>JALMGA010000002.1:76581300-86581300 GCA_023333525.1 Aspidoscelis tigris stejnegeri | reverse complement strand
AGGGCAAGGAGATTCAGAGATTTAGAAATAAAAAGATCATTAATTAGTTCTTGTAGATGGTCAATAACAGGTTTCCAGTCTTTGACAAACTTATCCATGTTCTTGATTAAACTTGTTAATTTATACATCTCGGTTAATTCAATCAATTTTATCTTCTTTCCATTTTTGTGCATACAAAATTCTTGCTGCCGTTTCCATATATTGAATTAAGACATTTGCCCTATCCAAATTTCCATTTATACCTAATAAAAAAATATCTGGCTCATATGGAATATTAAAACTTAGGTGTGAACACATCCATAGAGTCCCTAGGGCCTCCCATAGGAAACAGGAGAATTCAGAACAAAAGAACATAAGAGAGGAACATTGAAGAGGAAAGAGGATCCTGCTAGATCAGGCTGTAGCCTCTTGAGTTCAGCATCCCATCTCTTGAAATGGGTTCCCCATTGTTCTCTAACAATAGAGATCTCAGGGTGCTTATAAAAGTTAATAAAGCTTAAAAAAGTTTAGGTATTTCCTTCCATATTCAAGCAAAGATCAGTTACCTATTCTGCCTCCAATCCCTTCCCAACTCCCCAGCAAACATTTCTAAGCTGTGATTCATGCTCAGGCACACCTACACAAATCCCTAAAAGCTTAAAACCCAAGAGCAAAACCAAGACAAAACAGGAGGGTTCTGCCAAAGAAATAAAAATGAACCAATAGGGTAAAAAAGTAAAAAGAACTACCATATTTTCCGGTGTATAAGACGACTGGGCGTATAAGACGACCCCCAACTTTCCAGTTAAAATCTAGAGTTTGGGATATACTCGCCATATAAGAAGACAACACCCAGCGTATAAGACGACCCCCGACTTTTGAGAAGATTTTCCTGGGTTAAAAAGTAGTCTTATACGCCAGAAAATACAGTAATACTGTCCCCCGCTCACCAATGTCAATAGTAGCACAAAATTCAAAACTGTGAAGCAGAAAAGTAAATTAATTTCTGAAAGGGTAACAATACCCCACTAGTTAATTTTTAAAAAATGAAAATAATACTTTAATAATATTCCAGTAAATCTAAAATAAGAGGCCAAACGCATTTCGAACTAAGTCTTCTTCAGTAGCCTATAAAGCAAAATAATAGTCATTTTGGAATTCTACAGTCTCAGTTGGGAGCTGTATACATTTTATCATTTTGATTTATAGGCCACTGAAGAAGGCTTAGTTCAAAACGCGTTTGGCCTCTTATTAATTTACTTTCCTGTTTCACAGTTTTGAATTTTGTGCTACTATTTACATTGTTGAGTGGAGGACACTCTTAGCATTTTTTTTTACTTTTTTACCCTATTGGTTCATTTTTATTTCTTTGGCAGAACCCTCCCTGTTTTGTATTTATGCTCAGGCAGTCACTCCCACCCTTGTGCTTGCCTACTGTGTCTCCCAGCCCCTCCCCACACCATCCCAGGGCGTAGCTAACAAGAGAAAGTACAGCGGAGGGGGGGTAGGTAACTTGCCACAGTGCAGAGACATTTGCCTATATACATTTCTAAAATACATTTCCTCTCCCCTCAAACCTGCCTGTGTGTATTTTCACTCTTGAAAAGAAAAGGCATTTCTCTTCCCCACTCCCTCTACTGTGTTACATACTTTTCCTGGAGCAGAAGACTGACTATGTGCCCTGTACCACAAGAGTTTTTTGTTACTGTTTTTATTGTTGCTTGAACTGCGAAAGAAGAAGGAAACTTCCTTTCGTCTGCCTAACTCACTTCTTCAAAGCAGGTGCAACTCTGTGCTTCACGCAGAATTCTCATGAATCTCACAGCACTTTTTTCTCATCTGGAACGGCATCCCTACTATGAAATACAACTGAGAGACAGTGTGTGGCTCTGGTGTTCCCAAAGCCTTCTCTCGTTCATCTTTTCTAGTACAGAATGTTCAGGAGAGGAGGAGGGACAGATTGGTGTGTGAACAATTCCACTCTGAACCCTTTTCTAGGCCACTTTGGAAATGCTTTGTTTGTTTGTTTGTTTGTTGCTGGGTTTGATTATAGCCTTAGTTTGACCTGTACTTTGGCAGGAAATAACTGTTGCTGCAGACTTCAGGATTTCACCAGGTGAGTGTCCTGTTTAGGCTGGAGAATGTGTCCTATTGATTGGTTGATGTATATAATATAAATAAATAAATAAATAGAAAGCTCTGCACTGGGGAAGGTTCTCTCAGTATAAATAAGTTGGTCTTGTGTTAACTTGCTGTTTAATAAGTCCCTTAGCTTTTTTCAAGTGTGTGGTCCCTTTTATTCACCATTCACCAGCTTCACATTACTATTGACTGTGATGTCATCCAGGCCAACTTCAGTGTTATAAATCTCATCCTTCAGCCTGGAGTAAGTCAAATGCTGATAATTGTCTCTGCCGTTGAAGGACCAAAGTCAATGAGAAGTCAACCTTTTTACAGTGTCTGATCATACCTTCAAAATATTTTAAGCCACACCCTCAATGTTGGAACATAAGTATTTGGCACACACTCTTCATAAAACCATAAAAGCCCCAGAAAAAGGCAAGAATATGGTTGGGATAACTGCCCCATGTTGCTTTGACAGATGAAGGAGATAAGTACCAGCTACAATGCAGTAAGGCTGGTGGCATACTTTCTCCCACAGACTGGTGTGCATAGAATACCTTTGGGACACCATCAAAACCTGCAGGTCATGGCGCAACAAACTCCTTACTTGAACTTCACTTCTTTTCCTGGTGTTCCAGGTTCAGACTGGGAAGAAGCTTCAAAATCAGATTGAGAGGGTGGTTTCATTACACTTCTCATATTTATGTTAGGTGCTCTAAATATAACTTTTAACAAAAGTATTGTAATACTAAATGCTTTATTTTTCCATTGGCTGTTTTGAGAATGGTTTTACCTCTGCAAATCAAAATGCTACTGACAATATTTTCTGATACTATAAATCCAAAAAGGAATGGTATTTATTGTCTATCAAACCATTTTCTTATATCATGGAATCTAATTCCTCTTCCTCCCAGTCAGCAAGGCTAGTTGTCAGGAATGACCGCAATTCCAGGACAGAGCCGCAAGCTGAAATTTATAGTTCTTTCATGTTTATCATAGTGGTTTTCCGTGGCTTATTTCTTTCTCTCTCTCTTTCTTAAATTATCTCTCAGGCTAATGATAAAGATACTGGCAACTACAGCGCTATGCAGTATAGACTCATCATTCCTCCAATCAAGGATGGCAAGGAGGGCTTTGTGATTGAACCATATACAGGACTTATCAAAACTGCTATGCTCTTCAAAAACATGCGGCGATCTTATTTTAAGTTTCAGGTCATTGCTACAGACAACTATGGAAAAGGACTGAGCAATAAATCAGATGTCCTTGTAAGTAGAAATGAAAACATGCAGTTGGGTTCTTATCACTTTTCTGTGGAAGAGTCAGATCACTTTGACTTGCAGACATTCGCTGTCCTAGTAGGTTTATTTGCCATTCTTTCCACATTAGATAGATGTTGCTTATACTGAAGTTGGCATAGGACAAGACTGCATAACATTTGGTTCACAAAATCAAGCCCAAGCTGTTAGCCTTGCTAATATAGACTACAGATGTGTCATTAAGGCCCTTTCCGCACTTGGCCTTATTCTGGAATATATCTCAGGATCAGGGTCTCTTATCTGCATGTTATTGCAGACTACAGCAGGTCCTAGTGAGACTTGTCATAGCCTGTATTAGCATGCGGACAAGAGACCCCTATCCTGAGATATATCCCAGAATAAGGCCAAGTGCGGAAGCAGCCTAAGTATCTATTCCTGTTACCTGACCATTGGGGTGTGCATGAATGCAATTTTCGGGATTTGATTCAATTCGAATGGAAAATCTGAAAATTTGATCGATTCGAATCTATAAAATTCAAATTTACCCGCATTCGATTCAAATTGAGTGAATTTGAATCTATTTGTTTGAATTTTCCATTTGAATTTGCACACACAAATGTTGATAATATTTGTATATGCCTGTATTCATCTGTACGCATCCCCTATACATCCAATACGCATCCCATATTTATCCCATATGCAACCCATTACAAGTGCCTATGGATGCAGGAAAGATGCCTATGGGCAAGTATGCATTGTGTATGTATCTGTACACATACGGATGTCCAAATAATGACGAATAGATTCAAAAATTCAAAATTTGTTTGAATGTTTAAATTCACATTTATAGACATTTGATTCAAATTCAAATGTTGAAATTTGAATGCATTTGATCGAATTTCAGATATTTCAAATATTTGTTCACATCCCTACAGCACAAGCAGTGTAAGGAGATAGAATGGAGATTCTTAAAAGTTGTCAATACAGAACCCAGGGGCTAAGTAAACCAAGGCTTCATGATTTCATTGAAAATTCACTTCTGTGTTATTTATTTATTTGTCTTCCTCTGAGCCTCCCCACAACATGAACACTAACTGGTGTATTTTTTTAGCCTCCTAGGGAATCACTTTGCAAAAAAAGGTCTGAGAAATCCTGAGTTAAAAGGTTATTAATGCTTTCTGGCAGTTGCATTTATGGACCTGTAAGAAAGACAGGGGCTAGTGCCCTTGCTCTGGCGAACAGATATACCACTTGCAAGGCAGGACCTTGCTGTCCATGGATTTATGGGAAGAGTTTGAGGAGGTTAAAAGCTGGTATCTTTAATCATCAATCTGACACTCACAAGGGTTTCCCAGAACAGACAAAACCTTTAGGAATGACCAAGGTTCCTGGTGGTAGTGAATGTTATTTATTTTAAAGAGGAAATAGAAATGCAAGCAGTGATCAAGCGGTAAGAAGAATGCTCATTTCCCACGAAATTAATATTGCTTTCCTTTTCTCCAGGTCTCAGTGGTCAACCAGCTGGATATGCAAGTTATTGTCTCAAATGTTCCTCCCACACTTGTGGAGCAAAACAAAGATCAGCTTATAGGGTAATGAATGAGTCCACTGTGTAAAAATTATAGACTCAAACACTTTGGCTAAGCATTTATTATTAATTTTAAAAACTGCATAATAGTTACTGAACTATTGATAAATATCATGTAAGATGTAGATGTAGGAAAAAAGGGAGAACCAGTTTGGTTTAGTGGCTAGAAAGCCGGACTCTTATCTGGGAATTCTAAGTTTTATTCTGCCCTTCTCCATGAACCAAGCTGGGTGACCCTGGGCTAGTCACATCTCTCTTCTGAATTCTCACAGCCCCACCTACCTCACAGGGTGTTCAGTTGTGGGGAGAAAAATAGAAAGCTTTGTCAGCCAGTTTGAGTCCCCTTAAATAGGTGAGAAAAATGGGAGAAAACCCAACTCTTCTTCTTCTTCCTCACAGGAGATACTTTTTTTCATTTTCATTGTTTTCCATCTTAATGGCCTAGAGTATGTTGAAGTGTTTCACTTCTGCAGAAAGTTGTAAGGGTGGTAGACCGCTTATTGGCTGCATCAAGATGAATATAATGCCATTATGGCATTACTGTGGTGGGGTCAGTATTTTAGGCAACCCCACTATAGCCCCATTTTTTTATCCCTAAAAAGCACTTTTAACTGTTGCTGGAAAACCCAGCACTGGTAGCAAGTTATCCAGTTTTAGCATTTTTAGGGTCCCATTTACCTTTTTGGATGGAACAGCAATTGAAGCGGCACCAGGGCACATGCATTGATGCTGAAACAGCTGACCACATGTCCATCCACATGGTGACACATCCATCCGGAGGCCAATTCACACTTCAGCCCATAGTTTACAATTAGACAACATCTGGGCAGGTGCAGCTGCACTTACAGGAGGTGCTTAAAATCTACAAGCCCCCCCCACCTGCTTGTAAGCTAGCTGTTGTGCACAACATTGTGCACCACAAGCTACCTAACCATTACTCCATGTGATTGGAAACCTACCTGGAAGTGTCCAGCTGGTGAGCATCTGCACTTCTTTCAGCTGGGGAGGTCATCTGAGCTGCTGTGCAAGCACGGCAGCAGCTCACATGACCCCCAACACAACTGCACTTGCATAAAGTGTCAGTGTTGCCATAGGGAAGGCACTGGCGCACACACACAGTCATGCAGGGTGCCACATTCAAGATGGCAGGTAACACTAGTCAGCATTAGTCTCTTGCACACCTTTCCTGTCCATGGGATGGAAATAGAAGAGTGAAATAGCAGGAATTTGATGGTGGCCGAATAGCGCAGATCACGCATCACCAAAACATGCCAAGGCAGCATGGTGCAATACCCCACATTATTGCTTCTTATCTCAATATTGGGCTGCCATCTGGGAAAAGTCATCGTCTTAGTCTGTACTGACTAAGATACTGACTAAAAAATAAGACTTGACTCAGAGGTGGCACCAATATATATCAGTGTGCTCAGTTTCTCATCCTGTCTCTAAGGCACATTAAAGACAAGGCAAAATACTTCCAAAGGGCATGAGAGATGAACTGGAGATGGGATGAGAATATCAATGCCACGTACTACCATCTCCAGTATCCTCTTAAGCTTCTTGTTTTGCTGTGTGTGATGTACCGTGGACTGATCCACATGGGCAGAGTAGGAACCCAGTGAACAAGTGCAGCTGAAGCATCTTTATGCCAGCATCACTTTTGGCCTGTTAACCATATCTAAGGGCCAGAAAGCACTTTAGTAGGCCCCTTTAAGAAACTGTCAGAAAATGACTGACGTCCATGGCCATTTCCTGTCCTTTCTTTAATGGGGTGGTGCATAAACTTTAAAGGCTGCAGTTCTGAGGTTTCCCCAAGGTTTCAAAGCCTGGAAAGATGAAAGACATGCAGACATGTTCACATCACACCTCCCATCTAAGAGGTAGGATCCATAGATCCCACAGGCAAGTGGCCTTTTCCTCTTCTGTGAGGATGCAACTTAAATTTTGCCTCCTCTTCAGGCCTAACAACCACCATAGCTGGAACGATATTGGTCCTCCCTAGCCTTCTCTCAGTACCAGTTCTGTATCTGTGGATGCAATCTAAGGATTTGTTCATACCCAACCAGGAAGCATCTTGAAAGCATTTTGGAGGAGGTAGTGATATTTTAAGTACCGTCGCCTTGGTGAGCTTAGAATGTAGTGGGCTTTGGAATCAAATGAGGGAGACATCCCTGAGTTATTTGTATTCTATTCAGAAAACAATGTCCTGGCAGATCCCTTTGTAACAGACTTCATCCACATGATGCATACAGTATATCATAAATATATCTCTGAGGACATTTCTCCATAAGGGGTCTGCCATGATGTTTCCCCCAGTTTCCCTAAGGCACTGTATGTCCAGACAGCTGTCCTGTGGATACATCCATGGAGCAGGTATTCCTTTCTCCAGAGGATGGCGTGCCATATCACATACCATTTTTGTTTCTGTACTATGCAACATGGGAAATCTACAGAGTTTTGAAGAATGTTCTACAGAGCTTCGGGGAATCTACAGACAATCTTTGGAAGTTCAATCTACACCTTCAGGAACCACCTTTGGAATATTCCTTCCAAGGGTGAGGTACTGCAGGGCAAGAGTAGTGTGTGCTCTGACCAATTGCAAATAGTGTTCAAAGTTATTTTTCATTCTGAGAAGGAAATCAGGATGTGGAAAGAAAAAGACATGGCATCATAGCTGGGGATTAATTGGGGTCATCAATTTGGATGCCACTTCCAGCATTCTGGGGAAGGTATTTAACTAACTTACATGTGGATGAAGCTATAGTATTTTCCCATGCTTACCTCTAGAATTAGATAGCCCAAGGCCTAACCCACCTCTGGCTTTCTCTTTTCCATATTCTGGACCAGCAGAGAAGGGCCATGCCCCCTGCTACCATGCTGCACCCACATCATATCACCCCCACAGTGGGTACTTTCAAAGTAAGGACTCCTGGGAGCAAGCTCCAGACAAGGTAAACAATATCACTATGCAGGAAAACACGTTAGATGTTCTTTTTTCCTGCAGTAGTGATAGAGTGGGACTTTACCACTATATTCCAGAACTATGTTAGAATTGTCACTTTTATTTGTGGTGGCAATCCCAGTACAGTGCTGGAATAATCTTGGGTCTTAGACCCTGTCTGGACACAACTCTCCAGTTTCCTAGCTTCTTCTCCCAGACAGCTTTGCAACTGGGAGTAGGATGGGGGCAGGCATTGTGAAATCACCTCATGAACCATTGCAATGCTAAGGTTCCTGGCCAAGTCTGTACATGACAGAAAAATGTTTTTATGTCCTGTAGATAAGTCTGAGACTTGGCAGAGGCCACAGGAAGGCCCAGGAATCCTGGCATCACAATGGGGGGGGGCATGTGGCCCCGGTGACTTCTGGGCCTATAAAGCAAGCTGGGAGAGGAAGCCAGATGATCCAGGAGAGCAATGGAGGCAGGTGAGTGCTACCTGTAATCTTCTGCACTCACTTCCTTCACCTCCAGGGGGCAACACTTACAAACCCAGCTCTCACTGGGAGGTTTGTATGCTGCAAACAATATAAACATGTTTAAAACAGATTCCTAATTTGGTTATAGATTCCTCTTCAATTTTTAAATACACTCCTCTTATGCACAGATGGTGTCATTTTGATTACTTAAAGTTAAACATTCAGAGAAATCATAGAAATGGAGGGTCTTTCTGTACTGTCACTTTAGGCCAGATCAGAAAAGAGACTGTGGGCCTCTCTTCCATATGTTAATGCAGAGTACAGCTCCATCCACCACTAGTACGTTCCATCCACATTGGATAAGTATGATCCAGACAAAGGGGCCCTTGATGTGAAATCCTAGTAAACATTGATAGCAAGGTCTACTGGCAGACCAATGAGGCCTAGTCCAGAACTTATAGCATGAAGAAGCTGTGTCTCCATCTTGTGGTCTACCAGGAGATCCATTCAGCAGTGCACCAAAGCATATTGTCAAAATGAGTCCCATGGTGGTTCAAGGCTAGAAACTTTAGTTCCTAGTCCTGCAGAGCCCTCAGAGCCCAGGCCCAAAACTCATGTGATTTGGGGGACCTTGGGGGGGTTAGTGTGGCTGGTCTGAATCATACTTTGCTATATTCAAGGCAAGACCCATTGGCCTATTCTAGGATAGACCTGGCTGCTGTGAAAGTTACATAATTTTGCACATTCTAACTTTGGCTCTTTCCCACTGGGTCTTAGTCCAGGGTATATGTCAGACTAGGGGCCTGCCATCCACATACTAGTACAGACTACAGCAGGCCCTATTCTAGACCCAATGCAGAAAGGTCCTTTTTTTCATATTGTTTATGTCTTTCAATAGAAACATTTCTGGAGAGCCAGAAATGAGCGCTCCTGTTGAAATGGTCCATTCAGAATAGTTGTTTTTTCCAATATTTTCAGGTTAGCAGACTGGGCCCCCTTTTTCTCAATTTTGCTCTCCTAAAAGTACCTTAAATTATACGTAATTCTCATGCTGAAGAGTTAAAATTGGATTTCACATCTGTCTCTGACTTTTACAGTTAGATATGGTGCTACATCCTGTGGCATTTCTTGCAGCTTTACAATATCTATTTTTAAATGAAGAATTAGTGCCTTCAAATCCTTAACTGACCTACATATGCTCTGCCCCGATCCTTCACTGGGATTTCAGGATCCTCAGCAGCATGGCTAAGATCCTGAAGCAAATCTCAGTATACATTGTAAGGGCTTTGTTCAGTTTATTATAATAATCTCTTAGTAAATTTCAGTTTTCAAGGCTGGAAAAGAAGATCTACTAGAGTAATGAAACATTAATGCTCCCATTGGCATTTTTGTTTCCCAAGGATGAATGAAAAATGATAGCTTCTTTGGAGACAGAGCCTGTTCTGTATTTGTGTGGATATACACTGCAAGTTTTGTCAATTCACATTCCTAGTCCCACCCAAATCTAGGATAGAGGGGGGAAATCACTAAATTAACACAAGGTGTCACACAGTGGCCCTTTCTGCTCTGTTAATCCAGATTAATAGTGTTGCATTTTGGGCAGGGAAACATGTGCCAAGGCCAGGCAGGATGGGGAGGAGTGTGTCAGGGGGCCACTATCACAGTGGCAATGGGCAGGGGGAGATACGGCATTGGGAAGCAGAAGAGACAGATTAGGAGAAGGGGTGATAGATGTATCGAAGCCATCACTCCTTCTGTTCTGCTTCCCAGCTGACAAGAGTTTGGGGAGGTCTACCAACCAGCCTGCTGCTCTGGCTGTGCTGCTCCTGAATGCCAGATCAGTCCAGAATAAAACATCTGTCATACATGACTTAATTTTGAATGAAGGGGCTGATCTGGCATGCATTACTGAGACCTGGGTGGATGAATTGGGTGGGCCTAGTCTTGCCCAGCTTTGTCCCCCAGGATACTCAGTGCAGCACTGTTCCAGACCAGAGGGGAGGGGAGGGGGTGTTGCTGTGGTCCATCGGATATCCATCCCCCTCACCAGACGACCAATTCGCACTGTAACAGGGATGGAGGGCCTGTTTATGCTGTTGGGCCAGAGCATAATAATACAATTGATACAAATTTATTCATATGAATTGGTATGAATGTCCTATATGTATACGATACATACAAATGTGTATCCAGTACAAAGAAATACATATCTGATATGTATCCTGTAACATATCCACTCTCTGAAAGCATCAGATCCAACCTGAATCCACTTTTAATCTGCTCTTGATCCATGATGGATGCAATCTTGATCCGTTGCAGAAGTGATTGGCAGCCACTTTCCTACCTCCCCAGTTTAATGAATGTCCAAACTATTCGCATGAATGTCCAAAGCCTTCATATTTGTACGAATGTTAATGTACAAATGTAATATTCAGTTTGTGTATGAATGTCCAAATTTGGATGAATTCATACGAATAATGGATGTTATGAATGTTCGCGCACATCCCTAAACCAAAATTGTCATGTCCGCCTTAGTTTTAGAAACACAAGGCAGAACAAATGCTGGTTTTCTGTATATTGTGCTGTTTCCTCATTGTGTGAAGGCTGTTTCTGCTGTTGTTGTTAAATCCAGCAAGGATGAGCATCAGTGAGGGAGATGAGACAAAAAGAAGTAAGGAAAGTAATTGAAAAAAGAAAATGGAAAGTACTTAGAATGCAGTGTGGAGGTGTACAGTGTTGAAGGAGGCAGGAGAGCTCAGTGGGGTGTAGAGAGGAAGAAGAGATAACTGGCCAGCAGGAGGTTGCTGACATTATGAAATGAAAAAGAGAGAGAGAGATAATAGAATGGCAGGCTAGGTGTGAATAACTTGAAAAGGGGGGGGGGGAGTGACCAGTAATTTTCTTTCCATATTATCTAACCCAAAGATGAATTTTCTGAGTTATTTAACACTCCCAAAGGAAACAGCTTGTAACTTTGCTGATGTATTCTCTCACTCCGAAAGTGGACTGAAGCTGGATTAAGCCTTAAGTGTGACCACAGCCTTAGTTACATGAATACAGAAGATAAGGCCTCTGCGGCCCAGTCCCCAAGCACTTTTGGTATGGTTCCAAGCATCCAGTTGGTGCTGTGTGTCCCCATGGGCTTTGGATTTGGCATTCAAAAGGCGTACCAAATCCCTCCAAACAGCACCAGAAGGGTGCCAAATTTGATACCTGAAAAAAGAAGTCTCGGTGCTGTTTGGGAAGCCGGTACGCATTGCTCAGCAATCCAGCAACTCACATGGGTACACTTGTGGGCTAATGGGGAGGAGATTTGTGCACACGTCATTGGGAGGTGAGATGTGCTTGCTGTCCCTGTCCCATCTGTTGGAGATCACAGCCACAGGAGTTTTGAAAATGCCGATCGCAGAGGCAGGCTGGAGAATGGCTATTTTAAAAAAATTTCTGCTGCTTCAACAGAAGTAATTCCAACCCCATTTCAGAATGCCAAGGCAGGCTGCATAATGGCTTGATTTTTGTTGCACTTGCAACCCCCATTTTCCCAATCATGAAGGCAATAATAAATAGAGTCTTGATTTTAAAATTGACAGGTGTTCCCCCGGTCCCCAGTGGAGCAAAGGTGCACAAAAGTGTTCAAGCAGCTTTTATCGGTGTTTTATGAATGAGGCTTTATTTTATGAATGGAGCTTTATTTTATGGATGAAACTGTAGTTATTTTTATGAATGAAGCTTGTTTCCATGCCTCCTACCCCAGTCCTGGCTGTCTGTGCCGCTAAGGGAGGGGCTGATGCAGCAGAGGGGTGGGCTGATGACAATCCGACTGCGGCTGACGACAGTCCGGCTGCCAATGAGGAGAGAGAGGGTGGAGAGGAGGGGGCACGGCTCCCCCTTACCAGGGTTTGGCACGCTTCGCACAGGGACGCCACCATCCGTGCCAAACCAGTGCCTGTCCCGCATTGCTGGGAATGACATGGGGACACACAAAATGCATGCCTGGTACCGCACCCAGCCCCTGCATGCCCAAACAGTGCCCAAAGGGTGCCAAACAACTTGATTAAGCATAAAGAAATGAAGACAGAAGTGAACTTAGGAAAGATAAACATTTGAATGTTTAGTAAGCATGCATCAGAGAGCTAAATTTCTGGACACAGAAATATAAAGGTTGTGATATAGGAGGAGAAAAAAAGCAACATCTAGATATCAGCTGATCTCATGGAATTAAAAAACAGAAGGTGACTTCAGCTTGATTCAGTAAAGACCAATTCATGTTACTTAGTCAGCTCTCAAAAGAAGGATGAGGTTGCCTCCCAAGGGCAACAGCAGATCTTACAATTGCTTCTCACCTCCCCTACTATATGGCAGGAAGCAATATTGAGGTATTACCTCCATCTACTGGCTCCTTGCATCCCTGTTGCTGTTCCAAACACTTTGATGATAGCAAAGCACCCAGCCACTTTTCATTGTTATTTTTTTCCCTATGCTTTGTTATTGTCCAGGTATTTGGAACAAGTACAATACAGCAGATTGAGGTAAGCAATCAGTATCAGGGGAACCCAGCATAGTTGCTAGTTTTCCCAAAATACCTATATGTTGGATTTCAGTCTACTAACCCTAGACTATACTGGGAATGCCAAAGATATGTGTGGTGTTTCCAGTATAGTCCCAGGAGAATTGCACCCACAGAAAATAGATTATGCACCATGAGGCCTTTCTGCACTCACCTCAGTGGAACCAGACCAGCCAGGCCTGCTGGTATGACCACATAAAGTCATAGTCTAAAATAGTGCATCTGTATGATAGTGCTGGTCCAGACCAGCCCCAGCTCTAAGTACTGTGAACAGCTAGGAATGAATGTTCCTAGTCTTGGAGACACTGGGGTTCCCATTTCAGTGATGCACTTTGTTGCACTGTTGAAATGGGTCCTTCTGGACTCCTCCATGTTCTGGACTACGCCAAGCTGGTTCACTGGTAGACCATGATGTCAAGGGCCCTTTCTACCCTGAGCCTTTTTCTTCTGTATACCCTGAACCAAAGGTCTGCCACAGTCTGCACCATTATGTGGATGGCAGGCCCGTAGTCCTAGATATAGGCCCTGGTCACATCTATATGAGACAGGACATCCTATTCATAATTCAAACTGAGGTCATGCCACTCTATTCACACCTAAATCATTAAAAGTTGTCCTCAGACCATCCTTGCTTTGGGCTGCATTACTCACACCTTTCTCCGCATTCGACCAGAGCCTCCTCCAAGGAACTCTTGGCTCTCCACCCCTTTTGCTACATCAAATCTATCTCCTTTCTTATTGGATGCTGTTGTGTCACTCAAGGGAAGTGAGGGTGTGTGTTTGTGGTCATTTTTAAGCCTGCTTCCCCACCTCCACACACATCCTTCTTTTATGTGCTTCTCCATGCAATTATTTTTTTTAAAAAATAATAAATTTGCAGAAAAAGGCTAGATAGAGGAATCATACACATAAGCTGAGGAGAGAAGGGGAGGTGTCTCACAAACTTTGTGTGCCAGCCTCCCCTAGACATTGGCTGAAAGGAAAGACTGGACCCCACCCACCACAGTATGGTTCAGCCTCCTTTAGCAGCCCCCTCCCCTCACACTGAGGAAGAGAAGATGGCTGGGCATGCCAGGACGGGAAAAGAGGTCTCCAGTTAGAATGATCTAATGAGAATAAACCACCTTGGAAATGAATTGAATAAAAATTAGTAGAGCACCTGAAGTCATCTTAAACTAAAGGTGTGACTAGGGCTATGATCCAGAATAAGATTCCCAAAAGAAAGGGCTAGTGTCTACTCACTTCAACCAAATACAGGTGTCTGTACTTGCCAGAGGTTGCCTTTACCGGAATGATTGTGCACCAAGCACAGCCAGTACATTGCAAAAGCTTTCACTGACTGCATGGCAATTCCATGTCATTTGCATTTGCAAAGTAGTGTAGTGATGATCCCACCAAAGTATGCGTAGGCACAACAGTGTTGTTCATATAGTTCTAAACAGCAATTAAATCTTGTTTGTATGTTAGTGTATAAATAGCTTTAAGATGTCTTTGTGACAAGAAGTATAGAAATGTCAGGTTTGTTTGGACCGCATAACTTTCCAGATAGTTAGATAAAAAATTGTTATATATTCAGAAGGATATATAAACACAGGCATTTACATATACATGTGCCATAGTTTTTATATGACCCTAAAATCTCTTTATAGATGCAGACTGTGGCAAAGCAAATTCAACAGATGAAAAAATTCCATTAGTTTAAACATCCTTTGAGGGTTTGCAAAGTGATATGGGGCTTAGTGAAGTGCTCCGTCGAACTCCACCAATCACTGTTTGATGGGGCTGCTTCAAATCAAAGTGAACCATGGGGATATTTGCACAAACTGGTCAAACACCTTGGTTCACTCTGAATCGGTGGCCCTTTAAAGGGGGCTTTAAAGTAAATTATAGTGAAAATTTTCAAAATGAGCAGGTACAAACCTGTTTGATATTCAAACACAAACCAGGCCAAGCCTCTTCAACTCATTTTGAGTTCAAACTGAACTCAGTGTGTTTTCCACTGAATCTAATTTTAATTGCATCTTTAATAAGTACTCTTCTCTCTCCACTCTCCCTAAGTACCTGATATGTTGTTTTAATTTTATGTTATATTGTTTCGCATCTTAGATATTTTAGGCTGCATTTACACTACAAAATCTCAGTTTGAGTCAAACCATTCTGGAGCTTCAGCTCACACTTTTCTAGTACACACCTTCTTGGCCATGGTCACACCTTCATTCCATCTTCAGGTCTGACTGCTTTTCATTTCCATCCATTTTATTTGTGGACTTTCCATTCAGGAAAGTCCAAATGGGTGGTGGAAATTCCATAAATAAAATGGATAGAAAGGAAAAGGTGTGAGCGATCAGACCTAAAGATGGATTGAAGAAAGCTTAAAGTGAAAGTTGACCATGGCCCTTTAGAAAAAGTGCACTCTGAGTGTGAAGTTTCCCTTCCACACTAAACATTGTTCTCCAAACCCAGCACACTTTTCAGCTTCTTATTCTCTTGTCAAGCCATTGGTCATTTCCTCAGTCACTGGAACAGTGCATACCTCGTTCAACCCACCTCCAGTCCTGACTTCCTACTTTTTTTTCTTTTTCTTCTTTTCTGTTCCTGCAAATCAGCGCTTCTTTGTATGTTCTTAACTTTGAGATTTCCCACCAACCAGCTGGCTCCTCCTCAGCATGCCTCTCTTTCCTTCAGCAGGGAGTCAGGAGCTTGGTTGGAACCTCATTCTCTACCTCTCAAAGGAACCATGCTCTCTTCCTTGCTGTCACCTCCTATCAATAAAACACGGCTGTGTCGTCATTTTTAATAGAGTGTAGACTCTGTATGAATAAAAGAGAAGTAGAAAAATAAGGGAGGAATGAGCCAGGGCTGAAGAAGGATTTTGTGACAACTTAAAGACCACACATCTTATTAGGGAAAAGTAAAGGTGCTGCTGAATTGACTTCTAATTCTTCTGTCTGTGTAGTTTTCTTGGCAACAGGACTGGAAGCAGTTTCTTGTGCACAACATTCTTCCAGAATATGCACAGTAGGTGTGACCAGTACATTCCACTCTGAGAACTCCCTAAATTTCTTGGCCATCCCTGGGGCAGATTGTTTGGTTAGGGTGTAACCATGGCCTTTGAGCGGAAAAGATGGCAGTTCCCTTTTTGTTTTGAAGGATGTGATCAGAGTGTTCTAGGGTCCCCCCTACTGTGCAAGAAAGTTACAGTATAAATACTGCCTTAAAGAATTCTGATGGATGCACATTGTTTAAGCCAGGACAAATGTGGATTCTGATTTGTTCATCCCTGCTGTGTTCTCTGTTTTCAAAGCTGTATCACTTAAGTGACCTTTCAACAATTTGTCAGTTTCTCTGTGATGCCTCTGGTTTAACTGGAAGTCTCCTTTTTATTGTCCTGAGGTAAACCTGTCAGCTTAGCTTTCTAATTTTTCCCAGTAGTGTAAAGCTTACTTTATGTCCTTAGGATACTACTAGATGTATTACTATCTGCTATGTTATGTCATTCTGCGTGTATCAATGAAATATTCCACTGCAACTCATTGTGGACATATTTTGTATGAGAGAAAATTTATTAGCTTTGAGTGAAAAGGTGAAACTGACTCCTGTACAATGCTAAGAGTTTACAAAACGCAACTGGAATTTCCCCAAAGCCGTTTAAAACTCAAATGCTGTCATAAACATGAAGAGATATGAGTTAAGGAAACAGCGCTTGAGAACCTTTGCATTCTTCTTCCTAGGAACTGTACTCTTTTAAGAAAATGTTTTAGCAGCGATATATACATATTTTATGTTCTAGATTTTTATTCGTAAAGAAGGAGGGGGAAAACATATCACACAAAATAGAATAAAAAGAAAATTCTGTTGTATTCCATTGTCAGGATCTTGGAGCGCTACGTTCAAGACCAGATTCCTGGTGCGAAGGTTGTGGTTGAATCCATCGGTGCTCGCAGATATGGGGATGGCTTCTCAGAAGAAGATTATTCAAAATCTGATCTGATGATATACGCTATTGACCCACAAACCAATCGTGCTATAATGAGGAACGAACTTTTCAAGTATGTACTTAATAATGTCCTTACGATGTGATGTTTGGAGTCAGCTTCTGGTTACTTTTGAAAATATAATGACAGCACTGATCAACATTGCCCAGAGCATCATATAATTTATAATCGCTCTATATTCTGTATAGGGATCAAATGGGACTTTCTGAGTTTTCACACAATGCAGCTATCAGATGAACAGTAAGATCTGAAACTTCCCTTCTGATTAAATGGTTCCCCATCCAGTGCTGAAATAAAGGGTCTTGCTGGTCTAGCTGGTACTGTTTAAGAATAAGTGCACTAGGAGCCCCCATTCCACCCATTAATGTAGAATATGGGAGGCCCCATCCACTGCTTGTACACCCTGTTAAATGCAGGACAGAGCATGATCAAGTGGCTATTGATCTGGAGCACCAATAATATTGAGGTCTGTCGGCAGAAGGTACACCTCCATTTGCTGGACTAAAAAGGGCACTGCACCAAAATGTGTTGCTGAAATGATTTCCCTAGGGGCATTGTGGCTAGGAACTTTCATTCCTAGCCTTTCAAAGCCCTCAGGGGTTAGCCGTATGAGCTTCAGAGCTGGAGTGGAGGCTGGTTTGGAGCAGACAACACTGTGCCTTCCAAGTGCTGAGCATTGTTCTGATCACAACGGGTTAGTGGCAAAAAGGCACAAAAGCAAAGAGCTTCTGTTTTCTACTTAAGTTTGTTTGGGAGTAGAGGACCATGGACCTGTTCACACTTACCATTTGGGGATGCTCTGCCATGCTCCAGGATGCTCCATCCACATACACCAGTGGTGCCTCCATCCTAGAGTGTCACAGAGTGTGCAAGGAGCATCCCCTATCCTCTAAAGGAGCAGATTTCACTTCTCCACAGCTTCTTGGGTGCTTCTTGGGAGCACCCTAGTAAGCTTACAGATGTTGCATTTGCGCCTACTTCTGGTGCAAACATTGCGTGGGGTGGGGCAGGGTGACTGCAGCTGCAATCACTGTGGCAGTGGCCAGGTTGTTGTGTCCATTGCCATGGCAATTTGGACGATCGCCCAGAGAAAATGGATGGTTTTCTGACAGTCAAAAATGTCATATTGATCCAAATATTTTTTTTCACCGTGAATACAAACAATGTCATGAGCGGAAGCATCTAACCAGCATATGTATGTTGACGGAAAATATTGTGTGTATTTTTAGATACATTATTCAGAAACATTTCTTGGGATCTCCAGCATCCATGTGAAGGTTAACAATCAGCAAGTTTAAAATGTTATCTGTGCTATATTTGTGTTTTTATCATATATAGAGACGGCTGTTTTTCATCCAAGTCCCAGTCCTGTATCAGCCCAGTCCTATTTCAAATTTTGTCTTGTATCCATGGAGAAGAGATAGATTGTTATTCTTTCTTTGAGAGCACTGACAGCTACCTGCTGCTTTACGTGCATTTTGGTAACATTTCTCCTATAAGGAGGAGGTATCCTAAAATGCTGGTTACTGGAATGAGCCAAAAAAAAAATTCAGTCCCACCCTAAGTAGTGAACACCTGTGAGTTGCTGCTTGAATTGTGATTCATCACCGAGAATCACTTTCCCTGGAGTTCCTGATCTGTTGTGGATTTATTACATCACAAGAGAAATAGAAAAATGGGTAGATGTTGGGAAGTAGTGCATTAAATAGCCACATGATGGATGGAGAGAAGTGACAAATATTTACTGTGTAAAATATTGAAAAAAAATATTTTACAATCTAATGTTACATAAACAGGTAGCTAATAATCAGAATGACAAATGTTTCAACTTCCAAGAGAAAAGAAAACTGGTTTAGCTTCCTTTTATTGTTTTAAACTCCTGAATATTTTGTTTTCCCTGTACTTTGGTCTACTGCTGAAATGGTTCCCCCCAGAAGTCTAAAGGCAGAGGTGTGCCTTCTGCACAATTTCATGTTCCAGATTAGGCTATGTGGTCCTCTGGTAGACCTAGATCTTGACATCTATCAGTGATCCTGATCAAAGGCCCCTTGATCTGGATCACACTTCATCCTTAGTGGCTGGAACATACTAGTAGAGGGAGGGGGGGTGCTCCTGTAGTCCAGATTAGCATGAGAGGCCTTAATCCTTTTTCTTGTATTGCCTAAATGGCAGTGCAGAAAACCTGTAGGTTTCCTTAGTTAGGCTATACTCCAAACTTTTCTTCTGAGTAGCTATTCCCCAGACCACTTGGGAAAGCTGCAGCTCATTGTAATATGTGGTGCTTCCTCAAAGGCCACGTCCCCATGGTACGTTTTCTCTATTGCAGCAGACTTTAAAAATGCTGTTCAATTCCAAATTAAGTGTCCGCATGAGGCTCAGCAATACATGTGTTTAAAATGCATCTACCATCCCCAAGGAAGCGTGTTTTCTTTGCCCACATCTTTTTCTTCCCATCCCCTCTCTGGTTGATAGGGTGCCGGCAGGAACGGGGAGGGACTGCGATCTGCGCAGCCACAACCAGGGAGACAACCCCCGACAAGACCAAATGAAAAATAGCAATCAGTATTTACAAGTTCGTCTCCCCTGCCTGGAAAGGCAGCCAGGCTGCAGCCAGCGCTCAGGCAGAAGCAATTCATAACACTCCCCCAGCCTCCCCCAGCCAGCAATCCTCCCCCAGCCAGCGATCGTGCACTCATTCACTCTCAACACTTTCCATTTCGGGTGGAAGCAATTCATTACAATGTATCTTATGCAATTGGAATGCTTGCCTACTGTTTCATAGATCATGAATGCTGGCTGTGGATGAGAGGCAAAAGAAGGAGTGAGTGAGAGAGAGAGAGAGATGACCTCTCCAGCCGGCAGTCCCCGCCCCCAATGCTGCTTTTGCCACGGAGAGTCTCCATCCACAATGTTACTAGGAATACCTGTGGCTTCCAAAAAGTGCATTGATAGTCTTGTTTAAAGGTGGGGGTCTTTATTCTGTGGATTTTCCTCCTTTATGGTGCTGGAAGCTCAGAGAAAAGCCATGCATGGAGACGCTCAGTGGCAAAAAAAAAGCTTTTTAATGAGCATTTTATTGCTTGGGGACACGGCCAAAGTGGAGCAAAGTGAGGCTGCCAGGTCAGCACAATCCAGCATAGCATTGGATCGCTTGTTGCTCATCCCTTGTCTTATGTTTATTCTCACCCCAGCAGCAAGTTCCCAGATAAATGATCCATTGCTGTGCCTGCTCAGATTGCAGCAGACCCTGGCAAAGTGAGAATATCCAATGTTATGAGAACACTTTCGCTACCTTAAATCTGCATTTTTGTCTGAGTATGCTGGCAGTAATCTGACCGTGTATTGGGCCTGTCTACTGGTCCCACTGAGATGCTGACACTTTGCCAGTGTTTTAACCACATCTGCTAAGTCCTGGGCCACAGTCACACCCTTACCTTGTAGTCCATCTTTAGGATGGACAGATCCAGGCTATTTTCAGCCTGGAGTAGCCTTGTCACACCAGGTAGGCCCTCCCCTCCCACTGCCAAGCCTGGTAAAAGGCAAGCCTCAGTGTGCAGGGCAGCGGGTTGCATTGAGGGAGACTCATGTGATGCGGGGACAGGGAAGGTGACCCTATGTGGGGGATGGGGCAAGGGAGTTTCAGTGTGGGGGGCGCAGAGGGAGGATTGCAGTTGGGGGCAAGGGGAGTCCTCATATAGCAGAAGAGTGCAGGGGAGATTTAAGGAGGAGGACAATGGAGTCGCACGGGGAGAGAAGTGGAGCAGTGGAGGCAGGGGAATGGCTCAGCCCAGCAGGGGATGAAGGTGGAGTCTTGTCATGGCAGAGGGAGTAGGTGGAAGAACAGAGTGATGGGGGGACAGGGAGGACCCTGCGGCCCACCAAAGATATCTAAGTAGTGGTAGGAGCAGGGTTGGGGGCTTCCCTGCTCTGGTGAGGGTTTGATTTATTTCACACTCAGTGCTGGGATAATTCATGTAGTGAATAGTCCCAGTCAGGGAACGAAAGTCTGCAGTAAAAAATGGATGCCGACTTTCACATGTGATGGCTCTGGGCTCAGGACGGCTTCCATCTGATTAAAAGGTAAGGTGTGCCCCTGGCCTAAGACTGTCCATTAGATCCTCCAGTAATGCTAGGGTTCTGTTCCTAAAAAATGTCACTTATTGAGAATCTGACTTTAGTGTTATTCTGTGACTGAAAAGCCCTGTCAAAAACTACCTTTACTTTACTCGTAGTAGCTGCTACCTCTGCTTTGGTGTGGATTTTAGGCATTTATCATATTGGGTAAATTAGTTTTCTCTTCTATAATTCTACAGTACCTTAATTTCATATACAGTAAGGAAAGTTAAAAGCAAATGTGAAGAAAGCATGTGAGTTTTCTTTGTTTTGAACAGCTACTGATCAACACAGGCTTAGAAGCAACCTTAATTAAAAATATTATTCTGTTTGCATAGTCTGCTCCCCCAACCCTATCCTTTTCAAAGGCTTTAAAAATTCAAATCAGCAGAATCCTAGGGAATACTTTGGCTTTCGGGCAGAGGTGAATGAGTGTTAGCTTAGTAAAGTAAAGGAGAGAAATGGAGTGGGAGTTTCAGTCTGAAACATTAACATGTTTTAGCTTGTGGCAGGGAACCTCCAGAGGTTCAGTTCAGATAAGCTGGGTCCTTAGCTTAATCTCAAAAGCAACCCTCAAATCCACCTAATCTTGCAGTAAGGAGCTTTGAAAGGGGGCTCAGTGACCTTTCTCACTCTGCTGAACCTCGAGGGTAATTTCAGAGTTGTCTTTCAAGGCCCTTCAGAAGAATAAGCTGGAGTGTCCCTGCCACCAATATTTCTATCTCATTTGCATCTTTAATGACTTCATCATCTGGGCAGTTTAGGTTAACAAAAAGCACATTATGTCATGTCTTTGTCAGACCAAGACCCTGAGGCCACATCCCCGTGCAAGCCATTTGGCGCAGAATGGGCACACATGGGACCAGGAGTGGTTCCGAGGTTGATCCTTGCCTGTCCCCATGCCATTCCCGGTGATGAGGGCTGCATGTGGGCTCAGCGTAAATGCAGCCACCCCCATGCAAACCCTGCCAAACTCTGGTATGGGGGAGCAGTGCTACCTCCTCTCCACCCCCCCTTTCCTCTTTGGAAGCCAGATTCATATCAGCCCACCCCTGTACCGCCAGCTGCAAATGCCGCATCCTCCCCTCCCTTAGTGCCACAGAAAGCCAGGACTGAGCTGGGAGGCATGGGCCTTTTTTAAAATAAAGCTTAATAATAATAATAATAATAATAATAATAATAATAATAATAATAATAATAATAATAATAATAATAATAATAATAATAATAATAATAATAATAATAATAATAATAATAATAATAATAATAATAATAATAATAATAATAATGAATTTTAAAATAATTTTAAAAGACCCAAATTTGGGGTGATTTGGTCCACAGAAACCGGACCAAATCTAAAATGCATGGGGACACCCCTTGCCGAGCTGGTTTCTGTACCGGACCAAACATGCATGGGAACAGGCCCTGAGACTGTGATATAGACCAGTATATAAATTATATAAATAAATAAATAGTTGCTTAGTTCTGTAAAATCTAACTTAGTGTGAATCCCCCTCCTCATCATAAAGGACAAGGCAGCATTTCATGGTTGAATGCTGTGTAGAGTTGACTTTTTGGAACATTGAAGTTTGTCTCCTATCAACAGAGATTCAGGAAGAATCCACATGCCCACTGGAGAGGCAGGATTCAGGATGGGAGGTTGGGAGCTACCACAGAAGTAGCAGGGCCACACTGTGTGCCTCACCGTGGCTCTTGGGACACTATCATGAGTGGAAACTGTCAAGGCCTGCAGCGATGGACTGGAAACTGGCCACTTCCGTTCATTGCTGTGAGTCCCAGCAAGATCCTCAGACCTTCAGCTTTTACATGAGGGAGAAAGTATTTTCTAAATCTGAATCAGCTTCAGTGTTCTTTGAACTGGATCCAAGGTAGGCCACTTCAGATGGGGATTTGGGGGCATGGGGCTCAGTATTAAGTGAACTCCAACATCTTGGTTCCCCAGTCCCTATGCAGTCAGGTGTAGGCAGCAGGGTGAGTTTGTATTACTATTAAAACAGAAGTGGGGTCCAGTTTAGGTCTTGCACCATTTTACAGTGTCATGACTTAGTATTTTCAGTACCCAAAGAAGGAGGCAAGATTCCAACTTGTACCTTGTGTATTTTTTGATTCTTATGGGAATGGTTGTAGCTCCTTGGTTGAGCAAAACGCCTGGAAAGCAGAGCATTGCTGGTTTGATGGCTACCCTCTCCTTGGAAGTAGGGAATAGCAAACTATGTAATTCCCTAGTAAAGGAAGGAGACTCTGTTATATAGATAGCGATAGCAATAGGTATGTAGGATGTGTATTAACCATTATGAGAACAAAAAGAGACAAATTTCCCTAGGATACTGTCTTCATGAAAATGTCTACTTCAAAAAATAATAATAAAAAGTCCCTAACCTCATTTTGTGCTGTATGCAGGGTTTCATCTGGAGTAGAATATGCATGGTTGAGCTATAAAAGCCATAAAATAGAGGTTTCTTGAGAAACTGCTTACAGAATTTTTAACAGAGACAGCCTTACATCTCCCAGAAGTATACTGCTGGCAAAGCAAAATTCCTTCATGTTCTTGATTGGTACAAATGACATCTAGCATACAAGAGCATCATCTAGTGTGCACAAAGAGCCTTTCATCTTGGGCTGCATGTGAATTTTCTTGTTTTCTTGTTCATAGTACAGCTGGGGAAGAAAACTGGTAAATTTCCATGCCCTAATAAATACCCCGCTTACAGAGCTGCACCTGTATAGATAGTTATTTTTAGGTGATCTCTAAACAACTGTGGCAATTCTGCTAAAAAGAGTTTTTTCCCTATTATTGTTGACACTCATTGTGTCATGTTTGCTGTTTTTTTAATGCCCTTTTGTTCCTTCACTGGTGGTATTTCTTGGCTCGTTTTATTTCTCCTTTGCTCTCCTTGACATTTAACCTGGCAGACAATGGCAACTCCTGCCATTTTATAAGGCTGCCTTGGCATTATCTTTCATATAATACTGTCAGAAATTTTACCCACGCTGTAGCCAATCCAGTTAAATGGCAGTGTGGCTCACAGGTAGCAAATAGGAAGGGAGAACAATTCTGCTGCTCAAAAGATGAATCAGAATTACAGAAATTACTATATGTGGGGAGGGAAGATCGCCTTTTTTCCGGTAATGATTTTAAATGTATCCATTATGCACACAGGAAAGTAATTATCAAGTAACATGGCAGTCTTAAATTGATGACTTGCTTTTCCTGTTGGTACTTACCACACTCTTCATCTGTTTTTATGTCTGTTTAACACTGAAGATTTCTTGATGGCAAGCTGCTGGATATCAATAAAGAATTCCAGCCATACCTTGGACAAGGGGGACGTATTTTGGAAATCCGGACTCCAGATGTGGTGGCGAATGTCAAGAAGCAAGCACAAGCCGTGGGCTACACAGAAGGAGCACTCCTTGCCCTAGCTGTTATCATCATCCTTTGCTGCATGCCTGCCATTTTAATTGTGATGGTCAGCTACAGACAGTAAGTATTCCAGCTTTCTTTGTGATAGGTAGTATGTAGACTCTAGAGGGGAATTCCCACTAAAAGAATAAAACTGTTTCAAAACGGTTTGGATCCTATTTGTCCCCACTCTCCAATCATTTAAAGTGGCTTACAGATGGTTTGCATCCTCTTCGTCCCCACTCCCAATCAGTTTCAGGGGTATTTTGAGGATTATTTGGCTTAAAAACAGAATAAACAAACACTTGATTTTTCAGGTGTTTTTTCCCGGTTTTGCTTTTAAAACACTTCTTCCTTATTGCTGTGGTAACGCGACAGCATTATCGGGGCAAATCCGTCATGAAATGGGTGGGTTTCCTCCCATCAGGACAGCCCATTGCCAATTTTTAAAGTGCAGAGAAGCACTTCACCAGTTTACTTTTCAGCCAGCCACTTCACTGATAACAAAGTAGCAGTTCACTCAATAATACTTCAAACCAATGGACACTAATAACAATGTTAACCGCATTGTCATCAGTTTTTGGCTTCTCTGAAAGGCAAAAGGAAGGAGCCAACAGGGCAGCAGAGGTGTGTGTGCGTGTTTGTGTGTGTGAGAGAGAGATTGGGAGGAAGGACACTAGAGGCATCTCATGTGTGTGTGTGTTTGTGTGTGTGTACCTACACGCCTCCAAAAGCACAAGCGAGCTGCACTTATTTGGGAGGTTGCTGT
Organism: Aspidoscelis tigris stejnegeri; assembly: GCA_023333525.1. Taxonomy (NCBI): domain Eukaryota; kingdom Metazoa; phylum Chordata; class Lepidosauria; order Squamata; family Teiidae; genus Aspidoscelis; species Aspidoscelis tigris. The sequence goes on along the minus strand of JALMGA010000002.1, from coordinate 86,556,065 downwards.
GCGATCACACACACACACAGGGAATGAGATCAGAAGAGGATTCTTCCTTTCAAATTTCACTTTTGCATTGAACAAACGCTTTGCCTTGGCAAGTGCTGAGGCCTTTTCGCACAAGGGGTTTTAGAACACATGGAGAGTATGTTGAGACGCAGAATTCGCTCTTGTGGGTGGCCAGATCTGTTCCAGGCCGCCCCCAAGCATCCCAACTTGTTCTCCATGTGTTAGAGTTTCAGAGCACTAAAAAGTGTTCCGAAACCATCTCCGCGTGTTCTGCACATTCCAAGCTGTCTCAGAGAGAAAGCATTTGCACGCGCTCTCTCTGTGACAGTTTGGCCCCTCCCCCAGGCTGCTCCCATTGGCTCCTATGGACCCAGTGTGGGCAGCCTGGGTGCCTTCTTTCCCTGGGTTCCTGGTCGCTCCTGAACCCCAGATTGGGCTCCGGGAGTGGGCAGGAATGCCAGCCAAAAGCCCCCAACCCATCCTTCTCCTGCCGGCCCGATTCTGGGTAGAATAGGCCGGGCCGTTCTGAGCATGCTCAAGGGGGCAGCCCCTCATTGGCTGGGCACCCACCTGGCCTCATTTGATACATACAGATACATATCTGATACAAATAGATATGTATCTGATACGTTTTCCCAGCTTAACAAATGTCTGAACTATTCGTATGAATGTCCAGAAACATTTGTATTAATTTGAATGTTAAGCTACAAATACTGTATTTAACATTCAATTCAAATTTGAATTTGGCCGAATTCATCTGAACTTTTAGTGTTATGAATATTCATGCATATCCCTAAACACAACTATTGTCATCAGTGCACATAAAATATAAAGATTAAGGCTTGCTTTATATTATGCGTGTATGTGTTGTGGCTACATTTTTTGATACTTTCCAGCCTACTGATCCTGCTGAATTTTTGAAGAATAGTTTTAAAAAAACCAAAACAATAAAGTTAAATGAAATTTATACTGCTTGTCTTCCTGCACGAGTTGGCATTGTTGTGGAACTGCTGAGGCCTTTTTAATAACAACTCAAGGATCTCACTTCCATTAAGCTAGATTATATTGGCCCATGTAGGTCAGTAGAATCTATACTGATTGGCAGCAAGTCTGCAAAGTTCAGGCAGAACTGAAGGCATTGCAAGTCCTGCATGAAAATGCTAGGAAGGCAACTACTGCATGCAAAGCAAATCCTCTCCACTGAGCTATAGGGCTTTACTTGTCGAACATACATAATTTAGTGGCTGCTATATTGTTCTATCCCATATGTTGTCAGGCTTGCAAAGCAATTATGTGCCAAAGATTATAAATTAATCATAGAATGATGTCACTTCCTTAATAAAGCCCAAAATGAAGAATGGCCTTATTTTTAATTTTTTTACATGTTATTTAAAGTTAGGGGAACTGTATAAAGATCGGTGGTGATGGAGTCTCCTTACTCTTTAGATCAAAGCTCTGATTTAGAAAATTGTGTTTAATCATTAGATTTGTAACACTGTATAATCATGGTTACAACCATTTTTTTTCATGATTTGCTGGATCAGTGCTTCCCAAAGTTGTCTGGGCTACGACCCATCTAATATAAGTTTACCAACTCGGGACCCACCTCTAGGAAATTTAACCGTTACCAATATGAATAAAGGACTTTTCAAGTAACAAACAAAGTTTTAATACAATTTTTTATTACTTAATTAAATAATTACATCAAAAAAGTTATTTCAAATATGGTTAAATTTCCTAGAGGTGGGTCCCAACCCACAGTTTGGGAAACCCTGTGCTGGATAGTCGTGCTATTTCTGCATGGTGTAGGCTATTCATGCCAGGCTAGCCGGATCCAGGCAACCTAGCCCCTAACTGAGCAGGCTTCCACTGGCATATTCCCAGGTCTGCCTGCTAGAATACTTTGAGGACTGCTTCATCCAGTGTTGATGGATCAGTCTACCAGGAAGCATTGGTAGACTGATCTGTAGTGTGGCCAAAGTACCCCAACTGGTCCCTTGGACCCAATGCAGATCAAGCCACACAGGTGTCATAGCATCAGGTCTGATTCCTGTTTGACTGCCTGGGCAATTATAAGATGCTTTCTTGGCAAAGATTCAAAAGTGTTTTGCAATTCCTTGCCAGGGAATAATCCTATAATTCTCTGCTTTCCAGGCAGTTCTACCACTGAGCTGCAAATCTTCTCTTTCTCTCCCCTTTTTTCTGGAGACATTTTCTGTCTTCGTCTCTCTTTAGTCATCTTTCTGTCTCTCTTAAAAATTCCACAACTGTGAGGAGTTTGTGGTGTTGCTTTCACACTGGGCAGGGAACGCCCCATGAAGTCAACCATTTTGGTCTGGCATAAAACATGCCCCCCTCCAATAACCCAGGCCTGTAAGTCATTTCCTCACAGCTCTGTCTCTCTAGAAAGAAGGAGAAGATGAACCTTTGGGGCAGCCTTCCATCCTGAGAACTGGAGAACCAGCACTGCCAATAAATCTATTCTGGAGCCAGTAGAGAGGTCCAAGGGCTGACTGGAGGCATTTGTGTGTGGATGCACCATCACACACACACACACACAAAAAAAGAGGTGGGCAAGCAAACCCACCAGGAAATGGATCAAAATTCCAGGGAAATATTTCAAATGGATCAAACAGTAAAACACTTACCCAACATAGGTCCAAATGGTTGGAATGGTGGTGCAAAACTGACCAAATATGGAAACACTATATTGAAAGTGGACCAGAGCAGTGACGGGGTTAGGAATGAGTGGAGTGGAGCATATGGGTGGTCCATATGCATAATGGATTCTTGGATTGTGGTGTTCTACACCCTTAGATTGAGCTACTACTACGAGATGCAAAAAGCATGTGACACTGCTGACTGACTTATGATCTGATATAGTTCCATGGATTATAAATGGTATTAAAAATCATACTTTTCTTAGAGGTTTATGAATGAACGAATAATTAAATAAATAAATAAACATCACTTTTTTATTTCTGTTTTCTCACTCTGCATTGCAAAACAGATTTAAAGAGTAAGTATTTATTTTAGAGAGCTTGTTTCACATGTATTGCAAAGAAAAGTCACAATTGCTGAAGAATTTGCTTTGGAGTATTTTGCATTCAGAGGTGTATATGACTGGACATTTCACACATCAAAAGCATTGAAATTTATTTTAGCAAGGATTAGGGATTCAAAAATACTTATTAGTGTCACGAATCTTTGTCAGTCTTCTTGAAATGTGTATTGAAATGAGAAGCAATGCATTTGGTTTCCCTGGCAATTACAACTGCCTCATCAAAGCCAACATTTACCTAGGCAAAGTGGACATCTTATGATTGTTGGCTCTGATAAAAATTGGGTTAAACAAATGCAACATTCTTTACACATCTAGCTCTGGGATTTAAAAAAAAAATAAAAAAGAGAAATATCAAATTAGAAAAATATTACACTTCAGATTTTGCATAGGATAGTTATACTGTTATTTATAGCATGAGATTGAAATTGTCAAATTGTATCAGCTGTGTATGCCACATGGGGTAGATGGATGGAAATAGGGATATGAAGACCTGGAAATAGCAAATTTGGTTCATATTTGACTGGTTTAAATTAAGCCAAACATTTTAACCTGGTTCAAATTTAATCACCCCCTATTCAAAAGGGACAGGTTTGATATGAACTGTTCAAAATCAACCACCAGTCTGGACCAAAGCTGGAACTTGGGAACATTAGAGAGGGAAGATGCCATAGCCAAGTTTTTCTGCTTGTCCCATGTTGCCTACAATTTTCTTCCTTTTGTAAAAATGAACAAAAATAATCTGCATAAGTGTGCAGTTCTGCGACTTTTTAGGAAAGATCTGCACAAGTGTGCACTTCTTTTTAATGCTTGAACACTGCAGACTTTTTGAGGTTCAATCTAGAACTGGTCAAGCTTTTTCAATCTGGTTCTAGATTGAACCAAATGTAATGAGTCTGAGTTATGTGCATCTCTGCCTGGAAGATAACTTGATAAAAGGGGGGAATAGTAACCCCTAGTGTGGTGTCTTGTTGCTGTTGTTGTTTTCTGAACAGTTGGAAAAATTGAAAACTGTTGAGTTATGCAATATTTTGGATTGATGAATACAGTGTTTGATGAACTTTTATTTGGGTGAAAAAAGATATTATGCCCTTTGGTTCCCTGAGATGATTTTTAAGAACTTTGTAACACTAGAAGATTTCCATGTAACCCTATAGAATCAGTTTGCTTCAATTCCCATGCTTTAAGGGCTGCGTCCATACTTGATTGGAAACAGCGCAGCTTTCTTCTGCCTGCAGCAGCGGCACAGCATCCGATCGAAGGGTGTGAAGTAAAAAGATGCTGATCGATCAGCATATTTTTACTTTGCTTTTCCGGTGACATGTTGTGCCCCCACTGCGGGCAATGGCACATTCCATCTGACCAACAGGAAGTCGCATCGATGGGAGAGTGCAGCTTCCAACTGCCCTGTCAGGTGTACTGGAAGCGTCTGCACTGTCCCTGCAGGCTTGTTCTGATTGTCATGTCTGACCAACAGTGAGAAGCATCAGCGGGACAGCACAGTATAAAGTAACTCTGGAACTACCCAAGGACAAACAGTCCTGGCAGTATAGTAAGAAATTTCAACTGCAATTGCAAGATTCATTTCAACCCCTAGAGAACACTACCATTTTGTTGGCTTCCCATTGTTAATTGTTGCTATAGATTGGTGGATCTGCTCCTATCCTACACACTAAGGCTGTTTTTGCACTAGGCCTTATTCTAGATTATCTCCCAGAATAGAGGCTTGTAAGCCACATGGCTACAACAAGCCCCATGCAGGCCCTGCCATAGTTTGCACCAGCATGTAGATGCAAGCCCCTCTTGCTAGACAAAATGCAGAATAAGGCAATGCAGAAAGCACCAAACCTCAAAGGGATGAAAGTGGAGTGGAAAGATACAGCATACACATCCCTTTATTCCTACAGATTTTGGAAAGGAATGAATAAGTATATTACTTATCCTAAGGTTGAGGAGAAAAGTACTTTTTTAAAAAACCCTAAAGGTTTTGAAGTTAGGTGGAATTATATTATACTCTACCTGGAATGCACAGAACAGAGCAGGAGAAAGAAACTGAAAGAAAATATATTCCTGCCCATAAATGAATATTGCATACAGTATATTTCAATTTTTCCACAAAGGTTTATTTAAAAAGAAGGAAAACTTCTTTATGACCCCAGAATTTCTAGGTTGGAAATGGAATGTGCATGTCTTTGAATATGCATGTGTGTGTATTTTGAAGAAAGGTGATTGTTTCTAAAATCTCACACACAATGGCATGAACAGGAACACTCATGGTACAGACTCATTATGCATGGCACTCAGTAATTTTCTTAACATGGGCAATACACGGGGCGCGTCTTCATGGCATGTGTTATTTCAGTTTAAAGAATTCGAAATAAAAGAAACGGAACAAAGCTGTCCAGACGACTTGCAAGTTGATCCGGTTCCGATGGCAGCCTTAACGCGGGATCAATACTCGGAGTCCACATGGCAGCATTGTCCTCCTGCCCATTGCCCACACTCTCTCCTGTGATTGGTTTTCCCTGCCAGGATCCCACCCTCCCTTCTCTTTGCGTCATGCTCCGCCGGGAATTCCCTGCCCAGTCCACCCTCCCCCTTCCCAGCAGCAGCAGCAGCAGCAGCATCCATCCATCCATCCATCCATCCATCCATCCATCCATCCATCCATCCATCCATCCATCCATCCATTCATCCAGGCGCTGCGGCGCTGCGGCGCTAGCGGCTTCTCCCTGGGGCTCCGCTGCCGCTTTTCCCCTGCTTTGCCGCCACTTTGCCCCGCAGAGGAGGAGAGCCAAGGGGTGGACAAGAGGGCGAAGGGGGCTCCTCGCTTGCTCTTCCCCCCCGTGGCCGGGAGGGAACTCCGCCCCCCCACCTCACAGGGACCGAAGCTGGATTAAAACCTTGGCTTGTGGTCACACCTAAGGTTTAATCTAGCTTCACTCCACCTTCAGAGTGAGAGAACACATCAGCAAAGTGACCAGTAGTTTTCTTTCCACATTATCTAGTCTAAAGGTGGATTTTCTGAGTTATTAACCCTGAAAGAAAACCAGCTTGTCAGTTTGCTGGTGTATTCTCTCACTCTGAAAGTGAACTGAAACTGGATTAAACCTTAGGTGTGACCACAGGCAAAGTAGCCTAGAGGGGGCTCAAAGCGGTTGACATTCTGTTTTCACCCTTCAAGGGACTAAGTGGCTGACAAGCCTTCTCACCCTTAAGGGGGCTGAAAGCGACTGTTCCGAACCTTCAAAGGTCTGAAATTGCGCAAAATTGCAACATTGTTTTAAAGGTGTGAAGTGCTTAGATTGATACAGTGTTTCAGCTTTAAGGACTGGAGGTTTATAGTGGGTGTTTGAGGGTGGATTTTTTCAATGAAGGAAACCCTAAACATGACGTGCTTCTAATACGTTCAGCCATTGGTTACAGTGCGATTGGGGGGGCGGGACAGCCTTAACACTGAATCTCATCCCGGAACGATACTGTCCACACAGTTAAAAAGGAAACACGTATCGACGCCCGATCCGGAGTGAGACCTGTTGAGATCAGGATTTATTTCTAATCGGGATAACGTCCTTTAACACGGAAATACCGTGTTAATCCGAAGTGCCGTCTGAACTGCGCAAACTCAAAACGTTTTGAATTTGAGATAACTATGCCATGAAGACGCACCCACGGATTGTTATGTCAGGAGGACACACAGAAAAAAAATCCAATTTATCTGCTGAAAATCTAAGGGCATACTTTACAGTCTTGTTGAAGAGCTAATCTGGAGTTGAGTTTTGTACTGAAAACTGAACTCTCTTAGTGATCCATGTCCTTCTACTTACCTCCTGCTCACACTCCTCACTTTGCAGAGACTAAAGTAAATCCAAAGTGGCAGCATTCACCATCAGTCAGATCTTGCCATAATGTGAATAAATGAAAAAGGAAGAGAGTGGTTGGACATTTGCACCACTGAAAATGAAGACAGATAACCTTAAGACCAAACTGTGAGCAAGTCTGGTCTAGTGGTTAGGGAGCTGGACTCTTATCTGGGAATACTGGGTTTGATTCCACACTCCACCATGAAGCCAGCTGGGTGACCTTGGGTTAGTCACATCTCTCTTCCGAGCTCTCACAGGCCCACCTACCTCACAATGTGTCTGTTGTGGGGAGAAGAATAGAAAGCTCTGTCAGCTGCTTTGAGTTCCTTTAAATGGGTGAGAAAAGCAGAGTAGAAAAGCCAACTCTTCTTCTTCTTAAGGCCCTTTCTGCACTTTGCATTATTCTGGAATGTATCCTGGAACAGGGACCTACAGTCTGCATCCTGGTGCAGACTATGGCAGACCTTGCCTGGGGTCTGCACTAGCATGTCAATGGCAGGCCCCTATTCTGCCGTATAATCCAGAATAAGGCCCAGTACAGAAAGGGTCTATAAATTTATCTCAGTTTCAGAAAGTTAAGCACAGATGATTCAGCTGTTCTAAAATTTTCTGGCCAGATCGCACAAAGGCTGCTTTGTTACCAACAGTGATGGATATGTTTGAATCAGACAGAATCATACAAGGGAGTAGATTTTATTCTGCTGTGCGATAAAGTAATAATGTTAACATTGTAGGCAATTATGATGCAGAAAGCTGCAGCAAATATCCTTACATGGTCATTGCTAGCAATATAATCATGGCTAGAGAGCATTTATAACACTTGTTGTTTCCTCTCCATGCGATTCACCAAAGGAGACAAGCTGAATGTGCAAAGACAGCTCGAATCCAGATGGCCTTACCAGCTGGCAAACCAGCAAGCACTCCTGCCAATAATCTCTATGAAGAACTCGGTGACAGTACCATGTGAGTCCCCAGTGAAGTTTGCTATTTGAAATAATAGTAAATCATGATGTGTGAATTAAGAATGTTTTTTTTCCCCCTCTTGGAGAACAGAGGCTGTATCAAGATTAGCAGAATAAAATCCACTGTTATAGAAAACAGCACAGTTTATGTGCTGTGAAGCCATGGCGCACTGTCCGGACCCCAGCAGCCTCCCTGTAGCTTTCTCACAGAAAGCTGTGAGACTTCTGTTGTTCATGCAGTGAGGTGCGCATCACGTGGGATGGGGCAGCCAATGGGAGCTGAGCTGCAGGCTCAGCTCTCGTACGCGGTTCTCGCCGTCCTGTCCAGACTGGCGGGAAACTTTGAATTCACCTGATACTGCTGAGCGAGTGGGCGTCCTTCTGCAGTAGGTTAATTTTGAAGTAGTGGCGACATAATGTGCCACCACTACAAAGTATCGGGTGTCAGGTGTGACTCCCATTGGAATGCACAGTATTCACAAGTCTGGACACAGCCAGAGTATAAGTAACAAATTATCAATCGTCTTCTTAATTTACAGGGTATGTAATGACCTTAGAAATATATGCAAAGAGAGATCAGGTTTTCACATTTGTCAGAAAACAAAGTAACTGTAAATTCAGACTAACAGCCCCCCTTGCTTCTCAGAAAATTAGTAAATTATGAATGAAGTTAGAGTTTTTAAATGTACTTTTTTGACTTTATATTGTGATCTCTGTGTAAATGCTTTTCAAATGACTTTATGAACTGTTCTTTATGTGAATATTTTTAACTTGCTTTTTAATATAAAAGAATCAGGGAATGTTATCAAAAGGCAAGCACTAGATCTGTTTAATTTTACAGTTGCTGGCCAATCGGCTCAAAAGCTCATTATGTTTAAGTCTGAAAATACAGTGTAACATAATTCAGTATTCTACAAAAAGAAGCACCATGGCAACACAATTTCTCACAGTTTTTAAACTCTGATCAAGATTTTTTTTTCATTTGGGTTATCAGTCTATGGAATTTACTATTAGAATGGTTAGTAGAATTGATGCCTAGTAGAACTGATGCCTCTAGGGGCCAATTCACACTTGTGTAAGTAGTTCATGAAAGGTAAGCTTCCAAATGGAACATCCGCATGTAAAGGAACTGTTTCTTTACCGGAGATGGATCCTTCTGCATGGTGTAGCTGTAACCATATGTGCATTAGCACCAGAGCCAGTAAGATTCTGGTTGCAATGTCCTGTTTGGAAGTGGTGCAGCACACAAACGCTGACCTCACATGGCATCCATTTGACCTAGTTATGGCACCACGCAGGCGTGCTGGTGCCATCACTGGGGATTGAACATGGCAACACCCAGACAGGCATTTGCATTGCAGGTAAGTTAAGAATGCTCTAAGCATCTGACGTACAGGGGCATAGGTTGGAGAAACAGGCAAGAAGTCTCTAAAGGCCATTTTTGAGAGTAGGTTTTGCCTTTGTTTTCTGCTTAAGAATTTGTAGAAGCAATAGATGGGTCACTGTATGAGCTGGAATGCTGGACTAGATGGGCTGTGGCACGATCCAGCAGGGCTCCTCCTTGTGATGCAAGAAGTACTACTGTCAGTAGGAAGTTTTATCAGAATCTCCTACATGTGATGCATACAGAATTATAACAAAGTCTGAAGTTACCGTTCTGTAGCTGTTTCTGATAGAGGCGCGTGGTCAGTTGCACCCAAAACTTACGTTGCGGTTACACCTTTACTTTAATTCTTCTTCAGCTTGAATTCCAGCCCCTTTGGTTACATCTTTAAATGTCAAGTTGGTTCTTTTCTGGATTTTCCTCCCTCTGGTTGTGTTTTATTTCATTTGGGGCAACACAGGATTAAAGTTTGAATCCCCTTCCAAGAGGCCACCATTCCTGCTCCCCTGCTGCCCAGAAAATACCTATGCAGCCTCTGCTCAAGCCTCCCCCTCCCTCCTTCTCTTTGCCGTGACAGTCCTTCCTCTGCATCCTTGCCCCTCTTACTGAGATTCCTTTTGTTATTGTCCGATCTGCCTCCTCAGCCCCCCCCCTTAGTGTGTGATTCCCTTTGCTCTATCATTGTAACTGCCTCCTCGGTCCCCCCTTACTGTGATTCCCTTTGTTCTATCGACAGAATTGCCTCCTTGCCGCCCTCACCCCCACTTACTGTGATTCCCTTTGACAGTAGCAGGAATGTGTGACCAAGCTGTTCCAGGCCAAAAACGGCTTGGATTCGGCTGCCTTCCTAGGATGGATTAAAATGCTAAGTGTAACAGTGGCCTTAAACTTTGTGGGATAATCTCCTACCTATAGTGGAAAGAAAGGATGTTGTAACCATTAGATGAGTTAACACATCTGTAGGCTATTTTCTAACTACTAGTACAGAGAAGAGGGGAGAGAGAGATGTCACACAAAATTGAGTCAGTTTTGTACATAACTGCTTTTCTGAGAGACTTCTACATGCCCATGTCATTTTCATACATTCTCCAGCATGATTGTGTGAGTACAAGTGTTTGTGGGAGTTCTCCAAATTCAAGGAATAGTACTCTGAAAAGGAATTCTACCTCTTTTTGTTTGTCTGCTTTCCCTGTAATCCTACTTTTAAGGCTTGTTTTCTCATAATTAGCTTTGGGTTTGCTCATAATCTATCATATCTTAGCATTTCACTTTTTTTCATTTTCTTTTTTTTCCCTCTGGCATTGGATACCTAGGCATCAGTAAGTAAACTCAAACTGCATTATGGCATAGAAGAGTAGTTTCTTTAAAAAAAAAAGAATTGTAGTTTTCAGTAGCACCTGGAAGACATTTGCTTCTAAATTCAGTCTTTTATTCTCCAGGGGAAGCACCACCACCATTGGTCCCTAACTGTTCCCAGTCTACCTTCTGGGAAGCTTTAGGTGTCCCTAAATAAACCCCTCCCAGCCTGTGCCAGCTTTCTGGAAAAGTAGGAAGGAACTAGTGGTCACTTAGAACTTACTATGAGCTTCCAACCCACCTGATTGGCTGTAGTAGTTCTTATGCTCATTTTCTTAGCAAGCTGGCACAAGAAGAGAGGAGTGATTTCCAGGCAGGAGTGATTTCCAATCAGCTAAACCAATTTGTCCAAACTGAGGATGGCTCAGTTTGGGTTCTAGCTGAATCCAGGACCCTTTCTGGACTTGACCTTATTCTTATAAATTCCAGAACAGGGCTCTACTGTTCATAAGCTACTATAAACTGTGGTACAGTGGTAGCCCCATATAGAGCATCCACAAGGAGCCATTTCTTTACCAGAAATTGCACCTTTCTGCAGGAGATGACCACACGTGCACTACACATAGTGTAGGTTTAAATGCACTACCTGTGCACTAGACATGCACTAACACCAGAGTCAGTTCAGCTCCAGGCTGTTTGAAAGAAGCACAGGAGGGGCATTTGTTACTGGTGCCAGCACCAGGAATCAACAATGGCTATTTCCAGACACTCATCTACACTTCAGGTAAGTTGCAGATTGGTTGGGGGAGGTTATGTGGATGCTTGGTACATACTAGAGACATTCCTCCCTTTGTTTCCCAGTCAGAGAGTGGAAAGGCCCACTTGTCAGATGCTGCAAGGGGTCTGATATAGTCTGCACCAGCGTGCACATGGCAGGCTTAGACTCTCTTCTGAGGAAGAATGAAATAATTTCCCTTTGTAAATAATCTAAGTAAAATGTCTTCCTTTAAATGTTAATTGTATATGCATTATCTACATGTACTTCTAGATTTTTAGATTAGGTGATAGACTTGTTTTTTGTTGCATTCATTTTCTTTTGCGAATAAATGTCCATGCATGCTTCCTTACCTGTGATTATCTTCTTTTCTTTCAAGTCTTTTTCTTCTCTACCATTTTCAACAAAGCAGGGGAAAAAAATCAGTCTTAGAAGAAGGAGACCGTCAGAGAGCTATAAGCAACTTTGCTTCCCGAGCTATTGAGGCCCACAAGCAATCCAATATCAATGGAGTACTGAACAATAATCTTCCTAAATCTGCAAGTAACATAACATTTTTATCTGACAAGAACCCATTAACAACTCAGAACCCTCTGTACATGGAGGGAGCAGTCCAGGGTTCTTCCTGTTCTGGGGTTCTTCAAGAAAGAAAAGATGTGTTCCCCTCCATTTCTCCAAGAAGGTTGGCCTTGAAAAATTTCCTGTTAGGATGCCCTTTGGGTGGCATTAATCGGGCATGGACTTTACCAACTCATTTTAACAGAAGACAAGTTTCTGATGCCCTGACTAGAGCAGTCATTATGGACCCGGTCCAGTGGGAGCAGGAGAAAATCAGAGCAGAGAATGAAAGGGAAATCCAGCAGAGCAGAGTCGATGCTAATAGTCCTGTCTTCAAAAAGATAATTAACACAAAAGTATCAGTCAAAGAGAAGGCAAGACAGTTTGAACAACAGGCTCTGCAGGAAATGAAACAAGTAAAATCCAGAGAACTTAGAACTTTGCGCTCACCGACAAACAGCAGCTGTACCCAAGATGGAGACAGCATGGTAGAGTTGTCATCTGAATGTTTCCTTCCATCTCCAGACCATCTTTCATCTTCTTTTTCCTCCCCTTCACCTCATCTTGAAGTGAATGAACTTGAAACACTTGCGATACCTTCTGTAATCATCACTCACCATGACACCGCTGAGCAGTTATCCCCTCCACCAAGTCACAAACCTAGCCCTCCTTCCTTTAGAATCAAAACACCATCTCACCAAAATGTTTTGACCACTCAGCCCAAAGTGGATTTATTGGGAAGCATCCCAGATCCACCCAAGACACCTCCACCTCCACCACCCCCTCCCTCTCCACCTCCTCCCCCCTCTCCACCACCCCCTCCTCCACTGCCCCATCCATTTCTTTCCCCATCCAGCCTTTCTTTATCATCTTCCTCTTCCACCCTAAGTTCCCAACTCCCATCTCCTGCAGTTCTGTCTCCTGTGAGACATACCAAATCACTCTCCAGTCAAGAATCCCAGCCTGATCCACCCATCCCTCCCCGCAGGGAGCTGAAAGGGATTCTTAAAAATATCCAGAACCTAGCAGATATAGAAAAATCAGTGGCCAACATGTATAGTCAAATAGATAAGAACCATATTCTACCTAAGCATATAGCCAAGCTGAAGCCAATTGCAGCACCAGAACTGCCAAGTAAAGAAACTGTAGCTGAGACTGAGCACAGCCAGCAAAATGGAAACTTGAGCTGCATAGTAGAAGAACTTGAAAAGAGATTTCCATCTCAGTCCACTGCTTTATGACAGGTTCAGATTTGCATGTCATGATGCCAGCCACCATTCCTTTGCAAAGCATGCCAGCCATTCTGCGGGCTTCAGATTTAATTTGCTTTTTTGTAATTACTGGTTTCTATCTTTCTCCCCCTCCCCCCGCCTTCCTTTTTCACATTACAGTCTGTGGATCCATGGATAATTTACTTTTTCACCTGGTCTGCTTTACTTTTTATTTTTATAAGGGCATAATTATTTCCCAGGGGAAGTGTGGCCCTTTTTTACTATTTAAAAAGTACTGCTTTTTATTTCTTAGTGCGGTGTGAAATATTTCATGAGGAGAAGGAGGCACTCCAAAACTCATATTTGGTGTGCTTAGAGGCACATGTTAGTACAGCTGCATTGCTAAGTGCTGGGTTTTTTAACAAAATTATTTATATTTTGGTGTATCATTCTGTCAGCAAGCGAAGCAACTGCCTTGCAGTGCGGAAAGGAACTGTGGCATTTTATTATTTTTTCCATAAAAATGTTTACCAGGGAGAAATCTTAACTTTTCACTGTAAAATGTTGGATGTCACTGAAAAAGCAAGTGATAGCAGGAAAGACAGACTCAGCAAAAGAGCGAGAGAGCAAGAGAGAACACAAACAAGCAAAAGTTATTACACTAATGTATCATCTTGTTCTGAAAAGCGGAGAGTTTTGTGCCACGAAGGCAGACTTGTAGCTTTGATAAAAAGGTTCTCCTTGTCATTCAACCTTCTCTTCCTTCTTTCTGCTAGCCACAGCATGCCTTTCATTACTTTTTTATACACTGACATCGATATTTGAAGATACTACTTTTTGTAATATTGTGTAAAAATCTGTGCTTTTTAAAAATAATCTTCCTATTAAAAAAATGCATGCTACATTGAACAACAGATTTCTTTTGGAGATCCCCCACCCCATTTTATCAAATATAATAAAGCAATTTGAATACTTTTGACAAAAAGGGGGAATTGCAAATTGTGTGTGATTTTTGTTTGTTTTTGCAGCTAAGATTTAGCAAGAGCTTGGTTCACCACAGCCCAGGTGAAGCCTTTTTATTTTCTTTTTTCTTCATATTCTTGTGGAAAGATAGAGTAAAAGTGTTATAAATAAATATAGTCAAAGGTTGTGGTCACACCTAGCTGAAATAGCCCATCCTGTTAAGAAACTGAACTGAAGCCTTCCTAATCCTGTTCGCATCCAGTTCCTGATAATCCATCCTCAGATCGTCCTCAGTTTAGGCTTCTGTGCTCACACCTGTTATATTATTGTCCCAAGTCTCCTTTGCACAACTCTTCAGTTCTCCACCCTCTTGATTGCATCAACACCACCTGCGTTCTGATAGGATAAAGTTCTGTCAATCAACAGTGGCCACAGTGTGTGCTGTGTTGTGCTGATGGCAAACTTTATGGTAAGGGAGTGGGCCCCAAAAGAGATGCAGCCAAGGCAGGCCCCAACCAGCTTGCAACCCTCCCCCCCCACACACACACACCAAGTTGTTCCTGAATAAAACTGAGAGGCTATATTCTGCTGTTTACCCTAAAGCTGCCGAAGCAATTCTGGTTTTCAGTAAAAGTCCCCTTTTACTGAAAGGAAGCATTGTTTCCCTTGCACATTGCTAAAAGAAAATGGAAGATACATTGTCCTTGGAATCCTATCATTTATACTCTTGATCTACTCTTTCCCTTTCTTCCCCTCCCAACAGTGCTTTTCTGGCCATTTTTTTAAAAAAAAATCATTCCAGGAAATGGTCGCCAGCAAAATACAAACTGCTTGGCAGGAATGGAACAGGGAGAGGAGGAGCGCTGCCAACTCTAGTGTGTACCACCTACACATACAGGCAATTGGTGGAAGAGAAGGCAGGTTCCACCCATCATGGAACAGTTCAGCCTGTTTTAGTCTGGTTTGCCATGCTGAAAGGGACTGTGACCTGTGAAAAAGCAGACTCCAGAAAGTATGAATGGAGAGGGAAAGTCCACTTACAAATCAGATCAGGAAAAAGGTGTGAGCAGAGTGACTAGAGGATGGTCTGAAGATGACTTACAGTAGAGGTGTGACTATGGCCATAAAGTGCCTGGGGCAGGGGGAGTCATTATGTCATAACTATTTCCATACATTTTTCAAAAATTTCAACCAAGAGCTTAAAACTGGAGGAAAGGTCAATCCCCACCTTCATCCAGTACCATATCACATTTACATGGCACTGTTCCTCAGCAGTATATTCAGCCAAAGAAAAAGAAAATAGGGAAAGCTGCTCTTGGATCTTTCTTATAAGGAGAAACTCGTATTTAAAAGGTAAGTGCTAGAGTGGATTGCCAAAAAGCATATTCAGACTTAATATTAAAACATTAAAACTGGTAAGTTGCAGCAATGTGATCAGTCATGCACAGGCAAGTAATTACAAGAGTATTCTAGTTAAAGGCCCCAAAATATACTGCTTTTCTTCAGTGGCTGGCTTCTCTCCTCCTTCTCCCCCCCCCAACACTTCATGGGACAAGTATGGATGGCTGAATCAAAAATTGCTGAAAGTAGATTCTGTTTTGTCCCAAAGCCAAGAGCTTCAAATTCATCACTTGGATTCTGCTGACACATTAGAAAGGTTCTGTGCCTAATAAAGTCCTGCATACAAGGTGGAGTTGATTTCAGGTCCTGCATGTGCCATGAGTTGCTATAACAGAGCAAAATGTATAGGGACTGCAATAATCGGTCCTTTCCCCCCTCTTTTTGCCGTATCCGAGCTTTCAATTTTTTTAGCATTTGTGAGTGCAACACAACTGCAGAGACAGCAAAAATCTCTGTACTTGAGAGGCTTGCCAATCTGTAAGTTTCAGATTGCTTGATTTTGTTGTTTCAGAATGGCACAGGGATGGAAAGCAACACAGTAACTAGCTGGATGATTAATCCTTATCAGACGCCATCTTGATGAAGTAGACTTGTATCTCTGCCCACCTCCCAAAAGCCATTTTTGATATCAGTGGGGTGCATTTCTATCAAAAAACTTCTCATTTGTATTCCTGGGTGAGAGTGCATCCCCAAAACAATACAGCTATATTTTTGCAGTACACTTAACATCCTTTTTGTTTGTTTAATTGAGTATTACAGTTATAGGACTTTACAATTAACACACCTCTGGCTATCCAGTTTACAACTATGGCTGGAAAATCTTTCCCTCACACAGACACTTGGGCATCATCCAGATGGGTACCTAAAGCACCCTTATGCCAGAGGCAAGGCATCCATGTTCCTGAGTGCCCAGAGGCAGGGGCATCCGTATGTTCCTTGAGTGCTACTGGCTCCTCGGCTGCTACATCCTTCAGCTGAAGCAACTTCTCAGTAACGCTTTTCAAAAAAGCTCCCAAGGCTGTAATGGGTCACTTCTACCTCCTTTTCCAGCACATTTAGGGCCCTGTGATTCTTCAGGTGTTTCTTTTGTGCCAAGCATGGTCAGTGGTCAAAAGTAATAGGAACTGTGATCCAAACTATTTTGGAGCAGGACTGAACAAATGATTTTATTGAAGGAAAATATTTATTTCTTTAATCTATAACCTGCCCTTCACCAAAAGGGCTCAGGATGGGTTGCAATAAGAAAGAATAAAACATGTAAAGTATTTAAACATAGTATGTCCTCACATCTTTCACAATTTCACATACAGAAGTCAACTGAGTGCAGAGTGAGTTTTGATAGAGCACTGATGATGGAATTTCCTTCACTCCTCTTGAGACAGAATAAAAGCTTGATCAAGAGATGTTTGACTACATGGAATGCATAACCCTGTCTTCCAACATCTCATCTCCATGCTTATGGAACGACTTTGGAGGCTCATCCTTGTCTTTGTGATAGTTACTCAAAATGATTCTAGAAAATCCTTGATTCCCCTACAGCCAGTTTGGTCTAGTGGTTATGGAGCCGGACTCTTATCTGGGAATACCGGGTTCGATTCCGCCCTCCCCAATAAAGCCAGCTGGGTGACCTTGGGCAAGTCACAGCTCTCTTCTGAGCTCTCACAGCTCCACCTACCTCACAAGGTCTTCTGTTGTGGGGAGAAGAATAGAAAGCTTTGTCAGCCACTTTAAGTCCCCTTAAATGGGTGAGAAAAGCAGGGTAACAAAGCCAACTCTTCTGAAAGAAAGAAAGAAAGAAAGAAAGAAAGAAATTGGTCCTTAAAAAGTACAGACAGAGTTCCTTTCCTCCTTGACTCATGCTGAATTGTGATTCATTCTTAGCAGCTGTCCTAAAGAGGGTCAGGACTGGTAGATGCTACATCGTGCAAACCCAGCTGTCTTTGACACCAGTGGCAGGTGAGAGGGAACTGAGGGCTAGGTAAATCACACAAGCCATGTTGGGCTCGTGCATGGTGCCATGATGCAGGCAACGGTGAACAGAGCAGATGTATTCATCGTCTGACATAATTTGTTGTCAAAAAGTGCCTTCTTTGAATGGTTTGCTAAGAGTGAATCACATTTCAGCATGAGTCTAGGGTTAAGGGTTCTTTGTAAGTACATTTCAGCAGTAGGTTCTTTTAAGGGGATACCACAGAGAAACAGCAAGGATTTTCCATAAATAGCTTAAGTGATTACATTCTATGGTGCAAATATTGTGAATGTAAAGATTTTCACTGGTAATACTACACAGTTCTGCTGAGAAACAAGCACATTTGCCAATGATGCCGAGTTTCCTGTAACAGAGATTGCTTACCACCTTTTGTTCCCATTGGCTTCCGGGAATATTTGCAAGAGGAATTATAATAGCAGATAAGAGGTGAAAACCTGCAACTGCCTCCCTCTTCTGGAGGGGGCAGAAAGAGACAATTCTAGGATCTTTATATATGGCCCATTGTTGTTGCCATCTGGAGCACCCTTTCAGTAAATCACCCATGTGGATTTGAAGGATTTGGCATTGTAAGCAGACCAGAAAAGAACAGTAGAAACTTTGCAAAAACAAAACTATTTTTAAGAGTTTTAAATTATTCAGAACCAAATGACCATCACCTTTCAAAATTAGTTTATAGTGAATCTCATCAAGAGAATAATGAATCTCTAATCATGTGTGACCTTCCTCATACAAGTGGGTCAGCCAGTGCACCGTAATCTTGTTTACAAAGGTTGCTTTAGTTCAGCCAGACAAAGCTCAAAATAATCTCCTCCATGAAATGAACACTCTGTCTTTCTAAAGGAGGTTCCTTGGCACTAGAAATGTTTTAACTTTTAAACATAAAGTGTCATGTGGCGTGCAGAAAACTGTAAATTCAACCTTACATTAGCTCTCAGTATAGTGTAGGGTGACTTGCCCTTTGTTTGAAGCAGACCTATAATTACCACCCTTTCTTACCATAGGCTACAATTGGGTCTAGTCATTTTACTTCCTACTTTAAATTCACCCCACTGCCCTTTTATTTCCCATTGGTGCATTGTCTCAAAAGTTTGTTTGCAGAGTTCTTTTCAGAAAGATAATTAGCACATGATTGCTTTTTTAGAGGGGGGAAAATGAAATGCAGATTGCTTTTTTGTTGTTGCTAATATACCATTGAATGTTTGAAGACACACGTTCCTGTTTTATTTTTGTATTGCAGATTCCTCCTATTTTTTTAATCAATGTTTTGTCTGAAATTGTGGCTTTGCCACTTCCTCCTCTGAGCCTGGTTTCCAGGAGCAGGAAGAATTACTATTTTTCTATATTAATTTAATTTTATTAATTACTGAACAAATACAAACAACAAATTCATCCACCACAGTCACCAAATGCAATTACAAACGTGTAAGGGTGCTGTTAGCATGTTAAGACTATTTAGTAGCCTAGCTAGTTTTAGTTTCTGGTTTATCCATCCAAAGTTGCAACGGGTAATTGTTTGGAATAGTATAATCCACTCTTGAAGGACCATGTTGTAGAAAATCTTTCCATTTGGCATAGAACAGAGGGGCTTTTCACACTTTGCCTTCCCTGGGAAAACGTCTTGCAGATGGTAATATTAAAAATTAAATGTGATCCTCCAAACTAGGTTTTATTATTATTATTATTTGTCCCTTAGGTGTAATTAAATTGGTTCTTTCATCTGCTGTCTCTCTACATGTTTTTGAGCCTCCACTCTGTCTGAGGAAGGTCTTTGTCAGGATGCAAGCAGACATTCTCAGTTAAACATGAAGGTCTCAATAGAGAGGAAGCCAAGTGCTCTTAAAGGCTACCAAAATGAGTCATCCACAAGTTGACAATACTGTGCAGCGTTAGAGGGGACTGAGCTTGCATTAAGTGCAGTCATGACTTGTTAAAGCTGCACTTGAGAAACAGATAACATTTCCTTAAGTCTAGTATCTAGTGCACTCAGATACATCCTTTGTGCAGTGGGTGAAAAAAACACACTCCAAGGGCACTTGCTGCTCTCTTATACCCCCTTCCCCCCATGCAGAGGGACAGCAGCAGCAGGAGCAGATGACCTTCTTCCCAGGACCATCAAGAAAGGGACAGAAAATGGTTCCCTTTGCAGCCACTTCACACCCTCCTTTTAATCTCGCTAGGTGGAAACTTCAAAGCTGAAGAATTTTCATTCCCAGCAGATTTGTGCTGATAGGAGGCACCAGGCATGGAGACAGCACACCTGCTACCGTGCCTGGATCATGCATTTCAACCCATCAGGCAGCTTTTTCACCACCACACTGAGGCAACCAACGAGATAGATGCTGACTACTGAGTGCCCAATTTTATCACTTGGGATGGACCAAATATATATTGGCAGTG
The DNA here is from genome assembly GCA_023333525.1 of Aspidoscelis tigris stejnegeri. NCBI lineage: Eukaryota > Metazoa > Chordata > Lepidosauria > Squamata > Teiidae > Aspidoscelis > Aspidoscelis tigris. Next base: position 86,536,204 of record JALMGA010000002.1, on the reverse strand, counting down.
ACTGGTAATCCAACTCCGCATCCTAACACTATGCGTTTTTACTCCAATACACCTCCCTAAATTTACATCCAGGCAACTGTGCATGGGTGAAGTGGCTTAACCTATTTGAGGGCATGATGCAGAACTTCAGGCCATCCCCCCACCTCAGATACTCTTCCACATTGAGACTTCATCAATTTTGAAAGTGAGAAGAAGGAACATAAAAATAGATAGCACTGGAATTGGTAGACAGGGCTAATCCTTCTTACCCATCCCCAGGTCTCAATGGAGATATAAATCACCACCTTGGTCACAATCAAACTGATAATTTATAAGAGGAAACTCTTCAGCTGTCCCTAATCCATTCCACCTCCCCCCTAAAAAATCTGGAAAATTGATGGGAAAATGTAGCTTTTGTGCCAGGAAAGGGGGGGGGGGAAGCTACCATAATTATTTCTGTTGCTAAGGAGTACAGCCTACATTTCATTTCATTTAAAATTACAGTTACACCACCCTCTGGATTGCAATACAACAATTCTAGTATTGTATTATTAATTCACTGATTATGAGTTCAATTTAAACAGCACATTTTAAAACCCTTAAAATACAATAATGGGAACTAATATAGGAAACAAAAAGTCACTAGTTCACTTAAGATTAGACTACTGCAATGTGCTCTACATAGGGCTACCCTTGAAAACACTTAAGAAGTTGGAACTGGTGCAGAATGCAGCAGCTCGACTGCTGAGGGAAATCTCTGGCTGGACTCGTATCACACCAGTCTTAGGGCGCGTTCCCAAAGGGGGTAATATCTAGAGTGAATTCGGATTTGGCACTGAGGGATCCCATTAAATCCCCAAGTGCTCTGAATCCACACCGGATTTTAGGCCCCCTGTTCCCATTGTTGGGCGGGGGTGTCAGCCCTCGTTGGTATTAAATCAGCAGATGCGCGGCCGTGTTGAAAAAGACAAGCTCTGCTGTCCCGGAAAACTTGCTGGCATCTCCGGAGCTGTCCAGCCTTTTCAGGAACTCCCTCCTTCTTCTGCCCGCAGTTTAAGAAACAGACTGAAACAGGAGTTCTCTCTCTTCGCAGAGGTTTATTCTTAAAGGTTGCTGCATGTACAAGTATACATTTCTCCATCCAAGCTCTCTTCCAGCAATCAACAACAATAACACTTAACTAGCAGTGTATAGGCACTTTTATACCTTTTCCTTATCATAGATGGTGACTCCCTTCCTGAGTGTTGCACAAGCCTGTGTTGCAAGTGTTGCACAGACTTACGCAATTCTTGCTCAATCCAACTTTGCTCAATCCAACCTTGAGCACTTTGTTGATAGTCACGCCTGTGACTCTTAGTTACCTTTGCCAGCCCATCCATGCATTTTCCTTATACGGGCTTCCCTGCCTAACACCCATGCCAGTTTTCTTTCCCTGCATTTTCCGGGGGAAATGCGGGGAAAGAAAACCCTTGTTTCAACAGGGTTTTTTTTTTTTTTTGGCTGACTCAGATTAAAGCCCAGTGAGGGGGTGCAGCCTGGCCACCTTCCCTTGACTTTAAACCGAGCCAGCCTTTGCTTTCCCCCTGTTGAAATGGGGAGGGAAAAGGAAAGAAGGCAGCCACTGCCAGCCTCCAATGTCCTCAGCTGCCTTCCTTCCCTGAAATCCCTGAAAAAAAGCCTGGAGCAGCAGCAGCAGCAGCAGCAGCGCTAGCCCACTTTGCCGCCACCTCCTCCACCTCAGCCTGCCTCAGCTGCAAGCGCTTGAGGTGGCTCAGTGAGCAATGGGGTGCCGCATCTGAGGGGCGGCCTCCCCTCCGTGCACCCCCTCACTCACTTACCTGGCCACCTTGAGCACTTGCAGCGGAGGCAGGTAGAGGTGGAGGCAAAGGCAAAGCCAGCTAGTGCTGCTGCTGCTGCTGCTGCTGCTACTCCAGGCTTTTTTCAGCAATTTCAAGGAAGGAAGCCAGCCGAGGACGTTGAAGGCTGGCAGTGGAGGCTGGCAGGAGGAGGCTGGTGGCGGCGGTGGCTTGCCGCGCTGCTTACAGGTGTGCTCATGCGCACCTGCAGGTGTTTTGGTGCTGTTCCTGGCCTCCAACCCAACCTGCAACAGAAGCCTGATCAGAGTAATCCAGATTTGCTCTGTGTTCACGGGTAGGTGGGAATGCGCCCTTAAATGATCTGCACTGGTTACCTATTTGCTACTGAGCCCAATTCAAGATGTTGACACTAACATTTAAAGCTCTGAATGGATTAGGCCCTGGGCATCTAAAGGAGCACCTTCTCCCATATAGACCTGCCCGTGCACTGAGATCTCAAAGAGAGGGCCTTCTTGTAGATCCTTCTATGCCTTATACCTCTGCAAGAGGGGCATACAAGAGGGCCTTCTCTGTGGTGGCACCTAGACTTTGGAACAGCCTCGCTCTTGAGGTTTGCCAGACATTGTGTACTTTTCAGCACCTGCTGAAGACATATCTTTACAGCTAGGCTTTTACCATTTAAATAGCTTCCTTAGGGTGCTGTCCTGTTAAGGAGGGAGGGAGGGGTGAAATTCTTAATTATGTTTTTTATTCGATATGTTTTACTCTTGTTGTAGCCTGCCCTGGGACCATTTGGTGAAGAGCAGGAAATAATAAATAAATAAATTAAATTAAATAAATAAATAAATAAATAAATAAATAAATAAATTTTTAAAAAAGAAGAAAGAAAGATGGTTTGTACATTCTGTTGATACAGGAGCCATTTAGGACTCATTCAGAACGTTCCTTGTTCAGCAGAGATTATTCAACCCTTCTTTGATGACAAAGTGTCCACCATCAGAACTGCAGAAGGAAGACATGTTTGTCAGCTCTTCATGTTTCTGCAAAAGCAACAATCCAAAAACCTTAAAATCTGATACTGGGGAATTTTCACATGGGCAGTGTGGTAAATGAATGAAGAAGCTCTAAAAATGGCTTCATCTCACAGGTGCTTTTGTTAGTGCAGGCAAAGCATCGCTTTCTGTCTCGTAACTCCAACATTAGTAGAAAAAGGTTCAGATGGTTCCAAGGCCCTTTTTGCAGGGGCCCTTAATTCAGATTTAGGACCTGTGGGCTGATCTGGAACAGTGCCCATCAATCAGACAGTGCTGATCTCATCCATTACCTTCCTGTGTTCAAAATCAGTGTTGCCTGGCTGTTCCACACCCAGGGGAAGTTTGCACTTTGCTTCCCATTTGTGCATTTGTACTTGTGAGTGACTGGTTCACGCAATCTCTTCCCCCCACAAGTTTTGACACCTCCAGTGCAGATGGTGCCCAGGCACTGCCATCTTCTGCCCTGGTGTCATTGCCGGTGCCATTGCCGGGGCAACAATGACACATCATGCATGCATGCTTGCTTGGCTTGTCATGTGATGCATCAGGACACCTGCATGGTGTGTCAGATGACCTTCCAGCACTCAGAGGAGGTGCAGATGGGCCTGCATGGAGCCTTATCAGCTTCAGCTCCAGTGCAGGTAAAGGTAGGTTCACATGTGGTGCAGAGTCAACATGTACCACACATAGTCATCATGTTGGGAGCTTCTGGACAGAAGGAAATAGGTCCTTCATGTGCAGAGGCTTCATCTTGGAGTTCCCCCCACAGCAACTAGTGGGGCAAGTGCAGAAAGACCCCCACTGATTCCAAACATGGGCTTCTCTGCGCAGAAAGGTCCCAAGTCTATTTTTTTAAAAAAAACCTATGGCCCTTTCTGCACTGAGCCTTGTTCCAGATTATATCCCAAAATAGGGATCTTCCATCTGCATGTTGGTGCAGACAATAGGTGCCTTGAGACAGTGTTAAAATGGTGGAGCTTTCCTTTACTTTGCAGGGAGGCTTCTTCCATCCATGTGCTCTGTTTCTCCTCTCTGATGGGCTGGCTGCTTCTCTGGTGAGGGCGAACTCTTGCAAGGTCCTGCGATGTCTCACCCAAACACCCAGGAAAATATGGAGGAAAGGAATACTCCATGGCAGATGCCCAAGTAGAATTTCTTTACTCCAGATAATTATTCTATTTTGGCAGGAACTGCAGGGCACTGTACAACCTGTCTGGCCGGTTAACAGCTGTTCTGCTTTCCCTGGAAAGATTTAAATGTGCCTGGACACATCCTATGACAGGCCTCTGCACCAGCGTGTGGATGGTAGGTCCCTATTCCAGAATATAATCAGGAATAAGCGTTAGTGCAGAAAGGGACTATGTTAAGAATTTGCTATGTGACTTGCTTTCAGGCAGATCATGTCTGGTTTGCAAATGCTTCTTTCCAGGAACTAGCATGATGAGAATGTTGCTTTCTCTTTTTGTGAGCTCTGGAAATAGATCCTATGGCCCAAGTTTAAATAAGCCCTTACACATGCAGTGTAATACATAATAAAATTATTTCCCAGAAGAAAACCATCTCTTAATTTTATGGATTTTAAAGGTAGACCCAATACATTTGTCATGTGGGAAGGTTACCAAACATAGATAATTATTCTTACCTGTTCTTCTTTAATCTCCAAAAGAATAAGAAATTGGTTTCAAAATACCATTTGATTCACATATAGGAGGCAGACTATGGGCCTGTTCACATTTACCTGTCTGGAGCAGTTATTGCCACTCCAGGGAAAGTCTGTCCACATGTTGTACCACGTCTGCTATCCCAGATCATCCAGGACACCTCCCTCAAGCTGCCCTGATCATTATTAGCTGCGGACAACTAAAAGCCAGGAGTGTCTGGTGACCTCCTAGACATGGCGTTCACCCTCTTTCGGGTGCGATGCCTGCAAGCAGGTGGAACAGGTGGCTATAGCAGTGCAGTGACTTGTGGGCCAATCACTATGGCAATGTCCTGGCACGCACATGGCCGTTGCCATGATGATCTGGCTGGGCTATTCTCACTTCAGGTGTTGGTGGTCTAGTTAGGGCAACGATGGCGAACCTTTTGAGCTCAGTGTGTCAAAATTCACAAGAAAACCTAGCTTAACTCGGGTGCTGTGTCACATCTAGAAATATCCATAATTTTGTGATAGTTGTAGCTCTAATAAAAAAGTTATATTTTTGATATATGTATTTTATTAAAAGCAAAAAATAATAATTCTTTACATTAGTGACTTTTGCTGCTAAATCTTCAATTGAAAGTTGGTATTTTGTACACTTCAAGAACAAGCAAGCACTACACGCCCAGGTGCCAGGTGACCATGTGTGTCACCCAAAAGGGCTTGGCGTGTCACCTGTGACACGTGTGTCATAGGTTGGCCATCACCGAGTTAGGGACTATATGGGCACTTGAAGTGTGGATGCCTTCCTCTGAGAATGATTTTAACCTCAGTGGGATGGTATTATTAAGTGTGAACAGGCCCTTAATGGGATGAAATTTGGAGTTCATATTTTTATTATTCTCTTTTCAATATTAGGCTCTATAAATCCAAAGGTACTTTATGCCTGTTGACATTCTGTTGCCATAACAACCTGTGCTTCTTTCCATCTCAGTAATTATTTCCAGTGGATTTATTTGACCAAGAGTCACCCACATGTAAATAACATTAATCCTCCCTCTTATAAACAAGGATTAAACAAAGAAATATGGCTGCTTCCCACAGCAGGAGACCAAATTAGGCAACTCAACAAGCTATAGTGTCTGGCTTAGATATCTGAAGTACTGCCAAGAAAACAACAGCTCAAAAGCATGTGGCATTGACAATAATGTTTAATTTGGATCGTTTCCATGGCCTTGGTAGTCAATTTGATACCCACAAGGTTGTTTTGTGAATTCTTTAATTTTTATACATTTCTTAAAAAAAAACAGGGCCTTTAGAATATATACTTGTATTAAGAGCTAATACCATGAATTAATATCATGTTTTTCTTTTATTAATTTCAGGAGAGGATATGCTCATCAAGAGGTAAGATGCTTAAGTCCCAGTTTGTGTATTTCTGTTGATACTTTGTGGTATTAGAATTACTGTATTTATATTAACTAGTAAACTGAGGCTGTGTCTCCATTGCGTGGCTAAGAGGTTCTGATGGGTCCCGAGGCCACCCATGTCCACTTCTTCCCACAAAAGCATTGGGGTGTGGGGATTGTTAACACCCTGGAAGCCTGTCAGAGGCACTTGAAGGTCAGTATGTGGGGAGTGATGTTCAGAAGATAACCTCATATTCACCAACAGGCCTCTCAATGCAGCAAAAGAAACCATGGCTGATTCATGAAGTAGCTGAACCATATAGGCAGGGGGCCTTCTTATAACACCCCTTGCCCAGCAGGTGGAGGTGGGGAGGCACATAAGCTGACCAGGGCTAGCCTGTGACAAGGCCATAATGAAGAAAGCTTCTTCTCCCAGGCGCCTTCCTGTTTGTGTGTGGAGTTTATACTGTATTTAAGAATTTATACCCTTTGGACTGGATACAAAATATAACCTGTATTAATAATGAGAGTTCATGATGCATAGAAGATGTGTGGAAAATGATTGAGTCTTCAAAAGGCATCATATTGCTATCAGATGTACTTGCACCCTGTTAATGTGAAATATATTTGAATCTTTACACACTCCCCAGCAATTATATTTCAAAAGAAAACCAAAATATAGCTGCTTTCAGAAAAACTGTGAACTGGTGCCTACGAAGAGGATGGTGTTTTACAACCACATTGGAGATGTCATATTTATCTTTTCTGAGTTTCTGATAACGGTCTGGAAAGGTGCTGTTATAATCCAGCTTCCCACAGATCAAGGTCACAAGGGTGACAGGGGAAGAACAAAACTCTGGCTGGAAGCCTTCTTTTTATCCTATTTGCTGCAGATGAAAACTCCATTCAGGAAGATGAAAGTGGTATTCTGAACATGGTGATGCCTCTGCCTTGCCACATTTAATGATACGTTCCATGTGCCACTGCTGGTTATACTATACAATCATCAGTTATTACAAGCCTGTTGGTGTTGCCTGCTCTCTGTATTTTATTGCTGTTCACATGCAGAAATGTGTGTCCTCAGAGAATACCAGTGGGATGAAGGGTGACATTTCATCACCTGAAGTATTCATGCATAGCAAGTGTGGCCACTCTCTCCATAGAGAAGTAGAAATGTAGGCCTAATTCTTATTCCACCATCAGATCCCAATCGTACATACATATGCTGAAGAGGCAACTGAATTTTTATATACAGATATTCTTCAGAACTGAGGCTGAGATAATGTTTTGCACTCAGCAACGTTTGCAAACTGAGGCTGCATCCAGACAGGGTCAAAAACCAGCAATTATTTCATAATTGTATCTAACTTGCTAAACATGATCAGATCTTTCTGATACAGTCCTGGAATATAGACCTGATTGACTGGGCTATTGTTACTCCAGTAAAATTAACTTTTGTAGAGCAATATCCTGTTATTCCGTAACTGGGGGTCTGTCTGGATTACTGCATGAGCAGTACAGCAAGGCTATTTAAAGATTTAAATAGCTTTGAAATCATTTTCAGAGCTAAGCGTTCCCAAAAGTTCAAAGGAAGCTGCAGTTTCTGAGGATTAAAGGTCCCAAAAAGTGGATTATCTATATTCAAATCAAAAGTGGTCTCACTGCTAGATTTAGAAATAATACTTGCTATTTAGCAATGGGAACACAAACAGGTTTTGGGGGGAGGGAACCATGCTTTAGGGACATTCTTTTCAGCTTCATTCCTTCCCTTTTCTGCTCTCGCCATTATGTGCTAAGGCAAGAGTGAGCAGAGCCTGCACCAGCTTACAATGTAACGAAGAGATGAGACATTACAATGTAATAAGAGTCTGATTTTACTTAAAGAGACAGCAATCAGAAAGACTTTGCCCTTTATGCCTGCCATTTCATGCTGGTCTGCTGAGCCAATGCAGCACAAAGCTGGTGGTTCTTAAATGCCTGCCTACTTCATCCCACCTCGGTCCCTCTCTTCCCTGTCATGATCTCTATTCCCTCTCATCCTCACATTGTTTTCCCTCCCCCCTGCTGCTTTGATGCACCAATCTAGCACAATCTAGTGATTTTTAATCTTCTAGTGCTGTGCTGCGGCATGGGAAAAACTGATGCTGTGATCCAAATCATGGGCAGGCTTATATAGGGTGTGGGGTTTAAATCGTATGCCCTGATGAAGTCAGAGTATGACAGAAAATAGAGGGGGACTGGGTTTCTCCCCTGTGAGTCCGCATAATAAGCTACCGTGGGAACGTGAAAAAACAAATCTCACTGATGATTTTAAAAACCCGGATTAAAACCTGCTGGACTAAATTGTCCAGTGAGATTGCAGCCCATGAGTTTGGCGTGAAAGTCTGGAAGTACTTCATGTGATACTATTGGATGCCTGTACTTTGGGATGGGAGGGTTTAGGTCACATGGAAAGAAAATCTCGCAGTTGTAACATCACTCTGCTGCAGCAAATATTAAAATGTGGAGCCTCGACCTAATGTCTAGACAACGTATGATAATTCTGGATTTACTTTATACCAGCATATTGATAAACTGTAGAATAAATAAGTGATGTGTGAAGTTGGCCTAAGTATAGGATACCTCACATGAAAGGCATGATATTCACAGATTATACAAGCACTTCTCTAGAGGATAAGAGCTTTTATGTCCTGTAGTGGTCTTGGCCACTTCGTCTTGTAGTAGGCAGCAAATTGGAATTTTAAACATACAGGATTTGAACTGACTTTGCCCTTTTGTGTTAAGAAAAACTACAATTACCGTAGGCCTAAATGAGCTGTCTGAGTATTTCAGACATTAGAATCTTTAAAACAAAAATACCATTATAATGATAGTTTAAAGGTTACCTTGCAACCCTTCAGATTACTTGCATTTTCCATTAAACCTGTCTCTTAAACCTGTTTCTCTTTTGCAATTTTCTTTGTCAGCAACAGCAATTGCTGAGGCCTTCCCTTCTCAGACCAGAGGTACCATTTTCTCCCTTTCTTACTTTTCTGCAACTTTCAGAATGTTCGTAGGAAATATGTTCTGACACCCAGTTACACTTTAGATGCTTAAGAAAGAAAGAATTTTATATACTTCCATGATGTAGTTATTAAATGCAGCAAACAATTTGACAGCCCAGAATATCAGTTCAAGCTAGTAGTGGAAAAAGAGGTTTTTGTTCCGTCAGTGAAGGGCAGTTCTCCCATCCCCAAGAGCAATAAGGTTTTTCTATATAGTTCAATCATCTACTATGGCCCTGACAAAATAGTTTTATAGGCCAAACATGGTTCTTCAGCTAGGGAAAGTGTATTATACTGATCTGCAATTTTCATTTGTCAAAAGCATTAAAAACAGAGGTGGGAAGATTCTTCTATATGATTTGGCATTTCATGATGCTTGGCACTTTACAATCAGCTGGAGTTCAGTCTGTTGTCTTTGCATCATATGACTCTGAAGTTGACATATTCCTGTAGCCTTTCAATAGACAGTGAAAGATTAAGCTATGCCAAGGATCTGAATAGTAATTACTAACATTTTTTCCTGCTCTGATGTTCCTAAAACTTCCATTAACTTCAGTAACAATATCCCTATTTTTGTACTGTTGATTATAGGCATGGTTTGGTTTACTTGCTCTTTCCATCTTGTAAGGAGCCAGAATCAGGCTCTGGAATAGTTTGTTCCCATACTGCTATACAAATTATGTCATGTACGACATAACAGAGAAGATGGTATTCCTGGATACCAGGAAGTGCCTGCCCTCAGGTGCCTACCCCCCCCCCCAAGGCCAAGGTATCAGAAGCAGAGAAAATGTTGATCACTGTGATTTATAGAAGGCTATTGGAGAGTCTAGTAATATCAGCAATAAAGTAATTCCTATTTAATAATATTGCTGAAACCAGTAGTGATTCTGTGTGAAGGACTATGAGTTCAGCTCTTTCCTATTATTCAGAATGAATTCTGATTTTCCTCTGAGGAGAAGTTTTTTGCACTAGATCAGTGGTTCTCAACCTGTGGGTCATGACCCGTTTGGAGGTTGAACTACCCTTTCAGAGGGGTTGCAACGGGTCTCCCGCTTTCCTGCCCCATCCTCATCCGAGCTGCCCCATCCCTGTGGCTGGGGATCTCCACAACATGAGGAACTGCATTAAGGGGCTGCGGCATTAGGAAGGTTGAGAACCGCTGCACTAGACAGTGTTTGCGAGTTAAGGGCTGGTGCCCCTTCTAAGGGACCATCGTTTTGTCAGCACTTTGAGCCAGGTGCTTCCCAATTCTTCCTTTGCTTGACTACTGCCTGTCTGAAAACTTGCTAGTTTTGAAAGATTTTCACAGGCAACCTGTCCTGGGTGAGGATATTAGATGGTAAAAAGTAAACTGCTGTATTCCAGATCATGGAACATGCCTTCCACATTTCCTTTGTAGTCCTATTGTATATTATTATTGAAATAATATACAATAGGACTACAAAGGGCATGTGAGCCAGTTTGGTCTAGTGGTTAGGGAGCTGGACTCTTATCTGGGAATACCAGGTTTGATTCTACACTCCTCCACAAAGCCATCTGGGTGACTTTGGGCTACTCACAGCTGAGCTCTCACAGCCCCCCCCACACACACACACACCTCACAGTGTCTGTTGTGGGGAGAAGAACAGAAAGTTTTATCAGCTGCTTTCAGTCCCCTTAAATGGGTGAGAAAAGCAAGGTAGAAAAGCCAACTCTTCTTCTAAATGTGTCCCAAACTTCATTCAGTGTGGCAACAGCGGACAGGGCTTCTAAGGCATCTGTGCCTTAGAAATCACTGCAGTGAATTAGGTAGCAGATTGGGCTGCAGCTTCCTGCTGTTAATTTGAGGGAACACTTCCTGATAGTAAGATCTTTTGACAGTCAACCAGTGGAGGTTGTGGTTTTTCCAGATCTTGAGTTTGCAACAACTTCTCAGTAGTTGTTTGATCTCCTTTCCTGAACATTGCAAAGGGTTGGACTGGATGATTTTTGGGATTCCTTCCAATGCCACAAGTCTATGATTCATTGGAAACTCATCAGTACCAGAAATTTAAACATTTTTTGAAATAAGCAGTTGTTTCTGGTATCCATCTACTTGTTAGCACTTTCTGATTTTTTTAATTTTATTTCTTTGCAGGTTCACTTCTGATGAGTCTTTCTTTCTTTCTTTCTTTCTTTCTTTCTTTCTTTCTTTCTTTCTTTCTTTCTTTCTTTCTTTCTTTCTTTCTACATTTCTATCCCACCCTTCACTTTCACCCAGGAGTAGGGATGTGCACAAATTTTTTATCAAATTGAATGCAAAAAAAAAAAATTGTATTCGTTTGAATAAACCCCTTTGAATGTGGTAGGATTTGAATCGTATATGAATATTAGATACGGATCCCATACGGATCCCATACGTAGAGCTTTGTACAAATGTATTAAAATGTTCAATTTGAATTTTAGTGTCAATTTTCTAATGTGACAACATTCAATTCAAATTCAAAATGGTCAAATTCATCCAAATTCGAATAAATTTCTAATGTTACAAATATTCCTGCACATCCCTACTCAGAAGCCCAAGATAGTCACAGAAAACATTAAAGAATGTAACTCTACAATACAGTTAAAAGCAATTGACACTAAGGATGTGCAAAACTGCCATTTCATGGAATGCAAATAGTAATTAGAGGCCAAGGACTTTAAGTTGCTTTTCCTACAGGCCTGGCTCTCTTTGGTGCCACTCCTTTACATGTGAGTAAATACACAAAGCAGGGAACTTACCTGCTTGCTCCTCTCTGCTCTCACAATACTTGCACCATGATGTCATGCACATGCATGCCAATGGATACTGCAAGCCTACCCATGATGGACTATGGAATTGCAGCAAGGATGCATGGGAAAATGGTAAATCCTCACTTGATGTATTTACTTGTGTGTAAGAGTGTGATGCCAAAGAGACCCAAGTCTTTGGCCTCTAACTGCCATTCACATTCAACGAACAGCAGTTCAGCACACTTTTTGCAACATAGGGATAGTTCCCATTTAATGAATAAAATGGAATATACATCAAGATTTACATCAGGATTTGGATCGATATGTAAATCGCGTTAAAAGGAAGCAAAGAGCATCTGGCAATCAGATTCAACCCCAATTTTTTGTCCCCACTCTAAACACTTAAAACACTTGCAAAAACAGATTGGGGAAAGCGATTCTTTCCCCTCCCCACCCCGTTGCCCAGGGCACACAGCAGCAGCGGCAAATCAAGCCCCATTCACCCGCTCACCTCCACAGCCACCATCCCCAGCAGGGGTTCCCTCCGAAAAAAGCACCCTGGCTCTGCTACCGCTGCTGCCTGCACACAGCCTTAAACATTCACACATCTCCCAGAACCTGCACAGCTTTCCTTCCTTTCCCTTTCTAAAGGTCAGAACTTTTAAAGAGCCAGAATAGCACAGGTTTGCAACATTGTTATCAGGTGTGAAGTGGGTGGATTGCTACACTGAAACCAATGCTGTACAGAGTGGATTTTTACAGTGGAACCGGCTGCTCTACCTTTTAACTGACAGGGCTGACCTGCAGGGTGAAACCCCAATCCATTTCATGACGTATTTGCCCAAATACTGATCTAGTGTTCCCACTACAGTAAGGAAGAAGCCTTTTAAAAGCCAAACCCGGGAAAAACACCGAAATATCAGGTGTTTATTCTGTTTTAAAGCCAAATAATCCTCAAAATACCCCTGAAACTGGTTGCCAATTGGGACGACAAGGATCCAAACCATTTTACTTGATCGGGGGCGGGAACAGTGAGGATCCAAACCGTTTTTAAACCGTTTTTAAATGGTTTTAAGTGATAATGGGAACGCAGCCATAGAGGTGCAAAAAAGAGCACCTCTGAGGCAGTTCAGAGAAAGCTTTGAGGTGGGATTGTTCACACAGCAGTCTGCCTTTCCTCTCTCCTGAACATTCTGTGCTATAAAAGTTGGATTACAGAAGACTTGGGAACTCAAGGGCCACATACTGTATCTCTGAGGCGCCCCTTTGTTATGTCTGAATACACCAATCTTACACTTTAGGCTTCTGTTCAAGTGAAATCAACTTCATTACGTTGTGAGTTTTGAAGAAATAATTGGGCAAATACTGCCTAGGTGAACTGGAGTTTTCTCCACTGAGCACACTGATGCAGCTCAGTTGCATAAATCTTCATAAAAATAATTTACCGCCAGTGACAAAAATGCCCAGAGATAAAAAGGGTATATATTAACGTGAACTAGGTAGGAAGAAGCATATTTAGTGGCCATCTTGTTTAAGCTGAAAAAGAAAGTCCTGGAAGTTCCTATGCTGAGTGATTCTAATGATTTAAGTTATACACTTGATTGTGGAACTGCAGTTACTGGGAAAGAACAAAAAGTATTTGCATATTAAATAACAATTATGGAATTATTGTGTACTTTATAGGGCTTGAATAAGAGTTTCTCAGTAGATCTGAATAAATTGGGAGAGAAGAATGTATTCAAACATAACAAGAAAATAAAACATTTTTGTGACAAATCTAAAGTTGAGCAAAAAAAATGTGTAAAGCTCAATAACAAAATGATGCTTTCCCAACCTTAGCATAAATGTGCCCTCCCTGTCAACAGCATCTTTTTTGTAGATTTGTATATTCTTAGGATTCCTCCAAAAATGCTTTTGAACACCATTGACCTTCCTTTAGCTCACCATGAACTGAGATTTCTAAAAAGTGCCATAGAAAAAGTTTTATTTTATTTTTTCCCCCGCTTCTAAACACTGGCGCTAAAGGGAGACAGCCCTCTGGGATTTTCATTATAATTCCAGTGCCAAAGTTAAGGATAAAAAGACTTATCAACTTTTATCCTTTTTTCTCAGCTCATACCCATTTCAAAAGTTGAACTCAGGGCCCTTTAACGTCGACATTCTAAGGCTATGTGTGTGCCGACTGAGTTTTCATTTTCATTTTCTTTTCCTTTGTGATATACAGGAACTCTCTATGGAATCGGGTATTGATCCTGGCCAAGAATACTACGGGCAAGATTACTACAGTTATGAGCATGGGTATTATTCATTCTCTATTTTCTGTGCAACTCCACAAGTTATGCATCTTTGTTATTTATTAGTGTAAATGAGCACATCATAACTGGGACCCAAGAGACTATTCTAAGCATGTCTATGGATTTTTAGACTTAATTTATTTAAACATCGCATCTCTGTGCTATATCATGATAAACTGCAATGTGCCATAGTTGCCTCTTCTTTAACTTAGAAATCCCTGGCTTCCCTGATCATCCAACATGTTGCTGTACCGCTGAAGGTTTGAATTTTCATAAATCATAAAATCTGGAATGTTTATTATTTCCTTCTTGGAAAACTGAACCATCACCCAAGCAAACATCCTTTGCCGAGGCTAGTGCAATGCATTAAAATGCTATAAGTAGTACTTTGTGTGATCAAAGGCCCTGTCAGGTATGTGGAGGGCATGGACTTTTTTGCTAAGGCCCCCTAAAAGTTCTGGATAGTCTTTTGTACATCAACTAGACTCCCCTCCTTCCTCCACCACAGAGTCTCATTCTCTCTCATTCCTCCAGCTCCCTTCCTTCCCATCAATGGTGTTACTTCTATGACCACTGCTGCTGCACCACTCCACTTAAAAAGAAAAAAGTTCAAGTTTTCAAAAGATACTGGCAGGATCTTTGCCTGTCATTTTTTTTCTGGGTGTGTGGGTTTTTTGTTTGTTTCTTTGTTTCTTTTAAAAAAGATTATCAAAAAGAAAATTGCCATGGGTCTAAAGCCAAGGGTCCATGAGTAATTATGCCCTTTCCTATGGTTTTATTATTTTTTAAATCTCCAGATTACTCTCTTTGTACAGGCATGCAAAGAGAGAAAGCAAAGTATTGGTTAACAGAATGATAGCCTATAAATTATAAGGATATCCCTAAAATGGTGTTGCTACCACCTTGGATAGCTTTAAGAAAGGATTAGACAGTGTATCAATGGTTGCTAGAATTGATTCCTAGATATTTCCTCCAGGCTGGAGAGACAGGTAGGATGCCCATAAAGGTTATTTGCAGGGAGCAGAGTGCAGGTGAAAGTCTTGAGAATGCGCATAAGCAATTGGTGTGCTGCTGTGTGATAGAAGGTGCTGGCTAGATGGGCTGCGGCCTGATCCAGCAAGGCTCTCTTGTGTTCTACTTAACACTTCACATTAGCCAGCAGACCAAGGTATAATATAGTATGTTCTCAAGAGCTACATCTATACGTAGGTCTAAATCAATGTACCTTATCAGCCACTACAAGATCAGAACTGGGGATGCCTCCAGTGAGTGGTGAGGTCACAAGGAGACAGTTTAATTATTGGTATAAAATCAAACAAATGAACTCTAAAAGACTTCCACACCTCTGTTTGGAAGAGCAAGATACATTGCAAGATAAAACATCATGGCTACTTCACTTTGAGAATACCACACTCCAACTGGGCCTATTATTACAAACCTTGGACAACCCAGGCCCTAAAGCTAAGACAGCTTTCCAGCAGAGGGTGCTGGAAATTGCAGCATAAGATGACCTGGCAGCTGTCGCAAATAGAAGAGCCACTCCCTACATTGCAGCCTTTAAACAAAATGTCAGGATAGAGAATTATCTTGCTCACATCATGCCTTACCAACTGTGTAAATTTTTTACCAAAGCCAGGTTTGAGCAACTGGTTTTAAACTAATATTTGATAAGGTCACAATGACTAATCAATAAAGACTTGTTTGGTACAGTATGTGCATTTGGCTTCAAAAAACATTTTGTCAGAACCTTTGGTTGAGCTGGCTGCTCCGTTTAAACAAAACTCATACTGATGAAAGTCAAAATCTCATTCTCCTCCATGTACAGCTTCTAGGAACACCAAGGTGAGGGTCTGTTTGTCCTTACCTTTCTGGAACGGTTGCAGACCTCCCAGGGGATGTCTGTCCACACACCGCATCAGCACTGACATCCCAGAGTATCCTGCATCTCTCTTCAGCTTTCCCAGTCTTCAGTAGCTGTGAAGAAATAAAAATATACCCACAGCTTGACAGGGAGCAGCCATTGAGCCTTCTTCTGGTTCAAAGCTGCAAATAGGTGGCATGATGTGGCTGCAGCTGCTCAGTTGCACACTATGGGCTGATCACCATGGCAGTGTCCCAGCACAAACCGGATGTGGCTGCGACCGTAGTCGTGGCAATCAGGCCTGCTCAGGCCAAACCATCTGCACTTCAAGGGTAGGTGGTCCAGCTGGAGAGTGCATTAGCACTTGAAGTGAAGATTCCTCCCTCTGTGCCTGATCTTAGTTTCTGTGGAATGGTATTATTATAACACCATTTCACTGAGGAAAGTGCAAACAGGCCCTGGGTCAGATAGTAAGGCATGATGATTGTGACCTTTCATCTAAATTGTGAAATAAACAGCCAATATATATATAAAATACAGATGAGACGGGAGGGGGGCTCCAAAATAGCATTCCAAGATGCTAGAACAAAACAACCCCAAACAATGTGTTTTGTCTTGCGTTTGAAATGGAATACATTTTTCAGTGCTATTCTGTTTCAAACTTGAAACAGCTCGCTTTGCACAATCCTAATTTATTCTGCTGATAATTATATAATTGACAAAAAAACTTCTCTCGCTCTTTCTTAAAGTCTTTATTGGGTGACAGAAATATCGCAGTAGGAACCTGTCACAAATTTGACTGCATGGTAAATATAATGTACAGAGATATGGTACCTTAGTGAGCAAAACATTAATGGTATCAACTCAGACTGAAATTAATGGAATTCTCATTGCCATTCCGAGTAAAGGATAAAATATTGATCCCGGATTTCAAAAACTGAAATAATATTCTTTCTTAACCCCAGTTCTACTACTGTGAAAGTCATAATTAGTTCATAAAATGTGATTATTAAATTAACTTTCAAAATGTTTTTGTCCAAATATAAAATGTCAAATGGGATATACTACTTATTTTCTGGAAGGGGTTGGGAACACACACACACACACACACACCCAATATTGCTGAATTGTTGCTCTCCAGACACTGTTTACATTTTTGTCGTGAAATCCATGTCCAGTTCAGTAAGTGCTTGCCTTGTTGCTGTATATTTTGTACTTAGGTACATGGGTGCCTGTGTAAAGTAAGTTCTCGCAATGCTTCCAGTTGACCCTGAGGCCTGGTTCCTAAGGCATGTGGTTTTATAAAACCATCTCAAAAGAATCATAGTAGTGGTAATTTGTGACATGTAGTGTTCTCATCCCATCACCAAGCACCCTACAAAGCATGCATTAGAGATTCAATGAGCATATACAAATGTGACAGTTCAACCTCTGATCCATTTCTGAGCCACCTTTGAGATGCCTTTTTGTTGCTGTATGTGAATGCAGCCTGCCGAGCCATCCCATGCTGTGCAATATAATGAGGAATTGTTTCTATATACCAGAGGCCAGTTCACACTTGGCCTGCTGGTGCACGCTGGCCTAGCTTCTAGGAAGAACAATCTGCACTTGCAGGTGGCATTTCCATATCAGAAATGTCTCCTGCTATATTAGAAGCTACCCCAGAGGAGACTAGTGGTGGTACATGAAATCATGCACTACAAGCGTCCATTTCCTTACCTTTCCCAGCCACTCGAGAGAACATTTACAGCTCTTCTGGTCCTGGGGGTCAGCTGAGGTGCCATGCAAGTGTGTTAGCACCACAGATGACCAGAAATGTGATTGCACATGTGGGGCACGTCACCGTCATTGTGGTGCAGCAATGGCATATGCAACATTGTGCCAGGCAGTACCCAGTACCCAGGCAGAGACGGCAATACCCAGACATGCATACAAATGCTAATGCACACCAGTGGGGATGCAGTATTCCTGCCCTGCAGACAGAAAGCAAAGTGGAGAAAGGCCCCAGTATTGTGGATGAAATTGTACAGATCCATGTGCTTGATCTACACCTTGTGGTGACATTAGTATGAGCATGATACCACAACATCTTGACAACTTTCTGCACTACAGCTCACACCCCAAACTGTAATGAACTGAAGTTATGCCCAACTGATACAAAACACAGAAGTGCCATAACTGCTGGTCATTACATTCATGCTTGTGCCATTTTGGGGCAAAACAAATACCAAGATGCTCCGATAGTCACACTTGACAAATCGTAGTCCTGGATGTACTGAAAATGGACACCTTTGGCTGTACTAGGAAAGCTGTACAAGCAAAATGCTTTTTGATATCTTGGGATCTTCCAGACACCCAGGGAGCAATATTGGATCTAAAGAGAAAGGCAGCACAGTCCCTCCATGTGGCCCACCAGATACACACCAGCATGAAGACACTTACCAGGATATCTGGAAAGCTTCCTTGCCATTGAATCTCTGCACATGCATGAAAAAATGGAAGGAGACTGGACTGAGCTGGAGAGCTTCCAGAAGTTCCTTGGCAGCCCTACCAAATGTTCCTCAAAACTGCCCCTGTGCCAGAGAAGTAAAAATGGTTTTGAGGCTGTCTGGCATCATCTATGGCTGGTTCTTGGGTGGGGGGGTGGGGGTGGGGGAAGAAATAATCCCATATAATAGTAATTGGTCCTCAAGCGGTGGTGACTAATTCTCAGAAGTGATGGCTAACCTTTTGAGCTCGGTGTGTCAAAATTTGCAAGAAAACCTAGCTTAACTCGGGTGCTGTGTCACATCTAGAAATATCCATAATTTTGGATATTTGTAGCTCTAGTAAAAAAGTTATATTTTTGATATATGTATTTTATTAAAAGCAAAAACAAATAATTCTTTACATTAGTGACATTTGTTGCTGAATTTTGTTTGCTAAATCTTCAATTGAAAGTTGGTAAATCATACCCTTCAAGAACAAGCAAGCACTACACGCCCAGGTGCCAGGGTGACCAGGTGTGTCACCTAAAAGGGCTTGGTGTGTCACCTGTGACACGCATGTCATACGTTGGCCATCACTGTGCTAGAGTGTGAACAGAAGCCCTGACACAATCCACCCCCACACTGCACCAAGCCACTGCATCCCCACCTTGGAATTCCTGCTGGTTCAGTGATCCAAACCCCAGTGAGCCATTTCAGCACAGTCCAAGCCAGTCAGAGAGACAGCAGATTGTTTTGGCTTGAGGAAAGATCACACTAAGCTTTCCCTTCACTCCCCAGCACAGTCCACACATGAGGAGGAGAATAAAAGGGTTCTTTGAAGGAAGGAGTCCCCATCCACTGCATCATCCATTCTTTTGAGATGCTTTCCTTACTTATCAGAGTCTGTAACCCTGCTAACTAGTTTTAGGCATATTTCTTTCCTCAAAAGTAGGATGGCAATGTAAAAGAAAGAAAAGAATAGTTTGAGTGGTAGACCATGGTCACACATTGCTGAACTAGTCTGGCCTATTAAGAAGCTGAACTGAAGATGCCCTAATCCTGTTCACACCCAATTCCTGATAATCCACCCTCAGTTAGTCCTCATCTTATGTCAGCACCCCGAGTCTCCTTTACACGACTCCTTGGTTCCCTGCCCCTCATGATTGTCGGTTCTACCCATTATGGTACAATTCAGCACCTTTCAGTCTGGTTTGCCACACTGAAAGGGACTGAGACCCATGAACAAGCAGACTCTGGAAAATGCAAATGGGGGAGGGAAAGTCCATTTATGAATTGGATTGGAAGAAAAGGTATGATTAGAGCAACTAGAGGACAGCCTGAAGATAGTTTAAAGGGAAGGTGTGACCATGACTGTAGTGACGGTAGTAATAGCAGCAGCAACGGCTTATCTCATGGTGAATTAAAGGGCAATTTTGCATTGTCCGGTATACCATACCAGGCATGCACTACGGCTGTGGTGACCCTTAAGTTTTAATCCAGCTTCAGTCCACTTTCAGAGTGAGAAAATACAGCAAAGTGACAAGCTGTTTTCATTCAGTGTTGAGTAACTCAGAAAATACACCTTTGGGATACACAAAGTGGAAAGAAAATTAGTGGTCACTTTGCTGATGTGTTCTCTCACTCTGAAAGTGGACTGAAGCTAGATGGATTAAACCTTAGCTGTGACCACAGCCTAGGAGCCTCCCTTCTACATCCTGATGACCCTGCACAGGGCTTCTGGTACGCTTGCTGTCCCCATATACTGGCCAGTGAAACATCACTCAAAGATTGCTTAAGGCCCCAACTGCAGAGGGATGTAGATTTTTGAGCCTTTTAATAATAGTTCTGCTAATTATTCCTGTCAAGAAGTGTTCTTGGGTGTTCTTGAATTTATTCATGTTCACGTGTATAAGGAAGCCACATGTATACAAACATAGCGGATCTCTGTACCTGGCTTTTCCCCCAGGTACGAATTGCCTCAATACGGAAGTCGCCGCCGGTTGTTATCTCCTTCTGGAATGTATGATGAGTACGGCGAAATGGTTGTGGAGAGTGATGGGGGCTACTACTATAGCCCACAAGGAACCACAGCGGAAGCAGAGGTAGGTCCCCCCCACATGCTGTTATTATTATTATTATTATTATTATTATTATTATTATTATTATTATTATTATTATTATTATTATTATTATTATTATTATTATTGTTGTTGTTGTTGTTGTTGTTGTTGTTGTTGTTGTTGTTGTTGTTGTTGTTGTTGTTGTTGTTGTTGTTGTTGTTGTTGTTATTGTCATCTTAACATTGGATTCTAACATGAAAGAGTGGAAGAGTGCTCTCACCAGACAGATGGGTTGCACCACCTCTAATGCTGAGTCTACAGCATTGAGGATCTTTGAGTTTGAACTTTACATTTTCACTTGGATGTAGGAGTTCACAGAGTAACCCTAGACCAGGTGGTTCTCTTCAGCCTAACTGACCTATCTCATGAGGTTGTGGGTGCCTTGAGCTTTCTGAAAGAAGAAAGGCAAGGCATACATGAAAGACACTTTTAAATAATAAATATTATTGTAGATTTCTGTAGCTGCGAGGACTTAGCAGGCCAGGAGATAGGGGCTGCATGACTGGTGTACCTGTGACCTTTGTGGCAGCCCTCATCTGGATAAAGACCACTCTCAAGCAATGCAGAGAATGCAAAATCTCTGCAAAGTTTCAGTTGCATCCAAAGGAAAAACATTTTAGATGAAAATGAAGTTGCATCGCTGCCTATGCTAATATTGAGCCATTTTTCCAATAAGCTTTTGGGGAATTTTCCTTCTTCCTTAGATGATTAGGTGGAATGCCTCTCCAGCTTTTCTGCCAATAAACTGTATGGAGAGTTTCAAGAAATCATTTTACAGAACTGTAGGAAGAGTAAAGAGTAACAAAAAAAGTTTTTTACAAGTTTCTCCTCCACCGCCATCTCCATTTTTAGCTCTGTGGTACCATCTACTGGCCAAAGGAATCATTTAACACTTTTATTGAAATGAAGTAGTTCATCATGCAACAAGTGCTGAAAAGCTTCTATATAATAATAATAAAGATGATTGGGGACCACAAGAAGAGCAGAGGAGGAGTGATTGAAAGCTTCCTTTTGAGCCTCCTGAATCACATTTTGATCCATCGGGGATCACAGTACCATTGCAGGAGATCAAGGGAAGGGTTCTAATTGGGTCTTTAGCTCTCATCCACCAAGAGAATTGTTCTGTGGTCTGCAGCTTCAGGATAGTCCAGTATAAAAATATATATGCATACAGTCTGAATTGTCTAGAAATCACCTCCAGATGGTCAAAACTGCCCTGCCTATTATTTTAGAATTACTATGGCCTTTTCTACTCTGGGTCTCATTTCACCATGCGGATGGCTGGCACCTATTCCAGGATATAATCCAGAATAAGTCCTAGTGCAGAAAGGCCCTATAACTCAGCATACAACTTTGCTCCTTTAAACTCATGGTTTTTTTACCACATTCTTAAATTCTTTAAAAGTGTATATTTTATTCTGCTTACTTCAGTTCTAAATAAATCATGGATGTTAAATGTTCACTCCTTTCTATCCCAAGTATTCTAATTCCCCCCCCTCAACTAATATTATAATTGAGCTGCATTTTTATACTCCACAGGGGACAGTTCAAGGTGTGCTTGTTCCCAGCAGAGGTGTTAGCCAGAGAGAAGGGACTCAAGTAGCTATTAGCGCTATAGGTGAAGGTGAGGCTGTAAGAGAAGGAGGCTTAAGCCAGGGCAGACGGAAAATGAGAGCAGTGATGCAACTGAGCCGGGTTGCCGTTAGTAGTCACAAGCCAGCAGCCACTGACGTCACACCATCTCCATGGAAGAAAGCGAAGATATTCCCAATGATGCTGCAGAAGGTGAAAGGCAAGGATGCAGACTATGCTGAGCTTATGGCCGCCCAAGTGGATGGAGAAGACAGCATGGTTATTAAGGGAAGCTATTTCCAGAAGACAGCAGGTGACGTTCCATCAAAAAAGAAGCTTGGACGTTCCCTCAAGAAAATTCAGGAGAGTGGTACCTCGGAGGATATAAGCGAATCCGAGTCGAAATCTGGCATTTCAATTAGTGTCACTGCGGAGAGTGAAGATAGTGACTACGGTAAGAAGAAAAGGAGAAGAACGTCATCTTCCTCAAGTGCATCCTCATCCTCATCCTCTTCATCCTCATCCTCATCCGGCACCACTAGCGCATCTGCATCCCAGTCTGATAAGGATTATCTGAAAGTGACACTGGACCAAGATGAAACAACTGAAAGCACTGTGGACTCAGACGAAGAACATTCCGATTCATCCGCCTCTACATCCAGTAGTGATTCAGAAGAGGCAACATCCGATTCCCAGAGCAAGGGGTCCACTGTGGAGGATGATACAGAATCAAAGATGTCCACGTCAGTACAAAGTTCTGCCAATAGCGAATTCCCTTCCAGAACAGGGAAAAGCAAGAGTTCGAAAACTAGTGTGAAGAAGGAGTCATCCATGGCTGAATCTGAATTAGAGGATACAATAGAAGAAGAATCAGATGATGGTGAAATGCCACCTTCAGCTGAGGAAGAGGAAGAGTCAGGTGAAACCTCCTCCATCAATGAAGAACAAACCCCTGATAAACAGGGAGAGAATACTGAAGGAGAAATTTACCCAGAAGAATCTATCAAGAGTCCAGCAGCTTCAACAGATCCAAAACTTGCAATGAAAAAGGAGAATCTTCGGAGGAAGAAACTTATAACATATGATGGACAGTCAGATCATGATACTCAAGGAGTGGCGGATACAACAGAGTCAGAAAATCCCAGTGATTCCACATTCTTTTAAGAAGACAGTAGGTAGACAGGTTGCTGCAAGGTGTGGTTTTGGTTTGCTGTGTCCTCTGTGTTTCTCTTTCATAGTGAAAGCACAGGTTAGGGCAGTGATGGCGAACCTTTTGAGTTCGGTGTGTCAAAATTTGCAAGAAAACCTAGCTTAACTCGGGTGCTGTGTCACATCTAGAAATATCCATAATTTTGTGATATTTTTAGCTCTAGTAAAAAGGTTTTATTTTTGATATATGTATTTTATTAAAAGCAAAAACAAATAATTCTTTACATTAGTGACTTTTGTTGTTAAATCTTCAATTGAAAGTTGGTATTTCATACATTCAAGAACAAGCAAACACTACACGTCCAGGTGCCAGGGTGACCATGTGTGTCACCCAAAAGGGCTTGGCGTGTCACCTGTGACACACGTGTCATAGGTTGGCCATCACCGGGTTAGGGGCTGCATGACAAATGGTATTTTGCAAACTAAATACAACCCAAACCCATTAAAATAAATATTTAACAGAAAGCAAATCAGCCATTTATATCTCTGACAATTTGGATAGGCAGAAATACTGTTTTGCTTGGAACAGAGATATAAGAGGAGCATGGTGTGCATTTTAAATCTCTTTCCTTCCTTAAAGTAGCCAAAGTATGTAAATACACTTATACAGGGCTTCTAACTTTAAAGACCTGGTTCAACAAAGACAAAGCCATTGCAATTTTTGGTTGCTGATTGATAGCTCAGCATTTTCTAACTCTGCGTAGAATATGAATGGAGTAGAATTGGTGTGAGTTGATATCAACCTCTTGTTTGTGGTGTTTGATCTCTGAGTAGAATGATTTATGCAGGCAAGTTTCCAGTCATCAAGGAAGGAGGAGGCATGTGTGAATTAGTTAAAACACTCCTGGTAGGTGGCTGTTTCTACACTGCATGGTGTGTTTTTTCTAGAGAGGACTCGTCTGTGTGACTTACAAAGCAACTTTAAAGAAAAAAAGGACTGTAGCTCTAATTGCATAAATTCTGTGCCTACCCAAATGGCTAATAGCTAGTTTCATTATTTAGCATGGAAACTACTCTTTAACTAGACTTAACAGTTTTTCATTAAATTTGCATGACTAGTGCTGAAATTTGGAAAATACTAATTACAGAGATAATTAATCAGTACCTGGGTTCTGCTGCAGCCGTCTTCCCCAGCTCATTTCAAGTCTTGTGTTTGCATACTATAATTCCATTGTAAAAGCAGAACTCTTATATGCGCTAAACCTTCATCCTAAGAACGTTCGTGTAAATACAAGCATCATCACACAGATGGTTTTTATATCTGAAGTCTCCATAGGCTGTAATTGCTTCAAAATTAAAGACTGTCACACTCTGAAATGCCCTGCTTTTGTTTTAACAATCTGTGGAAAGCAAAAATGTTCAAGTGGCTTTTCAAAATAGATCATACTTGCACTATTCCAAATAATTATAAAAGAAAATCATATTGATTTCCCAAATGTTTATTCTGTTAGCATGCATCTGCATACCCGTTCCTTTCTGAAGCCAGCTCTTCTGCCCACATTTTATGATAATTTTGATTCTGGTTCACACATACATCTAGGTTATAGAAAGAGCTTCAAATATATTTGGTATCTGATCACAGATGTAAATTCATCATGAGATGAAGACCCTGTTCACACTAAGGCCTTTCTGCATTTAGCCTTATTCTGGATTATATCCCAGAATAAGACCCTGCTGTCTGTATGTTTGTACAGACTATGGCAGGCACCAAGCAAGGCCTGCCGTGGTCTACATTAGCATGTGGACTACAAACCCCTATCCCAAGAATAAGACCAAGTGCAGAAATGGCCCAGCATGCCCAGTATGATCTGGGACAGACCATATGCACACTGCAGTGTCACCTCCGGCCCTGAGAGGCCCTGATCACTATTAGCTATAGAGCAGTTTTTTACTGCTCCACAGCTTTACCAGGAGTGTCTAGAATGCTTCTGGTAAACACCCAGGTGCAATGTTCCATTACTACTGTATGCAAACACTACATGGGGGTGGTATGGCATGCACTACAGTTGCCAAACACCATAACAATAGTTTAGTGTCCATTGCTGCAGAATTGCAGATGATCCAGAACAGGACCATTCACACTTGAAGAGCCTCCAGGTAAGTGGAGGTGAAGTTCAGGACTGTGCCAGCAGTCCCAGTGTGAACGCCAGCCACACTCTCAGAACTTAACTTCCATGGGAGCAGCTGACAAAAGGGCAACAGCCCTGCAATCTTAAAATCTCATTCAGTTATTTTATAATTGGTGCTGTATTGTAGGTTTCAGACAAAGGCAGTTCCAAGCAGATGCATGATGCCTACTTTCTGAGGAAAAAAACAATAGATCTTGGTTTGCCCTCTTCCCCACTGGTTCACATTTCCTGATACTGCTCAAAAGAAAGGATATGTTAAAATGTTTATGAGCACTATTAAGGGCCTTAGTTTTAATTCACATTTGATCTGTCATCAAGGTGAGATAATGCATCAGCAAAGGGACAAACCTGTTATCTAACACAAAAAATCCACCTTTGGGTAAGATAATGCAGAAAGAAAACTGCTAGTCCTTTTGCTGATGAATTTTCTCACTCTGAAGGTGGATTGGAGGTGGATTAAAACTCACTGATTTTTAATTAATATATTCTCATAGGGATGTGCCAAACTGTAGTTCGTAAGAAGTTTGTTTCTCATATACTGTTTAGAGAGTCCCAGACTCTCAGGTGTCTCATCAAACAACTGCGGCTCTCCTCAGCCCCTGTAATGACTCACAAGTTGGTGAGTCCCATTGAAAAGGTGCAAGGAGTTCACCTTTGCCAGAGGAATGGCTGTCACCATTATTGTTGGCTGTCAGCAGGGACCCATCATACATGCACAGGTGAGTGTTGAGGATCACTGCAGATGCATGATGGTATCATGTGCATGTACAATATGTCCCCCTGCCACAGAGAGGAAAATAATGGTGATAGACACTCTTCCAGTAAAAGTGGCCATACAACTTTTCAACCCTACACAGGGTTGTTAGTTGAGATACCTGACAGTCTTGGGCCTCTCTAAGCAGCATGCATTCAGTTAACTATGATTTGATACATGCCTACATGCTAGATAATAAGAACTTATAGTACCAGTACATATGATCTGTTTAACTGAAGTACTACCAGAAAATTAACTTATCTGATTTTGCCTTATACTAAAATCTAATGTGGCAGAAATGACAACAAAATTATGAAATAATCAATTTCTTTCTCTTTGTGTAATCACCCAGTGGGCCAAGAAAAAAAGGATCAAGTTGGTTGTGGATCCAGAGTATGAAACCAGTTCCACTGGAGAGGACAGCGCTCCGGAAAGCCAGAGGAATCGTCTTGCCAACCCCAATATTCAAACTAATATTAATGGCAACATCTACATTGCCCAAAATGGGTCAGTGATTAGAACCCGTCGGAGTTGTCTCTCAAACAATTTGAAGGTCACATCCCCTGCGAGGCTGGGGAAACATTTTAAGAAACTTGATAAGTTAGCAGTGACGCATGAGGAGAACGTGCCCCTGAACACGTTTTCGACAGGGGCGCTACCTAGCGACAAACTGAATGCACGCCCATGTAGCGTTTCCTTTGCATCCTCTGCTATAGACCCTGACAATATAGCAGCAAAATCAGGGGGCATTAGATTGAAAAGCACAGAAGAGCAAGAATCCGTTGTCGATAATGAGGACATCAAGGAGCCTTTGGAATTACCGAGCGACCAGACACAATCAGATGAGGAGGAACTCTGGATGGGTCCTTGGAACAACCTTCACATACCAATGACGAAACTGTGACCTCTCGTTTTTCATTTTGATTTTTACTCCCATTTATAAAAAAAAAAGAAACGAAGTGCGCTTTTTATGGTCATGGAGGGAGACCGTATGAACTTTGTATTGTGCACATGAATTGTATACTTTGAACAAGATGCTTTAAAGTGAAAGAAAACAAGTTCTAGAGAATTTGCACTCATATTTGTACCAACTGAATTGTTCTTCCCAATGACTCTTTTTGACAGGCTCCAAATTCACTAAACAAATATATTCATTAAAATGGACTTAGTTTTGTTGGCTCTGGAGTTTATTGTTTAATGATCAGCAAACCACTACTTTAGGGCACAGAGATTTGCTTTTCGACATTTGTAGCTGAGAAGGCATTAGTCACACACTAGTTTGACCTGCTATGAAGCACATGGAAACCTTAAGCAGCAACTATTTCAACCCACAAACATGCACCCAGGTACCACAATTGGTAGTCCAAATGTTTGATGGATCAAGGGAACGGTATACTGGACCAGCAAGTGGGTGCAGGGGAAACTCCTGGCATGTTTGTTGGTCCAGTATACCACCCAGTGTAGAATTGCCCTAAGATGTCTTCAGGCTGTGACCTGTCTGCCCATAAGTGATATATTTTATGACTGTAGCCCACACAAGTCTGTGTTGAACAGATGCACAGTTGCTTTGGTTCTCTGATGGGCTTTTCTTTATTTGAAGACAATGGATTGGGTTGGGGAAGAGATCACTGTCTGCTTTGGAAATTAGTGTTGCTTTTTTTTAAAAAAATGTGCCTTACTGTTAAAAAAAAGAATGTATTTGATACCATAGTAATTCCCATTTGCTATGCGGCCTTGTACCAATCTAGACGAGCCATCTATTTCATAAAATAATACATTTTCCTGGTGGCTTTATCAGGTGTTTTGTTTGAAAACAAAAACAACAATGGATTAGACCATGTACAGAATGGCTCCATCCACAAGCATTTTTTAAAAAGCTCAAAAGTGGCTTAGAAGCTGTGACTGCCACATGCTACTGTTCCTATCCCACCTCTAATCTACATTAATGGACAGAAAATGCACTTCTGTTTAAGCTTGATTAGAGGTGGGCTGGAGTCATTGGCTGCTACATGCTGCGACCTCTCAGCCACTCATGTGCTCTCTTTTCTAATGTGTGTGAATGCAGTCATAGGCCCTTTCTAATCTGGATCAAGGAGCTGCTAAGAACACATTGGGTATTTTTCCACTGTCACTAGAAGTACCCATTAAGTACCCATTAATGGGTACATAATGGCATTTTTGTACCCATTAATGGGTACTTAATGGGTACTTCTAGTGACAGTGGAAAAACACCCGTTGTCTGCATGGGATTAGATTAGACCTGGATCAGAAATGTGGCCTGCATCCGTGCTAGCACTCTTTAGTACACATTTGCTGTTCTAAAGCCCACTCAGTGCAGATGTGTCTGCCTGTGGTTGATCCGGAACTAGCTAATACAGATCTAACTACTATGGATAAACTGTGATAAGTGCAGAAAGGGCCATAATCAAGTTCACCCTTTGGCAATGCAGATTGGCAAAATTTTTGTAATGCTGTAGTTTTGCACAAGGACTCTCCCTTTATAGTCACTTTATAGAGCTTTCTAGGGCCACTTCACATAGTCAAAGTAGTATGGTAGACATGAGGGTTCAATAGACTCAAGCAACGTTCAGAAGCAGCAGCATTTGCTTTGTGGCACATTCAGTACACTTCCAAGAGGCTGACCAATACCGCTTGGAGTTAAAAATGTGCCCAGTGGTGGTTTTGCCTTTATCTGCTACAGTATGTTGTGGCTCCTAATTTTCGCAAATTGACCCATTGCAGCCCTTTGCATCACGCTCAGTTCTATTCCCTTTTATTCCCTCCACCATGCAAAGTCAGTATCTTTTCAGTAGGGCAGGTGGCATAAATGGGCAGAGGCCTCTGTGAACATTTATAAGCTAAGGCAAAGCTACCACTGGGTATTAAAACACTGTGCTCACAGCCACAATGTGCTCCAAAATGCACTTAATCTACGTTTCTTAATAATAATAAAGAATTCCCATTCACAAAGGCTGTTTAATATACAAAGGAAACAATCTAGGCTTCACCGCATAATAAATTGGAACTATTTCCAGTGGATGAGATGGTCAACTGGGGTAGATCAGCCGGACTTTGTTGAAGCCAATGGAGCATTGTAAATTTACAGCTTCTGGGGAGCTTCTATAATGGAATTCATAAGCTATAAAACTGGTCTAAGTGAACCATGAATCAGGTCCCTGGTATCAGCAATATACTCATTATATAATGCAATAACGTCTATGTAGATGCCTAGAATGGAAGATTAAAGATGATGCAAAAATCATTTACAGCAGGAATGTCTGTGATAATTAATCTTGTTTTGAAAAATTTATTTCTATCCTATTCTCTGGTCAAAAATCCCTTTCCCCTCTTCTTGCATTCATTTTGTTTGTTTCTGTACAATGTCTGCAGTTTTTATTCTTAATCAATACTTTTTCCTTCTTGTTTTTTTAACCTTGAGGCCACAAAGTCCAGAATTAAAATGGGAATGATGCAGGCATGTAAATTATATCAAAACACATAAAAAGAAATAAACTCCGTCTATTTTTCACCCATAGCTCACCTTTTGGCTAAGAAAAAAAAAAAGCAAGATAGATTTCAGGCTAAAGGGATTCTGCATCAAACTGCAAGAATCAATGAACTGTGAAAGCTTTAATGAGATTACTTTGTATAAAATTGAACTGTCAAGGACAAAAAGATCAGGGAATATCAGAGAAATGCTTTATTACATATAGTTATGACTTGTGTGAATATCCCTTGAAACTCAGCCCGGGACAAGGGATGTGATAACTTGCACTTCATTGAAGCATGAACAGAAGTTACAGGGCCAAGCCTGTCAAGCACTTTACCTGAAAGCCCCGATTCTCTTCAGCACATTTATGTGACTCACAAGGCATGCCAGTGTTGTGGGGAACTTGCCCAGTCCTGAAAGTGTAACCACTGCCATGGTCCCACCTCCCTCACTAATTTTATTGACTTTTACATCTTATTGCATCACATCTGTAATATCATTTTTCCACACAGTAATAATCCATTATCCCTCTCTTTCCCCCTGCCCTCCATGAACTAGGCTGTCCTTCTCATTAGTTACCCATTGTGGTTAATTTGGAGATTACCTTCATAGTCCTTTGCTGGACTTTGCCTCCGTTTCTTTCTTTCATAACACTTAACACACTTTTCCAATTATCCATCGCTGAACTCTTTACTGACTGCCCTATATATCTCATCCTATGTTCCCTAATAAAAGGAAACCTCATTTGTTTCCCTAATAAGTTATACCAATACTGGGTTGCTCTCTCCTGGAGTCTTCAAATTTTTAACTGATATTTCTTGTGCAGCCTGTTTTATTATATATCGATCCTGTAACCTTATAGACTGAGCATCCATATTGTGTAACAAACAGACCTCTTGTGTCCAGATTATATTACTATAATATCAATTTTTATCCCAATTCAGGACCAAAATCTTTGGACTTCAACACACTCCCACCATAAGTATATACATGCACTGTTATTTTATTTTTAATTGAAATTTGCAATGGTACAATAAAAATAACATCAATCTTTATGAGCCTAATGTTTAACAATACAGATTGAACCTAAAATAACACGGATGCTCTAATTACAGTATCAAAAGAAGACTAGAACCCAGAATCTAAGTAACGTAAGCCAGTTTGGTCTTGTAGTTAGAGTGCCAGACTCCTATCTCGTAGTCACAGGGTTTGATTCTACACTCCTCCACTAAGCCAGCTGGGTGGCCTTGGGCTACTCACAGCTCTCTTTCTGAGCTCTTACAGCCTCATCTACCTCACAGGGTTTTCTGTTGTGGGGAGAGGAATAGAAGGCTTTGTCAACTGCTTTGAGTCCCCTTAAATGGGTGAGAAAAGTGGGATAGAAAACCCAATTCTTCTTCTAAGGAATTTTATAAGAAAATATAGAACTCAAAGGATGAATTCCCACTCATGGAATAAAACGCTATTTAAAACACTTTAAAATGAAGCAAACAAGCATCTGGAAATCACAGTCAACCCTAAATTGTGTCCCCACAGGAAAAAGATTAAAAACCCTTCCAAAAAATACTATTGGGGAAAGCGAATCTTTCTTCTCCCCACCCTTTGCTCACCCTCTCTCCCCATTGGGTTTGATCTGATGATGTGGCCAAGGGTGGGAAATCCCAGCTGCCCCTCCCTCCTGAGCCTCCTTCCTTTCTTCAAAAGGGTCCAAAAACACAAACACCTAGGAAATCAAAAAGCCGGCAATCAAGCCCCCTTGAAGATGATGCCGCGGTGGGCAAGTGAAAGGGTGGGGATGGGCTCAGGGCTGCCAGTTCCTTGCTTCTCCCATTTCCTGCAGCGTCCCCCTTTCCCCCTTTTAAAGATCAAGGAAAGAAGCTGGGAGGGAAACAGGCAGAATTGCACAGGCAGGACCGTGTTTGAAGGGCAAGATTCCTCCCTGCCTCTTTCCTTGATCTTTAGGCATTTGTTATAAGGTGTGAAGTAGGTGGATTGTTACTGTCTGAAAATGAAACCATCTGCTGTAGATGGGAAACCTGTCATTTTAACTGACAAGGGGTGGTCCTGCAGGGTGAAATCCCACCCATTTCATGACACATCTGTCCCAATACTGCAGTACAGTTCCCAAAGCAATAAAGATAAATCGTTTTAGCACCAAAAACGGTAAAACAAAAAAAACCTGAAAAACCAGGTGTTTTTTAATTTCATTTTTTAGCCAAATATTCCTCATAAAACCCCTGAAACGGATTGGTAATGGGGACAAAGAGGATGCAAACCATTTTGAAAACATTTTAAATGATTGGTGATGGTGACAAAGATAATCCAACCCATTTCTAAACTGTTTTAAAATGCCAATGGGAACTGGGCCAAAGTACAGTTTAAAACACTCAATGAGGGTTTTGGTCTAAGTGACATGTTTCCTTTAGCTACATTAAGTAAAGGCATCCACTTTTTCTGGAACTAATCATTAATATTTATACCCTGCACCTAATTTTTTTTTGAGAATTTACGAGATCATTTAGAACCATAGACCATATTCTTGGTAACTATTTCTATTAAGAATTTTTAGCAAATTTCCAGGTTTATGCTGTCTCAAATTTTGCCACTGTTCGTAAAGATATTTTTGTATCCTTATGTTTTACTTTTGAACCAAACAACAATATGAAAACAGGTGGGTGGTAGTGATTTGTTTATATGGTGAAGTGTTATAGGTGTCCTATATCAGCGATAAATAATTTTTAGTGCAGGTTCTTTTTTACTGAAGTGCATACATGCATTCTTGTTCTTGCACTTACTGCAGCATTTTGAACTCACAATAGGTTATCTTGTCAATTGACATGGAGTCCTGTGCCGTTTGTTTACATATTTAATTCTTCCTTAGCCAGTTTGGTTTACTGGTTAGGGAGCCAGACTGTTATCTGGGAATACCAGGTTTTATTGCATACTCCTCCATGAAGCCAGCTGGGTGACCCTGGCCTAGTCACAGCTTTCTTCTGAGCTCTCTCAGCCTCACCTACCTCACAAGGTCTTCTGCTGTGGGGAGAAGAACTAGAAGTTTTGTCTCACCTTAAATGGGTGAGTAAAATGGAGTAGAAAAGCCAACCCCTCCTCCTCTTCTTAATTCTATTTTTTTTAAAAAAGTCATGGCTCATTTCATTATATATTTTACAATATGAGTTTTTCCAACCTCCATGTCATGTTGCCATGTATTCAAAAGCAACTATCGCCATCATTATAGCGCCCTCTGCAGGCAGGGTTGCAGTGCATGTTGGTGCAGCAGGCATGGGGATGTGGACAACTGAACCTTCTCCCCTCAGACTCGACTCCAGATTGCCAGAGCTCAGGTCCCCCTTTTCAGCACTCTGCAGAGGCAGCCTCACCTTCAGGAAGACAGAAACTGTCAATTCCAGAGGTTCTGTAGTGAAATTACCTGAAATGTTAAAGCCACAAGAAAAACAACATCATTTTTCCTCATTCCCCACCCCCGGGGAAAAAAAAAGGTTGGCATTAAGTACAATGCTCACATATTTTAGCACTTTTATAAAGTTGTGCACAAAAAATTTCTGTAGTCATAGAGTACACAAACTTCTTTGCTTATAGTTTGTTCATAAAATTATCGTGCAGAAGTATGTTTTTCTCAAGCAGTTTATTAAAAATACTAACCAAACTTGTAAATAAGTTTTTTGCCAAGGAACTGCAAGTAGCTGTATTCTAAGAAAAGTAGCCCTCTCTTTCCATTATTTCCTCTCTCTTTTTGCAAGTTTATGAGAAACATTGAAAATAAAGCAGAAATACCACGGTAAAATGTAAAAAGAAAATACTTATCTTTTTTAAAGTGGCAAGTGTATACAGAAAGCATAAAAGTTGACCAATTGCATAAAACAAGCTCAACGCCCCAACTCACCATTCTTGATATTATTGAACTGGATCCAAGTTTTAATCCAACGTCAGAGCACTTTCAGAATGAGAGAATACATCAGCACTATGCAACTCAGAGGATCAACCTTTGAATTAGATAATGCGTAAAGAAAATGACTGTTCATTTTTCTGATGTGTTCTTCCACTCTGAAAGTAGACTGAAGCTGAATTAAAACTCCAGTGTGAACACAGCCCTGAAGCGTTGCTTTTGTCATGTTAATGAACTAGACAAACACTGAAGGTTTGCTCAAATGAAGGCACCGCTGCTAGACCAGATACCTGAGCCATGGTCTTTCACTTTAATCTTTCTCCAGTCCATCTTCAGACTGCACCACTCATAACTTTTTAGTTCATTTTACTTGTGGACTTTCCTCTCTTCAATTGTACTTTCCTGAGTCCTGTTTTTTTTTACAGATCTCAGGCTACTGTAGGATATTAATCCAGGACATATACTAAAATTGGAACAATACGGGGAAGATTAGCATGGCCCCTGCGTAAGGATGACATGCAAATTTGTGAAGCATTCTATATTTTTAAATAATTTAAAAAAGGAGTGGGGGAGAATATTAATCCAGCTTTATTGTTGATGTGTTATTGGGGAAGAGGACAAAAGGGGGCCAAACCACACTGTAGATGGTGCGAGAGGGGTGGAGATTTTTTTTAAAAAAAAGTATTGTAAAGGGGTCTCAGGATGGGAACAGAAAGGTGTGAGCAGAGCAACCCAAACTGATGATGAAATGAGGAAGGATTATCAGGTATTGAATGTGATCAGAGTTAGTACATTTTGAATCCAGCTTCTCAATAAGATAAACTATTTCAGCAAGGTGTGGCCATGGACCTGAAGATGTTCTGTATTCACAACTGCTGAGTTTCCTTTCTAGAGTCCAATGCTGCGTGTTCTGATTGGATTGTAATCCAGGAAATGCCTTAGCAAGACAGGAGCAGGTATGCCATTCTTTACAACAAAAACTAGGGTAGTGCTGATTTCTCCTTCTTGCTGTTGCAAAAATGGCAGTGACCCTTGGGGAAAGAAATATATATTTTATGGTATTACTTGAGAGTTGTATTGTACGTAGAATTGTACTGCTTAACTTCAATGCCCAGGAACTGTAACAATCTTACTCTTTAAGCAGTTATGCATTCTTAAAATTTGATGGTGTAAAGGGCAAATATTTGATCTGTATAAATCAGGACACTTCGCTTCAGCAGTTCATTGGTCACTCCAAAGAAAACACTGCGTAGCTCTACATTTTCCAGTTTTTCAGGTGGGAAAAAGAAAGGGAAACCTGAGGAGGGGGAATTTCCCTTCCCTTCCCCTCCCTTCCCCCCTCTCCTTCTTCAGTTTGCATCAGGACTCTCATTTCTCTAGATCAGATGACCCATTGAACAGTGCTTCAGTCTGAAATGATGACTCAATCAAAGTGAAAGATTTCCTTTCTGAGTACACATATCTGAATCCCTTGGGCAAGAATAATGTCAGACAATAGATGCTGGTCAAAGATTTTCACACCTCGGTAAGGATGGGATTAGCTTTTGAGGTCAGGTACATTAACATTTATGTCAAGTCTGCAACTTGCAGGGACTTCTAAAAAGGATATTTTCCTTGCTATTTCTATACTTACTGGATAGGCTCCAATTATCTTGGGCTTCAGATCTGTCATGGGTATTTACAGATATCTCTGGGAATGACTTGAGTGCCTCCAGAGGCTGAGAGGAAATTTCAGAATCTCAGTCACCTGGCACAACCCTGTCAAATGGCAGGAGACAGTCCCAGGCAAACCTAGACTCTTAACTCATCTGTTGGTTCCTTGAGGGATTTCTGCTCTTGACAAAGTATCCACCCACCCACACTTACTTACTTACTTACTTACTTACTTACTTACTTTTACTTACTTTTGCTTACTTACTTACTTACTTACTTACTTTTACTTACTTACTTACTTACTTACTTACTTACTTACTTACTTACTTACTTACTTACTTACTTACTTACTTACTTAGTTTGGAATGCTTCCTGCATCCAGGTACTTTTGCAAGAGCAGTGATTCCATGACCGTGGTCACACCTTCACTTTAATCCTTCTTCAGTCCATCTTCAGACCTCACCATTCACAACTTTTTAGTCCAATCCATTTTAATTATGGACTTTTCTCCCTTCAATTGTACTTTCCTGAGTCCTGATATTTACAGGTCTCAAGCCATTAGGGAGTGTTAATCCATTTTTCATATTTAGGTGTGATTGGGGAAGAGAATTAAAGGGGGGACTGAACCATACCATAGTGGATGGATATGGCATGAATTTGCCTTCCCTTTTGCCCAATGTGTGTTTACATTCTGTTGAGTCACAGAACCTTTATCCTACCTGAGCGCAGGGGTTGTTGTGATGGTGGAGAGGGGTGGAGATCAGAAACAGAACAGAAAAGTGTGAGTACAGTGAACCAAACTGAGGAAGAACTGAGGATTATGGGGTATTGGGTGTCATCAGAGTTAGTGCATTTTGAATCCTGTTTCTTAATAAGACGGATTATTTCAGCAAGGTGTGACCACGGCCCATGAGGAAATGACAAAGTAAGCAATTATTTCTGCCAAATCTTATTTCTTGTTTTTCATCAAATAACTGCTATGATAATCAAAGGAATTAAATACTGAATTATTTGCAGGAATGGGATGCAGAACATTGTATTAGTGACCGGGGCATAGCCACTTCTTATATTGCCTCAGAAGGAATAATGTGACTTGGTATGGCACTACCCATCATGGAACCTGGAGCCCTAGATAAAGTACCATTTTCATAGAGACAGGTCTGCTCCCATTTTCCTTTTTTTTTTTTTAAACCAGAGGGGAATTCCAACCACTATAGGTATGGTGTGCACTGTGAACAGGAGAAGAAGAGTTGGCTTTTGTACCCTGCTTTTATCACTCTTCTAAGGATACTCAAAGCTACCAACAAACTTTTTGTTATGGTTGCATGTAGGCTTTCACAACCAGTTTCAAACTTATTTGTAGCATTTTTTTCTGGGCAGTTATGCCGTGTTCCAGGAACAAAAATGGCACAAATAAATCCTTCTGTTCTCCTCCCCACAACAGTCACCCTGTGAGGTAGATGGGGCTGTGAGAGTTCAGAAAGAGATCTGTGACTAGTCTAAGGCCACCCAGCTGGCTTCGTGGAGGAGTGCAGAATTGAACCAAGAGACCTCCAGGTAAGGATCCAACTCTCTAACCACAAGACCAAACAGAAGCTCCTCCACTCTCCAATTCCTGGTCCAACCTCTCTACCTGAGCTCACCTAGCTGTTGGCCAAGGTACTCTCACCAGTGAGGCAACTCATCCATGGAGAGAGTGCTCTCTTTCACCCTTGGGCCAAGAAGGCTTGCAAAAAGGGCCACAGGCTTCTATCTCAAGGACTTGGTCAGCCTCCTCTCAACTCCAGCCCACAGCTAACCAGCCAAGGCCCTGCGTGTTTGCAGTAGCATTAACACAACTGTATTTTATCCTAGTCAATATCATCAGAAGTGAAAAGACAGGCTTCCATCGCCGTTTCCTCCTGATCCTATTGCACCCTGTATAAGCCTTATTGCCAAAACCAATTAAGGCACAGTAGCTGCACTTGTTTCTGAGGATCGATATAGCCAAGACACCTGGACTCTTTTCATACCCATTAGCTGTGCTGAGTCCCACAGTAGAACTCAAGGACTTTGTTATACATGAGCAGTTAATGTCTTGGCAGCATCTCATGGCATGGGATGGCACAGTAGATAAATAAATGGAGGCCTTCATAATTAAGAACGATGGTGGCTTGCACAACTTTTTTCTGTCCCCTTCTCCTAGAATGCATGGCTCTTTGTCACCTGCACACATGTTTTTCATCCTGGTAGCTTTCCCAGCATTGGAAATATCCTTCCATACAATGTAAATTTTTAAAGTGAAATGTACCCAGTGGAAAATATACAATTATAAAGACATTGGAAGTGCCAGATTTTGTAGGGAAAGCAATTATGATGCTTCCCCAAGATGAGGAAAGGAAGGCATTTGAAACAGGGCCCGGGAACAGCTCAACTGGAAATAGAGAGGAAGCAAAGGAGTTCAATATGGAAGGGGTTATTGCAAGGTTGAAAAGCATCATGCAAGCTGTCTGAAAAGGGTCTGTCACTGCTACTCACTTTATCCAAGACTGCAGGAGCAGCTAAGGGAAACACCCTGAAAAAATATTGAGATGTAAAAATAGGCCTTCAAGTTACCTTCAACTGTCTTAACCAGGGACCATAACAGCACTTAGGGAAAAAAAAAGAGGGAGATTGCTATTGAACTGTTTAAATTACTTTCCCGCTCCATGGTGATCCAATCCAACAACCAATCTGCAGAGATAAAACCTGGAGGAAGTTTGCACTTCCTGTCCCATCCAGAGGACAGAAATGGAGAACTTCCCCTGGTGTGTACTAGCAGCTAATCCACACACCCACACACATCCGGAGCCTTACCTGAGGACAAAGGTGATGAGCACTGCACGTGCACATTCACTCACATTTGGGGTCATCTGACATGCCAGCCCACTTGCACAGCATCTCAGATGACCTGCCCAGCACCATCAAGGTGTGAATGGATTGTACCAGAGATGAGGAAGGGCATCTCTGGTAAAGGTAAGTCTACATGTGGGACACAAAATTGTGCTCTACACGTAGGCAACCTTCAGTGCGCTCCTGCATAGAAGGAGCCATTACTGGGTGGAAAACAGCTCTTTACAGTGCAGATGCTCCATCTAGGAGTGCACTGCATGTTGACTATAGGGCAAATTGCAGAAAAGCCCCAAGACAGGCCACATGGTCAAAGCATACACACACCAGGACTGCAGCATTCTCTGCTCGTCAATCACAATTTCTTCCTTTTTGGAGTGTCCTTTTTTAAACACCATTTGGCATCTTGAAGTAGAATTATATCATCTCCCATACTCAGTGTAGACCAGTGGTTCTCAACCTGGGGGTCGGGACCCCTTTGGGGGTCGAATTACCCTTTCAGAGGGGTCGCGACAAGTCTCCCACCATCCTTCCCTCCCACCTCCCAGCTGCTCTGCCCCCGTGGTTGGGGGTCTCCACAACATGAGGAACTCCATTAAGGGGTCGCGGCATTAGGAAGGTTGAGAACCGCTGGTGTAGACAGATGCAGATATCATGGCAGATATGGATGTAGTTTTGTTGTGGGGAGATGCCAGGGATCAAACCTGCCAATTGCTCTACCACTGAGCTACAGCCATTCCCACCAAGGGAGCCTTTCTCCACTTATCTCTGTTTTGAACTTTAGTGGCCTTCTGCACCTCTTTTGTCCGCCTGCTATCTACTGCTGGTGTGTTCCATCAGCAAAGACAGAGCCAGAATACCTGTAATGACATCTTCCAGTGTACTCAAGACCACAGGGAACCCATTTCAGTGGTGAGTCTTGTCATGCTTCAAGACCAGGAATCTTGGTTCCTGGTTGTCAGGGCCATCTCTAAAGCTTTCATAAGCTTCAAGGCAGTGCATGGACAGAGATCTGGACCACATTTGGACTATCATTTTCCAGAGTCAGACCCTCAGTTCCAGATCATGGAAGGTAAGTGCAGAAAGGCCATTTGGTTAGAATCCTGTTATGTCATAATCCGGGCTTTCCTGTAACACACCTTATGGAGGTTGCTTGCCATGCATCTGACAGGTGATATTATTTTCTTAACCAAGTCCTTTTTTTGTGATCCTGAAGGGGGGAAGATAGGCAGGATTTACCTTCACAACAGAAACCTTGAACATACTGCAGCCATCTTTTTATGGAACACATTGTGAGAAAACACTTACAGACCTCCTTCAGATCAAAACCTGGAAGAAGGTGCAGAAAACTGAAGCTGGGGAAATAAAAGCAAGCACTCTACAAATGGTTACCTTCAAAGGTAAGCTAAACACACCTTGAGCCATACTGAAGGTGGGAAGAGCTTCAAAAGAGATTGTAAAGTATACTGTGAAAAGAGGAGAGAGAGAAGCAATTTCATATGCAAGAGAAGAAAACTTCAGAGCTACGGCATGGCTGGCTGCTGCCCATAAGAACATAAAAACATAAGAGGAGCCTTGCTGGATCAAGCCACAGCCCATCTAGTCCAGCATCCTGTCCCACACAGTGGCCCACCAATTGCTCATGGACATCTCAAGCAGAAGACAAGGGCAAACCTTCACCTGCTCTCAAATTGCAGCAAATGGCCTTAGAAGTACCCTGTTTGCCCCCCCCCCCATCAAGTGCTTCCAAGGTGAATTCTCTGTGGATTAGAAGTGGGATGATAACGCTCATGTCCATTTGCTACCACTTCTAAAAACTGCTTTTGATCTGCTTTCTAGGCTGTTGTTGCTAAAACCATGAATAGGGTAAAAATGCTGAGCCTAGCTAAGCACAACTTTAAATATGTGTTAGATCCCTACCTGCCCCCGCTCTGCTTCTCCAACCCCCAACCCCCCCCAACAGGATTTGGGTTTCCTTGTGCATTCACTTTCCTAAGCTAAGGTAATGGAAGGTGGACATGGGGTGCGGGGACAGGGAAAGGGATAGGGTGGTGAGTTGAGCAGGCATAGTTGAAAATAGCCAGCAATGTGAGGGGGTCACAAGCAGCTTTGACCTCTAACCACCTAAAACTTTGGAACGAAAGTACTTTTGTGCACAAACCTATTTGAAAACTAAGTGAGGATTCAGCCAATAAAAATTCATGCACGCTGAACTTTTCAGTTGTTTGCTAATGAATGATCCACAGTCTATTTTTATCACAGCCAACAATCCTTCAAGAAGATCCGTTTTGCAAAGTCCAAAGGACAAACAACAACAACAACAAAAAGCACCCTTAAAAACTTTTCAGGTGAAACTGATTTCAAATATAAAGTCAGGGTGAAACCTGACTGCAGGTGCTTGATTGATGAAGAAAGAATTGTGAAAATCAGCACAAACTATTGCAGCGTCTTAGGTGTGTCATTTAGATCTGGCGTTTTGTAAAGCTGCCTCAGAAATGCATTGATCTCAAAGCACATACAGGTGGGATCCATTGTTGGTGCGTTGGAAGAATATGGGGTCCAGTGCCAGTACTCCAGAGTGCTGAAAAGGTTGAGTAAGATAAAGCACTGCGGCCATACCCATGGCAGCTGCATTTGATGTTTCTGCCCAGATTATTACTTCAGCAGACAGAGGAAATGACTGCAAAAGTTGGCCATTTTCTATGCTTTCTGAAACAAAGCTGTGCTGTCCAGAATCCTGGGAACATCATCAGAGAGCATTGTGCACAGCACTTTTGATCCCCTCTGGGGCATGATGTTTGCTCAGTGGAGGCAGGAACATGTGATCCCTGTGTTCGTCAAGCACGCCCATGGCACCATTTTGAAGCAGTGCAGATCCTGCCAAAGTCTTAGGTCTTCCATCCTAAACAGTTCTTCCATGCAGAAAGGTCTCCTGCTACAGGATGAGATAGATATCTGGAGGGAACCCTCAAGCAGGGCCTTACGATCTGCAAACGAAGCCCTTCTGTTTGTACCACTACCTTCAGCGACTAACCGGATCAGTACTTGGGATAGGACCTTCTCAGTGATAGCCACAAGACTATGGGGACAGCAGTGTTCTCCCTGAGGTAAGGACATAAAAACACAAGAAAAGCTCTGCTAGATCAGGCCACAGTTTGTCTAGTCCAGCACTCTGTCCCAAACAGTGGCCCACCAAATGCTTCTGGGCATTCTCAAGCAGAAAGCAAAGTTAGAACCTGCTCCTGGTTCCCTGCAAATGGCCTTGAGAGGCATCCTGCCTGTCAGCTCAGGAGTGCTAGGAATCTTCTTTGCATGCGTTTAAGACTGGCAAAGACCTACCTATTCACACTGGTATTTGAGTGAGAAACAGCCCATTCTTCCCACTTTCAGGCACTGTTTTTACTGCTGAAACTCACCCTAAGAACTGCGTATAGAGTGAGCTCTTCCCAGCCCACCAAAAACTCTCGTAAAAAAGACCCACAAACCCTATTTCTCATCTGCAGTGAACAACCCATGAGCTTTGATCTGGATGCGCCCTTTGAAGGC
The DNA here is from genome assembly GCA_023333525.1 of Aspidoscelis tigris stejnegeri. Classification (NCBI taxonomy): domain Eukaryota; kingdom Metazoa; phylum Chordata; class Lepidosauria; order Squamata; family Teiidae; genus Aspidoscelis; species Aspidoscelis tigris. The sequence goes on along the minus strand of JALMGA010000002.1, from coordinate 86,494,678 downwards.
TAATTCAAAGTATGTTTCACGGGCATCTTTCTATATTTAAAAAATAAATAAATGAGTTTGAGTATGGTATAATAAGTTGTAGTACTTATAATTTCCAGCAGAGGGTGCCATAGGACTAATCAACTACAACCAAGGCAAGCTATTGGAGAGGAACAGGCTTTTCGGAAGGGCAGTTGTGCTTTCCAATCCTGGACTTCTAACCAAGTTAAAATATTATTTTATTATTAGCAAACTATTAGGACCACTGTGCCTGCAGTTTGCAGCTTGCCGCAGCAATGCAAAATGGCAGTTACTATAGATTTTATCACAATGAATCAGCCTATGAGATAGATTTTGTAATTGATCTGTCCAAACAAAATTGAACTGCAGCTTTTGTGGAGGCAACAAAAACAGTCATGGGAAAAGCATCCTTTTTAGGCCATAAAAGGTCTTGTCAGCCGGTCAGCTGCGTGCGTGGGCTTCATTGGAAACAAATGGTTTCCTAATCTTTTTTGGGCCTTGCAAGAAATATGTTCCTCCCCCTCTACTTCCTCTGATCCTGATTAAATTTAACCATGGGTTCACAAGTATTCCTCCTTTACATAAGCTGCTCTGTTCTCAAATTACCCTCCAAGAATTTATCCCTTAGGTTTTAGTGGTGCAGGCGGAATTCTTTGAGTGATAACTTCATTACACACACGGGTTGATTAGTCAATAAAATGGTACGTGAATGTAAATATATATGTGTTTACCTCAAATAGACTGCTTTGCTGAGATATATCTCCCTATTCCAAAATTCTAGGGCCCAGATTGAATGAGTTGTCTATTATCAGTTGGGCTTCAATCCAGTGCACACTTATGCAAGCTTCTGCGTTGATTCCAATAATGTTGGGTAATATTTATAAGCAAACAATAAGCTGTTCCATGAGGACATGTTCACTGTCAAAAGAAGGCTTGTTCCGTTTTTTTACAATCTAGTATCCTCTGTATCTAGTATCCATTTAAGGGGACCCAAAGTGGCTGACAAACCTTTTGTTCTTCTCCCTACAATAGACACCCTGTGAGGTAGGTGGGGCTGTGAGAGATCAGAAAGAGAGCTGTGACTAGCCCAAGGCCACCCATCTGGCTTCAGGGAGCAGTGCAGACTGAAAACCAGTGCCTACGAGATATGAGTCCAGCACTCTAACCACAAGACCAAATTGGCTCTACCAGAAATCTACCATTTTCCTTTATTCCTGTAGCTTTTATTAATTGTAATGCCCTCCTCAGTGTATTATCATTCATTAAATGTTATGTGTTCCGCTGGAAATAGTTTAGAATTAGTTAGTGCTAATTTCTTCTGTCACTTAACCCAAACAAATATTTTGTGGTTTTAAATGTTCCCATGATTTTTTCCCTCTTTTATTCCTTAAAAATGATTTACATTCAATATTATTATTTTTTCTATTCTTACCCATTTTCTGTCTTCATATTCCAGCTCCAGCAGCCTTTTAATCTGGAAATCAACAGTTGTAACTAATCATGGTTGCCCCCCAAATAATTTTATTTTTCAAGTCTTTTCTTTCAGGGGTGGGGGAGGCCCGAATGAGTAGCTAGGGGTGCTTCCAGACTTACAGATACTGCACATTCCGTTGCACAGTTGGTGTGTGGGCATCACACCTGACACCCAGTGCTTCGTAGCAGTTGTGCATTGTGCTGCCACTACTTCAAATTTACCTACTGTGGAACAAAACTGAACAAGGCGGAAAGGGGAACTATTGGGTTTGTTTATAAAGTACTTTTGCAGATTGATATGGAACACAAACAGGTCAAAGAATGTATGATTACATGGGCTAGAAATCTTGGATATAATATACAGATGGAGCAATGGGAAAAATTGTGGACAAAAAGTATGAAATTTACAAATTGTACATTATTAAAGGAAAATATTTATAAAATGATGTATAGGTGGTCCTTAACACCACACAAATTAGGAAAAATTTACCAAAATATATCAACCAAATGTTGGAAATGTAAGAAAGAAGAAGGAATGTTCTACCATATGTGGTGGACATGCAAAAAAGCAAAGAAATACTGGGTACAAATTAATAATAGTATGAAATTAATATTAAAGAAGCATTTTTTATTTAAACCAGAACTGTTTTTGTTGGGTATAATAGATAACACTTCGGATAATATTAATGTATTGGTATCATACATGGTGACGGCAGCAAGATTACTATATGCACAAAAATGGAAGGAGAAGGAGATCCCCACGGAATACGAATGGTTAATTAAATTGGTCGACCTGGCAGAAATGGACAAATTGACGAACTTGTTAAATGACAGAACAATTGATAAATTCTTAGAAGATTGGCACCCTTTTATTAACTATCTACGCAAACTACAAGTGCCAACAGAAGGTTTTGACTAAAAACGAAGAAGGCAGTTGGCAAATGACAAGAATGACAAAAGAAGCAAAGGAAGAAGCGATATCAAGAAGGGAAATCGGAGAAACGGGGGAAGTCATACAGAATAATAAGGCAATATATATTATGAGAAGATACAAGAAATTCTATGATAGATAATGTTTAATTGTTTTATGTCATATTGCTTTTAGAATCAATAAAAATAATAATAATTTTTTTTTACCTACTGTGGAACAAAGAGCCCTCACTCCACAGTATCAGATAAATTTGAATGTTAACGCCAGTCTGGACAGGATGGCAAGAACAGCGAAAGAGGGATGAGCCTGCATCTCAGCTCCCATTGGCTGCCACATCCCACGTGACACACGCCTCACCTTGAGCGCCACGGAAGTATGGCAGTTTTCTCTGGGAAAGCTACTAGGAGGCTGCTGGAGTCCAGATGGCGCGTCATGGCTTCACAGCCAGGCAAGCTGCACGTTTCTCTCCAACAGCAGATTGCACTCCACTAATCTGGATACAGCCCAGGTCTCATATTTATTCTCATGATAAAGAAAGTGTTCGGAGGAGGAGAATTAACGCTGGAGTTCCTCTCCAGCTCTTATCAATGGATGATCAGCATTTATGATTTTAAACCTTGGGCTGTATTGTCCTATGTGGATAAAAGCAGCAGATGGCACTGTTGGTATTTCAGATACATCAGCTGCCTTCCAATACAGACTTACCGGTACTTGGCTTAATAAACTGATGGGGGAGAATTTGTTTTGAAATGCTCTGTTTAATCATTTATGTCCTGCTTCTCCACATTGTAACTTTCTTTAGCAATTCTTGTTGCGTAGGCAATTTCCTCTCCCAATTTTGATAAAGCTGGAAGCAACATAAGCCAAAATACTTCTTAAGGATTTCACAATTGGTGTTACGTCAAACTGCATGTTATTCACAAACTTCTGTGGAAGTTCTGCGTTCGGATTTTAACAAGCATCACTCTGCAGCTCTTTCTTTCTTTCTTTCTTTCTTTCTTTCTTTCTTTCTTTCTTTCTTTCTTTCTTTCTTTCTTTCTTTCCTTCTGCAGTCCTAAAGAGACTTGGGAAGGGGAAACTCTGGCAACAATTGCTTACCTTTATTATATTATCAAAGTAATTAGCCAGCTCTATTGCAGTTGTGCACAACTTGAGCCCCAGTGAGCCAAATGTATTCTGTCAGCAATGCCTGGAAGCCTGCCAAATGCTCAACAGCCCATCTGTTTTTGAAGTTCCCGGCAGACAAGGAGATGTGGTTTATTGAGAGCCTGCTGGGCCACCATCCGTAACTAAATAGGTTATGTCTAGCTTGGTGAGTTGTATGTTCTGTGGGCTCATTATAATAAGAACCTGAATAGATAGGTTAGTGGTGTTGACAGCCTAGCTCGGTGTGTCCTTCTGATGTTCCTCACATCAGCCTGGCCAGTGAGCATGGGTGATAGGAGTTGTAGACCAGTAAGATCAGCAGAGCAACAGACTGGCGAATATGGTTTAAACTGGGGAATGCAGACCTCAGATTGTGGCCGCAAGAACTGTAGTTCAGCAACAACAGGAAGACTGTGGCATAATCCTGATCTAAGTAAATGTCACAAAATTATGCACCTAGTACCCACCCACCCACACAAACACTAGTGAGTGTATTCACTAATACTAATCAATTTTTGCTATTGCATGTTTTACAGTTATTACTATTACTATTTACTATTATTGTAGCCAAGCTCTGAAGTAAACAGCACAGGTCCCTTGGGTACTATTCACATTTAAAGGGGAGTTCAAACTGGGATTTGTCAATGCTTGTCTTCAAAGATAACTGCTTTGGGTGTTTCAATTAATGCTAGCTTACTGTTTGTCAAGAAAATGTGTTGTTCATGCTACTAATGACAAACACGTCCTAAAACTTTCTCTGAATTGGCTTAGCCTTTATGAGCTTTACTCTGAATTGGCTTAGCCTTTATGAGCTTTACTCTGAATTGGCTCAGACCTTTTGAGTTTTTGCAGAACATTCTTTTAATGGGCTAATTGCTTAGAGTTCATTTTTGGCTCTCAGTGTCCACACAGATGGATATATTATGCTGTGCTTCCTATGAAACATAATGCTTAGCACTGGTCAATTGGAGAGTCAACTTTCCACTGTTTAATAGAAGTCAGGGTTTCCCTCAACTCCCCTTGCATTTGCCCACTTTCAGAAGTCTGATAAGGGAGCCATCAAATGTAGACATCACTTGAGCATTTTGGAACTAGGTGACTGTTGAATTGATCTATTGCTTACTGTCTTGGAAACTGTGCTGGTATGCCAAAAATCCCTAAAGTTACTATGAGTTCAGGATCCTAACCAGAACATCAGCTATTCAAATGAAAAGATTGTAGCAATAGTTGAATTACTCTGTACAATAGTCTAGCCAGTTGACATAAGAACATAAGAGATATTAAGGGAAGCCCTATTGGATTAGGCCACAGCCCATCTGGTCCAGCATCCTGTCTCAAAAAGTGCCCCATCAATTGCTTCTGAGCATTCTTAATCAGAAGATGAAGGCAAAACCTTCACCTGTTCTTGGTTGCACGCAAATGGCCTTTAGAGACATCCTGCCTCTCTGGCCTATCTCATTACACTGGAACTACAGCTCTCCATATTCCTTACTCTTTGGCTTGTAGAAGTTGTAGTTTAACATCAACCGGAAGCCCACCATTTGACCACGAGCATCCAGCCCTCTTCATATTAATTCTCAATGCAATAAAAATGGCTTGACAACAATGGAGCTGAGAAGGTTGCATTAGCTGACCCAGGCTGAGCCATGATGAGGCTGGGATGAAGGAGACATCTGTTTCCAGGGGTCTTCCACCATATGTGTGGAGCCACAGCCAGCAACAGTCATCAGTTACTCCTGACTTCTTTATTGAGAAGTATACAGTATGGGAAAATCAGCCGTACATAGATCCAGACATTACACACTCTCAACAATCAAAGAGTCTGAGAAACAACTGCAGTTTTCTGCAGCTTCAACTCTACATTCTTGCTAAAAGACTTGCAGACCTGCCACTGATGACATTTATTTTTCGTATTTATAGGCATCTTTTCCTCCAAGACTGTTCGTTTCATATCTTCCTCCTTTCCATTATCTCTTCACAAAAACCCTGTGAAATGAGGCAGTGACTGGACCAAGGTCACCGAAGGAGCTTTTTACAGTTAAGTGTCAATTCTGAATATCTAGCCACTATACAACATTGTCTCTTTTATGTTCACAGTCTTCCAACAATTGGTCCTTAGTGGCAAACCACCTCTTAGACTAGAAGTTGTCACACAGCCTTCATGTCTGGTAGGTGCCCACTAATATCCCCGTCTTAGAAACCAGCTTACTTCTTTCCATGTTTTGTGGCCATGGGCCAGACTATTTTTCACCTAGTCCAGTAAGCCTGCTCTGAAAGTCAGGATTCCAGAAATAGACAGCGTCCACACTTGGGTGGTTGTACAGTTATGTCCCATGGACCACAGAGTCAACCATCCATGCAGCCCACTGTTCACAGCATGCCACTCTATGCGCACAGTGACGCTATCTGGCTATCTGACAATGCTCACATGCCACCTCCGACTTCCAAATCTATGGCACACAGCCAATTTGCTTGAGCTTCTGTTGCCAGTGCTGTGTAATAATTCTCACATAGGATTACACTCTCACATAGGATCACTCTCAAATGGTGGAGCACGCATGCCACTACCTCTGATGTGGATTGATTGTGTGAAGGATAAGGTGTAAGGACAGATAAAAATGCAAATTAATATAATAAATATGTACTGGTTTTATAGCTAGAATGCTTGCAAACCATCTTAGGCCCCAGTTCGCATACCTTCTCTCACTTAAAAAGAAGAAAAAGAAAAAGACGACAAGGATTGTCTTTTATACTTCTTTCTTCCTCTTCTATCTATCCTTCAATATGCCTTCTTTCTTAGCTCAGCAGTGTTCTGCTTTCTGTTTTTACGTTGTTTTGCCTTTCTTTACGCTGCTCTCTATCCACCCTTCATATGCACTATTTCATATATCACGCAACTTAAAAACATGCCCCTTTTTTCTGGGTCTGGCATCCAGCTTTAGGCTGCATTCACACCTCATTTTTAATCCAGTCTCAGTCCACTTTCGGAGTCAGAGCACACATTAGCAAAATGAGTAGCCATTTTCTTGCCACTTTATCTAACCTAAGGATGAATTTTCTGAGTTAGATAATGCTGAAAGAAAACAGCTTGACACTTTGCTGATGCATTCTCTCACTCTGAAAGTGGACCGAAACTGGATTAAAACTTAAGTAAGAACATCATCTTAGTGTGTTTTTTCAAAAGCAGCAGTTGGCGAGTCAAGGTGCTGATACAACCAAAAGCCTCACTTTTCTGCACCCCAAACTATCAGGTTAAAAGACTGGGAAAAATCTATTTTGTCATCACAGCCACAGCCTATAAGGTCTCTCTTGTTTGGAGTACTAATAATACTCTAGTGACAGAATAAAGTGGAGATGAATGCAACAGAACACTTCAATTAAAAGTTATAAGTGGCCTTTCTACAGCACTGTCATCATATTTACTTGTTTCGCATGATATCAAAATGACAAAATACACACCTAAAACACATGACCCAGCTATTTTTTTAAAAAAAGAATCTATTTATTTATTTTTTCCATTATTAAATTTTAGTCCTACAATTGTAACAGAAACAAACATAAGCAAATAGAAAAAAACATATATAGAAATATAAATAAAATATATAAATAATATAAATAATAACATTTAATAACAGTTTAAAATTTAACTAATTTACCTAAACTTGTTTATCTCTATGATTAATAACGAATATAGAATACTGGATAATAATATAGATTGTTTTCAGTTTGGTAAAAATTCTAGAGAAGATTTTAGATGGTCACAAATTGACAGTTGTTGCTTTTTAAAAGACAACTTAAGATGTAACTAAGAATGAGCATAAAGGAATCCATCCTGCCTGTTGTGTTATAACCTAAAGTATCAGCAAGTGTGTCACAAGCCAAGAGTTACTGGCTTCCTTAGAATTCACCTAGAGCTATACACTGCCTTTCACGAATCTTTTAAATGATTTGTTTTTTAAAAAAAGAAGACGAAGAAAGGGAAAACTGAAATAAGCCATGGAAGATGTCACTTTTTCTTTTGCACGGCATAAAGTATTATTGGCATGCACTGCAATTGCCTTAAGAGTTTTTACATATTACAGAGAAGAAATGTCATTATACTAGGAACAACCTGACCCATTTACTGCACAGAAGTTTGAGTCGGGTTCTTCCTAGTATTTTTTTTTATTGTTAGTTTTGCTTAGGAACAGATAGGCATTTTGACAATCTTATGAAAGAATTGTTCAGTTTAGGAAGTGCTAGAGAATCTGCAAAGAATGTGGAAAGAAATGTCATTGCTATTTGTAAAACAAAAGCTTGTTTTACAGTAAGGGCATTTGTATCCTTAGAAGAAGTGGTCCTCTTCCAAGTCTCTCCCTTCTATAACGCTCTCTGCTATGGGTTAAAGAGGTTGCTGCATCCAAACTGGACACAGTAAAAGAAGAACCATGATGAAACACTTGCTAATGGATTGTTTCACAGTTTTTAAACTCTAAGCGAGTATTTTTTTTCACCCAGCAGGGTAATTGATCTTTGGAATTTATGAACAGAAGAAGTGGTGACAGTAAGGAGTAGACAAATTCATCATGGAGGACAGGTATATCAATGGCTACTGGAAGTGATGCCTAGATACTGCCTCCAGGTTAGAAAGAGAAGCAGCTTTGAAGCCAAGAAACCGTTCCTGGCCACTGAAGCTCTCAAAACAATCTCCAAAGCTTGCATGCATAATTTCATGCACCACCACTAGTAGATGATAGGGTAACATCTGGTAAGGCAGGAGGTGTTTCTGAGCTGTAAACACCTCCTGCAAGTGCAGATGCTTCTTCCCAGATGTTACCCTATCGTGAACTAAGAGGCCAAGCGCAAATTGGCCTTAGGATAGAAGAGGGAGGTTATTGAATTTAGAGGGAATGAGGAATACAGAGAATGCTCAGAAGCATATGCCTTTGGGGGAGGACACCATATCCTACTCCGTGGCTTCATCTATTTGAAGATTTAAATAGAAACATATCAAATCAGAGATGGGACAGGCTAACAGCAACAAATAAAAATGAAATCCACATCAAAGTACTTTATCATCAGTGCTACACTCCCGTTAGATTAGCTAGAAGCATCAAAATGTTTAATGCTATCTGTTGGAGAGAATGATCTACTTACATATTATCATCTACGGTAGCAATGTTACAAAATGAATCAATTCTAGAGAAGTCCATCTGAATAGTGAAAAAAATAATTAAAATATCAATCCCCTTTTTCTCATCAATATTATTTTCATGGGTTAAAAAATCCACAGATATTACTAGATTAAAACTGGAATTACATAAATAATTTTAAGGGAAAGAATTGGTTCAGTGAATTGTGCAAAAATAATGCTAAATGAACATATCAGAGTCCAGCAAAGAAAAATGCAAGGAATGAGCCCACAATAGGCATACTGTCAAATCCGGCAACCCTTTATCAAGTTTCTCAACAAAATGGAAGAGTATAAAGTTCTGGGGAAAGATTATTTGTTGGCATATTTTGAGTAAAAATGATTTTATATGCTACCTTTTCCTGTATATTTCCAATTTTACTGACTCACACCCACTGAACTGAAGAAGGGGAGAGGAGGAAGGGTTGTTCTTTGTAGTTATGAAAATTGTGGAATGTTATGTCATCCGTTGCTGATATTGTTTTTCTCTCTGTGTCTTCTGTTAGCTTGGTTATTTTATCTTTAACTAAATAAAAATTTCTATTTTTTTTAACAGTGTTAAGAAACACAGGCTGTAGGATTTCAAATCCCTTAAAGCCTAGTTAGGATGGAAATAGATAATGGGATATGCAATCTAGCAGCTGTTTTTTCTAGTGATCTTTTGTTTTCTAGTCTTTATGTTTTAATTTTTTATGCATTGTCCTCCTTCATATTATGTATGATTATTTTGTGACCCCAGGATAAGCAAAGGTGGAAATATTAAAAATGCATATATACCAAAAACAAAACAAAACACTGGGCCAGAAGTTTCCCCAGAAGTGGCTTACTTGGCTACTGGTAAAAGTTTACACATGATAAAAAACATTTTCCTTGCACAACTTGAATAAGGATAGAAATACTCTTAAAAACAGAAGAAATACTTCATTCTAGGTGTACTTAATATATGTTTGGACAGCATTCTTCAAAGGTCTTAAACTCACAAAGACACTTCAAACATACATGTAGGATCTGAAGTGATTGATTAAGAGATGAAAAGGGTTGATCTTGCAGAATCCCCAAGGAAAACAGCTTGTAATACCTTTGTAGTCCACACATTGCTGAGATTCTGTTAGAGCTTTGCTTATCATTCCAGTTTGCAGTCAATGACTCACAAGCTTTAGCATCTTGTTTCTTCAGGATGGATTTCATATATATCTCATTTAAGCTGTTAACAATTGCCACCATGGGCTGCTCTGACTGATGGGCAGGACTGTTGAATTCAAGGCTGGATCCAACACAACAGGAGAGACTGTATCCTTAGCAGGTTGCAAGGGATTATTAATACAGAGAAAATATCGTAAATGATTTGAATTATTCGGATGACAAATGTTCTTTCAATGGACACTTGAAACTGAAAACCAGGAGAAACCACTCATAAATACTAGAAACATTAGGAAACCACTGTTCTAAGTGATTTTCAAAATGTTAATTTCGTATTTTAAAAGAATTACTTCTATAATCTATTTTACGGAGGAAATAAGGGCTGTGTACGTAAGAAAGAAACACGGCATATTTGAAAAGAATCTTTATAAAGATGTTTCTCAAAGATACTTCAGAATAAATCACTGATACGTAAAAAGAAAAATGAAACATATTGGTGCTGGGAAATATAATAATAATTCTAGTGAATTAAACCAACAGTTTCCCCTATTTTCAAAGACAGTCAACCGGATGCTACCAGAAAACTCACAAGCAATTAACCTGGACAATGGAATGCGGAGTCGCGATTTCATGCTCCACACCTAATCAACAATTAGTGAACTTCTGGGGAGGGAGGGCATGCTTGGAGGCTGTAACGGCCTACTCCGCGTGTGGATGCTCTTTACCAGATGTTCACTAATTGTTGACTACCGGTCTAAGTGCAAACAGGCCTCTGTTTAAATAGATTACCTTGCAACACATCACAGAACTGTTATTTGCGGATGCAAATTGTGACTATTATTTTTGAGAAAGATATGGTACTTTCCTGAATTATCACCTACTGTACTTTGTGGACAGCCTTCCTCTCTGATATTCAAAAGCTGCCTATAAGAACAACTTTCATGTATTATCGATGACATAATTCTTCAAGCATTTCCCTTGTAAGTGGTTCCTTATCCTGTTCAACTCTGAATGTTTTCAACCAATTGTATCATTTTAAGTGCTTCTGTCCTTGTTTGTAATATTTATTTTGTAAACCATTGTGAGGTTTATTAATGGAAAGGTAGTATGGAAATATTTAAAATTAATAATCTGATGAAAGACATGTTGAGATATCCGTCACTGTACATATGATCACCAGGATTTGAACTGCATCTGATGGTACCTCCTGACAAAAATGTCTCAGAAAAGCTGATGCCTGTTCTTGAGAGTTCCTGAGTTTGCACATCACCTCTTTATTTACCACATGGTTTCCATGGATGCAGATATCCCAACCAATCCTAACTATTCATTTTTAAAGAGCTCTCAAATGTTCTCAAACTGGCAAAAATCAAAGGCTGTACATATACATTCCCCCCCCCTAAAGTCATTGGGGTGTCCCATTGGGAACAGTTGATTCTTGAATGTTTGAAACCCTGGACCCATTAAACCCTTTCATATATCAGTATTAATACCTTCCATTCCATATTATCCTGAGATCTCCTTTCCTTCCTCTATTATCCTGATGCAACTTTACAAACAAATTGACAATCAAAATGGTTGTTATGTGATCTAGATGATTATTTCCTGTCTGGTGATCTCATTATGTTAATCCTTGCCCATCTTCATGCTCTCCAGCCAACAGACAGCAAAATATCTGGAGGGCACAAGACCAAAACATCTGGGCATCAAATTCTGGAAGGCAACATTCAATTGTGGACAGACAAACAGGCAGTTTTCCCTCTTGGATGGATGTCTAGTATATGGATAAATTTCCTTTGTTATTATATGTAACATTAGCTCTGATGCTGAGGCAACCCAATGATAACCACCATGGTGTCCATTGGACATTTTTGGGATCTCAACCTGAAAAACCAGGACATTTCTTTTCTACCTCTTGCTCTCAGGGTTATGGTATGTATACAAACTCCTACGTTCTGAGGTAATATTTTCTCCCTTTACCACATATATGTTGTCCCTGGGATGTCTCCAAAATCACTTCTGTGGTGGGCAAATAAAAAATCAGTAGAGGTCCTTAAATTCTATAAATCACCATGGGTGATGACAGAAATGTGCTCTTTTATTAGCATGGAGGAACATGTGCAACTCCTAGTAAAACAGAAAGCTCTGAAAGCCTTGCACAGCGTCAATGGAGGAAACGTTTGAATAACGCCGGGTTGCCTGTCGCAGATTTTCACTTTATTACCTTGTCTAACAGTTCTGACACTGTCATGCTTGCTGTTTAAGGCCACCCATCACTGTCCAAAGCATGGTTTTGATCTCAAAACCACCTCTACATAAATGTCGGCTCCATATCAGTGATAAAAACAGAGACTGAGAGCGATATGGTGCCTCCTTCAAATTCTATTAAACCAAGTAGAGAGAAAAAAAGCTTGTGGTAACAGATGTGGTTTGTGACATAAGGAGGCTGTAGTCTCCATGGGTATTAGGATAGAAAAACAGCCTGGAGCAGGGCAGAGAGACACTGCTTGCTCTTGTGCGGCTGCATGCAGGGAAGCAAAAGGCACACAAGCCTGGAGTGTTTTCCATTAGCATGTTGGATGCTTGGCAACAACATTACTGTGATTGACAGCCATGTGTCACCCTGGAAAGCTCACCCAAAATGCTCACTTATATAGTAGTCAAGGATTTGGCTTTGTTCAAAGGTCTGGAACCAGTTCTCAGTAGGTATGCATACTCATGCGCACATATGTACACCAAATTTATTGCTTTCTTATTGATACAAATAAAAAAGAACTTACAAGACAAAATGTTGATCTTGTAATATATAGCCCACACACCACAGGTTGTAAAAAAACCCCTATAGCTATTGTGGCCTCCATGGATGAGGAACTAGCTATGACTCTCTACAAAAGAGGGATAATTGAAAGGAGACAATACCTGGAAAATTGCTTATACTTGGTCTAAAGACATGTTCTCCTTGTAGCCAACTAGTGGTTAAACGGGCTGGTGCACTATAATAACATCTAAAGTGTGCACCAGCCCATGAGTTCGAATCGCCATAAGGGAAAGTAGAACTCCAATTACAGGCTGCGGGCACCTGATGAGCAGCAACTACTGCGAAACTGATCATGTCTTGCTTGAGCCAGTGGTGGTCTTGTAATATATAATTCTTTGTTACTTAATTTAAACAGGCTATAAGATCAGTGTATTGTATCATCAAAAAGTACCACAAGATCTATCTACAGAGGGATTCCATATTCCTATAGGATTGGATCTTTTATGTAAAAGATTCAGAGTGAAAGAATTGTGGATTAATGAACCTGTCAAGGCTAAAGACACTATGTATGGTGAATCAAATCAACAGCTTTCCAATTTCAAAGGGAGTCAATCAGAAGTTTCCAGGAAACATATTAAAGATATTAAAGAGGAGAAAGAAAGAAGCCCTTGTAGATCTATATAGGTCAGAATTATCTCCTATGCAGCATCACTTTCACTGGCTAAATACCAGCCCGTCATCCATGTGTTCTACTGGTGAATCTCCAGGGGCAAATGGCTGTCAAGAAACAGGATACCATACCGGAAAGCTAGATAGATAGCTAGATGGATGGATGTTTGGTCTGATCTGGTGCCATCCTATTCCTTCAGTGATTCCTTCAGTGAAATTCATCTGTAGTTTCTATGGACCTCTATGACATTTGATCCAGTTTGGTCTTGTGGTTAGAGTGCCGGACTCATATCTCGTACGCACCAGGTTTGATTCTTCAGTCCTCCATGAAGCCAGCTGGGTGAACGTAGGCTAGTTACAGCTCTCTTTTTGAGCTCTCACAGCTCCAACCACCTCACATGGTGTCCATTGTGGGGAGAAGAATGGGAAGTTTTGTCAGCCGCTTTGAGTCCCCTTAATTGGATGAGAAAAGTGGGGTACAAAAGCCAACTCCTCTTCTTTTGTTCAGACTGTACTTAGTGACTATATTGCCCCAAGCTTTGTCTGCACTAGTCTTGTGGTTCCATAAACCAAATGAGATTGTCATACAAATCTAGCAGATTTCCAGGTCCACATTTACCCAGAATGCTACTGAAAAATTCATTTGCTTGAGTCCAGTCATCATTATACCCGCAATAGTAAATTCACTCTTAGGAAGGTACAGTTCTTCTTCTGGGATAAAGGTAAAGAGAAGCCATGACAGTTTAAAACTAGTAAGTGTTGCTGCTTAGTCATTGTAGCAGACAGGAGTGGTTTAGGCCTAAACCACTTATTTGCTGACAGAACCTTCACTGAGTTAGTCAGAAATGTAGCCTTGTCAATCTTGCACCTTTCTGAAGCTCTACTTTAATTAAAACCCAAATCTTCGCTTTTGAACATAAGTGCATAATCAAGCTCTTAACCAAAGAACCACTCTAATGCAGGGTCATCCACAAAGGAGACACAACAGTCTTTATCTGAACTCCTTGGCAAAGGAAAATTGAGGATTTTGTTGTTGTTTTGCTGTGTTTTCCAACTTTGTCTCCACTAATTAAGTAGCAGTTTATCTACTTACACTTTGAAGTTTCATTCAATACCTGTCCTGTGTTAAGTCAACAAAAGGCTGTGAGTCGTTGGGTGTCCCTTTTGGGCTGCCTAATTAAATGTAATTACTTTATTTTGTACCAGGGTTCATACTTGTAACATTGCCTTGTAATAATTTAAATTGCATGCATGCTTCAGAGGGACTGTTTGACGCCACTGAGGAGACATTCCCTTGTCGTAGCATCAAAGCCAAAAGTACAGGGATGTCGTTCGCCTATCTGCTTATTAACCTCACTACAAGAGAAATTTACCAGAGGTGTCGTCTCTGTCTAAAAGGACAGGATGTACACTGATCCCCGTCATATTGCTAAAGGGGAAGGAAAACAAAATCCTCTTTCTGGACTTAAGAGAATCTTGGAAGTTTGTAAACAGAGCTGTTTTAACTGATTAATTTCCTCCCTTTTCATCCGTTTTTAAGTCAATGGATAAGATGTAACAGAGCAATATTTGGGCTGTGTTTTGAAGATAAGCTTTTAAAAATTCTGGATAACTAAAAGACATTACATTAAACAAGTCACACACACAAGAACACTTCATTATCACTAATAAATGACTTTTCTTACCAAACTGAAAAAAAAGTTTTAAACTCAGCATCAAAAACGATCTTTAAACTGCGTTTCTAAACAGACTACATTTAAAGCAAATTTACATTACTCTTTCTCTCTCCCAAATATAGAAACATTGACCTATCAATTTTTCATCTGAATCCTTGCTCTCTTTTATCCTTTTTATTTACAGGTTTTAGATCCAAGATGCAAAGTATTTTCCTAAGTCTTAGCAACTTTCCTTAAAGCATTTGAGAAAGTTTGGGCTTGCAAATCTCTTCAGTATTACCTCCAACTTTTACATCCAGAGAGGCTGGCAAGAAATAGTAAATCAAGAGAACTTTACTTCTATCACACACACATGCACACACAGAGAGAGAGAAGAAACAAACCAAATAACAAGTCCTATTAGAAAAAGGTTTAATGAGCTCTTACAAAAGTCTCAACAGCAAGGCAGAATTTTGGTTCTGGCTTCAATGATTAATCATACAGCAAATCTATGTCTCTTTAGCACTAATAATAGGGCTTGCTATTTAATCTTTGTTGGCTAGTGAAATAATAGTATCTTTTCTGAGTGTCAGAACACTACCCTTTTGTTAATGGTGCCAGCAGGTCTGCCATGGTAGCATTTAAGGCTAATATGAGGCCTAAGTGTCTCTAGCTATGCCCATGTTTAAAGAAGACAGGAAAAAGTTATGCTTTTTTACTTGTGAGACACAAGTAATTTGCATAGTACCAGACCAATACTGGAAAGTGTGCAGGTAAAAATCCAGCTCACTAGCTTGTTTCATACATGGCCTTCACCCTTTATAAGACTACTAATGTATAAATATTTGAGAGAAGAACCTAAAACATCTTGTTCTTACAATCCTGGGTTAGACACTGGACTTTTTACAAGCTACAAACTCAAGGGGCTTCTCATTAATTGGAGAAAACATTTTTTGCAGCAAAAAACTCCCAGTTTATGTCTGAGTACAAGAAGAAAAATATTTAATTTCTAAAAATGTATGAAAGTTAAGGTAATACAGTTGAGTCACACATCAGTTTTGAAAGAGGGAAATTGTATATTACTGTTTAGACTAAATATGCTGCTACATGTATTTGTATATTTTTGTACCATTGGATACTCAGTTTTTATATTGGTCCATTTTTATATGGAACTATTTTAAGAATATTGGAAACTCTTGCAGGTCATGCAGCCAATAATCTCGTGAGATGTGAATTAGTGTATAGGGTTGTTGTTTTCTTTGGTGTTTATACCCCACACTTCATGGTTCTGAGTAGCATACAATCAGAATTTTCAGCACAACATCAATATTTGACATATGAAAGTTATTAGAGTAAGCGCCAAACATTCCCCAAACAGACAGGATGCCTCTAAAGGCTATTTGCAGGGATTGCAGATACCCAGCAGAAGAAATTGGTGGGCTGTACTAGATAGGTTGTGGCCTGATCCAGCAGAGGTCCTCTTATATTTTTATGTTCACCAATAGAATGGTGCCTCCTAGTATACTTGCTCATCCGATATACTGGCCAGTGCAGAATCAACCCTAATTGCCTAAAACTGTGTCCTGGTATGTACATTTTGTCAATAACTCCCAATAATACAGATTATATATATGTCCCGCTATGTATACCACACATCCATATATGTGTCCAGTTATATACACAGTAATAAACAACAATAATCTGTACAATACACATTACATTCATTCACACTGATGTCTTTAGGAAAGTTGAAAAAATGTGTTTTCAGATGCATCTGATTTTTTAAATGATCAATTATTCTTACACTGTTGTTTTTGCAACTATAACATTTCAGTGATGTGGTGAGCATAATTTTATACTATATATAAAAGTAGTGTGTGTGTCTGTGCGCACACATCTCTTCCCGATTTGCTCTTTAGTCTAAAATAAAGCAAGAAAAAACTACATAGAAGCCAGTGAATTATACTGAAATAAATGAAATGTAAACACAGAGATAGATGTTTAATTCTCTTAAACTCTGGTCCCATTTTTGTATCTGACCAAATGACATTTTATGTTCTCTGCTTTATTTTTTCATTCTATGAGCAATAACTGCTTTCAGAAATAGTTGAGTTTTCCCCTGCATTCTTCCATACAGAATATGTGCAAATTAATTATGACAAATAAGCACTTATTTGATGCAAAGTTCATTGCATGCATATATGTAGTATTTCTTCATTTCAGCTCTTTGTTCTGATTTCACTGAACCATTCTGACATTATTAAACATATTAAAGCAAAATGTAAAATGTCTCACTGCCATGATCCTGGTGTTAATGAAAAAATATTCTCAGCAAATTAGGAAATTAGATTGTTCATTCTATTCCTCTCCTGGGGAGATTTTGTGGCTCCCGTCACTTGCAGCTTAAGCCTCATGTGATCAGTCACTCACATGAGACCTATCACGGGGCCGGTCCTCTTCAGGGCACCGCCATTTTGTTCATGGTGCTCTTTGCAACTGCACATGCGTCAGCGCCATTGCTATGATGACGCTGAAGCTCTGTGCATGCACAGTTGTGTCTATAGTCATCTGAGGTGCCAGCATGATTTTGCGGCACCTCAGACGACCTCAGAGCACTGGAAGAGGTGCAGATGCTCACTGGTGGACGCTTCTGGTAAGTATTTAGTTAAGGTTAGTAAAGGTGTGGAGCACAATTTCATGCTCCACACCTAGTGAATAATTAGGGAGCCTCTGGGTATGCAGAGGGTGCTTGGAAGTTGTAGCAGCCTCCTCCAAGAGCAGATGCCCTTCACCAGAAGTTCCCTAATTATTCACTAGTGGCCTAAGTGTGAAAAGGCCCCTGGTGTTCTATTATAAATTCTAGGTATTAAAGCTGATTGGTTTAGGAAATCACTTACTACATGTTTGTGAATTTGTGATAAGTTGTCTTGCTATCTCTTAAAATACTACAGACTCTTTTGAAGAGGTTCCTAAGAAGGATTCCCCCCCTAATTTGGTTAGCACTTTTTCGCTCATTTTCGTCTGACACTGTTTCAGTGATGAAGTCTACCGTGGTTCAAATCTTTGTTGCAGGTCAAAATGCATCCAGGCAACTACATAAAAGTAGAGATTAGGAGCGACTAGAAAAGCCTAATCTGGTAAGGTTTTGTATCTTTTTACAAAGAGACATTGATTATGGTGGTGGCATTATGCAATGCTGGATTTTCATTAGTGGAAAAATGCTATCGTGCATTTATCCTCTGCCAACTCCACTCCTGTATGTCATTATCTATATTGATCCACTAAATCATTCAAAAAAATGTTTGAGAGGGAGGGGAAGAAGTAGTGCTGCAAACATGATCAGTTGGCGGTGGTGGGGAGTCGTGATGAAACTGCTATCATCTGCTCCAGAAATCCCAGCATGGGAGCTCCGAAGTTAGCTGGACAGAAACTTGTTGTAACAGTTTTATGGAATCATTTTCTGTTACTGAAGCCTGATAATGGATCACGTTGCTGCCCTATACAATGCCATTTGGGCCCTTGTCTGTCTTGCCATAGTGGGATGCTTAAGTAGGCCTAGAGTGTGAAGAATGCATCCTTGAACTCTGGCACTATTGTGTCTGCTCCTGACAAATCCATCCCCAGACCCTGCTGTGTATTCTTGTTGTTCCTAATCAACCCCACCACCACCACCACCACCACTCTAGCTAGGTGGTAGAGTGGTTGCTCTGCAGCTGAAGCCCATCTGAGTTCAGCTCTGGCTTTAGGATATAACAAACCTTGGTCGCTTGCATGGATAGCATCCAGAGAAATGCAGCTCTATTGATGCTGCTTGATATTTCAGCAGCTGTTGATACCATGGACCATGATGTCCACCTGAATACCCAGAATGGATGGGGTATAAGAGGCACTGGCCAGAAGCAGATTATCTCCTACCTTCAGGATCAACCTCAGAAGATCATATTGGGTGACTCTCCTCTCTACTGGCAGGTAGGCTAAGGGAGCAGAGGGTGTTAGTCTCTAGGAAGCCACTGTTATCAAGAGTATTAAAGCAGAATTTCAGAATTTAGGCTTCATTTTCAGTGCACTGCAAAAACAAATGTTTTCTCTCTCATCTACATGGAGACTACTAATTAATAATATCTATGCTGCCAGAATTGGCTTTCCAACAAAAAAAATTATTGGCTAACTGTAATGGAGGACAACTTAAATGCTAAGCCTTGGAAGAGGCTGGACTTCCTTTATAATATAGTTTTCTTTCCAAATTCATCAGAGATACTGTGATAAGCATGATGAAAAGGGTTATACTCTTGTTGATGTTGAGGCACACATGGTTATTTTTACTTTGTTAACTCTCTCTCTCTCTTTCACATACTCACATACAAATATACACAGACACACACATGCATGCATACATACATACATGGAGAAAAGAGAGAGTAACCTGAAAAAAACCTCTACTGAGTTTATGATTCTACTCTCAGGGGCAGGTAGAAATGCAACCTCAGCAGATTAATCATCACAGTTTTAGGTTTTGCTGTGTTTAGTGGTACTTACAATGAATCGGGCTTATTTGTAGGTGAAGATCTCCTTCTTAAATGGAGTTTAATTCTAATTCTAGACCTTCTCACTCTAATATAAATTAAAGTAACAAATTAGCTAAAGGCTGCAGTTCTGGAAGAAAACTGGCAGACTGTGGTTAAGACACAAAGTTATGGATTTTCCCTTAAGCTTAAGGAAACTTTGATAAAGAACATATGATCTCAATTATCATCAGTCCTCAGACTGCAAAGGATCTTGTGAGTTTTCCAAGGCAGAGATTAGGATGATATAACCTTAAAATCTTTCATTTTATTATTATTATCCTAAAAATGTAACTCTGTGTTGGCTAGTACAAATATCTAATCAATACAAAGTATGCTCATTGTCTGTTAACTCTTCTTACCTCAGGCAAAACAGGCAAAGAGACATTCCAGTAGTAAACGTTATCTAGACTGTGCCACTTCAAACAGTAGGTGAAGGCTTGCCTAATTGTGAATCACCCCAAAATCTTTGGCTCTAGGGAGGGGGATGGATGGATGGATGGATGGATGGATGGATGTTCCTTCAAACCAAAAATAAATAAGTATCCTATAGTGAACAAGTATTAGATTTTCTATGTGGTGGAATGATTTTGTGTGGAAGAATATTAATCTTACAAGCCCCTCATCCACCTGAAGTAGAACAAGCTAGAAACAAATTTATCACTTCAGCTGCATTAAGCAGTATCACATTTGTGCTCAAACTTGCCCATAGTCCACGTGAAAACTGTGATCTCTTCTAATATTAGCCTAACAGCACCTTAGAAACTAACAGAGAAAAAGAAGACCATCGAAAATTGGCTGGCTGTGGCCTGTGGAAATCAAGAAAGGAGGGCAATGACAGGGAAGAAAGAGAAAGTAAGCCACCTGTGTTTTTTTTTTAACTATGTGATGAGGGTGCCCCCAAACCTCGGTGTGATCACATCCTAAGCCTACTGCATCAGACACATTTGATGAAGTATGCTTAGTCTACAAAAGCTCAAGCTAGCAATTGCTTTCCCTCAGTCATGGAGGTCCTGTTCAAGATTTCAGCAACAGATCCATTAAGCCATTGCTAGTTCATGATTTGTGCTAAATTAAACTTAAAAACTGTATAATTTGCTATATATCTGTTGCTATATATCTGCATGCTAGTATAGTGTAGACTATGGAAGGTCCCAGGTGAGGCCTGCCATAGTATGTATTAGCTTGTGGCTAGCAGACCACTATCCAGAGATATATTCCAGAATAAGGCCAAGTGCAGAAAGGACCCATATCTCAGGATAAGGGCCTACTGACCGCATGCTGGTGCAGACGATGGCAGCCCCCATCCCCATTCTTTGGTAGTCTGAGATTGCTGTTTCTGGTGCCCTATGTATTATTTCTCCTGATTCAAACTAGATCAGTCATTGATCCATAATATGGAAGAATAGTCACACAGTAGCAATAATTTCATTAGCTAGCATAGTGACAACCAAATCTATTCCAAAAGTCTTTGATATGTTGCATCATTACAGAAAATGACCAACTTGTCAACTTACAAAGGTTGTACGTGGAAAGGAAAGCCACTATTTTCTATGAAAGATTTCTGTCCTAGGCTAATAAGCATCACAGGAAGTGAGGGAGTGTTAAAAATGCAAGGAGGGCTATTATTATGCATAATCTAAGAACAGGCCCTACAAACAAACATGATGCAAAAAGCTCTCAATAGACAGCAAATACAGATGGTATAAAGAACAAATGGATACAGCAGAAGCTTTCATTAGCTCAAGCAATAAGGTATTACAGACTATGGGCACCTCCGTGCATTGGTGGACATTTGTTTCAGCTTCCACATGTGCCCTGATGTGCTCAGTGACTCCTCTGTGCATGTGTGAACGCCTGTTTCAGGCTCCATGCCTGCGCACTGGATGAAGCAATCACGTCGGCTCCATCCAGAAAGTGAGAAAACACGCTGTTGTTGGAAAACCTATGATCAGTACTAAGTTTCCCAGCAATGATTTTTAGTGTGGGGTGTTTTTTTTGTGTGTGTGTGTGGATGGAAGCAGGGCTATGGTAAGATATGTGGAGCGACTCCAGACCCGCACTGTGCTGCACTGCCTGTGTGCAGCTTTTTAAAACCCTCCGCAGTGGCAAAATATTTAGTGAAGCAAAAAGGGGCTGATTTTACAGCCTCTTTTTACTTTGCACTTATCTTAGAACGCTCTGTCACTGCTGTGGGCAATGGAGCATCCTGTGTGATGGATGGAAAGCCGCCACGAAGGGGTGGTACAGCTTCCAATCCTCTCATTTGGTGGACTGGAAACTGCTGCGAAGGGGCGTTGCAGCATAGCGTGTGTCTGGAGGCACTCTTAGCATTCACCAAGAATACAAAACTCTTGGCATCTGCAGAATGCTGAGGATAAATGCCATGCTCAGAGACCTAAGGTGCATCTACAACAGAGGTGCAACAGCTTTGCAAAGGAAGCCAGTGGTGGAGTAGCCACTCCTAAAGGCAGCTTACACACCTACAAAGATATTGTTCTCTGCTGCCAATCTTCTAATATTAACAAAATAATTTTTGCACGTATCTTTGCTACAATGTCAATTAGTAGGTCTGCAATTAGTGTGTAAAGCTTGGGGTTTCTTTTTTATAGCTTTATATTTGTGTGACTTGTAAAATGATTGAAGTTCAAAATGCTCAAAAATGCAACAAGAAGCTATAGGCTGGATCTTGCTCAACCCTTGCAAATTTTTCCCACATTAGATTGACTGTCGCCTTTTTAAAATTCATAACTGTAGCAACCTAAACCTATACAACCTGTTTCCATGGATTTCTTTGCATGATCTCCAGCAGCCAAAGCACAACAAATTTAATAGCCTTTGGCTATCCATAGCAAAATTGGTTTGAGACTGATCTTTGCACACAGAGTCCATTGCTTTTTCTTAAATTTACATCTAGATTTTTACCACTTTAAAACTGAATTGCTGTATAAATGACTCATTTACCTTAAACCCAGTTATCAGAGACCCCAGGCTTCTACACAAGCTTGGTGTCACATTCCAGAAGTAATTTTCAGCACCACTAAACAACAATTTGCAATACTTAACTAAAGCAAACCGTTCTCATATCTGCCCCCTTTTCCTCGTTGCATTTAACAATCGATTTTCCTTAGAGAAATAAGGAAGGCTTAGGTTAATCCTACACGTATGTATCTAGAAGCACATCTTGTCTGAGCTTACTCCAAGATCAGTCTGCAAAGGTTTTTGTCCTTAAGGATGCAAGAGAAATGATGCTAAGCAACTCACATTCACAATTTAACCATGTAGAATTGACTTTTATATCTTTCAGAAGTCCTAAATGGGTAGCATAGAATAAGGCACACTCAGCATGTAGGGATAATGGCAAGCCCCAACAAGCCCATTGTCCAAAAGAGAAATATCTCAACCAGCATTAACCAGTGGAATGTTCACTCATGCTGAGATTTCCAATAGGAAACTCATCATCCCTTATTGCCTCCTATTAGAAATCTCAGTGTGCTTGAATATGCTACTAGGAGTTGCCAATACGGGAAATCCACCCTCTGCAATTACTGCCTCCTAACAGGCATTCGTGTGTCCTGAATGCCCAGATGTGCATGTCATCAGCTCCACACATGTGTGGACACCAGTTTCAGAATCTATGCATGTGTACTGGATGGAGCCATGATGGCAGCTGGATCCAGAAAGTAAGTAAAAGGTCCTATTGTTGGAAACCCTGTGACCACCAATAGTTTCTAGCACTTTCTAGGGCGGAAATAGTGTGGCTATGACATGGGTTGCCTCTGATGCATGAGTCAACTCCACTACAGTGGCACCATATTCCTCCCCATCTGGGCAGGTCCTAGGGCCATTGATGCACTCATCTATCTTGGAACTGTTTAACTATTTCACTCCAGTCTGCTGCAGACCAGGTGCAGCAGGTTCCATCTGCATCACAAGGTCAGGGACATTGTCCACCCTGCATAAACACCAGCAGTCCACAAAACTGACTCCCCACCCAAAGCACCACCAACCCCTGCCAGAAACTAGCTCAGGTACAATCACTGAACCCACCCCGGGATAAGGGCAGCCCCATGGGGACACAGCCTAAGGGAGGCCTTGGGTCACGAGCATTCAGAAGGGAGGCTCCTAGTACACTTGTTGGTTTGGTATAGCAGCCAGTGCAAAATTGCCCTACCACCTGGGCTAACCACTGGCAGGGGTGGATGGTGCCATCAGAGAACAGCTGTGGCATGTCCGTATTTCTGCTGGTGTTGGTCTGTGTCCCTGACCTTGTGATAAAATGGCAAAGAAAGGCTGTCATCTCTGATCCAATTACAATTGTGCTAGCATGGCAAGCTTATGGCAAATATAAAGCAGGACAAAAAGAAGTGAATGGGGATGAGATTCGAGTAAAATAGTAATAAACTTAATAAATGTCAGTAGCAGTTAACCTGTAAAGATGGAGGAATGAGGGAGAATCACTTCTTTTATGATTTAGACCAAAAGTTGAAAATTGAAAGAGCAAGGTATACGCAAACAATCCCTTTTTGCTTAATGTGTTAGCGCTCCTGGGGCTTCTCCTAAAGAATCAAAGTGTAGGCTTGCCAAAGTGATGTAATTCCACTGAACCAAGCTTTGATTAGTAGAGGATCAAATGTGCTTAGTACAATTAACCAATGTGCAATACCATTACTCATTGTATGTGAAACATGGAAGACATTCACCTATGCTGATGTCTATACGGTAGCTTGTTTACTAGCGATGTGCAAAGTGCTGTTTTGTATACCAATCAGACTGGCCTCGTATCTCTTACATGTGGGCCATATTTGCCAGGAGAAACATCTAGCAAGGAGAGATAAGTGGTCCTGTGGTCCTGGCTGCCCCTCCTGGCCTTCTTTGGAAATGGGAGGATTTAGGGTTAGACGGCTAAGACATCTGGTAGTGCCATTGTCACTTTCGACCAAAATATGATGTCATCCCAAAACCCAATGCAGTTTCTGGCCTGTTGAGCCTTCCACCAGCCCATGCCAGACCCTAAGCTCCTGCCCTTGTACCACTGAGCAAATGTGGTCTCCATACAAGAGGAATGTGGCTGGTAAAAATCCTTTAAGAACATGCCTATGTTTGCACATTCACTGACATCCACAAAAAGATAATTCATTATAATTAATATAGGCCATATTAGGCTTGCTTTCCTTTCTACAGCTGCAATGAATATCATCGAAGACAGATAACAGTTACTATAGCTATTCTTTAGCACTCAATACTCTGGGTGGGCAGAAATCCATGCATTTCACAAATCACTTTCAACAACACAGTCGGCGAATCCCCACAGCAAGCTTATTTCGCTTTCCCTAAACCAAAATAATAGAACCGGATGCAAATGCGAATTTGGCTGTTCCCATTACTTTTAACTTAATCGCGTTGGATCCAGATTCTGAGCATCGTATGTGGCGTACATGACTCAAGGGGGGACTCAAGTGGCTACTTTTTAAAAGCTGCTTTTCGGGCCTGCCCTGCCCTCTTCCTCCTGGCATGGACGCGCCACCCATAAAGGACCCCTTCGCCGAGCCTAACTTGGTGGCTGCATGGCCTGGATGGAGGAAAAATGGCAGCGGGCAGCCAGCCAGCGATTCTTTCCCCTTCTCTCCCCATTGCTCAGGGCACACAGCAGCAGCGGCAACTAAAGCCCCTTTGCTTTAAACATTCACATTCAGCTGCTTTCCTCCCTTTCCTTTTCTAAAGTCAGAACGCCAAAGAGCTAGAATTGTGCAAAATTGCAACATTGTTATTCCAACCACCAAGGTGTGAAGTGGTTCCATCGCTACAGTGCAGCGATCCCTGTTAAGTGGAATTTTACACTGAAATCACTGTCTTTGGAAGCATGCTGTTGGGAGAGGGAAACCCTAAACATGGATTCTCATCCCTTAAAATGGTACTGTCCACACAGTAAAAAAATGTAAAACGTTTCAAGAGCACGATCCGGAGTGAGACCTGTTGAAATCAGGATTGAGATTCACCACGCTTTGGGGTGGTTTAACATGGGAAAAGTGTGTTAAGCCAAACTGCCGTGCGGACTCTGAGGATTGAAAACGTTTTGAATCCGAGATAAGGTTGCCGTGAAGACACGGCCACAGTCTCTTTTTAAGTGCAGTTGCTCTCTTGTCGCAAATTGGAAGGCCTGTATGTACACAACTTCAAAGACAGAATCTCAGGTTAATTACAAATATATTAACATAAAATCTTCCAAAATAAGGAGGCAGTAAGTATGAGTATTGAAGTATTTTTTTAAAAAAGAAAACCTACAATATTTAATGCAACATAACTTTTATTATAACAGAGTTCACTTCATTGGATGCATGAGGTGTTAACCACAAAATGCAAATATATACACAGAGAGATTAAGGATGCCTCCAGACATGCAGAGAAGCAGCCAAGTCCCCTTCCAGCTTTGATCACACTCAATATTCTCTGCAATTCCCCCCTTGAAGTTAAAAGCTGCTGATTAAACAACAGAGATTCCAGGGACACTGCAGAAATATTAGGGGAGATCAAAGCTCCCCATCTGATACGTAGCAGCTGTGGGTTCCCTCCACAGCTTCCCGTCATCCTGTCTGTCCAATGGGCTGCAAAGGGAATTCACAGCATTCATCTTGTCTGGAGGACCCTTCTTTTTCCCAATAGTGGTTCAGCTCTAAGGTCTTTCTGTTTCAGTTAAATCCTGTGGCTACATTAAAATAAAATTCATCACAGAATTCGAGAGAATTTCTCAATTTTACAACAGCTGAATACTAGATGTGCGATACAATTCCTAACATGTATCTATTATCTCCTTGTATTTCTGATTTTATTTTTGCTCTGAAAACCTGAAGATGCAGAACATTTCTCCAAAATGTAAAAGCCTGTCCCAAGAAAAATGGCAATATACTTACTCTACATTTCTAATGGAAGACTTTGCAATCTGATCCAACATATTTATTTATTCCCACCCTATAGCCAAGGATCTTAAGGCTGTTTATAGCAATACAACAAATTAAAAAGAACCCACTTAAAAAAAAGGCAGCTGCCCCTGAACTTGTGTGTGGGAGCTGTTTCCTTAGCTAAAGGCCAGGGTAAATAGGTGTGTCTTTACCAGTATAAAATGTGGATGTCTGGCACATTCCATAGTCAAGAGTCACAACCGATAAGGCCCTATCCTAAGTGTCTACCCATTTAGCTACCAAGGGTGGTGGTGAAACCAGGAACACCTCAACTACAGATTTTAAGCCAAGTCAATATTGGGAAAAGTATTCCTTTAGATATTCAGGTCCCAAGCCATTTAGGGCCTTATAGGTAAAATTTAACTCTCCCGGCCAGCAGTTTCACTAGATTTTACTACTTGAGTCTGACAAGACTAGATTCTAATGCTCCCTGTGGCTGGAGTTTATCACAGTCAGAATTTTTAAAGCCTTATAATTCAAGCCTGTAAAAACATATCTTGAAAGAATTGAGAACAGTCAAAATTCTGTTGTCTCCAGACATGCAGTAGTTGAACTTTCCGTGGTCATATTACTGCATTATGACTTAACCCTATCTTTGCTGTAATTTGCGTTCCCAGGTCTGAAGTAGTTAATATTCCTTTTAAATACCACTTCAAATGCTGGGAAGGCGCCTTTTGCATTCAAAAGACTCAATCTTTTAATTTTCAGTGGCAATAATTGAGACAGATTATTAAGTAAGGGTTGCCAGCTGTGTTTCCTACCAGAAGGCAAACAACTTCCTAATGCTAAACATTCCTCATGGGTTCCTATTCAGTAAATCTTTGACTGGATTTTCATGAATTTATACAGAGCTGAAGTTTCCTTTCTGCAGGGATGCAAACCGCATGGCAAAGTTAAATTGCTGTGATTTAATTTAGAGAAAAATGAATTATGAGGAACCTAGTTCATTGGTGATATATTGTGGAAAAAAGTCCTGCTTTGTTCAAAATAACATTACATCTGCTTAAAGTCATAAATACAAATATACTGAGGTAAAGTACTACTGCTTCCAGTGAAAGTTCTGAAACTTGGCTAAAAGGTAAATGATAATGATACTATTACTGACGACGACAATGATATTGTGGTGATTATGATGGCTGATGATGATAAACAATAACAATAAAAACAAAAACAACATTGTGGTAAAATAAACAGTTACTATAAATGTTGTATAATTTGGAATGAAATCTGCTATTCCCTTCTTTTTGGTGAATAGAAGGCCCTTGCTCATCTGCTAATGTGTTTGCCTAAACTCCAGATTATGTTCAGTTGCATCCATATCTGTAAATTACATTTGTTGCATTATTTGTAAATTGCTTGTTAATCTAGGGCTCTAAGATTCAAAAACAGGCAAAGAAGGGGGGAAACCCACATGATCAGAAAGTCCTCACCGAGGTCAATGCTAGCTAGTATGCATAGATATCCTCAGACCTGCCTACGATTGCTACATGGCCAACTATCTGCATGGTTTGATGTCCACAACATAAGGAGAAACCGTGGGATTTGTTGCTGCACTGTGGACTTCAGTGCTGATGCCACACTGGCTAAAGCACATTGGAGCAGCATGTTTGCTAGAATCCTCCCTTTTGCAGAATGCTTCTGCAAGCTGATGCAGGCAGATGAGAGATTCCTAGTAAACTTGTTGGTCTGACATATTAGCCAGTGCAGAATCGCTCTAAATAACACCAACAAACCAGAACATGGCAGTTGGTGTGCAGTGTACCCTGCATCACCATTTGCTACTATCAAAAGCATGCCCTTTCTTGAGAAAATACATAAAACAGGACTGACTTCGAACATTGATCCCATGGAGTTATAAGACATAAGCAGTCTAGTCAAAGGCCTCTCTATGCCCTGTGCCTGCTGATACTTCCTTTTATATAGTGATAGGCTCCTATAGACATACTTAGCAATAATTGTGCTATTCCAATCAGTTGCAGATGAGAATTCATATTTTAATTTAATCACAATGTCCCTGTTGTCATATAAATCCAAGGCACTATAAGGAGTTAAAAGAGCACTTGATCTCTGGCATAACCAAGTCATGGTGTGATAACCTAAGTAGCCTTTGAAAAGTGATCATTCCTGGCAGCTGGCAGCTGCTGATAATGGCTCTGCATGCACCTATCATCATATGCCTCTACTGATACCACCACCACCACCACCACTATCTTCTGTCATAGTGGGCTCTTCCTGGTGGAGGTAGGCACTGCCGTGACTACTACTATTTATTTGTTTATGATCACTGATATAGACAATTATACTATAGTCAAAAGGAACCTCAAGGAATAGTTCAAGTCTCCCAGCCCACCTCTCTTAATCTATTTTTGCAGAGTAATACTTCTCACAATTTATAGGCTCTGAATAGGCACTGAGTAGCTCACTTTGCTTAAGTTGTACACTTGACAGCGTGGCCCACCGCATGCTAACTTTGACCCATCCTATCCCAGTCTACAAAGCACTGGAAACAGAGAGGCTGGTCCTGCCACTGTTGTTTTGCTATAGAGCAGCAGCAGCAGCATGAGCAATCTTGACCCACACTGCTCTGCAAACAGAGCTCTCCTGGGAGCGGATTCCACCCTCAGGAATGGGCCAGGCACTGTCTTTTTTTCCTTTTTTTTTTAATATTAAATAATATACAACAACAAAACAATAATATCACATAAGATATCTCAAATTTTCATCAGTTATAAGAATACAACAAACTAACACAAAACCATACCCTCCCCCCTCTCCTGCCTGGAATAGCAAAACATTACTAACCCTTAATGAATGTTGTTTAAATGGCAAGTCAAACTTATTTTTCCTCTCAATGCCTGGCTTCCCAGCCAGGCACTTGTAAAATCCAAACTCCATCATGTCATCACAGTTTTAATGCATGAAGGGTATGCAATCACTGTGCTCTTTTCGAGATGAAGATCTTGCCTAATAAAGTCTTATTCAGCTTTGTGTGATGCCAGGCAAAACTGCCTTATATTGCAACTTTGATGATTTGGGAAATACTTGGAGAATCAGCTCTCATAAGGTAATTTTCTACTCTGCTTCTGGAAATCATGAGGGATATAATATATGTGTGATGTAATACAGACCTCCCATGTACTTTCCAGAAACTGCCACAGGAGAACTGTGCTTGCTCAAGAAAGTTTGTTAAGTTGCTGTTTGGTGTTTGTGATAAACAAGTCCAAAGTCAGAGATGTGATAGAACCCATTAGTCTCAATGTATACATTGTCAGTGTATACACTGTCAAGAGCAGCTCAAAAGTTCTTTAGAGATGGTAATGTGTGATTCTCGTCCCATCTCTAATCTACCTCTTCTATCCTAGAACATTCATGAGAGAGGGGCGGGCAGATTGGTGTGTGAGCAATCCAATCCTCTTTATGCCATCTCTAAGCTGCCTCAGAGGTGCCTGAGACTGCATGTTATGCTTCATGAGAAATCTGCGTAGATGAGAAACTAAACTATTTCTGAAGAAAAGGTGTTTTTCTACTTACACATGGGGTGGGTGGGTTAAAAAGTAGTGATTTACATTTTTAAATTACTTTCTAAATGTTTTAGGAATCCAGAATCACGTGTCCAGACAGCTTTAATCACAGATGTCAACAGAGATCCAATTCAGAAGAAGATGCAAATTATGGGTAATCATATATTGTCCAAGAAAATATGACTGTATAACACTATATTCATTCATTTTCAGAAGGGCTATTAATACAATGCCCTCTGAAGCATTCATGAAAATTAAATATTTTCAGGTATTTTGCAGATATACGTTGTCAGTTGTGGATTTTTAACATTTAAATCATGGATTGCCTCACCCAAATGTAGCCCTACCACTTTTTCTACTCTATCCTTTGAGTGTCTTATTTTTGCTTCATACAACCAGACATGTGTGTTGCTTTCATGTTAATCTTGGCTGGACCTCTTTGATCTTGCTTAATAATAATAGTGAGAACTTGGTGACGCAAGCCACTTGAGACTTTTTCCTAATGCATCTCCTCTAGCTTGAAATTCAATGAGCATGGCTTCTCTCCTTGGTGTTCTCAAGCCATAAACACGTGGTTTTCTTTTTGTGGTTACAGCCCAGATGAAAGCCATGTGCTTGTAGTGGGAAATGCCATGAAAGAACAATTTTCTCATGGCATTCTATCAAAGAGGAGAAATCTAACGATTACCAAGGGGGTCTCCAACATTCATTTCTGGTTCTCTCATTTTGGCCCAGCTGAATGGGAAATAATGTCATATATTCACATGTTGGACATGTCTACCTGCAAGATATTGCTGTGAATTCAGTGCACAACTGGCAATGGGAGTTTGAAATATTTTGAATACATTTGGTTAGTGCCAAAGCTCCTGTTCTACCAACTGGGAGAGTTTCCTGTGATGGAAGACATCCATTCATCAGAAGAAGACTTCCTTTATTAAGAAAAGAAAACTTTGAGTTGAACCCAGCGATTTTGGTCCACTAGATCCTGTGGAGAACTAAAAAATAAAATAAATAAAGGGAGTTGTTGTTTCTTACATAATTCAGACAAATGTCTGCTTGATCACCTAGTATTATCAACAACTCAGTGATGGATACCCCACCACAACTGACAATTGTTCTTTCTCCTGTACACATGTTTCAACTCAGGATTCACTAATCTGTGTATAATCCACTATAGCAGGATCTACATGGCACCACTGTATTATGAGCATCCTCTGAGAGTGCAAGATCCACATGTCCCTGCACGTGGCACCATGGGTGCTCTAGAACAGCATAGGGTCTGCACAACACACTTCCCCACACTTCCCCTCACTGAAAATCACTGATGTTTTTAACTGTTTTGTATTTTTAAAACTGTATTTTTAAATTTGCTTTATTTTTGATACTGTTTTTATACATCAGTTTTAAATGCTATGAGCCGCCCAGAGACCCTCGGGTATGGGGCGGCATATAAATTTAAATATAACTAAATAAATAAAATAAACACTGCACTCATCCAGCAAACAGCCCAGCATGAGTGGTCATTAGAACATTTTAGCAGCAGAGGGGTAGGAAGGAACGCCAACTGCAATTCCTGCCTCTCTCTGCTATGCCACTGCTACGGATCAGGTGTACTTTCCTTTTGCACTTTCTTTGGGCCCATTTTTATTGTTTCTGAAAGCATCTTTAGCTGGGAACATCAAAGCCATAGAAAGAAAGCTTCCCCAGCAGTGATGTTTTCAAACACAGGACAATGGTAGGTATGCCAGCAGAACATCACTGCAGTCTCCACCATGCTGAAGTATTGACAAAAATGGGGGGCTGATTACAGAAGTATTAGTCACTCTGAATATTCAAATATGTGAACGCCGCCTGCATTGTGAACACAACAATGGCATATTTTTCACAAAGTATGAACAAGCCTTGAATCAACCTGGACCCAGACATGCTTTTGATGTTATAAAAATCAGAATGCGCTTGCAAATTTTAATTGATGGAGTATTAGGAACTTTATCAATCAGAGGTTCCCTTTAAAAAATAATTATAAATCAGTAGTATGGTAAATATAAGGGAAGAAGTAAACATTGTAAGGCTAGCTCTAAGACAGTAAACCTATGCAGAAAGCTAAGGAGGCCTGTACTTAAATAGTTTCTGTACTACACACTTTATCTCCTTGGTTTTTAAGACTGTCTCTTTCACTGAATTGATAATTATAGTTCTCTACCTAATACTATGGTATCCCAAGCAATTACAGGTATTGAAGCTGCCATTAAGATGCTCTATCATCTGATAGGGGGGACATAAATAGTACTTAATGTCAGAATGTCATGTCATGCTATGGAAAATGTTAGGGAAGGGCTTATCTATGCTATGTAATGTACAAGCAATATATATAAAAAACAAGGCATTTTTAAATCAATGGAATCAATCAGCTCATGCTCAGCCCGTGTACTGGCAGCAGTTTTTCCTTTACTCAATTTCCTCCTAAAAGCAGCTATGAATTTAAACTGTCTTTACGGCAGCAGTACTTGTTCTGAAAAGAGTAGGGGAGTGATTTGTGGATATTAGAAAAGCTGAACACAAAAGCTCAGTTGCTGAATGGCTCCTCATTTTATTAGAAGAAAGGGTTTTCTCCTCCTCCTCCTCATTATATTATAACAAGGCAAATAAAGTATATAATACAGAATAACCTAAGTACATTACTATTACATATACAACAACTAAAATATCTATTCAACTAAATATTAAACATCTACCTTTATCATTATCATCTCTCTATTACAAGGAAAAGTGTGTTTGGCAAAGTTAATTAAGACAGAAGCTTAATGTAACAGAGGCAAGAGCCACACAACAGGAAGGAGAGCGCATTAAAAAGAGTGCTATGCGTGCGGCGCTTGTTTTAAAGTAGCATCACAAAGTGTGCTTGCCATCCACTGTTGGGAAATATTCATGGGCTACTTGCTGTCTATGGTCCATATGGCATGGATCATTTCCCTATATTAAGCCCAGGTGTGTAGTACGCTTATTTATTATTTGTATTTCTATCCCACCCGAGACCCTAAAGGTCTCAGGATGGGTAACAACATTTAAAATCAACATATTAAAACACTAAAAGTATATGTTAAAGCAACAGTGTCTGCAAGTGAGAAGGGAACGTGTATCCCCATTTCACCAAAGGCCAGGACAAAGAGGTGTGTCTTCACTGCCTTCCTAAAGTGCTCTAAAGCTATACATCCCAGGGGACGTTCTAGGACGTGTGCAGCCACTTCTGGTTCACAAGTGGCTCTGCTCAATGTGGATGATCCATGTGGGAGCATTTCCCGGTTGACCCACAGGGCCTAGTGTGAATAGGCCCTTAGCCAAAAGACTAAAATTGTTTTGAGACAGCTAATGTTTTAGCAAAGTTGTGTTGTTTTTACATTATTCTCAGGAAATTGTAAAATTCTGTTACATCTCACCTGTAATGTTTCATCTATTCTTCTGTTTATGTTTTTCTTTCTTACTGCCATAATAAAATCTGATCTGAACAGACACAACAAGGAACACTTTTCTAGGACAATATCTCAATAATATCAATATAGCAGTACACAAGTCGTACCTCCCAAGTCCTTCTGTCCCCCTACAACCAGTTTTCTTCCTGTATTCGACAGCCAATATTTTTTTTTTGAAATGTTTAACTACTCAAGGTACTTTTGTTTTCTGGTAGGTACAGCTAGGCCACGGCACAGATATACTGTATTCTTAGTTATTTTCTCTGAACAATAAAAAAGATAAAGGAGAGAGCTTTAATATGAACAAAAAACACAGAAAAGTGAGTTAAAAATCTACTTTCCCAGCAAATAGAGCAATGGCCACAGATATTGCTTCACAGATTTCTTCCAGGAGAACTAGAGATTTGGAGGCTTCTCTCCCCAATATCAAATTGGAAATGCAATTTTGTTTCATCTACAGTTGTTAAATTAGTTGTCATACCTTTTCAGTAATCGCTGTGGTGCCATCTTCTGAAACCAGAATAAACTTTTCCTACATTAACTTTTCCATACATTCTCTACAATAGTATTTCCTACTCTAAATGCAGACATGTGCCTCTTATTCCAGATATACACAAGTCTTACAAGAAAAACAAAACAAAACACAAGACCACACTTTCCCTGTCTGGCTTCCTATATTTATCTCCTTGTAAAGACATTATACTGTGCTAGACTTTATGGTTTCAATTCTGACCTTTGGCCAAAAATGATATTGAAGTTGAGTCAGATAATAGGAAGATTTTATTATTGACATGTAAATAGCTGATGGGAAGGAAATTTTAATGCTTGAATGGGAACAATAGGAATGAATTTTGTGCAGTAAGTATAATACCGATGTCAGTAAAGACCGCCAATCTGAGTTAGAATTTGATTATTTCTATTATTTAAAATGAATGTGTACACAGTTTGTCAGTATTCATGAGGATTAGGTTAAAATATCAAGGGAGCCTTCAGCCCCAGGTTGTAGAACAGTCTCCCCTCTGAGGTCTGTCTGACATTTTCATTGTATGTGTTCAGACAACAGGACTGCCTCCAGACGTGTGGAATAAATTCACAGTTAAAGTGAAAAGCGCAACTTACCTGCTGCGAAGCAATTACTGGCCATCCTTACTCAAAAGGAAGCTCTGTAGCTTTCTTTGGAAGCTGCAAGAGCTGAGTCAACATGCATGGTCATGTGGGCTGAGGCAGCCAATCAGACTTGAGTTGCCCTTCTGCCTCTCATTTGTCCCTTCTTGCCATTCTGCCCAGACTGGCACGAAAATTTGAATCTTTTTTTTTTTTTTGCAATTAATTTTTATTTATTTTTGATACTACAATATACTAAATCTTCAGGGTTCATTATCACCCCTTTTTCCCAATTATCATATAATAGTCTATTTTTCACAACTGGTGACTTCCTCCATTTTCCCAGGATCGTATCCTGTTGTTCTAGTGTCTTCCAATTCGCCGTTCCTTGAAAAGAAGAGTCAATCGAACCCCCCTGCTGTTAATCCTTCTTCTTGTAGAAATTCTATGTAGGGTCTCCAGTCTTTTAAATAGAACACGAACAGGTCAAAGAATGTATGATCACGTGGGCAAAATTTTTTGGGTATAATATTAATATGGGCCAATGGGAGAAACTATGGAAAAAGGATATGAAATTTACTATGTGTACTGTGTTAAAAGAAAACATATTTAAGATGATGTACAGATGGTGCCTAACCCCTTAAAAACTCTAAGATTTATCATGTCATGCCCAGTAAGTGTTGGAAATGTGGGACCAATGTGGGGACATTTTACCACATGTGGTGGCCCTGCGGAGTAGCAAGAAAATATTGGACAAAAATCCATCTAGCAATGGGAAATATATTAAAAATTGTGATTCCATTTAAACCTGATTTTTTTCTATTAGGAATAATAGACAGCAACTTAGACCACTTGAATACTTTATGTATATGGTTACTGCTACGAGAGTGATCTATGCAAAAAAATGGAAAGCGCCAGTAATACCTTCAGTAGATAATTGGTTAATTAAACTGTCCGAATTTGCTGAGATGGACAAATTGACACATCTCTTAAAAGAAAAACAACAGAAAATTTGAATCTTCTTTATGCTGAGCAGCAAGTGTTGTTAAATCAGCATTAAGGTAAGTGCTCGGTAGCTATCGGATAATGTGACGCCATGACAATGCATCGATCATTGTGTATGATGACCCGATAGTGACTGCACATTCTGCTGTGCAGTATAAACAAGTCTGGAGGCAGTCCAGGTGAAGATGTGTCCTTAGCTTGGCCTTTGGGTGAAAGAGCAACACTGCCCTATGCAGGCACTGTCACTGATTCATCTAATGGATATGATCTATTTCTATGCTGATTTCATTGTGACCTTCCCTGAGATCTTTGGGCGGAGAGTGAGAGAATAATCTAGATAAATAGAAGGCAATAAGGAAATAAATTAATGTTGAGGATGACATGACCATGATAGTCGTGATATCTGTTTCTTCGGGAGCTGTGGTTTAGATCTTTTTGAATCCTCTCCTTCTCTTCCCTAGTTTTAACAACCCCTCCTAGCTTTGCGTCATCCGCAAATTTGATCAGCATCCCTAAGGACTCCCTCATCCAGATCATATATAAAAATGTTGAATACCGCTGGATCCAGGACAGACCTCTGTAGCGCTCCACTTGAAACATTCCTCCAATTGGATATGAAGCCATTTATTACCACTCTTTGAGTGAGATCTCTAAGCCAGTTATAAATTAACCTAACAGTTGTCCTGTTGATCCCATATTTGATCAATTTTTCAATAAGTATGGTATGAGACACTTTGTCGAATTCTTTGCTGAAGTCAAGATACACTATGTCTAAAGCATTTCCCTGATCAACCCATCCAGTGATTTTGTTGTAAAAGATTGATCTCGCATGACCTGTTTGTTACAAATCCGTGTTGGCTCTGGTTAATTACTGCATTCCCATCTAAGTGCTTACACACATGTTGTTTAATAATTTGTTTAAGAATCTTGCCTGGTATTGAGGTGAGGCTCATAAGCCTGTAGTTTCCTGGGTTGAGTTTCTTCCCTTTTTTGAAGATGGGGACAACATTTGCCCTTCTCCAATTTTCTGGAACTTCCCCTGTTCTCCAGGAATTTTCAAAGATCACAAAAAGCGGTTCAACAATTATATTTGCTAATTCCTTCAGTACCCTAGGATGTAATTCATCTGGGCCTGGAGACTTGAATTCATTTCTATTTATCCTGCAGTTTTGACAGATTGCATTATAGTCTTCTTTAGAAATGTTCCCCTCCTTCCATTTCTTTCTTTCTTTCTTTCTTTCTTTCTTTCTTTCTTTCTTTCTTTCTTTCTTTCTTTCTTTCTTTCTTTCTTTCTTTCTTTCTTTCTTTCTAGCAGGTTATTGAGGTCTGGGTTCATCCACCCTAGTCTCTTCAGTTGTTTCTCATTCTTCCTTCTTTTAGGAATTGTTAAGGATTGTGCCTCCAAAATCTCCTTTTGCAAAACTTCCTGTCCTTCTTGGGCATTTTTGTCCTTTAGGACATCCAGCCAGTCTTGTTATTTCATCTCTCAAAAATTCTGGAGTTTGGGGTCTTGTTGAATAGTACAATAAATCTTTCCAATTGTCCTCTATCTTGGACTATAGTTTCAATCCCTGGCTTTTAAATCTTATTTCCCACATTTTTTTTTCCGAATCTATATTGTACCATTAAATGCTTATACCATTTATTAAATGTCCATTTAATTATTTTATCCTAATAGAGTTGTAGATTGTACAGCATACATCATTTGATCAAATAAATACTGTTTATCTGCTCTTATTCTTCCCATTGTCGCATGAAACAAAGCAATCTTGGGTGTTAATTCCACATTTATATTTAAAATATTATTACTACTGTTCTGAATAATTCTCAAAAACCTTTTAATTTATATAATGTTATGCTATATATATTTATAAGCATAAATATTTATAAATCAATAAGATTAATTATATATGCACATAATCATATATTTGCAACATTGTAGGCTAATCTGTTTTTCTTTGTTTCAACTTCCGGTATACTCCAATAGAGTTATGTGTTATGTAAAAGGACACGCAAGTTTTCAACATTCTGTTTCCAGGTATTTAAATATTGCTACAAGCAAGCATACTAATGCTAGCATTGTTCAGTTCAGATCTGATTATTGATTTGGACGGAATACAGCTGAATGACTGTGTCCACTTTTGAAAGTAGTTTGTGTCTATTTCATTAACAAGCTTATAAACTCAATATAATTTGACCTCCAATTAGTGAGCCTGGCGAGAGGGGAGGAAGAAAAACAGAAAGACGCCTTGTCAAAACTGAAAATGGCCCTTTCAGGAAGTGATCTGACCAACTGATTATACTAGGCTCCACAACTTAAAAGAGGATGAGGTGATTAGTAGCAAATACTGCACAATGTTTTAATTCTGTTTTGTGGCATTTGCTTTTATGAACTTGCAGAATTTATCTTGGGGGAACTGGCTTGTCTTGTACTTGGAATCCTTATCATTTATTGATTGTACCCATTAAGATTAAAGGAGACATTTCTATTAGTCAGTGGAAAGCAAGTCTTCTAAGATGCATATGGAAACACTTCTCTGGGAGACTGTCTTATTTTCATTGCCAATATACAGTTCTTTTAGTTACTCATTAAAGCCATACTGAATAAGCCAGGCAGATAAAGACATCTGAACTAAGAAAGTGTTTCATGTAATCCAACAAATATTCTCCAGAGCGGTTTTGAGAGGTCACTATGCTATCAACTCAATAGTTAAACAATATTTTGTGAGAGTGAGCAAAACATAGCTCTTTTTAGGCCGTTTTTTTCTCCCTCTCTGTTGGTTCTTATGTAATAACTTCTTAAAACAGCTGTCTGAAGAAAATGGAATATTTGGGGGAAATAAAAGGCCTTCAAGGTTTGTTTCATTTTATTTCCTGGAACAGACACTTGAAAACATGAACAAAAAACAACATAATGAAACTGCAACATTATTAACTTATCTTTGAAAAGTAACACAGAATGAAAGAGACAAATCTACAAATATCACACTACCTGTATGTCTTATACAGACAGGACCTAAAATGTGGGATAGTCCCCAGGCCTGTGCTGGGTTTGCCACGTGTATCTGTGGGATCCCACTATAGCACTGTGAAAAAGGGATAGAATCTTGCATTATTGCTATTCAGGATAAACAAACTCCCACCACAGGTTTTCCCTAAGTAGCTATATGGAAGCTTGCTCCCACAGTCTTTGGCCTGGTAATGGCTGTCAGGCATACATGAAGCCAAAAGTGAGATGGGCATGACCACATACAATTGTGCATGGGTATTTTGCACCACTGAAATACCCAGATGTCATTATGCTATCTACTCAATAGTTAAACATGACCAGTGAACACAGTGCAACGTTGTGTGAGCAAGAATCCAGACACGGCAAGTGCTCATGCTTGGCCTGCAAGATTTCCCTGCCTTTTGCTAGAGCAGCAAGAGAATATAAGAAGCGCCCTGATGCGTCAGGCTGCAGCCCATCTAGTCCAGCATATCATCCTATGCCATAACTCACCAGTTGCTTATGGCATCTCAAGCAGAAGATGAGGACAAAACCTTCACCTGCTCTCAAATCCCAGCAAATGGCCCTAGAAGTACTCTGCCTGATTTCGCAGCCTGGAGGATGTAACTAGGCATCCATCCAGATGCAAACAAGCTCTTGCATTTTCCTTGTACCATACAGGACCTTACCACCTCCAGGCACTGGGTCAGCACATTAACAGCATCACTGAAGCAGGCATAATGGAGATGAAATTCAGCAATATTTAGAGGGTCAGTCCCTGCTGAAGTCAATGAGCTGTAATCTAAAAGAACGCCTTCTCCCATATCAACCTTCCCGTGCCTTAAGATCAAGCAGTGAGGCCCTCCTGGTTGTCCCACCACCTTCAACAGTGAGGTTGGTGGACACCCGGGAGAGAGCCTTTTCTGTGATGGCCCACAGGCTATGGAATAGCCTCCCCCTTGAGGTGTGCCATGCCCCTTCCTTATATATATTTAGGAAGGCGGTGAAGGTGCACCTCTTTGCCCTGGCATTTGGCTGAGGTGATTATATTTCCCACCCAGGTCAGACACTATCATTTTAAACATAATGTGTATTGTTTTAGAGCTGCTGAATTTTTAAAGTCTTTTAATGTATATTCTGTTTTAATCTGTTTTAAGGTTGTAACCCACCCAAAGACCTTTGGGTATGGGGCAGGATAGAAATGTAAATAATAAATAAATAGATAAATAGATAAATAATCATGGTAGGCTTGCACCAGACGTTTGTTGGAAATGTTCAAGCTGGATAAAGAGACTATGGATTGTTGAACACTTCTTCCATCAAGTCCAGCAGGTTGATGGAAGAAGGGTGGGATACAAACAAACAAACAAACAAACCTCAGTATACTTGTGAGCTGGCTTTGGGTGCAAGTGCATGGTGGGTCTACCCACAAAGATGCCCCCAAACAGTGGCCACTGCATGAATATCATGCTTTATTTCCTCAGGCTCACATGCATTTCTACCCTTTGTAGAGAGGCTGGGCTTGTTGGAGGAAGCATCCAACAGACTGTGGCCGATCTATTCAGTTCAGACATTTCAAACAAAAGTTCAACACAAGCCTAATCGATGAACCTAATCAGTCATGGTACCACAAGTCAGATTTGGTGACTCCCAACACATTTTCATGAGATCTAAGTGTTTTAAGATGTATTTGTTTCTCACTTTTCCTCAATAACTTCCTCATAAATATGTATATATTAAAATCGTGTCTACTGAGAAGTAGCTCTGTTGTATCAGTGCTAATATTACTCAGAATATGTGTTTATAAAATTCTGCTTTTCAAGCTGTAAGAATTTAATTCCCCTCCAAGTCAGGAAATTAACCTCTTATATACTGTAGAACTATATATATAAGCAGCAATGATTTTGCTAAATTATAATGTAGTTCTCAATATTAGCTGCTGCCTTCATTCATTCATTCATTCATTCATTCATTCATTCATTCATTCATTCACATTTTTATCCCAACCTATACCCAAGGGTCTCAGGGCAGGTTACAACATATAAAATGAACACATTAAAACTAATAACGTATTAATTATATTAAAACCATGACAGTGTCTGAATGTGGGAAGGAAAAGGCTGATCCTTTACTTAGCCAAAGGCCAGGGTAAAAAGGTGTATCTTCACAGCTTGTCTAAACACATAGAGTGAAGGTGCCTGGTGCATTTCAAGAGGGAGACTATTCCACAGTCTTGGAACCACCACCGAAAAGGCCCTATCCTGTGCACCCTTTCTGATGCTGTGAGTGGCGGTAGAACCAAAAGGGTCTCCCCTCCAGATCTTAGGTCATAGGCAGGTCAATATGGAAGAAGGTGTTCCTTTAGATATTTGGAGCCCACGTCATAACTCTCCAAGATGAAGCTAATCCCCCAACTGAAAAAAAACAGGAATATCTGCTTCTGCTGTGTGGACTTCAGAGGAAGCTGAAGACCTGTCAATCAATAGGGGAAGAAGTGTGGTCATTACTGGAAGTCCAATTTCAGATAGCTATAGTTCTGTGACAATGCATCTCCTTTGCTTGCAAAAGATTCCAGCTACAGTTGGTGGCATCTCCTCAGAATAAGGCAGTGGCAAATCACTTTCATACTGTTGACTTGAAAACTGCAGGAATTACCAGGAGTTGAGCAGGGGAGGTTCCGCATTGGTTGGTATACCAGACTAGCAGTGTACTAGAAGCTCTTTTCTGGATGGTGGTGCAGTCTAAAGGAGCTCCCAGCCTCAGAAGCGAGGTTCCTATTATGCTTGCTTGGTCCAGTGAAATACTGACCAGTGTTGAACTGCCCCTAGATACAGCCGTGGGCCAACTCTCAGTAAATCCCGCAGTAGGGTGATAGTTGTAATATACTTGAATAGCAGCACGAATGGAATAATTTCATGTGTTTTATCAATGTAGTGTCATTATGACATAGATATTTCAAAAGCTAATGTTTATGGTTCTACTACTATTTCAAGGCACAACAACAACATAATGATGATGATGATGAAATCCTCCTCATGCTATCACATTTCTTGAAATCTTTGTAAAACTTGTATGCTGCCCCACAATCAATTCTGTGTTATTAGTGCCATAGACAAAATATGCATGTGTCTAATGATGCATGGTAAACTGCGGATGTTTTTGGAGCTGACTGGTGCCACGCATCCCCAGATGTAATTTATCAAAACCAGATGTGCTTTGTATCAGTAGAACTTCTAACGATGCTTATGTGAAGTTAAAGTAAGAGTAACTGAAGCCAGATCGGCCTGCTTTGATTTAAATAAATCAAAGCTCATCTCGGGCATAGCAATTAATAACGCAAGACTGGAGGAATCATGAACAATAAGAGGAGTCCATTTAGTATACTGTGAAGAAGTAAAAATCAACACGGAAGTCTCTAAACTAACAGAGACAAGATGCTGGAGTTTAAATGCCCTGGGTTTCATTATAATCATTGAAAGCAATTGATAAACATCAAAATATGAGCCCCAAATAACAAGCCTAAATCAAAGATGGAGATTTTGATTGTAATGGCCTTTTAGCAATGACAGCTTCTGAAAAGCAATTCTTCATTTGAATCATTGTAGGCACAAATGCCAAAACTCTGTCTAATGATATAAGACAAGGTCTTGAGCTGTAATTATTACGTTTCTTACATCTTCTATCTGGCAAAGTATTAATGAATAGGAGCTTCAATAATTACAGCCAGAGGAAACGAACAATTTGGCTTTGAAAGTCCAAGGCAAAAAAAGGAAGGAAAAAAGTTATCTGATCCTGAAATCAAACGAAAGTCTGTGAGGCACACAGGAGAAAATTGTGATCATCTTTAAGCCATGTGATCCATGTTTGCTTATTTAATGGCAAGACGTTAACATAGGCTGCATCCCCAAATGACTTATTTGCCTCTCTAGTTTCCCTCTACCGTCCCTCTATTCAAGCGGGCTTTAAAAGTGCCGTGCAATTCTGGAATAAGCGTCCGCATGAGGCTCAGCAAAATGCGCATTTTTAATGCACCTTCCGTCCCCATGGGAGCTGTGTTTTCTTTGCCCATGTCTTTTTATCCCTGCCCGTTCTCTTGTTGATAGGGTGCCGGCAGGAATGGGGAGGGACTGCACTCTGCGTGGCCACATTCCCTGTTACACCCCAGGGTTCAAATGAAGTATTAGGAGCCTTCAACCCCCCTGTGAAGGACTCCTGGGATCTATTGTGTCAGTAACCCTACTCAC
Organism: Aspidoscelis tigris stejnegeri; assembly: GCA_023333525.1. Classification (NCBI taxonomy): domain Eukaryota; kingdom Metazoa; phylum Chordata; class Lepidosauria; order Squamata; family Teiidae; genus Aspidoscelis; species Aspidoscelis tigris. The sequence continues at coordinate 86,451,882 of JALMGA010000002.1, read as the reverse complement.
CTCCCAGGTTCAAAGAGGGACAAGATCCCCAACAGGACTGTGTCAACTGAAAATTCTCCCGAAGTATCCAGGAACCCTTCTAATTCCACACAAAACTCCATGGATGGAACAACTCAGTGGGTCTCTCACTCATATGGAAAAGAGCTACCATCACAAGTCTAAACATTACAAGTGAGTGATCCGTCCATGACAATAGGTTTATTACCAGCCCTCCTATCAACAGATTCTCATAAAATCCATTATGTGGCAAAGACCAAGTCAATTGTATATGCAGCTACTGCCAGAAACATATTGAGATATGGCATGGATGTCATGAAGCCCCCAAAGACCTAAAATAGCCCAGTGAGGGACATAGCATGAATGCTGAAATTCTCTAACACTGCTATGTCAGAGGTATCCAAAACTACATCTGAGATTCTCTCAGTCTTCTCAGTCAGGGAGGCTGCTAGCTAATGGTGGAATGCACACCAACAGCATTCCCAATCCTGTCTCTCTGAATTAGAATGAATTAGCTGCCTGGCCTGGGCATGATGTATTCACCAAAATCTAATGTGATTATCCCAGACAGTTTGCTGTTTACAATATTCATTTTGCACAACACTGAAATGTCTTATTCAGCTAGAATGATGCACTGATTTTTTTTTATTTTAATTAAGCCAGTCAAAGTTAGACAAGAAAGTGCTGTTTATGTTCTCTATTATCTTTTCATCTGATTATAGAAAGTAAGTTTAGCTTAGTTTAACTAATACTAAAGAGACCCCTGCTTTTAATGACACCATCTTTGCTTGCCTTAGCAACTGCTACAATGAAGAATACAATTGCACTTTGAGTAGCAATAATGATTCATCTGCACAGTATATATTGCTAGATTCAGCCTCCCAGGAGCCAAGCCTGTGCCGCAATGTCTCTTGTCCCCCATGGGTACCATTGTCAGTCTCTGCTGATACAGATGGTTTGTCTCCTTCCAAACAATAGCAGAAGGACCCAAGGGAATTGTGCAGCAGACGGCAGCCTTTCTCCTCCTTTCAACAGACATTTAAAGGTCTGTTACTTATTATCTTTGGATGAAAAAAGTGCCACACGTTTCCACAAGCAACTTGAGCCTCTAAAAAGCTCCAAGATCCTAACAGCAGATGATGGAACTCAGACTAGAAAGGCAAAGCGTTTGAAACAACAAACTTATCTTCATTTTATGGCAACTGTTAGGGATCTACTGACCTCAGGAACATCCCTTGTCAATATCACATCTCAGAGTAGTTAGCCAACACTTTAGTTTGCAAACTTTCAAAGTATTAAGGAATTCTAAAATGTTTGTATGTTCAATGCTGAAGGATCAAAAAAATGATCCAGGAAACTCAGTTGCTTCACTGTTCAGTGCAGGATATATTACCTTGAGATCATCAGCCAACTCTTAGTTCCTTATCTGAGAGCACTGTGAGAGTACAATTGGTTCTTTGGTATTTGGGCATTCTAGAGAAAAAGAGTCTCTGCTTATAACACCAACATACTAATACCAGTGGGTAGCAGTTTTACTTTTAGACTCCCTGCAGCCATGAGGTAAACCCTGCAATCCTCTCAGCATTGCATTGGGATTTCTAGACATATCTGTGGTCTTTCTGATGCAACGCCAACTGAACACACACAAAAAGCATTCCAAAGCTATCTTGGGAAATCAAGCAGCAATGCCGGGTTTCCACTGATGGCCCTGCTTACCTTTATGTCTGGGGAGGTGTATACAAAATTGCCTCTTTGAAAACTTCTGGGGGCAGCAAGCATGCAAATAAAAACCGTTTGGTCTAGTGGTTAGGGAGCCGGACTCTTATCTGGGAATACCGGGTTCGATTCCACCCTCCCCCATGAAGCCAGCTGAGTGACCTTGGGCTAGTCACAGCTCTCTTCTGAGCTCTCACAGCCCCACCTACCTCACAGGGTGTTCTGTTGTGGGGAGAAGAATAGAAAAGCTTTGTCAGCTGCTTTGAGTCCCCTCAAATGGATGAGAAAAGCAGGATAGAAAAGCCAACTCCTCCCCCTCCTCCTCCTTCTTCCCAGCAAGGTGACTTCATATGCACTCACCAGTAGGGATGTGCACAGATATTCATAGCATTTGTTCTTTATACAAATTAATCTGAATTTGGACATTTTTTCACAAATCAAATATTATGACATTCTGAATACAAGTGTTTCAGACATTCATACAAATAGTTTGTACATTCATTAAACTGGGGAGGGGGTAGGAAAGCAACTGCGCCAGTCACATCTGCAATACATCCAGATTAGGATTGTGCATGGAGCCATTTTTCCACATTCTATTTGAGTGGAATAGAATGTGGAAAAATTTGGCTCCGGCTGAATGCTCCCCCCCCCCCCCCCACAGATGTGGGGATGTTTGTATCTGAGCACCTTGGGTGTTTTAGGAGAACAAAAGCATTGGACATGTTTAATTATTTCTGGTCTGTTCTAGACTGAAATTCATGTGGATTTCATCTGGCTTTTTTTTCTTTTTGAAGTGGGAGGTAAGGTTTGTGTGTAGCTCGAGTCACACTTAAGGTTTAATCTGGCTTCAGTCCACTTTTAATACATCAACAAAGTGACAAGCTGTTTTCTTGCAGTGTTAAATAACTCAGAAAATTCACCTTTGGGATAGATAATGTGGAAATAAAATTATTGGTCACTTTGCTGATGTGTTCTCTCGCACTGACTGAATTAAACCTTAGGTGTGACCACAGCCTTAGATTCCAGAGATAAAAAACTAACAGCAAATTGCCATCAAGGATCTCCCCACACAAAGTGTGTAAGCAACTGCTGCTGTCCTTTGTAGCCTTAGATGAATTTAAGAATTATTACACCCAATAGAGTTGCTCTCTTAAGACTGAATATTAGGTTCAGGTCAGATTTTGTGAACTATACAGGAGATAAAGGAGAATAGAAGACAATTGTGAAAGCAGGCTGTCACGATGTGACGTGTTACCCGTTCTTCAAATGTGTCTCTAGTATCAGTTTCGGTACAATAGCACAAAGACATATAAGAAAAACTGGGTTGATCTTCAACACCACAAAGAGAATATTGTGGGCAAGATGGATGTTTCAGAACTGTGGAGTCAGTGGTAATAATAGTGAACCACACCAATAGCAGATCATAGTTTTGATGCCTCAGCTTCCATACGGTTGAAGAGAGAAGACTTGATCACCAAGAAAGGAATGTAACAGTGTTACCAACACCACCAGTTAAATTTTGGCCTACTTCCTGGTTATATGTTATCCATATGGTGAAGGGAGAACATGTGTGATGTAATACTTATACCGGTATGCGTGAAAGACCAACGGAAGGAAATGTTATTAGATTGTCCTCTGTTGTTCCTTCCAACCAAAGGAAGTTAATGGGTTTTAAAAAAATATACTGCTCAGAAGGGGGGGGGGAGGCTGTGAGTTATCAAAATATATTACACTGTCATTCACCTGAGAGTCAAACAAAAATCTGTGAGGCACAACTCACATAGCAATTAAAATAATATATGTGATATATGTGATATAGTTAGAAATCTTTGGAAGTCTCAGCAGGCAATAAAGATATAGTTATGTTTACATATAGCAATAGGCTGCAGTTGTGACTCTTGTGGGGAGTCAAAACATTAAAAACAAAAATAAAATCTAGCTTAATCTTTATTTTTAGAGGGATGCCAGTTCTGATTTGAAGGTGGATTGAATTTGGATTAAAACCTAGATGTAGCTGGTTTTTTAAGCTGATAGTTTATTTACTGCACCTTTTAACAGAAGATTCTCAATCTATGATTGTTTGATAGATTTCTCTGTTGCAGTAACCTCTGGGGTTGATCTTGTTCATCCTGCCTTGCTGCTACTAAGTACCTACTTGTCAATATTTAAAATCCTTCACCAAAAGCATTATTTGTGGCTGGCACAAATAATCAAATAGGATAAAATCTATTTTAAAAAAGCATAAAATCCAAAAAAGATGCAATTAGCATATAGTAAGGCAAAATAAAACAATGTAAACTTAGAAAACAAAACTGCCATTAGAATTCTTCACCTAAATGCTGCTTTGTCTCAAGGATTTTAGTGCAGTCTAGACTGCTGCATGGATTGTGGTAACTTGTAATGTTCATTTCTGTTTCATTGGTTGGATTAGTTCTGATCCATTTAAAGGGTGAACTTGTTACTGATGGAGTTTTTAATGCAGGTTTACATGTGTAAAAGGATCGATCACTGTCCACCAGATCAATGACCCTGACAAAGCGAAATAAATCAGACATGACTTGAAGGGTCTATTACTGACTTGGTAGCAAACACATTGAATCTGCTTTAAATCTGCTCTGGATCCACTTTGAATCTGCTGCAGATGTGACTGGACAACCATTTTGATGCCTCCTTACATTCATGAATATAATGAAGCTTTAAATGAATACACAAAAGCATTCACGTCACATTTGAATGTAAATTGGATGTAGTCAACATTCACTTTGAATTTGAATGTATGAATTTGAAGAAATTTGTACAAATTTTGAATGTGGTGAATATTTGTGCACATCCCTACTACATATCCTTTCTAAATTACACACCCAAAGAAAACTGTGAAGCATCTAGATGAAATATCTAATAGTTTGTGTGTATGGGTGCTTCCGCACCTGTCGCCGAAAAACAGATTGAAGAAAATCCATTTCCCGGTGATCCGTCCTCCCGAGGATCTGTCCGAAATAGGGATGGATCCAAGGAGGCCTCCCACGGGCACACGTGTGCAGGGAGGACGGATTCGGCTGGCTGGATCTTCTGGGTGCTGTGCGGAGGCCACAGCACCTATTCCAAAAGGGATCCTGCCTCTCACACCGCCAACGCCAGCCCCAGAGCCACAGGATTAGAGCATGCAGCTGCCAGTCACTTCATGTTTCCGCCAGAGCACGGCACATGGGGGAAGGGCAGAAGGAGGCAGACCAGCCTGCTTCCGCCGTTCCCAAGATGGCGACCGCTGGCACATCCGGCTCCTCGCCTCTCCATGTGCGGAAGCGTCCTGCTTCCAAACGGACTGAGGAGAGGGGCCGGATGGAAGACCTAATTTTCGAGGTCTTCCCGGAGGCCAGATCTTTCAGCATTGAGACCCCATTAAGAACAGGTCTCGCATACCAGAGCGGAAGCAGCCGCCACGAGGAGTCCCGGATCCGGTCTCCAATGTGGAAGGTAAGTCTTATATGTGTTCTGTATGTGTCCTTTATGTGTTCCTAATGGGGTTTCCACAGCCAGTGCGGAAACATCCTATATCACAAGCTTTCCTGTTAGCAGAAAAAGAATGAATATTTTCATATGAAAATGATAAAAATGACTTTAATTTTCCTAGAATGGCTAAAGTTCCCCTATTTTTTAGTCATAATGATGATTAAATAGGCAGGACCTACTTATTCATCAGCTGATCTTTTGCATGTGTATTCCTGAGAAAAACTGTGAGGTTCCCACACTCAACTTTATTCAACACCTACCACTAACATATGGCTCTACTGCATTCCTAATGGCTGAATGTGACCCTGGAGCCAGAAAATGTTGTATCTGAAAGCACCTTAACTTCCCCTAAATAGAGCACCTGATTTTCACTGACCACTTTACCAGCTCCAACTCTCCATCATATGGATGGAGTGCATATGTGAAGCATTAAATCGTACTCCACATGTACTTGGCTTCCAGTGTGCTCATGCATAGACAGAGCCATTTCTGTGTTGAAAATGACCCTTTCCAGTGCAGAACGCACTGGAAACCAACTACCATGCAAAGTGCAGAAAGGCCCCTGGTTTATTATCCACCCTGACATATTGTTATTTCTGTTGTTTGATTAGGCTGTAGCTTCACTGCTTATATTTTCTGAAATTTCTTCCTTAATGAACATATTGCTTTAGTCTCCCTCTCCTTTGGCACGCATACCCATTATCCTCTGATCCTCAATGGCCTTTTAACTGCCAAACACGATTCAAGTCAGTAGGATTGTTTTATTTAGTTTTGTTAGCTTGTTTTATGTTTTGCCCAAAAGGATTAGTTTCTTGTAAACCACAAATAATTTCTATAAACTCTCTCCTCCTACAATACATTCAGAGTAGTCATTCTCTTTTGAACCATATTTAAATACTTTCTCCCTTCATCATATGGCTCTGCATAGAAAATCCCAGAAACACATGGAGGAAACCATTTTGTTTTTCAATCCAGCAATATTTTTCTCTTTTTTATACATAAACAGCAGAAGCTTTAAACTACCATGATACCATCTGGAATGTTAGTATTCGGTTAACACCAGTCTTGAATCTATTCTTAGCAAGTTTTAAAATCCATTGTTGTAAATCACTTGAATTTGTAGTAAATAAATTGAGGAAGAAAAAGCAGCATAAATTAGGGGCCTTTATGTACCTACTTTTCCTGGCCTAGTCCAGCAGGACTGAGCCAGATTAAAGCAGTTCCAGCAAGTAGACATTTCCTGAGTGCTGTCTCAGAACAAGCAGTCCACATTTGAACAGCTATTCTGAGACAGCCACTGAATGGCTTGAAAATTGCACAATCTTTGGAGCCAGAACCCAAATTCCTAGCCTTGGACACATTAGGGGAACACTGTGGTAGCATTTTACTCATTTTAAAAAGGTACACTACTGGACCGGACTAAGCAGCCATTTGGGGCCACCTAGTTTGATATACGCCCTGTCCAACACAGAGCAGTCTAGTAGGAACTAGGATCCCTCTGTTCCACTCCAGAATGTGGCAGAGTGAGGTCCAGAGGGGCTCAAGTGTCCTTGTACTGTCCCAGATTACTTGTAAGTGCAGAAAAGCCCAAGTAGGCAAACTTTTCTCAGTGAGAGTGACTGTAGCTCATTGGTACTGTCTGGAAAACAGACAGTTGTCAATTCAATCTCCATCTTCTCTGTGGAAGTAAACAATAGCAAACCAGACAGAGGTATCCATGAAGTTGGCCATTACCCAATGGTACCCAACAACAACAAACCTTTCCTCAGTACTACTCAATGTTGAGGGATTTTTTCAAAAAACAACACTCAAAACCTTTGTGACAGCTCAGAGACGGTGCACAGGTAGGATTGTTCACCCACCTGGCACCTCTCCCTCCTCTACAGGTAGCATCTATTAAGGGACCTCATGTGACCATAAATGATTCATGACAGTTCAATGCCAACCTCAATTATTTTTCTGTTCCATCAAATATTCATTATAAGCCAAACACCTATATATTTTGACACCATGCATTGATTTGAGGCTTCATGGTCAACGTTCAGTTTTTTGATATCAATAGATTGTGGATTTCATAAATCTGGTGAGGGTTTTGTGGTCTAGTGTTTGTTTGTTTGTTGACATTTTTAATAATAGAAGTAGACATAAATATAAACTGAATTGTTGCAGAGATAATGCTTTAAAATGGACATACATAATCAAATAGCATATAATTGTTTTTAATATATATACATATAAGGAAGCATGATTTTCACACAAATGAATTTGATCATTTTTATTTCAATCCTAACTACAGATTTGTTATGCATATGATATGAGAACCTCTGATAATTTTCTGTTTTGCTTATTCTATCTTTTTTCCATTACCTTAACTAGTTCACACTTCAGTTCAGTAAAGCCAAAGGCAGAAGAGGAAGAAATTAGGGCTTCAGCTCTCTAGAGTCTCCTTAGGCCTATATGCACTTTGGCCACTAGTCAACAATTAGTGAACATCTGCTGAAGAACGCACACATGTCGACTAGGCTGCTACAGCCTACAAGCATTCCCACATTCCGCCGAGGTTCACTAATTGTTGATTAGGTGTGGAGCATGAAATTGTGCTCCACACCTTAACCAACATTTGCCAAAAGTTTACATGAAGCATCCAGTGGCGTGACCACTCACCCTGCATCAGGTTCCCTGTGCTGGATGAGCGGGGAGCATGACACCGATACAGGCAGCATCGTGGTGGTGGCAGCCATGATCAATTGCCATGATCAGAACTCCAATCCCTAGGAATGGCAACTGATAGTAGAATCGTGAGAGGGGCGTTCAATCATGGGCTAGCCTGAGCTTGAACATGCCCCTGTTGCAATGGTGTCTGAGCAGCCAATCGCAGCAGTGAAGCGGTGGAACTTCCAGCTTCAGAAGCGTCAGACAGGCTGGCAAACAGGAGGACCATGATTTGGAGAAGCTTTCCTCTCAGCAAATGTGAATGGTCCACCTTTATCTGAGGTTTACCAGCCTTACTTCTGTGTTCTTTGGTGACAAGATGCCTTTCTGCACTAATCACCAAACTTGCTCTTTCAGGTTTATCAATCCATTTCTAATTGTATTATTTGTAGCAGTACTTGTGTACTGTTATAAAAATTGGTTCAATTTTAATGTATTCAAAGGGCTAGGCCTCAACATCTTCTGCTAATATTTAGCATATTATTTTATATATTAAATCCAATATTATCTTTGTTCTTGTTTAGTACTGGAAGTACAGGACATGTATCTATCAATGCCCAGCCTTCTTCCTTATTTTTTCCTCAGCAATAGCATTAGGGTAGGATCTTGCAATCTGTCTAAAAACTGTGATCCTTTGGGGGTATTGTAGTGCAGTGTCTGAATAATTCATGCCAAGTGGACAGAAAGCATAGAGGTGTCAGAAGAAAGTTGGGATATTATTGACAATGAAAGATAATGGGAACCAAAAAACATGCTCAAGTGTTGTGTCAAAATTAACACAGTTGTAATGAATGCATGAAGATTTTAAGAATGAAAATAACTGAAGTAATGGGCGAATACTTCCCCCCGTGCCCTTAAAATGTACTGTAAGGCCACATTCCCATTAGGGTTGTGCGTTGAATATGGTTTGGAAATTCTTTGTCCACATTAGAAATTGGCTTCCTGCACTTTCAGAGCAGTACATCGGAAAAAAACACATTATAAATCATGATGGATACAATAGAAAGCTAAGAAATCTCCAACCCCCTTCTCAGTTAACTAAATGTAAGAATAAACAGGGGAAGGAAAAGAATAAAATATCTTCTGAGTTGGATTTCTCAAGCTTAATATTAGTTCTTGAAGAATTACATATCTTCCGAGAGGAGGGCAGGGGAAGGGGAAAGTACCTTTGTAATGTTAAATGCAAAAAAATGTAGTTTTGCAAAAAAATAAAAATAAAAAAACACATTTTTTTAAAAAAAATGTTAATTAAATGCTGATGAAAGAAGAGCTCTCAGCCGGATGTTTCTAGATACTGCTACTTAATGAGATTGATGTGATTATTTTTTTTAATGTGGCTAGTCTTCTGACTCTTGGCAATTGTACAAATACGGAGGGGGGAGCTTGGGGACTACAAAAGGATGAAATCAATACAACAAGAGTTCTATAGCAGACTTCCTATGGCAGGCAACTCTGTACCACATGGTCCAACACAGTGTAAACAAATACTTCCGGGCAATTTTTAACTCCATTAATGGGATGCGGCTTGGTGCCCAGGTGTCAATTCAATAGCTAAGGAAACATGTCAGCAAAGAGTACATGAAGAGGAAGTGTGCTGTATACTGTATCAAAAGTTTTCTGGGTAAACTAAAGTCAAGGAAGAACATGAGGTAATGCAAGTGTTAACATGCACACGTGATGGCATAATAATCCAGGGATGAGTTCATCTGAAATGAGAAATATAGCAGGCATCTTTGAGGCTTAGTTCCTAGTTCCTATTCCCCTGACTGTCAGCTACATATGTTCTATATTTTATTTTTGTCACCAGCCCTGAGACCTTTGGGTAAAGGACAGGATATAAATACTTAAGTAAAATAAATAAAATAAAAGTAGAAATTTTGTACTATGGTGTGTGTGTGTGTGTGTGTGTGTTCAAAACAGAATGATTAACTAGTTCTATCGTGTTTAAAAGCAATTGTGAAAGGTCAAAATTTTGCCTTAAATGAGGAGAGGTTCACATTTGCTACTCTTTTTGAGGAGTCAGATTCCTTCCTGTTTTTGTTTCTCTTTTTAAGAAACAAAGCTGTTTTGAGAATAAACAACCTGTTTCATTTCTTGATTACCTGAAGTGTATTTCTGTAGTCCCAAGGAATGCTAATCTAATTTTCTTTTCCTGCCGAAATTCATTTATCAATTTTCATTATCATTAGTTTGAGTTTACACAAACTGTTCTATAGCTTTGCTTCCCTTGTGCTCCTTTCCTGAGACAAACCACAGAATAAATGGTAATTATCCAAATCCTACATTATTTTTCTTCTAGTCCTCAGTTGCTCTCACAGCCTTACTGAACAACTTCTTTGTCATATATGAACACATTTCCAGTTTGTTTGGATACCATATTAAAGATCTAGAAGAACGTTTTGACATTCATTCCAAAATCAGTAATGCTACCATGTCCTATGAGAAATGGCTGAAGGATCTAGGAATGTTTAGTATGAAGAAGAGAAGATTGAGAGGAGAAATGATAGTCGTCTTCAAGTATCTGAAAGGCTATCACAGTGCAGAGGGATGGGACCTATTCTCACTTAGAGAAGATGGGAGGACTAGAAACAATGGTATGAAACTTCAAGGGAGTCAATACAGATTAGATATTAGGAAAAACTTCCTGACAGTAAGGGTGATCAGTAAATGGAATGGGTTGGCACAGGAGGTAGCGAGCTCTCCTTCGCTGGAGGTCTTCAAGCAGAGGATGGACAGACATTTGTTTGGGATGGTTTAGAAAATCCTGCATTAAGCAGGGGAGTTGGCTCGATGACCCTCGAGGTCCTTTCCAACTCTATAGTTATATGATTCTATTATTTTATATGTGAAAATGAAACAAAAATGAAACTGGAAAGTGTATGCTAGCAGCAAATGGCCCATCATATGGTATTAAAAAGAATTGGAAACTTAAGAGGACACAAGAACATAAGAGGAGCCCTGCTGGATCAGGCCACAGCCAATCTAGTCCAGCATCCTGTCTCAGGATAAAACCAACACCTGTGCTTGATTTCCTACAAATGGCCTTTAGAGGCATCCTGCCTGTCTCTCCAACCTGGAAGCAGTATTTAGGCATCCATTCTAGTAGTCATTGATATGTCTGCCCTAGATGAATTTGTCTAACATATCTGAAAGCTATTCAGGCCAGCTGCTGCTCCCACCTCTTCTGGTAATAGAGTCTATAGACCAATGACCTTCTGGGTGAAAAAATACTTTCCCTTATCAGTCCTAACTCTCATGCCTATCAGTTTCATAGAATGCTACTTGCCATCAATTTTTAATTTATGTTTCATTAAAAATATGGACATTTTGGAAGTAAAGTCTATTATGGTCCACATCTTTGATTCTGCTTCAGAATCATCTCTTCTTTGATGTCAAACAGCAATTCAAAACATATCTATGGTACAAAATTATCACCATCATGTCCCAAGGCCATAATCCATATCAGCTGTTACCATGCAGACAGGCAGCTGAGCTTTGGAGTATGCCACAAAGTACATGGAGTGTGGAGCCTGGCTCCCAAAATGACCTACCTCCAGGACTGTTTTTGGATGTGCCATGAAATTCCTCTCAGAGGGTGAGAGTATGCACGACATACTCTTATCTGGTGTCTTGAGCTCATCATGACCTCTAGGATCATCGAATCCAACCTCCTGCTCAATGCAGGATTTCCTAAACCATCCCAGATGTAGGTCCAGCCTCTGCTTGAGTGAAGGAGAACTCACTATCTCCAGTGGCAACCTATTCCATTACTGATCGTCCTCACTGTTAGGAAGTTTTTCCTAATATCTAATCTGTATTGAATCCCTTGAAGTTCCATACTGTTGTTTCTAGTCCTCCTATCTTGTGGAAGTAAGAATAGGGACAATCCCTCCGCACTGTGACAGCCCTTCAGACACTTGAAAACCATGATCATGTCTCTTCTCACTCTTCTCTTCTGTAGGCTAAACATTCCTAGATCCTTCAACCTTTCCTTGTAGAACATGTTTTCAAGTCCACTAACCATTTTGGTAGCCCTCCTCTGGACTTGCTCAATGTCTTAGTTTAAACTGGGAAGCCCAGAACTGAGGCATTTTCGTACTACACTCGTTCCATTTGGAACGGGTGTAGGACGGGAAGCCTAAGACACTTCAGGACGCTTTGACCATTCACACATAGGAGCGCAGGAACGCGTGTAAACGCATTCCGGTGCACCTGTGTGCGAATGCTCAAAGCATTCTGAAGTGCCTTAGCCGGCAAACACTGGCAAGGGGCAGGGAGACGGCTGCCGAGGCTCCTGCAGCTAGCAAGGCAGGCAATCAGCTGATTGTCAGCCAGCGCCGGCGGGGGAGGCGAGCCTGCGGCTGTCAGGGAGAGAGAAACATGAGCGAATGCTTCTCTCCCCGAATGGCTGCGGGCGCTTCGTCCGCGCGGGAACAGATGTAGAGCACTTTAAAGTGCTCTACATCTCAAACGCGTGCAAGACAGCTCCAGACACATCGGAGCACAATCCCCGCTGCGGCAATGCGTATGCCACGTTCGAGGCTGTCTTGCACGCGTTCGAAAACCCCGGTGCGAAAACACCTCTGGACACAGTACTCTAGATGAGGTCTGACCAAGGTAGAGTTAAGAGGAATAATTACTTCTTGCGATTTAAACTCAATACTTTTGTTTTTGTCTGTTTTATGTGTGGACTTTTTATGCATGGAATTTAACCAATATCTTTTGCTTCTGAAGTCTTCAGTGGAGTCTGAAATCTACCATGTGGTAGACAAAGAATAACAGCAGTGAAGAACAAGGGCCCTTTCTGCACTTGGCCATATTCTGTAATATATCCCGGAATAGGTGTCTGCTAGCAGCATGCTAGTGCAGACTATGGAAAGGCCCAAGTGAGACCTCCCAAGGTCTGCATTAGCTTCTGGCCAGCAGACTGTTACCCCGAGATATATTCCAGAATAAGGCCAAGTGCAGAAATGGCCCAGGTGTGGGCAGGAAATGCCACCTGAAACACCCTGGCTTTGTAAAGCATATCATATGTATTTGTTTCTGATATCAGACTTGCAAATGTGATTTCAGTAGGAAAATTTCATAAGGCACTTCAGAAAATGAAACAGGATACAGGTCTCTCTCCTTCTTGCTTTCTCTGATATTTTTAAATATCTTTTATTAATATTCCAAAGTGCATCTCTGACTTAATAATAGTAATTAGAAGATTATAATTTTGAGCTGTAAATTCTTAAAATAATTTGGGGGCACTTGAAATTTGCCATTCACTTACAATGACAATATGTACCTAAAATAATAGGAAGGGGACACAGGATTTATCATATAGGTCCAGGCTTTTGCAATGACCCAGAAGAATGGCCAGCACTAGCAAAAGCAGGCCAAAGCAGTGTCACCATCCATAATCATATCGTTAGTTCTTCAGCTAATAACTTGCTTTTAATCTGTGTTTGTTCTTTTTTCTTTCAGGAAATCCTTTTTTGTTTCCCTTACTTCTTGTATTGTGGATCATTTAAGACATGCATTCTATATCCAGACTAGCAAAGAAGTCATTAAATACCTGGCTTAATGTACCAAGACTTGGGGGCAGATCCTGTCCACCTCCTACCCTGCTGACCTAAGCTGCATCTAACCACTCCAGCTGACCCTGCTCCATGCGTGCCAATTTGGTCTTGTGGTTAGAATGCCAGACTCTTATCTGGTGGTTTCTTGGTTTGATTCTGCAGTCCTACTTGAAACCAGCTAGGTGACCTTGGGCTGGTCACAGCTCTCTTTTTGAGCTCTCGCAGCTCCACCTTCCTCACAGGGCATCTGTTCTGGGGGGAACAGGTTTGTCAACTTCTTTGAGTCTCCTTAAAAAGGTGAAACAAGCAGCGTATAATACCCAACTCTTCTTCTTCTCTAGGTTACCCACTGTACCATGTTCCATGCTGCCTTTAGCCCTAACCCCTAGGCTGCCCAGCCTCCCAACACACTCCCCTCCCCTCAGCGGTGACCCTTCTTGGCCACATTGGGCTCCTAGAAAAGGCACCAGGATTAAGGAGAGATCTCTGAGGAGATAACAGGGATCTTTCCCCCTTGTCTGGCACTGGTTCCTTATCTTGTCCCTCCACTATGAATGACTAGCAGTGGCACTTGCCAAGGGTGTGACACTGGAGCATGCAGAGCTGGAGGCTGGGAAGCAGAGCAGCTGAAGGAGCAATGGTGGCAGCAAGGAGACCTTTTCATCATTCTGGAGAAGTCTGAGTGACCCCATTGCTTCCAAGAGCCTGGGAGTAGACAGGTGTGTGGAACATGAAGCAGGAGTAGCATGGGAATGCACACACTTGCCCCTACAAGAGCTGCACTTCAAGCTCAGTAGGGGAGGAGCAAAGGGCCTGGAGAGTCCAGGACTCTAGAGGCCACTTTAAGCAATGATCACCCCACAATCTCACATTCTCCCCCAACCCACATGCCTTCATGTGTGCCCCCTTCCACTTCCATTTTATCCCCAATTCCTGTGTCCCTCTGCCCCCCCCCCAAATGCTAGCACTCCCCATCTCTTGGCTCAGAGTACCTGAATCCATAGGGACTTCACTGATTGCTTTAAACTAATATATCATCAGAAAAATTGAATCAAATGTCCCTCCAGTTAGCCATACACAATGCCTCCCACTCTCTGGCCATGTCTTCATGTCAACCTTATCTCGGATTCAAAACGTTTTCGGTCCTTGGAGTCCACACGGCAGTTTGGCTTAACACGCTTTTTCCGTGTTAAACCACCCCAAAGCATGGTGAATCTCAATCCTGATTTCAACAGGTCTCACTCCGGATTGTGCGCTTGAAACGTTTTACATTTTTTACTGTGTGGACAGTACCATTTTAAGAGATGAGAATCCATGTTTAGGGTTTCCCTTTCCCATTAGCTTGCTTCCAAAGACAGTGATTTCAGTGTAAAAATCCACTTAACAGAGATCGCTACACTGTAGCGCTGGAACCACTTCACACCTTGATGGTTGAAATAACAATGTTGCAATTTAGTGCAATTCTAGCTCTGTGGAGTTCTGACTTTAGGAAGGGAAAGGGATGAAAGCAGCTGAATGTGAATGTTTAAAGCAAAGAGGCTTTAGTTCCCGCTGCTGCTGTGTGCCCTGAGCAATGGGGAGAGGAGGGGAAAGAATCGCTGGCTGGCTGCCCGCTGCCATTTTTCCTCCATCCATGGAAGCGGCAGCCACCCAGCCACCCAGTTAGGCTCGGTGAAGGGGTCCCTTATGGGTGGCGCGTCCATGCCAGGAGGAAGAGGCCAGGGTAGCCCCGAAAAGCGGCTTTTAAAAAGTAGCCACTTGAGTCCCGCCTTGAGTCACGTATGATCCTCAGAATCCGGATCCAATGCGATTAAGTTAAAAGTAATGGGAACAGGTAAATTCGGTTCTATTATTTCAGTTTAGGGAAAGCAAAATAAGCTTGCTGTGGGGATTCGCTGTCTATTTAGTTGAAAAATATTGCCATCAGAGTAAAGGAGACCACCCACACATCGGAATTTGCCAGGATGGATCTGGCAGCAAGGCAAGAGGCCTTCATGATGCACTCAGCTTTGAACCTGACTTGAAGGTTTGGTGGAGTGTTTCCACTGAAACCTCCTTCCAGTATTCTGGAGGTGTATCTTTTAGGCAGCAATTGAAGGAGGGGAAGGAAAAATTTTGCTTCTCCCACCTTGCCAGAACAAACATTTGTGGAGCTGACACCTAGACCTGTTTGCTTATTCATTCATCTGCATTTTTATCCCATCCTATAACTGAAGGTTTCAGGGCTGGTAGTGGTGCAAAAACGAGGCCCTTCCTTGAAGTTCTTAATGCCCGTCCCAGTTGTGATCAGGAGTCTATTGCTGCATTCTGCACTAGCTGGAACTCCCAAACCTTCTTCAAGGACAGTCCAATGTAAAGCACATTACAGTAATCCAATCTGCAAGTAACCAGTGCATAGATTACTGTGGCCAGATCATATCTGTCCAGAAAGGGCTATAGCTGGTGCACCAGCCCTAGCAGGAAGTGTTCCTGACCACTGCCTTCACCTAAGCTTCAAGCATAAGCACAGTCAAAGAGCAACCTTAGATTTTGCTTCTACCTTTGCCAGAAGTTACTACCGTATTAAAAAGAGGGTGCTCCCAGATTTGTGGCAGAGAAGCCCCAGAACACTGGCAAAGGACAAAGATTGTTTATTAAGCTAAAAAGGAAAACAGAACACAGATCTTGTCTTCTGAGTCCTTGAGGGGTGGATTGTGCTTCGACTGAGTGTCAACTTAAATGCATTCATGGTCAGCTTCCATCCAAGTGTTTTCACACGTGTGACCACTACTGCTATTAGGCGGCCATCATTCTGCACACAGACATGCCTATCTTAATTTTCTCACTCAGCCAGTTGGGAAACCACATAATTTGAAGCCAGGGAATAGTTTGGTGTGTTGTTACTGCTGCTGCTATTGTGCACTGAATTTGACTTTTTACGAAAAGCCTTTCTAAAATGGAGACCTCAAGGTGAAGTGAGTGTCAACAAAGACTAGTTTTTTACCCACACTGAGTAGGGGTGAGCAGAAGGTGCAATTAGATTTGTGCATGCTGAATGGCATGCACTCACTGCACATTTCAGAGCGATGAGAACTCTGTCAAGCCACCACTTGGAGATCAAGTCATGGTGGTCTTGAGCAATTTTTTTTTTCTGTTCCGACACATTAAACAGACTGAAGACATATGTCTGAATTTAAGACATCCTTTTAGCCTCCTATACACTTTGAGCCAACTGAGAAATCTGAACTATTTCAAAGCCCTAGAAAAAGGAATTGTAGACATATCCTTTGTTTAGGCATATATTTTTAATTATCCTGCCTTTTACTATTCTTCTCCAGCTAAATGTAATCAGACAAAATAGATCCTGCGAGGCATTGTCATGCTTAATAAAAGTAAGGCTGAACATCTGCAAATTTGGCGACAGTGCGGCGCATATGATGTACCAGTTGCTCTGCTGCAGTCTTATTTAATTATGGTGCCACATGCAGCTAGCTGTAATAATGTAATTCTCTGTTTACATTAGTTATAGCACTTCTCCTCTACTTTTGCTGAGCTGGGGTGCTAAAAATTTGCAACTAGTAACACTCTCTTCGATGGGGAAAACCCAACAAAGAATAATGGAGGGAAGGAGGAAACACAAGGTCAACCCAGTGTGCAGCAGCAGCGAAAAAAGCTAATTCAGTGCTGGGAATAATTAGGAAGGGAATAGAGAATAAGTCAGCAAGTGTCATTTTGCCTCTTTATACATCCATGGTGTGGCCACATTTGGAATATTGTGTACAATTCTGGTCACCACACCTCAAAATTGATATTGTGGAACTGGAAAAGGTGCAGAAAAGGGCAACCAGAATGATTAAGGGTCTGGAACACCTCCCTTGTGAAATCAGGCTGCAGCGTCTAGGCCTCTTCAGTCTGGATAGATGGCATTTAAGAGGGGACCTGATTGAAGTATATAAAATTATGCTTGATATAGAAAAGATGGAGAGAGAAAATTTCTTTTCTCTATTGCACGACACTAGAACTAGGGGGCACTCTATGAAACTGATGGGTAGGAGAGTCAGATCTGACCAAGGGAAGTATTTCTTCACCCAGAGGGTCACTGGTTTATGGAATTTGCTGCCGGAAGAGGTAGTGACAGCTACTAGTCTAGATGGTTTTAAGGTAGAGTTAGACAGATTTATGGATGGGAGATGTATCAATGGCTACTAGAATGAATGCCTAGGTGCATCTTTCAGACTGGGGGGGGGGGGGAAGTGGGGCACTTGCAAGTCCATTTGCTGGGATTCGAGAGCAGGAATAGGTGTGCAGTGTGTTTTCTGACATTATAACCACCATTGCATTGAGAAGATCATTGATACATCTGACAATCCCAGTGCAATGCCAGGAAGATTGTGGCGTTTACCTCCTGTCTGGAAGTAGCCTTAAATTGTTTCATTAAGAACTCTGATCTTCTAATTACTTGTGTCTTTCACCGTAGAAATAGATAAGGCTGTAGCTCTCAGATAACACTGTCTCACACTAAAGGATATGCTATTGGCCTGTACATGGTCCTATATAAAATACTGAGTATTTGTAAAGCCTGTGTGCCCTTCATTTGTGTCAGAATGGTACAGGATTTCCTTGGTTCAGCTTGGGACACTAAGAACTTGCTACCAGCTGGACGAGCTCCAAGGTGGCCTGTTTAGGTTCAGGATTAACTCTATCATCGTACACATCTGTAACAGTATTTTCATGTGCAAGTAGGCAGCACATGATCTGTGAGCCTCATGTGACTCACAGACCTTTTTTTAAAAAAAGTAAAAACTACATCTGTCAGAAAGGCCCAATACCCTCCTTCTTTTTCTCTCCAGAAACAGTCTCATAGGAGATGAAGTCAAACTTAGAATGGGTCCTGTCATCCACATGACGGAGCAATACCAAAAATACAACCATAACTTCCATTTTCCTAATAGCTTTCTCTTTTGTAGCCTAATTTAAGGGGTCCATTAACTAATGATAGTTGATATTTTCATTCTAAAGTTCACTTTATATACTGGAGGCTAACTTTGTTTCTTTCTTCCTTTTCTGTTATGACATAAACCTATGGTGATTTCAAAAATAACCTCTAATCCCTTTGCTTTACCTTTTCAAGAAAAATCACATTCAGCTAATAATAGCATTGTGGGAAGTTTGCAGTCATGCTGCGGAATGCCTTGAAATAATATATACAAAATGCCTACAGCAAGTCCATGTGGCTTCCAGCTGTCCACTCCAACTCTGTTCGGAAAACATAAAGAATAGAAACAGATGCTGTTATTTTAGGAAGCTGACATTGTGGACAAATTTCTTTCTAGGTCTTGGATCTTTTCTACTAATGGCAGGGAGCAAGGGGCTGACTTACACCATCTTCATTATGGCAGGTTTAAGGTTTTCTCTATGTTTAAAAATTCTCCAACCTTGTGCAGTCCAGGTGCTTTAAGCCACAGGTGACACCAACCAAAGACAGCACAGCCAAAAGTCAGAAATAATGCCCCTTTCTGCACTCTGCAGGTAAATCTTATGCCATCCACCTCTCTCAACAGTGGTGGCAGTGACACAAGGGGCCTTCTGTGTTGATTATCAGAGTTTACTAATAGGTGGCCCATAAGGTCAGATTTCCTGCCTTGGAGGCTGGTTCCAAGCCTGATGGGCCTGACAACATGTACACACTGGGCCCCAGGGGCATTTACCAGGAATATATTTTTGTTGTCTGGATGACCCAAGTTTCCATTCACATAAACTAATTGCCTACAGACAGTGTATCCCAACCCAGCTTCAGAGGCCAGGGACTTTTGTTCCTGGCCTCCAAAGCTGCCACCCAGGAAAGGCCAGACACTGAGAAGTGGGACAGTTCTGGTATCACTTCTGCATGTCTGGCAAAACAGTAACAGGCTGATTCACCAGACCACAGTCTGTGCACTGTCAATACACAGGCCGTGGTCTGGCATATCTGCCAGAATGCTCTGTGGACTGTTTGTAGTCCATCCACCGATGGACCAGGAAACCAAAGAAGGGTCAGGAATGGAAGGTAGAAATTATGTAGGAAAAGGCCAAATTGCATCCCAGTGGTGTTAGGAACACTTGGGGCACTGATCCCCTGTTGGAAAAACGGCTTCAACACATCCCATGATAAGACATACACATTATGTATAAACTCCTTCATTCTGCTGCTTAAATTTGGTCTAGCCAGCTTGGTCTAGTGGTTAGGGAGCCAGACTCTTATCTGGGAATACTGGGTTCGATCCCGCCCTCCCCCATGAAGCCAGCTGGGTGACCTTGGGCTAGTCACATCTCTCTTCTGAGCTCTCACAGCCCCACCTACCTCACAGGCTGTTCTGTTGTGGGGAGAAAAATAGAAAAGCTTTGTCAGCCGCTTTCAGTCCCCTTAAATGGGTGAGAAAAGGTGGGGTAGAAAAGCCAACTCTTCTTCTTCTTCTTCTTCTTCTTCTTCTTCTTCTTCTTCTTCTGTCTCTCCCTAGGAAGTAGAATGTAGTGCAAAGCATAATCAACTGGTTCAGTATTCATAACTTAGACATCTCTTGTAGTTTCTTTGTACATTACTTATAAGCCTAGGTAGACTTCACTGGCGGTAACTTCTGTTCAATATAAACTTTTGTGGTTAACCTCACAAACCCAGATATATCCTGCAGACTTCAATAAATCATGCAATTCATATTTTTATTTCAGACAAAATAAACAGAGCCAATTCAAATATCCTATCCCCCTCCCCTTCCCCAAGCACTTTAGTATGAATGCAGTATGTTTTTGGCATCAAAAGAAATAGAAGAGAGGAAAGAAAAGAAAAAGAAAAAAAGAAAAGGCAGGCTAAATCTGCATGGTGCCATTAGGGCACTTTGAAAATGCCATAAAGACTGCCTCCAGAAGCCAGACAAGCAATAATCCAGCATATTGCCCATCTGGCATTATTGCTTGTGGTAGACAGCACTAGGGGCACTATTATCTGTATACATTTTAGCGATGCAGACATCCTGGAAGTGCTCATTGCCACCATGATGCATACACAGCCATCTTCTTCAGCCTCTTCAGAGGCACAGTGGCCAGAATGATGATAGGTACATAACAGTACTTATGGAAAGCTATGGAAAAGTTGCCACAAATACATTTGGCAATCCCAGCATAATGCAGTCATAATGGCACTATATTACCTCCACCCTGTTTAGACAGGGCCACAGTGTCCGCATGGCAAGCACTTCCTCATAGGCTGAATCCCTAAAAGACTTATTTGCCTCTCTGGTCTCCCTCTACTGTCACAGTACTCAAGCAGACTTTAAAAGTGCCCTGCACTTCCGGAATAAGCGTCCGCATGAGGCTCAGCAAAACGAGCATTTAAAATGCACCTTCTGTCCCCACAGAAGCATGTTTTCTTTCTCTGCATCATTTTCTCCCCGCCCCCTCTCTTGTTCAAAGGAAAAATAGCCAGATCTCACTCTCAGCACTTACTTTCATTCTGTTCTCTGTTCGAAATGGCTTGGCTGAAGCCATCGGCCACGCGATCGTGCGCTCATTTACTCTTAACACTTTCACAGATCACCCACTTCACACCTGATAACAATGTTGCAATTCTGAGCAATTCTGGCTCTTTGAAAGTTCTGACCCTTACAAAGGAAAGGAAGGGAAGCTGCAGCATTTCTGGGAGATGTGTGGATGCTTTATGGCTGTGTGTGCAGGCAGCAATCCCCGCCCCTTTTGCCATGGAGTGTCTCCAAGGTAAATGTTGTGAGGAAAACCTGCGACTTCCAGAAAGAGTGCTGAAACTCTTCTTTAAAGGGCATGTATTTTGTCATGAGTTTTCCTGCTTTTGTAGCGCTGGAAGCTCTTTAAAAACCCTGGCATGCGGGCGCTCAGAGGCAAAAGAAGATTTTTAGCAGACTTTAAATTGCTTGGGGACAGGCCCATAGTGTACTTGGTATGAATCCCTTTCAACATAACCACTTCTATCACACTCTTTCTGCCATCTGCAGCAGTTGCCCTGCTGCTGCCATCACTACTATGTGATGTGACTTACCTGTCTCCTTGGTGGCCTTCCATGTTGTTGAACACACAACAAAGGTCCATAGAATCATTTGCTGTGTTCAGTGGCACTCCCCTGTAAGAGTTAAGATCAAAAACCGGTTTCAGTATAGAAGCTGTGCTCAGTGAAAAACAATTGGAATATGTATCTCTATTATAATTCCTTCTATTATATTATAGTCCCTCCCCCTGCAAAACATTATGTTTGGTCTTGTGATTAGAGTGTTAGACTCTTATCTGGTAGTCCTCCAGTTTAATTCCGCACTCCTCCACAAAGCTAGCTGTGTGACCTTGGGCTAGTCACAGGTCTCTTTCTCAGGTCTCACAACCTCACCTGCTTCACAGGGTATCTCTTGTGGGGAAAAGAACAGAAGGTTTGTCAGCCGCTTTGAGTTCCCATAAGAGTAAAAAAAAAGGTGTGTTAACAAAAACAACTCCTCTTCTTCTTCAAAACCATGTTATTTAAAATTACTGCATATGGAAAAATGGAGATTAGGGAGACCACCTATGTTCAGTCTATGAATATAAGTCAATGACGTGGCAGAGGTCAAATTGCATTATTACAAATTTCCGGGATTGCATTAAATCAGGCAAGTTGTGTTTTATCAGTCACACAAACCAGGCAGTAAAAAGCTGTGCTAAGTGATGGGCAGGTGTATTCTTATTTAAGGAAAACCTCTGACTAAAAAAAGAGGTTCATACCACAACACTTAACATAAAAACATTTTGGCTGGTTGTCACAAGGATGGTATGAGCTGTACCTTGCACCACGAGAGGGATGGCTGGAAGCAGACAATCCAAGCAAACTCCCATTTCTCCAGCCTACCTTCAAGTGGAATTTTATTTAACTCCATTAAAACAGCCCCTTTAACCTCTGTAAATTTATTACTGACTGATTTTATCTGGTGGCGTAGGAAAGTAAACCACCACCGTGTGAAAACCAAGCCATCGTATCATTAAACCAACAGAGAATATAGAACTGACTAAAGACTTTTGAACAGGAATCACTTGAGCAGTTTCTGTGATATTTGTACTTCTTCCCTTCAGAGTTTTACCAGGTTACAGAACTATAGAGATGTGAAAATAAAATGGGGCCGGGGGGGACAGAATCCATCAATTGTTATCTAGTGTGCTCTGATTTACCAGTTACGGCTTTGACACACTATAGCTTGATCTTGATCTTCAAAACAGAATTTGCCTGAAATGACAGCTGAATTTTGCTTCAGGGGAGAAGACCCACCCCGTGCCATAATTGGTCCACACACCCTGTCAATCTCATAGCTTTGCTCTTGTGCAGGAAAAATGTCCTGCCCCCCTCAAAAAAAAAAAAAAAAATTAAAAGCATAACTGCTTTGATCCTTACCAGTGCTTTTGAATAGGAAAGCAACATTTCTTTTCAGATGCTTTTGAGCACTCCTATGCAAAAGTGAGTTGAAACTACAACAAAAAGGAAGCAACTTGAATCATGCATCGTTACATGTGATCAGTTGGGATGGGGGTCACGGGAATCTTCTTGCCCTCACCCGAAGCCCAAAGAGGCATTTATAAATCTCCATTTATGGTCACAATGTGAAACTGAAGTGGATGAAGGTAAGGAATGTGCTTTCAGTATGAGAAAAAACACATTACAACCTACGGCCGCGTTCCCACCTACTGTGAACCTGGAGCAAATCCAGATTACTCTGTTCCGGGTTTGCTCTGGGTTCTGCTGCGGGTTTAAGCTGGAGGCCGGGAACAGCACCGAATGTGTGTCAGGCTGTTCCCAAACCTCACCCACAGCTGGGTGGCTGCAGCAGGGAAAGGAGCGGCGAAGCTGACCAGCCATGCAGATCCGTCGCTGCCACTGCTCGGCACCTCCCAGCCTGGCCCAGTCTCACCTTGCCTTGCCGCCTCCCCTGTTTTCGCCCTCTGGTCACCGCCATACTTCTCCTCCTTCCCGCCCTGGCAACCGCTCAGCCAGCTGCCAACACACTGGCCTGCCCCCTCACTTACCTGCTTGCTGCTTCCTTGTCAGGGACAGGTAACGAAGCCACTGCTGCTGGCTGCCCTCCTTGCCTTTAATGCGAGTCAGACAGAAAACCCCCATTGAAACAGGGGTTTTCTTTCCCTGCATTTCCCCCAGAAAATGTGGGGGGAAAGAACTCGCATGGGAACAGGGGGCTAAAACCCGGAATGAATTTGGATTACTGGGGGATTTAATGGAAATCCTCAATGGCGAATCCAAATCCATTCCGCATTTTACCCCTTATGGAAATGCATCCTACAAGGGCTATAATCCACATTTGCCATAAGATTCTACCTTTACGTATCATTTTTCCACAGTGGAAACTGTTCAGATCTCTGTGTGTTGAGGCCCTTAGCCAAAACTTGAGAATAAATCATTTTGGACCATTCCAGTGTGTTGATCATACAATTACCATAATTTTTGTTGTCGGTTGCCTATTCCTAACCTCACAATATGGTTCTCTTGAAAACTTCTGGTTTCTGTGTATAAATTTTCATTTTCATCCTTCTACACGCTCACAACTTTCCATTAAATTATTCTGTTTATATTCCCATTTTATTATTAATGGAAAGGGTATAACAGTTTTCATTTCTTAACTATTTTTCCCAGTCTCTCACCCACTTTGTGTTTTATTTTCCTTGGCTGACCTTTTAAACCTTCTGGACAAAAACAGACTCTGAATAGAAAGCAGTAATTTACAACCAAAAACAAAAACATAAAATAGCTGAATACCTGTACTTTTATTGCTTTATAATTACTCACTTACCAAATATTTGTTGCAATCAGCATAACTCCCATATTTTAAAGAGGGAAAACAAACATGCAAACAACCCACACTGGTTATATTTCAGTTTGCAGTTTTGTTCTTCATTCTCTAGAATCTTTCCAGAGGTTGTATTATTGGAATTAACATACTGTATACCTATATATAGGCATGATAAAATTCTAATTAATCTATACCTTTTCTGCACTGGGCCTTATTCTGGTCACCAGTGCAGACTACAGCAGGCCCGGCCCATTCCAGAATAAGGCCCAGTGCAGAAAGAACACCAGTAAAATCCTTTGGCGATTTCGTACTTCCCTTCCCATCACCCAATGTTAACTAGTGCTAGGGATGTGAACTGATATTTGAAAATCTGAAAATCCAATTTCAATCCGTCAAAAATCAACATTCGAATTCAAATCGGATTTTCAAAAATCCAATATGGATTTTTAAATTATTCAAATCAATAGATCTGCAAGTATTGTATACGAATATCATACGTATTTGTGCTTATAATGCAGGATTAAAACAGGATGCACATGGAAGAAATTCAAAAATAGCATTCAAAAATAGGATGCCCCAAATTCAAAAATCAGATGCGAATGTTCCCAACATTCATATCTACAGATTGAAATAGGATTTTTCAAAGTATGGATCCAGATAATCTGGATCCAAATCAGATTTTTGAAAATCTGGATTTTAAAATTCAAATCAAATTGAAAATTTGAATATTCAAATTGAATTGAATTTGAATCCAAAAAATACATTTGTGCACACCCCTAACTAGTGCTCACGCTGGTTAACATTGGTCACTCATCTGTGACTGATCCCAGGGCCAGTCCTCTTCAGGGTGCTGCCATTTTCTTTGTGGCACCCTCCACAACTGCACGTGCTTCAGTGCTGTCACTACGGCAACGTTGACGCTTTGCACACACAATCGCAGTTGCATCTATGGTCATCCAAAGTGCCAGCGTGCGTGTGCAGCACTTCAGACAACCCTGGAGCACCAGAAAAGGTGTGAATGCTTGCCAGTGGACATGCCGGGTAAGGAATTAGTTAAATTAAGCACAATTCCATGCTCCACACCTAGTGCATGATTAGGGAACTTCTGGGAAGGTAGGGGGCACCTGGAGGCTGTAACAACCTTTTCCGGAGAAGTTCCCTAATCGTGCACTATGAGCTGTAGTGCAAACAGGCCCTTGTTTTCCACATCCCTTACACAGTTAACCTGGGACTGCATAGCTGAAAGGAGATATACTCTGTCTTCTGCCATCAGTTTGATGCATCTCCTGCCTGCTTCCCAGGGAGATTAACATATCAAGGAAGCAACTGTGACCTCATTACATCCAAATCCAGCTGATACAGTTTATCCTTTTCCCTCCACCTTTCCTCATGTATCATGTTAGCTACTAGTCGTGTATAATATTTGCAGAGCACCTTGAAAGTACTAAGTGCTTTGCATTCATTGAAAACAATGGAATCAAAATCTGCTTACTAGTGGCTTCCGCAGTACAAAGACAGAGCACTGGATGAAGGTATGGGATGGAAAACACACATGGATCTCTGCTTTTCGTAGTAACTGCCCCAAACTGTGTTTGCATTGATAGATCAGTGATGAGGCAAACGGGAGCTATGAAACCTATGGAAACTGGATCACTGCTGCATCCATATTCAAACTTGGTTACACCTTTAACCTGTTGGTCTTTAAATGGTTGACAAATTGGTGCATAATGTTCAGAAGCACATCCCTCTTTGAAATTTCTTCAATGGCCTTCAACTCCATCCAGATTTTCTTGACATCTGAACTATATTCCACTGCATCTGAATTCTCTCAATCTTTGTGGTTGCCCAGAAGAGCTTCTGGAACGGGGGCAGCTTCTGGCAGAAGTACAACTGGTGGTTAGTGAATGGCCACAAATTGAAGACAGAAAAGCACTTCAAACCACAAACAAGGGATTAAAAATAATAAAGTACACAAGATGGATTTTTGTAAACCAGCAGCAGAAGACATTTGGGCAGCCAGCTTCACTTTCCAATGCATCTCTAGTAGTCCTACAAGTGGACAAAGTATAAGGGGGATAGTATAGACAGAAGTGAAAATGGCCCTTGCTCTTTTAGTGATAAAAACTAAACTAAAGTGAGAAATGAATGGTTAGCTCTGCCTAAAACAGGATTAAGCACAAATGATGGAAAGTGCCCACTGAAGGCCTGAAGGTTGTAGTATCTACATTCCAGATATTCAACACTCCTCTGAGGATACTGAGGGACAGAAAATGCCTTCAGAGGTGAATTTCCCATAGAGAACTCCTGCCAGTTAAGTCACTGTCATGGTGAAAAAGCAGCCTCTGTCTCATAGCAAAAATATTTCACTGGTCCAACCAAGCTAGTTTGCTAGAGAACCTGTTCCTACTGAACACCATGTAAGATAAAAGTGATTTCCCACCCCCTTTGCTCCACTGTCTGTGTTTTAAAAAATCAACATACATTTTCCTTCTGTTACCCAAAGTGACCATTCCCAAAGCAAGCCAGGTGTAAAATGGCAATAGTGGCGTGGTGACTCATGATTGGAACATGCAGATTAGGAGTGTGGATGAATTCTTTTTGTGTTCGATTCATATTGAATCGGATGCAAGAAAATTCATATGCATTTTAATAGATCTCCTTTGACTGTGGAAGGATTCAAATTTGATTCAAATCCCTGCTATGAATCACCTATGAATCCCCATGTATCCCCTATGTATCTCAATCCATTTTGAATCTACTCTGGATCCATTGCAGATGTGACTAGCGCAGCCACTTTCCCACCTCCCCAGGTTCATGAATGTAACAAAGCTTTGTATGAAGGTACCAAACCACTCAATTCAAATTCAAATGTCCGCATTTGGACAAATTTGTGCACATTTCTAATGCAGACCTCCACTGTGCCCAAGCAACTGTTGTGATCCCCAGGAGACAGAAGCTTTGGGTTCTTCCTCCAACAGTATATATTTGTATGGATACATTGGACAAATTCTGCACAGGGTTCCAAGCAGTTCCATGCACACCACAGAATTTATTCTTCCTGCCCCATTCTTTCTTCCCTCCCTTTCATTTGCTTTCTCCTCTCCACATACACATTTTACAATGACACTGATTCACTGGCTGCCCAGAAATCCATCACTCACCTGAGTATCAGTTATACAAGCACAGTATTTTTCTTAGTAAATGGGGAGGGTCCCTTTTTCCACTCTTTTTTGATGAAGAAATTAACCAGATAGTTAAATATTCCTATTTCCAGCTTGCTTCTCTGTACTTGCCCTCCCCCAAACACGCTGACTCCAGTAAGCCTAGTGTGTTTGTTTTGACCCCAGATTTGGGCATCCCACACTTTCTAGCGCAGTGGTTCTCAACCTGGGGGTTGGGACCCCTTTGGGGGTCGAATTACCCTTTCAGGGGGGTTGCAACGAGTCTCCCGCCATCCTTCCCTCCCACCTCTCAGCTGCTCCACCCCTATGGCTGGGGGTCTCCACAACATGAGGAACTCCATTAAGGAAGGTTGAGAAACGCTGTTCTAGTGGGTAGTATTTGTGGTGCTAAGTATAGAGACAAAGAGAGAGCACCCTCTGGCCTGCCCAAAGTTGCCCGTTTGCCAGAATGATGAATATAGACTGAGGGAAGAAGGAACGTACAGTGAACAAGAGCAAGCAACACCCCCCCCCCCTGCATGTTGCTTTGAAGTGGGAGTGGAATTGGGGCTTTTTGCTCAGGATTGTTCCCAAGGCCATCATGCAGTACCTTCTTTCCAATTACTACAATAAGCCCTGTGACACCTAAACATGGTCTGCCTTTAGCATGCTTTTGTCACAGATGGTGAAGTGCAAAGGACGAGCTACTGGCCATTGCTGCAAAATTGCCACAACCACTCTTAGATTTTTGTTTCAGACACCAATTCTGTACTCCTTCCAACCATGGAGGAAATATCTCCCTCTTGTTTGCCAATGGACTATTTTTACTACAGTCGAGTCCCTAACACCAAACTGACCTCAAGTAACTACTAATTGCTGCTGCTCATGGAGCAGCAATGTTGTAATTATGATCAACACTTGAAATATTTTATTTCTTTAATATTAGATATTTCAACTTGTCAACAGGCTAGATACAGAACAGATTAACTTTTGGGGGGGGGTTGATCTTGGATTTTTATGGCATTATTAAAAATATAATACAATACAATAATTTGTCATATTTAAAGCAATGTCAGAATATCTACCAATAACTTTTAAGTTATCTTATTTAATGGAAAACATAGTTCTGCATTAAAATTTAGTCAATGTCGGCCTTTGTAAAACTATTTGAGATATTTAATTACATCTTGGAAGCTGTGTTTAATTTGGGGAAAAGAATTATCTTGTACTTCGCATCTTGTCACTTGGTGTATTGTTCAGAAACATGGTAAGAAAGTCTCTAGATTACTGTAGCTTTAAAAGTGCTGTGGTTCCAACTTATTCTGTCCTTTCAAAACAAGTATTCCTTTCAAAATGGTCAAGATGAAAGTCAGAAATAATTTCAGTTTTCAAAAGCCAACAATAGTTGAATTAAATCTGGTTAAAGAATACTGGATGTGAAAGCTTTGTGTTTGTTAAGTGGACAGGGCTTTCATCTTCCAGCTGCAATCTCCCAATACATTGTGTGTTGCTACCAAAGCAGTAAATGTTATTTGGCTTCTGAGGAAAAACGAAGGCCCAAGAGACTTTGAAGTATTTTCTGTGCCTCAATGTCACCTACTGTTCCTGTCAGCAAACTGAGATAAACCTGAGGGACTCAAGGTGTCTGGTCTAATTCCTTTATTGACACATTGTCTTGTCTTCAAATACTTGTGTAAATGAATGTATCTAAAGAGTAATGCGTCAGTAATGGCCTTCGAGATAAAGGTCATTGTTTATGGACTGATTCCTTGCTTCCTTAAGTTCTTAACAACCTCCAGATCTTACAAATTAGCACCTCACTGAGATCAAAGTTATCCGCCTTTTTATTTCTTCAATTATTGGCTTGCATGTTGGAGCCAAAAGAGACACTCCTAAAAATCTCCTCCTCTTGGCTAAGTATTTATTTTACTGAGGACAAATGGTAAAATTGTGCCTCATTCACTGATAACAAAGCAATGTCATTTTGCATTCTATTTAAACAATGCAGATGCATTTAAGGCCCAGTAGCAAACATATACTTTTCTGCATCTGGGTAGTGCAAATAAAATATGTTAGTTTTAATAACTATCTATGCTTCTTTAAAATGACAGATGAATTTGTGCATATTCTCCATTGTACGTATGGGATTAGGTAGGGTAGGTACATGAATTAAATTGTAAACTCAGCTACTAGCTGAACTGTAGCAGAACTGTGGACCCAGTGTGATGCAGTTGCAAACCACTGAGTCTAATTTGATTCCTGGTGAAGAGGAAAGACAAATGCTTACCTGTTTTTAGTAATACCTTTCTATTCTTCCAAGAACATTGCTATAATCTATTTGATTCTGCTCGTTCTTCTTGCTTTCCTTTCCTTTCCTTTCCTTTATTTTATTTTTTTCAACCTTTGTTGGAGACTATCAATTCATGGCTGACTCTTGGTTGAATGCATGGGCACCTCTAGGTAGTTTTCTTGGCAGCGTTACAGAACTGGTGTACTACTGCTTACTTCCGGGGAGAGTTTGGAGACTTTCCAAGCAGTTCGCTCTACTACTGAGCTATATTAAGTATAATACATTTTACAAGTGCTATATTTGCTCAAATCACAGACCCAAGATATAAGATCTTCTGTTTCATCACAAAGGGCCGAGTGATATATTCTTGCCTCCAGAAATACGATGTCTCCTAGCTGGTTTGGAAGTGAAATTTTCAAATATCAGGATGCCCTTGGTGTGATGTTTTACATGCCCTCATTCCAAGCAGCTCCTTGGCTTCTCCAACTGCCCAAGGAATCACCAAATTGGAACGTGAGATCCAACAACTCTGAGGGTGGTTGTCTGCCTTTAAGACATCTCCTCTGCACTGAGTGGCACAGGAGGGAAGAGGCAGTGTACCCGGTGAGTTTTTGGTTGGGACATTTTGCCTTCCAAGACCATTTCTTGTATGGTGTAAAAACAGCACTTCTTCACTACCCCTCTTGTTTCAAGAAGACGAAGAAGAAGAGTTGGCTTTTCTACCCCACTTTTCTCACCCATTTAAGGGGACTCAAAGCAGCTGACAAAGCTTCTATTCTTCTCCCCACAGCAGACACATTATGAGGTAGGTGGGGCTGTGAGTGCTCAGAAGAGAGCTGTGACTAGCCCAAGGTCACCCAGCTGGCTTCATGGGGGAGGGCGGAATCGAACCTGGTATTCCCAGATAAGAGTCCGGCTTCCTAAGCACTAGACCAAACTGGTGTTCATGTACATTTAATGAAAGTCACTGTACCACCTAGCACAGTGATGGCCAATCTATGACACGCGTGTCACAGGTGACACGCCAAGTCCTTTTGGGTGACACACCTGGTCAACCTGGCACCTGGGCGTGTAGTGTTTGCTTGTTACTGAAGTGTACAAAATACCATCTTTCAATTGAAGATTTAGCAAACGAGATTCAGCAACAAAACTCACTAATGTAAAGAATTGTTTTTGCTTTTAATAAAATACATATATCAGAAATATAACTTTTTTACTAGAGCTACAAATATCACAAAATTATGGATATTTCGAGACGTGACACAGCACCCGAGTTAAGCTAGGTTTTCTTGCGACCTTTGGCACACCGAGCTCAAAAGTTTCACCATCACTGGCCTAGAATCCTCCATGGGGATACATCCAATATATCCAGAGTCATAACTGCAAGATTTGTATCTTCACTGGGTCCAGAGTTTTCAGGTGCGCAGAACCACACAAACACCAAAGCATTAACAATTTTGATAACAGTTACCAGTAAAACATTGTTATCCACAATCTTGTCTATATCTGCAAGCCACTTCTACCCTGAGATTATTCTTACCCCTAATTCTCCACCACACTGTCTATCTTTGCCCAATGAGGAATGTAACAGAACAAAAAAATGGCTGTCACCTCCACTGTTGGGTTTTTTTTTACTGTCAACGGTAAATTAATCAAGCTTGCAGGCGGACATAACTTGCTCCTCTTAACAGTTAAGCTTAATCCAGATTTTGCACTTTAAATTTTAATCTTGATAAGCTTTTGAAAATCTTCTTACTTCCATCTAAGAAAGTGGTCACCTGCCTATCTCAAATTGTTAATGGTGCAGGCATTCTGTCATATTTACCGTATACCCCAAGAATCATTTTTCCTCACTCTGGGGAAAGGATGCCTCCAACACACGTTGCAACTCTTGGAGGTGGGCTGCAGGCCTGAAGGTTGTGCAGGCAGTCAGACACTGTGCCCCTCTGATTCTCATTGGGTGCTCTCCCAGTTTTTTTAAATAAATAGATAAATAAATGAAAATCGTAATTTCTTTATAGGACAGCAGAGCATATTGCCAAACCTGGAGCTGAGAAGATCCAGTTGACTCTCTTTCGATTTGTTTGCAATATCTATCCTACTTGGTTTTTGCTTCCAGGATGAAGGTAACGTAATACAATAATTGTCATACTTAATTTCTTTTCACCCATAGTTTCCTGATGAAGAGGTTAATCACTGCTTAGGGGTTATAATAATAAATATATTGGTCTAATTATGATTTTTTTAAAAAAAGATCATGATTGCCTAACCATGTCATTAGCATTAATGAAAGCATCATGCCTTGTCTCATCCAGGAATATTCTTGAATTCTGATTGTCTGTTAGGAAACCCTGGAGCTACTATAGTTATAGAGAGAGCTTCTTCCCTCTTCCGTTGTTCTCAGTATAACATGCACAGGAAACATGCTTTATATAATGATGATGCTATGATGGTTCCAGTGTTTCCTGGAGGGCCCTTCCAAGGAAAAGGTGCTGAAAATCTATTATTCCTCTACTTATCTGGTGCCTTGAAGATCAGTTTTATTGCCATAAGAGTGTAAGAGTCACCCTGCTGGATCATGCCCATAAATGGTTGTCAGATAATCTATACAAGTTAAGAACATTAGAAAACTGAGTACGAGGAGCCCCGCTGGATCCATCCCTAGTCAATCTAGGATGTTTTTCCACCGCGCTCCTTTAATCCGGATCTAAGAAGATCTGGATCTAAGGAATAGGTACTTCCCTTAATCCGGATCTAGTAGATCTGGATTAAGGGAAGTATCCAATGTGTTTCCATGGGTGGTCTAGCACCCAATAGCAATGGGTGCTAGCCTGCCTGCTGTGGAAACATCAGAGTGCCCAAGTGGCAAATCTGCATTGGACCACAAGGGGTCTGTCTGTGACCTCAGGTGTTTTGGGGGACAGGGGGTGCAATTTCCGAAGTTGCCTTTGGAGATCAGCAAAGGCTCCGAAGACAAACCCCTTACTAGAGAGATGTATATTAATTAGGTCCTTGCTTGCATCTCTCCTGTGAGCACTGATGAGTCAGCCTCATTAATATGCACCTCTTTCCATGCCTGGAGGTAAGGGGTTTCCCTGCTGAGCCTTTGCTAATCTCTGAAGGCAACTTCAGAGGGACTTTGGAGCTGCCTTCTGAGGGACTCCAAAGTCTTGACTTTGGGGCACCTCCCCATGGGTGCCTCCCCCCTCCCCCAAGCCTCCTCTAGACCCCATTGTTGGATTGTAGTGGAAACAGGCTCCCTACAATCCTGATTTTAAGGCTGAAGACCCCATTGTGGATCCCTTTAATGTGGTCTATACAAAATACGGATTATAGGTCTTGAAGGACCCATAATGATCTGGATTCGCCTAGCTGTGGTGGAAACAAATGTGTCCCTAATTGGGTCTGTGATGGAAATGGGGTCATCCGGCTCTCAGCCAAATGGGTCCTTAATGGATACTTCAGTGGTACTTAGTGACAGTAGAAAAATACCCCTAGACCAGCAACTTGTCTTGCACAATGGGCCACCATTTGCTTCCAGAAATTCTGAAGAAGACGACAGATGTACCAATGGTTACTACAATGGATGCCTAGGTCTTCCTCCAAGCTGTCTTCCCAAAGCATTTGCTTTTGTCTTCTGCCTGAGATGCCCATAAGCAGTTGGTGGGCCACTGTGTGGGACAGGATGCTGGACTAGATGGGCTGTGGCCTGATCCAGCAGGGCTGTTCTTAATGTCCTTATGTTTTATCTGCTCTTTGTTTCCTACAAGTGGCCTTTAGTGGCATCCTGCCGATCTTTCCCCAAAGACAGTAACTAGGCATCCATTGTGGTAGCCTTTCATACCCTTGACCTCTATGTGTTTTCAGTCTACTGGCCATCACCACCTCCTCAGGGAATAAATTCCATAAACCAATGACCTGTTGAGTGAAAAAATACTTTCTCTTCTCAATAACTTTCTTGACCAGTAACTTCACAGAGTGCTCCCAGGTTCTAGTGTTGTGTGATAGAGAAAGTAATTTTTCTCTATCCTTCTTTTCCACATTAATTAACAATTATATAATGCCACTGCAAGAAGCCATCTGGAGTGCCACCCAGTATGCAGATAACACTGGGATCTGGATTGAGACATGAATGTAGAGGTGGGGAAACTGGCAGACATTTGCAGCTTGGAAATCATCATTATTCAGGTCTACAACGAAGTGGAGTGCTGCTGCAGCCATGCCAAGCTTGTAGATTCCCCTAATTCACCTCACTGGCCCCTAGGAGTTAAGGAATATGCCCGGAAAGGCAGAAAAATAAGTTCCACAACCAAAAGGAAAACCCTAGGCATGTTAAGGTAAACCTATGAGTTGGTACAAAAACTGTGAAACTATTGTTTTAAAAATAACTTTGATTACTGCAATATCTGTCAACGGAGGTACTTTAGCTAGCAATGAAGTGAAAAAGAAGAAGACCATAGTCCATCCAGTTTCCAGTGCACTAAGAGGCTTGGAAATACTATTTCACACTTCACTTTCTGCATTATTGTTTTTTGAATTTTGTAAGTCAAATTACTCATTTTCCAAAAGTTCAGAGGAGAAGATAGATTAAGATGATAACTAATTGGCTAGTATTGTGCACAAGCAATTGTATTTTTAGATTTCCTTATCATTCTCTAGATTGTTTCAAATCCATTTAATCCGGTAGCTTACCTTCTGCATTCTTTTAGCAATACCTGTTTTATCCTATTGTAAGTTAAGACTATTTTAAAAATTGTGACCCTGTGACAGATATTTGCATCTGAAGACCTCTTGCATTTAAATTATTAAGAGATATTGTCATAGCCAGGAACACTGATAGGGTAGAATAGAAAGAAAAAAGAAAAGTCAAATGGCAAATTAAAAAGTCAGGGTCAAAATGACAGTTATATATATGGACAAAATGGCAGATATTCAAATATTGCCAACAGTCACATTAACATATCAGCTTAGAGTCAGCAGATACAATTCGGAATCTATCATGTGATTTTATAATGTGCACATTAATTTGATTAATTTGTTAAAGACCTAAAACAAGCTATTATTATTGTTCTTGTTGTTGTCATCATATTTGACCACTTCAGAGCAGAATGCAAAAAATAAAATCCAACTAGCATTATATGGCCTTGTCCGCTCATCTGCATGGTCTTTCCAATGCAGTAACAGTTTCAGAACTGTAAAAATGTGCTGTAATGTTATTCCAGGAAAACCAGAAGTGGTATCTGTTTTTTCAGAATAATTTCCTTTAGCTTCATGACTGGTGAGTTCCATGGGAACATCCAGGAGCTTGCTGGAGGAGGAGGAGGAGGAGGAGGAGGAGGAGGAGGAGGAGGGAGCTAATGCTGGCACAGGCTTTGCTCAATGGTTCATCTAGGCCAGATGAACCATGGGACATCTTGGGAGCAACAGCAAAGGCCTGCCAGGTTTCATTTTGCAATTCATATTGCCCTTGCTACTGTATCTACAAAGACAGAATTTTACAAATAAAAATAGTTGCAGATGAAAAGACAGAATTTAGAGAATGAAGCCTGTAGTTCAAGAGCCATTAACCATAACAGCCCAGAAAACGTCATGTGAACGTCCAATGAAGAGAGAGCTCAATCTTCACAAAGGACCCTTAGATACACCAGTAGACACAAGAGCTACAGGAAGTGACTACTCATTCCAGATCTTAACACGAAAATATTTGAGGAGGGGAGAATAGGTAGAGTGAATTCTTTGGACCCCAAATTGTGCCTAGCTGCAACTCTTAATAAATAAATAAATAACAACAAGTGCACCCATTAATGCATACATACAAATTCCCACTGAGTTCACAGGAAGGCAGCTTAAATGATTGCCCTCTCTAGAACAAAACAAAGTGCCCAGCTCTGCCTAAGCTGGCCCTGCTGTGTTTCTGTGTGATGCCCAGAACAATGAACTCCTGGAGAACCTGCCTGCATTTAAATAAAAGGCTGGTGAAGGGCTGAGATGAACAGTCTTCATAGCACAGGGAGCCTGGTTACGGGCCGCAGAACATCACACCTACTTTTAGTGTGTACAATAACATCAGGACTACTGCAAAAACTCTACACTCCATACTCTGAAAACCGAATGGAGAAGTTACCTAAAAATTGCTTTTGTTTGGATAAAAGGCCTCAAGGGGCTGGGTTTTTATTATGCCAGAGATCCGGATGCTACTTTTCCTTGGGTAACATCCCCATCTGACAGGACTGCATGCACTAAAACTTTCAGGATCCGGCTAATAAAAGAACATTTAAAAGCACTCCTGTGTTGCTATAGTTGATATCTCTGGTGTAGCCTGAAACACTATTGGGAAGATTAAACAAATGTGATTTAAAAACAAATGCAACAGTTTTCCATCAGACGCAGAGATGATGAAGCTAATTTTGTAAAAAAAGTCCATTTTTTGCTTCAGATAATATCTTAGCCCATTTACATTACTAGCTGAACCCAAGCTGTTGCTTCTTAAAGGGCTTCCCCCAGTGACCAGTACCATAAGAGGTAAAATTTATTCTCATTTCCAGCAATGTTCCTCTACCAGCAATCTGAGTTGGCAATGGTTATCAGAAACCCTGTTTGTATTAATTAAAAGTTAATTGTTTTGGTTTAAAATTAAAAAGATATACTGGCATTTTTTTGATTTTTTTTAAAAAAATGTCCAGGCTATAAGCAAGTCAGAAAGGACTCAAAGAATGAACTTATTTACATAACTCATGTCTGGAAATGGGCACACCTTGAATTCCCAGGTTCCTTTTCCTATCTATACTGCCCTTATTCCACAAACTCCCACCAATGGCCCATGTGTTCACATTAAAGTATATAGGAAAGGGCATTCAAATTTTCTGTAAACATTGTATCCCCAGATTTCAGAGACACGGTGCCAAATGGAAGAAATATTTGTTTATATTTACATTTAAGTAGTTATTTTGACTGTCTTGCTCCTTGATTTTCTGCTTCAGATGTTATGCAAGTTATTAGACTAAAATTTATGCTGATTCCACAGAAGACTTAATTGCATGAATATGAACTTTTTGTTCATTAATTTCTTTTCTCTTTCGCTAATGAGAACCATCTGCTTTTCCCTGAAGTTAAGTGTCCCTCCTTGACAGTGAATAACATTACATTCTGCTCTATTAGCAAAATTAAATGATATAAAAGTGGCTAATAACTTGCTTTGGGAATTAAGAAGATTAGGCTTTCAAATCAACTTAATTTTGAACAGGGCAGTTTAGTCATTTTAACTTTACTGAAGGGACACAGTTTTCAACAAAAGGGCTCATTAAAACTAAGCAGTGATTTTTTTTAAAAAAAAAACCTAATTTCCCTCTCTCTATCTCTTTTTAATAAATGGAGCTTCAGGTTCAAACAATACGCACAGCATCTGAAGCTTATGTTATTTGAGGCACTCCAAGGAAACGGAAATTAAAAGAAAAATTGATATTGACAGATCATTGCTTAAAAATTAGTGCTGGTAAGTGACATAAGACAGTTTCATACATGATGCCTTCTGTACACCAGTGAAGTCCCTTAATACAAGTCGTAATATATGATGAGTGACCATGCAAGCCTATTTTCCACTGAGGGCTCAGGAAAAAGCCAATGATGTGTACTCTGAGTTTTCAAGAAAAAGGTACCATACAACTGAAGTTAAATAAACAACTTACTTGCATCCAGTAAAGCAGAACATAAATGTAAGAAATTAAACATATTGGTCAGAGGAGTCTTAAAGCCCATTATAATGGCCTGAAATGTTTATCCTCTTTTGTTTTCTTTCAAAAAGTCATTTATAAATCCTCTCATGTTTGAAGAAAAAGGCATCAGAGAGCTGTCCAGATGGCAGAAATCTTAAAATAACTCCTGAGATCTTTGCAATGGACAAAACAGTTCTGGACTGGCTCAAGGGGGTGAGGGAAGGAATTTCAAAGCCACAAGATTTTGAGGAGAGGGATTGATGGTGAGATGATAATGAAGAAGGGAGATGTAGATGTTTTAAACATGGTTCCCTCACAGGAATCAGCATCTCCTGTGTGACAGCAATACAGCAGTAAGCAAGAAAAGTCAAAGCAGGAATTAGCAGTTTCAGGCCCAGGTTGGGACCACATAGGTGCATCTTGGGGCTGTGCCATGGTGTGACTTTATGTCTGTTTCATGGACTGATGCTGCCACTGGTTGCATTGGACAGCTGAAGGTCTGGCTAATTAAGGTTGCTTAGGACCACCATGGCGTTCTAAAAACCAGCCTGAAGTACTATTGGGAGGCCCCAAGTGCAGGGTCCAGGTGAGCACAGAGCCCATTGGGTCCAATTGGTGTGAGTGCTCTGGCTGAAATAGGCCATCCTGTTAAGAAACTGAACTGGAGCCATCCTAGTCTTGTTCACAACCAGTTCCTGATCATCAGTCCTCAGATTGCCCTCAGCTTAGGCTGCTATGCTCACACCTTTTATGTTATCTCCCTGAGCCTCCTTTACATGACTCTTTAGTTCTCCACCCCTCAGATTGCATCAACACCACCTGCATTCTGGTAGGATAAAGTTCTGTCAATCAATAGTGGTAACAAGGTGTGCTTGGAGCAGTGTAGTACTGATGGCAAACGATGCTAATACAGGGTACTGTTGGTTTAAGAAGACTGTGCCCTCAAACTGATGCAGATGAGGCATATGCCAACCAGCATACACTTCTGCAGCCATTCCCATAGAAAATGAGAGGCTGCAATCCATTATTTTCCCTCAAGCTGCTGAAGCACTTTCACTTCTTAGTTTTCACTGAAAAAAACATTGTTTCCCTTGCACATTGCTGAAGGCAAATGGAGGATACATTGTCCTTAGAATTATTGGTAGCCTTGCTTCACTCCGTTTTTCAGAAAACCAGAATAGAGCACTTTAAAAAAATATGATCCATTGCATTATCAGTCTAACAGAAAATAAATGATATATTTTTTAAAATTACAGAGTCTGCAAGCTTGCAATCAGAACAAAGAGGAATGGTCGGGGGAAGAATGGAATGGCATTGGGCAGAAGAGAAGGCTGGATCCACCCACTCCAGCGCAGTTCAGCCCCTCTAGCCTGGTTCCCTGCTTACACATGACAAGAGAAAATGGACTGCCTCCCTAAGATGGATTGAGTCCTGTGTAAAAGAGGACTCTGGAGAAGCTGGCTTGAAGAAGAACAGCCCCCCCCCCCCCCAAGACAATCCCAGTGAAAAAAAACTGAGTGATGTGAAGAGAAGATGGCTGGAAGACATCTTGAGCTATGAGTGTGATCAGAGCCCTAGACAGAGGCAGGATCTACAAGGGCCCGGGGCCTGCTCAGTCCTGTGCCTTTGCAACTGAACTTGTAGCGGGTGCACTTGCCATGTGTAGCCATCATCCCACCATAACCACTCACAAGAGTTCTACAAATAATAAGCAAGACAGATGGCAGCTAAATAACTCACATTATTCCTTGTTAGCTAGACAGCTTTGAATGCCTGGACGTGCATGTTGACAACTCTGCCCTTCTGTGGGCATAAAAGTATTGTGGGAAGGCAAGATGGCTGGTGGGGCAGATGGCTCTGTGTGCTGAAGGACAGTGCAATTGGTGAGCTCTGAATACCAGGGACAACTGCCACTGTCGTCACCACCACCACGCTGAAGCTTTTTTTTTTTTTTTAAACCAGGCAAAGGGTTTGGCATGCAGACAATGGCGCTGTATGTCTTTGCCTGGGTCTGGGTCTGTTTCTGGCTGAAACTGACTCAGGGTTAGGATTATCATCACAGGTGTCTGATCTCTGAGGACTTAAGATGACCTCAGTCCTCTTAAAACCTGAGGTGTGACTATGACCTGAAAGTAAAAGGGAAGACCCAAGAAGAAATCAAGAGCAGGCTAAAACCAAAATATATGCACACAAGCACAGATTTGGGGGAAGACAGAACAGGGGCTAGAAAAAC
This sequence comes from Aspidoscelis tigris stejnegeri, assembly GCA_023333525.1. NCBI lineage: Eukaryota > Metazoa > Chordata > Lepidosauria > Squamata > Teiidae > Aspidoscelis > Aspidoscelis tigris. The sequence goes on along the minus strand of JALMGA010000002.1, from coordinate 86,412,188 downwards.
CAAACAAGTGGGATTATAGTAGGAGCATCAAACAGGAGACCAAGAAAGGCAAAGGCACATTCTTGATTAATGTGGCCCATGTGCAAGTATTTGAAGCAAATTAATACTCAAGGTGTCTCCAGACGCAGGCTGGGAATGCCAGATAGCAACTGTGGCTGGCTCAAAATAGTTCCAGGTTAGAGAAGCAATAACTTGTAATATTGCTATGCAGCAATGATACTGGGTTTCCCATAACAGCAACACTTACCTTCCTGGTCTACCGGTCTGTTTTATTATAAACCTTGCTTGGTGTTACAGAAGAAGAAGAAGAAGAAGAAGAAGAAGAAGAAGAAGAAGAAGAAGAAGAAGAAGAAGAAGAAGAAGAAGAAGAAGAAGAAGAAGAAGAAGAAGAAGAAGAAGAAGAAGAAGAAGAAGAAGAAGAAGAAGAAGAAGAGGTGTTGTCCTGTTTAAAGGTACTCAAAGTGGCTGACAAAGATTTCTATTCTTCTCCCTTGTGAGGCAGGTGGGGCTGAGAGAGCTCAGAAGAGAGCTGTGACTAGCCCAATGTCACCCAGCTGGCTTCATGGAGGAGTGAGGAATCAAACCCAGTATTCCCAGATAAAAGTCCAGTCGGTTCCCTAACCACTAGACCAAACTTGCTAGGAAAGTTATGGGTACTTCTGGCAGCATAAAGCAAGATGTTAGACCTGAGACGTTTTCGCACGGGGCTGTTTGGTACGCGTGGGAGACAGCCTGGAACGCGGCAAACGCATTGCCGCCGCGGGGCTTGCGATCCGACGTATCCGGAGCTGTCTCTCTCGCGTACCAAATGTAGAGCACTTTGAAGTGCTCTACATGCGTTCGGGCGCGGACGAACTGCCCGCAGGCGTTCGGGAGGAGAAGGATTCGCACTTGCTTCTCGCTCCCGAACAGCCGCGGGCCTGCCTCCCCCGCCGGCGCAGGTTTGGCAATCAGCTGTTTGACAATCAGCTGATTGCCGATCTGCCTCCGCAGCTGTCTCCATGCCCCTGGCCGGCCTTTGCCGGCCAAGACAGCTCCCGGCACTTTCACCTTTCGCACACAGGCGTGCCGGAACGCGTTCCGGCGCATCTGTGTGTGAACGGTGAAAGCGCCCGGAGCTGTCTTAAGCTTCCCGCCTGAACGCGTTCCGTTTGGAACGCGTTGCAGTGCGGAAATCCCTATGGATACATCTTGCAAGGGGTTGTAAGAGGCAATAGCAGGATCTTCTTTTAATTCCCATTTTTTATTTTGTATGAAGGTTTCTCCCCCACCTCATCACTACAACAATGTCCGCTTAAGGACATAAGAGGAGCCCTGCTGGATCAGGCCACAGCCCATCCAACAGCCCATCCCATGCAGTCCCTACCAATTGCTTATGGGCAACTTGAGCAGAAGACAAGGGCAAAACCATCCGCTGCTCTCAAATTCCAGCAAAAGGGCTTTGGACGCATCCTGCTTGTCTTCATCACAAAAGCCATGCTGGAAGCTGCACATGCTTTCCTGTTGCCCAACGGAAGAAAGAACTGCTTTTGAAAGACCACATTTTATGCTTTTTGCAGCTTGATCATAAGACCAATAGGCCTTGCTTCTGTTTCACTTTCTCCTTATTGTCAAGGTTTACCTTAGAAATAGAGCTTTCACCAGACCCTTACAGTATACCAGCTGGGTCTCCTTATGTGTTTTTGAAGTAAAGCCTTTCTATTTGTTTTTGTTAGTTAGTTAGTTTTCCTCTACTTTTGTCCATTATTGGTGGTTGCCAGCTAAATCTTGACTGGTTGCTGCCATTTTTCCTGGTTTTTAAGCTTTTGCTGAGTTTTACTAAAACGTTCCTTTTTAGTCAAAGAAACTGTCTTGAAAAACATTTTGTCTTGCTTCCTGCCTGCGTTATAGAGCACTTGCCAATTGGTTGCTTTTTTAAAACCTAAGTACTTCAATCCTTTGGGACAGTGGTTGGACAGGCTATATCACCATAGGCATGTCCAGACCGTGACCCATAACAGTTTTGCCTGTAGGCAGCCTAAGCGAATGTTGATTTCCATAAATATTAATATACAAATGTTTAGTACAGGCTAAATTCTAGTTAGGGTACTTTGTGTTTAATCTGCAATTCCATCTTTCTGGGGTTCATGCATTTAAGATTTTAAGGAACAATGCTAAGTCCTTATTTTCTTCACAGCCTCTCATTTCAATGCATCCCTAAATATACTGTGTGCATGAAAAGACAAGCAACCTACTATCAAGGGTCTTCTGGTCTCTCTTTGTGCTTAGAAAATTGAGGGTGCTTTGGCACCTTAGCGTAGATGCCCAGCACTTTGTACTGTCAAGCCATAAATAAACAAGACTTATGTGTCTATTCCGAGTTGGGTAAAGCTAAAACTAAGGGTCTAGTCAGTTCAAACCAATCTTTATCCTGTGTTATTTGCAATGTGCTATCTTTAACTTAAGATCACAGCTTTTAGCAAAGATGAATTTGAAAATCATTCAAGCAGGCTGAAATTTTGCTGGCAGCTGGCAAGTGGTGAGCACTATTTCCTGTTCTGTTGTTTAGCTTCTTCAGCTGCTGCAGAATTTATGTCGTAAGTTACAGTAGTATCTACTCCTCTTGCTGCCAGGTAAGATGCATGAAAAGTTTAAAAGTGGTGTGTGTTTTTCTGATAAGGGCACATTCTTTTGACATTAGGGAGACAAAACAAAGTATTAAGACATTATTAGAACAGATCTGCAAGAATGTAAGACCAGCATGCAGTGATTAAGGTAGGTACAATGGTACCTTGACATACGAGTTTAATTCGTTCCGTAACCTTGCTCTTATGTCAAATTGCTCGTATCTCAAAGCAATTTTCCCATTAATCCATTCCAGCTCCCAAAACACCACCTCAGTTGTTTTTGTTATGTACTGTACTGTATTTACATACTCGTATCTCAAATCTTGCTCTCATCTCAAAGCAAAATATCACTCGCTCGGCGGCTTGTATCTCAAAACACTTGTATGTCAGGGCACTTGTATGTCGAGGTACCACTGTATTTGCATTAAACGTACGTCAATCACAGCTCTGGATTTTGCTATCTTTTGACTTTCAAACAGAGAATTAAGTTGAGAGTAAAGAACAGAGGAGAACAAAAGAACTGCACTGGCTGTCAATTCACTACCGAGCCAAATTCAAGGTGCTAACTCTGACTTATAAGGCCCTAAATGACTTGGGCCCCAGATATCTAAAGGAGCTCCTTCTCCCATATCAACCTGCCCGCGTCTTAAGATCTGGTTGGGAGGCCCTCCTGGTTATCCCACCGCCATCAGCAGCTAGGCGAGTGGGCACCCGGGAGAGGGCCTTCTCGGTAGTGGCCCCCAGGCTGTGGAATGGTCTCCCACTGGAGGTGCGTCAGGCCCCTTCTCTGTTTATGTTATTTTCGTCGAGGCCTTTGGTTGAATGCTCCCTCTGTTTTTCCCCACTGCAGACTCTACTGTTTTCTAAACTGTTTTTGTATTTTTTTTAATTATTATTATTATTATTATGTTGGACTTTTAAACTTTGTTCTGGTTTTAGTATTTTATACAGTTTTGATGTTTGTTTTAAATGTTGTGAGCCGCCCAGAGACCCTTGGGTATGGGGCGGGATATAGATAGATAGATAGATAGATAGATAGATAGATAGATAGATAGATAGATAGATAGATAGATAGATAGATAGATAGATAGATAGATAGATAGATAGATAGATAGATAGATAGATAGATAGATAGATAGATAGATAGATAGATAGATAGATAGATACTGGAAAGGCAACATTTGTCAGTTCAATCACCAGCCTCTCCCTCTTGCCTGCCTGCCTGCCTTCTCTCTTTATAATGCCTAATCATCTTTTTGGGAAAGAAAGGAGATGGTGGGCAAGTTGTGTATGAACATTATTTAATCTACACCTTCTTACTCAAGTAAGATTCACGTTGTTTATTCTTGCTCTAAAGAAAGCAATCAGACAGACGGGAAGACTTTAAAAGATGCTTACAGTATAATTGCTAATCTGCACAAATTATTTGTGATTCTAAACAGTCACCATATGCTTTAATTTGGCTTGGAAAAAATCTTAATGCTTCCATTCCAAATTCACTTCTCTGTCTCTCTCTCTCTCACACACACACACCACACCACACACACCCATGCACACTTCATGAGTTATAAATCAACAGGGTTATTTCCTAACTGAGAAAGAACCACAAGCCAATTAGAAGTTGAATGGTCGGGCAACCCACATCTAATTTAAGTCTCTACATTTTGCATCCCTTATTTTTACCATTTGAAGAAAACTGTAGTTTAACACAGGCTATAATCATGTTTATTTAAGGATGACATATACCTCTGTGGAGAGAAAAATAGCTAACTGGCAAACTTTTCAACACAAACATATGGATCAGACCTGTGTGCATGTGTGCGAGAGAGATGGCCCAGTGAAGGTAGCTCAGCTATGTTTCTTGAAGATAACAGCCAAAGGAGAAACGCTGAATGGCTTAAAGCAGTGGATTAAAAAAAAATATGAAAGATGGTCGCCTCCAGATGACAGCCACCATTATCCCTTGCTAGGTAGACATCACTGTCTTTGCAAATTTTAAGTTATGCACACATCTGGGTGTCTGGAATACCCAGATGTGCTCACCATCACCTCTGCCCATGCATGGATGCCTCTTTCTGACCACATGCACACGTACTGGACAGAATAATCATGGCACCTCTTTTCAGAAGGTAGGTAAATGTGTTGTTGGAAAAACCACGATAAGCATTGGGTTTCCCAGCAATACTTTTTAACACATTTTTTTGGGGGGGGGCAACAATGCTTTCTTTTCCTGTTTGAGGATGTGACATCAAAAGGGCCTCTGGACTGGCCACCTGACTGAGCTCCACCTATCACCTCCCTGGATTGTGCCTTTACATCATTTCCTCCCCGCCTCCACTGACTGCTGTATTTAAGCCCGGGAAAATTAAGCTCTGTTTTCTTTTCTTCCTGCTGCAATTCCTGTCTCTTCTTTCAAAAGCACCAGGAACACAACAACCATATACATATATAAGTGCCAGAGATTGAAGGTTGAGCTGCCTACACTATCAAGGCACATTAAAAACACTTTTAATCTTTAACTTAATATTGAGAGAAGTTTTTTTTAAAAAAATAAAGCAAAATCACGTGAAGGTTCTAATATTATATTCTTAGATTTATTGAGATAATTAATATCTTCCACTCTTTTGAAATAAGTATTGCCATGTTAATGGAGACACACACAAAAGTCCCAAAAGTAGGACATGTGGGAACAATTTGAGGTTTTACAAAGAGAGAAGCTAAACATGAGGCAGCAGTGCAAAGTTTCTGAAGGCTCATGGAACTTCAGGGACATGTTCATGCATAAGATGATACGGCAAACTCTGCAGCAGTCATGTCAAAGATACGGCCCGCGGGCCGCATCCGGCCCCTGGGCCGTATCAATACGGCCCGCGATCGCTTCACGGAGGAGGTGGCGCCGTGCACAGGCAGCGACCCAAAAAAAACCAGATTTCTACAGGCGCCGTCTCTGCTCTTCTGCTGCTGAGAGAATTAATGTTGGTTCTCTCGGCCGGCGCCTGTAGAAATTTGCTCTTTCTCGGGCGGCTTCAGTTCTTCTCCGATCGCGGGGGCAGATCCCTTCCATGCAGATCGGAGAGCTGAAGCTGCTGCTGCCGCTGCCCCCCTCAGCCTGGCGTTGCTTGCAAGGGGCAGAGGCAGCAGCTGCGAGTTAAGTTCTCCAATCTCCACGGAAGGGATCTGCCCCCGAGATCGGAGAAGAAATGAAGCCTGCCTGCCTCCCTTCCCTCCCTCCCTCCTTCACAAAGCCAGCTGGGGGAACTGTCAGTTCCCCCAGCTGGCTTCGTGAAGGAAGGAAGCAGGCAGGCAGGCGAGATTGAGAGAGAGAGAGAAGTGTTGGCTTTAATACCTGCTTTTCTGACCCATTAAAGGTGACTCAAGGCAGCTGACAAAGCTTCTGTTCTCCCCAGAAGCTGCTTTGAGTCACCTTTAATGGGTGAGAAAAGCAGGTATAAAAGCCAACTCTTCCTTCCATCCTTCCCGAAGCCACTAGTTCCCCCAGCTGGCTTTGTGAGGGAGGGAGGAAAGGCACGCAGGCAGGAAAGAAAGAAAGAGGAGTTGGCTTTTATACTTGCTTTTCTCACCCATTAAAGGTGACTCAAGGCAGCTGACAAAGCTTCTGTTCTCCCCACAGGGTGGTAGGTGGACCAGTGAGAGCTCAGAAGAGAACACAAGCTTTGTCAGCTGCTTTGAGTATATAATATACTACACTATATAATTAAATAAATAAAATGTTATAATAATTCAGTACATTTTTTTTATTTGAATCCGGCCCGCCTACACATTCTAAATTTAATAAATGGCCCTCTGCAAAATTGAGTTTGACACCTCTGCTCTGCAGATTCTTATGTGAGAAAATGTGTTATAGAGATTCCCTGCAATATAATTCAAGAACTCCTGCTTTTTATATGACTAATTATTGGGGTTTTTGATCCTGTAATATAAAATTGATAAAAGGCTGCATAAACAGTAAACCTAAGCCTTACCTCACACTTCAAAATGAATCTCAGGTGAAAATTGCATGAGTTTGGGGTTTAAAAAAAGGATTTTTTTTAAAAAATGCATTGGATGAAGCAACATGTTTGGAATTTCTGGAAAGAGTACTAAACAAAATGCAGATTCGTTTTAAAATACTGTACATTTGGCACATAAACTCGCACTTTGTGTTATTTCATCACAGCTGATCCTGACTTAACACACAGTAAAACTTGGGTGTTGCTACTCCCTAAGTAATATGAACAAGCATATAGTTATTTAGGGTCTAGATCATGAGAAGCAATGGAGCATTTTATGCCACTTTGGTCAGGCAACACCTAATATTGTTCAATTCCTTCTGATCAGTGCAGATTAAGAAGGGCATGTGCCTTGTCTCCAGGGGAAAGTGACAAAAATAGTGCATATTTTGGATTTTGCTTGGGAAAAAGGAAATGAAAACTTCAGCCATCTTTATAATTAAGCTTGGCCAACTTCATGGTTATGTCCAAGAAATACCCTTGTTCAGAAGATGTCATACCATCTTCCAAGGGAATAAACTTATGATCTTCTTCTTCCAAGGTCCTAGAGCAGTGATGGTGAACCTTTTGAGCTCGGTGTGTCAAAATTCGCAAGAAAACCTCGCTTAACTCGGGTGCTGTGTCACTTCTAGAAATATCCATAATTTTGTGATATTTGTAGCTCTAGTAAAAAAGTTATATTTTTGATATATGTATTTTATTAAAAGCAAAAACAATTCTTTACATTAGTGACTTTTGTTGCTGAATTGCGTTTGCTAAATCTTCAGTTGAAAGTTGGTATTTCATACACTTCAAGAACAAGCAAGCACTACACACCCAGGTGCCAGGGTGACCATGTGTGTCACCCAAAAGGGCTTGGTGTGTCACCTGTGACACGCATGTCATAGGTTGGCCATCACTGTCCTAGAGCAAGCTCTTGTTGCTTTTGGATCTGATCCAGGGTTTAAACATCAAAGAGGATGACTTTAACTAAAGCTTTTTTTTAATTTATGTGTTGTCTAACAATGTAAACAATCTGCCTCAGAAGACAGCTAAGTCTTGAGGGTGAAATAATTAGCAATAAAGCAATGGTAGATGATCGGACAAGAGAACTAGTGGCGGTTCTCCCAAATCTGTGAATTTCAGACTGAAGCAATAAGATAGAATTTACAATGTAAAGAGCTCTGCAGGGTAGAGACAGAAAAAACAAAGATAGGGAGGGACAAAAAAAGAATAATGTTGAAATTTGTGGAATGGTGAAATGGAAATTTTCAAACTAAAAGAAATTACTTTGCATTTTACCCTAGCTTGGTTTCCAGAGGATTTTGTTTTTAACAACACGTATTGGGTTTAATTTAGAATAATAAATTAATGTTGGAGATTACATCCATTCTTATATTAAGGCATTACAAAAATAAGATTAGTAAATATAGAACTATGGGCAGGGATGCATACAGTTAAAAGTTGTGAGCTTTTTGATTGTTTAGAGAGAAGGAGAGACAAGATTGTGGAGCAGAAAAATACAGAATACATCAAGATACTTGATAGAAAACCTGTGTGTGATTTCTACTAATTCAGAGACAGTATACACTAGGGATATGCATGAATAGTTGTCTTTTTTTGTATTCGATTCATATTGAATTGAGTGCAAAAAGGTTCATATCTGTTTGAATAAATTCCTTCAAATGTGAATTTGATACAAAGGATTTGAATTTGATACAAATGTTTCCTACAAATTCAGTATGAATGTTAGATACAAATCCCATATGAATCCATAATGAAGCTTTGTACGAATGTATCAAAACATTATATTCGGATTCAGATGTCAATCTTTGAATGTGCCAACATTTGATTCAAATGCAAATGTCCAAATTCATAAGAATTCATACAAATTTTGAATGGTATGAATATTCATGCACATCCCTAGTATATACTGTAAACATAGAGATAAAAGGAGTGTTATCAAAATGGCCGTTTATAACTCCCTCTAATAAGATAGTATAAATGTCCTCTGTCCCAGTTGCAGCAGCCTGATACTCCTGGGGAAGAAACATATCAAAATGGCCTTCCCCCACTATCTGAAAAAGACATTTCCCCCTTCATTTGAGGGTAAATGCACCATCCTCAGTTCAGAAGTACATTCAGCTCAGGGCAGATCAGTTGGGCTGTTCTGGTCTCTAGACACAGGCCACTCTTCGGGCTCTTCATTCTTCCGTTGCATCACACAACCTGTCAACCTGAACATTCATTTCCTCTTGACTCCCTCCGCATTTCTACAGCCTCAGGTCTTGTCCACTCGTAAAAGCAAAGTAAATTAGGTTTATAGAAATCATGCCTTCTGTGCAGCTAATGCTCTCCGTCTCTCAGAAACCAGACAGCTGCTGTCTCCAGCGGTAATACTTAAGTTCCGTTCATTACTCGCTGTCAGCCAATCTGCTCTCAACTCCGGTGAGCCTCCGGTCTGCCCTCCAACTGATGTTTACCAGAATGTCTCTGGCACTGAGCAATTGCAAAAGGCATGGAAAGCTGCCTGCCCCTGCTATGCTTGTGATAGGTAGTTTTTATAGACTTCTGAGCATCTTATTGTTTCAGATCTTGACAAAGCTTCTAGTCCTTATCATTAACTGCCTCTAGCAGCCGAACAACCTCCATATCACCATGTTCCCACTTGCAAGCGTTTATGATGAGACATGCTAACGTTAGGTAACTGTTTCTTAATGGTGTTGTATATAACTTTGAAATAAGTTCACCAATCAAATTTATGCTCATAAAGTAATAATTGGGACAATTTAACCCCCATTGACTTTGGTGGGGTTGAAGCCGTTGGGTTTAAATGGAGAGAAAGCAACATCTGGAATTGTTTATCATGGAATTGTGCGGTTTATTGTGATGCTCTCTCTGCCAGTGTGTCTGCTGACAGTGTAAAAATAAATTTGGGACTGTCTATCCTCAGTAGGGAACCTTGAAAGAAAAAACTAACATGTACAGTATTATGGTCAACATCTGAGGCATTAAATAGTCTTGAAAGCACAATTTAATGTAGAAAGCGGACTGTGGTAAGCTTGCAAGAGATAGTGTATGAGAACAACAGCAGGATGTCTCTGCAAACATTAAAGTTATGAAAGGTTTAGTTAAGATCTAAATGAAAGGTTTAAAGTGTGATGTAGCCAATATCAGCACTCTTACTGCAAGGGAGAAAAAGTCTGATGGAATCTTCCTCTGAAAGAACAGCTTTAGTGAATCAGCATCAAGGGGCTTCAGCAAAGAAGAAGAAGAGTTGGTTTTTATACCCCACTTCTCTCACCATTAAGGGGACTCGAAGTGACTGACAAACCTTTCATTCTTCTCCCCTCAATAGACATCCTGTGGGATAGGTGGGACTGTGAGAGCTCAGAAAGATTGCTGTGACTAGCCGAGGGTACCCAGCTGGCTTCATGGAGGAGTGTGAACTCAAACCGGGAAGCTTCCAGATACAAGTCTGGCACTCTAATCACAAGATCAAACAAGTGCCAAGAAGAAGAAGAAGAAGAACAACAACAACAACAACAACAACATACCCTGTGAGGTAGGTGGGACTGTGAGAGTTCAGAAAAGAGCTGTGACTAGCCCAGAGTCACCCAGCTGGCTTCGTTTAAGAGTGCAGAATCACAGTATTCCCAGATAAGAATCCACCTTCCTAACCACTAGACCAAACTAGTGAGGTACCTTTGTGATCCCTCCTAGAGAGACAACCAAGGGTGTTCTTCCACTGTCACTAAAAGAACCCTTTAAGTACCCATTAATGGGTACGTAATGGCATTTTTGTACCCATTAATGGGTACTTAATGGGTACTTCTAGTGACAGTGGAAAAACACCCCAAGCCTTAGTGGCCCATGTCCTAATCACCCCTATTTTGGAGACTATATTTGGGGCTTCCTTAAAAACAGTCTAGAAGCCACAGGTAGTGTATAAAATGGGGGAGCCTATTTATTTGCAGATGTACTCTACATGGTCATAAGTTACCAACATTTTTTTTGAAAACTGCTTTTATGTAAAAAAAATGTAAAGATTAAGAAAAAGGAAACAAAAGGAGGAAAAGGAGGAAAATGTATATGCATATAGAAAGAATATACACTGAAAGTTAATCAGATATGACTGTGTAAGGCTGCCCCCCAGATGTGGGCTAAAACTATTCCAGGGGCAGCTGCATGCATGCAGCAGTTCTCCGAGATCATGTAGATGTAGAGCACTTCTCTTTGCGGTTCCTTCTGCACTCTTCTTGCTGGGAAAAGTTCAAAGGATGTCTGAGGCAGAGCAGTGCAAGTGCCATTAGCACCACATTGGTCAGTCACCACAGTAACAGTGCCATGCAGGTGCACTGATACCATTCTTGTGATTCCATAATCAGTGCCATAATGGTGGCAGTTTGAATGTCACCAGCACTTAGCGGAGCTCTGGCAAGGTTAGGGAGGCCAGTTCACACTTGGCTGCTTAGTTGATAATTAGTTAACATCTGGGCAAGTGAATCTGCACTTGCAGAAGGCATTGACAGCCTACAAACACCCCCTGCCTACCCAGATTATCGAATTATTAACTAGCTGTGGTGCACAAAATGGTGCACCACAAGCAGGTAATCCTAACTAATTGTGACTGGGAACTTACTTGGGAGCACCAAGCGGCAACCATCTGCACCTTTTCTGGTGCAAGGAGTCAACTGAGCTGCCGCACAAGCATGCTGGCAGCTCAGATGACCCCTGATGTGCATGTGCAGAGTGTCAGCATTGACATAGCAATGGCAGCCATGCAGGGCACCCCCACCAAAATGGCGATGTCTTATAGAGGATCAGATGCACAACCTGACCCAGGTAAATCTCCAGTCAGTCGGGAGCTCTGCCATTGTGTACTGGTGGCCACAAGTGCGAGCACTAGTAATCATTAGTCTACAATGCACCTTTCCCATCCCATAGACAGGAAAACAAGTGCAGAAATGCCCCCAGATGTCCAAAATGCAGACACCAGAACTGTTCCCCATTTTCCTTTCCAGGGGATGTTCTTCCTGGGGAATGAAGGTGCAAAAAGGCTCGCCATTTTCTATGTCTCGTGTATATTCTGGGCGCATCCCCATTTTAAGCTTAATCCAGTTTCCTTAAACTGAAATAATAGAACCGGATGCAAACGCGAATTTGCCTGTTCCCATTACTTTCAGCTTAATCGTGTTCGATCCGGATTCTGAGGATTCTGATGTGACTCAAGGGGGGACTCAAGTGGCTATGTTTTAAAACCCGCTTTTTGGGGCTGCCCTGCCCTCTTTCTCCTGGCATGAATGCGCCACCCATAAGGGACCCCTTCAGGGAGCCTAGCTGGGTGGCTGGGTGGCTGCTGCTTGCCTGGATGGAAGAAAAACAGCAGTGGACAGCCAGCAACTCTTTTCCCTCCTCTCCTCATTGCTCAGGGCATGCAGAAGCAGCAGCAACTCAAGCCCCCTTCATAGCCAAAACCTTTAAAACAGAACCTCCAGCTGCTTTCCTTTCTTTTCCCTTTCTAAAGGTCAGAACTTTCAGAATTGCACAAATTTGCAACATTGTTATAAGGTGTGAAGTGGGTAGATCGCTACAGTGTAGTTTTAAGGAGTGGATTTTTATAGTGGCTGTTTTGAGGGGTGGATTTTTTTCAATGAAATCACTGTCTTTGGAAGCAAGTTATTGGGGGAGGGAAACCCTAAACAGGGATTCTCATCCCTTAACACCGTACGGTCCCCAGAGTAAAAAATGTAAAACATTTCAAGCGCACAAACCGGAGTGAGACCTGTTGAAATGAGGATTAACATTTACAACGCTTTGGGGGCATTTAACACGCGGAAAGTGTGTTAAGCCAAACTGACGTGGGGTCTGCCAGGATTGAAAACAGTTTGAAATCGAAATAAGGTTGTAATGGGGATGCGGCCTCTGAGTGGCTCCTCTGGCCTACAGTGACAGAAAGCAACAAGCAAGCAAAATAGTACAATCTCCTATGGCCCTTTTGTTTTGTCTCTGTAAAGGCCAGAGTCATGTTCCTTTGAGCCTTTTCTTAAAGGCATTAAACTGATCCGTTTCCTGTTTTCTATGTCCAAAAAAGCATTATGGGCTTTTTCACTACCCTGTGGACTATTTCTAAAACCCTTAATTAGAGGGAGAAAATCAACAGATTGAGAAAAAAAAAGCATTCAAAAATATCATTTTAATTATCCAAGGATGAAATGCCTTTGTTGAAGAAAGGGATAGCTTTAATGAACAACATTAACCAACATTTCTCCATTAGGAAGACATAATTAGGTATTTGGACACCTGGAAGTTTTGCCCCACCCAAGGGGGAGTCAAGATTCAATTACACAAGCCTGTAGCCAAATTAGAAGAATTAACACAACAGCTTAAGCAGGTGCTTTGCCTACTTCTTTTCCCCTTTGTTTAATCATTATAACTGCTTTTCCAGAGAACAATTCACCTGCCCCTTTTTTGTCCTCTAATGTCTTCAAAATAATAATAATAAAAACAGAACCCTCCCCTATCGCTTACTTATTTGGGATCAAAAAGCAGCTTGGAAAGAGATGAAAGCTGGGACACAGTAGACCCCTCCGTGTGCAAGATTTACAACTTAAAGCTCCTGCTTTGAAAGTGAAAGGCATGATGGGTGATACTTACTTGACGAAGAAAACCTCATAGCATTGGCTTGTCCTTCAACGGAACAGGTGGATTTTTAGCACAATAGATGTGGCAGTCTCTGTTACAGTCACCTGGCTGAGCATACAGCCTTGTGAGTGCTTTCTGAATCTGAATGAAACCTGTATGATTTCTCCCACTGTATTCAGTGTTTAGATGAGTTGTCACTGGTGGAACTAGAGGTTCTGGGCTAAAAAGTCTAGGCACTTCCTCAAGTCTGGAGAGACAGAGAGGATGCCTCTAAATGCCATTTGCAGGAATTTGAGAGCAGGTGAAGGTTTTGCCTTTGTCTTTTGCTTGAAATGCCCTGAAACAATTGGTGGGCCACTGTGTGAGATAGGGTGCTCACAAGTGCTCCTCTTATGTTCTTAGCTTATGGGGGCTTCATTTCATTCCAAACATTATACAAGAGCGAATAAGCTTTGAAGGCCTTGCTGTGTGTTGCATTGGATAGTCTGTTAGACTTTCCCCCCAGTGCCTCAACGGTAGATAGCCTCAACAACCTTCAAAGCAGATAGCAGTATCTGAAGCTATTCAGTACTCTGAGAACAGACCTAATCTCTTTGACCTAAGAACATAAGAGAAGGCCTGCTGGATCAGGCCACAACCCATCTAGTCCAGCATCCTGTCTCACACAGTGGCCCGCCAACTATTTCTGGGCATTTTCAAGCAGAAGACAAAGGCAAAACCTTCCCCAGCCAGCTTTCAACTCCCTATTTCATGCTGTCTTATGGTTCCTTTGAAATGCCATAAACCTTGTGGAGAGTCTTGGCTTAGCTGCAATCAGGACGCTTGTGTTTGTTGTGCGTAGGTTTCAAAGACTTATCATCATAACTTGAGGAGGATTATCTTGCTGCAAAGGACAGAAAGCCCTGTACCATTTTATCAGCTTTTTACATATTTAGCTTGTTGTCTTTTAGCTGTTATGGGAAACTGCTATACATGTCTTTGGAGTATTTAAAGTTCTCCTTTCTTTTATTTATTTGGATTTCACAAAATAGCTCTTCTTTGCTGCTCTGTAGATCTTCCCATTCAGCTAAAACTGTATGCATTAGCATGCCTGGTTTTACCCTCCACTCTTTTGCATTTAGCATTGAAATCTGGGGACCATCTAAGAAGATAAAAGCATCTGCTTTCATTCTTGCAACAGATTGTGCTATTCACAGTTACTATTCATTCTCATGGTTGATGTAGGTGTTGGATAACTTTTTTCCTTTAATAAATGAAATTATAATTTGAAAGCCATGCTCTGTGTTTCCTCAGGTTGTCTTTAGGCTTTTCTATACTCACCTCTCCATGATCCAAACCACTAGTTCTGGACCAGGTAGGCCTGCTGGTTTGGACCACAATAAGCATGATCTGGAACAGTGCAGTCTGCAAGATAGCAGTGATCCAAACCAGCCCTAGCTCAAGCTTGAATGGACCTCATAGCCTAGCCTCAGACTACCAGGGAACCCATTTCAGTGGTGCCCTTCAGTGGGCTGGTGAAATGGGGTTTCCAGTAGGTCAGATGGTGGAGGCACACCTTCTGTACAGCTCCGTGTTCCAGAATAAGCCATGCTGGTCCACCAGTAGACCTTGACGCTGAGATCTACCAGTAATGCCACCAGACTGGGATTATGCTCCATCCTGCACAGACAGAGTATAAAATAGTGGGTGAGGCTTCACAGATCCGCACTAATATGTGGAAGGTGACTGTATGGGCTCCTACTATGGAACTATGGTGAGTGCAGAAAGGCCCTTTGTCTTATATTAAATTTTGTTTGAAGATCTGAAACTATTGAAAGCTGAAAAAATCAGGAACTGGGCAAATACTTTTTCACACTAGCACTGTAATGTTATAAATAAAATTATCTATCATATGGAATTGTGATTTTATAAGAGTTTTTTATGGTTTTTCTATTGAATCCTGATGGTTCTTTGCAGGTTTCTGCTTTGAATTTCAGCGTGGATTTTGAGGATTTTGTGTTCAAATCTTTTCACGTTTGGCAAGTTCTACCCCAGAGCTGTCCTATTTAATCATGTACTATAAAACAGGAGTGAATAAGAACCCTTCTAAATATTTGCTTTAACATGAACAAAATCCATATCTCAGTATATTGGGATGCAACGTGGGTTTGAATTTCAGTGCCTCTGGGCACACCTGCTCAATGGAAAATACGTCTGAAGTCTGCTTAGTCTGATTCCAAGTATGGGCTGCGTTCACAGCTAAGTTTTAATCCAGTTTCAGGCCACTTTCAGAATTAGAGAACACATTAGCAAACCACCATGATGTTGGTTTCTTTCAGAATTATCTAACTCAGAAGATCTATCTTTGAGTTAGATAATGCAATTCCTACAGCAAGGAACCACAGGTACCACAGCACAGAGGCTGCCCAAAACAAAGAGCAGCATTCAGCCATGCCCATTTACCAATGGCCTGCACAGGGAAGAGAGGAGGATGGCATGGAAGCTTTGCTATTGAGCAGGTGTTTGAGGAAGTGTTTCTGTTTGTGGTAAATGAAGAACCAAGAAAGGGCCTGAGTTTTTGCCTTCTTCTGAATGACGACTCTTCAGGTATTAGGAAAGTTCTCACATGCTGCCTTTTTTTCACCTTCCATCTTTTTCATTCCAGACAAATCATACCTAGTCTGTTCAACTGTCCCTGACAAGTTTTAATTAGTACATAACTGGTCCTCTCTTATAACCTTTCCTAAACACAAAAGACAAAACAAAAGCGGCACCTCAGAGAGACAATGTGTGGTCCTCGTGCCCCAACTCTTCTCTAATCCACCTTTTCTAGCACTGAATGAGAAGAGGGACAGGTGTGTGAACAATCCCATCTTGTAGATCCCTCAGAGATGCCATATCCCAAACGTTGGTACAGAAGAGCTGTAAAAGAGATTTTACAATTGCATTCCAGTGATGGTCAGGACAATGGTAAAAAATAAGTCAACTATTCCTTAGTGAAGAGGGACATGTCCCAGAAGTGTCCCAAGGACAAAAAGGAATGAAGACTGTATTTGACATGTCCCAAATACATTCTCTATCCTTCTTAAAGTGAGGCGTTTAGAGCTGACTGCACCACAAGGCTTCATGCTTTCAAAAAAATTGAGCAAGACTATGAACTTAGCAATCGTACATAAGAACATAAGAACATAAGAGAAGCCTTGCTGGATCAGGCCACAGCCCATCTAGTCCAGCATCCTGTCGCACACAGTGGCCCACCAAATGCTCATGGGCATCTCAAGCAGAGACAAGGACAAACCTTCTCCTGCTCTCGAGTCCCAGCAGATGGCCCTAGAAGCGCCCCATTTCCTCCCCCCCCCTCAGCCTGAAAGATGCACCTAGGCATTCGTTCTAGTAGCCATTGATACATCTGTCATCCATAAATTTGTCTAACCCTACCTTAAAGCCATCCAGACTGGTAGCTGTCACCACCTCTTCTGGCAGCACATTCCATAGGCCGATGACCCTCTGTGTGAAGAAATACTTCCCCCTGTCAGACCTTACGCTCCTACCCATCAGCTTCATAGAGTGCCCCCTGGTTCTAGTGTTGTGCGATAGAGAAAAGAAATTTTCTCTATCCACCTTTTCTATGCCGTGCATAATTTTATATACTTCAATCAGGTCCCCTCTCAAACGCCGTCTCTCCAGACTGAAGAGGCCTAGACATTGCAGCCTGGTTTCGTAAGGGAGGTGTTCCAGACCCTTAATCATTCTGGTTGCCCTTCTCTGCACCTTCTCTAGTTCCACAATATCCTTTTTTAGGTGTGGTGACCAGAATTGTACACAGTATTCCAAATGTGGCCTCACTATAGATTTATAAAGGGGCAAAATGACACTTGCTGACTTATTTTCTATTCCCTTCCTAATTATTCCCAGCATTGAATTGGCTTTTTTTGCTGCTGCCGCACACTGGGTTGACACCTTCATTGAACTGTCCACCAAAACCCCGAGATCCCTTTCCTGGCGTGTCGTAGGTCTTAGCAATTGGGCAATAATTTGTACATGAGATTTGTAACGCCTTGAGCTAGCAGAGCTTGTGCAAGAGACTGAACAATGCTGTTTGCTAGTAGCATCTTGAGATGTTTTGCCGTCTCTTGAACAATTACTTGTGTTAACCCAAACTCTGTAGATTTCACCTCTAGCCTACCACCACATAAGGAACATCTGCTAAAAGTGAGAAAAGCTTTTAGCCTGAGTTAAAAAATTTCAGCTAGAAGTTTCTGAAGGGTGCCTCAGAAATCCAACCCAGCAAGATTAAAAACACTGCCTACGGGTGTACATTCCTTAGTCCAGGGGTGTTCTTCCACTGTCAAAAGTACCCATTTTTGCACCCATTTAGGACCCATTTGGGTGTGAGCTGGATGACCCCATTTCCACTACGGCACCCATTTGGGACCCGATTGTTTCCACTGCCATTGGGGAAATCCGGATCTAATGAGTACATTTTGGCCTTTAATCCAGATTTTCTGTACACCCCATTAAAGGGGTGTACAATGGGGTCTTCTCCCAGAAAATCTGGATTAAAGGGAGCCTGTTTTGACTGGAAACAGGCAATGGGGTCCAAAGGAGGCTAGGGGGAAGGGATGCACCTTTGGGACCCCCCCCAACATTGTCTTCGAAGTCACTTTGAAGTCACTTTGAAGTTGACTTCACATTCACTTCTAAGTGACTTCAAAGGCAACTTCGAAGTCACTTCGAAGCATGAGCTCAACTTCGAAAGTTGAGGTCATGTTTCAAAGTCACTTCGGAGCTGACTTCGAAGTCACTTCAAAATTACTTCAAAGTTGCTTCGAAGACTGCCCCCCCTGCCCCCCAAAACACCTGGGGCAATGGACCGAACCCTTGTGGGTCGATCCAGATTCCCCAGATGGGTGCAAAGCTGTTTCCGCAGCAGGGGTGTTAGCACCCATTCCTAATGGGTGCTACACCTCCTGTGGAAACACATTGGGTGCTTCCCTTAATCCGGATCTACTAGATCCAGATCTAAGGGCTGCAGTGGAAAAACACCCATTATCTAGTAGATCCGGATTAAGTACCCAATGTGTTTCCATGGGTGGTCTAGCACCCAATAGCAATGGGTGCTAGCCTCCCTGCCATGGAAAAAAACAGAGCACCCATTTGGAAACCTGAATCTACCCATGAGAGGTCTGCTTGTCACCCCAGGTGTTTGGGGGGACAGGGGGTGCAATCTCCAAAGTGGCTTTGAAGTCATTTCAAAGTCACTTCGAAGTCTGTGAAAAATAGCTCCTTTGAAGTCTGTGCTTATCTTCAGAGTGAACTTCGAAATGAGTTTGAAATGACTTGGAAGCTTAGGTTATGGGGCTCCGCCCCCATGGGTGCCCCCTCCCGCTAGCCTCCTGTAGACCCCATTGCCACACAAGCGTGAAAACAGGCTCCCTTTAATCTGGATTTTCTGTCTGAAGACCCCATTGTAGACCCCATTAATGGGGTCTACAGAAAATCCGGATTAAAGGCCAGAAAGTACCCATTTGATCCAGATTTCCCCAGTGGCAGTCAAAACAACCAGGTCCCAAATGGGTGCTGTGGTGGAAATGGGATCATCAGGCTCACACCCAAATGGGTCCTTAATGGGTGGAAAAATGGGTACTTTCTGGCAGTGGAAAAACACCCTAAGTGACGATAGATCCATATCCAGTCTGATTTCAGCATGCATGTGTCCCAAAGTTCAAGTGTGTTCAGAAGAGCATAGTCCCAAATATGTGTACAAGCCTGCATCTCTAATATTTAACTGATTTGTGTTCCCTCTAGAGGATTATTTCACACTCTCTTCTAAGTAAGAATACTGCAAGTAGGTGGCATGGCCATGGCTGTGCAGTTACATGGAGTGGGCTAACCACGATGGCAACATCCTAGCATATGCTGGATGTTGCTTGGAGCCATTGCCATGGTGATCCAGCCGGCTGGGCCCTACACACTTCAAGCACTGGTGGTCCAGTTAGGGGCTGCAGCAGCACTGGAAGTGTGGATGCCTCTCTCTGAGCTTGATCTTAACCTTAATGGAAGGGTACTGTTGTCCTACACTACTGAGTTAATTGCAGACAAGCCCTAGTTTCCAACCAGCCCAAAATCTCCATGACGTAATTCATACATTAATCTCATAGTTTAAGCTTTGAATGCTTTCAGGTTCCAGCATCATGAAGCACAGATAACGCAGAGCAAAAAGTGTCTGAATGTTCTTTACTTCAGATTATCCAAATAATGTGGAATAAGTAAGGGCATGAAATTTATCATTTGGAGCTGATTGACTGCATATACATATCAATCTCACTGAATTTAATACAGTTTGCTTTTGAGTACATGTGTGCAAATAGGGAACCTTTTTCTACTGGACCTTTCTCAGAAGCTGAACCCATTAATTTGAAAGAAACGAATTACAGCACTTCAGAGGAAATTTGCTGTGAAAATGGAAAACAACTGACCTTAGAAAATTCAGTGACCTCCCCAAACTGATATTTTACTTTTAATTTTATTTGTTGTTTAATGTACACAAGCCAGCTTTGAATTTGAGATCTTTATGGTTCACAATATTGTGTAAATAAAAAAAAAGGATTATTATAGGTTGCTTTGATGTTTTGTCTTTATTTTCTCAAAATAGGCTTTCGGGAACCAGTGTACTATATGAAAATAAATGTTAAAAAAGCACCACTCCCATCCACAAAAGCTCTCTAGAATTCTTAAAATAAACTCTCTTTAAAGCAAGGAAAGATACATTATGGGTGTTGTATGATGATCAGAAGGGAAGCCACACCCAGAATCAGCAGCACCTGGAAACCTTTTGAAATGGTATGCAAAACTCAATCACCATCAAAGGGGAAGACATTTTACAATTCACAAAAGGGGCTCAACCCAATAAATAGTCCAGACAAAACTTTTTTTGTATAAACTATTTCTTCCTATGTCTTTGTTTTTAATATATATATAGGTAAAAAAGGTGGTGAAAATCACTTAACCAGCAGGGAAATAAAAACTAGCCGTCACAGTTGGGAGGCATTTTAACATTAGAAGAATCTGCCAGCTCAAGGATTCATCTAATCCACCATTGTTTGTCCCTATAGTGGCCAAGCTGTTTCTTCTGGAAGCCCAGAAGCAGGTCTGGAAAGCTCTGGTGGCCCATGGATCACTGGTACATTGGGGTAGAGAAGTGGTTGATTTCTCCCAACCAAACCACCCTTTGAAGGCTCTAGATACCATCTTTATCATCTTCTTGCTAACAGTATCCATTGGTGTATTGCCTCTGAACAATATCCCTTTTGGTGATTTTGTGGGGCTTGTTTGTTTATAGCTCAGCCTTCACTCTAAGGTCCCAGGGCATTCCACAACAATAAAAAAAATTTCAAAACATTAAACAGCATAAAACATTAAAATATAGCCCTACCTGGAAGGATAGCACTAAGGTTGCCTCCACATGCTAAGAGGAAAATGTGGATCCTGTTTGGATCCTGCAGTTTCCTCTCACTGTTGCCTTGCCAAATGATAGGACAAAACTGTAGGGCAAGCACAGGCACTTACCTGTCTGGACTCTTGCTCCCATGACAGCAAGAGTGTGGGTGATTGCTCCCATGATGGGTGTGTGATTGCTGGCTTCCACACATACATAGTAGCTGTTTTCTTCAAGGCTCATACTGCAAGCAAACACCCAGAGAAGGTACATAAGAACATAAGAGAAGCCTTGCTGGATCAGGCCACAGCCCATCTAGTCCAGCATCCTGTCGCACACAGTGGCCCACCAAATGCTCACGGGCATCTCAAGCAGAGACAAGGACAAACCTTCTCCTGCTCTCGAGGCCCAGCAGATGGCCTTAGAAGCGCCCCAGTTCCTCCCCCCCCCTCAGCCTGAAGGTTGCACCTAGGCATTCGTTCTAGTAGCCATTGATACATCTGTCCTCCATAAATTTGTCTAACCCTACCTTAAAGCCATCCAGACTGGTAGCTGTCACCACCTCTTCCGGCAGCACATTCCATAAGCCGATGACCCTCTGGGTGAAGAAATACTTCCCCCTGTCAGACCTTATTCTCCTACCCATCAGCTTCATAGAGTGCCCCCTGGTTCTAGTGTTTTCTCTATCCACCCTTTCTATACCGTGCATAATTTTATATACTTCAATCAGGTCCCCTCTCAAACGCCGTCTCTCCAGACTGAAGAGGCCTAGACGTTGCAGCCTGGTTTCATAAGGGAGGTGTTCCAGACCCTTAATCATTCTGGTTGCCCTTCTCTGCACCTTCTCTAGTTCCACAATATCCTTTTTGAGGTGTGGTGACCAGAATTGTACACAATACTCCAAATGTGGCCTCACCATAGACTTATAAAGGGGCAAAATGACACTTGCTGTCTTATTTTCTATTCCCTTCCTAATTATTCCCAGCATTGAATTTGCTTTTTTCGCTGCTGCCGCACACTGGGTTGACACCTTCATGGAACTGTCCACCAGAACTCCGAGATCCCTTTCCTGGTGTGTTGCAGAAAGCTCAGACCCCATCAGTTTATAGACGTAATTTGGATTCTTGGCTCCGATGTGCATTACTTTGCACTTGTTAAGATTAAAGCACATTTGCCACTTGGTTGCCCACTCACCCAATGCTAAGAGATCCCTCTGGAGCTCTTGGCAATCTCTTTCAGATTTTACTACCCCACTTTTTACTTCTTTCCACCCTGAGAATTTGCCGTTTATTACTACTCTCTGCTTTCTGCCCTTAAGCCAGTCACAAATCCAGGACAGAACTTGTCCTTTTATTCCATGGCTGATGAGTTTACCCAGTAGCCTTTGATGTGGGACTTTGTCAAAAGCCTTCAGAAAGTCCAGATAGACAATGTCTACTGGTTCACCTTTATCCATGTGTTTATTGACACTCTCAAAGAATTCCAATAAATTTGTGAGGCATGATTTACCTTTGCAGAAGCCATGCTGGCTTTTGTTCAGCAATGCTTGCTCCTCCATATGCACACTAATTTTGTCTTTAATAATGGTTTCCATCACCTTACATGGAACTGACGTTAAGCTAACTGGTCTGTAGTTGCCTGGATCACCCCTGGATCCTTTTTTGAAGACTGGTGTTACATTTGCTACCCTCCAGTCCTCAGGTACGGAGCCTGAAGTTAGGGAAAGATTATATATTTTTGCTAGAAGTTCGGCAATTTCGCATTTGAGTTCCTTAAGGACTCTTGGATGAATACCATCTGGTCCCGGTGACTTTTGGATGAATACCATCTGGTCCCGGTGACTTGTTCACATTTAGTTTATTAAGACATGCCAGGACCTCCTCTGTTCTGTTCTGGAAAATCTAAGGGAGGTGATTTTCCCAGAGTAGTGATACTGCACAATTTCACCCCTGTCCCAAAACATCCCTAGGATGGAAAGTCTCAACTTAGCTCTGGGATAACCTCACATTTTAAGACCTGTCTGGATACAGTCTTAGAAGAACCTAAGCATCAAAGACCTGGGTGAAGAGATATGTTTAACCAGGTATTAAAAAATATGCAATGTTCGTTTCTGATATACCTCCAGAAGGAGTTTGTTCCAGACTCTGGGGGGCCACCATAGGAAAGCCCTTCTTGTGTGTCACTATTCCTTGCACATCTGAAAGGGGCAGGACTACAAGACTCAACTTGTGATCTTAGTGTTCAGGCAGGTCTATATAGGAACTCAGATAACCAGAGTTCAAGTCATTTAGAGCTTTATATGTCAACGTCAAAATCTTGAATTGGTCTCAGTAATGAATAGGACAAATATTTCAATACCAGCATGATGTGTGTCCACCCTGAAACTCTCATCAGTAGCAGAGCTGCTGCACTCTGCACTCTTCCAAACCACCTAGATAGGCCTCTTCTTATGAGATTACTCTTCTATTAAGACCATCAGGACCACTTGTGATCTTTATATATTACAACAGTGAATTACATTATAGCAAGTACTTTCCTAAGGTTTGTCTTAAATCTGTTGTCAGTGAGACTCGCTGGATAACCCAAATTCTATTATTATGAAAAGGAGAGAGATTTTCTTAGATACTTTCTGCATGACCTGTGGAGCCTCATATGTGGAGCTGTCATTAATCTCTCTTGCCCTTATTCTAAAGTATAATCATCCATATGCTTTAATCTATGGTTGTTTAACGCCTGGTACCCCAGAAGCTGATGGACTGCAACTGCACTCATCTCTGTCTCCTGGGAATTCTAGCCACGGGGTTGATGGATAATGGAATCCAACATCATCTGGATGGCTGCAGGGTGAAAACAGAAGTATCAAAATAGCTCACCAATAAGATTAACATCCAAGCACATGTCTGATAACAGATATAGTTCTATAGAGTTTAATGGACTCTCTAGAATAATGTTCAAGTAGAAAACAAACAGATCCTTATGTGCGTGTTTTTCCCAGTCATGTGAAAGAAAATAAGTTTTCAGCTACACTTGCTGTACATCTGCCCAAATATTAAAGCAGAAAGAAGCCCTGTTGAGTTCTATTGCTCTTTTCCCCCCTGATTTTCCCATTTCCTGGGTTCATATATTAAAATGTATGACACGGTGGCTAGTTCATATCATACCCAATAAGTCTTTTTAGGCTTTACCTAGATAGGGTTTAAGCCTAGGAATAAACCACCAGCAGCCCATTCAGGTAGTGGCCAATCAGATGCCTGTGAGAAGCCCACAAAAACCCTGATTTTTACTTTCAAAAACAACTCTTTTTGATTTATTTTAAATTGCAATAGGTGAAGAGACTGAAGCATGCTCACTTCTGCTGATGTAGCCTCCCCTCAGTAGCTATCATTTACACATAATAAGCCAAAACAGTCTCTTCAGAAAGATTTCGATACTGCAGCTCCAACAGTTTGGCCCAGTGAGAATCAAAAAGGTCCAGTGCCAAAACAAACACACCTTGGCTGCTGAATAGGAAACAGCCAGTTCTTTGCCTCAGAGAAGAAATGAAATAAAAGATTCATTTGAACATTTAGTGCTGTGGTCACACTTTCACTTTAAACTCTCTTCGGTCCATCTTCAGTTCTGACTGCTCACACCTTTTCATTTCTATCCATTTTATTAGTGGACTTCACACCTTCCATTTGAACCTTCCTGAGTGGAAAGTCCACAAATAAAATGGATGGAAATACAGTGGTACCTCGACATACGAGTGTAATTCGTTCTGTAACCTTGCTCGTATGTCAAATTGCTCGTATCTCAAAGCATTGAAATTAATTGAAATGCCATTAATCCGTTCCAGCTCCCAAAACACCCCCTCATCCCTTCTTCCCTCTTTCTGTGTGCTCCTGTTCCACATTTCCCTTGAACCGAGGCAGCTGAAAGGACCCAAAGGAGGGCAAGGGGAAGGGGAAGCGCCCTCTACCTCTCACCTGTAGGGCCCCTCGAGCGCTTGAAGATGAGAGACGGAAGGGAAAACAGACGCAGGGCGGCATCCCAAGGCAGGCGACGAGCGGTGGAGGGAGCGAGCGCGCACGCGTTTGAGGATGAGAGACGGAAGGGGGCGAGGCAGAAGGGAAAACAGACGCAGGCAGCATCCCAAGGCGAGCGACGAGCGGTGGAGGGAGCGCGCACGCGCGCTTGAGGATGAGAGACGGAAGGGGAAGGGGGAGAGACGGATTCCTCGTATCTCAAATCTTGCTCTCATCTCAAAGCAAAATATCACTCGCTCGGTGGCTCGTATCTCAAAAAACTCGTATGTTGAGGCACTCGTATGTCGAGGTACCATTGTACAAAGGTATGGGCTGTCAGATCTGAAGATGGACTGAAGATTAAAGTGAAAGAGTGGCCATGGCCAAGGAAGTGTAAGAGAAATAGCTTGATTAGTTTTCTACCGTGACTTCACGGCAACCTTATCTCGGATTCAAAATGTTTTCAATCCTCGGAGTCCACACGGCAGTTTGGCTTAACACACTTTCTCCGTGTTAAACCACCCCAAAGTGTGGTGAATCTCAATCCTGATTTCAACAGGTCTCACTCTGGATCCTGTGCTTGAAATGTTTTACATTTTTTACTGTGGGGACCGGACCGTGTTAAGGGATGAGAATCCATGTTTAGGGTTTCCCTCCCCCAATAGCTTGCTTCCAAAGATAGTGATTTCATTGAAAAAATCCACCCTCAAAACAGCCACTATAAAAATCCAGTCCTTAAAGCTACACTGTAGTGATCTAGCCTCTTCACACCTTAATAACAATGTTGCAGTTTTGCACAATTCTAGCTCTTTGAAAGTTCTGACCTTTAAAAAGGGAAAGGAAAGGAAAGCCCTGGAGTTTCTGTTTTAAAGGCTGTGGCTGTGAAGGGGGTTTGAGTTGCTGCTGCTGCTGTGTGCCCTGGGAAATGGGGAGAGGAGGGCAAAGAATTTCTGGCTGCTGGTGCCATTTTTCCTCCATCCAGGCAAGGCAGCCACCCAGCTAGGCTCCGTGAAGGGGTCTGTTATGGGTGGTACGTTCACGCCAGGAGGAAGAGGACAGGGCAGCCCTGAAGAGCGGCTTTTAAAAGGTAGCCACTGGAGTCCCCCCTTGAGTCACGTACGTCCTCAGAATCCGGATTGAACGCGATTAAGCTGAAAGTAATGAGGACAGGCAAATTCGCATTTGCATCCGGTTCTGTTATCTCGGTTTAGGGAAAGCGAAATAAGGTTGCCGTGAAGACACGGCCTATCATACTTGAAATAAACCCAAAATAGCCCTCTAAAAGTAAGAAGAAAACAAAAAGTTGAATTCTCTGTGTTTAAAATGTTAATAATAATATTCAGGAATTATCAACCGTCAACATACAGAACTTGTAAGTATATGTGTCTCTTTGTGCTATGCTATACTTCCAGAGCAGACAGATTTCTTAATATTATTAACTTTAGTTGAAACGACCCTCGTTGATTGAAAACTGATTCATATAAAATCATATCACACTTCCAAATCTGTTGAAACGCAAAACAGACTAAGCATATAATCTATATAACTATGCGCACACCTTATGAATAAGAATATAAAACAGCAATGCATTATTTAAGCACATTTTAAAAAGAAAATATTCATAAGGCACAGTAGGTAAATTGTCCTAATCATTCCACCAGTCACACGAGCTGTATATTTAATCCCATGCTTTCTTATTTAAACAATTTAAAATCACTGGAGTCTTCCTTATTAGTTCTTCTAAATACTACTAACACTGTTTGATTTTTAATATCAATAGTTGCACAGCATTTTGAAATGAAAGGTTGAACATATATATTCAATATTATAATTGAATTAACCTTTGTGATACATTATGTGGAAAATTGGAATTGATTTACATGGTTTTAATTCTTCACCTTCCAAGCCCAGTTCTTGTTTTATTCATAACTAGGCCCCTGTGACCAAAAAAATATATTTTGATGGTGAAAACATAATATCAGCAATACTCAACTACATAGAATAATCATTCCCCTTTCTTTTTTATCCATTTTCTTTCTATCCCCTCATACACACATCAGACTGTGACAGAACTATGTAGCTCCATTGTTTCAATTCAGTCAAGTTAAGTTTTCTCCTCAGTTCTCCTCCTGAGTCTTCCACTCAGCACGGTCCTTCTATAACTCACATTAGCTAACCTCACTGTGTCAATTTGTAATTGTTCTGTATCATTTGACACGTATACAAAGTACCAGAGCAATCTACCCAATGACAACAGCAGTAGCAGCAGTAGCAGAAACAAAATATTACAGATATTACAGATTTAAAAATTGATTCTGTTTCTGGTAGAGACATCAACTAGAAGCTGATGGAAGATCTTCCCAGCTTGCTCTTTCTCCTACACTCTGTTCAGGCAAGGTAGCTCTTCTGATAACTGTTGAGGGAAGAAGGGGGCATCTTTCAATGCTGTTGGAGGATCTTCCTAGCTTACGCTTTTTCTCTACTTCCCTCAGGGCAAGGTGATTCTTCTGAGGAAAATTGGGAGCTGGTTCTCCCAGCTTCATGTTTCTCTTCTCCTCCTTTCAATGCTGGATCTTTTGGTGACAACAGAGAAAATATGGGGATACTAGTGGGAGCTGATCTTCCCAGCTGATCTTCCCACTCTTTCCTCTGTTTGCTTTCTCAAGCAAGGTGCCTTTTCTGGTGACAACTGAAAGAGGGAGAAGCTACTACCAGGACCTGATGTAGGATCTCTCCAGCTTGCTCTTCTCCTTCTTTATCTCTGCAATACAAGCTCCTATATTTCCTTCCTTGGTTTCTAGAGTTATGAGCTCATCATAGAGGAATGACGTTCTTTGCTGGTCTTCTTTCATCAGTAAGCTTTGAATCATGACCTAGATTGTTGTCCTAATGACTAGAAATGGAAGTGAAATGCTCTATGGAAAGCTTTGTTTTATTATAGCTAATTCCTATTTACCACAAGGCTCATGTGCTGGTACACAATTCTTCATTATTGCAGTGAAGTCTATATAGCAATAGCCTTAAGGCTGATCTGAAAGATGCTATTGTTCCACCATCCAGTGGCTCCTTCGCTATGTGGACTTCATATGGAGCCACAGCGGTAAAATATCAATCATTGTTGAAAGCACCAGTGTCTGCTGACCTAAGTAAGCTGAAAATGTTGGCATTAACGCATAACACACAGGAGCAGTGATCTGAGGGAAAGCCATCTCCCATACATACAGATTTGTCTTGTTAGTGAGGTCATCTTCCAAGTTTCTTGATGTAACTGTGACTTGGAGAAGCTCCTCTTCCAGTGACCATAAGGTCAACAGTTTCTGCTGTGAGCCCACTATTGGGAATTATTAACTAAAGGTGCCACCAAGTTGAACTTAGTCCTTGGGGAGAACATGGATGGATGGATCTAAGGGCGATTCCACGCTTCCCAGTATACCAGATCAGCAAGCGTACTTGAGCCCCCCCTTCTGCACGTTGGTGGACCTGCCCCCCTGTGACCTCCCTTAGATTACAACAGTGTGTTGAAGGGATGTTCCTAGTAGACTTGCACAAGTACTATTGTTCTTGCATTCTTAGATTGAGATGTCACTGCAAATCACCTTTCAGTGTTTTCAGAAAAGTATGTTTGTACATAGTTTTGAAACACATTAGCTTATCATTCAGCCTTGTGTTAACATTACCATACAGATGCATATATTAGGCACCTAGTGCAATCTCAGTGTCAGTGTAAGGAGTGTTCAAGATATTTGCTTCAGGTTTGCTCTGCAGCAGGCTTGCAAAGAAGGAAGATTAAAGCAGGGAGTTTCTGATCTTCACCAGTTAAAGCCCCAGGGGCATCAGGCCTAGTGCCAAGGCGGCTGGAGGAGTCATTGAAGTAGACAAAAACACTGGCAACACAACAAACTACAAGAATCACCTGCTACAGATTCTGATTTTGGGCTCTGATCACTTCTCATTATTTCAATGTTTTGTTTTCTGCAAGTGTCGTTTCCCAGATTCTGTTCCTGTTGCCCACATTATCTACTGTCAGGGTGGTCAGAAGGAAGAGGGAAAAGAAAACAGCAATGAAAAAACACCTGCTGGAGTTTCCCTCCTGCACACAACTATGGAAATGCCAGTTTGCAGAACAACTTTGCAACTGACTGCAGTTCGTTCAGCAAAGATTCCAGCTCGTGAGGCATCACTGGCACGTGACAATCTGCCAAATCTGACAGAAACAACGCAAAACAAGGCCTATAGCAACAGATGCAATAAGCTAACAGCAATGACCAGAAAGAATCTACATATACTATATAAATTGACTGTAGAAATTTACTAATTTGGTGGAAGGGGGGCTATAAATAAAAAATTATTATTATAATTCAATAATAATTTCTAAAGATGTGAAACGATAAAAATATACAAATAATACAATAACATGTGCATCACCATCACCATCATTATATATGCTGTGGCAGTCTTCACCTGTCTTAAGGTACACATGCATGCAGGCATCCAGAATGCCCAGATGTGCTATCACCTTTACACAGGCATAGGCACCCACTCTCCTCCTACTGGGTTTTCCAGCAATAGTTTTTAGTGAGTTTTTGGGAGGGGAGGAAATCATGTGTGTGTGTGTGGGGGGGAGAGTGAGGCTATGGTGGACTTGCCTCAGATACATGATAGTTGTCTTCAAGTATCTGAAGGGCTGTCACAGTGCAGGGGGATCAGCCCTATTCTCACATAAGATGGGAGGACTAGAAACAGCAAGACGAAACTTCAAGGGAGTCAATATAGATTAGACATTAGAAAAAGCCCTTCCTGACAGTAAAGGACAATCAGTCAATGGAATAAGTTGCCCAAGAGGTAGTGAGCTCTCCTTCACTGCAGCTCTTCAGGCAAAGGCTGGAGAAACATCTGGGATGGTTTAGAAAATCCTACAGTAAACAGGGGATTAAAATGGATTACTCTGGAGGTCCCTTCCAGCTCTATAATTCTAAGATCATAATGGCCCTATATTCCCCCCATCTGGATGCATCCCTAGATATTTTTATTTGACTCCTTAAAAGGGCAGGATTTCAGCTACCCTACTTGACCTTTAAACCATCCAGATAGACAGTCAGGTTTGGAGTATAGAATTTCCCCATCTCCTATAAATTTGGAAGCTTCCGAATGTCTGAAAACATAGGATGTTTATAAATATCCCTCTTTTCTTTATTTCCTTCTTTAATTCAGTATCTACAGACATTTTATGGTAGGATCCACAGGGTCTGCACCAGCTGGATGCTAGGTGTCCAGTGACCACATATCGGTGCGTGCCCTACACTAATGCATAGTTAATAACATGTTCTTGACAATCCTCCTTCTTAGCAAGTGAGGGTGGGCTTAGTGGGGCTTGGACCCAGATAAATGTTCAAGGCTGCCTCCAGAGGTTGGCTAATATGCTGCTAGAAAGTGGGTAATACAGACATTTGTTTTCTCGCCATTATCCTTAATGTGACTGCGTGACAGCTAGCATTGTTTTTGTATGTTTTACTGACATGCGTGCCAAATACCTGGAAGCATGCATTGGCATGGTTATGCATGCATGCACATCTGTTTCAGCCTCCATGCATGTGTGGTGCATGGAGCTAGGATGCCACCTCCTTCCATAAGGTGAGTAAAAAATGCTATTGCTGGAAAACATGCAACCAACAATACTTTTTCATGGGTTTGGGAGGATATAGGGGGGCTATGGCTGGGTTGCCTTAGATACGTGAGACAACCTGATCATAGTGGTGCTGGAACAGCACTATATTCCCCTCTATCTGGATGGGGTCTAAGTCACTGTGAACCAACAGAATATAAACAAACTGTGGTGAAGATTGGGGTGAACTACACACTACTGCAAAAATATAAAATATGGAAACAGTGCTTTAGAGCACAGGAGCAGAGAAATGCTAATGCAGTATTGGATACTGCCTTCACTAGACGTTTTCAGCCCTGTTAGAAGTGAAAGACGAGTCTAAGGTAAGGATATGCACAAATACTTTTTTCACGTTCAATTCTAATTGAATCAAAAAGAGTCCCTTTGTATGTGGCAGGGTTTGAATTTGATACGAATGTTCTTTGAATGGTATTCAAATCCCTGCTGCCAGTCATGCCTACAAATCCTGTATGGATCCACTCTCAATCCGCTTTGGATCCACTGCAGATGTGAGTGGGCAGCCGCTTTTGCACCTCCCCAGGTTCACAAACATAACAAAGCTTCAAACGAATGTATAGAAGCATTCGCTTTGCATTTGAATGTCAATCCTCAAGTGTAGCTAACATCCAATTCAAATCTGAATGTACGAATTTAAACTAATTGAATCGTATTTCGAACGTAGCAAATATCTGTGCACATCCTTAGTCTGAGGTATAAAGTGCAATTGTGAAGGAGAGTAAAGGAAGTGGAACATAATGTGCATTACTCCAGCTTCCAGGGCTGTTACACTGGGTGTCCTTATTTAAGAAAAGACCAAAAGAAAAAGCAATCCCTTCAAAAAGATGCCACAGCTGGGAGATAAAGCCACATCAATGTGCTAATCTGGTTTGCATAAGAAGCACCACTTACACAGACAGCTGAGAACAGAAGTGCAGATAAAATTGGAACATCTCATCAGGAACAAAAGTTCAACAAGTCCCTGTCCCCCTCCCCCCATAATCACCAAACTTGTCCAGTCCCATATTTGCTTTGCTCACATAATTTCTGTAAAGTCCCAACTCTTGTCATGCATCAAAACCATAGAGATAGTTCAAGGGGATAATTCAGGTGAGGCAGAACAGCTGAACGTCACAACCTAATTTTCCAAAGAGAGGGGCAAGTTTCAACCTCTTGCTTTCACTAGGACTAGGCTGAACAAATTCTGGCTAGACCTGCAGATTTAAAGGCCTCAGTCATCATACAAACTAGGCCTTTCTTTTCAGTACAGTGCTTAGGATCAAAAGAGGGCTGGATTTGCCTTTGAAAAAGTCAAGACCCTGGAATTTCTGTGTCAGGGAAATGGGTTGGATTATGCACTGCGCCTGATACTTAACAGTAGAAAATTTCAGTTATTTTCCCCACAAACCTAAGCTATACCAAGGTGTTACATAGCGTAAGTAGAAGTTCTTTAGGGGATCCAATTAGCTGCTTCTGCCAGTGTGACGAGCACCCAATTCTCTATGCAGATGTAGAACCTCTGAGCACTTCTATCAAAGCACTATCCTTCATTCACTGGACTTTTGTGTTACTCCTCCGCTGTGGCAAGTGATCTGCTCTTCCCAAAGCTGCACAGGGGAATCTGATCTCAGCTTTGCTAATGGCAGTCAAGAAAGGGAAGAAGGATGTGGTTAGCCCGGGGATAACTTAATAGCTTTGTCCTTCTCGATGGAGCAGCTGGTCACCTCCCTCCAAACAAACTGTTTTCTTCATTCAGCAGAAAGTGGTTTCCTGTTTCCTTTCCTGTTATGTCTTCCTGACACCCACAGTCACAGATCACTAGAAGGGAAACTGCATCTTCCTGGGATACATGAAGGCCTACAAAGGAAAGGAGGGAGGGAGGGGAAGGAATCCTTTTTCTTAAGAACAGGCCATCCCCTTCCTTTTCTCCACCAGATCATAGTGATTATCGCAGCCATCACATTTCCTGGGCTTTGATATCATCCTGGCGAGATCTGCACACAGCAAAATTCTGCACCACGTTCATGAAGCCTCTTGTGATGGATTCATTAGAGAACTGAAAACCATCATCATCATCCCAGCCGTGAAGAAGAGTTGGCTTTTCTACCCTCCTTCTCTCACCCCATTCAGGGGAGTCTCAAGAGACTGGCAAACCTTCTCTTCCTCTCCTCAGAGCAGTTACCCTGTAAGATAGGTGGGGCTGTGAGAGCTCAGAAGAGAGCTGTGATTAGCCCAAGGTCACCCAGCTGGCTTCATGTTGCAGTGCGGAATTAAACCTGGTGATTCCCAGATAAGAGTCTGGCTCCTGGCTCCCTAACCACTAGACCAAACTGGCTCTATACGCATAGAAAAGAATACTAATTATAGACAATAAACCCCAAGAACAATCCATAATGCACTCATATTTTTTCATCTAAAGAGCACATCATTCCAGGAGATTGCCAAACAGCCAAGTATGACATCGCAACTCAGACATCGCAAGGAGTGGTGTAAAGGAGCGAGATCAGGAAAACCAAAATGCTAATCATTGTAAATATTCTCCCTGTAGTTTCGGATTAGCACCTGTGATTAACTGTGAGGGGTTAGATTAATAGAGTAAGGCCTACCTCATCATTATGCAGTGATCATTATTAATCCCATTTAATACTACAAAGGACTGGCTAGCTGGAAAAGTTGCGAACTTGGTACAGTATATTGCTAATTGTGGACTGAAATTCTAGGGAGTCACATTCCTAAGAGCAAACAGCCTAAGCTAATTCTGAGGAGACCAAGCTCATGGGTAGAGCAAAGTTCCTCGAAAGCAGAGGGTTGTCAGCCTCTCTCCAGACATACACAATGGCAAACCACTTCTGCATCTCTGCTAAGAGAACTTCATGGAGTCAACCAAAAGTTGGTTACAACTTGGTGGTAGCCATCATTTTGGGCAAATGCGTGTCTGAGAGGGTTTTCTTATTACATGTCTAGTACATTGTGGAGAGATGGCTAATTAAACTGAATGAATTAGCAGAGATGGACAAATTAACAAACTAAAGAACAGGACAATAGATTACATAAAAGACTAGAGACCTTTTATCAGTTTTGCTGGATTTGACTGATTTTATATGCAAAAGGACAGCCAAAAGAAGGAAAATACTGATGGGGAGCATTGAAGAGGTGATACTAGAAGAACACTCAGAAGAATGAAGGAAGCGATTTACATTTAACAACCAAATGATGGAATATAACTGTGAGATTCCATATTGAGATCCATAATAAAAAACAAAAACAAAAGCCACTCACAAATTTTCTAACAGTGAGATCTTGCTAATCTCAAAAAAGCTATTAGAAACACCCTTGTGTTTCAAAAGGATAGCTTTAGGAAGCTAGGGAACACTGGCTTCTATAGAGTAAGTACATTTCTCTTGAGACTTTTGCAAATGATGTTAGTCATTTTATGCTAATTTGTCTTAATTCTGGGAAACACATTAAGACAAGACTACATTGGCATTAGTTTTGCAAAGGTGCATAAAATCTGCAACAGCTCAGGCAGGGACATAAGAGGAATTCAATGCATGTGACGTGTAGAAAATAACTAGCTGTGACATCCTAAATTCACAGTTGCATTCTGGTAAGGACAGCAATAGTCTCAGATTACACTGCACATAAATGCATGGAGTGATAACTAGCTGACATGTTAGATGAAGGTTTATTTTTTTTTAAGAAAAAGAAAAGCAAATTTAAATCCATCATATGGAACAACTGGAAAAATGCACCAGGCTAGCAGATTCTTGTACTGCTGGCCTGCATCCCTGAAAACTTCCACTTGGTAGGAACAGAATCATCTGTTGTTGTAGAAGTCCTCTATGCTTACTACAGGAACTCTACAATAGGGTTGCCCAAGGAATACAATCTGCCTGAGGCAGAATTTCTAGCTAGTTTATTGGGAGGGATAAGATAAATGGGATAACCCATTCAACATTAGACAAAAGTGACCAAATGTGGCCCATATTTACTCCATCAGGTAGATAATAAGAAATTTATTTGCCAAACAACTTAATAGATTCCATAAAAAATAGTAGAACCAGTGTGTACAACACATGTCACAATAGACAAGATCATGTAGCACTCCAGGAAAATTAAAATCCCCTCTATACAGTTAAGTGCCACACCCAAGAATTTACAGACACAGTAATTTACTGTAATTAGTCACTTAAAAAAATAGTTCCCTAAAGAAACATGTCTCGTACTCCAAGTTCAGAAAAGGGAAGCTGCTGGAGTAATGTAAACTCTAAAATGTGTCCATCCGCAGAAGTGATTGTTCACAGCAAACATGACCCACATCCCATTCCACAGTCTCTCTTAGGTCCGTGAGGTATAAGAGCCCCAGGGAGGCACAGCTAGTGTCTCTGGCATGTATGAAGCCTGGGAGAATTGCTGATGGTGTGATCCCTTTGTATCCGGCAAGCCAACCCCTCCCCACAGTTACATCGCTGGAAGATCTCCAAACCATGAGTGCCTTTCTTGCGGTGTTTTGTGCACACCTGGCCTTCCTTGAGGACAGGTTTGCAGATCTTGGACCAGAAATGGCGGGCACAACACAGTCCTTCAGCACAGTCAGAGGAACGGAGGCACAGAGCACCTTCCGGGCCTTAGAGGAAAAAAAAACAGAGAGGCAGTTAAGAACACAACATCTCTTCACCAGTCTCCCATTTCACCTCATGCAGTACTAGAATATGCAAGTGAAGTCAAGGTTAGTTCTAAGTGCCCTTCTGGAGTCTTCAGCTACATCCAGAATAAAGTAGCTGACATATTCCAGAATAAAGTAGCTGACATATGGATGCTAATTGTGGATACAATTAGCATCCATTAACGCCTGTCCATGGGGCATATTACATGGGATGAATGCGCCAATCATGGGCCTTCCACTGTTTCCAGATCCAAATCCCAAGCAACCCCAGGCTGCCCTCTATGCTAGCAATGGCTGGTAAAACATACAGTTCAAAACATCTGGGCACCAGGCAGTTTGCAGTTAAGCACAATGTTTAAGTATCACATATACACAACTCCTTGTCCACCCATGCAAGGTATTTCATGCAGGCCCAAAGCTGCTGAAAGCAACCAAGATGAAAGCACCATGTTAACCAACCAGGGCTTCCAGTTGTGGGAGCAGACTTACTCCCCACCCCAGCAACAGCCTTTGGTCTGCCAGCTATTCAGACTTGCCAGCATGTGAGCGCCACCATGTACAGATCTTTCATGGCAAGAATAATCCCCCAAACCCATGCTTTCTATCATTGTTCATCACCACCACCCACAAGGGCAAGAAGCACCAACACTTTAGTTCTGAGCTGAATCTTGACAAGAGCTGAAGAATAAGCCATCCATTTTAACTTATGTCTCCAAAAATGTATTCATTTACTGTCTTATATAAAGCATTCACATCAAACATTTTTTTCCAAAGAGCTCAAAGCTGTACATATTATCCACCTCTTTTATCAGTTCTGGGTTGCTCATCCTAACCTACCTCACTATCTGTTTCCATTTCCAAGAAGGACTCAAACCCAGAGGGTCATAGCTCCGACTCCTAATCCAGCGTAGTGCTACAACAAGCACGACTGACACCAGATGATGGAGACCAGTAATCTTCAGGCAGTCTAGATATATAGTCAGCCTTATATGATCCTCATTGCAAATACATCTGTATGATCCCACTTCACAATTCTTAAGACCTTTCCAGGGATAACAGCCATACTAATCACCCCCTCCCTTTGTATCTGTCCACTGTTACACCTTTACCTTTGGGATGATGAAATCGCGTTGAAGTTGTGGTCCTTTTGGAGTGAGGGTCTACGGTGCCATGGCCAGCACTTTCCACAATGGTCTCTTCAACCTCCTCAGGGTGAAAGTGGTCATGTTCCACCAACACACACATTCCTAATAAAAGGAAGGACAACAAAGGCACCTTAGCCCAAGCTAATGCAGGTTTAACCAGGCCAGAGGTTCTGACAGTCTTCCAGTCTATGTCTAAGGGAGTCACAAAGAGTTACGTCTGTAGCAGGCAGACAAAGCAGCCACGTTTCTACATTTGTTTATCATGGTTTTATCTACACGGCCAAGAAATAGCCACAGTTTCCTGCCTAAAAGTACAAAATAGCTGAATCAACCTGCT
Organism: Aspidoscelis tigris stejnegeri; assembly: GCA_023333525.1. Taxonomy (NCBI): domain Eukaryota; kingdom Metazoa; phylum Chordata; class Lepidosauria; order Squamata; family Teiidae; genus Aspidoscelis; species Aspidoscelis tigris. The sequence continues at coordinate 86,375,720 of JALMGA010000002.1, read as the reverse complement.
GCCTGCATCTACCACCCTCTTCCAAGGGTTCAGGAGATGCAACTATAATCACCATCTGTAGGGAAGTATTTAGGTTGGACACTTGCCCTCTAGCCTTCCTAAGCATGGTGGAACATAGCGTTCCATTCTGGGCCAAATTTTGGAGTCACAAACCCAGGGAGGTAAAGCATTCAAACAGCTTTGGTCCTTTTGATTTCTCATCTTCCAAGGTTTAGAAATTGGTAACAGAAAGACTCTTGCTGAAGAACTGTCACTCAAGGCAAGAGCAGAGGTTGCCAGTGTAGGGCTGCTTTAGGTGCTGTGAACAGCAATAGCCTCCCTTGCCCCTTAAGAACCACTGAACCTGACAGCACGGGACACAACGCTTGTGGCTGCTTGTGACTAGGGGCATAAGAACCTAAGAGGAGCCCTGCTGGATCAGGCCACAGCCCATCTAGTCCAGCATCCTGTTTCACACAGTGGCCCACCAATTGCCCATGGGCATCTCAAGCAGAGACAAGGGCAAACCTTCCCCGGCTCTCAAATCCCAGCAAATGGCCTTAGAGGTATCCTGCTTGCCTGCCTCCCCCCCCCCCACCCCGTGCCTTAAAGATGCACTACGGTAATTCTGCACTGGCTGGTATACCAAACCAGCAAGCAAACTAGGAGCTCAGTGTGGTTTCAGGGAGGTCCACACGGAAAGGCGGCTTCTAGTAGGCTTGCTACTCGAGCATACCAGCACAGAATCGCCCCAGGAGGAAGAGCGCTTCTTGGTCACAAGCTCCTGCAAAAAAACAACAACAAAAAAAACCGAACAAGCATCGGGAGGGAAAGGTCCAGCCTTCCCCTTGAAGATCAAAGCCGGGCAACGCTTCCGCAACTGTTTTCACACTGGTCTGTTGATCACACGAGTCAATCTTTGCTCAGAAACCAGCCTCCTTTTTGGATTCGGAGGGACTAAACTAAAGCCCAGAGCCTTAAATCCTAATGCTCTGGCAAGGATCCCCAAATGGGAAAGGGGTTAAGGAGACCCTGACTATGAATGTTCTCCGACCAAGCCTGAAACGTTGGGAAAGAGACAACCGGCGCCCTTCCCGGAACGGGGCTGGGGAAGGAAGTCATATCCTTCTACACGTGCCGGCTTAATGCGCAGCCACACAGGATTATGTTACCGCCACTGTGGAAATGGGAAGAGGGCTAGATGGGGGGGTCAAGGAAACGTGTCAGAACCGTTCGGCCCCGTTCCTCGCATGCTTCGCAGTTCAGCGCCAGACCGGTCAGTCTTCAGCAGAAGAGGGGGGCGGAGGGAGAGAGAGACTCCGCCCACCCACTTACCGTTTCTGCAGTAAGTGCCCGGGCAGCACATGGCGTGGCGGTGGCAGCGCTTGCGGCGTCGGCGGCAGGGCAGGCACACTGGCCCGAGTCCGGCGGCGGCGGCGCCCTCGCGGGTCGGGGCGGCGCAGAATTCCCCCGCTTTGCAGTCCTCGTCCTCCAGACACGTGTACGACTGTAGGGGAGGGAAACGGGGGAAAGGAGTGAGGGAGGGAAGAGCCGTCGAGGGGGAGCAGGCCGACTCCGAGGAGGCTGCAGTAGAAGAGGCAGTCCTCTCCTCCTCCTCCTCCTCCTCCAACCCGCCTCCGTGGCAGCCCACGTACCTGAAGGGCATCGACGGCTTGGTGTTTGTTGCTGCCGTCGTACAGGGCCGGCGCCGCGCTCGCCGACGAGCCCGCCGACGACGCCGACGGATGGCTCTTGATGGCGTTGGAGCTCAGCAAGTTCGCGCTCAAGGCGGCGGCGCCGGCGGCCACATGCCCCTCCGCCCCGGCCTCGGCGACGGTGAGACCCAGCGCGGTTAGCAAGAGCGCCAAGAAGCCGCAGCGCCCGCGGCCTCCTCCTTGCCGGCGCGGGGCAGACGGCATCCTTCCGACGGGGCCGCGGGATGAGCGAGGCGGAGGAAAGGTGCGCGCTGGGATCCCTCCGCGACCTGAGAAGCGAGGCGCGCCCGACCTCGCTCGCGCGCGCGCGCGCACCTCGCTCTTCTCGCACCCAAAGCCGTCGGGGCTTGATAAATTCCAGCGAAGGGAGGGAGGGAAAAAAAGGTCCCCGGCCGCGCTCGGCCGTCCGTCTCGGCTGGCTGGCTGAAGGGGCTTTCTCGCCAGCGCTGCTTTTATAGTCGCCGGGGTCCTTGAGTGTTCCCGCCCCCTCGGGGAGGGGGACCCGGAGGGAGTGCCGGAGAGCAGGACTGGGCTGAGGGTGGGATTACAAAGAGACCGTGGAGGGGGGGTGGGGGGTGGAGGAAAGTTCGGGGACACCCCCGCAAAAGGAAGGCGCCCATTGGACGGATGTCCCAATCGGGACTCGGAAGGACGACGGGATGGATGAATGAATGAATCAATGGATGGAGAGAACTTCTAAGAGGTTAAGAGCAGGATGTTTGCACGGGTATAATCGCTGAGTAGAGGAGTTTACCCCTCAGAAAAAGTGTCCATATGTCTGTGGGGAGGGGGGGGAGGGCTGGCCATCCCTTCCAGTCGACTAAATCTCAGGCAAGGCTATTCATTTCTTCTCCCCACCCCCCACCCCCACGAATAACCCTGACCAGAGATTGCAGTTGTGCCGCTTCCTAGTGACCTTTCTTCGGATTAAGAGGCTGACCGGAGTCAACGAAAAATGTAAATCCACCTCAGGTACAAAAAGCATGAGGTGCCTCTGAGGTGGCTTCGTTCACACGTGCAGTCTGCCTCCCCTCTTTCAGGAACGTCCTGTGGATGATGGAAGGCTTGGAGATGCCTAGGCTACACAATCTGAGGTGCCCCTTTTGTAATGTCTGAACCCAGGCTGAGAATACTGAATTATTCCCAAAGCATTCAGTTTATACTGCTGCAACTTTAGGGAAAGTTTGTGGGACTAAAGGAAGAAACCAAGGGTAGAGTTTTGATGGACAAGAATAAAGGGAACCCTTGTTCAAACCCCTGTTCCAGAACACCATATCACTAGGGATGTTTTTCCTCTAGCACTAGAGTACCAGTTAAGGACCCATTAAGGACCCTTAATGGGTCTTTTAGTGCTAAGTGGAGAAACACCCTCAGTGTCACACTGCACATCCTAGGTGTAACACTGCACATTCTGCCTTCCAACTTGACCTACAGCACAGGGTTGTTGTACATAGTCAAAATGGAGGGGAAGAAGAAAGGCAGGATATGAGTGAATATACATCAGATAAGTAAGGGGGCTGTGTTCAGACATGTCAAAAGGGGCACCTCAGAGGTGCTTCAGGGAGACAGTGGCTCTCATGTTCTTAACCATTTGTGAATCCACTTTTTCTAACGTTCAGGGTGTGTTCTTGACTTGCGGATACTGCACATACCGATGCATGGTTGGGGCATGGGTGTCACACCTGATGCCCGATACTGTTAGCGGCAGCACATTATGTCGACACTACTTCAAATTTACCTACTCTCTCCGCAGTTCCAGGTAAATTTGAATGTTCCCACCAGTCCGGACAGGACAGTGAGAACAGCAAACAAGAGCTTGGCTGCCCCCATCCCACTTGACGCACGCCTCACCATGTGTGCCTTGGAAGTACTGCAGCTTTCTCTGAGAAAGCTGCGGGGAGGCGGCTTGAATCCAGACGGTGCATCATGGCTTTGCAACAGGTAAGCTACGTATTTTGTTATAACTGCAGATTTAATCCACTAATCTGGAGACTACCCAGGAGAGGGGAGGACTGGTGTGTGAACAATCCCACATCAAAGCTGTTTCTAATCCACTTCTGAGATGCTTCCCCCCCTTTTTTTTTTTTTTTTTGCTGTGCTGGATCACAGGGACAAGGAGTGAAAGTGCTCCTTCAGACTCCACTTTTATCTCAAAACACATTTATTTTGGAATTGTTGGGCACTGTGCCTCTTTGGCTGCCTCCAGACTTGCAAAATAAATCTTCAGTTAAACATAAAAGCACACTATACTTACTTCACTGCAATGACTAGCCATCCCGACTTGAAAAGCAGCTCTGTAGCTTCCCATTGGAAGCTGCGAGAGCTGAGTCGGCATACGGCGTCACGTGGGTTGAGGCAGCCAATCAGATTTGAGCTGCACTTCCTGCTCTCATTGGTCTCTTCTCGCCATTCTGTCTGGACTGAAGGGAAAATTCAAATTTTGTTTACACTGCACAGCGAGTGTTGTTAGATCAGCATTAAGGTAAGTGTGCAGTACTGATTGGATGATGCAATGCCTTGATGATCCATCAATCATCTTGTGTGATGCCTGGAATGCAAATGTGTATTCCGCCGTGCAGTATAAACAAGTCTGGATGCAACCTTTGTGGTGCAGAGGCTTCCTAAATTGGCAAGGTTGTGAAGTAGCCTAGGAGTTCCCCAGCTGCTGTACAATACGTATCCAGAGCTTTCCGCTTGCCTTCAGTGAGGGCACACAGGCAGATACACGAAGAAAGACTCGTTTACCACATCAAAACAGAAGGACCAAGGCAGCTGAGCCTTCTAATTGCTCTTTGATGGGATATTTAGACGCAAAAAGCGATAGACTGGCATTTGCTAATTGCAGATTAAAGAAGTGAGGAGTGTCTCTGGAATTTGAAAACATTCAAAAGCACCATTAGCTTCGTCTTTTGCTTGTCCCTGCCTACCTTATCATGATATCCCCCCCCCATCATACTTTTTTTTCTTCTCCCTCTACCAAGATTTTTGAATGTGACATCTTTGTCTAGGCTGCTTAAACAATCTGTGGAAGATCAAAGCGACCCTAGAGGCCATAAGCAAAAAATCATTATCGCTCTTCCAGTCCTTTCAAGCCACATTGCTTGAGTAGCTCATGTTGATAAGGAGTTCTCTCTGAATTGCGACTTTTCTGGAAGCCTAAGATACTTGCTAATTGTGCCTCATCATATGCTCAGATCTTGTAACAAGGTTAGATTGGTTAAGAAGTTCAAAGAGGGGCCATAATGGCTCCTATCCTTGCCATCCGCAAACTGCTTCTATGCTTCTTTTGTTCTCCAATTGGCACTGTTCCTTCAAAACAATTAGAGGCTCTGTGCACTAGAAAAACCAACAGGTAGTAATGGCTTGTGACAGCTTTCATCCCCATTACTGGAAATTAAATATGCCAATTAGCTGTGTTTCTTTATACAAATGCTGAAGTGCTGGACATAAATTTTAAAATTACACCGCAGCCTACACATCTTCCTTCGGAAGAGAGTCCTGGTGGGTTCAAAAGTGCCCAAATTCCCAAGCAGATGTAGTCTTGCAAAGACAAGATTATTTAGAGAGTCTGCGGCTCAGATGATTGAGCTTTAAACTGGTGATGGACAAGACAACATTTTTAAAAATGCTTTTGTATCTTCAGGGACATGGAAACCTCAGCACAACAGCATACCTTTTGTGCAATAGTTTGCGTAACGGTTTTAGATAATCTCTTTTGATAGTGATTTTATTGTGTCCTGAGACCTTCAGGTATGGGGTAGGATTAGATAGATAGATAGATAGATAGAAAGATAGATAGATAGATGATAGATAGATAGATAGATAGATAGATAGATAGATAGATAGATAGATAGATAGATAGATAGATAGATAGATAGATAGATAGATAGATAGTCCTTGTACATGCAGATTAAAACAAAATCCATGCCTAGTACAAAATAAATAAGCACTAAGCTGAGGAGCCAGAATGCACATCAAATCCCCCCATCTCCTAGGTTATCAGAAATCCAGGTGAACCCTCTATTTCAACAGGTGTGGCTTGTTAGGCAACTGGATAGATTAGACTTTCCACCCTACATTTGGTTTTGTTGCATCTTGTTGAAATTCCCCCATTTGAGCAACTCTTAAAGATACAGTTGCTTTCTTCTGCACTTTCCCATGGCCTGATCCACAAGAAGAGTTGTTTTTTATACCCTGCTTTTGTTCACCCTTTAAAGGGACTCAAAGAGGCTGACAAGCTTTCTGTTCTTCCCCCCACAACAGACACCCTGTGGGTAAGTGGGGCTGTGAGAGCTCAGAAAGAGAGCTGTCACTAGGCCAAGGCCACCCAGCTGGCTTTGTGGAGGAGAGCGGAATTGACCCAGAAGACTACCAGATAAGAGTTTATCACTCCAGCCACAAAACCAAACTGACTCACAACACATAAACTTGTATGCAGTTTTGGATGATAGCATAATCTGCTGCCTCTCAAGCATGAATCCCATTGCATGTTACACCTGAAATGACGATGGCATATTGACTTAGGGAGTATGTACCAACTCTCTAGCATATCTTGGGCAAGACCCCCCTTATCTTTGCTTCTCCCATCTGCAAGGAAGATATATTCCGATGAATTGTCTCACTGAGTTAAAACTTGTGCCCAAAGGTCAATCCTGGGACAATTTTTTTTAACAATACTTGTATTAATTAACCAAAATATCAATAGTAGTAAGCCCAAAATGATGGCATTCTCTGTATTTATGGGCTTAAATCTCCATTATGGATGTAAGTTCAGCAATAGCTGAAGGGGCAGAAACTTCCAGGCCATGTTTCAGTCAGGGCTCTTCCTATACTTCCCATTAGCATGGTCTAAGGAGGCATCCAGGGGCCACTTTTCTGCCTGCTGGTGGGGAATAGAGGAAGTCTCACTCCGCCTAGAACACTTTGTCTGCACTGGATGAAGTGAGGAGAAGAAGAAGAGTTGGCTTTTCTAAACCGCTTTTCTCCCCATTGAAGGGGACTCAAAGCACTGACAAAGCTTTCTATTCTAGAGATGTGCACAAATGTTTTTTTGACATTCTGTTCAAATCGAATCGAATACCAAAAAGTCTGATTTGATTCAAATCTTTTACATTTGAATTTAACAATTCGAATTTGCCAAATTTGAATCTGTTCGTTCAAATATTTGATTCAAATCTTCACATACGAATGTTGACAACATTCACAAGTGCATGTACACATCCTCCCCACATACATGCGCATGTGTACACATCTGTATGCATCCCGTAATTATCCCATATGAAACCCGTTTTTGTCCCACATGGATCCGTACAAATGTGTACAGATGGGGGAAAGATGTGGATCTTCAAGTACGCATCGTGTACAAACCCGTACGCACATGAACGTCCAGATAATTCAAACAAATAGATCCAAAATTCAAAATTTGATTCAAATGTGTACATTTGAATTTCGGGACATTCTATTTGAGTTTGAATGTCGAAATTCAGCACGATTTTCTGTGCACATGCCTATTCTATTCTTCTCCCCACAACAGAACACCCTGTGAGGTAGGTGGGGCTGTGAGAGCTCAGAAGAGAGCTGTGACTTGCCCAAGGTTACCCTGCTGGCGTTATGGAGGAGGGCGGAATCAAACCCATATTCCCAGCTAAGAGTCCAGCTCCCTAACCAATAGACCGAACTGGCTCACCCTTTAAAACTACCCACTTTGAAAGGTTGTGACTCCTCACCAAATCTGCAGAATGTGATACGGATCCAAAGTGCAGCACTATCATGCTTTACTAGTAGGCCTTCACCAGCGGGCCTACAGGGGATCCTTTTGCGGGATGCTCCAGGAAGCATTATCAAAATCAGTGCTAGCCTTTCTGGGAACTGAAATGGTGGTTCCTAACTTTCGGCAGCTTGGTGTTGGCTCTGAGGGCCCTTGAAGTCAGTGGCTGGGACTGGGCTGTCCCTCCCACACTCCAATGGCATCCCATGCTAGCGTGGGATAGGTTGTGTATTCTGGACCAGTGGTAACATCTGCCAGTATAAACGAATCTGGATGCAGCCAGTAACATGTAGCACTCACGTTTTCACCCCATCTTTAACCATCTTTTCTAGCTAGAATCTTTGTGGGCTGGGGAGAGAGGCAGACTGGTGTGTGAACAATCCCACCTGTGAACCGTCTCTAAGCTGCCCCAGTGATGCTTTTATTTATGGTGTGTGAATGCAGTTTTTCCTGGATAGCAAAAGTGCCTCCTTGAGTAGCTGTGGAAATGGGAATTTACTTGCTGAAGGAGCACCTAGTTAAATGGTTTATAGATTATTCAAGGTAGCGAACATTCTCCTCCATTTTATCCTCACAACAGTTGTCAGGTAGATTAGACTGAGCTTCAGTTTACCTAGTGAAATTCTGTAACTGGGTAGGAATGCTGGACATCCAAGCCCTAGTCCCGGACTACATGTCAGTAGCTCTAACTGGTTTCTTATTGGCGGGGTACAGCATGTGTTCATAAGGTTTTTGCTGCTACTTAAAGAAAGTCTTCTGGATTATACAATGCACACATTTAGAGCAGTATAGAAACAAAATCCAGCTTTCATAAATGTAGCTTGCGAATTCTCATATTTCCTGTATAATGTATTCCCCCAATTTGGTCCATGTCCACATCCTTTGTTTGAAAAAGGGCCCTTGTTGATGAAGATGGCTCACATTCACAATGAGGTTCTTCAGAAAAAGTGGGAAATGTTTATACTAATGGTCCTTCCTCAAGCACACCGCTCTTTTTTTCTCCCCCTCCTTTAATAGGGCTTTCTGCCTTGGGGCTACTCTGAAAGAGGCAACCACCTTCTTACGTTGGGATCTTCTTGATCCGAGAAAACAAAGGAAGAATTTTAATACCGCTTAGCTACTCAAGAACAGTCAGAACAAATTAGTAACAAGCTCAAGGAAAGGGAGGGGGAGGTGGACGGCCTAGATGAATGGAATGATTTATACATCAAGAGCCCTGAAACAAAAGGAAATCTCCAGCAAGAAGGAATTAAATTCCAGGAGAGAAAGAGTTAGGAGATAAAGTAATTAGAGGGAATTGTCTCCTTCATGCATGTACTAAGCTATGCAATCCCAGGGAACAAAATCCTGTGCACGAGACAGGCCACCCAACTTCACAGTGCCGTTGAGTGCCTTAATGTGCAAAAAGGAAAAGGAAAAGAAGTCCCCTCCCTCTTTGCGAAAGCAAGAGCCTTGTTAATGTAGAGCAAAATATTGCTGGCATACACGATATATTATAGTGTAGGTTTTCATGGAGCAGAGTTCACATCATTAGATGCATTAATATGACTTAGAAAGTAGGGATGAAAGCAGTAGGGTTAAGTAGTTAAGACATCAGCACCTCAGTGCTTTTTCTGGGTTGCATATCTTAGAATGGAACATCCTGATTTATAGCATGAGATGAGATAATAATAGACACACCCTTAGAAGTGACAGTCCAGATGCTGAACTCCTGGGTAATGGGGATGAGGGTAACGTGGGGCATTTCTACACTTAGTTTCCCTTCTGTTGGATGGGAAACATGCATAACAGACTACTGTGTACTGTGTACTAGCTAATCCACAGTAGCCTAGTCCCCACGCGCCTGGAGACTCACCTGTGTCCAGTTGAGTGTCTGATCTCTGACAGGGCACCACCATTTTGATTGTGGTCCTTGGTGTGACTGTATGTGTGCCGGTGTTGTCGCTATGGTAACAATGACACTCTGCGCGCACACAGTTGCATTTGGGATCGTCTGAGGTTCCTGCACACTTGCGCGGTATCTCAGATTACCCCTCGCACCGGAAATGGTGCAAACATAAACAAATCAACATAAACTTCTAGTTAATGGTAGTTTGTGTGTTTTGCACCATTTTGTGCACCACAGCTAGCTTGCAATAGGTAGGGGCAGGCAGGGGGTGTTTCTAGGCAGATGCACCTGCTCAGATGTTAACCTATTGCAAACTACAAATTCCCAAATATATATATTTGTGATTATTCAGATTTTGATTGTAAAGTTTGACTAGCCTTTTACCTATGACAGCAATTCAGATGACTAAGTAGAAAATAGTATTTTTGGACTGAGTGGGATGTCCAGAGTTTGGGTTTTGAAATGGGATGTCCTCGCTTGGCTTTCTTGGCTCAACAGCTGCAGCAGCGTCAATGGAGAACAGCTGGTTGAAAGGGTTTCTGCAAAGGGATGGTAGTATTCAGGGGCGCTTCCAGATGTGCCCCATACTGTTCTGTCCTGCCGTTGCTACTTCTTGCTTGAGAGACGCGACGGTTGGAAACCATGCAGGGATGGTGCAGCCACTTCCAGTACGCCTAACAGGCCAATTTGAAACTGTGCTGTCCCTTCAGCGCAGCTTCCCGTCTCCCAGATGGGATGCACCATTGTCCGCAGTGGGTGTGCAGCACGTCATGGAAAGCTGCGAGCTGAAGGAAGCTAAGCGACTTTGAATCGAGTCTGGACACAGGCCAGGACAATTAGAAGGCTAGCAGTGTACACAACATTCTGGCATCTCCAGGATGGATAGAAGATGTGTGCAGATAGATTACTTGCAACTTAAAACATGCTCTGTACTTTTTGCTCATTTCCCCCCATTTTTTAATAAAATAAGACAAATTTCATAACATAATAATCTCCTGTCATTTTTGCCTTACGTTTCCATTCGCTTAGTGGACCTTCTTTTATACGCACGTTTAGCCCTGTTCCCATGTACATGCAAGATCTTTTAAACAACAGGTTTGGTGCAAGTGAGAATTGATGAGAACCAGTCCCAAGGGTGGAGAAACACTTGCCTGATCTTGAGACAAAGATCTTTTTTGTACTTACATTGTAATGCAGTGTCCCTACTTCACTGAAGACTTATAGATATTTGGGTCAGAGACAGGAGGATTGCGGGGGGGGGGGGGGGAATAACCTTTGATTTCAAGGGAATGTTCAAGAGGAGCAATAATAGAAGCAGCAGGTAGACCCAGGTAAGTGTTTGCTATTACGGGAAACCCTGTATAATTGTCATATTTCCTGTAATAGTGATGTTTTGGGATATCTACTCAGTATCCTGGGACTATATTGGGCACACCATGGATATGTGTGGCAGTCCCAATGTAATCCCAGGAGAACTGTGGGTTCTAAGCCGCGTCTGGAGGCACCCTGTATTGCTGGAGAAAACATGGGATATAAAGGCACACTGACAATTGCCCCTTTAGAAATATTTTGGTGCCCTCTAGAGGCCTCCTAATTTATATTCTGTTTCACTGGTTTTAATATTCTGCTAAGAGTGCAAAGATTTAAGAAAAAGATACCCTGCAGTTAAGGCTGATGCTTGGAAAGTGCTGTAGATCAACATGGACTTAAGAGTTTCCTGGGCAACAGTGTGGTTGTGTTGTTTTGTTACTGCAGTTTAATAGCAAATTCCTCTATATGTCAAGCTGCTGTTAAAGCCACTGAACCATGGAATGGTTAAAAAGAGAAGGAGGGAGGGAGGAGTCATCCTCGCCCGTGGTCACACCTTCACCTTAAACCTTCAGTCCATTTCCAGTTCTGACTGCTTACACCTTTTTATTTCTATCCATTCTATATGTGGACTTTCCATCTTCCATTTGGACTATTTGTAAAAGGAATAAATAGTAATCCTTAAGGCCTCAAAATGGTGTTTTATTTGTTTATTTATTTGCATTTTTGTCCCACTCTATGCCTGAAGGTCTCAGGGTGAGTAAGAGCAATGAAAACCAAACGTAAAATGAATACTCTCGAATAATAACAATGCTTAGAAGCAAGGAAGAGAAGGTGTTTCCTTAGCCAGAGGGCTTATTTTACACTTTGCAGATGCCCAAAGCCTCCAAAACTTAGATGGCACTTATCTCCCAAGGTAAGGAAACCCTATCAAGAAAGGGACAGCTCCCTTCTTCACAAACACAGCACCTCTGTCTTGCCTGTGTTCAGTGTCAATTTGTTGATGCTCTGGTAGTTAGGGTTTAAGGCTAAATGTGCCATATTAGAAGCTGCCAAAGCAGCAGTCATGGCTAAGATGCAGCTGGAAAGCTTAGACTGCCAGTCATCCTTCCTTTTGGCCCTTTTGGCTCTTGGTCCTATTTCAAATTATATCTGAGAACTGAGGGCTGCCACCTGCATGCTTGTATAGTTTATTGCTGGGCTGCAGCTTTTCCTTCTCCTTTGGGTATGCTATGTAATAAATCACCAAACTTAGTGACATTGTAATTATGCAATGATTTCTCCTTGGTTGTGATCACATCTTGCTGAAATAGTCTGTCTTATTAAGAAACAGGACTCAAAATGCACTAACTCCGACCATACCCAATACCTGATCATCCTTCCTCAGTTTGTCCTCATTTTAGGTTGATATGCTCATCCCTTTCTGTTCCCTTCTTGACTCTTCTTTATGAAACTTTTTTTAGATCTCCACCCCTCTCCACTGTCAGAACACCCCTATGACAGGATAGGATAAAAGGTCTGTGACTCACCAGTGAGTATTTCATGAAGGCAAATTCATGCAGTATCCACCCACTATAGGATGGTTCAGTCCCCTTTAGTTCTCTTCCTTGATTACACTAAAAAAATGAAAACAGTATAAGGTTTACCTACCTGCCTGCCTGCCTGCCTACCTGCCTGCCTACCTACCTACCTATTTATCTATCTATCCCACCCTATACCCAGTGGTCTCCGGACAGGCTACACACTGCCCTATACCTCAGACTCAGAAGTTACTTCGGCAGTAAAGCCAAGTGTCTGTCAGGAGATCGGAAAAAGGAGGTGTAGAGGCTTGACATTTCTCTCTTTTCCAGGGGGGGCAATAATGTTACCTCCCTGGAAAAGAGAGAAAACTCAAGCCTCTGCACCCCCTTACTCCCTTGCTTTTACTCTCCTTTTGGTGGCCCAAGAGCAGGGACAGGTGCAAGCACTTCTGGGGGACAGGGTGATCAGTTTGGGGGGGATATCCTTTCTAACATTATTGGCATCCTGCATGTGCTGCTCATCAGTTGGGGGGGGGGTGTTGGAAAGGCACCCGCAAGTTTGGTCTTGTGCAAAAGTGCCCTAAGACCTGACACCCACCCATGAACTCCCCCAGCACCTCCGGGCATTGGACCCCACCCATGCAGACCCCAGAGCAGAGGGTGCTGGGCAATCCATGTTTTGGGAACCCAATCTTGCCTCCTATTGGGGAGAGGAGTGGGAGGATCGAAGGACAAGGGGCGGAGATGACAAGATCCCATTTCTCCACACTGGGGAATTAAGTGGGAATGCCAATATTTGATGAACTGTGAACAGCCAGAATGCACACTGGGTCCAACATCTGGACTAAAATAGTCCTATCCAAATTAAAATAGTCAGGTGGGAACATGGCCTGTGTGTGATAAATGCATTCCTCTTATTACCTGTGTGTATGCTGCACAGGAAGAACTAAAAACCATTTTTGCTCCTAGGCTGGAAGGTGAATGTGAGTGGAACTTGGGATGTATCCAGATTAGTGGAATACAATCTGCTGTTATAGAAAAAAGGGCAGCTTACCTGCTGCGAAACAACAACAAGCTGTCTGGACTCCAGCAGCCTCCCCATAGCTTTCGCACAGAAAGCTGTGAGGCTTCTGTGGTGCACACAGTAAGGTGCACATCACATGGGATGGGGCAACAAAAGGGAGCTGAGCCTGTTCGCTGTTCTTGTCATCTTGTCCAGAGTGGTGGGAAACTTTGAATTTATCTGATACTGCAGAAGGGGTGTTCATCTTTCCGCACTAGGTAAATTCACAGTAGCAGGAGCACAAAGCACCACTGCTATGGAGTATCAGGCATCAGGTGAGATGCCCACGCCCCAACTGTGCATCAGAACGTGCAGTATTCGTACGTCTGGCCACACTCTTAGACAATGAAGGTGGGTCAGACTTCAATTATTCTGCCTAACTGTGTGCTAGTTTGATGCTTCATTGCATCATTTCTTCTACTCAAGCAGCATGTTAAGTTGCATAATTTAAAAAAAATACAATTCCTTTAAAAAAAAGCATTAGAATTCTACCACAGTAAAACCACACTCTTAAAATCAAAATTCTGTTTTGTTTTCGTACAGAACTGCTGGCAAGTTACGTGGTCTGAAAATAATTACTCCAGGTTCCCTTCCCCTTCTGATTTCATAAAAAGAGGCAGCAACCATTTCATTTTCCAAGGGAGAATGGTCTGTCATGGTGGCACTGAGATAAATGCATTCATCACTAGGGTGCTCCATCAGGTCTTTATTTCCCCTGCACTGAGCCATGTTGCTCAATTCATCCCGATTCCTTTGAGCAGCTTCTCAATATTCCCTCGAAGTGCTGGCAATTCATTTGACCGATTTCCTTCACTGAAGATAGATAAAAATATCATTAAGCTTATCATCACATGAAAATGATTTTGAAGGCAGAAGGAGGTAAACAATAGAAACCCACAAAATTGCACCAGTAGGTTATAAATGTAAATTAATTTCCCTTAAGAGATGGTTGTTTGTATCATAAAACACAATCATTCATCCCCCCCTTTCAGTGAAATAACTGACCATCTGTGGGCAGCACTATTGTGAATAAAGTATTGTCAGATATTGCAAGGATTCAAAGGCCAGGGAAGGTCAATAAGTGAAATGCGATGGAGTGCCTCTTTTGTGACATGCATGGTACGGAAGAACATATCCCTAGTCTGCCAGGCAATAGATTTTCTGCATAGTATCCCTGGCCTTTGGTATTAATAAACAGGCTGTTTTTCAAAGAAGAAGGCAAATGGAGACTTGGGACCGATTCGCACTTCGGCCCGTAGTTGATAATTAGGCAACATCTGGGCAAATACATCTGCACTTGCAGGAAGCGTTTACTTGCTAGAAACACCTCCTGCCTGCCTAGAAGTTCCCTAATTGTCAACTAGCTGTGGAGCATGAAATTCCTTCCCCCCAAGCTTACTTGTTGGGTCCAGCTGGTGGCCATTCACACCTCTGCTGGATGGGGAGGTCAATGGAGCTGCCACACAAGCACACTAGCAGCTCTGGTGACCTCCTGACATAACTGCGACTGCAAATTACAGCTGCTCCATTTTTATTCCAAATGATCTTAATTTATTTACTAAACAGAGTCTTTCCAAAGATATATACTTTTAAGACCTTGGGTTATGGCTTATGCCTTTTAGGAAGGAGTCTGATCTGCTTTTAGAAATTTCTTCTAGAGGCTTTAATGTGCATCGATCATTTCATTCAATATTAATGAACGGTAAGAATTCTTGCTTTCTTAAACAGTGTTCAGTGCCATAAAATCTCTCCAAAATAATTAATGTCTTCAATCTTGCCTTGTCAAGACTCAAACCTTGACAAGATGGCGGCACCGTGAAGAGGACCAGCCTGGTGATCAAACGGAGGTAAGTATTTGATCGCGGGGAGAGGGGAAGCCTAACATCGACTAGTGCTCCCAAGTGTGAGCAGAAGTCAATGTTAGTTCATCACACACCTTTACTGTCCAGCAGATGGGAAGGGAAGTGCGAAATCACCCTTCACCATTTCTGGGAGGATTTCAAACAACATCACATTGGGTGGGCAGCTAATCTTAATTTGTAAGCGATCTTTAAAATACGCTTCATTTCACTGGCACCATTTTACTTTATGCTCTATGAAGTTTTAGTGTAACTGCTATAACTGCATTGAAGTAGTCTACAAGGCTATGGAAAACAAAGAACAAAAGACAGTATACCAAGTTTTCTTGTGATTATAAGCACAAGGTGCTAAAGTGGATGAAAGCTAGAACCTGCTGTGGCCCCTAAATCCCTCTCTGCAACATCTGTTCAAAGAATAATAATGAATATTAGAGTTATTGTCTGCATAGACAAATCCCAGAAAGTAGAAATGTGATATAAGGCAAAAACAGTCAAAAGTAATTTTTTTTTTAATTTCAACTCTATAAAGTATACAACAGGCACTCGGCAATTACAGCTGCAGGGAAAATACAGAGCAAACAAAAGCAGTTAAGTTTATGATAAAAAGTTGTGGGGTTTTTTGTTTTGTTTTGTTTTAAGTTTACATCAAAAGAGTGCAACTGGTCAATGACCATTTGATGAAAGTGTGTCTTGGCCAGGAAAATAAATCAATTTCTCCTCTTTCACATAGAATCCATAGTAAGAATAAAACAAAAGGAAAAATAGCCATTAAGATTATAAAGAAAACTACCAGTGTAAAAACAGCATACATTGGAGTAAATATGGTCGTAGGCAACGCTGGATCCATTTCCCTTTGCATTCAAACACCTGAAACAACTATGTCTCAGTGCTGTGGTCTGTTTATGGAGTCGACGGTTCACAGAGGAAAATGACTGAAAACACACTTTCAGTATTTTGCTTTCTAGGTGCACTAGTGAGAGTTTGGCCCTTCTTTTTATACTGGGACTCATTCTTGATTATATCCCAGAATAGGGGCCTGTGTTCTGCATGCTAGTGGAGACTATGGGAGGCCCCATGGTGACCCTTCAATGAGGGTGGAGCCTGCTGTTGTCTGCTCTGGCATATGGACAGTGGGCCTCTGTTCAGGGACATAATCCAGAATAAGGCTCAGTGCACAAAGGGGCTCAGTCTCAAGAAACATTTGCATATACAAGAAACTCATAGAAAGCACTGGTCCTGTTTTGTTCAGTGGTGCAACTCGGTTCATGTGTTTGGTGATGATTGATTTCACCACGCGAACGATATGAATTTTGTCCAGTATACATTTTACAATCATTTTGCTAATTATTGGTCTGATTGGAACATTTTTTGCAGTGGTGTCGAATAAAAAATGTGATATGTTCAAATTGTGACTGCACTACAGTTTTAAAGTTTGCACAGCTTAGCAAAACAGGAATACCTGTGTACAGACTGATAGTATGTCATATATTAATTTGACCTGCACGTACATTTATACATTTCACAGAAATGACGCTGTATCTCATTAACAGATACACAGCTCTGGTACATTTATAACAGAAATAAGAGAACAACTTCATCATTTCTGTAATTCTTCAATATTATATAATAAAGGCTTATAAACTGTCAGCTGAAAGAACTGTAAAACGCAGCAAGCTAAGAAAGGACAACATTTTGAGGTGTGTTTGTCTTTGTCATGCAGCATAACACCAAATCTGATTTTTTTTTAAATAGGATGCCATGAATTTAAGGCACTTGCAACAATGCCATATTACTAGATGATGATCTAAAACTATGGGACAGATGGACAACGGTACAGTTGACAAAAGTTTCAGTAATACTGACAGTTATGACATTAATTCAAGTCTACTTTGATCTAAAAACATTACTTACAAATAAGAAAAAAGAAGGAATAATGCAATGAAATCCTAAATAAAAAGCTGTATGTGTACCACAAAATATCAACATGAAAAAATATCTATTTACATAAATATTTGTTTGTGGTCCTATTATTAAATAAGAAATTTCCGTGGATGATGCAGCTCAGCTCATTTGTACCTTCAGAACCCAGTCCTAGCAAATGTGTCTTTACTGTGATAGCAATTTTTTAAAGGAGAAACACCATTGTCCCATATAGTAAGGGAGGAGAGTAAATAATCCAATCCCAAACACATCACAAAGGAATAAAGCCTATCAAAATGCATGAGTCTTAATCATGAACAAGTGACTCTGAAGACTGCAGCCATAAGTAATAAATATTCCACATAATACTTTTGTCCCTTTCTGTGTTTGCCTTGATTTTGGATTATATACTCTACTAGGGACCTGTCATCCACATGCAGTTTAGACTAGTGCAGGCCTCCCCAAGGTCTGCCATAAACATGAATGACAGGTCCCTATTCTGGGATATAATCCGGAATAAGGCCCAGTGTAGAAAGGGTCTAAATTTAGGGTACTCTTGTGTGACACGTACAATTTAACTTTTTCACTTCCATCATGGAAGTTATGAAGCCATTTGAAGTGTGTGTGTGTGTGCCCATTGTTTTTCAATTTTTGCCTGTAGGCACAAGCAATGTGAAACTTGTAATTCATAAGTCTGATTTGTGTTGAGGGCACAAATAGAAATTTCTCCTGGGGTACCATTTTTGGCATGATTTGTGAAGGAGGGATAGCATGTGAACTACTGGTAAAACACAGTACAATGAAATGCGAATGTATATGTATGTTTCTATATATTTATATTTATATATATGTAAATAAAATATATTACTTATAAATGCAGGGCTTACTAATATACATATGCAAGCTTAAGTTATTTAAAATACATTTGGTAAAGAAGAGGCGAGTGAGTCATATATGACAAAATAAATTTGTATTAAGTGCACACCACACCAATCTTAAATCGTTGAGTGTGGCATAAGGAGAAACAGAAGAACTAAAGCATAATAATTTGTATCAAGCTCACTTTGGCTCTTTCCTTGCATGAAGTTCTTTAAATTTGTGTGTAACTGTTCTTTAGCTGAAAACTTTGGGATGATCGTATGTAATATAAACCTTTTAGGCTTGAGATTAATCAAAATTATTAATTTTCGCATCTTAGTTCATTAAGTGGAGGTACCTCATTTCCTGGGGGGGGCATAGAGGTGGGGCACAGGAACTGATTTCAACTTTAATGTATGAGCAAAGTGACTTATAATCAAAATAACTGGTACTTTTAAAATGTCTACTTAAAGCAGTATTTAACTGCCTTTGGGAAACATTTGTAATTAGATGGACATTAGAGTTGTTGGGAGATGTAGTGAGTGCTGTGTTTAATATGTGGCAGAAATGATAAAGTGATGCAGTGCTTTTTGTTGTCTTTAAGTGATTTTTAGTTTTAAAAGACTGATATTGACTATAATTTTAGAAATAGGTCTCTGTTCTAAAACACTCTTGGTATGATTTGGGGTAGCTGTAATTCAATATTAGAGCAGCTGCTGGTATAATCACTTGTAAAACTGCTGGTAAAATAACTTGTATCTCCCAGAAGAAGGTAATGGCAAATCACTAAAGTATCTGCCAAGGAAGCTGCTTGGAAGTGTCTGCAGTTGATGGCAATTCATTGGTACCAAATGATGACAAACTTGATCTGAGCACTAACTATTTTGGTGCCTCTGCTCATGCTACAGGAAGTCTTATGAAGGTAAATGATGCGACCAAACTGTTCAGTAACATAAAAAGAAAAGGGACAGCCCTCAAGTGAAATAACTGGTATGTTTGTTTCCTAGCATTTCCAAGTAAAAGAATAAGTTCTCAGTTTAATAATAATAATAATGTATAGCCAATTAATTACATCATCTTAAGTTTTTGAGAACTCAGTGAACAATGCCAACACCAGCTAAAAGAACTCACAGCTGTGATATCACATTTAATAATAATAATGATGATAATGATAATGATAATAAAAATAAGAAGAATAACAGTAGTAGTAGTAATAATAATAATAATAATAATAATAATAATAATAATAATAATAATAGCAATACCCTGAAACATCTGATTATCCTAGGTCTTTGGGAAGGATCCGATGATCAGAGTACTAAACTCTGGTCATAAACATCCGCCAGACTGTGTGATGATGATAAGTAACACATACAAACTTCAGCTGGAAGGGATAAGGCATCTCTGGGACCGCCACGATGGCAACATTTTCAATGGCAGAAGTTCTGTGGTGAAGGATGCTAGAAATGAGCGTGGCTGATACAAGGCTGCAACCGGTAATGTGACTTTGGTGGCATTGTGTTTTGATCTAGAGGAGATCAAAGCATGACTCGGCACAACCAAAGATGAAATGCTAGTTGCTGCCTTGTAGCATCCCGTTCTCCATTGTTATTAGTCCACTGCTCCATTGTGTAAGCTGGCAATCATACTACAAAAGACCTTCGACAACTGGATTCCACAGCCTTGGATCAAGCGATAGTGGTGCTTTATTCTTCTCTTGTTTTTACTTGGGCTATTCCTATTTTCAGTTCTATGCTTTTCTGGGTATTTCCTTTGCAATTTTTTTTTGGGGGGGGGGAATTGTGATACACTTTAGTTTGCAAATTACCGGCTACTTCGACTTTCAAATAACTACTGTTTAGGAAATGGAATGTCTCTGGTTCTGTCCTACTGACCAAAACAGTTATATAACTCCTGGTGATCCCAGTTTTGGCCAGAATGCCCAAAATAGACCAAAAGAAGCTGGAGGAAGATCTTCTGTGCTACAAGTAGTGCAAGGCTTGGAAGCTCTGATGTGCAGACCAAGTGGCAAATCGCCCTCTGACTGGATCCGAACGCTATCAAAAAATAAAGGCTTCTATTCACATTGTAAGCTGACTGCTGTTTCCTGCCATAAGGCTATGATGTTGTTCCTGACTTGAAGTTTGCAAATGATGAAAAATTTATTGTTGACATTATTTTAAATTGTAAATACCTTGGTGAATTTGTAAGAGTAGGAAAGCCAATTTTTAAAAGTTGGGCTTGCTTAATTTTTTACCAAGCTAATAAAGTTATTGCTTATATAAGCATAGTTTTTGGGGAACAGAATACTTGCAAAATTACACTGTATTGTCTGTTCATTTCTAAGCACTTCAACCTCAATGTAGTGTTCAACCTCAATGTAGTCCTTGAGAGTAGTAACTGATTTGCTACAAGCACCTACTGTAGGCCAGAAACAATGTCTGAAATACTACATTATGATTTCAAATTCTAGCTGCTATCCTTACATTGCTTTCTTGGGAATGAGTGTCACTGAATACCAATGAACTTATTTCTGAATAAGCATACACTGGTCCTATTGAAATCAATAGGAGAAGTTAATTTTGATTTAACTCAAGTCCCTTTTCTTTTTCATTAAAAAATAAATTCTAGGCAGGGCAAAAGAAATAGAGGAAATAGAACAAAGGAGAAATGTCTATACAAAGTCATTCATGACTCATTAAGGTCCCAAACTGAATGTGAAAATAGGTTCACACTTCAGCGATTAGGACAGTTGGCACACTCTGGGACAGAGTATCTGTACACTGTGGTGCTGACTCCATCCCAGAATGGCCCAGAGCTGTTCTGATCACTGAAAAAAAAGAAATTGTTTCACTCAACATCTGGACACAACATTTGCATTACTTACGTGAACATTGCACAGACATGGTGCAACTGTGCAGTCATGTACCATGTTGCCAATCACCATAGCAACAGCCTCGCATGCATGGTTGTTGCTATAGCGATGCAGAAGGTTCTGGACAGGACCATCTGTACTTCAATGGGACCCAGGTAAGTCTGGGTCAAGTTTGGGACTAGCTGACACTTGCAATGTGAATGCTGCCCACCATCCCTATACTTAACTTCTGTGGGATAGACAAAAACAAGTGACTAAGATGACTTAATTTTCAAAAATGCTTTTCTGTAAGCGTGGGTTATAAGGGTATTCTTATTGAACTGATAAAAAGTTCAGTGGAAATTCACAGTTGCTAGCAGTTTTTTATGTTTTATGGGAAAGCTAATCCACTTAAATTTTGAAATAACCAACTTAAGTGGGAACAAAATACATCCATGTATATGTAAGGATCATTTGGACTTTAGAGGCTTAATAGTCATTATTATTATTATTATTATTATTATTATTATTATTATTATTATTATTATTATTATTATTATTATTATTATTATTATTATTATTATTATTATTATTCCATATATGAGAAATATACATAGCACCTATAAAGTATGGAATGAGTCTTACTTGTTCTCTCATCGGGCTCTAAAAAAGAAAGTAGTGTAAATTATTTATAAGCTTATGTCAATGTCTGTTAGACCAGTTGGCTGCTGTCACTTACTTTCCCCCCATCTTTTAAGAAGTACATTGTAAAATTACAGTATGCAATTATATATATATATATGTATATGTAAGAGGAATAGCATTAAGAAATTTTCTATGTGCTCTTCTGTAGCTGTACCAAAAAAATTAAAATGTTATATTTGCCAAGTACTTGGCTGTGTGGAAGAACCAATTGACCTCTCCTTGCTTTAACATTGCAACAGAAACTGTAGCAATTGTGCTTTTGTTATCAGTTTGAGAGGGAAAGCACATAGGAAATTAAATATGGAAAAGGCAACATTCATTCTTGTCACATATACTGTAAAAAAGAGAGACAACTTATAGCACTGCTTCATCGTAAGCTCTTTGATCAATAGCTTCATGGTCCTCCTTCGTACTTCGACCCACTTTAAGAGGTCCAATATTTTCACTGTGTAGCTTTGGAATATCCTAGATTCTATACCGTAGATTCTACAGTGTAGAATTAACGACAGTACTTAACATTTCAGAACAGAATTAGTGATAATAAAATGATCTTGCATCTAAAAAGTATGTGCATCGTATTCTACCCTCTTTCAAATTACGACTGGAGCATAACATGTTTGTTACAGTGACAAAAGACACATTTGATTACTGGCGAAAAAGGCTTTGCTTCAGGACCACCATGTCAACTGTTATGTTAAGGTCAAACAGAAAACATGTGAAGAGCACTATTGTCATCTAAACAAAAAGTCCTAATGCCACTGTAGTTACTGTAGCAGCATCAATCAAGGCATCATGGTGACCCCGAGCGCTGACCCTTCCCAATTCCTTCAGGTCTGCTGGCAGCCGTGTCTCAGGAAGCTGTCTTCAGCAAGGCAGAAGCAGGTAAGAGAAATATATTAAAAGTCTATATCCCATCCTGAGTTGTCATCAGGTGGCGGTTCATCATTGTCCTCAGGGAAGCTATCAAAATTGCTTGTATCTGTTGGAGATGCAACCTGTACAGGGAAGACAATGGTACTGCTTGATTAAGGACAGTCATGCCAAAGCCACTATGTTTGGAATCTTTATGAAGCCATCAGATCATTAATGTATGACCACCTTCTGCTCTGTATTAAATTCTAGTCATCAGATCTTTGCTGTTATTATTTTGTTACTTCATCTCGTGCAAAACAAGGGTGTGGAATGAGCTTAAAGTGAAGCCAGGAGCCCATTAAGATGGTTGTAAGCATCATTCCATAATCTCCCTGGGCCACGGCTAAATCATCCCCAAAACGAGTCTCCTCTAAATAAAGAAGAAGAAAAAGAAACCTAGCAAAACCATTGCATTGGCCAGGTAGATCAGTGGCTGAAAAAGTGCCTCTAAGAGTGATGGAGTTACTTACAGAAAGGAGCTGGGTGAGAATTGTTGATTTGATAAGGACAGATAAAGTAGTTTCAGTGTTCTTATTGTTGCAGAATAATAAAAAAGTAAGATACTGTGGTGCCCATACCTACTGTATATTCTGGCATATAAGACTACTTTTTAACCCAAGAAAGTCTTCTCAAAAGTCGGAGGTCATCTTATACACTGGGGGTCGTCTTCTTATACAGCAAGTATATCCCAAACTCTATATTTTAACTGGAAAGTTGGGGGTCGTCTTATACGCCCAGTTGTCTTATACGCTAGAATATAAGGTATTTAATATGTTTATTTATGTTGACTGCAATGTATTTGAATGTATTTATTGTAAAAATTGCCTAGGTAATATGCTCACTTACCGAGGACAGGTAAGCAGCAGGGCTTAGTTATTCTAATTAGTATAAAGGAGGGGGGAGAGAATACCCTGGGAGCAGCCAATCAGGGCGATGGCTCGTGCCAGGCGGGAGGTATTTAAACCACCTGCCAATCGAAAGAAATCATTGTTCTTTGCTGGGAAGATTTGGGGGTGGGAGGTTTCAGGTTATATTGATCTACACCATGGGCATAGGGGAACTAGGAGTGTATGTGTGTGGTCTTTCTGTGAAGACTGATATACTTCACAACTAATTTGTTTTACTTTACCTTTGGAAACCATTGTAACAATGAAACTTGAGACTTCAATTTTTTACGAAGAAGAGTATTGCCTAGAGTGATTTATTAGAAAGCTAAAGAGAACACTACTTTAGAAGGGCTACTATAGCTTTAAGAAGCAGGGGACGCGGGAGCCAGAGAAAGTGAACCGCAGGGAGGCCAGTTAGAAACACTTACCGCTTGCTTCAATAGAGAAAGGAGGAGGAGGGTGGTGCGCTCTCTCGCACGAGGCTGGGAAGGCACAGCCAGCGCTGTTCTTTTCACTACCAAATCTAAATATATTCAGGCCTCTTAACAGGAGGAAGGGGCAGGGGGAAAAACTGCCTTGGGCTGGGGGAGTGGGCTGCCACAGATACCAACTGCACTGTCTTCACTTACATATTGGACTTCTTCCATCAGCTCCATCAGCTTAATTCTCTTCAATTCCTGTAGGTCTTCAGTGGGCCAGAATTCCTAAGAATTTCTAGTAAGATTCCCAAGAGATTCACCAAATCTCCCAGGGTCTTTCAAACACCTAGCACAGATCATAATAGGAAAGCCATTCTCCTTTTTAAGCAACAGGCCCACAGTGAAACTCATGCTAATTAGAAAATGATTTGAAAATGGAACTGGGTCCTCAGGTGTCAGATCTGGTTGACATTGGGTAGAAAGAAAAAATCCACTTCTAAAATATTACCCCTAATACAGGCCAAGCCTGCCATTTTCTAACGTAAACCTTGCATTCCCATTGCAGCAATAAACTCTAAAGGTCCCAATTGTCCTTCAGCCACCAATGAAAGATTAAAATCTTCTAGGACCAAAAGTATAGAAAAGCCAATCAGAAATAAGATTTTGCAGCAGTTAATGTGGCCAAGAGAAAAAAAATATTCCAGTCTGTCTTAAAGACCAAATGTAATAAGCAAGCTCTTGTTATTGTGGAATTAATAGCTGGCAGATTTGCTTTGGACATTATAAATACTGTTCCTCCTCAGCCATGGGCCCGGGATTGGTGAATGATGCGTTGACTTAGAACTCTAGACCAAGTTACTGGTTATCTTAGTAGTGAGCATGCTCAGATCTGTATTCCATTTATCTCATTTAACCTATTTATATGAATAAAAGAATAATACGTATACTCACACTTGGTATTATAGGAGGTGTCAGTGTACCTTTTCTTAAACCTTCCCAGTTAAAGCCTTCAAACCACCTAAGCAATGGGAAAATGGTAAGATCAGACAGGGAGGAATATAATTCAGATGCCATCACTGCAGAATTCAACAGCCTAGCAAAACAACAGATTCCATATGTACTGAAATGCATTCATTAGGATTCCATGATAGTTTTATACGTGTTATATTTGTGCATAATTACAGGTAATTATTATTTTCATACGAACATGAAATACTGTTTTTGTAGTATCCGTTTAACTTTTGCATTCTAAGTGTGGAAAAGATACTATACAGAAACTCGATTTATTTTATTTTTATTTAAAAATTATAAGCAGTACAATTTGATTGAGGAAGGACTGTGTAAACATAAAGTAACAGAGTTGGGACAGATGGCAGGGATGGTCCATCAGAGAAAAAATTTTCAAAGACCTGCAGTTAGAACATCTAGCAGAGTGAAAAGAAACAGAGGGTGTTTAGAATAACAGGGAGGAGGGCCAGGGAAATAGGAATCTTTGGGAGATCAAAAGTAAGGCTACAGAAATCAACTTGCTGTGTTCCTCCCTGACGAGTGACTTATAGTTCTTCACCAAGACATTCTTTTGTCTAAGATTGTGATCAGGCACAGCAAAGAAAAAAAAAAGAGGCATCTCTGGTTTAGAGAAGGCTTCAAGGTGGGATTGTTCACTCACTAGTCTGCCCCTTCCACCTTTTAAAAACATTCTGTGCTAGAAAAGGTGGATGAGAGAAGGGCTGGGAACACCAGGGCCACACACTGTCTCTCCAAGGTACCTCTGAGGCATCCCTTTTGTTATGTCTGATCACAACCCAAGTCTAGTGCCTATATTCTCACTGTGGAATAAAATGCTATGTGAGGATTCCAGAGAAATGTTAAAAGAGCATCAAATTGACACAATATTCGTATCACAATTATAGAAACCAACCAACGCCTAAACAAAAGGATCCTTCAGCAGAGTCCTTTCTCACAATGTTGGCTCCACTCCCTCTACGGCTTCTGGCCTTCCCGCCAAGACTACTGCCTTGAAACTCATTTAAGAATAGAACCCTAACTCGAGTGGATATTTTCCTGAGTCCCTAACTGACTTTTCTTTGAAGTCTGTCCATTCCCCTCAGGAGCTTTTACACTGCTGACCTCCAGGCACCTGGTAAAACCCACAATTGTCTCAGGACTATATTGGAAATGCCAGACATTCCCCTGGCACTGCCAGTATAGTCCCAGGTTAGTTAATCGATAACTTGTAATATCTCTATTTTATTTGTTTGTAATAAAGTAGACAAGGGTGGCCACTGTGAGAAAGTGCAGACAGGAGTTCCTCCCCTGTGATATGTCAGTTTCTTTGCTTTGTTTGAAGCCTGTACTGGGGCAGCAATTCCTCCTTTGATCCAATCTATTTTACCTTAGCCTCAGCTGAAAATCAAATTCTGATTGACATTTAACGTATATAAATAGAAAAATAAACGTATATAAATAAACGTCGTTTTGCTCCTATCTGGAATGCTATGTATCATTAGCAGTGGTTCTATTCCACCATATCACAGAAATCAGTGCTATACAAATCATTGCCTCCTCTGTGGAAAAATGAGTGTTGAGAGGGGTTCAGAGGTTCTAAGGAAAGGGGGTTAGGAAGAAGGGCAGATTATGAGTGTCCAGACCAATGCCAATATACAGGGAGATTTCCCTTGCTTTGGGTGGTTAGTATAAGGGTGAAGAAAAGGAGTTGAGAAAAGAAGCATCAAGAACCACTGCTTCTAGCAAGGGAAATATACTCCTCCCAATTTCTGGTCAAAAGTCCTGAGAAGAAGAGAGGGCTACAAGGTGGGGTTTTTTTTAAATGATTAATGTGCCCTATGACATTTTTTCATAGGAAGCTACTTTGTCTACCTCCCTGATTGTTTTCTGATGTAACAAATAGTTGTAAGCATCTAAGATGATCACAAAGCTGCTGGAATGGGTTCTGCTTCTACAGTGGAAAGTTCGTCACGTGTCCTAGTATGGCTGGCCTTTCAGACTCTTGCCACATGCTGTTTTATGGCTGTGTGGAATGATCATGCTGAGAAACCAGCCATTTTAGCTGGTAGGTCAGTAGTTGTGCATATAAAAGATGTCACATGGCAACTGATGGCACAGCAGGGAAAGAGTGTTCCTGAGGTGTTCCAAGAGTGCAGCATCAAACACTCTCCCCTCTTTGTTCTTATCGTATCTTGTGACAGAAGTGGTGAGGAATTCACACATCTGTAACCTTTGGATCATGCATGCATATTCCAGTCACTATAAGAAGGCTGTCTAATTGTGGCCAAAGGACTATCCCCTTTCTGTTGGTAGGCTCTTTCTCCCTTCGGTCCTTCCCAGATCTTGAGATATACAGTATGCATAGAACTGCAAAATGGAGGAAGGGAGAGGTATTCCTGTTCTACCTTCCTTCACTCAATTGCTAATACCTTCCTTCCTTCCTTTTGTTCATTTTTTCCTTCCTTCCTTTTGTAATTAGTTTCCCCACCTTTCCATTCTCCATAAGGATAATTACTTTTAAAGCAGTTTTTCATTACCCTGTTTTTCCTAGGGCTTGCTGTAAATAATCAAATCATACTGAATGAAGGAAGCCACAATATATCAACTGTGTATGAGCAAAAATATGTTGAATAAATCTAGTAGGAGAGATGACCGCATTAAATTACCTTCCTAATTTATTTTTAAAGTTGGATATCCATCTGCTTTCCATTTCATGGAATTGCATGATGCCCTGAAAGTCTCAAGTCAGAGACTGCTAAAAGGCTTTACTATTTCAATTAGATTTTCTCAGAAACATATCCTGTACTCAGTTAAAACTATAATTACAGTCAATAGAGGAAATCAATCTGAAGTAGCATTAGTTAAGTGGAATGGATGAACATCAGGCCTCATGAAACACAGGAGCTTGCCTTATATCTGTCTTGGGTATTAATCCACACAGCTCAATATTGTAGACTTTCACTGGCAACAACAATTCTCCAGGGTTTCACAGAAAACAACACTGAAGGTAAAGACTTCAGCAACTATTATACTGCATAATTTACACAGTAGCAGTATAAGAGAAAAATGTAGAGGTTGTGTATCACATAGTCCACAGTATATCAATCAAGGCTGCTTTCAGATGGCAAGAGGCAATGCGAGATCTAAAGGAGTTCTTGCAATTGTCTCTTGCTTCACCTCTGCAGATTTGAAGTGAAATCCCAGGCTAACCTGAACATCTGTCAGCAGATTATGTGAAGGAGTCAACTGAGGCTACTGGAAGCCAGCCAAGCACCTGCTCACTTCCTTTTTGTTGTTGTCTTTTTGCATGCTTGGCTGACTTCTGGTAGTCCCAGGTGACCCATCATGAGAGGCATCAACAGAAGTCAAGGTAAGCATTGCTCTTACTGAGTCTTGTACCTGGAGTCAGCCTATGTTAGCCATCATCTCATAAATCCGTTTTAAGGTTTTTTTTCCATTTGTGTAGATGCTATACCCACAGGGTGTTATAAAGGTGAAATCCACCAGATTTTGCTTTCTCTTCTCAAAATGAACCCCTTCCATTGGAAGCTGTGAGAGCTGAGCTGGCATGTGCCATCATGTGGGTTGAGGCAGCCAATCAGATTTGAGCTGCTCTTCATGCTCTTGCCGTTCTGCCAAGACTGAAGGGAAAATTTGAATTTCCTTTATACTGCTCAATGAGTGTCATTAGATCAGCATTAAGGTAAGTGTGCAGTACTGATCTGATAATGCAACACCATGACGATCCATCTATTGTCATGGGTGATGCCTCACTTGGGACTGCATATTCTGCTGTGCAGTATAAACAAGTCTGGACGCAGCCTTGATACAGCCCTTTTTAGACCAGAGGAATAGAAGGCACTTTCCTACATTTGAGTGTGAAGACAAGGTTTAAAAATTCAGTAGTTACTTCATAATAATCACACAATGAAATGGTATATAGCCTTGTCGTGGGACAACTTTTACAGTGTGATTGAAGGGTGCTTTCAGCAGCAGATGAGCTCTGGCCATTCTGGCAGATGGCAACAAATGATGGGACCTAAAGTTCAGCAATAACAGAAAGGTGAATTTTGGATTCTAATAGTCTTGAGACATGGACATGTTGCTTGCTAATGCCCTGTGCAAAATGTTATGTGGATCAATGGCACTACACCACTACTAACTTTCTTTGTCTGATGGCATACTTACTTGTGCTTTTGAATATCCTTCACTCCATTTTTCAGGTTCCCTAATCTTTCTGATGGGTTGTCCCTATGAGAATTAAAACAAACAAACAAACAAACAAACAGATGCACACAAATAAGAACAAAGAAGAATGAAAAAAATTAGGAGGCACTGCTTCTTTTCACCTAATATATTATTTTTAAGACTTTATATTCTTTCTGTCCTAACGCAACAACCCTTAGCTGGTATCAATGGCTTATCTCCCTAAGTGATTACCTCTGCTATAGGAGTCTGCACTGGCTAGAATACTGGACAAGCAAGTGTTCTAGGAATATGCTGGTGTGGTCTAATGTAGGACCCATCCCAAGGGAGGTCTAAGGGGTGGGGTCTAAGGGAGTAGAACCTCCCTTAGATTGCACCAGCATGTGGAAAGGAGGGTCCTAGTATGCTTGCTGGTCCAATATCATAATCACCTGTTCAGAATCTCCCTAAGTTTTTTAAGGCAAGGTGCTGGGATTCTGTGAGCAAAGCAAGATGATCTCATCTTCTACTCAGGGACTTATATTTGGAGAAAGCTTGCTGGACTAGATAGACCACTGTCCCAGACATCAGGGCATTTCTTGCATCCTCTGGAAAAACTGAGACCATAAAATGTATTAAAACATCAAATGAGCAAGAGAGAATACTAGACATATTCCTTTCTTGAGCAAACAAATAATGCATTTTATAAATAATAAAAAAGTCTATAGCGATCGATGATCAGAAGTAATGCATTTTTAAACGTGTTTACCTGCATAGTTTTTTAATTAAGTTAGCAGCATTTTTGGCAATCTTCTTTGGAAATTCAATCATGTCAATCCCCCTTAATATGATGTTGTACGTTTTCATGGGGTCTGGGCCTGAGAAAGGTGGACTGTAAAAAACAAAACAAAACAAAAATTAACATCAAAACATATTTTAAAATGCAATTACCTAAAGGGCATTACGTTATAGGATAGAATAGAACAAGCTGTTTCCAGCTGCCATCTGGGTCTCAGACAAATCTTGTATCTGTTAAGTATCTATAGCACAGGCAACATGTACAGAGCATATATTATTCCTGAGGGTGGAAAGCTTATGTGACCTTGTTTGGGGGTCCCTATAACATCCCCCGTAGTCTTTTGGTACTCTGGAAAATATAAAACCATTGAAATAATTGATAACAATTATCTGTAATCTATTAATTTGCTAACTAGCTGATGTTTGCTGAACTTAGAAGCTAAGCAAGCTTGGGTCTCTTTAGTCATGCAATTTATGCTATATGTCCATTTACTAGGCCAGCTGTCTGCTAAAACATCTGTTACAGCAGCAGAAAGCGCCTCATGGTGATCGTGCAGACACGATCACCACCTAGAGTGCTATTTTTGAGGGTGC
This sequence comes from Aspidoscelis tigris stejnegeri, assembly GCA_023333525.1. Lineage (NCBI taxonomy): Eukaryota > Metazoa > Chordata > Lepidosauria > Squamata > Teiidae > Aspidoscelis > Aspidoscelis tigris. The sequence goes on along the minus strand of JALMGA010000002.1, from coordinate 86,345,481 downwards.
ACTTTTGGGGCTATCAATAGAAGGTATCTTGGAATGCCACTCCAAAGAACACCTCTTTGCCCTGAAGGTGAGATGAAGAGACATCTTAGGCACAGTAACCAATCCCATCCCTATGTGCCATGGATGCAGCCGCTTCAATTTTCAAATGGAGACATGGCCCTAGACTGTAAAAAACAAGAATCTACTAGAAGAAGGCAACAGCAAGGAACTTCTATACTGCTAACAAGAAAATTGAATGGAATAGTTCATGAAGTAACCAGCAGTTGAACCTGAGTCTGTGACTTCTTTATGTTTACCTTTGCCTTTGATGCTAAACAGGAGTATGGGAAGAAGACTATGGGTGTTTTTCCACTATCACTAGAAGTACCCATTAAGTACCATTAATGGGTACAAAAATGCCATTTCATACCCATTAATGGGTACTTAATGGGTACTTTTAGTGACAGTGGAAAAACACCCTATAGTGAGAATCAAGAGCCGTAAACCGATTTCATTTTTTCCCTATATATGTAAAATGTGACACAGGGATTTCTTTCCCAAGTAGTCTGTCTATTATACTTTAAAGATACTGGAGGATTCGGGAATTGTGAACTATGCAATTCTACAATATTTTTTAATATTCAAAAAGGTTTATAGGAAAACATTGCCCTACTAAATCATTGCTGAAGCTTAACCCATATAGAAGTCTTCTAGGCAGGAGACTGCTTGGTATTGTCAAATGACCTCTGTCAAACTATTTTTTACAAATAGTATTTTTCTGAGCTGCTATTCTAAATCTGCACAACCATAATGAGAATTCACTGGCAGTCTTTCAGATATAAAAATAGCTCTTATCAAGTCTTTCAGAACTGAGAGAGCACCAAAGCCTTTTCTCCCCTAACATACAAACCAGTCTGGATGCTAAAGCCACCAAACATCAAAACAACAACATGAGTACACATTTATCTTTGAGGGATTATTTATTTATTTATTTATTTATTTATTTATTTATTTATTTATTTATTTATTTATTTATTTATTTATTTATTTTAACCTGTTGAGCCACATTTGGATCCCCTTGAAGGGAAGTAAGAATTGGATGCAAATTCTTCGGATGCACAAAACATTGTTCTGAATGTTTGAAAAAACAGCTCATGCAACACTGCCCCTTCTGTCCTTCTTGGGGTCTGGCAGGGTGGGGAAGGGACGACAATAAATGTTGTAATGCATGATTGGTGTAGTTGCACAGTGATATATGTTCTGGGTAGTGCTAGGAATTTCATCTATCTCCTGTGGTACTTTGCTAGGTGTCCCATGTAGAAGAGCAACAGTGTTTGGGTGTTTTATGAAGCACTGAGAAATGGTGATTCAAGAGCAAGATGAACGTTTTGCTTTTGTCTTCTGTTTGAGACACACATAAGCTATTGGTGGGCCACAGTGTGGGACAGGATGCTGGACTAGATGGGCTGTGGCTTGATCCAGCAAGGCTCTTCTTATGTCCTTATGTGATTTCCACCTCCCTCACAAAGAAACCAATAAATGTGATGCTCCATCTCCCTCCCTGTTTTTATTTAAAATGACCGTCACTCATTGAATATCTTCACAACACCAGTGGATCTGCGAAAATGTGCAAACAAATTGATTCTTCAACAATATGAAGCTGTACCCTGAACAATATTGCTCTGTACCCTTCTGGTGTTCCAAACCCTTTATTCAGTAAAAGCTTGACTATGAATCTGAATAAAATAACAATGAGAAGTTTCTATAGTAAGATTTTAGGCACTTCGCTCCCTGCCCTTTGGTCATCAGTGCATATTTTGGCTCTGAACATCTAGTGCTTGTAATCAAAGTGACAAAGGCAGAAATATTCTCTAATTTGCTGATCTATTTTTATCAGCAGTTCCAACTCAATGCCCATACCTGCCAGTCAAGAGCTCATACATTAAGATTCCCAGTGACCAATAGTCTGCTGAAATGTCATGACCTTTGTTCAGGATGATCTCTGGGGCCACGTACTCTGGAGTTCCACAAAAAGTCCATGTTTTCTTTCCAAATCCTATTTTTTTTGCAAAGCCAAAATCAACCTGCAAGAGAAGGTTCACACATCAAGGAAGAAAAAATAAAGAACAATCGTGCAGGAACAAAGGCTTGAGGAGATGATCATGTTTTGCTTAGAATAAACCACTTCAGAAGAGAAGGCTTTATGGGAATATCCAGGGAGCAAGAATGTCGCTTGTCTTATGCACAGAAATTAACATATAGAGGCTTTCAGATTGCAGAGTTAAAAATGAATTGTAAAGAAAATTCTCATTAGAAAAGGAGGAGAGATTAAAAATACTGCTTTTTCACCTTTTGGCTAAGACAAAGCAAAGGGATAAAAATGACTTTAAAAAAAGGCTCTAGTTCATTGGTGTCAAATGATATCAAGATCAACCACAGGTACTATGTCATATATCCAAATATCTAAAGGAACACCCTTTCCCATATTGACCTCCCTGTGCCTTAAGATCTGAAGCGGAGGCCCTCCTGGTTGTCAGTAGTAAAACGGGTGGGCGCCCAGGAGAGGGCCTTCTCAGTGATGGCCCCTAGACTATGGAATAGTTTCCTCCCTGAGGTGTGAAAGGCACCTTCACTGTACAGGTTTAAGAAGGCAGTGAAGACACACCTCTTTGCTCTGGCCTTTGGTTAAATGGGAATACACTTTCTCTTCCACTTTCAGACATTGCTATTGCTTTAATATATATATTTGATTTTAAATGTTGTTACCTGCCCTGAGGCCTTCTGGTATAGGGTGGGATAGAAATGCAGATAAATTCAGTAGAGGGAAAAAGCAGTGACATCCTTGAATCTACTCTTAAGGGGCCTGATAAATGTTTTTCTCACCCATTTAAGGGGACTCAAAGTGGCTGAGATGCCTTTTGTTCTTCTCCCCACAACAGAACACCCTGTGAAGTAAGTGGGACTGAGAGTGCTTAGAAGAAAGCTGTGACTAGCTCAAGGTCACCCAGCTGGCTTTGTGGAGGAGTGCGGAATCAAACCCAGTATTCCCAGATAAGAGTCTGAATCCCTAGCCACTAGACCAAACTCTTCTAATTGTGAATAATGATATCATGTTCTGGCATGATATGCCTATTAGCCAGCAATTTAAGCCAGTTACTCTTCCATCTCAGTAGAACACAAAAGCTTCCCATTCTCCATGACAACAGTAGTGGAGAGAGAAGGATTTCATGGTCCAGGATGATGGTTATTTAATGTTATTTAAATCTTAATCTTCATACTGTATATAAACATGAAGCTAAAAAAGATAATTGTGTCATCAGGGTATGATGATAGGCCAGGTCTTGTGTTCTTGTTTTCAGTTATTTTTTTAAAAAAAATATATTTATCTATTGATATCCTACTTTGTATCTTAAGGATGACAGTGATTAGAGCATGTAAAAAAGAAGTAAAAGCAGTTTCAAATTACATGTAAAATGGCAAGTATAAAAGTTGTTATCAGGGCCCAGAAGAGAAGAAGGGTTGGCTTTTCTACCCTGCTTTTCTCACCCATTTAAGGGGTCTCAAAGCTGCTGACAACAGAACACCCTGAGGTAGGTGGGGCTGTGATAGCTCAGAAGAGACCTGTGACTAGCCCAAGGTCACCCAGCTGGCTTTGTGGAGGAGGGTGAAATCAAACCCGGGATTCCCAGATAAGAGTCTGGCTCCCTAACAACTGGCCACCAATTATATATGGCTGAGTCATGAATCCACTCCCTGGTTTGAACATGATTAAACCAAAGTAAGTTACAGGCGGGTTGATCACATGGTTGTATACTATTTAATGGTAACAGCAGTTAGTCAGTGGAACTGACTATATAAATAAGGCAGCCTCTACTTTGCTGGGAGTCTTTAAGAAGCTAGTTATCCATCTGCTGAAGATGCTTTAGCTCTGGGTCTTTTGCATCAGGAGAGAGAAGATGGAGTGGACTGCCTATCTTCTAACTCTTTCTTGCTCTAGATCCCTTTCTACAGGCCCAAATTCTGGATTATATTTTGGAATAGGGACCTTCCACCTGCATGTTGGTGCAGACTATAGCAGGCTCCCCAAACTTCCAAAAAACAGTGCCATTAAAAATGTGTATTGACTTCTATGGCAGGGTAGAATTCCACAGCAGTGTTTTTTGTTTTGTTTTCCGAAGGTCAGCTTATGTATCCTATAAAGTTAATGTTTGTAAAGTTTGGCCCCAGGGTGATTTCCGTAATTTATAGAACTATAAGGTTAAAGATCACAGAATAATCCATCTTCCAGATGACCTGGGTAATGCAAACCCAACTATGAATGTGAACATTTGCTCATCTAAAAACCCCAAACAGTGTGATTTATTTGTTTTGATTCTTTTTAAGAACTGATCTGTTATACAATTACAGGGCTTTGCCCAGAACCTGCTATAAAACTGTTAGAGGAGATATTTTATTGTAATGGAAGACCAGAACCTTAACCAGAATGCAGTGAACATGACTGAGTAATATTTTACTGCCTTTTGGAGAAAAAACATCCCAGCTTCTGTTCTCACCAGTTTGGCATAACCTCGGTGATCTAGGATGAGGTTTTCTGGCTTGAGGTCCCTATAAATGATTCCTTTGGAATGCAGATAGGCAAAAGCTTCTACGACGCACGCAGTATAAAATCTAGTTGTAGAATCTTCAAATGAACCTCTGAGGACAGAAAAAAAACAACAAATTTGTGAGTGTTTGAATTTTCCACTCAAATATTTTGGGCGTCCTTAACATGTAGGTTCAGTTAGACAACAAGCCTCTCAAGTTTTTGATTTTATTTATTTACAACATTTCTTTGAGATGTTAGTGTAGTTCATAAAGTACTAATAGCAGCAACAGCAGCAAGAGTAATAACAATCAAAATATATAATCAACATAAGAAGAACAATAAAGTTGACACAATAATATGGGAACATCAGAAACTGTAAATCATGATAGAAGTAGTCCATGGCGGTCATCCAAATCACAGTATTCCTCAGTCACACAAAAGTTTGCTTTAAACAAGCACCCAAAACTCAGCAACCCGTTTCTGTCTTATTTCAGGAGAAAACCATTCTATGTACTACGTATATGCCACAGCAGTTGGTTTGAGATGGAATCTGTAGCTCTTAGTAAGCCAGAAGATCTAGGTGAGTGATGGGCTTTTTGAAGACAGATTGTTATTGAAAGCTTCAGAGTTTTATACAGAGGCAGCACATAATTTTTCTTAGAAGAAGCTAGCAAGGGATGCTTGAGGAGCAATGCAACGTCCTTGCGCTGTGCACATCTACTGTTGTGTTCTGCACCAGTTTCTACTTTCAGGCCAGTCTTACAGATGTCTAATCCTGAGGTTACCAATGCATAAATCATTGCTGCTTACTGCATCTTCCAAGAACAATTGTAGCTGCCACATAGAAAAAATGTTTCAGGCCTTCATTGTATTTTATACTGTTTTATTAATTCTATTGGTATTTTTATTGAGCTTTGAGACCTAGCCTGGGAACTGTGGATGAAGGCAGGACGTAAATGCTTGGAAATAACATACATAATAATAAAGATCATTCCTTCCTCTTTCCGGAGGAACACCATTCCATGTAGAATATGCAGCCTATTCTAGTTAATTCAGAACTCATTGTTAGCAAATTTTTATCTTTACATTGCAGGCAATGGAACTGAGCAAAGAGCAGTTTTTCTAAGAGTGATTTTATGAAGGAGAAGACTGCAGAACCAAGGACAGTCTTGGGACATACTCATATTTATATTCCATGCACTGCATCAGAGTGTCGTCCTCAGTCCTGGTTAAAGTAATCCATCCCAGGAGTGGATAGATCTGTCTCTGCACCAGAACAAGGCTGTGTCCATTGCATGGCCCTTCTGGCCCAGCCCCCTCCCTGCTCTGTAGCTTCAGGACTGGTCGTGGAGGCCCTGGGGGACCCATTTCATTCATGGTCTCAGAGTCCCCACGGGATCCATTTCTGCAGAGCACTTTGTTACACCACTGAAATGGGACCCCCACGGCAAGCCAGATCATGACTGCATGTCATGTCCTCACGTCTCTCTGTGGTCTTGTAAACTACAACTTAGCATAGCAGTAGATGTCTTTAAAGAGGGCACCAGGAAGATCCCTGAGGTATCCTAGGTAAATCAAGCCTGCTTTCTCTGCAGTTCCTCACAATATTTCTCAGTTAGTCTTCTGAGTTTAATAATAAGTTTAATTGGACAAGAGTTTACTAGTCACTGATCTTTTTGCATTAGAGCTTTTTTGGGTCCTAACCTTGTCCATATACCTCAGAAATCAAAATCCTGATCAAAACAGTGTCCAGATCATTGAAGCTCAAAATAAATGTGCAGATTACAACTCATCTTCATTGTTTCCTTCAATTTTAAATTAATTATTTTGTTCAGCTAAATATACATACAAATCCAAAAATTTTTTAATAACAAACATCAACATGAACAATTCAACAAAAGAGCTGAGAGAAAAATAGACACTGGGATGGTGGGTATGGCATAAGCAGGACTTGTTAAATAGATGATTGTTAGTCTTCAGCTTAATTATCTGGGTTTGGGCCCAGCCAGAATGTCAAAGGATAGTACTCTGGTGGTGCCTTTTATGGCAAGTTCTCTACATTGGTGACATTATGGCAAGTTTCTCTACTGCCACAACCAATGTATCATTAAAATCAGTTGCTTCAACAAGCCAGTCTACAGGATCCCAAATAGAATCAGAGCACATCTAAGCTGACACACTGAACTAAGGTGCTAAAATGGTAGAGGCAGATAATAAAAGCTTTCTTTTGGGAACTATGCAGAAACATATGTAACAAGTCACAAGATGTTTCATTTGGAATAATTATTCCAATCTGTACTGGCATGTGAAGCCTTACAAACTGAGAGCATCAACATATCATGCTTACAAAAACTACCTGAAGGGTATTAATGTATTTAATGACTTGACTGTAGCATCTCACCAAATGTGACATGAAACCATACTGTGAAACAACTGTAAAGTTATAATTGCTTGTTCACTTAGTAGTTGAAGCTTTTTTTTTTTAAGGTCACATAAATTTTGGGAAAAGTTCAAAGGAAATTATGGTTGCACTCATATGGTCCACAACAGAGCCAAATGCTGGAGTGTGAGCCCTTCCACTGGGCTGGGTGGCACAGCACACAGATGTTATTAGACCCAGCATGAGACCAAGAATGCAGATGACAATTTTTGTAGTTACGTTGTTTCCATCAGTGGCGGCTGGTGGGCTTCAGGGCTGGGTGTTCACATCCCTAAGTCCCAGGGGGGCGGGCCCGCCGAGGTCACAAGAGGGCGGGGCTGCTGAGGTCAGTGGGCGGAGCTAAAGAGGTCAGTGGGTGGAGCTAAAGAGGTCGGTGGGCAGAGCCACGGGTCAGAAAGTCTCAGAATCAGATAGGTGGGACCACAGCCAATTTGATGTGTTCCGTCGCTGAGCATTAAATTGCACTAAACCTGGATTAAACCTGAGGCGTGACTGCAGCCAATGTGAAAAGACAATTACTGGTCACATTTGGCTAATGTCTTCTCTGGCTCTGAAAGTGGATTGAAGCTGGATTAAACTTCAGGCATGACTGCAGCCAATGAGAAAAGACAATTACTGGTCACACTTGGCTACTGTCTTCTCTGGCTGTGAAAGTGGACTAAAGCTGGATTAATCCAACCGCAGCCAGGCTAGCTCTCAAAGTGGTTAGAAGCTGGATTAAACCTCAGGTGTGACTGCAGCCACTGTGAAGAGAAAATTACTGGTCACACTTGGCTACTGTCTTCTCTGGCTGTGAAAGTGGACTAAAGCTGGATTAATCCAACGGCAGCCAGGCTTGCTCTCAAAGTGGTCTGAAGCTGGATTAAACCCCAGGTGTGACTGCAGCCAATGTGAAGAGAGAATTACTGGTCACACTTGGCTACTGTCGTCTCTGGCTGTGAAAGTGGACTAATGCTGGATTAATCCAGCTGCAGCCAGGCTTGCTCTCAAAGTGGTCTGAAGCTGGATTAAACCTCAGGCATGACTGTAGCCAATGTGAAGAGAAAATTCCTGTTCACACTTGGCTACTGTCTTCTCTGGCTGGTCAGCTCCATACCAGACTTTTTTGTTCCTTAGTCATCAAACACACATTCTATTTTGCCAAGTATCCTGGGTGGCCACATCTGCCATCACCACCTGTGATAATCTTTTTCCTCTGTAGCACTAAATAATCAATTACAAGAGCCTCTTCCACCCACCTACCTACCATCATTTATTACAGCTGCCTCAAGATCCTGTTTCAGAGGATTCCAAGAAGAAGACCAAGATAAAGCTGCTGACTTTCAGAGCATAATAACATCTCTGTATTGGACTTTGTCTACCAAAATGTTGAAGGCAGCATTTCCAATAAAAAAGCTGAGGTGTTCTTGGTTGATTGGTTTACTTTGGATCATTGAATGCTGTTAATATTAAAATGGCCATGTTTTTGGGATTTTTATGACTTAACTGCTAGTGAAACTTCTGAAGTAGCTGGGGCTCTGAGAGCTCAGAAGAGAGCTAGCCCAAGGTCACCCAGATGGCTTCAAGGGGATTGTGGAATCCAACCCGGTATATGCAGACAACAAGAGCCCAGCTCCCTAACCACTAGACGAAATTGCTTTTTTATTTTCTTTAAAAAGCCATTTTTGCAGGGAAAACCAGAGTGTCCCCCTCCCTCATAGTTCTTTAGCACTATCTGGGGAGTGGAATAACAGAATTAAGAGAATAGTTTGTTCCTCTTAAAACAAAAGGGGAATTGCTCTGTGGCTGAGGAAGGAGGACATGACATTCTGTCAGCCCCTTTGAGTTCCCTTTCATCAGGATTCCAAAACAAATGTTTGGTTCTCACAAGCTCACTAAATGATAATAGCAAATGACAGGAATTATACAAATGAAGAAGAAGAGTTGGCTTTTCTACCCCACTTTTCTCACCCATTTAAGGGGACTCAAAGCGACTCACAAGCCTTCTGTTCTTCCTCCCACAACAGAAACCCCAAAGTACCTGAGGCTGTGAGAGCTCAGAAGAGAGCCAGCCCAAGGTCACCCAGCTAGCTTCAGGGGGGGGGGGTGCAGAATCCAACCCGGTATATGCAGACAACAAGAGCCCAGCTCCCTAACCACTAGACGAAATTGCTTTTTTATTTTCTTTAAAAAGCCATTTTTGCAGGGAAAACCAGAGTGCCCCCCTCCCTCATAGTTCTTTAGCACTATCTGGGGAGTGGAATAACAGAATTAAGAGAAGAGCTTGCTCCTCTTAAAACAAAAGAGATCTCCCCTCCATCTCCCTCCTTCCCTCCATCTCTTTCTCCCTCTCCTCTCTGTCTTTCTCCTCCCCCCCCCAATCTCTCTCTGTCTTCCTCTGAAGGCTACTGAAATCCTCACGGCGAAACGAGCTGGACTGAGTTGGGAGTCTTCGAGAGGCCAGGGCTTTTCTCCATGAGAGCTTCAGGCAGCCACGCTGGGAATTGGAGCCAGGCAAGGAGAAATTTCACGGAGAAACGGCCCGGCCTCTCGCTGACTCCCAACGCAGTCCGGTTTGTTTCTCCGTGAGGATTTCAGAATCAGCCCTGCCTGGCTCCTGGCTGCCCCACGGGGGTAGGGAGAAGCCGGTGGGGCGGCTGGCCACCCGCCAAGGCGAGAACCATGTTCTCACCCTGGCGTGCAGGCAGCGAGGGGAGGAAAGGCTCCCGGCCGCCCCACGGGGGTGGAGAGAAGCCTGGCCGCCCGAGGTCTCTTCCCTCCCTGGGCGGCCAGGAGGGAGCAAAATCCAGCCCGCAGTAGCCTTTAGTGCTATGGCTCCCCCTCCCGCGCATCTTTGCGAAGACCGGGAAGGCCCATTTAGGGAGCCAGGCTGGGAAGAGGCAAGGAAGGAAGCCAGCTAAATGGCCCGATCTGCCCTCTAGGATGGGCGGCAGCAGCAGCCGCTCTCGGACCACCACATGCTGCCCAACCAGCCCACCCCAGAGAGCCAGGACCCTGTTGGGCATAGGGGCGGATGGGGCCCACGGACTTACTTTCTCTTCTCCAATCAGTCATAGCCACATGGAATAAAACCGAAAGAGAAAGAGCCGCAAAAGTGCCTGTACTTATTTGGAAGGAGGGGGCATGACTTTTAGAATTCTAAACCTCCTGATTGGCTCGTTCGCCGAACCCAGAGCAGTTTAGAAGTCCATGCTTCCTCCAATTGAGATACATAATGTTTTTAGTCATTTTTCTGATTGGCTAAAAAAAATATGTATCTGTCTATCTTGTTTTAAAAAAATATTTTTCTTTCCCTGGAGTTAGGGGTGCAGCGATCTAGCGCTCCCAGTGGCCGGTCACCACTGGTTTCCATGTCCTGTGATGCACTAAGAACAACTGACATGGCAGTACTTCCAGTCCATTGGAGAACTCTCTAGAACTGAAATGGAGCCAGGACACCAGATCTCCTTCCTTGGAACTGCGAGAACACCCGGCAATTGGAAAATCGAGCCATTATCATGCCCGCCTTGGCGATTGGGAAATGGGGGTGGAATTTTTGCTGTGTAAAAGGGTGAATGATCAAGCCATTATCCTGCCTGCCTTGGCGATCGGGGAAGGGGGAAGGAATACTTGTATAAAAGAGTCTCATGGGGCAGCAAAGGCCATTTGTCCCCCTTATCATTTTGGCTTTAACACCATTTTTTCCCCCAAAAAACTCCGCAGTTGCGATCTCCAATGCACAGGGCAGGAATGGCAAGCACATGACATGAAACCTCACCTCCCATTGACGTGGGCGCCAATCTCCTCCCCAAATAGCCCAGGATTCTCCCCATGTGCAGTCTCAGCTTGCACAACAATGTGCGGCGGGATACCAAACTGTGATGAGACTTGCTTTTTTGGATACCAAATTTGGCATGGGTTTGGGAAATTTGGTCTGCGAAAAGGTGTTTTTTGTTTGTTATAAACAAGATAGACATCTGTAGACTTGCTTATAACTAAGGATGTTCACAGAAACTTTTTCACATTCATTTTGCTGTCAAATCAAAATCTGATTTGTTTAATTATTAAATTATTAAATTTAGAAAATACAGATTTCTGCAGTAATTTTTGAACTTTTTCCATAAAGATATTTTTCCCATTGAAAAGGTTCTTTTTCAAGGCCAAAACCACAGCAAAATACGAATATTCAGTCAAACTATTTGCTTTCACAGACAGAAGACTGGATTGGGTCAATCAAATTTTTGCATATTCAAAAAAACAAGCTTTTCAATTTGTAGCAGATTTGTCATTCACATACTTATTTATAACTAGTTTTGGGACTCTCACGCCTCTTCTCATTTCTTAGTAAATCTCCCCCCTCCCCAATAGCTCAGAGTCAGAGTCGAGAACTAAAACTCACAATGGGCAGAAACTTTTCTTTTCTTTAGAACGCACCCTGAAGATACTAACTGGCAGGTGCAAGCTTGATATGGGTGTAAAGCTTCTTGATGATGTAATTTGTATACTGATTGGCGACATGTGTGGAACTGCTCTCTGTAAAGATCCCTCTCTAAGTTGTATTCTTTCTGTCCTCTACAACCTATGGAATTTATTAAAGAAAAAGAACTGTTTAGATGCTTCTTTGCTGCAACTCAACAGAAGAGGTGAATTATATGCCCTGTTCCAGTTCCTTTTCTGCTGTTTAACCCCTTGAGACTATCATAAAATGTGATGCTGGCCACCAGCACGGATGGTTTCAAAAAATATTTGGGCCGTTTTATAGAAGTCAGGGTTATTAGGGGTCATTATCCCTGGGGGCAGAATGAACGATGTGAATGACCTACTGGACTAGATGAGCCATGGGTTGGATCCAGTGGGGCCGCTTTTTATGTCCTTATGTTCTTTTAAATGCTAGTTAGAACTTCAGAATGTATACAAAATATACAGGGCTTCTACTATGCAAGTGATATTTTACCATTCATTTCCCCTGAATATAATCTGCATATTCTCTGCAATCCAAGTTTTAGTCATAAACTAATATTTCAAATTGGTATATAACTGGCTAGAAAATTGAATATAAAGTTCTTAGTATTTTATTTTATGAAGTGCATTCTGTTTTGGAAACCCTAAATATTTCAGTTACTAATAGCCTAGGGAAGTAAATACAAGATAAACCTCTTCCAATGCTAGATGGCAGTATATACCAGAAGTATAAGAGAAAAAGGCAAAAAAGAATTTTAATAGTTTCTGCAAATAATGAGGTTTTCTGTGCTTCAACACTAGGAAGTTTGAATTGTATTTTTCTAATGCATACCAATAACAATACCAATTATTTTTAACATATTAGTAAAGAAAAAAGTAAAAAAAAACCCAAGTTTTACACAGGTAACTCTTTGCTCCTCTTTGCACTCTGTTTTGTTCTGCTCATTAATCTAAGTATGTCTAGTATCTAACTGAATTTCCCAGTGCTAGTTATAATTCTTATTTTCTGAATTTCTATCTGGTGCAATGTATTTGAACACCTTCGTTGTTTCCAGTGATTTATTTTCATTGAACTCAGAAGTGTTGTGTAAACAGGGACTAAATAATTGTTGCAAGAAGTTTTTTAAACATCTTCTAAGCAAAAAATGAAAGCCTCCATAGAAATGGAAAACAAGCAATTTGAGCAATCACTGATTGCATAAGCATCAGAGTTAAGTTTTGTTATGCTTGTTAAAGAAATCTTCTGTTTCACTCACAGATTGGATAAAAAAGTCTGAGTATAAATGAGTGTTGTATTTATGCTCCCAAGCAATAGCCTAGGATGCTTACAATAAACCACTTCTGAAGTTAAGATTAAAGTCCTTTGCTGATTTGGTCAGAAGAAACTCAGTGAGGCTTCCGAGCAATTCTATGGAGAATTACAGTCCATTTCAAAAGAAGTGCTCTGTTCCATCTAGTAAAATGCACTTAAATTTACCTCATGTAGCTATCTGGATTCTAAATATGATCAGGACCAGAATGCCAGCATGAGTTCATAATACAGATTTCACAAGATTAGTAGTTCTAGAGGTATCTTTGCTTAACATAGCAGAACAAGGGTAAGACAAAGGACAAGGTAATTGGATAGGATCAGTGAGTCTATGAGAGCATGACTGAAAGCACTGCAAGGCATTGGGAAGGCTTCCCTGATCTCATTTGTTATAGTTTTTTTTAAAAAATAGTATTTGAGAGTTAGATTTGGTTCTGTATCACACAACTGAAATTTACTCTATCTTTCATGAGGGATGAAAGCTGTGATTTCCCCAACTGAGTCTCAGAAGCAATCCAGGATCTTATCCAGATCTCCGTCCAAAGCCCCTCTGTTGCACCTCAAGTGCTATGCACTGCATTGATGTCCCACAGTGAGTGGCACAATGTAGATGATACCTTTTGGCTTACAATAACAATATATCTAATGCCCTGGAAGGGACAAGTGCAAAATCTGGGTGTGCTCTTGGACTCTGTGCTGATGCTTGAAGTTCAGGTGAAGGCCATGGCCAAGAGTGCCTATTTCCAACTATGGCTGGTTCAACAGCTAAGGCCCCTTCAGGACAGAGATGATTTGGCCATAGTTATTCATGCTCTGATAACCTCCAGACTGTACTGCAATCTACATAGGGCTGCCCTGAAGACACCTCAGAAGCTGAAGCTGGTGCAGAATGGAGCTGCTAGACTGCTTACTGGAACATCTGTAATGTTCCCCACACTTCCCCCATCACACTGCTGCTTTTAAACTGTTTCTGTATTTTTCTTAATGCTGGATTTTTAAACTTTGTACTGGTTTTAGGACTGATATAGTTTTTGCTATGTTTTGCTATGTTTGTTTTTAAATGTTGTGAGCCGCCCAGAGACCCTTGGGTATGGGGCGGGCTATAAATATAAACAAACAAACAAATAAATAAATCTAGTCAGATGCACATCATGCCAGTCTTAAAAGAGCTGCACTGGCTGCCAATTCGCTACCGAGCACAATTCAAGGTGCTAAGTTTAACCTATAAGGCCTAAACGACTTGGGCCCAAAATATCTAAAGGAACGCCTTCTTCCATATTGACCTGTCCATGCTTTAAGATCTGCAGGGGATTCCCTCCTGGTTGTACCACCACCCTCAGAAGCAAAAGAGGTGGGAACCTGGGATAGGGCCTTTTTAGTGGTGGCTCCCAGATTCTGGAATAGTCTTCCTCCTGAGGTACACTTGCCCCTGCACGTACTTGTAAATGCTAACACACACCATCCCTCCTCCCACATGCCTACAGACTTACCTTAGCCTGGATGCTGTCACCAGTGGACATGTGGCAGTGCAGTCACCTGGACAATGGTGACATGCTGCACATGTGAGCCCAGATCACCTGATCTGCCAATGTGCTTGTGTGGTGCATCACATATCCCTACAGCACCTGGAAGAGGTGCAAACGCAGTATCTAGAACCTTATCAGCTGAAGAAGGTAAGTGCACATGTGGAGCACTAAGTCACCTTCCAGTATGCTCCTGCACACTTAGTCACCTTCCAGTATGCTCCTGCATGGAAAGGAGCTGTTTCTGGGAGTGCACCGGAAGGTGACTACGGGGCCAAGTGCTGAAAGACCCCTGCACAAAATAAGCAATATACAAATGAAGCTGTTAGTCTGAGCATAGAATTTTAAATCTCCGTGGGAAAAGCTTAGAATTCAGGAAGGCAATCATATGACAGTGCCCAGCATGCCAGATAAATATCACTGAATTTTAAGAAGGATTTGCCATATTCTCTCACCTGTCCCTGAGAATTGTCCAAAGCTCTCCACCTAAACAGGCTTCCATCAGCATATATAAGTATTTGCTGTCCTTGAATGTTCGGTATAGCCTATAGTAGGAGGGGAAAAAGACATGGCCTTGATAGTCATCAATATCTGTGGAATTAGAAACGCAAGAAGGAAATGCCCGATGATAAATGTTCATAGGATTCTTTCCAGATTTTGCTTGGGAGATGACCCTAAGCTGCTGGAGAATTTCTGCAAAACTTACTTTATGAGAAATTCAAGGCTAAAATATAATGCCTTTAAACAAAATTTGCATGGGAGTGGGCTGCAAGTTGATTGTGCCACAGATGGACCTGTCACCTGGTTTGTCAACATTTGTTGCTACATGTGAAGATTATAAAAGCTGAGATAATGTTCTACTATAAAGAAAGATGGGATCGTTTACCTCAGAAGTCACTATATTGCATTTCCCCCTGAATTTTTTAGTCTCCATACAAAAATCTAAGACCCTTTATATCATTAAATTAGTGATCCAGTATGTGATATATCATTTCCATCTTCTCTTCATGCCTTAAAACATTTAAATATGCAAGGTGTAATGTTGTGTGAACAACATTATGTTCCAGCTTCAGGCACTCTGTGGGCTTATCCATAAGCAGATAAAAAATAAAATTAAATGCTCAAATGTGGCATATGCTAGTATTTCCATTCCACCTCTGAAGATCTGAAGATGCACTTTCGAAGTGCATTTAGTGTAGATCAGAGAAGGATCGGGAACATTAGCTGCCACAGGCTACCACCTCTTGGTTGCTTTTGAGTATTTAAAAAAAGTATCTGTGGAGGTCTCCCAATAAGCAAATAGATTTGACAAATTAAATCGGTTTACCTCACAATGAAGTCTGAGTGAGCTCCTTGCATGATCTGTTTCTCTGAGCGTATGTGCTCTTGTTGTCTTGTGTCCACGATGTGGCGCTTCTTTAATATCTTCATTGCAAATGTTTTTGCCTCGTCACTTTTTAACTGGACCTTGAGAAAAACAGTGAAAGTAAATTTAAGTAGATGGACAGATATAATGCAGGGCTCTAAGCCAGAAATAAAATTTTTTAAAAGTTACTACTGTTGTAATATCATGAATCCTCAAAACAAATCTAATTCTTAAACTGAATTTTAACTCAGCCTACCATCCTGTTTCAAGGACCTGCAAGTTTCTGCTTAGATCTCTCTAGCATCTTGAATGCATGTTCCGTGCTTCCTCAAGTCCCTCTTTAGTTTCTTGCAATTTTGCAACTGAGCAAGGTACAGTTTTCTAGATTTGAAATAAAGTGTAACTTTACAAAACAGATGTTTGAAGAAAAGCACACCTTGCGCAGTTCTGCATTGGCCAGTATACCATATATCAGCAAACATACTAGGAACCTCTCTTCTGCCCACCGCTGGTATTAAGGGAGACCTTGCACCCTTAGACCCCACATCTTACACCACATCCTCATATACCCTACCCCCTTAGATCTCAGTTCCTGAGATCCTCCATGGGTCAGGATCTTCTTTTGACTACACCAGCCAGTGTGTTGAAAGGAAGCTCCTGGTATGTTTGCTTGATCCAATAAACCAGACATTGGGAATCATGCCTATTTTCAGCAAGTACCAGACCAGCGAGCATACTAGGACCCTCCCTTCTGCATACTGGTGTGATCTAAGGGAGGGTCTGCTGCCTTAGATATTGTCCTCTTAGACCCCACCCCCAATGGGACAGAGCCTCTCTTAGACCACACCAATGTGCAGAAGGGAGACTCCTGGTACACTTGCTGATCCAGTATACCATCTGGTGAAGAATCACTCCTATTTTCAGCAAGTACCCTATCAGAGAACAACAAGGAAATCTCCAGTTACAATAAATATAACCATATGATTGTCACAGTGTCTACAAACATGCAATTAAGTAGGGTTCAGTGATGAAGGGTATTTTCCTCTTCTGATACAAACTCCTCTTCTGCAATATATTATAAAAACACTTATAGACACTAGAGTGCTGATTCTAAATTCCAACCTTTGCTTCTCTGTACATTTTAGGAAGGTTCTCTGCTTTTATTCTAAAGTGCCACTCAAACATCCACTAACGTGAATATTTGTTCATTAAAATACATCTTAAACAGAAATCAAATCAATCCTGAACGAATTAAAAAAACTGTACCACTAATTGGGATGGTGCAATGAAAAAAGTGGCATGGGAGGTAGCAGTTCTCTGAAGTGTGTGTAGACCTTTTTGACACCCAATAGGCAGAACCCCTTTTCCAAAGCATGGACTTAAAAATTGCTAATTTGAATTGAAATATACTGAGTGTGTTTTCATGGCAAGTCTGCTGCCGAAACACTGTACATTTGTATGCAGACTCAGACCAAAAGCTGATTTGTTTAACAGCTCTGTGTTCTGGGATGGCTTGACATCAACACTCTGCAGCACAGAAGGAAAATTCCCTTTCAATCTCAATTTCCCTGCACTCACTAATAGAGAGATAGTTTGATCATCTGTTACAGCTTTCTGTCTAGACCCCTTTTTTGAATGCAGTTGCTATTTTCTGCAATAGAAGTGAACTTGGCCAATTCAATTTAAGTTTTAAAAAAGGATGAAATCAGCTTTTTCAAGGAAAACAAAGACAGGAATAAGCTCCTGTTTCTCGGCCTGAGCTATAGACAGGTAGCCTTCCTAGCTGTTGAGAAAAGACTGTGCGTATATGTATATATCATGTCATCATTGCATATCAAAAATAAAGATATTCTAGCCTCAAAACCGATCAGCTTTGCATCTTGGTTGGATTTGCAGTGTGCTGGTATCAAGCTCATCTTAAATAATGTCTCCTGCCAGCTGCCTGAGATCATTAGCAGAATGGTCACACCATCCCTTGGTGAGTGTCAGGACACGGCTGCTAGGAACAGGGCTTTCTGCACAGTAGCCTCTCTTTTTTGGAAGATTCTCCCAGAAGAGCTGTGCCAGGTGTCATCTTTTGATCCTTTTAGGCCCCAGGCGAAATCAAACCTTTTCGCCCAGAGATTTCCCAGTAAGGTCAACTGGTATGATATTTTATTTTATTATATTATAATAAATTTAGAATTTAATTCTAATTTTTGCTATTTTGATGGCTTGTTTCTTTCTTCTAGTTTGCACTGTCTTTACTCTGTACAGCAGGGAAGGACATCCTTGCACCGAGGATACTCCTCCACGGGTAGTGGGAGGGGGGCTTCTTGTAGTGGGAGATTCGATTATCAGGAATATAGAGAGCCGGGTTTGTGATGGGCGTGTTGACCGCATGGTGACTTGCCTGCCTGGTGCAAAGGTTGCGGACATCACGCGACATCTAGATAGGTTAGTAGACAGTGCTGGGGAGGAGCCAGTCGTCATGGTACATGTCGGTACCAATGATGTTGGGAAGGCAAGACGGAGCGTCCTGGAAGCCAAATTTAGGTTGTTAGGTAGAAGACTAAAGTCCAGGACCTCTAGGGTCGCATTCTCAGAAATGCTACCTGTTCCACGTGCAGGGCCAGCTAGACAGGCAGAGCTCAGGAGCCTCAATGCGTGGATGAGGCAGTGGTGTCGCGAGGAGGGGTTTAGATTTGTAAGGAACTGGGGAACTTTTTGGGATAAGCCAAACCTGTACAAGAGGGACGGGTTACACTTGAACCAGGAGGGAACAAGATTGCTGGCGATTAACATTAAAAAGGTTGCAGAGCAGCTTTTAAACTGATCCCTGGGGGAAAGCCGACAGGAGCTGGGCAGCATCCGGTTCGGGAGAGCGCACGCTCAAGTGAGGAGGGCTGGAAACATGCAGAAAATGCTGAGCTAAGTGCGGGATTAGTTTCACATGTTCCTCGACGGCAGAACTTGGTCAAAAGGAATGAATATAAATGTATATATGCAAACGCCAGGAGCCTTCGAGCCAAAATAGGGGAGCTAGAAAGCTTAGTTATGGAAAATAGGATTGATATTATTGGCATAACTGAAACCTGGTGGACCAGCGAAAACCAATGGGATACAGTCATCCCAGGATACAAACTGTACAGGAAAGACAGGGAAGGGCGACATGGAGGTGGTGTAGCCTTGTATATTAAAGAAGAGATAGAATCTTATGAACTGGAATGTCTAAGTGAGTCTGGCTCTTCCACAGAAGCAGTGTGGATAAAAATACCAAGCCAAAAAGGAAGTCTAACAATAGGGACATGCTACCGTCCTCCCAACCATACGTCCGAAGGAGATGAACAATTGGAGAAGGAGGTAAAGGAGGTAGCCCATAAAGATAGGGTAGTTATAATGGGGGACTTCAATTATCCTCACATAGACTGGGTGAACTCCTGTTCAACTCAGGAAAGAGAGAGAAAATTCCTAGACCTGCTAAATGACTGTTCCATGGAACAAATGGTCATGGAACCAACCAGGGGAAATGTAGTCCTGGACTTGATCCTAAGTAATGCTCAGGACCTGGTAAAGGATGTCACTGTAGCTGATCCAATTGGGAACAGTGACCACAATGCAATAACCTTCAACTTAAATACAGGGAGTAAGTTCTTAATAAAGTCTAACACAGAGACCTTAAACTTTCACAAGGGAAACTTCCCCAAAATGAGGAAATTAGTGAAAAGGAAATTGAAAGGGAAAGTCAAAAGAGTTAAATCACTTCAAAATGCATGGAGACTACTTAAAAACACAATAACGGAAGTGCAACTAGAATGCATTCCTAAAAGAAGAAAGGGGACTTCTAGGTCCAAGAAGAAACCAATGTGGCTCACAAATGCAGTAGATGAAGTCATTAAAAACAAGAAGAGTTCATTTAGGAAATGGAAGGCTTGTCCAAATGAGGAGAACAGGAGGGAACATAGACACTGGCAACACAAATGCAAGACGGCCATTAGGAAAGCTAAGAAAGATTTTGAGGAGCACATTGCTAAAAACATCAAAAGAAATAACAAGAACTTCTTTAAGTATATCAGAAGTAGGAATCCAACCAGGAGAGCAGTTGGACCACTAGATAGTAAAGGAGAGAAAGGGGTAATTAAAGAAGACACGGAGATTGCAGAGGGACTAAACGAATTTTTTGCTTCCGTATTCACGGAGGAAGACAGAAGACACATGCCAGTAGCTGAGCCTGTGTTTTCTGAAGAGTTAAACTGTACAGAAATAACCAAGGAAGAGGTCCTGGCATGTCTTAATAAACTAAATGTTAACAAGTCACCGGGACCAGATGGTATTCATCCAAGAGTCCTTAAGGAACTCAAATGCGAAATTGCCGACCTTCTAGCAAAAATATATAATCTTTCCCTAACATCAGGCTCCGTACCTGAGGACTGGAGGGTAGCAAATGTAACACCAATATTCAAAAAAGGATCCAGGGGTGATCCAGGCAACTACAGACCAGTTAGCTTAACGTCAGTTCCGTGTAAGGTGATGGAAACCATTATTAAAGACAAAATTAGTGTGCATATGGAGCAGCAGGCATTGCTGAACAAAAGCCAGCATGGCTTCTGCAAAGGTAAATCATGCCTCACAAATTTGTTGGAATTCTTTGAGAGTGTCAATAAACACGTGGATAAAGGTGAACCAGTAGACATTGTCTATCTGGACTTTCAGAAGGCTTTTGACAAAGTCCCACATCAAAGGCTACTGAGTAAACTCACCAGCCATGGAATAAAAGGACAGGTTCTGTCCTGGATTTGTGACTGGCTTAAGGGCAGAAAGCAGAGAGTAGTAGTAAACGGCAATTTCTCAGGGTGGAAAGAAGTAAAAAGTGGGGTCCCTCAAGGCTCAGTACTGGGACCAATGCTTTTTAATTTATTCATCAATGATCTAGAAAAAGGGGTACATAGTAAAATAGCAAAGTTTGCTGATGATACTAAATTATTTAGGGTAGTAAAATCTGAAAGAGATTGCCAAGAGCTCCAGAGGGATCTCTTAGCATTGGGTGAGTGGGCAACCAAGTGGCAAATGTGCTTTAATCTTAATAAGTGTAAAGTAATGCACATTGGGGCCAAGAATCCAAATTACGTCTATAAACTGATGGGGTCTGAGCTTTCTGCAACACGCCAGGAAAGGGATCTCGGGGTTCTGGTGGACAGTTCAATGAAGGTGTCAACCCAGTGTGCGGCAGCAGCAAAAAAAGCAAATTCAATGCTGGGAATAATTAGGAAGGGAATAGAAAATAAGTCAGCAAGTGTCATTTTGCCCCTTTATAAATCTATAGTGAGGCCACATTTGGAATACTGTGTACAATTCTGGTCACCACACCTCAAAAAGGATATTGTGGAACTAGAGAAGGTGCAGAGAAGGGCAACCAGAATGATTAAGGGTCTGGAACACCTCCCTTACGAAACCAGGCTGCAACGTCTAGGCCTCTTCAGTCTGGAGAGACGGCGTTTGAGAGGGGACCTGATTGAAGTATATAAAATTATGCACGGCATAGAAAAGGTGGATAGAGAAAATTTCTTTTCTCTATCGCACAACACTAGAACCAGGGGGCACGCTATGAAGCTGATGGGTAGGAGCGTAAGGTCTGACAGGGGGAAGTATTTCTTCACACAGAGGGTCATCGGCCTATGGAATGTGCTGCCAGAAGAGGTGGTGACAGCTACCAGTCTGGATGGCTTTAAGGTAGGGTTAGACAAATTTATGGATGACAGATGTATCAATGGCTACTAGAACGAATGCCTAGGTGCATCTTTCAGGCTGAGGGGGGGGGGAGGAAATGGGGCGCTTCTAGGGCCATCTGCTGGGACTCGAGAGCAGGAGAAGGTTTGTCCTTGTCTCTGCTTGAGATGCCCATGAGCATTTGGTGGGCCACTGTGTGCGACAGGATGCTGGACTAGATGGGCTGTGGCCTGATCCAGCAAGGCTTCTCTTATGTTCTTATGTTCTTATGTTCTTATGACAGTATAGGAGTAAATAAATAGTGTCAGCCTGGCACAGTGGTTAAGAGCCCTAGGCTAGAACCTAGAAGCCCCTGGGTTTGAATCCCTGCTCTGTCATGAAAACTCATTGTGTGACCTTGGGCAAGCCATAACCTTGCCCAAGTTTGGATGAGAACAGTCTCCAATGATAGGTTCCATGATAAGTGGGCAGGTCGAAGAATCCATGCCTATATTGCATCACTGCAGTCTGAAACTCACATCAGAGAGTGCAGTGTGTACAATCAGACCCCATAACAAAATTAGATAAATCCTAAGAAAACCAACAACAGAATAAGTAATGGTGGAACCAGTCACCAGAAGAGTTAGTGGTGTCTTGTTCAAGGCAAGTGAAAGTTGGGCAGGCATCTGTTGGAGAGCCTTTAATTTGGATTCTTCCTGGAAGCAAGGTGTGGAAGTCACTGACCCTTTCAACCCTTTGATTCTAGCTAGGAATGAGGAAGTGGGGAAAGTATGCAACCAATTGAATGAGAGTTTTGGTCAACAGGCCAAAATTAGATCAGACAGTCAAAAGCAAGGATTTGCATTGTGTTGGCACTAATGCATAAGCTGCTGATGTATGTCAGTTAAAGGGAGGAAAACACCATCTCCTTTGATAAAGTGGGAGTTATCATTTGCCCCAAGACCTACTACTGAAAAGCAAAATCAGAATGTTTAGTTTAGCATTCCAGTGTGGATAAAAACAGAACATCTGTAAAATATCGCAAAGGGTCACCTATCCTTTCTATCAGCCCAGTAAATATTATTCTGCAAAACCAAAGAAATGCAAGGAACAAGGAAGAAGAGGTTTTAGGAAATATTTAGGATGGTGACCAGTTGCAGATTACTTGCTTAGTGAAGAGTAGGGAAGACAGGGCAGTCAGTACTGTTTTTGAGGACCCAGTGAGAAGACCCTCTGTTATCAATCTCTGCTAAAGTGTCCCCTTCAAGGTTTCTGCACACCTGATCTTCCAGGTGTATAATCAATGCATATAAAGGAAGAGACCTTTAAATAATCAGCTTCCTACTTCTCCACATAGATGGAGCTTTTCATATTCCAGAACTTGACAGACTACATAAGGCAGCATTTGACTTCAGCTCCCTGGAGAGGTAACATGTTCATGAAGCTGTCTTAGGAGGAGATGTTTTCACCAGCAGAGCACCTTGGAGCTCTCCAAGGTGCTGTTCTTGTCTGCCACACCATCAACCCTTTGACATTATTTTGACCATGCTTTGCAATATCTTCACTGGATACTGCCTGCTTCCCCTAAATAGTTTAAACTCACAGGGAACTATACAAGAAAATGGTTGACTGGAAACATGAAAAGTGAGCATTTAGTGTTAGAAAGGATGTTAGCTTGCAACAGTTTCTTATTCACTATCACTTGAACAGAGGCAGTTGTGTGTCTGTGTGGTCAGGAATACCTGTGGGCCTGTTCACACTTAACTGCCTGGAATGATATAACTCTATAATTCCAGCACAGTTTGAAGTCCAGAAATGGTGGCCAATGTTCACACTGCAAGTGCCATCTCGAAGAAGAAGAAGAAGAAGAAGAAGAAGAAGAAGAAGAAGAAGAAGAAGAAGAAGAAGAAGAAGAAGAAGAAGAAGAAGACTTAAAGCGGCTAACAAATCTATTCTCCCCACACCAGACACCCTGTGAGGTGGGTGAGGCTGTGAGAGCTCAGAAGAGAGCTGTGACTAGCCCAAGGTCACCCAGCTGGCTTCATGGGGGAGTGCGGAATCAAACCTGGTACTCCCTGATAAGAGTCCAGGTTCCTTAACCACTAGACCAAACTGGCTCATCATGTGCCTGTCCGCTGCCATGGTGATCACAGTGTGTGCACATTTGTGCAGCCACAGCCATCCTATCTTCTCCACATGCAGTGTTCATCTCAGAATCCTGTGCAAACACTGCATCTGGGAACTCACCAGAAGCTCCTGGTGAAGCCGTGGAACAGTCAAAAGTGCTCCACAGCGTCAAAGGATTGGGAACACTGTGGGACTCTTCTGGACACTCAAAGACAGAGGCAGTGCCATGGGATGTGGATGGAGCAACCCAGAGCATCCCAGAATCCTCCCGCAAAGTAAATATCAACGTTAAATCAATCACACATGGATGGTAACATGGATGGCTACTACTCATTCCCATATATATCCAACAGTAGTAAAGCTGATACCATTGAGAGCAAGTCTGTTGAAAAAAGGAAAGTTGTCATGATTCCCCCCCCCCCCTATTTAGCTGGATGTGCTTCCTTTGAGCACAGCCTTGATCAGGTGACAAGGCACAATATAAGTGTCACTTATTTGACTGCAGTATTCATACAAGAGCTCTGCTGCACTTATACGGACGGTCAAAGAAATAGCTACCACAAGAAAATAGCTGACAAGCCATGCAAGTCTTTTTTTTTTTTTAAGGCTTTGCAATAGATCAATTAAAGCTGGCAAAACCATTCCACAGCAGTGGTAATAACTGAAGCTAAAAGTAATGTTTTAGACTGTCTCCTTTCATGTTCTGGCTTTTGCATGGGAAAGGACTTCCTGGACCACATCCTGATGTTACTGGTTCTTCCTCATGAAATAATCTGCCAGTAATCACTATGAAAACTGGCTCTTCGTCATGAAATCATCTGCCAATTATCACTGTGAAAACCGGTCAAAGGATTACAAGTATTTAACACAATTCATGAAACAAAATGCAGATAAGCAGCAACAAGGGTTGTACCTATGGGGTTCGAATACAAAACAAACATTTATGATTCAAATTAGGTGAGGGATATTGATTTATTTTAAGATTATAGGGCCTGACAGTGATTTTCTGTTTATACATAGGCTCCTTATTACCAAACTGTTCAGCTGTAAAAAGTAAATGACTAAAGAAAACAAATCCTATTTGTAATGTCTGCATCACTAACATGGATGGCATACTGGCTTTTGTTTCAAATTATTCACGTTGGCAGCTGTTTTCATTTTACTGGATGCCTAATTCTGAAACAAGCTTGGGCAATTGGGTGCTGCTAAATGGATTGTGTAGTAAACACAGAACTAATTTTAAACCTTTTTAGGTATAACACATAACAATACAGCATACTATAGAATAAATGCAAAACTTCAACAGGGAAGCTTGAAGACATTTTCTTTCTAGCTGAATACATAAAACTATTTTCTTATGAGATGTTATAGGAAACTTAAGCCCAGATGAATAAGTGTCTCATCATGAAAAGCAGGATAGTACCGCCTTGATCCAGGACAGACAGCATTAAGTTTCATTACAGAGTGAAAATTCTAGTAACAGTAGAACATGAATAGTAAATCACCAGAACAGAAATGTAACAGGCTTTTACCACACTTGGTCTTATTCTGGAATGTAACTTGGGATAAGGGTCTGTTGTCCACATGTTAATGCAGACTATGGCCAGGCCTCACATGGGGCCTGCTATAGTCTACATTAGCATGCAGACAGCAGGCCCTCTAATCCTGGATATACTCCAGAATAAGGCCAAGTGCAGAAAGGCCTTGATGTGCAAAAGCCACCATCTTCTCCAGCACAATACCTATCCAATAGCCAATGATATGTGCAGGTTACCTGGTGCTGAAAAATCTTAGAATCACACTGATCATCTGTTTGGAAAGAAGGGAAGCTGGAACAGAGCTGAACCTAATCTTATCGCAGTTCCTCACGTGGGATCTGGGTTGGCTTTGTTTAGTGGAATCTGTAGGTGAAGTGCTGAATGGTGAAATATGGTAGAGCCTTGGGTACAGATCATGCAGACATTTGGATAATTGATGTATTGGCCCCTAAATGGACACAAGTACATGAGTCTCAAACATGCTTAGTCCCTCCTTATGGACTTCTTTGGCATTTCACTTAATGCAAGCAACAGGCAAGGATGCAGCTAGTCCAATGGAATGCTACTAGGTTAAGTCTTTTGCCATTCACATGGATTTTTTCCATTTATTTTTTTAAAGCAAAGTGCTTTTGCTTCATATGCAAACAGAAATCTTATCAGAAAGTACTAGTCAGCTATGCAATGTTTCCTGAAGGAGCCCTATCCATCATCAGATTCCTAATGTGATTAGAATTCATCAATCTTAGACTGTGTCATACAGATACTAGTCAAAATTGTCTGTAGCTATTCTTAAAGTATAAGAATCAGAAACTGCTACATTGGCAATGCCATGTACCATTATAGATGTAATGTCTTGAACAGATTCAATAAAGCAATATTTTCATGACCAATGTGCATATAGAAATCTATACATATTGGGAATAATGAAGAATTTCTGAATGACAATAGCTCAACCCCTGTGATTAAACCAAACTGTGCAACAGAAATAACCCATCCTGGTTATTGTTGAAAGGGGGACTGTACATTCAATAAACCAGGAAAAATTTTACACTGTGGATTTATTTTACGTGACTTCGTAAGTTATTCCTATTTGCTAATACAGTCTGGCAAGTAGCATGAGGCTATTTCCACATTTGTAGGACTTGTTTCAGTAACACGCCCTGTCAGCATTTATATAGATATATCTATTTCTCTCTCTCTCTCTGTGTGTGTGTGTGTGTGTGTGTCCAGCATGCATTTGGTGTTTGGCAAAAGTTTATTTGCATTTTTAAAAACCAATTTATTGCTGTTACTATTCACATGAAGCACAGGGGATAAATGTTTAAATGAATGAGTACGGCTTTCAGGCATTACAACTCTGACAACTGCCTCAAACCTTTAGCTTAAGCAGGTGATGGCTTCATATTCTTTTAGAGACAAATAATCTGTGAATGAAGATTTTTTTTAAAAAAAAATTACATAAAGCTAACGGCTAGATTAGTTATTTTAAAAACACAAATGCCATGCTAAATAATGCTAATGGCACCCAGAGTGTTTGAATATTTTATATATTTGCAGCATATGAAGAAGACCATGTACAGCTTCAGTTCAGTGTCTCTTTGCTGCTTCAACAGAAGATGTACTTTTGTGGTGCATGGACAGAATAACAAAATGCAAAGCAGCAACAGCACTTGTAACTGAACTAGACTGTTCAGAGACCAGGTCTGTGCACGTCCTCTTTATTGTTTCCTGTAAATGGATGCTCTCTCATGGATAATGAAGCACTAAAAGTAACCTTGATGCCCAAATCCCACATTGATATCTGCAAATGCACATTAGGCATGCAAGCAGAACTGAAGATGTGGGGGGTGGGTGCCCGGTAGACTAATGATATGAGCTAAATGAATCCTTGGTTAAAAATAAATTAGCAGCACAAGCTGAAACATGAGAAAAGCTATGTCCATTTCTTTCCTGAAACGCCTGACTTCATCCAGCACCATCACGTCTAAAACACCGCACGGGCAATTAACTAAGCCAGGACTTTATTTAGCCCATTTGCACAGCCTGGGCCACATATTCCTTCTCGGACTGCTGTACTCGTTGCTTGATACTAGGTCATGCATGCTATGTAATGCTATGTAATGAGCATAGATTACAGCTGTGCCTGCTATAGATGATGCTGTGGAAAAAAGTTGGCTTCTCAGATAGTCTATAATAGGGCCCTTGTTTGTTGTGATAAAGGGGAAAGTGGTCAGAAAAAGGAAGTTGCCAGCCACACCGGAGTGCACATGATCTCTGATCCTAATATACAGAAGGAAAGCAAGAAAGTGACAATGATACACTGTCTCCAGGCTAACTGCCACTAGCAATGTCATGAATGTGCCTGTGCATCTTCAGTATTTCCTGAAAATAATTAATTTCGACTCTCATGATTGGAGAGACATGTAGGATGCCTCTAAAGTCAAGAGCAGGTGAAGGTTTTGTCTTAGTCTTCAGCTTGAGATGTTGTGCCTTCCTGCACTTAGCTGATTAGGCTGGTAAAAGTATGGTAAAGGTGGACCATTCGCATTTGCCAGGAGGAAAGCTCGCCCAAAGCATGGTGAATGGTCCTCTCGTTTACCAGCCCACGCCATGGCATCCAAAGCTGGAAGTTCTGCCTCCTCGCTGCCAATATTGGCCATTAAGTGACATGCTTAGACGCCATTGTGAGAGGGGCATGTTCGATCACAGGGACATACTGCAGCCCATCATTTCATTGCCTGTGATCAAACGTCCCTCTTGCAACTCTATGACCAGATGCCAATCCTGGGGATCGGAGGGCCAGTCATGGCAGTGATCAGTGATCACAGCTGCCACCGCAGCATACCTGTGAGGATGCCGCACTCCCTGCTCACCACATGCAGGTAACCGGAAGAAGAGCAAATGGTCATGCCACCAGACACTTCAGGGAAGCTTCTAGTTAGCGTTGGTAAATTTGTGGAGCCCGATTTAGTGCTCTACCCCTAATCAACAATTAGTGAACTTCTGGGGAGGGCAGGCATGCTTGGAGGCTGTAGCAGCCTACTCTGCATGCATACACTCTTCACCAGATGTTCACTAATTGCTGACTACCAACCTAAGTGTGAATAGCTCTGTCCATAAGCAATTGATTAGCCTCCTCTTACGTTCTAGAGAAATGGCCATTTTGTCTGGGCTTTATGTGGTTCCAGTCAAATAGCACAGGGTCACAGTTTCCTCGCTCCTTTCATTGCAAACTCTTCTTTCTAAAACACAGTTGAGCTGTTCAAATCAACAGTTTTTCCTCTGAAAAGCACAGTTAAGTAGTTCAAATCTGAACCTGGGTGCCATGAAGATATTGTCAAGCTTAGGAAGTTGAAAATGGTTGGCAAACTGAAAAGATCTAATGATGGGGACAAGAGTGGTGTGGGGATTCCCCCCCCCCCCAAAAGCACATAGTCTATGGAGATGCTTTGCACATTACAGAGGTTAGGTCCCAATTTGTGCACAGAGGCTAACAGAAAAGAACTGCTGTGCTTTCAATAGTCCTAATTTTATATATTGTAATAAAACACTTAAGCTTTCCTAAGTGCTGCCAAAGTTTTGTAATGAAATGGGATCCAGTTTGGCCGCTCAGGATGCAAAAACTATCTGTCTTTCATTCAAAAGAAGGAGAATTTCACATAGAATTTGGATAAGACTTTTTGTTCCTACTGCAGATCCCATAGTCTATAGCAAAAATGGCTAAGAATCATGAGAGCTGAAGGCCATAATAAGTATTTTTTTCAAACTCCAATATAGGTCATACCTTTCTGACAGCATCATTTGAAGGCATCCATATGAATGCAGTATCTGCCCAGATGTTGGCAATGAAGTGACAAGAATCCAGCTGTCTCAAATTGTCGGACGAATGCTGTGTAAGCTTTAAGAAGTCATGTTTTACCATAAGCCAATGCTCTTAAACCCTGAAGTTGTTGCTTTTGGCAAATAAAATTTAACACTGTGGTTAGATTCTAGAGTCATTCACATTCATTTCAAAGTGGTTTAACTAAATCTAGTTTTGGACATTTCTCCCAAAAGTTGACATGAGAATAATTTCGGTGTGTGTGTTTCTCCTCACCGTATGTTGCTAAGGGGAAGATGGACCTGACTGCTAACATTCGGTTTGCTTAAAATTACTGGTTTTCAAAAGATTTTGAGAAAGCAATGTTTTCTCTCATAAAAGCAAACAAGAAAATAGCATGAAGTTCATGGATTACTTCTGGTCTGTCAACATCATACAAAGAAAATAGCTTTCCTTCCATCAAACACTGTATCTTTTTTGGCTTGGATGGGAATACACAACTGACTGACTAATTACTCATTGCCAGAAAATGGGCATTTAGATAATACTGGAATCCGATGTCACTATATCTTGACCATCAAAAGCTGATTCCCCCCCCCTTCCCCCAATTCTGGGAAACTTGCAGTTTAAATTAGATTTGAAGTACTGAACTGTGGTTTAAATTAGATTTGAACTACCTGATTGTGGCTTGGAGGAAAAGAACTGGATGAAAAATGAACAGCCCTGGAACTATAGACCAGAAGGGAACTGTTAAGCTGCTTCTTTACATAGAAGGAGCTTTGAAGAGCTGTATAGCAGAGGCTGCAGCTCAGTGGTAGAGCAAACTGCCTGGAAAGCAGACCTTTGTCAGTCCGATCTCCAGCCTCTCTCTGAACTGCATAGAGAAGAAGAAGAGTTGGCTTTTCTAATCCACTCAACTTTTCTCACCCATTTAAGGGGACTCAGAGTGGCTGACAAACCTTCTTCTCCCCACAACAGAACACCATGGGAAGTAGGAGGGGCTGTGATAGCTCAGAAGAGAGCTGGGACTATTCCAAGGTCACCCAGCTGGCTTCATTGAAGAGAGCTGAATCAAACCCGGTATTCCCAGATAAGAGTCCAGCTCCCTAACCACTAGACCAAACTGGCTCACGTAGTAGCTCCTGCAGTCAACCAGGAAGCAGTTATGATTCAATGGCACCTAACAACAACCAACAACAACAGTGGAAAGAAAACACTGGATGCATTCCTCCCATTGGGTGAAATGGTGCATGCCCATCTCTTGGAAGGATTTCCTCACTTTATCTTCTAGAGGCAAGAATGCAGTGCAGGTCATCACATCATCTCAACCAGATTCCTCTTTCTGCTATCTTCTTTCTTCCTCTTCCATTCTAAATTTACCTTTCTGAATTTACTAATGATTGCAGTTGGTCACACTGCGAACCCAAAAAGGCAAAGGTTTCTGGAAGTGGGAGGGTTACTTCAGAATTCTCAGCATGGTGGCAGGGTAGGCCTCAGCAGTATCTGCTGGAAAGTAGGGGCAGTGTGGCATGGGCCGAATTCAAGGAAGAGTTGGTTTCATGAATGTGGCTGAACTGAACTGGCTGACCTGGTGAGCTGACTGCTCTGGTGAGGCTCATGAGCCAGGGGTGTTTTTGCACCCATTTAGGACCCATTTGGGTGTGAGCCGGATGATCCCATTTCCACCACGGCACCCATTTGGGACCCGATTTTTTCCACTGCCGTGGGGGAAATCCAGATCTAATGGGTAATTTTGCCCTTTAATCCGGATTTTCTGTAGAATCCATTAATGGGGTCTACAATGGGTCTTCTGCCAGAAAATCCAGATTAAAGGGAGCCTGTTTCCACCAAAAACAGGCAACGGGGTCCAAAGGAGGCTAGGGGGAGGGGATGCACCCATTGGGCCCCCCATAAACCTAGGCTCAGAAGTCACTTCAAAGCCACTTCGAAGTCATTTCGAAGTCTGTGCAAAATAGCTCCGGAGTGCTTTTGAAGTCTGTGCTGATCTTTGAAGTGAACTTCGAAGTGACGCTGAAGTGACGCCGAAGTGACTCCAAAGATCAGCACAGACTTCAAAGGCACTCCGGAGCTATTTTGCACAGACTTCGAAATGACTTCAAAATGACTTCGAAGTCAATTCGAAGTGGCTTCGAAGACTCCCCCCCCCCGCCCCCCAAAACACCTGGAGTAAAAGACCGACCCTTGGGGGTTGATCTGGATTCCCCACATGGGTGCAAAGCTGTTTCCACAGCAGGGGTGTTAGCACCTATTGCTAATGGGTGCTACACCTCCCGTGGAAACACAGTGGGTGCTTCCCTTAATCCAGATCTACTAGATGCGGATTAAGGAATGTACCTATTCTTTAGATCCGGATCTTCTTAGATCCAGATCTAAGGGCTGCAGTGAAAAAACACCCCATGTCTGAGGTAATGCCAACAAACTTGCCAGAACCTTCTCATACACATATAAGTCATATGCAATGTGCTCCATATGTGTTTCAGCATTTCAAAACATTCAAAGGACCTATTGTTGTGATCTTGTTTCTGCCTGAAGATTTAGTGGAGGGGAATCCACTGACTTCAGAGACTACTGCATATAATGAGATCTGTCAACCATGGGAAAAATGGGAAGAATTCCAGTCTCCAGTTAGTTTCTCTATTGCATGATTTTTTACATTCTTGGGTAGAACACTGGTGGGAAGAGGAGCAAAGTTCAGAATTCTAGGATGGTCAGGAAAGGTCAGGAATGAGCACTGAAGGATGAGGAACTGGTGTTAATAGAGCTTGATGGAATTTACTTGCTGTCAGTCCACAGTTGTTTACCTTGAGCTGCCTGCTGCTTATCACCATGCATGGCAGCTACTTACTGTGCTGTGAGCTAAGTGGCAATAAAAATGTCAGCTTAAAATCGTTCTCTGACTGAAATTTTATTTTTTTCCCCCTCTTGTTTTGGCAGCTAGCTAGAACTGTTCTGAACTCCCACACTGCATTCCATAAGACAGAAACCGATTCTATGAATGAGTGTTTTGTTTTGTTTTTAAATCCAGCAAAGCCAATCAAGGTGTACATCTGCCAACAGAGTATGTGGTGGAGAGTCATGGCTTTGTAGTTGCTTATGCAGCAACTACGAAGCCAGTGCTTCATGTCATAGACAGCTATGGAGTCTGTGCAGGCCTCCACAGCTGTGAGTGGCAGGGCAGAGCCATAGCTGCCCCACTGCAAATGGCGACCACTGAACACGCCCCCTGGACCCCATCGGCCCGTACTGTAGACACCATTAAAGGGGTCTACTGTAAATCCAGATTTAAGGGCCCGAAGGACCCATTAAATCCTGATTTTGCCAGCACTCGTGGGGACAGCACAATCAGGATGGGTTCCTAATGGGTTCCAAGTTCTTAAAGGGGTCTTGTGTGGGGACAGTGCATGACTGATCGGTACTAGTTGGGTTCCAAATGGGCTCCTAATGGGGTCTTGTGCAAAATTATTAGTGCTAGTGCAAAAACAGCCACACGGTGTAAACAGATATAGTGTAATACAAAAGTTCTCACATTTTGTCTTCAAAATTTGAACAAGGAGAAAATGCCAGCAATTTCATCATCCAGCCACCCCATCTTCATCTTATTCTCTATGGCAAAGAACATGCCAAGGGGCATTCTAAAATGATGCCACCTTTACTAAGAAGCTATAGTCAAGAATGCAATATTTACAGACACTGGAATTGGCTGTACTGTATCTGTAAATTTAAGAAGTTAGTGTACGGAGGGTGTTTTGGTGGTAATGGAAATTTCTAGATTCTACCATTTTACTATTTTGGGTTTTTATGTGTTTATATGCACCCAGATATCTTTTTTATAATTTGTACTTTCTTTGTTGATATGGTTGTTGGACCATTCAATACATTTAAATCCATTCTGTTTAAAATGGTAATTCATAATGCACTGAAGTGTGGGTTGATTCTAGGATACTAATTAGATAGTAGCCTAAACTTTTGAAGTGTGGCGTTTTAGATTTTCCTTATTTAAAGGGTTAAGAGATTGAGTTAGCTGACAAGTATATATAAAACCAAATGAGGTCAGGAGGTGCTAAAATTAGACAGAATATTCTCCCACGCTGTCCTTGAAGTTCTTATTTCATTCACTTGACATGTGGACAGTCTGCACAGCTGAACAGAAGATACTCTAAAACTGTTTCTTGGCTTTCTGCACTCATTAGATGCCAGGACTGGAGGGACTCTTTGATATGCAAATATAGATGTACACACATGGAAGTCTTTCATATTGATGGAAAGATTAAAAACAACTTTAAACTGAGCATTTCTGGTGTTTTAGTACTCATCTATCAGTAATATTGCAAAAAGGTTAAAAAGGTTAAAATATAAATTAAGGTCATGCTTCAGCCAAAATAATTTAAGTGGAAATGCTATAGGTACTCTTCAGTTTCACTCAATGAACTTAGGTGAAGATAAAAGCAATTAACTTTAACTTACAGTATCCTGCTTTCATTAACAGGGCAGCAAAGGAGAATCTTCCTCTGTTTAAAGCTCCCCTGTTTAGGGTCCTTTCCAACCCAAAACTAGTTTGAAAATAGAGAAACCTAAGAAGGGCAAGTGTCCTTGTTCACAATTAGCACCTGGGCAGTGTAAATATGGATCATGCAGGCCACGTCCCCATGCAAACTATTTGGCTCTGATTGGGCATGCATGTAACTGAGTGCGTGACTGACTAAGATTGTGACCCTTCCTTGCTATTTAACCCTTTGAGAGCCCATCCTCATGCCATTCGCAGTAACGTGGGCTGGGTGCGGATACAGCTATCCTCATGCAAAGCGCACCAAACCCCAGCACGGGGGAGCAGCGCCATCTCCTCTATGCCCCCTCTCTCCTCATTGGAAGCCAGACTGACGTCACCCCACCCCTGGGCCACCCGCTGCAAATGCCACATCCTCCCCCCCCCCCCTTAGCAGCACAGAGGAGCCA
Source organism: Aspidoscelis tigris stejnegeri (assembly GCA_023333525.1). Classification (NCBI taxonomy): domain Eukaryota; kingdom Metazoa; phylum Chordata; class Lepidosauria; order Squamata; family Teiidae; genus Aspidoscelis; species Aspidoscelis tigris. The sequence continues at coordinate 86,311,695 of JALMGA010000002.1, read as the reverse complement.
GGACTGAATGGCAAAAATAATAATTTTTTTAAACCCAGCTGTTTGAGCAAAGTCACTATGAGGTTTGGTGGCAGTTGAGCGGCTGAGCAGTTTTGCACACCTCTGCTCTTCCCGGGACCCACAAGAATACCTGGCAAGTGGAAAATCAAGCCATTATCATGCCCACCTTGGCAATCAGGAAATGGGGGTGGAATATTTACCATGTAAAAGGGAGAAAAATCAAGCCATTATCCTGCCTGTCTTGGTGACTGGGGAAGAGGGATGGAATACTTGTATAAAAGAGTCTCGTTGGGCAGCGAAGGCCATTCAATCACCTCATCATTTCGGCTTTAACACCATTTTCTCCCAAAAAATCTCAGTGGTTGCAATCTCCAGTGCACAGGACATGAAACCCCACCTCCCAATTATGCAAGTGCCAGGCTCCTCCCCAAATAGCCTGGGACTGTCCCCATGTGCAGGGTCAGCTTGCAAAGCAATGCATGCTGGGACACCAAACCGTGACGAGACTTGTTTTTTTTTTCTGTACCAAAGTTGGTCCTGGTTTGGTCAATTTGGTCAGCAGAAATTGGACTAAATCTAAATTGCATGGGGACAACCCTTCCCGAACCCAATTTTAATTCGGACCAAAATATGCATGGGGATGCGCCAATAGTGTCAGGCTCTTCTGATATGCATTGAGTTTCTATTTAAACTATATTAATTATTCCAAATTTCAATTTGCACATGTAAATTAACACTCACACATTTTAGAGGCACAGGATAGTTTCATTACTTTCCCGACTTAGGTAATGAAGGGCACAATGATCCATTGAGCTGAATAATTTTTGAATGTTTAGATCCTAGAACCTCTTGTTGCTTATCAAGGTTCTAATTGAATATTTAATTAGAGGTTGAAATTGCACAGGTATAATTAGCAATTATATAACTTCAAAGAATGGGAATTAATAATCCAAATGAATTAATATAGTGCCTGAGTTTAGATGGATGTTTATTGATATCTGTGTTGATTATTCAAAGATCAATCTGATACAAGAAGCTTAATTATTAATATCTTGTAAGAAGTTCTATAACGTGTATAACCCATGAACATATTCTTTCTTCGAGTCAGTTTGAGTGAGTGATCTATTCGTTTGTATCTATGGCCTTCCTGGCAGAGCAGTGTGATGGTAGTAGAGGTGTCCCTCACAGAATTGCATGCCTTATATGAATGACCCTGTCATATCTGTTCATTCACACAAACTGGTTATTTACACATAGGCGAAGATATACTTCATCATCTCCCTGTCAGGACAGTTGCTTTTTACATGAAATAATGTAAGTTTGTACAATTATCATCAATATTTTACAGTCATAGGGTGTTTTTCCACTGTCACTAAAAGGACCCATTAAGTACCCATGGTACTTAATGGGTACTTCTAGTGACAGTGTAAAAACACCCATAATAATTTCACCTGAATACTTTTTTCATACTAATATGTATAAAGCCATTCTCATGGAGGCATGTAACCTACTGCTAATGATTACCGTCTAACAAAGTGAGACCAACAGAAGAACATTCAAAATAGCTGCCTCCTAAACTGCCTAAACCGCTCTTTCTGCATGTGTCTGCAATCCAGAATGGGATCCCCATAGTCAGGTTCTAGGCCTCATTGGTCTGCATATGTGTGTAGATCTGTGAGGCCATGTCCACTGCTGGTACACTCCATCTGCTCTAGACAAAAGAGTAATCCCGATCAGTGAGGCCCTAATTTGGGATTACCAGTAGACTTCAACAAGTTCAAAAAATCGTTTTGAGTACTCACCATCCCCAATGTTTTAAAGGGATCCACAGTTTCTGAGGATTAAAGGTCCCAAAATGAGGATTATCTATATTTAGATCAAAAGAGGCATGGCTGCTGGATTTAGAAATACTCCACTTTATTTAACAAAATGGGGAACCACTTTGAGGGGAGGAACCATGCTTTAGGGGCATTCTCAGTTTTCCCTGACTCAATGAGAAGCCATGATTTCCTCTGCTGTAGTCCCCTCTTCCCTGAGCTTTTCATCATTAAGGGCTAAGGAAATGGCTGAGGGCTGTGGTGGGGGGAGAACAAAAGCTGCTACCAAAGACTGTATGATCTGATTGGGGAGGAGGGAGGGGCTGACGGTGTCCAGTTGCTGGCTACATGGGAGGGGGTCTTACTGAGGGGAGGAGAGAGGGGTGGGGTTTTCTCTCCTGCCAGGCACTGAAGAATGTAGAGTGAGTCCACATTATAAGGTAACAGTGGGAATGCAAAAAAACAAACCTTGCTGCTGATTTAAAAAAATGTGTTTAAAACCGGATTAAATTGCCAAGGGTAAACTTGACTTCTTTGTGATCAGTCTGTTATCAATACTTTGTCATAATTTGCTACTTTCAACATCTGGTATTTGCAATCTAAGTGCCCTGCCCTTCTTTCTTTTAAGAGCAAAACTATTACATCCACGACCATCAAAAAATAAGCATTTAGAGAGCCAAAAATAGGAACAGCTATTTTTAATAGCCACATTTAGCATACAGACAAGCTAAAAAGAACACGTACAGAGTTATATTAAACTTAACAGCTATAAATAAAGAATTAATAGGTGCAGTAAGTTCAAGAAGACCAGATATTTGAAACAGTCTTGTTGGCATTATGTACACAATTTTTCTTCTTGTTGTGCAAGATCTTTGGGTATGGGGTGGGATACAAAAATAAATAAATAAATAAATAAATAAATAAATAAATAAATAAATAAATAAATAAATAAGTTGGAGAAATAATCTGTGGATATCATACATTCACTCTTAGATGACTGTAAAAACAAAGTTATTTATGCAGTTTCTATACTGCCCTTCACTATAGTCTGAAGGTTGTTTAGACTGAAGCTATAAAATCCATAAAGATATCAATCCCAACTGTTAAATCAACACTACGAGGAGAGATTATTATGAGGAGAGGAGAGGAATTTAGCTTGGATAGTCAGAACTGAAGTTATATGGCTTAGACTAGAAACTACCTGTCTGCACTGCAAAATGGCACAGCAGCATATCTGGATGTGTGCAGCTATGAACATACATGTCAGGAGATTGTCCTTTCTGCACTTACTTTTTATCTGGTCTAAGGAGACTCTTAGACCAGATCCTGGACCTCCTCATCCACACATTAACGTGGATGAAAGAGGCCCTGCCTCATTGATCTTGATCTATCTGAACAAGATAGAGCTAGATCTGGATTAAGAGGCCTTTAATCTGGATCACTTGTGGATCTGTTTAATGAGTCCAAGGAAGACTAAGGTCCTTCTTCCGGATCATGGGAGACATGCAGATGGCACACCATAGCATGATACTGAAAAAATAACCCCCAAGCACCAAGGCCAGGAATATTAGTTTTGAGCCATGGGGCATGTGAGTGGCTGTAAAGATTGCACAGTGTAGACAGTACTGATCTGGCCCATACCCCCACATAATCCAGGTCAATGGGTCTGGTTATTCTGAATCCACTGATTTGTATTTAGGAGAAGTGAGTGCAGAAATGGCCTAAGGTTGCTCTCTCTTCTTCAAGACTTTGTAGAAATGAAAAGATATACAGTTGGACCCCCATATCTGCTGGGGATATGTTCTGGCTCCTGCCATGCAACCCCAGAAGTGGAAGGGCTTTTCTGTCCTCTGGAAGGCCTATTTTGGCCTCTTGAGAGTGTTGGAATAGGCGTGCAATGCCATCAGACGTCTCACGCCCACCTACCATGCACCCCCCTACATTTTGGGACAGGCTCCAAGGTTGTCGCATAGCTTTTCCAATGCTCTACAGAGGCTGAAATAGGCCTTCTGGAGCCTGAAATAGGCCTTCCAGTTCTGGGTTCTTTTCCCTTTTGGCCCCTGTGGGGGTGGGGGGGCTGATCTTGTACCAGTGGTTAACTGAAACCGTGTTTACTGAATCAGTGGACACTGGGATCTGACTGTACTTAAAGTAGAGATATACAAAGCAGTCACTAACATCTGTGACTGAAAGGCTACAGAAAGCATGTACACAATCTTGTACTTCAAACAAGTACTTTGGTGCTACACAGACAAAAATCTTGTAGTTGGTGTAAAAGCTTCTGTAAAGTTCAGCCAGGTACATGGATACATTTTTGAAAGTTCAAGGGAAAAAATATTGATGATGTACAACTTTTGTATCCCTGACAAGGTCTATACAGAGCAAATAAATAACAGAGAACTTCTCCTGTAGCAGCATGTAGTGCTTTAATGACAGGTGTAGCAAAAGATAGCTACTATCTAATGTACCCAGGAGAACAGTTGTAAACATGAAGCTTTTCAGAATCAATAGTTTTGATACACATGGAAGGCCTGGGAAAGAGCCTATAATTTCATCTGTGCTGTCCAAAAAGTCTCAGATATACTTTGGATTTCAGATATACAAGAGACAGCCTCATTCTGCAAATAACGGTCTTCTATAACACACAACTTTTCCTGAATTCTGTATTAGACAACAAGTGTGAGGTACAGGCAAGGTCTGCATGGTGGTGAGCTCTGCCACTTGACTCTCTGGACCTGGAGGTGGGAGGTATGCTGTTTGGATTCCAGAGAAGGGGCACTTTTGTTCACCAGATTCAAAGTTTATGTCTGGGTCTATTTCTAAAGAAACAGGAAGTAACCCCAGAAGTTCACACCATATTCTGCAGATAGGTCAGAAGACACACTATTTGTCTGCAGAACAGTGGTGGGGGTGGGAGCAGGTGGAAAGCACTGCCCGTGTGGTCTTTCTCACTCAGCAATGGCAAAGCAACCTTGACAGCATGATTTGCCCCTCAGTGGTTAGATGGAGGCTTGACGATTGAGGACATGTGATCCTCATGCTCCTTGACCTTTCTAATGGTGCCATTTTCACCCCATGTGGAAACTGCTATAGAAAGGCAAATAAAGATAAGCAACATGGCTTAGAATAACACTACAACGAGTTTAAAATGAGAAAAAGGCTAAATAGTTAGACCGCTGATACAAAATATTGTAAAGGTTTCTCAGGAGTCTACTGCAGCATTACAAGGAAGACATAAGAGGCCATTTTTAAATCTTTGTGTGACTGAGAGAGAAGGAGAGGGGCAACAAACTCTCTTTTTGTTTTAAGAAATGTTTTTCTATGTATGCAGATGCTGAGTGATATAGAAAATGGAGGAATTATGGTTGCTAGGTGGCAGAAGGCTGGGGTGGAAAGCTGGGCTGATGGCAGTACAGGACAAGGCAGCTTCTTTCAGGCTTTGGCACTGGTCTCAGTGTGGTCCAGCTGCCAGCCATATGCCCGATGCTCTCACCTGGGAGTGGCTACACCCACAAGATCAGATACTGGAACAGAAGGGAAGTGACACCCTCCTTCTAAAGTCCTCTTGCATCCAAAATAGACTTTTTGTACAGTCACACACCTGCCTATGTGATTGGACTACACAGCTTCAGTGTTTCCCATTACACAAAAGCAATTTAGAAACAGAAATGCATTATTTTGTCAGGACAATCAGAACTGAAAATGGCCTGGAAACTGATCAAATGCTATGTCTGACCCCAGTCACCGAGTCCTTTTCCCCCTCCAAGGGCACTCAGAGGCTGAGGGGTGGGTGTAGCCTTATACAGCCCTAAGAGGCCCAGGGGTGGCTGTAGCCTTACACAGTACACTCCAGGTAGCTATGGCATGATGCTTAAAGCATGATTGCCAGGTCTAAAAATTCATTATGACTATAACCTCCCACAGATAAGGTAATGTGCAGATTATCTTCTAGTCAAAAGTTAAGAAGGAATGTGTTTATTTTTATGGAGCCGGAGCTTTTAAAACAGGAAGTCTGGCTATCTTATACTGCTTCCTTTTATTCCATGTTTGGAGAGAAGTATGAGATGCATGCTTCTTGGAATAGGTCCTATTAACTTGGCAGACCTGGTTGAAATTCATGATGGCTAAGGATGGCATCAAGTGTAATAGATGTGTAGACTGTGGGCAGCCTGGACTATATTTTGACTTCCTCCTTCCTCATTCCAAAATGAGTGATATACTTGTATGATTACAACAGGTGAGGGATGGGAGGGAAGGGAAAGGAACTTTGTGCATTTGGGGGCCTTCTGTGCTCACTTCTCTGAGATTTGGATTAGCCAGGCCTGCTAGTTTAGACCAAGGAAGGGTGTTGGCTGAAACAGACAATTGGGAGGGTTATTTTTTTTGGTTTCTTTTAATAAAGAACAGAAATGCTCTTAGTTTATAAATTTGTCTCAAGTTCTCCTAACAGAACTATCTTTTATTTTTCTCAAGTAGCTTGAATTTACTGTAAATTAACAAAGTTCTTATCACTGGAGTAGCTGGAATGTTTGCCAGGACAGGACCTCTCAAGTGATATCACAGGCTGCATTCACATCCAGCAAAAGAGGTATCTCAAAAGCATCTTATAGACAGCAGTATGGGACTATCATGTTTTCATTCCTTCTCTAACAGTTCTAGCCTAGAATGTTCATGAAAGGGAGGAGGTCAGACAGGTGTGTGGATGATCCCATCTGCAGATCAACTCAAGGCTGTCTCTGTGAATGTAGCCATACACAGCCTCCAACAGGACTCTCACTGGAAGTGATGACCCAAAGTCAGGATGATGGTTGACCATGAATCCTCTTTCTGTACTTGGCCAATGTGGTCTTCCTCACTCAGTTCATGTGGGAAATGCTCCCAGAAACAGCTCCTTCCATGCAGGAACATTCCCTGTGTGAACTACACATGATGAGGGTTGAACCTGCACCACGTATTCCCTTACGTTCACGAGCACCAGAGCATGGCCATTATAAATGCAGGTATTCCGTGTTAAATGAGCATTTCAAAACTGCATTCTGCACACCCTTAGAACCTGATGGCCTCCTGATGTTGTGTCACTAAAGGATAAAGGAAAGCCATACAAGCCCTCAAAAGAGCACTTATGGAAGGATGACAGCTGAACAGGTGTGCAAATGTTGCTCTCACCCAGCATATCCTGTTCACAGCACAGTCATGACACCATAACAGGGCTGTGTGAAGCTGCCTAGGGGTATCTGAAATGTGAGTCAAAGGATCAGCAGAGAAACATACAGAGACTCCTAGTCTCATCCTTCTGCTCTGCTTCATCTACGAGTGAGAAAGCAATAGTCTAAGCCTGTGATCACACACAGCAAAAAAAGGACCTCTGAGGCAGCTCAGAGACATCTTTGAGATGGGATTGTTCACACACCAGTCTGCCCCTCTCCCTCTCATAATCACTCTGTGGTATAAAAAGTGGATCGGAAGAGACTTTGGAACATGAGATCTACACATGACTATCTTTCTGAGGTGCCTCCAAGGTGCCCCTTTTGTTATGTCTATACACAGCCTAAAATACAAAGTTTCCAGTACTCTTAAGCTGGAATCCTGAATTTCCACAGATCTTAATCACACTGGGAACACTGATTTTAGAAAATCTGTAACTTGTGCACACCTGCAATAATAGCACTGGTAAGAGGCAGCTCCAGTGAGCTTATTCACACTTCTTATATATTTAATTAACCTCCAAACATAGCAGAGAGGGCTAGTGCATCAGGAGATTTCATCATGGCTATCCTGCCAGCTGACTTTTAGCACAATCATTTATTTTTCTTCAAAAGCTTCTATTAATTTGGCTGTAATCTCCTTTTGCTTTTGGTTCAAGATCCACCTGCACAAATCTTGAAGCTTTAGTCCTTTTCTGAAGGAAGATTAAAATGGCAGCAAGATAATTCATGCTCTTTCCTTTCTGGCAGCAATTTCTAATTTTGGAGGCATGCAATGTGGAGGGCATTTGTGATTCCCCCTCAGTTCAAACTCCTTTGTCTTCACTGCTTGAAATGTAACATGTTTCTTATTGCCTCTTTCAACAGGATTCTAACAGATAATACTAAAGAAAAATACAAATACAACTGAGAGAAAATGTTATATGTGATTAAGGTCAGATTCCTTGAAAACAACAACAAATAAACAGCAGTAGCAGCCAGGAATTCCATGAATAGTAACAAACATTTACTCAGAATGTCAATTAACTCATACAGCAACCAAATTGTGTAGCATAGACCCCATTATTGCAAATGACATTTCAGACTTTTTTTTCATTACGCAAGGTTTATTATGTGATTTTTTTTTCCCTGCTGAAGAAAAGCCTACCTTTCCTCTTCCAACTCAACAATCTCAGAAATGAGAATTATTTAAATAACCATTCTATCCTATTCAATAGACAATGATCCTGTGTCTACATTAGTTCAGGGTGGGCCACATTCTCAAAACAATCAACATAGGCCACTTGGGGATCTGGCCTGGAACATGCATGTACATGAGCCGTATCTGAATCTAAAAGGATAGACATATTATTGACAGGTGACCAGCAAGTTCTAGCTCAGAACCACAAGGTTTCTAGTTTTTAAATTTACCACCTATGGACCTCAGAAGTTATATCCTGAGGAAGGAACAACTGCCACAGTAAATTTATCTTAATGTAATATACAGTATTGAAATGATTATTTTGATTTTGCTTATGTTTTTCTAAGAAAACAAAATGTACAGCTGTAGTGTTTTTAAACTATGCTGCTTACAAAAAAAGAAAAAAAAGTGGAATTGGACATTCATTCCAAACACATATTTATAGTACACCCAACTATAGCTGTACATGCACTTTAATGTGTGTAGGGACACCTTTCATTAATCACACTAATTTCATTTTACTCTATCCTTCAGACAACAACCATTTCAAAATCCAAGTAATATTAAATATGCCAGAAATATACTCTCTCACACACTGTGAGGAAGAACATGGTTTATTTTACATCTGTATTGTATCCCAGCCTATTGTGAACACACAGAAAAGAAGAAATGAAATGTCTTAGCTTTTTATGGCCTTCGGGTCTGTAACCTACAAGCATGAGAAATTTTCCCAAGATCATGTCAAACTAGACCGGTGATGGCCAACCTATGACACGCATGTCACAGGTGACACACCAAGCCCTTTTGGATGACACACATGGTCACCCTGGCATCTGGGCGTGTAGTGCTTGCTTGTTCTTGAAGTGTACAAAATACCAACTTTCAATTGAATATTAGCAAATGAAGTTCAGCAACAAAAGTCACTAATGTAAATTATTTGTTTTTGCTTTTAATAAAATATTACTAGAGCTACAAAATTCCCAAAATTATGGATATTTCTAGGTGTGACACAGCACCCGAGTTAAGCTAGGTTTTCTTGCAAATTTTGACACACCGAGCTCAAAAGGTTTGCTATCACTGAACTAGACAGTGCATGTGCAAAGGCATTTGGTGGCATCTCTCTCAATTTCTTGGGGGGACGGGACCTGAAACAGAAGTTGGGAATCGGAACAGACTTCTTCTGCATTTCTGCATGTTGTGGACTATTCCATATCATGCCTGCCTGATTCGGACAACCTGACTTACAATGGGCTGGGTTGCCACTGGACTACTACAAGTACCACCTGCACAGTGGACAGCACATCCTGGCCCAGTTTTATAGGTCAGGAATGGAAGCTCCAGGGCAGTTTTGGCGAGGCACTAAGAAGTACTATACTTCTAGCCATGGTGCTAGGTATGGTATATTAAACATTGTCCACATTCAGGGCACTGGTCTGGTACAAAACCAGTCTGTGTTCTAATGCCTCATCAAGTGTGTACAAGTCAACTGTCTGACAGACATGGCCTCCTAGTAGACCAATCTGTAGTGTGAACAACACATTCTAGAGGTCTTGTGGGTCAGTCCAGTAACTCAGTGAAGACACGGCCTTGGTTGTGCATGTAGAAATTTGATCATTTGCTTTGTTACAGAAATTAGCCATTAACAGTGCTGGATAATCATTATTTAGTCTAGTGGTTAGGGAATATCTTATCTGGGAATACTGAGTTTGATTCCACCCTCCCCCATGAAGCCAGATGGGCGACCCTGGGCTAGTCACAGCTCTCTTCTGAGCTCTCACAGCCTCACCTATCCCACAGGGTGTCTGTTGTGGGGAGAAGAATAGAAAAGCTTTGCCAGCCGCTTTGAGTCCCCTTAAATGGGTGAGAAAAGCAGGGTAGAAAAGCCAACTCTTCTTCTTCTTCCTATTTACCCCATTCACAAATCTGACTCTTACTCCCACATCTAGACATGCTGTTTATTTTAATTTAATCACATTAGTAGCATTTTATGTACCTGATATTCTTTGGCCAACACTTGCTTGAATGTTAACTAATAAAAGCAGACTTTAATAAGTTTCATAACAGAACCCAGACAGCATGGCCCAAGAAATCAACCCAACCAATAATATTCCAAGCAAATAGTACATGAAGACTAACTACAGGTATAATTTGGATATTAGATGGGAATTAAACTGGATTTTGAAGGAGGTATAGCAGAGCACTTCTACATCTTTCCATCTCTCTGTGGCAACTTAATTATTGCCCCAGCTGCTTGCTTTTCTTAGTTTTATAGCAGGGATATCCCTTGGTGTTTGCAGACACAGCAAAAAACCTGTTTACTGCACTGTACATAACTGGAAGGAGTTCCTAAGAGTCTGAAAAGTATCACATAACAGCCAGTCCTTAGTGTTACTATAAAACTGTTGTTCACATGATTTCACAGATCAGTGACCCAATTAAGAAAATTTCATATTCCTTTTTTGCCTATATGCCTATGTACGTTTTAAATAAAGGGTTGTTACTAATATTTAAGCTCAGCGTAATATTATCTGTTAAGGCTGCAACCTCATTCACTCTTGTGAGTTGGTCTTAATGGATTAACTGGAACTTTCTTCAGCAGAAGACAGGACAGAACCTAATTATTTAAATATTTAAAAAATATATTTCTCATACCTGCATTATAATCTCAAAACAGGAGAAACAAAATTGAATCAGCAATAACAAATATTCGGTTATTTCATTATTCTTTCATAATTTTTAAAAAAGGCAACTATCACTTCAAATGCAAAAAATGGAAAAAACAGAGAGAAAATATATTTAAAAATTCTGTAATAGTGCCCATCTCCACGTAAAGCCTTAAATATACTGGTTATAAGATTTTTTTTTGCCACACCTTAGCTGTAGCACTATTTAATTCAAGAGTGTGTTGAACAGTGATTCATTTAGACTGAGAAAAGCAGAGTCAGAAGTTTTGGAAACCTAATTTTTCCACTATTTTTAGGGTGGCAAAATTTATTTCTACTTTTTTCTGACTGTCAACTCTATAATCCTGTGTTCAGTAATATTTCTGATTCTAAGCAACCACCACCCAAAAAAGCTAAAGCCTTTCCCGATCTTTTTTCTCAAGTCAAAGGACATTACAGAATCTGAAGTGTTACCAAGCTTTTCCCGATAAAACACAAAGAAATGTTACTTACCAGCTCAACTCTTCCAAAACCTCCAACTCCAAGGGTGTCAATGATGTTGAAGTCAGACAGTTTCAGGTTGGCGAAGAAGGCAGCTTCGGCTTCATATCTGGATTTTTTAATGCGAAAAAATGGAAATTTCTTAGAGGTACAAACATGAGCGCTGGGTAACCCTGTTCCCAAATGAAATGGCCGTTGTTGAACAGGGTTTACGATTTTAATTTCCATCTTGCTTCTTAAACTTCCTTTGTTTTCTCACCCATTGCTTTATTGGTCCCAGATACACATGTTAAATCTACTCTTTTTTAAACAATAAAATCCAGTTTGACAATCGCATATTCTAATGCAAACACATTCCATAATTCATTTCCAGTTATCAACTGAATGCTACATCTTGACAGTTTCTATTAATCTTTTGATGAGGTTTTTCTTTTTTCCGTTTTGGTCTTCAGTATTTTTGGAAGATAAAGTCTTTCATATGAGTATCCCTTATCCAGATGGCAGAAGAATTTCTATAACGGGTTATTGAAAGTGGCAAGAACATTAAGGTCCCCCGAAGGAAATGACAGTCAAATTTTATAAAATCATATTCAATAAACTGAGAAACTGATGTGCGAATATCTGAAAGGAATTCAGACAAACGTTGATGGTTCAAAAAGACCACTTTGTTTTCCCCTTCATTAAAAAAAAAAATTAAAATATCCAAACACAAGTTTCAGAACTTGTGGTCCCAAAATCCAGAAGCTGTCTCTTGAGTCTGTGTACAGAGTGGCTTATATTAAAAATGTATACAGTCCTAACTATGCAAGCCATGTGAAGATGACACACGCACACACACCAAAAGTAAGCCTCCCATGGGTATACCCACACAGATGGATCTCTCAAAATAGTTTCTTATTAAGAGGTTACGGTATTTTTAGAAAAGGCTAGGAGGTTAGATGAGAGAACAGGTTCCAACCCACTGATGGAAGTTTGATCTGGGAAGTATTTGGATGCCAGAAAAGGAAACCTGATGCATGTGCAGCAAGTTAAGTGCTATCATTACTTTTTAGACAGAGTAGGTGATAGTTACATTTACAACATAGGGAGTAAAAATTTCTTCATACATTCCAAAATTGACCACTTGTGTGATTACAACAGGTGAGGGATGGGAGGGAAGGGAAAGGAACTTTGTGCATTTGGGGGCCTTCTGTGCTCACCCCTCTGAGATTTGGATTAGCCAGGCCTGCTAGTTTAGACCAAGGAAGGGTGTTGGCTGTAACAGAGCCTTTTGTGCAATGGCGTTGGTCCAGACTAACCCCCAACCTGGCCCTAAAGCTTGTATGAACTTCAAGGCTGAGCTCTAAATGCTCCTAGCCTCAGAGACATTGGGGGATTCATTTCATCAGTGTGCTTTGGTGCACTACTGAAATGGGAACCCAGGTAGTCTGGAATGAGGAGGCATGCTTTCTGCGCACCTGCATATTCTGCACTAGGCCCCACAGGTAGGCCAGTGGAACTAGATGCTGAGGTCTTCTGGTATTTGCAATCAGGGGCTCCCTGATAGGGATTGTGCTCTGCCCACCATGGACAGAGCATATCAGCACTGAGTGGGGCCTCACAGATATGCACTGACTAGAACTAGTCTTTATATGGAAAAATACAATAATTAAAACATCCTTTTTGCTAATGTACAACAGGTACAACAGTGAATTAGAAATGCACATTGGAACCATCTTAACTAATTAGGCACGATATCAATTAATGGAAAATTTGAAAATTTTATCCACATTCTTAGTATCAAAAATCTTATTTCACTATCTTTATCCTACTCTATACCCAAAAACCTACTCTATGCTCAAAGGCTGTTCAAAATTATAAAATTGGACAAAAAAGCCATTTAAGACATCAGAATAAAAAAATTCCTCCCACTACTCAGAATGAAGGGTAGACTGATTTGCAACCAAAGGCCCAGATGGGAAAATGTATCTTCACAAGATCTCTAAATACTGATGCTGATAGACACACTTGTGGTCAGGATGGGGGCACTATTAGCACGGCCTCTTCAATTGATCCTAATGGATATGCAGGCCAATATGCAGTCTTTATATATTTGGGGTCAAGACATCTGGGACCTAATAAGTCATTGTTAGTACTCTGATTCAGCAACAATGGCTAATTCTCATCCTGTATCTAACCAATAGAGCATGCCAAGAGCCATGCTATTCATGCATTAGTTGCAGGTTCTAAACAATCTTCAAGGGCAGGCCCATATAGAAAACATATGGAATCTACCAGAGAATGGATAACTGAATCCATTCTCTAGAAAAACCATTGCTGACACTATGTGGAAGAACCAAAGTCTAGACTGGAACAAGACAGTTCGTTGGATGTTTGTAGAATGCTTCAAACAGGTCTACAACTGATCTAGAATAGGGACTCTTAGGATGGTTCTGGACCGGGATGGTGCTAGACAGTTGCTTGGACTGGACTACTAATCATGTGCAGAAACAACAGCCTTTGGAACTGGTAGCTGGTAGTTGTTACCTTTTATCGTACTCTCTTGTCCATGCCTGACAGGCCCAGAAGGAGAGAACTCTAGATAAAAAAATAAGAAATATCCTGCTTTATCAGACCAAAGTCATCCTGTTGTCTACAGGAAGCCTACAAGCGGGACCTGTATGATAGCACTTCTTTACCAATGCTTCCTTCTGTACTACCTTTTGAAGCAAGCTACTTCCTATAGCAGAGGTAGTATAGCCATCCCAAGTAACAGATCTGATGGCTGTTCCCTTTCTCCTCTGCTTGTGAGGACTTAGAGCACACACAATTTTTTTTTAAAAAAACCCAAAAATTACAACATTCAGTAATTGGGTTGGAAACTTCAGCCAAACTTGTTAGCCTTCCCTTGGCTTTTGGCCAAGGGAGATGTCCCTTTATGCTGATGTTTTGTTCAAACCTAGATGCCCAAAAGGAGAGAGAAAAAGCAAATGGTAATGGGTAAAAAGCCTCCAAAACACATTGTGAGGTCCTTTATGCTATTATAAAAAGTTTCTGTTAGCAAAGACTTTGAATTATTATACCCTATCTCCTTTACTCTACTCACTCTGTTCAATAACCTTGCATCTATAGCCAGTGCATTACATTTGATCTTGGAAGCTAATCAGTTCTAAGCCTGTGGTGGTTCACGCAATAACCTTGTTTGACACAGTTGCTTATTGATCATTTTACACTTGCCATGATGTGCATGTTAAAGGAGTAGAAAGCTAAAAAGCTGTCAAACGGAAGATCAATTTACAAACCTCTTTATAGCACAGTTCTGAGGAGTATAATTGTGGATGGCTTTGCCTTCTAGTCCAGAAGGGTATTATTATGTCAGTGTGCTCTACAGATCTATTTTTAATTCCACTGCTATTCATGCTAGTTGTTAACTTTAGTGTTTCTAGCTCTATTGAATGTTCTATTTTTGTTTTGTAGTGGAAAGTCACACTGTTATAAAACTTTGCTGCAATAATTACTCTTGTAAATTTCTCGGACAAAGACTAATGGACTCATTCACCCTGAGTGCTTGAAGCATGAAATCATGCAATGTAGCCTCATATCACAAACATGCCACCAAAATAACCAGGTTCCACGAATTCATAATGAGTGTGGTATGAATGATCACACAGTTTGTGCAAAATGCTATGAGAAGAGCATGTCTCCCAGGAAATTTGTACAATGTTTGTATAAAGTGTCCAGCTCATTCTGGTAGTATGTTTCTGACCATTTAATCTTTGCTTCTTAGATATCAATTTCCATATGATCTGTATCTGTCCATCTAATCCGTATTTGCTGTTCACAATGGATACCAGGGCCATTTTGACATAGCATCTCATATCTATTCCTTATTGCATTGTATCAAGAATGGACTAGGCTGTTGTTCATCTGTGCCAAAGATTCTGCATTATGGCCAAACTTTGAAAACTGAGAGCAAATGTGTCCACATAAGCACTGCTTATGGTTGCAAGGTGAAATAGTGCAGTTTCATGACCCTGGTAAATCAAACACCACTTGTGTGCAGATGGCATGCAAGTGGCTGGACTAATACACCAGTTTACTGTGCCATGTGGACGACTTACAAACAGCCCACAATTGGAGTGGGCTACAGCACCATGTTCATGCTGTAACCTGGTCCAATGCCTCACTTTATGGCTACCAGGAGCATCCAAGGGATCTGCTGGGACAGTCTACTGATCCGTGCAACACAGCCCAGAATATATGTGAAAAGGTTGGAAAAAACCAAAATAGAAACATAACATCATTCCTTCTACCCATGTTCATTGAGTGAGCCTGGGACACTGTATATACCACTTCTGACAATGAGGTATTACAAAATAATTGTAATTATTAACCATTGATAGCCTCATTCCGCTAGCTGTTCTGGATACTTAATTACCACAAAAATATTCCAGTTGCTTTTGGCTTTAAGATGGAATTTGACAGCCTCACAAAGAGCAAGAAAAATTATTAGTGGCTAGACTGTTCATCTAAAATCTGCTCCAGTCCCAAATTAGTGAGGAAATAGGGGATCATGGGCCACTCACTGCTTTTCTGCCTCTCCTGCATTCTGACATCACAAAAGAGACACCTCAGAGAGACAGTGTGTAGCCCCAAGCCTTCACTAATTAACCTTTTCTAACAGAGAATGTTGGGGGGCGGCAGTTGGGTGTTTGACCAATCCCACCTTGATGGCACTTCAAATGCACTTTTCTTTTCATGTTGTCAAACATGGGCTTGGAACAACACACATGGCAGACCACATGTTGGTACACTGTTCTGCCAGCCTCAACACGAGAAGCTGAATTGATTGTTAAGTATTAACTATTAATTACCTTTTGTTTTTATTTTAGATTGCATACATGACTATTCAACTGTTACTTTGAACTGTGTTTCTTGCTGATGGAACAGAAAATAAATATCCTAAATAATAATGTCTGACTAGAAAGTGATAATGCGTGATTGATTCCTAGTGGGTTATTTGGCCAACATCTGGAGGTGGCCTGGCATGGGTTGACGTTGATTCCTCAGCTGGTTTTCTGACAGTAGGGCTACATTCCCTACATGAATATGCACATCCCTAATATGATCCCACAGCCTAGTTTTCTTCAAGAGCTCATAATAAACCCTTAATTGTGACTGGCTTACTGGACCATAGCTAATCAAAATCCATCTGCAAAAACTGAGAAACAAATTCTAAAATTCTAATAATTTCTGCTCCTGTAACAGAAAGTTGTATAATCCACAAGAATGGGTGCAAAAATCTCTCTGTTGCAGGCAAGAGGCGTGCTGTGGCTAACCCAACATTGATATTTCTCCATTTTATTTAAAAAGCACCATCATTGTGATCATTCACAAAACGATAAATGAGACCCCAGATTTGTAATTAGCCTCCTGCTTTAGGTTTATAGATCTGCTTTTAGTAAATAAAGGCGATGTGTGGGGAAACATTAGACATCTGCTACATAGAATCTTCCCAGATAAACGACATTGCTTAATTAGACCATGTAGTAGATTGCTGTGTAGACAAGAACTTCAATCAGCTGAGACACAGCAAAGCTGAAAACACAACACAACAAACTTCACATTAAATTATAAGGCCCCATCATTTTAGAGGCCAAGTTTACAGTCATGCAAAATATGTACAGTTAAGCAAAATATGTAACATTCAACTTATAAAATCCACAAATAGCAGCATCCCTGAACCAGAAGTGAGTTACATTTTGGAATTCTCTTGACCAAGGCCACATTTCTTGGGTGATGTATTAATTTGTGAGCTCAACTTAAAGGGTTAAAAAAAAAAGATTCTCACACATTCTCCAGTGTGGACTAGATTTTGTCCCTTTAAATCCTGAAAGGCAGACGCTTTAGAAATGGCAAAACTTTCAATAACAAACATAGTAAGGAGAGGATCCACTGAGGCCATATCTGGACAGGGGATGCTTATCACGTAATTATTGTGGAATCGTTATTGAATCGCTAGACGCATTTAGCTATCTGAAATTTTGAAGCAATATAACACAATAAAGCTATTGAGGGAAAAATAATTATTGTAGCAAAAGATCCATTATTCTGATAACACTGTTCAGTGGATTACTTCTGTCAGACCTTTTGAGAACACAAGCAAGAATTCAACATGAACTTTGAAGTCAGCCCATTGTTGCATGTGATTTGTTCTCTGTGTATCCAATATGGAGGGGGGGTTGATTATGGTGATGGGAGATTCTTCACAGAATTGGGTAAATAATAATAATTGCCAGACTTTGCGTGGTTAAAATGTACTCTTTTGTTCAAGACAGAACAATACAGAATGATTACAGAAGTGAGTAATTATGAAATAACAGATTATGGGGAAATAATTAAGTGCAGTCTGGAGGCTGTGTGAGAGTTCACAAACCAGCCACTGCTAAATGTCTTTGCAGGATACAGCCCCACTGAGCAAATTAGCTATTTGCCAGTTACTAATTACTCAAATGGAGGCAGAAAACCTCCTTACAACTGGCTGGCTGACCTAGGGTTGTAGGGGCTTTCTTTGCCAGGGATCAATTTTGTCTTATTCACCTTAGTTATACCCTAACTTTTTGGGTACAAATAGTTCACAGAAAATTAACAGAAGCATAAAATATTACTACTAAATGTTACTTGATATACGACAAGAGCAATTGATATTGTAAGTATCTGTTATGTAAGCAGATCAATTTTTGTTAGATGGTGGCTGCTCCTGGACTTTAATTGCTTCGTATTTATTTTGTTTTTAAAATGCTCTTGAGCAATGCCTTTCTACCAAAATGCTTTGGATTGCAAATAAAGATAGTAGCAGTTCAGACTTGTTCTTCAGATTTATTTTCCTTTCAGTGAACATGACACACAGAGGTTTTTTGTATGCATGTTTCTCAAAATAATGTTTCCTCATATATATAACACTATATTTGTTATACATGTCAAATGTGTTCAGTTTGTAGATACAGATTGGTGGTGATCTGCATTTTGGAACCACCAAGGTGGTGAGGTGAACCTAGGCTTTGGCCGAGATTGGATACAACAAAAAAGCACCACTGAGATGGCTTCAGGATGGGACTGTTCACACAGCATTCTGCACCTTCCCTCTTTTATTAACATTCAGTGATAGAAAAGGTGGATTAGAGAATGGTTGGGAACTTGAGAGCCACACACTATCTCTCTAAGTCACCTTTTGTTATGATTCTTTTGTTATGTCTGAACACAGCCTCTGACTGAAAGTCTGAGTGTATTCAGGAATATGAGCCTGCTGTCCACATGCTGATGCAGAGTAAGATAGGCCCCAAGCCTTCTGTAGTCTCTACCAGCATGAGGACAGCAGGGTCCTATTCCGAGATATCATGGTTGTTGTTGCCATCATTATCAGTTTTACTGCAATAAATTGACACAAACAAAAACCACACCTCAAATTCCAAATAATTTCATAATAATCCTGACATTCTTATTATTCCCCCTCTCTATTCCAGGATGTAATCTGGAATGAGACCCAGAGCAAAATGGACTTTTAACTTGTCTGAACCATGTTTTGATCTTTAGCAGGTAAAAGCAGAGATCTGAAAGATCAAAAGTAGTTTTTTTAAAAAAATGACACTCATTCACCCTCTGCTTTTATAGGACTCTTAGCTGCTACTGGTATAGATGGAAAACACAGCTAGCAGGGATGTGAATTCAAATGAATGTTGGCACATTCAAAGATTGACATTAGAATTTGAATCATTTGTTTTGATATATTCATATGAAGCTTCATATGGGATTTTTATGGGATTCATATGGTATTCATAGCCATTCATATGGGATTGGACATTTTTTGTATCGAATATGAATCCTACCACATTCGAAGGGAATCTGTTTGAATGAATATGAATTTTCTTAGCTTTGATTCAATACAAACCAAATAAAAGAAAATTTGTGCACATCCCGAATAGCTATCCTTTAAAGTTTATTGTTAAATGTTTATGGTAAAAAGATATTAATGATCCATAATGTTTACATTCGGGTGACTCACAGACAGGAGTCAGTGGTGATAGGAACAGAGTAACCTCTGGTAAGAAGTTTCACTTTGATTTGTGGCTTGGTTTTTTGTTCATAGTAATCCAGGGACATCCAGGGGCAGCTTCAAACCATTGGTTAGTACAGAGCTTTCTTCCTTCAAGGCCCTTTATCTCTACTGAATGCAATCTTAAGGTTTTTCAAAATAATAATTAATAATAAATAAGGCTGTAGCTTTGAAAGCAGATTTACAACCACTGAAGATTAAGGACAAACAGATATTATGTCTATAACCACAGCCCACATTTTCTGTTGTGACTGACACAAGATTGGCCAGGAAGGTGTATGGCACTGTACTCAACGTGGCTACCTCCTGACCCAGTGGCTGTAAGGCTGACTTTGATGCTGTGGTCACACTTCAGATTTAATCCAGCTTCAGTACACTTTCAGTGACAAGCTTTTTACTTTCTGTGTTAAATAACTCAGGCTACACCTTTACTTTAATTCCTCTTCAGCCCAAATTCCAGCTCGTTTGGTTACATCTTTAAATGCCAAGCTGTTTTATTTTCTGGATTTTCCTCCCTTTCCTTCTTTCAGGCCAAAACAGCATTAAAGTTTCAATCCCCTTCCAGGAAGCCACCATTCTGGCTCCTCAGCTGACCAGAAAATGGTATGTATTCAAGCCTTTGCTCTGAGTCTTGTTCCTCCTCCTCCTCCCCCTGACAGCCCTTCCTCTGCCCGTCATCAAAATCTCCCTCCCTCTTTCTGGGATTTCCTTTCCCTGTTGCTGGATCTCCCTCCCCAACCACCCCTCCACCTCAATTTCCTTTCCCTGTCCTGTTGCCGCTGTCTCTGCAATCAATGATCTCCCTTCCCTCTCCCCCTCCCTCTTGCCCTCACTTTTTCTCCCCACCTCATCACCACTGCCTTGCCCAATCTCCTTCCTCCCACCTCCACCTGTCGCCCCCACTTTACGCTCCCAGAATGCCTGCCCATCAAGCAGAGCATTTCCCCCACCCACTCACAGCTGAGGATTACTAGCTACAGCAGCAGGAAGGTGTAACCAAGTCATTCCAGGACAAAAACGGCTTGGATATGGCTGCCTTCCTGATGCAGATTAAAATGGTAAGGTGTAACTGTGGCCTCAGAAGATTCACCTTTAGGACAACTGTGGAAAGAAAATTACTGGTCACTTTGCTGATGTGATCTCTCACTCTGATGGTGGACTGAAGCTGGATCAAACCGTAAGGTGTGAGCACAGCCTCAGTCACTCCATGATGGTCAAGGTGACATGGGAGTGATTTTGAGTCTTTCACAATGCTCTGACGTTCACTTGAATCCCAGAGTTCCAAACTAATTTACAGTCCTGCCTAGGGAATTCAGCCTCTCTGGGTAACATTGGGTGCATGCCCATGGGAGTCGGTTGCTTCGCTAGTGATGCAATTAATAAAAATCCGCGTTGTAACTTGCAATAACGTAGTTTTGGGCAACGTGGATTAAAATCATACTTTCCTGTCACCATGTAAACCACTTTTTGTGAGCCTACATCTTTTTCTTCACCACCCCTGCCCCCTGGAGCGATGACAGGCTTCCTTCAGCTGTCAGATCCAGCTCCCTGCATTCACATATTTAGCCCACAAGCAAACCAGCAGAAGCTGCATTATTAGGAGGGGGAGAGAGATTCCTTCCCTTCCTTTCTCTCAATTTCTTCATCCGTGGGTTTCCTCTTCTGTCCCCCCCTGTAAGCTTCACTCGTGTGTGCATCTGTCTCTTCGCTTTCATTCCCTTCCTTTCTCTTGATTTCTTCCTCGTGTGTGCATGTCTTCACCTCCCTTCACTTCCTCTTTCTCTGCTCCTTGTCAGCTGCACTCATGTGTGTGTCTTCCCCTCCCTTTGCTTTCCCTCGGCTTCCCTTTCCTCTTTCCCCCTGCTCCTTGTTAGCTCCACTCATGTGTGTGTGTGTGTCTTTACCTCCCCTCGCTTTCTCTCAGGCTTCCCTTTCCTCTGCTCCCTCCCTGTTCTTTGTCAACTTCACTCAAAGGGAGACAGTGAACCTTTCTGCAGCTCTGAGCCCACAGGAAAAGGTGGACAGAGGGAAGGCTACTACTACCCCTTTGTCCCTCTCTCATCCAGCTGCTTTCTACCTTCCTCCCTCTCTGCACACCTTTCCGGCAGCCTTTCCCAGGCCTTTCCTGGCAGACGCCTTCCTTCGACTGACTGAGAGACCCCCTTTCCCATGTGGGGATTCCACAGAGTCTCTGCCTGTCACTCTCCTGGCCATCCAAGAGGGGTGAGAGGCGCAAAGCCTGCTGACTTGTAGCCGGCAAGTATGCAGGGCAAATGACAGCCTCCTAATGTTATGCTTGTAAGCGTCCCCATGCTCCCAGGATAATCTGCAGTTGCCCCCTAAGTTGGATGTAGTACTGTTTGAAAGGGGGGGAGGGGGTTTATGCCATGGATTTTCCTCCTTTACACATCATGTAGCCCAAAGTAAAGCTGTGTATGGGAATGCTACAAGGCAAAACAAGCCTGGCATTGGAGTATTTTCGGCATTTAGATGCACCCATTACGTATGGGGAAAGGCTCTGTGTAGTGCAAAGGACCTCACTGGAGTTTCAGTTGCTTTTCCTTAGGCCATCCACTATCAGTATCCATCTGTTCCCATTTGGGTGGTGCAAAAAGTATTCCAGAAGATACTGTTGTTTTCAAATTACTTTTTAAATAAATTAATCACCAGACACACGAAAACAACAAATACATCCATAACAGTATGTAACGGCAGTGTTGGCATTTTAGGGCGATATACCTAACTAGTCTTAACTTCAGGTTTACCCATCCAGAACTGCAATGGGTCATACCTCTGAACAGTGCAAGTCTGCCTTTGGAAGATCCTACAAAACATTCAGTTTACAGACTACTTCCCTGGATAATCTTAAGGGATCTCCAGTAAGACTACATAAAACAAGACCAAACTTTTTGAAAAGAAAGAAGAAATGAGCAATTGGCTCATTAGACCTTTGGAAAAAATCCATAACTGCAAAGAAAAAATATCCATAACTAGGTTGATTTTGTTTTTTTTTTCCTTTTTCTTGGTAAGTTAATGGCTCTTGAACTCTTGTGCTTTGTTTTAATCTTTTTAATCTAGAGAAATAGTATTCCTTTATTTTCTAAGGGTATAATTTCTGTGTTCAGGTGTTAATCCAAGGATAACGTAAGCCTCTGGATCATGCTAATATAAAATTATTTTCGCCAATAACCTATACAAGCAAATATATGCGTGTTTTATAATAGTATTTGGATAACACATTTGATTTAGTTGTGGCTGAATACAGTTGTGGATTATAAAAAGTATCCAGCGTTAAGCTGCCAAGCATGATGATTTCTTTCTCAGGTAACCCACCCAAGGGGGCATGAATAAAAGCTAATGGCCTAGCAATATAAATTAATTCCTGTTGACTTGTTATATTCTGTCTTCCCATAACTCAAAACCAACTTCAAGGTCAATGACTTTCTGGAATTCCCATATTCTCAGATGTGTCTAAAGGTCTTGCAGTATGCCAAAGAATATAATGAACCACGTCCCCATAATTCTCCTTAAATGCAGAGCTTCTCAAATTTTATTTTGTTTTCTTCGCATGTTCACATTTCCATACAAACACCGGATGTCCATTCTGATATGCTTTCTATTGGTCTGGCAAGAAATGCAAACATTGCTCAAGTATGAAACAAAGGAAAGATGAAGGCCCTGAAGCATTTGTCAAGACAATTGGTCAGCGGAGATTTAAAACTGGACAGAACATTGTATTACATGACTAGGTTCTAAAATCATACAGGAAGAAAATAATAAAATTACATTTATTTTTCTTCTGCTATACTTCTTTTCCAAACTTCAGGTACAGATGTAACCCTATTGTTACATTTAAGCACTACTGTTTGGATTAAATTATAAGTATTATCTGGCATTATAAGCATATTGAGGACAACCACCCCTTTCCTTGCATCTAAGCAATCTTCAGCACAGTCAACTCAATATTAATGGTGGGGCGACCCCAGAGTCACCTTCAAAAGGACACAGAAGTGGATTTGACAACCAACTACCCACACGTTCAGAAGTTTGCAACATGTCACTCCCCAACATACTGTGATGTTGGCTTCCCCTGATGGTGGCCATGTTCACATCCTGGCACTGTCTTTGGATTAGCTTGAGATGCCCATAAGCAATTGATGGGCCACTGTGTGAGACAGGATGCTGGACTAGATGGGCTGTGGCCCAATCCAGCTCCTCTTATGTACTGAAGTTAAAACACAAAGGTAGGTAAAACTAGTTTTAAACAGTTAGCATGTGGTTGCCACAGAACAGTTCGTTTAAATCCTGTCAAAAACAGGTAGCCTTGCTGATTTAGGGGAAGGGGGAGACAGGAAGAGGAGATGAAGTTCAAATTTTTACCAAGCAAGTTTATTATTTATTTATTTAATTAATTAATTTGTATTTCTATCCCGCCCTATACCCGAACGTCTCAGGGCGGGTTACAATATTATATTAATCTTAGGTCCCTGCCCTCAGGCTTACAATCTAAAGAGAAAAGAAACAAAAGGAAAATGGTGTAGGAGGGAACAGGGAACAGCAAAAAGCAAGCACGTTCCTGTTTTATTTCCCTCTCAAAACTCTGTATACATATGTATTGTACTGGCACATGCCAGGAAGCAACTCTAAATAGGATGTGGTCACATCTTGCTGAATAATCTGTCCTGTTAAGAAGCTGGATAGAAAATGCCCCAACTCTGATCACACCCAATACTTGATAATAATTCCTCAGTTTGAATCACCTGGTGTTTCCGCACTAGCTGTGGAAACCGTTTTAAACACCACCACCACCCCAAAAAAGCCAGATTAAAGCCACTTACCTTAAGCGGCTTCCACACTGCAGTCTTGACTGAAGAGTCTTTGTGGAGGCCCTTCTGCATTTTGGCATGCAAGACCAGTTTTTAAAACCAGTCTTGCTGCCGAAAAGCGGCTTAAATGTAAGACCTTACATCCGTCTCTTTGCCTGGTTTGTGTGCAGAAGCAGGACGCTTCCGCACATGCCCAGGTGAAGGGACGATGTCCCTCCGACCACCATGTTGGGAAGGGCGGAAACAGGACAGTTTGCCTCCTTCTGCCCTCCCCCGCATGCCGGGCACCCCCGGAAACACTTGGTGACTGGCAGCTCACCGCTCCAGTCCCACGGCTCCAGGGGGTGGGGGCACCGGTGCGGAAGGCCAGATGCCTTTTCGAATGGGTGCTGCAGCTTCTGCACAGCACCCCAGTGATCTGGCCTCCCTGCACGTGTGCGGACATGCAGGGCCTCCAAGAATCCATCTCTTTTTTGAGATGGATTCTCGGGAGGACTGGTTGCTGAAAAATGGATCCTTTTAGATCTGTTTTTCGGCAGCCAATGTGGAAGCACCCACTATGCTCACACCTTTCTGTTCCAGTCCTGAGACTCCATTTTTGGCTCACCACCCCTCTCCACCATCACAACAGCCCTTACGCTCTGACTGGATAAAAGTTCTGTGACTCAACAGTGTATAATCACACACTGGGCAAAATTCATGCACCCACTATAGTACTGTTCAACCCCCTTTTATTCCTCTTCCCCGGTCACACCCAAGAAATGAAAATGGATTAATGCTTTATAATGTCCACAAAATGGGTAGGACTAGAAAGGTGTTACGTTGGGGCCTAAGATGGCTTGAAGAAGGAAGTGAAAGTGTGACCACAGCCCTAGTAACGTATGGTTATGCCATGGGTTTCTCTTCAGTTGTTTTCTAAAATAAAGTCAGATTTCTGTTCAATACCATTTTTCTATAATAATTATGTATCCTTTGAGTTGTCACTCAACATATTTGGTTATTTATTTATATTTTCCCTATTTCTTATTTTTCAGAATTCTGCCATTATATTCAAATAAACATTTCAAATAAACCATACCGAAAGACATATCCATTTCCCCCTCATTCCCTTGCAACTCTCGACTTCTATCAGGACTTCTAGTGCTTTAATGCAAAAGACTTAAAATATGATGGTTCAAAATAGTATCATTTTCATCAAATGGTGCCAGATCCCTGATATTATTATGGCATATTATTGAAAACAATCTTAACTGAGAGATTATGCTAATTTTGTACAGTTAATTCCATCCTACCTTTTTATAAAGCCTCCAATGTACAGAAATGTGCTGCACATTGTTAATTAGAGGGCATGAACTTAAAATCTGATCATCTAAGCGTGTAAATACTTGATAGCTCTCTTGTCTCTAGTCTGGAGACTGAATGATGGCATGGTTTGCATCACCAAAATGTTCACCACGGCAACAGCAATACTTGACTGAATAGCTTAGTCTCATTTTTAAAAAACCAAAAAACATTTCTTAGAAAGAGAAACAAAAAATAAAAAGTTAAGTCAAGGTTATAAGCCATTTATTATGCATCACCTGTTGGCACTACTTTTTGGAGTAATTAGGTATTGATTGAAATTGCAATATATTACATGTCTGCTGCACTGCTCATTTACCCCCTTTCTGGGAATCACTTGTATTAACTCATTCCAGTTTCAAAGATTTCCCTTCAAAACCATTTCAATATCTTCCATTGATAAATACAGTGGATTTGGTACAGCCAGTAAAAAAAAAAGGTTTGATCATATAATAAGCAGTATTCCAATAAATATGAGTGTTTTATTTATCTTTTACATTGCCAAACCTAGCATGCATATGAACATCTAATATAGAAATTCACACATTTCTCACAGTGGCTCCAAAATACCTTTGCACCAACTTGTATTGTAGCACACATTAACTGCCATCTCTATTAATTCCTTTTTAATTCCCTAGTTCTTTGGGAGCTATTAAAAGGTACATGATATGCACTGATTAGGTATGGCCTACAGTTTAAAACAAATAAAGTGCTTAGTGCTTTCTATCCTTTATATTTGGTACTAGTAAGAGTTTTAAGTCTGAAATAATTTCTCTGTGAGTATAATTATTTACACTGATTTTTATGACTCCAAGGCCATGGTCAGAGCTTAGCCTAATAGTCCATCTCATGGACAAACAGGGAAATCAGGCCATTTCTGTCCCAGAATGACCTTGTCATGCCTACTGGATCACAGGTGCCATCACCTACCACTGAGCTTCCATGGTCCCCCTTCAGTTTGATCTAGTGGTTAGGGAGCCGGACTCATATCTGGGAATACCGGGTTCGATTCCGCCCTCCCCCATGAAGCAAGCTGGCTGACCCTTGTGCTTGTCACAGCTCTCTTCTGGGCTCTCACAGCCCCACCTACCTCACAGGATGTCTGTTGTGAGGAGAAGAATAGAAAAGCTTTGTCAGCCACTTTGAGTCCCCTTAAACAGGTGAGAAAAGTGGGGTAGAAAAGCCAACTCTTTGTGAATTCTTCTTCTTCTTTACCTCGCCTGGTAAAAGGTAAACTTCAGCATGGTGTGGCAGGCAGCCCAGCATGGCAGGAGGGTGCAACGGTGGTGGTAGTGGGAGGTAGCTTAGTGCCATGGGGTATGAGGGGGCAAGGGGGCATGGTGGAGGCAGTTACAGCAGGTGGAGCCCTCCCTGCCATGCTGCTTACGTTCTACCAAGCAAAAGGATCAGCTTGGTGTGGCAGCAGCACAGTATACCTTTGCCTGGCTCTCTGCTTTCTGGCTGAAGCAAACTCAATGCTGCAATAATCAAATTATAGAATAATCCGATCTCAACTAGGAAAGTCTTCAGAAAAAACAGAAATTCCCTTTGGCATCTGGTATCTGAGGACTTAAGACGGCCTCCATCCTCCAAAAAGTTGAGGTGTGACTGTGGCTCAGGTGTTTTGAGGATGGCAAGAAATTCTGTTTGTCACGGAGTCACAGAAAGGATAGGAGAAGATTCTGTGCTCTTTGGGCGAGTTCCCATTCCGTTTTTGGCTTTTAAAATGTTTCTTCCTTATTGCTGTGGGAACACCAGAGCAGTATTTGGGCAAATACATCATGAAATGGATGGGGTTTCACCCTGCAGGACAACCCCTTGTCAGTTAAAATGCCAGGTTTCCTCTGCACAGCAGCCAGTTTCATTGTAACAATTCAGCCACTTCACACGCACTTCACACCTTATAAAATGTTTCCTTTCCAACCCACACATTTTACAGAGTTAAAGGTTGCACATGCGGAAAACTGGGTTACATTAAAAGATTTAATACTGGCAGCTCTCAGTCCATTTCTCCCTCTTACTCGCCTGCCACGGCGGCAGCACTGCTCGCTCACAGCTCCCACAGGGGAGTGTGCAAGTGTGTATATGTGTGTGTGTGTGTGTGCGCGCAGGCAGCAGCAGAGCAAGAGCTGCATTGATCCAGGGGGAGCCTCGCCTTGCCTCGCCTCACCTCACACAGGCGGGGAGGAGGAGGAGGTCACCCAGCCTCCACTTGGTTTTTCTAACCGGCTAGTGGATCCAGTGAAGTGAGTGGTCATCCCTCCCTCCCTCCTTCCTCTCTCTCCTCAGACAAGCCAGCCAGGGCGCTTTTTTTGAGGGGAACCCCGGCTGGGGATGGTGGGTGTGGAGGTGAGTGGGGGAATGGGGCTTGAGTTGCACCCTGGACAATGGGGAGAGAGGGGTAGGAAAAGGCTGAGGAGGGGAAAGAATAGCTTTCCCCAATCCATTTTTGGAAACATTTTAGTGTTTAAGAGTGGGGACACAAAATCGGGGTTGAATCCGATTGCCAGATGCTTCTTGCTTCCTTTTAACATGCTTTACGTACCAATGCAAATCCCAATGTAAATCTCGATGTATATTGCGTTTTATTCCTTGAATGGGAACTCGCCCTTTGTATGCTTTAGTAGGGCTTCTTCCCTCCTTTGCTGATTGGCTGTCCAAAGGAGGCTGTTCCCTCCTTTGCTGATTGGCTGATTGGCTGTCTCCTTCTTGGCATAACAAGGGAGTGATCAGCTGTATGGGAGGGCTGTAGGTTCAGCGGCAAGCAACTTCTACTTTCACTGGCATGTCTGATTCCCAGCCCAAGGCTTCCTATGATGCTGTGCCCACTCTGCCCTGCAGTCACAGTTTGTGCACCCTGCTTTCATTCCTGGCTGCCGACTTCTTCCTTGACCTTACACAATGACTGAGAATATATATGAAAATAAAACATCCATCATCCTTCAGCAAAAGGCTATTTATATTCCAGATGAAGTATCCATGCCCAGGTCTCGACTTCAGTGCAGAAATCTCGGTGTCTAAGCAAATGCTGTTTGCAATGACCCACAGCTGAGGCTTTCCATTCACTTAGTCCTTTAAAAAATAATAATCTCCTAATCAGCAAACTGCAGCCCAGTGCAGTATTCTCCCTTTCTCCCCTTCCTCTCGACAACTGGAATGATTACAGATTGCTTTGTTTTTTGGGAGGGATACATTTACCGTATGAGCTTTTAAGTGCCAGGTGTGGGTGGGAGTGCACATGGATGAACACATTTGATGCCTTTTGTGTGGTTGAAAGCACTATTCTTGTGCAAAGACTGGATATGTGTGTGTGTTGGAAGCATTAGTGATTACAGTAGAGAAGCAGTTTTGCAAAAGCTGCTTGTCAAGTTAGCCAATTTGCCAACATCCAATGAAAGATCTAGTGAGATACTTTTCTAGAGCACCACTGGGGGGCAAACATGCTCCAGACTTCCAAAAAGACATGTCCCGCTCCTGGAAGACCTTTTAGCATACAGCACACCAATTCTCCCTAGTACACAAAAAAGAATCTTCATCTAATTAGCTCTGCAGTGTTACTAATCACTTCATTGCACTCAAAAAAGGTTAGTGTTGTCAAATATGTTAGGAGAACAAAAAGCAGACAAGGTAGTGCCCCACACAAGGCTCTAATGTTTTAAAGGGACTGATCATAGCTCAGTAGTAGAGCTAATGTTTTAATGATCTTTGATTTTAGATGTTGTTACCTGTCTGGAGACCTCCAGGTATAGGGTAGAATAAAAATGTGCATGCATACATACATACATACATACATACATACATACATACATACATACATACATACATACATACATACATACATACATACATACATACATACATACATACATACATACATACATACATACATACATACATACTACATAATGCCCTAGAGATCAGAGGGACCCCTGTTCAATCCCCACTTGCCAAGAAAACTGCATGGGGATGCCCATGGAGGTACCCATGGAGTCAACCAGGAACTGGCCATGACTCAGTGGTATCCAACAACATGAACATGGCTCTACTGTTTTAGTGTAGCAATAATATGAATTTAGAGATAAATTGAGTTGCTCTGCTCCACTTGCTTGATTAATCGAGAAATAATGTAAGAGACAATTTCCCCTAAGACAGCTGTATAAAACTTTACAACTGCCTATCCCCTGCACTGGATTTGAAGCTCA
Organism: Aspidoscelis tigris stejnegeri; assembly: GCA_023333525.1. NCBI lineage: Eukaryota > Metazoa > Chordata > Lepidosauria > Squamata > Teiidae > Aspidoscelis > Aspidoscelis tigris. The sequence goes on along the minus strand of JALMGA010000002.1, from coordinate 86,281,869 downwards.
TGCTACTTTTGGAGCCAGATCCAAAGGCTCTGATGACCAAGAACAAAGCAGGGCATGCTGCAAAAATGGGTTCCCCATCATATTATACCCAGTATATAAGACCACAGAGATCTCCCAGTATACTAGAGCACAGTCCTCATATCCGGTACAACAGAACTTAATATAACAGTAGACCAGACCAGACAGCCATTTTGGCTCTATCCTGTGCCAATGAAGCATTCTAAGATGGTGAAGGCCTCCCTAGAACAGCACCAATGGTGTGGAAGGGAGGCATCTGGACCCCTTCCTATACCAGCATAATGTTAAGTGCAGAAACAGCTTTAATTTCCAGTTCACATGTTCACCAATGTGCTTTTGTTTTTGTTGTTGCTATTAACATACTACCTTGATAATGAGAATATAATCTGCTCTTGCAGCAATTCACATGCTAGTTTCACACCGTGTTCCCTAATCAGCTTTCCCTCATTTGCATATACAATGAAGATGGATGGCTGGCTGAGATTGTACAGCTAGGCACAGATAAAAGTTTCCTGTACGCACCTCCTTCTGGATCTTCCTCCCAACTGTCAGCCAGGCCTCCTTGACATCTTTCTGTGTGCTCTGAATATTTTTGAAAGGAGAAGTGCTTATGTATGCCATCAATCCAGGTTTTGGATTCTGTTTGGTTCTGATTAAGAGATCAAAGTTTGGATTTGTCTGCTCTGACAACTCTGACACAGGCCATGCCCAAAGTACCTGAAAGCGACCCAAGCATTTTCAGGGTGCTCCATCCCAAGGAACCAGGCACTTGGATTTTGGCCAAGATGGGAACACCTACATGTGGAATAGCCCCCTTTCAAGCTCTCACTCTGCATCAGCTTTTTTTTTTTAGCTGCACGTGATACACCCTAAATTGAATTTAATTAAGTCAGGACACTCACTGAATATTTGCACACCCGTCCCAGGGAGGCAAAGTTCTGGAATGCTTTGGGCATCCACAAATAGGGATGCCCAGAGCTTTTGGAACTGAGCCAGGGCTTTACTAAGCATCAGTGAAGTGTGAATCACTGCCATTATGGCAGCAATTGCTTCACCGTGGCAAAGGCGCCAATGTGCTTGTGTGGTGCCATTGCTGCAGCAATTGGGTAATGCAGCATTCAATCCAATCTGCACTGCTAGTCACATGATCCCCTTCCATATCTTTCATCTGGCCTAACTGCACCACTCCTATATGCACGGGGGGAGGGGGACGGACTCTGGCACGTATGAAGCTGTTTCTAATAAAGAAGCAGCTCTGCACACTGCCAATGCACCATGCTGAAGTATCCCCTGGTTCACCACCAGGGTAAGTGCGAAAACGCCTTCAATACATTCAAATAACAGCAACAATAACACAATGTATGACTTCTAGTTGTTTAGTTTTCCGAAAATTGTTTGTGGCTCAGGATTGAGTAGATTATATATTTCCATAAACCTTTACTTACTCAATTCATTACTCTCCTCCAGTGCAACAAGCTCTGAAATTAAAGTGAATTGTTCTTCAGTGTAAATCCATTGATTTCAATTTATATGCACAGAAGATGTTTAGCACATTAAGTTTCTGCTGCTTTAGTGCTTTGTGGCTCAAGTGATCAATCTTTTGTTTGTTTATAAATTGCCCTTTAAGATGGACAAAATCCTAAAAAAAGCTAGCTGAAACAAAAGGTAAAACAGGGCTTTGACAAAAAAACAAAAACAAAACAAAAAAAACCCCCAAAACCCCATACTCTTTAATCTTGTGTTTGCCTTACTTCAGAAGGTTATTTGTCTACGTTTCCTTTCCATTAATGGGCATGTCATCAATGGAAACTCTTAGCAAAGCTTTAATGGCTTCCACGTTTCTGGTTACTAGTATTAGCAGTTTCAAATTAGCATCTATTTCTGTGAGGTGGAGCTGGAAATGAAATACACTCAAAATAAAATAATATTGCTGCTTAATTTGCAGAATCAGCAGGTTGAAATCTAAAAAATGTCATTCTGAGCTCTCGTTATATTTATGGCCAATATGGACTTCACTTGAGAGCGAAGGATACATAAATAACTGAAGATCTGAGGTAATAAGCAGTAGCCAGCTTGCTAATGTTGTTGCAAAAGATCCTCTTCACAACATATTATCTGGATTGTTTTTCAGACACATATCCAATCTTTGAGATTCTTCTTCCTAAATTTGAGTTACTTGGGGGAATTATAATACATTACAGCAGAATAGAATGGCATGAAAAATGAGGAGAGAACAATAACCTGTGTAAATAAAGTAGGAAGTACAAGTCTATATCTTGTGTAATAATTTTGCTTCAAAACACACAGACACACAATTGAACTGAATGAATCTAGGTGCAAATGGATATAAAGAGACTGCAAAACAGATGCCATAATAGTATAAAGTTCCTTCAACTTATGACTCTGGGTGCAAATTAACTTTCTAGGATGTGCTTCTACTTCTTGGCTTGTCTGACTTTTGTGGTAGAAATCCCAGAGATCTAAAAACAATAACTAGCTCAATAACAACAGTTTTATCTAGCAGGCAGGATGTTTAGTCAGAAGATATTGGCCGCGTTCCCATTATAAGCTTAATTCAGTTTCCCTAAATCGAAACAATAGAACCAGATGCAAACGTGAATTTGCCCGATCCCATTACTTTCAATTCGATCCGGATTCTGAGGATCGTAGGTGGCTTACGTGACTCAAGGGGGGACTCAAGTGGTTACTTTTTAAAAGCCGCTTTTTGGGGCTGCCCTGCCCTCTTCCTCCTGGTGTGAATGTGCTGCCCATAACCGACCCTTTCACGGAGCCTAGCTGGGTGGCTGCTGCTTGCCTGGATGGAGGAAAAACAGCAGCGGGAAGCCAGCAATTCTTTCCCCTCCTCTCCCCACTGCCCAGGGCACACAGCAGCAGCAGCAACTCAAGCCCCCTTCACCCGCTCACTTCCACATCCACATCCTTAAAAACAGAACCTGCCACTGCTTTCTTTCCTTTCACTTTCTTAAAGGTCAGAACTTTCAAAATTGCAGAGAATTGCAACACTGTTATCAGGTGTGAAGTGGTTGGATTGCTACAGTGTAGCAGCTGCTTTAAGGGGTGGATTTTTACAGTAAAATCACTATCTTTGGAAGCAAGCTATTGGGGGAGGGAAACCCTACACATGCATTCTCATCCATTAACACGGTACCGTTCCCACAGTAAAAAATGTAAAATGTTTCAAGCGCACGAACCGGAGTGAGACCTGTTGAAATGAGGATTAACATTTACAACGCTTTGGGGCGATTTAACATGCGGAAAGTGTGTTAAGCCAACCTGACGTGGGAACTGCGAGGATTGAAACCGTTTTGAAACTGAAATAAGCTTATAATGGGAATGCGGACATAGTTTCACTTTCTATGAATTTTATCAAATAAACCTCACTGTCTTCCAGACAGCTATTTACACCTTTAAAAAAAAGTCAGAGCAATTTCTAGCCAAAAGCTACCCATCAGCTAGCTGATGTCCTGACAATCAACTAGCTGATGAATTAGTTTATTACAAAAGGATCATACAAAGGAATATTATCCTTCCATGAGAAGAATCTGTCATTTGAACTGTGTCACCCTTACTAAGCTCACCTCTACTTTTAGTCTACTAGAGATCAGTGAACAATCCCAGCTGTTAGCTGGGGTCAAAGGCAGTAGACCAGCTGTTCTCTCACCAGCACCTGTGCTATCATTTTTTTTCCATTGTGAGCAACCTGATTATCTTTCAAATACTTACTTTTTGTGATCTCCATCTATTATTCCAGCCAGTCTTTTTGGTTTTAGGTGCACAAGGTACTAATAGAAACAGACTGGTAAATTAGGTTATGTTCCTTTCCCATAGTCCTGCACAAAATTAGCAATTTTATTTGCTAGAATATATACAGCTCAAAAGCTAATACCTAGATTGTTTCTGACGGGTATATAATCTATGAACTTCTATGCTGAGATCATTTATATCCTTGAAGAACTTGTCTTCATGTCTTTATTCTCTGTTTTCATACCAGTTCAGGTTTCCATGGAGACAGAGTCGAAACAGGAAAATTGTAAAATTCAAATGAAGAAGACTATCTTGACAATGCTGTGTTTCATAATACATAAAAATGCAAATAAACATCCAAGTTACAAAATGAACAAATCGGATATAAACCTAAAATGGCTACAAAGTCTTATAAAACATGATATTACTTTTTAATGTTAAAAACTAGATTGCATGGTTATAAAGTCTAAAAGCATCAGTTTGGACTAAATTAGGCAATGTATTACTATGTAAGAAATTGAGTGCACTAGATCACTGTATTTTACAGTGATTAATGATTACCGCTGTTGAAGTTTCCACCATTTAGGGTCGCAACATTTGTGCCAGAGTTTTCAACAGCTTGGAACTATGCTAAGATTTTGTTAATCTAGACAGTTCTTTGGTAATCTGCAATGAACAGTTCTCACTGGAAGAAATAAGGAGACACAGAAAGAAAAACACATTTGCCTCCACAATTTGTGTTAAAATTCAGATTTTGACCACTGAAGGAAGACAGTGTGTTACGGCCTGTCTTTCGTACTATGCCAGGCATAGACTTTTTATATCATTTCTATGATACACATTTCCTCTCTGCTGTTTAATGCCCTTTTTGGTTCTTTGGCAGCAGTGGTACTTCTTAGTGACATATCTTTTTATGTGAAACTTCACTAATAAGATTGGATGTAGTAGCCTTTGAGATTTTGCCAACTGTAACTAGCTCTACCTCATTGCAGTACATAAAATTATCTGGGTCAGAGCAAGTGGTCCAATAAAAGACCAAGGGAGGGGCAAAGAGAGAATACATACTGGGGAACCAAATCATGAGAGGTAGAAGCACCTAGGTAAAAAGACAGCAAAAGAGAGATGATGCTGGCATTTTTCACTAAGCCATGCTTTAACAGTACACATCAAATACTTGATATTAAATGGCTTTTAAACTGCATAGTAATAATACTTTGGGGCAGGCATAATTTACAGCTGCTATTTTGACAGCAGTGTGTGCAATACAAACTTAGAAAAAATACTTTTCTGATTATGTGCCTTACAATGTGTGGCTAATCTGCAGCACATTGCACTTCAGTTTAGAGCTGCTAATATACAATCAACAGGAAGATTTTCACCTTTTCAGATATGGGCTGAGAATGCAATCACGGAGCTAATTATTCTTCAAGGGTCTCGTTGACTTTAACAGAACTTCTCATGAGTAAGCTGAACAGCTCAGAGGTGCTTAGAGAAGCAGATGCAAATTCACCAAATTGTCCTCACAGGGATCTTTTGTCACTTCATCTGATGAAGGGAGGAATTATTTGAATAAGGAAATAGTTTCTGCCTCTGAGAGCACTTACAGTTCTTATTCTAGTACTTTGTAAAAAGTGATCCCACTTAAAAGCAGGTTGAGCTGCATTCTTGATCTCCCCTCCCCAACCTAGGAACCATCTTGCCTGAGAGGAGTGGAGAAGAGGCAGCAGGCTGGGCTGCTCTTCCATCTTGCTCCCAGCAGTGCCCCCCCTCCTCCAGTTGCCATCATAAGGCTAGGAACCATCTTGCCTGAGAGGAGTGGAGAAGAGGCAGCAGGCTGGGCTGCTCTACCATCTTGCTCCCAGCAGTGCCCTTCCCACCTCCAACTGCCATCAAAAAGGCTAGGAACCATCTTGCCTGAGAGGAGTGGAGAAGAGGCAGCAGGCTGGGCTCTGCCATCTTGCTCCCAGCAGTGCCCTGCCCTCTTCGAACTGCCATCGCAAGGCTGTGAATCCATCTTGCCTGAGAGGAGTGGAGAAGAGGCAGCAGGCTGTGCTCTGCCATCTTGTTCCCAGCAGTGCCCCTCCCTCATCCAACTGCTCCCATCACAAGATGGCAAAGAGACTATGACAGCCAATCCACCAGTTGAAAAAATGTCTGGCCCTGAGGCTGAGCAGGGTGGGGCTGTGTAGATGCTGGTTGACCATCTCTACCATCATCCCGTTTGTCATCAATGAAGAGAAAATTCAAAGTAAAGAGTTTGGAAAATTCCAGCAATAAGAAATGGACAGAAGGACTGGAAATGAAGACCTCAAGCGCTTGCTTTTTGCTGTTCCCTCCCACACCATTTTCCTTTTGTTTCTTGTCTCTTTAGATTGTAAGCCTGAGGGCAGGGAGCTGTCTAAGATTAATATAATATTGTACAGCACTGAGTACATGTACAGTGCTTTAGAAATAAACTATAATAATAATTAACAACAACAACAACCTGGCTTCTCAGGGCAAAGGAGCTTGCCATTCCCAAACTTTCTACATTTGATCCTAGGAAGCCTTAATCCACCTGGTGATTTTTTTTAAAAAAACAAGAATGGCCCAATGTCTTTCTCATTTAGGGGAGCCCCCCCCCCCAAGTCAACATAGTTTCATCCACATCACTCCCCGAAAGGGCCAGGTTCCGTATCAAGAAGTCCTGGTCTCACCACCAGGGCATACAATGTGGTATCCAAAGGCTGCTTGTGCTGTGTGGGAACCCTCCTTGCAGCTGCCTTCTTTCCACAGACATCCATCTGATGGACTGAAAATGGCTGATTTCAGACAGTGTTTTTGGCCGATCAGAAGACCAATCAATGGAGAAATGGTGACAAGTGTAAGTTTCTTCTTTGTCCCCAATGTATTCTTAGGGGGAGAGAAAACATCTCAGTTCCTGCAGCTGCTCCGAGAGTAGATTCTTGGAACTTATCAGGAAGTTGCTCCCTGGGTCAAGTACAGAGGCTCAGCGGCTGAATGGGAAGGTAAATTGGGATGTCGTGTCCCACAGCTTCCTCTGTCTGGACAGTGCCATAGTTGTAAGTCAATGGGACCATGGATGGGAAACTTAGGGCCTTTCTGCACTTGGGGCCACACACACTCTGAAATGTGTGCATTTGCACACCACGAAGCTACTTATGTCCTAGAGCAGCTCTCAGCACGTGCAGCTGGGACAGGCTGGTTCTCACAATGTGAATGCTGGCCTCCGTTCCAAATACAGTTAAATGCAAAAAGCCCCCTGGTCTACTAATCTAAACTACTGGCAAGTCAGAAACCAAATCACATTACTTCAGGTTCTTGGATCACATCAAATGAGTTTAGTCACATTTTAACAACTGTGTAACAGCAAATGATTGTAACAGGAAAGTGCATGGTTTGTGGAAGAGCAAAAGCATGTTGTTCAAATTCATGATCTGAAATAGGCAACTGAACCCTTGAGGTCTCTAACAATATATCACAGCATTTATACACAGTGCCTAAGACTGCACAAGAAGGGCATTATGGGAATGCTGCATTGTATCTTTGGTGAATAGTGAAAAGTCTTCGCCAAACTATATTTTCTATAGGTCAAGTGTCTATTTTTTCATCATGATCTACATATATTTATTTTATTTATTTATTTATATTTAAATTTATATGCCGCCCCATACCCGAGGTTCTCTGGGTGGCTCACAACATTTAAAAACAGATGTATACAAACAATATCAAAAACAAAACAAATTTTAAAAATGCAATTTTAAAAATACAAGAAAAATTAAAAACATCAATGGTTTTCAGTGAGGGGAAGTGTGGGGGACATTTAACCAAAGGCCTGTGTAAAGAGGAACGTTTTCACCGCCTTCCTAAAAATGAACAAAGAAGGGGCCTGACGCACCTCGAGGGGGAGAGCATTCCACAGCCTGGGGGCCACCACCGAGAAAGCCCTCTCCCGGGTACCCACCCGCCTAACTAATGAAGGTGGAGGGATCACCAGAAGGGCCTCCCCTCCAGATCTTAAAACACGGGCAGGTCGATACGGGAGAAGGCGCTCCTTTAGGTATCTGGGGCCCAAGTCATTTAGGGCTTTATAAGTTAAAGTTAGCACCTTGAATTGGGTTCGGTAGTGAATTGGCAGCCAGTGCAGTCCGGTTAGATGTTCCTGTCAGCACTCTGGCCGCTGCATTTTGCACCAGCTGCAACTTCCGAATAGCGATATGTAAGCTGCTGATCTGAATAGTTTATGAACCATTCAAGCCAGCCGTGGCCTTCTTACATGAAGGCAGAGTTCACTAGGTTGAACACAGCAAAATCATCCATCCATCCATCCATCCATCCATCCATCCATCCATCCATCCATCCATCCATCCATCCATCCATCCATCCACCCACCCACCCACCCACCCATCCATCCATCCATCCATCCATCCATCCATCCATCCATCCATCCATCCATCCATCCATCCATCCAGCCAGCCAGCCAGCCAGCCAGCCAGCCAGCCAGCCAGCCAGCCAGCCAGCCAGCCAGCCAGCCAGCCAGCCAGCCAGCCAGTCAAGCCCGATACCTGAAGGTCTGGCAGGGACTGAGGAAAGCCAGGAATCTCCACATTGCATTGGGCCACAAGATGGCATCTTCTCACAGCTTGAGACAGTGACTGGCGGCCCCAATTCTTCTGATTCAAAAATTATTTTGGAGGGATAGCCAGGAGAGCTAGAATAAGCAATCACCTCAGCTCCTTTACGTCTAGGGTTAGGGTTCATTATGTTCTCCATTTAGCAATTTGGCCATTTTGAAAGAGCTCAGTTAATATATGAGCCATTTGAGTTAGTGGCTCGTACAAGTAAAGGCACAGTTTCTGTTTCGTCTAGATAAGTGGCATTAAATCATAGAACTTATGCAGATTCATGAAAAATAAACATATTTGAATAAGTATTATTGATTTACATCAGCTGGCACAGAATCTACTGTGCAGAATTTGAAGAAAGAACACTTCTGTTCATTTGAGAGTCATATGTTTTTCAGCAATTGTCCTCTTTACCACCATTTACTATCAAATGAAAGATTAATTCAACCTTTCATGTGCTATCTTCAGTTCTCTACCAAGGGAGCATTTGAAAGAGAAGAGATTTACATATGAAGATCTTCTTCTCTTTCTACTACATTAACTCAGAAGCTTATTGTCTTCCTGCAAAACACTGCCAAGTCAATAAAGCAGCAATTCACCCAATCATTGCATTTAAGGTTTACACGCATTCCCATGTCTGAAATTTCAGTCCAGGAAGATCAGATTCTAAACTGCAGGGCAGGATCTAGTTGCTAATATATTTGGGGTGCTGAGAAAATGCCTGGAATGAGCAGCAGTACCACAGAGGGAATGGCAGTGATTTCATCTGATTCTGAGCCACTTCCCATTCTTCTGGCCTTCCTTGTTCACTGCATGCATTCCCTTACATGCAGTGACTGATTCAATATTATCACCACTAAATCAAACGTTCTCAGCATTCTTGTCTCATCATCCCATTCTTGTTTACTGGCATCCTCTCCTACTCCTTCTACCTTCAGTTTAGCCTGCCGCCCAACACCACTGCATCCGAGAGGGAGAGGCTGGCTCAGTTTAAAGCCAAGCGAAGGAGGATAGCCAGCAGTTGGGCTGCACCCCCCTCGCTCACTGACCCAGCCACCAGCTGTCCTCCTTTGCTTGGCTTTAATCAGCCAGAAAAACAAACAAACAAACCCTGTTGAAACAGGTGTTTCCTTTCTCTGGATTTTCCCTGGAAAAATCCGGGGAAAGAAAACTGGCATGAGGACAGGGCTGAAAAATCCGGAGTGGATTTGAAGTATTGGGGGATTTAATGCGAACCCCCAATGCTGAATCCAAATCCACCCTATGGGGATGCGCCACATGACGATCAATTGATTGTTGTGTGTGACCGCTTAATTGAGACCGCGTATTCCAATATGCAGTATAGAAGTGTCTTCAAACTGCTCTAACATCTGTGGTCACATAAGCCAGAAAATGTTGTTGTTTTTTGTAAAATAAATGAAAGCCTCTCCTGTTATTTCTAACTATTAACATAATGAGCAGCCCCATTACTTTCTGGAAAGAAGATTAATTTGGGAATAAAAGACCAAGAAACACATTTAGCTTCTCACTGCAACTTTGCCTTGAATTAGCTTAATTGGCCCTTTTTTCTCATATTGGCAAGTTTATAATTCAGGCGTAAGGAGTTTAAAAACAAAAAACTACACTCAGGCGGAATTTGCACGATGTCTTTATGGTGCTTTGAATGTGCCACGAAGACACAGTGGCTACCCCGCTCAAGTACAGGAAAAGTGTGGCATCTGCATAGACATTATGCTTTTCTCCAACCATGCCAGCACAAGCACTGTTATAGTATTTTGCTTGCAGGGCTATTTGAAGAGATCTCAGACATCTTAAAATCTCTCCCTTCTTATAGTAGTGGCATTTCTGCCACCTCTGCCACCACGTAAGACAACTTAATGATCCCTTCGGCTGAATTATAGGTAACAAACGTAAGAGGCTCTTCCCTACTTTCCCTTAAAGGGGTCCATATGCCTCCTTTCCAAGCATGTATCAATACTTCCCATCCTGTGGGAATTTTGCCTTAGGCCATTTCTACATTCATCTATCTGGCCTAGTCCAGCAGGACCAGGCTGGGACAAGCTTTCCACACTCAGAATTCTGCTCTGGGATAGTCCCCACACTATTTCCAAAGACTGCACAATCTTTAGGGCCAGTTTTTGGGTTTTCTTCTCAGGGCCCACAGGGACCCATTTTGGTGGTGCAATTTGGTGCACTGCAAAAATGCCCCCTTCCCCGTTAAGCCGGAACAGGGAGGCATACGCCCTTCTGCGTGGCTTCCTGTCTGTTCCAGAGTTCTCTGGACTCCTGGTATAGGAGTCCTAGGGCCTTTCTGCACTTAGCTAATTAGGTTGCTGTGAACTAAGGTTGGTAAACTTCTGGTAAAGGTGGACCATTCTCATTTGTGATGAGGAAAGCTTCCCCAAAGCGTCTATTACTGGCCAGAAGTGTGAATGGCCCTCCCATTTACCAGCCTGCACTGCTGCATCCAAAATAGGAAGTTCCACCTCCTCGCTGCTGCAATTGGCTGCCGTTGCAGAGGAGCGTGTTTAAGCATGGGCACATTATGGCTGATCACATCAGTGCCTGCGATCAAACACCGCTCTCGTGATTCTATGACTGGCCACCACTCCCAGGGACTGGTGGTTCGGGCCCGGAAGAGGTAACTGATTGCTCATGGCTGCCACCACAACTGTGCCTGTAAGGATGCCACCTCCCCTGCCCACTGACTGCAGGGAACCAGAAGAAGGGCAAACGATCACACTGCTGGACACTTGAGGTAAGCTTTTAGTTAACACTGGTAATGGTGTGGAGCACGATTTAGTGCTCTAAACCCTATCAACAATGAGTGAACTTCTGGGGAGGGAGGGCACGCTTGAAAGCTGTAACAGCCTGCTCCATGTGTATATACTCTTTACTAGACATTCACTAACTGTTGACTACTGGCCAAAGTGTGAATAAGCCTCTGGTCTAGAAGGCCAAAATGTGAATAAAGTCACCTAAGCAAGACAGGGGGCCTCTCTCTTTCATTCCACAGTGTGGAAGAAAGGGCCCAGAAGAGGGCTGCTAGGCCTTCCACTACTCAATTCCAGAGGTAAGTTTGGAAAAGAACTTAAGATGTTCTTAGCTACTTGCAATTTGCATGTGTTTCTCTTTCAATATTTTGTTTCTGTAAAAGCCAAAATTAGGCTATTAATATCCTTTTTGTAAAGATGAAAATAAAGCTAATCATTGGCTCAGTTACTTCTTTCCCATCTATTCTATAGGATTGATCACTTTAATTATCATAATTACACAGATGGTAATAGCTCAACAATGGAAAACTTCAGATAAATTAACTTTGAACAAGTCGTATAGGGAATTTGTTGATTGATGAAATAATAATTGAAAAATGTAGTATCACCATGAATACCATGAAGACTAAAAAATGCAGAGATTTGTGGAAAACTTTATCAAATATAGGCCACAAGTATCTTCCTGGAATGGTCGTGTTACAAATGATAAAGAAAAACATGGAATGAGTCATCATTAACGGTTAATGAATGTAATAGGTTTACAGATCTGTATGTGTACTGCTCTGAAGTGTAGTGAAAATTTTTTTTAAAGCCTTGCACAGCGCAACAAAGGGACATAGTCTAGTGCAAAAAAGAGGATGAGCTACAGAGGTTTTGGACATGGAATTGCAAATCAAAACAGCAAGCTCAAAACCCATGATCAGCCATGATGCCTACTGACACTGTGCCAGTAGGCATTGTTTTTTCTAACTTCACTGTGGGATTATCTTTTAAAATACGAATACACAATCGAAAAAGGCATACATATGTCATCCTGAGTGCCTTGAAAGAATTATGAACTACGAATATTAAAATAAACAAACTGTGAAGAATAATCAGTGATTCATCATACCAAATAGTTGTGGCTGGAAAACTGCCTGGAAAACTAAGGGTCACATGTTTGATCTGCAGCATCTTCCCACAAGAACACAAAAGGTAGCAGATTCTGCACAGACTGGCATCTCAACCTAGAATCTAGGAGTTATAGGTCCAAATCCTCACTCAGCTACCAGGGAGGGATGGAAAGGGGAGGGAGGGAGGGATCTGTTTGGTCCAACAGTAGGGAAGAAGATACATTGTGAATATTGTAAATAGTATATGCTAAGGTCTCTGCATATGGAAAAGCACTCCTGGCAAAAGTTAGACGCATGAATTATTTTGCTTTTATGAATAAATCCTTTTAGTTTGAGCCATCATGGGGGTATTTCTAGTTGTGGCCAGTCTACACCAGAGTCCCACTTACTACCCAATCTCAAGTGGTGTTTTCTTTCTTTCTTGTTCTTTTTCAAGAACTGCATCTTTGGACTGGTGAGGGTTCCTCTTCTCGTGGATTAGTCCTCTCAGGCTGCTTCATAGCACACCAGACAAAATCCTCACCGTCTACCCCACCCAATTCCAGAGAAACCACAGCTTAGTCACCTGGGAAGTGGCGTTCAGCAGACTGCTAGCAAAATGGGGAAGAAATCATATTATCTTCCCTACTTGCACTCTGTCAATCAACAGCTGAGTCTGTTGCCATGGTTTTCCTTTGAAAATGGAAATACAAACCATGCAGCTACTTATACTGAACTGTTTATCCCTGAGAAAGGAAAAGTATGGAGAATATGACACTGAAGAAAAGAGAATGGAAGTGATTGTATAGTGTTATTGCAGAGTTATAGTGGAAGCACTGAACAGTAGATGGCATCGGAAGACAAAATATATGTTATTGCAAGACTCAATGTTGTTGCAAATCACAGTTTTTTATGTGTCTTTTCAACTCTGGTGGGAAACGCTTGTGTTGGAAACTACACTTTTCCTGATGCCACAAGGTGCCAATCAGGAATACCGTTGCTTCCTGAATACAGCACTGCTTACACTAATATACTCCTCTAGGGGATATGCGCAGTTTCCTATTGGAGGCTTCTACAGTAAACTGAACAGAAAAACTACAACACTATGCACATAAGTCCTGCCCCTGTAGCTTCCTTCCTGGGAAATTTGAGATTGATCAAAGAATAGACAATTAGTGTCATTGGCCTAGTAGACTGTTCTTTCCCTCCACCCCTCCCCACATCAGTATTCTGTGTGACAATAGATTAAAATGAATCCCAGTCATCAATTCCACTGCTGTGGTTATGTCTGCATTCATTCATAGTCTAAGCAAGCACTTCTGAGGTGGCTCAGAGACAGCTTGTAGGTAGCTGTCATTGGGATTGTTCACATGAAAATCTGTCCCACAAATATTCCAGACCACAAAAGGCAGCCTAGAGATTGAACGAGAACACCAGCGCCACACACCACCATCTCTAAGGCATTCTGGCTGTGGTCGTGCAAGTGTTTTAGGTTGACCTCAGTTCATCCTCAGGTCTTGTTACTCACATTATTTTTTATTTAAGTCATTTTCCAAGCTGGCCTACCCACATTAGACCGTCTTAACATGTGCTCCTGTTTTTAGAGGACTGACAAGCTCTAAGGCCTTCCTGGCATTCCAGGCCATCTTCGCTTCCTCAAAGTGTGAGCAGAGGGGCAGGCTAAAGGGGGCTGAACCATGCTGTGGTGGCTGGTATCCAGTCTTTTCTTCGGCCAATTGGCGCGTGCGTTTATTTTCTTTTAGAAAATTAACTGCATGAAAAAGAAAAGCACATAAAAATGGAAGGGGGCATGGAGGTGGGGGAGTAGGTTTTTAAAAGAACTGCAAACACACAACCTCATCTCCCTTGAGTGACATGAATGGCATCCAATTAGAAATGAGATAGATTTGATGTAGCAAAATGGGTGGAGAGACAAGAGCTCCATGGAGGAGGTTCAGTTTGATCATGCAGAAAAGTGTGAGCAATGCAGCCCAAGGCAGGGATGACCTATTAACGATCCAGGTGTGAAAACAACTGGTACAACCTCAATTTAAATTAATGAATAGGCCATCCTGTCTTAGACTTGTGTGACCAGGGCCTCTAAGTTGCTTTTTTTTTTTTTTTGCTACGTGTGAATGCAGCCTACAAAGAGAAAGAAAAAACAACAGGGGGTTGGATACAGTATTAAGAAATCAGGAGCCAATGAATAATTATTTTGCATCAACTGCCAGACCATAAAGGAAAGCAAGTTCATTTGTGCAGTTAATATTCTTGACTTGGGCCAGCAAGACTGGGCTAGGCTGGAGTTGTGCCAACTGCGAAACAACTCCTACTGTCCCAGAATAAGCTGTCTGAGAAGCTGTTCTGGGACAGCCACAGTGTCAGACAAACACAAAGCCAGCCTCCACATTTTCCAATGGCTAGAAACTGAAGTTCCTAGTCTTGGAGCTCCCAGGGAAGAACCAATTTTGTGTGCTTCCAGAATGGGTCCTCCTGCTGAACTAGTACACAGAGGTGTGTGTCCTTCTGCATGCCTCCTAGGTCAGTTTACTCATGAGCACGAGTGGTAGGTCCTTTTGAAAAGGTCTACAGCTGTCCCAGTCTAGGCAGCCATTTTAGACTGCAGTTACACTCCATCCAGTGTGGACAGAGTGTGCTAACAGGGAGCGTGGCCTCTCTGGTCTGCGCCAGAGTACAGAAGAGAGAAACTCTTTTCTGTGTTCCCTTTTTGTTTTTGCTTATTTTGCTGCCACTGACCATGGTTGGCCAGAATAAAAATCATTGGTGGCAACTGAGTGATTCAGATGAATATATTAGGTAATATACATGTTATTCTTCTACAAACAGAAGAACACTGGACTCCCTGCACTTCCTTAACAGCACGTTGCAAAATAACTGGATCTCACAGAGGTTTTTTTTGTTATACGATCTGAAATACTAGGCTTTTAGCCAGTTTCTTGTGTAGATGCAGAACAAGGTTTAGGTGCAGACATGTGAGAGGGTGGAATAAGCTCTACCATTCAGAAGTTTTCTTGAATTCACTATGATTAGTGCTCAATAATGTGATGTGCATTCAGACAAAAGCAATGAGTAATATACCATTTATATTATTAGCAAGTGAGCACCTTGCTTAGACAGTACTGTGTCTCCTGCTGTCATTTCACAGCCTGAGACTTTGAAACATATTCCCTAGAAGGGCAATTAGTTGAAGTCAATTAGAGAAGCATTAACATCCATCTTAGAGGAACTCTATCATGTAAAATATAAGCAAAGAAGCCGCTCAGCTATGTACCATTTTGAAGCAGGTTGCAATATGGACTGTATACAGTCCTTCAGTGTTCTTCCCTCTTTGAATTGGTTTCTCTGTTTTCTTATGTATTTGCTCTCAGGTCAAGAGAGTTTGAGCCTTTTTGTACCTTCATTTGAAGATGAGGAATACATCCAGTGTCTGTACTTTGGGATGCTGGGTCTATCCCAAAGCTTACCAGTGCTTCCTTAAGGGCTGATGAGGTGTGAATTGTTGTGATTGCCTCTCTGCTAGAGGCAACTGCGTCACCATGGCAACAGTGCCAATGGGCCTGCACAGAGCTGTTGTGGTGGTGATGGGGTGATATGGCATGCAACTGCAACTGTCCTACTCCTCCACAGGCTCTATTATCTGGAAGAAGTGCAAACTAAGCTATGCTGGATGAATCTACATTTGTATACATGGGGGGAACTCCTGAATACATGTAACAGAACTGCTTCTAGGACAGAAGTGGGTTTGTGCAGTGTGGATAATCTGTGAGTGTCCTCGGAGTTCCCACCAATGTAAGTGTGAATTTGCCCTTTGTCTGCTTAGTGACTTTGACTGTGAATTGGTTTCTCTTGAACATCAGTCCCTCTTATGCTCTGAAGTCCCTCTTATGCTTTACTGTATGTCTTTCCAAGTGTGATTCAAACATATAAAACCATATTCCAACATAGGCCTTTCTCTACTGGGCCTCATTCCAGATTAAATTCTGGAACAGGGACCTGCTATAGTCTGTATTAGCATACAGACAGGAGGCCCTTATTCTGGAATATAATCCAGAATAAGGTTCAGTGCAGAAAGGACTATAACCTAAACAGAAAAAGCTGTCTGGGTTACTGTTGAAATGTCTCAGCCTAGGGTGGCTGTAGTGAGTGGTAGTTATCTCTTTTGATGGTATACATTAAGGCAGCGTAAGCATTATTCATTCCAGCCCACTGTCAGACATCTTCATATTTGTGCTGGGTCTTGGCTAGAAAAATGTGAAGATGTTACCATACTGAAGTCATGCTAGTATCATTACAAGAAGGAAATCCACCCCATTAAAGAAAGTACCTAAGCGTACTGGGTAGCTTTCTTAAAAGAAAAGAAAAGAAAAGAAAAGAAAAGAAAAGCATACATATTTAGAAGAACAAACAAGCAGGACAATAAACTGAATTGCCTTTCTACAAGTACATGAAGGGCTTCTATTTTATACATATTAGTGTGGAATTCAGGAGGCATTGTCCACCACTACTATGCTCTGTCCACACAGAACACAGTGTAATCTAGATCAAAAGTCTCCTGATCTGGAGCCTTTCTGCACTTAGCTGACTAGGCTGCTGTGAACTGGGACTGGTAAACATCTGGTAAAGGTGGGCCATAAGCACTTGTCATGAGGAAAGCTTTCTTAAAGTGTCCATTATCAGCCAGAAGTGCAAATGGCCCTTCCATTTACCAGCCTGTGCTGCCGCGTCCGAAGCTGGAAGTTCCATCTCCTCACTGCCGCGATTGGCCGTTCTGTGATATGATTGGACGCCATTGCAGAGGGGTATGTTCAAGCAGAGGGAGGTATTGTGGCTGATTATGTCAGTGCCCGTGATCGAACGCACAGCGCCCACACCCACTACTTGGTTGCTGATCAAATGCCCCTGTCGTGACTCTATGACCAGACGCCACTCCCGGAGATCAGTGGCCTGATCACATCAGAGAGTGACTGAGCACAGCCCCCAACACCACTGTGCCTGCATGGAGGTCACTTCCCCTGTCCACTGACTGCAGGGAACTAGAAGAAGAGTGAATGGTCGCGCCACTGGACACTTTAGGTAAACTTTTTGTCAACACTGGTAAAGGTGTGGAGCACAATTTAGTGCTCCACACCTAATCATCAATTAGTGAACTTCTGGGGAGGCAGGGCACACTTGGAGGCTGTAACAGCCTACTCCGTGTGCGGATGCTCTTTACCAGAAGTTCACTAATTGCGAACAGGCCTCTGGGTAGTTGACAGAACCTGATAGTAATGTGTACCAGTGTAGTAGTAGGGCCTGATCTTCATCTCAGAGGAATAAAGAAGGAGTACACCTCTGTGTTCTGTTTTCTGGTACATGCCTCCACATTCCACCTTATTATGCCACTGAAATGGATACCCTGAGAGCTCCAAAGACAGCAATATTCATTTCTGGCTGCCAGAGCTCACATGAAACACCAGCTGCTGTGTAGATAGCATTGTTCCAGTTTACAGCAATCTTTCCCTGGCTCGGGATGGATCATGTGTTCTGGACTGGCACAGGTAGTGCAGAAACGCCCCTATTTCTCCAAACCTCTGCATGGGAAGGATTTTGGCTTTGTCCTTGTACATCCATGGTGGCTGAACCCAGAAAAGAAACAGTAGTCTCAACATCAATTTATGACTATCTTTTCATCCCTCCAGAACTTTTTCCTAGAAATATATACTAGGCATGAACAGTATACTGATTTGACCAGACTTATTGACTTCTTCAAAGAACAAAATTCTGCGGTAGTAATTGCAAGTTACCATCTATCAATTTGTGTCGCTCAAGAACCTTCAAATGATTGATTACAAATGATGTTAAATAAAATGGCATTTCTGGTTTCATAGAGAAGATTAAAATAAAATGCACAGTTGCAAGACTTTCTATTAAGATCACTCAGGCAGAAGAATGTCTAAATAGCAATTTTAACCAGCTATGTCATTTTGCTGGAATGTGGATTATTTACATCTGCAGGGTTTATTTATTTATTTATTCATTGAGAAGTCAAAACATATTCCCAAATTAAAGCAGCCAGGAATATTATTCCATCTTCCAAATTTAATTGTGCTTACTGAAATAAACCCTGTTCATTAGAGAAGTCTTTCTAGCCAGTTTGCATGATATTTTCAGTAAATAAAACTTGCATACCGAATTTTGATGAGCTGAGCTGTTATGCCTGAGAGGAATATGGCAAGGGCGGATAAACAGACTTCTTTGGCTGGCTTTTCAGGTAATTTGCTCTACTACTGAGTTGCAGCCACTCCCTCTGCTATAGTCTTTCGATTTTAAGCAAGTGGGATATAGTTGCTGTACTTTTGTATCATGACTACATCTGCACATCATGTCCACAGATCTTCCTGTATGTAGGCTTCTAGATGAGGATGGCTTCAAGACATCCCTGGGAAGAAACCTACAAGCCACCTTGTTGTAGAGCTTCAAATGTTCTACACACAAAATGCACACAACCATGGGGGTGGGGTAAGGGGACAGAAGAAGAAGAAAAAGAAGAGTTGATTTTTATACCCCACTTTTCTCACCCATTAAGTGGACTCAAAGTGACTGGCAAAGCTTTCTAGTCCTCTCCTCACATCAGACATTCCATGAGGTAGGTGGGACTGTGAGAGCTCAGAAGAGATCTGTGACTAGACCATAGTCACACCCAGCTGGCTTTGTAGAGGACGGCATCATCGAACCCAGTATTTCCAGGTAAGAGTCTGGCTCCCTAAACACTAGACCAAACTAGCTCACAGTGGAAACAATATTGTGCTTTCCTCTTCACCTTCCTCCTCACCATTTAGGTTGAAAATTGACTGAAAAGAGAAAGCTACTTCTGCTTCAATCTTGCCCTTAAGATGTGTGTGGGCTGGTGGGTATGTGTGTGGATGACTGTAAAGCCTCCTGTAGGAGGTGAGAATGTTGTACGAAGTGTGCCACTTTTTGCCTGATCTGACCCATCCCCTTGTAGGCACTACTTCTCCAAGCAATAGTGAGGGAGCAAAGTGCATTCACTCCCTTAGACAGAGTTATAAGCGCAAGCAAATGCATTTCAGAGCACCTCATCCCATTCCTTCACTGAATATTGTTTGCCTCTAGATAGCTTTGGGAATGGCTCTGGAAGAAAGGTGTACCTCACATAAAATTTTCCAGTTTCCATTTCCAAAAACTGCTTGTGAAATCAAAAAAGGAAGGGTTTGAAACAAGCAGAAACATAAAAACAATTTAAACCTTAATAGCCACTATTGTTCCCATCAGGCATAGAGGGTGAGTTTTCCAACTTTTGAAATGCTAGAATGCTTTTCCAAAAAGAACCATAATTTAATTTATATATTTCATACAATTTTTTTTAAAATGAGGTGAATACCTAAGGATTTCATAGAAAATGTAGGTGCACATTTTTTTTATTTTTATTTTTGTCTTTTGATGAATCCCATAACATAAGGGATTTTCTTTTGATGCTGTATCGGAAAGATTTTCAAAAATGTTTTCATGGTTTCCACAACCACCCTTTGAAAGCAAGAAAAAGTTGAAGGAATATTAAAAGAAATTAGACAGAATAATTTCACTTACTTTGCTTTTGCTTCAGCATCCTCATAGGCTTTATTGGAAACATCATCCAGACCTCCAATTAAATGCTTGAAAGAGCTGTAAAATAAAGGCACACTTTTAAAAACAGTAATAGTAGTAACAGTATTTATGAAGTATGCCCTAGTTTTCTTTGAAAAATATTAATACAATAAATGATACTTTTAATACAAATATTATTATGATGCCAATTATCATAAACATTAGCACCATCTTATTACTATTAGAGTCCCTAAAAAATACAGAAAGTTCAATCTCATGTTTGCCAACAGAAAAGTAAAACAATAGGTTCTATCTGTACATGAAGGACAATGTGACACTGAAAAGATTACTGGGGTCTGCTCTTGATTATTTAATTCAAAGGGTGTTCTGGTGAGATCTATTTTACTTCTGAATGAACTGAAAATGTGACTTCTAACACAGCCATCTCACTCTAGCATCTAGACATTGCAGAGAATAATCTACAGTACTTACAGCTTCCCTTTCATATCTAGTGTTTTCCCTCAGTGTCTGTATACAGCCTTAGCACATTTCTGGGTTTGCTTTGCCTTGCTCTGGGCCAGTGGGTCTGGACCAGCAAAGCCTGCTGGCGTGGAACATAACAAGGCAGGGGTTAGAACAGTACCATCTGCACAACAATCTTAGTCCATACCAGTACTTGCATTAGCTTTGAAGCTCCCAGGGACCTTTGGGCTGGCCTCCAAGGGCTCCAAAAAGCTAGGAACAAATATTTGTGGCCTTGGAACCCATTGGACACCAGTTTGGTCTTGTTCTTAAAGTGTTGGATTCTTATCTGGTAGTTTTCTGATTCAAGTCTGCACTCCTACACAAAGTCACAGCTCTCTGAACTCTCATAACCCTGCCTACTTCATAGGGTGTCTGTTGTGGGCAGAAAGTTTTGTACTATTCTTTGGTACATTGCTGAATTGAGACCCATGGTATTCCCGGAAATGGAGGCATGACCTCTGCACACCTCTGTGATTTGGATCAACCTCACCTTACTGGTATGCCAGGAGACCTGCTTAATCAGGTCAGAGATCCATACCAAGGACCTCTTGATTTCAACAATGCTCCATCTAGAGCAAAGTTCACCAAAGATAGTTCAGGACCTCTCTGGCTTGCACTGACATGTGCACAGATAAGGTGTAGAAGACGACTATAAGTATTCATATTCTAAAACAAATATAAGTGCGGAAAAGCCCTTGGAAAGTTGTGACCCATTACTATTTTGGTTCTGTTGTTCAGAAACCCTGATATCTTCTGAAGGTCAGTCATCTGCAGATCATTTCCATAACTGGCCTTAAGCAGGAGCACCACATAACATATTAACTGATCCAAAAAAACAAACATTTATTTCAGTTTGAAAGAGAAACAGAAAATTATTACAGACATGGGGCAGAAACATTAGTTCTGAAGAGCCTCGCCTTGCTATGGGAAACAAAACCAAGTTATGCATAACTAACACCAGGAAACTAATTTAAACCTCAACAACTTTTCCACCTAACACTTCTATGATGTAATAATAAACAGGACACCTAATAATTAAACATTTGGCAAAATACAAGACATACTGCTAAGTGAAACAAAGCTACTGCAGAAGGATTTTACAACTCTGACATTTGGAATTATATGATGCCTCATTATCTCTTCCAACCACTCATTCCACTCATTTGTGTTTCCTGCTTTACCTGTCATTAAGGCTGCACTTTTAAATATATTTTTAAGTATGTGCATACAGTTAGTAATCCCCTTCCCAGCAAACAATTAATCAGTACAGGCCACAATCTTTGCCTAATTAACAGCAAAATGTGAATTTCAGCACCATTAAGTAATAAATCAAATAACGTTTTAAGAATAATACCGTAGAACATGACACTTCTGATTAACTAAAATAATTGATTGAGAAGCATAGTGACAAAGGGATGGGAGAAAGCAATATCTAAAAGCTTTTGAAAGGTGCCAATAGTCAACACTTTGAACAGATACTTAGATACAGGGCCATACTGTTCCCTGCCTATTGGAACCATATGCTTGCCATGTGGATCACACGTAAAGGTAGAGAGTACAAAAATTTTATTGGAAAAAGTAATGATTTTGGAATGTTTTGATTGGGGTTTGAGTGCTTTCAGTTGCTTTTGAGGATGGAATGAGGTGTATGGAGTGCAGTGGAGATTCAGTAGTGCATTCTGTTGTGCCAGTGTAATGAGTCCACTGGTAGTCTGGAACTCAGGGGCATGGCTTCTTCACACCAATGTGATCTAGACCTGCCTGGGCAGGTCTACTGGTGATCCAGATCAAAGGTCTCTTGATATGGATCATACTCTGTCTAATGTAGACTGAGCATACCAGTGGTGGCAAGGTGCCACATATTGATGAGACTCTAAAAAGGACTCCAAACGATTGCAATCCAGATTAAAGGTAAGTACAGAAAGTGTTCTAGGGCCCTTTCTGCACTGGATTAAGTAGTGAGCTTCTACATGTAGGCCAGATTCTCAAAAGTCAGGGATGGGCTAAATAAGAGAACTTATGCAACAAGCAAGAGCCTATGTACCAGCTACATACTACCGACGTAACTGCCTCACCACCACGCCCTCTGTACCCAGATCTGTGCTTTGAGCGATGGCTGAGCTGACCAATTGGGCAGCTCTTCTGGAATAAATTTCATTTCTGCCTAGGGTTTAAATGTTGATCCAGAACTATGCAATCCGGAATTCCAAGGCACAGATTTCTATAACCTCGAGATACTTAATCCAGATTTGGGGTATGTTCCCATGGTACTAATTTGTATCTCTATTGCCCCTCCACTGAAGTGGATTAAAGAAAAGCGGGTTCAATCTGGATTTAAGGGTTCCCAAGGGGGTAAGCAAAACACGCATTTAAAATGAACGGACCGTCCCCAAGGAAGCGTGTTTTGTTTACCCACATCTTTTTCTCCCCACCCCTCGCTGTTTCACTGGGTGATCGGACAGAAAGAATTTCCAGCTGCCGGAACGCCTCCCCCCCAGCCAGCGAACCTGCAATCCTTTCCTTCAAAAAGACCAAAAGAAAAATTTAAAACTTCTCTGTTCGTCTCCCCTGCTTGCGAAGACTGCAGCCGGCACTCTTTACAAGCTCTCCACCCAGCCAGCTCTTTTACACTTTCACTTTCGTGGAAGCAATTCATCACAATGTATCTTTGCTGTTTCTCTTTGGGATTGGAAAGAGAAACAGCAAAGAGAAAATGCCTGCCTAGATCGCTGTTTGCATAGATCGCTGGCTGGATGACAGGCAAAAGAGAGACAGACAGACAGAGAGAGAGATGATCTCTCCGGCTGGCAATTCCCACCTGGGAGAGAATCCCCGCCCCTTTTGCCACGGAGCGATCCCATGGAAAATGTTACGCTGAAAACCCATGTCTTCCAGAAAGTACTGCTTTAAACAGGTATTTTTTTAAAGTGGGTTTTCCTCATTAGTGGTGCTGGAAACCCGGATTAAAGCCGTGCATGGGACCGCTCCGTGGCAAAAGAAGATTTTCAGCAGACTTATTATTGCATGGGAACGCAGCCTTGGAGTGGTAAATGCAGAAATGGTCAATGTGTTCTTAGCAGCAACTTGATCCAGATTGCCAGGAAGCAGACATGATTCTAGGAGCTCCTTGATCCAGATTAACATGTAAGTGCAGAAAGGCATCTGGCTCCATCTCATGCAGACAGAATTGGCTCAATAGGGTGTGGGGCCTCTCTAATCTGGGTTAATGTGCAAATCCAGAGGCCCTGGATCTAGATCAGAGGTCCTCTGATCTAGATCAAGACATTAGTAAAGAAAGGGACTTATGACCTCTGCATCTACACCAGCTAAACAAAAATGTTTTGCTTGCAACAGGAGATATATACATTATATAGGCATATCTAGAAGTATGCCACAGATTTGCTGAAAGAAACTCTTGTCCCTCACATAAACATCTATTGCATGCTCATTTCACAATTGAAAGATGATTTACTCTAGATACACTCAAGGCAAGTAGAATTATTACTGCTATAAAACCTTCCTATGGGAGGTTATACAGAGTTTTATAAAGAGTATCAGCTATAAACATCACAAGGTGAGGCACATTAAGGAATGAAATACTTGTTTGTATTTTACCATTTATCCATCTCTCTTATGTTTTCCTCACCTTCCTATGAGAAAATGAGTTTCACCAGAACAGCTGCTCTTCCTGATGTATCTCCTCTGGTTTAAGTGAACAGTACAGCAATTGTGTTAAACATTTAGGAAGGCAGTTTTAAGCAAATGACATATTTATTGCTTTAAAAAAAGCAGGAGAGCATCCAATGTATCAAGCAGCACCTTAGCACTAGCTTCTGTTGCCCAGAGGGGGTAGTGAAAGCCACAAGCAGTTATGTGGCTGCTATACTGAGCCAGGGAACAAGTATGCCGATATGGGTCATGAGGCAGGCACATCTGGAACAGCTGTTTGTCATTTGTTGAACTCCCACCAAAAGCGTAACATTTTCTTTATCTTCGTAGAAGTGTTTAGCTCTACCTCCTGTCTTCATCTCTTTACCTAGCAAGAAGTCCAGATATTGCTGCAGGATAAACTGTGAAAATAATGAAGTATTGGATATAATGAAGTATTTTAGTATTATTACTGGCATTGGAAGTGAGGAAATATTTAAATTTATGCTGTTTCTTCACTTGGTCAGTAGACCGGAACAAGGAGCTTCCTGGTACATTTCATGTGCAAGGAAATACTTCAGAACCATTTTGAGACATCCCTACTCTTGGTTCATTGTAGACCTGTTTGAAGAAGCTTACAATCATCCTAAGTCATCTTGTTCTGGCCCAGCCTTTGGTGCTTCCACAACTGATCCAGAACAAGGAAAACACCATGGCTCAAAATGGCCACCTCATCTGGGATACTGGTAGATCTTTTTAAAAAGGTCTACCAGTAGTTCAGCATTTGCTAAACTGGACTGCAGAAATGTGTGAATACAGTGCACAACTCTGTGTTCTGGTATAGTGGGGGACTCATTTTCATAGAACACCAAATTACACTATTGAAAAGGGAGTTCTAAGGTCAGGACCTTTAGTTCCCAGATGGCTCCAGCAGAATACTAAGTGTAAAATAAGAGATCTAAAAGATTACAAAACGTGACCATTCTGGGTCAAACAGACAGGTGGACAGGAAGACAGGATGCTTCTAAAGTAGGGATGCACAAGAACATTCAAAATATTTGTTTTTCATACAAATTCATACAAATTTGCACATTCATATATGAATTGAATGTCCAAATATTTGTACTTTAGTATTCGTATGAACACAAATATTTTGAGTTATTTGTACAAATAATTCAGACATTTGTATGTGTACGAATATGTACACATCTTGTGTGTATCCATATGCATCCATATGGATATGTACAGGATGAAAACGGGATGCGTATGGGATGCGTACAGATACATTCGAGATTTGTATCATTAGATACCTATAGAATATTTGAACAAATAGATACAAATGTATTCATCTCAGTTCCAATGTCCAGATACTCATTTCTTTATTCGTACAAATTCAGATTTTTGAATATTCAATTTGTGATGAATCGAATGTCAAAAATTGCATTTGTGCACACCCTACTCTGAAGGCCATTTGCAGGGATCCAAGAGCAGATGACAATTTTGCCTTTGTCTTCCACTTGAGATAAGCAATTGGTGACCACTGTGTCACACAGGATGCTGGATTAGATAGGCTTTAACCCGATCCAGCAGGGCTTGTCTTATGTTGTTATCTAAGCAGGCACATAATGATTAGAGGTATGCACAATTTTTTTTGGCATTCAATTCAAAATGGATTGAATGTTCAAAAATCTGTATTCATATGGATAGAACACATTTAAATGTGTTAAAATTCTATTTGATATGAATCTATTTGTATGTATTTGTATGAACATTCAATAGGCATCTCCTATGAACAGATACGTATGCTACAAATAGATATGTATCTGCATATGAACAGATACGTTTCCGCTATGAACACGTATGTATCTGATATGTTTCCCTAGCTTAACAAATGTCTGAACTATTTGTATGACTGTCCAGAAACATTCGTATTCATTTGAATGTTAACATATGAATACTGTAACATTCAATTCGAGTTCAGTTGTCCAGATTTGCCCAAATTTTGAATGTTATGAATATCCATAGACATCCTTAATAATGATATAAAAATCAATTAATTGCTAACTTTCCCAAGAACCTTGGTAACCTGTTATGGGACAAAGCAGAAAAACCTCCAATAAATGTTTACTTTATGGGTGTTTTTCCACTGTCACTAGAAGTACCCATTAAGTACCCATTAATGGGTACAAAAATGCCATTACATACCCATTAACGGGTACTAAATGGGTACTTTTAGTGACAGTGGAAAAACACCCTATGTTAGATTAAAATATTCCTTGGAGTGGCTCAAGGGGAAAAATGATTTGAAAGAGACAAATCTGAGCCACAAATAGTCCATAAAAGCTTAGGGGTATATGAATTCTAAATCATTTCTGACGTATAAACTACATAAGTGAAACATGCTTCATATCCCAAAAACCAATAGATTTAAGGACCTGGGGTGAAGAGAGTATAAAAATGACAGGAATAAATACTATTCAAAACAGAAGCAACAAGTAAGCCAATATAAAGTAAGTCACAGCATCTAGTAAAGTTGTTCTGCATGACATAAAAGCAGCAGGCAAACTAATAGATACTCTCTTTAATATGACACAAGATAATATATTTATGTTCTGGAAAGAGAATCCTCTTATGTCATTAACAATATTCATACAGTGGCTAAGCAGACTTACAGGTTTTCCTGCTTAATAGCAGTGCAGAGATGCAAGGTTCTCTCCCATACCACAAATAGAGTCTAGAGAGATCATGTAACTTTTTTAAAAAATATATCATTTGAGATTTTTAAAGTGTATTATCAATAGCATTTAGAGCATAGAAAAAAAAACAGAAATTAAAACAAAGAGAGGGGGAAACAAAGAAAAAAGTTGACATCCAGTCACTCCTTTGACTAAGGCTGCCTCCAGATATCACTTTTTTTAGTAAATTTATCAATTTACTGGCATATCTGCAATTATCACACATTGTCTAGACATTGCCCACATCTATATGGTAGCATCCATATTCTGCTATCTTTGGATATTTAGAAAATAAAGCACGGATATTTTGGAATATCCATGCTTTATTCCAGACCATCCAAATATAGCAGAATAAGTCACCAAAGTCTGCGTGAAGTCATTATATCGAAGACCACATTTTAGCATTTGCTGCAGCAATGGAATGACATTACAGTTACAAGACTTTCTTTCCATGTGATCAAACCCACCTTTTGTGCTACACAGGTGACCAATTGTATCATGTAAAGTATTTCCACGTAGCAACAGCTCACAGTGAACTCTTGCTATATTTCTCACACAGTAATCTAGACAGAGCTGTAATTATGGAATAACAGCATATTGCACTATGATAATTAATTTTACTGGTATAACAATAACCTGGTAAGTGAGCTACATATTCCAGAACTGTATTGGAATCCCTGTGATCATGTCAGACAAATCAAGTAAATTAGGAAACAATTATGGGTTTTTGATTCTGTCTGATGGCAGCCCAGGTGGCTATCTATTCTTCTACCCACCCACCCCATTTTAAAAATTATTTCTCTCCATTTGGCAGTACTACATACTTTTCAATCTCCAAATCCTAATATCAGTATACCATTTCTTTGCTTGCTCAGAAAATCAAGTGGCTGCCAATCTTTTACAAAATGACAATAGTGATCTTCCTCTAATCAATCACGTAATCTACCCATTTCTGTCAAGTAGAGTTCATATATCTTGATGAGCCACAGTTAATGGATCACAGTGGGCAATAATTGGCTAGAAGATTCTGCCTGTTCATTCCTGTCTCACTTGTCTTCTGGCACAAAGAGAAGCAACAGACAAAAAAAAAGCCAGACAGCCATCCACACACATACACCTTCTTCTGCTTGAGATCATAACAGGTTTATTTTATTTTTTAAGAAAATATATCCTGTCCTTCAGCACATGGTCCCAGGGCAAGTTACAATAAAAATAAAACGTGAAACATTAGAAGATAATTAAAAATACTAGCTCCCTCCCTCCCTAACAGGACTAGGGATGTGTACAATGTTTTTTTTTGGGGGGGGGGTTCAATTCATATCAAATTGAATGCAAGTAAATTCATATTCATTTGAATAGACCCCCTTAGAATGTGGTAGGATTTGAATTTGATATGAATGTTTGATACAAATTCTATTCGAACCCCCGCTATGAATTGCATACAAATCCCCTATGTATCCCCAACGTATCCATTCTGAATGCATCAAATCTGCCCTGAATCCACTTTGAATCTGCTCTCAATCCACTCTGGATCCACTCTGGATCCACTGCAGATGTGACTGACACAGCTGCTTTCCCACCTCCCCAGATTTGCAAATGAATTCGAATATGAAGCTTCATACGAATATTCTGAAGCATTTGATTCAAATTTGAATGTCAATCTTGCAATGTGCCAAAATTCAATTCGAATTCGAATGCACATATTCATATGAATTTCTAATATTATGAATATTTGTGCACATCCCTAAACAGGACAGCACCTTAAACAGCTGAAGCCTGGGTGAAAAGATATGGGTAGCAAAAACTGGGCAAAAACTATACAGTGTAGATGCCTGGTGAACCTCGAAAGGGAAGCTGTTCTGGAGTCAAGGGGCCACCACAGACAAGTCCCTGAACAAACTGCAATAACAAAGATTGTTCTCGGCTTGAAAGGCTCTCAGACCACCAAAATCAAACTGATTTAAATCACTAGTTAGTAAGGCTTGATTTAAATCATGGTTTCTACATAAACTTAATTCTTGCTACTTTAATATGTAAGTAGACGAAGATTTTAGAATAACAACTTTTCATATTAGTTTCTTTATCTCCAATTTAATAGGTTAATCATCCATATTTGGACACAACTTTTCTGTTGTACTTAGGAAGGAGAAAAATAATCACTAACTTAATAATAATTGAAATAGATTTATTTAACTGAAACAATAACATTAATTTGCTTAAACAAACCTCCATGTTTGTTAACTAATTTGGCTAAGTTTCTTAATATATATATGTCAGCCCAGCCTACACATGAAAAACGTAAATACTGTCCTCAAAAAGCATTTTATTTTTAACAAATCCAATTAAAATAAAAAAAATCCGTTTTTAAAAAAAATCATTGATTTTTATCCACCCTGCTCTGTAGTATTTGGAGCCGAGCCTTGAAGCTCACATGCCCAGGGGAGGGGCTGAGCAGGACCAGCACTGTCCTGCAGATAACACTGTTCCGGACCATGGCTTTCCATAGTTGGAGCCAGTGGATCTGGCAGTTTCAGACTCACTGATGTGAAGAGGTAAGTGCAGAAAAAGACTATGAACCATAACTGGGCCAGCATGCTCCTCATCTCTGTCACTATAAGCATGACTTTAACGATACAGTGAAAAATAAACTTAGCAATCCCTCTTATGGCATCCTGATAGTAATGAATAACCAGGAAATACATTTTCATTATCCGAGGCATACTTAAAAATGATCTAAGATGAAATCTTCTGACACCCCTCCTGGGAAAGGCATCTAAGAACAAGGTAAGCTGACAAAAGAAGCCACTCTTAACTCAGAACTGCGTTGCTCCCATATTCAGAAATCATACATTTTGGAATATTATTTCCTCTGCAACAAATCAAGCGATATTTTCTTTATACTTTGGTTGTTGGCTTACAGGAATTATTTTACAGACAGTACTGGGAAAATTATGGCTGCTTGGAAGCTTCAAATCTTGCAGTCCTATTTTTTGAACTTAGAAAATAATAATGGGTTTTATGAACATTTGTGATCACAACTGGGAAAAGATTTATGGCTACGAGAAACTGAGGCAGACAAATCCCCAATCTGAGGCCTCTTGATATACTGAATACTATACCATCCTTATTTTTCATCCTTGCTTTATTTTTTCCCACTTCTTTTAATGCTCAAATTTTTTTTAATCTGTCGCTGTCCAAGTTCCTGCATCAGTGCTGAAAATATTCATCAATGTTCAGCAGAGCCCCAGGCAAATTCATATTATTTAAATGAGGTGGAGCTTGGCTCTAACTCAGCAAAGTTTTTTTTTGTCCCTGTGTGCTTTGTAGTGATCTTTTTGCTATTGTTCTTTTCAAAGGGAATTAGTGCATGTGTTTGACTAGCAAATCAAAAGGAGAAGCACTGAGAATAGATTACTGATCGCAAGCTATTCTGAGCCTTGTGCTTCAGTTCGGAGGTATTCTGCCACCACTAGAGCCCTTCTTGCTTTAAAAAGAACCCAAAACATTCATAGAATTGATGTTAGGAATAGCTGGAAATCCATTACTGTTATATTATCCCAACTTTCCCAGGTCAGGCTATTTTAAGTCCTTATTTATCATAGAAGCTGTTGTTAACAGGAGGTGGTAGTGGCTTTCAGATCACATCTCACTTTGCACAGAGAGAGAGAGAGAGAGAAAGAGAGAGAACACAACACACATGGGTTTTTAGTTACACTTCCTTCAACTTACGAATTCTTATGGTTTAAAAATAGGGTTGAGTTTTATCTCCTTTCTGCACATACATTGCATATCATGATGTGGAGCGGACCATTTTGTACCTGGATATACAAGCAGGGCTTTTCTGCACCTTCTTGCAGTGCAGAAACAGGGAAGAACTGGGATGGATTGCATGTCTGCATTTTGGAAGGGTGGCTCCACCCCAAACTTACTCAGTACTACATTACGTCCTAGGTAAGTGTGATCAGCACTGTGCTAGTGGTGATCACCTTGCCATGGCAACAGACATACACACCAGCCTTTGCCTTGATGACCAGGCAGTGTGGCATGCAACTGCATGCCAGGCTGTACTTTGTAGTAGCCCCCAGTTATCTGGCCAGAATTCATCCATGTTTTCTGGAGCATCCCAGGACTTCCCCTGTGGGTCTAGTGCAAAAAGGCTGTCTGTTCCTTTTCGCTTGTTGTAACTCCTAATGTGCCTGTTGTGATATTATGTATTATTTTAACTTTGTTATTTTAGTAATTTTAATTTTGCTAATTTTTTTTTTTTTGCGCTATTGTCTTTTTAAATTTTTGCAGCTTGTACAGCGCTATGTACATCTATAGTGCTTGATAAATAAACTTAATAATAATGATGATGATGATGTTCCAAGCTGGAATTGACTGCTCGTGGAGTGGAAGAATATCACCTCCACTGGCAGAGACCTTTTCTCATAATCCCCTGTGCTGACTTGGAAACTCACACTGCTGCTGCTGGTGGGTGGCTCCCAATGTTCCAAAGGCCATGGATGAAGTTCATGGCATTCGGAGCTACAGGAGAACCCATTTTAGACACACACTTTGTTGCACCACTGAAATGGATCCCCCATGGTATACCAGACACACAGATGTGCCATCTGCATGTCTTCATGGTCCAGTAAACCACCTCCAAGTACACTGATGGACCATAACTTCAAAGTCAACTAGGAAACCAGTCTAGGACCAGACTAGTCTTGTCTATGCTCCATCCTATGTAGATGAAACGTACCAGGGGCCTCCCTTACCCAATACTTCTATGCATAAGGGAAGCCCCAGGCCTTTTCCTAACTGTGGGAAAAGCACATGTAGAAAGAGCCTTATAAGAGGTGTTTCAGGGTCATTAGCAGATAACAGATTTTTACATATTAAACGGTTTTTAATTTTAAAGAATAAATCTTTACAAAGATAGCTGAGTACTAAAAAATATTTGAGGTAACAGTAAGCTGTGCAAAATTATAAAGTGGGGGAGGGGAATAGGATATAAAATTATAAGCAAACAGCTCAATTGCCAGTACTCTCTATAGCAGAAATTCAAAGATGCCATTAACCATGAGAAAATTACAAGCAACTCAGTCCATTTAACAGGGGAGTTTCAAGTTCAGATATGTTCCAAGGTTCCAATTTTCTAGCTACCAGGAGTGGGGCAAGGGAAGGAAATATTAATAGGTACACAGTTATAAAAAATATCATCCAAAACCCCAGCTTTGATTTTTCACTTCAGCAGAAACTTGTAACAAACTTTTTTCATGCTAAATAAAATCATCTTAATAGTAATGCTGGTATCCAAGACTAATACTTCTTGTACGTCCATAAAATGTTGGATTGTTTTCATTTTAAGTATGAGCAATTTAGACCCCATATTCCAAAGCCCCTTAGTATTTTCCATCCGTAACCACATGAACGGCATCTGAAAGCCCAGATTGTTTGCTTTCCTGTCTTGTATGGGAAAGATCAAATTTGCACATACCTTAGTTTAGTAAAAGGTTACATTTGAAAGGAAAGCTAAAATGTTTTATATACACACACTCATATATATATATATATATATATGCTGTACACACATACGCACACTTTCTCCTTGCACTAGAGGGCATTGCACTACTGACTAACCTATGATTGATATAAATAATCATTGAAGACAAATTCTTGAAGTTTAGGGCATTTCTGTCAACTTTATGTTCAATGACTAAATGAAATCATAGCTGCTCTTAAGAGGTAGCATGTGGAAGAAGAGCTGCCAAATAAATACCAGAAAGGACCTCAAATTGATTCACTCCTCTCTATGCTAGAAAAGGTGGATTAGGTAAGAGTTGGGAACATGAGGGCCACACACTGTCACTCTGAGGCACCTCTGAGGCACCCCTTTTGTTACATCTAACATTTAGCTGTTAAGGTTGAAGCATATTTGCTCTCCTACCTCACTTCCCATGTGCGCCATACAAATTCTTTCTTAATTACCTGATTCATTCTGAAGGTTCTGCCTGGTCTACTTTGAAGCTTTTAAAAACTGTTGACAAGACAAACCAATTCAGGGTTTAGATGCATCTTTGACTGGAAACCAGGAAAAGGTTATGCTCATGTATGCATTAGGGTTATAGGTAAAACATGTGGTGTTTTCCTGTGGAATAATTTTCCCAGTGAAGTGCAGCAGTTTCTGTTGATCTTTCTGCTGAGCACTTCAGTAAAACATATTCAGAATCCTGGCTGATGAACATTGCCTATGCAGGCACCCTCAATTCTTAAGAAGGCACTTTTCTGCTCCCTCTCTCTGTTTTCTGTGGCAGCAGGTACCTGCAAAATGATCATGTAGACACATTTCTGGCACGATGGCTCATGGAAGTGCCTCTGTTGGGTAAAAGGTGGTGGGAAAATGGTGTCTCTCAATTCAAAATGGATATGAGGAGGGGGCAACAGATGGGGGCACCTTCCCTGAACTGCCGCACACAAAGCCGCCTCTACTGGAAGTGGAAATGCAGCTTGAGACTAAGAATAACTTATTTTATTGATTTGATCCCCCCCCACATTCTTTCATTGTTGCAAAATACCCCAGGATTCATAATGAAGATTAATATACAGATCTTTGAAATAACAAAATAGACTAAACAAATGTGTTCTCTATTGCTGACTTTTAGTTCACCACAGGATACTAAGGTGGTGTACAATCAATGAAGACACATTACTAAATAAACATTACTACATGCACATTACTACATAAATTGCCATAAATTGAAGCACATGAAAAACATACAATGCATGCTATAACACTTGCAGACAGTGGCACTGTTCACCTATGGACTTTTGATGGTATATCCACAGGTTTTGAGCAACCAGGCCCTTACTGTCCTGCCTACCAAGTCTCTTAAAAAAAAAATCATCACCGTATTTATTGCCACCATTTTTTTAAAAAAAGAGCAGCAATAGTAGTGCTAACAACACAGGCACAAATATGGTAAGTACAAAGGAAGTGAGTGAGTGAAAATGGATGGGGCAGGAGGAGGGCTGGCTAGGGAGACAAGGGGAAGTAGGATAACAGGGCTTGGTTAAGTGGGTGGTGGGGAGAGGAGGCAGCATTGGAAGAGGTGGACAGCAGCTGAGCAACTGAAAGGGAGGGGAGAAAAGGAAGAGGGGGGGCAGTCTAGTAGTTACAGCCTGAAAACCAGCATTGCAAGGAAGAATGTGACTGCACTTGTTAGCGTCACTTCATGCGCACAAAGGCCCTGGTCACACCAATATGAGATAGGATGTCCTGATTCATAATACAAACTGAGGTCGTACCAGCTCTGTTTACATGTAGATCATTTTAGGTCATCCTCAGATCATCCTTGCTCTAGGTTGTATCGCTCACACCTTTCTCTGCAATTGATCTGAGCCTCCTACATGGAACTCTTGGCTCCTACCCCTGTTGCTGTGTCAAATCTACCTCCTTTCTTATTGGATGCTCTTCTGTCACTCAAGGGAGTTGAGCGTCTATGTACGCTGTTCTTTAAGCCTGCTCCCCCACCTCCATGGCCCCTTCCTTTTTATGTGCTTTTCTTCTTCGTGCTGATAATCATAAATTGAGGAGAGAAGGGGAGGTGGCTCATGAACTTCACACATGCACACTGGACCCATTACCACAGCATGGTTCAGCCTCCTTTAGCCCATTCCCCTGCTCACAAAGGAAGAAGCAAAGAATGCCAGGACGGGCGGAGTCCTCTGAAAAAGAAGACTGTGGTTAGAATGATCTAATTGGGGTAGGCTGGCTTGGAAAATGACTTGAACAGAAATAATGTTAGTAACGCAACTTGAGGACAACCTCAGGTTGTCTTAAACTAAAGGTGTTACTAGGGCCAAATTGAAATGTGTAAAAATGAGGCTCTTCATTTGCTTCCTAATGTCATGTGCTTGAGTGACATGGTGTGAAACAAGTGGTAGATCAAGGAGTATTGGAAAAGAGCAGATCAACAAGAGGAGCACAGGTAACCAAGCAAAGAGAGGGTTGTGTTACACTTACTCCCCTGCCTCCCCCCCAGCAGTCAGGTCTATGATTCTGCACAACTCTGTGATTCTGTGCAACCGTTTGCAGGACATGTTACATCATACAACGCAATCTCCCCAATTCAAATGGGGCAAAGACAGCTTTAAATTGGGTGAAATTCAATGCAAAAAAAAAATAGTTTTTCTCCTCAAAGTATGTGAACATTAAAATAATTATCCTGCTAATGCAACTGTGAATAAAGACAATCATTAGACTATCATAAATATATTGATGTTGTAGAGTAATGTTACGGCTGAGAGAGGGACTCATTATAATGTCTAGATTTCTTTGCTGGTATTATCACTGTAATGGTTAATAACTCAGTTCATGCTTTTTAAATCATTAAAAAATAATTATGCTTAACTAATTTAAAATAAAGTGTTACATAATTATTTTTTTTTATCCAGAGTTTTGATATGTAAACATTTTTTAAAAAGTACTGAAGGGGTGCAATCCTTGGAAGAAGCTGATAAGATTAAATTGTCAACCATTTTAAAAAGAACAAAGTGTGCCTCCAGAGGCAAATAAAAGCCTGCAATTTTCTCAGGATTCCACATTAAGGATGTGCACGAATGCATTTTTGCATCTGAATTCAATTTGAATATTCAAATATTCTATTCAATTTGAAATTCAAAAATCTGAATTTTTGAAAATCCGATTCAAATCCAGATTATCTGGATCCATATTTTCAAAAATCCAATTCAAATTGAATAATACGAATGTCAGCAACATTCGTATCAGATTTTCAAATTTGTGTGCATCCCATTTTTGTCCTGTTTGCATCCCACTGTCATTCCGTGTTATAAGCGCAAATAGACCCAATATTCGGATGTAATATCTATTCAGTCAAATTATTTGAAAATCTATATTGGATTTTCAAAAATTTAAAATCTGTTTGAATTTGGAAATTTGGATTTTTGAAAATCTTATTTGAATTCGAATGCTGATATTCATCTACTTGGATTTTCAAATTTTCAGATATCCATGCACATCAATATTCCACATAGTTCCAATATAGTCCCGGGATATTGAAATGATATCCCAGAATATCAGTATTATGAGAAATACAGCAACGAGGCAAGATTTCTCATAATATTGATACCAATGTGGCACATATCTCACCTGCCAGCTGCTCATGGGAACGCTGCTCTTGCAAAGTACCAGGATGCAAGTGCTAGGCAAAAACATAATGAAGAGAAATGGCCAGGTGCTTGCTTTCATCTGGGTTTTAAACTCTTTCCAGATCTTAGCAAAAGAGCAGAATAAGTAGATCTTAGTGCTAGGGATGTGCACTTTTTTTTTCCTTTTGTATTCAATTTGTAACAAACTGAACATAAGAAAATTTGTATTCATTTGAATAGAGCCCCTTCAAATGTGGTAGGATCCTATTAAATACAAATATATATTGTACAATTTGTATGAATATCCAATATGAACTCACACATATCGAATACGTATCTGATGCATATCCGATATGCATCCAATACATATCCCATAACTTATCCGCTATGAAAGCATCAAAGCCACCTTGAGTCCACTTTGGATCTTCTCTCAAATCATGTCAAATTCACTCTGGATTTATTGTAGATGTGACTGGCAAAGCTGTTTTCCCACCTCCCCTCTTCATGAATGTTCCAAAGCTTCATATGAAGGTTCCGAAACATTTGTATTCATATGAATGTCAAGGTATAAATGTTGTAACCAAGTCATATATGAATGTCTGAGTTTGTATGATTTTTATGAATAATGAATGTTACGAACATTCATGCACATCCCTACTTAGTGCATCTCATTATGAGGAAAGAGATCTCTGTCTCCATCCATTGTATTTGCTTCCCCATCTGTCCTTGGGCAGGAAGTGCCCAAGGGATGTTTCAGATTGTAGTCATGGCATGTGATATCTGTGGCATTCTCAGCTTTATAGTTTCCCTCTCTATATAATTTCATTACATTAGAGAATATAAAACTTCTTTACATTTATATCCTAAAACTCATATCTGCATTCACACTTAAGTTTTAATCCAGCCTCAGTCCACTTTCAGAGTGAGAGAATATATCAGCAAAGCAGCAAGCTGTTTTCTTTCGGCATTCTCTAACTTGAAAATTGATTACTCACTTTGCTGATATACTCTTGCATTTGGAAAGTAGTCTCAAACTGGATTAAAACTTAGGTGTAAATGCAGCAATAATGTGTAAAATAGAAAAGAATTAGATGAAAAATTGTCTCCCAGTCTCCTTCAAAATAGCTACCAGTTACCACTTCAAGTTCAGCTCCCCTGCCTGTCTTCAAATGCACTATGCGTTTCTTCTCCTGATGAAAGTCTTTTATCGCTTAGCCCTCAAAACTTATGGTTATTAAGTCGGGATGTGCACAAATATTTGTAACATTTGAAATTCATACAAATTTGGCTGAATTCGGACATTTGAATTTGAATCCAGTGTTGGCACAATCAAAGATTGGCATTCGAATTCAAATTCAATGTTTTGATGCATTTGTATGAAGCTTTGTATGAAGCTTTTTATGGGATTCATATGGGATCCATATGCTATTTGGATCTGTATGCTATTCATATGTTTTGTATGGGATTCGTATGGGATTGAACATTCGTATCAAATACAAATCCTACCAGATTCAAAGGGGATCTGTTCGAACAAATGCAAATTCAGATGCATACGATTTGATACAAATTAAATTTTAAAAAGCATTTGTGCACATCCCTATTATTAAGTCCTTCTCTGTATTTTTAGAAGATCAATAAAGACATATCAAATCTTTGTGAAAGTTATCACCATCTTATCTTGCAACAAGCATGACAACTTATCTACCTCTAACACCTCTTATTATCTCTACTATTTTTATAGTCCAGGGGCCTTTGCAGTTTCTTAGTAACACCTCACACTTACTGCATATAGCTGGAACTAATAGTTTCCATGAACCAGGTTTTGAAATATAAATGCATGTTTGACATGCAGAGATAGGCAGACACATTTATATTGTATATGCCACTAGAAACAATCATGGGTACTGGTAGTTGTATTGCTTTAGTGAATGTATACCTCTGTGTGTATAGTTTTTATTTTATCTTGTGTGAGGGAGATATTATCCAACCGGCAAATTTAATTCCTTTCTCTTATTTGAAGCTGTTTTAGTCTTCTGTTAGTCTATGTTGCTCAAATATCTAAAGTCTGTTAATTAGAATTTGTACGTAGCTTTAACAAAATGATAAAAAATTCTTCCCATAGTTTTTTGACATAAATACACCCATGAAACTGATTCTTGGCATCAAACCCTCTTGTCTGTCAATCAAATGGTTCTGCCAATGTTGCCAGGATGCCTTAATATACATTGAAACACCTTCATTCTAAGATTTATTTTATTTATTTATTTATTTATTTACATTTCT
Source organism: Aspidoscelis tigris stejnegeri (assembly GCA_023333525.1). Lineage (NCBI taxonomy): Eukaryota > Metazoa > Chordata > Lepidosauria > Squamata > Teiidae > Aspidoscelis > Aspidoscelis tigris. Next base: position 86,243,647 of record JALMGA010000002.1, on the reverse strand, counting down.
ATCCCACCCCATACCCAAAGGTCTCTGGGTGGGTAACAAGAGATTAACACAGATTAAAACTGAAGTCTGTAGATGGATTGAAGAGGGGTGACTGAGGTGATTGAAGTGGTTTGAGGGGAGGAGATTGACTGAGGGGATTGAGGTGACTGAGGTGGATTGAGGGGAGGTAATTGAGATGGATTGAGGGGAGGAGATGAGGCCATGATCAGATGCACCACTGGAAGTGGTACCAACCCATCATAGAAGTGACCTCTCTCTCCTGGGACCTTTATCACCCTGTCACATTGTTGGAGCAGCACTGTGCAGAGTGTTTTAGGGATGTAAATATGGTGATTGGTGCAGCAGAGAGGAAACACTGCAGAAGTTGAATATGCACATGATCACCACTGTGTTTCAAACTGTCATGTATTAAAATTATTCTGCAGTACCATGCAAGCAAGGAGAAAACCAATGTAGTGGCCAAGGTACAGTCACCAAGTAAAAACCTTTGTATTTCAGGAGGCTTTTCAATCTTACCCTTAATCCGTTCAGTTGGCCTCTTTATAGTTTAAATGAAATTATCTATATTCCCAATAGTTTGATTTATATGGTTTTTATATGTTTCATATCGCTTGTTGTTATTTGATATTTGAAGATTTTATAACAATATAACTTTTTGAATTGTGTGTTTTATTGTATTTGATTGTGAACTCTTGTGCATCACTTTGGGTGTTTTCCCACTGTCACTAGAAGTACCTATTAAGTACCCATTAATGGGTACAAAAATGCCATTACGTACCCATTAATGGGTACTTAATGAGTACTTCTAGTGACAGGGAAAAAACACCCTTTGAGTCCCTTCGGGAAAAAGGTGCAATATAAATAAAAGTATCTATAATGGGTCATTTTTTACTTGGTGAAGGAAACAATTAAGGAAATTTAGATGAAGCGTAAAATAAATCAATGCAGTTGGTCTGACTTTTAATGATTCCGTAATAAATTCACACCTTTCTCTATTAACCAAGTAGTAATTGATTAACCTCAATGAGTATGTTTTTCCTCTTTTTAAAGCCATCTAACCTTGTATTGTTAAAAATGAATCACATAGTAGCAATGAATCGTATCCATTTATAGGATAATTTATTTATTTATATTTATATCCCGCCCCATACCCGAGGGTCTCTGGGTGGCTTACAACATTTAAAAACAAACATATTAAAACTGTATCAAACTATACTAAAACCAGTGCAAGGTTTAAAATCCAGCATGATAATAAGATTAAGAATAAAAACGATACGAAAACAGTTTTAAAAACTGGTGTTTGCAAGGGGGGGGGAATAGAGAGCATTTAGCTAAATGCCTCAGTGAAGAGGTGCATCTTCACCGCCTTCCTGAATGTAAACAGAGAAGGGGCCTGACGCACCTCCAAGGGGAGACCATTCCACAGCCTGGGGGCCATTACTGAGAAGGCCCTCTCCCACGTGCCCACCCGCCTAACTGCTGAAGGCGGTGGGATAACCAGAAGGGCCTCTCCTGCAGATCTCAAGACATGGGCAGGTCGATATGGGAGAAGGCGCTCCTTTAGATAATCAATGTTAATAAAATCATGGATTTCTAATCTTCATGGGAATATGTTGAGCTTGAAATCATAGATTTTCTGGAATTTGAGTAAGATATGGCTTGAATATTATGTGAGGTGAAAATCCCTGAAGTACTCATACAAGCTCTTAAAGCTATGACAGGTTTCTCCACTTAAATTAATGTATATAATTAATACAATATTGGTGTAAGAAATGCATTGACAACCAAAACAGATTCTTCAGAGTTACAATGCAACTATTAGCCTTATTCTGGAATATATCCTGGACCAGAGGCCAAGTGCAGAAAGGGCCTAAGTATATACTATGATACACACAGTAGATGCACAATGCTGCTGAAATATCTGCTTCACACTGTAAGTTTAAAGTTATTTTTGCAATCTTTTGTAATTTCAAGGATACTGTTAGATTAAAAAAGGAAGGATAGTAGTTTGCTACTGAAAATCTAAAATCATTTAATCTGAAAAACGATTAAAGATTAATTTAGGATTAACTCTACCTCTTTATTTTAATTGTGATTAAGTTCCAATAGCAAAATTGTTTAAATACTAAATGAGTAATTATTGTCTAGATTTTTCTCACTAAATACCTATTGAATGCGTGTAATTTGGCTCATTAATTTCCATCTCACCCTTTGAATTTTTATGGGATAATGATTTTTCTATGTAACATGGAACTTTCCTTGTAAACGTGCCACAGAAGCTATTTAGCTTACAAATGCAACAATCCCTTCTGTTTGTGGTGTGTACAATCCTAGAACAATTTCAGTGGTTTATAAATGAAATAACCATAAACTTTCATTGTAAGCAGTGTTTTCACACTATAACGAGAATGGTTTATTTCATCTTCCAGGATAGTCCGTGGCCTTGGTCAGTGGGTCTTAAAGGTACAGGGTCTTCATGACACTGCTCCATCTCATCTCATAGGGAGGAAAATGCCACATTCTTTCTCCACCATGGCTGAATTTGCACTTCAGTTCGTAGTATGCAATTAGGCCACATCCTAGCAGGCTCATCTGCACTGTTAGGAAGCATTTGCAGACTAGAAATGCCCCCTGCCTTCCCAGAGGTTGACTAATTGCATGCTAGCTGTAGAGCAGGAAATCGTGCTGCACAAGCATGCTAACTTTTTCCAGGGACTTACCTGAAGTGTCCAGCGGTGACCATTCACACCTCTGCCAGCTGGAAAGGTCATTGGAGCTGCTGTGCACGGGCACTGGCAGCTCCGATGACCACCCTGATGTGATTGAGCAGAGTGTCAGCATCATCATAGCAACGGTGCTGACACATGTACAGTTGCAGAGGGCGCCGCACTCAAGATAGGGTCACCCAAACAAGAAACAGCCTGGAGATTGAACAGAGGTGAGTATTCAATCGCACAGAGGGTTGGCTGTTAGTTGATTGCACACCTTTCCCATCTACGGGATGGGAAAGGAAGTGCGGAAACACCCCATGTCCTTTCAAGTGCTGCTACAACAATTCAAATAGAGAGTATTTTGAATAGCTCTCAGAGATCTTTCAACAGCTCTTCCCTTGCAGTGTGTCTACCCTGTTGCCATACACACCACGGGGACTTACTGGTTCCCTCTGCACCATTCCTGGTTTAGAGCCCAATTAAAGTGAAACACAGCAGAAATGCAACAGTGTACCATAGCGGTTTAAAAAAACCTGTCATTTAGTAATACAATTTCTCTATATTGATATTAAGCTTAATAAAAAGAAGGTTTAATTATTCATTATTTTAAATCCTTGCGTCTCTAATCCCATAACATACACATAAACAGTCAAATATTTTCAACAGAATATAATTACTATCAAATAATACACCTGAGGAAATGTTGCTGATATATTTCTGATCCCAAAATGAGGCTGGGTAAGTAGTTTTCCTTAAGTGTAGGCAAGTTAATTAAAACATAAATTAACATAATTAGCATCATATATGTAAAAAAGGGGACACTTACTCTCTGTCAATGACAAGACATGTTACAGCTTCAGCAGCAATAACATTGGCTGTCCTTACATCTTCCCTGAAAAGATAATAACATGAAAATATATTACATATAGCAATTTTCAGCATTGCAAAAGACGAGCACCATTAATGCACCAGGCAAATTAGAATTATATTTTAGTACTTTCTAATACTTTCAAACTATTCAAAGAAATATTTGTTTTCCCTTAAATCTTGCTCTCCTTGAGAAATTCTCACAAACAAACAATGATGGGAAAGTTTTCCCCGGGAGCTAAGCTGCTTAATCATTTATATGCATTTTTACAAATCCGTTTATCCTGATTATTAGTGTCTATGATTTTACTATGCAGACTGGTAAAAATGAGCAACTAATTCAACACCATGGGCCACAGCAAGTATTTAATTGTGCCATCACCATAAATGGCAACTCCTAAGCTAGTTGTTAGATAATTGCATGCCAGAAGACTACATAAAATGGCAACTAGTTTCATATTAAAAGGTGAAGGACCATCATTTCTGTGTATAACTGATAAGGGTCTTATTTGAACCTTTGGAGAACCACTACCAGTCCTTGGCTCTGAACTTGTTGGTATCCTACCGGTATACTACTGTGGACATTGAAATGGTCATATTTGTTACTGCTGCTTCCAATATTAAGAGTAGTAATAATTCATGAGGAAGAAAAAGAAGACCAATGCCTGTAGGGGAAGGGTAAACTAGTTTGGCCAAAGATTGCTGATAATCTTGATACTATCAAGTGGGTCTTGTTTGCAGATACCAAAGGAGACATTTCTTTAGAGATTTTGGGTGCAAATTGCTTAGGGCTTTCTAAATCAATGTCAGACCCTTGAATTGGGTTCAGTAGCCGAACAGCAAGAAATGCAGCTCCTTAACTACTAAAAAGATGTGTCTTCTCCCAGAAGTACCTGTCAGAAGCCTTGCTGCTGAATTCTGCATTAATTGTAGCTTCTGAGTTATCTTCCCTGTGTTCTAGTATACTACTCCTTAGTATGTTGGTAGACTTTGAAAAAGAGGTCTACCAGTAGAATGTACCATGACAGTATTTTGGGTGCTTTGCCTGGTCTATGCTCCATCCTGTGCAATCAGAACATACTTGGAGTGGACAGGGCCTCCCTTCAACCACATCAAGACATGGGAGGCCCATAGTTCATTCTGGACTTCAGAAATCACCTAACTTCTGTTGTTAACCTGTATTTCTTTGCTGATCAATTCACTAGAAGATTTGAAAAATTGCCACTTTTTAATACTTTTAGGCCACAGGATGTATTGATAAATGGAAGTGCTGTAAAAGCAATTGATTCTCTATTTGATGAATGGAAATAATATTCCTATCTGTACCAATACTTCAAAATTAGAGACTGAGAAAGAAGCTAGAGAATGCTGCAAGAGGTATTGTACTCATACATTGATTTTAAACCAGCTTTATATTTGTTAAATATCTTTGTATCTTGTTCATAGAAAAAAATACAAGTTTAATATAGGTATTGCTATACAAATTTATTACCCTTGCAAATGGGAGACTTCTGCTACTCCTTCTATGAAAGACCGTTACTAAATCTGTAACAATATGCTTCAGTATCCAAGTTAACTTCAGAACAGAGACATAAAACCGCTCACCATTTTCTTCAGAACTATTTATAGATTATAAATATGGTGTTCTACTACATGTAAAATTTGTTTTTGATCATTCTTTTTCTACTCCAGAAAACTTTGTGTTTTTATCTTGTAAGATTTACAGTACTTGATCTTCTGTTATGCTACTTTTTGTTATACTGTATATACTTACCTTATATGGTAGTATAGTATACTATAGTATATATTTTTATTCTGTTACATTAGCAAGGCTTACTTAGGTAATTACTGGCCTTCTGTTACTATTCTAAGATACATTATTTTGAAAATCTAAAAAAAAACCTTTGTTCTTAATAAAAATTTGGCTTTTTCCAAATCTTTCCCTATTTTCCCCACACAGTACAGTCATACTTGTGAAATTTACAACTGAACAAAACTGGCACAGTAGCGATTCTTGCAATTCAGCATCCTGGGGAAAGGTGCAACCAACTTTATGACTGTTGCTAATATCTGAAAACTATTTTGTTTATTAGACATAGAAATAGTAGCATTCTTATAGCTTTACCTATAACACCATCCTATCACCACTATTTCTTATTGAAAGCTATCTGAAATATTGAATTGGAGGATGCTTAGCAGTACATACAGAGATTAAATTCTTTAGGGTTCTACTGAAATTTTTTTCTGTTTCTTATAGACTACAGTGTCCACATTAAACACAAATATTGATTCTTTGTATCATAAATCAAAATGCAGGAAAATCAGACAAACTGGTAACATGATGCACAATTTAAAAAAGGAATGTGATTTGAATAATACTAGGAAGGAGCAGACATGCCCAAAGTCACATTAATCCACCACTAATGCTGCTAAAGCTTGGCTGATTAGAACTTGTGGAATTTCCTTGTTTCATGTTCAGTAAACACATACTGCCTCCTGGTTAACTTTTTGGTGGAACTACATTTATTTTTATTTCTTTTATAAAGAATATTTTTGTGGTGTTAAACCAGGAACACAAAGCACAGAACTGTACAGGCTTTTAAAATATATATATATATTATAATACTCTACTAAATGAAGAACTATAACATTCACAGAGTCAGAGGCATAATGAAAAATAATGCATAACAGAGTACGTTTTAGTTCTAACTTTAAACAGAGAAAGATTAAACTTGACAAGGTAAGAATACTAACTGAAGCCCATGATATTATCCGTCTATGACATTTTGCTCCATTAATAATATTTTCCATTCACATCTGATTGTTTAAGTTGATAGGATAAATGACATGATAAATAATTCCAGTCCCAAACATGCAGTAAATTATTAATACCCCCTGTTATTAATCTGATGAGAATGCTATTTTCAAAGCAATCTGACCCAGTGTTCAACACACACACTCCTTGCAAAACTGCCAGCAAACAGTCATTAAGGAAACAGAATTTGGTGCGCACTAACTCTTTTTCAGGCTCAAGTTTGTAATCTTCATCACTACTTCCAGAGAGATAGAACTCTTTCTCAGAATCGCATTCACTATCTGAATAACTCATCGCTGGGAGCTCTCATCTGCCATTTCCTGCTTAGTAAAACAACTGTGTACCCTAACCGTGTACTCTGGACTAGCTTTGGAATTCACAGAACATGTAGCTTAAGACCTCTAGTCTTGGAAAAGGTCACAGCTGCTCTGGGAATATCTCCTGGGTATCACTGGAAAAAAATTAAGCCGAGCATATTGCTGGGCCACAAAGGAAGACAAAGTTCATGTACTGGAGGGTACCTTTCACCATCACTGGTGCTTCCCTAGGAGACCTTCCCTAGCATATCTCAAACGTCAGATCTATATAGGTACAATGTCAAAGCACAAAAAAAGATCTGGATCCAAATATATTTACTAGGTAACACAAATAAAGTATTAAAAGGATATGTTAGTTTAAAACAAAGCAAACACACTAGATAAAAATTTGTGAATATTAAAGGCAATAAAACAACATAAGAAGACAGGGACCAAATGAATATCTTCTAAAGTGCCCAGTTTCCTGGGTGTCCTGGTAAAAAGTCCTCCTAGACTGTTTGAAACACTGCAAAGTTCTCAGAGAGTGTGAGTGGAGGTGGTCAGAATCCCCCCCAGATGGATGAATGGGCAATAACAGTTTGCAATGATGAGAGGAGTGTATCAGTGTATCATACATGCTTTGGCTGTGCCTTCTTCAGTGGCTGCTAATAAGACAAGATTTGTCTGACCTTATAAAATTCATTACAACAATCACCATGTAGAAGATATAGAATTATAGCATCCTCAATACAGACAGCCCTATTGTTGCCAACAGGCTCAGTAGCAAATAAATGTGGCACATATTCATCTCACCAAGAGTCAGGTTAAACAGCTATCTGTTCTACATTAGAGGATAGTGGTTAAAAGGGAAAGAAAACCAGTAAGTGGGAGGGGAAGTTGTTATATGGTTCCTACATTTGGAGTACTAATGCAATACAACTCTACTTTGTATGACAACTCTGAAAGTGAACCACACCAAATTAAACTTCTATCAGGTATAATTCTAAGGTTGCCAGGGTGGTGGCAATATTGACAAAGTTCTAACCGCTACTTTAGTTTATTCAAATCGAGGGGAAGGAGGCCCTGCTGCTGAGTAGTCCCCCCCACAGCCCCCAAAAAAACAATAACAAAGGATTTGCCTTTACATTCTTTGTTCTAGCATTATTTTGAGTTTGGAAGCTTTTTGGTACATTGCTATTCCGGACTCATTTAAGTGGGTTTAGGATGAGTTGGGACAGCCCCCTAATCTGATCTGTAAAATACCAAATCCCGTTTATCCATTATCCTGCTATATGGATTTTCACTTATTTGGCTTGTGCTTTTTACTGCCTCATTTCACTGAACAAACCAACATTGTCACTTAGAAGGTCTGCAGTCTGGGAGAAGAGATCCCTTCCCTCTTCCTGGATCACAGACCATATACTGTGCCGTATTTGAAAATGTTGCTTTGGATAATAAAACATGGAAAACATCTAATCCAGTCCACATGAACTTAAATTGTTAATTTAATCAGTAACTTCTATTTTATTTTAGAGATAATGTTGGCAATTTTTATTCATTCTATTTTATTGTATTAGATAACTTTTTCCTTAATGTATTAGGCATTTAGGATGATTTAAAAATGGGTTTTGAACAAGTATGAATTGTTCATATTCAAATTAATGGAATAACCATTTTGTTGTACGTAATTTTGCTATAAGGTCAACTGTCAGAAACCAGTTAGATATGGGTAAGGATCAAGGAGCCTACTCATGAGAGTGAAAGAGAACAGTGCAAAAGCTAGGTTGAAGCTCAACTTAAAAAAAAACACTAAGATTATAGCATCTGGTCCCATGACGTCCTCGCAAATAGAGGGTAAAAAATGGGAAGAATGTCAGAATTTATTTTCTGAAGAATCAATATTTTTGAATCCTGGTAACTGAGAAAACTTCTGGGAGTCCCGTGGACTCCAAGAAGATTGAATCAATCACTTAATACTTAAGCGTAACTAGGTCCTGAATACTGAACAGGAAAAAAAGTAGTACAGAAAATGGATTTAATATTCATATAGTTGGAGTATATAATTGACAGTGCCATATGTTATGTTTCTAAAATATTTTTATTAACTGTTACTAAAGTCCTCCTAAGTGTAGCTCTTCATATAAACCCTTAATTAAGACAGTTAAGCCATAGTTTCCCACGGTACACAATCTGTGCCAAGCAGGTGGCTGTGCAGAACTGACAACATTAATATATTTTTTAATCCACCAAAGTAGATTCAGCTTAGGAAGACAATTATATCAGCAGCATGTAATTCATAACCATCAGTGATTTTTTTAAGAAAAAGATCAAATACTTCTGCAACATCCCCTTTATCATGATTTAGTCATATGTGTGTCTCTGATGCCACTTAGTAGCTTCATGCCCTAAGATTCCTCCTCTTAATTTTCTCCTGGAACAGCATCACGGAAGCTGCACTGACAAGTCATAATAATCTTTGCTTTACACGTTGCAGTGGGACTGTGTTCTTTTGTGAATGACAAATATTCTAGAGTTGGGAATGTCAGCACGATGTTCTTGGCTTGCTTCATTGTTGTTTGGTCCCATAAGAAGACACACACAGGGCGAATCCCCACAGCAAGCTTATTTCGCTTTCCCTAAACCGAAACAATAGAACCGGATGCAAACGTGAATTTGTCTGTTCCCATTACTTTTAACTTAATCGCATTGGGGCAGGCTGATCAACTCTCAACAAAGTTGGCTGCCCTGCAAGCATGTCCTCAATCCCATGTAGAGGATGGAGGGGCAGGATGCTCAATCTCCTGGCCCATTGCTGGTCTGGCATGAAAGCAGAGACCCCCACAAACAATCATTCCAGCTGTGAGGATTTAGGGGCCAAAATTTAGGGGCCAAGCATTTTTCAAGCTCTCACGTTTGAGATTGATTGGCTGTCTAGATAGCTTACAGCTTCAATGTCCTTACAGCTTCAGTTTCACTCATTAATATAACATCTATGATTTTTCCTTTCTTTCAGGATTTTGTAATCTTTTTTCTGAATGGCCTTTGCCATCAGTTCAAGGCAAACTGCTTAGAGTTTTAGGTTTAAAACTACCAAGTGACTTCCATTCCCTGGATACTCTCTGGTTGCAAAGAGTATTTAACAAGCAACAATATCCTATTGCATATTTTTTACTATCGTATTCCTCTTTACCCTAAAACTGAAAGATGAGCTGATGGATGGCTTTGCCAGTTATGTGATCTTAAGTGGACTTCCCTGAGGGACCTGCTTTCAGGTAGCTGTACGCCACAGCAGTATGTTGCAAGATTTGCAGATGTAACACAGGCATGTACTGCAGAGATTGCTCCTGGCCTGGAAAAAGATTTTTGGGCCAGGAAGATAGTGGACGGTATGGAGCAAGACAAACTTTGAGGCAGTTTCCTGGGTGGACCCCATTTTTCTGCAGTCACAGAAATTGCCCCAGAAGTTTTTGGGATCTGGAACAGAGCTTGGGATGTTTCTACCAATAGTGGATGTCTGCATAGTAATGGCAGGAAGCAGGTCAGCCTTGCTCACACAGAGGCTGTGATCAGACACAGCAAAAGAAGTATTTTTGAGGAGCCTCTCTAAGGTGGCTTAGAGAAGGCTTTGAGGTGGGATTGTTCACACACCAGTCTGCCCCTCCCTCATCTCATGAACATTCTGTTCTAGGAAAGGTGGATTAGAGAAGGGTTGAGAACATGAGGGTCACACACGGTCTCTCTGAGCTGCCTCTGAGTTGCCCCTTTTGTTACATCTGAACACAGCTAGAGGCTACTTTTAAGAAGTCCCTGGTGAAAGCCAGCCTGGACTAGGATTATATTAAACATGTTGTGCAGGTTTGCTGCAAGTTAGCAAGGGAATTAGCACAGTATTTCTTAGAAAGCCAATTAGTATATTTTGTAGGAAATCAATTACCTAGAATGGAGATAGGAATTGTGTGTGCTGAGGAAAAGATTAAAGGAGAGGCTCGTAAAGTGTGGCCCATGGGTCATTTGTGGTTTACAGGGTTTGTTCAAAAGTCCCACAGAAAGGAGGAAGAGAAGAAGAAGAGTTGGCTTTTCTACCTCATTTAAGGGGACTCAAAGTGGATGATAAAGCTTTCTGCAGGGATGTGCAGGGATATTCAAAAATCTGATTTGACAAAAATCAATATTAGAATTAGAGTCGGATTTTTGAAAATCTGATATGGATTTTTAAATAATTTGGTATAACATCGTATATTGCGTCTGAATATCGGGTTTATTCGCACTTATAATAAGGGATGCAAACAGGACGCAAATGCAACAAAAACGGGATGTGCACAAATTTGAAAATCAGATTCGAATGTTCGAACATTCGTATTTTTGAGTTCGGATTGAATTTTCAAAAATACGGATTCAGATAATCCAGATGCAGATTGGATTTTTGAATAGAATATTTGAATTGACACAAATTTGAATGCAAAAAATGCATTCATGCACACCCAGAGCTTTCTATTCTTCTCCCCACAACAGAACACCTTGTGAGGTGTGTGGGGCTGTAAGAGCTCAGAAGGAGAGCTGTGACCAGCCCAAGGTGACCCAGCTGGCTATGAATAGAGGAAGGTGGAATCAAATGTAGGATTCCCAGATAAGAGGCCGGCTCCTTAACCACTAGACCAAACTGGATCACAGTTAAAAGGTGGTATAGTTAAAAGAATCAGGAAAGTTGTTTCTGTAGTGGGGTCCAAGAGGACAAAAAATTATCCTTGAGGTTCTTTGCTGGAACTTACTAGACTGCTGAGACTATTTTAATAGCTTTGAAAAATAACTTTTTTAAATAAAAAATGGGAGTACAGTGCTGGGAGTGCCAAGTTTAAAGTTCTTTGCATAACCTAGAAATCTTAATGAGGATGCAAACTGAGCTGTTCCTACTCATTAGGTCAGACACTTAATGAGAAAGGTGAGGAATTATTTTTTTAAAAAAACCTGCGGCTTTTTACATGATCTTGTCTGCATGAAAGTGTTGTGCCAGTGGATGTATGTAAGGGTGTGTGGTAGCCAGAGCCACTATTGACACATAGCCTGTGTGTGTGTGTGTGTAGGGTGACCTTTAGCTTCAGAAATGTTAACCATTTTTACTGCAACAAAATGCAAACCCTGTAGGTATCCACAGGTCTCCAGGCAGTCATACTAAAGTGGATAAATAAGGTCAAGGCCACTGAAGGAAGGAAAAAGAAATTGGGGCCGAGAATAAATAACTGGCAGGAGCCTGAAAGGATTTAAAATGCACCCACAGCGCACACTGTCAAAAACACACTGATCTGTCTCAAAAGAACCATTGCCCAAGTCTACCTAAAGGGCACTAAAGATATATACTTTCCCCATCGCTGCCAACCAAATGGATAGCCATGTGTTACCATAGCAAAAGAGTCCACAACATACAGCCCTTTTAAAAATGAATTGAGGTCAGTGCCTCAGGGAGGTGATCTCATCCCACACACTGGCCCTTCAACCAATACAGTGAGCTTTCTGTTGAATGTAGAAGTCATAAACTCTTCTGCACTGGGCCCTATTCTGGATTATATTCTGAAATAAGGCCATACTGTCCACTTGCTGGTGCAGACTGTGGCAGGCCCCGGGTTCAATCAAGGCGTACAATTTGCCTTCCATATCATGCAACTTATTTTTTTACATTACTATTTACTTTTCATTCTTGATGATACAAGATCATAATAAAGGAATTTATTCCAAAGTACTAGAGGAAAAACCAAACTTTAAGTGTGTGGGTAGTGGCAGCTAGCAGGATTTATTAGTGGAAAGCTTTAAAAGCTACTGTGGGAGTGGAATGATGGACATCTTCCTCAGGCAGAAGGATACATGTCAGTTGGTTAACATGTCTTTATATTCAACAGCACTAATAAATGGCTTCCTTTAAAAATTTGAATATTGCTCTTGAGGAAGGGATATCTGCATGTGTAAATTGTACATATTCTGAAATGCACCTTCACCTCAGGAACTCACAGAAGAAATCATAACATTTGCATTTTTGCCTCCCCAACTTCTCAACCTAACCCAAACCCTAACAAAAAAGATTGCAGAATGTGCTATTTGCTGGTTTTCATGTTGTTTATAAGCAATGCCGTTTGGTACTCTTCTTTACTTTTTATCAACATTTTCCTCCTACCTCCCGCTGAATTACTTAATTGCTGTCACAGCCACGTAGGTCATGACCAGTTTGTGGGAAATGCTAGATAATGAAAGGAAAACATTATATATGTGGTAAATTCCTCTGGTGTTCATGGTTTATTGATCAATTATGGGTCTCACTCACACTAGAAACTGTATCAGCCAGCTCTTCGTTCATTATTCTTTTTGGTGACAGTCTCTAGTTTGATTGCAATAAAGCAGTCAGAATCATGAGCTTAAAATCACAGTCTGACATTTTGTACAATAGTAGCGACGTATACTTGTTTATAGTGATAAGCCTTTGTGGCATTGCCAGAAATATTTTTTTTTAATGAATGTGGCTGTTGAGGAAGAAGAAAAAGAAGAGGAAGAAGAAAAGGAAGAAGAGTTGGCTTTTGTACCCTGCTTTTGTCACACATTTAAGGGGACTCAAAGTGGCTGACAAAGCTTCCTGTTCTTTTCCCCAAAACAGACACCCTGTTAGGTAGGTGGGTCTGTGAGAGCTCAGAAGACTAGCCCAAGGTCACCCAGCTGGCTTCATGGAGGAGTGCAGAATCAAACCTGGTGACTATGAAATATGAGTCTGGCACTCTAATGACATGACCAAAGTGGCTGACAAGGAAAGCAAGGATATCTTATTTGGTGGCTTAATTAAAAACAAGCAAACAAACCCTATCATAAGTAGAATTATTTTGTCTGAACTCAGCAAAGTTATTCAAATCCGTAAGGGACAGATGACTATAAGGACCTCAACACAAACAAGAGATGCCACTTAGGATTAGATGACTCTACAAAATCTAATCTTTACTTTGTTTAATTTCCCCAACAGTTTGGGTTTGTTTCTTTTTAAACTACTTTGTTCCTTTTTTAAAGTTGCAAACACACATTTTTAAATGTTTCCTCCTCTTTTGCAAATTAATTCTGAAAATTCCATCTTTCAGGAGCTTGTGCAAGTACAGCAAATGGAAGGGCCTTTTCTGTGGTCACCTTCAGGTTATGGAATATCGTTCCTTCCACCATACTCTAGTCCCATATATTAATGAGCATGACAAAACTCCTTTCCCCTTTACTTAGTTTGTCCTGTTGGGTTTCTTCAATTGGGAAACTTTAACATAACCTGACCATTAGATTTCCTCTGGTGGTTGTGTGGTCTTATTTCAGGTTTTCAAACTGATTAAAAAGCTGAAAAGAAGTAAGAGATATATTATTCACAAGTTATCTTCACTGTACTCTAGGATGTGGTATACCACACCATGTAGGCATGTAAATGGCACACCTCTATGGCCCAGTATATAATGGGTACCCATTTCAGAAGCACAAAAAACACACCTCTAAAATGCCCCACCCCTCCATACAGAGGCATCCCATGCTGAGTCTGGAACTGGTGCAAACTTTAGAACCAGCATGGAGACTGATATGAAACAGATGTCCAAATGTGGATGGACTTCTTCCATGCCAAGAATAGGGGTGTACAAAAATGCAATTTTTGGGATTCAATTTGAATTGAATATCCAAAAATTTGATTTGATTTGAATCTTTAAAATTTGAATTTACTCACATTCAATTCAAATTAAGCAAATTTGAATCTATTCATTCAAATTTTCTGTTCAAATTTGCAATTACAAATGTCGACAACATTCGTATGTGCCTGTACACATCGTTACTCATCCCATACACATCCATATGCATCCATATGCAACCTGTATTTATCCTGTACGCATCCTGTCTTCATCTCGTACAGATCCGTACAAATGTGTACAGATGCAGGAAAGATACATACGTGCAAGTACGCATTGTGTCCATATTCATATACATACAAATGTCCAAATAATTTGAATGAATAGATCTGAAAATCTGAATTTCATTCGAATGTTTAAATTTGAATTTATAGACATTCAATCTGAATTCAAATGTCCAAATTTGAACTCGACTGAACTTCAAATGTTTTGAATATTCATGCACATCCCTAGCCAAGACCAATTCTTCCCAGGTTGGGGCAGATTGCTTATCCCAGCCCAGAGCATTTTGTTTAAGTCCAGACTAATGCAGATAAATGCAAATATTGCCTTCACTGAAAATAAATGCTTTATTTATGACATTCAATAAAATCTTTGGGAATTACGGATTGGGAATATTACTATATATGCAAACAAAGTTTATTACAGAGTCAGTTTTATTAAACCTTGTTTTGCTCCTCTGTCTAGATATATATACTGTATACTGCCTATCAATTGTTCATGTCTCTGTCTGCATAGATCTCTTTTCTTATCCTCTCCTTGGGAAAAAAAACCCCTATCCTCCAGTATGTAATCCTATCTGGAAATGAGTGTTACACACAGTTCTTTCACAGCTTCCAGCAGTGTTTCAAGAACTAAACTATGAAATTTGGCATCATTTTACCCAGTGTGAAATATCAGTCAACCCGACAACATAGTACAAAGCTTTATTGGGTTTGGAAAGGTGTGATAAACTTCAATTGGTCCTGTGGGTCAGGTTGATGTCAGCATTATTAGGATAACCCACAAGTCCATGTCTGCACAGACTGGACGAGGTGGCTCAAATGGCTGCCTAGGCTGGAACACTGGTAGACCTTTTTAACAAGGCCTGCCAGTGACCATGCAAACTACAGAGGCATGCAGAGAATGTAGGTGGAATAGGGAAACACAAAAAGATCCCAGAAGAGGCAATGCTGTGGCCAAAAAAGTTCCTTATGTGGGCACAATCATCAGAGGTTTCCTTACAATTACTTTTTCTTCTCAGCTTGTTCCTTATTCCCACCCTCTCCACTCTGGCCATTCTAAGCAAGCCACAAATAGCATTCAAAACAAACCAAGATTTGCAAGATAATACGTTCAAAGAAATTGCAGGAGATCTAAATGAAGCATTTGAAAAAAAGACAGGATGATGTCTGGGGAAAAAAGGGCTCTTGTGGAGCAATATTTAATAATGACAATCAGGTCAGTCTGTACACTGACTGTATATGAAAATCCTTTCTTTTGACAAACTGCCCAGCCTTGGGATGCAATGATACCAAAATCTGGTTAAAAGATCAAAGGCTTTGGCTGGAAGGAAACAAAGGCCTATTATTGGAGAATGAGTAACTTCACAAATCCTATTAATGAGCTGAATTTCATGTAATTAAATAGCAAGAGGAAAGTCTAGGATCAAAGGCTAACTAAGGAAAACAGATGCTCTCTGTATTAATTCATACAGAATAGGCTAAGAATGTGCATTTCCTGTGTGTCCTTCACATCCTGATTTACAGCAGTCTAAAGTGGTAGTACTGTGGGGGAAGCAGTGGAGAGGATAACTAGGAACATCACTAGGGATGCGCATGAATATTCTTAACATCCGTTATTTAAGCAAATTTGGCCAAATTTGGCCATTTGTACACAAATGTAATGTTAGGACATTTGTACATTAACATCTGTATGAATATGAATGTTACAATCATACAAATAGTTCAGACATTCATTAAACTGGGGAGGTGTCATGCCCCATCCAGCCTCTCCAGTCTCCTCGGAGAAGGAGGGTGCGATTGCAACAGTGCAACAGCCTGGGCAGCAATGGGGGCACAGCCCTGCAGACGTTGAGGGTCTGAGGCCAGTTTTGGGGGAGCGCACAGACAGCTCTGGGGACAAGACCTTGGACAGGGAAACATGGGCTGGAGCAGCACCATCAGTGCAGACAGTTCTGATCTGGCCCACAGCCCGGATTAGTGGTCCTGATCAGTTTAGATCCTGATCAAAATGGAGGTAAGTGCAGAAAAGGTTTCAGTTTATGTTTTGGCAGGGATAAGCACATCCTATTATGAGTTTTCCACACAATTTGTTAGTTTTGGAGGTTTCCATTGCTTAAACCCATCTTTGCGCTTGATTCTCTTATTTTCCTGAGGGATTAAAAACAAACAAAAAGTAGTTCTTTTCGCTCACAGAGTGTTTAGCAGAAAATACTGAGGCCCTTTGCTGCAAAGATTCTAAGTGAGGGACACAATCAACAACGTTCTGCTCCAATTTCAACTATGAAGGTTATATGAGAACTTGGCAGCACATCTAATCCACGAACTCACTCACAAACTGTTCTTGACAATCTCTATAGTCATGTTCTTTCCTCCCCGCACTTGGCCTAGTTATTTTTTTTTCCAAACCCATTAGTCTTAAAGAAGCAAAAGCAAATTGAACTAATCTATGGTAAGCAAATACTTCAGCCTAACAGCAACAGTCAATTATAAATGATCAAACCATGAATCTAACTTATTTTATACACATTTGGTATTTTATTTTTCTAAACAGTATCAGAGGGCCTGTGCAGCATGGATTGGCACTCTCCAGGACGCTCCATCAGCATGAAAGGCTGCCACTTCCATCCCAGAGTGTCAGAGATGTGCAGGAATATTCAAAATTTGTACGAATTTGTACGAATTTGGACATTGGTATTCAAATCGAATGTTGGCACATTCAAAGATTGACATTCAAATTCAAATAGAATGTTTCAATACATTCATATTAATCTTCATATGGGATTCATATGCATTTGTATGGGATTTGTACGGGATTCTTATTGAACATTTGTATCAAATTCGAATCCCACTACATTTGAAGGGGATTTATTTGAATGAATACAAATTTTCTTGCATTCGATTCAAGAAAGCATCCCAGACTGCCCTGATCCTCCCTAGCTGTGGAGAAGTAAAAACTTGGGAGAATCCAGTACCCACTTCCAGGTTCAAACACTGTATGGGGGTGGCACGGCTGTGGCTACACAGTCACATGCTGCATCGTAAGTGCCATGGCAATGGCCAGGTACGTGGTAGAAGCTGTTGAAACCATTGCTGTGGCAATCTGGATGGCCCTTGATGGTCCGTCCATATTGCAATTCCCCAAAGGTAAGTTGGGGACAGTGCTGGTGCCTGTAGTGTGATCATCAGCCACTGCCCCTGAACTGAACATCAACAGGATGGCATTGTTTTACCATCCCATGAAGTTAAGTGTGAACAGGACCCAAGATAATATAAACTTTTGAGGTTCAGAATATTTTCTGCCACAGGGATTACAGTTCTTTGGCACTTTCATTTGGGGAACTGTTCTATATCCCCATCAAGGCACAGAATCAAAATTACTTCAGAATCAAAATGCTTAGAATCAGGTTGTATATTAAATGGGCCCTAACCTACTTCGTGGGAGGGACTGTAGCTCAGTGGTAATGCAAATAGCCTGGAAAGTCGACAGTGGCTGGTTCAATCCTCAGCATCTCCTTGGAAGTAGACAATGGTAAACCCACTTCTGTATCTATGCCAAGATACCCAACAACAACAACTTCCTTCAGAGTCGCTGTAAGTATAAAATGCAGTGGATGGAAATAAGGTTCCCTGCCCTAGGTTACCCAAATGAAAAGAGAGTGTAAAATGGTAATCTACCAAATGATGTCCCTTCTGTTCTTTACTACGTCTCATTTTAAAGGTGCCACGAGATGGCAAGAGGAAACCGTAGGATCTTCTTTATATCCCACAATCACCTCTTGCTTCCTCTGCCAAATAGCAGGGGGCAAACCTGGGAGACTCTTAGGCTTTTACGATGTCTGCTACCTCTTTGCATTATTGTGGCTTTTCAAAAATACCTGGATGTTAGCAAGTGCCCACTCACTTCCCTTCTTTCTTCTCTGTGCCTTCTAATATCTGAATATTTTGGAAGATGCCAAACCAAGCAGATGGGGCAAGGAATTTGAATAATGGAAAACTCGACATCATTGCTGAATTTTTCATAGTCTTGATATATCAGATTTTCATGAACAACTAGCCTGGGCGTAAACGGTGATTTCCATGGATATCCTAAGAAAATCCTGGGTATTTACTTCTGTCTGGAGGCACTTGAAGTACAGATATTACTGTATTTCACATCATATAAGACACACTGATCTGTAACTGGACGAGCAATACAGTATTTGGGGGGCAGAAACAGAATGCAGAATAATTTTAGAATAGATTTTAGAATAATTTAGAATAAAACCGATTTTAGAATAATTTTGTTGTATTAATAACATGAGCAGTTCTGATATGAATATCTGCCTATATCTGTGCTAAGCAGAGGAAACTATCTACAATAAATGACAAATAATCCAATGTAAAGTGACACTAAAGCAATTTTCTGTGCACTCACATGTCTAGAATGAGATACATTCTAAAGATGCACCTCAGAGATCTGGCTCAGAGTTCTTGCTAACTTAACAACATGTGACTGTGCTTATTAATAGAACAATCTATGTATTTTTAAATATGAAGGGCACAATACCCTGCTTTTCTTTTTAATTCAGTCTGTGCAGGGCCCTCTGAAATATGTATGGAATAAATTGGACTCCTATAAAATATATCCAGCCACAATAATATTTCATATAAGGCTCTAGCAAACTTACATGAAAATTGACCTGGCTTGTTCTTTCCCAGGCCATGACATAACTGAACATTGTGGGTTATATACACATTAGTCAACCTTGGACTGAAACATATCACCTTGCTTGTATACTGTGATGTTGTATACTATGTTTTTGCTTTTACAGGGTGGTAAAAGGTGAGCTCTCTTGTCTGACACAATCCTGGGTGCTTTGGGTCTCTAAGGTGCCACTGATGTACAATTGTGGAAAGGGCCATTCATGCTAACTTCCTGTTCTCATTAGGGGGCATTTATTTGCAAAATATAGTTTTTCACTACATTGTGCTTTGTGGTGACCAAGTTATGAATATGCTAGATAAAAACTAATTCTGTTGACTCTACCCTATCCCATATGTATGTATTAAAGTACAACTCAGTATTCATACGGTCAGTAAATAAGCAAGCAAGCAAATCCAGTATTCCCAGATAAGAGTCTGGCTCCCTAACCACTAGACCAAACTGGCTCCAGTCCTAGGAATGGGAAGCCCAGCATCTGCATGCCCCTGCTTCTCACACTCAAAAACTTCAAAGCTGAGAAATGAATGTTTCCCATCTTTGAATCTACAGCGTGGTTCTCTTTCATGACATACAAGAAATGGCCCTGGAAGACAGCCATGCGCTGTCCATCACAGAAAAGGCTCATGTAAAGCTCAGGGCAGGTAGGTCACTCCTAACATTGTTGTCCATCTCTACAGTCATGGCAAGTGTTTTCAAAGTTGTTCTTTTGTGATGCCTCCAAGAGGTCTTGACAGCCTCCAGAAGATGCTGCATGCCTGGAAGCACTTCAGTTAAGTACACACTGAGGATGTGCACAAATTTGTGGGGGGGTTGTATTAGGTTCGTATCGAATCAAATGCAAGAAAATTTGCATTTGTTCAAATAGTTTCCCTTTGATAGTGGTAGGATTCATATTCGATACGAATGTTCAGTGCCATAAGAATCCGATATGAATCCGATATGAATGCATACAAATAGGATGCAAATCCCAAACAAATCCCTTATGAATCCCATATGGAGCTTCATACAAAGGTTCATACGAATGTAAGAAAACATTCAATTTGAATGTGAATGTCAATCTTCGAATGTGCCAACATTAGATTCGAATTTGAATGTCTGAATTTGGCTAAATTCATATGAATTTTGAATGTTACGAATATTGGTGCACATCCCTAGTATACGTGTCATATCCCTTGGGCCTCTCATCAGGTGCACATCTCACCCAGTGTGCTTCCTGTCTTAATCAACCCACAAAAGCTTATATCACAAAGAAATAAGAAATAAAAGAAATAAAGGTGGCAGAAGATTGCTATTCTTGTCTGCAACAGAATACCACAGCATCAAAGAATTAGGTATATTCTATGAATGGGCCTATGAGTACCAATCTTCATATTGCATTGAACACTGCATTGATGTTCACGTATTTTGACACCCCTGTTCTTGCTACTCGATCTTATCACATACAATTCCTCAAGGAGGTGCAGAGAAAATGATCAAAATGTGTGTTTGAAGTACCTCGTCCATCTTTGCCAATATCCAGGATCATTAGGGATAATAAACGAAAAAGCAAAAGAGCAACAAAATTAAATATAAACAGACATGGACACTGGTGAAGAGAAAAGAGAATACTTTAGCACGAGACAGACAGAATGATGGCTCTCTTAGGGAACAGCTTCAAGCATAGCTCATTCTTGTATATCATCTCTGTTCCTTTGAATGGTGAAAAAGGATGAACACAGACGGGAAAATGAAAAAAAATCCAAGATTTTTGTACTCATGGATTTTTAAATTGCCATTCTACCTCTAGTTCCATCACTGAAGTGCATGTTATTCTCTTTTTTGGGAGGGAGGGATTGCACAAAGTGTAGAAACAAATTTCTGTAAAATACAAACCACTTTATCTATCCCTTCTCTTTTTATGTGAATGTGTAATCTACACACTGTATTCATTTGAATTGGCACAATTCTTTCCAAAAGGCTTTTGTGTGGTTGTCTTTGGAAAAAAGTACAAAAAATCGATATGAATACAACCCCGAATGGCTAAAAGTATGAAAATAATTCAGATCCCTAGCAGTGTATATCTTTAAAATCTGATTTAAACTGAGCAAAAAGGAACGTTGTCTCCCTTTGCTAGGCATGAGTCCTTTCTGCAAGACATTCCTGTACAAGCTGGTTTCTCCATTTGTTTCAAGGAGCAGAACTAAGTGTTTTCTGTCTACACAAATGGAACCAGCTTTATAATTGTGTACTCAAAGGAATGCCAGATCAGGACAAGAGCAGAAAAGTCTTCATGAAACTGATAAAATGAACAAATGACTTACTTTATTACAAAACACAGAGGTGACCAATTTTCATTAAGTTATTGCTAATGTATCCTTCAATGGAACCTTTGCATTCACTGTGAACACTTTATAAAAATCTTGCATTTATACAATAAGAAGTGTGAAAATTTTACACCTGGTCAAAAGGGTATGATCTTCCCATGCATGTTAAAAAGGACTACAGTTTATTTTATAATTCTAATAGACTTTTGCCAAATGATCTATTTTTAATCAGTCAGTCAATTAAAATCTAGTTTTTTCCCCCTTTACACAATGCATGCATAACAGGTTTTATTACCAGAATTTTTATTAGTGCAATTATTTCCTTTGAGTATCTAATGCACTTTCATTATTTGGTGTTTTACGTAAACATGCTTTTTGAAATGCAAAGTGGCAATTTGAAATTCAACACAGAAGGCAGACAGCTGATAAGGCACAAAAGATTCCAGTGTTAGTGTTCACTGATTTTCTGGCTTCAGCGTATATTATATTCAGTTGCTCATTACTCTTAGTACTGTATTTACTAATGTTGCTCAGCTGGAAAGAATTGTGTTAACTCAGCTTTATTGTACAGGAAATCTATATAAAAAAGCACACAGGCTACTGCACATCATTTCAGATAACCTGTCCTGTCCCATTTTGAAATCCAGGAATGAAAGATCCCAGTCTTTGAAGTTTCCAGCTGGGATCTTTTCAGCTGCATGTCTAGGAACGATGTACTTCCAGCACTGCTTCTGTGTGCCTGGCCAAACAGGGCTGAGGCAAACAAAAATCCTTAATAGAACCCCAAAAAAGCCAAAAGCAAAAAACCAAACTAAGGTACTATGCCAAAAATACAAAGAAATATAATAATTACTAAAAGGGTATGGTAACCCCACTGATAGAAAAATATAAATGGTAAACTGCAACAGCACTCAAAAGAAATAAGGTGTAAAAACATCAAACATAACAAATTTAAATGCAACAAGTTAAAAACACACACCAAAATAAAAATCAAACTTAAAATATAAAATATAAAACAGCTGATAAAAACAAAGAATTCAGGGCCATACGCGTTTCGACTAAAGAGTCTTCATCAGTGGCCTGTTAGGTAAAATATAACTAAAATGCTGTTCATGAAAAGTTTCTCATGCAAGAGCAATTCTCAACTGAAGTGTGCCTGGCCAAACAGGGCTGAGGCCAGTATCCCAGGCCATAGGGACATGCTGTTGACATGCCATTTGTGGACCAGGATACCACTGCTAGTCTCCCGGTGGAGTACTTCTCCAAGGTCTATCAGTGGAGTGAGATACAGTCAGACCTCCAATAGTGTACTCCATCCTCTCTGGGAATACATTCTAGGTTGGTCCTTCCACGGTTAACAACAACAACAAAAAAAAGTGAATAATTCAAACAGGGAAATGCACTCAATTTCCCATAATTCCTGTGAAATCCTGTGAGATTTCACAGGAATGATGGGAAATCTCTTCATCATTTCCCACACTTTCCTGTCTGTCCCAAGAAGCTGGCAGGGGGGAGGGGAGGCTGCACTGGTCACCACGGAAAACTGAAACCGTGATTGCCAGATCAATGGAGATGGAGGCCTGACTGTACGGGGCCATACCCTGTTCCATTACTCTGTCCAGAGAGGATGGAGTACACTATTGGAGGCAGGGCTTCTATTAGGCTGCAACAGCATGCAGATAGTAGGGGTCTAGTACGCCCCATGGCTAGAATAGTGACCAATGTGGAAGCAGCCTAATATGTAATATTTTTATCATATTAGCAATTATTAATAGAGCCTATAATTTTAGTCACTAAATGTAATCAGAATCTTATTAGAATACCTTTAGCTATTGATTATTTAAAAACAGTTTAATAGTTGCTAATTTTTTTACAACTAGAAAACAGCTTTGGGGTAATTGTTCTTAATAGCTCTGATACACACTATTCTAATTTTTATTCTGGGTTCTTGTTTCACCCTTGTATTGTCTAAATTTATTTTAAAGTGATTTATTTGTTGCTAACATTTACTTCAGTGTAATGTACAAATATACAGACTGTAAATAAAGCATTTGATTTAATAAATATTTATCCTTCTTCACAACTGCATTCTCTCAGTGTTACCGAGAAGAGCTATTTTAAGCGGCATGGAGACTTTTGAACTTTGGCCCAGAGTGAGGAGCAAGAAAATCCTCAATAATACACTCATGTTTTTGCATGACATTTTAAAGGAAAGTCAATTGCAGCTGTCACAATTTGAACTCAAAAATTAATGTGGTATCCCTAGAGTACCATCAGAACTTCACTTACTAGAATCTGAGGATGTATACAAAGTGTTTGATCACGTTTGGCCATGCACTTGTGCACATCTCTGCTATATTTCATGGGTCATTAAATCTAACAAGGCAGAGCTTATCTGAGTTCATTAGGATCTAAATGCCTTGTCAAAAGAGGGAGTGTAGCCACTTGTCCTGACAAGAGCTATACTTTTCATTTTAAAGAAGTCTAAACCCTGGACCAAGAAAGTGTTGACAACTATAGGCCTACAGAGCTAGCATGCAAATCTTTGGCAAGATGACTGATATAGTAGTGACTATAGTCAGTACAGAAACTCCAGGATAAAACAGATTATCCATATAGCACTTTGGGATATTCCTGGTTCATGTAAAAATAAATTAGTTCTTTAGCATTCACTCCTACATTTTACAACAATTAATAACAGTGAGTCAATCAGTATTAGCTTTTGGATGGAAAGATGCCAATGCATGGAAGGTGGAAAAATGGTACCATTACATACTAGAGCAAATGAAGTTCAATTCTCTTCTACAACAAAAGATGCTCTATATGGGGCACATGGAGACTGATGAAGTACTTAAGAACTGGGATATAATAATTTCACATGCCTAACAAGACAGGGGGAAGGAGTAATAAACTGAAAGAATATGTGGATCTCATGATCCACTGGAATCAAGAAAGCTTCTAAGGCTGTGTCCAGATAGGAGGTATACTTTGCAGGGGCTCTGGAGCAGGTGTCACAGTGCCAGACAGCTTTTAGAATGATTCACAGTCCCTGAGAAGCAAAGCCCAATGCTGTGCAGCAAAAAACAAACAAACAAAAACCCTGACTTACTTGAAAATCGGCTGAAGATTTTCAATTTTCCCTTTTCCTGTGTGCTTGGGCAAGATCTCATGAGATCTCATGAGTGTTTGCCCTCACCAGAAAATGGCAGCCTTTTCAAAGATGAAGAAGAAATCTCAGAGAAGGAGGGGCTGACCATGTGGTCAGAAAAGCCCGGTCTGCTGCTTTGGAGGACTCAGAGAATGTGGGGTTTTTCTGTTTTCCCTGAGAACTGTTTTACTTCAAATCAAAGGTAAGTTTGCATTTTTAAAAAAATTATGTCTGGAGGCACCCCACGTTGATCCATTACCTAAGTAGAAGGGAAGAGGGAGGGCAAGGAACTGATATAAAAATTGTATTTCAGATTTTGGATATAAGAAACTATTAAAAATTAATAGACAAGAATGTCCATAAGCAAACTATCTTAAAGTGACAAATGCCAGAATCAACAGTATGTACAAAAGAATAAGAGTTTATAAAATGGAATATTGGAGTGTGATCATACTCTAATTTTATGTGCAATCATATGGAGTAAATTCAACTTATTTCAGTGAGACTGCCTTCTGAAGAAACAGGCACAGAGTTACATTGTTAAGCATTCCTTATGTCACAAAGATTTCAGTGAGAGGGATAATAATATGCTTATCTCTTCTTTGAAATTAATAGGCTTAATCTTGGCAAATCATGCTCCAATATTTTGTATTCATCTTCCACTTTCATCATGTACTGAAACTTCGCAGTGAACTCCAAGATATATCGTAATGCCTAAATTTAAATGAACTAAGCCCTTAAATTATTCTTGGTTGACCTAGACAATAACACTACTGTATTTTTTTCACTTAAAAAAATTAATACAATATACTAAGGGACTTTCTGAACTCACCTCTCTGTAGTCCAAACCAGTGGGGCTGGACTAGCCAGGCTCACTGGCTCGGAACACAGAAAGATATAGGGCCTTTTCGCACTTAGCTGATTAGGCTGCCGTGCACTAGGGCTGGTAAGCTTCTGGTAAAGGTGGGACCATTTGCACTTGTCATGAGAAAAGCTTCCCTAAAGCACCCATTACCAACCAGAAATGTGAATGGTTCTCCCCTTGACCAGCCCGTGCTGCCATGTCTGCAGCCGGAAGTTCCACCTCCTCACTGCCACAACTGGCTGTTACCTGACATGCTCGGATGCCGTTGTGTTTGAGCGCAGGGACATATTGCGGCTGATCACATCAGCGCTCATGACTGAATGCCCCTCTTGCGACTCTGTTGCTAGATGCCACTCCCAGGGACCAGAGTGATGGATCATAGCAGCCACCACGACCGACACTGCCTCCCTTGGCTGCCAACCACAGAAAACCTTTGGATGCTCTAGGTAAGTTTTTGGTCAATGTTGTTAAAGGTGTGGATACCTAATCAACAATTAGTGAACTTCTGGGGAGGCAGGGCATGCTTGTAACAGCCTCCTTGAAGTGCAGATGCTCTTCACTGGATGTTTACTAACTGTTGGCTACAGGCCAAAGTCCAAATAGGCCTATGGTCTGAAACAGTGCTGACTGCATGATGGCGCTGTTCTAGATCAGCTCCTGCTGATCCAGACCAACTCCTCCTCCATGCTGCTGGAAGATTACTATTGACAGTGCTTCTATGCTGGGGCAGAAAGTTGACTTGAGGGGTATGGGAATGTGCAATCCCCATGCTCTTAGAGCACTCCCACCATACCACTTTGGTGTCCTACAGTTTGTGACTCTATGAGGTAATTAGGTTCCCTGTAGCACCAGATTTTGCCTGCTAGTGGCTACATCTATCTGAAGGTTCCATTAAAGCAAAGAACAACAGCCTACCCAAAACATTGAGAGTTTTCTTAGTATTGGAACAAGGGAGCTTCTGGCAGGAAACCTGAATTCCCCCTATGTTTACATAATTTCTGATGAGCTAATGTAGAGTGGTTAATGAACAGAGGCACAAAGCGTACTATTCTTTAATGACAGACATTGAGTTCCATTCCTTTGGGTCCTCTTGTCTTTAAATTCCACTCACTGTTCAAATATTCCACCTTGTTTTCTCTCATTTAAATAGTAAGAAGATAATACTAACAATGCTGTCTTCATTAGTGGGGCCTCCTGCTAAATCCCTTATTAAATTTGTGTACACTCATTTTTAAAATGAGCTTAGGAATAAACTATAGGAGTACATGAGCTCAGGATCAGGGATTCCAACTCTCATTCAAACAAAATCATTATAAAAAAGATAGAGGGGGGAAATCAAGTTTAAGGTGGTTAACATATGTGTGTGTGTGTGTGTTTGTGTGTGGCTACTCTTGTCCCTGTGAAAGAATACAGGACAGACCAGCAGTTATGCAGAAAATTTGAATGAACAATAACAGAAGGACTAGCAGTAAAGGTGAGTAAGCAGCAACAGTGGCAAAATTTGTCTGTAGAAAGCCTCCAGCAACCATTTTAGAGAGGTTTCCAATGTGCTCAAAGCTGTTTCAATCAGCCTGATGTGCTTACTGTCAGGGCTAGACATGAGTCAAGAAGGATACAATGAGATACCAACTGACTGCCCCAGTCGGTCTGCAACATGGAGCAAGTTCTTCATTTTTTGTTCCCAACAGTGTGCCTCAGGTGCGTGCAATTAACAGAGCAGGATCATGCTCCTAAAAGTACCTTTCACAGCTATCTCCATACCAACATGCCAAAATGGTGGATCTAACCAAGTCATGTCCTTACCCTTGTCAGGAAGCCTTCTCCGCTGCTTCGGCAGACTTATCTGTTCATCTGCCCCCTCAGGCTATTCTAATCTTGGTCCATATCTGGTGTTATGTAGGACCTTTCTGCAATTCATTCTAAAAAGCTGTCTGCATTGGGATAGATTTTCAGGACCATGCTCTGCCACATTGAGAGTACTAGCAAGGGCTAAGGCTAAGGGCTAAGGCTTGCCTTAAACTGGACTAGAATGCCGAAGGCAGACATAGATCTGGACTAGAAAGGGCAAGTGCAAAAAGGCTCTAAAGATAGTCTAATAACATTATAAACTCCTCAATTCAGTACTTACCAGAAAGAATACATATAACTGTGCACCATCAATTGAAATTGAAATAATCCTCTGCCTTCAGGCCTTAAGTCTAGAGATTCTTTCATACCATATCTCATTTAGAAATTGACTTTCACAGGAGAACACAAAGCATAGAAACACACACACACACAATCTCTCATGTGTATATATATATATATATATATATATGGACACACAAATATATCCTAAAGTATTTACTCGCATTTTCTCCTTCTATTCAAGGTGTTGAAGGGCAACTCTTTATTTTATTTATTATTTGTATTTCTATCCTGCTGATACCATCTATGATAAATGAATAAATATAATTGGACATATATGATTGAGAAAATTCTGGTGTAAAGGCATCATGTTTGATTATGAGTCCTTAAACTGAATTCCATCAGAGCTTTAAGATTGGGTTTACAACTGGAATAACAGAGGCTTGGACCATGAATATGGAATATTAAAAAGGCCTTGGAAAAAGTATTCACAATCTAAAATATTTTTAAAAAGTGAATAGAAGCTCTGTTCTGCAGTTTACAAGTACGGATTTTTCCTTTTTTCAAAAGTTGCTGACCAAGGAAGAGATTTAAGCTGCTGATGAGATTAAAAAATGCCTTGAGCACCAGAAGGAAAAGTAAACTTTTGGTCTATTTACATACGGGCTAAGAATTAATCACTGAGGAAAAGAGTAGTAACTTTTGTTTTAAGTGCAAATAAATGGCAACAATTTCTGAGATGGATTGTATGGAACGATGCTGAATTTGGGATTTTTTTTAAAAAAAGATTTGCTAAGCAGACATAGCTACTCACCATTATATTTTAACTTGAAGAAGGACAGAAGAGTAAGAGAAGATAAGGGGTTTCTTTTTGGAGTTTTACTGCTTGCTTTAGGGGAAGACAAAATCAATGTTTAACATTGATGGAATTAACTTTTGGGAGACAGCTTGGAGAAGAAGTGGTAGAATCAGTTTTTCTCTTAGGAACAGGCAGAGTGCAGGTTTTCTTGGGATGTCTGCAAGTTAATTTTTGTCTTTTGGGAGGAAGGAGAAGCCACAAGGAAATTCTAGGATTTTTGGAACTGAGGACCCGTATTCATTTTTATTCATTAACAAAAAGGAAGAATCATCAGTTTTCATGGCCCAATGTTGGCATAAAAAGGGGCAATAAGTCAGAACATGGTGAGACATATGAATTTACCACTCATGTGTCCACAATGTTCCTTTCCTTAAGGTGTGTGTGTCATATAATTACTCATAACAATTTTACATAACAATTTCTTTTCTGACCAATGGTCCATCAATTCAATTTTGGATGGATGGATGGCAAGAAGATTGTAGCTGGATCGTTTAACACAGGATTTTACATAACAAAAAAATACCATAAATAGAGACAGAAACTCATTTTGCCTTTTTGTTTTGGAATTGAAATCATAAGATATGGTTTCTCTTCAATTTTTAAAACCTTTGTAATGATAGCAAAGTGCTGCTTTTTAAAAGGCATCATTTTTGCTTTTTTTAAAAAGGGTTTCCCCCCCTCCTACTGCCCTTCCCCCCTTTTTCTCTCTCAGCTCTGCTCAGCTGATGGGATTAGCTGAAAACCTGGCAGTCTGGTTTTTGGAGTCAGAGGGACAGAATAGAGTGCTTTAAAAAAAGTTTTTCTGCTCTCGCTCACCCCCCCTTTTTTGCGCTCTGTTCAAAAGGAAGTGAGTGTGGTTTTTTTCCTGTAGAAGCATTTTGAATCTCCCGCTTTGCAGTTTGGGTTTTTCTGGTCAGAGCAATAGAATGGAATATTTTTAAATAGCATTTCTTTCTAATTTGGGGAGATTTTTACTCATTTTGGGGGATCAGTCTGACTAAGAATGGAAGAATATTCTCATTTTAGAGTCATCTTTGGAGAAGAAGTGGGAATCCTTTTTAAAAGTCATTTTTGTTCCTGAAAGAGATATGGTTTGTTGAAATCCTACATCTGTGCAGTTTTTGGGTTCCGGGGCATGCTGAATATATTGGTGAGAAGATTTTTGTCCTCCGTTTCACCCCTACTTATATTTCTTAATTTTTGGGCTAGGACTAGGGAATTTTTCTAGTGTTACGGTTAATTTTCTTTCTGGCTTTTATATTTTTCTTTAAGGTTTGAAAATTGTTCTTGTGGGAACTTTACTCTCATTTTCATATTTTCCCCATAAAAGGGCACAGCTACATGCTGGTTGTCTCACTTAAATGGGATGGGCTCAGTTTAATGCATAAAAATATCTTAATATGAAATGCTCATTTATTTAGCCATATTTGGGATTGTGCATGTTTATTTTTGTTCTTTTGAATGCTTAAATGAAAAATGTCTTTGAGATGGCTTTACATTTCATTTTAACTTTTCTTCTGTGTTTCTAATAAATTCTTTCTAATGATTTAACAAGAAATACTGGCTTTTTGAGTTTGAAATTAGTTTCAGTCTCTATTTATGGTATTTTTTGTTATGTAAAATCCTGTGTTAAATGATCCGACTACAAATTCCCTGGGAGCTTAAATTTGGTGTATTTTGGGCTTCAAATTAATCCATTTGGTAACACCACCCTATACCTAAGGATCTCATAGCTTTAAAGAAAATCAAGGATTTCTCTCTCATTCATTATTCCATTTACCCATGAATGCAAAAGAAAGTTAATAAGAGTAAGAGGGGGAGTTGGCTTTTCTACCCTGCTTTTCTCATCCATTTAAGGGGATTCAAAGTGGCTAATGCTTTCTATTCTTCTCCCCACAACAGAACACCCTGTGAGGTGGGTGGGGCAGTAAGAGCTCAGAAGAGAGCTGTGACTAGCCCAAGGTCATCCAGCTAGCTTTGTGGGGGAGTGCGGAATCAAACCCAGTATTCCCAGATAAGAGTCCGGATCCTTAACCACTAGACCAAACTGGTTCACTCCATCTGTAGACATGAAATTCACCACATGCCACAACTGGCACTGGTCATCTGTACAATGTGAAACTACTCTCAATCATGATCTGCAAAGGAAGGGAGGAAGCTCAATAACTATATTGCTTCCCCCCTTTCACAATAAAAGACTATCGTTCTCCTATTCTTAAAGCAACATCTGTTACCCACACACACCTGCTCACCACTGTCCATTTCAAACATCATTCCTTAAAAATTGAGAGCAAGCAGTGTGGTCCTTGAATCCACTCTATCTCTAAGGTTGCATCCAGACTTATTTTACTATATTTGGACATGCCAGAAAAAAGCACAGATATTCTAGATTATCCAAATATAGCGGAATAGGTAAGCAATGTCTGGACGCAGCCTAACTGCTCTTTTGGTGGCACAAGGGGAAAAGAATTTGGCACCTGTGGAGATGCTGTACTCTTCTTCCACACTGAATGCTCAATGAGGGAACAATGTCATGAAGATCCTGCCTCTTCACTGTGCATTCAAAGTGCCCTAAGAGTCCCAGGCAGAATTTGCCTCTGTTTTCACTAATATCTTAATGAGATTTAATTCTTCACAGCCTGTTTTAAATTCTGCACCTTCTCCAAAAGATCATGGAAGATAAAGATTAGCTTGTCACTTAAAACGAATTCTATATTTGTCGATCTGTTATCACATAAATCTCATACGCACATAAATGAAAGGTAATTGTTTTAAGGAATCAGCAGCTATGAAGATTCAAATGAAAGGCATGGCACTATACAATCAAAATCTCACCAGACTTAATGCACCATGTTGATAGATAATGATAAATTTACTCATGGATTTCTAAATGGCCTTAAAATACACAACTGTTCAGGCACAGTGGAGGCTGAGAGAACTAGCAATGAATTTAGTAAATTAAAACTTGTATTATCTGTCCCCAACAGACGATTGGTAATAAGTTGTTATGCTTGTGTGTCAAATGAAGAGGAAAATAGGAATCTGACAAATAATGGATTGAAAATGCATTTCTTCTAACAGAATAGAAAAAGGAGCGTCCTGCATATTAGGGCCATGGGATGGGGGAGGTGAGTCAACATAATGATGAGAAGTCTTGCTTTCACCCACTTGAGCTGGAATGTGCCATCTAACCAATTGATTCCTGGTGAAGGAGGATGAAATCAAAGTTTTGACTTAGGCCATTTCATCACTCATGTAAGCTGTCCCTATATAGATCCTGCTGTCTTGTACTGGGATACGCAATATATCCCAAGCTGGGATAGACTGTGGAACATAGGAGTCTGGATTGTGATGGCCTGTTCTGTGCCAGCTTTGGAACCAGCTCGCCAGCTTCAGAACCAGTCAGGTGAGCCTCTGAATGCTCCAAAGGCTAGGAACAAAAGTTGTGCAGTCAAAATGGATCCCCCATGCCATCTGCATAGAATGGAATTATTCCAGGTTTTGGTATACCACTCCCTACTACATTGGTAGACTTCAAAATGGAGGTCAGACTAGACTAGGATGCCATTTTGAGCACCCTAACTCAACCTATGCTCCATTTTATGTGAAGAGAGGGCATTAGGGTGGACAGCCCCCCCCCTTTAGCATGCAGAAGGGAGGCTTACAGAGCCCTTCCTGATCCATACTTCTGGGAAGTGCAGAAAGGTCCTTAGATCACTGTCCTATTTTTTGTGCTCCAAGGACTTAAGATTCTAGAAGATATTATTTGCAGGATGTGTACAGAGTCCATGAAGCCTCAGGGTTTTTGGGTGGGTTGCAATACACTTCGCCCTTACAGGTTGGCCACTCCTGCCTATTAAAATGGTTCTCAGTCTGTCGATCTGCCTGCCTGCCTGCTTCTGTTCTCTCTCTCTCCTAGCTATTCACAAAAATATTTCACTCTAGTGAGTACAGGTAAAAAGAAATTGGACATTAGAAAGGATGAGCCAAAAAGAAACCAGGCAGATGCTCTTTCATGCAAAATTTCATAAATGTAAAGAGCTTCTAATGTAACCTCCTAAATTATTTGAGAACCAAGCAGAAAGGTTTCTCTTCCTTGTCTGCATACAGAACACACAAAAGACCACTATGACATTAATTTAAGTTAGCAGTGTGTAATAATGATACAGAACACACTGTAGATATTTATCAGACCATAGAAAATAGCTGTTATAATGGAAAATGTCACACATGGAGCAGCATAACAAACTTGCAGACAATAAAAGCATTAACAACTTTTTTTTATAAAAAGAAAAGAAAAATAACATGTATCAGCAACCAGAATGATGCAATGCATTTTTCAACTGGCCTAACAGATAGTAGTGATGAGAAGCTCAACCTGCAGCAAATTTAAGATTACCATACCATTCCTGTGAAGATAGGAGGCCCAGGGGAATTTGTGTGCGATTAAAATGGTAGAACGGAGGTATAGGTTCCCCTTGTGCATTGGACCTTTCTGTACTAGGCCTTATTCCAGGTTATAACCTGGAATAGAGGGCCTGCCATCTGCCTGGGGCCTGCTGTAGTCTGCACCAGTATATGGATGGAAGACCCATTTGTTTTCTGGGATATAATCTAGAATAAAGTCCAATGGAGAAAGGGCCACTGTTTTCTCTAGACTGCTTTTAAGGGCTACTAGAATATTTTTGAAAATCAGTAAATCTTCATCAGTATCATTTCACTAGTGCTGTAATGAATGAAACGAATGGAGAAAGAATTACTCTTAGGAGTGCTATCCCCTTCAGCAGTTTAGGGCAGTGATGGTGAACCTTTTGAGCTCAATGTGTCAAAATTCACAAGAAAACCTAGCTTAACTTGGGTGCTGTGTCACATCTAGAAATATCCACAATTTTGTGATATTTTTAGCTCTAGTAAAAAAGTTATTTTTTGATATATGTATTTTATTAAAAGCAAAAACAAATAATTCTTTACATTAGTGACTTTTGTTGCCGAATTTCGTGTGCTAAATCTTCAACTGAAAGTTGGTATTTCGTACACTTCAAGAACAAGCAAGCACTACACACCCAGGTGCCAGAGTGACCAGGTGTGTCACCCAAAAGGGCTTGGTGTGTCACCTGTGACATGCGTGTCATAGGTTGGCCATCACTGGTTTAGGGGGTGAGGACAGGAAAGGCTTTTTTGGTGATACCCCATAGATTATGGAATTGTCTCCCCTACGGGACGCATCAAGAACTCCCACTGTATGTATTCAGATGACTGGTGATGATGTAGCTTTTACCCTGGTCTTTAGCTGAGGAGACAGCATCCAATCCCTACACACCCACATTTATTGCTTTAACTAATTTATCTGTTTTACAGTGATTTAAAATTCTGCAGCTTCTGACACACGATGGCAGCCATTTTCTGAGTGGCCCTTAATCGTGCCAGGCAGAAAGTGGCCAAAGTAAGCAGTGGTGTTTACTGCTGCATCTTTAGAGGGCAGCAACAGGAACACAACTTAAATTCCTGCTCAGCCAAGGAAGCCTCCTGAATGACTGTGGGCCTGCCTGTGTGGAAAAGGCAATTTCAGCAGGCATGGCTTGAAATGCAGGGAATGCCTGCTGAAATTGCCTCTTCCATGCAGTCATTAAGGGTGTACCTTTCAGAAGGCACATCTCAGCCTAGCTTGCATCATAGGGTTGTTGTGAGATTAAAGTGGAACGAAGGAAAATAAATATTGTTTACCACACTGATCTCTCAGGAAGAAAAGACTGTGTATATGTGCATGCTGATGGAAAAAAGCTAATTGATACAAAGGAAGTGGAAAATGTTTAATCAAAGGGGAAGGGAGTCTTTAGCTCTGGCAAAAGTGCAAAATTTCTGTTAAGAAAAAAAAGTCAAGTTGAGACTTTACTTCATCTCTGATTAATTTTTCTCTCTTTTAGCTGTAGAATTAAATCATCGTTGGAGGTTTCATCACATCCAACTGTCTT
Source organism: Aspidoscelis tigris stejnegeri (assembly GCA_023333525.1). NCBI lineage: Eukaryota > Metazoa > Chordata > Lepidosauria > Squamata > Teiidae > Aspidoscelis > Aspidoscelis tigris. The sequence goes on along the minus strand of JALMGA010000002.1, from coordinate 86,209,076 downwards.
CATGCTGTGATGCAAAATGTCTATGAAGTCCTAAGTAGTCATTGCAGTTCATATTTTGTTAAAATATCGCAACAGAGAGCCATTGTAATTGTAATTATTGTAGCGCATTATCACTGACAGTTCATCTAATTTAATATGTTTGTATCTATAATAAAAGGAGTTATCTGCAGAAATGGAATATGAGGTGGATTTATCAAAGTAAAGCCAATTCATTCTGGGGGTGGGAACAGCATTCTTTCCAGCCTGTCTGGATAACTGCACGACCACATGGCCACCCCACCCCCCCAATTTCCCATTGCTGAAGTGTGGTCTTCCTTTTGTGAGTACTGTAATAGGTGTCACCTCAGTTATATAAAAACACCCCCCTCTTGTGGCTAAAAGCTTCTAGTACATTTATTTGCACATTTTCTAATCACAAACGCAACATTTGCAGCAAGTTCTAGCAAAAATGCCAAACTGGCTCTGGTATTATTTAATATTTATTTATTTTATTTGTTTAAATTTTATCCCGCCCTATACCTAAAAGTCTCATGGCAAGTTACAATAAATAAAATAAAAAACATTGACATATTGAACTGTGGGTGGAGATGATCGACTAAGTAATGAAAACTTTTTGGAGAATTGCAGTCCCACTTCCCTGTGGCAAAACTGCCACCATTTTCAAGTACTGGCATACCTTCCAAAGATTCATGGAGGGTATTGGGTTGTCTTGCGTTCGTGGGGAAAGTTCAGCTACAGGAGGAAAAATAGTAGAACCTAACTTTTCTTGACATTGCTGCTTCTCATAAATGCTTATGTGACTTGTAACAGTTGTTCCCAATACCTTTCATTCACTGTCAAATCAATTCCATAAAAATACTATGGAGATTCAAAAAGCAAAATGAGTGCCATGTTTAGGATCTTTATCAGGGTTTTGCTTGCCCGTGACATACACAACATGACCTGAAATAAACTGCATTGATTTGACCAAAACTGAAATAAACTGCACCAGCTGGTCATTACCACAAACACTTCTTAGGATCAGAAGTGTTCACATGGTGTAAAGGGCAGGCATGTAACCAAAATATTTTCTTCAACATATCTAAATCTCTGTATTTTGGTTTCTCCTTCCTGTTCTCACACTTGAACTTGACTCTTTAGACTGGCAAGCATTTTCTCCTGCTTTTGGCAATATTAGTTAATCGCCTAAAAACTGAGCTTTGCTTATTCACATTTCATTTCACTGACGAATAGGTGATATGTCTAAGCAATTTAACCATTACTGGCAAACTAAAATCTTTCTCATACTTCTCATACTAGTTAAAAAACTGCACTTGGCAGGAATTCAGCAGTCCATCTTTATTCAAATATTCTTTGCACAACTAAATTTCCCTTCCTAAACAGAAGAGAAATGATCCCAGTATTTCATCTAAATTTCAAGCATTCAAATATTTTTTAGTTGAATACTTAATATATACAAATTTTCTACATACTTTGTTGATGGATATGAACTAAATTGAAAAAAAATGTCGTTTCGAGGAAGGAAATATAAGTGCAATTCTCTTGGGGGCATTCATTCTTCCATACTAAACATCTGGCCTTTAGTGAAAATGAATTGGTTAAGTCTATTCTTCCAAGATACCATGTTTTTAAGTTAATTTACTGGAGAATAGTTAATGATGAAGCATGAATTTTGTGCACTAAAACCTAGGCCATGTTCATATGCTGTGATCTTCTGAGACAGCTTAGAGAAGGTTCACAGGTGAGATTGTTTAGACACTAATTTACCCCTTCCCCTCTCATAAACGTTCTAGGTTAGAAAAGGTGGGTTAGAGATGGGGTGGACTGTCATCATTAAGCTGCTTCTGAGCTACTTTTGGTCACATGTGAAATCAGCCTTATTTATAAAAATATGTGTTTAATATATTCCATATGGATTAATGGAACTCAAACAGTGGATATTCAAAAGACCTGTGTTTGAACTGAACAGACTATCTATTTAAAGTGATAATTTGAAAACAAACTGAACAAAGGGGTGTTTGATTCAAACCAAACAACCAATTTTAAGTCTGGGTATCTCTCTAGACTGTCTAATAAAACTGTGCATCTGGTACAGCTGCGTCAACATTCATAAGCAGATTAGAATTTAGTATTTTTTTAAACTGAATATCTTTTCACACTGTGAAGCTGATAAAAGAAACCAAAAGATCGTCAAAAACAAAACGTGCAGTTGAATTTTTGTACTATGTAAAAAAAAGAACAGAATAGAAGTTATAGCCCCTATACTATGCTGCTTTCTTTATTTGGCTTTTCAGGAGTAAGCCTTTCAAGATTTGCACTCTGATTATATAAGGGAGTGTTCCAGCAGTTTCATTGTTCTGTTTGTCCTTTTCTGCACACATTCCAGTTTCATGATATCATTTTTAGATGTAGTGATCAGAATTCTACACAATATTCCAAAGGTAGGCTCACTGTAGCTTTATGCAGCCCTTTCCTGGTCTGTCACAGAAAGCTTAGCCCTCATCAATTTACAGGTGTAATTACTTTATAGATTGACATGATGGCTGCAGCTGTGCTTATGGGTGCCTGTGGAGATGAGTGGAAATATGGCCTGTGTGTCAACAGCTACTTTACAGCACTAATGAAAATGAAGATGAACGCTAATCTGAAAACAGCAGTCCTTGTTTCTAGGGGTATGCACGAATGCAATTTTTGATATTTGATTCATAATAAATTGAATATTCAAAAATCTGAATTCATATGAATAAAGACAAGCAAATGTCTAGACATTTGAACTGATATGAATACATTTGTATCTATTTCAGATATTCAATACAAATCTCATATGCATCCATACTTATCTGTACACATACCGTTTCTACTGTGTACATATCCATATAGATGTATATGGACACACACAGGACAAGTATGTCCAAATTATTCATATGAATAACTCAAAATATTCGTATTTGTACAAATACTAAAGTACGAATGTCTGAACATTAGAGTGAATGTCTGAACTTATCCGATTCATCCGAATAATGAATATTTTGAATATTCATGCATAAGAACATAAGAACATAAGAGAAGCCCTGCTGGATCAGGCCACAGCCCATCTAGTCCAGCATCCTGTTGCACACAGTGGCCCACCAAATGCTCATGGGCATCTCAAGCAGAGACAAGGACAAACCTTCTCCTGCTCTCGAGTCCCAGCAGATGGCCTTAGAAGCGCCCCAGTTCCTCCCCAAACATTCCTCCCCAAACATTCTTCCCCAAACATTCCTCCTTGTTTCATCTAAGATTGCAAAAATGCACCTCTGAAGGTTTTGAGGTGGGATTGTTCACACATCAGCCTGCACCTTCACCCTATGAACGTTCTGTGCTAGAAAAGGTGGATTAGAGAAGGCTTGGGAACATCAAGGCCACAAGAGACACCTCTGAGGTGCACCTTTTGTTATGTCTGAACATCAGCCTTGGTGAGCTGATTTAGTCAGCTGGTGATCAGTGCAGATGAGAGATAAGGAGAATTGGGGAATTACCTCTGGGCTCTCCAAACCACACTTGTCACATTAGATGTTTACAACTCCATGACAAGAAAGTAATTTGTATACATAACTCCACATATTTGTATACATAACTCCACATATAAATCCAATCTGTACATAGCTCACTAGTACAGCAACTGTCTGAAAACAGATAGTTGTGGGCTAATCCCAGCATCTCTCTGAGGCCTTTTCACACTTGGCCCTCTATGATGGCCATGCATGCTCAGACAACAGTGCGTCCACACTCCATAGAGCAGCTCCCATCATGTGCAGCCATCCCCATCTTTGATAGCTGTGGAGCAGTAAAAATTGCTCCACAGTTATACCAGGAATGCCAACTACACTTCTAGTACAGTCCCAGACCTACTTCTGTGCAAAGGCTGCATGTGGTAGAGATAGCGTGCCTGTATCTGCACAGTTGCCTGCCACATCCCCCAATCATGATAGCAACGGTCTGGCACGCGTGGCCCTTGCTGCAGTGAGTCGATTGCTCCCAGATGGGAGTGTTCACCAGTGTTAGTTCCAGGTAGGTTTGCAAATACTGGCCTCTGTCCCTGATCTTAACTGCTGTGGGACACTGTCCCACGGAAGTTAAATACAAATTTCCCCTCAAACAACAGTTACAGTCCCCGATCTGGAAGCTAAAGTACTGACACCGCTGTTTAAGTTAAAACAGCATCACACAGAGAAAGCCCTGTTTTAGTTTGAGAAAAAAGGTGTGGAAGTAAAAGGTAGTGGGAAGAATTAAAATAGAGATCATGTTAAACCACTTAGTAGGACTCAATAAAAGTCTTTATGATTGTGTCCGAAGTGTCATTTGGTTTTCTAAGACAAGTGCACATACATATTATTTTAAAGGCTTATAAATCATGTACAATCTTTCCCTTAGCTAATGAAACCTATTTCCTTTAACTCACATTCTCAGCACAGTTTCCACTGCATACACTCCTATCTCTCAAATGCCAGTAACAAACTGAATTAAGTATTATATGATGCCAATTTAAATAGCGGATCAGTGTGAATTGATACTTACCCCTGGAGTGCTTTTTCTCCAAACCAATCTCCTTTTCCTAAAGTACGGAGAAAGATTGGATCTTCCCCAGGTGAATCTTCACGAGTAACATTTACCTGATTAGAAGAAGGGGGGAATAGTTAAAGAAAACAGATTTTATTTGAAATGTATAAGAACTAGGAATGTGCCAGACAGGTGTCTGTTGAATCTTAATAGCAGTTACTGACTCAAGGACTGTTAAGTGCTGTCTCTAACAGCCCTGGCATCTACTTATAAGTCCTTTCACCAGCAGCCCTGCTATAAACTGGAAAAGTTCTCTGTTCAAATCTTAACTGGATGGATGGATGCACAGGGACAGCACAGTTGCTTCTGGTATGCCTGATGGGGTCATCAGAAGCTGCGCTGTCCCATCAAAGCAGCTTCTCAGTGGTCAAACAGGACATGCCATTGCCGCAGCAGGGGTGCAGCATGTCCCCGAAGAAGCAGACTTACGTCGTACCCTTCAATTGGGTGCTACGCCGCTGCTGTGGGCAGAAGAAAGCTGTGACGTTCTTATGTAAGTCTGATCTAGGGATGTGCACGAATATTCCAAACACTGAAAATTTGATTGAATTTAGACATTCAAATTCTAATCAAATGTTTATACATTCAAATTTAACATTCAAACAAATTTTTGAATCTTTTGAATCATTTGTACAAATTATTTGGACATTTGTTTGTGTACGGATACGTACAGATTACATACGTATCTGTACGCATCTTATTCGTATCTGTACGCATTTGTACACATGCGTACAGGACAAAAACAGGATGCATACAAGATAAAAATAGGATGCATACAAAGGTGTACGGATGCGTACGGACACATTTGGATGTTGTTGACATTCGTATCTTCAAATACAAATCGAAAATTCATATGAAAAGATTTGAATGTATTCAAATCCTGTCGAATGTGAACACATTCAAAGTTTAAAAATTTGAATAGATTCAAATCTTTGGATATTCGATTTGAAGCGAGTCCCAAAAATTGCATTTGTGCACACTCTTAGTCTGGCCACAGCCTAGGTCACTTAAAGGACCCTTAGCATCAAGTCTTGCAGTTCATTAATAATCAATACATTTGCTGGAGGAGCTGAATGGACTGCAGATACTGCCTAATGCTACCAGCAGTGCCAAAGACATGAGCAAATGAAACACTAGAGAAGAATCAATCAGGACGATAAAGAGAGAGTATTGTCTGTGCCCTCCACCTGCAAAACCATTCCTTGTTTGGGCTTGTCTTGCTATTGCCCCTCCAGTGCATCTGTTGTGACATTCAATTACAACAAAGTGGGTGAAACAGACTCACAATTGTTTATGCTTCTCAACTAGACAGATATCCCTGGAGTTTAAGTGATTTGGGGTTATACTGGGATGCTTAAGTGTTCCCTTAACGTTTTTGAGCAGTATATATCTATTTTCCCATATGCATTTATATTGTTTGCAGTGTTTGTACAGGTACGACTCATTGACTGAACAGTTTTCGCTTGAGATGTTGTGGCAAAAGCACTCTGCTTTTTCTTCTAAATCCATCCCAGCCAAGTTTTATCCATAGATTTATTTACACTGAAGTCCTTTGACCAAGATAAACATGCAAGCCAATGTCTTCTAATTCCAAGTCATCAGTCTGTATTCTTTCTCTGACAGTGAAAATGTTGTATATAACATTCGTCTTCCTAACGTTAATCATCAACTTCATTTCACTGCTTTTCTTGCCAGTTCTTGCACAATGTCTTCTCGCTGCTCTGACAAGTTACTTAATACAGCAAAATGAAGGTGGTCTCCTTTTGTTTTTAAACCTTTAATCTGCAGATTCAGTGGATGCAAAATACTCAGAAGAACAGCAGTGAAGAATGCAGAAAAGGAGATGTCTAACTCCTTCTTTCACTTTAATAACTCTTGATCTTTGGCTAGGAGAACTTCTGAGCTTGCTTTCTATAAATATTTTCATTGGTTTTAATGTAAATGTCTTCAAGGCTGCTAGACCACAAGGAATTGATTGTGGGAGCTTTTCATTCTTGCATGTTCCAGTATGCTCCATCTGCATGCCACTGAGGTGCTTCCATCCAGAACATCCCAGAGTGTGCAGGAGTGGTCCCCAACCCTCCAAAGCTGTGGAGTAGGGATGTGCATGAATATTTGTAACATTCAAAATTCAGCCGAATTTGGCTGAATGTGGACATTCGAATTCAGATCGAATGTTGGCATTTGAAGTCTGACATTTGAATTTGAATTGAATGTTTCAATACATTCGTATGAAACTTAGTATGGGATACATATGGGATTTGTATTGGATATGTATGGGATTTGTATGCATTTGTATGGGATTCATACAGGATTTGTATGCAATTCGTATATAATTGAATATTTGTATCAAATACGAATCCTATCACATTTGAAGGGATCTGTTCGAACAAATATATATATATCTTGGATTGGACTCAATACAAATCAAATACAAAAACACACATTCATTCACATCCCTACAGTGAAGGATTTTTTACTGCTCCACAGGTTCACCAGGAGCTGCTGGGGGGCTCCTCAAGATCTCCCAGATGCAGCATTCACACTTCCTGTGCAATGCTGAGGCTGGGGCAGGGCATCGTGGCACAGCTTGAAAAATGCATGCCACATTGTGCTCACCATGGCAATAGCCTGGCATGCACTGGAAACTGCCATGTCCATTTCTGTAGCAATCCAGCCTGGCCAAAACTAAGCATTCATATGTGAAGAAGAAGAAGAAGAGTTGGCTTTCATACCCTACTTTTTCTTCTCACAACAGACACCTTGTGAGGTAGGTGGGGCTGTAAGAGCTCAGAAAGAGTGCTGTGAGCAGCCCAGGCCTCACCCAGCTAGCTTCATGGAGGAGTGCAGACACGAACCAGGAGACTACTGGATAAGAATCTGACAGTCTAACCACAAGACCAAGGAGGAAAGGCATCCTGGTTCACCCCACCTTAACTTCAGTGGGATAGAAATATTACAGCATCCCACTAAGTGTGAACTATCCCATGGTTGAAGTTTACACACAATCAAGAGTTAATGAAAACAGCATAGACAGAATTCAAATTCATATTCCTTGGATCTCCTGGTTCATTCCCTTAAGACATGAATGAGATCAATTGTGTTGTAATCATTTGCTGAAACAGCTTGTTCTGAAGTTTGAGACATATCCAGATGTATTTCTAGGCAACAGGTCAGTAAAATTTGGCGAACATACACAATTTTCATCTCCAGTAAACTTTAATCTTCTGTAATGATTGCAAGGCACAACTTATGTAAACACCAAGCTACAAAACTCTTCAGTTTCAAATACAGTTTGTAGATTGGCTCAGTAAGCTGATGTGCCAAAGCAGATATAAGGAGCTCAGTTAAAGGTACAAATCTCCTGAACATGTTTTCCTGTGTGGTTGCTAGTGAGTTTATATCTTTGGGAAAACTAGGGGAGCAGCAGTCATTGTCTATTGAGCCAAACGCCATTTTAACAGCTATGCGATCATGTGATCCTGACAGAAAACCAAGTGCAGACGGCGGATCATATTTGGAAAACCCCTACCCATTGCCAACACCAGCAATAATATGAAATTAAATGTGAAATACTGTCTTTCCCTTAGCCTTTCAAGAGAAAAGGCTCTGGCTGGTGCAGCAGTCCCAAAACATGCAACTATTTATTATGACATTTCTTTCAGATCAAGTGCCAGGAGTGCTTACCTTGCCTTTGCTGATTATGAAGAAAGTGTCCCCTCGAGCCCCTTGCCTGATAATGTACTCTCCACTTTCATAGTGGGTCTGCGGAGAATAAAAGAGAACATAAAATAAATTACAGGAAGACAGGAAATCATAGTTTGTGACACAACTTCCATCTCTGTAGTTCCATAAACTACAGTTTCTCAATGCTGGTCCCCAAGGTATGGAATAGTCTCCCCCTTGAGGTGCGTCAGGCTCCTTCACTGTATATGTTTAGGAGAGCAGTGAAGATGCATCTCTTTGCCCTGGCCTTTGATTACATGGGAATATACTGTTTCTTGCCACTTTACAGACAGTTATTGTTTTAATATTTACTGTTGTTTTTAAATAGTTGCCTGATTTTAAATGTTGTTACCCGCCCTGAGACCTTCAGGTATAGGACAGGATAGAAATACAAATGATCAGTCAGTCAGTCAGTAAATAAGCAAGTAAGCAAGTAAAATACCCTGTAGCAACAACAACAACTAGAGTTTGTTCTTTTGCAACTTGGCCATCACTGGCTACTTTTCATCACTCTTTATCCTGAACACTACCATTACTTTATAACTGAGTTCTTCAACAAGTCCATCTAACATTTTGTGTAGTAGTGTTTCTGGCTGTGCTTACTTGAAAGAAATACAAGCACCCCTGAGGAAACTTAGATAGGTGGGATTGTCCCCATGCTTGTCTGCCTCTTCTCATCAATGAACATTCTAGGCTAGAAAAGATGGATTAGAGATGGGATGAAAACAGAAGGGCTATACCTTGGGATGTGCATGGATATTTGTAACATTTGAAATTTGGATGAATTTGGACATTCAAATTAGAACCAAATTTTTAGCATATTAGAAGACTGACAGAACTTGAAATGAATATTTTGATACATTCATATGAAGCTTCATATGAAGCTTGTAGGGATTCATGTGGGATTTGTATTGGATTTGTATGCTTTCATATAGGATTGAACATTTATATCAAATGCAAATCCTACCACATTAGAAGGGGATCTATTCAAATGAATATGAATTTTCTTGCATTTGATTTGATATGAATCGAATTTAAAAAAACCATTTGTGCACATCCCTACACAAAGGTGTTTTAGAACTGCATTTTTGCTACTTGTGAATGCAGGATAGAGGAATATGTGAGGTGACGACTGAAGCCCTCCCTTTGATTTCCCTGAACCACATTTTATGGTTCAAAGTAAAGCTTGTGGAGCTCAAAAAGTTTCCAAGCAGACTCTCACTTCTCCCACACTGGCCCCAGACCTCAAGATACCATTGAGGGCCCGTTCAAGTTTCAGACTAGACCATCAACCCTTGAAGAGCAGGTGGTGGTCAGGACCAGGCAGGCGAGATAACCATGGCAACAGCCGCAGCAACATCCAGCATACACCAAGACACTGCCATGACAATCTGGATGTGGGGTGCAACTGCACCAATGCAGCCATACCACCATGCTCACTCACAGCATCACACCACAAAGTGGGAGAGAACACTGCTGACTGGGAGTTGCCTAGTTGCTCTTGGTCAAGCTGTGGACAATATTTTCATTATCTACAGCTTTCCCTGTGAAGACCAAGGATGGCTTGCTCAGCTCTAGGACAGTGGCAATGGCAGCAATGTGCAGATGGGTCTCACTAGGGAGCAGCTGGAACCATTCTACCTGGTAAGTACAAACAGGCCTTGAGTCTTACTCAGCAGACCCTGTAGCTGCCATTTATAAGAAGAAAGAAGCCATTAGCTGTTAGAAAGATATCCATTAATTTCCATTTGCAGTCTGGACCCTCTATCACCATAACTGATGGTTATGGAGCACTGTAAGCACTGTAGCTATGTTGTTTCCCTATCAGCTTGTTAAGAGTGCACTTGTCCATTGACTTTCATGGGTGGTCTGCCCCCTCAAACCACAGTGATTCCTCTAACCCCACTTTGCTTTAATATAAGACTTTGCACGAAGCAGTGATTTGCATGAAGCAGCGTTCCAACCGGATCACCATATTGTACATGGAACGTCCCCATGTGGGCACTGTCATTATTTTAGCCAATCATAATTGTTTTATTGTGACCTGTCCTGAGACCTTTGGGTATAGGGAGGGAAAGTAATATATAATTATAATCTCAGCTATTCGATTGTCCTGTTGGGGCATCTCAACACAGATTTCTAGATTCCTGCAGCACTATCTTCTCCATCTCAATTATATCAAGAAAATTCAGTTAATTCCTCTTGGTGATGTTGTGCCCTACGCAGCATCTTACCAGTCACACACATGATTTCACCCAAATTTGGAGATTCTAATTTGAATCAAATGTTTTGATACATTTGCATGAAGCTTCATTATGTTGCATGGGCTTTGTATGCGATTCATATGTGAATTCATATTGGGCATTTGTATCAAATTTTAATACATTTGAGAGGGATCTATTTGAAAGAATATGAATGTCCTTGCATTCGATCTGATATGAATCAAATATATATATAAACTGTGCACATCCCTACACTTGAAAACACATCTTTTTTTCTAATTATCCAGAAATCACAACTCTACTGATTCTGAGTGGTTCTGCATTAACACATTCCCACAGCAATTTATTTCCACCTCTTGTGCCTTAGGGATGATTAGTCTTTCACATTAGTTAAGTAAATATTTAATTAGAGCAATTCATGAAGTTTGTACTTGGGAAGTACAGAACAGATAGAAACTATACCCAAAATTAATGTGCAGCAGCAAATGCAGGAAAACCTATTCTGATGGATAATCGGCATTAATTTTTAAGTAGCTCTGAGGCTGATTTAGAAACTAGATATTACAAATATGTTTATATGGTAAATTTATACCCAGTTTCCTAAATGCCAGTATGGATTAAAAAATATTATAAAGAATATGCCTTTTCACCTAAAAAGATATATTGTTTTAAAGCGCCTTAAATTATAATCCTAAATTTTTATTGGGGAGAGGTTAGCATAGTATAGAACTTATGCCCCGCCTCCAGAGAACTGCAGATATATTGCAGCAGTAAAATATTAACTGCAAAATTATTTTAGCTTCATTTAGCCATACTAGAAGTGAAAAGGAAAATGATTTACAAAGTGTCCCAAAGTCTTCTAACACTCAATAGATTATCAAGCATTCTTGGCCACAGCAAAGGGATTTATGTAATCCATAATGCCAAAACTCTGCCTCATCCTGAACTCATAAAGGTGTGTGGAAATTAGATAATGGGAAGTATTAACTGCGGGGGTGGGGTGGGGACGACGGGGGTGAATTCATCTGACTCATCATTTCTGCTGATGCAAGAACTTCAGCAGCATTTCTATCTCATGATGGTCTGAACAGGCATGGAGTTGGGTTGGTCACAGCTTGTTGAGCTCCACACTCCTGCCACACACTCACCTAAATAAAACAAAATACTGAGGAAAATAAAACGGTCTTCACCTGGTGTCTCCAGGATGGAACCAGGTAGTTCTGAAGAAATTACAATCCATGTAATAAGGAAATAAAAGATAATCAGTCTCACATTAATATGTGTGACTTCTGATCCCAGATTGAATAGGGATTACTTCATAGCCTGATTTTTAGGATGTTCCTATATTGTCTCAGGCTATCCTGAATTAAAGGTGGGATTGGGTTATGTTCTCATTCTAGGAAACATGTCCTGACTTAGCCTCGTCAGGGCTTTGTCAGCCATGCACCTAGGATCAGTGCATTTCTGTTTCTGCCTCTGGGTACCTGGCTGTAAAGGGGCCAGGCCTGGCATCTCAAGACCACAGGGACATGCTATCCTGGCATATCAAGACCACAGGGACATGCTATCCATATACCTTCCATGATCTAGGATACTGGGAGTAGTCCACTCACAAACTCCTTGTAATGGCTTCACTGGTAGAGCAGGATACTGTGCCATTTTTTGTGCTTTATACTGCTCTGTGGCCTAGTCCAATGTGGACAAGCCACATCGAAAGGAGAGAGGGCTCTGCTGATCCATTCTAGTGTGTGGACAGCAGAGGGACTACTTCAGAGATCTATGCTAAAAGGATCATCCCAATAAGTGTAGCCTTGTTCTGGGCCAAGAGCAATCTGTCCTAGTTTAGGATGGATGTCTTATTCCAATCTAGGGAAGTCCAACCAGTGCCAGAACAGCTAAGGTGAATATGGCCAGTTTCCTGTCGTTAACTGGAAAGCAGCCTAGGCTGTGTATCTACTATGCAGCAAAGTTCCCATTACTCCCACTGGAGATTAGCTGCCTTGAGGAACTAATTAAGTTGTCTTCATCTGCTCCAACCTGATAACAACTATTCAGCTGATCAAAACAAATAATGTATATATTTATTAAAGATGAAAGAAAACAAAGTTACAAACCTAGCTTCTTTAAGAAAAAAACCCTATAAGAGCTTTAGAGAAATGAAGTTATATAGCACAGATATACTACATTCATGATGGCAGGAATATTTGTGTAGAGAGTTAATAAAGGCTACATCCATACATATGGTGACAGGGACCTAAAAGTGGGGAGGTGAACTTCTGGAATGCTTCTGGCATCTGCACTTAGAGATGCCCAAAGCATTTGAAACTTAGCTCGTGATTTACTTCATGCCAGCTAAGTGCAAATAGTCACCATTATAGTGGCAATCACTTTACTGTGGTGAAAGCATGCCTGCACAGTGCTGTTGCCAGGGGAACCAAGCAACACAGCCCACAAATGTACCAGTCACTTGCTCCCCCTGCACCTCTTCCATCCAGAAGAGGTGTAGACGTAGCATGGAGAGTTATACTAGCCAAGCTGCTAGTATAGGCATGGAGGAGTTTTATCTGCACAACACCTATACACATGGTTGTGGTGGGGGGACTCTGGCACATACAGAGCCATCTCTAATAATTCAGGAGTCCCCAAAAAATCTTCACCAGTAAGTGTGAAAATGCTGTCAGCATTTGACAACATGCAGCAACAGTGAAATTTACACACCTTGCCTGCCTCGTGCACCAGTGAGATCTATTCGCTTTGCCTGCTTTGTGCACCAATGAGATTGACACACCTTGCCTACTTTGTGCAGACAATGGTAGGACCAAGATACTACCCTGGCTTGTTTATGTCTACTGTTAACTCCAAGGTGATCTACTCCAAGGAATTTATTTATTTATTTATTTATTTATTTATTTATTTATTTATTTATTTATTTATTTATTTATTTATTTATTTATTTATTTATTTATTTATTTATTTATTTATTTATTTATTTATTAGCATTGTAGTCCTCCAGCATTCTCCTTTCTGGTTTTCAAAGCGTCTTTTCTTGAAAAAGCAAAACGCTCTGATTCTTATTTTGTATATGCTCATTTTTCTTCTCTTCCTCATCTCCTTTCTGAAAGACACACTTCAGTCTTTTCAGACAGCATGTTCTTAATCTTCTGGCTGCCCTTTCCTGAACTACATTCAGCAGTGCAATATCTATTCTGAGATAAGGTCAACAGTATGGCACACTGTATTTCAGTGAGGATGAACCATTGACTTATATAATAGCATTTCAGTATTTTCTGCATACTGATCCAACAGCACTCATGCTCCAGACCACAGGAGGAACATTAGGAAAGCAATATAGTAGATGCATAACATTTACCCCACTAATGTGCTTGAAACTATTATAATTAACATAGAATTCGATTTGCACTAGAGCTATTTGATCTGAAAAGGTTAATAAGGCCAAACATCCTGAAATTCTCCCCACCGGCTCTAAAATATTTAATATATAAATTCAAGCTTAATTTGAAAAGTGAGCTTAAAAAAACCCTTTTGTTTAACATTTTAGGAGAAAATGGCTTGACATGACAACAAACTGTGAAGTTAAATTCTCTATGTGTTCTAAAAAAATCCATCCTCTTAAATGACTCCATTTTCCTGTTTTCTTCTTTGGACCAATATTTTTCCATGACAAGTCTACAATGGGGAATCATTCTTAAACAGAGGAGCTTAAGGATCACACGGGTCATTTAAAAAATTGACAGAACGAGCAGTATTGCCTATTTGTATTGCTCATTAACTTTTTTGGTGGGACACGTTTATTACAAATAGCCGTGAACAAAACAGGGAGTATAATTCTTAGCCACTCAGATGCACAAAGCAATTTTTATGCATGATCTCTTTTTTTTCTCTCTCAGTGGGTTTTCAAAGCCAATATTCTTCCTCAGTGGAAATGGCCAATCTAATTCTAATGAAAACTTGTATATCTCCAGGAAATCCACAGTGGGTCATTTCGCTGAAGCATCTGAGAAAGCCCTAATATTGTATTTTATGGTGTTTGACTACTGTGGATCATTTGTTTTTCTCAACAATTAGACTGGATTATTCAAACAATCATTTTGCTTTTATAAAACATATAAAAGTAAAGTCAGAAACCTGCTAAAAGCTCTCAGGATCACAGAAAATGTTTTTATTATTATTTCAATAACTCTCTGAGGTTTTGATACCGCAACCTCAGCAAGCAGGTTTCTAAATTGTTCATCCTGAACTTAGGAAGAAACTCCGGGCTTTACTGCACTTACTGTGTTAGATTCAGATCAATGGGTCTGGATCTTCCGAATCATTGATCTGAATCTTGCAGAGGTGGGGGCCAGGGGTATTTTCACACTTCCCTTCACATCCTGTGGCCAGGAAATGTGTGCAATCAACTAATGTTGACTAACATTTGCACTTGTGACTGCTAGTCAAGATTATCCTATCCCTTGTGCAATCGATCACACACCTGTGATTGATCTCAGCGGCAGTCCTCTTCTGAGCGGCAGTCCTCTTCTTGAGTGTGGCACGTCCACAACTCTGCGTGTGTCAGTGCCGTAGCTATGATGACACTGACACTCTGCACAGTCGCAGTCACATCAGGGGGTCATTGGAGATGCCAGTGGGCTTGCACGGCCACACCAGTGACCTTCCCAGCCGGCAGAGGTGCAAATGCTCATCGAATGGATGCTTCAGATAAGACACAGATAAGGGTCAGGTAGCTTGTAGAGCCTATTCTCTGGCACTGGGGGGATAGCTGGGGTTTATGACTGTTTAAATTGTTTAAATTTAAACAATAAATCAAAGTAAAGTAAAGTAAAAGTATGCCAAGTCTCCACCACTTGTAGAGCCAAGTATTCACAGCTAGTATGCAATTAGGCGACCTCTGGGCAGGCAGGGGGTGTTTCAAGTGTGTTTAATGCCTCCTGACAGCACAGATGTGCCTGCCCAGAGGTTGCCTAATTGCGCATACTATGGGAAGAAATGCAAATTCAGCCCAGATGAGCACACCTACAAAGTTGATACGGCTCATGGCTTCCCATGGCAGCCCCAGATAGCTCCAGATCTCAGAGGCACGTGATCTGCATGCCTCCCATGATTGGAAAAAGGCTTTTAGCCTGCCTGTAAACCCAATTAAATGGGTCTACAATTGATCCAGATTAAGGGCCTCTTAATCATTTTATCTCATTCACTTAAGAAGTGTGTGGCTTCCTCCAGCCTTCCATCACGCATTCTAGCAGATAAATCTATCAGGAACAAGATAATATTTTGTTTGCTCATTGGTTTTGTCTTCCTCTAATAGAAGTGAGTAAGAGGCAGGGAGAACTGATTTAGACTTTGTTTTTTTACCTGGTCCCAGTGATAAAGGAAGGGCTACAGTATCTGATTTCTGCTTACCTACAGATGATGCTACTCAGGGGTGATCAGACCCAGTAATAAGCCTTGTCCTTCACCACGGTGAATAATGAAAACTATTCATTATTCCAGGCAAATTGACTCAAAATTAATTGTCACTTTATCTATCTTCTGCATTGTCTTTTTTATTTGAATCTGTCTGACTGTTCTTATGCCTGAATGGACACTTTGTCACTTAGTGGACTGTGGTCTATTTGCTATTTTTACTTCTTCAAGCAAAATATCTATAAAATATGATCAATGTTAGAACTGTACAATATATGAAGTAATATAATAGAATAAAATGTTAGCATATTAACTTATTTCGTATTTGTCTAACATTTGGTATTAAACTTGAAAGGCAATACAGGAGGATGCATTTATGAAATACTGGATCACGGAATAAAGTCTTCAGTAGTCTTTGTATTAAAAAACAAAGCCCTATGTGATGCTTGCAGAACCCACGTTCCAGAAAAAAATTACTATTTGAATTCAAGAAGTAGATGGAAGCTATTTGCTGGACAAAACAAGAAGGCAATTTTGAAAATACTTTAGTCTTACATATACTGAATACTTGCAACATTACATAGATCATTAAGTTCTGTTCTGTCTACAGTGAGTAACACGGTACTGAAAAAGAAGTAAAAACCTATTTGCTTCTCTTGCTGAATAAACGCACACACTGAGACTTAATAAACTGAAATAACCGTAGCCAAACCCTCCCCATTTTGGCTGCTGCCTTCATCATGGCTGTGAGGATAAAGGAAATCAGCTCCAATATAACTGTTGCCAAACCGTGATTAACCAAGCTTGCTTCAGCTGATAGTGCTTCTGGAGTTTATAATGCTCAGCCACATTATAAATTGAACAAAACAGTATCTTGAATTAAAGAGCCAGAAACCTTTCTATAAGATGTAATTCACACGATCATCTCAAGACCAGTTGAAACTGGGAAGTCTAATGAAGATCCTAGCTTGAGAGAACCCACCTGACCTACACAGTGAGGGTGCCTCCAGGCATGCTCAGAACTTCACAGTTGTTGCACTGCTGCTGAACCACATGACCAGAAACGGGATGATCTATCATCCTGTCACAGCAGCACAGCAGCAGGGAAACCCCCCAAGTAAAAATCTGCTGATTATCAGCAGCTTGTTACTGCAGATTACTCCTGGAATTCTTCTCTGTTACTGTGGGGGATTCATCACCCTGTCTGGATGATGGGAAGCAGCTGTGCAGCAGCTACAGAGTTGCTACGCAGCTTCTGGTTGCCCTGTCTGCCCAACAGGAAGCTGCTGTGTACAGGGACTGTAAAGCATGTCTAGAGGCACCCTGAGTTCATAAATGAAAAAAAGCTAGAGGAAAAGTAAGACATCAGCTAGGCCCCCCATAGCCCCACTCTATGATTAATGCAGAGATAAAGAGGGAAGTAACAAAGTCGCTGTACAACCCTTGGGAGTTTGGGGAGTTTTCACTAGCTAGTATCAGATAGCAGCTTGAACAACTGGATCTTAAAAAAGCAATGCCTCTGGGAGTGTATAGCGTGGGAAAGCAGGGACTAACTTGAGAAGACAGGATGCGTGAGGGACAGAACATCAAAGCAAGAAAATATTTGTCTTTCCTTGTGGTTGAATCAAATGCCATTACGTGGTTTGGTCTTTAAAATATGTATTCTGACTAATCAGTAATTCAAGAAGCTGAAGCTTTTCCCCATGTCCTGGAGCTATCCTTGAGGACAGACTGGAGGATGAAACTCGCATGAAATCCTGCAGCTTGAGTACTGATAGGAATCCTTGGCTAGGTGTATATCAAACAAATCTTGAAAGATCTGCTTTGGTTGCCTACTCACTATCAAGTTTGATTCAAGGTGCTGATAAATGCATATAGGGCCATTTCCTATGTTTGATGATCCCTCCCACAGATATTAAAAGTTTCCCAGCTATGAAGTTATCATACCAAGACACAGTAGGCAGCATGTGATCAGGATGCTGCCGTATTAAGAACACTTGGAGCCTCTTTCCCTTTCCTGCACAGATCTTACAGTTACAAAGAAGGGTTGGCTTTTCTACTCCACTTGTCTCACCCATTTAAGGGGGCTCAAAGTGGCTGACAAAGCTTTCTGTCCTCCCCACAACAGACACCCTGTGAGATAGGTGGGGCTCTGAAAGCTCAGAAGAGAGCTGTGACTAGCCCAAGGCCACGAAGCTGGCTTCGTGGAGGGGTGCGGAATCAAACCCAGTATTCCCAGATAAGAGTCCGGTTCCCTAATCACTAGACCAAATGGCCACTTAGGTCATCAAATGTGCTTTTGAGATAAAACGTGACCAGTTGTTTAGTGCAATCCTGGAAAGTCTAATTTACAGTGGTACACTGAGGCAGGATCTCCACTTTCCTAAGGAGCCTGCTTTTCTCTGGGCACCTTTCAGGGAAGTGCAGTGTCCATTGCTGCAAGAGACCCTCCCACATCTGCATTTTGGAATGCAGACGTGTTTTTGAGAGGTATCAATCAGAAGTGAGGACAGAAAATCACACCCTTATGAATAGGCACCTCAAACAGCGATAGTGCCTGCAAATGGGACAGCGCAGTTACTGAGAGGTACCTGTTAACATCGTACGTGGAGATGTTTCACCAGGATGCTCTCATAGGTAACTGAATATAGGGCCTCAGTATTGCCTCTGCAGTGTTATGCATAGCTTATATTGATTTGCTAGATTTCATCTCTGTAGAGTCATTGATAATTCCTTTAACATTCAATTTTTTAAGGATGGCAATTACTCGCATAGTAAGCTTTTATACCACACAGTGGTTTAGCTGTCACATGTTCAGTACGGCACCATGCAATACATATTTGAAGTTGGAGATAAGACCTGAAATCTATTCATGTTAAGTAGTCCAGACATTTTTTTAAGCCTGCTCTCCATGAGTTCTATACATCCTGCTTCTTTCTGGTTTCTCCATACATCTAGTTCCTTCTACATTTAGCATGCATTTGAAGGCTGGGATAAATTGAAATCTGCATAAGCAAGCCAGTCTGTTCAACGGTCATTTCTGGTGGACCGTCCATACATTCTCATGTACCTCTACAGTAAGGTCTGCTTCCAGAAAGAATTGGTGGCAGGGTTGCACTTCATGCAAACATTGGTATCATATGGCTTTTACATCCCCCACAGTGAGGAAGAGGACTTCGGTAGCTTCTTATATTGGGTTTCAGTTAACCACAGTTTGTCTTCTGATATGGCAGACGAAAGAAATTATTATTTCAGACCATAGCTTCTTAAGTTGTTTTCAATTAAATTAATAATCATAATTGCTAAAAACCATCCTTGGGAAATTAAAATGTTTAATATTTGATATGTTTTATTCTTATTGTAGCCTGCCCTGGGACCATTTGGTGAAAGGTGGGATATAAATTTCTTAAATAAAAATAAAAATAAAGAACACTGGGTTTTGCCAGTGTAGTAAATGGATATTGTGAATTGTTTTCTATGGAGACTGTAATTGGTTATTAGAGTTATGTCAAAGAGGTGGATTCTCTTTCTTTAGGCTATGGTCCAGCCTCAAAGCTTCAGGAATCGCCACTATCTCTTTCTTTATGTTATCTTGGGAACTTGACTGCTCAGCCATGACTGGTAAGGTTTGTCCACCTGGCCCCTGCAACGCAACAGGAATAATCCCACCACTTGTCACCAGATGTAAAGGCAGGAATATCCCAGCGCTTCTTACCAGTTGTGTATTTTATATATACACTAACTGAGGTTATTCAAACCACTGCCACCAAGATATAAATGCTGACACCACCAATTTGTGAATTGGAACGTTGCTATAATGTTTCCCTTTAATGTTGTTTTCTATTTCGTGTAGTGTGTGTGTGAACCCCTAACAAGGATTCTGAACCAGAACTTCCCTTTAAAAATAAATATTTCTTCCCTGCCCCTATAGGCTGAATAACAATGTAGCAAAATGGAGTTCAGAAACTCTTAACCTCCCCCACTGGTTCTCTCTCCAACCAGTCAGGGATACTGTAGCATTAGACTGAGAAATCTGGCTTGCTTACATTCCCATGACAACAGAATGAACCAACCGAAGTCCTTCTTTAATAATAAGAAAGTATGTTTATTATTTACAGTTTAAGTTTTCAATCAGTTTCCTTTCAGAGTTGCAGTTCGTTACCTTGAATATCAGACTAATAAGTCTTTAACTTCCACATTTAGACCAATAACTCTCAAATGTCATGAATCAAACTTTCAATCTGTATAACATATGCTTGCTTGCCTTCATATAGCTTCAAAAACAGAATCAATCATGTAATAATAGACTCAGGACCCTAATTCTAGCTTCCTCAGCTAAGAGCCCGTTTCTTCCCTTCGTTAACCTCCCTCCAGGTTTAACGACCAAAGGCAGAGAACACTAACTGTTCCCTCAGGCTCCCTTAAATATGGGCCTGGCTGGCTAGCTTCATCCTGATTGGTCGAGACTCTGCCAAGAGTTTATTTCACACTCCCTCCTGGAGAGCTGGAATAGCCCCTCCCTTAAGCTACTTACCATTACTAAAAATACACTTTGGCGACACTTTTGAACGTCTGGACGTACAGTTTTTGCCACACTTTGTATTGTAACCAAAATAATTTAATTTTGAGGTTGAGGGGTCCTAACGGGCACCACAGCCCCAAAAAGGACTCTTGATATCTTGTGAAGCCATTGAATACTGGATAAACAGGAACGGCACTTCATTTATTTAACAGTAAAGGTTGGGTGAAAAATGTTCATCACTTTTGTAATTTGTATGAATTACAAATGTTCAAAGCTTCACATTTGAATCGAATACTGGCCATATTCGAAGCCTGAACCTTTGTTCAAAGCTCTGATACATTCATGACAGTGAATTCACAGATTTGGAGTGGATTTGGAGCTGATATGGAGCGAATTTGGAGCGGCTTCAGAAGCACAACTCATGGTGGTAGGGAACAGGTGGGAATGCTGCTGTTGATGAATATACGACAAACATTCAAAGAGAATTCAAAGCCTAGCACTTTCAAAGTGGCTCCATTCACACAAACGTGAATTTCCAGCCCATTTGCTTCGAAAAAAATTGTGTACATCCCCATTCAACAGCAATTAAATGAACCCACACCTTATGTACACCAAAATACTCTGCTTTCTGAGAGCACTCTCATTATGCATTTACTGTACAGTATTTGCCGTAGTCAACCAACTTACAGGATCTTCCCACTGAAACGGGTAGTCTGCCCAGCAACTGTGGGCTCCTACTTTAACCCATTCCAGCTGAAATAGGTAATCTACCTAGCAACAATTGTTTATGTTGCCTATAGTTCACGGTACAGATGCCATCCCTGACATATACTACAATGATAAACCCAAGTGTTCTTATACTTCAGCTCACTCTACACACATAATGGAAAATGTGCATATGTATTTGCCTAATAAGAAATAAAGTCTTTTTAGACCTTTTTCACCTGCCAAGCAAAGACTTTCTCACCTGTCAAGCAAAGGCGTTTCTCACCTGTCAAGCAAAGTAGGTGGGTGCGACAATATAATGGCTTGAAGTGCATACTAACCAACAAAGCCACTTGGCAACCGCGACTATAGAGGGAGTGGGGGGGGGGGAAGGAAATATTTTCTCTGTAAATTTTCTCATTACCATCTGCCTGCAGACTGTAGAGTTTATAGAACAGTATTTGATGTTGTAAATATCTGATAATTAAATCAGAAGCTAGTCAAAATATACTTCGGAGCCCCTGGAGAGTAAGGCATTGTTGGTAGGGGAGTCTGGCCAGTACTCCCTACTTAAAACAAACAAATAAAAAAAATAGGTTAAGATATCTGGGAAGGAATCAATGACATTCCTGATGAAACGTCAACAAATAAAATCATGTATGTGGACAAAGCTCAGCTATACAAGCAGGTCAGAGTTTATCTCTGGTTGGATTCTTGGACATCTTGCTCTTTATAATTAAAATAAAGGCAATGCTCTTATCTGCAGATCTGCTTTGAAACGCCCACTGTGCTTTTCTGCACTAGGTATTTGCCCCAGATCAACAAAACTCTGTGCAGATCAACAAACTCTTCCTATACTGTGGCTCTCTGGGTTTGGGCACTCATGCTTTCAGCTACCACTGGAGCTGGTGTCAAAACCGTGTGTGTGTTTGTATGTATGTCCTCTCCCTATCACTGCAGCTGCCTCGTGGGAGCCCATTTCCAATAGCTACAATATCTATCAAAACTGGTGAAGATGTGTAGACCCTCAGCTACAGCATCAGTAGACGTCCAGTGAGGGATGGGTGCCCAAAACCAATGTCAAAACGTAGGGATTGGGTGCCACCCTTGATGGTGTCAAAACTAGGAAGTGTCTACCCTGCTGCTGCTGCTGCTGCTATCAAATGTATGACTGGGCACCAATTGTTTCCTCTGCTGCTGCAACAGAGAAAACCGCAGAGCTTTGTGGCCACCTGCAGTTGCATTGGCTGCCAGAGCAGTGGGGTTTACACTCCCTTATCAAAGGGCTTTTGGTTTTGGTGCTTAGCTTTCTCTAAATGTTGTCCTTCCAGGGAGGGACGGAGGGAGGGGTATATTTTAATGTAAGTTTTATACAATTTTATGGTTTTTAATCTTTTTGTTATTTTATCCCACCATGTGACCTTCAGGTGAAGGGCGGGATATAAATATTCAAATATCCTCATCTTGCTATCAGATGAGTGACTTCAAAACCCTTCTCCGTTGCTGCTTGGAGGCTTCCCATTAGCATGCAAAGGGGACACTGAATTTTAGACAGCGATTTTCTTTTAACTTGTTGCCCAGAGCATGTCTCTGGATTTGGGTTTCAGACTCCTGAAAGTTTGCTTTTAGTGGGAAACTTAGGTTTTATGCCGTTTCTTTGGTGTCTGCTGTCAAAAACTGTAATTTTAATGTGGTAATAACAGCGTTTAACTTGTAAGGAAATCCCTCAGTAATGGCTAGTATAAATAAGAGAAAGCACTGTTTTCTGTTGAACAACCTCCCTTAGTACTAGACAAAAAAGGGAAAACCAATTTTGGTTAAATCACAGTCTTGTTTCTGTTTGGTTATACTGAGTGTCAGAACTATAATATACATAGAAATGGATCATGCCTTTCTTACCCCTCCCCCCATCTCCATGCCCCGAATACTGCAAGACAAATGTGAGTTCGCCTCTGGAGAGTCCCTATGCAAAGCCCTAATTTGGGCTACATGAGGGACAAACTCCATGAAACTGAAGTAAAAAAATACCCCTTTATAACTGTTTTTGCCCCGAATTACAGGGCAAGAAGGGGTTATCCTGGGGGCATGGGGATATTTGCAGCATTAGCGGGTAGGGTTTTGCTGTCTCCACCGCTAATGCTGTGATTGCAACTGTCAAAATTATTAAAAAAGCCATGGCTGTCACTTCACCAACTTGAGTCAACTTCTCAAAGCACATTGGCAAACGCAGTAGCTGCAAAAAAGGAGAAAGAGAGTCACCTTTGCCCACTCAAAACAAAACAAAAATGCTGACTTCTGTCTCAGGCAAGAGAATGCGCAAAGCAGCAGCAGAGGGTGGTGGATTCTTAGGTCTGATGACTTTTGCGGGGCAGGAGTGCAAGAGGGATTCTCCTCAAGGCAACAGTGTGAGCAGCAGAAGCCCCTGCTCACTGCTGTCTGTTTCTGAACAGCACGGGCCCCCTGCATGCGTGTGTGCCTCCTCTGAAGTAAGCCCGACCAAGTCGATAGAGAGCGGGGGGAATGGCTCGCTGCTGCTCCTCTCCAGGAGGGGAGGCACCTGCCTGAGCTGAGAGAGCCCCAGCTACCGGCCGGACTAGTGGCCGTCCTTTCTGCTCGTCAGGTGGAGGAGCAACGGCAGCTTCAGAGATCGCCAGCCTGAAGAGGAGCCATTTGTGAGGTGTTATACACAGGAGATGGCGGCGGGTTGCTACTGCTGCCACTGCTGAATCTAGCCACTCGGGACTCTGTTAGCCAGAGTGGGGCTTTGGAAACCTGCCCGCGGAGTGGAGGAAATACAATGTAGCAGCTGCCTCCTTGGGCTGAGGGTGTCCTGGTCTCACCGAAGAGCTAGAAGCAGTTTCTCTGTCTTATCTCAGGCTGCGAGGAGGATGGAGAGGGGAGGGAAGGAGGGTGACCAAGCCCTCCTTTCTTACTTGAACATGGCTGGCAAACCGGGTAAGACTTGCACGTGTCAGGCAAGGGTGTGTGTGGAGAAACCACGACATCCTGATTCAGGGATTTGCCACAGTTTTCATGGGGATGGGAGGGTTCGCCTTGAACTCGCCCTGTCCTCCAATGCCATGGGGATGCCTTAATGCGAATTGAGATTCGCATTAAGGCTGTCCCGAATCCACCCCAGGGTAAGGGTAGCCCCATGGGGACACGGCCTTAGAGATGTTTTTCTAATTTCCAACCTTTCTTACAAGACCTGCTATTTCTGGGCGGTTTCCCATCCAAATAGTAATCATTTACTGAGAGCTAAAACCTCTACAGAACATTTTTTTAATTGGATCTATGTCAAACAAAATGTTTCTCCAGCAACCAAGTATTTTACTTTTCAGTTTAAAAACTGTGTAGAAAACCAGTCTGCAAGGGGTGGGGGTGGGGGGTTGAGGCATTTTCCAGGGACTGAAAATCCTGCCTTGTGATTACAGCGATTACAGTTTCCATAATTTCCTGTAAGGTGTGCTCAGTTCAGTGTACACAGATGCAGAGCTGGCCTTACAATATCCTCTTTGTGATTTATTCACTGGGAAGAGCAAAACATCCTCCTTGCCCCTTCGAAAAGTCAAGATCTCTGGCTCCATCTGGACTCCCAGTGAGACAAACTTTGGATTACATTCTTAATTCATGAACGATTTATTCAGATTTATGCCATCTATTAGCTAACACCTGCATCCATGATGGCTGATGTGACTTGTGGGTCTGCTTTTAAGAGCCCAATGATCCTGCCTCTGGTCCCATGTGTCCCACCCCTCTGGCCCTGTTTGTATGACCTTAATGTGCTTCCTTGTTGGAGCTATGGAGCTGCCCCTGACAGCCAGGAATGCAAGTTCATGGGCTTGTAGACGAAGGGGGCACTAAAATACTCCCCCATATCAAGGTCTACTAGGATTCTGGCTTGGAGATGGACTAGAAGCCCATTCTGGGCCTCTTGATCCAGAAAACATTCCATCTCGTGTACAGGGGATGGGGCCTCTATTTTCTGCACTATCTATCTATCTATCTATCTATCTATCTATCTATCTATCTATCTATCTATCTATCTATCTATCTATCTATCTATCTATCTATCTATCTATCCCACTCTATACCCAGAGGTCTCTGGGTAGGATACACACTGCCCTATACCTCAGACTCAGGGTACTTAATAAAACAAATTAAAACAAGAACCTCAATGAAGGTGTCAGCCCAGTGTGCAGCAGCAGCAAAAAAGGTTAATTTAATGGTCTGGAACACCTCCCTTACGAAACCAGGCTGCAATGTCTAGGCCTCTTCAGTCAGGAGAGACAGCATTTAAGAGGGGACCTGATTGAAGTATATAAAATTATTAGATAAATTTATGGATGACAGATGTATCAATTGCTACTAGAATGAATGCCTAGGTGCATCTTTCAGGCTTGGGGGAGGAGGGGAAGTAGGATGCTTCTAAGGCCATTTGCTGGGATTCAAGGGCAGGCAAAGGTTCGTCCTTGTCTCTGCTTGAGGATGCCCATGAGCCATCGTGTGTGGCGGGAGGCTGGACTACATGGGCTGTAGCCTGATCCAGCAGGGCTTCTCTTATGTTCTTTTGTTCTTAATGCTGGAAATAATTAAAAGGGAATAGAAAACAAGCCAGCGCAAGTGTCATTTTGCTTCTTTATAAATATATCATGAAGCCACATTTGGAATATTGTGTACAATTCTGGTCACCACACCTCAAAAAGGATATTGTGGAACTGGAAAAGGTGCAGAAAAGGGTGAGCAGAGTGGTTAAGGGGCTGGAACACCTCCCTTACAAAATCATGCTGCAACATCTGGGCCTTTTCAGCCTGGAAAGACAGCATTTAAGAGGAGACCTGATTGAAGTGTATAAAATCATGCATGGCAAAGAAAGGGTGGATAGAGAAAATTTCTCTGACAAACAACACTAGAGCCATCTCTGCAGGTAGATTGTTCCAAATCCTGGGGACTATCCCTAACATGCAGAAGAGGTCCAGAAGAGGATCACTCCACTGACAGATCCAAATCTCAGGAAAGCACAGAAAGGTCCTTAGCTGTCCACATTTCACCCTCTTTTCATATGCTTTACTACAGCTGCTTCCGCATTTGATTAAAGAAATCCGGATCTACCTCATCCGGATTTAGTAAAAGTGGGTTCCAGTAGACCTGGTTTTACTAAATCCGGATGCACGGTAGATCCAGATTTACTAAATCCGGATGCACGGTAGATCCAGATTTACAGGGGTAGGTCCACATCTAATAGATACGGATCTACCCACCCCTGTCCTTCCGCACATGCCAGGAGCAGCCCCGGCCAATCAGGAGGCACGCAGGACGCAGGCACGCTGCATCCTGGGTCCCCGTGGCCAGAATTGGGGCGACCACGACCAGGTAAGGAGCGGATTTCGCTCGGTCTCCCCCGGGTGGGCTAGGGAGGGTAGGAGTCCCCCGGCTTGCCATGCTTGGCTCCAAGGAGGCAGTCATGGCGGGCCAGGGGAGGGCCCCAGGTAGAAACCATTTTGCTGTGCGGACACATCCTAAAAGGATGCATTTTCACAGCGAGACGCCCATTAAGCCCACATCAAATGTGGTGTCTATTTAACACCCATTAAGCACACTTTAGGCATGGATAGGTGTGGACGCACCTCACCGGAAGTGTGCTTAATAGGTCCGACTGTGCAGACGCGCACGCCCGAAAATGTGCTTAATGGGTGTTGCTGTGCGGACGCTCCTCACTGGAAGTGTCCTAAACAGCCACGCGTGTGCAGACACGCATTTCAGAATGTGTGCTTAATAGGTGTTAAATGGCTTGTGCGGAAGCACCCTACGTGTCTAATGAGGAGTAATGTGTACCTCACTCTGCCATTTCAGTGTGATAATTTAACATTCTCTAACACTTAGGCTGTTCATTTTGTGCATTTATTATGGCTTGATTTAATGATTGCTTAATGACAGTGTACAATCCAACATCTCCTGTAATGAGTTCTCTCTTATTTTCACCTGTGACATGCAACTTTTGAGGATTATGGGGAGGCAACCAGGAACTTCTGTGTAGCTGTTGGCATCTAATCCTCATTAGTCCTTTTCTTCCACACTGAGCTGCACATATAACTGTTTTTGAGCTGCTATTAAATTGGGATATTTCATAATCTATGAATCATGTGTATGCTACACAAAATCCCTGACTTCTAAATGAACATCCATAAACCTGCTCTGCCAACAGGGCTTTGGGTTTCTAATTGCTTTACAGGACAGATAAGAAAATTAGCACAATTTCTTTTATTTCCCAATAGGGAAGAAAAATCTTGTCCTCTGCAAGCCTAGAGTTAGTCATTAATTCAATAAGTGAAGACAAGCACAATACATATAGGCATAAAGCCTAGAGATGTGTGTAAGTTAGAGGTGGGTTTTTTTTCCCAAATAGGACCAGTGAAAATAAGGAGACAAATGGATGGAGCACATTATCCTAATTTTTTTTTCAATATAATGATCTAATCTGAGTGCCTCAGACAAAATAGCATTCTAGAGGAAAGAGACAGACAGTCAAGACACTTAAGACCTGGAAAGAAGAATCCATAGAAACAACAAAAAAGATAATGATAATGAGCAGGAGTGTTAGAAAAAGAGAACAAACAAGGAAGCAGATGCCACCAGACTGAGAGAGGGTTAGATAGCATACATGAAAAATAAATTAGAAAATAGTTAAGGTTAATTTTAGTAATAATAGACAGGAAAAAAATAGGTACTGAACTTAGGAGTGAAATATACCAAAATGGAAACAAGTTAAATTGTGTTAGCCGTGTTCATTGCAAGAATAATAGAGACAGAAAATAATGGAACAAACTAATGGTGCAATCAGACAGTCATCCATTCAGGATGTCCAGGTAATCAGCCAGACTAATTATCCCTACATACAACCTTAAGCCAAGTGTGCCTTATAGCCTGGCTGATTTTAGCAAAATCTGGCCACCCTGAATCCATTTAAGAAAAAGCATCCCCTCCCCAGATACAAAAACAAAACAAAACACAGAGTTGTTTGAATATAAAGCTGAGAACCTATCTTATTTTGCCATTCTGCAGCCTACATTCAGCTCCAAGTCAGCACAAGCCTACCCTGACTATAGGTGCTCCTCATTGATTGCCCACTTGTCCAGAAGCCCCTTTCTTTTTGCTTAGGCAATTTCCTGTCCAACCAAACTTAAAGACAACACTTCAGAGCTATGAAATTCCAAATGCTGAATGGGTGACTTTTCTGAAACTTCAAGCCAGCAGAAGACAAAAGTGCAGGGGGTGGGGGCTGTTGTTACAGATTCAGATTTGTCCAGAGGGCACCTCATTAATCCTGTCTGACTGCACCCTTACATCAAAGATATTTTATAGTAAGTCAAAAAATGGCCCATCTTTTTCTTTTCTTTTTTCCCCTAAAAAAATCATATCTCCTGTCTAACAGTAGGTAGCCAAACATATCTAAGGCTCTCCTAGGCCAAACATAATGCAGGGAGTACTTTCCAGCACTTTGTACTGCTTACTGACGCCAGTAGCTTAATCTATCAAGCAATCTATTTACTGGAGCAGACTAATCATCAGAACCATGTAATGATAACTAACTGGCAGCTAATCATCTAGGCAGATTGTGGATCTGTATGTCGTAAGAAACCAATTAGTTGCTTTAGAATGAAGGCCATAATCTTATCAATGGAGCTTTAAACACCACAATACAGGGCAGAATTAAATCCTAGATGAATGATTAAGTCAATAAACTGACAATCAGTTAAACAGAGTGAATATAAATCATAATCAAAGCTAACTGATTTGAAGTTGATAATTTAATTTCCCTAGCTACTTGCAATCATTTCAATAATATGAAACAACCTGGGAACACTGATGAAGAATTCAAATACAAATAACCAGATTCAGAAGTTTGTTTTGTAGAACTAGGCACTTTTGCATCTCATTCTAAAAAAAAAAAAAAACCCTTGCAAAAACATTCTGGGAAAAAAATCCCCAACTTTCTTCAGTCAATAAATGTAATACAGCACACAGCCCATTGCCAAAACTGTAAAGATCATTAATAAAAGTTTCCTTCAATAAGTCAGAAGCATGAAGCCATCCAAGGAAGTTTTTGGTCTCTTGGATGAAGATGTAGTCAGAGGTTTGTTATGGAGAAAAGGAAACTACAAAAAATATGCTGAAGGAATTCTCTGCAGTCATCTCACAAAAGAGAATTTATGTAGCACACTCTTGAGCTTAACAGTAGGGGGGGTGACAGGTCCCATTATGGATAAGCAACTGGCTAAAGAACAGAAAACAGGATGAGGAGTAAATCAACATGTCTCACAATGGAAAGATGTTAAAAAGTTGGGTCTCTTAATAAGGTTCTGTCTCAGGACTGGTGCCTTTAAACACAGTCAATTTTGCTAATGACATTGAATCGTTCAGAGTGTTCACGGATTTCAGATGTTCTGAAACATTCATTCAAATGATTTGAATGTACAGATACGTATGTATTGCATACGTATCTGTACAAATATTACATGTATTTGCGCTTGTAATATGGGATGAAAATGGGACACATACTAGATAAAACGGGATGCATGCAAAATGCGCACAGATACATATAACAGATATTAATGTTGTTGACATTCATATCTTTAAATATGAATCTGGATTTAAAACATTGAAATTGGATCAAATGTTTTAACATTCAATTCAACTCAAATTCAAATGCAAAAAAACATTTGTGCACACCCCTAATGGACAAAGGTAGAAATGAAAAATGAAAGAATACTAAGTGTGGTCAAAATTGTGCATTCAAGTAAAGCAGATATATACCCACGTTGCGAGCTGCGCATAGTAATGGGCTTCTGCAAAGTTCAAGTCTCCCAGGGTATGCAGTGGCTACAAGGACCTGAACCATGGCCTGTTCCTGGCCATGAAAATTCCAGTTGGGCCCCATTCCTGCCACTGCCAAGTAGACATGTAGCAGTGGTAGGGTCAGCCGAGATCCTATTCCAGAGCTGTTCTACTCCCATAGTCATGTTCAAGGCTGCAGAAAAACATCCCCTACATGCAACTTTGAAGGTAGAACTGGATAGAGCAGCTATTCTGTAGACAGCCATCAGGGCACACTCTCCACAGCACACATCAATGGTGCCCACGTAGAAACTTCCTATATGCATCATCATTTCACCCACATTCAAAATTTGAGGCTTCCACATTCTGACCTGGCCACGCTAAGTTAAGAATGGTGTCTTACTTTAAACACAGTTTTCATGCTTGCTTTACTAACTCTCTTTTGCTGTTTTCTTCAACTTCACAGCATGTTTTTAGAAAGCAAATAAGACCATTATAAAACCTTAATACTCCTTTCATCTAAAGCTTTAGAAGAGTTTCCAGAAATGTTAAGCAGAAAAACAGTTCATTTTTTCCCCATTAGGAGTATGCAGAAAGAAAGTAGACCAACATGTTGTTACCTACATTTTTCTTAATTTGGAACACATTTCGTTTGCTTAATTCCATCACTTTTGTTGCTTTGCCACAAGGAACAAAACTAATTTTCTAGTGAATTACAGGGTGTTTGCTTTTAGAAAAACAAAAAAAGATTAATTGGAAGTGTTCAGACACTCTTGCTGACAAAACAGTGATAAAGTTGTATTCTTACTGCCTAAATAGTGAGGTTTACATAGAAACCATGGCCCTTAAGGGATGCAGGTATCAACAGAGAGTTATTACTGAAGCGGATTTAAAATATTGCTGACTTACCTAGTTCTCGAATATATGCAAACAAGAAAAAGAGACACAATTTATTCAGAGAACTGCTGACATGCATCTACTTCTAGGGCCATTTCAGCACTTGCACATATAGTGTGGGCTAAGAAGAGGACTACAGACTTCCCTCTCATGTCACTGGTATGATCTAAGAGAGCCTTTGCCCCACCTGATAAGCCCCATCTACACAAGACAGAGAGTAGACCAGACTAAACCATGCAAGGTGACTCAAATTGACTACCTAGTAGACTGGCAGACTGGCAGACATATACTAGCAGTAACAAAACAGATCTCAGAGAATTACAGAGAGTGCATACCTCTTTAGTCTGGTTTACCATGAGAAACTCATTTTAGTGGTGCAACAAGGCTTACCACCAAAATGGATACCCCAGGGGCTTCAAGGACAAGAACTTTTTCCCTAGCCATTAGAGCTTTCAGAGGCCAGCTTCAAAGCTGGTGTGTGAGCTGGGCTAGAATAGCTGGCCCAATCAGCACAGGGAGGGGCACCCTGTACTGGAACAAGGAAGGTCAGTGTCAAAACATCCTAGGGCTCTTAAGTACATAGGCTTTCCCTGTTCACTGGGCAACCTCAGAAAAGTCAGAAAAGACGTGGGGAGTTTTCAATATATGTGGAGGCTCCATAGCTAAAGTCAAATGAAAAAGATTCCAGTGATAACAGACACCATTATTTGTTTTTCATATCCTCGAAAAAAATCGCAGTGAACCATACTTGTATAAAGGTGCAACTGAGGGCTTGTTTCCACTTACCAGGAGAGGTACTCAGTAATGTGTCTTTTGCCATTGCATTTCTGGGCGTAGGAGGCATCTTGTAGTGACTGTGATGCCCATTACTGGGTTCAGTCATCACCAGAGGCATTATTTTTGGAGGATGCTATTTTCTGCCCTCGAGAGAGGCATTTGTGACTGCTGCTGAATATGACACTCCTGTGCTTGAAAATGGAGATGAGGTGTCACCTTCGGTGGAGATCATGGTGCCTCCCCTGTTATCCTAGCATCCCCCAGCATTCCCGCCAGTGAACTGGACTAGCTGGCATGACCCCAGAAATGGCTGTTTCTGCATACTTGGTGAAAATACCCTCAGCTGGCAACTTCTGAGGCCAGGAACCTTCATTCCCACCCTTCAAAATTGGAGTGGGTTTGGCTGTGTCAGAGAAGATGACTTCTGGCGCATGCTCCTGGCCACAATTCCAATCTTGGTCTGGATCACCTGGGCTCTGCACAAATGCACACCATGTTGCCCTTGTCACTTTGTTGCTCTTCAGTACCACCAAGTTGAATCTGTCTCCTGGCTGACTGCATGGGCACCTCCACACAATTTTCTTGGCAGAGATACAGAAGTGGTTTGGTATTGCATACTTCCGGGGAGAAGCTGGGGATTGAACTGGCAACCCTCTGCTTTCAGGCAGTTTGCTCTACCACTGAGACGGCTACCTTTGTCACTAGAATAGCTTGTTTCTTTGGGGCTGTTCTTATCTCAATGCTCCTTAATCTCCTGCCCTTCGTAGGCAAAGCACAGTAGATTCATTCAGACATTTGCTTAAATAGTGAAATATCTTCCTTTCCAAGCATGCCAGAATGTTGGCACTGGAAAAGTGTTGTGAGTGCCAAAGAAGCTGCTTAGTCAGCAGCACACAAAGGATTTCCCCATTCACACGCAGTTAAAAGCAGCCTTGGCCCTCACCAGATTAGCAGGCTGCTCAAGTACCACAGCTGTGACCTCTGACCCAGCTCGAGGGATTTGGTAAATAAGAGAAAGAAGACGGGCAGATCATTAACAATGAATATTTTGTTATGAATGCTGGACATTTGTTCAATCAAAACTTTGAAGAATAAAATCATTCTAAGTCTAGGGATTAAAGCTCTTCCCACTGTGCATGAGAAGGACACGTACGGAAAAGTCTACAATGGTTCAGTTCAATCTGACCATTGTCCTACAGATAGTATTTAGGAACTGCAAAAACTTGGGCGACAGCTGGGTATTTCCACTTGTTGTCAACTCAAAACTTTCTAAAGCTGTTAGTAAAAGAGAGGGAACAACTTCTTTATAAAACAACACTATACGACGGCTGTGCTTGCTCTCCTATAAAATCTCTCTCCTTTTATACCAAGGCATTAAAATTACAAATGTTATTGCAGTTTGTTCTGTTCCACAGAGAAATATGTGGAGCTCTTATCCCATTTCTATAGAAGATTTTATTTTAAATATTTATGCGTTGATATTTATATTCTGCTTCCCCTATAAAAACCTTGGAGCAGTATATAAAACAATACAGTTTTGTAAATCCTAGGCTGTCTCTCCATTATGTGGCAAAGATGCTTTTACTAGGGCCTCAGGTGAGCATTACAGCTTAATTAAGCTTAATTAAGGCACTGCTTAATTAAAAACAGTGGGTGGGAGAGAGAAGGTCCTAAGTGAAAAAGAATGTCTTAAACTGATACCCAAAATATGTGATTCAAGGCACCTTTCAGACATCTATGGTGTGTCAGGTTTTCCATGTGGTTGGCACTACCCCAGAGAATGCAAGCATGACTACAAAATGATATGAATTTTGAACAGTAATTCAAGGCACATGTGTACACTGTCTTCTTCACTGGATAAGGAAGATGCTACCTTAATGGATATAGAAGAAACATTTCACACAAACCTTCTACGGGAACATATGAATAGGTCATAACCTAGAACAAGATGTTGGTGGGAATGGACAACAGCAATCCATGGGAATCAAAGATTGCCCCTTGAACTTTTACTGGTGGAGTATATTGGGCCACACTGTCTACTGTCCGCATGTTGTCTGCTGGTCTGGTTTACCACTTACAAGCAGTCCATATGTGGAGTGGACGGCAACAAGAACATAAGAGGAGCCCTGCTGAATCAGGCCACAGCCCATGTAGTCCAGCATCCTGTCTGACACAGTAGCCCACCAATTGCCCATGGCATCTCAAGCAGAGACAAGGACAAAATTTCTACTGCTCCAGAATACCAGCAAATGGCCTTAGAGGCATCCTGCTTGTCCCCCAGCCTGAAAGATGTACTTAGGCATCCATTCTAGTAGCCATTGACACATCTGTTGCCCATAAATTTGTCTAACCCTTCGTTAAAGCCATCTAGGCTGGTTGCTGTTACGACCTCTTCTGGCAGCAAGTTTCATATACTGATGACCCTCCCCTTGTCTGATCTGACTCTCCTACCCGTCAGCTTCATAGAGTGTGCCTTGGTTCTAGTGTTTCCATTTATACACTGTAACCTAGACAAACGCCTCATTCAATGCATACAAAATGTTATACCAGGAAGTGTGGCCTCCCAATAGACCATTCTGTAGTGTGGATGATACCTTCCTGGCAATCCCCTGGGTTGCTCTACCAACCCACTGCAGACATAGGCTACAGCTGCATCTCCATTACATAGCAAAGGGCCTTTTCACCTTTTTACCTAGCGCAGATGCTCACAAAGGTATAGGATATATTGGATGTTCACAATCACTGAGATAGCCTGGCCATGGCAATGCACATGTGTAACACCACTGCCATGGCAACCAAGCAGCTGCACCACCCAGTTCCACACTTCATTTGCTTGGAAGAAGTGCAAATGGAGCTTGTTGGGCTATCTCAAGTCTCGCTGCTAGTACAGAGGTAGGACAGAAGTGGCCCCATGAAGTGCATATGGTACATGTGTGAGCAGCCTCTGGCTGTCCCACTGGAGCTGGTGCGGAAAGGCCCACAGAAACCTCAAAAGAGGTGAGGGTGGCTTGATTAAGGAGCCTTTCCCACCTAATGGAGAAACACTCTATGTCTCATGACACACCACCTCCACACAAGGTACCCTCAGATTGCAGAAGATGAGGTGGGATAAATTGGCAAAGATAAGTAAATAAATGGAGCAGTAGCTTTTATGTAGGTGAAGGAAGGATCAATCAGTCAACTAGGGGTAGGTGAGGGTTAAAAGAAGTATCTCTTGAATCTGGACTTTCTCCAGGAGCCTTGGAGATTAAGTTGGGCAAAAATTATTAATAGTAACAATTTAATGGTAGTCCACAATCTGTTTTTCTACAGCTCATAAAAGATAGCATCATATTCAGAAAATCTCTGAACTCTGACCCATGGGCTACTGGCCAATTAGATCTCCCATTGTGTTAGTAAATCAAAAAGCTACAAACTGAGACATGCCACACAATGTCTGCATCCACACACAAAAGACACAGTTTAAAAAAAAATCACAAGTTTGGATTTTCTGCCAAGTGAACATTAGATGAGTACAATCACAATCTCCAATGTAGCATGAAAAATTGTGACAAAACTGCCTGCACCTTTAAGTCACCAAGGCAGTGAGTAGAAAAGCGAATGTTCTGTGCAGCAAGCAAGGCTTTCATTTTCACTTGGTCTGCTTTGTGGAGCCGCAGCTTCATCAGTTACTGGCTCTCATCAGACTCAGCTAAAAAAAAAAAGGAAGCATTTCTGAGTAGGGATGTGCAAGAATGTTCAAAACATTCGAATTAAAATGAATTTGTTCGAATTCGGACATTTGAATTTGAATTGAATGTCTATACATCCGTTTTTTAATATTCAAATTAATTAGAATATTTCCAATCATTCATATGAATTATTCAGACATCAGCATGTGTACGGATATGTACGCATTGCATGCATATCTGTACGCATCTTATTCGTATCCGTATGCATTTGTACAGATACGTATGAGATGAAAACGGGATGCAAACAGATAAAAACGGGATGCATATGAATCTGTATGGATACATATGGATGCATATGGACACATATGTTGTCAACGTCTGTATCATCAAATACGAATAGAATATTTGTACGAATAGATACAAATGTATTCAAATTGGTTCAAATTTGAATACATTTTTTTCTCTATTTGTACAAATTTGGACATTCAAATATTCAATTCGAATCAAATCAAATCAAATGCTGAAATGGCATTCGTGCACACCCCTATTTCTGAGGCCTCTCCCCAATCTCCCAAACATTATGTGCTAGAAAAGGTGGATTAAGCGGCATGACAAAACATTCTATTCTTCTCCCCACAACAGAACATCCTGTGAGGTAGGTGGGACTGTGAGAGCTCAGAAGAGAGCTGAGACTAGCCCAAGGTCACGCAGGTGGATTCATGGAGTGCAGAATCAAACCTGGTATTCCCAGATCAGAGTCTGGCTCTACTGTATTTTGATATTCCAGAATAAAGCACATTTGGATACGCTTTATTCCAGAATATCTAAGTATAATGGAATAGGTAAGTGATGTCTGGATGTACCTTTAGAGAAGGCTTGGGAACCACCACAGCTACACACTTGGCTGTATTCTGAAATATATCTCAGGATAGAGATATCTGTTGACCGCATACTAATTCAAACTCTGTCAGGCCTCACTTGGGGCCTGCTGTAGCCTATACTAGCATGTGGACAGCTGGCCGCTATTCCAGAATATATTCCGGAATAAAGCCAAGTGTGAAGAGACCCACTGTCTCTCTGAGAAACCTTTCAAGTGTCCATTTTGTTATGTCTGAACATAACCACTGTCTTGTCTCTCACCTTCACAAGTTAACATTCACTTACAACTACCTGTTCTTGAGAAAACAAGCAAGTAGAAAACAAATGCGTAGGCATTTTTGTTTTTATTTTCTTGTTGTTGTTTCTGTCATTGCAGGGGAAGGAGGAGGTGCTGCTATAACGTTTTTCAAACTTACATATAAAGGAGAGATGGCCTCGGAGTCCAGTTTTTTCAGAGGGCCCATAATTCTCATTGGCAGCCCTATGCAGAGCACTCAGAAAACATTTTGAAGTCTTCCTAATGACTGACCAGGTATACACACACCAATGCAATTTACTGTGGGGGTGGAGCCATTAGTCATACAATTCAGGAGGAAGTTGAAGATGGTGGGAGAAACATTGAAAATTAATAGATAGGTTACACAGAAGTATAGCTCAGCTATGGCCATTTTCGGACTCTCTTTTCTGCACTCCAGTGCAGTGTACAGATGCTCTATCCCCTGCTAGTATGCTACATCTGCACTGGACACAGTGTGGCTTGATTTAAAGTAGCCAAATTGGACACTAGTAGATCTGTTCTTTTTAAGGTCTAGTGGCATTCTAGGAGCAGCTATACTGGCCCGGGTATGTACAGTTTTGGTTTAGCAGGGCATGCATTTGCCATCAACAATCTCCAGTGCAACAATGGGATGCCATTCTTAGGCAAGATCCATACATTGCTGAAATGGTGCCATGGGAATGCTTGAAGGGTGTGACAATGGCATGTCCCCAGCCACAGAAGAAAGAGAATGCTTCCCCCACCAGTACTGTTGTGCAAACCTGACTAGAAGTAATTTCAGAGGTCCACACAGGTCAGCCCTGTTTTGGAAAAGACAGAAAATGGCTGACTTCTGTGGGTCACTTCCTGTGACTTCCAAAATGGTGCCAGGCAGAAACATCAAACATCAAAAATCTCTCCACTTCACAGGCAGTAGGAAGCATTCAAGTAGCACACTTTGGTCCTTCACACACTTGGCCTTATTCTGTTATCCACATGCTAATACGAACTATGGCAGACTTCACCTGGTACCTGCCATAGTCTGCACTAACATGCAGACAGCAGACCTCTGTTATGGATATATTCGACAATTAGGCCAAGTGTGGAAAGGGCCCTTCTGTTTTTACAAATGGAGAAGTAGTAGAAGTGTGTCAGGAAATGCTCTGGTACAGATCCTGCATTAAACAAAGCATGAGTCATAGGCACACGAAATACCTGCCCTAGATAAATCAATTTACATTTTTATTTTTGACTTCATCTCACAGCTCTTTTGCTTTTAAAAGAATAACAGAAAAGAAGAAGAGTTGGCTTTTCTACCCCACTTTCCTCATCCATTTAAGGGGACTCCAAAGTGGCTTTTTATCTTCTCCCCACAACAGACACCCTGTGAAGTACTGTATGTGGGGCTGTGAGAGCTCAGAAGAAAGCTGTGACTCACTCAAGGTCACCCAGCTGGCTTGTGGAGGAGTATGGAATCAAACCCGGTATTCCTAGGTAAGACTCCAGCTCCCTAACCACTAGACCAAACTGGAGGATGTTAACCTACAATTTGGTCTTATGTTTGACTTCAAAGATTTAAATCTCAGTGGTCAGTGATACTGTATATACTGGGAATGATGGAGTGTACCATAACCTCTTAGACTATTAACTTAAACTTTCAGAAAGTTTCTGTTGGAGAAATTACAACCTTGTCCCAGGAAAGTCAGAGAATGGAATAAATCACATGTTCCTTTTGTGAAAACGGCGATGTGAAAAAAGGAAGATGAGTTCATTTCTTTTCTTTTTTTAAAGAATATAATTCCAGCTCTCCACTTTAGGTTTTAGCCAATTTATAAAACCCTGGGATCTAAAACCAGAGGACCTGAAGGACAGCCTCCTTTTGCACGAACTTACCCATGCATTACAGGTTTTGGGGCATTTTTTTTTTTTTACAGATATTTATCCCTGTAGGGTGCTTCAATCATTGTAAAATCTCTCCTACTGCTACTGCTACAAATGAGAACTGTGCAAGAAGTATGGTTCAGTTACAGGTTGTAGAAGATTAGAGGAGGAAGGCTTTTGGGGAAGCAGCAGCCGGAGTAATAGTCCATAATATGTACCTCTTTCTGACTTTAAACAGATTATAAAAAAAAGTTTTCTTTTAAAGTAAATTGGTGTTTCAGGTTTTTCTCTTTTGCAAATGTAAACAAGATATTAAATCAGAAGCTACAATTTTCTTCTCAATATCTTTCTTGGAAGGATTTATTGGGTCTCCTTCACATGCTTTATTGTGAAACGCAAATGATCAGTTTAAAGAAACAGTCATACAGCTGCCTGCTTCTCCTGTTCAATGACTCCCAAATCAGAGGCCAATTTGCCCTTGGCCCCATAGTTCATGATAGGTTAACATCTGGAAAGGTACATTTGCACTTGCAGGAGGTGTTTACAACCCAGAAATGCCTCCTGCCTTATCAGATGTTACTCTATTGTCAACTAGGGGTGGTGTGCATGTATCACATGCATCCAAACCCTTACCTTTCCCATCCCATTCCTTATCTGTTGTGCCCAGCACCAAGGCCAATCACATATGCACGGTGCAAGTGGTCATCTGAGGTGCCGTGCAAGCGCACTGGCACTTTAGATGATCCCAAACTTGACTGTGCATGCACAGGGCAACATCATCACTGTGGCGACAGTTGACGGTGCACGCGCAGTCGTACCAAACTCCGGACACAAGATGGCAGCACCCTGCCAGTGATCAGACACATGCCCAGACACACGCAAATGTCTCCAGATGTGTGGTGCTTGGTGTAATGTGTACTAGCGTTCCCAAGCGCAAATGCTAGTACACAGTCTGTCATGCACTCTTCCCATCCAGCAGACGGGAAGCCAAGTGCAAAAATTGCTCTGAGCTGAATTTTCATGTCAAAGTAGGCAAAGTAGACACATGAGGAAATGCACAGGGAGGGCCCTCACCATCTACACCAGAAAACATATTTACAGTGGTGGTCGGCAACCATCATGACTTGCAGGCAAAAGGGAAACCACCGCTAACTGTGGAAGGCACTGGTGGCTGCTAAAGAGAATAAGGCAGTTAAAAGATGGTGGTATTCAGAATAGTGTTTTTTATTATTTTTATTAAACAGAAAACTTCTTATTACATAGAGATTGTCTAAAAAAAAATTAATTGGCTAAATGAGGAAACGGCTTTTCCTGCCCACTTTCTGGCACTGTTAGTGTTTAGTATGTTCCTTTTACATTTAGTTTTAAATGTTTTAATCAGCCACAAGACCTTTGGCCATAGGGCGAGATAAAAATGCAAACAAACAAACAAACAAATAACTTTGGCATGCAGTCCAAAATATAAATATATAAAAATAAACATGTAAAAATACAGACTGTACAAAACAGAGGAGAGGAAAGAAAAGGGGCAGGAAGGAAACAGATTACTTATAAAACTTTTCAAAAGTGTTTATACAATAAAATAAAATATTTGTCTTAGAAAAACTAAATTAAACTGCTTGCTGCTATAGGAAGTTTTAACAAAAAAGTCTGGATACTCTGTAGCCTTATTATTAAAAATAAATAAATAAAGGCCAGCCTCTTTTGTTCTGGGGAAGCTAGATACCTCAGGATTTTTACTGAAATTGTTATTTATTTATTTAAGAAAAAGGAAAAACATAATCTGAAACATTTATCTTTCCTATTTAATACTTGGCATTACTTCACAACATAAGTTAAATGAGAAAGAACTATAATCCATTTTTGCAGAGACAGGAAGATGAGAGCAAGATGAAGCGAGATTCTAAGAGCTATTCTGTTTTATACACAAAGATAAGAGCCCACATGTCTAAGAGCAGTCAGGGCCAGCCAATAAATCAGAATGATAGGGCAAAATGCTATTGCACAGCACTACATAAACCTTTCTAATATAAGATATAAATTCAAGATGAAATGCTGCTGTCCAGCAAGAAATGCAAACAAGGCACTGAGACAGCGTGCTCTGCAGTAAGGCTACATGTGGATTTCAATCCTGAGCCATATTATTAAAGATTTCTTGCAGAACAGCATCTATGTGGCTCTGGACATGCGCACACTTCTGGACAGCTTGTAATGAATCCAGTTAAACATGTATTACACAATATAAACTTGAGAGTGTTCAATCATTTCTAAATCAACACTGTAAGGCAATAATACCTCCCTCTTCCATTGCTATTTGAAATTTGCATTAGCTTCAGATTATTTTGAAGGTATTTTCTGGTATTCAGTATTCTAACACCATGATAACCAAGTGCTGCTAAACCTCCTTTAAGCCACGTTTTGGTGTCCTTTCTGTGAAGTACTCTTTGGGCGTTTCCATATTTATCCATGCTGAACTCCTCCAGCTGGAATCTGTTCCTAGGCGAGTGGTTCTTCCAGCTGGGGCTACCCAGCTGTCCTGCAACAAGGCTGTCTGCACTCAGATAGGCTGGTCTAGAACAGTCCCTGTGCCACCACAGGCTTCAGAACCTGCTGCTGCAAAAGCTCCAATGGCCAGAGTTCCTGGCCTCAGAGCCCCAGGGGAACTTATTTCAATGGTACAGTTTGGTGTACCACCAAAAAGAAGATGTGCACTCTTCCACATGTCTCTCTATTCTGTTCTAGTGCCCCCTGAACCTCTGATAGACATTTTATAAAAGGTCTGTTGCTGGTATCCTGGTCTCGGTGGCCATTTTGCCCATCTAGACCAGGCTATGCTCCATCCAATGTGGATGAAGCCACCTATAAGGTTTCTTCTGTTCTGCACTACAGTGCAGAATGAGAGACCCAGAAGTGGTCTAGGCCTCACCCTATCCTGGATACCAGTAAGTACAGAAAGAGCCTTCATTCGTGCTAATACCACAGACATCTTTCCTTCCTTGCAGTTTTTCCACTGACCTCCCTTAATCTGGATCTAAGATGATCTGGATTTAAGGAATGGGTACTTCCCTTAATCTGGATCTAGTAGATCCAGATTAAGGGAAGAACCCAATGCATTTCCACGGGTGGTCTAGCACCCAATAGCAATGGGTGCTAGCTTGCTCGCAGTGGAAATGCCAGAGCACCCATTCAATAGGGGGTAGATGAAAAGCTAATTAAAGTTTTTAAATACCCTGACTAAAGGAGAAAAGACTTTATTTCTATTTCTCCTGTTCTGTTCCTTCACACTGCTCCCCTGGGAAAGATGAGCATTGTGTTCTAAGTTATACTCTTTCAATATTCATCAATATAATATTTATGAAATGTCTGCGTGTAGACAGCCTAATTAAATTTCAGAAAAGTTAAAGTAGTTATAAATCCCTTAGGAACAATTTCTAGAACTAACACTCTTATTTATAAGATCACCACAGGATGTTATAATTTATATGCCTGCAATCCAATGCTTTAGATTTCTGCACACATTCTGAGTATAATGAAAGCTCTTGATTCTGAGAGGGGGCAATTTGTTTCTGTTAAACAAAATCCTTGGTAATTATATATAACAACAACAAAGCCAACACAATTGTTAAAATACCTCTTTAGTAGGTGTCTCCTAAGATCCAGAACTGACAAGCACTAAGGAGGAAATTATTAATGTTTGCATATTGGTGAGATGCATCAATTTGTAGAATAGCCATGTGCTATCACAGGACAAGACCAAAGTCAAAGTAGGCCCATTCTGCACTCACCTTTAATTGGGAACAAGGGACCATGAGGTCCTCTTCTGGGTCTCATTAGTTTCACACATTAGTGTGGAGTTATGAGGCCCTGGCTCCCACCGCTATTATTTATCGATATAGGACAGTGTGTAATTCATATCAGGGAGGCCCTAAGGGAGATCACTAGCAGACATGTTTAAACCAGTCAACCAGTGAGCCCTGGGCTGCTTTTGCACTTGGCTTCCCATCCACTGGACAGGAAAAGTGTGTGACAGACTAACATGTACTAGTGTTTGCACGTAGGAATGCTAGTACACGTTACACTCAGCCCCATGTACCCAGAGACTTACCTGTGT
Source organism: Aspidoscelis tigris stejnegeri (assembly GCA_023333525.1). Taxonomy (NCBI): domain Eukaryota; kingdom Metazoa; phylum Chordata; class Lepidosauria; order Squamata; family Teiidae; genus Aspidoscelis; species Aspidoscelis tigris. Next base: position 86,166,571 of record JALMGA010000002.1, on the reverse strand, counting down.
CTGGGCACATATCTGAATGCTGACAGGGAGCCACCATCTGGTGTGACTGCGTGTGTACTGGTGCCACGGTGACGATGACTCTGTGCATGCACAGGCACATTTGGGGTTATCTGAGGTGGCAGAGCACTTGCGCAGCACCTCAAATGACCCCTCACATTGGAAATGATGCAAATGGTCACCGTGCTGAATGAGAAAGGTAAGTTTTTATTTAAGGTTGGGCTGTGTCCGATGCAATTTTATGCACCACCGCTAGTTGGCAATAAGTAAGTCAGGAAGCATTTCTAGGTTGTAAACACCATCTGCAAGTACAGATGCACCTGCTCAGATGTTAACCTATCGTGAACTACAGGTCCAAGTGCAAATTAGCCACTGGTCCAGAACACTGGGGCATGCAGAAGGTTTGAGTCTATCAGGAGACTCATTTCAGTGGCCTCTCAACACAATCCTAGGGCAAACCCTAACACTTACCACAGGGATGTGTGGCAATCCCAGGATATTTCTGGTTCATCCATTATTGGTACAAACACCATTGCATTGTCTGGTGCACTGGAAAATGCTAAATATATTTCAATGGTATTTTTGACTTCTAAAGTTTATATGAAAAGACAGACTGTACTGAAAACAAAGTCTGTTAACATTCTTTTAAAAAGAAGAAATAGGGTATGATGGCACACATGAGTAGGAAGTGATAAAAAAGAAAGTGATTCATTGAGCTGTATTTTACAGTTACTTGATTGTCCCTGTTGAACTGAATCACTGACATATATCATCATCCTGAAATATATTGTCATATAGAGGAACTTTACGTCAGCTGCCCTTGGAGACATGAGTAGAGTCTTGTATCTACTTATATAGGAGTTCCATCCACTGACTCCAAGGTGACCTCTGAGTAGAAACACAGGTCATTTGGCACTGAGCCACTGAGCCAATGCCTATCCTTCTAGACCTACTGCACAATAGGTGAAGCCTCTTCCCCTTAGACTGCTTCATCCATTGGAATAGCAGCAAGTGCAGAAAAATCCATACTTTCTTTGAATATTCCCTGCTTCCCAAATTTGCCAATCAATTCTTGTAGATAAGAATATAAGAACATAAAAGGACCCCTGGTGGATCAGGCCACAGCCCATCTAGTTCAGCATCCTGTTGCACCCAGTGGCCCACCAACTGCCCATGGGCATCTCAAGGAGAGACGAGGGCTAACTTTCTCCTGTTCTCAAATCCCACCAAATGGCCTTAAAAGCATCTTGCTTTTATATTTATATCTATAATATTTAAATATTTATATTTTAATATGTATATGATGGACAATGATTATTCTGTTCCTTATGAACCAACATAACTGTATTTCACATTATCATGATCTCAGAAACTGGATGAACTATATTTTTCTTTATGCTCAGATTATGCATAGATGTTGCTGAAGCCTGAAACATAATACTGTCCACAGTTAGTACAAAATGTCTTAACTTTACCAATGTGTTTCAGATCAAAGGATATGGAAGCACTTTTCACTTTCAAATTCAGACTCATTCATAATCAGTCCCTTCCTAAAGGCAGCCAGTGACTAAGAGCAGGAAAAAGAAAAGTGCATTTAAATAAAATGTACTGAAACTGAAGACTTTTTTTAAAAAAATGTATAGATGTCATATAATTAACACATGCAAGATGACATTAATAAACATTGATTATGCCTAGAGGACTTGGTAGTATGCAATTCTGCAGGTGCAAAAGTAGTAATTAGGCAAGGAAATTACAAATACTATTCACAAGTTGCTTTGTGTAAAATTAGCATATATTTAATATATCTTGAGTGAGCAAATACAAGTCTTCCCACATCCTGTAGGGCCTCAGGGTCATTAAGAATGTTCCATCAAAATTCTAACATCAGTTTACCTTAATTGCAAGGGTTTATCTGAAGCTTGGCTCATCAGAATTCAATCGACAAGTGTGGTGGGGCAGATCTGTAGAGCAGAAAGAAGGCTGCAGGAGCGATGGAGCAAAGAAAGGAACTGATTTTACTACACTCAGTATATTAATTTCATGAAGAGCCAAGCTTGCAGAGAAACTATCAAAAATCAAAACTGATTGAGCTTTATCTCCACTAAATAATTAACAGAAAATGTATCAGACAACACTGATGTTGTGAAATAGATTTCATTCTCTGATAGCTCCACTTGCTGAAGAAGAACATGCAGATGGAGTCAGTTTTCCAGGGGCCTATTCGCACTACATCCCATAGTGCATGATTAGGGAACTTCTGGGGAAGAGCATCCATACCTTGAAGAGCGTGTTACAGCTTCCAGGTGCCCCCTATCTTCCCAGAAGTTCCCTAATCATACAGTAGGTGTGGAGTATGAAATTGTGCTCCACAGTTTTACTCACCTTACCCAGTGACTTACCAGAAGCATCCAGTGGTGAGCATCTGCACCTCCTCTGGTGCTTTGGGGTTGTCCGAACTGCCGCGCAAGCATGCTTGCACCTGGAACATCTATAGACATGACCGTGTGCGCAGAGCATCATCATCATCATGGCGACGGTGCTGTTGCATGCACAGTCACAGAGGACACCATGACCAAAATGTTGGTGCCACGAAGAAGATCAGCCCCAGGATCTATCACTGGTGAGTGACTGATCGTGCAGGGCATGAGCTGTAGTTACCTAGTGCTCACAAATGTGAGTGCTAGTTAACGTTGGGTGATTATGCTCCTTTCCCATCCAGCGGATGGGAAGGGAAGTGCAAGGACAAAAATGGAGAGGAAAGGAAGCCATGAACTTCAAATGTGCATTCCCATAGTATTCATACAGCTCAATATCCAGCAGCAACACGGTGACTGACAAATCAATTACAGTAGAGAGGAAGAGTTTCAGATAGGGTGTGACAGGGGCTGAACTTTTGTCCTGAGAACAAGTGCACTAGATATTCTTTAACTCTTCACATCTATCCTTTCCTTATCTTGAAACTCATCTGAAATTCATTTTGAACCAGGAGCTAAGGCTTGCATAGGGCCTCAGCCTTTTCAAATGTCTCCGGGAGAGGTAGGGGTAGGGGGAATTTGGAGTCCTAAATGTAGGAATCCAGCTTTTAAAATAGATTTACAGTATTTTTTTTTTTTTTAAGAAACAGCTGTTTTGGCTTACTTTAACTATTTGATGCTACTCTGGGTCTAGACCTTCTAATCCTTACTAGAAGTCACTTTTCAGGAGAAAAGACATAAGGCCTATTCACATTTGGGTATGCAATTTGGACAGCTCTGGTGAAGAGTATACACACTCTCACTATGCTGCTACAAGCTAGAAGCATCCCCTCACTCACTAGATCTGTACTAATTGCTGATTAGGTGTGGAGTGCGGTCCTTGCTACCATCCAAGTCTATCCCAACCTTTACCTAAAGCTTAATGCAAGAGTCTGGTGGCATGACCATTTGCTCTTCTTCCTGTTTCCTGAGTGTGGTGGGTGGGGGAGGCAGTGGCCACACAGGCATGATGGCAGTGGTGGCTGTGATCAATCCCATGATTGGCATAGGGCTGTGACCAAGCATAGGGCCACAAGAGGGGCATTTTATTGGTGACAGAGTTGTGATCGAACACTGGTAGCGAAAGGAGGCGGGACTTCTGCCTTTTGATGTGGCAGCACTGGCTGGTATGTGGGAGGCCCATTCACATTTCAGGCCTGTAAGGGACTCTTTGGGTAAGCTTTTATCTAGGCAAATTCAAATGGTCCTCCTGTCCCTGGAGTGTACTGGCCTTGTGCACAATGCACTACCATGGTAAGTGCGAAAAGGCCTATGCATTTTTACTCTTACCCACCTTTTTTCCATCTAATCCAGTTACTGTTTCTAAAAATAGTTCAAATGTCTCACTCAACATTTAAGTTGTTCTGGACATCTACAGTGTCAGAAGATTTCTTGTAATACTCTTGTATGGATTTCTTAACTCAAACCTTCCTCTTCAGTATCAAGAAAACAGTATTTTTATATACCTATTATAATTAAATATTGAAAGAATCCTTGAAATATGAGTATCAACAAGCAATACAGAGTGACTCTTCACACTAGTGGCTCTTCACGTTCGTACTCCCTCTCAAAGGCCTGGATGAACAAAAACATTTTCACCAATAAGTGAAGAATCAGTAATGTTGGCAACAAGTACATCTCAAATATCCCTGAAGAATAAGAATTTCTTTCTCAGTCAAATTTCCAGACAGTTACAGAATGCTGCTTCAGACTAGGTATCTCCTTCTTTCTCACGTGTCTGGAGGTCCTTGCTACCATCCAAGGCTACTCCCACACCACAATGCACAGCGTGTGTCACAGGAAATGCTCCTGACCACAAACAAGTGATTCAGGCTAGGAACAGGAAGAGGGAACAGTGCACATTGGTGGCCATTTGCAGGATGGCTACCCAATCCCTGTGCTCCTTTCAGAGCCAGGAAGCAAAGGTACCAGAGCTTCCACAGTTACAAATCAAGGGCACTGTAACCCCAGAAATAGCCCTGGAAGTAAAGTGTTAACTGGAGCCCAGCAAAATGTCACCAGTACGCAAACTTGCCACTACCGCCTCCTTGCTTGGCAATAGCAGGAACAGGATCAAGCCTGGGCAGGAAGGGAGACATCTTCAAATAGTCTTCTTCTGGAACACTTCTAGGAGCAGTTTCCACACTTGAGATGAAGCTAGGTTCAGGGTTTGTGTGGCCAGCGCACTCCCCCAGGAAGCCTTCCCTCCTGGAGAATGTGCTGGTATACATACTCCCAACGCAGGAACACATCTAGCATTGTGAATACTATCCCTGGTGCCATCCCATATTCCCTAAAGCATTGGTTCTTAACTAGGGGTCCACAGATCCCCAAGGGATCCATGGAAAGGTTTCAGGGAATCTATGGCCACATCCCCATTACCAGCTTAATCCAGTTTCCCTAAACCGAAATAATAGAACCATATGCAAACGTTCCCATTACTTTCAGCTTAATCGCATTCAATCCAGATTCTGAGGATCCTAGGTGGTGTACATGACTCAAGGGGGGACTCAAGTGGCTACTTTCTAAAAGCTGCTTTTCGGGGCAGCCCTGCCCTCTTCCTCCTGGCATGAATGCACCACCCATAACAGACCCCTTCATGGAGACTGGCTGGGTGGCTGCCGCTTGCCTGGATGGAGGAAAAACGGCAGCGGGCAGCCAGCGATTCTCCCCATTGCCCAGGACACACAGCAGCAGCGGCAACTCAAGCCCCCTTGCTTTAAACATTCACACATCTCCCAGAACCTGCCCCTGCTTTCCTTTCCCCTTTAAAGGTCAGAACTCCAAAGAGCTAGAATTGCACAAAATTGCAACATCAGGTGTGAAGTGGTTGGATTGCTACAGAGTAGCGGCTGCTGTGAAGGTTGGATTTTTACACTGACATCACTGTCTTTGGGGGAAGGAAACCCTAAACACGAATTCTCATCCCTTAAAACGGTAGGGTCCCCACAGTAAAAAATGTAACATGTATCAAGTGCACAATCTGGAGTGAGACCTGTTGAAATGAGGGTTAACATTTACAACGTTTTGGGGCGATTTAACACGCGGAAAGTGTGTTAAGCCAAACTAACGTGGGGTCTGCGAGGATTGAACCTGTATTGAATTCGAAATAAGCTTGCCGTGGGGATTCGGCCCATGAGACTGAACTGAAAAAAAAATCAACTTATCTTTATTTTCTCTGATCCCTAAATTTACTCACTCACTCACTCACTCACTCACTCACTCACTCACTCATATCCTGCTCCATATCCTAAGCTCTCTGGGCTTCTTACAGTAAAAAACCAATATACAAATGAAACAAATACATATCCCATTAAAGACACACTGCTGTTGAGTGTCATAAAACTATCTGCCACTGCATTCTGAGAAGGGGTCCATGGTTTTCAGCTGACTGGCAAAGCAGTCCATGGGGAAAAAAAAGATTAAGAACCCCTGCCCTAAGAAAGGTACATTTGAGTCCTGCTTTACCCAGTATGTGGGATTTTTGATCTCAGTCTGTGCAAGGACATCAACCCCCTGTTTACAAGTTCAAAAACCTAATATTAAGCTTCAGTGCTAATGCTCATTAGAAGTCCACTGCCCACCTTTTTTAGGGGAGACAGAACCTTTAAATTTGTCTTTGAATCATATAATAATCTTCCTTCCAACATCTTTGTAACAAAAATAATGTTTTGCTTATGAAAGTGGCGTGTGAAAAAGCCTTAAGGAAAAAAAGTCAGTTTTGTACCTTTGGAGAAATGGGATATTAGCTGTGGCTGAAGATGAGTTGAATGGCTTTCATTAATGCTTTTTTTAAAAAAATGAAGCCATTGTGTGCCATAAACAAACATTGTCACCTGAGTCAAGATGTTCTAGTTTAAAAGAGCCATCCCAGTGAATAAAACCATGAGGGTGAGTGGTACACTTGAATTACTTTTGCACACAAAAGACCTCATACCTAGGTCATTGCAGTCTTGCTAAAAATTAAAATCAAATACCTCTTCAAGGACATCTGCAAGCTTACTGAGTATCTCTTCAGGGAGGGTCTGGAATGTTGGAACACTGCAATATGAAGCAAGAAAGAATTTATGAGTACTGGTGTAATTTATACTCAGAAATGTAAATTTGTAAGAGCAAATTTGCCCTGCATGTTCCAAAAAGCAATACACTACAGAGGCATTACAATCATGATAAAAGATAACAGTTCAAAATTTGAGGACAAACCAAGGAATTGAAGAAATTAAAATGCCTGGAAAAATAAAAGTATTTTAGGCTATATCCACATGTAGGGTAATACGCAACAATCCGAGAGTGTTTCCTCCACATGTAGTAGCATACATTGTGCCCTACATCCATCCTCAGAATCCAAGAAAGAGATAGAAGAGCTCTGAGAGCATATTTATGGCACAGCATGTGGTTGCAAGATGCCTCTTCTTGAAGGAGGATGCCATTTTTGGAATCATAGTTAGAATGGACCTCTAAGGTCACTGAGTCCAACCCCCTTACTCAGTGTAGGATTTCCTAAACCATCCCAGACAGATGTAGATTCAGCCTCTGCTTGATGACCTTTAGTGAACTCACTACCTCCTGTGGCAGCCTATTCTATTGACAGATCACCCTCACCATCAGGAAGTTTTTCCTAATATCTAATCTGTGTTGACTCCCTTGAAGTTTCATACCATTGTTTCTAGTCCTCCCATCTTGTGCAAGTGAGAATAGGGACAATCCCTCGGCACAGTTCCTGTACCCCATTCCTAAAATATAAAACTGCAGATTTTTATTGGCCTGGAACACTTAATCTGGAACTCATACTCTAGTAGCTAACGTATGGAAAATGCTCCCTTTTCTTCCCCTTCTCCATGGGAAAGTATATAAACTCATGCACACTGCGGAAATGGTAGATAAGAGATATTTTTTCTGTGTGTCATGCAACACTAGAACCAGGCAGTACTCTATCAGAAGCAGATCAGTGGGGGTATCTGGGGGCACCATCCCATCCTACTATTTTGGAGAATATTTCATTATTGTGCTTTGAGAAAGCGGACAAATTCTCCCCTGTGTTCTTTAACATCTCTATGAAGCTCCTAGGAGGAGCCATTTAATGATTTAGAGCGAGGTTCCAAGAGTACTCTGATGACATTCAACATTGTATCTCTATCTCTTCTGAGTCATGAGGGTATTTCTCTTTGCTGATCTCCCTAATTGTCAAAACCACAGCTGGGGAATGAAAATTCCCCAGATGGGAGAAAGAGATGGAATATGATCAGCATAGTGCCATCTTTAGACGCCCTTCTCTTCTTCCATGTGAATCCTACTGATGATTAACATGCTTTCTGCATATCTATACATGTCCACACAAATAAGTACAGTCCCTTGCATGTCCAACTTTGGCATAAGGCTCTTGGACAAACTTACCACACAGTTCCACTTGGATAAAGTTTAATCACCCATTTGAAAGAAAGAAAAGAGAATGAAGCCCTACAATGACATATTTTATGCCGGTCAGTTATTTTTAACTCCTGTCATGCTCTGAGTCACAAATTAACATAATTAGCAGAACTTAACAGATTAACTTTAATGTAGCTTGGAAACAGAACAATAATTCAAGCTGTTTAAAAAGAATAAAGATAGAACAACCAAAGGGAAGTCCTGCAGAGAAAAGACTTGCATCTAAGCAGCTGTTGTTGGACTTTATTAAATCAATTTCCCCTATCTGTGACATATCTAATGGACTTTATCTTTGTGCACGATGAAATCCTGTTGTTGAAAGCTATGAGTAAAAGCAAATTAAGTTCACACATAAGTGGAGGAAATGGGAGGCGAAACTGTTTGAAGCATTACTGCAGCCACAGAGCAAATAATGGGCAATTAGAAATGTTGATGGAGTACAAATTCAAAATAAATGATGACCCAAAGCTTAAAAAATGAATACATATTTTGTATGAAAAATATTATTATACCACAAATGCTCAGAATTTTATTTAAGGCTCTATTAAAAATGCATGTTACAAGACTATAAAAATTTAGGGTCCCTAACTTGACTCATGAATAAAAATATGCTCACTCAGGAAAGTCCAAACGGGATAAAATGGATAGAAATGAAAAGGTGTGATCAGTCAGATCTAAAGGTGGACTAAAGAAGGCTTTAAATGAAGGTGTGACCAGGGCCTTGCAATGACAAGTCTAAACACAAAGTCTTATGTCACTGTTGTAAGGAGTGGCAGCGGTGGAAGTCTTACATATTTAAGCACCATAAAAAGTATCATACATGACCATTTACAGAATAGCCCCTCAGAAGTATACAACTGCCACAGGGGGATTGATTTCAGCTGCCATTGCAACATAGAGAGACTCACCTTTAGATCACCCTTTCTTCATATTGCCAGTCTGGTGACACAAAAAGTTTTATGACTAGATTGCAAGACAGCCCTGGACCAAAACTTGGGAAATGGGATTGTGCCCCCACTGAAATGCTTTATCAGCACCCTGGGCCAATCTACCTGGAAACCAGCTGCTGGAGGTTAGAATCTAATCAATCACTTCCTGTTACATCTCCTAAAGTGGTCCAGCTGCAAGTCTAGAATGTGTTAACAGAGTTTATTATATATTGGTCTTTGGTGTTTTGTACTTCATATACAATACAATGTTTCTGATTATCATGTTTTGAGGTAGGGATTTTTCTTTACAGAGCACATTGATAAAGATACAACACTGCTGCAGGACTTTGACAAAGCACTTTTCATGGTCACTTGAAATGAAAAAGTGTGGGTTTTTAAAAAAAAATATTTTCACCAAATTACCTGAAAGGAGAAGCAATGTATGGTGTAAATACTATAGCCATATTGTGACAACTTACATTGCCGTGTATCAATAGGTGGAGCTGCACTTTTCCACATGACAACGTTAGTAGGAAGAGTGATGTTGACAATAACAAGATGTTACATCAAGCCCTCAGGGATTACTGCATGGGTAGTGATTTCATTGTTTAACATAGTATGAGGAAATTGGATTTTAACAGCAGAAGCCAATAAAGCATGGCAATTACCAAACTGATAGACCATACTGATAGCTGCCCAAAAAAAGAACATAGGATGTTCCAAACGGGCAGAGTTTTGCTACTCTCAAAGGAGTCACACTCAATCGGTATGAGTAAACATTTTGGCATTCTTGCCTTTAAGACAACTTTGAGGAAATGTACAATACAAAAGAAGCCACACCTTGGAAAATAGCATCTACAAATAATGTAGATGGACCACATCCTTTTCTGACACTGGTATGGTGCTATTATCACAGCATCTGAACAACCTTTTGTCCAAGCATTAGCATGCCCACCAATAAGCTTTAATGGGCAGACTGCCTGTTCTTTTGCCATGGTGGACTCAAGGCTGTTCTAAGATGCTATGATACTGGAATTATACCAGTACGAGATTTTTTGCTGGGGCGCAAGAAAACGCACTGTGGTTCTCTTGTTAATCAACAGGAACAACTACTCCTCACAAAATTATAAAATTCTGCACTTAAAGCAATCCATCTCAAGAATAGGATAGATCATTCTGGCCTGGGAAAATGTCATCTGCATAGCAATGGCTGTTCCAGCCTCTGCACAAGTCCCAAAGCTGATGGGAGCTTCAGAGCTGGCTTCCACATTTCTGATGACCAGGAACTAAAGTTTCTGACCTTGGAAGAACTTGGAAGGTCAATTTTGGCTGTGCAATTTGGTCTGCCTCGGTGTTAGTCCAGAACATGGAATTGTACACTGTCTGCCCACTCAGTGATTCAGATTTACCACTGATGATCTGGAACAGGTGATCTGGGACAAAGCCAGTTCTGGGCTGAACTTCATAGTAATGGTTGTTCCAGACCCTGTACCAGCCCAAACTTCACATGACACAAGCAAGTGCAGAAAGGCCCATGGAAAGCAAATGGAGGGAGGAATAGGGCTAATTTATATCTTCTCAGTATTTTGACACTGAAGACATAATGAATACAATACTACCTTAGTATAAGACAAATGTAAGAGTTCAAAATCTCACCCAACCCGAGCTCTTTATTGCTAGCAAATGTCAAACCAAAGAGTGAAAACCAAATTAAAAAAAAAAGAAGAAGGAATAGGTATGCCTGCATGGTAATTTACATGTTTTTGATATCAATGTAATTTTAATCCATTGCTAGTACCAATAAAATATGATTTTTTCAAAAAGATTCAATTGATTTAATTCCTGCTTATTCATACATCTGGTTCACTTGTCATTGTATTAGCCTAAAAATGGCAGTACCCTTATGGTACAGTAAGTCAGCTGTGAACACACAGCATCTTCTTGGCCCTGTTTCCCTCTGGCTTACTTCAAGCTTCCTTCCAGCAGCATGGACCTCCATGCCACCACTCTCTTGAACAAACTCCCTAGAACACTGTAACTGGTGAGCCAGAACAATTGCTCCCTGAATTCTTACTCCTGCTTTTCCAGTGTTAATTTTATTACTGCACTTTCATTGCTTTAGTGGTCCCACTTAGGGATGTGGAAATTTTCCCACCATTCTCCTTGTATTGTGGCAAATGGGACAGAAATTTGCATCTGTGCAAATGGAGCTACTTCAAATTCATTTCAAATTCTCCAGTCATGGCTCTGAATCCAATCCAAATTCTGATGGAACTGAATCCAAATCTGATCCAAATTCATTCAGCTTTCAATGCAACAAAGCTTTCAATGAAGGCACAAAAACTCTTACTTCCCATGCAAAGGTCAGTCTTCAGACATAGCTCATGTTTGATTTGATTCCAGAGTTTTGAACATTTGCAATTCATATGAATTGTGAAAGTGACAACATTTTTTTTGCCCATCCTTAGACCAGACCAGCCCACAATGGTTGTTGTTGGCAGCAATTCTGTGTTTTTAAACCCACCAAGCCATTTCCTCAGATTGATGACTCCCAGCACACCACACACACTAAGGCCATTTGCTGGGATTTAAGAGCAGATGAAGGTTTGCCCTTGACTTCTGCTTGTAATGCCCATAAACAATTGGTGGGCCACTAAGTGCAACAGCATGCTGTACCAGATGGGCTGTGGCCTGATCCAGCAGAGCTCCTTATATGTTCTTATTTTGAATACTAGTTTAAGCAGTACAAAAACTAGCTGAAGTTTTAAGATTTTTAACAAAATAAGTATTTTGAAAGAAAATCATTTCTGACACATTTGCCTTTGGACCAATTTACAGGTGGGAAAAAGTTGGTAAATATGATCAAAATAAACTATATTTGTACGCCATGATAATATAGAGGATAAATGTTGTAAATCAATGTTACAACTTTTATTTTGCGCTGGGATGGTTTAAAGATGAACCATATTGGAGTAGTATACATATTAAATCTTTTTCAAAATAAACCAAATATCTCTAAAACGATTCCTATATGAAGGGATCCATGGGTGCTTTTCCACTGTCACTAGAAGTACCCATTAAGTACCCATTATGGGTACAAAAATACCATTTCGTACCCATTAATGGGTACTTAATGGGTACTTTTAGTGACAGTGGAAAAACACCCCATATATCATCATTAAAGGAGGCAAATTTCCTGAAGTGCTCCATTACCTCACAGAACAGCTATTATTTGACTGTTTACAACAAAGAAGATGTTGTTGGGAACGAAGACTTATGATGTAATAATAAACAATTGGTAAAAAGTGATTAACTATACAAAAGTTACTAATGGAACAATGCACTGAATGAACAGAAAAAAATATATGTTTAATTATCCAGTGGGATAGATCAGTAGTTGTTTAATCTTTCTCTGTAAGAACAGATGTGGTACGTTTTGTTTTGTTAGTTGAATATGTTGTATCGGGCTGTTATTTCTTACTCAATAGAAAATCAGTATACTAAAAAAGACATATAATGAATAAACAAAAACAACCAAGAAGCACTACCACATTGGCTCAGAGACCTGATTGCATGGAGAATTCAATTAGTCCTGAATGCAATTGCCTGACTAATTTCTGTTCTCTCTACACTAACATTTTGTAGAACACAGCATCCACTGGAAGTATCAAGCCTGCTCAAGCTAAAGGCCAACCAAAGCAGAACACTTGCATTATTGATATTTTTGAAAGCTAGAGGAAGAACACTGGCTTCAGGATTTTCTAAAGGCAATCATAAACTAGCTGTTTTAAGAAATGTCACTATCACTGTAATTTTTCCTGTAGCTCCTTTTGAAAAAGACAGATGGAAAAGACATTATTGATTTTCTTTGCTGTGATTCAGAACATTTACTCTTCATTAACTCCCTAAAATTAACAAAAAGTTCCTGTTTTTAATTTAATTTTTAATACTACCCATTGATTATAATATAGTATTTACCATAAACCCAATTGAGAATAAGCATCCAGCCTATTAGAGTACAATCCTTATTTTAAGAAGCATTATATTATATTTAACCACAACAGCATATCTGCGTCATGGTACTCACAAAATCATTCCTCCTATAATACAGGCAATTCCTTGGTGATGCTTTTCCTTACTGCTAAGAAATGCTAGGTTTACCATATGAAAAAGAGGATAGGAGTCCTGTGTCAATAACAGATTTTACAAAAGAGAAAAGAGCATTACAAACAACCTCTCTTGTAATGTCTTCATTTCTACAACTATTAAAAGTAAAGGATTCCTGCCTTTTTCTTTTTCTTTTTTTACATGGTAACCCTAAGCAATCGGGGGTGGCTGTAGCTCAGTGATGGAGCAAACTTCCTGAAAAGGAAACACATTTCTGTGTCTCTGTAAATAAAAGTGCATAGAAGTGCCAATGTTGTGCCCATATAGTTGACCCAGGAGTAGGGGTGTGCACAAAAGCAGTTTTTGGGATTCAATCTGATTTGAATTGAATATCCAAAGATTTGAATCAATTCAAATGTTTAAAATTCGATTGTATTCACATTTTATTTGAATCAAATACATTCATTATCTATTCGTACGAATATTCTATTCGTATTTGATGCCAGGAACAATCCATTCCAGTTTGTGACAAATTGCTTATTCTGGCAAAGGGCGACCCACCCAGTACCAGAATAGCAATGCTTTAGAATGAACGCATCCTATGACAACTACAACCAAGCCTATTCACCTATGAAAGCACTCATGATGAGTGACGTACAACGCACGCCTTAACTACTGAACGTGTTGGCACAGCTAACAGTTCAACACTGGCAGATCTTAAGTCATGGGTAACTATGTTCGGGAGTAGATGTTCTTTTAGAAATTTGCTGCCTGAGCTGTTTAGATCCTCGTAGGTCACAAATAAATTCACAGAATTTTACTCTAAAAACACATCATTTCTTTGTTGTCCTGAATGCCAGATTCATTGGAATTAAAAGGAATTATTTCCTAGTAAATGTGATTCTAATGGGGCTGATCTACTGTTTGATTATGATAGTACTTTGTTATCCAGAGCTGCAGGGTAAGTTCATAGTGGCTGCATTCACACCTAGGTTTTAAACCAGTTCCGGTCAACTTTCAGAGTGAGAGCAAAGTGACAAGCTGTTTTCTTCCAGCATTATCTAATTCGGAAAATTCACACTTAGGTTAGTTAAGGTGGAAAGAAAATGGCTCGTCATATGCTGATGTGTTCTCTGACTCTGAAAGTGGACTGAGACAGGATTAAAACTTAGGTGTGAATGTAGCCAGTATTAGGACGATTCTGGACTGGGTGGTATACCAGTTCAGCAAGCATACTAAGAGCTTACCTTCGCACACTGGTGCTGGATATGGTAGCGTTGAAGCTACTGTCACAAACAGGAAATTGGCCTAAAATGTTGTGATCCTTCAAAAACGATCTATGTACAGAATTGTCATCTTTGACATTAGTGTGCTGCTCCTTCCTTGTGATAAATGTTAAAGAAATAACAGGGGTCTCCAGAAATTCTATTTTATACAATGACATAAAAACACAAGTGAGTTCTCACTGTATCTTTCTTCTACAATTTATTTTCTATGGTTATACATCTTTCACTGCTGTTTTAAAATCAATTCAGTTGATAACTTCTTCAATTTCTTTAATCCTTGTTCAGTAAGCTTATTTATGGGAGCTTAGTAAGTCATGCTCTGTGCAAAAAGCAAATACAAACAGCAAAATATCTGTCAAAGGTAGTCTTGTAAATATTAGGATTGACCCATCATATAGCAGTTGGGACTGGATATTTGCTGGAGCTGGATACTTGACATATATAGGTTTTCATACAATTTGAGAATTTAGTAAATTCTCACAGGACCTTTCTGCACTAATCTGGGCACTGGTTAGAGGAGTCCAACTAAGGACAGCATATTCATGAGTTTGAATTCAGATCGTACCAGTGCTGGTCAGACCTGGTTCAATATTGGTCATCCTGAGGCCATCCCTACCTTCGGCCACATTGGTCACACATTTCTGCAGAGATCAGCCTGGGTTTCCTCCACCGAGCTTTTGGCTCTTCACACCTTTTGCTAGATCACATCTATCTTGTTTCCTATTGGATGCTGTTCATGTCAAGGGAGGCATTTCCAATTGGATGCCATTCATGTCACTCAAGGGAAGAGAGAGTGTGTGTTTGCAGTTCTTTTTAAAGCCTGCTCCCCCACCTCCATGCCCCCTTCCTTTTTATGTGCTTTGTGTAAAAACGCTAGAGAGAGGAATAATACACATAAACTGAGGAGAGGGGGAGGTGCCTCACAAACTCCGCACATGCTGATTGGCTGAAGGGGGTGTGCCTTATGAACTCCGCACATGTCAACTGGCCAAAAGAATATACTGGGCGGCATCCATCACAACACAGTTCTGCTTACTTTAGCCACCCCCACCCCCAACACGTGGAAGGTGGCCTGAGTCCCTGTCAGACCTGTACAAATAGGACTACATTTTAGGATGGTCTAATGGATGTAGGCTGGCTTGGAAAGTTACTTAACTAAAATTTATGTAACACATCCTGGGGACCAAGTCAGGTCAACCTAAAACACCTGTGTGACCAGGCCACTGCAGAATCAGTCAGCCTAGAACAAGCAGGCCTACTGATCCCAACCACAGGATCCAAATCAGCTCAGAGCTCAAGTCAGCTTTGCAGCTCCCTCAAGCTATGGGCAAATAAATTTTAGCACGTGAGATATGTTTCAGACTATAACATATTTATTGTTTTTTGTTGTTGTTAGTGCAATTCCTGTACTATTGTGATGAACCATTGTTTATTACTTCCATAATATGAGCAAACATAATCATTTGACAAGATAATTGACTAAAATTATTTAATTTACATCTGTTTAGATAGTTCTCTCCTTTCCCCAGTGTGATTACCCTAATAAGAAAGAAAGAAAGAAAGAAAGAAAAGATCTGTGAAAATAAAATAGCTAATAATCAAGAGGTCTGGAAATTAAGAAAGCAAGCAAGCAAAAAAATCTAAATAGCCAGAGAACAACCATGCCAGCAAATTTTCTAAAAATAAACAAATACAAATATAATCTTAAAGCATGTTTTTTCCATCTCACAATTCATAGATTTCTTTTTTTCGAACAAACAAATATAGCTGGGCAGACAAAAAATATATATATTAACACTGTAACTGTTCTGCTCTGCATCTTCATAAATATATGCCACAGAATCAAGATAATAATAACCTTCATTATACTTAATGCCATTACACATTAGCATTAATGAATTGTCCGGATTAGGACAGCACCAGAAATCTTTTTTGTTGTTGTTGCTGCATAAAGCTTAGAAATTTTATACATATCTATAAGAGTAATTTGTTGGGGTTTTTCTCCTCTTGGATGGAGGCTAAACTATTTCATATAAGAAAAACAAAAATCAATAATAAAGACAGATAAGCACGATATAAAGCCACAATATGGATATACAGTATAATTTCAGAATATTCAAATATAGCAAAATAAGTAACCTATGTCTGGATGATAGATTTAATAACTGGTACATATTTTTTATACCAAGACAAGTGATCCCCCAGTATGCTTAATCTGAATGAGACTACAACCACAGTTCCCAGTGTGGGGCACATGTTCCACAGGGGAGCAATTTGATTTTTTTGGGGGGGCAACTTGAGAATGGGTTATTAACAGAGGGTTTTTTTTATATTTCTTATGGTTCTAGGGGCCTCATATACAGTATATAAATATATATTGTGACATTTTTAAAATTGAAATCAGAATGTACATTGGGGGAGGCATCAGGATTTTAGAGATACTTTGTGTGTGGCCTCACACCCTCTCTGACATGCGCCCTTACCTTTCGGGAGGCCATGCTCACTTCCCCAGGGCCTATTTCAGCACTCTCCGGAGGCCAAAAAGGCACTTCCGGTTCTGCTGTGTGTGGAGAACCAAAAGGCCCAGGATGAACCACAGTAGCAGCAGTGCAAGATAAATGGGATGATGGGAGGACATGGGGCGGGGGAGGCTGTGGGGGGCAGGAGGCCCCTGGGGCATCCAGTATCTGCCAAAGCTTCAACCAAAGCTTCAACCAATACCAGATAATCCAATTTGTGGATGAATAGAGACTACGAATGTAGTATTTATTCAATTTGACCGTGAATCCCTGAATTTGTACCTATTTGTACAAATTCTGCCTGTGCTGAATATTTGTGCACATCCCTACAATTGTACTCGGAGCAAAATTCAAAGATGTCTCTTTTTGTGGTCATCAGGATGCTGCCTTCTCCTGTTTCCCTGTCAGTTCTGCTGCATGGGCTGCTTAAGTAATTTATGATTTTGGCACCCCAGTAGCCAATCAGATCTGATAGTTGTCATATATTGCAGTAAGTAATCACTGCCTCAGTGTCACTTATTTATCACTTTTGCAATGTGCCGTTTTGATGACTGAAAAATATATATACACACTGAGCATATAAAATCAGCAAACAAATCACTTATGTTTACTACTTAATCTTATATTGTGTGAACCCTCTTGTCAGTATGAATCAGGAGTGCTGATAAAATGAACAGACAGTGTTGGTTGGTTGGTCCAGTTTTTTTTTTCACCATCATGAAGTAAGAAAAGCATTATAATGCAACAATTCTAATCAGATGTCAGAATATATCAGTGCACATAAATCAACAACCAGCCAGTCCATACATGGCTGGCCAGCAATTTAGCCATATTGCTATAAAATTGCAACTAGCATCTAAAAGATCAAAATCAAATGCAAATCCTTATAAAGTCTTCTAGCTGTACATCTGAGATAAATGAAAAAATGAAGAGAAAATCCTCAAGTCTTTGGCAAGCAGAGCAGTGACCCCATCTTTCTAGTTTATAGAGTAAGAGAAGTCGCTTGATTGCTTACAGCTTTTTCTCTGATATCTGAAGATACAGCCAGCCAAACACCTAAAGGACCAATATGATTTAGTGAAAATTGCTGTCTAATTGAGTCATGTCTTGTCAGAGAGCCTCCTTTGTGGAGCTATCCATCTGTCCAGTCCTTCATTTAGTTCACATTTTGTTGGAAATGGATTGCCTTCACAAAGGTCCACAAAATGTGTTGGTTTGCTCACACTGTCAGGGTAAATCAAAGTGGACCAAATAGAAAATCAAGGCAGAACTGCAGTTTTATTTTAGTAGTGCACTAGGGCACCCCAGAATGTAGTAAATACAAAGCAAGATGAACAGATTATGATAGGCCTGGTTTAGGCATACATATTCAGGTTCTTAATTTACCAATTGCATTCAAGAATGCAAAGAAAGCATCACATAACTAACTGGGTATAATTTAGATATAGCTGCAGTATCCATCTTCAGAGGATTTTATTCAGGGAACAGTCAAAAGCAACTGGTGTCTTCCTAAATTCTGTTTTGCTTCTTATAGATGTCTGCTGTTCGTTTGGCAGTTCTTCTTTTCTTTGTGTTGTTAATAAGCCATTAGTCTTTTTCTTGGCTGTAATCTGTTGATGCTGTTTCTTTGGGTGGAAGTGTTAATGGCATGTTGTTGTGGCTTTCCTGTTTATTATGTATTAGCATAATCCCACGGGGTGAGTGACCAGTGGGTTGTGTGGTTGCTGAGCTAGGGTGTGAATCTCTGTTTTGCTTGTTTCCAAGTAAGGGTTTCCTGATGCTGCTGTGAAACAGGCTTTGGTACCTGTTAAAGTTATGGGGGTGTTGTTTTATTTCAATGGCCTCTGGTAGCCAGTCCATGGAATCACTTTACCTTTACTATTGTTTCTGTTTGTTCAAATAAGATATTGAGGTTTTCAGCCTATGCATGTTCTGCTACTGCTGACTTGTCACTCTGCATGAGATGCACACGTCTTTTGTGTTAACATTTCCTTTTTTCTATAGTACATAAGGTCATCCCTGCATACTCCTTCCTGCATTCACATGGTATTTTATAAATGCCTGCAGTATGAAGAGGGTTGAGATTGTCTTTTGCTGATCTTAGTATGTGACTGATTTTGATGGTAGGTTTGTGCATATACTACTTGTCGGATGTATGGTAGGAAAGCTTCTCCAGTTTTGTCTTCTTGTTTTGTTTGTTTCCAGGGTCTGTTGGGGTTGATGGCTTGGTGTATGTCCTCTCTGTGGTGTCTATGTGCCAAGGGTGCTTCTTTGAGGTGCTCTGTTTTGTCTGCTAGGTAATCTGGTTCTGTGATTCCATTGCACCCTCCACTAGGATCTTGATTACTATCCTCTCCTGTTCAGGATGATGGTCTGAGTTGGCATCTAAGTATCTGTATGTATGTGTGGGTTTTCTGTATACCATGTGGCCTAGATTTCCTGAGGATCTTCTTCTCACCAGGACATCTAGGAAAGGCAGCTTGCTTTTTCCTTCCTTTCCTATGGTGAACATGAAGTTGTTGTGTATCTTGTTGAGGTAATTGAGGAACCCCTCTAGTTTATCTTTGCCATGTGGCCATACAGTAAATGTGTCACCCACATATCTGTACTATACAGGTGCTTTTAATATGGCATTCTCCAGGACCTTGTTTTCAAAATGCTCCATGTAGAAGTTACACATGTTTGGGCTGAGTGGATTTTCCATGGCTATTCCCTCCTTTTGAAGATGGATATCACAGCTACATCCTAAACTTTAGCTTACCTTACCTACTTACCTTACCTACTTACCTTACCTACTATACCAGAATTTATTTAAATATTGCAGTATATTACAAATTCTACAAAATTCTCCTAGAAATCTTGGATTTCTAGACTTCTACTGTTCTGATAGAAATATCTAGGAGTAACCAAGTATGCTGTGTAAAGTTAGAAGGAGGAGGAGGAGGGGTTGGTTTTTCCACTCCACTTGTTTCACCCATTTAAGGGGACTTAAGTGGCTGGCAAAGTTTCCTATTCTTCTCCCCACAACAGAACACCGTGTGAGGTAGGTGGGGCTGTGAGAGCTCAGAAGAGAGCTGTGACTAATCCAGAGTCTCCCATCTGGCTTTGTGGAGTGTGGAACCGAACTGGGTATTCCTAGATAGGAGTCCAGCTCCCTAACCACTAGACCAAAGTCTTCATACCCTCTAGCTCTCACTCTAGCCTTCCTTGCAACCAAAGATCCATCTGTCCCTCAGTTTACAAGTGGATTGGCTAGGAGAATTACTATGGTGAAATCAGCAAGAAGGGTTTGGCTCCATTCACGAAGAAGAAGGAGGAGGAGGAGGAGGAGGAGGAGAAGGAGGAGAAGGAGAAGGAGAAGGAGAAGGAGAAGCTCCAAAGCACCTTTGATTAATTCCATCTTGGTTTCACCTTTTCTAACCTAGAATATTCATGAGAAGAGTGACAGACTGCATGCAAACCCACCTGTGAATCATCTCTAAGGTGTCTCTAAGCCCATGGTCACACCTTCACTTTAAACCTTCAGTTCATCTTCAGGTCTGACTCCTTTCACCTTTTTTTTTAAAAAAAATGTATGGGTTTTCTACCTTCCATGAATGAAAGTCCTTTCCTGAATGGAAAGTCCACAAATAAAATGAATAAAAAGGAAATGCTGTGAGCAGTCAGACTTGAAGATGGACTGAAGACAGTTTAAAGTGAAGGTGTGACCATGGCTTCAGAAGTGTTGTTGTTTTTTAACTGTGAATGAATCCTCTGGGGTTCACCAAACGGTGCAGGGAAATGCTGGATCTTTATAGATGCTCATATATCCCCAAAATGTAGGCTGCCATATACTAAAGGGCTCCTTCAGCACTGCACTGAAATCAACTTCTGGGAACTTGCCATGACCAGGCACTTTTTTCCCGCATGCATAGCAAGCTCTTGAAAGTTGATCTTCACCCTGTGTCCAATAAGTCCTGCTGGTTGCACAGATATGCAGCAACATACTAGCACTAGAAAGAAACTATAGAGTGCCCCATCCTCCTGATCAATCAGTTTTGGGGGGCAACAGATCATCAAAACCCCAACATCGCATCAGGACTGTTTACCTGCCTGACAGTGCCTCCAGACATGAACAAAGCTGTGAATTCCCTACACAGCCGCTTCCTGTCTGACAGAAGGGATGATGGGAAGCTGCAAAGGGAACTCAGAGCTGCTTCCTGTTGGTCAGACAGGAAGCTTTGATTGCTGACAGTATCCCTGCAACACCCCCGGAATCTCCTAATTTAAAAGCTGCTGTTTAACCAGCAGCTTTTTACTTTGGGGCAGGGGTTTGCGTGCAGGATAGTGCAAGCAGCAAAAGCTGCAAAGTCACTTCGCTGCTTTGGTGCATGTCTGGAGGCACCCTCACTGTGCACTTCTAGCACATCTCCAACTGCACTGGATCACATTTGCACTGATAACTTTCAGAGACCACGAAACTGAAAGAAGGATGTATTTGAAAGAAAACCAGTTCATTTACCAACGAAAAACTGTTCATTTATTCCCACTTAGAAGTCAATAAAGTGAATATGGTGAAAACAGCAGTTACAGTAAAGATACTGGTATATTTTCCTTTGAAGTGCAAAGACATTACGTCTTCTAATACAACACCCCTTCAGGCAAATTAGTCTTTATCTCAGTAAGAAAACACATGGTTGTGTTGAAAACATTTTTTTAAAGAAAGAAAAAGTCAAATATTTCACAAATATTTCATCGGCAGATGCCTTATTACCTGCTGCCACCTGTGTCCTCTGTTGCTGTGCCGTGCCTGTGGCTTTTGTTTTTATACACCACAGTACAGTTCTGTATAACAAGCTGTTTCCTACCAGACAGATCAATTCATCATTTCTGAAAAGCTCCAAATTGCCCCATAGATGGACATTAGGGAGCCCAGGAAACATCAACCAAGTGCCTTTTTGAATAATTTGTGGCTGATTTACAAGTTGTAGTAAGAACCAAAATGGGCAGATGTATAAGGCAGAAGTATATTCTTTTCTTTTCTCTTTTTAGCTGCTGGGCAGGCTTATGGCAATAGATATGAACAAAACAGTACAAAATAGCTGGAATATATATTCCTACAAAATCCTTACAAGCAAGATTTCTTGTAACAAACCTCAGGTTGCTACAGTGTGCTTTTGACAATCTGGTGACAATCTGATGCTTTAGGATGCATTGCTCCCTGGTCACCATAACATTACTGAGCACCGATGAGGGGGGTTCTGGTCCAACACACCTAGAAATCTTGATTCCTGGTGACTACACAGACTCAGCGATCCTCTCAAAAAGTATCTGGAAGCATTTTGCCATTGACTTCTTCCAGAGAGTTGTCTCAAAATGAAGCTGAAGCTTTATGTGTGCAGAACAGAACTTCTACCATTGAATGGGGCAATCCAAGTGTAAATCAATGGTCAATGTTAGATTAATTGAGTTTTTAGACATAGGACCTTTCCATACTGTGTGGGCCCTTATGGCCCATATAGCATGGTCACATAAGTGTGGGCCATGTGCAAAAGACTTAAAGCAGCTCTCTCCATGGCCTATCCGCATTTGGATACTACCATGGCCCACTTCCAGCTGCCAGCTTTGAGGCTGGTGTAGAGTCTTTGCTTTTTCCAGGAAAGTCCTTTTGGAGATGTGTTGACCTCTGGGGATGCTTCCATGATTCTGGTGCTGAAACAGGTCCCCAGAGTATTCCAGTCTACAAGAGCCTGCTGTATGCACTTTTCAGAATTTGGAATACGGATTCTGGTCCTTCAGGACCAGAATATGGTACCATTTTGGCACTGTACTCTCATCTAGGGTTGTGCACGAATATTCAAAGGTATTCAAAATTCAATTGAATATAGCCAAATTTCGACATTCAAATTTGAATCAAATGTTCACAAATTCGAATTTAAAGATTCAAACGGATTTCTAATGTTGGATCTATTTGTCTGAATTATCCAGACATTTGCATGTGTATGGGTTCATACATGATACGTACTTGCACATTCGCATCTTTCCCGCATCCGTATGCATTTGTATGGATCTGTACAGGACAAAAATGGTTTGCATACGGGATAACTACGGAATGCATATGGATGCATACAAATGTGTACAGGATGTGTAACGATGCCTACGGGCACATATGAATGTTGTTGACATTTGCAAATTCAAATCAAAAATTCAAACGAATAAATTGAATTTGTTTAATTCGAATCAAATTTGGTTTAATTAGAATTTTAAAGATTCAAATCAAATTGAATTTTTGGATATTCGATTCAAACACCCCTACTCTCATCCACAAAGGTATCTGGGGAAGAGCAGCTTCCACAATTAAAGGGGCATCATTTCCTAATCTCTGTTGTACATTAAAGTCAATTACTTCTTATATGTGGTTTCATTATACATGGTGTATATTGGAAATTAAATTACTGAATATAAGGAGGAACAACTCTATTTTTAAACCCTGAATTGTGATACAGAGACATTTGAAGATTTCTGCAAACCTTAGGTGGGGGGGAAAGTCTGAGTACAGAAATATTTATTTGATTCTGGTACTTATATCCTTTTTTCAGGAAAAGCTCTCAAAGTGATTTACATAAACTTATGGTTTCATATCGGATTGAACTGACTTCCATAATGATCGATATTTACTGTAGCTCCTGGTACAATACCTTATTGGTATGCATGGATTTCTAGCATCTACTAGGATCGATTAGCATTAAAGAGAGCGCTTCATAGATGTCCCTGAACTTTATAACGAGAATAAAATACAGAACTTGTGAAAATTCCACCAACCAAAATGTTGAATGCTGTGAATACCTAATTTAAAATCACTTTACTACCTGTAAGTAGGCCTAAGCTATGTTATGTAAATCCCTGCAGGCTTGTTAAAGAAGAGCTGCTAGCTTCCATTATTCAGATTTCCTTCTGTGTGTAAAACCGCGATCCATTTTTAAAGTGTGACAGAACAGCACAAGTATTCCTTGCCACTTCTTGCTGACTTTTGCTTTGGCTAGGACACATTAATGACACTTGGGATATACCCCTGAGAAAAATGGATTCTGGAATAAGTATTAATAGATACCAAAGGAAGATACAAACTATTTTACATATTTTATTACTCCCTTTCCACAGTGTTAGCTTTGCTGAGATGTGAATATTAAACTTTCACACCTCATGGCAAAAACCATCTAAATACCTAAACATGTAAATACTGTCAGAAGGAAAGTTGTGTTTTTGTTTCTGTCTTCTCCAGAAATCAATTGATAAGGCTAAGGGCAGGAGAAAGGGCATTAAAAATTGTCATTTTCCAGGTGATAGATTGATATTTTGGGATATTCCTTGTTTCTGCACTACTGCTTGACTGCACTCAAAAAATTTTTGCAGGGTGGGACAAATTCCTGTCAGGCAAACCCCCTTCAGTTATAATCCTCATGCACTCTGATGTTCAGATGCACTAGCTGCTTTACTCATGCTGCTTTTCTCTAAGGTGATAATCTACATGTGTGTTTCTCTGGATTGGAGTGAACCTTCATCCAAAGATATCACAGTTTTTGTGGAATCCTAAGCAAATTCCACAGTTTTTGCAAAGTATGCTAACTACATGAAGACCTGCATCGCCCCCAATCTCTCTGTGCCCTCTCTTTGAAGCTAGGGAACTTGAGAGCATCAAAGGTTCTCTGGCTTTGAGGAAAATGTGGAGGGGGACACACAAAACATGCTGCATATAGATTTTGTGTGCCCTGCCCCTGTGGTGGCCTCTGAAGTGCTTACCCCATCATGGTTTGGATACTGCTGTCAAAAGACACTGGGCTAGTCTGGACTGGCTGATATACTGGACCAGCAAGTATGCCCAGAGCCTTCCTTCTACATACTGGGAGGAGCTTCCCCCCAGACAGCACCAGCATGTGAAGGAGAGATTCCTACTACAGTTGTTTGTCCAGTATACCAGCCAGTGAAGAACTAGCCTATTCAACTCTTTATTTGTGGAATACCTAAAGTGTTACAAGGTGTACATATTTATTTTACTTTCCCTGATACATATATCATGTTAAACTTTATAATATAGAATTACACAATTTCCTTTTTGTTTTATTTGTTGTGTATTATTTTGTTTTAGGCATGAAGTTCATACAGTTATATCTCAAAGACCCAAGAGCTGGCTTTCATTTAACAGACTTTGCAATTCATTTGTCACCAAGCTTTTAGATTCATTTTTCTTTTATATGGGTTATGGTTATACACTGAGGTTTTTACTTATGTACTATTTGTTTTTATATAGTCCTGGCCTGTGACTGTAATAAACTTGATTGATTAATTCTTTCGATATATGCACCTTCCATAGCACTAAGTACTAGGCCTGACATTACACTGTTACCTAATTAGGTAGGCTTAGTTTGGTCTATTAGCTCATGATGCTCATTAGCCTGAGGGAAAAAAAATCATTGCACTAGCAGGCAACATAACTTTAATTAAAATATTTGCCAACCAGCACCTTTTAGAAGCTTTGACCATTATAAGAAACGATAAAACAACCTGCATTTCTAAACTTCAAGATTTGACTGGTGTATACAATCATATAGCCATATTTCCTTCACTTTTCAAAGCCTGATATTTTCCACTTTAATATATCAGTTGTTATTTGCTGTTTATTGTTTTAATATTGTAGAATAAATCTGTGAATGGCAGCAACAGAACTGGCTGTACCATAGACCATGTCTCAATGTAAAAAGGTTTTTCTTTGTTTCCATTCAGGCTGAAAAAGCCCTTTTTGTTTTCTGTTATGATATTATAAGGCAAAATGGTAGAAAATAATCATGTTGTGACAGAGTTATCATGATAAAAATGCTTACAAAAAGCAAGCAATTAGAGAATAATAATTTTAAAAAGATGGGTATTTTATACAGATCATCTCAAATGGCATGAAGTGCAAAATCCTCGTGATGGTTCAAGAAATTTCAGTGTTTTCATCATCTTTAAAAAGACAAAATATACTCAATTACTGGCACAGATTGCCAATTTCTTTGATCCTATCCAGTTTCCAGCAACTTCTTTCACACTCTACTACCAGTCCTTGTTTCCGATCACACAGTTAAATGCCTCATTACTAAAAGGAATGCATAAAAATGAGCAATTGTGTAATTCAAACAAACTGCAATCATTTAAATGCCACATATTTTATTTAACCTTTATGAATTGAAAATTATTTATTATTTTTTGCATTTTTATCCTACCCTGTATCCAAGGGTCTCAGGATGAGTTACAACAACAACAACAAAATATAAAATGAACACACTAGAAACAACAGCAGTGCCTGACACTGGGGAGGAGAAGTTGTACCCTTAGCCAAAGGCCAGGGTGAACAAGGGCCTCAAATTAAGAGTCTAATAGAAAATGACAATGACAGTTAACATAAAACACAGACTAGAGTGCCAAAGCAAGAGAAAGTTCAGGTTAGATATACTTCAATTTTGCTTTAAAAACAACAACACTCAATATCCAGGAATAATATACAGACTGGAACTTGAAAGACTTAGTACATTGTTGCACAGTGTAGATTAACACTGAAATCATAGAAGCAGGGATCTATTTTCCATGGGACAAACCATAAGTGTCTCCAGGTACAGCCTAAAAACTATATTAGGAGTATCAGGCAACTGTAGCATTCCCCGTACAGTCCTGGGATAGTAAGCCAATATCCCCTACAATTACTATGTGAGAAGTCTGGCCACAATACCAGGTTTCCCATAATTGTTCCCCCTACTTGGACATCTGCCAGGAGCTTCCAAAATAAAGTCAAAACATATAACCATATAAACCAGCCAAGGCCATGAAAAATAACAAAGGAACTGGCACCAGCACTTGACTGGCTTTCCAATTATATGATTCAACTACTTTTTAGCAGCTCCTGTGAGGGGAACTAAACTCACAATTGATTATTATATCTACCAGGGTTAACAAGAAGTGACTGTAGGATCTCCCTATAATGCCTCTTACCTACACAAAGTCTATCTGGATAGCACATGGCTAGATGTGATTGCTGCACCCTAACTCAATGAATATCTGAGAAACAACAAAGAAGCCAGTGTGATAGGCAAGTATGGCTATCTTTTGGATATCCACTGGTTTTCATACTTCCTGAAAATATCAAATCCTGTTTTAATCTAATTATTTTTGAGAAGAGGCAGAAAATATTTAAATCATATTTTGTGGAATTGTAATTTAATAATGTGCAGAATAATGTAGATACAAAATGGTAAAAAATAATATCTTGTAAAAATAGAATGTAATGAAGCACATATTAATTCATTATATTTATTTATTATCTGTATTTTTTATCCTATTCTATACCCAAAGGTCTAAAGGTGAGTAACAGCATTATAACCAAATATAAAAATAAAAAGTGTCCAAATATACGTATAATAAAAGTGTCTGAAAGTGGGGAGAAAAAGATGTACCCCACTTAGCCAACGACCTGGGCAAAGAGGTGTGTCTTCACTGCCAAGTCTCCACTTCACTAGGGAGATGGCTTCTGCACAGGTGCCCAAGGGAAAGTTCTATGATCTTCAGGATGGAGATACAGAGGTATCTTGAAAGCATCTGTATCTCCATCTTGAAGACTGCATTTGAAGTGGTAATCAGAGCAGCCTGCATTGAGGGCACACTGCTTTAAAAATCTCCCTTGGATGCTGTTCAAGCCTGAAAATGGGCCAATGTGCTCACTGAGTGGCACCTTTTTGCCACTGCATATGGGCACAGACTCTTTTCCCAAACCTCCTGCCAAGGTAAGTGGAGATGTGACCGCACAAGATAATGACTCGGACCAAAAATAAAATGATTTGTTAATCCCTACAAAAGGTGTTGGCGATCACACTATTTATGATCTGGCACAGCTGCTTCTGGGATATCAAAAGTCTACTGGTGAGCCCTAATCTAGCATATGGAGGATTGCAGAAGGTGTATACCTTGTGTTCCAGGTACAGTGGAACCCATTTTGGCAGTGTGCCTTATTGTACCATCACACTGGCACCTCCTGAAACTCTGGGACCAGTGAGATGACTGTGCTGAAATATGTTGTCAGTGTGCAGATGGCATTGTTCTGACCCAGAGTAATTTCTCCCAGCCTTGGGATAGAACACTCTGTCCTGACCCTGTATTATGGATCAGGTCAGGTAAGTGCAGAAGGGCCCTTACACTTGTGGCTTGATCACAACAACATACCACATTTCCTATGGCAGCCACTGGGGATCAGATAAGGTTTACTCCAGCTTCAGCCTGCCTTCAAAGAGAGAGAACACAGCAGCAAAATGACCAGTAATGTTCTTTCCTCATTTTCGACCCCAATGGAGAATTTTCTGAGTTATTTAACATTGAAAGAAAACAGCTTGTCACTTTGCTGATGTATTCTCTCACTCTGAAAGTGAATTTAAACTGGATTAAACCTTAAGTGTGACCACAGCAAAGGAAAGCATATACAGTGTAGAGAGTGACTGAAGCAGCTCCTCATGTTAAATTTCCAAGTATGTATTTGGGAGGACTTCAGACTTACCCAGTCTTCTTCCAGACCATGTAGCCTGATTTAGGAAGACATTGTCATTCCTAAATTAAAACTTATTGTGAGGTTACATGTCATTGTATCACGAAGAGATTTGTGATGGCTTAGAAGAGCAGAACCTGGATAAATTTAAGCACTTAAAACTTGGAAGTATAAAATGACATAGCTTTACGCCTCTCTTTCTCAGTGACTCATGTGACCCATATCTTACACATTTGTAGAAGAGCTTGCAAATTAACTCAGATAACATTTCTTTCTCAGAACTGTAGCTAGTTCTTCAAATCATTACTATTATTAAAATGAGAGCTCTTGGATTGTGTCATACCAAAAACTGTCTTTTTAGGCTCACTGTATTTGATGTTGGCATTATTTTCCATGGTTTCCCAATTACATACAGGCTAGCAAGTGCAACAAGAAGAAGCAAACACCAATTAGGGTAGTATACCCCATTATTACCATCTAGGTTTTTAAACTGAACGTGTTGGTAAAAAATAAAATGGAAAGGGGCATTTTTCATGCTGCATTCACCCCCACCCCCCAAAAAAATGACACAGAAAGTGAGTGTGGCAAACTGTGAGTGTCTTTCAAAAAAAATGAAAATAAATGAGTACATACCTTTTTAAAAATTCCATATACTCTGTATGTTTGATGAGCCCAGTCCTCATCATTATTGTTTGAAAACATTGCCGATCAATAGCCCAAAGTTTCACATTTACGAGAGCTGGGGGGAAAAAGAGAAGGGGAATTTTAATTAGCAATTTTAAAAAAAATTGTGAAAGGCAGATGAAATTTGCAAGAAAGCCAGAGAGTAATTGATGTTTTTCCAAATGTTAAAATTGAAAAAAAAGAAAGAGAAAAAGAAAATGCGCTGGACGAAGATGGACTTCATCTGTGATACTTTGATCCCTAAGTATCAATTCATGATCATTGCTTGAGTCAAAGATCTCAGAATAAATCAGCAATTAATTTTCAAATGACATAAACTCAAGAGAAGGATGCAAAGAGAGTTTTCTTTATGAGCATGCACATCTGGAACTTCAATGCAAAGCATTTAACACAGTAGAAACTTAAAAAAAAAACACCTAAAAGATTTCAGGCTTACAAAATTTCAGTGAGAAGAAAAGCCATGTCCTTGGGCTTCCAGCTAAACAGACAACAGCGAAAAGGAAAAGATTTAGGATGGAGGAAAACTGAAGAATAAAAATGTGGAGAGATGCTTGCTCCGCCACTATAGAATAAGGTCATTTCTGCACTGTGAGGGGTGTGTGCATGAATGTATTTTTGGCATTCAAATTCAATTCAAATGTTAAAAAAACAGATTTCTAAAAAGTCCGATTTGAATCTGGATTATTCAAATTCGTATATCCGAAAATCCAATTTGTGTTCAAAAATGCAAATGTCGACAAAATTTATATCGGTTTTGTGAATCTAAGTGCATCCCGTTTGCATCCCATTTTATCCCGTATGCATCCCATAATAAAAGTGCAAATATGCATAATTTTTGTGCATATTCAAATGCCATAGATACAAATCTAATCATTCAAATCATTCAAATATCTGTATTGGAATTTTGGAAATTTGAAAATCCATTTGAATGTTGAAATTCGAATACTGTTAAATTTGATACAGATTTGAATCTCAATGTTCATCGAATTCAAATCAGATGTTTGAATTTTGAATATTCGTGCACATCCCTACACTGTGGGCCTTATTTTGGGACTTCCCAAAGTCTGTACTAGCATGTGGATGGCCAGTCCCTATCTGGGATAAGGTGCAGTGCAGAAAGGGCCAAAGACTTAACATACAACAGATTTTATCTGGGTTGCCAAAAACAGAAAAACAAACCAAAACTCCCTTCTGGCAAAGTTTTAAGATGGCTTAGAGATGGGATAGTCCACACATCAGTCTGTCTCCACAATTCCATGAACATTCTAGGCTAGAAAAACTGGATTTGAGGTGGGATGAAAACCCAAGGGCTACTGCCTTTAAGGAGCCTTTCAGCTGCTCTGTTTTCTATACGTGAACACAACCTTCTTGCATCCTAAATCTATCCCCTTTTGACACCTGTAACTGCATTCTGAGTGGTTTGGGGAGACCAAAAGGGAGGCTCTCACATCAGAGCACAGGCTGCAGAGAGAACGGCATCAGTGAAAGTGCTAGCAGAATGACTCACTTCCACTTCTTGCCTTCACCACTTTCCTTCTAGCACCGAAGGCCAGTTTTATGTATGAAGAGTATTATCAGTACATGGCAGGTTTGGACGACACTGTCAGGCACTATTAACTTTTTAGATATTTCTTGTCATCAGCAGCTGGAGTGGAAAGAAAGAGAACCACCTCTTGTCGCAGTCCTGTCTCTTCTCCAGCCCACAGCCTGATGAAATATTTGTTGAAACTGTGACAGATGGGAGTAGAGACTGATAGAACGGGTCCTTCACACAGGCGGAGAGGAGCATATACAAAATAGTAAGTCTTTATCGGACTGGAATTAAGTCTGGCCCTTTTCACCAAGTATTTCTCAGAATATTGAAAATCAAGGTTAAAATAAAACAGAGGCCCTTTCTACACTGGGCCTTACTCTGGATTATATTCTGGAATAAGGACCTGCCGTCTACTTGCTGGTGCAGAATATGGCAGGCTCCAGGCTCATCAAAGACAACTGCTTTAATAATTTACTTATTAAATTGCTGTAGCTTCAGTCCAAGATTATTTTTCTTTGTTAAGAAAAAAAAAGAAACCTTATTTAATAGTAGCAGCAAGAGCACAATCAATCTGTAGTTCTAATTAACCAGACCTGAGAAAGAAGAAGAGTCAGATCTTATACCCCACTTTTCTCACACATTTCAGGTCCCTCAAAGCAGCTGACAAAGTTTCCTGTTCTCCTCCCCACAAGAGACACCCTGTGAGATAGATAGGGCTGTGAGAGCTGAGAGAGCTGTGATTAGCCCAAGGACAACCATCAGGCATGATGGAGGAGTATGGAATTGAACTGGTAGACTATCACATAAGAGTCCAACACTGGCACATAGGGTGGTTCTGTGATTTATATCATCTGTTTATCTACTTGCTGCTATGTTTCATTCATTCTTAATACTAGTATATTGCTTCCTCTGTTCAAAACAGCCAGTCCATTTCATCATCTTCATCATTATAATCATGTTTATTATGATCATAATCCTGTGCAGGCCAGAGCATAGGAAAACATAATTAAAAACAGTGGGTGAGAGAGGAGAAACCAGTGCCATTCATACAGGGAAAGCCTGAGAGAAAGGGTCTTCCATAGGCAACATCGAGGCAATTTGTGAGACACCCACAAATTTCAGAACAGAGAGGGTAGGCACCACCTTGGCAGAACGTCCTAGGACAAGTAACTCATTAATATGTGGTATTGAGCATAAGACCTCCTCAGAAAACCTTAGAGATCTTACAGGTCTCTGCTGCCCAGGCAGGAGTTCTTTATAGAATTCAGCCAAGTGAATAAGCACTCTCAGAACGTCTGCTCCAAATTGACCTGAAACTATGGGGAGGGGGGGGGCAGCTTGCTTTTGGAGCCCCACAAGAATGGTTCCCCCAGTAGTCCAGAAAGTGGAGGCATGGTTTCAACACAGATTGCTGGTCGGTTGGCAAATTGGCAATACATATCAAGGACACCAGCTTTGAGTGGAGCCTCCCTAGGACTGGTCCATGATAAGAAGACACACCCATTATCTCCACTGTAAACTGGGCCAAAGGTAAGTCCAGAAAGACCCTCTGTATGAAGGTTTCCAGACTTTATTTAAGGAAAAGATCTTATATAAGAAAGATCAGAAAGGGATTCCTGAAGTGTCTTGGCAACTTTATTTACATTTACATTTGGCAACTTCATTTACATTTGCTTTCTAGTAGGCTAGATACAGATGTTACAAAAGCAGAAGCTAAGGCTGTGGTCACACCTCAGATTTAATCTAGCTTTAGTCCATCTTCAGAGAGAACACATCAGCAAAGTGACCAGTAATTTTCTTTCCACATCATCTATCCCAAAGGTGAATTTTCTGAGTTAGTTAACACTGAAAGAAAACAGCTTGTCACTTTGCTGATGTATTGTCTTACTCCACAAGAGGACTGAAGCTGGATTAAACCTTCAAAGTGTGGCCACAGCCTAAATGTAAAATGAAGTAGATGAATAGTGGTTTACTAAGCATGTAAAGATGAAAGGGGTTATTTGTTGACTATTTTGGGGAAGACAGAGAAATTTTGAAAATTTTGAAAATTTTATTCTTAAAAAATTTGGTTTGAATTCTTCCATAAGATTCCTATATCACTTCATTTCAGAGGATGACAGAAGACAGAAGGACTGAAAAAAAATGAGGGACATCCCTGGGGCTTTCTTCAAAAAATGCTAAAATAATATTTAAAATATACTAGAAAGGAGCATTTAACTTTAATGAATGGTGAAATAAGGAATGCAATTTCAACCCTCTCAGGAGGAGACAGAAGCTCCAGCAGTTTACAAAAAACTTGGGGGGGGGAGTAATTTCAAATGGTCCCTGTGAAATTTTGAGTTAATTTTACATATCAATTGAAGTGATCAGGAATCCTCTGCCTTGATTCTCTGTCTTGCCTACTGGAACCTGAAAAACAGAGAAAAAATATCTTTCTCCAAAACATGAAGAGACTCAGAAAGAATCAGAGTCAAAACCTGAAATGATCTTGCTAGCCATTTGGAAGCAGTTTCCATTAGGAGCCCTGATTGTCATTTATCTTTTTCAGCTTGTGATTTTCAGTGCCCTGAATGAATGCCTGACCGCTTTGCATGGTTCTGAATAGCAAATACTCCAGGTAACCTGCAAGATGACAGAGTGTCTGCAGAATGTATCAAGACAGTGTTCTGCCATGCGCTTCAGGCTGGATTAAGTAGTCACTTAGCATTTTGCCACTGAAGTCTGCCATGCCTGTTATATGCTTTTCTGTCTGCTTTCTTTTACCACGGCTCTTTAAATCAATCATGAAGCTATTCTGCATGTTCAATCATGGTAATTATCGTAATAATAAAAACTTCTTGGAAATAATATTTTCCGGTGCATTGAGGCATTCTGCAAAATTCATCAATAGCCACCTTTTAGTTTTGGTATAAATGTGATGACAGATAGCATCACTGTATACAGTCATTAGAATATGTTGTAGGTTCTTCATGGCAAGAAGTCTGTATAAATGTGTGTGTGTGAGGGAGAGAGAGAGAAAACAGACTTTCTAATCCTCCATGTGCCTATTAAAACTAACTTGAAAATTACTTCATCTCTTTAAAATCTTGTCCAGCCAAGTGTCTTCAGTTAATCTTCCTTTGTGGCTCTTGGCCCTTTCTGTGCTGTGTGGACTTCTTTGTAGCACAGGCCAACAGGTGCCAGCAATGCTAGAGCAGACTAGTAGTAGCTTGTTTCAGATGGCCTGTTGCATCACAGTCCTGCCCTTCACGCCCAGCCTTTGCTGTTGCCAGGAGGAACCATTTTAGTGGAGCACTGAACTCCTGGTGCCACTTCCAGCAGAACATCCTGGTGCGGAACAACAGCCCCCCCCCCCCCCTGCATTCTGCCCTACAAAGCATGCTAAATTATTGTCCTTTATAGTCCAGAATATGGGCTGGATGAAGCATGCTACGGGAAGAGCTTCTGGCATCCATGTGAAATGGTGGTCCTTGGACAAGAATATATTCTGATCCAGTGTGGACAGGGCCTTTGTTTAGGATCACTGTTCCAAATCAAAATAGCAGATTTATCACAGATTTAAAATAAAAAGACAAATGCATTCAATTCATGTGCTTGTGGCACAAACAAGAATTGTACATGGGCATTGCAAGTACTATATATAAGCCTTGTAACCAAAGTACACAGGCTATTTTGGAAAAGTAAATTAGACTGGCCTATGCAAATTAGTCTCATACTTCCACCTAATGGAAAGGGTGTCTTTGAAAAGGGCCTTAGCTGGTGCATCTCCACAAGAAGCAAGAAGCACCTATAGACAAATTTGCCACTCTAGCAAAATGCACGATCTTATCATTAGGTGACTCCCTCAAAGGCCATTATTTCTGGCCCTTGTCAGAGATGCTTGGATTGCCATTTCAAAAGGCACCTGTGCTTTCCAAAACAGAGCCACATATATTTTTGCTCTCATGATCCAGGCACTTACTCCTAGGTACCTGCCCTCCATTCATCTCTCTAACATGGCCTCCCAGTAGATTTATTCATAGTGCAGAGAAGAGGTTCTGCTGGATTTCTACCAACCCAGCACAGAAAGAGCCTCTGCCATGATGATCTGATAAATAATCACTAGAAAGTATCCATACAATAAAGTCTAGTAAATCTAAGGCAGGTTCCAGGCAGCCCAGAAAAGATTTTTCCATGTGGCAGGAGGCTTGGATCCTACCAAGTGGGAGTTACACCATGTTCATTGGCTGGTGCCTCCTATTCCCAGGATTTCAAAGTTGCAATACAAAAATTATGCAGCTTTGAAGTTTCAACCCAGAATGATATAGCTTGAAGGTAAGGAGGGGATGAACCATTTTCTGTCCAGTGATAAATTACCCTGGGCAGAAGTCACCCTGGCAAATTGTCCCCACAAATGCACAAGAGGGCACAAGAGGGTGAAATCCACCCTCAGAGTTGTTTTAAGCAGTTTATCCACTGAGCACCTCTGAGGGTAGATTCCCCACCTCTGGACCCAGCTGGGGCCCAATGTGGATGGTGCTATGCGATTGCTGGGCTCCAGGGGCACTCACAGAGCATCCTTTTTGCTCTGGGTGGATGCAGGCTCTAGCGTGTTTCAGTATTATATAAATAGGGGACTACAAAGTGCACTTTTTGAGAATTGATAGAAAAAACTTTTAGCCATTATTATTTTAATTTTCTGGGGCCCTGTCCCCAAAAGACTTATTAGCCCCTCTCGGCTTCCTCTGCTGTCACTCTGTTATAGCTGACTTTAAAAGTCCCCTCCACTTCCGGAATAAGCGTCCCCATGGTAGCCGCGATCTAAACGGACTTTCTGTCCCCAAGGAAGCCTGTTTCCTTTCCCCGCATCTTGCCCCCCCGCCCCCTCTCTTGTTAAAAGGAAAAATAGCCAGATCTCCGACTCCTGAAACGGCTTCCCGCCCCTAGCAAAGGCAGATGATCGCTCATTCATTCACTTTCAGCACTTACTTTCACTCAGTTCTCTGTTAGAAAAGGCTTTCTGCCCCGGCAAAGTCAGCGGCAGCGCGATCCTTCGCTCCTTCTCTTTTAAGGCTTTCACAGATCACTTGATAACAATGTTGCAATTCTGAGCAATTCTGGCTCTTTTTACAAAGGAAAGGAAGCGAACCTGCTGCATTTCTCAGATGTGTGAATGCTTTTTGGCTGTGTGTGCAGGCAAGCAATCCCCGCCCCTTTTGCCACGGAGCGTCCTCAAGGCAGATATAGCGAGCAAAACCCGCGAATTGCTGAAAGAGCACTGGAACTCTTCTTTAAAGTGCACGTATTTTATCGCGGGTGTCTCACTTTCCTAAGCTCCCTAAGCGCCTTGTAAAGCCTGGAATGGGGCCGCTCAGAGGCAAAAGAAGAGTTCCAGCAGACTTTCAATTGCATGGGGACAGGGCCTGGGCACTGTTAAATCATAGATTTAAGATGTTCCAATATAAAGTTGCTTCTGATTTTTCAGGAAAGGGTCATATTTGATGTTGACCAACTTCTGAACATGGACCTAGAACACTCCAGAGCAGAGCAAATATTGTGTTCCATGTATCAAAAGCAGAATGAGAAAATTATGTCATCTGTATTGTAGGAAAGGAAGTGTGTGAGAGGGGAGAAGTGAGAGAAATTTGCCCATGCAAATCAAAGGCTCATTTTCACAAAACATCATTTTGATCCTAGGTTGAATAATGGCAAAGTGATTGTAGCGCTTGCATGTAATAGAAAACAGCCACATTTGCCTGTAAAACACAAGCAAAAACTCATTCATTTTCATATTCCAAAGTGGATCGCTCCTTTTTTAAAAATATATATACATATATGTTTGGTAAATCCACTTAGTCTAAAGCTATTTTAAAAATAATACAAATAATCTCTCTATAATTCATCAGTGAGATGGGCCATTATAATGTGAAAGTTTCCCCCTCAGTTGCTACTGAAAAAACACCAGAAGCATTTTGGTGGATATGAATCTATGTTTGAATGACTTTATTTTCAAATAACAATACTGTTAACTAAGCATTCTCTGCACTACATCTGTATACGTATAATTTTTATGCCATATTCACAAGGGGTCTATTACATATCTGAGCCCTTGCCTCTATTCTTCCTTCTCAATCCAATAAATCCTCCCACTAAACAGAGAAAAACAAAAACAACTGATTGATGTATTGTTACTGTATGAAGATGTAAACAAGATGTAAAGTTTTTAGGTTGTATCATAAGATAATAAAAGACTGAAAAAACAACTGATTGGTGTATTATTACTGTATGAAGCTTTAGGGTTGTGTTGTAAAATAATAAAAGAATATGGGTGCTTCCGCACTGGACCTCAAAAATACGGATCTATTAGATCTGTACTTTGGAAATCTGTGGTAAGTAGATCCGTATCCAGTAGATACTGATCTACTACCACCCCTTCCGTCTGCACCCACAAGGGTGGGACGGAATTAGATCCAGATTTGAGGTGAGTGCAGTGCAGAAGCCCAGCACTCACCTCAGCTCTGTGCTCCGAAGGCCCTCCCCCGCCCGCTATGATTGGCTCCTCCTCGCTCCAAAT
Source organism: Aspidoscelis tigris stejnegeri (assembly GCA_023333525.1). Taxonomy (NCBI): domain Eukaryota; kingdom Metazoa; phylum Chordata; class Lepidosauria; order Squamata; family Teiidae; genus Aspidoscelis; species Aspidoscelis tigris. Next base: position 86,129,477 of record JALMGA010000002.1, on the reverse strand, counting down.
GCCACGGATCACGGCTTCTGGAGCCAGAAGGCCTTCACCTACCCTCCCCATCCCACCCTGGGGGCGATCGAACACAATCCCCTCCTTACCTTCAAGCAGCTAGGCCGATTCTGGCTGCTGGGTCCCAGCACGCTTTGCACGTGCATGTGGTGTGCCTCCTGATTGGCCAGAGCCGTGTCTGGCTTCAGGAGGCCCTCTGCGCATGCAAGGGCTGTGTGCCTCCCTATTGGTCAGGGCCGTCCGCCTGTGTAGAGGGCCTCCTGAAGCCAGGCACAGCCCTGGCCAATCAGAAGGTGCGCTGCACGCACGTGCAAAGCACAATGGGCTCCGGAAGCCAGGATCAGCCTGGCTGCTTGAAGGTAAGGAGGGGGATCACTGGCACTCCTCCCAGGGTGAGATAGGGTGGGTGTAGGTGAAGGCCTCCTAGCTTCAGAAGCCATGATCCATGGCTTCTGGGGCGAGGGGCAGCCCTGAGATAGGAGATCCCCAGCTTGCCATGCTTGCTCTAGAGGAGCCAATCATGGCAGGCGGGAGGAGGGCCCAGTTAGGGACACTTTTGCAATGTGGACACATCCAAAATGGATGTGTCTTAACTGCAGAAGTGCACATTAAATACTTATTAAGACTACTTTCAAAGTAGTCTTCCAGTAATCCGGTTTAAGGGCCAATTAACACACATTAGAAACACATCGCGCACCAGCCAATGTGGATGCATGTGTGTTGTGGTGTGGACGGGGTTTTAGAAATCCATCCTTAATGGGTACTTAATGTGTGTTAAGGGTCCAATGCGGAAGCACCCTATGAAAAAACAAAGATTTGTGCAAGCAGAGATGCAAATTGTTGGATTCTGTCATTTTGTAACCCCATGATGAACAGAAGACAATGAATGGAAACAAATGTAGCAAGATTAGGGCTGTTTTGGACAGGGAGTCAACGCCGCCTTTGGCAACCACATCTAAATGTATCATTTTAGGCAGATCTCATTGTCCACTTTGCATAGTCTGCTGATTTTGCAAGTGGATCTTTTGTGGTCATTCTGCATATTTTCCTTTTAGATCCCACTGGCTCCTGAATATCTTGGTTGCAGGGGTGTTGCCAGTCAGAGGAAGGAGAAACTTTCTTTCTCATTTGTTGAAGTTTTGGGGTTGTTATGTGGTGTTGTTCCATACTTCAGTGAACCTGAGTGCTTGGATATAGTTACAATACCCATCTTTATTTCAGATCATCTGAAGATGGATATCCAAAAGCTCAGGTTCATAGAAGAACTATGCAGAACAGCATAGCAACCCAAAAATGGCAAGAAATGAGATTCTAACCAGCTGTGAAAGCCTACTAGGAATTTGGTGATTATGAAGAAAGCGGTGGGAGACACTTTGGGGAGGGGGAGGGGGTTCCCAGAAATGGAGATTCATGATTCCCTCATTTACTGGCCTCTATCTGGCAGTTGGCAGAGATAAATTTTAGAAATAAATTTCACAGGTGAGCCAGTTTGGTCTAGTGGTTAGGGAGCTGGACTCTTATCTGGGAATACCGGGTTGATTCTGCCCTGCTCCACGAAACCAGCTAGGTGACCTTGGGCTAGTCACAGCTCTTTTCTGAGCTCTCGCAGCCCCACCTACCTCACAGGGTGTTCTGTTGTAGGGAGAAGAATAGAAAACTTTGTCAGCCACTTTGAGTTCCCTTAAATGGGTGAGAAAAGTGGGGTAGAAAAGCCAATTATTATTATTCTCTACTGTCTAGGCCTAGAGTGAAATCATTCCTCTTTTCAAATGTAAAAATAGATCTTATTTTCTTTCACAGACTTTTTTGTGCATATGTCCATGGTAATAGACTTTGTAAAAAAAATTAATTAACCTTAATGGGTTGACTGAGTACAATTGCTTAGATTTTTAATGTAGAAATACACCGGAAGCTAAGGGATTAATGCCAAGTCAGTGTGCCTGGCTTCAGCAACAAATATTGAAAAAGTCAATCTTTCGTTTCAGTGTTTTTGTACCATCAAAACAATTCAATAACTCAAAGAAAGGAGTTCTTGTTTTCTTTTTGCTTGCAGGTCCACATTCATCTGAAGACTAGAGCCGTTTCTGCCAAACTTCTGAGAACAGTTAATTCTGATAATGCCATTTCTGTAGGGGAGATGTAAATCAAAAGTGACTGGCAGATTGAAAATCTGAACCATTTATTGTGAAGCTCTGCGCACATGAAGGAACTTAGGAAAAATATTTTCAAGACTTGTTTACTTTGATATTGCCAATCCCATGCTCTAATGTGAAATTGTTTTGCTGATACAATGCCCAGATTATAGCCTCTCTTTTATATTCTATATCTACTCCAAGCTGTAGCAGGAAGGAATGTATATGATTTGGTAATGCAAAATTTTAGCAGTAATTTTCACAGGTGAGTGCCTTCCCTACTGAAGTCTGTCTGAAGCTATAGATCTTTTATTATTTTTAATGTATAAAATAAATCTATTTATTTATACCAGTGGTGGGGAAAAATGGTGGCGGCCACATTTCCCAAATAGGGATCAATTACTCCTAAAATAGCTATAGGTGTCAAAGATAAATCAGGTTGTCAGTCCTGGGCCTCTGTGGCCATGGTCACACCTTCACTTTAATTAGATTTGTGGATTTTCCAGCTTGGAAAGTCCAAACGGATGATGGAAAGTCCACAAATAAAATTATTAGAAATGAAAAGGTGTGAGAAGTGGCTCACCTGAAAATGGAATGAAGAAGGTTTAAAAAGAAGTTGTGACCATGGCTTTGAGTGGTTTGGTTTTTATGAACAGTTCCTCAACATAAGCATAATGTACCTATCAAAACATCAACGATACTTGGAAAGCCTAGGAGAGAGGGTCTGTGTCTTCAGAGCAGGGGTGGGACATGTCTGGCGTCAAGGCTTCAGTGAAAGTACCTCTTCCCACCATTGCTGGGCATTTTCTCATATTCATGCCTGGTGCATGAAGGCATCTGAGGAGGCAGCAGATGAGGTTCTTGATTAGAGAAGGTGATTTTGCTCTTTTGCACCTAATCACCTCGGACAGGCAATATGTTCTTTAGCAGGCACTTCATACTGTTGAAAATGGACACTCTATGCCTCAGGCACTCTGCTCAGGTGTCTGGACTGTGTGTGGGAACATGGCAAGAGAAATACTCTCTAGACTGCCCTATGTTACAGTCCTATGTTCTTGAAGGGAGACCTCCTGGTTGTACCAGCCATCACAGAAGCAAAAAGGATGAGCACCCAGGATAGGGCCTTTTCAGTGGTGCCTCCTAGACTGTCGCCCTCCTGAGGTGCACCAGGCCCCTTCACTCTATGTGCTTAGAAGAGCTGTGAAGACGCACCTCTGTACTCTGGCCTTTGGCTAAGTAAAGGAACAGCCTTTTCCTTCCCACATTCAGACACTGCCATGGTTTTAATATGTTCAATATGTTATTGGTTTTAATATGTTCATTTAATATGTTTTAACCCGTCCTGAGACTCTTGGGTATAGGGCAAGATAAAAATAGGTAGGTAGGTAGGTAGGTAGATTTTGATAGATAGATTTTGATAGATAGATAATAGCTTTGATGAGAATCATAAATTGGAAAGTGGGTAACAGAAAGGTGGGAGCAGAGGTGGGAGTAGATGAAGAGGGCGCTCTGAACAATAACCTTCATTACAGTGAACATACTGTAAGAACATAAGAGGAGCCCTCCTGGATCAAGTCATAACCCATCTCATCCAGCATCTTGTCTCACACAGATGCACACCATTTGTTTCCAGGCTTTACAAGCAAAAGACAAATAGGAAGAACTATATTTTTTTGAAATGTTATAATATTCATAACCATTGATTGAATGTTCTTTGTAAAATATTTCAACTGTTATGACGTGAAAAAATATGGGAGAATAATCCCATAAAATGCAAATTTTAAGCACACGGATGATAAATTAGTAGCGAAGAGCTCTAGCAGTTATCAAACGTGTTCTCTCGAAAAGACACGTTAAGAAAGAGAGAGAAGAAATCTGTTTGCATAAATCTTCACTGCATGATGGAAGAAAAATTGCTTGCCTTATTAAGAGCTACATGCAAATGCTGTCCTCATTAATAAGTCCGGAAATGTGGTAGAAGATCAGATAATGGACAAATGCGACTAGGATTTGTTTTTCAAGTCCAAACCTTTAAAAAGGGGTTTTGAAAGTCAAGGTTTAGCCCCATTACTTCTTGAAGAATTTAGCCCAACAGAAAACAAGATTTTCCCATTCTTTTCCTCAAGATACATAAACTCTTTATGCAAGGGACGCTGTTTCCTACTATGCAAAACATAGCCCTGTCTTTGCATTGCAAGTGACTGGGCAGAAAACCAGCTTGTCACTTAAAGGCAAGCCACAGGCATTGAATACAAGCCACAGCTGTTTCTCTTAAGTAGTTTTCCAATTAGACTTACCACTGAGTTTTATCTAAAGCATAGTTCAAGGAGAATGTGATGGTTGCTGCTTGTTTGAAACATCTGAGGAATATTTTATAGAAGCTAACAGCATTTTGATAAAACTAGCAGATTAGCTTGTGGGAAGACATGTTTGCCATAGACCAAGCATGAGAATTCAAGTATCAGCCTGTAAAAATTGAGAAGACTGAAACAACACCTAAAGAGAAACCAGAGTATGAAATGGCATCTAACATTTTGCCATCAGTGCATAGAAGACGATGAGAACTAGAGATGTGCACAAACATTCATAATATTCAAAATTCATGTGAATTTGGCTGGATTCAGGCATTCATATTTGAATTGAATGTTGGCACATTCAAATATTGACATTTGAATTCGAATCAAAGGTTTTGATACATTCGTATGAAGCTTCGTATGGGATTTTTTTATGCGATAAGTATAGGATTTGTATGCATTCATATGGGACTGAACATTCATATCAGATTCGAATTCCACTACATTCAAAGGGGGTCTATTTGAACAAATACAAATTTTCTTGCATTCGACTCAATGTGAACCGAAAAAAACCCCATTTCCCTGGAATCTACCAGTATGCTAACTGAATTGGAAATATGGAATTAAAAACAAAGTGTTCATTCATTAATCAATAAACCTTACAGAGTTGTATCCAGTACAATATGGTTTTCATAGCGATCTCTGGGCCTTTCTGCACACACTTTTAGTGCATTTCTGGGTCTCAGAGATTTGCACATTAGTATGGATCTATGAGGCCATGCCTCCTGCTGATCCTTTCTTCTTGCATCAGACAGAGCATAATCGAGATTAAGGAGGCCTTAATCCAGATCACTACCAGTAGACCAGAACAGCTGGGATCCATGGCATAAGGCATGTCTTCCATGTTTGGAATTACTAGAGGGCACCTTTCAACAACGCACCATAGCACACCACTGAAAAACCACTACCCAGAGGCCCTGAAGCTATTTATTTATTTATTTACATTTCTATCCCGCCATACCCGAAGGTCTCTGGGCGGGTTACAACAGGTAAAAATGAATTAAACAAGATACAAATTAAGAGCAGATACAGATTAAAATGAAATACAAATAAAACAAGATGCACACTTAAAAACATCTTAAGATTCAACAAAATTTAAGACCGTGCACTCCGTAGTGCATTAAAATGATATCATTATAGCTGGGGAGGGAAAATAAATCCTTAACCAAAGGCTGAGGTAAACAGGTGTGTCTTTAAGGCCCTCCTAAATAAATATAAGGAGGGGGCATGGCACACCTCGAGGGGGAGGCCATTCCACAATCTTGGGGCCACTGCAGAAAAAGCTCGCTCCCGGGTGCCCTTTGTCCCTAACTCTTGAAAGTATGTGGTTATGGGTCTAGCTGCGAAGTGTGTGCGAGCTTCAAGGCTGCAGGGTGGGTTGATCTAGATCAGCGGTTCTCAACCTTCCTAATGCCGCGACTTCTTAATGGAGTTCCTCATGTTGTGGAGACCCCCAACCATGGAGGCGGAGCAGCTGGGAGGTGGAGGGAAGGGCGGTGGGAGACTCGTCGCGACCCCTCTGAAAGGGGAGTTTGACCCCCAAAGGAGTCCCAACCCCCAGGTTGAGAACCACTGATCTAGATCGACGCTGTTGGTGTAGATGGTGCTGATCCAGCTCATGACTTCCATGGTTGGGATCATTCTGGGCTATTCTGGACCCACTGATTCTGACCAAAGGCAGATAAATGCAAAAAGGGCCTAGATTTGACCTTTAATAATACTCTTGTCATTCATAAGCACTGACTGATGATCTTGATGTTTCATAAGGGTAGAAAACATTATGTCTTTGGATAGTCTTGGCAATACCTATCAGGGATGTTCAGAAGATACATCACATCTCTGACATTCATTGCTTAAATGTGACTGTAATCTAAATCCAGGCCTAGCATTCAAAGCCCTAAGAGAGCAAGTCCTCTTTCAAGATTAAGGGTGTAATCAAAGCACCCATCTTGTAGAAACTACTTTATCATTCTAGACAGTACTTGTACTTTCTACTGTATGTAGTGACCCATCCTGGGACCACTGGGCAAGGGGCAGGATGATGATGATGATGGCGATGATGATGATAGGCAGCAGGACTCATGCTTATTGGACTGACATCAAAGAGGGCTTAAAACACACTTCAAAGTATTAGAGGAGTAACTATTTACTTATACTTTATATGAATATAAAAATAGCTGTGCTTGGATGACATTTCTATTCTCAATGATTTTTCCCTGTGATATTACATCATTAACTGGGCAGGCATATGGGAAATGGCTAGTGGAACACATTCCTAAGAAAGCTTATTCAAGCAAGCATACCAGCATGAAGCCATGTGGAAATCCATTTACACAGCAAGATACTTTCACTTACAATCCTTCTCTGCTGGAGACTTTAATTCATGAATAATAAAAATAATAAAAGGGGGGGAAGCTTTGGTGCAGCTTCCTTATATTCAAAAAACTTAAAAATCAGCATCATATAGAAATGTACTTATTAATATTATTCCAGCAATTTAATAATAATAAAATAATCTAATGAGAGACATAAATTTTAGCAAAAGCAGAAATTCCATTCATCAAATCCAGCAGGAGAGGCACCAAAACTTATTTTGCTCCAGAATTCCATTTATAATTTCACTTCCTTTCAATCTAACATTGGCAAGGTCTTCACTTACCCGGTGAGGCATCTGGTTTCTGGGTGTGTGGGGGAGGTGCTGCAATCTGCCCCTAAACAAGATGCTGGACTGTGGCACCTCCATTCAGGGCACAAAACTGTCCCCTGAAAAAATAGCTCCTCTGATGGCAACAGCACCAAAATGGGGCAGTGTAATTGCCATAAAGTGCCTGCTGCTGCTGTAGATAGCTAAGTGATGGCAGTATCTGCCTTAATGGACATTTCCCTAAGGTAAATGGAAACACAACCATTGTCTCTCCTGATATTACAACTGTTTATAACCTGAACAATATTGCAAGGCCACATCCCCATTACAAGCTTAATCCAGTTTCCCTAAACTGAAATAATAGAACCGTACGCAAATGCGAATTTGCCTGTTCCCATTACTTTCAGCTTAATCGCATTCAATCTGGATTCTGAGGATCCTACGTGGCATACATGACTCAAAGGGGGGACTCAAGTGGTTACTTTCTAAAAGCTGCTTTTGGGGGCTGCCCTGCCCTCTTCCTCCTGGCGTGAATGTGCCACCCATAACGAACCCCTTCACGGAGCCTGGCTGGGTGGCTGCTGCTTGCCTGGGTGGAGGAAAAACGGCAGCAGGCAGCCAGCGATTCTCCCCATTGCCCAGGACACACAGCAGCGGCAACTCAAGCAAGGGGCCTTTAAACATTCACACATCTCCCAAAACCTGCCCTGCTTTCCTCTCCCCTTTAAAGGTCAGAACTCCAAAGAGCTAGAATTGCACAAAATTGCCACATTGTTATCAGGTGTGAAGTGCCTGGATTGCTACAGTGTAGCAGCTGCTGTGAAGGTTGGATTTTTACACTGAAATCACTGTCTTTGGAAGCAAGCTATTGGGAGAGGGAAACCCTAAACATGGATTCTCATCCTTTAAAACGGTAGGGTCCCCACAGTAAAAAATGTAACACATATCAAGCGCACGATCCGGAGTGAGCCCTGTTGAAATGAGGGTTAACATTTACAATGCTTTGGGGCAATTTAACACGCAGAAAGCGTGTTAAGCCAAACTGACGTGGGGTCTGTGAGGATTGAAAATGGTTTGAAACCGAATTAAGCTTATAATGGGGATGCGGTCCTAATGAAAATATTTGTTTGTGGTTGACAACACTCTCTTCTGCTGCAACAAAGCCTCTAACCTGCAGGTGTATTTATTATTTTATTTAGCTATCTGCATTTCTATACCCCTGTAGCCTAAGGTCTCAGGCTATAAAACAATAATATACAGTTAGAATTCAATAAACTAACAGTATTTTATATGGAACACATTCAAACAAATTTTTTGAGAGTCCAATTTTTTTACAGTCACTTGTGGTCACATATCATGTTCCAGATATGTGATCCATCACTTGGCTCAGGGAAGTAGCTTGGCAGCAGCGGTGCTACTGCAAATTTAAACCAGCTTTGTTACAATAGGACCCAGGTTTCGACCGGCTCTATCCTGAAGGTTAGCCATGGGTAAAGGCTGACCTGATTAGGCTAGAAAACAGGGAAAGGAAATAAAGAGGCTGGAGACAAGCATCAGGAGGAAATCACGAGTGTTTTAATCTTGCCAAGGGTTTTCCAGGGGTGGAAATGACATCAAGGCAACATCTGGGGAGGTGATTGTGATGTCACATCCTCTGGTGTGCAGCAGGTAAAATATGCAGTCAGAAGAGAAGGAAAAGCTGTAGTTTAAAGCCCCACATGTCTGAGAATTGCCATTATTGCTGACCAGCATAGGCACTGAAAAAGAATTAAGCACCCTGGACAGCACCGAGCATGTAATGCAATTCTAGGGAGAGAAAAATTCCTGGCACTTTTTATTCTCGGGGCTTATCAATGAACGGGTTCATTTAAGGCGAAGGGCTGAAGAAAAAGGAAGCCAGAGGAGGAGAGGTTAAGCATCCTAGTGGTTACTACAGTCACACCAAAATTATTCAGCAATTCCTCATAACAGGAAAAGAAAAACCTGCTACAAAAGATTTCACTTCTAATTGAGCTTTGTAAACAATGGAAAAGGGACTTAATGTAAAGCCGTCTCCAGTTTCTGCACTACCCTGTGTGATTTTTTTTTTTATTTCATCCAGACAGCACTTACTTAATCCACTTTTTTTTATAATCCGGAACAAAGCACATCTAGACACATTTTATTCTCAATTATCCATGCTTTATTCTGGATTGTCCAAATAATGTGAATCAAGTAAGTGATTCCTGGAAGGCTGCACTCAGTCAAAAGACTGTTCAGTGAGAACCACTCCCAGAAAGTATTCTGGTGTGCCCAGCAAATGCACTCAGGAGACAGCTAGCGGAATTCTAGTGAGTTTGTGAAAGCTGCTCAAGTACCCTCACTACTAATCTTAAAACTCAGGAACCTGTGGACATCTAGAGGTTAGACTAAAACTCCAACCAGCTGTAGCCATGATCATAGATGATGTAGATCTGTAGGTTCCTCAACCATTATTTAGCCAGAAGTTTGAAACATGACCCTAAGATCTTATACATTCAACAGCACATCTTTATAGACACTTCCCATAAAGATAGTTTGAGAATTAATAAAATAGCTATTAGTGTTTTATTAGTGACAAATTACTACTAGGCCATGGTCACACCTTCACTTTAAACCTTCTTCAGTCCAGACAATGAAAATGGATAAAAATGTACAGGTATGAGCATTGCATGAAAAAGACAGACTGAAAAAGGTTTAGAGTGAAGGTGTGACCACAGTCTTAGTGAAAATAGTAGTTTGTTCTGTTAGCCAATCTCTAATCAACTATACTGCCCAGGGGCCCTTTTGCACTACAGCCTGTTGTGCATGATTAGGGAACTTCTGGGGAAGAGCATCTGCACCTTGAAGAGGCTGTAACAGCCTCCAGGTCCCCCCTCCCTTTCCAGAAGGTCCCTAATCTTGCAACTAGGTGTGGGACGCTAGTCAATGTTTGGTGACAACACTCCTTTCCCATCCAGTGGATGGGAAGGGAAATGCAAAATCTCTCCAGAGCAACAACCTGGGAAACTGAGGTTACAGATCTAATCATCAGCATCTGCTACTGCTACTTACATTAAAATTTGTCATGTGAGACAGATATTCAGATATTTATTGCCATAACTATCTTATTGACCATGATAGGGAGTCTGTAAAAATATTATCTTTCATCATTCATGATTTTACCCTGTTGTTACAAAATTCAGATTCATTCTAAAACTGCACAAGGAAATGTAAACACATGCAAAGTTTTTGTTATATGAAATCTTCTCCAGTGAAGGTCTGTTTCAGACTGCAGAATGTATCAGTTTCCTAAAAATATGTTTGACATAATGACCACCTTGAATTTTCTGGCATTCCTCCCATTTCAAGTTAACAGTTACATAGAAATGTTCTTTGCTGTCTTAAGTCTGAGGATTAAAGGCTTTTGTATCCTTGCAATTGGCAGATCTATGAATCCTCAGATTCTAAAGCAAACATCAGCTAAGTACTTAGGTAAGACACTTTGCTCTCTAGGCTGCAAGTTGCAAAGCATTGCATGTGATCATTTTAGCCCTTTTTTATAAATGTAAAAATATTTCATAAGTTTGCTAATATGACCATCCATGGAAAGAGATTTTCCCTCTCTTACTTTTACTGTAAATGTTTCCTTTCAATAATGCATTATTGTCATTCTTTAGCAGGGTAAAAGACTGAAGTAAATGATGAGGATAATGACCTCAATTCTGAAATGCTTCTATCGTTTGTTAAAGGGCTGAGAAACCCAAGAGTCCTAAGACACAGGGTTGCAGCCATTTCAATAAAACCTAAAGGTGCTTCTGCAACCTCTATCACGTTTGGCCCACAGTCTCTGCATCCCATCATTAGGCCTTCCCTGAGGATTACTTGCTACAAAGAAGGCCCTCATACATATCTGAGACAAGCGCCTGTCATAGTCTACAACAGGATGCTGATGGCAGATCCCTATTTCAGGATATAATCCAGAATAATACCCAATGCAGAAAGGGCCTATGAGTCAGACAATTCATGAGCAGGAAGGGCAGTCCTTCCTAAGTTTCTCAAAACCATCAGGAGAGACTTGCTTGTGTGTGTGTGTATCTGTCTGCATGCATGTGTGTACACGCACATGTGCATTTGCTCATACACATGTGGCCGAGGGGAAAGGATATGAAGAAATCCCCTTTCACTCACTCAGTTTTTATGCCGTAGAGTAATGGACATCAGGGCCTTCTTGTTACTTCACCTCTTCCAGACATGTGGGGAAGAGGGACACACAGGAGGGCCCTTTCTGTGTTGCCCCCCAAACTCTGGAACAGCCTCCCTCTCGAGATTCAATGTATTATGGCTTCTGGTGGCTGGTTACAACATACCTCTTCACCCAGCTCCCCCAGGGTACTGGCCCGCTGGGGAGGTTGAATGGGCTGACAGGAGGGAAGGTTATATTTTAAATATTTTTTTTAATGTTTTGTATATTTTATTTTGTTGTTGCAACCTGCACTGGAACCTTTTTGTGAAGGGCAGGATATAAACTCTTAAATAAATAAAATACATATAGCTACATGTTCAGACTGTTAGTACATAGCAACTGTTCAGAAAATCCCTTTTTCAGGGATTTTCTACATTATAATATTGATATTGGGTTGGTCTAAAATGGGTTTTGCCACCTCCTCCTCCTCTTTACTAAGGAGAAAAGCCCAAGTTGATCTATTCTAGATCTACTACTGTGATGTAGGAATTGAACCTCAGATAAGAGAGGGGGAAGGGTCCCTCTGGCCCACATTCAAGCCAGCTATATGTGTGAAATAACAAACAGTGGGACCAAAGCTGAACTGCTAATAGCATGAAGAAATACCATTTAGCAACAGCATCACTGTTCCTTCCAATCTTACCACCTGCAGCCCCCGGAAAGTACTTTTAGCCTTTTTTAAAAAAAATAGTAATGAATTAAATGCCAGGTGCTAACATTTGCCACAGATGATGAACAAATACTTATTAAAATCAGAAAGACAAAAGGAGCTTTGCCGTCTGCAGAACGCTGCTTCACAGAAAGCACAGCGAGAGGTTTACATTTCTGGAAAGAGTTATAATAGGCTGTAGCCCTACAGGGCGGAACAGCTGAAGATAATGTGACACACAATGAGCCATTTTAAAAAGTCAAAGCCAAGGCTTTGAGTGTGTTTTTCCTTCCAAGCAGACACAGCTGTTCTTAAAATGCCTCCTTAGTCCCCTCCCCAGAAATGGTGGTGAAAGTCCATTTATATTAAAGGTTTGCATTGTTCATCCATGTTTACTTTCTCAGCATGTTTACTGAGAGCACTTCCAAGCAATCATCTTAGTAAGCCAAATTCAGAAATACAGTAGAATCATTAATATTTCTAACCACAACAATAATAGGCAGATCATTGCTTAAGCCACAGCTGCATTAAGTCTACAAAAGATGGGGGGCGGGGGGTGCTTTGCAATGTGCCGAGTTGCTACTCTATTTTACAAGGCAAAAACAAATTAGAACACAGGTTGAAAGAGCTCTTATTATATACACTGATATGCATGTGGGGACAGTAGGTGCGTTTTAAACGCACGTTTTGCTGAGCCTCATGTGGACGCTTATTCCAGAATTGAACAGCACTTTTAAAGTCCGCTTGAATAGAGTGACGGTAGAGGGAAACTAGAGAGGCAAATAAGTTGCTTGGGGATGCAGCCACAGTTTTTAAAAAAAGGTGACTCAAAAGTAACTTACAGGTGGCGGCATCCACATTCTAGTCTTTCCATCCTACTTCTAATCTACCACCTCTAAGCCACTTTTGAGCCATTTTTTCTACTCTGTGTGGACACAGCATCTCTAACTTATTTAGAAGCCTCCATGCTTCTGACTTCTTGATTTTGTCCAAACATTTGGTTTTATTATTCACGGTAAATCATTTAGTTTCATAGGCTCTTGAATTCCCTGTTTTATCACCAATGTCTGAATTTCTTCAGGGCAATACACTGGCATGGGCTAGCTTGGTTTTTTTGAAAAAGGCTTATGGAACTTAGAAAGGGAACATGACGCAATACCAACAAGCTGGCTGAGGTATTAAGTTTGCCATACTTCTTGGCACTACGTATCTGAAGGAACTACAACTTCCAATCATCCTTAGCACACATTAATGGAAACTGAAGTCCAAACTGCATCTCTTCCTTCCTTCCTTCCTTCCTATTTGTTTTATGGATACCTCCTATTACAATGGAACAGGCTGTGGTTTTCCTCAAGATGATCAATGGTTATATCAACTACTTCAACAAAATGTAGTTTAGTGCTCAGAAATCAAAAACAGATATCCTAATGGAAAACACACTTCTGATCTAGAGGATGATTATTTTTGCTGAACCCCTACACCTGCTATTAGCTAAAAAGAGATTGGATCTGATGTGTGTTTAATCATTGCACCATTCTTTCACTTCATAAGAAAAGGAGTACAAAAGAAATAACTAAGATTAGGAAGGAGCTATTGCCTTGAGTAGCTATTTCCTGCAGGGGAAAAAAAAAGCTTTGCAAGCCAATGACCACATTTCAGCTGCTTTTGAAGATAACTGATATCAGTGGGTAATAAGAATAGCTTTCACAATTATTCTCCCATGAATTCAATCAATGTGCTCATTACTCTCACTCTGAACTCTTGTCTGTGCCAAGAATTCCTCATCTGTCAGGGGACAGCATGGTTTAGGGAATGGAAATAGCTTATAAAGCTCTTCATCTCCAGGGTCACTCCTGAAATCCATCTAGGTCAGGGAGGATTGAATGGGCAGCCACTGTGCCTTAAGCTGGGGGGGGTGGGGAATGGGCCCCCCAACCATCTTACTGCTAAAGGCTGATCAGTACATATTTTACCAAGAGCCATGTGCAGCAACAGCATTCTTACTGCTTATTTTGATAGTTTTCTCTCACCCGTTCCACATACTGGCCCACATGTCTGACAAACAAGCCCTGACAAACAGAGGATTAACTATCTTTTAAAACAGCATATTGAATGTGTTGAAGGCAAAGCCTTATTCCCTTTCTTCAGAAACCCCGTCGATAGCAAACGTGTTGCTTTTCCATGCAGGATGAGTATATGCAAGCACACGGATTTCTGAACTATGTATTAGTTGCTCAAATAAACTGATAATTAACCATGGTATTTTGAATAACAGGAAAGCAGAGACTGGTGGGAGTACATGCTATAACCCATGGAAGAAATATGACCACACTTTGCATCTGATGAGAGAAAGGTAGATCAAAGCTTTTGGAAACAGTTGTCCATAAGCAGCATTGGGAAGTGTGGTATCGAAATATTCTGTTGCTTTATGGGACCAGATGCTGAAGACTGAAGATTGACACTAGCTATTTGGGGTCTGCCTGTTCAAGGTATTGTTGCCTTTATCTCTGTCTTGCCTTATTTATTATTATTATTTATTTAGAAAATCTTTATCCAGCCCCTTCACCAAATGGTCCTAGGGGAGGTTACAATGAAGTTTAAACATATTGAATAGCAAAACATAATTGAAAATATAACCTCATAATATGTACAGCATTAGAACAACTTTTCTAGCTCAGAAGTATTCCACCAATTTTGCAAAGCCTACAAAAACCAAGACACCCCCCCCCCCCAAAAAATGAAGAAACTGAAAGCAAGCTTTTTGCTTACTGCAAATTAGGATTGGATCCTACTCCTTTTTTGCACTTACCTTCCCAGTCCTGGATCAGGGCAGGATACCTTTGTCCCAGGATTAGTAGTTCAGAACAACTTTTCCAGTGCAGAAGGATTCCACCAATTTTGCAGTGACAATAAAAACAAGGACCCCCCCCCCAAGCTGAAAGCTCTTTAATGAAAATAAGGATTGTATCCTATTCCCCTTTTGCACTTAGTTTCCCACTCCTATGACCTGTCCTTATCCCTGTCCTGAGATAAGCAACCTGTTCCAGGCTAGGACAAATTGCTGCTGGCATGGGACAGAGACATCCACAATGGGACATCCCATCCCATGATAGCACCTGCTGTTGACTCCAAAGGCTGTGCCAGGGTCAGAGTCAGTACAAGTGTCTGTGGAGGCCAGGAATAAAAGTTCTTCCTGTACCAGTCAAACGAACACCTTAGATCCCTTCCACACACCGTTTGCTGTGCTGGGACAAGGTAAGCAACATCAAGTGACTGGCATCACTCTATGATTGGCATCCACCACAGCCAGGGTACACTAGGCCTGATGGGAGTTGTAGTCCAAAATACATAAAAGACATTGCATTGGAAAAGGCTGATATGGTGCCATATGGGATCCCTAAGCTCTAGACAAAGGGTGTGGGCTTCTTCCCTGTGTCATGTCAAACCATGAAGTTCAGACCTTCCCTCCAGGCAATGAAGGGTAGCTTTAAGGGCCATGGTCACACCTTCACTTTCAGCCTTCTTCAGTCCATCTTCAGGTCTGGCTGCTCACATCTTTTCATTTCTATCTATTTTATTTCAGGAATTTCCATTCAGGAAAGTCCAAAGGGAAGGTGGAAAGTTCACATATAAAACAGACAGAAATGAAAAGGACAGGTGTGAGCAGCCAGATATGAAAATGGACTGAAAAGGGTTTAAAGTGAAGGTATGACTATAGCCTAAGTTATACCTTTGAACAGTTTCAGCCACAGTCTTACTCCACCCAGTAGCTGAAGCTGCCAGGACACAAATTTTCAATTCTCTATTATTCAAACACTAATTTCTACAAGCTGGTTTAATTATTTGCTTGTTCTGGTGTCTTTGTAATTTGTTTAAACATGCATAATTTATTTTGTGCCTATTCTGTACGGCCATCCCAGAGCACTAGTTCTCTGGGTGATTTACAGCGTGGGTAGGCGCTCCAATCCGTTATACAGGTTCAGATTTGGTTCATTTTTTATAAAGTATAACTTCCCTTTAATGCCTCTTTCCTGGCTGGGGCTCAAAATACTAGACTTGGAACATGGTATGCTTCCTTCCAGTGCCATCACACTTAGTCATAAAGAAAACAATGCTTAAATTTAAGCAGCTGTTTCCCTTCATTTTCTGTGTCAAGGGGCTTTATAGTTGGAGAGCTATTTTCCAAGCGACTGAGTATATACCATATAAAATACAGCTTCGTTCACTTTATTTGAAAAAGCAATGGCCTTTAGGATATTCTGCAGGAAATGCTGAGGGTGTAAATGCCACTTCTGCTTTCTTTGAAACCGTGGGTCACATTTCTAGCACAGTAAATGCAGACAGTGACAAGAATCCACTGCAGTTATGCAAAGACATTTTTCTACCATTACAGTCAACCTGCAGTGATCTTCTTCTTTTTAAAAGAAAGAGTGCCAGTTAAATCACTGAAACCAGAAGGCAAGCTCTTAAGGGAGCTCTCTTCTAGGAACAAATGCTTCTGTAAGGAGAACATGCTTTTTTTTTCCTCATGGGCATTTAATTAAGATAGTCTTATGTCAGTACAAACAAAGACTCCGATCTCACAGAATTTTATACCCACTTACCTTGAATTAGCTCTTTTAAACTAAATTGAGTTGTTTTTTCCTGTGCAGATCTGATAAATGATTGCAAAGTTGTGTGTTATGTAAGGCTACAGTTTTGGTTCTCATAAGCCGCAGTGTAATGTCTTTGGAAGCTCAGGGATCCATTCAGTCAGCCAATGCCACTGAACAGCAAAGCTAAATGATTGCAAGTTTTGTAGTACTGAACAGATATTCACATTACACTGACCATCTAAGAGCAAAATCATGTCCTACATGTTTTAAATTTTACGCAGGACAATTGTATTGTAAAAAAAAGAGAGAGAGTTAGAGGGGGGGACATTTTAGACTTGTAGCTGAGATCTTCTGCAATAGTAGACTTACAAGATATGATTTGCCAAGGTACAGTAAATCAGGCTATATCTATCTATCCATCTATCCATCTATCCATCTATCTATCTTTATAAGACATAGGGCATTTCTGCACTTGCCTGCCCTTGTTCAGAATCTGTAGGTTTGGAACAGCCAAGCTGACTGATCCCAAACAAGGGAAGGATTGGGCAGGATCAGCCCCATCTGCATAACACTGATCCATACCAGCCCATGCCACAGCCTTGAGGCTCACGTAAGCTTCATGGTCACAGGCCCATGCCATGCATCCAAGGGATGCTAGGAACAAAGGTTCCTAGCCCCAATACCTCTGGGAGGCACATTTTGATTGCATACTATTGCATGCCACTGAACCCTAGGTAGTCCCAAGCTTTAGAGACATGCCTTCTGTATGCCTCCCATGTCCTGAAACAGGACCAATGATCCTGCTCGTAGACCCAATTAAAATCTCAGTTTCCCAAATCAGGATCACACTCTGTCTAATGCAAGCAGAGTGGATATGCAGAAGGTGTTGTCTCATATATCTGCATTAGCATACAGATGTATGAGTCCTACATGTGTACTGCACAGGCCCTCAGTCCAAATTAATGGTCTGTGCAAAAAGGACCATGGACACTAGAAGTATCCAGCAACCATCGTCTGTGTGTGAAAAGGATTAATAAGATACTCATAATTCCACATTAATCATGAGGTATTCCAATAACCACTGTCTTATCTGTCTGCTTATTTTCTGATTACATGCAGCCTACATCATTGCATATTCATGACTACCCAAAACATAGGTCTTCGTACATAGCATGTTCGTGCTAATTACTCTTTATGTCTTTGAAGTTAAGCCCTTGGTCCTCTATTCTCTTACCCCCCCCCCTCCTCATTTATAATTACGATTTATGACTTGCCTTTATATACTTCCCGTGCCTTTCTAGCTTCCTCTGTTGTCAAGAGGGTACAAAGCTGGGTGGTCTACTTCTAAGTTACTAGTATAAGCAAGTTCCAGAAGCAAGAGGCAAACAGCAATTATATAGTCAAGCTAAAATGGCCCTTAGCATCATAAAATGCCTCCAATCGAGTCCTGAATCATGTTCTGGTTCCACATGAGAACACTAGTTTCTGCATGCTACCACATCTAAGCTCTCTTCCTTATGCTAAAGAAATTCCATGAAGACTACAGAATCCACAGATATGCTTTGCACAACAGGACAGCTCTAAAGCAAGCTTGAAGATTATTTAGGCAAAAAGCTTATTTTTAAAAAAAATCAGAGAGGATTACATTGTTTGCAAAATGTTCTGTTATTTGCCAGAGTTTGCCTTTTAAAAGCAGCTTCCAGCTTCAGGAAAGCTTTAGGTTCCCTTAGGATATTTTCCACGACCTTATGTCTTATGATTTTTTCATAACCTTTATTGTTTTGTATCTTCTCTGTACGTACGGCAGATTTTCAAATCTTATTCAGCTGGCCAAGTTTTTCCTGCGTCTGATATAGCACAGGAGACAGTTGGAAACGAGGAGGAAAAAAACCTCCTCTCTCTGTGGGCTTGATCTTTGCTCAGCAGACATCAGTTCTGCTTTTGCAAGAGGATGTAGCTACTGGTAAAAAATGTTTCATTGATCTCTACAACATCTTTACATGATGAGAGTTTAGATAAAAAATGTTTTCATTCTTATTCTCATTGAAAGAAGAATTAAAATTTGGACAAAAGGAATAGCAACAGGCATCTCTTTAAGTAGTTGTAGCATGTGACCCACACTGCTTATTCTCTTATACCGTTAAAATGCACATTTTTTGGACTCACATCTAAAGATACTTCTAAAGCTTTTAAGGGTATTCATGGCTATTCTGTCTTTCTGGGCAGCAAAGAGGCTCACAGGGAACTTCAGATGATACAATGGAAAGTCCTTACTTATAGCTAGATCCTGCAAATCAGACCACTGTTTCTGCAGTTGTACAGGGAGGAGCAGTCCAGCTGGAACAGTCCCCCTGGCCTGAAAAAGGCTGTCCGCACTTGGACAAGGTGCACTGGGACAGGCCCTGCACCGCTTGAAGCTTGCACAAGTTTAAGAGCCTGGTGGGAGGGCTACAATAGCCAGGAACTTCAGAGCTCTGTGGAGACCCATGCAGAGATTTGCTGTGGTTTTCATGGGGGTGGGCACGTTCGCCTTGAACCCGCCCTGTCCTCCATCGCTATGGGGACTCCTTAATGCGAATCTTAATTCGCATTAAGGCTGCCCCGAAGCCATGGCACATGAGGGGCAGCTCCATGAGGATGCGCCCAAGTGAAGAGAAGTAGAAAGTGAAGTTTGCCAAGGCTCAGAATTAGGACTTCTGCTTTTTATTTTCTTCATAAATGATCTGGAAGCAGTAAAAAAGAAGTGAGATAGCAAAGTCGGAGTAGTGAGAGAGAAAAATTGAAAGAGACTGTGAAAAGCTCCAGAAAGATCTTTGGACTTTCAACTTTAGGAAGTGCAAAATGAACTTTGGGGCAAAACAAACAAACAAACCAGAAAGCTCAGTCACCCCTATAAATGGGGCCTGAGCTGCCTGTGACAGACCAGAAAGTCAGGCCAGTCTAGGCAGTTGGAATGGGTAGCCCTTGCTCTTTCAAAATCGTTTGCATGGTGCAGGATAACATGCATCTGGCAATTCTTCTGGGTCTGTTTTGGGAAATAGCCAAAAGGTTCCAGCATCTTGATCTGTAGTTTAAATATGCAATATAAAGAGTCTTCTACCTGCTTATTTGTTTGATGCTATCTTGTCATAGCTAACTCTTGCTGAGCATATAGATTGGCTTCTTCCAGTCTGACTGGTCTTCTATGATCTTTCTTAGATCCGTAGCACTGTTGCAATTGAGTCTACCCACCTTCCGGCTGCCTGTCATCTCCTCCTCTTCCTCCTCCATGCCTCACCATGTTTTCCAGAGGAGTTCGGTCTTCTCATTATATGCCAAAGTATGCTCGTTTAAGCATTGTCAGTTGTGTTTCTAATCAATATTTAGGTTATATTTATTCTTTTTAGCTATCTACCTCTCCATGGTACCTTTCCAGTCTTGCTTTGTCATTGTCCCACTTTGCATCTGTATAATAAAGCACGAAAAACCATGATGTCAGCCATTCTGATGGTTAATGTTCAATGAAATGTCATGACACATTTTCATCCCTATTACTTTCACTGCTGCTTTTCCCAGTGCTAACCACCACTGTAGACTAATCCCAGGAGACAAAAGTCATCAACAGTTTCTAAAGCTTGGAATTTTGTGATCATTTTTGTGACATTTGTTTTAAGATTTATGCTTAAACCCATTTCCGTCTGCTCTTTAACTCTACCTAATAAAGCCCTGATATCTTTTCCCTTTTCTGCTAAAAGGGTGGCATCACCCGCATATTTGAGCTTGTTAATTTTATCTCACTTATCTTAAAGCCTCACTTATCTTCTGGGCTGGTTTTTTGCTCTATATATTTTCACTTTATATATTCTGAATATGAGTCAAATACACCACACTAAAAAATCCTTACACCAAGTAAAAATAAAAGTATATTTCATCGATAGCTGTTCTCAAAATTCTTATCACACAGCATGGCCACAACATTTCCAACTATGTTTCCATCCCTATTATTCTTCCCTCCCTCCTTCAGTACAAAACGCACAGTATGTGAAGTTTCTTAATTGGATCAAAACTCTCATGACGTTTAGCCCCTATGGCAGATGAACATAGAAGTCATAAGATAAAAAGAGTAACTTTTCAAACTTTTGCAAACAAGCACCTCTTTCAGAGTAAACTTTGTTCTCTTCTGTTCTTGACTAGGTTCACTGGACAGAGAGTAAGTGGCTCAGAATGTGAGTTTTCCTACACGCTCCTCCTATATCACTTGAACATATGGATGTGCGCATATGTTGTTGTTTTTTTGGCATTTGATTTGTAACGATCTGAATGTTAGGAAATCTGTATTCATTCGAATAGATCCCCTTTGAATGTGGTAGGATTCTATGAATTCGTATGATTATCCAATACATTTCGGATACGAACAAATATGTATTGATTACAAACAGATACATATCCAATACGAACAAATATGTATCTAATATGAACAAATACGTACCCGATACATATCCCATAACAAATCTGCACTCTGAAAGCATCAAGTTTGACCTGAATGAGCATTTAATCTGCCCTTGATCCTTGTCGAATGCAATCTGGATCTGTTGCAGATGTGTGTGCAGCCGCTTTCCCACCTCCCCAGTTTAACAAATGTCTGAACTATTCATACGAATGTTAATGTACGAATGTCGGAACATTCCATTTGTGTATGAATGTCCAAATTCAGATTCGTACGAATAACGAAGGTTATGAATATTTGTACACATCCCTACTTGCACACTTACACTCTTATTTCATTCCTTTCTGTTTCATTCATGCAGCTTTTCACAAATCTCCACACAGAAAACATAAAATAAAACATGCACAGAGAAAGATGCTAGAGTTAAGACAATTCAGATGGCACTTCACCAACTGAAACCTGCCAGTATTTATACTGCTCTACAGACAAATAATTAATTTGCTTGCCTACTTTCTGATAGCACCACTGCTTACATCAGTATATGTTCGTGACCACCCCAAACATAGGTCTTCGTACATCACATGTTCATGCTAATTACTGTTTTTGTCTTTAGGGATTGGGTTTAAGCCACCAACCCTCTATCCTCTGACCCCCCTCATCATTTATAAATACAATCTATGACTTGACTTTATATACATCTTGTGACATTCTAGCTTCCTCTGTTGTCAACGGGGTACAAAGCTGTATTTCTGCAACCCCCCAATTACCTATGGGAGGTCTACTTACTTTTTAGTTACTGGCATAAGCAAGTTACAGAAGCAAGAGCCAAACAACAATTATACAGTCAAGCTACAGTCAGTCTTAGCATCATAAAATGCCTCCAATCAAGTCCTGAATCATGTTCTGGTTCCACATGAGAACACTAGTTTCTGCATGCTACCGAATCCAAGCTGCTCTTGAGCTGCTTTTTAAAAATAGATGTGGATGCAGCCGAAGTAAACATTCATAGACTTTTCTGTCCCTTACCCCTGGCTTAAGTTCGGATAATTTGTTTTCAAAATCAAGCAAAAACTCTAAATATTAAGCAACAAGTCAAAATCTCAATAAGATATTTAAAGTGGAAAGAGGGAAAAACAATGGTATTGGCCATGACTTTGCAATGCCAAAAGATTCATTTCATGGATTTTACATTAGAGGAATAAGAAACTGCAAACAAATCAATACTAAAGTAATATCAAAGTTGATACGGTTGCTTGAGAAATGATAGAGCTGCCAACATTCATAACCTTCATAATAATTTTGAGTTTGTTTTGATTGTGTGAAGCTTAGCAAAGCTATTGGCCACTTTAACAGGATTCTCATCAAAAGGTCTTGAGTTAATTGTTAAGCTGAAATTTCTGTGTAAGCTCCACACCAGAATTTCTGGATAATGCCCTGCACATCATTGTAACTGTCTCTCTAACCCTCCAGAATCATTGTGCCTGACACTCAAAAAACTGTTAATCTGAGAGTGCCCTAAGAATGAATAATTTTAGATAAGGCACTGCTCTTACCAAAGAGCTATAGATCAAGCTTAACATGAGGAGCGGTAAAGAGCAATTTCCTTTATTAAAACAAACCTGACATATGCAATTTAACTCTGGCTAAAAGGAACGAGCAGCTAAATTTAATTTCACATCAGAATTATCTCCAGTCAGAAAAGTTATGTATATAATTTATTTGGACTTGTAATAAATTAAGAAAAATGCTCACATGTGGACTTAGAGTAAATTGAGAAAAATCCATGTGTTTAATTCAGTAGACAAGCAAAGAGAAAGGTTATCAAAAATATGATAGATCCGTTATCTTGTAAAGATATAAAGCATTTTTGCATCTTGGGCATTTCTGAAATTAAGTTCTCGTCTTTTGGACAGGAAAAGTACCTAATACAATAGCGTGTACTAACGTTTGCACTTGGGAACAATAGTACACATCCGCTTAAGCCCCGTGCGTCCAAAAACGGTGCATGTCCGATAGTTGACAGGACACTGCCATCTTGATTGTGGTGCCTGGCACAATGCCACATGTACCGTTGCTGTTGCTATGGCAATAGTGATGCTCTATGCATGCATAGTTGCATTTGGGGTTATTTCAGGTGCCTCAGATGACGCATCACACCAGAAATTATGTGAATGCTCATCGGCTGGAAGCCACAGGTAAGCATCCAGGTAAGGTTAGTTTGTGTGTGGTGTACAATTTTGTGCACCACCACTAGTTTATGATAGGTTAATATCTGGGCAGTCAGGGGGCATTTCTAGGTTGTAAACACCTCCTGCAAGTGCAGCTGTACCTGCCTAGATGTTAACCTATTGCAAACTACAGGCCAAGTGCAAATGAACTCCAAGATACACACAGGCTGCATCCAGATGTCATTTACTTGTTCTGCTACATTTGGATATTCTGAATTAAAGCATAGGTTCCCTGTGGGATTTAAGGCTAGAAACCTTCATTCTAGTCCTTTGGAGGTCAGCCTTGAAGCTTGGCCAAGCTTTGAGACTGGTGAGGAGGCTCATGCAGATGGTGCTATTTCAGGCCCTGTGTGTTTATTCACTTTCAATTCATCCTCAGAGTGGGAGAACATATTATGAAAGTGGACAGCTGTTTTGCTTCTTGATTTATCTATAATAATTACCTTCTGGATTTAAGGCAGATTAAAACTTAGGTGTAGCTGGCATTGAGTGAGAGCATACTAATGATTGCATGGATATATGATGTCATTACTTTTTTTGCTGTTACCTATTTTGGGGGAGAAAACAGGATTTGAACTATTTCCCAGGCAATTTCAAAAACTATTTCTACAGTCTTCATATATTTCATTGATTGTGGTTTTTAATGTGTGTTTGATGTCTGATCTTTATGTGTGTGGTTTTTTTTTACTGATTTTACTTTTTTTGAAAACCACTTTGAGGTTTTTCTGAGAAGTGATATATAAATATTCTAAATAAATAATACAGAATATTAAATAGTTTTTTCTCAGAAAAACTTCAAAGGGGTTTACCAAAATGTAAGAATTACAAAATTATAAGAATTTTCTATATAAATATAAATTTCCAATGGCTTAAGGAAGAACAAATATAAACTGATATATTCCCTAAGAACAAATATAATCTGATATACATCTGCCCCCATCACTGGAATGAATGAGCTCCAGGTGATTTGCTCTTAAAAAATCTAGGAGGTTGGCTAAAGAAAAGAATAGATTCCTCATAATCAAATATTGTTGATAAGGCTGCCCCGTCCCTCAGCTTCAGTAAACGTAAAAGAACTCTGCAAAACAATTCTACAATGCAAATTCTGCCTCATTCAATAAAAATAGAAATAAGGAAAGATGCTAAGAAAATAAAGAAATGCAGAAAAAGTTAAAAGAAAATACTAAGCTGCTGATGATTTTTATACATGGCCAGAGAATCTTGATTGTGTGGCTAACCCAGAAGTATATGCCAAAGCCAGCTTTTTCCCATATCAACCAGGTTTCAGCTAATACATGCTGAAGCTTGGAGAAGCTTGGAGAGCTTGAGTCTGATATGATCTCTAACCGAAACAGCACTTAGTGGGCTTTTCATTTTCTCCCCATTTCATTTAGCTCTTGAGCTATAAAGGATCCTTTCTCCATTCTAACAGATTTTTTTGAACAATGTGTGCCATTCTGTAGCTATCACAAAGCCTACCTTTATTTTGTTTCACCTGAGCTTTTTTTCCCCTTGCCAATGAATACTTGGAAAGAAGAGAGAAGGAGGGCACCACACCTCAGCTGGGAGACCAGATCATCTGCTTGGCCCTGCACCTTTGTGGCCCAGGAAGTGCAGAGGCAAGATGTGAGTCAGCCCTGTCCTGCACCCAGCCAGCCAGCCCTTACCACTCCACTGTAAGTGCTCACTGGAGTGCTGCAAAAGTGAGCAAAAATAAATGTTCTCCAAGTGCTTACTCCCAATCTTCTTCCAGCAGACCTATCTTCACGATCACCTCACTGCCACTGAAGAAGACCTTCCTGGTCCACTCCCCGTTGCTGGCAATGGCCCTGTCATTTAGAACTCAGGAGATGGTCCATAAGGCCATTTCCTAAATAGCACCAGCAGGCAACGTCACAGCTGGGGAGCAAAAGTTCCTCAGCTGCAACTTTTTGTGTGTGCAGCCATGGAACAAGTGTCAGCATACCACTGTACCTTGGATAGTACAAGTGTAGGCACTCTATGACAATTCCCAGTGGCTCTCTAGTTAAGACTATTGCTGGGAGGACCAATGCATATCTGTGAGGGGCGGGGGAGTCTCTATTTTGGCTACATGCAGAAAAATCAAAGTCCAAACCACGTTTCCTTCCAAGTGAATTCCAAGAGAAGTTACAACACTGCGGAGGCTTATTAATATATGTATTTATAACACTTGCATCCTGTGCTTCAGCTTAAGAGATTCCCTCAAGCTTAGAATGTGAACAGCTTGGCCAAAAGGAAAAGAGATTGTGAAGGAGAAAAGGAACTGAAGAGGGGAGGAGGGAAGGGAAGGAGAACAACAGCAACAGAACTTCAGGCACTAGCCCTCAAGCATCAGCTTCCTACTTGTCTACTCTAAATGACAGCTCAGATTTGAGATAGCTAAAATCCCAGAAGCATCCAGAAAAGTAAGCAGAGCTAAACGGAGATAGCCTGCTCACTTCTGTTTTCCGTTTGAGTATTTTTTTTAAAAAAAAATCCCTCCATTTTCTCCCCACCTCCCGCCAGATCTCTTTTAGCTGTCATCCTGCATAAAACTCTTCAAACTCTAAACAAAAATTCTGAAGTCTCCAGTAGTAAAGCTTAAGCCACTTAGTCTGTGTCCACATGCAGTTAAAAAAAAAAAGTGAACCTGAAGTGGCTCAGAAGTTGTAGCATGGAGCAACTATCCCACCCTGCATTCACATGGTATAGTCACAAAGAACCGTGTAATGGCAGCAATACCAAGAGCAGAAAATGGGTATGTTCCTGCTCTGCAGTTCTACTCATGAATAATCAGAGGCATTTTTGCACTTGGCTTCCCATCCACTAGAGGGGAAAAGTGTGTTCGCAACTAATGTGTACTAGCGTTTGCAGCTGGGAATGCTAGTAAACATTCAACTAATCCCCACACCCACAAAGACCTGGCTTTTCTACCCTGCTGTTCTCACCCATTTAAAGGGACTCAATGCGGTGACAATGCTTTCTATTCTTCTCCCTAGAACTGACATCCTGTGAGGTAGGTGGAGCTGTGAGAGCTCAGAAGAGAGCTGTGAGTAGCCCAAGGTCACCCAGCTGGCTTTGTGGAGGAGGGCAGAATCGAACCCAGTATTCCCAGATAAGAGTCCAGCTCCCTAACCGCTAGACCAAACTGGCTGCAATCTCAGCTTTAAGCTCTTTAATAAATCTTGGATGGGTGTCATCAGGACTTGGTGATTTCTTGATGTCTTATTTGTTCATAAAGCCCACCACTTCTTCTGTTGTCACCATTATTTCCCTCAGTTCCTCACACGCTTTTCCAGGTAATAGGGTCAGGCTTAGGTAACTGTCTCAAATTATCCACAGCCATCTCCTCCATATGTCACAATCAAAAGTGGGGTATCTGTGGCTTTGATCTCCATGGGTTCAGCATCACATAAACCCAGCCTCCTGAAGGCAGTTTCATGGTTCCATAAAGGTGCTGTGAAGAGCGTGGTCTGGTCAGGTCTTCTAAGGTGTCTTAAAAGAAATACAGTAACACAAGAGGTAATATTAGCAGGGCATCTTCTGAAGCTTTATTCTTAATTTTATTTTTGCTTTAATATGTTAAACATCACCTTTTAATTCATTTTTCATACATATCAATTCTATTTTGTAGGCTACCTAGAGGACTCTAGCTATTGGTACCTGTGCACATAAAATAAATCAATAAACAAAACAGCAAGCCTGGTGCCAAGACCCCAGATCCATGCAAGCCATGTCTTTACAAAGCAGCACTGTTATAATAAGGAAAGTCTAGCAAACAGTATATTTATTTATTTACTTCTGCTGGAATGGCAAGACCTCCAGGTACGTGGAATATGCTATGAACTGAAAAAGTACTGCTTATATGTGTAATACTATGCCAGTGTGGCATAGTGGTTTTAGGCAAAAGCACATGAGACCAGATTCAAAGTCCCTTTCTTAGCCAGAAATGCATTTACAGGGAAAGTGTGAATTAAGAAATATTTGGTGAGACCTGCCTCTGAGTCTTTTTGATGCAGGGAGGCTGGTCCACAGCAAGTTCATGAGGTTTACATGATCCCCTTAGAAAGTGAAACCAATTTCACAAAGGAGTAGTTCTTAACTGCCTGATAAAGGAAAATGACAGTCATAGGCATCCTGATTTACTCATAGTTCCTGTCCACTGAAAGTTAGGCCCTTTCTGCACTTGGCTGTACTCCGGAATGTATCTCAGGATAGGGGTCTGTTTTCTTTACATTAATGCAGACTATGGCAGGGCTCATCTTGGATCTGCCATAATCTGTCCTTGCTTGCAGATAGCAGAGCCCTGTTCTGAGATACTTTCCAGAATAAGGCAAAGTACAGAAAGGCCCGTAGTCTCTGCCTGCACCCTGGCAGCCTTTACAGTCACCTTTCAGAGCAAGCATCTCACGGACTTATTCTGGGTTATATTCTGTGAAAGAAATTCTTGATAGTGACTGCATCCACACGCATATCAAATAGAAGAGCTTCCTGTCGTCAGGCCACACTTCCTATTGAGTGCCTGTCAATCCTGCTGCCACACAGCTGCCTCATTAGTCACTCACGTCCCTGATGATTTCCTCCTGCTTCTCCATGACATCTATAAGCAAGGCCCTTGGCTGGTTCACAGACTATCCCCATTGTTCTCAGGGCCATAAAGGCACCCTCAGATACCTTCATCCCTCCCAGCCAAAAGAGTGATTTTCTGGACCCCTGGGATTGGTGTATTGCACAAAGCAATCAACTGCTTGTGGTAGAAATGCTCTTCTGGTCTCCGCATTTGCTGATGTAGTCATGTTTCTAAACAACATCATTTTTTTAGCTGAACAACTTTTATTGAAGCCTCTGCTAGTTACACTTGAAACATTCCTGTTAACGTGCACTATTTTCGGTCAATAACTTTCTAGGGGGGCTGGAA
This sequence comes from Aspidoscelis tigris stejnegeri, assembly GCA_023333525.1. Taxonomy (NCBI): domain Eukaryota; kingdom Metazoa; phylum Chordata; class Lepidosauria; order Squamata; family Teiidae; genus Aspidoscelis; species Aspidoscelis tigris. The sequence continues at coordinate 86,101,288 of JALMGA010000002.1, read as the reverse complement.
TCAGTATCTTTGCTTATGCAATTCTGAGGTAACAAGCAAATGTGAAACATGTTCAGCTCTGGATCTGGTCCACAGTTTAAAAAAAAATCCTTTAATACTTTGCATTAAAGCACTAGTGGGTGCTATATGGTCCAAGTCTTATCTGAAGATAAAGAACTAAGGCCCTTTCTGCGTTTACTTGTGCTTGGTCCATTTCACTGGGTCTGGAATAGCCCAGACCACTAATTCTGACCACTGGAAGGTGTGGGCTGGATCAGCACCATCTGCCGCATCTGTGACAATGGCGCTGATACGGATTAGCCGACACCACACTTGCAAAGCATGCACAAGTTCTGCAGTTGGACCGCCACACTGTTGAAGGCTTGTAACAAACGTTCCTAGTTGCAGGGCCTTTGGGGGGGGGGGTTGCTTTTCGGGTGCACACCACTGAAAGTCAAACCCCGGCAGTCCGGAACATGGGAAGTATGCCATCTGCACACCTCCCATGTTCTGGATCATGGCCATGATGGTTTACTCCTAGACCCAATTAAACAGGTCTACAAAGGATCTGGATTAAGGCCTCCTTAGCCCGGATCATGCTCTGTTTAATGCAGACAGAGAAGACAAATGGGGTGTGTATGGTCTCACAGTTCTGCACTAACATGGAAGAAGAAGAGTTGGCTTTTTTACCTTGCTTTTCTCACCCATTTAAGGGGACTCAAAGCAGCTGAGAAAGCTTTCTATTCTTCTCCCCACAACAAAACACCCTGTGGGGGTAGCTGGGGCTGTGAGAGTTCAGCAGAGAGCTGTGAGTAGCTGTGAGTGGCTTTGTGGAGGAGGGCAGAATCAAAACCGGTATGCCCAGGTAAGAATTTGGCTCCCTAACCACTAGACCAAACTGGCTTGCAGACTGGAGATCTATCTGAGGTCTACATGTGTACTACATGGACACGTAATCAATTTTAAGGCTCCTTTCAGGAATGCCTTAGGAGAAAGCTGGAAGCTGTCTTGAGCAGAAGACATATAAGTTGCAAGTCTTCCAAACAGAGGCACTGTGTTTTGATTCAAACTTTAATTATGCTAAATTTGATTCTTCTTCAATAGAATAGAATATAAAAGTTAAAATTAAAGTTATTAAAAATAAATATCAAATATTTCATTCAAATTCACCTTTTGTCCTGTTACTTTGGCTCATTCCTGCACTCAGCAGAATCCTGGCCTAGGAAATGGCCCAGGGTTCTGCCTTCAACGTTCTGGTTCAGGGAAGGAGAAGTCCCCTCCCAAAAGGCTTAATCCACACTGGTCAAAAAGAGAGTTTGTACAAAAACGGTGCCCGGTCCTGACCTATCAGTAAACCTTGACTATAAAGTCTATTGGCCTATGATTTGGTTCGTGGGGGACCTTTTTTTGGCAGTGTTTCAGGAAGTGCTGCCAAAACTCTGAAGGGCAGGATGTAGAAGGAATCCTGAAAACACCCTAGGTCTGCATTTTAGCCTGCATTTAGAGTTAAACGAGATCCAGCTTACCATGCTAGTACAGCTTGCATGCTAGTATTTTTACATCTGATTGGAAAAACCCAAGAATTCTGTTTTAATTGGGATAAGGTTCATCACAACATCCAACAAATGTTTTCTTTGTTTTAACTCAGCATGGGAAAATCAAGAGTTTTGTTTAGGATTTGAGTTTAAATTTGACTTCCCACCATATTGTTTGCCTAAAAGCTGCAAATAAACTCCAGTTACAAGATTAATACAATATTAGGTCATAAATGACTGCTACACCATGTTGCCACAAATTATAGTTGGTACATAAAAATTGGTGCTGTGAATAACAAACTCATTAATAATGAACTCACATTATTATCATGAGGGATTGGGGTGATATACAGAATCTGCCATGCTTGTATTGAGGCTTACTTGAATGCTGTACAATTGGTTGTGCATCTCAAGGAATTTTTCTTGTCTTAAAGTATAAATCTTTGGAGTCAAACAAGCAAGGATGCTCATTTTAAAATTCACATAAAAGTCAGATTGAAAAAAAAAACAAAGATGATCAAATTTGTCTTTTTTTAATACCATACATACAGTGACAGAAATTCCTAAAAATGAATGCCTCCTCACTCTTGAAGAGAAGGACCAGATGGCAAACAATTTGGGTAGGAGATAATCATTTCAACTTACACTATATTTGGATTCTATTGGGTGAGGGATGAATTTTATTCCTTCCTAAAATTCTGGGCTCCATATTACATTGCTTTCTTTTCACAATGGACCCAATACATCAGGGATTCTCCAAAAATTAGATAAATCCCCACAGATTTAGGCTACAAACTAATGGGAGAAAGAGTATCACTGGTTACTATACTCAGTAAAATGAAAACTACGCTTCAGCACAAGGGCTTTTCTCATTAAATACTTCTTACCCCATAGCTGATACTGCAGCTGCACAAAGATGCTCAACAGGGTTTTTTTTTTTGGTGAATATGGTGCAATTTCCTACATTTTGGTTGCTAGAGGGCAACTAAGGCTGTGTCTAGACACAATGAAAACTTTGTAGGTACTAAGCTTTCGGCCTCTCAGACAGGTTTTACGTTACTCTGCAGGTATGTTACTGTTCAGTACCTGCACATTAAAGTATGATGTGCCAGAGTTAAAAAACCACATCTACTTGTGTGAGCATTCACTACAGTTTTCCTTTCTTCCGCGTTTCCCCAGGTGTTTGTGTGAGCTGCCTGAGAACTGTGAGAGTTTGTCCTCATCAGAGAAGGAGAGCTGAGAGTGTGGACAGAAGCAGCTTCCCTGATGCATCAGAGTATGGGAGAATGTGGGGATGGCATACTCTGGGGTGGAGCATATGCACACTGTAGTGCCGCCTCTGTCCTAGAGAGACCCAGAGTCACCCTGGTTGCTACTAGCTGCGGAGCTGTAAAAACCTCCATATGGAAACACTTCCTGGAGGCATCATGGCTGTGGCTGCGCACTCACATGGTGGGTCAGTGATTGCCATAGAAATGGCCTGGTATGCATGGACACTGTTATAGCACTGTGGACAGGACTATCCACATTGGAGGAGCTCCAGGTAAAGAGTGGTGACATTTGGGACAGTACCAGCACTCACAATGCGAACACCAGCCACTGTCTGACAGTTTTATTATTATATTAGGTAGTCAGAAAGCACCCAAAGAAGATCTAGCTCTCTTTCAGGTGTCTCAGCAGCCTTAGAGCAAACACAGTATTGCCAGGAATAGTAAACAGGTCTGAATGAACTTCACTCACTCTTCTGTAAAGTTGGTAAACAATGTAGTCCAGCAAAACTTCTAAACATTCTTTTGGGACCTGACTTCAGAGAAGGTTTCATCTTGAGTTCAAAGCAAGCTGCCTGACATGCAAGCACATTTCTGAATGCCATTCTTTTTTCAAACTGACATTATCGTTCTTTCTTTTTCAAATCCACTGGAAGAGAGTTTAAAGAATGCATTGACAAAATGGATTTCTCAAAGGGGACAGCATTTTGACCTCTCCTTCAACCTCGTTATAAGCCAAGCATAAAATCCATGGTCATTAGATGAGCCAGATTTTTTTTATTATTGAGGTTTCCGAGTTCTTCGATCCTCGGAATCTTTAATGAGCTCACGACGTGCCTTGCAAAAATGATTGACAGCTTTCAGAATGCTTTGTCTGGCTACTTAAACCAAGAGGCTATTAAAAGTTTTAAATGTTGACTCAGTACTTGCCTAAATAGAGCATCATTTGATATAACGATATGCCACTTGGAGTAAGCAGACCTGTACAAATAATACCTAGTATTATTATTATTGAAAAAAATATATATCATCCACTCTGTGGGTATGATTTGCAAATCTGGATACAGCAAATGTGTACATTCAGTGACACATTTATGCTGGCAATTTTAACCCTAGCCAAGTTCAAAATGTGGCTTCTCATTTGGCAACAATGGATAGTCAGCTGAGTAAGAACATAAGCAAAACAGCAAATTGCATAAAATTGGCAGAATTTACAGTAATCAACCACATACCAAAATAAAGGTATAATCCTACAGTGAACCTTCATAACCTTCATCTGGATGGGTTCAAAGATGCCATTATGTGTTACAATTGCCACATGTATCTGTGGCCACCCCAACATAGCCCTAAAATATAGGGGAGAAATCCTGTCCCAGTCTTTGGATGGCAGGTCCCTATTCTGAGATATAATCTAGAATAAGGCCCAGTGCAGAGGGAGTACTAGAGGGTTTTACTCTCTGGTCAGGATGAAAGTTATATCACGCGGGCTATACATATTATAAAGTAGGTCACATGTCACCAGCAATAGAGCTCTTGCACTAACTATGCAACTACTGCTCAGGTCCTTAAATTATTGCACTGTCTGATATATTTGATACAAGTCTTGTACTGCTGTTCCTAATGTAATAATATTTGTTAAGCACCTGTCCGGTTGGGTCACACATTGGAAACCATTTCATCAAATACAGATACAGAGGTCTGTATTCCTAAACATACATTTTAATTAACTTCACTTAATGTATTTGATCTTCACTTAATGTATTGATCTTCACTTAACATATTTGATCATTAAGATCTTCACTTAATGTTCAAATACATTTAAAATACATTCGAAAATAAAATAAAATAAATGGTAGCAAGCAACAATGCATTGGAAGACTTGCAGAGTGAACGGACTTCCCTTCCTTTCCCCTCCTGTTCCTCTGAACAGTTATGAAAAAGAATCCCTATTAATTTTAAAAATATTACTATTATTTTAAAATATTAATATTATTACTTATTTAAAAAACAAGGTAGACTAATCATCACAGTCTGCACAGGTAGAAATTAGAAATCAAACCCAGGTCTTCTAGTTTTAAATCCAAATTCTTATCTAGAAAGTATATGAGCTAAGTTATGCTTTCTGTATTAAAGATTATTCTATGTTAATATTTAAATGTAGGCTTCAATTTCTGTCTCATTTCAGTGTTTGTATATAGCTACTTATTGCTGCTGCAATGATTATCCTCCACTTATTTGTGCATGGAAGTTATAATTAATATTTATAACCAGATCTTGGAATGAATACTTTGAAGCTAATGCCACACTGTGGCATATCGCTCATCAGAGGATTTTGCGTTTCAAATGTACATCTAATTAACCTTTGGAGAAATTTAGGCACATAGTCAGGTACATTAGCACAGATTTGATAGAAATAGTGTCTTGTTCTGTACTGCATACCTGTTTAAGAAATGCCTACATTAATATTTTGTCTCTTCCACTTACAACGCTTGCATGTGAATGCTCAAGTGCACATGTGACACACACACACACACGTACATATAAATACTTCATTACACGAACCTGATTCTGTTTCTATGGGTATTTAACAATCTACTTGACTCATCTAATTAGACTGAATGGAGATCCTTCAGAAACAAACATGAACACACTGATAAAAGAAGGAATGTTTAACATTTTAATCCAAGGGTGTGATCTCACATGAAGCGATTTCACACTTCCTCTCCTGTCCCCTGGATGGGAAAGGAGAACAATCACCCAATGTTGACTAGCACTCACACTTATGAGCACTAGTGATTTACAGCCTGACTCTGAACAATCGGTCGCTTGCCTGTGACTGATCCCAGGGTTAGTGCTCTTCAGGGCTCCACCATTTTGTTTGCAGCGCCCTCAGATCATCAGAAAAGGTGTGAATGCTTGGCACTGGATGCACCAGGTAAATAATTAGTTTAGGTTAGTAAAGATGTGGAGCATGATATCATGCTCTACACCTAGTGCATGATTAGGGAACTTATGGGCAGGCAGGGGGCACTTGGAGGCTGTAACAACCTCCTCAAGGTATGGATGCTCTTCCCCAGAAGTTCCTTAATTATGCACTATGGGCTGTACTGCAAACAGGCCCATGCTTTGGGCAATTTTGAGTCTGAAATGACAGACATTTTTTCTTTGCATTTGCTTTAACCCATGTTGAAGTCCCAGAATGGTTGCCTCTTCATCATTTGGTAGTTCTTATCTCTAAAGGTATCTTCTTCCTTAAGTGGGGTTGGGCAGGAAACTATGTGAGCAAAAAGGTAAGGATTTCCCACTAGCAGCCTAGCAGTGGACAGCATATGTAGTCAGTGTAGGTGTTGCCTAATTTGAAGGCAAATGTAGGCTGCAGTATGGAAAAATAAGTTAGGCTCTCAACGGGAGAACTGTTTGTAAGGCATTTGTGTGTGTGTGGATGTGGGATGCTTTTTCTTAAAGGGATGACTTAAAAGTGCCTGTCTGATCGCACCCCCAGTCTTAACCTAAAACACATCTATGAAGTTTTGTTGGCAATAATACAATGTGATTTTCCTTTACCAGGAAGCCCAAAAAACACCTTGCACAAAACCTGTTCAGAATACAGTTTTCTGAAAGTGTGATGCAGTATAAAAACAGAAACAATAAACCATATTTTCTCATCCAGTGACATCTCCAGACAAAGCTCACAATAAAGCAAGTGGGCTACAGTTTAATTGTTGCCACCAGGAAGTCTCTAAATACATGGAGAACATATGGAATGATCTGTAAACCATGACAATAAAACAAAACGTATCAGAGTAATGATTTCCCTAAAATTATGTCCTATGAAAGGAATCTGTGGGGGACTAGAAGTGCCAGCAAACATCCACTGGAATTTCAGTCCCTAATGGTGATCATCTTGGCCTTTGGAGCATTTGAAAATCCTATTAGTGTGGGGACAGGTGCAGAAAAGGCTATGTCAATGAGGATAGCTTTGTTTTGTGTCAGAAGCAACCCATCCTAAATTGCATATCCCAGAACAGAGAACCCCACTCTGTCCCGAGACAGCTCTGGTAACTGCAAAAACAGAGTAAAACTTACACTTTATAGTTCAACCAATTTTATTAATGAACCTGCATTTTAAGGGGGAGAGCTATAATCTCTAATGAGTGCTGGATCCTGCCTCCAGATCTCTGAACCAAATTCCTTTGTATACCTAGTTTCATTAATTCTGTGATGAAGATACTATTCTTCAGCATATAGCTGTCTTTAAAAACTAATTATCACATTATTCCTTATAAACACAGTAATTTATCAAGCTGTGCTGATCCAGATTTTTCTGTTTGTTTTTTATATCTAGTTTATAGTGGGGAAGGGATTGTCAAGTCCTATTTTGCTATTAACACAGCTGAAACTGTCTTCATTATTATGTATGTCTAATCTTAGTCAGCTAGGGTCGGCCACAGGAAATGACACAGGCAAATTTAGAAATAAATCAATGCCAAGCAAATGCTTTTTGGTTTTTAACCTTCAAGCTTGGTACAGCAGGCAATATGTCCTTTCCTTGAAATGGAGTCATCATGTCAAGCTACTGTGACACAAATGTACCACTGTTAAACTACTCAACTTATTAAGAGTTTAGCCACTGGATACACACAAATAATTGCCATTGCTTATTTTCCTCAGAGAGGGAGCTACAACAGCTTTGATCCGGATAAAAGATAATGCTTTGAAATACGTTGACTAGCACAAAATTTTATATAGAAGTGCATTAATGGTCCAGGAACAATATTGGAAAATAGAGGAAGTTTTAAAATGAACAATGAAACATGAAAATTCTAAAACTAAAGAAAAGCTAAACATGATTATAATATTATCAAATCAACTCTTTGGGTTGTGTCCAGATCTTACTTAGGTATTTTGCTGTACAGTATTTGGATATTTTGGAAAAAAGCAAGGATATTCCAGAATATCCAAATAAAGCAGAACAAGGAAGCAGTGTCTGGAGGCAGTCTTGTCTTCTGGTAACACTGTTAATATACTCATATGTACTTTTTTCTAGTTTTCCAAACTGTGTATTTTAATTTTTATCTCCAGAAGGTTGTTGGACATATTTGTCCATCAAACAAACAGATAAACAAACAAACCCAGAAAGAGCTGGAGCACTGTAAGCATTATATCAGAGGAAGTGACTTATTTTCCAAAAAGGCATGTGCATCTATGATTCAGAAATACAGGCTGCCATCCTCCATTTCCAGCTGTTCAGAAGGGCCGAAAAAGCTTTTGAGTATGTAAGAAATGTGTTGTTTGTATAGCTTTGAAAGGCTACTTTTTGAAAGGCCTACTGACAGAGCCAATCCTGGTGTGTCATGGAAGAGCAAGCACATCAGCTAATGAAGTCCCTGGGCCAGCAGCAGTAGCCCACGGAGCTGGCTTTCCATAGCTGGAGAATCTCTGTAATGTGCAATAACATTTGCTCCCAGGCATTTGTGTTGTAGGCACTTTAATAGATGATGTCTCACACTTGACAATAATGGATGGGCATACAGTAAGTGCTCTGACTACAGTAACTACATTCACTTATTGTCTTGTAGCTGTAATGTTCTGATCCCTTCTAGCAAGTTTATTTCCTTGACTTTTTCTGCTAGTTTATCCAGGGACCACATGCCGCTTGGAGACATCCTGAATAGCTTGCAGAATGGTCCCATAGAACTGCTGCATAGTAAATAGGCAATTTCAGTCTGTGAACTGTGCCTGCATCCATTAAATATGAAGTATTCTACCTTGGGGCGACTACACACACCATTTTGTATTGATAGTGCTTTGCCCATCTTCATTTAAAAAAGCATCTGAAGCTTTGAATTTATATGCTTTAAAAGCACCTGGCAATTCAGGAAGTACATTGCTATCTAGCTTTTCCTTGGTAATTCAATATCCACATTAAGTGGTGGTTAAACAGATAAGGAGAAAAAGTACTTGGCAATATAACTTATTTATTTCCCCAGCTCTTGTGGCCCTTTAACATTTGTAGCTCTTACAGAATGAGGTACAATTCCAGCCTGCTAAAATGCAGCAGTGTTAGCAAAAGTGATTTAAAAATTTGCAAGTGAAATATGCATTAAGCTTGAATGGACATAATGCTCACATGATGCAAAAAAAAAACCCAGCCCCATAGAAGTCTATAACTTGATCATTTTGGCTTTTAACTGTTTCAGAATAACACAAAAGTGTAGTTAATATGTTTCACTCAGCTGGTCACATATTCTCTTAATGTTGAGTTATGATTCCTTCATGTGAGACTGAAACACACATTCACATGTGAGCTCATTGAACTTGAAGGTTGGAGGGCACAATATTTAGCAGAAATCAGGCGCAGATGCCAAGATCCTTTCTGCACTGGGCTACCTTCATGCTGGTGCAGACTATGGCAGGGCTTCATCCAGGACCCACTGCAATCTGCACTAGCACATGGCAAGGCAGCTGGGTGGGAAAGTTGGTTTGAATATCTCTGGGAAGAATCCCATGTATTCAGTTGGACTTCAGTTTTTATCTCAGCTTAGTGAAAAGCATAGGGGAGCAGGTTGCATGTAGTTTTTTTTAAAAAAATAAGAGTAAGCAGTATAATTTTGCAATTTCAGGAAAAATCCCAAAGAAGGCAGATTTGAGATAAAAACCAAACAACCTAACAGCTTTGTTCAAATTATCGACAGGAATAATAGCCAATGCACTCTAAAAGCTGCTGAAGATCTTTCTCCAAAAGAACAGATGAGAAACTGTCAAAATTCTCAAGGAACAAAAGATCAGCTTGTAACTGATGGAATGATTTTAAAGATTGTTGATTCCTTGCCACATACTTGGATTGTGATAGGTTTAGAATTCTCAAAATTATTCACCACTATATTAGATAATTGCAGTCAACAACAGTGAAAAGGTGGAACAAGCTGCTTACAGTTAATGATCAAGAACTGAAAAATGCCAACATCAAAACCAGACATTCTCAGGAGTCAACTCATCAGTGGCTGCTGCCTCAAAACAGCAAGAGGAAAATAAGTGATATTGTTCGGATTCCACAGTTGCCTCCTGCTGTCTTTGCCAGACAGCAGGGCAAAATCATGGACAAAGTGTGGGCAATTACTTGTCTGGATGCTTGCTCCCTCAATGGCGAGGTAGCTACTTTTGAGTATTCCGATGGTGCAAAATACCCAGAAGTATGTGACTGTCAGCCCCCATACATGGACAGCAGCCATTTTCAGGTCCATGCCAAAAGCAAGCATAAGGTAAGTCATATCCCTATTCCAAGAATATCCAGGTGGAGGGCTGATTTTTCCAGAACAGTGAAACTAACAGTGACCCAATATCCTGCCGTATGCTGGGATTCCCACAGATAAATGTGGCAATCCCAATATACCCTAGGATAATCCCATATTTTAGACTTGGGGCCTGAGATGCAGTCATTAGCACCTGAGTACAATGTCATGGGCAAAGAGTAACTCATCTTCAGACCAGGGAAGATTCTGGCCTTGCTTCTCAGATGTGAAATGCTAAAAAGATTATCATAATTTCTTGTGTGCAATTGTGTGCAGATGTATGCGGATATATACTTTTTCAGTGGTACTGAAGTCATACCAAAATACCAGGGGGAAAAAAATAGCAAAGAGCGTAAGTCTAAATAACTTGGAATGGTTCTGAAGGTTTTCGATCATACCATACAGTGCCTTACATACCTTTATTGAAAGATTAATTTGAGAAGATCGGATAGAAAGCCAGTGGTCTAAATCTGCATGAAAAGGCCTTTTCTGTTTACCCTATTGAAGCCCTTAGGCAGGTTGATTAAAGTATTGTAAAGTGGTAGTTTTTGCTACCTGTACTTCTCTATTAGCTGTTGGATCTTCCTGTGCCTCTGGGTATACATGATCAGAGACCAGCTGCACCTTGCTGAGAGCCACTCAAGTCAAAACTTTTATCAGGGCATTCAAAAATAAAATTATCCCATAGATGTTTCATCACTCCAATCTTCTTTGTTTTGACAGCGTGATAACTTACCTCATAGATGGAGCCGCCATCCTGGCTGTGGTCCCTGAACATATGCAGGGGCCAAAAAAGACAGCTGCACATGTGTGGTGGTGTTCATGCAGTTCTGGGTAAAGACCCAGATGTGCAAGTCAATATATCACACACAGACAGACAGCACCAGCCCTATGCTGTCTAAACAACGAGCAAGTCTTCTGGGGGAGCTTTTCTCCAGAATATTGCTCATTGGTGCAAAATTTGGGCAGCCTCTGGAGTCAAACTAAATCAGGGGAAGTTTGATCTCATGCTAGTCTGTGCTTGTCTTCTCCACAAAAATTGGAAAAAATAGCATTTAATAGGTACATTACCTTGTGACACAGTGCCAAAATAATCCACTTATTGTTACTCTGTTTTACAAATATCCCAATTTTCCAGTATCCTTCCCTTTAGAACATCTTATCTCTTTGAGGTTTATTAATCAGACCTCATTTCTCAAATGCATAAGCCTTGTCCACTGATTGTTATCTAGTCAAACCTTTCAGTCATTACCACTGACAAGAAAATGGAATTCTCGTTTTAAAAAATGTTCTAGAAATACATTTGACTAATAAATCTGATCATTGATCATGATAACCACACATGTAATAATATGCACTTCCTATCGTAACGAACAGTCTGCAGGACAAGAAGAAATCACTGCATTTTAGAAGTATGTCAGCTTTTCCTAGCAGATATTGGCTTCTGCATTTAGTGATTTCAGTATATCTGAATCAAAGATTAATGGCTGCAAATGTAAACAGACTGAGAAGATAAGACTCTTGATTCTGTCTCAACCCAAGTTCTATATACATACATAAGGACACAGACAAATGGACACACACAGACACTCATAATACACGTATGGTGTCTCTTGGTATACTTCTGGTAACAGAGGACTTCTGAAGCACAGATAATTTTTAAAAGGGAAATAGCAAGTCTGTAACACTTAACTGCTCAACAATTGGCTCTTTTTTGCCAAATATGCAAGGATTTAGGAAACAAAACAAACAATGACACAAAACCCTAACAGAAGACTAGTAGAATTAATAGTAGGAGTGCTGGCTGAGAGAATTTGGTGCACATTGGTAAGACTGGGCAGCTCTTCTGAAAAGCCAACCCTTGGCCCCAATAATTCAGATGGTAACTGTGGCAACCAGTGTGGGTCCACCATCAAAGGAGTGAACACCAAAGGGGACTGCCTCTTTCAGAGAGTCACTTCAGTAGCAGGGTGAGGACAAGTGCCACACACACAGCCCAGCACCTTTGATTTTTGTGGGAGGGGGCTGGGAGATAATCTTGAATGTTTTGTTTGTTGCTTAATATTGTTGGGCATATTTATTTGTATAGTGTTCTCAGGGGAGGGAGAAATATCTTGAGCCAGGGAAGGAGGGGTAAAAAGACACAAAGCTTTATCATTGCTATGGTGAAGGTCAGGGGTTCATGGCACTGTGAGGCAGACTAGGAGAAGCAATGTTATCTGTCTTAAAGTTATCACTCTTTCTGGCCTGTCTTCCAGTTTGGGGTTGGGGGTTATGTGTCAACCAGCCCATTACTTTGGCAGTGTTGCTCTTGAATGCCAGTCCAGTCCAGAATAAAACATCAATTATCCACTATTTGATTCTCGTCTGGTCTACCAGTAGACTTGAGTTTTGATATCAACCAGCATACTAGGAGATGGTATATTGGACTATAGAGGTGCACCACTAAAATAGGTGCACCCTGTACCTTGTCCACTCTTGAATTTTGGAGCATTCAGAGGTCCTCCTCATTGGCTCTAAAACTGGTGCGAGCTTTGGAGCTAGCATGGACCTGACTTGGAACAGGTTGTCCCAATGTGGCTATCCCACATTGACTTGGAACAGGCTATCCCAGTTTGTGAGGAGTCAATTATTATGGTACAAGGTAATCTCCCTTGTACTTGAACAGCTCTAGCAAGTGCAGAAATGACCTAAGACACTTTCATTGGGTCAATGCAGTATAATTCTTTATTGTGGAACAACATGTTCTTTGCTGAAAAGCCAAGAGAAAATTGGCTCTTTTGGTTAGAAAATATGCTAGTTAAGATAGCATGCATCTTCGAGGAAGACAAGAAGGATACACATTTCACAAAGAGAATATTTCCAATTTATAAAATAATGGTTGAAACGTAAGCTCATTTCACAAAGTGATAGTACTGATAATGCAGTATCTTGAAATATTCATGCTAAACCTGTTACCTGTGGTTCTTTAGTACTATTTTTAAGCTTGAAAAAATTGATTTGTGATGCTGGATTTCTGAATCTGGATTTAAATCTTTCAGATTGAATGCAATTGTATATTAGCTTTTATTACTATTAATGTAGTGGGCATTGGGATAAAATGTAAATCTACATTTGTAGATTTTTGTGTTAAACTAATTTTTTTAAATGGTTGATTAGCTGAAGGGCAGTCACAGAACTACAAGTGATAGTGAAAGACCGCTATTGTCTCTGTGAAATGAGTACCGATAAAAATACCTGTTTGCAGAAAGAAGCAGTTAATAACCAGACCAGAACTTTTCTACTACTACAAATTTTGGTGATATTTATGCATTTGGGCAAGCAGGGGAAATGGCTTGGGTTGGGGGGGGGGGGGAAGAGAGATTTCATGAGGAAAAAACCTTCCCGTGTAACACAATTCTGCAAGAAATTGCTTCTGCTTTCTGAATTAAAACACATGCCTCCATGATGTCTTGTTCTTTTATTAAGACAAATATGACATACTTTTAAGTCCATTATGCCTTCTTATATTGTCTTTTTCTCTGAATCTGAGATAAACAGCTTACCAATTTCACCATCCTACTGTGGATCATCATTTGGACGTGGAGCGCCGAATGTGTCCAGATGTTCATGTCATTAATAAAAAGTGGAATGACGTCAAACCAGTCTGGAAGTCAGGCACTAAATATGAAATGCTGTGCAAAGAAACCACAGCTTTTTACAACAGACGGTTGCAGGGAAGGGTGAATGAATTAAATGCTCACATTGCTAATCCTTCTGGAAAGTGATTCTATCACATTATGTTGTCAAAATGGAAAAGAGTACTGTCTGAATCAGTTCTGATGTGTCAGGACGAAAAACACCACCAGGTCTTTGCCAATGTCAACAGTGGTTCTGTCATAGGAATTTACTTAGACTCATTGCTTAGCTGTCGAAAGGTAGCAGTTTCTGGTTCCACAGTTGCTTTCTTGTGTCTTACAATCCTTGTAGATACTTCCCCTTTAGGCATGCATTTCAGTAAACAACATCTTGGCTCTGTGCACATTTCTATGCTTTGTTGCTTGATCTGAATACTGTTATATACATAGGCCACCATCTGCTAGCAAGGGATAAGGTGGGATATTGATCCCCTGTGATAGACAGGGATGGAGCTACAGCAATGGCTTTGTCCAGAAGGTAAGCAGGTAGCCTAAAAAAGTTCCCAGAAATAGTACAAAGTGCTTTTGGGAAGAGGAAAGAATAGGTATGGTGGGGTTGCCTATAATACATTATGCTGTATTCTGTCCTTCTGGATGGAGCCATAGCGTGTTCGTTCACATGCTGTTTCCTGCATGGACCATGCCTTCAATACCAAGACACTGGCTTAGATTTATTCCTTTTTAAAGTTCTTCTGGGCTCTCTCTTTTTACTCACTGTTCTTTAAGCTTATTTAGGGAATGGTCTAGAATAAGACTATTATTTTGCATTATGAATCTGTAGATAATAGCATTATCATTTTTAACAATCATGTAATTATTATGTACTCAGAAATGTTACTTCCCTTTAAATGCCTGGATTTTCTATATGTAAGATTAAAACAGCGAAGGCAAGTAAAAAAATACTTGCTTGCTTGCTTGCTTGCTTGTTTACTCACTCACTCACTCACTCACTCACTCACTCACTCACTCACTCACTCACTCACTCACTCACTCACTCACTCACTCACCCAAAAACCAACCAAACAACCAAACAACCACATTTTTATCCTGCCCTATACCCAAAGGGTAACAACACCATAGAACCCCTGTGCAGTGTTTGCATACAGAAGTAATGTGAATGCTGCGTCTGGGAATTGACCGAGAGTGCCCTAGTGATGATCAGGACAGCTCTGGGATGTGTATCTGCTCCATTGTTGAATATGCCAGGCCATCCTGATCACTGAAATGTGGACAGGCCCAGTGTGTGGCCCTTGTGTTCCCAAACCTTCTCTAATCCACATTTTCTAGCACAGAATGTTCAGGGTTGGGGGGGGGGAGGAGGAGGACGAGAGTTGGCTTTTCTACCCCACTTTTTTCACCCATTTAAGGAGACTCACAATGGATTGGCTGACCAAACTTTCTATTCTTTTGCCCACAGCAGAACACCCTGTGAGATAGGTAGGGTTGCAAGAGTTCAGGAGAGAGCTGTGACTAGCCCAAGGTCACCCAGCTGAGAAACCCAGTATTCTCAGATAAAAGTGGCTCCTTAATCACTAGACCAGTGATGGTGAACCTTTTGAGCTCGGTGTGTCAAAATTTGCAAGAAAACCTAGCTTAACTCAGGTGCTGTGTCACATCTAGAAATATCCATAATATTTGTAGCTCTAAAACAAAGTTGTATTTTTGATATATGTATTTTATTAAAAGCAAAAACAAATAATTCTTTGCATTAGTGACTTTTGTTGCTGAATTTCGTTTGCTAAATCTTCAATTGAAAGTTGGTATTTTGTACTCTTCAAGCACTATACGCCCAGGTGCCAGGGTGACCATGTGTCTGTGACATGCGTGTCATAGGTTGGCCATCACTGCACTAGACCAAATTGGCTCACATACGAAGTTACATGCAAGCACTACACGCCCAGGTGCCAGGGTGACCATGTGTGTCACCTGTGACACACGTGTCATAGGTTGGCCATCACTGCACTAGACCAAATTGGCTCACCTACGAAGTTACATGCTTTTTTTTACTGATGTATGAACATTCCCACCTCAGCACCTCCCTGGAGCTACTTCAGAGGCACCTCAAAGATGCTTTGTTTTGCTGTGTCTCATCACAGTCTGAGTCAGACCCACTGCTACTCTCTCTCCATATAGTGGCAGCAGGAGTGAATGAGTCTGAGATCCACCCTCTGTACACTTATTCATATACTGAACCTGAGGATCATTAAGGGTGGATTTTGAACTTTATGGATACCCTACAGGCCCAGTGGGAATGGCGGTCTTTGCATGCTGGCCTAAAGGATATTCTAGGAGTGCACAATTTTTTACTATGTGGATGCTCCCAAAGCATCTGCTGAAGAACATATAATTTACCTATTTCTTGACTCAACGTAGTTACATTTTTAATTTGCTTTATTTTCAACTCATATCACAGTTTTCGTTTGTTTAAATATTCTAGTGTCACTGGAATAATTTCAGAACTAACAGGAAAATATCTTAAGAAACAGTCTTTATCGAGGGATTAGGTTATACAGGACTTCCCAGTTGCGTTACATTGCCCAGCTTCAATTAACCTTCCAGTCTTTAGGTCAAATAATAGCAGTTGTTTAATAGCTACACAAGGATCAAGTAGGGAGTCTTCGTCCTGCCTCACTAGACCGACATATGGGAGCACTGATACGGTTTTATGCTCTGTTTTGTGTATGAGCACCTCAAAGTCACACACACAAAAAAACTTTTTTAAAAATATAGCTTTTCCTCCCCTGATGAACCTTTATAGTTTACTTCAGCTGAGATATCATACCTACTGACCTAGGAATGAGACAGACACTGAGTCTCTGTTACACAAGGCAAAAACAACTTAATCCGCCCCCCTTGGCTTCTGGTCTCCATTGGGAATCATGGAAACTGCACTCACTTAAGGTACCTTTACTGTAATGGAGGCACAACCTTAATGGAAGATACTTCTTTATAAACGGGATCTGCACATACAGCTAAAGACAAAAGACATGGAGCAACAAACACACACACGACACATTTTCTATCTTATTTCAAAACAAACTTTATGCATTTATAACATTTAGGTCCTTAAATCTTTAATGAGTGCAGTCTGTGAATTATAGTACTTACTTATAGCGTAGAAAAACATCTAGGCTTTGTGATTCCCATAATTATAGAACTCTGATCAGGGCTCCACTGATTCCAAACAGAATTAAGTTCATGTCTATTTTGCTGAATATTGCCCAATCACAATGCAAATGATATTTAGGGCATTTTGGTTCTATTAAATCTCTAAGACCAAAGTTAGAGGCTGATTCTTCCTTGAGATTCTAACTTATGATGCCCATGAGGGTAGGCAGGGCTAGAATGTAACTGCAGATCTTTCTGCATGGAACCTTATTGTCTACGAGGAAAAGGCACAAGGAGCTTCCCTTCTATAGGCTGATGTCCTCTCAGCCTGCTTTGTCTATACAGGACAGTGCATAGACTGGGCCAGAGCACCCAAAATATCTCCAAAAAAAAACATATTCCTTGTTGTGGGATTAGGTTGCATGAGGATAGCATGTCTCAATAAACCAGAATTTGATGGGGGGCCCTTTTCAGTGGTGCTCCAGGAAGTGCCACTGGAAGTGATGCGCCATCATAAAGGCCCTTCCTGGAAACTTCAAAGACCAGACTTCAAGGGCTGGCCCAGCCTTTGGAGCTGGCACCTAGGACAGCACAGGCCATCTGGCATGCAGATGGCCCTTAACCCGTGCTAGGAATAGTCTGTCCCTGCTTCTGACTATCTAGCACAGGATAGCCTGGCACAGGGTAGCCCATGCCATGCAAAAAGGCTCCCCAGATTAAACACCCAGGTTCTGTTTTGAAGACTTGATTAAGACTCTTCTCCTGGGAAGCAATACCAGTTTTATCTTAAAACATTCTGCATAACAGGACTCCTCCAACAAATTATATCTCAGATAGCTTTACCAATAACACCTATCCAAACAGTGCAAGAAAAGTCATGTCTAAATGGGGGATAACGTTTTAGTTATGTTGGGAGTGCCACGTGTATCTGTGGCAACCCCACACAGGTGAAACGTTCAGGTGAAAAGCAGCTATATTCTATTTCAGGAAAATCAGTCTCTGAGCATGAGTTTTCCAGAAACAGCACTATATACTACCTGTCTGGGCACTGATGGTGGGAGCTATGATCTTGAAAGTGGCCTATGCATGTGAGAGGCCCAAAAGAGGTGGACTCATGTGGGCAGTGGTGGTGACTGTGTGCACCTCTGGGTATTTTGCACTGTTGAAATACCTGGATGTGTGTGTCTCTATATGGTGCAAGGAGCCCTGGAGTATGGCTTTTTAGGCTGATATTCATGCAGCTTTTGGAGGCAGCCAAAGTGATTGTTTTTATGTCATATGTTTAACAGTTCTTAGTATTTCCACTGCCTTTGAAACGGGATTAAATTTCAATTTCTCGGAATAAATTCCATTTAATTTCTGAATTAAAACTGAATTACAGTTCTGGTCATGTAATACTAGGAGCTGCAGGTTATTAAATATTGAGATTATTTTTATTTACAGGTTTTAAAATGACAGCATATTGCTGAACAGATATTTTAAATTCTGTGACCAGTATGAGACCGGGAAGAGATGGGGGGAATATTTCTCTGAAGTTCTTGTTTCAATTATTCATTTTGTTCTTTATTAATGTGCTGCAAAGTACAGAAAGTCTTAGCAACTTACAGTAAAACAATAAGCAGATTAAAACAAAAAGCACTGCATTGCAGTTGGGTTTCTTTAGTAACGGAATTGTCTGGACCATTCACACAGTTCAAAATTCAGTTAAGGTAAATTAAATTTAAATCACTCAACTGGGCTGCTAGAAGGCTTGCATGTTTGAAAGAAAGTGATACTGACCAGAAACAACCAGGGAAGAAACAGTGATTCATTGGTGAAATATACACGTGCAGGAACAAATTAGACCAAGCTCAAGGTTTTTCAGATTTAGCCTGGTGATGTTGCAGAAGGGGAAAAATATGCAGTCACTGATTCAGAACAATAAGAGCAGTAATGGGTGTTGAGACTAGAAGTGGGGATAATTAGTCACAAAGAGAAGGGAAGGGAGGTAACTTACTTAGGTTTACTAATGTGTAGCTGTACTGCATGGTGAATGTGATGACTGTGTAATGAGGAGCTGCTGAAGGCAACAAAGAACAAGCCTGAAACAATGGGGCTTTTTGCCTGTCGCTGTCTGTGGGAAACATCCTGAGGAGGTGAAGTTGTGAGATGGTTTGGGCATCCACACTTCAGGATCTTCAAACCATTTGAAACATAGCTGGCACTTAACCAGGGAGGGAATTGCGATGCCTTGACCGAGAATGCTTATTTCCAGCTCTAGGTGCTTCATCACCTATGACTTTTCCTGATCAGTGGTAGCTTGACCACAGTAATCTAGACTGGACTATTACAAGGTGCTTTGTGTAAGGGTGCCCTTGAATATGGTTTGGAAGCTGTAGTGAGTGCAGAATTTGGCAGCAAGGCTTCTGGCAGCCACTGTTAGGCAGATCCATATCACACTGGTTTTCAAAGAATTGCACTGGTTGCCCATTTGATACCAAGACCCAATCAACATCTCATCTTTGACTTAGAAAGTGCTAAACAACTCTTTTCAACTATCTAAAGGGGTATGGCCTTCTTACACAACTGCCCATCAATAAGATGACTATTCTTGTTTACAATCACATCCCATCATATACCCTGAAGTCTCAGGACATCAGAATGCATTCAAAAAGTAAAAGAAAGGAGTGTTTCCTCCAACAGAGATCTACAGTTACTAGCCTTTGGAGATGTTGGGGGGTACTGCTGCAAAGCTCAAGTGAGGGGCAAAGCTACAGGGAGGTGTGAGCTGGATCAGCAATGCAGATGGCGCTGACCCAGCCCATTTCTCCAAATAATCTGCAACAGTGGGTCTCCATAAAATCCAAATCAGTAGAACCCGCTGTGATGCCTAGCCAGGATTTAATCACCCTCAACCCAACACCCACTGCTCACGAACTCTTTTACTTATAAACCCACAGAGCTTCCCCTTGGTGTCAATAATTAACCCCCAGCCACGATGTTCACTACTTCTTCCATTTCCCAGCCATCAAGTGACTGAGAGATTCCTGCTGCCACTGACCAAGGCACGCTTTCAGAGTCCCATATCCATGAGCTCCTCTGCTGCCGTTGTACACACTGACAACAGTCCGATCTCTTTTAAAACACACAAATATTTCTTTATTGGTTTACACTTGGAATTAGATAGCAGTAAAAATCAGTTCATTTCAATATTAACCCTTTCTCTGCCTAACCCTAGAGTTATTATCAGGATCCTTCCCTGCCTCTCCTCACAGTCCGAAAAAACCAGTTCTAAGCTTGCCCTCACCCTTCCTAGGTGTTGAACAGTTCACACTAGAATGATCACAAGAACTAGAACACATCTTCCCTTCTGCCCTAGCCTTTTATACTTGCCCCTCGATGGTTGCTCCTGATTGGATGCTCTCCTGGGCTAACTTACCCCTCCTTGCTCAGGCTGGTAAGCCACACCCCCTTGTAAGCCATGAGCTAACCTGATCTGGCTTCTCTCTCTCTATTTAACACTAACCCAAAAGGTGCTGCCACACCCACTGATCCAGATTGCAACTCAGTAAGTGTAGAAAATACTAAAATACATCCTTAGCTCTAATACAGCCCAACCAGGAAAGCAAAAACGATAACTTTTTCACTACCCCAGGCAGTTCTTAGCACAGGAAACATAATGTTCATTGATACCAAGGGAGAAGGAGGACTTCTAATTTTCTTTAGTTTAACTGCAAGTGGCATAAAGTGACAAATTGCTGAACGCCATGAATGAAATGGCATCAAACTTCAATATCAGAATGACATCCCCATTCTATTGTTTGCACATCTTCAAGCCAGGGCCTCTACTGATTTTTGCTCAATTCCAGAAAGTATGAAAGCAATTATGGGCCATTCTTTCTTTCTCATTGTGGCCATAGGCCCATTTTAGATTATAATTCTCATTTACATTTACACCCTGCTCTATATTTCAAGGTAAGCTATCACAATTAAAATGCATAAAAGCCAAAAATTAAACATAATTAAAACTGGTACAGCACACAGGAGAAGATAATTGCTTCCTTAACCAAAGGCCTAGGATAAAGAGGTTTTCACCAGTTGCCTGAGGCTGCATCCAGACTTCAGGTGAACCCTACAATCCTCTAGAAAGGACTACCAGACTCTGCAAAATGTCCACCTTGTGGCTGTGCTAATGCAGTGCTGATGCAACACTCCAAAAACGTTATGCTGAATTTCCCATACTAGCTTTGCTAACCTTCACATTTGATGAGATGCATATGAAATCAACCTTGCTGGGGACTTTAAGGAGACAGCCAAGTGAACAAAAAGCAATTCAAGAAAGGGAGTGGGTACTTGCCTGACTTCTAGAAGTCCCTAGTGGTGTAGACTTGTATGCCTCTCACCAAATATGAAGATAGGCAAATTTGTGCCAAGGTTTGCTGCTAATGTCTGATGCTCCATGCAAAGAGGCAATCATAGTCTTTTGTTTTTATGTTTCATCTGGGGACAACATGACTGTATAGAGGGATGCTGACACCCCTCATAACCTTGGTCATACGCATACAAATGTCCAAATAATTCGAACAAATGATTCAAAAGATTTGAAAATTCGTTCAAATGTTAAATTTGAATGTATAGACATTCAATTCTAATTCAAATGCCTGGATTCAATCAAATTCGATCAAATTTCAAGTGTTTTGAATATTCGTGCACATCCCTGGAATGTACCAGTTCCCTCTGTCACAAACCTTCTGAGAGATTTTTGAAGTTATTTTATGATGGTATCAAGTTGGTTAATAATGCCATGCCACTGTGTGGGTCCCAATCTGTGAACTGTACAGGGATCAGTGGGTAGAATGCTGCTCTGCTCTTATATTTTCACTGAATCTATGAAGAGCTTTGTGAAGATCCTTAGCACTGGTATTCTACATTCTCGAGACGAAAGCCAGGATGTTACACTATGAACCAGTTACACCAAATTCTTTCCAAGAGCCTCATCACTGCTACCACAAGGCATTGCAGTCAGCAGGTTTACAGATCAAATGTTATAAGAGACATCATCATTTGTGCAATAAAAACAGAATATCAATACATTAGCAGACATTTCAACATATACATCATTGGCTGTATCCAGGTGTTGGTTTTTCATTCCGCTATATTTGGCTGTTCTGGAATTAACAATATAGCAGAATAAGTAATCAATGTCTGGATGCATCCGAACTCAATGCTATCAAATATTGGCTGTACTGAAGGCATAGATATATCCACATCCATTTATATGCCTATCCCAACCTACCTAGCTGAAACCAATCAAGGTACTAATAAAGCAAGCTGGAAATTCATCAGACCGTGTGTGGCAGAGACTCCTGCTGATGCAAATCTTTCCAGCAGAATTGGTCTTTTTTCTGTCCTCAACTCGCCGTACTTGTTTTAAACGGAGAACATGTTTTCGTAAGAACGAGCAAAATCAATACATGATTCCAAAGGGGGTTTTCTGCTTTCTTTGCTTTGCTTTGATTCTGATAGTTGTTACATGGATTAATGAACATTTAACACAGGTTGATTTTTTAAAAAATTGAAAAACCAACAATCACTCCATTTGTGTAATCAGTTTGAGAGCATGATTAAGTGGGTTACATCATTTTCTATTTTTTAATCGCTACCTTTACAATAATTTCTAGCAGATGCTATATTATGGCCAATGTCCTATAAGAACTGAGATTTTAAGACCTTTTCTCCAGGGATTCAGCAGCAATTACAGCTATTGAAGGAGAACAGCAGGGTTTTTGAAACTTCTTTAGCACACAGATGTGCAATATGTGTAGGAACCTTCTACCTGCTGAGTTTCATTTCAAAGATGCACATAGATATCCATTTACTCTTACTTTTGGCTTTTACCAATTTTATCTAAAAAACCTTTTATGTGGCTGTAATATGATGCTATGTGCTCCTATCTGGCATGTGCTGAATACCCAACTGTTCTGGGTGATATTTATATCCCTACCCAGCAGATACTGGGCTCGATTTCACAAGCTCATGCTCATACCCAAGTCTAATTATATATATTAGATTTAGGAAAGGGTTCCTAAGCATATTATTGAAGCATTTCACACGTAACTCTGATAAGAGGTCCTCCATAAAATCCTCACCTGATGGGCGAAGCACTGTTCTACCAGCGACTACTGCAATTCACTTGATGCAAAGCAATGGGGCAAGCAGATACTTTTAGAGATGGAAAGAGGTTTATTTCTACCAGATAGCAAGGTCTGCATGATAAGAGCAGCAAAAAAGGAGGTAGCTCAATTAAATACAAAAAATAGCAGTTTAGCTAACAAGCAAAGATACATGCAAACTCCACAGTTTTTGCCATTGGAGACTCCAATACAATGGCAAGTGCAACCTTTGGCAAAAACACTCTGGGTGCCTTGAGTGGAGATCCAAAGTGATTGATCTTAGAGTCCCATTGTATAGATGACTCAGATCATTAATTGCAATTATTGTTCACCCAAGCGTCCTTTCAAAATATAACCAAATCAGTAGCAGTGCCATGCCTCGTGCCATCAGCCCCTCCTCCTCTGAGGTTGAGGAGAGTGTTGGACATGCTAGCAAAGACAAGACAAGCTTCCCTGCCAGCCAGGGTGAAGGAGCACCTCAAGAGTCAAACATAAACAATGACCTTGCCTCCAAAAGTGGAGACAGCTCGAGCGAAAACATTGAGCCATGCCCTTCACAGAGCTTTCCTTGGCAACAGTGAGAACACCTAAGCTGCTCAGACTGAACAGGAGCTGCTGCAAACAAAACACCCATAAAGCTGCAACTCGGGCATTCATGACCTTGCTTCTTGATTTACTACTGAACGCTCTGGCCTTCAACCCTGGAACTCTTTTGAACACACATTTAACTCTTGAGCCGCCGAGCTTCTTCAACTTTGGCTGCTGCTGACTATTCTTGCTTACTGTTGCTGCTGCTGCTGCTCCTCCTCCTCTGTGAGCGTGCGTGTGTTTGTTCTCTGCACCTCACTGGCTGGAGACACGGCAAGCAGCCAGGAACTACTGTGCAGCTAAGATTTGATGTGGTTTATTAATTCTTATCAATGGCATTGTTAGCATACTTGCTGAAAAGCAGTCTTGCTATGGAAGGTTAGCGTCCGATTCCTAACATTTCCCTGCAAACAGGTAGCGAAGACAGAAATGTTCCACAGCCCATCCTAGAGCCTAGCAACATTTCCTAAGCTCCAAAAATGGTCAACTTCTGAAGCCATTTCTGGGGTTCAGTGATATGTGACTGGAACAAAACTGCAGTTCTGGGGAACTTCTGTTTACTGGCTTTGAAGGTGGGCTGGGCCGGACTATCTATCCAAGGAGATTATTCCAGACCAGAAGCATTCTCCATCCCCCTGGAAGCACTCCAGTGTCAATGCTGAACTTCCTTTAGACTTTGATCACAGTGCTTAAATCTGTAGATTTTTGTTTCAAGGCTGTTTTAGACCATGGCTGTTCATATGTTTCACTTAGTATACTCCTCTACTGATCCTTGATATAAACTCTTCTGGGATACAAGAACATACCGTATTTTCTGGCGTATAAGACGACTGGGTGTAGAAGACGACCCCCAACTTTCCATTTAAAATATAGAGTTTGGGATATACTCACGTAATAAGATGACACCTGACATATAAGATGACCCCCGACTTTTGAAAAGATTTTTCTGGGTTAAAAAGTAGTCTTATACGCCAGAAAATACAGTATTTAAGTTATTGGAAATAAATGAATAGCATCTTGGAAGATCCAGTTCACTTTTAACCACCCCATCCCAAATTAACTATGGTATATTTAAAACTATTATTCTCTGAAGTGAAAATACTGCATAGCTCAAGGGAAACAGGGATAAGAACAACAAAGCATCCCACAAAAGAAAATGGCAACAGCTGTCTTTTCTGGCATCAGTTTTGGCTTGCCCTTGACTAATAAGCATTCATCTGAGAGGCCTTTGACCAATTTTAGCACAATGCTTACTTTTCAGTTTACAACAAATACAGCTTTATAGCTTACCATTTCCATTCTGCATGGTTTGACGGCTGCATTTCAGGAAGGAATAAAAAAGGATCATGCAAATTATCAAAGAGCAATGTTGGAGCAATTAGCAGGCCCCTTCCCAGTCTACATGCAGACTCAAAGCCTGTGGTCACACCCAAGGTTTAATCCAGCTTCAGTCCACCTTCATAGAATCATAGAATCATAGAATGGTAGAGTTGGAGGGGACCTCCTGGGTTATCGAGTCCAACCCCCTGCTCAAGGCAGGATCTCCTAAACCATCTCAGACAGATGGCCGTCCAGTCTCTGCTTGAAGACCTCCATCGAAGGGGAACCAACCACCTCCCGTGGCAGCCTGTTCCACTGGTTGATCACTCTTACTGTTAGAAATTTTTTCCTAACATCTAAACTAAATCTTTTCCCCTGCAGTTTCACCCCATTGTTTCTAGTCCTTCCTTGAGAGAGAACAGGGCTGATCCCTCTGCCCTGTGACAACCCTTGAGGTATTTGTAGACAGCTATCATGTCTCCTCTCAGTCTTCTTTTTGACAGACTAAACATTCCTAGTTCCTTAAGCCGTTCCTCATAGGACATGGTTTGCAGACCGTTCACCATCTTGGTAGCTCTCCTTTGAACCTGCTCCAGCTTGTCAGCATCTTTTTTAAACTGGGGTGACCAGAACTGGACACAGTACTCCAGATGAGGTCTGACCAAGGTAGTGAGAGCACATCAGCAAAGTGACCAGTAATCCTTTCACTCTGAAAATGGACTGAAGCTGATCATAGCTCAGGTATTGGTTGTGCACAGACTCCTAAACAACAGCTGCATTCACACCTAAGCTTAATGGGTACTTTTAGTGACAGTGGAAAAACACCCAATATCTAACCCAGAAGATCCACCTTTGAGTTAGATAATGAGGAAAGAAACTATAGTTCTCCTCTAGCTCTAACTTTCTGTTGTTACCTGTTTGCATATTTACTGTAAATAATCACTGGGGAATGAAGATTCTCTAGGTAGCCTACAAAAGGATGACTGCATAAGATAAAATATGTGGGGGAGAATTTTAGTATCTCAGCATGAGGTCATATTTTCTTAAAGTGCTTAAGGAATAAAAAGGCACATAAAAGGAGGTAATGGTGGCACCAGGTAACCTTCTTTCAGAAGGCTGTTCCAGTGCCCAGCAAAACTACTGTAAAAGGACTTTCCCTCATTGATGCCAACAAGCAATCAGAAGAACAGCAAGAGAACAAAACATAGCATATCATTACCACTAATAATACGCTATGCTTTGTTCTCTTGCTGTTCTTCTGATTGCTCATTGAGGACTATAATTGAGGACACCAGGTGGGCCCAAACTTTTCCATTTTTCTAAAAAAAAATTGAAAATGTGGACTTGTTTCCAGGGAGGTTGGACTGGGTGCATTGCATTCCTTCCCATTCCTCATTCAGTTCCAGAAGCCAAAGGTGGGTAGGTAGGTAGGTAGCCAGATGGATAGATAGATAGACAGACAGACAGACAGAAGACAAAAAAAAAATACTATTGCTGCTGCTGCTGATTTCACTGAAAGTCAGGGCAAAGAGCTGCATTTTCACTGCCTTCCTAAACATGTACAGTGAAGGTGTCTAATGCACCTCGAGGAGGGGACTATTCCATAGCCTAGGAGCCATCACTCAGAAGGCTGTCTCCTGGGTGTCCATCCCTTTTACTACTGAAGGTTGTGGTACAACCAGGAGGGCCTCCCCTCCAGATTTTAAGGCATGGGCAGCTCTGTATGGAAGAAGGCGACTGATGGAGGGAATATGCTACGGAAGAAGTCAAAAATATACTCCAGAAAAAAAGCAATGCCAAACAAGCTCTGAGTGATGTTGAGAAAACTGCATGCATTTGTCCATAGAGTTACCAGATGATCAGCTTGACTTTACATCAAGTTATTGGGGGGGGGGGGGGGTAAATTGCAAACTTAGTAACTGATTCAGAATTTCTCCCTTACCAAAATTCCTCCCCTATCGTAACTGAGCCCACTGTCTAATATTGGGCCTAACACAGAATCTGTGTCTGCACAAAAACTGTGTGTGGCTACAGTTCTGCTCATGCTGAGTTATAAACCACATGGAGAGCAACCGTAAGAATACAAGACTTTCTAACACAGAGTATTTTTTTTCCTAGAGGTGGAAGACAGAAGCCTACCAACAAAATGTAAGGAACTTATTTACCAGCAACCTCCATAAACATAGTGCAATGTAAGGGAAAAGCTTCTATTTTCTTATTTCCTAGAGTGATAGTGCACTTACTGTCCTTATTCAGAACTGATGTATTACTGGCAGACAGACTATATATTCTCTTCCAGTGAAGAGAAAATAATATTAGTAGAAACTGTCTAAGGGCTGAATAAATAAAGGCATGAAAGAAAATTTTATTCACCCATTGCAATTCTTTGTAGGATGGATCTCTCATATATATAAAGAAATCTTCAAGGAAGTAATAATACACTCAGCTGTGATAATAGCAGTGAAGAGACACCTAAGCAGATATGCATGCTTTAAAATAGGAAATCTTTTATAGAAATGTCTGCTGATTGCAGAACATATAATTCTGTGCCTATTTAGACTTGGGAATAAGCCTACTAAACAAACAAGATTTACTTCTCAGTGAATAATAGGCATAGCATTGAACAAGATGCTATTAGGAATTCTGATTTAAGGTTGAGAACCAGATTTCTCATTCCATTTCAGTTGATCTATCTTACCTTTATCTTCTATCCTTATTAGAAACACAAATCTATGTTAGGCAGCTCAATTCTACTAGTATTCATGATGCCCCTGGATCTCTGAGTGAATACCCGAGAGGCCACGTTATGGGAACTGCTCTAAACATGTGATTCAGCAGTGTTCCCTTCATGCAGGATTTTTAAAGACTACTGGTTTTGTTTAGCTGGAAAAGAATTGAAACTAATCTAGGGAGGGGAAATACTTGGCTGATGTTAATACACAGTTTCTTTATTAGAAGTTTAAAAGGCACACAGGAAATAACTTGATTATAAAGCAAGTGGCAATAAAAAAGAAACAAGTGGAAGAAAACATATTCAATATTGGGCAAATTTTTAAACTCGTAAAGCAACTCAGGAACAAGATTCCCAAAACAACTGAGCAGTAACTAGCAAGAAAGTTTTATGAAGTAAAAGTTCCCATGGTCTCTCAGGATTAAGACAAGGCAGAAAACAAGGCAAGGAATAAAAGCTATGAAGAGGGGGGAAGTAATGAAAATTGAGGAAGAAGGTAAAATAAAGAAAAAAAGGCACTAAAATAAATAAGGCAAGAGGACTTAGTGAGAATTAATTCCTTTCCTGGGCTCATGTTTTGATCAGGGATTATATTCACAGAGGTAAAAATTATAAAACTCAAACACAACTCAGGGCTTTGCTAAAAATACAGGATCCCAGCACTCTGGTGAACTCAGTCTCTCTAAAGGCATTGGGGTGCATGAGACAGAAGGAGGGTGGGGTTCCTCCTTTCAATAGTGCTTTCAATAAGTATTTTAAAACTGAAGAGAGACTAAAGTCTCTCTTAGTCAGATACAAAATGCAATATGCTTAAATAGTATAGATCATTTCACAATAGTTTGTTACCAGCTAAAACCACAAACTTGCTAAATCATCTACAGCAGCTTCATTGAGACAAGGTTCCTCTTTCCTCAGGTCAACTGAGGAAGTGAGTCAGTTATTCCAAATTTTTCTGTAAGTCTAAATAAGTCATTATATCGAGCTTTATATTAATATTAACAAATTAAAATGGCTGCACTCTGGCTCATCAGGAACCCTTAGATTTCATCTTTCTCAGGGGGCAGGTTTGGCACCCCAGCCCTCTGTTTAATAATTTAGTTCAGAAGTGGGTAACAGAACATGTCTCACCCAGTTCAGTGATTCAACCCATGAGTTTGGACGTAGCATGTACTATTTCGCTGGTTCAAAAACAGTGATTTCAACAAGAATTCTAGACACAAAGCAAACTGCAGGAACCAAGACATGTTGCAGAAGTCCCTCTCAGGGATTAAAGGAGAAGAATCAGCTTGAATCTTTCTCAAGAGTGCACAATCATTTTCTGCACTTATCATCATTAATCTGGATTGGCAAGATCCATGATAATAATAATAAAATAAGATCCAGCTAGATCCGGATCTACAGGAGGCCCTAGCATCTGCGTTGCACTGGGCTTTAAAACAGCAAATGTGTGCTAAAGTGCAAAGCACTGCAGATGCTTATCCCCTGTTCTACGTCTGTGGATGCTTACCACCTCCATATGAACCACCCACACTGTGCTGCAATTGGGTCACAGCACCTCCACCGCCCGATGCAATCCACCACATCCCTGTCAATCATACCTTACATCTGGTGGAGGTCGCTCCTTTGAAAGCACTGCAAAGACACCTCTGCTGCAGATGAGAGGCGTTTTTGGAGGCACTGTGAAGATGCCGTTGCTGTCAATGTGGCCACTGTTGCAGAGGCACTTCAGAGACATCTTGGCAACCATGATTCCACTGCGCATATCATGCATCACCATGCCCACAAATTTCAGCCCACAAATACATTTTTATTTGGTTCTTAATACCTAAGATATAGCAGCCTGAGGCTGAGGACTAGGAATATGATGAAAACTAAGATAATAATGGAAAATGAGTATCACACCAAACATGGTCAAAATTACCTCATTAAATTTAACTTTTAAAACTTTACCATTTTTAAAAAAATCGAGGCCCCAAATAGATAGTGAACTCAGGATTGACATTGAACTCAGGATATTTTTGGTCTGGAACAGACTGGTCACACCTACTGTGCCACTACTGCCACACCACCAAGCTTTGATGGATCCCTTTCATGTGACAAAAGGTAAGATTCATTGTGGTGGTAGGGGAGTGGGGTGAGGGGGCAGATGGATGCTGCCACACTAAAGCTTAGATTTTACCAGGCAAAGGGGATCTATGGAGGTTCAGTGTGGCACATCATGTCAGCAGCACTGTGTGGATGGGTGGGTGTGGGTGGGTGAGTACCGGTATGGAAGCAGTGGTGGCAGAAGCAGAGTGGTATTGGGGCAGTGGCAGGGTCGGGGTGGCAGGGTCAGGCCCTTCCTAGCACTGATTCTGGCTGAAACGGAATTAGTGCTAGGATAATACTACTGCAGGATACTCTTGTTGGAGACAAGAAATGCACATTGGTGTCTTGTCTCCAAGGTCAGAAGATGGTCTCTTGTCCTTAAAAATAAGGTGGATTAGGGCCTGAAACAGTTTTTCTGAGGCCCTTATTTGTTGAAGAAAAAGACTTATCAATAACAGTAATAAAAACTTCTAAGTAACATGTAGCCACCTGTTTTGCTGGTGGTTAAACATCAAGATTAATTGAACAGCTGGAACTGGTTTGCCTCCTGTCCTGAATGACTTCATAAATATTTACCTGCCTTAGCATTGTAATGACCAAATTAGCATCCAATTTTTTTAATGAAAATTAACCTAAAAACAATTCAGAATAATTGCTTTATAATGCAGCATTTATTACCGCCTAATAAACCCAGCAACTTTGAACATATATTAAAGTTATTAGACAACAATAATACACTACATCACTATTACTACAAATGATTACAGTTTTCTTCACTAGTGATTTAAATTGTGATTTAAATCAAATATGCCCTACCAAACACAAAAGCCATTTAACAAAAAAAAATTGTATGTTATTTTGCTCTTTATACTCTCTCCCTCTGAACAGTCTTTAAATAAATGGTTAGGAAAGAAAAAAAGAAAAGAAAAGGAAGCTATAATGTTATATTTCCAAGGTCTCAAGCTAGTTGTTGTTGTTGTTGTTGATGATGATGATGATGATGATGATGACAGACAGACAGACAGACAGACAGATATGAGTGTTGGAAGCAGGGTAGCACAGAACAACTAGACATATTTAATATCTAGTTGATCACCAGGTAAAGAAAGGAAACATATTAATATTCCCAGACCAAGTATGTAAAGGACCCCAAGATTCTTATGACTGACATGTAAGGTCTCTTAGCACTTCAACTTTGTTTGATCTTTTCAATTGCAGACCACGACTGTCAATTTCACCATAATAATTGTGTTTGATTGGCAAGGTGTCCAGTGCAGACATCCTGGAATACTTTCCAAGGAAAGCTTAAGCCCTTATTTTGTTAATTTTTAGAACAGAAAACAATGGTAATGAAATATAAAAATCCACGTTACTGTTATGGCAACCAACCCACTTAAAAAGAATACAGTGCTTCAACAAGAACAGCAGCATGTTGTCATTTCAAAGGCAACTCTGCTAAGACATTTACAAAATTGAAGGCATTTTTGCATTTGACCCTTCCTTCCTGTAGGGCCATCCCCAGTGTTCAGAAAGTGTAGAGCAGTAAAACCTGCTCCAGAGCTTCACAAGGAGCACCTGCAGCTCTCCTAGGACAATCCTGTATCCAGTCGTTGCACAATTGCTGTGTGAAGAGTATGTGGGGCCAGCGCAAATGCAGCTGAGCAGTCATGAACTGCATATCCCATCACCAGAGCACTGTGCATTGGCGATATGGCAAAACAAGAGGTCCCAGATGGGGCCATTCATACTTCACCCAGATTCAGCAGGTGTTTGGGCTGGGCCAGAGTTCACAATGCAAACACAAACCACCGTTCCTTCCTATACTAAAACTTCTGGAGGACACTGCCCCATGGACGTTAAGTGAGAAAAGGCCCTGAATATTTCATACTTTGCATTTTTGTACTACACTAAGTATGTAAAAATAATAGAGCAATTACTGAGTCTTGCAGTAGAGTTACAAAGAGATTGCTGAAGAAAATTAATTTTATGCCAGTGCAATTATGATCAGTCATGAGTCACTAGAATTTATGATCCAGAGTAATAAAAATGTAGGTTAGAAACATGCAACGATGTTTTGTGAGCACTCAATTTTCAGAATAGGTTACATTTATATTGTGTTATTGTTATGAGTTGGTTAATTCACAGTTAGTAGCCTGTGACATGTAGAAGAAAGTCTCACTGACACTGCAGTAAACATAACGTCAAAACTATGACATAGTACAAGAGCCATTTATTTGCTGACTTTATGTTATGCTATAGTTTTGATCCTCATCCCGTGTGATGATCCCGGGGTTTGCAAAAGCCCACAGGGAACGACTGCGGGGGTTTTGCTAATTTTCCCCACCCTTTTTCTGCTTATCCCTGGGCTTTTAGTAGCCCAGGAGGGAGGAGAAGGTGAAAGGGAGGAGTTCCCACCCTTAGGGAGGATCACCTGATCCTCAGGGACCAATAGGAGGCTCCAAACAAGTCCCTATAAAGCTTACAGACACACTGGAATCAGTGTGGGTGGAGGAGAGCAAGAACAAGGATAGGAGCTAGCAAAACTCCTGACAGCCATCCCACCACGTGCTCTTTGCTAAGGGAGCAGAGAGGGATGTTTGGAAACTCTCTAGGGTGAGGGGAGAAAACCTCAGGAGAAGCAAGAGGCTCCTCTGTTCTTGCTGGGTTTCCTGGCTGGAAATTGAGCAGGAGGGAACAGTAGGGGGGATCCTCTCCTGGTTCTGAAGCAGCGTGGTGTGCCTTGGGAAGGAGCTTAGTTTGTTTTGCTGACTCTCTGGATGAGAGTAGAGCAGAGCTGAAGGGGCTGGGGCTTGGGAAGCAAGCACCCGCCTTAGCAGGGAAGCAGAGGAGTTTGCTCCAGGTGAAAGCTGCAGACAGGTTTGTCTTGCAAGCTTACAAGGGCTGAAGCCTAGTGGGGCTAGCAGTTGCTTGTGTTCGAAAAGCAGAGGTTCTTAGCTTAGGCGAGAAGCTGCTTTGGTAGGGGAAGTTTTCCTCAGGATAGCAGGCAGAGGGTTTTGCCTAGCTGGAGAGCCGAGGGCTCAAGGTGAGTTTGCCTTTTGCTGTTTCTACCCAGATGAGGTGAGGGAGCAGAACTAAAGGGGCTACTGAAGCCTTATAGGGCTAGCAGCAGGTGAGAGCTGCAGACTGGACTATCTGTCAGCTCACCAGGAGCTGAGGCTTAGAGGAGTTGTTGCTGACTGGATGTGAAAGCAGATTCCTTAGCTCAGACAAGGAACTGTTAGGGAACTAAAGTGGAACAAAGGCTTGATTTTGACTATTGAAACTCAAGACTAATTTTGCAACAGGAACTTATTAAGATTGTATTGGGAACCTTGCAGCCAAACAAGCTGACAAAAGAGGCAAATGCGACATTTATTCTTATTACTTGGACTGAAGCTGAATTAAGCTATTTACTTTGGGTTTTGCTTATTGCTTACTTTACATTATTCATTGCTGTATATAATATATACTTATCTGGTGTATATCTACAGTAGAGATAAGTGATTATTCTGGATAGCAGTTCAAGTGGGATGCAATTACAAGTTAGCTTTGCACCAGAGTGCCCTCTAATACTTGGCATTTGGATACTCCTTGCCATGGGAATATTGGTGTGCTACGCTTAGGCGAGTGGCCAGGGTTTTGGTGATAGGGAGATTATCACATAGGTGGCAACAACGAGGTGAATTCATCCAGTTATCACATTGGGGCGCTACACTTAGGCTAGTGACCAGTGGCCCCAGTGACGGGGGGGGGGGTGTATCACACCCTGTTTGTAATATATATACAACTTGATTTTGAAATGTAATTTACTTGCTTGATTTGTCTTACATTTTGAGGTTACACACAGAGGAATGTCATCAAATATAATCTAATCTTCATTTATACAGACACGTGGAGCTTAATTTTAAAGGCATCAGCTCAAACGTATTATCAATAGAAATATTACGGACACCTGAGGAAACTGGGAAAGGTTTCCTGCAGTGGAGAATTTACTGCTGTGATGTTTTGTGGAATCTGAAAGCCAGTTAGCACAGTAAGCTGTTAAATTATTTGTTTATTTATTTGATTATTGAAAATAGATAAAATGTGTTAGTTAAAACAGTGACATTTACTGCATTGGGAGGGGATGCTGTTTCCTCAGCCAAAAGCCAGGGTAAAGAGATCCATCTCCATCTTTTAAATACTTATAAAGAGGGTGCCTGCTGCCCCCCAGAGGGGAGAGTATTTCATAGTCTGTGGGCTATAACTGAGAATGCCCTACCAGGCATTCCCACCTTCTTAACTGCTGAAAGGGGTGATACCACCAAGTTGGCCTCACCAGCAAATTTTAGAGCACAGGCAGGCCTTTATGGGAGGAGGCATTCCTTTTGATACTGGGGGTCCAAGCTGTCTGGGGTCTTGTAAGTTAAACTCGGCTCAGTAGCAAATTGGCAGCCTATGTATTTCTTTTAGGACTCCTGTGATGTGTATCTGGCACCAGCCACAGCTTCAGAAACATCTTCCTGAGCAGACCTAGATAGAGTCCAAGCTGGAACTTACCAGATGTGTGGCCAGAATGGCTCTGTTCAAATAGGGATGTAGCTGCTGAATCAGCTGTAGTTAGAAAAAGGCATTCCTGTCCACAGCCTCCATCTAAACTTCAAGTGCCGACGGCTGTGATCAGACATAGAAAAAAAAAAGCATCTCTGAGGTCCCTCAGAGAAGGGTTAAATATGGGGTTGTTCACACACCCGTCTGCCCCCCACCTCCTAAACATTCAGTGCTAGAAAAGGTGGACTAGAGAAGGCTTAGGAACATGAAGGCCACACACTGTCTCTCTAAGGTACCTCTGAGCTGCCCCTTTTATTATGTCTTAACAAAACCCAAGACCACCCACAGATTATGCACCACGGGAAAGAAACCTCCTCAAGAACAGGATGCCTTCCTTCTTTATGGACATTTTTAAAAAAAAATTGTGTCAAAAGCATTGTGTTTAGCCAAACAAGCCATAAAAGGAACCAACATAACATATAAATGAGTTTTAAAAGTCTCATTCCAAACTCGGGTTGAGAAAACATTTCACTCTTTGTGGGCCATGACTCATGGCAAAAGCTTGGGCCTGTTAAGAACATTCTGCCTGATATTCTACAACCACAAATAATCCATTTTACCTATTCTCTTCTTCACCTTTTCTTTTCTAGAAGGATGAATGGCAAGCATATAGCATGTGTTCAAAACCAGCCAACACACACGCACACACACACTTTAAAATGTTTGGTTATCTCTTTGTTATTGGGATTATTTGAAGTTGGCACCTGACAGCTAATGTTAACACCAGGGATACTGCCTGGTGTTCTGTGCCATTATCAGCCACAGATTCTCCTAGGAGCTCGCAAAAACAGGTTGGGTTTTTTTCACTCAAGCTCTCAATAGGGATTTCCACACAGGGGGCCAAACAAATCTGCAGGAGAAATATTGATGGGCAGATCTGAAAGTATGAATCCAGCTTCAGATCACTTCACTTGTCCTTATTCTTTTAGCTAAGAACCACAGGAAGACTTTCATTATTGTTGCTGGCAGGACTGAAGGATATAAACACCACCTAGTTAAACAGAAGGTTCAGAATCTACTACTGAACTAGCACAGATTCACTGAATATTCCTGTGCAGTATCCCTGTGAATTGACATTGCAGCCCACACGCACCAAATTAATTTCCCTGCCTTGTGTTCCTGAATGTGGGCACAAGAACAAAAAAGGTCAGTGGATGTTAAATTTGTGTGTAGTTGTGTAGCTGTGCATGCACTTGCTTCATATATTTAAAAATATATCTTTAACGAAAAAGAGAAAGAGAGGAAAAATGAAGTTGTGAGAAAAGATCATTAATTCTAAATTTTAAATTACCTTCTGCCACACGGGAATTACACCACCCTGTCTCAAGAGAATAAATAAGTAGTAAAAGGGATACGTGAAGAATTTGTGATGATGTCATTCTAATAGAAACTTGACAAGTGTGGTGTATTCTGACTTGCATCAAGTTTACTAAGATCTATGACACTACCTGACTTTCTGCACTTTAGTCTGGATGATATTCTTCTTCTGGGGTCCTTCTGTTTGCACACTGGTGTGACAAGCATGCTTGCCTACTCCTGCTTGACTCTGCTGCTGGTGCTGGTATTAATTAATTAATCTGTCTTAATCTGTGTAAGTCCAAATCTCATCAGTGAGTGATCCGTCCATGACAATGGGCTGACACTCAGCCCTCCTATCAACAGATAGTCATTAATTCGCTCTGAGGCAAAAACCAAATCAAGGGTGTGGTCTGCTGTATGAGTTGGAACAGATACAAACTGAGACAGCCCCATGGTTGTCATGGAGGCCATAAAGAACTGAGCTGGTCCATTGAGTGTGGCCTCGGCATGGACGTTGAAATCCCCCAACACCACCATGGCGGGGGCTTCCAGTACCACCTCCGAGACCACCTCAGCCAGCTCAAATAGGGAGGATATACCTGTAGCATCCCTATTCTGTCTTTCTGGCCCAACAGCAAGAACAGGCCCTCAACCCCATTAACAGCATGAATTGGCCACCTGGTGAGGGTGATGGAAGTCCAATAGACCACAGCGACACACCCTCCACTCCCCCCTACTCTAGAACAGTGTTGCACTGAGTAG
Source organism: Aspidoscelis tigris stejnegeri (assembly GCA_023333525.1). NCBI lineage: Eukaryota > Metazoa > Chordata > Lepidosauria > Squamata > Teiidae > Aspidoscelis > Aspidoscelis tigris. Next base: position 86,064,899 of record JALMGA010000002.1, on the reverse strand, counting down.
CCTGGAGGACCAAGCTGGGTCAGGCCAGGCCAGGCTAGGCCCGCCCAGTTCATCCACCCAGGTCTCAGTTATACATGCCAGGTCAGCCCTTTCCTCAAGAATTAGATAATGGATTATTGATGTTTTATTCTGGAACGACCTGGCATTAAAAAGCAACACTGATAGAGTAGTGGGTTTTTGGTTGGCAGGTCTCCCCAGATTCTGCTGGCTGGAAGGGGGAACAGAAAGGGTGACAGCTTCAAGGTATCTAACACCCATTCTCCTTGTCTGTCTCTTCCCCCTTCCAGCACCATATCTCCCCCTGCCCACCTGAACAGGAATAGTAGCCTCTAGTTCGCCCCCTCTTACTAGGCCTTGGCACATAGTCCCTCCCACAACACAACGACAACCTCCCACAAGAACCAGACCCTCACCACCAGAGAGCTAGTGTAAAACAACCACCCTCATGCACCCCCCACACACAAGCACATGCATGCACACACACATACACATACACACACACACACACACAGAGACACAAAGTTTAAAACAATATTAAACAGTGAAAAGAATGTAAAAAGTGCTATTTTTAAAAAAGACACACGTATGCTCATGCATACCATCTTTCCTCTCCTCTTCCTGTTGTTCTTAAGAGGCTGCAGGGGAGGGAGGTGCCTGGGCACAGCATTCAGGTGGTGGTCCACATTCCTCCTCTCCTCTTCCTCTGCCGTTCCTAAGAAGTTGCGGGGGGGGGGGAGGTGCCTGGTAACAGCGCTGAGGTGATGGTCCATGTGCAGCAAAATGCCCGGTAACTTTGGGATGGATTGGGCATCCTCTTGTGCAAAGGTCTGATCCATCCCAGAAGCTTGCTGACCTCTGCACCTTCTTCCTCCACCTTCCCATAATCCAAATCTGTGGGCCCAGTTATTCCAAATCTACTGATCCAGTTCTATATCAGGTAAGTGCAGAAAATACTATTGTTGCCATATTAATGATGCTTGTGTATTTACATGGCTGTGTATATATGTATATTTTACCTATACAGCCCAATACCATGTTGTTCACAATACACTGGCATTCTATGTTAGGTCTCTGTTGTCTTCATTTGATTGCCTCAACTGAGGTCCTTTCTGCACTTACCATTAATCCCAATCGGGAGCCTCTGTAGTGCAGTTCTGTGAGGTCCTGGAAGCTGCTTGTATGCTTCATTTGCATTAGACAGAGCACAAGCCAAATCAGGTAGACCCTGAGTGTGATAACTGGTATACCCATTTAAACCATTCTACTGGCAAACTGATGGATCTGAGCACTCTGAAGACTAGGGACTTTTCTTTACTTACTTGTTAATCCAGATCAAGTAGCTGCTAAGAACACATTGTTTTTTTTCCACTGAGCTCCTTTAATCCAGATCTAGTAGATACAGATTAAGGGAAATACCCAATGTGTTTCCATGGGTGGTCTAGCACCCAATAGCAATGGGTGCTAGCCTTCCTACTGTGGAAACACTGGAGCACCCATGTGCAAATCCGGATCTACCCACGAGGGGTCCGCCTGTCACCCCATGTGTTTTGGGGGACAGGGGGTGCAATCTCCATAGACGCTCCGTAAAATCTCCGAAGATCCACTGGAGTGGCTCCGTAGAATCTCTAAAGTGACCTGCCACTAACTTCAAAGATCCTCAGGAGCCTTTGACAGCGGCATTGCTCTTACAAGGGGTTTTTCTTCAGAACCTGTGCTAATCTCTGAAGGCAACTTCAGAGGGCCTTCGGAGGCACTTCAAAGTCTTAAGTTTGGGGCAACACCCCATGGGTATCCCCCCCAAACCTCCTTTAGACCCCACTGTCCAACTGTAGCGGATGTCTGATCTCTCATTACATTGTAGGCTGTGGTGGCTCTGATCACTCTTGCCTTAGCATGTAATGGTGAAAGCCAGGAGAACAGGGAAAGAAATGATGGCTTATTATTGGATCTCTAAAGCATGGTCCCCTCCCCCCAAACCCTGCTTGAGTTCCCATTGCTAAATAGGGACAGCAAGGCCCCTTTTGATTCGAATATAGATAATCCATGTTTCAGGAACTTTAATCCTCAGAACCTGCGGATTCCTTTGAACCTTTGGGAATGCTCAGCTCTGAAAATGATTTCAAAGCTCTTTAAATCTTGAATGGGAATGCAGCCTAAGGCTACCATCATTTGTTCCTAGTTGTTCAGGAGCCCTTAGAGGCCATCTCTGAAGCTCATGCAAGGGCTGGTTTGGACCAGCATCGTCATGGAGATGGCACAGTTGCAGACCATGCTATGCTGTGATCATGCCCAGTAGGCCTCCATTGTCCAGACCCATTAGCTCAGATCATAGCACGGCTACTGCAGGAAAGCCCTAAGGCCCATATCTGGTTGAACACAGGTCCTAAACCTTATATGCAGGGGAGCTCTTCCTATACAGTTGTTGAAGAAATTGCAAATCACTATTCTGTCACAGAAAATACCCATTCTGTGCTGAAATACATCTTTTCATTTATATAACACATTTTTCTATGTAAAATACATATTTTTACATGTGTGTGTCAAAATCTGCAATTTGTTTCACTCAGTGGTGTTTACTCAACTTTGTATCATACATGATTCCATTAGACTTCAGGCCTAGTTGTACTGAAAGTGCCTTGATTATCCAGAGTAATGATCTTTGTCAGTGACAGAACTGTGTTGGTTTTTCCTTTCCTCTTTGTGTCTTTTCATATAATTGGTTATTTTACAGGATCAGCTTTGGGAGTTGGAGGAACCTTATTATAGTGTTGTTGTTTTTCTTTTACCTCCAAGCCAAATTCCACAGAATAGCTACCAGTAGCTTTTGTTTGGCACGTACAAGGTCACCAGAGGTTGATTTTGCCTCTTCATTAATTTTGACATTTATGTGAGGTAACTGAGAATTATCACCAGCGTTTTGGAGTTCAGTGGCTGCTCATATCTGTCAATTCCTTCTGATCCAGAAGTGATTAGGTGTTTGACCATTATGTTTAAACAGAAAGAAGCAGGATGACAATGAATTAATTGGCAGACAAAATGGTGGCTTTTTTTACAGGTTTCAAGTACTGAAAGTGAACAGGGCTGCAATTGTGAGTCTAGCTGGGTTCATATTTGTCCCTTGAGGCTTAGGTGGCATCTGGAACTGAAAACACCCATTTCTAATTCTGGATGGTTTTCAGCTAATGATTTTTCTCAACAGTTATAGTCTCTCTGCCACTATCATGGGAGGACTGGCAAACAGCAGGCAATTCACACCTGACCTTTCTTCAGTATGATTGCCAGATAAATTTTGGAATAGATTGGGCACCTGCATTTTTGAACACCCAATCTATCCCAGCCTTAGACAATGCTTCTTCAAGTGTGATTGCCTTCATTAGAGAAGTGATCATATTGTTGCGGCAATGGTGTTAATGGACCTGCACAGCACCATTCCCATGGCAACTGGGCAGTATGGTGTACAACCATGCCTGTGCTACCAGTCAGATGTTCCATTTGAACATCTTCAAATGGAACGTGCAGGGCTTTCCTGGCTGGTGGCTAGGGATGTTGTGGAGCACAGGAATGTGCTCCATACCTATCCTGGCTGTTGGACACTCCAGCATATGGAGAGACACTTCTAGTATAGAAACATCTCCATGCAATGCATATGTTCTGTCTGACAGCATAGCTCTAATCACCCCCCTAGTGAGTATATATCATTAAGTCTCTTGTCTTGGAGGCAGTTTGAAGATGAAGCCAGTGCAGAACACAACATAAACGTATTTCTTTTTCTCCAAGGACCCTTAATCAGAATTCAGGCCCCGTGTAGAATGGTTGGAGGCCACACAGACCTGCACAGTGTGGATCTAGATAGTTACACCTCCTGTACCACATGTTTTATATGGAGCATGATCTTGATTAGAGAAACCCTGATTGGAAACACTGGTAGCCACAATGAATCATCACTTCCAGGCCACAAATACAAACAAGGAGGTGTGCCATGCAGACACATACTCCTATGTTGGGGACTAAGGAGAAGTGATTTAGACAGCATGCCAAATCACATACCAAAATGCTGCCCTCAGAGAGTCCCAGGGCTAGGAACTTTTGCGTGTGAAGCATGCACACACTTCAAGGCCACAGCACCGTGGCATGGTCTGACCCAGATCAGTGCCATTGGTGCAGATGGTGCTAATTACACCCATGCCTTCCCATGGGTGGAATCAGTGGGCCAGGATACTCCAGAGCATCATGAAAAACTTGCAGTTTCCCCCAATTCGCTAAGTAGCATCATTCAAGATCGTATAAGGACTTCAGTTTCAAATATCTCAGGGAATGCTTCCTCCCATATAGACCTTCCTAGATGTAAAAACTACACAGATTTGGTCATAAAATGTCACTCTCTAACTCTTGTGTGTTCAGAGTCTGTTTTGCCCTATTATTTCAGCATTTATATCCATTTATTTAGTGACCCTATTGTTTTAATAATTATTATTGATTTTTGTTTGTTTGTTTTAATTATCTTCTCATTTTTACCTGTCCTGAACCTTAGGTTGGGTGGCTGATTATGTGTAAACTCCACCACGCAGTTTCTGTGGCAAGGATATAGTAGCAGTTCACTATACCCAAGAATATATCAAGTACTGAACCTGTGATCATTTGCTTTCTGGGCAGGTAATCTACTACCGAGTTGTAGACAGGCTGTAAGTTCCATACATAATAAAAATACTGATGACAATTGGTAATAATATATGGTTAGATATTGTTCATTTTTTAGAAGAAGCTTGGCTGCTTATCTTCTATCTTTAGATTTCCCCAAAAATGTATGTTGTGATTTCATATACTGTCAAATGTTCTGTGCTGTGTTTGTGTTTATACATCTTGTATTCTAGACAGATGAATATAATAGCAGGAGGGGAAAATGCCTGCTGCTTAGTCAGGACAACTGCAGAGATAACTTGAAATCTATTTTCAGGTTATTCCCATTCTGTCCTAAAGGCGATATTAACTTCCCTATGGTTAAAAGTATTTGATAGTGCCTTCTTTCATGTTCTAGTTCCTTTGACAAATAAAAACACTGACCTCAGATGGACAAATCACACACATAAGAGTGAAACTGTGGATGTTACAGTGAGATAAAATTGACTTTTTCTGTTTTGAATAAAGATAAATGTTGGGGTGTGGAAAAGTGTTTTCTTCTCTCTAGGGGTGGAAAGTCAGTCAGAAAACGAAGAATGTCTTTCCTTTTGCTCCCACCAGCATCCCCAAGATAGACAATTGTCTTGTCAATTTTGGTGTTTGGATTTTTCATTGCTAGTAACTGAATAGCTGAGACTGCAGCTTTTCAGAAAATAAAATTTTGTGTTCGTGTTGCCACTATTTTCAGTCTAAACATAATCTTAAAATAGAACTTCAATAATTTAATTATTTTATGGAGCTTATGTTCAGGCCTATATACCTTTTGACTTCTCTACAGAAAATCAACCCTGGCTGTTCACTGAAAGGACAAATATTGAAGCTAAACCATTTTGGCAACATAATGAAAAACCAGGACTGATTGGAAAAGACTGTAGGCCTGTTCATACTTACCTTGCAAGGACCTTCCAGGTTGTTCTGTCTGCACAACACAGCACTGTCTGTGTCTCAGAATGTCTGGAAAGATCACAGAGTGTCCCAATCCTCCAAAAGTCTGAATCAGTTTTTCCTGCTCCACAACTTTATCTGGAGCTGCTAGGGAGTTCCTGGTGAGCTTCCCAAATGTGCCCTTTGCACACTCTTCTGGTACAAATGCTGCATGTATGTGGGGAGCTGCACAAATGCACACCACATTGCAATCACTATGGGAATGGCCACTTCCTTAGTAGGTCATATTCATGCAATCTCTTAAGGCTTTGCTACCACTGGGGTTTTATTGAGCTTTGAAAATGATTTGAAAATTCTTTGGCCCCATTACAGATTGGCTTCCTGCACTTTCCAACGAGTAAATTGCCAAAAAATGCATTTTTAAATACCCTAGAAAAAACAGCACTCGCTCCTGTTTTTGCTGCTAACATGCTTTATCTTTTTTTGCTTTGGGAACGGTACAGCAGTATTGGGGGGAGATCGCACCTTTGAGGTCATCCCCCCCCCAATAGCCTTCTGTCCAATGTCTGTTGCTGTTGTGGGTACGTCATTAAATGGATGGGGTTTCACTCGGTATGGCAGCCCCTTGCCATTCCTCCCATGAAGCAGAGGGAACTTGCCTCACTAAAAAAAAAAAAAAAAGAGAAGCTTTAAACCAACCTACCACTGGCTGAGCACAAAGGCTGAGCACACAGCCTTTGGGGTACAATTGAGAAAATACACAGCTTTCTCATGTGTGAGGGGAGCCACTCTTCTTGCTTCCAAAAATAGCATCACATTATGCATGGCTGGTGGGTTGGTGGGCGAGAAGTGAGGAGGTGGATGGGTGTGAGGAGAAAGATGGCTTGACTGGCTCCTTTTTTACGTGCATGAACCAACCTTCCCCCCCACCACACACACACACACTTGGGAACTAGCCTTTGCATAGATACCCAGGATCCATTTAGGTGTCAGAAGGGGATGGAGAATTTTAAAGAGATAGGGCAAGAGAAAAATCACTCTCCCCGAAGCCTAGATCTGGCCCATGTTTTGCGCCCAGGGTGGGAGCGCATTACGGTAGATACATTTCTCTCTCGCCCACAACTGGGCACATAGCATAGGCTAGATCTAGGCTCAGGGAGGTGATTTGGCGCAAGACCAATGCATCATGGAATCGATTCCCTTGGTCGTGGGAGATCGCTAGTCTGAAATTACACAGTGTGGTGTTCTCTTCAGCCTGAGCAGGACTTTACCTCCCCCTCGCCTCTACCTAGTGAGTGTTCAAGAATAAATTAGTTTAATTATTTATAAGCGTTGGCCGTTGCTTCCCTAACCCCCTCAGACTAAAGAGTTCACCACAGCTTTTCCTTTCCCTAGGCTCAAGGCCTATAAGACTCAAATGAATACTGCAGGCAGATGGTTCATTGAAATAAATAGGAAAATTGTTTATTGCTTTACAACTTGTAAAGAAATCAGGCAAACAACTAAATAACTATCAATGTCTTATCTGAGTCAGTCCACCCAGCAACCTATAACCCCACAGACTGCTGTCAGGACTCCCTTAGGCTGTCACACTAAGCTCTTGGTGTTTCCCCTAAGCACAGAATTGTCTCACACACCAGTCCTCCCTCTCTAGAAACCCAAGCATAAAACCCTGGAACTATCTTGGAATCTCCTTCAGGCACACACGTCCTCCCTCCCTGGAACCCCAAGCCCAGCACCCTCTTAACTTGTCTGGGTTGTACCTTTTATATCCTTGGCCCTGAGCAGGCTTAAATCTGATTGGCTGTTTGTGGGCAGCTGCCCCCCTCCCCTTACCTTATGCTAACTTTACCTGCTGCTCTGATATTTACATTACAATACTAAGGAATACAGCCAGAACAGAACAAATACAATACACACATGTAAAATAAAAAAATTTCAACAAACATTAAACACACATACAGTAACACAATACAGTAACACAATGGTGGGCGTCACACACAGTTGCGCAAAAAAGCTTGGGTATGTGATCAAAGGATGGAGCTGGAATTCCCCACCCATGGCCACGTAATGATGTTAACTGTGATAGTGAACCGAATAAGGGAGAAGGGCGGGAACTCTGACTGACCAAGGGCGAGGAGCAAAAGATGGTGATTCCCCAATGCATTTTATGTAGCATTTTCAGCGGGAATGCCAAAATTCGAATTCTATATGTTTTTATACGTTTTCAGTGGGATCGGGCAGAATGCTTCCTCACCTCGAATTTAGGTTAATTTCATTTTTAAAAAGTTAAGTGGGAATGCAGCCTAAGTGATTTATAACAATTTGGGTCTCTCTCTCTCTCTCTCTCTGTGTATATATATATATATATATAGAGAGAGAGAGAGAGAAGTTTTACTGTATGCAGCTTAGCAGCAGCAGATTCAAATTAATCTGTGTGTGAGTTGATGTTACTCTTCTAGGAAGAATTTGGTTTAGCAGAACATAAAACAGGAACATATTATTTCAGTTTTACTGGAGAATTTGTTGAGTTTATGTCATTGTCAGATTGTAAAAAACACTTTCATCACACACCATATCTGAATAATTTCATGCAGACATTTGTTTCATGTCAGTTTCTCTAATACTACAAACACATCCCATAGCTGACATAGGGGATGGGAAATAATTGTGAGAATAGTTACTTGGCAATATTATTTCCAAATGAGAACAAGCAAAAGCAACTTTATATCCTTCTATCCTTTATATCCTTACCTGGCCTTAGAGATGACCTAATTATCTCATGTACTAACAATCCAGGTGTTTTCTCTCAACACACTTTCTTGAAACATTATAAGTAACAGTTCCTTATTTAGGCTTTTATTGGTATGAATTTGGGTGAGCATAAGCCTTTAGAGCTCCCTGTTGTATTTAAGTAAAACAAAATCTCTATTCTGCTGTATCCTGTATGATTCAATTAGACACCATCCAAACCATCATGTAAACTCACAAAGATGGCCATTTAGTTGCCATTCAAGTAATGCAGTTGCAGTCAATTTTGCAGTGTTACATTAAGTTGGGAGTAAAACTTTCCCAGTGACTGACTACTACCTTGACGGAAATCAATATGGTGCCATCTATTATTTATTTAATGCAATCAGAATGTCTCTGTTGGTAATGAAATGGCAAGACGCTTTCAACAGCAGCATTACTGATTTAAGTAAAGGTTACTATTTCTAGATGCAAAATAAATTGGGGTTTTAAAGTTTTTACCGTGGCACTTAAACCTCTGAGCTGAAATGTCACTGACCCAAAACCACTGAGGATCTTGCGCAGGATCAGCATGGCACATAAATAATGTCACACAGAAGTGCTTGAAAGTAATCACCTATTCCCACCACCCACTGAACAAACAACCTACTCCAGAAAAATGGGTAGCACTGTCAACAGCACTCGCCTACAGGTGGAAGAAATCACTTTTGATAGCATTTTCTTCTGCTCTCCCAATTTGCCATAGTACAGACCTACTTGAAGGTGCTTCCAGGGATCTTAAACCAGGCAAGCCCTGGAGCCTTTTGGTTAAGGTTGCTTGGTTAGTTAGTTAGTTAGTTAGTTAGTTAGTTAGTTAGTTAGTACCAACTAGCTGGAAAAACCAAGGGCTGCGTACAGATGTTGGTTACTTATTCTGCTATATCTGGATATTCCAAAATATCCATACTTTATTCTGGAATATCCAGATATAGTGGAATAAGTAACCATCATCTGGATTCAGCAGTGGTGTGTATTCTGTCTTATTGATGCTTGTGGCTGTGGTCACACCTAAGGTTTAATCCAGCTTCAGTCCACCTTCCGAGCGAGAGAACACACCAGCAAAGTGATTAGTAAGTTTCTTTCCATATTATCCATCCCAAAGGTGCCAAAATGCTTACTGGTATGTATTTATTTCTTATCCTTCCTTCCAAATAAAAAAGAAAGTCTGTACAAATCAGGATCAAACATATTTTAACCTAGCTATACAAATAAAACCCCTAATGGGAGTTGTTAAGCATGTTTTATTTTTCCAACGCGGTCAGTTTTTTAATCCAAAAATGCTGCATTGGGGAAAACAAAAGGAAAATAATTCTCCTTATTTTCTTCAACATAAAACTGGGCTGCATCCATGTACATTTAAAAAGTGCCTTAAAAGTAGGTCAGAGGTAGTAGCATATGACAGTAAGTGTCCCCAGCCCACCTTTCTAACCTTTAATATAACTAAGGGTGGGATGTGAATACTGGAGTGTGTCACCTAACACCTTGAAGCTGCATTTGAGTCACTTAAAAAAAAAAAGACTGTTGATCCTGAGGTGACATACAGATAGTTTAGAGAGGATATGCAGGTAGGATTATTAACATGCCATTCTGCAATGGCGCATGCTACCATCTTTAAGGAACTTTTGAGCCACGTCCTCAGCTACACGTGTGCTGCATGTTACTACCTCCAAGACACTTCTATTCTTATGTATGAACTTGGCTTAAGAAAAAAGTATAAGTAAGCTGCCTACTAAAAAATCAGGTTAGCAAATGGCAAAATGTATAACAGATATATGTAGATTTTTCATTCATAATCTAGAAACACTAAAGACTGATTTCATTGTGTATCCATCCCTTATTCATGAATTATGGAGGACAAGGCCTTTAAGACTGTTATGGTGGCTTAAATGGAGTTAATTTTCATATAAACAAGCATGCAATCTCTTCCTCAACCCACAACCAGGAGACTACAGAATTCCTCCCAATTTTTGTGCATATCATCCTTTGGGGAATAAATTTAATAACTCAGACATCTGCCACATTACCTTGGGAACACTACATAAAATTTAAAGAATAATTTATCATAATGCTGTTGGGTATTTTAATATTTATGCACAATAACAACCATGGCTCAGTTAATGTGTTTCATTCATAAGAGTGAACTACATTCACTACAGGTGATAACATTATACCAACACGGCAAACTCTGCTCATATTGGCACATAGACTGCATCATGGCTAGGGCTTCTTAATGTTACTTCAAAGCACATAAAGGAGTTGTGTTGCTCTTAGTGGTGTTCCTTAAAAGTGAAGCCTGGGGCACTGTTCCAAAGTTTCTTCATTTTCCAGGAGTCTTATATCAATGCCACTAGGCACTGGAAGCTACTAAGCCCAATTTTTTAAAAAAATTATGGCCTATAAAGTTCTAAATGTCTTGTGTCTAAAATATCTAAAGGAGCACCAAACATTTAGCTAGTTAGTAAAGGAATACATCTTTAACCAAAACTTCATTTGAAGAGAAGAGCTGGCTTTTCTACCCCACTTTTCTCACCCATTTAAAGGGACTCAAAGCAGCTGACAAAGCTTTCTATTCTTCCCACAACAGAACACCGTGTAAAGTAGGTGGGGCTGTGAGAGCTCAGGAGAGCTGTGACTAGACCAACGTCACCCAGATGGCTTTGTGGAGGAGTCCGGACTCAAACCCGGTATTCCCAGATTAGAGTCTGGCTCCCTAACCACTAGACCACTACTACTGAGTACTGTACTGCTTTTAAAAACTGTTCTAATCCACCTTGAGACCTTTTTGAATCCAGCAGGACGGACAGACTTGGAGGTTTCAGAAAAACCACATCATCATCATACAACAAATTAAGGGTTGCAAAATCTGATAAAGATACAGTGAATATTGGAAACTGTTTAGTGGAGAAAAAAATCTTATTAAATTTTGCAATAACTTTTATCTGTAAAAAAATTAAAAGATGAAGAGTAACAAATTTGAACAACTATGAGATAAATTCAATTCTTGGCCAGTATAAGTGCCAAAAAGTATACACTTTTAAACAAAAGTTAAACAAATTGTCTACACTGAGGCCTGACAGGGTACAATTTTATTTCAGAGTTAATGTATTATCTGGGAATTTGCACATTGTTTTGATTTGATCATTAGCTTCAGTAGATGGATGTACGTCAGAGCTTGTCAAACAGCGCTGGGCAGTCATTAATTTTGGACAGTTAGATAGTGATGTTTTCCAGCAAATAACATGTATGGAGGTAGATTGAATCTTAAGCAGCCCCAGCATGAGACCATAACAGTAGGTTTACTTTTTTAGTGTTTACCAAGAGAGTATATGTATTGTGTGTGTGTGTGTGTGTGTGTGTGTGTGTGTGTGTGTGTGTGTGTGTGTGTGTGTGAATCCTTACAAGCATCTGATCAAGCCTATTTCCTGTTATGCGTATTTCTAGAATACAGTAGGGAATCCATTTGCAGAACATAACCAAGCAATTTTTACATAGGTCATAGCTGAGAAAAAGAGTAGTAGTGCTAAAGCGACTTCATCAGCAGTATGGAATTGTGTATGTGTAACTAAGAAACAATGACCTTGGGACTTATCTCTCTGTTCCCTCTTTAATCTCAAAAGCACTGTTTAGAAGTGATCATTGTAACAAAATGAATGCCAGGTGCATATATTTGGGGTTTGAAGCTAGAATCCTTAAAAACTGCCGATCATTGTAACAGCTACATATAACGTTCCACTTCAACTTACAAAGGACTCTAGCAATTACACTAAAGACACACAGAGAAATTTATTTGTTTGGCAAGAGGCACTACAAGTCAGTATAAAATATAAAAATGGAAGAGAATGTAATTAAACTAAAATCAGATATTGGGCTCCGTTCCCACTGGGACTTTATAGTGTGTCGAAAATGTTTTGAAAACAGTTTGTCCGCATTGAAAATTGGTTTCCTGCACTTTCCAAGGAGTAAATTGAAAAAAAAAAAACCTAATTAAAAAAACATTTGTTATAGAACTCTCACTCCAGGTTTTGGTTTTAACATGCTTTATTTTCCCTTTGAGAATGGTAGATTCACAGTATCTTGCCCGCCTGCCTGCCCGCCTACCCTCACTGTGATGGAAATTCATGGGTTTCATACAGAGCCTGAAGTTGGCTGTCAGGCAGAAATTCCAGATTTCACTAGGGTCATCTGTAACTATCGCTACCTCGCTGCGCTGCTGCCTTGCTCACCCAGCTGCTTGTCTGCCCAGCCACGTGGCCACCCGCCATTTCGCCACCCCCGGCCTTTCAGGCTGTGCCACTGCCATCACCACCTCCACCACCACCTTCCCAGCTTCCCATGCGAGCCCTGCCCTCCCTCCCTTCCTTTCAGCCACTACTGCTGCCTCACCCGCCTGACATTTTGGCAGTCGGCAGCCTTTCAGGCTGCGCCACTGCCAGCTCCTCGCTCACTTGGCTTCCCGCCAAGCAGCCATGCTGCTCCCAGGGCATGGGAAGGAGGAATGCCAGGTGGTGGACCGAGCCCTGTCCTCCCTCCCCCCCTTCCTTGATATTTTTTGAGTGGTCAAAGTCTTTATAGCTCAACTCCACCACCTGCCTGGTTTCAGTATAGATCACTGAGAAATTTGTCTTCCCAAAGCCAGACTGCATCCTACTTCCTGGGCAAGCACTGGTTCTGTCTGATCAGATCCTGATCCCAAATAACTGCCCTTGGATACCTTGTACCATGGTTTCATGGGGAAAATACAGATAACTATATAATGTGGAAGTCACCACAGAAAGTTTCCTTTGGTGCCACCACAATGCTGCATAGTGGCAGTGGGGGCAAAAGAAGGCACAATCCACCTCAGAGCCCGTTTTTCATGCCTTCTGTGATACACCTCAAAGACAACAGATAGGGCCAATGGCGTGGGCAAAATTGCCTGCCAGGCCCCATGGGTGCCAGAGAAGCTCTCATTTTCTATGTGGTGGGTGAAACCTAAGCATGTCTGCATTTCTCTCATGAACGGAAACATGTAATAACAGAGCCCTCATACATATAAGGTTTTATACTGGGTGAGGGGAAGAAACTTAACGATTTCCCCAAAATATCCCTCTTCCAAGTATTTGTGTATTGTTTTATTTCTCAGCAGTATGATTCCCAGATCACCCTACAGAAATTTCTGTAAAAATGATTTATATATCAGCACTAAAAGATTAAATAATGTCTGAAGTACTGCTTGTATTTACGAACAGTCTCAGGATTTACTTTTTGCTTGTTTGCTTTATACTTATTTTGTCTTATGTTTTTATTTTCCCTCATCAACAAGAATAAATTACTTTTGTCTGCATGAACAGCAAAGTGCAAATCAAGTTGTCACTCTCAAAGAATATTATGGACGTGGAACAGCAACATGACAGCTAAATAATCCTATGCTACATTGGAGCAGCAAACCGTTTATAGGTACATGGAGAATTTAAAATTATTTCTAATCAAAACACATCCTATTATTTCTGGCACAGATTTTGCAACAGAATTACCTACCCTTTGAGCAAGCTTTTCGGGGAGATTTTTTCTAAAAAAAAATATCAATAATTTGACACTTAACTTTAGGTGATCTGACAATATATACATAGTTAATAGGTTACCTCTCATTATCCTGGCAAAATCTGATCAAAGAATTATTCTTTCCCACAAGTATGCATCATAGATCTGAGGAAAACCTCTATTCCCTTAACATTCCCATTTGCCATTACACTTTCCTTTCATTCAGTAAAGAAGGAAAACAGGAAAATCTCTCCAAGGGGCTTTCTGCACTTGGTCTTATTCCTGATTATATCCTGGAACAAAAACCTGCCATCCACATGTTGGTACAGACTATGGCAGGCCCTGGGTGAGGCCTGCCATAGTCTGCAGTAGCATGTATTTGGCAGGACATGATTCCAAAATATAATCCAAATAAGGCCCAGTGCAGAAAGGACATAGTTACTGTATGTTCTTAGCCAAGTTCTAAATGTTGTCATGTGTCTTTATTGAGGAATGCTTTCTGAATTTTTGAACTTTCACCTTTTTCTGGGTGAAAAGATTGAAATGACTTGTTTTCAATGGACTCCATTTACTTGAACAATTCTGGCAGGCAAAATCCATGCATCAGAGATTGCATGTGTGCTAAGAACTGCAGGGGAGGCCCTCCTGGTTGTACCACCACTCTCAACATCAAAAGGTGTGGGCACCCGGAATAGGGCCTTTTCAGTGATGGCTCCAAGACAGTGGAATAATCTCTTTCCTGAGGTGCATTTAGAAGAGTTGTGAAGATGCACCTCTTTACCTACAGCTTTCCTCCCTTCATCCAGGAACTGTTATGGTTTTAATAAGTTTAATATGTTATGATTTTAATACGGTCATTTTATATGTTGTAACCCACACTGAGAAATCTGGATATAGAGAGGAAAAAAAATTACAGATGACAGACAGACAGAAAGACAGACAAATGATAGATAAAATGTTGGGAAGATGCTGTTATTAAGTAAATCTGAAAATAATTTAATTATTACTCTAAGCTAGGATCAATAAGTTGTATCGAGACATCACTTAAGTATTCTGCTCTATTTGGATATTCCGGAATAATGCCTGGATATCTGTGCTTTATTCTAGAATTGCTGTTCTAGAATAACCAAAATCTAGTGGAATGCTTGGATGCAGCCATGGTCCCCACTTTACATTACATTACAATACTAGTCAATGTCTGAAGACACAGTTAAGATAGATAGCATATCAGATTTGTTGTTATCTACACCTAACAAACAAACTTTAAATCTTCTTACTTTAAACATTACTGGATGCTTTAAAAGCACCTATTATGCAGATTGTTGGTATTAGATGTATGCAAAATAGCATTTCAAATGTTTCATGAGATGACCACAGGCACCAGCACAGAGATCAACATCAGTGTCCCTCCAACTTGCTAGTGGCCTTTCAGCCATGGAAGTACACTGGGAAATGGTGGCTGCTGCCTCAGCCTAACCTTCTTCACATGGCTCTTGTGAGGATGAAACAGAGCAAACAAGAATAGTGTTTGCTGCTTTGATGCTTAGAAGAAATACATGATATAAATGATCTGTGCAAACAAAACACTTAAGATACCATAACTGTCTTCTCCAAAAGCACATTTTGCTACTGTTTTTATGCTCCAGACATATTTTAAACAGCCCTGCAGAACTGTTCTTCTTGAGAAGAATAAAAAACACTGCCGGCTTAATCAAAGCTTGTTACAATTGTTGACAGTTTTAAACCTCTAGCACTGAACCATGACTGTGTTATTCCATGGATAAAAATGCCAGCTACTGATAACAGCAGCCGTTTTTCTCTTCTTATATTCAATCTGGTGCTCACAAACAAATATTTCAATGTGTCTGTGTATGAACCAAACCTAGACGGATTTGCTTTCCAATCCTGAGAACAGAACCCAAGCTAAAAATTCAGAATTAACATGCAAGAGGAAAAGGCAGATCTCATAAATCACAGTATATTACATTTCTAACCAAGCAAGTATGGTCTCAGAAGATATGCATGGACCCCTACTAGAACTTCAGAACCTGGACCAAATGGTGCCAGGGGACTATTGTCAGCAATGGGAGCAATCTAAGTCAGGCTCCCATTCCAGAAAATAGAAGTCTCTATAAGAAACAATTTCCCTCCCAAGAACAGCTGACCCTAGTTCTTTCACTTTGTTTTTCCATTAAAAAGGTTATTTTTGCACCACAGCCTAATCCATTGCTAATCCATTTGGTCTAGTGGTTAGGGAGTCAGACTCTTATCTGGGAATACCGGGTTTGGATTCCCCTCTCCTCCATGAAGCCAGCTAGGTGACCTTGGGCTAGTCACAGCTCTCTTCTGAGCTCTCACAGCCCTACTTACCTCACAGGGTGTTCTGTTGCGGGAAGAAGAACAGAAAGCTTTGTCAGCCACTTTGAGTCCCCTTAAATGGGTGAGAAAAGTGGGGTAGAAAAGCCAACTCTTCTTCTTCTTCTTCAGGAAAGTCCAAATGGAGGGTGGAAAGTACTAACCCTCCTCTTTCCTTTGAAGATGAAGAAGAAGGGAATGCAGAAAACAAGAGGAGCAAGATATAAGAGACATAAGAGAAGCTTTGAATAAAGGCAGGAAGTTAACAACTTATATGAACTAATGGCTATATATGTTAAAGTCCCAGGGAATTTGATGAATGTTTTATGTACTTTAATTATATATTTTTTCTTTTTCATTTATCCTTCAGTAATTTCCATAAATTCTGTAATTTCCAAAACATGGAGTCAAGTATTTTTCTCCAAAAAATATACAAAGTATGATTTTACAAGAGGGCAATCAGATGATTCCATCATTATTTGCCTTTTTGAGAGGAAGAAGACTGAAATATATGGAACAATTGGTAAAACAATCTGTGCAAATCTGGACAAAAGTCATGATTTACCTGAAGCAAAAAGTGGGGAATTGAGCCATGCAAGGTGAACGCAATCTCCAACATGTAAAGAAATGGACTTTGAAAGAATGGCTGATTGGATCCCAAGGGGGAGGATATCTGGTCAAAATATTATGTATATAGAAATGTATATGATTACAGAAGCGCATATAAAGTAGTAAAAATATAATGAAACAAAATCAGATGACTCCATCATTAACAGCCAGATATCTCAGCATACTTTGGGATAGGAGTGTATAGAACTTCTGCCTTAGGATTTATTCCATTGTGTTAAAGTGAAAAAAAAAGTGCTTAAAAATCTTAAATCCCAAGAAGTAAACACCATAAGAGACCAAAGGTTTTTGTGTGTTTGTTTGTTTGTTTTTAAGATTCCCTCTCCTTCAGGTGATGGCTTAGCCTGGGCTTATACTGGAAGTTTTGCAATGGGAAACGTATCATGTAGAGGCCCATTATTTTGAAACCACAGATACAGTTCTCAATGAAAATAGATGGATTTTGCAAATTAAATAAGAAAATGGGATAACAACATCTGTACGCACCTTACCTCTTTAAGAAATATCTCTCTAGCTTTAACATGGGAAGGTTTGTGTTATGTGAATAATACTTGGAAACTAAGAAAAGACAAAGTGCATAAACCCAACATAAAAAACCCTTACATTTGTTTCCATGGAAATAGAAGACCCATGGGAAAGGCCACACATAAATAAAGAGAAACATTGACTTCAGGGACTCTTCACACCATAACTGACATTTTGAAACAAATGTTGCAGCATTGCTCTATGGTGTGCAACAATATAAATCACCAGGGCAAATGGAAATGGCTCCTGTAAAAAACACTGCCCTCCACCTTGTAATAAAAATATTTTCACAATTAACAGAAAAGAAGTCGTGGTTTTCCTGCCTGGGAAAATGAAAAGGACCCAGAGCACATGGAAAGTTAAAATGAGATTATATTTTGTCTAGACACCCATAACTGAACCAATTAGTTTGACCTCAAAGGTTGCTCTACTACCTACCGTCATTTTAGTTTGAGAAATTAATATGGAAATTAAGTTACTCTTTATCTTCATTAAATGATATACATTTGATACAACCCATTATTTCTTTTTCTACCTACGAAGTCCGACAAGTAATGAATTAGGCTGACAATGCATAATAAATTAGTTCCTTACAAAAAGATTTTAAATGTCAGACTCTTGAGAGGACAAAAATGTCTAACTTCGACTAGCTGACCCAGCCCAATGCTAAGTCATCCTTCCATCTATTATTATGGCAAGGATTAAGCCTTTAAGTGGAACTCATGTGCTTAAATTAGTTTGGTTGAATTAAGACCAAAGTAATTTCTCCTTCACTATGCAGTTCCTTTGCACAGAAATGTGCCAGGAAACGATCTTTTTCAAATAAGGCTATGGTCACACCTTCACTTTAAACCTTTTTCTGTCCGTCTGCGGGTCAGACAGATCACATCTTCTCATTTCTTTCCGTTTAATGTGTGAACTTTCTACTATCCATTTGGACTTTCCTGGGTGGAAAGCTGTGACGGACGAAGGGTAAGGTAAGTTAATTTTGGAAGAGTTTGATCCCAAGGGAGCTAAGGCTGCAGATACAAAGGGGTGGAGCTTGAAGAACCCAAGAGAAGGGGGGAGAACCAGCCCAGTGGTTGTCCAAAAGAATTCAAAAGCCGCTGGAAGGAAGATATAAAAGCAGCCAGGCAAGGGTGACAGTTGTTGTTTATCTGATCTGTACACGGGGGGTGTAAAGGGGATGACAACCAGGTCTCCAAGAACCCTTTTAAAGTTAGTAAATGGTGGGATCCTGAACCTAAGTGAATAAGTTAAAAGAAGGGTTGTAAGTTTGAAGAGAAGAAAACTAAAGTGGCTACATCTGATGGTCGTTCAAGTCTCTAATGGGTTAGGCCTATGTTTTGTTACCTCAGGGGACATCATAGGTCTATCTCCAAGTAATTCCTGAAGAAATGTTCTGAGTCTTTATTCAAACAGGAATTAACAGGATTTATTTTTAGGCAAACAAAACACAAACAATTTCAGGTTCTTTCTTAAGGGAAATGAACAAATACTTTACGTGTCCCTCAGTTGAACACAAAATGGATGCTGACTGGAACTTTGAAGCTCAGGCTCTGTACTTTCCTTGCTTTCAAAGATTCCACTCTCTTTGTGCTTCTTTGTGTTGCTTTGATGGAACTTGCTGTTGTTTTGTTGTTGCCTAAGTTGTTTATGTACCTAGCAAAAACACACATTAATAAGGATGGCCTATACTGCTTTAACTCTAGACCAGGGTTTCCCAAACTGTGGGTCGGGACCCACTGGTGGGTTGCGAGCGAATATTGAGTGGGCCCTGCCTGTAGAATTAAGCAATAAAAAAATTGTATTAAAACTTTGTTATTTGAAAAGTCCTTTATTCATATTGGTAACGGTTAAATTTCCTAGAGGTGGGTCCTGAGTTGGTAAACTTATATTAGATGGGTCGTAGCCCAGACAACTCTGGGAACCACTGCTCTAGACATAAACCGTTCCTATTCCCTCTCTCTGTAAAACTCTCCTCAGAAGATTTTGAATGTACCAAAAACATTTCTAGCAATGGGGGTGTTTCTGACAGCTCCACCCAGCCAGGACTAATACATTTGAATCTACACTGAGGGGTTTTCTCTTTGTAACTCTTGACTTTAAACAGCAAATTGGGGCAAGGCAGCAGAACCATAACACTACATGCTATCTAAATTCAGCTCTAACCAATAAAGAGTCCAAGAGTTGAAACTGTGAGGCATCTGGCTGGGTATGTCAGCAGGAGTGTTGCCATAGCAATGAGGCTGTTACAGAGAAGCTGCTTTGGAAGGAGAAAGCAGAGGCCTAAAAAAGCTGTGAGAAGCAGCTGAGAGAGTGACTGTTTATGATAGAAACAGCATTGGCTCCTGTAGGGAGTAAAAGTGAAGTAAATAAATCAAAAAAGGGAAATGCCTCCCTTGACACAAGCTGGAACAGACAGAGTGGGAGGCTGTGAGCAGAAGCTTCACATCTTCTGTTGAAGAGGTGTAACAAAAGCCCACAACTAAAATGGATAGAAATGAAAATGTGTGAGCAGTCAGACCTGAAGGATGGACTCAAGAAAGTTTTAAGTAAAGGTGTGAACATGACCTATGTTTTAGAACTGTGAAGATTTTTTTAGGCCATTTCCACACTTATGATATCCCAGGTCAACTTAGGACCCATCCCTTTCCCTTTTCTGGGCCTCTCTTTTTTGCAGAGGCACCACCCCTGCTAGCCCATTGCAATTCTGCCCTCCCCCATGAAGCCAGTTGCATGACCTTGGGCTAGTCACAGCTCTCTACTGTTCTCTCACAGCCTCATCTACCTCATATGGTGTTCTGTTGGGGGGAGAAGAACAGAAAAGCTTTGTCAGCCACTTTGAGTCCCCTTAAATGGTTTGAAAAAAATGGGCTGGAAAAGCCAACTCTTCTTCTTCTTTTGATAGACTGTGGCCCTGTCCCCAAGCAATTTAAAGCCCTCTAAAAATCTTCTTTTGCCTCTGAGCACCCCCATGTCTGGCTTTTCAATGAGCTTCCAGCGCTACAAAAGGAGGAAAATCCACGACAAAAAAAGTGCACATTAAAGAAGAGTTCCAGTGTCCTTTTTGGAAGTCACAGGTTTTCCTGGCAGCATTTACCACGGGGACACTCCGTGGCAAAAGGGGCGGGGATTGCTGCCTGCACACACAGCCATAAAACATTCACACATCTCCCAGAAGTGCAGCAGCTTCCCTTTCTTTCCCTTTCTAAAGCTCAGAAGTTTCAAAGAGCCAGAATTGCAGAGAATTGCAACATTGTTATCAGGCGTGAAGTGGTGGATTGCTACAGTCATGGCTGCTGTACTGGGTGGATTTTGACAGTGATCTGTGAAAGTGTTGAGAGTGAATGAGTGAACAATCGTGTGGCCGATGGCTGCAGCCGCTACCTTTGCCGGCACGGGAAGCCATTTCTGGGGGGCGTAGATCTGGGAGACAAACAGAGAACCGATGGCTATTTTTCCTTTGAACTTGTCGGGGGTTTCTTCCTGGTTGTGGCCGCGCAGTCCCTCCCCATTCCTGCCGGCACCCTATCAACAAGAGAGGGGGTGGGGAGAAAAAGATGCGGGCAAGCAAAACACACTTCCGTGGGGACAGAAGGTACATTTTAAATGCGCGTTTTGCTGAGCCTCATGCGAACGATTATTCTGGAATTGCACGGCACTTTTAAAGTCCGCTTGAATAGAGTGACGGTAGAGGGAAACTAGAGAGGCAAATAAGTCGTTTAGGGCTGCAGCCTGTGTAAGTTACTTTTCCTATGCAATGGAATAACTTTATGGTCTTTTGAACTTTTATGGAACTCTGAAGTTGAACCCCATTTTTTGCGTGAAGAAACCTTTTATTTGCTTGGACTGTTTTGATAGTTTTTTTTTCTATTTTATGTATTTGCTCAATTTTTGCCTTTATATTTTAATAAAACAAATTATTCTACATTTTTTCTAGGTTTTTTTTGTGTGTGTGTTTGTGTGTGTGTGTGTGTGTGTGGCACCTGAAACCAGGGGTTTTGGTAGGGGAAGCCTTGCTCAGTCATAACCCTGCCATTACACAAACCTTCTGTTCTTCTTTTCACAACAGACACCCTGTGAGGTAGGTGCGGCTTTCAGAGCTCAGAAAGGGAGCTGTGACATAGCTTTTCTTCCTGCATTCATAAATGGGGTGATACTTTGAAAATAAACATCCCCAAAATGTCCTATGTAATCACGCTGAGTCACCTCAGAAATGCTTTGTTTTTACTCTGCAGCCTGAGTTTATCTATTTTGAGGAAAAAAACATATTTTCATATAACAGCTCTGCAGCTGCATTTGACTGCATGCACCTGCTTTGGCATTTGTCATACAAATAGGAGTTTCAATATTCATTTCATAATCTTTGGAATCATATCTGAGAAACAAAATAATTCTTTTGAAAATATATCTTTATCCAAATAAAGATTTTTTTTCCTTCCACAGCTTTTGTTTTTAAACACAAAGACTATTCTATTGACTGCTATCATAGCAACTATTCAGAAGGGAATGAAAAACTCATTCTTTGTTGGATGGAGGGAATGATTAAGAGATAGTCCTGCTAACATATTATTATTGGAAATACACAACGTAATATTATTTCTGTATTACTTCAGTATTTTAACAACTCTCTTGAGGCAGCATTTTTCCCCTTGATCCCATAGCAGGTTCATCCCATTAGAAAAGGACAGTCTCCTCAATTCAATTTTTAAATTTTGTATCACGGGACAAAAATGTAAACCCCTTCTTGTATAAAAAAGCCTGATGAATCTTGTAGGAAGATTGTTGGTTGCTAATGATGAAAACAGTGGCTTCACTTGGAACTTACTTACGTTGTCTCAGCTTTGACCCAAATATGCAATATTAAAAAGTTTCCCAGTTTTGCGTGCCAAAGAAAATTAGAAGTGTACGAAAAGGTTGGTAATTTGGTCTAATAATATGCTGGTATCAGAGCTTGGAAATTTCTTGTTTAGGTTTTAGGACCACCATGGTGCTTATTGATGGTGGCCATTAACTAAAGACAATAGGAACTTGTGAGTAACAGAATGTAACTTGTCTGAAGTCTAATAAATATGCACACATGTATGATACAAAGACTGGGTTTATTTTAATTTGGTTACTGCCAGAATACCAAAATTATAATATAAAATGTATTAATCTTCAGCTATTGAAATTGTAAGAAACTAAACTCCAAATGGATTTGAAATTAAAAATAACGGAAATGGAAATGTCAGTATATTCTAACCTTTCTGAAAAGCTTGGAATCCCAACAATGAGGCTGAAAATATTATTGTTTTCTATTTATTTAGTGATGATGATCATGATGATGATGAAAAAAATGAATGCTGATTCATCCTTCATTTGTAATTAAACTCCTAAATGATACAAATTAAATGAAAAATGAATGAATGAATAATTCAAACACTCCGACATGCACATTATGGCATTCTGTCTCCCCCCTCTCATCAGATTTTGTCTTCATTATTTAAAGTACACCCCCTACCCTGGTATACAGTAGTTGTAGACCCAAACATACTAACTAATGTGCTAAGTAATAAAAAGGGGGGTGTTCACACTTAACTCAGGGGGATGGTATAACAATATCACCCCACTGAGGTTAAGATCAGGTTCAAGGGGAGGCACCCAGACTACCAGCACCTAAGCTGCAGATAGCTTGACTTGGCCTGGCCCAGCAGCTCACTATGGTAACAGCCGTCACAACATCTGGGGCACACTAGGATGTTGCCACAGCATTTTCCCCCCTGACCCCATAGCAGGTTCATCCCATTAGAAAAGGACAGTCTCTTCAATTCAGCTGCAGTCACCACTACTACCACCCCACCCACTCCCAGCATCCAGACATAGAAAAGAGTGTGAATGCCGTGACAGAGAGCTCACCAGCTGCTCCCAGTAAAGCTGTGGCCAGGCTTTTACTTGTTCATGGCTACAGAAGATATTGGTAACTGGAGGGAGTTCACAGACACTCCCACAAGGCAGCAATGGCACAGAGCAAAGACTGACCTCCCCCAGAATGCCCAGAACCTCTCCTTTAAGGTAAGTGCAACAAAGCCCAAAGTTGTGTTAAGTTTATAAATAGAAATATGTCTACAGTCCATTGTCACAGTTGCCCTACCAACAGTAATTTACACTTTTTCTCTCAGTATTTTTAAAAACTGGAAGTTTGTTTACTGACTAAAACAACTATTCAGTGGTTTCCACAGAAGTTTGGCTGGTTCTTCATTTTTTATTCTGTACAAATAAAAACACTGTTTAAAGAAACTTTTTTTATATACAGCATGCAGAATCTGATGGTTGTAGTTTTTACTGTTAATGAGGAATTTAGTTGCAGCTGAAAGATGAATGAATGGATATGTAGACAAATAGATGACAGATAATATAAAAAGAGTTTTCAGGTCGACCCGCCCAATTTTTCTCCATTTTCTTGGCAAATAATTTACAAAGACTCTGTATAAAAGCCAATAAATAATGAACCACAATCCTATACCCCCATTCTGTAAGCTATGAGCTTTTGAGTGTCAGAACTATAATGCTTTCTATAGAAGGGAGGCATCTTTGAAAATTTCCCCATGTTTACAGTGTACTTGACAATATTTCACAACTAGAAAAAAAACCCTGTCTCATATTTGGTAACAGTTAATCTCCTTGCTGTTCTAGCTATGAATGCTTAAATTGTACCCATATATTCCAGCGTATAAGATGACTGGGTGTATAAGATGACCCCAACTTTTCCAGTTAAAATATAGAGTTTGGGATATACTCACCATATAAGAAAATGACACCTGGCATATAAGATGACACCCAACTTCTGAGAAGATTTTCCTGGGTTAAAAAGTAGTCTTATATGCCAGAATATACTGTATATAATGTGGGCCTTTTCTACACTTAGCTTGCCATGATCCAGACCAGTGGTCTAGAACAGAGCTGTCTGCAGAGCAGTGCTGTTCCACACCAGCCCCTGGTCTGGCCCTGAACCTCATATGAGCTTCAAGGCTAGCCTCAGAGGGCTCTGATGGCTAGGAATGAAAGTTACTAGCTTTAGAGCCCCTGGGGGACCTATTTTGATGGTGCAAAATACCTATGGGCTCTAAAGCTAGTGTACTGCCAAAATGTAACCAGAAGACAACTGTGCACCTTCTACACAACTCCAGGTTCTGGATTAGGTCCTACTTAGTACGCTGGTAGACATCAATATTGAGGTCAACTGACAATCCAGACAAGGAACCTCCCGTTCTGTCCTATATGCATCATTTGAAGTGTGGAAAATCCTTACAAATAATCTCAATATCTAACAACTGACACACAACTTCCTTTATAGGGTGGCTCAGCCTATTAACAAATATAGCTTCATAATGATAGTGATTTATAGCAACATATTTTTAAGAGAAAAAGTACAACCTACTCATGACACAGTACTAGTATGCTAATAAATTTCAGGAAAAGATTTTCCAACTGAGTTTCTGAGGAACAGAAAACCACCTAATAACTTTCAGCAGACAGAATTCTTTATAGCAGCAATGGGCACATCAGAAACCAGGAGACATCAGAGCAGAGATGGAATTTAGATAATAGTCTCCCCTGTGAAGCCTATTTTGATATACAGCAGATGAAAACACAGCTCAGAGAGATCGAAGAACATATTCCAATTGGTGCCTTCACCCCCTTCTGCTGCCAGTTTGCTAGTTCTTGTGTGGACTGCTGCCCACGCTCCAGAATCAGTAGTTCTCAGTTTCTATTGCACCATGTATGAATGCTTTTCCTGCAAACTTCAGCAGAGCTACACGCTATCTTACAATATCTCAGCTATAGGCTCCATTTTGCACTTTGAGAGTGCTCATTCACCCTGGTGAAATGCCCTAGAACAGTGATGCCTAACCTTTTGAGCTCGGTGTGTCAAAATTTGCAAGAAAACCTAGCTTAACTCAGGTGCTGTGTCACATCTAAAAATATCCATAATTTTGTGATATTTGTAGCTCTAGTAAAAAAGTCATATTTTTGATATATGTATTTTATTAAAAGCAAAAACAAATAATTCTTTACATTAGTGACTTTTGTTGCTAAATCTTCAATTGAAAGTTCGTATTTCATACACTTCAAGAACAAGCAAGCACTACACGTCCAGGTGCCAGGGTGACCATGTGTGTCACCCAAAAGGGCTTGGCGTGTCACCTGCGACACGCGTGTCATAGGTTGGCCATCACCGCCCTAGAAGAATGTAATAGAAGATACCATTGGGATGTAATGTCTGGGATGCAGCTAGTACAACCCGGTATGTACACTTCATCTCATCTGGAGCGGGCCGGCACAGAAACATTTGTGTGCCCCATCGCCCAGTCGCTTCATCAATCAAATGTTCTGTCCTTTAGTATGGCAGGCATGCTATATGCAGACACCCCTGCTGTTCTGGTCTGTAAACATCATGGCATTCCCTAGCTTTAATGTTTCCAGCTGGGATTATTTTCTGGAATACAGACAATGCTCCCCAAGGTCAGCCATTTCCTGTGTTCCAGAAAATGGGCCCAGGTTATCCAAAGAATGTGGACAGCTAAGTCCTCACTTGTAGCAACAGGAGCAGGAGCATGGTGCAAGATCAGAGGAAACCACTGGCGTGGTGTTTTTTTCCCACTCTTTAAAAATATTCTTAAGAATACTTGTGGTAAGTTGTTTCCTCATTGCGTGCAGGGTCATGCAAATCCCATGCTCTTCAAGTGCTGTGTGGATCCTGCCGTTAAATGGCTAAGAAATAGGCTTAGGTCAATTGTTAAAACATTTTCTTTATCCATTGGTTCCAAAAAGAAAACAGAGATACTATTTATCCTTATGATATCTGTGAAACTGCAGATAGGATTGTTTTAATTTCTTGAAAACAGTGTATGCCAACAGGCTGCCAAGGGAAACTATTGAGATTTCTAGACTTTGGTATGTTCTGTTTTAGCTCAGCTTGGTTTCTAAGTATAGCATATTCTGAGGAGATCAACCAAGTCTGCATTTGTAATCTTTTTAATATGGCCTTCTGCCTGCATGTAATTATTCCTGGGCAGTGACGATATTACCAAAGTCAGTGTTCTTCATGATTAAACTCCAGTACTTTGAAACTGAAGACCTGGGGAATTTATATGCCTTATCTGGAATCAAGTGTGTTCAAAGAAAGTATCCCATTAGCTCAACTTTGTACTTTATGCAGGAATATTTGCTAATAGCTTTCCCTCCTCCACACAGTGTTTGCTTAAACTTTACACAGTTTTATTTTTCTTCTTCTGAGCTGAAATTTAAGATATACAGTTCTTGGCTTGTACATCCTAGGCCTATTCACACAAAGGCCTATGGAATATGCTTTGGGATGGAGCATTTTCTCCGCTGGGCTGGCAGTTCCATTTGGAACTATCCCAGCCTGCCCCAGGGCACCCACTCGTGTTCCGGGTGTAGAGCATGAAATTGTGCTCTAAACCCGGCCCAAGGCATTTGCAGCCATCCCTGGCTGTCCCACAGCTGTTAGGGAGGGAGTGAATTTGCACGTTCCCTCCCTGACAGCTATGGGACCCGCCTCTGGCTGGTTGCATTCCTTCCCCGGTTCCTGCGGGTTCTAGGGAACTGTATCAGATCCCCTAGAGTCCGCAGGAACCCCCTGGCCACCCACCCCCTGGGCACCCACCCCCTGGGCACCCCCTATAGCAACTCCCAAGTACATAAAAAGTAAATTATTTAATAAGTTTAATTAATACAATATTTAAATAATACAGTATTTAAATAATAGTGAAATAGCAAAATGGTGGAACTCTTCTCTGCCAATTTCTTATGGCTGACTGTGAAATAACAAGATGGGCAAAAGCTTCAAAAGCTTCTAGATTATAAAAGTAAAATGTTCCCCCTTAAAAAAAGGGTTTTTTTTGTGTGAACTTCTTAGTAGTCCTATACTCTATGAAAAGATACCCCACCACCATCATAATTTAATTTATTAAGATGGTAGGTTTCTGTTATAATTGAAAAAGAGCAAACAAAATTTAAACCCTCAACAGGTTGCTAAAAATGATGCTGATCGATCAAAACAGGTGCTTGGAATATGCTTGATAATGTGAATTACATTGAACCATTATTCTTTTATGGCATGGGAAATCTGAGAAATCAATATCCTTGATAAATTAGCTTGATAAATTAGATTAGAAGCTAAGGAGAAAGGAACCACGAACCCTGAGTTCTGAAAATCACCAGGACAGAGCTAGAAATTCCCATTACTGTTTATATATAACTTTAGAGACTATTTTAAAAAATGTTGCCAGACAGAACATTACTATATTTAATAAGAATGCATTAGGAGATGTGGTATATTTTGTAAGTTAAACACTTTCCAGGAGTAAAGAAATTTCCCGTGCCTTGTTTTTTTGTTTGGCTTTTATTGTGATCAGTAATCAGAAACATCTATGCTTTACTGATGTAGATGCAACTGTAACAGCAACAAGAACAGATAAAAATACAAAATTAAAGAAAATTCCAACAACTAATCAAACAGTTTACCAATTAATCCACACCATGAAAACATCTGTAATGTTAAATGTTGTGTTTAAACGTTGCAAAAAAAAGTAGTTCAGCAGTGCCTTAATATACATGTACCAAAAAATACATCTCAGAGAGGGTAGCATGTGGCCTTCACGTTATCATCCCACATCTAATCTGACTTTTCTAGTAAAAAAATATTCATGAGAGAGAAAAGGGGCAGACAGGCATGTGAAAGATCCCACCTGTGGACCATATCCAAGTTGTCTCTAAGCTGCCTCAGAGAGGCCTTTTTTACTGCATGTGAAGGCAGTCTTAGGCTGTGTTCACACTAATACGTACTCTATTAGAAATAACCCAACATCCATTCTCATATAGGGCACCTAGGTACTATGAAGTAGGGATGTACACAAATGTTTTTTGGAGGTTCAATTCATATTGAGTCGAATGCAAGAATCATTCATATCAATGAATGGCTCTTCAAGGGCTGCATACTTTCAGCTTACCAGATCCAATAATAAGCTGCAATTTCCTTAACTTTTCTCCCTCTCCCCATTATGCGCTTGGCTGAAATCAAAATCATATAGAATTGAATGCAAGAAAATCTGTATTTGTTCAAATAGATCCCCTTCAAATGTGGTAGGATTCGAATTCAATAAAAATGTTTGATACAAATTCTATTCAAACTCCCCCTCTGAATCACATATGAATCCCCTACATATCCTATAGGAATCCCATACAAATCCCCTATGTAGCCAATACGTGTACCCTACGTATTTACCCTGAATGTGTCAAATCTGCCCTGAATCCACTTCGAATCTGCCCTGAATCCACTTCAAATCCACACTGGATCCATTGCACATGCGACTGGTGCAGCCGCTTTCCCACCTCCCCAGGTTCACAAAGGTAGCAAAGCTTCGTATGAACATTCCAGAGCATTCAATTCAAATTTGAATGTCAGTCTTCAGATGTGCCAATATTTCATTCAAATTCAAATGTCTGAATCCAGACGTATCTGGACAAACTTCAAATGGTATATTTGTGAACATCCCCACTATGAAGTAAGCCCAAGATCCTTTTCAAGAAATAAGACTGAACTGTAGACGGGATGGAATTTATTTGGATTTTTCAAGACAGGGGCAATTGGATACCTCCGATAAGCCATAAATTTAGCTTTTTCCTCCTTATTTTCAGATGTTGTTATTGTTTT
This sequence comes from Aspidoscelis tigris stejnegeri, assembly GCA_023333525.1. Classification (NCBI taxonomy): domain Eukaryota; kingdom Metazoa; phylum Chordata; class Lepidosauria; order Squamata; family Teiidae; genus Aspidoscelis; species Aspidoscelis tigris. Next base: position 86,035,798 of record JALMGA010000002.1, on the reverse strand, counting down.
AATATGTTTGTTTTACATTTTAATGTTGTAGCCTGCTCTGAGTCCTTCAGGTACAGTCTGGGATAAAAGTGCAAATAAGTAAATAAATCCAACTTTTGTGTAAGAAACTGAGCCTGCATTAGGGATGTGCAGGAATATATATATATATTTGCATTCAAATTTGAGTCGGTTCAAATGTGAAAACATTTTATTTGATTCAAATGTTTAAAATTTGATTGCAACAAAAAATGATTCAAATCCAATACATCCAAATCTACTCATTCAAATGTTAGATATGAATTTGAGAATACGAATGTCGACTACATTTGTATTTAAAGATATGAATTTTGACAGCATTTGTATGTGTTATATGTATCTGTACACATTTCGTATGTGTCCCACTTTATCCCGTATGCATCCCATTTTCGTTCTGTATTATAAGCACAAATGTGAACAGATATGTATGATATTTATACAGATACCTAATAAATGTTTTGGAACATTCGTTCGAATGTCTAAATTTGAATGTGAAGACATTCTATTTGAATTTGAATGTTCACATTCAATCGAATTCGATCAAATTTCAAATGTTTAGAGCATTTGTGCACATCCCTAATTTGCATATGATTCTGAAAGTTTCAACCTAAATTCAAAGGAGGAAAATGCACAGGAGTATCCAGGGCCTGGGGTAGGTACTTGAAAAGTTAAATAAAAAGGTGGGGACACACACAATGTATTACCCAGCTGGTCAGTAATTGCTGCTTTACACTGGCTTGGTTTCAAGTGCTCTTTTACAGTTTTCCTTTCAGGTTCTGGACACTAGAAGAGTAGGAGTAGGAGTTGGCTTTTATACCCCGCTTTTCTCACCCATCCAAGGGGACTTAAAGCAGCTGACAAAGCTTTCTATTCTTCTCCCCACATCAGACACCATGTGAGGTAGGTGGAGCTGGGAGAGCTCAGAAGAGAGCTGTGGGTAGCCCAAGGCCACCCAACTGGCTTCATGGATGAGTGTGGAATCAAACCCCATGACTGCAAAATATGAGTCTGGCTTGCTAACCACTAGACCAGACTGGCTCACAAACTGGGTCCTTCCTTCCCTCTTTCCTTCCTTCTTTTTTACTCTTGAAGGAAACTGTGACATACACACTACAAAAGGAGAAGTTAGCCCAGCCATTTTATTGATCTTGGACAGAAAACACTTAAGGAAGATGCAGTCTCAATTTGAATTGTGATTGCCATGCAGAATTTGAATTACAACACAAGCATTTTTAACCTTCCGTGTCACATATTGTGATGGTTGATGATGACTTCATCTTTGTCAGTCATGCAAATTCTCACATGACAAGTACAAATTCATAAACTGCCCGTTCAATTATAGAGATAGGCAGCACTTCAAAAGAGAGAGAGAGAGAAACTTTTGTTAGTTTGTTTAAAACATGCAGCTTCATACCTGCTGATAAAACTCTCCAAAGATGAGAGGAGAGAAAGCTTTCTACTTATCAGAGGAAGCTAATTTATGGCAGCAGGGAGAAGAGGGAAACAGTTCAGGCTATCTTTGAACCTGGTAAGCCAATACATCTGCTCTCATTGGGTCTGCAAGGCACATCTGAAGCACAAAATCCACTTTCAGAGGCATCCCACACACAGGGCATGAGAAATAATTCTGAAAGCAATTAGCATCCTCATTTGCCTCCTTTTCTGCCCTACAGAATGAAGGTGGCAGAGGAGAAAAAATAATAGGGGTGATTTCCACATGGATTAGTTGAGCATTGGACTGAAGGTCACTGGCTGTCGGGGCCATTTGACTTGCAGAGCCATTTCCTGAGGCAACCCCTCCACAGCCCCGCTCCCCTCCTAAAAGTCATCAACCTAGAATCTATTGCTGCAAAACCTAGTCCTAGTAATGGGCTTTCCAGCAACAGTACTTTTTACTTACCTTCTAATGTGGAGCTGCCATCAAAGCTCCATCCACTGTTCATACATGGACACCAAAACAGATGTCCACAAGTATGCAGAAGTCCCAGCATGCACATCCAGGCATTCAATGCAACTGAATACTCACATGTGTGCCTCAGTAAAATAAGCAAAGGCAGAGCACCACAGCCAATGCTATCAAGCTAGCAAGTGATAACGGCAGGGGATCAATACCCCACATTATTTCTTGTTAGCAGGTTATTTGATTGGCATCTGGAGGCAGCCCTTGACTGCTCACTGGAAGACACTGAAGCTGAAGTTCAGAGAAGACAGGACTCATTAGAAAAGACCCTGATACTGGGAGAGACTGAAAGCAAAAGGAGAGGGGATGGCAGAGGGTGAGATGGACATGGCCTTGGACAGACTCTGGGAGTCAGTGGAGGACAGATGAGCGGGTAAACAAAACACGCTTCCTTGGGGACGGTCTGTTCATTTTAAATGCGTGTTTTGCTTAGCCCCTTGGGAACGCTTAAATCCGGATTGAACCCACTTTTCTTTAATCCACTTCAGTGGAAGGGCAATAGAGATACAAATTAGTACCATGGGAACGCATCCACAGTGTGAAATACAATGGCTGCCTTGGATGTCAAGTGACTCATGCTTGCATTGTTCCTAACTGATAGCACAAACCAACCACGGTCCTATCACAACATTATATCCAGGCCAAAGATCATTGCATCTCTCCCTCCCAATGAACCAGAATGTTAAACTGACCTTTACTGTCATGTACTTTGTAGGGATGTTCACAAATATTCGTATTATTCATTCTTCGTATGAATTCGGCCATTCAGATTCGAATTAAATGTTGGCACATTTGAAGGCTGACTTTCAAACTTGAACTGAATTTGAATCGAATTTGGAGCACTTGTATGAAACTTCATTACATCTGTGAACATGGGAGGTGGGAAAGCGGCTGCCCCAGTCACATCTGCAATGGATCGTGAGCAAATCTGACAGGGTTTGAGAGCAGAATCAAAGTGGATTTGGAGTGGATTTGGTGCTTTCAGAATGGATATGTCATGGGATATGTATCAGATATGTATCGGATACATATTGGATACGGACGTGTTTGTATTGGATATTTATACGAATGTGTATGAATACATTTGTATCAAATAGAATCCTACCACATTCAAAGGGGATCTATTCGAATGAATACTAATTTTCTTAGTACTTTGTTCTTATGGATGCCACTGTATGGCAAAAGGTTAGCAGTGAGCCTGGGGGAAGCACAGACTGAGTGCTCCTCTTCTTCCAACTTGACTGCCCATGCAGCCCATCAGGAAGAGCAGCTGTTGCATGGAAACAGACAAGGGAATAACAGCCCAGCAGAAGAAAAGCACTTACCTTTTGCCTCTTCCCTCTGCCTGCCTTTGCAAGGATACATCAGAGAAAGTGCTGAAGGTAAAGGGATTGTCCCACCCCCCCACTCTCCCCACACCTATTAAAGTAGGATGCAACTCTCCATTTGTTGTCACATGGAAAGAAAGCAGTACTTATCCTTCTGGTCTACTCAGTAGTAATGGTGCCAAAAATAGCTAGCACCTGCCCAAACTGCGAAGGAGCTTTATGCTCTAGATGTACTCAGGGAGCTATTTTTCCCCCAGATTCATCTGGATTCATATGCTTGGTTCAGGGCACACTCTGGCCACGCTTCCAGGGATCTGCTGTGCAGGCAACTCCAGGAAAAATCCAGTGTACCAAACTCATGCTTGTCAAATGGAAATAGCAGGACTGTTAGGTATATTTCAGCCTTTTTTCAGCCTGAGTTGATGTATGAGCCTCAGTGAGTGGCTGTGCATACAGTATATGTACCAATATGCTCTGCAGCCTCACTCATATAGGCTCATACTGCCCTATAATGGTGGTGAGGATACATGGAGCAAATGGGTTAGTTCCCCGCTTCACATAGTTTACTCATGTGTAAGGGAACAGTAAAAGATCCAGGGCTGTTTAAGAAAAGCACCTTACACTCCTTGGGTTTGAACTGCCATTTCCTTTCAATAAATAGCAGTTCTGCACATTCCTCTTAGGGATGTGAAAGGGGTGGGGAAATGCATGTTTGTTTTACTACCAAAGCAAAAGCCCGTTAGCTCATTTCACTGACAAATTGTTTAATCAAGAAACCTTTTTTTCATTCAATTTCTCATTTTTTCCCAAAGAAAAGTACAATTTTCCATCAAAAAAGCCCTTTTATGACCAAATACAAAGGGAAATCTGGATGTTTGGTAAAATTGTTCATTTTCGCAAGTGAGAGACTGGCACACTTTGCGAAAAACCAACATTTCATATCAATCTGAATATCTGCAACTGTGAAATTTTCAATCAAATTTGCAAATGCAAATTGAATTTTCCATATATCTAATCCCTATGCCTAGTACGAAGAGTCCCTACGTACTTTTGTTTCTGTGCAGGAGGAGGGAAGATCAAAATGAGCATGGTAAGCCTCAGTTTAGGGCCAACAGGAACACACTATTGTAGCCACTGAGTCCTGCATTTATTGCTCAGTGTTTGGAAGGGATTAAAAAAAAAACACCTCCCTTTCTGAGCACAAAATGTAAAGGAATTGCTCAGCACTAGTCTGCTCCTATCATCCGCTCAGTTGGGTAGAAGATCTAGTGTGGAAAGTAGCGGGTTTTAAGCTTAAAGGAGAAGAAAGGACAAGGGGAATAAATTCTTCCTCTGATGTAGATGCCGTTGTAGTGTAAATCTGACAAGAAAAGTATAGCTTCTGACAAAAATAAATAATAAAAATGGTTTTCCTTGTGTGCTGCCCCATCAATCAAGCTCCCGGGTGCTCAGCACCTATCAATCAGGCTTGTGTGTATAGCACATAAACTTTCCGATAATGTGAATGACTTAAATCCTCTCAGCATTAATTCCGAGTCTAAAAGACAGCAGTTGCTCTTAACACCACAGCAAATATAAAACATTCCTCTCTCTTTTTAAATAGAAATATTCACATGGACATTTGAAACTGTTTTGTAAGAACTAGAATTTAGGATTTATTAAGCCCAGCAGTATCTACTTGACTCACAGGGGTACACCAAAGGATCAGGTAGATGAGTTTGCCAGGGATTTCTTAGCCAAGCTCATTTAGTTAGAGGTACTTTGTCTGATTTGAACTAGTGTGTTTAGACCAGAAAAAACCACTGTTTTAGACCACAGAGGTCACTCTCTGAATCCACCCAAACACGCCCCTTCAACTAGCTCTTTTAAAGCCATGATGGTCATGAGCTGGGCAAACAGCTGGCTGGGTGAACCTCAACAATTTCTACTTCCACGCAAATCCGCAAATATCAGAAGTACCTTGCAAATGTATTGCAATAGGCTTGGGTCCTCCTTCCGTCTCAGATGATGTTAATTCTCTTACCCCTCAGGGCTCATCCCCATGGCAAGGATACTGTGAGGCAAAAGTAATTTCACTTCACAAGAGTCCCCATGCAAAGCCCTAATTCGGGCTACATGAGGCACAAAAGGCAAGAAATCAGAGTAAAAAGACCCCCCCCCTTAATAACTGTTCTTGGCCCGGGCAAGAGCGGGTTATAAAAGTGGCGTGGGGACACTCCCGGGTTACGATCGCAGCATTAGCGGGCAGGGCTTCGCTGTCCCTGCTGCTAACACTGCGATGGCAACTGTGCCCCCTTTCCTGGGTGTTTAATTGCCCAGGTAAGGGCTTGATTTACCCCCAAACAATCTCGCCTGACAGCTGTCCAGCACAGCTGAGCAGCTCTCAGGCTGCCAAGAGCAGGGCAGAACTCCGGTAAAATTATTAAAACAGATGCGAAAGCTGCGTCTGTTTTAATCATTTGTGGAGTTCTGCTCAGCTGTTCAGGGCAGCTATCAGGCAAGATTGTTTGGGGTAAATCAAGCCCTTACCTGGACATGTAAGGGCTTGATTTGCCCCCAAACAACCGCCTGGCAGCTGCCCTGCAATCTGCTGGACAACTGTCAGGTGGGTATAGGGGCTGTCAAGAGCAGGGAAGATTTTTAAAACAGACACAAAAGCCGCAACTGTTTTAAAAATCTTCCCTGCTCTTGGCAGCTGCTATACTCACCTGAAAGTTGCCCAGCTGACTGCAGGGCAGCTGCCAGGCAGTTGTTTGGGGCAAATGAAGCCCTTAACTGGGCAATTAAGCACTCAGGCAAGGGGGAGGAGAAAACTGTGGCATCCCGATGCAGGGATTTACTGGGGTTTTCATGGGGATGGGCAGGTTTGCCTTGAACCTGCCCTGTCCTCCACTGCCATGGGGACTCCTTAATGCGAATTAGATTTGCATTAAGGGTCCCCCAAATTCACCATGGGGCATTGGCAGAAAAACTCAGTTGGATGGCAACTTGAGGCGGCAATATGAGCAGAGAAGTAGGTATTTTTTCCTGCCACCACTGCCATGTGGCAGGCACAATAATGGGTTCCTACCCATGTCCAATCCGATTCACATTGGGATTTGCCCCTGTTGAGGTCTTGATAACCATCCTCCTGCTTCACGGAAGTCCCTGGAATGCCAGGTTGTTTTGCAGTCTCCACAAGGATAATTGGGAATACTTTGGAGCGATCGTGTTGAGAGTCTTAATTGTCCCATGTTATCAGAGTAAGACCAACAAGAGCACCAGCAACAGTCCTGCCATGTTAACCAGAACTTTTCCCCAAGTATTCAAGAAGCAGATTTCACAGATGTCCAGTCAGTGGCAGGTTAGCTCCGACCCCGCAGTGAGGAACTATCACCAGACAATGATCCATCCATGACAATTGACTCAAACCAAGTCAGCTTATTAATGGGTTCTGATCCCCTCACTCTGTAGCAAAGTCCAATTCAAGAGTATGTCCTGTCATGTGAGTTGTGTGTGTCCATGAAGCACTGAAAAAGCACCATGGTGTAGGGGTGTGCATGAATATGGGTTTTTTGCATTCAAATTCAAGTCAAATTGAATGTCAAAACATTAAATTCAAATGTTTAAAATCCAAATGTCAAAAAAAAATCTATTTGTTCAAATGTTAGATTCATATCTAAAGATACGAAGGTCGACAAAGTTGATAAATGTATCTGCACTCAAATTATTGAAACAAATATTTCAGAACATCTGAAATCCATTTGAATGTCTAAATTTAAATGTTATTAAATCTGATTTGAATTTGAATGTCTACATTCATTGGATTCAAATCAGATTTTTGAATACTCATGCACATCCCTACCATGGTGGTCCTGGAGTCCTTTAAGTCCTGATCCAACCCATTTGAGGAGTCCTCTGTGAGGAAATTGAAATCTCCCAATACCACAGTGGAGAGAGCTTCCAACCTCTCCAGACCACTCCAGTTTGCTTTTCATAACTGATTCACTCAACCTGTAATTTTGCCTGCAATTCAAAATATTGTCTTGTGCCTCGGAGGCTGCATCTCCTGGGTTACACAGCAGCTGCTGAGCCTGACAGTACAGGGCAAGCAAAATGAGATGCTTAACAAATCAGATTGAGTACACTCCCAAATGCTTCCTCCGTCTCGGCTAAGGGCAACCAGATTAAACTCACAGCAAACCAGGAGGGAGGATGGGTTACCTCTTGGCTGGAAAGCACAGCCCTACTGCCTTCTATAGGACACAGCATTAGCTGGAAATGGCTACATGGACTTCCCAGCCCCTTGTGCCTCATCACCATGGGTAGGATCAAAATGGGCCTGTACAGCCTTACTTCTTATGCCTTGAGCAGCGAGATGGGTTTTGCTACACAATCTTCAGAGGCTTTTTTTTCAGATAGAGAGAAATGATCACACATTGGTCTTTATATACAAAGCTGTGGCTCAGAAAATAACAATGCTACTTGGTTTATTCATGGATGATGCACAAGCCTAAATCATGTTTTCAATAGCTTTAATAAATTAGAGGAAGATAAGTGTCATGCACAAAGAGTGGGTAAGCCCTCACTTCTTTCCTGTAAAGAATTAAATCTGTGACTACGATGCAAAATGAACAGAATGGCAAGTGAACTCAAGTATGCTTCTGTAAAAGCATTTGTTAAAGGTCTGCAGAAAACGTCAATGGACTCCATGTTAAATATTCTGAACACAACATACTCCAGAGATCCTGTGTCAAATGCAGTTACCATCTCAGATGAGACAGGGAATACAGTAATCTGTAGCGTCATTTCTTCTGTTTGGGAGTAGTGGGAAATGTCTCGTGCCCCATGTTTGAAAGGGCACTTGACTTTGCTGGAACTGAGGTGGCAATGAGGATTCATGATCAGTTAGAATCTCTCTGAACTTAACGCATGGAACAAATTTTTAAAAACAAGCATTCGCTGTTTAAAAGACTGAAGCAGCATTCTAGCATAGTTCAGAGAGAGAAAGAGAGAATATGGCAACTGGTGTCTTTAGTGAAGATGTTTAGTTCTCCCATATTCCAAATATTTCATCAGTCTAGTAAAAGTATGGTTGCTATGAGCAGGTCTTGCCATTAGTGTGAACATAGTGAACCCATAGTGTGGTCTATGGGTCTGCCTTCCAAATGCTGGTGTGGCTCCCCTTCCTAGTATGCTCCATCCACCCAGGACAGAGTTCCTACCCATGCCTAGACTGGTCTAGGCACCGAAAATGGCCCCCATGGTCTGGACTACTGGTAAACCTCAAGCTGTTTCTGTACTAGGGGGAGATGGAGTGATCCATCAAGGACCTCTCTGATTGAAGAAGTTCAGGCTGGGGCAGTCGCTGTGCTACCTCATGCTCACATGAACTTTGGAACCTGATGAGAGGGCTCCAATGGTCAGAAACTGAAAGGTCCTGGCTTTGGAGCCCTAAGGGGAATGGGTCCTCTGCTACACTGCCACACAGAGGTATGCACCTTTCTGCCTCTCACCCAGTCTAGTTAAAACAGGTCTACCAGTATCCCAATCTAGATGGCCATGTTGGCTGCCTAAACTTCTATGCTGCATCCAGTGCATATGCAGTGGCCTATCAGGAGGGTTGACTCCTAGTCTTCACTGGAGTATGGAAGAAAGAGACTGAGAAGCAGGCCAAGTAGGGCCCTAGACCATTTGAAGGATAAGTGCAGAAAGGTCCATGATTTTGAGATCTACCAGCATACTAAAGGGTGGTATACAAGCTACATCTCCAAAATGGGAGGGCTATGAGCAAAAGCTCCTGACTTTCAGAGCATTTGGAGTCCCCCAGTGCCAGCTCCCAGCTTGTGTGAGCTTCAGAGCCAGTGTGGGGGCTGACACATAACAGTCTGTCCCAGTGCAGACTGAATTATTACTTGTGAGCAAGACCTAAGTCTCCAAAAGAAACAGCATACACAATACTGTGTTAGTAAAGCAATTTAGCATGCATTTGCTATTGGCATTGACAATCTCCTTTCAGAGAGCACTTCTGATTCTTGTCATAGTTTGGTTCGTAAAAATAATTTTCATTCCAGCTCATTAAGGATACAATTTATTCCAGTGAAGTCCCAGGGGAAGGGGCCTCTCCTTGAGAAATTTGTTATTGGGCTGCTCAGTGAACACTCTAAATATTCCACATTAATTCCACACTGATGCTTAACCTCAAAGGTCTAATAAATTCTCATGTACCAGACCTTACCACAAAATGGCAAGATGAGTGTGGGGTTCTCTGGAAGCACTCTAACTTTGGCCATGTGAAAATTGTGCTTGGGGAACTGTGATCTCCCCAGCCAGGGTTATTCAAACCCAAAAAGACAGATTCATGACTGCTGACAAAGAGAGTAGAACAGGTAGGTCTTCTGAAGGCATGGTGGCACAGTGACAAAATGGCTGAAAAACCCCCATAAACCTACACCCTGCCAGCACATTAATCCATCCACAAGGGTGCAGAGCTGAACAGACCGAGAGTTCTCGGAGCAGAGTTATGGAATCATAATGCCCCATGCATATCCTGATAGTGATTATTTCATGAAGCGGTAATGATTAGGGAATCCCCTTCGAATGTGGTAGGATTTTATTTGATATGAATGTACTCATGCAAATTTGCATGGATATCCAATACAAATGCATACGTATCAATGCATATCTGGTACGTATCTGATATGTATCCGCCCTGAATCCCCTTTGAATCTGCTCTCAAACCATGTCAGATTCACTCTGGATCTGTTGCAGATGTCACTGGCACAGCCACTTTCCCACCTCCCCATTTCATGAATATTTCCAAGCTTCGTATGAATGTTCCAAAACATTTGTATTCTCATGAATTTCAATGTATGAATGGCGTAACATTAGATTCATATACAAATGTCCAAACTGGTATGAATTCATATGAATAACGAATGATATGGATATTTGTACCTATTAGGGGCGTGCATGAATGCAATTTTCAGGAATCAATTAGATTCAAATTGAATACCCCAAAATTCAATTTGATTCAAATCTTTAAAATCTGAGTTTAACTAAATTCGATTTGAATTAAGCAAATTTGAATCTATTCATTTAGATTTTCAATTAGAATTTGCACTTATGAATGTTGACAACATTTGTATGTGCCTGTACGCATCGTTATGCATCCTATACGCATCCTGTATGCATCTGTACACATCCATATGCATCCCTTAGTATCCTGTATGCAACCTGTTTTCATCCTGTATGGATCCATACAAATGTGTATGGATGCAGGAAAGATGTGTATCTGCAAGTATTCATCAAGTAAGACCCCGTACACATGTGAATGTCCGGATAATTCAAACGAATAGATCCTAAATTCAAAATTTGTTTGAATCTTTAAATTTGAATTTATGGACATTTGATTTGAATCCCAATGTCGAATTTCAGGCAGATTTGATCGAATTTTGAATATCTTTGGATATCTGAGCACACCCCAAGTGCCTATCCCTTGTAATGATAGCATTTCAAAATTATTGTGCGAGTAGTAGTAATTTAAATAGCAGTGCATTATGAAGCACACTTACATGGAAGTTAAAACTACTGAAATCAATGCAGATCAATGTAAATAGACATGGTCCAAAAACTAACATTTAGGGCTGGATTTAGCACTACAAGACTTGAATATACCTAACCTAGGAGGTCAACTTGGTATGAGAACGTGTCTGTGTTGAACCTTGCTTTGTCAGTCCACTGACAGCACAAATGTAAGATGTGTTGTACTCCAACACTAGGATATTTCTGGTCTTTTATACCTCAAACTAAAAGAAAGAGAGACAGATAATTTAACAGCACATGGTTTCTATAAAATACAGGGGAAAGGATGAGAGCTCTGACATTATACTTTTTAAAAAGTTTCTGGTATGTAGAGATGGACACCTGCGACCCATCTTAGAGATGGCACACCTCTATGATCCAGAACTACAGGTGGTGTGTGTGTGTGCTTTTTAGAACCATGCCATAGCACGCCATTGGAGAATTTGGGAGAGTTTCTATTCAGTGCACACCATGGCAGCAATGAAAAACATTTTCCCAGTTTCCAAGGCTGGTAACTGTCAGTCCTAGCCTTCGGAGGCATGGGGGAGCAGCTCACCCATGCATCTACAGGACATAAATCAGTGGGTCTAGTTAATCTGGATCCACTGATCCACTTGTAGCCCTACAAGTTTAGGCTGCTTCCTCACAGTCCTTATGGACTAGGCCAGATGCTGCTGGGAAATGCAAAGCATGCTTGGTAGAGTAGTCCCTAGGAGGCTGTGAATCCTGGAAAATGCAGTAGCTGCAGCAACCTTAACCTTGTAGTCTCCCAGCATGAAAATTGTGTCAGAGAGCACTCCAGAGCAGCCCTGGAAATGGCCATTTCTGGCATGCCACAATAATCCCCCTGTCTGCAATTTTGGAGGCAAGAAAACAAAACAAACGTTAGGTCAGGCCTGGCACTCTTTGTGCCAATGGCTGCACAATCCCAATCAGTTTTCTCTTCCTGGCCTGAATAATTTGATTCAGGCCAGGAAGCATGCTCCACAGGGATGGGCAGGACTTTTTCCATCTGTCTGCTTCACATCAAAGTGAATTGGGCAAAACTTTGTGTTTCTGCAAACAGAGCCACTTTGAATGTGCTAGGCTTCAAATCTACCACCCAAATCCAAACTGAAGCCATTCCTTACCTTCAGGAATGTAACAAACCTCAAACAAAAACTCAAAAGCTTTTGTTTTGCATGCAAAGTTTAGTCTTAGAATATAAGCAATATTCAATTCAAATGCAAAGTTTCAAAACTTCGCAATTCATATGAACTGCAAAGGTAACAAACATTTTTCACCCATCCCTAATGTTCCAATGTGTGGACTGCAGAATCAGCCACAGAGAGCAAGACGGTAAGCAAAATCAATGCATTGCAATACAAGGGTAATGTATTTTAGTCACTGTATAATGCTTTTGTCATTTCTCATTTTATATAATACAGTGCAGAGGCTATGGAGATTGGAAACCATCTTCAGCACATCTGAAGTACTGATTGCTTTTCAACACAGATGTAAAGGTTTGCACAAACATCATCAAGAAACAAATAAAGTTGTCAGAGTGCATTGTCTGGAGGAACAAGAAAGCTATTGTCAGGCAAATAAACGTTTTCCATTCTAATTACATTCAAAAGGGAGACCTAATTTCTAAAATATAATAAAGATTTTCAGTCCAGTAATGCTAAGAACTATTTATTCAAAATTCTATTCAATGCTTTATTGATTTATTCTATATCCACAAGGTTTAAAGGTTTTTCACTTTATAGGGGATTTAAATGGAATCTATTAAGGAATATCTTTTTGGAAGAATGGCAAGTAAATCAATCACCCACTGATTCAAATTACTAGCCCCAATTGTTGACTTTGTACAGAATTCCTTATATTCAGTTTTCTCTGGTTGTGTTTTTCAATTTTAGATCTTTAAAATAACCCTTGGTGAAAGAGCACACCTGAGATGTGCCAAATGGGTTCAGCTGTTTCATGGTTCATGGCAAAACACACGTTTGCTAATGTTTGCATCAAACTGAACATTCGGTTGTCTGGATACCAAAACAAATTGGTGGAACTGAACCATTCCAACACTCGCATGTCAAAACTATTTCATCAAACAGTTCAACGTTCGTTGCAGTTTTGACCTTGAAAAGAGTTTTTTTTCCAATGGAAGAAACTTATTTCTTATTTTCAAACCAATTTGAAATTAAACAATTTATTCAATTAACCATTTTGCCATGGAACCAAACAAATGGGTGGCTGGTTAAATGACGAACCAAGCACACAATATTAGTTTGTGCACCATTTTTAGAGCACACATGTTTAAGAGACCCTCTGCGGATTTGTGATTTATGATTTAAAATCTCCTTAATTTAATGATGTAGTAGAATAAGCTCTATGCAAGTATAACCCCCTGGTATAACTATTATATCACAATTTCAGTAGTGAATTTTCTTTCTTTTTTCCCCAATGTTTTTATTATTTTATGATACAAACATAAAACATCATAATTAAGGTTCTCATACAGAAACTTTAATTTAATGATATGACACAATAAGTTCTATGCAAGTATACCCCCTAATACTGCTATTGTATCACAATTTCAACAGTGAATTTTCAAAAGAAAATTGGAGGTTTGAATACATTACTGGATCATTTTAGTAGCAAAATAACAGTGTCACAGGAAATGGCTCAGTTCAGTTCCCTCCCTTCCTCTAAATCCTTCACATAACAGAACATATACAGCACACGCATAGTTCTTTACCTGATGATTTGCATTAGAATTGACAGAGAAAGGGAAAAAAGTCAGATACCCTGAATTATCCTTAAGCTAACATCTGCAGTGCCCAGAATGAGAGCTGGGAGTAAGAATGTGTAGCTTTCTTCTACAAAGCAGCATACAGTACTTGAAAATTGTCAGGATGAGGGGGGCAATGTACTTTCCTTATACTACAGTGTTTTTTCGCCTTCTTTTTTCATTTGTATAGTTTTTTGCTTCATTTTCATCTATTACGACAGTAATTTCCTGACAGTACTTCTGAGTCATTTTCTAATATACATCAGCAAACAATGAGCTCAATTTCATGAAATGAAAATAAAATAAAATAAATGCCAAAAGTGGTGTGACACTTTTAATGGACAATGATAACTTCAGTTGTACCAGGGTCTGATATTTAATGAAATAAAATATACATATGCCAAAGGGTATTCTTAAATATTTGGTCATTAATAAGAGTTGTTAAGGGCAATTTTAAATTAAAAAAGAAAGACAGCTAAAGACCTTTCCAGACTTTTATCTCTAGGACTAGCTAGCAAGCTGTATATTTAGGCTTTTTTTTTTTTTTTTGCATTGGATTTATTTTGGATTACTTCCTAGAAAAGAGACCTGCCATCCACATACTAGTTAAGACCATGGTCTGCATTTGTATGCTAATGGCAGATCTATATTCCATATTCCAGGATAGAATCCAGAATAAGGCCCAATACAGAAAGGGCCTTAATTTTAAAGACTGAATCCTTCAATCTAGATACAGCAACACTACCTAAGTTAAAGTAGTAGATTTGCATTCATATTTTGTAGTACAATATTTTTCAAGCTTTTCAAAGAGCAACGTAGCTCTCATGTGTTGTGTGTTTCCAAGTGTGCTCTTTGCTGTCATTCTGTCTGATTACAGCTGTTAACCAACGTCTGGTACACTCGAACAAATGGAACGACCTCCACCATTGCCACCAGCTGCAGCATTTGTTTATCTATTTCCGGACAGGTAGCAACAGATACCAGGGAACGACTGTAAGCTTTTGCAATGGATCTAACTCTACAACATTATTGTCTGAATTTTGCTAAGAATGGTCCCAACATGTATAGATCAGGGCTGGATCCTGCATTCATTAAAAACAAAACAAAGAACATTTATTGCATTTTGAAATAATGCAAAATAAATTGTGCTTCCAGTATTAAAAAACAATGGTTTCAAACAAAATGTTTTCCATCCCTTTTCCCTCCCACTCCACCTCTAACCTTCCTTCCAGAATGGACTTTAGTAACTTCTCTTCTAAATCTCCAACTTCGTGTTAAAGGCTTTTTTATCTCTATCAAAAAATTTAATATAAAAAATAAATATAAAATCAGAGTATTCCATATTTATTCCCAACATAGTCTCCTTCCCTTTAACAAAATCAAATGCTAAGTTATTCCATGCTCTGATATTCCATTTTATTATATCCTTCCAGCTCCTCACCATTACTGCATGAGCTGCCCATATCTTTTGTCTACGTAAAGGGTTTTCTGATTTTCTTATATTGATTTGTGACTGACCAATGCTAAGCAGAGTTATTTTGACCAATTTGTTTCTCTCTAATTTCCTTCCCGCTGATTAACTTTCCAAAATTTTTGGACTTCCTTACAGTCCCATCACATATGTGAGTATATTCCTTTGTCAGCACATCCAAGCCGACATTGTGAGGGAATTCTATTAATAAACTTAGGTAACATGTGTAGCATTCTATACCAACAACCTAATAATTTTAATTGCTGCTCTTTTATTCTGGTATTCTTAACGTTTATAGCATATTTCAGCCAGTGTTTAATATCATGCCTTTCTGTTTTCATATCCTGCATCTTTCATATGACAACACTGGCTATAAACCCACAGATGAGGAGTGCCCCCAGATATGGATAAAAATCCCAATGTAATACTGGGTT
Organism: Aspidoscelis tigris stejnegeri; assembly: GCA_023333525.1. Taxonomy (NCBI): domain Eukaryota; kingdom Metazoa; phylum Chordata; class Lepidosauria; order Squamata; family Teiidae; genus Aspidoscelis; species Aspidoscelis tigris. The sequence goes on along the minus strand of JALMGA010000002.1, from coordinate 86,020,257 downwards.
GTTGAGCAAAAATCTACTGAATCGTTATCATATAAGATCTAGCAATGTAGGTTCATTTGTTTAGCTCCTGATTATGAACAGCACTAAATAATATAATATATGGATTTGGTCTTATGGTTAAAATGTTGGACTCCTATCTAGTAGTGTTCCAGTTCAATTCTGCACTCCTAAACACATCTGGGTGGCACTGGGCTAGTCACAGCTCTCTTTCTGAGCTCTAACAGTCTCACCTACCTCACAGGGTGTCTGTTGTGGGGAGAAGAACAGAAGGTTTGTCAGCCACTTTGAGTCCCTTTAAGGGTGAGAAAAGTAGGATATAAAAAAATTCTTTTCCTTCTTTGTACATGCCACTATCAAAGGCAGTCTATTCAACTTGAAATTGACCCGGGACTCCTTGAAAGCTCAATCTAGGATGACCATTATAAAAAATGGAAAGAAACATAATAAAGTTCATCTCCAAAGTTTGTCACCACTGATTAAAAAAAGAGCATTAGATGGGTACCCTTCAAACATTTACATTGATACTCTTTCTGTTTTTTTAAAAAAGAAAATAACAAAATGTATTAAATTACACATTCAGGTGCCTAGGTGACTCAGGTGGCCACTTCTGTTTCATGAGATTAAGCTTGATAGAGCACACTGGGACTAATTATGAGTAGATGTGGTAAAGCTCACACTGTCAGCAACTCCATGAACGCCTCATTGTATAATTTATTTTATTTATCCTTGAATGTTCTATTTTTCTAATTAGAATACATGTAGGCTTGTAACTTCAGAAAATAACAATAGAAATGCAGTCGCTCCCTGTTGACTTACACTGAAGATTTTTTTTTAAGTCCCTTTGGAAGAAAACAATCATTTGTAAAAGAACACTTCCACTTAAGATGATAAACAAGATGATAAAGCTAAATCGGTTGTAAAGATAATTGATTTGTAATTCTACATCAAGGAAACTAGTGAATTTGTCTATGGCTGGTTCCTCATGATGACACCTGTATTGCAAATGAAGATCACTATTAGAATAATATTGTTCATCTTCCTGCTGCGGCTCAAAACAAGGGAACAGGGAACCAGGGAACCTTTATTCGCCGGCTCAGTGTTTTCACCGGCAAACATCTTCAGAGAGCACAGAAAATGGCAGCAAAAAATATATATATAATGTTTTTGCCTGATGTATCACAACTGAGAGACTATGACAAAGCTTGGGGGATCAATAGAAAAACGCCTTCTCATGTACCACCACCACCTGAATCTTTGAGGAGACAGAACTATCAGAAGACCCTCCCAAGTAATCATAGAGCCTTTTCACACTTGGGACAGTCTTGCACATTCTGGGTCACTCCATATTCACACTGTGGCACTGCCTCTAGCCCAGAGTGTGGGAGGCCACCCCAATCCTCCATAACTGTGGATCAGTAAAAACTGATCCACAGCTTGACTGGGAGCATCAGCCACACAGTCCCTTGCTGCAACTGCCATGGCAACAGCAGAAGTTGCAGTGGCCATTGCTATGACAATTCAGACAGTCCACCATCTGCACTGCAATGACCCAAGAGAGAAGTTGGAGATGATGTCAGCACAGGCCGTGTGAAGCCAACCACTGCCCCTGAACTGTCCAGTTCTGCATTTGCTGATATACCAGACCAGCAGGACACTAGGGCCTCCCTTCCACATCTCTGAAGCAGCTTAAATAAGCCTTTGAGATGAAGTGGGATTGTTCACACGCCATTTGCACTTACCATGAACATTCTGTACTAGAAACAGTGGATTAGAGAAGGCTTGGGAACACACTATATCTCTGAGGTGACCCTCTAAGGTGACCCTGTTGTTATGTCTGAACACAGCATAAGGGTGGCACCAGGAATGTCCTGAGGGAGGGAGGATCCTAGAGCAAAGCCTCTCTTAGATTGCACCATCATGGGGAAAGAAAGCTCCTAGTACCTTTTCTGGTCTGGCATACTGGGCAAGGTGGAGTAGCGCTTAATACTGAGTCAGGAGTAGTGGAGTACTATTTTCTTTATCATTAGAAAAAGCAAAACAGGAGGGAGGGGGAACCAAATTCCATTTTGTGGTATTGTACCCCATGAATACTAAAAAGAATAAACATGAATAATAGTTTGAAACAGCTTAGAAAAAAAGAAGAAAAAGAATCAGCTTATCCTTTTGTCATTTAAACCGACATTCGTTTCCTAGTGGCATTGCTCCCTCTGAGAAATCTCTAGCCACCTTACGAATAATGTCTGAGCTTGTTTGTGCTGAAAGAAAATTAGTGTAGAAATTATCTTGTCTGTCTAGGAAAATTTTCAGGAGAAGGCTAATTAGTGACAGATGAGCAACCGGGTAAAGCGTGTGCAATTGATTGGCAGGGACTCAGCCGTGGAAATGCCACTGAGGGCCCACGGCCTAGCCCTTTTACCTAAGCCTAATCTACATCATAAGGTTGCTGTGGGGATAAAGTGGAAGAAAGGAGAATCATCATCATCTTCACCTCTTCAGAAGAAAGATGGGAGATGAAGCCTGAAAACAAAGAAACTAGCTGTACATCAGAACCATGCCTCCAGGCCATAAAAATCTGTAAACATGAACATTTTCCATGCATAACAAAGAGCCCCCAAGGCAAGTCCATTTGGTTTATTTTTTGTAAAGCCACATTAATTCCATTTCTGTGAAATTATAATTTCTAGCAACAGTAGAATCTGTCCATGCCTTTTTGTGCCGCAGTTCTACAAGGCTTCATTAACTGTGTGCACCTCAGGTTTACTTAGTTAAAGACATTAAGGAAGCAGTCATAGGATGACCAGAGGGATAGCAGTCACAATCTCTTTGGAAAATTCCTGCAGCTTCCAAACTCCTTTTAGGTCATACTGCCATTAAAAATTAAAAAAAAATATATAGTTATTTAGAGCTAAAGTTCAGTAAGTGTCTCTGCCAACTGCCTGGCAACCAACCCTGGCTGCACTCAAACCTTAAAAGGAGGGGAGGGGCACATCTGAGGCATGTGAAGACCACAGGCTTTTTACAGCCCAGCAAGGACTCAACTGTGCAGATTTTTCTTTTGTTACCAAGCTTCCAGGACATTAGGGAAGTAGGGGGCAGGGTTCCCACCCAAGCAGGAGGGTCAGCTGACTTTCCTGCCCTATCAAGAGTTGGAGGGGGGAACCCATATAAAAAGGAGAGACACACTGAAAGCAGTGTGGGTGGCCTTAGAGCAGAGAGCCAGCTGGCTCCCTGCAGCCATTACACCATGCGCTCTCTGCAAATGCAGCAGAGAGTGGAGGTTTGGAAACTCTCCGAAAGGAGACCAGAGAACCTCAAGAGAGAGGCAAGTGGCTTCTCTCTGTTCTTGCTCTGTTTCCTGGCTGGAAGCTAAGCGAGGGAGGGAGCTGCAGACAAGTTTGTCTTGCAGGCTTACAAGGGCTGAAGCCTAGAGAGGCAGTCAGTTGCTTGTGTTAGAAAGCAGAGATTTCTTAACTTAGGCAAGGAGCTGCTTTTGGGGTGGAACAGGCTTTATTTTGACTAGTGGAACTCGGATCATTTTGCAACAGGCACTTATTAAGATTATACTAGGACCCTTGCAGCCAAACAAGTTGACAAGACAGGCTTGTCAACTTACAAGCTATTTCTTTTGTTTTTGCTATTTGCTTACTTTCTATTATTCATTGCTGTACTTAATACTTATCTAGTTTATATCTACAGCTGACAGAAGAGATTATTTCTGGATAGCAGTCCAAGTGGGGGTGCATTTACAAGTTAACTTTGCACCAGGGTACACTGTACTACTCGGCATTTGGATACTCTTTGCCATTGGAATATTGGTGAGCTAGTGACCAGTGTCCCCAGTGACAAGTGGGTTATCACAAGGCAGCTTAGAGATGGTTTGCAAAGTGGGATCATTCATTGACTGGTCTGCTCCTTCCCTCTCATGAACATTCCAGGGCCCTGATCTGGTAAAATTGGTAGCATTCCACTGCTAAAGGTACAGGCCCTCCTGGGTCCTGTCACATTGCCTGTTAACACCTGTGTCACTGAAGTGAAGCTGTGTGGTCTTTAATAGCTGCATAGCTTGATTTTACAGCCACAAATGTGTTTGAAAGATCCATTATTCTGTCAGCAAAGGGTGTCAGACGAATGCTCAAACTGACACAGGGGGAAGAGAGTGCTGCTGAAGTGCTCTGTGCATGTGAAATCTTCACTTCCCCTTCCATTCCATCCCACACCAGTGCAACTGAGTACAAATAACAGCTTAGCATGCTCATGTGAACCGTGGGTCATCAATGCATACATATGTCACTTTACCGAAGCTGTCTGATCCCAGCCTGGACTAGAAATGTGGATCAAAGATGAGAAGAGAATCCAAGTGCCACACACTATTGTCTGTAAGGCACTTTGGGGGCACTTTTTCCCTATATGTGGATGCAGCTTTAGGCATTCTGGCTCCTTCTTTCCACATTAGAAATTGAAGCAATAGTCAGAATTGAAGTGAGCAAATCTCTGACTTTGATTCTATTGTCAGGGGAGAGTATAAATGCCTTCAGGGCCCCTGCATCAAGAGAAGAGTGGTTAAACTACTTTAGCTAAACTGCTATAGTTAAAATGTTGTAGCAGTGCTTGACTCAGCATGGCAGGGGAATAGCACAGGGGCCATGTGGACACCCTGTTCTTCCTGCACATTAAATGCATAATAAGGGAGCAAGGTAATGCAGAAAATGCACTTTCATTGTGCATTAAAAGCACCACAAAGTCACTGGGTAAATCCTGCCGGTCTATAGGTCTTGAGGCACTATAGGTCTTCCCATAACATTACTCTGAGGATTTTCCATTACATTAATGTCTACAAGCAAACCAAAACAATGTTTCAGAACTTTAAAATCCTTTCTGAAATCAACAACCATTAACCATTCACACACACACCCCCAAATGCTCATGTCATTCAGCATCCTGAACCACTTCCCAATCTTTTATGAACAGGAGCAAAGTTCAGATAAGTTTCCTGTCTGCCGCACAACTCTGGTTCTTCCAGTACAACACAAGTGAGAGCTCATCCTCGTATATTTTTAATGTTAATAATGAAATTGTTGATCACATCTGCTGCCAACCAAGATCTCTTTCAAATTAACGTAACAAAATAAGGTTAAAAGGGCATCAGAAATTACCACTCCTTTCCTTCATATTGAGAATTAACATAAGCTCCTTGAAGGACCATGCCTTTACACTCTGAGAAAACAGCAGCAGAAAAGATTGCAGCAGATGGTGTATCTTAACATCTTCCAAAGAAAAACAAGTTATTAGTACTCTTCCCACTGCACCATCACTCTTTTGTCCTCTATTTAGAATAAAAAGACTAGCGTGAGCATACATATATTGAGTGAAATATCATAAATACCACATTATTCCAATTTAATACATCTGAAATTGCTTACGGAAGATGTTTATCTTTCTGTAACCCAGAACAGTATGGCTGGGGTTGCTTTCCACCCAGCCATACGTACAGACATATTTTACAGTTTGAAAAATATGACTATGTGTTGTATAATTTTACAGTTTTAGGATATCCTCCTCACAGAACCATCCTTGCAAAAATCAGGGCAGTTTTAAAAAAAAAAAAAAGGGGGGGGAAAGTTCAGTTATCTCATTTGCTAAAGCTGCTCTAATCTTACCATTTCATGCATGAAAATTCTTTAGCTCTTTGTAAAAAAAAAAAAAGTGAAAAAATAAAAACATTCTTGAATTTTCCCAGCAGTAAAAACATTTGCTATGGGTTGGACCAAACCCAAACCCAACAATCTAGGCACTTAAAAATACCATCACACCCCCTCAAAAGAAGAGCTTAAATTGATTAAATGATGGTTCTATCCACACATTTTGTAATAAAAATATTATGTGTACAAGAAATGCAATCAACTATTACCAGAAGTTGAAAAATTAATGAAACCATTCCAACAAATAAGGTGGCCTGAAATACCATTAATTTCAAACATCATGGGGAAATCCAGAATGATCACAGAAATCCAGAATGGTGCATTCATGATGTAGGAATCCATCATGCTGGCATATGAGTCAGTGTAGCACTTGAATGGCAGAGCAAAAGAGCTTTCAGACCTTTCTCTAGCTCTGCTACTGCTGTGTGGCTGCCACCAACACCTGAGGTCTTCTCGGTGGGTATCTCATCATTCATCTGGTGTCCATCAAGATCAGCTGTGATCTGCTCACACTGATTAGGCAAAATAATCAGCGGATTGGAATGTGGTGAATATTAGATTGTTGAAAAGAGATCCATCTGGAAACACTTCCATTTGGCATTCTTATGCACCATTCCTTTGTGTGTGAAACAAATTGTTACTAGACTAGAACAATGTCATCTGCCTGTTCCAGTCCAGAGACCCCATGCTCACCCTGAAGATCACATAAGGTTTGGAGCTAAACTCTGAAGCTCTGATGTTCAGGAACAAAAGTTCCTGGTCTCAGGTCCCCTGTATTAAACCGGAACACAGAGGCATGTGTATTCCTCACATCTCTGGAAGCCAGTTGACTTTTCTAGTTCACTGGTGTACTTATTTAGTCAGATCTACCAGCAATCCAGATCCAGGATCTCCAGACCCAGACTGCCTTCCATCTGGTATAGACTCAGAGGCAGCTCAGAGATGGTTTAGTGATGGTATTTGGGCGGGATGGTTCACACAGCAGTCCAACGCTTCCCCCTCTCATGAATATTCAAGGATCCTTTCTGGCACTGAGCCTTATTCTGGATTAATACCCAGGTTATGTCACTTTCTATTCAGGGCCTGCTGTAGTTTTCGCTGTCAAGTGGATGGCAGGTCCCTATTCCAGGATATAATCCAGGATATTATCCAGAATAGGGCCAGTGAAGAAAGGGCCAAGGCTGGAAAAGATGGGTTAGAGATGGAATGAAAACACAAGGGCCTTAGGTTAATGTCACTTAGGCACTTTTAAACCTTTTTCTCTCTATGTTCTGCTCTCTTTGCTTCTGCAATCTGCTGTGAACTGAACCTTAAGCTCGTAGAAGCAAGCCAGCAAGTATATATGGATGGGACACTTCTTGTAGTCACTGGTAGGTAGGTAGGTAGGTAGGTAGGTAGGTAGGTAGGTAGGTAGGAAGGAAGGAAGGAAGGAAGGAAGGAAGAAAAGAAAGGAAGGAAGAGAAAGGAAGGAAGGAAAGAAGGAAGGAAAGAAGGAAGGAAAGAAAGAAAAAGTGCACAGGCATTTGAAGGAAGATCAAAGCCAGGTTTATGAAGCTCAAAGCTTTTATTAACCCCAGTTTTTTTTTTTGGAGGGGGGGCTGACACAGACACTGAAGCAAACACACAGCACAGCTACCAACAGCAGTGAACACAGAAAGAAAATCCTCTCCTGCCTAAGCCCCCCTTTGTAGGATGGATCAAAGGACAATCTATCAGAACCACATGGACTTCACACAAAGCCCATAAACTGGCACTTGTTGGGGGAGTAAAGCCTCTATCTGCTCTTACCCACACCCACCATGGCTGGCTAGGATATAATGTCACAACACTGCACAGCTGAAGGCCCTTAATACTGTCACAGTGTTTAGCACACGATCAAATTAAAGAAACATTTCTAAAATAAAATCATGCTGTGTTGAGACTCATTACTTTAAACAAATTATTAAAGAATAACAGGGAGAAATTACCATATTGCAATACAAAGTACAAATCTCTAGGAGACAGCGTGAGGAAGGTATCTGAGTCAAGTGTAAAGCCTATAAGGCGTTCAAATAAAATCACTCAGTTCGACTTTGATAGGAAATCTCACACGTCTGAAACAAACACATAATGAGGACTGAAAACTTCAATTTCCTTTCCCCAATGCCTCTGGAATGCTGCAAATGGCTTTAATTGCACCTGAGTCTTCCCATGATGCTCCAAACCCCTATGGGCAACATTCTTTTCACTGTTGCCACTAAAGTGGATTGCAGTACTGTATCTTCATTTGATAAAGTAGCCCATGCGTCTCCAAGTGTTAATTTTTTTCTGTGATCTAGAGCAGCATGCACATAGAAATGCAAATGTTCTTCTCCTCATGTGGCTTTCATTGACTGGTTAAAACTTATCTCCTTGGATTCATAGGGTGTTTCTGCACTTGCTTTCCAGTTGCTTGGATGGGATAGGGGAATTTGATAGACTAATGTGTACTAGCATTTGTGCTAGGGAACGCTAGAATACGTTAGCCTAGCCCTAATCAGACCAGAGACTTATCTATGTCCGGTTGTGTATCTGATACTCCTCAGGGTGCTGATATTTTGGTTGTGATGCCCTGTGCAGTTGTGTCAGGGGTCATCTGAGGCGCCAGTGCTTTAAAATCTATTTGACTGCTGTCGTTTCCCTGACAGACTCCAGCCAGACACTTTTAAAAGGAACGAACAAACTTGTGTTTATTGTTACAGCTCCTGTAATGTTACAGACTTTACACTTGAGTTACTTCAGGTTACAGAACTTCAACTTATTAATCAATTTAATTGTCAGGACCCTTTTCTATCTACTCCCATAGGCTCTTAAAGGACCCTGTTCTCTCCCATCCCACACCCCTCTGAACTTCTCAGTCAGAGAATAAAGAGCAAAGAACGTTTTAACTCTGCTGTCTTGACCTTTTATAGAGCCTCCAACGTTGGCATTGGATTCTCATTGGTCGAACCGCTGGGCTAGCTCACCCCGTCCCTTTGGGACCTTACAAGCCACGCTTGCTCAATTCAAAACTGTACCTTACCTATATCAATAACTTCCCTTATCCTACTTACCTGTCCAGGGGGGTCATTACATCCTGGGATCATCTTGAGGGAAGGCTTCTCCAGAGTCCACTTTTATGCAGGACTCAGTCCATCTGGGGTGGGGCAGTACATTTTGGCTTGTCATGTGTAAGCAGGAAACCGGGCTAGAGGGGCTGAAACATGCTGGAGTGGGTGGATCTAGCCTTCCTTCTGCCCAATGCCTGGCTGTGGGTGGCACACATGTGATTTTTTTTTGCACATCTCTCCCTTTGTTACATCCATCTGCACTTCTGCTGAACTCCCAGGAGGTTCATATTTCAGAGGAAGAGAAAGCTTGGCAGCAAGGTGTGATCACCCTGGCAGTTTCTTTGTACTTTGCTTGTCACCATTCCTAGGCTGGTCTCCTCTCTCATCCTGACCCCCTCCATTCTCCTTTGTTCTGACTGCAAGCTTGCAGACTCTGTCCACCATTTATTTATATATATATAAATAAATATACATACATACATATACATATACATATACATATACATACATATACACACACACATATATATATATATTCTATTTTGCACTAGACTGATAATGCAATAGATGCTATTTCTTTAATTGTACTCGGCTGCTTTTATTTTAAAAAATAAATGGACAGAAAAGCACTCTTGGGAGGAGGAATGAGGGAATGATGCATTTCTAAGGATACTGTATCTTCCATTTTCTTTCAGCAATGTGAAAGGGAAACAATGTTTTTTTTTTCAGTAAAAAGTAAAACCAGGGGTGTTTTTCCACTGTCACTAGAAGTACCCATTAAGTACCTATGGGAGTACTTTTCCAGGGAGGCAACTTTATTGCCCCTGTGGTTTGTTTTGCTTTGCTTTGCGTGTGTGTTTACAGGCAGGCTGATTTTTTTTTACACAAGTGGCAGGTTTTGCAATGGGGGGGAGGGAATTTTAAAAGTCCTTCACTAGTCTGCTTGAGGGTTTAGAAATTGGGATTTATTATTATTATTTTTAAGTGCCAGCTTCTAACTCTTTGGGGCTTCAGCTGAAGTGAAGGCTGCTTTGAATGGAGGCTGTGCACTGGGTGGGGGTGGGGATTTAGAAGTCCTGGGAACGGTTATATTTGGATTTTCTCTTGTGAGTGGGAACATCTATATTTGGATTAATATGCAGAGACTCTATTTCGGATTTTAAAAACTTTAAAAAGTCCAATTTTTTTAAAAAGAGGATCAAATAAGCTAATTTGGAACACACCCTTTTTGAAGTTATCTGAGGGAAAATGTATTTTTGTTTTAAATAATTCACAGCATTCCAGATATCTTAAATGCAGCTGTGTCAAAGCAGGAAGGTTCACTGCATATGACATAATACCAAGTCCTATTATTTCCCTATAGTATAAAGGTTATATAGAGAAACAAAAGAAAGTGATTTAATGCCACTTGGACGTTATGAACCATCCTTTTCTAAAATAGCAATTTTAAAGCTTCTCTGGAAACATCACAAGTAATCTTAAAAGCAATTTCACCTGATTCAGCATTATTATTGAACTTCTTACATTTACAATGGTTTTCTACTGAATCCAATGTTATTTTTATATTATCAGGCAGTCAGATTGGAGGAATATGGCTGAGACATCAGCCATTTTCTGTCAGAAGACACAAACCTCACAATCATCCTTTATTGTGGTCCACACTTAGGTCACCTTCAAGAGCAGATTTCCTACCTTGGGCAGCTTCCAGATTAGCGGATTAAATCCGCTACTGTTAAAAAATACGCAGCTTACCTGCTGCAAGGCGGTGACTTTTTGTCCCTACTCCCGATGGAAGTCTGCAGCTTTCTCTTCAGCGGCTGTGAAGACTTCTGTGGCGCAAGCAATGAGGCATGTGTCACATGGGAAGGGGCAGCCAATGAGCAGCTCAGCTCTTGCTCTGTGTTCTCGGGGCCCTGTCTGGACCAGCGGGAACATTCGAATTTACCTTATACTGTGGTGCGAGTACTGATCATTCCTCAGTAAGGTATTTTTTGAAGTAGCGGCAGCTAATACACCGCCACTACCCAGGATTGGGCATCAAATGTGACACCTGAGCCTTGGCTGTGCATTCCAATGCACAGCTTTGTTAAGTCTGGACACACCCTTGGAGGCATACTGGAGGCCCAGTCAGGTTCGAAGTGTGCCACTGCTGTTCCCTATGGCATTCAGCAAGCACCCAGTTCTAACTGCATGGTTGCAACCCATGACTGAGGTTGTGAAACACAAATATGAGAACCTGAGGTCCAATGAATGCATAGAAAAAGGACCACCAGAATCAGCAAGCAATGACATCTTTTTTTTTCAGTTACCTCATGCATCTGCATCTGCGATTATTATTGTTTCCACTTAAGTTATTTGCCCTAGAGATTTGTGGTTTATCAACATCACAGATAGGTATTTTGCTGTGAGTGAAAAAAGTATACTAGATGAACCTTGAAAAGCCAAATGATTACTCTGTACTTTAGCTGCTGCTATTTTATAGTAGGCTCTTTTGTTGCATGAATTATGTTTTTGTGCTTTAAACGTGAGTCTGAAGAGTCCAATGCATGTATTATATTTATATTAGGCATGTATCTCAGAGGTACAAGGTATTCTTCTAAAAAATTCTGAATGAAGCTTGGACATTGCCTGTCTTGTTGGCAATGGAAGCAACTCTATATTTTTAAAACTTTATTTTTTGACTTTTAGTCAGCTCTGCCCACTGCATCTTGACAAGCACAGTGTAAGGAAGGATCTAAAAATAAAATTTTTAACCAAGCAGGGGTACTGTGCTTTGGGGATTGCACCTAAACTGTGTATGACAGTTTGATAAGTCAGACTAAAATAAAACACAGATGAAATGAAGTTGGGGAAGAAAAACTTTTTATATGTTCACTGTTAGAACCATACCTGTTGCAGTTCAAGCAAAATTTTAACTGAATCTTCCTAGGTCAAATTTGAAATGGTTTGAGTTGGTTTGGCCTTAGAGAAAAATGGAGGCTTGAAAAGGTCTGATTGTGCCTTCTGGGAAGGACCTAAGCACCCCACATGGAGTTGGTAGTAGTGCATACTGGAGCCCCCATACAACCCTTTCCACACTTACCCATAGATCTGGATCAAAGGCCCTCTGATCCAGATCCTGGTCCTCCTCATCCACATGTTAATGTGGATCAAGGGGGGCCTATCCCTTTAGTCTGACCTCATCTGCAGAAGATGGAGCCAAATCCAGATTAAGACATCCTTAAACCAGATCTATTGTAGATCTCCTAAATAAGATCTACAACTAGACTAAGGGCATTGTTCTGGGTCACAGAGCTGTGCAATGGCATGCCTTGTGATCTGGAACTCCAGGGGTGTCCTATTCAACAGCATGCCATAGTACACCACCAGAAATTACTCCCCTCAGCCCCTTTATCTTACCTATGTCATTCCTCTGGTTTTTTGTTACACACCCCCTGATCTGAAATCCATGTAAAAGTGTACAGTACATCTGACTCTGATTACAGTTGTAGATTTTTCTGGAATTCTAAGCATTTGCAAGATAATCTCTGCACACTTTGTTCATGCTCTTGGATAATGATATAAACATGGAATGATAGGAGTCCAAGGCTGGATTCCCACTGAAGTTTTTAAGCAAACTTAATCCATTTTCAGAGCTGACTGTTCCCAAAGGATTAATCTGCAGTTTCTGAGGATTAAAAGTCCTTAAATGCAGACTACCTATATTCAGATAAAAAGTAGTCTCAAAACAGGATTTAGAATTGCTTTTTGTGAATGGGAACCCACACTTTTTTTGGGGGGGCAGGAATGGGCATTCCCTTCAGTTCTCCCTGACCCAATAATCACCCATTATTTCCCTCCTTTTTCTCCCAGCTGTAGTGGCTAGAGCAGAGCTGGCAGCTGCTGTTGCAATGTTAGGAGAGATACATTACATTGTAACAGCAGGGAGATTCTGACAATCCCAGAGAACAGGGACTCTTTTTTATCTCTCCCTTCCCATCCCCTTGCTGCTTTATGTGGGGAGAGTCTGATTTTAAAGAGACAGCATTCGGAAAGACTTTGTCCTTTTGTACTGAGCCAATTCTGCGTGAAGCTGGTGCCTACTTCATCCTTCCTTCCTCATACCATTGTTTATGATGCTATACTTCATCCCTTGCCTTCCTCACTCCCTTCCCTGTAGCTATTTCTATACAATGATATTAATCAGGGGCAGGCTTACATGGGGAGTGGGGTTTGGATCCCCACCCCACAAAGTTGGGATAAGATGCAAAAGAGGGGGGGAGGGGTTTCCCCCCAAATCCACATAAAAATCTATAAATGGGGACATGAAAAAAACAGAACTCAACGAAGATTAAATTAATCCAGATTTTAAGCCGAACTAAATTTTGTAGTGGGACTGTAGCCCAAAGGTGTTCAAATGGATGCCAAGATTTCTCTACAACTTTCCACTGGATGACCATAATGATTCCTCCCCTTTTTTTCAATACTGTTTTTTGTAGGCCTCATGCATCTATACAGTAGGTCAGCAATAGCCTTTTGCTTCTTGACTTTACTTATAAGCTACAGAGATTTCTGGGGAAAATGTTCAGTTTCAACAGCTTTTCATATTCCTAAAAGTGTGTGCAATGGTTGTCTTCTATGTTTGTGTGACGCTCTTGGGATTACACACAGCTCTAGAGATTGAAATCATCATTGTATCTACAGAGCAGCTATTGTCAAACCAAATAGACCACTCTTCCAGAGGGTATCTACGGTTCTAATGAGTTCCAACTGCGATATCAAGTCTCACTGATTACGTAGTCACTAAAAACTGCTCTGGGAAAGAAAAGTGAAGCCCTGTAGGCAGAGTATGGATGGAACAATGATATGAAGGCCTTATCTACTACGCTCTCTATCACAGCTCAAACCTACATGAAAAATCAGTAGGGACATATGTTGGATTTGTATCCAGTTCTTTGAATTTCAAAAGATTAGAAGTGAACTCAGTACTTACACAGTTGTCTTTTATCTCCTGACCAAATATTTTTATTTTTATTTTAAAAGTCTGCCCAAGATTTTACAAATATGTTCTTCTATGGACTCCACTATAATTAATACTGAAGTCTTGATCTCAGGGAGCCTACTAATAACAATACAGCAGTAGTGTTTTCTCAAAAGGTGTGACAGCAATAATCACAATAGATTCTCTCTTGCCATCTCTCTTCTGTATTAAAGTGACTGCTGTACCCTCCAGGACTGTCAGGCTGGTTTATTTAGCAAGAGCATTTTAAAGATGAACATTGGAACAGAAAAGAAACCAGAGATGGGAAACTAAGGGAGTTTCTGCACTAGATCTTGATCAGCTGGTCCAGACCAAAAACTATTTTCTGGTACAGATTAAGGAGACACTTGGACCAGAATAATAGCATCCACACTGTGACAGCTATTCCAGACTAGCTACTGCACTGGCCCTGAAGCTTCCATGAGTTTCAGAGGTGACCTCCACAAGTTATGGCCTTGTAAATTCCCAGAGGACCTACTTCAGCAGCACATCTTGTTGCAACACCAAAATGGGTCTCCCTATAAACCTTCTACATGCCTCCATGATCTGGATTATCACTGGCTAGTCCACTCATGGACCTGTTCAATCAAGTCCACTGGTAATCTAGATCATAAGCTTTCTAGTCTGGACTATGCTGCTTATAATCCAAAATAAGGCCTAGTGCAGAAAGGGCCCAAGTTATAGACAAAAGAGGCTGTGAAGAAGACTACACTACTGTCTAATATGGATCTAAGGTAGATGCAGAAAGGCCATGCTGCTCAGCTAAGATTTCTTGGTATAAAATATAAAACCCCTGTCGCACTGACCAGAGACAACAAAGTTCAATACCTCTGTGCGTTGGTTCAATACCTCTGTGCATTGGTACAGAGATTTTTGGAATTGTCATGTTCGAAAATACATCTATCTTAAATGATTTTGTTAGCTTTTTCTTAAAAAGAAACAAACCCAGTGTTTAGGTTTTTTTAAACCTCTGAGAAACCTTACAGCTTTGATAAAGGCATAATTCATTATTTCAAGGAGTAACATTTTAAATGGAAGGATCAGTGGCCTTCATCAACAGCAGTCTGAATCTCACTTACACAGAGACAGTGATTTTCTGGTGCAGTGTAGGATGTTTAAAATCACCTGAATAAATTTGCTTTCATGTTTCACAACATGCTAAGAGCACACCTGTTGACCTAATGAGCTGTTGACCATTGCAGCTTAAAGCTGGAGTACATGAAGTGAAATCCCAGTACATAAATTTTCTATCTCCTGTTACAGGAGAACAATCTTACAGATGCTAAGATTCTAGAATATTCAAATATAGTGAAATAAGTATGCAACCTTAGTTAAGGACATAAGAGATCCCTGCTGGATCAGACCACAGCCCATTTAGTCCAACATCCTATCACCCAGTGGCCCAACAGTGTCATTCTCAAGCAGAAGACAAAGGCAAAACCTTCACCACCAGCACTCATTTCCTTGCAAATGGCCTTCAGAGGCATATTGAGGTACTGCTAATATATGGCTCCAATTGCAGCTCTCAACAAAGGCACAAACCTAATCTACAGCATGAAATAGTTCCTTTTGTCTGGTGAGCTCAAATCCTTTGTCATGGAGTTATGGCAAAGGGGCTAATTATGCATAGGATTTGGTCATAAAACAGTAGCCAAGCTGCTTGCAAGCTGTACACACTTCTAAGGAGATGCATTTGACACTTCATAAAGAAGCCACCGAAAAACAAGGGAGTCTAAATTGTGCATTTGCCTTAGGCCAGAATGTGGAAGTTATAGCTAGTGCTTAACAGGTGAGAAGCCAAAGCAAAATAGAATTGGCTGAACCAATTCCAGCTTGAGCATGTGTTGCCTTAGGTCAATAGAAAAAGAGTGTTATGATAGCAGCAGGTGACATGGGAGGTGGAGGAATGAAGCAGAGCACTCATTTTTTACAGGCAGTAACCATAGTTAGAGGATGAAGTTGAGGCTATATTATTTGGCTCAGCACCAGTGGTAGTAGGAATAAGTCTCTCAAAAACATACTTCTGCTGCATCGTCAAAAGAAATTCAAGGACAAAGGGGGTCAAAATGGGAGGGAATGCACTGCAATACACATTCTTCCCAGTATCATTCAGTGCAAGAAGAAATTTACAGCCAAAACCAAGAGGCGGGGAATCATAAACAATAAATTTTAAACATACTGTATGTGATAAAAACATATACCAGGAAAACTAGACAATAGTTACAGCCAGATAATGGATTGTTTACTATAGAAGAGAAGCACCTTCCTTCCTTCCTTCCTCCCTCCCTCCCTCCCTCCCTCCCTACCTTCCTTCCTTCCTTCCTTCCTTCCTTCCTTCTAGTAAAGAGATTAAGGAATTCCAAGATGATCTGATAAGAAACTGCAAACTGCTTTTCCTATCTGCTCTGAGAGTCAATAAGGTCTGTACTAGTGAAAGAATTGTCTGGCATCCAAAAATATGACACATTCATTTTGACATCTTGGGAGACTTAGTCACCTGGGGCAATCTAAATGAACCATTCCCAAAAGATTAGGCGAGCCAAATCTCTTCCCTGAATTCAGCATGGGCCTTATTCTGGATTATATCCTGGAATAAAGACCTGCCATCCACATGCTGTTGCAGACTGTGGAAGGACCCTCTGGGACATGCCATAGTCTGCACTAGCATGTGGATTGCAGGTGCCTATTCCATAATATAATCCAGAATAAGGTCCAGGGCAAAAAACGGTTAGAGATACCATCATCAGGCAATTAATGAAATGCTTCACTGTTTTTTCTATGTCTGAACTAGTTGAGGCGGATAGTATCCCATAAGCCCAGGTTTGTTGGGGATTGCAAGGCAGCAAGGGTGAACCAGGAGCAGTTCTTTCATGCATAAGCCTTCAAAAAAAGCTCTCTGTGGCCAGAAACACCTGCAGGTCAAACAGGAGCCAACAATGTGTAGCGACTCATTCAGAAGCTAATGCAGAACCTCAGTGGATCAAGTAATGTGAAGTTTGTCACTCAGTGGAAGGCCTATCATGAAATAAATCGGAGTCATTTGGAAATAAAAACCAACAACCAGCAAAGCACAATTGAACTCGACTGATATCTATGAACTGGACTTCCGATGTGTCCATTAGCTTTTGAGTCACTGTGCTGGACCAAGATTTTCTTCACACCTCTTGTGAGGAGTCATGGTGAGATCTGCATTGCACATTTATGATACTCTGAATGTGCCACGAAGTCACAGTATTTGCAAGAAGACTGTGGTGTTTTCATGGATGGGCAACCCTGTCCCCACCTGTTATGATCAAGACCACAGTATCTGATTCTTTTCTTTTTAATTACAGTTGTTGAGTCAAACTTAACATTGAGTCCCACATACAATCTCAAGTCTTATTCCTAAGAGTATCCTGTTCATTTTCTTCTAACTTTTCTTAATGCAGAAGGAAGGAAATGGGACATGAGGAGGGGGCATAGTGTGAAGTGTACCATTTCTTGCCCATGAGTCATCAAGGGAAGAAAAAGAAGAAGAGTTGGTTTTTCTACCCCACTTTTCTTACCCATTTAAGGGGTCTCAAAGCGGCTCACAAAGCTTTCTTTTCTTCTCCCCACAACAGAAAACCCTGTAAGGAGGGTGGGGCTGTGAGAGCTCAGAAGAGAGCTGTGACAAGCCCAAGGTCACCCAGTCGGCTTCATGGAGGAGAGCAGAATCAAACTCAATATTCCCAGAAAAGAGACCAGCTCCCTAACCACTAGACCAAACTGGCTCACTTCCCTTTACTTTGCCCTTTATCCCTGGGTCCCCTTCCCTTTGACTCCATAGGATTAACCTAGCTCTTTCCATTTATGGTAATCCTAACTGCCTATCTGTGCTTTTCCCCTCCTGTTCCTTTGCTTTATGCGATGTCTCCTTAGCTTATGGACACTCTTTGTCTGCAGTCTTAAGCCAACCCAAGAATCAAGCAAACACTCCTGATACCTAACACTTTTATATCTTTACTTCAAAAATAGTTGTTATCCAGCTCCTTCCTTCATTCACAAAAATAATTTTTGTCATTGTTTAAGACTTGTATTTAATGAAGGGATGAAGGAGGAAGATTTTCCCTCCATTTTTCTTCTGCTCCCAATCTCCAGACTGCAAAAGCAAGGAGAGGAGAGAAAATTATGTCTGTCAATGGGGGAGGGGAACTGGATGCAATCCAAAATGGATGCAGAACTGGCAAGCAACTCCCAGAACATATGTTCAACAAAGAACTGACACAAACAAGGCGGGGGGAGGCAATTTTTTTACTCTTTTCTAGAAGACCAGGCATTGTATGTGGAAATGTATACTTGTTTTCGGTAATTGAGACTGTGAATAATTTTCTAAGAATGAAAACAATATTTTGAACAGCAAACGTGTCGAAACAAAAGATGCTGCTTGGCCCTACTTGCCACAGAAAGGCTTGAAAGACATGAGGAAGAAAACATTCAAATGCTACTCGAGGCAAAATAGGAGCAGCCACAAGGAAGAATGAGGAGAAATAAAATGAAGGTGTAAGTGGTGACTCCAATGCAGGCAGGGGAGTTAGGACTGCATTGCCCCCCCCCCCCGCTTTGCATTAAAGAACTACACTAAATTTGTAGCATTATTCTTTCATGTGGAAGTGTGCTGTCTTCGCACCTCCTCTTCCCCACTTTTGTATCAAATATCCTCTTCAATTTTGACAGTGGGAGGGGAATGTTCAAAGCCAGGGAATGGCCCCATGGACCATTCCATATGTTCAAAGCCTAAAGGTGCCTCCTGACACACCCCTTGCTCTGCCTTAAATACAAAGCTGCTTCTGGTCCTCCAAACTGGAGGATTAGAAGCTTTGAATTTCTGGCACAGTTGCTTCCCGTCGGCCAGATGGGAAGCCCCTTCATTGGCAGTTGAAGCATAGGAAATATAGATACGCCAGAGCGGGTGGGGGATGTCATGCTCCTACTGTGGTGGATGGAAGCACCAAACTTGCTTTGCTGCTTCCATCCCAGTATGAAGGCACCCTAAGAATGCTGCCTCCCCTTCCGATATGTGTCAAGATATAATACTGCTTCCCATCTCCATCTGAACAAAGGTTAAAGTCTCTCTTAAGTTGGTGAGGGAGGGGGAGGCAGCTGCTCCCTACTTTCAACATCTGATTCCTTTTAATCAGACAGTGCGGGTGGCCCTCCCCTCCACTGAGATCACAGCTGGAGAGACCCTGATTTTGATCATGATGGGTGAGAGGGAACCTATAATTATTTGTGAGAGGGAACCCATGGTTAATTCTGGAATATCCAAATGTAGCAGAATAAATGCCAATGTCTGGATGCAGCCAAAACACATCTTCTAGCAGCCTATCCATTGGGACGCTGATTGAAGAGACCAGCACATAACTCTTCAAATCAAACAATAATGAATGCATTTGCATTTTGCTGGATAAAAAATAAAAAAAGCTATCAGAAGCAATGACATTGGTGCATTTTGACTAGAATATCGGTTAAGATAACATTATGTCAGTTATTAAGAAAAAAGCATTAGTGTCTAATTTTGGAAAGAATAATTTTTCAGTGATGCAGTTTTAATACCCCAAACTGTTTTATACTTTATTTGAACCAGTGACCCATCACTCAGTACGAACAAATGAAGATATCAAGTGGGAAAACTGGCATAAAACTGACAAGGGGAAAGAGTCATTCTGTTTGTTTGTCACTTTAGAAGCTGGTTTTGCTTTTGGCATACTGATTAGTTCAGAAGGAAACAAAAATTACCACAAAGCAGAAACAGTATCATCGCCAGATATCAATAGTTGACTTATATAGGAAAACAAAGCAAAAGAGAAGAAGATATACGAAGCCACCACAAACACACATGGAGGAACTGAAAACACCATTTGCTCTGCAAATATGCATCCATATGTTTACGAATGATCAGAAGGATTAATGTCATGTGCTTTCTGAATAGCCAAAGTCAGAACATTTTGTAGAAGCAGTGACCTTTTTAGATACATCACTCAGTAGCAAATCTCTTTGGGACAAATTGGCTCAAATTCAACAGTTAAGGGGATGGGGATGCATGGAAAGAGCCAAAATCAGAACATTTTTCAGGAGCAGTGACCTTTTAAGATACAACATCAGTCAGCAAATCTCTTGGGACAAATTGGCTCAAATTCAGCAGTTAAGGAAATGGGGACACATGGGAGGGCCTTCTCAGTGGTGTCTCCCAAACAACAGAGCAGTCTCCCCTCTGAGGCGGCTTAGAGAGGTCTGTGAAATGGCATTGTTCACACACTAGTCTGCAGCTCCCCACTCATGAATATTAATAGTAATAAGGGTAACAATAGAAGTATTATTTTGTGAATAGTATAGATTATAGCTTAGTAAATGTTAATAGTAATTTAGGGTTAGATTTCATTTTTGTAGAAATGTAGTGAAGATATGAGTTTATTAATAGTAATAAGGGTAATAACAGAGGTATTATCATGTGAATAGTATAGATAAAGTTTAGTAAATGTTAATATAATAGTAATTAGGAGGATAAAAGATTGATATTTTTGTTATAATTACAGTATGTATGAAGAAAGTGATTAACTAAAATATGTTCTGTGATGATTATGAGGTCAGGCAAAAAACTGAAAGGGGTATATAGAGTGAAGATGAAGAAGAAAATGGAAGAGAAGATGTTTGAAAAATAATAAGATGGAGGGACATTATTAGATGTCAATGGCTTACTGTATTTTGTCTTTTAGGTTGTTAAAGAAAACCTTTCAATAAAAAAAAATAAAAAAAGAATATTCTGTGCAAGAAAAGGTGGATTAGAGAAGGCTGGAGAACATGGGGCCACAGACCTTCTCTCTAAGGTGCCTCTGAAGCACCCCTGAGAGCAGGCACACGTTTGTCCTTGTCTCTGCTTGAGCATTTGGTGGGCCACTGTGTGCGACAGGATGCTGGAGTAGATGGGTTGTGGTCTGATCCAGCAGAGCTTCTCTTATGTTCTTATGCATGAGCCTGTGTTGCATCAGGCACCCACATTGTTTGTGTTCACCTCTTTACCCTGGCCTTTGGCTGAGGGAACACCATGCCCTCCTCTACAGGCACTATTACTATTTTAGCCAATCTGTTTTATCAGCTTTTATAATATGTGTTGTGATCTGCCCTAAGAGCTTCAGGTATATGTCAGAATAGAAATATAAATAAATCAAAGTAATTAATTCATGTCATCATGGTAAGGCAATACCACTCTCACTAGCCAAAACATGTGCTTTCTTTTCAAGCCTCTTTATATACCACCCTATACATAGCCTAAGAGAATTTAACAGAATTAAAAAATACATAATACAATAACAAATAGAATTTACAACCCCAAATCACATTACCTTACTTATCGAATGACTGTATCAAAAGATAATCCTTTAGCAAGCATCAGAAGGTGGTTAATGTGGCTGCCAGGTGTATTACCATAGGGAGATTATTCCATAGCCTGGGCTGCTGTCACACCTTCACTTTAAACCTTCCTCAGTCCATCTTCAGGTCTGACTGCTCATTTGTGGACTTTCCACCCTCAATTTGGACTTTCTTGAATGGAAAGTCCACAAATAAAATGGATAGAAATGAAACGGTGTGAGCAGTTAGACTTGAAGATGGACTGAGGAAGGTTTAAAGTGAAGGTGTGACCATAGCACTGGAGGCTACAACTGGCAAAGCCCTTCTCCTCAGCTCAGCTGTGCACATTTCATCATATGCTGAAACTGCAGGGTCAGTCTCTGGGAAACTTCAGTTCTCAGGCTACATGGCAAGAGCTGCTCCTTAAAATGCATGGACCAGAAGTCAGAAAACAATGGAGCTGGATGGCACAAGACTGCTCTTTCTAGAATATTCAGCACTTGACAAACAGTGCCTGTCTGTCTTTCCCATCAATTTAGATGTCATGAGAAAGCTTGGCAGGAGATGTAAGCAAATAAACATTATGTGGCAAAGGATTAGTAATGGCATAGGAAAGGCATCTTAGGGACAATGCTCAAGGAATGACTTTCAAGGGGAAATTTGCATGTCATTTCCCTAGAAAGTGTCCCAGCAAAGTGAAGATCAGGGATGGAAGCACCCACCCCATCTCAAGGCACCCCAGGACTTTCCTGAAAGGTAAATGTTGGTGTCCTGAAGCATCCTATTTGCTGAGTCAACAACCAGTGCTGTGGTGACTGGGTGAAGCGGCACATGGCTGAGCCCCCCTGCTCCCCTGCCCCTTCATACAAAAATTGTGTGAAGAGTGTATGCCAGAGTGATGTAAAAAGCATCATAGACACTTCTAGTATAACTATGGAGCAGTTTTTAGTGCTCCACAGCTATTTGGGATGGGGGATGTTACCTACACACGCAGAGCTGCTCCAGAATGGAAGTGGCTCTACATGGTGTTTAGGCTTCATGCAGAAGCATCCCCAGACCTCTCCTTTTGCCTAAGTGTAAAAAGGCACTCAGTTCTTTCCACTTACCCTGCCTGAGAGCTTGTTGTGCATATGTATAGAAGACAAGAACATCCTCTGCACACAAGCTAGAGCAATAGTAAATCTGGACTGGGCGAGTGGCAGTGGAGCCCTTCCATTTTTGTCATTCTCAGTTTTCAAAATGTCAATAGTGAACTGTTCTAACTTGTTCTACAAATGTATTATTATCTGTGTAAACTCACTAGGACAAAGCACAGAACCCACAGGCCTCCAGTAGGTGCTTGACCAGTTTGGCTCCCCATTGGCGAAGCAGAACTACCACTGGATGGCCACATTATGTCCTTGTAAAAAGACACCCACAGAAGCTCAATACAATTTAACACAATGATTAAGAAAGAGGAAATTGCTACATTTGACAGAACTAGGATTTTTCCTTAGCACATTCAAATCAAAATAATTTGGTTCAATTTCCTTTTTTCATTTTAATTTTTAAAGGACTTCAGCATTGCAAAAAGAGTGAGAAACTACATATCGATTATCCATTGACTTGTACATATATACTGAGATAGATTTTTTTACATCTTTAAACCATAATGAATTATCTCTGTGATGCTCAAAATAATTTATCTTCAGAAGTTATGGTGATTAGCTATTATCATGAACTGAATGAATTATCAGATAAGAGGAAGGCTTTTAATGGCATTTTAATGAAGGATAAGGAAACAGTGATAGAAAACTTGGATATGAGTAATCCAGAGAATATTTCCACATGATCTGCAATACTGATCCAGCATTTAAGAGATTATATCTGAAGTTGTTTCTAAGCTTCTTCTTAGTTGCTTCTTTGCTGCTTTCTGCCCCAAAGTTGCAGTATTTCACGGTCACATTTTATAAATAGAAAGAACTTTTATTTTCTTCTCACCCTATAATTTCATAATGTCATTCTTCATTCAACATCATGGGTGTTTTTTTTTAAAAAAAATTACAAATGCTGTTCTCTCTCCACAATGAAGAGTTTCTATGTTGACAATTTCATGCACTCATGAATCATATAATGCAAATAGTCTCTTTATGAGAACACTTGTTTAGGCCTGCAAAACTCTCCAACCCCATTCTCATTGTGTATGCCCCCCCAACTTCCCTGTCTGTGCAACATAGTCAGGACATATGGGTAGGAAATCAAGAACATTATATATATTCTGCATATCCCAATAGTATTTTTCCAGTAGCAACAAGGCTGGAGTTTACAGGTCTGTTAACTTCTAGACCAAAATTATTTCACAACCCACTTGTGAGGCCATTCTGAAAGCAGAAGGTGTTAATGAGTTTTGAACCCATCCCTTGCCATGGGTTGGGCTGAACATTTACTAGAGACTAGGATTCTATACCCATTTTCCTTTTAAAATCTGAAGTTTTTTTGGCTATGTGAATTATGTCTTGGACTTATGTAACTTAATTGAACTAAGTTCTCAGGGAATGTTACACCTCCTCCCTAAAGATGAAGGTGATGCTTTGGGATAAGCATCAAGAGGAGGGACTGTGGAAACAGGAAACAGATTGGGTTTAATTTGGGATGACCAGAGCACTGCCATTTTAATCCAGCCATTAATACAGTTTTAATCAAGTGATACTAAAGATGCTTTAGTAGGAAAATTTGCAACGCTGAGTCATTTCTTCTGTTTACCCGAGAAAAGAGGAACCTTGTTTAAAGTAGCTGCTGTAGACAGTTTTGCAAGTTTGTGGTTTAGCCGGTGATAAACTGGTGAAATGATGGTCTATTTAAGTGTACTGCATTTTGTATCAGATTAAGAGAAATTTTGGTTTCTCTTCAGTATTAATACTAATGTTGAAAGCGCTATTGAAAGAAGGAACTTCCCCTTCTTCCCTGCATGCATGGCCTTATTGTATAAAATAAACAGAAGATCTAAATTGAAGCTGAACTGGTCTGAAATTTCATTGACAAGTTCTTACAAAACTCTCTTCCTTCTGCATTCCTACTCCTTTCTTCTTCCCCTCAGACCTCCCACTTGACCCCAAGATTTGAAGACCATTCTTGTCCCCTTCAATGTCTAATTTCCAGAACTGCTAAGTCAAAACATCTCAAGTGGAGAGTTGGGCCTTCTTTATGGTTTGGTTGTTAGGAAACACTCATAATGCCTCATCATCAAACTCACCTGGCAGACTCTAGAATTCTGCAAAATAATAATAACAATAATTAAAAAATAGATCAGGAAGCCCCATTCTGGGTAACCTGTTCCACTGGTCGGTCTGCACTAGGGGTGTTCATGAATGCAATTTTTGGGATTCAATTCAATTCAAATTGAATATCCAAAAATTAGATTTGATTTGAATATTTAAAATTCAAATTTAACCAAATTTGATTCGAATTAAGCAAATTCAAATCTATTCATTCAAATTTTCTATTTGTCTTTGCATTTATGACTATCGACAACATTCATATGTGCTCGTATGCATTGTTATACATCACATATGCAACCTTTTTTTGTCCTGTACAGATCCATACAAATGCACACAGATGCGGGAAAGACGCATATGTGCAAGTATGCATCATGTACGTGCCCGTACACAGACAAATGTCCAAATAATTCAAACAAATTGATTCATAAATTCAAATTTTGTTTGAATGTTTAAATTCGAATCTATAGACAAGATATGGGCAAGTGTGGAAAAGGCCTAACTCTCATTAGGATCAAAAATTTCAACATTTGTAATCAACTGGACCATTTATCATATATCCAGGCCTTCTCCACCCTGGATCAGTGGACTGACCCAGATTTTCCTCTGAAATTTCTCGTCCACACAATGGACCAGTCTACGAGGAGACAGATAATTCCCTTGGCACCGAACAAGCCATGAGCTACATAGTAAAGTAGCACCATGGTGCACTCCAAGTGTGGACTGCTTGTAAACAATCTACACAGAATTCTAGGTTTGTATACCTTGCTACCAGCTTGTATGGGTAGCTGTTCATCTGTATCACAGCTGAGAGTGGTAGAACACTACTTCTGGTCCATGACCAAAACAGCCCCAGCCAGGAACTATGGAGGCCAGGAACTTTACCTCCCAGTCTCTGTCACTGGATCAAGATGGGCCACACACAAGGAAGACATGGGCCTCTTGATGTGAATCAAGCTCCTTCCTGGGTGAAGAGAACATACTAGTGATGGCTGGACCCTCCAGTATTTCATACTAACATGTGGAATCCCAGCAGGTGCAAAAAAGCCCAAAGAGAATTCCCAAGAAACCACTAATGTCTAGATTCCAAAGTCTTAAGGTTGTAACTCTCAAGGCAACTCTTTACAATTACTCATAAGGAAGTTAAGTTTTTAACAAACACTTCCTTATGGGCATAATAAAGTCATGAGTAACAGACTTGTGAAGAAAAAGCTTTGCTGTACTCAGCTGTAAAGATACATTATGAAACCTGTTTAATCCGTTATGTTCCTGAAGGGCGTTTTGCTAAATCCTGGAGTCAAGCAACATGAAAAAATGTTTAAATTATTTCGTTCTGGTAGCTAATTAAGCATTTGGTGGATCACTGCGTGGGACAGGACCTTGGACTGGATGGGCTGTGGCCTGATCCAGCAGGGCTCCTCTTATGTTCTTAAAAGAGTAGTAAGGAGAGAAGATAATCTGCCAAAAACTACACATTACTTTTCAAGAATGTTGAAGTATAATTATTGCAAAAAGGAAAAAAAAAGTTGATCGCTCACTGTTGTTTTCATGTGATTGCCCTACAGCGTAACACATGCTTTTCTGGTACAATTTACAAGTAAACTGTGTTATCCTAACAGAGAAAAGAACAAACATTTGTTTCAATCACCATTTTAGAAGCACGGGTAATAATTTAAATAATTTAAATTTATTAGTCAATAACGCTTCTTAAATAGCTCTCTGCACTTCAAGGAACTGAGTACGCTTGTCGAGCTAAAATGCCTCCAAATGCTAACAGCTGACCTCCCCTGTCACAGTGTTTTTGAAAGGATATAAAGCTAATTACAGTCATGACTGCTGTTCACTTATTTATGCTTTAATGAGTGAGAAAAATTACACTTGTTAGCATTCTTTCACGTAGCATTATGCAGAAAGTCACTGCCTGTAGACACGTATTTAGTTCTAATGCCTTTGTAAGAAACTTACAAATGCTGTCTGTTTCCTTCCAGAATGTGGCTTTTGGGGGTAAAAGTAATCCTGACCTTGCCATAATCAGGATTGTTCAGTGAGGAAAGAGAGTGGTGTCAGTAAAAAACAAAAACAGTCGCAAAACAATGGAAGGTCATAAACAAGCACCAGCTGGCTGCACATACCAATAATTTCTAGCCAGTCTGTTCGCTCAGAGTACCTGGAAATGAATTGTATATTAAAGTGAACAATGACAAAATGCATGAGAAGGGCAGCAATATATTCCCTTTGTTCTGCCAACACCTTTACCATACTTACCGGAGACATCAGCTACTATGAATTTTGTTTGAATGTGATTTGTCTATTATACAAAGGGAATACTGTATAACAGTTTCTACTGCAAGAAAACCTTCCTGACTGAACTGCAAAGTGGTTTGTCTTGAAACCATTTATTGTAAAGGGTCAGTATAAAATCTGATTTTTATAACCCACTAATAAGTGTCTCCACTTATCCACGGGGCCACCCTGGGGAAGGTCTGCATCACTGTATCTACATATGCTGAGGCAACAGAACCTTGCATTTGCCATCTGAGGGACCTGTTCTGCAGAGTCCAATTTTCTATCCTCATTGCTTCAGATCACCACTTGGAGACCCGGAGACATCTGTAGCGGAGCAATCATGGTACCCCCTTCCAGAAGCCCACGTAGAACCCAGCTCCTAAGGTAAGTAAAGACTCAGCATGAGGTCACATCTCCACTTTGGTCAGAAGCAGTTCCATTCTGTGTGGATGGAGGAGGCACCTCAATCCGCCATGGAAAAAGGCACCCTCGGGACAAATATGACTGACTGAAAGAACTGGATTTTTTATTGCTTTTAAAAGGTAATAATTCAGACATTTTAAATCTTACCGATACATGCTGAAATTGAATATCAAGATTGCTGTCAAAATTACTTTACAGTTAAACTCCAAAATATCCTTACTTTTGACGGTGGCTGTTCGAGTGCAGTTGTAAAGGATAGCGAGTTCCCCAAATACTTTTCCAGGACCCATGGTGCACAGTTTTACTCCTTCCTTTGTCACCTCAACTTTTCCATCTGTTAAAAAAAAGGGGGGGGGGAACACAATTTCACTTTCACAGCTGACAGTTCAATGTTCAGGTCTATGCATAGCAAAAGTGATGCTGGATAAAATATTCCCAACAACCACCCAAATTTAGAAATTTTCAAGATATTCCAGCTACCGTATATTCTGGCATATAAGACGACTGGGTGTATAAGACGACCCCAACTTTTCCAGTTAAAATATAGAGTTTCGGATATACTCGCCATATAAAAAGACAACACCTGGCATATAAGACGACCCCCAACTTTTGAGAAGATTTTTCTGCGTTATACGCCAGAATATACTGTTTATTGTTTATTTTATATTTAAACTTGATGACACCCTGTGTGTTTATTTTTGTGGATGTCATTCAATTAATGATAACACAACAATAACAACAATCTTTAGTCATTCCCGAACAGTTTTGTGAATGCACAAGCTACTCATTCTCTTGTTCCACTGATACCCAAACCCAAAATATACCCCTCATACCTCCCATGCCTAACTGGGCCCTTTTCTTTATCTTTCACACAGGTAAGGGGAGGTGGTTGCATTCATTTCATACACAAATATTTGTTAGAATATTCGTGCACGAATACGAATACGCCGACATTTGTGGGGGTGGGATTTGGCTGAAGCCAAATTTTCCCACGTTAGATTTGTTATTAATCAAATGTGAAAAATGGTTTTGTGCACGCCCCTCTGATCTGGTTACTACGCAAAGCCAGAATTTTGTGTCTGAACTTACAAGTCTACCATAGATATGTGTATATATTCCGTGATGCTACCCTAGTTATTCTATTTTTATGGACTGCATAGATCAGGAGTTTGCTTTGGTTTCTTTTAACTTTGCTGAAACTAATAATTCCCCAAATTAGACTCATTAGGTATCTAAATCTGATTCCCAGATCTTTTAAAGGAATTTTGACAAGATCTGAAAGTGTGTGGGAGGCTGTAGGAGTGGTCCACTCCAGGTTCGGAGAACCTGTTTCATTCCAGAAGCAGGAAGGAAAGAAGCTTACATGATCGTAAATAGAGGTGTACACAAATGTTTTCTTTGCATTCAAATTCAAGTCAGTTCAAATGTCAAAACATTCTATTTGATTCAAATATCTAAAATCCGAATGCAACAAAAACCAATTCAAATCCAATACATTCAAATCTATTCATTCTAATGTTAGATACATATTTGAAGTTACGAATGTTGACAACATTCGTATTTAAAGATACAAATGTCAACATCATTCGTATGTGTTATACGTATCTGTACACATTTTGTATGCATCCCGTTTTATCCCGTATGCATCCCATTTTGTTCTGTATTATAAGCACAAATGTGTACAGATATATATGATATTCATTCATTTGAATGAATGTTTTGGAACATTCAAAATTCATTTGAATGTCTAAATTTGAATGTGAAGACATTCTATTCAAATTTGAAGGTCTGCATTCAAACAAATTTGATCAGATTTCAAATGCTCAGAATATTTTTGTGCATCCCTAATCGTAAATGAAAACATTTCAGGATGAGGGACAACTCAAGCAACCCGCTTACTCAGTTAGGAGTCCTCCATTCCTGTCTATCACTCTATGCAATGGCAAAGAAAACGACAGAGGAATCAAATAAAGCTGGTCTGAGATGCACGAGAAATACCTGCTTCTTCCTATCAATTGTCGTCTGACTGCAGTTCCATCTGGTTTCAAAGTGAGAAGAAGCCAGTGCCTTACTACAGTCCAAGAAATGGTTTCTCAAGAAAAACATTCCATAGCTGTCAATGATACAGCTGTACACTGTAAGGATCTGAACAGGTCAGGAATTCCTTATATCAGTAACTTATATCAGTAACGAGACAAGCCTCTTTTTTTTCCTTTCCTTTCCTTCCTTCCCTTTCTTCTGAAAACTGGACAAGATTGCCTTTCAGATCCTCTTGAAATTTCTTTCATGGTTGGAAAAGGGCTCTGCTACTTAGCATTTATGCTGGGCAAACAGTACTAGAGTCTAGTTTAGAAGCAAATTATAACTGATGTTTTAGTAAAACAAGTTCTAAAACTCTGCTAATAGCAGAGGTTGGAACACCAAGAAGATTTGACACAGATATGCAAATGCATTTTCTGAGAACTGCTGGAGAATTAAAGAGTGCCTTGGAGTGCACAGAATTTACAACCAGAAATCCCTCTTCTTATCTTTATATCTTAGCATGAAGAACTGAAGTTCTGGCTTTGACAAATGGCTTTAGGGCTCTCTTCAGTACCATTACTTTACTCATGTGAACTCCTAGTGATGTGAAGAACTTACCCGCTTTCCACAGGAATGGTCACCACCATTTTAGCCCCCTTCATGGGTGGCAGTGCGGTGCATATTAGGACACAAGCATGCAAAATCATTGTGCAGGCACAGAGAGCCTCAATGTACCTCTATAATATATAATGATGTGTGGCAGTGTGTGCCAGTGCATGTCAATGCACACTGAACTGGGCTAAAATTGCAGCAGCCCCACATTTGGAAAAAACAGTGGCTGAATCCCCAAAAGACTTATTAGCCCCTCTCGGATTCCTCTGCAGTCACTCTGTTATAGCTGACTTTAAAAGTCCCCTCCACTTCCAGAATAAGCGTCCCCCTGGCAGCCGCGATCTAAACGGACTTTCCGTCCCCGTGGTAGCAGTTTTCTCTTTCCAGGCATCCCCCCCCCCCGCCCCCTCTCTTGTTAAAAGGAAAAATCGCCGGATCTCCGTCTCTTGAAACTGCTTCCTGCCTCTAGCAAAGCATATGAGCGCTCATTCTTAGTCACTTTCATTCACTTTCAGCAGTTACTTTCACTTTGTTCTCTGTTAGAAAAGGCTGCAGGATCGGGAGCGCGATCCTTCGCTCATTCTCTTTTAAGGCTTCCCTTGAAAACAATGTTGCCATTCTGAGCAATTCTGGCTCTTTTTACAAAGGAAAGGAAGTGAACCTGCTGCATTTCTCAGATGTGTGAATGCTTTTTGGCTGTGTGTGCAAGCAAGCAATCCCCCCCCCCTTTTGCCACGGAGCGTCCTCAAGGTAAATGTAGCGAGGAAAACCTGCGACTTACAGAAAGAGCGCTGGAAGAGTTGTTTAAAGTGCATGTATTTTGTCGCGCGATTTCCACGTTTTGTAGCGCTGGAACCTCGCTAAAAACCCTGGCTTGGGGATGCTCAGAGGCAAAAGGAGAGTCTTGGCAGACTTTTTATTCCTTGGGGACAAGCCCAGTTTCTTGAATCACTGAAGCTCCACATGAATAATGTAATTCTCCAAGCAATCCCTGGCTTCTACTGCCATTGAGCAAATTTTACGTTTGGAAAGGCGGTATATAAATAAAATGGAATGAATTCACTGAAGCACAAACTGCATGAACTGCCATTTGGCAATCCCTACAAAACCATTATGAATGAAGTATATTGTTTGGGTTCATCAGTATTATATCATACACTTCTTAAAGTATTTTTGCATTACAAATACTTCAACCCCTTTCAGCAAATAATTATTTATGTACCCAAGAATGAATATAAAGGAAATTCTGGAAGGTCATATTTCATGCCTTGAATTGGAATAAGGGAAAATAAGTGATAATTCCCCCCACTCCCCAAAATGACATGTATTTCTAATGAGTGCCAAATGCCCTTAACATGCACAGTTAAAAGACCCCCCCCAAAAAAAATCCTCTCTCTTTTTTTCCCTTTGCAACGGAAAATGTCTCTGTTATATTTGGGTAATTTTCCAAGGAGTTGGGACCTTATTGGCGGAAAGCATTTGCTAGCATTTGTATTCACTACACACATGGGTTTCTAGGATTGCAGAAGAACAAGAGAACAAAAAAAATGGTTCATAGATAAGGAAGGCCCCAATTTTGTTTTGTTTTGTAAAAAATACACATTTGGCTAAATTTTGCAAAATTCAACAATTCAAACTGGTTTTTGTTCTTTAAAAAAAATTGACAGTTCTTGTTTTATTCCATAAGAATTGGTTCAATAATTAGTAGGAAATCAAATCTGGCCAAGTTTTGTGGAATTCAGAAAGTCAGATTTCAGAATTTTAAACTATCATTGGGATTGGTGTGGCAGAGAATAAAATACCTAAAAAGAAAGCTGATGGGCAGGAGAGTTAGAACCAACAAGAAGTATTTTTTTTCATCAGTCAATGGAATTACTACTAGAAGAGGTGGTGACAGCAACCAGCCTGGATAGCTTAAGAAAGGGTTACAGAAATTCATGGAGGGCAGGGGTCTCCATGGCTTTTAGAATGGACGCCTAGAGTTTGCTTTCAGCTTTAAGAGTCAGGCAGGATGCCTCTAAAGGCCATTTGCGGGAACCCAAGAGCAGGTGAAGTTTTTGCCTTTGTCTTCTACTTGAGAATGTCCAAAGTAATTGGTAGGCCACTGTGAGACTAGATGGGCTGATCCAATGGGGACTCCTCTTATGTTCTTATATAAGGAGCACTAGAGGTCAGGAGAGATAGAGCTAATGGCAGGTAAGGTTTTCAAGTCAGATCCACATAACGGCAGCTGTTTTAGAGCACAAGCAAACCAGTGATCTGCCCCTTTGTTCACAGTGGAGGCTGCATTATTAGGAGGGGGAGAGAGATCCCTTCCCTTCCTTTCTCTCGATTTCTTCCTGGGTTTCCACTTCTGTCCCCACCCCCAAGCTTCACTCCCATGTGTGTCTGTCTCTTCGCCTTCCTTCCTTCCCTTCTTTCTCTCAATTTCTTCCTGGGTTTCCTCTTCTGTCAAAGGAGTGCACTGACAGGTGCTCTGTAGTCAGCTGAGCAGCTGTCAGGTAGGGATAGGGGCTGTTGTATGCACGTACAGAGCTTCGCTAAAATGATTAAAAGCAGCTGCTTTCACAGCTCTTCTTACCATTTTAGCAGGGCAGCATCCCCATGCTCCCAGCATAATCCATGGTTGCCCCCTAAGTCAGATGTAGTAATGTTTGAAAGGGAGGTTTTTCTGCCATGGATTTTCTCCTTTGTGCCTCATCTAGCCCGGAGTAAAGCTGCTCATGGGGCCGCTTTGGGGCAAAAGAAGCTTAACTTTGGAGTATTTTCGGCATTGAGATGCACCCTAAATCCTTTTCTATTAAAAGTGATTTGTACCACATGATAGTTTAATCTTATTAACCTGTTGCAGGAAGGTGACACTTAAGTTATTAGAGGTCATACCTTGGGCCAGAACAGGTACAAGATTTACATGATAATGTATGTGTAGGATTAATACAACTTGTTTATATGTTCTGGAAAACCTGAAAGTTGCACAGCTTCCAATTGGGGACGTGCATGAATATTCGTAACATTCAGTATTTGTACAAATTCATACAAATTTAGACATCTGTATATGAATTGAATGTTACAACATTCATACATTGACATTTGTATTCGAACAAATGTTCAGAACATTCGTGAACCGGGAAGGTAGAAAAGCAGCTGTGCAAGTCACATCTGCAATGGATCCAGAGTGCATTCAACATGGATTGAGAACAGATTCAAAGAGGATTATGCATTCTTATTGGATATTCATACAAATTTGGTGGAAAGGGTGCTAGAACTAAATGATATTATTATTTGTATGAATACATTTGTATTGAATAGAATCCTACCACATTCAAAGGAGATCTATTCAAAGAAATACAGATTTTCTAACATTCAGTTTGATACAAATCAAATGCAACACCCCCTCCCCATTCATGCACATCCCTACTTCCAATCTGTTTTTCCTGCCTACTCATGGTGTGATTTGGGATATAAGAATTGGTGTCCTGTTCCATTCATTGTCTCTAACCTTCACTGGGTCCCACTTCATCCTCACAAGAACTGAACTTGAGTGTTTGCCTCCCCCAAGGTCCATTCTGTCATTACTGCATGCTGTTGTACATTCCAAAGCCTACTTCTGCACTTTTCCCTGATGTCATGATTCCACCACTTGCATCCTGACTAGATCACATCCCAAGATCTAATACAAGCTCAGGTTTGTGTGCTTTGTGTGCTTGGATTCCAGAAAGCTACGGGTAAAACTATTTTGCTGAGATCATTTCGGGATAAGACATGAGCTTGCCACTCCCTCTTCATGCTTTCTGCTCCTTCCTCAGGCTTGTGCTGAGATATCTGGGCATCATGATTCCTCCCTTCTGTGTGCTTTTGTAACTTCTTGTTTGCTTTGGTGATACCTGCCCATGATCAAGAGAAGATGTGGGGGAATGTAGAATTCTGACGTCTCCCTGCTTTCACTTCACCTCCTTTCATGCTCTTTCTCTTCACTTTGCATTAATTTCACTACTCACCCTTCTTTTGCTTTTATTCTCATTTTGTTCCCTGTCTTGTCCAAGAGAGAACAGAAATCTTTACTGTGTGCCCTTTAGTGAGGCTACAAATTACTGCACAGTTATTTTGGGAATCTCACTCTATGGGTTGCTTTTCTGTTTGACAAATTTGCCCAACTTTGAAACTTTGAATACTGTTACCACTTGCTATTAAATAAAGTTATTCCCTATGTGCCTTTTAAACTTTAATAGAGTGAATTATGTATCCAAATCAGCCAGGTTACCCCCACACACACCCTTTGCCAAACTTAACTAGTAGTCCTTAAAAAAAAATTCCTGCTTGCTTGTGGGAATGCTGATCAAACACATGTCTAGAACAGTTCCCATAACACCATGTAGGCTTTTTTTTTCCTGGGGTGCCTACAACCCATGTCATTTCCTGCATCCTCAGCTCCAGCCACTTAGGAAGGTGCTAGGTGCTCCAGAGGGCAGAGTTGCCACCTAAACTGGCCTGTTGAAATGGCTGCTAAATCATCAGTGAAGAACACAGTCTTAGTTACCAGGAATCAAGTTCAATTTAAAGACCATATCCCCACGAAGGAACTCAACAGGCAGTGGGAGGCAGAACTGGATCAGACATGGTCCATGTTTCTTCAGAGGCCATTTCAACAGACACTGTTCCAGTCAACCTGGGGAGTGCTGCTGTTTGCATGTGGAGGCCAACTTTTCAACCTCAACACCAACTGGCTGCTCTGACCAGGCAGGAAATCCACAGTGAGCTTAGGGAGCCCTGTCTCTTACTTCTGGGCAGAAGCAGGGACACACACACAGGGAAGACACATGAGATAGGGATCCCCTTATCCCGTAAAGCTCAGAAGGGGTGGGTGGGTGGGTGGGTGGGTAGATTTTGGCACAAAATTGGGGCATGTAGTCTTTTTCCTCACGAGTAATAAGAACTCACAGAAAAGGGACTACTATACAGAAATTTGAAACACAGAGCACAGTACAGCATTAAAAACCAAATATAAATATAAACATACTAAAACAATACAGCACTTGAAAATGGGTAGGGAAAGCTATTTTCTTATTTAGCCAAAGACCAGGGCAAAGAGATAAAAAGTGGAAGTGCCCGACATACCTGAGGGACAGGGGGAGACTATTCCATAATCTGAAAGCCCTATCTGAGAAGGCCCTATACCAGGTGCCCACCCCTTGTGCTACTGGGGAAGAAAAACAATGAAAGCACTCATTACCTTCAGGCATTTGCACTGGCACCCCTCTGCCCAGCCCTATTTCATGGTGCATAGAAAACAATCAATTTCCAGGAGCATTTCCTATACATTTCAAAATGAAACAGTGCTGTAACTCTGAAACCAGGGAACTTCTGTTCCCTAGTTTCAAAAAGGCATGCAGACATGCTCTTTTTACCTCTGAAACCAAAGCAAGCTCCCAACAGATGTCATTATGAAGATGTAGCCTTAGCCTGTATATACACACTGATTTTACCCTATGGTGTCTAAAGGTTGGTGGCAAGATTTTAGAATTCCAGCTGCAAAGTCTTTAACTATGAAGGGATAGAACTCGCCAGGTATTCGTCTTTCAACAAAAGCAACAAAAGAAAAATGGTGGGTACTGTTAAAATATCATGCAGTTCTTTTGAAAACAAGAATTACAAAGAAGTCTATTTGGGATACTGTGTACTATTGATTTCAAATATATTTCACACCAAAGGGAAGCCAAAATAAAATGGCTCTGGTGTAATTTTTGCCACTGTACAGCTGGAGGAATTTCCTTCCTTCCTTCCTTCCTTCCTTCCTTCCTTCCTTCCTTCCTTCCTTCCTTCCTTCCTTCCTTCCTTCCTTCCTTCCTTCCTTCCTTCCTTCCTTCCTTCCTTCCTTCCTTCCTTCCTTCCTTCCTTCCTTCCTTCCTTCCTTCCTTCCTTCCTTCATTTCTAGTCTACTGGTCCAAGGGGTTGTTTGCTTGGTTTAGTCTGAGGCTTCTGTTAACAAATGTAACAGAGATCTCTAATGATTTTATAGAAGGATCCATCCTGAGGTTCATTTTTGCTTGTGATCCTCAAACTACCAAACAACTGTTCTCATTTCATATGGTGGCAAGGTCATACTAAAGATTCTGAAAGCTAAGATTCAGCAGTATATGACCTGAGAACTACCAGAAGTTCATGCTGAAGAGGTGAAATCAAAGCACCAATATTCACTGGCTTATGGAGAAAAATATCTACCTTTACTTCATTGACTATGCTAAATCCTTTGACTATGTGGATCACATCAAATTGTGGCTACTTCTTAAAGAGATGGGAATACATCTTACCTGACTCCTTAGGAACCTGTATGCAGGTCATGAAGCAACAGGCAGGATGGAATATGAAGCATGAGAAGTACAGTAAGTCTGCATATTGTCATCCTATTTTTTTTAAAAAAAATTATAGGCAGAGTATACCAAGGCTGGATGAATCAAAAGCTGGAATTAAGATTGCTAGGAGAAATGTCAACCTCCTCATAAAACCAGATGTCACCATTCTGGTGGCAGAAAGTAGGAAGCATTAAGAAACCTCTTGATGAAGGTGAAAGGAAAGAGTACAAAAGCTGGCATCAAACAAAAATAATAACCTAAAATCACAACATCTGGTCTTGTCACTTCCTGGCAAATAGAGGGGGAAGAAATGGAAGCAGTGTCAGATGTTATTTTCTTGGGCTCAAAGATCACTGCAGATGGAGACAGCAGCCATGACATTAAAAGGCACTTGCTCCTTAGGAAGAAAGCTACAGTAAATTTTAGTTATTCCTAAAGCAGGAGCATCACCTTGCCAACAAAAGTCTGTATAGTTAAAGCTATGGCTGTAAGAGTTGGACCAGAAGGAAGACTCAGCACCAAAGAAACAACACTTTCAAACTGTGGGGCTGGATAAGACTTTTGAGAGTCCCTTGAACTGCAAGGACATCAAATCATTTAATACGAAAGGAAATAAACCCTGAGTGTTTATTGGAAGGACAGATATCAAAGCTGAATCTCAAATACTTTGGCTGCATAATGAGAAGGCAGGATTCATGGGAAAGACCCTGATACTAGGAAGGATTGAAGGAGAAAGGGATGGTAGAGGATGATATAGATAGATAGCGTCTTAGATAGGGATGTGCACAAATGGTTTTTTGACATCGATTTGTAATGAATCAAATGTTAGAAAATCCATATTTGAGTAGATCTCCTTCGAATGTGGTAGGATTCTATTAGATAAAAATGTATTCGTACAAATTCGTATGAACATCCAATAGGTATCCAATATGAAGGAATATGTATACGATACATATCCTGTAACATATCCGCTCTGAAAGCATCAAATCCGACCTTTTAATCCACTTTTAATCTGCTCTTGATCCATGTCAAATGCAATCTGGATTTGTTGCAGATGTGACTGGTGCAGCTATTTTCCCACCTCCCCAGTTTAACAAATGTCCAAACTATTTGTACAAATGTCCAAAACATTTGTATTTGTGCAAACGTTAATATACAGATTTTGTAAAAGATTCAGTTCATGTATGAATGTTTGAATTCGGACAAATTCAAACAAATAACAAATGTTATGAACATCCCTGGTCTTAGAAGCAATAAAGATGAGCTTGGACAAACTTTGGGATACAGCAATGGACAGAAGAGCCTGGAATGTTACTGTCCAAAGAGTCATGAGGAGTCAGGCATGGCTTAATGCATGAACACCAACAATCCTTTAAAAATCTTCTGATCATCAGAACCTTACTCTTTAGTGGGAGGGGAAAAGCAGAGCCTCTTTGGATATCATATTAAAGGGGAGGAAAAACAGCTAAAGGCTGTTATGTATTGTGGTGAGAACATTTGGTACTTTAGCACATTGAGTCCATCCAATTAAAAATTAAATAACATCCTTAGTTGAATTGCACTTGGGCTTCTCTCATAAATTGGACTATAAACTAAACAGCTCTATCACGACAATCTCATTTACTGCAAGTATATTTTTCCTCCCAATAATTAAATGGCCATTTTCTCTTTTCTGCAACTAAGATTGGAAGGGTTGGTGTTGGGGATAGATTAGTTTCATTCTAAGAATGTCAATCTCCATATAATTCTTCTAATAGCAAATAATCTAATAACCTATTGCCTGTTTTCACTTTTCCAGCTTATAATTAATGCAGCTATGTAAATCAAAATCTCAAGATCACAGTAGTTCAGAGGCACCTTGAACAACACACCTCTTCAGAATGTATAGGGAAAAAAATTCAATGTGTGGATAGCACAGTTGTGTTTTTTCTCGTTTTCAGTTCCTGTAGCCAAACCCTGATGTCTGCTGGGATTTTCCCTGGAAAAAGTCCAAAAATTTTGGAAATATACTTCGTAATCATGGCATTTGATCATGGACCATAAAGAGATGAACTTGTGTGATACTTCAATAGAGGACCATTGCTACAACTAGATAGTTTATTTTATTGACGGTTTTACTGTACTTGCTGAAACTCACAGTTGCAAGAAATTAAGTAAGCTGCATAAAAAAAGATACATTTGCATATTCACTTGCCTAGGATACAAAGTTACTCTACATTTGTATCTGGCATTACTATCTCTCTACTAATTAATTAAAGTAGTTGTCGTGTCTTGCCCTCCACCAACTGAACTGGGCCTGATGAACATTCTCACATTTCTGAGATGGAGCAGAATGAGGCCCTAGAGACTGAGGATACTTCAGGTTATACCAGATTCTCCTCAGAATAGACCTTTGCATAAAAACAGTGTTAGGAACAGACCCCCAGAGACTCAGCACTGACAGGAGAAGTCTGACCTTCACAGAGCTTTAAGATTATGTCAGAAAAGAAAGGTGAGAACTTTCCACCTCTGCAGTCCGGAAGATTCCAGCAAAGACCACTAAATATCTGACATCTGAAAACCTCTGTATTGCTAACAACCATCTTGTGTATGGAACCTTACTTCAGGTTCCATCTAACCCTTGACCTTAAATCCTGGGCTGTCCTCACCTTGCTGAACAATGTCTCTCAGCTTTGGAATCCTTGCTTCACAAATCTGATCTCTCTCGGTTTCTGAACTTTAGCAAATGGTATTCTGAATCTGACCTTGCTTCATGCTAGACTCTTACTTTAGTCATTTGATGCCCAATTCATGTTAGAATACTACTGAATTGCTACAAGTTAAATTGCTAATAGAGACTTCTGCATTATTCTAAGTTTCATTAGTGATCCTGCTTGTTTTCTGCTCTGCCTGGTTGTGACAGGACAATTTGGTTTGGTTCGTGCACATCCCTAAACTGGAACTCTGGTTCATTGTTAATTCAAATACTATTTGGTTAATGATGATAATGATACTTTACAAAAGTTTTAAAGAAGTTATAAATTCTGTTTTAAAGAAGTTATAAATTCTAGAATGCTCTTTTATGCCAATGTACATCTCCATAAGCCAGAATACAAAATGGGTCCCTTTTCAGTGGCACTCCAAGAAGACTCACATACATTTACCATCATACTCAAGTTAACACAAGCAGGGTTAATAAACTGAGCTATCTTCTGCATAGCTCATGAAGATTTAATATTCCCATGCATGTACAAACTCAAAATTTAAAGATGGCTTGGTTTTCATTTTATGGCAATCTGCCATAATTTCTGCCGAGATTTGTCCTGGCAATAGGTCCTGACAAAAGGGATGTTTTCCCAATTTCCCACTACTAACAAATTAGCATCAGTGCAAAATGTGCATTGATGTTTCAATACCATTTCATACACAACGCATTGAAAAGTTCACTTATGAAAACTAAATGACAGACTTATCCTCTGGGACCAGAAATTTTCAACAGGTAGACATTCCTGAATTTTCTGCCCAGTGCTATTTTACTGCAGGAGCACAAAGCTGAGATGTACTCTTTGGAAGTCTATGGGCAGAAAAAAAAAATCTAAAATAAATCTGGGAAATTGTAGAGCTGAGATTCCAGATTTGCAAGTAGCTGCTTACGGACACATACAAGGAGAAAATGTTTTTTCTGCACAGAACCTTATTTCTGATTATATCCCAGAAAAGGGGCCTGCCATCCTCATGCTGGTGCATAACTACAGCAAGTCTCTCTTGCCTTAGTCTGCATGAGCATGTAGACAGCAGGCCCCTATTCCAGGATATAATCCAAAATAAAGTCTAGCGGAGAAAGAGCCAAAGACTTTTTATGATGAAAAATTATACCACAATTTAATGCTTGAATTAGAATGAAGCATATCCAGAAAACATTCTATGACAGACTCCTAAACTGTTGTCTTTGCCCACAGTCAGAGTCTTTGGAGTACAATTCCCGTGTATAACTACAGTCTTCATTTTTTTTAAAAAAAATCAAATTTTCTAGAATATGACAATCATTAGCAACCCGAGAGGACCAAACATGGAATGGAACTAGTGTAAGGCATGCTAGCAACAAGACTCATTGTTAAATCACACTTTGATGCAACCTGTGGACAACTCAAGGTGCACTTGCACACTCAGTGCTGCTGAAAATAATTCCAGAGAAAATCTGAATGCTGCAAGAAAATGATGTTCTCAATTTGAAGTTAACTATTTAGTAATACTGTTAATCCATCCTTAATAGTTGGTGCCACAAAGGCCTTGTTTAGACACAATGCTAAACTTGCCCTTGAGTTAAGATCATCTGGGAAGCATTTCTTGAAGGTTCAGCAACTGAAGGGGTTGTGTCTCCACTTTCATCAGTGGAGATGCCTGGAGTTGGGCACCTTGATGTAAGCACCAAATCCATCACATCAAATGGCACTTCCATATCACCATTTTGGTGCAAGTAAGTGCCTCACCATAGGACAAACAAGGCATCTTTCATGCAAAACCTAATTTGCACCTTTGCCTCACAAGGGCATCATGCTCCTCAGTGAGCAACTTAAGCGTCCAAAAATGGCGATACAATGCCTGAAACCATGCCTACTAGCATCTTCAATGGTAAGTGGAGACACAACCTTAAAACACTGCCAAATTGATAAGCTCCAAAAGCTGTGAAGACTTGATTTCAGAAATAAGGTTGAGAGGTACATTCTGAAAAAAGGTAAACCTAAAATCTGATTTTTGAGGTATCAATGCCACTTAGCCACAGATATTCCTTTTTTATTCAAAAATTAAGGCT
Organism: Aspidoscelis tigris stejnegeri; assembly: GCA_023333525.1. NCBI lineage: Eukaryota > Metazoa > Chordata > Lepidosauria > Squamata > Teiidae > Aspidoscelis > Aspidoscelis tigris. The sequence goes on along the minus strand of JALMGA010000002.1, from coordinate 85,979,363 downwards.
CTGAAGAAGCAACAGTGTCAGCATCATTATTCTCAAATAAAACTTGCTTATCAAAGCATTCAGGTCATTTTTATTTGAAAAGATATTAAATAATGATGGTTTGACAGCCAGTTCATCTCAAATATTTATTCATAAAATGTATAAAACAAGCTATGCATGGAAACTGCTGCCCAGATAAAATGCATCACTATGAATCTACCATGAATACTAGCCCATCAAAACAGATACAGTAGCATTTAACAATTACATGAATTACAGCAAGGTCAGATAACCACCTCTCACAATAGGCCATGGAAGGATAAGCATTTCGTTAAGTTTTCATTGATTCAAAGGCAGGAATGAGATTGTTAAAATATTCTTTTTTTTTTTAAACACACAAGGCTTTTCAATAAAGTTGTCCCTTTCAGTATAGTGGTAGTTCTGTCACAGTGCATTATGTAAGTCACATCAGGGAAACCAGAAGCAATTGCCAGTTCATCTAACTGCAAGTTTTACATTGCTGGTGATTACATTCATAACATAGTCTAATGGAACATATTTTTGTGCAATGCAAGGGATGTCACATATTACCAGTCACATAAAAGTAAGGACACACTATAAATGATTGAATTATTCAAGGGACAATGTTATCTCTGAGGTTCTGAACAGATTTTTATGAGTTCCTTTATCCCTAATCTATATAGGCTAAGAACATAGTGTGTTTCTGTGTCCAGGTTGTAATGTCCTTATTTATAACTGGGTGCAAACAAGCTCAAAAATAGTTTAGGGCAGCAGTTCTCAACCTTCCTAATGCCGCGACCCCTTAATGGAGTTCCTTATGTTGTGGGGACCCCCAACCACAGGATCAAAGCAGCTGGAAGGTGGGAGGGAAGGGTGGCAGGAGGCTCGTCGCGACCCCTCTGAAAGGGTAATTTGACCCCCCAAAGGGGTCCCGACCCCCAGGTTGAGAACCACTGGTTTAGGGATTGGCAAAAAATATTAAGTTTGAATTTGTATGGATTTGATGATTCATGGGCAAATAAAAAGGGGCTTACATTTGTACCACCCCCACCCCCATGGCACACAATGTATTCAACCTTTGTTGAAGCTTTTATGAAGCTTCAATGAAGACCAGATCTGCCCACACCCAGCCTCCTGTCCGTCCCCCACCGGACACACCCCATGTAAACCCACCTGCTGCCTCTTTGGCCTCTGTCACCATCACACCCTCCTCCAAGGTTCAACTAGGTCTTTTGGAGGTGCACAGTCAACTTTAGAGGCCACACTCATCCAAGAATTATGGGAAATCTCACACAATTTCCCATGATTCCCTGATGGAGGCAGCCTCTCCAGTTGCACACACACCTCTGGAAGGCCTAGCTGAGCCTCTGAAAAGGGTATAGTGGTGGAGGCAAAAGGTGGAGGGCTGAGGCAAGACATGAGGAGGGGATGTAGGGGGTTTTCTTCATGCACAAACATTCAATATTTTAATGCTTATCTTTTCCCTGAGATTGTGATATAGAGTGGTATAAAGATAAAATAAATAAATTTTGTAACGAAAGGATAAAACATACATTTTCCTCAAACAAGTTGTTAGTTTAAAATCATACTACCAGCATGTAGTGTGTTGTCCTGAACTTAGGTTAGGCATTATTGCCCAATCAATGTAAAAGATTTTTAAAAATACTTGGAAAGCAGGGCTATCAATGGCTACTGTTTTTCATGGCTATCTAAATCGCTCTCTTTGTATAGGAGGTGGCATGCCTCTAAAAGCCAGCAGCAAAGAGACTGAGTAGGGCATGTTCTCACTGCAATGTTCTCCTCCTGGACTTCCACATGCAACTGATTGTCCACTATGGGTGTTTTTCCACTGTCACTAGAAGTACCCATTAATGGGTACAAAAATGCCATTACGTACTTAATGGGTACTTTTAGTGACAGTGAAAAACACAACTGAGGAGATCAAATTAATTTAAGCACAAATGCTGGTGTTTCTGATGTCCACTGGACAGAAAAAACATTTTGTTCCCCTACCCAAAACAATTTCTATACCCATAATTTTTGCTTTGGAATTACATTTTTCATTTCCTGACTTTCAAGGTACCTTCCAAGTATGTCTACAGTTAGTTTAAGCATAACCACAGTATCCATTATTTTTGTTCTGGAATTAAACTTTTCATACATTCACACACACAGTATTAAAGATTATAACCTCATGAAATATTACAGCTGCCCAGCCACAATATCTTTAATTAACTCATGTTGTTACAATGAAGCACATGTTTCCCTATGCTCTGTACAGAATGAGAAGGGGAGAACACGTTGCCGAGTTTCATTATGGTAGACAATGAAATGTAACCAAAAGTTCAATTAACCCTTTGACAAGGACAACAGGCATGCTGCTCCCATTTATGTGCTAGGCAGGACAATAAGCACATTTTACTTTATAGCAGATAAGTAGGTTGTTATTTTACATAACATCTCAGTTCGTGAGCAAACACACCTGTCAAAATAATGTGATATATTTAAGTGTGTGTGTTAATGAATGGTTGAAGAACACTAGTGAGAAACACTGACATATACTTATTTATTTATTTATTTATTTATTTCAATGTTTGCAAACCACTTTGTATTAAAAAATTCAAAGTGCTTTGCATACGCAAGGATAAAAAAAATATTTAATACCTAATATCTGATATCTATCTATCTATATTATTTAAAACTGTGCATTGGTGACAAACAGAAACCATTCTCACAGCAGAGGTCTTAATTAATAATCAAGGCTTTAATAGGCCTGTAAATGATGAAAAAGAAAGCATCTCCGAAATGTCAAAGGGGACAGTATTCCAAGCGATACATGTGGGTAGCTGTAAAATAATATTCAGTAAGCTGTAGCATCCACAGCAGAGCTTCCTCAGATAACCTAAGCAATCTCCCCAGTCTGTAATTGAATGAATGAATGAAAATGAATTTTATTTACAGTCACATATTAAAATCAAGTCTGTAATTAAGGAGGCCATCTCTCAGGTATCTCAGTCCTAAGTAGGAGTGTCCACAAATGCAATTTTGGGGATTCGATTTAAATCGAACATCCAAAAATTTGAATCAATTCAAATGCTTAAAATTCAAATGTATTCACATCCCATTCGATTTGAATACATTTGAATCAATCCATGTGAAATTTCGATCCATATTTGCAAATACAAATGTCAACAACATTCGTATGTGCCCATATATATCTGTATGCATTGGTCCACATCCATACGCATCCCATACTTATCCCATATGCATCCGGTTTTCATCCCATACATCCATACAAATGCATACGGATGCAGGAAAGATGCTTAAGGGCAAGTACATATTGTGTACGCATCCGTACACATACAAATGTCTGAATAATTTTTACCAATGATTCAAAAATTCAAAATGCATTTGAATGTTTAAATTTTAATCTATAGACATTTGATTCGAATTCGAATGTCCAAATTTGAACAAATTTAACTGAATTTTGAATGTTTTGAATATTCGTGCATACCTCTAGTCCCAAGTGGTTTAAGGTGTGCAAGCCTGCGTCTCATTTAGCAGTCTGGCCACTACATTTTGCGTCAGTTGCCGTTTCTGGGGCAGGCACAGAGGCAATCCCACACACAGAGCATTACAGTAGGGATGTGCACAGATATTCGTAAAATTCGTTATTCATCTGAATTTGTCCGAATTCAGACATTTGTACATGAACAGAATGTTACAATATTCTGTATGATACAAATGTTCTGAACAATTCGTATGAACCGTTCTGACATTCATACAAATAGTTTGGGCGTTTGTTAAACTTGAGGTGTGAAAACACGGAGCACCAGACACAATGGCTCGAGATTGCATTCAACATGGACTTAGAGTGAATTAAAAGTGAATTTAGGTTGGATTTGACACTTTCAGAGCATGGATACGTTACGGATATGTATCAGATTAGTTTGTATCGGATATATACTCGCATTTGATACATATTCATTCTCATCGGATACATATTCATTCGTATCAGATATGTATTTGTTCGTATCAGATGTGTATCAGATATTCATATGAATACATTCATATCAAATTGAATCTTATCACATTCAAAGGGGATCTATTTCTACAAATATAGATTTTCTAACATTTGATTCGTTATGAACCAGATGTCAAAATGCATTCATGATCATCCCTACAATACATTAATCTAAATATGATGTTAGCAGTGCATTAACAAAAGCAGCCAGCCTCTCCTTGTTCAGGTAGGGGTATAGTTGCTACCCTAGTCATAGCTAGTAATAGGTACTTCTAGCATCAGAGAGGAATTTGGGAATAATTGTATTGACAGCCCATTGCATTTCACTGAGACTATATCTTCACAGATACCAAGGGAGTTACTTGAGGACGTATGCCTCAGCAGAAACGCTCACCCCCCCAGATCATCAGGCACTTCCCAGTCTCCATTTCAGCATGTGTGAGCAAGTAATGGAGAGGGGACAGGGTACTAGGTGTGTTGTTTGCTAAAAGGGGAGAAGCAATGCTCAATGCCACATCTGTGTGTGACGGACAAGGTAAGTACAGATATGGCCTATTTGATAAGCAGTAACGACTCATGGGATTCCAGGCTGGGTTTTCACAGGTGAAGGGGTCAAGCAGGCAGAGCCAAGCAGTCAAGCAGAAGGAGCCAGATGCCAGGAGAACAAATTAACCTAATTTAAATTTAATAAAACATTCCCATGGGGCAAAGACATTTTCATAAATTATTCTACCATTTCTCCTTCACTTCTAGCATTTACTTGTACAAATTGAGGCCACCAGATTACTAATTACACTAAAAATATTTTGAATCCATTACTAGTATCCCATTATAGCCTTTTCAAACTTGGAGCTAGTCAAAAGGGGTAAGGAAAAGAATAAGGATTAACTCAGTAGTAGTGCCTGGTATGAAGTATGACAGTGAAAGCTAAGAAAGAAAGAAAGAAAGAAAGAAAGAAAGAAAGAAAGAAAGAAAGAAAGAAAGAAAGAAAGAAAGAAAGAAAGAAAGAAAGAAAGAAAGGAACTTGGGACTCTTGCATGACAACATTTATATTGTAACCAAGACTTCATTAGGAAATGGATGGACAAGACCCCAAAATTAAACTTCCATTTCCACTCAGATTTCTTTATTTTTTCTTTAAAAATCTGTTCGGTGCAAATGTTTGCTCTGTTCATGAATGCAGTATGCTAACATTAGCAATTCCATACAGTGAGGTACCAGTTGCTCATGCTGGGTTTAGCACCCAAATGTCAAATGTTTCTCCCTCCTCCTTCATCATGCCCACAATACTGCCAAGTCAGTGTTCAATAAATTGTGTCTAGCTGGGATCCACACTATCCCATCCCAGTTTTGCAGAATTGAAGAAAAAATGTTCTTAGAGCTGTTTATTCCACTCACCGAGAAATGATACTACCTTGCATCAGCCCTGGTCAGCACCAGAATGTGGGATACAATGCAGAATAAGGCTAAGTGCAGAAAGGGCTGTAGAGAAGGCTTCAAGGTGGGATTATTCTCATACCAGTCTGTCACTCGCTCTTTCATAAACATTCCAAGCTCAAAAAAGGTGGATTACGGAAGGTTTGTGAACATGAGGGCCACACTCTCTCTCTGTGAAACACCTCTGAGGCTCCCCTTTTCTTATGACTGAACACAGCCTCAGCTACTCTTGAGCATGCTTTTTTTTTCTTTTTAACCACATGAAGTGGCAGTCCTCGTCGAGGAAACACGCCTGGATTTGCACTGATACTTTCCACCTTTTCTAATCAGTTTCCTTCTAACCAAGTTTGTTTCTAAACCAGAGACACTAAATATTCAACCTTTTTTCTCTACAAGCTAAGAAAGGTGATTTGTTCCTCAGTGTTTACTGCTGTGTTCATTGCATCACGTGTCTGCCTCAGCCTCCACAAGTCACTTAGCTGAGGATCACATTCTGAGAGAAAATTGGTTAGTTTGAACTTCTTTGCTTTATTACTCCTCTTCGCTTACTCCTCCTCTTCTCTCTAATATGACACAGATGTCAGTCAGCTCTTAATTCACTCATTAAGTAAAGGCAGTTTGCTGACACTGAGGAGGAAAAAATCCTTAGAAATATAGCACATTGCCCTTCAGGAAGCTAGACAAGAAAATAGTGTTTTTGTGTTACCTTCATACTTGAAGCCTGTATGTTATACAGACTTCATTTCTTTTCTTCTTTTAATGAAGGTTAGAAATCTGGGCTACATAATGCAGCAGAAAGATGCTGGGTTGTATGACTAGAATAAAGGGCCATGTGAACATGGAGGGGGTGCCAAAGTAGATCCAATGGGCAAGTTCGCATTTACCATGTGAGAGAACTCCAAGCAACATACTCATTTCCTGGTGCTGTTGCTGTAGTTCTGTGATCACTGCCATTATGGCGGCAATTAAACCTCACCAGCACTTAGCAAAGCACTGGCAAGGGTAGGGAGAGAGACAGCATCCAAAATGCAGACACCGGAACCCTCCTCCATCTTTGCTTCCCAGAAAGGTTCTCCCCAAGAAGCAAAGGTGCGAAAAGGCTCAGCGTCACTCCCTATTACATCACTGCACACACAGGCACACTCCAGAAATGCCGTCAGCAGACCCGCTCATGTGTCCATGCCATTTTGTCCTCAGACACTGGTGGGGAAGTTAGAGGGTGGAGCCCCCCCAACAGCCCAGCTGGCAACTGGAAGCTGTTACTGACATGAAGTAACAAATACAGTTCCATGGGGATTCAGTGTGCATTAAGAATAAGCAGTATAATGGATATGAAGGTGAGTACACAGTGACCCATGTTTTATTGTGGGGGTGACCACAGAGTCACTCTCACCTTTGCATGGTTGGAGCTTATATATGATCTATAAAACCTTAATAACATCAGAATGACATCTGATCCAGGAGGTGGACAATGATTGACTGATTGTTGTGGTGGCACATTATACGAACAGGACTGCATGCTTGTCTTGATGCTGGTTCAAGGACACTTGCTACCCATTATGAAAAGAATCTGGAGCTTCAAACCAATGCAGGCAGGAGGGCAAGAAAGGCAAACAAGATGCCAGCAAAGCAGGAAGGGCAGCTCAAATTTTAATTGGCTACCTCCACCTGTGTGACGGCGTGTGCTGACTCATCTCTCACAGCTCCAACAGGGGAAGCTATGGAGCTGCCTTCCCAGTCGGGACGCCCGGTTGTCACTATGCAGTAAATACACTGCGCTTTTACATTTAACTGCTGATTTATTCCACTAGTCTGGAGGTAGCCCTGGTGTTTCATGTGATCTAACCTGCAAGTCCCAAGTGAAGGACAGCTAAAAATTAATGAATCAATGAAAGTAAATACATATAGGTATCCCCTGAAGCTTGGCTCCAACAAGAGTGAAGTATTTCATTTTCTCACAACATATGTGTGTTTGCATGAAACCAGCCCCCCATTAGGCAGGCTGACATAGCTGTCCCAGGGAACAGCTTTTCGGTGTCATGAAATGACAGCCAATTGTCAGCTATTTCATTTATTTCAGTTGTATTTGTACTTCCAGGAAAGAGAAAAAGCAATTTGTAGGATTTTCTACCTCAACTACCAAAATAATCTAGATGACCTTAGACAGGATGGATCTTGACTTGTTCAAGTTAGGGAAATATTTTTCCCCTTCTTCAGGCCCTGAAGAATCTTTGGCCAGCCCTGTGCTGGGACATGGTCCCCAGATGAGTGAAGGGTGAACATCTGGAGTCAAGGTTATCCTTTATCTATAAGTGTACCCAAGCATGGATCTTGGGTTAAATTATTCAAACACTAATTGCAGAATAGATATATCGCTGATCTATTTGTGCATGTTTGTTTACATACCCATCTAAGGCGCTAGGAGAAAGTTTCCCATTCTGACAGATAACTGAGTCACAGAAAACTGAAGCAGCGACTGATAACTGAAAGGGCAAGACATGCTTAAGCCTCTGTGAACCTTTAGATGTTAGCTGCATCAACATTTCTGGGATAGTGTCAATATTAAAAATGAACAGCAAAACAGTGTCAGCATGTATCACTGTGCATTTGCAATTTTTAAAATCTCAGCCTGCTAAAAATTAGATTAGCAAGGGTGTTGGAGAGCAAAAAGAAAACAAGCACAGAAAATCTATGTAAAAGTTCTGCTAGATTTTTAAAGAAGAAGAATCAAGTACATCTCTCTCTCGTGTGTGTGTGTGTGTGTGAGAGAGAGAGAGAGAGAGAGAAGGGAAATGTTAATTTATGTACCTTGGCACATTAAATCGCATTGAACAACTTAGCTGTTCAAATGAAAATAATTAACATAATATTCAAAAATTCTGTTGTGCCATAATGTATCAAAATTGCCAGATAAAGAGTGTTGCTTGTGCCAATAGTTTTGTCATAACCTATCCTGATTTACCAGGTAGAGAGGGAGGCCCATCCACCTTGATAAAAATTAAAGGAATCGTTCAAAATAGGCTACAGCAAAGCAACATCTACATCAAAAGATTCCTGGATACAGGAGAGAAAAATCAGCACATACGACACTTTTGAATCTCATCTCAGGATCAAAGAAAATGTGTTGCTATATATATTTCTGCATAAAAACAAATGCTGTATCTGCACACAGTAGAAAACCAGTTTAAAGAGCAGCCTAGCTCTGTATTGGGCCTTTTTCCAGATTATGTCTCACAATACAGACCTGGGGCCTATTCGCACTTGGCTTTATTCTGGAATATATCCCAGAATAGGGACTTGCTGTCCATATGCTAGTGCAGGCTTCAGCAGGCCCAACATGAGGTCTGCCAGAGTCTGCATTAGCATGCGGACCACAGACCCCTGTCCTGAGATATACTCCAGAAAAAGGCCAAGTGTGAATAGGCCTCTGCTATCTGCATGCTAGTTCAGATTATGGCAGACCCCACCAAGGTCCCTATAAATGGCAGGGTCCCTACTCTGAGATATAATTTGGAATAAGGTACAGTGCACAGAGGACCTTAGTGGTGGTAGCATGCAGATATTAGTGTTTCCATCCCACCACTAATCCAGATTAAAGGCCAGAAAATGCATTCTGGAAGTGCATTTCTTGTCTTTAATGCAGATAGGCACTAAATTGCTTTTGAGTCATCTTTTTGTTTTGTTTTTCTGAGTGCAGATGCATCTGAAAGAACAGCACCCACATAGGCTTGGTATATCAAGGTAACACCTCTTTAATTATGTATACAATGAAGTAGGATTAACTTCACTGGCTGCAACTCAATCATCTAATGGTTCCTCTTCAGCCTGTCTGAAGTTGGCTGGAGCATTAGGACAGGAACTCATTTGTAACAGACTTTCAATATGACAAATAATCTTTCTTTCTCTCGGTGAAGTGAAAAAGAGGTCAAGTGCATCCTTTCATAACCTCACAGAATAAATATTAGAATCTACAACTTTCTTAAGATAAAACACATTCTACATTCTTCTAAACTGCCCTAGAAGATATTTATATCCTATTCCAAGAATAAAGGGCAGTTTTATTTCCAATAAGTGACACATTTTATGAGATACTTGTGATCTGTTACATAGTATTTTGAATTTCACATTTCTATAGCAAGAAACCTGTTAAAAACCATTACTACGTGGTTCCAATTATACACACACAGACCGCCTGTGAAGGGTTTGGTATAGTTAAAGAAGGTGCAAATAAGTTCAGTAAGGAGAAAGAAACATAACAGCCAACTTTAAATATGGGGAAAGAGAAGTATTTACAAGAATGGTGCAGGGAAAATTACCAATGGATCCTTTCCCTCTCTCAGATATAGCTGCTCAGATATTCATCCTCTCTACCTTCTCTTTCTGTCTCTTGAAAATCCCTTTTCTAAACATTTTTTTAAAAAACATAGTAAGTCTAGCAACGTAAGGACTAGTTTATTCCACATAAAGAGAATTTATAAACCGATCCAGCTCTGCTGACGCCTACCCCAAGGCTGTGTTTGGTCATAACAAAGGGCACCTCAGAGGCACCTCGGACAAACCATATGTGGCCCCCATCTTCCAAAGCCTTCACTAATCCAACTTTCCAGCACAGCTGTTTAGCAGAGGGGAGAAGGGAGACTGGTGTATGAACAATCCCTCCTTAAAGACTTCTCTAAACTACCTCAAAGGCACCTCAGAGATGCTTTTGTTGTTGTTGTTTTGCTATGTCTGACCAAAGCTGAGGGAAAAGCCTCCTACTGTCAGGCATTGCTATAATTTTTAGTGAATTTCTTTAAAATATATATATTGTAACATGCCCTGAGACATTTCAGGATAGAATAAGATGGATAGGATAGGATAGGATAGGATATGGATGGATGGATGGATAGATGGATGATGTGGCATTTTCAAGTCGCTTCCAAAATAATGTTCTAACAGTTGGAAGAAGCCAGGAACTCTAGAGCCAGTGTGTAATTGCCCAGTATTTGCCACAGGAGAGTGAACAGTATTGACTGGTCAATAATTCTATCCCATCCTTTGAGGCCTCAGGATGGGTCACAATAACCTCACTATAAAAACAGACAAAACAGATTACGTAAAACAATAACAGTGCCTACAGTGGGAAGTCAGTGGCCTACCTTGGATAAGATAGACAGAAATAAAGAATAGGGTATTGTTAATTACACTCATTTGGATCCTTTTAACAATTAGGATCCTATCTGCATGCTAGTTCAGATTATGGCAGACCCCACCCAGGTGCCTATAAATGGCAGGGTCCCTATTCTGAGATATAATTTGGAATAAGGTGCAGTGCACAGAGGACCTTAGTGATGGTAGCATGCAGATATTAAAAAAGGTTTTTAAAACATTTTCGCTGGAAACATTTTGTATCTTTTTGAAAAGATAAATGTGAGACGCTTAGGAATGTGTTTAAATACTTGAAATACTTTGAAATGCTTTGCAAGGATACATTTTATTGAGCTGGGTTCGATCGTTTGCTGATCTGCTTGAGCTCACATTTGCCGGTAATCTCAAAAGGGAAAGGTGTGAAATAGAAAGTAATTTTAAAACTCCCTTCAGGTTTGCTGCCTTTATTGCAGGCAGGGTTTGCATGGAGGTGGGGATGTTTAAAAATAGTCCCAAAAATAGTCTAAGCAGGAGTAAACCAGGACTAAAAAAGCTGCATGGGGATGCACCCTCAGGGTTGTTGTGCCCAAAGGACCTTATCAAGTGGTCTTTATAAGCCTTTTGGATGCTGCCATAAATTGTGAAAATTTGGTATAAGAAACCAAAATGACATTATCACAGAAAAGTAGAAGTTCCTTCCATATACTGAAATTGAACCATTGCATGTCTTTGTTTACAATATTATGAAGGATTTTTTTTTTTAAAAAAAAAAAATCCTCTGCTTTGTGGTCATGGAAGATTTACCGTTTTTTTTTCTGCCTCAACTCTTATCTTCTCCCAGCATGCTTACAGAAAGAGCTCTGCAATGCAATTCCACAGATAATTAAAACTGGAGTGCAAAACGGAGCAGTGCCATATGCACAGTAGCCACAGCATGTATCCCATTGATATGGAAAAACTGCATGTGTGTTAGTATTTCTAACAGAAATGTCCTATACTGCCAGGGACAAACAGTCCATTGTGAAAAACACAGAAATCATTGAGGCATGCAATCTATACATTCAAGCCTAACAAAGTAATGGGAATGGGAATCAAATTAAAAATGTCTTCACTAACACACACATAATACACAAAAACAAACAAAGCAAAACCACTGGTCAGGATACAAATTAAGTTTGTTGTCTTCTTCTTGGTGACTGGGGCCAAACTAGAGTTTAATTGGCTATTGTCCGTCTTGAGAACAAAATGGAAATGGATCAACTGAGTTTGTGTGCTATGTGAGGATGTGATTCCTTCAAGTGATGAATGGAATGGTTTTCCAGCACCGATTCTATGAGTGGTAGCCATCTTCTAAAGATGTGGGATCTTTGGGACTTTCCACACCCCTCCTTTGTTCTGGGGCAGGGCAGGATGGGTTGCTGCTGGAGCAGAACAGCTCTGTCCTCTGGATGGCCCATTACGCTCCAGCCCAGGCCACTGCCACTGGACAGCCCTCAGAAGCAGTACTGTACTGAGTTTCTGAAGGCGAGGAACTAAAGTTCCCAGTCTTTGGACTTTCTGGCCCAGATAGACCACTTCTGCCAGCACTTTCTAGAGCACATCCGTACACTTCTGTGGTCTGGTATATAAGCCCTGGGCCATTGACAGACCTCAGTGTTGAGATGTACAAGTAGTACCACGCTGGGGTACCCAATGCAGATGAGGCATGCGGACCCTTTCTTTGGTTTTGCTATTTCCTCTCAAAGCTGCAAGGCAGGAGTTTTGCAGATTCCTGCAAAACTTGAATAATGAGTAGAGATGAGTCTGGATTGGACATGAGGAAGGCAGAGGGAGTTTTAGAAAGCCACAGGCAATCTAATAAAAACTGGGGAGAAGCTGGAAGCTGAATATTTAGTCACAAAAATGGAAACTATCTCCACTTGATCCTCTGTGAGAGGATCAATTTCATTATGACCAATGCTAACATTAATCTTATATATAGCAGGCAAAAATAAAAAAACTGAAATGTATCACATTTCACCACACAATGACTTCAGGTATTTGGATTTAATACTTGTCTTCGTTTTATATTTTTGTCAGACATCAGAGGCAATTAAAGCATCGCTGTTGAGAAAACAGTATTTCCTTTAACTTCACTTGACAACACAGAGGATAAATAGTCTCATTATATTCAGCAAGGTGTCCCAGAAAAACAAGAAGAACAAGAAGAAAACATAATTATAGATGGTGTAATTTTTACAGACTGTAGGCACCTCAACCTACTACCACTATTAAAGCACTGTACATTGATTTCCAGATTCACCACAGAACTTTAAATAGTTCAGTAAACTTTTAAAACGAAACAAATCCATGTAGTTATGCCTTTTAGAAACCAGGACTCGGCTAAAGGTTTGCGAACAGCCCACACAGAAAGGGCAGAAAAAAGTTGTAGACCAGGTTTATATGACCACGGGGTCATTCTCACAGTGATGGAGGGGACTTATACCCAGGGTGGGGCATTCACATGTCACCCTGCCCCAATCTGTACTAAAATCCCCAGGACAAGGGACAAGGCTCACTGATCGGATAGCCAGACTGCCCTGTCCCCTTAATTTGGATCTTGGCAGCTGTTTGAAGTGTGATCTGAATCGAGTGGCCTGGTTGTACCTATGCAGCACAGCCAGAAGTTGTGAATGGCTATAAAATCAGTTACAACACGCCATCACTGGCAACCCACAAGCTGACTTAGGCAGAGACCATTTAAATTACCCCCTCAAATGGCTGGAGTTTTCCAAGATTACTTCCCGTCTCAAGCAGGCTTGAACAAGTAAAGTATAAATGTGGCCATATAGAAAAGGAAATTGCGACAGATGACAAAGCTACATCCCCTCTCTGTCATTCCCTCTCCTATGAAATGATTACAGGTCAAAGATCTTTGTTCTCCTTTCCATCTAGGTTTGGCTAAGAATGGGTAGTTGGCAGGGGAGAAGAGTAGCCTAATCACATCCCAGATGAATTTGGATAATGTTTAAGAAACGTGACAAAATTCTGAGCAGCTGAGAAGGGATTGTGCCAGCATTTCCCATATTTTGGAATATTGTGTACAATTCTGGTCACCACACCTCAAAAAGGATATTGTGGAACTACAGAAGGTGCAGAGAAGGGCAACCAGAATGATTAAGGGTCTGGAACACCTCCCTTACAAAACCAGGCTGCAACGTCTAGGCCTCTTCAGTCTGGAGAGACGGCGTTTGAGAGGGGACCTGATTGAAGTATATAAAATTATGCATGGTATAGAAAGGGTGGATAGAGAAAATTTCTTTTCTCTATCGCACAACACTAGAAGCAGGGGGTACTCTATGAAGCTGATGGGTAGGAGAATAAGGTCTGACAGGGGGAAGTATTTCTTCACCCAGAGGGTCATCGGTTTATGGAATGTGCTGCCAGAAGAGGTGGTGACAGCTACCAGTCTGGATGGCTTTAAGGTAGGGTTAGACAAATTTATGGATGACAGATGTATCAATGGCTACTAGAATGAATGCCTAGGTGCATCTTTCAGGCTGAGGGGGGGGGGGCGGGGGAGGAACCAGCGTGCTTCTAAGGCCATCTGCTGGGACTTGAGAGCAGGAGGTTTGTCCATGTCTCTGCTTGAGATGCCCATGAGCATTTGGTGGGCCACTGTGTGCGACAGGATGCTGGACTAGATGGGCTGTGGCCTGATCCAGCAAGGCTTCTCTTATGTTCTTATGTTCTTATCTACTCTTAAGTTGTTCAGACCAGTGTGTAGGAATTGCCTGGAAGGTTTGGCTGGCACTGCAGACTCAGTTATGATCCTTTGAAGTTTTAGAGGATCCATTGCTAACCTGACTGATCTCACTGCAGTTTCCTCCTTTTCCCAAATGCAGGTGGTTATGTGCAGATTGTGTGCCTAACAACTGGCTTCAGAAAACACTGCCAAAAATTCCTCACCATCTGTGAATCTTATGAACACTTACGGCCAAGTAATTTTTAATGTCACAAAATACAGAATAGCTGTGACTATATGACTATCTAAAATGTGTGTTGTAACAACATTTATCTACAGTCTATTGTCTGTGCTCACAATCCGAATCTGCTGTATTAACTCAGTAGCTTAGGATCTACTGCTGTGGAAAATCATTTTTCCTAAAGTCATCTCTGCCCAATTCCTGGGAAAGGAAGTGCAGACATGGAATGAAGATGTAAGCCCAATTCCTCTCACTTGGACTGCTGAAATATCACTCATGTCCTATGACAGAGGATAGATATTAGAAGACAGATTAGGATGGCAATGGTAGGATCCACACAACACTTGTATGATGCTTTGAATGTTCAAGGGCAGTGTCTATACAACATGGCCCCCACATTAAGCATTTAATGCACAATATCACCAGAGATTACATGTCACTGCCCCATGCTGTCATATTTTATAATTATGTTTTACTATTTGATATGTTTTAATTTCATTGTAACCCACCCTGGGACCATTCAGTGAAGGGCAAGATACATTTTCTAAATAAATAAGTGTAATTTTGAAGATTTACCAAAAGGAGGCTTTTGGGTTGCAGTGTTCCCTCCCTTCTATGAAGATCCTGTTTGATGACTTCCTGAGTGCGATCAAACAGAGCCCTTTTATACTCAACTTTTTAAGCACCCAATCCCCAGATGCACACACACACACACAGAGAGAATTCTTTACAGACACTTGTTCAAATATGCAGCTGAGAACCTAATTTATTGTGCCCCATGTGCCCGCATTTGCCTCCGAGTGATGAAGAAGAAGAAGAAGAAGAAGAAGAAGAAGAAGAAGAAGAAGAAGAAGAAGAAGAAGAAGAAGAAGAAGAAGAAGAAGAAGAGTTGGTTTTTCTACCTTGCTTTTCTCACCCATTGGAGGGAACTCAGAATGGCTGACAAAGCTTTCTGTTCTTCTCCCCACAACAGAACACCCTGTGAGGTAGGTGGGGCTCTGAAAGCTCAGAAAAGACCTGTGACTAGCCCTAGGTCACCCACCTGGCTTCGTTGAGGAGTGTGGAATCAAATCCTGTATTCTCAGATAAGAGTCCGGCTCCCTAACCACTAGAGCAAACTGGCTCACCATACTTACAAGTTTGGCAACACTTCCCCTGACTATGGGTGTTACCAACTAATTGGCCACTCATCCTCTCATCGAAGGACCCCCTTTTCTTTAGAAAGAGACACCTTTGGTGTTATGAAATTCCAAATTATGTAAAGCAAACTTACTGAGGATTAAAAGCGGGATAAGGTGAATGCTGACAAAAAAAGTCGGTTGTTTCAAATTCACTCAGAGGGCACCTCTTAAAGCATGCCGAATCACATCCTACGAGCCCACCTACAGCTAAGTTTTAATCCCATTTCAGACTACCTTCAGAGTGAGTGAACCCAACAGGAAAGAGACTAGTCACTTTATTTCCACATTTTCTAAATTTGGCAATGCCAAAAGGAAACAGCTTGTCATTCTGTTGATGGCTTCTCTCACTCAGGAAGTGGATTAAAGCTGGTTTAAAACTTAGGTGTAGATAGACCCCAAGCTGCATGTGACTTGGAAAAGGGAGAATGTTTATAGTAATGTCATGAAGTGAAAAAGTCAGTCTTTTGTATGCCACCTGTAATGCCTTATTTATACACACACTCCATTCTTTAACATTCAACTGTCAATAGCCACGCAAGTGTGAATCATTATATACTCATACATAAACACATGGAGAGAGAGAGAAGACCTTTCACCATGTACTGCACATTGTTTAGCAAACAGCACTAATTACAACTTTTCACCACTGGCAATAAGCCACTATTTTTTAGCACAAGAAGCCCTTTGGATACAAAGCAGTTTGACTTGCCATTCTAATATATTTTCTTTGCTTTCAAAAGCTTTTTTGCTATTATTTAAGAAACATGCTCCAAAACAATGTAAAGCTTTGTTCTAAAAGCTTTTTAATGTTTAAATAATTCAACAGAGCAGATGGTTATTATGAAAGGTAGAAAATCATTTTAGGCATCTTGCCCAACCAGCCTATTAGAACAGCATTTTCAAAAAAAAGAAAAAAAACAGACAAAAACTGCACCCTTCTTTATCTGCAAAATAAAATAGTCAATTATTTTATGATAAATGTTTATGATGTAATTTTATCAAAACATGATCCTTGAGAAAGGCTTAGATACTTCTCTGTGGTCAAAGGCTGCATCTATTCCCTTCTCAGAATTATGTCAAGTGAAGTACAAGTGTGTAGCAAAGCTAATGAAGTGATGAATAAATCCCAGTGTTGCTGCCCAGGGCTGCTGTGGTGAGTTAGCAGTATTGCCAATTCCATTTATGTTATTTCTCCTATCTGCAAGCATATTGAGTTCAATGATGCCTTAGTAAATATCTTAATCTACTGAGAGGCACACTTATTGCACACTCATCTACTTGAATTTTATAGACACGTCGTATCGTTATGGAATCTGACCACAGCAAAATCTAGCAAAGTCAGCTTCAATATACTGAAGATAATAATAACTACGGTGCACTCATGGCAGCATAATTCTATGCTCTATATCCCTTTCAGCCGGTTAAGGCTGTGTTCAGACATAATAAAAAGGGGCACCTCAGAAGTGCCTCAGAGCACCTCAGAGAGACAGTGTGTGACCCTTGTGTTCCCAAGCCTTCAGGGCCTGCCACATTGTGTAGAAAGGGCCTTGCTGGTGAATTGTCATCTATTGTTTTGCTACTGGAATGTGGAGCAAAGCACCAATAGTTACCTGTTCAGCTTCTTGCTCTACAACTACTTTTTAATTTGATTCCCACTTCTTTCTTCACTTAGGCTGCATTCACTCCTCAGTGGCATAGGGGCATCAAGGTGGAGAAGCTTGTGGGTTGTCCATACATCCAACCCCTTGCCACCCACAATATTCAAAACTGACTTGTGTTCAAAGACGAAGGACCTCTGTCAAACTAAAGAGGCCCCAGAATTGAGTCTTTGGTAGCACAACGTTTATGCAAAACAGGCACAGAGGTTCCTCACTGCCAATGTGATTCTACATGACAGTGGCAAGAGCATCTCAGGGGACTATGAACCCTCAGAATACTTTTCTTCCACTCTGAGTATTGTTCCTGGAAGAAGAAGAAGTTGGATTTTCTACCCAATTTTTCTCACCCATTTGGTATTCAAAAAAGGCTGCATTCCCATTACCACTTAAAACTGTTTAAAAACAGTTTAAAAACTGTTTGAATCCTCATTGTTCCAACCCCCAATCAAGTAAAACGGTTTAAAAACGGTTTGGATCCTCGTCGTTCCCATTCACAATTGGTTTTAGGGCTATCTTGAGGATTATTTGGCTTTAAAACAGAATTAAATAAGCACCTGATTTTTCAGGTGTTTTTCCCCCAGTTTTGCTTTTAAAATGTTTCTTATTGCTATGGGAACGCTACAGCATTATCGGGGCAAATCCGTCATGAAATGGGTGGGATTTCTCCCAGCAGGACAGGACAGCCCATGGCCAGATTTTTAAAGTGCAGGGCTTCTTCAGCAGTTTCCTTCTCCCTGATCACAAAGTAACAGTTCACACAATACTCCTTCACACCCAGGGACACAAATAACAATGTTGCCACACTGCCAACAGTTTTTGGATTCCCTGAAAGGCAAGAGGAAGGAGCTGACAGGGCGGCGGCAGCAGCAGTGAGAGAGAGACAGGGAAGGAGATCAGAAGATTCTGCCTTTCAAGTTCCTCTTTTGCCTCAGACAAAAGGCTGCTCTGTGTGTGTGTGTGTGTGTGTGTGTGTGTGTGTGTGCTTGAAGGATCTTACATTGCCACAGCCTTTTTTGAAAAGTAAAGGAAGGCGAGGGGACCAAGTTGATTGTTTTTTAAAAAATACTTCTTCCTGCAATAGGCTGCATTAGCTGGGCTTGCTTTGACAAACAAGCTTTCCCCTTTCAAAGGGGCAGCAAAAGCAGGAGGGAGGGGGCTGGGATTCCCCACGTCATCGGATCAAAGCCAATGGGGAGAGAGGGGTGGGGAAAGGCTCAGGAGGGGAAAGAATGCTTTCCCCAACCCATTTTTGGAAGCGTTTTAAATGGTACGACAGTGGGGACAGAAAATTGGGGTTGAATCCAATTGCCAGATGCTGTTTGCTTCCTTTTAACACATTTTACATATCGATTTAATTCCCGATGTAAATGTATATTTCATTTTATTCCTTCAATGGGAGCTCACCCAAAGTGGCTCACAAAGCTTCCTGTTCTTCTCCCCCACAACAGATCACCCTGTGAGATAGGTGGGGTTATGAGAGCTGGGAATACTAGAATCAAACCTAGTATTCCCAGATAACAATCTGGCTCTCTAATCACTAGACCAAACTGGCTACATGCTAGCCAGATTATGGCAAGAATCTGGTGGGCCCTCCCATAGTCTGCATCAGCATGTGGATGGTGAACTCTTATTCCAGCTTATAATCTGGAATAAAGCTTAGTGTAGAAAGGTCTCATCAAGCAAGACTGTAATTGTAAAATCTGAATGTTTGCATGGAAATACATTGTTACCAGTCATGTATGAAACTTGGTCAATTTATAAACCTACTCTAGCACAGAAAGTGTCCCACTGTTATTCCCTAAAGAATTTTTTTAAAAAAAACACCATCTATTTGGAAATGGAGAAGTTAACTTAAGAGTTTTTACTACGTATTTTCTGTATAGTTGTTTCTTTTGAACCTCCATGATCTGAACTGCCTTAAGCAACTTTGGTTTGTATCAGGGGGTGGTGGTGGGTGGGTGGGTGTGGCAGGGAGGCAAACATTTAATTCAGCACATTTGCAAACATGTGAAGTCTTCATTTGGGATGGCTGCTCCTCCCACTTGTTATTTGAAGATAGGAAAAGAATAGTATAGTCTATCATACTCTATTTTATCTAGGGCTTTCTTGATGATTTGATCAAAAGGAATGCTTTTCTTTTGAAGCTAATTCAAGTCACAAAATGCATCAGCAATTCCATGCAGAGTGGTTTAACAACTTAAATAAACTCAGAAAATAATGCACATTTATGACTGGAGAGGGCAATGGTGTGGATGAGTGCACTTCTGAAGCAGTCATCAGTATCCTAACATCTGGACACATAACTAGTCAATTTACTTTGCCATTTGTTTTAATTTAGGCTGATGGGGAAATAAGAGCATATGATCATATGTCTGCAAGAAAAATATTGCAGCCATACATGAGGATGGATTCTATTGTTTTTGACCTGTTTAATCTACTTGATCATAAAACAAAACAGAACAAACATTAGTATGAACATACTCATCTCTATAGTAAAAATAAATATGCCCTTGTGCTGAGCTCAGCTTCTGTTGACTGTGTGGACATCTATATGCAATTTTATTGGCAACAGGACAGAAGTGGTTTGTCATTGCCTTCCTCTGGAAAGGTGTGGAGAACTGAACCTCGAGAGGAATGAGCAACCAATGAGCAACAGCAACTTCTACACATCCTAATACCTAACTATAAATGCTAGCAATGGAGTAGTAGAGCAAAACTCCCTAGAAAGCAAAGGGGTGCTGGTTTGATCCCCAGCCTCTCCCCAGAAGTAGGCAATGGAAAACCACTTTATCTCTGTCCATGCAGTCACCCAGGAGTTAGCCATGACTCAGTGGTACCCAATAGCGACAACAAATGTTAGACATGTTCATAATTTTAATGTGCATGGAAATCATGGTCCAGTTCTTAAAAGAAATGTTAGCTATTCTTCAAGAGCAAAGAATTCTATTGACAATTAATCTTTGTGAAAAATAACTGACAGCTAGTCAAATCCTGCCACAGCTATCTAATCTTTTAAAATGAACCACTTTTATCCATATCTTAATCTTCTCTTATCTTGTTTTTTACTTTTATCCGTCTGACCAAAAGCATTATAACGTGCAGCACTACACTGCAATTACTGTATACACTGTCTTATTTGGTTGGAAGAAATGTTTTTGCTTCTGCTTTGATAGGATCTGCTGTTTTTAAGTGTATGTACATAACAAACTGATAGAATGAGAATTATGGAATTTGCTGCCAGAAGAGGTGGTAACAGCAACCAGCCTGGGTAGCTGGTTAGATAAATTTGTGGATGAAAGGTGTATCAATGGCTACTAGAATGGATGCCTAGATACAGTATTTTCTCTAGGCTGGGGAGACAGACAGGATGCCTCTAAAGGCCATTTGCAGGGATTCCAGAGCAGGGCTGTGGTCACACCTTCACTGTTAGTCATCTTCACTCTAGTCCCTTTGTTCACACCTTTATTTTCTGATCTGATTTATAAATGGACTTTCCCTGCTCTATTCATACTTTCTGGAGTCTGCTTTTTCACAGGACTCAGTCCCTTTCAGCAAGGAAACCGGGCTAAAAGGAGCAAAACTTTACCAAGAAGGGTGAAACCTGCCTTCCCTTCTGCCCAGTGCCTGTACATGTGGGTGGTACACTGGAGTTGGCAGCCTTCCTCCCCTCCCTGTTCCATTCCTTCTAAGCAGCTTCTACTTTGATTCACTAAGCAATTTTTACTTTGCTTGCCACCATTCCTAAGATGGTTCCCTCTACCATCCTGCCCCCCGCCCCCGGAATCCCCTTTGTTCCAATCGCATGCTGGCAGACTCTGTCCATCATTTAAAAATTTATATAAATCAGTTTTGTGCTAGGCTGATAAAGCAATAGATCATATCATTTCAATTGCTCTCTAGTGGTTTTGTGGAAAAGCTGGAATGATTTTTTTATAGATATATAAAATGGGCCACTAGTTGAAGATTCCCACATGTCTTCAACGCGATGGGTCACTTATAGTGCACAATGCCAAGAAAACACTGTGCTCCGGGTCCTCTTTTAAAACAGCCTGATGGAGCCGTGCAGCTGCTGTTAATGTCACAAAAGGTTTGCATTACTTAAGGCTTAAACACATCAGAAGCTAAATTTATAACAGGGTTCTGAAAAACGTGCCACACACCATGGACCATCTCTGTCCAACAAAAGGACTGAGGTGAAACTCACTTTCACACACAAGACACAGAACTATTTTGCATCTAATACCCACAACCTAACCTGTACACAGACTAAACACACAATCAGAGCAACTAAGAAATTCATCTCATGCTATCCTTTAAAGGACAGGAGTCACTTTTGCTGCCTTCTCTTTCTGTTGTCACTCTGCCACACACAAATTAGGTCTGAGAGGATACTGCAATCTGGAGGGAATGCTATATTTCCTTTCCTTTTTTCTTTTTAATCATGGACTAGAAGGTGAAGCTTAAATCTAACATTTGGCATTTTGAAAGATTGGCATGTATCAGTTGGATGCTGCACTCAAATCTCTTGCCAGGTATTTTTCCAGGATGGCCTTTGAAAGGCTTGTGCATTCTAGGCTCAACATATGCCAAGCTGACAGGCAATAAATTAACAAGGAAAAGAAATTAAGGCATGTTCCACATTATTGCCAAATCTCTCAAGTTGCTTAAGAACAGACTTTCATTTCAACGGGAATTTATTACTCCCATCTTGGTATCTTACTGACACAAGAAAACAATTTCACAGCTATCAGGCATGCAGATTTCACCCCATGACTATCCTAGGGGGTGTATCACAGCAGGAAGTTTGTGAAGCACTGATTTATATGAGGGCAAGATATGTATGGTGCCACTATAGTGCTGTAACTAAGCCATGAGGGTGCAAGGTCCATTCAATGCTGCTCCCTCTTGATTCAGTCAGTGCACATGCAGCCAGCTGCCTCCCTGTGCAAGCACTCTTCTGAGCACGGCAAGCAGCACATGGGAGTGTATCACAGCACCCATTCCTCCAGTTGTCATAGTACTGCCACATCCCTGCCCCTTTGCTAGAGCAAGCTCAGGTATACAGTGACTGAATGTGTAGTTGAGTGAATATTGCTCCAAGAGCTGACTTCACTTATGGGACAGTTTTTGCCACCTACCTAAGATTCATAGCCTACCTAAGATTCCTTCCAAGTTAACACTTCTCCGATCACTGTCAGACTGAGCCTTCCTACTCCTCATTCTTCCAAATTTCTTTTTTCTAAATGAATGTCCCTTTTTTCACCTATGTCAGACTGAAAACATTCTAACAGTTTTCCTCCCTGATAGTTCAATAGCTGGAACACCGCTTCTAAAACCGTAAGTGTAAAATCTGTGCAGCATGAGTCATACTTTTGAGTCATTGACTTCTAGGCATTGTTTTTGTCGAAGGGGGAGTATGCTGGGCTACTTTTCACAAAGAGACATGGAGCTATCCGATACCATCCATGTGAAGTTGTCCTAATCAAATGGTCATCCTATATTTCCACCACTCATTTTAAAGCATCTTCTGTAAACATCAGACAGACGGAAGTAACCACTTCTCCCCTCATCCCACTTACTATTACTTGGGCTGTGCCCAGAGGGGAAATAAATAGCTCTATCTATCCATCTATCTATCCATCTATCCATCTATCCATCTATCCATCTATCCATCTATCCATCTATCTATCTCAGTGATGGTGAACCTTTTGAGCTAAATTTGCAAGAAAACCTAGCTTAACTCAGGTACTGTGTCACATCTACAAAGATCCATAATTTTGTGATATTTGTTGCTCTAGTAAAATAGTTATATTTTTGATATATGTATTAAAAGCAAAAACAAATAATTATTTACATTAGTGACTTTTGTTGCTGAATTTCATTTGCTAATATTCAACTGAAAGTTGGCATTTTGTACACTTCAAGAACAAGCAAGCACTACACACCCAGGTGCCAGGGTGACTATGTGTGTCACCCAAAAGGGCTTTGCGTGTCACCTGTGACACATGTGTCATAGGTTGGCCATCACTGATTTATATCCATCCATCCATCCATCCATCCATCCATCCATCCATCCATCCATCCATCCATCCATCCATCCATCCATCCATCCATCATTTGTACTTCTATCCTGCCTTATACCCGAAGATCTCAAGGTGGGTAACAACATTTAAAATCAGACATATACTAAAACAACAGTATATATTAAAACAGTGTCTGTAGAGCAAGAAGAGACAGTATATTCCCGTTTAACCAAAGGCCAGGGCAAAGAGGTGTGTCTTCACCACCTTCCTAAACATATACAGTGAAGAAACCTGATGCCCCTCAAGGGGAAGACTATTCCATAGCCTAGGAGCCATCACTGTGAAGGCCCTCACCTGGGTGCCCACCCTTTTTACTACTGAGGGTGGTGGGGCAACCAGGGGCCTCCCTTCCAAATTTTAAGGCATGGGCATGTCTATATGGAAGAAGGCATTCCTCTAGATATTTGGGACCCTAGCCAGTTAACACTTTGAATTGGGCTCAGTAGCAAAATGAGTAACCAATGCAACTCTTTTAAGACTTGTGTGACATGCATCCGGCCAGCTTTTCCAGTCATCAATTCTGCATTCTGCACTAGCTGCAGCTTCCGAATCGTCTTCAAGGACAGCCCCATGTAGAGCGCATTATAATAGTCCAGTCTGGAGGTTACCAGGGCATGGATAACTGTGGCCAAGTCATCTCTGTCCCAAAAGGGCTTCAACTGATACACCAGCCATAGTTGGGAATAGGCCCTCTTGGCCACAGCCTCCACCTGAGCTTCAAGCATATGGCTTGGCTGTGCTGGGATTGCTGTAGATATCTGTGGCAATCCCAACAAGCCCCACTATACTGAAGTGAAAACCCAATATATCTTATTTTAGGAAAACTCAGCTCTGAACATAAGTTTTCTTGCAAAATGGCCGGTGCCACGATGCCCAGCGATCCGGTTAGTGCCTGCCCTCTCTGAGGAGTAGCTTGGCCCTGTTAGGATGCTGGGTTCGTGCAACGGCCAAGTGAATACTACAGTGTGGACACAAAACACTGGTAGCAAGCGTTTCAACAGTAAACAAAAAAACAAGTTTATTATTATACACAAGCAATACTAAAAAGATAATAAGGTTCAGGTAGTTGTTAGTTTAAATCTGCAAGTCTCTTAAGGCTAGGAGCTACCCCTTTCACTAAAGGAAAATAGTTCCCCTTTTAAAAGACAAACCTCTCCAAGTTCCTCTCCCCCTCTGACTTGCTTGGCCACAGCTCAAGCCAAGCCAGTGTACCAGAACGTGGCCCTAGATGATCACAAGGCCCAGTCCGTCCTTGCTTCTCCGATCATCCAGCCTGGTCAGTTGCTAGCGAAGTCTCCCTCGGAGCCCCAATCTTCCTTGATTGTCCCCTTCAGAAATCGCTCAGCCAACAGCCCAATGGTCAGCTACTGGTTCCAGCTCCCTCAGGATCAGCTCCTCTGTTCCCTTCAGCCTCAGTCCCAGCACGAAGACCCCTGGTCAACTACTGGTCTGGCTCCTTCAGGTTCAGCTCTTCTTCTCCTTTCAGCTCTTGTCCCAGCATGAAGACCTTCTCTGCTGTACTCTGTGTTCATTTATACACACACCCCTGATCCTGATTGGCTCTAGCCGCAATAAAATGCTGCTGGAGACTCCTAACAGAGGTTGCTGTCCCTCCAGCCTGATTGGTGGGAACTCCTTCCCTAGCCCCTCCAGCACTCAGATCCCCGGACAGCTTTTCCCTCCAAAACCTTACTCCAGCCAATCACTGCAACAGGGCCCGCACAGGATTTCCCGCTCTTTTTGCAGCCCAAATCCCAGGGTTTGCAACAAGCTTTGCTTTGCAACACGGCTGGCTATTGCAGCTAGCTAGAAGCCTGCAATGCCAGAAAGCAAAGCAGTTTGCAGCCTGTACCCTGAAACCGTCACAACCCCTCCCTTCCCCAAAAAAGACAAATGTACCTGGGGCACAACTGTCCCATGGACATTTGTCTCCCAAAGAGGAATGTGACTAAACATAAATCTAACTATCTAATAAACACACTCTGTAAAAGTCCAAAGTCTCTATAACAGGTTTTCCTTAACTGACTATATTACAACTCAACCCCGTGTCCCATAGTCACTCAAAAAGTTGTCTGAGTCCAAGATCAAAGTCTGGCTCTTTGCTGGTCTTCCTTCCGCAACACTGGCCCGCAAGGTCCTTGGCGCTAGGTCGCCTGCTTGCTCCACACCAGTGCTGGTCATTTGTGGTGCTGGTCCCATCTGGTGGTGGTCCTTCTGTGGGGTCTGGCTCCTTGCTGACCCGGTTGCCTGGAGACGCTGTCCTGTCATTCTCCCCGGTCTTGGCACTGGATGCTGTGGTCCTTGACCCATCCGGCCCGGCACCAGCTTCCTGGATCCCTTCCAGCGACGCCAGCCAGTCACCACTCAGATGGCT
This sequence comes from Aspidoscelis tigris stejnegeri, assembly GCA_023333525.1. Lineage (NCBI taxonomy): Eukaryota > Metazoa > Chordata > Lepidosauria > Squamata > Teiidae > Aspidoscelis > Aspidoscelis tigris. Next base: position 85,953,514 of record JALMGA010000002.1, on the reverse strand, counting down.
CACCCATAGAAGCATTTGGAGTCCTATGCTCCTCAGGATTCCTTTTGCTGCACCAGCAAGTCCAGCTAACAGCTTTCCCAGTCTTTTTATCTGGCTGCCTAGTTGAAGCTGTTTGGTCTCAGCTTCCCTTATCTTCATTTTTACTGGAGAGACACCACTTGCCTTGTCCAGTTCACCTGAACCCTGTGAAAGTTCCTGGCCCTCTGTCTTGATCACTTCCCCTGACCCAGCTGGTTCAATCTTGGGTCCTGTGAGCTGCCTGTTTGAATTGCTCTGTTTCAACAGTGCGATCTCTGTCCGTAAGGATGTTTGCCCCACCCTCAACTCCTCTACTGCCTCCTGCAAAGCTTTTACACTTGCACAGGCTGGGGTTGTGGTTCTGCCCCCCATCCTTGGTCTCGCACGTTTGGCCAAATCATTGCCAACCAGCAGTGGCACCGGGATGCTGCTGGTCACTGCAAAGTCGTGTTCCAAGTACACTGCCCCGATCTGTACTGGAACCCTTGCAACTTGAGCCCTGAAGGAACTTCCACCAATCCCCTTCAGTTTGATCTTCTTCCCTGGTATGTAATCACCCTCCTGTACCAACTGTGGCTTAATTACACTGACTGCGGAGCCTGAGTCCCTTATGGCATCCACTGACTGACCATGAACCTGAACCTTCCAGATGTATTCCGCATCTGGGGGGTGCTCAGCATTCACCATTACAAAGCTCTCAGGCTCTGGCAGGGAATGTCCCACTTGTCCCTGTCTAGCACCATCATCCTCACTCTCGTGCTGCTGTTTTGGGGCTCGCACACAGTAGGAATGATGTGCTTCTGCTTTCTCCTGCCCAGCAGAGCGCGCCTTAGGGCACTCGGCCTTAAGGTGCGTCAAACTGCCGCACCGGAAGCAGGTTCTGGCCTTGTCTGGCACTCTGGACTGTGCCCTTTCTCCATTACCTGAGTTAGCATGACCAGAGGAACTGTTCCTACCAGATGATGACCTCCCTGCCCCATCTGCCTGCTTCAAGTTGCCACTCCCTCTGGTCACCACTAACCGGTCAGCACAATGGGCTGCATCTTGCACTGTGACACATTCTTTGTCCTCCACAATCCAACGGATGTGGTTGGGCAACAGCTGCATGAATTGCTCTTTTAAAACCAATTCAGCAAACTGGTCAATGGTATTGACCCGGGATTCTTTCACCCAATCCCATAAGTGCCGCACCATGCGGGCTGCAACTTGCATATAGGTTTCCCCCTCCTTCTTCTCAACACTCCGGAAGGTTTGCCTATAGTGTTCTGCAGTGAGGTTAAAGCGTTGCTTAACCCGCTCCTGGAACACCTTATAGTCCCGGGCTTCCTCATCTGAAAGGGCGGCATAAAGGTCCAACAGATCACCGCTAATACGTGATCTCAAGTACATCATCCTATGTTCTTCTGGGATTTCAAATTCTGAGCACGCCCGATCAAAAGCCCTGAGAAAAGACTCGACATCATCCCCTTTTATATATAAAGGAAACCTTTTGATGTCCACTTTCATGGGGTTAGGGGTGCCACCATCACCCTGTCCAGGAACTGCCCCTTGGGCACCCTGCCCTTGGCTAGCTTTTAATTGGAGAACGGCCAGCTCATGAGCCCTAGCCTTCTCCCCTTCCCGTTCTGCAATGGCAGCTTTCTCTCTAGCCAATTGCAATTCCATTTCCTTTTCACGCTCAGCTATGGCAGCTTTCTCTCTAGCCATTTCCAATTCTCTAGCAGACTTCTCCCTGGCTAATTGGAGTTCCAGTTCCATTTTTTTCATCTCCCGCTCATACTCGAGCCTCAGTTTGAGCTCAGCGAGCCCTCTGTCCTGTGCCACTCCTGGCACAGCTTCAGGAGTCCCTGGCCCCGCACCCACACTTGGCTCTGGGGTTGAAACCTCCTGACTAACTGCGGGCTCCATAATAGCTTTCCCTGGTCTGGCTCTGGAACCCTTGCCACTAACACGCCTAGCTGGCAGTCCCCCTGGACCCTTTGGAACAGCTTTAGCCCCTCTCCTAGTTAGCATCAAGTGTGGGACTCCCCACCACTTGATCTACCGTGCTGGCTGCTGATATTTGTAGCCAACACACAGGGAACGTAATTCCCTCCCTGGTTCCGTACTTTACCCAGGCAGATTACCTCTGGAACCAGGTCTATTTGGGCGTAGCCATGTGGTTCAGCGCCCGGCTGGTGACCGTACTTTATTACCTTCAGCAATTACCTCTGGTCACCAAACCTACTGACCCCACTATACTGTGGCTAGGCTCACCCAAATACTAGGGCTTACAGCACACCAGGTCCTTACCAAATACCTTAAGCATTTACCTCAGGACCTGTGCCTGCTAGCCCTCCCTGATGTCAAGCACACTCACACTTCAGGGATGGAGGAGTTCTGACCCACAGGCACTACCGTAGGGCTCTGTGTCCAGACACCAGACTCAATCACAAAGGAGCCAAACTCTGGCTGCCCTTCTCAATCACACACAGTATTGCTTGCTACTGTAGTATTCTGGCCAAAGCGGACTGAATCAAGATTCGTCCCGAGCTGCCACCAAATTGCCACGATGCCCAGCGATCCGGTTAGTGCCTGCCCTCTCTGAGGAGTAGCTTGGCCCTGTTAGGATGCTGGGTTCGTGCAACGGCCAAGTGAATACTACAGTGTGGACACAAAACACTGGTAGCAAGCGTTTCAACAGTAAACAAAAAAACAAGTTTATTATTATACACAAGCAATACTAAAAAGATAATAAGGTTCAGGTAGTTGTTAGTTTAAATCTGCAAGTCTCTTAAGGCTAGGAGCTACCCCTTTCACTAAAGGAAAATAGTTCCCCTTTTAAAAGACAAACCTCTCCAAGTTCCTCTCCCCCTCTGACTTGCTTGGCCACAGCTCAAGCCAAGCCAGTGTACCAGAACGTGGCCCTAGATGATCACAAGGCCCAGTCCGTCCTTGCTTCTCCGATCATCCAGCCTGGTCAGTTGCTAGCGAAGTCTCCCTCGGAGCCCCAATCTTCCTTGATTGTCCCCTTCAGAAATCGCTCAGCCAACAGCCCAATGGTCAGCTACTGGTTCCAGCTCCCTCAGGATCAGCTCCTCTGTTCCCTTCAGCCTCAGTCCCAGCACGAAGACCCCTGGTCAACTACTGGTCTGGCTCCTTCAGGTTCAGCTCTTCTTCTCCTTTCAGCTCTTGTCCCAGCATGAAGACCTTCTCTGCTGTACTCTGTGTTCATTTATACACACACCCCTGATCCTGATTGGCTCTAGCCGCAATAAAATGCTGCTGGAGACTCCTAACAGAGGTTGCTGTCCCTCCAGCCTGATTGGTGGGAACTCCTTCCCTAGCCCCTCCAGCACTCAGATCCCCGGACAGCTTTTCCCTCCAAAACCTTACTCCAGCCAATCACTGCAACAGGGCCCGCACAGGATTTCCCGCTCTTTTTGCAGCCCAAATCCCAGGGTTTGCAACAAGCTTTGCTTTGCAACACGGCTGGCTATTGCAGCTAGCTAGAAGCCTGCAATGCCAGAAAGCAAAGCAGTTTGCAGCCTGTACCCTGAAACCGTCACAGCCGGATACGCTACAGGTCTGGACACTGCTGCTGCGAGCCACTAACCTGAATGTGCAGGGCCTGAAAAAGCCAATCACACATGTGCATGATGGCAATCAACACATTTCCAGATATTTCATACCATCAAAATACCCGGATCTGTGCATCACTATATTGTGCAAACACAACACCAGTCCCGCTCTGTAAGCAATTTTTTCAGAGAGCATTTACTCTGCAATATCACTTGTTAGTGTAACTTCATGCGGCTTCTGGAGCTAGCCCTGGGCTCATCCAAAACCAGAAGGCAATGTTCTATATTTTGCCCTTCAAGGAACACAAAGATTATATCCCTCCAAAATTTGCTACCTTTCATTTTGATCTGAAAAACTGCTATAAAAACTGATACGTCAGAAGTATTCAGAGATCTCCTTAACCACTGAGAATGAGACCATGAACTAGTGAAGGCTCTGATATTTAGCCCAAAAGAAAGCCCTGGAAGAAAATGAGTTTCATTGTAGTCTCCTGCACGATTAGCTAGAGAAATGAAGTTAACAAATGAATCCAGCACTTCAAAAGAGAATTTCACTGTCAGAGCCCCAGTAAAAGCAGCAATTCCAACAGACACCACTTCTAAGTGACAGCTTCTGCTGGCAAATACAAACCGAACAATTTGTCCCTTTCCATAAGCCCTGCCAAGAAGTCTGGAAAACGGAAGAAGATAATATTAATCTACCTACCGAATACACGGAAATATTTCTGAACTGCTTTAGAATTTAAAGGATTGTATGCCATTTGACAGTTGATGAACACCAGAACATGAATGGAAGAGCAATGTTGGATCCCGTACATTTTTTGAAGGATTTTGGCCCTGAAATACTGGGATAATGTACATTCAATTCTATTTAACAAATGAATCGAAACTAAAAGACAAAAATAAAATTGTCTCTTTGCTTCACTATTCCCCATGACAGCATGTAACTCCAATATTCCTTTTTGGAGATGTGCACTAATGTTTGTTTTTTTAATTCTATTTCTATCTAATCAAACGCAAGAAAATTTGTATTCGTTCAAACAGATCTACTTCGAATGTGGCAGGATTCGTATTCAATAGGAATGTTCAATCCCACACAAATCCCATATAAATCTCATACAAAGCTTCATATGAAGCTTCATACCAGTGTATCAAAACATTCAGTTTGAATTCAAATGTCCAAATTTGGCCAAATTCGTAAGAATTTAAATGTTACAAATGCTCACGCACATCTCTATTCCTTGTCTTCATTTCCCCTCTCTGGACAGCAGGGCCCTTTGCTTTCCTAACTGCAGCGGCTACAGGATTTGATAGGGATAAGGTGCCTCACAATGCAACACTAAACCCAGATTTTACTTTGCAGGATTGAGGCTGCATTGGGGGCTGCATTGGGGGCAAGCCTTGGAGGAGACACATATATCCCTCCCCAGTGCCCTAGATCCTACTATAGACAGGATGCCCTGACAAGAGCGCAGAATTTAGCACTTAAGGGTCCCCAGTTTCATTCATGCGATTGGTGGAAGCCACTTAGCGGGTTATGCCATCCCCATGGCTCCTTGAAAGGTGAGACCTTCTTAACCCAGAGTTTGGAATTGTCTTCTCTGCAGAAACATTGGCAGGTTCCACACAATGGCAGAACTTGCACTGTAAATCAAGATAGCTATTTCAGCTATCTTCACTAGTCCCAATGCAGCTTCCAGCTACCATGGCATACCTGCCACTGATCTGGACAAAGGGAACACTGAACTGGGGCACCTTTTTACCTGTTTCAGTGTTTCCACCCAGGGTGGTCTCAGAGAGCACAGGAAGTAGCCACAGAAGTCAGAGCTACTTTTCTCTGCTGTCCAGACACTCCAGCACAGGTAAACAACTGAGGAGGGTGTAGAGTTCCCCTCAGCTTTTTATCGTTATTATGCTTTAATGGGCTCTAAGAGCATGGTGAGTGCTCCCAGGGTGCAGTCTCATGGATTTCCTGTGCCCTAGGAGCATTTTTATGGTACAAAGGGACTGTACAGATTTTGCCTATACTTATGACTGACCAGTTTCTCAAGGTTTAGATAGTATCACAAGCTCCAAGTAACCTAAAAGGTAATCAGAAGCTTCTAAACTCCTTATTATATCTGTTCTGGATGATGAATATACCAGACTAATGCCAAAATAGGTTTGTTTACATAATGTTGTTTAGCATTATCTCGTAAACAATTGTTACATCCAAAGTTCTTTTCTCAATAGCTAGAAAACTTTAGACGTAATGGGGGCATAGTTTCATTACAGAATCCCAGAAGTGGATGGAACCATTTTGACCATCAAACCTAACCTATACTCCACACTGGAATCCAAACCAAACCATCTCCAGCATGCATCTGCCCATCAACATTCATCCCAACTAATTCAATGCTAGGAATAATTAGGAAGGAAATAGAAAACAAGTCAGCAAGTGTTGTTTTGCCTCTATGGTGAGGCCACATTTGAATATTGTGAACAATTCTGGTCACCACACCTCAAAAAGGATATTGGGGAACTGTAAAATGTGCAGAAAAGGGCAGCCAGAATGATTATGGGGCTGGAACACCTCCCCAAAGAAATCAGACTGCAACATCTAGGCCTCTTCAGCCTGGAAAGATGGCATTTAAGGGGGGACCTGATTGAAGTAATATAGAAAAGGTGAATATAGAATATAGAAAAGTAATATAGAAAAGGTGAATAGAGAAAATTTATTTTCCCTATCACACAACACTAGAACCAGAGGGCACTCTATGAAGCTGATGGGTAGGAGAGTCAAATCAGACAAAGGGGTAGTATTTCTTCACCCAGAGGGTCATCAGTCTATGGAAAACAGCCTAGATGTCTTTAAGGAAGGGTTAGACAGATTTACGGATGATAGATGTATCAATGGCTACTAGAATGGATGCTTCAGTACATCTTCCAGGCTGTGGGGATAAGCAGGAGCATTCTAAGGCCATTTGCTGGGACTCAAGAGCAGGAGAAAGTTTGCCCTTTTCTCTGCTTGAAATTGGTGGGCCACTGTTTGAGACAGGATGCTGGACTAGATGGGCTGTGGCCTGATACATCAGGGTTCCTCTTATGTTCTTATGTTATCCAGTGAAAAGACAAGCCACTACCCTCCTAAGTAATTCTATTTGAAGTGCTCTAGCTATAAGAATTTTCCCTCTTTCTATTCAAATAAAACCTCTGAATCATCTCTTTCTTGTTTCCATCATCTGCCTATTAGTGTATAACTAATACCTCTGCTTTTCGTTGCTGAAAGTATTGTTTATGCTATTTTCCTTGTCCCTAATCCCTACCCTTTAAATCTTCTTTTTCAATCTCTTGTATCCATTACCATGTTTATTATCACAATATCAGCCATTCTTTTTTATCTCTAAGGTGTAATTTTCAATTTTATTTCCTTAGAGTTTTCATTAAAGCAGGGAGGGGATTGAGACAGCAGATCATACGCATGTCTACCAAAAAGTAATTACTACCCAGAAGTAATTTCTACTGATTTCCATGGGACAACATTTCTTATTTTTATATCGATTTTATTCTGCCTTTCTTTTCCCACTGATTACATCTGTCTCTTCCTCCAAACAGCTAGAAATCTTTGGTTGTTTTTATTTTTTAATAATAATATATGCTTGGATCAAGGGCATAATTTGAAAGAACCTGAAGAAGCAACTTTGGTGAAGCTATTATCCACAAGCTCTGGTCTTGTCAATGCCAGAATGAATGATAGCTTGGGGATGCTGACGATGCATAGAGCTCCATCATGGGAGAAAGACAAGACAGCAATGTAATTCTTTTCAATAAAAGAGAGAGGAAAAAACTGTCACAGGTTTTACCAAGAACAGAGTCTTGCAATTTCAAATATTGAACTAGTTCCCCCTTCCTCTTTATTTGCTTGTTTTATGCCTAGATTATTCCTCTTTCAAAGAAGTCTTCCTTATTTTAACCATTAAGATGGCAGTCCTGTATACCTGGCTGCCAGGTATATTATGGGGATTTCCAATCATAGTCCCTAAAGCAACAACAGCAACTTAACTGCTTGTGGTGCATGGTGCCTAGTGCCTACCCACCCCCACCCCCCAGTAAGTGGCCTTAAACATAACAATACAGGCCATGGGTGTGCATAAATTAAATTGGAGGCACTAGTGAACTTAATGAAAAAAGAAAGTCACAAAGGTTTCCTAATGCATTGCAAACTCTGGTAGGACTTGCTCAGACAGGGGCTCCATTCACACAGCAACCCAAAGGCCAGCATCCAGGGCAGGAGAAGCTGGTCCTGCCCCCAGGTGAGCAATGTGGTATCCAAAGGCCATTTGTTCCAGCACGGGGTTGTCACCACTGCTGTTCTGCTTCCTTGCTGGTCAGTCCTCCAAGTGGCTAACTTTCAGCCATGTTTCCAGTCCATCACTGGACTGACTGGCACATAAATGGTATCATGTAAGTTGTTCCTCCCCCCTCCATAAGTTCATACCGGGAGAGACACAGAGCGTCTTAATCTCCACAGCCACTCCTAGAGTAGTTTATCAGGGCTTACCGTGAAGTTGCTCCCATGGCCTACAGGAGAAACTCAGAGGTGGATGGAATGCTGATGGAATGCCAGAGCTCCCGAGCAAGTAGACCTTTTGCTCAAATGAATGCAGACTGAGCTTAGAAGGGTGACTATTTGAGAGCACCTACATCATCTAACAAGTGATTTTCTAGGGGCAAATGGGAACATCTGTGGCCTGTGCTTGGACAGATTGCCCTTCCCAAATTACAGGGGTTCAAAAGTGGTCCCTTTTTTTCTCCCTTTTTAAATTTTACTGCACTGTTTCTAAAGCCTCACTCTGAATTGCTGTTATGAACAATAGAACCAGAGTCCTTAGCTAACGGGAATCTGCTGGGTTTAATCTTAGCGAAGGCTAAAATTATTAGAACAGGTCCACAAATGGATTAAATCTTTTCACTTTCTTATTAAGTGAAAATGCAATAGTAACCCTTAAAAATGCATCTATCGCTCAAAGGCACAGCATTATTTTTTACTAGCTTATTTTCATACCTTGTTTACTAGACTGGCAGTTGGCAGAGCATCACCCATGAGATCAAAATTCATGCACATTTCTAGCCAGGAGTGTGTGAAATTATCCGTCTTTTCAAGTGATAATGGAGCTAATTGTTCCATAAGTACCTACTGATATATAATAACAGACTGCCAGGTGGAATCAAACTTACTCACCATTTCATTTGTACCCACACTTCATGCTTAAGACTGAGTGAATGCAGAAAACCTTACTAGGCTATACAGCATGAACAAATTATTATTCCCCCCCCCCCAATGAGATACGACAGCTGGCATTTTGCATGCTCTGATACACCACAGAGTTCTTTTCACCCATACATGCCTTGCTTTTAAAAGGTGCTAAGCACATCACCCTCTTTGAGATTTGGAAGATTTATCTCTTTCAGCTGCTAACCCGCAACAATGAAGGAACCAAGGCAGAAAAAGGAACTACCATCATGAGTTCAAACGAGAGCCAGAAATTGGTGGCAGAGCACACACTCGTTAAAATTGCAAATCTTTAGCATTTCAACTTTTGACTAATTATTGCCTTTATCTCACTAAAACGGAGGAAAATGAAGTCTGTAGGAAGGTTAATTTACTTGAAATAATATTAAGGGATGATAGATCCATTCTCCCATAGAATATAGATGCGTTCCTTTGATATTAGCAAGAATTTTCATTTTGATGTCTTTACTGTCCTATACATTACTAAAAGCTTAGGGCAGATCAAAGAAATATATTGAACCCAGAGCCATGGTTAGGATTAGGATTAAATCCCAGGCATCTAAAGAGATTCACAGCTGAACAATAATTTGAGCTCTGCCCTTCAATGGTCAGAGCTAACATTCCCTGGCCCTTATTTCTGGATTATATCTTCAAATAGGGATCTGTCATACACATGCTGGCACAGGCCATAGCAGACTTCAGCCAGGGTCTGCTATTTGCCTAAATCTGGATCAGTGGGTTTGGAATAACTTGGCCCACTGGCCCAGATCACATGGAGACATGAGCTAGATCAGTGTTGATCCAGCCCAGGCCTCCCCACACTCCTCCAGAGGCTAGAAACCCTCAAAGACTGGGGATGTCCTTTGACTGTGCACCTTTGGGTATCACTGCATGCATGGTAAAGAAAAAGGGCCTTGGACTTCTTGTGTACTTATTTATTTATTTAAATTTACTTACTTACTTAACCTACTTAACTTACTTTACTTACTTACAGTATATTCTGGCATATAAGACTACTTTTTAACCCAGGAAAATCTTCTCAAAAGTCGGGGGTCATCTTATACGCTGGGTGTCATCTTCTTATATGGTGAGTATATCCAAACTCTTTATTTTAACTGGAAAAGTTGGGGGTCGTCTTATACGCCCAGTCGTCTTATACGCCGGAATATACGGGTACTTTTACTTACTTACTTGCTTACATTTCTATCCCGCCTCATACCCAAAGGTCTCTGGGCGGGTAACAACCTTAAAACAACAGATTAAAAACAGAATATACTTTAAAAGATTTTTAAAATTCAACAAATCTAAAACAACACACAACATATTTAAAATGATAGTGTCTATACTGGGGGAGGGGGGATATAATCACCTCAGCCAAAGGCCAGGGCAAAGAGGTGTGTCTTTATTGCCTTCCTAAATATATATAAGGAAGGGGCATGATGCACCTCGAGGAGGAGGCTATTCCACAGTCTGGGGGCCATCACAGAAAAGGCTCTCTCCCAGGTGCCCACCAGCCTCACTACTGAAGTTGGTGGGACAACCAGGAGGGCCTCACCGCTAGATCTTAAGGCTTAGATGTTTAATCTAGTGGATTTAACAGGTCCACAAAAGATCCAGATCAAGGGCCTCCTTAATCCAAATCTGGTTCTACCCAGTGCATACAGAGCCAGAACAGCAAGGGCAGGGCCTGATTGACTTGTATTAATCTGCAGATGAGGAGGCCTATGATCTGGATTAAGATGCTGCTTAATCCAGATCAACAGTAAGTGCAGAAAGGGTCATAGTCTTCACTAGCATGCAGAAAGAAGGTCCCTAGTCTGGGATATAATCAGTAATAAGGCCCAGTGCAGAAAGGACCAACCTCCACTCAACCTTCTAGAGTAGTGTGTTGTGCCCACTCCGTATTCTTGTATGCAAATCAGAATGACACTTTTTTTCGCTTTGCTTACCAAATCATTGATCTGATGACCAGACAATCTGCATGTTTATCTTGGTTTTTTTCCCCCTCAGATCACAGATAACTCTTAACATACTATACAAAAAGGAATAAAAGTGGAAACCATATGCCCAGTGCTGTTCAGCTGTAGCATGAAAAAAAAAATATTCTCGATGCTACACCGATGATAATAATCTCTAATGCTGAATCCCAAGTCTACTATCTAAGCACTGAGAAAAACTACACAATACATTTACTTCAAAACCTAGTAAACTCAGCTGTTTCTGAAAGCTAGCTTTGCTGCTGCTTTAACAGTGTGGAAAATAGCAAAAAACATTTTTAGGATGTCTATACCTTAAGGAACATACAGGGATGATCCTGTGTCTCTCCCTCCCTGCACTAATTCAAGGCAGAAAGAAACAAAGGTTAAATGCAGACCCTCTTCATGTCTAGGTTGTTGAATGTATGGCAGTAGGTTGTAACTGAGCTGGATGCAAGGAGCCCAGCCTGATGCCACAAGAAGCAGCCCCAGATGTGTGTCACTTCTGTGTGCATGGCTAAAACAGCCCTGGTCATCAACACTGGAGGCTGGAATGGCTGCAATAATGTGGACAATCTTTGGCACAGGCCTCTTGTTGCCTTCTGATCTTGAGCCCAATCACTCAATCCATTCCATAACCAGCGCACCACAGCACAAAATAACCACACACTTGCCAGAATAACCATAGATGGCCTATAATAATATGAAATATTATAATTAATAATGATGCTGTTGCCCTGATGTTCCTGGCTGTGCCATTGCATGCAATGTTTGCAAAGTTCTATGATGTCAACAACAGACTATGTGGAACAGCAAAAGGAGTACAAATTCTGTAAAACTTCACACAGCTCCGAACTGTTCACTTGCCTGTCACAGCATGAGCAAACAACAACTTCTTTGTCTCTGTCACACTCTCAGCATTGGAACATAAGAATTCTCTGTGCAGTTATCAATCTGACTTGAAGTGATTTTTCCTCCATCATCACTCAAGCCTCCTTCCTTGTCACTTCATTAGTCTCATGGTGACCTGTAAAGACCATGAAAAGTAAGGGCCATAGAGGCTTCAGTCTCCAATGTCTATGGATAAGTGATTTCTAAAACAAATCACTCAAGCTCTGTGACAGAAAGGCACAGCAGACATATGACAATAATATCTTTCAGACTAGGCAGAAGCAAAAATTATTCTATAAGTATCCTTGAATAGCTCATCAAGAATCATCTCTAGCCTTAAAGAAGACAAACATAATATCATTTTTCTTTCTACCCACGGTCATTTACCTAAAATTATCCTAATAATCTCTCTTAAAATTATCCTGGTAATGACTCTTGTAGCAATATTTAACAGTTCATTTCAATTTAAAATGGAGGTGTTTCCAAAGAATGCCCTTCAATAGACTAAAACATTAAGTGAGGTAAGGCAGGATTTAAACGATGGTATTCTCTGGACCACAGTGTAATTCTACTGTATTTGGTCACTGGTCCTGGTGATATCATTTAACCAAATTATATTCATTACCCACTCCACCTGCAATTATATCAGTCTACCCTGAATGCCAGATATTTCATTTTATAGTCTTCAAGATCAAGCAAAGGCCCTTTCTGCACTGGATCAATAGACTGAACCAAGGCTAGTTTTGCACTGAGCCTTATTCCAGGTTATATCTCAGACTAGGTCCAGACATGTATACAGGCACTGCCATATTTGTCCCAGAGGCGCAACTGTGCATGTGTTGGTGCCATCACCAGGACAATAGTGATGTGCTGTGCACATGCACTCGTGCTTGAAGTCAGGTTCCTAGTCCGAGATATAAACAACCAAAGTAAGGTCCAGTGCAGAAAGGGCATGTATGGACTAGTGTTATCCTGGTTCATAATTGTACCAAGACAACTCTATTCCAGTCTACTGGCAGACCTGATGGAAGAGGTCTACCCCTCAAGTCATTAGTGCCTCCATACCTGGTGCAAAACAAGGATCTTCAAAGCCTAAGCAGCTCCTTCAAAGATCATTATAGACCCTAGCACCGGGGGGGGGGGGGGGAGGGCATGCTACCTTTGAAAACATTTTTGTTTAGCCTCACCCTTATGCTTTAAAGGCAACATAGGGGTGGCAGGGTCTTTGATCAATCACCAGAAGGAATGGGTGAGCTCTGAGACAAAATAGATATGCATGTCTGCATTGCAGCCAGGGTTGGGACAGGACAGACAGCATCCCCACTTTCCCAATGCAGACAGTACCTGATATCTTACCTCAGAACTGAGAGCACTGGGATAGCTGGACCACTCCAGGAAAGGTGAGTGTGGAAGCAGCTAAAATTCTTAATTTTAATCGTTATGATCAGTGTATGCACATTTGTTCTGTGCTCATGGATATTAATCAACAGCAGAATCATTTACGTATTTATTTAGTTAAACCATCTTCTTGCCACTTCTCATTAAAAAAAAAATCTTAACAGTATTAACTGAAAAGGTTAAACACACACACACACACAAATTGGGTAGGCCAGGGCCACCTAATGTAATTAAATATAATCACCTTGATCTAGTGTTGCCCAGCATATTTTATTGTGTGACAGACACCGTCCCAAGGCTACAGCTATTGTTGTATATTTATCATTGCGCCATTTGCAGAATTAATACTGACTACAAAATCTTTTCCCCAGTTTAGCAATACAGAGCAGGGCTAGAGTTTTATTCTCTAGGTGATTGGTGGGTGAGGATAAGTAATGAACTTCAAAGTTATTTAAACCTATGCCTGGAAGAGGGTAGATTAAAATAGTTTGTGGATCAATCAAATGCAAACTCTTGTCTGCTTTTTCACCCATGAATTCAATGGGCCTCATCCACATTTATGTGTCCCTTGCTTTACCTTTAACATCTACCTGTTCCCACTTTTTAAAACTCATGTCATTGTGACTTGACTTCTAGTGTGGTTTTGGTGGGCTCAACCGATCTTCTAAATGTTTCATCCAGCATCTTCATCTACATTACAACCCACTGTTCTCAGAGAAAAATAACTTTGGAAAAGTTGAATCAGGTCTTCTTGAATTCAACAGATAACAAGGGATCCTATGAACTACCCTTAATAATATACTGTAGGTTCACTGATTCTATAGAAGCATAGGTATGGCAGTTTGGTCTAGTGGTTAAGGAGCTGGACTCTTATCTGGGAATACTGGATTTGATTCTGCATTCCTACACAAAGCCAGCTGGGTGACTTTGGGCTAGTCACAGATCTCTTCCTGAGCTCTCATAGCCCCACCTACCCCACAGGGTATTTTCTTGTGGGGAGAAGAATAGAAAGTTTTGTCAGCCGCTTTGAGTCTCCTTAAAGGAGTTAGAAAAGCAGGGTGGAAAAGCTAACGCTTCTTCTTCTGTGATGTTCTGTGATGTTTGCCCAATAAAAGGTGTCTATGAATGCACTCATAATTAAGTTAGTTTAGCTCAGTTACACAATTACCAATTTGTTCTTTTGCAAACACTGTTCACATCAAAATTCTCACTTTGCTATTTTTTGTTTTCTATTTTCTTCCTTTCTCCTATTTCTGCTTTTATTAGTGATAATTAAAGCTAAAACTAGTAATGTCTGCTAGCCCATTTCCATCTGTTTTGCAAACAATATTATGCCTTACTGCATATTCATATATTTAAGTATTTCAGACATGATCAAGAAGCAGGTATTTTAAATTTTATTTCTGTGTTGGTTGCTAGGAAACTGTGGCTGGAGGATCGAATTTGATTGGCTATGTATACAAAATGTTTGCCAGAAATATTAGCAGTACACACATACAAGACAGAGGAGGAAGAAGGAAAGAGCAAAATTGAAATACTTAAAAATATTCTAAGATTAGATTTTTAAAATGACACGTCTTGCTGCCAGAAATCTATAAATGAGAAATAATGTTGTAACCAACCAAAAATAAGCAGGAACTTTCAGAATAAATATAAGGGTGGTCAATTTATCTATACACTCCATATAAGCAATGAACAACGTATTCTTAACATTGCTAAGGGCATGTCACAAGATTAAATTTCTTTATAAATATTTGAAAAAATATATTTTATAAATAATTATTTTCATAACAAAGTCTGTATATAGGTGAGCTAGAATTTCCAGGGCTAAAAAAACAAAAGCAATTCAACGTAGTAGCAGCTATTACAAGCATTCCTCTATGTTTTCATCTGCTACAGATTAGAAAAATTATCTGCAGAAAAAAAAAACTTTTTGCCTTCTGGTGGTTTCTCTCACAGACAGCAGTAGCTTCACAAGTTTCTTACACTATGTTGTATGCTCCAAATCTAGATGTCATGGCTACTGATTAATAAGACTAGGCTCTACCATACTTTTCCAGGACATTTTCAGGAAAGAACACATGATCCAAAAGAGAAGCCTTACGTTCTTTCTGCTTTAGGGTACATCCAAAAAGGGTATTAAAACTGATATAGCAGTGACACTGAATCAACACAGTCAAACTCATCTGTTTTGCTATCACTCATCAGTTTAGATGATGCAAAAATACCTGAATTTTGGAAAAGCATGAAAATCAATTCTACATGTGCTTTCCAAGAGCAGCATTTGTTGCATTAATGGACAAAGCCAGAGAGCACCCTTATCTGAAGACTCCACCTCCCAAATCCTATTTGATGGAATGATTCATCAGCCAATCAATTGGGCAATGGATCAGCAAGGAGCCTTACTTTTGCATCAGCTTCTCTGTTAAAAAAAATTTTTTTTCATAGGCAAAAGATGATCCAGGCAATATTGGGATGATACTTCACTGCCTTTTCCCACACTTTGCCCAGAAGCCTTGCATGGGATTCTCTCAGGCCTGCATAGTGTTAGTTATCTTCCCAGTAAGGAAAGAGGTGGTGGATCCAGGGGCAGTACTGGAAAGACAACTGACTAATCCCTGCATACTGACAGTTGCTATGCAGAAAGATGGAAGTAAAATGAGCAGGAAATTATCCTTTAAAAACCCTGTGGATTTAAATATCACCCAATGGAGAAATGTCAGCAGAGCTTCAATCTTTCTTTTGGATGTCAGAATGCCAATGTTTTATATTTAAATCAAAACTGAATCAATAGCACTTCATCGGTGACTTGTGGAAGGTACATGCTAACACAGCCTTAGAGAGAAAGAGCAGTTAACAGCACCAGCAGGAGCAACTAGTGTTCAGTAAGCAGTACCTTAACACTTAGATAAAATCAAAGTTGTCTAAACTGGCATCCCAAAAGAGATAGAAAATACCCAGAATTCCTCTATCCACAAATGAGAAACAAGGAAGGTCCAAGCTACAGGATAACGGCATCAAATCTTCCAGGACTAAGACTGCCAGCATGCTAGCTGTGGCTGGAGCTCAGACCTTCAATAGTTAAAAGGTGGCGACCCAGGATAGGGCCTTATCAGTGGTTACCCCCAGACTATGGAATACTCTCCTTATAGTGTGCCAGGCACCTTCACCTCATATGTTCTGGTCTTTGACTGAGGAAGCAGCCTCCCATCCCCATTTTCAGACACTGTTATTGTTTTTAGTGGGTTAATTTACGGTAATATTTCGTTTTTATTACTGTAACTGACCATGAGACCTTCAGGTATAGGGTAGGAGAGAAATGCAAACAAACAAACAAACAAACCTAGGAACAAAATCCAGGCCACCCTCAATTCATTCCAATATAAGTGAATTCATTTTCCTTCCCATCACAACCGAATTATTAATCTCCATTCACCATAAAAGGAGTGATACTGAGGAATATGCCTATAAAAATGCAAGACAGTTGAGCTCAGAGCTTGATAACTGCACAGAGAAATCTATGACAATGTTCTTGGCAACACATAACTGCTTAGCAATTGTTTTATTCTGGTATCTCCAAGAAAACTCCGAGACGAGTACTAAGCAGCCCTGTCTAGCGACACAAGACAGGATCAGCTGGCAGGAGGCTAAATGCTGGGATACAGGAATGATTCTTCTTGTTAGATGCTACCAAGTCAAGGCTAATTCTTGGTGACTACGTGCAACTTTCCTGGCAGATGCAGAAACAGTTTTCCATTACCCCTTTCCTGGGAGATGCCAGGGATCAAGTCATGTGACCCTCTACTTTCCAGGGAGTCGCTCTATCACCAAGTTCTAGTTAGAATACAAGGATTCAATTAACATTATACAGAGTATGCATCCCTGGCATCTGTCCATGGTGCTGATGGCCCTGCCACTGTCCTCATTTGTTTTCTAACGGCCTTTCTGCACTTTCCAAACTTGACTGGAATCAGCCAATCTGGGTCAAGAGATGCACTCTGATCTGGATCACAGACCGGAACAATGCTATCTGCACTGTGATGGCTGTTCCAAGTCCTGCAGTGGGAGATTCGGAGTTGGCCTCCACAAGCTCCAATAGCCAAGGATTAAGATTCCTGGCCTTGGATCCCCCACAAAACACAACACATTTCAGCAGCACAAAAAAGCACACCACTGAAATTGGTCCCTTGCTAAACCATAGCAGAGCCATGCACCTTCTGCATACCAATGTGATCTGGATCTCCTGCAAGCATGCTAGTGGAGCCTCCTGATCTGGATTCCACTCTCTTTAGAGCAGATGGAGGATAATAGCAGGTGACAGGGCCTCTTTAGTCCATACCAGTGTGGAAACAAAAAAGGCCCAGAAGAGGACTAGCAGTTTATCAGTTCCATGTCAATGGTAAGCAGAGAAAGGCATTTTATCTCATTCTCAAGCCAGAGAGCTAATCCAAAATTCCTTGTTCTTTCATTCCAACCCCAAATGACTAAGCCTCTTGAAGAGTCACTTCCTTTAAACTCTTCTATGAGCTCAGCCTCATTAGGAGTGGATAAGAAAATGAAAAATTAGTCTCATGTTGCCCAAGCAGAAAGAAGTTCAAGACTATGAGTGAAGATACTAGATATTAGCTTATTAATGTTATCTCTGCTTGCCCACATTACACACAGATAGTATGCGTTATTGATCATCTTATTTACTTAAAATGCATAGCAGACATCTAAGACACTCAGACAGTAAAAAAAAAACACAGATGAAATGGATGTGCTGCTTACATAAATGTTACATTGACATGAGAACGTGTGGGTGGCAGCAAGCAAATTTAGATCACTAGATAATTCTGGCTCAGAAAATGTATTAGCTAAACTCAATCTTCATTTGAGAGAGAAAATCTAATCCAGAATGAAGTATTAGATATGATGGCTCCAAAAACGTAATGGCTATGTGTTTAACGTGTTTGCACTGACATATCTGCTACCAGTTTATCAAAACTATCCTATTTGCTATGGACACAAGAGAACTATAATACAGACTCTGTAGTATCCTTGTGACAAGTTCTCCTCCTTCCTGCAAATAGCAATTTCAGAAACTCTAATTAGATGTGGCACTAATTTCACCATGTGGGCACTGGGACATGGAGATGTTCTGAGCGGTAAAATATAGGGGTGGGTGAGGGAGGGAAAAATCAAAGCAGAAATGCTTGGTTTTGGCAACATTTTCAAATAAAGACTGAATGCATGCTCCAGCTCTTGGAAAGTGTTTGCCAACCTGGTGACTCTCAGATGTTCAGTACCATGGCTCTCATCATCTAAAGACAGAATGCCAGTGTCAGCTGGCACCTGCAACGGTACCTTAGCACATGTGGACAACAGCAAATGGATGACATTTGTGAACTCAGTGAAACCTGTCAATTTCACATTCAGCAGTTGTGATGGATAAGGCCAGCAGTAGCATACATATACCAATATCAGCAGCAGATACAACAACAGAAGATTCGAAATGGGATTTGTAATATCTACCAAAATAAAAGCAAAACTTATCCTGAAAAGAGAACATTAATATGCTGTCTAAGAGCAAAAGCAGAACATGAAGGAGACCATTACACTTTCTGCACTGGGACATATTCTGGGTTATCTCTTGGGATAGTGACCTGCCATCTGCAAGCTGGTGCATACTATAGCAGATCCCAGAATGGCCTCCACAGCTTGCACCAGCATGCAAATGGCTGGTCCTTAACCCAAGAGAGAATCCAAAATAAGCCACAGTGTCAAAAGGGCCCATGGCACAAAGACAAACTTTGCTGAGTGTTCTGGACAGACTTGAACTCTAATGTCATCACAGGTTGTCATTGTTTTCAGAATAGCACATTGCAAAATAATACTTATGGAAGCCACTGAGCATTAAGGAATTAAGTGTAAGAGATTTATATGCATCTTGTTTCTTACGTGCATCCCTGTAGAAAAGACAGTTATTTCTGTTGATATTCAAGGAGCAAAACCATTGCTAGTGTTACTTGAGCCTTCTTGGGACTGCCGAGATCAACTCTATCTGCAGCAGTACAGGCAGAACTGGGGATGGCTCCACTGCGATGCCTTGTTCTAACCAGACTGTTTAACTACTGGCAAAACTTGTGAATATGACACCAGATAGATTACCATACCTCTGCCTGGAAGAACAAGCAAACCCCAGATCTGAACTGGCATGGCAAACAGCACTTTCAGACAAGATAAACTACCTCGGCTTGTCTCTGCAAGATCTGGAAGTAGCAGGACCCAGGGCAAAGGAAGTTTTAAAACAGTGTATAACAGACATAGAAGCACAAAATGACATAGCCGCCATAACACAAGCCAAAGTAACTCCTTTTCTAACTGACTGCAAACAACAGACAACACTGGAAAGTTATCTAAGGTACCCCTTACCATTAAAATTACGACTCGCCTTTACCAGGGCAGTATCTGAACATCCCAGTACAAGACAGACTGCTCGTGTGAAGCCAAAGGCGTGGAGGACACGATGCATGTTATTTTAAACTGCACTTATTATAAAAATATTAGAGAACAGTTTATTTCACCTTTACTTGCAAACTATTACTTACTAGACAATAGAGAGAAAATGTATGGACTTCTTTGTGGAAATGAAAAACGCGTTACTACACGAGTAGCCTTGTTTATTATCAAGCCTGGCAAAATTCGTGCTGCTATGTTTAGTATTTTAACAATAAGTGTATCCACTTATTTTTTATATTGTATTTTTGTATTTTATTTTATGATAAGGCCAGTGGACCAATCATTATTACTATTACTATTACTATTACTATTACTATTACTATTACTATTACTATTACTATTACTATTACTATTACTATTACTATTACTATTACTATTACTATTACTTGAGCCTTCAACAAAGACAGCAGGGAAACAGCATGTTTTTAAAAAAGAAAACATACTTCCATCTTACGTATTCAGAACTAAGTCCATCGGGTAACTCCTATATGTTTCTACTTTATATATAGGACAGCAGCCTTAGATCACCTCAGAGAACGTGTCTGTTCTGAACTCCTCCAGGCCACTGTTCATCAATTCATTTAACATATTTACATACCACTTCAGTGTCTTCAAAAATCCTGAATTGGTTTACATATAAAACTGAAAACAGCACCAGAAGTTCTAGATGAGGATTACCATATTCTTAGGCCCCATGCACGTTTGGTATGTTCTGAACATGGGATCGGCAAGGGGCATCCCCATGTGTTTATTTGGTCTGCGGAAAGCGGGCCAAATCCCCCCAAACCGTGCCAGACCAGAGCCAAATTTGGTACCTGAAAAAACAAGTCTCGGCACAGTTTGGGCTATCGGAATGCATTGGTTAGCGAGCCAAGAATGCGTATGGGGATGATCGCGGGCTATCCAGGGAGGAAGATTGGCACTCACATCATTGGGAGGTGGGGTGTGCTTGCTGTTCCTGCCCTGTGCATTGGAGAATGCAGCCGCTGACATTTTAAAATCCCGATTGCCAAGGCAGGCCGGATACTGGCTTAATTTTGGTGCATTTTCCATGGAAATATTTCCACCCCATTTTCCAATTGCCAAGGCAGGCAAAATAATGGCTTGATTTTTGCTCCAATTCCAAAAATTTTCAACCCCCCATTTCCTGATTGCCAAGGCAAATCATGAAATTAAGGCTTGATTTTCTCCCTTTTAAACTTGGCAGGCGTTCTTGCGGTTCCCGCTCCCGGTCCCATGCTTTCTGCTCCCACACCAAACGACTCGCATGGGAATGTAGCCTTAGATTCCAAGTCTGTGGTTTTTATGTTGTTCACACATGCAGTCCTAAACTCTTATCTTGTCACTGTCAGCCCTTCTCACTAGTAAAAGCATAGAGTGGAATTCCATTCGGCTGCACATCAGTGTGATCAGATAATGTGGCTAAAACATTTCACTATAACTATCTGTAGCTTTTAAGCAGCCATTCTACACATCTCAGGCTGTGTTACATGAAAATTGTGGTTATGCCCCTGCCCCTTTGGCCTTCAGACTAGCCTACAAGACACCTATCTTGCAGTGTCTATCTTCAACAACTACAGCTGGTAGTTTTTCTCCTATTCTCTAGGCTATAAAAATTCGAAAAGAGTAAAGCAGCAAATAAAAGCTTAAAAAAAAAAGATGCCATGGTACCCCAGAGACTTAATTATTTTGGCATAAGAAAAGGACCTACACCATTAGCTGCACGAGGAGATAGAGAAACTAGTGAATTTGGTGGAGAACAAACCAAGTCAGCAACGTAAGAACTAATTACATGGAAATGCCAGGAAGCTGTCCTAAGAGCTTCACTGTAAAACATAAATAAACACAGTAACTGATCTGCAAAGCTGGAAATGTGAAGACTTTCAGTTAAAAAGACGGGTTCTTTTGAGCATATCTTCTGCTCACTGACCACATGTAAAAGTAGAGATCATAATTATTATCATTAAGTTTTATAGGCTGCAGTCGAGATGTGCGTGAATGTGTTTTGTGTTTGGTTCAAATCAAACTAAACAGGGACTAGTGCCGTTTGATCTGAACTTTTCTGAGCTTTCTTTTTTAATGTGTTCAAATGCCAAATACAAATGGTTCGATAAAAATATTTGTATTTGCAAACAGGTCCCTGGTTCAGTTCAAACAGGGGCTGGTTCATTTCACTTTCAAACACTTCAAATAGTTTTGGTTCAATGTGAACTTTTCAAGCCTGAACCAAGTTTGCACATCTTGAGGTTGTAGTAATCTATTTATTTATTTGCATCTATCCTACCTTATATTTGAAGCAAAAAAGCATCAAATGAAAAACACAATCAATCAATCAATCAATCAATCTGAAGAAGCAGCAGTAATTACTTCAGAAGTAAAAGGTTGGATCTGAAGTGGTCTAATCAGAACAATCTCATTTATTAGTACTCTTCTATGCAATCAGAACAATCTTATTTATTAGGACTCTTCTATGAATTGGTGTACAGGTATCAATAGGGGTCTGCCTGGATGCAATTTTCAACATTCAATTCATACAAAGATGAATATTCAAAAAAGTCGAATTCATACGAATAAGGAGAAATGAATGTCTGAACATCTGAATCTATACAAATACATTTGTATGTATTTGTTTGAATAATTCAGACATTTGTATCTCTACAGGTACATATGCATCTCATATGCATCCATACACATCCCATACACATCCGGTATGCATTCCATTTTCATCCCGCAATGGATGCATACAGATGCATATGTGGTGTGCACGGGTATGTACACGATGCATATGTACCCGTACAAATACAATTGTCCAAATTATTCATACAAAGAACTTGAAATATTCATATTCATTTAAATTTGGAAATTCAAATGTCTGGACAATTGATTCGTAAATAAATAATGAATATTTTGAATATTTGTGCATCAGCGCAATACTTTATAGATTTAGAGGTGCAATACAATATATTAAAAACTACAGACAATGAGACTTCTTCCATTCCAGTTCCTCCCTTCCTCTTTCATGACATCTAGAGTGGGATTCAAATGCTCCCTCATCCTCTTTGAGCACTGCATGTTTGACGAACTGAAATTCAGCACTTCCCTATACTTCAAAAATCTGTAATCAAATATACTGAGTATCACAGAGCACAGCAGATACATGTATAAGAAAATAAAATGGAATAAACCTCGATTACAATACAATGAAAAGAAGCTTTTAGGAACAAAAAATGATTATAATTCAATAGGGTTACTTATGTGTCTCTAAGGAAACTCTTTGTATAGTGACGCACATTGATTTTCACAGCAGAGACGTTTTAGAGAGTCACGTAACTCCTCTAAAGAACTAGTTGACTTTGTGCAAACAGGCATCCCTGAAAGTGTGTCTGTGTCTAGGAATCTCATGTAATGCTCATGGTCAACTGTCGGGGCTGCAACATCAGCACATTAGCAAGTATAAGTACATTGAGCTGACCAGCTCCTGGATAAACCTTCTTAATAATCCAGTAGCACATTGTATTACATTTAAATCAGATCTCAGTCGGAGTGATCATATGCTTTGTTGAAATAGTCTTAATATGCATTATGCAGTATGAGATTAAAAGACACTTTTCCTCCTATGAATCTTTTATTTCTGAAAAGGTCCACCATGCAGTTGTTGCCTTGTTCTTAAAATAAATATTGCCTGGGGGTGCATCCGCCCAGTCCTTAATTGTGCCAGGGTGAGACATTCAATTGTTGGGCGCTTTGCTTTCATCGCTAAGCTGTCATTTTCCCTTACTTGCGAGGTATCTCTCATCTGATCTCTTTGTTTCTGCACAAAGGTAATAATACTGTCACTGCAATGCAGTAAGCTGCAAGGTTTTGGGTTGATACTTACAAGCGAGTAAATCTGCACTGCGGCGAGCATTTATTTTAGTGTCTTTTTATCTCACAAATTTGTCGTGATTCTACCAGATTCACATTAAAAAACAAAACGTAACTAAAGACTATAGACTGAAGGGTTGCACTGGACTCTACCACCAGCTCGCAGTCCTTGAGGGATATGTTTGTACAGAGTAGGCATGATTACATTGGACCCGCATTTGCATTTCTCTTACCAAGTTTGTCCATAAATGTGTGATGGACTTTAATAATAATAATAATAATAATAATAATAATAATAATAATAATAATAATAATAATAATAATAATAATAATAATAATAATAATAATAATAATAATAATAATAATAATAATAATATTTATTTGTATACTGCCCTGTGGTGAACCAATCCGTGCGGTTAACAACAATAAATGTAATAAAAACATCATATAAGAATAAAACATTATAGTCCCTCCCCCCCTTAAAAAATAATTAAACAATTATTTTATGTCACTATGTGTAGCCATCATAGCACAGTCCTGTTTTGAGAGGCAACAGTGCCAACAGTCCTGTGTCTATCATTTTTCTCCTGGCTTTTTACACGGTGAAAACCAATTTGAAGCCACACTTCTGGATGCCCCTAATGCAGCCCAATTGCCACGTTACACAACTCTGTTGCCTCAAAACAAGAAAGTTATTTTTGCTGTGCGGTGCTGAAATTTATTAGTTAAGGCATTTCTAGCTACGGCTTCCTGCCTTCCTGCTTTCCTGCCTTCCTGCCTTCCTTCCTTCCTGCCTGCCTGCCTGCCCGCCCCCAAAGGTCTCAGGGCAGGTCACAATGAAATAATTTTAAAAAGCAGAAATAATGGATTGACTGAAACAGTGTTGCTGCCTGTACTGAGAGGAGTTGCTGCTCCCTCAGCCAAAGAGCAGGTTAAAGAGGTGCCAATGTTCATGCCACTGTGAGAGTTACTTCATCAATGGGTAACGAGAAAACATTTTCATCATGCAAACCAGCCAGCCCTCCCTTCAAGAATGCATCAAAAATAAGAGCGATTTAGTTACCTAGTTTATATTGTACTTTGCAAAACTACCAATTAAAATTTGTGAAACATGTGGTTTTTATATATCTCAGAAAAAAATGTTAGAATACTTCAAACAAAATTGAAAAGTACTAATAAGTACAACTGCAAATACCCTGTAGAGAAACAATCTGCCTCTCCTGTGACATGTTCTCTTACCTATAGGTTTTCTACTCTAGATGAATATTTTTCAAATACATTTTAAAGAACAGTCTAGAAATAAATTTTGGCTAGATAAAATCATATTCAGTAATCCTTACCTTTTCAAAGAGTTGCGTGGATTTAGCCATATGACTCCCATTAGTGTCAATAGGAGTCATGCTGCTTAATCCCAAACAGTTATTTGAAAACGATGCAGTTGATGTAGCTGGATCACAAGAGCATTATACCTAACACAGTCTCAAGTTCTAACTGATTTTGTCTTGATAAGTATTACCATAGTCTCCTGGAAAATTCAAGACAAAAGAGGAAAAGAAAATCCTATTATTCTTTTAACTCATCAGCCTTCTTGAGTAGAGATATGCACATTTGCTTTTTCTCTTCATGTGGAACTAAATGGAGCAGAACTTCAGTCATGAGAAGGGAGCCATTTTGAATGTGCTAGGCTCTGCATTTCCTTTGAACCCCTGCTGTCACCAGTCACCCTTCGGAATCTGCTCAGAATCTACTTTGAATCTGCTCCAAGGCTTTAAACAAAGGCACAAAAGCTTTCACTTCACATTTGAACGCCAGTTTTTGGCTACAGACAATATTCAAATCAAATGCAAAGTTTCAAACTTTTGCAATTTGTACCACTTGCTAAGATTTGTACCAATTGCAAGGATTAGACAATTTCATGGAGGATGACACACATCAATGGCTCCTAGAATGGATGGTTAGGTACTACCTCTAGGTTGGAGAGACAGTCAAGATGCTTCTTAAGGCCATCTTCAAGAAGTCAAGAGAAAGTGAAGGTTCTGCCTTTGTCTTCTGCTTGAGAGGTCAAAAAGCCATTGGTGGGCCACTGTCTGAGACGGAATGCTGGACCAGATGGCCTGTTACCCAATCCAACAGGGCTCCTCTTATGTTCTCATGTAGGTCAGCAGATATGGAAATCCAGAACTGCTCCTTGCGTCTGTCAAGGAGCAACAAGTGGCAACCACAGATTTTTTTTTTTATATCCCATATTTTCTCTTGCTGTTTGGAGGTAGCCTTACAATGTGTACATTCTATGCATGCAGAAGTAACTACGCTAGATGCCTCTGCATCAGTGTGCTACCTGCATTTTTCAAGCACACAAAAATAAATTGTTATTTTTCAAAAGATCACCAACTTATAGAGTTGCATTTAAAGTAATGTAGCCGAACAATCATGTTCTTCTGGCCTCTGGCAATGTCACCTTGCTCAGCAAACAGCAGGCTCAGAGAGAGGGCAGCTTGCTGCCCACCCTATATTTACTCATCTCTCTTAGAGGCTTATTCCAACCACCCTATTGTGTGTAATATTGATATGTGAATGTGCTATTCATCCTCAGTAATTTTGTTTTCATAAGTATTAACATGTTAGAGTGATACGCAACAACTGAATGTAACATAAACATGGGAGATAATTAGCAAAAACAAAGGAAAAGTGCCGCAGGAGTATGAAAAGAGACCCACATTGTCAGTTCATTGAGTACATCATATTATTATCCATGGCAGCCAACTGGATGCCTATAGGAAATACAAAGCGGCTTCTCCCATTATTGCTTCCCAACAACTGGCAATGCTGATGAATACTAAGAGCTGTGAAGAAAGGTGTACTTGAGGCCAAGCTGTAGTGTGCCAGACCAGTACGAGTCATCTGGCCCTCAAGCTATACAATTAAGGGGTGGTAGCGGCTGTTCTGTATTATCAACAGTTGATCAAGCCAATGCTGATGCTCATATGATTGTTTATGCGATGACAGATAGTTTACATACTGCCAAACATGCCAATTTCTGAAAGCAACAGCTGTTTAAGCATTTGCTTTGGTATCAGACACAACTCCAAAGTTGCAAAGATAACCATAATAAGGTCCTATTACTCACAGACTTTCAAGGTCAGTTTTAAGATCCATGTACAGTATCTGAGGAAAGTGGGAAGCTCAACAAAGGTGTGACCTCTTTAACATCATCATCTTAGTAGTTTAATCAATAAATTAGATACTGTGAGCTAGAGCACCACCACACAACATCAGGGAAAAGGATTTTCTGAATTAAATTTTTAACCTCATTCCACCCATCCCACCCTCTGACATCACTTGATGCATCACTGTTGCAAAAACGCAAATCAACATAGTAATTCATGCCACCTATGGAGGTGGTAAGGTGGACACTTTCTAAGCTCTTCCATGGCTCCTGCAAATCCACATGTCAAAGTATTTCAACTGTCAAAGTGTGTGGCGGTGGTGACTGTAAGAATCTCTCCCCTGATTGTCCATGTCTCTACACGAAAAAAGAGGGGAAACATCGCCACATTGTGCATGTAGATGCTGATATTCTAAACATCCCCCTGGGCTATAAAAAATCGAAAACAAGGCATAACTATGCCGCCCCACATTCAAGCACATCCCTACTCTAAATGAAAAGGGAAAGAGTGTGAAAAAACAGTGAAAGAAGCATTCAGCATGGATATTTTACACACACTCAGGATAAAAATTCCCACAATTCCTCCTTGACAACAGGAGCTGGTTGACAACAGGAATGCTCAGTGTGTTTTAGGACAGCCTTGTCTCAGATTGCCTCCCTCTGATTTAAACCTAACAATTATCCAGTGTTTGAACACATGCATTTTAAAACAATTGATTCAGAGACAGCAATGCCCCAGGGGTCCATGGATTGCCCTCAGAACTTCCATGCACAGACTTGCTGGGCTTATTTAAAGCCCACTGTGAAAGGGAAATCTCTCTTTGATCTACTACTGAGCAACAACACCCAGTAGAATTGGCAGGGAAGTGGGAGAAGACAAGTGGGGTTCCAACAAAATATTTCACTGTTTCAAACCATGCCCCCTTCTGCAATGGACCTTATTCTGAATAATATTCCAGAATAGGGGCCTTCTGTTCGCAGGCTAGTGTGGACTACAGCAAGACCTCATCAGTATGCCAGTCCCACTGTCACCCGTGAATTTACTTAAAATGTAACTGTTGCAGGCCACTCTGTTCTTGGCATCCCTGAAATTCAATTTTTATAATCTTTCCTAAGGGTTGGCTTTCTTCTGCTAAGGGGATTTGTGGCAGATTTCACATGAAGCTCTAGAGCACTTGCAAAACAGTGAGAGAGCAGCACGGAAGTAGAAAAGGACTATTTAGGCAAGACATTTGTGCCATGTTGATAATGAGAGGCATTATCAAGATTTAGGCACTTCAATATCACAAAAAGAAGCTTAAATCTTAACACAGTAGTGTGTCTCCAGTATGCGATGTCAGTGTTCCTTCTGAAAACACAGCCAGTATGGAAATCTTATGTGACAACTGCAACTGCATACAGTGTGAAGGCAATTACTAGTGTAATCATGATGGGCTCGATTATAAAAGCAACCGAACATGTAAAAAAAAAAAGGAGTGGTGCCAAATGGTAGAACCAGCAGGGCAACAGAATTGGGAAAAGCTCCCCCCCCCCCCTTGATGTCTTCATACCACATATATAGCTGGCACAGATCAACATGTGGTTCACAGAGACCAGGGGTAAAGTCCCTTTTCCCCACCATGCCGTTTCACACAGCACCATGGATAATATGAAATTTTCTCTTCTGCCATTTCCCACCAGAACATGAAGCAAACAACAACAACAGAGGAATAGTAAACACTGTGGACTGTTGACCCTAACAAACCAGAAAACAGAAGCACCTCATAAGTGATTCTAAAATAGCCACTGTATTCATGGTATAATGCATTGACACACTGTCTTATCTGGACATGGGTTCAAATCTTTACCTATGAAGTATTAGAAAGACAGAAATGTGGATAGCTTTGGAAAAGACCTGCACATTAGTCCAGCTAACATGATATGTTTTTTAAAGGCAGCGCTCAACTTCTCTTCTGCAATTCCACATTCCATTCTTGGTTAGCTGGGATTCTTCAGAAACAAGGCAACAAGGGGGGCAGGATGAACTTCCAAAATCCTTACCCTACTGCACTCTAGGGTCAATTAGGGAGCTATGGGCAAAACTGTTAGTAAGATCCTTTTTGTATCTTACAAGCATGCCCTATCATCCGATGTTATAACTGTAAGTTGAATTTATGAGGCATGGGTTCAGGTAGGAGCCAAGTCTTCATTTGACTGATGGAAGGTTCAGAAACCTTTCTGACAAGAGTGGTACGTCTAGAACTGTTCAGAGGCCAGTGTGAACTCATTCCCTTCACTCACATTACAAGCAATGAACTATTTTGGAACCATGATAATCAGAACTGCTGAAGATGATGTACAGACAGACAGACAGTGAGAGCCAGACAGATTCAGGTTTAATGTGAAAACCACCCAAATATGGATTTAGTGACTGAGTCATTCCAAAAGAATACTGGTGCTTAATATTCCCCAACAAAAGTCAAAACTGCATATTTCTGAATATGCTTATGTGTTGCTTTTCTTACGGCTGAAATTCAGAGCATCATTAGTTCCATTAATATTCTTTATTGTTATCCAAAACAAAACAAAACAAGAGCCCTATTCTTTTAACCAGTATTGTGAAGTGTTTCCGCCCCCCTTCCTTCCTCTTTTTTGCTTTGGTTCATTTGCAACAGATTAATATGAATTTGATGATCTAGTGTTTGGGGGAGGGAGGTCATTTTATTAAGAAAAGGATTCCTTATTTCTAACCACAGACCTTTTTTTTCTTTGTGAAAACATATATTTTGGAAAATTGATTTTTATTTTATATAAAAATCAATACCTATTTGTTCCACCTTTGCTGTTCCCAAATATCACAATTCTGACCCCCAGGACCTCGACAGACAAAGGCAATGAATGTGTCCATGTTGTTACTAGCAATAGCCTGACTTGAAGGCACTTGAAGAGAGTTTAAGGCCCTTTCTGCACTAACCCCTAGATCTATCCTAAGCCTCCTAACCCACACATTAATGAGAATCAAGGAAACAGCTCCTTCTGTGCAAGACTAAGACAGGTCCAGGTCTACAATTGGACTAAGGACTGTAATCCAGATCACAGAGATGACACGGCTCCAGGATCTAGAATTGCCAGGAACTCTTATTTAGCAGTGTGCTGTTGTGGAAAATCACTTTCCTGTAAGCCCCATGCCTAGGAACTTCCACTCCTAGATTTTTTGGAGGGGGAGCTTTGCAGCCCCACAGAGGCTTGTGCCTAGACAGCACTGCTGTGTAGACAGCAATGATCTGGTCCTCTCCTCCCCATGATCCGGATCAGTAGGGTACCTCCAGACAGTGGCAAAATGTTGCAGCTGATGCTGATCCAGCAGTCACATGACTGGTCACGTGACCATCACTCAGCAGTGGTGGCACAGAAGCAGCAGGAAAATGCTTTTAACTTTGCACTTTCCCTCATCTGGAGGGAGGGTCCTACAGAGTTTTGATCATCCCATCTGGACGACAGGATGTGGCTCTACCCTCCCTGCACAGCCTTCCTACATCCCATTGGGACCATTGGAAGCAGCTGCTCAGGGGATTCAAAGCTTTAAGACAGCTTTAAGCTGTCTGGTTCCATGCTTCATCCAGTGAATCTGGATCTACTGATCAGGATCTAAAGCTGCTAAGTGCAGAAAAAGCCTTCAACACCACACAAACAGTGCTTCATTTTTAAGCAGCAACCAAGCAAACAATTCAATCTATAGCTTAATTTTTTTTTGAAAAAGCATTTCTCCAGATTTCAAAGAATATTAGTTCTTTACAATTCTGCCAAGTAGAAAATCTATCCACACTTTGTTCTTAATCACGAAAGGAAAAAGAGGTGCAGATGCTGAAATTCTGATTTGTTTCCTTTGAGCTTTTCTGTTGGTACAAGAATAGGTTGCTGGTACAGAATAGGCATTGCTATTCCTTTTGACCACAAAATAGATTCCCGATGGCCACAGAAGCAGGAGTTCCAGTGCTTGGAAGAAGAGCCAAGAATGAACAAAAGGATAGGGTAATTCCAGTAAATATATGGCACTGAGGATGTGATCACACCTCAAGTTTTCCACAACACAAGCAGTCTTTTGTATGCTAGGATCACACCCTTGAAAACTCATTCACAGAGGTTGTTTTCTTCTGTACAGGACAAAGACCAGGTTGCATATAGGATAAATACAGGATGCATACAGACATGTACGGACATGAACCAATACATACAGGATGTGTAATGGTGCATACAGGCAGATCTGAACGTTGTCAACATTTGTAAGTGCAAATTTGAACCGAAAATTCAAACAAATAGATTCTAGTTTGCTTAGTTTGAATCAAATTTGGGTAAATTGAATTTTAAAGATTCAAGTCAAATTGAATTTTCACTTATTTGATGTGAATTGAATTGCATCCCAAAAATTGCATTCGTGCACACCCCTACCTAACAGTAGCATTACAGTTCCCATGTCCAGGCTGTCTGTGCTGAGATTAAAAGAAACATGAAGTCCATTAGGAATTCAAGCAGGCAAGGCTGAACTTTAACAAGAGACCAACAGTGGTCATTACACCATTCCAACTCTGTCACCATGACAAAGGTTTCTAGAGAACCTTGCTTGACACCAGTCATCAGTTGCCTCATAGCAATAAGAAGAAATGTGTGGCCTAGATGGGAAGGAAAAAAAATGAGGTGTTGCGTCTTCAGCTGGAGCCACCAGAACCAGCTATGGATGCAGGCAAGACATATCACAGAAACTGGAGATTGAAAGGGGCCACAATATCTTGTGGGAACAGGGTGAGCACACTGCTTTCTCTCTGCAGATATAATCCTTTCCAGCACTTAAGCATTAGAATTTCAGGGAGTTTTTTAAATTAGGAATTACTTAACTCCACAGGATAGTGTTACCCTCGAGTTCTGATCTCTCCAAACTACTCCTATACAGAACAATTAATTAATCAGTGTGCTCTAAAGCAATTACAGTGGGGCAGGTGTTGCAGAGAAAAAACAGCTAAACGTAGCGTTTTAATACGATAACACAGTAGACAATATCTTCTGAGTTCAAGCCTCTTTCTGCACTGGGATTTATTTCAGATTATACACATCCATGGTTGTGGTCATACCTAAGGTTTAATCCAAATCAGTTCATTTTCAGAGTGAGAGAATACATCAGCAAAATGACAATCTCTTTTCTTTCAGTGTTAAATTACTCAGATTCACCTTTGGGATAGATAAAGTGAAAAGAAAACTACTGTATTTTCCGGCGTATAAGATGACTGGGCGTATAAGACAACCCCCAACTTTCCAGTTAAAATATAGAGTTTGGGATATACTCACCATTTAAGAAGACAACCCCCAGCGTATAAGACGACCCCTGACGTTTGAGAAGACTTTCCTGGGTTAAAAAGTAGTCTTATA
The DNA here is from genome assembly GCA_023333525.1 of Aspidoscelis tigris stejnegeri. Taxonomy (NCBI): domain Eukaryota; kingdom Metazoa; phylum Chordata; class Lepidosauria; order Squamata; family Teiidae; genus Aspidoscelis; species Aspidoscelis tigris. The sequence goes on along the minus strand of JALMGA010000002.1, from coordinate 85,921,468 downwards.
CGCCAGAAAATACAGTACTCGTCACTTTGTTGTCATATGAATTGCTCCTTACAATGCAGTATTTTGCCTTACAATGTTTTTTGGGGGGAAAAAATGAACTGCATAAAGTGTAAAGGCAACAAAAATTATGTTATGAGCTGCAATATTTGCTGTGGAAAAGTCCTGATTTACAGTAACATTTCATAGCCTTCAGCTAAGGGGGAAATACAGTGGTAAACCTTTTGGGGCTCCCTTTCACCAGCAGCAGATTTTGTTTGTCATAGAGCAAGGAGAAAAATGTGTTTTGATTTGCAGTTTTGGCAAGCACTGAATGTCAAGTATTGAAGTCCCGCTGCATTCATTTCTGCACAAAAGCTGCTTTTCAAAACTACTGCAAGTAGAACTTGTTAGCTATAAAAGGAAATCAGGCATAAAAACAATTCTTCACCCTAAGTTTGGATGCGATCCCTTTCTAAGGAGATTATACAATGTGATGATAAGTGAGCTACTTTATTCTAACAATGTTTGATCATAAAACTCCCTTTAATTGTAGAATGATGGGGACATTTACAATTGCTTCCACCTTTCATAAAGGTCTGGGCCCACCCTTGTGCAATTAATTATTCTAATTATCTGTATCATGTTTCAAATAGAAGTCATAAAAGTCAGTGCTTCATAAAAGATATACCAGCTATAAATTCAAAAAGTCTCGTAGGAATTTGATATTATGTGAGGTACCACCACACCGGAATTATAAAATTATATTTCTGATTTCTCTGTTTTAGGTGTCATTGATAAATCAAAGTCCTAATAGAGACATTAAAGGATTTGTGTATACACTCTTCCTTTTTCATCAATAACTAAAACAACTAATAATACCCTTAGGGCACATCCGCATGCAAGCCAGCTGATGCGATTTGGACACGTATGATAAAAATCCGCGTTGTAATGTGGAATAAAGCATCCCCATGTGGTTTGGGGCAACGCGCATCCAAACCGTAACTGCCTGTCCCCATGCAACAGCAAGAACGGTGGTGGCAGCGGCGGCAGCAAGAGGAGCATTGCAGTATCCCCTCATCTGCCTGCCAACAGAGCGAGCGAGCGAGGTTATTTTCCCATTCATCCCCTCCTCCCCTGCCGGCCAAGAGCAAGGAGGGGATGAATGGGAAAATAACCTCGCTCGCTCGCTCTGCTGGTAATGTTACCTCCATTTACATTGCTGGGAAGGCAACATTTTGCGCTGAAGCAGATGAACTGTCAAGCAAATGTGAGCACTTTGCTTGACAGTTCATCTGCTTCAGTGCAAACTTGTTGCCTTCCCAGCAATGTAAATGGAGGTAACATTACCAGCAGAGCGAGTGAGTGAGCGAGGTTATTTTCCCATTTATTCCCTCTGGGAGCATCCGCATAGCACCAGGACAATACATTTTAGCCCCTTACTTCACATGCAGAACACTTGTGAAGTGGGTTTTTTTTAACACTTATTGACTCTCGTGTGCCATGTATTAGGGCTTTGTATGCGGACACTCCTGGAGCAGACACGGAATCCTTTCAGATTATTTTTAGCATGCAGACGGGCCCTTATATCTAATGCAAAATAAAAATGAAAGATTATAGGCTCTTTCTGCGCATGTTAATCCAGATCAAGGAAATGCTAAGAACATGCTGTCTGCACAGGAATCTGGATCAAGGAGTTGCTAAGAACATGTTGTCCGCCCAGTAGTAGAGTAGATCTAAGGGCTTACTAATCCGGATTAGTGGTAGACCAGATGAATGTGGTCTACATCCGTGCTCGCAGTCTTTAGCACACATCTGTTCTTGGAAAGCCCACTCAATACAGATGCCCCTGCTTGTGGTCAATCTAGATCTATCTAATATGGATCTAACTAATACACCTTTAACCAATACGGATCTAGCTAATATGAGTCAACCGAGGTAAGTGAAGAAATTTTTTAGTTACTAGACTGTATGCAGTCAACAGTCCAAGAAAAGAATCCCCTTTCCAAGAATGCAGACATTATAACTGAAAATTTTGGTTTGTATAACAAAATGAGGTAATAATAGACACAGAACATATACGTGAAAATTCAGATAGCAGGATTATTAATAATAGGTGATTAGTGTATATGAAAGCATACATATTTAAGCGTGGCCATGTAATACCTCCTCTAGCATTTCCCCATCCTTTGTCATAATTGCTTATCAGGACGTTAACACTGCTGAGCAGATTTAACTTTCAGTAATTTTACAGAAGTAAACACATCAATTATATTATCAAGCAACCCTCTTGCATTATGAAGACTTAAATTCCTTGAGGGATGAAACCCACTGCATACACTTAAAAGCAATATAAGTGAAAAGGAAATTGTTATGATCAGTTGCTAGCCTATCCACTTTCTACGCCAATAAATATAGACTAATGCAGAACAAATAAATATGTATGGCTGAGTGATGGGGGGAAATATGTCTTTTAAATGCTAACCTCCACAATGCCACCATTTTCGGTTGCTTATTTGGAGCATAAGGTAAGAAGTGTCCAGTTGAAGTAGGTCTGTGGCCCATTGACCCCAGCATCCTGTGTCACAAGTGTTTGGGCTTGCAAACACACTATTCTTGGATGGCTCAAGCAGAGTACCTATGGGTTATCTTCATCATGCTCTTCCAAGGATGACTGCTGGGGGGGGGGGGGCGTAGCCTTAAACATATGAATAGAACCCAGCTCCACAGGGGAAGACCAGATTGAAGACACCACTAAAGGGGTCTACCATGAGTCCTTAAAGGCTCAAAGACTCCATTAAATCCAGATTTCACTGGTGCTAGTGTGGACAAAAGGGGGTCCTTAAAGGGTCTTGTGTGCAGACACTGCATGACCAGTCCATACCAACTGAGTACCAATTGGGTTCCTAATCTAAATGGGGTCTTCGTGGCTAGTGCAAAAACAGCCAAGAACTCAGACTGCAGCTTATACTGAATGTATATTTTTAGACAATCACACTGTTCCCTGGTTTTCACACTATAATTTGCCAATGTCACAACCCTTGATCTTCAAGCTTCTTGTACTACATATGCACTGTGATGATTAATTAATACCATTATGCTTGATTAATGTTCACTGAAGGCCATCGTATTTACTGTCCATCATATTTTTTATAACAAATTATTTTTTAAAAAGAAATCAAAAAGCCATCAGCAAGGCAAAAGGAAGTGCCTTGCAGGAACATTCCCACAAGGATCTGAATATGACATTGCAACACATTACTAAATGATAAGATTTAATTTGCTAATTAATATCCCACGGCGAGAGAGCTAACACTTCCTTCCACGGAAAAATGAGACCTGTAATTTTCCAGAGCACAGCAAATTTCATCGGAAATGTGTGTACAGTCAGCTGCCTTCCATCTGTATCTTACCATCTGCATAAATAATGCAGCAGTTCTGTTCGCCATTATTGGATACGATGTCACTCCACGTTATTCACCAACTCTATTCTTGTAAAATGCACTCTCGGCTTTTAGAAGGTAGTTCATTTGGAATTCTGAACACCTTATTTCACTCTTCTTCTGTCTCCGGGAACTACCTGGTTTAAGCTGTTTAGATAAAAATGCTCAATAGGCTATCTTTTTTGATCACAGAGCCTTTCCTGAACAAGTATGAATCTGTGGCTCTGGATCAGGCAGGGGCTGGTCCCAATTTATTTATTTAGGAAATTTATATCCTGCCCTCCACCGAATGGTCCCAGGGCGAGTTACAATGAAAATAAAACAGCAAATACTAAAACATTATTTAATTATTTAAAACATAATTAGAAAATATAACCCCCTCTCTCCCACTCCCACCCTTCCTCCTTAACAGGACAGCACCCTGAGGAAGTTATTTAAGCAGAAAAAGCCTGGATGAAAATAATTTGTTCTGCACCAACCTCCACCAAGATCCTGAAGATCATCTGCACTTTGGAACTTGTCCTGATGGTCAGGAGTGAATGTTCCTGGCCTCAGAGCCCCTGGGGGACTCGTTAGGGCAGTGCAATGAGACACACCACCAAAAAGGGTCCATCGGGGCCTAGTAAAACAGTAGACCTTGTTATTGAGGTCTACTGGTATTGAGGCACAGAAGTGGACAAGGAGGCTATTCTAGGTCACCTCATCAGGAATAGGCTCCATCTTATACAGATGGACCATACCAGCAGCATCGAGGTCTCTCCAGTCCGGACTAGAATTTGGAGAAGATGCCCAGAAGAGGACTACAGCATGCACTGATCCCGATCTAAAGGCCTTTAATTCAGAGTGGAGGAGCTAGTGACAAAGCAACTCCGAAGAAGAAGAAGGATTGGCTTTTCTACCCTGCTTTTCTCACCCATTTAAGGGGACTCAAAGCAGCTCACAAACCTTCTCTCCACAACAGAACATCCTATGAGGTAGGTGGGGCTGTGAAAGCTCAGAAGAGAGCTACGACTAGCCCAAGGTCACCCATCTGGCTTCATGGGGAAGGACGGAATCAAACCCAGTATTCCCAGATAAGATTCCGGCTCCCTAACCACTAGACCAAACTGGCTCACAGTTTAGCATTAAGAAGGTCCAGATTCAATCTGCTGCATCTCTCAACAGGATTAGAAGGACTCCTGTCTCAAAGCTCAGACAGCCACTTATAGTCGGCCATGCTAGGCCAGATTATTCAATTGCCTGTTCCTATAAGCAGATACTTATGTTCTTAAAAGGCTGCAGGCTCTGTATTTGGATGCGCTCTAGGGTAGTATCCAAACATATGGGAGCAGGCCCCCTGAAGAGGCCCCCTGAGATGTGGCAGTCAAATTCCCAGGCTGCCTGCTGCCACACAGCATTCTGCCAAGGATTTGCAAAGATAGAGATGACCTATTTAGAGAAGCCCAGAACTGTCAGGCTCCCCTCAGCACCTGTAGTGACTTGTGATTTTCCTACTGAAAAGGTGCAAAGAATTCATCTTTGCCAAAAGCATACCTCCTTCTGTGGGTGGAGCTGCATTTCACCTGTCCATGACATAATTGCACCTCATTGTGTATGTGTGTAATGGTGTGCATGCACAAACAGGTACTGAGGTTCTCTGCACCAATGCAATGATGCACAGTGCTATAATGCACAAACACAATGTGGTCCCACCCTTGGAGAAAGCAATAGTAGAGGCAGCTGCGCTTCTGGCAAAGACGATTTCCTGACAGTCCTGGGCCTCTCTAAGCAGTTCATAGGAAATGAACTTGTTATAAACTGCAGTTTCGCACATCCCTGTGCAAGAGCATTCCATAGTGTCCTTCCTGCAGTACAAGGTGAAGAATGCCTTTGGATCTTTTGTCCTCAACTATTTACCATGCCTGGTGCTTTGCACAGGCATTGCACTAAAAAGGCCCACATCTGGAACCGCCTTCTGCACACCAGGGCCCTCTCTCAAAAGCTTTCCCAGCTTTGAAAAGAGGGTGGGATGAGGCATGGGGAGAGTGGACATCATGCACCTCATCTCTGCTTTGAACCCTGAGGTCTGACACCCTGAGGTCTAGGTGCTGCCTGAGTTACTTCCTACAGATGCACAAGCATCCCAAATTATTCAACAAAGCATTCGTTCACTCTTCACTCTCTGACAGCTGTAGCGGTACACTCTGCCGCATTGTATTCTGGAAAAAAGAAGTGTCTGAAGCCATGCTGACAACCTTAACTAAAAAGCTTCAGTATAATCAATGCCCGTCAAGGTGTTTTCACAAACCTTCTGCCATGTCTTGGAGACTTGTTCTGAGTTACAAAGGTTTTCTGAGGGGAGGCTGAGAACTTTGCTGGAACAACATCCCTTTAAGATGCCTTTGGAATAGCACGACATGAGCTCTGAATACCAGAAGCCTAGTACAGTATTCTCATCACTCGTGCAAACTTTCAGCCTCCTGAAGCAACACGCAACTCCTGCTCCCCTTATTCAGATCTCAGGCTGCATCCAGGTGGGAAATCAAAAGATGGGATCTTGGGAGACAGGTACAGGATCCACTGCTGATTGAACAACCTGGTGAGTAAATGCCATTCACTCCAATACAGATGGCAGATTTCTGCTGTGAGTAGAATGCCACAGCACTCCCAGGGTGTGTTCCCATTCAAATTTAAATCTGAATCAAATCTGTTTTTTGGGATCCTCCGATACCAATTTATTTTTTTATTCCTGGACTTTATGACTATCCTGCTAAAATCCACAGAAAAACTGTTTCCAGTCCACTTTTGGAGCCCAGCCCTCTTTCTTTCTTTCTTTCTTTCTTTCTTTCTTTCTTTCTTTCTTTCTTTCTTTTTGCCTTTGGGAATGCTATCAGACTATTCCAGGTGGAGGTCTATCCTTCTACCCAGTGCCTACTAGAAATGGGGTGGGATGCCTCCCCCTCCTCTTGCCATGCCTGCTTTGAACACACTGCAATTATGAGAGATAAAATCACAGAGAAGGGGAAAACTTTTTTAAAACACCAGCCTCAAGAGATACATTTATAGCAAGGATGCCAGAACAGGAGAAAAGTTTTAAAAGCTGTGAGCCTCCATTTACAGAGGAGAGAGAAACTGAAAGGGAGAGTAATAGTCTCTCTCTTCCCCCTCTGTATGAGATGTCTTATTAGCCTCTGTTTTGAAAGGGAGAGATTGCTTTGCACTGTCTGTTCTTTCACTCATCTGCTTCAGTGAAAACTTGCTGCCTTCCTGGTAACGTGAATAGAGGTAATGTTACCAGGAATGTACAGTTTGAAAGGGAGAGTGTGAAGGGGACAGTGTGATTGCTTTGTGATTGCCCTGAGTGTGTCTGTTCTTTTGCTCATTCTGAGCCAGGGAGGCTTACAGGGTTTGTACAAGGGGCGGTGATTAAAAGATCCTGTTTCTCCATGCTGGGGATTTTGCAGTTTGAGTGGGAATCCTTGGTCCCCAAGTCCAAATCCAGTCCAGATTTTAGCCCCTATGAGAATGCAGCCTGGGGGTGTACTAGAAAGCAATTATGGGGCCAAGTGCAGAAAGGCCCCAGGTTTAGTAACCTGCCTGAAGCCAGTGTTTTCTTATTTTGGATTGCTCCTGTTGAGTTTATTTGCTGCATTTTTCTTAGACAGAAAAATGGTGAGGCAGGTGGAGACAAACTGCCCATCATTCAGGAGAGAAAAAGGGAGAGAATCATCTGTCCTCCCTAGAGTGGCTGCTTAACATGAGCAAATGCAAATCTTTCAGCTGCTAACCTAATAAACTACAGTCTGTAATTCACACTGGAGAGTCTATTCTTGTCATTAGAGGGAGGATTTTAGATAGACAGCCAGCAAGAGAAAGCAGACTCCGTAGTTCTTGGTGGCAATGTCACTTTTCAAAGTATACAAAGCTTTGCAAAATCGTAACAAATATTAACACTGAAGCCTCCTAAAGAGGTATCCCGGATCTTTCTGTAGGTTAATACTCACAATATCCATTTTACAGTCCAAAAAATAATAATATTTCTATCAAAAGTGTGTAAACTGCAGCTTTAAAATGGTCAAAAGGGGCATTGAAGGCCAGTTATTCCTAGCACACCTTTGGATACCTACTTGCCACCCACCTGCCATTCTGAGGTTTTAAGGCAGATGGGTAAAGCTGCAATCAAGCCACATCCATCACAGCTTCAATTCTCAATGGCAGGTGTTGAAAGAGCAGGTGAATAGCAGATAAGCAGTCACCTATCCCTTCCAGCAGCCCAGTAAATGCAGACAAGCCTGCACTGGATGTCATCTTCCAAATAATACCAAGGGGCTGTTTAAACAGTTTGAAACAGTAGTCCTTTCTGCACAGGACCTTATTCTGCTCTTCACCAAAGGATCTCAGGGTGGGTCACAATATTTTTCTAATTGCATTTTAAAACATATTTGAAAATGTAACCTTCTTTCCCTCCCTTCCCCACCCCCAATCAGGACAGCACCCCAAGGAAGCTGTTTAAACACCCAAAGCCTGGAAGAAAAGATATGTTTTAACTAGGTGCCAACAACCGTACAATGTAGGCACCTGGTAAATTTCAACAGGGAGGTTGATACAGAGACTGCGGGCCACCACAGAAAAGGCTCTCCTGCATGTCCCTACACCTTGCACCTCTGAAAGAGAAGGAACTACAAGAAGGCCCTGTCCATGAGATCTCAGTGCACAAGCAGATTTATATGGGAGAAGGAGGTACTCCTTCAGATACCCAGGTCCTGAGCCATTTATGTCTCAAAGTAGGGGCCTGCCCTTCAGACTATGGTAGGCCCCAGACATAGTCTGCTATAGTCTGCATCAGCATGAGGATAGCAAGTCCCTAGTTGGAGATATAACCCAGAATAACAGCCAATGCAGAAAGAGCCAGTGACTTAGCCCTTATCCAGCAGACATAGATCAGCAGTATTTAGCATACTCTGGTTTCAAGTTGCAGGAAGTTCATCCAAAATGAAGGGAGGGATTTCTAACAGTGAACTGTTAAGTCCTCCTTCTTCTAAAAGCTGTGTCAATAATCAGGCTGGCATAATCACTAGGCAGTTTGTCCCACCTTAGGGGGAGGGGAGCTGTGACATCTCTCACCCTTATTCATAGTTTTTAAATCCCAGAACTGCAGGAGTAAGGAAACTCATGATTATTTCTTATTTACTTCATGTAGGAGTGGGGAACAAACTTGGTATTCCCAGATAAGAGTCCAGATCTCTAACCACTGACCAAACTGGCTCACCACTAGACCAAGTGGCAGGTGATGGGAAGGGCAGCCATTGTGGAATGGACACCATTACCAAGAGAAGTGCAAGGGTAGGAATGGTGGAAGGGAACAGCAACTTACCACACTATGGGAACCATTGTTCTTGGGACTGACTGATAGGAACTGTAGCTGAACAAACAACACAAACTGGGCACCATTACTGCAAGTTCACCCAGCAACTCTTTGTTCAATAGGAAATTATTTTTATTATACAACTGGGAATGGACCATCTTTTCCTCCAGGAACAACTTCTCCCAAGAAGTTGATCTAAAAAAATATTGTTTTAGTTATTTATAAATGTATACCTGTCTTGAGGGAGTTCTGGAATGACACTGCTTCTGTGCACACTAGCCAGACATTTCCACCTTCAGGTTTTAAGCACTGAATGAAGAAACTCAAAATAGACTTCTAAAACAGTGTTTGTTTGTTTAAGAATTTTAATTTACAGTTTTTAACTAACTATGCTGTTTAATAGGATATGTATTTAATGTTTTGCTCTATATGGATTTTTATTCTAAGCCACCCAGAGAACTTAGGATATGAGGCGGGATATAAATATTCTAAATAAATAAATTTATATCCCAGCCTTCACCAAAAGGTCTCAGGATGGGTCACAACAAAAATAAGAATACATAAAAATATTCTTAAAACTACTTTAAAACATAATCCTCCTTGGTTCTCAAGCAGACACCCACCCTAGCAGAATTACATCCAGAGGCACTAAGATCTGGATGAACACGTATTTTTTAACCAGGGGCCAAAAACCATACAATGTAGGACCTCAGCAACCTCCAGAGAGAGGCTATTCCAGATTCTGGTTTCTTAGAAATCCATCCGTCCAATCAGAAGCCTTGGAATTACAGAAAAGAAGTCCTGAATAGAATCTTTGATAGAACTTCCTGTTCCATACAACACACATGGGTGTGCTAGCATGGAGCTGGTGGTGAAACGGGGAGACTATATGTTAATAGAAATGTAACTCTTATGAAACTGAGCTTGTTATAGCTGACCTAGATCCTTGAACAGGCTCCTTCCATTTGCACACTTAAAAAATAATAAAAGAAACATTAATGGATTTTGCCATTTTCCCTACCTATTTTGCTCTTTCAGTACGGTTACAGTTTTTCACATACATAAACTTTAGCTGAGAGACTCCACCTTGTTCTTGTTGTTTTAAATAACATTTGATAATATAGTTTGTTTGAAGAATCATGAGCAGGGTGGGGCACAAACCCATTTTTTTATTAAAAAAAATCATAAACATACAAAATAGCCTTCAGAAAAGGTCTCCAACCTGGAACATGCTCAGAAGTTCTGAACTAAAGGTAAAACCCTTCACTTCAAGGGGAGGCAGCACGGTTTTAAAAAATCAAAATACTCCCTGCCTCCTTGCTGATTTTTTAAAAAAAACTATACACAGGCTGTGTGTTCCAAGGAGAATAATGAAAGTATAAATATTAAATATTGTAACTGAGGTTATACTCATAGGAATCTATGTAAACCACTATAATTGACTAATTTTGTGTTTATTCTCTTCTCCAGAACATACTTTATTATCTACTTAACACTTCTAGCAAAGATCCCTGAGTAATCTCATTTCCTCTTCATTTTATTGTGCATGGTTTGTTTCCATCTGCCTGATAAATGGTTATCATTTGGAGTGCAATTCCTGAGAGAAACATTCTAATGCTTGTCATGAGAACCCCTGCGATGCTCCATAACAAGACATGGCAATCAATCTACTTTATGCTTAAGAATATGACGTTTTTCAGATCCTTCCTACTCATTAGACAGAATATCTACAGTGCTGGGATATCCTATGCAAATACTTCCATGTATGATTTTAATAAGAAGTCATGTAACGCTGTTTCCTGATTCTTTTTTAATTTAAGCATTATTTCATGTCAAATCAAAATGTATTAGGCTTGGCAGGTTTGGAAAGCATCATTATGCCTTCCAAAGGATGTTGCAGAACTGGAAAAGGTGCAAAAAAAAGGGCAACCAGAACGACGAAGGGGCTGGAACACCTTTCCTACAAAACCAGATTGCACAGTCTAGGCCTTTTCTTTCCCCTCTTCCTCTCCCCTTTGATTCAGAATGGTTTTGATTCTGTGGGAAAGCAGGGGAGTGAGAGCTGGGATTTCCCACGTCACTGGATCAAAGCCAATGGGGAGAGAGGGGTGGGAAAAGGGTGAGGAGGGGAAAGAATTGCCTTCCCCAATCTGTTTTTTGGAAGTGTTTTAAGTGTTTAAGAGTGGGGACACAAAATGCTCCTCTGCTTCCTTTTAATGCGCTTTACATATCAATGTAAATCCCGATGTAAATCTCAATGTATATTGCACTTTGTTCCTTGAATGGGAACTTGCCCTTGGTAGACTAAAGAAAACTGGAATTTATTCTCTTCATAGTAAGTTTCAGTGTCTTTCTTCCTCAAAACAAAGCAAGAAAGCAATGCTGTGCCTTTAACTCCACTTCACTCCTCTTTTATGAACGACAGAATAATGGATCGAAAAATACTTATTAGAGGCCTCCTATTTCAATGGAAATGATCAGTAATTATACCCACTCCTCTTCCCAAATATATGAAGCTATTACTTTGTCGGGAAATTAATGTCACTGATCGGTAATACAGCAATAGCACTTCATTAGAAGACATATTCGGAAGCTATGGTACAAAAGGCCAAGCAAATGAGATTTTATATTTAAACATAATTTGCTTCTGGTGCTAATCTTCCCCCATTCTATCCAATTATGATCTACTTCATGAATTATTTCAGTAAACAAAGCAACTACAATAATCAGAAATGGAAATTTTTGACCTCTTGACTCAAGGTTCCCGGAAAAACAAGGTCAGCTAATTACACATGAATGACAGAGCTGTCTTTGTGAGCTCCACACACTGAGGACAAAATATATTGCTCAAAGGGAAATTAGAACAAATGCCACAAACTAGTCAGCATATAAGATGACTTCATCAACTTCCACCGATACACACCACAACTTACTTACAGGGAATTTGGGGAGTAGAGAGAGGAGTTAAAAGAAGAAAACTTGGGCCTTCTCACACTTAACCCAGGGCAGTTAAGTTCAGGGACATTGGTGTGAATGCCAGCCACCATCCCAGACTTCACTAGTGGTCCTTGCAGTGTAGACAGTCCCAGATGATCCATGTCACAATAGCAATGACCACGACAATTTCCGTCACACCCTGGGCTGTTGCAATGGCAATGGCGACACGGTGCACATTGGCATAGTCACAGCTGTGCATGCCATCCTCACACAGTGTTCGCACAAGGAAACAATGCAAATGTTGTATCTGCGACTGCAGCAAGAGTACCCTAGGCACCTCCAGTAAAGCTGTGGATCAGGACGCTTCCACATAATCTGGGCTGATCTGGAATGGAGGCAGCACTGTCGTGTCAAGATGCACCATCCCAGAGCATGTGGGAGCATTCTGATCACCTAAATGTGAAAAGGCCTCTAGAATCTTTGAGTGTTTTCGCACTTCCCTTCCCATCCGCTAGATGGGAAAGGAGCGCGATTAACCAGCATTGCCAAGCACTCACACATGGAGCACTAGTCAGCTTTGGCAGTCCTGTTCCCCACGATCGAATACTTACCTGTTTCAATCCGGGGGCCGGTCCTCCTCTGGGCACCACCAGTTTGGCTGTGGATACATATCTAGGATACGTACTCGGATATTCATACGAATTCATCTGTATCAAATAGAAGCCTACCAGATTTGAAAGGGTTCTATTCGAACGAATACTGATTTTCTAACATTTGATTCCATACGAATCGAATGCAAAAAATCCATTTGTGGACATCTCTAGATGTGAGGACCTTTTCCTCTCCAGTCCTCCTGTCCTTCTTCTACCCTGGCCACCTCTGACTAGATGCACTTCTGTCAGCCAATTTTGGTGGCAAGAAAGGGCATCGTCCTCTGTCCCCAAGCTTACCTTCCCCTTTGCCCCACATTTCCACCTTTCTTGTTGTTGTTGTTTTAATGAATCCTGAAATCTCCAGAGATGTGCACTTTTGCCAGGCTACTGAGGTGGATAGTGAGGGTGACCTTGGAAAGCCTGGAAAAGAACCCCATCCGGAAGGATTATGTTCAGACTGCTCTTTGGAATTTCCCTCCTTCCCTCAAAGCTTTTGGGAATGGGTTCGGCTTCTTAAAACATCTGTTTTTGGTCACTTTCAGTGTGTATTCAGCACCTTGCTGTAAGGACAACGAAAGGGCACACAGCTGATGCTGGCCCAATGGTTATATTATGGTGCTTAAACTTACTGCTGATCTAAGCAAAAAATAAAAAATAATAAAAATTGCAACAGCAGATCTAGCAAACACCGCGGTGATCACCAATGCCAGGAAGCCACTGCAAGAGACACAGCATTCTCTTCAGCAAAAATCACTCAAGGCCAGCTGTCTCATCAGGCCTCAAGCAGAGCTCCTGAGATGAACTTCCCTCTGTGCTAACCTGAATAGCACACTCAAGACAACTGCTTCCTCAGATGCAAGCCAAGCTCTGGGAAAAGATTTTCATCTTCCTGTCTTGAATTGTTGAAAACCTCTTCCTACTCTCTTGTGGAGGCTTCGGAAGGAATTTGCTCTCAGCACATTGAAAGTTCACTGCGATAAGGTAATTGTTTCTTAAAGAACTTGACCGGTTTTCCAGACCAGAAATGAATGAGGAGGGAAATTCTCCCCCATCCGCATTTAAATCAAGGAAAACTGAAAATCAAGCCTTTTTTTTTTTTTTTTGCTATTTCTTAACAAATATGAACACTAACAGAAAATAACTCTGCGATCTGCCCTCGCGAAGGAATCTTCCAAAGCTGGCTGTTAAAGGCTGCTGCAAGCTTTTATAAATCACAGAGATCAAGGACAAATCACCGCTATTTCTCCACCACATACATTCCAGTCTTTATTCCCAGATTTCTGTTGTTCCTTAGGAGATCGGACGTCCTTTCCAGGGAAAAGAGCTGCCTGATCCCCATCTCAGTCTGGTTCTGCAGGCTTTCCTCTGAATTCAGCCAGCATCAGTGCACTGCCTTGAGGTGAAGCATACATGCAACTATGGAAGCCACACAATGCAATTCACCCAACTCCGTCTCCCTGCTCCCCTTTTCCTCTTCCACCAGGCTGGGCTGCTGTCAGATGTGTTCTCTCCATTTGGGTGGTAATAAAATCTCATCAAGGAGTCCTTGAAAAGCAACCTAAGTTCTTTGAACTGCCAACACCAAGAACGCTGGAGACATGGGACAAGGGAGAAGCAGGGTGAATGGCATTGCCCCACTTAACACCCACAAGCTCTGGCACTGGTTGATCAGGGAAAGGAAAACTCTCCTTCTGCCTGCCTACGAAAGTATGCTACTGCTCTCAATAGTCCTCTTGCTTGATCATACCCTGAAAATATAGCTATATTATGGAGCAGAAATTTTCTCAATGCAGAGATCATCCAAATACCAGAGGAATCAGATCAAGGGGCAATAGCTCAGAGGAAAATCCAAAGGGCAAATTTTAAATGATCTCTGAGAGCTATGGATCACTTAGCTTCATCTTAAATGTAGGGTGTGACCATAGCCTAAAATTCAATTCGAATGTCCAAATTTGGCCAAATTCGTATTAATTCTGAATGTTATGAATATTCGCACACATCCCTAATATAGTCCCTCTTGCAAGAAATTAGCATCGGGTGTGACACACAGATACACAAGAGCAAGTGCTACAATTTACTGTACCTTCTCCAAGAGCTCTTATTTTAATAATGGAAAGCATTAAGGGTGTCTCCAGAAGGCGAGAGGAAATTCTGGGATCTTCTTTAGATCCTGGAATTGCCTCTCGCTGTCCAGTCCAGCAAACTATGGGGCTCTTACCTCTGAGATCCTTCCTCTTGCAAAATACCTATATGTAGGAATTGTTTACCCACTCCCTTTATTTCTTTTCCCGCACTTCCCACATACAAATATTTGCAAGGATCCTACAAAGAAATGCCATACAGAAGTGAGGAATCGCTATTATAGAAAACTTGGCTTTTGCTACTGGATTTTCCATAATAGCAATCTAGAGGGGTTTTGTTTGGCTAACTCAGGACTATACCGGGATTGCCACAAATACGTGCAGCAATCCCAATATAGACCCGGGGATATTGTACATTTTTACCTGCATCTGGAGGAACTTAAGTGGTTAACTATCATTTCATTCATTCATTCATTCATTCATTTTCATTCATTCTGTATCCCACCCTTCACTGGAATGTCCCAGGGCAGGTCAACATATGATAAAAATATATCACATTGAAACATCTCATCAGCTCTTGACAGTTCAGGTTGCTAATTTGAGTTTCCATTTTCACATCTCATGTTTGTCTCTGCAGAGGTTCCGATCTGTTTACTAAATTCTTTTTGTCAAATATAGTTTTAATCAAGGATTTGCATTCCAGCATACAGCACTTGAAAATCCAGTATCAAAAGGCTAATGAATATGAATGTCAAAGACTTGCCAAAACTCTATGGGTGTTCACAAATCAGGAACCATGTTTGCCAGTTTCAGCAGAATTTTCAGGAAATTCAAGGAAGGCGTAAGTATATAGACAGCACGCTTCAAATGTGGGTTTACATGGAACTAGAAATGTGTCAACATCAATACAAACTCTTAACTCTCTGCTGGAAGCGCACGTCCACATGTACTGAAATTTAAATCTGACTATTCAGAAAACAGCCTCAATGTGGGTATAAGGAGAAAATCAATATAAAATAAAGGACTTGTAATCCTAGTAAAGCTCAAATGTACAGCAGAAGACAACAGCTTTCATTTTAATTATTTAGTACTTATTCGCTTACAGGGATTAATATCCCAGTTTTCCACCAAAGAGCCCAAGCAGTTCATTCCATTATTCTTCCTTCTTCTAAGGGCTACTGTACGTCCATCTTCTGCTCTTGCTGGAACAAGGCCTTGTTTGCTTGTATCCCTGTTAGACTCAGCTTTCCCATGGCTACCCTTCTGACACAGCAACAAATTCCTCTCTGTGGGAATCACTATCTCACAGGAAAGGCCTTGACAGAGGAAGGGGGGAACTGTGAGAAAGTGTTCCTGAGAACCTAAGCAATATATTCTTGCCTACACCTAATGTCCTTGTCTTCTGGTATCAACAATCAATGGAAGAACCTGCTATGAGCAGCTCTGGGTCTTGTTCTTGCATTCTGGCCCCTTGAGTGGTGTTTCTGATACTTCTCCATTTCACTCTCACAACAGCCTTATAAGTCAGTTTAGGGTGACGGACGTTGATTCCAAAGACACCCAATGAATTTCCATGGCCATAATGGGGATCTGAATCAAGAACTGATAAGGCTTTGATATTTTAGCCACAACACTACATGGGACCTTTTCATAAATACACCTTCCCAAAAAATGTATTTAAGATGGTTACAGGTGTTAAGGTAGTGCAAAAATAAAAACTAAAAAGAATCCTACAAGCAACATTTAAAATTAGATCCCACAATTACCTCAGGGCTAAATAACTGGACAAGCCCAGGGCTTTACCTCCTCTAGCACTTGCTCCCACAACAATGAATCCCTAAGTATCCCCTACCTCCCAGTATAAGCACATGCTTAACATTCACAGTTACTAAAGGGTTTTGGAGCACACATCTGCTGTCTCTATGCAACTCAGTAGCACCCAACCACCAATGTGGAGCTAACTAAGTCCAGTGCACATAAGCATAGATGGCTCAAACAGCAAGTTGGAAGGCAATATCCAATGGTGCTCCACAGAGATTTGTCTTGCAGCCAATTGTTATTAATATGGATAGTGGGGTTGGTGGAATGCTTACCAGGTTTGCAGATGATATCAGACTGGGAGGTTTGGCCAACACCAAAAATGGAAGACTGATGCTATAGTAGAGCCTATGTGTAGCTCAGTATTAGAATTTACATTGTACAAGTTCTCCAAGTTTAATCTTGTTTCTGCAACATGATAGAATGAGGCTGCGATCTAATTTGGACAGGCTGGAAGATTGGACAGAGAGGAACAAGAGATGTCTTTCAATAGAGAGAAATGTTAAAGAGCTATATTTGAGGAAAAACAGAGAATCCACTCGAAATAGGTATTGATGGCTTGCAACCACTACATAAGACAATGACCTGAGTGTGGCCATTGACAATAAGCTGAACAAGCAGCAATGCAAGTTGGCTACTAGAAGGACTAAAAGCAGTTCCGGGATGCATTCAAAGGCGCACTGAATCAGAGATGTGTTAAATCTCTATTCTATTTTACTCCGCACAGTTCTGGGCCTCACATTTCCAGGAGGACCTTAACAGGTTGAAACAGGTCCATAAGGGGATAACAAAGGGACTTGAGAACATTCCCTTTGAGAACAGTTGAGGATGTGAATGGAGGCATTCAGGTATATCAGTGGACACAATGAATGATTAGAACCAGTGTGAGAAATAACAGGTTGTGATTAAGGATTGTGCTTAAAAAACTCTACACGTGTCTACTGTACTGTGATCACTATATAAACCTGAGGTGTGCCACAGCCTTCAATTTCATGTGGGTTCTTCTTTAAAATCCCCGATTTCCCAGTGATGTTTTTGTGTTTGTAACTAAGAAAGAAGCTTTGTTTCCATAGTAATTGAGTCAATAGTTGAGTTTATCATTCATACCACCCTAATTCAAAATCATTTTTCTCGTTTAAAATGAGCTATCTTTGAGGTTTTCAAGGGAAGATATGCCAGCATGGACAAAAGGATGGAACTTATTGAATTACCAGGAGGGGAAAAATATAATTACCAGTTTCTCCTCCAAGAGTGACTAAGATCTGTAGAATGAGGCAATTAATGCTGTCTTTAAAGAATTTAGGTATCACACTGACTGACTTCTTGTACCATCTCTCAAATTCTCCCTATAAAATATCCCTCATTCAGAACAAACCAAGCTTGATTGCAGTGTGGCTCTTATGGCAATAGGGAACATGTTCATAGTTATTTCACACTTGTACTACTGGAAATAAAGCACAGAGAAAGTCATTTCTGAATTACAATGTTCTTTTTCTTGTAGTCTGTAGGAAAACCAAAACTCTACATGGGGAAACTGGTGAAGCATTTTGGCCAAGTGCAGTCTGCACCAGTGTGCAGTTGAGTGGTCCTTATTCTGAGTATAATCCGGAATAAGGTCCTATGCAGAAAGGGCCAAAGACAAGTGGAAAGATGCTTCCTGGACCATGAAGTAGGTATCAGCAGATTGCAGGGTTCCTATCTGGCCTAAGGTTTACAGTGGCAAAATATGCAACTGTGGTCACAGAATCACTCAAAGGGAGTTATACTTTTAATCTGTTAATGTGCATAAGTGATTCTGCATTGACAAACTTCACTTTATAGGAGCGACTGGTATGCTAGGCTATGGAACGTTGCTAAAATTCAGTATATTGTGAGATTATATACTAAAATGCAAGGTCAAATACTCGAAACTGAAAATGATCATATTATGATCTGGCAGCTTTTCCTCTCCCATGTCCCTAACTGCTCTGAATCATATATTCCAGCCTCTCTGAATGCTCTACTTTGCCTCAATTTATGAACCACTCACTCTGTTTTGTCCCCCGAGCAATGCTATGAACTCTGCATGTAGTGAAACCTCTGGCTCCAGGAACACAGTCTGAACAAAAGACTTGTCCACAAACTTCTTAGATTTTTAAAGGCTTTACTGGTTACAAACACAAATAACTTGAAATAATCTCTTTTCTCTCAATAGTCTTGGTTAAATACCTTGCTCTCTCTTCTTTGTGGGTTTTATCTTTATTCTTCTGTGGACTTTATCTTTGTCAAAGGAAAATACTCTCTCCTGATCTGACTTGGCTGCAAACTCACTACACCAGGGATGTCAAAGATACGGCCCGAGGGCGGCGGATGCGGCCTGCGGGCTGTATGAATACGGCCCCCCGCCGCCGCCCGCCGCCCCCCGCCACCACCGCTGTCCTCCTTGGGCGCAAAGGAGGCGAGGTGAGGCGAGGCGAGGGCGAGCGCGCGCGCGGCAGGACCCTCCACTGCCCGAGTGCACGGGCGCCGCCATGGACAGCCAGCCCCTCCTTGGTGCCCTAGCCACGCCCTGGCCATGCCCCGGCCACGCCCCCATCCAGTCCTCTGTACCCTAGCCATGCCCCGGCCACGCCCCCAGCCACGCCCCAGCCCCTCCTCTGTGCCCTGGCCATGCCCCCGGTCACGCCCCTGGCCAAGCCCCCTGGCCCTGACAGTATTTTTTTTTTTTAATCCGGCCCTCGGCACTACACACAAAACAAACTAGCTGGAGAGGCAGTTTAAGACCCTAGAATTTCCCACAATCCTTTTCTTTCTTAAAGCTATAGATATCTATTTCCCCTTCTAAACTAATACATAGAAAAGCCTATTATAATCTCAACTAAATATATGTCTCAAGAGCATGAAAGATGCTCTGGAGGCATGACACTATTGCTGATTGTTAAATTGTCTGTATTCTAACTGTACTCCTTCCCACAAGTTTGATGCTTGCTGTTGTTTGTTACTGATTATTTGCTTATTGTTATGGATTTTTCTTTACTTAGTAATTAAATACATCTTTAAAAAATACCAGGCAGTCACCAGTTATTCATATTGTTACAAAAACAAGTAATAGAATTATAATGGAGAAAGTACACAGTTAACTTGACTGGATGTATATATTTGTGCCTACAATGGCTATGCAGAATACACAATGATATTAGAAACAAGATACAATTCTTCTATTCCCACTTGCACGCACGCACACACACAAACATATGCATGAACATATGTGTAGATTAGGCAATGACTCTCACAAGAAGCACACCATCCTAAGTTTTACTAAATCAGTTTTATACAGAGAAGTGAGAAAGAAAATCTGGCAACACATTTATAGGAATTACTTGAACAGACAACAGTCTTGTTGAAGCACCATGGGAATCTTATTTTCCCAAGCCTTAGAAATTCAGTGACATTTTTGGTCAAAGACAAAATAGTATATACAGCATTATATAGTAATCATCCAAGCAGGTGGAGCTGACATTAGCTATGAGCTTGAAGGAGTAACCTACTGACAAGGTTGATTCTTGAAATCATAGGCCATTTTTGCACTCACCTTGCCTAGAGCACTTTAATATTCAGCTCCAGCCTGTTCTGGAATAAGCACAGCAGGTTCTGTCTGCACTATGTGCGGAAAGGTATGCTGTCCACCTACAATATAGGCGCACCACAGTGGTTCTGGTCCACGTAACTGACTCCCTGCCAGCAACACTAAGTAAAGGTCTGATAAGAAATTCTTGAATTATCTGAAAAAGTATCATGAGAAACTCTAATGATTCTTCCAAAGAGACAAAATACGTAACTTAATATATTAAGGTATCAAAATAAAATTCATACAAGTTTTTGTCAAAAAGGACTCAAACGTTGTTCCTGTGTCCTGTCCATCTTGGACTGAAACATAAACATAAAGAATGAAGTCTGGAGGCAGGAAAATTGTGAGCTTTTCTGAAATCTATTATCTTAAGAATTTTCCTCAAGATGCTACATACTAAGCTTGTTCTGGTGCTCACTAGCCACTAACTATTCCTTTAAATATTTACTTTGGCCAAATTAAAACATGATTCTTCTGCTGCTTCACCATTCTTTTTGTTAAGTAGCTTTTATTTATAGCATACGGAACATGAAAAGAAAATTCTATCCTCTCAAATGTTAATTCACAAAAGATAACCATAGCAACGCATTAACTTTGAAATTGATCTACAGAGATCTTGGATATATGGTCTTGTTGGTCTTTAAGATGATGGTCTCTTAATGTGAAGTCATGTCTAATTCAGCAATTTTCGTTTCTAAGTGTTCAGCTTACTCTGCAAGAAGGATTCACAGACCTCCAGTTAAAGCTAATTTTACTCATCAAGTTTCTATCGTGAGTCCCGTTGGCTTTTGCAAATGAAATGGGGAAGCAATATTGTCTTGCCATTTTATCACAGCTCCCATTTCTTATGTAACCAATATAATTCATGCAATTGTGGAAGAGAAAGAATAGTCAAACAGTGATTCCATTTGGTGTAGTATGATTGAATACTTTGAAGGGTTCTAGCAACTATTATGTAGCTATTAGTCTGGTCATTTGGAAATTCCCCTCAGCACATATTTTGTTAAGAAAAATGCTCTGATGTGCAAGGCTCCTTTCCATGATTCCAGGACGTTTCTGCACTTACCAAACTGAAGCAGCTTAACAAAGCCACTTCAGTCCATGCACAGGCATTGCCATCTTTATTGCAAGGACTGGAATGCCAGAACTCTACTACAATGTTGGAGGAAACGCCCTGGTCCAGATCAGGCAAATGGTTCTATAGCTGCAAGCATCCCTCACTCTTCAATGCAATTTGCCCCTGTCCCTCTCACTCAGACAGTACGGGCGGTGTGCAAGGGTGAGGCATATGTTATGAAGAGGAACGTCAAAGCTCCTATTGGGAGCAATAGGATCCTCCACAGCCTCATCTCTGAAGCTCATGAAAGCTTTGAAAATGGCTGCAGTGTGCAGAACTCCAACACCTAGCGCAGAACAGGTGGCACCGGACTGCTTGTGGATCTATTCAAACAGATCCATTACTGAGCAGTCCAGAGAGCCTATAGGACACCTCTAGGCTATGACAGCATTTTCCATGAGCAGAAGGAGTAGTTCAGCAATCGTCATGCAGGTGTGGGCTGGCCCTTAGTCAAGTAATACCAGGTTGAACCACTGCCCTCAGCAGCAAAAAAGAGGGGGGGGATGGGCGCCAGGGACAGGATCTTTCCAGTGATGGCTCCAGGACTATGGAATAGTTGCCCCCTTGAGGTGCATCAGACAAATTCACTTTACATATTTAGGAAGGCAGTGAAAATGCACCTTTTGGCCTTGGCCTTTGGCTAAATGAGGATACAGGTTTTCCCCCACCGCCACACTTTCAGACACTATTATTGTTTTAGTATGTTTCTTTTGATATTTGGTTTTTAATGTTGTAACCTGTCCTGAGACCTTCAGGTATAGGATGGGATAAATGAATGAATGAATCTTAAGAGCGTACATTCCTAGGTCAATGTAAGGCAAGATGAAAGCAACTGAATGGTCCAAACAGCTTTGGACAGCCCCAACACCACCTCTTCCCTGCATATAGAAGTTACCAAAATCTTTCTTGGGCTTCAGCACTAATGATTTGAACATGCTTTCTAAGAAAATTTGATCCTTTTCATTTTACACATTTTTAATTTGAAAGAAAAAGATGTCATACACAGCATCTTACACAGCTCCTCCTCAGCCATTGTACACCTTGGGTGATATTAAGATTAGAAACATTTAATATTTAGTTGTGCAAATAAATCTTGACAATCAAGCCTCAGCTCTGCTGGAGATAGCCTTCAGTGATTAACAAGTCAGCAACAACAATGCATCAAATATCTCTGTGCTAGTTGGTAAACAGCAACTAAAAGGTGTTAAGCAACATTTAAGATGCAAGACCTCAAACAATTTTTATAGTTCTTAGTGGACTGAAGTTAAAAAGGACCTGCCACATGCAAAACATCAATAAGTGTGTGCTCACACCTGAAATAGTTTCCCCAAATTGCAGCTACATTATCCTATCAAATTGTTTACAGTCAGGAGAAATCTGCAATAGAGTGGGTGGAAGTACAGACAAGCAGTTTGACAAGAATGACAAGGATGCCATTAAGTAGAAGATGCCCAGGAAGGGCAGACAAGTAATTTGATAACAACATGACAAAAAACAGTGTCAAACATGGCAATTCTGAAAAGGTGCTCAACTCAGCACAAATTCTGACCATTAATTTCAGACTTGAATTCCACCTAGAAAATTCTCAAAGAGTTTTGGCTTCTTAGCCCCACATTTGCAAAGTGGAGACACAGACATTGATGTACACAGAAGGAGAGTTCAAGACTATTTCTGCACTGACCTTGGCCATGGTTACGCCTTCACTTCAAACCTTCTTCAGCCCATCTTCGGATCTGACGGCTCACACCTTTTCATTTCTATCCCTTTTATTTGTGGACTTTCCACCTTCCATTTGGACTTTTCTGAATGGAAAGTCCACAAGTAATAGGGATAGAAATGAAAAGATGTGATCAGTCAGACCTGAAAATGGATTGAAGAAGGTTTAAAATGAAGATGTGGTCACAGCCTTTGCCAAGAGAGGCCGAATTCATTCTGCTCTGAAGATAAGTGTATGGCACTGTCAGCATTCAGAGGGTTGGAAACCATCTGTTCTGGTCCAAACCCAGCAAGCAATGCAGACGTGCCTAACAGTATCTTCATTTCAGGCACCACCCATCCCTGCCAGCAATTGACCAAGGACCCTGTTGCTCCTGTGTAACATCCAATGCACAGGGGTGAGGCTGAACAAAATAGTATTCAAAGGCAGGGAGCCTGCCACCATGCCAATGCTTTGATAATGATCTTTGGAGGAGGTACTTAGGCTTTAGAGAACCCACCTTTAATCCAAATTAAAGACCAGAGAAAGCTCTCTGGAAATCCGTTTTCTGGACTTTACTGAGGATACTACCACCTCTAAGCTAATTGTGAGCCCCTTTTTCTTTCTCAGTGTGTAGATGCAGCTATAGTGTTGACTAACTGATGGGTCAATCCCATCACAACTCCATCCACCAAACACTCTCACAAAAGATTTTAAAGAAGCAGACAAGCTAATCTGGTTGCTTGTCTATCTTCCATTCAATATTTTATTTCAACAGACAACAAACAAAATCCCGCCTGTCTTTTTAAGATGTTCACAGATTATAGTATGTCACATCTGATTCTTGTTCCCTATACATTGTTCCTCTATGTGTGCAACTTTAGGAGTTCCCTGTGCTCTTCCTTTTCTCTAATCTCCTCCTCCCAAAGGCAACCAAAAATCCAAATAAGTGTTTTTTGATGGCAGGGAAAATGGCACATATATAGGTCTCAAAAGGTATGCATGCAATTTCCATATTTCATAATTTCATTAACAAAGCCTCCAAACATCTGGGGTGCTGCATATAATTTTACAGAATTATCATCTATCATGCACCGACCCCAAAGCATTTTTTTAATTAACTAATCTTCATTTAGCCTATTCATGGGAACAGTTATAGCAAAATTGATAAAGATAAAATCTGTTCCCATCCGAGGCAAAGAAAGTGACCTATCACACCTTTGGCAGAATAGATAATAAATCTGGACTGCTGTTCATGAAAGCTTATTTCTCTCTTTTCCTATCTACAATGAAATCCATCTGCTATGCATGGCTGACTTTATGAATTTTCAAGTCTATTTCTGCACTGAAAATGCAGAAACAGCTTTTGCAGAAAGCAAAGAAATGGGAAAATAGGGAACACTTTATTGAAACAGAGTAGTTCTTGATCTACTGTACATTGTGCTACAAAAGAAAAAGAAGCCTAATCTAATCACTATGCTTTATTTACAGAAATGTTTGAACTGTTTGTGGATTCAAACAGTCCATGATCCTTTTCCTGTACGTTATCTTATAGATGTCCACTTGTCTTAAGTAGACATTTACTACTGTACATACAATAACAGAGGAGCTATTAAGTTCTGGGGGAAACTGTGGTGTTCTTTTCACCGCTGTACATGCTCCAATGCTCCATTAATAATTCCTTGTCTTGGCTAAAGATAGTTTGAGATTCAAAGAACACATATGGCACAAACGAGCTTGCAAAAGCTGTATTCTCAAACTAATTTATTCACAGCCCTACTGAAAACGTACTGACAATCAGTAGTCTATTACAGAGACTATGGCTCTTTCTGCATTTGCTTGTCCATGGTCCGGACTATGGGGGTCTAGACCACCCAGGCCCACAGGTTTGAACTAGGGATGTGCACAAGTTTTTCCAAAAATTTGTTTTGTTCTCAAATAAAAAACTGAATTTTTGCATTCATTTTTGAACTTTTTTGTGTGAAAATTTAAACCTTTTTACCCACTGAAAAAAAGCATAGCAAAATATAAGTGTTCATTCAAATTGTTCATTTTTGCAAGCAGGAACCTTATTTGTTTTGACTGGATATTTAGATATTTGAAAACCCAGATTTTTGATTCAATAAAATGTCTGCAAATTTGAAATATTCCATTGAATTTGTGAATATGAATGTCATCTTAAACATCCCTAGTTCTGATCATAGAAAGGCTTGATCCAAAACAGTACCATCTGCACAACAGTACTGATCCAGAAAAGACCCTTCCCTGGCCTTGAAGAATGAGCAAGCTTTAAGCCTAAGCTTTGTGCACTCCAAGTGTCACCTGGTTTGGATTTCATTCTGTCCTGTGTGGATGGAGCATATTTGTGGTAGACAGAGCATCCAGTATTCTGCACTAACATGAAAAAGGGAGGCCCATTGTGCACTTGTTGGTAAGGAACACCAGAAAGCACAGAAAGGATCTTAGGAAGGTTTTCCACTAGCACTAAGTACTTATTAAGTACCCATTAGGGACCCATTAGGCTCAGAGCAGGAAGACCCCATTTTCACTGCAGACCCCAATAGAGTCACACTTGTTTCCACCTGTACTAGGGAAAATCCAGATTAAATGGCTCCTTCAGGACCTATCATCCAGGGGGTTTACAATCTAATCTTTGGCCATGAAATCCAGATTATACAATGCGCATTCACATCACGATCGCGCAATTGGGTCTAGGGGCGGGTTCAGAGGGGGGCACCCAAAGCCGGTGCCTAATCTCAGAAGACAGCTCCAAAGATGGCTCCAAAGAAAACTCTGGAGAATGGCACAGACTTCAGAGCTTAGGCCATTTCTACAGGGCCTTTCTACGGAGCTTTTGCCAAGCTCCAGAGAATCTCTGGAGCAATTTGCCACAATCTTTGAAGATTCTCCAGAGCAGCTCCCCACGCATCCCCCCCCAAAAAAAAACATGGTCCCAACGTGGGTAGAGTCAGAATCACCACATGGGCACTTCAACATTTCCACTGTGAGCATACCTAGAACCCATTGCTATTTGGCGCTACACCGCCTGTGGAGACATATCAGGTACCTCCTTAGATCTGGATCTACTAATTCTTGATTAGTTGAAGGACCCAATCCTTAGATCCAGATCATCTTAGATCCAGATTAAGGGAGGTGGAAAACCCCTTAGTGCATTAATTTTATCAGATATAAAAGTTCACTCTAAGCTTCTTATTAAAATTGTCAGTCTTTTGAAATATTAGCTTGTGAATTTAATTGTTGTTTTTAATTGTTTCCATCAGTTTTTTTTCAGAGAGTTGTCAGCTCACTTTATGATTTGTTTGTAACAAACAGAACAGAAATACTTTAAATTACTACTGTGAGCCAGCATTAAAGATGCCACTAAATATACAATTTTTACATGAAGAATCTAGAGTATTACTAAGACTGTATTGTGATGGCCAGTAAAGGACCATTTTTGCAATGGGATCCTTCAATGCAAATATATCAGAATAAGTAACTGATCTCTGGATGCAGCCCAAGCATAGCAACCTGTGTGTTCATATCCCAACTAGTGGGCTTCCCTGTGCAGTTGGCTGGCCAATGCAAGAGCAGGCTGCTAGATGAGTTGGGCCAGGGTCCGATCCAGGAGGTCATTTCTTATATGTGTATGGTTCTTCTTTTAATCTAGTGATTCCCAAAGAATCACCTCTGATGTCATTCAGCTACAACTCCCAGCACAGCCATAATTACCAAAGGCAGAGATGATAACAATAACATCTGGAGACCCAGGTTTTGGAACAGCGGGTTTAATTTGTGACAGGTAGGATTGTTAAGGCAACAATGGTGACAGAAAGAAGATGGGATTTGTTGTGGCAAAGCTATATTATCCATAATTATTCTCCTTAAAAAGATAGGAAAACGATACTTTTCAAATCTGATGAAAAGTTATTTTTGCTCTTAAAGAATGAAATTGTAAATTTTCCTGTTGGTACGTTTTCTGCCTGCATCCATGTAAAGTGAAGGGGAGTCTGGAGATACAAGACGGTACATTTGAGGCTCTAAATAAATTCAGTCCAATTTCTGCCTTTTTCCCCCTAACAGGCACTTGTCAGGCTACAGTTACAATGCAGTTTTGACATTCTGAATCTCTGAAGGCCTCAGCAATGTGAAACCCTTCAGCTGTAGGCATTGCTTGTCATAAAATATGAGAAGTCTGAATTGATGTTTATAGGAAAGGTAAATTAAATTTAGCAATAAATAGGGACAAATTCTGATAAACATCTACCTGGCAGTTTTATAAACATAATTAGATACTACCTAGAGATGGTTTGTAGTATACTTCTGCCAGGGTAGTGGATTTTGATCTTAACCAACTGTGTTTTAATCCCCTGGGGATCAAAATGGGTTCAACAGAATCAAACAGATGTTCTAGTTGGCTGGAGTCATGCCCCTTCACTACTGTTGCAGTTTTGACCCATTGGCAATTGCTAGTAATGGGTCCACATGGCATTCCATTCCCTTTCATGCACATGAAATGAAATGTACATAAAGTAGTTTGTATAAACATACATCAATAGCAATGATGTTTCAACATACTACCTTTGTAAAAGCAAGAAACACTTGCAAGAATTGACTAGGGGTAATTAGGAAGGGAATAGATAACAGTTTCACTAAGTGCCATTATGCCTCTTTTAGAAATCTATAGTGAGGCCACATATGGAAGCTTGTGTACAATTCTTGGTTACCACACCTCAGAATGGATATTGTGGAATTAATAAAAGTTTCATATAAGAGCAACCAGAGTGATCAAGGGGTACAGAACACTCTCCTTATGAAACCAGGTTGCAACATCTAGGCTTTTTCAGTCTTGAAAAGCAGCACTTAAAAAATGACCTGATCATTCTGCATGGTGTGGAAAAGGAAGGTAGAGAAAAATTATTTTCTCTGTCACACAACACTAGAACCAGGGGACAGGAGAGTTAAGACAGGCAAGGGAAAGTATTTTTTAACCCAGAGGGTCATCAGTCTATGGAATTCTCTACCAGAAGAGGTGGTGACAGCAACCAGTCTGAATGGCTTTAAGAAAAGTTTAGATAAATTTATGGAGAATAGATGGATTAGATAAATTCATGGAAAATATCAATGATTACTAGAATGAATGCCAGACTAGGGACACAGGTGAGTTACCCCTCAAGCTCAAGCTCATTTGCAGGAAATTGAGGGCAGGTGAAGTTTTGCCTTTGTTTCTGCTTGAAGCCGAAAAGCTATTGGTAGCCCATTGTACGAGACAGGATACTGGACTAGATGGGCTGTGGCCCTATCCATCTGTGCTCCTATGTTCTTATGAGGCAGGCCTAGGATGACCCAAAAACACAACCTGAGCATCCAGATGTTTGGATGCTCCACTTCTGAGTGAATTAGGGATTACCCTAGTCCTTGACCCTGATCTTTGCAACCTTATGCAGTGAGCAGCACTTCTGATATGCTGGAAGGAACTGTAGACTTTCTCAGTCGATTTTGAGGATGTTTAGAATGAATCTGAAAGCAGCCTTTATCAGTGTGACACTGTCACTTTCCACAGGGGTGTAATGACTTAGACAGAGAACATATGTTAGCAATAGGTTAGGATTGGACAAATGGAAATTGTGATGTGACATACTATCATTTTATCTTCTTGTTAATCAAATGAATCTTATTTTAGGATTTCCAATAGATTGTGATTTGATGTTCACAATTTCATAATAAATAAGGATTTGAACGACCCTAAGTCATCAAATACAGAATTTGTACACAAGAGACAGCAGCAACCAATTTCATTAGTCTTCTTATTTATGTAAAAGACATATTTATGTAATCTATGTTCTTTGCCAAACGTATCATCAACATTTATTTACCACCTCTATATAGGTCATAAAAAATAACACCATTAGCAGTGCCTGGTAAACTAGAATGTGATCTGATGCCCTAATTAACAGTAATAGTTGGTTAAGTGTCAAACTAGCATTTATTTATTTAAAGGATTTATATACTGCTTCTCTTCGGAAAAAAAGTCAAAGCAGTTTACATGAGAGATTATATAGCACACATGTACTTTCAATTAGCACTGCAGGCAGAAGCCCCATCACTTGCCTAACAGGCTTTTACACAGAACATAAATTATACATGGAGATTTCCTGTAAGGACATTTTCCTGCTCACCTACCTATCCTGCTGAATATTACTATCAAATATTAATAAAATCCACTGGAGTGATGTCCTTTATAGTGTTTTCAAACCTGAGTCTGTCCAAGTCATCCTCGAACATGAATGTCCTTCAACTTGAAGTAAAGACAGTGCAAGTAAATAGGAATGAAAAAGGGAGAAAGGGTATGGCGGTGTTTCTCGTTAGTAAGTCCTTTCCCTATACCATATTCTCTAATGTGCTCTGTGCATCTCACTTAAGATTTTATTCTTTTTTAAAAAATTAGGGGTTATTAAAGTATATTAAAAGTTACACTAAGATGTGAAAAATGAAAAAATGGAGTGATAAAAAAGAAAAGAAAAAGAAAAGGTAACTTCCAATCCCCCTTCTGATGATTAAACGTACTGTAAGTCTATTTTCATACCTCTCCCTGTTACAACTACTTCACTTCTTTTAGCAGTTCAGACCCAATAATCAAATTCCAAAGTCAATATATGACTTTCTTACTTACTCAAAAAGTCAATAAGTGGCTCCCAGTTTTAAACAAATGGCCCTAATGTTCTTTCTGTAATCAAATATGATCAGTTTATCCATTTCTGCCAATTTCATTAGCCAATCTTCCATGGTGGGTAACACTTCTACCTTTGCACGTATAATAGTCTTGCAGCCATAATCTTCCATTGCTCTTCTCCAATACTGGATCCATCAAAACCCATAAGTTTATTTCCCAAGAAAATTCTATCATACAAATTTCACTGGGTGACAGTCGATGTGGTTCAGGAAGCCAGTTTTAGAATTCTGCTTTTCTATGCTCAGGCTGTCTCCAGAAGGCAGCCCCAATATAGCAATAGGAAGCAATAAAGTGCGGTATTGCTCCATTGGTATTATTGCTTCCTATCTGGACAGCACTGGCCTCAATGCTGTTTTTGTGTGTTCTGCCAACAGACACTACAGGCAATTCAGCTGCTGTTGAAGTCTCAGATGGACACTTCAGCTCCACATATGCATGGTTGCCTGTTTCAGCATCCACACATGCGCACTGGACAGAGCTCCAATCACAGCTCCATCCAGAAAGGTAAGTGCATCCCAAAAATGTGCTAAGGCTGGAAAACTAAGTATCAGTGCTGGGATTTCCAGCAAGTTAAAAGTGCTTTTTAGGGACAATAAACATGGGACTATGGTGGGTCTGCCTATGATAGCCCAACACAGCAATATTCGTCCCATCTGAATGCAACCTGAAACACAATACTGTAGGTTTTATGTTTCCTTCCTGGGTGGCTGAGGAGAACCTCTTATCCTATTTCCTGTTTCAGCCAAGAAGTAATATGGTCCATAAACCACTTTCACAACATGCTTTTGGCAAATCTTAGTTCGTCTTCCTGGCATCCAGGTAACTGTTCACTCAGCCTACAATCATCGTCTCATCAAGTTCTGCTCTTTTTACAACCCCTTATTATTCACACTGTATAATACACAATCTACTGCTTCATTTTAATGACAGAAAACACTGCAGTGCATCCCACACTTTAGGATATTTTGCATTGTAAAGCCCGTTGGACAGAAGCCATCTGAATTTTAAGCAGCCTCGGTGGCAAACAACTGCTTTCAAAACAACTTGCAATCATTTTCAATTAAAACGGAGCCAATTCCTTACCAAGGCCATGGAAGTGCCATTTCTCCCTTTTTAAGGTGCTAATGTGATTAATTACAGCCCCCTGTGTTAAGGCACCTGTAGATAGACCAGAGGATGCTGCCAGTAATAAATCACACCTTTTCACATTTTGGACACGACTCAACTGGACTCCTGTCTGGTATTTCCCTCAAAGAGATAGTTAATATATGCACACCTGTTATTCTGTGCCTGTCAATTATTCCCAGCTTTCTGTATTATTTACATGCCAAGGAAAAACTTACTTAATCAAAATTATTTCTTTTTGTTGTGGCAATTCACAGAATTTAGTGAAGAGCGGAGGAGAAAGACAAATGCACAGTTACTTTCTATAAACATAAGGAACAGAATTATTGCTCAAAACAGTGCCATACCAACTATCCTACTACCACTCAAATTTATATATGAAAAATTATGCACTTTTTATATATTCTGGAGTAGTAATACATCCTAAAATAGGAAGCAGTCTCAGGATAGCTTTCTAACACATTTTTTTTATAGATTTGTTATGGTGCGCCTGAGACTATGGGGAAACTTTACATCTGGAACTTTACTCAGATTCTGCTAAGATTAAGACCCTTAACACAGAGAACCTAAATAACCAAGTGGCTAATATTGGCCTCCCTCTACAATTTTTGCATGATCTACAGTGCCTGACAAAAGTTCTGTCGCTTATCCATGTTGTTGAAACCAAAGCCTATAAATTTGCTTCACTGCTGAAATATTGATCATTTAATGAACACAGAAAGGTCAGATTTTGGCTAGACAAAAGTTTTGTCGCCCACAAAAAGTAATGTGAAAATCAAACAGATAATTCACTTCAAATACAAAGATATGTTTCATAACATTGGTGAATGAAGTTGTGGTGCTATTAGAGCCATATTTAATATTTTGTGTGACTTCCATGAGCCTGAAGGACTGCATCCATGCGTTTCGGCAATGATTCATACAATTTATTGATGAAGTCATCAGGAATAGTAAAGAATGCAGTTTTACATGCCTCCCAGAGTTCATCAAGATTCTTTGGTTTTCTGTTCCAAGCTTCCTCTTTCATCCTACCCCAAACATGCTCAATGATGTTCATATCTGGTGACTGGGCTGGCCAGTCCTGGAGCACCTTGATCTTCTTTGCCTTGAGAAACTTTGATGTAGAGATGGATGTATGAGATGGAGCACCATCCTGCTGCAAAATTTGACCCCTTTTATGATTGGGAATGTAAGAGGTAGCTAATAAATCTTGATATTTTAGGCTATTGATATTGCCTTCCACCTTGCAAATGTTTCGCACACCCCTATACTGAATGTAACCCCAGACCATGATCTTTCCACCACCAAACTTAACTGTTTTCTGGGTATATCTTGGATCCATATGGGCTCCAGTAGGTCTCCCGCAGTATTTGTGGCAGCTGTGGTGTAATTCAACTGAAGATTCATCTGAGAAATCCACCTTCTGCCACTTTTCCAGCATCCATCTGTTTAGTAGGCTGTGGGCCTTGGCAAATACCACACGGTTTTTTAATTGCCTTTTGTTTAGTGCTGGCTTCTGGGCACTGATTTGACCATGGAGGCCATTTCGAGACAGAATCCTACAAACTGTTCTAGTTGACACAGGGACTTGAGGTGACCAGGCCTGTTGGAGCTCTGCTGCAGTGGAAGAAGGGCTGGCTTTTGATTTTTGAACCAACAAATGTTCCTCCTGAGCAGTCGTCTTGCGGGGTCTGCCAGACCTGGGCTTGTCAAAAACATCTCCAGTCTCTTCAAATCTTTTTTTAATTCTTTGTACTTGACGCTGAGACACATTAAAGGTGCCAGCCACCTCTGCAGAGGATCTGGTCTTCAGTCTCCTGATAATCAAGGCTTTGGTCGCAGGGTGGATTTTTGGCATGTTGTCAGAGGTCAAGTTGCAGTTCAAGTGAAGGTCTGGAGTGCTGGAGTTCTTTTTATACACACCCACTAATTATCTGGTCAATTAGTGAGCACAGGTGAGGCTGTAAACTAGGATTAGGTGCATTATATGACAAGGTGACAAAACTTTTGTCTAGCCAAAATCTGACCTTTCTGTGTTCATTAAATGATCAATATTTCAGCAGTAAAGCAAATTTATTTTCTTTTTAAAAACCTCATTTGGGAGGGTTTCAGCTTTCATATGAGTCATTTCTAAAACCAATGGATGAATTTTAAGTCAGGTTATAAGCTTTGGTTTCAACAACATGGATAAGCGACAGAACTTTTGTCAGGCACTGTAGGTCCCAGGGCAAAACAATTGCTTATACAACGCACTGCTGATATCTATTCACAAATGGACATAACATCTATAGCTAATTCATCAGCCGCAAAGTTTCTAACCAGCCACAAACTGAACACCAACATTGAAAACTACCTGACCATCCCACTTCCGCTTCCCCTAAGAAGAACTTACACCAGGACAAGATTTGAACAACTTCAACTCATGATGCAAACAGGGCGCTACTTCAATATTCCAAGCAGAGAAAGATTCTGTGTTTGGGGGGAACAGGTCGTGGAGGACGTCAAACATTTCCTGATTGACTGTCCAGCGTATTCTGAGCTCAATGCCAAATACCTGGAACCAATACTATCTAACCTTGAGCCCCGGAGTAGAGAAGACCCTTTAAACTTTCTCCTGAAAGGTCAGGAGAGAGCTACTGTGATTAGAGTGGGTCTATTCACCCTAGGGGCTATTAAGAAAAGAGCACTACCTGAAAGGAAAACAGGATAAATAAGAACTTGACCATATGCAGAAGGATACCTGCTCACTCTTGCTTTTGTTTTGTCTTACATGTTTGTATATGCACTTTGAAATGGTCTCATGACTAGTCAAATAAAGTTTATATATAACACAGAGAAACACCTTCGGCAGGTTGAAAGGTAAACAAATTGAGTTTCCTGAAAACAATTTAAATAAAGGGCTAACTCCACCCGGGACTAACTTGAAACAACTTAAAAACATTATGAAAGGTGCTTTGGTTGGTTGCAGTCATCTCTCTGGGTTCTGGAAAAATCTCGTTTCTGGTGCAAGGCAATGGTCTTATAAGCTGATGCTTATAGACTGACCAAATCTTCTTTCTTGTGGAACTTAAGCTGGTCAGAAGCTTCCTTTTGCCTCTAAGACTGGTGATATAAGCTTGTATTTAGACAAATAGGTGCTAAGGATGCCTGTTTGGATTTCTTGGGCCTAGGTTTACTAGACGCCAAGGCCTCTGGTCTCTGTGGCCCTGTTGCAGACAGAGAAAGAATCCAGCAGAAAGAGACTAAATGGGGCTGGCCTCGGGGGGGGGGGGCGTGTTCTGCGCTCCACCCAAAACTAATACAAAACAAGGCATCTGCACTACTGGAGAAACCCATAAAAGGGGGGAACTAAAGCAGAGGAGAGGAAAGGGAAGACCCAAGACTTCACAACATTCTTATTTTTGTATTGCATTGATTAAAACTTTATTGCTTCAGTGAAATGTTTGTTAATGCTTCATTTTTAGGTGAATTCATTTTGTTTTTAAAGAAAAGGGTAAAAGTACCCAAAAAAAGAGAGTTAAATTGTTCTCAAAGGGTTAAGTAGATGTGAAACTTTAAAGAAAAAAAGCTTTATTTGAAGACTTCATATAGTCACTATTTTTCCTTCCCTCCACTATTTGTTGGAAGTAGCTGCTGCCTTTATTATGATCTGTTTTTTTCCTCCTCAGGCAAGTTGTCAGCCAACAGAAGTGACCTGTTCTTGAGGACTCATGTAACTTTAAATAGGAAATGCCTTTAAATAAAAACCCTCCTCCACACTTCATCACCAGTGTTGGTGATGATGATATCAAAAGTGGGTATGCAGTAGACTGACGCTTTTCGTTATCAGCAGGGTGTGGTAGGGATGTGTGAATCAAATCAAATGCAAGAAAATTTGTATTCGTTCAAATAAATTCCTTCAAATGTGGCAGGATTTTAATTCTATACAAATGCTCCATACAAATTCGATATGAATATTAGATATGAATTGCATATGGATCCATAACAAATCTCAACATATTTATCTATCTATCCTGCCCTCTACCTGAAGATCTCAGGGTGGCTCGCAATAAAACAATTATACAAAAGGAATGGCTAAAACAGTGACAGTGGCTGCAAGAGAAGGGTATGTTGTACTCTCAGCAAAGGGTAAGGTGAAGAGGTGTGTCAGTTTGGTCTAGTGGTTATGGAGCCAGACTCTTATCTGGGAATATAGGGTTTGATTCCACCCTCCCCCATGAAGCCAGGGCTGTCTTCTGCGCTCTCTTCTGCAAGTCACAGCTCTCTTCTGCGCTCTTACAGCCCCACCTACCTCACAGGGTGTTCTGTTGTGGGGTGAAGAATGGAAAGCTTTGTCAGCCGCTTTGAGACCCCTTAAATGGGTGCAGAAAGCAGGGTAGAAAAGCCAGCTCTTCTTCTTCTTCTTCACTCATCATCTGAATGCATGCAGCAAGGGTGCCTGACACATCTCAGAGGGGAGACGATTGCACAATCTGTGGGCTGCAACCAAGAATGCCCCAACACATGTTCCCACCCACCCTTAATTGCTGAAGTTTGTGGGACAGCCAAGAGGGCCTCACCAGCAGCTCTCAGGGCACAGGCAAGCCTACACACTGCTACCTTTTTTCCTACCCTTTTCTGCCACTGCCAAAATCACCACAGGCATCATCTTAGTCTGGCAGATAATGTTCCCCAAGTCACTACTCCTCAGACATTTTCAGTAGCCATCTATGACAGTAATTTGTAGTCTAAAAGCAAGAAATCCAGTACTTTAGTTTATAGAATGTCAAGAGGATTTTTACTTGAAATAATTACTTGAAATTATATAACTGGAGCAGAAAAACACCCTTTCTTTACTTCAGTAGGGGCATTTAAATAACTCGTTATATATCTTTTTCTGAGAATTTTCTTGCAAGCAAGCTGAGCTCAATTGCTTTTGTTTAGAATTTATGAAGCTAAATGCTTTTGAAACAAAGACAATTTACTTAGAACATTTAATAAATAATATTCTGACATTTTCACTGTCACTACAGAGAATTCTAGGGGACAGAAGCAGGCCCTTACTTTTGCCAGAAAGAAAGAAGAAAAACACACCCTTAACTTGAAGATAAGAGAAACCTAATTTAAAGCTAACTATTATTTGTATAGCTTCCAAAGCACTACATAACCATACTTATTAAGCAGATAATTTTGTTAATATGGTATTCATGGCTCAGCAGGCAGCTGTCCTTGGCTTGTCTCAAAAATGTCTAAAGAGGGTTTGACTTGGTTTGAACTTGGATAGGAGCTCAATAAAACTAGGAGGCTGAACATTCCACATCCAATCCACCTCATTTGAGGTTCAGTTCGGAGGTGGCTTTCCTGAACCAAGGATGTTTGCATTGAACCAATTCAGTCAAGCACCTAGGAAGAGGCAACATCTGCACAATCCTTTTGGACCACAGGAGATACAGACTGCAGGATCCACATGCCAGAGTGATCCTATTGAGGCCATGCTTCTCAGGAAACACACTGGCTGCATCAGCCCTGAGCCTGGCCTGCTCTCAAGAGTGGAAACCATGTTTTAAAGTGGTCTCCCTCACACCCTAGGCATATATATGCCCTGTTTCTGTCACTGCCATGTGAAGAGGTGATGGCAGCCCCGTTATGAAGCCCAGCAAAATTTCTGGAACCTACTTCTGAGGTGGCAGGAAAACATCCTCAATCTGCAATCTTGAAAGCCAAGGAACTATTGCCTCCCACCTCCCAAGGTGGGTTGAGATGGGCTGACCTATCTGTGGACATCTTGAAAGTTCATCCTGCACCAGAATTCACTCATTTTGGGTCAGGAGCATTCTCTGCCACAGGAACCTGTCAGTCAGTGGGTAAACTGCTTAAGAGAATACAGCAAACATCAACGGGATAGGGGCATTCTACATGACATGCAGCTTGTCAGGCAGTGAATCAGTTTTTAGGATACATGACATGCCCTGTTTAGGGAGCCAAGAATCTTTGGCCCACATGAAAAGTTTACATTT
Organism: Aspidoscelis tigris stejnegeri; assembly: GCA_023333525.1. Lineage (NCBI taxonomy): Eukaryota > Metazoa > Chordata > Lepidosauria > Squamata > Teiidae > Aspidoscelis > Aspidoscelis tigris. Next base: position 85,884,942 of record JALMGA010000002.1, on the reverse strand, counting down.
TTGCCCTTCAAGCATATTTTCTTATGTCACCACTTCCTAAAAGTGATCTCCATAAACTTCCTAGACCTATTTTGTCTCTCACAAATTGGGCATGGTGCAGCTTTGCAATTCCTTCCATTTGCTTGTGTCCAACTATGAACTGAGCAGCACAGATTAATCTTCTAGGAATTGTGGGATCTATCTTGCCACAAACCTTGTAACTGGAATCAGACTTTCTTCAGGCTCATGAATCATCAGATACTTTCCCCTCAATCTCTTTTCAGTAAAGGCAGAAAAGATCAGCAATAATTTATTTCCCAATAAGAAAACTGCTACGGGTCATCTAGACTCTCATTCATCACCCTACCTTCCAATTTATGGCCTTCTCTGACAAAATGTATGTTCTGGTATTGAGTATCGCTAAATTACTGTTAATAATTCAGCTACCGGACTTGGAACAAATGTGCAGTGTTGGTTTTCTGATCATCCTCATACCTACCCACTCATCCAGTTAGCCATACTGTCCTCTGTCATGTGCTATGGGTTTGGAATCAATCACACAGTAGTACCCTCTTGACCACAAGAACACTGATTAGGCCACTTAAAAGACATACTTTACTCTCTTCTACCTGCATGTGGATCCTTGGTTGACTTGCTCAATGTCATCTAGTCATAGCTGTCTCTTGGTGACCATATGGATTGACTTCCTCTTGACCAGTGATGGCTAACCTTTTAAGTTCGGTTTGTCAAAACCTAGCTTAACTCGGGTGCTGTGTCACTTCTACAAATATCCATAATTTTGTGATATTTGTAACTCTAGTAAAAAAGTTATATTTTTGATATATGTATTTAATTAAAAGCAAAAACGAATAATTCTTTACATTAGTGACTTTTGTTGAATTTCATTTGCTACATCTTCAATTCAGAGTTGGTATTTCGCACACTTCAAGAACAAGCAAGCACCACACGCCCAGGTGCCAGGGTGACCATGTGTGTCACCCAAAAGGGCTTGGTGTGTCACCTGTGACACACGTGTCATAGGTTGGCCATCACTGCTCCAGACTGACTAGTCTTCTGCACTTTTTCTTAGGTATTCAAGTGTAACTGAATCTATCTACCTACTAGCTGATCACCAGTATCACCAGATTTCCCAAGGAATTTGGTCCTCATTATGTGCCCAAAATATGACAGCTTAAGCCTTGTCATTTGTGCCTCTAATGAATATAGAGGCTTTATTTGGTTCAGAATCCACTGATTGGTTCTTCTAGCTACTACACATGGTACGCAGGAGTTCAAAGTGAAGATTCTAACAAGAATTCTTAGTTCCCCCACATAGTCTTTTCAGATATGTTTCATGAGTCATCACTGCAATTACATGGTATATTTGCTTTTTCAATATGTAGGCCTTCAGCTTTCCCCCTCATGTTAAAATCATCAAGTACTTGGACAAAGGCCAAGGTGTCAGAACCTACAAACATTTTCTCAAATCAGAAATCTCTTGCTTGCTTATTTTAAGGGTCTTGTCATCATCAAATTGACACTGTTCTTGGGGGGTGGGGAGCAAATATGAGGAATATCAAAGGCTGATTTGCTAGGGAAGGCATTGTAGGATCATTTAGAACATAAAGTCCAACTTCCAACAGAAACAGAATGGGAAAGCTCAACAGGGACTAAAGCTTTGTCCAAATATCACAACTATATTGGATATTCTGGAATAAAGCATAGATATTCCAGAATAAATCACGTTGATTCTGAAACATCCAAATATAGCAGAATAAGTAAGCAATGTCTGAATGCAGCCTGAGAGAAGCAATCAAAGGAGAAGTATTGTTGCCTAAGCTGCTGCTGAAATTATGTTTTCATGCTTACAATGGTAACTTTACTGCCCCCAAACCAGCCTGTAAATAGAAACCAAAATTCACACAATATATTCTCAACACTCTGTGAAAGCATTTGGCTAATACTTTTGTCATGATATGTACTGTGGATAACGATGGGATTTATACAAGGCATAATTCAACATTTGCATCTGCGACCTCAGAGTTGCAGCAAGTAAAACTGCTGCCAGTTTAGCTTTTTGAGCCCCAAACATGTCATTAAAGTAGCAGGAAATCTATTCGGCAAGGAAAAGACTTTCAGAGTGGGTAACACTTGACCGAAACTATTGACTTTCTGTCTCCCAACAATACATAGCATGGAGGGGGTTAGAGCTGCCAACAGCACGAAGCCAGAGGGCCTTTATTCTCATTATGATCAGACAGTTGGTTCATTTTGGATGGAATTTACTAAACTTTGGATGTACAACTTGGGCATCTTCTCATTAAAAGAAAGAAGCAAATACACACCTATGCACACCTGCTTCTCAACTGGGGATTTTCTACTGTCTTCTCCTTCTTCTTCACCCCTCTGACTCACTAAATCCTCATGGGGTGTCTTTACCTCAAAAGTCAACACTCAGCCAGCACAGCATGAGGGAGAAAATCACTTTTGTGTGCACAGCAAGGCAGGTGATTAGCTGTACCAAAAAGACTGAAAGCCCTTTTAAAAATGTATTTCAACCACTTCAAGGTGAAAAGATGCAATGATCAGATCGATAGAACCAAGGCAAACAGAAGACGTCCTACTATCGATCACTTAAGTATAACCTATTGCATAAATGGGTGGTAAAATCCAGGAATACCTACATCTGTTCCAGCTGGGATCCCGCAATTGAGTAAACCACCCAGAAAATGAATAATTTACTTGAAGAAAAGTGCAAGGCAGCTTTCAAAAGAAATACCAGAAATCATTTGATACTCATGTGGATTATCCATTAGAATATGCTAAGCAGTCTATAGGCAAGGAGATTTTTGAAAATATTGCAAGGCTGGATTTCCTTTTCTCTTTCACCTTGTCTATGCAAGCCCTCTTCTGGCACTCAAGGTGAGAATATGCCACCTTAAAGAGAGAAGGAAAGGCGTAGGGCACAAGCAAGTTTGTTACGCTGCTTGCAGCTTATGAAGTTATTAAAGAAGGGCAGGTTTGCAAGATCTGACGTCCTGTAGGTCTAGCACTCTATGAAGGCAAGTAAAAGATGAAGAGCAGGTGAGCACTTAGGAAACACTCACCCGCCATTGTCATCTTCCCCAGCCTGAGAGGGGACAGACTTTCATGCATGATTTTGATAACATTGTGCTTCCCTCTGCACAGCCCTTGTCAAGTCTGAACAATCCCACTTGCGCATCAACCCGAGGTTATTCAGTTTCTGGTGAGCAAATTTTTAGCACCATCTACATGGTATAACACCGTATCAGCCTTTATTGTAGTCTTAGGATAGTTAACAGAGAAGTTAAAGTAGCATTAAAGACAATAGAAACAGAAAAGTAAAACATAAATATTCTAGAAGATCAAATGGCAGATTAAACAACCTGTTTAACTTTATCTGGTTGCATCCAGAATCACATTTTTTTAAAAAAATGCACAACTCATTCAGAAAGAGGGAGCACATATACCTCCTGGAAGGTTCTGTGAGGGGCCTGGCTATCAAACACCAGAGGTGCCATCACCACACAGTGCTCTGAGAAGAACAGCGAAGAGCCTGCAAATGCCTCCAGAGCACCTTCTCCTCAGAGTGGGATAAAGCCACTTCCAGATACTCTCATTGCTTCTGTCTAGACATGAGGCAGCAGTGAGAATGGCTTATATATCTGCTTTTCACAGACACTGCATGGGAAAAGAACGACTTCTTGGGCCTTTTCTGGCACAACGGAGGCGCTTCTCATTTGGAGCCAATAACTCAGCTTCAGAGTTGAGCTGTCAGCTTCAAAGAGGGTGAGAGCCAAGACGCAGGTTGCGTGGATGCCATGTGTCTCACCCTGGGGGCGGAAGTGAGCTCTTCTTCAGTTGGAGACAAACTACCACCTTGTTCAAAACTGGTGGGACCACCCACATAAAGATGCATCCACCCAGTCACTCCCTCCTGGCTTTCTCTAATAAGCCAGAACAAGCAAGGATCCAGATAATGTGCCATAGACTAAACAGCTAATAATCGTCTTGTCAATGTCTTCAGGCCTCAAAAATAAAAACTGATTCCATAAAACTGAACAAGCTGATATACTAGACTCTCACTATATTCTTTGTTTCAAACTGTGCTCATGTTTACCTGAAAAAAGAAGAAGGAATGTTATCCTCAAAGTGCCTTGCAAATTCTGATTCTCGAGGCAGATGACAACAGTCTGGAATCTATGGTAGGGGTTATCTGAGGGTATCATTGCCACATAATATTCTATGCTCTTATGTGTGCTCCGTTAATTTCAGACTGCGGTTATAGTATAGCTCCTCAGTTCAGACTGAAGCCTTCTGAAACCTCAACCCGTGTTTTTTAAGATCATACATTCAGAAGAAAGTGCATGCTGAGTGCTGAGCTTCCTGTCTGCACTAAACTGTCCACCTACTTGGCACACAGTGTGGGGCCTTTCCAATCTCCTCCCTCCTTTTCAGCTCCTCATTGTCACTGAATAAAATACACCCTTCCCTGAACTTCCCATCGGCATGTATAGAACATTTATTTCTTTTTCCTGTTAATATGCATCTGTGCATCTCTGAATGTTCCAGACTCTGAAATCTCCCCAGCAGGATTTCTCACTTCTCATATCCTCCTTTCTACTAGTTTCTTCAAGGCAACAGCTTAGCCCATTTAGGGGACGAGGGGGACATGGATCCTATGGAATTTCAGTGCTAGTGGAGTCAAGGGGCAATTCTGCACTTCCCTTCCCACTGGATGGGAAAGGAGCACGACGAACTAACGTTGACTAGCGCTGATACTTGGGGTTCAAGTCAACGTTAACTGCGCACTGCCCCCACGATCAGATACGTACCTTGATTCAATAACAGGGCCGGTCCACTTCAGGGCACCACCATTTTGGCTGTGGTACCCTCCACAACTGCAAGTGTGCCATGACAACATTGACGCTCTGTGCATCTATGGTCATCTGAGGTGGCACCTCAGACAACCCTAGAGCACCAGAAAAGCTGTGAATGGCCGCTGCCTGGACACACCAGGTAAGTAACTGGGTAAGGTTAGTAAAGGTGTGGAACACAATTTGAGTAAGGTTAATAAAGGTGTGAAGCTCCACACCTTGTGCATGATTAGGGATCTTCTGGGAAGGCAGGGGGTGTCTGTAGCCTCCTCATGGTGCAGATGCTCTTCCCCAGAAGTTCCCTAATCATACACTATGGGCTGTAGTACAAATAGGCTTAATAAAAGCATATACTAACCTGTTCCCCTTGCAACACAAGTGTGCATGCACAAAAACACTCACGCCAATTCCCCTCCAGAAATGCTGTAGATCCATATAATATTTCCAAAATGAAGTTTGATTCACAGCACAAATTCTCATTGTTGAAGCTGACAATCTAGTTAAAACCAAACTAGCTAAACCTCCTTCCCTCCCCTACCATGTTTCTTTCAGGAAGCAGCAGGACTCCATGAGGGGGTGTCTCAAGGCTGAGAACAGGCACAAATGTGGATACACAGAGATACATATGAAATGAAAAAAGAAATACATTCAGATTTTTATATATAAAGGGGAGCTGAAATGGAGGCTAGAAGCTGCAGAGAAGTGCTTTTTATTTATTTTTAAAAAGACTGAGCCTCCTTTTCTCAGCAGGTACTTCCCTCAGCGCCACAGCTCATCAGCAGAGCTGAAAGGCAGGACATATTTTGTTCAGACAAGGATCTCAAAAGCTGTAGTCCTCCTGGGCAGAAATTTTATTTTTAAAAGGTAACAAAAAGAAGCAGTCAGAGGACAGGTGGTGAAAGCATAGATGAAAGGGCAACCACTTGGATGTTCCCAAAGCAAGGGGGAAGAAACAGTATTCCATAAGTCAGCATGTGCCTCTACAGGATCACTGGCTCTGGCTTTTGAAAATTGCCCCAGAACTATAAGAAATCCATCCAATTTCAAAAGTTCCTGGGGGTGGACCATCTAAATCAGTCCCCCAGCTTTGCAAGTGTGGTGTGCTGTTTTAAAACCAAACTGCACAAAACTGTGGCCTGACCATGATAGCAGGGGAACACTAGTCCCTTAAATATCCAGCCCATTTCTCTCACAATCTAAAGAAAAGATTAATGCTGTGTTCTCATGCAGTAAAAAAAAAAAGTGGCTTTAACAAACCTTAGAGCAGGGATGTATAATCTGGAGCCACAGGCTACATGTGGCCCAGGAAAGCTATGAATACAACCCAACACAAAATCGTAGATTTATTGAAACATTGTGAAATTATGACTGACCTTTCTTCTTTTTTTTTCTTTTGCTCCATTAGTGTTTGTGTACTTAATGTGTGGCCCAAGACAGCTCTTCTCCTTCCAGTGTGGCACCAAGGTTGGACACCCCTGCCTTAGAGACTTCAATGTGTGGCACCTGTGTCCTTATCCCAAGGATAGCTGGTGCTGACTGAGTCATGGCTAACTCCCGGTTGACTGCATGGATATTTCTATTCAGTTTTCTTCGCAGAGTTACATACCGTATTTTCCGGTGTATAAGACGACTGGGCGTATAAGACGACCCCCAACTTTCCAGTTAAAATATAGAGTTTGGGATATACTTGCCGTATAAGAAGACAACACCCGGCGTATAAGACGACCCCTGACTTTTGAGAAGATTTTCCTGGGTTAAAAAGTAGTCTTATACGCCAGAAAATACAGTAATTGGTTTACCATTGCCTACTTCTAGGAAGAGGCTGGGGATCAAACTGGCAACCATCTGCTTTCTAAGCAGTTTGCTCTGAGTTACAGCCACTCGTCCTTCCTTCAGCATTAGAACACTGATAAATTAAGAAAGCTCCAACAATACACTAGAAGTTGGGAACCACGTCCATCAGGTTAATCAGAAAAGCTGCTGGGCAGCCAGGTGGCCAACACACCAGCAGCCTCCCCAACCTATCTCACTGGACCAGCATAAGGTACAAGCCCCCACAACTTGCTCCAGTTTGGAATGGTTTTCTATTGTCGCTCAGTGGATTTAGGTAAAGCTAGCAACAGAGCATGAAACCTGCAAGGTACTACATCCACCACTGCAGCAACAGTTGCACTGAGAACAAGTCAGACATGGCAACCATGAGGAAGGGCATTTTAGGACCTCATCCTAACTGCCATCACCTCCGGATGGTGATGATAGAGTCTTCAACTTCCTCCAACCAGTATTTTCAGTCTGGACTGGGACACAAGGACCATCAAGCCTCATTTTCAAAGAAACGCCATAAAGCTGATGAAGATGAACTGCTTCAGGAGTTTGAACCTTTGAGACTTGAACATTAGAGCTGGGAAATAATGAATAAATTAGTATTGATTGATAAAGTTTTTATTTGCTGCAGAATATCTTCCTATTGCCATGTTACAATAACTACAGGTGCCTCCAGACACTGTTAAAGTTTCTTAGTCGCTGCACCATGACTGGTCATGTGATTGGTCACGTGACAATCAATCATCCATGGTGATGCCACAACAGCAGGGGAAATGCATTGTAAATAGCTGCTGATTAATCAGCAGCTTTTTCCTTCACACTTACCCTCGCATACAGCAAAGATACTGTAGATGATTGATTCTGTCTGGATGACAGAATACGGCTCTGCAGAGGCTCCACCCTCCCTGCACAGCTTTCCCTTGTCCTGTTGGGTTGAGAGGAAGTGGTTCTGCAGGGACTTCAAAGCTTCAATGGTTTCTGGAGGAATCCTAATATATTAGAATGATGGAAAACATTGGGGAAGGAGTAAGGACCTCCATATTTTGGTGGAAAGTTGTTGGGATTCCATTCTCCCTACATCTAACAGTCAGCACTAAATATGTACATAAATCACGTGTAACATCTGTTTGTTAGGTTTGGCAAGCAAAAATGGATTTTTCACTGGTTTGAAAACAAGTAATATCATTTTTCTATTGAAAAAAATCCTTTTCCCGTGCAAAAAGCACTGCTTGAATTGTTTGATCAAATAGTTCACTTTCACAAGGGGTTCAATTGATTTTTTGATTTCTAAACAAACATTTGGTTCAATATGAACATTTGCAAACAAGCTGGTTTGCTGTGAATCACAAATTAACCAAATGATTTAGCACATCTCTAATGGGCATAGCTGAATATTATGCTAACATAAACACGCATGCACAGAATGGCTTCACCTAGACATCGCTTACATATTCCACTGTATTTGGAATATCCCCTATTGAAACCAGCATCCTTCCTAATTCCACAGAAATGTTACCATCTTTCTCCCTCTCCCTCTCCATCTTTGTCTGCCTATCTGTCACTCTTTTTTGCCTTTAAATTGGATTCAAAAGCTTCCCAAGATCCTTTACTTGTTCCAACTGTATAAAGAACAAAAATGTCAAGAAATTTTATCAGAAGTATGATGTACATACAACATCAATGCACAGCTGAGTTTCAAGCCCTGCCTCGCATTTGTTCAAAGCAAGCTTCAAAACGTGGTTGTATCCTTGAAAAATTACACAGGTAGTAGAAAGTGCATGGGCATTTCATTTATTTGTGAAGAATAAAGGCTTCTGACTGGGGGAGACATTTCCCTCTCCACCATGATCTTGCAGCAAAATTTGCAGAGAAAACCTGCTGCAGTTACAGACTTTGCACATCAAAGCTCTTTATCCACTCTGGGGGCTCCTCATTGAATAGCTCAGGACGGGGTTGTCATGCAGGGAACCAGTAAAATTCAGCTCAGGTTACATCTGGGCTACCGGCAAGAAGTCTCCTCCTCTTGTATGAGAGTGTGATTTTTTTTTTTTTAGATTTATTTATCAAGGTAAAAGGTTTGTTCTTCAGTGACGCACAAAAGCTTTCAAAATAGTTCAGATTTCAGTCAGCTGCAGGTACAAGGGCTGAGAAATAACACTGCAGCTACTGCCAATCAGCGCTAGTAACAGCTAAAGCCAATTGTTTTACTCAGGTAGAGGAAAGATGTTCTTTTGTGGGGAAGGTTTTCTCACATACCTTCTGTGTACCATTTCCATTGGTTCAGGTCTTTAATGTCACATCATTAAGGTTCACCTGTTAACCCAGCCTTCGGTTGTTAATAGGGGAGTGCTTGAATGCATTTTTGACATTCAATTCATTACAAAAATCCGTATTCGTACAACTAGAACACATTCGAATGTGGTAAAATTCTATTCGATATGAACATATTCGTATGGATATTCGATATGTATCTGATATGAATGAATACGTATCCGATACATATCCGTAACATATCCACGCTCTGAAAACATCAAATCCGACCTGAATCCATTTTTAATCTGCTGTCGACCCATATCGAATGCAATCTGGTTTCATTGTGGATGTGACTGGCACTCCGTTTTTCCACACCCAATCCAAACTATTTATACGGATAACCAATATCCAAACTATAAACTATTTATACGGATAACAAATATTACAAATATTTGTACACATCCCTAGTTGTTAAACAGCACCACTCTACTGTTTGGCTCTTTTGTACCTTTTAGCTTTGTTATTTAACAACAAGCTGTTTTCTTTCCATGTTAAATAACTCTGAAAACTCACCACTGCGATAGCTAATGTGGAAATAAAATTACTGATCACTTTGCTGATGTGTTCTCTCACTCTGAAGGTGGGCCGAAGCTGGATCAAACCTAAAGTGTGACTACAGCCCGTGAGTATGAAAACCCTGTGGGTGACAGCACAAATCTGGAACAATACCATAGGACCATACAAATGTTGCCACACAGTCCACATGTCATTTTTACCACCAAAAGGTCTGGGCAAAGCAACCAACTGCAAAATTGAATAGCTACGTCAGTAGTTTAAAAAAAGAAAAGCAAAATGAAATAAACTGGTAGAATGCAGAGAAAAAATCTCTTGCTTAACTTTTTGATACAGCAGCTTCCTTCTTCTTCTTCTTCTTCTTCTCCTCCTCCTCCTCCTTCTTTGTCAGCTTAGCAGCTGGAAGAAGAACAAGTCATCCCTCTGCTGGTCTGCCCTAAACGGATTTTACCTCTGAGCAAAAAATATCCCAGCGAAAGCAGGAAGATTTATCTCATTCTCATGACTCCTGCTGGCAGATTCTGGATGTGTGCCAGCTCTTGCTGTGACAATTAGGACGACAAACTTTCTGATGTGAAAAGCGGGGAGGGGATCTCCTTCCTTCCTTCCTTCCTTCCTTCCTTCCTTCCTTACTTACTTCTCTCCCTCCTTCCCTCCCTCCTTCCTGCCTATCATTTCTTTCAAAGATCATTCAGGGTATTAGAACTACTTGTTGAGGTTCTGGCTTCTAAACTGCAAAAGCCTAAGAATTTTATAGGAGACCAGGCACAACTGTAATTTGTAATATTCCTCCCCAAAATAACAAACTAGTGCTTTTTGCAATGGCTGTACTAAAATCACAGAGTCAGCTACTACAATGGAGAATCAGGTATGGCTACTGGAGGGCAGTAACCTAAGTGCCTTTATTGAGAAGCTGAAGCAGCGTTCGTACCCTCCTCCAGGTGTGAAGTTGTGAGTGGGCAGGTGGCACAGCTGCATGCCACATTTTGATTTTCATGGTGCACTCTGGATATTGTTGTAGCCAATGCCATAGTAATCTGGCTTGCCCAGGCTGGGCCATTTGCACTTAAAGTGCTGATGGTCTGATTCAGGACTGTGCAAGTACTTAAAGTGTGAATGGTTCCCTCCATGCCTGATCTTCACTTTACTGCAGTGGTATTATTATGCCATTCCAATGACTGAAGTGCAAGCAGACCCCCCACAGTCTTCATCACAGACCAGCCCGAGTGCAAGTGCAGAAAAGCCCTTTGACTACTGAGCTAGAGCCAGGTGTCTCCTGAGTCCCTAGGCCAGAGTCAGATTCTATTAGACCAAAAGGGAAAAATAACCACAGGAATGTTGTCATGTTGCCTAAAACCACTTCCCACTCATAAGCATGTATAGTCCACAATTTCTCCAGGTCATCGTGGGGGCAGTCTGCCACTGCATGCACCTGCGCACAGAATGGCAGTTCGATCCCAGCAAACCCTGGGACCTATCCGACTGAGCCAGGGGTTCAGAAAGGGAAGTGTGGCATGGGCAACTGGGGGGTGGCACACACTGTCTGCTGGCTGCCTGATCTGGGCAGGACCAGCCCATGGAACCCAAGGACAACCGCAGTCCTTGAAAGGGGCTGCCAGTCGGCAGGCTGATATAACCCAATGGCAGCAGCCCAGGGCAAAACTCCAGGGAGGGAGTCCAGAAGGGAGACTGTGAATGCTCTCCCTGCCGGACAGCTCAGGGATGGCCAGGGACAGCTTGGGTACACCATAGCCCCAATGAGGCCAGCCCTGGGATAGGATGGGGCAGTTCTGGACAGAACCACCCAGCCCAGGGTTGTCCTAATTTTATACCAGATGCCTAAGTGTGAATAGGCCTCTGGTCTCTATTCTGAGATATATTCTAGAATAAGGCTAAGTGAACAAAGGACGCAGATCTCACTAGCGGATAAATACGAACAGGGCTTAAGGCCTTCTCAGTTTGGATGGCTGTTCTGGAACAGCCTTGATGCTGTGCCACTCCAAAGACTGTGCAAGCTTTGGACCCAGGGAGATCTATTTCAGTTGTGCAATTTTGTGCTGCACCAAAATAGATACTCCAAAATAGATCCTCCCGCTAAACCAGAACAAGGAGGCGTGCACCCTTCTTGGCCCTGTTTACTTGAAAGCTTAGATGCACCAGTCTAGATGGCCATTTTGGGCTGCTGGGACCAGGCTATGCACTGATCAGTGTGGATGGCACAGTCTAGCAAGGCGCATGGTCTCTCTAGTCCATACCAGAGAAAACAGATGCCCAGATGTGGGCTAGGCCTTGCACTGTACCAGGATATCAATAAGAGTTAAAAGGCCCTAAAGCTCTTTCTGCAAGACCCCTTATTCTGGAAGAAATCTCTAGGTTGGAGAGATAGGTAGGATACCTTTAAAAGTCATTTGAGAACAGGTTAAGGGTTTGACTTTGCGTTCTGCTTGAGATGCCCAGAAGTACTTACTGGGCCACCCTGTGAGGCAGGATGCTGGACTAGGTGGCTCAGCAGGGCTCTTCTTAAGTTCTTATCTTACTTTCAGTGATGGAGGCTGGCACAGCTGAGGCAAATTTGCTGTTTTTCACTTTGTTTTCAAATTTTATTGTACACAGTTTCAAATAAATGATTAATAAATAAGGTCTGTGGGAACTCTAGTACTGTGAGTTCCTTGTGGATGGTATATTTTCCAAAGAAATAGTCTTTACTGGCTTGGAGTCATTAGGTCACCAGGGTCATCTACAGTAGGAATTTCACTTCCCTTTCTTTTCAGACACAAAATCTTGATCAACACTGGTATTATTTTTCCTTTTAGGTTCCATATTGTCCTTTTTGCCAATAAGCGTTTGTAATACTATTTATTATATATAAGTCAAAGCTAAATCAATTATTTGTTTTCTTCCACTAAAAGTTCAAGATTTTAAAAAAGTCACAGGTGCCTTTGTTCACGCACAGAGAGCAGGAAAACAGTGACTCACTCATAAAATGTATCCTGGGTCCTTTGTGCATTGAAGATCTAAGCTGCCCTCAATGCATCTCACAACCCAGCCACTTTCACCCCTCCAGCAATGGGCTCTAGTCAGTTCTGGACAGTAGAACCAATGGTCAGAGATAATGAGAAGCATATTTGTTCTCCAGCTTCTTGTCTCTAATTTGCAATTTTACTTATGTTAGGATAAGCAGCTGAAATGGCTTAAAACCAACATCAGCAATCAGAACGATGGAAATCAATGCACATTATTCTTACTTCCTTGCTGTTATTTTTGAGCTATTGCTTTCCTTGTTCCCATAGTTTATCAAGTTGATTCATTCACTTACTTCTTTATGACAGGCATTTTTTCCTCAAACTGTCATTGAAAACAGCGTGTAGTAAGTACTATTGTTAAAACAGTGCCTGTATTTAAAAGTTTTTTTAAAAAAATCAGATTAGAAGCACTGATAGATATGTTTACCATTAGTTGCTGATTAAACACTGAAAGTAGACGTCAAGTAGAAAGCTTCAATAGCATATATTAAAGTAACAGATTAAAACAGTTCAGTATTTAAAATACCAGTACGTTATATGCCATTCTGGCAAGGCAGATAGTTTGGATCTTTCCACACTGGCTCTTATTCGAAGATATATCCCACAATAGGTACCTATTGTCCACATGCTACTGCAAATTTACAGTAGGCCCCAGATGGGCTCTGACATAGCCTGCACTAGCATGTGTAGAAAAAACTCCTATTCTGGGTAGGGATGTGCACAAATATTTGTAACATTCATTATTCATACGAATTCTGACAAATTTGGACATTCGTATACTAATCAAATGTTACGACATTTGTACATTAACATTCATATGAATACAATTGTTTTGGAACATGTATTGATACGTATCTGTTTGTAGGGGATACATATCCAATATGTATACGTTGGTATAGGATACGTATCCAATATGTATGTGTTCATATAGGATACGTATCCAGGATATGTATGCATTCGTATCAGATATTTGTACAAACTTGTACAAATACATTTGTATCGAATAGAATCCTACCACATTTGAAGGGGATCTATTCAAACGGATACAAATTTTCTAACATTCAATTTGTTATTAATCAAATGCCAAAAAAAAAAAAAAACAGGCCCAGTGCCTAATTTCATAAAAGCCACTCCAGCTGTATCTGTATCCTCCATACGGCAAAAGAACACGGATGGTTATCCAAGAGCCCTCTTTTCCAATTAAGATGGTCAGCCTGACCCACTCTGGGTTACTTTACCCTTATATTCCTGTTCATTTAAACATACTGTACACACCCACAGATCAAAACAGAGAGACAAAACCCAGCTTTTGTCCTTTCCGTCCTAAACTTAAGAAACACTCCAGTGTTTCAAATCCCTTTGTGCTTCAAAACCCATACTTTTTTTCATATGGGTTTAAGACATATGCCTGGTGTTCCTAGTCTTCACATCCTACAGGGTACAATTTGTTCTGTATTCAAACAAATTATGTGCATTTGGCTTCAACTGCAATCTTTTTTTCCAGCAATGTCTCACACTCACACCATGCAAGGTTCCACAACACAAAACTTGCAATTTGAAGAGAACCAAGTGAATTTTCTACTTCAGGCAGGCTGATTTGTTTAGACAAAGAAAACCTGAGGCCTTTCTGCACTTCCTTTCCTGCCCGGGGGATGTGAATAGTGCACTCCCACCATTGCTCCCCCCATGCGTCCACAGATGTCATGCCTTGTAACATCGGCTCCTCCTCCTCTGAGGATGAGGAGAGTGTCGGATATGCTAGCCAAGCTGAGAGAAGCTTCTCTGCCAGCCAGGATGATGAAGGAGCGCCTCAGAAGTCAAACATAAACAGTGGTCTTGCCTACCAAGTTGGAGACAGCTCAAGCGAAGACACTGAGCCATGCCCTTCACAGAGCTTTCTCTGGCAACAGCGTGAACACCTAAGATGCTCCCAGCATCTGCAGCTCAAGTGGCAGCTGCCCCAAAAGGGGCATGCCTCTCACAGCACCAATGTACATCCATGCCAGACATGGCCAGATATGCCAGTGCATCACTAGAGACAAGAGGAACCTTCAAATGTGTGTCTTTAATTAGCCTGGATATCATGGTTCCAGCGCAAAGGGTACTGTAGGAGCAAAGCAGAACAGAACCTAAGACTGAGAATGCACACAGCAAAAAAGTATCTTAATGCTGACTGCTCATTCTCATCCCATCTTCAGTGCACCCTTCAGGTGTCTTGGAAGTACATTTTCTGATGTTTAATGTGTATTAAAGGCAAGATGAATGCACTGGACACAATGATCTGACCCTTCTTGAGATTTTTTTTTCTTTTAACCGTGAATGCAGCCAAAAGCTTACTTCTGAAAAGCATGTCTTGGTGCACACCTTGGAATCTGGTCTTCGCCAGAATTGAGCAAGCTGGATCAAGACCAGAGTAGCAGCTGGTGGCCCATCCTATGGGCCACCTGATTTCCTCTACACTGTCTCATCCCAACTATGGAAGCTAAGCACAAAAGTTTTTAGCCTCTGAAGCTGGCGCTGGGCAGGAACAGGAGGCGGAGAAATTGCTGGTCTGAGCTGCTTTTTGCTTCTAAGTGTCTCCATGCTCTCAGGAAAATCCATGGCTTCCCACAACTTTGGATGGAGAACTGTTGAAAGGGGGGCGGTTCTGCTGTGGATTTTCCTCCTCTGTGGTTCTGGTAGCCCGGAGTGAATATAAGCATACTTTATTGGAACTATTTAAGACATTACAGTTCCTATTCTTTGTGCATATTTATCTTAGACCAAAGGAACATTCCAGTATTCTTAATTCTACTTGGAGATATTTATAGCTATCCCAAAACATATTTCCCTGGAAATAAGTACCTTTCAGAAAACCGTAATGTGTAAGACATAGGAAAGATAGGCATAACTCCCTCCTTGGCAAAGCAAGTCATTCTTTCTCTTAATCCTACTGCACCAGATAATTTCTACAAAATCCTAAAACAATCCAAGTTGCTGGTATGAATGCAGTCAGACAAATTGTCAGTAATGTAATATTAGGATGCATTCAATACTGTCTTCATTTCAAGTCACTAAACTCCTAAAAAAAAATCCTCAATACAGACAAGCTTCTTCTTGTCAATTTCCATCTACTGACTTTATGTTTTATAAAGATGGTTATCAGGGTATACAAATTAAAACAAAAGGTGGCAAACACAGGATCAAACAGAAGGGCAACTTATATGTTTTACATCAATTAATGACCTGAATGGCCTGTAGTTCTCCAGTAATGAACATGTTTCCTTTTAGAAAAATGAGAGATTAGACGATGACAAATCAGGACAAACCTGTAAATTATCAACTTGAAATGACCAAAGCTGCCAAAAAGCAAAGAATAAGTCTATTTCCTAACATAAGCAGAGGAAAGGTTTCCAATTGTAAATTATTTAATCAGTACAGCACTTCCTAAGGAGGGAATAATAAGCAGAAAATCTTTATATACAGGAAAAGAAATTGGAAAAGCGGAATCATTACATTTTTACTCATATTTTATAACCATTTCCCCTTCATTTAAGGACTTTCTGCACTTGTATCTTCTGGCTGGGAATAGTAGGCCAGGAATGGAGCCATCCCAAGGCTAGAACAGTCACCTTCTGGGCTGGAACAATGCCATCCACATGGAGAAGGAGTATTCTAGCCAAGCGTTGGAGCAGGCCTGCATGAGCTCCAACAACCAGGAATACAGGTTTCTGGACTCAGAGCCCCTTGGGGACTCATTTCAGTCATGCAATAAGTTGCACCACCGAAATGGCTCCCCCTGTACATCAGAACATAGAGACATGCACCCTTTCCACACCTCTCTGTTCCATATTAGCCCCTGGTAGCATGCCAGTAGATCTCTATATTGATCACGGGCCTCCTGATCCAGATTATAATCCATCCTGTTTTTAGTATTGTTCTGAACAAATATCATTGATTAGTAAACTATCAAATACTCTAACGTTAATAAGACCCAGATTTTCTTTTGGTTTATACTTGATTACCAGAACAGGCACAAGAGGTAGGCTCACACAAAACATATTACAGTCATCTAAATATTAGGTCACATGGGCACAGTTGCAACATCAATGGAACTGATAAATCAGGCACAAAGATCACCTGGCCTCATTCTGAAAATAAGAATATTCTATGATAAATAGCAGTTCCTTCTCAGGTGGCATCCAGATATTGCTTAGTTATTTTAGAATATCCATGCTTTATTCTGAAATTTCAAAATATAGTGGAATAAGTAAGTGGTGTCTTGATGCAGCTTTAAAGACTGCAACCTCTCCTAGAACAGACAAATCTCCCAGTTTCAGGACTAAGAAACCACACACCCACATGGTTTTTGTGTTGTCAGTATTAAACTATCGTTTATGGAAGTGATCCCGCAAAACCAAGCAAGACACTTCACTAGGGACCCTAGATTGTGATTTACAATATCAAACAAATCTAGTTTTCTGCCTTGCACCAGAAGCCTCAAGTGAAAAACACTTGAGAAAGCATTCCATAAAAAGGATCCCATGACAACAGCAACAACATTCCCTGTGATCAAAATCCATCATGGAAGACCCAAGATATTTTGTCCCTGAGGCAGAGTAGATAATGTTTTTTCCAAAATAAAATCCAGAGTGCACAAAAAGCCAGTTGGGTAAAGTTGGCCCCTGGGGGTGCTTGAGCGAACTAGTGCCTCTCTCCACCTTCCTGGTGGTAATAGTTATAATACTATAACTATTCACATAACTCGCATAACTATAATTCACATAACTAACAAATGACTGGCTTTTCACAGAATCCCAGATCAGTCCTGTAAAGCTGTTCTTGCTTAACCCTGCCTCCAAATGAATTCTGAACATGGGAGATGATAGCCTTAACAGCCTAATAATTCCACACCTAAACAAGGATACAGAAAATGCATTATCTCTTATTTATTCTGATACTCCTTACACTGATTCTGTCATCCTTGAATTCTAGGTAAAGCTAGTTCGCTTTTCCCTATTCACTGGTCTCCCTATTCCTTCAATCTTATGTTTCAGTCATCTTACCCTTTTGGTCATTTCTTATTTCCATTCAAAGCACTTTCAATTGTCATACAGAAGGTGTTTCTTAAGCTTGTCTGTGATACTACAGTCAAATTCAATTTATTCCAACAGAATGTGACTGAGCGAAATGGACAGCTCTGACTCCACTTTGATGCTGGTTAACAGTCCTTTTACTGTACTCTAGGTACTCTTCAGGGAATACATTACAGATCTGTACACAATATTTTCAATTACAGAAATGCCAAAGCATTGCTGTGATTATTGATATTACTTTCCCATTAAATTCCTAAAAATCCAGTATGGCACTGAGACCTTTCAATATAGGGCAGGATAGAAATGTAAATAAAGCTAATGGAGAAAAAAACACTTTTCCACTTAGGAAAGCCATCTATCCCTGATCTTCCAAAAGATTCAAATCAATGCAAGGTTAAGTTCCACTGAGTGAGACTTGCGTCTAGACAAATGGATTCAGGATCACAGACCATGGTATTTTTCCTTGTGGTCTTTTAGGAAACACTTCAAAGCACTTCAAAGGTTTCTTCAAAGCACTTTACAAAGGCACAAAAGACCAAGTCTTTCCATACTCTGCGATCTTAATCTTGCTTTCCCTTTCTTGTAAAGGTTGACCTCTTGCCATTTTTACTGGAACCTGGACATTAATACCACAGACTACTGAGACATCATCCCTGACCTGACCTTGCCTTTAGGTTGCTGAAATGTGATTCTTGTAACTATAGAAACCAAGCCATCAACATTTCATCTTTAATTCATTTGATTAATTTGAAGGCAGAAGAATTGAGAAATTGAAAATTAAAGTTTGGTCCATCTCAAGAAAGCAATTCATATGCTAATGGCATTCAGCTCGCCTTAGGGGCTTGGCATCCAATTCACTGATAGTTAATTACAATACAAAATTATTGAAATGTGTCAAAATTGACAAATAGCAGAGTTCCCACAACTGCAAAATTTGAAGCTTAATCTTATAAAAAATATACAAGGTTACATGCAGACAATAAATACCACATTCAACAGACACAAGCATATTTATTGCTCAGGTAATAAATAGGGGTGGGGTTTTGAAAAGTATTTTTTGTTTTGCTGAACCATAGAAAACAATACTTTTTAAAAGAGAACTGTTAAAATTTTATTAGTATAATTCTCCAGAAAACTATTAATTAATAATAATAGTTATTAACTGCAAAAACTGACCTTTAGGACCCGTCCTGATGGGGGCAATATAGTGCCATTACGGTGCTGCTAGAGTGGGGTTGCCTCATGTATCTGAGACAACCCACCAGTCCCACTTTCCCCACAAAAAGTGCCGCCTACTATTGCTGGAAAACCCAGTGATGGTTTTCCAGCAGTAATGAAAAGAAAAATATATATAATTCTGACAGCTATTACGTTAGGCGCATGGAACCCAGTATTTACCTTTATACCACCAAAGACTAGAGAAATCTCAAATCAAAAGTGCTTAGTTTTTATCTCACCAAGTTGTAAAGAAGGGCCATCATTACACTTCAGATGCAGACTTGTAGCAAAATGATCACCTATTGGACTCTCGAGTTGCTAATGAAACAAACCCCATTATCGTAAAGACATTATCCTTTCAAGAGTGATGAGCCTGTTTATTCACATGGGCTTTATGTCTATGTTAACTGAAAGGTTGTGTCAGTCCAGATGATTTCCCACTGACATTGGCACAAAGACTCATATGAAAACAACCATTTCAACTGGGTTATAATCCTAACAAGTCATTGGCTCGCAATAAGAAAGGCACCCCATTGAACCATTTGTTTCCAATTACTGAAGTGAGATAGGACTGAGGTTGACAGGAATGCTAATGCGAATTTATTTGTAAGGTGTTACACAGACCTGTACACTTGGGCTGTGATCACACACAGCAAAAAAAGAAAAGAAGAAGGCCATAGCATCTCTGAGGTGGGATTATTCACACCCCAGTCTGCCCTCCCCCCCCCCTCCATTTTTGTGCTAGAATAGGTTGATTAGAGAAGGTTTGGGAACACGAGGGCCACACACCGCTGTCTCTCTACAGTGCCTCTCAGGATCCCTTATTTTTAAGAATCAAGTTTCAAATCAAAGATGCTGTAAGGAAAAGCCTTTCATTGATGGAGAAGGGTGAGATATAAATTCTTAAATAACTGAAACAAAAGAAAGTGTAATAGTGGAGTAGGCACAATGAGCAAATTCCTCCTAAGTCATCTGATGTTAGCAATAGCTTTAAGGACATAAGAAATACCCCACTGGATCAGACCCATGACCCATCTAGTCCAGTAGTCTGTGCTTATAGTGAACAAATAACTGAAAAGGGAAGAACATGAGCATAAAGCTTGGAGGAAGTTTGCACTGAACCATGTGGAATGGTAGAACTCTACCATTCCAGCACGGTTAATTTCAGGGACAGTGGCCAGTATTTGCACTGCAAGCACCAGGGTCAACCTCAACTTAACTATGGGTGCTAGCACCACAGACAGTCTATCCTGGACCATCTGAATCACAGTAGCAACAGTCACAGCAACTTCTGTCATTCACCCAGCCACTGCCATGACAATCGTGATGTGCCACGCATTGGCACAGCCACAGCCATGCAGCCACACCTCCTCATAGTTTTGCACCCAGATCCTGGTCCTGATCAAGTTGTGGAGATGTTTCTACTTCTCTACAGCTCCAGAGGATTGGGGTGCTCCAGGACTCTCCTTGGGCACTCCAAAATGAAGCCAGCAATGCAACATGTGAACAGAGTGTCCCAGAACTTCCCTGCACAGTGACAACAGGCCCTTCCTCTATTTGGTGTCTCTCATTAGCTGACATTTGGAGGCAATCCACCTCATATGGTCATCAGATCTAATAAGAATTGATAGCCCTGACTTCCATGAGTTAGTCCAATCCTTTTTGAAGCCACCCAAACTGGTAGTCAATACCACATCTCGTGGTAGAGAATTCCTCATTTGTACAAAATTTAGTTTCAATGGATGACCTCTCGATCTAGTAGTCTGAGAAAAGGAGAAAGACTCTCCCTATCCTCTAGTTTTGATTATTGTCAACATTTATATACACAAAAGTATTCTTGAAGTACTTTACAACAAATAAAATTATAAGAATAAAATCCAATAAACCACAAAATATGAAAATAGATAATACAATGTTATGTACCATCCCCACAATATTGTTCAGTAAACAGAACCCAACGAGAACCAAGTGTTGGACTAGATGGATCATTTGTGTCTTCAGCAGGAAGGCCTTCCATTGGCTAGTGGCAACCACTGAAAAGACCCTTTCTAATCCACCCCATCAAGTAAATCAAAGACCCTGGTGACACAAAAGGGCTTTTAAACAAAGAGAGGATATTTCCATTATTGAATATCATCTGCCAAATGAGGTATTAAACCAGGATATAAAAATCATTAGCTTCTATAAGCACACACAGGTGGAATTTTGTTTTAAAAGATTTATACCAGCAAGGGAGTACGTTCAGTCCCCAGGCCAGATACAATCTTCAGTGGCTTTCTGTGTAGCCCATATCTGGATGGCCATGGAAGGAAAGGAGAAAGCAAGAAATTGTACCTAATTTAGATCAAGGTCCTGACACATGACATAAATTGGCTGTAACTCCTTGCTGTCTATAGGATCTTATATCTGCACTGCAAAAACTTTAAAGGAAACCATTAAACAAAGCAATCCCTTCGGTGAACTGCAAACAACATGCAATAAAAGGGCTGCTTTATTTTAACACTATATCCACACACCAGGGCATCAACATTTATACTGCTTATAAGTTAGATGTGGGGAGGGATATAAAGACAGAGTAGGTTTGTGTGCAGATATGAATGAATGGGTGGATGGATGGATGGATAACAGACAAGGTTGTTATGAGAGGGGGTGGTGTCATGCCCTTTGCATCCACAATCATCTGCTATAAGCATGTATCTCTGATATAATCCCCAAGAAAACACAGCCCCTGAGTGACCTGAAAATGCTCAAAAAAGGAAGTACTTCAAAGCAAAGCAGCAAATCCACAAATATTTACTTGAGAGCATTAAAGGCAATGGATTTAAGTCCATTGGCACACCCAGTAGTATTTGGGCCTAGGAAATGATCCAGGAGCTGGTTGGAATACAGACACCCTACCCTCTTCTAGAATCCACACTGGATAAAGCAAGACAGATGAATAGGGTGCCAAAACGACAAGGTCTACTGACTTACTAGTGGGTCTACAGTATGGTGCTGGAAGAGACATGGCACCAAAAGAGCTCTCCCAGGAACTCTGAAAACAAGGAAATTTTGTTTTTGGTCCTTCGAGGTGTTGGCTCCAAGGACTGAGCAAGGGTTGGGCTGGGCCAGGATAAATGTGGATGGCTGAAATGTGGATGGCTGTACCTTGCTCCAGCAGCAATGCATGTCAGGGGGGGACAGGTTAGGTATCCCAGGCCATGGTGTCCTGCTCTGGCCTGGGAAACAGAAGGTAAGTGCAGGCATGGCCTATCCTCTAAGTAAGCCTACTCAAGTAAGCCTGTACAGCAAGTACACACCTGTTATATAACACTGTTTGGACACTAAGGTGTTCAATAAAACATTCTAGGCATTAGGATGTTTCATGCACCAACTAGCTGGTGCTGTTTTATAGAAATACTTATTTTGAGAAAAGGATTTATTGAAAGAGTTTTAGTATGGCATAAGCAGTCTAAGGCAAAATTATGCACCAACATGTCTTCTCATTATTGCAGATTGTTATAGCCATTATAGAAGGTCATAAGACACAACTGGCCCTTGTCATTGGCCTTTATAACGACATGCACAGAAAAAGCTGCAAGCGCCATCAGGGCACTTTAGAGATTATGGGATGCACAATGGTTCAAAAGGAGGTCACTTTTACCCGTTATTGAGATGACATCATGCTCCATAGGCAAACTAAATATGATTACTAGCAAAAGTACAAAAAATTAATCAAGAGTCTAGACACTTATTAGAATACAGAATAAAAGCTAAACAAAAGAATAAAAAGGCTTTCAGGGGTGTGACCGAAGGTCCATTCACACTGAAGTTTTACCCAAGTGATGAAAGAACACATCAACAAAATGATAAGCTGTTTTCCTTTGGCATTATCTAACTCAGAAAATCAACATTTGGGTTAAATAAAGCGGAAAGAAAATGACTAGTCATTTTGTTGCTGTGTTCCCCAACTCAGTCAGACTAGCATTTAAGAGCCTAGCACTCTAACCAGAAGACAAAACTGGTTCACAAAGGCTATTCTGGTTTTCTTAAACCTTCAACTTCTTCCTGTCCTTTGAGATAACATTTTCTGTAACTCAACTACGAAGGCAATTGATAGAAAACTGGCATTTCTACACATACCTTAAAGCTGGTCTACAGGAACTTCTCTTCTACACAGTAGACTATTTTAAGTGATGTCCCACTTCCTGCTAGTATGCTCTGCCTGCAGAATGTCCATCTAGTCCAGTAGACCTTTTTTTAAAAAAGGTCTATTGGCAATCCACCCTCCATGTTCTGGTTTTTGGGGGACCCATTTTGGCACTACAAGGTCTCTAGGGGCTCCAAGGTCAGGAAAACTTGATCCAAAGATCATGCAGGCTTAGGGGGCAGCACAGAGAATGTCCTGGAGCAGCCAACCAAATGGAAGTGGATCAGTTGTGCAGGTGGATTACACCAGCAGAAACAGACTTGCTGGGACAGTACACCTAAGATAAGTTCTGACATGGCCAAAGTCTCAACTCCAGGATAATGCAAAAGAGCCAAAAGAGCCAGAACAGCATCCTGATTACCACTACTGCCTAAATTTGGGTGATAGGAACAATTAAACTTTAATTTAATTTTATGTGGTGTGTTTATGAGAAGCAGCACGCAAATCCTACTCAGTACTTTAAAATAAATCAAGACATCCAGATAAAAGCTATATATGATTAGCGGAACTTTTATCCTTTTCTGGCTATGAAAGGTAGGATATTACATGTGATATATCTAAAGATGCCTGGGGACAGAAACTCAGCTGTGTGTGTATAGTGAGGGCAGGCACATAAATATCAACTGAGTCCAAAATAGTGTTAGATCTTCAAATACTTCACATTACTTTAACAAGCATTTAGAAGACAACATCTTGCAGTCAAATGCTTGCCATCATGCCTCTGCTGATTCTGACCAGAGCTTATGAGAAGTCATTCAACGCATGGACTGTGCAAGGTCCCAAACAGGACAACTGTCAAAAATGACTGACCCTTTAGTAACCGAAATTGATACATTTTAGGGAACAATTCTAGATACTAAGGTTTACAAAGTGTAGATAAATCCACTTAGCTATACTTCTGTATAATTTTATTGTTAAGGTCCACCTGCTTTCAATGATCCAGCTGGATTATTCCATCAACCACGCAAGAGAAAAAGCACAGTTTATAAGATTTGTTTGAAGACGATCAATACTTTTCAAAAAAAACTTACTAAAAAAAATGAAATGACAAAAATAAAAAAAGATTTTTAAAAACTACTTGCAATACAGAAAAGTCAATGGACTCCTTCATCTTGCAAACAGATTTCTTTGATTCCCCCCCCCCCAAATTAGTTTAATGTCATGGCAGCAGTGTGGATAACTTTGGTACGACATACATCTGCAGAGGCTGCTGGTTTTGTTATTTTTTAAATTAGAAGCAACATCCAGCATGTAGAGCAGACGCCACAAATGGAACAGAATGTTGGCCTCTGCAGTCAACCTGGACAGACAAAGCATCTTGGACTTGTATCAGACCTGTATTCTCTTGCCAATCCCTGTAAAGCTACAGAACTGACTACTTTCCCACTGGAATGAAACCACACCAAAAATAGAGAAGCCTTCATCCATCCACTGGCCGGTAGAAGTTTTGGACCATGAGTTCCATTAATGGTGCTGGCTAGAGCTGATAAGAGCCAGATTGATGAACTCTGAATTAGTCATCTGCTGAAGTGTCTCATTCTATAATCTTGATTTGCACTTGCATAATTTTCCTCTATCAAACCTGCTTCTCTTTCTAACCAATGAAATAGAACTCTAAAATCACAAAATATTCACTGTTATGCCAAATAGAAACCTAAGAAAATAAGACAACTTTGTAACTAGCTTAAACAGTTTATATAGCTAGCATTTGTTAACTTAGGCCACATCCCCATGGAATCCAGGGTTGCTTTGCTTGTGACGCGTGTCATAAAAATCCGTGTTGTAACTCGCAATAGAGTGTCCCAGAGTGGTTTGGGGCAAAGCGGATTCATATCATATGTGCCTGTCCCCATGCAAGCCGCAGCATGAACCCACATCTTTTTCTCCCCACCCACCTTCTCCCCTGATAGGAAGCCAGGTTGACATCACCATAACCTGTCCCGCCCGCTGCAGCAATGACAGGCAAACAGCTGCATCAATGACAGGCAAACAGCTCAGTTGCACCTCCACGAACACAAAGATAATTCCTTTCCTTGGCTGCCACAGTTAAAAGCATAACCAAAAATTAGTTAAAAGCATAACTAAAAGCAGATCATTCCTTTCCTTGGCCACCACAGGTTAGCGGAGGTGTGAACAACCGCATGACAGCAGGCATGACAGCGGGCACCCCCCACTCACAACTGGCTCAAAATTTTCTCCCAATTCAGGTCCCAGACTTGTATCAGGGAAGGGGGGTGTAATAACTGTAGCAGTTTATTTGAAGAAATACCCAAGCGGCTGCTGATCGCAGGAACAGAGAGCAGTGGCAAAACCCTGCCTGCTAATACCACCAAGCTCTGCCCCAAATAACCTGGGAGTGAGATGCTCCCAAGGTGGCCTCAGACTATTTTCAGCATGGGGATGCCCCCTTAGACCACTGCAAATGATGACATTAATTTTAAAAATGTGTGCATGTGAATTCAGATTTTTCCCCACTACTACTACTACTACTACTACATACTGATTTAAGGATCTTAAATCATGTCTACACAGAAGTGAATTCCACTGTGCTCATAGAACATATTCTGTGTTAAATGTGAGCTGGACTACACATTTAATTTTTAATGAACAATTACTGGGAAACTCCGAAGCCATCAGCGCCCAGGAAAAGGTGTATATGGCACTTTACTGTTATTCTTTTATGTTATGAAAAAACACTAAACTAGGGTTTGATGCTTTCTATAAGGACAGTTCAGCACAGTTCCTATTAAAGTTACATAGAATGGGCTAACTCATGCACTGACCACCAGATGATGGATGGATGGATGGATGGATGGATGGATGGATGGATGGATGGATGGATGGATGGATGGATGGATGGATGGATGGATAGTCAGTTGGAACATTCTGAGGACTCAAAGAAGAAGTGAAGTTAAACTACAGTGAAATAACATTATTGTTTAAGTTCTTAGTAATTAATCTGGGCCTTTTTACACTTTTTCTGGTGAGACAGCCGGGAACTGCTCCCAAATGGAGGATCTCCATCACACAGAGCTGGTACTACAGTATACCAGAAGCGGCTCTGTGCATACCAGAGCATCCTCTGGGCATGAGGCTGTAGAGTGTTCTTGTCAGTCTGGCAAAGAATGACCACGAGACTTTCTTGAAAAAGATGAACATTGATTTATTTCAGCTCAGAGTTAGGACATTTCTTGTTGGGAGCAACTTGGAACAGAAAGCACAGCATATTTATATGTTTCTTAGCTGGGTAGGGTTTGGCCCTTAACCAATGAACAATAACTATTTTTCAAAACCAGTTTAAACTTGGAGCCAAAACCTTCAAACATAAATGTATCACCTGACCTCAGCAGGGAGGGGGGGAGTCAACTGTCTGTTCCAAAACAACAGGCAGCCATTATATACATATATATAGAATCCCATAGGTGGCAGAGATCTTACTTTGAAATATTATGGCAGGCAGCCCTGCCTGACAGTTCTACAACTATACTAGGTAGTGGCTAATATAGCTGGCCATGGTCTGTTTACACCTCTTCTGGGCGGACAGAACATGCAGCAGGGCAACAGACACAGTTGTGTGCCACGTTGCTCAGTCACTGCAGCAATGGTGCCACACATGCCTGTTGCTACAGTGAGGCAATCACTTAGTATAGAGGCAATTGTGAAGCCCCTGCTAAGTTTGGAATGGACTGGGAGGTGTGGATGTCCAAACTATTCCAGAAGTTCCCTGGACATCACACTTCATAAAGGTGTGAACTAGGGATGTGCACGAATATTCAAAATATTCATTATTTGGACAAATTTGGACCTTCAATATGAATCAAATTTCCAGACATTCGTACCTTAGTATTCGTATAAATACAAATATTTCAAATTATTGGTACGATACATAGATAGTGAATGTATCTGTACCCATCTGTGCAAATACGTATGGGATGAAAACTGGATGCGTACAGATACATATGGATGCGTACGAGATTTGTATAAAAATTGCATTCGTGCACACACCCAGTGTGAACTAGCCCTATGTCCAGGTTAGATTAGCTCAGTTCATCAGTCAACGTTTATCCAGCTCACCTCTCAATCAAGTAGTGTTTTCCCAAAAATTGTTGACTTGGAATGTACTACAGATGCTAACCACATGTTTAAATTTTTGGCCAACATGGTGCTCAGACTACCTGGCCTGCAGGGCATAAAAGCATCTTTTAAACGCTATATCCTTTATTCTCACTACTATGAAGTGACATCATCAGACAAAACCAACCAGGAGGTTTTATTAGTATCATTTGATGTAAGAGTTTTTCATTTGGCCAGGTTAATCATTCTTTCTTGCAGATGGATTTATTTGGCAGCTCTCTTCCATATGGTTCCAAAATCATTTTTCAAATATTATCAGGGAAAATATTGGTGGGGTAATTGAAATTTCAAGCAGCTTTCTGCTAGTGCTAGTATAGAGAGGTACATTTTATTTATCACATTTTTATGGCAACCTTATAATCAAAGTTCTCTGAGCAGCTCATAAAAATATTAGTGATATGATGAGAAAATTCACATATGTGCAGCCACCAGTGCAAGTGAATCAGCACTACAGTCTGGAAAAGACTGAACTTTTTTCCCCCAAAAGACCATCAAGAAACATTACAATGAATTAATCAAACAATAATCAATGCATTCCTCACTTAAGCCAATGGAGTTTGCAAATCACAACCCACAAGAAATAAGGTGTGAGGTTCACATGAGTAACTCTCTAGGGGAAGGGAGCTAACAAATGATTTTCCCCTCTAATTTTCTATCATTTCTATTAATTATTAGCATGTTTGAAATAACTGGCATTAAGAGATACGATCTGTTTACTAGAAAAAACAGTTACTTTGGTCTTACACTAACTTTACTCAGAAACCAACATAAAAAGCATAATTAAACGGTATCTGTCCAATCCTTTGACTGTATACACAGCCAGTGTAAGCAAACTTTGCAGCCTGCAAAATGCAAACAGAACTAATGAAAGGAGTCTTCAACATGTTGTTTATAGAGTCATGTTTGATATTTTATTAATGCACATTAGCAACAAACCCAGACCAGTGACTTCTGAATTACCCATCGCTATTCTTGGAGACCGTACAGTGGCCTATTCATTTCAATATACAGTAGTGATTAAAATCATACATTCAGCACTTTACTTAATCTTCCAGGGAAAGAAGAAATAAACTGCTATACATTAATTTGCCAGAAGAATTAAAATGTGTAGCATATACTTTTGGTACCAATCCTAGCTTTACGATTCCAGCTTACCTTTGCAAATATGCTCAAAAAAAGTGGTGATAAAGCAGGACAGGTGGAAAAAAATCAGTGCTACTACTGTGAGTAGAAAATCAGCAAACCACAATTTTATGGAAATTAAAAACCCAGTTCTATAAAGTAAGACACATGTTTACAAATTATGGAAACAGGAATCTGTCTTCTGAGAGTCTCTTTGAACTCTCACATTACATGGGGCTTGTATAAATAGATAAATAGGTATGAATCCATTACTATAAGCATTGCACTAAAATCTCTCCTACCAACTACCAGCCTACTCACCCCACAAATCTGCTGCTCTTACAGTCAGAGCTTAAGGTGAATTGCTAAGAAATTTTCTGAACTGGAAGTTAATATCTTAAAGTGGGATCCATAAAATGGATGATGAATCAGGATACATAAGGGGGACTCCCTCTTTTTAATTCATGGAAAGCTGCATCACAGCCAGAAACAACTAAACATCAGGCACTCTTCTGTAGACTATTTCCTAGAAGCTAGGAAAATATCATTGTGTTAGGTCTGAGACAGCAGCTGGCATAGTTTTCATAGAAACATTCGTAAGAAACATAAGAGGAACCAAGCTGGATCAGGCCACAGCCCATCTAGTTCAGTATCCTGCCTCACACGGTGCCCCACCCTTACAGGCATTCTTAAGCAGAAGACAAAGGGCCTTTCTGCGCTTATCTCTAAATGCAGATTACAGGCCCTCTGGTCCAGATCCTGGGCCTCTTAATGCAGATCAAAGAGGCCACACCCTCATTAGGTGGCTACCTCAGCACAAGACAAAGCCAGATCCGGATTTATTGCAGACTCAATATAACATGTCTACAACTGGGCTAATGACTGTAACCCAGATTACGGATGCATGCAGATGGCATGTCCCCATGATCCAGAATGACTGGAAGCTGTTATTCAGTGGTACACTGTAGCATGCCACCAAATCACTCTCCAAGCTCCGAGGCTACGAATTGTCGTTCCTAGCTATAAGGGGTGGAAGAACAGTCGCAAACCTCCTGCAAACTCTCAAATCCCTGCAAGTGGCCTTCAGAGGCAATTTTTACATATTGCCTCTCCTACCTGGAGGCAGTACCTGGGCATCCATTCTAGTACCATTGATACACCTGCTCTTAAAGCTACTCATGATGGTTGCTATCACCACCTCTGTTAGAAGTAGTCCCTCAAAAAAATAAATAAATAAATAAATAAATAAAATTGGGAAGCTCAAATTAAGTAACTTGCGCCTCACTGAAGAAAGCAAACTTCACTACTTCCAAATTCCATAACAAATTTGATTTGTCTCTGCCACATCTCCCGAAGCTTTCTCCTTATTTCAGTAGAACTCTAAAAATTGCTAAGTTGGTGGATTTTAGCTATCCAAAAATATCAGGGCCATTCTAACATCTTGTGGTAACTCAGCTGTAGTAACATCTGCGTCATCACTGGATCTGAAATGAAAAGACTACATTCTTGTTTCATGTATACTGAGAAAAGAGAAATATTTAGTTCCCTGCTGAGGCTGGCAGATAGGAAAGTTGATTGCCTGCCAAATTATTCTTTTTTAGAGAGACTTCTTGGGTTTTTTTTTTATATCCTAAAAAAAGAAAGGAAGAAATCAGGCATATAACAGGTTTAAACTGCACAGAATACAAAGGGTCCTTCTCACAGTACTTTAATGTAATGCAAACTGTTAGCAAGATGATTGCTATATTGAAAAAGTCCACAAAACCGTGGATATCTGGCAGTGTTTGGAGATGGTAAATTAGACCTGTTGAATGCATCTCTGCCATCAGAAGGAAGGGCCTGCTGCTGCCCCATCTCCATTTTCAGTAGTAGCAGGTGCCTACTGTAGTGCCGATCTCAGCAGCTCCTTTGCAGTGTGATATCCCTATGAGGCGCCACCTATGCAAGTGCTTTTTCCCACCATGCATGGAGGTACCACACAAAATGGTGACTTGGCACTCCAAAATGGAGACCTGGAGGATACTGTGGAGCAGAGTACCTCCTCCATCCACCTGGAATGGAACGACTTGCAAAACCCCACACTCTTTCTGCCCTTAATTGTTAATCAGGATCAAGGAGCTTCTAAGAACACATCATCAGCACTGAAGTAACGTAGATCCAGATCAGAACAATGCTAATTGGTAGAGCAGATAAATGTGCCAGCACTCTTTAGCACACATTTGCTATTCAAAAGCTCACCCCAGTGCATTTGTCTGTGGCTGATCCGGATCCAGCTACTCCAGATCTAGCTGATACAGATTAACTGAGATACGTGCAGAAAGGGTCCCAGTCCCAGTCAAACACAAATTCAAGGTGAGATTTCTCACCCACAGTCCACCCTGTGAGGTGGAAGATGAGGCGGTCAAAGACATTTTGGCTCAAGAACACCGGAGACAAAGAATTAAAAAAGAGAGCACGAATGTGCACAAGTGGTTTTTTTGCATTCGAATTTGAGTCAAATCGAAAATCCAAACACTTGATTCGATTTGAATGTTTAGAATCTGAACGCAAAAAACTCCATTCGAATTGAATACATTCAAATCTGTTCATTCGAATGTTAGATTCAAATCTGATGATACGAATGTAGACAACCTTCGTATGTGTTATACGTATCTGTACGCATTTCGTACGCATCCCGTCTTATCCCCATATACACCCCGTTTTCACCCTGTACTATCAGCGCAAAAGCGTACAGATACATATGAGATTTGTACAGATACGTATGTAATACATACATATCTGTACCTTCGAATGTTTCAAATCATTTGAATGAATGTTGTGGAACATTGAAATGAATTTAAATTTGAATGTGTAGACATTCGATCGAATTTTGAATGTTTAGAACATTCATGCACATGCCTAGAAGAGAGAACGGCAAGTTATAGGAGGAGGAGGCAAGGGCAAATCTTTGATAGCTGAAGCAGTGCAGCTTCGTATCTGAGAAGAGGAGCAGTTAGCTGTTCCCTTCTGTTTGCCTTTTCACAGTTCAGTTCCTTGCTTTTCATCTCCTTGTTCCAAATCCTCCACCTGTTGTTTCTGGCTCTAGACTTGGCACTGACTCGAACCACAAATCTGGACTCCGCCCCGCTTGGCTTAGAAGTACATGGCTTTCTAATCCAGCACCTGGTGAGCTGAATTCTTCACAAACATTCAGGGCCCTAGTGTGCCTAGTTTTCTTTTTTGCAAGGAGAACCCCCCAAACGGTTATAGGAGTAAGAATCACACAGCAGGGGGAGAGTGTCTTGCCACTGTAGCCCTCTCTTCTCTGTGCATTAAGAACGGCAGTATGGAAGGAGCATTTCTCTTACAGCCCCAATCACCTACTACCCTTGGGAGAATAGAGCATTTATTCCTGCCTTTCAGGTGCTCAAATGATGGTGGGCATCCTGGGCAGGATGATGACTGGATGAGTGAGGGTCTATGCTGACACTGCACTTGGATAGCACATGCAATGAGCCATGAATGTGCAGAGTCATGCAGGTCCTGAACAATCCTAATGTGTGTGCGGCACCATAACTGTGCCATGCAGGTCTTACCAAGAACTGCAGTTTGTACTAAACATATCAGTGCATCAGGAATAGAGCAATAGATGTCTGAGGAAAGACATTTGTCCTGGAGGTGCATGTGATGAGGAATTGTGCCCACATGCTAAGGGTGGCAGAATTTTAAAAAAAAATCACTGCTTTCTATCCTTTTCTATCTAGGTTTTCCCTCTCTTCCTACCCTTCATTACCTCCTGCTTCAATCACCTGTGCTATTTGTAACATTTGTTATTCATATGAATTTGTATTAATTCAGACATTTGTACATGTATCGAATGTTACAACATTGGTACAGTAACATTCATACGAATACTAATGTTTTGGAACATTCATATGAATAGTCCATACATTTGTTAAACTGGGGATACACATCAGATATGAACTGATATGTATGCATTGGTATAGGATACGTATCCGATATGTATGTATGTCTAGGATCCTTATGCAGGATCTGTATGCAGGATCTGTATGCATTTGTATTGGATATTCGTATGAATTCGTACAAATAGATTCATATCAAATAGAATCCTACCACATTCGAAGGGGATCTATTAGAATGAATACAAATTTTCTAACATTCGATTCAAAAAACCATTTGTCCACATCCCTAATCCAGACCACTTGTGAATTGCCCTAGAAGCAAAGAAGGCATGATGGCCTACAAATGTCCCTCAATATTTGTATAAAAATAAATAATAAAAAACTTCTATCACTGAAAATTTCATCATGATGTCCTTCTGAATTATAGCAGACTATAGTAATTTGCAGCCTCATTTCCTACCCATATGACAAACGTCATGAACTGTAGCTACTCCAAACAACATATAGGAAAGAAGGGGAGGAGGTCCACTTGGAACATATCTTAAAATCTAAGGGAGAAATTCTTCGTTGCTACAGATTCTTTCTGACAATTTTAAAAAATGTGAATTTAAGCAGAAATGACCCAGGAGATGTGATCCTTTACCCAAAGTCATGCTGCTGGTCTTCTGGTTGTGGCCACAATGGAACAGGAGGGTGGTGGGATAACCACAAACCAATGTTCACCTTGTTCATGTAAAAATAAACCACAGATCAACACTGCATCCAAGTGCAGGTAGCCTTTTCTGCCTTGCCTAACTACAAATATTTTGACAGCAACACAGTGGTAAGATGCCACCACCTATGAATACAATCAAATGAGCAAGCTTGTGGTGTATTCTACTTCTTCCTGCTTTATGCTTTTAACATACGATGTGGAACAAGCTTTGCCAGCCTGCTCTCTATAGTTGCTTTGGACTATTTCACCTGGCTAGGGATGAGGTGGCCTATAGTTCAAAATACCTGAAGAGAGCTGTGGTGGCAAAAGCTAATATATACAGTAGAACTGAGCTCACCATAGAAAGGATTTAAATGGCACTCCTAGACATTCTAGTTACATGTTCTATTTGTTTTCCCCCATGAAAGAAAATGAGTAAAACAAAAGGAATCATAACTTTGCATATTGGGAACTGAATATTTGGGCCCTTGCAAAATGAGACCTATTCACACTACAGCCTCTAGTGAAGAAGTAGTGAAGCCTTGGTGAAGAGCATCCACACGTGTTGGAGCTGTTACAGAAGTTCACTACTCGATGATTATGTGTGGAGCGTGAAACTGCAGTCACATCTATGTTGTCCGAGCTGCCAGTGCCCTTGTGTGGCACATCAAACGAACCCAGAATGCCAGAAGAAGAGCGAATGGTCACTGCCCAGACATTTGAGGTAAGTGATAGGTAAACGATTAACATGTGGAGTCTGCTGGCACCCTGGACAACCATAGATGTGACTGCAACTGCACATGTGCAGAGCATCCAAGTCATCAAGGCGATGGCGCTGACACACACATAGTGGAGGAATAATGGCACCCAGAGGAGGAATAATGGTTTTATAACAGGGCAAACGTAACAAATCCTCTTTGAATATATGCTATAAATTCTACATTTTTTTCCATATACCACACCATGACTTTATGATAGTTATACTCTAAGCCAAAGTAAGGATATTTAATAGCAACATAAATATTGTTCATATAAAATGCTTATGAATACCAGTATGCTGTTATTAATATCTACTTTTTAAAAAATGTCTATTCTATAGGAATAAAGTTGATCCTCCTATAATGTGAGATTCCTTTTCTGGAAAAACATTGCTTAACAAGAATCTGTGTTATGGAAGCAATAGACTTATGTTGTGGTAGACTGTTCAAAGTTTATATTAACTTGAATGTAAGTCAATGAAGGAAATGGATCTGAATTGAAAGGGGCATAGCACAGCTGCCCTAGGGACCTTCTATCATTGGGGTAATGACAGAGCCCGCAAATACCATCTTAAAACTTGCATGATACAGAAGCCATGCAGGATGTACCACCACAATGCATAGTTTTCACAACCTGAAATGCTGAACACGCAGATGATTGGCAAGACGCCATCATGCCATCCAACCATCCAGACAAGGTTTCTCATAGACACCAGGTATCATGAGATATCAAGTCCTCCACATTCAAGCAAGGGTTTTTCACAGTTTTCAAAGCTGAGCACACTGATTCACATCCAAACAAAAGGTTTTTCACAAGTAGTGGTACTGGAAAATACAGCTTCTCCTACATCAAAGCTCAGTCTTTTTCTCAGGCTGCACTCGTGAAACATCTAATCTGTTTCCCTTCTACACCAAAGCATGGTTTGGTGAAGCACACAAATGCCAGACTCCCACATAAACATGGTTTCTCCTGTAACAGGTGAGAACAATTTATCTTCTGTGTAGGTTGTAGACAAATAACAGAAAAGCAGAGCAGATCCGGCACATTTCAGAATGCCCAGAATGACATAAAGGGAGAGGGGGAACCAATTAAAAAAAACTGCTAAATTTCCAGACATTCTCCTGAACAAATAATTATTTGGAGAAGAAATGACTCTCACTCAGATGCTACAGAAAATTCAACATCTTCATTCTTTTTAATTGCAACTTTGTCAGATTTTTGCTTGCCGTTTGCCTGGCTGTGATTGGAAGAAGATACTTTCTCTACTCGGCTAATGTGGTTTTACCTTCAGGCACTCCAAAGCATTCTTCCTACTTCAGTTGTAATGAACAAAGCAGTTTCCCGTGTCTCTCCTCTTGTTCTCTTATAAGAATAATCAGTTCATGTTAATCATGCTAGTGCAGGAACAAGAGAGATGCAATGTGGAATAAAGCACAGAACGTTTTTGCTACTTTCCCTCAGTTTCCACCCTTCTCTTTTATAAAATCTATACTGATTCCTCCTCACCCCAAGGTTGCACTTTGCCAAAAGCTCTCCCAGACAGCTAACAGTCAAGTAGGAATTTAACTCACTAATGGCTCTAGAGGGAGTGGTTCTTAAGCTATTTAGGGCTTAACGTAACAGCAGGAGCACTGCTGCTCCTCTGAAGCTGAGTGCAAGATCATAATGAGTCTTAATAGCACCAAAAATCGTCAATATTACCAGGGAAGCTGGAATACTGTATTCTGCTGCTAAAGGCTTCAAAAGAGCTGATTTTCACTAGCTGATCTCCGCTAGTTGAAACAGAATCCAATTTCTCTAACACCACAATATGCGTCTGCTGCCAGAAATATGCAGAGGTGCATCCCAGAAATATCCAGAAGTGCCTACAGAATTATCACATATCTACAAAAGTTCAGTTGTATACCTCTGCAAGGCATGTGCTAATACAGTGGTTCTCAACCTGGGGGTCGGGACCCCTTTGGGGGTCGAGTTACCCTTTCAGAGGGGTCACGACAAGTCTCCCACCTCCATTCCCTCCCACCTCCCAGCTGTTCCGCTCCTGTGGTTGGGGGTCTCCACAACATGAGGAACTCCATTAAGGGGTCGCGGCATTAGGAAGGTTGAGAACCGCTGTGCTAATACATTCACATACCATCCTTCAGTTTAAGCTGGCAAGATCAGGGTCTAGTTCCCACTTGACCATATTCTGGGATATATGTTTTATATACTATTATTGTTTTACTATGTTTGATTTTAAATCTTTTTACCCACCCTGAGACCTCTGGGTATATGGCGGGATAAAAATAATAGAATCATAGAGTTGGTAGGATCCTCTAGGGTCATCTAGGAAGTTTTTTCTCATATCTAATCTGTAATGACTCTCTTGAAGTTTCATACCATTGTTTCTAGTCCTCTCATCTTGTGCAAGTGAGAGTAGGGAAGATCCCTCTGCGCTGTGATACCTGAAGACCACTATCATGTCTCCTCTCAGTCTTCTCCTCTGTAAACATTCCTAGATCCTTCAACCTTTCCTTGTAGGACATAGTTTCCAAATAAATAAATAAATAAGGATAGGGGTCTGTTGCAGACTCTGACAGCTTCACCAGGGGCACTAACATGTAGGCAGCAGGCTTCTATTCCAGGATATATTCCAGAATAAAGTTATGTATAAACAGGCCCCAGAATTTGGTACAAGCATCATTCTTCCAGTGGCAGTAAAGTGTGAATTAGAATATCCCTGGTTAAGTAATTTAATACATCTAAAGATGGAAATCTTAAGTAGACATTATGCCATGTTTTATTTATTTATTTTAAAAAATTATCCCAATTTTCTGAGAGAATATCTACTGACTCATTAAGGATGCAAAACAATTTTATTAAGTCGAGATTCATACTCCCTTGACTAATTCATAGATCAAACTAGGATTTCACACATCTCTAAATTATGTAAAATAGTTCATAGCTTAAATTGTTTGGCTGCATTAAAATGTCACAAAAGGTAATGTACAATTCAATGTACATATTATGCATTTTCAAAGTAAACATATTTTATCATATGTATTACCATATATAATTCACAAGTTCCATAGCTGTATAAAATACAGGATGGATGAATAAATGTATACAAAACGTATATGAAGTGAAAACAGATTGATCTCATTCATCTTTGTTCATTATAAACTCTCTTACCTAGACTGTATCCAGATTAGTGGAATAAAATCTGCTGTTAGAGAAAAAAGCGCAGTTTACCTGTTGCGGAGTCAACACGCTGTCTGGACTCCAGCAGCCTCCCCACAGCTTTCTCAGAGAAAACTGCAATACTTCCATGGCCCACACGGTGAGGCGCACATCACGTGGGATGGGTCAGCCAATGGGGGCTGAGCTGCAGGCTTAGCTCTCATTCGCTGTTCTCGCCACTTTGTCCGGATCGGCGGGCATATTCAAATTTACCTGATATTGTGGAGCAAGTGCTCATCATTCCGCAGTAGGTATATTCGAAGTAGCGGGGGCATGATGCACCATCGCTATGGCGTACTGGGTGTCAGAAGTGACACCCAAGCCCCAACTGTGCATCAGAA
Source organism: Aspidoscelis tigris stejnegeri (assembly GCA_023333525.1). Lineage (NCBI taxonomy): Eukaryota > Metazoa > Chordata > Lepidosauria > Squamata > Teiidae > Aspidoscelis > Aspidoscelis tigris. Next base: position 85,847,739 of record JALMGA010000002.1, on the reverse strand, counting down.
TGCGCAGTATCTGTAAGTCTGGACACACCCTTAGACATCCAAACTCTACTGAGGTGGATTTTGCAAGGAAAAGGACCTTCATCTGTAAGTATCAGCTGGAGAGGCTACTGAAATCCAGAGAAATTTTATTTGTGGATAAAACAAAATGATGGTATCTCAAAGTATTTATTCAAAAAGAGAAATAGCTAGAGAAAATAAAATGAAGTATAATAGGACTGCACTTGGGAATCTGAATAAACTACGAGAAGAAAAAGCGGATGCATATTATATCTTGACTCAGTTGTTTGCTTCTTCAGCTGGATCCATTTGTTACTCCATGAATGGATCAGGTTATGTATATGGGCACATTTGGTGCTGTTCTGCCCCCAATGGGGCTGGAGAGCAGCATTCGTTTTATGTATTAGTTAGAGGGGAAATTTTGTGCTGTTTCTTTGAAAGCAGGGTTCCAGCAGAAGCCTGATTAAACTAGAGAGGCCAGAACCAGAGGAGAAGAGATCATTCTTGCTTCAAAGGAAAGGCTGAGGCATATTCTGGAAATCTCAAAGGAGAGGCTAAGGTTTATTCCTTTTAGTTACTGTTAGTTTTAAAAGTCAATAAAGAGTTGATGGTCTTACCAAAGGCTGCCCATTGATCACTACTGCCAAGGAAATAGTGAGCAAGTCAAAAAAGCTACTTCCAAGGCAGAACAGGTGTGCAGGATGAACATGGCATGCACATTGGCCCACATTCATTCCGCCACCATGTCACGATGTGTGTCCCCTTATGGCAGAAAGAGAAAGAGCTCTGAAATTACTTTCTCTTGCTCACCACCAGTAGTGGGGTTGGGAATGACATGGGGAGTGGGAAGGAGGAGATGGAAAATGCACACACTGAAAGAGTTTTGACTGAGAAGCTCAGACAAGAAGACCCCTACCGACCCATAAAACAACCTTCAAATTCAAGACATTAATCCTTATTCTCAACTATTCTGACACCTAATCAAATTCTTTGAACTCATGCATGTTAGGGATTGGACCTGCCTCCTGTTAAACTTCTGAAACAATTAGATATAATTGGAATGTAACTTGGATGTAAATGCAACTTTGTGAATGTAAATTAGGATTCAATGGAGCATAAAGAAAATTAAACAAAGCCACTTCTAATTGTCTCTCTTATTTCAGAAGATTGTTAACTGTATAACGCAATTATTGCAGGCTTATTATACACTAAAAACTTTCTGCCCAATTTTGTTCATTTTATTTTTCAGAACTCTATTATATATCATTTCTTATCAAATGTTGTGACATTTTCAGTTTACCCTGTAGCTGGAAAAGAAGATAGCACTGATCAACTCTATGGCCTTATCTGTCATTCATTCAGATCAGTGGATCTGAATTAATCTGGCCCACTGAACTGGATTAACCCAGCCCACTGACCTGGATTGCCCACACCTCACAGCCTCAAAGCTTGTACAAGCCTGAAGGCCACATGCACCTGCATGCCTCCAAGGACTAGGTATGGAAGTTCCTAGCCTTGGGGCCTTTGGGGGGCATGATTTTTGGGAGCATGCTATGGAGCACCAATGAAAAGCACCCTCCAGTAATCCAAGAACATGAAGGCATGTGTACCTTCTGCATGCCTCCTGTGTTCCAGATCAGGGCTACTACTCTGTTTCCCAAAAAATACCCTGAAAATAACCCCAAGCATGATTCTTCAGGATGCTCAAAATATAAGCCTGAGATGTTATATAAAACATCCCCTGAAAATAAGCACTAGCGTGTCTTTAGGAGCAAAAATTATGAAGAATCACATTTTCTTATAGAATCACATTTTTTTCTGTTATACAATAGAGATTGGATTTTGTTTCTTTCTTAACAGATGAGTATAAAGAGGAAGTACCAGCAAAGGGAGCACATAATGACAGCAAGAAGCATTCTTTTGTCTTATTTTCAGGGAAACACAGTAGTCCACTGGTAATCCCAGTTTAATGGAAGTACCAGTGATCCAGACTGAAGCCTCAGTAATCCAGATCAGGCTCCATCAAATGCATAGGGAGCTGGACTGGGGGGTATGGGGAGGCAAGGCCTCCATGATCTACCATTAACAAGTAGACAGGGAGACCCAGGTGTGTACTACACAGATCCATAAAATGAACTGAGGGCCTGTACAGAAACAGCCTATGGCCTGCTGTCTTGGACAATTTCAGTCAAGGAACAGTCATGGTTCTCTACAGTTGGAGCCTGCTGTAGGACGTACCAGCATGCAGTGACAGGCTCCTATTATAGGATAAGCCCCAATGCAGAAAGGAGTCTAAATTTCTCATCATCCCTGTTTACTGGCCATGATGCCTGGGCAGACACAGATTAATGAGAAGACCCTTTGCACCCAGTTCTACATCAGCTGCTAAGGAAGGCTGTGATCAGATACAACAACACAAACTATCTCTGAGGTGCCTCTGAGGCAGTTTTGAGAAGGCTCCAAGGTGGGACTGTTCACACACCAGTCTGCTCCTCCCCCCCCCCGAACATTCTGTGCTGGAAGAGGGCTGGGAACACAAGGGCCACACACTGTCTCTCTGAGGTGCCCCTTTTGTTATGTCTGAACACAGCCAAAGACATAGATAAGATGATTAAATCACAGACTCTCTGGAGAATCTTTGTGACCACAATGAATGACTTGCATCATCCATCTCAATTTTTCCAAGCTTTAAAGATCTGAACCCTTTCTATCCTATGGATCAAGGAAAGGCAGTTTGCAGATATAGTGGCAGAAGACAGCTAGCTTATAAACCAAGTTAAGGCTAATTGTTCCAGATTTGAAAGCAAGGAGAAAGTGCACTCACTTCTTTGTTATCGGACCAAATGCACTTACTACCAATTGATACACTATTTATAAACTCCATTTGCCGGAAACTTTATACACTGCACAATACAAGCTGTATAGCATCCCTACTTCAGTTATTAAAACGTTAGAACTGATACTTCTTACTATTTAACGTGGTGAAACAGTATATTTATTCAAATGGGATAGAACTAGAAACTAGTCAATATTTTTCATTCAGCAATATGGCTTTTGTCAGCAAACTAAAATCTTAAAATGCAAACTAATGATGTGTGCATTAATCACACCAAATGTAGTTGTTCTACAATTTTCCTTTTAGAAAAGGTTCACTCACAAACAAATAAATGCAGTCTTCAAAATATATCTGGGCTGTAACAGTTGCAAGTAAGAATTCCTGACAGCTCTTATGAAGAATCACTTTTTCTTATAGAATCACATTTTTTCTGTTATGCAATAGAGATTGGGTTTTGTTTCTTTCTTAATAGATGAGTATAAAGAGGGAGTACCAGCAAAGGGAGCACATAATGACAGCAAGATGCATTCTTTTGATTCTGTTCTCTTCTATGAAACTAAATTTGAGTCCATTACTTGATCTGCTTGATTTCAGAAAGCTTTGAGATCATTATGTTCAGAAGAAGCAAGCAATAGCATGATGCGCGGCTTCCACCTTAATGGTAGAATGAGGGGAAAGAACACTATGCACTCAGCTATCTTTAGGCAAAATGACATGCACTAAAACTCCTTTAAGGGAAGCAACTTAGGGCCTTTTAACACTTGCCATTAGTAGACTGGGCTAGGTAGACTGGATTCTGCTGGGACAGCTCGCTCCTGAACTGGAACAAAGCTGATTGCACTGGGACGGACTACACAGAGCCAGTACAGGTGTGATGTCCAGCCAGGACTGTTTGTATCTCTTCCTGCATTTTCCTTAGTAATTAGTTCAGGTCTTAGTATGTTTAGTATAGGAAATGCTACGTTAGTGTGGGAGGAGTTGAAGGAATCCCCTGCATTTCTCCAGGTTTGGTTTGCCCCTTCCCAGCAAGCTCTGTTTTAGATAGAAGCTTCCTAGTTTTTAGTCAGTCTTTGCTGTGAGCTTGCAGAGAGCTGTCCTTTTGGTGGCAAATAGGCCCAGACAGCCAGGAAGGGCATTTCTTACAAGTTGGCCAAATTTAGTTACCAAGAAAAATTTAGCCAAATTAGTTACCAACAACAAGTAAGCCAAAGGAATCAGGAGCTGAAAGACCCTGCACCAGCTCCATTGAGTGAGGAGATCAAACCAAGATCAAATCCAGAAAGATGACAACCTGAAGATTGCTGAACTCAAACTGTAAAGTATTCTTTATTTCAAGCTATCTAGAGCTGGGGAGGAGAAAACCCTTTATTTTTGTTCTTTAAAATAAATGTCCCCCTTTTTGAACTTCATATTCAGCCTAAGAGCTTTCTTTGGGTGAAAGTGTTTGATCTCACCAGGGTACCGGTGTTGCACACCCAAACCTGCTACCACCTTTAGTTGGGTGTGTCTTCACAACAGGTGTGCACCTTAGGGTCCTGTGATATAGTGGACCACCAAGATATGCCATCTGTATACCTCCATGGTCTAGTATACTACCCCCTAGTACACTGACAGACCTTGAAAAAGAATGGCAGACCAAGCCGCCATTTTGGGCATTCTGGTCTAGATGGGGTCTCCTTTAAACGAACCACTGCGTGCAAGGGAAGCTCTTTGTATGCCTGGTGATCTGGTATGCCAGCCAGCATGGAATCATCCCTAGACTGATTTGACTTCTTCAGTGGAAAGCAATAAAATAGTATGCCAGCTTACCTGCTAATTTATACTCTAACAATTACAACTGCACAAAGTAACATTCAGCTGTCTCAATGGACATTTTTTCACACTGCATTCCACCAGTTCCTCAGTGCTATGCCTACCTTAGTGGAGCACCTATCCCCAAAAAGCCACTATTTATATTCTCCCACCCATCATAATAGCAGGGAAGTGTTGGATCACTTTGCAAAGTGCTTTCAGCAACTTGTCAAACTGCATATTGTGCTTGATGCTGAAGTTTACAGGGATTTAGGGCTAACAGTGGATTGGCATTTAGCATTCCTGGGGGACAACTATTGGAGTTACGGTGCCTTGGGATGAAAAGAACCATTTTCCTTTACAACTCTAGGGTACTTACTCCAGTAAAAATGCCTAAGGCTGCATCCCCAAAAGATTTATTTGCCTCTCTGGGTTCCCTCTGATGTGACTCTATTCAAGCGGACCTTAAAAGTGCCGTGCACTTCCTGAATAAGTGTCCGCATGAGGCTCAGCAAAATGCACATTTTAAACGCAACTTTCATCCCCATGGAAGCGTGCTTTCTTTGCGCGCATCTTTTTCTCCCTGCCCCCTCCCTGGTTGATAGGCTGCCAGCGGGAACAGGAGGGACTGCGCTCTGCGCTGCCACAACCAGGAAGACAACTCCTGACAAGTCCAAAGAAAAAATAGCCATCGGTTCTCTGTTCATCTCACATATCTCCGCCCCCCGAAATGGCTTCCCACCCCGGCAAAGGCAGCGATCACTCATTCATTCACTCTCAGCACTTCAAAATCCACCCTGGCAAAGGCAGTGGCTGCAGCCATTGGCCACGCAATCTCTCTCAAGACTTCACTCTCAACACTTTCCCTCTGACTGTCAAAATCCACTCCATACAGCAGCTGTTACACTGTAGCAATAATCTACCCACTTCACACCTTTGCAATGTTGCAATTCTGCACTATTCTGGCCCTTTGAAGGTTCTGAGCTTTAGAAAGAGAAGGGAAGGGAAGCTGCTGCAGTTCTGGGAGATGTGTGAATGTGTTACTGCTGTGTGTGCAGGTGCCAGTCCCCGCCCCTTTTGCCACGGAGCGTCCCCAAGGTAAATGCTGTGAGGAAAACTCACGACTTCCAAAAAGAGCGCTGAAACTCTTCTTTAAAGGGCACTTTTTTGTCATGGGTTTTCCTGCTTTTGTAGCACTGGAAGCTCGTTGAAAACCCTGGCATGGGGGTGCTCAGAGGCAAAAGAAGATTTTTAGCAGACTTTAAATTGCTTGGGGACAGGGCCAGAGTGGAACTATTGAAAATTTTATCTAGGCCCTTTTGGGAAAAATTTGCTGCTCTATCAGCTTTCTTCCATCCATGTGAATTTTTAATAAGCAAAAAGAGAGAAAGGAATTTCCTTTTTGCAACACAGGAAAACTTGCCTTCAAGAAATCCCACCAGGACAAGCCTTAAACTCTCTTACATTACAGCCTGACTTATATACCTATCCCGGCCAGAAGTTTTTACAATTCTTTTGATAATGCCTCTTCCACCCTTCAAAGTTAATGTGCGTCCAATTCATTCATAATAAGGAGGAGTAAATATCATATTTCTTTTTTGAGATGTGTGATAAAGGCAAGCAAGGACAGTATAAACAAAGTTTGCGGCTGACCAGCTCAGACTGGTTACTTTTTGAAGTCTGCAGAATCTGCAAATTTTTTATCAGGCCTTTGCAAACACACTGGCCTCCCAAATTCCTTACAGCCCTTTCTGCACTGGGCCTCATTCCAGATTATATCACAGAATAGGGGTCTGCCATGTATGACTATGATAGGTCCTGAGTGAGGCCTGCTGTATTCAGTGCCAGCACAAAGATGACAGGTTCCTATTCCAGGCTATCATCTGGAATAAGGTCCAGTGCAGAAAGGACCATAGCTTCAGTTGCAAGCAACATGGATTTTGAAACCAATCAAATGTCGGTCTCATAGCTTCACAGTTGCATATACTGTAAGAGCAGAAGACAGGCCTTCAGTTCAACTTCCCTCTCCATTAATTGTGTTTGCAAAACAATCAAGACCACCCATGGCTGCAATTAAGAGGAAATTGAGCTATGGCTGAATGCTACAAAATAAATGCACTAGGTGTTTACCCTACAACTCTTCTTCCCCCTAACCCACAGGAACTCAGTGGCAAATGAGCAGGGATTCCATAACAAACAATTCAAAGCCAAATGTCTTCTGTAGCCCATTCTCTTTTGACAAAAGATTATGCTGCCCCTTAAGGGAAGGTATAACCTTTAAGCAAAGGATGAAGGAGCAAGCTAATGTTTTAAAAGGAAGTTAGGCATACAGTGAGCAAAATGTCAGGACTGATCAGAAGTCCGTGAATAGGAGCACTGCAGGTCCTAAAGCAAACTCAGGGTGTTGCTTGTAAATTATTTAAAAGTTTTCAGATGATTTCTATACGTGAGCTATATAAGGACTTTTCCCATAGAGCAATTTGAAGTCTGCTTTTACACCACTGCCAAAGTAAAATACTTAATATTACAACCTCCTCTTCAGGTATGGAGAAAACAGTATATAAACATTTGATTTATTATTATTTTTATTATTTGCAATTTTAGATTTCTGGGGTTTAGTTATTGTAGAAACTCTGTTATTAATAATCAGTTTGGTTGCAAGGGAATTTTAAACATCATATTCATTAGCATGTGTTTGATTTCCTTCCTCCAGAACTTGAACTGCTAAGCTTTCATTAACCGCAGTTGCATTCATTGACACTTCTTTCAGAGAGGATTAGCTATCAAACAAATTTAATTCTTGATTTTTTTTTTAAAAAACTGCTCTTCTTACCATTAGCCAAGAAGAAAAGTCTATGCTTGAATTTAAATTTAATGTACAACTGAGGATGAATCAATGAAGGATGCTTTATTAATCAATGAAAGTGGGGATGACAAAAGCTGCACCACATTTTAGAAAAGGATTCAGGTAAATGGAAACAAGTTCAGAGGTGGACAATAAAGATGATCAGGAGCAGAGGCGGCATAGCAAATTGCTGAAGATAGTTCAATTTGCATTCCTGAATGAAATAGAGTCTGTGTCCCCACAGAGTAAAAGAAATGTGGCTCAAAAGCAGCTTAGAAGTGTTAGCATTTGCATGCTAGTGCCTTAATCCACATTCAAGGTCAGAGAATCTGGCCTATAATGTGGATTACAGGTAGGATGGGAACACTAGTATCTGCACACTAGTATCTATACACTACCACTTCTAAGCCACCTTCAAGCTGTCGTGTTTAATTTGTGCAGACATAGTCAGAGACCCCTTTCTGCACTTACCTGCCCTAAATCTGGATCAGTGAGTCTGGAATAACTGGCCTCACTGATCCAGATTGCTTGGAAGCATGGGCTGGATCAACACCGCATGCTGATCTGGCTCATGCTTCCCTGCAGGTATGAAGCTCATGTGAGGGGCTTTATTGTGCCCTTGTAAAGCACACCCCAGTAGTTCCCAAACTTCTTAATCTGGATCAAACTCCATCCAGTGCAGATGAGGCTGAAGCTGAACCCAATGGGGCAGGCCTTCTTGATCTGCATTAATATATGGAGGACGACACATCTCCACTTACCTCCCCAGTTCCAGTGGGAACAGTCCCATTTTCAAAGGAATGATGCACCCACCAAAGACCATAATGCTCATCTAAGATCCCTGAGAATAAGAGAACAAATTGACATTCTCCCTGGAAGCACCCCATCTACCACTTCATCAGGAGTCCACACCAGCAGATGTGGACAAAGAGAAGTAGCCACTGAAGCAAGGTGGTGTCGCTTCCATGAAGGTGCTTAGCCCCAGGTAACTTCCATTATATGCATGGTGACACTGTGAAAACATGTTGTCCTGCTACTTCCATAGTCCTTGTTCCCTCTTTCTCCCTCCTATCGCTAGTTAGAGGAGAGACATCCTCATGGAAAATTAACTCTTCTCTGAAAAACCATGCTTACTAGAGGTGGCAATCAATAAAAACATAGGGGAAACTGGAAGAAGAGTCAGATTTAATATAAATAGGGTCCTCTGATGGAAAAAGCACTTGGACCCCATTTGAATTCAGACTTCTTTGTTAGAGATTTGATCTTCAAATACTATTGAATCACAAACTTCATTCAAATTCTTCCTTTTTTTTACTCCCAGCTCTCACTGTTGGCCTTTCTTATTTGTCCTATCCTCCTCTTCCACATCCCATTCTAGCCAATCCCAGACCAGAAGGGAGGCTTCCCTAATTTTCTCCTTAATCCTGTCTAATGTAATGGTGGATGTTCTCATTAACCACTAATCCTTTTACTGAATACTGTTAATCTCTTTTAGTCAAAGATATTTTGTGTCACTGAAGCTTCACAGGTTAATGATGTGTTAGCAACAAAGGAGGGGAGGGAGAACTGCTTCAGTTTTCTAAAGGACACCTTTTCAGGTTTGTTGTTATTATTATTTAACTACAAATGCATTTGTGTATTACTAGAAAGCACAAGAAAATCCAAATAAAACTCTCTGTGGATTATATTATGTGCCCTTTTCTTGTAACTGAGGATTAGGGATGTGCATGAATAGGTTTTTTGACATTCAGTTCGTAACAAATTGAATATTAGAAAATCCGTATTCATACGAATAGATCCCCTTTGAATGTGGCAGGATTCTATTCGATACAAATTTGTACAAATATCTGATACAAACAAATATGTATCTGACATAAACGCATACTTATCCAAAATGTATCTGACACTAATGCATATGTATCCAATATGTATCCCATAACAAATCCACTCTTAAAGCATCAAATCCAACCTGAATCCACTTTCAATCTGTTCTCGATCCATGTCGAATGCACTCTGGATCTGTTGCAGATGTGACTGATGCAACTATTTTTCCACCTACCATTTAGCAAATGTCCAAAACATTCATATTCGTACGAATGTTAATGTACAAATATGTACAAACATTTTATTTGTGTACAAATGCCCAAATTCGTATGAATAATGAATGTTACAAATATTCATGTACATCCCTACTGAGGATGCCCCTAGATGCCAGGTACTTAGTCTGTAATATTTGAAGATCTAGAACAAAGCATGGATATTCCACAATATGCTATATTCTGGAGTATCCTAACATAGCAGAATAAGTAACCAATGTCTGGATGCAGCCTAAGCTTCCACTCTATGTTCCTGCATTCTTAAAATTACAATGGTGTTTTATACAAGGTAAGCTGTGTCAAAGGTGGGCTGTGTCACAGCTGTGCAATACATTTTATTAAATGCAATCGTAATGCTCATGATCAATGACTTCTACAGAGAAAAGCGAAAGCATAATCTTCACTCCAGTTTTGACCCCTTTATTTGTCCTCCACTGCAAACTTACAAGTAGATATTGGATGTGCAACAAACAACCTTCACAGTTCTAATCAACCTCTAAGAGTAGGAAGAAAACTAACTGTTGGGTTCCTCCAAGATGGATTCTTTGAGACCCAAATATGTAACTTATTGTCTAAAATCATGACCTAATTCAATTTGAATTTTTAATATATATATATTATCTTGATTGAGGACAATAGCAGTAGGACAATGCAATTTGTTATCTACTACAACTGCCTGTTATCTACTACAACTACCAATATCTAATACATTGGCCAACCTGGGACAGTCTACAGCATCTATTTCTCATTTGAAGTCACTGTGATGTTATGCTTACATCTCCATCAGTCCTAGCCAGTATAGCTGTGTGTGGCTAGTAAAGGCTGAGCTATAATATCTGACAGAAGTTGTCCATGATATCTTCTGGAGATGTCTTCTGTTCTGATATCTGTGCCTGCAGAAAGAAAAATCCTGATGTGGAGAGGTCTCTGAGCTGGCTCTTGCTATGAGGCAGTTGTCTACTGCATCATAGCACCAGGGTCCAAGGATATGATAGTCAACCTAAAACCAAGAAGCCACCCTCAGGGTTTGCAAGGAGAGGCAGCCCTTGCCATGTCCATTGGAGGAGGAGATTATGCGGGCAGTACAAGAACCTCAGAGTCCCAAAGTAGCTTAGGAATAGGTGCTCCCACATGCTCCGCAAGGCACCACTGCCTAGGCCCTGTTCTCCTCCTGCTCCTGCTCCTGCTCTTGGCAGCTCTGTAGAGAGAGATATGTCCAGTGAGCAGCAGGGATGCAGTAGGGGCTGAGGGAGCTACATTTCTGGTCTGCTCCTACCACCTTCCATCCTGCTCAGCCTCTGCCCTTTTGCCTCTTAGCAGGTACCTTTTCTTCCTTGAACACCTAGGCCTAGTGCAATATTTGGGCCATTGAGTCCAGAAGCCCCAACAGCACAGCATGTGTAGGATGCCCCCTGCACCATGCTGTGCTGTGGAGCCTTTGGTCCCCCAAATGACACCCCCATGCTACCTCCTACATTACCCACCATGCCACACAGCCCTAGACAACCCTCCAAGCATAGATGCCTCACACTACCCTTAGACTGTCCGCCATAAAACTTCCTGGTACTTCCTCTAGCTGGGGTCTCTTGACCCCTCTAGAACTAGCTCAGCAAAAACCTCACTCACATGGTCATCAATGTAATGTTAGACTGAATCATGCCTCCGAGATAGCATAACACTAGAGCCACTGAGCAGAGGAAAACAGAGTCAGAAAAGAGCTTCAGGCTCCTAAACTTTCATAGATAAACAACTCTATGGAGCAACATGTGCAGTTCCCCTTGTGTCATCTGTTTCTTTTGGAAACCACCATCTCCCATTTGATCCTTAATTCTTCTATACAGTTGCAAAAGCATGAGTTACACTGGTCAAATCTGTATAAGTCAAATCAGTACTAGTACATTGATCCTCTTGGAGGGAAAACTGAATAATGTATAGTGGCACTACAGTAGCTGCAAATTGTTATCCAGTCCTATTTTGCTGGAGTGGAGGATCAGTAGCATAAAAATATTCTAGCAGCAAGAGTAATTAATTGCTTTCCTGCTTCATATAGGAAATAGGCAGATCTGCACATAGATTGTTCCTGTCACTTAAATAGCTACAGCCATATCAAAGGTCTTAATCCTTTTCAATTAATGAAAATAGACTGGTTCTCTATTTCGGCTAAAACAAAAAATTGAACAAGTGTCCTTGTTCAGTAAGTCATGTTAAGGATTATTCTTAAGGATAGTTCTAAGGCTTCAGAACAAAATTAAGTATTTGTGGTCTTGCAAAGATACTTTAAAGCCAACTTTTTGTTATCATAAAACTGTCCACTTCTGGGTGGAGGCAGCTTGTAGAGAAGAGGTCAGGTGGGAGAAGCATTGAAGAAAAAGATACCCTCCTTATTTCCATTTTGGGGAAGGAGGTGCCATTTTTCATGCTATCTCCAACCTCCACCAATGTGATCAATGCAAAGCGGTCACTCCCACCCAAGGTGGAGAAAAGGTGGCAGAGAGTACCTCCAACAAGGACACCCTGAAGAGGTTAAGTGCCAATGGGGCCATAGTTTCTGGCATGTGGCAAATTTCTTTATCTGCACTCAAATTCACTTTCTTCTGACAATCCAATGCATGTAAGCGTATTCGTTTCTCTTAACAGGTATTTGGTAAGGAAATCGTAATAATTAAGCTTTTTTGAAACTGAATTGGAACACTTGCTATAAGTGGCTGTGCAGCTCAGAGATGATTTATCTTTATGGTACTAAATACAAAAGCAGCATTGCGTAAATGAGATAGAGGGGGATGTTTTAACAGCGCTGTCAACCTCCAGGTCTCCTTACTTCCCTTTAATGTGGTTAAGAAATAAGGAATCAGAAGAGCATTAACTGATAGCTAGAAGCAGACTGGTGCTTTAAGTGCTTGTTACAGGTATACCTTTCCAAAGAATTCATGCACACAAAAAGGTTTTACACCAATGCTGATCAAATGAGACTGAAGGCTTTTACAGTAAAACAATTTGTACTGATGTAAATATGTTTAAAAATCACTTGTAAAAATGCATCAAAATTCTTCCTTCACGGAAGAGATTGGTGAGCTACATTTCCAGTGGAAAAGCCACACGTAAGTCAAAGTTAACACTGCCATCATTTTCCATTGCTTCATTATCATTATTTTCAAGAGTTATTTGACAAACAAAAGGTTTACAGTCAGGTTTTGACTTTTAAATCTCACAAAAATTGTTTATGAACACAAGGCCTCCAATTATGTACCAAAATATACTGTCTCTTTTGGTACCAAATCTGAGACTACTGCAGAAACTAGTACATAACAGCTTCTTTGGTTTACTATATAATTTATAGTCATTTTCTTTTCTTGCAAGGCTTTCACACACTTGTTAACAAAAGGTCTATGACTATCAACTGCAGGAAAATATTTTGGGGGTTTTTTAAAGCTATTTTTGTGTTCTAAAAGAACACACAAATATATATTTTAGCTATAGCTTAGCAGAAATAGCAAAATATTTATTTATATACTCTTAGATCAGACAAAAAAATTGCTATTAAAGTTTATCTCATAACCAGTAAAGTCCAGCATACTGGATATGGTGGGAGAGTAGAGGAGATTGGCAACCCAATATATACGTGGCTGTGTCTGGCCTGAGCCTTCAGTGGAACAGAATTTCGCTTGGGGAAGAAAGGAGAAATATCTTTACTAAGGATCAGGTATTTTACTTGTAAACCATCTCCAAAACATACAGCTTTCTTAAAGCATTTGAAAAGTGTATTCCTTAGAGAGAGCGCAATCTAATGTCAGAAATCTGGAAAAGTCACACACAAAAAGAATAAATGCATTACTGAGACATGTGTTCTAATTAGCTCTGGACTTAGGCGGGATTTGCAGTAGCATCAAGAAACATATTTCTGTTCCCAGGTTATGCAGATTTCAAAGTATGCCTAACACATAACAACATAAGAAGAGCTCTGCTGGATCGGGCCACAGCCCATCTAGTCCAGACGGGCCGACTCCCACAGTGGCCCACCAATTGCTTATCGGCATCTCAAGCAGAAGACAAAGACAAAACCTTCACCTGTTCTCAAACCCCTGCAAATGGCCTTTAGAGGCATGCTGCCTGTCTCTCCAGCATGGAGGAAGTACCTAGGCATTCATTCTGGTAGCCATTGATACTAAAAACTTAATCTGACACAACCTCCTTTCTTCCTCATTAGGAACCAGAGCCTACCAAGTGAAAATTGCTCCTACATATACACATCATATCATCAGAATAAGGACACTTTTGCAAGATTTTCTTTAAATTCATACATTTTTCCTACACTAATTGAATGTGTGCATGAAAGATTGTTCAAATCACCTTCCTGAGCGCAACTCATTATTACTTCTATGAGCGCAGTGTCAGCTGCACTGATGCATGTAAAAATGGCTTTGAATAAACACAGAGTCTATAATTGGTACTTCAGTATTTCACAGTGGGTGGGAGACTAATTTCTTTCCCTGCAGATCAATGCCAAGGTATGGAAGACACCCCTGCAACTTCCAAACTAGTTCCCTTGTATCATATCATTTACAGGAGAAACAAGTTATTAATTGGCACCAGCAAGAGTTACTATTTTATGAAAAACTGATTCGCCTATAGTGTCAAAATTTGTATTAAAAATTCAGCTGAAATAGGCATATATTAGCCAATCAGCTTAATCTGATGTAGTAGTATGGACAGAGAAAATATCGCTGACAGCAATGACCTTGAAAGACCATTTTGAATTATGATAGGACAGAGAAATGCAAAATGGGATCTTCTGAGATCTCTCATATTCCAAACATAACTCTGGATTGCGAAAGGAGAAGTGGAATATAAAACAGCAGATCTGGATTTAGCACCTGGAGTCCTAGCGTATCCTGATGTGCCTGAGAACTTTCATTTCTACTTACTTCAGGTCCAGAGAGCAAACATTAAACCATGTCATTATAAAACAAAATTGTACTGCCAGGTAAACCTTTGTGGGCTATCAGCACAAAGAGGCTCACCAGGAAGCACAAAAATTCAAAGAAGTTGCCACATAAGTCTGGTTAAGTACCATAAGCAATGGGGTATAGTAGCACCTTAGAAACTAAGACCCCTTTTGCACTGGGCCTTTCCCCAGATTATATCCCAGAAAAGGGACCAGTCATCTTCAGAACAGCCTCAATCAGTAATGCAAACACATGCCCAGCGGGTGAGTTAACCAATCCCACTTATGCGGACAGAGTAAGCTGTGTGCCAAATGAAATTGCACCCCTAGACAACAAGAGGTAATACAGGGCTTACTTCCATCTGCCAGCTTCGTGCTTTGTTGTTTATGTTCTTCTTCTTTTTTTAACTTTATTTTAATTTTTTAATTTTTTTTAATACAACAGTATAACTTCAGAGTTCATTATTACCCCTTCATACAGTTATCATACATCAATCCATTGTTAACTACAAGTGACTTCCTCCATTTTTCAGGATTTAGATTATTGTTTATGTTCCAAAACCACTGCAATGCTAGTCAGGCACCCCACCCCCACTTTCCTAGGCTTGGTAGAATCTTTAGTTTTAACCCACATCTGGAGTCATCCTAAATAAATGTTCTAAAGATGCTCTTTTGTGGATACTGCAGGTCAGGTAGTCACGATGGCAACTGACATCTTTTAACACCACTATATTACTCCAGCATCAGCTAAATGTGACATCAAGGCCATCCTTAGATGCCAAGAGGGAAATGCCAGATCTTCTCTAGATCCCACAATTGCTTCATAGGTCATGTCCCCATGCATGTTTTGCTCCGAATCAAAATTGGATTCTGGAGGGGCCATCCTCATGCATTTTTTATTTGGTTCAATTTTCTCGGACCAAATCACCAAAACCAGGCCCAAATTTGATCCTGGAAAAAACTGTTCTTGGCGTGGTTTGGTGGCTTGGCACGCATTACTTTGCAAGCCAAGCCTGCACATGGTGACAGTCCCAGGCTATTTGGGGAGGATATTGGCTTGATTTTTCTCCCTTTTCCATGGCAAGCAACCCCCCTGTTCCAATCACTGGGTTGACAGGAAGGAGGCTTGATTTTTCTCCCCTTTCCATGGCAAGCAAACCCCTGCCCCCCATTCCAATCGCCAGGCTGACAGGACAGAGGCTTGATTTTTCCCAGGTGAAGCGAGGGTGCACAAAACAGCTCAAGTGCATGGGGATGGCTGTATGTATATACAACTCACATTAGCTGTGATGGTATGGGGATCAGCAAGATTCCGTTTCAGTCCTGCAACCGGTCAAAAGCGAGCCAGTTCTGCACCAAATCACTTGCATGGTGATGTGGCCTTACTGTCCCTACCACACAGCAGAGCAAAATCACAGACTGAGCCCCATCTGGGCATTTGCATCCATTATGGCTCAATGCATATGCCCAGGTATTCTGATGGCACTAAATTCCCAGAAGTCCACAAGCACTGCAGCCATTTTCAGCCCTGTTTCAGCCACCACATTGGCTTGGTCACCATTTTCAACTAAATGTATCCCAGAGAAGCATTCAGATAGGTAAGCCATATCACTGTTTCAGGAAAACCCGAATGGACAGTTAATTTGCACAGAATAAGTGATATGCTGCAATTTGAAATCTACATCCTGGAACTATACTGGGATTACCACAAAAACGTGTAGCGACTCCTTTATAATGAAGGATAATCCCAGGTTTTAGGCCCTGTCTGGATGCAGTCTAACACAGCACAGAAGAGAGGAGAACACAAAGTCTTTGGGGAAATGAAGAAAACTTTCCTGGAGACCCAGAGCAATTAAGTTATATACCTAGACATTTTTCAGGGGGATATTTATAGAAAAATAATAACTGTTCTTCACAAAATACAAAAGCCAATTCACAAAGAAATAAATTTAATACTAAATACACATTAAGACTCTGGTTGCCAAGTGGAATGTGGATAATTTTGTGAATTTCTTCTTCTTTGCACATATTTTATCAGGATATATTTTTAAATTGCTACTTTATATCTATATAATATATATTCTAGAAAAGCTCACTTTATCATTATGTTGCCAATGAAATTAAAACTCTGTTTCTTTTCATAATTTAGCCATTTTATGGCCATTACCACAGGTAAAACATTAGGAAATTTCTGGATGATGCTGTTTCATAACCTTCTTGTTTATAATCTCTGCAGACAGACTATATATAGTATTGGCCTGATTTCTACAGGGAAATTTCCCTGGTGGGGGTGTCTTAAAATTGAAAAATTGTACTACATTTTTTGAACTACAAACAAAAGAACATATCCACAGTTTCAGGTAGCTGGGGTACAAAGTTACCCCACCCATGCTGATGAGGCATGCCTTTTAAGAAACCATAAAAGAATAAAGATTTCCACTCTGAAAATGTGACACAAGATAATGTTCCTCATTAAAAAAAGGTAGCACCCACACCATCTGATAGTTGTTAACTGAGCACAGATTTGACTGTATTAAAATGCTGCACTGTTTTCCTGTAATGACCTTTATGAATAGTTTAATTAAAAATAATGATTGCAGAAACCGTGTTTAGCAAAGAGAAGCATACAAATAAAGCAGGACATAATTGTGAACTAGTGTTTTCCATTAGGGTTTCAAAGAAAAGATCTACCACAAAACTCTGAGCATCATCTGTTGGGGTGTGGTAACACTTAAGGTTTAATCCAGCTTCAATCCACTTTCCAAATGAGAGAATACAGTACATCAGCAAAGTGACAAGCTGTTTTCTTTCAGTGTTAAATAACTCAGAATATTCACCTTTGGGATAGATAATGTAGAAAGACAATTACTGGTCACTTTGCTGATGTACTCTCTTGCTTTGAAGGTAGGCTGAAGCTGAATTAAACCTAGGTGTGACCACAGCCTTGATGTGGTGTTCAGTATTTAGGCTGTGGCCCTCCAGATGTTGTTTGAATACATTCTCCCTGCCTTCTGGCTGTGCTTGTTGAAACCCATGAGATTGAGAGTTCAATAACATGAAAAGTTACAGCTTTCTCTGTTTCCTAAAAGAAACACAGGATCAAAAATTATTGCCAAGGCATTTCAGACAAGAGCATCTAGACAGAAAAGGGAGATGGGGGGGGGGGGTCAAATACTTTAGAGAACACATCAATATCTTGACTTTAAACTCCATTAGAAGACTACAAAGCCTGTTTTGGCTACAAATGGGTAAAGGTTACAAGGATTTTGCTTTGTTATCAGCTAATGCAGTCTGCCTTCACCTGATAGTAACTTTGTTTTGTCTCACCTAAAAAAATAAAATAAGCCTTTCTCACTTTCACTTTTTTCCTGTCTGCTTCAGTACTTCACTAGAATTCATGGGAAGTGCTGGGAGAGGTCATGGAGGGTTAGCTTGACACTTCTGAACAATCTCTATTTCACAACACACAAAGTCTACCGGCCCTTATTCATCAAGACATGTTTATCAACTAACCTCCATAAATTGCTCCTGTGCTGCTTTTGAAACACTCCAAGGAGCACTCAGGGCAGGATGGCTGATGGCTGAGCAAAGTCCCATAAAGATCCCACACTCTTCCATTATATTCACTGGACTATAAGCGTGCACAATTACGGTGCATTCACAGTGCCACAGCAGGGCTGACTGAGCATATTACCCTGTTTTCTGGAACACATCCTAATTACTTATGACTTGGCCTCAAATATCTGAAGAAGTACCACCTCTTATACAGGCCTGCATAGCCATTAACAAAATAAAGGAAGAGACCTTCTTATAGTGGCATGTGAGAAGGCCTTATCTGTGATGGCCCCCACTAAAATAAAATAGATTTGGTTCCATTTCGTGAAGAAAAATAGCTTTCAGGTGCCATAAAAGGATAGAATAGAGCGTAGCTAGGCCAGAACAACCTGCAGACTCAGATCAAAAACATGCATAGGTTGCAACAATAAACAACAAGCCAATCAGCCAGTAAAATGCTCCCCTTTGCTCCCTGGGCCCCTGGAAAAGGCAGGTCGTAAGAACATAAGAACATAAGAGAAGCCTTGCTGGATCAGGCCACAGCCCATCTAGTCCAGCATCCTGTCGCACACAGTGGCCCACCAAATGCTCACGGGCATCTCAAGCAGAGACAAGGACAAACCTTCTCCTGCTCTCGGGTCCCAGCAGATGACCTTAGAAGCGCCCCAGTTCCTCCCCCCCCCCTCAGCCTGAAAGATGCATCTAGGTGTTCGTTCTAGTAGCCATTGATACATCTGTCATCCATAAATTTGTCTAACCCTACCTTAAAGCCATCCAGACTGGTAGCTGTCACCACCTCTTCTGGCAGCACATTCCATAAGCCGATGACCCTCTGGGTGAAGAAATACTTCCCCCTGTCAGACCTTATTCTCCTACCCATCAGCTTCATAGAGTGCCCCCTGGTTCTAGTGTTGTGCGATAGAGAAAAGAAATTTTCTCTATCCACCCTTTCTATACCGTGCATAATTTTATATACTTCAATCAGGTCCCCTCTCAAACGCCGTCTCTCCAGACTGAAGAGGCCTAGATGTTGCAGCCTGGTTTTGTAAGGGAGGTGTTCCAGACCCTTAATCATTCTGGTTGCCCTTCTCTGCACCTTCTCTAGTTCCACAATATCCTTTTTGAGGTGTGGTGACCAGAATTGTACACAATACTCCAAATGTGGCCTCACCATAGATTTATAAAGGGGCAAAATGACACTTGCTGTCTTATTTTCTATTCCCTTCCTAATTATTCCCAGCATTGAATTTGCTTTTTTCGCTGCTGCCGCACACTGGGTTGACTCAGGTCACACTCAGATGCAGTGAGGCCACTACTCCAAAGCTGCAAATGCAAGCTGAACACTGAATTCTTCCCCAAGCCATATTTTAACTTAAGAGAAAGTTTTTTTATTTATTTTACCAACAACAGCCACTGACTTAGCTAATTACCATTCCATAGCCCCCTTCTTCCACCTGACTTCCTAATCTGCTAATTGGCAATAAGGCAGCTATTTTCACATTGTCAGAATGAAAAGTTATATTTCATGTTTTAAAAAAAAAATGCAGCTGCAAATATATTGATACATACTTTGGATGAAAATTCAGTATCTCTCACACTAAAAATGTCCAAAGTAACCATAAGGATATTCTGAACTTAGCAGTGATTTCATGTTGAGGCAGGATGTTTTACTCCCCAAAAGAAGACACACATATAGATGAATTTGAATCACTTACAGATTTAAAAAAGGCTTCTGTGCCTTTAATGAGTGGGTAGAAGAAAGCATTTTCAGAAGACATAGCTGGCAACACTTCCCCAAATTCCCTTTCCCATACATCTATTAAATGTACAAGAGCTGCCTTCTTTTTTCCACTAAATCATCTGGGTCCAAAATAAATCACAAAGCACATACAAGTAATAAGAAGAGAATGTGAATAGAGTCAGGCAAACCATGCTGAATCAAAACATTCTGAATGTTATTTACTAAATTTCTATAGCAGCCCAATAACCAAAGGTTATCTAAATGGCTCTATGGGGATGAAAATATACAACCCTCCATATATAAAAACAATATATTAAAAATAATGTAAAGGCATGTTATATAAAATAAAACAATTTAAAATCAAATAGCTAGGTAGACCTCTAAAATGTCTAGGTGAATTGAATGGACTTCACTTGGCACTGAAAGGAATACATAAAGGCCATTTCAGAGAAGAAGAAAAAGAGTTGGCTTTTCTACCCCGCTTTTCTCACCCATTTAAGGGGACTCAAAGCAGCTGACAAAGCTTCTGTTCTTCTCCCCACAACAGAACACCCTGTGAGGTGGGTGGGATTGTGAGAGCTCAGAAGAGAGCTGTGACTAGCCCAAGGTCACCCAGCTGGCTATGTGGAGGAGGGCGGAATCGAACCAGGTATTCCCACTAGACCAAACTGGTAGAGACTGGGTGCTACCACTGAGAAGGCCTTTTCCTGGCCACCTTTACTTCAACTGGTGGGAACACAGAGAAAACCTTAGTTTAGGCCACGATTACATCTGCTTCAGTAAGGCAGCTGGATCTAAGCCGTTTTTGGCCTGGAATGGCTTGGTAACACCTTTCTGCAGTGGCAGGACACGGGTGACGGGGCAGTGGCAGCAGGGGATGGTGGTGGGGGTGGCAGGGAGTGGTGGTGGTGACAGCAGGCCAAGGGAGTCCCATTCTGAGGTACTTCAGATCTTAGGGGGGGCGGAGAACAGGACAAGACAAAACTGTACCCCTGAGGGAGAGAAGCCTTGATGGGATAGAGTCTCAGCTCCAATCTCCCTCTCCGCTCCCTTCAAGTTGAAAAGGGATTAAAACTTTAATCCTGTGTTAGCCTGAGTAAAGGAAAACCTGGATAGAGGGAGGAAAATACATTTAGGTCAAGTTCCCACTCAGTAATTTAATAAAATTTTAAACCAGGGTGTTTTTTTTTATCAGCAGCAAGGTCTAGGTTTTTTTTGCATTCCCACTGTTACTTTATAATGTGGACTCACTCTCCATTCTTCAGTGTTTGGCAGGGAAGAAACCCCTTCCCCTCAGCAGAACACCCTTCCCATGCCGTCAGCAATTGGACACTGTCATAACCTGACTTCATTGAGGTGGACAATTTAAACCCAACCCTCTATATAAACCAGCCCCTGCCTAAGATCATGGAGTCGTTTGGCAGCAGCTTTTGTTAACTGCTTCTCCTTCCCCCATTTTGTATCCACCACAGCACAACTTCTTCCACCTGTTAACAAGGCAGTAAAACATTAAATATCACTTTCCTTTTTTTCTTATAATGCTTTGCTCTGGATCGTTACAGCAGATCAGCACGAAATGGCGGGGAGTGAAGCGAAAAGGGTGGATGGCAGAGGCCATCCTGGATGGAAGGGAGAAGGGAGGGAGGGAGGAAGCAGGCAGGCTTTTACACAAGAGCCAACACGCTTTGCAACCCCAGGATGCAAGCCGCTAAAGACTTTCATTTTATTGCTGCCAGAGTGTCCCTCCTAATAAAATCAGGCACTTTCACTCACTCCCTGCTACATTGTTGCATTGTTAGCTACTACATTCTTCAACTCCTTCTCCTCCCCTTTCAGCCAGCCTGATCTCCTTAGCACGTAATGGCGGACTATGGCATAGGAAATCATGACTTATCATTAGATCAGGGGAAATTGAGAACGCCCCTAAAGCATGGTTCCCTTCCCCCCCCAAAACCCACTTGTGTTCCCATTTTGCTAAATAAAGTAGAGTATTTCTAAATCCAGCAGCAAGACCTCTTTTGATTCAAATACAGATAATCTGCATTTCAGGACCTTTAATCCTCAGAAACTGCAGATTCTTTAAAAACTTTGGGAACGGTGAACACTCAAAATGTTTTCAAAGCTCATTATATTTGGGGGGGGACGCACCCTTAAAACCAGCTAAGTGTTTAAAAATGTAACCAAACAGGCTGGAATTTGGGCTGAAGAAAGATTAAAATAAAGGTGTAACCATGGCCTTCGTTATCTAAGTTTAAAAATAGCGTCAAATGGTGCAAGCAATCCTTCAGGAAGCTTGGTCCCATGCTATTTAGGGCTCTAAATTCATTAAATATTAGAACGTTAAGCACTTTAAACTGGACCTGAAAATGGACTGCCGATGTGTTCTAAATTCCTAGATCCTGTTAACGATCTTGCAGCCCAGTTCTGGACCACTGGAGTTTCTGGACCATTTTTAAAGGCAGCCCCCATATACAATATATTGTACTAATCTTACTCTGTTTCCACATTTATCTGGTTTATCCTGTGACAGGATAGACTGTCCATACTAGAATACACAATCCTTCATGGAACCTTCACATTCCAAAGAACTGTTATGTTCCCATCTAGAAACCTTTTAAGTCCACAGAGGGCTCTATAGCATAATTTCCAGTTTATACTGTTTTCCCCACTTTGTATACTGGACCTGTTGCATCACACAGCTGTGGACATCATAAACCTTTTAGCATTCAGAACCTTAAATGTCTGCAAGCGACGCCTTTGGGTTTTGTAAATTCCAAAGCAGCAATCAGACTTTACATATGCTGCAAACCGCATACAGATTTCTAAGCTGTTTGAAAAGCATTCATTAAGGAATAGACTGTTGTGTTTTTTTACAACAGACCTGAAAAGTAGATTGTTTCCAAGATTTTTTTTAAAAAATTCTGATGCTCATATAATTATGGAGATAAAACAAAGGAAAAAAGTAGTGCAGCTGTGTATAAGGTACTTTTAGATTAGTGCATCCAGGGGACACTGCTAGCAGCTAATCCAAGATATTAAAATGGTACAGCTTGTTACTTACAGTGACAAGAGTGTAACCCTGGCAGGATCCACACAACCCCTAAGGTCTGTGGGCCCCTTCTCCTTATGACTCAGTCAGTGCACAGTATGAGTATGGCATCTGCACACACAGTGGAGTCATTCTCCTGCCATGCCACCAAAGCACTTGTACAGTAATGAACAGCACATGAGATAAAGAACTTTCAGAGCTCTTTGTCCCATTTCCCTCTTATGACAGTGGCCCTACCACAGCCATGCTACCACTGCAACTTAAGAGGACTTACTGGTCTCCATGTCAGTTATCAAACACAAGAAATCACCCATGGGGCCATTTCCTGTGTGTGTATTGCCCACTTCACTTGGCAAGATAGAAACCACGGTTTCCCTGGCAGCAGTCTCGACAAGCAGAGGGACTTCCCCTAACCATCAAGATCATATCCAAGGGAAACCCCAGCTTTGATCTTGACTCCAGCCAGGGCACGGGAAGCAAAGAGAGGAGAACCTGAATGGCTACTGAACTTTCAGCTCACTTATCATTGCTCTCTCTGGGTGCTCTTAGTCTCATTCTGCCTGGCATAAAAAGTTTACTTCGCCACTACCTGTGACCCTGTGCATCAGTAACAGCAGCAGCAGCAACATCCATGAGGCCAGGCACCACTGAACACAACAGGACCTTAGTTCTCTGAAGACAGATTTAGCTCTGCCTAGCATTCTTCCAGTCACACATTATAAAAGCAATGGAAAAGTGAAATAAAACAGCTCTCCACTCTGCAGAAAAGAGTTTAGCCTTAAAAGGAAACAGAAGAAACAAACTGCTTTAAGACAGCAGCGGGGGGGGGGGGGGGGGGAGGTTATTTTAAAGCATTGTTGGGTTTTGAAATCCATTTCAAAACATTACTTGTAGCTTTACATCTCTTTTTATTTATTTCAGAGAAAGAAAAAATAAGATTGCCAGTAATTCTGATTATGACAGATGATTTAACCATATACAGTACATTTTGTTCAATGGCACTTTGTTTGGTGGGGGGGGACCAGAATAAATAATATTGTTAGAATCACTTTTAAATTCCTTAAATCAAACAAGGATACTAAAAATGTTTAGGAAATGCTGTGGTTAGAAATAAATAAAAACAGAAACCTTGTTGCTTAAAGTGTAAAGAGAAAAGCATGGGCAATTTTCACTTATTAAAGAACTTTTTCTACCACTCTCCACTCTCATCACCACCTGTCTCCCCTGTGGCCTGTTCATAGTCCTCAAACACAGGTGTTTGAAGACACCACCCCCTTACATTTGAAGACATGCACCCAAAAATCAACACCACAGTTGGGGTTCAAATGTCAAATGTTCGCTGAATATAATAGGGGAAATTGGTGGTACGTGATCAGCATGCTACCCGTCACTGAGGCAGCTACGCCAATGGGTATGTGAAGTGCCATTTCCATGGTGACCAGCCAACCGCACCAGCATAGCCTGGTCCTAAGTTCCATTCACTCAGAACAGAGGTATGAATGGAGCCATACCAGGCTGCCCTAGTTCAGGCACTAGTACAGTGTGAGATCACTTTTTAGTCTGGCATGCACAAAGTCGCTTCTAGAATAGGACAGGCTCTGCAAGGTGCATATGCCCCGTGCTGGGACAGACCCGGACTTTCCCTATGATGAAAGTGCAAATAGGCACTAATGGGCATACCATTACTTTTAATATGCAGGGAGAATGCACCTGTAGTCAGGGTAGGTGCAGCCTGACTTGGATGCAGGTTGCAATGTGGCAAAATAAGTTAGGTTCTCAGGCTGTTTAGAAGCATTTTGTGTGTGTGTGTGTGAGGATGGTATGATTTTTCTTAAAGGGGCTACTTTAAAAAGCCCTGTTTGGTCATACCTTAAGTCTTAAAGCAACGTCTTCAGGCCATACCCACCTAGTTTCAACCCCTCTAGATGTTTCCAGTTACATTCAGCTCATTATGACATGAAGATTTGTAAAATCATACATGGATGCAACCTGTCTTGTACCACCTGCAAAAAACCAGTAGCATATCCTCAAACTGGCAATATACCTATTCTTACTAGATTGTCTAGAGCAAGAGCCCAGCAAACCATGCACTAATTTATGGAAGTCCAGATAAGACTATTAAATATAGCCAAACAGATTTTTTAGTTACTATCATGCTAGGCGTATGACTAATGATTTGAAAAGACAAGCACATGTTCAGAAAGTCACTGCCTCCTCCAGCAGCTATGAACATCCCACCTATTATGGGAATGGGTGAGCAGCTGAGCAAAAAATGGATCTCCAATTTTTATAGGATCAGCTGTTTCACCTACCTTCCATGACATACACCAATGAACCCACATCTCCTTCCTTGATGATGCAGCTGTCTTTGCCATATTCCACTGGATACATACAATCCACAATCTCCTGGATCTGAGACAGTTCTAGATTCTTCATGAAGTCATTGTCAAGTATCGCTTCCTTAATTAGCTCCTTTGACCTATGGAAAGAAAGGAAAGTTGTCTCTTTTAATCTGAACCACTACTCTTGTATAGAAAAAGCATAGATGAATGCTACAGTGTTATGCACACTGCAGCTCACTCAGAGTTGCCTTCCCACAAATGATCCAGCTGTGGACAACCAAAAAGCAGTTCTGACAGGCTGACTATCAGCGGCTGGATTGCTTTTGGGACAGCAGATCTACATTGCCTTCTTGGTGCTGTGCGGCAAAGGGGTGTGGGCTGTGTGACTGTGACCAGACAGTTGTTTACAGCTGCTGGACCGCCACATTGACATCTGACCGTATACTAGATACTGGTTTGGACTTCGCCATGGTGATCTGACCAGCCATACACACTGCACTTGTCACTGGCCAGACACAGAGCTAGTCCAGCACACTCAGTGCAAATGGCCACTTCAGTTTTACCTGCCTAGTATGGTAACTGGAAAGAGGACCCTAAATCCAAATCTAAGTGAAAAAGTATTTTAAGTAGAAGGTGCTGAATGTCTGAACATTCAGAATTGCTTTCTTAAAAAGTGGCATTTATATA
The DNA here is from genome assembly GCA_023333525.1 of Aspidoscelis tigris stejnegeri. Taxonomy (NCBI): domain Eukaryota; kingdom Metazoa; phylum Chordata; class Lepidosauria; order Squamata; family Teiidae; genus Aspidoscelis; species Aspidoscelis tigris. The sequence goes on along the minus strand of JALMGA010000002.1, from coordinate 85,821,858 downwards.
TTTAAAAAATCACCATTTATCATATACTTTTCCTGGAAATACATGACTTTATCCCCTGACAATAAGTGCTGGCTGGCACAATCAGCAGTTGGCAATATCTTGAGAGAGCTCGGTTTGGTGCAAGCAGCACCTCATTCAGATACTGGGTGGCCGCAAGTCACAGCTACAGTGGCTTGCCACCTCAGAAGATAAAAAGCTTTGGATTTCCAGCCTCAGAAAGCATCCACACCTACAGCAGCGGGGCCCTTCAGGAAGCCCCAAAAGTGCAGTGTTCAAATGCCAAAGGTGCACTGAAGAGGACCTGCTAACGCCCTCTGCAGCACCCTATCTTCAAAGCCACCCTCAGTTCTTCCCACTGCCATCGTGTAGACTCACAGCAGTGGGAAGAGCGACCTATGCCTCTGCTTTCGGCAGGTGCTGCACTAGAAAAGGCCACATGCTGGGACCATATCCAGTGCAACACAAGACTATTCATATTCAGACTCTAGAGCTGAGGTGTCAGCCCCCAAAACAGTGAGAGGTAGGGCATATGGGCATCCCATGCCCCATGTTCTGCCCCAGGGCCACTAGCAAGTGTCCTCACCCTTAGGAGTACCCTAGCCAGTTTGGTCTAGTGGTTAAGGAGCCAGACTCTTATCCGGGAATACCAGGTTAAATTCTGTACTCCTACATGAAGCCAGCTGGGTGACCCTGGGCTAATCACAGCTCTCTTCTGAACTCTCACAGCCCTGCTTACCTCACAGGGTGTTCTGTTTTGGGAAGAAGAACAGAAAGCTTTGTCAGCCACTTTGAGTTCCCTTAAATGGGTGAGAAAAGCGAGGTAGAAAAGCCAGCGCTTCTTCTGTACTAACAGGACATGGATGCAGTGTCTTGGCATTAAGAACCTCAGCATTAAGCCACTTCTGTGTCCTGCATCAATGTTTGTTTTAGAAGATCCTAGATTCTGCCTTGGCTTCTGCCAAAACCTAGGGTGTTTTTCCACTGTCACTAGAAGTACCCATTAAGTACCCATTAATGGGTACAAAAATGTCATTACGTACCCATTAATGGGTACTTAATGGGTACTTCTCGTGACAGTGGAAAAACACCCCTAGACCGTGATCACACCTGGCTGATCTAGGTCGTCCCATTAAGAAACTGAACTGCAGCCATCCTAATTCTGTTCACACCCAATCCCCGACAATCCGTCAGGCTACTATGCTAACACCTTTTATGTTATCTCCCCAAGTCTCCTCTATGTGGCTCTTTAGTTCTCCAGCCCTCTTACTGCATCAGCGCCACCTGCATTGCTCTTTTCCTCATGCACTCTTCCAACATTTTTAGCAGTTTATTTTTTAAATACATTTTGTTTAATAGCATTTCTTTGGGGGGGGGGGGAATCAGAATAAATAACATTGTTAGAATCATTTTCTAAATTGCTTATATCAAACCAGGATACTAAAATATTTAGGAAATGCTGTGATCAGAAATAAATAAAAACAGAAACCTTGTTGCTTTTAAAGTGTAAAGAGAAAAGCATGGACAATTTTCACTCATTTGTCTTTCAGAAATTAAACAACTTTTTCTACCACTTTCCACTCTCACCACCACCTTTCTCCTCTGTCTATTTTTTGTAAAAGCAGACAAGAACATTATCAATCTAGCGCAAAATAGATTCATATTTTTATAAAATGAAGGACAGAGACCACAAGCTTGCGATCAGAACAAAGGGGGAAGGGGGCAGGATGGGAGAGCATTGGGCAATATATGGAAGAGTATGAGAGGGGGAGATTCAGAGGAGGGAAGGGAGCATCAGCCCTAGAAGGAGGGAAGGCTGGATACACCTGCCCCAGCACAGTTCAGCCCCTCTACCCCGGTTCCCCACTCACACAGGACAAGTGAAAATGGACTGGCTCCCAGACAGCTTGAGTCCTACGGAAAAGTGGACTCTGGAGAAGCCAGATGGATGAACCACAGCCGGCCACCAAGATGGTCCCAGGAAAAAAAGAATCTGAGTGATGCAAAGATAAGATGGCTAGAAGCCATCTTGAACTACAGGTGTGATCAAGGTTCTAGACCTACCTACAGCCCTGAGAAGGCTCCCTGTTTAACTTAGGTGAGACTCCCAGTACAACTTGTTCAGCAGCAACTTGCACAGTTCAGTGGCATTGTCTATATCAGAATTTGTGCAAAGTTCACACAGTCTACACAATTTACAGCAGTGATTCTCAACCTTCCTAATGCCGTGACCCCTTAATGCAGTTCCTCATGTTGCGGGGACCCCCACCCATGGGGTGGGGCTGTCGGGGTCAGGGGTTAGGGGTGGAGTCAGGGGCAGGGCCACCAGGGTCAGGGGTCAGGGCTGCTGAGGAATCCACAGTGAAAGCACTGGGGGGGGCGGGTGCAGAGCACTCAGTGAGGTGAGGGACGGAGAGGGATAGAAAGGGCTGTGGCAGGTGGCGGGCAGTGGCAGCAGAGTGCTCAGCAAGGTGAGACGAGGGACAAAGAGGGATGGAGAGGGACAGAAAAGACTGCGGCAGGCAGTGGGCAGTGGTGGCAGGCAAGGCAAGGCAAGGCGAGGGACAAAGAGGGATGGAGAGGGACAGAAAGGGCTGCAACGGGTGGCAGCGGGGGTGGCGGTGGAGTGCTCAGCAAGGTGAGGGATGGAGAGGGACAGAAAGGGCAGCAGCGGGCAGTGGTGGTGGGGCAGCGGGAGGCTCCGTGACCCCTCTGAAATTTATTTATTTATTATTTATTTATTTGTATTTCAATGGTAAATCAACCCCCAATGGGGTCGCGGCCCCCAAGTTGAGAACCGCTGCTTTACAGGGATTTTAGAGATGTTTCCCCATATCACAAACATCTGGTTCAGGTTTGTGTTATGTTTGTAAATTTCCTTGTTTGTTGCATTTTATTTTGTGGTCGAGCCTGCCCTAAAACTATGGTTCCCAGGTGGCTCCAGCAGAATACAATGGGTAGTTTTCTTTGTGGCTAGCCACAACAACTGACAGATGACGCAAATCAAAACTCTATAAATACTTACACCATACTCACTCAAACTATGGTCCCCCAAATGTTCCTAAACAATAGCTCCCAGCATTCTTCTGACACAGAATGTTGATATAGCAATGCTAGGAGTTGCTCAGACACATAACACAAGAAAAGTGTTTTGGGAGGGAAGAAAAAAATGACATTTGATAGGATGGAAAGGACCTAACCTCTCCATCTCCTCCTCTATGGATATGAAGTTTTCAATAATGTAAATGATTATGGGGGAGGTGGTGAACGGAGCTGTTGTCACTGATGGACAGATGGAAATGTCTCACATTACTTTAAAGTTCTGATACTTTCTGGCTTTAATGAAAGCTAGAAATCACAAATGTTTTTAGTAATTACTCTTTTTTTTTTTTTTTTTTTGCAAACCACCTCTCATGGATCAGTCACGTACTTGTAATTGGAATTTATGAATAACCTTTTCAAAAGTACCCATAGCTCAATCCTTCTAATATAAAGGTAGGCGCAACTCTTGTGTTTTTCTTTTTCCCCATTATGACTTACAAAGTTTTAATGAAGTATCAGCAAAAGCTTGAAGGATTATCTCCTACTCTGAATCACTCAGGCGCAAATGTTAACATTGTTCTACTCATCATCATTTACATATTGAATTTTCCCCCAGAATGTCTATCAAATCTATCTTTATCCATCTGATACTCCAGTGAACAACATCAGATTACAGACAATAATTGTTTAAAAGCTTCTTAAGGGATGTTGGGTAAATGAGATTCTGAAAAGAATAAATGTGAACAAACCTGGGCTTAAAGAACATAATGTTAAAACTGCTACATTAAAAAAACAAAGGTCATTTTATCTCTATGCATGTTTATGAAACTCTTACAAATACCAAAGCCTCCCAACTTGCACATTAATGTATCAAATATTTGATTAGCATCCCTGGGCTGCTGCAGTTCAAGAACAAAGGCAAAAGTTGTATGTGTTTGCATATAGTTATGCAAAAATAGCACTTCCTATTTTAAGAGGTTCCTCATTTATTTGATTTGTGTCCTATATCTAAAGTCTAAGTGCACGTCACAATTAATAATGGTCTGGTTTTTATTTTAAAAAGTTTTAAAAAACCAATTAAATCCATGAAAACATTCACTGCCCATGACATACACCAGAAAACCACAATAACCACCTTTTGACTGTTATTAAACTATTATCTTTAGATACAGTGGTTGGGTAAATGAGGCTTCTGTAATTTGTAATTGTTAGTTATATGAATTTTCGTGGTATATTTTAAAATTTCCTTCCCCTCCTTTCTTTCTTTGTTCTTTTTATTAGCATTTTTGTGAACCATTCTGATGCCATGGATAGGGTGGTATATAAATATCAAAATAGGAATGCTAGGAAACTGTCTCTGGATGGCAAGAGGCAATGTAGGATATAAAAAAGTTCTCCCAGTTGCCACTTGATGCCCCCCGGCAGAGATGAAGAACAATCATTGCCTGACCTTCATATCAGCCAACTGAGGTTCAAGCTGAGTCATAATCAGAATAAATTCTTCATATGCCTATCTCAGCATCCTTAGTGCTAGAAAGACTGATCACACTGGGCCAACAGACTGGAAGACTGGCCAGCAGACTGGCAGACCGGCCTAAGAGGACTGATGGAATACATTATCCACACCACAGACCAGTTTACTGGGAGGTTATGGCCACAGTAGACCAGTTCATTCACACAGAACCAAGAGTTGGAGCAGGATAGTGCACAAAAATGGTGCACTATCTCACTTCAACTGTGGTTCTACCCTGGTATACCAAAGAATGGACCAACATACCAAGCTGGTGCCATTTTGCCAGGCACCTAGAAGCAAAACAGGAAGTGCATCACTCCTGGACACTGGGCTGAAAAAGGTATAAGCAGCCCAGGAGCAACCCATCCCACCTTGAGACAGGTTGACTATTCTAGACTTGGGGCCTGTTCACACTTAGGCCTCTGGTAAGCTCTGTACCAGAGCTGTCCTAATTGCATACCAGAAGCCTATGTGTGAATAGTCCCCAGCACAGTGCAGAGGACCTGACAGTGCATTTTCAGTATACTTTCTTGTACTGTTCCCCACTATTTTTGAGGCTGTAAATTAAATGTTAACTTCAAGTATTTGAGTAGTATGGGTGGCAACAAAGGCACATAGCACAATTATTTCCAGATCAATCCCCAGCCTCTCCCTGGAAGTAGGCAACGGCAAACCACTTCTATACCTCTGCGAAGAAAACAGCATAGAGGTGTTCATGGAGTCTGGGAGGCCCTGTACCTCAGTGGTAGAGCATACTGACAGGAAATCGGAGGATTGTTGGTTTGATCACTAGTCTCTCCTCAGAAATAGGCAATGGCAAACCACTTCTAGATCTCTGCCAAGAAAACTGCGTGGAGTTGCCCAGGTAGTCAACCAGAAGTTGGCCACAACTCAATGGTACACAACAATAACAACAAAGCACAGTTTAGGAAATAGTCATAACTGTTTTGTTCCAGAGTCTACAGCTAATTATGACTTCACTCGTATCACTTTGATGGTATTTGCCTCTGAGCTCATCCAGGCTAATAAAAAAGCATCTCTAGTATGAAGACTTTTCTTGTGATGTTCTGCATTCCCTTGTCTATCTGCATGCTGCCACATCAGCAAGTTAGACATGTCCATATTTCATCACCTCATGGAAATCTTATCGGTTGGCAGTTTCACAGCAACATTTCTCTAACAATTAGCATCATGTAATCTATGAAAACCCTAAAAAGACACCTAAGCAAAATCTTTCCACGCTTGCTCTTCAATGTCATAGGGGATTTTGATTTTCATGTTATCATTTTTCTGGGCCGCTTTTGATTCCTGCACTTGCCTGACAGTGCCAGCTGCTAAGGCTAGGCAAGCAATGGAATCTAAGTGGCATGCATAATTATATTTAATGCCTCTCAATTTCCTCCTAGAGCTGGTACAACAGAATTGTATTTTTTTTCCCAGCTTGATACCAGATATCACTTTGAGAACAAAGCCAAATATGCAGGGCAGACATCGTGCACTTGGAGCAAAATCCAATGTATCTTTATTCAGAATATCTCCCGCACTTCACTATGGCTTGAAACCCAATAAAGGTCCTTTCTGCACTCAGCTTTATTCCAGATAGTATCTCAGAGCAGGAGTACCGCTGTCTGCACACTAGTGCAGGTTATGGCAGACCCTGCCAGAGGCCTGCTGTAGTCTGCACCAACATGTGGATAGGAGGCCCCTATTCTGAGATATTATCCGGAATAAGGCCCAGTGCAGAAAGTACCAAATAATTCCAGATTTCAGATGTGGAAATTTTTAATTATGCAGGCTGTCATTCCATCTCTTTCTCTCTCTCCCCCTCTGTTTAATTCATGCACTTAATCTACAAACTTCAACTCTTGCAGTCTTTCATTATCATAACAGGGGCCACTTGTTGTCTGATGCTTCTTAAAATTCTGCCCAGGAGGGTTATTGGCCTTATTTATTGCACTGAACACATCAAAATTCTTCTCAGTTATCTCTTCTGACTCCTCTTATCCTGCCTCTGATCAAACACCATTTCTATTTACCCTTTGCAACCTTGTTCGTCGTGACCTCTGATGACATCTTCACCTGTGGTTCAGTTAAATTTCAGAGTCTGGAGATTTGTTACTGAGGTTAGAAGGAGGCTTAAACTCACTATTTCCCATTCTCTTTGATATGGTACATTAAAATCTCTTCTGAACTGATTAATTATGGTCTATGCAAGGCCCAAAACCCAGAACTGTAAACAAAGAGCATTTAACCAAGCACAACAACAAAGTTCATAGGGAAAAGGATTCCACTGGAGTAAACAGTCACAATAAGCCAGTACTGTCTACGTCTGTGGGCACTGCCTGATAACTTTAAATAAAACCCTTCAAAGTGAGTGTTTAAAGGGATTTAATAGCTCTGCATAGGATCCAGAAGAACCCAAATGTTTAAAATAGACAATCTTGAAACTGAAACATTGGATCATTGGATTAAAAGATGGGATGAAAAAGAACAAATGTTACCATCTTGAAGACCCTAGCTACATACTGCAAAGGACATATTGTTAAGCCATCGCACAGAAATACCTAAAACACATTTCTGCATCATTTTTGTTATTGTGCACCACTGAATGATGGCCAACTCCTGGCTGACTACATGGACACCCCCATGGACAACTCTATACAGTTTTCTTGGCAGAGATACAAAACTGGTTTGCCATTGCCTAATCCTGAGAAGAGTCTGAGGATCGAACCAGCAACTTTCCACTTTCCAGGCACTTTGTTCTACCACTGAGCTATAGCCACTCATTTGTAGCATTACTTTTTTGTTGTTGTTTTTTCAGGCAATCCATTAAGGTGTGCTGTGATCAGTGACACTAAACACATTTAAATGCGCTATAGTTAGACAACCAGAGAAGTTCAGCCTAGTATAATTACCAAGTAATTTGCTCACAGTACACTGATTGAGTAGACTTAACCTGCCAGTAATACATATGTTGTAGCGAGCACAATTGCTGTTTACAAAACTGTCTTTTGAAAACATTTGGACAATGTCGACTTTTTAATTGCACGTAGGGTTAACAGCACAATGTCACATATAATAAACATTATGACAAAAGTTAATTAGCATCGCTTTCAAAATCAATCTCAAAGCATAAAAGAGGCAGGGATTAGAATTTCAGAAATGGATTGAACACCTGATGAGAGTATATTATGTTAAGAAGTTCAGACTTCAAAAGCTCAGGAGGTACATATGGTAAAGTGACATACAGCAGCATGAGGACTGCAGCTCAGTTCTGAACCACTAAAATTGTAAAGAAGAGCTGTAAAATGCAGTACAAATGCCAAGACTGGAAACATTTCCAAAAAGGGCAGGCTGGGAATAAAACCATTTGATTTGTTCACTTAAACCAGAAATGGATATGTGGTTTTATTTCTTAAGGACCAGGCTGCCTCTTTTTTTTCTTTTTTTTTTTAGCTGGAAGAGGCGGGAGGTATCATTAGCAGGGAGGCACAGAAACTGAAATTTAGTGGTTCAGTCTGAATCAAATCAACTGCTCTTGGTCTGGGTTTGCTTCAAACCTTTTTTTTTCAAACTATAGAGTGGTTCAGTTTCCATGTGAACCATAGAGAACTGCCCTTTGGTTACTGTGTTTTGCTTGGTTTGTTAGAATACCCCTTGGTTTGGCTTAGCTTCAATCCTTTTATTTTTTTTAAAAAAAACTGTAGAGTAGTTTGGTTCACTGTGAACCGTGAACTGGCTGAACGAGTGTGGCACATCTCTAACCATTAGAATGAACCGATAGCAAGCAAGGCTTTTTTACCACTTTGCCATCTCATCTTGGCTGTGTCCCCAAGCAATAAAAAGCTTGTTAAAAAACTTCTTTTGCCTCTGAGTGCCCCCATGCCCGGCTTTTCTCCAAGCTTCCAGTGGCACAAAAGGAAGAAAATGCGAGGGGAAAAAAGTGCCCTTTAAACAAGACTACCAGCACACTTTTTGGAAACCGTGGGTATTCCTAGCAACATTGTGCATGGAGACGCTCCGTGGCAAAAGGTGCGGGGATTGGTGGCCAAGATCTCCAAAAAAAGCACCCTGGCTCTGCTGCTGCCACCACCGCCTGCACACACAGCCTTAAACATTTGCACATCTCCCAGAACAGCAGCACCTTCCCTTCCTTTCCCTTTCTAAAGGTCAGAACTTTTAAAGAGCCAGAATTGCAACATTGTTATCAGGTGTGAAGTGGGTGGGTTACTACAGTGTAACAGCTGCTGTATGGGGGGACAATAGAGGGACAATAGAGAGGCAAATAAGTTGCTTGGGGACATGGCCCTTGTCTCTTTTTCCCTCCCTCCTTACCGTCCCAATAAAATTAAACATGTCTACTTAAAAAAATGGGTCTCTAAAAGGTACCCGTAAGTTCTAAGTGTAGGCGTATCACAACCAGTATAGGGGAGGCATTCCAAAGGCAAGGGGCTACTACTGAGAAGGCAAAAAATAGTAAACAGCTTGAATATAGTCCAATTCAAATTGATGCAAGTACTTTAAATTCCCAGTTGCTTAACCCTGACATCAAATTACATGAAGGTTCAGGAGAGGGTTAGATTCCATCAAAATGCTCTAACACGCAGTTGGGAGTTTCTTTTTCTACCTATGTAGTGCACAGCAAACCTAGTTTTATTTCCATATAATGTGCAGCCATCTTACAGCTGTAAAATGAAAATGTTGACATTGTATATTCTATGTGTCTGGGGACTAAATGCAAAATAGACTGAATGGATTGAATGATTGACTGGTATAGATTTTCTAGGGACAACAGACCACATCTTGGTAGCAACAGTGATTTACAGATCAAAACCATATGTTTGTTTATATTCCATTCTTCACCCAAAAGTGCCTAGATAGGTTACAAGAGTAAAAAGAGAAAATTTATAAGAGTTAAAATATAACTAAAATAAAACACTTTAAAATACAAACCTCCCCTGACCACCACTCTAAGCAGAACTGCAGGAAAGCTAACCATCAAAGGTCTGGGTGAAGAGATATATTTTAACCAGATACTAAAAACCATGTAGTGTTGGATGCCTACTGGTAGGCTGATCCAAAGCGTGGAGGCCAACACAAAAACGTCCCTTGAACCTCTGAGGGTAGCAGAACTACATTTTTTGATCTTAAGACATGGGCAGGTTTATAAGGAAGAGGGCACTCCTTTAGATAGTAGAGAATCTTTCCAAATCACACTTTTATCTACATTGGATCATAGAATGACTGGGAAGATAAAAGCAAGGGTTCAATCAATGTTTCTCACTGTCCTGCTACCCAACCTCATAGGCTGCTTCTGAATGAAGGAGTAGGAGTTGACTTTTGTATCCCACTTTTCTCATCCATTTAAGGAAACTCCAAAGTTTTCTATTCTTCTCCCCACAACAGGCACCCGGTGAGGTAGGTGAGGCTGTGAGAGCTTGGAAAGGGAGCTGTGACTAGCTCAAGATTACGCAGCTGGCTTCATGGAGGAGTGCACAGTCAAACCCAGTGACTATGAGGTATGAGCTCAGCATTCTAACCACAAGACCAAACTGTGTAATCTGTGTAATCTCAGGGAACTTGGACTAGCATCTTCACATATGAAGTGGCAAGTGAGCCAGTTTGCACTGGCAAGATTCACCCTCCCTTTCCAACCACTCCTCTACTTCCCCCTTCTCCCCCCCTCCACCTGGATGGGGTTTGGGTTTGTCTGGCCTTGCTCACCCCTAAGCTAAGCTAAGGTGAAGGGTGAGGGTGGGTGTGGGTTGCCAGGGCAGCAAGGTGAGTTTGAGCAGGTGAATAGGGAGGTGTAGTCGAATAGAGCCAGATACATGGGGAGGTCACAAGCAGTCTTGACAGCTAACTACATTCAAACAAAAGTAGATTTGTGCACATCCCTATTAGGATGCCTGGGATCTTCTATTATTGGACCACAATCCTTGGACCAGCCTAAGCCCATACTGTCCCAACCACACATATCCTTCCCACTAAAAATGTTAAAAAGAGGCAGAATATGTTATAAAGATCATGGAAGGGTTCGGAGTAGAAGGATCTGCTGGAGGGCATGACTGGCTGTCACTTCTTGGGCAATGGAAGTTCCCTGCAACCGTCTCTAGTTCAGGTCTCAGGTGTTGTTCCAAAGACTATAGCAAATGCATAACTTTGAGGCAACTATTGAAATGCTAAACCAAAGAAGCTGTCCATTTCTTAATCATCAAAGGTTGAAATGCATAAACAATGTGACTGTAAAACAGTATGACAAGATATTGCTGGAGGAAAAAGAGGAGCAAACATAACAAATTCTCAGGAAAGATACTGCTTGTCTCTGGATGTCTTCTCTGATGAAGCAGAAGATTTTGGACAGTTTTCTAAGACTAAAGAGAGGCAATAGTAGGATCACAGTGTTCTAAGATAAAAGTATACTGATAAACGTATACATTTGGGCCATTATAGGAAATACGCTACTCTACTCAGCTGTGGTCCAGAATATGTTGTTACCAACAGTAGGTGACATGATGGTACCAGTTTCCTATTCCATGTATGGACACCCATATCTGGCCCTAACTGAAGAGTGCTTTTTTCAGGGCTCTTTTCAGTCATTCCTTAAGAAAAAGCATCCCATCCCCAGACGCACACATAAAAACCATAAAGATAGTTGTCCAAGTATGAGTCTGAGTACATATTTTTTGCCACACTGCAGCCTCCATCCTCACCCAAGTCAGGCAACACTTACCATGACTACAGGGGCTATCCACTGATTGCCCACTCAATGGGAAACTCCTACACCATTACTTATGTAGTTTTCTGCACAACCAGCTTCAAAAAAGATTCCTTCAGAACTATAAAATCTCGAATACTGAAGAGATGGCTTTTCTGAAACTTCAAGCCAAGATAAGGAGAACGCAAGGGGGAAAATGCCTATACTATGATAATGCACTCAGGTGTGTCAAACAATAAACACTACTCAAACATTAAACACTTATTTTCTGCTCTGTGACGGTTAGTAATAAAGATAGGACCAGGAAATATTTCAGTCAATAATCATCCACTGCCAGCCATGTTAATATCTGCTCCTACTTAAAATAAAAGACAACAGAGGCATGTTCACACTTACCTTAGTAGAGCATCACGCACTAAGACCGGTATACTCCTCACCAGCCAGAAATGTGAATGGTCCTCCGTGAACTGGGCCATGCCACCATCGTAAAACCCAGGATCCTGCCGTCTCGCTGGAGCGATCACCCTCTGCCAACCATGTCACTTGGTACATGACGTGCCGGCAGGCCAGTGCAAAGGGGTGGAACCAATCCCAGCGACATTTGGGAGCACACACCCCATCGCCCCCTGTGGATCAGTCCCTGGCCAGCCTGGTGCTGCAGCACCAGTGCGCGGGGACCCGCCTAATGGTGGCCGCATTGTGCCTGTGCACAAAACCATCAATCATTGATGGCAACATGGCTGCACATGTGCAGGATGCTGGAAATCGATCCCAGCTGGCAACATGGCCATGCAAGCGCAAATGTGATCCCCACACAGTGCAGACAAAGAGTGCTCCAGGTATAGGTTGGGATAGGTGTGGAACGCTTAATCAGTAATTAGTACAACTCTGGTGAGAGCAGGCATGCTTCTAGGCTGTAGCAGCATAGTGAGAGTGCATATGCTTTTCACCGGAGTTGTACTAATTACTGACTAGAGGCCGTAGTACAAATTGGCCTTAGGATTCAGTGCTGTGTATATCCAAGCCTATCTCTTGTTCCCAGTTAGTACCCATTCTATGTGCTTGGCTCATCTGCTAGATCTTAAAATTCCTGTATGTGTGTACTTCTGCAAGTCCAGCAAAACATGGAACACTGTATGGTAAGTCTGCATAGTGGAAGAAAGAGCAAGACCTATCAGAGCTCTTCCTACCAGGCTGTGTTCCCATTATAAGCTTATTTCAGTTTCAAAACAGTTTCAATCCGCGCAGTTCCCACGTCAGGTTGGCTTAACACGCTTTCTGTGTGTTAAATCACCCCAAAGTATTGTAAATGTTAATCCTCATTTCAACAGGTCTCACTCCGGTTCGTGCGCTTGAATCATTTTACATTTTTTACTGTGGGAACGGTACCATGTTAAGGGATGAGAATGCTTGTTTAGGGTTTCCCTCCCCCAACAGCTTGCTTCCAAAGATAGTGATTTCACTGTAAAAATCTACCCCTTAAAGCAGCACTTGTAGCAATCCAACCACTTCACGCCTGATAACAATGTTGCAATTCTCCGCAATTTTGAAAGTTCTGACCTTTAAAAAAAGGAAAGGAAAGGAAAGCAGCTGCAGGTTCTGTTTTTAAGGCTGTGGCGGTGAGCGGGCGAAGGGGGCTTGAGTTGCCGTTGCTGCTATGTGCCCTGGGCAATGGGGAAAGAATCGCTGGCTGCCCGCTGCCGATTTTCCTCCATCCAGGCAAACAGCAGCAACCCAGACACCCAGCTAGGCTGCCTGAAGGGGTCCCTTATGGGTGGCACGTTCATGCCAGGAGGAAGAGGGCAGGGCAGCCCCAAAAAGCAGCTTTTAAAAAGTAGCCACTTTAGTCCCCCCTTGAGTCACGTACGCCACTTACGATCCTCAGAATCCGGATCGAACACGATTAAGTTTAAAGTAATGGGATCGGGCAAATTCATGTTTGCATCCGGTTCTATTATTTCGGTTTAGGGAAACCAAATTAAGCTTATAATGGGAACTCCTCCCCCCAAGTCTGCCATTACAGTGCTCGAAGAAACAATTATAGAAGAGTGATTGCTCACAAGAAACCAGGATGTGAGAAATATGAAATACAAACAAGGAAAAATGCTGCCTTAAAAACAGGACAAAGAGTGTTCCAGAAGTGGCAGCCTATGGATTAGTACTATACAGTGACGGGCAAAGCAAAAGGTTCAGATAGACTTAGGGCCTTTTTCCACTAGCAGTTTTCTGCTGACCTGACTTTTATGAATTTTTCTCACCCTTTCTTAAAGCTATCCAGGTTGCTTCTGGTAGTGTATTACATGGACCGATGATCCTCTGGGGGGGGGGGATACTTTCCCTCATCAATCAATCAGCTTCAGAGAGTGCCCTCTGGTTCTAGTATTGTGTGATAGAGAAAATATTATTTTTCTATCTACCTCTTTCACACGGTGAACCATATTTCAAGGCTGAAGGGGCTAGATGTTTCAGCCAGATTTTGTAATGAAAGTGTTTTAGTCTCTTGATTGTTCTAGTTACCCTTTTCTGCACCTTTCCCCGTCTCTCCTGAGGTGCAGTGACTAAAATTATAGAGAATATTCCAGATGTGGCCTAAGTAGGGATGTGCACGAATATTCAATATTTGTATGAATTCGGACTGTCATACACAAATTGAATAGGATGACATTTGTACATTGGCATTCATATTTGTACAAATGGTTCAGAACATTTGAACAAAGCTTCAGAGCATTTGTGAACCTGGGGAGGTGGGAAAGATGCTGCGCCAATCACATTTGCAAAGGATCCAGAGTGCATTCAACACGGACTGAGAGCAGATTCAGAGTGGATTCAGGGTGGACTTGACACTTTCAGAGTGGATATGTTCTGGGATACGCATCAGAAATGTATGGAACTCATATGCATTTGTATCGGATATTTTATAAATACATTCATATCAAATAGAATCCTACCACATTCAAAGGGGATATGAATTGAATGCAAAAAAAAAAACCCATTCCATGCACATCCCTAGGCCTAACTATAGATTTATAAAGAAGCACAATGATGCTTGCCAACTTCACTGATTAACCATTGTCCTTTCTTTCATATTTATCTTACTTGCCCTAATGGTATGGCTCCCCCAATATCCAGTCCTATTCTACAGCTGCATTTAGTGAGAACTAAGAATTCCTCCTGTACTCTTCCAAATAAGCCCACTCAACAATGTATTGTATGGGAAATGACGTAAATTACTTGTAAGTTACAAAAGCTTTCCAGCTTCACTACAGGGAGGGACTTTTTCTTTATCCGAGGCTGCCTCCAGACCTGAGATATTTCTCAGTGTGCTCTCAGGACTACATTGGGAATGCCAGACATAATCACAGCATTGCCAATATAGTCCCAGGTTAGTTAATTAATCCATAACCTGCAATATCACTATTATGGGAAATTCAGCAATGATGCCGAGTTACTGGTAACACCTGTCTGCACCTTTCAGAATGAGCTTGCTTAGGGCCACTGGAAGCCAGCCAAGCATGTGAAACAATGTAAAAGGAAGTAGGCAGACATTTGGCTGGCTTCCAGTAGTCCCAAGCGAGCTCTTTTCAAAGGCTGCCAGCAGACATGAAGCTAAGCCCACAATTGCTCTTCATATCTAGCGGAGAGCAGCAACAGCCCATCACAGCTGCATTGCTTCTTGTTGTCTAGTTTTCTGCAGGCCTGTGAGGTCTTTGCTGTGTAAGACAACAGATTGTCAGGGTGTTTTTCTCAGCTGCCAGACTCTTTATAAGCACAAGTTCCTTTTCATGGATGGAAGCTTTTGAAACTACTAATTGGCACTGGATGCATTAAGGCACACAAGATTACAGTCTACATGTTTTACTAAAAAGACTGAACGCAACTCTTTCAGCCGTCATTACTTGATTACCACAAGAGGTCCCACTCTGGAATGACTTGTTTTTCATTCTACAAATTAAAAGTTGGAATTCAGGAATGTCCAACCTGCCAGAATAAAGAACACAGCAAAATACAAGTTACGAGGATTTAAGAATGTACTTAGGTCAGCGGTAAATTGCAACCACTCCTTTCTCAGCCAATATAAAACATAACACTTTCTTGTCTAAAGTAATAACAGCTGTGCTGTTGTCATTAAGTTCGCCACTGTTCCGTCAGTCATTTTGGAGAGAAAGTAAAGTAGGGTTGCTTCTGCACCAAGTGTCTTGGTGTGCATTGGTCTCAGGTCAGAATCAATCAATTCAGGGCAGGAATAGGAGACACTCTTGCTGTGTTCACATTCAAGTCTTAGTTCAGATTCAGTCCACCTTCAGCATGAGAGAACCCATCAGCAAAGAGACAAGACATTTTCTTTCCATATTATCTAACTCCAAAGTAGGTTTTCTGAGTTAGATAATGCAGGGGAAAAAATGGGTTGTCACTGTGCTGTTTGGCTTCTCTCACTCTGAAAGTGGTCTGAAGATGGATTAAAATGAAGGTGTAAACGCAGCTTCTGAGAAGTGTGCCAGCAGCTGAAGTTTCCCAGTGGCCTCCAAACTTACAGGTAGGGTGGATTTTAGTAGCCATCCCCTCTGGAATAGGACCATTTCTGGAGCCCAGCAAACGATGCCTGGCTTCAAACACCAGAGCCGCCCATGCCCCGGGAATGCTCTGGAAACATTTTAAAGGTGTTCTTTTGTTAGAGTGCTCCCTGGCATTTTTTGTTTGTCTATTTGTTTGCACCAGAGAGCAGTCCATATGACAATCCCATGCAATCAGTGCTCTAAGGAGGCAGCTAGCACAGTCTGTAGTAACTGTGCATAAGCACTCTTCTTCTAAGCAGATCAGCCTAGAAAATATAGGGATGCTTTCTACAACAGAATGGTGGAATGTCTCCAAGTGTTATAAATTAGCACAATCTATGCATCATGAATATCTGACATTAAAATACCATCCATCTTTGCAGAATCACTCTACCAACTAACTATGCAATCTTCGGAAGCGAACCCCACTTAATTGCGTAGGATTTTCTTCACTCTTCCAGGGTGAAGAACAGACTAATCAACCAATACCTTTCCAGATGTACCCAGGAAGCAGAGCTGGGCATATGGAGAAGGGGGGGGGATTCTCAATCTTCCTCTTAGCTGTCCTTGCTGTGCTGCAGTGTCAGAGGACCAAAGGGGCAGAAATCAACTTTTCCCCAGCCAGAGAAGAAATTGAGTGCCTATCCTGTCCTTGCCATTGCCTATGTGAAAGGGAAAGGCGGTAATCATCTTTCCCCAGTGAAGAAAAGGACTCAAAAGGCAACCAACCACTTTACTCTAGCCTTTGGAAGGAGCAACATCTTCCCTTCCCCTTACAGGAGCTTTTATTTTTGTTTCTGTTTTCTGTTTGTTTTAATTGCATCTTTAGTTTTATTGTGACCCACCCTGAGACCTTTGGGTATATTAATAAATAAACTTCTCTGCTACATTTGGAGCATGAGAGTGTGGCTTGGTGTGTGTACGTTTGATTGCATGAAGGCAAGTGTTATGCTGCATCAAGATAGGGCCTAAAATGGGATTATTCTGGCATTATATTGGCAATCCCAACACAGCCCTGGGATACAGGGATGAAAGAACACCCAACTTGGGATTTCCTGAAATGGAGATATGGCTTACCTGTATGGGTGCTTGTTCCCAGGATCCAATTTTGTAGAAAATGGCCACCATGCAAGAGTGGGGTGCTTGCACACTTCTGGGTTGTTCACACTATCACTATGGGAGCAACGCCCAGACCGATAAGGGCCTAGGCTTGCCCTACAAATTTGCCCTGCTGTCCGACAGGGATGTCAGAAGGCAACTGTGGGACAAAACAGACCAAGCCTGGGAAGCTCTGTGCCCACAATCCACTTTTCCGTGGTAGCTGGGTAAAAGCCAGATTCAGGGAAATTATGATGGATCAATCAGTTGCATAATTCAACAATTTGAGGGGAGCATTTACAATTTTTCAACTTCAAGAAACCTGCAAGCTCTCATTCCACTCTGTGCATTTTTTCAAGGGAGAATATACACCCAGAAGTCAGATCCTCTGAAGATGGAAATCGTAACTACATCCAAAAGAGGAATGATAGGACTTGGCCTAACAATGCAAAAACTGCAACAAGTGAGGAGATACCCCTCCTTGCTGCTTCATGACAAAAGAAGATGAGGGACCAGATGTCCTGTGGGTATCACTGGATACCTTCAAGAGCATCATTACATTACTTGAACTATACTTAACTCCAGCATGCGCAAACCACTGTCCTCAATTCCTTTAAGTTTCGATAGGGAGTAGGAAGCCACCCTTTCTGTCCCTTTGACCAAGCTATAGAGCAGTGGTTCTCAACCTTCCTAATGCTGCGACCCTTTAATACAGTTCCTCATGTTGTGGTGACCCCCCGACCTAACCCTAACCCCCAACCATAAATTAATTTTCATTGCTACTTCTTAACGACCCCTGTGAAAGAGTAGATCGATCCCCAAAGGGGTCCCAACCCACAGGTTGAGAACCACTGCTATAGAGCAATCTCCTTGCCAGAGTTCAATCTTTACTTTCTAAACTCCCTGAGCATTAAAACTCTATAAGATGTCAACTGGCAACTGCCCATGGCTCCAAATGACCCCGGCAACTGCTTCACCTGAATCGTCTCTGATGCTGAAAGCCTTTCAATGGCAGCCCAGAGAGTTTGCTTCAGTGACAAACCACACAATAAAAGCAAATATACAGTCATGTTAAAGTTGGCAGTCTGAACAGTGGGTCATCCCCAAGCAATGGTTCACTGCATTGCCACAAAGGCTTAGGAATATAGCTTCCTATGTACAAGACAGTTACATTACTGCACAATTAGTCTCATCTATGTAGTCTTTGGAAGTATCCTTTATAAAAAGCCACAGATCAGTCTAATTCTGTTAAGCCTGACTGATCCAAAGATAAATTTGCCCAACCAATGCTATAGTCATATAACCATGTAGGATACTCTGTGCTAGACTGGAAAGTTCTATTTTATCTAGAGAAAACACCATTCATCCAAGAAAGCATCAGCCAACATTATTTGCTTGCAATATTGAACCTCTTGACAGTTTTATCCCCATTTTATGTCCATCATTCTCCAAATCTGAGTCTGCATTTATGTAAGTTAACTGGATGTTAATCCATCTCAATGAATACATGACACCATCTGATGGCTGTTCCCATGTGTTATATAAAGTATCGACCACCTAAAGCCTATCTGCTCGTACAATAGTTATCTTTTCTCTGCTTAATTGTTCTATAAGCCATTGTCCCATAAACTGTGTCTTCCCAAATGTTGCTGAACTCCATCAGCTCCAATAGAACACTAAAGACAAGAGATATTGGAAGCAACCCCATTACAAACATCCAGACATAAAAGGGTATATCACAATTTCATAGATTCCTATTATGGAAACAACACATGCCATGAACTCCATGGTTAGTAACCAGAGTAAAATCACGGAAACTGTGGTTCCTCCCTTCCCCAAAAGATCTTCTTTAAATTTTGCCATGAAGAATAAAGTTTGAAGAGCTTTGTCTTGTTCAGATTTATCCTCTAGTAGTTCTAAATATAGGCCATATTTCCATGCAAGCTGTCATATCAAAATGGACCTCCATGGCTCTGTTTTGGAGCACAGAGATACTTGATGATGTGGTGATGGAGATGCTTTTTCATAGAGTGCAAAACCACTCTTCACACATGGTTGCCTCAGAACACAATCATACACTCACCCTTCAGTGAGGCCATTCCCTCCACATGGGGTACCTTGGGCTACTCCAAGTGGAAACATGGTGGCTTAGCCCCTTCCATGAGACACCTATCAAACTAAGTGGACACATAGACATAAACTCTTTTCTCTCACTCTTTCTCCAAGAGGGGAAAACCACTCTGAAGGAGACTGCCACCCTCAGTCCCTCTTGCTGCAACCATGCAGGCACACAGCAGTGGCAAGCGCAGCCTACACAGCTGCTTTCTGTGGCTGCCATGCCAACAAAGGCCCAGTTCCAGGACTTTTCACGCCCTTCATATTTGGAACTGATGTCCGCTCCAAAGATAGCAAAGGGCAAGGGATGGCATGTGTGGGTCTCCTGAAGTTCTCCCAGGGACAGCAGTAAATGCCACTCCCTCAAAGTACCCTGTGCCACTGGAGGCAACCTGTAAGTTTTATGATATAAAAAAGAAGCATATGTGTGACAGGAGCATTAGTCTCACTTCTCATTACACATCTTCTGAACAGAGATTCTTAAAATCCTTTTCTGTGACCTACAGGCTGCAGTAAGTGAAACCTCTTAAAACTACAGTAGTGAGAAAGAAAAGACAGAAAGTAGTATTATATTCAGGAGCCCTTTTGCACTTCCTGTTCCATTGAGGGGCCTCAAACAGGCATGTACTAGCATTTGCATTTGTGAGTGCTAGTGCATGCTGCCCCTCCCCCCACGTGTTCGTAGACCTACTAGAGGTCTGGATGCATGCCCAGGCACCATCATCTTCATCCCGGCAGCTGGTGCCAATACCTGGGCAACAGTGATGCACCGCACATGTGTGCTAGCTTCCCAGATCACCTGACATGCCCATGTGCTTGTGCGGTACCTCAGTGACCCCTGGCACCGCAAGTGCTGCAAATACTCTCTCCACTGGCCTAAGGTAAGGTTTCGGATGCATGTAATGCACAATTTCATGCATTACCCCTAATGGATATTGGGGTAGCTTCTGGGATAGCAGGAGGCATTTCTGGTGTGGTGTGGAAACACCTCCTGTAAGTGCCGATGGTGCTTCCCAGAAGCTACTCCAACATGCACATTTACAGATATGTTATAGAAGTTGCTAAATGTTCAGAAAACACCTTACTACAGCTGCTTTGTCTCTGACACTGAATATTCTTGTCTCCAGTTGCCTGATGTTGCCAAGTGATATTCTGTAAAGGGTATGGCAGAATTTTGCATTCCTTTAGGCGGCATTTTGTTTGCTGACGATTTGATGGATCACCAGGATGTCTCTGCTGACTAATTGGAATTTCAGGAGACCACCTTAAAAGTGGCAGCCAGGTTTGATGAAGGACAGCTACATTGTTCCTGGTCTTGGATAACAGATGTTTCTGAAAAATCTACCAGGATAGTTGATGGGGAAGATAATGATACTTGGAAAAGCAGAAGGCACAACAGATGTCGCTTCGTAGGGGCAAGGATCTGCACTATGAGAATCAAAGCGAGTTTTCCCTTGTGTGTGGTATCTAACAAACAATAGTGGCTCATGAAAAAAGTACAAGGATTGTGATTGCTGGATGAAGTATTATGTCATGCAGCCTTGCCACATTTCCCCAATTAAATGCCTTGCCCTGTGGCCCTGCTTCTTCTAGAAATCAGATTAATAAATCCATCAAATGGTTTGAGAAGGGAAGCTCAGAAATAGTTCATTCCCTGGAGAATTTCAAATGCAAAACATATACATTTCTGTAGCCCGGAATGAAGACAAGAGTGTAACAGAGCAACTCTCCTTAGAATTATATAAAACCTTATTCTACCAACATTATCTCTGTGAACAAAATTCCATGTCACTGACAGCAAGTGACAAAAGAAAAAAAAGAAGAAAAGAAAAGGAACGTGCATCTCTTTGCTACTATATAATATGTAAGACTGAAAATGAGAAAGTTATCCCCATTGTGAGGAACTTCATTTCAAATAGCAAAGGGTGATGTGTATTTATGGGCTGAAATGTAGCTGCGGATCAAAGGAATACTAACAGGAAAATAGCTTTTTAAAATTCATATATCTGCATCCTGAAAGGCAGACACCTTATCTCAGCTCTCAAAAGACAGGACTTCCTGTTTCTGAATAGGAAATATGATGGGGGGAAAAAATAAACTCATCCTGCTGGGCATTTTTAACTGGCTTCCCCAGGAGTTCTGTTCATGCTCAGTGGCAAAAACTGTGCACAGAGTGATGCCAAAGTGGCATCTCATTCAGCAATTATACAATTTCCAAAAAAATTTAAAAGCATGCAGGTGTAGAGATGTGCACGAATGCAATTTTCGGGATTCAATTTGATTTGAATCAAATATCCAAAAATTTGATTTGATTCAAATATTTAAAATTCAAATTTAACCAAATTCGATTCGAATAATGCACATTTGAATCTATTTGTTCAAATTTCCAATTCGAATTTGCACTTACAAATGTCAGCAACGTTTTTATGTGCCTGTATGCATCATTACACATCCTGTTCTCATCCATATGCATCTGTACACATCTGTATGCATCCCATAGTTATCCCGTATGCAACCCATTTTCATCCCGTAAGGATCTGTACAAATGCGTACGGATGTGGGTAAGATGTATATGTGCGAGTACGCATCATGTATGAGCTTGTACACATGCAATGGTCCAAATAATTCAAATGAATAGATCCAAAATTCAAAATTTGTTCAAATTTTTAAATTTAAATTTATGGACATTCAATTCTAATTCAAATGTCAAAATTCAGACAAATTTGATAGAATTTCGGATACCTTTGAATATCTGCGCACACCCCTACACAGGTGTGGCTGAACAGAACCATCTTTGAAAGTAGCATGCCTAAGGCTATGCCAAGGTTTTGAAAATGATGGGACTGTGGGAAACCCCAAAGGCTGGACTGGAACAAAAATGGCTCAAAAGGGCAAACTGGTGACTATCCTTCTGACTGGTTAAAGTCTGCCACTGGCAGGCTCAATACCTATAGTCTGTCTCCAGATTATTTATTAAAATTATCATAATACTAAATGATTATTCAAACAGCACATACTGGGTCAGGATCACCAAACAGATCCAGTTGTACAGCCTGAGACTATTCTGTAGGACACAGAGTATCCTGTGCTGTGTTGGAACAACCTGGTCCAGTTTTGAAATTGCTGCCTGGGGCTGCTGTAGTTAGGTGCTCAGTAGCAGCACACTGCTGGTCCTGGTTCCAGGCACGGTATGCTGAACCACAGACACTGGTCTGGTATAACAGCTGGAACACTTTGTGGACCGCTTAACATTTTCACACCACAGCCCGCTCCCATGGCTTATTCAGTGCAGACAAAGCATTCCAGAGGGTCTCTTGGGCTGATCTACCAGCCCAGCCTAAATATACAATCATTCCACATGACATTTGCTATGTAAACTTAAGATCACAGAGTGTGCACTCATAGCCATATCAAAAAACCCAGCACCATGCTGACCTAACTTCACAGCTCTAAATAAGGTTGGTTGCTGTTGTTGCAATCACATGTTCGCACTGTAGTGGCAGGATTAGAAGCCAGCCTTGGTTTTCCTTTGGAGTACTTGCAGGCATGGATTCTATGCCCCAGAGTGGCCAGGCATGATGCTAAGTGGTTAATGTGCACCCAGACTACAGCTAGTACGGTCCCATAGAGAGGACAGGGTTAATTTAAAACCTGATACCTACATGTATAACTTGGTATCTTCTCTGCATGGCTCTGACAGGTGCACAAAGGTGCTTTGTTTTTATTTATTTATTTCCAGATATTTATATCTTGCCCTTCGCCTGAAGGTCTCACGGTGGAGTGCAATACAAAAATATGAACAAACTCTATTAAAGCATACAGAGCTATGCAGAATAAAATTAAAATACAAGCCCCTCTCAATCTTGCATATTAACATTAGGGCTATGCTCACACTTAAGTTTTAATCTAGCTTCAGTCTGCTCTCATAGTGAGATAACACATCAGTAAAGCAGCAAGCTAAGGCATTTTTGCACTAAGGTGAAGACGCCTCAGGACGCTTCAGCCCAAATGCGTTGAATACAGTTCCCCATCTGAACTGGCAGGTAAAGGACACGTTCAGAATGCGTCCTTTACTTGCCTACACGCGGACAGGGAAGTGTACTCAATGTGTTTGAACCAAAGACCCCCCCCCCCCAGCCTCCCCTGATTGGCTGCCTTGCAGCCAGGGGTGGGGAGGCCAGTCAGATTCCTTCCCTGGGGTCTTGCCACCTGCATCGGCCAGGATCAGGCCTATGTAAGTGGCAGGACCCCCACCCAGCACTCCCCAACCCACCCCAGGGTCGTGTGTGCTCGCGGGGCGGTCCTTCATTGGCCGGGCACCCGCCTGGCCTCAACTGGCCATCTGCGCAGGTGCAGGTGCCTAGTCAATGAGGGGCTGCCCCACGAGCATGCGCAGAACATCCCTGGACTATTCTAGCCAGAATCAAGCCGGCAGCAGCAGGTAAGCCCTGTTCACATGCGAACACTCTCCCTCTGGAACAGCTGTGAATGCACCAAACACGTGGAGATGCTTTCAAAGCAGTTTTTTCTGCTCTGAAAATGGAACACATGAAGAGCGCGTTGGGACACTTGGGGCGGTCCAGAACAGATCCGGCCGCCCCTGACGTGCGATTGCAGCGTCTCCGCGTGTTCTCCACACGTTCAGAAAACCCATTTAAGGAGTAGAGTAGATCCAGATGAGAACTGTGCTATGGGCTCACTAATCCAGATTTGTGGTAAACCAGATAAATGTGGCCAACATCCATACTACCACTTGTTAACATGCATTTGGTATTCTAAAGGCCACTCAGTGCACAGGCCTCTGCATGTGGCTGATCCAGATCTAACTTACACAGATCTAGCTAATAAGGATTAACTGAGGTAAGTGCAGAAAGGGCCATAGCAACATACTACACTTAGTTCGTGTGGGTTGTTCTTTTTTTAGCTTAAGCAATCATTTAATTTCCCCAATCCACTGCTTTCTTCTCCTACTTCTTCTCTCTATTCACAACAAAATCATTACTCTTAAAAGCCTTCTATCCTCTGTCCCCATGTCTCTG
Organism: Aspidoscelis tigris stejnegeri; assembly: GCA_023333525.1. Taxonomy (NCBI): domain Eukaryota; kingdom Metazoa; phylum Chordata; class Lepidosauria; order Squamata; family Teiidae; genus Aspidoscelis; species Aspidoscelis tigris. The sequence continues at coordinate 85,797,783 of JALMGA010000002.1, read as the reverse complement.
CCCAATTTGACCACAGATCAGACTTCACCATATTCTAAATTCTTTTTCATTACTTTACATTATAATCATCCTTAAGGCAGCCTACAAAATCAACCTGTGTTTTCCTGCTAAATACATCTCTTCTGCAAGTGCAATTAAAGGTTCAAACACCATAATATGGAATTTGTGAGTTTCTGTTTCTTTATCAACACTTCTAAAAGACCATATCTCATTTCTCACAGCAACCCCTTTGGGCAGCAATTCTCAAATGGCATTACTTGAAAAGTCTTGCAGGTTCTCCAGATAACTCAATTACTTTATCATCAAGGGCAGCACTGTATTACAAAAATCACGACCCCAAACAAGGCAATTTAATATTTCCCCTGTTAATCTCTAGCATCTTGCTGGCACAATGTGATTTGTTTTAATATTTCACTATAATATTTTATGCTTATATTTTAATATGAGAACCATTCATGACCTTTGGACAAAGAGCTGTAACTGTTTAATTATTTAAATATTGTAATGACCAGTATCTTGTTAAGCTGCACAATAAATTCACCCTTGAGAAATCAAAGCAGCCTCAGTGTTGATTACTCAGGAATGTGAGGGTACATATTTTTGACTTTCCCTAACCTATCTGTTGACCATCAGTGCTCCATTGTACAGTTTGAAACATTCACAAGAATCACCAATAATGTCATAACTATGACGCATTCCTTTGTGAATGTTTTTAATTCAAGATAAATTGCAGACATGGAGCCAATTTGCACTTTGGCCTGTAGTTCACGACAGGTGAACATCTGGGCAGGTGCATCTGCACTTAGAGGAGGCTGCTCCACAAACTACCTAACCTTCCCCAGGAACTTACCTGTCATGTCCAGGCAGTAAGCATTCCCATGTCTGCTGGATGGGGAGGTCATCAGAGCCGCCATGCAAGGGAGGTGACAGCTCCGCTGGCCTCCTGACGTGACTAAATCTGTGCAGAGCATGAGCATTATCATAGTGATAGTGCTGATGCACACAGTCATGGAGGGTGCCACACTCAAGATGGCATCATCCTGAAGAGGATCAGCCTGGCGATCAAATGGAGGTAAGTGTTTGATCGTGCAGGGGCTGGGCTAACATTGATTAGTGAGTGCGATAGCTAGTCAGTATTAGTTGATTGCACTCCTTTCCCATCCATGGAACAGGAAGGTGGACTGCAAAAATGCCCCTGTTGTGGACTGGAATCTAAGAGAGTTTCCACACAGTTCTTACAGATGGTGCTATTCACCACCTTGAAACGCTGAGTCCATATGCCAAAGGGGTCCCCAAGAAGAAGAAGAAGAAGAAGAAGAAGAAGAAGAAGAAGAAGAAGAAGAAGAAGAAGAAGAAGAAGAAGAAGAAGAAGAAGAAGAAGAAGAAGAAGAAGAAGAAGAAGAAGAAGAAGAAGAAGAAGAAGAAGAAGAAGAAGAAGAAGAAGAAGAAGAAGAAGAAGAAGAAGAAGAAGAAGAAGAAGAAGAAGAAGAAGAAGAAGAAGAAGAAGAAGAAGAAGAAGAAGAAGAAGAAGAAGAAGAAGAGTTGGCTTTTCTACCCCGCTTTTCTCACCCATTTAAGGGGACTCAAAGTGGCTGACAAAGCTTTCTATTCTTCTCCCCACAACAGAACACCCTGTGAGGTAGGTGGGGCTGTGAGAGCTCAGTAGAGAGCTGTGACTAGCCCAAGGTCACCCAGCTGGCTTCATGGGGGAGGGTGGAATTGAACCTGGTATTTCCAGATAAGAGTCCGGCTCCCTAACCACTAGACCAAACTGGCTCAGTTTGCACTTCCACTTCTAGCCGCACAACTACAGTAACTGAAGCACCCCTTGGTGCAAAATCCGCACCAGGGAGAGTGACAATGAGAGACCACTTCAAGGAGGTCTTTGGCGCCAGTTTGCTGGGCTTCAGAAACAGCCCCAAAGTGAGCTATCTGAGGTTCACCACCAAATCTTCCCCTAGCCTGGAACTTTTAAGTCTAGGGAACTTTTGTTCCCCAGCTTCCAAAGAAAGTTGAGATGAGGCCACCTCATTCCACTCCAATTTGTAGCCCAGGCTGAGTGATCCAGGCTACAAACAGACTCTGCACTGCACACTAGTTCGTGCAGAATGGAACCTACCCACCATTCCACAAGCCGCTTTCAAGTACAGAATTTGGGACCATAACAGGGCTTTGGCAAGGATAGAATGATCTTGAAGATCTGTTGTATCAAATGATGTCCACTGGACTTGTTCAGTGGGTGGATTGCACAATCCAGATCATCTATTCCACCTGTTTTCAGGCCGTAAGAAACCTTTATGCATGGCCAGAAAATAAAAGCCTATTTAACAAGCTCATCACTGTTGACATTCAACAACAACGAGATTCAAAAGAGCATCGTAACAGAAAGCACACTGGCAGTATTTCATACAGTACAGTGCCTGACAAAAGTTCTGTCGCTTATCCATGTTGTTGAAACCAAAGCCTATAACCTGACTTAAAATTCATCCATTGGTTTTAAAAATGACTCATATGAAAGCTGAAACCCTCCCAAATGAGGTTTTTAAAAAGAAAATAAATTTGCTTCACTGCTGAAATATTGATCATTTAATGAACACAGAAAGGTCAGATTTTGGCTAGACAAAAGTTTTGTCACCCACAAAAAGTAATGTGAAAATCAAACAGATAATTCACTTCAAATACAAAGATATGTTTCATAACATTGGTGAATGAAATTGTGGTGCTATTAGAGCCATATTTAATATTTTGTGTGACTTCCATGAGCCTGAAGGACTGCATCCATGCGTTTCGGCAATGATTCATACAATTTATTGATGAAGTCATCAGGAATAGTAAAGAATGCAGTTTTACATGCCTCCCAGAGTTCATCAAGATTCTTTGGTTTTGTGTTCCAAGCTTCCTCTTTCATCCTACCCCAAACATGCTCAATGATGTTCATATCTGGTGACTGGGCTGGCCAGTCCTGGAGCACCTTGATCTTCTTTGCCTTGAGAAACTTTGATGTAGAGATGGATGTATGAGATGGAGCGCCATCCTGCTGCAAAATTTGACCCCTTTTATGATTGGGAATGTAAGAGGTAGCTAATACGTCTTGATATTTTAGGCTATTGATATTACCTTCCACCTTGCAAATGTTTCGCACACCCCTATACTGAATGTAACCCCAGACAATGATCTTTCCACCACCAAACTTAACTGTTTTCTGGGTATATCTTGGATCCATACGGGCTCCAGTATGTCTCCTGCAGTATTTGCGGCAGCTGTGGTGTAATTCAACTGAAGATTCATCTGAGAAATCCACCTTCTGCCACTTTTCCAGCGTCCATCCGTTTAGTAGGCTGTGGGCCTTGGCAAATACCACACAGTTTTTTAATTGACTTTTGTTTAGTGCTGGCTTCTGGGCACTGATTCGACCATGGAGGCCATTTCGAGACAGAATCCTACAAACTGTTCTAGTTGACACAGAGACTTGAGGTGACCAGGCCTGTTGGAGCTCTGCTGCAGTGGAAGAAGGGCTGGCTTTTGATTTTCGAACCAACAGACGTTCCTCCTGAGCAGTCGTCTTGCGGGGTCTGCCGGACCTGGGCTTGTCAAAAACATCTCCAGTCTCTTCAAATCTTTTTGTAATTCTTTGTACTTGACGCTGAGACACATTAAAGGTGCCAGCCACCTCTGCAGAGGATCTGGTCTTCAGTCTCCTGATAATCAAGGCTTTGGTCGCAGGGTGGATTTTTGGCATGTTGTCAGAGGTCAAGTTGCAGTTCAAGTGAAGGTCTGGAGTGCTGGAGTTCTTTTTATACACACCCACTAATTATCTGATCAATTAGTGAGCACAGATGAGACTGTAAACTAGGATTAGGTGCATTATATGACAAGGCGACAAAACTTTTGTCTAGCCAAAATCTGACCTTTCTGTGTTCATTAAATGATCAATATTTCAGCAGTGAAGCAAATTTATTTTCTTTTTAAAAACCTCATTTGGGAGGGTTTCAGCTTTCATATGAGTCATTTCTAAAACCAATGGATGAATTTTAAGTCAGGTTATAGGCTTTGGTTTCAACAACATGGATAAGCGACAGAACTTTTGTCAGGCACTGTATATGGTGTGCCCAGAATTTGTTTTTGTAATACCTAAGTTAAAGTAGCAGCAACCCTAGGCTGAATAACACAGCAGTTCCTGCTGGTCTGAGTGAAAGAAAAGAAAGGCCATTGCTTTTCTGAGGCTTCAAGCAGGATCAACAGGGTTCAAAGCAGGTGGGCAGGCAGGAAAGTAGAGATGAAGACATCGGTGGCAGTGAAGCAGGGCAGCCTGAACTTAAGGACATAAGAATATAAGAGGAGCCCTGCTGGATCAGTTCACAGACCATCCAGCCCAGCGTTCAGTCTCACATAGGCCATGATCGCACCCGTAGTTCAAGACCATGTCTGGCCATCATCTCTTTACATTGCTCAGATTCCTTTTTCCTGGGATCATCTTGAGGGTGGGCTGGGGTTCCTCAAGCTGGCTTTTCCAGAGTCCACTTTTCCACAAGACTCAGTCCGTCTTGGAGAGCTAGTCCATTTCCAGTTGTCATGTGCAAGCAGGGAACTGGGATAGAGGGGCTGAACTGCACTGGGTGGGTGGATCCAGCGTCCCTCCTGAATCCCTCTCCCCTCCTCTGAATTGACCCTCCCAACCACTTTCTCAGATCCTCCTGTTCTTCCTACACACACTCACATCCCTTTTGCACAGCTTCAGTTTCTTCCTCTTTTGTGTTCTCTCCTTCTGTCTCTCACACCCAGGACCACTCACCCTTCACACGCTTGCCACCGAGTTAAATAGGCTGATGGCATAGCATGGTGCAGTGCAGCACAGGATGGGGACAATTAGGTGCTCTTAATTAAAAGATCCTTGCCCTTTTAATCTCTGGGTGGTCACAGCACTGGCAAATCGGGAAGGGGAGTATGTGTGCTTGACAGTGTATGAGTGTAGGGAAGGCGGAGATGGAGGGGAGCAGGAGGGGGAAGACTCCTGCAGAACTGAAGGAAGGAGAAAGAAGGAGATAACAGAAAAGGTGTGAGCATAGCAGCCCGATCTGAGGACTGATTATCAGGAATTGGGTATGAATAGGATTAGGATGGCCAAAATTGAACAGGGGGATTCTGCCAGAGAAAAGAAAGTAACCCAATAGGGTGAAATAAATAAAGACAATGTCTTCCCCAAACACCTATGTGAATAAGAAATACAAAAATGTAAAACAAAAATGTAAAATATCATTTTTATTGATTATAGGCCACTGAGGAAGACTTTTGTCGAAATGCATTTGGCCTCTTTTATTTCATTACATTTACTGAAGTATTTTCTATTATTTTTTAAAATATTTTTCATTAAAACCTAGTGGGGTATTGTTACCCTTTCAGAAATTATATTTGCTTTTCTGTTTTACAGTTTTGTATTTCTTATTCACATAGGTGTTTGGGGAAGACATTGGGTGCATCCCCATGGTACTTTTTCCTGTCGCTATTGTCCTTCTACTGCAGCGAATCTAACAAATGTGCGTTCAATTCCAAATTAAGTGTCCCCATGGGGCTCAGCAAAATGCGCATTTAAAATGTACTGACCATCCCCAAGGAAGCGTCTTTTGCTTACCCGCATCTTTTTCTTCCCGCCCCTCACTGTTTCATTGGGTGCTCGTGCGATCGTATGCTCATTCACAAGCCCAAAAGAAAAATTTACAAGTTCTCTGTTCGCCTCCCCCAGCCAGCGATCTTGCCTCATACACTTTCACTTGCCTCATACACTTTCACTTGATATAAGCAATTCATTACAATGTATCATGCTGTTTCTCTTTGTGATTGGAATGCCTGCCTACTGTTTTCATATCGTGAATGCTGGCTGTGGATGAGAGGCAAAAAACAAAGAGAGAGAGCTTGCCGCCTCAGAGAGAAGCCCCGCGCCTTTTGCCACGGAGCGTCTCCATGCAAAATGTCGCTCTGAATACCCGCGTCTTCCTGGAAAGTGCACTTGCAGTCTTTTTTAAAGGGCTGGTTTTTTGCAGCGCATTTTCCTAATCAGCGGCGCTGAAAGCCGTGCATGGGGGTGCTCCGTGACAAAAGAAGATTTTCAGTGGGCTTTAAATTACATGGGGATGCACCCATTGTCTTATTTATTTCACCCTACTGGGGTTACTTTCTTTTCTTTGGCAGAATCCCCCTGTTCAATTTTGGTTTTGCACTTTGGGGTTTTTTTGCTTTAGGGACTTGAGTAGATAGGATTAGGATGGCTTAAGTTCAGTTTCTTAACGGGATGGTCTAGTTCAGCAAGGTGTGATCATGGACATAGTAGCTGACCGATTGCTTCTGGGCATTCTCAAGTAGAAGACAAGTTCTACTGCTCTCTACCAGCCACTGCAGCTCATATGCTGCTTCCACTCTGATCTGGCTCTTCCTTATCAACTTGGAAGCCTCAAGAGGCCACTTCTGTACCCTTTGATACAGCAGCTGGGCTCCTCCTTCCCGGACTGCAGCAGTGCATTGCTGCTGAACACAAGCGCCTCTATCAGAGAGCTAAAGCTTCCTGATGATAATGAACACCACTGTTCAATTGAGAATTAGCAGATTTTACTTATACAAGCACATAAATGATGTTTGTTAACAAAGATGACAGCCAATTCATTATAAATTATATCGGTTTCCCAGTAGACTTAATCTGGATATGCTAACAGGAGCTAATGGAACAATGAAGACATATTCAGAAAGATCTCACTCACTCATTCTGGTTTAAGCTGAAATTATTTCAAGTTATTATAGTTTACTTTTACTTCTATGAGACAAAGGGTGGCTTAACTATCAGAAGTGGCAGATTATAAGATGGTGCCATCCATGTCTCTTACGGCATGTCCAGCTGAAGAGATTTTGGTCGCCTCCAGACATCATTTATTTGTTCTGCAAGATATCAGTTTACTGGTATAAAGCACATCTGGAATTCTCACATATTGCCTACACATTACAGCTGCCTCCAGACTAGCAGAATAAATCCGCAGTTAAATCTAAATTTTAATAGCCCAGTAAATTGTGTCTTTATTCCGGGACGTTATTGGGAGAATTATAATCACATCTGGCAAATCAGGTACAATTTACACAATAATTGTGGGAGTTTGCCCCTGTCTGGATACAGCTGTAGAAATTATATTATTCTTAATGCATGCATGTATGTAGTCACTTGTGTGTGAGGGAGAAGTTCTGCTCTCAGGCAAGGGAAGTGGAATATAACATTAGATCATCAGCATTTGGAGGGACCCAGTTTCCTTAATAGGTTCTCAGAGCTTTTCTTCACTTGTTGGTGTTCCTTACCAGCAAGTACACTAAGTGTATCCTATATGCACCTCAGAATGAAATAGAGAAGGCCCTGCACTAGGTGTTTACAGCCTAGAAACACCCTGTTTGCCCAGAGGTGCTTAATTGCATATTAGCTCTGGAACACAAAATCATGCTCCACAAGCTACCTAACCTTTACCTGAGACTTATCTGAAGCATCCAGCCGGCAGCCATTTGCATCTCTTCCGGCTGGGAAGGTCATTGGAGCTGCCCTGCAAGTGCACTGGCAGCTCCAGTGACCCCGATGCAACTGCGCAGAACATCAGCATCTTCACAGCAATAGCACTGATGCACATGCAGTTACAGAGGGCATTGCACTCAAGACAGTGGCGCCCAGAAGAGGATCAGCCCAGAGATTGATCACAGGTAAGTGCGAAAAAACCCTATGATAGAAGTTCCAGCATACTTAAATCACACCTACATAATCTATACATGAGGCTTACCTGACCTCTGTTTTTCAGCTTGGGCAAATTTCTAGAATACTCTACTATGCATGTATTTTTAGTTTTTTGCCTTAGATCCTTCAGTTTAATGGCATCCATTGTGTTTCTATTTACAAAATGGTACATGTTTTTGTATCTCCTACACCCTTAAATTCACAGTGATCTCCTGTATGCATGTGTATTATATACATGATAACATGTCAAGTGCAGTAAAAAAGGACTGCTTTGGTTATTTGCTCTTTGGGTATGTTTAGCTCTACCTTTCTGTGCAAGTGGCAGGCAAGGTTTGCTCTGCCTTAATTCACTTGCTTTAACCTAACATAGTGGGAAGATGGATAGAAAAAGAGAACAGACGCTTCTACAGTCAGTTCCATTTGACTCTTCTGGTAGTCATATTCTCTACAGATGCATATCACAGCCATACCTGAAAGTTTACTTCAAAGCAGACCTATGGAAGATAGCATAACAACCCCAAAACTGTGATGTAGCTGTTCAGCTTAGTCTCAGTTTTTATGACCAATCTGACGGAAACGGGAGTTCCTGCTGTGAGAGTTTTTGCCCAGTGACCCAGAAACGGACTTGGAAGATGGCCATTTTCAAAGCCTGGCAAAGTGTTGCTGGGTTGTGGTGTGGACCATGTACCACTCTTGCCTCTGTGATCTTTTCGCAAGCAAACCTAATGCTTGCCATAGTTGCAAACTAGTTTTCCCACTCGCACTCTGCAAATAAATAGAGCTCCTAAGAGCAGGTTCCCAGGAACTGGCCAGTCCGCAGTAATATGCAGCCATCACATACCCAACCCCACTTTGGAGTGCAGTGACGTGTTGTAACTACACGTCACCATCCTGCTGGCATGATCCACTAGGACCATGCAGATCCTACCAAAATTGCTCAAGTGAAGGCTGTCCCTGTATCACTGACCCCAATCCTAACACAAACTATAACCACTAACATCTGTGTGAACTACACTAGCATACAGACAGCAGAGGTCTATTTGCACTTGGCTTTATTCTTGAATATATCCCAGAATAGGGGCCTGATGTCCACACACTAGTGCAGGCTAGAGCAGGCCACAAGTGAGACCTGCCAGAGTCTGCATTAATATGCAGGCCACAGACCCCAGAAAAAGGCCAAGTGCGAACAAGCCCCAGGTACCTATGACCAAATATAATCCAGAATAAGAGCCAGTGCAGAAAGGGCAATAAATTGTTGAATGTGTAGCCTTAAAAAGATAAGGGATAAGGAGTTTTGTTTCATGATCAATGGTCAGTAAACATCCCTAAATCTGAGCAAACCTTTCTACTTTCCTCCTCCTCCTCTTCCCCAATCAGTTTGCAAAGAAATTTAAAATGTAACACAGTGGTCTTTGCTCTGGCATTCTAAACAAAATTCCTTTAGAGCTTGTGTCCTTGGATAGGCCTAAAGCAATGCTCCAGTTGCCAGGCAACATCTAGGGGGACCATTTGGGATTTATTCCCTTCAGTAGGGCATATTTACAGATATAGAGGTTGAAGATTAATGAGGTTTATGTAAAACAGTTATTTTAGGGGCTTCTCTAGGAGTGGTTTAACCCAGCAGAAAATAATAAGTAATTCTATGTATACAGTATCACAACAAGTTTAATGCTCTTTTTTTTCAGAAAAAGTGTTGCGCGTTAACATTTCATACCTAAAAGCTGCTTATAAAACTAGGGACAGACAGAACTTTTGGCATTCCACACTTACCTTGTGAAATTGGTCCAGCAGAATCAATCCAGTCACAAAACAACAGGGTGTGGACATTACATGCTTTTTGCTGCATTCATACAAATTTCTCACTTCAAGCAGGTGAGTATAAACCAGCCCTAGATTTCTCTGGACCAGAGAGCTCCTTTCGGAATAATTACATCCAGACATTTCAAGCATTTACAACTATTCACTTTCAGAACTGAAGTAACCCCAGCTTCCTCTTTCCACCTCTCTGCTCTTCAAGAAGAAGAAAAAATTCAATTGCCACCTCAGGTTCAAAGGAACAGTGAGGGTAGCTAATCACTGGTCACCTGTGGGTTGCTACCTTAGTATTGTAATCCTTGCATTAACTGCACCTGAGGGCAATTCTCTAGTTTAAAGTGTGCAGAGCAAGCAGGCGCAAATACACTGAGCTACACTACACCTCTATGGCAGCCAATGCACATTGACAACTAGGAGGACTAGTCCTGCATGCCCCTATGTAAAATACATAAAAACATATATTTAGTTCTGCATCCCTTGTGACTATTAAACACCAGCTACGGGGAGGGAAACTTGGATAGGGATCCAATACAGATCCAATACACACGCCCATTAGCTCTCTTGGCATAAAGCACACATTCCCAATGTAGTTTGTGATTTCTACAGAGACACACATACAGTCCTCAAAATGAATACAGCTGTTGTCCATCAGAAAGAAAAACATTTTTATTAAATAAATCATAGAACTTTTCCCACAGCAGAAATAAATAAACTGACAAGCAAAGAGCCCTCGTAAAATGGAGTATTTGTTTTTTTAAAAAAAAAATTAAAGTACACTGGTAATACAAACAGTAATGACAGAATTCATCGCAGCAAATATAAAAGACTAATCTGTCCATAGTTACCTTTCTAAGATCATGATTTATCTATGTTTATTAGAGGCAGTTCTGCATTTATTTCTGTTCCTCATGGTCCTTTACAAGGACTCATTGGTCTGCAGATTATTGCAGATCTGTGACACCCCACCCATCACTGGTACACTCTGTCCATGCAGGACAGAAGATAATTCAGACCAGGGAGTCCTGGTCTGGATTACTGGTAGTCCCTGACACCCTGACATCCTGGCATACCATCTACAGCCTAGTCTAGAATACAGAGGTGTGCAGAAGGCACACTTCCATTTTTCAGATTACTAGGGGACTCATTTTGGCAGTGCACCAAATCACACCATCAAAATAGGTACCCCAGGGGCTTTTAGGCCAGGTACATTTGTTCCTAGCCCTTCAGAACCCTCTGAGACTGGTCCTAAAGCTCAAACAAGCTTCATGGTGGATGTGGGGGCTTGTATGGACTGTCATGCATTATTAGCATGTCATATACTGTGATGTGGCCCACTGAGTCCAGCCCAAGCTGAGTCAAATTAGTAGTAGCCCACTTCATGGTCTATCCACATTCAGCAGCCCATCCCGCCCCCATACAGCCCTGGTTCCGAAGCCTGGGCCCAGCATTCAAAGGGCCAGAAACTTGTGTTCCCAGCCTTCAAATATTCCTAGTTGGGCCTTTTCCTCTGAACATCCTTCATGGTCCAGTATGGTAACAACAGTCCAGTTGTGGACAACTTTTAAAACGATTAATGATGAACAGGGATATGGCATCATTACAGCATGTCCTCTCTTAGTCCATTGCAGACAGGCTGTTCCATGGAAGGACGGGAAGCCTATGCTAGTCCACACTAGATGGCAGAGGCTTAGACAGCTCCAGTTTGCCCTGTGGATATTCACAAGTGTCGAAACAGCCATAGATTTATCTTTTATATTATTTTTAAGGATGTTCACATTTTGGATCATTGTAATATTATAACAAATTTTTAATGCCAAAAAGGTATATTCATCCCAACACAGGAAAATATTCTAACGGGAGTCAGCATTACGCACAAGAAAAAACAGAAAATATATTATTTTAATGACTATTGTTGTCAATCTTATTAATGTTATGGAGATCTTTATTTCCCCAAGTATTTATTGGTCTAGTTTAAAACTTTAGCAACTTATGGAAGACCATATTTTAGTGATAATGTGTACTAGTTCACTTTAAAAATCTGCTAAGCTACATTTCAGTATCATATAACTTAATCTGTTCTGACCCAGCAAAATCCTGCACTGTTGGCATCAGTGTGTGGTTATCTAAGAATTCATGCTATTAGTCATCAATGAATACAATCCATCCTGTCTTTTGTATCTTTGGAATAATACTTGTCCCAAGACATTCTGCAAACAAAGCCACACCAAGGTGCAGCTCCCCATTCTTAGCTAGACCAGTTAACAACTAATATAGCCAAATATGTATCACTGCAAGTTAGGCTGTAAAAGAAGAACAAATTCAGTGTGGATAGCAAAGGCTGAAAGGTTGGGATGAGCTGCCTTAACACTCTGAAAGTCAAGTCTGGCTTTACAACAAGCACAGGCAGATAAATTCAATAAAATTCAGGATGCATATGCATACATATCTCCTTTTCTTTCCCAAGGATTTGCCCTTTAACATTTTGAGACCTGCAAAACTCAGGACTCAAGAAAGTATAATTGGCAGAAAGTCCAAAAAGGTGTGAGTGACGAAGTCCAAAGATAGACTGAAGGAGGATTAAAGTGAAGGTGTGACCACCTAGGACACCTAAAATGGCCACTTTCCAGGGCCATGTCTGATACTGTAAGAAATGGTTCACACAGAAATATCACTACTTCAAGGGAAGTCCCTTTAAAGCAGGGATCCAGGAGACAAAGGCCATGTGTTTGCTGTGGATGCACCAGATTGCATGTAACATATACCTCTCGCCCCCGATCCCAGCTGTAACTGCTTAGGCTTTGTAAGAAGGTGGTTGCCCCACTTGGCTTTTACTGTAGTTTGAAAATGATCTGAATTTCCTTTGGCCTCATTACATATAGGGTTCCCACATTTTCCAAGGAGTAAATAGCTAAAAACTGCAATAAAAAACCATGAAAAACAGCTCACTCCTGTTTTTGCTGCTAAAACACCTTATCTTTATTCCTTTGGGAATGGTACTGCAGTATTGGGGGGAGATGCGTCATGAAATGGGTGGGGTTTCACCCTTGCCATCCCTCCTTTGCGGAGGAGTTTAAAGTGTTCAAGCCTCTTTCCCTCCGCAGGCCATTTCACAGTGGATAAAAAGTTTCACTTCACACTGATAACAAGTGACAAGTTTCACTTTCACCCAATCCCCTTCACACTGATAACAAGTTTCATTTCCTCACCCACGCTTCCCCTCACTTTCTCCTGTTTCGGCTGGGAATGATGGCTTGGCTGCCTCCTTCCTGCGTGAACCAACTACAGTGGGTGGGAGAAAGATGGGAGAAAGGAGAAAGTGAGGAAAGTTTGGGCAAGGAGGCTTAGGGAGGTAATTTTGCATAACATCATGGAAGTGATCCCCATGGTTGTGGGGGAATCGCTAGTCTGAAATTACACAGTTGTGGAAAAGAGGCTGAGTATATGATCAAAAGATGGACCTGGAATTACCTACCCTCAGCCACGTCATCGTGGGAGCAAACCCAATCAGGAGAGAGGTGTGGGCATCCTGGCTGGCAAAAGGTGGGGAGGAAAAGATTCACTTTCCCCGAAGCACTTTTGAAACATTTTCTGTGGGAACAGGATCGTGATTGACTGCTATTTAAATTGAAAAAAATAGGAATGGCCAGAACGTGCGTTTGCATCGGGTTTAGCTTTGTTTCATTTTAAAAACTTAAGTAGGAATGCAGCCAAGGTGAGAAATTCAGAAGGAACTCTTCTATGCATGAAGAACAGAAACTACATTATCCTGTCAACCATTTTCCTTCAGTGGCTTCAGGTCCCCTAACAGGTACAAGAGAAAATTTTGGAGTGCATGTACTACCACAGGTACTCAGTGCTGAAGCTACAAGAACCGGCCTGACCAAGGCATTGTACAAGAATAACTATGTGGTTGAATTTTTCTAATAAAGAACAAGGTGGCATGGCTGACGTCATGCGTGTTTAGCTAAATGAGAAACAAAATATTTTTCATTATTTCTGTTTGTGTAAGAATATAAGCAACAGTGTAAAAGAAAGAGAAGGAGGAAGAGAAGAATGTCTGTGACTAAGGAAGAGAAGAAAAGCCAAGAAGCCAATGCAAGAAATAGAAGTTCTTGCTCCAGTCACAATGAAAAACAATTGCTTCTCAGAATAAGAAAAAAATACCTTCCAGGAAATCAAACATACATTTCAAAAAGTTGCCTGTAAGTTTTATACGTTAATACTTCCTTGGTACCAAAAATGAACCTTAGACTCCTTAGCTCTACTCTACTCTCAAGATGCAGTGTTGGAAAGTGTGTTGCAGGATCTTGGTATAAACCTCGTCCTCTTATTTGGTTCTTTTATTTGAGCTTGCATATGTTCAGTCACTTCCTAACGGGATCATTTTAAAATTTTGCTTCAGGTGCCAGAATGTCCAAGCAGTGTTCCTCAGCTTTATGTCCTCATACCTCACAGCACTCTTCATAATAGCAATAAAGATATCTTTACAAAAAGAAGATTTACAATCCAGCCATTAATAACACCAGTATAAGTTACCCAAAAACTTAGATGTACAAATTTCAGAAGGTGAATAACAGCTGTGCAATCACATTGACACAACTAAAATATCTCCGCATCACTGTTTTTCTTTCTTCTTTTCTAATAAAAATACGCACATGAAAAGCTTTTGGTTTTATTTTCAAATACTTCCGAGTTCTCATTTCATCTGAACCAACATTCATGGGCAACATCTACATAGTCCCTCTGGGAACATGCCAGATGTGTGCTGGGTGCAAGTTGACCACACACCTAAAATATTACAGAAGAGAAGAGCCTCCTGTAGCACTGAGTATCCACAGAGAACCCACAATAAAGCTATTTCTGAGTGCACAGTTGTCACTCAGGAGCAGCAAGGGACAAGACGGATTCTGATTCCCACTGCATTCCATGTAGGCAGGCTGTAGCTGCAGAAAGGCCCATGCCCAATTCTGGAACCCAATGGGTTGGCCCTCCAGAAGATAGATTGCTTCTGGGTGCATTTTCAGGAGAATAGGTAAACGTCCCTGGCCACAGTAATTCACGTCTTAATAGTTTCCGTCTTACATTATTATAATGTGCTCTTTGTGGGGCTAGCCTTAAAGAAATTCAGAAGCTACAACTAATGCAGAGTGCAGCATCAAGACTGCTGACTGGAACTGCTGCCTGGGCATACGTCATGGCATACATCCTAAAAGAACCTCACCGGTACCAGTTCAATGCAAAGTTTTAACTTAAATTTATAAGGGTCTAAACAGCTTGGGCCCAAGATATCTGAAGGAACGCTTCCTCCTGTATACCTGTCTTAAGATCTGTTGGTGAGGTCCTCTTGATGGTGTCACCATTCTCAGAGAACTGGGCATGTGTGATAGCTCCCAAATTATGAAATGATTTCCGATGCTTGTATATTTTTAGACCTCAGGTAAAGAAGTACCTCTTTACTCAAGCCTTTGGTTAAATCTCTCCCCGTCTTTCGGAGGCAGGTGAAAACATTTTTATTTCAGAAGGCTTTTAACTAATAGTCAACTTTTAATTTGTTTTTAGAGTAATTTATACACTTGTATGGTGTTTTAATATGTTTTTATTCACACATACACACATATATGGGTAGTTTTAATTTTTTATATTATTGTATTGTTGTTTAATAATGTATGCCACCTTGAGTCCCTGTCTGGGAAAAAGTCAGGATATAAATCAAATGAATGAATGAATTGAACAGCTTATCTTTCTCTCCTTAGCACTATGACTTTTACTGAATTAAAATCTGTTCCAGCCTTTGTTTTAACTTGTTCTGGACTGTTGTTGTTGGTTTTTTAACTTTCCCTGAGTCCCTGTGATATAGGGTGGGACAGAAATGTAATTAAACAAAAAAATTTAGGATGGCAAATACCGTTGCTCAATAAAGAAACTTTTCCAGAAAGTAAACTGAATAGCTCACATTTGAGGGATATTCTCCTGCTCCAAATAAGCCTCAGAACTGTTTTTGTGGTAGTGATCCATAGCCCCTCACAGACCACAAATATTAGGCTGATCAAGAAGAGAAAAGGGCTATTCAGCAAAATTAATCTGTCTTTTAGCATCCTGAATTACTTTTGGCTGCATTTGTAAGAATGTAAATGACTCTAAACATTAACATTTCTAAAACCTATCCTCTTCTTCTTCTTCTTTTAAAAAAGTTTCCTGCAAGCCACTGACCCTTTCATTTCAAGTGTAAATTTCTCGAGACACAGGACAAATGCTCCTTCTGAATATGCAAACAGTTCCTATGTTCCTCAGCATCTAGTTTTTGAATAAGAAAAGAACAAGAATCACTATTAAGGTGTGATTGTAGTTATCAAGTGCAGGTTATCATCAGAAGAGATCATTTGTAAGTTCCTTCCAGTTTTTAAGGGGTTGTGGATCTCTGCAAGAGTTCCCATTAAAAGATGCTCTACAGCTATACTAGCTGCATGACTGGGGGACTTTCTGCACTTACCTAATTAGTCTGCCAAGCACTAAGGCTGGTAAACTTCTGGTAAAGGTGAACCATTCACATTTGCCATAAGGAAAGCTTCCCCAAAGCGTCCATTACTGGCCAGAAGTGCAAATGGTCCTCCCGTCTACCAGCATCCAAAGCCGGAAGTTCCACCTCCTCAGTCCTGCTATTGGCTGCCATCAGCGGCATCATCACATTATGTGACGTGCTCGGATGCCATTGCAGAGGAGCATGTTCAGACATAGGGACGTATTGTGCCCGATCACGTCAGTGACCAGGGTGTATGACCGAATGTGGCTGTAATAGAACACACAGTGCCCACTACTCCTGATTGAATGACCCTCTTACAACTCGATGACCAGACACCATTCCCATCATGGCCAGGGGGAGTCCCAGGGATCAGAGGTCCAAGTCATGTCAGAGGTCAGCGATCGAACGTGGATGATGCATTCCCCCACATCAAACACAGGGAACCAGAAGTAGAGTGAATGGGCACACCGCTGGATGCTCCGGGTAAGCTTTCGGTAAAGGTTAGGTAGCTTGTGGAGCACGACTTTGTACTCCACACCTAACCAACAATTAGACAACTTATGGGAAGGCAGGGGATACTTGGAGACTCTAACTGCCTTCTCTAAGTGCAGATGCTCTTCCCCAGATGTTGCCTAATTGTTGACTATGGTCTGAAGTGTAAATTGGCCTTGGGAAGTGCTACCTGAGTGGATAACTGTCCACCTGGGCCTAAGAAAGGCCTCTAGATCAGCAGCAATCTCCTCCATATGCACCATGTGATGTGTATAGGACTTGCCCTCAAACGTTTTTAAGGATCTTCCATCAGATATCATCTTTACTATCCATCTTTTCAGCCTGCTTCCCTTCCTTCCAGTCTTTCCTGTTGATTAATGCTCTAATTTTGCCTCCCACCTCTGTGACTTTATGTAGAAAGCCAGATGTTTGGAGGAAAAAGACAAAGTAAATAAAGCAAGACTTTAAAAAAAAAAGTCCTGGTACTCTGTCACTGCTAGTGTAGTCTGTTTAAAATTGAGATCCAGAGCTGATCAGTCTATTTTCCTTAAAAGGGCAAAATATCTGTGGAAATAAACCTCAGCTAGCTGGAAAGACAGGAAGAAAGTACAGACACACAGAGGGGAAGGGGAATGAGAACTAGGAAAAATTAGTCACTGCGAAAAATCTATTCCTCCACAAGGGTAACGCCAGCTTCTCAGAAATGCAGAACTTGAAAACTAATAAAACCACAGCAAAGGTTAATGCTTACAAGATGACACAAGTAAAGGTTATAAGCATGATTATAGGAATAATGCTTTTATTTGTTTGTTCTAATAAGGAAGTCAGTGGAAACTCTGTTTCTGATCTGAGAAACTACATGAACTTGAGCTTGGTTTGGTCGTGGCCTTTTTAGCAGCTGTGTGCTCAGGTAACTTTAGATCAGATTCTCACCAGAATAGGACAGAGTGGGTCACCCTGTCCTAGAATAAGCAATCGTCTCCAAGCTGGGAGGAATTGGACCTGACGCAGAACAATGTCATGCACATTGGGAGGCCTGTTCCACATCACCCTCCATGCTGGCTCTGAAGCTTACATCAAACTGGGGATGGGTTAGGGTGCCCCTGAATGCTCTGAAACCCAGGAATAATGTTTCTGGCCTGTGGAACTCCCAGTGGGCCCAGGCTGATGGCATGCCCTGCTGTCCCACCAAATGGATCCCCCATGGTATATCAGACCACAGAGGTGTCCGTCCACTAGCCTCCAGGGTCTGGTAAACATCAAAAAGAGCTACCAGTTGACCAGACCAAGATTTCATTGTGGATAGCCCAGTCCCATCTATACTCCATTCTGTGCATGCAGAGGGTAGGAGAGAGAGAAGGGTCTCCCTTAATCCACACCAGAGTGCAGAAGGGAGGGCCACAGACCACTTCCGGATCCAGTCTATGGGCAAGTGCAGTAACAGTCTTAGGATGCTCCAAACAGCAAATTAAAAATGTGGAGCTTACCTTTACTTCACAGTAAAGACCCTCTGCGAAGAGAATGATCATCTGCACGCTCTTTGCAACAACATGAAGATTTCTTCCATGCATGTGCACAATCCCTCTCTGATAGGCCTGCTGCTTTTGGGTGCAAGATCTTGCCAAACAGCCTTGAAAACGTGGAGGAAATGAATACTCTGCAGCAAACGCTGAGGTAAATATAGGTGGGTGTTGTTGTTTTTCCTTCAGAGTATCAGGCTTTAATCCTCAAGTTCTGTGAAGTTTTCATTCTGTCTGAATGAAACTGAACTACTTAGACTCTGAACTTCTCTCCCCTTTCACTCTAGAACTTAATGTATATTGTTTCTATTACTTAAAAATAAAGGAAACCATTATTCCCTGTTCAATCAGCTGAAAAGCCCTATGATCTCCCTCCTCAAGTCCTATTCTGTGGCAGCTGTGTAAACTGACAGCTCCCATGAATGAATGAACCACTACAGGCAACATCCAGTGTTCCTTCATAGTCTGCACTCCGTTGCATTCAGCAACACTAAGGGTTTGTTCCCAGACAAGTTTAAATCTGAATCAAATCCATTTTTGGGACCAGAAGATCCCATTTATTTTTTTATTCCCAGACTTTATGAGGACTATCCTGCAAAAATCCACAGGAAAAAAGCCCTCACAAAAACTGTTCTCAGTTCCCTTTTGGAGCCCAGTCTGCATTATTTTTATTTACTTTTTTTGCCTTTGAGAATGCTACTGAACTATTTGGGGCAGGGGTCTAACCTTGTGGCCAATGTCTGCCAGATGTGGGTGGGATTTCACAGCTGAGAAGGTCTCCCCCTCCCCTCGCCATGCCTGCTCTGAACAAAATCACAAGAGGAGAAAGAAAAAGAATTTTAAAGCACCAGCCAGCTTCAAAAGATACAATTGTAGCAAGGAAATTCTTACAATTAGGAGAGGTTCACCAGCAGGAAAGGTTTTTAAAAACTCAAGCCTCAAACAATACATTGTTGCAAGACTGGCACAGCAGGGGTAGATAAGCAGAGAGCCTGCATTTTATAGAGCAGTGATGGCCAACCTATGACACCCGTGTCACAGGTGACACGCCAAGCCCTTTTTGGTGACACACATGGTCACCCTGGCACCTGGGCGTGTAGTGCTTTCTTGCTCTTGAAGTGTACAAAATACCAACTTTCAATTGAAGATTTAGCAAATGTAAAGAATTATTTGTTTTTGCTTTTAATAAAATACATATATCAAAAATATAACTTTTTTACTAGAGCTACAAATATCACAAAATTATGGATATGTCTAGATGTGACACAGCACCCGAGTTTTTCTTGGAAAAACTAGGTTTTCTTGCGAATTTTGACACACCAAGCTCAAAAAGTTCACCATCACTGTTATAGAGGGAAACTGAAAGGGAGAGTAGCCTCTCTCTCCCCCACTGCATGTGAGCAGTCAGCCTCAGTTTTGAAAGGCAATTTGCACTGTCGGTTCGCCTGTTTAAGCGCAAACAGAGAGAACTGGCAGGGAGGGAGCTGATTCTGCAATGCAGGCTTAACAGGGGTTGGACAATGGTGGAGATTAAAAGGTCCTCCTTCTCCATGCTGGCTTTTTTGCAGGATGAGTGGGAGCACCAGTATTTGCATTCACCCCATGTTATCCTCAAGGAAATGGGAAGACCCAGAATGTGCACTCAGTCCTGAATCCAGATTTTAAAAGTCCAACCCAAATTTAAAATGTCAAGTAGGAACACAGCCTAAGTGATAAAGCATGTAACTGTGAATCCTTCCAAAGTCAACAATCGACATCAAGGGGCCTTTCCACACTTGGCCTTATTCCAGAATATTTCCCAGAATAGGGTCTACTGTCTGCATGCTAGTGCAGACTACAGGCTGCAGGTGGGTCCCCTAGCTTGAGACATATTTCAGAACAAGGCCAAAGTGCAGAAAGGGCCATAGAGATGGGTTTCTGCTGGAAATGAACCAAAGTCTTAGAATAATTGCAGGTATGCTGAAAGGTTGCTGAGTAGCTATAGAATGTGCAAATAATAGAGTCTCACCTTAAAATCCATTAGCCTTTCCCTGCAATACATACAGATAAAATAAAACATCTACAGAATGGCTAGAAGCTACACAGCAAAAAATGTTGTGGTGGGAGGAGAAATCATAGACTATCATGGTCCATCATGGCTGGATGCATCACAGAATCCCAGACTTGGAAGAAGTCTCTTGGGCTTCAGGTAGGAATCCATATTAAAATATTTCCAACACATGATTGTCCTGCCTCCACTTGCATACTTCTCTGTAGAATGGCCTTACGGGTTCTGTACCTCCTCTGTACTCACACACTTGTGCCCTTTCTGCCCTTGGCCTTATTCTGGAATATATCTCGGGATAGCAATCTACTGGCCTCACTTTGAGCCTTCCATAGTCTACACTAGCATGCATATTGCAGGTCCCTATTCTGGGATATATTCGAGAATAAGGCCAAGTGCAGAAAGGCCCTTGTTTTGTCTTTTAAATCTTACATTCAGCTCACCACATTTACCTATCAAAGAAGCAAATCGACCCTTGAGGTGAAAGTCTGCATCGTGAGAAAGAACAAATGAAGTATGTCATGGAAATAAAAGACAGACCCCAAAACTCAGAGCACTGAACAGTTTTCCAGCAAAATGGCTGAATCCTTATCAACACTAAAAATGGGGAAAGAGGAAGAGATAAAACAGAAAAGTACACTCTATAGATGCTATAGTGGCCTGATCCTGCTTAATCTCAGGGACCTGTATCCTCAAACTAGAGATTCCCCTTCAGACTGAGGTGAGTTACCCAAACACCAATCCTGCTACCTCATTGACACAGTCAAGGAAAGGAGAGAGAGAGAGAGATGGCAAAAAGACTAGCAGCCAAGCGTTTTACCCTCTGGTTGCTAGGATACTGTGAAGACCTTCCACTGCTAAGCAGACAAGGGAGTTTTTTTTTAAAACGTGCCTAGGCCTTATGAGCAAACCGCAGTAACAACTGAAAGAAGATGCCCAACTCTGCTAGAAACGATACCAACATCAAACAAAATATACCACAAGCCTAGAAATAGCCACTCAGCAGACTAAAGAAAGGACAGCTAACTCACTATACAGGCCAGCAGATACTGGGCCTTCGCTTAAGAACAGTTCAGCACGCCATATGAAAGTCAGTTTTCTAAGCCACAGTTCTCCCCCTATTTCTCTTAGTGCATTTATCCTATCAGTGTCCTAAAGGTTTCCATGGCAATGAGGAGGGTGAAATTAAAAAAAAGAAGTCAGTGTTATCATTTTCTTCTTTTAAAAGTAGTTAATCGTATGAAAAATAAGAGTTGGCTTTTCTACCCCGCTTTTCTCACGCATTTAAGGGGACCCAAAGCAACTTCTCACCACAACAGAACACCCTGTGAGGTAGGTGGGGCTGGAGGGCTCAAAGAAGAGCTGTAACTAGCCCAAGGTCACCCAGCCAGCTTTGTGGGGGAGAGCGGAATCGAACCCAGTATTCCCAGAAGAGTCCAACTCCCTGACCACTAGACCAAACTGTAAAGTTTGTTTACATTTGTTCAACATTTTATATCAAGCTGCAGAGAAATTTAACCAGAAGCCTAAACAAGCACACACACACACACGCACACGCACATATACATACAGTTGGTCTTTTATTCAGACATTATGAGGAGGCGTGCATGATGGTAGGTCTGAGGATTATTTCTGAGATTCTTTGGTAACACAAACTTAAATCTATCCCAAACTGGTAACCCTGATTTATATCATTTCAAGAAGAGTTCTTACATGTGCTAAACCCTACCTCAAATTCCTGCCGGTTCAAACATCTAAACTGCTGGGGAACATATATCAGCACACAACTGCAATGTTCATTATTATGCACTCACAAAGTGCCAAAGGACTGTGCTAAAGCAATAAATTTGGATGGATGTAAACAAGAGCAAGAGCCATGTTTTTCCCTTCATGGTGCTATTGAGTTGTCCTGATGGTACAAAGATCACATGTCCCTGTGTTCACTCATCAACCATAAACAGTCATTAGAGTACTATAAGAACAAAGCAGTAGGAAGGACTCGTATCTATATCCCTTCTATCCATAGTGCAGATGTACCTGGTAGCACTGTCTTTCCACAACCATTTCCTGTGTTCATGCAGACATTCTTGGCTGGAAACACTGAAGCCAGGGAACCAAAGTACCTCAGCTGTGATGTTTAGGCAATCTTGGAGCAGCAGCAGGGATGGAAACAGCACATTGCTGCTGCAGTGTTCATCACCACAGCAAGCAAAAGAGTGCTGTAGCAGCATTCTTCATTCAGAGCGCTGCCACAGGATAGCCAAAGTGTAAAGCCACCCTCACTGGTACTATCAGTGACTGTATCTAAAGGCACCTAGGGACTTTCTGGACTGAAAGGCCATGTTCTTAACCAAGTGGGGGTTCGGAGCAGGAGGCCCACTGGTTTGGACCATGGCCAGGCATGGTTTGGAACAATGCTGTCTGCACAAGCTTTGGGGCAGGGTTCTGAGGACTCCAGATGGCTAGAAATTGACATCCCTAGCCTCAGAGCCACTGGGGAATCCATTTTGGTGGTGCACTTTGGTGCATGCTGCCAATATGAGTTCCTCAGTAGTGTGGAACATGGAGGCATGCCTTCTGAAAGTCTCTTGTGTTCCCAACTAGGTTGTGCTGTTCTGTTCTGATTTTTTAACAGAACTTGAGAGAAGGATTAACAGAGAAAAATACTGTATTGGTGCTCTTTTATAATAACATAAATGAAATTTTACCACTTTTGGGCAGAAAAAACCAGGGTTCCGAAAATCAAACTCTACTCTGTATCAGGACTCAAAAGCTTTGTAAGACTAAACAGTCAACAATTTCTGAACAGATGTGTCTTTTTCCTCTCTTTTTATGCAACAGCCCACACTCATAGTTCTTCACAAGTGCCTAAACGAATTTTACAGAACATCATGTGTAAATACATTTCCTAAATGGAGAGATACTGGCAAAGCAACACCTTCTGAAGTGACTAAACTAGCTACCAGCACAATACAGTGAATTAAGCCTCATATTGAACCTCTTAAGAAATGTACACTGAAACACATTTCACATTATGAAGGGATCTTACTTTGTTTTTCTTTATTCTCCATCCATCACAGAAAAAGCTCAAGTCCTGAACCTCAGTTATCCAGCCAATTCAACATCCCTCACAGAGAAATGAATCCTTCAGGCGTAAATTGGAATAAAATCTACACAAGTGTTTTCAGCTCTATGCACAGTGCCAGGTATTTGACCTGAAAGCTGTAGGTATGTGACCATCATTTTCAAGTCATTTTACCTTCCAGTCTGTTTGGAATTCAGGGCTTATGTACCATCTACAAGTGGTAAATGGGCACTCTTCAAGTCACTGTAACCATAACACATAAAAAGAGGGGCCTAAAATGTTTGGAACAGCTGAGGGGAAAAATCAGCTCATTTCAAACCAGAAAAAAAAATCAATTTTGAAGTCATCTCTAATATAGGAGGTGCTTTCCAAGTACTGTACAGTATTTCTATGGAAAGTAAAGCTTTCCTGTTGGTAAGAAATCCTTAGTGCATGGAAAGCAACACCATTTTTCACTCTTCCTTCGTAAAAAACTGCTCACAGGCGGCTTTCACTTTCTCTTATTGAACAGTGAGCAGCTGGGAGCCACACCACAACAGCTGCTCCAATAGGAGCAGCAAAAGCACTCTGAGAAGAGAGAGGGACCAACCTTAGTGCCTCTTTTTAGATGCCTCTGTGAACCTGGGGGGCTGGAAAGACCAAAGTGTCCATTCTCATTTGGCCTCCAACCAACGTCCAACAAAGGCAACATACCTGTAAGCCTCTTTGAAGTACTCCGAAGTCACCATTTGGATGTATGCAGCAGGAGTTGATCCTACAATCAAAAAGGCACCCTGTATTGCTGCCAGGGACAGAAAATCCAGCAGACGTCCACCCATTCATCAAGTCTGCTATGGCAATTCCCCTCATGTTTTACTGCAGATGCAATGTTCCTTAACCACAGGAGCATTCTTCTCAGGACTCCATGCCCACACCCTCTGTGCAGCCACACCACACTGGGGTATGGGGCCCATAACTGATCCTTCTCCACCTTGCTCACTCTCCTTCAGCAGCTTCCATATATTCCTAAGAGAGTCAATGGCTTTTCTGTACTGGGCCAGTAGACCTGCCCATGGGTCATGCTAGGCCACTGCAGCCACATGATAGAGTAACCCAGCAGAGGCCATGCTTCCCTTTACTGGTGTGTTCATGCTGGATAGAGCTATGGACTGGCATAAGGTGTCACAATGGCACCATGTCCCTCTCCACTGGTGGACTACATATTTGCAGACAGAATACAGCCGTACACCAGACCACAAACAACATGTGGACATGACACATCCATGAGCCAGTATACTACACCTAAGAACATAAGAGAAGCCTTGCTGGATCAGGCCACAGCCCATCTAGTCCAGCATCCTGTCGCACACAGTGGCCCACCAAATGCTCATGGGCATCTCAAGCAGAGACAAGGACAAACCTTCTCCTGCTCTCGAGTCCCAGCAGATGGCCCTAGAAGCGCCCCATTTCCTCCCCCCCCTCAGCCTGAAAGATGCACCTAGGCATTCGTTCTAGTAGCCATTGATACATCTGTCATCCATAAATTTGTCTAACCCTACCTTAAAGCCATCCAGACTGGTAGCTGTCACCACCTCTTCTGGCAGCACATTCCATAGGCCGATGACCCTCTGTGTGAAGAAATACTTCCCCCTGTCAGACCTTACGCTCCTACCCATCAGCTTCATAGAGTGCCCCCTGGTTCTAGTGTTGTGCGATAGAGAAAAGAAATTTTCTCTATCCACCTTTTCTATGCCGTGCATAATTTTATATACTTCAATCAGGTCCCCTCTCAAACGCCATCTCTCCAGACTGAAGAGGCCTAGACGTTGCAGCCTGGTTTCGTAAGGGAGGTGTTCCAGACCCTTAATCATTCTGGTTGCCCTTCTCTGGTGGGTCTGGTGGGCACCTGAAAGCCACACTGGCAGATCACTGCTTCTGGGTGCCTGGCTAATCTCCTCCCTTGGTTGGCAATTTCAAAGGCCAGGAGGTTCAAGAAAGACCCAGCAGAGCTGCCTGCAATGCAGACAGTCCTTAGTACAGGTTAGAAGTTGCCTGGCCCACTCTGGGGGTGCGTCTTCATGGCATAGTTATCTCGAATTCAAAACGTTTTGAGTTTGCGCAGTTCAGACGGCACTTCGGATTAACACGGTATTTCCGTGTTAAAGGACGTTATCCCGATTAGAAATAAATCCTGATCTCAACAGGTCTCACTCCGGATCGGGCGTCGATACGTGTTTCCTTTTTAACTGTGTGGACAGTATCGTTCCAGGATGAGATTCAGTGTTAAGGCTGTCCCGCCCCCCCAATCGCACTGTAACCAATGGCTGAACGTATTAGAAGCACGTCATGTTTAGGGTTTCCTTCATTGAAAAAATCCACCCTCAAACACCCACTATAAACCTCCAGTCCTTAAAGCTGAAACACTGTATCAATCTAAGCACTTCACACCTTAAAAACAATGTTGCAATTTTGTGCAATTTCAGACCTTTGAAGGTTCGGAACAGTCACTTTCAGCCCCCTTAAGGGTGAGAAGGCTTGTCAGCCACTTAGTCCCTTGAAGGGTGAAAACAGAATGTCAACCGCTTTGAGCCCCCTCTAGGCTACTTTGCCTCTGCCTGTGGTCACACCTAAGGTTTAATCCAGTTTCAGTTCACTTTCAGAGTGAGAGAATACACCAGCAAACTGACAAGCTGGTTTTCTTTCAGGGTTAATAACTCAGAAAATCCACCTTTAGACTAGATAATGTGGAAAGAAAACTACTGGTCACTTTGCTGATGTGTTCTCTCACTCTGAAGGTGGAGTGAAGCTAGATTAAACCTTAGGTGTGACCACAAGCCAAGGTTTTAATCCAGCTTCGGTCCCTGTGAGGTGGGGGGGGGGCGGAGTTCCCTCCCGGCCACGGGGGGAAGAGCAAGCGAGGAGCCCCCTTCGCCCTCTTGTCCACCCCTTGGCTCTCCTCCTCTGCGGGGCAAAGTGGCGGCAAAGCGGGGGAAAAGCGGCGGTGGAGCCCCAGGGAGAAGCCGCTAGCGCCGCAGCGCCGCAGCGCCGCAGCGCCTGGATGGATGGATGGATGGATGGATGGATGGATGGATGGATGGATGGATGGATGGATGGATGGATGGATGGATGGATGGATGGATGGATGGGTGGGTGGGTGGGTGGGTGGGTGGATGGATGGATGGATGGGTGGATGCTGCTGCTGCTGCTGCTGCTGCTGGGAAGGGGGAGGGTGGATTGGGCAGGGAATTCCCGGCAGAGCATGACGCAAAGAGAAGGGAGGGTGGGATCCTGGCAGGGAAAACCAATCACAGGAGAGAGTGTGGGCAATGGGCAGGAGGACAATGCTGCCATGTGGACTCCGAGTATTGATCCCGCGTTAAGGCTGCCATCGGAACCGGATCAACTTGCAAGTCGTCTGGACAGCTTTGTTCCGTTTCTTTTATTTCGAATTCTTTAAACTGAAATAACACATGCCATGAAGACGCGCCCTGGGTGGGGCTACTGACATGGGCCAGAGTAGTGCAGAATAAACCCAAATGTGCAGAAAGAGCCAGCGTGGCTAATTGAAATGGTGCAGTTTTAGTGGAAAACTCATTGTTTCAAGAGAGGAATCTCTTTAGCATCTTTGTGTACCTATAGCCAAAGGGCAAATTCTAACCCTACACTGACATCTCAGCAAATTGCTCACAATAAATAGCTGAAATTCTGCAGAATGAAGATAAGCAGGGCTTTTGTTCTATGTAGACTATGTTCTATGCTATTTGGAGAATTTGTGGTGAAGGACATGGTTCACAGCACCTAGACAAATGTGTGTACCTGATACACAAGGATGTCAGCCACCAACATTATCTATCTTTTGATGTCCAGTTAGATGTACCTCTGCATCTGGTCCTTTGATCTGTAACTTCCTCTTTTTGTTATCCTACAGATCAGAGTGAAAAGGTTTGTTTTAAATTTTTTAAGGTATGGCTTAGTGATATTTAAATTTTTGGGCTGGCCTGCCCTGGAATATCTGGGGGGATGGTAGGATAAAAATGTAAACAAACAAATAAAATTCAAGTTTGTAGTTTTTGGTGTAAGAGGAGATTTTGCAGTCTTCCCATTGCTGTGTTGTCTTCAGCATAAACAAGTAAGTACTTATTGTATATTTTAAGGAGCAGGGGTGCCTAACTCAATTTGGGTGATTAATACCACTTTCTGCACAAGCAACTTTGCACAGAAACAGCATCAAAAAGAGCCATTAAAGCAGCTCCAGCGGCTGAGAAGCAAATACCCTGGATCAAAAGTTAGATTATCCCAATACAAAGGGAAGAAAAAAACCAAACCATTTACTGTGAGAAGGAGGGGGGGAATAAGAATAATTACAAACAAATTGCAGATCAATGCGGAAACAGGACATGAACTTTGCAATTCAGGTTAGTGAGTGAAATCCTTTCTTCATTTACCAAAATACCTTCAGGGATAAACTATAACTAAAGCCTGACTAGTCATGTGCAAATAATGTACTATCCATTTACATTTGGGCACATACAGATGATGCATTTGCAAAATTCCCACACTGCAACGATGCCAGCTTGGCAAGGGATCTATGCAAAAGAGAGTCTTCAGAAGTAGTCCTGAACAGTGTGAATGTTAACCAGTTCTGATCAGTGGCAACACAGAATCAAGAATTAATCTTCAGGAGTTCCTCAGAAGAAGAAAATGATAAAGCATACCTGGATTCTTTCCACAAAAACTTTGTAGACACATCCATACAGCTATTAGAAATTGATGAGAAATAAATTTACCTTTTCTATTAGTCCAATGTTGCTTACCCTTGAATTCAAAAAATCTATGTCCACTTTGATCAGATCTTTCCAATATCTACCAAGAGTTTGAGAAGAAACAACCAAGGGAGTTGTGATTTATATTCCATTAGAGCTTGGTTATTCATGTTTTCATTTTATTATTTGTTGTTCCACTTCCTTAAAAATCCAGTTTTAACCTGTTCACAGGTCTACCAAATATGATAATATGACACTTTACCCATTCCTTCCAATATCTTTGGTAGATTGTTTTATTAACATATATAGTCCAGAATGAGATATAGTGAGTCAACTCGGGGGAAATAGCACCTTTAATGCAGGCTAATATAGATTTGCAAGGGAACATTTGCTTTATTTTATTTCATTGGCTATCTGCTTATTTCTGTCCCAAAATTATTGGTTCTGATACAGTGAGATTACACATTTTTTAGACTGTTTTAAGGGAAGGGAATCTATTCCTAGAACAAAAACAAGAAAAACTCAAAAAATATGGGTGTTTTTCCAATGTCGCTAAAAGTACCTATTAAGTACCCATTAATGGGTACTTAATGGGTACTTCTAGTGACAGTGGAAAAACACCCAAAGTCTTAATTTTGTTAAATGGCTAAAGACATTTGCCTAGTAGTATTCTCAAGCAAATAGGTAAATGATAGGCAGTGACATGGTGTACATATAAATTACTAGTTATACTCTGATTTCTAACAGGTTTTCAGTACTTGCATGTACATTATCCACTTTCTCAGAGTTTTGAATACTGCATTTAAATTTGATTCTATTTGCCAAAGCCTTTATGCAGCCAATATTTGGATTCTAGTTACAGTATTAACAAAACCACGTTTGATAGGAGCTGTGAACTGCTTTTTAAAAGAACGTAGACTTGTTTGCATCATGAATATCAAGCCAAATGCATGACAGTAAGACAGCAGGGAAATTAAGTGACATGTGAAGGATGCTATATTTCTTCTCCAGAGGTTTAGCTTTCTCCATTAAAAACTAGTGACATAAAGTGTGGAGCAAGAACAGATGATTTCCCTCCAATGTATTTAAAAGCTTCAAAGTAACATTTATTACAAGTGTCCTTTCAGTAAGTCCTTTTTAGGAAGGCATACAGCACACGGTGGGAAATAAAAAGAGATAAAAAGATTTTATTTAAAGATGTTCAGAAAAGTGAAGCAAGCTCAGGAAAGCAAGGGCAAGACTCATAGTAAGTGCCAGATGGGACTTGTGTGCTCTGTCTTACAATGGATCTTTCCTGATTTCTAGTTTCAAAGAAGGTCAGACAATAGTGAATGTCCATTCAGTCACCTGCTTCTTGTTGGTGGTCACTCTGTTGTTCATGGCCCTTGAAATGAATTTGGTTTTGCACAAGGTTCCTTATTTCATAGTTCTCTCCCTTCCATTGCAGAATTGAACCTTAACCTTCTCTCCTATTTTGTAATTTCTTAAATATTATTGCCTGATCATTTGTCACTGAGTAATTGATAAATTCAGCAGGAAGCGACAAAATTGTCAACCGTACCAATATGTAGGATATAAAACTTTTTTACTTGCCCGAGATTGAATTCAGAAAGTACTAACTTACACAAAAACTATGTTTTGAAAGTCACCTTGGGAAGGTTATAGCTGTCTAGAACTAAGAATACAAAAAAATGAAAAAATAGATGCAGACAAGGGCTCTTTCTGCACTGGGGATTATTCTGAATTATATCTGGAAATAGAGACCTGCCATTCACATGCTAATTCAGAGTACTGCAGGTCCCAGACAGAGTCCTCTGTAATCAGTGCCAACATATAGATGTCAGGTCTTATTCCCAGATATAATGCTTAATAAGGCCCAGAGCAGAAAGGACCAGGACTTTTGTCCTTTCCTAAAATAAGAGAATTCAGGATCACTCAATGGCTATTCAGAAGAAACAAAAGAAAGCCTTTCTTTGCACAGCAGATACCCTGAATCCACATGGCCTATAAAGGTCACCTCTCAATCAGCTCCTTAACTTTATTGGCAAATGGGTCCAACCTCCACTGGCCCATGGGCTGCCCCAGAACTGCACAGATTGCCCTCTGAGTTGCCCTAGCAATACAACAAATGACTTCGAAAGCAGATAACAGTGAATTCACTTCTTCCTCCTCTGCATGAACTAATGGACCAGTTTCCACCCATGTCATTTTCCCGTTTGACCAAATGTGACTGACTTGTAAGGCCATTTTCAGTCTGTCACAAGAATGGCATGGACAGAAACCTTGCAGCTAAAGAACCTTTGTCCACAGCTGCAATGATTATAGAGGTCCCACTCTGCCACAAGCCATGGTCCCTTTGAGTGGTATGCCTTCTTCCTCTGGCCTCTGAGATAGCCATAAGATGGATGCAGCCATGGATCCAGCTATGAAATTCATTTCCACAAGTAGTGATGTTCAAGAGCATTGGGATGGGACTATTAATGACCACTAGTCACATCCCTCTTGTGAGTACCTGACTGACTGCTATGAGAAAAAGCTGCTAAACTTGATAGACCTTTGGTCCAATATAACAGGACACTTCTTAAATCCATGTTTTCACCATATATTACACAGGGTGCTAAGCACTGTCCTTGTCTGAATAAAAGCTTATCATATGGGAATCATAAAAAAAAGTCAATGTTTTAAGTTATAACTTATTTTGTGTGGAGGATGGCATTTGTAATTTTAAAAAATGCCATCACCAAAATATTATAGGATTGCCAAGCTTTATTTGTATGAATGGACTATTGCCAGTTGGTCAAATGTTCCAAATTCAGGCAAGACCTACACATTCAAAGGACCAGGTTTTCATTACATCCAAAAGAAACAGCACTTTAAATTCCAAGGATAACTGTCCCTCAGTGACAAAACACACATTGCATGAAGAAAATGCCAGACTCACTACGTGGATATGGAAAAGGAAAGGATCAGCTTGCAAAAAGCAGGGAAGATCTCTCCTGGAGACCTCAGAGATTCAGACAGTAGACAGTCATGGACTAGATGGACAAATGATGTTTTCTGCTATTTCAGAAGCAGACCTCCAGTTTTTCAAAAGATACTTTTTTTTCCTCCTGTAAAAGAAACTTCTGCTTGCCTTACTCTCCAAAGTTTGATGGGTACCAGGTTAGCTTGACTTCATTGTTGCAAGCTAGCCCAAAGTGGTAGGTGCTTATTTTTCCTTCCTTAAATATTTATGAAGCGCTCAGCATCCTCCCAGACTGCTTGCGCTTCCTTATCTCAAAAAGGCCTCATGAGAGGAACTTATCTCACAATGCCTTCTGTTAAGCTTTAATTGAAGTCTGGGAACCCACAGGATCTGGCTACTAAATGGCTGAGACTGAAAGTTCCCAATGTCCAAAGTTGCCAGCGGGGACTTCTTTAGTCAGGCACCCAGATGTGGTGCACTTCCAGGGCCACTTCTGGAAGCCTGGCAAAATGGTGCTGAGCTCCTTGTGCTCAACAGACTGGATCATCAGCCACTCAGTGCCACTCACACACAAGCAGAATGCTTAATCTATCACAGAGTCTCCTGTTTGAGTGGACCATGGCACCACTTTTAAACAGTAGGCCACTCCAATGCCTTGTATCCAAGCAGTTTCCCACAGGCAGTGTGGCCTCTCAGGAGATACAGATGAGTTGTTCCACTAGAGCTGATGGACTGGTCCATTAGCCCAGTGAAAACATGGCCCAAAACTCACTTCAGTTAATGAAAATTAGTGGACTCCAGTAGGCAACTTCCCTGTATTGCGGTGTCTATACAGGGAAGGGATTTGTGGCATTTTCAGGAAAAAGAAGCACCCATAAAAGTTCAGATCACAGGAAAGAATATTTGTAGGCTGAAAAAAATTACCAAGTATTCCTTGACCACTTTGCATTCCACACATGCAAATGTTATTGAAAAGTTGTTTTCCCTTTCATAATTTTGGATTCCTCTCAAGTTATGGTGCATGGCCAGGAAAAAAATGGCATAGTAATTTTTAGCATAGTACCGTTTCATCAGGTTCCAATAGCATTATGTTCTGGATTCACTGTGTTATGCACATTCTGACTATTATTGGAAAGCAGAAATCATTGAACAAATATAGTCCAGATGGTGCTCTACCCACTGGCACCACTATTTTAGGACTTTTACACAGAGGTCTAAAGTCCTAAGTTACCTAATTTTCCTGTCCTCACAGTGTTTCCTGTCCTCTGTACTACTGACCTCACCTTTCTTTTAAAAACAAGCAAACATACTGGGCATGTCCCCATAGGGGCTAAAATCCAGGGTAGATTTGGTATTGTGGGTTCCCATTAAATCCCCCAATACTCCAAATCCACTCCGGATTCTCCAGCCCTGTCCCCATGCCAGTTTTCTTTCTCTGGATTTTCTGGGGAAAATGCATGAAAAGAAAACCCCTGTTTAAAGCTGAGCGAAGGAGAACAGCTGGCTTAGGACGTTAGGAGGAGGAGGCTGGCAGCAGCGGCTCACCAAGCTGTGCTACTCACAGGTGTGCTTGTGCGCACCTGCGGGTTCTGTGAGAACAGTAGGGCACACACTCGGTGCTGTTCCCGGCCTCCAATCCAACCTGCAGCAGAACCCAGAGCAAACCCAGATCAGAGTAATCCTGGTGTGCTCCAGGTTCGCAGCAGGTGGGTATGTGGCCACTGAGGACATGCAGTTGCCAGTGAGGGTTTTTACGCCTTAACAGTGAGAGTTAGTGCTCACCATCTCTGCTCCCCCCCCCCCCCAGTGTTACGCTGAATCTTCTTTAGAAAGACTGCTGCACTCTGCTGCTTATGTTTTTAAAGAGATAGAAGACTCTTTCAGGAATGTCTTAGAAATGTCTGGCACAGACTGGATGCAGGGATGGAAGCTGTCTGGTACATACCAGGTGGCTACTTGGAAGGAGGGTCTAAGACAAAGAGGTCCATATCCCCTTCTGGTCTGGCATCACCACTGGATCTGCTTTCCCAAACACATTAGGGGCTCGGCCGCCACACCTAAACTTTAATCCATATCCATATTCAATACACTTTCCAAGTGAGAGAACGCATCAGCAAAGCAAGAAGTTGCTTTCTTTTCACATTTCTTTTTGGGTTAGGCAATGTAGTAGGAAAACTGCTCTATCGCTTTGCTGATGCACTCTCTCACTTTGAAGATGGGTTGAATGTGGATTAAATCTTAGGTGTAGATGACCCCAAGCTCTGCTAACTCCTCTTCTCTCTTCTTGAAAGAAACTTCCAGTGAGCACATTTAACAGAGCAGGCTACAGCAGAAAACTTTAGTTTCTGTCTGTTAGAGCTGCAGGGCCAGCTCCAAAACTCGTGCAAATTTTGGGGCCATCACGGCAGCTAGAACAAAACAGCCACTGCTGTTTAGACAGCACTGATTTAGTCTTAGTGCAATCCATCCCGGCCTTGAGTCAGATTGCTAGATTTAGATCCCCAGGGACTGTAATAAGGCTGCATTCGCAACTAAATTTTAATCCAGCTTCAGTCGACTTTCAGTGGGAGAGAACGCACAAGCAGAGGATCAGGCTTTATCAACTCCTAAAATCCATCTTTGGGTTAGAAAGTGTGGAAGGAAAATGCCAAAGCACATGGCTGGGGTGTTTCCTCACTTTGAAAGTGGACTGGAACAGGATTAAAGCAGTGAAGAAAGGCCCTCTGGCTGCATTTATACACATTAAAAAGGATCCCAAAAGTGTCACTGGGTGCATCCCCATGTAGCTTTTTTAGTCCTGATTGTCCTGTTTGGACTATTTTGGGGGACTATTTTTAATCCAAATAGAGTGCCTGTCAATTAATCCAAATATAGCCGTCCCTATGCACAACAGGACTTTTACCTCCACCACCCACGCAAACCCTGCCTGCAATAAAAGTAGCAAAACCTTCCCCTTCACTCTCGCTGAAGCTGAGGAGCTTCAATTAAAAGCTGACCTTTTTTTAAAAAAAAAAATCTAAATGTAAGTACTTTCTCATTTCACTTTCTCCCTTTTGACATTACCGGGAACTGTGTGATCAAGTAGATCAGTGAAGGAGTGAGCAAAGTGCAATAAAATGTATCTTTGCAAAGCACTTTTGCTTCTTAAAATGTATCTTTCAAGCATTAGGAAAGACACAAATGTTTCCAGCAAAAATCTTTCAAAGGCAAGCAGCTTTCACCCCTTTTCTGCCTTTTTTGAATGGGTTTCTAGCATTGCAAGCATGGCAAAGGGGGGGAGGGAGCTTTGCATCTGTAAAATCCTGCCCACAGCTGGCTGCCATTGCCCAGAAGACCAGACCTCCACCCCAAATAGCTTGGTACCATCCCCATATGGGGGGAAATAAGTGGGCTCAGCTATAAAAAGGGGACTGAGTCCTGTTTTCATCAGTACTTTTTTCCCCTCCACATTTAGGCAGGATAGTCCTCATAAAATCCAGGAATGAAAAATTGCATGGGAATGCTGGGTGCTGAGTTCAGATTCTGTAGGGATTAATTACATAAGTCATAGGGACAGTCCTTCCTGAATTTGGATTCAATTGAGATTAATGTGCATATGGGGATGCACCCTTAGAGACTGTAGCATTCTGTATTCTACTTTTTCTAGCCTAGAATGTGCATAAGAGTGAAAAGGGGCAGACTATCATATAACTGATCCCACCTCCAAACCCAGCATAAACTGCTTCTCAACAACCTCAGAAGTGCTCTTTTACTGCGTGTGAATGCAACCTTAATGTACATGCCGATTCTCTTTGCCAGTCCTCAGTATAAAACCCAACCTATTACTATTCTATTGGCCATTTGTTTGATTGCACCACTGTATACCCAGATCAATGTAGCAGCAACAGATTTAAGTTGCAAGCCAGTCCTTTGACTGCACTCAGATTACCTATCTAGTTCAGTTTAACTTCTGCTGAAAGCTCAAGTACAGAATTAGTCTTGACATGGCAATGATTTTTTTTTCAATAGCCACAGCAGTTCCTTTAACTCTGCCACAAACAGAGAGCCAGTTTTTAAACATCTGGATCAAGGCATCTTTGATATCCAGTGCCAAAAAATATGTTGATATGACATGTGCATTTGCTAGAATTTTTTTTCAGCCTTGCTAGACTGCGTCAAAAGGTCTACCCTTTTCTGTATCAATTATGAAGGCAACTACATCCCAGAGGTGACAGCTCAAGAGCATTTAATACCTTTCCTTTTCTTTCCTTTTTCCCCTCTAATGCCTTGTCTTTGAGGTTTCCAGGTGGATTCCTTTGAAGTTTCCAATTCACACCTTCACCTGGAGAAGCAGCGCTTTCCTCTGTTGGTAATTAGGGTAGAGGGCAGTGTTTACATGTTACGGCCCTAGAATTGTTTGTCAAGACAAAAAATATATGATGTGGTGCGTACACGCTTACAACCTTTTTCTCTGAGTCATGACAGACTCTTGGTTGACTGGGAACCTCTATGCAGATTTCTCAGCAGAGTTATAGAAATAGTTTGCCATTGCCCACTTCCAGGGAGAGGCTACGGATCGAACTGGCAAACCTGTTTCAGGTAATTTTCTCCCCACTGAGCTACAGTATAAAGTCCCTAAATTAAGCTATTGAGCTCAAACTCCGTGTTCTTAAGACTATAGCTTATAATCTATCAACTTCCGCCATGAAAAAGAATGCTATTCAAATTAAGGATAATCCACCAAGAATTAGAACCTACCTGAGAGAGCTAGCAAGCCTGTATTTTAATATATTTTAAATAATTTAGTATATATTAAATAGTTTCTTACACCGTGTCTGCACACTACAGAGATGGTGCAGTTTACACTGGTTCCACACCATTTGGAATGACATTCAAACACTCACATCTGCTTCATTTAGAGCAAACAGAAGCTGCAATGATGAGTGTGGGAACAAGGCCAGAGGAAATGATGCAATGTCGCTTCCTTCCAACCTCCTAAGACAAGTTCTGTTAATCGGGGGATAGTAGCAAATCAAGAAAAGGAGTAAAAGCCATGAGTGGGCAGAGAGTTGCCACTTCCCATGGAGTCAAGGCCACCCACATCTATAGGATAGCCTCAGTGAACCCTTCCAGGATGCATTCTTCATTGAAGAAACATATAAAACACCCAATTTCTTCTGTGTAGACAGTGTCCAACTGAGAAGCATATCTGGCTGAATCCAGCAGGATTTATTCCACGCTCCATGAGTTTACAATATATCATTCTCTTGAGACTCACAATTCTTCTCTCGTTATTTGTGATCAAGAAAAAAGAGGGATGTCATTTTAACACTTCTTTTCTGCATCAAAGTGCTGGTAAATTATGTTTTCTTGGGCCAGGGGTTTCTCTTCAAGCCCCCTCCTGCAAAACCACTGTTTCTGGTTCCTTCTATATACATTTTAAGTTCCAGAATTTGTGAGGAAGCACCTGAACCTAACTTTTATGAATGCCGAGAGTCCAGAGTACGCATACTTGGAAGTAAGTTCAACTGAACTCCATGGGATTTGACAGCACTTCAGGGTTAACAGGCACAAGTCACATCTCCCACAACCAAGAGAATCCACAGCCTCAGACTACTATTTGCAATCAACAGTTTATTTCTTCTAAAGCAGCTTGAAACTTGCAAAGCCAGTAAGAACGTCTGCACTCTGCAGCAGCATCTGGTGGCATCTCTTAAAGTCTTAACTTTCGTTGCAGAAAAAGCAACCTTTCCCTGCTTTCCTAGGCTTTCAAAGCTCCTTGAACCAGTCAAACCTACAAGGATTTATCCAGACACTGGAGAGATGCGTGGAAATAACACAAGGCAAACAGAAGGGTTCAGAGGGTACTTTTGTATTGATCCTGCTATGCCCGAGGGGGAAGCCTTACCTGTTGTTTTATATGGACAGGCTTCAGTAGAACAGGGGTGGGGGGGTTAGGGGGGAATCTAAGGCACTTCTCTGCTTCTGTCAGCTATACAGCCAAGAAGAAGGGCAGGAGTCATGAAGATCCTAGAGCAATATGCGCACCTGTCAGAGGCACTTAGAAAATTGCTACATATTGAGAAATGGGTTGTCACAGCACACGGAAACCCACTGACACTTGTTACATGGGTTATAGTAATAAATAAAGGCAAAGTGTGCACAGGGCTCCTGCTTTTCCTTTACAGCAAAATAAATGCAACAAGACATAGAATAGCTGAGATTAAGGGGGAAGGACGGCATAGCGATAGACAGGTTTCGCTTTTGGCACCTTTCTTTCGAGAAAGGAAGGCCAGGTCTGCAGAGCTTCTGCTATTCCTTTGCGGTCTTCAAACGCCTCTATCTGCCCCTACCCACACCAAGTGAAAAGATACTAATGATGATGACTTTTAATATGAAACAAAAAAGGAAAAGTGACGCAAAGCAAAAGTAGAGAGGGATCCAAGAAAGCCACAAGTCTTCTCCCCAATGTGTTTTGAATCGGTGACTGACAAAATCTTCCGACTTTGACAGGATGCTGAGCCTATAATCCTATACAATCCCTACCTACTTGATACTGAACAGGCATATAAAGGAATGCCCTGCAAAAGGTTGTATAAAGGTGGAAAAGTTGTAGCTCTCCTTTTGACAGTTCTGCCTCATTATAGGAGTAGCTCTCTCCTTAAAAGGCAAGGCTGTTGTGTGAGCAAAGAACAGGGGTAAACCTGTGCTGAGCACTGCTGCCATAGATACATGCCACGGATAAAGAGCATCCAGATTATCTCCTCAGGTCACAGGGAGCCAGGAAAGGAAATAATAGCCGGAATAATTTTGCCTGTCTGGGTGTGAAGGAAAATGAGTTCCATGAGGGACGGTGGCGGTGAGGGGGACACTAGCAAAATGCCTTCTTCTCTTTGAATAAATTAACTCCTGCCAGATAGGAAATAAGTGCACTTTAATAAGACAACCCTGATGTCGGTGAATTTGGTTCGCCCAGTTCAAATGTCAGCTCCTACTTCAGTCAGAGGGCAGAAGCCTCGCAGAACAAGGTGAAAAACGCGGGCATTTGCCCAGAAGAGAGTCTGCCCGTGAGGCTTTTGAAGAGCAAGGGAAAGGAGACGGCCATCTCCCGCCTCACTCCATCATCTTCACACGCTAGGAATTTTCTTTTTATTGTTTACCCCCCCCCCCGGAGGTGGTGGTGATGGTGGTGGTGGCAGCGGCGGTTGGGCCCCTCGAAAGGGAAGGCAGACGTGCCCCTGCTGAGGCGGTGGCCGCGGTTTAAATGTGGCTTTGGAAGTCCGAGCCTGGAGAGAGTTTAGGGCGAAGAAGAAGAGAGGGAGGGAAGGCAGCGCTGCCTGGGTGGAGGAGGAAGAGGCGCGTTTTCTGGAGATGAAGGGAGAAAGCGATGGGGGGTGAGGGAGAAAGGCAGAGGCGGCGCACAGGAATCCACCCGGCGAGTCGGTGGAGAGCGCGCGGGCGACAGGAGAGACAAAATACAAGGAGGGGAGGAGGGGGGGAAGCGCGCGAGCACACCAGCACCACAGGGACGGACGGACGGATGGACGGACACAACGCTTAACCCCCGCCTGGCTTACTGTGGGCTCTTGGGGTAGAAAGGCAGCGTGACATGGCTGAGGTCCTGGAGGTCAAAGGCGGTGGGCTCGGCGGAAATGGCCTGCCGCTTGGTCCGCTGCTCGCCGCCTTGCAAGGCGCCCGAGCTTTGCTGCTGCTGCGCCTGGTGGTGCTGCTGCTGCGCCTGCTGGGTGGCGGGCCGGATCACGGAGCGGTACTTGTCCAGCTCGTTCTGCAGCTTCTGGATCAGCTCGTCCTTCTGGTCCAGCTCGAGCTCCAGCTCGTCGATGAGCGCATCCCGCTGCCTCAGCTCCTCGATCTTCTCTTGCAAGGCGTATTGCAAATCCCGCAGCGTCCCCATCCTCGGCCGCCGCCGCCGCCACCGCCTCCTGCGCCCCCCTTTCCGCTCGTCGCAATTCCCCCCCCCGACCCACCGACGACCCGCTCCGCCGCCGCCGCCGCCGCCTCCTGCCTGCCTGCCGCTCGTCCCACTTCGAGCCAACTTTGCCAATCGCGCCTACGATCGACTCGCCGCCGCCGCCGCCGCCAGGTCGTCGGAGCCCCGGAGCGCGCGCGCGCCTCGTCCCGCCTAGCTCGTCGCGGGATAGTCTCGGCGGCTTCTGCTCGGCCGCGGCGGAGCTCCTAGGCGGGGGAGGCTGGCGGGCTCATCGCCGACTCCGGCGAGGGCCCCCTCGGCGCTGCCACCGCTCCCCCGACGGCGGGCTGGCGCTGGTGGTTCGCGGCGCTTCTCCCCGTGGCCTTTCTCTCCGCCTGCGTCAGGCTAGACTGGAGGGAGCGGCGGCGGGAGAGCGAAGGAAGCGGCGAAGGAAGCGGCGGAGGGAGGGCGGGAAGGCAGGGGAGAGAGAGAGGCAGCGCGAGCGAGGGGCGTTCGCAGCCTGCCGTGGCCGCACAGGCACTTTCCCCCTGCTGTCTGTCACTCTGCCGGGGGTTACTACTCTGCTCAGCCACGCGGCCATCGTCAGCTCGCTCGCTCGCCGCCGCCGCCGCTCGCTCGGCCCCCCTCTCCACGCCCGCCCCGCCGGCCACGGAGGTCGGTGAGTGGGTGGGCTCTGTGGCCACGCCGGGCACTTCTCCTGGCCGAAATGGCGCGACGGCGACGTTCCGCAAAGGAATGTGCAGCAGCCTCTTCGGGGTGGGGGGGTGGGGGGGACACTTTCGTTCCAGGGATGGGAAGGAGGAGAGAAGCATTGGATAGAGAGCTCGCGCGTGCCCGCCCCGTCCGCACACGCGCGCGCCGCCGCCGCCGCCCGCCCTTCACTTTCCCGCGGGAGAGTCAGGGAGCGCTTTCAGGCTTCCCCGAGACCGAGCCGCCTCCGGGACTCTGAGGTAAAGACGGAAGAAGAAGAAGTTCCGCGCCGTCGCCAGGACGCCGACACACGAAGCCGAGCCTATCGCTCTGCGGGCTCCACGGCGAATGGCTTGTGGTCTTGTTCCTAAGACGAGAAGAGGCGCCCGCAACCTTCAGGCGTGTCGCTGGCTAAAGTGGGGGAGCGTCGAGTTTACCAACGCCCCCCCCCCTCAGGGCTAAGTGCGCCCTAGTGCCCAAAGCGAATCGAGGTATTTAGGCTGGCACCTGTGGCGGGAAGTAGCATTGTAAAGCATGTTTCATCGCCCACAAGAGGGGGGGGCAGAGATAGGGTAGAACAATATAAAAACAAAACTTTGATGCAGTTTTTTTTTTAAAAAAATCTTAGTATAAAGATAAAGCTGAAATGGAGCACGATGTCCTATTTTGAATTTGCTGCCATTTTAGGATGACTGAAGACGTGGATCTAGGGGGAAAAAAGCAAGAGGGACAAAAGACCTATTATTTCAACTGAACAGGTTGTGCCCACCCCACACCCCACTGAAAAATTAGGAAAGTACAGATTGGTTTTGTTGTTTTATTCTTGCCTGGGTCTTCGTAGTAACTTTAGAAATGCAGCCTTTACTTAACTCAAATATTCACCTGGGCTGCAGAAGGCATGTGATTTTGTAGCTGCCAGAAAGGAAGCATCCTGCCTACAGGGCTGGTCAGGCTATGAGCCTCCTTGGTAACTGCGCCTCTATCCAGAAGTGGTTTGCCATCACCTACTTCTTGGGAGAGGCTGGGGATCAAACTGGCAACCTTTTGATTTCTGGGCATTTTGCTCTGCCAGTACCCATGAGCTTCCTAATACTTCTGAGCCACGATTACCATGAGCCCCTTCCGGTCAAGACAATACAAGAGAGTAAGGAAATTGTAGTTCAGCATCTACTGGAGGGCAGGACTTCCTTTCCCAGCCCATGGATGGGAAAGGCGCACGAGGAACTAATGTTGACTAGCACTTGCACTTCTGAGCGCTAGTCAATGACAGCCCAGCCCCTGCGCAGTCGATCACTCACCAAAGATGGATTGTGCAGTCAGTCCATTCCTGGGCACCGCCATCTTGAGCGTGGTGCCCTGCATGACTGTGCATGCATCAGCCCCATTGCTATGACAACACTGACACTTCACACAGTTGCGGTTGCATCAGGGGGTCACGTGAGCTGCCAGCTTGCTTGCACGGCCGCTCAGATGACCTCCTCAGCTGGCCAAAGTTGCAGATGGTCACCGCCTGGACATGTAAGATAAGTTCCCGATCACAATTGGGGAGGGTTGGGTTGCTTGTGGTTCATGATGTCATATACACCACAGCTAATTTTCAATTAGGCAACATCTGGGCAGGCAGAGGGTGCTTGTGGGCTGTAAGCAACTCCTGTAAGTGCAGATGCACCTGCCCAGATGTTGCCTAATTGTAAACTACAGGTTGAAGTGCGAATCGGCCCCTTGCTATATGCATATAGTGCTATATGCAAGAAGACTTCACATATTCCAGAGACCTAACTCCTCCTAGAAACAGCCTTGAGGGACTTCTTTTAGCTTGCTCAGAGCAAACCCCAGGGTTAGGTGAAACTTCATCTCTAGCATCCGGCTACAGAAACACACATTTAAAATATTCATTGTAATGCCATTACTGGACCATTTCATTTTGCCTTAGGCAACCTCCAGGGCTTTCTGTCTCTCTGCTTTCAGCTACCTTAACTTTTACTTCTGAGCACTTGAGGAGATGGATAATAATCAGCTGTTTCTGTCAGGACAGTTTGGTTTGTCCCTCTTCACCACAGTTAGGTAGGGAATGTGTTTATGCATTGTGCTGCTACAGCGTGGTAGAAGAACAACTGATTGACCAAAGAGAAGGGGAAGCAGCAACATCTTAAATTATAATATAAAATTTTTTTAAAAAAAGTCCTCCCCCCTGGAAAAAACCTGCTGTCTGTAAGGATTTTGGAAGAGGGATTTAAAATTAACTGCTTCTGTCTACCTGGTTCTTGCTAGATTTGGGCTCTCAGGCTTTGAAAAAAGAAAGAAAACAGGTGCAGCCATCACTCTGCACCAAAATCCGAACTAATTAATGCCCAAGCTATTTCTTCCCAGCAACTTATGCATGATTTCAGATTCAGCACCTGGATTTTTCTTTGTCTAGCCAAGATTCTTTCCCACCTGCAACTCAGAAAGTCATACCAGAAAATGAAACATTATTATAAGACCACTCAGAGCCGAAATAGAATGAAGAGAGCAGGCAGTGCCTCAGAGGCTTTGAGGGGTAGACTTGTGGCAGGAACACAGATCTTGCATGCATTATAAAAACTGAGAACTAAAAATGCAGCAACCTGTCATCTCTGCATAGGTGTTGACTTTTACCGTACAGCTAAAAGTGCATTTGCTTGCACTTCCAAACACAAATCCTATAAGTAACAATGACCTGTTAGAGTTGTGACTTTCAGGACTAATGGGGACCAGTCAATAACTGTAACATTGCCTGAGAATTTGCATGTGTGAATGTGTCATCATCTCAGTTTTGTAATATCTCTGAGGA
Source organism: Aspidoscelis tigris stejnegeri (assembly GCA_023333525.1). Taxonomy (NCBI): domain Eukaryota; kingdom Metazoa; phylum Chordata; class Lepidosauria; order Squamata; family Teiidae; genus Aspidoscelis; species Aspidoscelis tigris. The sequence goes on along the minus strand of JALMGA010000002.1, from coordinate 85,755,415 downwards.
AGTGCTTTTAAGAAGATTCAGTTCACACATTCAGCTGCCACCGATCAAGGTTTTAATTAAATAATCAAAACAGGCTGCAGAGTTTGCTGTGGTGCATACTGTAGTTTATAAAACAAATGACATAACATTCCCATGTAAAGACACTAATACCAGGCTATGCGGAACTGTAGCCAAACATATGAGCACCCTCCGCCCTTCCAGGAGGATTTGATTAACTACTGGATTATTTCAATCCCAAACTGGGAACTTGTTGCCCCCCCCCCACCCAGGTGAGGCTATGGGAGATAATGCTTGGCATTGTCTAGCGGGCCACAGTTCACCTATCTTGTGACGGGCCTTTAGCAAGGTCTTTTGCTTATGCACTTTTAGCATGATATAAGAAAGGATCTAAGGGACTTCCTTCTGCTTGCTGGTGTGGGATGACGGAGGCTCCATCCGCATGGGTTGGGATGTAGACCAGGCCAGGGTACCCAAATTGTATCCTAATCCAGTTTCCTAGTAGATCTCAATGTCAAGGTCTACCAGACTACTAGGATTGGTGTACCAGACCAAAGAGGCACGTAGATAGCATAATTCTGTGGTCCAGTAGATTATGGGGGGAGGGGGCATCTCAGTGGGACAACAAGGCACACCACTGAAATGGGCCTCCTGGGAGTTCCACATGGTAGGGACTTTTATTTCTTGCCTTTAGAACATTCCCTGTGCTGGCTCAGAAGCTGATTCACATTTTAGAGCTGGATCGGGTGCTGGCGTGGAATGGCCCCTTCCAATGCAAACAACCCTGTCCCATGCCAGGAGCCACCTCTCCCAGCTTGTTACAGATTGTGTACCCCAGTAATAGGGCAGCCCACACCATATCACTATGGGAATGGGATAAGATACAAGAAGATACTTTTTATGTTATTAGAAATGTGTTGTCCTGGGCTGCGTCCAGACTTGTTTATACTGCACACCGTAATGTGCAGTCATGATTGGAGCATAGAGTCGCATTATCCGACCGTTGCTGTGTGCTTACATTAATGCTGATCTAAGGACAGTCGCTGCACAGTATAAAGAAAATTTGAATTTTCCTGGCAGTCTGGGCAGAATGGCAAGAGGAGCACAACGAGAGCAGGAGGGCAACTCAGGTGTGATTGGCTCCCTCAACCCGGGTGATGGCACATGCCAACTCAGCTCTTGGAGTTTCCGATGGGAATCTATGGAGCTGCTTTTCAAGTTGGGACAGTTGGTCGTTGCTGCGCAGCAGGTAAGCTACGCGTTTACCTTTAACTGTGGATTTATTCCACAAGTCTGGAGGAAGCCTAGGTCTCTTAATCACAATAATGCTGACAACGGTGTCACTCTATCCTCCTTTCAATGGCAAATTTAGAGGACGGGTTGCTGAATGAAAACAAAATGCCCCTACTAAGAAATGAGCATTTCAAAATAGTTGAGTTGGCAAGCCTGCTCTTAACTTTATAAAGAACAGACACACCATGGGCGATGACTTTTTCTTCTTCTTTTTTTAACCTCCATAGAGGAATTCTCATAAAATGCTACAAAAGAATGGAAAATTAACATAGAAGGCGGCACGGGGGTGGGTCTATGAGCAGGGCATATAGCAATTTAAAAAGTCTTGTGTGGTTTTTTTTTCCCCTATAGAGACAAAAAGATCCACATCTTTTTGTTACGTGGGATAATGCACTGAAAAATCACAGAAGATAATTTGACTCGGGGCAAAATAAGTGAGTGGCTGCACAAAATGGTAAATGTCTTTTCACTAGTCTGTATACAATCCTAACCTGCATAATTGCATATAAAAAATTAAATTTATGGATGCAAATTCTGTATAATTGCAACTGTGGGGAAACAAACAAAAGTTCATTTATTTGTATTCCATGCTTTTGCGCAGAACCAGAAAAAGATATTTGGAATATTTGGAACAGAAAATATTGGAGAAAATCTGTAAATGAAAAATAGAAAGGAGGGGATATGCTTTCTCCTATTGAGTATGACTAACATTTCTGTGAGTAATAGGAGCTTTCCTTTGATGTGATTATGCTTCTCAGTGAAAGAAGTGTGTCACATTTTTATTTATTTATTTCCATATTTATGTTATCGTATGCCCTAAGGCCTCAAGGATATTGTAGAACTGTAAAAAGTTCAGAAAAGAGCAACCAGAATGATCAACAGGCTGGAACATCTCCTATAAAAAATCAGACAGCAGCATCCAGAGGACTTTTCGCATGAGGGCTTTTCAAATCCATTGGGATGGAGCGTTCGCTTCTCTGGGCCTGCGGTTCTGGTCCGGGCAGCCCCAGCCCGTCCCAACGTGTCTACATGCGTTCAAGTTTCAAAACACAAAAAAGTGCTCTGAAACCATCCCAGTGCATTCCCAGCTGTACCAGAGGGAGAATGTTTGCACGCTCTCCTTCTGTGACAGGCTGCCCCCATTGGCTGCTGTGAAGGCAGGGGTGGGGAGGCCTGGCACCCCCTTCCCTGTGGTCCCGTGCACTCCCCGAGGTGAGATCGGCTTCCCGGGGCTGTCGGCACCCCCATGTAACACCCCTCAAGCCACCCCAGGGGTGCACATGCATGAAAGGCGCTTACCTGTTCAGTGCCGGGCAGCAACTAGGGTGAGGAGGCTGGCCACGTTCTGCGCCTGTGCGTGGGGCAGTCCCTGATTGGCCAGGCAGCTGCCTGGCTTCAGCTGACCATCTGTGCAGGCGCGGGTGCCTGGCCCATCAGGAACCGCCCCGCATGCAGGTGTAGAGCACGGATGGCCCGATCATGCTAGTAGCAATCGGGCAACCACCAGATAAGGAGTGGGAATGCGGACACGGCCCCAGGGCGGGGGTGTGTGGGTGTTTGGGGCAGTTCCTGCCAGCTGCAGGAGCCCAGGGAAGGGAGGCGCCAGGGCTGTCTATCCTGGCTCCAAGGGAGCCAATGTGGGGAGGCCGGGGGTGGGACTTGCGAGTCCTGGAACAGCTGTTTGGCCTGAACGGGTCTAACACAGGTTTCCATCCACACAAAGGTAGGTAAAAGAGATGTTTGCAATGTGTCCTTTACCTGCCAGTGCAGACGGGTTCAGGCGGAAGCGTTCTACAGTGTTTTAGCTGCAGTGCGAAGAGGCCTTCAGTTTCTTCAACCTCGAAAGACAGCGTTTAAGAGGGGATCTGACTGCAGTATATAAAATTGTGCATGGTGTGGAAAAGGTGGATCGAGAAAAATTACTTTCTTTGGCAAGAAACTCTTGAACTAGGGGTCACTGAATGAATCCGATGGGCAAGAGAGTTAAGACTGACAAAGGAAAGCCTTTTTCTAACCCAACAACTTATTAGTTTGTGGAATTTGTTACTAGAAGCGGTGGTCACAGCTACCAGCCTGGATGACTTTACAAAGGGGCTGGACATGGAAGTCAGATATATCAATGGCTCCTAAAATCAATGCCTAGGTACTGTTTCTGAACTGGAGAGACAGGCAGAATGTCTCTAAGGGTGAATTCCCATTCAAGGAAAAAATGCTATAAGGCAATTTACAGCACTATTTACAACGCTATGTAAAACACACTAAAACGAAGCAAATCAGCATCTGGCAATCTCATTCAACCCCACACTTAAAACACTTCCAAAAACAGATTGGGGAAAGCAATTCTTTCCCCTCCTCACACTTTTCCCACCCCTCTCTCCCCATTGTCCAGGGTGCACAGCGGTGGCGACAACTCAAGCCCTGTTCACCTGCTCCACCTCCATACCCACCATCCCCAGCAGGGGTTCCTCCCCCCCCCAAAAAAGCACCCTGGCTGGCTCACTCCGCTGCCATCACCACCTGTGCATACAGACATATACACACATCTCCCAGTTCCTGCAGCAGCTTCCCCCGTTTCCCCTTTTAAAGATCAAGGAAGGAGGCTGGGAGGGAAACAGAATTGCGCAGGATCGCTTGTGAAGGGCAAGATTTCCCTACCTCTTTCCTTGATCTTTAGGCTTGCATGGGTCGGAAAGGAAACGTTATAAGGTGCGAAGTGGCTGAATTGTTTCAATGAAACAGTCTGCTGTAGAGGGGAATACTGTAGCGTTCCCACAGCAATAAGGGAGAAGCGTTTTAAAAGCAAAAGCAGAAAAAAACACCTGAAAAATCAGGTGTTTATTCCGTTTTTAAGCCAAATAATCCTCAAAATACCCCTGAAACTGATTGGGAATGGGGACAAAGAGGATCCAAACCATTTGTAAGCCACTTTAAATGATTGAGTAGTGGGGACAAAGAGGATCTAAACTGTTTTGAAACAGTTTTATTCCTTGAGTGGGAATTCACCCTAAAAGTCACTTGCAGGGTATCAGGAAGAGGTGAAGGTTTTGCCTTTATCTTCTGCTTGAGAATTCCCAGAAGCAATTGAAGGGCCACTGAGACAGGATGCTGGACTAGATGGGCTGTAGCCTGATCCAGCAGGACTCCCCTTATGTTCTTAGGTTCCCTTACTGTCAGTGAGCACATGCTATATATATAGAAGGTTATCTGGTAAACCAAGGTTGCATTCCTTCAAAAAAAAAAGCAGCTCTGATATTTCTTGGAAGTAGCAATTTTTTCATGACATTGTCAGACGGTCTGCAGCTCACCTCTAACACTCTTTGAAATCACTTTTTCTGGCCTTTAAATGTGCCTTAGAGATGGGATGACCACAGGTACATGTGACAGTACCACTTCTGAATCATGTCTGAGCTGCCTTTTTGGTGGCTTTTATTTTTAACTGTGCATGAATACAGAGTAGGTGTTGCTTACTAAAGCCTTTGGAGACAATATTTTCCTACTAAGTCCATAATAAAATTAGCAGAGAAAACATGTTCTGTTGTCACTTAGCAGTTGCTTAAAAGTAAGAAACAGACAACAGAGTAAGAACAGAGAATTTTCACAATGGAGAGCAAGAATAGGAATCCCCAACAATTTGTGGTAGAAATATTGCTGTTTTTCATAAATAATCTGTAGTCAAGGCCAAACAACACAAAAGAGAAATTTTCAGATGGTTCCAAATGAATTAATAAAAATGGTTAAATCCTTTATTAAATCCTGAAAAACATGGCAAGCAAGACTGAGTTTGACTTAAAAGTAGCGCACTTTGAGGAAAAAGCTAACATCACTAGTAAGCAAATAAGAGAAGCTGTCTAGCCGATTATTTGATGTCCTTCAACTATCATGTAAAACTTTTTTATTTAGACAGTTTATTTTGCTTCAGGAACTGGCAATAGCAGCTAGAATACCTGCTTTGCATGCAAAAGTTCTTAGTTTCATTCCTTGGTATCATGAAAGGAGGCAATTAAAACCATTTCTGTACTGTTGTCAAGAAAACTGCATGAATGTGTCTATGGAATTCTAGGAGCTCACTTTGACTCAACAGCACCTTTACAGCTGCATCTCCTCTTCTGGGAAAAGCGACTCTATTTTGGGCAGATGGGGGAGATGCTCTTATCCTTGGCACTTTCCTCATCTCCATTCCAGTGTGCAAGGTATCTCCAGGCAGGGCAGGAAGAAAACCATTCTGCTTAAGCAGCATCTCTGCAAGCATGCACAATCTATTGCTACTGAACCTGGAGATGGGGCAGCAGCCAATACTTCCTCAGATGCACAGAAGTGCCCTCTTAAGGTAAGTGGAGACACACCCTACTTTGGTCTTTGGCTCGTGAACCTAAGTGGCTTCAGTTAGTGTATCTTCCTTTTGTATCCTTTAGTTTATTCTACCTTTATTATCGTTGTTGCTTTCTTTCAAAATAAAATTTAAAAATACCCATTGCTTCTTTGGCTTCTTTATGGAGAAAGTATTAATCGAATGCAATAATAATAGTAGACATTAATATTCAAATCTTGATTCAATTTATGGTTTTGTCCACTAGATTATTAATCGCAAAAAATTTGGAGCTACACAGTATTTTAACACACTACATTTGGTATTTAAAAGTGGCAGAGCTCAAAGCATGGAATTAATCACTTACCAAAACCACAGACTAATGGGGAAGATCTCCCAAATATCACTGCAATGATATTTGGCCAACCGTTCATTTCAGCCACCCAGTCTCTTGATGGTGACATCATGTTACCAGTTCATGTAATTGCTTTTTTTGTTATGTTAAAGAATCCTGTATTGATAAATAAACTATGTATGTACTAACCAGGGGCATTTTCACACTTACCTGATTAGGCTGCCATGAACTAGTGCTGGTAAATTTCTGGTAAAGGTGGACCATTCACACTTGTCATGAGGAAAGCGTCCGCCAATGATCCATTACTGGACAGAAGTGCGAATGGTCCTCCTGTTTACCAGCCCACTCTGCTGCGTCCAATGCCAGAAGTTCCACCTTCTCGCTGCTGCGATTGGCCGTTCCGTGACATGCTCGGACACTGTTGCAGAGGGGCATGTTCAAGCAGAAGGATGCACTGTGGCTGATCACATCAGTGCCCGTGATCAAATGTGCAGTGAGTGCCCACTACTCGGTTGCTGATCAAACACCCCTCTCACAACTCAATAACCAGATGCCACTCCCAGGGATTGGTGGTCTGGTCATGGCAGTGGTCAGCGATCGATCACAACTGCCACCAGAACCATGCCTCCCACTCCCCCATGAAGCCCCACCTACCTCACAGGGTGATGGTTGTGGGGAGAAAAATAGAAGGTTTGTCAGCTGCTTTAAGTCCCCTTAAATGGGTGAGAAAAGTGAGGTATAAAAGCCAACTCTTCTTCCTCTTCTTTATATGTTGTAAAGTTGTAGTATAGTTGCAATAAATATTTAATACCAATAACAAAAAGAGTAAAATAATAACATTTGACTTAAATGTGATGTTCCAGGAAAATGGTCTTGGGATCACAGTGACTTGAGTATACAGAAAGGAGCTGTTGTGCTTCAAATGAAAAATAAAAAAGCTCTAAAAATGCAATGCCTGCCACCATAATTCCAAAATTATAGTTCTGAAAGAAACTACACATTGCTTAATGATAAGGCTGCCCAAAGCTAGAAGAAGCAAAGTGATGCCTTCGACTGTACAGTTTATGGAACAGTAAATAGTGGGCAGTCAGTGTATGAGGCCATTGTACAAGCCTGCTGTGGCAGTCCAGTTTTTCCACATTGCTAAGGAATAATGATTCCTAGATTCATACAGTCACTGTGGAACCAGATAATAAACTTGTTATCTGGGGGGGTGGGGGAAGCTCCCCAGGCAATCTCCAGCTTAGCAGACCACCCAGACACCACAGGAGCAGGCGGTTTCTACATCATACTGTCTCCCTTATAGCAATACTGATCTATGCCAGCTCCTGGAACCTTCCCCTAAAAGCAGAACCCAGGTCCTGCCAGCCGTTGGGAAGGGATATCCACTCTACGGCTGTGTTCCCATACAAGTTTAAATGTGAATTCAGTCTGTTTTCAGGATGGGACAATCCCATTTATTTTTTTTATTCCCGGACTTTATGAGGACTATCCTGCTAAAATGCACAGAAAAAAAGTTCTCAGAAAAACTGTTCTTGGTCTTGTTATGGAGCCCAGTCCATTTTTTTTTTCTTTGGGAATGGTACCAAACTATCCAGGGTGGAGATCAGCCTTTCGGACTGCCCCCCATATGCTTCTGGCCAATGCCTGACATAGATGGGTGGGATTTCACATCTGGGAAAGTCTCCCCCCTATCCTTCCCATCCCTGCAATGCTAGTTAGCCAGAAATCAAAACAAAGGCTTGCATCTTTGAACACACTGCAATAACGGGAGAGATCTGTTTAGCAATCACAGAGAAGGGAAAACTTTTAAAAAGTAGGAGCCTCCATGTAGGAGAGATACATTTGTGACAAGATCGCAGAGTGGAGGGAAAACCTTAAAAAAAGCAGAAGCCTCCGTTTACAGAGCAGAAGAAAACTGAAAGGGAGAGTGATTGCTTTGCCCTGTGTCTGTTCTTTCTCTGTGCTGGGGATTTGTGTGGTTTGAGTGGAAACGGCAGTATTCAAATTCAGCCCGTGTTATTCTCAGGCAAATTGGGACAGCTGGATTGCGCACTCAGTCCTGAACCTGGATTTTAAAAGTCCAATCTGGATTTAAAAAGTCAAGTGGGAATGCAGCCTATGTCCTTTCCTAACCTATCTATCCATGGTTGGAACCAGTCAGGTCCTTTGGTTCTCACCACAGAAAGCCTGGTCTGGAACTGCACTGTCTGCATGATGATGTTTGTCTAGATGTTTGTCTGACCCATGTGAGCTTTGAGGCTGGGCAATGAGCACTCCAAGGGCTAAGGACAAAACCTCTGGGGAATGCATTTTAGTGGTGTGCTACTCCTAAACACAGAAGGCATGGCTTCCACACAGCTCCCAGAAGGACCAGGGATTGTTTAATTAAGTCCACTGGTATTCCACATCAGGGCCTCACTGATAGGGATTATGCTCTATCTAAAGCAGATGGATCGTTTCAGCGGGGGATGGGACCTCACAGATCTGAACCAATGTGCAGATTAATGAGACCCAGAAGAGGTCTTTGCAGGCCCTTGTTCCTGAATAACGATCAATGCCTCTGGTTTCCGTACGTTTCCCCGCTGGCTCTGAACAAAGTGGATCTGAACATGCGTGGATGACTCTTGTGCTAAAAGGTGACAGTTTCTCGTGCCTTAAGGCCCAGTGGAAATAGAACCACTAATAAGTAGAGAGCCCAGGAAAAAGGCAGTCATAGATATGGGGCAAAGGAGGTACCAGCTGGTTCTGACAGGGAACATTTTTCTTGTTTAATTTATTAATTTATCTTTTCTATTTCAGGAGGAGGAGAGACACTTGTGTGATTTTTCCATTCTTAAGTTTTTCGAACCCTGAATTATAGAAGTAACATTTGCTGCACCGTGTTTGTCTGCACCTCAGACAGCATGTAGCTTGGACCAGAGCTGTAGTGCAAACACAGTAGTGTACCATAATCATCAGCCCCTGACAGAAGCAAGAACCACCCTTCCCTAAACTCTGACATTATCAGCTCACCTCACACATACCCCATGCTGGTCCATGAAAGAGCAATACATTTGGAATCAGTGGTGTGACTTACTCCCAATCTATGTAGCAACTCAATGTGTGTGAAATCAATTTCCTATATGGCAGAATAAGTACAATAGGGATACCAAAAAAGGGTCAAACACTTCATTGAGAATGCTTTTTAAAGCATTTATTAAACTGCAAAAGAATGGCTAAAGATTCTATCTCTCTGTAAGGGAGGTTTTATTTTCCAATGCACTTTTCTCAAGTGAGACATCTTTTCAAAGAATACACACGCGCACACAGAGAATGTGTTATGATTTTCATAAAACTATATGCTGCACTTTCCTAAATCTTGTGTTTCTGGCTGCAAAAGGTACCAAACTAAGACGAGGGGCTTTTTTGCACTCCCCTTCCACTGGATGGGGAAGGAGCACAATGGCTCAATGTTAACATTTGTGAGCGCTGGGTAATGGCAGCCTAAGCCCCACGCAACTGGTCACTCACTAGAGACCGGTCCTCTTCTGGGTGGTGTCATTTTGGCTGCAGTGCCCTCTGCGAAGGCACGTGTGTCAGTTCTGTCTCCATGACAATGCTGGCACTTTGTGCATGTCACATGTATGTTTGTCTGAGGTGCCATTGCACTTTCACGGCACCTCAGACAGCCCTGGAGCACCAGAAGGGGTGCCTGGACGTGCCAGGTAGGCTTCTGGGTAATGTTGGTAAAGGTGCTCCACACCTAATCAACAATTAGGGAACTTCTGGGAAGGCAGGGGACACTTGGAGGCTGTAACAGCCTCCTCCATGTGCAGATGCCCTTCCCCAGAAATTCCCTAGTTGTTGACTAGTAGCCTAAGTGTGAATAGGTCCCAGGCCTGGGAACAAAGGCCTGCTTGAAGTGGGGGAATCAGTAGTGAGCAGCAGTCTAGGCAAGAGCCAGTCTTTGTCCCTTTCTGCCCTGGGCCTTATTCTAGATTATTCCAGATTATATCCTGGAATAGGCACCTGCCACCTGCATGCTAGGTGGTCTGCCCCTGCCATACTCTGCACCAGCATGTGGATGGCAGAATTATTCTGGGATACAATCCAGAATAACGCCCCGTTCAGAAAGGGTAGTCATGTAAATGCTGGACTTTGCAGGCTCTTTTTGATAGGGTGTCCAGGACCTCTGCCTCCCCCCAGCCTTCTGTATTTGAAACTGGTGGATCTCCTCCCACATATTTACTCACTACATTGCAACTGAGTCATCATCTGAATCCTTGAAAAGCTTGTAAAAATCAAAAGGCTTGCCATGATGAACGGGTGAAGCAATATGTAACTGCTGAAATGTTTCTTATAGTTGTACGAACTGTCCGCTAGCAAATCAAGCCATGTCAGCCCAACAAAAGTGGAGATGCAAAGTATTATAAGGCTGCAATCCTACACAAAAATTCTGCAGACAGCCACTTAAAATTACTGAACTGTGTAATTAGATGCCAGATAGTAGCTTCTGAAACATTCAGTTTCTCCCAATAAGAAAAATTGCAGTCGAAGAACTATACGTTACGGAGTGACCATATTTCATTTCTTCTTGTCAAAGTACATATCTGCCTCCTCCTTCTCGCTTCTCCTCCTCTCACAGTGATTACTGTCATAATATTTCTCAAGCAAGCTCATCAAATCTAAAACAACGGCAGCAAAACTCGTGTGTCACTCTGGTCCCTTATCTTTTTGTTGGTTTATTCCAACATCACAGAATCTGAATTTTCTAGAGTGGAATTTCTTGAATATTAATTAAGAAAAAGAGCCAAAAGTATTATATTCAATCAATAATCCCATAAGAGGCACAGAAGGTCAAGAGTGACGTGATTTATGAAGCAGCATAGGCGCGGTTGGTGCTCTGTAACAACTAATTGACAGCTCTGGGCATAGCAACCTAAACACACACAGCTCTTCCAATCTATAACTTTCACGCTGATAATGATCCATTAGGACCTTGGGTTTCTGCTGGTGTAATAAAGAGGGAAGCGCATTGCTTGGTTTTTAGAAGTACCACAGTAGGAAATTCATGAGTAGAAAACATAGGCCGCAGTTCTGTATGTATGGCAGAAGGCTAGCTAATGTGCCAGCTCCACTGCTGCTGGGTAAACAATCTGCACGTGTTCATGTCCTCCCTGCACATGGACAGCAGCTCCTTAAATTGGCCATGGCTTATTACACTATGACCAGGGTTCCCGTTAGTGTGTGAGGTAGGGCGTTGAGTGTGGGGACTGCCCACCTTGCAGTATCCTTGCCATTAAATGAAGACGTGACCTTTCCTCTTTTTTCTCAGCCTAGGACAACTCTGAAAACCCTCCTTTAGGGTAAGGTTCAGCCTGGATGGTAGGAGGTAAGGCCTGAGGATGATGGGGAATTTTGAATGTCTTCATATGTATTAGCAGCTCTCTGGTTCCCTGTCCGCACCACTGTCTTATTTCTGCATACAAGCCACAAATTAGAAATCATATCCCATCAATTCCCCTGGTACTCAGCAGTACTGCCACTGGTACTGACTGGTCTTGCTGCTAGGGATGGGCATGAAGCCAGTTTCCCCTATTTGACTGAATGCGAACTGAAAGGGGATGATGTGGCGTCGTGCAAAGTCACCTGCAAGTGTGAGGGCTTTGGTTTTGCGTGCGAACATCCAACAAATGTTCTCACATGAAGGGAACCACCCCTATCCTCCCGTTCCCCCCCCCCCTTACCTTTAGCCACAGAGGCCACTGCCTCCGCACCATTTGTATGCTCCTCTGTGGCACAAGTAACTCTTCTGGAGGTGTGCACACACCTCCCACATCTGGCAATCACGATAATTCCCAGATGTGGGAGGGGTTCATGCACCTTCAGAAGGCCTATTTGGGCCTAGGAGGAGTACAGCAGGTGGAGGGGCTGAAACAGATTGGGAAGGAAGGGTTAGGGGTCCCTTCACATGTGAATATTCAATTGATGTTTGTGCACAAAGCCATTCGGAGGGGGATTCGTACAAAGCTGAACGTTCCCCTATTTAATTTGCATCCAATCAAATGGGGGATATTGGCTTCATGTTCATCCCTAGTTACAGCTTATAAAATCAACTAATTTCCCTTCTTCCTAAACCCCTACTTGGATTATTAGGCGAGATGTACAAAACCTGAGACCTACAGTCTTCCTATGAGCTTGGCTATCTCCTTCGACCCTTGGGCAGGCAGGTGAAATAGGAAGATCACCAGACTTCACATATATCCAGCAGGCTTTGATCTGCTTGGAGGGCCACATATTTAATGAATGTACATTTTACCTCTGCTCTCTCGGCTTTCATCTGCAACATCACACTGTAAGTAAAAAGAGGGGGAAATACTGTAAAACTCCCCTGTCTAAATTTTGAAATGGCTGCCTTAGGCAAAACTCTTACAGGATTGGTGTTTATTCCCATAACCATAGATGTAGCTCCTGTGATCAAGCAGAAGAAACAAAGTCGTTCAAAGAAGTGTCAGGAAAGCAGGGTAGTTCTGAGGAGAAGCCTTGCTAAACATGGAAGCAATTCTGGCCAAAATTTCTTTCTTTGGAGAAAGGAGCAAGGCACTGAAAGAAATGTTACAAACAGTCTTTTGGATGAAAATGAATGTTCCTGTACTGTGAATTTCCCAGTTGGGAGCAATGTGGTTCAAGCAGTCCATTTTAGCACCACAGTCTGCTCTAAAGCTCTGTCCTGTGTGGACAGAAGAAGAAAAAGAAGAGTTGGCTTTTCTACCCCACTTGTCAGGACTCAAAGTGGCTGACAAACCTTCTGTTCTTCTCCCCACAACAGAACACCCTGTGAGGTAGGTGATGCAGTGTGAACTCAGAAGAGAGCTGTGACTAGCCCAAGGTCACCCAGCCGGCTTCAGGGTGGAGAGAAGAATCAAACCCGGTATTCCCAGATAGGATTCTGGCTCCCTAACTAGTAGACCAAATTGGCTCAGAATGTTCTAGCTGGGGGTATAGCCAATTCAGTGCATTCTAACAAGTCTCTAGCCACCCAGTGCAGACATGGACAAAGACTCAACAGCTCCACATATTCAGAAATATTGACTAATGAAATGATCTAAGATTCTTTTTAAAAAAACTTTCTGTATTAATCCCCAAACCTCCCTGTTTTAGCACACTGAATACACACAAAGCTGGAACATTTGCAGTGGAAATGAACAAAACCTGATGTCCTTGAGATGTATTGCTCTGCAAATCCCACAATTAGCATAGCTGTTGGAAATTTTTAGCTAAATATCTGGAGGATATTGCATTTTTGAAAATACATCTTGAAACAAGACATTTTGAATATTCCACTGCTGCTTATATAGAAGTGTATTATGGGAAAATAGATTTATTACAGTGCCATCAGGGCCTGTAGGGGGTGGTTGTCCTAGGCTATACTCATAGGGAGCAGACCATAAAAATCAGGATTCACTACAGTTAATCCTCACATAGTTCAGTTATACAATTTACAATTTTACTTATGCACAGCAAGGGAATTTTAGCTTCCCATGTATAATGAAGTCATGTGAAATGCAAGACTGCATTGTACAAATCCTTAATGGCTATTGAAAAAAGTGGCATGTAAGGGAAGCCAGACATAGTACTGAAAAGTCCACTGTATGTGGAATGATTGGGGAAAAATACACTACCAAATAAAGCAGAAAGATTAAGCAATTAAAATATAATCCAAAGCTATTTCACTTGGTCTAGAACCTGGGGTTAGTGCAAAATGTGCTGATGAGACTGTTGACAGGTACGCATAAGAGGGCACTTGTTCCACCAGTTCCTAGCTTCAGTTCCCCCACAAACAGCAAAAATAAATAAATAAATAAATAAATAAATAAATAAATAAATAAATAAATAAATAAAAATGCACACCTGGAAGAACACCTCCTATATCACAACATTACCAGGGTTGGCTAATGCCACCAGGTGAGGCATATTATAAAACATGTCTGTACTCACGCACAGCAGGGCTGGCCTAATTGTGGCCAGAGTCTGGAGCACAAAATCGTGCTCCATACACTGCCTAAGCTGTCCCCGGCCATCCCAGAGCTGTCCAGCAGGGAAGGCATTTGCACTCTTCCTGCTGAACAGCTCTGGAGCTCTGCCCTGGGACACCGCCATTGGACCCTATCATTCCCGCCAGCTGGCAGCCCCTTTTGGCAGTGGGGCAAGACCAGACTGGGGCTTCCTGGGTGCCCACCCAAACCCAGGGTGGGCGCTGCCCCCAGCTCCCCACGCACGGCCTACCTCTTTGGATGCCTGGTTCAAACTGGGTAGCCCCTGGGGGCGGGACTTGTCAGAATCAAACCAGGTGTTCTGCGCAGGCATACGTTGTGGCCCACTTGCAGGCCGTGATGTGCGCCTGTGCAGAATGCCGCATTGGGGCAACAGCAGCCCACGTTACCCCAAGATGGACCAGAACCAGGCTGACAGCCAGTGGGCCTATACAGCCCAAGGGCAGCAGCCTGAGGTGGGGCGTCCTGCCCCCGAGGCAGCCTTTTTGGGCTGGTACACACGGGGATGGAACGACCAAAGCGAAAGGTCATTCCATCCCTGCATGTACCAGCCTTAGTGCACTACAGCCGTCCAGCTGTAGTGCGAAAAGGCCTCTGGTCTCTCTAGGCTGTCAATGACTCAGCACCAGCAGGAGAAGGCAGACAGGTGCAGAGCCAAACAGTTAAGGCAGAAATGTTTAGCTAGAAGGTCACGCCCCTCTGACTCAGCTGGTTCTGAGACAAATGTCTGCTGTCTGCAGAGTCCTGTTGTTGACAAACAGCCATCCTGATTTGTGTGCTTTGCTCATACCTGAACTCTGACCCTTGCATTGCTTTGACCTTGACTTCTGGACTGTGTACTCAGACTGGCATTTTGGACTCTTTTATCTTTTGACCTCCTTGGCTTTTGGACCTCTGGCAAATCATGATTTTGGACTGCCTTTTGCTACACTCTTGCTCTTTCAGAAAAGCGTGCTCTTTCAGTCTGCTCCGCTCTTTCAGTTTATCACTTTGCTTAAAACTCACATCTCAGTAAAGACTCTCTGCTTGACGTTGCTCCCTGGTTTCTGCTGAGCTTGGGTTAGACAGGACAGAATCTGAGGAAACTAAACCCTGGCATCCTTGAAAAAAAAACATTTAAAAAACATTTAATATTTTAAATTTATTTAGTCAGTGTAGTTTTCATGCCAAGACTATTCATGGACCCCAGCTTAAGAACTCTTGCTCCAGGTGCTTCAGCAAAGGGGAACTGGACACTGGCTGCCCTGGGGCAGGGATATCAACAGGATCTTGGCCATGGAGACATAATCCTCAACTGCCTGGTTGCCTATGTGCTTTCAAGCTTAATTCTAAGAGCTGGCATTGACCTCCGATGCCCTACACAATTTGAGACCTCAGTATTCTCAGCCCCAGCATGTGGAAGGGAGGTTCCTAGTATGCTTGCTGGTCCTAGTGTGCTTGCTCCTAATATGCTTGCAGAATCACCCCTAGAGCAAATTTGCACTTACCTTGGTGAAGAACTCCAGGGACACTCCAGCATGATGCATCTGCACTGTGTGGAGCTGCTTCCATGCCAGAAGTAACTCCACACATCTAGGAGTGTCCCTCATGTGTTTCGTGGTAGAGAACAGGTATAGTTGCATCCTGCAATGCCTGGTGTTGGCACTGGTGGTACAGTTCTGCAATTGCCTTGTTAATGGAGGCAATTTGCACCTTGCCAAGGAATAGGAAAGTGTTGATGAGGTTTGGGATACATTCGTCATCCTGAAGTGCAAGCACCAGATCTATTCCCCATCTTCACTTCCCTGGGATGATTTTCCAGGGCAGTGAAAGTGTAAAAAGGCTCTTTGGGTGCATCTCCATGGTCTCCTTTTGCTTTTCTCTTGCATTGGAATTTAAAAATGTGTGTTCTAATTTGAAATAAAATGTCCCCATGTGGTTTGGGGCAATGTGGATTTAAAACGTACTTTCCTGTCCCCAAGCGAGCTGCTTTTTGTGAGCCTGCATCTTTTTCTCCCCCACCCCACCCCCATGCAAGGCATGAAATGGTGCCCTGCAGTCAAGGTGTCTCTGATGGTGACCACACAGATGAACAATGTGGTGACTAGGCAGACAGACGACAGACAGATGAGAGAGAGAGAGATGATAGATAGATTTCAGTACAAGGAATTAATTGCAAAGTCTTTTGCTATTCCTTTTTTTTTTACAATTTTAAGTTTTTTACTGATATATATGCTAACATACATAGTATTTATATACCTTTTCCCATTGCCAGCGCTTCCCCTCCAGTCCTTCATGATCACTGTGCCATAAAATTCAATTATCAATGTTAGTATCACATTTTCAATTGCATGGAATAAATTTTATCTGTCTAGCATCTCTCAAAGAAGCCCTTATATATTTCATTGTACTCTGGATTTTTTACCTACTCAAATTATTATAAATTCATGTCCAGGGAAAGAACATGAGAATTATCTCCTTGTTCCCACTTCCTTTGGGAAAGAAAAAGTGAGAGAAAATTAGAATCAAGACAGAAATCAGAAGCTTTTTAAATACTCTTTTTGCTAGCCTCATTCAATACACGTAAGACTTCAGTTCACCTTGCTTCTTGTAGGATTTTGTAAAGGAGATTGAAATCCACTTGTTTGTCAAATACCTCTGCTACGTAGCCAAGAAAGCTGTTCTCTGATAACTAAGGAAGCATTTAGATTACCAAAAGTACATGGCTCAGAAAGAAGAGGAAGCAGGAGCAGAAAGGAGACCAAAGCTATGCTAACAATAGGAAAAAGACACCTGCTGCAGCAACTAAAAATAAATGATGCACTGCACTATAATTGGTAATATACTTAGCTTTTTATATCTCATTAGAGCTATAATGTGAAAAGCAGCAAAATGAAGGACAGTTCTGCAATTTGAAACTGAGGCATCACTGAATGACAACCAGTCCAGACTGAACATTCTGTACTGCTTCTTCTGTCCAATTCTTTGCCTATGCAAAGTAAATAAATGACTTTGTTTTTATACTCTTCTTGCACTTTATAAATGAGAAATTTCAGTGGGTAAATTTGTTCAAAGAAGATTAGCTGTTCCCCACTTATTCGTAAATAAAATACAAATCCTGCTTCATCTAACACGCTTCATAGGGTTGCATATAAACAATACTTTGGACAGCCAGGTGTGCAAAGCTTCTTTATGGTTCAGCATCTTACTGGGTTTATTTCTTAAACTTCTCTGCAATACAAAGGTACAGTCAGACAGAAATCAGGGAAAGATTTCTCTCTTTTCATCAACAGTGGTGCAGAAGAGGAAATTTGGGGGCTGTTTGCACCAACCTCTGTGGAATGGCTCCTATCACTCCTGG
Source organism: Aspidoscelis tigris stejnegeri (assembly GCA_023333525.1). Classification (NCBI taxonomy): domain Eukaryota; kingdom Metazoa; phylum Chordata; class Lepidosauria; order Squamata; family Teiidae; genus Aspidoscelis; species Aspidoscelis tigris. The sequence goes on along the minus strand of JALMGA010000002.1, from coordinate 85,738,088 downwards.
GAAGGCCTGTCCATATGCAATGCTGCTCCCTCTATTCTGGAACTCACTTAAGCTGCCCCAGTCTTTACCAGCTGTAAAATTTTGTCCACATCTTGACCACAAGCAGCTAGTGAATTCACGTTTGCACCCTCTGCCAGGTGTGACGCTGTAGCTGCATGTTCGCAGACCGTGGGCTGATTGCCCTGGCAAGGTCCAGGTAGTACCAGATGCTGCCCCAGCCATTGCCATGGCAATCAGGCCTGCATGGGTCAGGCCATCTTTCAGACTACAGTAACTGTATTAGAAACTGGGCCTTTCTGCACTTAGCAGATTAGGCTGTCATGAACTAGGGCTGGTAACCCTCTGGTAGAGGTGGACCATTTGCACTTGTCATGAGGAAACCTTCCCCAAAACATCCATTATCAGCCAGAAGAGCAAATGGTCCTCCTGTTTACCAGCCTACACCCCTACATCTGAAGCCGGAAGTTCCACCTCCTCGCTGCCATGATCGGCCATTCCGTAACATGGTCGGATGCTGTTGCAGAAGGGCATGTTCGAGCAGAGGGACATATTGTGGCCGATTACATCAGCCCTCTCGCGACTCAATGACTGGATGCCACTCCCAGGGATCAGGTAAGGAAGGCTGATAACTGCATTTTCCTTCATGGATGTAGAAGACAGTTCTAATATGTGGCCCACAATGCAGCAGTTGTTCCTGAATGAATATCTGGCCTTTTCTGCACTGACCTAAGATCAGTGAGTCTGGAATAGTCAGGCCCACTGATGCCAATCATAGAAAGGCATGGGCAGGATCAACACTATCTGCACCAATGGAGCTGATGCCGATCAGCTCACATAATGGCTTTTGAGAATTCTGATAGCTTTGTGGCCACACCCCCAGTGTGCGTGTTTGTGTGTGTGTGTTCTTTTCACAGCATGCTATGGTGTACCACTGAAAGGCACCTCTGATAGTCCTAGACATGATAGGCATGCCTTCTACATGCCTCCTATGTGTTGGATCAGAGCTGCTGGTCCTGCTAGTAGACCTGATATAATGGGTCAACCAGTGATCCAGATCATGGTCTCCCTCATTGGAAACAGTCTCTGTCTAAAGAAGATGGAGCGTTCCAGTGCAAGGGAGGGAGGCTCCTAGATCCACATTAATTGTAGGCCTAGATGTGTTCTAAATGTACCCTTAATCTGGATTAAGGGCCCATGCAGAAAGGGCTTCTGGTTGGTTTCTAAGGGTACATCTGGTTGTATTCCTTATTTCTAGTTCTTTGATCATCTTTGTTTCTCTTCTCGGAACTTGTTCAAATTTATCTAAATTCTTGTTGAAATAAAGTGCCCAAATTGGGCACAATACTCAAGGTAACATCTAACTACTGGTAGCATTTAGCAAAGGTGGAACAGTTATATCCTTTGATTTGGAAACTACTTAATGTTCCCTAGAATTATTTTTGCCTTTTTTAGTGCCAGATCACACTGATGACTCATATTTACCCTGTGGTTAACTTACAATTCCAGGCTCTTTTCACACATGCTGTTGCCAAGCCAAGGTCTCCTTTTAACATGCTAGCATAAGAGTGATGACATTAAGGACTTTTCCCATGTTTCTCTCCACTGTAAATTTCCATGCTGGGAACAGTTTACATCTCATTGCCTATCTTTCTTTTTTCAAAAAATAACAAACTGTTTTGCAGCAGTACATTCAAACTGAGTTAATGTAAATAGAAATCTATCTTTATTCACATCCTGGGGTTGAAATACCATCAGGTGATCGGACAGTTATGTTATGCAACCTGAATTGCGTATGTGGATGTGCAAAACAGACCTAAAAAAGACTAATCCAGAGGATTAATAATGTACTGTAATAATGTACTGTAATTGTTTATAAATGACTTCCAAAGAAGATAAAAGTCAATATGCAGCAATGCACAAAGAACACAACTGAAAGCTTCCAGGCAGTTGCAGGGAGGGGCATGTATTTGCCTGAGATAAAAGAAACATTAGAGATGGAATGACTTTCATGCAGTAGATACTGGTAGTTAAGGCAAATCATAATGGTTACACTGTCAAACCTTGTGTATTACTGAGCTAAGCGTGTTTTGAAATGCTTCCCCTAGGTTCTTCTAATTAGGGGCAGTGGAACTGCTTACAAGGAGATTGTAAACCATGGCAGAAACTTTGGCTCCATCAGTTTATGACTTACAGACCCTTGCTAGATTTACTGTTTCTGAATTCCTGAAAATGTTAAGGCATGAAATCTTTATTTACATAGGCAGACAAATAAAGTGGGGATACAGTAGTCGGCTGTGAGGTTAGAGAATGGAGTACACTATTCAGGCCTTTCTAAAGCTTCATTCAGACAGCATTTACTGAATTTGCATTAAGTATTGCACTGAGTAATCTGCATTGAATAATCTGGAATAAAGCATGGATAATCCAGAATAAAATGTCTCTGGATGTGCTTTATAAATAGTTTTATAGTTTTAGTTGCAGACAGCTGTTTTTGATTTCAGTCTTATCATACATGTTCAAACACCTATAAGACCTCTCTTTTAAGAAGACTTTTAATTTATAAGTTCCCCCATGCCATGGTGCTGGTCTTATCATTTGCAGCTACAAAGCCTGAGAAGGTAGAAATACAGAGAATAAATATATAAATAGTGAGGGAGGCCCCAGCCACCCTGCTCATGTATCTGATCCCAAGAAGGTAATAGCTCTGCAAATGAATCAGAATAGAAATTAAGTCAGGCTTCACAAGAACCAGGGACAACTAGAAGCAGTGATGTGTCCAACAAACTGCTAGATAGCATGGGAAGGTGAGGTTCCTCTGGAAACTTGTATTTGATCTTGCCTGTCTGCATTTTGAGTTCTTGCAGGCAAAGCCTAAGGCCTGTTCTCACTACAGCCTCCAGTCAAGAATTAGTGAACCTCTGGTAGAGAGCATCTGCACATGGAGCAGGGCGTTACAGCCTCCAGTGTTCCTGACCTCACCAGAAGTTCACCAATCATTGATTAGATGTGGAGCACGGAATGGTGCTCCCCACATTAACCAACATTTACCAGACCCTTACCTGAAGTGTCCAGGGCTGGAGCATTCACACCAGTTCTGGTGCTCCGGGGTCATTTGAGGTGCTGCACATGCGCGCTGGCACCTTAGACAACCATAGATGTGACTGTGAGTGTGCAGAGCATCAGCATCATCAAGGTGACGGCGCTGATGCATGCACAGTCACAGAGGGCGCCACAGCCAAAATGGTGGTACCCAGAGGAGGACTGACCCCCGGATCGAATAGGGTAAGTATTTGATTGCGAGGGGAGGGAATGGCCAAAGTTGACTAGTGCTCCAAGTGTTAGCGCCTGTCAATGTTCGTTAACTGTGATCCTTTCCTATCAAGCGGACTAGAAGGGAAGTGCAAAAGCACCCCTAGTTTGAAGACACTGAAGCTGATAACAGAGCCCTGCCCTTTCTCATTGCCTTGATGGTTCTGTTGCACCAGCCACTGCTAAGACTAGTGCTTAGGAAGCCACTCGAGGATGCAAGCAACCTGGTGGGGGTGTCAGAAGGTCCCTGGTAGGGAGGTGCAAGAATATTCAAAACATGCAAAATTCAGCCAAATTTGTTCCAATTCCAATTCAAATTGAATGTCTATACACGCTTTGCCTGCTTTCCACAACACTGTAGCCTCATTCTGAAGGAGTGGGTGTTAACCTTTAAAGAAGCTCCATGTGCCTGGTTGTCGTGATGACAGTAGTGCTTGAGGGTCTCTTCAGATGAAAGCTGATTTCTAGGATGATTTTATTGATGATGACAAGGGAGCCTCATTTCTGGGCGTTTAGTTCAGGCTCCTGCTGATGAAAGCAGCTTTTGATTCTGAGAGACACCCAAACTTTTATTTGTGTTGTGGAGGGCTTCCTTGGTTACTTGATGCTGGATTTCCAAATGCCTATAACTATTTCTTGTCTTCATACCTTACACTGTCACTACCATTTGAGGCCTGATGTAAAGGTGCTTGAAAGACTAGGGCACACTCTGTTGTTCTGCCAAAATGGGGCCCCTCCATTCCAGCTGTGCCAAGACATGCAGGTAGCATGCTGGTAGACATTGATGTGGTGCCATTTTGTGTCCCCTCTCCCATGTGGATGGAGAATTCCAGGAGGAAGGGAGCATGCACTTTCCTGCAATAGTATGCAGAAGCCAGGCCCCTTAGACCCCTTCCTGGTCTGCAACTGGCCTCAGAGCAGAAATAGCCTTGGCCTGTAATCAGACATAGCAAATAAAAAAGCATCTCTAAGACCCTGGTCACATGAGTTCCAATCAGGTTGGCCTATTAATTAATCCAAATTGAATTCGTACCAGTGCTGATCAGACATGGATCGATAGGAGCAGACCCCTATTTTGGCTGTGTTGGTCACACACTTCTACAGAGTTTGGCCTGGCATTCCTCCACGGAGCCCTTGGCTCTCTGCCCCTTTTGCTACATCACATCTATCTCGTTTCCTATTGGATGCCATTCATGTCACTCAAGGGAGGCATTTCGTATTGGATACTGTTCATGGCGCTCAAGGAGGCAAGGGTGTGTTTTGCAGTTCTTTTTAAAGCCTGCTCCTCCACCTCCACACACCCTTTTTTATGTGCTTCTCTTCCCCCTGCAATTAAATAATAAAAATAAATTTGTGTAAAAACGCTAGAGAGAGGAATCATACCCCTAAACTGAGGAGAGGGGGAGGTGCTTCAGGAACTTCGCACATGGCAATTGGCTGAAGGGGAAGTGCCTCACAAACTCTGTGCATGACGATTGGCCAAAGGAAATACTGGGCACCACCCACCACAGCACAGTTATGATTCCTTTAAGCCATCCCACCACTCACACAAGAGGAAGCAAAAGACGGACTGGAATTCCAGGCTGGCCTTAATCTGGGTCAGTCTTGTAAAAACAGGACCACATTTTAGGATGGACTAAGGGCTGTAGTTCAGCTTGCAATTCAGATTAGCTTAAAATAATCTGAACCACACATCCTGTAGCACAACTTAGGTGATCCTAAAACTCATGTGTGACCAGGCACCTTTGGGGTGGGATTTTTTACCCACCACTCTGCCCAAACACACTCTCCTGAACATTCTGTGCTAGAAAAGGTGAATTAGAGAAGTGGCTTATTCGCACTACAGCCCATAGTGCATGATTAGGGAACTTCTAGGGAAGAGCATCCGCAACTCGTGGAAGCTCTTACAGCCACCAGGCACCCCCTGCCTTCCCAGAAGTTCCTTAATCATGCACTAGGTGTGGAGCACAAATTTGTGCTCCACACCTTTACTAACATTAACTTATTACTTACCTGGCATGTCCAGTTGCAAGCATCCACAACTTTTCTGGTGCTCTGGGGTCATCTGAGGTGCCATGCAAGCTCACTGACACCTCAGACAACCACAGACACAACTGCAACTGTGTATGCACAAAGCGTAATGGTGGCACCCTGAAGAAGACTGAGCCTGGGATTGGTCACAGGTGAGTGAGCGATCGCACAAAGCTTAGGCTGTAAGTGACTAGAGCTTGCAAGTGTCAACATTGGATAATTGTGCTCGTTCCCCGTCCTGCAAATGGGAAGGGAAGTGCAAGATCACCCAAGGTTTTGGGTTGGGAACATGAGGGTCACACACAGTCTCTCTGAGGCACACCTTTTGTTATGTCTGAACTCAGCCTAAGTTTCTAAGCTCTCCCTTGCTTGCTCTTTCATCACAAATTAGTTAGGATGTAAGCTTCTTTCCCTTTTGAAGAAGTCATAGAGCTAAAAGGACCTGAAACTTGAATGATAACAGTCGTCAATTATCTTCCATCACACTGGATCAGACTTGCATGGAAAAGCAAAACAACATCAGCCCACCCTGATTCTGTCTAAAGGATTATCCGCCTTCTTTGCAAAAGACCCCTCTGTACAGTTTCAGATCATTCCCGCAGCTGCCTTATAAAACAGACAGAAAATGGACTTGCTTGTTCCCACTCTTCATTCTTCCCATTCTTCCCCTGTTTTCTCTCCTCTCGTACCCTCACTAACCCCGCTTCCGCATGCAGTCAGCAATTGGACACTGGTCTATAAATCAAACTGTGACTTCATTGGGAAGTGGGAAATTCAAACTGCGGCTTCCATATATATCTGCCAGCATGCAATTTTGTGGGCAGCACTTTTCATTCACCATTTGTTCCTACCCATCCACCCCAATTTTATATCCGCCCTAGCACAACTTCTTTCTGATATCTACAAGACAGTAGACCTTCTTTAAAGACCGGCCTCCTTTTTTCATTGTAATAGTGATTTTGCACACACCAGCCTGTCCTTCCCCCACTCCTGAGCATTCTGTGCTAGAAAAGGTGGATTAGAGAAGACCTGGGAACATGAGGGGCACATGCCATCTCTTGGAGGTGTGCCTGAGGCACCCTTTTTGTTTTGTCTGAATACAGCCTCAGTGTATACTGTGAAGATGCCTGACACTAGAGATTTGAAACATTCATTAATCTGATGAATTCAGACATTTGTATACAAATCTAATGTCTGGATATTCAGATATCCGAATTTGAATGAGTACAAATATTTTGAGTTATTTGTACAAAATTCAGACATACGCATCTGTAAGCGACAGTACACATCCGTATGGGATGAAAATGGGATGCGAACAGATGCTATATGGATGCATATGGCTACATATGAGATGCATATGTATCTGTAGAGATACGAATGTCCAAATTATTTGAATTAATTCATACGGATATATTCATATAGATTTGAATGTCCGGACATTTGTTTTTCGTAATTCCTACGAATTCAGATTTTTGAATATTCGATTCATGATGAATCGAATGTCAAAAATTGCATTCGTTCACACCCCTACCTGACACTCCTCAGGTTGAACAACCGCTCTTCCTAACCACTTTTATTTCTAAAGCTCCCAAGGCAGCTTTTTAACATCACTTCAGTATTTTCTTATCCATATTTATGCATGACATTGGCTAACACAGCTGAGTCAAATGTATCAAATTTATTTGCACATTAGCTTTCAATCTACCACTGTGGTGTTGTTTACTTTCAAGGCATTATTTGCTATGGCAGCTAGGATCAAGCATCCGCACTTGGTGTAACTCATCTCACAACACTAGAAATGTCACCTTCCATTTTCATAAGCCTACGGCTATTCTTACTAAATGCATTTCACATACAAACCCAGAAAGAATAATAAAAGAGTTTCTAATCGTTTTTTTAAAAAAAATCAACAAAACAGTATATATCAGGAAGTCAAAGGACATTTATAGATAGCTTAGTCATGCTGCTTATTTATAACTCCTTTTATATGATACTGCTTTTGCCCTTGTTAACTCCTTTTTCCTAGAGTCTTACAATGAACTGTCAACATCCGGGGTCTGTAATTCTAATCTAGAGTACTCACCCAACACTCTCCAGACCTGGCAACACATCTTAATTTATCCTGCCTGTATCCTGGTCCTATTTGTTATGAGCAAGTTTTTAAACAAGCTAATTTTGGCTGCAAAGTGGAAGAGGTATAAATTAGAGGTCAATTTGCATATAGCCTGTAGTGCATGATTAAGGAACTTCTGGGGAAGAGCATCTGCACCTGGAGGAGGTTGTGCCCCCTGCCTTCCCAGCAGTTCCCTGATCATGCACTAGGTGTGGAGCATGAAATCGTGCTCCACACCTTTACTAACCTTACCAGATTACATACCAGAAGCATCCAGCGGCAGCCATTCCCACCTCTTCCGGTGCTCTGGAGTCATCTGAGGTGCCATGCAAGCACACTGGTGCCTCAGACGACCACAGGTGTGACTGTCACCACCCAGAGCATCATCATCAGCATGGTGACCATACTGACATATGTGCTGTGGCAGAGGGTGCCACAACCAAAATGGCTCCTCGTGCACAGTAGACCAGACCAGCCACTTCTTGCCATCTGCACATGAGTGGCTTCTCCAGCCCATCACTGAGGAATGCTTTGCAGACTACTTTAATGTAGGAATGTATATGAATTAATCATCAGGTTCACATTTGTTTTATACAAATATGAACATTCACATTTGAATAGAATATTTTCTGTATTCAAAGATTGACATTTGAATGAAAAGTGAGTCTTTTGTCCATTTGTTTGATGCTTCATTATATTAACAAAGCAATAAAGTGGCTGCCAAGTCACATCCACAGCAGATTCAGATTGGATTTAAAGCAGATTCAGAGTGGATTCAAAGTGGGTTTGGAAGATATTTGGAAGGGATTCAGAGGTGCACCTAGCAGCACAGATTCGAATAGCATTTGAAGAACATTTGCAGTAGATTCGAATCCTACCACATTTGAAGTGGCCCTATTTACATGAATGAGAATTTCCTTCACGTTTGCTCTGATGCAAAGCAAAGTGAGCAGGAGAAAATTCAGACACATCCCTACTTTAATGCTATAATGCTATCAGAATTGTTATATCCTTGGCAAATTTCTTTGCTAGATGAGAATAAGAAGAATTAACCTAAATTCGTGCTGCATCTGCACACAGTAAAAAAAGTGGCTTGAAAGGAACTTAGAAGCAGTTGCATCCACACACTGGGTGTTTTTCCACTGTCACTAGAAGTACCCATTAATGGGTAGAAAAATGCCATTACATACCCATTAATGGGTACTTAATGGGTATTTTGAGTGACAATGGAAAAACACCCACTAATCCATAATATTAACCCTTAATGTGCACGGGAAGTGGGATGGGAACACATGCTGACACCTCTATGTCGCTTTGAAGACATAACCTAGGACTGGGGCACCCAGTACACACACTTGTATCTGAAATGAATTTAAAGGTAGAGTGGGGACAACCTTGGCGCAGATGAACAAGAACTGCTGTAAAAGCCAGGCAGGTTCTAGCAAATTCTGTTTTTATAAATTCTGATATGCAATTGATGCTGGAACTCCGTAAGGCTGGTGAGATGGAGTGCAAGAGAGTTTACAAGAGTTGGAGCCACATACAACTAGGGATGTGCAAGAATTTGAAATCTGATCAAAGTCATTTGAATTTGGACATTCAAATTCGAATTGAATGTCTATACATTCATTTTTTAACAGTCTAATCATTCATACAAATTATTTGGACACTCATTTGTGTATGGATACGTGCGTATTACATATCCGTATGCATCTTATTCGTATCCGTACGCATTTGTATGGATACGTACGGGACAAAAACGGGATGAATATGGGATAAAAATGGGATTCCTATGGATTGAATATTTGTATGAGTAATACAAATATATTAGAATCAAATCAAATGTGAACACATTTGTATTTTGAACATTCAAATTGATTCAAATTTTTGGATATTAGATTTGAATCAAACTGAATGCCGAAAATTGCATTCGTGCAAACCCCTGGATGCAATAGTGTTTAACAGTGTTTGTAAACACAACATACAAAGTTGCAATCTTGTACTCATTCACATGAGATTAGAATCCACTGAACACATAGGTTAACACCAACCATCACTACACCCAGTTGCAACATGGGGAAATAGGACAGGGAAAGCAGAACTGGCACATAAGCTGCTGAGTGTGAAGGAATTGTTTGCTTGTATGTATGTTTAATCCCCGTTTCTTATTGACCATATATTTGCAAGCTATATGTAGCTCATACACACACACACACTGCAATGCCTTAAATGCCAGAGTAAATATTACATTGATTTACACAGTTGTAATATCAGTTTGGCAAATCTATAAAGGGAATGCCTTCTAGAATATGTACAACACCAGGGTTATAAATATGTTAAGAATAAAAAAACAAATAGTAGTTAACTGCTGTTCAGAATAGAGGATGGCTGCAAAACACCCAACTTCAGACCTTTGTCCCCTCCCCCATCCTTTGTGATAGCATCCTCAAAATAAGGAGAACAACATTTCTTTCTGTCTTCTGCCTACACAAAATTCCAAATTTGGAAACATTTAGCATAGCATTCCTGGGCATGTGCATATACAATGAGCAATGTTCGTCAGTCTTGACATTCTAGGGTAAGTCAGTCTTGACATTCTGTGTTACTTACTGCTTGCCTACATGTTCAGCAACAGTGATCCACAAATCATGGAAATTTACCAACACAACAACCTTCCTGCCCCTTCAAAATATTTTACTTTAACATTTTCCTTCTTTTACCTTTAAGATACTGGTTCTCAGGCACTTGGGTTTAGTATTTTGAGCTACTGAGGTTTAGGGTCCTTCTCCTGGGCATAAGATGTTAGGCGCCATAGCTTGTTTGATGAGTACAGAAAAGGTGATTGTTTCTTTAACTGGTTAATACAGCTATTGCTGTGGAAAGCAAGGAGTGGGAGAGTTGGCTTTTATATCCCACTTTTCTCACACCTTAAGGTGACTCAAAGTGGCTGACAAACCTTCTTTTCTTTTCCGCAGAACAGATGCCCTGTGAGGTCAGTGGAGCTGGGAGAGTTCAGAAAGAGAGCTGTGACTAGCCCAAGGTCACCCAGCTGGCTTCATGGATAACTGCAGAATTACACTGGGAGGCTTCTAGTTAAGACACTCCAACGACAAGACCAAGCCCCTCCCCCCCAACAGATCTACTCACACACTGGGCCTACAGCCCTCACTGGAGGTATAAAATCTACGCTTGGAGCTGCCCAGGGTGCAGGCAAGGAGGCTGAATCTGTGTCCAGATAAAGTTAAAATGTGTGTGCAGCAACTTTCACTTTTCTAGATTGGTTTAGAGATTCTCCACAGTAGCTGCACATTATAACCCAATACTCTGGGTTTTAAAAATAGTGCTTTTAAGGACATTGGCTGTGGAGTATTCTGTTACTCTGCTTTTTCTTGTGTTCTTGGGTGAACTGCATGGGAACTCACAAGAACTCGCCTTACTCAAGAGTACAGGGTGGGACAAAAATGTAAATGGATGGATGGATGGATGGATGGATGGATGGATGGATGGATGGATGGATGGATGGATGGATGGATGGTTTGAGTATGCAGAGGTGAACCACTTTCCCTCCAGAAACACTTTAATTTTGGAGTATTGGTAAATTGAACATTTTTAACATGTCTGGAAGCACCCTGCCTCCAAGGGCCTCCTCTACCACCATGCAGAGTAATAGAGAAGAAGGTGGTGGATTATTGGTGGGTAGCACACCATCTGCCTTTGTAGCTGATCTCAAGCCTCCTGCACCTCACAGCATTTTCCCCAGCCGTTCTTAAATGAATACAATATCATTCCTGAATGTAGGCTTTCACAGCTGGTTATAATCTCACTTGATGAAGCTTTTGGGTTGTTATGTTGTGGGTTGCTATTGCTGAGTCAGATGCATTTGATTCTTCCAAAAGTCAGATCCTCTGAAGATGGATCTATGGTAGGGGTGTGAACAGAACCATTTTCCACATTCTGTTCATAATTCCAGATGTGCCAAATTATTTGTGCACATCCCTAATCTATGGACTCTGGAACTGTGGATCATGGCATAACGAGGAAAAAGAGGAGGAGGAGGAAGAGGAGGAGGAGAAGAGTTGGCTTTTCTATCCCACTTTTCTCACCCATTTAAGGGGACTTCAAAGTGGCTGACAAACCTATTCTTCTCCCCTCAACAGAACACCCAGTGAGGTGGATGGGGCTATGAGAGCTCAGAAGACAGCTGTGACTAGCCCAAGGTCACCCAGCTGGCTTCATGGGGGAATGAGGAATCAAACCTGGTATTCCCAGATAAGAGTCTGGCTCCCTAACCAAAGCTGCAACAAGTGAGTATATCATTCCTGTTATTGTCAAATATATAGATAGATCAGAAGAGAGAAGGAAGGGCTAAGAAGGAGGGGGGGAAGAAAGTATTCCCAGCTACGGAAAAATGAATTTTCCCAGAACCACACAGCCATGAAAATATATCAATTGTTATCAAAATACAGCACTAATCCTGCCAGTTTTAGAGCTACAGAGAAAGAAGGCAGTGAGAATGATTTTTTTTAAAAAAAAAAGCCAATTAAAATAAAGGACAATTGAGCAGGAATGAAAGAACTCTCCATGAAGCTTGGGGCACATAAAATGAAATGTGGGCAGCAGTGACTGTCTATTTAAGGTCTAACAACAATGGTCCATGACTGGTAATCTGATGTTGCTACCCTGACATAAGGAGTTTTATTATTCTTGGCAAGAAAATAAAGGAAATAAAGAGCCACTTCAAGAAATTGGGTAATGGTTCACGTGAAAAGGTGCATGGACAAAGCATTCAACAACAGCTCCATGAACAAAAACACCAATTTGTATCAGTATGGTAAGCTCTGCTCTTTTAAGCTGTGCCTCCACTTACTTATGCTACAGGGGCTTTGTGGCAACTGCCCCCCCCCCGAAGTTTGGCTTCTGCTGGAAGACTGAATCCCTGCTAGATCTGACTACCAACTTTGGCCTTATCTAAGACCGTGCAAGCAGGACATTGGCACAACACTCTACTTTTCATTAACTCCCAGTAATGTCTATTCAAGGCTGCCTGTTGGTCCTTTGATCCTGAATGTACATTGTAGCCATTATTATCAGTAGTTGTTGATAACCTTTTATTCTGTTATCTTGCCTATTAGCATGTTTCTTTTCATGATCTTCATCACACCTTATGATAGGGAGCTGCATAATTTCATTATGAGCGTTGTTGAGAGGTAACTCCCTTTGTCTGGAAGAAAAAGCATTCTGAGCTCTTGTTGGGATGGGGAGAATATGGATGTTTTTCCACCACGCTCCTTTAATCTGGATCTAAGAAGATCCGGATCTAAGGAATGGGTACATTCCTTAATCCAGATCTAGTAGATCCGGATTAAGGGAAGTACCCAATGTGTTTCCTTGGGTGGTCTAGCACCCAATAGCAATGGGTGCTAGCCTCCCTGCTGTGGAAACACCTGAGCACCTATTTGGAAATCCAGATCTACCCATGAGGGGTCTGCTTGTTACCCCAGGTGTTGGGGGGACAGGCAGTGCAATCTCCAAAGTGGCTTCAAAGTAATTTCGAAGTCACTTCGAAGTCTGTGCAAAACAGCTCCATTGAAGTCTGTGCTGATCTTCGGAGTGAACTTTGGAGTCACTTCTGAGTTCACTCTGAAGATCAGCACAGACTTCAAAGACGCTCCGGAGCTATTTTGCACAGACTTCGAAGTGACTTTGAAATGACTTTGAAATGACTTTGAAACTTAGGTTTTAGAGCTCCCCCCCCCATGGTTGCCCCCTCCCCCTAGCCTCCTGTAGACCCCATTGCCACACAAGCATGGAAGCAGGCTTCCTTTAATCCAGATTTTCTGCCTGAAGACCCCATTGTAGACCCTATTATTGGGGTCTACAGAAAATCTGAATTAAAGGCCAGAAAGTACCCATTTGATCTGGATTTCCCCAGCGGCAGTCAAAAGAATCAGGTCCCAAATGGGTGCCATGGTTGAAATGGGATCATCCAGCTCAGACCCAAATGGGTTCTTAATGGGTGCAAAAATGGGGTACTTTCTGACAGTGGAAAAACACCCTATAATGCCACTACAGCGTCACTAGGGAGATACATGAGGCAACCCCACAATAAACCACTCCTCCCCTCTTAAAAAGCACTAAATACTACTTCTGGAAAACCCAGCACTGGTACCAGGTTTTCCAGCAATAGCACTTTTTATTTACTTTCTTGGCAGAGCATCATAGCTCCCTCCACTGTGCATGGGTGGAGACTGAAACAGGCATGTACACATTGCACAAATGCAATTTTCAGGATTCAATTAGATTCAAATTGAATATCCAAAAATTCAAATCAATTTGAATCTTTAAAATTCGAATGTATTCACATTCTGTTTGAATTGAATACATTTGAATCTATTTGTGGGTGAATTTTCAATCCGTATTTATAAATATGAATTTATAAATTCATATTTATGTGCCCATAAATATTCATATGTGCCCATATGCATCCAGTATTTATCCCGAATGCATCCCGTTTTCATCCCATACGGATCCATACAAATGTGTACGGATGCAGGTAAGATGCATATGGGCAAGTATGCATAGTGTACGTATCTGTACACATACGAATGTCTGAATAATTCAAATGAATAGATTCAAAAATTCAGAATTCATTCAAATGTTTAAATTAGAATTTATAGGCATTCGATTCAAATTCGAATGTTCAAATTTGAACGAGTTCAATCAAATTTTGAAAGCTTCAAATATTCGTGCACATCCCTATTGTGGAGGTGCTGCTTGACATGTCCAGGCAATTCAGGATGCCCAGATGTATGTGACAGGAAAACAAGCGTGGTAGCATCAGCCATGACTCTGTCTAGCTAGGGAGCAGTAATCACAGAGGTCCACATTATCTCCTCCTCTTAGGAGGTGGTCTGGATTAAGGCTGTGCTCAGACCTAGTTAATCCACATTTAGACAGTCCTTAAGCTTGCAGGTTGTTGGAACTGTCCACATAGCATTGCTTCTTCTGTGTCCTTATGTAATTGCTAGCTTTTTAAATTATTATCATACACATACACTGTGTTTTTCTCAAATTAATGCCAGTTTCTACCTGCCACCTGGACAGTAATCAAAAATTATAAAAAACTAGACTGCAGTGGACAATCTGTTTATTTCCATGCAGATATGCAGTGCCTTTACTACGCTTTGGTGGCATTTGCTTTTAGTTACATATCTCCAAGCTCAGCCCTAAGGGAATCAGACAGAGTACACACTCCTGGCTTACAAAATGTCTCTTATCTTGCCTTAGTTCTTCACAAAAGACCTTTCAGCCTTCCTAAGTTATCACTTTCTCTCATTCCCTCTTTCAGTTTGGGTCTTTCACAATGCACCTTATATCAGGCCTTTTCTCAGCTGAGGATAGGAATGTAGCCCTTTCAGTGTCTGATAGAAACTAGGGCTGTGATCACACACTGTAAAAAAAAAAAAAAAAAAGGAAGAAGAAAACACCTCTGAGGCACCTGGTGCGCAGGTGGGCTCATTCACACACCAGTCTGCCCTCCCCCTCTCATGAACTATCTAAGATTTAAAAAAGGGGGATTACAGGTGGGGTGAAAACATGAGGGCCACACACTACTGAGGAAAGAAGGCCCATCACTTAGGTCCTTCTAAGCTGTGTTTGTGGTTGTTATATGTAAACACAGCCTACCAGTCATCAGGAACTATTAGCAATCATTTTTGCAGTTATGGATGCTAAGTGCTGGATTATGATGTCTGTGTAATTCAATCAAGGGCCCTATTCTTATGTAACAAAAGTGGCGTTTTAAGAGTGCCTCAGAGAGGCACGGCTGTGATCAGACACAGCCAAAAAAAAAACACCCTGAAAAAAGCACCTCTGAGGCATCTCAGAGAAGGCTTTGAGGTGGAATTGTTCACACACCAGGTTGCTCCTTCCCCTCTCCTGAACATTCTGTGGTAGAAAAGGATTGGGGAAGGCTTGGGAACACAAGGGCCACACACTATCTCCCTGAGGTGCCCCTAATGTTACGTTTGAATACAGTCAGAATGTGCCCCTTGTGTTCCCAAGCCTTCTCTAAGGTTCAGGAGGGCTTAGAGTATGAACAATTCCATCTTCCAGCTGTATCTAAGCTGTCTCAAAGATGCTTTCCCTCCCTTTCCTTTCCTTTCCTGCCCACCCCCACCCCCACCCCCACCCCCCATGTTTGATTACAGTCAATGATATTGGGGAACAAGAAGAACAACATCATGCACAGGAAAACTACAAAATTTACATAATTAGAAGCATCTACAGCAAGAATCACTGGAATGTCAATAGTCTTTATCTTTGAAAAGGCAGTACTTTTCGTGGATGATTCTGAGGGAGAAGCTGATCATTGCAAATACGCCCTTTGCTTCACACCTTGCTGCTCAGAGATTATTATTTGTTATACCCTCCAGGCCTTGTGCTTTATAAAGGCAGCTTGTTGTCCTGTTTGTTGTCTGCTACATTTAGACAGGGGGATCTGGCCTTGAGACAACAACAGGAGAAGCATAATACTACGGAGGTGCTGCTGTCTGAACTGAGTGAAGGCATGTGAGAAAGGAGCAAGAAAGCTCACCTGTTTAGATGACTTCAGATTTTCAAGCTTCCTGCAAAACAAAGAAATTTGGCAAAGTCATTGCCAGGTGACTCTGAGTGGTGTAAGAAAATTGGAAGCTCATCTGGAGTTACTTTAAAATGAAATACATCTTACTAGCAGGCAAAGGCACCTTCCAAATGGGATTTAGATGGGGGCTCATAATGTGCCACAGAGTAGGGATATGCACAAATGCAATTTTCAGGATTTGATTCTAATCGAATATCCAAAAATTCAATTCAAATCTTTAAAATTCGAATTAAACCAAATTTGATTCAAATTAAACCAAATTTGATTCAAATTAAGCAAATTTGAATCTATTTGTTTGAATTCTCTATTCAGATTCGCACTTACAAATGTTGACAACATTCGTATGTGCCTGTACAGATCATTAACCATCCCATACGCATCCATACACATCCATGTGCATCCCATAGTTATCCTGTAAGCAACCTGATTTTGTCCCATATGGATCCGTACAAATGTGTGCGGATGTGGGAAAGATGCGAATCTGCAAGTACGCACCATCTATGAATCCATACTTATGTGAATGTCCAGATAATTCAAACAAATAGATCCAAAATTAGAAATTCGTTTGAATCTTTAAATTCAAATTTATGGACATTTGATTTGAATTTGAATGTCAAAATTTGTCCAGATTTGATCAAATTTTGAATATGTTTGAATATTCGTGCACACCCCTATTACAGAGAGCCACTGCTGTGATGGGGATGAGACATCTGAGGCCAAGTGGCCAATAAGAGCTTTTCTGTAGCGGAATACCATCCATTTCCACAGAGGCCAAATTCCCCATCAGGGACAGAAAATGGGCCTGAACATTGGGTTACACAGCCCAGGACTTGGGCCAACAGGCATCAAGGTAATGCAACAGATACATGTCAGTTCCATGCCGACTTTGCAATCATGAAGCCACCTCAGAAAAGTTTACCCTACTCTGCAAAAAAGTCAGCCTTTTGGCCACTGGGGCACAAGGTGGCTGCGTACTGAGACATGCAGCCCTCCCTATGTTGGTCATTACTGACCATGCAAATGCAACCTACTTTGCATTTTCCTGGAATATTTCTATCTAATCATTGTGTTTGAAAGGTGTATGTGCAGGTGTAGAGAGACAATACTGTCACATTCTTTATCCCAACCACATGGAAGTGTAGATGTTATATCTTCAACAATATGATTACATAGTGCAATTAAATATTTTTAGGACCATATACTATATTCAAATCTGGCTGTAATCTACTGATGAATATATTTATGAATCCTAAATATATATTTGCTCTGAAAACATATGTTCAAGTTGTCTTACACTAGCAGATTTCCAAAAACTTCATTTTGGTTAGCTACAGAACAAAGCATGGTTCAGGCAGATGAAAGACAAGACTCAAAAAGGGGTCTCACTCTGTCCTCATCAGTCGACCAAGGCCCTGGTCACACAAGTCTAAGACAGGAGGCCCTATTAATTAATTCAGTCTGAGGTCCTATCAGTGCTGGTCATACCTAGATTATAGGTCATCCTCAGGCCGTCCCCATGCTTTTCTCCAAGATCAACTTGAGCTTCTTCTTGGCTCTCCAACCCTTTTCCTGCATCAAATCTATCTCCTTTCTGATTGGATGCCATTCTGTCACTCAAGGAAGGTGAGGGTGTGTGTTTGCAGTTCATTTTAAGGCCTACTTCCCCACTTCAATGTCCCCATTCTTTTTTTATGTGTTTTTCTTCTCTGTGCAATTAATTTTTTAAAAAATTAAATTGATCAATCATGCAGGCCATGGCTGTTAGTGACTAGCACTAGTGACTAGTGTGAGTGATAGTCAAAATTAGGTGATGGCGCTCCTTTCCTGTCCGCAGAAAGGAAAGTGCAAAAAAGGCCCAGGAAATGTAAGCTTGTGGGCATGTGAGGTGGATGGTTTTGTGCACCACGCTGGTGGACACTAGAATAGCTTCTGGGATGTAGAAGTTCAGATGGTACTTCCCCCAATGTGTACTAGCAGGCCAAGCCTCTGGATGCAGCCAAGATTTAAGTATATTTAGCTCAAACCCCTGACCTTTAATAATAAAGTGTATCAAAATTAAATCCATTTTCCCCCCAAAAGAATCTAGTTTAAAAATATAATCTGGCATTTTCTAAAGAAGTACTAAGTAGGAAGTGGTCTCACTAAAAGATTTAACATGCTTTCATACTATGAATTTTGGAAGTCATATTTTTAAAGCTATAAAGGAAGTTTTTTTTTACTTTTTTGGCTTTAAGCAGCTTTGGTAACATATAGATCTGAAGTAACGTACTATATTATCTTAAGCTACTAAGCATTCTATTTTCAACAGTATTCCTGCTTTAATGCTGCAGAAGAGAGCACTTGCAAGATCTTGTCTTCGACAACAGGCCAGCTAACAAAAAATAAGCAATTCAGTATATATATCTGCTGTTTAAGTACAAAAACAACAATTCTAGAACTGATCCCCCAGACTGAGACCAGTGGTGCAAGATATTATTGGAAGCCTTACTTTGCTCTCTCTAAGAATGTGCTGTTTTTTCCCTAAGTTACCAGTCATTTTTGATTAGATGAACTTCTGATTCCTTTTTGGCCCTTAAGTAAATAGGTGGCTTTTCTTCCTTTATTTATTAGAAAACAGTTTTTTTTCTTATGGTTTCCTTTGATTGGCATTTTCTCTGCTTCCCTAAATGGAATGACGCTTTAATATGCATCACATCCAACAGATTCTTTGTTACTATTGAGTTTTTGAGAGGGAAAACACATAGTATTTTAAGGTGCAATTGTGCCCTCTAGTGTCTAGGTTTCCATATCCATGTTTAAGCCATCATGTTACTTAGATGAGCATCACCCAAACTTTCTCAAAAGGAGTAGAATAAACAATTACTGTCAAGAAGTAATTCGAGAAGCACATTAAATGTCTTAAAGAACATGTAACAAGGTAACTTTAACTTTTGTTCATTGAGCAATGCTTTAAGACACTGCATGTATAAGATGCACTATATCACTTATCATGCGTATAAAGATTCAGTACTTATTCTTCGGCTGCATCTACATGGGCAAAATGGCCTGGTGAGGTCCTTTGATGCTGACACTGGATACACAGCCTTTGCTTTCCAACTTCACAGATTTTGAAGCCGTTGGTTTGAAGTTTTTGACAAGGCTGTTATAGCTTCAGGCAAGAAATGACCCTGGAAGTTGGTCAGTTCCTCTCCAGCACTAATTCACATCAGGACGAAATCAGCCTAGGGAAGTTGCCCCCACTGCTGCTGTTACTCCAGAGAACACCTGCAGGAACGTAAGAGGGCAAAAAGCACTCTCTTAGTCCTTTACTGAAGTTGACCAACAGCGTACCTCTGAGGGCGGTTCTCCTATCTCTGGACTTGGCTGCAGGCCCAATGGGAGTGGCAATGTGCAGCTCCCCGAAGGCTCTTACTGAGCAGCCTTTTTTAAAAAAAACCATCTAGAGACAACTTTGTGTTACTTCTCCTATTCACATATTTCAAAATCAGCATCTTCCTGTTCTCCACGCAGGTATATCTCCACATTTATATAGATGTTACTTCACTTTATTAAGGTACTTCGGTTTGTTGCTATGAAGAAGGAGAAGGCAGTCACCTACATCAGCTCCAGTAGGCCTTACCAAACCAACCTAGGTGTTGATCTCAGCTGCATCTCCATCTAATGATGAAGATCTTTTCTGCACTTCTCTGGAGGAGGAGCATTCCAGCTGGAACAGCTCTTACATGAACTCTTCTGAGTTGAACCAGACAACCCTTCTGGGATGTCTTGGAAAAAGGTTGTCTGCACTTGGATGGCCTGTTCCACAACAGACTCCATGCTACCCGCTTGCTTGTGCTATCCCCACCAACCTTTACCATCCCCAGCAACCCATGCTGCTTTGAATGAGCTTCAGAGCCTGAAGTGAGGGCTTTGAAAATCAGAAGCTAATGTTCTGAGCTTTGGAATTCTAGGGGATCCATTTCAGCAGTGCAGTTTTGTACGCTGCCAAAATTGGTTTACTCACAAAACTGGTCCATGAAGGCATGCACCTTTCTGCATGCCTTTGGGCGTGTCCCCATGCACGTTTGGTCCGGTACCGAAACTGGGCTCGGCATGGAGTGTCCCTATGCGTTTTCGATTTGGTCTGGTTTCTGTGGACCAAATCCCCCCAAACCATGCCAGACCAGGACCAAATTTGGTATCCAAAAAAACAAGTCTGAGCGCAGTTTGGGGTCCTGGCATGCATTGATTAGCAAGCCGAGACTGCAAATGGGGATGGTCCCAGGTTATTTGGGGAAGAGATTGGCGCTCACATCACTTGGAGGTGGGGTGTGCTTGCCGTTCCCATGGGGTGTGCTTGCCCTGTGCATTGGAGATCGCAGCTGCTGACATTTTTTGGGAGTGGAAAAAACACAATTGCCAAGGCAGGCAGGATAATGGCTTTATTTTTGTACATTTTCCATGGAAAATATTCCACCCCCATTTCCTGACCACAAAGGCAGGCAGGATAATGGCTTGATTTTTGTTCCAGTTCCAAAAATTTTCAACCCCATTTCCCAATCGCCAAAGCGATCATAAAAATGGCTTGATTTTTCTCCCTTTTAAAACTTGGCAGGCATTCTCGCGGTTCCTGGCGGAGGAGAGAGGAGGTGGAGAGGAGGTGGCACTACTCCCCCATGCCAGGGTTTGGTGCAGTTTGCATGGGAATGGCTGCATCATCAGGCTGGGCTGGGATTGATCTCAGACCCGCTCCTGGTCCCATGCGTGCCCATTCTGTGCCAAACAGCATGCACAGGAACATGCCCTTGTGTGCTAGTCTATCCCTGGAATACCAGTAGATTTGTACAAATAGATCTACCAGTATCCTGGTCTAAGAAACCATTTTGGCTGCCTCAGAGTGGGGCTATGTTATGTCGAGTGCATATGCAGATGCTAGCAGGGGATGGGGGCTCTCTAGACTGCAAAGGAGAATGGAAGAGAGAAGCCCTGAAGAGGCTAGGCCCTGTACTATCCTGGACTAGCAGTGCAAAAAGGGCCCAGTGTAAACCCTTTTGATGGGCTTACAGGGTGGTAAGACTGTATTTTCTCCCCAGCTAAGTATCTAAAGGACACTGCTAGAAGCCTGGGGTCCTATCAAAAGAGCCTAAAGGTGAGTGCATATGGAGTGGCACCCAAGCTTCTACCTTGAGTACTGACAGGTAGCAAAATGAGCCATGGCCAACTCAGGGAGGCCACGTACAGGTGCTGATGTTCCTTGTAAAGTAGCTTCCAGTGGCAACAGAGCTGGGAAGGCACCTTAGCTGTCCACAGCTGAGCTATAATAAGGCTACCCAGTGGAGGTGCCTACCCCCCTAGACCCTGACACAAATCATCTGAGTGACCTTAGGCTACCGAGCTCTGAAAATCAGCTCTAAAGATTCACCTCCTTCAGCATCATTCATGGACGCTCAGCACACTGGCCCACTGGGAAGAACTGCTTGATTAGAAAAGATATAGTGTCCCTCTTTCCCAGAAAGGCATGTATGACCTCATCATTTAATAAGATTTTAGAACTCTGTACTTCATTAAATTGCTATTGTGATAGTTTTATGTAATGATTTCTAGTGGAAACAAGCTGGTGCTTTTTATATTACCAGACGGGATTTAACCCAGCAGATACCTCCACAAGATGAAGCTTGTAGTACCCTTTTGGGGTGGGGTAGGAAACAGCACATGTTATAATGGAAGAGAGCCAGCCTAGATATATGGACCCAATAATGTACTTCCAATATTTCCTACTAGAGACAGACATTTGTTACAATGTTAGCATGGAAGTGCTGCTGAAGAAGAACTCAGAATTCTTGGAGGCTGCTAAAAGCTTATTAATGATAATACTTTATATATATTGGGTTTGCTTTACTGCCTCTCATCTGAGCCTCCCTACTATTTGGCTTTGTATTGCTGTGGATCTAAAAATATCCATGCAGAACTCATTTCAGGTTGATTTAATGGTTCCTGATGTCCTTTATGAAAGGAACGCTTTTAATGGATTCTTTATTACAAGACTAGCTGTAGGATAACCGATGGTAGTCTGGATCGGTTGGTCTGGATTAGGGAGTCCTCTCATCTGCATCAGCCCCTGTACTGGCTTTGAAGCTCACAAAAGCAAGCCTCCAAAATCTTCCATGGACAGGAAACCCCAGCCTAGGCCCACCCCCAGGCCCAATTTTTTCTCTGGATTAAGGCACCAGGGCCCTGATCTGGAACATAGGAGGCATGAAGAAGGCTGGTTTCTGTGTTTGGGATTGCTGGAGTGTGCTTTTTAGCATGATGCTAAAACACACACTCCGCCAAGCACTAATGTTAGATTATGGTCTGTCATGTACAGAGTATACTAGCAGGGGGAGGACCTCTCTAGTAGGCCCTGAGTTGCACAAGTCCCAGAAGAAGAAGTTGGCTTTTCTACCCTGCTTTTCTCACTCATTTAAGGTGAGTCAAAGTGGTTGACAAAGCTTTCTGTTCTCCCTACAACAGAACACCCTGTGAGGCGGGCTGTGAGAGCTCAGAAGAGAGCTGTGATTAGCCCAAGGTCACCCAGCTGGCCTCATGGAGGAGTGCAGAATCAAACCCCGTATTCCCAGATAAGAGTCCAGCTCCCTAACAAAAGAGGACTGTGATCAGAATTAGAAGTAGGTGCAGAAAGGCCCTGAGTTGTTAGACTCAATCTATACATGAAACAAGAGAGTTCATAGCAACAAATAGACAGGGTCAGCTTCCCAGACTATCAGGCACTGACTTGGAATATATTCCCATCACTTCAGGAGAGTATCTGATTGTCCTTTGCAGCCCACACTTCATAGCCAGTTTCAGACTTGTCAACACCTGCAGACTGTAACTGTTAGACAGGCATTCCCCCTCTACAGATTAGGTGTTGAAAGACTAAATTCTACCAAACATCAGACCATCAACGCCAGACACTTTCCCTTCCCTCTGGACAATGCTAGGGAGTAGGGACAAAAAGAACTGAGGATGCAGGTTTTCTAGCCCTTCTCCAGGTTATCCAGGTAGGCTGAATTCACTCAAAGTTAGCAAAATAATAATATCTGGGACAGATCAGAGACTGTTTAGAGATGGCTTCAAGATGGCTTCAAGATATTCTGTCTATCCTTCCTTTCACAAGCATTAAACTAAAAAATGTTTGGTAGAGATGGGACGACAACACAGAGGCTACACACTACTGTCTGTATGATGCTTCTGAGCCATTTCTTAGGCTACCTCTCAATGCAGCCATAGCCATTTTAATACTTCTTGTCTCCTTGATAGTAGAGGTTCCGGAAAGTGCCAGCTAATCAGATCAATCAAGCTCTTTCCAGGATCCACTGATGGAAACAGCCTTTGCTGATGTTAATTCTTTCCCAGAGTTGTCCAGCTTGTAACCTAGGGTGTGCTGAAGGTATTTGTCACCTTCAATGTTTGCTCAAATAGTGAGTGCTTGAGCCTTCAGGTGTGAAGGTAAATGGGCCTGCCTTCAGCTGAAGGCTTTGGTATGTTTGTGGGGAAGCTGGCAAAGTGGCTGCTCAACTCTGGAGAAGCCACTCAAGTTACATGGAGAGGCTGCAGTCCCCTGGCCAAAGCAGCTCTGGAGAAGTGGCTTAAATTGTTGGCAAGTGGTGGCCCACTTTTCTCTATGGCTACACTGCCATTGAGCCAAGTGGACACCCGCCCACCTGTCCACCTGCCTCCACAGTCACTTAAGTCAGGACTTGTCTGGCTCCCACCCTGAGTGGCTGCAGTAGTGTTGCTGCTAGAGAAGAAGGGCTGCTCAGTTGTGGTTATGCAGCTGCTCATGTTGGGACTCTCCTCCCACTCCAAGTGGCTGTGGAGGCATGGCTACAAATGGCCTGAATCTTCCCCCAGCTGCAGCAGCTCCCTTCTCTTCACCTGACCCTTCCAGCAGCTGCAGCAGCCCCCTTACCTTTGTATTGAAGGCAGAGCTCCATATTGAAGACAGCTACCTTCCCATTTGGGAATAAAGCATCCGTGAGGACCACTATTGTAAGCCTGCTGTGCCATTACAATGAGGAAAAAGAAGATTCCTACACTGGATTCCACAGCCCCAGCCCTGATTGGAGAAGCTCCTGATAAAGGAGAACAATGGCAAGCAAAGTATCATTTCGACCTTCTCATTCACCACACATGCCTTCATCATCCATGCCTCCAGTTGGTCCACTCTGCAATTCTTCTCACTGGTAGAGTGAGAATAAGGCATCATCCAGATCAAGTCCTGACTGGAGCTGATTCAGAGCAGCAATGAGCCACTGCTCAAAGTGGGGGTTGAAATGCCTCAACCAAAAGGCTAAGGCTCCAAAGCAGCCCGCTTCACTCTCCAGAACCTTTGTGCATGTCAAACACTTTGTGCAGAACCAAATACCGCAGCTGGAGATGCTGGCCAAGGACTGGAAATGCACCCTATACACATCTTGGTGGGATGCAATGGACATGTGTCTCTCACACACACATACATGCTGCCACTGGAAAGCATCAAGCTTCTTTATCCAGAACTTATGAGAATCTGTCCCTTTTGGTCATTTGGGGACGAGGTGGCCATATCTGGCATGGAGCAGAGCAGATGTCCCAATTCCTGACTAGCCCTACAAAGGCCATCATGTTCTATGTAGATGTAGCCAATTTAAAGTCAAAGTCCTAGTTTCTCTGCTCCTTCCTCGGTAGGATTAGGCTGCATCCAGTAGCATGAATACTTCACAGATACTGTGGAACAGCTGTCAACTTGCCAGACAGTTTTTATGATGCTCCATGATCCCTGTGAAGTAAGGCCTGAAGCTCTGAAGCCAAAAAGCTACTTACATGAGCTTTGGCTACAGAGTTTTCCTTCCCTCTGCATTTTCCTGGGAGTTTGGACAAATTGTATGAGATCTCCAAGTTTACCCTCAGCCAAGAACATGTGGAGCTTTGAGGGCTGACCACATGGCCAGAAACTCGAATAATCTGCTTCCTACAGAGCTCCTTTACTGTGAATTAAAAATAAACTCGATATTTTTAATTTAAGCCTGGAGGCACCCTTAGTCTACAAAAACGGTTTCTATGGCCCTTTCTGCACTGGGCCTTATTCCATATTATATCTCAGAATAGAATCCTGTCATCTGCATGCTGGTGCACATATAGCAGACTCTGTCTGGGGCCTGTTAATAGTCTGAACAAGCATGTGGTTATATCCCAGAATATAATGTGGAATAAGGTCCAGTGCAGAAAGGGTCTAAATTTCTCTGAATGATATAGTTCTATGGCCAGCATAAGTGTTCACTTTATTTCGTTTACAGATATAACTGGAATGGAGTAAGATGATTATAAAACTCTGCCATTAGAAATATAATATCCTGAGGCGTTTTCGCACGGGGCTGAACGGAACGCGGAAAAGACAGGTGAGGACACGTCATCCGCATTGGCCGCGCGCGGCTTGCGTTCCGACGTGTCCTCACCTGTCTTTTCCGCGTTCGAAATGTAGAGCACTTCGAAGTGCTCTACACGCGTTCCAACGCGGACGAGCCGCCGGCAGCCGTTCGGGAGAAGAAGCGTTCGCGCTTCTTCTGTCTCCCGAACGGCTGCCGGCGCGCCTCCGACGCCGCGCGGCTTTGACAATCAGCTGTTTTTCAAACAGCTGATTGTCGATCTGCCTCCGCGGCTGCCGGCGCGCCCCTGGCCGGCGTTTGCCGGCTAAGGCAGCTTCGGGCGCTTTGACCATTCGCACCCAGACGCTCCGGAACGCGTTTACACGCGTTCTGGCGCGTCTGTGTGTAAACGGGGAAAGCGCCCGAAGCTGGCTTAAGCTTTCCGCCTGAACGCGTTCCGTCTGGAACGCGATTCAGTGCGGAAATGCCTCTGGTCTCTTTCCATGATCTTCTTAATATTATCAAAGCCAGGAAAAGGTCTTTCTTGTACACACCCCTCAGGCTGAGGTAATCTATTAGACTATGTTTAGCTCTGCAAAATATCAAGGCTCAGTTCCACAAGATCCTGCCATTGAACAAGATTAGCTCAAGCAGGCAATCAGGTCAGAAAACATACCAGGCAACAAAAGACTGGATGAGAAAAATTGCCTATGATATGACAATGGCACTTTGGGAAGAACTATTTATGACTTTCACAATTTTCAATGCCCAGCTGGTTTTATTTTATCTTACTTCATTTTTCATTTTTATGATTTTTAATGCATTTATTTCTATGCATCCCCACCAAGCCTGAGGTAGCAAACTTAGTTCATCTCTTTACTATTTTATTTTCATAGCAATTTTGTAAGGTGTGGTGCTCTGTGTGGCAAAAAGGGATGGCTGGCTCAAGGTAAGACAAGAGAGTTTCCTTATTTGAGTGGGACTTTAATCCCTGGTATTGCAGTGTCTAATCCAGTATCTGATCTCACTGGGCTAGTAGATCAGACCAGTAGATCCAGTGGAATGACTCATCAACACTACGGGCAGCTCTGTCGGCACAGACCAGCAGCCTTGTGTGTGGATGGCACGCAAGTTGCTCGACAAGTATATTACAGCCAAGATGTCCAGTGCCATTTCACCAAGCACCTGGATGTGGCATCAGAATGGTTACTCAGCCAAATTAGCCCTGACTGGCAACTATAGAGCTGTGATAGGTCACCTACTCCTACAATGCAACTTGCCCTTGGC
The DNA here is from genome assembly GCA_023333525.1 of Aspidoscelis tigris stejnegeri. Classification (NCBI taxonomy): domain Eukaryota; kingdom Metazoa; phylum Chordata; class Lepidosauria; order Squamata; family Teiidae; genus Aspidoscelis; species Aspidoscelis tigris. The sequence continues at coordinate 85,711,339 of JALMGA010000002.1, read as the reverse complement.
ATGGACCAGTGGCAGTCCAGCCCATCATGGTTCAGGGGCCAGAGTTGTGTGGGATAACCTACACCATGCCGAAAGGCCCAAAGTTCCAGCCACTGCCCAACACTGGCCTTTCCTTTCCTTTCTATGGCAGGGTGAAGCACATATTTGATTATTACAGCTTGAAGACCACAACAGGATCTCACCCTAGCTTCATGTCACAACCAAAATCTGTTTGTTGAAGTCAAAATCCATTTCAGGATGCACAGTATTTACATATTTATAAGTTGCATCCAGATGTCAGTTACTTATTTCTCTATGTTTGGATATTCCAGAATATTTGCGCTTTATTCCAGAATATACAAGTAACCGATGCGGCCATAGATCCTGATAATTTAGCAAAAATGGCTTAAAGTCCAAGAAAAACAGGATTCCAAGAAATTTATTTGCAGGATATATCTGTTCAATCAAATCACCTACAACATTCTTAGAATTTTCATCCCTTCAGTCTTCCTAAAAGTTCTCAGATACACAGAATGTTACATTTATGTTACAAGGATTCCAGACAACCAAGTTTTTGAAAGGGACCAAAACAACATTATATCTGGGCAACAGAATGTGAACTCAGGTCACTGAACTATCATCCTTAAATAAGAAGGTGAAAATGCTGCAGCCAAACAATTCTTTAACTGTCAAAACTCATTGTCTCTTTCAAATATTTCTTGAGAAACTACTCAGGACAGAAATACAGTCACAAAGAGTACACTTCATCCCACAAAAAAAATTGTCTTCCAAAAGACTGCCTGCTCCCTGATCCAATCATTTCCTTCATTTAAGGGTTAAAAATGAAACAAAGCTGTGAACAACATGGCGATGGTTTCTAAATTTGCTCTAGATCTCAGGCTGCATCTGTGCACACAGTAGAGAAGAATAACTCAAAAGGAACTTGGAGGTGGTAGCATCTACCCAGTTCACAGCTTAGTCCAAGGAGGAATGGACAAGCCATACTGAAGGGGGTCTGGGCCTGTGATGGTCTGCACTAGCATGTGGATTGTAGTCCCCTGCCCTGCCCTGTTCCAAGCTCCTTGGTCCAGTATACTAAAGGATATGAAAAGGGCCTTTGTGTGTTTGGCTGAAATGAACTTAAGAATTTCATTGCCACCACTCCACAATGGAAATGCTGGTTGTACACTTGCAATTTATTTATTTATTTTATTTATTTATTTATATTTCAATTTATATGCCGCCCCATACCCGAGGGTCTCTGGGCGGCTCACAACATTTAAAAAAGATGTATAAAAACAGTATCAAAAATAAAACAAATTTAAAAATACAGTTTAAAAAGTACAAAACAGTTAAAAATTAGGGATGCATTGAGCTCCAATGAACACAAACCATCCAAAGAGAGTGGGAACTGAAAGAATTCAACTCTATATCTGTAGTCATCAGAGAAAGGAGGGGGAGGGGGAGTGAATGGAAGGCGCATGTGGGAGCCTGTTAAAAAGCAAAACAAATACATGATAGAGGTTGTAAAATTGTGCATCGCTTCTACAAAGTGGATCAGGAATGATGCATAACTTCAACCAAGCGGGTCTCTCTTTCACAAATAGTAGAACCAGAGGTTACCCAGTGAAGTTGAAATCTGTTCTTCACACATCACATAATTAAACTATGGAATCCAGTACTATGGCATTGGCCACTAGTTTGGATGGCTTCAAAACAACTTGGAGAAATACAGCAGAAGACAGGCCCTATGACTTCCTCTTGTATAGCAGATGGCATACCTCTAAAAGCCAGCTCCCAGAAGACTGTGGTTGGCTAGTGTGTAAATAGGTTGCTCACCTAGATGGGCTCTGGTCTGATCCAGCAGGGCATTACTTCAGTTCCTATATACAAAGAAAATGATCAGGTCACCTACACGGAAACCCTTCTGGATCATACTAAAGGTCCATCTAGTCCAGCATATTTTTTTGAACAGTCTGTACATCTTTAAAAGACATCACATTTGATGAGCATCAGTACATCTTGTGGTAGCTAACTGCACTCAACATTCATATTTCATGAGGCAGAGACACTGTCCATGCAATTGGCTTGATTACTAAGGTTCACAAAGATCTGCAGCTATTACTAAATACCTTTCTTCCTGTAATTCCCTCTCAGTACAAAATGTGTATTTGACTAGGGATTATGCAATGGAGACATTTGAACAGTAGATCTGGGGCCTTTCTGCACTTGGCCCAGTGGTTAACCTGGGGAATGCTCCCCGATGGATCATCTGCACTGGAAATGCTCTGGACACAGCATTCACACCTCTTCCAGGTGCTGGAGGATCACCTGACGTGACGTGCAAGCTCACTGCTTGATGTGCTGTGCAAGTGCGTGTGCATGGTACATCACGGTTGCCCCAGTGACTGCACATGTGCACTGACACAGACCCCAGGACACGAAGATTGCAGCACCCAGACACCGTCTGCAGTTCAGGTCAGTGCCTGGATATGTGGGGGAGAGATCATATGCACTAAGCATATGCAAGGGTCAATGCTTAGTCCATGTGGGGGTAAGTTTGCACTTTACTTCCCACAGACAGGAAGCAAATTTCCACCAAGTAAAGTATAAACAAGTAGAACTGCACGAAGTCATTCACTTTGCTGATCCTGGATTCTAATACTGCATCATGCATAATGTTACATACCTCAGTTACATGGTTCCAAGTACTGCTCAAGGAGAAAAAACATGAATCACGTTACTATTTACTTATTTATTTAACTTCAGTTCTATCCCACCCTGTACCATTAATTCTCACAGCAGGACACAATACAATCAATACAACACATAATTATTGGCAATACAAAGCGTATTGCCATTACCACCACACAATCTAATAGATATTTATGACCTTTTTGGTACTCTAACCAATGGATCCTTCTTAAAGACCGAGGATAATCAAAGGTATCAGTGTTTTATCATTATTAATTATTAATAATAATAATTACATGTATGCATTCATAGAGGATACGCATCTGATACTTATGCATTCGCATCAGATATTTGTACAAATTGGTATGAATACATTTGTATCGAATAGAATCCTACCACACTCAAAGGGGATCTATTCAAATGAATAATAATTTTCTAACATTCGATTCATTATAAATCGAATGCCACAAAAACCATTTGTGGGCATCCCTACACTCTCCCACTTCCAGGCCTCCATAAGTTCTTAGATCTCTCCTGTGTCATGGCAGCAGCCCTGCTATTGCTGCCAACACTCCTCCCCTTGTTCCAGGAACCCACCCCATACTTGGACGGGTTACTGATGGAGTGGGATAGGGCCATCTGCATTTGGTGCATCCAGACAACAAATCCTTATTCCAGAATACATTCCAGAAGCAATATATTCTGGAATACAGTACAGGCAAGTGTGGGAAAGGCCTGAGAGAACACATTAGCAAAGTGATGAGCAATTTTCCTTCCATACTGTATTATCTAACCAGAAAAAAAAGTCATCTTCATGTTAGATAATCCAGAAAATGATTAGTCACCTTGCTAATGTGTTCTCTCGCTCTAAAAATGGATTGAAAATGGATTAAAAATTGGGTCCAGTTTACACCAAAACTTTGCATCACTGAAAAGGTCAACCTCTTTCTCCTATGTGCATGACGCTGTTTTCAACTGCTATCAAATTTTGCTTTCACATAACTTAACTGAAGTAATGTATCCTAAGGCCATATAAGGTAGGATATAAGCATAGTAAATTAATAAATATTTGATCAAAAAGTAAGATAATTACTAAAGAAGTGTTGATTTCGATGGTAAAATACATGTATCCATTTTTCTCTTTGTTGGTGAAATGAATGGAGTAAAGTTATGATTTCGGGACACCCATTATAAGTAAGTTTTAAGTGAAATTACACCAGAAATGTTCATTGATTTAGCTAATTGGGGTCTCACGTTTTAGTAGAGTACAATGAATGGGACAGAAATGACTGGGACAATGAATGAAAAAAGAGATATCATGAGTAGTATGCTTTGATCATATAGTTTCTACATAAGCATATTAAGAAATAATAAAATACCTGAACATATAAAATGGAGGAAGAAGTTCTGGCTTCACTTTGTGAGTGCAAAAAAGTCATTGCTGAATAAATTACAACTCTTATGCTAACTTCGGCAGCACACATAATAAAATTGGAACAATACAGAGGAAATTAGCATGGCCCCTGCTCAAGTGAAAAAAGGGGGGGAATGAATTACTACACTTTTTTGTAAAAGCATTAGGTGAAAATTAAGTTTCATTTTACATAACTGTACAACCGCACGTGCATCCTTTCATGAGAAGCGGAAAATATAGGAAAACGCATCCAATTTTTCGCTAGTTGTTAGTTTGCTAGTTTACAGGTTAATTAAAGATAATTACTTATTATCATGGTCAGTTTGCTAAACTCATGTACTCATATTTCCAAGATGAATTATTTAAACTGTATTAATTATTTAAGCTTTTAAAAATTTCATTCAAGGAAGTTATTAGGAACCAGCTGTTGTGATTATGCTTGGCAGGCCAAGCAAAGTACTACCCCAGGAGGGCAAACTACACCCTGGAGGACAAGGAGAATATGTGTGGTAACATCTGTAGCTTGTTGGAGAAATATTGAAGGACACACTTTTCAGCATCAAACAATAGAGTACATATATCAACTTTACCACTTAGTCTGTATCTGAAAAAGTCCTTGCCTGTGACTTTTACTCCTGCAGCTATCCATTCTTCAGCTGATCAACAACCCAAAGTTTTCCAGATTAACTATTCCTTTTCTTTCCTGTGGCTGAATCCCCAAAATACTTATTTGCCTCTCTGAGTTCCCTCTGCTGTAACTCTAATCAAGCGGACTTTAATAGTGCCGTGCACTTCCGCAATAAGCGTCCGCACGAGGCTCAGCAAAACGCGTGTTTTCAATGCACCTTCCGTCCCCACGGAAGCCTGTTTTCTTTCCCCGCATCTTTCCCCCCGCCGCCTCTCTTGTTCAAAGGAAAAATAGCCAGATCTCCGTCCCCTGAAATGGCTTCCTGTCCCAGGAAAGGCAGTGATCGCTCACTCATTCACTTTCAGCACTTACTTTCACTCTGTTCTCTGTTAGAAAAGGCTTCCCGTCCCTGCAAAGTCAGCAGCTGCAGACATCGGCAGCGCGATCCCTCGCTCATTCACTCTTTTAACACTTTCGCAGATCACCTGATAACAATGTTGCAATTCTGAGCAATTCTGGCTCTTTTTACAAAGGAAAGGAAGGGAACCTGCTGCATTTCTGAGATGTGTGAATGCTTTTTGGCTGTGTGTGCAGGCAGCAATCACTGCCCCTTTTGCCACGGAGTGTCCCCAAGGTAAATGTTGCGAGGAAAACCCGTGACTTCCAAATAGAGCCCTGAAAGTCTTCTTTAAAGGGCATGTATTTTGTTGCTGATTTTCCTCATTTTGTAGCGCTGGAAACACCTTGAGAAGCCTGGCATGGGGACGCTCAGAGGCAAAAGAGGAGTTCCAGCAGACTTTAAATTGCTTGGGGATGCACCCTGTGTCCATTAAGCCTAGAATACCTGTGTGCAAAATTGTACCCCCATGTTAATTTTTGGATGAAATCTTTAGTACAATATCATATGCTCAGAATCCTAAAAGAGAATCTAAAAGAGTATTGGCAAGGGAAGGAGGCCACCGTGTAAACACTTCATAAAGAAAATCAACAAGAGCTATCCCACAAGAACTATCCCACTATATAAACCAGATGATGCATCTAATAAAATAGGATTCTGCTCTGCCAGACAGCAGGAATGAAGCACAGTAGAGGAAACAGCCCTCTGTAGATGGACAGCTAGAAAAGAACAAAATCACAAAATGACAAGGGAAAGAACAACCACCAACAACAACAATGCCAACAAGGGGAAGCATGCTCTGATGTAACAAATACAGAGGCTGGAGTTTGGCTTTCCCAGCCTGTGGATTCAAGATTTGATAGCAGCCAATAGCTGACTGCAGAGGGAAGGAATTTGATGGGAGGCAGAGAGAGAAAGGTAGGGTTTACCCATGCTGAGCATGGGAAAAATAAGCAGTAGGAACAAGCAAGTTCATTTTAAATCCGTGTGAGAATGATTGTGATAGTCATTGTTCCCTCACAATATGGATTACCCCTGCCATGTTGGAACGGAGCCCTACTTCCTTATTATCTATTACTACTGGAGGCAGCTCTCCAGGTTTTAGGTTGGGGACTTGCATATGGTTTTTTTTAACATGTGCTTTTGTTGATGCAGATGGCTGTGTTACATCTTAAGCCAGCCAGGTCTAGAGAACAAACATACATGCTTGCAGTAGTAGCAAACAGCTAAATTTTCAAAGTTCTTTTGGGGAGCAAGAGTAAAGCGTAGTCATATGTTCCAAGTTCCAAGATGCCAGAGGATCTGCGATGGCAGAAATACAAAAAGCACAGGAACTGGGGTTGTAAGATAAAGAGACATTGTCTGCAACAAGTTCTGCAGATGTGGGGCATGCTTAAGTAGGCAAGGGAGAATCACGCCCACTTCAGCGCAGGCGCTTGGCCTGCAGATGTACTGAACATCTCACCTGTTGTTGCTCTTGCCCCAGAACGCTTGGCAAAGGGCAATGCCCGGCATCTTTGGATGAGATGTCTCCATCGGGCTATAGGGTCAGTATTCACACTGAACCTCTGAGCCGTGCCTCCCTCGCCCTGACAGTCGGGGAAGCTTGGCTCGCCTTGGGTGTCCCAGGCAACAAATAGCTCTTCACTGGAGGAGGGGCTGATGGGGTGAGGCATGATAGGCTGTCTGTGACAGCTGGACATGCAATGCAACACTGGTAGTCCCTTCTGAAGGCAATATGCTCTGCCCCCACTTCAGGGTGCGACTGGGGGCTGCAGGTCACAGGGCAGTGTGAATGCCCCACCCTGGGTGCTTTCCCCCAGGATACAGCCATACTTTTTCTTCCTGATACTACTGCCCAGAGTTATTAAGAAATGGGGGGAAGCCTGTCTACTTGACAGAAGCTTTATTCTTATAGCCATTAGCCCTGTATGGGGGGGGGGTATTCCTTCCTGGGATTAGCAACCCATCCCAAGTTGAGACAGATTGTCTCTGGTTCAGGACAAGGCTGTCCACATTGGGATGGCCTATCCTGCAGCAGACAGCCCCTGGGTAGACTCTAAAGCCCATGCAAGTTTCAGAGCTGGTACAGGGCTCACAAAATGTTTTGAAAGCCAGGAACAAAAGTTCCTTGCCTTTGGGCCTCCCACAAGGCACATTTTTGCTTCACCGCCACAATGAGAGCCCTGTGGTATATTGGACCATGGAGATGTGCTGTTCACATGGCTCCATAACCTGATATATCACCCCTACTACACTGACAGATCTCGAAGCTAGCCACTTCCACATGGGGCGTTGTCCTGGGAAAGAAAAGGGTCTAGAGGTCCCCCTTTCCACACAGAAGCTCTGTTCCCTTCTAACATGTTCCATCTACACAGGAAAGAGTGTACAGTAGATGAGCTTGACATTGAGATTTACCAGCATGCTAAGGGTTTTATACTGGCCCACAGTAGAACGGCACATCTTTGTGGTCCAGAATACCATGAGGGTCCTATTTTTGTGGTCAAACAAGGCACACTGTCAACATGAATTCCCCAGTAGCACTCTCTCCCCCATGCCAGCTCTGAAGGTGCTTTGGGCTTCAGAGTTGACACAGGGGCCAGTGCAAAAAGCCACCATCCCAATGAGGATGGCCTTGTCCTTCACCTGAGGCAACCCATCTCAATCCTGGGGCATTGTGGACCACCCTGTCCTGGAACAGTGGCTGTAAGTGTGAGGCAAACCTCCAGATCTACTGTGACACTTGACTAGGGCACTATTCTGAGTGCTGTAGTCCATTCTACACTCCTGTACTCTGCACTAATTCCTGAAAGGGAGGCTTCTAAGCCCCCGCCTATCATGGGACAGTGCCCCATGCAGAAATGCCCTACATAAAGCTGCCCTCAAATTTTAACAAATTCCACTTAGACTATTTATCTTTACTATCTGGGAAGGCCTTTTCTATCCATTTAAAATGGATAGTCCATATACAGCCTTCTGACAGCAATAAAAGTATTTACTGCATTCCAGTTCTGTTTGGAATCCAACCTCAGAGGCTTTTCCTCAACTAACATTTATTATTATTTGGGTGGATTTGAGACAAATTCTTCACTAAGGTTCAAACTGATAAAAATACTAGTTACTAAACACTAAGGCTTTTCATTTCTCTTGGACTTGCCAATGCAAACACTACCCTTAGTTTATATCTATATAGTCCCACTGAGAATTTGGTCCTCTGTCTATGTACTGTTGGTTCTTTAAAGCACACACTTTATTTGCACGCGCACACACACACATACACACAGAGTGAGAAAGTGAGAGTACTATTATTTTAATCAAAGACCTTAAGGATTTTAGTATGTAGAGTGTTGAGTATCTTGCCACCAATACAAACTATACAGTTTTTTTAAAAAATGATTAAAATAAAAGGACATAAATACCTGCATTGGAACTCAGCTGTGACTACATATTTAAATCCATTAAATTTGCTTAGGGTGAACATATTTGGCCAGTTCCATTGAGGTTTAGACTTCTCGACAAAAATTCTTATTTTCTTGTTTTCCTTATTTGGGGACCCAAAGATGAAACATAGATTAATTTTAAAATGAAATACACAGTGTGCATGGCTTCCCATAAACTGCAAGGAACGTAGCTAGGGTTTCAGTTTATTGGCTTATATGTTTCGGCCAGGAACAGTGTTATATGTACCACTGTAGGCGTCTTCCTGGGAACTTCATATTCGGCAAAAGAAATCTCCTGTGGTATCCTTGGCTCACAACTGCAGTTCAAAAACACATTAAGTGATATTCATATGTACTTTAAAGTAGTTTCTCCTTGGAATGAGCTTCAGCACAGTCTTTGTGCCAAGGCTGCTCCAGCACTTGGTGCTATGAGCATAAGATATTTCCCAGGAGGTCAAGCCTGCCAATGGACCACTCAGCCGCATGGATCTGGCCTTCACCATGGGCTGCCAGCACTGAACAGTAGGTGGAAAATTGGTTTGCTTGGAGGTAGAATAATCCTTCATTTTTAAATTTTGATGTTTTTGTTGATAACTTTGTTCCATCCCACCTAGTTTGTAGCCTTTTGGCATTTTAACTTCTCTGGAAAACATTCCAGGGAACTGAACATGGGGGATATTTGTTTGTTTGTTTGTTATTTGTATTTCTATCCCACCCTATAACCAAAAGTCCCAGGGCGCATAACAACTTTTGAAACAACAAATTACAAATGACTATGTATTAAAAGCAATAATATACATTAAAGCACTTTAAAAATTCAGCATTTCTAACAATATACTCCATATTAAAATAATGGTGTCTGTAGTGGGGGGAGAGTATAATCACCTCAGCCAAAGGCCAGGGCAAAGAGGTGCATCTTCACCACCTTCCTGAATATAAACAGAGAAAGGGTGTGACACACCTTGAGGGGAGACTATTCCGTAGCCTGGAGGCCATTACTGAGAAGGCCCTTGAATTGGGCTCGGCAGTGAATTGGCAGCCAATGCAAGCCTTTTAAAACTGGTGTGATGTGCATCCAGCTAGCTGTTCCGGTCAGCACTCTGGTGGCTGCATTTTGCACTAGCTGCAGCTTCCGAATTATCTTCAAGGGCAGCCCCATGTAGAGTGCATTATAGTAGTCCAGTCTAGAGGTTACTGGAGCATGGATAACTGTGGCCAAGTTGTCTCTGTCAATAAAAGGCTTCAAGGGCAGCCCCAACTACATGGACCCAAGACCCTATGACACACAGTACCTTTGTCTTGTCTGGGTTCAGCTTCAATTCAGGATGCCGAATCTTTTTCAAGTCTTGGCAGCACTTCCTGACTTGCTGGTGAGATGCAAATTGCCTCTGTTGTGGAGGTGATCATGGAGCTGCGGCACCAGTGGCAATGTGCCTGGGTGGAGCCATGGCTGCAGCAGTTGGATGATGCCACATGCAGTGCACCTGTGCCGCCCAGTCACATGTTCCATCTGCACCTCTCCCACCCAGAAGAGGTTTGAATGGAGCCTGTAGGGCTTTTCCACTCCTGCCACTAGTATAGAGCAGTTAGAACTGCTCTGCCGCTATACATATATGGGAGGGGGGGGGTCCCTACATGTTCAGAGCCACTTCTGGCAAAGAAGCAGCTCTTTGCAGGGTGGGTGCAGCATCTGAGAGTGTCTCCAGAGGGCCCCATGAAAGTAAGTAATTGATCTTGTGATTTTTAAAAAAATGAATTGAAAATACTAACACAATTTAGTGATAGATCAGTATCTATTCAAATGTGTGTTTTCTTTCAAAAAATGCAGCTATCATGTTGAAATTGGATTATCAGGGACTGCCATATCTATTGGGAGAATAGAGTATTTTAAGGCTTTGTGTCACAGGTATCCCCTGCCTCTAGATGGCAAGAAGCAATGCAGAATCTAAACAAGATCCCACAACTGCTATATGCTGCCAGATGAAGGAGCATCCCCAGCTTACCTTCATTGTCTGGACAGAACCAAACATGATCATCCTGAGAGATATTGCCAAAAGCCAGCCAAGGACCTTTCTTTTATTGCTTTCCGCACTAGGGATGTGCCCAAATATTAGTAACATTTGAAATTTGTACGAATTTGGACATTTGAATTTGAATTAAATGTTCGCACATTCAAAGATTGACATTTGAATTCAAATAGATTCGTATGGGATTCGTGTGGGATTCGTATCTAACACTCATATCAAATTTGTATGGAACATTCATATCAAATTCGAATCCTATCACATTTAAAGGGATTTATTTGAACAAATATCCATTTTCTTGCATTCGATTCGATACAAATTGAATACAAAATAAAAATAAAAATGCATATTCCTATTCCACAGACTTGCCTGGCTTCCGGTAGTCCCTCTTGGGCTGATCATGTTTGCAGTTCACCCTAAAGGACTATTACGGGAAACCTGGCCCCTTTGCTGAATTTCTCATAATAGGCTTGCAATGAGCTTTTTATACATTGCAATTAGTATACGTTGGGAATGCCTCAAATATGTCTGGCATGCCAAATGTAGCTCCAATAGGATTATGGGTTTTACCGCAAGTCTGCAGGCAGCCTAAATCTGAATCCGTGATGTTGTATATTTTGGAAAATGTAAAAGGCAGAGCAAGAGAGCAGAAATAATAAGTACTGCTATTAAATGCGTATTCTGTGCATAAGCAACTTGAGACCAATATAGCCTTCCTCAATATAGACTAGTAATATCATTGCAATCATCTAGGGATATGTTGCTATAGGGATTACCCATCACCACATGATGTCTTGTGGTGTCCCGGAGCAGGGCCTTCTCTGTGGTGGACCTGCACTCTGGACCGCTTTCCCTTCAGACGTTTGTGACATGTCTACTGCTGCATCTTTTAGGTGCTTACTGAAAATCCAGGTGTTCCTGACATGAATGAATGTCTGCCTTGTAACCTGCACCCAGTTCTTAATAGTGTCTTCGTATTCTACTGTTTTTAACCTGTTTTAACCTTGTTTTTAAATTTTATAGTAGACTGGTTTAAGACTTTGATATGAAGAAGTGGTAAAGAAATATTTTAAATAAATAAAATAAATAAACAAATTTTCACCTCTAATCTAGAAGTACCATTTGACTCGTATCTCTCAACCAGGAATGATCTGGTAAATAGACTGGGTGAAATCCTGTTCAACTCAGGAAAGAGAGAGAAAATTCCTAGACCTGCTAAATGACTGTTCCATGGAGCAAATTATGGAACAACCAGGGGAAAGGCAGTCCCCGTACATGTGGGGCCTCCGAGAATCTGACCCTCTATGTGTCAGATTCTTTTTTAAAACATTCCGCCTGAAAACGGATATTTGAGATCTGTTTTCCGGCGGCACGTGCGGAAAGGCCCTTGATCTGGATCATCAGTAAGCCTTGAGATCTACTGGCATACCAGTTCAGTCTAATCTGGAACACAAATGTGTGCAGAACATGCACTTCTCTGTGTTCTAGTTGCAGAGGATCCATTTCAGCAGCAAGCTTTGTTGCACCACCAAAATGAGTCCCCCAGAGACTGAGGAATTTTTGTTGCTGGTCATCAGAGCTTGTACAGGCCAGCTCCAAAGCTCATGTGTGGAGATTGAGCTGAAACATGTCATCACTGTGCAGACAGCGTTGTTGCAACCCAGAGTAACCTGTCCCAGCCTTGGGATGGATTGTTTGTTCTAGGCCCATTATTCTGGATCTTGACCAGGTAAGCACAGAAAGACCTCAAGATTACACAGTCAGACATCAGAAGTCTTTATCCTGGGTAGCTGCAACTCAGAACTGGTATTATATTGCCCATATGAACATGTTTGCATGAGTCTATAGATATTCTACAAGACCCTAGTCTTTCCGTGATGGCTTCAATAAACTGGAATGTTGCTCCATTTATGCTATCTCAGACAGAGCTTTGCTTCAAAATGCATAAGTTCATGCATCACCAAAGCATTGTTTCAAATGTTTTACACTATAAAATCCAACTGTATTAAGATTTCTGATCATTAGACTGCAGCATATGCATATTTATGTTCTTAATGTAGCATTAAAAAGCCACTAGGAAAACCTTTTATGCTATTCTGCTGTTCATCATTAAAGTATTCATTAGTCTTTCTCTGAATTATAAAGAGACAGCTGCATTCAGAGGCAACGTAGCTTGGAACTTGAAATGTGAACTGCATGCACCCCTCCCACAGTTTCATATCATGTTTAATTCACAGCGCAGTTTTTTGGTGCATCATCTGCTGATTCTTTGAAGAACATGTGCCTGAATACACAGACAAGCAGCTCAGAGTGCAGAGTAGCACGGTGGCAATAATTATGATCAGAAACCCAAATCATTCCCAAATGTGCTACACATAAAAAAGGAGGTGCTGAGTGTTTTGTGGACTATTGTTCATTCTTCAGAATTTACCTAATGGGTTGGAAATGGTCATGTGTGTTTCAATAACATGCATGGGAAAAACAATGGGAATAAATACATCTGACTGTTATCAGGCACTGGATTATGAAATGACCTGGTGCCCCATCACCAACGACATTTGAAATAGATGGCTATAGAAAGGTTATGAAAAATCCAGCTTCATAGATTTGCTAGAAAACACAAATCTGGATTAATAAAATCGCCGCTTCTAGGGGGATATAAAATTACAGAACACTAGTAATAGGGGACTCATAATATCAACCCTTGCCCTTTTTCAAGCTTTCCAGAGTAACAATCATTGTCAAAATGACAATTGAAGAACAATGTATTGAGAGCCTCAAGGACATATGGGGGGACACTCCGGCTGCATCCAGACTTGCAGAAGAAATCCGAAGTTAAAGCTAAAGGTGCAGCTTACCTGCTGCGCAGCGATGACCCGCCATCCCGACTAAAAAGCTGCTCTGTAGTTTCCTCCTCGGAAGCTGTGAGAGCTGAGTTGGTCTGCATAGTCACATGGGATGAGGCAGCCAATCAGAGTTGAGCTGCCCTCCTGCTCTTGTTCATGTCTTCTCACCATTCTCCCCAGACTGGTGGGAAGATTCAGATTTTCTTAATACTGCACAGCGATTGTCCTTAATCCAGGATTAAGGGAAATGTGCATTAGTGATGGGATAATGTGTTGCAACAAAGTCCCCAATCGCGACTGCACATTCTCCTGCGCAGTATTAACTTGTCTGGTCGCAGCCTCCTTTTTATAATTACAATGTCCATTTCATCCTTTCACTTAAGCAAAATATTCGACTGTATTTTCATTTTAGCCCTCAAGGATGAACAGAAACCAAGAAAGAAGCGTATCAAATAAAGCTGTTACTTTTAATTAGTATGTTTTTGAAAAAACAAAGCATTATACAGTGAAAAGCTTATTCATGTTTGCCCTCTTTGTCCAGCCTACACTTTCTGCACAGTGTGTTTTGGTGTACACTGTGAAGGCTGTGGAACACGCCAGTATTCATCTGCATTATGGTGACTCACCCTGGTGCATCTGTAGACTGGACCAGGATACCATTTTGGGCACCATAGTCCAATCTATGCTCCATCCTGTGCAGACAGAACATACTAGGATGGGGCGGGGTCTTCACCAGCATGCAAAGTGAGGCCCAGAGACTGGTTCTTTGTCTGGTCTGCCAGCAAATGGAGCGATGCCCATATATGTGTAAACAAATGTATTTCATGCCCCAAAACAAATGACCCCCAAACAATTAGGATTCTCTGTACCAGAGCTGTCCTGATTGCATACCAGAGGTCTAAGTGTGAATTCAGCCAGTGTTTCTCCCTACTTATGTGTAGGAAAATATGATGTAAAATAGCTTATTATATCAATCAGCATGTGCACAGAGAAAAAACTTCACACAGCATACTTCATGATCAAGGTTGAAGACCCACAAATGGCACTAGAAATTTTAGTTCAATCACTTCCACACTAGGGTGATATTCCAAAACTGATATATAACATAACCTGTTTTCTCTAGGAAGTCCTGCAGACAGCATAACCAGACCACCTGCACAGTGATGCAGAAAAGTCATCTGAAAATGACCCCAAAACAAATTCTAGGCAAACCAATATATATTTTATAAATGCTTATTATAAACATATATGCTGTGCTTCTATCACAATTCTTCAAAAATAATGGTGAAGAAAATTAATCTCCAGTAAGACAAAAAATACAAATGAAAAGCAGGAAACAGCATCCTATGTAGTATTCACCCAAAATAATTTTAGGAACTATTTTCCACTATTTTATGTTTCTAGAATGCACTGCTTTGAACTTAATTGGTACTCCCAACTTAATGTAATTGTTAATTTAACAGTTAAAAACGCTTTCTGATTTTCAGAGCACTGTCATTAATGGCCAATAGTCCCTCTGCTCATGGTTTCCTTGAACCTTAATAATTCTCTCTCATCTACAGAAAATAACTAATAATGAAGACTAATGCTTATGCTCTCTGCTGCTTATATGTGGCTTCATGCCAATGTGCTCAGCATAAGAAACATGTTGCTGCACACCTAGTGGATTTTCTTCTGTGAGAGAAACTTAACCATTTCTTTAAGCCTCAGAACATGGCAAAGCATTTCAAATAAAAGTTCCAACAGGAGGAAAGCTACCTTCATATAGTCAACCAAGCCCAAGTCATTTTGCTGCCCAGGAAGAAAGACATTATGACATTTCCTTCAATGATCAAAGGCTAATCAGATTCTTTTTTTCAAGATTGAGAACAGAAGAGCATCTTCCACCATGCCCGAGGGCAGCAGCCATTGTCAGGAATGCATGCCACACAGGTTTACATGCACATGTCCCTTTGTAGCTTTACATATGCATACCATCACCCTTGGACAGTGTGAAAACAGGGTAAAGCTCACCTATGTTCGTGTCCACTGTCCTGAAGTTCAGCAGTTCCGCCCTGAAAGTTCCTTGGACTGTGAAGAGATCAAATCAGCCCATACGAAAGGAAGTCAACCCTGACTGTACATTGGAAAGATAAAGACTGAAGCTGAAATATTTTGACAACATAATTAGTGATGGGGGAAAATATTTGTCAGGTTCACATTCGTATGAATTTGTATGAATGCGAAAATTTGACTGTGAATTTAAAGTATCTGGCCTTCATCAGAGCTTCATAGAAGCTCTATCAAGGACTGGATCTGCCCACCTCAGCCTCCTGTCCCCTTGGCCGCACTCCCATACTTGGAAATCCAGCTACTGCTGCACCCTCCACTTCGACAGCTGTGGGGACTGCCCCGGGAACAGCTTTCACACCTACTCCCATACAAAGGCAGAGCAGCTGATCACCTGATCAATGTAGCAACAATATAGTATGACTGTTGCTGCAGTGAGACAGGCTGCGCATTTATACTGCACATTGGAACACACAGTCCTGAACAAGCAGTCACACACAACAATCAATCAGTTGTCATGGCAGCACATTTTACGACTCAGACTGCCCATTTACCTTAATGCTGGTTCAATGAGACTCACTGCGCAGTATAAAGAAAATCTGGAGCTTCAAGCCAATGCAGGCAGGAAGGCAAGAAAAGCAGACGAGATCCCAGCAAAGCAGGAAGGACAACTCAAAATTTGATTGGCTGCCTCCACCCATGTGATGGCACACGCCTGCTCAACTCTCGCAGCTCCAATAGGGGAAGCTACAGAGCTGCCTATCCAGTCAGGACACCCTGTTGTCACTGTGCAGTAAATATACTGCGCTTTTAGATGTAACTGCAGATTTATTCTGCTTTCCTGGAGGCAGCCATAGATGCTGCCAGATGGCAGTGCTTGTACTAGGGATGTGCACAAATATTCAAAACATTCAAAATTCAATTGAATTCATTCAAATTCGGACATTCATATTCGAATCAAATGTCTCTACATTTGAATTTAAACATTCGAATGGATTTTGAATTTTTTGAATCATTCATACAAATTATTCAGACATTCGTATGTCTACAGATACGTACGCATTACATATGTATCCGTACGCCTCTTATTCATATCCATATGCATTTGTACGGATATATACGGGCTGAAAATGGGATGCATACGGGATAAATACTGGATGCATACGGATGCCTGAGGACACATATGAATGTTGTCAACATTCAAATATGGATCAAATATTCATATGCATAGATACGAATGTATTAGATTCGAATAGAATGTGAATACATTCACATTTTAAACATTCAAATCAAAGCTAATCTTTGGATATTCACTTCTAATTGAATCAAATGCCAAAAAATTGCATTTGCGCACACCTCTAGTTTGCACTTACTGTGCTGCAGGTTAAAATCAAGGTAGGTGTAACTACAGGGTTGGCTCTTGTGCTGTCCATCCCTTAACAACCCTAGGACAACATCTCAAGGTAGTTAAGAGCAAAAAAGCTCCTAGATTCAAAATTTAGCAGCCTAATTTAAGGGACCTTTAAAATAAAGGAAAGGGAACTATTTGTTTCAAAATATTAGTTACAAAAAAAGAAAAAAGGCATACTGATATTTTGAGACTACTTTGTTCTGAGCCTATTACATCTCTAGGAAGTGCATGTAAATTCCTATTTGCTTTGGATTGTCATTGTAAATCCAAGTGCCTGAAAAAATCTGCTCTCCTTTAGGATTTCCAGATGAAACAAAATTAATTTTCTACATAATAACTACCTGTGTTATAAATGCTACTTTGATAGCAATTTCCAGATATAACCTAATGTTTCACTGTCCTTTGAATAAAAGACTACTTAATTAGCAATTATTTTAGGTACTAACCCCATTTAAATAAGCATGTTAAATCTGACATAGTGTCTGCTAGATTGGAATAGCGCCATGACAACTGCTATCAATGCCTAGATGTACACAGATGAACAAAGAGTAAAGCATCAGAATACATGAAGGGCTGAAGTAATACTAAGAATTTTTCAGCAACTAGACGATAGTGACATCAGTATGGCATCATGTGGGAAGCAATTACTGATTGGAAATGGTAATTATAGGACTGGAAATAGAATACAGTAATATTTCAGAATACACTAAATAGACTTTAGCCTAACATAGGAAGCATCCATATTTTGGGCCTTTTTTTGCACTTACCACTCCATGGTCTGAACCATGGTCTGCTGATTCTGACCATGGAAAGACATGGTCAAAACAGCGCCATCTGGTTGGGATGTACATGAATGGGTTTTCTGACATTCAACTCGTAATGAATTGAATGTTAGAAAATTCCTGTTTGTTTGAATAGATCCCCTTCAAATGTGGTAGGGTTCTATTCGATATGAATGTATCCTGTAACTTATCCACTCTGAAAGCATCAAACCCATCCTGAATCCACTTTTAATATGCTCTTGATCCATATCAAATGCAATCTGGATCCACTGCAAATATGACTGGCCGATTTCCCAGTTCCCCAGTTCAATGAATGTCTAAACTATCTGTACGAATGTCCAAAACATTCGTATTTGTACAAATGTTAATGTACAAATGTCTGAATTTGTGCAAATTTGTACAAATAACAAATGTTACAAATATTTGTGCAGATCCCTACCATCTGGACAACAGTGCTGGTTCAGACCAGCTCCTGCCCTAGTGCTCTCTTCAGGTACTAAAGTTACTAGCCACAGGGCACGTTCCCACTTAGCCCATTTTCAGATTATTCCAGTTCAGGAACGGCAAAATTCTGGTCCAGGTTTGGTGCGGGTTGCGGGAACAGCCCCAAGCTCGCATTTTGGTGTTCCCATTTCAGACCTGGCGGAGGCAGTGGCAATGAGCCCAGTCTGGGCAGTGGCAGGAGCAACGCGGCATTTCCAAGTTCCTTTCCAATGCGATCCTGCTGTCTGAATGCGGCAATGGCGATGACAAACCCAACCTGGGCAGCAGCAGGAGCTGGAGCGGGTTAGGGTTACGGGTCCACTGATCTACTTGTGTGCATATGCACAAGCAGATCAAGTTCAATCTGGCAACCCCCCCCCAACACACACGCAACTGCCACTGCATTCAGACAGCAGGATAACCTCAGAAAAGAACTTGGAAGCACCGCTCCACTCCTGCTCCTGCCCCCGCCCCCGTTCCCACACCCACCCTTACCCCCGCCATGGTCGCTGCCGAGCTCAATGTTGCCTGGGCACCCTCTCACACACACCAAACATTATTCCACTCCTGCTTCTGCTCCTGCCCCTGCTGCTGCCGCTGCCATGCTCAATGTTGCCTGAGCGCCCCCCATGGTCTCACACCAAACATTATTCTGCCCCATTACCCCCCCCCCAAAGGCTGATCAGGAAGGCAGCTTGGTTTAAAGTTGAAAACAGAAAAAAAACACCTTTCCTGTGAGTGAATGCTTCATCTCAGAAGGCTTTAATTCGAAACAGCAGGAAAAGTCTTGTTCCAACAGGGGTCACCCCCCACCCCAGATTTCTGCAGGCTGGTGCTCAGAAAATCCAGGGGAAAGGAAGTGGAATGGGATCGGGGCTTGCCCAATTCAGATTACTGTCCAATTTAATGGGGACGCTGGTTTCCGAGTTCGAATCCAGTCTGGATTTTAGTGCCTTTGGGAACGCAGTCTCAGAGAAACATTTCAGCAGTGTGCTTTGATGTGCCACCAAAATTGGTCCCTCAGTTGTCCCTTTGTGCTTTGGACCAGGGTCTGCTTATCCACTGGTACGAATAATCACGATCAGGGTCTCCATACCTCAGAAGCATACTAGCGGTGAATTGGGCCTCACAGATCATCACTAATATGGAGACAAAAGAGGCCCATAAGTCATAAACAAGGGTTCCTATTGCGGATTAAGGGTAAGTGCATAAAGGCCCTTACTAGGAATGGTTATAGGATCTACGGTAGAATGTTTAGCCTGCAGAAGAGAAGAATAAGAAGAGACATGATAGCTGTTTTGAAGTATTTGAAGAGCTGTCACAGTGCAGAGGGATTGGTCCTATTCTCACCTTTGCAAGAAGGAAGGACTAGAAACAATGGGATGTCTTTATAAATGGGATGAAACTTTGAAGATGTTACAGATTAGATCTTAGAAAAAAACTTCCTGACAGTAAGGCAGTCAGTGGAAAAGGCTGCCACAGTACATGGGGATCTCTCCTTCACTGGAGGTCTTCAAGCAGCGGCCAGACTGCCATCTTTCTGGGATAATTTAATGAATCCTACATTGAACAAAGAGTTGGACTTGATGACCCTGGAGGTCCCTTCCAACTCTAGGATTGTCTTATATAAAGACAGCCACCATGAGGCCCTGCTGCCTGCCAGAGTGTGCACCAGCATGCAGATGACAGGTCCCTATTCTGGGATATAATTTGGAATAAGGCCCTGTGCAGAAAGGGCCTACAAATCAAAACTGCTCAGAAAGATGCACTAAATAAGAAAGGATTCTTGGGAACTATGTGGAAAATATAACATCAAAAAAGTTTTACCTCACAACTGTGTATCTTGTCAGCTTCCATGATACACTGGACCTCAGACTGCGGGATTTCTGACTTATGAGATTCGTAGCCAATTTCTTCAGCATATAAAGTGCCCAGTCAGTGTCTTCCCTCACAAAATCCCAGAAGAATACCTCAACTATTAAAACAAACAAACTTCCGTTTCTTCTCTCCAATTGACTCTTCCCTGTTAGTGGTTTGAGATCTGTCTGTTCAGCCTGATCTGGTGCCGTTCAGTCTGACCCTGAAACTCAAGCTTTCTTGCCAGTTACCTTATCTTTAATAGCTTATTCTACCCCTTCTCATTAGTCTCAGATAAAACTCACCTTTATATAGACTACATGAGCTGTGACCAGACATGCCAAAAAAGGTACTTCTCAAGCAGCTTAAAGATGGCATTAAGATGAGATTCTTCACTAGGGATGTGCACGAATATTCGTAACATTCAAAATTAATTTGAATTCATTTGAATTTGGATATTTGAATTTGAATCGAATGTGTATAAATTTGAATTTTAACATTTGAACGAATTTCAAATGTTTTGAATCATTTGTATGAATTACTTGGACATTCATATGTGTACAAATATGTATGCATTACATACATATCTGTATGCATCTTATTCATATCTGTAAGCATTTGTACGGATATGTACAGGACGAAAACAAGATGCATACAGGATAAAAACAGGATGCGTATGGAGACATATGAATGTTGTCGGCATTCATACATGCAAATACAGATCAAGAATCCGTATGAATAGATTTGAAGGTATTCAATTTGAATTGAATGTGAATACATTCGAATTTTAAACATTTGAATTGGTTCAAAGTTTTGGATATGCAATTTGAATCGAATCCTGAAAATTGCATTAGTGCACATCCCTATTGTTCACACATCAGTCTACCCCTCCTCCTTCACCTGAACATGAGGGCTACACACTGCTAGAAAAGGAGGATTAGACAAGGCTTGGAAACAAGAGGAGGGAAAGCAGATGGGGGAGATGAGCGTGCAGCTCCAGGAGGCCTACTTGGGCCTTGGAAGAGTGCTTGAATGGTGACTGTGGCCATGGTTACAGCCACAGTAGCAGTAAGGGGGCACAGCTGGGGGGTGGGAGGCTGGGGTTGGGTCTCCGCCACTATTTGCTTACTCCTCCCTGGCTCAAGTAGGCTTTCTGGAGCTGCATGCGCACCTCCCCCATCTGCTATTCTCAGATGGGGGAGGTGCACGCAGAGCTCCTGAAGGCCTACTTTGGCCTCAGACAGGTGTGTGGTGGTGGCAACAGTAGCAGATGAGGGCGGGTGAGGCAGGATGGGAAAGGAGGGTGGAGGTTCCCTTCATGTGTGAACATTCATTGGATGTTTATGTGTGGGCCAAATATCCCCACATTTGCGGGGGGTGGGGTGGACTTGCTTGAAACTGCATATTCTCCCATTCAATTTGCATCAAATCAAATGGGGGAAATTGGGTTCGGGCACATTCCCAGTCTCTTTATGTGTAGCAGGAACCAAAGCTTTATAAAGACATTAGCTTGTCCTTAGTTCCATTTCCCTCTGCTGGGTGAGAAAATTATGGCATAGTCTTTTCAATGCAAATGGCATTTCTTACTCTGATTTTTTAAACCTACTATTCCAACTTGAATTTCCGCTGCATTGTTCCAGAATCTGTTCTTCTCTGTTTGTTGTGGAGCCTCAACATGTTGTGAAAACAATAGTTGCCCCCCAAATACTGTGGGGCTGTCATTGCCAAGGACTCTCTGGCCTTTTCCCACTGATTCAGATCTTTTGGAGTTGTGGGCTGGATCAGCCATTTATCCACCAGTATCACATAGATTTCGAACATGGATGTTCAATCTGGTACTACAGGCCATCACTCATGGCTTTTGAGCTACTAAGGATTCTTACGTTAGTGGTTTTTAATATAAGGTTTCCTTCTTAGAAGCCACCACTATAGACCACAGAGTTTTGAAGCTGTCTGTTCTCTCTGTTAAACTAGAGCCCTTTCTGTACTTAGCCTTATTCTGGAACATATCCCAGAATAGGAGCCTGCTGTCCGCATACTCATGCAGGCTATGTCAGGCACCAGGGCACTTATGAAAGAGGATGTCCTATTCATAATTTGAAGTGAGGTCATACCAGCTCTGTTCACACCTAGATTGTTATAGGTTGTCCTCAGGCTGCCCTCGCTTTGGGCTGCATTAGTCACACCTTTCTTCATGTTTGATCTGGGCCTCCCCCATGGAACTCTTGACTCTGCACCCCTTTTGCTTCATCAAATCTATCTCCTTTCTTATTGGATGCCATTATGGTGTGTGTTTGCAGTTCTTTTTAAAGCCTGCTCCCCAACCTCTACGCCACCTTCCTTTCTTATGTGCTTTTCTTCTCCATGGAATTAATTAAAAATAAGTAAATATTAAATTTGTGAAAAAACACTAGATAGAGGAATCATACACATAAACTGAGAGAAGGGGAGGTGCTCAAGAACTCTGCACATGCCACCCTCCCCTAGACATTGGCTGAAAGACTGGACCCCACCACAGCACAGTTCAGCCTCCTTTAACCCACCTTCTCCCCCCCCCCCACAATGAGGAATAGAAGAGGCCTGGCATGCCAAGATGGGCTGAGTCCTCTGGAAAACAGGACTCCATTTAGAACAATCTAATGGGAGTAAGCTGGCTTGGAAAATGAACTGATTAAAAATAATGTGAGTAACATGACTTGAGGACAATCTGAAGTTATCTTAAACTAAAGGTATGACCAGGGCCCAGGTGAGGCCTGCCATAGTCTGCAATAGCATGTGGACAACAGACCCTTATCCTGAGATATATTCCAGAATAAGGCAAAGTGCAGAAATGGTCCAGGTCTCTGCATGTTCCACCCAGACCGAGTGGCACTATAGATAGATCCCTTCTTCCACTCCAAGGTGGATTCTGGGTTCTGTCTTTCAGAAAGAAAATATTACTAACCTGTCTTCTTGTACTCATGACCAAGAACAACAAAACATAGGCAGATGGCTTAAACCTTCTGAAAGATGCTAGCTCCACCAGTAAGCTACTGCCACTCCCTTGGAGAGAAGTGCTATATTTTAATTATAAACATAGTGGCTGGTGAACAGTCTGAAGTCTTTCATTTCCCTTTATTTTATCCCCCACTCCAAAACCAGTCTTGCCTGGACAATTCTTCAAGTAGATAGTGCCTTTCAAAAAAGCACACTCTTCTAGGACCTTTGACAACTGTTGGGAAGGAGAGCACTCGATTGGGAAGCCAAGTTTTATTCCTCTTTCCTTAACTTTGAAAATAATCATTAGAAGACTCATTTGAAAATATGTCATCTTTGCTGATGAGCGTCCAATGTTTCCATTAATAATGTACAAAAATAAATATGAAAGGGCCTTGAAATCACATATTCCACTGCCAAAACCCAAAAATAGAGCCTCCATTTAATTGCCAGCCAAACACATTCCTGAAATAGTTTCCTGCTTGAAAAATATAGTTCTGCGCTCTTCTTCTTTTTGTTGGGTACCACTGAGTCAGGGTCGGCTGCTGGTTGACTGCATCACTACCTCCATGCAGTCTTCTTGGCAGAGACGTAGAAGTGGTTTGCCATTGCCTACTACCAGGAAAAGGCTGGGGATTGAATCAGCAATTCTCTGCTTTCCAGGCTGCTGTCATTACCAGTAGGCCAAACAAACTGCTGCAACATAATCAAACTGGGCCAGCAGCTGGCTTGGGGATCTTTTGGAAGTGTCATTCCTCTTTGCAAGTAGAATGCCACTTACAACCCAGGAAGGAACCCAGGAAACACCTGCAGTGATAGTGGGAAAGTCCATTGCCACAAACATATTTTGACAGTGGAAAGAGACAGAAAAAGTGGCACAGAGGACTCAGGACATGTAAAATCCCCTACCCCAAAAATGAGTCTGCAAAAAGGATGCTACACTAAGAACTTCCTCTGGGACCTTGTCCTCTTGCAGTGAATAGTGTTCTTCCCATTTCAGTAGATGGTACTTAAAGATAAATCGCCTTTGCAGATTTTCTGCATAATTAATACAATCTACGGCCAATACTCAGATTTCATCACACCTAAGACGTTTTCGCATTACTCCCGTTCCATTTGGAACGGGAGTAGGACGGGAAGCTTAAGACAGCTCCCGGCGCTTTCCCCTTTCACACACAGACGCGCCAGAACGCGTGTAAACGCGTTCCGGAGCGTCTGTGTGCGAATGCTCAAAGCGCCGGGAGCTGTCTTAGCCGGCAAAGGCCGGCCAGGGGCGCGGAGACAGCCGCGGAGGCAGATCGACAATCAGCTGATTGTCAAACAGCTGATTGTCGAAGCCGCGCCGGCGTCGGAGGCGAGCCCGCAGCTGTTCGGGAGACAGAAGCAGGCGCGAATGCTTCTCCTCCCGAACGCCTGCGGGCGGCTCGTCCGCGTTCGAACGCATGTAGAGCACTTTAAAGTGCTCTACATTTCGAACGTGAGAAAGACAGCTGCGGACACGTCGGAGCGCAAGCCGCGCTCGGGCAATGCGGATGCCGTGTCCGCAGCTGTCTCCCACGCGTCCCGTTCACCCCCGTGCGAAAACGTCTCTAGATTGTGTTCAGATAGCTCCTGGTGGTTCAAACATTTTGCTGGGTGCAGGATGCTCAGCTTAACTTGGCCCTTTTATCCTATGGGCTTGCACAGTTCCTTTAAATGTCCAGAGTATTTCATCACATATTTCTTTATACCATTATGTTTCCTCTTAGCTTTGGACAGAAACAGATTGCTTATTTCACAAGATCCTGACTATACATCAAGTTCATATAGGTGGACAGGGTGAGATGGAAGAGTGCAAGTTCCCATTCTAACCTATCATTAGCAGTAGCCTTTCTGCACTTGGCCTTATTCTGGCAAATATCCTGGGCTTGGGGACTGCTGTCCGCTTGCTAGTGCAGATCATGGTAGGCCCCACGAGAGACCTGCCATAGACTGTACTAGCATGCAGATAAAGACCCTTATCCCAAGATATATTCCAGAATAAGGACAAGTGCAGAAAAGGCCCAAGTGTGAACTTTAGCCATTGGATGGACCCCAAGCTTGGCCATCTGTTAAAGCAGGCTGGTCTGGCATGGCTAGATATACTTGCCAGCTAGTCTGTATCTTTGGCAATTATCTTTTTAACTGGAGATAGAGACCCTTTCTGCATGGTGGTGCAGTAGATCCCGATCTGTAGATCTGGATTTCCCAGGATCTACAGATATGGATCATGGGGAGGGAAGGGCCAGATCCACACTGGCTGCATGGATGGTGCCATTTACGATCAAGCCTCCTGCAGTTGTGAATGTTGCACAGTGTGGAATGAGCTTGCAGCTGACTCTCTACCCCCTGCAGCTAGGATTGAGGGAGGGCCTCTTGATCTGGCTTTAGCCTCATCCTGCATGGACAGATCCAGCTTAACAGGGAGCAAAGCATCCACAATCTGGATTAACGTGGATGAAGAGGCCCTGGATCCAGATCAGGGGCTCCCTGCTCCGGATCAATATCCTTGTGCAGGAAGGGCCAGAAAGATGTCTGGAAAAATGTGTCTTAACCAGCTAAAGTGAATATAAACCCTTGACATCCCAGCAAAAATGAAGCCTTAGCATGGCCTAATTGAGAAGGTGCAGAGTATGTGCCAGGATCAGGGTATCCACTCCTCATTATTCCTAAGGGGTTTGTGACTAACTGAAGGTCTTAAATCAGAGATGGTTTTGCACTTCCATCTCCTCTGCTGGATGGGAAAGGAGCGTGATCACCCAACTTTAACTAGTGTTCGCACTTGTAAACACAAGGTAACTGCAGCCTAAGCCCTATGCAATCGGTCACTCACCTGTGACCAGTTCCAGGGCCAATCATCTCCTGGGCGCTGCCATTTTGGCTGTGGCGCCCTAAGCGATGACACATGCATCAGCACTGTTGCCATGACTGCACATACAGTCGCATCTATGGTCATCCCAGTTGTCAATATGCTTGCACAGCACCTCAACCCCAGAGCACCAGAAGAGGTATGAACAGCCACTTCCTGGACACACCAGATAAGCTTTAGGTTAACATTGGTAAAGATGTGGAACATGATTTTGTGCTCCACGCATAATCAACAATTAGGCAACTTCTGGGAAGGCAGGGGCCACTTGGAGGCTATAATAGCCTCCTCTAAGTGCAGATGCTCTTCCCCAGATGTTGCTGAATTGTTGGTTACGGGTCAAAGTGCAAATAGGCACCTTGCTCTGTTATTTTCCCTTTTTATTCTTCCATGTGTTATATTTTCTTTTGTTGCAAACTCATTCCTGAACTGCCTCAGCACAAAAGCCTGTTTGTTATTATCGTTGAGTATCACTGAGTAACTACCAACTCCTGGTTGACTGCATGGACATCTCCACATGGGCACCTCTGTGCAGTTTTCCTGGCACAGATAAAGTGGTTTGCTATCGCCTACTTCTGAGCAGTGGCTGGGGATTGAACCGACAACTCTCAACTTTCCAGGCAGTTTCCTCTACCACTTCACCTACTTGTGTGCTTAATTAATGTCTTTGAATCCAAAGCTGTGATAGGCCACGCCCACACAGTCCAAATCAGCTAAACTCCGTGATGCTCTGTGCTACCATACTTCCATCTTGGCCACAGGATTCGTACTGTGGAATACAAATGGCAGCATTTGGAAGTAAATGAGAATGATCCCCTCTTAAAAAAAACAAAAATCAAAAAATGTTTTTATATGAAAGGTGAAAAAAAGAAAGGGAGGCTTGAGAATAATCTATTGATTCCAATCCAAGCAACTCTAAAGAAATATGACAGTTTTATTTTCCAGAAGGTATATGTGGTTTTCATACTGCCATAGATGGGGCCGCAAAAAGCTTCAGGTGATGATGAAACTGTTAAATAAGTAAAGATCTGAGCGGCTCCAGGCTAGCTTTGAAATAACATTTTATTCTAATGATAAATGTTGTGTACGACTTGCAAAGCATAAACAGAGTTACTGATGCCATAAGAGAAAAATGGAAATCCATACCATTTTATGTATTATTTATCCAAAGTTTTGCTCTTTTCTTCTTCTCTTCAGATACTACTGCCCTCCAGTGATAAATGCTAGAAGACCAGCAGCTCAAAAAAGAAAAAAAAAGACTCAGAATTTCCAAGGGGAAAATGCTCTATCACTGCTACTGCTTTTATATATCTATATATATATAGGCAAACATGAATTTCTCCCCTTCTATTGTGCAAAAAATACTGAGCTTTGATTTAGTGTCGTACTTCCTTCTCTGTTTGTGTTAGAATCATTCATCTTATCTCCAGGCTAGAATAGTCACAGTTGTCAGCAACCATAGAAGAGGAAAAACAGGGGGTGGACAGAATATTCTACCCAAAGGAATTGCAATAATTCCTTTGGAGTAAGCTTGTAAAACTCAAGGTACCTGTTTCTCTTGAGTTTATTATTATTTGTTTAACCCCAAACAATTTTTAAAATTCATATTACCGGTACTCCCATTTCTGCACTTATCTGGCATATCCCAGTACAAGGCATGCTGCACTGTACAAAGATATGCAATCCATCCCAAGCTGGGATGACCTGTTCTGGACCAGCCACCATGTGGTATCCAAAGACTTCAGAACCCGGGGGGTGTGGGGGGTCTGAATGCTCCAAATGCCAGGAATGAAAGTTCCTAGCCTTCAGAGCTCCAGGGGAGGTGACTGTGGTAACACAGTTTGTTGTGCCACTGAAATGGGCCCCCCATGGAATAACAGACCATGGAGTGTGCCATCTACACACTTCTCTTGTCCACTTTAGCATCCCATTTGGATGCTGGTGGACCTCAAAGTTTCTAACAGTAAACCGGAATAGGTTGGCAATTTGGTCACCCTAGAATGTGCTGTATCCTGTGCAGTTGGAGTGCACCAAGTGCATGTGAGAAAAGGGCCTCTAATGCGGTATTTGGGCAGCTTTAAGCATTTGGATATCTGGACACAGAGATTTTCTGTTGCAGAAGCACTGCAAAGGTGTCTTTACAGTTATGTTGTAACTGCACATGTCACTCAACACCATGCCCATATTCTTCCTAGATCTGTTTTATGTGTGGATGCTCCTTCTCTGGATCAGAGAGTGCTAGTACAGATGTAGACAAAATTTATCTGGGTTGCTTTCGCACTTGTGGATGTTTACTAGCATTTGCACTTGGGAACGCTAATACATGGTAGGCTAACCCCCACATGCCTGGAGACTTATCAGTGTCTGAGTGTGTGTCCGATTGCTGACAGGGTGCTACCATCCTGATCGCAGCCCCCAACATGACTGAATGTGCATCAGCACCATTGCTATGGTAACGGTGATACTCTGCACATGAGCAGTTGCATTTGTGGTTATCTGAGGTGCCAGAACACTTGACCCCTTGCACCAGAAATGGTATGAATGCTCACTGGCTGGACATTTTAGGTAAGCTTTTAGTTAATGTTAGTTTGCATGTGGTGCATGGGTTAATATGATAAGTTAATATCTGGGCAGGCAGGAGGCATTTCTAGGCTGTAAATGCATCCTGCAAGAGCAGACGCACCTGCCCAGATGTTAACCTATCATAAACTACGGGGCCAAGTGTGAAAGTACCTCAGATCTACCACTAATCTGGATTAGTGAGTCCTGAGCTTCTCCTGGCTCCCTTTAACCGAGTAAAACTTTAGTTAGTGTTGCCACATGGAAAAGAGAACTTGCAATGACTAATCAACATTAGCCTATGCCCGTGTGATCAATCACTTACCTGTGTTTGATTGTGAGGCTGACCCTCCACAGGGCACTGCCATTTGAGTGTGGCGCCCTGCATGACTGTGTGTTTATCAGCGCCGTTACTACAGTGGTGCTGATGCTTTGCGCAGTCGCAGTTGCAATCATGTCAGGGGGTCATATGAGGTACTAGTGCACTTGTACGGGACTGCAGATGACCTCCTGAGCCAGCAGAAGTGCAGATGGTCACTGGCTGAATGGTTCCATGTAGGTTCCGGTCACATGGGGTAAAGGTTAGATGGCTCGTGGTGCATGATTTTGTGCATCACAGCTAGTTCATGATTAAGCAGCATCTTGGGGGGGGGTGGGGGCTTGTAGGCTGTAAGCACCTCCTGCCAGATGTTGCTTAATTGTGAACTACAGGCTGAAGTGCAAATTAGCCCCAGGTTTCCTGCACATTTTACAGCTAGGCAATATCTGATGAAGTATCTTTTTCTCTGCAACAATAAAAGGTGCAGAAGCCCTCTTCTCTTTTCCATGGTAACCTAACTGTAGCATTACTTATCTTTGAGGACATTTCAAGGAAATTCAACCCCTGAAATTATTGTCTGGCACCACAAAGTGTGGTCCCACCCACATTTAGTTCATAGGAGGACATTATAGGTTTGCTAACCTGCCTATGACTTCGTAGAAAGCAAGATATACAGTAAATAAATAAATAAACTGCCCCCACTAGAGAGTGTGTCACAGAACTAATTAAATACCATAGCACACACACCCTGGTTTGAAGTGTTGAAGTGCTCCTTCCTCCTAGGGGGCTGCCAAAGGCATGCTGGTGAGCCTATATACTCCCATCTAATGAAGAGCGTGCAAGACTGTCCAAAGTATTTGGAACAGTGTTCTGCACACCTCTGCACTGTATCTAGTTTCTTGCTGTGAACCTTATCTTCACAAGAACATTTTCTTTCACAACCCATCCTCATAGAAACATCTCAGTAGAAATCTAAATATGTCCAAGGGTGTCACATTCTTGCATACTGACTCCAAAGCAGTTATTTCCCATTGCTGATTTCTGCAGGGCTCTGCCTGGTGGTGAAAGGATGGTATAATGGGGGCTGCATTGATACTTCCTATTTGAATTTTTGTTTTGTGTTCCTACTTCTGTGGAATCAGTAAACACCATACTGGCAAATTGTGAATACCGTTTTGTTTCAGTGATTTATTTTCAGGGCCATTTCTGTATTTGCTGGTATTCCAATCCACAGGCCAAAGATGTCACTCCCCTGGAATGCTTTGTCCACACTGGACGGAGATACGGTGCCAAAATGGCACCATATCCTGTTATAGCAGTAGATCTTTTTAAAGTAGTCCATAAATGAACAGCCCAGGGTATGCTGAAACACAAGGGGCATGTGGACGGCACACCCTACAGTCCAGCATTCTGTCCCTGACCCCCTTTCAGTGGCATACTGGGTGGCAGTGTTGGAAATGGATGCACCACCAAAAAGGTCTCAGCCAAGAACGTCAAGGGCCAGAAACTTTGTCTCCCAGCTTTCAAAACTGTCCCAGCTTTTGAAGTCAGTAGTTGGAGTTGATCTGAGGCTGGCTATCCAGGATGCAGAGACCCTTCCACCTTGGGACAGGGTGCCTATTTTGGTCAAGGCATTTCTTCTTACTGTGAGATATTCTTGGCAAGTTCAGAAGTTCCCCCAACAGGCATGCCTCTATTCCTACCTATTGTGGAGTAAAGCTAAGAAGGACTGATTGTCCCCACCTCTCAAGGCAAGCAAAAGAGGAACTGCATGGGAGAAATCTCACATGTGATGCATACATCCAAGA
Organism: Aspidoscelis tigris stejnegeri; assembly: GCA_023333525.1. Taxonomy (NCBI): domain Eukaryota; kingdom Metazoa; phylum Chordata; class Lepidosauria; order Squamata; family Teiidae; genus Aspidoscelis; species Aspidoscelis tigris. Next base: position 85,680,789 of record JALMGA010000002.1, on the reverse strand, counting down.
ATTCTTGCACATAGCTTTCTAGAGATATAAGGATAATATTTCAACTCAAACCATAGAGGAAATGAGCTCTTTCCCATTATGGTAGAGCTCATCCACCTCTGGGTCACCAATTCTATATTCAGTCTTACCACTTGCTCATTCTTTCAGCTTTAAGAGTCTAACTTAAGCTTTCCTTTTGCCTTTGACAACTATTTTTAAAGTTTCCTTTGCAGTGCTTTATTTTTAGACACATAAAAATATTTCACATTGTTGAGTATGTGGAAGTATTTCTTAAGGATAATAACTCAAAGAGCAAGGATTTTATTCCAATGTGTAATTATTAGAGAGAGTACACATCACTGATGTAAGATTTTAAACTAAAAAAACCCCTGCAGATAACTCAGCCCCATTTCTATCTTCAATATGAGTAAACTCTGAAATGTAATGCTGAGGGCTAACGGCACAGAACTGAATTTGAACGTTTCTTCTTGGTTCCACTCTTATCCAACACAGTGCGAGTTTATTTTAGGATTCCCCAATGCCTGGAAGCAATTAAGAGTGTTCAAACTGGGGAGCGTCTTCAGAGAGAGATTAATCTGTGTCATTACTTCTGAGCTTCAATTCTGTTAATTTCCACAGACTTTTCTAGTTACTATGTTACCATTTTTATAATCTAGCATCTCCCAAAGGCCAGGGTTGTTCTATTTGTAATACAGATGAACAGGAAGCCCATTTCTCCCCTTCAATTTGATACAAATCCAAAGGGGAAATATTTGGCTTCATGTGAAGTACCCCTTTGGCTTTGCACCCAAACATCCGTTGAATGTCCATGCGCAAAGAGAACCCCTTCCCTTCTTTCCCATCCTGCCTCGCCCACAACTCATCTTTCGCCACCACCACTGTTGTGGCCTCTGCTTTCATCATGCTCTCCTTTGAGGCTCTGTTAGGCCTTCCAGACGTGCACACGCAGCTGGAGACACACACAAACACACTCCAGGAATGGCAGGAAATATCATGAGATTTCCTGGGAATTGCAGGAAATGTCACCTTCTGTGATTCCCAGATGGGCGTGGTCTCTTCAGCTGTGTGTGCACCTCTGGAATCCCTAGTTGAGCCTCAGAAGAGGGTGTGATGGCAGCTGGATTTAAAGGTAAGGGGCACAGTCAGGGGGAGGAGACATGAGGCTGGGGTTGAGCAGATCTAGCCGTCATCGAACCTTCTATAGAGCTTCAACTAAGGCCAGAGACATTCAATTTGTAGGCAAATGGGGCCTATGAATATAGGCTCATGCACCTAAGAACCTATAGGTCTGGGCATCCAGATGTTACCACCATGGATCCATCTCCCATGGAACTGGGCCACCTGTAATCCAGTTTTTTGAGGCTGTAGTAGTGGGGGGGGGCGGAATCATACCCTCTATCCACAGGCATGCACAGAGATGAGGAAGGAGGTGACTCAAGGGCAGAGCATCCCAGTCAGACTTTGTTGCAAACCAAAAATGGGCAACTTCCAGTCCATCACAGCAAGTCTTGATATTCCACTCACAGCAGCATTACAATGGCAAGGTGTACAACCTGTGCCTGCCACTTCTTTTACTCTTGGACCCTCCTTGGATCCCAGTCTCTTCCAGGCTTCTCAAAGACAGGAGGGTGTGATTAATTAATTAATTAATTAATTAATTAATAATCCCCCCGATGGGTGTGGCCTTGTCGCAGCGGTGGGGCTTGAGTGCTGAAATGGTCACGAAAAGAGTGAAGAAAGTGAAGAACTGGACATCCCCTGGCACTGATCAGTTGCATGGTTTGTGGCTCAAATACCTGACCAACCTGCATGCAAAAATGGCCGAACTGTTTAATGAAATGCTGCAAACAGGAAACATCAATGAACGGCTAATAACTGGCAAAACATACTTAATACAGAAAGATGCAGCAAAAGGAGCCATACTAGGAAACTACAGACCGATAACTTGTCTACCTACTACAGTATGCTCAAGCTGCTGACAGGCATAATAGACTACCTCGAAGACAACAACATCATGCCAGTAGAGCAAAAAGGAAACAAACGGAGAAGCAGGGGCACAAAAGACCAGCTATTGATTGACAAAATGATTCTGGAGAACAGCAAAAGCTGAAAAACAAACCTGCATATGACTTGGATCGACTATAAAAAAGCCTTTGATTCCCTGTCACATGGTTGGATCACAAAGTGACTGGAAACCATCGGTGATCAGTCAGAACATCACAAAATTTATAGAAAGTGCAATGAAACACTGGAAGACTGAGCTGTTTGTTGGAAATGAAAGCTACGGAGTGATCAACATCAAAAGGGGCATCTTCCAGGGGGACTCATTGTCCCCACTGCTTTTCATCATCGCTAGGATCCCACTATCACTCATCCTACAGAAAACAAACCTGGGCTATCAAACTGCCGGGAATTCACAGAAAATTTCACATCTACTGTACATGGATGACTTGAAGCTTTATGGAAAATCTGAAATCGAGATCCACTCATTGACCAACACAGTGCGAATATTCAGCAGTGACATCGGTATGAAGTTTGGCCTGGACAAATGCGCCACAGTGGCACTGAAGAAGGGGAAGATTACTGAAAGTGAAGGCATTGAAATGCCAAATGGCCAAGCCATCATGTCCCACCAGTCAGAAGCCTACAAATACCTGGGCATCCTGCAACTGGATAACATTAAGCATGGGCATATGAAATCTGTGGTCAGTAAGGAGTACATCCAAAGGACTAGAAACATCTTGAAAAGTAAATTGAATGGCGGTAACACCATTAAGGCCATAAACACCTGGGCCATACCAGTCATTAGATACACTACGGGAATTGTGAACTGGACTCAGCTGGAGTTGGACAACTTAGACAGAAAAACCAGAAAACTGATGACAATCCACCATGCACTACATCTTTGTAGTGATGTTGACAGGCTGTACTTGCCCAGGAAAGCAGGCGGTAGAGGACTTTTGCAAGTGAAGCAAACAGTGGAAGAAGAGAAGCATGCACTAGCAGATTACGTGACAGAAAGAATCAGTACCAGAAAACTGCAATTCAATGCCGAATGGACAGCTGGTGCAATAAAGCACTGCATGGACAGTTCTTGGAGAAAATCGAAGGCAAAGTGGACGTGGAAAAGACCTGGTCTTGGTTTATGAATGGAACACTGAAAAAGGAAACAGAAGGACTGATTCTTGCTGCACAAGAACAAGCAATAAGAACAAATGCCATCAAAGCCAGAATTGAAAAACCAGTAGAAGATCCAAAGTGCTGACTCTGCAAAGAAGTTGATGAAACAATCGACCATATACTCAGCTGCTGCAAGAAGATCGCACAAAGTGATTACAAGCAGAGACATAATGCTGTAGCACAAATGATCCACTGGAACTTGTGCCAAAAGTATCATCTGCCAGTGGCAAAGAACTGGTGGGATCAAAAGTCAGAAAAAGTTGTTGAAAATGAACAGGCAAAACTATTTTGGGACTTCAGGCTTCAGACTGACAGAAAATTGGAGCATAACACCCCTGATATTACAATAGTTGCTATTCCAGGTGACAGCAGAATTGAGGAGAAACAGTTGGAGAAGCTCACCAGATATGAAGACCTGAGAATTGAACTTCAGCGACTCTGGTGAAAACCAGTGAAAAAACCAGTGGCACCTAAAAACCATTGGCATTGACAAAATATCCATCTGCCAGCTACAAAAAGCCACTTTACTGGGGTCTGCTCGCATAATTTGCCGATACATCACACAGTCCTAGGTGCTTGGGAACTGCCCGACTAGTGATATAATACGAAATCCAGCATAGTGATTTTGTTTGCTGTGTGTAACTACTGTTTTTACATCATCATCATCATCATCATAAGGTTCTCTAGCACAGAAAGCAGAATTGAAATAACCTAATCCAATCTAGGGATACTTTTCACTTAAGCAATTATCATTACGCAATAAACCCAGTGGGATTTTGTCACAGATCTTGCAAGAGTCATAGGAAAAAGCATTTGCCCTATCTCTGCTCTAGATAAAACAGGACTGTTCTCTGGAGGGTTTGCTAAAATACTTTCTTGTCTGTGCTCCTAAATGACTGGAACAAGAGAGACCTCCCTGGGGCATATGTGTGCAAAGAAATTCACTGTCAGCTAAATTTCACAGGACTGGGATACATTATGCTTTAAAGGAATATTTAGCCTGCCTTGATTTCTCATGGCTTTGTTATAAAATTTTGAAAATATAATTATACATAAACCTTAGAAATATAATGGAGGTTCAAGACAGTGCTGTTATAAACAGTTTGGGCCCACCACATCTTTTATATGAGTGCAATTCTTTAAAAAAAAACCAAACAATCAGAAGGAAATACCTGTTCTTTATTATTAGAGCCAATAATAGCATTTGAGTAGCAGAGAGCTCCACTATGAACATTAAACAGATAGGAGATGGAAGGTACTAAAAAGGCAAAACAGCAGCTAGGAAATGATCAGCCTGTGAACTCTGAACAAGAGGAAAGATGACCAACTCTTTCCATGTCCCAATAGCTGCAGTGTGCTGATCTTGAGCACATATAGTAAGACTTCCATCGGCAACATTTATATTTAGCATTCACTGACATGCATCCCACTATGATTTGTGCAGATGTAGGGGGTCTACGTTTTGATCCAGGGCTATGCAATCTGGAATTCCAAGGCATGGACTTTTACAATCTGGATCTACTTAATCTGGATTTGAAGCAGTAGGCATGGAAAGGGCCTAGGAGAGCAAACTGGTGAGTGCAGCTTTCCACCTTCCCCTCATACACCTGCAATTCACCCACCTTCGCCTCTTCCCCTTTTATCTCGTAGAAATGCTGCAGACTTGCAAGGGGGTAAATTCCTACAATCCCTGAACCCACCTTAGGCAATTTTATGAACTGCTGTTCCACACATCTCTAGTAGACACCCAGATAACCTACATGATATGTGGCTATAGCTTAACGTGTGTTTCCTGAACAAAGATAATCTTTCATCTATGCCTCTATGGCCTCACTTGGCTTCGTTTTAATGCAGATGTTGTAAAAGTTCTGTCGGACAAGAGTATCCATGTTCCTTATGCATAATAGCCAGTGGCTAAGGATCATGGGAGTTGTAGTCTGACAAAGGATCTTTGTAACTCAGATTTAGGAAGCTTGTATTGATCTATAAACCTTCACAACCTGGAACCCATGTGTGGCAAAGAATGCCTCTTGTCTTATCAGGCTTGAAGTATTAAGGATAATAATGTTGAAATATGTAGTACACTGATACAGGAAGAAATCTTTCCAAGTAGAGGTCTGCTTGGCACCAGCTCTGACATTCTTTTAATACTTCTCTGAAACATTTATAATCTCACTTTCATTTGAATTTTATTCAGACTGACAGCTGCTCTCTGGATCTCAGTTTTAATGTTCTGTACAGGTTTACAAACACTGCTTGAGTTTCACTCAAAAGGATTTTAGCACTTTGATTGTACTTATTTTCTAAAGTGCTCAGAGATTTTTCCCCCTCTCAAACATCCTCCCTCATCACCATTATTACTGCTGTTTCAAGAAGGGTTCTTGAATTAGGATCTAATTGTACAGCTGAAATAAACCATTCCAAGAGGAAACTGCAGTGATTTAAATAATACAGAAAAAAAGACCATAGTAAATTATTCTTAATCCCTGTTTTGGTTTTGAAGAACCTTTTCCTCCATTCAAGCCTGGTCCATTGGGCCACCAAAGGTCTAGGTGAGGACAGTTGTCCTGTGTTTGAACAAGCTCTCTGTCTTCTGACACCCAGAATGCCACACTGTAATAAAGGCAGGGAGCAGCTGCCAAGGAAAGAGGCCATGTAGATCAACTAGGTGTTTTTTGTGCAGGCAGTAAGAGTGTTTTTCAATGTGATGCTGACATTGTTTATGAGGCTCTCTCCTGCTATTCATGTGAAAATTTAATTGTTATTAGCATGGATGGGATGCTTTTGAAGTGCAAATGAGCATTCAGCTTGGTGAAGATTTTACTTACTCATCCAGATACCTATTCCACATATCTGCCAGAGTGGGCTCTTTACCTGTAAATGAACTGCATGCCAACTCACACTAGGTACCAAACCCAACAATACACGTCTGATTCATTTGCTGCCTCAGTCTGTCCTTTACAAGACAAGACAATATGGTATAATGCCAGTGAAAGACTTGCTGAAGGTCTGTTATACAGTGTACCATAATACCTATTATGAAAACAGCCCTCAGAGGATCCCATTTTCTGATGACAAGTTAAACGTGGAGGTGGGGATAGTGACCTTAGAAAGCAAGACTCTCATCTGGAAATGAGTTGGAAAGATATATGTGCTTCCACAAGAAAGAACAGACACTTGGATTTTCTGAGCAATGCAAGTAAAGAAATGTCTGAGTTCAGAAGAGTGTCTGGAGGAGAGGATGCCATTATAAAAGGAGTTTTGAGCAGGGACAGAGATAACTAGTTTAGGCAGACAGATGACAGACAGACAGAAAGGCATAGATAGATAGATAGATAGATAGATAGATAGATAGATAGATAGATAGATAGATAGATAGATAGATAGATAGATAGATAGATAGATAGATAGATAGATAGATAGATAGATAGATAGATAGATAGATAGATAGATAGATAGATAGATCTGCCTGCCTGCCTGCCTGCCTGCCTGCCTGACTGACTGACTGACTGACTGAATAGAGCAATCAACTGACTGTCTCAAGACACTGAACATTTAAAATTCCCCAATTGATAATTAACTCTTTTTCAGTGGATCACTAGAGACGAAGGATGTGCACAAATATTTTTAACATTAGCATTATGACATGTGTATATCTGTATGAATAGTTTGGAAATTCGTAAAACTGGGGAGGTGGGAAAGCAGTTGCACCAGTCACATCTCCAAGGGATCCAGAGTGCATTTGACATGGACCAAGAGCAGATTGAAAGTGGGTTCAAGTTGGATTTGACGCTTTCAGAGCAGATATGTTACGGAAGACATATTGGATATGTATCAGGTATGTATGTGTTCATGTCGGATACATATCGGATATGTATCAGATACATATTGGTTTGTATCAGATATTCGTACAAATTTGTATGAATACATTTGTATTGAACAGAATCCTACCACATTTGAAGGAGGTCTATTGGAACAGATACAGATTTTCTAACATTTGATTCATTATGAATCGAATGGCAAAAAAAAACATTTATACACATCCCTTCTAGAGATGTACCAAACTTGATTCGGATTCAAATTGGCTCAGATCAAACAGGACTATCTGAAAGGTTTGGAAACAAACTTTGAACCCGAACCAAAGGAGAATTCTAATGAACCTAGTAAATACTCCCTGTTCAAATCAAAGTCTGAAGATATTCAAAAATGTTCAGATTGAACCAAATTCTCTGATATTTGCATCTGAACTAAACAAAGAGATGTTTAGTTTGATTCCAATTACACAGCCAGTTTAAGGGTCTGTTTGCACTTCAACGATCAGGATGGCCTGGCACACTCTGGAACGGAGCATCCGCACACACAGTGCAGCCTCTGTCCCAGGATTGCCCAGAGCTTTCTGGATTGTCAACAGGGCACTCTTGGTCAACTCCTGGATGCAGCCTTCACATTATTTCCTATGCGAACATTACATGGGGGCAGGGGAGGGTGGGTGCAGCTGTGCAGTTGTGCAGTGCATCAAAGATCACCATAACAATAACCTGGAACTCATGGCTGTTGCTATGGTCATGCAGACGGTCCCGGGCAGAATTGTTCACACTTCACCGGCATCTAGGTAAGTCTGGGTGGCATTTGGGATGGGACGGTACTTGAAATGCAATCTCCAGCCACCATCCTTCTGCTTCAGTGAGATAGTCTTCCATGAAAGCTAAGCACAAAAAGTCCCTCCGTTTGTGCATATCACCACCAATACATACCAATACCAATACCTAACAGCAGTTGCCTGAAACAGAAATAGCATCAATAACAACAAAATGCATCACTGCCATATATTCAGATGGCCCACTCCTGGCAATTTTTGCAGTCTGCTGGATTCCTGAATGGCCAGGCTAGAACCAGCTTCATAGCTGCAGACATCTTGGTGCAACTACTGGAAAACCTCTGTAAACATACTCACAAATACTGCTGGGAAGTGGTGGCAGAAGAGGACGTTGGTGGCTCCCCAAGACATTGGTTTTCACAGCGAACCTTTTTTAGCTATTTCTTTTTTTCTTCCCCAAGTATTTTTACCTTTTTGAAAGCCTTGTTTCAGGCAAACCATTTAGAGACTTCCCAGTATTTAAATTATGCATAGCTTGTATAAATAAATAAAAAGCCCTTTTGCCCATTTTGCTGTCTGTACCAGAAGACAACTTGTTCAAGCATGTCCATGGAGAAGGAGAAGATGATTGTGCTTTGTGACATTCAGACCCAAGTCCTGCCCGAGTTTCAAGTCCTTTTCTCCCCACGGCCAACTTTAGCACAAATCTATCAAAGCATAGAATATTTATACCAAGGGTTATAAAACCCAAGCCATGACATCAGAAAACATTACTTCACTTCCAGGCACAGGAAGATTAACACAATTGCAGGCAGGTAGACATGAATGAAATTGCTTCCTTGCAAAATGCTGAATGGAATGCTCTAAGGGAATATTGATTTGGGAAACTGTAGTCAATTAGACATGACCTCATTATATCTCATTCCCCACTGTGATACCTCATCAGTAGGGAATGGGTCTTTTTTCTGACAGAAAAAAAAAGCCTAATAGCATTTGCTGGGCATTGATTTATTCAAGCAATACTTTACAAAGATTCTCTTTCTTCTGTGTATATGAAGAAATTCAAACAAGTTGATTGCACAGCTGTCTTTTCGAGAAGCAACTTCACACTTTTTTTCAGACAATAAACTCCCTTCTTCCACGTTTACACACAAAAATCAAACCAAGATAAATGTGACATCTTTAGGATATTCATTTTCCACATAGGATAGTAGAGCGGTTGTCACCTTTGGCCTTGGATCCACATGCACTGAAAAATGATGTGACCAGCTGTGATGTAACTGAAGCTGTACTCTGTGATCAAACATGAGTGCAATGCAGTTGTTTATAACGTAGAGATTTTATTCATTCATTCATTTATATTTGTATTCCACCCTATACCCAAAAGACTCAGGGCAGGGCAGGTCACCATAAAATCAGATGTGCACAAATGGTATTTATGGCCACCACACTGTGAGGATAGGTAAGTTTTCTCGATCTAAGAGCTTCACTGAAGTCAAAGTGGCTATTATGCATCCAATTATGCTTCATATCCACTTGGTCAGGCAGACATTCTTCTTTTAAGAAAGGAAAATATTCTACAGTTGAAAAGTGGGAAAGGGAAGTCCTTTCTAAACAAGCACCCCTCTCAGAATCAAAATCCATACGCTGGTGGGTTACAATGTTTCATGTGGGTAGTCAATGTGTATTTACTTTTTACTGCCTCTTGCCATGCCCATGTTAACACCAAAGCCAGGAACCCTTTAGATCAGGGGTCCTCAAACCTTTTAAACAGGGGGCCTGTTCACTGTCCCTCAGACCATTGGAGGGCCGGAATATAGTTTTTTAAAAAACCCTATGAATAAATTCCTATGCAGGACAGGCAGCAGCGGCAAAAACACCTGGCAGGCCGGACAAATGTCCTCAGTGGGCCTCATGTGGCCCGAGGGCCATAGTTTGAGGACCTTGCTTTAGATACATGAGGCAACATCACTATAGCAGTCTTGCAAGGGTGCTGTATTCCCCTCATCTGTAAAGGGGCCTAGTCATACATTTACTTAAGAAGAAATATGTAGGAGCAAACAGTCTGTGGTCTTCAGATAACAATAATAGACATTCAGTGTTGTTTTGCAAATTATTGCTGATCAAATGAAAGGTAGAAAGACTACTTAACTAAAGGCTGAAAACTTCAACAATGTGACTTAAACCTTAACTCCCGCTGCCATCTTGTGGCTAAATGTTTGACAACTTTTTGAAAAAAATAAGCAGAGAATGTTTTAATGTTTCCTGTACTTGCATGTACATTTTGGCCAGAGGCCTATTGTATCTGTATCAGAGCTATCCTAATTGCATACCAGAGGCCTAAGTGTGAAGAGGCCTCTGGTCTCCACTTAAGTGGTGAGAGGCATCTGGTTTCTAGGCATGTTGTGGAGACACTGCAATCTTCTGCCACTGAAAAAGACATCTCCACGTCTCTATTTGCAAGAGTGGCAGTATTATTTCCAGTGGCCAATGGTGGTGCCGCCATTCAGGTCGACTCCAGACACCAGCCAAATATCGTGTTAACAAGTGATGGTCTGGAGTATTGCCCCTCTGGCATTATTGCTTGGTAGCTAGACAGAGCAGAAGCTGGTGTTGTGTTTGCAGCTTTTAGTAATAAACACATCAGAATATTCAGTGCGGCCTCTGTTTTTGCCTCTGCACATGTGCAGTGGACAGAGCAATGATGGCAGCTCCCTCCACAAGGTAAGCAACTGCACTATTGTTGAAAAACCTGTCACCAGTGCCAGGTGGCAAGAAGCTATTGTGCATTTTAGGGGGGGGGGATTAGGATAGAGTAGGGGTATGGTGGGGTTGCCACAGATGCATATGGTAATCTGTGCTTTGCACAGTTAAAACTCGTCCGTCGACTAGGTTCACATCTTAAAAGGTCAGATATGGCTACTGTGATTCATTCATTGGTTATGTCCTGGCTGGATTATTGCAACTCTGTGTGTGGGATTACCAACAAAAAGTATCCAGAAACTCAGGGTGGTCCAAATATTAGCAGCTAGGTTGTTAACCAAAGCTAGTTACAGAGACCACACTACCCCCTTGCTAAAAGACCTCCATTGGCTACCGATCCTGGCCAGGGCTCAATTTAAATTGGCTGTTTTGACTTATATAAAGTCCTAAATGATTTAGGACCGCAATAATTAAAAAACCGACTCACCTGCTATGAGCCTGTTAAGGCTCTGCAATCCATTAATGAGGTCCTTCTCTCTGTCCCTTCAATTCATTTAGTCAGATTGGAGGAAACTAGGGTTAGGGCCTTTTCAGTAGCTGCACCTAAGCTCTGGAATATGCTCCCCAGGGAAGTTAGGCTGGCCCCATCTCTGGCATCCTTCCGTAGTCAAGTAAAAACCTTTCTACTTCAGGCGGCTTTCCAATCTTACCCTTAATTCATTTGGTTGGCCCCCCATATAGTTGAAATGAAATTATCTATATTCCCGATATTTTGTTTTATATGGTTTTTATGTTTTATATCGCTTGTTGTTATTTGATGTTTTTATAACAATGTGACCTTTTGAATTGTGTGTGTGTTTTGTATTTGATTATTAACTCTTGTGCGCTGCTTTGAGTCCCTTCGGGAAAAAGGCGAAGTATGAATAAAAGTATCTATCTATCTATCTATCTATCTATCTATCTATCTATCTATCTATCTATCTATCTATCTATCTATCTATCTATCTATCATCTAATCTCTCCTCGGTCCGGCCATAATGGTGCTATCCTTCCCTGGTCTGGATGGGGTCTCAGTGTGCAAAATGGCACCCTGTATAAATGGCACCCCCAAAAGTGAAATGGGGCTGTATGATTACAGCGAGACATCCGCTGCTGTTGCATGGGGAAATACAGCCGGGATGTTGTTTTTTTCAACCATTTCCATTTATAAATGGAGATGTGGCCTTTGGAATATAAATACCTGAGTTTAAGGATATAGTGAAAAATATCAACAGAGGAGAAAACTAAGGTCAGTATGCACTTTCTGTCTTCAGCAGTGATCATTTTCAGTCTTACAGCCCTTATGAATATATTCAAACTTTCCAGAACTTTCTCACATTTCTGAGTAACAATAGGGTTTTCTTTGTATGTTTGTTTGTTTTTATGGATGGCCTGCATAGTTTAAAATTTATTTTTCCTGCTCCTATGTTTGGTGGCACCTAATTATTTTCTTTTAATATTTTTACCTTGAAGAATTTTTAGTTGGTAATTAATTCGTTCATTCAAGAAGATATCCCATATTGCTTGATTCCAAACATCAATTGTTAATGCAGTTGGATTTTTCCAAGCCTTTGTTATAACTTGTTTTGCTGCCAATATGAGATGATTTAATAGTATTTTATTTTTAACATTTTTTATTATTTTCTCTGTAGTAATGTAAAAGTGCCAGTTCTTGAGTGAAACATATGGTTTCTTGTATAGCATTTGATTGATTTGAAGACTTTATCCCAGAATTTCCTGTTTTTCACAACCACCACATATGTGGTAGATAACCAATTTCCTAACAACCATGCCAACATAAAAGTGGAATTTCTGATATCATACAAGATAATAACAAAGAGTAATAATGACACCAGCATAGCATTTTTAAGTGTAACTCAATTTGTTTTTGATGATTGAATTTATAAGAATTATTGATGGGTATCTCTTTTCTATCTTACCCTGGAATACTGATATGTGTCATTTTCCCATAATTTTGTAAAGTGTCTTTGTTTTCTCCAAAATTGACTAATATTCTGTTTAATGTTGAAATTAAACTCATATTTCCAAAGCAAAGGTTATTGATATGCACTTTCAATGTTTTGGGCTATTTATTGTTACAAAAGCATCTGTTGGGTATCGGACTTGTTTAATTTCAGTATGAAGAACCAATATTAATTTCTTGGGTATAATGCAGAAATATAAATTATAAATATGTTTTGCAAATTTTCAAAAGGTAAATAGTTCTCCAGAATCTGAAAAGAACCTTCTTTCAGTAGGTTCCAATCATAGGCATTAAGATCCCATTCATATATATTTGTGGTCCACTTTTTAACTGTTAAAAAACAACCTCTCTCAGCATGTAGTTGCCTAAAATCATCCCTTGACTTTTTGTTAAATTAAATAGGAAAATAGGATTATCCAGTTTTTTCATATTAGACTATGGTTACTATTAGGAGTTATATTTTTATTTTTATTGTTATTTTGTTCTTCTTGGTTAATCTTTATGTTTTTCATGCTTAAGTTTTGCTCATGTTGTATATGGTCCTCCTAAATTTGTGTGTGTGGCAACAACAAGCCTGGATAAGTTTAAGAAAGTATTAAAGATTTATGGAGGCCAGATATATCAATGGATACTAGAATGAATGCCTAGGTACTTCCCTCCAGGTTGGAGAGACAGGTAGGATGCCTCTAAAGGCCATTTGCAGGGAATTAAGAGCAGGTGAATGTTTTGCCCTTGTCTTCTATTTGAGAATATCCAGAAGCAATCTGTGTGTGAGCAGGATGCTGGACTAAATCAGCTATGGCCTGCTCCAGCAGGGCTTCTCTTATGTTCTGTACAAAAGAGGCTTTCAGCACCATTTGCCAGGAAGTGTGAATCAGCCTCAGATTTCTTCCCTTACGAAGTGAATTGGGACAAGTTTTTTTTCAATAGTAATAGTCCCACAAAGACCATGTTTACACATTGTTGTAGAGATAATCAAGGGGCTGCTCCCAGAATGCAGAGATTTAAATGTTCCATTGCTCCAGATTAGCTTCAAGTCTCCAATGCAACCTTGTGGTGGGAGGCAGGGTACACTAGTAGGAGTGTGAAACTCGCCACTCTGAAAGAATCATATCCCATCAATCTGAATTGCAGCATATGTGCATCCACACTATCTGATCCTTGAAGATGGCAGTGAAAAACCTGTGAAGCAGCACCACTGTTGGCCCTGAATCAAGTCCAGGCAACATCCATCTATTTCCCCTAGTTAGCCAATGGCTGCCAGGATCAGCTTAAATGGGTGACATATAGCCTACATACATTTGTCATCTTACAACATCAGGCTCAATGGGCTTTTCCACCCTTTTTGAATGGCCACCAATGATCTTTCTGCCCTTAGGTGCAGTGTTCTGGGATGGACTTCCTGGAGAAAGCAGCCCATCCCAACCTGGCCTCTGGAGTTTCTGGCTGTGCCATTTTGGGAGTTGACTCACTTCTGGCAACACTTCCTTGAGTGCTACTGGAATGGGTCCCTGTGGTATACTGGACCATGGACACAGTGGTATACTGGACATGGATGCATGCTGTCTTCATGCTTTTGGTATATGAGTTCTGGATCAGTTTTTGTAGATCTCAGCACCATGGTCTACAGCTATACTGAGATAGACCATCATTTGGGCATCTTAGCCTAGTCCATGTGGGTGACAGAATCTTGTTCCAGGATTTGTCCCAGAACATGCCTCAATAGGGAAAGGTGAAAGTCCTGTTTAAAGCTTTGAAGGGGGAGGAGGGATGGAAACTTATATTTGGAAGTCTCCTTTTGATCTGTCACCCTATCCCATCACCCTCATGGAAATTCTTTGTGGGGTACCACTGGTGTACATTCTCCATCAACGCCAGCACCACGCTCAAGTATTCCCACATCCATAATGTATTATGAAATGGCCCACAATATGCCATTTTGTCAAGACCATCAGCACAGGCCCCACCCTAGGTAACTGACCCAACCCAACCCCACCCAACCCCCATTCCAGCTCTGCCAGGCTCTGCAAGAGAACAGCTCCCCAAATATTCCGCAATACTTCTTCACTTTTCCATTGCTTAGTTTGAGCTTCATTACAGTACATCAAACAACTATCTGGTATCTGATGCAGCCCCCTGCCACGGGGAAGCAGGGTCTGCCAGATATACCAGCATGGAAGTTGAGTAAGCCAAGACAGAGGCCAAAAATGTGTTAACATTACTACTGGCCATCAAAACGCCTTCCCTGGCTACCTTTCTGGAAACAAAGGAAGTTGGAAAGTTGCAAACTATTTCCTTAAGTACTTAAGGACATGGTTTGCAGTTTTCAACTTTTGGCAATGGTGATGAGATTACAGTCTTAAGGACCCAGCTACAAAGTTTGAGCTGGAAGAAACTGAAATGCAAAGAGCCTTACTAATTGGGTTGAATAAAAGGGCAGAATGTAATACTGTTGTAGCAGAATCACAGACGTCAAATGTACATTTGCTAAAACAGGTGACTGGTATGGATGTGGCAAACCACAGTTTGATTAACACTAATCACCCCTTCATAGACCACTGCCTTGTTGTGGCAGAGGGGCTTCCCCAGCCCAGTGAAGCTATGAGTTACACTGTGCCAGATCACTCAAGATGAACAGGCCATAGTGGATAGTCTTGATTAAAGGTGATCCACAAGAAGGAAATGGCAAACCAGAATCCTTGCCAAGAAAATCCCATGGGCAGTATCAAGAGAGGCCCAAAGGAACTGGCTTGTTATGACCCATGGAGCCACAGACACAACTTAGCATCTCAACAGCAGCAGCAGCAACAACCCAAAGGTGTGAAATTGAAGGAATTCAACCCCACAGCCCTGTAGCCATCAGAGAAAGGAAGGTGATATTGATCATTCCAGCAACCGATTCAAAAGGAATGTCCCTATGCACTCCAGTCTTACTGTTGCTACCCTGAGTCCCCATAGGGACTCCAGATGTCAGGAGGTCTTACCTTCATCTGCTGGCTCCTTCTGTTATTGTTCCTATTCCAAATAACCAGATGCTAGCCAAGCACCCACGAGATATCCTTCGCTCCCCCCCCACCTTGTACTTGAAACAGGAACAATAACAGAAGCAGCTGGCAGACAGAGGTAAACAATTGCTATGACTGGAAACCCAGAATCATTGCTGGATTTCCCATAATAGTGATATTCCAGGGTATTTTGATATCCCAGGATGTAACATCTGCCACCAGATGTTAAGGCTGCCACCAGTTGTAATGGCCAGTTTTTATAACATTTCAGTTTAAGTTACTTTACTGTTTTGGGTAGCGTGTATTTATATCCTAAAATAATGATTCAAAGTCAGAACTTCTCCTTTACCAATGGGTCTCTTCCCTTTGCTTTTAAGTCTTGATATTAGCGTAGCAAAACAGCTAGACTCACTGTCTGAGCTCCTCCCCCATCTCTGCCTAACCAGCAGTGGGTTACAGTATCTGTTTAGAACTCCAGCCTAACTTGGCTCACTTTGAAAACAGAGTACTCAGCTGAAGCTTCTTTTAAAAAGCAAGAAAACAAGTTTATTGTTTACAATTCAGGTTTCGATCATTTTCTTCTTCATGTTACACTTAGACGCTTCAGTTCATCAAACTGTATAGTCCCCAGCTTCCTCACTCAGCCCAAGGACTCCAACCTATTCAGATTAATGCCAGCAGCATAAGTAACGTATAACCATTTCAATTCTTTTACTTTCTAAACACCATATATTCACTAATGACTCAGGACTCTATTCCCCAGCTTCCCTCAGGACAGCTTAGAGCCCGTTTCCCTCCTGTTAACCACCCTCTCTGGTCAGTTAACCCCAGGCAGAGAACACTAACAATTCCCTCAGGCTCCCTTAAATATGGGCCTGGCTGGTGAGCTGCAACCTGATTGGTTGATGCTCCTCCAGGATTCTATTTCACCCTCTCTCCTGGAGAGCTGGAATAGCCCCTCCCTTTACCAAGTTACCATTTCTAAATAATCCACTTTGATGACACTTTTAACAGTATAGACAAATAGTTTTCGCCACACTTTGTAATTTAACCAAAATAACTTAATTTTAGGGTGAGGGGTCCTCGCGGGCACCACACAGGACTATGTTGCAAATGCCATAGATATGTGTGACATTCCTAATTTAGTCCCATGAGAATCATATCTAGAGACATATCAAGAGAACGTGGATCTCTTGCATATTAAACAAGTCCTTTATTACTGAATTTTCACCCCTCTCTTGGAAGACAAAACTGCTCCCTAAATGGATCAATGGATGGAAACCTTGAACAGTGCAACAGAAACAGAACTGAGGTGCAGTTGATCCAGATCAGTAGGTCAGGGTTTATCAGATCTTCCGATCTGGATCATGGGGAGGTCCGGATTACCACCATTTGCACTGATGATGCTAATTCAGATCAAGCATCTCAAGGCTGTGAAGCTTGTGCAAGCTTTGCCACTGCCCCCACCACCACCAACAGCTAAGAGTGACAGACCCTAGCCTTGGAGCATGGTGGTAATTTTCAGCGGTGTGCTATGGTGCACCACTGAATTACAACACCTAGTAATTCCAGATCAGGCAGTCATGCCATCTGTGTACTTCCGTTATCACAATTACAGCCCTTAGGTCTACAATAGATCCAGCTCAAGGGCCTGTTGGTCTGGCTCCAGCTATGTCCCATGCAGATGGAGCTACCCTAACGGGGATGTTAACGTGTAGATCAGGAGGCCCTTGATCCAGATCAAGCCCTCAGTGGAGAAAGGGCCACAGTGTTGCTACTGGACTAGGCAGACATAGATTTAAATTCCTACTGAGCCACAAACTTGCCTAGTTAACCAGTCACTATTTCTTAGCTTACAGCTTCACAGCATTTGCAGAAGGACAAAATGTTGGAGTATGGAACTGCCCTCAGACCCTTGACAAAAGTTAGATGAAAACATAATCAATACAATACTAACTGAGGCTAGAACAAAAATGCAACAGTTTCATTAGTCATTCATTCCCGTTTTAGTATACACACTGCTGGAATGAGCACTAATTTTGCTGGTCATCGGAACTACTGCAAATGAAACGTGTCACCTGTGGATTGTGCAATCATTTTACATTCAGTCAACTTCCCAGTATCCAGCCATTGGGAAATGCTAAGTGCAGTTCTGAGGAATGTGAAAATGCTATTTAAGTATATCATCATCAGATGCAGAGTAGCTTGCAGTTAAAAAAAAAAAAAGACAAGACATCCTTATGGTGGTAATCAGTTTTATTTCATGCACAATTTAACAGAAAGCCGTTTAAAATGTTTGACATGCATTTGGAGAAACAGGTTTAAAGGAAGAAGTATTGTCATTTTATTCTATATAGTTTGACGTTTCTGGGTTCTTTAATGAGGATAGATAAGGGGCTCCCAGAGAGACTATTATATTTTTCTCAGTACAATATCATAGGAAGGACTTTGGATTCAGAGTCTATTGTGGTGGCTGTAAGTGCCTCCTAAAGGAGATTACACTACAGTTACACAAGATACACTTCAAAGAGAGGTGGTGTTATTTCATTTAAAAAGGAATTTGCTTGCTTTTACCTACCTCTTGGTATGATGACTGCATGATACATTCAAAAAGGGAAAAAAATCTCAGACCTTCCCACTAATATAGAAAGCTACAGGTTCCCTGAATGATAATTGCCTGGGGAACTTGCAGAAGGCCAACAGTCATTGCTGTGGCTCCCAAAACAGGTTTAAGGCTGGCTGGGTGTAGAACAAGACACTGGGGCAGGGAGAGGGGGCAGATGGACCAGATGAAATTAAATGGAGCGATGTGCATGGTACATTTCAAAGGGACATAAAGGAACAGACAGTTGGACAGCAGGAAATGCTTCCATTTGATCTGTAACCACAATCTTCTATGTAATAACGTAGTGCTATAATTGGTGTACTGGCTGACAATCAGCTTCCTGGAACTCATTTGGGTGACCATTACTAACCATTAAACCCCTTTAATAGGATATATTGGAGTTATGACCTCTGTCTCTGCCTTAGGGAATCTGCAGCCACCTTCCTCTGCTGAAGAATATGACCTGGCAGCTGTGTTATTCAATGCTCACTGATAAATGGGAGACAAAAGAAAGAGACTGAATTTCACTTATTTTGCAAGAGAGACAGTAGTATTGGCTCTATTTTCACTTTCCGGGGCAGGAAGTCTAATGCAGACAATCCACTATCCTCATCAAAGTTGGAATGTTGCCCACACTGAGTTTGTAAGGCAGCTCTTTCTTCTAGATGGAGAGAAATCTGTAAACCAGCAGCATTTCAACCAGAGCTAAAGAGGCAATTGGCAGAATAATCCATCAGCCTTCTGTTCCAGAGGAAGGACACAAGCTGCCTCCATTTGGACCAAAAACCAAAAAAAAGGGGGACTGAAAAGTGTCTTAGAAGTAGTACCATTCCCCACTAGTGTCATGACACTAACACACATTAAAGGGCAGAAAATGCACTTCCAGGGTGCATTCACTAGCTCTTAATGTGGATTAGAGGTGAGAAGGAGCACTACTGTCTATATGTTACCAGTGCTAAACTGCTTTTGAACTGCTTTTTTACAGTGAGTGGATGCAGCCTTTTTTCTCTTTCTTTTCTTCTTTCCTTCCTTTCTTCCTTCCTTCCATCAATCCATCTAAGTCTCAGGATGGGTCACAATAAAATCACTATTAGTACAGTTAAAATACATTAGCTAAGGGTCTTTCCACATAGGCCCGCCGAAAAACGGATCTATTAGATCCATTTTTCGGCAATCTGTCCTTGCCGGTAGATCCATCACTATTTGTGACAGATCTACCAGACCCCATGCGTCCGCACACGCCCGGGGAGGATGGATTGGGAAACGGATTTGGTGTCCTGTCCTCCCTAGGCTCTCCCCCTGGCCACCCTGATTGGCTCCTTTGGAGCCAGCAATGGGGAACCAGGGGCCTCTGTTCTCTGGGCTCCCCCTCACCCCAGAAGCTGGAATTGCGTCTCCTGGGGCCAGGGGGGTTACACCTTACACACACCCCACACACCCCAGGTTGGGTGTGCACGATCCCCTCCTTACCTGAAGGCAGCCAGGCTGATTCTGGCTGCTGGGGCCCAGCGTGCTTTGCGCGTGTGCGCAGTGCCCCTCTCCATTGGCTAGCCATGCACTTGGCTTCAGCAGGCCCTCTGTGCAGATGCGTGTGGCTTGCCAATGGGGAGGCGTGCTGCACGCACCTGCAAAGCACGCTGGGCCCCGGCAGCCAGAATGGGCCTGGTTGCCTGCAGATATGGAGGGGATCGTGCATGCCCAACCCGGGGTGGGTAGGCAGGGATGTAGGGTGAAGCCCCCACTGGCTCCAGGAGCTGCGATTCCAGCTTCTGGGGCAAGGGGGAGCCCAGAGAATGGGGTCCCCTGGTTCTCCATTCCTGGCTCCAGAGGAGCCAATCAGGGAAGCTGATGGGAGGGCCCATTTAGTTCCCCTGTCCTTGTGTGGAAGCATCCTACATGGATGCGGATTAACCGCACAAGGATGGAATAAGACCTGATTAAGACTAGCTTCAATCAGGTCTTCAGGGAAACCGGTATCAGCACCTTCTAGCACACTTTAGAGACTCATCTCACGCAAGCCAATGCAGAAGCAGGCTCCACAAAGTGTCTCTAATGTGTGCTGCAGTGCGGAAGGCGACTTGCCAAGTGTTTTAGATCTGTTGTTAATGGGTCCTTAATCTATGTTAAATGGCCAATGCAGAAAGACCCTAGAACAATAACAGTTTACGCTGCAGACCTCTGTGGTTACACATTGTCCTAAGCAGGCATGGAGCCATCATGGTCTTCCTAAAAAAGGCTTAAGAACTTGAAACTTAAGACGTCTCCAACCATCTTTGTAAATGTTCCTGCCTTGGTAGCCAAGTTATCAGTTTATGATACAATGAAATGGGAGCATTAATCCTCAGAAAGTTGCTTAGTAGCAAAGTCTTCATGGGTGTTTTCCCACTGTCACTAGAAGTACCCATTAAGTACCCATTAATGGGTACAAAAATGCCATTTCGTGGAAAAACACCCCATGAATGTTTTCCTAAAACTATGCAGTAGTATTGGGATAAAATTGACCCAGTTACCCTTTATGATAACTATCAGCATATGCTCAGACAAACAAAACAATAAGGCAGCCTTCTGTCCACTCCTCCTCTAGAAATCTCAGTTTGGTTGTGTTCTTTTTTTCTTTGTTTTTTTTTAATACATAAGCAATCACTAAAGTCAAGAAACATATTAGAGGAGGCAAATATGAAAAAAAGACCAAAAATGCAACACAAATTTGTGAAATTCTGCACCTAATTTTCATGTGCCTGGGTGCAAATATAAAAATAATTATTAGTGATTAAATTTCACTGAAGGCAACTGAGTGAATTTCCCCCCAAATCATCCTCAAATAAATTCTTCAGTTCATCTATGTCACACCTTCTGATCATCCTAAATTAGTTCCTCTCCAACTAATTTATTCCAATTAATTTATTAAAATGTTTCAAAGGTTCGTGTGCAAAAATTAAAATTAGCTGCAGTTTCACATTTTATGCAGAAGTATAGCAAATGTTAGCTGCACAATGTTCATCATGTGATAGTAAACTTCAGCGTTTATATTCAATCAATCCTCACTATTAGGAAAGATTACTGGAGCATTGATTCCAGTGCAGATGCAACCTAAATTATATTCTATCTTTCCATCAACTAGTCCTGAAACGTATTATTGGTTTTTACTGTGGAACTTCTCTCATTTAATGTAATCTCAGAATTCGACAACAGTGTGATCTGGGACCTGTGGAACCCTGGATTTATGTGCATAGATTGTCCCTCTGCTATACAGCACCATTGACAGAGGTCCACATGGAAAGGTTGTAGGTCGCATAGATCTTCACATTAGGCTTAACAACTTAATTCGATAAACAACAGTGTACCAAACAACAGGATAAAATGTCTTCTGGGTTATAATTGGAAAGACAATAAGAAAAGGGCCAAATATCTTGTTAAAAATAAATATTTCATGTTGCCATACATTGGATTCTCTTTTTAAGTACATGCTGAAAAACAAATTAACTGTGTCTAATTTAGTGGGTCTCTGGGCGCGTCCCCATGCACATTTTGGTTTGGAGGTTTGGCATGCATTGCTTTGTGAGCCTGCGCATGGGGATGGTCCCGGGCTATTTGAGGAGGAGATTGGTGCTCGTGTCAGTGGGAGGGGAATGTTTCATGTCCTGTGCTTGCCATTCCTGCCCTGTGCTTTGGAAATCGCAACTGCTGAGATTTGGGGGGAGTAAATGCTGTTAAAGCCAAAATGATAAGGGGGTCGAATGGCCTTTGCTGCCCCACGAGACTCTTTTATGCAAGTATTCCACCCCCACCCCACCCCATTTCCTGATTGCAGGATCATGGCTTGATTCTTCTCCGTTTTAAGCTTGCTGAGTGTTCTCGCTGTTCCCGGGTGGAGTAGAGGTGCACAAAACTGCCCAACCGCTCAACTGCCGCCAAACTTCATTGGCTTTGGTTTTAAAAAATTATTATTTCCATTCGGTCCCACCAAGCGGAGGGGGGGGATGTGGCATTTGCAGTGGGCAGCAAAGGGGTGGGGTGACATAAATTCGGCTTCCAATGAGGGGAGAGGTTGCAGAGAGGAGATGGTGCTGCTCTCCCGGGCTGGGGTTTGGCGCAGTTTGCGTGGTGATGGCTGAATCTGCACCCAACCCACGTTACCGGGAAGGCATGGGTATGGGAAACAATTGATCTCAGTCCTGCACCTAGTCCAATGCATGCCCAATCAGACCTGAAGGGTTTGCATGGGGACACGACCACAGTGACTTTGGCAGCGCTGTCCAAATAATTTTTACCCCTCTCAGATAAACAACAAGATGGTGCCCTCCCTCCAGATGTGTTTTATGCAAAACATAAAACTGCAGCAGCATATGTGATTCCAAAGTTTGGAGAGACAAACAGGCATTAATCCAATAAATCAACGAAAAAAGTGAGAGACAGCTATCTTTCTCTGTGAACTTCATGGGCGTTTTTCCACTGTCACTAGAAGTACCCATTAAGTACCCATTAATGGGTACTTAATGGGTACTTCTAGTGACAGTGGAAAACAACACCCCATCTCAGGAATTCAAGGCTGTATAATTCCATCCCAGGAGTTAACAACAGCAGCAAAGGCTGACAAACTGGAAGTCACGGAGCAGTGGTTGACGAGTGCAGTGTCAATTGTCACCACACAAATTATCTTTACAAATTATTATACAGAATCATATTCTGATCCATAAGTCCATGCTTCAGGGTGATCAAAGTAAATCAACCTGTCATGATATCCCACCACTTTGGCTTCCTACTACAGCTGAAGCAGGTGGAGGATCAAAATTAGAAGAACAAGAAGAATTAGAATGGTGGTGGTGGTGGAGGAGGAGGAGGAGGAGATCCTAGGCCAATTCACACTTGGCCTCCTAGTACGCAATTAGTCAACTTCTGGGCAGCTGCATCTGTACTTTCAGGAGGCATTTACAGACTATAAACACCTCCTGCCTGCCCAGAGGTTGACTAATAGCATTCTAGTTGTGGTGCACAAATTCATGCACCACAAGCATAGCAACCTTCCCCACTCCCAACCAATTCCTTACCTTTAGTGTCCAGTGGTGACCATCTGCACTTTTTCCAGTCGAGGGGGTCATCTGAGGTGCTATGAAAGTGTGCTGGGACCTGAGATGACCCCTGATGTGTCTGCGTTTGCACAGAGCATCAGCATCGCTGCGGCAATGGTATTAGCACACACAGTTGTGTAGGATTCCAGAAACATGATGGTGGCGCCCTGCAGAGGATCAGACGTGTGACCGGACCCAGGTGACACGTATTAGAACTCGCAAGTGTGAGCGCTAGTAAACATTAGTTTGTCATGCACCTTTCCCATCCAGGTCTTCTTTAGCAGCAGTTTATGCATACACCAGCAATCTGCCTCTGGGCCTACCTAAACACAGCCCTTACTCTTCACTTTAAATAGAAATACATTTGAATTTCATGTCAAGTAAGAACGGTTGGGGGGGGAGGGGGGAACAGATAATGCATATCAAGTGTGTTTTGTTTTCCTCACATAGCAAGGAAAAACAAAGAGCTGTCCTAGCACACGCCATCCAAAATTCCTCCCTGCTCTGTAAATCATTGGTCTGAACAACTTGACTTTCTCTGGCAGGTCTCCTTTTACTGTTCTCTCTTTCTGTGCAAAGGTAGTCCTGAGAATAGCTGATCCCATACAGAAGGGGTCCTGTTCAAAAATGCAGCTTCATCCCCTGAACAAGAATGTTTCCTAAAAAAAAGAAGCAGAAGTAGCAACTATCTTCCATGAACAAAGAGCACCCTGCAAAAAAAAAAAGTAGAATGGAAGGGAATTACTGCACCTTGGACACCAGATCTCACATTCTGATGCAGCAAAAACTTATTCAGTCAGAGGTAAAATATGTGCATATCTACCCCGTTGGAGCTTAGCTGCCTCCTCCTTACTTCTGTTTTGTTTAGCTTTGCTAACCTTCTGTATGATCTTAAGTGTTTTGATCATCTTAACAGTCCAGAATAGTAAAATAATGAGAAATGATCCTTTTGTCAGGGGCCCATCTAATAGCATTTCATGTTTGAGATTCACAGCAAGGAAGAATGTGCCCAAAAGAGAGCGCTTTCACGCCAGGATTTTTTTTGATGAATCCAAAGACACATCGCACCAATGTCAACTCTTCAAGCAAAAGGAGCACTTAGGGAGAATTCTAATGAGTCATGGCCTTATTTTTATGCCAGACTCCTAAAACAACAGCAGCAACAACAACAAAACCCAAGGATATCCTTAACAACATGAATTTCTCTTTAAAAAGCAATCTATCCTAAAGAGGCTGCTGGCTATCACAAAGAATAAAATAAGGTTTACCATTTCTCCTTTACACACAGACATTTGTGCTTAACTGTAATTTTCCTTTCCATCGCATACTACCTAGGGAGTTTTCTGCTGAAAGTCAGCCTAGAAATAATGTAAAATAAATAAATAAAATAAAAATATCTATTTTAAGAAGGGTTACATCCATCCAAAGCAGAGGTTGCAGGGATTGTTGCCAGATCCCAACAGCTTGATGGAAGGCAAGCTCTTTAATATGAAGAGCAATTTTTCACAGCCCTGAATATTTGCCTGTTCTGAATTATGGTATTTATTATTGTTATTATTATTTGAATCTACAAAAGTAATAGAGTGTACATTGGCCCATGTACATAAAATTCAAGGATTTTCAATGACATCCTATTTTCCTATTCTTTATGTATTAGTTTTAATATACATATTGCAATGCTGAAATAAACTTATAGCACTTCCTAGATAAATAAAAAAGGAATGGTTTGCTATAAGAAGCATAGTGGTAAATCTGAGTTGGATCATTTTCTCCACCCCTCTTTGTAGAGTGCTGTTTATCTCTGAATCCCAATTGGCTAAGGGTATATTTCCATCAGTTGTTTACCTGTTGTGCTGTGTTCTTTGATGTTTTAAGAGAAAGGGAAATAGAAGGGGGGAAAACTATATTACTGATCTAAAGATGCAATCAGACATGCTTAAAAAGGAGCCCTCTGGGTGAATTTGAGTCTGAGGCATTTTTGCACTACCCTTCCTGTCCACTGGATGGAAAAGGAGTACGATGAACCAACGTTGACTAGTGCTTGCACTTGAGTGGTAGTCAACTTTACCTGCTCCCTCCCTCCAGGATCAGATACTCACCTTATTCGATGCCAGGATCCAGTCCTCCTCTGGGTGCTGCAATTTTGGCAGTGGCACCTCCGCAACTGCGCATGCATCAGTGCCGTCACCTTGACAACACTGATGCTCTACAAACATACAGTCACATCTATAGTCATCCAAGGTCCCAGCACACTTGCACAGGACCTCAAACGACCCCAGAGCACTGGCAAGAGTGAACAGTCGCACCGCTTCAGGTAAGTGGTAGGTAAACATTGGTAAAGGTGTGTGGAGCATGATTTCAGTGAACATCTGGGGAGGGAGGGCACACTTGTAGGCTATAGTAGCCTAGTCAACATGGACATGCTCTTCACCAGGCGTTCATTAATTGTTGACTAGAGGACATAGTGCAAATACACCTCTGGGCTGAACAGGAAACTAAATAAGCAAAAAGATAGGGCTTTCCAGCCACATGGCCAGTCAATGGCAAGCAACTGTAGTCAGGATATTTGCCTGACTTGTAGGCAAATATAAACTCCAGTTTGATAAAATATGGTATGTTCTAGAGATGTGCTGAACTGGCTCAATCAGTTCATGATTTGCTGTGAATTGGGTGGTTCACATGGTGCTCTTATGAACTGAACAACCTTATAGTTTGAAAAAACAAAAACAGTTCAAAGTTAACCCACATCAAGGGGTGTTCTAATTAACCATGTGAACTATAGTGAACCAAAGGCAATTCACTATGGTTCCCATGAGAAACGAAGCACCCTGGAGTTTAAAAAAAAATTCAAAATCCTGAGCCAAGGATAGTTGGTTTTATTTGCACCGAACCACTAAATTTAATTTAGTTCATATCTCTAGTAGGTGCGAGGTCATAGGGTATATCCGCACTTGCCTTCCCATCCGTTGGACGGGAAGAGCCCAAAAGAGACTTACGTATACTAGCGTTCACACTAGGGAATGCTCGTACACAGTAGATTACCTGTGATGCGCCCGGACTACTTGTCTCCATCCAGTTATGCACCCATTCCCCATCAGGACATGGCCATTTTGACTGTGGCACCCTGCAAGACTGCACATATGCCGTTGCTATGGTGACAATGGCACTCTGCACAAGTGCCATCACATCTGGGGTCATTTGAGGTGCCAGCGTGCTTGCATGGTACTTTATGTGACCCCTCACACTGAAAAAGGGACTGGTAAGTTTCAGGTCAGGATTGGGTAGGGTTAGCTTGCATGTGGTGCACCAATTGCTGGTTTGTGATACGTGAACATGTAGGCAAGCAGGGCATGTTTCTAGGCTGTAAATGGCTCCTGCAAGTGCAGATGTGCCTGGCCAGATGTTCACCTATAGGAAACTATGAGGCCAAGTGTAAATTGGCCTATATATTTAGACAACTGAAGATCCATGTTCTGGGACTACTAGGAGGTGCTTTTCAGTAGTATGCCATAGCATACTACTGAAAAGAAGAACAGTTGGCTTTTCTACCCCGCTTTTCTCACTCAAAGCAGCTGCTAAAGCTTTCAGTTCTTCTCCCCACAACAGAACACCCTGTGTGGTGGGTGGGGCTGTGGGAGCTCATAAGAGAGCTGTGACTACCCCAAGGTCACCCAGCTTACTTTGTGGAGGAGTGCAAAATCAAACCCAGTATTCCCAGATAAGAATTCACCTCCCTAACCACTAGACCAAACTACCTTCAAAGCTCACGCCAGCTTCAAATCCATGGCTGGGTTAGTTTCGTTTGACACTGTCAGTGCAGATGGCACTGATCCTGCTCTTGCCTTGCTCTGATCTGGATCACCGGGCTGGGTCATTCCAGATCCACTGACCTGGATCAGTAAGTGCAACAAGAGCCTAAGACTGATTTTAGAGGGTCTGCTGAGAGCTGCTGTAGAATAAAAATTTTAAAATTATTATCTTAATTAATTATAGTAACATTTTTTTGGGATAGTGTTATGAAAGCTATGAACATGAGCTTGGGCAAATTTTCAGAAAAAGAAGACAACCAGATATAGAGGAAGATAACAATCAATACATGTACAGTAAAATAAATAAATAAATAAATAAATAAATAAATAAATAAATAAATAAATAAATAAATAAATCTAACACAGTATGCAAGTGTTCCCTAAATGATTTATCCCTCTGTGCAAAGCAGAACCAATTAAAAAGATTATTATTTTAAAAATATTGGTCTTGTCTGACTACAATGAGGAAAATGTGCTCCCTTGGACATATGTGCACACACCCTGAGCAGCCACAAACGAAGGCAGCAGCAGCCCTGTACATGGCTGTGGATTTTGTGAAACAAACCCTTTGTAGCACAGGACACCCTGGCTGCCATGCTGGCACAGGTCATTCTTTTGGTGAGTAGCCCAGGGACATGCAGAGCAACTTACTCCAGTATATCTACATATAGGCAATGTTAGTGCTGCTAAGTCCTTGAGTGTAACACTGTATTTGCAGATTGCTTTGGATTTCCAAGATCCAAAGCACCATTTTCTTATCAGCTGCCAAAAACTAGCATGAGGAAAAATAATTACACATAAGCCAAAAGTCTTAGTTGGCATGAATGGAAATGCTACTTCTGTCACAGTGGATATATATCGCTTTATTATTCCCCAACTGGGCTTTGGATTGTTCTGGTAGTCATTTTAATTGGGATGCTCTAAGTGTGACTAAAGTCTGGTTCTAACCCATAAAAAAGCACAAACAGTGAAGCAAAGCAATATGATATCACAACAGCAAGCAGCACTAAGATGAATGAAATGAATGCTTCTAAATTTTTTAAAAATGAAAACTGGTAAAGTTTTTCACCTGATAACAACAAAAAGCTACACTATCGGCACCAAAGCTATAGTTCTGAAACAGATTTCCACTATCAGAATGCTACTTCTGAGAAGGTAATTCATCAGCTCTGGTTTAATTTTTGTTTTTCTTTGCCCCACAGCTCTGTTACGAGGGAAGACCTATTTATAACTTTTCTGCAAAGGATATAGCATACTTTTTTCATGGTAAGCCAATATTTAGGTATATTTTATTATTATTATCATCATTGTTATCACCACAAAAAAATCACAAAAGAGCAGGTAAGATGAAGGTGTGTTTTGATCAAAAATAGTTATCACTCTGCAAGCCCCAGAAGAATTTCCAATTTCCACACAGACAAAAATAATTTGTGGGTGTTATTTTGTTTGTTTTCTGTTTTTGTATTGGATTTGCTACATAGCCGAAGCTCAATCTTTGGAATTCTATGCCATGCCATGCCAATAACACTGAACTGAATAGCATAGTTAGAATAACTAATCCAAGGATTTGCAACAAAAATACATCATCATGACAGTCACAAATATTTTTCATATTTCATTTGCATATCTAACATAATTGTGTAAGTTATTTTCAACAACCTGGTGAACTCCACATTATCTTTGTCGAGTGATTTTTTTTCAGTATAGCATGCATCTACCAATCCCCCCCTCCTAAAAATACTTTTGGCAGAGTGCGTAGTGGAACAATACAGAAGATCAAAAGCTAAAGGCAAATTGCTCTAGACCCTCTCCTTCACCCTGAGCATGTATCACCACTGATTATTCTTAGCTATTATACCTCCAAGTCTCTTATCAGAAATCTTGAGAGTTCAAATAAAGAATTTCTCAAGAAAACCTTGTGAGTAGTGGGGGCAGGTAGCTGCAAAGTTTCCACTGCCAACTTAGATAAAGCCATTTATAAAAGATTTGTTCAATGTATTAGAATTAGGTTGTGCTACTTAAAAATTAGCCATGCAGTAAGACCTCAGCTTTCTTTTTAATACAATATATTTTTATCTAGCAGCGCATTGTAAACACATCTGTGGGAGGAAGGGGAGAGGTCACAAGTGTGACCATTTGTGGTGTATGGCCATGAAAGATCCAAAGTGAGCTTTGTGGATCAGGGCTGAATGGAGGTGGCTAGTATGAGGTGGGATGGTCACAGACAAATAACTGACTCTCTGTTCGATCCCTCTACAATCCCTCTGTACTCTGCATAAGATGCAAAACTATAAATTCTTCTGGCTGGTGACCAGATGTTCATCCTGAAGTTCAACCATCTACACCATATGGAAGCCAGAACTCTGGGTTTAGTGATGATCTGACGTTGCTGAATCAGTCATCATGGAATAGCTTCATTCATTCATTCATTCATTCATTCATTCATTCATTCATTCATTCATTCATTCACTCACTCACTCACTCACTCACTCACTCACTCACTCACTCACAAACAAACAAACAAACAAACAAACAAACAAACAAACAAACAAACAAACAAACAAACAAACAAACAAACAAACAAACAAACAAACAAACAAACAAACAAACATACATACATACATACATACATACATACATACATACATACATACATACATACATACATACATACATACATACATACATACATACATACATACATACATACATACATACATACATACATACATACATACATACATACATACTCACTCTATATTTTTATCCTGCCCTATACCCAAATGTCTCAGGGCCAGTTACAATAATATTAAGACGTGACCTGACTGAAGTATATAAAATAATGCTTGTGTAGAAAGGATGGATGGAGAAAAAAATATTTTCTCTTTCGCACCACACTAGAACCAGGGGGCACTCTATAAAGCTGATGGGCAGGAGACAGACAAGTATTTTTGCACCCAGAGGGTCATCAGTCTATAGAATTCACTAGCAAAAGAGGTGGTGACAGCAACTAGTATGAATAACTTTAAGACAGAATTAGATAAATTCATGGAAGATAGGTGTATCAATGGTTACTAGATTAGATGCCTTGGTACCACCTCCAGGTTGAGGAGACAGGCCGTTTGCAGGGAACCGAGGCAGGTGAAAGTTTGCCTTTGTCGGCTGCTTGAAGCCCAGAAGCAATTGCTGGGCTGTGGTCCAATGCAGCAAGGCTCCTCTTATGTTCCGAATTCCCAGTCGACCTGATCTTGGCCATAGTCTTACTGTAGATAGTGCTTATGACTCACTGGATCTTCAGGAATGATCTCCCTGAAGGGTTAAATAGCAACTAAGGAATTATCCTGGTTCTGTGCATCACCAGTAACAACTGGAGGCTGAAGGTGCACCCAGCAACTTGGAACTTGGATTTGTCAAACTTTTTTGAAGTCCAAAATATACCACAAATCCTTCTTCCATTTCATGCATGCAAAATGATGGAGGCTGCCTATTGGTGGTGGACCAGCTGTGACCCTACCTGAGTGGGTATAATGTCAGTTCAATGCAGTATGACCTGGCAACCTTGAATTATTGTATATAAAGCCTGCCTTTGAAGGCAGTTCAACATTTTTAGTTAATGCAGAATTTTCACTGGCTACCAGTTCATTTAAATTCTCAGTTAAAGGGGTTGGCTGTGTCCTCAAAAGCACTGCACAGTTCAGGAAAGCAATACCATATTTTGCAGAGCATCTGCCTTTACATGTCCTTGTCTGGTCCTGTAATTGAGCTCTAAGGTCAGTCTCAGGGTACCTTCTACTGCAGTGTTCTGAGAGTAACAACAGAACATGCTTTTGTAGTGTTGGTTGCTACCTAACAAACACTTTCTCCATACAGGTTAATCTTTGGGACCCTCCAGATGACAAGGGAAAAAACAAACTGTTTTGGAAAAGCTGGTGTTTTTCCTATTTCAAGTCCCAAGAGACCATCAAATTGGACTGGATCCACAGTGGCACTTTGTGCCAATATGTATCTGGGTCCCCTACGTGGCTACAAATCAAGCCAGTGCAGCCAAATGGGAGCCTGAAATAGCAGATGCTGGCTTCTCCAGTAAGGGTGTGTCCCCATGGAAGCCAATTGCTTCATTTGCGATGCGTGTCCTAAAAGTCTGCATTGTAACTCGCAATACAGCGTCCCCATGTGGTTTGGGGCAACACGGATTCGAATTGTACATGCCTGTCCTCATGGAAGCTGCAACGTGAACCCTCATCTTTTTCTCCCATCCATCTTCTCCCCTGACAGGAAGCTGTCCCACCCGCTGCAGCAATGACAGGCAAACACCTCAGTTGCACCTACACAAACACAAAGATCATTCCTTTCCTTGGCTGTCACAGTTAAAAGCATAACCAAAAGTTAGTTAAAAGCATAACTAAAAGCAGATCATTCCATTCCTTGGCCCCCACAGATTAGCAGAGGTGCACACATGGGCATGACAGTGGGCACCCCCCCACTCATAACCGGCTCAAAATTTTCTCCCAATTCAGGTCGACTTGTCTCAGTCACTTTCAGATCAACCAATCCTGAAGAAGGGAAAAGCCTTTTAATTTCACTACTATTATATGGCTTAACAGTCAACAGATTGCCAGGGTCTGATCGCAGCATCCACAGCAGGAACAGGAAGCAGAGGTGAAACCATGCCTGTTAATACTGAGGCTGCCAAGCTCCGCCCCAAATAACCTGGGAGCATCTGCATGACCCCAGGACAATACGTGCCAGCCCCTTATTTCGGACGTAGTACACTTGTTAAGTGGGGTTTTTTTTAACACATATTGTCTCACAGGTAGCCCATATTAGGGCTATGC
This sequence comes from Aspidoscelis tigris stejnegeri, assembly GCA_023333525.1. NCBI lineage: Eukaryota > Metazoa > Chordata > Lepidosauria > Squamata > Teiidae > Aspidoscelis > Aspidoscelis tigris. Next base: position 85,648,963 of record JALMGA010000002.1, on the reverse strand, counting down.
AAGGAGACACTCCCAAGACAGACTTGGAATAATTTTGGAATATTTTCAGCATGGGGATGGGCCCTAAGTGCAAGATATCCTGTGCAGTGGCAGGCGTTTGGGTTTGTCTCTCATTGTGAGCCCCCATGAAAATTCCTGTCAATTTTTTACTTCCTCTGTCATCTTTTCAGTAGTGGGTGAATACACCTTTGTATTCTTCATAGGTTTTTTTTTTTTTTTTGATGGGAGGTTGCTGGCAACTCTTGGATTGCTGTTAATTTTATGGTATTTGTTTGTAAGACTAACTCAACACTGTCCTTAGACTTTCAGTTACATTAATCCAAGGGCTCTCTTACCCTGGATCTTCAGGGATGATCTCCCTGAAGGATCATAGAGCAACTTCAGAATTCGTCACCTGGGTGAGCCTCTGTTTCATATTCTGAAAGGAACAAAAAGGGCAACGCCCCTTGCTAGGATCCTTTGTCTGCACTGGACAGAATGCAGCCCAGTCTAGGTGTCCAAAATGGCTGCCTAGACCAGGATACCCAAATAGGTCTTCTGGCTGTTCAGGGACTTCTGGAACAATACAGGGAGGTGTGCTGAACATGCCTCCCTGTTCCAATTAAGCAAGGGAATCATTTCAGTAATGCATCAAACTCAAGCACCAAAATGAGTCCCCATGGTGCTCCCAGACCACCAGAGCTACAAAATGTTGTTCTGGAACAGCTGGACCATTCCAGCAGGGACCAGTTCCAGTCAAAGGAGTTCCAGCTGGAGCAGTCCAGCCCCCCTACTACACTTGCTGCTCCAGTATGCCTAGTACGCTTGCTGCTCCAGTATACCAGCCCATGCACAATCACCCTAAGGGTCCATTCCCAAACAGATTATAATGAGCTTTGAGACTGTTTCCTGAGGATTAAAGGTCCCCAAAGGTCTTGCTGCTGGATTTAGAAATACTCCACTTTATTCAGCATAATGGGAATGCAAGCAGGTTTTTTGTGGAGGGAACCATGCTTTAAGGGTGTTCTCAGTTTCTCCTGACCCAAGGAAAAGGCAAGATTTCCTCTGCTGTAGTCCCCGCTTCCCAGGGCTTTTCATTACGGGCTAAGGAAATCGACCGCTGGCTGAACGGGAAGGGGCAGGAGGTGAAAAATGAACAGAGCCCGCGGTAGCTAAGGCACACATAACAATGTACCAAGCTCAGACAAATGTAGCAGGGATAGGAATAAGTGAAAGTGCCTAGTTTCAACAAAGGGGCTCACTTGCAGCAATCAGACTTTAGAGGCTTCCATCATGGGGTTGCAAAGTGTGTTGGCTCCCTCCCTCCCTCCTTCCTTGATCATCTGTGCCATCAGCCCCTTTTCCTTCACTCCTGCCATTTTGCGCTGCTCTGATCTACTGATCTAGCACAAAACACCATTATAAGAAGGGAAAGTGATCTTTAATCTTCTACTGCCTTGTTAACAGAAATAACTGGCTAGCTGCTGCACCTGGGCATTTGCTGCCTTGGCCCCATCCTCCCTTGAGGAATAAAGAACTGTGGCTGGAGGAGGAAGAACTGACTAGCTGCTGCACTGAGGACAGTATAAAACAAAATGGAAATGGACTCTTTGGTCAGCTGCTCTGGACTCCATTTGGCCTCAGCTGCCTCAATTTGTTTTTGTGTTTTGGCTTATTTTGCAATGTTTTGTATGATGTGCAATTTTTATAATGTATTTTTATAATGTTTTGATTATTACTTTGCATTTTATGTGTTCTGTTTGTTGTAAACTGCCTTGGGCAAAATTTTATTTTGGAAAGGTGGTATACAAATAAAAATGGTAATGGTAACATGAGAAAGAAGTTGTGCTATGGTGTGGGGGTGGGTTGGGGTGAAGCAGTGAACAAAAGCTGCTGCCAAAGGACTCCATGATCTGACGCAAGGGCAGGTTTATATAAAGGGTGGGGTTTGATTTGTCCACCCCATTGAAGTCAGGGTATGACTACTTGTCCAATTCCTCACTGCATGGGGTTCTGCCGAGGGGAGAAGAGAGGTGGGGGGGTTTCTCCCCTTCAGGGCACCAAAGAGTCCACATTATGAGGTAACAGTGGGAATGCAAAAAAACAGACCTCACTGATTTTTTAAAAAACGGTTTAAAATGGGATTAAATTGCCAAGTGGGAACATGACCAAAGCCTCTTAAGTGTTGGAAGTGTTTGTGTTTCAGTGACCACCTTGTAGCAAAAAGCCCAAACCTTTGAGTGGGGGAGGGGGGATACACAGCATTTTGACAATATTTTGTTCAGAAATGGCACTGGCACCAGCCTGTGCCTCACAATGAGCAGCAGTTGTGCAACAGCGTCAAAGCAGAGTAGCTCCTGCTTATTATGGTCCAGCAGCATGAATGACCATCCTTTTGCTATGTCTGGATAAAAAGCTGTCAAGATGCTGTTCTGCCAGAATCACATCAATGTCAAAACAAAGTGGAGGCTCAGAAGAGAGCCTCACACAGAAGCCACGAAGGCATTGCTAGAGGAGATTTAGCAAGGCCACTGTTGTGCATTGTGTGCAGGTCAAGGTGAGAAGCTTCTCGGAAGGAAAAGGCCCAGCATCAGATGTGCTGTGATTTCCCCTAAAAAATAATTTTCAGATGGCAGTTTTCCAGCAACACGATGCTTTCCTTTTTGTTCTTCTGGCCCATGGCAGCAGCTGCTATTGGGCTGCTAGATGTGCAGTCCATTTATAGTATACAGTATATATAATGCTGAATTTTCCAAATATATTTGCTTTCTGTTTTCGACATACTTTGTTATTATGAGATCCGTTACTGTATGATTTGTTTGGTTATTTTGTATATAATATTTTTTTTCTATTCACTGCAGTACTTCCTCCAGGCTGGAGAGACAGGCAGGATGCCTCTCAAGGCCATTTGCAGGGAGCCAAGAGCAGGTGAAGGTTCTGTCTTTGTCTTCTGCTTGAGAACGCCCAGAAGCAATTGGTGGGCCATGGTGTGAGACAGGATGTTGGACTGGATGGGCAGTGGCCTGATCCAGCAGGACTCTATTTATGTTCTTAAGGTCTTGGTGGCCAAAATGCATTGGCTTTCATATTCAATAAAATAATATCTTCTCGCACCCTGGGACTTCAGTCTTTTTCCTTATCTTGTTTAGGGTCTTCTGCTTCTTGGGATGTTTTTGTTTGTTTCTTTGTTTGTTTTGTACCACTTTGGCTACTTCCAGATGACATGAAAACATCCAAGTCCTTCTGGCATTGCACTGGGATTGCCAAACATGCGCTTGGTCTTCTAAACACAGTACTGGGGCCAATTTGCACTACGGCCCATCTGGGCAAGTGCATCTGTACTTGCAGGAGGCACTTACAACCTACAAATGCTCCCTGCCTGCCCAGATGTTGACTAATTGTAAACTATCTGTGTTGCACCTAACCTTTACCCCATGCGACTGGGAACCTACCTGGAAGCGTCCAGCCAGAGACCATCTACACTCTTCCCAGTCAGGAGCCATCTGAGCTGCCGCGCAAGTGTGCTGGCAGTTCGCATGACTCCCTGAAGTGACTGTGCTTGCTCAAAGCATCAGCATCACCATAGCGATATGCTGGTGCATGTCCAGTCATGCAGGGCACTGGATCAAAGATGGCGGCACGCTGTGAAGGATTGCTCACACAATTGAAAACAAGTAAGTGATCGATCGTTGACTACCACCTGTCCCATGGATAGGAAAGGAAGTATGAAATCACTCTGGCTCCAACCAAGTTATTAGGCTTCTACTTATTCCTTATTATTGGTGGAATTTCTCTCATGTTCTATATTATATATTGTGTACTGTTGATTTAACACACATATTTATAGGTTTATAATTTTAGAAGGATGATTAGGGTGTTTTATATTCAGCATTATTAGTACATGTTATCCAGTCCAGAACCATCCCAATGGGGTCTCTATCACAGATTAGCCACATGCAAGCTTCTGAAGATCATGTTTGGAACCCTGGCTTGGAGGGAGGCAAGCTAAAAGACTGTTCTGATCGGCCCTGCCCTTGTGCACTACACACAATGTACAAATGAAGGGGCCTGGAGTAACCTGGACTAACCTGGCAGGAGTGGATGATACCTTGGATGGGGGTCAGTTGTGTGGACTCGAACAGCTATGACACATTTCCATTGCTGCCAAGTGTAGCCCAGGACAGATGGGGTCCCCACAACCACAACACAGACAGACCCTCACAATATATATATTGTTTTCAGGCCACAGAAAAGGGCAATGTCAGATTCCCTTTTATATCCGCTTTGCCCCTTGCCATCTGGAGTTAGCCTTATAGAAAAGCAGTGTAAAAGCAGATGGTGATGGCTAATCAAACACTGTATGGATGAGAAATGACAACTGGGGAACCTTTCTTCTTAAATGAATTTGTCTCTTCCACAGGGAGAGCAAAGACTACCCTAGTTCATGCAGTGCAACGGAGGGGCAAACAGAGCAACAACCTGGAGAAACTCCTTTGCCTGTAGCAAATCAAGAACTGAACTGCGGCAGATTGAAGCTTAGTACAAGGAAAGGCACTCACTTCACACTTTGATCCAGTCCTGCCCTCTGCCTTCACTGCAGGAAGCCATTTGCTCAAGGATAAGATGGTTTTATGTCCCCATTTTGGGAAGGCATGTTGACAGGTAAGATACTAGATTCAATGCAGCTCATTCATATATGCTAGTCATCAAGGTTACTGTGGTTCAGCTGTTAAGTCATATCCAACTCTTAATGACCACAGGGACCATAGCATGCCAGGCCTTTCTCTACTGTTTCTTGGAGTTTGTCCAAACTCTTGCTTCTTGCTCCTATGACACTATCTATCCACCCCATCCTCTGCTGTACCCTTTTCCTCTTGGAGCACATCCAGACATCAGTTACTTATTCCACTATTTTTGGATATTCTGGAATAAATCATGAATATTCCAGAATATCCATGCTTTATTCTGAAATATCCAAATATAGTGGAATAAGTAACCGATGTCTGGATGCAGCCTTGTTTTCAGTATTTCTCAGCATCAGGGTCTTTTCCAAGGTTATCAAGATATCCCAGCCTTAGTATTGCCCCTAACTGATCTTGGAAGCTATGTAAGGTCAAATGTGGCTCCCACTTGCATGGGAAGATTTGTAGGAATAGCCATGCTGTAGGCTAGAACAGGATGTGACAATAATAATCCCAGACCACCTCTGTATTGTTGCTATGAAAAATGGATTGATCTGTCCATGTAGTACACTAGATGTTGACCTTAATTTGGTGGCTTTTTTATCTAAACCTGACTATATCTTCTTGTATTACTGGCACCCCCAAGCATGTCCACCACCGAAAGGATTGTCATCAGCAACGGCCAGAAGTGATACCATTAATGTAGTGATTGCTCACATCAAGTTCTGCCACAAATACTGCTCAGCTACACCATTCCATTATTCATCTGCACTGGTGATGACAGCTGTGGTTGATTAGAATAGTTGTCCAAGAGCATAAAGAGATGTTGGTGAGAAAATCTAGTCCTAGGGAAGCCTTTGCAAATCTGGCATCCTCCAGATGCTTCTGATACCAATGCCAATCAGCAGCCACAACATCTAGAAGGCGCCAAGTTGCTGAAGACTGACATATATTTTAAGGGGGGAAATCAGCCATGCCAGGCAGAAGTAATATAAATAAAGATGGCACTATGTCAGTCTTTAGCAACTTGGTGCCTTCAAGATATATATATATCAACCCCATTTCTGGATTGGAAGAGAAGTAGAATATATAGTATGGATGTACATTTGGATGTATTGTCTGCACCCCAAAGTTCTTTGTACAGGATACAGAATTGCTCCAGCATTAAGAAAAACAATGCATGGAGTCCACTAGCTGATCAGACTCTGGCATTGCTCCCCATATCTCCAATGGCCAGTTGTCCCATTGCCCAAACTTCAGATCAGCTCCTGTTCTTAGATTTGGAGCTCCCGCTGCAGTTTTTAAGCAATCTAGTCACTCTGCACTGTAAATTGCTGGAGGGCTTGCCAATAGTTCCATACTGCCTTTGGGCTTTGGAAGAGCAGAAAATAGAGGGCTACTAGTTTAATAACCAAATCTAATTCTTGAAAAATAATATAAATTCCCCTCAGATCACTCACAGAATCCTTTGAAACATTCTTCACTGCCACATAAATCACACACACACACAAAAGCTTTTATTAATGCCTATACTTGCTTATGGCAGGGGACTGTCTGCGTCACAAGCTCAAAGTGCTATCTATCGGTCACTTTGGCTACAGAAACTGAAATATTCCTAAAGTAACATGGACGGGCAAGCAGTATTTTCTTCCCATGCATGCATTGTTCAATGTTAAGCTCAAATAAAATACATAGGCTATCCATTTGGTTTTTTCCACTGATCAGAAGGGTCCAGATGGCAGCGGACCAATAAAAATAACTTTTTTTTTAAAAAAATGTTCTTTTGACATCTGTCATTTGCTCAATATATTTTAGGCTTCATGTTCTCTTGGACTTTTCAACATATGTTGTTGTTATCAGCACCAGCAGCAACAGCAGCAGCAAATATGCTTTCACTCTTACGTGCCCTTTCTCAAGTCCATTTCCTCCAGAAGAGAACGGTGCAGAGGATAGGACCCAAGATTAGAACCTATGCATGTCTAGCTCAGTCTTATTGAATCCAGAGGTCCATACTCCTACATTAGTGCATTTAATGCCTATTTTAAGGTTCCAGCTTTAATTTCAAATTGGCAACACAAAATCCATAAGACTATAACACAAAGTCATCACATTAATAGAACTTAAAAAAAAGAAGAAGAAGAAGAAAGTAAAACCAATTGGGATCAAAATTTTGCACTAATGGGGTGGCAGAGGGGAATATGGAGGAAGATTTCCTATGGTATTGTTATTAAAAGACATTCTGTTCCTTTAAATGTTCTAATGAATTCTCCCCACCCTCAATTCCAGCCATTACTATCTCCATATATTATCCTTGTCATAACTCTCTGTTACAGTGAGTCAGTGTGCTGAAAATAAACTTCATGGCTTCTATTTGAAAATGGGAGTCCAAACACTGAGCATGGGGGTGGGGTGGGGGGGTGGCTTTACCCTCTGTCCCAGTGTAAACCACAAAGAGAAGGAAGTTGGAACTTAATCTACGCAATGAATGTTGGAAGAAAAATGTGTGTTCTTGACATCTGATGAAGCAGATAAATCCATCTCTGTGAACTGAGCCTACGTCTCCATCCGCGCAGTTTCCCAGTTTGGGAAAGAGCAGGAAGAGGCACGGGAGGGAGTGTGGTGTCCACAGCCTTGCGAAATGTCTTTCAAAGTCATTTTCCAGTGGGAATATCAGGCTCATAGAACCCCTCACTTAAACTCCTATATTTATAAGGCTGGTTTAATTTTAACACAAAAGACCTACAGTGCTCCCTTTCAAGTCAATCTGCGGCCTCCAAGGCTGGACTCGCAAAATTCATAAAATAACCCCAGTCATTAAAGCAGTTTTTTTTTTAAAAAAAAAGGGGGAGAGGAAAAAAAGATGAACTGCAGTAAAGAAGCCTGAGCATCCTTTAAAAAAGAGAGAAAGCAAGCCTCTAGTGAGCTAAAGATGCTGACAAGCCAATGCCAGCCTTACCTCCCAGACTCCAGTAGTTGAGAGAAGAGGAAGACGCTCTAAACAGAAATATCCTAAGGAACTACACCAAACCCACACATACATATTCAGGCCACAGTTGACACTGTGATGAATCCAATTTTTAATCGCACCCTTCTGGCTTTTCCGCGTATGGGATGTGCCTAACACAGCTTTATAGAAGGCAATTTGGACCAGTGAGAAAGTTTGCCACTCCTTATGCCCTCTTTCTCAGGGTAACAATCTTTCACTGTTGCTCATTTGAACAACCTGGCTGCTGTCTTCTTTGCCCCCTCGCCCGGCCTTCCAATACACAGACACACAGCCCCGTGGCTATGAGTTTAAAGCACAAGAGCAAGAAAATGTTTGTTAATTTTCATCAGCCTCCTTAAGAAAAGAAATTATACATACAGAGGCGATCATGACTGGAATGTTTATCTTATTTTAATAGATTGAAAAGGTGTTCCCAAGCAATTATCTTGTACAGGCACAGGTATGTGTACAAAAGCAGGAAGCTAAGACTGTCATGGCATCATTTCATGCATAATGGGAATTCAGTAATATTTATAATCCAAACACTGTTATGTCTGGAGTATCTTTTGGAACTCCTCACACGCCGATCAACGAAAGAGCATCTCATTCACCAAACAAGGTGTTAGGTTAAGAAAACCAGGTAACAGAGTTGTGTGGGCAAATTACAGAACAGGGCTTGTTATTTGTCCACATGATTTCTGCGGGCTACAAAAACTCAGGTCCCTGCCCTGAGGCGCTTACACTTCAAAAACACCCAAGAGATCCCTACCCCACCACCATTTTCTGGGACGAAAGTAAACTGAATTTCAGAGCTGTAAGTTAGGGGCAAGGAAATGAGCGGCATGTCTTGTAGCTCCCATGTTGGCTTTTCTACCTCGCTTTTCTCACCCATTTAAGGGGACCCAACGCAGCTGACAAATCTGTTCTTCTCTCCACAAATCTTGTTCTTCTCTCCCTGTGAGGTAGGTGGAGCTCTGAGAGCTCCGAAGGGAGCTGTGACTAGCCCAAGGTCACCCAGCTGGCTTCGTGGAGGAGTGTGGAATGAAACCCGGCATTCCCAGGTAACAGTCCGGCTCTTTAACCGCTACTAGACCAAACTAAAAGCAACCCGCACCGCGTCTTTGCCCGCTTTGACAAGGCAGGGGACCCTCGGACCAGCGATCTCACCACACACCAGGAAAATGGGGATCCGGGGGAGGCGCCAATGGGAAAGAAGAGCCAAGCGACGGAGATCTGCCAGGACGGGATTTCGAAATCCCGAAATAGTTTACAAAACAAAACAGAACACACGAGCCCGGAGCCCCAAACTTTCCCCTGCGGTGCGTGCCTAGTACCTCTCCTGCCCCCTCCCCTCGCAGCAGCATCCGCTCTCTTCCCTCCCCCCCCTTCCTCTCTCCCAGATCTGATCATTCAAACTTGGCAGGAGAGAAGCAAGACGGGGAAGAGAGGAGAAGGGGGAGGGAGGGGGAGGGAGGCGCAGTTTAATGGGATATTCAATATCCTGCAACATGCATTTGAAGCCCTGCGCTTCCAGAGGCTTAAAAGCCCCTAATGCGCTCTGCACTTCCTCTCGCTAATGTCCACAGGGGCTTGAATGCTGGGGCGGATCGATGGCGCTTCTCTGGTGTCCGGGACGACTTCTCCTTCTCCTTCTTTCCTTCTTTCTTCTAAATTTTGCAAAAAGCAGGCGACGACGCCAGACTGGAGAGGGAAAGGGAACCCCCCCCCACCCCGTTCCAAAAAAGTGCTAAAGTGATGGAGGGAAGAGGAGACTTTGGGATTTCTTCCCCCCCCCTCCACCCCTCCGCCCGTCTGCCCCCCCCCTCCAGTTTCTGAGTTACGGTATCACTGTCTCCGGCCCCCTCTCCTCTCCTCTCCTCTCCGAAGCCTCCCGATTTCCCACTCAGCCCCCGCCAACGCGCGCTTTCCCCCGCGGTGGGAGCGCCAGAAGCAGCAGCAGCAAGGGCAAAGGATTAAGCAAGCAAGGGCAGGCGGCGACTTCGGCGGGCGCGACTGAGCATGCGCGGCCGTCCAGCACGCTCTCCCAACCAAAATAGAGACGAGGATGAGGAGGATGAGGATGAGCCCAATTGCTCGAGCGTGGGGAGCGAGAGAGGCACCCCCAGGCGATGATGGGCCCACGCAAAGAGACGGTGAGAGGAGAGAGGGGAGGAGGAGAAGGAAGAGGAGGAAAGGGCCCTTCCAAAATATCCCAATAACTCCTCAGGAACTTTGGACGCTTTGGGGTGGGATGTGTGATCCGGAATCAAAACGGAGTTGGGACGCCGAGGGGGGGGGCGTGTTGTGGTATTTCCCCTCCGGTTCTCGTTCGGGTCCCTCCTGGACAGGCCTAAGGGTGTGGGCGCAGAGGCGCAGCGCATCATCGCCATCCTCCTCCTCCTCCTCACCATCCTCCTCACCACCCTTGTGCGGGGATCGCGTCCGCCCGCCCGCCCGCCCGTCCGAAGCTTGGTGTCTCTGGGGACGGGGGGATTAAGAGACGCTTTGGAAGGATGAGCAGGCGGGAGGGGGGTCGCGCCCAGCCCAACCCCGCCTCCCCCTCGGCCGAAGCCAGCCGGCTTTAAGGAGACTTTGGGGAGCGGACGCGAAGAGCCGCCGCCAGGGTGCCCGACGGGACAAGAGCTCCGTGACATCTGCTCGCTCCAAGACAACTTCCAGAGGCGGCGGCGGCGGCAGCAGCGACAACACCCCCTCGGCCAATCGCCCTGCTCCCCCCTCCTCCTCCTCCCCCCCCGCGCCCCCCTCGGCTGTCCCCGGGCCCGATCCGCTCCCACCTTTCGGACTTGGTGAACTTGCGGAAGGCCTGCCGGAGGTCGTGGAAGGAGCGATAGGTCTGCGGCTCGGCGGAGATGCCCTGCGCGCGGGTGGTGCGCGGCCCGATGTGGGTGGTGGGCGCGGGCAGCACGGACTGGCACTTGTGCAGCTTCCTGCGCAGCTCCTGGATCTCGCCGTCCTTCTCCCACAGGCGCTTCTCCAGCTCCTGGATCCGCTCATCCTTCAGCAGCAGCAGCCGGGCGAAGTCCCCTTCCAGCTCGCTCATGCTGCTTCCCCCGAGCCCCGCCGCGTCAACTTTTGGCTATCCCGCAGGAGCGCAAGAGCGCAGGAGCGCAGCAGCAGCAGCGAGCAGCCGCCCAGGCAGGCGAGCGCGAAGTGAATGGAGCCAAGAGGGCGAGAGCGAGGCGGGTTGGGGGGGGGGGTTGGTTGGTCGGTTGGTGGAAGTACTGTAAGTCCAAAGCGGTGGGGAGAGAGATCTGCTGTCGCTAATGGGTGGCGGTGGGGCGCCTCGCTTCGATCCACTCACTGCTGAATGGGCCGTAAATGGAAGCAGCGGGATGAGAGAGGGCTGAGATCACTGGAGGGAAGGCAGGCTGAGTGCTCATCTGGAAGCCTCTCCTGGGACGCGGTGATTATCTTTCATTGAGAAAGCAATTAGAGATGCCCTCCTGCGGTAGGCGCCCGCTGCCACCACCCTCGCTGCCAGATTCATTCAGGGCTGGGTGGGGAGAGAGCCCAGAGCCCCAGCAAAACTCCTGTGCTCTTCCCAGGGCTCCCCTCCCTTTATTTTCCTGCACACACACACACACACACACACACACACACACACACACTCATGCTCACCTCCCGCTGTTAAGCGGTACATGCCACAGGGGCACCGGGAGTAGCGAAACCATAGCTAAGACGCACCTCCTTGCCCTGGCCTTTGGTTAAATGGGAATATCTTCATCTCTTCCCAGTTTACAGACACTGTCGCCCTGTTTTAATATATACTGTTGTTGTTTTAATATATGTCTGATTTTACATGTTGTTACCCCCCTTGAGACCTTATGGTATTAGGGCGGGATAGAAATGCAACAAACAAATAAATACATAGGCCGGTCTTCGGAGATGCCATCCTTTAAAAATAGCAACAATTACCATGTGCTCCTCGCAAGCAAGATCTTGACATCCTGGATGATAAAATTAGATGTCCTTCATAAATTATTGATTTTTGTGGTTGTTTTATATAGGGCTCCTTCAGGATGGTTCCCTATAGCACCTTACAGGAGGATTCTGGGAGTTGCAAGGACTTTATAAAAGCCTTGCAAAAACCTTCGGGTATAGGGCAGGAGAAAGAAAGAAAGAAAGAAAGAAAGAAAGAAAGAAAGAAAGGAGACTGCTATTACTTATCTGTAAGCTGAAGATGGGAAATACTGGCATTTGACTAACTGAAGAAGCAACTGTGGAGAAAGCGCAGGGTTTGGTCAGAATGAATTGCAATATTTGCCTGCAGTAAGTAGAGACAAGAGTGTAAAGAGGCGGAGGGTTTTTTCTGCTGATGAGAGGTACAGTGCTCTGCATGAAGCTTAGCATGATAGCTGTTGCCATTGTCTCATTGATAGCCCATAGGACTACTGATGGGCATCTAACACAAGGAGGCCCAATGTTTTGTATATGAGGGCTGCATAGTCTGCCATTGTCTATGACCAGCAAAATTGAAAATCAGTCCTTTTGCACTGTACACAGGAGGGAATCAGCCTGATTCACCAGCTCCTGGCAGGCCACAGATAATCCTGTTGAAGGCTCCACATGGCCCTCAGATTAACTTTGGGTACTGGTACTCTGACCTAAGCGTTTGGTGAATACATGCTGCAATAATCAGCTCCTTAAATACTGCATTAAATAAGGTCGCCTTTCGTTTCTGAAACATAAGACAAGCCCTGCTGGATCAGGGCACAGCCCATCTAGTCCAGCGTCCCATCGCACACGGTGGCCCAACAAATGCTCATGGGCATCTCACGCAGAGACAAGGACAAACCTATTTCTGCTCTCGAATCCCAGCAAATGGCCTTAGAAGGGTCCCGCGTTCCCCCCCACACACCTAAAAGATGTACCTAGGCATTCATTCTAGTAGCCATAGATATGTCTGTCATCCATAAATTTGTCTAATCCTACCTTAAAGCCATCTAGGCTGGTAGCTGTTACCACCTCTTCCAGCAGCAAATTCCATAAACTGATGACCCTCTGGGTGAAGAAATGCTTTCCTTTGTCAGATCCAATTCTCTATCCACCTTTTATATACTTCAATCAGGTCCCCTCTTAAACACCGTCTCTCGTAAGGGAGGTGTTCCAGCCCCTTAATCATTCTGGTTGCCCTTTTCCGAACATTTTCCAGTTCCACAATATCCTTTTTGAGCTGTGGTGACCAGAATTGTACACAATATTCCAAATGTGGCCACACCATAGATTTATAAAGAGGCAAAATGACATTTGCTGACTTATTTTCTATTCCCTTCCTAATTATTCCCAGCATTGAATCAGCTTTTTTCACTGCTGCTGCACACTGGATTGACACCTTCATTGAACTGTCCACCAGAACCCTGAGATCCCTTTACTGGTGTGTTGCAGAAAACTCAGGCCCCCTCAGTTTATAGAAATAATTTGGATTTTTGGCCTCTATGTGCACTTGTTAAGATTAAAGCACATTTACCACTTGGTTGCCCAGTCACCCAATGCTAAGAGGTCCCTCTGGAGCTCTTAGCAATCTTTGCTATTTTACTATGTACCCCTTCTTCTAGATCAGGGTTTCCCAAACTGTGGGTCAGGACCCACCTCTAGGAAATTTAACCGTATTTGAAATAACTTTTTTGATGTAATTATTTAATTAAGTAATAAAAAAATTGTATTAAAACTTTGTTATTTGAAAAGTCCTTTATTCATACTGGTAACGGTTAAATTTCCTAGAGGTGGGTCCTGAGTTGGTAAACTTATATTAGATGGGTCGTAGCCCAGACAACTTTGGGAACCACTGTTCTAGATCATTGATGAGTAAATTAAAAAGCATTGGTCCCAACACTGAACCTTGGGGGACCCAACTTTTTACCTCTTTCCACCCTGAGAATTGGCCATTTATTACTACTCTCTCCTCCTACCCTTAAGTCAGTCACAAATCCAGGACAGAACCTGTCCTTTTATTCCATGGCTGATGAGTATACACAGTAGCCTTTGATGTGGGACTTTGTCAAAAGCCTTCTGAAAGTCCAGATAGACAATGTCTACTGGTTTGCCTTTATCCACGTATTTATTGACACTCTCAAAGAATTCCAACAAGTTTATAAACTACTGCCAATTATTTTTGTGTGTGTGATCCCAACTACTATATCTTGAGAAGAATATAAACTTCCTCTCTTTTTTCCATCTCAGAACATTTCCCATTTCATAAACTTTTCTCATCTTTTCCTCCCTGCCCTCCAGTAAAAAAACTTCCCCAAATAATTTTTTTTTCCTTTTAGGTATATAGGTCAAAATCATGGTTTATTTATATGCTATTTTCTGCTGCTGCTGCTTCTATGATTGTAATCACAGAATCATGGAACACTGAGTTGTAGGGGACCACAAGGATATCTAGTCTAACCCATTGCAATATTTGAGAGAGCAAATTAAACCATTGTTGAGCAGTGGCTGCCCCAGCCTCTTGAAAATCTCCAGAGACGGATTTCAGTGGACTATATTACTCTGTAGTACTTACAGATCTCACTGTCTGGAATTCCCCCCCCCCCTTGTAGTCAGCTGGAACCTAGGAAGCTGCAGCTTTCATCCTTTCTGCTTCTAGTACATGTGGTTCTGAAGGACAAATCCTGACCGTCTTACCTGTGGTACCTTTTTATGTACCTGAAGACTATCATCATGTCTTTTTCAGGCTGTGTATACATGCAGTTATATTAGCCACATTTTTCAGGCTGTGTATGCATGCAGCTATATTAGACACATCTGGGGCATGGCTTGTACAGTCTGGCACACAATCTTCACACCTCTTCTTGGCAAAGGGTGTGTGAGGTGTGGCAGTTGCACAGCCGCAGTTGTATGCCATGTCACCCCGGTTGCTGCAGCAGTGTCGGCATACATGGCTGTTGCCGTGGTGAAGTGATAGGCTTTAGTGTAGAGGTGACCGCACTTAGCTGGCACTTGGTGAAGTGCTGGGTATGTTTTGGTTGGACTGGGTCTTCAAAATAACACCCGATCCATTCAAGATCTTCACTTCTCTGGGACACGTTCCCAGGGAAGCGAAGGGGCAAATTCACCCAGTGTGTGACTCTTGTGTTTCCCAGCCTTCTCTAGTCATTTTTTTTTTCCTAGCAAAGAATATTCATGAGAGGGGGACGGGACACAGATTGGTGTGTGAAGAACCCCACCTTTAAATCTTCTCAAAGCCACCTCTGAGGCACCTCGGAGATTTTTTTTCTTTTTGCTGTGTCTGATCACAGCCACTGTCTCTCTGAGGGGTGGGTTGTTATGTCTGAACAGAGCCTTATTCATGCCTTTCTCCCCCTCCCCCTTCTCATGAACATTCTAGGCTAGAAAAGGTGGATCAGAGATGGCATGAACATGAGGGCCACACGCTACTGTTTCTGAGGTGCTGTTCTGAGGCCCTGTTTTTGCTATGTGTGAATGCAGCTTCCATCTTTTCCTCTCCATTTGAACATCCCTCGGCTTATACAGCAGTATTCCAAACGCAGCCAAATATTTGCATCAGGGCATTTTGACTCCTGCTGTGTTCTTTTTCACCTCCGTCCCAATCATTCCTGACAAAGTGAATCTGCTGTTTCCACTGCTGCCGCACACTGAGCTGACATTTTCAGTGACCTATCGAGTGTGACTCCTTCCTGTGTAATCACAGCTAACTCAGCCTGCATCAGTGTGTATTCAGGATTATTATTAGGCCTGTGATGATCTTGCCCTGATGGACATCAACCTTAACATGCTTATTTGACGCCTCGTTTCCCTATTAGTAGCACCACCACATGGCCAGAAAAGATCCCTCTGCAATTTTTAATAGTCTACTTTGGATTCCATAGTCAATAATCTGATGCTGCCTCTGGTCTTGCGAGTGGTGATAATTATGAAAATGCAAGAGTGTATCACTCCCCTTGGCTTTCTGTTCTTTCGCCACATAAAGTTACACTATTCTTGGCCGAAACTGTGTTCAAACATAACAAGAGGGGCAGATCAGAGGCACTTTAGAGAGAGTCATTTGGTCTTGTGGTTACAGTGCCACACTCTGATAGTCTTGAAGTTCATTTCTGCACTCTTATGGGTGACCTTGGGCTACACACAGCTATCTTTTTGAGCTCGCACAGTCCTGCCGACTAGAGATGTGCATGAATATTCGTTAGCATTCAAAATTCGTCCAGATTTGTACATTCGAATTCAAGTTGAATGTTGGCACATTTGAAGATTGACATTCAAGTTCAAATTAAATGCTTTGGAACATTGGTATGAAGCTTCATTCCATTTGTGAACCTCGGGAGGTGGGAAAGCCACTGCCCAAGTCACATCTGCAGTGGATCCAAAGTGGTTTCGAAGTGAATTGGGAGCAGATTCAAAGCGGATTTAGGGCAGATTTAGGGCATTCAGAGCAGATATGTATAGGATATGTAGGGGATACGTAAGGGATTCATATGCAATTCATAGGCCACATCCCCACGGGATCGTTATCGCGAATTCAAAATGTTTTGAGTTCTCCTCGGCCAGACGGCAGTTCGGCTTAACACGGTATTTCCGTGTTAAACCACGTTATACCGATTTGAAATAAATCCTGATTTCAACAGCTCTCACTCTGGAATGTGCCCTTGATACGTGTTTCATTTTTTACTGTGTGGACAGTATCATTTTCCGGGATGAGATTCCGTGTCCAGGCTGTCCCGCCCCCAATCGCACTGTAACCAATGGCTTGTCCGTATTTGAGGTACGTCATGCTCGCTTCCAAAGAGTGATTTCCATTGAAAGAATCCAGTCTCTAAACAGCCACTACCTCCAAAGCTACACTGTAGCCATGTAGCTTATAACAATGTTGCAATTTTGCGCAGTTCTGAACTTTAAAAAGGAAAGGAAAGGGGAGTCCCCGCGGAACTTTCCCAGCCCACTCTCCCCGCTCTCCGAGTTCCCTCCCGGCCCCCGGGGGAAGAGCGAGCGAGGAGCCCCCTTCGCCCTCCCCCACGGTGGGCACGCTGAGCTCGCCCACCTCTCGGCTCTCCTCCTTTTCCAGCGGCGGAGGCGGCACCGAGGAGCCCCAGGGCGAAGCTGCCCACGCCGCAGCGCCAGGATGGATGGATGGATGGATGGATGGATGGATGGATGGATGGATGGATGGATGGATGGATGGATGGATGGATGGATGGATGGATGGATGGATGGATGGATGGATGGATGGATGGCTGCTGCTGCTGCTGCTGCTGCTGCTGGTGGTGGGAAGGGGGAGGGGAGAGAACGGGAATCCCCGGCGGAGCATGGATGAGGCAAAGGGAAGGGAGGGTGGGATCCTGGGAGGGAGGACCAATCACAGGGCACCATGACTGGCATGGGCGGGAGCACAGGGCTATTGTGGGGATTACCAGGATTGATTCCACGTTAAGGAATGCCACGGAACCAGATCAATTTGCAAGTCGTGTGGACAGCTTTGTTCCGGGTCAGTTATTTCGAATTATTTAAATCGAAATAATGCATGCCATGAAGATGCAGCCATAATGGGAATTCAAAAAGAAGTTATATTGGACATTCGAATCCGACCACATTCAAATGGGATCTATTCTAATGAATATTAATTTTCTTGCATTCAATTCAATACGAATTGAACCCCCCCAAAAAAACTTTGTGCAAATCCCTACCACCTACCTCACAGAGTAACTGTTGTGGGGGAGAAGAACAGAAGGTCTGTCAGCCACTTTCAGTTCCTTAAGGGTTGGCTGCTGCAGCTGGGCATTTGCTGCCTGCGCTCCACCCTCCTTTGAGGTATAAGAACTGTGCTGGGGGAGAAAGAACTGGTTGGCAGCTGCACCTGCGCCTGCACCGGTGCCTACACCTTGCACCTGTGCCCCACGCGCCCTCAAGGTATAAGAATTTTGGCAGGAGGAGAAGGAACTGGCTGGCTGCTGCACCTGGGCATTTTCTGGCTGCGCCCCACCCTCCCTTGAGGAATAAGAACTGTGGCTGGAGGAGGAAGAACTGACTGCACTGAGGTGCCTGCCACCGTTCCCCTACAGTTTTGGGTGATTTTATAATGTACTGTTTTATAATGAATGAAAGATTATGGAATTTTATATTGAATCATTTTGCATTGTATTTTTTCTTTGTTATAACCACCTTGAGCATTCTTTCTTTCTTTCTTTCTTTCTTTTTGAAGGATAGCTTTAAAAAATGGAAATGGACTGGGACCTTTGGTGAGCTGCTCTGGACTCCATTCAGCCTCAGCTGCCTCAATTTGTGTTTGTGTTTTGGCTTATTTTGCAATGTTTTGCATGATGTGTCATTTTTATAATGTATTTTTATTATGTTTTGATTATTACTTTGCATTTTATGTTTTCTGTTTGTTGTAAACCACCTTGTGCAAAATTTTATTTCAGAAAGGCGGCATACAAATAAAAATGGGAAAAATGGAAAAGGGTGAGAAAAATGGGATATAAGAACCAGCTCTTCTAGTGTGTCCATCTTGTTCCTAATCCTTTCAAGCACAGAATGTTCATGAGAAGATGGAGGAGCAGAGTGTGAACAATCTAATCTCCAAGCCATCTCTGAGCCGCCTCAGAGGTGATTTTTTTTTCTGTGTCTGAACATAGCGTGAACTGAAATCTCATCGAAGTTCATATGCTGGTGCAGGGCCAGTATACCAGCCAGTGTAGAATTGACCATAGAGTCATGGATATGAATCATGGATTTGACAACTTGCAGATGGACACAATTCCTTGTGGGCTTTAGCCACTCTGAAGCAGAGTTAATATTATTCTTTTATTTATCTTTTATTTAAAATATTTATAGTCTGCTTCCCACTAAAAATACAGTCTCGTAGCAGCTCACAAAAGATTCAGAATAACAGCAGCTAAAATCATCTGCTACATAAAAACATTATTAAAGTCAAGGATGGAAGGGAAAGTTACCTTATTACTTTGAATATCAAAAGCACTGCTACAATGAATGTTGATTAATTTAGAATGTGAATTGTTGTGCACTGATTAAAGGTTGAATCCTACCTGTTATCACCAGGAATAAGTCCCACAGATTTCAAAAACAAGGGGAAAAGTGTGAATAAAAACTGAAAAGCAAGTAACATTCATTTACAGCACAATCCTGTGAGGGTCATTTTGGACTCCTGTGCTATATCCAATGGTGCTTCCTCCCAAGAAAGTTTGAATGAGTTCATAGTAACAGAGAAACCCACCTTCTTGAGCGGTTGGGGTTTCTCTTTTGCAGAGACTCTGGAAATCTGCTATATATAAATGTAGAATATATCCATTATTGAAGACAGAAAACAACTTCCCAGTCCCATTTATTTCTAAAGAAAAAGCACTATTTCTTACTAAGGAGGGGGGTGAATATTGAGGCCCAATTTGCATTGGGCCTTGCTCTGGATTATTCCCACCTGGACCTTATCCCAGATTATTCCAGTGTGCCGTAACCTGCACTAGTGTGGAGGTAAGAGGGGGTTATTCTGAAATATAATCTGGAATAAGGCCCACCGCAGAAGGGGACCAAGAGGCCAGAACTATGATCCTCCAGAAACTCCCATCAGTCTCAGCAAATGGTAATGAATGGTCAAGAGCAAGGAATGCAGCAACATCTGGAGAGCCAAGATCTGAGCAGCCCTGAGTTAAAAATATTGAAAACCTTTGAAGCTATATGTATTTATGTACCAGTTACACTATAAAAGCTCCCCAGCTTCTTAAGATTCCACAGAACAAAAGGTCTGGCTATGAACCTGAGTCCTACCCAAGTCTACCTAGACATAACTTTGCTGAAATTTGCAAACTCCACTTCAAGCAGCTGTGGTTACTGCTTTCTTTATCTTATTTCCTTAAACTGAATCTGTATAGGATGGTGTTCACACTTAAGGGTGTTTCCGCATTTGCTGCCAAAAAACGGATCTAAGAAGATCTGTTTTTCGGTGATACGACTTCCCGAGGATCCGTCCCTATTTTGGACGGATCCAAATGGTCCTTGCACATCTGCACACATGCAGGGAGGCTGGATCTGGCAAGATGGCCTTCTGCACAGCACCCATTCCAAAAGTCTGCCGGATTCCCGCACTGCCTACGCCGCTCCCGGACCCACAGGACTGAAGCAAGCAGCTGCCAGTTCCCACGTTTCCGGCGGTGCGCGGCATGCAGGGGAGGGGCTTCTGAGACAAGCTGTCCTGCTTCCACCCCTCTCAACATGACGGCCGCCAGTACATCCATCCCTTCGCCTGGCCACGTGCGGAAGCATTCTGCTTCCACACAGATCCAGGTGAAGGGACGGATTGAAGACCTCATTTCTGAGGTCTTCATTACAAACCGGTTTTCGACGGCGAGACCCAATTTAGAGTTCGATCTTGCATGCCGAAATGCAGAAGTGGCCACTGCAAAGGGTCCAGAAAGAGGTCTCCAGTGCGGAAGGTGAGTATGAAAGTGTTTTGTATGTGTCCTAAATGTATGTTTAAATCGGTTTCCACGGCCAATGCAGAAACACTAAGGATGTTTTTCCACTGTCACTAGAAGTACCCATTAAGTACCCATTAATGGGTACAAAAATGCCATTACGTACCCATTAATGGGTACTTAGTGGGTACTTTTAGTGACAGTGGAAAAACACGCCTAATTTTAAATCCAGTTTCAGACCACTTTCAGGGCGCGTCTTCATGGCATGTGTTATTTCAGAATAAAGAATTCGAAATAAAAGAAACGGAACAAAGCTGTCCAGACGACTTGCAAGTTGATCCGGTTCTGATGGCAGCTTTAATGCGGGATCAATACTCGGAGTCCACATGGCAGCATTGTCCTCCTGCCCATTGCCCACACTCTCTCCTGTGATTGGTTTTCCCTGCCAGGATCCCACCCTCCCTTCTCTTTGCGTCATGCTCCGCCGGGAATTCCCTGCCCAGTCCACCCTCCCCCTTCCCAGCAGCAGCAGCAGCAGCAGCAGCAGCATCCATCCATCCATCCATCCATCCATCCATCCATCCATCCATCCATCCATCCATCCATCCATTCATCCAGGCGCTGCGGCGCTAGCAGCTTCTCCCTGGGGCTCCGCCGCCGCTTTTCCCCCGCTTTGCCGCCACTTTGCCCCGCAGAGGAGGAGAGCCAAGGGGTGGACAAGAGGGCGAAGGGGGCTCCTCGCTTGCTCTTCCCCCCGTGGCCGGGAGGGAACTCCGCCCCCCCCACCTCACAGGGACCGAAGCTGGATTAAAACCTTGGCTTGTGGTCACACCTAAGGTTTAATCTAGCTTCACTCCACCTTCAGAGTGAGAGAACACATCAGCAAAGTGACCAGTAGTTTTCTTTCCACATTATCTAGTCTAAAGGTGGATTTTCTGAGTTATTAACCCTGAAAGAAAACCAGCTTGTCAGTTTGCTGGTGTATTCTCTCACTCTGAAAGTGAACTGAAACTGGATTAAACCTTAGGTGTGACCACAGGCAGAGGCAAAGTAGCCTAGAGGGGGCTCAAAGCGGTTGACATTCTGTTCTCACCCTTCAGGGGACTAAGTGGCTGACAAGCCTTCTCACCCTTAAGGGGGCTGAAAGTGACTGTTCCAAACCTTCAAAGACCTGAAATTGCGCAAAACTGCAACATTGTTTTTAAGGTGTGAAGTGCTTACATATTGATACAGTGTTTCAGCTTTAAGGACTGGAGGTTTATAGTCGGTGTTTGAGGGTGGATTTTTTCAATGAAGGAAACCCTAAACATGACGTGCTTCTAATACGTTCAGCCATTGGTTACAGTGCGATTGGGGGGGCGGGACAGCCTTAACACGGAATCTCATCCCGGAACGATACTGTCCACACAGTAAAAAATTAAACACGTGTCAAGGGCATGTTCCGGACTGAGACCTGTTGAGATCAGGATTTATTTCAAATCGGGATAACGTGGTTTATCACAGAAATACCGAATTAAGCCGAAGTGACGTGTGCACGGCCCGAAATCAAAACGTTTTGAATTCAAGATAACGACGTCGTGGGGATGCGGCCTCAGAGTGAGAAATTGTATCAGTAAAGTGTAAAGCTATTTTCTTTCAGCATTATCTACGTCAGAATTCTATCTTTGGGTGAGATGAAGTGGAAAGAAAATGATGTGGACTGAAACTGGATTAAAACTTAGGTGTGAACACAGCTCTGCCCTAACCTTCCCCCTACTATAGGCTCAGGACAAGGTCAAGAACTAAGATTTATTTATTTATTTTATTTATTATTTACATTTATATCCCGCCCCATACCCGAAGGTCTTTGGGCGGGTTACAACTTTAAAACAACAGATTAAAACAGAATGCACATTAAAAGACGTTAAAAATTCAGTACATATAAAATATACAACATGTTTAAAATGATAATGTCTGTACTGGGGGAGGGAACATTAACAACTTAGCCAAAGGCCAGGGCAAAGAGGTGTGTCTTTACTGCCCTCCTAAATATATATAAGGAAGGGGCCTGATGCACCTCAAGGGGGAGGCTATTCCACAGTCTGGGGGCCATCACAGAAAAGGCTATCTCCCGGGTGCCCACCAACCTCACTGTTGAAGGCGGTGGGACAACCAGGAGGGCCTCACCACTTGATCTTAAGGCACGGGCAGGTTGATATGGGAGAAGGCGTTCCTTTAGATATTTGGGGCCCAAGTCATTTAAGGCCTTATAAGTCAAAGTCAAAACCTTGAATTGGGCTCGGTAGTGAATTGGCAGCCAGTGCAATTCTTTTAAAACCGACGTGATGTGCATCCGGCTAGATGTTCCGGTCACAATCTCGCGGCTGCGTTTTGCACTAGCTGCAACTTCCAAACCGTCTTCAAGGGCAGCCCCATGTAGAGCGCATTACAGTAGTCCAATCTAGAGGTTACCAAAGCATGGATAACTGTGGCCAAGTCGTCTCTATCCAGAAGTGGCTTCAGTTGACGGACTAGCCGTAGTTGGGAGTAGGCACTCCTGGCCACGGCCTCCACCTGAGCTTCAAGTGTTAGCGCAGAGTCCAGGAGTACCCCCAAGTTACGCACCTGTCCCTTCCAGGGCATTGCAGCCCCATCAAGGACAGGGTATCTCCCAACTACCCGGACCCGAGACCCTGTGACACATAGCACCGCTGTCTTGTCTGGATTCAGTTTCAATTTATTCACCCTCATCCAGCCCATTACTGCCTCCAGACACCTGTCAAGCACTTCAACCGCCTCTCCTGATTCAGATGGTATAGAGAGATAGAGCTGGGTATCATCTGCGTACTGATGACACCTCACTCCAAATCTCCGGATGACCTCTCCCAACGGCTTCATATAGATGTTAAATAGCATGGGAGATAAGATTGACCCCTGAGGAACCACACAAGTGAGTTCCCAGGGTGTCGAAACAGTGTCTCCCACAGTCACTATCTGAGATCTATCCCGGAGATAGGAGCAGAACCAGTGCCACGCATTGCCTCTCACTCCTAAACTCCGTAATCTCTCCAAAAGGATACCATGGTCAATGGTATCAAAAGCCGCTGAGAGGTCCAGGAGAACCAACAGGGTAGCGTTCCCCCTGTCTCTCTCCCGGATAAGGTCATCAACCAGGGCGACCAAGGCGGTTTCCGTGCCATAACCGGGCCTGAAGCCAGATTGAAATGGGTCTAGATAATCAGCTTCTTCCAAGCATGCTTGCAGTTGAACAGCAACAGGCCTCTCCAGAACCTTGCCTAAGAAAGGTATGTTAGCTACCGGGCGATAGTTGTTTAGATCTTCTGGATCCAGGGAGGCTCTCTTCAGGAGGGAGCGCACCACAGCCTGTTTCAGGGCCAGTGGAACCACCCCATCCCTCAGAGAGGCGTTCACTACCTCCTGGATCCACCCGGTCATACCTTGTCGGCTAGTCTTTATCAGCCATGAGGGGCAGGGATCTAGAGAGCACGTCGTCGGCCGTACCCCCGCAAGTAGCTTGTCCACGTCCTCAGGCTGCAACAATTGAAACTGATCCAACCAAACAGGACCAGACAGTTCTCTGGACGCCTCATCTGGACTCTGTGCAATTGTGACATCCAATCCCCTGCGAATCTGGGTGACTTTGTCCTCAAAGTGCTTCGCAAATTTGTCACAACAGATATTACTTGGCCCTGGCTCATGCTTCTTTGAGCTTGGTTTTATGAGGCCATTTATCACTCTGAAAAGCTCTGCCGGATGGCTACTCGAGGACGCAATGGTGGCGGAGAAAAAATTCTTTTTCGCCGCCGTCACCGCCACATGGTAGGCACAATAGTGTGCTCTAACCTGTGTTCGGTCAGATTCACAGCCGGATTTACGCCACCTGCGCGGACTGAAACTGGATTAAAACTTAGGTGTGAACACAGCTCTGCCCTAACCTTCCTCCTACTATAGGCTCAGGACAAGGTCAAAAACTAAGATTGCCTCCAGACAGTGTTTGGATTCCATAATTGACTCGTTTCTGCCAGGTGATAGGGGAACATTGTGGCAAGCGCAAGAACTTACCTGTCTTGACACTTGTTTCTGCAAAGGCCTGATGTGGCAAACCCAGGTATTTTGATGGTGCAAAATACCTAGAAGGGTACATGCACCTGCAGCAGCTATTTTCAGCCCAGTTTGACCCCCTGCATTCACGGAGGCCATTTCCAAGATGGCATATCCCAGGAGCAAGCAACCAGACAGGATAAAACCAGGATTGGGAGTTGATTTTCCAGCAATAGTGCTATTGTGGGATTTCACCTCAATATCTGGGACTATGTTGGGGTTGCCATGGATGTGTGTGGCAATCCCCACAAAATCTGGGATAATCCTGGGTTTTTACACCCTGTCTGGAAGCAGCCTAAGTTATCTCAGTGGGGATCGCTCTCAAAAGAGTACCCACCATCAAGAACCTTAAGGTCTATGAATGACACCCTTTTGATAGTTCCCTTGTAAACCCTGGTAATTCCCCACTAGTATGTTTGTTGGTCTAGTATAATGGCCAATGCAAAATTGCCCTTAGAGGACAGGTACACACAAAAAGATTTCCTTTATAGGAGTAATCTGCTTTTGTGGAGTCATACTCCCAAATCCAAAAACATTTTATACCTTATCTGGGAATACCGGGTTTGATTCTGCCCTCCTCCATGAAGCTAGCTGGATGACCTTGGGCTAGTCACAGCTATCTTCTGAACTCTCACAGCTCCACCCACCTCACAGGGTGTTCTGCTGTGGGAAGAAGAACAGGTTTGTCAGCTGCTTTGAGTCCCCTTAAATCAGTGAGAGAAGTAGGGTAGAAAAGCCAACTCCTACTCCTACTCCTACTCCTTCTAGCTGCTGAACTATATGAGGTATTTTCTTTGTTGTGAGTGATGCATTGATGATGAGGGATTTATTTATTGTATTATTTTATCATTTAATTCTTGTTCTTCCCCAATGGCACACGGAAATAACTATAGTTATAAAATATACAAACTAAAATGTATAATCACATTTACTATTATTTTGCTTAAGATACTTTGATTTTATCCTATGCTTATAAGCTGATCTGAGCACATTATGCAAAGCAAGTTGGCCTATACATATAAAGAAATGATACAAAAAGCATGGGGACCGCCCTTGAAGAGAGTTTGGAGACAGCAGCTAGTGCAGCCACAAGACTGCTGACAGACACATATCACAACCAACTTAGTAGTTGCCAGGTTTCTACGGCTGAGCCAGCTTATGAATCCCTAAATGCTTTGGATCCAAAGTCCAGTTTTGCATGTGAGCTTGTTATCCTTCTTGGCAGGATACCTAGCTTTTCACACTTTGGGAAGAAAGGAGGTGTGGTGATGTTCCTGCATAGAGCATCTGTACCACAGGGAATTGCTTCAATTCTGGAAATGTTTCTGAGCGTGCTGGACCACCCCAGCCTGGACAACAGTAGAGCACTAAAAAATACTGCACAGCTATATGAGCTGCAAATAGGACATGACCAGCACACTCAGGCATGCACTCTTCACACCACATCTGGGCAAATCTGGGTGCAATGCGGTAAGGTGGTGCAACTGCTGTTGTGTGCAGTATTTCCCAGTCCGCTCAGCAATGGCTGGAACACATAGCCATTGCTGCAGCAAGGGAATCACTGCTAGTACAGCAGTGTTCACACTTACCTACAACTTAAGGAAGTGCCAGATAATTATGGGATGGGACAGGCATTTGAAACGCAAACACTCACTCTATCCCTGATCTTCACTTCTAGATGATGATGATGATGATGATGATAGATAGATAGATAGATAGATAGATAGATAGATAGATAGATAGATAGATAGATAGATAGATAGATAGATAGATAGATAGATAGATAGATAGATAGATACCCAGGCAGGTGAGTGGGCGAGCAGATAGCTAATGAATTATTTGCAAACAAGATTGTCCTACATGATTCAGTCTCCACAAGAATCAGTTTGAGGTGAAAACTAGCTGCTTTTCATGTGTGAATTTTGTACAAAAAGTGTGTCATGAAGTGAAGGGAGGTCCTTAGTATAATCTAGGACATGCCTAGCTGGGAGTAAACTTAATTTTACTCAGGTAGGATTGCATTTTTAGAATTAGATCACTTATCATCTAGAATTAGATCACCTGCAGCATTCATGGATTTGCTTCTGAATACAAAACATAATGGCTTCCATTGAAACTGAGCTGATGCTACTTAGTAGCCTTACCCAACCTGTGTTCCGCCACATTGCTGAGGACTGTGATTCCAATCACCCCTGAACTTTGGTCATTCTGGCTTGAACTAATGAAAATGCTAGCCCAAGAAATCTGGAGGGGACATCATTTTGGAAACCTTCATTAAGCAGTGAAGGATATTGCACAGCACTTCCACTATTTTTATTTTTTAAGCTTCTAGCAGGTCATGACATTTCTGAGCTGTGTGAGAATTTCCCATCAGTTTTGTTTCTCCTGTGTGAACACCTCCATAATATCTCATAAAGAATGCCCTTGGGCTTTCTGATTATATTTCTAGGTTCCCTGAATGACTGGGAAACATCTGTTCCTGCTACATGGCGTGATTGTGAAAAAACATCAGTGCAGCTTTGATATAGTCTTGGGTGCACGTTACACCTAATAATTACTGTGCCCTAAATCAAGCTGAGGACACATACAATTCTGTTTATTCTACCCTCTAGCCCACCTTTTTGATGTGCAATTTCCACAGAATGTGGGAGGAAAACTTGGTGTGTTGTAAAGACCATGTTTTCAGGGGGACAAATCTTGGGTATTCCACTCTTCTTTTTGCAAATAAAATAAAATAAATAAAAATCATGTCACAGAGACTGAAGTAAGAACATCCATGATCCATTTTCTTGGGTTCTTCCAGTGAGCGTTCAGTACTTATACCATGCCAGACTGAAAGAAGAAATGTCTTAGAGTTACAAAAAGGGGATTCTGATTTTATTTATTTATTTGGCTTACTATGGATATAGTCAGGACTTTACACAATTTAGAAAACAAAAATTAAGGTGTAACTAAGAGTCCACACAAAAATGCAGCTATAAATTAACTGCTCAAAGATTACCAAAAGCAATGATGAAAATGCTTTTAAAGTTTTTAAAAATATCAACAGTGAAGGAGCTGTCCTGATTTCAGCTGGGGCTCCATCCAAACAGGGAAAATAGCCCCAATTCCCCCCGACCCACTCCTAAAAAATGTGCTAAGAACTATTGCTGGAAAACCCAGCACTGGCTGCAGACTTTCCAAGAACAGCACAAGCTTTTTTTCTTTCAGTGTTTAATAACTCAGAAAATTCACCTGTGAGATAGGTAATGTGGAAAGAAAATTACTGGTCACTTTGCTGATGTGTTCTCTCACTCTGAGGCTGCGTCCGCATTTAAGACTTAAAATGCTCTGAATTCATTTTCAAAGCTGAACGTTCCCACAGGATCAGGTGAATCAGCAGTTTCCAAGGATTAAAGGTCCCAGAACACAGATTATCTGTATTTGAATCAAAAGAACTCTCACTGCCAGATTTAGGAATAATCCTCTTTATTTGTCAATGGGGATACAAGCAGTTTTTTTGGGAAGTGTGGAAGCTTGATTTAGGGGTGTTCTATTCACTTTTTGCTGAGCCAATAAGAAGCCAGGATTTCCCCTCTGTTCCCCTGGCTGTTTGCTACTGAGATCTGGCTGCATTGTGCCATTCAGTGCTCCGTCTCCCCTTTCAGCTGTAAAAGAGCAAATGAAGGAGGGTGGGAGGATTACTATTGACTTTTCACTGCCACCGGAAGCTCAATTTGGCAACTTCCCTTCTACCCTTTTCTCCCTCTCCCTATTTCACTTGGCTGAAAGTGTGAGTGAACTATATCGAGAGATCAGACAACAGAATGTTATGAGCTATTAGACCATAGCCATGGGAGAGTCTGATTTTGATTAGACAAGGATCAGAAAGACTTTAAAATGCCTGCCATTTGTACGGTGCCAATGATGTACAAAGCTGGTGCCTACTTTGTCCCTCCAATTGGCAAAGAGGGACTCTTCTGCAAGAGATCTTGCTCCTGCTCCCCCTCCTTTCTTCCACCCATGCCTTTGCCTCCATCTCTGCTTCCCCATGGTGATCTGAATCAGGCTTATATAGTGTTTGGGGCTTGGATCCCTGCCCAGAGTGTGAGGGAAAAGAGAGGGGGGAGGAATTTACCCCCCTGCAAGTCCACATAATAAGCTGCCAGTGGGATCGCTAAAATGCAGAGCTCACTGCTGACTTAAAAGTCTCGAATAAAAACCTGGAGTAAACAATGGAGAGGAAACAAGCCCTGAAGGTGGACTGAAGCTGGATTAAACCTTAGGTGTGACCACAAGCTAGCACAGTATTGTTTCCTAGTTCTCCAGCCCCCAAAGATATAGCCTGAGGGTGAAGTGTGAAAGAAATGAGCATGTAAGAAAGGATTGAAGGTGCCACTTAAGGAAACTGTAAACACACTGAAATAGGAACAGGAATGTCCATTTTTTTTCCTCAGCCAGCTCCGCCAAATTTGGGATGTTGTTGGGTCTCAACATTTGGCCCTCCCCCCAAGACCAATTATCTGCAAAAATGCCTCTCCCCTCTCTCCGTTCCCCCTGCCCTAAAATAGAGGCGTCTGAATAGAACAAAAATTATACACTAGAGACATAATTTGCAAGCATTGCTTGTTCTTTAAGAAAATCAATAACTCTAAAATGTCAGTTCTTGAAGAAGCTATCATGATGCAATTAAGTGGAAAGCTAAATAGCTTCAAATGAAACCAGTAAGGTTTCATGGGCAAATTATAAAGGTATCTGGGAACACCTTGAGTCACAATTTATAATCAGCAGGAAGGCGGAGTCTTTTTTGATGCATTTTGTAATTACAGTATTCTCTGACACTCAGTTATGTGGAGACATTCTTTGTAAGACCAACGTTTCACTAGCTTTTTAAAAAATGTTTTCCATGTTGCTTATATTCTAAATCCTTTTCAAAAGTATTCCAGGTCAGCAAACAGTAGAAAATGGAGTAATAAAAATAGCTACTCTACCACATCTTCTCCAACTCTACAATAACCTCTTTGATGTGCAGCAGCCAGAACTGTGTAAAGAGCTCCAGTTGCAGCCACATCATAGATTGGTATGAAGTTAGTACAATATTGGCAGTTTTATTTTCCTTTTCCCTAAGGATCCCTAACATGGATTTCACCCCTTTCAGAGCTGCCACACTTTACTCGGCTTTGTCAATCAGCTATTTACCATCTCGACAAGTTCTCACTCACACCAGTGCAGTAAGATCCTATATAGAATCTGTTTATATCAGTTGATTTCTGCCCTTACCTTTCTATAATCCAAATCAGCAGATCCTGAATAACGGGACCCACTAACCCAGATTGTGTAGAGGCATGGGCTGGATCCAAGTAATTTGACCTATGCCTCCCTGCAGTTGTGAACCTCATGCAAACTTTGCAGCACACACACAAAGGTTCCTACCCTCAGGGCTTTGGTGTGTGTTGGGGTTGTTTTTCAGCAGTGTAGTTCCAGATATTTCATGATCCAGATGAAGACCCTTAATCATCTTGTGGACCTGCTTAAGCAGATGTAGCTTATGCAAACAAAGCCATACTAACAGATGGCAGGCCTCCTTGATGAACATTAATGTGCAGATGAGTAGGCCCAGGATCCAGTCTACGGCCACGGTTACACCTTTACTTTAATTCTCCTTCAGCCCAAATTCCAGCCTGTTCAGTTACATCTTTAAATGTCAAGCTGTTTTCTTCTCGATTTTCCTCCCCCTATTCAGGTTTTCCTTCATTTGGGCCAACACTGCGGGTACAGCCAGACTCATTAATACCACACAGTGGAATGTGCAGTCACTATCAGGGCATCACACACAATGATAGATCGTAGTGGCAATCTAACAGAAAATTTGAATCTTCCCACCAGTCTGGTTAGGACAGCGAGAAGGAGGGCAGCTCAACTCTGCTTGATTGCCTTATCCCATGTGACCGTGCAGGCCGGTTTCAGTTCTTGCAGCTTCTGATGAGGAAGCTACAGGAGGCTGCTGTAGTCAGGACACCCGATCACCGCTTTGCAGCAGGTAAGTTGTGATTTTTCCCTTCACTGTGGATTTATTCCACAAGTCTGGAAGGGGCCAGCATTAAGGTTTTAATCCCCTTCTGGTAGGCCATCATGTCTGCTCCCCTGCTGCCCAGAAAATGGTAGTTATGCAAGGATCTGCTCTGAATCTTGACCCTCCCCCTTGCCATGACAGTCCTTTCTCTGCCCCATCATTGCAATCTCCCTCCCCCACCCCCTCTTGCCTTGATTTCATTTCCTTGTTACCACTGCCATTGCAATGATCTCCCCCTCACTGCAATCTCCCTCTCCCTTTCCCCCTGACTTTCTCTGCCCACCCTGTTGCCCTTCCCCCACCCCAATCTCCCTCCTCCTGCCCCACCTGTCACCTCACTCTCCTCTTTACTTTCCCAGAACACCTCCACATCAAGCACGGCATTTCCCCACTGTCACGACTTCTAGCAGACCATCCAGTGCCTGCCCTCTGAAAAGTAGCTGGGCACTATTAGGTTGCTGGAAATGTGCATTCGACCGAGTGAGTACTACAGTTCTAAAAGCAATAAACTGATAGCAAGCGTTTAAACTGTAAACCAAAACAGGTTTATTGAGAATAACATGTAGAGAGGTAAAAGAGAAAAATAGGGAGTTCAGAAATTGCAGGATAAAGATCAAAAGTCTCTTAGGGTGCATCCCCATGGTACTTTTTTGTGTCGCTATTGTCCCTCTACTGCAGCAGATCTAACAAATGCGTGTTCAATTCCGAATTAAGTGTCCCCATGGGGCTCAGCAAAACACACATTTTAAATGCACTGACCGTCCCCAAGGAAGTGTCTTTTGCTTACCCGCATCTTTTTCTCCCCGCCCCTCACTGTTTCATTCGGTGCTCGGGCAATTCATTACGCTATGTACAAGTTCTCCAGCTGCCGAAACGCCTCCCCCAGCCAGCAATCGTGCAATCTTGCGCTCATTCACAAGTCCAAAAGAAAAATTTACAAGTTCTCTGTTTGTCTCCCCTGCTTGTGAAGGCAGTTTACAAGATCTCTGGCCCCGAAATGCCTCCCCCAGCCAGCGATCTTCCACTCATACGCTTTCACTTGCGGGTGGGTGGAAGCAATTCATTACAATGTAACTTTGCTGTTTCTCTTTGTGATTGGAATGCCTGCCTACTGTTTTCATATCGTGAATGCTGGCTGTGGATGAGAAGCAAAAAAGGAGAGAGAGAGAGCTTGCTGCCTCGGAGAGAAGCCCCGCCCCTTTTGCCACGGAGTGTCTCCATGCAAAATGTTGCTCTGAATAAAGGGCACTTTTTTTGCTGTGCATTTTCCTAATTTGTGGCGCTGGAAGCCCGGATAAAAGCCATGCATGGGGGTGCTCAGCGACAAAAGAGGATTTTTAGCGGACTTTAAATTGCATGGGGATGCATCCTTAGTATAGCAAGCTTCTCATAACAACAGCAATCTCTGCTTAAAAGTAAATAGTTTGCTCCTTTAAACCCAAGCTTCTTTGCTGCAAACTATGCTGTACAGTAGATAGCTTCTCCCCGTTTAGCCAGCTCTGCCTAAGCCCAAGCCCAGCTAAAGAACAGCAACAAAATCCCGGTTTCAGCAAGGCTTAACCCTTCCTTGCTAGGCTGTGCGTCCCCAGCCTCTGGTCAGTTCTTGGCAAAGTTCCTTCAGAGTAACAGCCACTCACAGTTGCCTCCTTCAACTGCCCCCCCCCCAACAAAGAAACCAGTCTGATCAGTTCCCCTTCAGAGAAAAGACCCAGTCTGCTGCATTCTCAGCCTATTATACCCTTGAGCCCTAGTATTCCAATTGGCTGTAACCACTGGCAACTGAGGGAAACTCCTCCTGCTTGTCAATCAAGCCCCCAGGTCCCTGGGCAGCATTTCCCTCCAATTTGCCAACAGCCAATCAATGCAACAGGACCCGGACAAGGTTTCCCGTCTTTTCTGCTATTTGCAGCCAAGGCTTACAAATGCAGTTTGCAAGGGAATTGCAAAGGCAGAAAGTAATGCAGATTGCAAAGGGCCAAAGCACTATTACTGCCCTCTGAAGCCTGCACTCTGAAACCGTCACACCCACCCCCTCACCTGCTGAGCATTGCCCACTACAGCTGCAGGAAGGTGTAACCAAGCTGTTCCAGGCCAAAATTGGCTTGGATATGGCTGCCTTCCTGACACAGATTAAAATGGTAAGGTGTAACCATGGCCTAAGAGGCTCCATAGACTGGATCAAAGGTAAGTGTAGAAAGGACCCTTGTGTGAGTACATTTTATTGCTTCGTTCATCCCCCCCCCCCCAAACCTTTTGGGATTCTTTGCAATCCATTTTAAAATAAAATAAAATGATAAAATTGCTTTTGTTTGCCCCAGCCAGTTTGGTCTAGTGGTTAGGGAGCTGGACTCTTATCTGGGAATACTGGGTTTGATTCCTCTCTCCCCCATGAAGCCAGCTGGGTGACCCTGGGCTAATCACAGCTCTCTTCTGAGCTCTCACAGCCCCACAGGGTGTTCTGTTGTTGGGAGAAGACCAGAAAGCTTTGTCAGCCGCTTTGAATCCCCTTAAACGGGTGAGAAAAGTGGAGTAGAAAAGCCAACTCTTCTTCTTCTCCAAATCATTTCTGAATAAAATGGAATGTCCTTGATCTAGTACAAAGTATTGGGGTCTCAAAAGTAGACACCCCTCCCCTTTGAGATATAACCAGCGATTCCTCGATTTTGCTTCCTGATAAGAGGGCATTGCACTTTTATGTTTCAAATCAAATGTCATTTTTCCTCAGAAGTCAGGCCTCAGTCAAGAACTTTTAATATCTCAGGGACACAGCGTCACCTGGGTCATCACTACCTGTGGTCTCCTGAACCATTCTAAATGGCTGGTTGAACAGAACCTAACGTTGCACAAGATGGCTGTTATCCATGTACTTCATAATTTAATATTTAATTATGCTCAACACCAGCTTCCCCAGAATACACTTTAAACTGTTCACATTTCAATTTAAAGGTTTCCTAGGATTCCACTAAAAAGGGGGGGGGGTTGATTGTTTGCTGTCCAATATCAAGGTACAGAAGCCAATATTACTAACAAGTTATGTAACTTTACATAAAAGATCAGCAAATTCATATTAGAATCTTTTACTACTCAGTGACTGATACTGTCTTGTCCCCAAAATTGACTGGAAACTCAATTTGTTGATAAGGCTTAGAACTTCATTACTGTCATCAGTATTTGCCTGAGACGTTGGATGCCCTTCCTGAATTAGTTCATGGTCAGACATCAGAGTACAATAGCCTATAAAGAAAGAGAGAGAGAGAGAGAGAAAATGATTTCAATAATAGGTGTTCTGCAGGCGTTTGGCCTGCACTGGAAGCACTCTGGGGACAGAAATGGGCTTCTGATGTAGCTTCCTTCTACTGACACTGAACCTTTGCATGCTACAAAGGGTGCAAAAAGTAGGATAAGGTATGACTTTTTTTACTGAGTATGGTCATGGCTCTTTGCCCTGCTTCCTGTAATCTGCTCCACACTGTTAAAAACTATGTTATGAAAGTAATTAACATAAAGGGTAAACCAGAGTTTGGGTAATCTGCAGTGTGAGTAAATGGCCCTTTTGGCACTCAGCTCCTGTATTCTATGACAGGGCAGGATGAGGCCTTTGGAAGAGCTAGATTCAAATTCAAGCTCAGTCATGACCAGGATCGGCCTGTGCAACTACGCACAAACAGATGTGTCTCTCCCTTCCATGTGACAATTTATAGATTTCATCTGAAGCCCTCCTAACACTGGCAAATGCTCACAGATCAGTGCATGCCAGGGACAGGAACTTAAGTTTGTGCTTAATTGTGCTAGCCATCCCCTGACATGAACCATCTTTGGTAACCTGGGTCCCACCTGAATCTAAACTGTTTCTCAGGACACTGGCCTTAAATGCGCTGAGCTGGCACATTTTGGACCATTCCAGAACTAGGCCTGTATCCTGGTGCAGCATGGCTCACAGAATGAATGGTCCACACACTGGACTGGAATACTGGATGACACATACCCTGTAGTGCAGTGTGGCCACAATGAACTAGGCTGCAAAGCAGAACATGCTATCAAAATGGTGAATTTCCCCACTTCACCAGCAGACTTGTGCAGTATTATTTTGAGTTCACTCTTTTCCATTATCATCAGTTTGGAGGCAACAGTTAAGACAAGTTTAGCTTCCCACAAACCATGCCTTCTGAGCTGAAAAAATATCAGGGTTGGGAAAGAGTTTTTATATCCTGTTACACTTACTCTGATCAACATCTACTGTATTGCATTGGTCAAATTGCTTGACAGGCAATATGATCCTAATCCCAGGTAGGTTACATACCATGGGATTCCCTGCTTTGCCCATGTTCATGAACCTGCGACCCATGGCCAGTTCTCCAAGCCTTGGGACCCTCCACAGACCCAACATCTGCTTAGATGGAAAGAGTTTGTCACTGCTTTTGCTAATATAAAAAAGTATTTTCCATTAAGAGTGATAGGCCTATACCGGTCTAGGCCATGGCCTAGCATATGTCATGCCCAGTCATGCAGGCTGCTCTCACATACTGGCCCATGGAAAGCATGCAGATAGCATCCTCTGTGATCTGGTCCGGCATGGCTGGGACTTTTCAGCTGGGCACCCAGAAGAAGCACCAGAAGTGTGCCAACTGTGAAAGCACTTAAAGCTCTGATGTGCAAATCCATGGAGTGGGCCACTGCAGCCGAGACAGCACAACATGGAATAATTTGTGCTGTGCAGAAAGGGTCTTTGTGCACAAGGTGGAGCAATTTACTGAGAAGCCTCACCCTGTAGTAACCCAGTACGTTTGCACAGGACCAGGCCATGGAGTGGGATACGGTGCCACTGTAGTATAACAGACCATGAATAGCGAATAGCTGGTATACCACATCTGGTGCCATTTTGGCCAGGCACCTAGAAGAAGCGCCCAGCTGAAAACGTCCCAGCTGGCAATTTCAAAGTCTGGGCACTTTCATTCTTGGCCTTTGAAGCTATTCTGGTCTGCCCAACAAAGGGAAGCACGGTTCAGAATAAGTTGTGCCTTATAGAAACCACCTTTGTCAGAGAATGATGGAGAGTGAAGAAGAGTTAGGCAACTTCCTCCTCTCTTTTAATTATAATTTCTGTGTTTCTTAATTACAATGCCAAAGTAACATGTTAGATGTAGTTTTAAAGAAAAACTTTCCTGAACTCCAGGGCAGTATCTTACATTGCATTGCTTAGACGAGAGCTGTATGAAAGAAAAACGGGTTGAAATGGTTCTGGGTGGGGATTTTTTTATTTTTTTAAAAAAATTGAAAGTCAAATATCCAACAGCCGAAGGGTGTTCCTTTCAAACTGTGTATGGATTGTACATTGAAACAGATCAAGTTCACTGAGAAAGTATCAGAGGGAATACTATGAGAGAATACATTGATTCATGAGTGGAAAAAAATGTTCAGTATAACCAGTCTTTTCTACACCTGAAAAGCTTCCATGAGACCCAGAAAAAGAATTTAGCTATAGGGAGGGAGGAGTGGAAGTATATCTATTTTGTTGAAAATCCTGAGGTCAATGTTTGGGGAATTGTTCATTCATTCAACTGGGTGTATTCTTTTAATGAAATGTCTGGCTCAGTAACAAAAATAAATTTCCAAAAAGCATGCTAAGTTTCAGTTAGTGGTAACTTTTATGTTTCAATGGGGTGAAATAGGAAAGAGATGCATAACCCTTTCTCTAACTTTCCCCTATATTCAGGATATTTTTTTCCCTGCCAGATTCCAAACTGTAGCAGAAACTGCAGGCAACAGAGAGATTAAGTAATATTTATTCTTCTCTTAATTTTGTTCTTATTCGCACTAAAGCCCATAGTGCATAATTAGATAACTTCTGGGGAAGAGCATCTGCTCCTTGAGGAGGCTGTTCCAGCCTTCAGACACCCCCTGCAATCCCAGAAGTTGCCTGATTATTCACTAGGTGTAGAGCAGAAAATCGTGCTCCTTACCTCTCCCAACACTTACCCCAACTTACCTGGTTATGTCCAGCCGGGGAACATTCACTCTTCAGCTGGACCAGGAAATCAACAGAGCTGCCACAGAAGTGCACTGGCAGCTCTACTGCCCTCTTCATGCACCTGCAACTGCACAGAGTGTCAGCATCATAATGGCGGCAGCACTGACACACACACCATCATAGAGGGCACTGCACTCAAGATGGTGGCACCCTGAAGAGGACTGGCCCTGGGATCAGTCACAGGTGAATGAGTCATCATGCAAGGCATGGACTGTAGTTACCTAGTGCTCGCAAATGCAAGTCCTGAGCCTCTCCTTGCCTTGTATCTCCACCTTCATTGGAAAAATTCGGGCCTAAGAACTTAAACCCTGAGAAGGTACTCAAAAACAAAAGTGGAACACGCTACTAAACATGGAACATCTATGTGACATTCAATACTTGAGGCTTAGATGGAAGGACAGTCCATAAAGGTAAAGTGGGTAGCACTTCCAGGAGCTGACATGTGAGTGTGGCTCAAGGATGGACTTACTGGACTTACTGGACTGGACATTATTCCAGATTATATCTCGTAATAGGGACTTGCCATCCACTTACTGGTGCAGACCAGCACGTGGATGACAGGTTCCCATTCTGATCATTAATCCTGAATAAAGTCCAGTGCAAAAAGGGCCTGAGATTCATGTGAAGCCTTTCAAATAAGGAAACCAGGGCAAACAAGGCTTTAATGCATAGTGCATCAAAACACTGTTTGCCAATTGTTTCTGAGCACCTGAGCAATAACAACCACCAGCTAGTGTCCCATTCTACTCAGTTGCATCCTTTT
The DNA here is from genome assembly GCA_023333525.1 of Aspidoscelis tigris stejnegeri. Taxonomy (NCBI): domain Eukaryota; kingdom Metazoa; phylum Chordata; class Lepidosauria; order Squamata; family Teiidae; genus Aspidoscelis; species Aspidoscelis tigris. The sequence continues at coordinate 85,611,968 of JALMGA010000002.1, read as the reverse complement.
TCTTTCAGTTCATAATTCAGGCCTGGCAAATGAAGTATATAATCCATCGTGAGTAGTGGAGTTAATTTTCATGGGTTTCAGCAGGACTGCAGCTTAAGCATTAGGCACCTGTGGGCCTACAAGGCATAGCTGTGGATTACTCTGAAATTCATTTTTATTGTTGTTTCCTCCAAAATACTTTCAGGCATTATTTTCTGTTTTATTTTCATATTCTTCTTTTGGTTGTGTAATTTTAATGTATGTTTTAATCTGCTATAATTTGCCACTGTTATGCCTCTGCAACAAGTTTGTTTGTGGCAATTGAAGTTTATGTTGTAAGCCTCGTTTATTGGAAGTTTAGAAAGAAATGTGTGCCTGTATCTTTAAGAGGTAGGCTTATGGGTAAGGAGGGTGGAGCATTTATAGCTTACACAGGAGAGTTAGGTAAGTTTTCAGTCTGCTGTGAGAGTGGAAGGAATCATCATTCTTAGACAGGCTGAAACTCCTCATAGGCCGCAAGTGCTACAGAAGAAACTCATCAGCAGAAAGAAAAGCAGCAACTTCCAATAGGCCAACAAGTGCCAAAGGAAGCAGAAAGTCCTTCTAGACCAGCCAGTGTCACAAAGGAAGGCAGGAGCTCTTTCTAGGCTTGAGTGCCTCAGCAAAGGACAGTAACTAAAGCCTGAAGACCCAGTAAGCTGCAAAGAAACTGTAAGCTCTTACTTGCTAAGAAAGTGGTTATATATTTGTTTTGCTGTTGCAATAAATATTGTAATTCGTTCATACTAAGAAAGACTGGTGGATTCTTCAAAGAGGGAGGAGTTTCACTTGTTCAAGACCTCTGCCCAAGGCCAGAGTGCAGACTGAACTTAAAGCTTGAGTATACCTGGGGCAGAACAGCCACCATGGGATTTTGGGATGAACAAATCTGGAAAACAGAGTAGTACGTCTTTGGTCACTGAAGTGGACTTAGGCTCTTCTGCACAAACCCTAAATATGAATTAAGGGTCCATGTAATCCACCTTCTGGACCACTTCTCAACATGTTAATGTGGATCAAGAAGTCCTCATCTCCCACTGGTCAAGTTCTGTCTGCATTAAACAGAGCTTGATCCAGATTAAGAGGCTCTTAATATGCATCTCTGGTAGTATAATTTAATTGGCACTACCAGAGGCTCTTCTGCACAAATCCTTAATCTGGATAAAGTGTCACATTAATGCATTAGACCAGAGGTTCTCAACCTTCCTAATGCCGCGACCCCTTAATGGAGTTCCTCATGTTGTGGAGACCCCCAACCATGGGGGCAGAGCAGCTGGGAGGTGGGAGGGAAGGGTGGCAGGAGACTCGTTGCAACCCCTCTGAAAGGGTAGTTCAACCCCCAAAGGGGTCCCCACCCCCAGGTTGAGAACCACTGCATTAGACAGTTCCTGATCTGGATTAGGAGGCCCTTAATCCAGATCTCTGTTAGTACTGTTTAATCATTTAATCAGTATTACTAGAAGGACCAGGGACTGGTTCCAGAACATGGGATGTATGCAGACAGTATATCTTCATGGCCTGGGACTGCCAGGGGTGCTTTTGAGCAGTGTGTCATAGTGCCCCCACCCATCCACACAGGCCCCAAGGCTAGGAACTTTCATCCCTAGCCTTCAGAGGCATGGCAGTGTGGCTGTGGAGCCAGATGTGGCCTGAGTTAATGCAGGTCAGTGCCATCAGCACAAAGTGTTATGATCTCGCCCACACCTCCCTGGTATCTGGATCAGTGGGCCCAGTTGTTCTGATCCAGGATCAAGCCAGGTAAGAGCAGAAACAGTCTTACTCTGTGGGGTCTTCCATAGTCTGTACTAGCAAGTGGATGGCAGATCTCTATTCTGGGGACATAATCTGGGAATAAGATCCAGCCCAGAAAGGTATGTCTCATTCTGCCCTTCATGTAGGAAGGAGGTCTGAGAAGAGAGAGACTTAAGTCATTTGAGATGTACTGCTCTCATGCAATTGCCAAAAACAAAGTGGCAAAGAGGCAGGGGACTTATTTAAAGAAAGTTCACGTTGCTATTTAAGGCGTCCTTATTAAAAAAAATCTTCTCATGGGAAAAGAGAATTAGTTCCAAAATGCAGAGCAGAAAGCATTTCTCTCTCCCTTAAATTAGCCTACCTATCAGCTGACAATAATATCTGCACAGTCTGCTGCAGCCAGCCTGCCATAATTAAATATATTAAACTCAAGATCTGAATATCAAGATTCACATCTAGGGATACAATTCAGGCCAAACAGAAAATTGTTTGAAGTTTCGCTGATTTCAGATGAAGAATCAAGCTGTGATTTAGCACTGCTAGCCCATTTTGAAAACGATGGGTGGGGAAAGTGTCTGTTTTTTACCCAAATGTAAATAACTCTAAGAGAAATCAATGTTACTTTGCACATTACTGGAAATCAGCTGGTGGCTTTGTTTAATCTTGGTGGTAAGCAAAGCAAAGCAAAACAAAAAAACAAACCAAAACATGTAGAAGGAAAACAGCGCCCTCTTGTGTAGGAAACTGCTGGTTGTACCATTGAAGAAAGTGGAAAGAAATATGAACCGTGGTCCCAGAATACAGAACTAAAATGATACTTGATGAAAGGTATCTGACATTGTGGTAGCTAAACTGGTTCGCCGGTTGAGTTGTTTTTAGATTTATAAGCCTGCCTCCTGTTTTAAGAGGACACTTGTAGAGCAAGTGATGATTTTAAGTTATGTGATGGAATGGAAGGGTGTGTAATATTTAGTATTGTTTTTGTGTATGCCCCAACAGAGAAGCTACCATCTGGTTTTCTTAATGGAAACAAGGGGAGCAAGCAAAAGGCAGAGGAGGAAGAGAAACAACAACCACGAAAGCAAATAAGGAAAAATATAGAGATGAAAAGATGGGAACCTTCTAAACACTTTTGAAAAGCTCTCTGAAATTAAAGAAAAGGGATTTTGTAGAAGTCAGAAAGGATGAATCAGTGGCCCTCGAAGTGCTGTCGAGCTCTCAGTTGCCTCTGGTCTCACCTGGCATGGCCAATGGTCACTGGGGATGGGAGTTGGAACCCCATCTGGAAAGCTGCTGATGCCCCTACCTGACTAATCATTCTGGGCACAAGGAAAAGCAAGAGGTAAGGATGGAATTATTAGAATTAGGGGTCTTTCCAGACACAGGGAGAAGTGTTTTTTACTGAAAATCAATTGAATTCATATTCTAGTAGTCAGACAAGCCAAGGAGAAGGTAAATTTCAACCATCCCATGTAGATCACAGCACCAGCTTGGCATTGTCTACCTAGCAAGGGATAATCATGGAGGGACAAATAGAAGTACAAATAGAAGCTCCTCCCCCTTCCATGTGCCACTTCATGGGCTCTGTTTGAAGCTGGCAAACCTTCCTTTTGATATGACTGATTTCAAAGCCCACAAACTGTGGGAACTTCTGTTTGCACGTGCACACTCCATCAGCCCTGGTAGGTGTCAAAGCTGACTCAATGGTCAAAGTTAAACCTACTTTGGCCATCTTCTTCCATTTCTTATAAACACAATTTGTGTGTGAACTGGTGGCGCACATCTTTAACTGAAACTGATGCCAGAGCGCTCAGTAGAATTGCAAGAAAACCTGCAACTTTTCAAAAAGGGTATAGGAGAAGAAGAAAAAGAAGGAGGAAGTGGAGGAGGAGAAAGAGGAGGGAGGGAGGAGGAGGGGGGAAAAGGAGGAAGAGGAGGAGGAGGAGTTGGGTTTTAAACCCTGCTTTTCTCACCCTTAAGGGGGCTCAAAGCAGCTGACAAACTTTCTATTTCCTGACAACAGGTAGGTGGGGCTGTGAGAGTTCAGAAAGAGAGCTGTGACTAGCCCAAGGTCACCCAGTTGGCTTTGTGAAGGAGTGCAGAATCAAACTGGGAGAGTGCCAGATATGAGTCTGACCCTCTAACCACAAGATGAGATATCAAGACCCATGATTAGATTCCTCAACATCCCAGCATTTTCTTCCTGGAGGCTCTTAATTTTATTGGACTGATAACATTGAGCAGTTGGAGGGCTTTAGCAATGTTGCTTAACTGTTTCCCAAGTGAAAACCTCTCCCACCTGAAGCTGGTGTTTTGCCCATCAGATTGGAACAGCAGTCTTACACCCCTTCTAAACAGGGGATTGGGGGTGTCTGGGGACATTTTTAGAAGGCATGCTCACACCCTTAGTGGGATGAGAACCTCTCAGTGCCCATTCTCCAATGGAAGTGCATTTAAAGATCCATATGACTTAATTTTATCTCTCACCATTCCAGGGGCTGCCCAGGTGATGGATTACATAGAGGAAGATCATGGGTCCCATTCTTGTTCACTTCTTCTCCCCTCCCCCCACCTCCACGGTCAAACTTTTTCCATGTGGTCTCAGGAAATAATACGAGCAGAATGCTTTAAGCTACTTGATGAGATGGCTTGGGTCTAGGAGTCATCTTCACCTAATAACCCCTTTACCTTTAAGGTTAGACCAGAATGATCTATCATAATATGATTTACGGGCTTTCATGCTACCTGCAGAGTTGCAGACTGCTTTTAAATGGCTTGCAAATGATTCCCCACCCCACCCCGAAGAACTTCCTTCATGCAAACATCTAACACTCCTGCTGTTTGGCTGATAACTTAAATGGCTCTTTCGTTTGCTAACACACTTCACATCAGTTTGCTAAGCTGCCAGACACATTTGCTGTTAAAAATAATAATCATCTCACAGTCCACAACACAAGAATAAGGACAAAGCCTTACACACGCCAGTAATTCCCTACATTCTATTTTCACCCACTTCAGAATATGTCTGCCTCCAGCCATAACCAATCCAGATTAGGAATGTGCACAAATATTCAAAAATTCATATCTTGCACTTAAAATACAGGATTGAAATGGGATGCATCCCAGAGCCATAGAGAGTGAATACCTTTTTTTAAAAAAAGAAAATAAGACTATTATATTTTTCTCATAATGAACATTAAAACCAGATGCAAACTCACCCACCCCAGAAAAGATCTCATTCGTAAGACAGAGGAGAACTTTTCACATAATTCCTCCATGTAGTATTTAAGGAGCAGTTGGCTTGAATGTCTTCAGAAATTTCCACATGGACATCATCCACATGAAGCCAGATCCCCTAAAATGCATTTTCCTTCCAAACCACATTTATTTCTCTCTTTTTCTTCCTTGTTTATTTATTATATTCATATTCAACCCTATACTCTGAGACTATATATTCTTCAGACCTACTTATATTCCAAAGTGTTGTTTGCTATTTTGAAACTTCTAGAGATTCCCAAATTTGGGCCTCTCCAGATATGATTGGACTACAACCTCCATCAGCCCAGTCTGTGCGGCCAAAGTCAAGAGATGGTAGGAGCTGTAGTTTAACAACATCTGGAATCCCAAAAACTTAATCATTTCCAGTTAAGACACTTACGTATTTCCTTCTGTTTTTGCTTGCTGGGTCAAAGGGTTTAACAAATGGGACTGGTACATAATCGTTCTTATAAAATGCAGTACAAGAAGTGCTCAGGAGCCTAAGCTGTAACTGAGTCATACAGCATCTTTTTTCACACGCAGAAGACAGGGACAACTTTCAAAGTGTAACCAGCTGGGAGGGAAAGGATTTGTTGGATCAGAATGTGATTCAAAGAGGTCAGAGGGGGGACTCCAATTGACCCCATTCCATTGCCCTATTGGGGTCTACTTCTTGTAGTGTCACTCACAACTCCTATTCTAAGCTGAAACCATGAGGAACAGAGAATACAAAAAGCTCCTGAGGACAGAACAGAACTAAGTAGACCAAAAGAATCAGTATGAGGTAGCTTCCTGCATCCTTGTTTCACAAATATACCTAGACATGAGGCCTGTCTACACAACTGAGAAATGCTGTAGTTTCCTGCAGCACACCTACCAGCTGCCCAAATGGAGGCCATTACCATGCAATAGCAATACTATGGCCAGCAAATAGTAGCCAGAAAGCATATCTGCATTGAAAAAGAGCCATCAGACATGTCAGACAGTGTAGCAGATTGCTGGACGTCAGAACAATGGGCATGAAAGCAGACAGGTTACAGCATTCTAGGGCAGGTAGAAGGTGAAATAATGACTGACATCCTTTCTTCCTGAATTGTGTTTTCGGACTGAATACAGTTCAGAACAGTCAGAACAAGGGTTACATTTGCCATCTTGCCTCAACTCTGCTCAGGCTTCCCTTTTCATGGACCATCAGTGACCAACATTTTCCCACACCCTAGCCTCCTAGTCCATCTCGAGGATGGACAGGCAAAGTACCCAGGCTGTTTTCAGCCTAGGACAGCCTGGGCACACCTACCTGCTGCTTCTGAAACCACTCCCCAATGGATATTCATGGTAAAAGGTAAACTTCAGCTGGTGGGGGTCAGGGAGTTGCTCAGTTTTGGTGAGGATATTGCGAGAGGGGGGCAGTGTGAGGGGGTTGTACATTGGGTAATGTCATGGGGTGTGTGGCAAGAGGCTAGTGAGGTGATGGCTCTGCACTATGAATATTCATAGGCATTCGAAATTTGATCGAATGTGCCAAATTTTGACACTCAAATTAAAATAGAATGTCCAGAAATTTGAATTTAAACATCCAAATCGAATTTTGAAACAATTCATTTGAATTATTCAAACATTCGTATGAGCACGGGTTAGTACACAATGCGTACTTGAAGATCCACACTTTTCCCGCATCCATACACATTTGTATGGATCTGTACGGGAAGAAAACGTGTTGCGTACGAGATAGCTACGGGATGCATACACATGTGTACAGATGTGTATGGATGTCAGGAAGATGCGTACAGGCATCTATGCATCTTGTCGACATTCGTAAGTGCAAATTCGAGTCAAAAATTCAAACGGATTTGAATTGAATTTTGTTAAATTTGAATTTAAATAATTTGAATCAAATTTAATTTTTGATTATTCAAATCAACTCAAATAGATTGTGAAAAAAAACATTCTTCCACACCCCTACTCTGCACACTGGGTGGGTGCCAGCTCTTTCAGGATTAGGTATGTGCACATTTGGGGGGGGGGGTGTTTGCAGTTAATTCGTATCAAATCTAATGTAAGAAAATCCGTGTTCATTTGAACAGATCCCATTTGAATATGGTAGGATTCTATTCAATATGAAAATCCAATATAAACACATACATATCCCATAAGTATCCAATACATATCTGATATATATATCTGATATGTATTCAATACATAAGATGTAACATATCCGCTCTGAAAGTATCAAATCTGCCCTGAATCCACTTTGAATCTGCTCTCAATCCATGTTGAATGCACTCTGGATCTGCTGCAGATGTGAGTGGCACAGCCACTTTCCTGCCTTCCCAGGTTCACAAATGTTCTGAAGCGTTTGTACGCATATGAATGTCAATGTACGAATGTTGTAACATTCCATTCATATACGAATGTCAAATGTTAGGATAACAAGGGGGATAATGGCAAGAGATCAATATTCTGTGTTATCTCTTGCTAGTAGAATATTTGGCCATCATCTGGAGGTAGCCATAATGGTTCACTATGCAGTGGACAAAGGATGCAGGTCCGTGAGTGGAGCATTTGTCAGCCTTTTTTCTGTTCTGATTTCCTTCTTAGCCAGCAAAATAACTCACAATATTCTCTATTGTTCAGAGATGCTGAACTTATGCTAAGAGTCTCTTTCCATCTTTAGCTTCACAGATATACATTGCCCTACAGAAAAGAGATGGCATGTATACAGTAGTCACTAAGACTTTGCCAGCTATTGAACCAGGAAGAGCAGGTGCCCCCATTTCTCATTGAAAACTTCTCTTGACATAAGACGATCACTTTTCAAGACAAGAAGTACACAGACATTACTCATACTGCAGCTCAGTTATCCATTTAGGTACCTTGCCAGTAAATCTTTTTGTCTAGCTTTAGCAAAATGTTCAGATTATAGTTGGGGGTTTTGGCTGGAAGAGAATCAATGAACTTACTGCTGTGCAGAGGATCCTACAGTCTCCTCCATTTGCTGCAAATGTACACTGATTTGGTTAAGACTTTGATCTGCAAATCTTAATATTGTTATATGGTCCCTCTTTCTCAATCCTCTCTTATATCAACTTTGGCAGGCAGCAGAAGCTGACCTGAGCAGAGATGTGCATGAACTGAACTGAAATCTAGTGGTTCAGTTCGGTTTTCATTGAACCAACTATCCTTGATTCAGGTTCGCTTCAGTTTAAAAAACAAAACTATAGGGCAGTTCAGTCCGCATGCAACCAAGTGAACAATAGTGAACCAGCCTTGGTTTACTGTGGTTGGGTTGGTTCACTAGAAAACCCCTTGGTTCAGGTTTGCTTCAAACCAGTTTTTCAAACTACCTGGTGGTTCTGTTCGCATGAGGACCACCCATTTCACTGCAAACTGAGTGAACCAGTTTGGTATATCTTGAGTCCTGAGTTTCTAGCAGTGATCCTTTTCAGCCTGCTCTGGAGATCTTGGGGACTGTATTCAGTCCGAAAACACAATTCAGGAAGAAAGACTGCCAATCCCCGTGTTACTATCCACTTGGCATGTGATAATGGGCACATCTGGAATTTTGGGATCATACCATGGGCACTTTCTCCTTTCATGCTTTATTTTCTGCAGATTGATCTTTTCATCATGAAAGATACAGAAAATAATTCCTTGCTTTTCAAGAGGACTCAATGGTCGTGTCCCCATGCACTCTATAGTCCGCATCAAATTTGAATTCGGCAAGGAGTGTCCCCATGTAAAGCCCCCAAACCAGGCTACATGTGGACCAAATTGCCCAAATCCACAGTAAATTTATTCCTGAAGAAAACTGTTCTTACTACAGTTTGGGAGGCAAACCCACATTATTTTGGAGGCATGAGGACACTCTTGGGTTATTAGGAGAGGAGACTGACACTCATGTCATTAGTGGCCAGGTAGTAGTGTTTTATGTTCTTTTTTTGTTCTACTTGTTAGTGTTGTGATTGTCACAGGATTGGCAAGTCACATAACATTCAGAAAGTGCAAATTGTCCCTTTAATTCTATATCTCTCATCTTTGTATAAAGACCTGTAAAACCTTGCTGGCTGGCTGGATGATGATGGGTGGGTGGGCGGGCGGGCGGGCGGATGGATGGATGGTAGACAAAGCTATGATGGCAGGTCCTTCCAGAAGACAAGTAAAAAGCGCTGTTGCTGGAAAACCCACAACCAGTGCTGGTTTTCCAACAATAGTTTCTAGTGCTATTTAAAGGGATATAGCAGAGCTATAGTAAGGTTGCCTCAGATATGCTATATTAAATGTGATGGTGCTATATTAAATGTTTTTACCCACCCTGAGACTCTTGGGTATCAAGTAGGATAGAAATACAAATAATAAATAAATAACAAATAAAATATTCCCCCCATCTGGACAGTGCCACAAACACTGGGAAATAGATATAAATTTTTTATCAATGGTATACACTACTGTGGTGGCAAAAGCAGGGGGTGGAACTGTCATTCATTTTATTTCCCTGCTCCTTACGCAAGCCAGAAAATAGTCAATTGTGACTGAAGGACACACAAAACAGAAAAACAGATGCAGAATTTTCTAGACCCTACACCTTTCTGTGAGGAGAGCCAAAATATGATTAGGTCCAACAGAAGGACAACCCATTACTTGCTGGACCCAGCTGCATTATTTCAACACTTTAAAAACAAAACATGGTTTTAATAATGAGCTGCTGCCTGGTGAAGCGGAAACACGGCAGCTGAAGTTTGAAAAACAGCGTCCTTCTTGGCTCATAGAAGTGTTGGAGAGCAACCTAGCAACAGAACTATTGTATTGGAATAAAAGAAAGATGACCAAAATGGGAATAGAGCTATGTTTAATATAATTTCTTTTAACCATCTCCCGCTAGTGCTTTTATTTAACTTGCAGGAAATAATTCAAAAAAAGGAATAAAGCATTTTATCAAAAATAAAGGGTCAAGATGACCCCTGTACTTGGTTTCACTACTCCCTTTCTACACTGTGAAAGCGCTCAAAGGTTCCCTGTAAGAGCCTTGCTGAAATTTCAGCACATCATATTTTTGGTCTAATTGTAATAATATAAGGCCTTTTACAGAAAATTTAGGCCATTTCTGCACTTAGCTGATTGAGATCCAGATCAGTAGATCTGGGTTAAACAGACCTACTGATCTGGATCATGGAGAGGCACGAACCAAATCAGCACCATCTGCACTGATCTCACTGATCGGACCCAAGCTTCCCCCAGGTTGCAAAACTCACTCAAGCTTCATAGCTACCCCCCCACACACACTCTTAATGCCTAGGATCAAAAGTTCCTAACCTCGGGGCTTTGTGGGAATTTGTTCTGCAGCAAGCTGCGTCATGCTGCTGAACAGCAACCCCCCCCCCAGACACACACACTCTTGATGCCCTCTCAAGCCCAGCACCACCAAATAATGCCCCCCCCCAGTAGTTCCAGATCATGGAGGTGTGCCATCTGTATGCCTTCATGATCCGGATGAAGGCCCTTTGTCTGGTTGTACACCCAATTTATTTGCTATAACAGATCTGGATTGAGGGCCTCTTAATCTAGAACTGGCTGTGTCTTGTGCAGGTAGAGTCAGGCTAAAAGGAGGCGGAGTTTCCTTGGTTCACATTAATGTGCATACACACACATAGACACACACACGTAGCATTGTTTCTTCTTTAACATGCCATTGCTTTCTTCTGGAAAAGAGGGGTGGATTGCAAGCTTTCAGATAAAATTTTAAAATTGTAAGCTGTAAGTCGATGGGACCTACATGTAAAGATGCCACAGAGGCAGGCTGGACTCCGACTGACTCCATGGCAATGATGCAATAATTTGCCCTTGCCTTCTCCCAAGTTATTTCTCAATGTTCAGTTCTAAGGGACTGCACTTTTTATGGGTGATTTCCCATCTGAGTACAAAGGGGTCTGGCCTTGCTAAGTATCAGACTGGAAGCTTCCCAGTGATCTTGCCAAACCACATTTTGGTCTGCTGCAAATAAAAATACAGTTAGGAGAGATCAATGGAAGGTTCTCACTGGAGCCTTTTCTTCTATCAGCTGTCTTTTCCACATGCCATTAAGACATGCCCCATGGCTTAGCTTTTGCTATCAGATGGATTGGAAAGGAACCTTCTAAATAACTGAGGCTCAGGGTTTTTCTAGGAAAGGGTTCAGGGGGGCTCCCTTCTACATACTAGCATGGAATACCATGCACCCTCTTATCACGCTCCATCCACACAGAGGACAACAGGGTGTCCAAAACAGTGCCCTATTCTGCTCAATCAGGAGACCTTGATGATGCCTCCCAGCATGCTACTGGGGCTGACCTGGAACTGTGCATCATGTGCAAAAGGCACATGGCCCCTCTTCTGGGACACAGGAGCCCTGTTTTAGCAGTGTAAGAGAAAGCACTGCCAAAATGGGGGGGGGCGGAGGCAAGGAACTTCCTTTCCAAGCCTTCAGAGGCCCAGTGCAGACTCCAAAGCAGGACAGGCCTTTGGAGCCAGTGGCAGAGGCTGGGATAGGACAGGCTGTCCCAATGCAGATGGTTCTCTTCCATCCCAGAGGCAATCCATCCCAGAATGAGATGGGTTACGTATCCAACGCTGGCCCAGGACACTTAAGGTAAAGGAGGTCAGTTGGATTTATTCTCTAATCCACTGAACAACACAGAGGAGGTTAACCAAAAATCCAAAGGTTGCACAGTTCTGAACAGAGTTTTAGGGATTCATGCTAACTAGAATCTCATTAGGAGAAGAATTGGCTTTTTTATCCCACTTTTTTCACCCATTTAAGGGGGAGTCAAAGCAGCTGACAAAGCTTTCTATTCTTCTCCCCACAGCACACACCCTGTGAGATAGGTGGGGCTGTGACAGCTCAGAAGAGAGCTGTGACTAGCCCAAGGTCACCCAGATGGCTTCATGGAGGAGGGCTGAATCACACCCAGTATTCCCAGATGAATCCGGCTCTCTAACCACTAGACCAAACAGATCATACATATATCATACAGTTTTTTAAACCCATAAATCCAAGCACTGAAGCACCTGTATAACATTTGCACAGCTCTGTAAGTCTGCATAGTTGCACACCCATTGTTTATAATGAATTCATAAAAATCCAAACTAAGAACTTACATAAATCAAGTACTATTGTTTGCAGATGTTCCCAAAATAATTTGTATGCATTCACACATGTGCACCAAACTGGTTAAAAGGATGAGATTGGAAGGCAGACATGGAAAAATAGCAAGAACTGTTTTTTAAAAGTATTTTTTAAAAATATTTTTTAAAAATTCTGCATATAAAAAAATTCAAAACAAGAGTCTTCTACCTTTCTTATACAAAATTTGTACTGCCTGCAGGTTTTTTAGAAAACATTTTGAACCATTGTTGCAAAAAAAAAAAGATGCTGGAGTAGATTTAGAATAGAAAAGCTAGTTGTAATTAGGTGATGTCAAGGAATTTATAGGAATTCTGGTATATTTTAGGGTCAGGAAGCACTAAGCCACCAAAACTTAGCTGGAGTCCAGAAATCAATCACAGGAAAGTCCCAGATGGGATTCAATGCAGACTAGCTCCTAGTTCAAAAGAAAGCAAAACTGCTGGTTCGAATCTGAACCCGGCATCAGACTGCTAGCTGACACGTCACAGATGGTGCCCAATGGTGACAGCCCGGGGGTGGGACTCCTGAGCTGCCCGACAGGAAGTAGTGAGGATAGTCTGCCAGACAGCTCAGGTACACCCGGGATGAACAACTTCATACTCCACTCTCTGGACACAATTAGGTCAGCTCTGGGACAGGCTGGGATGCTTCTGGCCAGAAATGGCCTCCTACAAGAGCGAATGGTCTGTCCCAGAGCTGTCCTAATTGCATGCTACAAGTCTAACTGTGAATAGGCCCTGGATTTCAGGTCAAGTTACTCCTGAGTAAATCTGCTTCGGCTTTCACTGATACCAAGACTATTTTAGATACTTTGCGTCATAACCAATCCTCATCTCTAGTATTTTAGTTCTATTTCATTCACAACAAGACAAAGAAGTGATCAAGCATTTTGTGTTTCAGGCTATTCCATGCAAGTATTTATGGCCATTTCCACACTTGGTCAGTAGACTAGATGAAGCAGTTGCTTCATCCTCATATGGTATACTGGACTTCATCTCCAACTGTCCTCAAGGTTCTATGTTCAGGATTAGCTGATAATGCTAGTGGATCTGAAGTGTCCAATGACTACAGTTTTCCCTTCATTGTGAAGTTTTCCTATGTGCAAGGGGAAATGATTCATTGCATTTCATCAAAATGCCGCTTTGGCTTAGCTATAAATAGCTTCTTTGCCAGATAAATAATTGTCTGAAGAGAGGAGGGTTTTGAAATAACAGTCTTGTACCCAAATAGGAAGCAGTGTGAATGTGTGAAAATGAAAGAAAATGTGTAAAATTTAAATTAAAGGGTTGCAGTGTGAACATGAGTTGAGCGGTTGGCTCAATGTTTTTTCACAGTTTAAATTAAAAATTCTAGAATTAAAATATATTGCAGAGCTGGTTCAGTAATAGAAGAATAGCCATGATATTAATGCAAACAAACAAAAAACACCCAAACCAGGCCATGAACATACTAGATTCTTTTCTTTTGAGTATTCTGCTTTGAGTTACTTTTAATTTCCCCAGCTTTGTTGATATGGTGTTTTGTCTTGCAGCCTGCCCTAAGATCCTCAGGTGAAAGGTGGGATAAAAATGGAAATAGCCACAAAATAATAAATAAACAAACAATAATAAATAAATAAATAGTTGCCTCCTTTCCTCATGCCATTTTATGGTTCCACTAGCCATGTTTTAATTTGTGGTTTAATTAATTGAATCTCTACCCTGCTTATTCCTTATGATCTGGGCAATGGGGAACTGTTATTTTCATCAACTATAACTTTTTATTTTATGAAACGTGGATGGTGACATTGTCGGGTCTAGATGGCCCTAGAAATAGATTCCCTAGCAAGTCCCCTCAAGATGGTGGTTTTTGCTTCTGTATGGAGCCAGGTATTCACCCTTATGCCCCCTTTTTAATATGAAGGGTGTATGTATCTGTTCCAAAACAAATGCTCAAAGTGATCTATTAACCATGAATTTTCATTTTTTAAAATGACTGTAGGATTGAGGGGAATAAATGCACTCACTGTCCTATGTATAACATTTTGCCTACTTCTCATTTCTCTCAGTCCATTAATAAAGAAGTCAAAAACCAAACAAAAACCAAAACACAGATTGGGTGTTTTTCCACTAGCAGAAAGTACCCATTTTAGCACCCATTAAGGACCCATTTGGCTCAGAGCCGGATGACCCCATTTCCACCACAGACGCCATTAGGGACACATTTGTTTCCACCGCAGATCAGGAAATCCGGATCATATGGGTCCTTCACGACCTATAATCCGGATTTCGTGTAGACCCCATTAATGGGGTCTACAATGGGGTCTTCAGCCTGAAAATCCAGTTTGTAGGGAACCTGTTTCCAATACAATCTGACAATGGGGTCTAGAGGGGGCTAAGGGGGCTAAGGGGGCTAAGGGGAGGGGGCGCCCATGGGGGGGGGGGAGCCCCAAAATCAAAGCTTCAAAGTCCCTCCGAAATCTGTCTGAAGTTGCCTTCCGAGATTAGCAAAGGCTCCGAAGTCCCTCCAAAGGCAACTTTGGAGATTAGCAAAGCCTCTGAAGACAAACCCCTTGTGAGAACAAACCTGTTACCTTCAGGTATGGAAAGAGGTGCATATTAATGAGGCTGCTCACAAGGAATTGAGCCTTTGCTAATCTCTGAAGTTGCCTTCGGAGGGACTTGGAGTCTTTGCTAACCTCCGACGGCAACTTTGGAGGGACTTTGGAGTCTTTGCTAATCTCCGAAGGCAACTTTGGAGATTGCACCTCTGTCCCCCAAAACACCTGGGGTGACAGGCAGACCCCTTGTGGGTCAATCCGGATTTGCAAATGGGTGCTCCGGTGTTTCCACAGCAGGGAGACTAGCACCCATTGCTAGACCACCCAGGGAAACACACTGGGTACTTCCCTTAATCCGGATCTACTAGATCTGGATTAAAGGAGCATGGTGGAAAAACACTCAATGAGAGAAAATATGCCTCTATACTAGGCATAATTCCTTAGATTGGAGAAAGGAAAACACTATCTATCTTAAGGGGTCGTCTGCACATATCAGTGTTCCTGTGCAGTGCACTTCATAGTCTTCTTCAGGGTCTTCCTGAATGGTGTGAACTAGAGAGCCCCCACCCCATGCTAGTATGCACCCCAAATGGCCACCTAATCTGAGACACCAGTAGGCCTTTTAAAAACGGTCTACCAGTGGCCTAGCAAGCACTAAACTGGGCCATGGAAGCACATGAATGTGGCGCGCACCTCCGTGTTGCAGTTTAGTGGGGGCTCACTAGTGAAGGCGGGAAGTGAGGAAAATGAAACAAGTGGTGACAACCAGTTTTAATGAGATTCTGATCACAATCAGTTAGGCTTTCCAAAAATGAAATAAAAATGACTGTACCAAACTGTTTCTGAAGTTGTATGTCACTTTTTCCTAGCCTCACTCCTCATTTCTTAACATCAAGCTGCTTCAAGTTTAAGAATTATGAAATACGCTCTGTTGACACTGCTAGCAGACGTTCTTCATTTAAGCAAACTGGGTTTGTGGCAACTATAAAAGTATTTTTATTACCAAACACGTTTGTGACTCAAAAGAAATGTTCCTTGACAGAAGATCACAGGAATAAGGCACAACCACACCTTAAATATTTTATTTTACAGTATTTTGTTTAGCTTAAACTCCTTTTTAGCTGATATTTTTATGGCTAAGCTTCTGTGAAAATTCACCAAGGGAAAAATAGCTAATTCTAGAATAAGGCTAAATGCTGAGTGCCACTGTGAGCACAATAAAGAAATAAAATCAAAAGAAGATATCAAAAGTATGCCTCTTCTAAATTGTTAACAGTCTTTTGCTTTCTATGAATAATATCACTTTGTACAAATAATAGGAACATTTATCAACTATTGAAGGTATGATCACAGGACTTTTTTCAACTGCCCTTTTTAGAAAATGCACACCTTCTGAAGACAAAAACAAAAAAGGCATTCAAACAAAAAAGAATTCTAACTCATTCCTTTGCTTCGAAGACTGGCAAATACCTCCCTATGAGAAACAAGTGCTCATCAAGGATTAGCTGCCACTTGCCCAGTTTTCCCAGGAACTTTGCAATTGGCTAGATATCCCTCCTCTGTCCTCTCCCAATGCAACTGTAAGGAAGAGTCACCATTAGTTTTATGATTTACCTTCTAAGGAAGGTTCCCATTTCCTTCTCCAGAGAGGAAAAAGAAAGACTGGCAAAATGCAAGGATAAATAACTTTCCCAACACAGACAAATTTTAAATCCTAAAAACCATAGATCAGTGGTTCTTAACCTGGGATCCAGGGACCCCCATGGGATCTGTGGTAGGCCAGCAGCACCATTGGGTAGGGGGACACACAAGGTCAGGAGTCAGCAGGAGATGCAAGGTTGGGGGCAGGGGACCATGGCAACAAAGGTGATGTAAAGGGGGTCTGTGGCAAAGAAAAGGTTAAGAACCACTGCTATAGATTTTAGAGCAATATATTCTTTTTTTCTAAGGGGTTTAAGACGAAGAGTAAAAATAAACAAAGCCGTAAGAAATGAGTCATAGTGCTGAAGAAAGATTCATCACTTAACACTCCTAGGTATATATACAAAATCTTCACGAACATACACTTAAAATGATAATGCTTAAATGTGCTCTTGCAGGAATGTGCTAAAAGATCATGCCTGCTCCTTATATTGATCCTGCCTGGACCTCTTTATACTGAGACCATGTTCAGTTGCCTATGGAGGACATCTTGAAGGCCAAAGGACATATGCCCAGGATAGGATTATGTGACCCCTTGCTCTAAAGCCCCCAATACTGCCCTGAGACAGGGGAAAGAAGGAAGCAACGGCTTCAGAGCAACATTTTCCTTATCAAAGTAGCCTGTTCCATTGCTTTGGATTGCAGAGGATAGTAGGCAGCTGCAAGCCAAACCAAAAGGGCCACAGCATGCTGTGCAGCACAGCTAAGTCTCACTGAATCCTGAAAACTGGCCCTTCTTTGTAGGTTCTGGCAGCCACTGAGCCAGTTTGGGTGGAGAGCCATGTCAATGACCAGCCTGCACACAGCAACTAACCCTCCAGTGCATCTTGAGTAGGAAGATGTGTGCATGCAGCCTTAAGCACACACACTTACGCTCACATACCTGTAGCTTCCAAGCTACAATCTTTAACATACTTACCTGGAAGTAAATCTCAATGATTCAGTGAATTTATTTCTCATTAGACACTTTTGTTATTTAATTTAATTAATTTAAAATATCTTTATGCCACTTCCCAGGAAAGCAGTTTACAAAAACACAGAGAAATGGAGTTGCCCATCCAGGGACTAAGCTCTTCTATACTGTACCACCAATTGTTAAAACAGTGGGTGTTTTTCCACTGGCAGAAAGTACCCATTTTAGCACCCATTAAGGACCCATTTGGCTTTGAGTCGGGCGACCCCATTTCCACCACAGACCCCATTAGGGACACATCTGTTTCCACCACAACTTGGGAAATCCAGAGCATATGGGTCCTTCAGGAAATGTGGATTTCCTGTAGACCCCATTAAAGTGGTCTACAATGGGGTCTTCAGCCATCAAATCCGGATTATAGGGAGCCTGCAAGTGGGCATGTCAACACAACTGCAGCTGTACAGTCACATGCCACATCCAGATCACCATAGCAACATTTGGGCATATGCCAGATGTTGCCACAAAAATTGCCATGGTGATCCCACCTGCCCTGCCCTGCCCATCTGTACTTTGAGTGCCGCTGGCCTGGTACAGGGCTTAGCAGCACTCAAAGTGTGGATGGCCACTGCCACACCAGGTCTTGACCTGACTGGTATGATATTATTATACCATACCAGTCAGGTAAGTGCAAATACATGCTTTGGCAGGTATCCCCATCCAGCAAGAATTTTACTCTCCTTGCCAGGGACCTTTTCTACCCTTAACTACACAAGGTAGAAAAGAATAAATAAACAAAGTAAATAGTAATATATTTCATAAAAGCTACTTTTCAAACAAACTTTATTGAAAGGATTAAAATAATGATTTAATGAATGTGACACATTTGTATAGTGATTTGAATTTCTGTACAATTTATTTAACAAGAGTTTGCAAAAGTGATTGCAGAAGTACTTTCACAGATCTCGGTTTCTTTTTTCCTTTTCTGTTTTAAAGTAACACTTAAAAAAAACTCTTTTGGGTCCAAGCCTTGCTCCTGTTTAAACACACACACATTTGGTTTTGAAAGTCAACATTTGAAATGTTAGCATGTCCCAAACTTCAGCCATGCCATGGTACAAGGGGGGGGGGGAGAAGGAGGAAAAACTGCTGGTATGAAAGCTAAATGGTATTCCAAAGCCACCAAGGAAAAACATAAAGCAAACATTGGTGTTAAGGCTGCAGTTCTTTACTTCCTTAATTGAGAATAAGCTTCACTAAACTCCACAAGGATTATGCTATAAAGAAAAGATTATTATATAAAAATATGAAATAACACTTCTCTGCCCACACTAGAGTGAAATTGTGGTGTTTCCTCCCATCCATTACATTAAATTCAAGAAGGGATGTTCTTCCCTGAAAGAAAGTAGAGCAGCCACTTCAGGCCTCTGGTTTGGGGGCTGAAACACCAGCAGTTGATGTGTATGTATTTCAAAGGTATGTATTTCCACTGGCAAAATAAAAGCACATCCAAGTATCCGCCTTTGCATCTAGTGATGATCTTGGCATTTTGACTGTATTTCTTCAATTGCAGTTTTACAATTAAAACTGTGCTCTTCCTCACGTGCCAAAAAGTGAGACATTAGGACACCTCATTAAATATGTAAAAGGTGATCATCTGTCTTCTCCCCAATTGGTGTTCTACATTCTGCTTCCTGAAAGGGATGCTTTAGTAGTAGAATCCTTTTCATAGTACTGGGAGGACCCCAGAGGTGTTCTTCCAGGCAAAATAGATTTAAAATATAAAATAAATAAAATAACACTACTTAACTTGCCTTTCAAGAACTTATGGCTTTATTGATTCTTCTCTCTATTAAATACAGCCAATTACATCCATTCTACATTTGTGTTATCTATATATTATGAAATCATATATTTATACTGGAACTAAAATAAAGTCTTACATATTCTTGTTTAATCTTCCTGCCTGCCTGCCTGCCTTGCAATGTTAAAAAGAGCACGTTTGTGTGGTCAGAAGTCATAGAGGTTTGGGAAGGTACAGTTCGCTTCAAAATGTAGAAAACATAGGGTGCTTCTGCACCTGCCACCAGGAAACGGATTAAAGGAAATCCATTTCTTGGTGACCCATCCTCTCGAGAATCTGTCTCAAATAGGGACGGATCCTCAGAGGCCCCGCGCATCTGCACACGTGTGGGGAGGACAGATGGGGCCGGCCGGATCCCCTGGGCGTTGTGCGGAGGCCGCACCACCCATTCCAAAAGGAATCTGGCCTCCCGTGCCGCTGCCATCGCTGCTGCTGCCATCAGAGCCAAGGGACTGGAGCATGTAGCTGCCCCTTGCCTCTCCATGTGCAGAAGCATCCTGCTTCCACACAGATCCAGGCAAAGGGACAGATTGAAGACCTCATTTTTGAAGCCTTCATTTTAATCCACTTTTTGGCAGCGAGACCCATTTTAGAAACAGATCTCACACGCCGAAATGCGGAAGCAGCCTCCTGGAAGGGTCATGGAAGAGGTCTCCAGTGTGGAAGGTAAGTACCTAAGGGGCTTACAGGGGCAGTTAAAATGGTTTCCGCAGCCAATGCAGAAACACCCATACTCCAGAAAATGACAAAGCGCAAACAGGCCAAAGATCTAACTCTGCTTAGCTTTCAGAAACTGGGTAACAGCAGCATTGTCCATTCCAAATTAATCTTAATAAATACCTTGAAGCGAATTGCCATTTACCTAAGGAACATTTTTTTAAAAAAATAATAATAATAAAGAAGGAAACATATAAATTACAACCTTAGAATAAATCAATGGATTAAAGAAACAGAGACATTCCCCACCATACTAAATCATAAAAAAAATTAATCCAGGATCAAATAATCAGTTAAGAGAAGCCTGTTTGCCAATCACCACTCCATAAACCATCACAGTTTTGAGAAGATTGGCTTAAAAATACAACAAGGCATTTGACAACAATGGAAAACTGCATTGTATTGAGAGCAATAGTTTAAAAAATAAAAAGGTGTTGACAAATGCTCTGAAAATGCACTGCTTTGGTCATCAGAGTTGTTTTTGTTTAAATATCAATTTAATCTTGAATTTTCCAAATCTTTGCTGCTGTCATTCCTATATTAATGTCTGTACTAGTAAATAACACAAGCACCAGGGGACATAGTGGATGGGCAGAGTGGCAAAACATTTGCCTTTTATGTTTGTTACTCACAGAAAAATCCTATTTGACTTGACACAGAAGTGGCACTTTCATGTTGGATCAAAGAGCAATTTTAACACATGTAATGAATATCAAAGGAAATTAGCAAATTAGGATTCAGCCCTTCTGCTGCATTCCAGGCTCTGACTTCAACTGGAGTTACATAATTCACAGGAGAGGAGGGATTCCTGGTCCTTATTTTAAATAAAGACGCAGTCATTGCTCACCTATCTAGGGACTCTCATCAACATTTTCAGAGTGCCTTTCTGCACAAGGGTGTTGATCTGGAACAGAGAGCATCTGATCCGGATTCAGGACCACCACATCCAGATGTCGATTCTTATTGCGCGCACACACACACACACTCATATCCAGATCTATCCAAATAGGATGGGGCTAGGTCCTTATCGAGAGGCCCTCTGTCTGGATGTAAGGCTGACTCCATTAATGGGGTGTAAAATCCAGTCTCAGTCTGGATAATGGAGGCATACAGATGGCGGGTTCACTCTGGGTTGGCTGTAGGTGGGAACACGGCCTAAGAATCCATGCAGAAATTGCTATAGACACTGGATCTTTTGCAATAAACACACAGACATTCTTTATGCTAATCATTACATAATTTGCAGAGATAGGTATGCAAATTTTAAAACATATAGAAGGGACATAACTTACTGAAATCAAACTTTATTTCTTCCCCACTCATAACACTATTCACTTTTGGTTCTTATACAGGTTCAAATTGGCTATGGGAGAAAACTTTTGTAATCTGGTATATGTCCAGCACCAAGAAGAAAAATTAATTCAGCAAATGATTGCCTGGGGCAAACAAATTATTTTTAAAAGATAAGAGGAAAATGTATAGAATATCATTCAGCTGAGTTAGGTTGAAATTCTGCACCCTGAGATAGTGGGGGGCTGGGGAGGTTCACCTAATCCAGTTGACCAATTTTAAAATGATATCCTTCTCACCTTGGGCTCATTTATTCAGATCCACTGTTGACTTTTGTCCTGTTAATTTTGTAAACATGTGTAGTTTGGGTAGACAGTCAGCTGCATTGACCTAGCTCTCTGGTCAAAGGGCTGCACAGAGCACAGAGATAGGACCAGTTAAAGTTTAACCTACAGAACTGTAAACGAACCCAGGGTTTGCTGAACCTTTGGAGTTTGATATGATTAGACAATAACCAGAGTGACACGTCGCATATTCACCATAATCAAGAAGACTCTTTCCAGGTGGTGATCTCTGAAATTGCTCAGGTATAGTTGATCTTCTCTGTTATCTCTTTCAATGGTGCTCTGGAAAAAAAAAGGAAAGAAATGGTGTAGTAACTGTTTCCTACTGTTACTAAAATTTGTAGGAGAAGGACTTTGATCTCAGTCAGTAGCACAGTGTTTCAAAACTAATTTCTACAGTTTGAAGCTCATAGACTGCCTACAGTTCATTCTGCAAATATGTTATTTACTATGTAATTTGCTGCTGCTGGCATGAAGTACCGTTGTGAGCAGAGGTAACAGAACGTTTATTTTTACTATGTGTGAAATATGAACAGCACTGCTGATTACTACTGGTTTTGCTATTTCACTTGTTTATATGCTTTAACCTTCCTAGTTTTTTCAGCGGTAACAATAGAGATCTAATTTTACAGGGGAAACAGCAAAGGAAAAATGGTTACTTTCATTTAGAAAGCAATGGTCAGGTTTTAAAAGAGGAACTCCTTGTCTCCTCCATCATTAATGCACTTTAAGTTTGCTAAAGCGCAACTCTTGAAGGTAATCATTACATATACAATACATGAATCCTTCACTTACAAAACAGCCACTGTCTAAAATATATACTGTATTCTCATTGTCCTTCCTCCATATCTTGATTGGTTTTCAAACCAGAAAGAGTTTGAACGCAGGCAGAAAGAGGCAAGCAAGACATCTTTTAGTGCCGGCTTCACAGGGTTTTTCTTGAGATCTGAAGACATGAGGCCAACACCACACTAAGCAAAACGACCCGCACTAAATTAGCCACTGCCCAGTATTTAATGAGAAAGGCTAGTAGCAGCAGACATTTTTTCAACTGATAAACAAGGGGATCAAGAGAATGAAAGGGATGTGTACTGTGGGATCATTGTAAAGCAAACTGCAGCCATGAGCCATAAAACCAATGTGTGTCTGTTCAGCCAATTAATTTTGTTGTTCAGTTGAATCACAAGTGTGTCTTTTTAGCATTATCTTTTAAAGATAATGTGTATTTACAGTTGAGGGTGAAGAGTAAAATCATGAAATTATTTACGTGACTTAGTACAACACTGTTACAAGAATAAATCAGATACAAAACTTAAGAAATCTCTGTATATGGGGTTGGAGTTTGGGATTGTTTTATGCCCCAGTCTGCCCCCCAAAGCAGTCTGCTAGGAAAGGTGGGGAGAAGGCTTGGGAACATGAGGCCACACACTTTCTCTCTGAGGTGCCTCTGAGGCACCCCTCTTGTGAACCCCTCTAGCTACTTCCAGTAGGAAGTCAAAACTGTGTAGTCTGTGAACCTTCTCACTTTGCTGCTTAAGGAAGGGTTATTCTTCTACAATGTCTGGTTGTCTGTTTACTTGTTTTGGTTCCTTTCTACTTCCCATGTTGTTGTGATTTTGTCTACATCTGAGACAATACTTGGAGAGTTTCTATGGATATATACAAGACTTTTGTGTGCTTATATGTGTGAATGTCAATATATGCACACATACAGACACACACAGGGTGTTTTTCCACAGTCACTTAGTACCCATTTTAGCACCCATTAAGGACCCATTTGGGTGAGAGCTGGATGACCCCATTTCTACCACGGCACCCATTAGGGACACATTTGTTTCCACCGTGCCTCGGGAAATCCGGATCATATGGGTACTTTTTGGCTTTAATCCGGATTTTCTGTAGACCCCATTAATAGGGTCTACAATGGGGTCTTCAGCCAGAAAATCCAGATTAAAGGGAGCCTGTTTCCATGTTAGTTTGGCAATGGGGTCTAGAGGTGCCCCAAAACCTAAGCTTCGAAGTCATTTCGAAGTCACTTCGAAGTCTGTGCAAAATAGCTCCAGAGCATCTTTGAAGTCTGTGCTGAAGTATCGGAGTGAACTTCGAAGTGACTTCGAACTCACTTCAAAGTCACTCCGAAGTCACTTTGAAGTTTACTCCAAAGATCAGCACAGACTTCAAAGATGCTCCAGAGCTATTTTGCACAGACTTCAAAGTGACTTGGAAGTGACTTTGGAACTGCTTCAGAGATTGCACCCTCTGTCCCCCCAAACACCTGGGATGACAGGCAGACCTCGGATTTCCAAATGGGTGCTCCGGTGTTTCCACAGCAGGGAGGCTAGCACCCACTGCTATTGGGTGCTAGCCCACCCATGGAAACACATTGGGTACTTCCCTTAATCTGGATCTACTAGATCCGGATTAAGAGAAGTACCCATTCCCTAGATCTGGATCTTCTTAGATCTGGATTAAAGGAGCACGGTGGAAAAACACCCATAGTGTGTGATGCCCCCATCATTCCAGTTCATTCATCTTATGATTTTATGAAAGATTTTGGTTATGAATGATTTTGATTCTAGTGAATGAGTTTAGCATCAGATGTATTATATTTACCCACCCCTTTTACATGCTGGTTCTTCTCTCCAGCTCCTTTTTCAGAGAATCAGAACTGCTCTTATAAAAGTGAGAATTACTGACATACTTTCTATCTTTTCCTCAATGATGAAAAGAAAAGTGATGGGGTTTTGCGTAAATGCACAAAGCTGAACCTCACTGCTGAATTCACTGTTGAAAGAATCCTGGGAAAAAGTAAATCCTGTTCAGATTCAGATGTTTTATAGGATTGGAGCTCCTGTTACTATGGAACCCAGTTGATGAAAAGGTTCAGAAACTGCAACTTACAGTGATCTCATCCTGCATTCACATTACTTAAAATATGAATTTTAGATTACCTGTCCATGTTTCTAAATGTGCCCTTGCTATGAAAGCGTCTGGCAACTCAGTATTTAAAATGAATTGCTTGGTCTATTGATCTGCAAAAGACAAACATGATTTTTCTTATCTCATTCATGGAAACAGTAACCAGGCTTCCAAAGAGAGCAGCTAACAAGCAGCTTCTAGAAGCAAAAAGCCCAGCTGAAGAGAAAGGGGGTACATTGGAAACCTGTGCTTCCATTAGATTAAGAAATCCCATTGTCTTTGCAATGTGCATTGATCTTTGAACAGCGAAGATTAATGTACCTACAGATTAAAATATATACCCTAGGTATATCTTTAGTATTATAGTTCAAACCAACCCAAATGGGATCATAAAACAGTCTCAGTGTGAGAGTGCAACATTACTCAGACTTGTCAAGATTTTGTTATTTTGGAAACTGTGATCTTTTTATTTGCTCCTGGTGCAGACGAAAAGGGACTCTGACCTCTTCTGCACTGGGTCTTATTTCAGATTGTGTCTTGGAATAGGGAACTGTTATTCGCATGCTAGTGCAGACTATAGCAGGGCCTGCCCAGGGCCTGCAATAGTCTGCCCTAGCATCCGAACAGCAGAGGCCTATTCGCACTTAGGCCGGTAGTCAACAATCAGTGAACTTCTGGTAAAGAGCATCCACACATGGAGTAGGCTGTTTCAGCCTCCAAGTGTGCCCTGCCGCCCTAGAAGTTCACAAATTGTTGACTAGGGGTGAAGCACTAAATTGTGCTCCACACCTTTACCAACATTGATCAAAAGCTTACATTAAGCATTCAGCGGTGCGACAATTCATTCTTCTTCTGGTTCCCTGCAGTTGTTGGGTCGGGGAGGCTGCATCCACCCAGGCACGTTGGCAGCCATGATCGATTGCTAACCTATGGTGTGACCAGACCACCGATCCCCGGTAGTGGCATCCAGTAACAGAGTCACAAGAGGGGCATTCGATCATGGGTGCTGATGTGATCAGCGGCAATATGTCCCTGCAACAGCAACCGAGCATGTCAAAGAATGACCAATTGCAGCAGTGAGGAGGTGGAAATTCCAGCTTCAGACAGAGCAGCGTGGGCTGGTGAATGGGAGGACCATTCACACTTATGGCCAATAATGGATGCTTTGGGGAAGCATTCCTCATGACGTGTGAATGGTCCACCTTTACCAGAGTTTTACCAGCCCTAGTTCAGCTAAGTGCAGAAAGGCCCCAGGTCTGTTTTCTGGAATATAACCCAGAATAAAGCCTAGTGCAAAATGGGCCTCTAACCCGTGGAAACATGTATAAGAAATCCCTACTTTCAAGATCTAAAGGTTCCTATTCTTGTTATTTTAAGCATGCACCAAAGTTAGTTGGCTGAATGGTGTTTTTTAAACACTACAAAGGTACTGTAATCTCATAATTTAATCAATCTTCTAAAATTAATAACCAGTGATAAAACAAAATGTTGACAAATTTAGACTGCAACCAAACAGGGGAATGGGGAATGCAGTTGGGAATGGAGGTGTGATGCAGGAGACGATTGATGTAGGGGCTTCTGGCCTCCAGAAATCTTGCTGCTGCAGGGAAGCCTTCTTGCAGCAACCATAGTTCCACATGGGCTCTTTTTGTAAAGAATGGCTCCACATGTTGGCCATTTTCAGTCCTTCCCAAAACTTATCCCTGGCAGAATAGTCAGCTCTTCCTCTCTGCAAATCCACATTGGAAATGGGGATGAGAGCTTTTAAAATCATATTACATGTAAGTTGACTCATGGGATGGTAGTGGGCAGTTCATAAACCAAACAGGAACTATGTGCCCACCAAGGCCTTGTGAACATGGACATTTGACTACTGTTAAGGTGCCTGAAGCAGCTATGTGAACACAGCCTCAATCTACAACCTGTTCACACCCAGAGCTGCTACATTTGATGTGCATTTGTGCATGCTGAGCAACACGGAGTATATTTTCTCAATTTATTTTGCCCTACTGGTCCAAGATTGAGGGGTGCAGAACTACAAAGGCTAGAGTACTTAAGTTAAATCAGGAAAATATAGGTTTAAAATTCACATGCTGCTTTGAAACCCAGCATATAATCTTCAGCCAGTAGCTTCAGTTCCATTAAACAAAGCTGCTTTCAATTAGATTTGAGTTTCTAAAGTAGGGCTGCCAAATCCTGGCTCCTGAGACACCACTGAACTACCTCTCCAATAAGGCCCAGCCAATATGGCAAAAGACAAGAAATGGTAAGAAGTGTAGTTCAGCATTGTCTCAAGAGCCAGAATTTGGCCATCAGTGTTTTGAATGGGGAAGCTGTTGGGTTCAATCACTGGCTTCTTTGAGGTTTCCTTGTGTGAAACGAGCAACCTGCTATCAATCAGTGCAGAACCAAGTGAATTAGAAATGTGCAAATCTAATTCAGCAGTGACTCAGTTTTCTGTGTTCTTAATCTACCCCATGGGATTCTTGTGGAAATAAAATGGAAGGAGAAAGAATGTTTTAAATATGCCAAAGTGCAACAAGTTAGCAAATGGTATTTTCCTTTGCCTTGCAGTGGGAATTATGTATGCATGTCAAAGAGCATCAGTGAGTTCTGACTATGAATGACCACACTGCTCAAAGCCAGTTCCTTCCAATAAGGGGGACACATCAGGGGCAGCATGTCATGCAGACCACGTGTGGGCTCATGTCTGAGGGGATGCTTGGAAAATGCTGCTTGATAAACATTGCTGGTGCACACTCAAGACACTTTTGTGTATACAGTAAAGTATGGAGAGCTGCACTTATTTTTTTCTGTGGGAGATGCCTGCAAGAGGTGTCTCAGGCATTGTCTCTTCATTTTGGAAGCATAAGAAGATACCCACCAAAGTTGTCCAAGATGGTTGGAGACTTGGAAGGTGAATGGCTTGGCTGGAACATCTCCTACCCCAAGCATCTCCCACCATCTGAAGGAACACCTACTCCCATGTCAACCTGCCCGTGCCTTAAGATCTGGAGGTGAGCCCTCCTGGTTGTATTACCACCTTCAGCAGCAAAAGGGGTGGACACCCAGGAGAGGGCCTCTTAAGTAGGGGTGGGCATGATTGCATTTTTGACATTCATTTCGTAACAAATCAAATATTTGAAAATCCACATTTGTATGAATAGATCACATTTCAATGTGGTAAAATTCTATTCGATATGAATCTATTCATACATATTTGTACAAATATTTGATACGTAGCGGATGCGAACGAATACAGATCTGATACGTATCCAGTACGTATCCATAACATAACCACGCTCTGAAAACATCGAATCTGACACAAATCTGCTGTTGATCCATATCGCATGCAATCTCGATCCACTGCGGATGTGACTGGTACCCTGTTTTTCCACACCCCCAATCTAATGTATGTCCAAACTATTTGTACAAATGTCCGGAAACATTCGTATTCGTACAAATGTTATCATACGAATATTGTAACATTTGATTTATGTACTAATGTCTGAATTCGTACAAATTTGTAAGAATAACAAATGTTACAAATATTCGTGCACATCCCTACTCCTCAGTGGTGCCCCTAGGCTACGAAATAATTTCCCCCTTGAGGTGCGCATATCACCTTCACTGTACACATTTAGGAAGGGAGTGAAGATGTACCTCGTTGTCCTGGCCTTTGGTTAAATGGGAATACACTTTCCTTTCCCTCTTGCAGATACTTTTTTTATTTTAGTATATACTGTTATTGTATTTAATGTTTGATTCTAAATGTTGTTATCCGCCATGAGACCTTTGGGTATAGGGTGGGATAAAAATGCAAATAAATAAATAACCCTAACCTTAACCCTTTAAACCTAATAGTTGGCTATGTTAATCCTGCAACAGTTTTGCAAACTGAAGCTGCTCATAAAATTTTACCAAAAGCTGTCATAGAAGAAATACGGAAAATGTAGGGTCGCAATATATCTGAAAGAACTATAAACAATCATTCAGAACAATGTAACTCAGAGTTTGGAAGGATTAGGCTAGGTAAATTGTCTTGCAGAGGTCAAAACTAGAGACTTTTCTGCACTGCAACGCGTTCCAAACGGAACGCGTTCAGGCGGAAAGCTTAAGACAGCTCCCGGCGCTTTCAGCGTTCACACACAGACGCGCCGGAACGCGTACCGGCGCGTCTGTGTGCGAAAGGTGAAAGCGCCGGGAGCTGTCTTGGCCGGCAAAGGCCGGCCAGGGGCGTGGAGACAGCCGCGGAGGCAGATCGGCAATCAGCTGATTGTCAAACAGCTGATTGCCAAACCTGCGCCGGCGTCGGAGGCAAGCCCGCAGCTGTTAGGGAGGGAGAAGCAGGCGCGAATGCTTCTCCTCCCGAACGCCTGCGGGCGGCTCGTCCGCGTTCGAATGCATGTAGAGCACTTTAAAGTGCTCTACATTTCGAACGCGCCGAAGACAGCTCCGGACACGTCGGAGCGCAAGCCCCGCTCGGGCAATGCGTATGCCGTGTCCGCAGCTGTCTCCCACGCGTACCGTTCAGCCCCGTGCGAAAACGTCTTAGATCTGTGAGTGGAGCAGTCATGGTTTAGTGGGGTGGCATACATCTATTCTGTTCATTAAAGGTGAAAAGAAGAGAGACAGATGTCATCCACAAGGGTGCTTCCTGGACCCAAGGAAAGCTCCAGAGATTCAAATTT
This sequence comes from Aspidoscelis tigris stejnegeri, assembly GCA_023333525.1. Classification (NCBI taxonomy): domain Eukaryota; kingdom Metazoa; phylum Chordata; class Lepidosauria; order Squamata; family Teiidae; genus Aspidoscelis; species Aspidoscelis tigris. Next base: position 85,582,803 of record JALMGA010000002.1, on the reverse strand, counting down.
AATCACCCCTGAACTGTCCTTGAGCCTCCAGATCTGGCCCCGAGAACGGCTAAATAGAAGTCCTGAAGAAACGCCATTTTATTTTTTCAAAGGAATGAGAAAATCTGGAAGGAGGGAATTATTTTCTCTCTGCAAAGCAATAACTTGCAGCAATAACTTGGTCCAAATTGCTTCAGCCCATCTGTCAACCAAGCTCAGAAAATAAGACAGGGTAACTTCCCACTCCAGTTGCTGCACTGGTTACCTGTCTTTTCCTGGTAAGTCAAAGGGTTGGTCTTGACCTATGAGGTCCTACAGGATTCAGCTCCTGGATATGTCCAACCCCATCTCTCGTGTTCACTCAGTATCCGTGGTGTGCATTTTGCTCATTCTTTAATCTTAAAATACCTAGGCCCTTCTGTGATATCTGGAACCAAAGTCAGAATGAGAACCTTTTTAGTTATGGCACCTACTCTCTGGAACTCTCTGTTTGCTGCAACCTGATTAGCTCCATTTCTGATGTCTTTTTAAAAACTGCTAAAACACACTTTTTCACCTTTGCTTTCACCTCTGCTTCAACAGAGTTTAAACTGGGCAATGGCTATTTGTTTTTCTTTCTAATGTTTGTTTCTTGTTTTATCCTTTGTAAACCACACAGAGTCTCTGGAAATCCATGGCATATAAGTCTAATAAATGAATAAATATCAACGGGAACTTCTGTTGGTTACTGACTGGGAGGGCAGACATTTTGTTGGCCAGTCTTCCAGCAAATGTGGAAAAGGTCTAAGGTTTAATTTAAGGGACGTTTTTAGGAAAAGGCTTTTAGGAGACCCATTCCCAAGATTTTATGCCAGTATATATATTTCCTGCCCATTCCCCTCTCCTGAAGCAGATGTGTACCGGGCCAGTGAAAATCCCACCATTCACAAGGATTTGGTGTCTTTAAGTTCTCTAGCCAACTTCTGATTCCCTCTGGGCTTGATCCTAGGCGTTTTCGCACTAAGGCGAAGACGCCTCGGAACGCTTCCCCCCGAACGGGTTGAGAACACTTTCCCGTTCACACAAGGGCAGGTAAGGAACGCTTTGAGAGCAGTTCCCTCACCTGCCAGTGCGAACGGGAAAGTGTTCTCAACCCATTCGGGGGGAAGACCCTCCCCCGGGCTGCTCCCATTGGCTCCTATGGAGCGAGGGTGGGCAGCCGGCTGCCTTCTGTCCCTGGGTTCCTGCTCACTCCCGAACCCCAGATTGGGCTCCAGGGGTGGGCAGGAACGCCAGCCAAAAGCCCCCTACCCATCCAAAGTGTCTTACCTTTTCCTGCAGGCTCCATTCTGTGTGGAAAGGCCGGGCCGTTCTGAGCACGCTCGAAGGGGCGGCCCCTCATTGGCTGGGCACCCGCCTGCATGTGCGGGTGCCAAGCCAATGAGGGGCCGCCCCCTCGAGCGTGCTCAGAACGGCCCGGCCTTCCTACACAGAATGGAGCCTGCAGGAAAAGGTAAGACACTTTGGATGGGTAGGGGGCTTTTGGCTGGCATTCCTGCCCACCCCTGGAGCCCGATCTGGGGTTCGGGAGTGAGCAGGAACCCAGGGACAGAAGGCAGCCGGCTGCCCACCCTCGCTCCATAGGAGCCAATGGGAGCAGCCCGGGGGAGGGGCCGAGCTGTCACAGGGAGAGAGCGTGCGAACGCTTTCTCTCTGGGACGGGTCGGAACGCGCAGAGACGGTTTCAGAGCACTTTTTAGTGCTCTGAAACTCGAACGCATGGAGGGCACGTCGGGACGCTTGCGGACGGCCTGGAATGGATCCCGCCGCCTGCAAGAGCGAATGCTGCATTCCGACGTGCCTTCCATGCGTTCGAAAAACCCCTGTGCGAAAAGGCTCCCTATCTATTCTACATATGGCACATAATGAGCATGTCAGGACTGTGAACAGGACTGACACCCCATACTAATGAACCTACGAATCAGGTTAAATTTTTGTTCTAAGAGAAATGTTTGCTTCCTTCTTCTTGCCAGATCTTCCCTAGAGCACTGGAATGCAAATTCCTTCAGGAGCAACTACTGAAATGTTAAACAACAAAGGAGCTTTACTTTAGTTAAATATTTTGAATTGAAACAGCAAGGCTACATTTCCAAGGTGGTGAAACCTCCAAGACACAAGTCTATTTTAATCTTTATTTTGGCATATGATGTAAATTTTTTGACTATTGTATTTTCCTACAAATGCTTTATTATACGCTGCCTTAGGCAGAATAGCCAAAGGGGGCTTATATGAGAATGACAAAATAAATAGATAATAATGCACTTTTTAAACCCTGTAATATCCTTGTTTCTATTGTTCCCTTCTGGTTGGCATGAATGCATTAAAAGTTATATTGGAAAACTGTTTGCCTAACCTATGGTCAATGTTCTTTTTAAGCTTCAACACAGTACTTGCTTGAAATATTTCCTTGTAAATGAATAAGAATGATCCACTAAGGATTAGGAGGTTTCCTTTGAGGAGAAGCACATTTCAACAATAGTGCTTAGATAAACTTACAACAAATCCATCACCTTTTATTCAGGATGAATATGGATACCGTACCGCTAAAAAATTTAGTTCAACTTAATTGAATAACAACATCCACAAAAGGGACAATGCCTCCATGATTACATTACAGGAGTGGAAACTTCTTATTTTAAAATAAATACAAGAGCAACACCCAGATAAAGGAAAGAAAACGGACAATAGTGGGGGGGGTATTATCCCCATTTTGTTTTTCAGTAGATTAATCTTAAATTTCTCCAAATATGAGCAACTAAGACTGTGTTCAGACATAACAAAAGGAATACCTCAGAAGTACCTTAGAGTCAGTGTTGTGTGGCCCTGGTGTTCTGAAGCCTTCTTTACCACCTCCCTTTCCTATTTATTTGAATTTTTATCCTACCCTATACCCAAAGGTCTCAGAGTGGGTCACAACGTATAAAAGAAACACATTAAAACTGTAACAGTGGCTGCAAAGTATTAAGTGCGTCTGGAAGCATCCTCAGAGGAACCTCAGAGATTCTTTTGTTGTTTGCTATATCTGATCACAACCTAACTTTGGGTGTGTCCAGACATACAGATACTTATGACATACTGAATGTCTCCTGAAAGAGTAGGAGGTGCAGGAGATGAATTAACTGACAAACAAAAGCTGTCTGTCTCAGCACAGTTCCTTGAATGGATAGTGTGGCAACAAGATTTCTGCCTGAGGGTCACTTCAGACCACGGGAATATGGCCAGATGTCACCAATTTTCAGTCTTCTGAGAGCAAGTCGAGGTGGAAGATGTGCTTGTTAAGCTGCCTTCTCCTTTCGTGCATCTGTATGGGAAAAGGGAGATGAATGCAGATTAAAAGCTCACATTGCAGTTGTAAGAGGTTTACCAAAAGGGTGCTTGAGTCAGAGATTGGTGTTGTTTGGAGGCTGGAACCATTCATCAGCCCCACATCCTGAATATCCAGGAGCGTTCATGTGGATGAAGCCTTGGTCTTATCTTCATAGTTGCAGATTGAAAGAATGCTGGATGATTGGGGTTGAGTTGTTTGCATGTTTAAAGTGGCCGTGACCTGGAAAGTAAAATGTTGCTCGTTCAATCCCCTGACTATCCCCAGATGTAGGCAACAGCAAACCACTTCTGTATCTCTGCAAAGAAAACTTCATAGAGGTTCTATGGAGTCAACCAGGAGTTGCCCATGATTCAATGGTACTCAACAGCAACAGCAGTAACAAGGTTTAATAGGGATGTGCGCGAATATTTGAAATATTCATTATTTGTACAAATTTGTACAAATTTGGAAATTCGTATACAAATCAAATGTCCGGACATTCAGATTTCCAAATTTGAATGAATACAAATATCTCAAGTTATTCATATGAATAATTTGGACATTCATATCTGTAATGCGTATGTACCTGTATGCATCCCGTACACATCTGTACACATCCGTATAAGATGAAAACAGGATGTGTACGGGATACATACGGATGCGTATGGATATGTACAGATGCATACGGGATGCTTATGTACCTGTACAGATATGAATGCCCAAATTATTAATACGAATACATACAAATGTATTCGTATCAGTTCAAATGCTTGGACATTTCTTTGTTCATTATTCAAATTATTTGGATTATTCATTATTTCATTACTGGATTCTTCAATATTCAATTCATTATGATTTGAATTAGAAAATTGCATTCATGCACATCCCTAATGTTCAAAGCAAAAATATTCTGTTTTGCTCTGACACTACAAAGTGAAGTGTCAATTATTTGGTCAATGATCTTGGAGAGTAAAGCTGAGATGGCTGAGAAACATTCCAGTAGGTTGGTTGAAATTTTGCTTGCTAAATCTGATGGTGTGGGACAGAGGAAATGTACAATGGATGTCAAAGACCCAATGTCTAAAATTGTACATTTGCTAAACACGACTTTTATATTTTGCTTTGCAATGAATTCTGCTAGGTTTTTCTTCCCTCAGGATCCACAGATCAATTGATTTTCTTTGATTTGCAGAGGTGTTGGGCCTTTATTTGCTAGTTAATCTGCATGATTCGTGTGTAGTATCTTCAGTAATACTATGGAGCTTTTCTTTACATAAATATTAATTTACATAATTTATTTTAAATTTAATTGCAGTGAGCACCCCTAATTAAGCTGATTTTTGGGTGATAATCACTCACAATGGAATCAAATCAAAAATCCGGGGATGGATTGGCTGGCACACAGAAAGAAGCTGCCCTCCGCACATTAATTCAGCGCACAGGATATAGTTTGGTTCAGGTAGGAATTTACCTGTTGCATTACTACTTTTGGATCATGAGTTTGCAGGTAAATTATTTACCTTACCTAGAACTTGGCCAGTGGTTTTTCCATGTGGACTTCCAACTATTCTACTGTAATATGCTGTATGCAATGGGATATTTTACTTCAACTCATAATGCACCCAAGAAAGGCCAGATAACCAAATAAAATCTTCTACTTCCCTCCGGTGGCTCCTATTCAGTTCCTTTAATGGGTATACATTGGAATAATGCTAATTCTAGTGGTTTTATGTGTCAACCATCTCATTGTTGTGCTCAGTGGCCATAACCCACATAGCACTTCAACAAGGGAATTGGTGGTGGGAAAAGCTCCCATTGGGGATCTCCTTTTGATGTCTCTGAATTGCATTTTCATGAAAATGCAAGGGAGGGGCTTCAAAGCCCTTGTAGTCTGAATGTGCAGACCACTTCTGACTATGCTCATCCTACAAAGACTGGCTATTAGGCCAAGCAAATATCTTCCCCCACAGGTTAATGCAACAATACAAACACATATATGCTCACACATAGTAGGACTGACTTCAAGAACAGAGAAGGGCATGACCAGAGAAAGTCTGCTATTGTACATAGCCATAAGGTGCTGAAATTAACAGAGACATTCTCATTTTTTCCCCTTCAACTCAGGAAAATGGCCAAAGGAAATATGGAGGACCACCACCAGGCTGGAATGGACAACCACCTGAAAGAGGCTGTGAGATTTTTATTGGAAAATTACCCCGTGATCTCTTTGAAGATGAACTCGTACCATTATGTGAAAAAGTAATAATTTACATTTAGTAAATGTTCTTCTCTTGCATATAGTCCAGGAATGGGAGATATGTAAAAACTTGTCAACGTGATGAGTGAATCTAAGCATCCTCAGTATGAATATGACCAGGTCTAATCTCCTCAAGGATGGGAAAGAAGATCTGTACAATATTTGCAAGTTAGCCATTGCAGATAATTTCTCAGAACACTGTACAGTGGGAAACAGATAATGTGCCAAAATAGCTTGGCATTTGCCTTTCATGCCTGAAACCAACTACAAGTTCATGAGCAGTAGCTGTATCTCCATTACACATTCAAGGAAACTTAATAGAGCTGACCTCCATTGGGATCAGCGGAAACTGGACTCACTTAGGCCCTTTTTACTCTCAGCTTTAGTCTAGACTACAGCTGGAGCTCTTATAATTTCAGGAAGTGAAGTGAAACAAGTGCTGGTCTTTTGTGGTCTCTGGTGTAGCTGAGGTCAGGTGGAGTCCAGAACAACTTCTCCAGGATGACAGTGCTCAACCAGGCAGGAGAGGCAACCAGAGGGCAGGGTGGTCAGGCTGCCACTGAACCACCTCCAGGAGTAATGGCACAGTTCTCCTCCTCTTAAGGCACAGCTTCTACCTCCTGTCCTTTTTGGCCTCTAGGGCACAGTCTGGGACTCTCCAAGTCTCTCCAGGTGGTGCTTCCATCTGGGAGCATCTGGGAGATTCCCAGAGCAACCCCAATCCTCTGAAGTTGTGGACCAGTTTTTACCTTCACCAGGAGCTGCTAGGGAGCTCATGGTGAGTCCTCAGACTTACTGTTCACACCATCTTCCACAGCTGTTGCCATGGAAATTCAGACAGTCCACATCACAAATGTCAGTAGTTAGGTTGGCGACAATACTGGCACTAATGGTGTGAATGTGGACCATTTCCCCTATACGTAACTGTGCTGTAATCCTCTTTCCAGGCAGTTAAGTGTGAACAGGCCCCATGTCTCTGTTATGCAGTAAAGACACCTTAATGAGACTCTCAGTGCAGCAGGTCTCCTTTGGGAGTAATAGAAACTGGCCTCACTTGCCAGTTGTGCAATGGAACCTGCGGAGGCTTTCAGTATAGGCAGTTTCCAGAGCCACTTGCAAAATCAATAAACAGATTAGTTGTTGATCTTTGATGTTACATTAACTAATCTGTATTTGTATGCAAAGATTAACTCATAATACACATCCATTAGTTAATATGAGGCACAGCCCAGGAATTCTGATAGCCCAATTATCCAAACATATTTCATGCCACCAAACATTAAAAATTAATATTTTTTTTTAAATTAACTTTTGACTTGATTTCTTGATCTATTTACTGCATATCCTAGATTTGTCTCAATTTCTGCTGAAAGCTGAGTATGCTGGCAGGTGAAAATGCCAAATATGAATGCCTTGAACGGCAGTTTCTTGCTTATAATACCAATTTCCTTGTAATAGTAGCCTTACAGTTTAGTGAATAGAGCACAGAATAGGGGAAATCTAGACTCAGATTCTTAATCAGAAAGTCAGTAGGCCAGTCACTAATACTTAGCTGAATGAATGGACTCTACAGGATTCACAAATGACACAGAAATAAATATACCTGTACTGAATAATAAATACCACTATTTCCCATTTCTTAGTAAACATAGACCAAGATGGCAAGTGTTTCCTGTAACAGTCATCAGGATTCAAACTTAACCAATAGCATGTTATAAGACCTGTGTTCTGTTAAAGATTCTACCATAAAGAATGTCTATCCCTTTTCTAATCATCAGTGCCTTAATAAGCATTTCCCTGCATCTGTACTCTGTATTATAAAGTCCCTCCATTTCTGGGTAAAGAAAATTCCATAGAGATGAATTTTTAGAACTGTGTCCTGAGATAACAGTCCTCTAGCCTTGGTTTGCATCTTTCCTCCAATTAAGTTCAGTAAAACCATTTGTGACAGCAACGCCTAGAGGAGTGCAGCAAAGTGTAGGGAGATCAAACGTATAATGGGCACGCTGAGTAAATATGACACAGCCTCAGCTGCGGCACGTGCTTTGCTTTGCCACATACGAGCCACAACTGTTAATGCTGATCATGTTTACAGAGTTTGTGAAATCAGACATGCGCATTCCAGTACATTATTCCTTTTTAGCTCTGAGAGAGCAAATTCCTGTCCAGGGTTTGCTGTTATTTGCTCAGTGACCACGCAAAGTGGCTGAGAATCATAAGGACAGAAGTCTATAAAAAGTATTTTTCCAAGCTGTGGCTCTGGTCTTCTTTGAAGTGGTAGTCAGCCTTCAAAAATGTGAAAAGTTAGGCAGCAACTTCATTAATTACGTCAAGCTCAGTTAGAGTGGCTCACGTTGGGTAGCCGCATGACATGGACTAGCAAGAACACTCTTCTGAGGCTATGAGGCCTTTTGTGTGTTTCTGTTCAGGTCTGGAAATGGCTTCTTCAGATTCCCTATTGCAGCTAATCATAACTTGCCACTGTGCACCTGGTACAGGAATTAATCCTTTCTCTACTGAAAAGCTGTGGCCTGAAACAGTGGATCTGAAATAGTGAGGTGTGTTGGTTCAGACCATGACAAGGCATGATCTGGAACAACAGCATTTGCATCATCGTGATGATGATGGTCCGGTCCAGCCCGCACACTGATCCAGAAGCTCGCACCTGCTTCAGTGTCATCCACCAAGGGTTCAGAAGCTTGTGGAAGTTTCATTCCTAGCCTCAGAGCCTCCAAGGAACCCATGTCAGTGGTGTGCTTTGGTGCGTTCTAGACTAGGCTGCGCCGGTCTGCCAATAATCCTCAGTGTTGAGGACTACCAGTGATCCATATCAAGAGCTCCTTGGTCTGTATTATTACATTTCCATGCAGCCCCTGGAGACCCCATTAGGAACCCTATAGGAACACATTCAGAACAGATCTGGCATGTACCTTCTGCACTGATGACCCCATGTTTCCAATGCATCCTTTACCTGCCAATGCAGATGGGAAACTGTCTTAGGTGCGTTTGGGCCGAAGCCTTCTACAGCGTTTTTGCTGTAGTGCGAAGAGGCCTCTGGTTGCAACTAATCTCCAGGACACTATGAGTATCACCCACCCTGGCATGGTATGCCCAAACGGTATATCTTACTTACAAAATGACAAATAGGAGCAACCACCTGGGGTCCCATGCTTTGCCGAGCACAGGTCAAAGGATGTGATGTTACAGCTACCTAGGATGGGTTTGACATCACCTGTTTGAAGATTAACTAATTAATACTTATCATTATGGCAAAATTTAAAATACGATGGTTTTTAAACTACTGTATAGTTTTAGACTAGGGATGCTCATGAATATTTGTAAAGTTCAATATTTGTATGAATTCAAATTTGGATATTCGTACATGAATCAAATGTTATAACATTCATACATTGACAGTCATATCTATATGAACGTTTTGGAACATTCTTCAAATGAGGAGGTGGGAAAGTGGCTGCACCAGTCACATCTGCAAGGGATCTAGGGTGCATTTGACAGCAATTCAGGGTGGATTTGATGCTTTCAGAGCAGATATGTTACGGAATGTGTATCAGATACATATGCGTTCATATCAGATATCCGTACGAATTTGTACAAATACATTCATATCTAATATTATCCTACCATATTCAGAGGGGATCTATTCAAATGAATATGAATTTTCTTACATTTGATTTGATACAAATCAAATGCAAAAAAAAAAAAACCATTTGTGCAGCTATGTGCACACCTCCAGAAGGCCTAGTTGAGCCTCAGTGGTGGTGAGCGTGCAGTGGTCCTCCAGAAGGCCTAGTTGAGCCTCAGTGGTGGTGAGCGTGCAGTGGTCCTCCAGAAGGCCTAGTTGAGCCTCAGTGGTGGTGAGCGTGCAGTGGTCCTCCAGAAGGCCTAGTTGAGCTTCAGTGGTGGTGAGCGTGCAGTGGTCCTCCAGAAGGCCTAGTTGAGCCTCAGTGGTGGTGAGCGTGCAGTGGTCCTCCAGAAGGCCTAGTTGAGCCTCAGTGGTGGTGAGCGTGCAGTGGTGGCCACAGCCAGATTTTCAGGTAAGCGGCCACAGCCAGAGGGAGTGCAAGACCAGGGGTGGATACATTTCATACATATTCATACAAATCGCAAACATAACAAATATTTTTCACGCACCCCTAAGATGACAATCAAGAATGCTCAGAAGAATTGTGACGAGCACATTGCTAAGAACCTCACAAAAAATATGTACATCAGAAGTAGAAATCCAAGCAGAAGAGCTGTTGGACCACTGGATGATAATGGACAGAAAGGGATAATTAAAGAGAACACAAAGATTGCAGAGAGGCTTCTGTTTACATTGAAGGAGAGGCTGGTGCCTTTGCCAGGACTTTGTGATTTGCAGTCATGCACTAGATTGCCCAGTCACCATAGAATTTGCACTTACCCTGATGCAGGATAAGATTAAGGTAGCTGGGGATGGGGCCAGTATTCACAATGCAAACACCAGCCTCCATCCCTGATCTTAATTTCCCTGCAGCACTATCCCAGGGAATTCAAGTGCAAAAAAGCCCATTGAGAAAAAAGAAAAGGAAAAGGAAACGTGATCACACCACTGAAGGAAGCCCAGACATGGTCTAGGTAGGTCACTGATTGCAATTAGTTAATCAATATTTTTAAAACTGTCCACAGAAGAGTAGGTGGAAGTATCTTTATCTATTGGTAAGTATACTAGAAAACTCTAAAATATTTGACATGAAAAAAGAAAACAAGTGCAGAATATATTAAGTGAATCCATAAAATTATGAAACCCAAATTTAGTGATGGAAATATAATTAAGGTAATCAATATCTGGCCAACACAAATAATTCAATGTTTTGCCAGAATTGTTGATTCTGTTCAAGCTGATTTGACACAGGACAAATGCCAAGAGAACTAATTAATATGTACTATATGCTAGAGTCATGAAGAGACGTTGACCAGCTATTTTTACTGAGCCATTCGGGTAAAAGCACATCATATATTGAAAGGCTTTGTTAAAGAAAGGGAAACATACATGGGAAACATCTGTCATTTGCCAAGCTCTGGGGTTATCAAATGCCTCCATTATCATGAACCAATTTCCTTTATGGACATTGCCAAATATAAGACCAGAAACACAGAGACAGAAAATGTTTAGATTGCCTAGTTTTTCTGTGAAGATAGACAAAAATAGGAGTTTTAAAAACTTGAACAAAGCCAAAATCTGAACATTTTTCTTTAACATCTTGGGACTCCTTGCCCATTTTTTTTCCCCCATTTATGCAGAAGGTTCTACGGATGTGCATAGGGTTCTTTTTGTATTCAATTCGTATTGAATACAAATGCAAGAAAATTCATATTCGTTCGGATTGATCCCCATCAAATGTAGTAGGATTCAAATTTGACACGAATGCTCAATCCCATGCGAATCCCATACATATCCCATAAGAAGCTTTATATGAGTGTATCAAAATATTTGATTCAAATTTGAATGTCAATCTTTGAATGTGCTAACGTTCAATTCGAATGTCTGAATTCAGCCCCTTTCAACAATAAAGGAACACAGAAGATATTAAACCAGTACAAAATAGTTTGCCTCAGTTCAACAGATATGTGTGCCTGGTACCAAGCACATATCGCTAGAAGCAGATGAAGATTTGTTTTGCACAGTGGTAAGAGTAGAAGGAGCCTCTGGTCATGTTCTGACAGCTGTGGAGGTCACACTCAGAGCTCCAGGGAGCCACAGGCGGAGCTAGACGTTTACAAGTCCACTGCCCTGAAGTCCACAATACGTCCCACTCTGACAGGAGCCGTCCTATTGATTAATTCACAGCAGCTGTTTAGCCACGTGAACCAAACTGAGGTGGCTGACTGCACGGGGTAACTGAATGATATTATGGCTGAAAATTTACCCATACTGTACAAGTGTTGATACTCCCTAAGCTGATTTGGGGAAGGGGTACGTAAATGGCCTCCTGAGATGGCTAAGTCATACCAGCAGTGACCCCCCCGCCCAAAATAAAATGCTTTGAGAAGCATACTGGAGACAAATAGAAGCTGAAATTAATAATGTAATGGGACAAGAACACAGTATGACAATAGTACTTGAATTGTTAAAAATATTTAGTTGTACAAATTCACAGATCAAGAAAATAATTATTAAGATAAGATACTGATATCAGCAGCACAGATTATAATAGCACAGCCATGGAAATACAGGTCAAACAATTGACTGTAAAACAATAGCATAGTAAGCTTTGGGAAGTTTTACTAGATGATTTCAAAAAAAAGTGCAAAAATATTAAGAAGAAAGATAATTGTTTGGGAAAATTGAAACCACTAGAGGAGGTGAACCCAATAATAGTAATGAGGAGGAGGAGGAGGAGGAGGCATTTTTTCTACCCCGCTTTTCTCACCCACTTAAGGGGATTCTCAAAGCGGCTGACAAAGCTTTCTATTCTTCTCCTCACAGCAGAGCACCCTGTGAGGTAGGTGGGGCTGTGAGATATCAGAAGACAGCTGTGACTAGCCCAGGGTTACCCAGCTTGCTTCATGAGGGAGGGCGGAATCAAACCTAGCATTCCTAGATAGCAGTACGGCTCCCTAACCACTAGACCAAACTGGCAAATTACCTTCTGGGAGGTTGGAGAAACAGACAGGAAGCCTTTTCGCATTAGGCCTTTTCGATGCGCTGGGACGGGGCATTTGCTCTTCTGGGGCGGCTGCATCCATTCCGACCCACCCCAGCCGTCGCAACGCATCATAGACTCATTCGAGTTTCAGAGCACAAAAAAGTGCTCTGAAACCGTTCGGCCCATCCCGGGTCATTCCCAACTATCACAGATGGAAGCATTTGCACACTCTGCCTCCGTGACAATTGGGCCCCTCCCCCAGGCTCCCCCCATTGGCTCCTGGGGAGCCAGGGGCAGGAAGGCCTATCAGGTGCCTTCCTTGGGGTCCTGTGGGCAACCCGGGGCCAGATTGGCTTCCTGGGGCCAGCGGGACCCCCACCCAACACCCGCCATCCCACCCTGGGGGTGCACGGGTGAAAGAGGCTTACCCGTTCAACACCGGGCAGCAACTGGGGCAAGGAGGCCAGCCGTGCTGTGCGCATGTGCACAGCATGGCCTCTGATTCTCCAGGCAACTGCACCTGCACAGATCACCCATTGAAGCCAGGCATGTTTGCAACACGTCCTTTACCTGCCAATGCAGGTGCCAAAGTATCTTAGATGTGTTCGGGCCGAGCGTTTTAGTTGTGGTGCAAAGAGGCCTAGGGTGTCTCTAAAGGTTGTAAAGGTTTTGCCTTTGCCTTCTGTTTGAATTGCCCAGACGTGATTGGTGGGCCATTGTGTGAGACAGGATGCTGGATTTGATAGGCTATGGCTTGATCCAGCAGGGCTCCCCTTATGTTCTTAACATGGTATTGCAAATGATTAGAGAAGATTGCTAGAGAGTGGTGAACTATAGAAGTAATGACTACAGAAAGGAAAGAAGAATGATGGTTCTGGCATCTATGTTGTCCAAGATGTATCTATGGATGTGTGACACTCTGTAAGCTCAGAAAAACATAAATATTTTTTTAAAAGAAGATGTCCTGAAAAGGGAGACATCTGAACATGACCCTAGTGCAGTTACTGTAACTGTTTTCCTTTCAATCAACCACTTTTAGATGTAATTTACATGTGTCACATAATATGTATGTAAGAAAATTGCACTGAAGGGAACTAAGAGACCTTCCTTCCTTCCTTCCTTCCTTCCTTCCTTCCTTCCTTCCTTCCTTTCCACCTCCTTTAGGTCCTGTTACTTAAGAATAAACTAAAGCTAAATATTGTAAGCATGTTCTGGTAGCAGTCATTTACTTTGCTAACAAGTTCAGTCACGCTAACGTATCATGGGCTGGATGTCAACACATGCTGCCTCTGTTTACTTTGACTTTGTATGTGGGTTTGAAAGCAAACCCTGGGGCTGTTTGCACTTAACTGTGCAGGCATTCAGGTTATGAGGGCCAGGTTCGCACCATGACCACTGACGGCAGATCAGTGCAGATCACCAGCAGTCGCAGTGCAGACAATCCTTTCTGGATTGTCTGAAAAGCCACAGCAACGGCCATGGAAACTTCTGCCATATGCCAGGCCACTGCTAGGGGGATTAAAATGTAGTACACAATTGCACAGCCAGACCCGCACTGCCTCACCTCGCAGCTTCTCTCTCAAAAGCGGGTGTGAATGTTCCCATCTCGGAGCATACTAGCCATTCCCAATCAAACTGTGGAGAGGTTTTTACTTCTCCACAGCTACAGAGGATTGGAGCAATTTAGGGACACTTCTGGGCCTCCGCGCTGGCAAAAGCAGGAGTGACTGCAACTGCTCTGGGAGGGTAAGTGTGAACAGGCCCGTAACACTTTTTCTTTTTCTTTTTTTTTTCCAAGGAAAATGACTGAGCCAAACTCAGAACAATAGAATTTTGTCCAAATGCTCCCTTTTCATGCTTTTGTGTTACAGATTGGAAAAATTTATGAAATGCGACTGATGATGGACTTTAATGGAAACAATAGGGGATATGCTTTTGTAACATTTTCCAACAAACAGGAAGCAAAGAATGCAATCAAACAGCTGAATAATCATGAAATTAGGTGAGCATCACTTATTTATTTTACACCTAGTGTATCTGAGTAGTCCAGTGACTGATAGTTAAAAAGGAACGCAGGCAACCGGTTATATCATGAAAGCAATGTGAGAATGGAAGGCTGCCTTCTAGTAGGATAAATGACTAATCTGCACTTGCTGGTGTCCCTTACCAGCACGTACCTCATGGTCTCTGGTGGGATGCTCTATCCACACAGGCCACAGCATAATCCAGATTGGGGGCAGGGGCTGATCTGGATTACTGGCCGTTCTTGACTAGGGATGTGCATGAATATTTGTATTATTTATTATTTGTACGGATTCATGCAAATTCAGACATTCAGATTTGAATTGAATGTGGGCACATTCAAAGGCTGACATTTGAATCCAAACCAAATGCCTCAGAACATCATACAAAGCTTCATTACATTTGTGAACCTGGGAGGAGAGAAGGCAGCTTCTCTAGTCGCATCTTCAACAGATCCAGAGTGGATTCAAAGTGGATTCAGGACAGATTTGATGTGTTCCAAGTGGATACTTATGGAATACGTATAGTATACATAGCAAATACGTATGGGATTCATACGGGATTTGTATGGGATTCATAACTAACATTTGTATCGAATTCATATGGAACATTCATATCGAATCGAATCCTACCATATTCAAAGGGGATCTATTCAAACAAATACAAATTTTATTGCATTTGATTCGATATGAATCGAATATATATATAAAAAAAACCATTTGTGCACATCCCTATTCTTTACATCAAGCACTACCAACATATCAGCTATACCCAGCCCAGATTTCAGACATGTGCAGAAGGCATGCCTCCATTTTGTGGACCATTGGGAGATCCATTTCAGCAGTGCATCAAAACACACTGCTGAAATGAGTTCCCTGAAGGCTCCAAGGGTAAGGCACTATAGTGAAGAAAGACCCTGGCCCTTTCTGCACTTGGCCTTATTCTGGAATATAGCTCTGGATAGCAGTCTGCTGGCCACAAGCTAATGCAGACTATGACTGGCCTTGCTTGGAGTCTTCCATAGTCTGCATTAGCTTGTGGGCAGCAGACTGCTATCCAGAGCTATATTCCAGAATAAGGCCAAGTGCAGAAAGGCCCCCTGGGTCTCCATTACCTAGCAAAGGCATCTTAACCAGGCCTTTATTTGTGGAAAGTCCACAAATAAAATGGATAAAAATGAAAAGGTGCGAGCAATCAGATCTGAAGATGGATTGAAGAAGGTTTAAAGTGAAGGTGTGGCCATGGCATAGCCTGAAAGTTGTCAATAGTTGCTGGCAACTAAAGGAATAGTTTCCCTCCTCCTCCGTTCTTCATCATGTATGGCCTTAAGGAAATTCTATCCTTTTCTATTTCCCTAAGAAAAATAGTTGATACTGTACTCATGAGACTGGAACCAGAACCACAAATTACCTGGCTGTTAACAAACTACCGTGTTTCAATTAAAATTGCATTCATGTTTGTTCTAGGCATTCCTTTGCCCACATTTTAAACTACACAAGCAATGACAAAAGTTTGTGTATCAGTATTCAGTGACTGAAGAGCACCTGGACCACCTCAAGTTGAGACCCCATACTTACCGAATAGAGGAACAAAGGATATCTGAGCAAACTGGGATTTGTACAGGGTGGGAGAGATTAAAGCCAATCCAATTTGTTAAGTGATACTCTAAGAAACCATATCATTTGTGCCTAGTCTACAAATTCAAGACAACTGCTTTAAAATGATTAGGGTGTATTAGGCTGCATCTCCATGTGATGTGTGGGGAAAGCACCTGATGGACTGAGGCACTTGCTCTGGTCCCAGAGGTTAGAGGTGTACCCCCCACATGCCCTCAACTCTCACCATTGCAAAGTTTCCTTGCTTTGAATTATCTACTCAGGACCATTGAAGAGTGTGCAGAAAATGGCCCCAGAAGTCAGCCATTTCCTTTTCCCTGCAAAATGGCCAGGCAACCAAGTTAAATTGCCTGTATTACTGCTGTCCATCCACACAGTGGCAGTGGAAGTGCCCTCAGAATTGTTTTTCAATGTGGCCTTGCTGTCACTGTGCCTTTGGACCATTACCAGGCATCTTTTTCATCTGGTACGGTTGCAGTTTTGGTCTAGAAGGGAGGCAAGTGAGGGGCACATAGCATAAGAGCATGAGTAGATAAGGAGAATTTTTTCTCTCTTCTTCTGAGGACATCAGAACTAGGAAGTAACTTCATGAAACCAAACCAATGAAGAGCCAGAACATACAGAAGAAAATATGCAGAGCGCCTAGTTGAATGGTGGAATTCATGGCCACAAGTTGTGTCACTGGCCACTAGCTTGGAGGTCTTCAAAGGGGGTATGGATCAGTTCATAACAGGCAAAGGAATAAACAATTACTAGATTTGATAGCTGCATCATGACACTACCGATAGAGATGGTTATATTCTTCTAAAGTTCAGCTCCTGGGGACCATGAGGAAGACAAGGAAGGCATTTATGCCCTGCTTATGGGTCCCCATGTTCAACCGGTTGCCACTATGACTAGATGGGCCACTGGTCCAGTCCAGCATAGCATTTCTTATGTTCTTATGTACCATAAAAATGGAACTGTTGTTTGTATGCAGGAACGGTCGACTCCTAGGGGTTTGTGCCAGTGTAGACAACTGCCGTTTATTTGTAGGAGGAATCCCCAAAACCAAGAAGAGGGAAGAAATTTTAGCAGAGATGAAGAAAGTTACCGATGGTGTTGTCGATGTCATTGTGTACCCAAGTGCAGCTGATAAAACAAAAAATCGTGGATTTGCCTTTGTAGAGTATGGAAGTCACAGAGCAGCTGCTATGGCAAGACGAAAACTATTACCAGGTAATGTGCATAACAATACAAAAACATGGCAAGATATAGAAGGAAACCATAGTAGTTATCAAATTTAAAAAAGAACAGAACATAGTACCAATCTGAAACCTGTACAGCCAAATGGGTTATGACTAACAAGGGATGGTGGCTTGGGAGTGGAATGCTGGGGGTTGTTCAGGGACATCTGGAAAATCACAACATGGGAACCTCTGCTATGAAGGGGTCACCAAAGCCTTCGTTTGCCATTGTCACACCACCACTTTAAACCTTCTACAGTCCGTCTTCAGGTCTGACTGCTTACACCTTTTCATTTCTATCAATTTCATTTATAGAGTTTCCATTCAAGAAACTATACATGGAGGGTGGAAAGTCCACAAACAAAAGGGACAAAAATGAGAAGATGTGAGCAGTCAGACCTGAAGATGGTCTGAGGAAGGTTTAAACTAAAGGCTTGACCATGGCCCTTAGATGTCAACAGAAACATCTGAGCCCACCAAAGCAAGAGGCCAATTCAAGGGTTTATCTTCTGTCTTCCATGCTCAGAAAGTTCCTCCTGATTTTCTGACCCTTGCCCAAAGTTTTTACCTTTCTGATTCAACAGCCTATCCTTTTTCCTACATATGGGACAGAAGTGAGAGGAAATATGACCTACTGTATTTTCTGGCATATAAGACTACTTTTTAACCCAGGAAAATCTTCTCAAAAGTTGGGGGTCATCTTATAAACCGGGTGTTGTCTTCTTATACGGCGAATATATCCCAAACTCTATATTTTAACTGGAAAGTTGGGGGTCGTCTTATACGCCCAGTCGTCTTGTATGCCGGAAAATACGGGTATTTTTTTTTTAAACAAAATCTATGTTCACAGCACTTTCTTTTCACGCCCATACAACTTACAATGTCACAAATGCTTTGCAGAGTTCTACATTAAGCTGCTGTATGGAGTTAATTCAACATTATGTAATGATGGAATGCCAATTGATTCACAGGAAGGATACAGTTGTGGGGACATCCAATTGCTGTGGACTGGGCAGAGCCAGAGGTGGAAGTTGATGAAGATACAATGTCATCAGTCAAAATCCTCTATGTAAGAAACCTTATGTTGGCAACCACTGAAGAAGCAATTGAAAAAGAATTTAACAGCATTAAACCAGGTAATTATTTTTTTTAAGTATTCCATTCAAGGCTTGTCAGTAAACCAAAGAAAGGTATCCAATAAACTGAGGGTTGGGGGAAGAAATCCTGGCTGAATATTTTTAGAGTGAGGAAATGTCAGAAAAACATAAAAGCCACAGATTTAATTTCCATGAAAAGTGTTTTTAAAATGTTCACAACACAGATGCAGCTATGAGAGTAACAAATTTTCCTTGAAGATATAAAGCTGAATACACAGGAGAACTTATGTGTATATATATAAGAGTTTAAAAACAAAAAACAAACAGTAGGAGAAACACAGCATCCTATAATCATTTCATTCCAGATGATGCCTTAAGGAGAGGAGGGAGAGATTGAATATTTTTAATTAGACATAGTGGCAATCATCTGTATATTAAAACAATCCACAATTTTTTTTTTAGCCCATACAGAGTTTATTACTGACAGATTTAAAATGCATAATCTAAGATGGCACTAAGGCCATGGTCACCCCTTCACTTTAATCCTTCTTCAGTCCATCTTTGGCCCCCAATGCTCACATTTTTTTAGTCCAATCGTTTTATTCATGTGCTTTCCTCCCTTCAGTTGTACTTTCCCGAGTCCTGATTTTTACAGGTCTCAAGCCACGATAGAGTGTTAATCCATTTTCATTTGCTGGATGTGATCAGGGAAGAGGACTGAAGGGGGGGTGGACCATACTATAATGGGTGGATACTGCATGAATTTGCCTTCCCATTCACCCAATGTGTGATTATACTGTTGGGTGACAGAGCCTTTATCCTATCAGAGTGCAGGGGGTTTTGAGGGGTGGAGATCTCAAGATGGGAACAGCAGCATGTGAGCATAGTGGCCCAAACTGAGGATGATCTGAGGAAGGATTATCAGATATTTCATGTGGTCAGAGTTAGTGCATTTTGAGTACAGCTTCTTAATAAGACCAACTCTTTCAGTGAGGAGGGGGTTCCTCCTTTTTCTATTCCATTCTTTCTCTATAATAACTCTGTTTTATTCACTCTGGGCATGTCCATCCTGACTTCAGGCACTAGCCTCAAGCTGTCCTGGCCTTGGTACTATTTGCTAGCAGTGCGTACTGCTAGGTTGGGGAACCGCACAAGTGTTTGTGCCATCAGTGGGCTCAGGGAAGAGGCCTATTTAAATAATCTCACAACAAGCTGGTGACATCACTACCAGCTGCCTCAAGGGCAGCTTGGAGACAGACTCAGAAGTTGGCAAACGGATGCTGACAGTGTTGGTGCTGTGCTCAGACAGCCCCAGGTTGGCAAAGGGCTGTGAACAGCCAAACATGAGGGCAGGTCAGAGTCACCCTGACTCTGCATAGTCCTCTCCCACTCTCCCAGTGTGGACACAGCCTGTAGTAGAATCTGCACAGGGAGGGGAAGGATGCTTTTAAGTGTGCATTGAAAGTCTTATAATGGTGCCAACTGGATACTACCTAAGTCTGGAAGTCACCTTGAACTTCTTGAGGTAGAAATATTTATATATTTCTTTTTTAAAAAAGAATACAATATCTAAGATTGAATTAATTCAACTTCGCACAAACAAATAAACCCTGAATCAATGCTATGATTGTTATTTTGTAAGCCAAGCTCCCAAGCTGAAATTTTAACAGACTTGTACTCTTCATTTAATACAATATTGCATAATCAGTCATCAAAATGTTAGCTAATAAGTGTAGAAAGCTACATTTCCTTGCAGAGAGCTCAAAGCACAAACTCTCCAGTGGCTAATTACAGGCCTAAAGCTAGGAAGCATAAACTGAATGATGAGGGAAGCAATTATATTCAGCTTATATTCAGGGGATTTTTTAAAAAAACTTTATTTTTTTAGAAATATGGCTGATTATTCACTATTGCAATTCTATTTATTTGAGCTGCTCATCTTCCCTATCCTTCAAAGTTTAGAAATGCCAAACATTCAGAAAACAAAACTCTTGACACAAACATGTCCACAGGATCCAATTCTTCCATTTTCCTTGAGTTTTATGTAGACATATGGCAAAAAAAAAAAACCACCGTGGAATTATGCTATCACATTTGCTGGGAGCTGCTTCTACTTTTTATTGATGAGCAAAGTGACAGTTTAGGCAAACAAGGAGCCAATTTTTGGCGTGTCCCCATGGAGTTAAAAAAAAAACTCAGGGTGGAATCAGGACAGCTTAATGCGAATCTTAATTTGCATTAATCTGTCCCCATGGTAATGGAGGACAACGCGGGTTCAAGCCGAACCCACCCATCCCCATGAAAACCATGGTAAATCCCTGCATTGGGATACCACGGTTTTCTCCAAACCCCCCCCCCCCCCGCTTGCCTTACTGCACAAATGTCCTTTAGCCCAAACGAGTGCCTGACAGCTGCCCTGCAGTCAGCTGAGCAGCTGTCAGGCGGGGATAGGGGCTGTCAGGTGAAGAGACACACGCATACATGAGTGAAGCTGACATGGGTGGGGAGAAACAGAGGAAGGGGAAGCCCACACAATCCCTCACAGATCAAGGACTGAGGCGAGGGGGCAAAAAATAGAAGTGGGGACAGAGCAGAGGCCGGTGGAAGCAGGAAAGCGGCCACTTTGCCAGCTTCACTCATGTGTGTGTGTGTGTTTCTTCGCCTCCCCTCTCTTTCAATTTCTTTTTCTGTGGGCTTCCCCTTCCTCTGTTTCTCCCCCCCCACACACACTTGTCAACTTCACTCATTTTCCTCACACGGTTTTCTCCAAACCCGCTCCCCTTGCCTGAGCATGCAATTGCAATCGCCCAGGCAAGGGCTTCCTTTAGCCTGGACAAGTGCCGATCGCGTGCCCAGGCAACAGGGGAAAGTTGTGCTTGCAGCATTAGTGGCAGGGACAGCAAGACCCTGCCTGCTAATGCTGCGATCATAACATGGGAGTGTCCCCATGCCCCCAGGATAATCCGTTCTTGCTCCCTAATTTGGGGCAAGAACAGTTGGAAAGGGTTTTTTTGTTGCAGATAGGTCTTGTTTGTCTCGCATGCAGCCCGAATTAGGGCTTTGCATGGGGACTCTCCCGAGATGAACTCACTTTCACCTTGGAGTATTTTCAGCATGGAGACGGGCCCTTTGAATGACATTTCTAGTAACTGAAAAAGGAAAACACTCTCAAGAAGAAAATATGGAACCTCAAATGGTTGCAAAGGTCTATAGACCGCAACAGCACCTGTCTTCTGAGTAGCTATGGATCTGGTAGCTATTTCCCTTATGCCTGCTAAGATCATCAGTATGCAGATATGTTCTAAGGGTTTTTACTCATTTCTAGTAACATATTTCTAATACCTGTCATTAAACCAATATAAATACATAAGTGAGTCTAGATACGCATAACTGGTTCACTACTCAAGGCACCAGGATCTTTAAGTTATCCCAGACCATTTCCACACTTTCTCTTTGTATATATCAGGACTTGGAGGACCACCCTATCACAGGATACACACCCTGTCCGAGGGTTGGGTTGCTGCTGGTGTGGGACAGACCCATTCACATCTGGATAGCTTCAGAACCAGCACAGACTTTGAAGACCAGGAACAAAGGTCCCCGGCCTTCAGAGTTGTCCAGGGGATGGTTTCAGTGGTGTGCTCTGTTGTACCGCTAAAATGCGCACCAAGGGGGCCACGTGCCTTCTGCACACAGCACCATGTTCAGGGGCAGGTAGGTAGCACACCAGTAAACCTCAGTGTTGAGATCTAGCAGTAGAATAGGACAGGGTGCCATTTCGGTTATCTTGTCCTGCTGTCTGTTCCAACGCATGAGAAAGGAGTGTTCCAAAGGGGAAAGGCCTGTGCTAACCCATTAGACACTTTCCTGGGCTTTGCTACCATTAAGTGTGGAAACCACCCAAAATACACAGCTTTACAAAAAAAAAAAATCTGATTGACAAATAATTACTACATGTTTAATAGAAATACAGCTCACTACAGCAGGCATGTCTGGGAACAAGCGCCCTCTGTTGTTGTCAAGCTAAAGTACATCTTCAAGCCCTCTTGTGCTCTCCATTCTTATTATTCTTCCCCTTTAAATTCTACTTGGACTGAACAGTCTGCAACACAGAAAATTTTCCACTAGAGATACGTCCACTGTAAAGCCACCTGGCCTAAAACACAATTGAATTAATGTGGACGATCTGCAATCAATGACATAACAGAAACACAGACACTTTCCATTGTATCAATAACCAAGGCAAAACTAACCCCCCGTCTGTTTCTGCAGGATCAGTGGAAAGAGTAAAGAAAATCAGAGACTATGCATTTGTGCACTTTAATAACCGAGATGATGCAATCGAAGCCATGAAAGCTTTGAATGGGAAGGTAATGCTTAGTAGCTGCTGGAAAACTTGTTGAAAAAAATTCAAGTATTTGATAAAACTAAGGGTGGTAGTTACACCGAAGAACCAAGGAGGCATCTTCAGTTTACAAGGTGGCTGTGTACAGATATTGTATGTAATCAGTTTAAAGGCCATTTTTAGTTCCCACTGTCCTGAGAAGAATTAGGCTTTCCATATCTTTTGTGGATTAAATTAACGAAATCAGGACTACTATGCATTCGGATTAAAAGACTTCTCATTGCAGTTCAGAGCATTAAACCGTTTTATTTTGGAAAGTAAGAACTCCTGTAGCAAACTGTAGAAGAATAAGACATGGGGGATAAAGGAGGCAGAAAGTATCATGCTTTACTTCCCCACCTCCCCGATTTCTAATAGTTAACCAAATGAGCAGGAAAAAGCAATTCAGCAAGAATAGAATAATGTGGGTGACCCTTAAAGGCAGTCTACACTGTTGCATCTGAGAGTGTGTAATTCACTTTTCAAGCCATAGAAATTTCTGTACTCTTATTCTGCCCACAGACCATTTCCAGAGCACCTCCATACAATACTTGTTGCATGTCATCCCACTGTCATCTCTGGAGCTATCAGAGGTGCTAGGAAAATATGGCACCCTTTAGGAACCTGATAAGAAACCATTTGGAATGGGTCCGTGCGGACGTATGGGGTCCTCCCAGAGATCCGGATCTTCAAGGACCAGATCCCAGGGAGGACCCTTTCTCAAAGATCTGGATGTTCTAGATCCTGATCTTTTAAGATCTGTACAAATCACAGAGTACCATCTTATTTCTTAACTACATTCCTGCTCATAGATCCTGAAGTAAAAGCAAACAAACCATTTTAGAACAAAACCATAAACACAGAATGAAGTCAACACAGATGCATCTGGTAGTCAACTTCGTGGTAGTCCAAACTGTGTATCGTAGATAGATTTTTGCAGCCTCCTGCCTTCCCAGAAAAAGGGGATCCAAAATGTCCCATGCTACTGTCAGGAAGATCTGTCAGATCCCCAAAAGCCTCTTTCTTCTGACTGAACAATATTGGATAATTGGTGTCAGGGCAGATTTGATGTGTCTTTTTTTTTTTCTTTCATCCATCTCTCTTTGTTTTAAGGTGATTGATGGTTCTCCCATTGAAGTTACATTAGCCAAACCAGTAGATAAAGATAGTTATGTTAGGTACACCAGAGGCACTGGAGGACGAGGAACGGTGTTACCAGAATTTACCTACACATTTGGGCATGTCTATGACCCTGCTGCGGCCTACCTGGGAGCTCCTGTATTCTATGCACCTCAAGCTTATGCCACAGTTCCCAACCTTCACTTCCCGGCCGCTAAAGGACATCTTGTCAACAGAGGCATTATTAGGCCTCCTTCCATTAGAGGTAATACTGTATTTGTGCAGTAGAAGTATATAGTATGACAGTTTATCCACATTTTAGAGGCATTTTTGTTTACTTCTCTTGACAAATAACTAAGTTCTTGAGGCAAAAATATGCCACCATGACCCTTGGCAATCACATCTTTGGCACCATCACTGAATGAGCAAGGAATCTAGGGGCAGTGCGTCTAAAGTAACCTCAGTGAATGGGTAGGTTTTGGATAGTCATCCTTTCAGGGTTTTGGCTGAGCTTGAAAACAGAGCATAATTCACCAATCCAGCCAACTGGTATCATCGTGAATAATGCAACAGTACCAGGAGAGCCACAACTTCCACAGCTCTATAAGAAGTGGAACAGAAACACCCAAATGTGACTATCATTTTGTGACCTCAAGTTGCTAGCAGCCTCAAGGATTCGATATTTAAAACTATTTATCCTTCTTTTAAAAAAATATATGCATAAGTTTTAATACAATGAAACTTACAAATTAGAGAAGTGATGTATTTGTGCATGCATGCAGCATAACAAATACAGATTCGAAATATCTCTATGAGCTGTTGGCACACAATCAGTATTGTAAATGTTTTGGCTGTATTCACATTATCCAGTCAAAGCACCTTAAGTGAGGTCAGTTTCTATTGCTTCCAATGAAGACCCAGCTGCTCTGATGAACCCAGTTAAGGTGCCTTTTTTGAAGCCTCATAATAGTAGTCTGAGATCATTTGGGTATTCCCAAATCCATCTTTTCTAGCACATAATGTTTAGGAGAGATGGAAGGGGCAGACTTGGGTGTGAATAATCCCACCTTGAAGTCACCTCAGAGCTGCCTCAGAGATTTTTTTTTTCCTGTGTCTTATTACAGCCTTAGTGTTTTTAACCACCCCTTCACATGTCTTCTACTATCAATTTCTATTTTATTTTATTATAATAGGAAGAGGGATTTGTGTTACTGTTATGTCCATGGATCAATTAACCTGTATTTATTTACCAACATTATGAGTTGTTAGGTTATTTTGGGATTTTTCTCCTCACACGGCATTCAGAAACTCTCTCATTTCTCCCCCCACAAGAAAAATCTGGGAATCATCAAACAACTTTGTGTGATTAGAATAGTATTTAAGGGGGGGGAAAGGTTCCTCGTTTGGGGTTAGTGAAAAGAAGGTCAAATATACCAAAGCAGAGAAATGTGTCAGTGTTGATCATTCTGATTTATAACTACTGGCCCCAAACCAGAAAATGGAAATCAGTATAGAATTGGGGGGAATGGTAAAAATCTGTGCATGAGTTTAGTGGGAAGATGCCTTGCATCTTAAGGTAAACTGATGAAAAGCATCTGGGGAAAGTAATATAGAATTAATACAACCATATTCAACAAGGCTATCTGAAAGCAATTCATGAAATGAAAACTGACTGAGACCTAGATAATGATGATGATGATGATGATGATGATGATGATGATGATGATAAATAAATAAAGCTGGAATACAATTCAAAGGTGATATGGTTAGAAGAATACTTTGTGCCAGTATACACTGCAAATAATTTCAGCACGCAGGTCCTATGTGTTTTCTAGGCTGAGACAATCCAAGGTGCCTAAAAGCTTGGAAGCTAAAACTGCAGATACTAAAAATAACAGAAAACCCACAAGGTACAATCAAAATCAGAACAGTACAGTCCCCTTGATGCTTAAGGCCATCCATGAGTATTATTTGCTCTTCACTTCAAAGGCAATAAAGGGGTTTTGTACACAGAGCACTGCTACTTTTCAGTGAGTTACGTTCTATAAAAGCTGAACTGCAGACATTGCATAGAAATGTTTGTGTCTGAGGCAGTTTTAACGGGTAGCTTACATTGGTGTTAGGCATAAAGAAAAGAAAGCAATGGAAACATTTGCTTCCCAGAGTTGCCAAAATCAAATTATTTAGGTGTTTTGCATCTCTTTGCTGAATATTAGGGGCCAGCAATAGAATTTTATTCTTCCAACCTACCTCCAGTCTTTATATGAAAAGTCAGTGGCCGTATTCAGTACTCCAGTATAGGCCAGGTAACCCAGTAGCAGAATAAGCAATCCATCAATGGCTTGGACGGATTGTTTCTAGCCTGGAACAAGGCTGTCTACATTGGGATGGCCTGTTCTGCATTGGCCCTTGTGCTAGCTTCAGAGCTCATGCAAGCTTCAGGACTGGCACAGGATTCCTCCAAATGATCTGAAGGCCCAGAGCAAAAGTACCTGGCCCTGGGAGCCATCTTGGCAATACACCTTGTTGCACCACTGAAATTGATCCCCCCTAGTGTGCTGGTAGACTGCGAAAAAGAAGTATCAGTAGACTGGTCTATGTCCTGTGAAAATGGAGCATACTAGGAAGAGGCAGGGGACCTTTCTAGTCCTCTAGTATGGACGAAAAAGGCCCAGAAACTAACCATGGTTCGGTCCACCAGCAAGTGCGGAAAAGCCCAGTGTCTGGGCGTAAGCCTTCCAATACATTAAGAATCAGAGATCTTCTGGTGATTTGATTTGATTTGGTTTAATGCCTTCTTACATTCCTAGAAATTTACATGAATGTACCTGTAGGGGCTGCCGGTGTTAGAGGACTAGGAGGCCGTGGCTACTTGGCTAATACTGCCCTGGGTCGTGGATACCAACTCAAAGGAGAGAAGAGAGCGGAGGAGAAACTGTATGACCTGTTACCTGGGATGGAACTTACACCAATGAATCACGTCAGCTTAAAAGCACAAGGGATTAAACTTGCTCCACAGGTGGGTAACATACATTCAGGAGACATCAGAGATCTAATTTACAAAATTACTTTTAAAATGAAATGGCATACACAAGAGAGCTTTCCTTCACCCTTTTGATCAAATTTGCAGAAGAAACTGATGCTGTAGTTACTGATTACCAAGCTGGGGCCAGAGCAGGGCAGGGCAGGCAAGGTTCAACATAACAGAAGCAGACCGAAGCATGCAATCTTGTTGTAACCTTAAAAGTAAACATCATTGCCTTTTTTGGCCAAGGAAAACTTGTATTCCTGCCAAATTCCAATAAATTAGCCCTCAAGATAGTTACAAAGAGACGAGATGTAGTAACTTCTCCATCAACTATGTGGCTTTCCACAGTTATTTCTAGTTACCTGGGAATAATTAGGTTCAGGAGGCTCTAGAAATATTTTTAGTAATATTAGGGTGTTCCGATTGTTAGAGCATTTGTTGGCATGTTTGCCTTAATGGGACTGATCCTTGCAATACTAAGTAAAATGTGCATAGCCCTAACTACAGTTTGTGGCATGAAGAGACAGAAGAACAAACTGACTCACTAAAATTATTTAAAAATATATAGGCCTTGTCTGCTCATATGCCCAGTGATCTTCCAACAGAACACAGATATGGGATCACTCTATCCTCTCCACTTAGGAGGACACGGGGTGAGATACTTTCGGGTCTTCAGCGATGGCACCCACGTGTCACCAACCACTTCCAGTTACTATCCATGAAAGCAAACATGAAAGCACCTGGACACTTCACGAAACCTCCTTTTAGAGGCTTCATAGAAGTGCATGTTGAACATCCACCTGTGTATTCCCTCAGCAACCAGGTCCCATGTTGCATGAGACAGTGGGTATTACTGATGTGACTAGTTCAGGGGTAGACACAGTTTTAGTTACAGTAATGAAGTGCATGGAGATTGAGCTCTTAGGGATAACTGCTGATTAAGAAATACATTTTGATAGGAATGGGCTACTCCAAATGCATTTAGTGTTCATTTGGAAATGTGCTGGTCCAAAAGGCAATGCCACCGAAACTGTATCTCCAATGCTGCTAAGCCTTACGGGAATTCTAGACAGCGCCTCTTTGCAGGTTGCTTTGATTCTGAAATGCAGTGACTTTTATTCAGACAGTGCCATTCTGCCTGTTCCCAGATGGCCCAAGAGAATGGAAGGGGCAGAAACCATCATCACTGACATCTCTCCCCACAACTTACAAGGAAAGCAAAATCCCAGCGAGGCCCTTAGAATATATCATCTGCACTACAGAACAGTCTACTGCAAGGCCACATGTCCCAACAGACTGTTTTGTCCACACTGGATGAGGCTTTGGAGCAGGCTACAGCACAAAAATGATGCTGTAGCCCCCTCAAAGCGCTAACTGCTTACAAGCAGTTCAGAGAACATTTTATCCTAGTATAGCAGACCACAGCCCAAGTGCATACAGGCCATGGTCTGGCACATGGACGGCATCACTCTTACAGCCTTAGGGAATCTACGGAAGAGATTTCTGTCAACTCAGCGCTTCCCCTTATGGATCATTTTCTCTCCCAACTACTGTTTCTAGTGATGTTTCATGTTTTATTTGTTCTTAATGTTTCACTACAAGCAGTTCCTGAGGGTCTTAGAGATATCCTTTAGTCCAAAAACTAACTATTCACACAAAAAAAACCCCAAAAAAGAGTGGATTAACTAAAATATAAATATTTTAGCAGTAGCAGTAAATGTGGTAAAGGATGATAATGTACAGAATTGATAAAATTCTGTATCAAACAAAACCTTTGGGAAGAAGTGTTAAAGGTGACACCACAGAAAAGGCCCTGTTCCTGTTATCACCACCAAAATGCCACAGTGTGTCAAAGCTAGGCATTGGTGGCTGATCTCTAAGAGCAAACATGCTATACTAAAGTAGGACATTGCAAAACAAAAATTACCTATCAAAGCAATTTACAAAAATATTCAACAGCACAGTTTCCAATATATTTTGTAATTCATCAATGTATTTTTAATTCTAGATATTAGAAGAGATTTGCCAGAAGAATAACTGGGGACAGCCAGTCTACCAACTTCATTCTGCCATTGGACAAGACCAAAGACAACTGTTCTTATATAAAATCACAATTCCTGCCCTTGCCAGTCAAAATCCAACATTGTACGTAGCTCTTGCTCTTGCTGGGATTGGAACACTTTCTGGAAGGTTTTAGATCTTTATGACTTATAGAATTGTACAATTTGAGAAAAACATTAATAACTCGGTTAAATGTTTACAGCTTATAGAGTACAGGCGTGACACCACATCTGTGGAGGATACATACCTGTTCCTACTGCGGTTACCGGAGACTGCAGATATATGAAACATTGATTCCTGGGAAATCCACTGAGTAGAGATGTGCACGAATATTCGTAACATTTGTTATTAGTATGAATTAGTATGAATTTGGACATTTGTATATGAATAGAATGTTAGGATGTTCATATATTGACATTCATATGAATACAAATGTTTCAGAACATTCGTAAAACGGGGAGGTGGGAAAGTGGCTGAGCCAGTCACATCTTCAATGGATCCAGAGTGAATTCTACATGGTTTGAGAGCAGATTCAAAGTAGATTCAGGGCAGATTTGGCCCTTTCAGAGCAGATATGTCACGGGATATGCATGGGGTATGTATGTGTTTGTATCAAATATGTATCAGATAAGTATCGGATACATATGTGTTCATATTGGATATTCATATGAATTCATATTAATAGAATCCTACCACATTCAAAGGGGATGTATTTGAAGAAATACAAATTTCTTACATTCAATTCAATGCGAATTTCCCCCACCCCCTCACCAGCTGAAGGCAGCAACAGTAGTGGGTAGGTGTGGGCAGGCCATTCTGGGCCAAAAATAACCATTTGTGCATATCCCTACCTTGAGATTTCTCATGATTACCAGGAAATTGTACATTATTTCCCTGGAATCATGGGAAATTCTGTGAGATTTTGCATGATTTCCAACTGCCCCAGGCCTCTGGAAAATTCCCAGGAGGCCTAATGGTCCTATTTGGGGTGCGGGGGAGGCTGACCCAGTCAACCCCTGATGAGTGGATTTACGGTTACTGGATCCCCAGATATGGGGGCAGGCCTGTACACTTCTCTCTTGAATAACACTATGGTTTGACTCCTACAAACCACCATGCAGTATGGAAGTACAATCTTCCATTATTAACTCAATAGCACTTCAGAGTTAAAACTTGTAGTTCAAGGAATACTCCGGAGAGAACCAGGCCACATCTCCATTGGGCCATCAAGTTAACCAGTCTTAATGGTTACCCCCACCAAAGGAGATTGAGGGAGTCATGAGAAACTTAAGTCCCCATCAAAGTATCGGAATCAATGTGTTTATTGTTTTGAACACAGGTCACAGCAAAAAGTTAAAAACTCTGGGCGATTCTACACTGGTTGGTAACCAGATCAGCAAGCATACAAGATGCCTCCCTTCTACAGGAAGTGTGCAAGAAGCCTCCACCTTAGACCTCACACCCTTAGACCCCACCTTCTTAGACTGCCCCCTAAGGGCAGGGCCTCCTTCAGGCCACACCAGTGTGTGGAAGGGAGCTTCTATTACATTTGCTGGTCCAGGACAAAATACTATATCCAGTGGCCAATGAGAACCTCCTTCCTGGCAGCTTTTCAGGCAAAGCAAGCAAATTTCCATTTAATGAGTGAAGTCTTCCCTTACATAAGACATATTCCTCTCTGGGAAACGACTAAGCTGAGCAAATTTCTCTAGTATCCCTGATCACTGGTTTTCAATTACTGGCAATCACTTCCTAAATGCTCTTTTAAACAGCAAAGTTTCATGCTAATGTAGGAGAAGTCTCGTTTCACCAAGCTTACATAAAGGTAACAGCACAGTTAAAGCAAATAAACAAAACCCTTGACATTATACGGGGGATGATTACACAGTTATGCTCCAGGTTTCCAGAGAAATTGGAATGAAACTATGGTCAAGAAGGAGGAGTCAGGAGCCTTCCGTACCCATAGAGATTTTTTTTCCCCATTCAGCTAGCATGGTGGAGTTGAACTTACTCCTAGAAATACTTTCTGTGATGTTTCAGAGTGGCACATGGCTGTTAAATGGAAGAGATTTAAAGTTTACCATTCGCTTTTAGGCATCCGTTCACACCACCCAAGCTAAGTGCGTATATAGATGAAGCCAAAACATATGCAGCAGAATATACTCTTCAGACCCTGGGAATTCCCATGGAGGGATCTGAGACGCCTTCCACCACAGCCCCTTTTCCAGGTATGAGAGTCACCTCTTGAGGATCGCTTAGCAGATTCTTGAAATGAGCAGAGGAGTTCCAGGGTCACTTTTAATTTATATATTCTGTGTTTCTATAATTCAACATGCAGCAGAAGGATCACCCATAATTTACTTATGAAACTGAAATAAGACAGTTTGCACTCCTAACCTCTTGAACTCGGATCTGGATTTTCTAGGTTGAAGATCTTGGCCCCTTCTGCACTTACCTTCTGATCTGGATTTAAGGCCTGTTGCCTAGATCAGTGTCTCATCCAGAGGTTCCTTCAGATAGCACAGGAAGTAGCAATTGGAAGTCAGTCATTTTTTTCCTTGCTCTCTGAAGAAGAACAGTCCATGCTTGACCTAGCTAAAATGCCAGAGAAGTACTGTCAGAATCGCCTGTAGAAGTATACTTTGTGAAAGTGGAAGTTCCCAGGGTACAGGATTGTACAGATCCTGTGTCTTAAGAGGACTCTTCAGCCACACAGAAGTGCAGCAGGCACAGCTCTTCGGCAATCCCAAGATGACCTTAAGGTCCCATGAGGAATCTACCACAGGTGACAAAGAATGCTTCCAAGGGAATTTATGAGTGCTGCACAGTCCCTTAGGCCCTCTTAAAGGTACAGCTGTCCACGAACTTCAAAAGCTATTTCTGTGGACATCACAACATCAAAAGAAACCAACAACAGTGCAAAAAGCAATAGATACTGGTTAATAACAGACAGACAGGGCCTAAATCCTGGGATTATCCCAGCACTATGTTGGGATTACCACACATATATGTGACAATCCCAGCATAGCCCCAGGATATTGGGATGGAGCCACTGTTTCAGGAAAACCAACTCCAAATCCAGGTTTTCCCAGTATAGCAATAGGACTTGCCTTGTCTGGATGTTTGCTTCAGGGATCCACCATCTTGGAAGTGACCACCGAGCATATGCAGGGCCAAACCAAGCCAAAAATGGCTGTCATGCATGTGTGAGGGCAGCAATCACACACTTCTGGGTATATTGTGTTGTCAAAATAACCAGATGTACCCACCATGCCAACATGGGAGCAAGCATCCAGAAAGATAAGAGCCCATGCTTGCCTTGCGATTTTGCTCTGCCATCTGGCAGGGCCAACAATAGGCAACTGTGGCATTCAAACAAATTTCTGTGTTTTCTTGCCCTGTGAGGGTGTGTGCTATCACACTGTGAATCAAGGCACTAGAACAAAATAGTAATTTTAAATGTGACTTAGGCTGTGGTTACACCTTACCTTTTATTCAAATAGAGGCCATCCTGGGCCCGGATAGATTACACTTGAAAATCTGCATCTGTTTTATTGTAGATTTTCCTTCCCTGATTGGGACTATCCATTATGCAGATTATCCCAGCACTGAGTCCGAATGGACTCAGGTGAAGGAAATAACTTGGACCCTCACCAGAGCCAGGAGGCTACCATCCCTGCTCCCACTGCTACCTAGGGATCCCCACTGTGATCCCCCCTCACCCAGACTCCCTCTGCCCCACTGCTGCTGCCCTCCAGCTCCGTTAATCCTCAGCATGCGAGCCCTCCCCAACCAGCTCCTTGCCCTCCCACAACACCATCACTTCCTTGGCATGTGAACCCACCCATCCCTGCCCTCCCGCAGCTACACTGCATAAACTCACCTCCCTCACCTGTCACCTCGCCCCCCGTTACCCTCCTGGAATTCCTCCCCATCAAGTTGAGCATTTCCCCCACCCCCTCACCAGTTGAAGGCAGCGACAGTAGTGGGTAGGTGTGGGCAGGCCATTCTGGGCCAAAAATAACCTGGATAGGGCTGCCTTCCTTGTCTGTCCTGGAGACGGACTAAAATGGTAAGGTGTAACCGCAGCCTTAGAAAACGAGAGCACAAGAATGTGCATCCAGTTTATAGTGCAGAAAGTTTGCTTTTAATAACATGTTTATATTTCTTCCATAATGCGTTACTGGAAATATGTACCAGCCAGTATTGTCGGTTAATATAGAATCATTCGGTAACATCAGAGCTTTTTAAAAGTTAAAAATCCATCCAGCTTCCTGCCACAGAGAAAAATCAATTTGTCTAGGTCTGTTCTAGCTTCTACATAATGTCAGACATGCCGGCGTTTTATTGAATCCGGTGCCATTTACTTCTTAATTATAGTGACCTCTCTCTCTTTCCTTCACCAGCATTACTTAATAGTTGGATGAGGGAGAAATGCATTTTGCCTATTCCACTTCTTGTGTAACAGTTCAAACTCTTAAAGTTAGCTGAAGTAAAACTCACACTATAGGCCTTTCTGCACTCACCTTTATTCCAGGACAAATCCAGGAATAAGGGTCTGATGTCCACATGCTAGTATGAATTAAGGTAGTCCTCAGGCCAAATTGCACTTGGCCCAACAGTTCACAATAGGGTTACATCTGGGCAGGTGCATCTGCACTTGCAGGAGGTGTTTGCAACCCAGAAACACCCTCTACCTTACCAGACGTTACCCTGTCGCTGACTAGCGGTAGTGCACAAAATTGTGCACCACATGCAACACAACCCTTCCCTTTCCAGTCCCACTCCTTACCTGTTGCATCCAGCACCACAACCATTCGCACCATTTCTGATGAGAGGGGTCATCTGAGGTGCCGCATAAGCATGCTGGCATCTCAGATGTCCCCAAATGTGACTGCGCATGTGTGGAGCATGACTGCCGGTGCAGTGCTGGAGCTGGCACATGTGCCGTCACACCAGGCTCCACACAGCCAGACACAGGTAAGTCTCCAGGCATGTGGGGTGTAGTGTAACATGTACTAGCACTCCCAAGTACACATTAGTCTGTCACGCACTTTTCTCCAGTGGATGGGAAGCCAAGTGTGAAAGTAGCCCTCTTCTCTGCATTCACATGCGGTCAACATTGGATGAAATTCCATTTCTTCCAATGTGGGGGTCATGGCCCCAAATGCCCTTACTACTCTTACTGCACAGCACTTCCACCTTTAATTTTCACATCTTCTCCATTTCTACTTTAAGTCTGTAGTACTTTTCTACTTTCTCATATCCTTTCTTGCTGATGCTACCATGACTTTTGATTGCTACATCTACAAGCAGTGCTCTCAGCCACTTTTTCTTGTGGAATTTCCCATTTAAACTTTGGGGCTGTGACCCTCCCTTCACTATAAACCTTCTTCAGTCCATTATCAGTGAACAAATGCAGATGCACCATCCAGAAGAGTCCCCCCCCACATGCACCTATAAGTTCTTATCTATCAAAGAACTGGCATATGCAAAAGTTATGGAAATGTATGTGATATGAAAATGATGCATCCTTAGGGCCTATTTGTACTTGGCCATATTTTGGACTATATCTCAGGGCAGGGGTCTGTTGTCTGCATGCTAAAATTGTTTATTTTTCAATTTCCACATAGGGTATATTGCTAACACAGCAGCCCCTGTCGCAGCGACTCAGCTCAAGCAAACGGTGACTCTAGGACAAGATTTGGCAACTTACGCAACGTATGAAGCTTACCCTGCATTTGCTGTAGCAACTCGCAGTGATGGATATGGGACTTTTTGAGTCAAAGAAGAGCCATTCTGCTCTGCTTAAAGCAATGCTCTGCCTTTATTCAAACTGTGACAAGTCAGGAGTGACTTCAAGCTAATGATTAATTGAATTCCATGATTTTGAATGAATGATTGAGCAAATTCTCATGTAGCAAGAGTTCTTTGCGTTTAGATTAGTAGTTTAAATAATGCTAAGCAATGTTACCTATCAATTAAAGTTCTTTTGACATGGGGCTAAAGTGGGTAAGAGGAACTTGAATAGAAAACTGTGAGAGTGCATTGCTTGGTTCCTATTTACAAGCAAAGCAATGGTATTTTTTTAACAATGTAAAGAATACTTAAAAGTTTTGAGGCTCTTTTGTTTCCCATATTTTCTGGCCAGATAGTATATTATTGAGCTGTTATTTCTACATGCAGTGTTTAGCAGAGACAAGTAATTAAGCCAAAGATGATGCCATTTTCTTTAAACATGAAGGAGAGTGAAAAGGATTGGTATGGCAAAAACCAAGGGGCAAAAGTTTAATCTTTCACTCCCCTATTGTTGCTTTGGTAAAAATTGCTCCACCAAATTTAGCACTGACACTGTTCTCCCTCTCATGGGTTATGGTCACACTTAAGGTTTAATCCAGCTTCAGTCCACTTTCAGAGCAAGAGAAAACCTCAGCAAATTGATAAGCTGATTTCTTTCAGTATTAAATAACTCAGAAAATTCACCTTTGGGTAAGATAATGTGGAAAGAAAATTATTGGTCACTTTGCTGAGGTGTTCTCTCGCTCTGAAAGTGGACTGAAGCTGGATTAAAACTTAGGTGTGACCACAGCCTTGGGGGGGACCTATGAGTAAGTGCTTATAGTACATTCTTTGTGAACCGGCTTACTTTTGTACATTGTAAATAGAGTATCTAATATAAAGCAAAGAATGATGGTTGAATGTGACATAGTTCATAACCTATCAATTGTCTATGTGGAGAGAAGACCAGAGATTCAATCCCCACAACATTTCTCTCCCCCCGCCAATATTCTTAGCCAGAGGGTCAATAACATGGTACCTGTGCCTCCCACAAAAGATTCTGAGCAAACATCCCATACACTGCTGAAAAAAGAAGTTATCAAAAAGGGTGGTGTTCACAGGCCCCTAGTGCTTGGCAACTCCTGATTTATTATGAAATGTAGGCATGACTTCATGGCTGCATCCCCATGCTGGCCATCTGGCACACTTTGGGCACTGCTCAGGGACGCATGGGATGGCCACGGGACCGGGAATGCATTTCGGGCATCCCCATGAGATTCCTGGCAATGCAGGACAGGTATGGGTTGGGCGTGGATGGTGGCATCCCCATGAGAACTGTGCCAAACCCTGGTACGGTGGAGCAGTGCCACCTCCTCTCCATCCCCTCTCTCCTCATTGCCAGCCAGATTATCATCAGCCAACCCCTGTGCCACATCCCCCTCTCCCTTAGTGGCACAAACAGCCAGGACTGAGGTGGGAGACAAGGAAACAAGTTAAAATAAAGCTTCATTCATAAAAATAACTTTAATTTTTTTAAAAAAAAAAGTCAAAAGCCACTACGAGGTTTAGTGGCAATAGGCACTTGAACAGTTGTGCACACCTCCGCTCCACCAGGGACCACGAGAATGGCCATAAACTGAAAATCAAGCCTTTATTTATGATCAGGGAAATGGGGGTTGCAAATGGAACAGAAATCAAGCCATTATGCAGCCTGCCTTGGCATTACCTCTGTGGAAATGGCAGAAAATTTAAAAGCAAGCCATTCTCCAGCCCACATTTGCGATTGGCATTTTAAAATGTCAACGGCTGCAATCGGCAATGGACAGGGCAGGGGCAGCAAGCAAACCCCACCTCTCAATGACGTGAGCACAGATCTTCTCCCCGTTAGCCCACTAGTGTCCCCATGTACGTTCCCGGCTCACTGAGCAATGTGTACCGATCCCCCAAAGCTTGCCAAGACTTCTTTTTTCAGCTATCAAATTTGGCACCCTTCTGGCATGGTTTGGGAGGGGTTGGCACACTTTTCGCGGACCAAATCCAAAACCCATGGGGACAGACCGCGCCAATCCCACGCTCAGAACCATACCAAAGAGCCATGGGGACTGGGCCCATGTAGTCTAAAAGGCCCCTTTCAACAATGGGCTTTTCTGCATTCACCTGGTCCAATCCAGCATAGTGAGTCAGGAACAGGGCAATCCATCCCAAGCCTGGGACAGATTATTCTGAGCTGGAACAGCACTGTCTGTGTGATGGTATTGGTTCAGACTAGCTCCCATGCTGGTCCTGAAGCTCACATAAGTTCTGAAGGGCAGTAATGAAAGTTCCTAGCATTGGAGACTCTGGAAGCCCATTTCAATGGTGCACTTTGATATGCCACCAAAATTCGTCCCTTGGTAGTCTTGAACATGGAGGTATGCACAACTCACTGTTCTGGACTAGGTGCAGCTAGTCCACCAGTAGACCTTCATATCAAGGGTGTTTCTGCACGGGGCCTCAGGACCCCTTTAGGGACTCTTGCGGAACAGATCTCAAAAGACCCTTCCTCACAGAGGACCACATTAGGACTACAAGATGGAGGCATCTTCCGCACTACAGCCTCCCAATTCTGGTCCTAACGGGGTCTTCAGGGCCCCAGATCCGGATTTCCGGAAGACCTCGATAATTGGGTCTACAATCCAGTCTTCACTCTTGAAGACCAGATTATAGATCATGCATCTACACATGACTGGATCAGTCTCCCCCCTCTCCCCCCCCCAGCACCATTAAGCCTACCTGAAGCTTCTTGGAGGCCTGGGACAAACAGGAAATGACAAAAGATTTCCCATCATTCTGGTGAAATCACGCAGGATTTCACAGAAATTATGAGAAATTTATTGCATTTCTCTATGTTTGAATTATCCACAGTTTTTCCTTAACCGTGGAAAGGATATGGAATGTATCTCTCACAGATACGGAGGTCTGACTGTACTACGGGAAATGTCTGAAACAGCCTTAATGCATATGTTCAACCTTAGCCATTTTTGTCATTAATTATCTGTGAATCTGTACCAGGATTACAGAATACTCGGATCTAATGTTAACAGAGGAAAAAGAAATGCCTAAAGCAAACACCGTGCAGCTTATTTCTTAATTTTATTTGTTAATTGTATCTTCTTCTCCAAAACTATTTATACACAGTAAAATAAACCAGGTGCCTAAGATACTGAACAGTATTAAAAAATGTGCGCATAAAAGCACTTATATTTTTCATACTTTTAGTACAGTCTTTGTATAGAATTAAAGCACTGTGAAATCGCACTGCTCATTTTATTTGGAAAAGTGAATTGTTTTGGATTTAAAAAAAAATTAAGCTGGCAGCTATCAAATGGTGAATCGGGAATTAAGAAAACAAGGTACAGAAAATTGTATGAAATTCTTATGTAAATCAGATGGTGATTGAACAGATATTGATTAAACTTCCAAAAATAACATAGAAATGTCAGCCTCTTTTATAGCATTTGGCCTTCCTGAGATATACACTAGATCAGTGGTTCTCAACCTGGGGTCGGGACCCCTTTGGGGGTCGAATTATCCTTTCAGAGGGGTCGCGACGAGTCTCCTGCCGCCCTTCCCTCCCACCTCCCAGCTGCTCCGCCCCTGTGGTTGGGGGTCTCCACAACATGAGGAACTCCATTAAGGGGTCACGGCATTAGGAAGGTTGAGAACCGCTGCACTAGATCTTATGGCAAATGTGCCTTAAGAAACTTATAATCTGTGCTTTTGCAGAGGGTTTTTTTTTCACAGCCAAAGCAGACCACCTATCTTAATCTTATTTTTGTCTTGTCCCTGCAATTGCAAAATTATAGAAGCATATGTGAGTGTTTGAGGGGAGGGGGAGAAGGCATTTACTCTTTTTTTGTACCTGTTGCATCAACCAATCATGTGCAGTGGAGCAAATCTGGTTGGCACATTTGTTTGGGGGGGGGGGATGCCTCCAACAGGCAGATCTAGGTTTACAGGTTTTTGATACTATTTTGGCAACAAGATGGGACTCAGCATGAAGAATTTATAACACCTCCTGGAAAGCCTTTTGTAGGTGGGCTTATTCTAAGTGTATTGATCCAATGAATCCATCAATAGTATCGGTGTTAGAGTTTCTTCAACTTGGTATCAATGAAGATTTAAGTATAACACATTATATAAGCAAGTCTTTGGTCTGCCCGCTATTACATGCTATTCGGGAGGTAGTAAATTATAACACCATAGGCGAGTTCCCATTGCCACTTTAAACCTGTTTCAAAACGGTTTGGATCCTCGTTGTTCCCACCCCCCCAATAAATTAAAATGGTTTCAAACGGTTTGGATCCTCTTTGGCCCCATTCCCAATCAGTTTCAGGGGTATTTTGAGGATTATTTGGCTTTAAAATAGAATAAATAAACACCAGAATTTTCCAGCGTTTTTTCCCGCTTTTGCTTTTAAAACGTTTCTTCCTTAGTGCTGTGGGAACGCTAGAGTATTCCCCTATACAACAGACCACTGTTTCACTGTAACAATTCAGCCACTTCACACCTGATAACAATGTTTCCTTTCCCACCCACGCAAGCCTAAAGATTGAAAGAGGCAATCCTGTGCAATTCTAGCTGTCTCCCTCCTTCCCTGATCTTTAAAAAGAGAAAGGGGTGTAGCTGCTGCAGGAACTGGGAGATGTGTGTATATTTAAGTGTGTGTGCAGGCAGCAGCAGCAGAGCGAGCCAACCAGCCAGGGTGCTTTTTTCGGAGGGAACCCCTGTTGGCAATGGTGGCTGTGGAGGTGGAGCAGGCAAACAGGCTTGAGTTGCTGCTGCTGCCATGTACCCTGGGCATTGGGGGGATTAGGATGGGGAAAGGCTGAGGAGCATTTTAAGTGTTTAAGAGTGGGGACACAAAATCAGGGTTGAATCCGATTGCCAGATGTTCCTTTGCTTCCTTATAACATCCTTTACATATCGATGTAAATCCCAATGTAAACAGCCTTGTATATAGCACTTTATTCTTTGAATGGGAACTCGGCCCATGATTGGATCAATTCTTTTCTTCTGGGGGTCAAAGCTAGATCACCACCAGTGGTGCATCTTTGGTGCTTAGAAGGTTACCATTGTCTGTGTCCCCAAGCAATTTAAAGTGTGCTAAAACTCTTCTTTTGCCTCTGAGCACCCCCATGCCAGGGTTTTTAACGAGCTTCCAGTGCTACAAAAGCAGGAAAATGAATGCCAAAATACCTGCCCTTTAAAGAAGAGTTTCATCGCTCTTTTTGGAAGTCGCGGGTTTTCCTCGCAGCATTTACCTTGGGGACACTCCGTGGCAAAAGGGGCAGGGATTGCTGCCTGCACACACAGCCATAAAGCATTCACACATCTGCTGCAGTTTCCCTCCTTCCCTCTCTAAAGCACAGAACTTTCAAAGAGCCAGAATTGCGGAGAATTGCAACATTGTTATCAGGCGTGAAGTGTTATCAGGTGTGAAGTGGATGGATTTAAAGTCACTGCTGCTCTACCGGGTGGATTTAGACAGTGATCTGTGAAAGTCCTAAGAGTGAATGAGCAACCCATCGCCCAGCCAATGGCTGCAGCCCGCACAGGAAGCCATTTCGGGGGACGGAGATCTGGAAGACGAACAGAGAACTGATGGCTAGTTTTCCTTTGAACAAGAGAGGGGGCAGGGAGAAAAAAATGCAGGCAAAGAAAACACGCTTCCGTGGGGACGGAAGGTGCATTTTAAACTCGTGTTTTTCTGAGCCTCATGCGGACGCTTATTCCGGAAGTGCATGGCACTTTTAAAGCCCGCTTGAATAGAGTGACAGTAGAGGGAGACTAGAGAGGCAAATAAGTCTTTTGGGGATGCAGCCATTGAGTCCCTTTAAACCTTTACAAGAGGTGCCACTAAAGTTTTATCTTATAAAGTATTGTTCTAAGTGGCCATTACCTCTGCCAGGAGGGTATCAAAGATTGCTGCTTTCTCAATTATTTCTAGTCTATGTCAGATGAGTCTGAACTCAGTAGCTCAGAGGCTGGATCCAAAATGCAGGCCTAAGGTGGATTCAATTTTTCGTAGACAGGAGAAAGTGCATTTGCCATTCTTTTATCCTGACCCTCACTGCCCTGAGGAGGAGGGTCGGGGTACGCTCTATGTTAAGAAAGCAGTTGAGGTTTACTTAGTTAGAACTAAGGGGGTTAGGAAGTCCTCTTCCTTGTACATAAGTTTCCATCTGCAGCATTTGGGAAACAGGTCTTCCCCAAGAGTCAATTGTCATATCAACTAGATGGTAGAGAACCACCTGATAGTATTACAGCACATAGTACTAGAGAAGCATCAATGACAGCAGCGTATGACATGTCAGGGAGCAGCTTGGTCTTCAGTGTCTACGCTGTACAAGCATTATTGCCTGACAATAACTTGGAATTGGTTGAGTGTTGCCTTTGGGGAAAGGGTTCTGAGGCATGCCATCAGATCCAAAGTAAAAAAATAATAATCTTGTACTGGGTTATTTATTACCCACCCATAGCGGAAGCTTTGGTACATCCCACTGTATTCTGCTGGAGCCATCTGGGAATGCAGAGTTGTCTTCACATATGTGAACAATCATTGCAGATGGCTCCATGCAGAATAATTCACACCACTAATCATGTTGTTATGTTTTTTTCAAAAGTAAGTACTTATGAAGCTCTCTTGGAATGACTGGAATGTGAAGCGTATGGTCAGCTGCATTTATAGACTTTTCTTAAAGGAACGCTGTACTGGTCAATCGTGGCTAACTGTATAGGAGGACTA
This sequence comes from Aspidoscelis tigris stejnegeri, assembly GCA_023333525.1. Lineage (NCBI taxonomy): Eukaryota > Metazoa > Chordata > Lepidosauria > Squamata > Teiidae > Aspidoscelis > Aspidoscelis tigris. The sequence goes on along the minus strand of JALMGA010000002.1, from coordinate 85,541,474 downwards.
CCCACTATATTCCACATGTAGCCATCCGGAACGATTGTTCACGTATGTGATGACAACTCTCCGTTCTGCCAGTTCCCACTGAAAATGCATAAAAATGTATAGAACCCAAATTTTGCCATTCCCATTGAAAATGCTACATAAAATGTGTTGGGGAACCAGCATCTTTTGCTCCTCACCCTTTGCCGGTCGGGGTTCCCACCCCGCTCTCTGATTGGGTTCAGTCCTGCAGTTAACATCATGACCTGGCCAAGGGTAAGGAATTCCAGCTCCGTCGTTTGATCCTTCCAGCCTCTTTTGTGCAACTGTGTAATTGTAGACTAGCGATCCCCCACGACCACGGGGATCAATTCCACGATGCTGCGGTCATGCACAAAATCACCTCCCTAAGCCTAGATCTAGCCCATGTTTTGTGCCCAGCAGTGAGCGAGAGAGAAATTTATCAACCATAATGCACCCCCACCACTGAGCGCAAAACATGGGCTAGATCTAGGCTTAGTTGGGTGATTTTTCTCTTGCCCTCTATCTTTAAAATTTTCCATCCACTTTTGACATCTAAAAAAAGCAAGATCTAGGGTGATTTTGTCACAGTTTGGTAAATTCACCCTTTTGCTTTTCATAAATCGAAGAACACACCTCCAGCCAGATTTGAATATAGTTTTGGGCTTTAAAACCCAAGCGCTGGGAAGAGGACTTTGCCAAAGAAGATATTTCCCTGTGAGTGAACAGCTCTGCTGCTGGTACCTATAACCAGGCAGGAGGCGATCAAAAAGGGGGGAAAGAAGAAAAAGAGAGAAAAGGATGGGGGATAGACTGGATCTGGACAAGGGGGGGGGAAACAGACTGGGGCGGGGTTTTTTATGTCCAAATGGATCCTCTGTTGTGCCCTACCACAAAAGAGGAGGAACAATAATATGGGAGGGATGCCAAAGGGCTACCCTCCCAAGTGAAACCCCACCCATTTAGTGACATACCCACAATGGTGACAGACATTGGACAGAAGGCTTTCGGGGGGGGCAACCCAAAAGGTGCGATCTCCCCCCCAATACTGTGGTACAGTTCCCAAAGCAAAAAAAGATAAAGCATGTTAGCGTCAAAATGGGGTCAAGAGCTGTTTTCTCAAGGGTTTTTTAAATGTGTTTTTTGGCAATTTACTACTCAGAAAGTGCAGGAATCAAATTTTTAATGGGGCCAAAGGATTTTCAAAACGTTTTCAAAGCTCAATAAAACCCCAGTGGGAATGGGACCTAACATATATACATTTGAACAGAAACAAGGGTATGAATCCTTAAATGTCATTATTTCCCTTTTGAAAGATACTGAACGCTGTGTTCGTAAACACTGGCACCTTTCTACTATGTGCCAAGGTATGTCATGAGCAGCAAACAGAGCAGTACAATTAAGTTTCAACCAAGGGCAAAGGTGGAAGACATTGAGGATATTGATCCCTGCTTGATGGTGATTGCTACATGTCACGACAACTGAAGTGGACCACAGCTGCACCATCTAGTGGGAGAATGGGCTCGTATCAGCACATAAAGGAAATAATAGTCATTATGATTATTAAATTAATCAATTAATAGCACTCTCCAAAACAATAAACCAGAGTTCCCCAATACATAATTCAAATGTTGCCTCTACTCCCATATCGTTTTGTTTTGCTTTTGCTTGTTTTTGTTTTGTTTTCTTTCTCCTTTTAGAGGTAGACCGTCAAGTGCAGAATATGGCTTGTTTATTCATAGTCCTTTTCTTATCTGCTTTAGCCAAATGCGCTTGCAGAGGAGTTTGCAAAAATCAGTACCAGGAAGACCTTAAATTCCAAGCTAAAAGGAAAAAAAGAATCAGGCAGGAACAGGAAGACAACAAATTCAAGGGTCGGTGACTTAGCACTCATGCCATTCAATGGCATCTTTGTGTAGCAGCATGTGATTTGAAGTCTTTCATGGATTTCTCAGGTCCCTGACAAGCCTCTAGAGGGCAAATTAAAGATATGGCAGATCACAGTACCCCTCAAGCTGAGAATGCTAGAAGGGGCAGCCAGCAACAGGAGCAAGATAAGCTAAAGTGAGTAGGGGTGTACACGAATGCAATTTTTGGATTCGATTCAATTTGAATCAAATATTCAAATGTTTGAATTCAACCGAATAGAGAAAAAACTAATTTATTCAAATTCAAATCTGATTCAAATACATTCATATCTATTCATATGAATTTTCAATTCATATTTGAAGATACAAAATGTTGACAACATGCATATCTGTCCATACGTACCTATATGCACCCGTACGCATCCCATTTTTATCCCATATGCATCCCATTTTCGTCCTGTATGTATCCATACAAATGCATACAGATACAAATAAGATACGTACGTGTCTGTATGCGTATGTATCCATAGACATACGAATGTCCGAATAATTCTTACGAATGATTAGAAACATTCAAATTCATTTGAATGTTAAAAAATGAATGTATAGACATTTGATTCAAATTCAAATGTCCGGATTCAAATAAATTAAATCAAATTTTGAATGTTTTGAATATTCTTGCACATCCCTAAGCTTGATACTCTGAGTTGATTGCAACTTAATCCCAAAGTAGAGAAGCAGTACCATCTTTTTTAAAAGTATTCAGATAATATTTTGTACACCCTGGCCTCCAAGGTTTCTGGCTTTCAGAGCTCCTGAGGGAGGGGAGACATTTGTTAAATGGATCCCCATGGTATACTGGACCATGGACCATGCCATCCACATGACTCTGTGGGCCAGTATATCACACCTAGTACATCAGTGTGAAAATGAGATCTACCAGTAGACAAGACTAGGACATTATTTTGGGTGCCCTAGTCCAGTCTGTGCTCCATCTTATGCAACTAGAACATACTATCACGCACTCTACCTATTTTGTCTCCTGGAACCATTGCCTTCTAGCTGCCTTGTCTTCTGCACATACATTCATGTGTAGCTTAAATATTTAGACCTAATTCTTTCTCCCATTATTTTAGCCTTTAAACTACACAAAGTACAACACACATAGCCTAGAGTTTATAGAAAATAGATAACCTACATAGCAATGTCTGTTTTTCTATGCATCTGTAATCCATCAGGTTTGATAATAGGGAACAGCTTTGCTTCTGGTCTTCATGCAACACAATTTATTGACTGTGACAGGTCCGAGGGTTCTCATGTTCCAAATACCTTGGTGGGGGACATGTGGGACCTGATTACTCTAAGGGCTCATCATACGCATCAGGGGTGTGGAGTGCAGATATAGGCTAAATTAACTTTTCACAGAATCCACGGTTTCAAGAATGCCTTGCTGAGTTGAAGTGAAAGAATCTGAGCAATTGTATTAAGAGGCACATTGGTGATGCAACACTGCTGCAGAACAGCGCAAGCAGGGAGGAAAAGAACAAGGAGATAAATAAAACAAAACAAAAATGATTAGGCCTATTAAAACTGGCTAATAATGGAAGAAAGAGTGAAAAGAAACAGATCAAGTTCTGCCAGTGGCCAGCAGTATCTGTAAACACAGGGACTTGGATAGAGAGGATAAATACAGTGGATGAATTGTTTGCTAGACAGATCTGAGCAAGAAGATGAACTGTACTCGCTTTACTAGAACACTAAGCTTTATGAGAGATAATAGGATTCACTTTTGAGATAAGCCCTTTCCAGAAGCAAGTTCTACAGAGTTTGAAGTCACCCATTTACTATTGGAGCATATAACTATTAACTCTAAGGCTCCATACCCAAACAGTATATAATGAGTTTAGAGACAGTTCTGAGTCCTCAAAGTTCCCACAGTTTTTAAAGAATCAGTACTTGTTGTGGATTAAAGATCCCAAAAAGCAGACTAGGGCGTGCTCCGACACAGGATGTAATCAGCCTGGAAGCCGACTTGAGTTTTCCCTCTTCCGACAGTTTGTAAGGAATCTGCTGTTTCTGTGGATTAAAGGTCCTGAAACGCAGAGTATCCGTATTCGGATCAAAAGCGGTCTCGCTGCTGTACCCAGGGAATTTCCTTTTGATTTTGCAGAACAGAAATGGCAAGATCGGGCTTTTTGCTGTGGGAGCCATACTTAGAAGAGTCGTTTTCCCCATTTCCTCTGATTCAATGATAAGCTGTGATTTCTGTCACCGTCCCCTCTCTTTCCCATGCTCTCCGCCATTACACACTAAGGCGGAGGGGAAGGAGTAAGAGTGAACACTGTAACAAGAGATCAGACAATGGAACAAGCATAGAACTGTCTGGTTTTAATAAGCATGGTTAGAGAGGAAGAGGGACTCGCTGGCAAGAATCAGATAACGTAAAACATGGAAGTGTCTGACTTTAATAACTGCCTGCAAGCCTGCATGCCCCTCCTTCCTTCCTTCCTTCCTTCCTTCCTTCCTTCCTTCCTTCCTTCCTTCCTTCCTTCCTTCCTTCCTTCCTTCCTTCCTTCCTTCCTTCCACAGTCACTTCTTCTTTCATTCGGCTTCTTTTCTCCTGCTGCCTCTTCTTTACTCCTTCCCCTCTTTTACTGCACTCCCCGCCATTTCACACTGCTCTGCTGTCACAGTATAGTGCAAAGCCACCATTAAAAGAAAAAAGTGAGAATGGTCTTTAATACTCTACTGCCTTGTTAACATGAACCGCCGTGGATGCAAGATGGAGGGATGGGGGGACAAGTAGTGAATGAAAACTGCAGCCAAAGGGCTCCACGGTCTGATGTGGGGCAGGTTTACATAGAGGGTGGGGTTTGGATTTCCCCCTCTGGTGAAGTAGCAGTATGATGTGCAGACCAGTGTCCACTTGGTAGCTGCAGGGGGAAGGGGTTTAGATGAGAGGAGGGGAGAGGAGGAAGGAGGGGATTTCTCCCATGCCGAGCACGGAGGAATCAACAATGGGAATGAGTCAGTCCATCTTGAGTCTGCTTTTTAAGGTAAAAGGTGGGAACTTTCTGAAATCATTTTCACTGCTCATTTCCTGAGAATTCGGACTATCCTAGCTATGTCGGAACTTATCCTATATGTATGTAGATTAAAAGAGGACTCAGTGCTGTTCTAAAGACCAGATCCATTTTATTTGCCCCATGCAGACGGCCAAAGGTTAGGGACAAAAGTTCTAGCTTTAATGCCTTAGGGGTGATTTTCAGGGTGCACTATAGTACACTGCTGAAAAACACTCTCTGGTAGTCCTGGAACATGGAAGCATATTGTCTGCACTCCTCCTGTGTTCTGGATCAAGGGCCTTAAAGAGTACTTCCAAGGAACCAGATTAAGGGCCTCTTAATCCAGATATTGTTCCATCCTGTGCAGACAGAGAAGGACCAACAGCAGCTGGAGCCTCCTTTCAGATGTCATCCTTCTTGAGAATGAGGAGGCCCAAGATCCTAATTAGAGGCTTCTAGACCTGAGGCCTATTCACACTACGGCCCTCGAACGCAATTAGGCAAGCCCTGGAACAGAGCTTTCGCTCTGCTGGGCTGGTGGTTCAGTCCGGAATCGTCCCAGCCTATTCCAGGGCAGCCTAAATGCGTTCTGGATGTAGAGCATGAAATCGTGCTCTACACCCATCCCAGGCCATCCCAGGCCATTCCACAGTTGTACAGCAGGGAGAGCATTCACACTCTCCCTGCCAGACAGCTGTGGGCACCGTACCACATTGCAGCCATTGGGCCCTTTCAGGCCCAACGGCCAACAGCCTGTTTTGGGGGAGGGGTGAGACCGGGACGGCCCATCCTCATGTCCTGTGGGCTTTAGTCAACCCAATCAGGTTGGCTAAATACTCCAGGGACTCCCTGCCCCCCCCCCATACCTAGGGCCACGCACCTGCCCCCATACCCATACGCACCTCTTACCTTGTCAGGCCTCAGGTCTGATGTCCTCCTCATGCAGCTTGGCAGAGCGATCTGCCGCTCTCTGCGCAGGTGTGTGCTCCCGCAGATCACCCCCACACTGACCTGACACTCATCACATCAGGTCAGCATGGGACCGAGCTACCAAAGTGCGCACCTGTGCATAGAGTGGCAGATCACTCTGCCAGGCCACACAAACATCAGACCCAAAGCCCAATAAGGTAAGAGATCGCACACATTTGTGGGGTGGCACAAACCCCTGGGTGTGAGTGGGCAGCCTCGGTTTGGTCTCCCCTTCTTTTGAGGGTGGGGCAAGACTGGGCTGGCAGTGTCCATGGAGGACTCCTGGGCATCTCACCCCACCCAGGGGCCTGTGCCATCTGCCAGGCCGGGGTGTGATCACTTACCTTTTCGGACCCTCTGGTCTGGCTAGAGCAATGTGCCACTCTGTGCACAGGCGTGCACGCTGGTAGACTGACCCAATGCTGTCAGTGTGGGGTCAGTCTACCAGCACGTGTTCCTGTGCACAGAGTAGCACATCGCCCTGGCTGGCCACGCAACCACCACATCAGACCAAAGGGTCTGAAAAGGTAAGTGGCTGGCAGAAGGCACAACCCCCCTGGGTGCCAGTGGACACCTAGGGGGGCCCTGGCAGCTGGTGCAGCCCTATCTGAGACCTGCCAGCTGCCAGTGCACTGAGGCAAGACTGGACCATCCGGTCTTTGGCTTTTGCGGGGTGCAATTGCCTTGATTGAGGTGACTACACCCATGGATGCCCCCTGGGCCCACCCCCCAACCCAGGGACTGGCACTAGTTTGGCCTGCAGCTTTGTGCACCTGCATGCACTGCTGACCAATAACAGGTCATAGAACATGCAGGCACACAATGCCACATTCCAAACTAGGAAGCCCTGCCCATGGGCTTGCCAGTCTGGACTCCGGCAGCAACCAGGTAAGTCACACACAGGCGTCCAGGGGGAGGTGCCCGGCCCCGGGTGAGGGGGTGCCCAGGGGAGGCCGAACACCGGCCAGCTGCCTGCCACTGGGTGGATTGCAATTCAGTGGCAGCAGGGGGTGGGGACTTTGACCAGCATGTCCGCCTTTTCGGAATAGGACACGTGGGGACAGATTCCCCATTTGCACCTAGGCAGGTAAGCGACACGTGGGAACGTGTCCTTACCTGCCTAGGTGTGAATGGGGACTCCGTCCCCATGTATCCTAGCCTTACTACACTACAGCCGTGCGAAAAGGCCTCTGGATCAAACCTAAGTGCAGAAAAGGCCAAAGATTCTTTGAATGAATGTGGCTACTTAAATGTTTTCATTTCCATTGTATTTATTTTAAATCATTTCATGTTTGATATTTCATTCTCATGTTAGGATTCTTTGTATGGCCAAAATAACTTTATTATTGTTGTTTATTTTTGCGTAATTATGTTGTGGCAAATAAAAAATAAAAAGAAATTTTGTTATTCCGTCTTCCCTTTTTGTTTGCCATTCACTTGCTGAAGAATTCTAAAAGCATGAAGGCTTGCACAGTATTTCACAACATTTTGATTGAGCTAAAATAAGGATTACCCCACTATGTATTTTCATCCATCCATTCACTTCCTCACTCACTAATGGTGTTATTAATTTATATAATGATGACTTATTTATTTCCAATAGCTGCTTGATGAATAGGATTTGAAAGCACCATTTTGGTTGCAGAGAAAAAAATGAATGACAAGACATGAAAGCATATTTCTACCGAAATAAATGGGATGTCATTTCAAATCCTGACATTTAATTCAAGGTGTAGGATTTGAATAATGGATTTTTGCCTATGTAGTCCTCACAAGCATTCTGTTTCCTATGATCTTGCTTTAAGGATGAAAATATGTTTCAGTATTTTTATTAAGGAAATATTAACTTACGTACATTACAGATGCTTACACAAATGAACCACAAGAATCATGCATTTCTTCATACACGTTTTTTCCAACATTGCCTTGCCCCTCACCCCATCTTACCTCCCCTCCCCTGCGGGGAATCCTGTTGCTTAATTAATCTGCAACTGGAAGGTCACTTTTATCTTCTGCCTCTCCTCTTCAATCCCTGCAGGTCTTTCCATTTACATTTCAACTTCATATCAGTCTTCTGTCCATTGCTGTTACTCAGTATCTGAAATTTCATTTGATCTACAATATCATAGCACCATTTTTGCAATGTCTGCTTCAAATTATCCTTCCACCACGGACCAGTAAAGTACCTAAAATCATTTGTTCTAATATAAACTCTTCTGCCTTTGTTACTCCACAACTGTTATAACAATATAAAATATGTATTTCCTTAGTTAAGATTAAACAATTTAGTAAAATTCTATTTATTTCATATTCAGCTTTTTTCCCAAAATGTCTGTACATTCCCAGATCTAATGAATAAACCTTCTTTTTACATCCATGACAGCAATTTGAATATGATAGTTTGTATACCATCTGTACAGTATTTTCATTCCTAATTCTTTCTCTGCTCTGTTTAATTCTCTGTTAAATTTCTACTCTTCCTCTCTGAATATCCTTTAACTCCAAATTTGTATCTTCTTCCCAAACTCTTTAATATCTCATCTCAATTCTGTCTACAGTATTTTGTATATTCTCCCCTGCTGCTTTTCTGGCTTCTAATTTCAAATGGAGTACTTATTTTCCTATTCATTCTTTTTACCTCCTCCTTATTTATAAAACTCCAAATCCCTCAAATTTGCAGCCATTTTCCCTTCCCTATCACTCTCTAGTCATAAATGAGTTTTTACAGCTTCTTCTGTTTCCATTAATTTGTAATTCTATAGGGAGCTGTACTCAGTTTTCTGGGAGGTAGAGATAACATTAAAATTAATTTTTTATTACTCCTTCAACTATTTTTAAAAAGAAAACAGATGCACCATATTCTGCCAGCCAGTGAAATTTTCGACCAGTTGTATGACCCTTTCTGCACTGGACCTTATTCTGGATTATATCCCAGAATAGGGACCTGCCATCTGCATGCTGGTGCACATTTCAGCAGGTCCCAAGCGGGGTCTGTCATAGCCTTCATTGGCATGTGTATGGCAGACCCCTTTTCTGAGATATAATCCAAAGTACAACAAAGGGGGAAAGGGCTGAAATATGTGTCTCACCACTATCGCTTCCACATACTAAGATTTTCAGATATAGTGCAGAAAAGTAAGGAGGCTACAGACTTCTAGAACACATACATTTCTCAGATCCAACCCCAGCATTCATCCAACATACATAGGGGAAAGGGTGTAATTCACTGATAGAACATCTGCCTTGCATGGAGAAGGTAACAACAAATTTAATCTCTATAGGCTGTCATCACACCTAAGGTTTAATCCAGCTTCTGGCATGCCTCATGTCCTGTCCAGCTCCTTGGGGGAAGTTCCTGCTCCTGCCAGCCAAAGCGAGGGACGTGTGCCTTATGGGCCAAACTTGGAAACTGCTTCTGTTCCCTAAATGGGGATAGTTTGGACTCAGACGATACACAACGCCCAGAGCCAAGTTCTCTCTGGAGACAATGACAACAGCTGCGTTGCTCAGCTTGCCTCCATGCGAAACAGTTGTGACTCCCCGAGTCCTACTTAAGGAACACCAAACTCTGCACCTGCTGTTGCAAACAAAGAATCTCCTTGGCAACCCCCGACTTGCGTGGACCCTGATTCTTGACTCCTGACTGACTTCCCGAACTTATGACGACTCTCTGGTACTTGGCCTGTTTGACTCTGCATACTCCACATCCCCAAGAACTGTGACAACTGTCTTTGCATTTCGCTGTCACTAGCTGGGCACATGGGTATTTGAGTGCTTTGCTGTTTCCACCTGCTCTGGACACAACAGCTTCAGTCCACCTTCAGAGCGAGAGAACACATCGGCAAAGTGATTAGTAATTTTCTTTCTACATTATCCCAAAGGTGACTTTTCTGAGTAATTTAACACTGAAAGAAAACAGCTTGTCACTTTGCTGATGTGTTCTCTCACTCTGAAAGTGAACTGAAGCTGGATTAAACCTTCAGTGTGACCACAGCCTATCACCTCCAGGTTATGAGTGGAAAAAAAAACCCTTGCCTGTGATCCTGGCAGGACAGTATTAACATTGATTTGACAAATCCAGCATGCTTCTCCTAACTTCTGCCAAAGCTGGTGGAATAAGAGCATCATTAGTTTCTTTGGTGGCAAGAGGCCATTAATGGTCTTTGACCTCTAAGAAATGGAGATGTCATTTGTTCTAGTACTCCTCAGATTTCCTCTTAGGGAATCTAGTCCAGCAGTAATCGCAGAATTGAAATACCCATTTGTTTAGAAGCCCCTTTTCTTAAAAGAATGCTGTCAGCACATTGACTTGATTTGATGAAGGAATAGTTCAACATTTACAGTCTATTGATTTAATTGAGGCTCTTGGGGGCTCTCCGTTGCTGCTTAGGATGCTGTTCTTTCTGTTACTATTTTTTCCTGAATCTATCATTGCTTTGTGGTGTTATTTTGGAGCTGATTTTTCTTCTTTTTCTTTTTTTCTAATTATATGTCAGTAATTTCTGAAGCTTTTTTTTTTTTTGGCCTTGCTAATAAAAACAGCTGCTTAGATAAATGTGATGAGTTTTGGACCCTCAGCTGAGCTGTATAAAATTCATTTAATTGATACAAAGTCATATCGATAAAGCATCTTAATGCTTTGTTTATCTACCGACCTATCTATGTTGGGAATATTTTTGCTGGAAAGCGGCAACTCTAAATTCCAAAAATAACAATTAATCAGGAACAGTGAAGTGCTTTAAGGGCAGCATGTAATGATATCTGGGGAGATACTGGAATGAGCATTTCTCCAAGGATATGTTCTGTGAAACAATTTTATTCAGTTAGAAAATTCTTATTTGGTTGAAAAGATCTCCTTCGAATGTGGGAGGATTCTACTTGATACAAATGTATTCATACGGATTCGTACGAATATCCAATATGAACGAATACTTATCTGATATGTATCCAATGCATATCTGACACGGATGCATACGTATCCAGTAGGTATCCGACATGAACACATAGGTATTGGATACATATCCAATACATATCCCTAGTTTTACAAATGTCTGAACAAAACATTTGTATTTGTACAAACGTTAATGTACTTATGTCGTAACATTCTATTCATGTACAAATGTCAAAATTTGTTTGAATTCATACGAATAATAAATGTTATGAATATTCATGAACATTCCTACTCAAAATTGGTTGATCAGCAGAGGAGAAGTCAAACAAGGTATGACAGCTATTCCTAGAATCATAGTGCTTTCTACACTATATGAGCTGCATGGCCCAGTAATTGTGGTCCACACATTTGGACAGCCTGTCACGGCCCAGGCCCAGGCCCAGGTGCTGGCTTTCATTTCTGTCCTTTACCGTTGTCAAGAGGGGCTGTTTTGTCAGCACAACAACTTTGACAGTGCCTATGAGAGCATGTTAATTATATACCCTTTGTAGTTTAGAGACTTTGGTCTGCTGATAGACCTCGTTAAGAAGACCATAGCAGAACCAAGATCACCATTTTGGTACCATATCCTGGTATATCAGTTTGTCCCATGTATATGAAGCTTGCTAATGGGAGGGTGGGGCTTCTAGTAGTCTGCAATAGATGTAGAAGAGTGGGGTCCCTTCTGACTAGCAGATAAAAACCTGCAGTCATTAGTAAATGTGCAGCTTACCTGGCTGAAAAGTAACGACACGTTACTGCCACTTGAAATGGAGGTCCTCAGCAGCTATGAGACTTCCATGGCACATAGGGTGAGGCACGCATCATGTGGAATCAGGCAGCCAATGGGAGCTGAGCTGCAGGCTCAACTCTTGTTGGCTGTTTCTCGCCATCCTGTGAGGATGGCAAGAAACTCCAAAATTACCTGATACTGTGGAGTGAGTGTTGATTGTTCCTCAGCAGGTAAATCCGCAGTAGCAGTGGCATAATGCACCGCTGCTATGAACTATTGGGTGTTAGGTGTGATGTTCACGCATCTACTGTGCATTAGAATGCACAGTATCTCCCATTCTGGACACACCCTATGTCTTGGATCAGAATATGTTCCGATCCAAGGCCTAATGCAGAAAAGGCTACATTCTGCCTTCAAGCCAGTTCCAGCAAAGGTTGTTTGGGTAGGAGATGAGGATTACTTGGAGATAACGTGGCTGCATAAGAGTAATATTTGAAAAGGTCAAAGAGATAGAAATAATTTGTACAATGACCTCTGAAGAGACTTGTATCTATTATTGTAATGGCTGCACTGGCAGCAAAAAATAAATATGAGGGGGAAGCTGATTAATCTCTCATGCATCAGATTTCTTAATATCACTCTCACCTGGGATTGCATGTACAGAAGCCAAAGATGGATGTTAAACTGTTTCATAATCATAACATTCAGGCTCAAAAATGGGTGCCTCAGAGAGATAGTGTGTGGTCCTCATATTCCCAAGCCTTCTCTGCTCCATCTTCTCTAGCGCAGAATGCTCAGGAGAGGAGAATGGCAGACTGGTGAGCAATGTCGCCTTAAAGCTACTTCAAAGCCACCTCAGAGATGCTCCTCCTCCTCTTCTTCTTCCGGTATCTGATCACAGCCTCTCTTCCTTGAGCATTTATATCACTGGATGGATAAGTTGCAGGCTAGGAGGCAGAGGCAGATAACACATGTGTGGTCACCTCACATTCATCATGCGATAGTATGTTGGCATTAGTGAGGACTGCCATTCTGATCCTCCACCATCCCTCAGGGAAATGAATAGGGTTTTGAAACAGTGGGTGAAGGATTCAGAGCATCCTTGTCTCTCCTGCCACGAACCGAAGCAGTAAAAGCGGTTGAAGAAGGCGACAGATATACCAACTTCCTTAATAGTTTTCTCTGAGCAGGCCACAGAATTTGAACAGCCAGGGGACAGGATTCTAGTTGTCCTGATGAAGGGAGGGCAACCCCTGCAAATAACTAGCCTCGTCTCCCTGCTGTGGCCCTATATGACCTAGGAGAGCTGTTGAACGGGCAGATTGAGAGCAAGAAAAGCAGTAGCACTTTGCAGCATATTCTACGGTCTGGCAGGGAAGCCACATGTCCCTGGCAATGAAACCCATCTGGACAGCTTCCCCATTCTTGCCATATTTATTCCCACCCATAATGAGCCACAGTCATTTATAATGCTGAAACTTAATTTCCCCTTGACATCTTGGGCTGTTAACAACTCCTTTTAAGAAACTGTTTCAGCTGGTGCCAAGAAAACCAGTGAACAAACCACTGCCCAGACTACCCGTCCACACATAAATTCTATAAGGATGCCAGACAACCGAGCACATTTTTAGCATATGCACAGACTGACCTTCCTGCTGGCAGCCCACATCCTTACAACCAGAAAGAAGTTGAAGAGTCTGGATTTTGTCAATCTGCCCATTGTTTTCAGGCCATTTCAGCCAAGGAATGATGCTTACAAATTCCTCCACTAGTATTGCTAGGACTTGCTTGGGAATGCGCTGGGCCTGCTTGTTTCTTTTTGTTGATTGGAAGCCCTAACCCTCATAACAAGCATCTTAGGCCCTTTCTGCACTGGGCCTTATTCCAGATTACATTCTGGAATAGGGGCCTGCTGGCTTGCTATAGGCCGGACCAGCATGCTAATGACAGGCTCCTACTCCAACATATAATCCAGAACAAGGCCCAGTGCAAAAAGAGACTTTGTCAATAGTGGGCTGCACCATCTCAGACTGGCGGCGAGGGTAGAAGAATTAACAGGACAGAACGTTCCCCATCTGCACCCACACATGTAGAAAATTAGGATGTCCTGTGAATAGATGCACCTCTTTGCCCTGGCCTTTGGCTAAATCAGTGTTTCCCAAAGTGTGGTACGCGTACCCCCAGGGGTACGGGAAGAGTTTGGTGGGGGTACGCGTTGCACCGGAGTTTGGTGGGGATCACGTGGGAATATCCACTGCACTATGCTTAGCTGCGCCCACAGAACAAGGAAAGAAATAGGCGCGTATCGCAGTTTTTACACGGGAACTGGGGCCATCATACATCATATGATATGATATACATCATATCATACATCACATCGCAACTCATTATGGCAGGAACTTCTGCGCATCCTTCGCGCAGCTCAGGTTCGGCCATTTTTAAACTGTGGGAACATTAACAGTTGACGTTGAGCCACGGAGCTGTTTAAACACCGGAGAATTGCAGTGTTATCTAATGATCTTGTGAGGCGTGACACGGCGTGAATATACTGCACTTCGTTGTGTATGAACCAAAAAAAGAAAATATATATATATTGATTTTTATTAAAGCATATATTTTTTATGAGGGGTACTCAGCATTACGAAAATTATACAAGGGGTACACATATGTCAAAAGTCTGAACCAAAAAAAGAATATATATATTGTTATAACCCCCCCCCCGAGACCTTCAGATATAGAGCAAGATAAAAATCCAAATAAAAGAAAATAAAATAGTGATACAAAGCGATACCATCACCATTCCTTTCTATAGGCCAAATTCCAACTGGTCAAAAAAGTCCGGGTTTGTCACCTGGATTTTTTTAACCACCACCAAGGGCTCCTTGCAGCTGTCCCGGCTGCATTGCGGCAACAGGGAAGCAGCTCTGGTGTTGCTCTCCACAGCAATCGCTTTCCACACAGCAATCTCCTCCACCACCACCCACTGTTTGTCTTCCCTTCCCTGTTCCCCTGCCTGTAGTCGTCTCCCATCGTTTGCCTCCCCCCCCACCCCATTCCTCCATTTTTCATCATCTCCCGCCATTTACCTTCCCCACCATTCTCCAACAGACAGAGGAATGGGGCAGGGGAGAAGGCAAACGGTGGGAGATGATGAAAGATGGAGGAATGTGGTGGGGGAGAAGACAAACAGCAGGAGACAAGGGAAGACGGAGAAACAGGGCGGGGAAAGCAAACAGTGAGTGGTGGTGGAGGAGATCGGTGTAGTGGTGGCATTCCCATTAATAAATATTTAGATTATTCCAGGATTCTGCAGCAAGTCCTGTTATAATCCAAATAGGGATTGCCCAGATTTTGTGACCTTTAGTCTGCAGAAATGGGGAATCCCTTCTAAAGTGTCGGGACATCAGAGGCTCAAGCTGAATTCAGACCAGACTAAAGCTGAATTCAGACCGGACTAAATGGCCAGCTGGAACGCAGCCTTAGATAAAAAGGTGACTTACAGTTTTCTTCACAAGAGACTGGAGCGAGATCTGCATGTGTCACATGGCCTGCACAAAAATGGTCACTTCTTGGCCAGAGTACTTTTCCTAGCCCATGATAGGAGTAGGGTGGATGACCATTTGCTTGGGTGGTACCTCAGTTCATTCTCAGTTTGAGGCTGGGAATTCGGGAGGAAAATCCCCATCATTAAGTTTCCATACAAGGACATTTTTCCAAGCCCAAGAAAAGGTCTGGGAAGTTGGCTATATTTGGAGCCTGAAGAAATGCCACCAGAATCCAGAGTGGGATATAGACTGGTCCTGCCACTGTCACCCTTTCTGCACAACAGTGGCTGGAGCAAGCCTGAGGCCAATTCACACTTAGCCTCTTATTTTGCAATAGTTTAACATCAGGGCAGGTGCATCTGCACTTGCAGGATGTGTTTACAGCCTAGAAATACCCCCCTGCCAGACATTAACCTATTGCA
Organism: Aspidoscelis tigris stejnegeri; assembly: GCA_023333525.1. Classification (NCBI taxonomy): domain Eukaryota; kingdom Metazoa; phylum Chordata; class Lepidosauria; order Squamata; family Teiidae; genus Aspidoscelis; species Aspidoscelis tigris. The sequence continues at coordinate 85,525,945 of JALMGA010000002.1, read as the reverse complement.
AACTAGCTGTAGTGCACAAAATAGTGCACTATTGTGTAGTGCACCACAAGCAAACTAACTCTAACTAATAGCAACCACGACCTTACCTGCAGCGTCCACGTGGTGACCATTCGCACCATTTCTGATGGAAGGGATCATCTTGTACCACACAAGCACTCTGGTACCTCAGATAACCCCTGATGCGACTGCACATATACAGAGCATCACAGTCGCCACAGTAACAGTGACGGTGCACATGCAATCACACAGGGCACTATGATCAAGATGGCAGCACCCTGTTTGTGATCGAACACACACCCAGACAGAGGTAAGTGTCTGGCGTGCATGGGCTTAGGCTACCATGTACTAGCATTCACTAGTGTAAATGCTAGAACACGTTAGTCTATTATGCACTCTTCCCATCCAGCAGATGGAAAGGCAAGTGCGAAAACGAACTATGTTGCACCATATTGAAGAGTGTTTTTCCCTACCTTGTAAGTAGAGCATTCCTAGCAGATTCCATCTCAGGAAACAGGCCAATAGGTGGTGACTGTATTCCAGGCATGGTCATGTTCAGTCATTGCTTCTTGTACAGTCTAACTGGACCATGCTGATCGTACTTATTTTGTAGGGGGAGTGCTTTTTAAATTAATGTTATAATTAGCAATCAAAATATTTTAAAAACACTTGACTATAATAGGAACATCAATAAGCTTGTGAATAATAAAAAGGACTCTCATAAGCTATTTATTCATCAATAGTACCTAGCCCCAAATGGGCACAGGAGTAACAGCAATAGTAGAGGGATTAAAGTTTTTTTTTATGGAACACCAGTGACGCTCAGTGGTCCATTGCAGTCATTACAATTTTACATCTTTAAATGCAACATCCATCATTTGGAAATCTGAGGGATAAAACTGCCACGTTGCTGGTCTATTTTGCTCTATGTTGTTTACAGTTCTGGTAGCTGCTGTTCAAAATGCAGGTCTTCAGATAGGCTTTCAGGCCATTTTGCTTCTAGTGCTGATATCATTTGAAATGTGGCCAATGTTTTGTCCAGCTCTAGATATTCATCTGCTTCTGTGGATTTAAAAAGTGTAGCTTTGGGTGCTACTTCCACTGTTTTGTACAAAAGTACAATAAAAAGGCAACTGAAATTCATTCTCTTAGAAAACTATGCCTATTTATAAGGACTTGTGGATACTAATCAAAGGTTTGATCTGCATTCTGCAACCAACACACAAGGAAAATAATCTCTAAAAGATGTGTCATCTTATAGTTACAATCTAAAACCACATGCCATGGATGGGAAAAAAAAGTAATCTGTCATCCAGATTTTAACTTTGGGTTCAACCAATTGTGTTTTCCATGGTGCTTTAATAATCAGCCTACTTCTGAAGACTTGCCAACTTGTTATAGGAGTTACTGGAACAGCATTAAGTCCAACACTAAGGATAAGAGGTAGCTGGGACCTTGAACGGAAGGAGGCCTGTTGCTAGCTAACATGTTCCTGGTGGTGTGTTCGACAACATAAACATGGGTCATTTTGGCTCATGCCAGATATGAGATGTTTCTGCACTAGGCCCCGTAGTAATCAATTAGTTAACATCTGGACAGGTGCATCTGCACTTGCAGGAGGCGTTTACAGCCAAAAAATGTCCCCCGCATGCCCAGATGTTAACTAATTGCAAACTAGCTGTGGTGCACGAAATCATACACCACAAGCAAGCAAGCCCTCCCCAGTCCCACCCAAAGGTTTACCTGGCATGTCCAGGAGGTGACCATCTGTACCTTTTCTGGTGACGCACAAGTGCGCTGGTACCTCAGATGATCCCTAACATAACTGTGCATGCACAGAGCATCAGCAGCAGCATAGTGACAGCACACTTGCAGTCACACAGGGCACCACAACCGAAATGGTGGCACCCTGTGGAGGATTAGATGCACAAGTGGACACAAGTAAGCCTATGGTTGCATTAGGGCTAGGCTATCTTGTATTAGCGTTCCCTAGTGTGAACACTAGTACACATTATGTCTCTAATGTACCTTTCCCATCCAATGCAGAAACACCCACAGTCTGAGAATATTGGATCCATACATCAATAGCATCCCTAGGAGGTATTCCCTGCTGAGTAATAGGCTGGCCACATTAGCCTCTCACCTGGAGTCTTCCTGGAGACGAAAACTGTCACAGGAAACACAGCATTTGCATTCCTATAATGGGGATATCCAGGCCAGATTGCTTTTTCTGGCCCAGGAATGTTCTCCAGCATTGAAATGACACATTGAAATGTTCTCCAGCATTGAAATGATGGATTTCACCAGGCTCTAGAAGTGGACCTGTAAATGGTTCATTTTGGGAGCCTGATGAAACATTGCTGGACTTTGGAGTGGATCAGTTATTGTTCCTGCTGCTGCTGTCCTGCAAGGTGGCAGCAGGAACGTACCTTGCAGGTTTTCCCACTCTGCAAATAGAGTACTCCCAAGAGCAAATTTCACCCTCAGGAGGAGGTGAAGTCTGTGACACCACAGTTGAGGCCCTCTGTTCACATTCAATAGCAAGGAGACCCTACCTTGAACACTAGCCATGAAAGGGGGTAAATCTACTACATCCTGGCCATTCATAATTCTCTGAGGTGGTATTTCAGTTTGTGTAGACTTCTGACAGAATTATTTTTATTTTGCATCAAGAATTTGTAAATGCCACATTGGGGTTACATATGATGAACAGGTAGGATAGGGATAATTTGGCCAAAATGATCCACACTCTGTATATAACTACTATAATGTGTCCCACCTGGGTCTACCCTTGAAAACAGTCTGGGCGCTGGAACTAGTGTAGAATGCAGCAGCTCAACTGCCAATGGGAGTTTCTGGGCAGAAGCGCATCACACTGGCCCTGAAAGATCACTAGGTATTTGATGTTTAGTTCCCTCTAAGTCCTGTCCTGCCAGGGAGGGTGGAAGGGAAGGTTATATAGGCATGCCCACATATCCGCTGGTCCAGTAACCAGTTTCACTTATTCACAGTCAACTGGACCAACCTCCCCCTCCCCTGCCGGTGGCTGGGGCAGTAAGAAATCACACATAATTGTGTGCAATTTCCTGGGAATAATGGGAAATCACACAAGATTTCCCAGGAATCATGGAAAATTGCACAAGATTTCCCAGTATTTCATATATCCACAACTTCCAGGAAGTAAGGTAGGCCTGTATTCTAAATATGTACTGTTTTACATAATTTAGTTTATACTATTGTAACCTCTCCTGAGATCTTCCAGTGTAACATTTCTCTTCTGCTGCTGCTCCCCTGTATGTCTCTTTTTGTTTATCAGCTGACCATTTAATTATACCACAGAACCATTCATAGTTACAGCAATTCTTCATAACTAGTTGCCAAAAAAGAGATACCAGTCTTTCACCATCTGTCCTTCTATCTTACAGAGAGAAAATAAAAGGAACAATTTCTATTCTATTTCTGTTTATATACTCCCATTCCCATTATATATTGCTAAAAAATTAACATTTACTCAACTATAATAAACAATTCTTAACCAAATAATTCTATTATTTACTGTTACTTGTAATAATAAACATATCACATTTCTGCACATATTAATACTCTTGCTACAATTTCCTATAAAGCCAAAAAAGTAATGTTTTTTGCCATAAGTTTGTATTAAATTTTTCATCTTACAACTTTCTTTAATTATATCTCTCAATTTTATTTTCTTCTTGCACGATTTACTACCATTCTGATATATTATATGTTAAAATATTATTTTCTAAACTATAATAAAAAATTCTTACCAAAATAATTGTTCCATTATTTACCCTTACTCCAATGATAACCTTATAACATCACACCATTTCTACACATCTTAATACAGTTACTAGAACTTTGCTATGTATAGTCACAAGGTTAATATTACCTACAATAATACTCTTTTCATCTTACAGCTTTATTTATATCTCTCAATTCAGTTTTCTTCTTTCGTAACTTAATCTATGTTTACTTATTTAGTATGTTTAGTATGTTTACTTTTTCTACTTATAATGCCTTCATTTTTTTTAACACACATCCCTTATCTCCCCCCCCCGCCCCTTTGCTTCACTAGCCATTCCTGTTTGGTTTCGTTTGGTTGGTTTTATTTTGTTTTTTAGGTAATGCCTACTATAAAGTTCCAGCTTTTCTTTAGCATTCGATTCCAGAGATTCAAAGGCACATTCAGTTATAAATCTCCTTTCGACCCTGTTTCTCTTTCTCTTCCTAACAGGGAGTTTTGCCTTTTTTCACCTGTATTAAGGCAGTATCTTTGTTGCTTGAAAAAGTGGGCCTTTCTTATCCATCAATTTTTTCTATCTGAAATTTCTCTTTTTCCTTTGCAAAGTCTGTGTTTGCAGTCATTGTCTTCTTAAATCCCATCATATTTCCTTGATAAGCATCCGATAACTCCTGGTCTTCCGGCCTCTTTTCCGACTGAAAGACCACTTCTTGAGGTTCTTCCTATCTGTTTTGGCCTGATTTGATTGTAACATTTTGAATCCTGTCCAACCTCATCTCCAAACAATGAATTTTCTCTTCTAATTGTTCCAAAAAACCCAATCACTTTCTTCTCTTCCTGCTGCTTTTCATCCATTTTATGCAAGATTGTTGTATACTGTTGTTTCTTTTCTTGACTTTTGCTGCCACCTCATGGCCGGATTCTACTTATCTTCTTTAATAAATGTTCAGTGACTTTATATAGTGTTTGACTTTTTGGTTTTTTTGTCATTTGTTTTTTCCTTCGTAGACAGTTCTCACAGATAAGATTCCTTTCAAACTGCTTTATCTTGGAATCCCACGCTCGTTAAAGACTTTTAAAGATAAGTTTCAGTTGTCTCTTAATTTCTTTCTTATGGTTCTGGTTTATTAAGTTAACATTTCTGGCCACTTGCCAAGATTAATGAAGCAGATCTATTTGTTTATCTTAAGACATTATCCAAACTTCAAATTAGTGTCAAGATTAATTATATAGTCTTAAAAAGAGGAATCGGTCAGACCTTGAGTTGGCAATCTTCAACGCTTGGGAAAGTTGGTTTATTTCCTCTACCTCTCGGCAAAAGCAAATTTCTCTTGTTGGGGGTGGACTGTTCAAACAGGCCCTTGAAAGAATTCTCTTCATCTTCCTGTCTCTCAGGAAGGTAAATCAACCAGAGAAGATTACCAAATTTCCATTCTCCGGGAATAATTTTGTTGAAAGCCTGCTGAGCTCTGCTCAGCATGTCAATTCTGCTATTGTTCCTCCACTGGAAGTCCAATGATCAGCCGCAGACTCTTCGCCCAGCTCCCACCTGGGCACTTTTGGTGCCACTAACTTCAAAGACCCTTTGGAACCTTCACAGCCTTTGACAGCTGCATTGCTCTCACAAGGGGTTTTTCTTCGGAGCCTGTGCTAATCTCTGAGGGACTTTGGAGCTACCTTTGGAGGGATTCCCCACTGAGCCTCCTCTAGACACCACTGCTGGATTGTAGTGGAAACAGGCTCCCTACAATCTGGATTTTAAGGCTGAAGACCCCATTGTAGATCCCTTTAATGGTGTCTACACGAAATCCGGATTATAGGTCCTGAAGGACCCATATGATCCAGATTTCCCTAACTGTGGTGGAAACAGATGTGTCCCCAATGGGGTCTGTGGCGGAAATGGGTCCTTAATGGGTGCTTCAATGGGTACTTAGTGCAAGTGGAAAAACACCCTAAATGTACTTAAATTTCTTCAGACCAGAAAAAGAAGTTTGTCAGTACTGTACATTACACACAGCATAGAAAGTGACGGAATTCAATGTATATTTATACAAGATAATCCCATAGTATTCTATCATCCTTGGAATATCCAAGCTATATGCTTCAGGAAAGAATATATACAGAAAATACAGAGACCAAAAAGGATGGTCCAGTGAGATTTCTTGCAAAATGTGGCAACATAATTGATATATTCAGAATAGTGTTTTGACTTTTTCAGATTCTTGACCCATTTTCAAATACACACAAGACTCAGCTTTTTATGTGATGTTAACTATGTTTGTCTGCTCCTCATATTTGAGGAAGACTGGCTGAATATCGGTTGTTCAGAAGAAAAGTTACTGGAATTAATATTTTGTGAAAAAAGGCCTACAGTATTTTCAACCATTGTTTCCAATTTCCATATTTACCATATAGTATATAACTCCAAGTACCACATGTATAATGTATAAATGCCAAACAAACACAAAACTTCAAAAGGAAGCCAAATGCATGTAGAAGAAACATATTATAAAGAGACTAGTTGTTTAAAAGCCTTTTTTATTTTCCTTCACCATTTTGTTTTACAATACAAATTTCACCTTGTTGAACACACAAAAACCCTACATAAGATAGCTCTGTTTCACATAAAATACAGAATGAATATATATATTTATATATATATAGATATATATATGCTTCTTCATTCTTAAAAAACTACTTTGTTCTGCACATTGGCAAGTATAGGATAGAATACTTTCCCCCAAACACAATAGGTATGGCAGGAGTGAAATTTCAGAGTTACATGCAGTTTCTGCATAATTCTGTTTTAAAGGAATCTATTGTTTTTCAACAATAATTTATTTAGGGAATACACTCTTTTAGCCTGATTTTTGACTTGCTGATTATTTGAAAAAATAAAAAGGAACTCATGGCTGTTTTCTTGCTATAGTTAAAATTCATGTACGGAGTAGACAATAAAATAATTTAAGAAGCATGTTTCACTTTAACCTGCCCACAATTTGTGAAAACTTGATTATCAGATTAGATTTTTCCTCCAATTCAGTCATCAGAAGTTTGCAAGCAGATTTCCAGTTTAATTTAGATTTAAAATCAAAATGTAGTAATGTGTGCAATACATATAATCTGGGTTCTATGGAACACTTTATTTTAAATAAAAACTTTTAAAACTGCCTACTGACCATACTATCAAGACAAGAAAGGCACTAGAAACAGACAACTCTCTCTTCCAAGAAGCATTTATTTTAGCTCTTTTCTCTGATGTGTATAAATCTCTGTAGATTTTATTTTACGCATATCATTTTGAAAAATAAAGTTAGGAAATATTTAGAAAATCATTTTACAACAGATTTTTTTTTGCACTTTTTTGACACTGTCACTGCAGATTTACAAAATCAAAATTGACCAAACCTTTCTGCATCTATCATTTGTAAGCTTCAGTGAAACAGGTAGAAAGATTCCTGTATATTATTTCCATCAGGTATTTAGAAACCTTCATATAGATATTTTCTAGAAAATGGCTTACAGCCCAAGCTTTGGGGCAAGAGATATGAAAATTATGTTTTCCCAAGAAAATAATACGCTTTATTCCCAGACGAAACTGGAAAGACCAGAACTTATGATATAAAAGCCTTCCTTGTTTATGCTGCTGCATCATATACAAAGAAACATGGTGATGAGCAATGCAAATCCAAGATTTATTAACGAGAAATGTATACAGTGCATGATAATTAATGGTTTCTTTATTGTTGTCCATCGCAGATCCTTTGGAGAGAGAAAAAGATCACAGTGCTTATCAGGTAAGAGAATAGATTAAAGTCAAGATAACAGTTAAAAGGTGAAGGAGGGAGCAGTTCAATTTTTATGGCATCGCTTATTGGGGAGTTCTTAGCACTTTTGGACAGTTCTCCTGCTGTGTGTGTAGTTGTTATGTGTTATTCACCAATCTGCTATATTTAGTCTGTCTATTCAGACGTAGTGTTTGCCAGGAAAATGGCCAATGATAAGATGATGGTACAATGCCTCGGACATTCTTTTCAAAGTACTGGAAGGGTTTGTACCACCAAACCCGTGCGAGAAGATTGGTCTGGGAAGCTTCTTTTAGCACCTGCAAAACATAACAATGAAAGAAAAATAAATAAAATTTCAGAAAATGAAAATATTTAGTATCATCTAAAATGTAACTGGAATTAAAACTTTTACCCAATTCCTATTACAACTTGTTGTGTATTTAAATTTTAGTTCGATAAAGGGGAATGAGGAGGCGACAGAAATGAAAAGTTACATTCCAAGAATGTTTTTATTTCATGAATTTTATCACGCTTTGTACCTTGGGGAACAAAAACTATTTTTACTTGTTCTGGGCCGAGAAAAGAAAAGCTTAGGTGCAAATATTATCATAATAGCTCCCAATATTACTGACCGGCTACAATTAGTCTTTCTGCCTTTCTTTATCCTGGATATGTTCCATCAGCATGTTTTTTAAAATGTGCATCATTCTGTGGAAAACTATGCCTTATGGTATTTTTCTTGTTTCCAACATCTGAGTTCATCATCGGATGGCATAATGCCATTTTAATTAAGTGCAACTTAGCTACTAGAAATTACAAATCCTGCAATGAGCAGTTAAACTAAGGTTAGAAAATGCATGAATGTTCCATATTTTAACTGTGTGATCTATCTTAAGACCCCAAGATACAGGGTGGGATATAAAGGTAAACAACTGAACAATTCCCCTGCCCCAGTGCTCTATCACTGAATGCTTATAGCCAATCTCTATAATTAAGGGCAACTTTATACATGCCCCTTTTTTTGTTCAAAAATGGGAACTGAGTATCTCTCTCACAGTGGAAATTCAGGATTTTTTGTCCATCAACAGTCTTAAGAGACAACATCCTAGTTTGTCAACGTACTTGGTAAAACAAAAGTCTTTTGGGTTTTGCATTATGCTCATTTAGTATATTTTTTCCTGCAATGAAAACACTGGAAGGGGTGGCTGACCATTTCTATCAGAGCATCTAGTGGCATATATTATTTATTTATTTAATAAATTTATATCCCGCCTTTCATCAAATAGTCCCAGGGTGGCTTACAATAAGAATAAAACATATAAAAATATCACCTCCTCCCTCCCTCCCACATCCACCCTTCCTCCCTAACAGGACAGCACCCTGAGGAAGCCATTTAGATGGAAAGAGATATGTTTTGACCAGGCACTGAAAAGTATACAATGCAGGTGCCTGGCGAACCTCAAGAGGGAGGCTGTTCCAAAGTCTAGGAGCTACTACAGAGCTCCTTGTACGTCCCTATGCCTTGTACCTCTGCAAAAGAAGGAACTACAAGAAGGCCCTCTCCTTGAGATTTCAGTGTACGGGCAGGTCTATATGGGAGAAGGCACTTGTTCAGATACCCAGGGCCCAAGCCATTTAGGGCTTTAAATGTTAGTGTCAACACCTTAAACTGGGCTTGATAGCAAATAGGTAACCAGTGCAGATCCTTTAAGATCGGCGTGATAGAAGTCCAGCCAGAGATTCCCATCAGCAGATGAGCTGCCGCATTCTGCTCCAGTTCCAACTTCCAAATCATTTTCAAGGGTAGCCCACGTAGAGCACACTACAGTAGTCTAATCTGGAGGTTACCAAAGCATGAGTCACTGTGGCCAAGTTATCCCGATCCAGGAAAGGCTTCAGCTGGCAGACTGAACGGTAGGCACTCCTGGCTGGGACTCAAATGACAGCGATGAATCCAGGAGTACTCCCAAGTCATGCACCTGATTTTTCTGGGGCAAAACAACCCTGCTAAGAATTGGGTGCCCCTCACCCTCATTCTCCATAGCAAAAACTAGGTCAAGGGTATGTTCTGCTGTGTGAGTTGGGCCCATAACATACTGAGACAGTCCCATGACTGTCATGGAGACCATGAAGTCCTGAGCTGCTCTACAGGAGGCATCCTTAGCATGGAGACTGAAGTCCCCCAGCACCACTGTTTTGGGGGCCTCCAACACCATCTCAGAGACAGCCTCTACCAGCTCAGGCAGGGAAGATGTTGGGCAGCAGGGTGAGCAGTACACCAAGAGTAACTTTGTTCTATCTCTCTGGCCCAACACCAGAAACAATCCCTCAACCCCAGTCGCAGAGTGAAAGGTGTGTCTGGTGAAGGAGATAGATACTTTATGGACTATGGCAACTCCCCCAACCTGCCCCACTAGTCTAGGCTGATGCTGCACCAGATAACCTGGGGGACAAATCTAGGTAAGTGCAGGACCTCTCAGTTCATGCACCCAGATTCATCCATAATCAAGTCATGGATAATAGATGGCTTGTTTTGGACTCACCTGGCATTCACCAACAGTACCGTCAAGCTAGGAGGAAGACTGACAGGCATCCCTGTATACTGATGGTTTGGAAGGAGAGTAGGAGTGATAGCCTGAATATATCTAATACTCCTTCTCTTAACCCTTCTCCTCTGCCTCCCATCGCTGTATCTACCCCTGCCAGTTACCACTGACATGGAACCCCATTATATTACATATGGAGTTGCCTATAAAAAATAGTCTGGCAATTGCAGCTTTTCTAGAACAGGGATGTAATCCTTCTAATAAGAACAGGGCACTCTGAGTGTAACACCCCTGTTTCATGAGGTATAATAGCCTCCAGTCCATTTCTGAGTTCAGTCTAAGTTGCCAGTTTAGGTCTTTAAAGCTTTCATCAGCTTGGGCCTCACTAGGAGAAGGACTGCCAAATGACACAAAGTGGTTGACCACACAGGGAAGTGCTTTTTCAATTATTGTACCCAGATTCTGGAATAACCATTCACAGAAAGGTATGCCTGACACCATCATTATGTATGTGAAGGATGTTTTTATTCATCCAAATATTTTCAGAAATACGGAACGATCATTTGTTTTAATGTAATCTGTAAGGATGTGTAACTGTTGTTTTTATATTTCTGTTTATATAATCTGCAAATACACTAATGTAATTGAATATAACTGAATGGTTACTTAAATAAAATAAATCAATTAAGTAATACCAAAGGAATCTCCCCACAAGCCACTACTACAGTTCCCATAGCAAATGTCTCTGAATGACTGAACCACACTATTGAGGCTAGCTGTTATGTAAAAGAAACGCAGAAAGGATTTCTAATTTTTGACAACTTGGATAACAAAACAATAATCTTAATCGTTTTCACAAATCATTTGCTCTTAAGTAAGAATTCTATCTTCCTCTTAGCAAAGAAATAAAAAAATGCTTTACATTTCATATGAATGCCTAATAAAACAGGCATTTTAGTATCAATCCCTGGCTTGTTTTAATAGTATACAGAGCCATTCACAAAATCATTCATCTTTTCTCTCAAATGCCTTGAACAAAGAATTAATCAGAAAAAAGAAAACGTGCAAAAAGCAGGAATTGGAAAGAAAAAGAAGGTAGAGGAAAGTGATCTGTTACCTTCACAAATGTTCAAAACAATGTACTGTCACAGGTGAGTCTACAACATCATTTACATATGCACTTTTAGCTAATCTACATCAGAGGTAGAGAATTCACAAGCCCCTGCATCAAACATGGACACCTTCTGCCCGTAGCTCTGAAAGAGTCAAGCTTCCCTTACATAGAAGTAAATTACTCTGAGGATGCCATCTTTAAAGAAGTCAGCCCAAGGGGAATGCCTGGATGGCTACCTTGCTCAACACTGGTTCTTCACCTGGAATATTGGCCTGTGTATATGATATGGTAAATGGCCCAACTAGTATTCAACTTCTTGTCCATGGCTGATGTGTCTCACCAGAGGCTTTACTTGTGCCAATGACATTCTGTTCACATTGACAATCAAGAGGGCAAGGAGGGTGGCACAAAGCTTTGTTTGTCAACAGCCTTTCCACCTCTCCAGCAACTTAGAGGTATGTTGACTCTACTCAGCCTCACAAGGCACTTTACTGAATGGAGTGTAAGTTACAAAGGGCGGTGAAGATGGTGGTGGAAAGAGACTCACTTGTTGATTGGCCATTGTGTGATACCACCAGAAAAGTCTTGTAGTGATGTAGTAAGCCACCACAACGTCCACAGTGTAGTGGTCATGGGCCAAGAGAATACAGAACATTCCAACTATGCTGAGCACCCAGCAAATCCAGTGATACCACCAGAGTCTTCTAGGTGAATCTGAAAGTAGGGAAAAGCACAGGACATGCTATGTTAAATCAGTACATTTACTTCAGTCTCTTGAAAAGGAAGAATTAACCAAGCATTGTCCAACAGAATAATAGTCTCAAGTAGAATAGTATGATATAATAGTCTCAAATAGAATATTTATTTATTTATTTATTTATTTACATTTATATCCCGCCCCATACCCGAAGGTCTCTGGGCGGGTTACAACAGATTAAAATAGAATATACATTAAAAGACATTAAAAGTTCAACAAATATAAAACAGTATACAATATGTTTAAAATAATAGTGTCTGTACTGAGGGGGAACATAAACAGCTTAGCCAAAGGCCAGGGTAAAGAGGTGCGTCTTCACTGCCCTCCTAAATAGTATATAGAGAAGGGGCATGACGCACCTCGAGGGGGAGGCTATTCCATAGTCTGGGGGCCATCACAGAGAAGGCCCTCTCCCGGGTGCCCACCAACCTCACTGTTGAAGGTGGTGGGACAACCAGGAGGGCCTCACTGCTTGATCTTAAGGCATGGGCAGGTCGATATGGGAGAAGGCGTTCCTTTAGATATTTGGGGCCCAAGTCATTTAGGGCCTTGTATGTTAGAGTCAAAACCTTGAATTGGGCTTGGTAGCGAATTGGCAGCCAGTGCAATTCTTTTAACACCGGTGTGATGTGCATCCGGCTAGATGTTCCGGTCAGCACTCTAGTGGCTGCATTTTGCACTAGCTGCAACTTCCGAACCGTCTCCAAGGGTAGCCCCATGTAGAGTGCATTACAGTAGTCCAATCTAGAGGTTACCAGAGCATGGGTAACTGTGGCCAAGACATCTCTTTCCAGAAGAGGCTTCAGTTGACGGACTAGCCGTAGTTGGGAGTAGGAACTCCTGGCCACAGCCTCCACCTGCGCTTCAAGTGTTAGCGTGGAATCCAGGAGAACCCCCAAGTTGCGGACCTGTCCCTTCCAGGGCATTGCAACCCCATCAAGGACAGGGTATCTCCCAACTACACGGACCCGAGACCCTGTGACACACAGCACCTCTGTCTTGTCTGGATTCAGTTTCAATTTATTCACCCTCATCCAGCCCATTATCGCCTCCAGACACCTGTCAAGGACTTCAACTGCCTCTCCTGATTCAGATGGTACAGAGAGATAGAGCTGGGTATCATCTGCATACTGATGACACCCAACTCCAAATCTCCTGATGACCTCTCCCAACGGCTTCATATAGATGTTAAATAGCATGGGAGATAAGATCGATCCCTGAGGGACCCCACAGGTGAGTTCCCAGGGAGACGAAACAGTATCTCCCACAACCACTATCTGGGATCTATATTGGAGATAGGAGCAGAACCAGTGCCAAGCATTGCCTCTCACTCCTAAACTCCATAGTCTCTCCAAAAGGATACCATGGTCAATGGTATCAAAAGCCGCTGAGAGGTCCAGGAGAACCAACAGGGTAGCGTTCCCCCTGTCTCTCTCCCGGAGAAGGTCATCAACCAGGGCGACCAAGGCAGTTTCCGTGCCATGACCGGGCCTGAAGCCGGATTGAAATGGATCTAGATAATCAGCTTCTTCCAAGCATGCCTGCAGTTGAACAGCAACAGCCCTCTCCAGAACCTTGCCAAGAAAAGGTATATTGGCCACCGGGCGATAGTTGTTTAAGTCTTCCGGATCCAGAGAGGCCCTCTTCAGGAGGGGACACACCACAGCCTGTTTCAAGGCCAATGGGACCACCCCCTCCCTCAGAGATGCATTCACTACCTCCTGGATCCACCCGGTCATACCTTCTCGGCTAGTCTTTATCAGCCATGAAGGGCAAGGATCCAGAGAGCATGTCGTCGGCCGCACCCCTGCAAGCAGCTTGTCCACATCCTCAGGTTGCAACAATTGAAACTGATCCAACCAAACGGGACTTGACAGTTCTCTGGACGCCTCGTCTAGACTCTGTCCAATTGTGACATCCAATCCCCTACGAATCTGGGCGACTTTGTCCTCAAAGTGCTTTGCAAATTTGTCACAGCAGATATTGCTTGGCCCATGCTTCTTTGAGCTTGATTTTATGAGGCCATTTACTATTCTGAAAAGCTCTGCTGGATGGCTACTTGAGGATGCAATGGGCAGTGAGCTAGAATTTCAACATTTTTAAAGCAACAGTGTCTATACACATCTGGGAAAACTAATACAGCCATTCAAGTGACATCTCAATTTGAACAAAGATTGCTTGATTTATGATTTTTATTTAGCTTGGAGCCTCTTCTGTAAGAATGAAATAATACATTAAACTGCAGCATGTTTATCCAAGTCCAGCAATTTTTTTCTTGTTTACAAAAGGTTCTCAAAATAAATAATTCTGCAATATGGAGGGGACAGAAAGAGGGCATTCTTAAACATTTCCCACACCTCCGAAACCTGTCTTTTCTAAGCAGCTCCTCCCTTGGTGAAATGCCAGTTTCATGTTTGTGAATGAAAACAGATCTGGAATAGTGCCAGAGTAAAAGCAGCTGAGCAAAATGAAGTTTCAGAGAAATAGGCCCTTTCCACACTTGGCCTTATTCTGGAATATACCTCGGGATACAGCCCTGCTGCCTGCATGCTAATATAGACTATGTCATGCCCCACCTCGGGGCTGCCATAGCCTGTAACTATCATACAAATAGCAGACCCCTATCCCAAATAAGGGCAAGTACAGAAAGGCACATAGTTAAGTATGAAGGGTATGGTATGGATAAAAGGACAACAATTCAAAGATTGCTGGAAGTTACCACATTTTTCAAGAACTGACAGATCATTATTACTTATAATATCTGCAACAAGGGGCCTATTCGCACTTGGCTTTATTCTGGAATATATCCTGAAACAGGGGCTTGCTGTCCACATGGTAATGCAGGCTACAGCAGGCCCCAAGTGAGGCCTACCAGAGTCTGCATTAGCATGTGGGCCACATATCCCTATCCTGAGATATACTCCAGAAAAGGGCCAAGTGCGAACAGGCCCCTAGTCTCTTAAAAAAACTACAGGGTATGACAGCTAGCATCTTAGCAAGGAAACCATGCCGAGCAAAAATGGGATAATTATATGCATTTATTGTTGGAACTGGCTGCTTTTGAATTTTGGAATCCATACCATAGATTCTAATATTGAACTCTGAACTAAACAATTAGTTTAGGTATTTTCTTAAATACAGTACACTGACAGCCATCTCTCTAGGCACTCTTTCTAAAATTACCACAAGACAAATGCAACGATTCACCAACTCAGTTAAACTCTGACAGTTAGGCCCATTTACGGCAACCATTACTAGGCTAGGAACCATCTTGCCTGAGAGGAGTGGAGAAGAGGCAGCAGGCTGGACTCTGCCATCTTGCTCCCAGCAGTGTCCCTCCCTCCTCCAACTGCCATCACAAGGCGATGAACCATCTTGCTTGAGAGGAGTGGAGAAGAGGCAGCAGGCTGGGCTCTGCCATCTTGCTCCCAGCAGTGCCCCTCCCTCCTCCAACTGCTCCCATCAGAAGATGGCAAAGAGACTACAGCAGCCAATCCACCAGTTGAGAAAACGTCTGGTCCTGAGGCCAAGCAGGCTGGGACTGATACTGGCTGACCATCTTTACCATCATCCAGTTTGTCATCAATGAAGAGAAAATTCAAAGTAAATAGAAAAATTTTCAGCAATAAGAAACGGAGAGAAAAATTAGAACTGAAGAGCCCAAGTGCTGGCTTTTTGCTGTTCCCTGTTCCCTCCCACACCATTTTCCTTTTGTTTCTTGTCTCTTTAGATTGTAAGCCTGAGGGCAGGGACCTGTCTAAGATTAATATAATATTGTAACCCGCCCTGAGACCTTCGGGTATAGGGCGGGATAGAAATACAAATAAATAAATAAATAAGTCTCCCTACAATAACTAGCATATAAAAATTTAAAACATCATTATATCACTGAGTTTTTTATTAGTATTATTAAAAATGCAAGCAGCCCAGACTCAGTTACTACTTGGACGGGGGATCCCCAGGAAATCCCAGCACTGTAGGCTAGTGGTAGAAGTTAAAAAACATCCCAGAAGATGGCAGTGGTAAACCACTTCTGTATTGCTGTCAAGAAATTGAGTGCTTATCTTTACCTAGCAACTATATCCTATAATAAATAAAACTTGAAGACATCTCTGTTTTATACTGTTAGGTCACTGTTGTTTTTAATTTAAAAAAAAATTAAATATATATACACGAATCATTCAGAAATTCATGAAACTGGGGAGGTGGGAAAGCGGATGTGCCAGTCACAACTGCAATGGATCCAGAGTGCGTTTGACATGGATTGACCGAAGTGGATTCAGGGCGGATTTGACACTTTAAGAGCTGATATGTTACAGGATACACCTCAGATACCTATCGGATACATATGCATTCGTTTGGGATACATATTGGATACATATTTATTTGTATCAAATATTCATATGAATTCCTACAAATACATTTATATCCTAGGGAATCCTACCACATTCAAAGGGGATCTATTCAAACAATTATGAATTTTCTAACTTTTAATTTGTTACAAATCAAATGCCAAAAAAACATTCATCCACATCCCTAGTACCTACAGAATTTCCTCAGAATTTTCCATGTGTGCCCATCAGTGATATTCCTTCTGTTCTGGTTGCTCTAGAATTAATCTGGTTTTCCTGGGATATTTAGCAAACTGTTATTAATGACCAAACAAGGCAGGTCAGAGCAGTTTAGCTACATTAATCTTCCAAGTTGTTCCTTTCATTTCTTCATTTGATATTAAACTTTTATTCAGGAGACGCTCTAGGAAGCTGATGGGCAGGAAAATTAGGACAAATAAGGAGAAGTATTTTGTTTACTCAGAGGTTCATTGGTCTATGGAATTTACTACCAAAAACGATGGTGACAGCAACCAGCCTCGATAGCTTTAAGAAAGGCCTATACAGATTCATGGAGGACAGATGCATTAATGGCTATTATAATAGAAGCCTAGGTACTTCCTCTGGGTTGGAGTGGCAGGCTGCCTGCCTTTAAAGGCTACCTGTAGGGATTTGAAAGCAGATCAAGATTTTGTCTTTGTCTTCTGCTTGAGAATGCCCAGAAGCAACTGGTGGACCATCTGTGTTCCTATGGCCTGATCCAGCAGGGCTCCTCTTATGTAACTGGGATGGGGGGGGGGGGGGAACACTTGCAGACTTTTTTTTTTTGCCAGCACTAGATGGAGCCATACACAAGGGTGTGTGGGTGTGTAGAGAAAAGCTCTCATTCTTAGGTTTGCTTTCATGGTTGAATATTTATATCCTTTGATAACAGAAGCAGTACAGTCATATGAATCTATGCACATTGCTTGGTCAAGTACTGAAAATGTCAAACTTACATTCTTTGATAAATAAGTATGTAAGTGTTAGCATAACTGTATGACCACTGTACAGGTAGTCGCCGCACATATCATGAGCTCCTGTGATGGACAGCCCACCTCCAGCAAGAAGCTTCATTATTCTGCGCATGTGTGACTCCCAATCTCCAAAAAGCTGAGGGAACAAGAATCAGAATGTGTTTTATTAAAAATGTACACACTGCAAAATTAACTTATAAGAACAGAAGGATGTATGTCTGGAACATAAGATAAAGGGGGGCAACCTAGAATAATTAAAATTCAGTAAGATTAAACTTGCCCAGTCCACAACTTTTTGCCATCAGCTAGACCACTATAGTAACACTGAGTAATTTGAAGGAAAAAAAGAACCAACAAAACTATTCTAGTTGCCAGAAATGGATGAAAACATACTTCTGTATTAATATTTTAAAAATAACATTTATTTAGGGCCAATGGTTTCACATGTTAAGCACAACCTTACAATGGGGCCTTACAAGTGCTACATAATGATATCCATCTTTACTCTATCAGAGACCAAAATGATTTTTGAGCTGGCGGAAAACCACTGAACAAGAATTAAGTTTTACATGCGTCCTACTTCTGTGGTTTCACCAATCACTTATCATATCTTACGGAGCTTTAGATATTCTGAAAAACAGTGCCAGCGCATCATACATTCTCTCAAATTAATCAAAAGAAACTTGCCCCCATACACAAAATTCTATAAAGCACGTTAGGGGTGCAAATAATAGTGAATCGCTTTCTGGAAAGGCTTGGCAATGAATGTGCTGTTCACTGAAAGTTCTAATGATCTAATTCAGTTTTCAAAGAGAAGGCATGATTCCTGTCCAGGCATTCTTAATTCCCTGTCCATAAATGAGGCAACTCAACCTATTAAACATTATAAATTGTACTCAGATCTTATATTGTTGTTGCAATTTATCTGATCATTACTGAAAAAAATAATAAAAGCTAGATAAAAGAGCTCCAGCACCTTATATATTTCCTGCTAAATACTTTCATGAACTATTTGCCCAAGTAGTAATTACAATACAATTTTTATACCATGGAATCATGAAGAATCCAGAACAATCAGTATCATTCCTCCAAGGCATTCTGGTATTCCAGGAAGCTACATGTAATATTAAGGCTACATTTACACTAATGACCATTATGCAAAGACAGGACAGGAATCCAGTTGTTAGCAACCTGTTGCAGCAAGCTGGGACAGATTGCTTCAGGAACAGGACAAGACAGTCTGTAATGGAACGTTGTGTGGAGGCCCCCAAATGTAAGGCCAGAAATTTAGCTCTGTCTTTCCCTTTCATTTGTGTCCAATGCTTGATTATTACCTGGAGTAATAGGCTTAAGTGACCAATAACAATTTTGGATGGGGTTGCTCTGCCTTGGAAATAATTTGAGGACACTTTTAGACTTGTCACAGCCACTTATTTATTTTTTATGTTTCCACTGGAGAGCTAGGTGGCAAGAGGATAATAAATCTTTACTTTCATTTCTTATTAGTTTGCCAGCTTTATCCCCTTATGAGAAGGACAATTTGGCCAAAGTGATTCATGCTCTGATAACCTCCTGATTGAACTACTATAACGTGCTCTATATGGGCCTATCCTAGAAGATGGTACAGAAGGTGGAACTGGCACAGAACACAGCACATACACAAACCATGGGGTTCTCTGGCCAGATGCATATTAACCTGATCTTTATAGATCTGCACTAATTGCTTATTCACTACTGTGACGGTTTCTGGGAACAGGCTGCAGACTGCTTTGCTTTCTGGCATTGCAGGCTTCTTGCAAGCTGCAAAAGCCAGCTTGTTGCAGACCTAGGCAGAGGCTGCAAAAAGAGCGGGAAATCCTGTGCGGGCCCTGTTGCAGTGATTGGCTGGAGTAAGGTTTTGGAGGGAAAAGCTGTCCGGGGATCTGAGTGCTGGAGGGGCTAGAGAAGGAGTTCCCACCAATCAGGCTGGAGGGACAGCAACCTCTGTTAGGAATCTCCAGCAGCATTTTATTGCGGCTAGAGCCAATCAGGGTCAGGGGGATGTGTATAAAGGAACACAGAGTACAGCAGAGAATGTCTTCATGCTGGGACAAGAGCTGAAAGGAGAAGAAGAGCTGAACCTGAAGGAGCCAGACCAGTAGTTGACCAGGGGTCTTCGTGCTGGGACTGAGGCTGAAGGGAACAGAGGAGCTGATCCTGAGGGAGCTGGAACCAGTAGCTGACCAGTGGTCTTTTGGGCTGAGTGATTTCTGGAGGAGGCAATCGGGTGGATTGTAGCTCTGAGGGAGACTTCGCTAGCAACTGACCAGGCTGGATGATCGGACAAGCAAGGACGGACTGGGCCTTGTGATCATCTAGGGCCACGTTTGGGTACACTGGCTTGGCTTGAGCTGTGGCAGAAGCAAGCCAGAGGGAGAGGAACGTGGAGAGGTTTGTCTTTTAAAAGGGGAACTACTTTCCTTTAGAGAAAGGGGTAGCTCCTAGCTTTAAGAGACTTGCAAATTTAAACTAACAACTACCTGAACCTTATTATCTTTTTAGTATTGCTTGTGTATAATAATAAACTTGTTTTAGTTTACTGTTGAAACGCTTGCTACCAGTGTTTTGTGTCCACACTGTAGTATTCACTTGGCCGTTGCACGAACCCAGCATCCTAACAGGGCCAAGCTTCTCCTCAGAGAGGGCAGGCACTTACTGGAACGCTGGGCATCGTGGCAATTTGGTGGCAGCTCGGGACGAATCTTGATTCAGTCCGCTTTGGCCGGAATACTACAGTAGCAAGCAATACTGTGTGTGACTGAGAAGGGCAGCCAGAGTTTGGCTCCTTTGTGAATGAGTCTAGTGTCTGGACACAGAGCCCTACGGTAGTGCCTGTGGGTCAGAACTCCTCCATCCCTGAAGTGTGTGTGTGCTAGACATCAGGGAGGGCTAGTAGGTACGGGCAAGCAGGCACAGGTCCTGAGGTAAAGGCTTTGGGTACTTTGTAAGGACCTGTTGTGCTGTCAGCCCAAGTATTTGGGTGAGCCTAGCCACAGTATAGTGGGGTCAGTAGGTTTGGTGACCGGAGGTAATTGCTGAAGGTAATAAAGTACGGTCACCAGCCGGACACTGAACCACGTGGCTACACCCAAATAAGACCTGGTTCCAGAGGTAATCCGCCTGGGTAAAGTACGGAACCAGGGAGGGAATTACGTTCCCTGTGTGTGGGCTACAAATATCAGCAGCCAGCACGGTAGATCAAGTGGTGGGGAGTCCCACACTTGATGCTAACTAGGAGAGGGGCTAAAGCTGTTCCAAAGGGTCTAGGGGGACTGCCAGCTAAGCGTGTTAGCAGCAAGCGGTCCAGAACCAGACCAGGGAAAGCTGTTATGGAGTCTGTGGTGGAACAGGAGGTTTCAACCCCAGAGCCAAGTGTGGGTGCAGGCCCAGGGACTCCTGAAGCTGTGCCAGGAGTGGCACAGGACAAGGGGCTCGCTGAGCTCAAACTGAGGCTCGAGTATGAGCGGGAGATGAAAAAAATGGAACTGGAACTCCAACTAGCCAGAGAGAAAGCTGCCATGGCAGAGCGTGAAAAGGAAATGGATATGGCTAGGGAGAGGGAGGCCAGGGCTCATGAGCTGGCTGTCCTACAGTTAAAAGCTAGCCAAGGGCAGGGTGCCCAAGGGGCAGTTCCGGGACAGGGTGAGGGTGGAGCCCCTAACCCCATGAAAATAGACATCAAAAGGTTTCCTTTATATACAAAAGGGGATGATGTCGAGTCCTTTCTTCGGGCTTTTGATCGGGCGTGCATGGAATTTGAGGTTCCACAAGAGCACAAAATGATGTACTTGAGATCACGAATTAGCGGTGATCTGCTGGAACTTTATGCCGCCCTTTCAGACGAGGAAGCCCGGGACTATAAAGTGTTCCAGGAGCGGGTTAAGCAACGTTTTAACCTCACTCCTGAACACTATAGGAAAACCTTCAGAAACGTGGTTAAGGCTGAAGGAGAGACTTTCATGCAGGTTGCAGCCCGCATGACAAGACACTTGTGGGATTGGGTTAAGGAATCCCAGATTAAGACTGTCGAGCAATTTGCGGAGCTAGTCTTAAAGGAGCAGTTTGTGCAGCTGTTGCCCAACCATATCCGCTGGATAGTGGTGGACAAAGCGTGTACTACCTTGAATGAGGCAGCCCGATGTGCTGACAGTCTGCTAATGGCTAGGGAAGACTGTTTTGGGAAGCAGGCAGAGGGGACAGGGAGGTCTTCATCTGCTAAGAACAGTCCCTCAGGCCATTACAACTCATGTAATGGGGAGAGGGCACAGACCAGAGTGCCCGACAAGGCCAGAACCTGCTTCCTATGTGGCAGTTTGACGCACCTGAAGGCCGGATGCCCAAAGGCGCGCCCCGCTGGGCAGGAGAAAGCAGAGGCACATCATTCCTACTGTGTGCGAGCCCCAAAACAGCAGCACGAGAGTGAGGATGGTGGTGTTAGACAGGGACAAATGGGACATTCCCTGCCTGAGCCGGAGAGCTTTGTAATGGTGAACGCTGAGCACCCCCCAGATGCGGAATACATCTGGAAGGTTCAGGTTCATGGTCAGTCAGTGGATGCCATAAGGGACTCAGGCTCCGCAGTCAGTGTAATTAAGCCACAGTTGGTACAGGAGGGTGATTACGTACCAGGGAAGAAGATCAAACTGAAGGGGATTGGTGGCAGTTCCTTCAGGGCTCAAGTTGCAAGGGTTCCAGTACAGATTGGGGCAGTGTACTTGGAGCACGACTTTGCAGTGACCAGCAGCATCCCGGTGCCACTGCTGGTTGGCAATGATTTGGCCAAATGTGCGAGACCAAGGATGGGAGGCAGAACCACAACCCCAGCCTGTGCAAGTGTAAAAGCTTTGCAGGAGGCAGTAGAGGAGTTGAGGGTGGGGCAAACATCCTTACGGACAGAGATCGCACTGTTGAAACAGAGCAATGCAGACAAACAGCTCACAGAACCCAAGAGTGAATCAGCTGGGTTAGGTGAAATGACCAAGGCAAAGGGTCAGGAACTGGCACAAAGTACTAGTGAGCTGGACAATACAAGAGGCATCTCTCCTGTGAAGATGCCAAGGGGAGCCAAGACCAAACGGCTTCTGCAAACAAGCAAGTTAAAAGGGCTAAAGATGCAGTTAGCTGCAATTGCTTGTGTGTTAAAAAGAACCCTTAGGAGCCTAGGACTCCAGGTGCTTCTATGGGTGAGCCATCTGAGTGGTGACTGGCTGGCATCGCTGGAAGGGATCCAGGAAGCTGGTGCCGGGCCGGATGGGTCAAGGACCACAGCATCCAGTGCCAAGACCGGGGAGAATGACAGGACAGCGTCTCCGGGCAACCGGGTCAGCAAGGAGCCAGATCCCACAGCAGGACCACCGCCAGATGGGACCAGCACAAGTGACCAGTGCAGGAGCGGAGCAAACAGGCGACCTAGCGCCAAGGACCTTGCGGACCAGTGTTGCGGAAGGAAGACCAGCAAAGAACCAGACTGATGTTGGACTCAGTGGACTATTTGAGTGACTTTGGGAAATGTGTTTAGTTGTATATAGTTAGTTAAGGAAATTCTTTTACAGAGACTTTGGACTTTTATAGAATGTGTTTATTAGATAGTTAGATTCTTAAGTTACGCTCCTCCTTGGGAGACAAATGTCCATGGGACAGTTGTGCCCCAGGTACATTTGTCTTTTTTGGGGAAGGGAGGGGTTGTGACGGTTTCTGGGAACAGGCTGCAGACTGCTTTGCTTTCTGGCATTGCAGGCTTCTTGCAAGCTGCAAAAGCCAGCTTGTTGCAGACCTAGGCAGAGGCTGCAAAAAGAGCGGGAAATCCTGTGCGGGCCCTGTTGCAGTGATTGGCTGGAGTAAGGTTTTGGAGGGAAAAGCTGTCCGGGGATCTGAGTGCTGGAGGGGCTAGAGAAGGAGTTCCCACCAATCAGGCTGGAGGGACAGCAACCTCTGTTAGGAATCTCCAGCAGCATTTTATTGCGGCTAGAGCCAATCAGGGTCAGGGGGATGTGTATAAAGGAACACAGGGTACAGCAGAGAATGTCTTCATGCTGGGACAAGAGCTGAAAGGAGAAGAAGAGCTGAACCTGAAGGAGCCAGACCAGTAGTTGACCAGGGGTCTTCGTGCTGGGACTGAGGCTGAAGGGAACAGAGGAGCTGATCCTGAGGGAGCTGGAACCAGTAGCTGACCAGTGGTCTTTTGGGCTGAGTGATTTCTGGAGGAGGCAATCGGGTGGATTGTAGCTCTGAGGGAGACTTCGCTAGCAAC
This sequence comes from Aspidoscelis tigris stejnegeri, assembly GCA_023333525.1. Classification (NCBI taxonomy): domain Eukaryota; kingdom Metazoa; phylum Chordata; class Lepidosauria; order Squamata; family Teiidae; genus Aspidoscelis; species Aspidoscelis tigris. The sequence continues at coordinate 85,502,341 of JALMGA010000002.1, read as the reverse complement.
TGACCAGGCTGGATGATCGGACAAGCAAGGACGGACTGGGCCTTGTGATCATCTAGGGCCACGTTTGGGTACACTGGCTTGGCTTGAGCTGTGGCAGAAGCAAGCCAGAGGGAGAGGAACGTGGAGAGGTTTGTCTTTTAAAAGGGGAACTACTTTCCTTTAGAGAAAGGGGTAGCTCCTAGCTTTAAGAGACTTGCAAATTTAAACTAACAACTACCTGAACCTTATTATCTTTTTAGTATTGCTTGTGTATAATAATAAACTTGTTTTAGTTTACTGTTGAAACGCTTGCTACCAGTGTTTTGTGTCCACACTGTAGTATTCACTTGGCCGTTGCACGAACCCAGCATCCTAACAGGGCCAAGCTTCTCCTCAGAGAGGGCAGGCACTTACTGGAACGCTGGGCATCGTGGCAACTACCAAACTCAACTAAAGATGCTGACATTTTGAGGGGGGGGGGGACAGAAGCAGGACGCTTCTAATGCCATTTGCTGGGGTTCGAGAGCAAGGAAAGGTCTCTTTTTGAGATGCCCATGAGCATTTGGCGGGCCACTGTGTGCGACAGGATGCTGGACCAGATGGGCTGTGGCCTGATCCAGCAGGGCCTCTCTTATGTTCTTATACAAAGTGTTAAACAAAACGGCTCCAGATATCTTAAGAATTATCTCCTCAGTTGTATGTAGGCTTTCTTTTCTCTATCGCACAACACTAGAACCAGGGGGCACTCTATGAAGCTGATGGGTAGGAGAGTCGGATCCGACAAAGGGAAGTATTTCTTCACCCAGAGGGTCATCGGCTTATGGAATGTGCTGCCGGAAGAGGTGGTGACAGCTACCAGTCTAGATGGCTTTAAGATAGGGTTAGACAAATTTATGGATGACAGATGTATCAATGGCTACTAGAACGAATGCCTAGGTGCATCTTTCAGGATGGGGGGGGGAGGAACCGGGGCACTTATAAGGCCACCTGCTGGGACTCAAGAGTAGGAGAAGGTTTGTCCTTGTCTCTGCTTGAGATGCCCATGAGCATTTGGTGGGCCACTGTGTGCGACAGGATGCTGGACTAGATGGGCTGTGGCCTGATCCAGCAGGGCTTCTCTTATGTTCTTATGTTCACAGACAGTTTAAATCTTGTTTGTAGCAGTTTTGGGGGTGTTGTGCCAAGTTCCAGGTTTCTTTTGAGATCCTAAGCTTTTGGATATTGCTGTGATATCCATCTTCAGAGGATAAGAAACCTGGAACATGGCACAATAGCCCAAAAACTGCTATCAAAAAAATCCCCTCCCATACAGACCTGCCCAACTGTTACAATGTTTAGGGGATTAAACTATATCAGAAGACTGCTTATGAGGTGGCCTCCAAGCTTCAGGATAGTCTTCCTGCTGAGGTATACTACGCACCAATATCACACAGTCTTCAGTGTGCACAATTTTTTTTTGCACTCGAATTTGAATTGAATTGAATATCTAAACATTTGGTTTGATTCAAATGTTTAGAATCCAAATGCTACAAAATCCAATTCGAATCTAAAGATATGAATGTTGACAACATTTGTATTTGAAGATAAGAATGTTGGCAACATTCGTATGTGTTATACGTATCTGTACCCATTTCGCACGCATCCTCTTTTATCCTGTATTCATCTCGTTTTTGGACTGTACTATCAGCGCGAATGCGTATAGATACGTATGTGATTTGTGAGCACATATTACATGTGATACTTATTACATACGTATCTGTACATTCAAATGTTTTGAATCATTCAAATGAATGTTTGGGGACATTTGAAATTCATTTGAATGTTTAAATTAGAATGTGTAGACATTCTATTCGAATTTGAATGTCCACATTCGATTAAATTCAGCTGAATTTCGAATGTTTAGAACATTCATGCACATCCCTGGTCTTCAATGCCTGCTCAAAACTTACCTCTTCACTCTAGTCCTCAGATGTTAAAGCACAATCCATAAGTTATCTTGCAGTTTAGGAGCAAAGTATGAATGGATTTTAATGTTCTATAAGAACCATGCTGAACCCTCAGTCAATCTATCTATTACTTTCAGACTTCAATCAATCAATCTGTCAATGAGCACTACAGGCATTAACATGATTATGTTGGACACCATCAAGTTGCAGTCAACTCGTGATTGTTTGCATGGTCACCTCTATGCTGTTTTCTTGGCAGAGATACTTTCCAGACTGTCTGCATTACCACTGAGCTACAGTTCCTCACTACAAAGAATTAGATATTAGTAACACAATTTCTGATCTTCCTGAATGCTGTGTTAACTTGTATAGGTTCTGGTTTGCATGCCTGGCAGACATTGCATCTGTGATCTATCTATCTTTCTTTCTATATTTATTTCACATCCCATCCTTCACAAACGGTCCCATGGTGGGTTACAGTAAGAATAAAATATCACATATTAAAACTTAATTAAAAATACAGACCTATCTCCCCTCCCACCTCAACCCTCCTTCACACCTCCTCCTTCCCTCCCAGGACAGAACCTTGAGGAAGCTATTTAAACAGCAAAATTTTTACCAGGCGCCAGAAACTATACAGTGTAGGCACCTGGCAATCCGCACTACAGAAAAGGCCCTCCTGCATGTTCCTATACTTAGTACCTCTGAAGGAGAAAGAACTACAAGAAGGCCCTCTCCTTGAGATCTCAGTGCATGGGCAGGTCTACATGGAAGTCAGGCCTGGAAGCCTGATTAGAATGGAGCACACTGAAATAACATAATTAGTTTTAGGATTTCCAGTAAGGCAACATGGTGCCTTCGACACTATCCCCCACTGACAGCAGGGTATCTGAGCTTTCCTCATTTCTGGGGTGAAGGGAAAAGAAGCAAACAAATTAGAGGTGCTCACAGCATGTTGTCAAAATTCCAAATGTGCCCATGGATCTAAAATGTTGGCAGCTGCTATTAAAAACCTTTGTTTAAAAGTTCATATAGGAGATTCAGTATCTGCATCTTCCTCACAGAGGTGAAGCAACAGTAACTGTGGTAACTCAGTCAAAAAGTCTGGTAAAACACAGGATTGTTCATCCAAGGGAGGTGGGCCACTGGTGAAACGAAACAAAATTCTAACAAAATACTGGCTTGCAAGTAAGATTGAGCAACAAGCTATACTCATTAACTGCGACAGATAAGTCTTGCTAGGTCTTTTTAGCAAGCAACCAATCCTCTTCTCTGACTTAACTGTTCCAAATGCTGGATAATCCTTTGGTAAATAAAAGCACGTTAAGTAATAACAGCAAAGCAAAAAATTTACCTTTGGAGAACAGTTGAAATGCATGCCAGGTACTGGGAGTGTAGTTACATACATTGTAATACACCGATACAGGTACAGCGTGCCAACTATACAGAAAAATCTTCTGCTTACAATAGATCTAGAAGAAAGGAATAACTGTTTCAAGATATAAATGACCAAGGTGTTCCATATGTATGTGCACTTCCTATCATAACTAATGGAAGTGGAGTAGACTTTTCATATCATCAAGACATAACAATAGGAGCCTCAGGCTGCATCCAGACACGATGTATATTTTTGTAGGGGCTGTGGAGCAGCCATCACAGTGCCAAACAGCTTTTAGAACCGAATGCTGTGCAGCCAAAAAATCCGGCTTACCTGAACACCGGCTGCAGATTTTCCCTTTTCCTAGGTGTTTGGGCAAGATCTCATAAGAATGCACCCTCACCAGGAAACTGCAGGCCTCTCAGAGAGGGAGGGGTTGACCACATGGTCAGGAGCCCTGCTTGCTACCTTGGAAGACTGGAAGAATGTGGAGATGATCTATTCTGCCTGTGAACTTTTTTACTTCAGAGAAAAGGTATGGTTCACATTTTTATTTATCTCTGGAGGCACCCTCAGTTCAAGCCAAATGCTCCCAAGGCTGTACAGTTCATTGCTGCAAAGAGCATGGGCCAGAGATCAGAAATGTGGGAGCAGGAATGTACACAAACAGATTCTAACTATATGAACCTAAGGATCTACATTCTGCAAGCCCGGCTCTCTATGATGGCAAGGGAAAGGTATGAGGAAGGTGAGGGGCAGATGAGGTGATGGAGATTAATGGCAGATTGGGGGTGAGTTGCACAGAGCTCATGGTGGCACCAACCCACGAGGCCCAGCAATCCTGTAGTCCCCACACTTTTCCCTGGCCCCTGCCAAGCCTGAAAGGAAAGAAAAACTGGCTTGGCCAGGGACAGGGAAATGTGCAGGGATTGCAAGATCACTACAACCACTGTGGTGACGAGGGAAGGGCACAAATGGGTTTTTGGCAAGATATAAGGGCAGAAGCCTTGCTGGAGAAGGAGGGAGAAGGAGAAGGATCATCTGCCGGTACTGTGTGTGGGCTGTGATAGGCATTGGTGCCACACCTCCCCCTTCACCAAGACATAACAACAAATGTCAAGAGGAGGAGGTGGTTTTACCTGAGATGCTAGCTGTGCTTGTCCCACTCCCTCCCTCAGTTAGACTGGCTGATGCAGCAGAAAGGTTTCAGAAGGCCCACTGAGGGATACCTACATCTTTTTTCCTCTTTGGGGAACTAAAGATAATAATTTTCAAAGAATATACTCACACAATATTTATGAAACTTATATGACATAATATAGAGAAAGATGAACAGAATCCAAAAGTTCACCAAGTTTTAAGGTACTGTTTTCTGAATGTTTTGCTAGATATATAGTCTTAATCTTGGAAACCTGTTACCTCACATACACTTTGGTAATTAAAATATAGCGTCCAGGTTTTAGTCAAAATGAATCAAAGCAATGTTGTTAGGGGTGTTTAAAAAGGTTTCAATTTCGTGTCCTTTAACTAAATCATGATAGGAGGCTTTCCCTGGTTCTTTAACAGAGATTCAGATATCAACATATTATTTCTTGGATTCTGAAACCTGCTGGTCCGCCACCTGATCATCGCTGCATTTCAAAATAAAAGCTGGTCTTGAAACACACACCTATGCGCACATACACAGCACCCAATACAAGCCATCCTTGCAAATTGCTTCTCATCCAATACCACTGCAAGCGTCACTGTGGTAGTTATTCTTCCCTTTTATGGGTTGTTTAGCACTGAATATATCACTGATGGGGGTACAACCGATTCTGGTGCATGACCAGCCCAAGTCCTGTTCTCCATCTACGGACATAAAGGAAGGCTGCCAGTGAACTTCGTGAAAGGGAACGTGAATCTATAAAAAAACATTCTAAGTCTGCATGAAATGTTAAAGAGATCAATTTACTTACTTGTACTTTAAGAGCAGCCACTGAGCTAACCAGAGTCCAACTAAAATTAAACCATTTATTTCGCAGATAGAAAAGGCCCACTGCACCCGGTTAAAGTGGTCAAAAAAAGCATCTGGTAAAGGTGGCTCCACCTCCTTGGGAGGCACTCGTTCGTGGACTACGGAGATTGTCACTGTTGTAAAGACTAAACAGCAAAGTGCATAAACAAAAGCCAGAAGCGTCTTTCCCCACTCCGCTGGATACTGAGAACGTTCTGGCTCTGGCATGGAGATTTTTATCATTTCCTTCCTGTAGCCATTTGGCATTCCATTTGGTTTGGTTTTGTTGCTGAAGACATCTTCATTTTCAGGGTTCTTGGTACTGATGACCAAGTGGCCATTAGCATGCCCATTTTTGTGTGCTTCAATCTGGTGCTCCATTTTTAAAGTCTCTATCATGTACAGCAGTCTCTGGCCATTGTCTGAAGACACACGTGACAGTGGGGGCTTCTCGAAATCCTCCTTTGTCAGATTGATGAGGTCCTGTCCAGTGAAATGTTTCAATGGCTCACAGTATTCTGGCCCAGCATTCTCCAACAACCAATCTGATACCTCCTGGGATGACCAGAGCACAACTTCTTTCATTTCGTCAGAACACTTGCATACAGTTTCAAAAATCACTATAAGCGGGATTTCTATCAGTAAGTTTGCAGAACAGGAAGCCCCTCTTTGACTTGCTCATCCTGTCTAAAGCTCAGTAGAAACCAGTTTTGCAGGTTGATGCAGAACAATTTTGAATCGCCTGGTGCACATATCAACATGTGGCATGTAACAGGAGTGTTCATTTTGCAGCCGTTGCCTTTCTAAGTCAAAGGAGAAAAGACAGAAATGCAGACAAGAGAATTAGAAAAGTCAGGAGCAGTACTGAATAGTTGTAATGATCATTTAGAAAACATTACGTGTATTACCACTTTCTAACTGTGCATGCACAGTTACATGGGAGGCAACTTTGCTAGGTGGAGCACTTAACAACTTGACCCTCAGAGTAAGGTACAGTTGGACTTCCATATCTGCAGGGAATACATTCCATATCCTACTGCGAATATCAGAAAACCGCAGATAATACGAACGCTTGGAAATGGATTCAGTTTTCCATAATTCCTGTGAAATCCCATGAGATTTAACAGGAATCATGGGAAATGTTGCTCGAAGTGCACTCAATTTCCCATAATTCATGTGAAATTTCATGGGATTTCACAGGAATTATGGGAAATCTGGAGCCATTTCGGGCGATTTTCTGCCTGTCCCAGACCTCGGGGGAGTTTTAGGTAGGCCTAATGGCACCTGCAGGGAGTGGGGTGGCTGATCTGCTCACCGTGGAAAACTGAAACCACGGGGATCGGATCAATGGATACAGGGATCTGACTGTAAGCCCTTACCTCAGCTCGCCATACTTCATTTTGCCCCTCACAACTAGGAAGCTTAGGAAGCACAGCTGACCAATGTCGTGTTCAACTGCACAATGATGTCCTTGCATGACAGTATGCCATTTTGGCCCTGCTGGGGCTTCTCCTGGCTCCTACCAGGTTTCTAAAAGAGGTTCTGGGAAAACCAGGAAGGACAAAATAGTAGCAAAGTGAGTTAAGTAAATGCCCACAAGTAGCCTTTTGTAATTCACTTTCCTAGCCAAGAATGGTCATGGGAAGGAGGGGGCAGACTTGAAGCTGTCTCAGAGGGGCATTTTTTGCTATGTCTAATCACAGCCTTAGTTGCTACAATATTATCAACAGCCTTGTTAGTTATTGTAACAATAAATCTCTAAAAATCTGGAGCAAGGCTACTGAGTTTACAATACAAATGTTGAGTCATAGTAACACGAACCAAAGAGGTAATTCTGAGAAGCCACAAAAAGTTCTCTGCTGTCCTCTACAATGTAATCAGCACATTTCCTGGCTTCTGCAAGAAGAATGTTTAAAATTACCCATACTAGTGACTGACATTTTTCATTTTGAACAATTTTAGAGAATGAAAAGTTTCTTAGAATACTCATTGGGTAAAGCAAAACCAAGGAGTTTTTCATCCATTTAGGATAAGTTTACATTTCTATCCCACCCTATCCTCAAAAGTCTCAGGGTAGGTTATATAGCAATAAAACAAAGTATAAAATAAGCACACTAAAATAATAACAATGCCTGAATGTGGGGAAGCTGAGAAAACAGCTTCTCTTTACCTGGGGTTTTACACATATAAAAACTAGAAATGTGTTGCAAAATCACAGGCAAGTTCACAAATTTAACACTGGAATGTCACCAAGAGCAAAGCTTAATCTTCAGGTACACCTACACACTATCTGTGCACAGGTCCAGCAAACAGAATAGGAATGCTGCCACAGCACTCCTACACTGCATTTATAGGGGAAACAAGCTTCTATTCAGACAACTCTTATACTGCAAAAAAGTTCTGCAAACAGTTGGTCAAGCAAGAAATAAGGTATAGAAATGGCAAAACAAAAACCAAAAGTCTGCTGACAGAAGAATTATGAAGTATTTACATTTCAGAATTCCGTTGTCTCAAGTTTGCTTGTTTTGTTTGTTGCCATTTTGATTATTTATTTCCCAAGCTTCACCAACATGCTTTGAACTATATTAGGCTTCTATGTTTTATTGTCAATCACCAGCCTCTACCATGCTACAGAGGAAGATTGTGACTTTTAACATCTAACAGAGTAAATGTCATCTGGTTAGAAATGTATGGTACTGTTACTGGAGAAGATGATGGCTATTAGCGTGGCCTGTATGTATAAAATGTAATTACACAAAATAAATGTATGGGGCTATAGTAAGGGGGGGGCACTCATGTGCAGGCAAGTGAACAGATATATAAAAAAGTTTCTCCAAAAAAATAACTTTAAAAATTACTTAACAGTAAGAAAATTTAATGAAGGAAAAACTTCATACTCATCCCAGAAAAGTAAAGAAGTTCCCCCTGCCTCCAAAGATGTTTTAAAAGCTTCAAAATGGGAAATAAAGGCCAAAATGGGGTGAAAGAAGGAGAAAGCCACCCTAGCTCCAGCTGCAGAAGCTCCCTCAGAAAATGGAGGCCTCTGTGAGCAAGCAAACACCTCCACCTCACCCCCCCCCCTTGAGGCACACCAACTCTGCAATTTCCAGCAGCTCTACCAGCAATGTCATTTCAGGGTCCCATCTTTGAAACTCTTGAGTAATCTTTATCAGTGGTCTGGAGTGATGACAGACTTCAAAGAGATAAAGGAGTTAGTTGCTTCACTGACAACTTCCCTGGCTGCTGTTAAAGCAACAGCCTGTGAGGCTCTAGGCAACTCCGCCCAAAGCTCAGTAGAAGTTAAAACATTACAATCTGAACTCTTGCTTCTAAAACAAGCGACCAGTTTGCAGAACTGCATGTGTGGGGGTTAATATCCATATTAAAGGAATGAAAGAGTCTCCTGAAAGTAAAGTGATGAAATTCTTCCTTGGGTAGTGCGCACTTGCTCCAGACATAACAATAACAGAAAAGAACCTGCAGCGTGCCCATGGTATCAAATGCCTTCTCATGGGCTCATCAAGGGAAAAGTTACCCCTTTTGAACAGTATAGTCTGAAAGAAATACTCTACTATGCACAGCTTCAATGAGCAAGGAAGATTTGAACTATAGGGTGTTTTTCCACTGTCACTAGAAATACCCATTAAGTACCCATTAATGGGTACGTAATGGCATTTTTGTACCCATTAATGGGTACTTAATGGGTACTTCTAGTGACAGTGGAAAAACACCCATAGTGAAACTAAAATGATAATTATGTGCAATTATGTGCAACAAGCTCATCTCTGATCTATCATGGTTGAGGGGAACATCTAATAATTCCTCTGGCCACTATTTGCTTACTGTTATTTGGCAGGGAAATAATCCAGAGAATAAATCGGATTTAGCTACAATGAGAAGGTTTCAAAAGCATTTCTCTCTTCCTCAAAGCATTTTTAAATTTCTCTTCAAATTTTAAAAATCGTTCACCATTTCAGCTGTGTGGGGACAGATCCAACTTAGGAAAGAAAAGTCTACTAGAATTAACTGCATAGTTTCCTACGTTCTGTTTTACAGCTTTAAACAGTTTGAAGTATCAATGGTGTATCATCGCCTACTAGAAGAGATGCACAGGTACTTCCTCCAAGTTGGAGCGACAGGCAGGATGCCTCTAAAGGCTATCTGATTCAAGAGCAGGTGAAGGTTTTGTCTTTGTCTTCTGCTTGAGAATGCCCAAAAGCAATTGGTGGTCCATTGTGTGAAGCAGGATGTTGAACTAGATGGGCTATATGGCCCAATGTCGCTCCTTTTTTGTTCTTGTTTTTAACAATAATACTAGTCTTAATTTGGTTTTGTTATTTTTTTTTGTGGAATAGGGAATGGTCATAACTCAAAGGCAGACTAACTTACTTGGAAAGCTTAGCAGTGGAGAACTCTTTCTATATTGGCAAAGAAAAATGCATGGATGAGCCCATGATGTCACTAGGAACTGGCCCCACAGCGTGGCACCTTAAACTGCTGAACAGATCTAGTCTACACATGGTTCTAGAGTGACTCAGAGTTACTGTGTATATTGTGGGTATTTAGAATAAGCCATGGAAACAGGACAAACAACTAGAACAATGCACAGATGTTAGTCATGGGGGGGAAATGCAGACAGGCAAAGTGAAAGAACAACTCCTGCCACTTTTATGGAGGTTACCTCACCGTAAAACAAATCCTCCGTGGGTATCTGGGTGTGGCATCAAAAATGCTGAATACAATCAGAGTGTAGCATGACTTCCCACTCTCTTCTTTTTTACATAAAACCTTCAATTGGGAAATGTTCACTGCAGTCTACACTTTATCTGAACATCACTCTATCTCCAAATTGCTTCTCCCTCACAACGAAGCATTAGCATGAATACGTGACTAAAAGCACTTTAATTTACCAAGAACGGTTCCTGATGTTTCTAGAAGCTATTCAAAGTTTATATTTAAAAGAACCTTGTACAAAAGAAGCCTTAAAGTTGTCAATTAAAAGTTAACAGTAGAGTAGTAAAACCGGGCAGATGTTGGATCGTGCTGCACAACGACATGTATGAATTCTCAATTCTAAATATTTCCTTTTGGTGGCTCATTTCATTTGAGGGACGATTAACCTATTTTCCTACATGAAGCTGAACTCAAGCTACTCCCTCATCACGGCTGACTAATGCAGGACATTCAACCACCTCTGGAAAGAGTTAAACCGTTTAAGACCATCTTACTGAGGTTTACTGTTAAAAGCTAATTCCATTCATAATCTCTCCTTATGTCACAAAGCTCTTCAACATCACTTGAAAAAGGAAGAGGCACTGTAAATTATTTTTTTTTCTTAAGTCAGTTAGAACAGTATGTTGCTAGCAAGCTTTCATATCTGCTGAACAGAAAAGGCTGATGTTCAATTCAATACAAGCCTTCAGAACAACTTTAAAATATTTTAAACAGTTATAACAGCATTGTTAAACTTTCAGTTCAAATTTTAGCTTTAGTTCTACATGTCTACTAGGGAACGCTTTTGCCCAAAGTACTGTTCTGTTTCCGTTACATCTTCCATTGTTTTACTATTCTATTTTTTCTTTCTTCTAAGGAACAATAAAGTGGTCCCTTTTTTATTTTACTGATCTTTGCTCACATTACAAAGAAATAAGTTATGCATTCCATATATCCAAACATAGTTCTCACTTCTAGCACAGTTTTAGCCTTGTTTTTACATCAGTTTTACAAGACGCATAAGACCTACCTTTTTTTAGCAAGCCATAGGGACAACGGACCTCAAATAATGCACAATATCTGAAATGCACAGCATGCCATCCACAGCTTTGGCCACCCTCTTTCCAACACCTACACTAGGCGTCAAATTACTAAAAATATAGTTGTGACAGGTCCTAATCCTATTACATACTGAGTCACCAAAGTAGCTAATAAATATACATCATGATCCTAGGCAAGTTAATTTGCTTTCAATAGAGATTAATAGATATAACAAAGGTGGATGTATCAGAGAAATAAAAACTCAAACGAACAACAAATGTATTTTATGAATTAGCCAGAACACTGGATTCTGAAACCTGCTTACTTTAAAAAACTTTCTGGGTTTCTTTGTTGTTGTATTTTGCAATGGTTAAAATCTGTGTTGTTCCAAACAATGGTAATCTCTGATTATACAACAGCTTTATACTTTGAGACTCACGCATTAAATTTTAAACATGCTTTCAATCTGCTATTCATTTTGAAAGTTTGCTATTTGCCACCTCAGCATTCAAAGGAGGCTTCCTTATTTTAAAATGCATGCAATCATTATTATTTTAGCTCAAGAGTCTTTCTCCTGATTGCAGCCTTTGCCGCTCACATGCAACAGATACTTCAGCAAAGTGACTTTGGATGTCTATAACTGAGAATGTTACTGCCGCACCTCTTTCACAGCTTTAATGAAACCTCCCAGTGTGCCCTGTAATGTGAGCGTAACAAAAGTCCAGAATTTATTTTTCCTTCAATTTTCAATGTAAGCAGGAAGGATTGCATCAGAATTCACAGAAATCAACAACACAAAAACACTGAGTGTAAATTATGCATGCTTGGGTTAAGCTCTTAAATAAAACACTTCAAGCAAAAACTCACTTTTCCCCCCTCCAGCTGCATTCCTCCACTTGACTGTGTACAAAGCTATATCAGCAGCTTTTACAAAAATGAGGAGGAGTAAAGCCTTACTGGGAAGTCCAGTTCATTTGGAGGACGCCTGTGACATGTGGGCAGAACTATGTCCCGTTAGAGAGAACTTTAAGCCTATCACTGTTCGTGTGTGCTTGCTCTTTTAAACTTCCGTTTGCAGACCCTGGATGGGTGTGCCAATAGAATGCAGATTTCATGGTATGTTGGGTGTGGCAGTGTTCAGCTAACTCAGTTTTTCAAAGTTTAAGAATGAACAGGGCAGTTTTAGGATCCAAATAAGTTATATTCCTTTGAAAGGATACCCCCCACCACCACTTTAAATTTCTGCACACAGTGCAAGAAAAAATAGGGCTTTCTATTAGCTTCAATGATCCTAAGTAAATTAATGCAGCAGATTATAATAATTCCACTGTCTGCCTACAGAAGTACTTACATATGCTCAAATTACAAACCATTATGGTATAAACTACAGCATAGAAATCGTTCTGCACAGAAATTTAAAAGGCTACGAACACAGTGTACACAATGAATGGAAATGGTGAAAAAGTGTGACAATATTTATTTAATTACTGTGTTAAAACTACTGGAAGAAACAACATCTCACAAGAGGCATTTATAAAGAAGTATAAATGCAAACAATAATGCCTACAGGACGACCTTTTAAATCAAAGTTCCTATAAAAAAGATGAATACATTAATGATTCCAGTGACAATCTCATCTCAGCAGCAATACAACATTTATGGTTATATTCATATGCCAATTGTAATAATGATAATAAGTACAATACTACAATTAAAGTTGTACTTAAGCTGGAAAAACCAGTTCAATGTGGGTTCAAGCTGGCAGACACCCAGTTTGACTTGGTTCAACTAACTGTCCAAAGAGTCAGAAAGTAGATTTATTTATTTATTTATTTACATTTATATCCCACCCCATACCCAAAGGTCTCTGGGTGGGATTAAACAGATTAAAACAATATACATTTAAAAACTTTAAAAATTCAACACTCTAAAACAATACACATTATGCTTAAAATGATAGTGTCTGACCTGGGTGGGAAATATAATCAGCTCAGCCAAAGGCCACGGAAAAGAGGTGCATCTTCACCGCCCGCCTGAATATATATAAGGAAGGGGCAAGACACACCTCAAGGGGGAGGCTATTCCATAGTCTAGGGGCCATCACAGAGAAGGCTCTCTCCCGGGTGCACACCAGCCTCACTACTGAAGGTGATGGGACAACCAGGAGGGATTCACCACTTGTTCTTAAGGCACGGGCAGGTCAATATGGGAGAAGGCGTTCCTTTAGATATTTGGGGCCCAATACACCAGCCAGTCATGACTGAATTGTGGCATTTTATGCTTCCCAACCGAAACCCTTACCCTAACCAACCCTAACCCTAACCAAAACCCTAACCCTGACCCTAACCCTACCTAACCCTTACCCTTACCCTAACCCTAACCGAAACCCTAACCCTAACCTACCCTAACCCTAGCCGTAACCCTAACCCTAACCGAAACCCTAACCGAAACCCTAACCCAACCCTAACACTAACACTAACCCAACCCTAACGCTAACTAACCCTAACACTAACCGAAAACCTAACCTTAACCCAACCCGAACACTAACCCTACCCTAACCCTAACCCAACCCTAACCCTAACTAACCCTAACCCTAACCCTTATCCTAACTCTAACCCTAATCAAAACCCCAACCATAACCACAACCATAAGCATAACCCTAACCCAAACCCAAACCCAAACCCAACCCTAACACTGACCCTAACCCTAACGCAACCCTAACCCTAACCAACCCTATCCCTAACCCTTACCAACCCTAACCATAACCTAACAAGAACCCTAACCAAAAGCTGAACCCAAACCCAACTCTAACCCTACCCTAACCCTAACCCAACCCTAACCCTAACTAACCCTAACCCTTACCCTTATCCTAACTCTAACCCTAATCAAAACCCCAACCATAACCATAAGCATAACCCTAACCCTAACCCAAACCCAAACCCAAACCCAAACCCAACCCTAACACTGACCCTAACCCTAACGCAACCCTAACCCTAACCAACCCTATCCCTAACCCTTACCAACCGTAACCGTAACCCTAACAGAAACCCTAACCAAAAGCTGAACCCAAACCCAACTCTAACACTGAACCTAACCCTAACCCAACCCTAACTAACCCTAACACTAATCCTTACCCTAACCCTAACCCTTACCGAAACCCCAATCCTAACCAAAACCCCAACCCCAACTGAAACCCTGACCCTAACCAACCCTAACCCTAACCAAAACCCTAACCCTGACCCTAACCCTACCTAACCCTTACCCTAATCCTAACCGAAACCCTATCCCTACCCTACCCTAACCCTAACCGAAACCCTAACCCTAACGCTATCGCTAACTGAAACCCTAACCCTAACCCAACCCTAAAACTGACCCTAACCCTAACCCTAACCCAAGCCTAACTAACCCTAACCTGAACCGAAACCCCAACCCTAACCCTAAACCAACCCAACCCTAACCCAACCCTAACCAAAACCCTAACCCTAACGGAAATTCCAACCCTAACCCTAACGCAACCCAACGTAACCCTAACCCTAACCGAAAACCTAACCCTAACCCTATCCCTAACCAACACTAACCCTAATCGAAACCCTAACCCAGCATTTCCCAAAGTGTGGTACGCGTACCCCCAGGGGTATGGAAAGAGTTTGGTGGGGGTACTCATTGCACTGGAGTTTATTTTCATTTATTTTGTGTATGTACCAAAAAAAAGAAAAAGTAAATATATTTTGATTTTTATTAAAGCATATGTTTTTTATCAGGCGTACTCAGCGTTACAGAAATTATAGAAGGAGTACACATATGTCAAAAGTTTGGGAAACACTGACCTAACCCTAACCCTAACCCAGTGATGGTGAACCTTTTGAGCTCGGTGTGTCAAAATTCGCAAGAATACCTAGCTTAACTCAGGTGCTTTGTCACATCTAGAAATATCCCTAATTTTGTGATATTTGTAGCTCTAGTAAAAAAATTATATTTTCGATATATGTATTTTATTAAAAGCAAAAACAAATAATTCTTTACATTAGTGACTTTTGTTGCTAAATCTTCAATTGGAAGTTGGTATTTCATACACTTCAAGAACAAGCAAGCACTACACGCCCAGGTGTCAGGGTGACCATGTGTGTCACCCAAAAGGGCTTGGTGTGTCACCTGAGTGCATCTATCTGCTACTTTAAGAAAGCCATCTGACCACAACCATAGACATTACTGCTAATTATTTGCAGACCAATTTAATGTTTCACTACTTCCATTAGCTCCTCCATGGTCACCCCCTTGTCGTGGGGGAGGAGCTTGCATGTCCTTGTGAAGTCATGACCTATGCTGCCAGTGTCGCACACATCTGGTAGGGTCACCCATGCCAGCCAGGTCTCAACTGAAGGGTCAGACAAAGTGTGGTCATGGGCAGGATTGGCTCATTAGCCTTCGGCAACCATCCAAGGAGAAGGACAACTCCAATTTCAAACTCGGGCAGATGGAGCTCACTTAGCCCTGTAAGGCCATGCATCTAAGAGAAGGAAACTCTAACTGAACTTATGACCTGAGGATTTCACTGTCACCATCCAAGCTTCCTAGACCCTAGCATATAAACCTTAGATGTAAAGGGAGGGGTCAGTTTTGCTCACACTGTACCTCACCTTAAAAAGCCACTGTGCAGGCCTGAAGGGTACACACACACTTGCAAAATGCCCTGTAGTGACAGGCAAGCAATGAAACAGCAGGTGAAAGATACACTGGAAGCCACAGACCCAATCCTGCATTCAGGACACTGGTCGCTCGAGACTGACTCAGAAGATGACAGTCTAGTTTGGCAGCATCCTGGATGACCAAGCAGCCTTTTGAGGAGAGTACTGCTTGCTCCATATGAAGCCTAGAAAAGGTGGCCCAACCAAAACTCATCTCCACCCTGCACCCAGTTGGCTAGCTGCAGCCAACGGGCATCTTCAGTTGCGGTCCAACAACCTGCCTCTAAAGGTGTGTTTGGATTGACAATTGCATGTTGGAACATCAGAACCATGCTTGACCACAGAAAGTGGGCAACCTGAACGTTGTTCTGCTCTGATTGTCCATGAACTGTCATGACTGAACATAGATATTGCTGCTCTCAGTGAAATTCATCTTCACGAAGAAGGCAGCCTTAAAGAACATGGTGTAGGTTACACACTCTATTGGTCAGGAAAACCCAAAACCTTTCAGGAGTTGGCTTTATGATCAAAGGTCCCTTACCTCCAAACTTGAAAATCTGTCAATAGGGCTTTCTGATGCTTGCACCTCCCACTCCACAATAAGCAACTTGTTGTTCTCTTCAGTATATAGGCCCCAACTCTTCAAACTGACACTGCAGAAAGACAACTTTTACACAGACCTGCATTGCATCATCCAAAAAGTTCCCACAGGCGATAAGATTATAATTCTTGGGGACTTCAATGCCAGAGTAAGAAAGAACTCTGAAGCCTGGAAAGGAGTGCTAGGCAAGCATGGTGTTGGAAAGCGAAACAACAATGGACACCTTCTGCTAGAGTTTTGTGCAGAGCAACAATTTACCAACACCAATCTTTCTAGCAGAAAGATTGCCTAAAGATAACCTGGATGCATCGTCAGTCCAAGTACTGGCACCTCACTGACTACGTTTTACTGTGCCAGAGGGATCTTCGTGATGTCCACCATACCTGAGTGATGCCTAGTGCTGAATGCCATACAGACCACCACCATGTGCGATGTAAACTTAGCCTCTACTTTAAGCCCAGAACTAGGAGGGGTGGGATCCCAAGCAGGAGGCTCAAGGTTAACAACCTTCAAATGGATACAATAAGAGACAGCTTCCAGACAAATCTTCAAACTAGACTTGAAGATCATCCTGTAGATTCCTCCCCTGAAGCACGTTGGCATCGCAAAAAAATAGCATCCTGTATCCTCTGAAGAATCTCTAGGGTTCTCTTCAAAAAACCCCCAAAGACTGGTTTGATGAAAATAACCAAGAAATCCAGGAACTGTTAACAAGGAAGAGAACAGCTTACCAAGCACACCTTGCTCTTCTTTCCTGCCATGTAAGAAAAGCAGTCTTTCACCATATATGTAGCGAACTTCAACAGAAGCTCCGAGACATGCAGAACAATTGGTGGAATAACCTAGTAGGAAAGACCCAGCCACGTGCAGATACGGGTGACTATAGAGGGTTCTATGAAGCTCTGAAAGTAATATATGGACCTATATACCAGGTCCAAAGCCCCCTACTCAGCGCAGATGAACAAATGCACCTTACAAACAATATTTCCATCTTGAATTGATGGCCTGAACACTTTCGGAATCTCTTCAGTGTCAACCGTCTACAGTAGTCTAAAACTCAGCAATTCATCGCACTGTACAACAACCAGTGAAAACTGAACTGGACATAGACCCCAGTTTAGAGGAGACTCTTAAAGCCATCAAACAGCCAAAAACTGGCAAGGCAGCTGGGGTTGATGGAATTCCACCCGAAATTTCAAAGCATGGAGGCCATGCACTCCATGCTAGGTTGCATAAGTTCCTTGTGTGCTCTTGGGAACAAGGCAAATTGCTGGAAGATCTCCATGAAGCAGTCATCATGACCCTGTATAAGACGAAAGGACAAAAGTCAGACTGCTCAAATTACCATGGAATATCTCTGCTCTCCACCTGCAAGAATACTTTTGAACAGGCTAGTACCTGCTATCGCAGAAGAACTCCTACCTGAAAGCCAGTGTGGTTTCAGAGCTAATAGGAGCACCAAAGACATGGTATTTTTTCTCAGGCAACTACAAGAGAAGTGTAGGGAACAGAACAAAGGACTCTATGTGACATTTGTTGACCTCACCAAAGCTTTTGACACTGTGTACAGAAAAGGCCTGTGGCAGATCTTGGAATGACTAGCATGTCCCACCAGGTTTCTCAAAATGATCATCCTGTTACATGAGGAACAGCGTGGCCAACTCAGGCATGGCAACACACTCACAGAGCCCTTTCCAATAGTCAATGGTGTAAAGCAACGTTGCTTTCTTGCACCAACTCTCTTCATAATCTTTTTAAGTACAGTGCGCTTCAAAGGGCCTGACAGACCTCAATAAAGAAAATGGGATTTACATCCGATATCACACTGATGGGAGCCTATTCAACACAAGGCGACTAAAGGCCCACACTAAAACTCTAAATCTTCTTTCCTATGAGCTGCTCTTTGCTGACAATGCCACCCTTGTTGCCCACACAGAAGTAAACCTGCAGCGTGTAACATCTTGTTTTTCAGAGGTCACAGAGCTTTTGGGGCTGAAAGTCAGCTTGAAGAAGACAAGACATCCTCTATCAGCCTGCATCACAGGAAGATTACCATCCTCCTTGTATTACCACAGGAGAATCAGAGCTTAAGGCAGTCCAATAGTTCAACAAACACCTGAAGAAAAGTACAAAGATCAACATCTACAGAGCCACTGTACTGTCTACTCACTTCATTCCCAATTTTTTTATAAGACAATGCAAACAATGGTTTATTGAAGTGATCTGCATACTAGGCAACATGTTTCAGTAAATGTTTTTAGGAAGAGCACCAGGGCATCCTAGCATTTTTCCCCATAGAACTCAACACAGTAAAAAATTACTGTATTTTCTGGCGTATAAGACTACTTTTTAACCCAGGAAAATCTTCTCAAAAGTCAGGGGTCGTCTTATACACCGGGTGTCGTTTTCTTATAAGGCGAGTATATCCCAAACTCTATATTTTAACTGGAAAGTTGGGGTTCGTCTTATATGCCCAGTTGTCTTATATGCCAGAAAATACGATACTCGCCTTCCCTCGTTCTTTTTAGAATGACTCTCACCATCACTCAAGAGAAGCAGCTTAAGAGGAAAGGTAGCGAGTGATGAACTCAAGGCCAGTGGGAGATGTTGATAGCTAAGTCAGAACGTGAATCCTGGATTCCCAGACTTTAATCTGGCACTGTAGCCAACTAGCACACCATACCGCATGTTTCACATAATCGAAGTACAGTACTGTGTCTGTATTTATACTGAGAAGAAGAAAAGATCAGTACAAAAGATTTATTGTTAGCCAGCAGGATACAATTAGAAAAGTGTCTACTTGGGACAATGTGTTACGCCATTGCTAATCTCTTATAACAAAAACTGAAACGTAACTGGTGACAACAGTGCTTATTCTGACAAGACAACTCAAGTGCTAGCCAAGGGGAGTTAGTTCCAGTTTGTATCACATACAAGAAAAAAACCAGTAGTATCTTGCAGGAAAAGACTGGTAAGTAGAGGGATATGAGAATATGTTAGGAATGTAAACATTCTGGTTTTTTTTTAAAAAAAAAAATAAAGGATCCGGTCCTTCTGGACTTTACAGTAAATTGTTTTTCACATGCTTTTAGCAAAAACAACTTAGTTTCACAATTCAAATGAAAATAATACCCTCATTTTGAGTAAAACTGCACTATAATTGCTATTTTAAACCATTATGGAAAACTCGTAATTTCCTAAAAAATCTAAGTATACTGGATAAATCCATATTAGGAACAGTGCAAGAAATAACTCCGGTAAAATCCATACTTTTGTTAGCTTATCTGTGAGATACTGATTCTGTAAAAACAATGTGTGTGTCAAGCCTTGCAAATAACAAAGAAGGCCGGAAACCATTTTGGTGGAAAACTCTGTAGGGAGAAGATTAGCCTGGCCCCTGTGCAAGGATGACAGGCAAATTCATGAAGTGTTCCATATTTAAAAAGAAAGAAAAAATGCTATGTAGGACAGTGACAGTTTCCAGTCCTAACTTGTGAAAAACTCAGGCTTTGGGTTTTTTTCAGGTATCTGAAACTTAGTTTTCAAAATCACAAGCAACAAAGTATAACAAAGAACGGAGGAAAGAGTGGAGAAAACTTATATGAGATACCTTTCTCATTAACATTACCTGACTTATTTCTATAACTGAAATTTAAAAATGAATTGGTTTTGAACTCCCACCTATTTATAACTAATGAAATATAACACCAAGAAGAAATAACAAAGGAAAATTAAAATAATATTTTTTGACAGCACAATCACAATTTGGCAGAAATGGTATAAAACCAGAGCCTCGTCATCTCTCCTTTAGTTTCCCCTGAACTAAATTTCTAAATTCTCTAAATTCTTTGTGTGGATCACAATGGTGTTCTACATTATATATAAGGGTTAACTTTTCAAGCAATTAACTCTTTTTAATGGATAAAGCAATCAAGCATGCTGCAACCAAATAAGAATATTTTTTTAAAGAATAATAATGAAGTAATACAGGAATAACAGAATGGTCTCACTATATTATAAAATCTCAAATGTAATATGGGTGATGCTACAGAACTGCTGGGAACAGTATTTAGGAAGCTATCTCATGGGGTGTTTTTCCACTGTCACTAAAAGTACCCATTAAGTACCCATTAATGGGTACTTAATGGGTACTTCTAGTGACAGCGGAAAAACACACATGGTTTCAGAATAATCTTCAATATATACATCTAAAGTTAATTTAATTAATATATAATGCTGCTGCCTCCTTTGAGAGAGCTCAGAGAACCAGTCTATACACACACACAGGTTTTATATATACTGCTAGCTGCTAGTGTGCGTGTAAGGAAAAGATCCACAAGAAAATACAATAAAAATGATAAAGAACAATCCAATTCTCTCCAGCATTGAACGTACTTAAAAATTTCAAACTCAGAAAAGATTTGTCTTGAATAAAAAATTAATAATCTATACGCTTTCAAGAGCAAAATTAATTTTTTTGCGGGGGGGGGGGGGAGGGAGACCTTGAATATTACCAGTACTCTGAATTTAAATACTTAGTTCAATTATCTTTGGGATTTAAACTTAGGAACAAAAAGTTCAATCCATATAGAAGTCTTAAAGGGAAAGACATTTGACACCTCATTTGTAATGACACTCATTTCAAATACTCTAAAAATCCCAACAGAATATTTACCATCAAGGTATACTAGGAAGATCTAGCTCTCAGAATCAGAGTTATTTTGGCAATTTATGTATTATAATCTGATACTGAATGCTTTAGACAGGATTTTCATTATTAAATTTTAATGTGTCTACATTCTGTTTAAAGAATGCAAGAAAAGTTTTTATTCTTTGCATGATATGGTGTCAGCAAATATGGGAAAGCAGTGCATCAGTTTCCAAATTATACAGTGCTGCTTAATTCAATGAATGGAGTATCAGCTGAAACTTTACTAAGGTGGAAATAGGTATGTGGCAGATAGCCCAATATGAACCACCCTAAGACAGGGAGGAACTGAAGCACTCTATCTCTATGGCTGTCAAAGAAAGCAGGGAGGTGAGTGAAAGATGTGTGCAAGAATGGTATAGAAAAGGTGGATAGAGAAAATTTCTTTTCTCTATCACACAATACTAGAACCAGGGGGCACTCTATGAAGCTGATGGGTAGGAGAGTCAGGTCTGACAGGGGAAAGTATTTCTTCACCCAGAGGGTCATCCGCTTATGGAATGTGCTGCCGGAAGAGGTGGTGACAGCTACCAGTCTAGATGGCTTTAAGGTAGGGTTAGACAAATTTATGGACAACAGATGTATCAATGGCTACTAGAATGAATGCCTAGGTGCATCTTTAAGGCTGGGGAGGGGAGGGAACCGGGACGCTTCTAAGGCTATCTGCTGGGACTCGAGAGCAGGAGAAAGTTTGTCCTTGTCTCTGCTTGAGATGCCCGTGAGCATTTGGTGGGCCACTGTGTGCGACAGGATGCTGGACTAGATGGGCCGTGGCCTGATCCAGCAAGGCTTCTCTTATGTTCTTATGTTCTCTTATGAAACAAACTATGATGTGAGATAAATAATTTAGTACAGTATACCAAAACAATAATTTTTTCTGGTATTACATGTCTCAATCCCTGAAATGATTTTTTTTTAAAAAAAAAACTAGATGATCAGAGCTTGTACTATTTGTGAGATAAAACAAGGCTGAAAATGCATAGAATATTGTCTCCAGTTTTAGTACTTTACAAATCCCATATTATCTTACCTATCTTGTGGCTTGAAGTCACAGAGGTATCACCCATCCTCTTAATTTGTAGATGTCATTCCTTTAAGTTGCCACCTATGAAGAGAAAGATGAATTTTAAAGCTAATTTCTTACTTGCTAACAGATTGCAATACATCAACCACTATTTCCTAATTTCACTAAATTCTAATGTCACAAATTAAAAATGCTGCTTATACATGACTGATTCATTTAATTTTTGGAGACATTTTCTTTCAGTGCATCAGGAACACCAAGGGAGGGATTTCCCCAATGGAAGTTATGATCCACTGTGAGGGCTTGCAACTAAAACCTCACTTATGAGTCACCCCTATTAAGAACGCACAGGTCAGTGCTTACACTGTGCCAACTTGCTAAACCGGCATGAAATGGTTTTTAAAGACGTTAATTCCATTAAGATCTACACAGGGTTAGATGACCCAGTTAAGAATAGTCTGGTGGGGGTGTCCAGAGAACTGTCTGGTCCCATGACTGCAGATCAGTTTTAATTATTCAAGTCTGGGGACTAAGACAGGCCGCTTTCAGGGGTCCAGCTAACCACAAGCTCCCTGAATCCTTATACAACATGACTGATAAGATCTAGCTGGAGGCAGTTAGCAGAGAGGACTGGCAGTAGGAAGAGGAGGAGGAGTTTATCCTCCATTTTTCTCACCCTTAAAGGGGACTCAAAGCGGCTGACAAGGCTTCCTGTTCTTCTCCCAACAAAAGATACCCTGTGAGGTAGGTGAGGCTGTGAGAGCTCAGAAAGAGAGCTGTGATGAGCCCAAGGTCACCCAGCTGGCTTTGTGATCGAGTGCAGAATTGAACTGGGAAAATACCAGGTAAAAATCCAACATTCTAACTACAAGACGAAAGTGGTAATATCTTGTTATGAGAGAGGTCTGTTCCACTGGCTCTGAAAGAAGTGGTGCTGAGCCCTTTCTTCAGAGGCCTTTCCTTGCCCTGAGAATACTGAATAATAGGTGCTAATATACTGTACTTGGGCAAGGTCCGAAGGAGTTCATAGCAGCTCAATTAGAAGCATGACTGGAGAGAGCTAATTATCTGGACCCACTGTTGACACTGGAGGCTTCAGGTGGCAGCAGTGGCCAGGAGTGTCCACCTCCAACTCAGGCTCATTTTTGGACAGAGATCACTGGGCCAGTAAGCCACGCTCTGGGAGCCTCCAGACTACCGCAATACAGCCTGTGTTGGGCTGCCCATTTTGGAAGTGGCAACTAGTGCAGAAAACAGCAGATGGCTGGACAGATTAGGCACTGCTTCCCATTTTGCTAGCAAGCTCAGTTCAGGGTTTGAACACTGACTTATAAAGCCAGGGGGAAAAAAAAACCCTTAGGCCTAAGTATATAAAGAAGACCTTGTCCATTACACACATGCCCATTAGTTAAGATCTGCAGGACAGGCTCTCTTAGTAGTGCCACCTCTATTAACAGTTAAAAGTGCAAAGAAGGGCCTTCTCTGTGATAGGTTCCAGGCTGTGGAATCATCTTTCATCTGAAGTCCATCTAGTTGCATACATCTTCTAGATGTATGGTGAAAACACATCTCTATAGCTGAAGAAACTTTCCTTCCTTCGGTAGGTACTGTTCATTTGCCGTCTTAGTGAACTCATCTCTAATTGTGTTTTTATACTGGTTCTACTGTCACCAACCTTGAGATCTCCAGAAATGGGGCAGAATAGAAATACAAACAAATACTTCTGAAATTTCAACAGTGACTGAAGGAAAAATCAAGCATTATCACAGGTAACAGTAAAGAACAATTGTGACATACACTACAAATAGTAGAAGAATTGGAAGAAATAGCCACATCACATCAAAAAATATTCCATTAATCTTTATTGCATGTAACAGAAAACCACAGACTTTGGCTGGGAAACACAACTGACTATTGATATAAAAATTCCTTGTTGGATTGTACTATCCCTTTCTCTAAGCTAAACAAGAACATCTTTGATCTACTAAGATACAGGGCCCCTGAATACAAGGAGACCAACCTTAACTTTTAGAGGAAAGTGTTTCTGTGCAGGGAGAATCTGAGCAACTTCCAAGTGCTGCTTTAGACTAAAAACAGCAGGAATACGCACATGCTGTAATACAAATGTAATGTGGTAACTTAAGAGTCAGATTTTGGCATGAGAAACCCAGATTCAGATTTCTGTCCACCTACAAAGTTCAGAACAGATGATTATTATATATCCACACTGTTGGCAGACATTGACCCAAATATAATAAGGAAAACTGCCAAATGTTGTGCTAATTCCTTCAAGATAAAGCCCAAACTAACTCGAGCCATAGATACAGACACATCTTTTCAATGAAGCTGTACGCAAGATAGCTAGAGGTCAATTATTTCAGATATATTTAGAAATGTTTAGATGTGTTGTCTTTATTGTGTAGGTATCTGTACTTTTACTAGTATTTCTGCAACTTCCCTGGTCATGGACTGTAAATAAATTTAATACTACCAATAATTGTAAAAGCGTGACCACCAGAATATAGGCCAGAAATTGGAGAAGAACTGCTGAGCTCCATGTGGAACAGCCTAGAATACTAAGGATGTGCACAAATATTTGTAAAATTAGAAATTCATACAAATTCATACATTTGAATTTGAATGGAATGTTGGTATATTCAAAGAGTGACATCTGAATTTGAATTGTATGTTTCCATACATTCAATATAAAGCAGCGGTTCTCAACCTGTGGGTCGTCCCTTTGGAGGCCGAACTACCTTTTCAGAGGGGTCACGACGAGTCTCCCACCGCCCCTCCCTCCCCCTTCCCAGCTGCCCCGCCCCCATGGTTGGGGGTCTCCACAACATGAGGAACTGTATTAAGGGGTCACGGCATTAGGAAGGTTGAGAACTGCTGATATAAAGCTTTGTATGGGATTTGTATGGGATTCATATGGGACTGAACATTTGTATCAATTTTAATCCTACTACATTCGATGGGGATCTATTCAAACAAATATGAATTTTCTTGTCCTTGATTCAATACAAATCGAATACAAAAAAAACTGTGCACATCCCTATAGAATACAGGCCTGGAAACAGCTGTGCACGTTCAACAACTGACACAGATACAATTATCTCATTTTTCTGCCAGCGGCAACTGGTTGGGAAGGTATTGTATCCAGCAGTACCACTGTCAGTCTTCTGCATACAACCTACAAATTTTGATTAGCCTCTTCCAAAAGCATTTACTAGACAAACAATTTTATATTTATTTCACCACTTCTTCCAATTTAGGCACATACCAAATTCTACTCAGGGTGCAAATGCACCCTTTACAATATTTTTATCCAGAATTGAGGAAAATATAGACTGAACACACAGTGACATGAACAGGTGAGTTTCCCTTCTACTCTGAACATTTCAAATTTATTGCAATCTGCAATATTAAAATCTGGAAACCTAAAGGAGACACACTTTGATATTCTCAGAAGAATCTGACCTTGATATTTCCTTCTGGGTGGCATGGAAGTCTCCAATGACAGCCCTCAGAATTACTGGCCTGACCCGGAAAAATGTTTCCCAAATATTATACTAATAGTTCCAAACAAGACACCTGCATTTTATAGCAACAAATTGTGTTAATAATCAACAGGAACAGTTTAAATTGTCCTCAGAAACTGAATCACGTTAAAAAATGGTTTGAAGTAAGCAATTTTCATATCAGTATCTGTTGCCATAGCAGCAGACAAATGTTGCCTTGATGATCTTACATAAAATTTTATGATGATTCAGCCTCCTCTTTTCAAGTATACTTCATAAAGAGGTATCAAACACACACCAAGCAGATCTCCACAAAGGCTGCTTTGATAAATTATTGTTGGCATCTGTTTTAATTGCCATACATCTTTTTGGGGAAAAGGGATGTCCCGGCTTGCCTCAGAAAGTTTTGGCTTCTATTCAAATCAAAGGATTCTGAACATCTTTACAAGTCAGCCTGAGGTTTACAAATCAAACTCCTTCTAGATTTGTGTGAAACTGAAATTCAGCCTTAGCAAACCACATAAGGAGGGCTGGGCTTGTTAAGTGCTCTTTCCTACAAGTCTGGTTTCTCTAAGGCAATAAGGTAAAGGTGAGGGACAGCGGAATATGACAAATTAAAAGGCAAACAGACCTGCCTCCATCATGTGTCCTCGGCTACTACTTACTGAACTTCTGCTCAGCACAAGCCTTTATGCCTTCTAGGGTCTGCATTCCTAACTTACTCTGACAATACTGCATATACATTACACATTCACACATACATACTGCCCTAGGACATTCTTTCTTCCTAATACTTATCTGATTTCTACCAATGGAACTTGAGCCACCATGTCTAACGCACACTTAGGCACTACTTCCCTTGGATTCTGCAATCTAAAAATCTTAGCAGCCATACTGGCTGCATCATAGGCAAAGAGGAACAATGCATCTTGTCTTTACACCACCATTGGTCCGACCAGGACAGTTTTTTAAAAATGGGAAGAGTTTATAAAGTTCATCGCTGCTCTGAGGATGATGTTACAGGCTCCTAAATGTCTTTTGAGTCCAATTTTTAAAGTGTCTTTAATATACAGCATCCCATCAAGTTGTGAACCCAAGTGCCCTCAAATTTAGCTGGAAATGCATCTTCACTATCTTAACCTCCAGCAGATTATCTATTTATATTAGATTATTTATTTAATGTACATCCTGACATTCCACCAGCACTTTCAGAATAATGAAAAACAGATCTGTCCAATGCTGTCAGAACAGGAAATAAAATTATAGAACAGCTGTAGCTTACAAAAAGGACCTCCAGGAGAGAGCTATCACTCTCCTACTACCTTCAAATATTCCTATACCTTCTGTGATTCCTATAAAAGGAACCATAGTCTTTATCATAAAATTTAGACAAACACAGCAATTAAAAAATTACTATAAAAAGTGTAGTTTAACTCAAAACAGAAAGCAATGTTGATATCTTTAAATTCTTCTGGACCACATTCTTGAATTTCAGGAACATTCAAATCAGTGTTAACTGAAGACATTCAAAGATATCAGCACAGTCAAGGGCTTAACAAATTCACTTCAGCCCTATCAATACAATCAAGGCATATTTTGCACTCTAATAAGAAGAAAATGAGGCTAGTGTAGGTAAAAAGACAGTGTCAGGAACAAGGAACTATGAAACCCACCTGGGCTGGACTGCTGGCAGCCAGCAGGGACCTTCCCGACGCCCACCATCTCCCAGGGCTGACAGTGTGGGGGTGATGCCATGGCACGTGCCTGTGCTGAATGTGCAAGATCAGCTGCGGGAGGTGGCAGCAGGGCCCATCCAGACCAGATCATGGGGGGCGGGAGGCCACACACACACCCTTGGCAATGGTGGGTGCCGGGAAGGTCCTTGCTGGCAGCCACTGCCACAGGAGGCGAGGATGGGCCCTATCCATGCAGTGGAGGCCCATGACACCCCAACATGCCATTGGGCTGGTTTGAACCTGCCCCTAGCCTTGTACTGCCAGCCGGCACGGCCAATAGCACCCAATGGCAGCAACCTGGGGGGGTGGGATGTCCCATGCAGGGGATGCACTGACCATTCACATCTTGGCCGGTAAGGGACACTTTTGGGAATGCTTTCCTCACTGGCCAAAGTGAATGGTCAACTGTCCCCCGCATGTACCAGCGGAAGAGCAAAAAGGCCCACTGTAATAGCTGAGCAAAGTCCTTGCCTGAAGCAAACCCAGAGACAAGGTGCCAGGGAAAGGACCCCTGCAGGACCTTCAGCAACAGAGTGTTTCTGCATAATTCCTGCAGGCTCATAAGATTCAAGGTGTTCTTCAGGCACCTCTATCAAGGTGCTTAGGGCTTTTGTATTTATTGCTAATATTCTGCACTGTGCCTGAATCAGACCAGGGACTCACAACAAACTTGCAACTTTCAGTGGGACACAGTTGCATTTAACTTCAACTGAGGCTGCCTCCAGATAGCGATTGCGGGATCTTGTTTAGATCCTGCAATCACCTCTTCCCACCTTTGCCAAATAGCAGGAAGCAATCCCAGGCTCTTACTTTGGCTGTTTCCTCCCAAAATCACTGTTCTCATAAAAGTACCCATGTAGGAAGCATCTGCCCATTCCCTTTTGTTTTGTTTTTTTATAGACTTCCTATATGCAGAAACTTTTTCAAGAGCAGCAATCCCACAATGAAACAGCAGACAAGAAATCTGGCATGACAGAAAGCCCAGCACCAGAGCTAAATTTTCCATTATATTGAGCTTTTTCACTGCAAATACTGTATATTAGGGATTGCCAGGAGTATGTATAGTAATCCCAATATAGCCTGGGAAAATCATAGTTTTTAAGCTGCATCTGGAGGCACCTTTTACTATTTATTCCATGGTTCTTGCCTACTAATTTAATTATGCTCACAGCCTAATGGAACATTCTTGTTCTTGTGACAAACAACTTTTCTTGCCCCCAATTTATACCACTGCCGAAATACCTGTTCTTGAGTTACTCTTTAACTAAATATAACTTCAGAGTTATTACTTATGATGCAAACGGCACACATTAAATGCTTTGAGTGCCCTTGCCCTTAAGAACATCACTGCTTTAGTGTTTACTCTCAAATTTATGATTTAACATTATTCTTTCTGTGAATAATCTTAAGAGTCTCCTGTTAAATCATGAAACAATTTTCTCATTTAGCTTTCAGTACTCAAATCCTTCAAGCAAAAAAAACTCTCACACACAAATACGTACTAGCAACTGATAATGGATACCATATCGTGGGTAATGCTATTTTTGGCCTCAAAGTGTAATTGATTGCTCTGCTAAAAAACAAAAAGGAGTTTTTTTCCATGTGTCATTCAACTCTGGTAGGTGACTCAGACAAGGAAAGAAGTGTTGCCTTTTTGACCTAGCATGAAGTCAGAGGACTTCTACCTAAGTCAGAAGCAGCCATTTTGCTCTGTCTACTATTCATCTTGGCACTAAAGCAAACACTACTTCATATTAATGTGGCATGCCTAATTCTAGAAAAATAAACAGGAAAGACAACTAAAAACTACCTCCAAAACAACTACATTCTGTTTAAAAACATACAGAACCAACAGTGAAGAAACTGACATCCCTGCATCATTCATAATAAATTCTACTGTATTTTGTTATTGTACCAAAATAATTACTGTAAGATTGAAAGCGTCGGCTTTCATAGTTTATGAGTTCAAAAAGAAGCCTTCCACTACAAATGCTCTGCTCACCTGTATTTAGGAATGGTTAGTCTTTATACAACCAATGACTAGGGACTTGTTCTGCTCCATTGCATTCCTTATCTCAAATAATGTAGTCAAGGTGACAAATAACAATATGTCTAAAAGTTCACCACTGGCTACAAGAATTAATGCCTGGGCACTGCCTCTATATTGGAGAGACAGACAGGATGCCTCTCAAGGCCATTTGCACGGAGCTGAGAGAAGGTAGAGGATTTGCCCTTGTCTTCTGCTTGAGAATGCTCAGAAGCAATTGGTGGGTTTCAATGTGAGACAGGACGCTGGGCTAGATGAACTGTGGTCTGATCCAGCATGGCTCTTCATATGTTCTTATGTACTATAACAAAGAAGCTTCAACCCCAATTTCCAAGGGCTGCAAGGAAATACGACCCCAAACATCTGGAGGGCATTCAGTTGGAAAAGCCTGCTCTTCTCTAACATTAGGCCAACATACCTTCATGTAACTGGAAATGCTTCTGCCCAGATCCTTCAGCACTTATAGTGTACACACTCTATCACTAATCTGCAGATAATTTCCTTTTCCACAAAGCAGGGAGGGAGAAATCCGAGAATTTTGACAAGTTCTTGTTAATGAGGGGGAAAAAAACCCTGATATATAATGTCTACACAAACTTTAGAGATCTTGTGCTGTTCTGGAGTGAAAAAACAGAAAGATGATATCAATAATAAACTCCCTTTTCATCTCCGTTTGTCAACTGCTATGCCTTCTTTGCCCAGAACAGTACAGAGTGAACATTTCATCCCTTACTCTCTTACAATTAGTGCATTGTTTTTATCTCATCATGCATCATTTTTGCTATATAACACAAGAATACTGAGCCCACATTAACCTGCTATCCTCTGTATAAAAGTGAATACAAAATAGAAAGGAATCTCATTTCATGGTATAAAAGACTGTGTGTTTCCTTGTGCTGAAATAAAGTCTTGTTTCTAAAGACGCAGTATTTCTCATTTACCCTAATCAACAGGATACTGTTCTAGTAATTTAATGTTCTAAAATATGAGTATCAACTAAATACTGTATACCCATTGCTATATTAAATGTCAAAAAAGCTACTCAAGATACCAAGGAATTAAATTCAGCAAATCTAAAAATATAACCTGACACCACTCTCAAATAATTCTACCCAAATTCAATGCAAACATCAAAGCAGCATTCAGAACAAAATTAAAACAAACATTATGAATCACAAACTCTTACTGTTACCATCAATTTGGGACCCTTGCAATAATCTCATTGCATTATTACACTGTATCCTTCATTATCTATGCCACTTCTATATTTTCTGTAATATGCAAGAAGTATATAAATATTTTAAATAAATAAATAAATACCAGTGGCTGGGAATCATTGTAGCTGGTTTAAAGGAGGGCCAGCACAAAGTACAAGGAATTAGAAAGAGACACACCACAAAGACTTTGCCATGAAAGACTCCTGTAGCAGGATTCTAAACAAAGTTAAAGAAGCAAAATTTGACTCTTAACTGACAATCTACAAGGGAAATTTATGATGAATGAGGGAGAACTACCCTTGTCACACATTTCAGACACATGTCTTTATTTGAGATATTGACCTGCCGGTGTATTAAGATCTGGAGGTAAAGGCCCTCCTGGTTGTACCACCAACCTCAGCAGCAAAAGGGGTGGGCAGCTGGGAGAGGGCCTTCTCAGTGATGGCCCCTAGGCTATGGAATAACCTCTCCCTTGAGGTGCGTCTATCACTTTTACTGTACATGTTTAGGAAGGCAGTGAAGACGCACCTTTTTGCCCTGGCCTTCAGTTAAATGGGGAAACATTTTCCTCTTCCCACTCGTAGGTGCTGCTGTTTTAATAAATACTGTTATCGTTTTAATTTGCTTGATTTTAAATGTTGCAACTTGCCCTGACACCTTCAGGTATAGGGTAGGACAGAAATACAAACAAACAAGCCAATAAATATTGCTCAAATTATCCTTCAATTACAAGTTTTCAATGACAGAAGTCAGTCACTAAGGATTATTTTGCAATGTGTGGAAATTTAAACAACAAAAAGAAATTAGATTACTTTCAGGCATTGCCAAGGAATATCACCACAGTTCCTATTAACCTCCTTCCCCACAAAAGGGGGGAGGGGGCAAAAATGGAGCAATGAGTGAAAAGGAATTTGAAAACAAAAGTCAAATCTCTTCCAAACGGTATAGGCTACTCAAAAACACATTCATATACTGTGCTCAGCTGGAATGGATATTTGTTGCTGGGATCCAACTAGAAGTGCAGTAAACTGCTGGTTGACTGCATGGGTAGTTCCATGGGTACCTCTATACAGTTTCCTTGGCAGAGATAGAGATGTGGTTTGCCAATGCCTACTTCCAGTGATTACCCCCTGCTTTGAGCTACAGCCACTCTGAGAATGTACTGTATACCACAAATCACAAAAAGTCCCATAAGGCCCAGGAAAAACCTACTGTACTTATCATGTAAGTTCAAGAAAATTTATAGCCAGGCGGCCTCCTGTAGAAAACAGCAAGCATTCCAAATGAGATGAAAGGTTCTAGACCAGGGGTGTCAAACTCAAATATAAAGTGGGGCAAAATTAAAACCTTTGACAAAGTCACAGACCAACCTTGATATTCACTGAAATAAAGCCACAATTGAGGACGTTTTTTCTTCTCACCAGATAACACAACGAACCTTTTCATATGGAAACAAACTTAAACTTTGCTTAAACCTTGAATCTAGAACAAGCAAAGCTTAGTATTATAAACACGTGTGAAATCAAATGTCAAATAAAAGACACATTTGTGGCATTCATTTTTTTAGAAAGCTTCTGTTTTCCACCTTTTTTGTCTGGTTATTTTGGGAGGGGTGGCCCGATGTAACTGGTAGCTTGGGGTTAACAGAGGAGGGGCGCCTGTGAATCCTGACTGAGGCACCAATGCACCAGCAGAACATTCTGGGATTCGTAGTATTAGCAATGCATGGGCTGTGTACCAGTGAGCCAGCTCTAGAAGACATTTAGTATTTCTCACACACCAAATATAATTACACTGCGGAGCAGATTTTGCCCTTGGGCCTGAGTTTGACATCTATATTCTAGACAATGAAAAAAAATTAAAAATAGATTTTATGATTATATCACTGAAAACATCAGGATCAATAATGATATTTCAAAAATTAAAATATAATAGTACAAGGAAACTAAGGAACATTATACAATGAAGTTTTCTAAAAGCTACCAGAAAGACTAGAAAATAGCTTCCCTGTCCATGCATATGACCTCAATGGAAAAATCACAAAATGAGACAATTACAGCCAACTAATTTTACAACTATTCTGAATGAACTCACAAGGGACGAGATAAAGACCTTATCAAGAGTCCTCCTTATGTTGAACCTAAGGTCATCTAGTAAGCTGAATCATAGAAGATTAGGAAGAAATACCCCTTAGAGAAATCAAATCCAATATAGAAACCACTGTATTACAAGCTGGCAAAAGAAATGCCACCATCATCATGAATACAGATTACATAAGTATGGGGCATCCTCACTCCTGAAATCTACCACATTAAAAATATGACTAAGGTATACCATTAAAAAACCCTACAACTGTCATATGAAAAAGAACCATCCATCCCTATTCATCAAAACATCAAAAAAACACAACCAACACATATATCCCCCTGTTGAGACTGTACTGTGTAGCAAAAATACATAAACTCAAGAGTACTACTCCACCCAAGAGCCAGCTCTATTAGCCCAACATCTATCTGGCTACACTATTGGAACTGTTAACTGGAAACTCTGCATACAGTATTCAAAATCCCACATATGCTTGTGATGTCACTGCTCACACACAACCTTAGTGTGAGTGTGAGTGTACGTTTGCATTTGCACAATGACATAACATGAATGCATGTTATTGCGTGTTATGGGCCCACTCACAAAAGACCTATAGTTGCAGTAACAATGCGATCAGAAAGTGGGTTAGTTCCCCACTTTGGGGTTCTACTCTTGAATAAGTCATCTGGATTTAGAAGGCCTGGATCTTTGAGATGCGGTCCTCATTGAATCCGATCCTTGAAGTTCCACATCAAGGTGAAGGCCCCATGCGGACACTGTAGCACCCATCCCAAGGCTCTGATTAGGTCCAAGCAGGATGGTCCGCCGGTGGTGCAGCACAACTGGCTGGCACAGCCATCAATCAGGGGTCACTTCCTGTTACAGTGGACATGGCAGAGAGACACAGCTTACAAAGCTTGTACTCAGCCTTGTAGACAGCTATGAAGGATGTAGGGGCCTAAGTAGCTGTGAGTGGTGGGACGGAGGCAGAAGTGTCCTGCTGCAAATGGCGGTCTCTGGTCTTCACGGTGGAAGACTGGATTGAAGACAGCATTAAAGGGGTTTACTCTTAATCCAGATTTAAGGACCCAAAGACCCCATTAAATCCAGATTTTACCAGCATTCATGGGTACAGCATGTTCAGAATGGGGTCCTTAAAGGGTCTTGTGTGCGGACGGTACATAACAGATCCATACCAATTGAGTATCTGTCAGCTCCCTAGTGGGGTCTTCGTTGCTAGTGCAAAAAGAGCCAGTGACTGCAACAGATTACAGTCAGGACTCTAAGTGAATGAGCCTAGCAGTTTCATTCTCTACATGTTTGGCACATCCCTATCCAAAAACAAGCAGCTAACCACAAAGAACAATGACAATAGCGACCGCTCAGACATTAACCACCAGGTAGCAAATAGCTCATGGCTATTAACTGCACAATAGACCAGCAGCTAGCATACATATATTACAAAAGGAATTAAATACAGGGCTCCTGTATTCATTTACACACATACACTTTTACATAAAGAACTGAGCTTTCACTGAGCTAAAACAGGAATAATATGCACCACAAACAGTAAGTCCACAAGTGGTAAGAGTAGCCAGAGAAAAGAAAAAAAAGGAGGAAATTTAGAAATACAGTATGTATGAAGCAACCATAAGATAAAAGAGCACTCTGGAGACAATCTCTTCAGCTATCTCTTTCTCTCACTTCTACTGGATTACTGGACAGAAGGGCTGGCTACCTTCAGCATTCAGAGATTATAAACAGAATACAGCCCTCAAACAGAAACAAGGGGTGTTTTTCCACTGCAGCCCTTAGATCTGGATCTAAGAAGATCCGGATCTAAGGAAGGGGTACATTTCTTAATCTGGATCTAGTAGATCCAGATTAAGGGAAGCACCCAATGTGTTTCCACAGGAGGTGTAGCACCCATTAGAAATGGGTGCTAACACCCCTGCTGTGGAAACAGCTTTGCACCCATCTGGGGAATCCAGATTGACCCACAAGGGGTTGGTCCATTACCCCAGGTGTTTTGGGGGGCAGGGGGGGCAGTCTTCGAAGCAACTTCAAAGTGATTTCAAAGTCACTTCAAAGTGAATGTGAAGTCAACTTCGAAGTGACTTTGAAGTGACTTCGAAGCCAATGTTGGGAGGGGGAGTCAAAGGTGCATCCCCTCCCCCTAGCCTCCTTTGGACCCCATTGCCTGTTTCCAGTGGAAACAGGCTCCCTTTAATCCGGATTTTCTGGCAGAAGACCCCATTGTAGACCCCATTAATGGGGTCTACAGAAAATCCGCATTAAAGGCCAAAAAGATCCGGATTTCCGCCACGGCAGTGGAAACAATCGGGTTCAAAATGGGTGCCATAGTGGAAATGGGACCATCCGGCTCACAGCCAAAAGGTGCAAAAATGGGTACAATTGACAGTGGAAAAACACCCAAGGTTGCCCACATTTAGGACAGTTTGTTAAAGAAAGTTCAGAAAAAGACTTATTATTTTGTTATTTTAGATAAAATCATTTTACTATCAAATTCATTCAAATGGCAACACCTACCAGAAAACTCAGGAGGCATGAGACAGATAAACAAGGGTTTTAAGTACAATTATAATCTTAAAATCCTGAAGCAAAACTGTAGGGTAATCCAATATTTTTAACAACGGAAGAGATATCTTCAACTACTTACATATCCATATCTAATCAAGTCAGTTTAGAACAGACAAGAATTACACCTAAGGTATGTAATCTTTTTAATATATGTAATTGTGACTACTAAATTCCAGTTCTTGTATCATTTTCTCCAGCGGTGCTGCTACTGAAAGTGTTTCCCAGTGTGCCAGCACTCAAGAAAGACAATTATCGTATCAGAAGGAGGTCATCCTGGTACAGCTAAAGATTACAATGAAATACAGAGAGAATTTCCACTGCAGGCCACCCACAGCAATTCAAATAGGCAGGATTCACAAAAGCCTACAAACTCAATCCAGCAAAACCATTTCTTTTCAACAATGCCAAAAAGACAATCAAAAACAGAAAGCACTCCCAACATTTTCCATTCACTAAGGCAAAAATGTGTCAAGAGACAGTATCAGTTGTATGTACAGCATTCAGGCAATCATCAACATCTGATTAAATTATTCACTGCATCTTACAACA
The DNA here is from genome assembly GCA_023333525.1 of Aspidoscelis tigris stejnegeri. Classification (NCBI taxonomy): domain Eukaryota; kingdom Metazoa; phylum Chordata; class Lepidosauria; order Squamata; family Teiidae; genus Aspidoscelis; species Aspidoscelis tigris. Next base: position 85,466,514 of record JALMGA010000002.1, on the reverse strand, counting down.
GCAAGAAACTGAAAAGGAGGAGACAAGAGTACAGACGACCAAAGGCACTAGCCGCTATTGTTTGCACAAGAAAATAATGTTTCATTAACCTTTTACATAAATGCAAACATTGACAGGAATTTTAACATCTCTTTAAAAGAAACCCACATTTCATTAATATTTCTGAGGAACAAGCAACTTACCATTCACCTAAAATGTTTTAAGGGTTTGAAAGATTTTTACAACTTTCTTCTAACAGGTCTGCCTCTATTATTTATTCCCTTTGGAGTAGTCACTATGACCATATCACTTGCAAATTATAATTAACAATAATCAGATCCAGAAATAGTACAAAGTTAATAAAGCAGATCCAGGATTAATTAAAGAACTTAAAATGATATACAAGAAGGGTCAGATCTGACAAATGTGTCCAAATGTCAGTATTAAGAAGATCAGTTACTTTGTTGGCCATACTAAATTTCAGTTCTTGCAAACTTTATAGGCACACCTTCGTGTTACTTACCATTAAACTTGCACAATCCATTTTTATCCATAGACTTACATTCCCTAGGATCAAAATCTGTTAAATCAAGGCAAGCAAGTTTACTCTGAGTATGCACATTGAAACTGATAACACAACAAATCATGCAATACATTATTTCTCCTTCTTTCTTCATGTCTCTACAAACATCTCAGAAGTATTAACAAATTTATAGTGATATGCAATGAACTATGCGAGCAGTGAACATTTCACAAAAGCACTTAGTGAAAAAATAATAAAATAACCAACTAGCCACATCAAGATGTACAACACACCTCCAACTTCCAGTTTGTATTTCTGGGTATGCAACTTGGAAATACAATTATTGATTCAAAATACTGAAAGACAAAATCCATGTATACATTGCCTCCCTGTTCAAATAGAAGTTCTGTTAACATAGGCGGGTTTGCCACTAGCACTAAGTACCCATTAAGTACCCATTAGGGATCCATTAAGGACCCATTAGGCTCAGAGCAGGAAGACCCCATTTCCACTGCAGACCCCATTAGACCCACATTTGTTTCCATCAGTTCTAGGGAAATCCAGATTGAATGGGTCCTTCAGGACCTATAATCTGGATTTCCTGTAGACCCCATTAAAGGGGACTACAATGAGTCTTTGGGCATCAAACCCAGATTATATGGAGTGTGTTTCCACTACTATCGGGCAATCAGGTCTAGGGGGGTCTCCGGGGAGACACACCCGGGGGGGTGCGCCAAAACCCAAAGCTCTGAAGCCTGTGCACAATCTCTGAAGCCGGCTCTGAAGTTGGCTCCGAAGAAAAGCACAGGCTCTGAAGAGGACCCCACACGAGAGCAATGCCAATTCTATGGACCTCTGTCAAAGGCTCTGGACAATCTTTGAAGTTTGCAGCAGATTGTTCCAGAGAATCTCCTCAATCTCTTGAGCATTGACAGAGATTGCACCCCCTGTCCCCCAAAAAACCTGGGGTAACGGGTGGGTCCCACATGGGTCAATCTGGATTCGCAACATGGGTGCTCTGGCATTTCCACTGCGGGCAGGCTAGTGCCCATTGTAATTGGGTGCTGCACCACCCATGGGGTCCTCCCTTAATCCGGATCTACTAGATCTGGATTAGTTGAAGGATCCATTCTTTAGATCCGGATCATCTTAGATCCGGATTAAGGGAGGCCTTATTATCAACTACGGGCCAAAGGACAAAAAGGCCCCCATTTTCTCAATGGCTAAGGAACTGCCTATGGGAAGTCTCTGAACAAGTTAGCATAATTTCATATTGCAGGGCTCTCTGACTCAAAATAGCATTTGCCTCAAGTTCAAATAACCTAGTTTTAAGGATAATATTCTTCTTTAAATAATCTGCATTTATGAGTAAGTGCAAAACTGTGCTAACTAGATCATGACAGAGACCTATGTTCAATATTTTTTTTATTTTTAACATTTTTATTACTTGTTAAAGTGTACATATTTCATGTATATATTGTGACAATATACAATTCAATAAAGATCCAGAATCAGAGGATAAAGAAAATAATATGCTACACAACTAATCAATAATCCATAGCCAATTTTATTTCCAAAAGCACATTTCTAATTTTGTCATATGACTTTAATGTTTGCCATTATATATCTGAACCATGGAAATTCATCTAACAATTTCTCAGGAAGTTTTATATTTCACTCTTTTATTTTTCAAATTTTTTTGCATATTTCAATCGTTGAGATATTGTCAGGTGTGCAAAATGTAACATGAAGCTTCTAGCTTCTATCACTGAACAGCATTAAGAATGCAAGTTCTTAATTAAACTCCATATTTAATCCTAAAATAACAAACATATTTATTTTGATAAATTTGTCTAAAATTGGTTCTCCTGGGCTCCTATATTAAGCAGCACACTTAAAAAAAGACACACATAAAAAGAATTCATTAGTTCTAACACTATTCCACTTCTCTACAGTTTCTCTTCTCATATTTACACTGGGACAACCAGCAAGTAAACCTGATATTCCTGTGAAATCAAAGCAACTATATAACAAATACACTTTAAAACTGATTGTTCTATCTTCCTGGTATTCTAAATAATTTTAAAAAGGTTCAAGGAAACTCTTGTGCACTTCTAGGCTCTCTGGATCATAAACCTATAATTAATATTATCTGTTTAGATGACTGATTTACAGGAAGTAACATAACATAATTATGCCCACACTTTTACTGTAATCCAAAATATTAAGCAGAATCATGTTCAACTCATAAGTAGAAATGTTCCCCAATTTAACACCCAGTTATAATAACAATTCATCTACAATCTATGATTTACAAAGAGGCTACTATAAATAGAGACTGAAGAAGAGTATCAACCACTTTCTAAATTTAACAGATTTCCATTTTCTTTGACAATTCTCTCCCTCAAGGGAGTATATACACTATACACAGTACTTTACTATATCAATAAAAACGCACAATGCCCAGACACAACTATGAACAGAAACCACAGACAGCAGTGTTGTTACTCAATGAGATAGCAGATTTCAATTTTGCTATATTATTAAAATATGAAAACTCTTCATGCAAAGAAGAATGAGATAAAGAGTGTTTTAAGCACCCATTAATGGGTACATTAATGCCATTAAGTACCCATTAATGGGTACTTAATGGGTAATTCTAGTGACAGTGGAAAAACACCCAAAGATGATTATGACGTTTTTATGCATGGGGGAGGGTTAAAGTTAGTAGTTTGGCTTACTAAAAAGTAGGAATGTACCAAACCAGTTTGGTACAAACTGGATTGACCAAAATGAGGGGTCACCGGGTCACAGGGTGCACTGTTGGATTGAAACCTGCTGAACACCTGACATTCATACTCAAAGTGAACCAAACTGAGGAGGGGGGTGAGGGAAATCAGTCAATTTGGTTCTCCCTCACATTGCACCCCAGGTCCTCTCCCTTTCCTCTGCTATGCCTGTTGCCTCCTTGGATGGCACACTGCCATCCTCTTCTTCCGCCATGGGGCTTGCTATGTCCCCTAGGCCTTCTGAGTGAGCCTGTAGTCCTTCACGCAGAAAGTTTCCTAGTAGGTCTAGAAGACAGCAAGCTTGCCAGTCTTTCTAAGATGATGCAGCCACAAACAGTCCAAGGGGAGGAGGGAGGAGCCCACACACATCATGGGGGAAGATTGTGAAGGTGCAACAAGATACAGGGGTGGAGGGGGCGTAACAGAAGAAGGTGAATGACAGGCTGCAATGCAGGGAGGCAGCAGGCATAATTGCAGAAGGGAGCAGTTGTTCACAAGAGCCTAATAAATAAACATTTCAAGACTCGTTTCTGCAAGAAGACAGACATGTATTTGCAACGTACTATATCTGTATTCAACACTGATTCTCCTGTTAAAATAATTAGATTGTGTACTACTAGTAATCTTTTAGAAGAAGAGATCAAAGAATCATAACAAGAATTCCCTTTATCTTAGACAGTTTCCATGTGGAAGGTGGGGAAAGCTGCCTGAATTCCACCCTGGCACATGCCACCCTCCCCATGATCTGCAAAACCAATATGGCCTAGCCTGGCATTGGAGTAGCTACTGCTGGTGCAATACAGCTGTTTTGTGACTTTTTGCAACCATGTGCTATACAGCAGCTGAAATTCCAGCTACTGAAGGTGGCCATGAGTCAGCCAAGCTAGACAACAGCCACTCAGGTTTTCAACCATGGGACAAAATGCCCTATAAGCAGAAAACCCTGATTTCCCATCTGGGCACCTGTGTATGACCGGGGGGGGGGGGGGGGGCAGGGATCTGGGGCTCCAGAGTGGGAAATGTTTATCTATCCTGATATTAGGGTTACGTTGGGTCATTCTCAATACTGCATGTAGATGCAGCCTTAAAAGAAACAGGAAATAAAGGACTGCAGAAAATCACATTAGCTATGCAATCAAAATGAACAACCAATAAATTAAGCTAAGCTCTAGCAACAATGGTCAGCTAAGTGACCCATGTTCATCTTTGAATTTACAGCATGAAAACAAAAAGGCTAGAAAAAAGGTCTCCATGAAGAACTGAAGAAGAAGAAGAGTTGGCTTTTCTAGCTCGCTTTTCTCACCCATTTCAGGGGACTCAAAGCGGCTGACAAAGCTTTCTATTCTTCTCCCCGCAAGAGACACCCTGTGAGGTAGGTGGGGCTGTGAGAGCTCAGAGGAGCTATGACTCGCCCAAGCTGGTTTCCTGTAGGAGTGTGGACTTGAACCAGGAAACCTCTAGATAAGAATCTGACACTCTAACTACAAGACCAACAGGCTCACTGTGTGAGGTAGGTGAGGCTGTGAGAGCTCAGAAGAGAGAGTGACTAGCTCAAGGTCACCCAGCTGGCTTCATGGAGGAGTCCAAAAAAGCAAAACAAGCAAAGAAGAAGGTAACCAACACATACAAAACACTTCCTTCAGGACTTAAAACACTTACTGGGGTACAAATAAATAGAATCCAAGAAGAACAAATTGGTACAAATAAATGGAAGCCAAGAACAAAAATCGCTGAACGCTAAAACCCTAAATCATGTTTATAAGAACTTGTGAAATACAGCTTGCTTTTGAATTTGCTACAGTTCCACCCAGCAAATTCTTCTCTAATATACTAAATGGAGCTAGTGATTAAACTAACTCTAACTAAGCTTTAACTAAGGTCTAACTTAGTTAAACCTTCTCTAACTAAGGGCCTTTCCACACTTGGCCCTCCAGGATGGCCACATGTTTCCACATACTGCTGGGCAGTTCCAAGTGTTCGCGAGCATACCCAATCTTCAGAAGCTCTGGAGCAGTAAAACCTACTCTACAGCTTCACAAGGAGCTCCTACGGTGCTTCTAGTTCAATGCCACATGAAAAGGATGCATGGGGGCAGTGTGGCTGCCACTGTGCAGTCACACCATATCACTCAATCACTGTAGCAACAGCCTAGCATACATGGCCATTGCTATGGCAAGGTGGATGCTCCTAGATGTAAACATTTGGACTTGGAAAGCTCCAAGGTAAGTGCCAGTTAGCTTTGGGATTATTGTGAATACTGACCTCTGTCCCTGATCTTAATTTCCATAGGACAGCGTCCCATGAAAATGCAAACAGGCCCAAAGTAAGGTCAATCAGACATTTGTAGCATCTCAAAATACAGTCTTGATAATACTTTGCTATCACTATCTCTAGATGGCAAAATGCGTTGAAATGATATAACACGATTGTCTGTTCTACAGCTGGGTACCACATTAAAGCATAGTTTCTAGCACCTGACAAAGCAAACGTAGAACTTAATTCATTAAGAAAATATCTAGGTGATCAAACAAGGTCCAAATTACGTCTATAAACTGATGGGGTCTGAGCTTTCTGCAACACACCAGGAAAGGGATCTCGGGGTTTTGGTGGACAGTTCAATGAAGGTGTCAACCCAGTGCACGGCAGCAGTGAAAAAAGCAAATTCAATGCTGGGAATAATTAGGAAGGGAATAGAAAATAAGACAGCAAGTGTCATTTTGCCCCTTTATAAATCTATGGTGAGGCCACATTTGGAGTATTGCGTACAATTCTGGTCACCACACCTCAAAAAGGATATTGTGGAACTAGAAAAGGAGCATAGAAGGGCAACCAGAACGATTAAGGGTCTGGAACACCTCCCTTACGAAACCAGGCTGCAACGTCTAGGCCTCTTCAGTCTGGAGAGACGGCGTTTGAGAGGGGACCTGATTGAAGTATATAAAATTATGCACGGTATAGAAAGGGTAGATAGAGAAAATTTCATTTCTCTATCGCACAACACTAGAACCAGGGGGCACTCTATGAAGTTGATGGGTAGGAGAATAAGGTCTAACAGGGGGAAGTATTTCTTCACCCAGAGGGTCATCGGCTTATGGAATGTGCTGCCGGAAGAGGTGGTGACAGCTACCAGTCTGGGATGGCTTCAAGGTAGGGTTAGACAAATTTATGGATGACAGATGTATCAATGGCTACTAGAACGAATGCCTAGGTGCATCTTTCAGGCTGAGGGGGGGAGGAACTGGGGCACTTCTAAGGCCATCTGCTGGGACTCGAGAGCAGGAGAAGGTTTGTCCTTGTCTCTGCTTGAGATGCCCATGAGCATTTGGTGGGCCACTGTGTGCGACAGGATGCTGGACTAGATGGGCCGTGGCCTGATCCAGCAAGGCTTCTCTTATGTTCTTATGTTCTTATGTAAGGTCTCATAGATTATTTTTAATCAAATATGTGCAACGTAATTATTGCATAAAAGTTAACTGTATCAAGCCCTCCATCTTTTATTAATAGTGGAAAAATGTAAACATCAATCTAGTGATTTTTTTCTAAAAATTCCTTATCTTGTCCAATACAAAAGAACTGGATGTGAGCGAAAAATAATGGGAAGCCAGCAACTAATTCAACTTGATTTTTATAGCAAAGTTCCAAGAGACAGTAGATTAAGCAGCATCACAGATGGGAAGTACATAAAGACACATCACTGGATCACAGGATGTATCTTAGGAAATTAAAGACTCTTTGAGCTTGCATTTGTTGGAGCCACTTAAATATGTTTCAATGAAAGCTCTACTTTTAACTCATCGCCCACCATGGATTCCAAAGAAGTGAACGGAATAGAGGCTAAGGATTTCCATATTATTGTGACACAGAAATTATTTCCAGGTTGTACAATCCAAATACAGTTGCAGAGATCACTGGACAGATATACGATCTTTAAGAAATGCAAAGCAGCACTATTTGGATTTTACAGGGGCTCTCTTTCATTTCTGCACTCTGTTTATAATCCAAACCTTATTCTGAAGCGGATAAATACGCTAAAAAAGCTAAAATGAATGGAAATTAAAATTCATAAAGTCTGAAACACATTATTAACACCACACTGTGGACACCTTTCAGAACAAAAGGTCACAAAAGTGCATACAGGGGAAATCTGTCATTTCCTGTGTTAACAGTAGAGTACTGGGAGTTTTAATGATTTTAATGTTTTCCAGGTTTTATTGTATACTGATTTTAGTATCTTGTTCTAAATTGTTGTGGCATGTTCCAAGATAATTGCTGCACAGTGCTTAATAAGCATAATATATGGCTACTAGAACGAATGCCTAGGTGCATCCTTCAGGCTGAGGGGGGGGAGGAACTGGGGCGCTTCTAAGGCCATCTGCTGGGACCCGAGAGCAGGAGAAGGTTTGTCCTTGTCTCCGCTTGAGATGCCCATGAGCATTTGGTGGGCCACTGTGTGCAACAGGATGCTGGACTAGATGGGCCGTGGCCTGATCCAGCAAGGCTTCTCTTATGTTCTTATGTAATATATCTACTTTAACATCAGTGAGGTCAAAAAACATTTATTTTTATTTGTTTGTTTGTATTTTTATCCTGCCCTATACCTGGAGGTCTCAGGGTGGGTAACAACATTTAAAATCAGGCATTTATTAAAACAACAGTATAAATTAAAACAGTAACAGTGTCTGTAAAGTAGGAAGAGACAGTATATCCCTATTTAACCGAAGGCCAGGGCAAAGAGGTGCATCTTCACGGCCTTCCTAAACATATACAATGAAGGTGCTTGATGCACTTCAAGGGGGATACTATTCCATAGTCCAGGGCCCATCACCAGTAAGGTCCTCTCTTGAGTGCCCACCCCTTTTATTACTGAAGGTGGTGGTACAAACAGGAGGGCCTCCCCTCCAGATCTTAAGGCATGGGCAGGTCAACATGGGAGCAGACATTCCTTCAAATATTTAGGGCCCAAGTCATTTAGGGCCTTATAAGTTTAAGTTAACACCTTAAATTGGGCTTCCATTGCAACTCTTTTAAAGCTGGTGTGACAGGCATCCAGACAGCTGTCCCAGACAGCAATCTCAAACCTGCATTCTGCACTAGCTGCAGCTTCTGAACGGTCTTCAAAAGCAGCCCCATGTAGAGTGCATTAAAAAGTATGGCAAGAAAGCTTTTAATAATGTACTTCACATTGCAATCATATGATTCCAGTTCCATCTGAATTGTACAGTTTCAAACCTACAGATGAGAGATGCATTGCTAAATGCCTCACTAAGCAGTGTAGTTCTTCCTATACAATGAACTAACAAAGTGAAACACAGATTAGGCCAAATTACCTTGTTTTCTGTTTGTAGGACATTCTCAAACATGTGAGAAGTGAGTTTTTTCTTGTTTCATAAGTCTTCCGCTTACTGTCTGACATACATACAGTAGTTTTTTTTAAAATCCACACCTCGTACTTCTTATTAAGCTTTATAAATAAGCTTTTATAATTAAAGATAAACTGACTTCTTTTCAGAAGTATGATTCCTGCACAACATTTTGAAAACACATTATGTGATCACATTTAATTTCCACAATCAGTTTCTCTTCTGAAAATGACAAATAACCTTCTTGATGATGTTTAAGTGTTCTGCCTAGCAAACGGCAGCCCCAAGATGGAACTGCACAGGCTTATTAAGGAGAAAATAGAGGGACAACACTTTTCTCAGCGCTGTTTCAAAATGTTTTCCAAAACATTCAGAACAGTGCTTTGAATACTCTTAGTTGGTATCACTATCTAGACTAATGAAACAGCTGTTCACCAAAACAAATTATCCCAGTCCTTTTTAAAAACCTTTTCATTTAACAGCAGCAAATATTTCAGTTTTACTTTTTAAAAGAGGAAATCATTTCTTTATATCCCCCCGCCCACTTTCCTCCAAGAAATTAAAAACAGTGCCTGGTTTTCTCTTTCTCCGCATTTTACTGTAACAACTACCTTACGAGACAGGCAAAGCTGAGGCTGCGCAGGAGGCTTCATGGAGAAGTGGAGAAGAAAAGGAAAGAAAGATGCAAAAAGTCCCAAAGCGCTATATCACAGAAATGTGACAGTAAATGCTTGAATGAACTTTATTATGCCCAACAGGTTTCAGCCTTGGCCTTCATTAGGGACTGTAAAACAAAAACAACAAATGCTTTCTACATAAAACAAACACACACATACCAAATTCTGTATACATAAAATTCACTTTTAGAAAACACACACTAATGGATACAACCATGGAAGAATGCACATAAAAGAGCACCTGGCAGTAACTTTTTTTTTACAAAATAAAAACTGTGAATGAGCTGCATATGTGTAGATTATTTGTAAACAGAATTCAATGGACAAAAATACAGAAAATGAAGGTACAACTGTACCTATTCTGCTGGTTCCCAAGCAGGCCAGTTTCTGCTGTGGTGGTAGCTTTCATATTATATTGCCAAGACTTGATTTTTTTTCCCCTGTTTCCTTGCTTTTGTCCTGATTTGTCAGAATAGATCAGTTCAGGAAAGAAAAGTTATCCTTTTTGGTTGGGTAGAATCACTCTGAAATATAAATGGAGGCAACTGGGAAAAAGAGTTCTCAATTTTACCCTTACAGCAATACTGTGGTGTACAGTAGATTAAGATGATAGGCAAAAAATGGCCCAAAGTCACCCAGTACACTTCCATGGCAGAGTGGGGATTTGAACCCAGAAAGACTCTTAAATTCAAATTTCACAGTCTAACCATTAAACCAATCTGCCTCTCAAAACACGTTAGTTGTAGAGTACTGTACACACGTACACAAGGCCCCTCTCTGTGACATCACCTGTTTTGCCTTTATGACATCACTTGCTTTACCTCCAGTGGGAACTGTCCCATGAACTAGCCCACCAGTTGCCACTAGTAAAAAGCATATGCTCAACAATCCAAATGTTTTAATCTTAAGGTAACTTTTAAAGTTGCAAGGGCCTTGAGCATCCTAATTAAACAGAAATATTAGCTAGCAAAATAAGCTTGTCAGATCTAACTACATATCAAAATGTTTATAAAAATCTCACCAAAAAAACCCCACTTTGAAGATCTAAAGCGCATGTAGGGACAGTGCAATGTACATGTACAAATCTGAATGAAGATTAACTAATGCCTCCTCCTCACACGTGTATTACTTGAAACTACTGAACTGCAACTAAGTGCACAGAGTGTTAAAATAACTTTGAAGTGGCTCCCATTGACAGTCACCTGATTTTTTTCGGTAAGATCACAGAGCTTTTTTTCTGTTGAATGAGAATAAATAGTATGTATTGTATGTTTTGTTTTGCCCTTAGTATCTTGGGGATAGGAGAGGAATAATGATATAATTAACATGTCAGCCAACTACTGACCAAAACATTTAATTAAACAACAAAAAATAACAAATGTAGGCAAACTGGTATTATCATATAGCTCAACACAAGATAGATAGTAACTCACAATGCAATATGATCTACGTTCTCGTTAATAAAGTAGTTCCTTTAGGCTTTCAGCTACAAGCATTTGCAGGTCATAATTTCTCATTGAAAAATAAAATTAAGGTCTCAAAATCTGATTTAACTGTTTACTCTGCACACCTTCTTGTACCTTTTACGGATAGAAGCCCTCATAATTATGTGTGCTATGTGTGGATGTGTAATACATTTCTCATAAAGGCATTGTGTTTTACTCAACTTAATGTAATAAGGAACAGCAGATAAATTCTAAAATGACTCATCTTTGGAGCAGATAAATTCTATAATGACTCATCTTCAAACTTAATACATATTTTATTTTGCACGGATTGCTGTTTCAGCCAAAATATAATATGGTCTCAAACTTCAGGAAGAAAAAAACAATGTTCTTTTTAAAAAACATTAACTACTAAGAAACAGCTATACCCTCCTATAACAATCTAACTTAGGGTGATTCTGCACTGGCCAGTGCAACCAGCAAGCATTCTAGGAGCCTCCCATCCACACCATGGAGCCATTCAAGGGATGCCTCAGGTGAGGCCTCTTTCTGACCACACAATCATGCAGAAGGGCAGCTCCTACCAACCAGTGCCGAATCAATCTTACTTGCTGCACCATGTAGAATAGTTTTCCTTATCTCTGTCCCATGATACCCCATGATAATTTTTTTTACTTATCCAAACATTGTGCTAGTCTTTAAAATACAACACGACTTTCCTACTGAGTCTCTGTCATCTGACTTACACATTTTGTAAAACACTGTTCCCTCTATTTTTGTGTCTGAGGGAAAACATGAATGCATAAATTGTGAGAATTCCTCTCAAACTGAGAATTCCTCGCTACCTATAATCTCATCACATTATTTATAGTGAAATATAAAATTACTAAAGAACTCTTAATATTGTTGAATTTTTACACTCTAACAAAAAAAAGCTGGTCTGGTCTCACAAAACTTCTACAACAGCTAAGTTAATACAGCTGGGTGGGGGTTGTCACTGTCAAAAACTAAATTACATCTTTAATTTCCTAGGTATAAGTTGTTATTTACTAACTGTAAAATCAATATGTGTTTTTAATCCAGTCATTTAGCATGTTAAAACCTTTAACTAAAAATGCAACTGTAGAACATTTACCACAGATAAGTAAACCAGGGAAACAGTTTTGTGTTTTGTGTAGATTGCACAAAAAGGAAATTCCTTTTTCCAGACCCTGAAAAGTGCTACAGACTTCAAAAGGATTCAGTTTACTATGCCCAGTTCTCTCAGGCAAATCTCCAAGCAACTGTCTTTAAAGTGCCTTTAAGTACATAGGTGGTAGTACTGAGAAACATTTCATAGCAATTATATTCTATTCTCTACCTGAGCAGGCCTCTTCTGACTTGGCAGAGCTGGAGAAACTTCAACATTTCGGCAAGTTATTACTTGAAAGCAAAGGAAAGATAGTGCCAGACATTAGCACAGGATGCCAAGTCAGCAACTGGAGGTCAAAGTACATCACAGAAAGATTTCGTGGACAGATTTACAGATTGAATAGACTATAACAGGTCTTATCTAGAAGCGTAATACTGTGCGAACAGAAACCTGTGACAAATACTGTACATAAAAGCTTAAAGCTGAATACCTGCCACTATCCGACTCAAAGTGGATAATCAGCACAATCTGAGAAACAATGTTTCAGTCTTTTAAAACACCAGATTTGTCAAACCAACAAATGACAGCACTGAACCATACTCAGCTCTAAAAACAATGCTACACTGATTAACTGATAAAGTGTACTGTATTATCCCATTTTGGTAAAAAACTCAAGTTCTTTATGATATGAATATAACATGTCACCAGCCACTGCAACCAAATCCACATAGATTGTGTTCCAATACAAGTTTAAATGTGAATCTAATCTGTTGTGGGGATCATCCCATCCCATTTTTTTTTTTTACTCCCAGACTTTACGAGGACTAAATTGCTCTAATCAGCATGAAAAAAGTCATTGGGAAAACTGTTCTTGGTCCCCTTTCGGTGCCCAGCCTGCATTATTTTTTTCCTATGGGAATGGTCTCGGACTATCCGAGGAGGAGATCAGCCTTTTGGACTGCCGTCCAATATGCTTCTAGCTAATGCCTGATGCGAATGGGTAAGATTTCACATCTGGGAAAGTCTCCCCCCTCCCCTTGCCATGCCTGCAATGCTAGCTAGCCAGAGAGAGAAAAAAAGGCATGGATTTCCCCTGAATGCCACTGTAACCACAAGAGATACATTAAAAGCTACATTGTAGCTTTCCTTACAGCAGCTCCTTTTCAGCTGATCGTTTGTGCTTTAAGCACAAAACTGCTGCCTTCCCAGCAACATGAATAGAGGGAGGGAATTTCCAATTTGAAAGTGAGAGTGAATGCTTTGGCAAGATCACAGAGGGGTGTGAGGGAAAAGCAGGAGCCACTGAAACAGAAAGGGAGAGTGATTGCTTTGCTTTGCCCTGTGTCTGTTCTTTTGCTCAGCTGATTCTGAGCAAGGCAGGCTGACAGGGGTTGGACAAGGGGTGGAGATTAAAAGATCCTGTTTCTCCATGCTGGGGATTTCTGCGGTTTGAGTGGGAATGGCAGTATTCAAATTCAGCCCATGTTATCCTCAGGCAAATGGGGACAGCCAGATTGCGCACTCAGTCCTGAATCCAGATTTTTAAAGTCCAATTCGGATTTTAAAACTCAAGTGTGAATGCCACCTTCAAGCAGCAAACGTCACTATATTATCTAGCAAGGCAATATATTCAATTGTTACAACTGAACTGGGGGAAAAACTTAGCAGGGTCATCAGTACAAGAGTGCTCTTGGCACGCCTATGGAGCCTGTAAGGCACTGTGGTATTCCACTGAACTACAGGTGATGAAACAAGAAAACCACATATTAATAGAAATATTCCCAAATCCACAATCTTCTTAAAGTTTCAGCAAAAAGAATGTATTATTTTACTTGAAAACTTCTATCACGCCCCTCGTTATTATTTCCATATAGGTCAGGGACTTGGCAGGCTTATGGAGAAAAGATATAACTCTTCTTGGAAAACAGACCTGTCCTCAGCCTGCTAATGTAGACTGTGACAGGTCTGGGCCCCCACAAATACCCTGAAACAAAGCTGCATTGATTTGTTCATTTAAAGTCCCTTTTATGACAGTAGTAAAGGGACTTTTGCCTGTGCTCACTTCACCAGCTCTCACTGTTTTTAGCAGAAAGACTGGATAACAAGTAGCTAACTCTGCAAATAACTTGCAAACTTTTAAAAAATGTTTCAGTCTGAAATGAGCACACATGGATTTTCTGTAGCAGATCAAATGTGCAGATACTTTTATATTGAGAGTTCTGAGCTCAGTAGCCTAAGGTACCCTTTCCATATCTACATATCTATGACCTAATGCCTGATGGATCACAGTATGAGCCATGAAGCTAGTTGCTCTTCAAAACTCAATTTAGTAACATAACATATAATAATACACATGCCAGCTGTTCTGCACAGCATTCTTCTCATGTATATCATCTGGACATTAGAATCAATACAGGAGAACAAATTTCAGTGTAAAGCTGAAAAAAACAATTCCATCTGCCTTACGGATAACTGGAAACAGCTGCTGATCAATGTGTCATCATTAGGCTAGAAAGATTATTTTTCCTGTCCCACTACCAATGTCAGCATAAGATGCCAAACTACTTTTTTTTAAAAAAGCATCACCAGGAGAGGAGATACAATTGTCATTGTTTACTGAATGTAACTTTTATGGCAGCAATACATCAGTGGCAACATGCAATAGTAATCTTCCAATTCTGTGATATGGCATAATGTATTTCATTTAATTTGTTTAACTATATTTGTACTGTATTGTAACTTTCTGATATATATATGTGACCCATTTCTCATGCCATATCTCAGTCCTTATGTTTATGTATATGTTTAAAAATTGCATTTTAGTGTTCAATCAAATTCAAGAGGCAAGTTGAACATCACAAGTCTACAGTTATGGAGGGAGGCAGTAACCTAAGCTACTGATGACTTACTAAACACAGATCCAAGTTTGCCAGTTACATTGACATGAGAAAGATTAATACAGCCCTATCTTAAGATGTCAAACTATTGACAAATAATACCAACAGACAGATTATCTTGAGTAACAGTGGCTCAAGTTGCAGCCTGCATGTAGCAGAGAACAGGCTCCAAAGTGGCTGTCTTTAACACATTTTCAACTGCACTTACCGAAACTGCCAAGAATCTCTTTCGAATAATTCCATTTAAGTTGCGTTATAAACATCTTGATTATAGGCTGAATTCCCTGCTGCTCAAAGCTGACTGTGTGAAAATGCTTTACGTCTACAAATGCTTCAGTAACTGAAGACCACAATACCTCATCTAACTGATATTAATATTTTACACAAACCACAGCTGGAATACAGTAAGCCCAGGAGTAACTTCTGTCTAGATAAAGAAAGGAAGCCAACAAATAACATTTGCTGAGTGTTTGAAGTCCTCTTTCAAAGCAAACATTAAACTCCTTTAAAGTATTATTTGGGGGGAGCATTAATTATTATTTTTGACTCAAAGGGAGTTGTGCTTTAACAGAACTTAACACAGGATATGATAGCAACGACAAGAAGACTGCAGTTCACATGTACAAATAGTAAGCAACTCATGTAGTAACATCTGGAACTCACCAGGAGAGGATAGATTTAAATGGAGAGCTACTATCAGCCATATCATGCCGTATAAACCAAGTCCCAAGTATTATTCAGCAACAATAAATTACAGATAAATTACAAACACCAATACCATGAAGGAAATATAATCAATTTCTCTTTTTAAACACAGGACAAATTAAGAGAACTACACGCTCCTCATGTTTTTACTTACTTTGGTCGTGTGTAAATCTATTTAAAGATTTAAATTAGGTGTGTGCAAAACTCCACTTTGAATGCTGTTCAAAGCATTTGAATTACCTAGCAAATCTGGCCTAAGACCAAAGTCAGCACTTATCTTAATACACTAGGGTATTTTTCCACTGTCACTAGAAGTACCCATTAAGTACCCATTAATGGGTACAAAAATGCCATTACGTACCCATTAATGGGTACTTAATGGGTACTTTTAGTGACAGTGGAAAAACACCCCTAGTCTTCTTGGAGTCTGGAAGGGGAAGAACCACCTTCTGTCATGTTGGGCCACATGATAACATTGTAATTTGGGGGCTGCTAGAACTTTCCAAGATTCTTTTGCCAGGCTTCTAAATGTTTTTTTTTTAATCATCTTTTAGAGGTGTGGCAGGAACAGAGGAAGGCCCTGAAGAATCCTAACGGAGACTGGCTATGCAGGGACACCATAAAAAGGCAATGATGACAGGTGGCCTCACCTTCTCCAGGTTCTTAGAAGGAGCTGTCAAGAGCAAGGGAAGTGCTCACCTTGCTCTGCAGCTGAGTTTGCAAAGTCTTTCACCTAGCCAATTCAGTCCCCATGTAAGAGAACACTCAAAATGGTGTTTTGCACACCTATATATATAATACAAGAGCCATGTATGTGTGTTTTTACACTAGACTTGAGATCCCAAAAGTGATTTTCACACACTAAGACTTTTTCCTAGTTGTCAAAAAAGCCTAGGTTTGCCCAAAGTTGACTCTTAACAGAAAGTTACTAGTCAAATCTAATCTTAAATTCCATACACGAATGTCCTGGTTTGTCATCTTCTATCTTGAAGGATAGGGGTTTTGCTTCAGGTGTACATCAAAATCACTTTAAGCACATGTGTAACATGTGTAGAGACCTTGGATCCCCTAAGCTAGTGCTTTTGAGAGTCTGATTACGTATTTATATATTTACACCCTATATTCAAAGGTCTCGAGGCAGGTTGTGGCAATACAAACAAAATATAAAATGAATGCATCTTGAACAAAAGCTGGATTGGACAAAACTTTCGGTAACACCTCATATTCTTCTGGGAAAAGATTATGGCTCCCAATTCCCCCTAATCATTCTAACCGTTAACCACAATAAGCACTTATGTAATCTTCTCTCACACACTAATACCATCAGCTTTGCCCACATGACCAATGATCAGAAAAGACGGGAACTGCAGTACAGCTGTTTATCTGAATTCAAAAAAGTCTGAAGTAATAAAAAATAATGAAGGAAAATGACCAGGAAGTATTTTGCAAATATATCGCAGCTCCCTTCCAAAGACTCCAAGGCCACATTGCATTCCCATAGTACATCACAGTTTTCCAGGGCAGCAAAATTCATTACTTTTGTTTACAAGCATATGGGAAAATTTAGAGACAAATTAGCCAAATCACTGCTATACTTAACTGCATGTAATTATATGTAAAGTCAGCCTCTGAATTGCTTTGTTTTATAGAAATAGTTGGGAGCTCTGTAACTCTTAGACAACCAAGCCCAGAAGACTACGGCAAATGCTCAGGCTTTACAAATAGTATTTACAAAAAACTTGTGTTATACCAAGTCAGACCAGTACTTCACGTAGCTCAGGGGTTACCAACTTTTTTGAATCCCTAAATATGCCTGGAATTTTGCAAACATGGGTTAGGCAAGCAGGAATGCCCAAGGAAAAAGGGGAAGAATAGCACCCAAAGGCACATCTCCCCTGAGCAATGTATTGTCAACCACACCCACCCTCGTTTAGCTCAAATACTGAAAGCTGTAGCTTTCTTGGGTTTCAAACAGACATTTTTCCAGCTCTACAAAGCGATTCCTTTTTCATACGAATGCTTTGCTCCACATGAGTTACCGTCCCTTCTCCAAGAACTACGAACAGTCCTACTGGGCGTATCATAAGCCCTTTCTGCATAGACACTTAATCCGTATTAAGGGTCTACGTAATACACATTCTGGGCTTCCGTATCTTCAAATTAATGTGGATCGTGGAGACCCTGATCCGCCACTGGTCCAGCCCCATCCGCATTAGATGGAGCCTGATCCTAATTAAGGAGGCCCTTGATGCAGATCTCTGTTACTACTGTTTACGTGGTACTACCGGAGGGACCAGGCCCCTGATCCAAAGTATGGGAGGCATGCAGAAGGCCGCCAGGGGGTTTACCAGGGGGTGCTTTTCAGTGGCGTGCCATAGCATGCTTCCAAAAATCACCTCCTCAGGCACCAAGGCCAATTTTCATAGCTAACCTTTGGAGGTATGGGAGTGCAGCTGCTAAGCTCACGCAAGCTTCACACCTGTGGCATGAGCTAATCCAGATCAGCACCATCAGCGCAGACAGCACTTATCCTGCCCATGCCTCCCCACAATCCAGATCAGTGGGCTGGGCTATCTCAGACCCACTGATCCTGGATTAAAGGGTCATATTCTCATCATTCTAAATGCTCTGAAGAATTGTGGTATCTACAGGTATACATTCTGAGCAACTGGAAAAATGCAAAGGATCTGCATTCTTGAAGGAGCTTCTTATTTCTCAATAAGATTATGCCATCCACAGCTGTACTCTGAAATCAAATCCAAACTCACTATTGTTCACTGAACTTGCACTACCACTATCTCAAATTGCATCACACACTGCAAAAATTTTGCAAAGCATCACTGCTTAAAGATAGGAGACACTGACAACGGAAGCACTGCTTCAGAATATGCACCTAAGATCTTTCTAACACTGGAGTCATATCAGAACTTAAGGCCATGGTCACACCATCAGCCCATCTTCAGGTTTGACTTCTCAGACCTTTTCATTTCTATTCATTTTATTTGTGGACCTTCCTAAATGAAAAGTCCACAAGTGAAACGGATAGAAATAATACGGTGTGAGCAGTCAGACCTAAAGATGGACTAAAGATAGTTTAAAGTAAAGGCCTGACCATGGCCAAAGTGTCATCCCACATTTAACGGTGGAAACTTTTCACCCGATGAGCACACAAAATTGTTGTATGTGCTGGCTAGCACAGTGGTAACAAAGTTGAACTTCCCCAAAGTGCAGACACTTTATCATCTAAAGTGCCATTCCACAGTATCCTTGAAAACAAAACAAAAAACAAACACTCACACAAGATAAAATATATTGATTCTGCAGTATAGAATTCTGTTGATCTAGACAAGGAAACAGAAAATGCTTCACAGAAAGGATCCTGCCAATGTTAAGAAAACATAAAATAAGTACAGCACATAATATAAGTATTGAATATTCGCCAAACACTACTCAGCATAACATCTCTAAAAGGAGCAGGCATTCCTTTTTTCCTTTCTTTAACCTTAAGCTACAGAACAAAAATCTTATTATTTTGTCCTTCTATACCCCTTACAACATTTTGAACAACTGGTTTAAATCCCATTTCAGTAAACAAACACGTTAGACGGTCAAGCATAGATCTCAATACCCCAGCCAAAGTCTCTCCTCCCCACCCTACAATGAGAGGTACAACAACAACTGGGCAGAAATGTAGTAAATGTAAAACTGTTATGCACAAAAAGTGACATCTAAATTACTGTTACAGAACATGTACAATCCTGAACCTAACTTTCTACAAGGCAAATTCCACTAAGAACAGAACGTACTACGTGGAAGTATATTTACCTCAGTCTACAAAAACAAGCCGAACGCTATCGAGACACCTTTCAGTCTAGTACTTGGCGCTAGGCTTGAAAACTAGAGCAGAAACAGTCAATTGTTAGAGACCAGGGCCTATCTACAGCCTAAATTTCAATTCAGCTGGAGTTCACCTTCAGAGTGGGAAAACACATTGGCAAAGTGGTAAGTCATTTTCCTTCTGCATTAGCTAACCTGAAGATGGGTTTTTCTGACTCTGAAAACACTGAAACAAAAAAATAGGCTGTCACTTTGCTGACAGGTTCTTTCACTCCGAAAGTGGACTGGGGGGGGGGTTGTAAAATAAAGTGAGGTAAATTCCGTCTACAAGCATCCTCTTTAGCAATGCAATGGACTGTCACAAATCCATCTCTGGCCGAATGGCTGCCCACCTGCCCCAGTTCTACCCACAGCATTAGGGGAGGTAAGAGCAGCCCTAGTAGATCTCCAGACCACAGATAGGGCTCCTCCGCCTGCAGCTAAGCACAGATCTCTGGGAAACCCACAAACAAGATGCTAAGCAGGAACACCTCTCCCCCCCCCCCCCAGCTCCACCAAGTGGCCTTCAGAGGTTGGTTACACTGTGCACCGTAATACGCACTTGAACCACTGGCTGCTCCCTCGTGCATGTACCCCTCTGCCAGGACACGGGCTGGGGTGGGGTGGGGGCTCTTGCCAGCTTCTGTGTCCCTCCAGCCCTCCTCCCCCCCCTCCCAACGTCACAGCAACTCACCTGGCCAATCTTAGCTTAACCCCACGCTGCGTAACACAACATAAACCTCGACCCTCCTCCTCCTCGGTGGCGGCGGCCCCGCTTCCCTGCCTCTGCACCCGCCGCCGCCAAGAAGCGAGGCGAGTTCGCTCGTGGCCCTAGCAGCCCGCCAAGCTGCCAACCCACCCACCCAGTGCCGCCCAAACGCTTCCCGCCCGGCGCCCCTCGGAACTGAAGGGACACGGTGGCGGCGACGGGGACGGAAAGGAGGACAAGACGCGAGGGGAGCACCCTGCCGGGTCTCCACAGTGGCGGCGAGCGGCCAATTCCTCAAGTGTCCCACCTCGCCGGCAAGCCTGGCCCTGACTACCCCACCCAAGACCCCCCGCTCCAGGGAAGGGCCTTCCATTGGCCGCCGCCGCCGCCTTCCCGCCGCCGTTAGGGCTCCTCTCGCCCTGGCCCGGTACCTCCGGCACTCTCGGCCAGGAAGGCAGAAGGCGGCCAAAGCAGCAGGCGCGCCTCGGCTCGCCCTCCTCCGCCACCCTGCCTAGCCAGAGGGACGCTCGGCCGGACTCTCACCTTCTTCTCCCCCTCAGTGGGCCGCTGGTTCTCTCTTCGCCGCCTGGATGGAAGACGCGTGCAAGCCGAGGGAGCAGGGCGTGTGGCCGTCCGTGGCGGCGGCAGGAGCCGGGCGCCAGGGTTGCTGTAGCCTCCGCCCGCCCGCCTTGCCGTCGCTTCCCCGCCCGCTTGCAGGAGGGAGAACCCGGGGCGGCGGCGGCCCGGGGTCTTCCTTACGGCGACGAGCGCGAGCGAAGCAGCAGCAGCAAATAGGCAGCAGGCAGGGAGGCAGTGGCACACACTGGCGGGCGAGCGAGCGAGCGAGCGAGGAGCGGGCGGGCGGGCGACGGCGTTCCCACGTGACGGCCTTGTCATTCTGCGCAGCCATCTTACGTCCCGCCGGCGGCTCCGCCTGTTGGAAGGGACCGGGGCATTTGCGGGCGTGGGGAGAGGCGGTTAGTAAACGGGATGGAGACGCCAATTCTCACTGGCAAGGTGCCGTGTGACGGCCGGTCTGCCGGCATCGGTTAGTGGGCACGGGCAGCTTCTGCCACAAGGGAGAGGGCGCTGCGGAGCAAGTGGGGGGGGACCCAAAAGACCAGTGTCGGGATCAAGGCGGCCGATCGCACGTGAGCGTAACTTTCTACATGGATTTGGGGCAGAGGTTGGACGCCTGGCCAGAGGCGATGGAGAGGCCGTCCGACTTGTGGAATAACCTGCGCCCCGCCCTGTTGTTGCTGTGCCGTGAAGGGCGCAAATCACCAGGGGCTTCGATCCGGTTTACGCGCCTGGCTGCTCCGCTGCACACAAACTGCTGATCGAAGCAGGATCAAAGGAGCCCAGATGTGAAGGGAATCCTGTTCGCCCAGCTAACTTGGGGCGAGTTCCCATTACCACTTTAAAGCTGTTTCAAAACGGTCTGGATCCTCATAGTTTCCACCCCCCATCAATTAAAACGGTTTAAAAACGGTTTGGATCCTCATCGTCCCCATTTCCAATTAGTTTCAGGGGTATTTTGAGAATTATTTAGCTGAAAAACGGAAGAAATAAACACCTGTGTTTTTTCCCAGCTTTGCTTTTCAAATGCTTCTTCCTTATTCCTGTGGGAACGCAAAAGCATTATGGGGGCAAATCTGTCATGAAATGGGTGGGTTTTCTCCCATCAGGACAGCTCCTTGCCAGATTTTTAAGGTGCCGGGAAGCACTTCACCAGTTTACTTTTCAGCCAGCCTCTCACTGATAAGGAAGAAGAAGAGTTGGCTTTTCTACCCCACTTTTCTCACCCTTAAAAGGACTGAAAGCGGCTGACAAAGCTTCTGTTCTTCTCCCTACAAGAGACACCCTGTGAGGTGGGTGGGGCTGTGAGAGCTCAGAAGAGAGCTGTGACTAGCCCAAGGCCACCCAGCTGGCTTCATGGGGGAGGGCGTAATCGAACCCATATTCCAAGATAAGAGTCCAGCTCCCTAACCACTAGACCAAACTTAGGTTCCCTCTTTAGAGGCAAAGTTGGCAAAATGTTTGCCATTCTTTCTGCCGCTTATCTTTAATTATACTTTATATATACTTTTATTGTACCTTTTCTTGTTTTCGTTTACATTGTTGCCCACCACAATCCTAAGTTTTTAATGAGGGATGTTATAAGTTTAAAATAAAGAGGGTTTAAAAACAAACGAATAGTTGTCTCAGAAATAAATGTAATTTGCTGACCACAAAGAAGGCCTGTGTTTCATTGGGGTGTAGGCCTAAACTTTAGTAGAGATGCCTCCAAAGACGACCTCCAGTCTCAGTACTACCTGGACAAATCCAACCAGTTTTTTTGGCAATCAAGAACACGGAACATAAGAGGAGCCCTGCCGGATCAGGTCACAGCCCATCTAGTTTGGCGTTCTGTCACGCACAGGGTGCATCCCTGTGCACATTTCTGTCCGAATTGAAAGCGGGTTTGGGAAAGAGCGTCCCCATGCATTTTAGATTTGGTCCGTTCTCGGCATGGTTTGGTGTCTCAGCACGCATTGCTTTGCAAGCCAAGCCTATGCATGGGGATGGTCCTGGGCTATTTGGGGAGGGGACTGGCACTCTTCAAGGGAGATGACAGTATTTTGACTCAGTTCTCAAGGTTGTTGCTTATTTAGAGAATACCAAAAGGCAACAAGGGACTGCAAGATGAGTATGTGGTAGAATCCTCAATGATGTGGCTCTTGGTTATCTGTTCAGAGGACCTTCACTAGTATGTACACAGCCACACAAACTTCCTCTGCTATCCCACAGTGCAGTTGAAGTGTGGGTTTCCTAGGGACTTCAAATTCAGTCTTTTTTTTTTGAAATATTTTTTTAATTAAAATGTTTTTTCTTTAACAACCTAAAAATTACAATTAGCCCTTAACATCAAATGAAGTCTTTTTTTCTTTCTTTTCTTTTCTTTTCTTTCTTTCTTTCTTTCTTTTTTTTTGTCTCACACACACAGGCCCTCTTGAATGACTTTAAAAATACCATCAGGGCACCAACAAAACCACAGGATAAATTTGTTTAAACGGACAGAACTATGTTAAAATCATAGATCCCGCATTCCTTCCTGCAACCTGGGGCTCATCCACTCTTGCTGTGCTGCTGCCTGCTCCATCCAGCTCCCATAGGAATCTTCCACATTTCTGGCAACGAGTTTCAGAAACTGTAGTTCAGGTGTCCTTTGAGTTTTTCAGAGTTTGTGTAAATGAAGACATCCTGATCAGTTCCCAGAAACAGAATGTGAGGGGGTTGATTCTGCAGTGCTGTTCCAGACTGCAAAACTGGCAATTTAAATGGGAGTTATGTCAATGGAGGAGGGATTTATAAAATGTCATTGACAAGCAAAAGAGAAATAACAAGAGACTTTTTTAAAAAATATCTATTCTGGGATTACAAGCATAACAGATAACACTTTACAGATGCTTATAATGCAAAAGCCAAGAAATCCATCTTTAGACTTAACCACATGGTAAATAATCTGGTGGTTTGAGAGAAATAATAAAGCAGGATCAAAAATTATTCAAAAACTCAGAAAAGAATGAGATCTGGGAGGCATTCAAAAGTTCCAAAAAACAGTATGCCCAAAGTTTGGGTTGTGACCCGCTGATGAGTCATGGAGAAATTTAGGCTGCATCCATACAACGGTTACTTATTCCACTTTATTTGGATATTCTGAAATAAAGCCTGGATATTCTGGAATATCAATGCTTTATTCCAGAATACCCAGATATAGCAGAATAAGTAACCAATGTCTGGATGCAGCATAAGGTGGGCTGTAGCAGTACATGGAATGCAGGGGAAAAGCAGGGAGAGCTTGTCGGGTAGCTGCATCACTTCTTCCTTGCAGTCCCTGTGCAACTTTGCCCTGTTCCCTGGGTGAAGCCCTTTGGCATCTGACCTGGCTGACTGGATACACCTGAGAAGCACTGCCTGGTCTGAGCCCCAAGGACTGCAGGACAGAACAGAAATAGGCAAGGAACACACTCGAAGACCCAAGGCTGTAGTCACACTTCAACATGGTAGTCCATCTGAGGACAGACTGGGAAGTTATACTATTTTAGACCCGTTCACACCTATCTTGGGGGGTGAGGCAGCTTCAAACGTCGTTGCTGGCAGTAGGTGGGTGAGGACACACTGAGCAGGCCAGCTCAGGTTGCCCCCTCTGGCTACAAGCTCCTGAACCCACTGGCTGCCTTCCACATTGTGGTTCTGCTCTTCCTGGGCTGAGGTGAGGCAGCTCTCTGGGTAACACGGTCAGTAATGTCAAGGTCAGGTCATTCTCTCTGGCTCCATGTCCCAGTCTGCTAGCTTCCCTCCTAGCCACTGCTGGGCAGAGATCAGCAGCCCTTTGCCTGCATCCATTTCTTGCAACTGAAACAGATTCTGTGCTGGCTTTATTCAAATACAGGATAGTCCCAGTCAGTGAGGGAAAGCAGAAGAAATAGAAACACACTTTGGCATCTGATCTCTGACAATAGCCTCAACTCCCATTGAAAGTAAGGTGATACTGGAGTCCAAGACAGAATAGTGTGGAGTTCATAGAATGCCAGAATAGGGCCAGGATTGTGTTGGGGGAGGAAAGTCCTTCAGGCCCTGGACCTGCACAAGGGAAGAGATTGCTACTTTCCAGAGACCTGAGATAGAAACCACTGCCCATCACTCACTCTACTGTCATCAAATGCCACTTTACCTGAGGAATGTAGAGGGGAAAAAGCAGATTGGGAAGATATTCTATTAGTTCCCAGCAATGGCCACTCCCACCCTCAACAGTCACCAGGACAGTCACTTTGCCTGAAAGAAAGAGAGGAGAAGGAGCAAAAACCCCTTTGCCCGAAGGAGGCAGGGGTGCAAAAGAGCAAGCGGAGATCCTCATCAGCTACCAGTGATGGCTGCCTCCTGACCTCATGGTGTGCAAACGTGTAATATCTATAATCATTTGGGATCTCAGAGTAAAGAGAGTGATAGGTAGACATATAGACTTTGGGATCCCCCACTCTCCAGGAAAACAGGTGCACCTCAAAGAAAGCTCAGGGACCCCAAACAGCAGACAGGTGGGAAAGGAGGTTTCCTCCCTGAGGTCAAAGGTCACATTGGCAACCCCATGAGGATTGTGGGTGGGAGCAACTGAATTCACCTCCTAAACTTGGCCAAGACTTGGCACAAGTTAGAGCATGCCAAAAGCCATGATCTGAGACCAGATCATCTCTTTCCTGGCTTAACACCATGCCTCTATAGGCCAGAATACAATGGAGAATCAGCTTTGGCTGAACACAGGGAAATGCCACCAAAAGTGGTGGAAGAAGTGGACATGTACTAAAATGGGACCTCCTGAAATCTCTGAAGACTAGGAATGAAAGCTCCCAGCATTTAAAGTTCAAGAGCCAGCTAAGAGGGTTGGGACTGGCCCAACCTTCAGAGTCTGCAACCAGGGTTGGGCCACCTTAACATGAGCCTTTGTATCTGGATTCCTGATGTTCATTTTCTAAAATGATTTGAACACTTAGTCCATAGTCAAACAGGTAGCTGTTTCAAATTTCAGTTATTCATTATATTGTACATTTTTATCACTGCAGATGTGATCCTTCTGACTTTTTGATTCTAAGCTACTTTGGGGTACTTGTGTTTTGAAAGGCAGTATGCATGCTGCAGTGTTGTATGTTAATTATTACATTACATGAACAATTCTGGTCTCCTTGGAGGCTTTCCAAGATTGTTAGATTGGAATCTCTACTTCTTGTGCCCCCACAGTTGCAGTCCTTCTGTGGAATGCTTTCTGTGGTGTGCATCAGAGGTGCAGAATTTATTTCGAGTTGGCTGCTATTTCTCCTTTCCTTAGTGAGAGAATATCCTGTAGAACTTGGCATGTTTTTAGTATCTGATGTCATTTTGTTTGTCTAGAAGCTTTTTGTTTACTTGTGAAATTACTTTTGTTTTTGTCTCCAAAACAATATTGATCAGTGTGTGTGTCAAACTTAATTTCATGGTAAAAGGAGCAATTCAGATAATAAAGCTGTGTAGGTCTACTCAGAAATAAGTCTCATTGCTACCTTGTAAGACAATCGTATTTTAGTAGATTTTCTGGTGAGTATTGCATCAGTCATGATGTTGCCATCAGTTATCTATAGCCTTTTAGGGTACTTTTAAATGAGGTGTACACAAAGCTTTCATTCTTCTGGGGAAAGCATGTACAATATGTTTTTCTTCCTCTTCCTTGTTAGCTCTGCCTTACATAAGAACCTAAGAGGAACCCTGCTGGATCAGGCTACAGCCTATCTAGTACTGCAGCATCCTTTCCCACACTGTGACCCACCAGTTGCTTCTGGGCAATCTCAAGCAGAAGATAAAGGAACTTGTTCAATGGCTCTCTAACCCAGTGGTAGTGCCTAGGCAATAATTCTAGTAGCCTTTGATACACCTGTTCTCCATGAATTTGTCTAATCTTATGTAGTTAATACTTAAAATTAGGTAGTTAACTAACTCATAACAGGAATGAAGTCAAGATATACTGGGCAGTGTGAGGACAAAAGCTTGACTAGGAAAAACACTGCATATATCAAAGAAGGGTGTTCTTAGGTTAAGATGGGAATTTGATAGGAGAGAGGATGTGGAATTAGCAAGCTTTGCACCTTAACTTTGAACTTTGGTAGCATTTCCATCCCAACAGGCTATTACAGGCTAAAGTCACATGCCAACTATAAGAGGATTGCATAACAGGACTTAACAGCAAACAAAGCAACATTATTTTGCTGTTGGCAGTTAGGATACCATCACTATTATTCCACTGTTCTGGTTCTCTCCAGATTCAGTGGGATCACAGTGGAAGTTGTCAGAGAAATTATCCAGTTTTCTCAATTAGGCTGCAACTGCTTCTGGGCCAGAGTACCATATACTAAACTTCCCCTGCATGTCTGGCCATTGCCATGGTGATCACAGCACGGTGCACATTTGCTTAGCCACAGCCAGCCCACCCAGGGGCCGACCAGGAGCATACTAGATCAGGATGCCCTGGGGCACTCTCAGACACTCTGAGACGGAGGCAGCGATACAGTGTGGAAATAGAGCATCCCTGCACAGGAAGTGCAAACAGACCCTTTATTTGGGGAAATATTAGCTTTACTACACTAAAGTCTTACCTCGTGCTTCAAAAATGGCTTCCACATGGGCGTGTACTTATCCAACCACCATGTCACCATAAACTCTCTTTAGAGAATTGGAACAGCCACCATAAACTCTTATTAGAGAGCTTGAATGGTGGTGCTCTGCCACCATTTGAGAGGACCTACTTGGAGGAGACTGAAACTTCAGGCTATCCCACTTAATTAGTTGTTCAGTTGGTTTTCTTCTACCCTTGACAATACAGTAACTAGTTCCAGTGCAAAGCCCATTGCCATTTAGATCTTGTCTGTAGGCTTTCACACACTACCATCTTGCCATTGTGAGTAGTTGCTTGATTCAATGGGTTACTGGTCCTAGACAACGTATCTTCTACTGGAAAATCCCTGCATTTTTTTAGGACATTTATGAGGAATAGTGCCCACTCTCTCATACCACTCTTTGAGAGAATATGCTTGATAGAATGACAATGGTTCTATTCCAGGAGCTTTTGAACAGAACAACTACAGATGTTCCACTCTGGGTTTCAACCTGATTTGTGGACGAAATAAACTTTTTTGCCTTAATAGGAGATCCCTTGGAGGGGAAGATTAGAAGGAGTATGGCCCTATTTATCTCTTTGTTCTCTCATAAACCTGATAACAATTGGTCATGGTATCTTACTAGATATTGTGTGGCTTGGAAATATAAGGCACAGTGGTTATCTTTCTACCTGAGGAACTAGTTTCAGAGTATAGGAATAGGAAGCCATAGGCCACATCCCCATGCACACCGTTTGGCACAGAATGGGCATGCATAGGACCGGGAGGAGGTCCGAGATCAATCCAAGCCCGTCCCCATGCCATTCCTGGGCTGGGTGCGGGTTGGACATGGAGGCACCTGTCCCCATGCAAACCATGCCAAACCCTGGCACAGGGGAGCAGCACCAATTCCTCTCTGCCCCCTATCTCATCATTGGAAGCCGGATTCACATCAGCCCACCCCTGTGCCACCAGCTGCAAATGCTTCATCCCCCCCCCCCCCCCTTAGTGGCACAGAAAGCCAGGACTGGGCTGGGAGGCACGGAAAAAATTGAAATAAAGCCTAATGATAGTAATAAATTTATAAATAATTTTAAAAGACCGAAAGCCGCTATGAGGTTTAGCAGCGGCTAGGTGCTTGAGCAGTTTTGCGCACCTCCACTCCACCGGGAACCACGAGAATGCCCATCAAGTTTAAAAGGGAGAAAATCAAGCCATTATCATGATCGCCATGGCGATCGGGAAACGGGGTTTGAAAATGTTTGGAATTGGAACAAAAATCAAGCCACTTTCCTGCCTGCCTTGGCGATCGGGAAATGGGGGTGGGATATTTGCCATGGAAAATGTACAAAAATTAAGCCATTATCCTTCCTGCCTTGACAATCAGGATTTTTCCACTCCCAAAAAATGTCAGTGGCTGCGATCTCCAATGCACAGTGCAGGAACGGCAAGCACACCCCACCTCTAAATGACATAAGTGCCAATCTCCTCCCCAAATATCCCAGGCCATCCACATGTGCAGTCTCAACTCGCTAACCAATGTGTGCTGGGATCCCACATTGTGCCCAGACTTGTTTTTTCAGGTACCAAATTTGGTCTTGGTCTGGCACAATTTGGGAGGATTTGGTCTGTGGAAAATGAACCAAATCAAAAACGAATCGGGACACCCCATTCCGAGCCCAGTTTCAGTACTGGACCAAACGAGCATGGGGATGTGCCCGTACTGTGACTTCCCTAAAGTCATGCTGCAGACTGCTGCCCAATGCTGTGAAGCTGCAATGACCAATTGGAATTTCAGTGTATGGATGAGATAAAGCACTGATATTGTTAGGGATTAAAATAGGCTATGCGAATCCTGCATGATATTTGTTTGTATTCCTATCCTGCTCTATACCAAGAGATCTTGGAGAGGATGCTTTCTTTTATTGGGATACACCCTCTAAAGCGCAAGTTCATAATTTGGGGGGTCCTCATCATACTGTCATTGTTGGTGATCAGCTTCGGGGACTAGGAGTGCCTTTTATAAGTGCCATCTATGACCAATTTCTGGACAGAGATAGGCCCACTCTGTCTATGCAGATGGGGCATTTGAGACCCAGTGTTAGAGGTCATTTATCTGATGCATAATCAAGAAAGGGCCAAGAACATTTTAAAAATATATTTTGAAATCTTTTTTAAAGTCATTTTTGAAGTATGTCTTCAAGAGAGGCACTTCAAAAAACCTCATTTGTAGCAGTTTTTGGGCTGTTATGCCATATTCCAGGTTTCTTCTGAGAACCTAAGCTTTCGGATACAGCCAAAGATGGATATCACAGCTATACCCAAATGCTTAGGTTCTCAGAAAAAATCTGGAACATGGCATAACAGCCCCCAAACTGCTACAAATGAGACTGAATCTCGCCATGATAGCCTACATAAGACCGCTTCAAAGAATAATTTGTTAATCTCTTTCCAGAGCTCTTTGTTGTTTTTATTTCCTCTCCACCCTTTTCCTGTTGTTTTCACTTCCTCTCCACCCTTTTTCTGCCTCCAAATGTGACATTGGAACTGTGAATAAACAGTGTCATTTCAGCAGAAACATTAAAAAAAACTCTCAGGGTAAGTGCTGCTAGGGATCCACTCATGGTTTGCTTCAAGTTGGGATCACCGCTAGTTGATCAAAACATGACAGCTGCATTTCTGAAAGAATAACACTATTTGCTGTTGGGGCAAACCTGTTTACAATGCCATGAAAAATGCCCCCTTCCTGATACCTTCTATTTTTGCATGGTTCTTATACTTATAAATCTTCAAACAATATTGAATATGAGACAAAGGCAACCTGAATAATAATAATAATAATAACTTCATTTATTGAAGGAAAAAAAAGTTATCAAGTTTCAACCCTTGTGAAAAAGTAGTTGTCTCCCTCTTTTTAATATCTGGTTGTGCCTCCTTTAGCAGCAACTGAAACCAAATGCTTCCGATAACTGGAGATCAGTTTTTCACAACTTTCCCATGGATACCTTTTTTGGTACTCCAGACTTCAGTCATATGGGAACCTCTAATCAGTCCCAGGGATAAATATGGAAGCTAGCTGTGTAAGGAAAGCCCTGTGCACAACTACCTGCTGCTGCCCCCATCCCCGCTGAGCCTTCGTGGTCGGAAAAGTAAGCTTCATGGTAGAAGGTAAGCTTTAACTGGCCGGGGGGCATGGAGCTGCAAAGTGCCATGAGGGTGGGGGGATGGCGCAGTATGGTGGGGAATAGGTTTGCACATTGGGAGTAGGGTTGTGCACAAATGTGTTTTTTTCATTCAAATTCGAGTCAAATCGAATGTCAAAACATTTGATTTGATTCGAATGTTTAAAATCTGAGTGCTAAAAAACCCACTTCAAATCCGTTACATTCGAATTTATTTGTTCGAACGTTAGATTCATATTTAAAGATATGAATGTCAACAACATTCGTATGTGTTATACATATCTGTACGCATTTCGTATGCATCCTGTTTTATCCCATATGCATCCCGTTTTCATTCTGTATTATACATGCAAATATGTACAGATATGTATAATATTTGTACAGATATGTATGTAATATGTGGGTATCTATACATTCAAATGTTTCGTATCATTCAAACAAATGTTTCGGAACATCCGAAATCCATTTGAATGTCTAAATTCAAATGTGAAGACATTGAAGTTTGAATGTCCACATTTGTCGGATTCGAATCGGATTTTTGAATTTTTGAATATTCATGCACATCCCTAATTGGGAGGTATTACAGAAGGGTGAGGGGCCAGTGTCAGCGGTGGAGGTAAGCAATGCCATGATGGGGGATGTTGTAGTAGGACATGGGGGCTGGTGAGAATGGCTTTGTGAACCAAGAGAGCAACACAGTGGGAGAAGTTCCAGGGCAGTGACGAAGCCCGTATGAAGATGTGTTCGCAGTGGCAGGGAGGTGATGCAATGGGGGCACAATGTGATGGGGACATTGCAGGAGGGCAATGAGGGGCGCTGAGGGTGGGGGGGGAGTGGTTTGGGAGGGTGAGGGGGCAGTGGCAGCATTGGCGGGGGATGACCCAGTAGCAGGTGCCATGAAAGTGCAAGGGGGTGGAGTGGTCATTTTGCTCATTGGTAGGGTGATGCGAGTGGAGGCATTGTGAGAGGGCAAGGGGGGATTGCAGTGGTTTGGGGAGGGGCAGTGGTAGCCCCAGACTCTGGAACGGACTCCCTCTGGAGGTTCACCAGGCCCCTACATTATATAGTTTTCAGCACCTGGTTAAAACATACCTCCTCACCAGGCCTTTGAGGTTTACCTTCCTCTCGCCGTGGTCCTACCAGGGAAGATGCGAGAAAGGGTGAGTTATATTTTTAATATGTTTTAATACTTCATATATTTTATCTTTTTATTATTATGACCAGTCCTGGGACCTTTAGGTAAAGGGTAGGATAAAAAATTTCCCCCACTGAGAAACTTTCTGGTAAATGTCTCCTGACTTCCAGTTGATGGACACAACTGTATCATCTACACCAGATGTTCTTCTCAGAGACTAAAACCAGAAGTCACCAATGGTTCTTGTTACAGGTATTTGTCAGTACATGATTGTCAGGAAAGCCACAGAAAGTAACTCTAACTAGAGTCATTAGTGACTTTTTCAGGAAAGCTATTTTGTGTGAAAAAAGCAATGCCACAGTTACAAAAGCAGCTGAACATGGTAGGAGAATGTGTTGAACACTTTGTCACCAAAAGTCTTCACACAGAGGAATTTAGTTGGACCTGAACAGGAAGCAAAGCTGCATTCTAAAGAAACAGGCTAAATCTGGAGATTCTTACAGTTAATATCTCATGGGGAAGTATATTCCTGGCAGGAGGTGAGGGTAAATTCCTAAGGTCACTTATTCAAGGCCCTGAATACAAAAGAGTAGCAGCAGAGTCATTTACTACATTCAGGCTGAAGTTGTTGCCTAAAATCCAAGCTGTTAATTCAGTCTCTGTTCTCAGATAAGATTGAATTGGCTCACAGATGGCTGGTGACTGCTCATCTCTGAGGTCATAACAGTGTTCCAAATCTGCATATTTCCCATAAGAGTTTTAAGGAGACAAAGGAAACTTTTGTTCAGACACCAATGGTGTGTCATGCATAAACGAACAGGGTGAGATGAAGCAGAGTGGGCTGGCGGCCATCTGAACTGAAACCAGCCCAGTCTGATGTTGAAGTAACTTGCTGAAGACATGAAGAGGAGGAGGAGTTGGCTCTTCTACCCCGCTATTCTCACCCATTTAAGGGAACTCAAAGTGGCTAACAAAGCTTTCTATTCTTCTCCCCATAACAGACACCCTGTGAGGTTGGTGGGGTTGTGAGAGCTCAGAAAGACTTGAACCAGGAAGCCTCCAGATAAGAATCTGATACTCTAACCACAAGACCAATCAGGCTCACAAGCTTCATCTACCCCCACAGATGGCCCCAGAAGTAGGCTATTTCTGAGCTCAACAAAATATTGACAGGTTCAAGAATGGGCCATTGGTGTGCACTGCATCAGTAGATCTCAGTGATCTACCACTGGAACACTCTTGGGCTCAGATTCATTGCCCGGGAGCACGCTAGATTTGGGGATCATGAGTCCCAGCACACAGCTTGCACAATTGCACGGTCTGTATGGATGGTGCCAAAATGACTTCAGTTTGATTCACTATCAAATCTACCCCATTGTCTGAACATGAAGGTGCAGTTCTCCAGTAATAAGACTTGCTTCTGCAGTATTCCTGCAACCCTGTCTAAATATCCACTAGGTCCAATCAATCTCATAGGCAGCAAAAAAAATAAAAGCTTTGGAGAGTACTTCCATATTTCATGGTTCTTTCTGAGAATAAAACTGAAAGGAGGAAAGTAATGTTTGCAAGGAAGGTGGGGAAAATATACTAGCTGCAACAGCCATTATCTTCCATGGACTCAGAGGTCCATGCTTTTGACAACATTCTTCATGTGCCCCAAACCATCATCAGCCAGTCTGCCAGGGACGAGAGGAGGAGGGGAGTCAGTGCTTGACAATGTCCACCTGCTGCAAGGCTACAAAGGCCCAGCAGCACCCAGCCCAATGCCCCAACACCATTATGGACAAGGGGAGGAGGGAGACTCAGTGTGCGACTAATTCTACCTGTTGTGAGGACTACAAAGACTTATTAGCCAGCCGTCCCACCTGTTTATAGTGTTTTTTTTCTTATAAATAAAAATGGAAATGGAAATGGAGCTACAAAGGAGATGGTGAAACAGCAATTAGTCATTAGCCTTTGATCTTCTAAAATCATGGAAAGCAGGCTTACATGCTCATCAGACCAATGCCTAATTTGGTACAATTTAAAGACATCAAAGGCTAATAGCAAATTGTTTCACCCGAATTGCTAATCACTACAATCTAAAATAAAGATACAATGTACTTAGCATTTTATGCAAATATGATATGCTAGGTCTCTGTATTTTGTGATATGCTAGGTATCTGTTTGCATTTGGGTTCATTCTGTAATATTTCGTGGAATAGGGACTTGCTGTCCACATGCTAGTGAAGGCTATGGCAGGCCTCAAGTGAGGCCTGCCAGAATCTGTATTTGCATGTGGACAACAGATCCTGATCCTGAAACAGCTAGAATATGACCAAGTGCAAAGAGGCCCATAATCTATACAACTGTTTTCTTCGAAACTATTCCAAAGCTCCGAACTCTGATATGCAATCCTCTTATAATCTATTACAGGCAGGCTATCACATTGATTAAGTTAGAGCTTTTGCCCTGAGTTGATTCTAAATATGTTGCAACTGAGTTTTACTAATGTTATTATTCATAGCTATCTCCAGTTTAAAAATATAATTACAATTTATTTATTTGGGTCCTCTGCCCAGAGCAGAAAGGTGGGGTGGACATTTGACAAATAATTATAATGACATTTGTAAATCAGATTTCTATACCAGTGTAACACCCCAGGCTTGTTCGTTAATCTTCACAAACTAAGCAATCCAAAGGGCTCATCATTATGTCTAGGAACTGCAACATATCAAAGCCCAGATACACTGAAAATATTTGTATCCAATTCTGTAATACATTGTCCAACGCTTACCATTCATTCAGTGTTATAGGAAAAGAAATGTGATGATCTGTTAGATATGGGGTAATCTTTTTATTTATAAAATAACAAAGGCTAAATGGGGAAAAGTAGTGACTCAGAGTCACATGAATTGAAAACATGATCAAACCTTGCTTCTGACAAAATTGCAACAAGGGCTTTGCTGATGTTGCAACTTCTTCAGGGTGTAGGAAGGTGGCACATCTGTGAACACCACCCATTTTCCCCTATTGTTATCATATTCTC
Organism: Aspidoscelis tigris stejnegeri; assembly: GCA_023333525.1. NCBI lineage: Eukaryota > Metazoa > Chordata > Lepidosauria > Squamata > Teiidae > Aspidoscelis > Aspidoscelis tigris. Next base: position 85,431,917 of record JALMGA010000002.1, on the reverse strand, counting down.
TGCCCTGTGAAACTAATTAAAGGTGTGCTTTTCTCACAGCCTTTGTATGTGCTAGGATCAAAGCTATTAAAAGTATGCTGCTCAGAAGTTTTAAAGGGGAAAAACTGTATGGTACAGGGAGGGCCCCATCAAATGGCATTAGTGCTACAGGCCTTTCCAAGCATTCTTTTCTTACCTAATTCAGGCACAACAAAATAGGTGCGTCAGGGAGACGGTGTGTGGCCCTCATGATCCCAACCCTTCTCTAATCCACCTTTTCCAGCACAGAATGTTAAGCGTGGGAGGAGGGGCAGAGTGATGTGCAAGCAATTCCACTTCAAAATCATTTCTGAGGCAAAAAGGTGAAGACAGAGGAAATTCCTGCATGGTCCAAATGCATTGCGTGGAGCTGCATCTTAACCAGATGTGGCTCCAAGCATGCAGAAGTTCCTCCTGTGTGTGTAGACGTAGAGCAGTTTTAACATCTGTCTTACCAGCCTCCCCACACGGTTCCATTCACACTTCTTTCTGGTGGAAGAAGTTCAAACGGAGCCTGAGAAGTGGCAGCAGAGGCACAATGAGCACCACATCACCCTGGTATCGTGGCAACAGCGGAGAGGCTAAGGATAGATCCTGCAGCTCAAAGTGCACACACTGGATTTATCCCTGACATCTTCACTTCCTCAGGATGCTGTCCTGAGGAAATGAGGATGCAAAAAGGCTCTGAGTCTTCATTTTGTCTTCTTTTGAACAGACGTAGAACCAGTTGGTGATTCTTCTGCTCCATGGTTCTACATTCATGAACTATGGTACAACCGACTGAGGGAACTTTAGAAAGGAAAGGAATGAAAAGGATTTAAATGAAGAGTTATCTTTTGATTTCGTACAGCAAATGTTCAAGACTCACCTTGATTTTATTTTAATGGAATATTAAAAAAGAAAGAAAAGAAACGAGGTACCTACCTCTAGGGCATCTGGGAAGTGTCACATGGCCAGAAGAGAGAGGAGGGAAGGGATATGCCTAAGGTCTCATCCATTCTTGTCTCATCCTTTCCCTGGTCTGTAGTCAAAGAGGAAACCAGGAGGTGTTTTTTGTAGAAGCTGCAATTCTGGAGAGACAAGGAAGGAAGGAGCAAAAATCCATTCCTTAAGTCTGCCTCTCAAACGTGGGGTTTTCCCTTTCCTTCTTTGAGCCTTGCGAAAATCCCTTCTTGCAACTTTAAACAGGTAATTCGGGTGTTGCTCCATATGTTAGATGATACATATGCTATAGTAGCAGCTCCACTTAGGGTTGAGACAGAGTCTAAGGGGTTATTTCCACTGACCACCCTTACTCCGGATCTAAGATGATCCAGATCTAAGAACAGGTCCTTCAGCTATGCTGTGCAGCACCCAACAGCAATGGGTGCTAGCTTGCCCACAGTAGAAACACCAGAACACCCATGTGGTGAATCCAGATTGACCCACATAGGGCCCGCCCATCACTCTGGGTTTTTGGGGGTACAGGGGGTGCAATTTCCATAGACACTCTGGAGATTCTTTGGAGTGATCTGCCGCAAACTTCAAAGATTCTCTGGAGCCTTTGACAAAGGTCCACAGGATTGGCATTGCTCTTGCATGAGATCCTCTTCAGAGCCTGTGCTATTCTTCGGAGCCAGCTTCGGATATTGTGCACAGACTTTGGAGCTTGGGTTTCGGGGCACCCCTCCCATGGGTGTGCCCTCCCAGAGCCACCCCAAACCCCATTTCCTAGTCACGGTGGAAACACACTCTGTATAATCCAGATTTGATGCCTGAAGACCCCATTGTAGACCCCTTTAATGGAGTCTACTGGAAATCCGGATTATAGGTCTCCTGAGGGACCCTTTCAATCCGGATTTCCCAAGAACTGGTGGAAACGAATGTGGCTTTAATGGGGTCTGCAGTGGAAATGGGATCCTCTTGCTCTGAGCCTAATGGGTCCTACTGGGTACTTAATGGGTACTTAGTGCTAGTGGAAAAAAAAACCCTAAGGCCTACAGCTATTCCTCGGGGTATATAAGCAGAGAAAAACTTCAGATGTAAACTTAGACTATTTCCTCTTACTGTGATTGTGTATCTCTTTTTCCTCTCCTACCCCTACACTTACTCTTAAATATTGTAAATCCCAATTCTTGTTTCCAGTTCTCTGCATGTCTGCGCATGTTCTTTGAGGAAACATTTCTGGCACCCATTCAGTCTTTCCTCACATTCTTAACCACTGCAGTTTAAAACAGCCATTCACTCTTCCGGAATGCAGTGCTGTGCAGAACATCATTTCTGAATCCTTTCTGAAGCATTTGAAACAGCCATGACTCTCTGACATGAGAACCAAATTCGCAAGGTGAGCACTTGCCTCAGCCTACCTCATTCATGGCTGCCCCTCTTTCAGAGCCTTGAGGGGGCAAAACCACCTATTGCCTTCTCAGGCCACTTGATTTTGCACCCAGCAGGCTTCGCTCACTCCTTCAAGGCTTTTAGACAATAAATAAAAATGTTATTTTAATTGTTCAGAGACCTAGCAAAGACTAAGGAAGCTTAAGAAGCTCAAAATTGCACCAGGCAGCCTGATGGTTTCATAAATGATGTCACTGTGTGGCCCAATATGGCTGTGCGGTTCCACCACCTCCAGATTCTGTAAACACTGGAAAGAGCAGCTGAAAGGAAGTTGAGCTGAGGTGAGTAATCATCTTGATCTATTTAGTGTGACTCTCATATAAAAAAGGAGCATCATCATTTCAAATGCTCCTTTAAAGCATTTTTCACACCCCTAGTTGCATTTTTGTATTCTGTATATTCTGTCCTAGTAACAGAATCTCTGTTGGGTCAGGAAAAAAAATACTGCTAACAGCTACACAGAAGATAACAAATATATATATGACATATAAACATATTAGTTAAGGCTGGTGAACTCACAGTCCTCTATTTCTTTATTTTCTTTTTTGCATTTTTATCTCACCATACACTTTAAGGTATCAGAAAGCTTATGATAAATGAAAAACATACCAGTTTTTTTTAAAAAAATCAAATAGTTATTCAAAACTTAGAGTGTGTGTGAGGGGGAGTTCAGCTAGGATCTAGGAATCCCTGGATTGGGTGTATCACTGAGCCAAGACCTTGAGTGAGTCAAAACCTCTTAACCAAATCTACCTCCAACAGTTCTTTTTGTAGGTATGCAATAGAAAGAAGAAGAGTTGGCCTTTCTACCCCGCTTTTCTCACTCATTTAAGTGGATTCAATGTAGCTTGACAAAGCTTTCTGTTCTTCTCTCCACAACAGAACACCCTGTGAGGAAGGGGGGCTGTGAGTGCTCAGAAGAGAGCTGTGACTAGCTGAAGGTCACCCAGCTGGCTTCATGGAGGAGTGTGGAATCAAACGCACAGGGTTCCCAGATAAGAGTCCAGCTCCCTAACCACTAGACCAGGGGTAGGCAAACCACAGCTCGAGAGCCACTTGAGTGTGGCTCTTCCAGGTTAGGAGTATCCTAATTAAGTTAATAACAGTGTACCTACTTATATAGCTTAAGTTTTTTAAATTTGGCTCTCAAAAGAAATTTCAATCATTGTACTGTTGATATTTGGCTCTTTTGACTAATGAGTTTGCCGACCACTGCACTAGACCAAATTGGCATACGACTTAAACTTGAACTTCTCAGAAGGAGGTGGTTATCAAAGCCAGAAGGAAGCCTTTGGTCAGCTGCTCTGGACGCCACTTGTAAACTGCCTTGGGCAAATTTTCTTTTGGAAAGGAAGTATACAAATAAAATGGAAATGAAAAAAATAATAAATAACCAATAAAAGGGGGTAGCGAGAAAGAGACAACATTACTCTTTAGCCAAAGGTGCATTCTTAGCATAACCAATTTGAAGAACGCAATAGCCTTTTACACTATCTCTCAAAAGAGAACCCTGGCATTGTCAACATGGCTTTCCAAACAGATATTAATATCTAGACAGATCTATATGTGAGGAGGAGTTATTTTAGACAACTGGGAACCACGTTGTATACACAACGTTAACATCTTAAATTGTGATTGGTAACATATTGACAGTCAGTGAAAATATTTTAAGACTAACCTGACATCTGACCATAGACGGCTGCCCACAGACTTGCCAATGAGTTTTGAGCTTATGAACAGCCTGCAAGGCCGGCAGGTGCATGCAAAAGACATTGCAGTACTCAAACCAGGAGCTTATTAGACCAGTTGGAGTTCAGCTTCTATTACCTCAACAAGCATGACCAGCACCTAGGAATTTGCCTGTGTCAGGTAGACATGTTCCCTATTTCTGTTCTGGACTAAAGGCAAGGTTGTGAAAGGTTATTATAAGGGAGCTGAGGAAACCTTGGCTGGATATCACAGTAGAAAAGGTCTGGCCTGTGTACCACCAATCAAATCTCAAGTCATTGCTCAGACAGAAAGCAGGATATCTTCAGAAGACCAGAGGATGCAGAACTCTGCTAAAAGAAAAAAAATGTGTGCTGTGTATAAGCAGGATCATCAAGGGCTCCTCTGAGGCACACATGCATTTTCTTTTAATCATCTAAACTTTTTTACTGAGGGAACTTGTTTTGGGTGTTGTCCAGACTTCATCCAGCTTCGTTCTTTTAACACTGGCTTTAAGTATTTAATGCCTGTTTTATCCATACGCAAATTATCTACTCAGCATAATGGCCTACTAATAACAGCAATCTCAGTGGTTTCTGTCAGGTGGCACTCTGATTGTTAGACAGTATCTGTATGGAAGACGCCTTGCGAATGGGTGTGATTCATTCTCTTAAGATTAATATAATATTGTAACCTGCCCTGAAACCTTCAGGTATAGGGCGGTATAGAAATAAAAATAAACAAAGAAATAAATAAAATAGTTTATTTTAAATCTTGTCACAATACACTGTAGCTTGGCACAGAAATTCTCTCTACTGGCCTCTCAGAAGTTCTGCTTTTGTAAACCAGTGCCTAAGATGTTGTAGGTTATGGGTGACTGGCTTAATTTATATAATAAATCACTTCCATGGAAAAGGACAGATATCTCCCTGTATATAATGTTGAGGTATATTTGGAAAACAATACTGTTATCACATGAAATAACTGGTGTATGGAGGATTCTGATATTTCATCTACTGTATGTTATTGTGTATGTGTAGATTCTCCCTTGTAAAGTTGCACTAAAGGCACTTGCCATTGGAATTTATTACCAGAAGATGTGGTGACAACAACCAGCCAGGATAGCTTTAGAAAAATTAATGGAAGACAGGTGTATCAGTGGCTAGGGATGGTTAGGTACCACTCCAGGTTGGAGAGAGAAGCAGGGTGTCTCTAAAGGTCATTTGCAAGTGAAAGTTTTATCTTTGTCCTCTTGACAGGGAACAAAAGATATTGTTCTATTGTGCTTTGTGTGTTTTGCTGTTTTGCCTTGAGAGAGATACATACTGTAACTGAGATACATATTGTTGTTCCAGAGTTCTGGAGTTTGCTGGAAAGTTCTAAGTTTCTGACATGCGCATTGTAACTTGGGCTAATGCCCCTCACTACTCTATAAAAGCTTCTTGCACATTGTTCTCAAAACACTAGCTTTGCGGAGTTATCCCCTAGTGTTATTTGCATGCAAAATAAAACTCTTTCTAACCTCCTTTGGTGTTTCGAGTCCATGCGTGTGAAATCCCGTAACACTCTTGTTGAGAATGCTAGAAACAAATGGCGTGAGATGGGATGCTGGACTAGATGGACTCTGGTTTAATCCAACTCCTCTTATGTTCTGACAGGTCAGTGCATACTTCTACAAAAGGAGTAAGATAATGTCAGGTTGTCTGTACTGCAAGATGCATTTGTAGTTTTGGGCTGTGTTCACACCTAAGATTTAATCCAGTTTCAGTCCACTTTCAGTGTTAGAAAACATTAGCAAAGTGACTAGTTGTTTTCTTTCCACATTATGCAGTCCAAAGGTGAATTTTCTGAGTTAAACGATGATACTGGGAAAAAACTTCTCATTTTGCCGATGTGCTCTCTGACTCTCTGGCTGCATTCACACCTATATTTTAATCCATTTTCGTTTTACTTTTGGAGTGGAAGAACACAGCAGCAAAGTGACTTGTCATTTTCCTTCCATGTCACCTAACTCAAAGGTGGATTTTGAGTTAGATAAAAAAAATGGCTTGCCAATGTGTTATCCCACTATGAAGCTGGATTAAAATGTAGTTGTGAGCGCAGCATCTGAAAGCAAACAAGCTGGATTAAAACTTAGGTATGGAACATAGCCCTGTACATGTATTTCTCTACCTGAGCACTGAACTAATGCGGCTTCAATAGGAGTAAAATAAGGAGAAGCCTTAATGAGCCCTTAAAGGGTACTCTAGTGCTAAGTGAAAAAACACTTAAGTAACAAGTCGCATTACATTGCACTTCGGGGGGGGGGGAGAATTCCCTACACACTTCCTCTGCGTTTTGTTGCTTTTTTCGAAAGTACACAGTAAACTTCGGCTGCAGATTTCCCAGCATCTGTGCAAACCCCTCAGGAAATTATTTGAATTGCAAAGACTCCAACTCCCATAAGCCCTTTGCAACAGGCTTTGTTCGCTGGACCTGATGGGAGTCGAAGTCCGAAAGGTTAAAAAAACCCTCCCCCTGTTTTGGAAAGCCTGGAGGCCAAGAGAGCCAATCGGTGAGAACGTTAGGTAAGAGCTTCAGCCTATCACCAGGCGCCGTTCACTCACCGCCCACTCACGAGGCAGGGAAAACGGAGGTGGGCGGAGTTATCTCTTCGGCCGGGGGCGGGCTCCGTCCTTGTTGGTGGATGCGCGCGCGCGCGCGCGCACACACACCTCCCTCTTCGCGCGCGCCGCCGAGGAGCGGTGAGAGGCCGAGGCGGCGGCGGCGGCGGCGGCGGCGGCGGCTCTATCAGGGTTGCGTGGAGTTTCTCTCCCCGGTCGCTGCCGCCCATGTTGCAGCACGGCGGCGCAGGCGGGCGCTGGGCGGCCTTCCTCCTGCCGCTGGTGGCCCTCTGGGCGGCGGGCGGCGCGGAGACGGCGGAGCGGCTGGCCCCCTACTTCGGCACCAAATCCCGCTATGAGGAGCTTCACCGGTACCTGCTGCGGGACCCGCTCTCCCTCGGGCCCCCTCAGCCGGGCTTCCCGCTGCCCGCGGCCTCCTGCGCCCCCTTGCAGCTCAGCGCCGTCCTCCGCCACGGCACGCGCTTCCCCACGCGCAGGCAGATCCAGAAGCTGCAGCGCTTCCACCGCCTCATCCTGCAGGGCGGCAACGGCACCGCGCCGTCGCCGTGCCCGGCCGCCGACCGCCTGGCGCGCTGGGAGATGTGGCTGCAGCCCGACATGGACGGCAAGCTGGCCGCGCGGGGCCGCCACGACATGAGGATGCTCGCCGGGCGCCTCGCCTCGCGCTTCCCCAGCCTGCTGGCCCCCAGGCGCCGCTTTGCCTTCGTGAGCAGCTCCAAGCACCGGTGCCTGGAGAGCGCAGACGCCTTCCGGCAGGGTCTCGGGGAGGCGCTGGACGGGAAGCAGCAGCAGCAGCAGCCGTCGGGGGCCGCGGCCGAAGGCAACGGTGAGGAGCGTCTGGTGCTAGTGCCGTCTTTTTCTTCTCCTTCCCTTCCCTTCCCTTCCCTTCAGCATCACCGGTTGCACTGCAGACAACTCTGGGGGCGCCCTTAGGCTGCGTCCGGACGCAGCGAATAAGAGCGTCTCTGAGATAACTTCGAGGTGGGGTTTCCGCGCACCCCTTTGCCCTTCCTCCCTCCTCCTGATCATTTTGGCTCGAAAATGTGAATTAAAGAAGGCTGAGGGCCCCGCTCTTCCTCCCTGAGGTGCCGCTTTCCAATGTCCGAATACAGCCTTAGTCTTATGTGTCTGCTCCAGAAAAGGGGCGAGCATCAGAATGGTAAAGTATACAGAATAAACTTTAAAGGGGTGCCTTCCCAAAGTGGAGTGCCAGTCCTGTCTAGTGCAGCGGTTCTCAACCTTCCTAATGTCACGACCCCTTAACGAAGTTCCTCATTGTGGAGACCCCCATCCAGCTCTGGTGAGGATGAGGTGGGAAGACCAGAGACGCATTGCGACCCCTCTGAAAGGATACTTTGACCCCCAAAGGGGTCGCGGCCCACAGGGTGAGAACTGCTGGTCTAGTGGTTAGGGAGCCGGACTCTTATCTGGGAATGCCAGGTTTGATTCCTCACTCCTCCATGAAGCCAGCTGGGTGACTTTGGGCTAGTCACAGCTCTCTTCTGAGCTGTCACAGCCCCACCCACCTCACAGGGTGCTCTGTTGGGAGACGAATAGAAGGTTAGTCACCCGCTTTGAGTCCCCTTAAATGGGTGAGAAAAGCGAGGTGGAAGAGCCAACTCTTATTCTCTGGTACAGATCGCTGTCTGCGTATTGAGATCTCAAGGAGAGGGCCTTCTTGTAGCTTCTAGTCTCCTATGCATGAGGACCTTTTCTGTAGTGCCTCCCCCCCCCCTTAGAATAGCCTCTCTCAGGAAGTTCACTGGGCACCTACCTTATATAGTTTTAGGTTAAAACTGGTTAAAGCATACCTGTTCAGGCCTTTGAGGTTTAGCTTCCTCTAAGTGTTGTCCTTCTAGGAAAGGGAAGGCTATATAATGGCCATTTGGGCAGGTGGCTTTCCACACCTAGCTTTAAAGGCCATCTGCAGGGAGTTGAGAGCTGATTGTAAGACCAGTGAGATCCCAGTAGTGTATAAACATAAGATACCCTTTATTGCACCAGGATATATGTGGCATACCAACAGCACCATGGGAAAGCGTTAATGGCATAAGGATCACACAATCCTGGACCTGTTGGGTCACCAGTTTGCCATAGGGGATTGAAATAACATTTGGAGTTGTTTTGGGGGCATTGCATGAAAAACCGCTCTGATGTGCTGCCATGCTGCCCCACTGCTGTTGTGTAAACTTGCCTGCAGCACTCTGATCCCATCCACCTGCCTTCCCCTGCTTTTGAGGGTGCAGAAAATTACCAACTTTTGGAACCTCTGCACCTTTTGAAATAGGTTGGCTTCTTGGTCAGGACTGGAGCCAACTGCCAAGAGAGGGTGGATAGGTGGCATTGAGAAGTTGTTTTTTGTAGTGAGCAGCATCATGAGAAAGCTGCTGCTCTTCTGCAGCTATGATGGAAAGACAAAAGGGTCTCTTGGTTCTTCTTGCCTTAAAAGTAGGCTTCTCGTCTTAAAACCTTCCAGATGTTCCTGAACTACAACTTCCAGCATTCCATTCCAGCCCTGGAAGTAAACTGCTTGAAGTTTTAGTTCAGGGTCATCTGAACTTGAGCATCCAGAAGCCCTGCAGATGTAAGCCCACCCCCTACTGGCAGGCAACACGCACACGCAGGCATGCATTAATTTATTGGTTTTATTTGGTGCAACCTGCCTGTTGATACAGGGAACTCAATTAATGTAAATAAATAATACTTGACTGCAGAATGGCCACTTAAGAGTCATCTACAGCTAGTTTCCCTTTTTAAAAACCCTCTTTGTTCCCTCTCCCTGATTATTCCTTGTTTCTGTTTAACTCCCTGTTAATTTCAGGGTACACAACTTTTATCTTTTATCTATGTAGATGATGTAGGAGTGAAATATGACATAACTGCAGGTGTGTTATATTTAATAATAGCTCTGGAAGAAATTGCATTGTTTTATAATCTCTTCAGCTAGTTACAGTGGTTTTGTTTATGTAAACACCCAAGCATCTCATCTTTCCGTAACCAGATTTTGAAGGATACCCATATACAATATCTGCTGTGGATTTGATATGAGTAAGTCAGTTACATTATCAGGATTGACTTCTAAATCCTTCACATGAGTAAGACTTTTTGTGACAAATATTTAGCGCTCCCCGTTCTTTTTTATTCTATTAACTATAAATAGGAGACTGAAACTCTTTAGACATTTCATATCTAGCTGTAGTAGATTATCACACACAATAAATGTGCTGTTCTAGTAGCTGAGCTGTGCAAAGTCCACACATCTAGTCATTAATGTTACCTTGGCGATGGGCTCATCTGGCTATCATCCTTCCCTCTCTGATGTTGTGTTCTAGAGCATACAGTACCCGACAAAAGTTCTGTCACTTATCCATGTTGTTGAAACCAAAGCTTATAACCTGACTTAAAATTCATCCATTGGTTTTAGAAATGACTCATAGGAAAGCTGAAACCCTCCCAAATGAGTTTTTTTAAAGAAAATAAATTTGCTTCAATGCTGAAATCTTGATCATTTAATGAACAAAGAAAGGTCTGATTTTGGCTAGACAAAAGTTTTGTCGCTTTGTCATATAATGCACCTAATCCTAGTTTACAGCCTCACCTGTGCTCACTAATTGATTGAATAATTAGTGGGTGTGTATAAAAAGATCTCCAGCACCCCAGACCTTCACTTGACCTCCAACGTGACCTCTGACAACATGCCAAAAATCCACCCTGCGACCAAAGCCTTGATTATCAAGAGGCTGAAGACCAGATCCATTGCAGAAGTGGCTGGCACCTTTAATGTGTCTCAGCGTCAAGTACAAAGAATTAAACGATTTGAAGAGACTGGAGATGTTTTTGACAAGCCCAGGTCCGGCAGACCCCGCAAGACAACTGCTCAGGAGGAACGTTCGTTGGTTCGAAAATCAAAAGCCAGCCCTTCTTCCACTGCAGCAGAGCTCCAACAGGCCTGGTCACCTCAAGTCCCTGTGTCAACTAGAACAGTTTGTAGGATTCTGTCTCGAAATGGCCTCCATGGTCGAATCAATGCCCAGAAGCCAGCACTAAACAAAAGGCAATTAAAAAACTGTGTGGCATTTGCCAAGGCCCACAGCCTACTAAACGGATGGACGCTGGAAAAGTGGCAGAAGGTGGATTTCTCAGATGAATCTTCAGTTGAATTACACCACAGATGCCACAAATACTGCAGGAGACCTACTGGAGCCCATATGGATCCAAGATACACCCAGAAAACAGTTAAGTTTGGTGGTGGAAAGATCATGATCTGGGGTTACATTCAGTATAGGGGTGTGCAAAACATTTGCAAGGTGGAAGGTAATGTCAATAGCCTAAAATATCAAGAAGTATTAGCTACCTCTTACATTCCCAATCATAAAAGGGGTCAAATTTTGCAGCAGGATGGTGCTCCATCTCATACATCATCTCTACATCACAGTTCCTCAAGGCAAAAAAGATCAAGGTGCTCCAGGACTGGCCACCCCAGTCACCAGATATGAACATCGTTGAGCATGTATGGGGTAGGATGAAAGAGGAAGCTTGGAAGATATAACCAAAGAATCCTGATGAACTCTGGGAGGCATGTAAAACTGCATTCTTTACTATTCCTGATGACTTCATCAATAAATTGTATGAATCACTACTGAAATGCATGGATGCAGTCCTTCAAGCTCATGGAAGTCACACAAAATATCAAATATGGCTCTAATAGCGCCACAACTTCATTCACCAATGTTATGAAACGTATCTTTGTATTTGAAGTGAATTATTTGATTGATTTTCACATTACTTTTTGTGGGCGACAAAACTTTTGTCTAGCCAAAATCGGACCTTTCTGTGTTCATTAAATGATCAAGATTTCAGCATTGAAGCAAATTTATTTTCTTTAAGAAAACCTCATTTGGGAGGGTTTTAGCTTTCATATGAGTCATTTCTAAAACCAATGGATGAATTTTAAGTCAGGTTATAAGCTTTGGTTTCAACAACATGGATAAGTGACAGAACTTTTGTCAGGTACTGTAGATGATCAAAATCTTTGAAGCACAGACAAAAGAGACAGGTTTCTACCAAACTTGGGATTGAAGCAGACCCACCTTGGCTTCTGACAGGAAGAGTCACATAAAATGCCCCTTTCATAATGAATTTTCCAAAAAGACTGAGCAAAATCACTTTCTTTTTTCTAAAATAATTTTTACTATTTTATATCACAACCTTAAAACGTTTAACTCCCAATATGGAATCTCACATATTGTATAGTCTTCTATCGCCTCTTTAATGCTCCCCATCAGTATTTTTTTCTTCTTTCAGCTGGCCTTTTGAATATAAAAGTTGTTATTCCTGCATCTTGTAGGAAATCAAAGGGTCTCTAGTCTTTTATGTACTTATCTATTGTCCTGTTCTTTATTAATTTTGTTAATTTTGTCCGTCTCTGCTAATTCAGTAAGTTTGATTAACCAGCTCTGAACAAAACTGAATTAAATCAAACAGAGCTAAGAAATCACTTTCTCAAACACCTAGAAATATCCAAAAACAAGGGATGGAAAAGTACTGTCTAGGACAGTGGTAGGCAAACTGCGACTTGGGAGCCACATGTGGCTCTTTGGCCCCTTGAGTGTGGCTCTTCCAGCTTAGGAGTACCCTAATTAAGTTAATAACAATGTACCTACCTATATAGTTTAAGTTTTTAAAAATTGGCTCTCAAAAGAAATTTTAATTGTTGTACTGTTGATATTTAGCTCTGTTGACTAATGAGTTTGCCAACCACTGGTCTAGGGTCACACAGGTAGGTTCACTAGTGGATTTTAATGAAATATATTGTATCACATAGCGTATTCTTTATGAGTCTCTAATCCCTTGCTCTTAATATCATCTCTGCCAGGTATTGCCCAGATTTCTTTTTAAGAAGTCCTATTTTTATAGGAAGTACATATTGCACAGGACTCTTCATTTTGGAACGTGTTTCGATAAACTCTTTGAGAATTCTGCAAGAAAAATCTGTGTAGTTAGTAGAAGTGTTTGTCTTAAAAGGCAAATCTGGTAACTGATTATTTTAACTTGGCATTTAACTTTAACTTGGTGTTTGATAAAAGAAGCATGAGTTCATTTTTAATAGATTGCGCAAGTATTGCTTTTATTGAAAGTATATTTTAATTTAAATTTGCCTACTTAAAACTTTTGCCTTGTATTTTTAGCCACAATTACAGAACCAATTGAAATTAATGACAGACTGATGAGGTTTTTTGATCACTGTGAGAAATTTGTAAAAGACATTGAAGACAATAACACGGCTATGCATCAGGTAGATGCTTTCAAAGAAGGTCCAGAAATGAAGAAAATTGTGGAAAAAATTGCAAATGCCTTATGTTTACCCGCCAATGAATTAAATGCAGGTAACATCCTATCTTTTAACTCACTTAACTTACCTTCGCAATTTATTATAAAAAGCAAATAAGTACTGTATTAAATGCTAGCATTTAGCAAACAAGTGTTGAAGGGTAACATTTGCCAGATAGAAGTGAACAGATAACATTTATCTATAGTGGTGTCTTGTTTTAATCCTCACTGCTCCTATGGATTGGTTAACATAAAATGAAAGTCTGGCAATTTCATTCATTTTGACTCTTATGGTGTCCAGTTATATACTTTTACTATTCAGAATGGAAATTGAAGCCTAATTCATATTTACATGGTAGCCTAGAAACAGGAGACTGTCATTTCCAGTTAAACTATACTCTAGAAGTATTGAGGAGGACTGTAAAAGCTTTGTGTAGAATGCGGAAAGAAAATTATTACTAGATTGGATGCCTAGCTACTGCCTCCAATTTGGAGAGACAGGCAGGATGCCTCTAAAGGCCATTTGCAGAAAGCTGAGAGCAGGTGAAGGTTTTGCCTTTGTCTTCTGCTTGAGATGCCCAGAAGCACTTGGTGGGCCACTGTGTGAGACAGGGTGCTCGACTTGATGGACTTTGGCCTCATCCAGCAGGATTCCTCATAGTTCACATGGTCTTATTGTTGCTATGAGTAATTAACAAAGAAAAAAATTGTCACGTTTCCTTTTGAAAAGACTGATGCATCTAAATATCAAAGCTAGTTGAAGGGCAAACAATTAACAATATCCACTGCAAAGTTATAACCTATGCAAAATGGTAATAAGTAATCTGATATTCTGCTGGGCCCTGTGGTGGATAAGGTTATTTTCACAAGCTGCAGTTAGCCTGGCTATACAGGAAATACTTCGACGTTCAGGCAAATTTTAAGTCCCTTTGTGGGGGAATAAAGCATTTCTCTCATGTTCAGTCATTTATGAAATAGAAATCTATAGGAACGCGTAAGTCATTTATTAGTAATCACAGAGTAACCACCCTTTCAGGCTATGCAGAGAAAGTACATTCTAGAGAAAATATAGATCCTTATCCATTGTTCTGCACAATTAGTCCCAAAGCTAATTGCTTCATAGAGGGACAGAAATTTATTGCCGAGGTTCATCCTATCAGTTGAGCAAGGTTAAGCTGAGCATTGTTACAAACATCTATGTATATATTTCCCAGAGTTGATGAGCAGATCTCCAGGGCTTAATGAGAGAAGTGAACATTTAATTCACCATATGAATAGCTTGAGATGGGACTTTTTATCAAGTACAAATAAAAGATAGTTGAATATATGTGGTAGGTAGTGTTGTTATTCTGGGCTACTGTAAAATAATTGTTTCCTTGCAGTGGGTAGGAGGGTGATGCGTGGCTGCAGGCACAAAGTGTCCTGCACGAGGTCACCATTAACTAGGCAAGAGATTGTGAGCAGCGAGGGAAAGGGTAGCTTAGAGCAGGGGAAACAGTTCTTAGGTATGAAGCTATAGTACGAAAGATTAATTCAGATGTTACGGTACTGAAAGTTCCCTGTTTCTTCTTCAGAATGTCTCGCCTTAAAAAGTGTTAGAAAATGTGGTGCTGTTGTTACAAATGTGCAGTTTTGACAGAGTTGGTTGTCGTTTCCCTTCACTCCATACCTTATTGGATTCTGGAATCTTTTTCACTTGACCCCTGAGCTAACTATAAGACCGATGGGTTCCCTGTATTGCACAAGCATAAAATGTCCTTTAACTAATGGCACCGTGGGAAAGCGTTAAGGGCATTAGGATACATTTGTGGAGGACTGGTGTATCAATGAGTACTAGGGTTGTGTTTGAAGCACATTTCCTCATCAGTTTGACGGTGGAGGGCTTTGTTTTTGTGTGTGAACATCTGTCAGATGTTTGCACACAAAGGGACTCCCCATCCCCTCTGCGGCGACACCTTGCTGCCAAAAGTACTAAACCCCAGATCCACGTTCAATCTGTATACTATGACCCCATGTTGGCAGGCAGCTCCCCCCGCTATATCCCCCTTTCCATTTCTTCCCAATGTAAACGGCAAGGCTACTTGTATCAGCCGGCGGTTGTCACCTCTGTGCTCTTTCTTCTGTTCTTAAAGGCACAGTACTTTTTGATGATTACGTATTAATATCACCTCCCCACTTTAAAGAGAACCAACATATATTTTTATTGTTACAATCTTCTTTATAGACAGTCAGTCTTTACACTTTGTCTACAACAGTCTGTAGTACTTTTTAATCTTTAACAGCACTTTAGTAATCAGGACCTTTCTACACAGCACCATTCAGGTAGATCAAGAGCCCGGTCCCTTCCTGCCCACCCCGTAGTGAGTTACCCTAGGCAAAGAACCTCTTGCTCCCGTTCCACATCTCTGCCATGATGCTATCCGGTTCTTGTTGGTTCTGTCACCAGGCTAGCTTACCCCACCCTCAGGAACTCAGTAAGCCACACCTCTAAACCATAAAACATCAGTCAGCCTATAGCTATAACTAAGTATATCTACCTTATATTAACCCGCGGTCATCGCACACACACCCCTCACATTTTACTGCTGTGGCCAACACATTTTAAAATAAAGAGGTGTGGATGTGGGGGGCACAAGGTGGGGTGTGGGCAGATCCAGACTTTGTTGAGACTTCTCCAAAGCTTTGGCAAAGGCTGCATACATACTTTGCCCACAAAGCATCAAAGCAGATAAATATTTTTTGCCTATCCCTAATGACTACTTGAATTGATGCCTTGGTACTTTCTTCTGGTTGGAGAGATAGTCAGGATGACTTGAAAAGCCATTTGCAAAGATTTGAGAACAGGTGAAGGTTTTGCCTTTGTCTGCTGTTTGAAATGCCCAGAATCCATTGGTGGGCCATGGTTTGAGATAGGATGCTGGGGTGTGACCTGATCCAGCAGGGCTTCTCTAAAGATCACACAATCCTGGACCTGTTGGGTCACCACCTTGCCATAGATGACAGATGCTGAAGATTATGGAAGAAATGGTAGATAATTGCAGTTAGAATGGGAAAGAGGGGCTTTGTGTTCTAAAAGTTCTTGACCAGTTTTTAAATTTCTTTATGAAGAATGTAGCCAGAAGACCACAGCTAGCAAATGACGTTTCTGGGTTCATTCCACAGAGTCCCATCTTCCTAAGCAGTTCCACATAACAATTAGAGTATAGAACAGGTTTTTCTTCCCTAAGTAATAGATGCATTGAGGGTACATGCTAGAAAGAGAAAGGAAGAGGAAAAGTTAGGAACAGGATAGTTATCCATATTCATCTTGATTGCTATGCAACTCCAAGTAGATAAAGGGTAGTCACAACTTTGTTTACCTAATACCTGCCACCATAAGCATTGCCTTTTAACCGTTGCTTTAGGTTTAGGACCTTGTCATGACCTTTGCACCCCTTGCTTCTGTGTGTACTTTTATAATGCTAGATTCTATAAACGATTGAGTAGGGTGCATTTTTTTGTAGCTTGTGGGAGTTACTGCACTGTCCAAGTATCATTTACTTAGCTTGTCTTTATTGCAGATTTGATTCAAGTGGCTTTTTTCACATGCTCCTTTGGCCTATCCATCAAAAACATCAGCTCCCCCTGGTGTTCACTCTTCAGTAAAGAAGATGCCCAGGTAGGTTCTGTGTGTTGCCTAGGGGGCTTAAACTCTGAAGAAGCTCTGTGTGTGTGGGATTGGACTGTAGTGTGCTAAGAAAATGATTTGCGTTCATTTGACCTGAAATGTGTGAACAGCTTATCAGCACAGTCCGCCCACTGAAACAGGAGTTGCCCCACCATGGGTGTTTTTCCACTAGCACTAGAGTACCGATTAAGGACCCATTAAGGACCCTTAATGGGCACTCTAGTGCTAAGTGGAAAAACACCCCATGTATGTTTATTTTTGTGGAGCCTTTGTTTGGCCCTGCTGTGGATAAACTATGTTTTTGTTTTGGCAAGTGGGAAAAGATACTACTCTTTCTGGATTGCCTGATCCCACTCTGACTAGCTTTCTGGTCTTTTGCCTGTAGCATCTGTTTGCCTTAGGAAAAAATGAAATACTCCCTTTTACTGTGTGGTTTTGTTTTTCTAAAACCAATGAAGTTTAACTAACATTATGTGATAGTAGCATCTCTACTGCCATACTTGAACCCCCTGATTCTTTGGGGAAAAAGTGCTATGGGCTCCTCCCTCTCCCATGCTAGATTTTCACCTATGGTGATGCCTACTGCTGTAACCTCACAAGATCATGGGAGTATATTTGCAGGTCAAAATGGAAACTGGGATGTAGCCAGATAGGAGCGGGAATAAGCGCAATCTGCCCAGTGGGTTGCTATGATTGCTAGGTAGTATGTTGATATACTTTGCTCAAAAGCATTGTGACGTTAAGTATACTATCTGTACTGTTATCTGTTCCTTATTCTGCAATGGTTTCTCTAGCTCCCCTCCTCAGTTACGGTCCAGTTAATGAAGACAATCTAAGGAGCCAGTCTGTTTACTCAGTTGACTGGGTGATTGTTGCAAACTGACACCACCACCCCAGTTTGCTGCCGTGGATTGCAACCATTGTCAGCAGATAGTTCCATGGCAAAGCTGAGAGAGACTATTGCTTTGCAGTTACATGTCACAGAGGTGGAGGACTTGCTTGAGTGTCTGATGCAGTTAAGAGAGATAAACTAGACAGCAAAAAAGCAGAGGCAAAAAGACATCTGCCCTGTTTGGTGAGGGGGTTTGATCCTTCCTATCTGCTCTTCATTCAGCTTGCAACAAGAAGAAACTGGGTATTATACCACCATGCAAAGGCTGGCAGTGATGCCTCCAGGAGACCTATAAAGGTCCCTGCTGTCTCTACAGAGAAACTTCTGAAGAAGCTTCTGCCTCGAGGCTTGAGGGTCACTCGCTGGCATCCATGGAATGACCATAGGGGGCAACCACAGCAGGGGTAGAGGAACTATCTGCTTAATGTTACCAGGAATAGAGGAGACATGAGAGTCCTACTGAAATCATCTTGGATAGGTGACCCTGATCAAATCACCCTAACCTGGCCTCAGAGGAGGAGGAAATCATATCCATGAAGCAAAGGATTTCCAAATAGTTGACAACTGTTTTGAAGTTTTTTCCATGTGCAAAAAAATGTTTGGCTGATACACTATATAGATTTTCAAAACAACTCTAAAACTATTCTCTATACCCAAAGAACTGGGAATGGTGGCATTTATAGACTCTGATAGACCCACAAAGACCTGCTTGAGATAAATAGATGGTTTGGCCTCTAAAAAGCAGGAATTAAGGGTTTCTGCTTCTGGGGAAAAAACTCTGAGGTTCTGTCATAACTCAAAAACAACTGGATATATTGGATTTGTAAATACCTTTCGTGTACTCCATTGCTTGTATTGGTGATGTTTTCCTTTCTTCAGAAGACTGGTGGAGAGAACCCTAGGACCCCTTCAAACTCTTCCCACTTTCTTACACACATGAAATACTATTTTTTAGACTTTGTTACTGATTTACTGCCTTTTTGGCAAGGGCATACAACTATTTGGTGGTTTGTGATTTTTTTAACAAAAAAGTTCAGTTTGTAAAAGGCCATTCAATCTGCCTCCATTTTAGTTAAATTGTGCATGAAACATGCTTTCAAATTATGGTGATCCCGTCAGGAATCATATCCAACTGGTATGGAGCCATATCCAAACCTTGTGCGGATGACCCCTGATTTCTGGGAAACTGTCACTTCACTTCTGGCTATAAGTTTGTGTTTTTCCTTAGCATATCACCTTCAGACAGATAGGAAAGAGCAGTAAAATACTTGAGCACTGTTTATGTTGCTTTACAAACTTTAGATAATACAGAAAGAACAGGTTATCACTTTGAAGGTGGATCAGATGTGGATTAAAACTTATGTGTAGCTGGAATCTGGGTTTCCTTGTCGCAAGTGGCTGAATTTATTTCCAGTAATTTTGTACATGCCAGTGCTAAAACTTCACCTTTTGAAGATATACCTGTCTATCCAAAAATCTAGCTGATGACTTTGTTGGCTCTTTTGAAATCAGTTTTTATTTTTATTTTGTGACTTTTGTTAACTCGTACAGCCAGTCTGCTCACTGAGTTGGCTGTGTGACCTGTTGCATGTTGCATAACACACTGTTGCATTCAGCAGAATTATGCCATGGAAAACATAATTGCAAGCCACTACGTTTTTAAAGGGATTATAAGACTAATTGTGCACGTGTACTGATGTTTACTAACTCTTATTTCACGTGCAGCTTGAATTCCGAGTTTTGCAACTACTTTTAACAAAATAAAATTTGAGTTTCTGTCTGCAGCCACAGACCTCACTTCTGCACAAGGAAACTGCTTTTATGGCTTTTTTCTGAGTACAAACACACATGGAGCAGACTTTTGGCAGAGTAGGCTGTTCAGTCCAAGTGACTGCTGTGGTGCTTTAACTTTCTGCATTGCAATGTTGCTAGTAAAATAGCTATGGACTTCAGCTGCATTTTTTGTTCTTTTTTCACTGGGAAATCAGCTGATATGAATAAAGCAGCTCAGATGTTCCTTAGAGATGGTGGCATGTGGTACTTGTGACCCCATCTCTAACCCACCTTTTATAGTCTAGAATGTTCATAGGAAGGAAAGAAGCAAACTGGTATGTGAACAACTCTGCCTGCAAACAATCTCTAAGCTGTTTCTAAGCCATTTCAGATGTGCTTTTAAAAAACTGCAACATGAATGCAGCAGAGGACAAGTTTATTCAAAAGCCTTTCTTCCTGATTATAACTGATTATAATGAGAATAGGCCCCGTGATGTAGAAGCTTAAAGAATCCATTACTTGCGGCTGGTAAAGGTAAAGGTTATGGTGTGCATATTATTTGCCTGTTTCAAATGTTGGCTTGTGTTTCCTGTAACACTTCTATTATGTAACATTTAATGTATTATTTTAGGTACTTGAATATCTGAATGACCTAAAACAATACTGGAAGAGAGCATATGGCTATAAGATCAACAGTCGCTCCAGCTGCAATCTTTTCCAGGACATTGTCAAACATTTGGACCAAGCCGTTGAGGAGAGCAAAAAGTAAGGGTGATAAATGTGATCTGTTTTGGGAACTTACTCTGGTAGAAATTCATCAGCTTAGATCTGTTTATAGTTCCTGTCAGTGGATAAATTAGTATGCGTTTATTATTGTTTTCAAGTGTCTTCATATGTATGCAGGTATATACCAAATGAGCCACACACAAAAAGTCAATGTGCACCAAAGCAGAACATTTTTGAACTGTTAAAGCTGCTAAAATATTTTATTGGAGATTTCAACAAGAGATAGATGCTTAAATTTATATCTTTTGCAAAAGTTCATTTTCCTGCATTTGAAGACACCTTCTACATTAATTGGAATATCACAGATGGCTACAGTTTCTTTATTTTGCAGCACAGTTAGATAGGATCTGAAGGCATGATAGTCACTTCTGAAAGGATGAAGCATGCAAAATATCAGGCAGGTGCAGAGGGTTTTGTGGAAGAAACTTTTAATTTGGTTTGGGCAAGCATAGCAATCATCTTGTTGATGAGTTCCTTTGAGGTGTGACATAAGCGAAGCAAAACACAGTAAGGTAGTGTGTGATCCTTTGAAGGAAGAAAATCTAGAATTTGTGCATCAGGAAAGGAGTCATTACACCTTCCTGGCCTTGTGGTATGGTTACAGATATTTCCTTTAAGAAATTCTGTTTATAAATTCTGAAGGCATTGAAGGACCATGTTAGATGTGATGCAGGTGATTAATGATTAAAAATCCAATTTTTTTCTTGTTGGCTTTTCTACCGTGCTTTTCTCACCCGTTTAAGGGCACGCAAAGCAGCTGACAAAGCTTTCTATTCTCCCCATAACAGAACACCCTGTGAGGTAGGTGAGGCTGTGAGAGCCCAGAAGAGAGCTGTGACTAGCCCAAGGTCACCCAGCTGGCTTCATGTAGGAATGGGGAATCAAACCCAGTGTTCCCAGATAAGAGTCTGGCTCCTTAACCACTAGACCAAACTGGCTCACGGGCTGCATTGGGCTGCACAATGACATCTGTGCAGCACAGTGTGATCTTGGTCCTGCTGGACATTTGTCCGAATCTGCCAGGCTTCTAAGAGGCTGGGAAAGGGTTTAGCAGGCTTGAAATTGCATTGTGCAATGTAGACAAGGATGGATGATACATCCTGGTTCCAGAGGAGAAACCTGGCCCGATGTAAGAGGGTGCACTGCTACACACACACTACCACAACCTTCTGACAAGTTTTAAAATGGCAGGATGAAAAGCTGCAGGAGGTTTTGATCCTGTCACCTTGGTCTTCATGGGCAGCTGTATGAGGCAGTGGAGTTCCACCTCCTAACAGGTGAGGGCAGTATAACCACAAGAAGCTAATTTGGCATGTTGGAGGGTTTCTTAAGCTTCCTTAATAGAAATTAACCTTTTCTGGGGACCGGGAAAGGGAACAAAACTCTTGCCTTAGGTAGGGGATGTGATGTTAAAATTTGCTATGTAAAAGTTATATGTACTTGAATTACACTGTGGGGTTCATTTTCCAATGGTGGAGCTATTGTTTAGAGTAAAAGAGGAGAAACCCTGTTTAGAAATAGAAAATAAATTGATTAGTCGCTGTGCACTGGAAGAAGTAGAAGAAGAGTTGGCTTTTCTACCCTGCTTTTCTCACCCATTTAAGGCGACTCAAAGTGGCTGAAAAGCTTTCTGTTCTCCTCCCCACAACAGACACCCTGTGAGCTGGGTGGGGCTGTGAGAGCTCAGAAGAGAGCTGTGACTAGCCCAAGGTCACCCAGCCGAATTCATTGAGGAGTGCGGAATCAAACCCGGTATTCCCAGATAAGAGTCCAGCTCCTTAACCACTAAATCAAACTGAAAAGAATGACTAGCACAAATATTGTCTTAAGGAACCTCATCATTAAGACTGCCCCAAATTGATTTTGTCTATGGGCCCTTTCCCACTTGTCTTTAGGACAGTTCCAGGCAGAATAAGTTCCCACTGCAATCCACTGCAACTGTCCCTCAAGTCTCTGGGCCTGTTCCTGAACCTTACCTGCTATGGATAGCTTAAAAGCTGTCTGCAAGCTATCCCACTGTATCAGAAACAATGCATATGGGACATTTCCAGTGAGAGGCTTTTAGGTTCAGACCTTCAAAACTTGAAGGTCCAAAGTCTGGTCCTGCTGTCATGCACCAGACATGGTGTTTCCTCACAGCGAGGGATGGGAGGGCGTCCACCGTCAGGATGTCACACCAGAAAAAGAACAGGTGGCTTGCCATTAACCTTTACAGTACTCCTGGACAGGAGCAGGACTCTTCCTGTGTTCAAGTGTAGCTGGACCCAGAGATAAACATATCTCCTCAAAGGGTAATAGTTATGCTCTAAAAGTGCATGGGGGTGGTGGTTGAAGGGGAAACGTTATATGTAATGAATCTTAATAATTCAAAAATAAAGAAGCCTGTGTAATTTTAAGTAGCAAAAGAAACAGATTTAGCAAACTGCAACTATTGTTATTTGGCTTTGACTCAACCTAGTGACTATTTTATGCCTTTATTCATTCACTGAAGTAGAATTCAAAGAATTTCTTTACTGGCTTCTTATTAAAAGTGGTGTAGCCTGGAAATGATTTAAATCCTTATGTAAAAATCAGGTTAAAATATATTTGAAGCAGTATTTTGAATTAAAACAATATTGAAAACAGTGAACGTATAAAGAAAATGAGACAACCCAACTATTTACACAAGTAAATTCTGAGTGAAGAAGTACATCTTAGCAGGTGTAAATAGTACTTGATCCTGGCAGTCATGTTTTGAAGACTGAAGAAGAAGAGGAGGAGTTGGCTTTTCTACCCCATTTTTCTCACCTATTTAAGGGGACTCAAAGCTGCTGACATAGCTTGCTGTTCTTCTCCCGGCAACAGACACCCTGTGAGATAGGTGGGGCTGTGAGAGCTCATAAGAGGGCTGTGACTCACCCAAAGTCACCCAGCTGGCTTCATGGGGGAGTGCGGAATCAAACCTGCTATTCCCAAATAAGAGTCCAGGTCCCTAACCACTAGACCAAACTGGCTCTTTCCAGGATAAGTCCTGTGCCTACTATCTGGCATTTTTTCTTGAAAAATGCTTTGAATTCTGCCTAGGGGTAGAAGGTGAGGCAGAAATGAGAGCAGGCAGTATAGGAGAAGGATGGGTCAGGGCAGCGTGAACTGGATCAATATGGTAGTTAAAAGCAAGCATTCACACTGCTTCAGCTGCCACTGCCATGCCAGGCAGTTCCTTCATTATTTCAGGAGCTCTCCTGCACCCCGGAAGGGGGACAAAGGGGTTTCCCTGCGTCCATGGCCATCCGGCAGCAGTATTTCTGAGGTTACCTGGAGCAATTTGGAAAGGGAACTTTTCCTCCCCAAACAATTCATTCTGTAAGCCTCCTTTCACATAGACCAGGCCACTAGGAGTCAGAGGGCCCCGGGGGGGGGGGGGGCTCTGCTGACTAATGACACTTCCTGTTTCCTGCTGTGTGTAGCATGTCCACAGCTCACTCCTACAGGATGTACTGCATCTCTTATGTAGGAAATAAGAACCCCATTGCCTACTATTTTCTGTTGCCTTTAGTGCTGTAGTCAGAACTCTGGGCTTCTTGATTTTAGAAGGGCAATCCTCACTAAATGTTAATTTGTGTTGTACTTTTTTCAAAATTGGGTTACTTAGTCCTTACGTCTTTAACTATGTATAAGGGAGAATTTCAGCTTTGAAGGCATACATTTACAAAAATCTTGTCCCCTCTTCCCTATGGAATTATTTGAAGTGACTTCTGCATTTTTCTGTTTAGTGGGTCTCATGTAGGGGTGCAGGTACTGTTCCATGAGACCAGCTTTCTTTGCTGAAGATGGCCAGCTTGCTTGACTGCATCCTGTTTCGCTGCATCCTGAGCTTGACATTTATTAGTGGTGTACTTTGCACTTTTTTTTTGTCTCAAGCTGCATTCAGAGGTCACTTACTTTTTCTGCTAGCCTGTTGGTGTATACCGTTTTGGGTTAGACTTTGGATGAACCAGGATATCATATGTATAATGACTACCAGCACTACAAGGCTAGGTTTCATGGTTTCTTGTTTTTACAAGAGTAACTCTTAAGCTTAAAGCCTGGCACAGAAATTCAGATGACCTGGATGCTGAGTTTGTTTAATGTGTTTGTATGTTGGACAAATACTGAGTTGCATAAGTTAGATAAATTTAAATAGAGTGGAATATCTGCTGTCAAGTATTACATTTCTGAGTTCAAGCTTGAGGGAAACACCTTCTTTGTAAGCCAATCATCCTGTGGGTGGGATTGGTATCTTGGTATCATACAAAAGAGTGAAAGAGTGAGTGACAAAGATCACCTTTTGCCTGAATCCAAAGTACAGAGACTTGCATGCGTAGAGACTGGGAACGGAGTAAAAAGTGACAAATACTTCTAGACCTGAGGTTTTAATAGAAATCTCTCAGCTTCTGGAACAGCTGTGATCCTTATTCTTCATGGTTTGACAAAGTACAGTTGCATCTAATGTTCATTGTTCATTTAAATAGCAAGCTCTATGCAGAGACTAACTAGTTTGTTCCTGTTTCATATGACCAGCTGTGCTGGTATGTGGGAATTGATGTCCTCAACATTTGTCGTTTGAGGTGTTGACTCCTGGCTGACTCCATGGGCAGCTGTATGCAGTTTTCTTGACAGAGATACAGAACTAGTTCGCCATTGCCTACTGCTAGGGAATTGAGCTGGTGACCCTCTGCTTTCCAGGCAGTTTGCTCTGCTGCTGAGTTACAGCCACTGTCCTGGGCATCCGGAACAGGGCGTTCTCGTTGATGGCTCCCAGACTATGGAATAGTCTCCCCCTTGAGGTGCATCAGGCAACTTCACTTTACATGTTTTGGAAGGCAGTGAAAATGCACGTCTTCAGCCTGGCCTTTGGGTAAATGGGGAAACAGCTTTACGTTGTAATTTTTTTTTTTAAGAAAGTTCATTTTTGTATTTGGTTTTAATTATTGTAACTTGCCCTGAGATCCTCAGGTATAGGGTGGGATAAAAATGCAAATAATTAAATAATTGGCAAAAGAGGAATTCATAAATTCCTTAGGAAACAAATGTCAGAAAGGGCTAGTAACATGGATGAAGACAATAGGGTTGAAGATGTCACAGAATTCATACTTCTGTCCTGAGTAGGGATGTGCACAAATATTCAAAAGCATTCAAAATTTGAATTCGAATAGAATCCCCTTAAATTCAAAGTTAAAGTTTTGATTTGAATTTCAGATCTATTTGTTCGAAGTATTTGGACATTTGCGTGTGTACGAGTTCATACACAATGCGGACTTGAAGATCTGCATCTTTCCCGCATTTGTACGGATATGTACGGGATGAAAACAGGTTGCGTATGGCATAACTACGGGATGCATACAGACATGTATGGATGTGTACGGACTCAGGGAAGTTGTGTACAGGCATCTACGAATGTTGTCGACATTTGTAAGCACAGATCCAAATGAAAAATTTGAACAAATAGATTCGAATTTGCTTAATTCAAATCAAATTTGGTTAAATTCAAATTTAACAGATTTGAATTGAGTTGAATTTTTTAATATTCAATTCAAAACAAATCCTGAAAAGTGCATTTGTGCACACCCCTAATCCTGAGCAGAACCTGAATTTATCTGCTTGGGTTTTGTAGGCTAAAAATCTGTAAATTCATTCCTTTTTTTTTTTTTACCTTTAGCTGGTTGTTTGTTTTTTAACATTTTCTGTAGCTTTTGAGCTCATTTTATGACGGAAAAGCAGGTGCCAGATGATTTTTAAGACACTGCTTAATGCCAGTATTGTTATCTTTAAACAAGGTAGGAAGTTCCAACTCGTACTGCATGTGCGTTTCCAAAATGCAGGATTTAGTGTCCTTGTGAAAATGAGGGCAACTTGTTTTCCAGTATGATTGTGGTCACAGGTGATTGTGGCTAATTTTAAAAGTCTTTTGAGATTTCCATAAAATTCTGTGCAGTATATCTTGCACCAAATGCGTGTCGTAACAGGGTGATGTGACAGTTTTAAAGGGTTGTATTCCAAATGTGATGAGTCAAACAAGCAATTACATTTTATTACCTTTTTGATGTTACAGATTAACTTGGTTGTTCTTTCAGTTAACTGCCGTATCTTAGCCTTGGCTTCTTGACTGGCATTCATCCCTTGTAGCTCTTCACAGTTCTGAAATTCAACATATGAATTCCAGTGATCTGTTAAAATAAATACTGTTCACAGTATTTTGCATGTATAAAGCTCAGGGATTTCAGTAGCCATATCATTTAGTATGTGTTGTGATAAGTGGCTTATGCAGCGGCTGACTTCTTGTTTTCACACCTTGATAGTCCCTTGATAGTCCCTCAAAACTACTTGAAATGTATTTTCACCTGGGGTGACAGGCAGACCCCTCGTGGGTAGATCCGGATTTCCAAATGGGTGCTCTGGTGTTTCCATGGCAGGGAGGCTAGCACTCATTGCTATTGGGTGCTAGACCACCCGTGGAAACACATTGGGTACTTCCATTCCCTAGATCTGGATCTTCTTAGATCTGGATTAAAGGAGCACGGTGGAAAAACACCCCTTCATACAGGATGAAAAAGGGATGTGTACAGATAAGTACTGGATGTGTATGTATCCGTACAGATACGAATGAATTATTCATATGAATACATACAGATGTATTTGTATCGAATCAGATGTCCGGACATTGGTTTTTTCGTTATTGGGATACATTAGGATTTTTTAATATTCGTTACAAATCAAATTTGAAAATTGCATTCGTTGTTACATTTCACTGCCAGGATTCATCTGTCTAATCCATTCTTGTTTCACTTACCAACTTCTAGCTCAAAGCCCATTTCTTCACCGGTGATCCTCCAGTTTGGCCACGCAGAGACCCTTCAACCCCTCCTTGCTCTCATGGGCTATTTCAAAGACAAAGTGCCTCTTAGAGCTGACAACTACCACAAGCAGCAGCATCGGAAGTTTCGGAGTGGCCGCATTGTCCCGTACGCCTCAAACTTCTTGTTTGTGCTTTATCACTGCGACCAAGCCACATCACCGGAAGAAGAATACCAGATCCAGATCCTACTCAATGAGAAGCTAATGCAGTTTCCGCACTCAGGGGAGACAGTTTCTTTGTATGCCGACCTGAAAAACCACTATAAAGACGTTCTTTACCACTGTGACTTTGCTGAAGTGTGTGACCTGCCGAAAAATACTACTTCATTTGGTTAATTGTAGAAGGGCCACTTTGGAAGTAGCAAGGATATTGTGTTGGGAAGTGTTTGATAAAACATACCTCTTTTCTGTTTTGCAACTGATTAGGAAGGCATTCTGTTACAGCAGCATAGGTTGCTTAAAAAACAACTATATTCTTACATTCAGGAAGTGCCACCCAAACTAAGGGTCTCTGGAAAAAGTGTGTAAAACATCTCAGAACATTCAGGCAAAGTTACAGAATTATTTGGATCCCTGAAGACAGCTGGTTTTTAAAAACTGAGTGTTGAATTATGTGCTTGCAGTATGCAGTTTATGCTATAGGATACCGGTTTACCAAATGTGAGCAACCTGAAGAACTTGTGAACCAAAATGGTTGCTTTGCTTGAATAATTGCCTTTAAAATGACCCAAATATGAAGATATTTCTTCGACTTGATTCCAAGCCACGGCCCAGTATTTAGCACAAAGTTTGTAAAGCAGAAGAAATCCTAGTGGCATTTAATACATTTCTGTGACTGAGTTTTAAAATTATGCCCTCATTCCCATTGGCTTCAAAGGGGAGTAAGTACTATTTAGGCCAGACTTGTTCAGTATTGGGCATTGAAGTTTTCTCATTACAACAACACACAAAGCTAACCATGAATAGAAGAAGACTTGGCTTTCTCCGCAGGATCTGAGACAAGAAAGTCATTCTGATACAAAGAGTAGAATATTCTCTGCATTGCAAAAGAGTATGCGTTGCTTTCACAAACTTTTCTGTTGACTTTTACTTCCCTTTTTAAATGCCCTGATTTGGTCCTTGTGAATGATAAAATTTGGAGAAGCTTGACATGTTTTGCTAGACCATTTAAGTGAGAATTTATCCCTAAATATCAGGCCTTTTAAGTGAAAATTTAGTTCCCAAAACACAAACTATGATTTTGCATTAGGGACTCTTACCTCTCTGCTTTTTTTAAATTCTTAAGAATCTTCAGTCCGGATTGAACTGAGGACTAGGCTGGAAACGAAACGGTCAAAGTTGATATAAACATTTTTTAAAAAATTAAAATTGGTTGTTTGAAGATCATGTTTTAAAGATAGAAATGATCATAAGGAAGAGCTTTTTAAAATAAATGTTTCTGTGGTATAAAGATTAGAATGAAAACGGGCAGATTTTTCTCAAGCTTGATTTTGAGATTTAAGTGTTATCTTAAGAGTGTATATTAAATGCAGCAATACAGCCCAGGGTGCCAACTGGAGATTCTGATGAGAGGCCACAGCTGCCAGGTTTGGAAGGGGTTGGCTTGGCCCTCCCTGCTTCCTGTTGGTTCTGCACCAACAGGAAGCTGTCATGAAAAAGCTTCCATCTTCAGGAGTTGCATGACTGAAAGAGGTTTGTAGCCCTCTAAAGGAAGCTTATAAAGAAAATCAGGCTTGGTGACCACACTCTCAAGGAAGGGAGGCTTAATTAGTGCTCTCATTCTTTGAGCAGCTTTGTAGCGATGAGTAGGAGTAGGTGAGACCTGTCCTCTAGTGAACAGTTCTGAAGAGAAGGCTGCCTTCCCCTAGGTAAGCTGGGTGTGTTTTTAAATGGCATCAGCCTCTCTTGGTTTGCAGCTCATGCTGTCTTAAGTGAGAATCAGGAGAGCAAATTCAGCAGGGCATTGGCTTCCCCACCAGACTGAACAATATAGATGGTTCTGGAAGGTCTGTAGGTAATGGCACCACCATCTACACCTACTTTTGCAGAAATCCTATACCTGTGTACAATAAAGCAGAACATTTATTTATGGGTAAGCTGTTTTCATATGGGGGGGGGGGGACGACCAAATCATGTATTTAAAGTCTTTGAAGCCAGAACAAAATGTGTGGCATAGATCTTATTTTACAAATATTGTTTGCCTTTCGGTGTGCTAAAATAGAGGAGCATTGTTATGAGATAAGCTGCTTACATATAAGAGATTTTGGCAATTAGTAAATCATTCTTGACCACTTTACCCTCTATGCTAGGTGTTGCAAGATGACTGGATATAATTGTTGGAGGTAGTTCCACACCATTTGCACCAAACAGCTCTAAAGTGAAGGCAGTGGTGACTGTAAACTGAGCAACAGCAGCTGGGTTAGACTAGTAGTGAACCCTTTCACTTCAGCTCTTTTTCCTCCTAGCTGGCATGAAAGACTGATCTCAGTTTAAGGTAGGGGCATGGCAAAAGGTTTCACTTTAGCCATGCACAGAAGCTGTCACTGGGTAGTTTCATTCCATGCTCACATTCATACACACATAGGTTTGTATTTACCTCTGTGTCTAAGAATGGTTCTGCACCTATATTAAGAAATGGGTTATTGCATTTAGTACTTTGAACAGTGTTAGGTACATGAGAGTGTTAATGGAAGAGGCAGAAAATAAGATGCTATAAGGTCATGGCTGTAATATGATGTAATGTTTTTATATGTTCTGAACTTCTTCGTCAACTTGGAAATATTGTGGTGCTTTTATTTCTACTCTAGAAATAAACTATTTTTTTCAAGCAGTGGGGGAAGACCAAAGATATTCATTGTATTATAAATGAGTATGCAGTAATTACACACTTGTCAAAAATAGCATTTTGTTGTGTTATCACATGTTGCTTTTTATATAAATGATTAACTTAAAGCAGATAAATTATTTTAAAACATATTTATGTTGGCACAGTTTTTATTCAAGCTATATGTTTGACTATAAAAACTGTGATTCTTAAATTGGGGCTTGGGGAAACTATTTCTGTCTTAATTACCTTTTGGCAAATGATTCCTTCAAGTGCAGGGGAAAGAGCTAATGTACAGGAATTAATGTACAGTGCAACAACAAGGCTTGTGAGTGGGGGCCATATGATATCTGTGTCATACGTGCAAACCTTTATTTCCATTCTTAATCCAAGGTCTTGGCATTTAAAGCCCTACTTGGCTTGAATCCCAGGTCCTTAGTGAATACCTTTCCCAATTCATCCATCTCAGACTCTGTTTTCAACATCTTAGTCTCTTCTCTGTGTTCCCTATCCATGTGGTACTAAAATAATATTGAAAAGAAGTAGAGCCTTTTTAGTGGTGGCTCTCTGTCCAAGTTCCTCCTTGGAGACACTTGCTTGGCTTAGTATCTTTCAGGCATCAGGTTAAGGTTAAAAATGTGTTTTCTTCCAGGTTTTTAGGGTAGAAAGATAATTATCTGATTTCTTTTATGGTTAGACCAGTGGTTCTCAACCTTCCTAATGCCGTGACCCCTTAATGGAGTTCCTCATGTTGTGGAGACCCCCGACCACAGGGGCAGAGCAGCTGGGAGGTGGGAGGGAAGGGTGGCGGGAGACTCATCGTGACCCCTCTGAAAGGGTAATTCGACCCCCAAAGGGGTCCTGACCCCCAGGTTGAGAACCACTGGGTTAGACTGTTTTTCTTTTTCAACACGTCCCCACCCTGGAATGCTTTGTGCTTATTTTTATAATGTCCACCTTGCATTTGTGTGATTTATTTATTTATTTATTTAGGCACATTGCCTCGATTTTACACGAAAAGACAAAATATTGTGATACAACATCTGTTTACAAAGTAAAAAAAAATAGTAAGACATTGCACTAAACAGCATTACCTCTGGGATCTAAAATATTTAGCAGAAGTATATGAAAGGTATCCAGACTACTTGATCTCCAAATTAGTCAATTTTATTCAATCAGTTGGGATCTATTTTTAAAAATATAACTTTGAGGATTTCTGTTACACTAAAAATATAAAAGAATAAAAAGGAAAGTTAGAATAAGAAAGAAAATAATAAGTTGACTTCAGATCTTCATGGTGACAAACCAATCTGAATTTATATCTCCTCTAAATCTTTTGAACTTATTAATCCTCAAATCCCCAAACAAGTTCCTTTACTTTTCAGGGAGAAAGTCCATGAAGTGTTACCAATTTTTCTAGAATAATTGTATATTTCCCTAACTAAACATGTGAGTCCATTTCTGCCAAGTTTGTTAATTTTATCAGTCTTCTATGGTAGGTAGAGTTGTACCGTCCTTGGGAATTCGTCAGTCTTGCAGCTGTAACCATATATTGTGGTAATATCTCATCATATGTCTCAAATGTTAAGTCCATCAGTCCTAAATAGCCATTTGGGATCTAACTGGACAGCGCAGCTTAATTAGTTTCACAAAATACGGCGGCTTAATTTCCTCCCCCTGTTAGTTGTGCATGCTAATCTATAATAGCATACAGAACCATACTAATTTTTTATATATTTTAACAAGTCCCTGCTGGCAAGGAGAGAAGATGGCTCCAGCTGGAATGCCCGTTAAATGGATTTTCTAGGGAAAGGCAAGGCAGAAGTCATGGGAAATCTCTCTTAAGATAATTAATGGCCTTCCAGTGTCATTTCCAGACCACCATAAAATTGTGTGACAATTGTTTATCAAAGCTTTGTCTAGAAACACTGACACTGGCCACGGGGTGAATCTACACTGGCTGGTATCAGCAAGCATAACTCTTGACAGGGAATCTGTTGGATAGAGGGCGGATGCTACACCAATTGCAACCGCATTCTCTCTCTCTGGTTTAGCACAAGGATCAATCCCTCACCCCTTATCACAGAGCAGACGGAGAGACCTAGTGAGAAAGGTTGATTTTTTATGGACTATAGCAGTGATGGCTAACCTTTTGAGCTTGGTGTGTCAAAATTCACAAGAAAACCTAGCTTAATTCGGGTGCTGTGTCACTTCCAGAAATATCCATAATTTTGTGATATTTGTAGCTCTAGTAAGAAAGTTATATTTTTTATATATGTATTTTATTAAAAGCAAAAATGAATAATTCTTTACATTTGCTAAATCTTCAATTGAAAGTTGGTATTTCGTACACTTCAAGAACAAGCAAGCACTACATGCCCAAGTGCCAGGGTGACCAGGTGTGTCACCTAAAAGGGCTTGGCGTGTCACCTGTGACACGCGTGTCATAGGTTGGCCATCACCGGACTATAGTGACTAGGCTCTTCCACCACTATAGCACTGAATCTCCTCTTTACCCCTCTGAAAACATTTTATTTTTATTCTAGGGCAGCTTCCTGGCTTATGCATTCATGTCCATGGAGAAGTTAACTGCAAATTTGATTCACATTTGGGAATTAAGCCAGTGCTACATGAGGATCTAGTAGGGATTTAGATAAGCATTCCTGGTGTAGATAGTAGCAGGTTGAGGGCTATATACATGCATACATGTATAAAGTTTCTAATACCCCTTTCACTAAAGGGCGGCACAAAATAACATACAGTCATAACATCAGAGAAATGTAAGTAAAGAAATCAATTTCAATAAATAAAATATATATCATAAGCAATGTACAGAATTCTAATCTATGAAAACTAAGAAATTACAGTATACAATATCAAATAAGAAAATAATAAGACCAATCCATACAAGACAACTCAAAAATGTCAAAGGAGAAACTAAACAAAAATTGCAGCAAAGCAGCAACAACCAAGTCAGGTGATTTTCTTCCCTCTTCAGCTGGAACTTAGACCTAGTTGAGGCCATGGCAAAGGCTCTAACCTCACACTTGCAGCTGCAGTCTTTATGCCCAACCTGGAGGAGGGCATGGCAAAGTCTCACAGTTGCAGCATAAGACCCAGTTGTATCTCCTGTCACCCAGGACTGGATCAGAACTTTAGTCCATCATGTTCAGTGAAAGTCCACGGTTGTGCCTCCACTGTCATGGCCCCTGTGCTCTATCAGGCTGGCCTGGTGTTCGCAGGCAGTCTTGGAGAGGAGATGGATGCTTCCAGGGCCATCCTCAAAACTGCTCTTCTCCAGTCTCCCCACCTGTGCTCAAAGAGCTTCCTTGTTTTCTGTACGCAGGCAGAGAAGGTGGCGTGCAAACACAGCGTGTTTCGCCGTTGCAAGAGTCTGGCTCTGTGTGCACTTCGTGCGCTGTGCTTTTCGCACCTTGGAGGGGGGCCGAAATCCTTTGTGTGCCCTCACACCCCTTAGGATGGGGCTTTGATGCCCTTCCAATGCATCTTGAATATGGTGTGGAAATCTGGCCTAAATAGGTTGCTCACAGTTTTCTAGGGTTTCAGGCAGTGGTCTGACCTGGCTGTGCCTAAAGTCTGAACCAGGAACATCCGAAATGCAAAACAGATGTTCTCCCAGCCGATTATGCAGGTCCGCTGCAAACATTCCAAATCTCCATGTAAATTACTTATTAAAACTGGGGTTGCCATGATTGCTTTTACAGGGATGAAGGCAAACACAGGGTCACGGCATGTAAACAATGAAGCATATGTGTATAGAAGGTTGGGACAGTCAGCTCTTAGTGCAGAATCAGGCTTTGGCTGTGTGGGTCAAGTCTTGCTGTCCTTGACCTTTATGCTAGCAGATATGGGGCCTTTAAACTTGCTGTGTCATTGCTCATTAGCAGTTCTCATACTGCCCATTTTCTGCGAAGCTCCCGTGTTTTAAAACTTCCCAAGTTTCAAAAGTACAATGAAGTTTTAACAATAGTTGTACCCAGGAGTCGATTTCTATGAACTGCTCAGACAAGTCCACGCATGCATGATACAGGCCTGTCATTCCCAGACTCAGATTCAGCAGCATACTGTAGAGAGCTGCCCTGGCAGCAGCTGGCAGCATTTATCGATAAAAAGATCATGCAGAAAATAGCATCAGCAAGCACCCATATCCCTCAGCACCTCTCCACCCATGATATGGGCAGCCTCATATCAGGCCTTCAGG
Organism: Aspidoscelis tigris stejnegeri; assembly: GCA_023333525.1. Taxonomy (NCBI): domain Eukaryota; kingdom Metazoa; phylum Chordata; class Lepidosauria; order Squamata; family Teiidae; genus Aspidoscelis; species Aspidoscelis tigris. The sequence continues at coordinate 85,397,825 of JALMGA010000002.1, read as the reverse complement.
TTAACTCCCTATTTTTTCTTGCGCTCCAAGTGGCCTTGAGACAACAGTGGACCTAATTGTTTTTTCAACAGTTACAAGCTTATCTCTACAGCAAAGGAAAAACAGAGTCAGGGAAACATGCAAGCAGATATCGACTGGTATTACAGGGTTTCAAATATGGCAGAGCAATGGTCAGCCTGGCGATGCCTGATCCTGTTCTAACAATGCTTCTTAAGGCACCTCAAGGCACCTGGAATTAAGCACCAAATGACGGGTCTGACAGTAGCTCACCCCCCTTGCAGCACATATTAGGTCCATGGCTCACATCGGCTTTGAATTTGTTGGGTGGATGCCTGCAGCTGCTGCAGGATGCAAGCAGTCCCCAACATGAGGGAGGCAGGGAGGAACCTATCGGCCTAGAGCCAGGGGCACCCTGGGTAGCTCTGCATCCAGCCTATCTTGGTTCACAGAGCTTACATTCAAGATTCCTATGCAAACCTTTCACAACCAGACACATCCACAGCTGAGAATCCTTTCAGTTTTGGCCCCGCTGATTCACTCTTTTTGAATTACCTGTAATTGGCCTCTGTTCTTCCCCAGTAGTATATTAGACACCTTCTGATCTAAGGAACTCGTCTTCTGGTCTCTTATCTTTTAACCTTTTGATATGGTCCATGACGTTTTCTTGACAAGCATATTGGAGTAGCCATTTCCTTCTCCAGTGGATTACCTTGAATCAGTGCTCTTATTTACGTCTGACCAAATAAGCATTCCCATCTACAGTAGTTCTCTAACTTTGCTCCTCCAGATGTTCCTGATCAACCTCTCCTGACATTTCACTCCCAGCTAGCATGGAATGTTCAAAGTGAAAGGTTAGAACATGCTGTTCAGGGCCCTCTGGAGAATCAGGGTTTCAGAAGTATGCAACAAACTGCATGAACTGCAATAGGTCTGAACCTCAGCTTTGCACTCTACACAGCTAAAGATAAGGAAGTTATCATAAGATATATGAAGATATTGTACTCAGTGAGGTACATCCTTTGTTCCAAGGTAGTGTGACATGCCCTTGAATGTGTCTACTCCATGAAAGATAGTTATGGTTTCTGTGAAACTTTAGTTCCACTACAGTACTTTTAGCAGTATGATTTTACTTAGAAATATAACTGAACAAAACTTACTTCTGTTTAAACATGCATCAAGTTATAAAGCTATAATGACTCGGATGTGAGCAGAAAGCTCAGCTCCTTTTATATGACCATGCAGACTTGTTTCTTCTTGAGCTCATAAACTCCTATACAATATTTTATAAAGGATTCTACATATCTGCATCTGGTTTTTAATGGCAATAGCCTGTCTGGGAGTTCCTTCCTTTCAGTAGCGCAAAGGTTTAACATCTATAGCTTGATCCTGTTCAACTAAGCAAAAAGGGTGTTGATCTCCTGCCAAACAGAGAACTCCCTTGGTAAATTCCATTTTGTTTAATTGTAAAACAAGTCAAATCCTCCAAAGACTGTTTGCTTGGAAGACTTTTACTGGAGGCAACAGAGTGAGCACACTACACCTGCTCAGCTCGTACATATTCTTCATTGTAAATATGGTGGCCCAGCTCTAAATGCCTATAAGAGGCTCAACGCGCTAGTGAAATTTGAGGCCCCAGATATATTTGGAAGCCCGATCAACAAAGTTTGTGTTTGAATTGCCAGTCTGAAATTCAGCTCTAGCACATTTTTTAGCAAATGTGTAGGAATTCAGTTGTCTAATTTCTGTTCAAACACACATTTCTATTTGAATAGACCGCCTGGTTCGAGAGGTATGCACAAATGAAGCATGAATATAATTTCCCCCTCTTCCTAATGGTGACAGGGAATGGTGCAAAGGTGTATATCCAATTCTCAATAGTGCATTAGTATAGATTGCTGGACTAAGTATATAGTTACTTGTGCCAGCTAGCAGTGGGAAGAGCTACTGAAACTGTGTTCAGATACAGTCTGTGCACTTGAACAGAAGTTTGAGAGGGAAATAATCATTACCCTGCCTTATTTTGTTCCCCATTCACACACTAGGCTGGAGAGCAGTCAGAGGGCTTGACATGATATACCCTTGTGTCACACCAAGCTGTTGTCTCCAGCTTGACATTTCAGGGTGGAATGTGCCAAGCCTTCCATCTCCTCCATCACCATGGACAGAGGGGTTACCCGAGCATGGATCATCAAACTTATGCAGATAAGGCTAAATCTAGTGAACCAATTGGAGATGTAGGCATTCCCTGGCTACTGCTGCCAGATAAGCATCATATGAAAGGAATGATTCTAAGGGCACTCCCATATCACGCACCCATCCTTTCTGGGGCAGAACAACTCCAGAATTGGGTGCCCCTTAACTTGATGGACCCAAGACCCCATATCATATAGCACCTCCCTCTTGTCTGGATTCGGCTTCAATTTATGGGTCCACATCCAGCCCATTGACTCCAGGCTGTAATCAAGCACCTGAAATGCCTCCCTTGACTGGAAGGGAACAGAAAGATGGAGTTAGCTGTCATCAGCGTACACCTGATGATATCTCACTCCAAAATGCCTAATGACTTATAGATATTAAAAACCACAGGGGATAGAAAAGACCCCAAGAAACTCCACATCAGAATTTCCAGGGCATCAAACAAAAGTCTCCCATTGCTATTTTCTGGAGGAGAACCACTATAAAATGTGCCTCCAGGTCTCAGGGTGCATCCCCATGCAATTTAAAGTCCGATGAAAATCTTCTTTTGCCTCGGAGCACCCCCAACCATGGCTTTTATCCGGGCTTCCAGCGCCGCTAATTAGGAAAATGCACTGCATAAAACAGTCTTTTAAAGAAGACTGCAAGCGCACTTTCCTGGAAGACGCGGGTATTCAGAGCAACATTTTGCATGGAGACACTCCGTGGCAAAAGGGGCAAAAGGGGCGGGGCTTCTCTCCGAGGCGGCAAGCTCTCTCTCTCTCTTTTTTTTTTTTTTTGCCTCTCATCCACAGCCAGCATTCACAATATGAAAACAGTAGGCAGGCATTCCAATCATAAAGAGAAAGATACATTGTAATGAATTGCTTCCCCTGCAAGTGAAAGTGTATGAGCTGGCTGCAGCCCGCTGCCTTTGCAAGCAGGGGAGACGAAGAGAGAACTTGTAAATTTTTCTTTTGGACATGTGAATTAGCGCACAATTGCTGGATGGGGGGAGGCGTTTCAGCAGCTGGAGATCTTGTAAATAGCGCTGGCTGCAGCCCCTCTGCCTTCAGAAGCAGGGGAGACGAAGAGAGAACTTGTAAATTTTTCTTTTGGACTTCTGAATGTGTGCACGATCGCACAAGCACCCAATGAACAGCGAGGGGCGGGGAGAAAAAGATGCGGGTAAGCAAAAGACGCTTCCTTGGGGATGGTCAGTGCATTTTAAATGCGCGTTTTGCTGAGCCCCATGGGGACACTTAATTCCGAATTGAACGTGCTTTTCTTAAATCCACTTCAGTAGAGGGGCAATAGAGAGGCAAATAAGTACCATGGGAATGCACCCTCAGTTCCTGAAGTCGCTCTAGCAAGATACCATGGTCAATGGTATCAAAATCTGCTGAGAAACTGAGGAAAATCAACAGGGTTGCATTGCACCCATTCCTCTACCAATTAAGATAATCCATCAAGGAGACTCCATCAATGTCAATGCCAAACCCCTGCGTGAAACCAGATTGAAAGGGTTAAGATAATCTGTTTCCTCCAAGAATGCCTGCAATTGAGTAGCCACTGTTCTCTTTAGCATCTTATCCAAAAAGGGGATATTAGCAACTGGGCAGTAGTTATTTAATATCATTGGATCCAGAGAGATCCTCATTGGATTCCAATCACTCAGCCATATCCCTGCATAGTTTTTTATGAGCCATGACAGACAAGATTTGAGGGAAGAAGTGTTTGGCTGAGCCCACGCAAGCGGTTTGTCCACTTCCTTGGATCAAAATAATAGACTTTAATCCAATATAAAAGGACCAAATAGTGGTCTGGATACCTCCACCAAACCTAGGAATGGATGCCGAGGTACATCTTCCAGGCTTGGGAACAAGCCATTTCCTGGGATTCAGCAGCAGGTGAAAGTTTGCCCTTGGCAGCCTCTGACTTGCAGAATAAATCCACAGTTAGAGGTAAGAGCCATGAAGGAACCACCTTGCCTGAGGGGAGAGGAAGAGAGAAGGAAACTCCGCACTGAGTGGAGCTGCGCCTTAACCATGCAATGGTGCATGCAGGGGGGTTTTTGCACTTCCCTTCCTGTCCCGTGGACAGGAAAGAAGTGCAATCAACTAATACTGACTAGCCTTCACGCTTGCAGTCTATCCTTCATTTTCTCTTCCCTGGGAGGTGTGAAAACACCCCGATATTGGGATTTATTTCTGAGTAAACACAAGAAATAGGATTGTTCTTCTGTGAAGTAAGAATTTAATTTGAAGTTTGTACTAGCTGTTATTGAACTAGTAGTCTACATTTCTGGATGCCTTTGCAAAGTTAGGACTGGCTCCATGCTTGCTTGCTATATGTTTTCTTATATAAGTGAAATCTCCAAAAATATTGTTCTCAGTTGCTTTAGGTCAACTTAGAGGAAATGAGAATGTGAAATGTGATATCACTCTCTGGGCTGTGTGATATCTACTTGGCCTTTGTAAGCAGCGGTACTTCCGCCTTCGAAGTCCTTTGTCAAAATAGCTTTAGCTCATTGGCCTTAATCTCAGTGCAAAGTAGCTGAACCAGCTCTTTACATAATTCTGTTCAGAGTCCCAATAGAAACAAAGGAATGAGCAAAGAACAACTTCCAGAAAATGTACTCTGCTCAGGTTGTGACCTTTGGTGATGCTAGATAACTAGCTAATGGAAAGTTCTGAAAAGGACGGTAGAAACTGTCTAAAAGTGCCAGAGCGTTTAAACGGAAAACTTCAGTCCATACGTTACCTATCTTTTCAATAAGCTATCTGTCCTATGTTACGTCAGGTTGCCCAGATGCAGAACAGGGCCACCATGATTGGGAAGGCCTGTTCTACACCAGACACCACACTGATTTCTTTTTTTCACTCTTTTTTCCTGTTGTTGTTGTTATCTCAGCACATATCAGTGCAGTTTACATTGTTGTCAAATCTCTTGTTATATTCGTTCATTATCTTCATTTCATAATATAATACATTATTGTATTATTCCAGGTTTATATTGTCCTAGAACTTTTGAGTTTTGTTTGGATTGTTTTGGTTCAGGGTTAATTTGACCTTCTGAAATAGGGGTGTGCACAAATATTTGAATGCATTTGAAATTCAATCAAATTGACAGAATTTTGACATTCAAATTTGAATCAAACGACCTTAAATTCTAATTTAAAGATTTGGTTCAAATTTTGAATTTCGGATTTATTTCTTCAAATTATTTAGACATTCGTATGTATACAGGTTCATACACGATGCATACTTGAAGATTCACATCTTTCCCACATCTGTAACATTTGTACAGATCCATACATGATGAAAATGGGTTGCATACCAGATAACTACGGGATGCATATGGATGTGTACTGATATGTATGGACTCGGGAAAGATGTGTACAGGCATCTCCGAATGTTGTCAACATTTGTACGTGCAGATTCAAATAAAAATTTTGAACAAATAGATTCAAATGTGCTTAATTTGAATCAAATTTGGTTAAATTTGAATTTTAAACATTCAAATCGAATCAAATTTTCGAGTATTCTATTCAAATTGAATCGAATCCCAAAAATTGCATTAGTGCACACCCCTATTCTGAAATGCATCATCCACCCTACAGAAGAGCCTTCAGGAAGTCTGTACGTCCTGATGGACCACTTTGTTCACACCTGCTGGTAGATCACTGTCCTGGATCAGGTGTTGGAGAAGCCTAGGCACAAACCATGAATCTGGTGTACCATGCTTGGCATCATTTCAGCAGGCATCCCAGAGTGGCATTGGATATGTGCTGCATTTGAGTGCCTGGCAGGAACAGCCCTGCTAGCAACTTTGGAGTCCAGGAGCATTTGATCTTGGCTATAATTCAGTTATAGAACAGCTTATTCAAAAACAAGAGATGATTTCACACTTTCCTAAGCCCTGTGGGATCAATCACTCGCCTGTGACCGATCCTGGGGTCAGTCCTCTTCAGGGCACCACCATCTTGAGTGTGGTGCCCTTGTTACCAGATCAACTTTGGATGTGCAAGTATCATAAGAAATCTTGACTGCAAAACCGGAATTTGGAACATACCGGGTTTTGACATATGAATTTGGCTTTATAATTGGCATAATTAAAAGCTAAAGGCAGACCATGGAATGTGGAAAGGCCTTAAAATAGCAAGACTGACTCCATATTGGATTGAGAAGACAAGCCTGGAGTTTAAAAGGACATAGTTTTCTCTCTCTCAAGTCACAAGCTGGCTGTTTGCAAAAGATTAAAAGTCTGAATGCAAGAAGACAATGCTTGAGATTTAATCTTAATTAAGTCAAGAAGGAATGCTGACACCTGGATGACCTTTGTTTTCTTTCCTTTTGGGGTAACAGATTTTTTTTAAAATAATGAAGGAGAAATAAAACCATGGAATCTGGGACAGAGATGGGTTTGTCTAATTTTAATAAAGTAATAAAGAATAAAATGGAATGGATTTTTGGAAAAGATTTGATAAAATAATGTATATAGGAATTGGAATTACTACCTAAATGGAAAAAGTTGCCAGTACTAGGATGTAAGATTTCATATTGAATGTGGCTTGGTTTACTTCTTAACAGAATTGGGTAAGAGTTTGCTGATGTCTGCATACACTGAGTGAGTCCAGTTGAAGGGATTAAGTGAGCCAGTAGAGGTGCAAATTAGAAAGGTTAATTTAAGGTATACAAGAATTTTTGCAATCAGGCAGGGACAATATAACATAAGCATGGTTTCATATTAATAAAAGTTGAATTCTCCCTTATTTTCTGAGAGGAGAAACAGGTTTAATGGGGTTTCTTTTTAAATAAGAAATTATTCAGCCTTATTCTAAAATAAGAGGGTTTTAAAATATCCTATTCATTTCTTCTTTTTCTGTGGAATTTCACTGAGGGGCATTTTAGACTCAGGACTAGGAAATATTTGAGTTTCAGATATTTTTTCCCCCCTGTTTACCGGTATTGTTTGCTTCATTAGGAAATGTTAAGTTTGGGTTAATTTGTATTTTTTTGGGAGAAGCTATGAGGAGACTGGAGTCACGTACACATTTTTATTCATTAACAAGGGAAGACCCAATCAGCAGTTTAAGGTTCCAATTTTTGGGTTATAAAAAAGGCAGAGAAGAGATGGTTTTTAGGTCTCCGTCTTCTTCTTCTTCTTGTCATCATGGGAGGCTAGAAAGACCTGGAGAAATCCCCCCCCCCTCTTTCTTCTTTCTGCTACACAGAAAGTGGGCGGAGTTTTGCTGCAGGAGCTGCATTTTAAAACTTTTGCATTTTGCATTTTGTCTTTGGTAAAAGCAATTACAAAGACTATTTTTAAATTATTTCTTTTAATTTTTATTCATTTTGGGGATCAGTCTGACTGAGACTGAAGGCCTCCCAATTTTTAGTCATTTTTGGTTCCTGAAAATGATGCAGTTTGCTGGAATCCTACGCACCTTCAGTTCTGAACTTCTGGACGTGAAGAAGATGGGATCGTTGGTGAGAACAATGGAACATTGCTTTCAATTCACTTTTCTCCCGTATTTTTATTAAAGGTTTAGGGCCAGGGAACTTTTTCTAGAATTAGGGCTAGTTTTAATTTTTCTTTTTGGGCTTTTATATGGTTCTTTAAGACGTGAAATTGGTTTTATGGGAACCTCATTCTCAGTTTTGGGGTTCTTTACCCATAAAGGGCAATTTTCTGATGTTTTGGGGATTTTCTTTGCTGCATAGTTTCATTTTTGGGTCTTAGGAGAATAGGGTAAACTTAGTTTAATGCATAGAGATGTGTAAAGGGGATTTAGTCATGTTTGGACTTCTGGGCATGTCTATCTCAGCTCTTCTAATGTCTAATATGGTTCTGATATGGCTTCACATCTCACTTCAACTTCTCTTCTGTATTTTTAATAAATTCTTTGCACTGGTTTGACAAGAAATACTGGCTTTTGAGTCTAAAATGATTGTTGCCTCTGTTGTATGGTTTTCCTCGTTATTAAAACCAATGTAAACCGATCCAGCTACCTTTCCCCTGGGGAAATTTAGATTTGGTCTCTCTGGGTTTCAAAATAATTCAAATTATTCAGAGTTTAATTCCCCCCCACACACACATTCGCTTACAGCTTATTACTGGAGCAGTGTGTTTGGTATCACCCTCTGTGATTGCACATTTCAGTGCCATCGCCATAATGACACTGATGCTCTGCGCAGTCGGTTGCGTCAGGAGGGCAGCAGAACTGCCAGTGTGCTTGGGTGCCTGTAACAGACTCCTCTAGGTGCAGATGCTCTTCCCCAGATGTTGCTTAATTATTGACTACAGGATGAAGTGCAAATCAGCTCAAGGTCACAGGTTTAGCCCTGGCATCTCTTATGAATAGTGCAATAACAAATCACTTCTTTATCTCCCAAGAAAGCTAAAACTGCTCTTCCAGCTTGCTTCACTACTGTTAATCACATCTTATTTTGTGGATTTTAGGGATTTATAGACAGCTTCATTCTATACCTTGGGGCTACCACCACAAAAATACTAAAGCCATTTTCAATTATTTGTAATATTATTTTTGCACAAAAACATCACCCATAGTGATGAGGATCAGAAATATAATGGCGGGAGGACTCCAAACAGCAGAAAAACAATTGGAACTTCAAGCCCATAAAAAAAGTTGATAAAAGTTTTTCCATGCAGCCAACACTTTAAGAACCTAGTGTATAACAAATCCATCCCCACAAATGATTGTTTCATCTGTTCTGTACAACCTGACACCTTTCTTGTCTTACATAACGTTATTTGTGGGAGAGATTACATAGGGCTCCCTTGCTCTGTCAGATGATTGATTACTTCACTGAAGTATTTGTGCTCTGTTTGGTGCCAGCAGTTCTCAGTTAGTGTTCGTCACTGCAGCCATGAAGAAATATGCTTTTCTCTTCATGATTGTGGCCTAATAAAAAGTTGCTTTCATGGATGCTTGAAATGTGTAGACTGTCATTGTTTACTGATTGTTTTAACTTTTGTAAGTGGATACTTCCTTGGTGTGTGGGGCCTAGGCTTTCTGTGGATGGGGCCTCATTCTGGATAACATGCAGATGGCAGGCCCCTATTCTAGAATGTAACCTGGAATAAGGCCCATTGCAGAATGAGGCTTCGAAGTTTTGGTCTGACTCAGAAATTATAACAACTCCTTTTTGGATTTACCCTCAGATCTGCAGTTTTCAAAATGGTTGCCTTCATCTCTTAATACCCAGCATTATCTGATGCAACTGATCCATCCTTCTTGTTTATAAATCATTGAAGATGGGTCCAAGTGTTGTTCCAGAAGATCCAAAGTAGACTGCAGTCTACAAGCCACGGTTCTTAAACTTTAAAATCAGAAGCAAAACTTGAAGCTTCTTTTAAAGCGCAGGTAAAGTACACAGAACGCATGAAATGTGTTTCCTTTCCAATGAGCAAACACTGGGACTTCTTAAAACAGGAGAGTATTGTACATGCTCAACTTCATCCACTTAATAGGTTTGACTGGAATATCTCCTGGAATGCAAAGGCCTTTTTAAACAGAAAGTACTAATCCAGATACTGGCAGTGAGACTATATGGGAAATAGACAAATTTTCTCCAATTTGTTTGCTGTGCCTGATAACAAACAGTGACTTATATACCAGATTTATAGTATTTCTTTTGCAGCTTCAAAAACTGGCTTCAAAATATATGTCTGCTATCTCTTTTCTAAGCTTCTTTACAACCAATCACCATAATAATTTAGAAAATCAATAATTAATTTTGAGAAGACTGCTGCTCCGAAAACATGCATTTTCTTTTCTCAGATATACCTGCAATCCATTGAGGTCAGAATTCATCTTGGGTGATCAGGTATGATTAGAAGGGTTCCCATTATTTGACGGTTGTGAAATATTTTATTAAACCAAGCCCATTATTAAATTAATCGTATTAATGGTAGGTTTGTGTGCGGTTTTCCTTATTTATCTGTGGTGCCCCTTGGAATCAAAGACAGGAATGGGAGCCTGAACTACAGATAAAAGACAAGTGGCATAGCAAAACATATTCTTCAGAAAGAAGCCGTGTTTCATCTGAGATATATCATCTCAGAATCTTGGAGGTGTGGACAGATCTTCACATCCTCCCACAAGGAGCCTGAGTTTCCCTTCCTGCCATACATGTCAGCCCCTTAGGTGAAAGAGGCCTAAGAAAAGCTGCATGTGGAAGAGTTGCATTTGTTGGTTCAGAAACTGTGCAAAAGCATTCATAAAAATTCACATGTTCTGGCTCAGGTGGTGATCACACCTTGCTGGAATAGTCCATCCTGTTAAGAAACTGAACAGAAGTCATCCTAATCCTGTTCACACCCAATCCTGATAAACTGTTCTCAGTTTGGGTTGCTATGCTCACACCTTTTATATTATCATCCCAAGGCTCCTTTACAGTACTGTTCAGTTCTCTATCCCTGTAGATTGTATCAACACCGCCTGTATTCCAACAGGATAAAGTTATGTCAATCAGTAGTGGCAATGGGGTGTGTTTGCCATTGTGTGGTGCTGATGGTAAGCTTGATGGTAATACAGGGGTAAAGGGACTGTACGCCCAAACAGATGCAGCTGAGGCATATTCCAAACAGCCCACACCTCCACCTCTACAGCCATTCCTGTAGAAAAATAAGAGGCTATACTCTGCTGTTTACCCTAAAGTTGCTGAAGCACTTTCACTTTTGAGAGAATGTCCTCTTTTACTGAGGGCATGTCCCCATGCACGCCGTTTAGTTCAGACTGCATTTGGGATATTCCCAATACAGAGTCTAGTTCAAATTGACCCATCCCTATGCGATTGACAAAAGCATGGGCGCAAGTCGAATACACCTGCCCAGCAGTTGCGATCCCCACGCACAGGACAGGAACGGTATGAAACCCACCTGCTAATGATGTAAGCATCAATCTCCTCCCCTAATAACCCGGGAGCATCCCTAAGCCTCCAAAATAATCCGGGCTTGCTGGGATGATTATGGGCTGGATCAAATAAAGTTGCTGACCAGGGCTGTTTAGCCTTGGTGGCATTTCTGGGAGCACAGCAAAATAGGGCCAGGCTCTGCACACCAGCTAGACTGTCCAGCTGGATCAGTCTGCTGCCAAGGAAATGTGAGAGACTGCTTCAGCGTGTTCTCCAGGTGGAGCAGTCCCTGGTGCCATTTTCTTGCTGGGGTCTCCTTGTTTGTCTTGTGGTTGGATTACTGGACCTCTCCTGGTTGGATTCTGCATGCCTCCAAGAGGCCAAATGGTTGACCTTGGGCAAGTCACAGCTCTCTGAGCTCTTACAGCCCCACCAACCTCACAGGGCTGTCAGACCAGCTCACAGTGCCAATGAGGAGTTCCCTGGAGACTGCTGGTCCTAGCCAGGACTCCTGTGTGGATCCTGCCTTACGTTTTGTGTTTTAGCCATTTTGCATACTGTTTAAAACTGATATTTAATTTATTCTCCATGCCAATGTTTAGAAACTACACTGGGGGGGAATGTAGAGCCAGGTCATTTCCTTCACTCTTCCCAGTGGACATCTTTCTGCTTACAGATTATGAACTACTAGGGCTTTTGGAGCGATGAAAAGAGCCCTAATTCTCTTTCCCAGGCAGCTAACTTATTATTAATATGTTAGGCTCATTGTCACAACTCTGGGAATCTATGCTTTTGAGATATTATTTTTCAACAATACTAGAAAAACAACAACGTCTTATTTAAGATGTGTAAGGAAACCCTCAAAAATCACAATGAGATAACAATGGCTTATTTTATAATTTCATGATATAACAAAAGTAGTAAATCAACACTAATCTTCCCTAATCCTCAGTGTTACTACAAAAAGGGAGTTGTACTTCCAGATGGTGGTCACTTTCTCCCCTGCTTTCTTCAAGAATTATATAAGATCTGCGTTACTGACACTATTCATGTACCCTATAGTGCACCCTCAATGTCTGTTTGTCCATGAATGAGGAACTGAAACATTGAGCCACAGGCTTTTTAATGCAGACCCTCATTTTGGAGAGATTTGGGCTAGGTATTTTGGCGGGTCTTGATACTATTTTTACATTTGCAGGGGTTTCCACAAATAGAACACCTGCAAATGTTAAGCTTTTTTTGTACTGGTTAGAAAAAGGTACCTTATAATTTCAGTTGTGATCCCACGTATGCAGTTACGTACTGCCCCATGTAAGACGGTTTTGTATGGCATGTTTTGCTCTTATATGCTGGGCAATATTTGACTTCCCTTATTTAATGTGATCCTGCTAACTTGCAATAAATGTGATTTCGCCTCTCAGTACCACTGATGCACTCTGGCAGAATGGCTTCCTTCCACTGAACCACTTATTTCACACTTCCCCGTACCTGGTTTTCTACAGTGGGGCAACGAATTGTAAAACACAGTTTTGCCCTCCATGATGGTTTCCTGGAAGTGAACCACAGTATTCTTATGACTGACGACAGTATTTCACAATAGATGAGAAGATATATTTGGCTAAATCTTTGAGGAAGCGGATAACTATGCTGCTTTAAAATCAAGGGTTCCTCCCCCTCTTGCTACTGTTTGTATTGAAAATATTAAAGAGGTATCAATGGCTACTAGAATGGATGCCTGGATGCTGCCTCCAGGTTGGAGAAGCAGGGCAGGATACCTCTAAAGGCCCATTTGCAGGGGTTCAAGGGCAGGTGAAGGTTTTGCCTTTGCCTTCTGCTTGAGATGCCCAGAAACAATTGGTGGGCCATTGTGTGAGACAAAATGCTGGACTAGATGGACTGTGGCCTGATCCAGCCAGGCTCCTTTTATGTTCTTACGTTGTTATGTATACAGAGAGAAGGGCTGAACTGCAGCTCATGCTTAAGTGAATGGCAGAAGAGGCCCTATTATCTTATTTCCACAGAACACCAGTGATGTGGGGAATTTATCCAGTTTGCAAACAGATGGCTTCCACCATTGAAGAAGAAGAAGAAGAAGAAGAAGAAGAAGAAGAAGAAGAAGAAGAAGAAGAAGAGTTAACTTTTGTGCCCCGCTTTGCTTACCCATTTAAGGGGACTCAAAGCGTCTGACAAACCTTTCTGTTCTTTCCACAATAGAACACCCTGGGAGGTAGGTGGGGTTGTGAGAGCTCAGAAGAGAGCTGTGACTAGCCCAAGGTCACCCAGCTGGCTTCGTGGAGGAGGGTAGAATCAAACCTGGTCCTCCCATATAAGAGTCCGGCTCCCTAACCACTAGACCAAACTGGCTTCCTTCAGGAGATGGTATTTACCCATCTCTTTCAAGGTAGAAGTTACATAGGGGTAACAATTTAAGCACTGATAGTTCTAAAACTTGGAAATGTCCAAATGATCATCCAGCCAAGAATAATCAAGTTTTCAAGCTCTTCTGTATTTTTAACTAAAAAGAATTGGTTGTATGGGAGGGGAAAAGCTGAGAATATGTAAGTCTGCCATCCATGCTCTTTTTGATGTTTTGGACTAGAGCAATTGCCGGCACTATCCAGCTTGGTACTAGATGTTTTATTGGTTCAGATTCTGAGATAATGAAAATGTTGTTACGCTATATTCTACTATGGATTAGCTATTTGCATTTTATGGCTAGACTTACTAAGTTCCTTATCTGTGTCATTGGCCATATAAAGCACATACTATGTTCTACTTCTGTATCACGTAAAATATGTTATTATATACTGTAATTACCTGATCTGTACAAAAGGTTTCATTTAGTGCAATGACCTACATGATATATGTTATATGCTTCACCTACTGTGACAGTTTGCACATTTTCTGGTTACACGAAGTTCTTGCAAGCAAGCCACTTAAATACAACTGCAGAGGTAAAGTTGGAATAGAGGGCCTGTTTGCCCTTACCCAACTGGGATGGCTTCACACACTCTAGGGCACTCTATACACACTCCACTGTGCTGCCTCTGTCCCAGAGTGATCCAGAGTATATGAGGCTATCCAAGTCCTCTGCAACTGTGGAGCAGTAAAAGCTGTTCCACAGCTTGACGGTCCCGGAAGCTCCCAAAATGCAGCATTCACATCACTTCCTGGTGCAATAGCTGTGTGGGAATGGGGTGGCATGACTGCGGCCGCACAGTCATCTGCTGCATCACCATCATCATGCCAATGGCCTAGCAGGTGCCAGGAATTGATGTGGCTATTGCTATGCAGATGATCTGTCCCACAAGGTAAGCTGGGGACGGTGCTGGTGTTCATGGTGCTAATGCCAGCCACCCTTCCTGAACGTAACTTTAATGGGACGGTTTCCCACTGAAGTTCAGTGCAAACAGGCCCTACATTTGTGCACCAGATAAGAGGTGGAGGTTTGATGAAGAACCTGGGGGGGGGGTATTGAAGAAAAGAGTTTTTCATGTTTTCTGTTTTTTAAATTTTTTATTGGGAAAAAGGTCTTAATGAAACAACAGTAGCAACTAAAAAAAAACAACCAGTTAGGAAAAAGGGGCTTTCTTGTGTCTTTACAATGTAATTTAATGGGAACAAAGTCAGAGTTTCATCCTTCTCCTACCACTCTTAGTCCACTAGCCACCAGTACCTTAATTTCTGTCTTCAAATGTTGCATTACACAAACATTGACTATAAAGAGAGTAGTCACTTTTTACACATTATGCTCCAAATTTTGACCAGATTAGCACTGATGCGGACGTGTCAGGAGGGCCTGTTCACACTTAACTGCGTGGAATGGCATAACAATACGGTGCTTGCAGTGTGGATGGTCTGTCCCAGACTGTCCAAATTGCTGCGGCAACACCCAGTTATACCATGGCAACTTCTGTTGCACTTTGTTTCAGTTGGGATACTTTTGTATTATTTTTGCATATAGATTCTAAAGTTGCTTGATCATATCAATCCCCTTTTTAGATTAAATGTAATTAACTTGGCAGAGATTTTTTATATATGGAAGAAGAAGAAGAGTTGGCCTTTCTACCTGATTTTCCTCACCCATTTAAGGGGACTTAAAGCGGCTGACAAAGCTTCTATTCTCCCCACAACAGAACACCCTGTGAGGTAGGAGGGGCTGTGAGAGTTCAGAAGAGAGCTGTGACTCACCCAAGGTCACCCAGCTGGCTTCATGGAGGAGGGCAGAATCAAACCCCGTCCTCCCAGATAAGAACATAAGAACATAAGAGAAGCCTTGCTGGATCAGGCCACAGCCCATCTAGTCCAGCATCCTGTCGCACACAGTGGCCCACCAAATTCTCACGGGCATCTCAAGCAGAGACAAGGACAAACCTTCTCCTGCTCCCGAGTCCCAGCAGATGGCCTTAGAAGTGCCCCAGTTCCTCCCCCCCCCCTCAGCCTGAAGGATGCACCTAGGTATTCGTTCTAGTAGCCATTGATACATCTGTCATCCATAAATTTGTCTAACCCTACCTTAAAGCCATCCAGACTGGTAGCTGTCACCACCTCTTCCGGCAGCACATTCCATAAGCCGATGACCCTCTTAGTGAAGAAATACTTCCCCCTGTCAGACCTTATTCTCCTACCCATCAGCTTCATAGAGTGCCCCCTGGTTCTAGTGTTGTGTGATAGAGAAAAGAAATTTTCTCTATCCACCCTTTCTATACCGTGCATAATTTTATATACTTCAATCAGGTCCCCTCTCAAACGCCGTCTCTCCATACTGAAGAGGCCTAAACGTTGCAGCCTGGTTTCGTACGGGAGGTGTTCCAGACCCTTAATCATTCTGGTTGCCCTTCTCTGCACCTTCTCTAGTTCCACAATATCCTTTTTGAGGTGTGGTGACCAGAATTGTACACAATACTCCAAATGTGGCCTCACCATAGATTTATAAAGGGGCAAAATGACACTTGCTGTCTTATTTTCTATTCCCTTCCTAATTATTCCCAGCATTGAATTTGCTTTTTTCGCTGCTGCCACGCACTGGGTTGACACCTTCATGGAACTGTCCACCAGAACTCCGAGATCCCTTTCCTGGTGTGTTGCAGAAAGCTCAGACCCCATCAGTTTATAGACGTAATTTGGATTCTTGGCCCCAATGTGCATTACTTTGCACTTGTTAAGATTAAAGCACATTTGCCACTTGGTTGCCCACTCACCCAATGCTAAGAGATCCCTCTGGAGCTCTTGGCAATCTCTTTCAGATTTTACTACCCTAAATAATTTAGTATCATCAGCAAACTTTGCTATTTTACTATGTACCCCTTCTTCTAGATCATTGATGAATAAATTAAAAAGCATTGGTCCCAATACTGAGCCTTGAGGGACCCCACTTTTTACTTCTTTCCACCCTGAGAATTTGCCGTTTATTACTACTCTCTGCTTTCTGCCCTTAAGCCAGTCACAAATCCAGGACAGAACTTGTCCTTTTATTCCATGGCTGATGAGTTTACTCAGTAGCCTTTGATGTGGGACTTTGTCAAAAGCCTTCTGAAAGTCCAGATAGACAATGTCTACTGGTTCACCTTTATCCACGTGTTTATTGACACTCTCAAAGAATTCCAATAAATTTGTGAGGCATGATTTACCTTTGCAGAAGCCATGCTGGCTTTTGTTCAGCAATGCTTGCTCCTCCATATGCACACTAATTTTGTCTTTAATAATGGTTTCCATCACCTTACATGGAACTGATGTTAAGCTAACGGGTCTGTAGTTGCCTGGATCACCCCTGGATCCTTTTTTGAAGATTGGTGTTACATTTGCTACCCTCCAGTCCTCAGGTACGGAGCCTGATGTTAGGGAAAGATTATATATTTTTGCTAGAAGTTCAGCAATTTCGCATTTGAGTTCCTTAAGGACTCTTGGATGAATACCATCTGGTCCCGGTGACTTGTTCACATTTAGTTTATTAAGACATGCCAGGACCTCTTCCTTGGTTATTTCTGTACAGTTTAACTCTTCAGAAAATACAGGCTCAGCTACTGGCATGTGTCTTCTGTCTTCCTCCGTGAATACGGAAGCAAAAAATTCATTTAGTCTCTCTGCAATCTCCGTTTCTTCTTTAATTACCCCTTTCTGTCCTTTACCATCTAGTGGTCCAACTGCTCTCCTGGTTGGATTCCTACTTCTGATATACTTATAGAAGTTCTTGTTATTTCTTTTGATGTTTTTAGCAATGTGCTCCTCAAAATCTTTCTTAGCTTTCCTAATGGCCGTCTTGCATTTGTGTTGCCAGTGTCTGTGTTCCCTCTTGTTCTCATTTGGACAAGCCTTCCATTTCCTAAATGAACTCTTCTTGTTTTTAATGACTTCATCTACTGCATTTGTGAGCCACATTGGTTTCTTCTTGGACCTAGAAGTCCCCTTTCTTCTTTTAGGAATGCATTCTAGTTGTACTTCCATTATTGTGTTTTTAAGTAGTCTCCGTGCATTTTGAAGTGATTTAACTCTTTTGACTTTCCCTTTCAATTTCCTTTTCACTAATTTCCTCATTTTGGGGAAGTTTCCCTTATGAAAGTTTAAGGTCTCTGTGTTAAACTTTATTAAGAACTTACTCTCTGTATTTCAGTTGAAGGTTATTGCATTGTGGTCACTGTTCCCAATTGGATCAGCTACAGTGACGTCCTTTACCAAGTCCTGAGCATTACTTAGGATCAAGTCCAGGACTGCATTTCCCCTGGTTGGTTCCATGACCATTTGTTCCATGGAACAGTCATTAAGTAGGTCTAGGAATTTTCTCTCTCTATCCTGAGTTGAACAGGAGTTCACCCAGTCTATGTGAGGATAATTGAAGTCCCCCATTATAACCACCCTATCTTTATGGGATACCTCCTTCTCCAATTGTTCATCTCCTTCGGGCGTATGGTTGGGAGGATGGTAGCATGTCCCTATTGTTAGACTTCCTTTTTGGCTTGGTATTTTTACCCACACTGCTTCTGTGGAAGAGTCAGACTCACCTGGACATTCCAGTTCATAAGATTCTATCTCTTCTTTAATATACAAGGCTACACCACCTCCATGTCGCCCTTCCCTGTCTTTCCTGTACAGTTTGTAACCTGGGATGACTGTATCCCATTGGTTTTCACTGGTCCACCAGGTTTCAGTTATGCCAATAATATCAGAGTCCAGCTCCTTAACCACTAGACCAAACTGGTTCAGTAAGTAAAGACATTACCACACACACCCTTTCCAGGTCTTGTTATATTCTTCAGTAGATTATTTTTCAAGTGTTATTTTTTGACATTGGTATAGGCATTTTTGTCAATCCATACACTGAGTCAACACCTCTGTCTGTGTTGGTGTTGAGATAAACATCTTTATTTGGTTGTTCTTTGTTGCTTGTTTATCTCTTTGGGACTGTTTGCTGTGTTGCACACCCAGCCATTGCCATGGCAATTGCAATGCAACATGCAATTGCGCAGCCACGGGCGCCCCACCCCACTTCCTCGAGACTTTGCACCTAGAAGTGTGTGTGAATGTTGCCAACAAGGAGCATACTTGTTGCTCCTGGTCAAGGTGTAGAGAGGTTTTCACTTCTCCACAGCTACAGAGCCTTAGGGCATATCTTAGGACAGCAGAGGTGGTGTGGCATGCACATGCACTTACCCAGCAGCAGTTGGAACTGCTCAGGAAGGGTAAGTGGTGCGAACAGACTCTAAGACTGCATCCCCGTTCAAGAAAAAATGCTGGTTGTAAACCCAGATTAATTTAATCAGCATCAAGCTCCACTTTTTCCTGTTCCCATTTATAGCTTTTTATGTGGATTTACTGGGGAGGACCCCTGCCCCCTCTCTCTCACATCATACCCTGACTTTATGGGTGGGGGGGATCCAAACCCTGTAAGCCTGGCCCTGATTTATAGCCATAGCTACGGGGAAGGGAGCAAATGGAAATGACCATTTATGCATCCTGCCAGCCAGCAAGGCAACTCCTCGGAGACAATGTTACCAGGAAGGCCGCAGCTTTGCGCAGAATAGCTCTGCCGACTGTCAGATTCTGCCTGCTGTTACAATGTAATGTGTATCTCGCAATTGCAGTGGCATTCACAAAAGAGAAAATCTACATTCAAAGATCCAACACTTTTTTTGATCTTCATACAGAAAAGACAAGGGGAACTCTAGCATGGCAGTGATGGCAAGGACAGAGGGCAGACCCTCTTGAGCGTGAAGCCCCACCCATTTAATGGCACCTCCACAACGGCGGCTGGCATTGGCCAGAAGGCTATGGGGGCGTGCCCAAAAGGAATGATCTCCTCCTTGAATAGTCCTGTACCGTTCCCAAAGGAAAAATAAAGGCAGGCTAGCCGGCAAAATGGGACCAAGACATGTTTTTATGAGGGGTTTTTTTTCTGCGGGTTTTGACAATTTAGTCCGCGTAAAGTTTGGGAATAAAAATTTGGATGGAAATGGACAATTCCCAGAATGGACTGCATACTTTTTTTTTCTTGAATGGGAACGCAGCCTGAGTCTCAAATCTGTATACAAATAGCAGGTCATGCAATATCTTAATATATCAATCTTTTCCCAGTTGAAATGAGCAAAGGCTTGTTCTGTAATATATTCATTTAAGATATAAGAGATTGCTGTATTCATTGCTGTGGACTAATACAAATATCTGGAAATAGTTTCTTTCAGCTATGGGGGCTGGAAGGAGATGAGCTACAAGGCTACTGAAGACATGAGATACAGGAGAAGCATTAAGGCATATGTAGAAGAGAAGAAAAACCTTTCCTGTCCTGGGGGCTGTTTTATGGTTCAGATTATAGGTGTCACTCACTTTTTAGAATATGTTTTTTCAGGAAAATTGTGACCCCTATATTCAGGTCAATACAGTGTCTCAAGCTTCTATAGTGTATTCTTCTTCTGTATGCAATGCATCTTCTTTTTTACTTCTTGCATTTATAACTTCTGACCTTTCTTCCAAGAAGTTCAAGGGAAGTTTTCTCTCCATCCCCATTTTTATCATCAAAACAACCTGGTAAGGAAGGTTCAGCTGAAAGGCTGAGAGCTAGGAGGGTGCTAAGGTGCAAATATCTTGCTTGTGAGCTTCCCATAAGTTACTCATTTGCTACTGTGAAAACAAGCTGCTATACCATGAGCTTTTCACCTGACTTGGCAGGGTTCTTCTGCTACCCTTATGACTGACTTCATGGTTTAAAGAAGATTTTGGCCCTGAGGCCAGTTAGCACTTGGCCTGCTAGTATACGATGGGTAGCTTCTGAGAAGCATCATATGTACTCGCAGGAGGTGTTTCCACATCAGAAATGTCTCCTGCTGTCCCAGAGGCTATAACACATGTCCCATTCCTTACCTGTTCTGGCCAGAGAAGTGGCCATTTGCACCTCTGCCAGTACTGGGGTCATCTGTGCAAGCACACTGGCACCTCAGATGACCCCAAATACAATTGTGCATGTGTGTGCATCACCATTGCAGTGGTGATGGCCCCAGCGTATGTGCAGTCGTGCCAGGCTCCGCACAGAAGATGGCGGTGTGTGGACGCGTGTCCGGACCCAGGTAGGTCTGCAGTTGTGCTGGGGGTTGGTTTGGCGTGCACTAGCACTTACAAGTGTGAATGCTAGTTCACACAAGTGGGGATGCATTTTTTTCATCCCATGGATGGGGAGCAAATTGCAGAAATGCCTCTGGTTTCTTAGGTACCAATCCTACACTAGATCCACCATAGCTCACTGGCTGTTGTTGTCATCCCACAACTTGACTTCAGTGCAGGCCTAAAATAAATTGTCCAGAAAGCTCTGCTTGTCTCCTCTTTCTTCAAACACAGCCTATGGGAAGTGGGGAGTTGTGTTTAATGAGACACACTTGACCAGTCACAAGCAGAGAAGGGCGGTCGGGTTTTGCAGTGCCTGATAGGTAATGCAGCCAAGAGGTTGCCAGAAGTACCATCTAAATTGCAATCCATTGACTTTCTCAAATCTGCTTGCCTGGAAGAGAAGCAAAAACAGGAGTAGAAAAGGAGGTAAAGTATGTACGTGACCTGTGTGCTTAGCGTAGGAGAAGAAGGGGACTCAAAGTAGCTGTCAAGCCTTCTGTTCTTCTCCCCATAACAGACACCTTGAGAGATAGCTGGGGCTGTGAGTGGTCAGAAAGGAAGCTGTGACTAACCCAAGGTTACCCAGCTGGCTTCATGGAGGAGTGCAAAGAGACAAGCTGTTTTCTTGTGGCATTATCGAACTCAGAAAAACAACAACCCTCTTTTGGTTGGATAACATGGGAAGGAAATGGGGAGCCTTTGCTGATGTGTTCCCTTGCCTTGAAACTGGACTGAAGCCGGATTAAAACTCAAGTCTAGCTGGCCCCCTTCTAAGCCTTTCATGAACATTCCGTGCTAAAAGTGGATCGGAGAAGAGTCGGGAACCCGAGCGAGGGCCACACGCCGTCTCTCTGAGGCGCCCTTTCCGTTTCGGCTCTTGGGCGCCCTCCGGCCCGCTTCGCGCCCTCCCGCCTCGCCCGTGGGAGGCCTCCGTCCACCCGCGCCCACGGGGACCGGCCCGGTTCCGATTCCACCGGGCTGCGCCTGTCGCCGGAGCCTGTCCCGTGGGCTGACCCCGCTCCCTCGGCGCTTCCCTCCTTCACGGCGGCTCGGCGGCGCTTTGGAAAGCCATGGCTGAGGCGAGCCGCTTCCGGAGGTGCGCCCCGTCCGCCAGCCTTCCCCGACGAGGCCGACGCCGACCCTGGACGCCGCCGACGCCGCCACCGCCTCCGTTGCGCCGACGGTCCTCGGCTCGAGCCCAGCTCTCCTTCTTGCCCTCGGCGCGCCGAGGCGTTTTCCGGGCTCTGCGCGGCTGGGGGCCGAGGAGGCTGGCGCGGGAGGCGCGGGGGGGCTGGCGGTGACCGCGGGCGCCCCAAACTTCCCTCTTCGGTCCAGGGAGGCGGCAGAGCAACCGGGACTAGGGGAGGAGCCGGGGGAGGGGTGACCCGTCGGTTGGGAAGGCGGCGCAGGGAGGGAAGTGCTACGTGTCTCCTCAGAGGCAGCCTTTATACCTACTCCAGCGCCCGGGCGAGAAGACCTCGGCAGTCAGTCAGTCAGTCAGCCGCTCCCGGGCCGCGAACGAGCCGACGACAGAGTCGCCTGCCTGCCTGCCTGCCTGCGGTTGTGGCTGTTTATCCCCCTCGCGGCCGCTGCCAGCAGCCAAGGGAATCGCCGCCGTCGGGTGAGGACGCGTGAGGCCAGCGACATGTCCGAGAATAAGAAGCAAAGGATGGTAGGTGCTGCTGCCTCAGCGGCTTTCTCCCCCAGGCTCCCGCCGACGCCGACGCGCTCCTTGCCACAGTTCACACCCGCAAGCAGCAGCAGCAGCAGCAGCAGCACCGCATCGCGGTACCGTCCTGCCGCGCCGCCTACCCTCCCGCCTGCCTGCCTGCTGGGACAGACGGAGGCGCCCTTTTCGCACCTAGTGTAACCGGCGTCGCCCTCCTCCTCCTCACGCGCCCCTTCCTTTCTCCTGATTGGTTCACGCTGCCACATCTCCCCAGGGGGCCACAACTAGCGAGGCCACTCACTAGTGGCCTGAAAGCCGGTGTGTGTGTCATGTCATTCGTTCGGGGGAAACATCTCCGAAGGGCATAAGTCAGACGATGGAAGCTTTTTTGTTTGTTTTTGGAAGTTTTGGGTGGTTTATAAAACTTGTTGGGGGAAGGGTGCTCAAAGGTGACATGCTCAGGGGACACTTGTCCATCAGCAAGCCTGTTGCAGGTTTGGAGAGGGAAGAAGTAGTCAGTTTGGATTTCTGCTCCCAGGCTGGAAAAGAGAGCTTATTCCCTTCTTCTGGAAGCCTCCTGCCAGTAATATCTTCCCTCATGAGCTCTTACTGCCCCAGAGAGAACAGCATTAAAGGAAAGTAGGGGCCATTCTTTTCTCAGACTTTCTGGGCACCAGGTGAGGGAGACCATCAACCTGTGACGTCCCTTGGTCCTCTCTCAGTCAAAAGAGTGCACAAAGCTGGACTACGACCATCAGGGTCGATTCAGTTGTGACCCAGAATGGGTTTAGGTGATAAGGTTTGGCAATGGACCAGGGTCCAAGGGAAGGTGGTGTTAGGCGGACAGGGCTTCATGGGGAGAATGTGAGGAGATGGAGGACGGTTGCCCTTGCAGGCCACCCCAGATCCTTCCTGCTGAATCATCCTAATAGAGCAGACAAGCAAGCAATAAGAGGCCACAATTGCTCAAGAGTCAAGGTTTCCTCCCAAGAGCAGGAGACTGAGCAACTACATGAAAGTTGCCAGCGACCTCATTTCCAGAGGTGCTTCTGAGCACCAGTCACTGGGGAACCTGAGAGGGCTGAGCGTTGGGCCCATGAAGTGCCTCGTAGGTTTGATCAGCAAGTATTCACCTCTTGAAGGTGATTCATTCCATGCTGGAGAGAAAGCAAAAGCTTCCATCTCTGCCCATTCTCTGAGCTTTCCAACAGTGGCCTAAAAAGAGGGAGAGTGCCACTGCTACCTCCTCAACACCATAAGCACTCTCACCACCGCTCCAAGAACGTGGCTGATTGAGAAGAGGTGCCATCTGCCTGCGACTTCCCTGTAGGAATCGCCGGAAAACTCCTAGCCAGATTGGTCTAGTAGTTAAGGAGCTGGACTCTTATCTGGCAATACCGGGTTTGATTCCGCCCTCCCCCGTGAAGCCAGCTGGGTGACCTTAGGCTAGTCACAGCTCTCCTCTGACCTCTCACAGCCCCACCTACCTCACAGGGTGTCTGTTGTGGGGAGAAGAACAGAAAGCTTTGTCAGCCACTTTGAGTCCCCTCAAATGGGTGAGAAAAGTGGGGTAGAAAAGCCAACTCTTCTTCCTACTTCCTTTGTGAGCAAGTAGAGAGAAACCAGAAGTAGCTACTTTTCTTTGCCATCTCCTTTGCTGCTGGGAAGAAGGCAATTCTGGGTGGAGGGCGAGGATCTCCCTAGCTAGTGGCCCACCAGCCAGAAAAGCCAAGAGACAAAGCTCTTTGCTACTTACCTTCTCCCAGCTGCCGCTGTGGAAGGCTGATCTTCAAGATCAAGTTGTCCATGATTGAGGCATGCTTTTGGAACCTTTGTTAAATGTCACATAAATGTGGTGAAATGGAGATGTGGGTGACTTGGCCATAGCAATGATAACTAAACCAGCAACTCAGCAGTACTTATAGCTTAAACTGAATTTTATATATTATTTGTATCACACCTTTCCTCTGAAAAACCCAGAGAGGTGGATGCCATTTTCCACCTTTTTATTTTATCCCTGCAACATCGCAGTAAAATAGGTGAGGCTGAGAAGATTGGACTAGCTCAGGGTCATTGAGGCTGTATAGGACACAGGAAGTGGCTCCCACTTCCCTCCTGGGGCAGGGTGCATGGGTCTCACACTTCTCTGTTTCTGAGTGGGCAGCTCCAAAGATGAGAGGCCTCACTGCCAGAAAGGGCTCTAGAAGTGGGCCCGGTCTGCCAAGTTGCCTGGGTAAGGCAGGCTCTGTAGAGGGCTGCCATTTTTCCAAACAGCAGAAGAAAGCATTTTCCAGTGTTCTGATGGACACACTGTAGGGTCCCTGGAAGCTGTACTGTGACAGGTGTCCCAGTTATTTGACCATTGCACTTTGTTAGCTATCTGGGGGTGCCCACCACCATAAATCTGGAGACATCCTCAGGCGTCATGCTGATTTGAATCTAGGGGTGCTTAGGTGTTCTAACCACTATGCTACTCTGACCTTCTGCTTCTGCCTTTACTGAGAACTAGGGCTGCGTCTTCATGGCATGCGTTATTTCGATTTAAATAATTCGAAATAACTGACCCGGAACAAAGCTGTCTACACGACTTGCAAATTGATCCGGTTCCGAGGGCATTCCGATTGCAGCCTTAACGCGGAATCAATCCTGGTAATCCCCACAATAGCCCTGTGCTCCCGCCCATTGCCAGTCATGGTGCCCTGTGATTGGTCCTCCCTCCCAGGATCCCACCCTCCCTTACCTTTGCGTCATCCATGCTCCGCCGGGGATCCCCTGCCCGATCTGTCCCCTTCTCTCCCCTCCCTTTCTCTTCCCAGCAGCAGCAGCAGCAGCATCCATCCATCCATCCATCCATCCATCCATCCTGGCGCGGCGCGGGTGGCTTTGCCCTGGGACTCCTCGTTGCCCGGTGGCAGAGCCGCCGCCACTTTGCGTCATCCATGCTCCGCCGGGGATTCCCGTTCTCTCCCCTCCCCCTTCTCACCAGCAGCAGCAGCAGCAGCAGCAGCAGCAGCAGCAGCAGCAGCAGCATCCATCCATCCATCCTGGCGCTGCGGCGCGGGCAGCTTCGCCCTGGGGCTCCTCCACCGCTGGAAAAGGAGGAGAGCCGAGAGGCGGGCGAGCTCAGTGTGCCCACCGCGGGGGAGGGCGAAGGGGGCTCCTCGCTCGCTCTTCCCCCGGGGGCCGGGAGGGAACTCGGAGAGCGGGGAGAGTGGGCTGGGAAAGTTCCGCGGGGACTCCCCTTTCCTTTCCTTTTTAAAGTTCAGAACTGTGCAAAACTGCAACATTGTTATAAGCTACATCGCTACAGTGTAGCTTTTGAGGTAGTGGCTGTTTGATTCTTTCAATGGAATCACTCTTTGGAAGCGAGCTATTGGGGGAGGGAATCCTAAACATGACGTGCCTTGAATACGGACAAGCCATTGGTTACAGTGCGATTGGGGGCGGGACAGCCTGGACACGGAATCTCATCCCGGAAAACGATACTGTCCACACAGTAAAAAATGAAACACGTATCAAGGGCACGATCCAGAGTGAGAGCTGTTGAAATCAGGATTTATTTCAAAATGGTTTAACGTCGTTTAACACGGAAATACCGTGTTAAGCCAAACTGCCGTCCGGCCAAGGAGAACTCAAAACATTTTGAATTCGCGATAACGATCCCGTGGGGATGTGGCCAGGGTTTGATACACAGAACTGCAAAGGTCTAGGTAAAGACAGTATGCCTTCATCTTTTATTTGTTGGTGCAGTCCAGAAGTGAGCCAGTTTGGTCTAGTGGTTAAGGAGCTGGACTCTTATCTGGGAATACCAGGTTTGGTTCTGCCCTCCTCCATCAAGCCAGCTGGGTGTCCTTTAGCTAGTCACAGATCTCTTCTAAGCTCTCACAGCCCCACTTGCCTCACAGGGTGTTCTGTTGTGGGGAGAAGAATAGAAAGCTTTGTCAGCTGCTTTGAGTCCCCTAAAATGGGTAGGACAAGTGGGGCAGAAAAGCCAATTCTTCTTTTTTTTCTGCACATAGTTATTTAAGATTAGGCCTCTTCTTTAGATAGAAATCTCACACTGAACCAGTGTAGTTTATTTCAGAGGAAAACATATTTTCATGGATCTTCCCAAAAGTGATCCAGTTGTAACTGGGCTAGTTTCAGATCTTCAGCCTTACTTCCATTAAATCCCTTTAAGCAGCCTGTGGCTTATACTCAAAGCATGCTTTGCCACCTGTCCTAAGATCATATTTTAGGGCAAGACTGGGAGATGAGTAGATATTATGTTTCATTTTATTTCTTCACTCCCGTCCTAAAGACTTTAGGGCCTGTTTGCACTTACCCTTCTCGAGTGGCTATGGTTCGATTGCCATGGCAACGGCTGAGTGTGCAGCTGAAGTTGCTGTGGCTGTTGTTGTAGCAGTTTGGACAATCTTGGATGGACCGTCCATACCGCAAGGCTGGGGGTCTGGTTAGGGACTGCGCCAGTGTTGGCAGTGCGAACATGGGCCTCACGACCCCAACGTCACTGTGGTAGAATGGTATTGTTATACTATTCCATGCAGGTATGTGGGAACAGGCCTGAAGGGGACGCTCATTGTACCAGCAGGATCTTGTTTTTCAAGGAAGCAAGAGATCTCTGCCTGAAAAAGTGTCTCCTCCTTCTCCTCCTTCTGTGTGATCTTAGAATTTGCATGCAGATTACAGATGAAAAAATGCCTATTAGTGCAGTTCCCGTGTCAAAGATCATCCTTTAGGGCAGGACTGGGAGATAACTAGACTACATATTGTGCTTCAAGCATCCCAGCTAATCTTGTTTGTTTGTGTTCTTCTAGTAAGGTGATCTGTTCTGATTTTTTTTCCTGTTTAATTTCCGCTTTCAGTGGTGTGCAATCTGAACTGTGTAAGAAGTCACACTTTTGCTTGCTTATATGGCCCTTTAAAAACATTCCAAGTGTTACTTCAGACTTAGAATAATTTCTCTGAAATTCCAGAGGTAGTTTGGCAACTGTGTACACACACTAAAAGCAGATAAGCAGATGTAGATATTCAGCCTCTCGTCACATTCTCCAGTACCCAAATTTATTCTTGGTTTGAAGACTACTCTCCTCCCAAGTAGTAACCAAATAGTATTCTCCACATTTATAGTTTGCATGCATGCTCTTCATGCTATTTCTCGTATGTGTCAATTCGTGACCATTCAAAATCACTGGGAATAGATACTTTCTGTACTCTTTCTGCTGTTAACAGTTTGTGCTTTACAAGCTGTGGTGTTTATTTAGAGGACCGTTTTAAGGAACCGTTAGAAAACCACTGATTTTGTGGTGATAGTGATGGTAATGACGGGGTTTGAACCATGAATCTTATTAACTTAGGATCTTTTAGCTGGTTCACATTCCTTCCTGACTGAGCAGAATTTTCTTAACCCAACACTTATATCTAGTCTGGTTTGCCCATGCCCATCTTCTTTGCAAATGGGATTGAAAAAGCTTGTGATGATGTGCTGCATAACACAAAGGATCCCTAATGTGAATCAACAGAGAGTCAACATAGTTTTGTGCAGTTGGTGTCTCCTGGGTACATGATGCCACAGGCATTGACCACACTGAGCCATCAGTCTGCCATGTGAACTTCAGGGAAGGCAGCTTACAGAATTCTCAAAATGTCTGTGTCTCAGCAAAAGTTCTCATTTTGCATCCTCTTGAGGTTCCATGTAGAGAACAGAGAACAGGAGGAATCATCACATTTTGGTTTTCAAAAGCCTTTTCTGCAGTAGATCTAGATCAGCGGGTCTGGAAGTGTGGGTCGGATTGGTGCTGTCTGCACTTATGGCTGCAATTGACATTAAGTCACTTTGGGGCTACAAAATTTGTGTGAGTTTTGCCGCTGCCTTCCTCCACACCTCCAAAGGCTAGGCATGACTGTTCCCAGCCTTGGGGCCTGGGGTGGTGGTAGTTTTTGGTGATGTGCTCTGGCACACCACTGAAAAGTTCCCGCAGTAGTCCTGGAATATAGAGGTGTTCTACCTAGATGCCTCTTGTGTTCCAAAGGCCCTGGTCTCTCTGGTGGACTTGATTAAACAGGCCCCCTAGAGAGCTGGATTAAGGTCACTTGCTCCATGTAGTGGAGATGGAGTAGGACTAACAGGCTTCCTTGACCCGCATTAATGTGCAGATGAGGGGGTCCTGAATGCGGCCTACACGTACCCCTTGATCCGGATCAAAGGTAGGTACAGAAAGGGGCAGAGACTGTTTCAAGGAAAAAATGAGATTAGTTAAAGATGCCTAAATAGTTCATGCTCAAGAGAGCACACCCTTGGCCATTCCAGTTGTGTACACATGTATATATTCACATGCTCATGGAAGAAGAGAAGAAGTTGATCAGCATTCATTGCACATGCTAAAACTCTGTGCATCTTAGATGTTTCTAGCTCAACAGAAGTAATTATTCCTCTTTACCTTGATCAGACCTCGTCTAGAGTCCTGTGTCCTGTTTTGGGCACCCCAGTTTAAAAAAGACATTGACAAACTAGAGCAAGTCCAAAGGAGGGCTACCATAAGGGTTAGTGGTCTGGAAACCATGGCCCTTCCCCCCGGCCTCAGCTGTCGGAGAGGGAAAGTCAGGCTTTCCCTGTTTGACAGCTGGGCCTTCCCCCTGGCCTCCCCGAATTGGCTCGCTTGGAGCCAGGCATCGGGAGGCCGTGGGGTGCCTTCCCCGGGGTTCCTCTCACCCGAGAAGCAGTGATTGCTGCTACTCAGGCAAGGGGACCCCGTAGCCTAACCCCACCCACCTCACCTGGGGTCACGCGTGCGCGATCCGCATCTTACCTTGTCGCTACAGGGCCGATTCTAGCAGCGGGAGGACTGGTGTGCACTGCGCATGCATGCGCCATGGCCTCCCATTGGCCAGCTGCCCTCAGGAGGGTGGCTGGCCAATGGGAGGCTGCGTCGCATGAACGCACAGTGCACACCGGTCCTCCTGCTGCTAGAATCGGCCAGATGCCGGGGCTTTAGAGTACAGTACATCAATGGCTAGATCCGCAGAAAGTTACAATATTTTTTCCTATGTTCAGGAGCCCCTTGCTTTGATTCTAAGTCTGAGGGCAGGGACCTAAGATTAATATAATATTGTAATTTGCATTGAGACCTCCAGGTATAGGGCAGGATAGAAATACGAATAAATAAATAATAAACTATATTATGTTTAATTGACTTGCAACATCTCTTGTTTCCGCTGTAGTACATTCTTCAGGAAAAAACCAAGAAACAGCTCAGAATGTTTTATCAGAGAGAATAGACACACAGTGAGATCTCGGTGTTCTCCTCGTTATCATACTTTTCTTCAGATTGCTTTTGGATAGGAAACTTTCTATTTCATATTTGCTTCTTTTTTAAAAAATGTTTAACTTCATTGTTTTGCAAATTGGCACTAATTTAGATGCTTGCTGTGTGTAGGCCTGCTGCCAAAATGGACATTACTCCTTCACTAGTCTCATTTCTGTCGATCGTGCAATGCAGGCGAAAGCTTGAAACAGGAAAAATGTAGAGAAGGGAGAAAAGGCCACAGAAGATTTTTATGGCAATGTCTGCAGTTGTATTGAAATGTGTCAGACAACTTAATTGCAATAATAAAAACTTGTTATTCATACCTCTGAATTTTCTCTTTCCTTTTCAAAAGTGTCAAGACTCAGTCCTCAGTTCATAGGACCCAGCCCATGAGAAAACCTGAAAAAAGATATGGCACATGCCCAGGCAACAACTAAATATCTTTATGTTCGTTGATGTTAGATTAGGGTGGTTATATTTCAGATTTCACAGAACTGTTTCAAGAGAGGAGTACATTGAAAGGCCAATGAAGCTTGAAAGCTTGTTATCACAATGCCAACAGAAATCAGGTTGATCTTACAAAATATATTTGCTTCTATCAATAGCTGAGTTCCAGTTGCACTCTGAAAGTGAATAAACCCATTTTCAAACTATCTGAGTGTTACAGTTACGGAGCAGTATTTTATTTTTCAAACACAGGGAATCTTGCTTTAAACCTAAGCTGTGCTTGTTAATCAGCCATTCTAAATGGTCACGTAGGTGACCTGAGGCCTGTTTGCACTTGGCCTTTTTCTGGAGTATTATCTCAGGATAGGGATCCGTGGTCTGCATGCTAATGCAGACTCTGGTAAGTCTCACTTGGGGCCTGCTATAGCCTGCACTAGCATGTGGACAGCAGGCTCCTATTCCAGGATATATTCCAGAATAAAGCCAAGTACAAATAGCCCTTGGGTGCTACAGTTTAGACACATTAACACAGATTAGGTGTCTTTACAGTGCTAAGGAGGATATCGCAGGGTCTGCACTAGGGGTGTGCACAAATGCAATTTTTGGGATTCTATTTGATTTGAATCAGATATCCAAAAATTCAATTCAATTCGGATCTTTAAAATTTGAATTTAACCAAGTTTGATTTGAATTAAGCAAATTTGAATCTATTTGTTTGAATTTTTGATTCGAATTTGCACTTACAAATATTGACAACATTTATATGTGCCCGTATGCATCTTTCACGCATCTGTACACGTCCATATGCATCCCGTAGTTATCCTGTATGCAACCCGTTTTCATCCCATATTAATTTGTAAAAATGCATATGAATGCAGGAAAGATGCGTATCTGCAAGTATGCATCATGTACGACCCCGTACACATGCGAATATTTGGATAATTCAAACAAATAGATCCAAAATTTGAAATTCATTTGAATTTTTAAATTTGAATTTATAGACATTCAGTTTGAATTTGAATGTTGAAATTGAGGCAAATTCGATCAAATTTCAGATACCTTCGAATATTCATGCACATCCCTAGTTTGCACTGGACAGTTGTTGCATTTTGGGACTACACACCAAAAAGTATCTTTACAGATATCCTATTGTATACTGTGGCTGAGTTCATACCCAGGTTTTAATCCAGGGCCGTTCTTGACCAAAGTTGTCAGCCGGGGCTTTCATGGCTGAGTGCCTAGAAATGGCATACTTCCTGTGCCACTTTCTAGAGCATGGCTGAAACAGCGCTGGGCTTGGTATACTGACCATGAATGAGTGCAGGCTGCATACAAGCCATAGTCTAATATATCACAGTAGGACATGTGTGGCCTGCTTGTAAGCAGATCACAGTACAATATGATATCTCCTATTCCAAAGCTCCATCCACTTCTGCTAAGCTACTTTATTCCTGCACTGTGGTGCCGACAGTGTGGCCTAGAGCATCACTTGGGTTGGTCCAGTTCAGAATGGGCCATACTGTCTACACATACACTACATAGAAATTGTAGTAGTTCAGAACGTGGTCTGGAAATCCATGTTTTTATGCAGTACCTAATATTTGTATTAACCATCTTGTGTGTTAAAGGGTGAAACTCTTAACTCTGCCCCCCTTCCAAATGTGTGTGCGTTGAGTTTGCCAGATTTTCAGGCAACCACTATAGGTGTGCCTTCAGCAGTAGATTGTTGTGTGGGAGATTATATCTGTTATCATGCTGTCAAGAAGTTTGCCTTCTACTTTCTACAAAACCTGCTCCTATGAAAAGCTCAAGAAAGGATCACATCATTTCTCCCCTTGACAGCTGGAAGCCCTGATGCACATAGGATCGCAACCTAGGGTCGTTGAATGGCTATTGGCATCTTATGTGAGTCTGAGAGAAAGCTCTCAGGAGAAAACACATGTTCAGACTTGTTACTATTGCCTCACACTTCCTTACTCCCCAGTTTTCAAGCAGATCCCCAAGCTTCCTGATCTTAGAAAATCAATTGTGTCCCAGCATTGTGCTGATTCCTGAGCTATTAAGCCAAGGATTTGGAATGGCTAAGACCACTTGCCATACATTGTAGTAAGAATCAGAAATGTCAACATGATCTAAGAATTGCTAGTACTCCAGTGTAGCAATCCTTGAAAGAGTCTGTTGGTTTAACTCCAGGGTGTTACTTAACTCAGCAATGCTGTCAAAAGATTAATGTTGCTTTGTCACAGCTTTGCTTCAATGGTCTGTCTTTGGCTCTTCTAAGGAAGGTTTCTCAATATCCAATACTTCAGCATTTATGAATCTGGCAAGATCTAATAATTAGCTCATGTTTTGTTAAAAAAACATCTTTAATCTGGATATTAGAGCCAAATTAATTTATATAATATGAAGTCAAGCTGCTAGATGATTGGATTATTATTATACTATTATTATATTATATTCCTTATGGCTTAAACTGTGCTAACCACATTTACAGTATTCTGCTCTTAATGGTTTGAGTCAAACAGTTCTAAATCAACCCCCATCTGGGCCAGTTTTCCATGTATTTTGTCTCCATCTTGTTTGTTAAAGGCTAATTTTGTGCAGACTTGGAGCTTTGTCAGGTCCTGGGGGAAGCAACTTGCAAAGCTACAGATTTGCACCACTGCATAAAACTTTTTTTTTTTTAAGGGAAAAGTAGGGACAAAATGGGGCAAGGAAAAATTGGGGCCCTAATGTCTTTTTTAAAAAAAGTTTAATCTATTTGTGAAGGCTTGATCTAGAACTGGTTTGATTCAGTTCATTTCAAACCAAAGCAACAAATTCAGTTTGTGCCCATGTTTCTTGCCATCTTCTCTGCAAAATTAATCACTTTCAGAGAAGTGGGTATTCTTGGCTTCCTACTACTGAAAAGTTGTAAGTGGTAAGTTGATCTTCCCTCTTGCAGTTATAAAAGTTACAAAACTCTGCAGATCAGATATGAACTTCCCTTATTGACCACTTTGTTTCACTGCAGCCCATCTGTAATGTAAATTGAGTAGGGATGTGCACAAATGTTTGTTTGTTTGTTTGTTTTGGCATTCGATTTGTAACAAACTGAATATTAGAAAACTTGTATTCGTTCAAATAGATCCCCTTCAAATGTGGTAGGATTCTATTCAATACGAATGTATTCATATGAATCCGTACGAATATCTAATACAAATGCATACGTATCCGATACATATACGATACAAGTGGATACGTACACTATCTGATACTTATCTGAAACAAATGCATACATAACTAATATATATCTGACACATATCCGACACGTATCCCCAATTTAATGAATGTCCAAACTATTCATATGAATATTAATGTAGGTATGTTGTAACATTCCATTCATATATGAATGTCCAAATTTTTCTGAATAATGAATATTACAAATATTCATCCACATCCTTAAAATTGAGTGATCCTGCCTCTCTCTTGCGTGAATTTGCTATAAACACTGAATGTAATATCTGATAACCTCATATTCCAATGCCTTGAAAAGAACAGTGAGAGAAAGAAATGTGGTAAAAAAAATCAAATGATGCAATGCATTGGTTGTTTCCAAATTATGCAATGCTCTGGCTGTCTTAGGCAGGTATACATGAAATTGCCCTATTCTAAGAATGGAATAGTAATACTGTGTAAAACAGCAGAAACAGAGTAGTAACATATGATTGGAGAACACATTTTAGCCTTGCCTGCCCAGATTGGTTCTCAGCATGTTCACCTGGGGCGATTTCATACTTCCCTTCGGTTCTGTGGATGGGAAAGGTATGTGAAAGACTTATTGTTCACTAGAGCACTAGTCAACGACAGCCTAGCCCCTGCGCAATCAATCACTTACCTGTGTTTGATCACCAGGTCAATCCCCCATGGGGTGTCACCATCTTCGATCCGGCACCCTGCATGAAGACACATGTGTCTGCACCATTGCTACATGGATGTTGATGCTCTGTGCAAGCGCAGTTGGGTCAAAGGCCGTCTCAGCTGCCAGCACACTTGTGCGGCCACTCCAATGGCCCATTGCACCAGAAAAGGTGCAGATGGCCACAGTTGGATGTCTCAGGGAAGGATTTGTTTAATGTTAGTTTGTGTGCAGTGCAGAATTTTGTGCACCACTGCTAGTTTATAATTAGGCAACATCGGGGCAGGCAGGGGGTGCTTGTAAGCTGTAGGCGCCACCCGCACATACAGATGCATTTGCCCAATTATAAACTACAGGCTGAAGTGCGAATTGGACCATGGCTAGCTTGGACCATGTAATCTGGAAACAGTGAACAATTATAAGAAAAAGCTGTAATTGTATCTTTTTTGTTTTTAAGGGGAATTTCCTATGATGAAAGGTATTCTTTGCACATGTATGCAAAGAAAGGTTAATAATTTGCACTGTCAGAATATGAATAGCCCTTTGGCCATCACAGTACAATGGAAACAAACATCAGTTTTTAAAAATCAGTAAAACAGGGTTGTTCTAGGTGAAGCCTATTAAACACAGTTCCTTTCCAGTTGCTTTTGCATCATTCTTTTGACAGTCAAAGAATGTTGGGGTTGTGTGTCAGCCAAATGATAGTAAAACAAGGCTGTTTGGATATAGTGCCAAACAACTGTTAATCAAGTCATTTTATGCAAGCAAAAAAGCATAACTTCACAAAGAGGCATGTTGGCAGGAAGGAACTGCAGTTAGTGTCCTTGGCCTGTTTTTCAAGAGATACATAGCAAGCTGGACAAACTATGGCTAAGTGGAAGGTATGA
The DNA here is from genome assembly GCA_023333525.1 of Aspidoscelis tigris stejnegeri. NCBI lineage: Eukaryota > Metazoa > Chordata > Lepidosauria > Squamata > Teiidae > Aspidoscelis > Aspidoscelis tigris. Next base: position 85,362,969 of record JALMGA010000002.1, on the reverse strand, counting down.
TTGAGGCCGTTGAAATAGACCTGAATAAGTGATCAGATTCATTCTTAAATGTGTGTAACTCTGTGGCCATTTCTCCATTGGCCCTTGTTCCAGATTATATCCCAGAATAAGAACCGGCAATGCAGACTACAGCAGGCCTGAGCCCGGGGCAGGGGCAGGGGTGGCGGGCTGGGAGTGATGGTAAAATCTGCTTTTCTAGCCTAGAATGTTCCTAAGAGGGGAGGTGTAGGGGGCATGTGGATGATCCTGCCTGTCTGAGCCTTCAGATTCAAATGATCTGAGGCTGCATCCCCAAGCAACTTATTTTCCCTCTACTGTCCCTCTATTCCAACGGACTTAAAAAGTCAGTTCAGTTCCGGAATAAGTGTCCACATGAAGCTCGGCAAAACACGCATTTAAAATGCATCTATTGTCCCCACGGAAACGTGTTTTCTTTGCCCGCATCTTTTTCTCCCCACCCCCTCTCTTGTTGATAGGGTGCTGGTGGGAACGGGGAGGGACTGTGATCTGCGCAGCCACAACCAGCGAGACAACCCCCGACAAGTCCAAAAGAAAAATAGCCATCCGTATTCATGAGTTTTCCGTCTGTCTCCCCGCCTGCAAAGGCAACCGGGCGGAAGCAATTCATTACACTATTTACAAGATCTCCGGCTGCCGAAATGGCTTCCCGTGCCGGCAAAGGCAGTGGCTGCAGCCATCGACCACACAATCGTGTGCTCATTCACTTCAACACTTTCACTCTGATCACTGTCAAAATCCACCCCATACAGCAGCGGTAACTGTAGCAATCCACCCACTTCATACCTTATAACAATGTTGCAATTCTCCACAATTCTGACTCTTTGAAAATTCTGACCTTTAGAAAGGGAAAGGAAGGGAAGCTGCTGCAGTTCTGGGAGATGTGTGAATGTTTTATGGCTGTGTGTGCAGGCGGCAATCCCTGCCCCTTTTGCCACGGAGCATCCCCATAGTAAATGCTGCCAGGAAAACCCGTGGCTTCCAAAAAGTGCTCTGGTAGTCTTCTTTAAAGGGCACTTTCCCCCCCAAGAATTTTCCTCCTTTTGTGCCGCTGGAAGCTCGGAGAAAAGCTGGGCATGGGGGCACTCAGAGGCAAAAGAAGCTTTTTAACAGATGTTTTATTGCTTGGGGATGGGCCCTGAGAGATCTCCATCAGTTTGTCCACAGCAATATGCCAGGAGTAAACAGCTCATTTGGCTCCCGGCTGTGGAAGCATTACCCCAAAGAAACCTACTTGTTTACATAATGCAGTGGACCATAAGATTACTTTTTATTTATGGCATTTCTACTCTGCCTTCAACCTCCCCCCCCCCCCCTCCAACACAAGATGCTGGGGAATTATTTGATTCCCACTTTATTCTGACAATAGCCCCGGGAAGTAGATTAGGGCTAAAGATCTAAGATGACTGTATGAGTTTCAAGGGCAGCAAAGATCAGGTGAAGTGGGAACCATCTACGCTTGAAGTGCTGGTATACTCCCTAACCAAACACCAGAACTTCAGGTGTGGATGGTCCAGCCTGGACTGTCCAGATCACCACAGCAACAGTCGTGGCAACTTCCACTATATGCCAGGCCATTGCCATGGTGATAGTGATGTGGTGTGTGACTGTATAGCCACAGCCACAGCCACAACTCCCCCTCCCCCCCTGCAGTATTTGCACCAGGAAGAGCCTATGAATACTGTGTGTGCAAGAGCGACCAGGAGCTCACCAGTTGCTCCCAATCAAGCTATGGAGAAGTTTTTACTTCTCCACAGCTATGGAGGATTGGGGTGTTCCAGGATGCTCTTGCACGTGGCGTGTGGATGGAGCATCGTGGAGTATCCCAGTCTGTTTTGTACAGATAAGTGTGAACAGGCCCCATAACTGTCCGCAGCCTTTGGAAAAGACTGCTACATTGATAGCTTTAATGTGCGATGATTCCATTGTAATTCAGAGTCATACTTGGCTAAGTGTTTTTTCAGAATTGTAATGGTGATTTGGCACTTTCATTCTGAATTCGCTTGAACCTTGACTGAGGACTTGTGGTGTAGTGAGCCCGTCACTGTATCCCAAGCTAGGACCCTAACGTATGTTTGTATATGTGAGGCCACACTGGCAGCTTCAGGCTGTTCAGCTGAGTGGCCTGAGGTACGTGCCCAACCAAGTATCTGTAGGGGGTCTGTATGCAATGAAAGCCTAAGCCATCCTGAAACGACCCCTGTGTCTCTCTTCACCTCAGCTGGCTGATTTTCAGGACATTTCTGCTTGGTGGCTGCCTGGAGCCCTACAGAGAAGCAACTTTCTACCATTCAAATCTCCCCTGACTTTTAGACACAGTGGGGTTAAAGATCTGTGCACTGAGTAGTGTTCTTTCAATCACTATGATGGATTAGAGAAGTTATTCTGTCCAGCTGATTTTTTTAAAAGTGTTCATAATTAACTGCTCAGTAGTGTACTGGAAGCAGCATTTATGGTGAAAAACTGCTAAATCTATTGACTTCATGTCACCAAGTACACTAAGTTCATAATCTTATTGGCTGCTTTGAGGTCAAAGGATAACTAGTGGGTGAACAATTGTCTCATTCTAGTGGTTTTATCTGGAAGTCACTCAGGTCTGATACATTTTGCTAAGCCAGACTAAGGGCATTTCTGCACTTACTCTTGAGTGGGCCTGTTCACACTTACCTGTTAGTGAATGGCAGTCCACTCACTAAACAAGCCTGTCTGCACTCCACTGCCACCCCGGAGTTGGCTAACCCCTCCTTGCGAGTAACAGGAGAGGCTACTCATCTCCTGGACAGCAGCATCCACACCCTCTTCTGGGTGTGGTGCAGCGAATAGGCATGGTAGCCAAATTGCCTTGGCAATCCAGCCTGCCCTGCCCATCTATACTTCAGGTGCTGCTAGACCAGTATGGTGCTGTACCAGTACTTGAAATGTGGATGGCCACCACCATACTACTACTTAACGGTCTAATATGGTATTGCCATAGGCTGGTCTGTGAACAAGTAATCTTTCCCAAGCTGGGTCAGACTGTGCTTGGACTGGAAAAAGTCATCTGTATCGGAACAGCCTGTTCCATCCCAATTTGGCCAGGAGCAAGAGTTCTGAACTTCATGGCTGCATGGAGTTCCCAATTGCAAACACTAGTACACGTTAGTCAGTCATGTACTTTTCCTGTCCAGCTGATGGGAAGCAGAGTGCAGAAATGCCCCTAGTGTCCTAGATTTTAGTCTAAGACCCTTTAGCACTTTGCTTCCTGTCTCCAGGAAGCAAAGGGCAAAATGGCCTAGGTCTACCAGCATATTGAACCTTGGGGTGGGGGATTTTGGTGATGCACCTTGTCACAGCACCAAAATGGGTCCCCCAGTGGCTCTGAGGCCAGGAAACTTCATTCTTTGCCATTGTAGCTTTTGGAGTCTGACTCCAAATTTCGCAGGACAAAATACACATCAGTGAACTGCGTGATTTGGATCAGCAGAGCTGGATTGTGCAGGGTAAGTGCAGAAAGGCCCTTATCTTAGATCAGAATCAGCGCAGAAGGTCTGACACAATCAAACTCCCAACCAGTGCACCTTTTCCAGACTTCTGGCTGTTGCTGATCAGCATAGCAGCTCACCTTTCTTAGATTTAAAATAATAAAAGTATTTCTGAACAGCACCCAAACCAATGAGATTTGTACAGGTATTGTTTTTCTGCTTATTGTTCAGTCATTTTTCCATTGGGATATTTTACTGCTGTACTGTTTTCTAGTCTCTGTTCATTCGGAATGCTCTTTAGCTGGAAACAGATCCTTAGAGAAGGATCCTCATGGGTCTTATTGCAGTCCAAGAGCAGAAAAGTCTGGCTAGATTATGCCTGCGTGTACAGTTTTTATTTACTCTGCTAAGATGTGTCACGCAACAGAAGTTCATTTTAACAGTTCATTGTGTAGACTTACACTGTTTACAACATGTAGACCATCATAGGCTATTTCTGTACTTATCTGCTTTTAGTTGGGATCAGTGGGTCTGGAATAGCCAGACCCATTGATTGCAACCATGGGAAGGCATGGTTAGGATCATAAGAACATAAGAACATACGAGAAGCCTTGCTGGATCAGGCCACAGCCCATCTAGTCCAGCATCCTGTCGCACACAGTGGCCCACCAAATGCTGATGGGCATCTCAAGCAGAGACAAGGACAAACCTTCTCCTGCTCTCGAGTCCCAGCAGATGGCTTTAGAAGCGCCCCGGTTCCTCCCCCCACCAGCCTGAAAGATGCACCTAGGCATTCGTTCTGGAACTGCAGCTCATGCAGCTCATTCTAATCAGCTCATGCCATGGCCTCAAAACCTGTGCAAGCTTTGCAGCTCTACCCACTATGACTCACTGCTGAGAGACACCTCCCAGTCATCCCAAACGTGGGAGGCATGCCATCTACACACCTCCTGTGTTCTGGATTAGGGTCATGCTGGTCCACAGGTAGACCTGATTAAACGTGGCTACCAGTAATCCACATTATGGCCTCCTTAATCTGCATTTACACCTGGATGTAAACCTAGATGCATACTACGCGGGACTTAATCCAGATTTAATACCCATGAAGAAAGGGCCATTGATTAACTCAATATGTTGCAATCTGCTTTATATTCTAATGACTCCAATTTCTCTCGTGGTAAAAGCAATCTGAAATATGACCAGCAGTAATAAAGCTTGATTCCAAGGCTGTGCTTTATTTTATGCTATATATTGTGAATATTCACTATATAGATATGAATTGAATTCTATCCTAAAATTAATCACCTGATTTGGAAAGGAAGGTGCTTAAGAATTACAAGTGGCTTGGTGTTTGTACTCCAAATAAGAAGTTATTCTGGACATGTGATTGTTGTTTATTGTCTTGTTAAGGTGACAAATCTCAGATAGCAAACATGGATGAAATATGTACCAGTATATGAAATCTGCCCTTTTCAGTTTATAAATGTTTCATCTGGATATAATTCTTGGTTGCCACAGTCAACCTGATAAGTTGGCTGTTTCACTGTTTGTGTTATTATGAAATATGTTTGATCTTCGTGCAGTTGAGTATGCGGACACTTACATAACAGCAACTACGTGGACAGAAAGAACCGGGCAAAAATGTGAACTTTGTAAAGAAAAAAAGAGTCAGTTATTTCTAATAGGATGCCTTCAAATTCCTAGACTAAAATACAAATTACTATGTTCACAGTTTGTTTATTTGTTAGTTATGAACTGTGCTGCAGTCACTTGCAGAATCTTCAGATGATGTGTTGTGGCTGTTCTTTTATAGTAGGCAAATTCTGCTTTTTTGAGAGTTGGATTCTAGTTTTCTTTGGCCTTTTCTGCACTGGGCTTTTTTCCAGATTATATCCCAGAATAGGAACTGCGCTGGTGCAGGCTATGGCAGACCTCATCAAAATTATTGGTAGACCTGTTTAATCAGGTCTACCAGCAGGACCAGTGGTCCTGATCTGGAACATAAGAGACATCCTGAAGGCACACTGCCCCCATTCAGAACTATTGGGGAAGCATTTCAGTGGTGTGTCATAATACCCCACTGAAATGCATCCCTAAGAGACCCCAAGGTTAGGAACCTTTGTTCACTGACTCTCAGAGGCATAGGAGTCCAACCACAAAACTCGAGTGAGCTTTGAGGCCACAGTGTGGGCTGATCTGGACCAGCACCATTGTGCAGATGTTGCTGATTCTGCTGTGTTCAGAATCAGCAGGCCTGGCTGTTCCAAACCCACTGATTCCAAATGTGCGGAGGTGAGTACAGAAATAGTCTAGAACAGATAAGCCAGTCAGTGAAATGGTGAAATGTTGAGTCTTTAGTTGCCAGCTAGAAAACACAAGAGTGTGAATGGTTGAGGTGCTAGACACAACAGGTAAAGAATGGGACAGGAAAGATAAGGGTTGGGATTTCGTGCACCACCGCTAGTTGATGATAAGATAACGGGCTTTAAGTATTTTCCTATAGATGATATTGTACAAAATTCAATTGCTGAAATGTCATTTGCCTCTTATGTCTTTGCCCCAAATGGAACACGTTGATGGGGAGTCACAGGGGCAGATCTCAGTGTCTGGAGAAATTCACATTGGTACTGTCAAAGACTGCAGCCACCTGTTTGAATTGACATAAGGTTACCTGGGAATGGGATATCTACAATGCCCCATGCCAGATATGGATGCGTCCCACCTATTTTTCTAGGAGGAGTGGCATTTTGGTAAGCTGAGAAAAAGTACTCAGTTAAGTGGTGGCTCCATGTCCTGCCCTCCACCTCCTGAGCTGAGCCAGTCTGATGTTCAGCAGGATAGGGTTCTCCTGCACAGAGTAGGTTCTCCTGCACCAAGTACCCCTTTTGTCCTATTTTGCTGCAAAGGCATGAGAAGTCTGACATGCTCGGAGCCAGGAGATTGCATGAGGAAAAAAAAGCCAGGAGTTTCCACCTCTTTGACTCAGCAGATTCAGACACAGAATAAATGTCCATTTGGCTGTAGTGCTAAAAGGCCTCTGGTTGTGCTTCCAGTCAGTAGAAATGCTGTAACTTTGCGCAGCATGCTGTAAATGGTACATATACCTCCCTGTCCAGGCAGAGGTATGAATGCTCGCCAGCTGGATGTGACAAGTAACTGACTGAGGAAGGTTAGGTTGCTTGTGGAGCACAATTTCATGCCCTCAGCTAGTTGATCATTAGGCAACTTCTGGAAAGGCAGCAGGTGCTTGGAAGCTGTAACAGCCTCCTCTAAGAGCAGATGCTCTTGCCCAGATGTTGCCTAATTATCAACTATGGGCTGAAGTGTGAAAAGGCCCCAGGAGAGGACTGAGTAGATTAAGGAACTGTGTTGTGGTGCACACACTAAATTTTAGTGCTGGGAGAAGTAATTTTTAAAGTGTAATGAAAGTGCGTTCAATGTGTTTTCACGAAGAGAGTCTAAACTGACAGCTTAAACAGGTAAGGAGGGGGCGAAGCCTCCCTAATTAGCATAGTGGGAGGGGGAGGAGCACACTCCACCAATCAGGCGTCGAGTTTAGACTAGTGAGGGTTATAAAACCCGCCTGCTAGAAGAAAAAGATTTTGTCCTTGCTTTTGGGTTTTGGGGGGAGAAGACAGGTTAGACTGTCTCTTTACCTCAGGGAAGGAACCGAGCATTGGTCCCGATCTTCTGAGCTGGAGGATAGGCCAGAAGGGGGTGGAACGAAAAGTGAAGGTCCAGTGAGGGATTTAAGAGGGCAGTTAAAGAACTAAAGAGGAGTGGCTTAGTACTGTCTGATGCATATTCATCTTCAGAGCTCTCATTGTGTTACCTGTTACTAAGAATAAAAAACCTGTTTATTTTTTCCTTTGAAAAGTCTCTGCATTGTTGATGGCCACTTCCCATGAAACATAAATAAAACAACATTACTCTATCTAAAGTTATAAACCCGAACACACTACCAAGATTTGAAAACATATTAGCCTTACTGTGTTCACAGACAGGGGTGAAGAGAGTTAAGCAGCTCGCACTGGGGGATGGGCGGCACCACATGTGTGTTAGCTGAGGAATGGATCAATCTTTTGCCTTGAGGGACAGAGAAACAATGGAACCTTCCACAAGGTTCTTTTGGACCATGTCACTGATATGCTTGGATTTCAGAATCTGCACTCAGGAGCACTCTAGCAGGGGGTAGTAGGAACTGGTTGGGTCCCAGTTCCTGTTGCTGCCACCATGCAAACAGGTGATGGCAGCAAGAATGGAGAATGCCTTGTTTTGGAGCCTGATGATATTTCGCCCAGCTGTGGTCATTTCTGGGACCATTTCTGAGGCCGTAGTGAAATATCCTTGGCCTCCTTCAAAGCTTGGGAACTTTTGTCCTGCTATATTCCTGTCCTGGAAGCTTTTTTCTAGACCAGGTGTGAGCTCAGTATTATTCTCTTGTGCCAAATGTGCAGAAGTTTCCACTATACCTTGCTTGAGACTTCAGTAAATGATCTTAGCAGTGGAGGCATATTTGCATTTACTATTCACAGTGCAAAAAAAAACCAAAAAAAAAAACCTTTGGGTTTCTGAGATGGTTGTGTTCTTGGGTGTGAGAGTTTTGTAGGAAAAATGTTCCTAATATAGAAAAGACTCATACTTAGTCATTGACCGATCATGGAAGTAACAGAACCTCCAAACACTCGCACCATCTTTTTCCAGACTAACCTTTGGAAACAGATGACTTTGTAAAAACTTGCATTCAATTTGCTTTGGGGGGAAAAGAAATAGTCTTTCTTTTCACTTCTTTCTCTAACTTGCTTGGATTGTATTGTTAAAAGAGTGTGTGAAGGTTGTTCATCAAATTGGGAAACCCTAAAGGCTTCTTAGGGCAACTTATTATTAGAAGGTAAACAAAACAACAAAAGTTGTTGAACAAAAACAACTTTTGCTCAGCAATGAAGTCTGAAGAGTTGGAACTTCCATGTTTACTGGGCAGCTGACACAGTAGCAAGATCTCCATCAGCATGGGGTGTCCACCACATCTGGAAGTATTCATCAGCCAGGGTGCTCGCTTCAGCCCAGGAGTGGGGCTGAATGATTGACCGCTCAACCCACAAGTCCTGACCCATAAATCTTTGGGGCTGGGAGCAAAGGTTCCCTGGCATTGGGCCATTGACATGAAGTACAGAAGATAATCCTGAAAGCAGACCATTTCCAGCACTTCATATCATGGGCCTGGATAGATATGGTGACAGCTGGAGCAAACCAGACCCAGAGCTTTTTTGCACTTCAGGGATACTCTGGCATCCACACAGCATGGAGTCGCTTCCATTTTGGGGTGGCTCCAAGCATATGGGATCATCCCCCAACACTGATTGCTGTGGAACACTAAACAGTGCTCCACAGTTATACCAGGAGCACTCTAGGAGCACTGTTGCGCCCCTAGTACAGTCCCAAACGTACCCTTCTCCCTGACATAATACATTAAAGTAATTCCCATCTTTTTTATATACTTTCCTTTACTTGTTGTCCCATGATCATCATTCTAGTTTCTCTAAATATTTTAAATTTGAGCTGTTCTGTTTCCCTCTGATGCCCTCTGACTCTCATCCAGAAGTGTAACACCTGCCTGTTGTTGTCTGTGCCTCATTTGGCTCCTATCCCACATCTGTCCCTCACATCTAGAGATGTGTGGCATGTGCATTTGACAAACACGAACAGGATTTAGAGACCCAGGGTTGTTAGGTTCTTTGACTAACAGTCTTGGCTGTAATTGCTTGCTCACAAATTGAACCATAAAGTGGGAAGCTTACCTGTTTTCTGCTGTTGTTACCAGTGGTATTGTAGCCCTTTGTGGGCAGGTATGCATGTGCGTGATGTGATTGCACAAATGTAGAGAGCTGTGATGTGTATTTGAGTGCAATGATGTTACACCCATGTGCACCACTGCGTACGGTGGGCCTGTCCACAAAGGGGCCGTAATGGCAGCAACGACAAGAGGAGAAATGGATAAGTTCTCTGCAAACAGTCTTGGGCCTCCAAATGCTGTTCGAACTCCTCAAATGCATGCTTGGCCTATCCTTATTCAGGTCACATTTTCCAGAAGCACATCATATTTGTCCTTATAGAACTTTATCATTATTTATCATTATTTATTCATTATCACCGCTTTTAACAACTTTCCCTCTGCCTTGTGACTCTTCCCTTTAACACTGTACTGAACTTTTCAGCTGCTTTTCCCTAAAGCTTCAGCTATGCTGTTTGATTTGTTTGATGCTTTTGAAACTGTCTACGAGGTCTAACAAAGATGCATCATTTTCATTACTCTGTGTTCTTCTTTTACTGTAGCATAAACCAATAATATCTTTAAAGCTTTTACTGGTCCCTGAGGCTAGCAAGGTTTCTCTGGGACTGGAATCAGCCTTGGGTATCGGGCAAAACCCCCCCTACTTTTCAAATCTTTTTTCATAAGTCACATCAGTTTAGAGACCTCACTCAGAATATTTTTTTTAACAACAGAAGAAAAAACTATGCAGCAGAATAGATTGCTAAATTATAAAAACCTCTAAGGATTCTGTTGGACAGTTTTCTCCTGCAGGATCAAAATCATATTTGCATGGTATTTGATGTCATGTTAAATGGATAATGATCAAAGTTGCAGGTTCCTCACAGGAAGTGGGAAAAAGCGCTGGAACCATAGCGCTTCCCCTTCCTTTGCATTAAAAGAAAATTGCTACACTTGTAGCACTATTTTTAATGCAGAGGCTGCTACCCAAATACCTCTCTTCCCTATTGTCAGTTTTTAACATCTGTCTTTTACAGAGGGTAGAGGTGAAGAGCTCTTTTTAAACCACTTTTCTGCTACAGCACCATCATGGTAATTATGGCAGTATGGTGATGAAGAGTGCAGTGTTTGTGCAGACTCTATGCTCTGCCTTCTCACTGAATGCTCAAGGAGGAATGTCTGGATGCACATTGCACTGATGTTAAAAGTTGCATGCTGGCTGCCAATTCACTACCAAGCAATTCAAGGTCCTAAATGACTTGGGTCCCAAATATCTAAAGGAACACTTTCTTCCATATCATCTTGCCTGTGCCTCACAATCTGTAGGTGAGACCCTCCTGCTTGTACCACCACCTTCGGTAAAAAAAAGGGGTGGGCACCCAGAATAGGTCCTTCTCAGTGGTGGCTCCCAGATTATGGAACAGTGTGTCAGTCACCTTCAGAAGAGCAGTGAAGAAACACCTACTTGTTCTTGTCTTTGGCTAAGGAAACAACGTCTCCTTCCCACTTTCAGGGACTGTTATAGTTTGAAGCAGCATTCAGATATCTCTTATTAGTTCCACTATATTGGGATATTCCAGAATAAAGCATGGATATTTTGGAATATCCATGCTTTATTCCAGAATACTCAAATACAATGGAATAAATACATGATGTCTGAATGCAGCCTTACTATGTTCATTTTGTATTTGGTTTTTAATGTTGTAACTTGACCTGAGACCTTTGGGTATAGGGTGGGATAAAAAAAATTGAAAGTGAATAAATAAATAAAACAGCATGAGGAAATTGCCGAGTCTATACTTACAGTATATTCAGATAAGAGGTATCTGCTGACAAGCCTATACAGTGACGACCACAGCTGTTTCCCCATCATCTGGGAGAGACCAGGGAAAATGCAAGGAAAAGGCTCTGGAATAAAAAGTGCGCCCTCAGCACTTACCTTAAGCTTAGCTTTGTGGTTGTGGTTGTGGCAGCACTTGCACAGTGTTCCTTATCAGTTCCAGTTTTATATACAGTGGGGAGAACGTAGTGGCCATGCTCCATAACCAATGAAACATTTAATATACTGGTGTACTGTGCCTGGGGGCTGACTGGGATTCTGTGGTATATTATCTCATTATGGCCCTTTCTGCACTGCGTTTTATTCCAGATTATATTCCAGAATAGGGAACTGCCATCCACAGGCTGTTGCAGACTATGACAGGCCCCACCCAAAACCTGCCATAGTGTGCTCTAGCATGCAGATGACAGGTTCCAATTCTGGGATTTAATTCACAATAATGCCCATTGCCGAAAGGGCTATATGTGACATGGGTGGCATGATTATTGAGGAGGAAGATTCCTTAGAGGGTGGTGGAAAGTTTTGTTCCTTACAAGATTGCAGCTATAGAGTGAGGGGACAGAGCATCCAATTTCCTTTTCTGTGCCCCGATCTGGCTCATCCACCAACCTGTCTTTCAGCAGTGGGAGCTTTAGAAAAGCCAGTGGACCAGAGAGGCGCAAGGAAAGCACTTCTGTCTGCAACTGCCTTCATTTTCTGCCATTTTCTTTCAGCATTCTGCAGCACAGGATGCCTGTTGAATTCTACAAATAAAATTACCCTCAGCGACATTGTGGCATTTTACCTTGTTACCTTTCCCACTATAGAAGTTCATATTTTTATGGACCTGCAAAACAGGCTGTAACCTGGTTTAAATCTGAAAGGGTAATTCTAGAAAGGAACTTGTATGGCCAAATTCAGTTTTGTGGCATGCTTTGCTATAACAAGATGATTGAATTAATTCATCCTTGTGTTCTGTGGAACATGACACATAAAACATGTTTCCCTTTGTGACATTTTTTTCAAGGACCACTTCCTTCTTCTCATACTCTGTTTAGTTTAAAATAAATTGATATTAAATCTCCACTTTGCCGCAATCCTTCATTCTCTCCCTCTTTGCCTCTTCGCAGATGATTGTTTCTGAGAGGAAAAACGGTTGGTTGTTCGCCGAACACAGACGCAGGTTCTAAATTGGTTGTGATTACACTATGTAAAATTTTGAGTTCTGCAGGCGAGGAGAGTCTTTTGTGCTGAGTATCACCGTAGTGATAAATGAAGTCTTGACTTTTTAAATGCTAGAATATTGTTTAGCCAGCAATGGAGGAGAAAAATATCTGACAGTTCAGAGACCTTGGCATTTCAGTTCTGTCTGCCTTGAAGCTGAACAACAGTTTGTTTGATGTTAACTAGGTTGTCACTGTGGGCCTCCTTAAAAAGCCTTCTGTGTTACATGCCTGGTAGAGGGGAAAGAGTGAGCTAGGAGTGCCAAAAGTAACCAGAATGAAGTGCTAACATTGTACTGGTGGGCAAAGCTGGCTTCCCTCAGTTTGCTCACAGAGCACTTGAATGAAAAATGAGCTCCCTGAACAGAACGGCGGCTCTGGCAGGGCTGAGTAACCATAGCCAAGGCCATGGAATCAATGAGCATTTATGCCTGGGTCTCTGCCCCACCATGTCAGGATGTTTCTTTTTAGGCTTACAACAAGGATGCCTTTTGGTGTTAAGGAATGAATATAAAACACACATTGTTCAGATCTGCACTGCTCTGACTGAGAAGACATTTGTGGACTTAGGAACATCTTGTTCGGTGCCCTAATCTAGGGCAAAATGTCCTCTGTCTAAAATATTTTTTGTAATCCCCTCCCCCATTATTTTCCCAAATCCCTCAAAATCTACAGCTGCTAGCATTTTTTTTTTATCATAGCAAATTTGGGTGCTTAAAACTTGCTTTCTTAAGGTAACTCGAGTTGCAGATCAGCAGTTGGTTTTCTCACGTACCTTCATAAACAGCCATGGCTGTGGGTCATTTTACATTTCAACCTCCTTGGCGAAAATGTTCCAGGGAAGTGAAACTCTGGAATGGTTTGCGTGTCCACACTTCAAGGAAGCCCAAAGCATTTAAAACTTAGCCGGTGGTTAACTAGTTGTCGGCTAAGAGCAGATCACTGTCATTAAGTAGGTGAGCGCAATGCTGAGGGCTCGATCGAGCCCTGTACAGCCCGAAGGAAGAGGGGGAAGGGGCTTGGCAGGGCTGCCCGGCCCTGTGTGCTCGCACCCAATGGCAGGCAGCCTTGCGTGACATGTCCCCACCCCTGGCCGGCCTTTCTCGGCTCAGTAACTTCGGGATGCTTTAGCCATTTGCACACAGGTGCACAGGAATGTGCTTACACGTGTTCCTGCGTGCCTGTGTGTGAATGGGTGTAGCGTCCTGAAGTTACTTAGCCCACGTGCACTACACCCGTTCCGGATGTAGTGCGAAAAGGCCTCAGGAGTGTTTTTGCACTTCCCTTCCTATCCCATGGATGGGAAAGGAGTGCAATAAAGCCCACCCCCTGCGCAATCAAACACTCACCTCGTATGCCTTGTTGCACTGCCAAAATAATTGGTCTCCTGTGGTACATGGACCCTAAAGGCTTGTCAACTGCATGCTTCCATGGTCTGGTATAGCATCCTCTTCTGGGTGCCGCCATCTTGTGTGTGGCACACTCTGTGATGGTGCATCAGCGCCATCACCATAATGATGCAGACGCTCTGCGCAATCACAGTTGCATCAGGGGGTCAACAGAGTTCTCAGCGCGCTTGCGCAGCAGCTCCATTAACCCCCTCATCCAGCAGAGGTGCAGATGGTGACCAGCTGGACGTGATCAGGTAAGTTGGGGTGAGGGTTGGTAAGCTTGTGGAGCTAGTTGATAGTTAGGCAACTTCTGGGCAGGCAGGGAGTGTTTCTATGCTGTAAATGTCTCATGCAAGTGCAGATGCAGTTGCCCAGATGTTGCCTAATTATCAACTACAGGCTGAAGTGTGAATGGCCCCTGGAATAGCACCATCTGTATGATGGGTGCCAGTCCATACCAATCTATGCCACAGTCTCAAAGCTTGCATGAGCTTCAAGGACAGACCCCAAGGGAGATGGTGAGATCAAACATGTAGGCCTGTGCTTTCTAGGCTCTTGCTCTTAACAGAGCTGCACGATAAAACTCTCGGCATAAACAGAATAAAGGTTACAGTACATAATTTATAATTTAAATTTGGATCCTGTCCCAGGAAGTATTCTCAAAACTCAGCTTTTTAATGAGTTTTGGTATTCAGTATTCTGGCTTATAGAAATTTGCTTTCTGAGCGTGCTTAAGGTTTAGAACCACTGTTGACTAAGGTAATAAATACTAGCTCTGGTCAGCTATCCACTGTATAACATGCATACACCCGGTGCCAATTTTGGTCTGTCAGGTTTGGAAGTAAAAATGAAAAATGCTGGCATGGGATATTTCATCTGCTTGCCTAAGAGCAAGAATTTTACATTTGCATGTACTGAAATAGCAAGGGGCTTCTGAGAAATAAATGTGGTTGAACCTACTAGTTTGCAGAAAGCACAATTCCTAGAAGCTTTCTCTTTCAAGAGTGCTTGTTTAAACTTGAAGGAAGTATCAAGTCAGGAGGGCATTAAGGTTTGTTCTGGAACTTCCTGGAAGTAGAAAGAATTCAAGCAGTGTGCAGTGTGCATAGTGCTACACACCTCAAGAATCTGCGGAATCTTTGAAACCAGGATTCTTATTCAAGCACCGGCTGGCAATAATGAAACCGATCTTAGTTTTATGCCTTTCTAAAGTTGATACCATGAAGATCAAGCTAAGTCTTCCAGGGAAACCTATTGGTGAAACTGCATCTGTAGCAATCCCAACTACAACCCTGGGATAATCCTAGGTTTACAATCTACGCAAGTCCCTGAAACAAACAAACCCAAAGTGCAAAACCAAAACTGAACAGGGGGGTTCTGCCAAAGAAAAGAAAGCAACCCAATAGGGTAAAATAAATGAAGACAATGTCTACCCCAAACACCTATGTGAAGAAGAAATACAAAACTGTAGACCAGAAAAACAATAGTAATTTCTAAAAGGGTAACAATACCCCATTAGGTTTTAATGAAAAATATAAAAATAATAATAGAAAATACCTCAAAATGTAATGAAATATAAAAAATATAAAAGAGGCCAAACACGTTTCGACAAAAGTCTTCCTCAGTGGCCTATAATCAATAAAATTGTTAAAATAAACACAGCTCACAACTGTGACTCTGTGAGAGTATCAAACTAACTGTGCTCTTCTGCTAGCTGTTAACTTGCTTATATACAGCTACACAGGTGAGGGGAAGGATTCTGCAAAGACTCAAGAATGAGAGTGCAGAAAAATATAGGGAAAGACCAGGGTTAGGAAGGACAAACAAAGAAATTCAGACTAACCAATTAACATTTTCATTCAGACCAAACAGGGATTCTGACTTCAATCTATGGATCCATTTGAGTTCCAATAATTCTAATTGTTTGATGTTACTAACTTTAGGTATACCATCTATACACCAGTACTTGAAAGTTTCAGAGGAATGGTGTTTATCCAGAAAATGTTTAACCATAGGGGTCTGGGAGAGAACAGGGAAACCTAACAGCACCGGTGGTCTGCAGTCCAGCAGATGCAGAGACCCTACAGTTTCATCTTGGGCCAATTCGCACTTCGGCCAGATAGGTGAACATCTGGGCAAGGAGGCACTTACAGCCTACAAGCACCCCTTGCCTTCCCAGATGTTCACCTGTCATGAACAAGCTGCGGTGCTTGTGCAGAAGGTCAAGCGCAGAAAGGCCCCTACAGTTTACAGCACTTTTTCACACTTTACAGCCTAGTATGATATTAAAATGCCATACTAAGCTTGTAAAGTTGAGGCGCAGCAATGGCCTTCCATACTTCAGGCACTGGATAAGCCCATTTCTAGGCCGGCAGCACTTGAAGTAACGCTGCCACACCCACTCACAGCACTGTACCTGGAAGAGGGTGTGGATGCTGCTGCGCAGGAGGCGCACAGCCTCTCCCAGTCAAGCTGTGGACTGCTTTTTAGCCGCCCATAACTAGTTCACTCAGGGGAGGGATTAACAAGCTCCAGAGGCCTATTCGCACAAGGGCCTGTGAAGCACAATGAGGCCAGCCCTGGGACAGAGCATCCGGAATCGTCCCATCCCAGGGCAGCCCAGTGGTGGCCAGAGTGTGGAGCCCATGCCATCCCTGAGCTATCTGGCAGGGAGAGCATTCACACTATCCCTGCCGGACAGCTCTGGGCCCCACCCCGACGCCATTGGGACCTTTCGCGCTCTCTGGCCAACGACCTCTTTGGGGTTAGGGATAGGCCGTGGTGCACGCAGGCACACAATGCCATGGATCGGACTCGCAAGCCCTGCCCCCAGGCCAATCCCGGCCTCCAAAGAGGTAAGTCACACCTGCATGTCTCAGGAGCAGCGCAATCCCCTGGGTGGGTGAGGGTGGCCAGGGGGTCCCAGTGGGCTGCAGCTGACCTGATTGGGTCTGCTAAAGCCCACCGTACCCCAGGACAGCCCGGGATCAGGCTGTCTGCCAGTGGGCCGCTGCCAGTGGTTGGAAGTGCGGCCTTCAGAGTCGGTTAAAGAGGTTTACAAAAAGGCAGTTATTCAAGCTCCTAAGACGGGTGTAAATGCTGGTGTATATCCTATAAACAACCTTGCAACAGAATCCAATGCTTCCTTTTATGGCATATTAATGGCCCAGCTTGTTTAACTTACTCAGTTTTTGCCACCTTATAGTAGCCACATGAGCCCAAGAACTGCCTCTTTTAAGGCACTGAAGCTCTGTGGTTGCTTAATAAGTTTTGCAGATGTGTGTTTCTGTGTGCATGGATGCATGTTAAAGGGGGCACCATTTATGGCCTCCTATTTCTTTTTACTGCTTTGTTGTGAATGCAAGTTGTATTTTGGTGCGTGCATGGTTTTGCATAATAGTCAGGGGCAATAAAATGTTTTTTTAATGTTTCCTCTCCACCCTTGTTTGTGTCCACAGAATCTCCACAGGTCTACCAATGTTGTATACCAGGCTCATCACGTTAGCAGAAGTAAGAGAGGACAAGTTGTGGGCACAAAAGGTGGATTTCGAGGATGTACAGTATGGCTAACAGGTATCATATTACTGAATGGGAACATGGAGAAACTTGTTTATTTCTGTGAAATGTTAAACCAGAGCTATACCTGCATGAGGGCAGTGCAGAGATCTCCTCCTTCAACCTTTTCCACCATTGCAGACAATGAGCATGTTCTGGCTGTTCTGGAACAACCAAGGCTGGGTCCAGATTAGCAAATTAAATCTGCAGTTATAACAATATACGCAGCTTACCTGGCTGTGAAGCAATGACGAGCTGTCCGAACTCCAGCAGCCTCCCCATAGCTTTCCCACAGAAAGATGCAAAACTTCCATGGCGCGTGTGGTGAGGCATGCATCACACGGAATGGGGCAGCCGACGTCCTTTCATGATGGCAGGAAACTTCAAATCTACCTGATACTGTGGAGCAAGTGCTCATCGTTCTGCAGTAGGTAAATTCACAGTAACAGCAGCATAATACGCCGCCACTACAAAGTATCGGGCAACAGATGTGACACCCATGCCCCAACTGCACGTTGGAATGCACAGTATTCCCAAGTCTGGATGCAACTCAACTGAAGATATTTATCTTAACTCCAACACAAAGGTGTGGGCTAACAATGTATACAATGATAAAAGTGCCAATATCAAAGGATAACTATATCAAAAAATAACACCTAAAAATACACTTCTGAAGAATATAACAAGACCTGAAAAGAGTGTGTGATAATATCTTTACTTACATATATAAAAAAATCTCAATCAAATTAATCACATTTGATCTAAAAAGGGGAATTTTACACAAACAAACAAATGTATAATCTATGTACAAAAAATAACAGTATCCTGGCTGAAACAAAGTAACATAGGGCGAATCCCCACAGCAAGCTTATTTCGCTTTCCCTAAACCGAAATAATAGAACTGGGTGCAAATGCGAATTTGCCTGTTCCCATTACTTTTAACTTAATCGTTTTCGATCTGGATTCTGAGGATCGTACGTGGCGTACCTGACTCAAGGGGGGACTCAAGTGGCTACTTTTTAAAAGCCACTTTGCAGGGATGCCCTGCCCTCTTCCTCCTGGCACGGACGTGCCACCCATAACAGACCCCTTCACGGAGCCTAGCTGGGTGGCTGCCGCTTGCCTGGATGGATGAAAAACAGGCACTGGCAGCCAGCGATTCTTTCCCCTCCTCTCAACATTTCCCAGGGCACACAGCAACAGCAGCAGCAACTCAAACCCCCTTCACAGCCACAGCCTTTAAAACAGAACCTCCAGGGCTTTTCCTTTCCTTTCCGTTTTTTAAAGGTCAGAACTTTCAAAGAGCTAGAATTGCGCAAAACTGCAACATTGTTATTAAGGTGTGAAGTGGCTAGATCGCTACAGTGTAGCTTTAAGGACTGTATTTTTATAGTGGCTGTTTTGAGGGTGGATTTTTTCAATGAAATCACTATCTTTAGAAGCAAGCTATTGGGGGAGGGAAACCCTAAACATGGATTCTCATCCCTTAACACGGTATGGTCCCCACAGTAAAAAACGTAAAATGTTTCAAGCACACGAACTGGAGTGAGACCTGTTGAAATCAGGATTGAGATTCACCACGCTTTGGGGTGGTTTAACACGGGGAAAGCATGTTAAGCCAAACTGCCGTGCGGACTCCGAGGATTGAAAACGTTTTGAATCCAAGATAAGGTTGCCGTGAAGACACGGCCATAGACTGAAATGGCTGGCTTGATAGCTTCAATATGAATGTAACACTAATTTGTGTATAGTAGACTGCGTTCTAGAGATCAAAGGTAAATGCAGAAAGGCCTTATGCAATGCTTGTAGTATTTATATTGCAATGCAAAATAATTTGAAAGCGTTTCTTAGCTACATTTGGTTTTCTTTTGAAATTTATGCCTTATTTGCTATTTGAAAGACTATTTAGTTCACTTTTTTTAACACAGATTTCATATGTTGCTTACAATTAACAGGTCTTTCAGGAGCTGGCAAGACAACCATTGGATTTGCCCTTGAGGAATACCTTGTATCCCATGGTATTCCTTGTTACTCCCTTGATGGGGATAACATTCGCCATGGTCTCAACAAAAATCTGGGTTTCTCTCCTGATGACCGAGAGGAAAATATCCGCCGTATTGCTGAGGTTGCCAGGCTTTTTGCTGATGCTGGCCTGGTTTGCATAACCAGCTTCATTTCTCCTTTTGCAAAGGTAAACCTGGCAAGATACGTTGTTTGAGATGATGCTAGGTTTATGCCATTAAAAAATATAGCTTTGCTACTATTTGCATATGTATTCTTAAGGAGGAAAGTATTTGAAAGGATACATATATAAATGGGTTATTTAAAAGTATTGGAAGTTCTGCTGAGAGACTTGTATTCTCAGCATTTTAAGTATAGATTTAATATTCATGTTCAAAATGTAACGAAATTTGTCATAAAGCATGAATATACCGTTAGTTAATAGACACAGTTTATACACAAGAAAGGGACTTAGGCCAAATTTGCAGTTACCTTTGTGAGATGGGAGCCAGTTTGGTCTAGTAGCTAAGGAGATGGACTCTTATCTGGGAATGCTGGATAAGATTCCACACTCCTACATGAAGCCAGATGGGTGACTTTGGGGCCGTTCACATTCTGAGAGCTAGAACATTCCCATTCTTGTCCAGCAGCACCAGCATATCTCCTGTTCCATTCCTGGTGATAGATCCTGACACTGGATGTCCCACCCACTCCTAGCTGTGATTCGGGGATGGAATATCATGTTCAGTGTGTGAGATAGGATGAGCATTGTAAGGCCTGGACCCTAGGTGGTCATGTTTGGACTCTAGGGTCATTGTTGAATGCAGGTCCAGAACAGCAACCTTTCATCTTGCAACACCCAGGAATGGTGCAGAAGCCATGTGCAGACAGAACCAGACTACTAGGGGACAGGGCCTCCTTGTTCCACATTAATATTTGAATAAAGAGGCCCAGGATGCAGGCCTGAGGCCCTTTGGTCTGGATCTACAGGCTAGCGCAGAAAGGGCCAAAGTATCATACTGAAACAGAAAGAAGTTTGATCTTACATTTTGTGCATTTAACTCTTTCTTCAGGATCGCCAGAATGCACGGAAGATTCATGAGTTGGCTGGACTTCCTTTCTTTGAAATCTTTGTGGATGCCCCCTTAAATATTTGTGAGAGTAGGGATGTCAAAGGCCTTTACAAAAAAGCACGAGCTGGAGAAATCAAAGGTATGGCAAGTTCTGGTGACCATCAGTGACTACCCACTCTTGTACCCCATTTAGGATCTTCTACCCAGCATTTGTGTCTACTGTCCCCTACTGAGAAATTCTTCCAGTCATAGATTGGTCATGCTGGAACAAAAACTACTACAACAGAGATTGTGAAACTCCCTCCTGCCCTCTGCTGGATGAGTTGAAAGAGGAAACATTCATCTAAGGCAGTGTTTCCCAAAGTGTGGTACGCATACCCCCAGGGGTATGGGGCACCGGAGTTTGGTGGGGATCACGAGGGAATATCCACTGCACCGTGCTTAGCTGCGGCCACAGAACAAGGAAAGAAATAGGTGCGCATCGCAGTTTTTACACGGGAACTGGGGCCATCGTACATTGTATTGCAACTCATTATGGCGGGAACTTCTCCGCATCCTTCGCGCAGCTCGGGTTCGGCCATTTTTAAACTGCGGGAACATTAACAGTTGATGTTGAGCCGCGGAGCTGTTTAAATGCCGGAGAATTGCAGTGTTATCTAACGGTCTTGTGAGGCATGACACGGCGTGAATATACTGCACTTCGTTGTGTATGTACCAAAAAAAAAGAAAAATAAATATATTTTGATTTTTATTAAAGCATATGTTTTTTATGAGGGGTACTCAGCGTTACGGAAATTATAGAAGGGGTACACATATGTCAAAAGATTGGGAAACACTGATCTAAGGAGTGACAAAGCAACACCATTTGTCAGAGGGGGATAGCAATGACCCCACTTTTGCATGCGTGGGGAGCAGAGCAATGGCTCCAAGATGTGAGAAGCTTCAGTGAACTCTGTAGTGGCACACCAAATCAGTTCAGCTTTAGGCTAATTGAGAGCAGCTTCAGAAGACTGTCTGTGCTGTACTGGGTCCTTTTCCATGTACTGTATCATACATGAACATAGGAAGAAGACCAGCTCTGAAACACTTGAACAGGGTATCTGGTTATCTGACTGAGGACCTCCCATACAGACCTGCTTGAGTATTCAGATCTCAAGCAGAGAGACTTCATATAGTTCCTTCTCTCTCAGAAGTGCAAGGACCAGGGACATACAATAAGAGCTTTTCTGCTGTGGCCCCCAATCTCTGGAACAGTCTCCCTCTGAAAGCAGGCCTTGCGTCTGCATTGTATGATTTTTGCCTCCTGGTTAAAATATACCTCTTCACCCAGGCCTTTGATGTTTAGTTTCTTCTGGGTATTGTCCTGCCAGGAAAGAAGGGAAAGTTACAATGTAAACATGTTTATGAATACTTTATATGTCTTATCTTTTTATTATTGTGACCTACCCTGGGGCCTTTTGATCAAGGGTGGGATATAAATTTTGAGAAGGAAGGAAGAAATCCCATTAGCTACCTGTCTGCTGATAAGAGACCTCCAGGAATTTATTTATGACATAATTAGTCACAGACACAGTGGCAAAGAAAATGTTTTCTTTCTATTTCTCCCCATTTTATAATCCTAAATATCACCTAATTAAACCATATGTCCTCAATCTAGGTTTCACTGGAATTGACTCAGAATATGAGAAACCAGAAGCACCTGAACTTGTCCTGAAAACCAACATCTCTTCAGTGACTGAATGTATCCAGCAGATTGTGGAACTCTTACAGGAACAGGTATCTTCATTTTGACTGAACTATTCAGCTCCAGCTCAAAATGTGTTTTATTCCAGATGCCTCTTTGACAATTCAGTGTGGACAACTGCACTTTTATGTGTTCTTTTCTCCTCTAGAACATTGTTCCACCAGCTGCAGTCAAAGAAGTTCTTGAACTGTTTGTGCCTGAAAATAATGTTGAGCAAGCTTGGGCTGAGGCAAACACACTACCTTCTGTGAAGATTACCAAGGTAGGAGGGCAGAGTTGTGTTCTTTGTTCTTTTAGTAAGGAAAGCAAGAGTGATTTTAAGGCAGGCTTTTTAGGAGAGCAGAAAAAGAACAGGACGCACACTCCAGGACTTAGCATAGGTAAATTATCTGCAAAACTCTGATACAATTAAATACTAAAAATGAACAACCCTCAGTTGCATATGAATTTGTTTTGTGTTTATTTTTGCCAGTTGGATCTACAATGGGTTCAAGTCTTAAGTGAAGGATGGGCCACTCCACTGAAAGGATTCATGCGGGAGAAAGAATATTTGCAAGTTATCCACTTTGGTACTTTGCTTGATGGTATGTGTTGTTAGCCCTTGCATTTTGCTTTTTTTACTTGCCAGCACATACATCTTTGAAAATTCAGTGGATGACATCAATATGGAGGAACTAGATTATTATTGTTGTTGTTGCTGTTATACCACCACCATTCCAGACAAAAGAGTACTCAAAGGCGGTTTGCAACAAGGGGATAAAAGACAATTACAATATGTGGTATGCAAGCATTTTAGTGAGCACCTTGTTCCAGTATATCAGGCAAGTGCAGAAAAGCACTTAGAAACACATTTCCATCATTATAAAAAGACACCTTCAGATCCTTTTGGTGGTTTCCAGATGTGTATCATGATGCACGTATACTTCCAAATTAGTCACATGGACACCACCATGAACCAATGGCAAGACTGGATATTACAGACATTATTACATGAGGTGGCATTCAAATGTGGTTGATAATTGTGCTTATATTTTGCCAGGAAAGGGTAGAGTTGATATATCCAGGTTTGGTATGTATTCAGTTTTTCACTATGCTATGAAAGTAATTACAGATGAGAGATTTTTTAAACTAAAAAGATAGAAAGTAAATACTGTGGTAATGAAAAATTTCAATGCAGAAGCAGTTTGACTTATCTTCATGATCCAACCAGTTACTGTGCTAAAAGCAGGCTTTTCTGGCATTTTTATCTGGTGGAAATCAGTAGCTCATAATTGGCTCAAACCTTATTGTATTAAGGATAAGCCCAAGGGTTTTGTTCCAGAGAAGTGTGTACTAGATTTAGGTCATTCTGTACACTTGAGCAAACATGAGTCTGCCCTTGATTGACTCCAGTATTATCTCCTCCTCTTCCTTGTTCCCTCCAACTGTAACTCTGTTCAGATGGAGAACAGAAACAGGAAAAAGCTATTAGAATTCATTTCATTTCATTGCCAGCCTGTTTGGGAGGATTTACCCTGTATCATTCATATTTACCAAATGTATTTGTTCTTGAATATTTGATGAGAGACATACATCTGTAAAGCTCATGTAACTGGTTGAATCACCTTATTATGAATACATTAAAAGTTACTGATTATGCATGTGCTAAATATGAGATGAGCCACAGACTTGTAAAAAAACAAAAAATTTAAAATAAAGGGAACAGAATCTGTGTAGAGGTTTGGATTCAAAGGCATCCTTTGCTGTGTTCACAGAGGGGACGCTTCTAACATAGCAGCAGAACGTTGGGCAAGAAAAGTGAAATAAATCATGCAGTTTTTGTTCTAGATTTTATATCTTGAAATGTTTGTTAGTTTAAATTCCCTTCTGGCATGCAAATGAAGTCCCAGTATTTGAGCACAAGCCCTTCCCCGCCAAAACAAGGCCTGATAGTTAGAATGCAAAAGTTTTCCACTAGGAAGTATTTTAAACAGCTGCTTTTGATCACAGCAAGCCTGGCTTTCCAAAAGCTGCTGCAAGCACTTTTCAGTGGTAGCGAGGGATGTGCACAAATATGTGTAACATTTGTTATTCATGGGAATTTGGACGAATTCGGACATTTGTACACGAATCAAATGTTATGACGTTCATACATTAACATTCGTGTGAATATGAATGTTTCGGACATTCGATAAACTGGTGATACGGGAAAACGGTTTCACCAGTCACATCTGCACTGGATCCAGACTGTATTCGACACATATCAAGAGCAGAGTAAAAGTGGGTCCAGGTCGAATTTCATGCTTTCAGAATGCAGATATGTTACGGAGTACATATCGGCTACGTATTTGTTCATATCGGATATTCATATGAATTTGTACAAATACATTCGTATTGAATAGAATCCTACCACATTCAAAGGGGATCTGTTTGAATGAATACAGATTTTCTAACATTCAATTTGTTAAGAATCAAATGTCAAAAATCCCATTCATGTACATCCCTAGTGGTAACCTTTTGCATTCCAGCCATGATATGTACTCTTCAGTGGAAGACATTGCTTTCTAAACAGTGGACTGTGCATGCATTAAGTTGCATGACCTCCTTCCACAGTGACATCACCCAAAGCGTATGACAACATCAAAACCTATGCTTTGCCCACCTATTGGGTTTCATTTGCACTCGCATAATATATTTAAATATTCAGGGCAAGTGCTATTGAATGCCCTTCTGCTGCTGATGCTTCTTTGGATCCAACCCATAGTTAAGATAATCAGAAGATAAATCTCCAGGATAGTTAGAAACAGCTCAAATAATCATAGCATCTATTAATATTCACTCCGGAATCACAAGAAAATCATTTGTTCCCAATATTTAAAACAAAAGCGAGATGATGTTTCACTTCAGATTTGTTTCACTGATTGTATTTTATGCACTGAATACTTAAGAAGCATTTTATTACATTCGAGAGTGTTTGCAAACGTAGAAAACTAGGTAAGTTCATTTAGGATGTTTTTAAAGTAAATGCTCATGATTTCAACAGCAACAAAAGTTTGCAAAAAAAAAAAGTACAAGAACACAAATGATAATTTGATGATGATAAATACGTAAGTTCAGCAGTTATTCACTATATATGATTTTAAAATTTCAAGGTAATGTTTACTATGATCTGGATCAAAGCTTCTGTTTTTAAAAAAGATAAACTGTTTGCAAAGCCTAAGAGCTAAAGATCACATATGAAAACACTGTTAGGGCCCGTTCACATTATCACTTAAAACTGTTTGAAAACTGTTTAAAAACTGTTTGGATCCTCATTGTTCCCATTCACAATCAGTTTTAGGGCTATCTTGAGGATTATTTGGCTTTAAAACTGAATTAAATCAACACCTGATTTTTCAGGTGTTTTTCCCAGTTTTGCTTTTGAAACGTTTCTTCCCTATTGCTGTGGGAACGCTACAGCATTATAGGGGCAAATCTGTCATGAAATGGGTGGGTTCTGCCTTTCACGTTTCTCTTTTGCCTCAGACAAAGGGCTGCTCTGTGTGTATGTGTGTGCGCGTGCTTGAAGGATCTTACATTAGCCTTTTTTAAAAAGGAAAGGAAGGCAAGGGGACCCAGTTGATTGTTTTAAAAAGTACTTCCCTGTCTTTCCTTGACAAGCAAGCTTTCCCCTTTCCAATGGGCAGGAAAAGGAGGGGGGAGGGGGCTGGGATTCCCCATGTCATCAGATCAAAGCCAATGGGGAGAGAGGGGTGGGGAAAGGCTCAGGAGGGGAGCTTCACCCCCCCCAATCCACCCTGGGGGCAACTGAGTGGGATCCCTTCCTTACCTTAACGCAGCCAGCCCGATTGTGACTGTGGGGTCCAAGTTGCCTTCGCACCTGTGTCCTGCGTGCCTCCTGATTGGCCAGGGTCGCACCTGGCTTCAGGAGGCTCTCTGCGCAGGCACCGACCATGGCATGAAGGCAACCGGGACTGGGGTGAGGGTGAGCCCCGAAATCGGAGTCTCCTGGTTCGCCATTCTTGGCTCCGGAGGAGCCAATCATGGTGGACCGGGGGAGGGCCCAGTTAGAAACCCTTTTCACTGTGTGGACACATCCGTTTCGGATGTGTCCTAACAGCAAAAGCACCCGGTGGGGAGCCATGGCAACTCATCAGAAGTTGCTGCAGGCTCTCCTGAAGCCATCCGTTAGTCAATTGCTAAAATGTAGTCCACACACAGAACAGAAGCAACTAGCTTGCACCTGGATGCTCTGTCCACACCCTCCACCAGGTGTGGTACAGCGAGTGTGCAGAGAGCCCAGAACACCATGGAAACATCCAAGCGTGTGCCAGATATTGCTGCAGATGTTGTCATGGCAATCTGGCCAGCCTTGACCTGGCCATCCACACTTTGAGTGCCGCTGGCCTGGTATGGGGCTTCTCCAGCTCTTGAACTGTGGATGCCTGCCGCCACCCCTGCTACCTTACCAAACTGTTACAGTATTATTATTATACCATGCGAGTCAAGCAAGCGCAAAAAGGCCCTGAGCATTTTCTTGTGGCTAACATCTTTTTCACATACATCCCTGGAGAGACTGAAATGTTTCAGTCATTTTTGCACTAATAATCCTGTTATTCCTGACCAACTGTCCTTGCTAGTGCTGGCAGCCACTGGAGCCAAGCATTATTTGAGCCAAGGTTTCTCTTTCCTGACCATTTTTGACAAGCTCATTGTCTTTTAACAGATGGTGTTATCAACCTGACCATTCCGATCGTACTTCCAATATCTACAGAAGACAAGAAACGCTTGGAAGGCTGCAATGCATTTACGCTGGAGTACAATGGACGGAGGGTAGCAGTGCTCAAAAACCCAGAATTTTTTGAGCACCGGAAGGAAGAGCGTTGTGCGCGTGTTTGGGGGACCACTTGTGCAAAGCATCCGCACATCAAAGTAAGTGAATACGAAGCAAATTCTTCCAGATTTATTTTAGTGTTTTTAAGAGTGAAATATGCAAAACACAAAAAATAGACAGAAAGAAGAGCAAAAGGGATATAAAGTTACAAAAAGTAAAATGAGAATGAAGTAATAAATTAGTCATAAGACCACAAATTATTATAACTCATATTTAAAAAGGGAGTACAGTTGGACCTCTGTATCCACAGGAGATATATTCCAGGTCCTATGAAAAACTGAGGATATTTCAAATGCAGGGAAATACTCTCAATTTCCCATAATTCCTGTGGAATCTCACAATGGTTACTGAATCAGTGGATATGGAGGTCTGACTGTATATAAAACTTAAGCAAAACTGTAATATATATGAGTATCAAAATCCTGTTTATATGAAAGATATTCCAAGATCTTCTATCAATCTAATGACTATTCCTGAAATTTTAAGTTCTAGTCCTCAGAATGGGGGGGTGGGGGTGGACATAGACGTCCAATTTTGCAGGTAACAGATCAGTAGTCCTAAAATCATATACAATTTTAACTCAAAAAGTTATCCAGGCAAATATGATACAATGATATTAGACAGAGAAATATAGGAAGAAATTCAGTAGAAATTTGTAAAATCTACTGCATTAAAGAAAGCATCATATCCCATTATTTTCTCTCTCTTCATGTTCCGATCATAAATAAAATAAAGTTCCTACAGATTTTTAAATTACCAACACAGTTTAGAATATTTTTTAAATGCCATTTAATACCAATACATTTGTAGATTTATTTTATGTTTTCCCATTGTTACACTAAAATAGAAAACATGAAATCTTGTCTCCATTTAATTGTCTTTCACTTGTTCAGCTCCAGTTTCATATCTATTTTTTTTAAAAGGTAATCCTTGTTGCCCTTCTTGTTGCCTGGCTGAACATACTTTATTTATTTGTTTGTTTGCTTGCTTATTGTTTATATTTCTATACCGCCCTATACTCGAAGGTCTCAGAGTGGGTAACAACATTTAAAATCAAATATATTAAAACAACAAAAGCATATATTAAAACAACAGTGTCAGCAAGGGGGAAGGGAGAGTGTGTCCCCATCTAACTGAAGGCCAGAGCAAAGAGGTGTGTCTTCACTGCCTTCCTGACATATACACTGAGGGAGCCTGATGCACCTCATGGGGGTGACTAGTCCATAGCCTGGGGCCATTACTGAGAAGGCCCTCTCTCAAGTGCTCATTAATTTCATTGCTGAGGGTGGTGGGACAACCAGGAGGGCCTCCCCTCCAGAAGGCACAAGCAGGTCGATATGGGAGGAGGCATTCCTTTAGATATTTGGGGCCCAAATCTAAGCCTTAGAGTTATAGGAGTCCTAGGCTAAAGATGTTGCACCATAGAGCATGATGGGAGCTAGATAGGAACCCACCTATCAAAGAACTATCTACTGAGAGATTTTTATTTTAAAAAAAATCAGTGATTTTATGAAATATTGCCATCTCTACATGAACTGGATTGTTGTTTGGTGGTAGATGTCCTTCCAATTTTCATTCTGTGATTTACCTTCTCTGATTTGTTCTGTGTGTAAACTGAACAGCTATGGGTACGATATGCAGCCTTTTAGAGATATGCGTGAACTTGTAAACTGCTATTTGGTTCAGATCAAACCTTAAGTGTTTTAGTTTGAACTTTTTCAAACAAGTTTAAATTTAACATTGAACCTATTCAGGCTTTTTTTCCTTTAAGAAAGCTGTTTTAAAGGGGAAAATAAAAGTGAACACAAATTGTTTGATTTGAACCATTTGTGTTTGCAGACATGCCTCCCCCCCCCCCAGTTCAGTTTGATTTGAATTGACCCCCTGGGAACCAAGGGGCTCAGTTCAAGTTAGAACATGTCAAATCAAGCTGGTTTGAATTAGAGCCGGTTTGGCACATCTCTGCAGCCCTGACCTACTCCTTTGCTGGCTATTTTGCTCTTGCTTCTTCATTGCTTTATGGTCTTGATTACATTCCCCCCCCCCCCGCCCCCCATCCAGTTGCTAAAAGAAGGTTCACATGTAAGATATTTTGTATCAGGAAAGAAATGACACTTGTAAATCTGTGCTTTTTGCCTGGGACTGAAAGTTCCAGTTATTTTGTGGGTGCAGCAGCATGTATAACCTTGACTATAGTCCAGTCAACGCTCTGTCACTGTAAAGTAGGAACATACAGAAAATCCCTTTAACCTGGTTTCTTCTTTAGATAGCTGGAGTTGCTGATCTGTAATGTTCTAGGTTTTGTGAACTACAGCTCCCAACATGCCTAGCTACCATGACCAATGGGAAGGAATTACAGGGCTGTGGTTTAGCAACATCTATAGGGCTGCATTTGCTACATGTCATTTGCAATCACGTGTTTTCTTTAGCCTAATGTGTGGTAATGTTCTGTTTCATAGATGGTAATGGAAAGTGGAGACTGGTTGGTTGGTGGAGACCTCTTTGTACTGGAGAGAATAAAGTGGAATGACGGGCTGGACCAGTATCGCTTGACGCCTTTGGAGCTGAGGCAGAAGTTTAAAGAAATGAATGCTGGTAAATGTTCACAGCTTTGATAAGTTATGCTGATAATAATAATAATAAATGAATCAGCTGGCTTTCTTCACTGTGACATCAACACTCTATTAAGACTTTCTTGTGCCCATTTTACTCAAGGGAAGGTATAAACTGTGCCAGTAGGAAGTAGAATTCTAGTTGTGCCCTCTAGAACATCCATTAAAGAGTTCTGCTATGCCAGCAGACCCAGGATCTTCCTTCCTTCCTCCCTTCCTTCCTCCCTCCCTTCCTTCCTTCCTTCCTTCCTTCCTTCTTAAAAAAATCATCTGCATTCTCCACACCTCTGAAACACATTACTCCTCCAGTTTGGTCTAGTGGTTAAGGAGCCAGGCTCTCATCTAGGAATACCGAGTTTGATTCCGCCCTCCTCCACGAAGCCAGCGGAGTGACCTTTAGCTAATCACAGCTCTCTTCTGAGCTCTCACAGGGTGTTCTGTTGTGGGAAGAATAATAGAAAGCTTTGTCAACCACTTTGAGTCCCCTTAAATGGGTGAGAAAAGCAGGGTAGGGAAGCCAACTCTCCTCCTCCTCCTCCTCCTCTTGCCTGGCAGGGCATGGGTGTAAAGCATGTTCCTATGACTTACAACCCCCATGAGCAATGCTGCTCCACACTGACAACCTTATTCTTGGAGTGGAAGAAGACAGCAAAGTTTCCCTTTTCAGGAGTATTAATGCACCATCAGGCATGGCTGGCAGGCTCTGTTGATCTATAGCAACTTGTTTTTATAGTAAAATTTAAGATAATTTTTATCTTGGGTGTCGACTGTGTTTCTAATTTACAGTGTTCTAGTGCCTTTATAGCAGTTTTATTGCTTGATTTGTTTCTTCTGAGGCCAAGCAAGGCATGCCGAAATCAGATGTGCCTTCCTTGATCTTACTCACTGAACTCCAGAGGGAATTAATGAAGTTAACTTTCGACTAGGTCATATCTTAAGGAAATTATGTGCTTCCTATTGTAATAATAAAATATAATTATTATTCCCAGGAGTCAGTGACATGCATGTCAGAAATCCTTTGCTTGCATTTAGTTTATAATGATCCAGATTTGAATACATCTATGGAAGAGAAGTATATTTTACTACTTTATGTAGATACTTCCAAGTAGAGAAAAATTTGCGATAGGTCCCCCCCCCCATTTTGCATGATACTGAGGTCTGAATCTTCTTGCTTTTCAGATGCAGTGTTTGCTTTCCAGCTGCGCAATCCTGTGCATAATGGTCATGCGCTGCTCATGCAGGATACCAAGCGCCGGCTGCTGGAAAGGGGCTATAAGCATCCTGTGCTACTTCTCCATCCTCTTGGGGGATGGACCAAGGACGATGATGTGCCACTTGATTGGCGCATGAAGCAGCATGCAGCAGTGTTGGAGGAGCATGTCTTAGATCCAAAGTCCACCGTTGTAGCTATTTTTCCTTCCCCAATGCTGTATGCTGGACCAACAGAGGTATGGCATTTCTTGGGTAAGAGTTGTAAGAACACGGCTTGGCCGTTCTCCTGTTTTTCTTAGGATCAGAGTATTATTTCCTTTCCCCTTCTAAACAAGTAGTTTTTAATTTTCATTTGTTTGTTGCAAACCATCTTGGGCAAATTTACTTTTTGTAAAGGTGGTATATAAATCAAATGGAAATGAAATGAAACTGGCATCAGTGCTGGATTTCTCATTATAGCCCTTCAACATGTTTTCTGTGCATTGGAATTGTCATTGGTTTGGGAATGCTACAAGTATGTCTGACAATCTCAGACCAGTGCCAAGTAAAGATAATGGGGTTTACCTTATATCCCGAAGTAGCCTCAGAGTACTTCATTCAGATGCTCACAGAATAAAGTGTTCTGCATTGCAACTTGCCCAAGAGGGTAGGTTGGCTAAGATGAACATAACACAGCAACTGGCAGAGAACTGGAGGGATTCTTAGGAGGCAGCATAGTTAAGGGAGGTGGAGAAATGATACAAAGATGGCCTGAAAAAAAGGAATCTGGGGAATGAAAACAAGGGGAGGGGAGGGGAGGAGAGACAGTGCTAATGTGAAAGATTTTCAGATGGGATGGGGTGAAGCTGATGGGCAGAAAAGTTAGCACCAACAAGGGGAAGCCTGAATAGCTTCAAGAAAGTGCTAGACAAATTCATGGAGCTCAGGTGTATCAATGGCTATTAGAATGGATGCCTCGGTACTTCCTCCAGGTTGGAGAGAAAAACAGGATGCCTTTACAGGTGATTTGCAGCAATTCAAGAACAGGTGGTTTTGCCTTTGTCTTCTTCCTGAGGTCCCCATAAGCAATTGGTGGGCCACTGTGTGAGACAGGATGCTGGACTAGATGGGCTGTGGTCTAGTCCAGGAGGTCTTAAGGAGTGACAAGGGTAGGAGAGCTTCTCAAAGAATGGGTGGGGACTCTTCGTCTCTAGAACCAGTGGGGAAAAAATTAAACTGTTCATCCTATAATTCTGAACTAATTAAAAGTGGTGGAAAGGAGGGATAAAGGGTATTAAAGAACGATGCAGCTGACAAGAAACCTATGAAGTTAATTAAAACATTGAAGAGTCCCCCATGGTATTTCTACATCTATTTGAAAAAGAAAAAAATTACAGTCTCATCATGGGGCTTGTTCTCAACCAAACTCTTATCTTGCGTTATTCAAATTAGGTCCAGTGGCACTGCAGGTCTCGGATGATTGCTGGAGCCAATTTCTACATCGTGGGGCGAGACCCAGCAGGAATGCCCCACCCAGAAACCAAGAAAGACCTCTATGAACCCACACAAGGCGGAAAGGTGCTTAGCATGGCTCCAGGACTAACTTCAGTGGAAATCATTCCTTTTCGAGTGGCAGCGTACAACAAAGTAGAGAAAGCCATGGTTTTCTACGATCCAGACAGGTAAATAACACGTTTGGCGTTTGCGCGTAGCACTTTGAGTGGTTTTGTGAACTTCTTGGACTGCAAATACTTCTCATCCATTTCTGCCTTATGTGAGCAATGATCACATATTGAAATGAAAGACTGGGGATCGTCCAAGACATTCTGCCACCCTTATTGGGTACAA
Source organism: Aspidoscelis tigris stejnegeri (assembly GCA_023333525.1). Classification (NCBI taxonomy): domain Eukaryota; kingdom Metazoa; phylum Chordata; class Lepidosauria; order Squamata; family Teiidae; genus Aspidoscelis; species Aspidoscelis tigris. The sequence goes on along the minus strand of JALMGA010000002.1, from coordinate 85,330,390 downwards.
GAATACCTTGGAACTATCTCCCTTCATGAGCACAGCTTACCCTAAAACTTGTCTAAACCTGGGATGGTTTATGGGATTGGTCAAGATCTTTCCATGAGATTTTCTCTGGGTTGGGCAAGATGTGAAGAAGATCTATATAGATCTGCTTCCCATGTGACTGAATGTGTATATGCATGGGTAGAACCACCTGGCCCAGCTGTTGGACATCTGAACCAGATGCTGATGGCTGTCTTCTTTTCCTGCCATGTGCCAGATCTGCTGCCTAAAAAGCCCCTTGAATGGATCAAAATACTCATAGGGTGTGTTCCTATAAGGAGCTTTGAAACTGTCTTGAGTGCTCACCATTCCCAAAGTTTTAAAAGAATCCACAATTTCTGAGGATTAAAGGTCCCAAAATGTGGATTATCTGTATTAAGATCAAAAGATTTATCGCTGCTGGATTTAGAAATACTCCACTTTATTTAACAAAATGGGAATGCAAGCCTTTTGGGGGGGGAGCGAACCATGCTTTAGGGGTGTTCTCCTCAGTTTCCCTTGTCCCAATGAGAAGCCAGGATTTGTAGTCCCCTCTTCCCTCCGGGTCTTCATTACAGGGTAAGGAAATCTACCACTGGCTGAAAGAGGAGGGGAAGTAGGTGAAAAATAAACAGAGCCTGCGGTAGCTAAGGTACACACAATGTAACAAGCTCAGACAAATGTAGCAGGGATGGGAGTATGTGAAAGTGCCTGATTTCAATAAGAGGGACTCACTAGCAGCTATCAGACTTTAGCAGCTTCTGTCCTGGGGTTGCAAAGTATGTTGGCTTTGTGTAAAAGGCTGCCTACTCCCTCCCTGCAATTTCTTTACCAATAAAGTATAGTATTATTATTTAGTTGCACAAAGCAATTGGGTTCATTTCACAATACTCAGTATTATGCCACAAATGTGCCATAATTTGAAGTGTAGCATTGTGCTCGCATGTGGAACACTCTACAATTTTTCCCTTAAACATATCCACCTGCACCCAGGTCAAGTGTGTACTTGCTGCTAGATCCTCTTGTAGCCGATTTCATGGTATGAGTTGTTCTCAAAAGGCAATGCTCTGTTCATCCCTAGGCCCTTTCTGCACTTATCTTCTGATCCAGGTCAAGGGCCTGTGGTCCACATCCTGGACCTCCTCATCTCCTCTTAATATGGATCAAGGAGGTCCCGCTTCATGTTAGTCTAGTGCCGACTGCACAAGGAGAGGGCCATATTCAGATTAAAAGTCTCAGGAACAAGATTTATTATAGTCCCATTTAATCAGATCTACACAGAACTAAGGGCCTCATTCCAGATTACAGAGATACGCTTCCATGATTCAGAACTAGTGGGGGTTGTTATCCGGTAGCACGCCATAGTGTACCACCAAGCCCCACCCTAAGCCACAAGGCTAGGAATATTTGTTATTAGCTGTCAGGGATTTTGGAACAGCAGCTGCATGCATCAGATTAACATCATCAGTGCAAAAAGCATTTATCCGACTCATATCTCCACTAGGGATGTGCACAAATATTTGTGACATCCAGAATTCATAGATTCATGGCTGAATCAAATAGGGCTTACATTCATAGGTCCTATTCATCCATGAATTGGATTATCTGGTATTCGCCAAAGCTTCAGTGGATACTGAATGCCCTGCCCCTCCCCACCTCTGTCACCCCACTTACCTGCCACTGCCGCTTTTTCCTAGGCTTCCAGTTCGAAAGTGCCTAAGAAGATGGCACGCAGTGGCAAGGGCGAGGAGAGGTAAGTGGGGGGTGGCAGAAAGGGAGGGGAGACCTTCGCTTCATTTTGTACACAAATATGAAGCCTCCCACATTTGCTGGGGTGGGATTCGGCCAAAGTCGAGTTTTCCAACATTCAATTTGTTCCAAATCAAATATGGGAAATGGGCTCTGTGCACATCTCTAGTCTCCACATGATCTGGATCAGGAGGTCTTGTTATTCCAGATCTACTGATCCAGTTCAAAACAAGGTAATATAAAGATATAACTTCCATGCTTCTGTTGTTGTTTTCTGCTCTCTTCATGGACACACATTTGTTTTTCTCACTAGGCATAATGAATTTGATTTCATTTCCGGCACACGGATGAGGAAGCTGGCTCGTGAAGGTGAAAATCCTCCTGATGGATTTATGGCACCGAAAGCATGGAAAGTGTTGACAGAATACTACATGTCCCTGGGAAAAAATAATTAATTCTGCTTTGAGCCAAGAATGCCTTTCTCTTAAAACTCAGCTCTGCCAATTGATTCGTATGCTATTGCAATTCATCTACAGTACTTAGAATGTTTTCTATTCTATTTATGGGCATTTTTTCTACCTTTTTTTCCCCCTTTGAAATTACTAGGGCATGTCCTCTTAACTTCAAAGGAAAAACACAGAAAAGATGTTATTGTACATATAGAGCCAGATTACTGGAGACCAAAAGCCATATTTTGTCTATCACCTTTTTTGGAAAAGGGATATCTCTAAGAAAACAATATCTTAATTGGACACTAAAAAGTATTGTTCTTTATTTTTCTTCCGTGCTTTTAGTTAGCTATAAAGGACAACCTTGGCATCTCTCTTACTTCTTAGGTGCTGAATGCTGACCTAAGACATTTTGATGTCTGAGACAAAGACGCAACACTCTTGGTCAAGTTATGTATTACGCAAGTCTCGTCTAGGTATTCTTACACCTGATTTAGAAAAATCTGCAGACAAATAGTTTCTGAAATAGGAAGGAAAACATTGCTAGAATGCTATAGCTTTTGAAAGTTGTGGTCCTCTTTCATGTGTCTGAGGTAAGGTCCCTTCAGTTTCCAAGAGATAACATTTTGCCCACCATTACCCAACATCCTTTGCAACTAGGACTTCTAGTGGAATTTCAGGGATGTTCTCGATCACACAAGTGAGGTACTGGAAACATTACTTAGTTTAAACTATATCTCAGATTCCTCAGCAACATGCTTGAGAGCTACAGCAAGGTTTGTTAAAGGTAGGCACCGAACTCTGAGCTGAAGCAGGCAACAAAAGAGCCATTAATACCTGGAATCTCCCTCACCTTTAGACTCATTTCAGATTAATAGTTTGTTGTTGAAAAGAAATACAAATACAGTGGTACCTCGACATACAAGTGCCCTGACATACAAGTGTTTTGAGATACAAGCCGCCGAGCGAGTGATATTTTGCTTTGAGATGAGAGCAAGATTTGAGATACGAGTATGTAAATACAGTACAGTACATAACAAAAACAACTGAGGTGGTGTTTAGGGAGCTGGAATGGATTAATGGGGAAATTGCTTTGAGATACGAGCGATTTGACATAAGAGCAAGGTTACGGAACGAATTAAACTCGTATGTCAAGGTACCACTGTACCCAAGTACAATTACCTCAGAATGTCTACAGCCAATGCCAGGTTGTTTAGTTCTACTTAGCTTCTTATTCTTCTAAATAATTTCTTAATTCAGGAAACAAAGGGTGTTTTTCCACTGTCACTAAAAGTGCCCATTAAGTACCCATTCATGGGTATGTAATGGCATTTTTGTACCCAATTATGGGTACTTAATGGGTACTTCTAGTGACAGTGGAAAAACACCCCAAAAGAGCTTCCTGTGTGAGAAGGAAATCCAAGTGTGAAGTTGCTATGGGAGAGGAGAGCTGTGCAGGACATAAGCTCCCTCTTCCTTAAAAAAAGTCATTGCTCTTTTAACCTTTTAGTTCTCATTTAAAACCTTTTTTCACTCAGTCATAATAATTTAAACAAATATATTTTTGAAGGCTAAAAAATGGGGGCAAGTTTTGGAGGTCATGCCAAATCCCATGCTTAAGGATGGGGGTGAGATGTCCCCAATATTAGGTTTCTGCCTTAATGCCCTAAAAACAAGAATGCTAATATGTTTGTCATAATGCGCTCCAGTACCTTTTGATTTCTGTTCTGTTTAAGAATGTACTGAACTGCAGTTCATAAGTAGTTTGTTTCTTATGAACTGCTTAGAAATGCCTAGAACTCTCTGGTGTCTTGCCCAAAAACCTTAGGCTCTCTTTGGCACCTATAAGTGACTCATATTTAGGTGAGTCCTATTAAGAAGATGTGGGGAGCTCACCTTTGCCAAAAGCACAGCTGCCACAATAATCATCTCCATGAGTGGGGCCACAACTTGCTTGTGCATGATGTCTTTTCTTGTGCAGGTGTAGAGATTCAGTGCAGCCCTGCCCACCAAGAAAGGGATAATGGTGTTGCCGCATTCTGGCCAGGGTGAGCTCCTTGTACCTTTTTAATGGGACTCACCTACTTGTGAGTTGCTACAGGTGGTTAGGAGAGCCCAGAGATGTGATGACATCAAACAGTCCTGGGCCTCTCTAAGTAGTTTGTAAGAAAGAAACTGCTTATGAAATGCAGTTTGGTAAATCCCCACTAGCAAAGGTTAACTTGAGCTTCACACAGTAAGGCTTGCAGCATGTGATGGCTCAAAGATAAGCTGAGAATCAGGAAGGTCTCTCTGTCACAAATGCGTTACGCAGCCTTTTGTCAACTACCTTTCCCATGACTTTAGTCATCTAGCTGCACTATAGATATAGTAATATCAGTCTAATTTGCAGACTTCTTCCTACAAATACACAAGGCAGCTTGAATACCCTATTGTACTATCTACATACTATCATTCCTTTTTAACCTCTAGCTGCTTTGTTTTTTAACTCTCCTGGACAGACATTTTGCTCCTGTTGTTACTTCAGCAGGAAAGCCTCAGCCCTGGATTTCTGGCATGGGCAACATCCTGCTTTGATAAGACTTTGGAACAGCCTGCTATTTTTTAAAGAATTCAAGTTTTAATTTGCTAAAGCAACTCAAAAAGAAGCACTAAAAAGAATGCATTTTTAATCATGCTTTGCGTAAATCAGGACCAAAGAATTGCACCATAGGCATGAAACAGGCCATCTACTTCTTGTATAACCTCTCTGATACTTAGGCTGCTATTCACCTCACGATAAAACAAAAAACCCTCATCAAGGTTTATTATACTGGAATGTAATCCAGGCTTTAAAGTGGAAACACGTTTTAATACAAACATAGAAGCAGTGGTATTGGGGCCAGTACTTCAGTTAATGTGACTCTGTGTTGAATGTGTTGAAAGACTTCTGAATGGGGTGGCAGGGATAGTATAAGGTGACCAAAATTTACTTTAACATGTTGTCTCCTTTACTCCTTTCCCCAGAATCTTACTACTGTAGTTAAAATCAACTGTAAAAGCACTTAAACGAGTCCAACAAAGGCATGAGATTTAGACATCTGTGCACTTAACATCTACCTTATACTATCAGTGTTGTTAAATGAGCTTTTTTCTTTTACATGCTACAGAAAAGTGTCTCTATTGCTGTATATGCATGTTTACTGAGAAGATATTCCTCTTGGATTCAGTGCTGCTTACACTGAAGTAAGTGTGCACAGGATAACATCCTAAAACTCTGAGCAGCCTTTGATACTGATGACCACAGCATCTTATTGGGTCAGTGATGGTGTTTGGCCCTTGGTGGCACGTTCTTCAGTTCCCCCTTTGTAGCAGATTCCAAAAATTGATCATGGGAGAGTTTTGTTCTTCTCCCTAGGAACCTCCTTGTGGAGTCCCTTAGGGACTGATCTGAGGCCTATTCTCACTTAGGCCTTTGGTATGCGATTAGCCCACTTTTTCCATGCATAGTCAAAGATCCAGATCTTGAAAATCCAGATCTTTGAGATGGGGTCCTCCTGGAGATCTGGATCTTGAAGATGTCTGAAGACCCCACTATGGACACCTTTAATCAGGTCCACATGAAATCCAGATTTAAGGACCTGAAGGACCCATTAAATCTGGATTTTTTCTGCCATCGTGGGGACAGGGCCTTGCTGATGGGACCTTCAGTGGGGTCCAGGTGGGGACAGGGCCTTCCCACTTGGTACCAGTCAGGTTCCTAATAGGGTCTTAGAAAGATTCTAAACCCTAGTGGAAAAAGGCCCTAGGGCAGCTCTGGTACAGAGCATCTATACCAGAGCTGCCCTAATTGCATACCAGAGGCCTAAGTGGGAATAGGCCTCTTGTCTCCCATGCTTTTCAACATACATATATGAAAGCACTGGGAGTAGTAATTGGATACTTTGGAGTGAGGTGTCATCAATGTGCTGATGACACCGAACTCTTTACTTCAACTCCATCTCCATCAGGTGAGGCTGTCCAGGCTCTGGACACTCTGGCAGCAATGATGAGCTGGATGAGGTCCAATAGATTGAAACTGAATCCAGACAAGGCAGGGGTCTTACATGTCCCAAGCTCTCAAATCAGGGAAATTAGTCAAAACCTTCAGCTTGGTACAGTAGTACCCCACAAAGAAGATCAGTTTCAGAGTCTGGGTATATTATTGGAGTCACATCTTGCTCCTCCAACTGGGGCTCAGGTAGCTGCAGCTCAGACTGAACACTCACAGACTTTCTTGATAGAGCTTCTCTGAGCATTGTGATCCAAATCCTTGTGATCTCAGGATTAGAGTACTGCAATGTGGGCTATGTAGGGCTGCCTTTGAAGACAGTCTAGACATAAGAGATAGTTCAAAATATTGCAGCTGGATTGCTGACTAGAGTGTCTGGCTGCGCCTATGTCATTCCAGTTCTAAAAGACCTGGCTGGCTACAGATCTCCTTTTGGACCTAATTCAGAGTTGCAATATTGACTTTTAAGGTCCTAAACAACTTGGGTCCCAAATATCTGCAGAACACCTCTTCTCATACAGTCCAGTTAGGCTATTCAAGTGAGCCAGTGGTGGCTCAGCTTTAACAGTGGGTAGTTGCAGATGTGGGCCGGGTGACCATTAGCTGTAAAAACACATGCTGACCTGGCAGGTCTTGCATCAGTGTGCTGAGGAAATGCACATAGCCAGTGATCTCACTGACTAACTGCCCTTAAAGTTATGAGCTCTGCCATTCACCTTCCCCCTCATGAACCTTATGGATACACCACCAGAGGTGCTTCTCAGTGGTGGCTCCCAGGTTTTGAAATAAGCCAAGATATTTCCTTGGTTGCTTATCTGGTGCTGCCTTATGTGGGTGTTTGGGTCCTGTAGTATTCATGAAGCTGGTAAAAAAGAAAGGAGAAAGAAATACATTTCCTTATCCCAAGTGGCTTGTATTATTGAAAAGAGGACATGGTCAAAATTCATAAGAAGTAAAGTTAACACCTAATCACAGGGTAATATGATTTTGGGCATAAACATAGAACCATGTACAAGGCTATTACAAAATTTCAGTAACATTGCTAAACTGAAGATATTTCATCAGCCTTTCTTAAAGTTCTTTTGAGCGGGAGCTGGTAAAGCAGGGGGTGGAAGAATGCCTCTTTCCCATATACCCTCCCCTTATAAAAGAAAATAAAGAAAAATGCTATTTTCTATCAGAAACGGTAAGAAACTCGGACATGCTTAGTCTCCTTGCTGGTTTGATCCTGGGCCTCTTCCTAGAAGTAGGAAATGGCAAACCACTTCCTTATCACTGCCAAGAAAACTGCATAGAGATGCTCATGTCCATGCAGTCAACCAGGAGTCAGCAATGATTTTGTGGTGCCCAGCAAGGGAACTGAAGAAGCTTAAAGTCACTATGTGTCATGCCAGGATGATGCTGAAGATCTATCACCTCTATAGCACTGACATTTAGAGGGGGAGGAAAGGAAACTTCAACCTCAAATCCCAGGATTGGCTGACTAGACAGACCTATCCATGTACTTTTCTTGACAGGGGTATGTCCTGTCCTATTCTTGAGAGAAGCTGGGGCGTTGAACCTATCATCAGCTGCTTTTCTGGCAGCCATTTTACCATTCTACCACTGTATTATGGCTTCTTTGCCTTATGGCATCTGCATTCCTGTAAGATGCCACCATGGAATTCTACCACAAGAGTGGTTTTTAATAATATGTTTAGCAGGCATCCCTTCTTTCCTACCAGAAGAACCAGAGCAACCCAACAGCTTTACTCCTTAGAAAGAGATCTATTTTACTGCCTTATTCTACAGGTATTGTAGTAGAATTCCAAGATTGTGAATTATGTCCCCATTTTCTGTAGCAAAGAGCAAAGTTTGTTCAGGGCCCAAACTGTATTTGCCAAGCATTTTTTCCTCAACATTCCCAGCTTTTCATCTGTTCAGAGGCGTTGGATGGGAAAAGTGCATTTCCTACCAACATGTGCTGGCATTCACACTTAGGAACGCCAGTACACACCAGACTAAGCCCCACACGTCCTGTGTCTGGGTGCATGTCCAGCTGCCACCATCTTGTTTTGGGGGCTTGGCACAGTGATGGTGACACTCTGCACACGTGCAGTCGTGTTTGAGGTCATCTGAGGTGCCAGCACCTTTGTGCGGCACCTCAGATGACCCCTAGCGCCAAAAATAGTGCAAATGGTCGTGGTGCTGGACACGAAAGGTAAGGTTCTGGGTAGGGTTGGGATGTGTGGTGCACCATTTTGTGCACCACTGCTAGTAGATGATAAGGGAGCAACTGTTAAAGCAGATGCTCCTTACCAGATGTGACCCTATCATGTACTATGGTGCCAAGTGCAAATTGGCCTCAGATTTTTAGGATAAACTGAAAATACAATGTTGTGGCTGGAGAAAGGATTGCAGCCACAACTAACCGTGCTCTGTGTGCAAGAAGCAATCTTGTATGAACTGCACTGATGGAGTGCCTTGTGCCTTTTTCATTCAAGCCCTCTGGAAGGGAATTTGAAAGAAGAGTTCTTGCCATTTTATAATTTACTTAGTGTCTTGAGCAGTGCTGGTATTTTTTTCTTTTCTAGCTCTTTAAGAATATGTCCGTAATCAACATATACTGGGCACTATTCCCTTTGATTTTTTTTAAGTATACTATTTTATAGGCATATTTATTGCAAAAGTAAAAGACTAGAATGTATGCTGTAACTGATAAACATATACATTATTGTGATTAAAGTGCCTTATGAATGTGATATTCTACTGCTAGAATTCACTTTTGAACAGCAATAAATGTTTCTATGTTTAACTATTTTCTGGCATTTCTTATATATCAAAAACTAAAGTTTGCTTCCTCCCTGTTTCCTCCAGAGCCATGCTCCTCATCCCAATTACCATGACAGTAGCCAGGCACATGCCAGATTTTGCCATGGTGATCCAGCCTGTCGGGCGCAGCCATCTGCGCTTGAATGCTGGTGGTCTGATGCGGGACTGCACCAACACTTGAAATGCAGATGGCTTCCTCTGCACCTGAGCTTCACTTCACTGGAATGGTATTATTATACTATTCCACTGAGTGCAGTGTGAACAAGCCTAAACTGCCCCATGGCCACTGTAGTGCTTCAAGTGTGCATCTCATTTAATGAATGAATGAACACTGCTCAAACACATCCTTGGGGCGGGGGGCACCTCCACTGAAGTGCATTGCAGCGTCACTACCATTGCTGAGACTGCCTTGCTAAAGTCCCCAAGCCTGTGAATGGCTTCTCACTAGGGATGTGCACAAATATTCATAACATTAAAAATCCAAATTCAAACATTTGTATTCGAATCGAATGTTGGCACATTTGAAAATTGGTATTCAAATTCGAATAGAATATTTCGGTACATTTGTATGAAGCTTCGTATGGGATTCATATGGGATTGAACATTTGTATCTGTCAAACTGTTTAGAAAGTTGTTATCTGGAACTGAAGAGTCTCAATGAGTCAGCAACTCATGACTCAGAGTCTTGTGATTCAGTCTCATGTTGCAGTAATTAGATGATATCATCCTAAAACCTCATGATGATGACTTGCAGTTTGTGGACTATATAAGTAGCTCTGTGTTGTATAAGTTTTTGTCTTTAGTTTCTGCTCTTTGAAGAGATGTTTTTATCAGAAAGGATTCTGAAATAAAGCTACTGAACCTTCCAGTGAGGAAAGAAATACTTTATCTCTGGATTTATTTGGCTGAATGACTGTCCAGCTATTCTCTGAGACTGACAAGTGATCTGACTCCAGTCCAAATCCGCTAAACTATTTGACAGTATCAAATTTGAATCCCAGTACATTCAAAGGAGATCTGTTTGAACGAATACAAATTTCCCTGCATTCAATTCAATACAAATCGAATACAAAACAAAATCATGCAAATCCCTACTTCTCACCCTCCATGTGCTTGCAAAGCAAGTCCTGGCACAAAGATGGCACATTTTTTGCTTCATCTAAGCCCAGTATGCAATGACCAACCAGATTCATTCCTCTTTCACTGAAGCTTTTGTGTCCCAGAGGGGCATTCAAATCCCTCCAAGCACCTTCGTCTAACTTTGGCAGAGGATGCTGTGGAAACCTGGATGCCTCTCCATGGCAGCTTACACGCTGTGTTGAGACACGGCTTGGCATTCATTTGATACTGAGTGTTTGAGATAAATAAGAAAAATCATGCTGATATATGGAGATTCATTTAACATGGCTGTTTCTGAGGGATGTGGTGATCACGACCCAGGTGGAGAGAGTCAGTGTGCTTCACTAGGTCCAGATATTCACAAGGAGTTGGCCTAGGCTGAAAAGCATTATAAGTACATAAGAACGCAAGGGTTATCTGGATCCTATGCTATATGAACGAGCGAAAGGTCTAGCCCCTGGGTTCTTAACCTGTGGTCCATGGACCCTGGGGGTCTGCAAATGCATCACAGGGGATCTCTGAAGGCTTGAAGAAATGTTAAAGGTGGGGCAGGGACAGTCTAGGGGTGGGAGAGGGGTGAACTAGGGGCGGGGATTGGGGAAATTAAAAATGAAAGTAGTTCCAGAGCAGCCCGTGACTAATAGCGCGGCATTTTTAAAAGATACTAGTGGTCTATTGCAACAAAAGGTTCTGTATTTGAAGGGGATCGATAGTGAAGAGAAGGTTAAAAACCACTGGTCTAACCTCTTATTCAAACCTCAGTCCCACACTAATCCAAGACCATCTACATAGTAACCATCGTGGGAACAAAAGTGGATCGTGCATTGTGATGAAGTTGGTGACCAAATTTAACTGAATACAAAGACAGATCAGGGGTTCCAAAAAGGCCAGAGTTTTATTTGTGTTCCTCTCACCTCATCGCCCCACTTTACACTTAGCCTGGGGTTATGGTACAAGTAGATTTGATTGCTCCTAAAAACCATGTGGGGAAAACTTAATTACAATGTACAGAAGAAGCAGAAAGGTAAGGCTTCATTTATCAACTTAAATACAGATAAAGTCAGTCTAATTTGAAAAAAAATGCATTTGGGTGATTGACTGCTATAGGACCAATAATTACTACTAAAGAGGCATAATGAGACCTGGGGAAATTTTCTTGTATTCAGCTGGTGGCATTCAAGCAACAACACAGGTGTCTAGCAGCAAAATACCTGATCTGTGGTTTTATTGTGTGTATTTATAGGAAAACAATTAATTTAGAAAGCTATGATACAATTTCACAAGAGCATCAAAAACTTTGTTGGGTAAAACCCCCTGAAGTAAAAAGGAAATAAAGAAATGCCCACTTGGTACATTTAATTCCATGGTAAAGGATGACAGTAACCATCTCACAAAATTGCTGTTCAATTTCAATTCTACAGACTTATGGTACACACTCCGTTCTATCTGGTGAGAGGACAATGTATGTTCCTTCCTTCCCCTACACACATACAATACAGTGAAAGACAATGGAGTTGCATGTAAAATGAATGACACATGTGTCTGGTCTTTTCACTTGATGTCTGCAGTACAGACCCATAGTGAGCCGCCAGATGGAACTCCAGCCCCAAACATGACATTAAATATCTTGCAGAGATGGCGGTGGGGAAAGCAGCAACTGCTTTCTCATTCTGTGTTTCTGGCTGACCTAGTATTGCAAGGGTGACTCAGTTTGGGGATTCTAGATCATAATTAATGCCCGAAAAGGCTGAAGAGCTCCATAAATATTTCCACTCATGAGATGAACAGTTAGTGCAATATAACTTCACATAACTTTTCTTTCTTACGAAAAAGGCAAAAGGAAGTGGAAGAATTTTTTGAAAACCCAGTAACATTCATGATGACACTAGCAATCCAGAGGGATATCTTCAGTTCAGGGTATTTAACCTTAAGGAGGGGGAAAAGCAAATTTAAAAACAAATGTTGCCAACCCTGCCCCATCATGCCCCCGAATGCCCCTCCAGAGCACTGTTTATTCTTAGGAAAGATAATGGGTAAATGATCGTTTCATTCAGAAACATTTCTCCCATTAATTTATTTTAGATCTAATTCATCTTTTTAGCAATAGTAATATTTTAATTTGAAGAAGAGTAGAACAGATGTTTAAGAAGCAACAAAATTCTCTTTTTTGAAGATATAGTTAAAAAAAAAACCTGAGCGGGCATTTAATGCATAACCAACTTATCAATCTGGAATGGAAAGAGAATATGATGCTTAACGCGTACTGCCTATTTTGAAAAACTGTTCTTAATTACAGAATCAAAGAATGAGGGAGACAGTTACAAAGTGGCAAAAAATAAATCTATGCCCATATGCAGAAGCTGTACAGTCAAAAAAAGATCTTTAATTGTATCTGAGCAGCAAGCGCCCAGATAATTGTTCTGTGAATTGCAGAAGACTGCCCCAATTTATGTGCCTAGAAGAAGTTGATTCAAGAGCTTTTGATGGTTCCTATTCAAAATCAGGATTCATCACGCTTATTAAATTACTCAGGAGTGGTGCCAAAAGAAACGGAAAATGCCAAAATAGTCTGAAAATTTAAAATAAAAATTTAAAATGCAGTGATTACAGTTAGCTGTAGATTTTCTTACTATTTTTTCCTCAAGTTACAGAACTCTGAAATACCTAAACTAAACAGAATTTATAATTGCTGCAATGGATGAAATGCATTTTCTTATTTGTTTAATAAAGATTCCTGCATCATTGATTAAAGATCTGTGTGTTGAATACAAGAACTTATTGTGTTTTACAAAGTAGTTGAAGTAATACCTTTCAAGAATAGCCAGGCATAAATTATAAACTGAATACACGGAAGTCTAGAAGTAGTCTTCTCTTCTAATATTTTAAATGCAACTCTCCCTGCCCTGTGTTCTCTTCAGTGACCAGAACATTAGCACGTGATGAGCACAAATGTTCAGATTACTGACAGTTTTGATTACAGACTCTATGTCATATCAGTGCAACAAAACAGAAGACAGATATATTTGAAAAATATTTGAAATGAGTAAAGCCTACTGGAAAAAAGATGATGAGTTACAGAACTCAATAAAAGTGGAGAAAGAAGGAAGCTTTAAGAAACCATTTAAAACCAACGTGCTTAATGTAGTAATTTTGTTTTTTCGACACCATAATTTCCAACCACCATTATACTGCAGTCCAGAAGAGCCCACTGGTCTCCAGCTGGTGGTAGGCTTTTGTCAAACCCAACTGACATGTCAATACACAAGTTAAAATAGGCGCTGCACCTTAACAGCAACTGAAAGGACAACAGTAGATGGTAAGACCTTCCCAGCCTGTTAACAATTAAAGAAAGAAAGAATTGTTCACAGTCAGAAAGAAAGAGAAAAATAAATTTTGGCAATATGTAGATACAAATATTACACAGTGGTAATTCTGCCCGTTTCAAATAATTATGCTAATAAAAAGAAAAGAATAATGTTCATGAGCCCTACATGCGTTTTCTAGCTAAACCGATTGGCACCAGTGGATCTCTGGAATTAAAGTGGGGAAAAAAAGAAATCAGCTTATCCTGTGTTTGGGGAAAAGTAGTTCCATAAGCAGGTTCTGCCTTCCTATTAACATGCTACACAAAAATAGGTATTAAATCTTTTAATCCTCTGATATGGTTTGATCCAGAAAATAAGTGGTTTTCTTAAAAAAAGAAAAAGGAAAAAAACTTCCATATTCATGTACATGTCTCGATATAAAAAATGTGTGCATATATACACATATCATACACGCACATGCGCGCGCACACACACACAGAGTCATATACACATAAATTCCATTTCCCCCCTTCCACTAAAAAAAAGAAAAAAGTGCCACACTAGAAAATGCCAACAGGCTTTTAAGGCTGCAACAACAAAACAGAACATTGCTCTCGGGTGGGACTAGTGTACATTCTTTCCTGTCATGATCTATTGCAGGGGCCACATCCAATTTTGCCTAATCCCTAGATTTCAATAACTTAGTTACCAGCATATAAAAACAATTCCAGGAATACTTATTAAAAAGATATTTCTGCTTCAAATCCATTTCTGCGATTTAAGTGAAAACAAAAAAACAGTCACCAAATGAGGCTGTGTTAGAATGTTCCTTTGTCTTAATCTAAGCCAACATGCATCAGAACATTTTGACTGGTTGCATCCTTGGATTTCCTCATCTTCTCAATTGCCCTGCGTAGATCCCTCTGTTGTACTGGACGGATTTCATCGTCTTCATTGCTAGAAGAAAAACAACAACCCAAGAACAAAGAAATATTTTAGGGTATGTAACATTTTAAGAAGATTAACTGAATCCCCAATAATAAAGTGAAGCCAAGTCCACAATCCTGTATGACTCAGTTGGTCCAGCTGTTCCAGACTCAACTGATTTCTATCATGGGTCTTTCAGTACAGAAAGGCCCTGAAACTACCAATAGTAACTACCCCGATGACTACCTCTGCAACAGAAAGTAGTAGTATCACTGTAGGCCAGCTTCAAACTGTGAGGAAAGCAAGTTGTTGTGCCCGTAACCTGCTTATAGGCTTCCATACAAAACTGGTTGGACACTGTGACAACAGGCTGCAGGACTAGATGGCACGCTGTCCAATCTAGCAGAGTATTCCTCATGTTTCTCATTCCTCAAAGACAATACAGGACAGGAAGTAATTCCTGCTTCCTGTTATCCCTTTGGCCTATAGCTAAATTTGAAATTGTTCTGTGAGAGAAAACATTTCTGCAAAAGGACTTCGACAATTCCAGCTGGATTCCATTTTTTTCTGATCAAGCATATTTGCAGTGTCATTACAAGATACCTGTCTTCGTATGTAGAATTAACATATTCCCTGACACACAGCAGTGCAGCATCACGACACATTTCTTTCAGATCGCTCCCTGAAAACCCATTAGTTTCTTTTGCAACTTCCAGGAGATCCACACGCCTGTCAACCTGTTGGCAAACAGAAGCATCTCAGCGTGCTGAAAGTATTTCATGAAACTGTAAGAACAATCTGCACTTAAGCAGAAGAAGGAATTTCTACCACACCCTATTCAATTCCAATCTTGACTACGGTAAAAAAATAACTTCTGCAAAAGAATCTTGGCAAAGTCACACCGTATTATTTTAATTCAGTGACGACTTGGAAGGAGGAAGCTCACAGATTTTATCTGCAGGATGGGTGTGGCAAACCAGTTTGATACCCTCGCCAAAAACAGCAGGAAATTTTTCCATGTAGCAGTAATTCTGACAGCTAAAATCTTTTTCTGTGACAGAATTAAAAGAAGATACTGTAAGCACCTGTATCTGGTCACTAATCTGACAGCTCATAAACACTACAGCAACTGCCCCAGGACGTAGCGCAGTGGTAGCTCAAACTGCCAGGAAAGCTGAGGACTCCCGGTTTGATCCTCAACCTCTCCCTGGAAATAGGCAACGGCCAACCACTTTTATATCTCTGACCAGAAAACTGCATAGAGCAGTGGTTCTCAACCTGGGGGTCGGGACCCCTTTGGGGGTCAAATTACCCTTTCAGAGGGGTCGTAATGAGCTTCCTGAGGCCCTTCCCTCCCACCTCCCAGCTGTTCCACCCTCATGGTTGGGGGTCCCCACAACACGAGGAACTCCATTAAGGGGTCACGGCATTAGGAAGGTTGAGAACTGCTGGCATTGAGGTACTCACAGAGGCAACTAAGAGTCAGCCACACAACATACCACAACAGGAACACAGTAATTTGGTAAAACTACTGACTTACATTTTCATTTTTCAAAATGAGTTTCAAGATCGCCTCTCTCTGCTTCAGTGCCTTCAAATTAACAAAAACAACATCAATTTTACAAGACGAAACAACTTTGTTCTTGTCTCTCCCCCACCCCCCGCCCCCATCCCCACCCCGGCAGGTTAAGTCTTTTATTATCGGTCCTCTTCACTTATCAGTTGTGACACTGTGCTGCCATAGAATTCCTATTTGTTAGTGTTTTCTGCATAAATGAAAATATGGGGGGAAATAGCTTTTGGCTCTCACAGGTTCTCTCTTGTAAACTGCATTGAGATTTTTTAAAATTAAAAGTGATATAGAGTGTCTTAAATAAATCAAAAGAATATACTTTCACTTTCCATAGCAGCAGTTTGCTGGAGGAACCACCACTGGACAACATAAATCCCAAGAAAGAAACCAAAGCATTGCTGTCCTCAAGAACATAGAAATTCATCCCAATGCAGTTAATTTCTCAACACAAAAACGCCTATTCACTTTTGGGAGTTCTCCTTCCTAGAAGGAAAGAGATGCATTGTTTAAATAGGAGGAAGAATGATTCCCTAACCAATAACAACTTCCACTGATTTTGACTAATCAAAAATATTAAGGGGACACTTTTGTCATTGCAACTGTACATTTCTGTTACCTCACCCTATCTACAATTGTGTTATAAACCAGTTTACAACATAAAACAACAAAAGCAATACTAATTAGCAGTGGAAAAATCTATGAAACAACATCAAAAGTCTAGCCAAAATGGTGTACGTTCAAATCCATTTTAAAAGTGGGGAATGTAGAAGGCCGCTTAACTTAATCAGCAAAGAATTCCACAAATAGTGGCATTTGCCAGAGCCCTACAGAATGACCTCCAGCGGGTTACTGGTGTGCATGTTTCTGACCAAATTGTCAAAAACAGACTCCAGGAGGGTGGCCTGAGGGCCCAACATCCTGTAGTGGAACCCAGCCTCACATCCCAGCATTGTGTAGCTTGACTGACACTCACAAGAGAACACCAGGATTGGCAGGTCTGCCACTGATGTCCTGTTCTCTTCACAGAGGAGAGCAGGTTCAGGCATGCAAGAGATTCTGGAGATACTGCAGTGGGTCAGTGATGGTCTAGGGAGGCATATCCTTGGAGGGTTGCACAATCCTCCACAGGATAGCCAACAGTACCCTGATTGCTGTTAGCTATTGGGATGAAATCCTCAGAGCTCTGGTCAGACCTCCTTGTGCAGGACAATGCCTGGCCTCATGCGACCAGAGTGTGTAGATAGTTCCTGGATGATGAAGGCACTGATGTCACGTTCATGCACTGCAGTGCACCACAGTGTCTCCAAACTCTTGAATGCCTGTCACATGTGCTCAGTGTGAATCTGCTCTCCTGAATCCAATTGAGAATCTCTGGGACACTGTGTATTGGTGCATCTGACACCACCAAGTAGCGTCAGACTGTCCAGGAGCACACTGATGCTCTGATCTAGGTCTGGGAGGAGATCCCCCAGGAACCTTCAGTCATCTCAACAGGAGCATGCCCAGACATTGTCAAGAGTCCATACAGACACAAAGAGGCCATACACACTACTGAATAACATTGTAAGTTGCCATGATGAAATTTATGCAGATCTGACCCTCCTGTGATTTCAATTATTTACACTGATTGTCAGGGTGGTCTGGCATCCAGCCTTCAACTGGTTGATGATTTTGATTTTTTTTCCTTGATAGTTGATGCATCATTTTGTTCTCAGCCAATTGCACAATTTATATGAGTAAAGATTTTCAACTCAACTCGAATCTTTTGTTCATCAAGATCCAATGTATGATTTAAGCACTCCATTCATTTTTTTTAGCTGTGTATATAATTCTGTCAAACCGAAGAACCAAGAGGAAAGACAATAATACGTATTGGTAAATATGCAGCATACAGCCCACTGCTGTTAATCTTCAATGACTTACAGGTTGATTGATATGAAATCTTGTAGGCATTCTTCTCATAATAGCAGAGTCAAGATCCTGAGGACGGTTGGTTGCTCCCATCACTATAACCTAAAGATAATTTTTAAAAAAGGAAGCAAGTGCAGAAAATCTTTACTTCAAGGGTCACCAAAATCAGAAGCCTTGCATGAAACTTCCTCAAATTGCTTAGATAAGCTCAGGGTTTGCAGGCTTTCCTTCCTCCCAGCCCAAGGAAATTTCATTTCGTTTCAATCCAAGGCTAGTTCATACATTGCCCAGTTCCCTACTGCTTTCAAAACAACCACCACTGGTTAGTCTCCAGGAAATTAATGAAACA
Organism: Aspidoscelis tigris stejnegeri; assembly: GCA_023333525.1. NCBI lineage: Eukaryota > Metazoa > Chordata > Lepidosauria > Squamata > Teiidae > Aspidoscelis > Aspidoscelis tigris. Next base: position 85,312,152 of record JALMGA010000002.1, on the reverse strand, counting down.
GAGTAATATACTTTTCTCTTTCATGTGACAATTTTTTACTCTATCCAGGCTCCTAAATTTCGGCTTAACTCCAAAGACTCAGAGCAAATGCTCTTTTATAGTAAGGCCAATTAAGGGTAAAATTTGATTTAAATCGGGACACTCAGTTGTCCTCAAATAATAATATGCTATAATGCAACTTAACCAAAATGGATCCCAAATGGGTTGATTTCCCAGACTGAAAAACACTATTGCTACATTTTCTATAAACTAAAGCGTAGGTGCGCTAAGTGTGGCTAACTAGATACACTTCCACAGGGTTTTTAAAATTTATTAGTTAAGACATTTTTATACCTCTTTCCATTTAAAAACAAAATTTGACAGCTGTTTACAAAAAGCAGTGAAAATCATGGAGAGCTAGCAATTTCTGGACTGCGGTCAGTAAATCCTGCTTTCCCTCTCAAGATGCTCACAGCATGACAGCCATGAGGGTTTTGTCATCCTGAAGGGAATAAACTTAGGAGGCTTCCACCCCAAAACCTGTCTACCTGCAGAACAGGTAACTGTTGTCATCATTACTATTCATTGATTCATGATGTCCCCAAGCAACTTAGTAAACCTCGCTGATCTTTACTGCGACTTCAGCTTGCTGGACTGCATAATGCCAAATTACAAAATCACATGAGGTCTGATTACAACACTTCCAAAGAAATTGGTTTTTTCAGAAAAAAAGAAGAAAAAGAAAGAACCCGTATCAGAACCAAGGAAAATGGATGCTTGCTCCAGTAGCAATAGTTAATCTTGTGTCCTGAAGATGTTTTGGAAATTCTAGTTCTCGTTAGTTCCAGCCAGCATGGCAATAGGAGGGGAAAGGCAGGTAGAATTCAGCCTGTCCAGAAGGAAGTAGATGGGAAAGCCTCAATGAGCTCTACTGAGGGTGCTGATCTGACCCATTTCCTTGAGGCCGCGCAGTTCACACAAGCTTCACAGTTGCTCCCCCCCATCGCCGCCACTTTCAAAGGCTAGAAACAAACATTCCTAGCCACAGAGCCTGCAAGAAACTTCTGGGCAGCTGAAAAGCACCCATTCCATGTTCAGGACACTTCCCATATTCTGGAACAAGGCCCCTGGTTATCCTGTGGACCCAATTACATGGTCTACCAGAGATCTGGAATACAGGCCTCTTAATCTGGCTTTGTGCAGATGCAGCTGGACCAGCAGGTGATGGGGACACCTTGATCCACACTAGTGTGTGGAAGAAGAGGCCCAGGATCTGGACAAGGAGGGCCTTTAAACCAGATTAGAGGTAAGTGCAAATAGGGCCCACCTTAAGAATAATTACCCTCAGTGCTGAAATCTCTGCTTTGTTTGCCTCACAAACAAAATTGTTTGCAAATGTTCTGCATATTATAATTTGTACATATCAAGTGCAGTGGAAGGCACACTTTTGCCACAGATGACATGATACAGGATGTGCTGCATAGGAAATTTCAGTTATTTAAAGCAGTCCTGGGATTGATGCATCAAAATACTAGATAAAGACTGCCACCTAGAGATAAAAGCAAAGGATTTTAGTGTGAGAGTGGAAAAAAGAGTAACCGCCAGCTAAATGCTGTGCATTTTGCTTTTTCTCCTTCATGGACAGAAAAAAACTGAAAGCCTGGTTTGCTGAGAAGATAGCACTAACATGGATCTTAAAAGTTCTGGAGGCCTTCTGTCAGCAAACTGTATTAGGAAAAGAGGCTTTGACGTTAGTTTACAGGTCCGCTTTGACCCCTGAAAAGCTGGTTTGATGCACTTTTCATCTTTGCTGCTGACCTATGCATAGTTGCAAGTGCACTTTATTGTGGTTATCAGATAATCATCTCACGTCTCTTACTCTAAAAGAGTTTAGATAGGGATCTCAAGTCATCTCGGTTTCTGCAAGGTTCTTGCTTCCTTCCAAGTGTGACTAACAGCAAAATACAAGAGTTTTTGAGGTCTTGTCAGTAATAAGGCTGGGAGTGAGTTTATTTATTGATTAGTTCACAGACCATATCGAATTAAAAAAAGAAAGGAAAAGGAGACCCTACAAGCTTAAGTTTAAAAACATTTAAAAGAGTGTGCACCATTCAGTACAGTCTCCTAATGCTGCCACAGAAAAAGGGAATTTATTTCCTGTGCTAGGCCTTCTGCTAGGCCATTACCTTTTATAGGCCTGAGTGAGCCTAAAGGCCTGAACATTTGTATGCAAATAGCACACAGTTCTCAATAGCCCTGGCCATCAGCACCTTATTTCTAGAGCTAGTGCATGCGCAAAACCTCAATGAACTAGAAGATCAACATTTCTTGAAGAAAGCCATTGCAGCTAGAGATTAGGGCCCTTTCTGCTCTGGACCTTAATCCAGATTATATTTTGGGCAGTTCAGACTATAGCAAACCTCGGATGGGGCTTGCCTTACGCTGCACCAGCATGTAGATGGGACTCTCCTATTCCAGAATGCAATGCCAAATAAGGTACAGTGCAGAAAGGGCCTAGGATCATGCTACTAGTCAAAAGCTACATTATGATCACTTAAAATACTGAATGCAAGACCCATAAGCCTCCGCTATGCACAAGGGCTATCTTATATACACAGCCGTTAATATCAGCCGCTCATCTTCCTTTCTTCTTGCAGAGCTAAACCATAGCGCATTGTTATCTGCTGCCCGCAAGCTTTTTTGAAAAACAGCTCTAAGGAACAGTTGGTGATCAAAATAAGGATTCTGATCCTAGTTGCAGAAAGCACTAAGTACTGAATCCTATATTTCTTTGCTACTCGTGATTTAAAACTATCTTGGTCTTCCTAAATTTTACATTTGCATTTAGAGAAGATTAATTCCACTGATCATCAGTAGAAGAAAGATTGTATCATAGAGTTATTTCATTGCTTCCTCCTTACAAAAGAGAAGGCAGATTTTTTGTGTCACGAGTTGTGACTTACTTGGCAATTATAGTCAGTGTCCAGACCATCCCAGAGACTCATGAACTGGGCTTTCATCATAGCTGTGGCTTCGTGATCAGAGCTGGAACGACTTCGTAGAAAGGAATCTGTAGTTTAAGAGATGATCAGAATGAATAATGCAATATCTACTAAGAGGCCTCTTATTTAACCACTTTCAATACATGCTTCTCTAGACACTACTACTCTTCAGAAAAAGCAATAAAAATTCTCTTAAGTCCTGAAAACAAAAGAAACAGTACATACAAATGTAAAAGACATTGTGTTGTGGAGGGGAAGGAAAGGTGAAACTGTGAAGCTATGCTTTCTTGGTAATGAATTTTATCTCCCTATCCAATCTCCCATCTTGCTCCTGTAGTAATGGCATGCAGTACATGAAGGTCACACCAAAGAATAAATCTTTGCTAGTTTTACCTTTTAAGAATTTCACACACTTAATTCTTTAGTCCTTGGAATACAACCCACACAGCTAATATGCAAGTCACTCACAGCTAAAATGTGCATAACATATTAGAAACATTTTCATGTCTAGTTGGGAGCTTTACAGTGGATATAAATAACCCAAGGCTGGAAATAGTGATACAACAAATGTTTTATGAGTATTTGAACACCTAAGAGTGTGGAAGATCTTTCCGTTTTTTCCTCCCTGGCAATCAGACAATGTATAACTGTTCTGCTTCTTCAGTATAATCTTGTTACAAAGTATCTTTTACTTTTAAAAACATGGCTGCCAAATTAGCACACAATGGAATACAATACCTCAACTTAGGCTGTATCTCCATGTTTGGGTGGAGACACCATGGACAGAAGAAGCTCTACGGAAAAAACTGCCTTGCAAAGGAGGCACTTCTGCCAGCCATCACTCCAGAAAAGGGGGAACCGCAGTTGCCACAAGGTGCCCACTGCTGAAAATGGAGATAGGGTGGCAGTAGGCAGCTCCTGTGACACACAGAAGGGCCTAGAACCAGTAAGAACCAGTAGCTTCACTCAACAGTTTGTCATTATTTCTCTTGAGGACTTGATTATTGTGTGCCAATTAATTTTTTAAAAAAATTATTCAAAAAAAAACAGAATTATTTTACCTATTTCATCAATAAAGATGATAGAAGGTTGGAGTTTTACAGCAAGGGAAAAAACAGCAGCTGCCAGCTTCTGAGATTCCCCATACCATTTGTCTGTTAGTGTTGAAGGCTGGAGATTAATAAATCGACAACCTGCTTCCTTTGCTGTCGCTTTGGCAATCAAGGTTTTACCGCAGCCTGGAGGGCCATAGAGAAGTACTCCTAAAAGGCAACACAATGTTAACATTTTATTGAGGCCTATCATGACAGATGTAGCATGCCCAACGACAGAGTCACACCTTGATACTAACAGTGCTTTCTTACACCAAATGAATGCTCTACCGCTCATTATAATGTTCCCAAATTGAGCAGAACATGAACATTTCATTCTGTTCAACTGAAAGTTATTAAACAAAACTGATTCCAATGAGGAAATAAAACAAAAAAGCAGAAATTGCCTTGAAAAACTGTCCAGTTGGCAATAAAATATATTACCCTCAGAGTTCAGTGTAAAACATTTGGAACAAGGTTCCCCAGATTTGTGGTTCTGGTCTTGCAGGCCTTCTTATTTAATCTGTGTGTAGTTTAAAAGAAGAACTTAAATCTTTATTGCATCTTTTTTCACGGTCTCATACTTTAACAATAGATTCATAATTTGTCTTTTAAGTATTATACATGCTTAGAATACACTTAGATGGTAGTGACTATATAGATAATATGAAACCTGCATCCTGTTTTCCATAAGAAAGAGAACTAGCAGTTGTGTATGCACTCATTTTATACCCCAAAGCTCACTGGGACTCTTTGCTCTTTGATGGAGATAAAGGTGAGCATCTTTACTAGCAGCTTGCCTGGTTGAGTATGTTGTATATATTTGGGTTACCTTCTTACTTGCTGCTTATCCCTTGTGAGTATCGCAGTGGAATTTTTAAGGTCTTGTCCAAGTAGCAAGATCAAATGAAAGTCTTCAGGGTGAAGAGTGTCCCCTTCTTTTGAGAGGAACAGTAATGATAAGTGCTTCTCTTAAAATGTCTGGCATGTCTCCCAAGTCAGTCTCCTATATAATTGTATAGCTTTGCCAGCACTCGTACTGGTATTTCTTTGTATTTTTTATAGTAGACTTTGATCCCTTTCAATTTTGAGATCATTCTGGCAATTTTTTCACAAATGATAGGGGCTTCTATGGTTTCATGCTGTGTCTCTGTAAGCTTTGGAAGCATTTTTTTTTCTTTTGGCAGAAAATCATATATATTGTGAATTTTGTGAGGGTTTAGACTAATGTTCTCCAAAAAGAAGTTCATGAGTTATTTCTTCAGGATCTGTAACTGTGGTATGTTTGTGTTCTGAAGGGATGTGATATAATTACTTGAATTCCTTCTTTTCAGATAACGTGCTAGTAGTTTTTAAGGTTTGTTTCCTTCTTTGCAGGGTCTTGCATTTCAGATATTTGCCAGATCAAAGCTACTCTTTTCATTTGCAATTGTCAAAGTAAAGTTTGGTTGTCAATTTTCTTATGATGATCCTTGCCGTGCGTTTGCTTCCACTCGGCTCCACTGAATTCAGAGATGCTCACACCTCTTATAATACATTTTATGGCTTCTTGAGTATAGTTGTGAGTCAGATATTATTTAACTTCACTCTCCATTTTACAGGCTGAGAAACTTCTTCTCAACAGTGAGAAGCTGAACTGCCACTTAGATGGTGATTTTTCCTTATACTTATGCCCAAAATAGGTCATTATCGTTGCATGGCCTGAGACCTATTGATCCAACTGTAGCTACAGAAAAGCCATGCAGTAATGGTTTTGTACTGAGAATATAATTAGTCCTTGAGTACATACTGTGGCAGGCTGGGAAAAAGGAATAATCTCTTATTTGACAATTAAGATTCTAAACACGTCAACTAGCCTAAACTAGTAACTGTATAAGCTTATTTTCATTGCTTTGTCATTTCATACAAAAGTTTGCTGATCTTTAACCATGTCATGGATCAATAACAATATTCAGATCTGTCCCAATAATAATCTCTCCAGCAAATGACAATAGCTTTTGCAATATATTATGGATGGAGTTTGGTGTTTTGGGTGTAAATTGAGGCTACTGTTATAGGACAACCAGACATGTTGGCTTTTCATGTCTAGGTGGGTATCAGTGGTAGACTTGAAAGGAAAATCCAGTGAAATGAAAATGGAAATTCCACTTGAGGAGGAGGATCCAAATGCCTGACATTCTTTTTGCCAATGCTTCTCTCAGATGGTGCTAGTAGTAGTAGTAGTAGTAGTAGTAGTAGTTGTCATCGTAGTAGTAGTAGTGCTTGACTTTTCTTTTGTGGGCCTCTTATAGGAATACAAGTCTGGAATGTTGCCCCATAGGAAAGGAACCAAATACGTTCCATTCAACCACCTAATTTAGCCTATTCATATCCTAAGTTACATTTGGATTTATTCATTCTTCTGAGGAAAACGTCTACAGTTAGAACAATAGGGTATAGGAGTGTTAGTTTCAGATACCAAGAGTGAGTTCATGCATAACATTTTGATTTGTGTAACAGTAATAACTTGAAACATTCAATCAACAACTTCTTATTAACAATCATGTGTCTGGCAAGCTTGCCCTTGAGTGTCTCCAGGCTCAGTCCAAATGATGGTTGAGTCACTCACTAGACAAAGCCTCTAAGAGGGGAAATACGTGGTCAGCCTGCATTGAGAAATGTAATTTTCATCCCTCATATTATTACATAGTGAAAGTGATAGAAGAAAAGTTGAGCCTCAAGAAGAAATTTTTAAATCTTTACTCCTGTTAGAATGAAGTCAGAAAGCGACAGGTGACAGTGCGGAGGAAAGGTGAGACCTTTGGGGAGACATTTGTATCCTTTATCTATATTATCTGAGAATAAGCATAAAAGCAAGAAATAAAGCTGGCAGCCTTGGGGAGACCCAAGTGTCTTTGCCCATTTTAGAGAGAGGTTAGAGGGAGATGTATGGAGGAAGCCTTATTCAGGTACTGTTAAGTATTCTATCTACATTCACACATGTGATCCATTTGGATTGCTCTATTTTCAGGTTAGGAGGAGTATAATGATCTCACTTGCCCTCCCTTTTAACTGTATGAAGTCCTTGGTAGTTTTCTCATGCCATTCCAGAGTTGGTTCTTGTAGTTGTGAAGCTTGAACTTCTGCTTCATCATCTGTGCCATCTGTGTTCAAGATGCAGTATCTGAAGAAGCGCCTTCTCCCATAAAGGCCTGCCTGGGCACTGAGATCTCAAAGAGAGGGCCTTCTTGTAGTTCCTTCTCTTTCAGAGGTACAAGGCATAGGGACTAGCAAGAGGGCCTTTTCTGTTGTGGCCCCCTTGACTCTGGAACAGCCTCCATCTTGAGGTTCGCCAGGCACCGACATTATATACTATAGATTAGATGGATAGGATGGATGGACGGACGGACGGACGATAAAGCACTGTCAGGGCTTCCTCTATGCCATTCATGCAGTAAGTGAACTGAGGTGGGGAAAAGCCATTTCAAGTGGACTCTGGTATTGTATAAGGCTTTTGTCAATGACCATAGCTCACTGTGAAGTGCAGTTTCTTCAGATGCCAGATCTTGTAGTGTAATGACCTTGCTGCCTCCCGCTTGAAGGTTGGCCATATCTCATAACTTGCTAAATAACATATTCTTGTAATAATTCTGGAAAGCCACTCTGATACTGCTTGGGAGCTTTGCCCCCTGTGAGCCTGAATCCACAGGAAGCCAGCTCTGCGTGCACAATGCAGTTCAGGTCTCTCAACTGCTAATTTGGGGGCCATTTCTTCCAGCCATTTCAACAAAAAATCAAATATATTCACGCCTATTTTTCCAGAACCTCAAAAAAGGGAAGATTATTACAGTGCATACTGTTTTGATAATCAAATAATTGTAATTTTAAGGCACAAATATTGTTACTGAGGGAAGGTACTGACTCAAAATTTGTAGTTGTTGCGCATATGGAACTAAAGTGTTCTTGCACGGTTTAGTTTCCAGTACTTTTATGGATTTTTCCATTCAAGCTTCAGGTTATTTCTCTGCTTGTCAAAACATACTTGAAGTTGTCCTTGCAGGGAGGGCTCAGTTGTGGCTGTGGTTTCTTCTTTGCATCACGGCCAAGCTTTTGCCAAAAACTATTCTTAAATAGTTTAAATAGCTTAAACAACCTGAACAAAAAAACAAACTTCAGATTACATATTTCTATTATAGCTTCTTCTGAAACTGTTAACTATAGTTTCCTAATCTAGACAGAAGATTTATTTACTTCCTCATGGAAACAGTTCCATGTGCAGAGAGAGAAATCTGGTGTGTATCACAGATTATGAGGTCATGATTGTCCAAATGCAGATAAAAAACGTATGATCATCCCAGAGAAATCACCATTAAGGATCATGCTACACTTACCTTTTGGTGGCTGTAGGAGTCTAGAGTTCTGAAACAGATGTTTTTTCCTGATTGGCAAAATTACTGTGTCCTTCAGGTCTGTAATTACATCATCTAAACCTGCAATATCATCCCATGTTACCTGAGACACAAATACAGGATTAAGAAAACATATGGTCATTATTTTGACCTACATTTGGAGTATGGATGTGGATAAATGCAAGTTTGCAGTTTAGATTTAGAACCAACCAAACCACAGGCCAGCTGAACTAGGCAAAGGTAAATCTAAAACTGATAGCAAGCCAACTTGCAGGAAATGAATGCACGCACATACAAAGGCTAGGCCTTCTGGCAGGGCTTGTAGGTCTATTAGTATGCCTAGAAGACAGCAGCTGGCCTTGGACTTGCCAAGACCACACACCCAGGAAACTAGTGTGAGTCCAAGAAGAACTGGTAGTAGCCTGTGGACATAACAGTGGATATTTGGGGGCAACTGGTGAATGGTGGGGTACACAGAGGGAGTTGGAGGACAGCACAGCAGAATGGGAAAGGGGGTGCTATGTTGAGGTGGAATCAAAGTTACAAAACCATTCACTGAATTTCCCTAGGTTCGATTTACTTTAAGACGAAACTCTGAACATTGAGTAGAATTTGGTCCAATAGTGAACTCCATAAAATCCTTAGTTTGGTGTTACTCTAATAAATGGTTTAGGATTTACCAGATTAACACCAAACGTACGATTTATCTCTAAATAAAAACACAGAATCCTATTGTCACTGCTATGAAAATATGAGAGCATTTGTTTCCAGGATATGCTAAGCAAGCTGTTCTCCTATTTAGCCTCAAGAATCATCTCTTAATTTGTTTCCTGTTCTGAAACACAGAAGACGGCTGCCTGCTAGAGAGTTTTTAGTCCGCCTCTCTGTACATTTCACTGCTCCAATCATAGCACCTTCTTTGCAAGCAGAGAAAAAGTAGCCAAGAAAAACCAGATACTTACATGCATGCTCAGGGGGTCTACAAGATGTGCAGCAATGCTCATTTCATACTCGGAAAGCTTTACATTTTTCACACCTATTTGTTTCATTAATTTCTCTGCCTACGGAAAATGTTTAAAAGTCAAAACCGAGTAACATGACATTCTTAGCTCATTTTGTTGAGAGGAAGGGATGCCTGGAATAGGAACATTTATCAAATTCTGAGGTAAAAGATCCACAGACAAATCCTACAGTTTTTCATTCATTTAAATATAGCACACCCCAACTTTCTCTCCTCCCCGCCCCCCAAAAATGTGCTAGCTTATTCTATAGTTTATGCTCACTCTGTGGTGTAAGTAAAGCTAGGCAAGACAAACCAAAGCGTTTCCCAATTACATTTTGTCCCTTTGAAATTGCAATGTTAAGTCTACCCACCACCGTGGCAGTGCTTACAGTCTATCTAAACTCTGCTATAATCTGGGCCCTTTCAAGGGGGGCACTGCTTTCCCAAGAAATGGAAAAAGAAGCAACAACTACTTGTAGGAATTTAGTGATTAATTCTGATCTTATGGCACCTTTGTCTAAGGACCTCCCTACTGCATGTTTAAGTCTGCCTCCAGATGGGAAGAGAAAAATGTGGGATCTTGTTTAAATCCCGTGATTGCTTCTTGCCTTGCCTTGCCTGCCAGTCTGCTGGGTGAAATTGCAGGACAAACCTGGGTGCTTCCCTTGTCTGGCACTTGCTTCTGCAATGCCTATGGTGAGGAAAATACCCAGAACTGTGCAAGCATCCGTTCCCATGCTTGTGCGATGGGTATTTTCAGTCTGGAATTCTCCCTGCACTTGCACAGTAGGCATTTTTCTCAAGGAAAAACTGGGAGCAAGCACCACCCAGGTGGGGTGTTATTTTTCCTGCAATAGCAATATTCTGGGATTTCCCCCACATATCCCGGGACTGTACTAGGATTGTCATGGACATGTGTGTACAGTGTACAGTGCCAGGATAATCCCAGGTTCCAAACTCTGTCTGGATGCAGACTGAGGAAGTTCTACACCATCTTAACTCTCCTCAAGGCAGCAGATTACGATTGCACTGTAAAACCCTTTCTAGCCACAACACAAAAGCCTATTTAAATGTAACAGAATAGGGAGGATGGATAGAAAGATCTTTACGGTCAGTTCCTTCCTCCTGAAACAATCAGCTGCAAGATCACAACACATGCCCTAACAGAGGAAATTATATTTGCCCTATCTGAAAAACTCTTTTGTGACCACAAATGAATCAGACTCACAGGACAAGGCACTGCAGAAGCACCCAGAACTAGGTGTGTTCTGTCAAAAGCCAACCTGCTGTTACAGAGCATGGGCTTCAAATAATGTGCTTGAACGGGCATGTGCCAGTTCTGCACGCAGCTGTGACAGCCAGTCATGACAGGATTTTACATTAGTGAAATGTTTCTAGCCATTTTTCCTTCAATAAAGTTGCTCCTTCACATTTCACTGCAGGGTTGGGCTAGAGATAAAGGTGAATAGTTAACATGCACAAACACACACACTTTTCCCTGCAGTTTTCAGGTCATCTGGGAAGCAGGGAAGATCAGGAAAATGAGGATCAATTTGTCATTTTGTGAAAAAGGAGGTAAGTCCCCCCCGCCCCCAAAAATGTGAAAAGCAGATCAGCTTTTAATATTTTCCTTCCCTCTTCACCTCACATTTAGTAACACCTCATTCAAGAAAGTGCTCTGCAGAGCACTTGAAGAACATGAAACTGAAGGTATCTTTGGTTCACCAGCCATGCCAAATTGGGAGGAGAGAATAGTAAAGAAGAATTTAATGTTTTGACACCTATTTCTATATGTGCAGAGCTGGTTTGAAGATATTTCATACACAAGAGCAAAACCCCAACCCTAACCCAGTCTGGAAAGGATAAACGAGTTCAATCTCTCTCCTTCTAGGATTGTGGAACCCTTCCTTCCAGGATAACGAAGGGGATGTACCAAACAACTGGATTAAATCTAATACTGAAGAAATCAAGCTATTTATTGTGTTCTCTTACCTGTTTCTGAGCTTCTACTTTTTGTTTCCTTGTTGGATCAATTGCATCTACCATCCATTTAATGGTAAAATAGGTTACGGCACCAAATATTGTCAACCGGAAAATTAAACCAACAACTTCATTCCGACTTAGAGGGCGAGAAAAGGTTTCAGCGTGTACCATCCTTCCTGACTCACCTAAATAAAAAAGAAGCCAAAGGAAAGACCATAGGATTATTGGTATTCCTAGAAAGTTTGGACCTGGGAAGCTGACAAAATGCTCTCAGCGCATGTGACCTGTAAGTAATTGAGTATTTTGAAGGATTCTTCCAGCCTCATGATATACCAGTTAGTGGCCAACCTGCAAGTCCCAATGCCTAGTATCTCTGAAAGGGAAGGAACTAGAAGAAGGCCCTCTCCCTGAGATCTCAGTGCCCAGCCAGGTCTATATGGGAGAAGGCTCTCCTTCAGATACCCAGGGCCCAAGCTGTTTAGGGCTTTGTACGTTAGTGTCAACACCTTGAACTGGGCTCAGTAGCGAATAGGTAACCAGTGCAGATCCTACACTGTGCAGATATTACAAGCATCAGCCTGTCGATTAGGACCACTGAGGCAGTGGGGGAGCATCCAGTTTAATGCCTCCCTTTGACCTTGTCAAACATCATTTAAGATCCAACACAGATCAAAATGCAGTTCATTTATTTACTGATTTAAACCCGTTTATATCCTTGTCCCCATAGAGTACCTTGAAACAATGTATAAAGCAAGAAATAAAAAGACTAAAACTAGTTTTTAAAACTAGCAGTTGGGAAGAAACAGACAAAAAGCAATCATCAAGGGGAAACCCTGGGTGAAAACAGTAACTTTTTCTACACATCAGAGGTGAGAGCGTTCTATAGGTTAGATATCATTGTAAGAAAGACCTGTATGTCAGTGTTTGTAATATGATAGTCTGCAATTTGCAGCAAGTGCAGCGGGATGATGACACTCTGGAGCAGCTGTGACAGTGGGAAAGCGCATTTGGGCCTGACCTGTGAACAGATAGAAATACTCCAGCAGGTAAGTGCAAAAAGAATTCACATAGTCAGTACTGAGCTTGCACCAGGAGAGCCTACAAATCTCCACATGCAAATGCCAGAAACCTCTCAGCTAAAACAGAGGAACTGGAATGCTAAAAAACCTGCTATTATTGGAATAACTCAAACCTAGTGGACCAATGAAAACCAACAGGATACAGTTATCCCAGATCACAAACTGTACAAGAAGGATAGGAAAGGGTGAATTGGAGGTGGTATAGCCTTGTCTATTAAAGAGATAGAATCTTACAAAACAAGAATGTCTAGGTGGACAAAACCCATCTACAGAAGGGTTATGGATAAGAATACTAGGACAGAAAGCAAGTCTAATATTAGGGAAGTGATATTGTCTTCCTAACCAAACTCTCAAAGGAGAAGGGCATTTGGAAAATGATGTAAAGGAGGTATCAAAAAAGGAGTTACAACAGAGGACTTGGACTACTCTCTCCTAGACTGTGTGAACTTCTGTTCAACTCTGGAGAGATAAAATTCCTAGACATGGTAAATGATTGTTCCCTAGAGCAGATAGCTGTGGAACCAAGCAGGGGAAAGAAGATTCTGGACTTGATCCTAAGTAGTGCTTAGGATCTGGAAGGAAACATCACTGTGGTTGATCCAATAGGGAATAGTGACCACAATACAATGGCCCACAACTTAAATATAGAACTTAACTGATAAAATCTAACCCAGAGACCTTCAACCTTCCTTTAAAAAAATCCCACAAATGAGGAAATTAGTAAAACAGAAATGAAAATTTCAAGATAGAAGAGTCCAATTACTTCAAAATGCATGGAGACTATTTACAAATATAATAATGGCAACTCAGAATGCACAATTAAAAGACGAAAAGGCACTTCCAAATTCAGGCGATACAGACCTCTGGGGAAGATATCACAAATTCCCACATGGGTATTTCCTGTCACTATTATTCGAGAGTCCTTTTTTTCTGAATTCCCTGCACCCCATAAAATATGCAAAAAATTAGTGCTGTAAAATGCAGCACTAGTTGCAGATTTTCCAATAGTAGTGTGTTTACTTACCTTCTGGATGGATTCACCACGGTTGCTCCTTTCAGTGCACAAATGTGGAGTTCAAAACAGACCTTCACATATGTGTGGTGGGGTGATGGACACTTCCAAGTATTTGGTGCTGGCAGGATACCCAGTTGTGCATGTCACAGACAAAAACAGCACCATCTAGCTAGGAGGCAATAACACTGGGGAGGCAAGAGCCCTCAGTACTGCTTCCTAAATTGATATGCGGCTGTTGTCTGTAGCTGGTCTTTATTTCTTTACATATCTCTGTTTCTAACCTCTGCCTCTTCATGCCATTTTTCTAGACATACTATCTCAGGCTTGGCTATGCCTAGAATTTCTACACAGAACAGCTCCATGGTAACTATACTGCAAATATCCCTTTAGAACCCAGATTTTCCTTCAGTTATGCCACCACATTCATTTGAATACAAGAAGAATAAAGTACAAGTTATTATGACTGCTAACATTCATTCCTTGCAAACTTGATCTGTGAGCACTTATTTCACTAGATAAATTACACAGTAAGGAAGACACATTACAGGATCTGTACTGTAGCAGTTGCTACTGTGTGTTTCTACTCCACAACTTTTTATTCCCATCAAGTGCCATGTGGATGGGCAGAATATCAGAATTGTTCAGGCTATAGAACAATCTCCCCCTGGAGGTGCGTCAGGCTCCTTCTCTGATTAGGTTTAGGAAGGCGGTGAAGGCGCACCTCTTCCTGAGTCCTTTGGCTAAATGTTGGTTATGTTTGCCCCCCACTGTAAACGCTACTGTTTTAACTAATATTGTGCTTAAAAAAAAAGTATTGGTTTTTGGTTTTAAATTTTAATATTGTTTCTTTTAATATGCTGGTTTTAAAAAGTTGTTACCTGCCCTAAGACCTTCAGGTATAGGGCGGGATGGAAATATAAATAAATAAATAATGTCCCTGTTCCCTCCCACACCATTTCCTTTTGTATCTTGTCCCTTTAGATTGTAAGCCTGAGGGCAGGGACCTGTCTAAGATTCATATAATATTGTAACCCGCCCTGAGACCTCCAGGTATAGGGCGGGATAGAAATACAAATAAATAAATAAAACATGTGAATTCTCTCCCTCTGACATACGTCACCTAGCAATAACCATTTCAATAGGCGGCAGCACAGAGAGGTATAGGATTGTGAAACCAGCTCCATTTGGAATTAGTAATTGAAACAGTTGCCATACAATGTTAATGAACTACTTGAGTTTTATATATATATTTTTTACATGTGTGTCTTTTCAGCTGTAAATGGGAAAGCAGAAACTTTCTTGCTTGTATTGATCTGATTGAAAAACTGCAGTAGAAATGTTTCAAATAAATACCAAGGCCTCAAGATCAGACATGCTGAATGAAGCACCATAACTTGAAATAAAGTAGGACCTATAAGTGTCATACACCGTAGAAACACACGGCAGCAACTGCTACATTACAGATAAAAATTAACAATGTTCTAAAGGCACTGCCAGTATTTGTAGCAGGAATCCTAATTTCATATGCACTATTGTACTTCGCGCTACCTCTTCCAAAGTGTTGGCTACCTCACCAAAACAGAGGATGTGGCTGCTCATAGAACAGTGTGGAAAGAAGGGAAGCAAACAGAAGCAGCATAGGCTGCATTCCAGTATTATAGGATTTTTGTGCTGGTCAGTCTCACTTAAGCTTTGGAGGCCTGCAGAGAAATATGTGATTCTGAGACGCTGTGATGGGTGCCAGTTCCAAAACAGCAAATGAGAGCCTGCAAAGAATGGGATAAATTTTCCAGCTGGCCATTTGTTTCAATGTATTCGAGTATCTAGAGGGGAGCTCTGGAGAGAATGTAAGGCATGTCATTGCCATCACCAAGTCAGAAACCTTCAATCTAGATGGCCAATGCAAATCATGTACGGAAAACCTGCAACCCTCCAAACAGCGTCAGACCCCTGCTCCCCTCACCCTTGTGGGGCACATGGGAGGCCCTTAGAAATTCACTCTAACTACATCTGCAAAGCCTCCGCTCTAAAGCATTATTATATAAATGCTAAGGCTACATCTCTGAGTCGGTTGCTTATTCCACTATATTGGGATTTTCTGGAATAAAGCGTGGATATTGTGAACTACGCCTGCTTTATTTGGGAATATCCTAAGTTATGCTGGGAGGTTCGGTAGGGCAATTAAAGGGCGACACTCAGCCCTGTGATGCACGAGGTGACCTTGGCTCAGCAGCAGCCTGACACATGCAAAAAGGAAAGCGAGGGTTAAAGGAAGACACCGGCTCACCTTGCTCCTCCAAAGGCGTCCAACCTTCAAGATCTCCCCCAAAGCGCTGTGCCGGGTCGTGGCAAGGAGCGAGGGAGGGAGGGAAGCGGAGCCGCCGGCTCCTGGTCCAGATCAACCCGCGAATCCCACCCGCTGCACAGAGAGAAGGAGGCGAAGGAGCCCGGCTGTGCTCGTGACCTTCTCAGCCCCTTCCCCGAACCCTCCACGCCTTAATAGGTCGCTAGCAACAAAATAACAATTGGGATCCCTGCTGGGAGCGGGTGGCCGGACGCGCGCGGAACCCAATGGAGCGCCGAGGAGAGCACGGACTGCGGTGCGTGGAACACACACATTCGCCTTGACCCGGCAGCGGCGGCGACGGCAGCAACGTGAAAGAGAAAGGAAGCAGTGGCTACGGGTGCCCAGTAGGCCTGGTTCCGCCAGGGACGTCCGCAATTTCTTTCCCCGACCCCTTTGCCCTCATCACAAAGGTTCCGTCGCTGAAGGTGGAAAGGCGCGGGCGCCGAGCCCGAGGTTGGGAGGGGGGCGACTACATCTGTAAGGGAAGGACCGCGACTCAGGGCAATCGGGTTGCTTACTGCTAAGCGCTTCGCTGCTCTGGGAGGACGCGGAAGCACTGGTAGGCTGTGGACACACTTGAAGTTTAATCCAGGTTCAGTCCACTTTCGGAGTGGGAGAGTGCATCAGCAAAGTGACGTGCTGTTTCCTTTCAGTGTTAAATAACTCAGAAAATTCACCTTTGGGATAGATAATGAGGAAAGTAAATTACAGGTCGCTTTGCTGATGGGTTCTCTCACTCCAAAAGTGGACTGAAGCTGGATTAAACAGTCTTAACCACAGCCATAATAGAGCCCCATTTCCAAAGCTTTATTCACGTGGCTAATGCAACCTAGAACCTCTTTACACCTCTTGTTTAAAAGACAGCACCCCGAAGAGAAAGATAGAAACAATGATTTTAAAAAGGGGAAGGAGCTGAGAGACTGGCAATAAAGGATGTGAAATAAAGGCAGAAAAATAATACCCGTGCTTTTATTAAGGAATAACTAAATATAACGGAATAAGTCACCAACGTGTGAATGCAGCTTTGGTCACTGCTGCCCAGACCTGAGCTAAGGGAAAGCTGTTCGTGAAAACCTGATATCCTTTTAGTAAAGTCAAGCTGGCAGCTGTCTCAGCTATCACACTTTTGGAATGAGATTTCCAAAAATCCTTTTTAGATTTTGCTTGTATACATATGCTGTAACGAGCACATTCTTTGATTTATCTGGAGCTCTAAGTACAGCTTTGTCTCCAAATTTGATGAATAGACCCTAAAATGATAAATGTGATTTAATGTAAACATGCACATTGGGACAGATCATTTTAATTTCTAGAGCAGGAAAAAGATCTTGGAGGTGGCACATGATAAATTTTGCTTTGTTTTTAGTTCATAACTGTGGGATCTTCCCTTCATAAGAAAATAGGAGGAGCCCTGCTGAATCAGGCCACATCCCATCTAGTCCCACATCCTGCCTCACACAGTGGCTCACCAATTGCATTTTCAAACTCAAGCAGAAGACAAAATTCCAGAATATCCAAATATATTCTGGATGTTCTCAATGCAGCCAAAGTCAATACGTTTACCAGAGGCTAATTTGCACTTCAGCCCATAGTTAATAATTAGGCAACATCTGCACTTAACAGGAGGTGTTTACAGCATAGAAACGCCCCCTGCATGCCCAGAAGTTGACTAATTATCAACTAGCTGTAGAGAACAAGCTTACCAACCTTTACTGAAAGCTTACCTACAGTGACCATCCACACCTCTGCTGGATGGGGAAGTCAACAAAGCTGCCGCACAAAGATGCGCAGGCCGTCAACATCATCATAGTGATGGCACTGAGGCCCACACGGTTGCGGAGGGTGCCACACTCAAGATGGCGGCACCCAGAAGAAGACCGCCCCCTGGACTGATCACAAGTTGATTGATTGTGCAGAGCATGGAGTGTTAGTGACTTTCGTTAGGTGATCACGCTCCTTTCCTGTCCAGTGGACAGAAAGGGAAGTGCGAAAATGCCCCTGTTCTCAACTCCCTGCATATGGATTTTAGAGCCATCTTTCCTGTTTCTCCACCCAGGAGGCACTATCTTGATACTGATTCTAGTAGCCATTAATATATGTGTCCTCCATGAATTTGTCCAAATCTTTCTTAAAGTTATCCAGGCTGCTTGCTGTCACCATGTCTTCTAATAGTAAATCCACAGACCAGTGACCCTCTAGGTGAAAAAAATACTTTCCCACACTATGCATGATTTTATATACTTCATTTAGGTCACTTCTTAAATATTGTTCTTTCATAGCTGAAGAGGTATATTCTTTTAATATTTCTATTGACTCTTGTTAGCCAGCTCCAGTCTCTGTGAAATAGGTGGAATACAAATACAGGATGCAAGTAAATAAAATAATGACGCTCAGGTGCCCATATCATGCTTTAAAAATTCCAGAGGTGCCCATGGGCCCAAAAAGATTAGCAACCCCTGCTGAAAGTATGGATAGATTTTTTTATCCTTCTTAGACACTTAAAGTAGCAATGGTAAAAAGTTATTTAGTTTAATTTTTATCTGTCCTTGTGCTATTAGTATTGTTCTATTCAGTTCTTAATGTTTTTTGTTGATCAGACTGCTTTTGCTTTTAAACTTTATGTTTATCCCTTTTGTGGTTTATTCTGCTGAATGCAATACTTTTAACATGAAATAAATAAACTTATAGTAACACTTGGGAGATTCAGGAAAAATACATGCTTATTGAGGACATAGTACAAGATACTGTATTACCTTTTACATCAGAGCCAGACAGTGAAACTTAGGGTGTGTCACACTTCTAAAAAGGAGCAGGCATCCACTACCACAACAGATGCATCATACGCTTCTGGATCCATATCATACTTCATCTTGGAGGTGTGGAAAGGACAGCTGAAGAGAGTGGGGGGATAAAAACTCTCCCAGCATTTCTCAGCAATTGCTTTCGATTTACCAGTACAAGGGGTCATTTTGCCTCTTTATAAATCTATGGTGAGGCCACATTTGGAATATTGTGTACTATTCTGGTCACTACACCTCAAAAAGGATATTGTGGAACTGGAAAAGGTGCAGAAAAGGGCAACCAGAATGATTAAGGGTCTGGAACACCTTCCTTACACAATCAGACTACAACATCTAGGCCTCTTCAGCCTGGAAAGATGGTGTTTAAGAGGGGGACTTGATTGAAGTATATAAAATCATGCCTGGTATAGAAAAGGTGGATAGAGAAAATTTATTTTCTCTTACACACAACACTAGAACCAGGGGGCATTCTATGAAGCTGATGGGTAGGAGAGTCAGATCAGACAAAAGGAAGTATTTTTTCACCCAGAGGGTCATCAGTCTATGGAATTAGCTGCCAGAAGAGGTGTAACAACCACCAGCCTACATGGCTTCAAGGAAGGGTTAGACAAATTTATGGATGATAGGCATAAATGGCTACTAGAATAGATGCCTAAGTACATCTTTCAGGCTGGGGGGACAAGCAGGATGCTAGTTCTAAGGCCATTTGCTGGGATTCGAGAGCAGGAGAAGATTTACCCTTGTTGTCTCTGCTTGAGATGGCCATGGGCAATTGGTGGGCCACTGCGTGAGACAGGACGCTGGACTAGATGGGCTGTGGCCTGAACCAGAAGGGCTCCTCTTATGTTCTTATGACTCCCTTTACTGACACAAAAAGGGATCAGACTTATTTGCAGTCATAAAAAGTACGACATGGCTCCACCCCAGCAGCACTTGAGGAGGGCCTTGTTGATCTTGGAGCAGTCATTGCATCACAACTCAATCTATTTGTGAGGATTGTTGCATGGATAAATCAGACACAAAGCTGTGCCTCCTGCTTTTCCTCCAAGAAAAGGTGCATTATAATTTTTGAAATTGTCCCTCTCTATAGAACATAATTTGGCACCTACAATCGCTGTATATAGTGCAGTTGTGTATAAGGAGCAACTGACTTTAAGATAAAACTGAAGGTTAGGGGAACCACCTCCAAAAACATCTTTCATTTCATATTCATGGCCCAGAATGGGCCACCTGTGTGGCAAGAGCTAGTGACCCTACTACTGTGGAGCATGTGCACTAATGCCTATCACCCAAGCTTGGAGGTTTTAGTTTTGCAGCTTTGAAGTCTCTGTGCCAACTGTTATTAAACAATAGTCAGGAAATGACCATGGAAATCAGTTTGTTTCTATTCAGTACTTAATCATGCTGTGCAGAGAGCAACCAAGATCTGTTGTTTCTGCTGCCGCCATCTCTCCAGACAGCAGTAGCAGCAAAAGAGGGGATAAGAATCCTTGGAGTTGTTCACCAGGGATTATTATCATGGTACCTCTGAGAGATGTTTTACCACCCCTAGGACTGGTTGCCACCCAGACAGGACATCACCATGCAGTTGCCAAGCCCCAGAGGCCCTTATCATGTGGCCCTTTTTTACTATCTGGATGAAGCTTCTTAGCGCATGTCAATGGATGGAAGCTATCTGGATTCAAAATGTGACATTTCAATGACCAAAACATCATTACCCATGGATTGCATCACTACCTTTCTAGACTGGCATGGATTGGACCTGCAACACATCAAACTCATTCTAGCTGAGATTTTCCTTAAAGTGCAATACCATCCATGCATTAAAACAGTAGGAAAAATGTCTCCTACGATTGACACACAACTCAAAAGCACCTCAGCTCATAAAATCATCTGTGCCTTGTTCGCTTTCCACCTGCAAAATGACTTTTTCCCTGTACAAAGCAAGGTGAATAAATGACTCTTGGAGCAAAAAGAAGTTCCCAGGATGCCTCAGAGTTGCCCTCTGATTCATCTGCCTTAACACTTAATTGTTTATAGAGGAAGCCCCAGTCCCACGTCCGATGGGGAATATGCCATAAGTTCCCAACCATATATAACTGAAACTGTGTCTTAAGAAATCATTCATAATGAAGAATTATAAAAAGGAAGCAGTGGAAAATGACCACCTCAAGAAGTGTGGGAAGAAGGTGACCTTTGCTGTACGGCAAAGCTGCTATGTTTGAGCCATGCAGCCTGTTTCTTTAAGGCATGTTTCCAATACTGGAAAAAATAAATAATGGCCTGCCATGTCAGCTTCTGTATACAGAAGCAAAGAATTTAATTCTTAATATTGATCATTCACAGAAAAATCCCAGTGTAGTGTGATAGTGATGAGAACTGGCATAGAAACAGAACTTTTCAGGTCAAGGTTTGGAGGTTTAAAGTGCTTTGTCCGAGGCAGCGAGTCAATGTCTGAAATGAGATTAGCTCAACATTTCTCTCAAGATCAGTGCCAAAACTAGTAGTTAATTATTCATTGTTTCAAAGCCCTAATGGGGTCAGATCTGAACAAGTCCAGGGGCCTTTCTGCACATGCCGCTGTTCTCCTGTTTGACAGCTGGGGCCACCCACCAGCCTTCGCCATTGGCTCCTTTGTGACTGCGGCTCGCCAATGCCGGCTGCGGTGCACGCATGCACAGTGGAAGCCGGTTCCCGGTTCCGGAAGCCGCCGCACCACGACCAGGTAAGCATTGGATCGGGAGCGCATGGCCACAGGCAGGGTGGCAGGTGGCGGCTGCAGCTTCCCCTGGCAAGAGAAGGCGCCATCGCCCCATCTCTTGCGAGGGGTAAGCTGGGGAACCTGGCTGCTGGCCTCGCCATGGCAGCTCCGAAGAAGCCAATGGCAAAGGCCAATGGGCAGGGCCAGCTGTCAGACAGGGAGAGCATGCGCTCTCCCTGTCTGACAGCTGGGCATGCGCTGGCAATCCAGCTCTTTCCCCTGCCACTGCGGAAGTGTTCACTTCCGAAGCGGTTTCGGGGGGAAAGCCAGATGTAAGACCTAATTTTTCAGGTCTTACATCTGGGTAGGATTTCGGCGGCAAAACTGGTTTAAGAAACCTGTTTTGCGCACCAACGTGCGACTTGGCATCCTCAAAGGGACTCTAATTCCATTCCCTTTGCGGAAGCCACGTCTTCATCCCTCCCTGAACAGGCTCTAAATGGCCACATCCCCACGGGATCGTTATCGCGAATTCAAAATGTTTTGAGTTCTCCTCGGCCAGACGGCAGTTCGACTTAACACGGTATTTCTGTGTTAAACGACGTTAAACCATTTTGAAATAAATCCTGATTTCAACAGGTCTCACTCCGGATTGTGCGTCGATACGTGTTTCCTTTTTAACTGTGTGGACAGTATCGTTTTCCGGGATGAGATTCCGTGTTAAGGCTGTCCCGCCCCCAATCGCACTGTAACCAATGGCTGGACGTATTCGAAGCATGTCATGTTTAGGATTCCCTCTCCCAATAGCTTGCTTCATTCAAAGAATCCAGCCTCGAAACAGCTACTACAAGCTACACTGTAGTGAGGTAGCTTAGTAACAATGTTGCAGTTTTCCGCAAGTTCTGAACTTTAAAACTTTAAAAGGAAAGTAAAGCCATGGAGTCCCCGGGGAACTTTCCCAGCCAGAGACACGTTGCCCCCACTCCGCCGCTGGCTGCTGCCACTGGCTGCTCCACACGCTCAAGCCCCCTGAACCACCACCACCACCCGGGGGCTTGAGTGTGCGGAGCGGCGATCGCCCACTCTCCTCGCTCTCCGATTTCCCTCCCGGCCCCGGGGGGAACAGCAAGCGAGGAGCCCCCTTCGCCCTTCCCGTGGTGGGCACGCTGAGCCCGCCTGCCCTCTCGCCCACCCCTTGGCTCTCCTCCTCTTCCAGCCTCGTGCCGAGGGAAGAGCAGCCAGCGGCGGCAGCGGCGGAGCGGGGCAAACGCTGCAGCGCCAGGATGGATGGATGGATGGATGCCACTGCTGCCGCCGCCGCCAGCTGCTCTTCCCTCAGCGCGAGGCTGGAAGAGGAGGAGAACCGAGGGGCGGGCGAGAGGGCAGGCGGGCTCAGCGTGCCCACCGCGGGGAGGGTGAAGGGGGCTCCTCGATGGATGGATGGATGGATGGATGGATGGATGGATGGATGGATGGATGGATGGATGGATGGATGGATGGATGGATGGATGCTGCTGCTGCTGCTGCTGCTGGTGGTGGTGGGAAGGGGGAGGGGAGAGAACGGGAATCCCCGGCGGAGCATGGATGACGCAAAGGGAAGGGAGGGTGGGATCCTGGGACGGAACACCAATGAGAGAGGGGGGGTGGGCAATGGGTGGGAGGACAGGGCTGCTGTCTGGACTCCCAGGATTGATTCCAATTTAAGGCTGAAATCGGAATGCCACTGAACCGGGTTAACTTGCAAGTCGTGTAAACAGGATTAACCCGGTTCACTTATTTCTGTTTCCTTAAACTGAATTAAGGCATCCCATGTGGATGCAGCCAATGCATTTTTAGAGCCTGTGCGTAAAGGCCCCAGGATACAAAATAAAGTCACTAAAGGCTTGTGAGTTGATAGACACTCTCTGATCAGAACACTACAGTGCCATGGAACATTCTAGATACCTATAATAATATATTGTATTTCAAATGTATGGGACCCTAAAATTTCATTGGACTTGCTGATTTTGCATTGATGAAATAAAGTAAGATCTGCAAAATCTGGACATCTAAAGTTAGTGGTTCTTTTATACAGCCTCCAGATAGGAATATATAGATTGTATTTTACTCTCCTATAGATGGTGGGAGAGGGTACAACAGTATAAAAAGGGCCTCAGAATCTCCTGTGTGCATAAATGTGACTTATCTTGAGTGTTTAATATCCACATCTGCTGAAGTCATTTTTCAGGGAAAGCAGAAGCAACCTGCAGAAATGACTGAGAGGCCAGAAACCTAGTAGAACAAACACTGGTAGAACCTTGAGTGTGGAGGTCCAGAGAAAAACACACACTTTCCCTGCAGCTTTACTCTTGATCAGCAGTCTAGGCAGAGTCCTAATTTGGCATTCAAGGGAATGAACGGGATTCAATGTGGAATCCTTGTTAGGGAGAGCAATAAAACCTTCTGATTGTGACCCAGCTGCTCAGCCAACCACCCATGTACTAGCTTGCAAGAATTGTGTTTGCCCCTAAATCACTAGCAGTATTCCTGGGAATGAGTCCTAGAGTGTGAGGACTTCCTGTCAGTAGGAATTGATCTAAGGCAGTGGTCAGCAAACTCAATAGTCAACAGAGCCAAATATCAACAGTACAATGACTGAAATGGGGATGAGGTTTGGTTTCTGTATCCCTTACATTGAAGGCATCAGAAGCCAGATTCAATCTCAGGCCCCTTGTTGAGTTTCCCCAAAAGCCACAGATCTTCTGAGCCATCCCCAAAGGTTTGACACTTCCAGGAGGCAGCTTAGACTTTGGAATATACCAGAGAGTAGTCATTTAAGCCAGAAGTCACCAGGAAAGTTAATGGGAGCTAATCTTAATGTGAATGGGAGATCTCATAATTCATTTCAGATGAGGAAAAAATAAAATTTCTTCTCGGAAATATTCCATGGGGTAGCTCTTTTTGTTTTATCAGACCCTCTTTAGTGTTAATTTTAATAACACCCCGGGGCCGTTCCCATTACAAGCTTAAAACGGTTTTGAAATGGTTTCAGTCCTCGCAGTCCCCATGTCAAGTTGGCTTAACACGGTTTCCGTGTGTTAAATCACCCCAAAGCATTGTAAATGTAAACACTCATTTCAACAGGTCTCGCTCCGGTTCTTGCATATGAAACGTTTTACATTTCTTACTGTGGGAACGGTACCGTTTTAGTGGGATGAGAATGCATGTTTAGGGTTTCCCTCCCCCAATAGCTTGCTTCCAAAGATTTCACTGTAAAAATCCATCCGGTACAGCAGCGGTGACTGTAGCAATCCACCCACTTCACACCTGATAACAATGTTGCAATTCTGTGCAATTCTGGCTCTTTAAAAGTTCTGACCTTTAGAAAGAGAAAAGGAAGGAAAGCAACTGCAGGTTCTGGGAGATGTGTGAATGTTTAAGGCTGTGTGTGCAGGTGGCAGCAGCAGCAGAGCGAGCCAGCCAGCCAGGGTGCGTTTTTTGGAGGGAACCCCTGCTGGGGACGGTGGCTGTGGAGGCGAGCGGGCGAAGGGGGTTTGAGTTGCCGCTGCTGCTGTGTGCCCTGGGAGAAGAAAGAATCGCTGGCTGCCCGTTGCCGTTTTTCATCCATCCATGCAAGCGGCAGCCACCCAACCACCCAGCTAGGCTCCGTGAAGGGGCCGGTTATGGCTGGCGCATTCACACGAGGAAGAGGAGGGCAGGGCAGCCCCGAAAAGCAGCTTTTAGAAAGTAGCCACTCGAGTTCCCCCTTGAGTCATGTACAATCCTCAGAATCCAAATCGAACGCAATTAAGTTGAAAGTAATGGGATCAGGCAAATTCGTGTTAGCATCTGGTTCTATTATTTTGGTTTAGGAAAACAGTTTTAAGCTTGTAATGGTAACATGGCCTCCCTTTAGTGGAGGACTAGTTCATTCCCATCAGGGCAATTTCATTGGAAAGGTGGGAGGTTTTCCAGCCACCATTGTTGTCCAGTTGTTAAAATGACAAGGCTTTTGCCTTGAGTGCACTTATGCCCTTTCTTTTTCTTTTTTTCTTCTAATTGATACCTTGACCTCATTGATACATTGGAGCAAACTTCAGCCAATGCTTTCTAGGAACACTACTGCCTTACTACTTTTAAAATATGCCAGGTTTCACAAATGGATACATTTGATACTTTAGCTTTTCATCCAGAAATAGACAGTGTTTTCCAATGTAGCATTTCCCCCCATTGCTGAAATCTTGTTTGTACGTAATTTATTCTTTCAATAAAATTATTTATTTCTTCAAGGGTGAATGTTCAAGTCCACTTTTCCCACCTTCCCTTGAGTTCATCTTTCTAGTTATGTACCTGTAAAACCAAACCCTAGTTTTTGGATCCCTGCCACTGTGCAAGCTCTTATACGTATGAGCAGTTCCCATAAGAATTCCTATTTCAAGCTCGAGAAGGAAAGAACTAAATCCTCATTATAAGAAATAGTGCAGACCCAAAGATTAAGGAGGGATAAAGGTATATTGCCTATTTCCCTGCTTTGTCAACAACTAAAAAAGAATTCAGGTAGTGCTTTCTACAAGGGACCCATAAAATGTGCTGTGTTCTTATGTACAGATTCTTAACTTTGTAGCTTTAACTGGAGCACGCCCAAACACAGCATAGAGAAGTGTGGTAACCAACTACCAATCAGAATACAATGTCATTTAATAAAAATAATTTCACTGTTTTAGTATAGACTTGATTCTCAAAGCTGCTCTACTTTCTCAAATTTCTTTCACTACTTAATTCTTACATCTTAAAGGTAGGATCTGGAATAGATAGGAGCAAACTGAATGAGCTCCGCTACACATTTAAAAATAAATGCACAGTGTTTCAACAGACAGAGAGACTAAAAGGATTTGCTGCTCATAAATTATGGATGAGATAGTAAAAGAAAAAAAATTCAGATATTTATTGCTTACCTCAACAGTCCATGCTTTTAGAAAGGGCAGAAATCTCTTACTGTCTAATACCTGGGCTAAGTAGAATTCAAAGGCAAATCCCTTTTTTCACATCCTCTCTTCATTTTCAAACGCCAATCTCATCTTCTTTATTTGCAGATTTCAATTATTTTTACACTCTTAAATCTATCTCATTATGTATTTACATAACACAGTAGTTTAAAAGATCCGTGAGCCCACATGGTATAATGGATGTATGATTTGACCATTCCTAGCACAATGGTTTTTAATGGCTAGCACATGGGTAACAAAATGGTAGGTAACCAGCTCCATATATATGGGGGAGGGGGCTGTCACAAATTCAGAGAAGCAGTCACATTTGGTGGATTACAAATTTTAAAAATTTAGGGGGGGATTGGGGGGGCTGCCCCCCTCTGGCCCCCTGGCTATGGGCCTGACAGTAGGTATAAGAGGACCACCAAAGAAGTAAAAATTTGGTAGCCTGACTTTTCTACTGCAAAGACGTGCCAACTTGAAACTGCTTTAGCTAGGTTTTAATCCACAGCCTACCAACTAAAATCCTAAAATCATAACTTTATTTATCCAGTTGTAAAAATCTGTATGCCTCCTTTCAACATAAAATGTTGCCAGGGTGCCTTCCAAGTCCTGAAACAAAATACTGTATAAGACAACCTGATCTGCAGAATTAAAAATTAAACCGCCAATAAAATATAGATAAAATTTATTTTAAAAAATTCATTATAATTATCTGCATAGGCACAAAGAAATTTTAAACTTTAAGGCTGTGATCACACCTGGCTGAAATAGGTTGTCCTGTTAAGAAACTGAACTGAAGCTGTCCTAATCCTGTTCATACCCAGTTCCTGATAATCAGTCCTCAGGTTGGGCTGCTATGCTCACCTCTTTTATGTTATCTTCCCAAGCCTCCTTGCATGACTATTTAGTTCTCCACCCCTCTGACTGCATCAACATCACCTGTATTCCGATAGGATAAAGTTCTGTCAATTGATAGTGGCAATCGGGTATGTTTGGAGTTGTGTAGTACTGATGGCAAACTCAGTGCTAACACAGGGCACTGTTGGGGTAAGGGGACTGTGCCCCCAAGCAGATACAGCTGAGGCATATCCCAATCAGCATAAATCTCCACCTTCACAGCCTTCCCATAGAAAAATGAGAGGCTGTAATCTGCCATTTTCCCTCAAGCTGCTATAGCACTTTCACATCACAGTTTTCTCTTCCTGGTTTAACTTTTTACTGAAACAAAACATTGTTTCTCTTGCACATTGCTGAAGGAAAATGGAAGATACACTGTCCTTAATCTGTATCATTGATACTCATGCTCCACTCTTCCCTCACTTACCCTCTTAACAGTGTTTTTCTGGCCATTTTACTTTTTAAATCCTTCCCAGTTTTCCACAAAACCACTAGAGAACAATTAAAGATATATGATCTATTGCATTATCAGTCTACTGCAAAATAGATACATATTTTTTTAAAATGACGGACAAAGTCTGCAAGTTTATGATCAAGGAATGGGGGGAATAGAATGGGAGGGCATTGGGCAGGAGGGAAGGCTGGATCCACCCATACCAGTGTGGTTTAGCTCCCTCTAGCCTGGTTCCCTTCTTACGCATGACAGGAGAAAATACCCCCCCCAAAGATAGATTGAGTCCTGTGTAAAAGTGGACTCCAGAGAAGTCAGCTTGAGGAATGTGAGTGATGCAAAGAGAAGATGGCTGGAAGCCATCTTGAACTATAGGTGTGACCATGGCCCAAATGTGTGAACAGAAGTACTGTATTTGTAAAGGTTGTGTATGACCATATCTTATGTGTGCTTGATCACTCCTTTACCTTTGGTCCTATCTTTCTTGCCATTAACTATAAAAGTATAGAAGGTACTATGCACTGAGGTGGAAATAACATGCAAACCCTGTAACTGTCACATCAGAATTTAACTAGTCCCATTGTTTGTGCAATAAGCCTTCTAGCTATATCATCCATAAGGTCAAAAGAAATCAGTTTGATCATCAAATCCAACCCCTTCGTATGGGTTGGAATTGGATTGGAACCATCCCAACTAGATGGCTACAGCTGAACATATTCAGCAAGGAAGAGTCCACCATCTTCCTAGCTAATCAGGCCTGAGGCTTAGCTTTCTTCTTCTGCAAATAATTTCCCCTGATGCACAACTAAGAACTTTTGTTCCTAGCCTTTGGAAGCATGGGGGTATGCCCACAAAGCTCCCATGAGCTTTGAGGCTGCAGCATGGGCTGATCTGGATCAGTGCTATCAGTGCAGACGAAGCTGAGCCCTCTTGTTTCTTCCCATAATCAGCATCAGTGGGCTTGCTATAACAGATCCACTGATCCTGAGTAAAGGCAGCTAAGTGCGGAAAGATTTGGGCTTGGTAGGAAAAAGACAGCCAGCGCAGACCTTTCAGGACCAATATGATTTGTCAAAAATTCCCATCAGCAACTGAGCTGCTGCATTCTTTAGACTTTTTTTTGTATGGCTGCATCTCCATTACGCAACTAGAGACCAAGGGCAGCCCATCTGCATTATGGTAAGAAGAGGAACAATGCTTCAACGAATGCTGGGTAAATCTGATCCGTGGACGGGACATATTCATCCGTGAAGGTCATTATTTGTATGAGTTTGGACAAATAACAAATAGCATGAGTATTCGTGCACATCCTTAATGTCTTTATATGCAAGTCATTGATCGAAAACCCTATTTAATTCTACAGTCCTAGGACACAGTAGTTGTGGTTGCTAAAACTGTGAATAATGAGAGACAACAAAGCAAAGGAATTGCTAAAACAGCCCTCCACATGCAGCTAAAATCCATCACCCTTCACCACTTCTCATTGGTTATGCTTATTGGAACTGGTGGCAGATATGGTATTGTAATAACTGAGGGACTTTCAAAATGTGATATGATGGAGAGCAGGCTAAACCTATTTTTGAAGGCCTTTATTTTTTATGTGCCCAGCATTTGACTTTGGCATCATCCACATGCTGTATGTTGGCAGAGCAGATGTCAACCAGGACCCAGGCCAATCAAATACTGGCATACCAGATGCACTGGCCTCCTCCCCCTTCTGCCAAAGGAAGCCATCAACCTATAAACTTTGAGAATTACTCTAAGGACGCTTCCTCTGGAGGATCTGGGGTGGGATGTCTCCCTCCATGCCATCCCTGTATCTGTGATACTGGGTTGTGAACACAACCTCTGGTAAGCCTTGGTTAGAAACATCATTTGTGCAAGCAGAGGTCTAACTGCACAATTTGGTTAATTCCAAACTCCAGAGAGCCATACATTTGCCTAACATCTTCCTTCCCCAGAAACTAAAGATTGGTCAGCCTTACTTGGGTGGAGCTCTTATACTATTGGTCAAAGCTGGGTTTATGAAGAAAGTGGCTTTGCTAATAATAGTAAGGCCAGATTTCAGCCTAGTGCCAACTAATGCTACTTTGCTTATCAGGAATATCTAGTCATTATGGCTTCCATGGGCTTTAAAAAAACTGACATTATTTCATCATCCTAGGCCCATGAAATTACTCTTGTACATCATGTAGAGACAAAATT
Organism: Aspidoscelis tigris stejnegeri; assembly: GCA_023333525.1. Taxonomy (NCBI): domain Eukaryota; kingdom Metazoa; phylum Chordata; class Lepidosauria; order Squamata; family Teiidae; genus Aspidoscelis; species Aspidoscelis tigris. The sequence continues at coordinate 85,282,240 of JALMGA010000002.1, read as the reverse complement.
AGGTGTGAAGCAGCATAAGAAAGGTAACTGTTCTACCACGAGTGAGTGTTAGGCCCTTTTCACACTTGGCCTTATTTTGAAATATATCTCAGGATAGAAGTCTGTTGTCCACATGCTAATACAGACTATAGCAGGCCAAGCTTAAGGCCTGCCATAATCTACACCTGCAAGCAGACAAGGAGTCCTAATCCACAATAAACAGTCAGGAAGTTCTAAGGACCAGGACCAGGACCAGAATGTGAAATGCTATGCTTCATGTATTTTTGGAGGGAAAAATACTGGGTAACACAAATCATACACAAAACATATATGTTCCTCTTAATTTGTGCTTGAAACTTTAAAGCTGCTGCATTCACACCTAAATTTTAATCCAGCTTCAGTCAACTTTCAGAGTAAGAGAACACATTAGCAAAGTGACAGGCTGATTTCTAACTCAGAAAATCTACTTTTGGGGTAGATAATGTGGAAAGAAAATGATTGTTTACTTTGCTGACGCGTTCTTTAAAGCAACTTCTAAAACCTTCTTCTGCACTTTCTGTCCGCCCCCCTCTGAGTTATCACTGAGAAACATAAACCCGCTAAATGTTTAAAAAACCTTTGGAGACGCGGAAATGTGGGGTTATAATGGAATATTCCTTATAGATTCTGTTAACTTTATAACATATAAATTTTTTATTACAAGTTTTAATTGAAAGACGTAGGAAGGTAGTTACCCATGATCCCTCAAAGTGACCTTGCAGATGTCCATCCACATTGCTGTGGAGTGAAGTAATGGCCACAGTTCTGGGATATATCAGTCATGAAGCAATGATGTGTGGTTTGAAATGTTAATTCTCCAGTCCCATAAAGCAGATTGATAGATGAGGCATAAAATGATTCCAGATGCTACGTTTTCCTAACCGTTCAGCTGTGCTCGCTTTCCCTATCTCTATAACCTGAAGCTATGTTACTGTAAGTAGGCCACCTGCAGCTTTTGATTTACCTATATGTGTAAGAATGCCCTTGAATGTATTTGGAAAGCAGTGCTTTTGTTTTATGTGATTCCTGAATGGCTAAAAAATCTATGGAGAACTGCTGATGATCTGACAAGTGATACCTGGAAATACTGACTGAAGTAGTATTGAGAAAAAGCAAAGAAAAATCCTTCATGCATGAAATTGCATGCTGGTAGAAAACATGTACCTGAGACTGCCTGTAGACAACAAGGGGCACTGTGAGATCTACTAAAGACCATGCAATTGGCTCTAGCTCCTCCCTCACCAGATGCAAGTTGTTGTCCTGGGCTTCCCTTTGTATCAACAGGCCTTTTATGTTAATAGTCTTGCTCAGTGCTACTAGAAGCTTGAACGGAAATTTCAATAAACAGAAAGCTTGCATGTTGGCTTTATAGGACCCCCAGTAACATTATTTTGCTACCATAATACATTCCCTTTTTACCATTAAATATCCCTTTCCTTCTGGATTTCTTCATATAGCCCATTCTGTAGTTTTTTGACAATATACCTTTCAGCAAAGACTCTTAGCTAGGATAAAGAAGGGTATTATGGACCTCCCTTCTGTATACTAGAACAGAATATGAGGCGACTCTGTCCACTGCTGGTATGTTCCATCCATGCCAGATGGAGTGCAATCCAGATGAAGGGGCCCTTGACCTGGATCACTGGTGGGCCTTGATATCTCACATTATCTCAGTGATCTTGTCTGTAATAATGAAGTGATCTGTTAGGTACCTTTGTTCCATGTTGTTTAGGACCTTGAATTCTACACCAGAGAAATTGCTTTAGCAATTAGGCTATGGTCACACCTTCACTTTAAATCTTCTTCAGTCTATCTTCAGGTCTGACCCCTCACACCTTTTCATTTCTGTTTCATTTGTGAATTTTCCATTCAGGAAATTCCAAATGGAAGGTGGAAAATCTACAAATAAAATGTATAAAGGTGTGAGCAGTCAGACCTGAAGATGGATTAAAGAAGGTTTAAAGTGAAGGTAATGATTAGAAGTTAGAGCTTGCTAGGACAAGTGTCAGAAAATCACAGAGCTGAGGATTTGGACTGGAAAGTTGAGAAAATGACCAATTACTTTTACATTGTTGCCAGGGAAACTACTTGGAGTCATCAGGAGTTGAACTAAACCTGACTGTACCTTCATCTCTTCTTGTATTTGTAGGGAGCTGTTTGTTGTTTCTGTGTTGCAGAGATACCTCTTATTTTTTCATTCCTTCTAGACTCTCAAGTTTCTTGGTTTGATTGTATTAATGCCTGCTTATTGCTTTTCAAATTTACCCTTAATGGATATTAATTTTTTGGCTGGAAAAAATGAGACTATTTCCTCCTAATAAATAAATAATAAATGGTTTTCTGTATTTTTTTAAATAACTCCCATATAAACCTTTTGGTTTTATATTTTGGTACACTAGTAAACTGTTGAATTTGGAGTTTACAAATAGCAAACTGATTTGCTTTTAATATTATTATGTAATTTAAAAGGTCTCTACAGTATTCTTTGTTGACATTCCCCAAAACAAAGTTATGTGACTCATCTTGCGTTCCATGAAGTGGGCAGAGGATATGGAAGGGGAACAGTTCCCAAATCAAATAAGAATTGGCTTAGAGGGTTCTGTTTCACTCCACTTGAGACAAACACTTCAATATGAAGCTCATATACCTTTTATTATTCCCAGACATTCTACTTTTACAGGACTTTACAATGTGTTGTGCAAACACCGATTAAGATGTGCTAATATCTTATTTTTTATTCTTAAGAGCTTGCTATATAAATAGCTGTTGTTAAAGAATCTATGGGTGAAAAACCTGAGTTGATTATAATTAGTCCCTTAGTCACACCTTCACTTTAAACCATCTTCGGCCCATCTTCTGATGCCAATATTCACATCTTTTCATTTCTCTTTTAATTGTGGGTTTTCCTCCTTCCACCACTAAAACAGATAAAGATGAAAAGGTGTGAGCATTGCAATCAGAAGATGGACTGGAGGTTTAAAGTGAAGGTGTGAGCATGGCCTACATTTTCAAAAAACAGGTAAATTTGTAATAAGATCAGAACCAGTGGGTACAACTGCTTTTGCTCATAATGGCACTAACACAAAAGGACACAGCCTATTATAAGGACCCTGATGTACCTGCTTTCTGGTTGTATTTCCTTAAGTATTCATTATAACAATTTGTATTAGTCTATGAAAATTTGTATTTTCTCCAGAAAGCTAGGCTTCAGTTGATTCAAACTTCAACTAAGGTATCCTAAGTTATCCTAGCAGTGCTATGCTATTTTTTTATTTAAATAAGAACACTATAAACAATGCAACACATTACAAAATAACTGCACAGTTAGGGAAGATAGAGGTAAATTACTATATTTTTTTCAAACTGTTCATTGAAATATGCAAAGAGAATGACTTTTAATTAGGGACGTGCATGAATATTCATAACATTCAAATTCATCTGAATTTGTATCAAATATTGGCACATTCAAAGATTGACATTCAAATTCAAATTTAATGTTTTGATACATTCATATGAAGCTTCGTTATAGATTCGTATGGGATTCTTATGTAACATTCCTATCAAATTCGAATCCCACCACATTTGAAGGGATTTATTTGAACAAATACTAATTTTCTTGCATTCAATTCAATACTAATAGAATTTTTTTAAAAAATTAATGCACATCTGTGGTGTACTGGTGCAACATTCCTACTGAGCTAGTTATTCAGATTGTTCATCAATGGATCTCAGCCAGATTTTTTTAGTGGTTGGTACTCACGGGACACAAACTCCAAGGAAGTTGGGGCAAACCTTAGGAAGGCCTGCCTCATGGTGTAAAATATTGATTCCTCTCTAATTCCTTGAAGTTGATGCAGCTGAGTTGTAATAAGCCTGATGTTGCCATAAGACCATTAAAAAAGCATACGAATGAGTGAAGCTACTTTCTGACTTCCACTTTGCGCAATGACATTTTGTTGATGCCATCATGATGTCTAGCATTGTTTTCATCAATTGGGGAAGGATACAAACCAAACAGTTCTGCAGACTGAGAATAGGGGTTGAGAATAGTTGAGATTTCAGCCTGTTTCATCCCCCAGAAAGAACGGATGATATGGCAGTCTCATCACATATGTACTATATAACTTTTTGTTGGTGGTGGTTAGGAAATTTGTCATACAGTGGGTAGGAAATTAAGTGGGCAGAGGGAAAACAGCAGATAGATATGCCAAAAAATGTGAAAGCTCTCCAGGTTCAGGCTAAGAGTAAGTCTTAAAAGTATGAAAGGCAAGAGCTTCTTAATAAGCTGATTTAGCTAAAGAATTTAAAGCAAACAAAACCTTTTCAGTTTCTACTGAGTCAGAGAACTGCTACGAGCCCTGTATTGTGGATCTTATTACAATAATTCATTAGAAAGTCATCTGATTTTTATTGCTTAGTTCCAAGAGTGCAATCTATCTTGGACTACAACCAACTGGTTTAGCAATTAGGATCAATTATTTGGCCTAAGCTGTTTGGAAAAACAAACAATGCATTCAAACTGCCATTACACAGATATCTTATACAGAGAACTCTGCAAGTTCTGTATACAGGCAAAGCTTTTTCTGTTATCCCCACGCTGGCATCTATGTAGCCTCCTTAATTTCCCCTTGTTACTAGTGTATCAGGCAATCTTTTCTACTCCCCTGGACACTTTCCATTCTTGTGCAAACTTAGGCATGTACAAGATACACCTCTTGCATCTCTTAGATAGGCAGTAACCTTAATGGGGAAAAAAATTCTTAAATAAAAAGTGGGTTCAAGTGAGTTCAATTCATACACAATAGTACAATTCTTGGAATAAATCTTTGGAAGTTTAGAGAATAGGTAGAAGAACAATGGAAGCTGAAAGGTGAAAAATCTCTATAGATGGTCCAAATACTGGGCTTGGGACTAAACATGTTTATAACCTGCATGTTTCCTCTGTCTTTTATGGCAATTTCCTTTTTGGACAACATTAGCATGGAAAGAAATGAGTTTTAGTTCAAATTTTAAGGAGAACACCAGGGGCCTATTCGCACTTGGCTTTATTCTGGAATATATCCTGGAATAGGGACTTGCTGTCCATATGCTAGTGCAGGCTTCAGCAGGCCCAAAGTGAGGTCTGCCAGAGTCTGCATTAGCATGTGGACCACAGCCCCCTATCCTGAGATATACTCCAGAAAAAGGCCAAGTGCGAATAGGCCCCAGGCTGGGTAATATTACTTTATGTATGTATCATGATTTGGTCAATGTTACTAGTAACATCTGTTTGGATCTAAATTTGATGTTTTCATCTTTGTATAACATCCAAAGGCCAATGTTTACATTCCTAGAATTAAAGTTTGTAAGTAGGCATACACAAACTGCTTATTGAAACATCTGAAGTAGCCCTTCAGTGTGCTAAAGGAAATTTTGTTTGCATAGGGTTAGTGTAGTTCACATTTACCAAGGTCCATTGAGGAGTGTTAGGTTTACCTGCCCAAAGCTCCAAATAGACATGTTTAGCGATGCATCAAACTATAGCACGTCTATTGCTGCTGCATGTCTTCCAACAGGCTACAGTTGGGCCCTGTGAAATTACACTGGAAATTACGTTGGGGACATGCAGCATGCAAGTTATAAACATGTTTAGTCCCAAGCCCAGTCTTTATTAAAATGTACTACAGTATTTCTCAGTCTAGAGAAGCTCCATAGCCAGAAGATAATTATTAGCTACCAGTTGCTGAAATTCAGCAAGCAACATAAGAACATAAAAGGAGACCTGCTGGATCGGGCCACAGGCCATCTAGTCCAGCATCCTGTCTCATACAGTGGCCTACCAACTGCTTTTGGCATCTCATGCAGAAGATAAAGGCAAAACCTCCACCTGCTCTCAACTTCCTGCAAATGGCCTTTAGAAACAGCCTACTGGTCTCCCCAGTCTGAAGGATGTACTGTGCAGCAGAGTGGAAGAAACGGCATTAGAACACCAAAAAGAGAAAGATGCTGCAGCCAAAAGTTAGACAACAGGAGAATTAAAATAGTAGACACTCTTTTGTGAACTTTTAGCAGCACTTGAACCAAATTCTGGTTAACGTTAAAGTCATTTGTATGGAAAGTGATGAGGATCCTAAAGGAAAACAAGAAAATACATCCCTACCTATAGACGATGTACACACTCCTTTGCATCACAGCCAGTTTGCAAAGTGGCAATTGGAACCAGTGTCAAAACAAGTATTTTATAAAAGGAATTTATAGTAATTTGCTTGAGACAGGAAAATCGCCAAAGACTTGAGGGCCTTTCCACACTTCACTTTATTCTGGAATATATCCTGGAATAGACACCTGCTGTTGGCCTGCATTAGCATGGAGACACTAGATTCCTATCGCAAGATACATTCCGGAATAAGGCCAAGTGAAGGTCTTAGGTGTACTGCTGGTGCAGACTATGGCCTGCCTCAGGATGCATTAGCATGGAGACAATAGATTCCTATTGCAAGATACGTTCCAGAATAAGGACAAGTGAAGAAAAGGTCACAGGTGTACTGAAGCATGAGAATTATATCAAGCAAAAGAACTAGAGATATTCACATCACAGGTTAGATAACACTGTTTGAAAGAAAGCAAGAAAGCTTGGTTTTTCCTTTGACTAGCAACACTAGCCCTTCAACATGCTGTGGAAAGCTAAATAGAAGATGAAATCGAGGATCTCACAGCGCAATCCGGGCCACTTCTAGTGAGAAGTAAACCCCACGAGACTCAAGTCGTGCACTGCTTAATTCTAGGAAATTTAGCAGCTTCCTTTCCTCGCCCTCCTCAAATCTGATGCTCCTCGGTCTCCGAGCAAGGAGCAGTTTCAAAAGCGGAGGGAGAGCGAGTCAACGTCGCCTTCCCTCCATTGCTATGTCGCTCGGAAGGAGCCACCCGCTTCTTTCCAGGAGGCTTTCGCTTCCAGCGGCCGAGGCCTTTTCGACGAGCGAGCGTTTGAAGAGGTGGTGGCGGTGCCTGAACAAGGGACGGGTGGGGCAGCCCCGGGCTGTCGGTTCAGAGCACTTTCCGACCGAGGGCGTTGGGTGCCCATTTAATAACCGCGGCGGTTTCCTCTTCCGAGGCAATAGGTGGCGCAGCAGCCCCTGCGACAGCTGCATCCGCTCCTTATCATGATCGTTAAAAAAGCACACCCATCTGACGGGAGCCAATGAAGGAACCGGGGAAAGCTCAGCCTGGTTCGTTCGGTGCAAGTGGAGGCCCCGCATCCCGGGAGGAGCTTCCTTGCACGACGCGGCCGCTTCTCCTCGGCCGGCCCCAACGATCGTGCACCGCATCGCGCGGTCCCGTGTGCAGAACCGTCGCCCTTCGGTACCGATGCGGACTTTGGCTGCGTCCGGGCATCACGAAAGGGGCGCGTGCTCGCCAAGCCGCTTCTCTAATCCGTCTTTTCTGGCCTACTAGATGTTCAGGAGAAGGGCCGGGCGTGGAGGCGGAGACCGGCGTACGGACAATCCCGCCTCCGAGGCGTCTTTTTGAGGCGCCTCCGAGATGCTTTTATCTTCAGGAAATGAAACACCCGCATTATCGAGCTCTCTGTATAAGGCGGTTCGGAGACGGGACTGTTGCTCGCGCATCATCTCCCCTTCCTGAACTAGAAAAGGTCGGCCGAGGAGGCTTGGGAACACGAGGGCCACACTGTGGGGCCCCTCGAGTATCAGGGCTTAGCACACCCGGGCGCGTAAAGCCACCCCCGGCCCCTTGAAACTTGCATGGCTCCCGAGGGCGCTTTCCGCACTACTGTAGAAGCCAACCCAGCTCCGTTGCACATGCTAGGGTTTGGAGGCAGCAGCAGCCTCTCTGTAACGCTAGCGCCACAAGGCAGGATTCCACCCAGCGGGCAGCAGCTTCGGCTGCTTTGAAAAATGCTCCGAGGCGACCACGGTTTGCCCCCTGTTCTGTTAAGACACTCGCACCTGCTTTCCGCCAAGCGAAGTGCTGCTGCACAAAACAAGAGAATCGGGCCAGGGGCTTTTCTCCTCGCCCCTCAGGAGACCATATTTGGAGGACAGAGGAAGAGGAGGAGGAGGACCCCGTGAGCATCAGGAGCAGAGAAACCGTAGCGTTCGGATTCAGGAGGTTCAGAATCGTCCTCGACCGCCGTGCAGTCACGGTACAAAGAGTGCGGCCAGCAAGCGGACAGCGCAGCAGCAGACACAGACCCACCAACCCCTAGCCCCCTCCCTCGGGCTCGAGGGAAGGAGGTGGTGGTTAAGGAGACAGGGAAGCGGGAAGTGCCCCCCTTCAAGCCTTGGTCACGTGACCCCATAGGGAATTAGATCGTCATTGCGATGAAGCAATCGCGTACTGTATCCTTCCGCCTCGCGCTCTCTCTCTCTCTCTCACACACACACAGTGAGCACACAGTCGGCTCTTTTTTTTATTTTCTCCTCCTTCCTTTCCCTTTGGTCGTCCGTCGCCGGTCTGTCTGACTGGGGTCTCTCAACCGGACTCGTTCCGTTCCAAAAGAAGACGCGAGCCCACACGGCCCTCCCGTTCAGCTCTGTGTCGGGAAGGGGGCTGGTGGTGGTGGTGAAGAGAAGAACGCTCAGCGAGCCGTCCGCCGCCACCGTCGTCGGGCGCCGCGGCTGAGGAGGCGGTGATGTGGCGTTGCAGGACTCCTTTTTTCATCCGCGGCGGAGGGAGCTAGCGAGCCCTTGGCGGTGGCGCGGCTCGGTGGCAGCGCGGACGGAGCCGGAGGAGAGACAGAGCTGACTTTCGTTCCTTCCACCCCTGCCTGCTTACCTCCTCCCTCCCCTCTTCTCGGTCTTTCCCTGTCGAGCTGCCGTTCCCTCCTCCTCCTCCTCTCCTCTCCCGTCCCTTCCTCATCCCCGTTTCCTTCCCCTCGCTCTCTCTTCCCCTCCCCCCTCTCTCGGAAGCTGCAGCCATGATGGCAGTTTGAAGCTCGGGCGGTTGGCGCTGGGGCTCGGCCGGAGCCACAGCCCAACGGGCAACGATCGAACGGCTGACGAGTGACGACGACGACGACTGGCAAAGGGGGGAGGAGGAGGGGGCGGCGGCGGCGGCGGCGGCGGCGGCGGCGAGAGAGGCAAGGGGAGGCGCGCGGTCGGGCGCGCGCGCCGGCGAGCGAGTGATTGAGCCAGTCCAGCCAGCAGAGCCGTCGGTGAAGAAGAAGAGGAGGAGGAGAAATGACCCGCCGCCGCCGGGCCAGCGGCGCTGAGCACAGCGCGCCCCTTAGGACTTGAGCTTCCCTCCCTCCGTGGGCGACCCGGACGCCTTCCTTCCCTTCAGGCCAGCAAGCAGGCGGCCCGTTCCCCTCCCTCCCTCCCTCCCCTCCCTGCCGGCAGCGCGAGAGAATCCCAACTGAGAGCCCGCGTTGCAACTTCCAAGCCGGGCAGGCGGGCGGCCTTGCGTTGAGCCTCAACCTGCCTGCCCGGCCGGCCGCCCCCCCCTCGGCGCGGGGTGCAGAGCGCGGCGGGGCAGGAGAAGAAGGAGCAGCGGGGCCCGGGAGCCCTGCCGCAGCCGCGGAGCTGCTGCTATCACCGTTGGTGCTGGAGCGCCGCCGCTCGAGCGAGAGGGAAAGAGAGCGCCTTAAAGGCGGCGGCGGCGGCAGTTCCTCCTTCGCCTCACCCAGCAGGAGCTCTCGGGAGGAGACTCGGGGCCCACTGCCGCCGCCGCCGCCACCGCCGAAGTCTTGCCTGCAAGAGCGGAGGGGAGCCGCGCCAGTGGCGGGAGCTGCAGCCGCAGTTGGACCCTTCCTGCCGCCGTCGCCTTCGGGCCTGGCCCCTGGTGCCGCCGCTGCAGGCCTTTCTGTGGAATTGCCGCCGCCGCCGCAGCGAACAACAGCACTAGGCCCTCCTATCCACGGTGCCGTCCTCGCCGCGCCAGGAGAAGGAGCCGCCGCCGCCGCCGCCAACTGCAGCAGCAGCAGCCGCCCAGTCACTAGTCGACGCCGTCGCCCCCCTCCTCATCGGCGGCGAGGAGAGGTGGGGGAGCAGCCGCCGCCGCCGCCGCCGCGGCTTCGAGCCATTTGCGCCCTCCAGCCTCCGCCGTGCCTGTCTGCGCTGTTCCTGAGCGGCTCCCGGCTCCCAGACATGACCGCCATCATCAAAGAGATCGTCAGCAGAAACAAAAGGCGATACCAGGAGGATGGCTTCGATTTAGACCTGACCTGTATCCCAGATTCTGTGTGCAGGCCTGGCGGGTCTGGGCCAGAATGTCGCGTGCGCGCGCGCCAAGGGGGGAGTGTGGCTCTCGAGTCTCTCAGCCCTGCACCCTCTTGGGAATGAGATCTGCGTGTCCGCGGTTCTTTTTATCATTTGCTTCCTCCCTCCTTAGGCACCGTGTTGTTTTAAGAAAATCTGCTGTGATCCCCCCCCCCCTTTGCCTCACCCTTCTCCATTGATTTGAAGCAAATGAGAATCTGGCAGGCTCAGGCCTAGGCCTGGCACTGGAAGGTAGAGATGAATTTCAAGTGGAAATCCTTGGTGCATGTACAGCTACTGCTTCATAATCGTGTATCTTGTGTGATATGGAATTGTGTAGTGTTATTTGTAATGGCAGTTGTGGGTATTAAGATTTGGATGTTAAAGCGGTAATGCTTTTTGTCTGCAGAGAAAAGCTTTTTATCGAGGTACGAGGAAAGTATATGGTTTACAGAGTTTTCAGTTATTCCTAGTTTGAGATGAATAATTGGCTACAGTTAGTAATTACTAGATAGGTTTTCTGCTTAAAGAAAAATGAGGAATTGTAGTTGAATCTAAATGATAACCTAGGTTCATGTGGGCTATATGCAGTCAGTGATTATAACGGATTAACATTAGTGTTCCCTTAGAAGTAAATGGTGTGTCACTTTCTGATGTGCATCTTTTTCTGTTTAGACTAATGAGCTTCACATAGTTTTAACTTCAGTGACTTCCGTTTGAGCGCTGGTTACAGCAATTTTGATTTTTAGTGATAAGATTTTTTTAGATGATAGAAGTATTTTTAGGGTTATAATGGAGGCTAGTCAGAACTGAGTAGTTAGTCACCTTATCTCCATAAACTTGATAAATTATATTATTGTATAAATCATATTTTTAGTGAGGTCAAAGCATAGAAAAGGTTCTTTTGACTATTTAAATCCTTTCAATGAGAAATGGATTTTGTACAGCAAATGACTGCTGACAGCCTTGAAAATTAGTAAAATTGACTGAAAGTGGGAGTTCCTAATCATATTTTAGTATTTGGTTAATATGCTTTCAAAGAAATATGTTTTGTTATAGATGTTAAATAGTTTGGTTTTAGAATGTGGACGTGTTTGTGATGCTGCTTTAAGTTTCACTAAAGACTCAAGTTGTCTGGAATGCTGGCCTAAAGGTTTATACTACCTGTTTAACTCTTCAGTAGTTTCTCACATTATTAAAGTGAGATGCTCAAAGATTATAATCTTTGAAGTTTAGATACCAATCTTTCTCATTCAAAAGTCAAAAAAGGGCTTGTTTCCTAAATACTTACAATATAAATGCAGTTGTGGCTTTTAAAAGAGTTGCATTAGTAAGATTGAAGTGAGGTAGAGTGATAAGGTTGTGCTATTTGAAATGCATGAACAATAAAGGTTCTTTAGTATGGTTAGAGTTTTCATAGTTTGGATTTTCTTGCTGTTGCCTATCTACTTCAGCATGCTCAAAGGAATCCTGTCATTTCAAATCACAAACTATCCCTATGTTCTCTAGAAATTTTCTTTCCCATTATTGTTGAAATCGGCTGTTCTAATTTCAGCTCTATGGCGTATGCAAAATTGGTGTGTACACAATTGAAAGGTTAAAGATGAGATTTTGGAGTAGTTCAACGTTACCAGTTGTTAGATTTTTTTTTAGCCTTTTGTGGTTGAAATCACAAACATGTTAGAATATAAAGTGTTTTAAGCACAGGTAAAGAATGGAATACATTGGCCAAAAATATGTTTTGTTGAACACTAAGATTTTTTATTATTATGGCAGACAAAATCCAGATTAAGTTATCCTGTAGGCTAGAAATGGCACAACCTTCTAAGTTTGGGAAACTCAGAAATGTGTAGCAAGGGATTGTATATGTATGCACCTTTATTCTTAGAGTGTGCAACAATTTTAAAGTCATTTTGCTGCATCTAGTTATTTTGTAGCTGTTATGTGGGTAGTTTGTCCTTAAATGTAGCTTGGAAATAGTTCACCTTTTTTCCATTTGGAGAGCGGTTTTGTACTTTATTTAACTTGAGTAGAGAAATGATGTGAAATATAGCGGATATTAAAAATGGCTTAATTGTAATGTTTTGCGTACTTACAAGTAGTTGCTGCAAAACTCAGGCTTTCTCATAAATAGACAGGGTTAGATTTGCATTATAAATCATATTTCTTTGCTTCCAGTGAAATTCAGGGCACTTTTGAATGGCACTGACCAGCCTATGCCAAATTTTCCTGGGCTTGGGTAGTCAGGCATGCTCTGGGTTGGACTCTCCCTGGTATGGCCTAAAGGCTGCCAATCTTCCAGATGGCTCACATTGGCCTATCTGTGGCAGCCAGTTTCAAAGGCTGTATGAGCCCTTTAAGCTGATGCTGGAGGCTTTGAAGGCCTGGAGCTTTGATTCCTGACCTTTGAATTTTCCAGCCAGGGGAGGGACTTTTCATTGCTCCTTCCGGTGGCACTTCCTGGAACACTGCTGCAAGGGCTCCCTTTTGTGTTCTGCCATACAAAGGCATGCCATCTGCATGCCTCCGTGGTCCACAATATTGGCCCTGACCCTCTGGTAAACCTAGTTATTTAGGTCTGCCAGTAAACTTGGCTAGGGCATGATTGAGGGGTGGGGTTAAGCTGCTCTATGTCCTGTTCTATGTGGATGGAATGCATTAATGGGGAGTAGGGTCTCCCTTATACTGCACCACTGTGCAGAAAGGAGACCCTTAGACTCTTTCCTGTTGTGTGCAGAAGGGACCTAAAATAATACATTGACTAATTAGCTTCAAGCTAATTTAAAAGTAGCTGCTAGAAATGCTTGATTCTGTAATTAACTTTTATCATGTGACCCTATGTGTGTGTTTAGTCAAAACATGCACATATATTTACTAATATAAATACAGAAGTGTGCACGATATATCTTAAGTATAAATAAATATATGCTTGATATTTATCAGAGTGTGTGTTGAAGAAATTGGTTGTCCGACATACTTTCTGCACAGTTCAGCTGTTTTGAGAGTACAGTCCAGCACATATTTTCTTACAGGTGTACTGTGTTAATTTGAGCTTATGTTTTTAAAAGTATTCAGAACAGAGAATTTCTACTTGGAGAATTTTGGGTGTGTGAACCATTATGTTGTGTGAAAAACATATAGGTCACAGTGAGTGTACTGCTTTGTTCGGGCTATCATTTAAGTGTTTATAGTTCATGTCTGCTAAATACCTTCACTGTTTTCATGCAGTGAATGATCACATTTTACTGAAAGATTAAATTTTGATGCTATAAGACAGTTCATGTAAGTTTTTTATTTTCTGAAGTACTATAAAATAGTTCTTGATTTTAGTGAGTACTTTATTTATTTCTTTTAAAATTTAGTCGAAATGTCTAGTTTTGTAAACTAAGGTTAAAAATTAACAGATGTTACTTATGTACACTGTTAAGGCTTAGCTCCTGATCTTTTAGTTAGTAGAAATTCCAGTACAAGTGGTAGCCAAACTCTGCAAAAAACTGTGGTTTTGGAGTTACTGATTAATCTATATATAAATTGGCATACAAAATTGTGTGGAAAATGAAATAGGAATCTCCTTATATTTGTGTTATATACATACGGTATTTGTATTTTGAGTTTTGTGATCATATGAAATTTGTCTAGTGTTGAACCATTGATCTAATACTGCTTATTCTAAGGGATAGTGGCTCTTCACAACCTCAGGCAGGTCTGTTTTTCCTTGTTTTTAGAGTTGCTTTTAAACTGGAGTTCAATTTTGAATGTGAGGTTTCTCTGTAGAACATATGTTGCCTCATGATATCTACACGTTTATCAGCTTATTTTATACAGAGGGATTTTTTTTTTGCAGTCTGCTTCTACTGGGTGGGGGTGTAGTCATAATTGATTAGAAGCTTTTATTTTAGACTTAAAATACTGTGTTTTGGAGACTTAAAATCTGTTTAGATTTGAACCGCAAGCCTATTACCATTCATACACTTGATTGGATGAGTGAAGGACTTTATCGATGTAATGTGCATTGCTGTGTACTGTACATAGTAATGCACATTACAGCAATAAAGTCCAATTACTAAAATTCTTAGTAATTGAGAACTATTGGGAATTCCGTATTTTAGATGTGCTTTCAAAATAGCGTTATGCAGTATTTGAGCAACTTATTCAATAATACTATTTTTCATTTTATAGCATTCAATTCGTGACTTTAGTGTCAAGAAATGAATACATGCCAATGTTAGATATTAATTTAATTTTTAGTGAAAAGTTTTGATTCCATCTTCTACAAACAAAGAATATTGGAAAGTGACATTTTCCAACCTTGCTGAAGGTACTACCTAAAATTGTAGCAGATGTGTTGATATATTTGCTTCAATTAGTACATTTTAAATCAAAAATCATAGTTGCATTGAGGTGTGCTTTATGTAACTCCAGTTACATGGGGGACCTCTGCCGGGTTGTACTCGTATATTTTTTATAGAATAGCATAAAAGTGTGAGAAAATCCTTTAGCAATAGCTATACTTTACATTTATTTATTTTATTCCTTGCACTACAACCATTTAGGGACTCTGTTTTCTTCTCTGGGCTTATTTGTGTTCATAAGCATGCACAGTAGCCTACCAGAGCTGTGAGAGGGAAAAAGTTTATTTGATCAAAAGTAAGAGAAGTAAAAAATATAATACCACTACCATAAAATTGGGCAGTAAAAGGTCTGTTCAGCATAGTGAGAGAAACGGTGTTCCCTTCAGTTTGTTGCTTTTGCAGTTTCCTCTGTTTTCTCTATGCTCAACTACAGAACTCCCTTTTGAAATGAGTGTCACATTTGGGGTCTTTTTATATGGCCTTTTTCTCTTCTAAGTTCTGTAGTTTATGTCACAAGCCAGCCAATTTCTTTCTCTAAGCAGTAAAATTGAAATGTCAGTACTGCTGTTTAGGGAAGAGCTTGGTTTGAAGGCCTTTGCTCCTGTCTGGCTTGCTGATTCCACAAGATTAGGTACTTTATTTTTAATTATGTTGTTGATAATTGAATTGGTAATTGCTGTTTTGGGAAGCCCATAAACTATGGTATAGCATCCAGTATAGCAGTTTTAATTGTGTCACTGTTATTTAATAGTAATAGTTACTTAAGGTAGATCAGGCTGAGAGACTTGTACCATTTCGCCCTTGTGAGTGGGGCTGACAAGCAAGTCTCTTCTGCCTATTAGGTTTTCCCCCCAGTTGCTACTCCGTAGTGGCTTTTGTGACTCTAGTACGGTGATGGCCAACCTATGACACGCGTGTCACAGGTGACACGCCAAGCCCTTTTGGGTGACACACATGGTCACCCTGGCACCTGGACGTGTAGTGCTTGCTTGTTCTTCAAGTGTATGAAATACCAACTTTCAACTGAAGATTTAGCAACAAAAGTCACTAATGTAAATAATTATTTGTTTTTGCTTTTAATAAAATACATATATCAAAAATATAACTTTTTTACTAGAGCTACAAATATCACAAAATTATGGATATTTCTAGATGTGACACAGCACCCAAGTTAAGCTGGGTTTTCTTGCGAATTTTGACACACCGAGCTCAAAAGGTTCGCCATCACTGCTCTAGTACAACTGTTGATAGACTGCATACCAATATGTTAAGAAATATGTACGTGTATTTTTAAAACTAGAGATCCAAGCAATAGGATTATTTTACAGTAGAATAAAAATAAAGCCATAACGCTAATGCTTTTTTGTGTAACAGAAGAAGGGAAGCTGTGGAAGCTGTGACACTTTCAGTGCTTTGTTCTTACTTGTGCACATACAATGTTTGTGTTTCTATCCCACCCTCTACCCTATGTTCTCAGAGTGGGAAATAATAAAGCTAGTGTAAAAAACACAGTTAAAAATGTCCCCACGTTTTGATGGGAGGCGTTTTCTTAAAATAATGAAGAGCAAAATACTTACACTGCTCCTGTTCAGGATGCTAGCTTTACAGCCATACTTCCCTCCAGGATTTTTTGTCACCCCCTCCCCTTTTTTTCTCCACCCAATCCCACTGTTAGCTAGGACTATAGCAATTGGAAATGATCAGTTTTCACTATGTCAATTTTAGACTCATCCTCTACAGTTTTCCTAAATTTGAGTTTCTGCAAACATTGGGGTTCTTCTCAGGGCACCCTACTCATTCTTGTCTTTAGTTTGTGCGTGATGTGAGCGGCTGCATATAAACTTGTGTCCTGAGATGGAAGTATAAAAAAGTGAAGGATTCCAACTTCTTTGTCAGTTCTGATGTGAGTCCTGATAATAGACATCCACCGTATTACGCAGTTTCTGTGATGAATTTATTTTGAATAGATCCTCATTTCCTAGATTTATTAGAGGCCAGAATATCAGAAAAAAGGAAATAGACTAATATGAGAAGATGGGGTACATTGGCCCCAGTTTGTGGAATAGCATTTTCTAGAGTCTCATTGAATAACAAAGCTGTGTTCGTTTCGCCACCTGATGGAGGTGCGCCTCTTGATTCAGGCACTTGACTGTTAGTTTCCCTTCCACTACTTTGCTGCTGTACTGCATTGTTTTAGTATTTTAACTGTAAAGAACTCTGAGACTGTCAGGTATAGGGCAGTATGAATATGTATATAATAAGTAATTATTTATCTAAAATATCCAGAAATGCATTTCTTTTTTTTCTTTCAAATACATTTGTATTTCAAGTTAAATCATCATTCCTGTTGTGGTTTCAAGCTATATACTTCATCTCAGAAAGGAGTTTTTTTTAAAAAAAAAACTTGCAGTATGGTACATTTATTTATTTATTTGTATTTCTATCCCGCCCTATACCCGAAGGTCTCAGGGCGGGTTACAATATTATATTAATCTTAGACAGGTCCCTGCCCTCAGGCTTACAATCTAAAGAGACAAGAAACAAAAGGAAAATGGTGTGGGAGGGAACAGGGAACAGCAAAAAGCCAGCACTTGAACTCTTCAAATGAAATCTTGGGACCAAATGTTGTTGCTGTGGGCTTCTTGTTTGGCAACATTAATCACTATTATATTAGATGACTTGGCTTCTATTCATGTGTTTTCTTCAGAGTAGCCAAACGGTGATGCATAAAAGATACAGCTAATAGTTATCATTTGCAAGTAATAAATTATAAGTGCCGTTTTGTGGAATGAATTTTGGGAGGTATGCTTGCTAGTGTTTTCTATTGATGGAGAGGATGGCATTTTGGAGTTTGGGGTGGTAGTTATTTAAATCAAAAGTTGGGATGATTATTTAATTTGCTCACCAACTTCATACCAGAGTGTTGAAAGTATTGTGTCCCAAATAACGTATTTCATCCATGTTTCCTTTTTTTCTTGGGTAGTGAGATATATCTATATTTACTATTTGTATCCTCTGTTTAGATAGTGAGTTTGTTTTTACTTTTCTCTTAGGTTTTAGTTTCCATTAAATCTGGATTGAAAGAAAAGGAGAAGGGCCTTCTGTCATAGTTCAGAACTGCAGATTTCAAATTTTACTCAAAATTAATGAAAAAATAATCTAAGGTTTTTCTTAAAACCAGCATGCACCAGTGTTTCTATATGTGCATGCATATGGCTTTAAAGTTTGCATGTGCAGGGTGTCTTTATTCTTTTGACATATTTGTAGAATAATTGAATCGGTTGTTGCATCATAAATAAGTTCCTTGTTCTGGACTTACAGTTTAGCATAGGATCAACACTTATTGGTGAAGATATAGAAAGAATTTCATGAATGCTTCTTTCCAGGTTAATACTGATTTATTGAACAGTAATCCTTCTGCATCTTTTCAGTCCAATTGGATCTAGTTTTGTTTTGCTTTATAACATTTTATTGTGGTGTTGTTAGAGGCTTTTCAAACCCAAGATTTTCTAGTGAGGTTTTCTTTTTCTAATCCAGTTAATATTTCTCAGAAAAATGGCTTGTTTCATTTTATTTCGAACCAATTTTTAAGGTAGATGTGTCAAACTGATTTCTTTCTGCTGCTACTTTTTTTTAAAAGAATGTATGCTGTAGTTTGTACATCAGTTTCACGGAGCCATGCCCACTTTCCATTTGTTCACAAAACAGTTGTTAGTAGGGATGTGCCTAACTTGCGTTTGCTGAACACGAATAGGGTTAGAAGCCAAGGACTGTTTGGCGCTTTTCCTAACAGCCCTGTCTCTATTCAAATCAAATACAAGAAAACCCATTCGTGCACATCCCTACTGTATATAGCTAGTAATTTTTACTGAAGTATAGTATGAGATGCTAAAGAAACATGTATTTTATTCAAGAAGCAAAATGATAGTTTGGTGTTGGAGAAGCCATGTATCTTCTTATGCTAGAAGAAATTTTTTTTAGAGATTTTCTTCTTTAGCCTACTTTAAGGGTGGTACCTCATACTTTGTGTGTGTGGCACTAGAAGCATGTGAACAAGATTCAGATTCCTTGTTTTGAAGGCAGAAAAAAGTGAGTTTGTCATCTTAGAAAATGCCAAGTGTACTTGGAATTAGGAGTGTGCAGTGGCTGAAGCATTTTTGAAACAGTTTGTTATAGGGTTGATAAATGTTGAAAAAAAAAGACATGTGACAAAGAGTGTGCATGCATGACTCTTCCTGGAGATAAATTCTTGTATATGTAACCTGGTCAGTCAGAACTTGCTGTTCCTGAAAGTTCAGCTTTTGTTTTCTGATGTCATAGTTCCCTTCTACTAGGTTGTTCATTGCTCCCCATCTATCACTCTGCATTAAAAAGCTAACAAAGGAGAATGCTAGACGTAAGATAATGGAGTAGAATTACTGACTTAGTTGTCAGTAGTGAGTTAGTCATAAGTTAAATTGAGTAAAAAGACTTCAGGTATTGTTTGGCTTTCCTTATAACAGCAGTTTTTTAGCATTTATGCTGTAGCTCTCCCACACAACATTATTTAAATAGTCTTAGTGGTTATAGTACAACTGATGTTCAGTGACACTTTGTCTTACTAAGACTGTTAAGATTAAGCATTTTTTATTTGAAATTAAAAAAAAATTGATTGCTGATAGGTTCCAGATTTATATGTACAGCTGTATAAATAATACACTGATTATCAGGAACTGGTAATGAACAGGATAGACAAGGAATTACTTGCACTACACCAAGCTAAATTATGAAGTTTGATATCATAAGGTGAGGTACTAGCCACTAACAGAGGCCCTTTCTGCACTTGCCTCTCTTTAATCCAGGATCAGTGTGTGTGTAATACTCTGACAAGCTGATCTGGATTTTGGGGAGGTATGGGCGGGATCAGATGATGCTGATCCGGATTAATTCAAGCTGTAGCTGTGAAGCTTGCAGAAGCTTTGAAGTTGCACCGTCATGCCTCGAAGAGCTAGGATCAAAAGTTTCTGGCCTCTGGGCCTGTGGGGATGGTTTTTCGGCAGTAGCACTGGTCCCTCCGGTGGTACTGATTAAATGGTACTACCAGAGATTTGGTTTAAGGGCATCCTTAATCTAGATGAGGCTCTGTCAAATGAAACTGGCCCAGCAGGGGGCGGGGCCTCTGTAATTCTTATTAACATGAAGATATGGAGGCCTAGAATGCATACTACATGGACCATTAATACAGATTAAGAGTTCATGGAGAACGGGCCAGTGATTAGGACAGCTGCATGATTGCTTTGTACTATCATCTCTAGCTTTGTAGTGATATTTATGTAAAATTTGTGTGTGCCACTTCAAATGGCATTTGTGGTAGGGATTATGAGGGAGGAGAACGTTGTCTTCATGTTCTGCTGATGAGCTTCTTTTAATATTATGACCGGCAATTGTGGGAACAGGTTGTTGGTCAAATCTTTCAGGGCACTTCCCAGAATTTTTAATTTTAATTTTGTTTTGAGAGTGAACAAAAACCTCAAAGCTGGCTGAATCAGTTGTTCTCATGAATTTTAAACTTGAGGCATTTTGAGGTTATTGATAGGGAGCAAGAGGGAAATGAAAAAAAAATCCCCTTGTTAACTCCTGGGTATACTAAAGCAGATTGATGGTAAGGTGTCCTAGATTCTACTTAACATCCGACCCAAAAGAAATGTAAGTTTTTTTTAAAAAAAATATTCTGCCATTCAACAAAAGAAAAGAAAACTGGAGGGAAGACTTTGAAAATGCAATTCTGAAATGACCAAGCAAAGCCAGCCAAAATGGGATTATTCGGTTTGAACGAAAAATGTTTTGCACATCCCTACTTGGTTCTACTGCTGTTTCAGCAGAGTAGAGTAATCCCTTTAAACTTAAACTAGTTGAAATGTTTTTTGCTCTGTGTGCATTGTGAACTGTTGTGTAATAGCTTGAGTGACATTTTTATTAATACAGTGGTCATAGCAGCTGTTCAGGTTTTCAAGGAACACATAGATTTGGTGGCAGCATGGTTTGATCATGATAGGTTTTCTCTGAAGTACGATGGAGAAGACAGGTGAGTAGCACTGTGAGAGAGGTGAGCTCATCCTTTGCATTAACTTCTCAGTGCTTCAAAAACAGGTAGGCGTCAATACTGCGGAAATTTAAGATTTCTTCTCCCTGTACACACTGGAAACGCAATGTGTGTATTGGGACATGTGGTGACGTACAGCCAGGGATGCCATTAGGAATGACACACAAATTCCTTGGGCTTCTTTGAAGTTTGAAGAGTGAAGCCAAATCCTGGTTTCATCTGTATTGCTGTGCATTAGGGAACTGGGGCTTCAAAGAAGCCCAATGAATCTGAAGGCAGTGATTTAGGGTGTGCTTGTGGTTTCTGGCTACTCTTGTGTTTCTGTGATGACCTGCTAGGAGTTTGTCCACAGTGACTGCAGACTTGCTGCAAACGTCTGTGCTAAGTGTGATTCATTTGTAAGGCTTCATGACTTTCTGCCCTTTAAAGACAAAATAGATGGGGAAATGTAAATGTGGCACATGGCTCCTAAAATAGTGTTTCAGAAATAGTAGGACAGGTGGGTGGGTAGCTATGATGCAAGTTGATACAGGGTGCAGTGACTGGTTATCCCAGCTGGGTAGCAGATTAGCTGGCTGGTTCTGCTCAGGAAGTAGTTGACTTCTTTCTATGGCAGTCTTTCCTTGCCTGTATCTTACTGTAAATACAAAATCACAAGGAAAAATATAATTTGTTTCTCTGTGATTCCTCACTATTTCTCAGCAGATAGAGATGCATTTTGGTATTCTGGCTTGCAGAAACCTACACAGTTCCCTTATGGGTATATTCTTTTGCCAGCATTTAAAATGTAATGGATGTAAGTTGTAGAATCTGCTGAATTATGTATGAAATAGGGTGTTTTTCCACTGTCACTAGAATTACCCATTAAGTACCCGTAATGGGTACCGCTAGTGACAGTGGAAAAAGACTCATAGATTTCAATAAGCACTTTTCTTCTCTTTCTTTCAACTTAAATGCTTAGGTCTTGGTTGATGTTCAGGAGTAGAGGCTTCCCTAACGGCTGGGTACTGCTCTACATGTGAATGTCTGTTGGCAAAGGAAACCCTTGGAGCTACAGAAACAACCTCAGCCATCCTTCAGTTTCCTTCTCTGCCAGCTGAGATTCCATGGTGAGGACAGTAGAAGCTCACCTGTTCCAAGGAAGCTGTATGAATGTGTCCAAATAGTTAGTAAAACTTGAGTTACCTGTTTCCTTAAGATACTTGAGTTCTTGTTGAAGGGAATTAGTCCCATATTTCATTCAAGGCTTGCAGGCTGAAGAATTTTAATTGTCTCAGTTCTTATATTAGGTGGCTGTATCAAGTTCTCTATGAGAATCTATAGAACATCATCAGCTGGTATACTTGAAAGGTATGTAGACTGGGCATATTTTATGAGCTTTGACATTATGCAAATTAGGCTGACTGGACTTGTGGTCTGGTGTGCTTTTCTTTTTCCTGAATGACTTAGAGTGGTATTTATATATGTTTAATAATATCTTTAGGTCAGCTGTAAAAATCAGTGTCAAATTTACAAAGTACCTAAGAAGTGCCTCTCCTGATTTGCGGGAAATCCTATGTGATAGCAGTAGCATAGAGCATAATTTTGTTAGTCTGGATGAAAAATCTCAGTATATCTTAATTGATGTCACAAAAGGAGAGGAGAAATTGATGCTTAAGACACGGTCACAACAGAATATACTTGATCCATACCTATGCTCTGATCGTATTATTTCATTTATTTTATCTCATTTATGAGATGCTGAAGAAATGTGAAAAACAGGAGGAAAGGGACATTAATCTAATGTAGATGGTAAAGCAGAAGTGATTT
The DNA here is from genome assembly GCA_023333525.1 of Aspidoscelis tigris stejnegeri. NCBI lineage: Eukaryota > Metazoa > Chordata > Lepidosauria > Squamata > Teiidae > Aspidoscelis > Aspidoscelis tigris. The sequence continues at coordinate 85,259,786 of JALMGA010000002.1, read as the reverse complement.
TTACAGCTTGAGTTTTTCTTTCCACCTCAGTTTTGTTTTTTCCCAAACAAGGGAGCCCTCACTGAGTGGGTGAAAAAAAAGGCTTGTCTTTTTGCCATCCATGTACTCAAGACACTGAGAGGTGGTAGGGGGAAAGACCTCTTGTCTCAGTATGCAGGTCCCTTGCTTATGAGCAAGTATCCAATTCTCCATCTCCTAATAGAAAGGAAATGTCAAGAACTACATTTTTTCTTCGGAAAACAAATCATTTTGTTAACTTTGCTAGTGAGCAGCAAGGACATAATTAAGTACTTGACCCCCTCCCCAAAATAGATGGGAATATCAGGCTTTAAATTATACAGAAAGTGTGGGGAAATTTACAGTTACAGTGATGTGATGAAAAACTAAGTTCTGGACAGCAGTTCATGCTAATGCTTAATGTTACAGTACATTAATGCCACTAAGGCAAGGATTCAGAGTCTGTCATAACGCTGACTGTGTATAGTCACACATGATGGCAACATGCATTATTGGTCATGGATCTTCTTAGCATCATTGTTGTTTTAGCATTTTGCAGGTCTCTCTGTGCTGGTAGCACCAGAAGCCTGATTGTATGCTTGTGTGGGCATTGTGGGCATTTTCCGATGTAGATTTCTGGTTCTTCTAGGGAAGGGCTTTCGTATATCCCAGTAGTTTGAGATTGGTCTTCAGGAAGATGAGTTGCACCATCAGCTCAAGATCCAGCTGTCAAAAAGAGTACCCTTTCACTCAGCATTGTTAGTGGGCAGAAGAGGAACTGTCTGGGAGCTGTTCCCAAGTTTAGCGAGATATGGCAGTATCTTGTTTAAAACAGAAAAGATTGTGTTCTGAAATCTCATGGTTCTTACAAGGACTCGAACAAAATGTGTCATGGTATGTTTTTCCACTGTCACTAGAAGTACCCATTAATGGGTACTTAATGGGTACTTCTAGTGACTGTGGAAAAACACCCATGATTGCAAACCAGTTTGAGCTACTCGGAGTACCTCCACCATCTCATATTCCACCTTATCTCATGACTATAATGCTACTGAGAAGGGAAATGCTAATGCTGCTAGGGACAGAATGCTCACTAAGCCGTGGCAACAGTGTCCCAGAGATCTCCCTTGTTGCTTATTGATCTCTGTCCTGTTCTGCTACATGCTTCACCAGGATTCTCTTCTATATGGGTATTGACATAAAGGTCAAATTTGGGACCACACAGGAAGAATAGGATACACTCTTCTAATGAATCCAATAGTCTGCTTAGCCTCTTTGTAACTTCCTTCAGACAGATTTGCAGAACTCTGGGCTTCTCGATGAGAGAAGGAAGGATTTCTCTCATTTTATTCTCTATGCCAGAGCCTTAGGCCTCCAAATTTGGACCTGCAGTTATTCTTAAATTACTATTCCCATCATTTCTTGACTTAGGCCAAACTGATTAGGTTAATAGAAGTGGTATAGCAATGCCTGGAGATATGTTAGGGAACCTCTGTAAAAAGAGAACAAGGAGAAATCTTTACTCAGTCTCTCTATCTTGAGTAGCAGGCCTCTCATTGTGTGAAAGAACAGCAAGATTATTGTGACAGCTTCTGAAATTACCAATTCTCAGAGGAAAGGTCACTCATTTTCAGATAATGACTTTGCTAGAAAGCATTGAATGACTAGTTCTGCTCCTTCCTATGTTAGAGCAAGCAAGGTAGGTTTTCCTTAATTGAGACTATCCTGGGAATCAGATATGTAAGTAGGCATTGCTTATGCTGTCTAATCTTTCCATTCAGGTTGTTGGAAGTTCCAGTTTAAATGTGGATCACCTCAGATATAGCCACAATATATACCTCAGATATAGCCACAATGACTACAACCTCTTCTTACTCAGAGAGACCTTGGGATCCACCCAAGAGAGCCCAAGTACTTTCTGGATCACTGAGATTAGATTGTATCCCCAGAAGTTGAAGGATGGACTGCCATGATAGTGTTAATTGCAGTATTGGTCCTGATGAACCCCCTTTTAGGGGTTTGGACGCTTGGCCTACCAAACTTCATGGAGCTCAGCAACTTGCTCTGTGGTTAGCTCATGTTTTTTGAACATGTAACAATGGCTCTTTGGAGGCTGCTAGAGTGGCCCCTTCTCCTCTTACGCTGCTAGTGAGAAAGGGAAGGAATTCTGTGCTTGACCCCTGCTGTGGTGAAATTTGGAGTTGTATTGGGCTCTTTTGTGTGCAGTAGGCCCTTCACAACCTTCTTGCATACATGGTATCAAGGGGGCACCAGCATATTAAAGGCGGTACATGAGGGGATTTTGTAGTTGGGGGGGGGGTGTCAAGTAACTTCAAGCCAACCCTTGGATTTAGGAAATGGCTCCTGGCCCATTATCCATCCAGCGTTCAGGTAATCAGTTATATCTTGGGAGCAACTCCCTGGTTGCCTAAGAGGTACACCTAATGGCACAGGGAAAGTAGATTGTCAAGGGACTCCAGGATTTGTCCTGTAAGGAAGTTCCTTCCCTCCCTTAAAAACTTAATTGTTGTCTGTACAGATGCTGAGACAGTCTTGAGATCGTAAAGTGCTTGGAGTTCCTTCTGCTGATCTGCATCTTTCAGCAGTTGAAGAAATTATGTCTGTGGTTATTCCTTCAAGCTATGAAGTAATTTTACATGCTGTTCCTGGGGTTCTTTTGGATCCATTTTGGTGGTGAACTTAACTGAAACTGGTTCTTTCTGGAGTGCTGCTTCATTACCATCTCTGGCTTGTGCGGCTGAGAAGGTCCAGGAAGCTGCTGTGCCTTTTCAGTGATGTATTTAGACTACCAGCTTTCTCAGAGATTGCTCTTACCTCTTCTTCTAAGGGACAGATAGTTATTTTGTGAAAAGTAGTAGGGAGGTTCTTGGTGCAAGCTGAGCTACTCCTAGGTGTAATATATCAGGGCTCCCTTCAGAAAAGGAGAACCCTCTTCACCCTCCCTCTATTGATAGTAGGTCTGTTTTAAATTTCTTAGTAGACTTTACTTCTTCAAATGAAAGCAGTTCTAGAGATTTTGAATCTTCATTTATCTTGTTTGTATATATATTAACGAAGGTATTAATGTTTATAGTAGCAAAACATGGGTGATGAGGATACACACATACACAGAAAATAATAAAGCCTGTGTCTAAATGTCATTTACTGATTCCACTAGATTTAGATATTCAGGAATAAAGCATGCAGCTAAAGATGTTGAGTTTCCAAGTTGAAACAGGCTTTTCTTTTTTTAGGTAACAGTTTTTTGTTGTTAAGGAAAATGCTATTAGGTAAAAACCCCAAGAAGAAAGTTGAGGGATAAAACTGGCATTTGGGAAAGGACAATTACATTTTAATGGCCTACACTAGCACAAGTTCCCATACAGCTTTCCTGTCACCCTAGGCTAGCCAGTAGTTCTGATTAGATGTATGTGTGAATTCATTTGTATTTGTACTTATTACATATTAGGGGCTTAACGACCCACATACAACTGTTGGAAGGTAGTAGCTTAGGGTAGGACAGTTCACTAGAGAAGAGGGAATAGATTTGTGCACGAATGCAAATTTGCAATCTGAGTTTGTAATGAACCTGATTCACAAGCCAGGTGAGCAATTTAAGATTGAATCTAGAACAGGCCAGCTAGTTCATATAACTGATTAGCCTGGTTGTTTTCTGCCCCCCACCCCCCTTGTCATTGTGCCCACTGCCTCTCCTGATAGTGCCTGGATGTCTCCTGTCCCATTTCCCACGACTTCCTGTCCTCTGTCCTTCCTCTTGTGCCCAGCCAGCCTCCTTTGTGCCCATATGCTCCTCCTTCATTGTTTAGACTTTTGCTGCTCAAATTTTGCCTGTCACAGTCTCTGACTGTGGCTTCCTTCATGGGCTACGAGGATGTCTAGATTGGAGGATTGTAGGTCCTTCTAGAAAATATAACACATGGATGTGTGGGTGCCCCTTTGCATTCCTCCAATCTAGTCAACCTAGTAGACCACGGAGGAAGCACACTTTCTTTTGCCCTTTCCAGGACCACGGGACCATTGATAGTGGAGTGGCATGAGCTCAGTGGGAGGGGAAGGAGACTGCAGACAGGAAAGGGCTTGACAAATTGTGATGGAGGATGGTAGGGCATCTGTCAGGAGAAGAGGAATGGCAGATAGAGATCTGGGGAGGCATCAGGTGTGATAGGAGAAGTGGGAAGAGATTGGGGAGAGTGTGAGGAGGGGTTGAATTGACAAGGTGTTCACTGAATTTTTCTGGTTCAGTTCACTTTTGGACAGAAGCCTGAACTTCTAGCATTGATCAGCTAATGTCTGCACCCGCGGTGAAATCAGTAAGTGATTCCACACACATTTTTAAAAGATGATCAACCACATACTTAATTTATTCTTCTTACCATCTCTGCTTTACCTCTACATTATAGGTAATATGTGGTGCCCCTTTCTTCTCTACTCTGTCCACAGCCTCACCCCAAGGTTAGAACAAAGCCTCTTGCTTTCAAACTGAAGGTTTAGGAAAGAAAAGTTCAGGATAGTACAAGGTAGCTCGCAAAACCATTATACCACCTTGCCCTAAACCTGACTCTAGACCCAATCTCTCTGTCCACCATCATCATGTGGCATATGAGGTATCATTAGTGCTTTCCTGTCAATGGTAGAGAAACAGCAGTTCAAGTAATAGTATCAGCAGGTCTAAATGTAGTCCAGGACTCAACATGAGCCTTCCTTTGTAGGGAACTTGGTTAAATAAAGATGTCTCTGTTCTTATTAACTACGTATATACAGAAGTCAAGGCCATTTGGTCTATAATCCTTGTTTCCAAGAAGACTGAGTTCGAATTACAGTCTTATCTTTGAAAATGGCTCAACAAGTATTACTAGCGTGTGATAATAATAATAATAATAATAATAATAATAATTAATAAAATAAAATCTGTATTGGACATGAATTTCCAATGCAGATATACTCTCCTTTGTTGCAGATATAATCTCTCATTTGGGTGAGAGCCGGATGACCTTTGTTCCCCAAACCCTGGCTCAAAAATCCACACATTGGGTGTTTTTCCACTGACACTAGAAGTACCCATTAAGTTCCCATTAATGGGTACTTAATGGGTACTTTTAGTGACAGTGGGAAAACACCCATTATCTACCCTCTCCTTATGGTGCTGTGATATAGGAATGCACTCTGTTTGCATATTGACTGTATTTAACCCAGTGGTGTGTAACTTGTTGTATCTTTAGATCTGGATAGTAAATGGGCTCTGTGCAACCCTCATAGGTATTTTCTGCAGAGCCTTGTGAATTAGCCAGGTACCTCTTTTCCCTTTCTAGCCATTTAAGGCTCTTTCCCCTCTTGAAATAGCAGTTTGGGCAACTGGGGTTAGTGGTGTGTAGAACTAAATTTGTGTGCAGAGGGGCTCCCTAAAATCCTCCTCATTGCATTGGTGGTTCATTCACTCCATTATGTAGCCATGCAGCATCTGAAAGGAGCCCAGTTGCTGTTAGCTTTTGTCTAGATTTTGTCTTTGGGTGTTTTTCCACAGTCACTTAGTACCCATTTTAGCACTCATTAAGGACCCATTTGGGTGAGAGCCGGATGACCCTATATCCACCACGGCACCCATTAGGGACACATTTGTTTCCACCGCGGCTTGGGAAATCCGGATCATATGGGTACATCTCAGCCATTAATCTGGATTTTCTGTAGATGGGGTCTTCAGCCAGAAAATCCAGATTAAAGGGAGCCTGTTTCCATGTTAGTTTGGCAATGGGGTGCTACACCTCCTGTGGAAACACACTGGGTGCTTCCCTTAATCTGGATCTACTAGATCCAGATTAAGGAATGTACCCATTCCTTAGATCCGGATCTTCTTAGATCAGGATTAAAGGAGCACGGTGGAAAAACACCCTTTGTGTGCCTCCCTGATGCACAGCTGATTGGCTCTTGAAACAAAACTGAATGTTAATTGCTTTCAGCAGTGTGGTATCTCATTGAGCTGGGAGAAATAATTCTTTCCCAAATGTTGAAATGGAAAAGTAAGGTACTAATATGTAGGTAGGCCCTTCCTCATCAGCTGTGCTTGTCCTGAAATCTAGCTATTCTCCTAGATTTTTAAGTTCTTTACCCTTTTCTGTAAATTTGAGACTGTGAAGAAAGGGTTACAAATACACTAATCATTCCCTATAAATTATTTTGCATTATGCAGTACCTCCTGGGAGTAATTTCTGTACAAATCCTTGTGAAATGGATGAAATGATTAGTGCCAGGACTGCTGTTCTTCATGATCTTTGAATTAATGAGGAGAACAAGGGATGGAATCATCACAGAACCATATTTTTTTAAAAAAATATATCGTATTTAGATTATCATATCCTAGAAATAGTTACTTGCTTTTCCTACATAACTGAACCTTATGATTCTATAAGTGATGTTTCAATACTGTCTCCCATGCATCTATTAACTTGTTCTAGTGGGTGTGTAATTGTAATATTATTAAACCCAAAGCCTTAGATTAAATACGTGTGCCGTTTTCAGATGCAGTCTGTACCCTTGCTAATTAATGTAGCTGTAGTATCATATTCCCTAGGTTTAAATGAAGACATACTGTTAATGTGAATGTGCAGTAATGCACTGAATGCTAGAGGTGGCTTCTGCAATATGAGTGAGATAAACCAAGAAACCTTGGCTTCACATTTTACTTGCAACAAGTATTATTTGTTTCTCCTTAACAAGCTACATTTGTTCACCAAATGTAAGCCATAGTATTGTGCTACTTAAGTTCTGTTATCAGGGCAGCGTAATTCAGTCATGGTCCCCTTCTAGGTATATGTTGCTTAAAATTATGCTTATTTTTATTTTACATAAATTACTAAAAATTCCCCAAACAGTTTGTGTGATTGTTTGTTCAAAATATTCCAGCATTGTCTATACTATTCTACAATACTTGGTGTATTTCCTTTAATTTGAACATTCAGATATTTATCCCAATATAATTGCAATGGGTTTTCCTGCTGAACGACTTGAAGGAGTGTACAGAAACAATATTGATGATGTTGTAAGGTAAGAATTTTTGTTTATATCTGTCTTGCAGCAAGTTCTGTATTTCATCTAGTAAGATATATATAAATACAAAGTTTCTTGATGATTGCATGTACAGTTTTTGTTCAGTGAACCTTTATGTGCCAAAGCCTTCTTAAAGGCTTCAGAAGTATTTTGAAGTATAAAAAGTAAGAAGAAAGAGAAGTGAAATTTAGACAAGGAAGCAGAAATTAAATATCTATTGTAGATGGAAGGATATGAGTGTTAGTCATCTTTCAATCATCTTTCTGCATTTATGGATTTCATATTTGTGAAATTCATGTATTTGCAACTGGGCACTGTTAGAGGCACTCCACACTGGGAACTCATGTAGTTGTGATTAGAAAAAAGAGTCCATGATGATTGTTCAGTCCATCCTCTGTATTTTCTTGTTACCTATTTTGCATTTCTGCTTCCTTCTGGTTTTATCTTTCTCGAATTTTTTTAAGCCCTCCCCTTCCATCAAGCTCTTTTTTTGTATTGCTCACCATCTTTCTTTGCATCCAGGTTTCTTGTTTGTTTTGCTTCCCACTTCTTCCAGTTCCCTTTCAGCCTTTAATCACGTCCCACCTGTCTTTCAGGGTTCACTGCTTTTTGCAGTCCCCCACCAGTTTTTTGGATAAATCCTTGTTTTGTTGAGTTTATTATCTACTTAATTGCAGTCGAGTGTTTTTCAATTTTTGAAAGACTTTTAAGATGGGTTTCTTATTTTACATGTTATAAAAATATATTTCTTTATACGTGACATTATTTTTACATCCCTGTGTGTGCAGTAAAAGAAGTCTGGCTTTTTTCATATGGCATAAATCCATGCAGCATAAAATTGTGTTATATTGCTAGGTTCTCTAGTGTTTAGTAGTTTCGGGGAACAACCACAGTGTTATAAGAGGGATGACTGTATGGTATCTAGCAACTGCATTCATGTTTCAGTGCAATTTTACAACTCATCATTAATCCAGCAGATGTATTATCTTTAAATTCAGTTTATATCCATATTGTAAGATGAAAGTGAGGTGATATGTTCACTTGCTGATCAGATCATTTTTAGCTAACTCAGGAATAAAGGCATATAATTTGCCTGCCAAATGAGCTGGTTGGAAGTGTGTTGCTTTTGTCAATTAGTACATTTTACCAGGTTTCTCAAGAGCAACAAAGGGTGCTCATTAGCTTTCACTATTGCATATGGCTGCTGGCGTGGGAGAAAGCATTGATGGGGAGTCAAAAAGCTTTCGTGCTTTTCCTGTTCCTTGCCACTTCTTAGGCCATGCAGATAACAGGGTGCTGAATGGCAGACACACACAGATTAACGTAACAGATTCTGCAGAACAGATTGTGTACTCCCATACTCAAAATCTTTAAAAAGATACATTGGTTCAAGGTTGCATCCTTGTGGCAGGACATTGAAAAGGCTAATGGGCCAGAGTGTTTGCTCCTGCCCTCTAAGTGCAAGGCCCTTTTTAAAAACGGTTGTGTCTCTCCCTCTTGCTAATTTTGAAGCTAAGGAGCAAAAGTTCACTATTTTCAAAGTGACACCATGGTCCTATTTTGGGATTGCCAGAAATGACCCTGCAAGTTGGCCATTTTCAGCATATCCCACAATAGGGCTCTCTAGGATGTGGGGCTGGTAAGTTACTTGAAGGTGGCTGCACCAGTACCTGAGGCAGTAAGCAACTGCAGTTGGTTTTCCCACTCTGAGGGAAGGGCATCTCTGAAGGCACTCACCAGTCCTTTGAGACACACTTAAATACCTTGGGGTACCACTGCCATCAAGACATGGCACTCGTTGGGCCTTTTCTGGGTGTTGTCTGCCACCCATGAAGTACAGTCTAATTTTGTTACTTTTCATCTTAGCGTTAACACTCCAGTTATACTATGCTGTCTTTCTTTCCAACCTTCTTCTGTGTCAGCTGGGTAGGTAAAATGTAGTTCCTTATAATGGGAGGATTAGGTTCCCTAGAAAATGGCATGTGGTATGAAAACACATAGTGGGAACAATTTAAAATGGTTGAAATCCATGGTTAAGTAATCCTACAAGAGAATGGGTGCAGGTGCAGCAAGAGGCAGAAAAGATGGTTGCTGGAAGGGTCAACTGCCCTGGGAGTTCTCACTTCAGGAAGAGCAGTGAGAAGGAAACAGAAGAAGCTGACAGAGGTGGTAATTGCAGTATGGAAGGAGCAGAGGCACAGAGAATGCAGAGCTAACTTGCCTGAAAGTCTGTGAGTTTTTGTCTCCATCAATTGATTTCGGGTTTTCCTCACTCACTGCCTGTTAAGAAAAAGAAGAGATACCATATGAGGCATGAGCTTATAGAAAGTCTTTCTAGTAGGCAAGCCCTGATGCACATCTGGGTGAATGAATTAGTTAAAAAAACAAAAAAAAAAAATTGAATAGACAGTTTCTAATGTTTTCGCAGTTACCATATGAGCCCAGCTAAAATCTGTAAACAGTCTGGGCTAGAGTTTTAGTAGCAAATAGTTTTATAGCTGCAAGTACACAATCATCTCTAAATTTTAAGAATTTCAGGATTGCGAATGAGCTTTTTTGGCCCTCATAAGCAACATGGCCTATCATGACTCAGATTGACAGAACAGTGCTTCCAGGTATTTAAATGTTTTGACCTGTTCTATTTGTTATTACTTAATGATCAAAGATAGCCTCCTAGTTAATTTTAGACACTGATTTATATTTATATCCCACCCTATACCCGAAGGACTCAGGGTGGGTAACAACATTTAATTGTCATAAGATTAAGATAACAGTCATTGTCCATACTTAATTGTGCTACCTTTGTGGAGTAGAAATGTACCAAACGTAAAACATTTGGTTTGTAAAGAACCCGAAGCAGTCATAGATTGAGCTGCCTGGGCCATTTTGGTCTTGTGGTTAAGAGCACTGAACTCATATCTCACAGTCATGGGGTTTGATTCCATACTCCTCCATGAAGCCAGCTGGGTGACCTTGGGCTAGTCACAGCTCTCTTTCTGAGCTTTCGCAGCCCCACCTGCCTCGCAAGGGTGACTATTGTGAGGAGAATAGGAAGCTTTGCCAGCTGCTTTGAATCCCCTTAAATGGGTGAGAAAAGTGGGTATAAAAGCCAACTCTTCTTCTTAGAACCAACCAACTAACTGGCTGATTCACTGAAATGTGTGCAGAACCCTCAGTTGTGCATGCAGTCCTTCCATTGTGCCCTGACTTCTCCATCTTACCTTGGCCTCTGCCCATTCTACTTTTGCACAAATGGCACTTCCCCCTTCCAGCCCAGTATTTCCCCTTACCTAGTCTGTCATGTCTCACAGCTGATGACAGCATGGCTTTTTACCACCCATGTGACACATCTCTGAGGCCTAATAGGGCTTCTGGAAAAAGAAGATCATGGATTCTTCCAACAGGCCATGCATGCTTCCACTTCCGGTAAGATTTTGAACACATGTTTGAGACCTTCCATAAAGAGGAAGCCTGCGTGGACTTGTAATTTTGGAAGATCTAGTAGTTCTGAGAGGCACACCAGCTGACCCACAGAAAGCTGTGGGTTGAGATGCTGTGAATATGATGAGGAATGCTGGGCCACAGTGGAGTGTTGTCTCCACATGGAATGGGGAAGGAGAGGTTGGGGCTTGATGGGGGAAGGTGAATCAAACCAGTTGAACCCCACCCCTGGCTCCAATGTAAGGGGGAGATTAGTTTGGTTCCGTACTCCTAATATCCTGCTGGTTTGTCCCAGGCCAATTCTAAATAGATTCAGCACATCTTCTCTCATATAGATAAAATAAGATATGTGTTGAAGATTGAATTATATTGGTGATTTGAGTCAGCTTGTTTCCTTGCTGACATAAATGGATTTGATTTAAATAGAGAGTAGGGATGTGCTGAACATGACTAGGTGGTAGTGGCCAAGGACTGTTAGTGCTTTCTGTAAAAATCCTGCCTCCATTCATTTAGGCCAAAAAAGAAGGGAAAAGGTCACATCATTGCTTATTGGACAGTTTTTCTTATTGGAGCAAGCTATTAATTATACCTTCTGAGTCCAAGATAGGAACCTGTGGCCCCTCAGATGCTGTTGGATTACAGTCCTAGATGTTAGCTGTTCATGCTGACTTTGTGTTCAATAAAATGTTGAGAGCCATGGGTTTTCAATCATTGCTTTCAGTTAAGTGGATTCTGAATGTTACCTTGCTGGTTTTCAGAACAGTCTGAAACAGCATAACTAATTAGTGTTTAAAGTTCTAATTACACGTGTTGATTATGACTTGTGCATTTGGATTAATATACAAGAAAATGCAAAGTGCTGTAGCATATACAAGATTAAACACAGCCATTGCTTGTGTAACACATGGCTTAATACTGCAGACTACTGAGTACAACCATTTTAGGCAACTTCCTGCACCTGTGAACAGCCAGGACTTAAGAGAATCCTGGAGTCATACCCAGTTAGGGATGACTTCTTTCACCACCGGCAGGAGCTCCATCCTAGAATGTGGAAACTGCAGTGGTAGTCACTGGCAGAGCTGTGTGTGTGTCTCAGGGTGGAGATCCTTTAGATTTATTCTCCCTGAACCACGTGTTGCTCTTCCCCATTGGTTCCTGCATGCAGCCCCAGCCCTGCCTTATCCTACCTTTTGTATCTGGTGAGTTTCAAGTTGCCTCCTCATGGTAAAGATGGAAGAAAAGCAGCAGCTGGTATAGCAGCAGCAGTAATGGCACGGACCACACATGTGCTCTTCCATTAAACAATTCCGTCAGTCAGGCATCCTGACTTGCCTATGTAATCCATAAGACAACATAAGTCCCAGAGAGCTAACAGCCTTTAGCTACCTGAAAGCCCCAACTCTCTGGTAATGATCATGCATATCCATCTTTAAGAAAGAGGAAATCCCATACTTTGCGGCTCAGAACACACAGAGGAAGAAGGGCAGGGAGTGATTTTGTATTTCATAACAAACTGTGAAAGATTCAGAATTCAGTTAAAGGGGAGAAATCACATTTTACAAATTGTGTCTGAATCTGAGCAGAACTGCTATTTAAAATCAAAATACATGAGGGATGACTGAAGCAATTAATTGTAGTAACGATTCTTGGAGCTTCATTTGATATTACAGTTGCATCTGCACAAAGCTAAAAGAAAGTAAATAAAATCTCTTTTCAAAGCAAAGAGAGAAAATATTACATTTGGACAGAAGAATGTGTTCAACTGGTGTAATAGAGGTATGTGAGAATGAGGCAGCTAGAAAAATCCTGAGATGAGATCTCTGTTGTCAGCTATAATAATATATACTTCCTATTGTGAACTGTACCAGGATTATAAAGAAAGCAAATTGTTTCGTTCTTGTCTAGAGGTCTGACAACTTAAGACTGAAACAGATACGTTGGAAAAAGAAAAATAGTAGCCTTGATTTGAAAATACATTTTTATCGATGCTTGGCAGTTGCAGCGAGTTTAAGCACGCTGTATATATTCAGTTGATTGAATGGCATACAGCAAGGTACTAGAATGAATAACTGTAGAAATTCATAAAGTCATATGATGACACTGTGAAAATAAGTAAATCGTATCTATCTAAATATGTTAATTGTATCACGAATTTAAGTTTCTGTCCGATGCCTTGACCAGTAAATGAAAGTGGAATTCTATTTTGTATCCTTTTTGAATCCCACATTTCCCTTTTCACTATAGTGTTCTTCTTGTTTTGTGAGAACAGAAATACTGTACGGGGTGACAGGAAATGAAAGTTAAAGGTATTGTAGACAATGAAAAGTTTACATAGAACATTGGGAAATAGTGCATCTTGAGCCTTTCTGCACTTGGTCTTATTGTGGAATATATCCCAAAATAGGGACCTCTTATCTGTGTGCTAGTGCAGACTATGGGAGGGCTCAAGTGAGGCCTGCCATAGTCTGCATTAGCATGTGGCCAGCAGACTGCTCTCCTGAGATATATTCCAGAATAAGACCACGTGCAGAAAGTGCCCTTGATTAGGCATCAAACTCTGGTTGTTGCTAGAATGAAGTTAATGCTTCATTTGCAGTTGCTTGTGAGTAAATTGCGAACCATCCAAATGAAAATTGGTCGATTTGCTTTGAAATAAATACACATAAAATTGGATATAATAAGTCCAAGGGTAAATTTAAAATTTGTAGTTTGTGTTACTCTGTCTGAATTGGTGTTGAACAGATTTTGTTAACTTTAAAATTAAACAGTTCTAGGACTGTTAAAGAATTATAATTATTAATGCTGCTTAAAACATCCATTTTTAGAATAAAAATACTAGATTGTGTTAATACTTCTACCACTACACTGCAGTGTACAGAAATGTTTTACCATTATAATGTGATGCGTGTTAGCTTTGAGCAAAACTTGCATACTCTAGAATTCATTACTGATTTGAAAGCTGATATCTGATCTAAGTGGTAGGATGCATATGTATCATAGAGGAGTAATTTTAAACAGTGATAACCTGTGTGTGTTTTTCCCCCAAAGGTTTTTGGATTCAAAACATAAAAACCATTACAAGATATACAATCTGTAAGTATGCTGCTTTTATGTGCTTTCATTCACGTACTGGCTTCAAAGAGTACTTATAAATGAAATTGTTCATTTTAAAGTTGAGACAGACTTCAAAGTTATTTTGTCAGTTTACAGAGCTCTCCAAACATAACCTGATGTCTGTGTATTATTAGTGGGGGTTTTGTTCTAATCCAAACTACTATTGATAAGGAATCGTTGCTGCTGCTTCCAGCTGTACAAGCTGTTTGGCTGATGTAGCTCTTGCCAAGGTCTCTACCATTACCTGAAGGACAAATAAGATTTTGATCCAATCATTCCCATTCTACAACAGTTCTCTCCCTGCTCTCTCTCAACACCACTCAAACTGCGCTTCTGAATTTGATCCTTGCTCTGATAGGTATTTTTCTTGTGATGGCAATGCAGTGAAGACAGTGGCAAGACCTCACAGATGTTACATCACTCTCATGTGCCTAATTTCATTCAGCCTGGAGGAACAAGGCATGATTAAGCTGTTAAGTACTTCAAAATGCTGGCTATAGACATGGTTAGCTCAAATAATAAAGTTGATGGTATGATGCTTTGGCAGAAAGCGCGTCTACAGCTGGTAGGATTGTGATGAAGTGAACTTCTATAGATCTCTTACATTTCCACTTCATGAAGAACCTGGGAAAACATCTTAGTAGTTATTAGGTTTGGGAATTTGGATTGAATCTAAAATCTGTCTTCCTCTGTGGGGGAAGCACCCCCTTCCTTTTCAGCAGATGGTGATTTGCTGTCATCGTTCTTTTAAGCATGCCCTCTGCTGCACTATTAGATGAGACCTCATATTGTCTAACACTATCGTTTCACTAGAAATCCCTCACCTTACCATTCATAATGGAGCCAAAGGTATGTTAGGGGGGAGAAAAAGTGTCAGAGATGCTGAAAATGTCTTCACTGAAAAGAATTTGGGGCAGATCCCAGAGTCTGAGTTGCTGTTCTTAAGAAGAAAGTTTATGACCTACGGCAAATGGTGACTAAAGACATTAGTGACTAAAGACATGGTAGCTCTTATGGTTAAATTAAACATCTACAAATCACCAGGTTCTGATGGCACATATTCAAGGGTTATTAAGGAGGTTAGTGCAAGATCTTCTAACAAAATATGCAACTTGCCACCTGGTTTGGCTTTTTTAGCTGAGGACTGGACGATGTTAAGGGTAATTACTATTTTTAACAGGGCCTCTAGGAGAGACCTGGGAAGTTATATGCCTGTCAGTTTAACATCCATTCTGTGAAAGATAGTAGAAAACATCATTAAAGATAAAATTACCAAACCTTGCTCAAGGATATCCAACAAGGCTTTTGGAAAGGAAAGTCCTAGTTAACTATCTTTTAGAGTTCTGTGAGCATGCTAATAAGCATGTGGATAAGAGTGATCCAGTAGAGAACATCTACTTAGATGTGCAAACAGCTTTTAATGAAGTTTCTCATCAAAGATGCTTCAGTAAGCTTAACAATAGGTCCTATTACAGATAAGCAGTTGTCTGAGAAATAGAAACAAAGGATAGTCATAAATGGAAATGTTTCACAATGGATAGATGTAACAAGTGTGGTCCACCAAAGTTCTGTGCTAGGACTGGTAGTTTTTAACATACTTACAAATGATCTGGAGTCAGATATAACTAGTGGAATAGCCAAGGTTACTGATGGCAAGGTTAGTGAGTAGGTAACCTTTGTGGAATAGTCCATTTCAGTATATAAAACAGTAAAACAAGTTAAAAATATGGGTAGTACAGCATTTTCATAAGCGCTAATAAATAAAATCAAAATGTACAGTTTTTATAGTTCAGAGTCATCTGTGCCTTTTATCCTTATTTCTTCCAAATAAGATATTCTCACTTTTGATTGTTAGTACAAATACAGTTTAAAATGATGTACATCGGAGCTAAAAAAATCCTAACTACTCATAGACACTAATGAGCTCTGTACTGACCGATCAAGAAAGAGATCTTGGTGTAAATGGTCAACAGTTCAAAATAATCATCGTCATACTATATAGCAGCAGTTTTAGAAACCCAGTAACGTGATAGGAGATATAAGAGATGGGACTGAAAATCAAAATGCTAATGTTATTATACTTTGAACACATCTGGAGTATAATGTACAGTTTTGGTCACCATATCTTAAAAAAGAATAGAGAAGAGCTAGAAAGTGTTTGACTGAGAGCAACTAAAATGATCAAATAACTTTTCTATCAAGAAAGGTCACAAATGTGAAGACTTTTTGGTCTGGAAAGGATGCAAGTGAGGGGACAATACAGAATTTCATAAAAATATACGTGGTGTGAACAAAGCAGAAAGGGAGTGGTTTTCCCTTGAGTCACCCAGTGAAGTGCATTCCTAGAAGACTTGGGGAAAACGAAAGGAAATATAGTTTTACGTGATGACATGGTTAAACCACTTTGCTACAATAAATGTGATGTTGGCCATCAGCTTGGGCGATTTCAAAAAAATTTTAGGAACCATTTCAGGGAAATCAGGACCATGAAGGGTTATTAGTCATAATGGCACTGTAGGGCATAATAAGCCTCTGAAGGCCAGCAACTGGGAGACTTACTTGTATCCTCCTAGTAGGCTTCCTTGTGCAGATTACTGGTCACTGTTGGAACAGGCTGCTGGACTTAAATGGCCCACGGGTCTGTTCCAGTGGTGCATTTCTTATGTTCTGTCCATTGCAATTGGTCCTGGTGACAAAATGGGCATGGATATCAGGAACAAATTACTTTCTGGTACCTCCTCCAAGGCACTGCAAAAGCATCCATTTTATCCTTTACATCTTCTCAGCTGCCTGCCTGCAAAGTTAACCGTTTACCTCCTATTTGCTTCAACATTCACAAACTTTCAAAAAAGGTGCCAAAATAGATTCATAATGAACCCGTTAAACCCAAACTTAACCTGCTGATCCCACCCCACTCATTCCTCTACCTTTCTCACCTTCCCCCATCATCCTTCCTGCTTCTCCAGATCATATCACACCACCTCCTTTTTTTCTTAATTGAACACTGGGTGCTCCCTCCTTCCTAGGATTGTGTCCTGGCTTCTCCACCCCTTTTGATCATATTCTGTCAAACCCTAGACAGCAATCTGCCATTCTTCATCCTGTTTTTGGTGTATTACTTGGTACTCACATTCTTGCACTGCTCCACTGTTGCCAGTCATGCGATCTAGGAAAGACTATGACTTGTCCTTCCTGCATGCTGTTGGCCTATTACATCTTCTGGGGTGGAGGACTAACACCCCCCCCCCCCGCCAAAGATCTAGTGAGTATACGTATTGATGTCCATGTCTGTGCCTTGCAAAGACTTTGAACTGACTAGTCGAAATTGAAACCTTTGCAGGAAATGAACATTATAGAGGCCCACATGTTAGGCCTTCTTCAAGGGCTTGTATCCCTAACTTCAGAAGGACAAGTAGGTCAAAATATAGCAGGAACTTGCAGTTTTCTCTTGGCTGGTTGGCCAGTGACAGTAGAAGGGTATGGGCCTGTGGGAAAGAGGTAAATCCCTGAGGACATCATACAGGATGGTGGGTGCGATAGGGGAATGATGGAGAGACTGGGGCTCAGTGTGAGAGGGAATTATACAGAAAATTACCAGTAGTTCTTTTTCAGACTGAATTTTGAGTTTTTAATTAGGTTTGTCTGAAAATAACTTTTCATATCTGAAACAATCATTTGAAATGCTTAGCTTAGTTGACCAGCTGAACAGATCAAGACTGAAGAGATCCAACCATCCATATTTTGCCAAAGAGAAAAATAAGGATGTAATAAAAGCAGCTATACTTGCTACCTAGAAAATATAATAAGCATACATAATAAGGAATCTCTTGTGAAGCCAGCAATGGCTTTGTTAGTTGATGTTTCAGATATGCTGGTCCTTGATAACCACTCCTCGAAATTTAGTACCTGACATTGCCCTGAGTTGAATAGCAACATATATTTTTCTAATTGCTCTGTACAGACTTGTACCTCAAGATTTAAATAAGTTGTCTGAGTTAACAAATGCAAAAGAAACCTAGGGAACCAGACCCTGAAACTTCCCTCAGAAGAAGAGTTGGCTTTTCTAGCCCACTTTTTTCACCCATTTAGGGAACTCAAAGCGGCCGACAAGCTTTCTGTTCTTCTCCCCACAACAGACACCCTGTGAGGTAGGTGGGGCTGAGAGAGCTCAGAAAGAGTTGTGACTAGCCCAAGGTCAACCAGTTCACTACATGGAAGAATGTGGAATCAAACCCTGTGACTGAGAGATACGAGTCTGGCAGTCTAACTACAAGACCAAACTGGCTTGACTGCTTGAGTAAACCTGTGTGTGTCTGTCTGTCCATTCATTCACATTTAAGCCCCATCCTATAACTGTGTAACGCTCACGGCAGCTTACAAAATTAGGGAGTAGATTTGTTTAAAATGTATATTGATAATTTTTAAAATAACCAGAGCAGTATAAATTATAAAATTGATTAAATCATAAAACACATTAAATGAAATAAATTAAGAAAAATAAAAAAATAAATTAAATAGTATCAAAATAGATTATATGGTATAAGATTGATATTCTTCAATTTAGAATAATTTTAATAAAGTAGAAACAGCCAAGTAGAAAGTTCAACTAATGTCTGTGTTCTACCCATTTTGACTTGTTCATTTAACTTAAACCTGCAGGATAATTGGCTGCTGTTTTCCCAGTGTGTGATATTGGACTTGAGTTGCTTTGTCATATGTTCTGAGGACTAGTCTGTCTGGGAGTGCCACTTTCTTCTTATTAAGAGTGCTTTCTCATGGAGCATGGAGATTAGACAGAAGTAACAACCAGCGGAGGAAGTGTAGCAAGATGTAACATGCATAGTCAAGCCTTCTTCATGGAGGAGAGAGAATGCTGGCTGATGGTTATCTCGTGTATAATTAAGAAAAAAAATGTGAGTAGTTGGAATATTCAAACAGGAAAGACAAGAGGTTCAAGCAGCCAGCATGCATTTGATTGGAAACAACTCAGTAAATTCTGAATAGTAAAAGTTTTGCTTTATGTGCAAAAGTGGGTTATAAATGTAAAAATAAATGAAAGAAACTCTGACTTGGTTGTCTTTGTCAGGCGGATAATAAGGTAGCTTGTAGCTTCACTTTGTTGATTTCTTTCTGCTTTAATAAGGGGCCTTGTTGAGATATAAACTGTGTTTTAATTGTGCAAGCACATGCTTTTTGTCTTCTTTTACACATAAGGAGGAAATGTTCTTTTTTTTAAAAGAGAATGACAGGGATACAGCAATGCTGGTTGCATTTTCTTTGTTATCATTTCTCTTTCCCCCATGGCCCAAAAGAGAAACGCAGAGAAAGATTATTTGCTTTTCTATGTCAGCTGTGTAAGAATCAGTTTCAGTACTATTCAGATACATCTGTAACTCTTATGTTGCCTCGATTAAATAGAATTTAAAATTATCCAGGACAGGAAACTCCTACTTCCATTTTCTTGTCTTTTTGTCAAGGAGGGACGGGTCTCTGTGTTACTATGAAAGATCAGATACACAAAATGGCATCAGTGCGATCTGGAACTACATTTTCCACGTCTTGTCTTAGTGGATGCAATACGGTTATATGGTGTATTGTTAATACTTAGATAGACTGGGGTTTTTCACTGTGCTTAAAAAGCTTTACCATACAGCGTAGAAATAGAATATGAGAAAGGCATTTTCTCGTTTCATAAGATTGTCATTACATGGTAGCATTCTAAATTGAAGCTGAAGAAACACTTAATACTTAAATGGAATTTTGTATTTCACATTTAACTTAAACCTAATTGTTTGCAAGTCACAGTGCTAAAATACCTATAATGAAAATGTATCCCATTGGTTTCGGATACATTCTGAGCACAGGGCAGTTTTGTACCTTGTCAATAAGCCATAACGAGTCTGAAGTTCATGGATTTTTCTCCTTCTCTGGTAACTTGAGATGCAAATAAAAAGTTCCATGCAACTTATTCTGGATTTGATCTGTTATTGCTTTTAATTTAAAAAGCCTATCCATATTTTTTTAAATTTCCTTTTAAAAGATTTTGGGTGTTTTTCCACTTACACCCCTTATTTCACAGATAGCACATTTGTGTCCATGGTCATTTTGGTTATCTCAGTTCCTACTGCACAATATGAAATGCTACTTTCTCTTACAGTGAATAGACTCAAAATAGGAAATTGGAAAAGTTGTTGGGATATATGTTATACTAAAGATGTTCATTTAAATTTTTTAATTATTTTATCACACCTGTTAATGTGTTTCAAAGTGCATGGAACCCAATTTCTGGACTTTTCTTTCCTTTCAGCTCTTGGTTTCTGTCATACTGCTTCCTCTTTGTTCACTGGCCAGTAGATAATTTTAATGATAGAGCTTTTTGCATTGACTCTATCTTTCTTGGTACAGAAAAGTATGGAGTCTGTCTGGTTTCAGAGAGCATTTGTAAAAAGACTCTGTAAATTCATGAGATACTGATAATCTCAGAATCTTGTTTCTGGTTGTAGATAACTTATTTTTATTGGTAGAAAATAACAATATTTTTTAAATTTTCTGTGGCAATGACTCTGATGAAATAGAAAGAATGCTTTGTGCTTAGGATTTCTAAGTGAAGAGCCATAAACAATGATTTCCAGGATCACATTGTTCCCTTGCGTGGTTTTGCAGCTTTCTGTCATTCCAGTAAAAACTTAAAAGCTATAGGTTTTTTTCCGGTAGAAGGCTGTAATGTCATCTTATTTTGCACTTTCTCATAGGTATGGAGTAACTGTGCAAGGAATTAAAGAAGACCAACTCAGAATATTTTTCTAATATTGTTTATATCTTTTTATTCATGTTATTAGCAGAAAGTTAGCAATAGGTTCCCTTTCCAAAAAAATTCAAATATTATTACTTTGAAGTATGTTATAACCCCCAAAGGGTTATGCCACAATAATCTATAAGTCCTTGAAAGTACAAGAAAATCTGTTGTGTTTGCCACTGGAGAATAAAATGACTTATGGGAATTAATAATCTTTATGGATAAGAACCTCTCGCTCCCACAAGAGAAGCCCTTAGTATTGGTCGTCAGTTGGAAAATGTGTAGGTATGCCATTTAGTGAAAATTCACTACAATAAAATCATCTTAAAATCTGGAAAACTCTTCCCAAAATTTTAAAAGTTTATTCAGTGTGTCATATTTTTTTATCCTTGGAAGCTCTGAGTAAAATAGTAGAAGATTCCCCCTCTACATTACGGTAACTTCTCTGCTAATTAAAATTATTAGGCTGTGAGTTGGTTGCCAAGAGAAGCTTTATGCAGTGTGGAAGTCTGGACTCATGTCTCCATAGCTCTTCCTTTTGCCATGCTTTTCCCCTTTTCGTATCTGTCGACATAAATCGGGCACAATTCTTTTCACTTATAAAATTGTTTAAATGTTGCCTGTTGATAATGTACTGTCACACATAAAGCAGCCATCTATGCATGTATAATTAAAGCTTCAAGAAAAGCCATTTTAATTTTTTTTCATATTGTTTTGAAATAACTATGGATACATCTGCATGATTTTGAGAGTGAAATTTACATCATGCTTAATGATTCATAATCTTGAAATGCTTTTTTATTTCCTTTCCTGAACACAGATTCAGTTTTAAATAAATTATTAACTTTTACTGCTTCACTGAGTAATTCTTTTGAATTTGCATTTTATATATTTATATTAATAAGAAAGTATGTTTTTAACTTTTCTTTCAGATGTGCTGAAAGACATTATGATACCGCCAAATTTAACTGCAGAGGTATGTTACATTGTTTGTAAGAAAGCATATTTTCAAGAGTATAGTGGTTACTGTTGTGATTAACCAGACTCCATTAACTCGATGCATGAAAACACCCTTATTAGCCCCCAGGTAATAAATAATGATTAGGAAATAATTTTTTAAGTAACACGACTTGTGTAGTTGTATTTCAGGTATGTATCTACTTTCTGGGAGACTGTTTTTCCCTGAACCATTTTTTTCAGAATTCCTTCTAATTCAGAATTAATTTCAGTGATTAACTTTTGCTACTGAGTGATGTGCAATATGTTGACTGCAAATGCCTTTTTTAATTTTGTTTTAGAAAAATTAAATAATGCATTTGGTTCCCAATCTGAGGATATGGAACCACTTCACAAAGTCATTTTTACTTGATGTAATCATCATACACATCAAGTTATAGTTCAAGTTTTATAATTTATTTTATATCTGTACCATGAATACATTTTTATAGATGATGAGAAAAATGAAGTATATCTTAGTTTAACATAACTGAAAAGATTTCTTGCCAGCACTAGATGGTACTAAAGTAGACACCACAGTAGTCCTTATCCAAACAGTGCCTTAGTCAGCTCAGACAAGGAGTGTCATGATAGCTGTTTTTAGCGCCATATAGCACCAGCAAAAATGCTTACCTGCGCTTTTATTTTCTAACTTTGCTTTTCTGTTCACTGGTGAGCAATGTTGCAGAAGGGTGAATTCCATGCACACTCCTATTCTTCTTTACTAGGCCATCAAAATTACATGCTTCAAAGTGTGTTCATGTGCTTGTGTTCACATCCTTTTACTTTGGTAAGGTAGCATGGCTATATTACAAACATTGGCTTCTTCTTTGTTAACTACAAATCATTGCTGTCTGTTTTAATAGAGGTATCATCCTTTCATAAAAGTCTGTAGTTTTTCTGGATATTATTTTTAGGAATGAACTGATCAAACTGTTGTGGTTTAATGTAACATTAGGTTGGTCTTTGTTGTATGTATGCAATTCATTTTATAATCAAACAATTTTATGATTTTCAGTATGTGAGTATTCAAAAAACCAAAGGGCTTCACATTTCATAGTTCTGTTGGAACAGATTTTCACTACTTTGTATAGCTACAAAGTGTGCTGTGCTTTTCATGTTTGAGTTTTCATGCCAAGTTTATGATTTTACTTTTTTGACCCTTCTGTTCTTTTTTTTTTTACTCTACCCCCAGTCAGTCTAATTTTTTTCTCTATCCGTAAAACTGTATGAAGCCACTTTAGATGTTGAATATGCCACTTCTGTTTATAGGTTATCAGTATTACCACATTCTAAGTCTTGATTATAATTCCATTCTATTTTCAGGACAGACGCTACATTCAATTAATGTCACATTAAGAGTTTTCCCAGCTTGGAAAAATCTAATTTCTCTGGCTGCAGTTACTGCAACAGGGAGATTTTCAGATAATTAGCAGATCAAGCCAATGCTTCACGTAATTTTTATAAAATTCATAATGGTTGAAAATAACTAGTAATGAGAGAATCATCATAGGAAGCTTCTTCTTGAATTAGTCATTATATTCGTTCTGTATTACAGTTGCACAGTATCCTTTTGAAGACCACAATCCACCACAGCTGGAGCTTATAAAACCGTTTTGTGAAGATCTTGACCAATGGCTTAGTGAAGATGGCAATCATGTTGCAGCAATTCACTGTAAAGCAGGAAAGGGACGAACTGGTGTAATGATTTGTGCATATTTGTTACATCGAGGAAGATTTCGGAAGGCACAAGAAGCCCTAGATTTCTATGGGGAAGTAAGGACCAGAGATAAAAAGGTGAGAAGCTTGGTTTTCCTCTTCACAAATGGCTTGTGTATTTATGTGCATATTGACTGTATAGCCTTCATGAAAATGGATGATATTTATTTATCGGTATTTATGTGTTCCTTATTTATAGCCTGCTCTTCATGTCATCCTGAACAATTTACAGAAGTAAAACAGGCAAAATGGAAATATAAATATTTGATTAAAAACAAAGTTAATAAGAACAAAAGTGCTGCAGGAAGTGGACAGCAGCTCAAAAGATCTAGACTTGATAATGAAAAGAATACAGTGGTGGTATCTGACTCACTTCTGAGAGTGGGCCTACTGCAGTCCGTAGATCACCCAGAAATCATATGTGCCATTGCTGATGAAGTCTTAGACCACTTGTAGTGTTCTTTAGTTAGCCATGAAGTCCAAGGATGCACGTGTGGGAGTGAGTGCTCGTACAGACGTTCTTGGACCCAAATAATTTAAGTTTGATTATATCTTAGTGAGCTTGGAAACATATTGGCAACTCATGAATTGCATGATGGGAAATGCATGTAAGGTTGTAGTCTGTTATGTTTGAGAGCCATTTAACAGATATTGCAATGCGCTATAAGTTCCCAATGCACTGTAAGTTCCTACTTTGTCTTTATTTTAGGTTTCTTTCCTATTTTTACTGAAATTCTGAATATTCCAGGTTCTAATGACTTAAAGAAGTCAGAAGTTATATTCTTGTCAAAATAGAAAACAGTACTGTATTTTCTGGCGTATAAAACTACTTTTTAACCCAGGAAAATCTTCTCAAAAGTCAGGGGTTGTCTTATACGCCGGGTGTCATCTTCTTATACGGCGAGTATATCCCAAACTCTATATTTTAATTGGAAAGTTGGGGGTCGTCTTATACGCTCAGTCGTCTTATACACCGGAAAATATGGTACTTAAAGTGAAAACCAGCTAAACTGATGAATGAACTGGTAATGAGTTAATTAACATTGTAGTCTTAATTGTAACCCCATTTCGTCAAGATGGCTTCTGGGTTCTTAGAAATATGTTCAGGTTGTTGCTCTAATGTAACAATGAATAATACTACACTGTATTGTAAAAGAGCTCAATTTTCCTGAATGGTGAAATAAAATGTTTCCTAGGATCCTGGGAGAAGGTTTTATTCCCTTCCCTTCCCCATGTTAAAATCAGCCAGGTTACACTGACAGGGGACTCGCTCACATACATGGCATGATTCTTCAGAAGCATTTATAACTTACACTGTATATATTACGTATTTTCCTTTTTAAAAAAAGTTAGTATACAGATTTTTTTAAAAAGTTAGTATACAGATTTATTGTATGGAATGTACAGAGATAGGGCACTAAGGCTGTATAGCTTACGTAGATGTGCTTGGCAGTAAGTGTTAATTGATCCAAATCATGAGATAAACCTGTAGAGAAAACCTGGTAGACTAAAAACAAGGACAGGAGTTGAGTACATACACAGGCTAGATTCAGGAGAAAGACACAATCTGTTGACTGTTAGGATGGAAGGGAGCCAATAAACTGAAACTGCAGACAAGATGGAGTTGCTGCATATTGAAGGGTTTCATGCCCATGAAGGAGGAGGCATCTTGTTGATGGGGGTTGTTTTGCCCTCGAAGGGACATGTGTAATCTGGGCTGCTCTTGGACTTTGGACTGATACTTGAAGCTCGGGGAGGCAGTCGCCAGGAGTGCCTACATTCAGAGGCAGTCTGATAACTTCCAGTTTGGACCATTGTAGTGCACTTTATATGAGGCTGTCCTTGAAGATGGTTCAGAAGTTGCAGCTTGTGAAGAAAGCAGTAGTGAAACTAGTAAAATTGGCACTACTGGCCAGATGTATATCAGCCCGGTCCTAAAAGAACTGCTGTGCTTGTCTGTATGCTACCAAGCTAATTCAAGGCATTAAAGACCCAAATATCTAAAGGACTACTTCCTCTTACATAGACTTGCTCATGTTTTAAGATCTGATAGTGTGACCAACTTGGATGTGCCACCCCCTTCAGCAGTTAAGGGGGTTGAGGATTCATGGGAGGGTATTTTCCATGCTAGCTCCCAGGTTATGGAATAGCCTCCCCTCTGAAGTCCTTTAGGCACCCTCATTGTATGTATTTGGATGCCTGGTGAAGATTCACCTCTTTACCCTGGTTTTTGGCTGAGGGAACAGCATCCCTTCCCCATGCAGTCTCTTCTATTGTTATCCATAACACAAAAAGGAACACTGCAAACATTTCATTGTCCTTCACTAAAAAGTACAGTAATGTTGGGCTGTGAAGTCAGTACACAAAATCTTCAGACTCTGATTCTTCAAATTATGATATCACCAACTCCAACTTCTCTATTCATAAGTAGACTGATATGTTGGTGCATCTCATATGGCATGAAATATGGTAATTTCTATTATCTGAGAAATTTAAGCATTACATGTTTGTAACTATCATGTGGCAGGGAGGTTAATGAGGGAGGAGAGATGCATGTACTTCTAAGCAACTTTTAACTCAGACTCTGAGGACATCACTTCTAGATACCTCCACAGATAATCTTAGAAAATTAAAAACATTATATTACAATTTCCACTAAGTCAGTGTTGGGAATCAGCACATTTTTATTCACTCCAGTAACCCAGAAATTGCTTCCAAAAATTGCTTTATAGTGCTGGGCTGGTGTGGGGAACAGAGGAGAAGGTACTGCTTCAGACTGGAACAAAAGGACTAGCAGATATTTTAATATATCCCTCTGACCCATGTTATGTTATGCATTATCTTCCTTCCGTTTTCAAACTTGTTTTATCTTTCCTTACTTTTTTCTTTCTCTTGTTTAGTTATCCTTTATTTGGGGGGGCATCCTCTTTGTTACCTTTATAAATGCATAGAGGTTTGCTGGAGGAAAGATCATAGCAATTCTATCTCCACAGTGTGTGTCTGATTCTTTGTGTAGATATCACATCTATTATTGTGGTGAGATTTTTCCACTCAGGTAATGAGGCCTTTGATCCCAAAATTTTCCTTACCCTTTCTCATGAGTTGGATAGTGTAGAGGATTACACTGTGAATGAAAGAACAAATATCTGTAGTAGGGGTGTGCACAAGTGCAATGGTCGGGATTCGATTCGAATCGAATATCTGAAAATTCAATTTGATTCCAATCTTTAAAATTCAAGTTTAATAGAGAACACAAGAGAAGTCCTGCTCGATCAGGCCACAGCTCATCTAGTCCAGCATCCCATTGCACATGGTGGCCCACCAAATGCTCATGGGACAGATCTTTTCTTGCTCTTGAATCCCAGGAAATGGCCTTAGAAGCATCCTGCTATCCCCCCAGCCTGAAAGATGTACCTAGGCATTCATTCTAGTAGCCATTGACACATTTTTCATCCATAAATCTGTCTAGCCCTACCTTAAAGCCATCTAGGCTGGTAGCTATTACCACCTCTTCCAGCAGCAAATTCCATAAACTGATGAACCTGTGAGCGAAGAAGTACTTCCCCTTGTTGGATCCGACTTTCCAACCCCTCAGCTTCATAGAGTGCCCCCTGGTTCTAGTGTGGTGCGATAGAGAAAATAAATTTTCTCTATCCACTGTTTCTTTACCGTGCATAATTTTATATACTTCAGTCAGGTCCCCTCTTAAACACCGTCTCTCAAGACTGAAGAGGCCTAGATATTGCAGCCTGGTTTCATAAGGGAGGTGTTTCAGACCCTTAATCATTCTGGTTGCCTTTTCCCGCACCTTTTCCAGTTCCACAATACTCTTTTTGAGGTGTGGTGACCAGAATTGTACACAATATTCCAAATGTGGCCTCACCATAGATTTATAAAGAGGCAAAATGACACTTGCTGACTTGTTTTCTATTCCCTTCCTAATTATTCCCAGCAATGAATTAGCTTTTTTCGCTGCTGCTGCGCACTCGGTTGACACCTTCATTGAACTGTCCACCAGAACTCCGAGATCCCTTTCCTGGTGCGTTGCAGAAAGCTCAGTCCCCAAACAATTTGGATATTTGGCCCCGATGTGCATTACTTCGCACTTGTTAAGAGTAAAGCACATTTGCCACTTGGTTGCCCACTCACCCAATGCTAAGAGATCCCTCTGGAGCTCTTGGCAATCTCTTTCAGTTTTTACTACCCTAAATAATTTAGTGTCATCAGCAAACTTTGCTATTTTACCCCTTCTTCTACAGTAGATCATTGATGAATAAATTAAAGCATTGTTCCCAACACTGAATCTTGGGGGATCCCACGTTTCACCTCTCTCCACCCTGAGAATTGGCCATTTATTACTACTCTCTGCTTCCTACCTTGAAGCCAGTCACAAAGCCCGGATAGAACCTGTCCTTTTATTCCATGTGTGATGTGTTTACTCAGTAGCCTTTGATGTGGGACTTTGTCAAAAGCTGCCTTCTGAAATTCCAGATAGAACTTTAACCAAATTCAATTTGAATTAAGCAAATTTGAATCTATTTGTTCAAATTTTTAATTTGAATTTGCACTTACAATGCATTGTTACATACATAAATTTCTAGTTCTCAGTTATAAAACTTTCACTAGTTTTTTTTTAACAGCCAAGTTGCCATTAGTAGCAAGTCTGAGATTACTTAATTTTGAGATTTGCGTCATTGAAGTGGAAATAGGATTATCATTTCCTATGTACACATTTTTCCTTGAGTGGTGCTCTGTGATTTCCCTACTGTGATTTTGACTGTAAAGTTTAGCAAGGAAAAGCTGGATATTAGCAAATATCATAAGTTTTATGCATTATGTTCTCAGTGGATGAAACTTAATGCAGAGGACTTTGTTATCCATTAAAATCCCTTGATTAGCCATTGGGATAAAAAAGATTACCATTCTATGGCAACAGAGCAATAAACAACCTAGCCATAATGTTTCTCTAATTTTCCCCTATAAACATTGTTAAATATTTACATAGAGTAATACAAAGGGTTGAAATTGAAAGTGAAGATTGAGGCTATATGTTAGGAGGAGTTTCTGTGATAATGGAGCATCATTTGATCTTTCTCTTATTTATATTTATTTTATATTTATATTTATATTTATATCCCGCCCCGTACCCAAAGGTCTCTGGGCGGCTCACAACAGTTAAAAATGAACATATTAAAATTGTATCAGACTGTGCTAAAACCCATACATAGTTTAAAAACAAGCATGATAATAATAATAATTATTATTATACAAAAGCAGTTTAAAAACAATAGTTTTTGCAGGGGGAAGCGTAGATGGCATTTAGCTAAAGGCCTCAGTGAAGAGATGCGTCTTCACCGCCTTCCTGAACATAAACAGAGAAGGGGCCTGACGCACCTCCAAGGGGAGGCCATTCCATAACCTGGGGGCCACTACTGAAAAGGCCCTGTCCCGGGTGCCCACCCGCCTAGCCGCTGAAGGTGGTGGGGTAACCAGGAGGGCCTCTCCTGCAGATCTTAAAAGGTGGGCAGGTCGCTATGGGAGAAGGTGCTCCTTTAGATATCTGGGGCCCAAGTCATTTAGGGCCTTATAAGTAAGAGTTAGCACCTTGAATTGGGCTCGGTAGTGAATTGGCAGCCAGTGCAGTTCTTTTAGAACCGGCGTGATATGCGTCCAGCTAGCTGTTCCTGTCAGCACTCTGGCGGCTGCATTTTGCACTAACTGCAACTTCTGAACCGTCTTCAAGGGAAGCCCCATGTAGAGAGCATTACAGTAGTCCTACCTGGAGGTTACCAGAGCGTGGATAACTGTGGCCAGGTCATCTCTGTCCAAGAAAGGTTTCAGTTGACGCACCAACCGTAGTTGGGAGTAGGCACTCCTGGCCACGGCCTCCACCTGAGCTTCAGGTGTTAGCGCAGAGTCCAGGAGTACCCCCAAATTTCACACCTGTCCCTTCCCGGGTATTACAACCCCATCAAGGACAGGGTATCTCACAACTACTTGGACCCAAGAGCCTGTAACACACAGCACCTCTGTCTTGTCTGGATTCAGTTTCAATTTATTGGCCCTCATCCAGCCCATTACCGCCTCCAGGCACCTGTCAAGCACTTCAACCACCTCTCCTGATTCAGATGGTACAGAGAGATGGAGCTGGGTATCATCTGCATATTGATGACACCTCACCCCAAATCTCCTGACGATCTCTCCCAGTGGCTTCATGTAGATATTAAATAACATGGGAGATTAGTGAATCACAGCTAGACATGTTACTAATAGTTCATTCATCCTTGGTGACTGCAGTTGTGTGTTTAACTACAAATCTCCATTTAATTAATTAATTTTAAAAAATCCTGTCCTTGAGCCCGTATATGCCTTGAGAGTGGCGTGTAGTATATAGTACTTGATAATATATTTATCATGTCAAGCTTCCAGTATCACATTCTTGGGGTAGATGATGTCAGCTGATTTACTACTATAGAAATGTTGCAGGGTGGCTATTTGTGGAGGCAGCAAATAATTTTTTTTAAAACACACTCCCATGTGTTTGATTAACCTGATTGTGTGTACTAAGTTGCTTGACTTCCAGCTGTCTCCTGGCCCATTTCACTGCCAAAGCTGCTAAAAAAATTAAGAGATGGTATCACTCCCCAGTACTGGAAAGAGTGTCTGATTTGCTTAATAGTTCCCCAACCAGATGGTGGTGCGACTAGGTCTGCTGGGTAATGTTTACCTCCTCAGTATCCAGATCAAAGCAAAAACCAGAGCCCAGCATCTACCCAGTGTGTTAATTATGTTCCATTTGATGCAGCAGGACTTAAAAACAGGTTAAATCATGCAGTTAAAAATAACTGGAAAAATTAAAGTAATTCAAAAATAGAGTTCTCTGTTCTTTTAAATATAGGTTACTGTCATAGAGGTGTCTGACTGTTCAAGCAGCAGTATTTTTGAGCAGTATTGAGTCCCATCCAAATGTGCCTTCTTTGAATTTAAAGCCGTACGTAAAGAAGCTTCTCTCAGAGCAGCAAATAATACTGGTATTCAGCCAGTATTGTTACTACAAGCAAATGTTAACTGATGTACTTTTAAAATTTCTAATATTAATGCTTAAGAGAAGGTAGTATGTTCTTATTATTATCATTAGAAAGAAGAATTATTCTGTAAGAAACTATCTTCCATTTTTAACCCATGTGTATTTTTGATACATAACTGGTATTCTTTATTTGGAGATGACCCATTAATACAAGCTGGAAACTTCAGCATGTATTTTTGTGTGTGATTTAAGCTGAAGGGAAAGCATGCATGTTAACATCTTGGTAGACTCGTAAATTATAAAATACAACTGCGGCATAAACTCATTGATTTGACAGAATAGACTTCAAAATGTGATTCCTTTTTTTGCATTTACAAAGCCAATCATAACCATTCAGTTGAGGGTTAACATAATTTGTTAATATTAGCTACCAGAATAAGATACGTCTGTGTTAACACAAAGGATGTGTGCTGGAGAAAGCAGAAATGCTTTATAAATTTTTCTGAGTTTCCACAACCCAGGGATGTCACTGGCTATTATAGCATATAAAACTGCCATATCTTTCCTGCATGCATGCAACAGAGGGACACAATGATACTTAATGGTGTTTATTAATTTGAAAGAATCATAGAATCCTAGTGTTGAAGGGGACCTCCAAGATCATTGAGTCTTTAACTTCCTGCTCAATGCAGGATTCACTAAATCATTCCAGGCAGTGGTGCCCTTCTAGAGGGAAAGTCACAGAAGTTCACAGGTATAGACGGCACTTTCTGGGATGACACCACCACCCAGACTTCTGCTCTATTAGAAATCTTTTCCCACTTTTGGGTGGAGAGAATTCGGGCACCTAGCAGCCTCTCAGTTTCTCCCATGGGTCAGCTGGTTGTGGCCTATTTTTCATTAAATAAAAAAACTTTTTTTCTTTTCCTCTCTCTCTGGAACAGTTGTTCTCAACCTGGGGGTTGGGACCCCTTTGGGGGTCAAACTACCTTTTCAGAGGGGTCAGGACAAGTCTCCTGCCGCCCTTCCCTCCCACCTCCCAGCTGCTCCGCCCCCATAGTTGGGGGTCTCCACAACATGAGGAACTCCATTAAGGGGTCGAGGCATTAGGAAGGTTGAGAACCACTGCTCTGGAAGGAGGAGTTTAGAACAAGAACAAGGGGGAATTGGGACAACGATAAAGGGGACGCTCAAGTACCTTCCCTAAAGAAATTCCAACAGCCAGTAGTCATTAATGTATGCCTCTTAAGTTATCTTCACAATCATAAAAGTCTATGTCTGCCAAAGCAGATGTGTTCAGTGTACAGTGGAGAAAAAGGTTATAGTTATTCACACAGGGGAGTAAAGCTGTATAATGCCTCATTCTATACACTGAGCACAAGGACTCAAGGTATAACAAAATTAGGTCCCCACAAGCACATGGCCTTTTCCTGCCATGCCTTGCAGGGGCTCTTGGTCAGGCTGAGTTGTGGGCAATCCACCTTGGCTTTCTTGGACTCAGTCCCAGTGCAGTGACAATATTCCAGATTGATTGCATGCAGAGGAGCAGCTTCCAGTCAGGCTCGTTGTACTGTTCCCAGTGTAAAGTGAAGCAGAGGAAAGGATCTAGTCTCAGTCAACAAACAAGCTTGGAACAATTCCATGGTTTCACACTTAGTGCAATGCTGATGTCATTGCCTTGTCCCTCAGAACCCGTAGTCATATGGTTTCTTGTTTCCTGCAAGGGTTTATACGAATAGAAGAGAAAGTAAACTTGCAGTCAGGCACACACAGTACATCAAGGATAGCAGGAATGACAGAGAAAATGGTTCAGGAGGACCTCTTTGGACCTCACGCTTTATTAAGAGCTGAAAGCAATCCAGGCTAGAATGCCTAGAGCAACTTAACCTGACTTAATACTAAGTAAAGTCTGCTCCATTTTATTTATGCATTTGGATTCTTATCCTGCCCTATACACAAAGGTCTAAGGGCAAGTTACAACATTAAAAGCCAAATGACCAAATAACAGTGCCTGAAAGTGGGAAGAAAGTCTTCACAGCTCTCCTGAACATGTCAAGTTAAAAGTGGAGGTGCCTGAAGCACCTTAGGGGGAGATCTGTTCCATAATCTGGAAGCTGCTACTGAAAAGGCCCTATCTGGGTGCCCACCCCTTTGGCTACTGAGAATGGTGGTACAAGCAGGAGGGCCTCCCCTACAGATCTTAAGGCACGGGCAGGTTGATATGTTTTTAGGAACCCTCTGTTATTTTTTCAGGGTACTGCATGGGTATGAAGATGCTCTATGGAGGGAAGAGTGCCTTCCTCTGAATTTGGGTGTGAACCTTACTTGGTGGCACCTTCATAATGAAATACGTGAACTTGGGAAGTGCTCTACTGATAATCCAATCCAACTTCTGCTCAGGGCAGAAATATTAACTATACCAAAAGCTGATTATCCAGCCTCTGCTTGAAAACATCCAGTAAGGGGCAGGGCATGACTGAGTGAAGCAGACTGTTTGCTTAACAGGTCTCGTGATCAGGAGGCTTTTAATGTCTCGCTTGAATTCCTTTTAATTTTGTCCCATTAGGTTTAAGCCTACCTTCAGAAGCAACAGCAACCATAACTGCCTTTTACATGTTACAGTTCTTTATGTGTATAAATTCAGAGAGTTGCTGGTTTTATGCCCAGTTCTCCCTGGAAGCAGGCAAAACACTCCTGTGTCTTTGCCAGGAAAACTGTATAGAGGTGCCCAAGCAGTCAGCCACACATTGACCACAACTTAGTGGTACCCAACAACAAAGGTTGCTATCATATTTCCCTTCGGACTTCATTGTAGCTCCTTTAGCTGTTTCTCATAGGACTTCCATGGCAGACTCCTTGCCAACCTTGTAGCCCTTTGCTGATCCTGCAGTAGTTTAACATTGATTCTTCCAATGTGCAGTGCCCAGAACTGGCCACAATCTCCAAATGCAGTCAAACCTGCACTTTAATACGGTGGAATATCTCACATGATATAGGTGTGGTAGTGTATGCTCACCAAGCAAAGCATCATTATCTTACACTTGTACCTTGGTTTATTTCTTCGTAAAAGTAGGATTTTATTCTTATTACCACTGAAACTCACCTTGTTAGTTTTGGCCCAGTTTAAGCTTGACAAATAATGTCAAATACTGTTTTTGTCCCTTAAGATATGTCCCAGTCCACCTACTTTGTTTCCAGCAGAATTCAGGATTTCTTACAGAGATGTTAAAAAGCAGAGGGTCAAGAACGGAGCCCCGTGGTCCTTCATTCAAGAATTTATACACTGATGACCCTTGTATGTCCAGTCTATCGCTTGCTTCGGTGGCAGGCACTTTCCAAGCAATATTAACAATATACCGGTAGACCAGCAGTGACTGATAAATCCTCACATGCACCATTTTGTTCTGCTTGCTTTTGAGAGACAGAATGGAGATCCTCAGGCTAATCATACAGTGCTGCAGACTGTGCTTTGGCTGGCATAACCCAGCTGTGTCTTCTCACTCTACTGGGCTGCATGCTCTGCAGAGGGGCTTCAACTAATGTATGTATGTGCTTTAGGTACTGCTGAATGAAGAATGGGAGTGCAAAATAAGGATTTTAAAGGAAGCTATGGAAAAATTGCTTTGTTTCTTCACTTATCATTTTTTCTTTGTAATATATCAGTTGCTTTATTTAATTTTATAAATTATGGGGGGGTTGTGAAAGCTAATATGGATTCTGTGTGATCAAACAAATTGACTGGCAAAGAAGCTAGTTTTTTAATGTTTTGATTTTTTGTATGTGTAATCAATTGAGTGAGTACTTGGAGTTTCATTCACAAACATTTTATTACTTGTCTTAGATAGGCTTTAAGGATGAGAAATATTTCTAATGCGTACTGGTCTTTCATATGTTTGTATGAGTTGAGTGTGCTTTGTTAAATAATCTTTCTTCAGCTGCTGTTTCTTTAGCATAGCATATCAACTTTCTGATCTCCTTGTACGGTACTTAAGTTTCCAAAGTTCTTATTTTAATTTGAGTAGACAGAAGCTATTCCAACAGAGCAAAGCACAGTAATTTATAATACCAAAAGGCAATGCTGGTGTCCAATACAAGATTTGTACCAGTGTACATAATGACTTGGAGGTTTTGCATATCGCCACAGAATGTATGTTTTTGATTTTGGGGAAGAATATACCCTGGTTGTAAAAAGATAAAGAAGTGCACAGTTAAGTCTGTGATGATAGAGGACCACTTTCTCCATAAGAATCAGTCTGGTACGCTCTTCATCTTCTAATTTTTCTATATTTGGTAAAAGATTTACATCTGGTGAAAATTAGGGAAATTCTTAGGAAACCTCAACTTATGTTTTGTTTTTCAAAGTGCAAATTATTCTTTAACTTGATTACTTAATTCAACTTTTGTTCTTCAAATGAATTCTTGATTTCTTGGTCTGGCAGTCCAGCTCCACTCACTGAAGAATAAATATTTCTTCAAATAGTTAAAGTAATGAATTTAGTACTATGTGTTAGTTACTAGTTTGGAAAACTTGAGAGTCAAGTGGGTAGATTTAAGAGACAGTGGCTACTAGCTCTGATGTCTGGTTGACCATCTCTGGTATAGGAGCTTTATGCCTTCAAAGACCAGTGACTGGGACTGTGAGTAGGGCAGGTTGTTGAGCTTATGTACTTTTATTAGTTGCCGAGGAAGCAGGCTGCTGGATTAAATGGGCGAAAGTTTGATCGAGCAGAGTATTATAATATATTCCTTTGTGCTTAATTTAGTTTGAACAAGGAACTTGAAATGAAGAACTTGAATTGAAACTCATGAAATGTTGGGTTTCCCATTTGGCTGTTTACTTGTCATAGTAAAATCCCTTATAAACAACCTTCATTATTATGAAGCAGCTTAGAGTGCTGTTAACTAAAATTCCAAATATTTACATCAGTCATTAGGAAACCTATGTAGCCTGTAGTCAACTTAGGAGACTATGGATATGCAGTGATAAAAATTGTAGCTCAGTTCTTAGTAAACCTGAATTGACTACCTGGCAAACAGTTCACCAGAAAAACTAGAACTGTCTGAATGGTTCACAAACCTGCCGATGGCACACGTGGCCTCCCCTGTTGTGTCTGCAGGACCTCTTCTTCCACCATCCCCCCCTTTTCTCCTTGTAGGTGGCCTCCCTCTCCTGCCCACTCCTGTGCCTTTTGGAGTGGGGAACTACAAGCCCTTCTAGTGGCCAAATGCACAGGTGTTTCCTTTATGTTTTTGAAGTTCTCAGATATGATTGGCCACATTTGAGACATTTCAGGAAGTGGAGAAATGTATGCCTGCACATTCTGGGAGGACTTGTGTTCATCTGCAGAGACTTAGAAAGCACTCTGATCTCTAGCTTTGTTAAGTGGCTCGGTACTGGAATGAGTGGAGAAGAGGGTAAGGAACCTCCTGACAAGTTGGAAAGCTGACAAGGGTGTGTGATCAGGGAAGGAATTCAATAAAATGAGCAGTTTGCCTTGAACCCCCCTCAAAAATTTTTCTGGGATTTGGGCCAGTAGTGACACCTCCCTTCCCCCAGTTCATGTAGAAACTGGTTCTTGCCCACTGCTAGTGGAGCCAGCTTTCTTACATTGTTTTTCTTTGGATTTACAGGTATTTCATTTAGTTACCAGTCATGTGTCATATTTGGATTTTAGTTCTCATGTGTGGCTTTTCAAAGATAAAAGTTATGATACTGCTTGATTCTGTTTTCTGTTTATTGTTAATTTTTAATGTATCTTAGTAATTGGTGCCAGACTTTGGCTTTCCTGCTGTTTTAACTCGGAACGCCCCCAGCCAGTCTGGCCAATGACAAAAAATGATGGGAGTTGTTTGATAATATCCGAGGCACCATATCACAACTGTTACTGCTCTGCAGAATATGTAGGAGAAGGTGATATAGTCCAGCGCTTAGCGAGCTGGATTCTTATCTGGTAATACCGGGTGTGATCCACCCATCCCCGTCAAGCCAGCTGTGCGTCCTTAGGCTAGTCACAGCTCTCTTGTGAGCTCTCATAGCCCCACCTACCTCACAGGGTGTAAGTCTTGGTATCAAGTTTCGTGTTGGGCTTCTTTGTGTTGATCACATTCCCATTTGGTATTTTATATATTTTAAAAATAAAAACAATTCAAACAAAAACCAAAAGTACATGCAGTATAATGAAAACATCACAGAAGGTTTGTGTTAGTTGCAGGATTTTGGTGATCTTCAC
This sequence comes from Aspidoscelis tigris stejnegeri, assembly GCA_023333525.1. NCBI lineage: Eukaryota > Metazoa > Chordata > Lepidosauria > Squamata > Teiidae > Aspidoscelis > Aspidoscelis tigris. The sequence goes on along the minus strand of JALMGA010000002.1, from coordinate 85,223,404 downwards.
TAGGTATATGCATGACCTGGAGAGTTCAGTATGGGGTTGAGCCCTGTTCAGCAACGGTTATGTCACATAATGAAGATAAAGCTAAAGACTTTCCCTTTGTTTTTTTCTCAGCTGTTTAAGTGGAACAGGCAACTGTCTGGCCACCTCATTGGCTTCTCTGTATTTCTTGGTTTGCAGGCATTGGGCTGATTGGCATATTGATTAAAGAAAGAGACAAATGGAGGGAAAATGTGTCTACTTAAGAGTGGTGCCAGACAAATTTCTGTTTCACTTGTCTGTTGTGGTTCAAGGAGTATGGCTGAGATGATGATAGAGCTGCAGAACGTTGTTGCAACTTTTTGTGCTGATGATTCTTTTAATTTTTTAAAAATTAGGTGTTCCCTTCCATCTGTCAGTCAAATGATAAGTAACTCCTGACATAACTTCACCAGCTGGGCTATTCTGGGGTCTTCACAGGGAATAATGGATGGTTTGAGTTCCCCATTGTTTCCTGTGGATGAATGTGTATTTTTAAAAACTTCATTATCTCCTGTGACTGAACTTCCCAAAATAGTGTAGTCCTGAGTTCTTTGTTTCAGATGAAAACCTAACTAGAGGCTTATTTCATGAGTGGGTCTGCAGATTATCCTTGACTGGGGTTCTGACGGTTTGGATATGAATGCAGCCATTGGAATCTTCTAACAGTTCTAGAAACCACAAAAAGGCAGAACAGTGCAAAGAAGCTATGAGGGAAAGTATACTGCATTTATCTAAGAATAATATTATGTATTATTAAAAATGAATATTATGTATGTTTCAGTTTTTCCCAAAATTTCAATTTTTCCTTTAATGGCTTCAAAATCTTTAGAAATGTTACGTTTCTAGTGGCAACCAACATTTTAATGCTTTTTGCTTGATGTACTGTTCCCTCTTATCCTAATGTATTTTCTGTTGGAAGTTCCTCACTGGTAATACATTAAGAAAATGGGATATCTGCATTTGGCAGTATGATATTCTATTTACAAATATACGTATTTTGCTGGTATTTGGATTTTTGAAGAGCTGAGTGAGCGTTCTTTTAGTAGGCTGATCATCTGAATAGATGGGAAACTTCTTACTATTATTTAAAAAGCAAAGCTGCCACGATGCCCAGCAATCCTGTAAGTGCCCGCCCTCACTGGGAGTAGCTTGGCCCTGTTTGGATGCTGGGTTCGTGCAATGGCCAAGTGAATACTACAGTGTGGACACAAAACACTGGTAGCAAGCGTTTCAACAGTGAACTAAAACAAGTTTATTATTATACACAAGCAATACTAAAAAGATAATAAGGTTCAGGTAGTTGTTAGTTTAAATCTGCAAGTCTCTTAAGGCTAGGAGCTACCCCTTTCTCCAAAGGAAAATAGTTCCCCTTTTAAAAGACAAGCCTCCACACGTTCCTCCCCCTCTGACTTGCTTTCCCACAGCTCAAGCCAAGCCAGTGTACCAGAACGTGGTCCTAGATGATCACAAGGTCCAGTCCGTCCTTGCTTGTCCGATCATCCAGCCTGGTCAGTTGCTAGTGAAGTCTCCCTCAGAGCTACAATCCACCCGATTGCCTCCTTCAGAAATCACTCAGCCCAAAAGACCACTGGTCAGCTACTGGTTCCAGCTCCCTCAGGATCAGCTCCTCTGTTCCCTTCAGCCTCAGTCCCAGCACGAAGACCCCTGGTCAACTACTGGTCTGGCTCCTTCAGGTTCAGCTCTTCTTCTCCTTTCAGCTCTTGTCCCCGCATGAAGACATTCTCTGCTGTGTTCTGTGTTCATTTATACACACACCCCTGATCCTGATTGGCTCTAGCCGCAATAAAATGCTGCTGGAGACTCCTAACAGAGGTTGCTGTCCCTCCAGCCTGATTGGTGGGAACTCCTTCTCTAGCCCCTCCAGCACTCAGATCCCCGGACAGCTTTTCCCTCCAAAACCTTACTCCAGCCAATCACTGCAACAGGGCCCGCACAGGATTTCCCGCTCTTTTTGCAGCCCAAATCCCAGGGTTTGCAACAAGCTTTGCTTTGCAACACGGCTGGCTATTGCAGCTAGCTAGAAGCCTGCAATGCCAGAAAGCAAAGCAGTTTGCAGCCTGCACCCCTAAAACCGTCACAAAAGCCACATCCACTTCTTTTAGCCTGCAAAACTGGTGAATTCTTGCTGGATTGAACTGTATTTTCATTCCTATAAGTGATTTTTTTAGTGTATTAGAACTGTTTTGGAGGGAATCATCATTCACGCAGTGTCTTTGAACAATGGCTGCTTAGAGATATATGAAGTGTGTTTAATTTGTTGCTGTGCAGTAGTTTTCTACAGATGATATCCTTGACTGAATTAGTAGATACATTTATATTTCCACAGGGCAGGCAGTCTAGTCTTGAATTTATGTTCTTGATAACTGGAGAAATAGGAAACGTTTATTTTGGAAATTATTTGCCATCTGTTTATTATATAGGACAACTCTTTTCCTCAGAACCAAGAGCAGGGTGCAGTCTAAACATTCCAAAGCTGAGAGACTAAAGAGAAACAGGAAGCCAGTGACAGTAGTGCCTGATGGGAAAAACTTTGAAGGACTACAAGAGGCAGAATAGGAGGAAGGTGGCAGAGTGGAAAGAGGAAGAAGAGAAGGAATTTGGAGTCATCCACTTTTATAAGGGCTATTTTCCCCTGAATTCTGCCCCCCCCTTCTGTTCTATTTCAGTTGGGAAGAGTACATATCTAGAGCATTTTACAAATCTTAGTGGTAGAATTTGGAACACACCTTGGCATTCTAGTGCGCTTCAGATGATAGGATACCTAAGGTGACAATTAAAGTGCAGGAAGCATAAATCCCATATTGAGCTAATCACGCTATTGTAAGAGTATCTTACTGAGTTTATTGCCTATTTCCATACTGAGTAGACCTCCAGCAGGACTTACCAGAATTACTGGTAGACTGAGATGAGCTGGTATTTATCTGAAGTCTCTCAGGCTCGCTGTGAAAAACTTCTAAAACAGTCTATAAATGAAGGTACTTTCTGGTTTGATTTTATCACATGCATTAGCATGTAACATTCTTAAATTAAGAAATTCTTTAAATTTGTTTTCATTCTTGAGGAAGTGGACAAAACACTTCAGTATGTCAGATGTCTGATGTGGCTTCCTAAAAGTATCTCATAAAGACAGGGCCAATCTCTCTTCTGGTCAAAATACTTGGGAGTTGTGGAGACAACAGCTTCAGCTACTTTTGAATGGAGCAATTTAAAACAAAATTCAGGCCTTAATCATATTTATTGGTGTTTTGCCTTGGGAGCAGGAGTGTGTAGCATTATTGGTCTTTGAGCGCATGGTGGTCCATGTCTCTGATCTCTTAAACTAGCCTGAAACTTCCTTGGAGATTCTGACATCTGAGTACTGTTATGATAAATTATAGTCTGTTAGGATGCTGAGTTCATGCAACGGCCAAGTGAGTATACTACAGTGTAAAACACAGACACGGGTAGTAAGCAGTCTGAACAGTAAACAGGTTTATTATTATACACAAACAATGCTAGAAAGGAAAATAAGGTTCAGGTATTTGTTGGTTTAAGTCTATGAGTTTCTTAAGGTTACCAGCTTTCCAGCCTGTCAGCTCCCCTTCTTAAAGGGAAATAGTTCCCTTTTAAAAGACAAGCCTCTCCACGTTCCTCACCCTGCTCAGCTCTGCTTCAGCCCAAGCCTAGCCAGTGTCCTAGAACACAGCTCTGGATGATCACAAGGCCCAGTCCATCCTTGCTTGACCGATCACCCTCTGGTCAGTTGTCTACGAAGTCTTCCTCCAGAGTCTCCCAGTCAAAAGACCACTGGTCAACCACTGGTCTGGCTCCTTCAGGATTCAGCTCTTCTTCTCCTTTCAGCTCTTGTCCCAGCATGAAGACCTAGTCTGCTGTAATCTGAGTTCCTTTATACCTTTTTCCCTGTGGCCCTGATTGGCTGTAACCTCCTAGGGAAAATTGCTGCAATAAAATGTTGCTGGAAACTCCTGATAGAGGTGCCTGTTCCACTCGCCTGATTGGTGGGAAGTCCTCCTTTAGCCCCTCCAGCTCTAAGATCCCCGGACAGCTTTTCCCTCCAAATTTCACTTGCAGCCAGCCATTGCACCCGGACCCGCACGGGATTTCCTGCCCTTTTTGCAGCCTCTGCCCAGGGCTTGCAAAGAGGCTGGCTATTGCAGCTTGCTAGAAGCCTGCAAGGCCAGAAAGCAAAACAGTTTGCAGCCTGTACCCAGAAACCGTCACACAGGGTTATAGTGATTTGTTAATTTTCTTTTATGTCTACGTGACCATTTCAACAAGGAAGTGTTGAATATTTTGGCTTATCCCATGCACTGTTGGTTGCCGTGTAAGATCCCTTAAGCTTTATTTCAGATGTTGTTTAAGATGTATAAAAAGATGTTTGGTGGAGTCATGCAGGTGCTTAATGTTGTCATTGTGCTGATGACAACCAGTTCTGTCTGAATCAAATATTCTTGTGATGGTGCTGCACTAGGGCCTGGAGGTGGTAATGAGCTTGTATGCTTAAAGACAAGGAGTTGAATTTCAACAAAGTACGCATGCTATGTGAGCTATTCTTGGTTTGGGAATTGGATATTTGGTCAGTTTACAATGTACATGTATGTCTATTAAAATTTTGCTGTCTAAAACCATATCTCTCATATGAAGTCTGGGTGACATTGATGGATTTGGATGCTAATATTTGCCTTTTAACTGATTTATTGTTCTGGCCATTCTTGAAATGAACCAGCCTTCCCACAGTTTTGCATGTTCTGGTGACTTGCTGTAATATGCCCTGAATAAGGTTACTGTAGAAGATGATATGGAAATTCCATGTGGTACAGCATGCTTTCGCTTAGACTACTAATATGTTCTCCTTTCTGTGGCCATCTAACTGTTAGGTACAGTAGCAGTGTTTCTGTTTAATATGCTGCTGATAACTTATAAATTCTTAAATAATGGAGTATTTCTTCTTGTATAGCTACTGTGTATATAAATTGGGGATCAATTAGCTTTTCCCTGTACCAATGATAAGCACTTATTTTGTTTATACTGAAGCATGGTCCTTCTCATTTATGGAATGTCCTCCAGAGGCATTGATATTTGCCTCATTAATGGACATTCAATGTCAGCTATAAACCTCCTTATCTGTTAGCTTTTTGTGGGATCTTAATTGCAGCTTCTGAATTGTTTATTCCTCCTGTTGCTCTATTTAATCCTGATTTTAATGGAATTTTGTGTGTGCTTGGTTTTATCCTATTGTGCACTGCTTTGGGATTTGGTGAGAAACAGTTTATAAAAATGTTAAAATAATGAACAAAGATTGCATACAGAAAAACTGTCCCAAGGTTGGGGGGGGGGGAGAAATAATTTTTTAGAATACTCAAATTCACCAGTTATGATGCAAAATGTATGTTATGTTGTTAATGTGACATTTACAAGATTATGGGCTTCCATCCCTTTCTAGTAGCCTTTCTGCCTATGGCTCTTGAGTCTTAGACTTATGAACAACTAGACAACACTATCTGAAGTGTGAAATGTATAATACAAAATTGAAAAGCAATGTACCTCTGAACACCCTTGGCCAGGAAGATAGTTAAATGATTCAGCCTTGTTACAGTAGATGCCAATTTAGAGGAAAAATCAGTAAGTATAATAAAGCAAACTGAACTATATAACTACCCATTGTACTACTGATATTATTAGTCTTGTTTCTGTTCAGAAACATTACTTTTCTTTGCAGTCATGGTATAGACACAGTGGATTAAATATATGGACTATTAAAATAATATAGACATAATTACCAAGAGCCAATACCAGCAGAAGTGCAATTATTTTTTCTCAAATTAAGAATCTGAAAAATATTTGAAATTTTTAACAATACCAAAATATTGGAAAATATTTACAGGAACACCCTAGAATGCCCTGGAAAATGCTAAAAATTGTTTAAAATTTCAAATATTTTGCAGATTCTTAATTTGAAAACACTATAAGAACATCTCAGATAAAAAGCAATTATGCCCTTGCCAAGCAGAACAAGAGACGCTTGTCCGTGTTTCCTTCAGCTGTACTTTCAGCCAAGGCTGCAGCAGAAATCACCTTGACCCCTAATAACAGCAAAGATTTTGGCATTAGCTGAAAAGTCATGTGCGCACTATTCCTAGTGAAATGATCTACTAGAAGGTTGCCATCATATTGAAATGTAAAGAAAAGAAGAGAGGAAAAATTAACAGATAGGCAAAATAGAGAAGACATATTTTAAAGATAGAGGTGGAGACATTACTGTTTCATACTAACCAGCCTGTGCATAAGTGTTCTGCTTTGTATGGGTTTAGGATCATAATAAATTTTTTATTTACAGAACCTGGGATGGAACATTATCAATCAGTTATGGTCAAACAGTACATTAATATTGCTTGCACAATATGCATACATGTGTGTAGTAGATTTCCCCATTTCTGTTTTGAGCCAGGGACGGGGATGCATTCAAGTGGGAGTGTGTATGCTATGTGAACTTTCCTGCCTTTGGAATGTGCCACAGCAAGAGCTATCTTTTCCAGAAATCTGGTTGAAAATGTAAAGTCAAATATACATGGGAAGTAAGCAGTGGGCAACCACTATTGTTCATGGTTGCACTAGGAGTTGAGCTTGAAGTAGTAGCATCTTTACCTTTATATATTCTCTGTCATAGCAGTAACAGCTTCTAGTGGACGTATAGAATCTAGAGATGCACATGAATGTGAAGAGGCCAGTTCGATTAATAATGAACCCAGACCCAACCATAGATCAAACTGTTTGACCTAAAACCAACCAGCCCTTTCACCAAAGAGCTAGAAACTCTTTTTCCATGTTCAGCTCTTCCCATAGTGCCCTGGCCTCCCACTCTTCCTGTCCTGTATATGGCCTCAGTTGTTGGACTTTGGCGTTTCCCCATCACTTTTGCAGTTTAACTGAATCTGTTGTGCCTCATATTGCAGGGAACACTCATTGGCCCACAGCCATGGGAGAAGCAGCTGTTCACCAGCATGCTTATGAGTGACCCAAGGCCTTCCAGAAGTAGAAGACTATGGCTCCTCCCGCCAACCTGTATGTGCCTCCACTCCCTGGAAGGTTTTGAATATGAACAATCACGTTAAAGACCTTCCAGGAATTGGAGGTATACGTGGCTTGCTGAAAGGACCCATGGTGCTCCACTTCTTGAAAGGTAGTAGGCCTCAGAGGTGCAGGTGTACTGGCAGTTGGCAAAAAGTTGTGAGGCCACCAGCTTCAATCCATTCGGAGGCGTGATGGACCAGATGAGTCCACAAATATGCTTGGGAAGAGACTGCCTGTACGAGTGAGGAGGGAAGAATAAACCAGACAAACTTATTGATTCAAACACGTTTGATTAAATTTGATGCCAACCCAAATGCCTCAAATTTGAGGTGTATTTGGTTCAATATCATGTCCTTACCCCCTTCCGCTTAAGTTCATTCCAAGCTGGTTCAGAGCAGTGGTATCTATTTTTAACATATCTGTAGTGGTATATATTTTAAAGAAGTAGACTGAGCTGAAATCTCCATAAAACTTGTATATTTTAATATTTTTCAATGTAGAATATAATAGATGTGTAAAGTTAGTAAAGTTTTGACAGCAGGAATTAGCATTGCAATGGATCTCTCAATGGAAATGTCCTGTATCAGTTTAAAAACATATCGGCTACATGGTCATCTGTAATTGCCCAGATTTCCTTTTCCTCATTTTTATACTGATTCTTGTAATGAGCCACTTATGTGGATCTGCATCTATTTCTGCTTGATGAAAGACAGAACCTAGATAATGGAAGAATAGAGGCTCCAATGGCCTGTTTATATCTAATCTAGAGCCAGTTTGGGGGAGCCAGGATCTTATCTGGGAATACCGGGTTTAATTCTGCAATCCTCCACAAAGCCAGCTGGGTGCCCTAGGGCTAGTCCCAGCTCTCTTCTGAGCTCTCACAGCCCCACCCTACCTCACAGGGTATTCTTTTGTGGGGAGAAGAATAGAAAGCTTTGTCAGCCTCTTTGAGTCCCCTTAAATGGGTGAGAAAACCAGGGTAGAAAAGCCAACTCTTATTATTATTTGTAGCAGTTTGGGGGTTATTATGCTGTGTTCCATAATTCTGCTCTGAACGTAAACTTTTGGATATGGGTATGTAGAGGATATGATTCCTAGAAAAGTCAGTTGCATTTGGTGCTTCTAGCACTTGTATGCACTTAACTGTGAACTTTGAAGCAATCTTGGGAATTTTCAGACAGACCAAATTGATTTTTAGAAATTAATTTATAAATTTTGTTTTAATAAGCTGTGAAAAGTAGTGTTTATAATAAATGTTCTTGTTCTTTTTTCTTTACAAAAAATTTAGGGAGTAACTATTCCCAGTCAGAGGCGCTATGTATATTATTATAGCCACCTTTTAAAAAATCATCTGGATTATAGACCAGTGGCACTGCTGTTTCACAAAATGATGTTTGAAACAATTCCAATGTTCAGTGGCGGCACTTGCAGTAAGTATCTCTTAAACATTTCTGCTATATTGAGCGACAACTAATAATTGTGTTTACGTTTGTAAAGTAAATACAGTACACTTAAAATACTAACTATTCAAGTGGAAGGTTGCAAAACTTAATATCACAGTTATTTAAATAATTTCAAACTTTAAAGATCATTGTAATAAAGTTAAGTTTTTAGCCCACTATTTTCTAAAGAAGTCAGATTCCCCCTCCGCCCAATTTTCTTTCTTCCTCTCAGTTTTCATAACTATCCTGTGAATCAGATTAAATTGAGAGACTGTTCTCAGCCAGGTAAAAACATAGTTTCATAGAGTTTTCTATGACTTTCTCTGAAAATGTTGTATACTCTATTACCAGACTAAACCACTTAGTCAAATTCTATCTAATATTTGATGTTTTGGGAGACTTTTAAACAGGCACCCAGAAATTTCTCCTGGAATCTTCTGAATACAAAGCAGATATTAAATCTACTATAAAGTCGTACCCAGCCCATTTGATTAAAATAGTATTTATGCTAAAAATGATCCATTCTTTAGTTTCGGCCAAGAGTTGAAGTGTTTTCCTTAGACCTTTGAGAATTGACTTTGGCAGATTAAAACTGTCAAGGTTGAGCCTGCTCTACTGATTGCCCCTGTAGCTATCTGGAACAGGCCTTATCTTTTTTGTGTCTTGGGATTGTTTTCTGCTGAAGGAGGAGCAATAGACTGTTAGGTGTGAATATAACTAAATCAGACATTATTATTTTGTCTGGTCCACAATCAATAGCTATCTTTTCTTCAAGACAGGTTGATTTTCAGACCCTTTTCAATTAATACTAATTCAAATTAATCTCTTCAGTGGTAACACAAAGGCAAGCTGAATTTCTTAAAATCCAGGTTTTTTGCCTCAGGTATATGAAGTAGGTTCTTTTTTTCCTTCCAAATTTTTATGAGGTATGTACTACATGCTGTTACAAGTTGTTGAAAATGCAGACATTTGTATAACTTGATGAGTAGGTATGTGTATTTTATTTCAAATAATTTTGTATAGCTCCCCATCCAATGAGTGCAAAGTTGTTCTCAGCAGTAAATTAAGGGGGGGGGGGACCCCACATGAGCTTCCAAACCTCAAGTTTAATTAAAGTGTATCAAAAGCTAACAATTGAAAACAATGGATGAAAGGGACATATTCACACTGGGCCAGCACAGAGAAGACTCGGTTGCAGGTAGCCACGAGATAACATTCATTAGCCTGTGATACCCGCAACAGGAACTTGGTAGAAAGTCTTAATGATCTTATCTGTAGCTGGAGAGATGATTTATGAAGTACCCTGGTCCCATATGCTTAGGAAGGTCTGTAAACTGAGTCCCACAAAAGATGGATGTTTGTTTTACATTTTTATTTCTATTTCTTCCCCCTTGGCTATTCAGGAATACACTGAAGGGTTCATTTACTACATTTCTTTATATAATGACACATCCTTTCTAGTTGATATTATAATTCAGAAAGAATTCAAAAAAAATGTTTTTATGTCAGAGCTCAAACCTATGCCTGTTTACTCTCTTCTGAAGTTAGTCCCTATGAGTTCAGTGGAACGTAACTTCTATGAAAGTGCATACTATTGTTTTCTAGGTTGGCAGGTGCACTTTGGTCTCTGATTTTTGCTTTTGGTCAAGTTTCTGGACAGGTTCCAGAAAAGGAGAGGTCTATCTCCATCTGCTCTTGTTTTTAAACTACCCAGGTACCGTTTCTCATGGCTGTATATATTTTCTAGTGACTTGAAACCTTGACATTCTATATGCACTTCGCTAGCAGTTTTAGATGTGGAAATATGGCTATGTGTGTGTGTGTGCCCTATGTATATGGCATAGCTATAAAATAACACTTTCCTGCAGCAGTATGCTTTATTTGACGTCTTTAACTTAAGGATTATTTCTTCTGTTAGTTTGAGTACTCTAGATAGCAATACTGATTAAAAACCTATGGGTCTCTAAAGCTCATGTTTAAACTTGCTGTCTAAGCATTTTTTTTTGTTTTAGTGATCTAATGTGAGATTCAAATAATTCTAAACATTTTTGCATTTGATGACCAATCAACTTGAAAACAACTGTGTATTTAATGTAACTTCATTCTGGAGATTCAAACGAGTTTCCCAAAATTTGTTTCTAGTGGGTTACAGCATTTGTAAATTCTATTAAATTGATTTTTGTGTGTGTAAAATTGTTGTTCTTTTCTCGCAGATCCTCAGTTTGTGGTGTACCAGCTTAAGGTAAAGATATTCACCTCTTCTTCAGGACCCACAAGGCGTGAAGACAAATACATGTACTTTGAATTTCCTCAGCCATTGCCAGTGTGTGGTGATATCAAGGTGGAATTCTTCCATAAACAAAATAAGATGTTGAAAAAGGTTTGTATTTAAATTTGAGAAATATTTTGGTAGTTTCATTTCTGCTATTGGTGTTTCCAAAGGCATGTTTTCAAAGTGAAAAGGATGGAAATATGAATACTATTGGTGCTTCTGGATTTTGTGTAAAACTGGAAAGTATGTGTATCACCCTATTTATGTCTGAAATTGTTTAGGAAACTCTTCAGCTGAAAGATTTCTTCTTTGTTTTCCATGGTCTTTGTCAGTAAAGTGAACTATCGCTGTTTCAGCATCTGAAGTTTCAAAGTGTAATCACTTGCTGTATATTTCATGAATAGTGATTGGTAAGTCCAGTTTGAAAGTATTGTGACTTGTTAGTTAAATGAACTTAGGGAAGTGCTGCTAAAAGAAGATCCACATGCTAAGTAACATCTCCTGTGACAAATTTGCGAAGCACTTTGAGGACAAAGCCGCTCAGATTCGTAGGGGATTAGATATCACGATTGGACACAGTCCGAATGAGACATCCAGAGAACTGTCTGGTCCAGTTTATTTGTATCAGTTTCAGTTGTTGTGGCCTGAGGATGCGAACGAGCTGCTTGTGGGGGTGCGGCCGACAATGTGCTCTCTGGATTCCTGCCCCTCATGGCTGATAAAAACTAGCCAACAAGGTATGACCTGGTGGATCCAGGACGTAGTGAATACGTCTCTGAGGGATGGGGTGGTCCCACCGGCCCTGAAACAGGCTGTGGTGCCTCCCCTCCTGAAGAGGACCTCCTTGGACCCAGAAGATTTAAATAACTATCGCCCAGTGGCTGACTTTTTTAGGCAAGGTTCTAGAGAGGGCTGTTGATATTCAACTGCAGGCATGCTTGGAAGAAGCTGATTATCTGGACCCGGTTATGACACGGAAACCACCTTGGTCACCCTGGTTGACGACTTCTTCCAGGAGAGAGACAGGGGGAATGCTACCCTGTCGGTTCTCTTGGACCTCTCAGCGGCTTTTGGTACTATTGACTACGGTATCCTGTTGGAGAGACTACAGAGTTTAGGAGTGGGAGGCGATGCTTGCCATTGGTTCCTCTCCTATCTCCAGAGTAGGTTCCAGATGGTGGTGATACCATTCATGATCATTAATAAAAAGAATTAGCTAAAATACAATTGGGAGAAATTCTGGTATAAAGGCATTGTCTTGGAATATGATCCTATCAGAGCTTTAAGATTGGGCCGTAATTGGAATAAGTAGAGGCTTGACCATTTTTAACTTGGAGTTATTATTAATAACAGCCTCGGACTTATAAAATATTTCTAAAAAGCAAAGGAAGGCTCTGTAGTATTTTAAAAAGACAAATCTCTCCATTAAGTTGCAAGCTGCTGATACAGTTAATTCCTGTTGACTTCTCAGTAGTGCCTTGGTGAGCTACTGGAGATGATCAAATCAAGATTGTGCCTGAATGCTAGAATAAGGGTTGCAAAATAAACATTGACATGGGTTAACGATTGATCACTGAAATCCAGATGAAAAGACATGCTCATGAACCATTGGAGTTCATCTCTTTGTGAAGGTGATGCAGTCTTATGGAATTCTGAGGCCAAGGACCAAGGATTCTCTCTCTTTCAAGGACATGTGTTTGAAACGCTTTGAAGAAATGGGAACAATTTTCCTCAAGTTTATGTTGCAGCAGTACAGAGAAGACAATGGATTTCCATATACTTGGTGCTGGTACTTCACAAGAAGGACATGGTTACAAGTTCCAGAACTTTGCATTGATAAACTGGGTTTATTTCTTCTAGAAGCAAGGAACTGTATCTCTCTACATTTCGTTTCCAGAGAAGACATCCTGAAGCTGTTGAAGATTGAAGACAACTCATCTTTATGCTCATGTATATTAATGATTGTGATATTGTAATATGGACTATATGTATTCTTATTTTGGTTTATGGTGATTTCTTATTGGAGGAGTCACTAACATGTACACTTTTTGGGGTTATACTTATGGTTACATATTTTGAGTCATTATGATTTCTATTGGAGGGATCAATATCATTTAAAAGATTTACATTTATGGGTGTGTTCATGGTTTAAAAGTTTAAGCATAACACAATCTACATATAGGCATGCTTTATGTATGGGGTTTCTTTCTATCTTTAAAAATTTCTTTCCTATGGGACGGATATAGGTAATGGAATGATTTAATATGGAATTGTAGGAATTTTTAATATTTTTGGGGTTCACCTTAGGCTATAGCATGATATAGGTACAACAGGGAATTTCACATTTATCTCAGGAATAATGGTATAGCTCATGTGGAACGAGGCATTAAAGTATTAGTAAATCATGAAGCTAAAAAAATTATTCAGATTTCTGAGCAAATAAGAGAAGCTTCGGCACATCATTGGTGGGATCCACTTTCATGGTCAACATCCATGCAAGGTCTTTTGCGTTTAATATCACATCCAGTCATAATTATTTTTATTGCACAAGTGGTAGTTTTAATGGTTATGATTGTGGTGTTGTGCCAAGTAAAAAGGATATATTCTCTTTTACCCAGCGATTCTGGAGTAGCATGATTTGATTTGATTTGGTTTGATGGACATTTTCGTCTGAAAGACAAAAAGCCCATCAAAAGGGGGGAATTTGATACCATTCATGATCATTAATAAAAAGAATTAGCTAAAATACAATTGGGAGAAATTCTGGTATAAAGGCATTGTCTTGGAATATGATCCTATCAGAGCTTTAAGATTGGGCCGTAATTGGAATAAGTAGAGGCTTGACCATTTTTAACTTGGAGTTATTATTAATAACAGCCTCGGACTTATAAAATATTTCTAAAAAGCAAAGGAAGGCTCTGTAGTATTTTAAAAAGACAAATCTCTCCATTAAGTTGCAAGCTGCTGATACAGTTAATTCCTGTTGACTTCTCAGTAGTGCCTTGGTGAGCTACTGGAGATGATCAAATCAAGATTGTGCCTGAATGCTAGAATAAGGGTTGCAAAATAAACATTGACATGGGTTAACGATTGATCACTGGGTTCTGAAGAGAGAGGATATCTTTTGTTTTAAGAAAATATTTCAAAATGTTTCTATGGAGGGGGATCTTGCGAAGGTGTGCTGAATTCCATGGATCTGCTAAGTTCGCATAAGCTGTTCCATTACATTTCAACTTGAAGGAAATGATAAGAAGAACCTCATTAGTACTGGGATGGAGGTGACTCACTGTTTACACCTTGTTTACATCCTGACAGACTTGGGTAAAAGGTTGCTAGTGTCTACATACACTGAGCCTAGTTGAAGGGGTTAAGTGAGTCAGTAGAGGTGCTAAAATGTTAATTTAAAGTATACAAGAATTTTTGCAATCAGGCAGGGACAACATAACATAAGCATGGTTTTATATTAATAAAGGTTGAATTCTCCTTTTTTTCTGAAGGAGAAACAGGTTTAATGGGGTTCCTTTTCAATAAGAAATTATTTAACCTTATTTTCTAAAATAAGAGGGGTTTTTTTTTATCCTATTCATTTTTTTTCCTTTTTCTGTGGAACTTCACTGAGGGGCACTCCCATGGTGAAAGAGGGCAATGACTCACTGCCTTCCAAGACTTGATTGGATCTCTGTGAGCCAACAGGAAAGAGATAATCCCTTTAAGAGAGTCAAAACTAAGGAAATAAAATATTTGAATTTCAGATGTATTTTTCTGTTTTACCTGTATTGTTTGCTGCATCAGGAAGTGTTGATTAAGGCTGGTTAATTTGTAATGTGTTTCATCACATCCAAAGAGTAATTGCGGAATTTTCCATAGTAGTACATTGGTTTTGGGGTAAAACACACCTCTCAAAGGGATTTATTCTGACATCACAATTTTTGGGTCAATTTTGGCTATAAAAAGGGCCAGCAGAAAAGGGATGGTGTCTCTCCCTTCTCTCTCTGTCATGTGGAGCTAGAGAGAGAGACCTGAAGACGCCTGCCTGCCTTCCATTCTACCTGGGTTTTTTTTTCCCTCCACGTGGGAGTTTTACTGCAAAAGCCACATTTTAAACTTTAAAAGTTTTTTTTTCTTCTTCATCGCTGAGTTTTGCTTGGCTAGAGCAATTGAAAGAGGCTCATTTTAAATACCATTTAACTGTGGTATATTTTTTTTATTTTTTGGAGAACAAATCAACAAGAAGGGAAGATCAGTTTTATTTTATTTTATTTTTATTTTTCCTGAAAAGACACGGATCAGCTGAGACTTCATATCTGCAGTTTTTTTGGGTACACTGAGGCATAGTGGTGAGAAACAATCCTTAAGTTTTATCCCATTCCTCCTTATTTTCCCTTATCTCTTATGGTTTTCTATATTTTCTGATTTTTGGTTAGGGAATATCTTTAGTATTTAGGGTGATTTTCTACCTCCTTACTGGCTTGGGCATATATCTCCTCCAAAACTGAAGTTACCAATTTAATGTATAAAATTGTTGAGTTATTTAGCCATGTTTAAAGTCCCTGCATGTTTGTCCTTGTTTTGCTTAAATGTCTAATGAAAAATGCTTCTGATATGACTTTATATTTCAACCTTTCTTCTGTATCTCTAATAAATTCTTTGCTCTGATTTAACAAGAAATACTGGTTTTTGCATCTGAAATTGGTCTTGTCTCTGTTTTCTGGTTATTCCTCGTTATTAAAACCTGTAGATCTAGCTACTAATTCCCCCTAAGAAAAAAAGGTTAAATTTGGTGTTTCTGGGTTTTAAAATAGCCCAGATTATCCACATTTGCTTACAGTTTATTACTGGAGCAGATCTGGTAACAGTGGCTGTGGGAGACACTGATTCGACACCCTGGGAACTCATTTGTGGGTTTCCTCAGGGGTTGATCTTACTTCCCATGCTATTTAACATCTTTATGAAGCTGTTGGGAGAGGTCATCAGGAGATTTGGAGTGAGGTGTCATCAACATGCAGATGATACCCAACTCTGTCTCTCTGTGCCATCTGAATCAGGAGAGGCAGGTTGAAGTGCTTGACAGGTGTCTGGAGGCGGTAATGGGCTGGATGCAGGCCAATAAATTGAAACTGAATCCAGACAAGACAGCGGTGCTGTGTGTCACAGGGTCTCAGGTCCATGTAGTTGGGAGACACCCTTTTCTTAATGGGGTTGCAATGCCCTGGAAGGAACAGGTGTGTAATTTGGGGGTACTGCTGGACTCTGCGCTAATGCTTGGAGCTTAGGTAGAGGCCGTGGCCAGGACCGCCTACTCCCAACTACGACTTGTGTGTCAACTGAAGCCTTTTCTGGATAGAGATGACTTGGCCACAGTTACCCATGCTCTGGTAACCTCTAGATTTTACTATTGTAATGCACTCTACATGGGGCTGCCCTTGAAGACAGTCTGGAAATTGCAGCTAGTGCAAAATGCAGCAGTTAGAGTGCTAATCAGAACAGCTGGCCAGACACACATCACGCTGGTTTTAAATAAATAAGTAAAATCTGTGGAACAAATTAAATGTGGAGACACCTATGTTTCTTGCTATGATCTATTTGTATTGATATTTAAGGTGATGCCAAATCTAGTGTTTGCATAAAAGCCATGTGCAGATGAATGGAATTCCAGCACCTCTGCTGTTCCTGTGTTCTACCTGTAGCTGGCTTGAAGTTAGTTTGTGGGCTGTTGAACCACAAGAGGCTAAAGTTAAAAAAAAAAAATCAGTTCTTTCAGATAAGTGTTAAAATGGGATTTTACATTTGGCACATGCATGAGTATGACAGCAATAGGAAGGCACTGCCTGTCCATAAAGTCCATGTCTTTCATCTTACAAGGTCAGTCTTTGGTGTTGATTCAGTTCTGTTGGCTGACTGCATTCAGTCAAAAAGTAACAAATAAAATTTCAAGGCTAAAGCCAAAGACCAATAGTTTAAATGTGGGAATGGGATTTAGGGTGAGGAGAGCTATAGTAAGAGAGTAATCAGTGGAAATGTTTCTATTCTTATAAGAGATCCCTTAGGTACCAGTTCAAACTGTTAGACCAGCGGTTCTCAACCTCCCTCATGCCGCGACCCCTTAATGGAGTTCCTCATGTTGTGGAGACCCCCAGCCACAGGGGCGGAGCAGCTGGGAGGTAGGAGGGAAGGGCGGCGGGAGACTTATCGCGACCCCTCTGAAACAGTAATTCGACCCCCAAAGGGGTCCCGACCCCCAGGTTGAGAACCACTGTGTTAGACACTTTTTCCATGTGGAATTTTATTCAGCAGTTCCTGGGATAAGAGGGAGAACAAACTAATGCATACAGGGAGTATTTTGAGCAGTTGTTAAGATTTCTTGGTTGGAAATATGCAAAGTGATTGAAGGACAAAGTTGGCTCAACTGTGCCTGGTTTTCCAGCTGTTTTGAACACATGCAGCATCTGTCTGTGAAGGAAGCTCCAGATGCACTGCTATAGGAGCAGCCAAAATCGGCTAGATTGGAGGACTTCTAAGTTTGATCAGTACCAGATGAAAAATCATGTAGTGTTCGGGTGATGGAATTGTTTTTTTATCCCACGTGTTTTTAATCTCTGCAGCCAAAATGTATATGGCATTGGCCTGATTTCTGATTTAAATTGTATTACAGAATTATAATTTTTGACCTACAGCATTTTCAGTTGTCAGGGTACAAGAATACTCTACCTTTAATGGTGGAAGTTAAATTATACTCATTAACTTCCTTTGCAGTCATTTGCACAGGTTTTTTGTTTTGTTTCTGGATAATTTCTTTCTTTCTTTCTTTCTTTCTTTCTTTCTTTCTTTCTTTCTTTCTTTCTTTCTTTCTTTCTTTCTTTCTTTCGTGGTATGATAATTAGCATAAGCAGACTGCAGTTTTCATCTCTGTTTTTAGCACCCTCTTGTGTCCTGTGTATCAGAGTGTTCTCTGCCATTGTAGTTGTGAGAGATAATTCACATCCAGCATGCTCTTTCATCCAGGCCCTCAGTAGTTATCCAAGTTAAGACTTCCAGAAAAACTAAAATTAAAATCCAGTTGGGCTAGGCTGTCTTTGTATACTTGTGGAGCTTTTTGATCTCTCTACCATAAAAGTTTTAAAAGAATGAGGATTTGAGCCTTTAGTAGGTAACGGTCCTTGTTTCTTCTAAATATAACTAGAGGACTAGTTTCCAGGCAAGCGCAAAACATATATCTGATTGGTTTTCTGGAATCATACTAGTTATAGAAGCCCAGTGTGTGTGTTGAATTCTGTCAGGATACATTTGAGTATCTCCATTGTGGTTGCATTGGACCATGAACATTTTGGTTCTGTGAAGGAAAGTGTTAACATTGTGCAAAATAGTGTGCTACCATTTTATGGTAGAACCCTCACAGATTTTTCTAAGATATAATGAATGTGTTTCAGCTTAGAGTTATAATCGTCTAGTGCTTTTATTAGGCAGAAGAGGGATTAGACTTGATTTGAAATTAAAAGCAAGCATTAAAGTGATCTGAATACATACATGCGTAGTTGCTGTCAAAGATAACAGTGAAAAATGGGTGTCTCAGCCACCGTGTATGACTTGTAAAGCAGGAGGATAGGATGAATGCTTTTTTTAAAAAATAGTAGGCCTGAGCAGTATATAGTGTGTCTGACTGGCTTATTAAAAGGTCAGTTTGAAAACCTGATTTTTCTGCTAATTATTCTTTTCATCCCATCCTTTGTTCTTCACTATTCAGTAAGGTAAAGAGTAAAGTAGGCCCCCTACTGGTTAGAAAAATTCCTTGTAATTGAGAGAAATCACATGTTCATCAATGAATTAATGCTTTGTAACCTTAAGAAATAAAACTTATACTTTTTCTCATTGTGGATAAGTCAGATAAACCTTATGTCAGTCAGCTTGTACAATATGCTTTGCTATCCATACTGAAAAACAAATACAGAAATGTTAGAAGAATTTCAGTTTTCTGTGATTCAGCTAGTATAAGACTGAAAAACCTGAAACAATTAGCATTTTTCTTTTTTTAGAGAGAGAGAAAAAAGTTTTCTACATTGGTATATAGGGCATTTTTTAAGGTCTCACTTCCTCACTTCCTTTATCTTCCTTAGAATTACTGCATCAGTTCTGGGTGACATTTTTAAATAAATGTTTTTAATGCCTACCTTCATGCCTATCATGCTGTGCAGGATTGGGCCCAAGGCAGCTGGGAACCATCAAGCACAACTGCCAGGCCCTGCTTATACAGTCCAGAAAGCTTTTTTTCCCTTTCAGTGCATTTGTTTTGATTGTAAATGGTGGCAGTTGGATAACTAAGTAAATTTAACTTTTAAATCATTAAGACTACCTCTTAGATGTTGCATATTTTGTGATTTCTAGGCTTGGGTTACAAACAGTGGTCACTAGCTTATCATGTTTGCTTTAATTACGAATTGAATTCTTCTCAGGTTCAGATTTTAAATTTAAGCAGGACCTAGGTTACCCAGTGAAGCAAATGTTTGAAGAGTTAGAGTAGCCTGAAGGAAATATTAAAACAAGATATAGTTGGACCATGAAATTTTCTCTTATAGGAGATAGTGGAGAATGCTAAAATAAATGACCTTAAAAGAGAAAAGTGATAAAACCTGTAGAGAAAAAGACTTAACAGTGACCACTAGTTGTATTGAAGGCTTTATATTAAGGACTGTGATCAAGGAGATTGGGTTCTGACTTCCTAAGTTTTTTTGAAAATAACTCAAATCTTCCACACTCATTCTTTTTTAGTAGTCATTAATACTGTCTGTATCGACTTACCAACTTCACAATATATGGTACTTCAGCAAAGTGAGAGGAAGGTTCTTTTTTCCCACTCTTTTAGTAGCATTGTAGTACTAGTAGTAGGGGAGATGAGCTGGGAAGGAAAGTGATGTCATACTCGTCACAAAAAGAGTGAAAAGAGGTTTTGGAAGGGGAAGTGAGTGGATCATACTTGAAGGTAGAATAAGTCAAGCAGTTCCTTTCCTCTTTGGCATGGTCATAGGCGGGTGGGAACAGTTTGTTACTCTCAATTACTCTTTTGAACCCAGATTTGATGACATCTGTAGTTGTCTCATAAAATTCTTGTTGTAACAAATTGCAGTTAAAGATTTAACATAACATGCTATTCAGACAGATCAAATTTCAGGTTACTATGTACAGATACACACAACAGTTCTGAGCAAGAACTTTGAACTGTTTGCAGTTCTGTTCTCATTTTTAGCAAGTTCCACACTGGTCTGTGCATCATGTAGGAAACCAATTTCAATCACAGTGGATTTCAGTTTGAATACTTAAGGAAATCAACTTTGCAGCACATTGGGCAAGGAAATCAACTCTGGAACCTGTGCAAGTTTGCTTATATTTTTCTGAATATGTGTTTGTGCAGTTTTTCCATAGTAGAAATTCTTCTGCTGCTGCTACTTATTTATCCAGTATGTTAAACCTTTAAGAGGCTTCCAAAGCAACTAACAGAGTATATTACTAGAGACATCCCTAACATCGATAGTCCAGAAAAACATGACACACAAGGAAACAGAGATTGGAAATTTATATATACGTTAAATGTAAATTCCTGTGTGCTTTTGTGATACTGAAACAAGCGCCTTGTTTTGTTCCTCCAGG
Organism: Aspidoscelis tigris stejnegeri; assembly: GCA_023333525.1. NCBI lineage: Eukaryota > Metazoa > Chordata > Lepidosauria > Squamata > Teiidae > Aspidoscelis > Aspidoscelis tigris. Next base: position 85,202,941 of record JALMGA010000002.1, on the reverse strand, counting down.
AGAAAATGTTCCATTTCTGGGTAAATACGTTCTTCATACCAGGACCAGAAGAAAATTCTGACAAAGTAGAAAATGGAAGCCTTCTTGGAGATCAAGAACTTGATGGGATTTTCAGTACAGAGCGTTCAGATAATGACAAGGAATATCTAATACTTACACTAACAAAAAACGATTTGGACAAGGCAAATAAAGACAAAGCAAATCGATACTTTTCTCCAAACTTTAAGGTAAATTTTCAGAAACAACAAATAGTGAAACCTAAAATAAGCACAGTGATTTGGAATATGGCATGCACAGTAAATTAAGACCTTTTATTTTTATACCTTAATGAGAAATTATTGAGAAGTTACTGTATGTCAATAGTTGTAATGGGAAAATAATAGCAGGAGGCAGTTATTTCAATGTTCTTGTATATTGAACCTGTGTATTGTACACCCTACGGAGAAATATAGCCATGGTATGTAAATCTGAAGAACAGTTAAGATTTGGCAGAACCAATCATCTGTTCTAGTTGATTATTAGCATGCAGTAAAGTAAAACAGTCTTTGCAATATTGGTCCGATTCACAAGAACATCCTTAAGTTGGAAAGCACACCAGAAGATTTTTCTGAACTTGTTAAAGTTGGTGATAGAAGTAGAAAAGCTAGGGAAAAAAAGAAACTTTATTAAATTGTGATGCAAGGAAGGTAACGTGGATAGTTGGGAGTATAAACGAGACATTTGATAAGAGAAAATGAAAAACTTCCAAGTTTGTGATTAAGCTTCATTTAATTAGATGATGGTACATGCTGTTCATCTTTCAAGATATGCTTCAGTTGTAATCTTTTTAGTGGGTCTAAGGGATAGGAAACCTGTCCAGATATCATTAGATGCCAGCTTTTGGTGTGAGTGCCCCTTTTTGTATTGGTGTTGGTCAGTATTACAGGACGAGTTTTCCAAAATATTCAGTAACCAAGTCTTAACTCACTCAACAGATTTTTCTTCTGCATATACAGCATTTGCCCTTATTTCAGTTTTGATGCCTGTTATATTTCCTCCTTTTGGCAGCAAAAAAAGAGGGAAAGGTTGGAAAGCCTGCTCTGAATTCACAGTACTGCATTGGTGTAGCAAGTTTTGGAAACTTTCAGTCAGTCGAAGTATTACCTACCAACACAGAGTAATGAATGGCCAGCTGCCCAAATTCACCTCTGTATACATTTGGTCTCGAGTTTGGTCTAGTGGTTATCTGGGAATGCGGGTTTGATTCTGCATCCCTACATGAAGCCAGCTGGGTGAAGTTGGGCTAGTCACAGCTCTCTTCTGAGGGTTTACAGCCCCACCCACCTGACAATGTGTCTGTTGTGGGGAGAAGAATGGAAAGATATGTCAGCCGCTTTGAGTCCCCTTACATGGGTGAGAAAAGTGGGGTAGAAAAGCCAACTCTTCTTCCTAAGCTAATGCCTCAAGAGGCGCCAACAGCAGATGCCCTAGCTCTACTGCTGAAATGGTCAGTAGACCTGTTTGAAGAAACACCTTTGCCACATTTCCCCCACTCTGGTATAGCTCTCTGTTTGACTGTATTATCTTTTATTACTCTGACTTGTCATTATACTGCCTATTTACTCTATTTTTTAATAGTTTTTCTTAGTTACACTATTGTTCTTACTATAGGGATATTTTATATTAATATTGTACACTATCAGTACTTGATAAAAAATACATTTTTTAAAAAAGACACCGGCTCTCATTAACTCTTGTAGCATGGAGTGATTTGACATAAAGGAAGTTCTTTTTCAGTGGCAACCAGAGACCCTCTAGTTCTGTACCCCTGGAATGATATGTAAATATCACACAAAGACCAAAAGTAATGAGATTTTTCCATAAATTTTCCTGTCACAGAAATGTGAGGCAGCATTTATACCAACCATAAATAGTTACAGGACAGTGTTATTTTTTATTCTTTTTCACTGCAAGAAAATATATACTAATTTCTGCCTTTTCTCTTTTTTTGTGTGACAGGTGAAGCTATTTTTCACAAAAACAGTAGAAGAGCCTTCAAATCCAGAGGCTAGCAGCTCTACTTCAGTGACACCAGATGTTAGTGATAATGAACCTGATCATTATAGGTATTCTGACACCACTGACTCTGATCCAGAGAATGAACCTTTTGATGAAGATCAGCATACTCAGATTACAAAAGTCTGATTTTTTTTTTTAATTTGGGAAAAAATACCACAAAGAATAAAACTTGAATAAACTGAATTTTGGACCTTTTGAAATGGCAATAGGACATTGTGTCACAATTATCAGTTGTAGGAACAGTTCTATTCCTGACCAATCTTACTTTGCCCTTTGAAACCTCTGGGCATGACACTTGTTGTCCAGTTGAAAAAAAAAGGTTACGTAGCTATGTTATGTAAGCTATGTTATGTATATACCTTTTGTGTCAAGAGAACATTTAATTTCAACTAGGAAAACACAAAATATGGCACTTTCCCAATTTATTCCAGTTTTATAAAAGTGGAGACAGATCTGATATGTATACGTAGGAATTTTCCTTTTGTGTTCTGTCACCAACTGAAATACACAGGTTCACATCCTGCCCCTTTCTTTGCACTTATGTGGCAACAGATAAGTCTGCAGTTGGCTGGAGAAGTAACGGGTTTTACTACATTCAAATGCATGTAATATGGGTAGGAGAGTGAGAAGTTCAGAAAGGAATGCTTTATGCTGGACCCTGGACTGTGTACCATTTCCAGCTTACTTACATGCACCTCTTTTGCATGCTACAGTAATAAATCCTGGACATTTGAGGAATCGCCGCTGTCACTGCTTGTTTGTGCGTTTTATTATTTTTTTAAGCATAATGGTGCTAGAAAAGGCAGCTAGCGTGAGTGGTTCTGTATTGGGGTACAGGAGTGAACCATCCACAACATCTTAAAAGTATCCACGAATGAAGGGATATGAAATCAGTGTGGTTACGTGTGGAAACAGTAACAGTGACTTGACCATACAGATGTGGAGGCTTTCATCCAGAAATGGGTTTACACAGTTCTTTGTGTCTTACAATTGCCATGCCCCCAATTGTGGATGATAAATGTCAGAATAATATTTTTTCTAAAAAAATGAAGAAGAAAATAAAATTTAAAAAAATCTTTCAAACATTTGGAACTGCTATTGCGAATTTCATAGTGTAAAATCCCATTGGTTTATTGGCGTTTAAACTTGTTTGTTATTTGGTTGTCCCTCATGAGTAAATGAATTTGGAATACGTTGTGCCCGGTTTATTAGCATTAATAAAAAGGACGTATATGGTGACTAGTCAAGGCAGAACTTAGGCTGAATACTGAAAAAAGAGCAGCATGCTCCTTCAACATTCATTGGTGAAATTTGCTCCTTTTTCTAATCCTGTGTGTAGTTGCGAGCTTATAACTTCATGTTAATTTCAGTGGAATTTGCATGTAACTGCACAGGATCATATCGTTCATCTATTATGTAAACTTTTTTTCAACGCTAATGTTCAGGCTTCCTCAGTTTCAATCCTTTTCTACCCTACAGTAGATGGGGGGAAAAAACAACCAGATCTGAAATGGGGTGACTGTTCAACTGCCTTTGACTCTTCCTCCATAAATTATCTTGAATCTCATTTCTGTTAAAACTGTTTAAAAGCCACATTAGCTGACTAAAAAAAATTTGTGCTTTAAAATATTTGGATGTTGACAGTGTTCGGTGTCTTGTATAGTTCTGCTGTGTAACATGGGAAGGCCAGATGGGAAATAGGCGAATGGCCTCTGCGCTGTTGTTCTTCCTTTGGAATGTGAAGGTCTGAATGAGGGTTTGGATTTTGAATGTGTCAGTGGTTCAGAGAAGCCTTGCTTACGTTTTTATGGTATAGTCATTGGAAAAAAAAGGAAAATGGCATTATATATATATAATATATATATATATTATGCATACTCTCCTATAGTTTATTTCAGCTACCATCCCCATAGATCATGGCAACAATTGCTATAACTGAAAGGTTTGAGTCCTAATTAAAACTTTATTTATGACAGTATTCATCATTAGCTTGAAAGTGCATTCTTGTAGGCAATTTCTTGAGTTTCTGAACTATGTGCTTAAATTTTTGGATGCGCAGCAGCTTACATGTCTGCGACGACTTGAAGGCATCCCTTTTGACAGGAGCCGACTCTTAGGCCCTGTGCCATCCCTCATCATCTGTAGCCCCATTTAAATCGTTTGTCCCGGTGGTCAAAGGGCAGTCGTACGGAAGAGCACCAAGGTTCTTTGCTGTGGCACAGGTCTGCAAACCGAAGGGTCGTTTACATGCGAGCGTCAGTTTTCAGCTTTAAGAAAAATTAATCAAAGTTTAGGGTGCCGGTGTGCAGTTCCTGATTAAATCCTAGCAAACGTGCAATATGTCAACGATGCCTGTGGTTGCCACAAAGTGCCTCGTTTACCTTTTTAAAATACTGTTAAAAATGTGTCATGCATGCAGATGGAAGGGGTGGAACTGTGCACTAAAAGGAGGCTTGAACTGCAAGTGTTTGTAGAGAGCTGCCTCTTTACTCAGCCAGTTCAAAATTCTCAGTCTGTTTTCATATAGAATATATATAAATATATATATATACTTTAAAAATGTCTGTTAAGCAGCCTTATTCTGATTCAGCCTCTTCAGATACTATTGTGCTGTGCAACAGTGGCTCTGTGTGTAATGCTATGCACTGAGGATACACAAAACAAGAAAATGACATGTACAGGATAATGTCTCATACCAATCAGATGTCCGTTTGTTATTGTGTTTAACAGCCCTTTATCGTAGTGTTAAAACTCCACTTAAAACTGATTAAAGTCTCATTCTTGTCACTGTGTTGGGTGTATTATTATATGAAAGTATATGTAATAAAATCTATTTCTGTAAAGTGATGAAAAACACTTATGGTTTGAAATAAGAGGGTTTTCAAGTGAAAAAAAAAACCAGTCAGTTTGGTGGGATTCTTAGCACTTCTTGGTAAACTTTTTTACAAGTATTTCCTGTAACAAAGACAGTAAAACAAAGCTTTTTCCAAATTGCTGTTTTCCAAATGTAAATCCATATTCTTCTTCTTTGTATTATTGAGTCTTCAGCTTGGTTAAGAACTTTGAAAGTATTTGGTGCATAAAATATGCCACGAGATAAAAGTCCCAGGTTAAAATCATGCCCTCTCCTTCAGTTAAAAAGAATTGTGGTCACAAATGTAGGAGAGAAATTCTGAGGTACTGGACAGCAAAGGAAGACAGCATTTTTCTAAACACTCATTGCTGTAATTTAGGTTCCGTGGCAGCTGCCTTTTATTCATGCAGATATATAACAGATAACTATTCATGTTCTTTTCAAATAAGGATGCACATAACAGCTTGAAACACTGCCTGAAATAGTGCTCTGTTGTCACAGAGGAGCCGTTTACTGCATTCCTTACTGAGAGATAGCTCCAGATGAGTGCACACCCGGAAGTACTGTGTCTGCAGGAAAGAAATGGCATGGCAACTGAAATGGCATATTGCCATCTGCCCTTGCCTTCTAGACTCCGCTAGATCTGGATTACTGGCAGATTGCACCCAACCCCAGCCTCCCCCCAGCAGCGCAGTAATGTTGACTCTCAAGTGGCATCAGAACATTATTTCAAGCTATTTTGCACATTACTCTTTCCAATGTATGTCTAGAAAGAGCTTTTATACATGGCACTGTTTTCTGGTAAATATTTGTAGATCAGACTATTTTCTGATAATCTTGTCAGCTGTTTACCATTTGGATTGGTCAAAACTTTTCAGATCAATACCACCAGAAACTTGTATTTTCATCACTGTATTTTTCCTGTATAAAATAATCAAATGCTTTGATAAATTACCTCAGAGATTATGGATATTTAGCTGTCTGTTTTTCATTGATTCAAAAAGTTCTGAAAAGAGTATGCTTAGAAGAGATTCTACTTTTATATTGAGGCAGATAATGTATTCTAGTTAATCGTTTTACAGTCAAGCTGGAAAAAAAGTTTATGCCTTTGTTAAATTAGGGAAAACATCAGCATTGTTTTGGGATTCATTTCATAAATTGTATGATTGCATTACCAGGTAGATTATTCTTTTAAGGTCTAGACTTGAATTTCTTTCCACAATACCAGATGCTTTCTTTCTAAAAGATAACATCAGTGTATAGCTGAACAAATGACCATAATTTAGTGTAAACTAAGTCCCCAGACATCTTCCTATTTAATATATGTTTGAGTATTTAAAACATTTCTATGTCAGCATTTGGATGCATTAATATTTTCAGGTATTCTCTGTTTTGGGACCCTTGCTGTCTTAGGTGTTTGCTTTATATTGGTTTAGATTATTTAAAAGTTCTTATCTGTCCAGAATCTGATTATTAGAGGACAGACATGAAGAGCAGATGTTTAGTTTTCCTATATTGGGAATAACTTCTTCTGCAGGATTGTCCAGGACTGTGATTCAGGAAAAGTATCTCCAGTTGATGATGTGAAGTTAAGACAGCCAGTGCGACTTTTGGCACGAGGGCTCGTCACCGTTGCTTTTTTCTTCCATATCCTTGGATCTCTTAATATGATCGTTAAATAATGATCATTTGGCCTTTTCTAGAGAAACAGGTTAATAATCTTGTGTTTGAGGCATTCTCCATTACATGTTGGAAATATAAAATCATAAACAAGTATGTAATTCAATCATATAGGTAGCACTTTATTCTAACAAAGCACCTTGTCTGTAATGAGGACTCCTGGTGCTCCCAAGTTCTTTAGCGTGGAATCTGTGGTCTTGATATTGAGTACCTGTGGATCATTGTGCATAACTTTGGTGCTCCTTGCTGAGGCCATATTTATCCTGCTACTGTGAAGTTGCCAGAGAATGGGTCCCATACATTTTCTGATCTCTCCAGAACAGTAGCAGAAGAAACCTCTCTGATCTTTAGGTTGAAAATTTTCCTCCCCCACATTTGGGAAAGGCAATTCCCCCCCCCTTTTCACTCAAATACAAGAGACACATCTTGTGTGTACATTGGTATTATCTCCAGCTGAACTCCTGTTCAACGTGTGTTTCTGTGCACACTGCTGTGAACCAGAAGTTGCGTGCACAAAGTTTCTGTGTACAACAGCAAAATGTCCTGAATTAGTCTGTAAATGTGAATAAATGTGGAGATGACTTGAAAGTCTCTAAAATTGCTTTGGAGATACTGTAATGAACACTATACAGATATTTGTTGTAGTTCGGCTACATGCATGCCTGTAGGACAGTTCAATTTATAACAAAACTGAACTGACTGGACTAGGGAAGTGGGGGGGGGGGCAACCATTGAACACTGAATCTAGAACAGGTAAGCTAGTTCTGTGAACTGTCCAGCAGGTTTGTCAAAAGGTTTGAGAACACCCCAGTCTTGTCCAAGCCTCTCCTCCGCCCCTTATTGTACTGTACTAAGTCATGAGTCTTGCCCTGTTCCCGTCCTCACTATACTGCACTATGCCCCTGGTCTTACCCCAGCTTCTCCCCCCTTTCCCAACTGTCCTACCACCACCAGCCTGCATCCACCCAGTCTTACCTTATCACTATGCGTTATTCCACATTCACCAGTCACACAGCTGCCTCAGACCTGGTGCATGCTTCCCATTCTAGGTCTGTTAGGCCTTGTGAAGGACTACAGCTTCTCCCAGAAAGCCTAGCATGACCCTGGGAACTGTGGAGGAAAGTGGCTCCAAGAGGCTGCAATGGGGGAGGGATAATGCCTGGGTGGAACCCCAGGGATCCTGTGAAGTGACTGAGGAAGAGAGAGACGGTTGAGTGGGTCATGAAATATGACTAAAGTTTCATCCAGACATCACTTATTCTGTATTACTTGGACAATCTGGAGTAAAGCATATCCAGACACATCCTCAAATATCCATGCTTTATTCTGGACTATCTGAATAAAATAATGCAGAATAAGTAGGTGGTGTCTGGATGAAGCTTAACTGGTAATCAAATTAACCTAGTTCAATTTTTTCTTAAGAGAGAATCCCATACCTTTAAAGAGGTTCAGTCTGAAAATGATTCCACCTCATTTCAGTATTTTATTATAATTTTTGCTTTATTACATTTGCATCCTGCTCTTCACCTGAAGATCCCAAGGTAGGTCACAATATAATGATAAAAATACAAGCGCTAAATCATACTTAAAAGTCTTCCTACTCTGGCAGGACTATCTTCAGAGAAACTGTATTATGAAGTATCAACCTAGTTTGTACTGAACTACTTGGAAGAATTCTAGTTCTGCTGTAATTGTTTTCAAGATAATGTCATACTGGGACAGCAGCCGTGTATGGTGCTTAAGTGTTCCGGATTTCTTAAGAGACGTTCAGAAAAGGGTTTACTGGTTAACCCTGACCCTAAATATATTTTGGGTGTGTAGGTAAATGTGGTTTTAGTTGCTACTGTGAGATGCTTACCTTTTCAAAAAGTGTAGCTTGAAGCGCAAGAAAATCCCCAACCACGTTTCACTTCATCTTGATTTCCGTCATGCCCAAGCTGTGCTTTGTGCAGAACTGAGATACAGCGATGTGTTTTTTTTATCATTTTTTTTAAAAAAATTACTGTATTTTCTGGCGTATAAGACTACTTTTTAACCCAGGAAAATCTTCTCAAAAGTCAGGGGTCGTCTTATACGCCAGGTGTCATCTTCTTATATAGCGAGTATATCCCAAACTCTATTTTAACTGGAAAGTTGGGGGTTGTCTTATACGCCCAGTCGTCTTATACGCCGGAAAATACGGTAGGTATATGAATCTGTGCTTTCACAAATTCGGAATTACTAAGAAAAGTTGGAATGGAATTAAGATATTAAAAAAACATTAGGAGTCAGATGAACACGTCTGGGCTGAGGTTTAGCATTGGTGGACCTGGCTCAACATTATCCCACCCTATAGCCAAAGGTCTCAGATTGAGTCACAATAAAATCATAATAAAAACTGATAAGTATGATTAAAACAGCATTAAAACACTAACAGTGCCTGCATGGGGAGTTGATGTTCTTTGCCAAAGGCCGGTGTAAAGAGTTGTGTCTTCACTAGTCGTCTAAGTGTATACAATTAGGGTGCTTGATTGTGCCCTCCCTGCGCAAAAGAGCCCCCCCGGGCTTTTCATGCTGAATTGTATAAGATTGCATGACCGTATTTTACATGGCCGCTTCTTGCGCTCCCTTCTAAAGCCAGCCCTGGACATTAATCATCAAGCCAAGCCCATAATTCCTGATAAATCCGCTATTGCTTGTTATCTCACTTTCCCCTCTTGAATTACTTAAGTCAGCATAGATAATTTAAGTCCTACCATCCCTTACTGATACCGCTACATCTTTGTAAACTTTTTGCGAGAGCCAGATGTGGTCATGGATAAATTGAGCCGTTAACGGAATATTCCTTTAGAAAAGAACATGTGCGTGTGGAGAAGCAGTACCAGAAGATTCAATTCACTTCTTCCTGAAGTGCTGCTTATATAATGGAATTAGGAGCAATTAAATAGCGCCCCTTTTAGTAAATTTTAGTTTTAGATGAGAAGGGCAAATTGCACATTTTGCTAAGGGGTTTTGATAAAGGGTTTTAAATGTAGCTTTTTATTTGTAAGGCTTTGAAAATTTGTTTTAATTGCGTAATGTCGTAGGATGCAGTTTCTTTTAAGTGATGGTCTATTCTAATTTTTGGATGTGATTTCTTATGAGATTGAAAGGGTCAAAAGACTAATCAATAACTTCCTAGATAATTCAGGATTGAGTCAAGCTGCATCCAGACATTAAATTCTGCTATTTCAGGGTATTCTAGAATAAAGCACAAATATCCCAAAAATAACAATAAATACACAACATCTGGATGCAGCCTCTGATTGTGGAGAAGTTATTGATTGTGACAGTTGTAGAATTTGTACAGCGCCTGTAGTTGTCAGCTTAGGTACATCTCCCCTGCATTACTTAAATACCATGTGGGTGGTGGAACTGGGACATAACATGCTACTCATGCCTTCTTTAATGCTGTGGTTTTGTTCCCACAGTTATAGCCTACTTATTATTGGGCACCATTAAGTAATGGCTGACTTCTGGTTGACTCTATGGGCACTGCTATGCAGTGTTCTTGGCAGAGTTACAGAGGTGGTTTGCAATTTCCTCCAGAGTGACAGGATCAAATTGCCACCCTCTGTTTTCCAGGCAGTTTGTTCTTCCACTGAGTTATAGCTACTTCCGTAGCTTACTTATAGCTTCATCTAAAACTGCCTTAAGCTTTGGCTGATATGCATGAAACACATGAACAGGTGACTTGTGGGCTTCTGTTTGTATACCCTAGAATCATTTATGTAGGCTTCAGCTGAGTTCTGAGGTAAAGTGGAGCAGGTGGTTAGCATGCTGTGAAACACAAGTGCTGAAAATTAAGAGCATATAGGGTTTTTCCACTGTCACTAGAAGTACCCATTAAGTACGCATTAATGGGTACAAAAATGCCATTACGTACCCATTAATAGGTATTTAATGGGTACTTTTAGTGACAGTGGAAAAACATCCTTAGTTGGATTAGCCTGATGATATCTCTGAGATGGGGATGGCCCTATGATGTCCAAAGGTCTGGGCCTGGAACCGCTGCCTCTGTTGGATTTATTGTGTGAAATAATCAGAGGCAAGGGCATATCCATAGGTCAAGAAAGAGTGATCTTAGTGTCCCCATCCTGTTTGGATGATACAGCCCCTGAAGGGCATCTGGAATGTTTCAAAGAGCTGCCTAAAGTGGTTGTTTCCCATGAGTAGAGTATGTGCTGAATAACATGCAGGGCCATGTGGGTTAAAAAATCTTGCCCAAGAGATTGCACTCACTGTGAAAGTGGCTTAGAACAATTTTGCACTGGCTGAAATAGTAGACCAGCAAACCACCCTTCCACACACACACACTGGGGCTCCCTTAGACCATAGAAAGGAGACTCCTAATATATTTGCTGGACTGGTATTTCTGACCAGTATGGAATTGCCCTTAGGAATGTTCCATATTTTACCTGTGTTCACCCACCAAGGTAGTCTGTGCAGTGTAGCAGCTAGAGTGTCTGAATTCAGCCTGGGAATCCTTGGACATTACCACTGGGCATGGTCACACCTTCACTTTAAATCTTATTCAGTCCATCTTCAGGCCTGACTGTTCATACTTTTTCATTTCTATCCATTTTCTCGGTGGACTTAGATGATGTAAAGTCCACAAATAGAAATGGATAGAAATGACCAGGTGTGAGCAGTCAGACCTGAAGATGAACTAAAGAAGGTTTAAAGTGATGTGACCGTGGCCGTATTTCAATAGGTGTCTCCAAAAAGGTTCTGTCTAGAGGCCTGTCATGTAGGAAACAGGAACGGAGAGAGATTGCCCACTGCTGTCAGAAAGGCTTTTTAGCATCCCACAGCTGGGTTGCTTCAGGGAGGGTTTTTCCCACTAGGGTGACAGCAGTACAGGCGTGTGAATGGGCCTGACTAGTGAGCGAATGAGTGTTCACTCACAGGTAAGTGTGGAATAGCCCTGTTTCCGCCAAGATTGTCTCACAGTATGTTCAAACTTAAGCCTTCTTTAGTAGACATGTGCACAAATGGTGTTTTTTTTGGCATTCGATTTGTAACGAATTGAATGTTCAAAAATCCGTATTTGTTCCAATAGGTGCCCTTTGGATTCTATTTGATATGAATGTATTTCTGTGAATTCATACGATTATCCAACGTGTATGAATACATATCCGATATGAACAGATGCGTATCCTCACAAACGTATACGTATCCGATATATGTATCCCATAACATATCCGCTCTGAAAGCGTCAAATCTGAGCCGAATCCACTTTTAATTCACTCTTGATCCATGTCAAATGCAGCCTGGATCCACTGCAGATGTGACTGGCACAGCCGCTTTCCTTCCTCCCCGGTTTAACAAATGACCAAATTATTTGTATGACTGTCTGAACTATTCATATGAATGTCCAAATTATTTCTATTTGTATGAATGTTAATGTACAAATGTCCAAATTCGTATGAATGTGCACAAATAGTGAATGTTCTAGGAAATACTTACATAATTTCTGAGCAAGTGTTTCAGTTTGGTTTGGCACCCCAGCAACCCATTGTTCTGTTCCTCAGCAGCAAAGGAAAGGCTTGTCATGATAGCCAAAGCGGTCAAACTGTCTAGCCAAAGAGACGACAGCTTGATGCAATGAAAGGTTGGATTATACCAAGCCTCCCCAAACACAGCCCATGTGGTTGTTGATGGGATTAGGTATCGGTAGGTCTAGGTCTACTGCATATGGTGGAACTTCTACAGTCATCGCTCAGTGGTAGAGCAACTGTTTGAGAAGCTGAGAATTGCAGGTCCGATCCCTGCCTTCTTTTTGAAAGAACATAATGGCAAACCAAAACCAGTTCTGTTTGTCAAGAAAACTGCATGGGTACGTCCACCCTGACTCAGTGGTGTGAAGTAGCAACATTAAAAAAAACAATGCAGTAGTAAAATGAGGTTTTCCTCTTCTCCAATAATTGTACCTAGAACCTAGGACGTTTGATGCTACTATAAGCCTTTTCCTCAGAGGTGCTGTAGTCTGGAAAGCAGAGGGCTGCCCATTCCATCCCCAGTCTATCCTCAGAAGCAGGTAATGGCAAACCACTTCTGTATCCTTGCCAAGAAAACTTCATAGAGGTGCCCATGCAGTCAACCAGATGTCGGTCAGTATTCCGTGGTACTCGGCCTTTTTTACTAGCAGCCCCCCTTCCACATGCTGGTATGGTCTAGGAGACGGACATGTAGAAGGGAGTCTACCTTGTATGCTTTTTGGTCTGGTATGAAGCCAGTGCAGAATTGCCCTAAGACGAAGGTTGCCGCGAGCACTTCCTGTGCATTTGCACACAGAATCCGATCGGGCTTGAAACCAAATCTTTCGGTGTCTTCACAATTTGCCCCCTGTCCTGGGAGGGCAAGTGCTAGAATGCTTTAGGCATCTACACTAAGTGCCGGCTAAATGCAAATAGGAACTCTGGTGACAGCACCAGCACGCTTTTGTGCTGCTGTTGCTGGGACGACCTGGTGACACAGCGTGCCATTGTGCCTGTGCTGCCGGTCACATGCTCCCCTGCACCTGGAAGAGGTGTGTATGCAGCACGCAGGGCTGTTCCAGCCCTGACACTAGTATAGGCACGGAGTACCATTGAGTGCTCCACACCTCTATGTGCTTGGGATGCTCAAGCATGCATGGAGCCGTTTGTAGTGAAGAAACATCTCTGTGATGTGTGATGTGTGGATGGACCTTCGGAGAGCTGCCCTGGGCTTTGCTAACAATGCAAGTGCAAAAAGGCTCTTTGACAGTGGCAACACAGCTGATCCTTTTATTGTTGTTAAGGGCAGGAAGCTTACTCACTAAGTGGAAATAAAGACACAGGAGCTAGCTGGAAAACTGAAAAGGAACAATTTGGTGGAAAGGCTGCCTCCATGGGCCCCTGCCTAGTCTACCACTTGAGGACGAATGTGTCATAGCTGGTTTATCATCTGCCAATATGGTTTCAATTGGTCCTAGCAGAAATGAAAATGATCAGAATTATTGTTTCTGCTCCCTTTAAAGTCTGCATAATTATGCCTCCCTGTTGCAAGCGTGAACCATCCAAAATTGAGGATACAGGCCAATATGCTCTCTGAATGCCAATTATATTTAGACACAAGAGGAAAGTATTTATTTATTTATTTGTTGTATTTATATTGCAGCTACATCTGAAAGACCCGAGATGGCCATTAACCACACAGTAAAAAATATATTAGCAGTGACAAAAGAATAGAAGCAAACAGGTAACAGCCAAAGAACAGGTTGCAACTGAAAAAGCTCTTTGGTGTGAGCTCCCTTATTATTATTTTGCATTTCTGTCGCACCCTATACGTGAAGGTCTATACCTGAAGGTCTCAGGGCAGGTAAAAACATTTAAAACCAGAAATATATTAAAACAACACATATTAAAACAATGACAGTGTCTGTAAAGTGAGAAGAGACAGTATATTCCCATTTAGCCAAAGGCCAGGGCAAAGAGGTGTGTCTTCACTGCCCTGCTAAACATATACAATGAAGGGGCCTGACACACCTTAAGGGGGAGATTATTCCATAGCCTGGGGGCCATCACCGAGAAGACCCTCTCCCGGGTGCCCACTCCTTTTACCACTGAAGGTAGTGGGACAACCAGGAGGGTCTCCCCTCCAGGTCTCAAGGCACAGACAGGTTGATATGGGAGAAGGCGTTCCTGATTCCTTGTGGACCTGCAACCTACAAGAGATCCTATTGGGAATATCTTACTGGGCAAATCTTATTAAGTTGACGAAGTCTCTTTGGAAAATGCATGGGAACTAAGCCATGGAGGGCCTTAGAAACAGTAACTAAGGGCCTTTTTTTCACTTGGCCCTGTGGGGATGCTCCATCATGAAGAATCTGGGCTGTGTGGAGCTCCACGTGTGACCGACTGTCCCTCAGCCAGAGAGCTGTGCAGCATTAAAAAGTGCTCCACAGCCATGCTTGGACATGTCTAGCTTAACCCTGCATGCATTGTTCACACCTCCTCTGGGTGGATGGGGCATGAGGCAGGGCAGCCTCAGTTGTTTGCTGTCACCCGGTCACCACAGCAGTGGCCGGCACACTTAGCCATTGCCGCAACGAGGCAATCATTTCTAGTAGAGAGGCAATTACACTTACCCAGCTCTTGGCGAATCACCAGGTAAATTTAGGATAGATTGGGTGTTGTACAGTGCAAATGCCCAACCCACTCTGCCATCTTCACTTCCCTGGGACAATTTCCTTCATTAACTTCATTTTGCACCAACCAGCACCTGATCACTTTCAGGCACTGGACAGCCTGTCAACTTAAGTTGCTGCTATGGCCCCAAATTCAGATATATTGTGAATCATCAGCTTGTTAACAATTGATCCCCTCAAAGGTAAGTGAAAATGGACTCATATCCCTCAAAAGATTATCCAACAGAGTTTTGGGACTGTGACATATTCTAAAACCTGACTGCAAAGGATTTAAATAGTCCTCTTCTAGTTGGGACAAGGCAATCCTTACCAAAAATCTTTCCCCCAATATCTCATGGTCTAAAAAGATTGTTTTTAGGAAAAGATGGGCAACTATCTCTTTCAAAACTGCCATTACCACCCATTCTGTAAAGGGGCATTCACAATTTCAGCAATCCAGTGGAATCCCAGGATCTCACAGTAACCAGGGTGAGGCAAGGAGCAACCACTTTTAGCTCAGCCCATATGCAAATACATAAGGTCCTCTTCCCCAGATTTTCAGGGACCCTCTTTGTGTGAGCTCTAATTGAGCACAAACCTCAGTAAATTTACCTGTAAAATGATTGAGAAGAGTATCTCATCAACCAGAGCAAAATTTGTCAGTTGAGCAGGAGTCCAATAAGACTTGAATAATAGTGAGGGTGGTGAAATTACATTTAGCTAGCCTTATTGCTTTGGAATAATCCTGGATGGAAGCTACCAACTGTGCATGACCAGCTAAGTGCTGCTTGACTTTCTTTGAATCGTGAAGTTCCTCAGATTGAATCAAAGGGCCAATTCACACTTGGCTCATAGTGCACAAATATTCGTAGGCATTCAAAATACGATCAAATGTGCCAAATTTCAACATTTGAACTTGAATAGAATATCCCGAAATTCAAGTGTAAACACTGGAATCCTATTTCAAACTTTGGAACGATTTGTTTGAATTATCCGGACATTCGTACACAATGTGTACTTGAAGATCCCATCTTTCCCACATCTGTAGGCACTGGTATGGATCTGTATGGGAGGAAAAGGGGTTGCATATGGGGTAACTGCGGGATGCATACGAATGTATCCATATGGAAGATGCGTATGGGCCCGTACGAATGTTGTTGACATTTGTATGTGCAGATTCGAATAAAAAATTTGACCACATAGATTCAAATTTGGTAAAAACAAATCAAACCTGGTTAATTTCGAATTTAAAGGATTCAGATCGAATTGGATTTTTGGGTATTCAATTTGATTCGAATTGAATGTCAAAAAAAATTGTTCACATCCCTATTGGTAAGCTCCTAGACGGAGTGTTCACATGTGAAGAAGCTGTTATTTCACCAGAAATGGCTGCTTTGTGGAAGCATACCACATATGCCAGTGTTTCCCAAAGTGTGGTACGCGTACCCCCAGGGGTACGGGAAGAGTTTGGTGGGGGTACGCATTGCACCGGAGTTTGGTGGGGATCATGTGGGAATATCCACTGCACTGTGCTTAGCTGCACCCACAGAACAAGGAAAGAAATAGGCGCGTATCACAGTTTTTACACGGGAACTGGGGCCATCGTACATCGTATCGCAACTCATTATGGCGGGAACTTCTGCGCATCCTTCGCGCAGCTCGGGTTTGGCCATTTTTAAACTGCAGGAACGTTAACAGTTGACGTTGAGCCACGGAGCTGTTTAAACGCCACAGAATTACAGTGTTATCTAACGGTCTTGTGAGGCGTGACACGGCGTGAAAGTACTGCACTTCATTACAGAGACAACAACTTACTTCTTTAATAGTTAGTTCCGGGCGCCTGTTATTGTCCTTTAGTAAGTTCCACTGATTTTGATTATTTTTATAAAATGCAATTTTTATCCCTAATGTTTGTTATGAGGGGTACTCAGCGTTACGAAAATTATAGAAGGGGTACACATATGTCAAAAGTTTGGGAAACACTGACATATGCAGTATGGGTGGTGCAGGTTTAACTGCACCATGTATGTACTAGCAGCAGAGCTGGTAAGGCTCTGGGTGCATCTTCTGCACCTCCTCTTGTTTAGAAGAGGTGTAGGAAGGTCAAGTGACAGGCAGCACACATACAATCATGCACTGTGCTGCCCAGTTGTGCCCAGACAAGAGTTTGTATTTAAGGTAAGTTTTGGGATGGTTTGGGTAGGTTGCATGTTCTCTAAGCATCTGCAAATGTGGATACTTAGAGTGTACTAGCATTATGCCTCCTAACTGACTAAGGCATAGTGTGAATTTTCTTGAAAATTCTGAGTGGCTTCTTGAGGGCAACAGTGCTTCAGTACTCATGGAGCTCCATGCATCTATGAGATAGGTGCATCAAGCTCAACTACATTATCTGGAAAGTTCCCAAGGTCTCTTGAAACTTTGGGGGATCACAATGGAAGGCCTTTCCTCACTCCGTTACTAAACTCAAATTAAGGGAGTAATCATATCAGGAAAGTGGAAGGATCGATGACAAAATCTAATGAATTTACCCCAGCATGAATTGGGCATGAAATTATTTCAGGAACATCAAATGTGTCCATAGTCAATGTAAAGTCTTAAGATTCCTTTTGTCCACCATCTAGTGAAGGGACATTAAAATCTACTCAAGCCAAAAGCCTTTGGTGCTTTCATGTTGGGTCTTAACATCTACAATTCCATTTGTAATCCTAGGAAAACTCAATTTCTAACCCACAGAACTGTTTTGAATGCACTGAAAGTTTCTAGATATCCCATCTAGAGCTTCCCATAGTTTCTAGAGCTTCCCATAGTTCCATGCTAGAGTTTCTACTAGAGTGGATGCTCAAGTACATCTTTCAGGCTGGGGGGGAGGGCAAGCAGGATGCTTCTAAGGCCATTTGCTGGATTTGAGAGCAGGAGGTTTGCCCTTGTCTCTGCTTGAGATGCCCATGGGCAATTGGTGGGCCAGTGTGTGTGACAGAATGCTGGATCAGAGGGGCTGTGCCCTGATCCAGCAGGGCTCTTATGTACTTGGATCCAGAGCTTCATATCTCAGCAGTATCTGGCTTCCTCACGTGACAATGAAATTTAAGTATCTTTTTGCTGCTCCGATCACTGTTTCTTTTAAACTTGTTTTTGTTTGTTGTATACTTTTTTGACGTAGTCATGCTGACTGATGGACTCCCCTAGAGAAAATCTCCCTTCCAAGTTGGCTATCCTGCAAATAGGCTGGAGAACTTTGAAAGACTGCATTCATTCATCTTCAGCCATTTTCCTTGTTGCAATCTGGTTTTTGAAAGATAAACAGAGGGAAAATGATGATGCTGACCTTGATCTAACCAACTCTATTGTCCCAACCCACCAGCTGAGTATCATTGATCTAATATATCTCTTTCCAAAGGTGTTCTTACTTCTTTTTTAGAGAAGGGGCTATGGCAGATCCATTGCATGTGTCTTGTTGCCCAGAATGGCTGCTTTGTTTCCTTGATGCTCTGAACTTGCTTGCCCGATGAAAGAATTTAAGGGAGTGAAAGCTTACCATAGTTCCATGCTAGAGTTGCTTTATTTTTTTTAATGAATAGTGGTAATTTGAGAGCAGCCTAGTGGATGTATGCTCAATATATGGGTGTTTTTCCACTGTCACTAGAAGTACCCATTAAGTACCCATTAATGGGTACTTAATGGGTACTTCTAGTGACAGTGGAAAAACACCCTATATAAATTTGAGATGCATGCTGTAAATGACAAGGGGGAAGAAGCAGAAATGGACTGGAAAGGATGTCAGGAGGCAGAAACACTTTATTGGAGGCAGATTTGAGTATGTGGGAAAATGCCTTTTTGACCAGGGAAGACGAAAACAAATGAATAAACAAAACAAATGCTTCTAAAACCAAATAGTACACAGTAGATCAAAGACACAGTCATTTTGGAATGTGAGTTGAGCTTTTACCCAGCCTTTAATGAAGAGAGAATTGCTGGACTAACATTGCTTGGTGTGTATTTTTCCCCTCCTTAATCCTTTGCCCAGGGTGGTTCAGCATTCAGAACTTATGTAGCATAGATGTCTGCTGTGCCCCTCTAGGACTGCTTTTGTATTGTAACACAGCAAATAGGGCTTCAAAAAGTAACACAAATTGATAAATGCTAGCCAAAACAGACAAATACTGTATTATAAAGTGATCTCAAGGAAATCAGATCAGGAAAAGAGTGACTAGAGTAAGTGAAAATACTTGTGGCTAGGCAAAATGTACTTCGGTGGGCCTTTTCACACTTGGGGGTGGAAAAGTCAGTCTGAGTATGATCCATTCCAGAAGTGATCTAGCCTTAGAAGATCTTAAACTTTGGTCCTCCACATGGCCCTTCATCCTTACCATGGTTTTCATCATCCCCATCAGTTTCTGTCACCTCCATCGCTTGATCCTCAGTTCCAGCCACCCATGGGCTCATCACTACTTCGATCTGTTATCCATTGCTGTCAAGGAAGCCTTCTGATCTGGTTGCTCTGTACCCTGCCTTCCAGCATGAAGCCACGTGCCACATCCAAAAGACTCTAGCTAGCCTGCTGTCTCTGACTATAGATGGCTTGCACTACTGATCTCTAAGCACAGTCCAGTGCAATAGCAAAGTTTGGATCATGTGCACAACCTGTTCTCTGCTTCAAAACGAGTTTATTTACAACTCTAGCTTCCTTGCCTACTGAAGCACTGGTCTGAGTTCTCCTCACATCAGCAAGAGTGAGAACTGCTGCTCCTGGCTGGTTCTTAACGTAGGGCATTGCTAGGGTAAGGTCCTTCTACTGTCTTCCCTGTCCTTTTGACTTTAATTGACAAAGACTGGCTTCAAATTGCCTTTCTAACCTGTGCGAACTTACTGCTTCTTATTGGGTTTGCACAGTGCCCAGCCTGAAATGGCTATTTTTCTCTTCTGCTGCTTTTTCAGATAGATGGTTCTTTTATCGAAGAAACTGTCTCAATGATATTTTGCATGTAAGCATATGCCCATTTATCATTTTTAAAACCAGGAAGGGCTGCAATTTCTTTAGCGGTTCATGGCTGGAGTAGGCTAATTTACCCATACATGTCCAGACCACGTCCTGTAACAGCTGTTCCAAGCCATGCTCTGGATGCAAAGTCTGAATCATGCTGAGGCATGTCCCTTCCTCTTCTCCCGATTAGGGCAGGCGTTCCATTTTCTAAATGAGCTTGACTTGCTTTTAATAACTTCCCGCACCACATTTGTAAGCAACACTAGTGTTCCCTTGGACTTGGCACTGCCTTTTTTCTTTTAGGTATGCATTTGAATTCAGCTTCCATTATTGTATTTGTGAATGGTCTCCTAGGATTTTGGAGTGATTGGAGGCTTCCAACTTTCCCTTTCAACTTCCTTTTACTACTTTCCTTATTTTGGGGAAATTTTCTTTATGAAAGTTTAAGATCTTTGTTTCACATTCCATCAACAATTATATGGAAGTAGAACTTTATTACATTGTCACTGTTTCCCATTGGATCAGATTTGGAGCATTACTTAGGTTCAAGTCCAGTTGGCCCTGTGTGTGGAACAAGTACCATTTCTAAGAGTGCAGCCATGGAGCAACCAGACTTTGATCTTCCACCTAACAACCTAAATCACACTCCCCAATGCCATTGGTCCTGGCATGTGCCACAACCACTGGCTCCTTCCCAGCATTTTTGTACTAGCCTATCTAGATGCTGCACCATATCCATAACCTTTGCACTAGCAGGCAAATTACCAAGGGGATGAACATACCTATCTCTATTCCTAATGATCAAAACACCCAATACAAGAAGCCACACTCACCCTGCTGGTTATCAACCTTTATGAATTTTAAATTATTTTACTTTTTGAAATAATTTATACCATTCTAATTTTTTTTGGGTTACTATTTATACTTTGGTGCACGGTCTGCTCAAACTGACCTTGCTTCTCCTATCTGAGAAATGGGTCTCCCCACTAGCTCCCCTGGCTGAGTCAGACCATGTGCTCAAGCCCCTCTTGCCTCAGACCATGTGCACTCTGACTAGCTTAGAAACCAGCCCTTCTCTAACTACTAAACCAGGCACACACCAAGCTCGCAACAGACTCCCCCAAAGTCAGAAGATTTTACCCCACCAACTCAACAGAGCAACAGCAGTTATTGTTCCAAATCCTTCTGCCAAACTCCTATTACCTTTCCTTTCGTCTGTCCTCAGGAGAGCAGCCTTCTTCCAACTGAGTTCATGCTCAAACTTGCTTCTTCCAAGTGAGGAATGTGGCTCTTTGGGGAAATGTTTGTTCTGGGTTTTGTTCCTAACAAGGTAGATTTCTGCCTGCTGCTAACGTTTAGGGTACCTCGCACAAAGTCTGCCATGGGCTTTTCACACCTACCTGTCTGGGATACCCATGCATATTCTGAGATGCTCTGTCTGCATGTAGTAGTGCCACCTCCAGAGTATGCCTGAGCATGCCAAAGTGCCCCGAATCCTCCAAAACTTTAGAGAAATAAAAACTGTTCTACAGCTTGACTAGGAGCATCTAGTACATTCCCACAGTGGGAACATTTGCACCCACATCTGGGTGTGAAGCTTCAAGGAGGTGGGGCAGTGTGGTCACCTTGGCCTTGGCCAGGTGCATGGCAGTAATAGCTACAGCTGTTGCTGTGGTGATTGGGACAGTCTGATATAGACCATCCGCACCTTGAGTACCCTTAGGAATGTTGGGGATGGCAATGGCGCTCCCGTTGCAAACACTGGGCACCCTCCCTGAGCTTTCATTGGGACGGTACAGTGATATCATTCTGGCAGCCAACAGTAGAACTGAATGGGTTTGAGACATAGGTGGAGGGACCGAATATACAACCTGCTTTATTTGGCATATCTCTATACCTTGCTTTGGTCCCTGGGTGTTTTGTATCAGACCTTATCATCTTGATTATGATGGTTAGCATTGCAGTTGAATGGATTATACTGCCTCGGGAAGCACTTGCCTTTGCAGTCTTATTTGCTTTAATTTTCAGCTATAGACTTCCTTGTATCGTAACACTCTGGGGACATGAAGGGACACTATTGTTGCCCTCTTAGCCCCACTCATTCCCTGGCAAAGCCATATCTAGAGTCCAGTGCTCTGCCCTCTGGAGCCTTACATGCTCTCTGGGTGCCACCTTAGGACAGCTGGCAGAGTAGCATTTCCAGCAGACACCACAGAGAAAAAAAAAATCCTTTGGGGCATTCAGTTCATTGCATACAAATTCTTAGAAGGCAGAAATTTAGAAACCATCAAAATGATTTTGTCACAGTAAACGTATGAGGGAGATTTATGGATTAAAGTTAGAAGTCTGTTTCTAGACATTAAAATTCCATTCAAATAATTCTGTGAACTCTGTCTAAAGTATCATAGCAGGGACCAATAAGGTTTAATGTCGTTTTAGATGGAGGCTGTGTCGCCAACCACTTCAGCTCCTATCAGCTTCAAACAACAAGAGGATCAAATTGATCAGGGGTGATCAAAACAAAACCCCAGCAACTTCTGAAGGGCCACAGTTTTCCCAGATGGTGTTAATGAAGAGAAATTTGCTGCTGGATTATGAGCATCCCTCTCTTAGGCCTATAGATCACACTTGTACGCTTTTACCAGAACCACAAATGCTTACAGTGTCTTTCACCGGCTGAGCCCCGGTTGTGCTTTCTGATTGTACTTGACATCAAAGCACTCTCTATGCTGGCTTTTGTTCTTAAAAAATAGATAAATAAATAAAGTTTCTCTGTTTTCTCCAAAAAGAGCTTTTGGCTCTGAGCCTGCAGAACTTTTGCAATGATTTTAAGTAACATCTGCTTTGCCCATTAAAGTGATTTTTTTTTCTTACACTGGCCTCAAGCCTGTGTGTTTGCTGTAACTCATTAACAACAATTTCCTTCCCAAATGCAGGAGTTCACTGAACTCCAAATTGAACCGTAACGTTGCACGGCTGTGTCATGGTGAACGCAGGGTTGTGTGGCCTGGCTCCTCATGGATGCGCTCTTTGCTGAGTGCAACAAGCATCTGAAGACGCTTGGTAATTAGAAGTAGCGGCAGATAATAATGCAACATGGACCTTTTTTCTTAGTGGTATGAGGCCTGCCACTCAGTGGGTTGCCTGTTTGCTTTTTGAGTTTTTTTTTTTAAAAGTCAAGCTTCTATGGAGATGGATTAATAGCCTACACACATCTGATGTCATCTGACAAAGACCTGAGTGTCACTTGAGAGCAAATGGCTGACCATGGGGTGTTTTTCCACTGTCACTAGAAGTACCCATTAAGTACCCATTAATGGGTACAAAAATGCCATTTCGTACCCATTAATGGGTACTTAATGGGTACTTTAAGTGACAGTGGAAAAACACCCCATGGCGGCTAATAGAGAGATGATGAAGACAAAGAAGACAAAAAAAAAAAAAGAGAGAGAGAGAAAACCTCACCCATTTAAGGCGACTCAAAGCAGCTGACAGACCTTCTGGTCTTCTTCCCACAACAGACACCCTGTGAGGTAGGTGGGGCTGTGAGAGCTCAGAAAGAGAGCTATGACGATCCCAAGGTGCCCTACCTGGCTTCATGGGGGAGTGTGGACTCAAACTGGGAGACCTCCAGGTAAGAATCTAACCACAAGACCAAACTTGGATTCTACTAGTTTAGTTGTTTTAGTGTCATAGAAGAACTAAGTAGGTTAGGCTAAGTAGAGAGACTTTGGTAGTATCCAGACACGTTGAAAATGCCAGCAACCAGCCAGCATCACAGCAAGACTGGCAGACAGTCCTCCTGGCAGCAGCTTCCTAGCGGAACACCATGTCTGCATGCATACAGTGTTGGCCCCAGTGAAAAAACAGCACGGTAGCCTGCTCCAATGGGAGATTCCTTGAAAGCGGTCTCTGAAATATTCTTCATGGGTGAACCAAAACAGATGATCATGGGCCTTTTCGTACTTCCCTTCCCGTATGCATGCAAAAAAAACCCCATTTGTACACATCCCTACAGCAAAAAGAGATGTGTCATGTATAATCTACCTGGTAGCTGATGGCAGCGGATAGACAGAGAGGCAGAAGCTGACTTCGAATAGACAGTTTAAAAGTATTTAGATTAATAAATCACTTGCACAATGCGATCCAGTGTCTGGGGCCTGCTTAAAGGTCATATGAGAAGTTTGTTGACAACTGTGAGAAATTCACAAACAAAACAGAACTCTGTACTCATAAGAAAGCAAGAACATTAGATGAGTCCTGCTGGATCAGGCCAGAACCCATTTGCATCCTGTCTTGCACAGTGGCCCACCAATTGCTTCTGGTCATTTTCAAACAAAAGACAAAGTCAGAACCATCTATGCTTAGTGGTGCAAACAATGTGATATGATTTCACTATGAGCTGCATAATCAAAGAATTTATCTGTCCTAAATCTCTTCTATGGGATAAGAACACTGGGCATATGTCCCATCTAGTTCAGCAGCCAGTTCTCACTGTAGCCAGTGAAGTGCACAACTAAGTTCACTAGCAGGGCATGAACACATAACGTTCCTTGCTCACACAGTCTCCCAGCAGTTGGCCTTCAAAAGCATACCACTTCCTCTTATCAGAGGCAGCACACTGTCCTCAGTGCTAATACCCTTGATAGTCCTCACTTCTCTGGATTTGTCCAAAGCTGTTTTGAAATAATAGAATCATCGAGTTGGAATGGATCTCCAGGGCCATCGGGTCAACCCCCTGCTCAATGCAGGATTTCCTACCTAAACGATCCCAGACAGATGTAAGTTCAGCCTCTACATCAAGACCTCCAGTGAAGGAGAACCCACTACCTCCCGTGGCAACGTATTCCATTGACTAATTGAAAACTTCCTCATTGCCCGGAGGTTTTTCTTAATATCTAATCTGTATTTACTCCCTTGAAGTTTCTTACCATTGCTTCTAGTCCTGACATCTTGTGCAAATGAGAATAGGGGCAATCCCTCTCCACTGTAACAGACCTTCAGATACTGCAAGACCGCTATCATGTCTCCTCTCAGGCTTCTCTTCTGTAGGCTAAACATTCCTAGATCTTAGCGACCAACCCCACATCTCCTAACAGTGAAATCCAAAGTGTTCAACAGAAAAAAATTTCCCACCCCACCCATGTCTGTTTCTTCTAGGATTCAACTTCATACTCCTAGAACTAGTATTCTGAGAACGGAAGAAAAACTTCTCCCATGCCTAATTGTCTACATTTCTTTCATTCTGAAGGGTCCCAAGAGTAGCAACTTTTCTTTGAAGAAAAGTTCCACCAACTCCTTTACCATTTAAGTCACATTCTGTGGATTTTTCTCTGCTTCTGCTAAATCCTTTCCAAGATGTGGTGACTGTACACAATATTTCAGATACTGTGGACAATTTGTATGAAGACATTATAATATTAGCATTTTAATTTTCATTACCGTTTCTTCTTACCTTTATTGAACTGCTGGCCTCTTTTTTTTCTTTACAGCCCATATATGCTGTATTGCTCCTTTTGCTAAACTGACCACCATTGTAGCAAGAAAATATTTTTTCTTGTTCAGGCACCGTGACCTCAAACCCAACAGTGCATATCGCTGGGTTTGCCCTGCTGCACCTGGACATTTGCTGCCTGTGCCCCACGCGCCCTCAAGGTATAAGAATTTTGGCAGGAGGAGAAGGAACTGGCTGGCTGCTGCACCTGGGCATTTTCTGCCTGCGCCCCACCCTCCCTTGAGGAATAAGAACTGTGGCTGGAGGAGGAAGAACTGACTGCGCTGAGGTGCCTGCCACCGTTCCCCTACAGTTCTGGGTGATTTTATAATGTACTGTTTTATAATGAATGAAAGGTTATATATTTTTATATGTAGTTTTATAATGAACCATTTTGCATTGTATTTTTTCTTTGTTATAAGTGCCATGAGCATTTTTTCTTTTTCTTTCTTTCTTCATTTTTTTTTTTGAAGGACAGTATTAAAAAAAAAGGAAATGGACTGGGACCTTTGGTCAGCTGTTCTGGACGCCATTCAGCTTCAGCTACCTCAATTTGTGTTTGTGTTTTGGCTTATCTTGCAATATTTTGTATGACGTGCAATTTTTATAATGTATTTTTCCTATGTTTGGATTATTACTTTGCATTTTATGTTTTCTGTTTGTTGTAAACCGCCTTGGGCAAAATTTTATTTTGGTTACGCGGTATAGAAATAAAAATGGAAATGGAAATATTGGCATCCAGGATTTTAAGTTCTATTGTGAATCACTCCAGTTGCTATTTTGAGGCCTTAGTCTCTCAACGTGCAGAGATGCCACTGAAACAACAATCCCTTTTCATTTTTACCACCATAAACAATTTGGTGTCATCAGCAAACTGGATCAGTTTTGCCACATTTTTTTTCTACTACGCTTGAAAAAAGAAATCTAGATAATTAGTTGGTGTGAGGGCTTTTGTTTATAGAAGCCAAGTTGGCTATCTTTAACCAAGGCCAACTTTTCCAAGAGCTTGATAATTTTATTTTTAGTAATGGTTTTCAACATTATCTTTGAAGTGGATATTAAGACGTCAACCTTGCGATTTCCTGGGTTCCCCTGTGAACTTTTTTTTAAAAACTGGGCTATGCCACCCCAGAAGACAAGTTGGAACACATCTCTGAACCTGAACTCCTGTTTTTAGGAAGGCAGTATGACGATCTGAGCCAAATAAAGATGACAAGGGAAGATGAGGTAGGCCTTATTGATAGAGCAAACAACAACAAATCCACCCAAAAGTTATTAAAGAACTCTGAGCTGAGATTGCAGACCTCTTAACAAAAATATGCAAGCTACCACTATGTTAGTTTCTGTAGTTAAGGACTACAGGCCCCAATTCTGGGATATATTCTGAAACAAGTTTCAGTTTTTACTATTTTTATTTTGATCTATCCCGAGACTCTTGGGGATAAGGCAGGATAGATAGTGGACTAGACTACCTCATGAAGTGGCAGTTTTCCCTTCAAGTAGAAGTTGGATAGCCGTTTGGTGAATCTTGCATTTAGTACAAAGTTGGACTTGAAGACCTTTGGCTGCATTCCTACTCATTCTAAAAAACGATTTCAAGACAATCTGAACTTTCTTTGTCCCCATTACCAATTCGGTTCAGGTGTTTTTTTGAGGAGTAAATAGCTAAAAACCACAATAAAAAACCCTGTAATTTCAGGTATTTTCCCCCTTTTTGCTCTTAAAATACTTTTTCTTTATTCCTTTGGGAAGGGTACAACAGTACTGGGGCAGATCCATGATGAAATGGGTGGGGTTTCTCCCTGCAGGATGCCCCCTTGCCAGATTTAAAGTGCCAGATTTATTTTTTCCTCTGCAGAGCACTTCACACGGTTTCATTTTCAGCCACTTCACACTGATAAGAAGTAACAATCACATAAGTTTCATTTCCCACCCACGCATTTCACACTGATAACAAAGTATCCTGTTTATATGAATTCAATAGGAGGGACACAGGCTGGTGAGCGAAAGAGTGCTGTCTGGCACACAGCTGCAGAGCAAAGCAGCCGAGAGAAGCATGTCCCTCCATGCTCTGCCGGTAACAGAGCATGTGTGTGCGGCCAGCTGAGCAAGCGGGCAGGCAGTGCTCTCATGCTCTCTTTGCTGCCGTTTTTTCACTTCTCCACAAAGCAAAAGGTGGTGGCAGCAGAGCGAACGCTGCATTGATCCATGCCTCACCACTCTCCAGAGGAGGAAGACAGCAGCAGCGGCTTGCTTGACTAGGCAATTTCCCCTCAAGAGTCCCACAGGGGAGTGCACAAGTGTGTGTGTGTGTGTGTGTGTGTGTGCAGGAGCACTTGGCTCCCTTCTTTTTATTTTTATTTTTCCTTCTAAGCAAGTCTGTGATTGGGAAGAAGGACACTGGGGTCAAAATCGAGGGGGCTTTGTCTCCCCCCCCTTTTTTTTTTTAACAAATTATGATTTTAAGAAGAGCATCCATGGAGGTCTGTGGGAATCAAACAGTGGCAGCCAAAGCAGGAGGGAGGGGGAGCTGGGATTCCCCACCACTGGCCACGTCATCGGATCAAACCCAATGGAGAGAGAGGGGTGGGTAAAGGGTGGGGAGGAAAAGAATTGCTTTCCCCAATGCGTTTTTTGGAAGTGTTTTCTCTGGGGTCACAATTCAGGGTTGACTGCGATTGCCAGATATGTGTTTGCAGTGGGGTTTGTTGTTTCGTTTTTACAACTGTTTTAAACAGCTCAGGTGGGAACAGACCCTTAGAGGAGGTAACTTTGTATTTTATGATTTTATGATTCTTAACATCTAAGAGGCCACAGCTAAGCACTCCTGCTCCATATGTTGCTGATTGCTCAATCCTTTTGTTTATTGCCACTGGCTAGACTGTCTGGGACTCACGGTGGTGTAATCCACCAACATCTGAAAGACTGTGGCTTGGCCAGTTGTCCTCTAGGGAATTTATTTTCTGGCATTTTTATTCATGTTCTGATTGATATGAAGGACCCCAATAGTTCCTAATATGCCGAAATGCAGATACCTATCAGATTAACATTTTGCAAAAGTGTGGCATGTCTACGTAACTGTACTCCACCCCTTGGCCCTCCTTGAGGAAGGCTGATAGGCTGTCATGTGCTGTTTGCCTTAAAGCCACTGAAGCACAGTGCCAGTTTGCACAAAAGTCCCTTTTACTTAAAGGAAAGGTTCTTTCCCTTGTCATTGCCAAAGGAAAATGGACGATACATTGTCCTCCTTGCAGGGACAGAAGAAGAAGAGCTGACTTTTATACTCCACTTTTCTCATCCTTAACGGGACTCAAAGCAGCTGACAAACATTTTGTCCTTCTTCCCACAACAGACACCCTGTGAGGTAGGTGGGACTGTGAGAGCTCAGAAAGAGACCTGTGACTCGCCCAAGGTCACCCAGCTGGCTTTGTGTAGGAGCGTGAATTGAACCAGGAGACTGCCAGATAAGAACCTGACACTCTAACCACAAGACCAAACTGTTTCACCGTGTCTTATCTTTAATTCTCTCTTCCCACCCGGATAGTAATGTTGTCATCCTCCTGAGCATAATGCCCAGAACAAAGTCTGTCATTGGACAGGAGGAAATGGAGATTGCACCCAAGAAAATGTGGTTCCCTCCCAAATACTTGAGCATTCCCACTTTCTGAAAGAAAATGGGCTAACAAGCGGAAACGAGCTGATAACTATTTTGAGAATGCAAAATAGTCCTGATTTTGCCCATGTAGTTCAGCAAAGGTATGGAAAGTTAAAATCTTGTTGGGGCAAGTCAGATCTCAAAATGGCCTGTGAACTGATTAAATGCTGTGTCTGACCGCACATACAATGTCCATTAGAGAATGGCAGTTCAAAAGCAGGTCATTTTAATTCTGGGCCCATCGAAAAAGTACAGGGCATAAACAGATTACAGGCATAAATAAAATGAGATGTCATTAGTGCTCCAAGGAAGCCCTTATCTCATAGTTTCTTCAAACCTCCTAGATACGTAGGTTAATGATTACCATTCACTCCTTTAAAGAAAACAAAAAGAATGCTACACTTCCACGTAGTGAGAACAAAATGAAACTTTATGCCCAGAAAGCCCAGCTCATGCTTGTCAGGACCTTTCAATATGTATTTTAAGCATAGAGCAATGAAATATTTCCTGCAGTTCCAAGAAATCCTCATAACAGTGGAGCCTTCCAGCTACGTGTCACACCTGATCTAATGACCAGTCTTTTTCAAGCTGCTTATAAGCTCCAGATGTTCTCAACTTTACATAGAGACTTCATTAGGGCGCCAGATGGAGGGGGAATTCCTGCCGCCATCTTTAAGAGTTACTTTTAGGCTGCTGGGGCTATCTTCTTCCACCCTTAAGGTAAATCTGGAAGCGCAGTCATTCGGTTCTCATTTATTCATTTTCTTTCATTTGAGAAGCTGAAGCAGTGAAGAACATGAATAAAGCACCCAAGATGTTACAGACTCTACAGGGCGTTTGTAGAAGAATTTTACAACAAGGATGTTTAAAAACTACACTGGAGTCCAATAAAAGGGGGACCCGACTTGTTGCTAGTATACAACAAAGCAATGATTGGATAAACATATACATATTTTATTTTTATGCTTATGAATTTTAAATTCAATATATTATTTAATTCAATATTTTAACTTTTTTTGTGTGCATTTTAATCTTGTAAGCTCTCCTGAGCACGATACAGAGACAGAGTGAGGCACATACCGTATTTTCCGGTGTATAAGACGACTGGGCGTATAAGACGACCCCCAACTTTCCAGTTAAAATATAGAGTTTGGGATATACTCGCCGTATAAGAAGACAACACCCGGAGTATAAGACGACCCCTGACTTTTGAGAAGATTTTCCTGGGTTAAAAAGTAGTCTTATACGCCAGAAAATACAGTATATATTTATAAATATCTGTCAAAAACACACACCAGTAAAAATGGGGAAACAAACTACATAGAACTTTGTGTATGACTATCACCCAAAATGGCACAGTGAAAATAAGGAACTTATGGCATGTCCATTGGAACAGCACCAGAGAATTGCCTGGGTGAGAAAGGAAGTGAAAATGGTCACACAAAACTCTACTTGCACAAATATCTTAGATCAAAAGGCCTCCTGAGTTGGCAGTATAGGAAGAAAAACCGGGGTGTATAGGGTTGCAGCAGCTAAAGACATGAATCGAGGAATGAAGAGAAAGGACGGGGAATTATGTTGCTCAACTCTCAGGCCCTTTCTGCACTGCGTGTTTTTATCCTGTGCTACAGTGAGCTAATCTGTGCTGTTCCTGTGTAGACAACTCACTCCGAGGTGGGACCACATTGTGGACAACTCAGCTTCAAAGGCCAGGAACAAATGTTTTCTGTCTTTGAAGCTGCCAGTTGGGGCTTTTTTGGTTGGGGACCCAAAAGTTGTGTGCTCCTGGCACTGCTTTCGGATGTCTGGCCAAGCTGGTGCCAGGTCTGTTATATTGGCGTATGGATACACTCTGTCCACATGCTATCTCAAGATTGTTTTGAGACAGAATGAGCAAGGAAGATGGGAACATTGATGGGAGAGATAAGCACCAGTCTTGTGCTATTAGTCTTGTGAGGCAGAGAGAGGGTCGTAGGCTGTCAATAATCCCTGGAAGATGTACGTGACCTAGTGTGATGCACTGTGGGTGTCACACCTTAATTTTTTTTGTATTTGTACAATTGGTCCTTTAAAAGAAAAATCTTGTTCCTCATGTTTCCTGATAGGCTTCATCAAGAGAGCCTAATTCTGATTTGGTGATATAAGTGAGGAAGTACAATTAGGGGAGCACCTCAGGATATAATAGATTGGGGCAACTCATTCACCAGAACCAGTGGGGCAGCAAGGCTCCTGCTGGAACATATTTTGATCTGCTGTTTTTTTTTAAATATTTTTTATTGATTTTAAAAAATATTTTGATCTGCTGTTACTCTATTTGGAGTCTTGCTCCTCCTCTACCACCGACTTGGCCTCCCATTGTGAGTTGCTGTTACCAACAGAAGACACCATTGGGCTTGGCAAGAGCATGTTGGATTGGTGCAAACGGAGCCATGAGAAGCAGTCTAGTGAGTGGTAGTCTGCTCATTGGGTTAGTGCACCTGCACTCTGCTGCCATAACCTCTGTGCTGGAGCTTACTAACCCCTCCCTGGTCCTGTAACTAGCTGTGGGCTGGTAAAATGCAACCCACAACTTGATTGGGAGAAGCTAGATGGGTTGTGGCACAATGCAGTCATGTGCTGCATTCTAATCACCATGGCAATGCCCAGGCACATGCCAGATGTTGCTGTGGCTCTTGCCGTGCCGATCCAACCTGCTCTGACCTTGCCATCCGCATTTCAAGTGCTGATGTTCTGGGTCAGGGGTTTACTAGTCCTTGAAGTGTAAATGGCTCCCACTGTGCCTCAACCTTTCCAGCCTAATATGGTATTGTAATGTCATACTAGGCTGTAAAATGCAAACAGGCCCAAAGTTCACTCCATCGGAAACACGCTGAAGTTCAGCACTTTACTTAGCACAAAGAAACCTTGCAATTACGACCTCTTTGGAGCTTTCCTTGATTGCATTTTGCGGAGGATGTTTTCAAATCTCCTGGCTGTTCATCTTCAGGTGCATGGAAAATAGGGTGTGGGAACTTTGCCACTACTAAATCCAAATAATTTAATTATCTGTTTTGACAGCAACAGAGAGTCAAGGGGAAGAAAATGACTGGTTATGGCTTCCCCCTCCATTTGCTTTTCTTTCCATTTAGCTTGTTTCAGGCTAGAAACATGCCTAACAGGGATGGTGATGTCATCATACCAGACACCTCTCCTATACAAATGTTCAGTTAAAAAATGAACATTTTCCTTAAAAAAAAATTGTAACATAAACTCCTATAAATAAATAGCCCACAGTCAATTACAAAAATCCTAGAAGGTACAATACATTTTATGTTATTATCCACATAGAGCCACAGCATGGAGAGTAAGGGTGTGTCCAGATATGGGAGAACTGCGCATCAGAATGCACAGCTGAGACACCTGAAGCCCGATCCTCCATAGCATCAGCGCATTATGCTGCCACTACTTTGAATTTACCTACTGTGAAACGATCAACACTCGCTTTGCAGTTTCAGGTAAATTCGAATGTTCCCGCCAGTCTGGACAGGACGTCAAGAACAGTGAACGAGACTGAGCCTGCAGCTCTGCTCCTATTGGCTGCCCCTTCCCATGTGATGTGCATCTCACCGCCCATGCCGCAGAAGTCTCGCAGCTGCTGAGGAGGAAGCTGTGGACTTCTGTTTGGACTGGAGACAAGACGTCGTCACTTCACAGCAGGTAAGCTGTGTATTTTTATATATCTGTGGATTTAATCCGCTAATCTGGAAGCTGCTTAAAACACTTCCCAGGAGTGAATAGATGCTAGTGATAAGGCAGCCAAGTTCATGATTTCGCCACACACACCTCTACAAGCAAGGTGTTTTCAAGAGATCTGGAAAGCATAGGATAGCTGTTAATAGCCAGGAGTATTATTCTATGTATTTGGGCTGTTTTGCACTTCTCTGCTCTGGGACACTGTTCGACGGTAGTGAAGATCAGGGATGGCGTCCGGCATGTATGTTACGGATGCTTCACACATCTCAAAGCTTCTTGGCACTTAATTAAGTGCGGTGGAAGTGGGATCACTCCTATCTGGGAGTGAGTGCCTTGCTGCAGCAAGAGCCGTGTGTGGTGAGCTGTTGCTGTGGTGATGGAGGATGCAGCATGTGGTTGCACCGCCCTACTCCCATGACCCTTTGCCCAGAAGTAGTGGGAAGGGTGTGTTTGGGGCTGTACTAGGAGCACCATAGTGCTCTTAATATGCTCCTAGTCTAGCCGTAGAGCACTGTTTGGTTCTCCACAGCTGTCAGCATTGGGGGATGGTCCTGCATGCTGAGAACTGAAGCCTACTCACACTTAGGCCTCTGGTAACTGCATACCAGAGAGGCCTAAGTGTGAATAGGCCTCAGCTCTGGAATGGCAGTGGCTCCGTGCTGGGTGGATGCTCTGTGCCAGGGCATCCCAAGACTTTCCTATTCGCCAAAGTGCAAAAAGGCCCTTTGGGTCCCAAATCATTCAGGGCTTATGAATCCAAAATGGCCCCCTTCCATGAGTCCTTGT
This sequence comes from Aspidoscelis tigris stejnegeri, assembly GCA_023333525.1. Taxonomy (NCBI): domain Eukaryota; kingdom Metazoa; phylum Chordata; class Lepidosauria; order Squamata; family Teiidae; genus Aspidoscelis; species Aspidoscelis tigris. Next base: position 85,169,528 of record JALMGA010000002.1, on the reverse strand, counting down.
AGTTCACAGGCGGCCAGGCCAGGGCCTCCAGATGTGGTGTTACTTGGTCTCTTACTCTTTCTAAACACTCCTCATTGCTTAGTTATGAATGAGAGTACAGTTCAAAGTGTTTGTGTGAATAAATTTTAAACATAATTCCAGGCTGTAACAGGATCACAGTTGCTTCTGTCTTTGGCCATTGGATAGATCCTCCGCCTTCCTTTCAGACATCTTTGTTTGGGTGCAGAAAGGCATGTGGGATGCATACTGTGTTTCTGTGAGATGAGATGAGTTTGAACAAGCACATTCTGATCCACTTGGAGCCAACTATGTGGACATACACAGACACCCCTAGTCTGCTTTTTGGCCTATTTAGCATCAGTTCCCATGCTCTCGAGGCAAGATGCTTGCTCTCTAGAGGGTGTCTGAAAGGGACAGATGTTTCAAGGATGGTCCAAATAAGTTTGAGATGAATGCCAATTCCAGACTGAGATTGCATTTCCCCCCGAAGCCGTGTGTGCATGTGGTATGTTACTTTCTCTGACATTCTTTTGTCCTAGTTAGTTTTGATCTAGGAGCTGACTGTCACCACATACCCATGCCTGGAGCTGCCTAACATCTTAAAACATGCAATTCAAAGAATAAATGCTCCTGTTCATGCCTTGCACCCACAGTTCATGGCAAGAACCTGATAAAAACTGTGGCTATGTAATGGCATTTCCTGGTTTTGCTTGTGATGTAGTTTCAAGTATACATCGGCAGCCCCTGAATAAGCAAATGAATTTCTCTTCACAGACTGCATCTGTGAGGCATGGCTAAGCGCTGAAGGTTTTTTTCCCCCTCAGTATTTTCACTTCTCCTCCTCTCTTCTATTTCATATAAAGCACTGGAGCACTGTTTTAAATCATAATAATCAATTTCAATATTTGCCATGCCTGAGATGAAAATATGGGACCTTGTTTAGATCCCAGAATTATCTCCTGTCATACCTGCACGATGGCACTGTAAGCCTGGTACTTACCTTGTCTGGTGCTTGATCCAATTTATTTATTATTTATTTATTTACATTTGTATCCCACCCTATACCCTAGGGTCTCAGGGCGGGTAACAGCATATTTAAAAGACAAAAATATTTAAGATAAAACCATATATAAAAAACGGTATAAAACAATAATATGTGCAGTAGGGGAAAACTGTGCCACATTTAGCCAAAGGCCAGAGCAAAGAGGTGCGTCTTCACCCCCTTCCTGTACGTATACCTTGGAAGGGCCTGATGCACCTCGAGGGGGAGGCTATTCCACAGCCTGGGGCCATCACCGAGAAGGCCCTCTCTCGAGTGCCCCCCCATCTTACTGTAGAGGGTGGTGGGACAATGAGAAGGGCCTCCCCCCCCAGATCTTAGGGCACGGGCAGGTTGATATGGGAGGAGGCGTTCCTTCAGATATTTGGGGTCCAAGTCATTTAGGGCCTTATATGTTAAACACCTTGAATTGGGCTCGGTAATGAATCGGCAGCCAGTGCAGCTCTTTTAAGACCCGTGTGATGTGCATCCAGCCAGATATTCCTGTAAGCAGTCTTGCAGCTGCATTCTGCACTAGCTGTAGTTTCCGGACCATCTTCAAGGGCAGCCCCATGTAGAGTGCATTGCAATATTCCAGTCTAGAGGTTACCAGGACGAGGATGACTGTGGCCAAGTCGTCTCTGTCCAAAAAAGGCTTAAGCTGATGCACCAATCGTAGTTGGGAATAGGCACTCCTGGCCACAACCTCCAGCTGAGCTTCACGCGTCAATGCCGAATCCAGGAGTACGCCCAAGTTATGCACCTGTCCCTTCCCATTATGATGGGCATAATGGGTATTTCTGAGTATTCCGATGGTGTGAAATACTTGGAAGTGTGCAAGCACCAGCTCATGCTCATGCACAGTGGGAATTTTTGTTTTGGTTAGTGGGTATTTCCAAGAAGATGGATCCTGGGAACAAGTACCCAGGCAAAGAGCCTGTTCACCCTTGGCTTTATTCTGGAATACGTTCTGGAATAGCATATGTTCTGCTGTCTATATGCTGTGTTTCTGAAACCTGGTGGACTCTGAATTAGCATGTGGACAACAGACCCCTCTCCTGAAATCTATTCCGAAATATGCCCATCTGTGAACAGGCCCAAGAAAAGAAATATTGCCCTTTTGGGAAAACGCAGGTTGGGACTTTATTTTCCCCCAGAATAGTGATATTTTCGGTTCTCACCCCTATATCCCAGCGCTATGTTGGGATTGCCTAACCCTAACCCATGGTGGAGGCAGGAACTTCCATTTGCATCTGCTTGTACCAACTGCCCTGGCCATCACTTTAGCTAACACATATAGTTGCAGTTATTTTTCAAGCCTGAGATGTAACTGCTCCCTTGGAGCCATGAAAATCCCCACTGGAATTGATTGGGGTGATCAGAAGTGCAGCCACTGCCCAAATCATCTTGGTGTCCCATCATCTGCACAGGATGGTTGATTTTAGGCACTTCACAGCAGCAGACTATGCCTTGTAGGCATAGGCAGCCCACCTTCACTTGGTTCATGGCAGCTACAGCTGTGAGCCAAAATCAAGGGTAAGGGTGTTGTAAAACAGAAAAATCCCACTCTCTCCCAAGTATACTTTCAGATGTTCAGGTTGGGGGAATGCGTAACTCTCCCTGTCTCTGAAGGCACTCTCTGTGGGCATCTGAATACATCCCTTATGGTGAGTAACTAATCAAAATGTGCCTTTGCAAGATAAAAGGAAGATAAAAAGGGCCCCATCTCCTCTCTGAAATAATCCATGGCCCACTAACGATTTACACAGTGCATTCTAAATGATCCTTGTAATGATTAATTCATTGTTGCCATTCTTTCTATGGCTTCTTGAGATTTTAGAGTTCAAAATATATGCTTTATTCCTCCCCACTCTCAAGTGTTTTCAAATATACAAATCATTAATTTTCCTGTGGGCCAGAGAGGGTCCCACATTGAATCTAAGGTTGCATTAACATGTAGTAAAAACATCTTAGAAGAGTCTTATGCCTTTCCTACCCTTACCAGTGTCTGGGTATATCATGAGGCCTAACTCACTCTGGGCTGCATCCAGACTTGTTTATACTGCAGAGTGGAGTGTGCAGTTGTGATCAGGGGTCACACATGACGATCAATGGATCGTTGTGGTGGTGCATTATGTGATTGCTACTGTCCACTTACCTTTAACAACACTTGCTGCACAATATAAAGATGATTGAAATTTTCCTGCCGGTTCAAGCAGAACGAGAAGAGACGAACGAGAGCAGGAAGGGCAGCTCATTTCTGATGGGCTGCCTCATCTTGCACGACTGCGCGTACTGACTCAGCTCTCACAGCTTCCGAGGAGTAAGCTACAGAGCTGCTTTTCAGCTGGGACGGTTGGTCGTTGCTGCGTAGCAGGTAAGCTGTGCCTTTGCCTTTAACTGCAGATTTATTCCGCAAGCCTGGAGGCAGCCCGGGTGTGGACTGGAGAGACCCTGCCCCCTGCTGGACAGATGCATCTGCATGGACGCAGCATAGCATGTTCTGAGGCTGCGTCCCCATGCAACTGATTTGGTGTGATTTGGGCTCATTTGTGGCTGGGTGCAGGACTGAAACTGAATCTTGCCCATCCCCATGCCATCACCGCTAATGTGGGCTGTATATGCATACAGCCATCCCCATGCAGTTGAGCTGTTTTGCACACCTCTGCTTCAGCAGGGAACCTGCCTGCCTTGGCTGTGAATGGGGTGGGGGGAGTTGCTTGTCATGGAAAAGGGAGAAAAATCAAGCCATTGCCCTGCCTGCCTTCATGATCGTGAAAAGGGGATGGATTGCTTGCCATGGAAAAGGGAGAAAAATCAAGCAAATCTCCTCCCTAAATAGCCCAGGACCGTTCCCATGTGCAGGCTTGGCTCCCAAAGCAGTGTGTGCCAAGCCATCAAACCACAGCGAGAACAATTTTTTCCAGGAACAAATTTGGTCCTGGGTTGGTCCTGGTTTGGGTGAGCCTTTTCACACAGGCTCTAAAAACGGAATTAGAGCCTGTTTGGGGAGGGACTAGGACATGGCTTCCGCAAAGGGAATGGAATTAGGGTCCCTTTGAGAACGCTAGGTCCACACGTTGGTGCGCAAAACTGGTTTCTTAAACTGGTTTTGCTGCCAAAACCCTACCCAGATGTAAGACCTGAAAAATTAGGTCTTACATCTGGCTTTTCCCTGAAACCGTTTTGGAAGCAAACACTTCCGCAGCAGCAGGGGAAAGAGTCGGATTGCCGGCGCATGCCCAGCTGTCAAAGAGGGAGAGTGCATGCAACTCAAGCAAGGGGGCTTTAAACATTCACACATCTCCCAAAACCTGCCCCTGCTTTCATTTCCCCTTTAGAATTGCACAAAATTGCAACATTGTTATCAGGTGTGAAGTGCCTGGATTGCTACAGTGTAGCGGCTGCTGTGAAGGTTGGATTTTTACACTGATATCACTGTCTTTGGAAGCAAGCTATTGGGAGAGGGAAACCTTAAACATGGATTCTCATCCCTTAAAACAGTAGGGTCCCCACAGTAAAAAATGTAACACGTATCAAGTGCACGATCCGGAGTGAGACCTGTTGAAATGAGGGTTAACATTTACAATGCTTTGGGGCGTTTTAACACGCAGAAAGTGTGTTAAGCCAAACTGACGTGGGGTCTGTGAGGATTGAAAACTGTTTGAAACTGAAATAAGGTTGTAATGGGGATGCAGCCATGGTTTTGCAGTGGGTATATGGTTTGAAGGGGGAAGGAGTCTCAACATTTTGCAGCCAGCTTGCGGTCCTGATCCACATTCATCTTGCTTCTCAATGGTCCTGTGTTTGCATGAGCTATTTTATAAGAGCTTTCTTGTTCATTTGTCTGCTGGCCAGAGAATTCCAGTTATGGGACAACACAGAACTACTATAAATAAATAAATGAGTTGCAGACCATTTTGAGTGAGACTGGAGGAAAATGCTAAGGATGAGTCCTGTCTTCACACACTGGGAACATCTCCCATAATTATGCCATTGCAGGAACTTGACTTTGGCTTGGGTCTCCAACTACAGCTTATTCAGCATTGTGGTTAATCCAGCACTGTTGTGGAGCTGACATTATGAAACACATTATGCGTTTTCCTTAGCCAATTGGATGCCAAGACACTAGTTGTTACAAGCTCTGATCTCTTGGAACTGTCTACTTAATTATAATCAAGATCAAATGTGGCCCCTTCAAAATTATATTTATTCACAGATTCAGCCATTTGGCAGGATTTATTTGGTGTTCGATATGCAGTGCATGCTAGTTTAATATGTTATTTGGGATAATAAATGCTCCGTGAATGCTGTAGACTAGGATTAAGTTTCTGTTACAACTATATGCTTAGGAACTCAAGTGTCTAAACTTACATGAAAGAATTACAGCCCAAACAAGAAAAACAAAACAAACCCACTTATTGCAGAAGCAGCCAATGTACTGTACTAGAGGTGAATTTGCAGCAGATAGAAAGGCAAAGCTTTATGGTTCTTGGACAGCACGTTTTAAGGCATTGCTCCCAAAGCCTTGCTCACCCATTTCTTTGGATGTTACTGTGGGGACAATTTCAGCCATTTTCTAGAGGCTCCTTGCTTTTGCTGAACTGATTTAGGCCACAGTTTTGGATAGTTGCTAGGCTTGTGAAGAGAGTGGTTCTCTGTTCTGATCTGCCACTTGGAGAAAGGGCTCTATTGCAGACAAAACCCTTGCAAAAAGATGGGGATGAGCAAAAGTAATAGCTTTCTTTCTTTCTTTCTTTCTTTCTTTCTTTCTTTCTTTCTTTCTTTCTTTCTTTCTTTCTTTCTTTCTTTCTTTCTTTCTTTCTTTCTTTCTTTCTTTCTTTCTTTCTTTCATACCAGTATTGTATGTCACTAATCTGGATCCATTGAAATATAGGTCTAGGGCTGTGTTCAGAGCTAAGGTTTAATCCAGCTTCAGTCCACCTTCAGACTGAGGGCTAGTTCCGACTGGTCAAAAAAGTCCAGGTTTTAACCCGGATATTTTAAACCAGCACCGAGGGTTCTTTCCCATTGTCCCACCTGTCACGTTTTAATTTGGGCTGGCAGGGAAGAACTGCCCTCCCCTCTCTCCTCCCCTCAGCAGGACCCCTTTCCCATACAGCCAGCAATTGGCTTCATGGGGCAGGTGCTCCAAACCCTGCCCCCAATATAAACCTGCTCCTGGACATCACTGAGCGTGGTGAAGCCCATCCCTCCTGTTTTGCGCTACACTGGCAGATCAGAACAGCAGAGCAAGAAGGACTTGCTTGGTCGTGCTTCATGATTTCCAGAAGCAGGCTGTGGCTGCCGTTCGTGGCATGCAGATCAGCCGTCCCTGGCAGGGAGGAGGAGGAGAAGGGCAGCAGGGAGTGGCGGTGTCATTCTCCACGGCGGGAGATAATGGCAGGAGGAACGGGGGTGGGGGAGGCAAGGCAAAGGCAGGTGACATGACAGGAGGAACAGGGGGAAAGGAAAAAGGTGAGTCGCAGTGGAGGGGATCAGCGTGGTAGTGGGAGGCAGCTGCACAGCAAGCGATATCCACAATCTTTATTCACTCAGCACAACAAATTAAACACTTCATCTGATCTCTTGCCATTCCCTTCTCCCTCCACCCTTTCAGGCAGGGAATATCCCCCAAATCACTCCTGCGTTCCCACTGATAAATACTGGATTATTACAGGATTCAGCACTGAGTCCTGTTATAATCAGAATAGGGATTCCCCAGATTTTGAGACCTTTAGTCTGCAGAAATGGGAATCCCTTCACAAGTGTCAGGATGCTGGGGACTCGAGCTGAATTCAAGCCGGACTAAAACACCAGTTGAAACCTGAGAGAACACATCAGAAAAGTGAAAAGCTGTTTTCTTTTGACATTATCTAAGTCAGAAAATGCACCTTTGGTTAGACAAGTGGAAGGAAAATGACCAGTCACTTTGTTTGGTCTAGTGGTTAGGGAGCTGGACTCTTATCTGGGAATACCAGGTTTGATTCCTCACTCCTCCATGAGGCCAGCTGGGTGACCCTGGGCTAGTCACAGCTCTCTTCTGATCTCTCACAGCCCCACGTGTCTGACAGAGTGTTCTGTTGGTGGGAGAAGAACAGAAAGTTTTGTCAGCTGCTTTGAACCCCCTTAAATGGGTGAGAAAAGTGAGGTAGAAAAGCCAATTCTCTTCCTCCTCCTCCTCTTCTTCTTTCAGTAAGAAACAGATTGCATCCACCCTTTGCACAAGCCTAATTTTTCCAAAATGCTTAGGTTATGATATTCATAATAACTGAGGTACCCGTCTAGACTCATGTGGGTTAGAAATCTGAGAGGAGGTGGATTTTCATATTACAAAGTCTGTTCCCACAGTTCCAGTATTAGAGGCAGAAATCTGCAGGCACAATTTCCCTTGTGCACAGACCCTACTCAGATGTTCAGGCAACCGGATCCTTTGGGGAAAACATTTTCAAAACAGTGCATGAGAAGGCAACAGTCACAGCCTCCCTTTCGTGTATCACATAGGAACAATTCTACTTTCAATGGGTGCTACAACAAAATAATTTTTCTGCAGTTCCTCAGAAAATGTTTCTTTTTTATTTTTTAATTCTTCACAGAAACAAGGGTGGTGGTGACACCTTGCTGATAAAGTCTGTCTTATTAAGAAACAAGACACAAATGCACTAACTCTGACCACATCCAATACACCATCTTCCTACCATTTTATATCTCCTATTTCTATTTATATTGCACTCCTAACCTCAAGCACCTCAGCACATCTTTCAGAATGCTGGAACATTTAAAAAATGCAGTTGAAAACCCTAACCCTAGGAGGGCATGGGAAGGAGGCTTGTCTTATATCAAATGGAAGCTTCCACCACATGATTTGGTGCCACAGGTAGAACTATCATCAGGCCAACTCAGACTCTAGTTGCAGTTGGAAACCATGGACCCATAGCTGCATCTCCTTTCTGTGGAGATGTCCTTCCAGCACACCTAGAGTGCTGGATCCCATTCCCTCTGTGCTAAAGTGTCTCAGGAGAGGTGTTAATGCCATTGGGGACCAGGAAGGACATCTTAAGGTCAAGCTGTGAGGAATGCCACTGAAGTTGCTACCTCCCCCGCTTGATCTGTTCAGTCATCTTACCAAATTACATGGATATGCAGTGAGATGTCTGAAGGGGCTGCCTAGGCCTGTGCAGTGAAGTTGATGTGCAAGATGTCAGCTATCATCAATGCACCCTGGTCAACGGCAACTAAATTGTCCAGCTGAATCAGCCAGGGTGCCTTGACAGAGCGCCCTCACCCAGCTGGCTTATTATTATTATAGTAAGTGGAGTCATGGCCATTATCATTATACTTTCCTCTCCTCATCCGGTGAAGCTGAAAGGAATTGACTGATCCAATGTAACACAATCACATAAGTGACCAAGCGGGAATTTTAGCTCTGAAGACCCTCGTCCAATCACAGTAAACAGATTGGTGCTCCTGCAGTCTAGTTTTGCTGCACGCTGGCTGTGGGTTTTTTTTCCTTTGTTTTTGGAAAGGTTCAAAATAAGATTGCAGTTTGTAGTGAATGCTTTCAAATTAAGCCAAGTAATGCAGTGCATCACAGACAATTCTGGGTATATTATGAGCCAGTTTGGTCTAATGGTTAGGGAGCCGGACTCTTATCTGGGAATACCTGGTTTGATTCCGCTCTCCTCCAGAAAGCCAGGTAGGTGACCTTGGGCAAGTCACAGGTCTCTTCTGAGCTCTCACAGCCCAGCCTACCTCACAGGGTGTTCTGTTGTGGGGAGAAGAATAGAAGCTTTGTCAGCTGCTTTGGGTGAGAAAAGTGGGGTAGAAAAACCAACTCTTCTTCTTCTTCTTCTGTATTGTACATTCTCAAATAGCAGGTTTCACTGGCAGAAAGTTTTTCTCTTAGCTTGACATCTACCTTCCTCCAGCATGCTGGCTGAGGCTGATGAAAGGTACAGTCCATAATATCTGGAAGGCATGAAAGCAGGGCTCTTTCTGCACTTGGCCATATTCTGGAATGTATCTTGGGATAAGAGTCTGCTGGCCACGTACTAATACAGGCTATGGAATAGTCTCACCTTTGAAGGGCGCATCCCCATTATAAGCTTAATCCAGTTTCCTTAAACCGAAATAATAGAACCGGACGCAAACACGAATTTGCCTGTTCCCATTACTTTTAACTTAATCACATTCGATCCGGACTCTGAGGATCATATGTGGCGTATGTGACTCAAGGGGAGACTCAAGTGGCTACTTTTTAAAAGCCACTTTTTGGGGCTGCCCTACCCTCTTTCTCCTGGCATGAACGCGCCACCCATAAGGGACCCCTTTAGGGAGCCTAGCTGGGTGGCTGGGTGGTTGCCGCTTGCCTGGATGGATGAAAAATGGCACGGGCAGCCAGCGATTCTTTCCCCTCCTCTCCCCATTTCCCAGGGCACACAGCAGCAGCAGCAACAAATCAAGCCCCCTTCACAGCCTCGGCCTTTAAAACAGAACCAGCTGCTTTCCTTTTCTTTCCCTTTCTAAAAGTCAGAACTTTCAGAATTGCACAAATTTGCAACATTGTTATAAGGTGTGAAGTAGCTAGATCGCTACAGTGTAGCTTTTTGATAGTGGCTGTTTTGATGGGTGGATTTTTTTCAATTAAATCACTATCTTTGGAAGCAAGCTATTGGGGGAGGGAAACCTTAAACACGGATTCTCATCCCTTAAAGACCTGTTGAAATGAGGATTAACATTTACAATGCTTTGGGGCGATTTAACATGCGGAAAGCATGTTAAACCAAACTGACGTGGGGTCTGCCAGGATTGAAAACAGTTTGAAATCGAAATAAGGCTGTAAAGGGGATGCGGCCAAGGTGTGTCTATCACCACTGTACATGTTTAGGAAGTCACTGAAAACACACCTCTTTGCCCTGGCCCTTGGTTAAATGGGGATACACTTTTCCCTTCCTACTTGCAGATGCTATTGTTTTAATACATACTGTTATTGTTTTGATCATGTTTGATTTTAAATGTTGTTACCCGCCTGGAGACCCCTGGGTATAGGGAGGGATTAAAATGTAAACAAACAAATGACAGTGGCAACTCTTGGTTTTGTAGATATCATTAACTTTACATCTGAAACACTGAATTTTGACTTGATCCAATAAAAAGAATGCTATATTTGTTTTTTGCCTTTATTTAACATGAAGCCTCTTAAAAAGCTAGAACCTTTTTCAAGTGACAAAAGTGCTTTAAAATAAAAAAGGAGTTAAGCAGGACTGTTGATTTCTGTATGTCAGCTGTATATAAAATTGAAGCACCCCAGCTGAATGGTTTGCAGACTCGGTTACAAGACATTGCACTATTGGGCTATCTTGATCCCTCCCTGTGTAATCTCTCCCCAGCGTTGTTTGATAATGTATCAAATTGATAAATAATGAATGGTTCCCTGATCCCTATCTGCCTGGATCTATGTGCCAATACTAAGAAACTTATTCCTGCTGAATAGCTTTTATTAACTGTGTGCTGCAGTTCTATTTTAAAGAATATGTGCTACCTTTGCTTCGAAAGAGCATAGAGAGCATGAACTGAACATTTATGATCCTGCCACAGCATCTCATTGGGATTCAAATAAGGATTTTAACAAAGTCACTCAAAAATCTTAATTACATGTTGGATTAACTGGACCTTGGACCCAGACCCAGACCTGGACCTGGACCCAAACCTAAACCCAAACTTTTAATTATATCCCTTACTCTTTTTCAACTATTATCAAAAACCCTAACCCTGACCCAGACCCCAGATTGGACCCCTAACCCCAAACTCGAATTTTATCCAAGTGTAACTTGATCTCTGTTCTTAATCTCAATCCTAACACTTACCCCAATTATAATCTTAATCTTAACCTTTACTCCAACTCCAATCTTAATCCCAACCCCAAATTGATGAAAGGTTTTACTCTATTTTATCCCTATTCCCTATTGGTTAAGGAGCTGGACTCTTATCTGGGAATATCAGGTTTGATTCTGCTCTCCTTTATGAAGCCAGCTGGGTGACCTTGGGCTAGTCACAGCTCTCTTCTGAGCTCTCACAGCCCCACCTACCTCACAGGGTGTCTGGTGTGGGGAGAAGAATAGAAAGCTTTGGCATCCGTGTTGAATCCCCTGAAATGGGTGAGAAAAGTGGGGTAGAAAAGCCAACTCTTCTTCTTCTTCTTACCCAAAACCTAATCCTTGCCCTTACAGTAAATTTAATCTTAACCCTCAGGATAACCCTTACCCTATCCCCTTACAATAACCCTGTCCCTATCCTTAACCATAATGATAACCCTATCCCTAACTAGGGGTGCAGTTCTACCCTGCAGATTGAGAATAAAAATGTGCACAGATTAGGATAATTAATACCAAATGTAGTGTATTTTTGCTAACTGAAGATACTAAACGCTAACATCTTAATTCACAGGAGAAACTCAAAGCTATGCATATTATAACCCTTGCTATCAAAGATTATGTTACAATCCACTTTTTGTTTATTTCTTTAATCTAAGATCTCAACACCATTTTTCTGAGTTCCATTGAGATCCAGCACATTGGCTTTGTTTTCTTTATGATCCTGGCTTCTTTTGTTGAAAATATTTTTCACAAATGCAGCATTTGACTTCGTGATGTCGAACTCACTTTAATTTGGCCAGGGTGTGGGAAGCCGTGATGGTGGTTTTGGAAGGGCCAGGGGCGTTTTCCTTTCCATCTGTTATTTTTAATCCACTTGTTTGTTATTGCCAGAATCATCTCTCTGTTTTTCTCTCTATGACTGTTTCTCTTCTTCCACATCTCTCTTCTCCAAACTGTCCCTCCCCAACACCACAACAGACATCACCTCATAGCAAAAGTGAGCTTGCGGGACAATGTTCACGTGAGATTGTAGAAAAGTTTGGTCTCAGGGTGGCCGTGCAAAAGGAATTTACACTTTAACCTTCAGATTTCAAGCTGGCATGGTTTCCCCTGTCTCACAGCATACAAGAGGCCTTTTGTTCACCATGAAATTTCATAGATTGGCCTTAGAAGAGAGAAAGATTGCAGAAAGGGCCAGATTCTATGTATAAAATACTTTCCCAGTATGGGCGTAATGGCCATGAATTCATGTAAGGAAATATACACACACGTGTATTAGTGTAGGATCAATCCATACTGAAGACCTTGGATTTAATCCAGCAAAACTGCTGCTCAGAACACAGATGACTGTATTGTATTCTTCTGTTTAGTCTGTTTATTGCTGCCTTGTGAGAATGGTGATTTCTCTATTCATTCTGTCTTTGCCATGGCTCGATTACCATGTTGGAAGTCCCAGAAATAACCAAAATTGGCATTCACCTCTGTCAGTAACTTCAAAGCTTAAACCAGCAGCCCTGGGTCTTGTGGTTAGAGTATCAGACTCCTATCTGGTAGTCTCCCAGTTCAATTCTGCACTCCTACATAAAGCCAGCTGGGTGACCTTGGGCTAGTCACAGCTCTCTTCTGAGTTTTCACAGCCCCACCTACATTACAGGATGTCAGCTGTGGGGAGAAGAACAGGTTTCTCAGCTGCTTTGAGTCCCCTAAAGCAGTGATTCTCAACCTGGGGGTTGGGACCCCTTTGGGGGTCGAACTACTCTTTCAGAGGGGTTGCGACGAGTCTCCTGCCACCCTTCCCTCCCACCTCCCAGCTGCTCCGCCCCCATGGTTGGGGGTCTCCACAACATGAGGAACTCTATTAAGGGGTCACGGCATTAGGAAGGTTAAGAACCGCTACCCTAAAGTGCGAGAAAAGCAGGATATAAAAGCCAGTTCCTCCTCCTCCTCCTCAGCATAAAGAGCTGGGTTGGGAGATCTCTCAGCACTCACTCTAATAAGATTGGTCAGTGAAAGTGGTAGAGATTCACCATTAGAGGCAGACCCTTTGTGGGGCCTGTCATACTGTCTTGCCTATATCACATAAGTGAAGCTATGTGGCATTTTATGGCCATGTCAGTGTGATTTACAGGAGCAAATTTGACTGGTCAAATTTTTTTGCATTAATACTCCTCATAGAGTATCATCCTCTTTTCCTCATGGAGGATCCCTGTTCCTCCTCATTGTCTTCAGGTAGCAACTCTTTTCTCAGGTGGCTTTGGGATGCAGTGCCCACTTCTCAGTAGCTCAGGGGAGCAATGGCTTCCTTTAATGTCACTGGGGAGCAGTGACTTTCTTTGATGAAATCTCCCACCAAATCTGGGAAGAAGCACCTTTCCTGCTGGTTTTGAGCACAGGTTGTTGTCCAAAATGTAATTTGGCACAGCCTTTTGGCAGAGTGCAGGGCACTTTATGTGGCTTGTCACCTTGGCCTTGGGCCCCCAGATCCATAGGCAACGCCATCTCAGCAGATACATTTTTTAAATTTTCTTCTAATTCTGTGTTTATTCCATAACAACAACAACACTTCTGAAGCTTGAATTGTTTGTAGCTAATAAAGCAGCTAAAGAGAAGTGGCATCGAAGGTCAGAATAGGTAGTGCTAATTATGAGATACTATTAAGGCTGTAATTCTACAGAAACCCATTGGAAAACTAAACTCAATGAACACGGTGGATTATGTACATGTTGGCCATCACTTCTCCTTTTAAGTAGTCTTATGAATATTTGTTGAGTTGAGCAGTTTCTCCTGAGTCCAGATTTGAAGTGTAATTGGGATCAGAAGCTCTACTATACAGGTCATGAGGCAACAACTTAGGGTTGGGGTGCCCAATGTGTGGCCCACTAGATTTTCTGAACAATGGCTCCCTTCAGGCCCACACAGCTTGGCCATGGTGGTAGGGCAGATGAAGAAGGCCATGGTGTCTTGGACGATGAGAACGCCTTTGCACTCCAATCCTTCCTTCCCTCTATCTGTCCCAGCCCTTAGTATCTATATATTTGCTGCCACCTTTACCAGGGCTTCTCTGCCTCTATGGCCTTAAAGTAATGGAACTTTCTTGACCTTAGATGGAGGCAAATTCCCATGACCTCAAGATTGCTTAGTATCACAATCTCACCCCTCCTTGATCTGCTACAGGATTATTTTAAGGATTACCAGGACAGCCCATATCTGCAACAATTTCAAGGCTCCATGAGTGCCATATATGATTATCACTAGCCTCTTGTTGCTAAGCTAAGCCGTGCCATACGTTGATAAGGAAGCTTTTTCAGTTGGAGCTGCTTTTGCAATTTTGTCCTGTTTGCTGCTTTTCTGTAGTTCCAAGAAGTAAGTTTGCCTGAGCTGAGTCAAATTAATCACTCTCAGATTTATTTTTTTCCATGCAATGTAACACCGAGAAGTTCTACACATCTCATTTTGTGTGCATATCAGTTTCATTACAGACTTTTTTTCCCCTGTTCTCTTGAGATTTCTTTTGCTTTCCAAACCGCACTCATCAAAAGCCAGGATTCACCAATCCCTGCCAAGACTTTTGATAGTTTCGGCAGTAACTAATGTATCTCCCTGCTGTATCTTTCACAAAGCCATTTGCTGGGATTCAAGAGCAGGAAAAAGTTTGTCCTTGTCTCTGTTTGAGATGCCCATGAGCATTTGGTGGGCCACTGTGTGCGATGGGATGCTGGACTAGATGGGATGTGGCCTGATCCTGTAGGGCCTCTCTTATGTTCTTGTGTAAAGCGCTTCCAACCTGCTTTTGATATATAACTTGCAAGAGAAATATACATGGATGTACACATGTGATAGGAAAATACATGGATGTAAGTGCCTGAATATATGCATGCACACACTTATACTTTCACCCACATACTTAATGTGCCTCTCTTGTCTGTTCAGAAGCATGGGATAGAAGATGTTAACAGATTTGCATGTGTGAAGAAATACTAACTATACATATTTATAGGACCAGCAATTTGGCTATGAGCGTCACACTGCCATGGTGGGCCTCGTCACATGGTCCCAAGAGGGCATGACACTTCCAGATTTGTGGGTAGTGAGGTCAGAAGACATCGTGACCAGTTTCATTTCCACAAATTGGACATGGAAGTCAAGCAGCTTCACATATCATTTAGGCAAACTTTTGTCACCTGTATAATGCTAGTCTCACTCCCAGGTCTATGGCTATCACATTGGGGTGACATGAAAGAAATCCTGAGATGGTCTGTGTATGGGTCTTTCTTCCCACAGCTATCCAGGAAAGGTGTTATTAGATCCTCTGATTAGCTGAACAAGAAGAGTAACAGAAAATGCTTGTGGTAACTGTACGTGCCTTTTTGAATTGCCCCCTTTTCTCTCAACCAATCTGCATGAGTTCCAGTGCTGACTAGTCTAATGAGTCTTGGAGAACCAGGATATCTGAAGGCCTCTTCATCCTCAAGGAGCACATCTTTAATCTCCAACCAAAATCTAAGATGTATTTGCACCTCTGTGCAACCTTTCACCATTTTAAATGAAGCTGGTGAGCCCTTAGAGCTATGGCACCTAGTGTAATTCTAGCTTGCATGGTGGTGGTGGTGGCGGCAGCGGCGGTAGTAGTAGTAGTAGTAGTAGTAGTAGTAGTAGTAGTAGTGGAGTTGGCTTTTATAGCCCACTTTTCTCAACCATTAAGTGGACTCAAAGTGGCTGACAAACCTTCTGTTTTTCTCCCCACAACAGACACCCTGTGAAGTTGGTGAGGCTGTGAGAGGTCAGAAGAGAGCTGGTCACCTAACTGGCTTCATGGAGGAATGCGGAATCAAACCCAATGACTAAGAGATATGAGTCCAGCACTATTACCACAAGGCCAAACTGGCTCACTTACCATACTTACATTTAAATCACATCATCATCATCATTAGGTATTGTAATACTTATATTTCTATCTTGCTACTTTAACATTTTATTATTTGAAGGCCTGGGCCTGAAGAACCATGGTGCCATCTGTCTTGAGTGCCTTCTAATTAAAAGTTACAGTAAGAATATTTAAAATAAAAAGGCTGCATCCAGATGTTGCTTACTTATTCTTCTACATTTTAATATTCTGGAATATAGCATGGCTGTTCTGAAATATCTATGCTTTATTCTGGAATATCCAAATAGAGAAGAATAAATAAGTGATGTGTGGATGCAACCCAACAGCCAGTTCTTACCATTTCAAAGAAACTTAACCTTCACCTCTTCACATTACTAAGGGCAGGAAGCAGCTTTGTACTGGCAAGTAGGGTGGAAAGCAGAAAGCTAACAGGCAAACTTTCATAGGGGAGAGAAAAGTGTGACAGTGGTGATTAAGAAGGCCAGACAGAATGGAGGCCATTGGTCTTGCACCTTCAATAGTTTCATAGAAGAAGGAATTGCAGCAGGTGTTAGTCCTGCAAAAAATCCCACCCTCTTTGGAACTCTTAAAGGGCACATATCCCCTCTCCCCTCTCAACATTTGCCCAGTGCAATACAGAAGTCAGTAAGCAGGCAGTATCTGTCTTCTGAGAGACTGTTCACTTCAGGCAATGCATTCCTCATGAAAAGCAATTTTCTAAACATTATAAATATCCAGTTGTTTCGTCATTCATAAGCTCAGCTTCTCGCCTTTTCAATAGTCCCTGAATTATTAAAATACTATGTACTGAATGCAGTTGCCTCACATTCTTTCCATCCTTTCTTTTTGGGAGTGAGTCAGAGTGCAAGGATTTTTGGACGGGCTGAAAAGAAAGAGATTTGTCTAATTTCCATGGGCACACAGAGTACCCGCATCTGGACAAAGTTAACAGCAGGCAAAAATACTGTGCAGCATTTTACTATCAGCATGTAGAATCTAGTTCTTGACCATATGAGGCCTTTGGGTTGTTCCATGAAACAGAATGTGTAAAAATCCGACATATTGTTAGAAGAAGCTTTTTGGCCTTGAGTCTTGGAGAGCTTGATAGAAGAAATGAGAATGGAAGTCAAGGTGTTCATCTGGCAGTTGTGCCATGGGGAGTTTTATTATGACTGCTGAAGCTCTATATTTATGATGTATGGGCTAAGTGATAGGTAGCATTATTTTCCTTGGGGATGTTGCACTGGGTACAATGTGAGAGGAGAAACATGAAAAGGTTCAAATTCTTTCAGGCTTGTGGTTCCCTGAGAAGATCCATTTTGGTGTTGAGATGGAGATATTGCACTATTTTAGGGGTCTAGAGCAGTGGTTCTCAACCTGGGGGTCGGGACCCCTTTGGGGGTCGAATTACCCTTTCAGAGGGGTCGCGACGATCCTCCTGCCACCCTTCCCTCCCACCTCCCAGCTGCTCTGCCCCCATGGTTGGGGGTCTCCACAACATGAGGAACTCCATTAAGGGGTCACGGCATTAGGAAGGTTGAGAACCGCTGGTCTAGAGCAACAGAAATGAACTCAGGATTGGCGTAGAAGATGAATGTGAATAGACTGGAGAAACTTAGGGGCTGTGCCTTCTGCCTACCTTGGTGGGCTTTTTACTTTTAATATGGTCCAACATCATTAATAATCCACTATGTATTCCATGTACTTAAACTGTCTGATGGGTCAATGGACTGTAATACACTTAATTCATTCAATATGTACCAGATGTTGCAATTATTGTAGAACAAATGTGGAAAAAGTTCCAATGTACAGAGCAGAAATTCAAAACTTCACAAGCATCTACATAGGTCATATTCTTATGGGACTTCATTCTCAGTTCTTCTGGGTCCTGGAGGGCTGCCTGATGCGCCATGCAAATGCACAGATGCATGGCACGTCATGGTTGCCACAGTCTCACCAATACTGGCAAAGAAGACGGCAGTGCCCGGACACGCATTTGTTCTTTAGGTAGGTTGGACATGTCGGGGGAAGGACTGCATGTACTGAGCATGCATAGGTAAGTCTATGGATGGGAAGCAAAGTGCAAATATCTCCCACATCTCTGTTGGAAGGCCTCCTCTAAGAAGCTGCCTAGCTCCAGTTTAATAGTGAATGTCCTGAATTTATGACACTAAGGTATGGTAAAAAGGTTAAAGTTGTCTATCAGCAGTTAATGGCTGGAGAAGAAATACTTAAATTAGCTAAAATGTATATTTTGAGTGTAGTCATTCTTTCTAAATTAGTACCCTGTTTCCCTGAAAATAAGCCCGAGCATGATTTTTCAGGATTTTTGAGGATGCTCAAAATATAAGCCCTATATAAGTGTTATATAAAATATTCCCTGAAAATAAGCCCTAACCCATCGTTCGGAGCAAAAATTAATATAAGACCCTGTCTTATTTTCGGAGAAACACAGGTATGTACAAACGGCATCTATAGCTGTTGTAGCGAGAACCACCAATGCCTGTCACCGTCAGTGTAAAGTAAAAAAGCCGAACCGTTTCCATCTTAGAATTTTCTGGTAACATCTAGTCTGTGAGAAAAGTCTGGAAGAGAACATTCGACCCTTAACTGAAATTCTGCCTGGGGCCAAGAAGCACCTGGCACTTCAAGGACAAGATAAGGCTAATTGGGAGCCAGTGCATCCAATAAGGATGAAAGGGCAAGTTCTCAAAACAATTTGCAGCTAAAGTGACCTCAGCTTGTACATTGCTTATTGGCTTACGTGTATCATGTGACCTAGCCTGAAAAGAGAATACAGTATGAGTGTTTTAGCTATGGGATACCTTCATTTTCTATCTTGATTCCAGCCTGAATCTTTGATACTATTTTGTCTGTACTCTGTACATGCTCTTGTTCCTGAAACTCTGTTTTGCTATGCTACTGAGAGGCAAGTGAATGCTGATGTTATGCTTTTGTCACTAAGGCTGTATATCATGCACATGCATTAAGGAATCTTTTTATGCTGAATGATTTATTTTGTACTTTTGCTCAAGCCTTTGAACTTTCTTATTCTTTAAATAAGCCACAAAAATCCACGTTGGTTTCCTGTGACTTTGCTCAGTCCATACCAGCAGGTAGAGTGGCTCCTGGGGTGTGAAGGCACGCTTGGGTGTGTGTGTGTGTCCTCCTCCTCTCCATATGCTATTGGAGACTAGGCCTATTCAGGGATATATTTTGAAATAAGCCTAGTGCAGAAAGGACCTATCTTCTCTTCCGCCCTCCCTCCCTTCCTTTTTGGTAATCTGACTGTGGTCACCACTTTTACTTAACATTTAAGAAAAGAGTCGGGAGTCCAGTTCCCAGAGTTGCCTCAGATTTGATCTACGAAACAAAAGAATGGGAAATAGAAGAATTTGTCTTTCCTTAGCCTCTCTGTCACCCCTTTTTGTTCAGACTGGTACACATCCCTACTATTATCATAGAAAAGTAACGATCAGTCTTCTCCCCTGTAGCAATGATATGGACAGTTGGCTAATGAATTTTATGAACTGATGACTCTTTTGCACTGGTGGAAATAAACCCAGGAAGACCATTTGTATATTCTGTGTCCTTTACTGAAAACAGGGTCAAAGCTCAGAGTAAACTTTCAAAGTGAAAGTCTGTAGGCGTCCTATTAGCCCTCTTTCATTTGTGCAGCTGATCATCCTGTTTATATTAGCGTATAAATAATTTTTAAAATATTTGATTGTACTGCAGTCTTAAAGCAGTAAGAAATCCTGACACAGGCCTAAAAGAATTCTGGCCCAAGCATTTGCAATTTTCTTTTTGATGCTATGGGGATTATTATTATTATTATTTGAAAAACTTCTCAAATAAGGACTCTTAGGAAACTTTTTTGTACAAGCCCTACTTTCAAAAAATAATCAAATTGTTCTCTTATAGATGATTTTTTAAAGCAAGATCTCTTTTCCAGAATAGAACTCAAGAATATAGTACCTTCCTAGAGGGACTAAAGCAGACATGACCCAAAGATTGTGTTTGTGTGTCCTCAAATGCATGCAGGTTTGGGAGATCTTAGCCTGTTTTATCAAAACATTTTCTCAGAGAGATAGTTAGCCTTCAACAGGTCATAAAATGTCTGGTATAGCTTGCTCAATTCTGTGTTTTTAAATGTGCAGGGTACAAATCATAACATAAAAACAGCCCAGAGATAAGAAGTAAACTGCTGAGGCTTATATGGTAAAATGTAAAACATGATGGTGGCTAGTGTAAACAAGGCCATGAAATCTTGTGTTTCCAGAAATACCTTATGTTACTCTCTTCCTAGTGATGTTAAGGCACGTCCCCATTATAAGCTTATTTTGGGTTCAAACCATTTTCAATCCTTGCAGACCCCACATCAGGTTGGCTTAACAGGCTTTCCACGTGTTAAATTGCCCCAAAGCATTGTAAATGTTAATCCTCATTTCAACAGGTCTCACTCCGGTTCGTGCGCTTGAAACGTTTTACATTTTTTACTGTTGGAACCTTTCCATGTTAAGGGATGAGAGTTTCCCTCCCCCAAAAGCTTGCTTCCAAAGATAGTGATTTTGCTGTAAACATCGACCCCTTAAAGCAGCCGCTACACTGTAGCAATCCAACCACTTAACACCTGATAATGATCTTGCAATTTTGAAAGTTCTAGCCTTTAAAAAAGGAAAAAGAAAGGAAAGGAGCTGCAGGTTCTGGGAGATGTGTGAATGTTTTAAAGGCTGTGACGGTGAACTTGAGTGCTGCTACTGTGTGCCCTGGGCAATGGGGAGAGGGGGGGAAAATCACTGGCTGCCCACTGCCATTTTTCCTCCATCCAGGCAAGCGGCAGCCACCCAGCTAGGCTCCGTGAAGGGGTCCCGTATGGGTGGCGCGTTCACAACAAAAGAAAGAGGGCAGGGCAGCCCTGAAAAGCGCCTTTTAAAAAGTAGCCACTTGAGTCCCCCCTTGAGTCACGTACGTCCTCAGAATCCAGATCAAACACGATTCTGGCTGAAAGTAATGGGATCTGGCAAATTTGCGTTTGCATCCAGTTTTGTTATTTCGGTTTAGGGAAACTGGATTATGCTTATAATGGGAACGCGGCCTTATTGGGTGACATGTTGACCTCTATTCTGGGAACAGGACTGTGTTACAGTAAGGGTGTTGTGGAGATGTGAGGTGGGTTCAGAGGAGGAAATTGTTCTGTGGTCTACTGAATATACAAGAAAAAATAGACACAAAAGCAGGATCCTCATAGTGCCATTATGGAGATTCAAGGACACAGGATCTACTTGGTCCTATTTCCTCATTGACTCAGGTCACGTGCAGGATGAGTGTCATGTCTGCATGGACTCACATGGAGCCATCTGTTACCTGTAGAGCACTGTAAAGGGCAAGGGGCATTAAGTACTGCAAAAGCATTTATTTCCACTCTTCTAGCAGCTGTGCCACCACTGCTTGGGCCATTTCAAATGGGGCTATTTCTTATGTTCAAAGCCAGCAACATCACAGCTGGGGAATGAAAGTTCCCTGGCTGCAATGCTTGCATGGCCAGAAAGAGCAGCAGCACAGACATTAAAGACTGTTTGTCTCAAGGGTGCTTTAGTTAAGGGGCTGCTGACACTAGCTTAATGCAGATCCTGCCAAAGAAAGGAGAAATAACATTCAGAAGAGAGAAATACCTGTCTTGTTGGCCAGATGGGTACAGCGGTTGTAGGGGCGAGTAAGATATTTATATGCAGCAACTTTGCACTAGGAGCCTGTTAGAGCTGGTAGTTCCTGAGGGAAAGGTGAACAAGGAGAAAATTCTGTCACAGATCAGGACTTCTTGACAGTTAATCCCTGAATCTAATTTCTCCCATATACTGGGGGTTGTTTAAATAATTCAGATTCCTTAGAATGCCTGTATACTTCATAAGAGAAAATGGCTGTCAGAACACTTTGAAGACACAACACACTAAGCTTGAAAAAAGTCCCAACTTATATCCAGGGCCTCTCTGGATATATATTAACTAAAATTTCCAGTTTTTTTGTTCCAACCTGCTGGGGCTGACATGGAATACTAGAAATGGACAGGAAAAGTGCATTACCCACTAATGTGTACTAGTGTTTGCACTTGGGAAAGCTCATTCATGCCAAACCAAGCCCCAGGCATCCAGAGACTTACCTGGGTCCGGGTGAATGTCCGGGGGCTGGCAGTGCATGTCTAGGCGCCACCATCTTCTTTGTGGAGCTTAGCAGAACAGTGATGCTTCGCACATACACAGTCATCTGAGGTGTCAGTGTGCTTGTATGGCACCTCAGATGACCCCAATCCTGGAAGAGGTGTGAATGGTCACTACTCTGGCCAGGAAAGCATAGGGATTAGGTATGGCTTAGGACATGTGTGGTGCATGATTTCATACACAACCTCTAGTATCACTGTATAAAATGTGTCTCCCAGTGATTAAACAACTAGTAACCCAGTCCTACACATATGTTTTCTCAGAGGTTTCTCTGTATTTAGTGAATGAGGCATTCAAATAAATGTGATTAATCAAGCATTACTTGATTAAGCCATTGACTTTTAAATGATTAATGCTCTGGGCTTCAAACTGTCTTTAATATATATTAACTGGAATGCAGAAAAATGCTTCCTTTAAATAAATAGATAAATAGATAAATAATAGTTTTACAAACCAAGAACAAACAGGATAAAATATTACAGAAGTGTATCAAGTATGAGGAACTTCAGCCATCACACTGAGGTTAAGATCAGGTGCAGAGGGAAGCATCCACACTTCAAATGCTGGTGCCCTCCCCTACTGGACCACCAGCATTTGAAATGCAGATGGCCCTGCTTGGCTCCCCAGGTCCTCCAAGTAAGGCTGTAGCTATGGAAGACTGGGGGAACTGGAGGCCAGCAGCAGCGCAGATTGTGTATGGACCTCCCCTGGAGTGAAGAGGACCATTCCGTTAAGGTCAGTGCGAACAGGCCTAGATTTAAAGTTGGGTTTAAAAACTTGAGAAAGACAAGAAATAAATTAAAATATTAGATTGTTACAGCAAGGAGTGCATTACCATATTTGCTTTGGCTAAAGAAGCACACTCTGACCACAGATAATCCTTCCAAAAATTATATCCAACCAGATAATGTCTCTACTGGTGTTGCAGAACATGAACATGGAGTCTGAATACTAAGAATGTAGATGATACCACAGGCAAGTCAAGATAAGCCAACAGAAATTCTCTTTTAAAATACTATTAAACAAGAGGAATGAAAGAGAGTCTAAAATGTAAATAAATTCCATCTCAATAAGGTCTCTAGAATACATTAGGTGTGTGAAATATAACTTGGAAGGCATGATCTAGCCAAAAGATCATTGGTGGTATTGTCAAATGCAAGCTTGAACACTGAAATTGTTCAGGCTTTCATGTTTAAACTCTCTCTGGGTACCCACCAAGGACAGCACCTTTTATTCCAGGTATGGATTACCTTCCCAAATCCAGCTATCAAAAGAATGCCAGCTACAAAAGAAATGCAAACTGCTTTAAAATCAGAACAGTACAAGCAACTAAGTATAATCCAGAAATGTTTACTAATGACTTCTGACCTACATAAAAGTATTGTCTCTAATCTGACAAATGCTTTCAAAGCAAAATGAGGCTATTAATTTATGTTTCCAGTTAGTTGTCTTTGCCACTCTGGTAGCATAATACAGTTGACATCAGAACTACCAAGACTTTGCCTTTACATTATGGCATTTTTTCTTCAATTCTCCTATTTTTGAAATTAACATCAGCAACTCGTGGATGCTGTTTTCATAATGTTGCATCCAGACGTCATTTACTTATTTTGCTATAGCTGGATATTCCGGAATAAAGCATGGATGTTTTGGAATATCCATGCTTTATTCTGGAATATCCAAATATAGCAGAATAAGTAACTGATGTTTGAATGTAGTCCTCCTCCAAATGGTTTTCCGGATCACAAAAATTGTTTGCTCCTGTTTAGCTTCAGAGGAGAACTCTGAAGCCATTAGTCCTATTCATACCATTTGTGTTGTCTATCCAGCCAATTATTGGGCCTATTCACACACTTAGGCCTCTGGTATGCAATTAGGACAGCTCTGGTTCAGAATTAGGGTTAGGGAAAGTATCTGTACCAGAGCTCCCCTAATTGCATACCTGAGGCCTAAGTGCGAATAGGCCCATTGACCAATGTAGTAAACTCTACATATTCTCCTATATTGTAGGTCTTGTGTGACCCAACATCATTATAGCAAGTGACTCTTCCTTTATGGTTGGCGGACAATGAAATAGAGTGGCATGACTATAAGGACTCTTCTAGAGAAGGGCACATGGAACTCTATGTAAAACACCAGCCCAGCTGAGACCCCACAACTGTTCCAAGACAGCCAGGAGAGTCTGATTTTATGATTATTTTTATACTCCTAGGAATGTCGTCCTGAGCTCAGTTCAGTCTTCAGTATGCAGCAAAGGCATCTTAGCCAGTTTCACTCCATTACTATAATGGAATCTGGCTCCCTTGAGATCCTGGTTAAAGTTTGCTATGTAATGGAAACCCAACCTCCATGACTGTACTGGTGTCTGGCTGCTCTGAGGTGCTGATTAAGGCACTTTTGCTGCATAAGGGAGATGTAGCCTCCATTACTGAAACAGAGCCTGGCTGCCCTGAGTCCCTGAGTAAGGCACCTAGTTTGCCTCCAGAGTAGCCTCCATTGCTATAGTGAAACTTGGCTGCTCTGAGAACCTAGTTAAGGCATCATTGCTGCACAATGGAGATGTGGCCTCCGGTACTGTAATGGAGGATAAGGCATCTTTTCTGCTTAATGGAGACACAGCCTCTATTTCACTTCTTTCGCTTCACCTCTGGGCGTCAAGGGACATGACAACAATATAAATGTTGAGAAAAAATAAGCTTCACACTGGTGGGAGGGAGCTGAGGTAATGACCTGATCAAAGGCCTTACCCCGGCCATACAGTTTCCTGGATTCGCCATGTTTCCGCCAACTCCTTGTGCCCAACAAACTGCCAGGGCCTGTGAAAAATCGTGAGTGAATGTATGACTGCAGGATGGCTGGTCTACTGAGGAACAGGAAGGTAATCAATATTTAAACGCTGCCTCAGCAAATGAACTGGAGGAGGAGGAAGTGGCATTGGAACTGAATGCCTTAAAGTTCCTTTGGACCTTGGATGGGCTAACAGTCCTCTTGCTTTGCTTTCCCTTGCCCAATTCTGCTAGTGCTAACTCTCATGCTGTTTGGTGGTCATAAACAAGCAGAACTGTGAAAATGTCCTATGCAACATAAATCATGTTACATGGTTTGTCATAATTGAGATCCATCTAAGCCATTACTGAAACTGGAATGCCAACCACTTCCTTGGAGTTAATGAGCAGAGGAAATAATATTTGCATTACCTGCATATTAGTGATAACTCACTATGAGATGATCCTTCCAAAGAATTCCATGTAAGCATAACATAACATGGGAAACAAGAATGATCTCTGTGGAATATCAGTAGCTAAGATCCTGAACTGGCATCTCCTAACATCACCTACTGGACCTGGCTCCCTAGGAAGCTTGGAATGACCACAGAATGGAACACTGAAACATGTCCAGGCAGCCATTTACACCTCAGGTCAATTTGGAAAGCTCTAGTTTCAGAAAGCTCTGGTTTCAGGGGTCAGGCTGCAATGGGCAGTAAGGTTTCTTTGTCCCTTGCAAGCCTCTTTGCAAAAAGCATGGCTTTCTGCCCATGCAAAGCCTTTTTGCAAGCTCTGGTTATAGGCTGCAAAAAGGGCAGGAAATCCTGTTCAGGTCCGGGTGCAATGATTGGCTGCAGGTGTGATTTGGAGGGAAAAGCTGTCCGGGGATCTGGGAGCTTGAGGAGGAGTTTCCCTTAGGAGTTTCCCTCAGGAGTTTCCTTCAGGAGATGGAGCTTTTCAGCCAATCAGGGCCCCGGGAGGAAAAGGTTAAATAGCAGTGGGAGCAAGAGACTGTCTTTTATCTGGGCGATTTCTGAAGGAGACAATCGTGGAGGGTTGTGGCTCTGAGGGAGACTTCGCAAGCAAAGGACCAAGACTGGGTGGTTGGACAAGCAGGGACAGACTGGGCCTTGTGATCATCCAGAGCTGCGTTCTAGCACACTGGCTAGGCTTGGGCTGAGGCAGAGCTCGTCAGGGGGGAGGAACGTGGAGAGTTTGACTTTTGCACAGGTGAACTATTTTCCTTTGGGCAATAGGCTGGGAAGCTTGTAACATTAAGAGACTTGTAGACTTAAACTGACAAATACCTGAACCTTATATTCCTTTCTAGTTTTGCTTGTGTGTAATAATAAACCTGTTTTAGTTTACTGTTTAAAACGCTTGCTACCAGTGTTTTGTCTTTAAACTGTAGTACTCACTTGGCCAATGCACGAACCCAGCATCCTAAAAGGGCCCAGCTACTCTTAGGAGGGCAGGCACTTACTGTACCGCTGGGGATCGTGGCATCTAGCCATCCGCAAGTGAAGTTAAGAAAGAATTCAGTGTCAGTCTCTGGCTGCATTGCATGAATGCAATTTTTGGATTCAGTTTGATTTGAACCAAATATTTGAATGTTTGAATTGGAATGAATAGAAAAACCCGAATTTATTCAAATTCAAACCGATCTGAATACATTCGCATATACTTGTACAAGTGTTCTATTCGTATTTGAAGACACGAATGTCAACAACATTCCTATGTGTTCGTACGCATCCACACAGACCTGCATGCAATTGTATGCATCCTGTTTTTATCCTGTATGCTTCTTGTTTTCATCCCTTATGTATCCTTACTAATGCATACAGATCTGAATAAGATGCATACAGATATGTATGTAATGCAGATGCATCTGTACACATACAAATGTCCAAATAATTTGTACAAATGATTCAAAACATTTGAATTCATTTGAATGTTAAAAATGAATGTACAGACATTTGATTTGAATTCGAATGTCCAAATTTGAACGATTTCAATCAAATTTTGAATGTTTTGAATATTCTTGCACATCCCTAATTGCCACATGATGTTCAGTACAATTTGGAGGTGCATTTGGGTGCTTCTGCATTTGCCATTGAAAAACGGATCTAAGAAGATCAGTTCTTTGGTGAGCAGTCCTCCCGAGGATCCGTCCCAAATAGGGACGGATCTGAGGAGGCCTCCCTGCATCCACACACATGCAGGGAGGCCGGATCGGGCGGCTGAATCACCTGGGGGCTGCGCGGAAGGCACAGTACCCATTCGAAAAGTCTGCCAGATTCTTGTGCTACTGCCGCTGCCCCCAAAGCCGCAGGAATGGAGCAGGCAGCTGCCAGTCACCGCGTATTTCCGGCGGCATGCAGCACATGAGAGAGGGGCTTCTGAGGCAGACCATCCTGCTTCTGCCCCTCCCAACATGGCAGCCGCCAGGACATCTGTCCCTTCACCTGGCCATGCGCAGAAGTGTCCTGCTTCCACACGGATCCAGGCGAAGGGACGGATTGAAGACCTAATTTTTTAGGTCTTCAATTTAAACCGGTTTTTGACAGCAAAACCTGTTTTAGAAACAGATCTCGCCCACCAAAATGCGGAAGCAGCCGTCTGGAAGGTCTCGAGTGCAGAAGGTAAGTAGGGAAGGGTCTAAAATGGGTCTTAACTGGCTGGTTAAACCAGTTTAACCACCCAGTGCAAAACCACCCTTAGTGTCTGCTAATCTCCACAGCATTTCATGCTAAAGAGGTCTGAGGGCGCATGAAGTTCAGGGTACACGAAGTTCAGTTTGTGAGAAGCAGCTTTGAAGCCACTTCTTGTGCACTGAGCCAGGCTCTCTCCACATGTGTTCACATGAGGGCCTGGTGTACCAGCAACACAGATGTCAAACAACTGACTGAGGCTGCAAAGGCAGCCTGATCTGGTGGAGGCACCTTCCCAAGGCTCTGTCACTTCCCAAGGCTCTGTCCATAGAACAAAACTTAGGTTGCAGCGAAAGTGAAAAATTGTTTTATTTTGTGATAAGATGAAGAAATTATTGGAGAATGGTGAGTCAGACTGACAGGGTATACACTTCCAGCATTGATACATGCTGTCCATCATTTTGGACAAAAATAGTAATGAAAACCTCACTGCTGACTCACTTGAATAGTCACCCAGAGGTTCATCAGTCTGTGGAATTTAGTTCCAGAAGAAGTGGTGACAGCAACCAGCCAGGATAACTTTAAGAAAGGGATAGCCTAATTCATGGAGGACAGGTGGTATATAATTCATGCCCCGTTACCACCTCCAGGTTGGAGAGACAAGCAGGATGCCTAGAAAGGCCATTTGAACAGAGTTGAGAGCAGGTGAAGATTTTGCCTTTGTCTTCTGCTTGAGATGTCTGTAAGCAATTGATGGGTCTCTGTGTGAGACAGGATGCTGGGTTAGCTGTCACCCAATCCAGCAGGGTCCCTCTAGTTTTGTTCTGTCCTCCATAAGTGCTAGGAATTGCTCAGAAGAGACTTCTTCGACTGTGCAAAATACTTTCAAGTGCACAGGAAACGGACCAAATAAGGAGTCCTTTACCCTTCCTACACCTGTGGGCAGAGTCTTTGACCTCCTAACTTAGGAATTTCCAGGCAGTCAACTGAGCTATTTAAAGTACCCCAAAGGGAGAACTGCAAGGCAGGAAAAGTGGCAAAATATGTTACCTTTTCCAGCTACCCCTCGTACACTGAGAGGATATGTTTGCACAGCTTTAGTCTCCCGAGATTTCTGAGAAAAGGAAGTAAAGTTAAAAGATCAGCTGGAGCAATGATGCTAGAGGGAGGGAAGGCAAAGAGATAATATTCTGCAGTCACAGTATATTAAGAAGACAGTTTTGACCTTTGAATCAGGAGCTTTAGAAAGGAAAAGAGGAGGAATTTTTGTCAGTGACACCCACAGATGGCCCAATCTATAAACAGCCTCATCCAGCTATTTTACTTTTTTTGTCCAAATCCATCCAGAGGAATAATATCTTACTTATTTTTCTATCTTTGCTACTTCAGTATTGACCTCATTAAATTAAAAATTGAATACAGTATTAAAAAATAGTTGTAAATTTATCTGTCAAACTTCTGAAACAAACCCTGTGATCACATGAAAGAAGCAAGGCAAAGAAAGCTCAGAACACCCTCAGAGAAAACAGTGTGTTGCTCTCAAGTTCTCCTTCTTTCTCTCCTTCTTCTTTTCTAGCCTAGAATGTTCGTGAATACATCTTGGTTTCAGCTCCTAATGCAGGATATACCCTTGAACTAATGGTGAGGCTTTGAAATACTCCCTTTGACCTCTGTGAATCACAGGTGATCCACAGTAGAACACAATTTGGGAAGATCAGATATTTCCAACCTGGATCATCACTGAGGACCTGCCTCTGTCCCAGAGTGGCTGACACCTTGACCTTCAGAAGCTATGCATTGAGAAAAATGGCCTACGGTGCTCCTACTACAGCCCCAGATGCAGCATTTGCATATTTCTATATGTATACGTAGCTTGGTCTTGTAGTTACGAGTGCTGGACTCATATCTTGCAGTCACAGGGTTTGATTCTGCACTCTTCCATGAAGCCAAATGGGTCACCTTGGGCTAGTCACAGCTCTCTTTCTGAGCTTACAACCTCACCTACCTCACAGGGTGTCTCTTGTGGGGAGAAGAACAGAAAGCTTTGTTAGCCACTTTGAGTCCCCTGAAATGGGTGAGAAAAGCCAACTTGCCTTCTTGCCTTCCTGTCCCCTCCACATAAACAGAAATTCTCTGCCTCTAATAAAGAGGGAAACTTCCAAAAGGAGCAGCAGTATAGGCCCCATGCACATTCAGTGTGGATCTAGCATTCTCTGGTGCTGGGAAACAGCCCAGGAGCACTGTGGTTAGCCACTTTTTTTTTTTAAGTGTTTGTGTGTGAAATCCTCCTTCCCCTCCCTGGAAGTGCCTCCTCTCCAGTCACAGATAATCTAGGTCAGTTTTCACTCCAAAAAAGCAGACTTCACTAATTGGCAAACAAATGGATTATGTGTGGATAATATCCAGTCTGAAAATATTTCAGGCTATTCTATGGGTGAATTTGCACTTCACCTCCCTGGGCGAAGTCGCCAGTCTTTCTGTAACTCAATCTGGGGCCTTTTCAAATCGTACTATTTGGAAACTGTGACTGATCACTATAAGGGAATTTAACAACTACTTCAGAATGCTGAGTGTCCCTGAGAAAACGTTGATCCTGTGTTAAGGCTAGTCACACCTTACATCACAAGCCGGTCATGTGGGCACACCAATGTATTTGGGATCCCGTTTTTGTTAAGCCATAAAAAACTATCCTATCCTACATGAAGGCCATCATTGTTGTGACTAAAGCTGAATTCTGGTCATAATGATGGCCTACGTGGTTGAAGTCATGAGGCAATTTTAATGAAATTGGGTCAACCACAGCTTGTTCATAAGATAATCCCACGGAATTTGGATAGGTTCAAGAAAACTGTGGTTCATCAGGCCCTTGGCAAGCAAGGAAGCAGGATGGACAAACTCTTAAAATGAACTGCTGAGAGGCATCTGATCCCAGAGGAATGAATAATTGTCTCATAAATTTCCGTATGTAGAAAATTGGAATGGCCTGGGAGAGAGCAGGGATCTGGTCCAATCCTTTCCTCAGTGAAGGATCTAAAATGATTAGTAAAAGTTGACTGTCTAGCATTTGCTTAAATAGCCATAGCAAAAAGAAACAATTATAGACAATTGTATCTGCAAAAAACTTAATAAAGATATCTTTTTAAAAAAGAAGCTCACATGGATCTCTTATGGGACAAAGGGCCTTGTTCTGCACCAGATGCAACCTGTCCCAGCTTGGGACAGGCTGTGCATCCAGGGACAGGGAAGCCCACTCTGCCTTGGAATGCCAAAGGGCACTGCAAGGAGTGTTCCTTTTGCAGAATGGGAAAAAGCATAGTCCTGGGGCCTATTTACACTTGGCTTTATTCTGGAATATATCCTGGAATAGGGACTTGCTGTCCATATGCTAGTGCAGGCTTCAGCAGGCCAAAAGTGAGGTCTGCCAAAGCCTGCATTAGCATATGGACCACAGACCCCTATCCTGAGATATACTCCAGAAAAAGGCCAAGTGCGAATAGGCCCCTGGTTTGGATCTGTGGCCTTCATACCTTTGGTCTCATTGTCTTCCTGGAGCCATGATGTGAGATGATAAAAGTGGCGGACTTCAACGCCATTTCTGGCACCTCGGTTCATGGCCCTGGGTGGAAATTCCACACTGGAGAACTTTTATTCCCTGATCTTACAATTTGCAAGGGCCAGAAATGGCCCACCTCCCTGCCTCTGGGCTGAAGCAAGTACTTCAGGTCAACAGTGGACCCTTCCTACTCCTGTGCAGAAGAAGCCTAAAAGTATCTACCATAATTATCTGATTCCCTATTAATAGTCATATGTGTAAATCACACATAATTTAAATAATACTATATGTTTATCTCCTCCTAATCTAATTCAATATTTTTATCCACAGATGCTCTGAGCATATGAAAGGCTAGCATTATGCTTAAACAGAATGTTATGCATAACCTGGACTTCATTTTAATGATAGTTTTATTTATATTCCTAGATCCATAAAAAAACAAACATAAGCCGTTTGGCATCAATACACTAATCTATAAGACTGAGTGCAATAAAAACAAAGACTGAGTGCAATAAACTTTACATATCTAATAGACCATGAAGTATTAAAAGTGAGACCTACATTTTGTGACAAGAAAATGGATCTTATTCAGTGGCAACCTGTGCAGAGTCACCAGCAAGGCAGTGGAGAAAGAGTGACTTGATCCTCATCTTTGCTTTTTCTGAACCACATTTTGGTTTGCATCCAATTCAGAGAGATCAAAGGTGGATTTCCATTTGACTCCTCTCTCCCCCGTCACCTTCTCTCTCCTAAGAAAATGTGAACATAAGGATCAATGGCCTTTCATCCGGCAGTCTGTTCTAGGGTTGTGCAAAAATGTTTTTTGGGGCATTCAATTCAAAACGAATTGAATGTTCGAAAATCTGTATTCATACGAATAGATTGCACTTGAATGTGGTGAAATCTTATTCAATATGAGTCTATTCGTACCTATTTGTATGAACATTCTATATGTACCTGATATGAATAGATACCGAATAGATACGTATCTGATACATCTCCCCAGCTTAATCAATGTCCAAACTATTCATACAAACGTCCGGAAACATTCATGTTCATTCGAATGTTAGCGTACGAATATTGTAACATTCAATTTGGCTGAATTTAGAATGTTACGAATATTTGTGCACATTCCTAGCCTATTCCCATAATGGTGAACCAAATGCATAATGGTGAACCAAATGCATATGAAAGCTCACTTGCTCTGTACACAGGCTACAGTCGCGTTTAGTAAAATAGCATTTCTGTTGGTATGCTGGCAGGATCACACGCAAACCAATATGTTTCTCCCCCTCTCATGGACGTTCTAGTCTAGAAAAAGAGAATTAGAGACGGCATGAGAACTTGAGTACTACAAGCCACCTTCTCTAAAGCACAATAGAACCACTTTCCCCTGCTGTATGTGAATTCAATCTTGGGCCTTCCCAACACACAAATCTTACCTCAAGCTTTAAAATAGCTCCAGATAAAATTACATGAATTTCAGGTTAAGGAGTGAATCGCTAAAGCATACCTGCTGTGCTTGTTCTCAGGATCAGGTCTTTGTGCCCAAGCCCTTTATCATTTCTGAGACTCTTGTCCCCACTGTAATATAATATGAATGAATGAATGAATGAATGAATGAACTTTATTGATTAGTCATATGACCGTATCAAGCTTACAAAAGATAAAAATCATATAAAACATACAAGGATAAAAACAAAAATAAAAGAAACATCATTATTTGTCCCCATCACCCTTATAAGACCCCCTATTCAACTCAATAATTTCCTAAATTAGGCAAGCATTAACAAAAAAACAAAGCTACCCTATATGTCACCCGGATGTTTTCTCTCTGCAGAAGGTAAGCCAACTTATGTACTGCATCATTCCAGTGGGACACATTTTGTAAAAGGGAGCCCAAACCAGTTCTTATTGAAGAATACAAGGGACAGATAAAATACGAGAAAGATTTTCAACCATTGCTGCACTGGAAACACAGAATCTTTCATCATGAGGTACCTGATGGTATCTCCCACTCTTCACCATGGCATCAATAAGTTCACAATGTGCATGAGTAAATTATTGCCTTAACTGCTGGGGCATTTTGTAAACTAAATATTTTTCAAGTTGGAAAATAGATTTCATTTGTGCTAGCCATTTTAGTGATTTTAAATTAGAAAGGCTAGAAATATAATTTTGTGTACTAATGTGCATCACACGCTGCTTAAAATCTAATTAAAATATAATTCCAAACTCCATATATATGGGTGGGAATTGTATATTTTAGTATATTTCACTGTGAGCCACCCAGAGAACCTGTGGTTATAGGGCAATTATACTGTAGAAATTTAGACGTTAGGGTTAGGGTTAGCATTATTGGACTAAGACAAAAAAGGCTGCACTATTCTTTTAATACCCGATGACTCCTCACAAAAAGCTGATTGGAAAATACTCTGCCTGAAAAAAGTAAGAGTTTATAATTATTTCTGATCCCCTTCCCCAAATTCCTACTGCCAACCCTTTGAAATATGTGTGTATATGAATACTAATGTATACTGTTGTCATTACAGTTCATACAAAATGCAAAATGCTTTTTACGGTCCAGTTTTATTCAAGATTTCTGAAATGTTGGCATTTTATTTTGGAGTAGAAGGGAAAGCATGGAACAATGAAGCTTTTCACAGAGTTGGGCTATAAATGAATGCACAGAAGAAATGCTCCAGATATGAGGTCCGGCACATTACGTCTTCCAACTTCATTTTCAGGACCTTACCAGATCGTGTCACTTCTGTGCACAGAACACAGAAATAAAATCCCTCCCACATCCCAGGATGCCCAAAGCAGTAGGGGGAGTACAGAACTTGTTCTTATAGGTAGAAGGTTCCAGTGATTTAACTCAGCACAAATACTGTAAGCTGTCTGTGATATAATGAGGATGTAAGTTGTCCTACCAGTTGTCTGCCCTTCACTTAAAGGCCCAGAGTGTGCCACAACAATAAAAATATAAAATATATAGAATATACCTAAAACATATTTAAGATATAACTCTTGCTTCATCCAAACAGGGTCAAAACCTTAATTATTTTGTCATTGTACCAGATTTTCCAGATGTGACCATGGTGCTCCTGATACAGTCCCTAACTTATAGAACCGAATTACTGGGTTATTGTTATTCTGGTAAAATGAACTCTCCCATAATTGTAGATTAGGTATGTGCAGTAATATTTGTAACGTTCAAAATTCGTACAAATTTGGACATTCAAAGACTGACATTCAAATTTGAATCAAATGTTTCGATACATTCGTATGAAGCTTTGTGTGGGATTTGTATGCTATTTGTATGCATTCATATGGGACTGAACATTTGTATCAAATACAAATCCTATCACATTTGGAGGGGACCTACGTGAGTCTGAATTTCTTGCATTCGATTAAATACGAATTGAATTAAAAAGAAACCATTTGTGCACATCCCTATCTTGATTACTATGCAGGAAGTACAGAGAGAGTTGTGGCGTGAGCTGTTGCGACCTGGAAATGCTTTGTGTGAATTTACTGGGAGGCTTAAGTCACGTGGAATGTAAATATTGTGTCTGTAACAACGCTTGGAAACTGTAAAACCCTGATTATTTGTTTAATGCATATAGACAATGGGTGATAGTTTCAGATGTGCTTTATACTGATGTGTGTAGGTGAGGAAAAATAAGCAATGAATTATTTTCTTACCCATCAGTGAATATTATTGAGTCATGTCCCATGTCCTCTTCTAAACTTTCTAGATGTCTGTAATGTTAAAAGGTTATTCCTGCAAAAGAAACAAACATAGAAACTTATTCCAAACTACTGTGGGGATGGATATTTCAAATGATGGAAATTTATCGATTGTTAAATGCAGCAGCTTTAGATGTCAAAAGAGATATTTTTATTATGATTTCATTCTAAAGGAAAATATTGTAATTTAACAAAAACAAAGGCATGGTATGCTACTCCTGATATGTACAAATATTTGAAACATTTGAAATTTGATCGAATTTGTCTCTAAATTTGAATTTAACATTCAAACAGATTTTTGAATCTTTCCAAATCATTTGTTTGAATTATTCAGACATTTGCATGTGTACAGATACGTACTCATTGCATACATATCTGTACGCATCTTATTCATATTCATACACATTTATATGGTTACATACTTGATGAAATTGGGATGTGTACAGATGTGTATGGACACATTCGAAAGTTGTTGACATTCATAGCTTCAAATACAAATTGAAAATTCGTACTAATAGATTCGAATGTATTCTATTTGATTCAAATTGAACGTGGATACATTAGAATTTTATACTTCCACCTCCCTTTGGACTTTCCTGAATAGAAAGTTTATAAATATAATGGATAAAAATGTAAAGGTGTGAGCAGTCAGACCTGAGGATGGACTGAAGGTTTAAAGTGAAGGTGTGATCACAGCCATAGTGGGGCTAGGATTTTAAAATTCAAACAAATAAACAATAGGCTCTTAATCCATCAGATTGGCTGAGAAAAAAAGTAGGAAATCCGCAATAATAGATGTGGCTATGCCAGAAGATGGTAGGATTGGGGAGGGGGGGTGACTGGAAAAGATAAAATATTGAGATCTATAAAGGTAACAGTACAAATGAAGAATGCTTTTTAAGAAACCAGCACCAGTAGATTTTTGCATTTTTAATGAAGTGACTTTTTTTTTCTTTTTTCTTTTGTTGATTTTGGCATCCAGTATGATTTTGGCCCTTTCTGCACCAGGCCTTATTCCAGATTATACTCCAGAATAGGGGACTGCCATCAAGATGCTGGTGCAGACTAAACTGGATATGATCTTTTTTCTTCTTCTAACATTACAACTTTTTAGAATCCACAGCACAACTCCTGTCCTCTCTTTCTCCACCATGTCACTGCTTCCTTATTCCTCACAAAATGGATGCTCTTGCACTCCAAGAGTAACAGCAGCGAAATCTGTGATGCTTTTCTTAATATAGCAGCACCTGATAAATTGCAAAGATGTTTGTAATGCAGGGCAATTATCACACAAAACTGTTGTTCTCTGCTGTGTCTAGCCCTGTATGCAAGTCTAAACAAGTTTTTAATTAGCTGCATTAGATAAATGTTAATTTGGTGGTTCCCCCATCCTCTTCTAATTGCAGTTTATACTTAGAAATACTGTAAAATCTGAGGCCTTGGTGGGCTTGAGGAGCATCCATCAATCCAACACTATTTCTCACTTGGTTCTGTTACAACAGATTGAGTAACCATCTGTCACAATGGCTGTTGGAAGCATATATGTTGCTGTACTAACACAACCTGCTTAAACATATATACACAAGTGCAGACCTGTGAAAATATTTCCATGGTTTGTGTATTTAGCAAATATTCTTTGTAAAAATACATCCTAACCACCCACTTTTTTGTAGTTTTAAGTTACATACATTCTTTAGCTTTTTAAAAAAATGCTTTTGGCTTTTTAAGCATAAATTAAACCAATTCTTTTTTAAAAAATATACTGATAAATAGAAAAGACAATCTAGTTTTCATAAATTTCTTACAATATGTTTTAGCTTTAAGAATTACTAACCATATATATTCATTTCCAGTTTTTAAGGGAAGAAATTGTCCGTGTTCTTTTTTATTTCAAGTTAAAGATGGTTCTCTTTTGATTTTCAAAGGTGTTTTTATCTGATTAGAAATTAAAATATGAATAAACAAAAAAAAAAAAGAAGAAGAAAGAAATCTAGGCTTCATCTAGATGGGATGAATATAGTGCCATTATGGCGAGGTAGCCTCATTTATGGTAAGCCCAACATAGCCCTGATTCTTGTCCTAAAAAGCACTTTTAACTGTCTTGGAAAACCCAGCACTGGTATCAGGTTTTCCAACTTTAGCACTTTTTAGGGACCCACTTACCTTTCTGGACAGAGCAGTAATTGGAAGTTGAAATAGCCAACCATGCATGTACAGAGGTGGCAACACATCCAGTCAGGAATTTGATGGTGGCCAAATTGCTCAGATTGCATAACACCAAAATGCACAGAGACAGCCCTGTGGCCAGCATGTCTAGATAGGAAGGAATAATAGAAGGGGATACAACAGGCCTCTAGCCAGCTCCATATATATGGGGGAGGGGGTTCAGAAATTTGGGAGATCTGTCACATTTGGTGGATTAAAAATTAAAAATTTTGAGGGGGGCAAAAAATTGAGGGAGGCTGCTCCCCTGCCCCCTTGCATTATTACTTACTATCACTATATGAGATTGCTTTGTTACAAACTTTTATACAAAATTGGTAAATATCAGGATTTCTTGTTTAGCCATTTAGTCATGCTCATGTTCATGATCCCATGGACCAGAACACACCAGGCCCTTCTGTCCTCCGTTGTCTCCAAACTCATGCCCATTGCTTCAATGACACTATCGATCTGTTTCATCCTCTGCCATCCCCTCTTCAGCCTTTTCCTGGATCAGGCTCTTTTTGTGTGTGACTCCTGTCTTCAGTGAGTGAAGCTGTATCTCTCTACCTTACTAGTTCAAGGTGCCTTGGCTGTTCAAAGTAAGCGCTGGTTCCCTCCATTTGTCCATTCAAAGTGGCTGCAGGCATCCCATGGTGGTCACACCACCCCATTTATCAGCACGATTATGACTGGAGGTGCTTTGCTTGCAGAGTATCACTGAACATGGCACCTCCATGCTCCAAAATGGAAACACAGAAGTTCCCCCATGCTCCTGAAATGGAGCTTCCTCCATTGTGGAGTGGAAAAGACAAGATCTGACGGCTTGCAAAGCTCTCTACTTCACTATGATATTCTGAAAGAGTATATCATCCCAGGTATTCACATCTGGGGCTGGGGGGGGGGGTGTATGGTGCTTTCTGGAACCTTCTCACCAAAAGATTGGTTCCTTAGTTTCATGGCAAGGCTGGCCTTTGTACTCTAATGAAGCAGAGTTTTCTTTTTTCCTTTTCTTGCTCATTAGGAATCAGAGCTGGAGGTAAGAGGACTCATCAAATATGAACATAGACTTTGACCTTTTGAACAAAGGCCATGAAATCTCTTTCTCCATAAATCACGTCCAATAAGCTCAGGACATGGTGCAAACCCTTTTAAAAACAGACATGCGTAGGAAGACCCGTCAGTATGCTTTGGCAAAAAGGAATAATATCCCATTTGAACTCATATCGCTTGAGCCTTTAGTCTCTATCCCAGGCATTTCATCGAAACCAAGTTAAAGGCAAGAATACTGGCAGAGAGCCAAAGGAATGGAATCTGCGAGAAAGTGAAAAGCTATTCCTAAAAGATTAGACAACGATCAATCATTTCCTGCAACAATTTCCCCAAGATGCTTAATGTTAATCCAAACACCAAGCAGCAACATCAAGCAAGGGTGCTTGGAGAACGAGTCTTTGCTGTCATTTGCCCATCTGCAACAAACAACTTGTCCCCACACGCCCCCCCAACCCCCCTGGAGTCATTTTCTCCTCCTTTTGTCCCAAAGAGCAATGCCGTATAATGGTCAACTGTTCACCTTTTGTAAAATAAGTATCTCCACTCCGATTCATCAAATGAAAATAATGAAACTTATGGATGCATTTTAATGAGGTATATAAATAGCAACTAACAATCTATTAAGCCCTTAAGGCTGAGGCACATCTAATAAAAGAAAATACTGAAGCATGGATGAACTCTGAGTCTTCTGCTAGCAACGGCCAATTGGGAATACGAGTTATTTCTCCATAACAGATGTGGAGATTAAAGTTCAGTGAAAGAGCATGCTCATAGAAAACTTAGTATGTATTATTCTGTAAGAAGAACGAGACTAAGTTCTTCAAGAGAGTATGGAACAACTAATTTCATTATTCAGAGGAAATAGGAAGGAGGGGGAATGGGTAAGAAAGAGAATTAACTCTTTCGGTACTGTGTCCTTTTCGGTCCTTCTTTCCCTTTTCCTTTTGAGATGCGCTGTGCATGTTTCTTATTAAAGGCAATTGAGTGGGCTCTCCTCTGCACAGTGAGGCAGCACACACATAGGGGGCTGCTCATCAGCTTTTGTCCTCAGTGTAAAAATTCATTTTAAACAGATGTCTTTTCTAAAATTACTAGTTTTACTGGGCACAAAACTTGGCTTCCCATGATTGAATCCTATGGGCCGGCAATAAATCAAGAGATGCCACTGTGGCTTTAGTCTGTAAACAATTACCACAAAGCCTTGGCTCTCCCAGTTTTTTTCAGCTTCAGAATATACAACAGACACCAGGGGGGATGATGAGAAGTTTGACTACCAGGAATGAGGCCTTTAAATATATATATATATATTCTTGATAATAGGTGATGAAAGGAAAACATGATCCACTTGTGTAGGTAAGTAAGCAATTTGGACTTGAAGCCAAATTCAGTCTGATGGCCTACACAAGGCTCGCTCTTATGAGATGTTTGTGGATCTGGATCATGGTAGCTGTTGTCCACATAAAGAGGATGTATATACTGTGATATCTCACTTTGTCAGCTCCCATTGTTTCTGAGCTTGGAGCAGCTTCAACTACAAGGATAAATAACATATTTAACCAACTAGTTCTTCCTCATCTTCTTCCCAAGGAATGTCCTGAAGGTACAGGGGCCTCACCCTTGCTAAAGGT
Source organism: Aspidoscelis tigris stejnegeri (assembly GCA_023333525.1). Classification (NCBI taxonomy): domain Eukaryota; kingdom Metazoa; phylum Chordata; class Lepidosauria; order Squamata; family Teiidae; genus Aspidoscelis; species Aspidoscelis tigris. The sequence continues at coordinate 85,129,906 of JALMGA010000002.1, read as the reverse complement.
AAGTAGGAACCCATTATTAAGTTTCCTAATAATGTAAACAACTAGGTGTAACATTTAAATTTTCAGCCTCAAAAAGTACAAGAAATAGGAGTTCCTTTGGAGACTGTGGCCCTTTGTACCCTTGGCCTTATTCCTGATTCTGTCTTAGCAGAGGAACCTGTCATTGGCGTGCTGGTGTGGACTACAGAAGGCCCCAACCAGGCCCTGATGTAGGCTGCAATAGCATGTGGAAGTCAGGATTGTGTTCTGAGACAGAAGCCAGAATAAGGCCAAGTGCAGAAAGAACCTGTATCTTTGAAAAGAGGCCCAGAAACATGGGCCCTTTCTACACTGTGCCTTACTGCAGATTATATTCTGCAATAAGGACCTGCCATTCCCATGCTAGTGCAGACTGTGGCAGGTCCCAGACAGGGCCTGTTGTAGCGTGTGCTGATGGCTAACCCCTATTCTGGAATATAATCCAGAATAAGACACAGTGCAGAAACGTCCATGGAAGTGCATGCACCAGGGTGGTAAGGGAGAGACCACATTTTGATCCAGTAAAGATCAAATCATTAATGAGATATTAAAGGGACAGTTTCAATTCTAGTCATGCTCCCCCCTCACCTCCTTAGCAGTCCTGATCTTCAAGTCACCAATGGAGAAATATCTCCCCAAAAAAGATTTACATAGCCAATATTCTGCCACTCCCTTAGCATCTGCTTCGTGAAGCAATTACCCCATTTTGTGTTATAGTTTTCTTCATTTTTCAGATGAGGTGTATGTAGGTTGCTTCCTGAATTTTGAAAGTTTGGAAACTGCCAGTAATACACACATACACACACATATTTAGATGGGTAAATTAGGTGTTTTGGGCCCAATCTTGAAGGGAAGCACTGGTGAGGTTTGGGATAGATCTGGTATCCCAAAGCAAAGATGCTGGATGTATCTCCCATCTTCAGTTCTTTGGGACACTGCCCCAGGGAAGTGAAAGTGTGAAAACGCCTTGTGTGTATCAACTGTTCACATTCAAGAGGGTCCTAGAACACTTTAAAAATGCTGAAAAACTGGTTTTTCTAAAGTCTCTTTGAAGTGATTCAAGGTCGCGTCTTTTAAACTATGTATCTCATGGTACTGTCAATTCAAAAGTGTGCTCAGAGAGCATTCTGTGACTAGGGAAGTCCCATCTACAGGAGGACACTTTGCTGTGAGTGGAACAGTGACATTCACCAATTCTCTTCCCAAAATCTGACCAGGCAAGGATTTTATCCTCTCTAATATGGTAAAGTATCACTGTGCAGCTGCTTTTCTCAAACTATCAGTTCTCCCTAAAAAGATATCTATCTATCTATCTATCTATCTATCTATCTATCTATCTATCTATCTATCTATCTATCTATCTATCTATCTATCTATCTATCTGCCTGCCTGCCTGCCTGCCTGCCTGCCTGCCTGCCTGCCTGCCTGCCTGCCTGCCTGCCTGCCTCTAAATGGGGGGAAGGGGATAATGATTGATTATCCCTTCCTGGCTTGTTCTTCCCCTCCATTCACTCCCAACAAAGAGTCTGAAGTTCTTGGGGTCCAACTTGAAATGGTGCAGTTTCAGTTGCTACTGTCAATAGTCGCATGTTAGCTTGGGTACAGTCTGGCTGTCTGCTTCTTGGATTTTTCAGTGGGGCACTGAACATCATTGGTTTGTAGTAGGATGGTAGCTTGCATGCAGCTGGCTGGGGCAACACTGGATTTATTGGGGTGGGGAATGGAATAACTCCATGCATTGTTTATGCAGCCTGAACTAGGCTGAAGCCTCTGATTATCTGCCTGAAGGTGCAGATTTTGATTCTTTAAATCAAGAGTGAAGAAAATCCATTTCAGCATAACAAAACCATTTGAATAATTTGCATTTGCGGTCAAAATTCAGCTTTTTGGAAAGGCTCCATCCTGACACGTACACACACAGCGGATGTCCAAAAAGACTGCTGCCCCTGCCCCTTCTCCTTTGGTTTTGGCCCGTGAGAAAAGTCCAGGAAGTGGCTGCATGCAAAAATGTGTCCTCTGCTCTGTTTCATGCCGAATTAATATATTGCTGGTGGGTGAAAGGGAGGAGTCCCCATCTTATCATTTCATCAGTAGACTCTACAACATTTGCCTTGATTTGAAGCATAGGACACATTTGTCTTTCTAAAGTATAAAATAATTAGAGAGGAAAGGTGTTGCTATGGCAGCTGTACTGTACGCTTTTCTGCTGGGAGAGAACCCATGAGAAATTCTGACTGAGTCAGCAGCAGCAGGAATCTTTTCCTCCTGGGGCTGCAGCAGCTACAGGCAGCCTCCTACTTCCTGTTTTCTCATTGTTGGGAACGTGTTGCCTGTGGCTGTTTCTGAAATGTTCCAATGTGTCCCATGTCTGGGCTTTTCTTTTCTTTTTTTGTTTTAACTTTTGCTAATATACTCTTATGTTCTTCTTTGTCGTTCTCATCCTCACTGCTGTCGGCTGTGGGGCAAAGAGTAACACATCTGGCACAGAAAGATGCTTCAGAATTGTATTTAAAAATATGTTTAACTCAGCAATATGCTACTTTCCAGGAAGAAAGGAATGAATGAATGAATGAATGAATGAATGAAGGAAGGAAGGAAGGAAGGAAGGAAGGAAGGAAGGAAGGAAGGAAGGAAGGAAGGAAGGTGTCTGTGAAGTTCTTTGGGGATCTTAAAGATATGTTGTGGAATGAATTGCCTAAGGCAAGGTCTTAAAGAAACAAGTGAAGGCTTGATGGCCAAGTGTAAAAGCAAACCCACACCTTTAATACCTGTGTTAACAAGGGAATTTCCGTAGCTATTGCTTGGCCATAACTGTTAAAACTCCCAGGCCGCATCCCCATTACAAGCTTAATTTGGTTTCGATACGGTGTCAATCCTTACAGACTCCACGTCAGTTTGGCTTAACATGCTTTCCACATGTTAAATCACCCCAAAGCGTTGTAAATGTTAACCCTCATTTCAACAGGTCTCACTCTGGTTCGTGCGCTTGATATATGTTACATTTTTTACTGTGGGGACTGTACTGTCTTAAGGGATGAGAATCCATGTTTAGGGTTTCCCTCCCCCAATAGCTTGCTTCCAAATATAGTGATTTCAGTGGAAAAATCCACCCTTTACAGCAGCCACTACACTGTAGCAATCCAACCACTTCACACCTGATAACAATGTTGCAATTTTGCACAATTCTAGCTCTTTGGAGTTCTGACCTTTAGAAAGGGAAAGAAAGCAGCTGCAGGATCTGGGAGATGTGTGAATGTTTAAAGCAAGGGGGCTTGAGTTGCCGCTGCTGCTGTGTGCTCTGGGCAATGGGGAGAGGAGGTGAAAGAAGTGGCAGCCAGCCAGCCAGCCAACCAGCCAGGCTCCATGAAGGGGTCCCTTATGGGAGGCGCGTTCACACCAGGAGGAAGAGGGCAGGGCAGCCCCGAAAAGCGGCTTTTAGAAAGTAGCCACTTGAGTCCCCCATTGAGTCACATACGCCACGTACGATCCTCAGAATCCGGATCCAACATGATTGAGTTGAAAGTAATGGGATCAGGCAAATTCGTGTTTGCATCCAGTTCTATTATTTCGGTTTAGGGAAACTGGATTAAGCTTATAATGGGGATGCGGCCCCAGTGTTTTTTGGTATTAGCCAAACTGGGAGTTATAGTTCAGCAACACTTGGGAAATTGTAGTTTGGCTAGTTCTATTTCTAGAGAAAATACTCTTTCAGCACCTCTAACTGTCGGTTTTGCACATGTAGCATTGTTGACATCAGTTAAGGCTAACTGTGATCTTGTATGTGTATGAAAATGTATGTTAACACTAACTATGTATGAAAATGAGTGACAGGTCCTAGGTTGAGAACGTATGTCAATGTGGGTCATGTCTTCACTTTACTTACTGGGTATCTTCCAAAAGGGCTTAAATCATTGCATTTCCATTTGCAGTAGCAAAAGTTGCCCTACAATGAGAGTGTGGTCGATGGTGTTGCTTCATACACGCGCTGTCACATTTGGGTCATCTGAGAAACTAGCGCATTTGCGCAGCACCTCAGATGATTCCTAGCACCGGAAATGGTGTGAACTGTCACAGTGCTAGACAACAAAGGTAAGCTTCTGGTAAGGGTTGGGATGCATGCGGTGTGCAGTTTCATACACCACCACTAGTAGACAACAGGGCAACATCTGGTAAGACAGGAGTATCTCCTGCTAGTGCAGATACTCCTTACCAGATGTTACCCTATGGTGTACTACAGGGCCAAGTATGAATTGGCCTGTGATCTGACAGAGGACACCAGAGGATACCCTTTAAGAAGGCAGATTATGGACAGTCCGGCTGTTCTCAGTTCTCTAAGATTTCAGGCAGAAGATCCATCCATCACTAGCTGGAAATGCTAGAGACAGAGACAACAGAACAGGCCATCAAATGAAATAGAGGCAGTTCACATGAGCAGATTACTTCTTCAATCAGACCAGACTTTTAACAGGTTTAATTTGCATCTTCATTTTTAATTTTTTCTTAGGGATCGGCTGCTTTCGTGTCACTATCATGGAACTGTACATTTTGTATAGTTTAATGTTACTTGTGCAGCTGTAATGTTATTAAGACAATCTGCACAATTTAAGTGTCTATTAAATTGATTTACAAAGTGGAACAAATTGTAGCACACTTCAAATGCATGCAGGGAATAAAGCAGAACAAATCAAAAAGTCCAGAGAAAGCCAGCAAAGAACAAACCTTCTCGAAATTCTCTCTCTCTCTTTTCACACTTACCTTACCAGTAAAGATGGGGGAAGATCCCGCACAGGGCATCCATATGTTATGGAGCAACTTCTTTACTAGTAGCAGCTCCATATCTGCCAAAGTTCCCCCCACGGGTGAAAGTGGCAAGGCTATACTAGTGGCAGGGGTAGTATAGCCCTGAATGCTGGATCTGCTTCCACCTCTTTAGGGTGGAAGAGGTGCAGGTGGAGCATGTGACTGGTATTGCAGATACAATTGCACTCTGAGGCCTTTGTGCACTTACCTATTTAGTCTGCCGTGCACTAGAGCTGGGAAGTTTCTGGTAAAGGTGAACCATTTGCATTTGCCACGAGGAAAGCTTCCCCAAGTGGGAATGATCCTCCTGTTTACCAGCCCATGCCACTGCGTCTGAAGCTGGAAAGTTCCACCTCCTTGCTGCCACAATTGGCTGCCGTCAGCTGCATCATCACATGACGTGCTTGGACACCATTGCAGAGGAACATGTTTGACACCAGGGATGTATCGTGGCCGACCATGTCAGCGGCTGAGCTGTGTTCGAACTCCCAGTGCCCACTGCTCTGTCACTGATCAACCCCTCCTGTCGCGACTCTATGACTGGACGCCACTCCCACCACAGCTGGGGGCGGTCCTGGGGATTGGAGGTCATGTCATGTCAGAAGCCTGCAATCGAACATGGCTGCCACCGTGACCACACCTGCGGACGACGTCTTCCCTGCCCACCAATCTCAGGGAACTGGAAGTAGAGCAAATGGTTGTGCTGCTGGATGCTCCAGGTAAGCCTTCAGACATGGCAGGTAAAGGTTACGTAGCTAGTGGAGCGCCATTTCGTGCTTTACACCTAATCAACAATTAGGTAACTTCTGGGAAGTCAGAGGGTGCTTGGAGGCTGTAACAACCTCCTCCAAGTGCAGATGCTCTTCCCCAGAAGTTGCCTAATTGTTGACTACTGGCCAAAGTGTGAATAGGCCTTTGGTCACCCCAGCAACAATACTGCACAGATGCACTCTTGCTAGGGTGCTGTGATTGCCACTGTAATGGCAGCGATTTGTAGCTAAGTTTTGAATGCTTTGGGCATCTGCAGGTGTGGACACTCAACGCATCCCAGAACATCACCTGCCCAGGATGGGAGGTGAAGTGCTAATTCACCCTCTCTCTCTCTATCTGCCACTTATTCCAACATTTTCCCAGCTAATTCTATGGAAACTCCGTTCAGTTTCAATTGAAACTATTTCCAGTTGTATGAAACAAACAGTAGCTCACTGGCTGAGCCCACCCAATAACTTCAAAGTTGCTTTTGGGGGAGAATTTTTTTTTTTTTTTTTAATGGGCTGCATTTCAGGAGGAAAGTTTCTTGCCACACATTACTGCTGCGGTCCCAGTTTTCATGGCCACTATTTACTTTTTTTTATTTTAAAAAAGCAGATATGTGGAAGACGACCACACGTTTCATGTCCTCTTCAATCTGGCCACAACTTAAGTCAAGGGTGAGTGAGCAGAATTAAAGCTGCTGGTCCTTTCCTGAATTTTAACTATGACCTCTGTTCGAAAAGAATTGTCAACAAAGACTTGGCATTGCGCAAAACATATATTGTGGAATCTGTGCATTGTTCTTCGCAGTGAAATGGCAACGGAGAGCAGGGTATGCCAGTTGGTAGTTTGTTACCTATGGGCCTGCACAAGGGGGCGGGTGGGCCGATGCAGGCCAATTCTCAACTCCCATGAAGCTTTGCACTATTTGTCCTTGCTGCGGAGGGACAGAGCCGGCTGGTCTCGAGGCCAAAGCAGTGGGAATTGAAGTGATACGTGGAGTACATCAGCTGTGCAGCGATGTGGTGGGAATTTACAGAACACTCATGCTCGGCTAACAAAAATAACAGAGAGCTTCCCAGACGTTATGAAAACAACAAGAATAGCAATAATTGAGAGCCTTGGAGTGAGCAATGACATCACTCAGCTGCCGTTGGAGAAATGCACGCAGGAGCAGGTTGTTCTGCTGAGATGTCTGCTCCACAGCTGTAATTTTAGGAGCAGCTTCCAATCTGGGTTACATGACTGTTTACTGATACTAAAGCCTGCATTTTCTCTGATTAGGAATCAGCGTTGCTGGCTTACATGGCCAGCAAGGGGAGAAAGGAAACAATCCCAAAGACTCTCCTCCTTTTCTCTGGCCAAGGCTTCCTGTGGCCTCAGCAGTGATTCAAATCGTTGTGGGACAAAATGCTCTTATTTTTCTTTTCCTTAAATGACTTGAAAAGGTTGGCTTGGCTGCGGTTAACCCATCCAAGGCCTCTTCCTGTAACTCAGAGGACAGCAAGATTCAACATGTGCGGTTTAAAGAACAGATTTGTGCTGAAACTGATAAAGCAATTCAAAAGGCTATGCAGATACTTCTTCTTGTAGATTTTTGCTTTTTAAAAATTCAAAATTCATTAAGCTTATCCATTAAAACCGATACACAATGTGTGTTTATTGTGTAGCAGCTGGATAGCGCTGTGTAGTGACTCAGTAGCACAGTGATTAAGCACCTAGTTTACCATGCAGCTATCAGGTAGGGATGCCAGTTCAAGTCCCAGTTGAATAACCTTCCAAACAAGACCCCTAAAGCTTCACCCACCTACCACCCACCCTCAACTATAAGAGAAAGAAAAATAGTCATGCTGGTTGGACGTCACCTGGGTTAACAAGAGGACAATTTTGCACTTAGCCTGCTAGTATACAATGGGTAGCTTCTGGGAAGCACCATCTGCACTTGCAAGAGGTATTTCCACATCAGAAACGTCTCCTGCTTTCCAAGAAGTTACCCCAGTGTCTACTAGCGGTGGTACATGAAATTGTGCACCCCACACATCTTAACCCTTACCTGTTCTGGTCAGAGGAGCAACTGTTTGCACCTCTGGCAGCACCTGGACATATGTCTGGACCCAAGGAGGTCTGCGGCTGCATTGGGGGTTGATTTGTGGGTGAATGCTAGTGTACACCAGTGGGAATGTGCTTTCCCCATCCTGTGGGCAGGAAGTAGAGTGCAGAAGTGCCCAAGATCTCTGCAAGATGTTGTGGAAGTAGGACACTCTGATGATAAGAGTGCAACTAGAAGAGTAGTGGTGGTGGTGGTAGTAGTAGTAGTACTAGTAGTTGGTTTTTATGCCACAAATTTTCTCACCCTTAAGGCCACTCAAAGCAGCTGACAAACCTTCTCTTCTTCTTTCCACAGCAGCTACCCAGTGGGGTTATAAGAGCTCAGGAAGAGAGCTATGACTAGCCCAAGGTCACTCAGCTGGCTTCATGTAGGTGTGTGGAATCGAACCAGGAGACTATCAAAAAGACAAAGATGAAAACTGCTCAAGGATGAGTCCAGAGAGCCTGGATCTGCTGGAATGTTACTATCATAGCAAGCCCAATGAGAAGGATTATACAAAATGAATGAGGGACCTATGGATGCTTAAAAGATCAACATCCAAACTCACTGAGAAACTACGGTAGTTACCCAACACTCAGATATAAGGAAGAGGAAACTGCTACCACAACTGGAGATTGACAGGCTACAAGGGACAGGTCTAAACCTCAATAATACTGATAAAATCACCCTACTTGCATCATCATTACTGCTACCAATGCTGCAAGGCAAATCTGCTGAACTGAGAATACTGATTATGAATACACTTGTTAATGCCAGCACTGCACTACCCAGCCTAAGTCTGCCACAAAGTGCCTTCAGATGAGTTACTGGCAGTTGCCAATGTATCAATACAGACCATTCCAACTATCACAGTCATCAAAATCTGGAAATTTGCATATACCAGAACAACAGTGTTTTTAGACCAAGATCTCAAATGATGATAACAAACAACATTCTCCTTGGAGGCTAAGACTGGAAACCAAAATAAATGATGCAGACAAGGATATCAGTAAGCAGATACAAGCCAATATGGGTTCAAGATAAAAAAAGAAATCACAGCTATCAAGAAAAGACAAATATATGCCCATAATTGAAGCCTTAGGAATTGCCAAACACAGGCTTACAGCATTGGGCACCAGACTGAAGAGATACACTAGAGAAGCTGAGGCCAAAAGGATAAATAGCTTCTTCTCTATGGAACCTTCTAAGGCATACTCTCAATTACATGGTGGTAGTCTATTAAGAGCAGAGCTACCAAGAGTAAAAAGTGAACAATAGTGGGAAAATATATGGGGAAAAGAATCCATCAGTGCCCAGTGGTTAATAGGCCTGAGAAGAGAGCACTGAATAAATGAACAAGTCGTTGACTCACTGATCCACTCACAAGAATCTACAGTGAAGACATAAGGATGTCATTTGGTCTGGAACAATGCAGATCGATGATCTTGAAGAGACGAGAGACAATAAGAACTGAAAGTGCCAGATAACCCAAAGCCCATGTTACAGATGTACAAGACGGCTACAGTTGTCTCAGGATTCCACAGTCACATGGACACCATTATGGGGAATTAAAGAAAAGTGCAACACCTGAATACCTTCAGAGGTTCAGACAGATCTTGGAGTCTCAGTTCAAAGGAAGGAATAAGATCTAAGTCATCTATACATATGCACTCCCAGTTTTCAGATACCTAGCTGGTATAATACACTAGCTACATGAAGACACAGAAGCAGTAACATTAATATGTAGAAATCCCCCCAAATGCATGCAAGATTCCACTACATACTAGGGACATGCAAGAATATTTGAAATATTCGTTATTTGATCAAATTCGGCCAAATTCGGACATTCAAATTTGAATTGAATGTCCAGACATTCATTTTTTTATTATTCAAACGAATACAAATATTTCAAATGATTTGTATGAATAATTCAGACATTGGTATGTGTACAGATATGTACACATTACGTACGTATCCGTACACGTCTGTATGGGATGAAAACGATGCATACAGGATAAAAGTGGGATGCGTACGGATGCATACGAATGTTGTCGACATTCATATCATCAGATACGTATCGAATATTTGTACAAATAGGTACAAATGTTTTCAAATCGGTTCGAATTTTAATATTCGTTTTTTCTCTATTTGCCCAAATCCGCACATTCAAATATTTGATTTGAATAGAATCAAATGTCGAAAATTGCATTTGTGCACACCACTACTATGTACCAAACATTGACAAGGTGTATATAAGTCAAAAAGAGCGAGGGCAAGACTATTGTCGTAAATGAAGAGAGAAGCATCTAGTACTTCAGTAAAATGGTTCCCGTGGATGAACAACTAAGAGAACGCCTCAGGCAACTGCAAGCAAGGAGCATGAATGAAGAGCACGTATGGAGATACCTTGGCATAACCAGCCCTCTAAGGAATGCATCATTGGCAGATGATAGAAGTGGCTGACACTGGAAAATCTTATCAGAGGCTTGAAAAAGCAGAAGTGAAAGGCAGCATTGAGGTACTAATCCCAGCAGTACAAGAACTAGCACAGGGTACGAGATCAATAGAAGCAGGGTCTACCATACCCTGCAAAGAGGCTCCTGAGATAGTCCAGCACACAGCTGCCAAGTGCAAGATGCTGGCAGGAAAGGCATATTCAGAGAAGCAGAAATATCTACATTGAGTATGGGCTGAACATTCTAAAGTCTAAATAGGAAATCCCACAAGAAAAAGTGGCTGAGAACAACAGAGCTGAGATCCTGTGGGACCCCGTGTCCAGACTAGCAAATGACTACTGGCCAATTAACCCAATATCATGGTAGTAGAAAAGGCAAGAAAATAAGCAGTAATAATAAAAGTAGCCGTCCCAAGTCCTGGTAACAACAGAAAGAAAAAAACAGAGGCTGCATCCAGACTTGTTTATACTGCACAGCAGAATCCATAGTCGCGATTGAGGTTTCACACATGACACTCAATGGATTGTCATGGCACCACATTATCAGATTGGTACTGTGCACTTACCGTAATGCTGATCTAAGGACATTTGCTGTGTAGTCTAAAGTAAATTCAAATTTCCCCTCCAGTCTGGGCAGAACAGTGAGAGCAGCACGATGAGAGCAGGAAGGGCAGCTCAAATCTGATTGGCTGCCTCAACCCTTGTGATGGTACACACTGACTCAGCTTTTGCAGCTTCCAATGGGAAGCTACAGAGCTGCGTTTTGGGTCAGGATGGTTGGTCGTCACTGTGCAGTAGATAAGCTGCGCTCTAACTTTTAACTGTGGATTTATTTCACAAGTTTGGAGGCAGCCTGAGAAACTGGTGAAATATCAGGGACTGAAAGAAGAAATGGAAAAAGTGTGAAAGGTAAAGGCAAAAGTGGTCCCAGTAGTGATAGGTGCACACAGGACAGTAACCCCAGCCCAAGATGGAATAATCGCTTAACAGATTCTAGGACAAACATCAGAGATCTCTTTTCAGAAGAGAGCAGTCCTAGGATCTGCTATAATGCTGATCAGGACCCTCAGGATCCAAGATTGAGGTAAACATGCCAACTAACCACCTGTAAGGGATGTTTTTTCTTCTTCTTAGTCTAAAGGCCATGGGTTGGTTGGACTTACTGAAGGTTATACACCACTGTCTTACTTTATATGAGTGAACGTTGCCTTATTAAAAATTAGACCAATGGTCTATGTGTTATGGATGGAATTTTAAAAAGCAGGGCATGGAGTGGTTGCCCATGCCATTAGGGACGGGTGTGTTCAGGCACAGCAAAAACACTGCCTCAGAGTCATCTGAGAGACAGCGTGTGGCCTTCATGTTCCCAAGCCTATTGACCTTTTCGAGCCTAGAATGTTCTTGAAAGGGAGGAGGGGAGGACTGGTATGTGAACAGCCCCACCTTGTAGCCTTCTTTTGGCTGCCTCAGAAACACCCCAGAGATTTTTTATTTTAGATGGTTCTGCTGCTCACAGCCATGGCTACCTCAGGTGGCTAATGATGATAGGAGTGTGGCAACCTTTGCTTCTTTGCATTCTCTTAGACTATGCCCACCACAGATGTTCCTGATCTCATGGGCAAGCGCTTATTGCTGACCTGGATGTCTAGTTGACTTAGATAATTGATCTCTTCCAACATGATAGGCAGCCACAGCGAAAAAGGACAGACTGACCAAAGAGAAGAGAGGCAGAGAGCCTTGCATCGTCTCCTTCGCATCAAGCAGACTGGGCATGTTGCTACATTTCTCAGAGCCAGGACGGGAAGCAACCGGCAAGGACTGAAAAGACAGCTGAGCAAAACAGAGCGTGAGGCCCGCCAGACCATGTCCTCAGGGGCTGCCTAGTGCCCTCAGGTAACCTTTGACTGGGGAAACAGCTTCCCCTCCCCACTTTCAGGATCTGTCGTTGTTTTTTAGTCTGTTCATGTTATGTTTTGTTTTGTATGATTCTAACCCATCCTGAGACGTTTGGGTACAGGGAAGGGGAAAAAAATACAAACAAACAAAACAAGACAGTACAAACAAAACAATTGCCAGTAAGTTTGGTTTCTATGTGCTTTTCATCCCCAGAAGCAAAAGGCCGTAAGTGGGTCTTGGGAGTAAGGAGGAAAGATTCGCTTGGAAGTTAAAGTTCCGCTCTTTACACAGCTTGTACAAGCTGAGTAGAGCCCCACAGGGAAACTGACTTCTGGATTAACTATGCCATGCAAATGGGTGATTCTGAGAAGTGAAAGTAGATAGATATTAATTTAAAGCTTTGGTGCTCTGTAAATCCACGCAGACAACCCTTTTCACCACAGAGCAGTACTGCCTCCCAGAAGGCAGTGAGAATAGTGCCTGATTGTGTGTGTGAGAAGGGCCTGCAGGCTTTTGCAGAAACAGATTTCTTCATGTGCTTTCAGATCGTTTCTCCTTTTCACTCTTTTTTCCCGTCCACTGACTGAATTTCTGCTTTTGACGTTGCCATTTACTTAATACACATAATACACATGACCACATCCTCTGCCGGCTGCATACAGTTACATTTGTTCGGCCGCCAAAAGCTTAGTCTCTTGCATACACAGACACGCACATCCTCTGCAAATTAACCCATTGTCTCACCCACTCAGTTGGCAAGTGAAGCCATTCTGTCTGACGCTCAAAGGCGTTGCTCTGCCTTCCTGTCATTCCTTCCCCCATGGATGTATTCCCCCTGGGGGCTCCTTCTCCAGAGTGATGCTACATGCGGAAGGAGTTCCCAAGCAAAAGTTTTGCATTTGGTTGTAGCCTTGTGCAATTGCCCCTTGTCTGTGCTGGGTTACAGGTTGCCCTCAAGAACCCATGGAGGGCCTTCTTGCAGTTCCTTCTCCTCTCTCAGATATTGCTGGATACCTGACCGGCCCGGCTTCCAGGAGCCAGCGGTGAGTGATGGCTGACTCTGATTAGATAATAAAATGGGCTAAGGGTAAAAATCAAGAAACTGGAGTCAGCTTACAGGTGGAAAAAGAGTTCCAGTTTATTCTTGCAGGGAGTAAACAGCAATCCCGAAGGGTGTGGGGAAAATGACATCAATGCTGTCTTCCGGGGCAGAGGTCCTTCTGATGTCACATCCTGTGGTAGGAGGTGGGGAAAATCCTCATACAGGAAGAACATTGTTCTTTTAAAGCCATGTGCTTTGCGGACTCCATAATGCCCAAAGGCTGCCACATGGAGTGGAAAGAATTCAACACCCTGCTGGTGCTGAGTGTGTACTACAAGCTTATGGAACAGGAAAATAGCTGCTCCTTTACTCTGAGGTTTGAGAAATGGAAGGCTGAAGAAAAGGAACCCAGGGCAAAAGCTGTGCAACTTTTGTGGTTGCTACTTGGAATAGCCTTCTCCTGGAGATTTTCCAGGCACTTACCTTGTATGGTTTTCAGCACCTAGTCAAGATATACTTGTTTGTCCAGGCCTTTGATGTTTAGCTTTCTTGGGATGTAATACTGCCAGGGAGAGTGGGAGGGAGCCAGGGAGGGTTACATTTTAAAGATGTTTTAAGAATTTTTTTTATGTATTATAGTTGTTTTGACCTGCCCTGGAATCTTCTTTTGAAGGGTGGGATAGACATTCAAATTCAAACAAACAGGTTGCCAAAGTACTTCATGCATATACAGTGGTACCTCGACATACAAGTGCCCTGACATACAAGTGTTTTGAGATACAAGCCGCCGAGCGAGTGATATTTTGCTTTGAGATGAGAGCAAGATTTGAGATACGAGTATGTAAATACAGTACAGTACATAACAAAAACCACTGAGGTGGTGTTTTGGGAGCTGGAATGGATTAATGGGAAAATTGCTTTGAGATACGAGCGATTTGACATAAGAGCAAGGTTATGGAACGAATTAAACTCGTATGTCAAGGTACCACTGTATGGAATTGCAGGGGTGTTAAAATGTTCCTGTGGCCAGAGAACAAAGGAAAGCAACACAGATAAACATTTAGAAGGAATAACTTTATAATGGTACATCTATCTATCTATCTATCTATCTATCTATCTATCTATCTATCTATCTATCTATCTATCTATCTATCTATCTATCTATCTATCACCATCTTATTTAAGATTCAAAAAAAGATTCCAGGGCAGGTGACAACAACAATAATAGATTAAAAAATAATCTTAAAACATTTAGAACCCAGCTACACCTAAGTTTTAATTTACCTTTGATTTGCCTTCAGAGCGAGAAAACTAATCAGCAAAGTGATGGGCATTTTTCTTCACATTACTGTATTTAACTGAGGGTTTGATAATGAGGCAACTAGGGGAGATTTCAGCTGGCGCTTGTCAGCACTTGTCACCTACAGCCTAAGCTCCGCGTGATCGGTCACTCACCTGTGACCAATCCCGGGGCTCATCCTCTTCAGGACGCCGCCATTTTGGTTGCGGTGCCCTCTGCAACTGCACGTCTGTTAGCACCATAGCCACGACGGTGCTGGCACTCTGTGCATGCGCAGTCACATCATGCTCCACACCTAGTGAATAATTAGGGAACTTCTGGGCAGGCAGGGGGCACTTAGTGCCTAAGTGTGCACTTCTGTGTAGTGTTTTGGGATAGGATGGGCTGCCCTGTCTCAGGACAAGCAACCCATTCCATTCTAAGCTGGGACGGATTGCCTCTGGAGTGGGACAAGGCCATCTGCATTCAGATGCCCCATCTTTTTCTAGCTCTTGCTGCCACCTCTGGGGAGTCCTTGGAGACAGAGGATGAAAGTTCCTTGCTTTCAGAGTTTCCAGCCTGGCTGGTTTGGGGTCATACCCACTTGTATACCAGACCATGGGAAACGGCCAGTGTCTGTGTGCCTCCATGGTCCAGTATACTAGATGGGATTTAAAGATCCATAACTATAACTAGAGTGCCATTTGCAGCACCTAGCCCAGTCCATACTTCATTCAATGTGGAGAAAGTGTGTTTGGAGTGAGTAGGCCTTGGCCTAGTCCACACATTACCCCTTGTTCTTGAATTGCTCTTAAATAAAGGGCTGTGTGGAAGGGGATAGGCTGTTGAAAAGTCCACAGATAAAACTGATAGAAATGAAAAGGTGTGAGCAGTCAGACCTGAAGATGGCCTAAAGAAGGCTTAAGGTGACCTTGGCTTAAGTGGCTTTGTATGCTCTGACCTCCAAACCCATTTTAGGGACAGGAGGATTCTTCTTATGATTGCAGGGTTCTCTTAGGTTGCTGTCCAATCCAGGCCCTTAGTGCAAAGCTTTCCTGCACCCCTAGCCCTAGTTCTGGCTTCATGTCAGGGCCCACATGTAGGCACAGACATCCTAATGGCACATATTGTCACACAAAATGTAGAAATTTCAATAGTTCAAATGCAACCTGTTTTATACTGGGATCAAGTTTTGAGATTGCAATTAATTCTACTTTTTATTTCCCCATTGCTTCCATTATTTTTCTTTCCATATTTACAGGAGCTCTGTCCTATTAAAAGTGAGCATTTTGTATAGCCTGCTTCTTCTTTAGCTCTGGAATTGCTCAGTAATCTATATGACTCATGCGCTTACGTGATACAGTCCCTTAAATCCAGCCCAGAAAACAACACTATTTCCCTCCTTATTAAATCATTCCCCCCCACCACTTTATGCTTTTTGCAAACGGAATTCCAGACGCTCTTATTCAGCAATGTCCTTATATATTTGTGTAGTCCTACGGAGATGTCAGATTGCCCCTTAGTGAAAGAGTGATTTGTCTATAGAAGTACCAGAGTGCATGCCATCTCTTTAGACGGTGATGAGAAGAAGATGTAAAAGATGGGGAAGGAAAGCCACCTCTGCAAAGAGTAGAGGGTGCAGGCAGTGCCATGCAGCCCCACAGGAACTGTGTTTTCTAAAAAAGATATTTGAAGTTCAGCTGTGGTTTACCACAGTGCTCTGCTGATCAGCTGAGTGGGTCAGATGCATAGGGTGACTGAAGGCAAGTTGATTTTCCCATAGCAAAGAACTGCACAAAAGTGTGTGTGTGTGTATGCGCATGCGTGCACATGTGTGTGTGTGCGCACCCACACACACACAGGCCATTTGTGCATTACCAATCTCGAATGTAGCAAAGCTCAAATATTTGTCCCTGCCCCCTGCCTTGCAATTTAAGCCTAACCAGAATTTTCATGAGGCAAACAAAATGTTGTCCTTTTCATTGCATCAGCCTAACCCTTTCCTCCTTAAAAAACAACAACAAACCACTTACAAGCATAAGCAGCCCTTTGAGTTTATTATTGGTGTATGCGCTCTCACAGTTCAAGAAGGCATGAGAGCTGAGCACGATCGCTTTCTCTATGAAGATTCGAGGCCAAAAATGAACAAAGACTCCTCCATCTTCAGGTCTTTGGACAATGAAGCATTGTTGCCTTTCAAAACGAGAAGGAGCCAGATCCTTATGTAAGATCAGAAATCAAAGGAGCTCTGTTGGTGTCTTTTAAAGAATTGCTTGCCTGAGGAGCTCCATCTGAAAAGCAGTTAACAATGCCTTGTTAGTAATGGCACCAAAAATCTGGATTTCCTTCGCTTTAGAGGCGTGGTGGATGTACCACTGCATTATTTTAGCAGTTTGTTAGAATAGTTTTGCTTCTTCGGTTTCTTCTTTATGCTCCCCTCCCTCATTCTTTTTAGGCACAGTGGCATTATTTTCTCTTTTTTTATTGTTATGATTTTTAATTGCTTTCTTATGCATTATTTTATATCCTGCTTGAAAAGCAATCATGCACCATAACTTTAAGGTGGCAGTTAAAGATGCCACGACAATCTCTTCATTACAATTTCTTTGGTATACCAGAATATTCTGTTTCCCATAAAATAAGAAAACAAAAGTGAATACAATGAGACTCACAGAGAGAAACAGAGCCTTTAAAAGGTTTCAGTGGTATGTGGAAAGCCAAGGGTTAAGCTATCATCTATGATTTCAGAAATGGCTTTTTAGCACTAATCCTCCAGTACTGAAGGTTGGATAGGGGTGGGTAGACGGCTCGCTTTAATGCAGTTCAATTTTCTTTTATGATTATATGCACTTCAGTCATTCCACTTGTAATTTAATGATAACCCTGAATGGCTTATCAAGTGGGACAGTTATCTCTGTGCCCCCAATCAGATCATTTTAGATGGTGAAACAGCAGGGAGTTCAAAATATAATGCCAAAAATAATCTTTTGCAGGCTTGACTCTCTGGCATGCGACGGATAGCATCAGTCTTTGCAAAAGGATAAACTTATTCTTCAGAGCACATTGCCTGGTCTCCTGATATGCTGGCAGCCATCCTGGCTGTTGTTATGTACACCATTTCAGAAGGTGTCCAGGATGTCACATTGTAAGCGTTGGTTCTCAATCTCTCCGTCAGGCCTGGCTTTTCGTTCTGCCTATGCAAGTCATGTTGAGCTGGGGTGCTGAAGGGGGGACTCAGGATTGCTGCTGCCGCCGTGCCACAGATTAGGGATGAACACGATTTGTTTTTTCATTCAAACTCAAGTCGAATTGAATATCCAAACATTCTAGTCAATTCAAATGTTTAGAATCTGAATGCAACAAAACCTGATTTGAATTGAATACATTCGAATCTATTCATTCAAATATTAGATTCAAATCTGAAGATGTCAACAACTTTCGTATGTGTTATACGTATCTACGTATTTCGTACGCATCTTGTTTTATCCCATATGCATCCTGTTTTTGTCCCGTACTATCAGTGCCAATGCGTACAGATACATATGAGATTCACACAGATACGTATGTAATACATATGTATTTGTGCATTTGAATGCTTTGAATCATTTGAACGAATGTTTGGGAACATTCAGAATTTGTTTGAATGTTTAAATTCAAATGTGTAGACATTCTATTCAAATTCAAATGTCCACATTCAATCAAATTCGATTGAATTTTTAATGTTTAGAACATTTGTGCACATCCCTACCATAGATACAGTTATATATACCAGAGGGATAGAGGGCAAGTGATAGATCATAAAGCTTGAAGTCTTTGTGTTGTCATTACATTTGTCATCTGTTTACCCAAATTTGCCTGCAGCTAGGTTTCTGCAGCTGCACTGCACAGTCTGCCTATTAATCCCTGGCAACTGCAAAGAGTTACAAATTTCTACAACCCATTTTCGATCTCTGTTGGTCCAGGCTACAATCATAGGGATTTATCTTCTTACGTTGTATCAACAAGCCCCCTACTAGCTCACAGACTACATAATTATGCACAGGTTGGCTGCTGATCAATTTCAGGATTGTGCATCATTCACCGTGTGGGGCTGATTTATCAGACAGGTTAGCATCAGCCACTTTTCTGAAGAGGGCTAGTCTGGCACCACTCTTGGATGCAGAGGTGAGATTTGATTTGATTTAAAGTACAGTTAAAACAGCCATTATCTAAGCAACACAATGCTCAGGCGGTGTCCAAAGGTGACATCATCGAGGCCTCTGGATTTTAGCAAAGCAGCTTTACTGACTGCACAGCAGAACCTGGATTAGGATAGGGGAAAATCCCCCATTTCTCATGAATGTCTGTTTGACAGATCAAAGACTCCCTCTCTTCCCCCTGCCAGAAAAAGGTTCAAGAGGGCTGCCCTTTCTTTCCCATAGAGATCATCGGATCTGCCCAGATGCAATCGGTGAAGGTTTTGCCCTTGTCTTCTACTTGAGATGCCTATAAGTAATTGGTGGGCCACTGTGGCTGTGGTCACACCTTAATCCAGCTTGAGTCCACTTTCAGAGTGAGAGAATATATCAGCAAAGTGACAAGCTATTTTCTTTCAGTGTTAAATAACTCCAAAAATTCACCTTTCGGATAGATAAAGCGGAAAGAAAATTATTGGTGACTTTGCTGATGTATTCTCTCGCTCTGAAGGTGGACTGAAGCTGAATTGAACCATAAGTGTGACCACAACCTAAGTGAGAGAGGATGCTGCACTAGATGGGCTGTGGCCCAATCCAGCAGGGCTCCTATTATGCTCTTATGTTCTTATGCTATTTAGCCCAGTTTTAAATCTGCCTTAATGACACAGTTATGAGGTTTTTGTTTTTTGTTTTACTCTTTTACTTCTGGTTTGTGAGGTAATTTGATGAGTGGATGG
Organism: Aspidoscelis tigris stejnegeri; assembly: GCA_023333525.1. NCBI lineage: Eukaryota > Metazoa > Chordata > Lepidosauria > Squamata > Teiidae > Aspidoscelis > Aspidoscelis tigris. Next base: position 85,110,662 of record JALMGA010000002.1, on the reverse strand, counting down.
GAGGGATGTGTTGAGTAAAACCCATCATCATTTCTAAAATCAGGAAGACATGGTGGTAAGAAGATGGATTATTTGGAGCCACAATGAAGACTTCTGTGCACTTCTAGATAATATCTGGATTATATTCCAGATAATATTGACATCTTCTTTATAAAAAGAACCTAGAATAAAATCAAATTTGAGAGCTCATGTCATGTTTAGTAAAAGGGTTGGAGATACAGCTGAATGGTCCTAGATGAAGTCCCAACTGCATGGGTAAAAAGCATTTGGAGTCCTTTCTTGAATGATGCCTGAAAAAATGCCCAAAGGCCATAAATTGGAGAAAAACTACCATGTGTCCCCAAAGAGAGGGAGAGGGGGAATTCTTGGCCATAGGGTAGCCCCTGGTGTGAGGAAAGCAGCAATCTTTGCTGTTTCTCTCTGAAAGCTAACCACTAGGCCCTTTCACCCCCATTTATCTGACAGTGGAAGGGCCATTTCTCCACAGCTGTTTTGCCCACTTTTTTTTATTGTGACTATTTCCACTCTCCCTCAAACAAGGTGTGACCTGTGGCTGTTTAGACTGCTGGAAACAAAGCAATTTAGGACCTCCTAAATCCGGTGCCAGGTTTTATTGAATTGGCTCTATTGCTGTCATGGTTATGCAAACTGGTTCATTCTCAGCAGACTAACAGCCACTTTCACATCATATTGCAGTTCCTCAAATATAATTTATATTATTCACTTGTCCCAAAGAGCTTTGTGTGAGCCAGACACTGTTATTGATGCCACCTTTCCAACTCCACCATGTGGGGTTACTGGGCTATTTCTTAGGCAGGATCTGTGTGGCATGAAAAAGCCACCTGAATGGCACAGTGAGCTAAGGACCCCGCATCCATCAGGCCTGCAGCCAACACTTAGAGGGGTGGTATCCTTGGAAGCATCCTTCACAAAGAGCATGAAGAATAACCGGAGGCCACTTCTTCCTTCCCAGCTGCTGCTATGCGGATAGATGGTGGCAGTGCTTGCTATTTATCTTGTGAACTTGGTAGCTAGACCTATTAAGGGATGTGTAGAAAACGATCAGCTTCTGGGATAAAGTGAGGATTTGAACCGAGGGGCAGGAGTGAATGATCTGGTCCAAGATCTGTCAGGTGGCCAGCAGCCTGTGCCAAGGACCATCTGTATTGTGGGCAGCCCATCCTGGACAAAAGTTCTCAGCTTCCCAAGTTGCCACTCGGGGCTGTTTTAGTTGGCACCCAGAAGCAGTGCACTTATGGGGCTGCTTCTGAGTGTCTAGCAAAATGATGCCAGGCCCCAGCAGATCAGATCAGCTGCTTAGTGCCATCTGCACTCATCTGGCTGGTTTAGTCCACTACCCTGGAATACTGCATGGACTGCTTTCAAGCGGTCCACTGCTGGAATGGCTCAAACCCCCATTTTCATGTCATAGTTTAGTCCAGTGCCTCGTCCCATGCAGAGACAGCATGTCCTCCTGGTAGACTGCTCACATTATGGATGAGGTATTCCAATGTGGCTGTTCTTCTAGGTGATCTAAACAGTGCAGACACAGCCCTGGGTTTAGCCTAGTGATCTTAATGACCAGAGGGGTCCAACCAGTCAACCAGTCAACCAGTCAACCAACCAGTCAACCAACCAGTCAACCAATCAACCAACCAACCAACCAACCAACCAACCAACCAACCAACCAACCAACCAACCAACCAACCAACCAACCAACCAACCAACCAACCAACCAACCAACCAATCTCCATCACTTTATAAGCATCTATATAGCTTTCTCCTCCAAAGTCTTTAGTCTAGAGAAGATAACCCAGCTGCTTAACCACATACTTTCTTTTTTATTGTACTTTGAGTGGCTTCACCATATGAGATCGCATATGCAAATGATACTGCTTTAGTACCAGAAAGTGAAGAGGAAATAATGAACCTTTTGCTGAGGGTAAAAGAGGAAAGAGCAAAGGCTTGCAGGGTTCCCATTTGCAACTGTGAGAACAAGTTGCTACTAGATCAATGCAACAGGACATTTACTTTATTATTATGGGGCACTTGGTGAATTGTGTTTGGGACTAATATGTGGACTCAAATACACTTGAAACACTTCAGAGTGGACTGGGCACTTCTCATAATTTGGCAATGTAGCTGTCACCTCAAGAAAGGGATCACAATTTTTATAATGTGTATATAAGGCAGAATTATTTAGAAGCAAACACAAAATGTATACCTACAAAGACAGTTTCAAGAAGAGGAAACAGTTCACTTTAAATAGACACTTGTTAGGTGGGGTATGGCAACAGGATAGTTTTTCTGGGTCAGCCATCTCTCATTATTCAGTAGGGTTGAAAACCTCATGAATTTAAAATGTTCAGTTGCACACCTTTGTGCTTATGGGAAATTATGGATTGGATGAATAATATCTGTAGGACTCTAGGGGAAAGAATGGGAGGGGGAAATGCCTCCATTCTATAGCTTTCTACAGTCACAGGAGTTATTGACAAATAGAAGAATCTAACTTCCAGCTGTTTCAAATTCACTCAGTAGAGCCAAAATAATTAAGGGCAGATCTCAAAATAAACTGGGCCACAGCTCAAAAGCCCAAAATTCATAACTGCAAAGACCCAGAAGAACCGAAGTTGACATTGGCAGAACTCATCATTAGAAAAAGTGCCAGAATTCTGAATTGACCACAGAGAGCATGTATATCAATGGTTATTAGAATTGATGCCTAGATATTGCCTTCAGGTTTGAGAGTCAGGTAAGATGCCTCTAAAGATACCTCTAAAGGCTATCTGAAGGGATGGAGAGCAGACAAAGGTTTTATATTCATTTTCTGCATAAGACTGCCCAGAAGCAATTGGAGGACCATTATGCAAGACAGGATGCTGCGCTAGATGGGCTGTGGCTGCATCCAACAAGGTTCTCTTATGAAAAACTGGAGGGAACATACTCTCTGTCATGAGAGCTACAATTGTGCCACAGGGCTGGGATGTGTGTTGCTTAGATGACCCATGCCTCTTGACCTTGAAGACATCACATCTGTGGAACCCAGTTTCTGCAGCTTCAAAGTTTCTGCCTGGTGTGGTTTAGCATTAGACTGGAAATAACCCTGGAATCGTTCGTTTTCAGTCTCGTGCCTAATTAGTGCTGGTGGAGGGGTGAACAAGGGTGAAATCTACCCAGGGTGCTCCTGAGAGTGGATTTCACACCTTGGAGGTAGTCTGCAGGCTCTGTGAGTTCCTCTGTCTATCATGTGGACGCAGCCTTAATCTCAACAATCAAAAGTCAAAAGACAGCAAAGGCAATAACACAAGAGAAAAACAGTGAGCAAGCAACAGAAGCATCCAGGGAACAAAGGGTGCTAAATAGGATTGAAATAACAGTAAATATTTTAGCATGTCATAAATCACTGAATGGAAAAGAAACCTTGGATAAATCAGTTCAGCTCAGTCCTGGTAAAGGCCAATGCACTGAAACATTAAATATATAATTGATGAGGAATCCCATTCCTAAGGAAGGGCTGCTTTAATGCAGAATGACTTTGTTCTGTACCTTCTGGCAATGTACTTAGTCAAGTACTAATGGAACAAGGTAACTGCCAAAAGCTAGTGCTAACATAGGCAAAGCCTGTCTTCCATCTTCAATTCATTGAGATGTCCCCCCCTCCACCCCGCTGAGGACAACAGGCAAGCACGGCTTCCTATTTTGTTGGCTAGAAAAGAGCGGCGTGTGACACTCAGTGTTGCAAGAGATCCTACAGTGTGATATTTCTGCCAGGAGCAACCATATCACAAGTATGACTGAAGAAGCTTTCACCTGGTTGTGGGAATATGTACCGTAGGCTGTTCCAAGTAGAATGGGCCAAGCTGAAAATAAGACACACAGCGTTGTCAGCTCATGTAGCTGAGCTGACATGGTGGCAATGTCTCCAAGTCTCATTTTGATATGCAGCAAACGGAACTCTGGCTTGGAAAGATCAAAGGTGATGCTTCTATCAGTGAGATTCAGAAGATGATGATGACTTAATGGACTTCAACAATACCGGAATCCCCAACATTCTAAGCGCAGCAAATTATTGCCTTTTAAATATTATATCTGAGACTTCTAGAAAAAGATAGCTTATATCTGTCCTTAAGAGGAACCCCTCAAGTCACCTTCTTGTGGTGGTTCTAAGCTTGGCTGAAACAGATTAGGGCAATGCCTTGCTATTCTTGCTGCCTCTGGAGGTCTGTGGGGCGTGTGTGTGTGTGTTGCTGTGGTGATGATCAGCTCATTTAAAGCAGTGTGGGAGCTGCACCAATTGTAGTACTGTCTGCTGCAGGATCTGAGTGAGTAAGCAAAAGGAATCTGAAGAAGGGACTAATAGACTGGTGCAGGGATTCTGTGCACAGCGGCTCACCCAATGCCTCTCCCTCTCCGAACTTTCCTTGGGCCAGGAGGAAAAAAAAACATTGGAGATGTCTTCTGCATGGACATCCTTCTAATTCAGTAGTCCTTTCCCCAAGCTCAGTTGCCCAGGTCCTGCTGCAGTCAGTCCTACAAATGATATGGTCCCTGTGGCCCTCAAAGGGGCAGGGAGCAGGTTATCGGATAGGGTGCCATTTGCGGTGCCCTCTTTCTGAGACAGTCATCCGTTCTTCAGATTGCCTCCTGCTTCAGTACTTTAAAAGCCAGCACTGCAACTGATGTTGTTTCCCAGCTTCCTAAGAGGGGGAGAAAGGCAGACATTGGGCCGAAGCACCATCTATAATGTTTTTGCTCCAATCCAGCTGCCCCTTCATCAGATTTTTAAACTATCCAATTGTTGCCACAGCAACCTCCAAAAGCAGAAATGCCCAAATGGAGAGCAGAGTCTGCAACAGGCCATTCCAGCAGCAGCTGCAACCTCTCTTAAGCCAAAGAGCCTGGGGAATTTGGAGCAAAAAAGGCACAATTGTGAAAACGTGGCTTGTACATATGGAGGAAAGTCACAATTACTCTAATTCGCAGACAGTGAATCTGTGTGAATAGAATCCATGTAAACTGATGTGTACAGGTAGTGGTAAGAGGAATCCTATGACCTTTTTTTTCTAATTTTCCTCAGTAGATGGATTAATGAATTCCTGTAGATCTCCAAGCCTTGTTAAGTAAACAGCAAACTGTTTAGAATGTTAAATCAGAGGCATGCTCTGAATATTTGGGTTTTATGTCAGTATACTTTCTCATCAGCAAGATATTCAAAATAGAGGCTAAATCCACTTCGATCCCGCTACTGGTTTTAACTTCCCTTCTCAAAACCAACATTCTTTCTTTCTTTTTCTTAGTTTTACCTTCTCCAGCTCTTCTCATTTCCTCATATTTGTTCCTCTGAGGGTTACTAAAAGCTGGGCAGATTTACAATGACACTCTGATGCAGCTGTGTTACACAACTGATAAACACTGGCCTCCTAACTAGTATAAGCTTTTGCGTCTCCTTGAAATACACTGTAAACAACTTGAGACTTTATCGTTGAATATTCACCCTACTGTCTATAATTATACCTACCTGCCACCCATAAATTACACCTGTACATCTTTATTTTCTGAAAATACTGTGTCTTAATTTGGCCTTACTACACTTGGCTTTTAGTTATGAGGAACACAAACTCCAGTCCTTGCTGCAGGGTTTAGCAGCTTTTGGAGATGCTGTTTCCTCAACCCCAACAATTAATATGAAAGTTATCATGGAGGATGGGCCGTAGCATTTACTTTGCAGACTGGAAGCTCCATGGTTAGATTCCCAGCTGGAAGCCTCAGGCACTGCCAGTCACCATTCCATACTCAGCAAGATGGACAAATGTATTACACCACTTCAAAACGGGCAGGCGTTTAGGGATCCATCCAACAGTATCATTTAGAGGCCTTACTCCAGAATTTATTTTTAGATATGCTGCCTCCAGACTTGCAGAGTAAATCTGCAGTCTAAGGAAAAAGTGCACCTTACCTGCTGAAAAGTGACGACTGACTATCCCAACTAAAAAGCAGCTCCATAGCTTCCTCCTCAGATGCGGTGAGAGCTGAGTTGGCACACACGGTCACGTGGGATGAGGCAGCCAATCAGATTTGAGATGCCCTTCCTGCTCTCGTTTGTCTCTTCTCACCATTCTGCCCAGACTGGCGGGAAGATTTGAATTGTTTCTACTGCACAGTGAATGTCCTTAGGTCAGTGTTAAGTGCACAGTAGCGATTGGATAATGTATCGCCACAACGATCCATCGATCGTCGTTTGTGACACCCTGACTGCGACTAAACATTCTGCTGTGCAGTAGACACAAGTCTGGATGCAGCTATACTGTCTAAAATCAGGAGTTTATTGACCTGGGTAAATCCTCCTTTCCTGCCTTCAATTTGAATGTGTATCATATCAACAATACCATTTTCCCTTGATTACAGTATTTGTTGTACCATCATTTTGCATCTTTCTGTGTCTTTCCACAGCTTTTATCTGGTCAGGAAACAATAGAAAATATCACAAGTGTTCAGATAGATATCTAAATACCAGCAAATGATTCTGGGAAATAATCTTTGTTTTTTGTACAGATACAAAAGACAGTTCTCTAGAGTTTGTCCAATTCTCTCAACATTACATCATATTCTGCTGCGGCCAACAAACTGAAATCAAGTTGGGGCTACGTAAACAGAAGTAGCTTAAGAACATAAGAAAGTCCAGGATCCTGTTTCTAAAAATGATCAACTGGATACCTCAGGGAAGCAGAAGCAAGGCAGGCAAGTGGCTTTGCTCGGTATTGCTTCTCCCTGCCCTGCAGTCTGGTTTTCAGTGTCTGGGAACTTGCAGGCTTAATGATCCACAGCCGTGGATCTGTGGGTCTGTGTTTGTAAACTTCAGCAACAAAAGAGTATAGGTAGAATGCTTGCAAGCTTTCCTTCTCCCTCTACTTCATCTTATATCCAATGGACCTTTAAGTAGCAAGCAATCATATTTCTAAGAGCCATCTTTTGAGGGGTTACCAGATGGCAGCCATCTATTAGAAATCTAAGCCATGCTGAAAAACCATTAAGACGAGAGTACTGGTGGGAATATTTTTTTTGTTTGTTTTCGATTCAATTCGTATCAAATCAAATGCAAGAAAATTCATATTCGTTTGAACAGATCCCCTTCGAATGTGGTAGGATTCGTATTTGATACGAATGTTCAATCCCATATGAATCCCATACGAATGCATATGAATAGTATACAAATCCCATATGAAGGTTCATACGAATCCCATACGAAACTTCATATGAATGGATCAAAATATTCTATTTGAATTTGAATGTCAGTCTTTGAATATGCCAGCATTCGATTCAAATTTAAATGTCTGAATTTGGCCAAATTCCTATGAATTTTGAATGTTACGAATACTTGTGCACATCCCTACTGGTGGGGCCTTTGCATTGCACAGCACCATTAAGTAAAATGAGCAGTCTTTCCTACAATGGTGAAAGTGCAATTGCTTACTCAGTGATTATTTTATATTTGTATATGAAGTTGCATTTAAATTTGAGTTCTTATTTGATTCTTTTTTGGCCCTGCATAAATAGTCAATCTATTTGAGCATGCAGTATGTGTCTACAGGCTAACCTAGGACTCATTCTTTCCCTATTTCTGCACTTACCTTTGCTAACCTGGTACAGGACAGGCCACCCTGTACTGCGATTAGCAACCCGTGCTCCTGACATTGAAGAAGACCTTCCACATTGCAACGGCCTATTCTGAGCTTCTCCGAAGCTTGGGCCAGCAGTATGGAGAGTCCCCAAATGCCTGGTTGCACTGCCAACATGGTCCTCTATTGTATACCACACCATGGTGACATGCTGCCCACACACCTCAGTAGACTGGACAAAGGATCTCATTTTGGACATGCTAGCCAGGACTATGCTCCATCCTTTGTGGACAGAGCATACTAGGAAGCATGTAGAAAGAGGCCTATAGACCCTTTCTTGTTTCATACTAATGGCAAGTTCAGAAATGCCTGTGTTCTTGCAGAGCAATGGTGAAAATGTATAGGCCTGTGAGGGGCTGTACACAAAGTGAGACTGCATTCTAGTCACTATATCAGTCAAACTCCTATGTAATGTTCAGAGGGTTCATAGTAGATGGCCTGGAATGCTGAAATATCCAACTGTCAACATTTCCCTCCCACCCTGGAACGTAATGAGTGTCTCCTTCCTTGTTAGCTTGAATTAGACTTTCTTCCTCTGTTTATTTCAAGATGAAAATAAAATAGAAAAGTCTTCTCATCTTCTCCAGTGAAATATTTCCCACAATATTACGCTTCTGAAATTTGATGCCTTCACTTTAAACCTTCTTCAGTGCTCACCCCTTTTCATTTCTATTGATTTTATTTGTAGACTTTCCATTCAGGAAAATCCAAATAGAGGGTGGAAAGTCCACAAAGAAAATCGATAGAAATGAAAAGGTCTGACCATTCAGACCTGAAGATGGATTGTAGAAGGTTTAAAGTGAAGGTGTGACTCTTACCTTGGGAGGAACATATAACAGGCTCTTTCTGCACTAGGTGGGCTGTTCTAGCTGACCGGCGTGAGCTAGTAGGCAGTGGCCAAGCTGCAATGGGCTAGCAGTAGTCCACTTCAAGGACTGTTTACATTTCGACAGCATGTATTCCTGGCTGCCGGTTTTGATGACTGCCTTACTCTTTGAGTTGGCACCCATTCTCTGAAGGCTGGGAATGGTTCCCAGCCTTTGCTGTTGTCAGGATTGCCTGTTTCAGTGGTGCACCAACTTCTAGCCCCACTTCTGGTAGAGGTTCCTGATGCCCCACAGGAATGGATCCTCTGTTTTTGACCCTTGGCTTTGCTATCATCCATTCATGACTGGTTTTCATAATATTTTAAAGTCCACAATGGAGATGCAAAAAATTGAATGTTGTTGGTCTAAATACAAGTATTTAAATCTCCCATTATGAGAAAACTGACATTGTAATGAAATGTTATAGTTCTCCAGGCACTGCCAGATTTTGTTGATCAATTAATTTATAATTAACAGAGCTAGCCATTTCAGCTTAACTAAACCCACATGTGCCAAAATTGGCAATCTGGGAACCATTTTATCTCTGTATTTAATAATACTTCAATTAAAAGTGCAAGTCCTGCATTTACTCTTCTTGATTTATTAGTTGAATAGGACATACTCCAAATACCCTGACTGGTCTATAACCTCCACATTTCTTGCAGAAAAATAAATTTAAAAGATTTTAGGTAACTGACAAACTCCACATTTATTACTGTTGTAGCCCATCCAGTGAATTTTTTATGACAAGATTTATAAAGGAGCTGAATTTTTATACATGGGTCATTCCACTTCACAATGACCCTACACTCCAGTTTTCCACCTGAAGCTAGAAATACACAGCCTCTGTTTTGCTTGGGTAGGAAGGTCACATTTTTCTCTCCTGATCATTGGTGACTGTGGTTTTTAAAGGCATTTTGGTCATCATTAATGCAGTGAATCTTCGTGCCCTCTTCAGTTTTCAGGTAAGGTACAGAATCTTGGTCACCAGTGACTTCTTTCCATTATTTTGTGGTTTGATCAGAGATAATGAATTTTTTTTTCTTTTATGATCAGTTAGCTGTTTTAAGTTCTGGTGGCTGAACTGTCAGCCTCATTTTTGAGTAGCAAATGGATCTTAAAATGAATAGACAGGTTTCCTAGTTCTTCTTAGAACTATCTTCATATAATTTGCAAGTGTTCTGCCGATGTTTTAAGACTTCTCCGGTCTTTGAGAACTACCTTCTGTGATCTCTTGAAGGGCTTTTTAAATCTGCAACAAACTTCAAGATTGATAAAAGATCTTGTAAATGTGCTATTATTTCTGATTAAATTAAGGGGTCCATTGCACTAATTGAATTAGACCATCAGTTCTCAACCTTTTCTTCACTGTGGGTCATCTTTGCTACAGATGTGATTCCCTCACCTGGCCCTTCTCTGTCTACCTGGTCCTGCCTCCCACCAATCTTTGAGGTTTTAATAGCCTCCTTTGCTATTTGTGACCCTGAAAAGTTGCCAAACACACAAATCTGCTACTGCAGAACAGCTGATTCGTTGGGGGGGGGGGGAAGAGCCAGAAGTGACAAGGGACCCTTTTTCAAAGAACCCAACTATTCCAACCACTCTGTAGTCCTTTTCACTCTAGATCTAATAAAGATAATGACTGCAGGTTTTTTTTTTTTTGCAAATGTATCACATCATAATGACAAAAGTCTTGGAATAGGGGAGCGAAAGAGAAAATGGGCTCTTATTGGTTAATACAAGGTTGCCCTTCTCAGTTCTTTTTTATATTATTTTATTTCTTTTTGTGAATTTCTTTTTCACACATGCACCAACTTTGGGAAGCTCAGCAAAGTGACTAGAACTTTTCTTTGCATAATATCTAACTCCAAGGTGGTCAACAAGAAGACAGCTTGTTGCTTTGCTGATGTGTTCTCTCACTCTGCAAGTCAACTCAAGTTGGATTAAAACTCTGATGTAAATGGACTCTATGGCTGCGTCCCCATGCAAGTGATTTGGTGCGATTTGGGCTCATGATTGACCGGCTGTGGGACTGGAATCGAATTTGTCCGTCCCCATGCCATCATCAATAGCATGGGCTGTATATGGATACAGTAGTCCCCATGCAAACCGCACTAAACCCTGGCATGGGGGAACAGCAGCATCTCCCGTCCACCCCTTCTCTCCTGATTGGAAGCCGAATTGACATCACCCCCACCCGTGCCACCTGCTGCAGCGATTACTGGGAAATGCCACCAAATGCCACATCCCCCTCCCCTTAGCAGCACAGAGAGGCTAGGATTGAATGGCAATAATAATAATACCCCACTAGCTCTTTGACCAGCTGCTACGAGGTTTGGTGGCAGTTTAGCAGTTTTGCGCACCTCTGTATCACCGCGAGAACACCCGGGAACCGCAATTGGGGACAAAAATCAAGCCATGAACAAGCCATTATAATGCCTGTCTTGATGATCTGGGAAGGGGGTTGGAATACTTGTTGTGGAAAAGGGAGAAAAATAAGCCATTATCATGCCTGCCTTGGTGACTGGGGAAGGGGGGTGGAATACTTGTCATGGAAAAGGGAGAAAAATCAAGCCATGCCTGCCTTGGCAATTGGGAAAGGGGGATGGAACACTTGTCATGGAAAAGAGTCTCATGGGTCAGTGCAGGCCATTTGACCCCCTCATCATTTCGGCTTTAACACCCTTTATTCCCCCAAAATCTCAGCAGTTGGGATCTCCAATGCGCAGGGCAGGAACGGCGAGCACAGGACATGAAACCCCACCTCCCAATGATGTGAGTGTTAATCTCCTCCCCAAATAGCCTGGGACCGTCCCCATGTGTGTACTTGGCTCCCAAAACAACGCACACTCAGCCACCAAACTATGGTGAGAACTTTTTTTTCCTGGATGAAATTTGGCATGGGTTTGGGCAATTTGGTCCGCAGAAATCAGACCAAATCGATCCTGCACGGGGATGGCCCTTCCAAAATCTGATTCGGACCAAAATGTGCACGGGGATGCAGTCCTTGTGCGATAACTAGGGAGTTGCTATTACTGAGCAAACTGCCTGGAAAAGAAAACATTGCCATTTCGATCCCTAAACTCCCTTTGGAAGTAGGCAAAGGCAAAGCACTTCTGTATCTCTGCCAGGAAAACTGCAAAGAGGTGTCCATGCAGTCAACCAGGAATTCACCGTGAGCAGGGGGTACCCAATAACAATAACATATGTGCTGTTACTACAGCAATTATTTGGGTATTAGTTTCAATTCAGCACAAAGATTGTTGCCAGATGTAGCCTATGTAAGTTTGCACATAGCTTCAGTTTATCTTTGGAAAAAAATGGATTATCTGGAAGAAAACCGATGAGTGTGAACCCCAATGGGAAGGATTTTGCTTAAAAAAAGAAAGATGCTCAAAACAGCAGCTTTTCTATTGGAAGAACTGGAATCTTCAAGTAAAACAGAAGCAAGTTGCTTATAACAAGTAACCTTAGATCATTTTGTAGTTAGGCAAAGATGGATAATCCTAACTTCTTAAGCAAATCAAATTGTCCCTCTTTCAAATGCCACTGAAAATTGACTTTCAAAATGTTACCTTTGATTGATTTTGGAATAAATGAAAAAAGAAAAGTATGTTACATATGTAATCTTGCACGCTAAAGGAGTTCAGTATGGTTGTCCTTTGGGTAATGTAGTGGTTTGGTTACTGCAAACCACAATGTACTGCAAAAATACATTATCCAAGCAGCTGCTGCTAGTGAAAATCTGAATAGGAGATGTCCAGGCTATTGATGGAAAACAAATGTGTCATGGTGGGGAGCCCAAGTCTACCAGTGCATGCCCATGGTTCTGTAGGGGGCGTCAATGAAAGAAGGAGGACCCATTGTTGTGGGGCTCCAGTCTAACAACCTGTGTTAATACAAGTCTCCAGGATTGTGCTGAATGAAAGAAACTGCAGTTTAGTGCTCACGTAAGAGCAAAACCACATTATACAAAGGGTGATTATATCGTCAAAACAGACCACTGAGTTTAAGAGAAATGAATTGCTCCTGATTCAAGAAAATTTACTGAAAAGCATGAAGATGGTCAGACAACCTGAAGAAATATTTCAGGAATGTTTATCACTTATCACATGGCTGCACAAACAGTAATATTTTCCAGTAATAAGCTGGGTTAGCTGGGAAGGATGGAAATGAAGGCTTCTTTGAAAACAATGAATTCAATAGCATAATATAAACATATTTGTATGTGCACCTTGCCTGGTCAAAACTATCACTCTCCAGATGTTGCTGGAAGTTATGGTTCAGCAACACCTGGAGATACCCAGATTTCATATACAGTTACATACAATACATAAGCCACTGTGCACCATAATTTAGGGCAAAAATAAAATTAAGATTTTGAGAACAACAAATCTAGTTCAAAACACCACCCCGTGTTAAATATATACCTCTATTCTGGGGTGAACTTTGAAAAAATGGATTTTTAACTTAGATGTGTCATTCCAAGAAGGGGGGTATTGCTTTAACATTAATAGTTAATAATTTCTATATATCCTAAGATTAGACTAATTTCTTTTACATTTTAAGGTCTTTCACCCTACAGATTTTGTGCTCGAAATGCAGGTGCTGGACTCCATGGATTTATTTTTTCTGAAGACACAATGCACATTTTCAACTTTCTCTCTGTTGTGCTGCAAGGTAACTTTCCCATTGCAGAAAACATTTAAGGTGGAAAAAATTACTGCTCACTTGAGATCATTTGTCATCCTCAGCTCCTGAACAGGACATGCAGTCTGACAGTTTGTTAATTAAGCTTTTTGAACATGCCATCATAAAGTTTTATTTCAGCAAAGCCTGTGCTTACTAGCTAACGTGCATTATATCACACAACTACTAACCTCATTTCTCAACTGAACACGTATACACTTCATTTTCATTTTTTTTTCCAAAAAAGATTGGGTTTGCAGCATCTATCAATTATCTGAAGTTGTTTTGAAAGAGGAAACAACCTCATGTTGTGGCTTCCATGAAAGATATATTTGCATTCCAGGGTTTTCCTCACCAGACCAAAAAAGTGTTCAGTAGGATTGAACTTCTATGACTTTAAATTTTGCACTCCCGTAAATGACTGGTAAAGTTTTGAGAGGGGTCACTTATTGAAGAGGACATTTTAGCCACAAAAGGACATGTCCCTTCTCTTCTGAGGTAGACAGAAGAGAGAGAGACAGAGACAGTGTCCACATGGTGCTGTGTGAGCATTCTGAGAGCATGGATACCACACCACCCTGCATCAATTGAGCAATCATCCCTCTAAGCACTCTCTTCCACACCACCGTTGTGTCATTATGATGTGCGGGCTTACTTTATTAGCTTTCTTTGGAGTGAGCAATGTGTCTCCATATTTGGTGTCATACAAAATGGCCATTTCTATGGCCAGAAACACTGAGACTGGGGAACTCTTGTTTTCTACTGTTGATATATTTTTGCTGCTAAGGACAGGGGTGATGGTGAAAGAAAGTAAGGGATGGAGCATTTGCACTTATGACTGCTTCCCTCCCAGTTGTAGAATATGGTTAATCTAGTTAGCTATGGAAGAAGAAGGTGGCAGGAACTTTCAGAAATATTTTATATTTGTGGGACTTGCTGAGCTTTAGCAGGAATTTAATCTATTATAGAGTTGCAACTCTCCCTACTTTTATTTGGGACCCAATCCAGGGTGAATACCACAAATCAGTAGGAGGCATAACAAAGTTTAGAAGATGCTGACTGCCTTAACTAAAATACTGTTCTTTTCACCTAGGAAGATCCAAGACCGGATCTTTACCAGAAAACTGACTCCCAGCCAGCAAAGCACTGTCAAACTTAAATTCAGGTTCTTTAAAAACCTCAACTGCTCTAAAAAGCCAGAAAAACCAGGGTAATGTCCTAAGGCACAAGTTCAAAGAACCTCAGTTCACATGGATTCTGGAATTATGCTATTCATGGGGACTCCTTCTTGGTGCTAAGACAAATTGCCTTGATTCATGGGCCTATTGTCAGGACAAGGCCAGGTTAGATATTAGCAGACCTTAAGCTCCAGTGCCCACTGTAGTCATTTACACTTTATGGCAGTGGTTCAAAAACAATGATTTAAAAATCAATTTCTCTGCTAACAGAAGAGGTTAGAACAGTGAAGCAGGATGCTGTAATTCAGTAGCCCTTAATCTTTATTTGGTTTTTTTTCCATTTATATCACATCCTGAAGGTCTCAGGGTAACAAATGTTAACAACAAAAACAGTTAATAGATCAGCAGCTGTTAAAACAGATTAACAATAAAGAAGAAAAAACCTTATAAATGCAGGACAATATGAAAAATGAGAAACTACATATTAACCAGGCTCTGAAAGGCAGGTAACACTGGTGCCTGATTAACTTCAGAAGGAACACTGTTCCATAATCAAGGCTACCACAGAGAAGGCCCTGAATATCTAGGGACACTAGGGCTACCAGGAAGGCCTCTTCTGCTGATATTAACAGACAAATTTAAAGGGGAAGAAGTGGTCCATTAGGTATATGGGACCCAAAACTGGTATCTATTCAAGGCTATGCAAGTTAGTATCAACACCTTAAATTAGACTCAGACATGTATAGACAACCAGTGCAGGTCTTAGTTCTGTGTGACACAGGTCAGAGCAGAGACATCTATCAGCAATCCTCTTGGATCAACGTCAAGAAGAGCTCTTCACAGAGCACATTATAGTATTCTAACCTGGAGATCATCAAAGCATGGTTAATTGCAGCCATGTTGTCTTTATAAACAAAGGCAAATTATTGGCTTATTTGTTCTTTGAGTATCATTGCATTCTATAACCTTACAGTAATCAAAAAGTTTTCAGATTAAATCTAACTGCAGCTTTTGTCTGTTGTGGTCATAATTCAGTTAAATCTTGAACACTGTAGGAGAACCATGCACACAGCCAGGTGTTTTGCTGAAACAAAGCAAAGTATTTATTCAGTACATAGGTGTGTCAAAGAACTTGCTACCTTTTCAGTGTTTGCCTGCTGGGAAGCACAGATCACCCAAAGGGGCCCATGATTCCTAGGCAATCCAATGGTGGCCTGAAAAACAGGCCTACAGAAAGGTGGGCGAAGCTTCAATTGGAAGTCCTCCTTGGATTTCCACAAACTATACCTTGATGCATTAAGGATCAAAGCACCGTCTGGGGAGATCAAAGTGAATGTTCTCCTCTGCCTAAACCGATGTATACTGAGCCAGGAAGTGTACTAGGACCCTCCTGCGTGCTAGTGTGGTTTCAAGGAGGCCCTGGGGCATCCCACCAGAGTGTGGAGGAAGGGAGGCTTCAGGTATCCTGGCTGGTCCGATATATCCTGGTGGTGTGGAATGGCCCCCTGCAGCCCCAATCTTCAATCAGCATAAGGAAGCATCTGAAAATAATGTATTTTCCCCATTGCCTCTGTTTTTGGGCTTGGCATGTTTTTATTAAGCAAAGTTATTTGAAGTTGCAGAAGCTCAGTTGCTAGCAAGTACATGTTAGTGTACACCTCAGGATAAGAATTCAAGTGCTGTGGAAAACCCAAAGTGACTTGGGTTTCTCTGAATTCCCCTTAATTCCTTCCTGTAGGATAAAAATAAGTGACTTTTTGCATTGCTGTCACAAAAGAAATGGAGGGAGCACAATTCTGAGTAAGAGCTTACTCAGAAATCAGCTGTACGGAGCTTTAAGGGTCTCCCTTGCAGTTTAAGATGGTATGTAATTATACTTTAAATGTTTCTGGCCTTCTAGTAAAGCCTGTAAAGCAAAGGTTCCTGAAGTAAAAAAAGCAACATTTTCTCTATTGCACAACACTAAAACCAGGGAGCACTCTATGAAGCATATTCAGCTCAATTTGTTTGAATTTTTTATTCGAATTTGCACTTATGAATGTTGACAACATTCGTATGTGCCCGTATGCATTGTCACACATCCCGTACAGATCCGTTTTTGTCCCGTATGCAACCCGTTTTTGTCCCGTATGGATCTGTACAAATGCGTATGGATGCGGGAAAGATGCGTAAGTGCAAGTACGCATCATGTACGTACCCGTACACATACGAATGTCCGAATAATTCGAACGAATAGATTCAAAAATTCAAAATTCATCTAAATGTTTAAATTTGAATTTATGGACATTTGATTTGAATTCAAATGTCAAAATTTGAACAAATTCGCTTGGATTTTGAATATTTGTGCACATCCCTCGTGGTGACAGCACCCAGCCTGAATAGGAAAAATAAGAATAGTTCATCGTCATATGCTATGTTGTTATTAAAAGGCCATTCAGTGACTTTTAGACCCTTTCTGTGAGGGACCTACTGTTGCCCTCATGCTAGTGCCCTGCTGTAGTCTGCATTAGCATGCAAATGACTGACTCCCATGATCTATTCCAGAAAAAGGCCAAGTGCAGAAAGGGCCTGTATTCATCTGGGCCTCTGTATCCACACATTAATGTGGATCATGGAGGCTTTACCTTATGCTGGTTTGGCTCTGTCTGCCTGAGACAGTGCACCATCTGGAAAACAGATCAGCGCAATCAGTGTGTATGGTGCTGATCCATGCCATGCTGTCCTGTGATCTAGATCAGTGGGCAGGGCTAATCTGGATCCACTGATCTGGATCTGCCAGAGGTAAGTGCAGAAATGGCCCTAGAGAAAACCAGAGAAAAGTTTTGGGCTGAGTGAAGAAGGCTCACCATGGAAAATTAGAATGTAAAATGTTCTGAAATAAGCCCTTCACTAAAACCTTAAAAATCTACTTTGGAGTTGTGGCTTCAAAAGACAGATTCACGACAGATTAACAATTTATTGCCACCAAATGCACTGCACCCTTAGGTGCTCTACCCTCTCCTACTGCTTTACCATATCTAGCTTGTCAGCTGCTGTCGATGCCATAGTTTTTAGGGACCTGCCACCCTGAATGTTTTAGAAGATAATTTTAGCATTTGCAGTGAGGCATCATTGTGGCTCCTGTACGGCTCCACAGTTATTGGGGCCTAAAACAATCCAAGATATATCCTCAAGATTTCTTTTTTGCTTCCTGACCTCTGGAAGACTGCATACGTATTTCAGGGTGTAACTGGGGGGAGGCAGAAGGCATGTGGCCATTCTTTATGTATTTCTGACATTCTGTGAAGCCAGAAAGGTTATCACATGTGTCCTCAAGGCAGAGCAAATAAATAAGCAACATTCACTAGTGTTGCAATAAATCTGAAAAACAACCGAAAACTTCTCATGATTTATTCCCTTAAAATAGAGGACAAGTAGGTCAAGTATAACGAGTTTTAATATATTGTATAATTTGTCACAGAAGTAAGCCGATATTGGGGAAACAAACAAACAAACAAACAAAGGAAGCCCTACAAAGTGGACTTTAAAGCTTCCACAATACTCCTGGCTGAATCTAGGCAGCCATCAAAGCTGGAATGAATAAATCCATCACCTCCACAGACAAGAAATGGCTTAGTATGAAGGGTTATTTGTCCTGGGCTGGAAGGGAAAGCTTGAGTAACCTGAAAAAGAAAAAAGAAATTGTAAGAGTAAATAGCTGTTAATTACGTTGCGTGACACAAGAGTAACTCAAATCTGAAGGCAAGTCCCCAGAGTTCGGAACAGCCTTCCAGTAGAGGTTCATCAGGTGCCAACACTAGAAGAAGAGGAGTACGTTTTTATACTCCACTTTTTTCATCCCTAAGGGGACTCAAAGCAGCTGACAAACCTCTATTCTTCTCCCTACAACAATCACCTTTTGAGGTAAGTGAGGCTGTGAGGGCTCAGAAAGAGAGCTGTGACTAGCTCAAGGTCACCCAGCTGGTTTCATGTAGGAGAGCAGACTTTGAACTGGGAAACTACCAGATTAAGACACTTTAACCACAAGACCAAACTGGCTCCCTGTATGGGTTTTGGCATCTGGTTAGAACATACCTCTTCACCCAGGCCTTCAACAGTTAGCTTCCCTGTGGCCCTGATGAGAGTTGTGTTGTGTACTGTATTTTTAATTATGTCGTCATTATTACAAATTGTATCTATTTACTGTTGCAACTCGCCCTGGGACCCTCTGAACAGTGGGAAATAAAAGCAAAAATAAATACAATTAATTCATTAATTGACAGGAACAGTTCCTTCATTTTAATAGTAAATTACATTTTTCACGACAGACATATTTCGTGCTCTTGTAAAGGGAACAGGAACTTTCTATAAAAGTCATGAAAACCATCTGCCTATCTGCAGGTGTTAACAAAGTTCAGATTTGTTCAGCTCAGGGACCATCTACAGGTGCAGCTTTCTGAAGTGGTGGCGCTGAGGGCGACTATCTACTTTAGCTCACTGTCTAGCACGCATTCCTGTCAGAATGTTTTTGAGGAATTTTCGACATTCGCTTCGTAACAAATAGAATATTTGACAATCCAAATTCATACGAATAAAGAAAAACAAATGTCTGGACATTCTAACCGATACAAATACGTTAATATCTATTCGTTTGAATATTCGATACATATCCAATGATACGAATCTTGTAAGCATCCATATACATCCTTATACATCCTGTTTTCATCTCATACGTATCCGTATGGATGTGTATGGATACACCCAAAATGCATATGTACCTGTACACAAATGAATGTCCTAATTATTCATAGAAATAACTCAAAATATTCGTATTCGTACGAATACTAAAGTACGAACGTCTGGACATTTGATTCGTACACGAATGTCCAAATTTGTCCGAATAACAAATATTTCAAATATTCATGTACATCCCTAGAGGAAAGCAATTAGGGGAACATCAAAAAGTCTGAACAATGGAAAATTGCCTTTTTTAAATCTGTTGTCCTGGAGAAAACTGTGGAGAATTCCAAGGACAGCAAAAGATCAAAGAAATCCAGGTTGCTCACTGGAAGGATAGACACTGAAACCATGGGCCTATTCACTCTTGCCAGGCTGGTAGGTTATTGTTATACCAGGATCCTTGCAAGGTGGTGGCCATTTGCAGAATGAGTGCTAAACTAGTCCAGTAATCATTTTCTTTCTAATTCACACAACTTGCTCCCAGAGCAAGTCTATGAATAGAAGGAAGAGAGAGTACAGGAAGTTATGCTTTGTCTTTCTCTTCTCCCCATTTCCTTCACAGAAAAGGGGAAAAAGATTGCCTAGTCAAGGATTCCTGCCACTTTTTGTCTTCTAAGGTTTAATTCAGCTTTAGTCCACTTTCAGAGCGAGAGAACAGATCAGCAAAATGACCAGTAATTTTCTTCCATATTATCTATCCCAGAGGTGAATTTTCTGAGTTATTTAACACTGAAAGAAAGCAGCTTGTCACTATGCTGATGTATTCTCTCACTCTGAAAGTGGCCTGAAGCTGGATTAAACCTTAAGTGTGACCACAGCCTTAGATTACAAGAGGCGGGAGGGAGAAAACTAGCCTGAGAGCAACAGTTTCCCCCGGAGAAAGAAATCTCACAATTCCCCTGCTTGCAGATAATATGCTTCTTCAAATCTTCATGCCCAGAGGCAACACCTTCATCCACACCTACATGGCACAAAAGAGCTTCTCCTCCTGCTTTCCCCCAAGCGGGCACACCTCCCAAATGTCACAATCTGCTTCCTATCTAGCTGAATCATGTGGCTGTCTGTGATGATTGAGGATGGGTGCAATTTGGGTTTGTAAAGTCATGTGAACATGTCCTGAGTTGCAATACTGCAGTGTTCTTGAGTGTTTGCAATGTTTCCAGTGTTTTGCTGAAGGGGGTCACTGCCTGTAAAGTAAAGACCACTGAGCAGAAAGGAAGTAGAAAGCTTCATTTTCTACTTTCTGAGCAGTGAAATAGAGCTCTTTGACTCCCATTCTGAACAGCAATCAAGGGAGCAAAAATGCTGTATTTTTTAAACTAACTCACTAACCAGAAGGGAAAATCCCCAACAATCAACCCAGTGTGGCAAGAGAAAAGCAGAAGTCCCTGCTCCCTCCCCTAAGCCAAAAATCAGCTGATTGCTTTCAGGTGGGAGAAGGCGAAAGAAAAGCCTTCAGAATGGGGCAGGGATGGTTTGCTTCACTGAACCTCCGAGCTTCCAACAGAATGGGCTCTGGTTTTGTTCTGAAGTCAGAACAAGCTACTTTTCAAAAGGACATTTTGTTCTGAGTTTAGAAGAGCCAGAACCCTCCATTTTGAATGCAGAAGGTTCTGCACATCCTCTGGTTCTTTTCCTACCACGATTTCAAGGTAGATTGCCTAATGCCAAATATGTAGTGATTATTATTTTGGGGTGGTGGTGGACACATGAGTTCAAGTATTGTGCCTCAAAGCACACCATGGGAGACCCATTTTGATGTGTGCAACAAGGTATACTGTAGGAACGGGGTGGGGGGAGAACTCTGAGGCTACACTGTTCCTGGGCATCAGAGCCTTTGGAATCTGGCTCCAGTGCTTATATGGACTTTGGGGCTGGTGTGGAGGCGAGACCAGAGCAGCCATCCCAATGTGGACAGCCTTGTTATAATCCATGGACATCCCTGCACTGGGCCTTATTCCGGATTATGTCCTGGAACAGGGACCTACCACGTGGATGTTAGTGCAGACCACAGCAGACCTTGGGCAGAAATGGACTGCTTGATCTGGATCACTGTCAGGTAAATGTGGAAAGGCCCTAAGTGCTGGTCAGCGTATGCATGAGAAAGAATCAATGAACTCACCTATCTGGAGTTCTATGCTGGGATGAAGTGAGATATAATACACAACACAAACAAATATATATGTCTGTACTTGATGTGTTATACAGTACACATAATCTAAAGTGCATTATTTTTGCTTTCAAATTCATTGCTGCCCATCAAAAAATCTTCCCTGGGAGGCTTGCAACAAACCAGTACTAAAAGAACCAAGGACAGTACTTATAACAATAAACAGTAAAACAGCAAAAGGATTTAAAATGCAATTAAAAAGCCTGAATTATAAAAAATATATTCCGCTGGCTTTAAAAAGATGATGCCAGGATGTCCAGAAGGGCACCTTCCTAGCTGAGACATGCTTCCAAAAATGTTATGACTTCTTTCCTAGCTACTGACAAGGGGATGTGCAAAACTGGGCTCTGAATTATTCAGAACAGCCAACCCCCCCCCCCCCCCCCCCGCATGTGGGCCACTGCTTAGGCGTGATATTCATGTCCCTTCTAGGAGCAGGCAAAGCCCTGATCTGGGCACATGTGCTCCTCTTTAAGTTTTCTGAGCCTTCTCTAAGCCTGAGAAGGCACAGCTGGATGTTCTTGCTCTGCTTAACATGATGATGTCACCACACAGCATGCCAATTTTAAAAGAGCTGCAGTGTTTAAAGGGCTATTTTAAAAAGCAATTCGATGTACCATGCCAGACACAAAGACACCTTACAAATGTCCTCAGATTTCAGTTCTTGAAATGTTTCTGATAATATAGTGCACAGGACGCGTTAATGAATGATACAGCATTAACAGTGGAGCTAAAACTATAATCACGCACAATTTTACTCTTCAGAGACAACACACATGAAGAGAAAGCAGCTCAAAAGCTGCCTACAGGTAGAAGCATGGAGATGCTAGTTTCCCTATCCCACCTCTAATCCACCTCTAATCTAGATGTTGGAAGCGCATGCAGACCCTATCACCTCTAAGCTGCTTTTGAGACACTTTTTTTCCTTTTCCATGAGCAGAGGTAGCCCATGGCTTGCAATCTAGCAAAGGCTTAAGGCCCTAGCTGCAGGAAACCCTGCACTGCCCAAAGAAGTGCTACAGGGATTAAATGGTGAAGTCAAACTATTTCTTCACACTTGGACCATTAGAGGACAATGGACAGAAAGGGATTGTTAAAGAAGACATGGAGACTGCGGACAGATTAAATGAATTCTTTGCCTTTGTTTTTACTGAGGGAGGCAGAGATCATATGCTTGCCCTGACCCAATCTTTTCAGGGAGCTAGTCAGAAGAATTAAACTGGATAGTGGTAACCAGCGAGGAGGCTCTTGTGTATCTTGATAAACCGAATGCTAACAAATCACCAGGACCAGATGGCATTCATTCAAGAGTTCTTCAAGAATTCAAATGCGAAACTGATCTTCTAGAAAAAAAAATCTTTCCTTAAGATCTTGCTCTGTGCCTGAAGACTGGAAGGTAGCAAATGTAAAACTAATCTTCAAAAAAGGATCCAGGGTAATCCAAGAAATTACAGACCGGTCAGCTTAATGTCAATTCCAGGGTAAAGTAACGGAAACCATCAGTAAGGATGAAATTTGTGGGGGTAAGTAGAAAGATAGCAAAGTTGCTCATCTGATGACATTAGATTTTTCAGGGTAGGAAAAACTGAAAGGGAGTGCCATGAGCTCCATAGAGATCTCTTAATACTGGGTGAGTGGACAACCAATCTTAGTAAGTGTTAAGTGATGCAAAGAACCTCAGTTACACCTATTAACTGGTGAGTCTGAATTTCCTGTGACAGACTAGGAAAGAGATCTTGGGGTTCTGGTGGACAGCTTAATAAAAATAAGTTGGCAACTGTCATTCTGCCTCGCTATAAATCTCAGAAAGAATATTGTTAAACTGGAAAAAAATAATCAGGGGGCTGGAACATCTTCCATATGAAACGAGGCTGCAACATCTAGGTCTCTTCAGCCTTGAAAGATGGTGTTTATTGTCACGTAGTGTAGCAGATTTGGACTTGAGTCAGATCACGTGTCAATCTCAGAGAATAGCTGGACAGTCATTCAGACAAATACATCCAGAGACAAAGTATTTCTTTCCTCACTGGAAGGTTCAGCAGCCTTATTTCTGAATCCTTTCTGATTCAAACATCTCTTCAAACCAAAAACTAAAGACGAAAAACTTTTCAACACAGAGTTATTTTTATAGCCCACAAACTGCAAGTCATCGTGAGGTTTTAGAATGATGTCATCTAATTACTGCAACAGCATGAGACTCAATCACAAGACTCTGAGTGATGAGTTGCTGACTCATTCTGACTCTTCAGTTCCTAAATCACAACATTCTAAACTGTTTGACATTTATAAGGTGATTTGATTGAAGTACATAAAATGATGTTTAGGCTGCATTTCCATTATCGCTTTAACTATTTAAATGTTTAAAAACAGTTTGGATCCTCGCCGTTCCCACCCCCAATCAAGTAAAACGGTTTGGATCCTCACCATCCCCATTGGCAATTAAAATGTTTCTTATTGCTGTGGGAATGCTACAGCATTATTGAGGCAAATCCATCATGAAATGGGTGGGATTTCTCCCATGGCCAGATTTTTAAAATGCAGGTCAAGGAATGTATGATCACGTGAGCAAAAATTTTTGGGTACAATATTAATATGGACCAGTGGGAGAAATTATGGAGAAAGGATATGATGATGTACAGATGGTACCTAACCCCATATAAACTGTCTAAGATTTATCATGCCATGCCCAATAAGTGCTGGAAATGTGGGACCAATGTGGGAACATTTTACCACATGTGGTGGACCTGCGGAGTAGCAAGAAAATATTGGATAAAAATCCATCTAGCAATGGGAAATATATTAAAAATTGTGATTCCATTTAAACCTGAATTTTTTCTATTAGGAATAATAGACAGCAATTTAGGCCACTTGAATACGTTGATTATGTATATGGTTACTGCTGCAAGAATGATTTATGCAAAAAAATGGAAAGCACCAGAAATACCTTCAATAGATAATCGTCTAGTTAAACTGTCCGAATTTGCTGAGATGGACAAATTGACAAATCTCTTAAAAGAAAGAACAACAGAAAAATATTTAAAAGTCTGGAGACCCTACATTGAATTTCTACAAGAAGAAGGATTAACAGCAGCGGGTTTCGATTAACTCTTCTTCTTTTCAAGGAACGGCCGAATTGGGAAGACACTAAAACAACCAGATAAGATCCTGGAAAAACGGTGGAGGTCACTAGTTGTGAAAAATGGACGATTATACGTCAATTGGGAATAAAGGGGTGATAATGAACCCTGAAGTTTTAGTATATTGTAGTATCAAAAATAAATAAAAATTAACTGAAAAAAAAGACCTTGGCAGGGAAAATTAAATAAATAAATCATTGGGGGAAAAAAATAGAACAAGCAAGCACTACACGCCCAGGTGCCAGGGTGGCCATCACTATCATAAAAGTTACCAGAAATGCCCCAAGTAATTTTCTTTAGAAACTACTGTAAATTTTAAAATTAAGTATAGTGTGTATTAGGGGCACAAAACTCTGTGGACGTGGCTAATAGTTGCACGTATGAAACAAATAAAATGACATGCAGGGACAGTGTCTTCTTTCTTTATACGTTTGCTGATTTTTATGAAAACTGTTGAGGAGAAATGTCCATGCCCATTTCCTTAGATCTGCTGAATATTTAATGAATCACATTAATTTAAGGTGGCTTGCACAGCCAGATGATAAAAAGATTATGGGAGTGATTGTTATGTACTGAAAATACAACATCACCAAAAGGCATTTTGATGGCACTGTGTATCTCTAAATTGTTCTGCAACTGATAGTTAGTCAAACTTTTCTGTAATACAGAATGAAGGCATTTGATGCCAGGCTCACTTCTGTGTATCTAAATCTGTCCTAAGGTGTGAAAGTGAAATTAAAGGTGTGTGGACGCACTTACATTTTTCTTGGAAAAAATACAGGTGGTGCTTGTTACTGCCTTTTCTTGGTGAAACGCCAAAGATCTCACCTGGGATGTTCTCTGTGCAAAGGAATTATTCTACCACTGAACTATGGAAGCTCCCTAAGTTGCAAGAGCCTTTGGTTTATTTATTTTTACTTCATGTTTTACTCCAACACTCCTTCCAGAGTCCTTCCAGAGAAAAATATCATGCTCAAAGTAAAAACCAACACTTCAGATGACAGAAACCTAAACAAAAGCATCCAAAAACACAAGTGATCTTCATGTTAAAAGAGAAAGAAAGAGAAATGCTTCCCCCTCATCCAGTAATAAGAGGACAAGTATGTGATAAAAGGAAGAAAAGGGAGAATATGAGAATGAAAGCAGTTCTGAGAAGCCAGCATGGAAGTGACAGGATCAAGTGAGATATTAAGATTGAGTAGTGTGATCTGCTTTTCCTCTTTGGGTATTTTTGCCAGAATTATCTGATACTACTCTTTCCACTCTACCGTTATGGTTTATAGTCTAAAGCTGAGACCTGAAGGTACAGTAACCATTAACGTTCCCATTAGCATCCTTTAACCTTTTGTGGGCACTATGGCTTCTAAAAGAAGTGGACAGAGAGGAAAAGAAACAACTGTCTCCAGCCACTGCAAAGGAGCTGTTCTTATGTGGGTCACCGGTGTTTCTTTAATAACAGATGGGATATGCTTTTAGCTATCAACCTAAGGCTCAGCCCATTGTCGCCTCTGTAGCCTGCCAGTTTCCTTCTTAGGAAATGAGCCCATGTAAAAAGCAGCCTCTCTGGAGGACAGTGGGCGATAGATGAGTCATGCTGGGTATTAGAGTGACATCTGCTACTACAGCTATCATTATAGATCCATAAGCCTGACTGTTTAAAGACCCTGTTTTGAAGTACATGTTCTGTATGTGGTGATGGTGATCCGGAGGGGGGTGGTGGAGAGGGGGGTTGGGAAAAATTTCCTTCCCTGATTTGCAGTGCAGCGCCAAACTGTAGTCTTTTAATGCTGCAGCTGCTCAAGAAACATGCAGAAGGGTCTGACACCTATGACAGGATCTAGAAGCAATCTGTCTTCAGAGAGCATATTGGCATAATGAATCCCAGTGCAAGCTTATGGAACTAGTCCTGTAAAGAAGACATACTTGATGGAAGTGGTCATCATATTAAAACAGAAAGCCTGGGAACAGACACAGTAGAGGAAACAAAAAGAAGAAATATAGAAATGACTTGGTGTGGGAAAGGCCTACTAGTTTCAGATCATTACTCAGCGCAGGGAATCTAGAGCTAAATTCCTCCAACAAATGCCTGTCTAAGATTTATTTCTAGATCGACAGTGAGGGAAAACCAACACTCTGGTCATTAGAATTGGTTTCACTGTTAAACTGGTTCTTACTGTTAAATTTTCACTGCAACAGGCATTTCAAAATAGTACTGTAATGGTTTCAGTCAAAATTCAGCCTCTCATACCTTGACCTCTAGAACAGTGATGTGGCAACACACAACTCTCTCATTTAAGAGCGCCTCCATAAGAAGTTATAAACTTCAGTGGCACTACGTCTGGCAAGTGCAGGCAATAGCCAGAGATAAATAGCCTGCAACATACTACCTGATCCTAATTTAATTATCATCTGTTCCAATATACAATTGTCATGCCTCCCTTTTCCTTCTTGACACTTTTTAAATGTGTCTACAATGTTTCTATTTAAATGTGATACTGAGAGCTAGACAAAATATTTCCAACGAGCAACATGCAGCATCAAACACAGTGGGATGGGGCTAGATGAGGAACAGGAACAGATCATTCACTGCAGATGAGAAAAGGAATAATTTTAACATTAGGCATATAAGTAGATGGAAATCTGCATTAAATAGATAAATGAGATCATGAGGCCAACTGTGTTGAAAATTCCAGCAGACGGTATCTCTGAAACAAGAGGCCTTTTCAACATACCCTGTGGAGAAACCCAGTGCGCTTGATGGATTGCTCCATCCACACTTAGTGGGGTCGCAGCCCATCCTGGTGTGATCCAAGTGTGGACTGCTAAAAGGAATCTGGACAAGAGATTCTGCACCCTTTTCTGGGTGCCATGTGGCAAGGGGCTGTGACTGTGTGAGTGCAGCTGTATCGCTATGTGCAGCTGTCAGATTGCCTTGGCAACATCCAGTAGCAACCAGATGCCGGTTCAAGCAGTCTCTGTGATCTGTGCTGGCCATTCATGCTACTAGCACTGCTGGCCAGGTACAGGGTTAGTCTAGTGCACACAGTGCATATTGCTGCCACCGCATTCCAACCTTACCAGCCAGCTATGGCCCTTTCTGCACTGGATGTTATAATGGATTATATCCTGGAACAGAGACCTACTGTCTGTATTCTAGTCCAAACTATGGCAGCAAATCTTCCACCAAAATGGATATCTATACAACTTTATTAAAGAAGTATCTTTATCTACTGCAGCAGCAGAACCAATTCAAAACAAAGTCTCTTCTTTACCCCAAGAATGTTGCAGAAACCACCAACAAACTATGAACAACCTCCTGGAAAATCCATGGCACACAAACCAACCAAATTTTTTCAGACTACATTAAGCAAACCCAAACACCTAATACCCAGAAAAGACAAAGCTGGCATGGTCTACGTGATGGCTCATGTCTATTTAAAGTATTTATTGTGAGTTGTTTGTAATGTATTTAAATGTGTTTATTGAATGTAAAGTCTGTACCAAGGACTAATTATTAAGAACAGGTAAGCAATGGGCTAGGAAGCCCTAATTAGCATAATAGAGGAGGAGAGAGATGCCCACAGGTGCAGCCAATCAGGCGTTGGCTCGTGCCAGGAGGGAGGTATATGAGACACCTCCTGAGAGGGAAAGCTGTTCTGTGCTTGGGTTCTCACGAGGTGGGAGGTTTGGGTAACCTGAGGGAAGAGAAAACTCACATAGATTCAGGATTCTTAGGCTAGGATGAGCCATGGGAAGAATTCCTAAGAAGCCTACGGAGCTGGGTTATTGAAAGCTGTGGGCTGTTTGGAACTGATTCAATTATTCATGTCTTATTTATTTATTTATTTATTCAACCTTATGCAACTGCTGTAAAACAAAGATTCAGACTTCATATTTTCAAAAGAAGAACAGTGCCTGCAGTTTTTATTATTAAGCTCAGGTGTTCACCAGGGAAAAAGGGAACCTGTAGCTTTAAATGCAGGGAAAGCAAGCAGAAGAGAGAGGGTGCCGTGTGCGGCAATAGAGACACTCTCTGCTTGTAATTTTTTTGCGGAAGTGAGACAGGCTTAGCCAGTGCAAAATATAATAGTGAACTAGGTTTTTTTAATCTTAGAGGGCCTGTCCCCAAGCAATTTAAAGTCTGCTAAAACTCTTCTTTTGCCTCTGAGCGCCCCCATGCCAAGGTTTTTAACAAGCTCCCAGCGCTACAAAAGCGGGAAAACTCGCGACAAAATACATGCACTTTAAAGAAGAGTTCCAGCGCTCTTTCTGGAAGTCGCGGGTTTTTCCTCACAACATTTACCTTGGGGACGCACAGGGGTATTAGGGGTGTGGCTTCTCTTCTATCTAATTCCCTAGGCGGCAATAAGCTACATATCACGCTAGATGTCATCATGTCGCAACCTTCTACTTGGCACCTTGGGTGGGCAGGTTCACTACTGGCATGGATGGGTGGGTGGATGGGTTGGATTTCCCCACAGTTGCTCTGTGCTCGCAATGGGGCACGGAACAATGAGTTCAGATCGTGAACCATGGGCGAGTTACTTAACAATTAGGGTTGGAGGGGGGATTTCGCATGTCCGTGGGGTGAACGTGCGCACAATGATACATGCGCACCTATGAATCACCACACGAACACAGACCCACCGCTCGCTCTTCCAGGGGGCTGTTTGCCCACGTAACTGAGCCTCCCATCCACGTGGCTGGCGGGGGTACGGCGACTCTGCCTTGCACGAGGGAGGGAGGCAGGGCGAATGTGGGCCAAGGGGGGATGTCTGCTGGAGCATTAGCCAGCAACCTTGAGCTCCTTGCCGCTCTCCTGGGAGGAACAGAACCTTTGACAGCCACATGGACCTGGACCCTTGACTTGGCGAGGGGAGTGAGATCCGCCTTGGGCTGGAGGGTGCGCCACAATCTACAAAATAAAAGTGCCAATACCGCAAATACTGTTATGTAGGGCAAACTAGAGAATACTAGTAGAAAGTATCCACAGCCAAAAATTAAAAAGATAGGGTGAAAAAAATTGGTGTCCTACAACACAGATGAATATAACTATAAATTCAACTGTAGAACTATAGAATTAGCATGTGAATTGTTGTCTAGATACTACTGCAGGATGCCTCTAAAGACCACTTGCAGGAAGTTGAGAGCTGGTGGAGGTTTTGCCTTTTTCTTCTGCTTGAGGCTGCCTAGAATCTGTAAGACAGGATGCTGGACTAGAAGGATCGTGGGCTGATTCAGCAGGGCTCCTCTTATGTTCAAGAACAGGTCAAATCCATGAAAGTAGTTTGTACTATGATACTTTAGATATCACTGTGGATCACTGAAAGGAAAGACTCAAAACTGCACACCATCACCCAAGGGAACAAAGAATTATTCATCAATCACACACAAAAGTCACAGAGGACTAGCTATTACATATGCCACCACCAACCAAGGAAGAAAACATTCATACTGATATTCATATTTTGGGTCCTGGCTAGCCCTTTTTAAATGCATCATTTCCAGTCTAATGTTCTGTGATCACTGATAGATTTCCAAAAACAATTAGGTGAGTGCTGCCGTAACATGGAATTGGGGATTAGCCATTCAAGTAATTTTTCCAACACCAGATCAGTTAACAACATCTAAAGAAATACAAGATGATCCCTGTCAATCCATGAGTGAAATGGCATGAATTTCTCATGCAACTTTTCTGTGTGGAGTTGTGCAGTGATTGCTTCCAAAATTCTATTTGCAGCAGTAGTTCAGAATATTATATTGAAGGCAGCCCTTAGCCTGGATAGAATCATTTTTAAGTAGTACAACAGATGATGCCTACCCTAATAGTGAAAGGTCTTCAGAAAATATTTTCAGTACTGCCCATTGTTGCTGTTGGCTGCTCTGTAATCACTGTGGGGGGACCAAAAATGAGGCAGACCTGCCCACACTTCTAGTCTCCAATAGCAAATCTGGGATCACTTTTGGGCTGCTGAAGGCAGCCTTCTACTGCTGCAGTATCTCCTATAGGCTCTCATGTGGCAGCTTCATGACCTGTCCCATATCTGGCACTCATGGGGATAGCATCCGGGGGTTCTTTGTAGGCTTGTGCACAAATGTTTGTAAAATTCAAAACTGGTACGAATTTGGCCAAATTTGGACATTCAGATTCTAATTGAATGTTGGCACATTTGAAGACTGACATTCGAATTCGAATCAAATGTTTTGGTAGATGCATATGAAGCTTTGTACAAAGCTTCATGTGGGATTTGTATGCTATTCATATGGCATTCATATGCCATATGAATAGCAGACAAATCCTACCACATTTGAAGGGGATCTATTCAAACGAATACAAATTTTGTTGCATTTGATTTGATACAAATTGAATAAAAAAAAAATTGTGCACATCCCTAGTTCTTTGGATAAGAAAGACACTTTCCTGTTGATGGTAATAACAGATATTTGGTTACTGTTCTGTTAATTTTACAGCATATAGCTTTGCTGCTGTGGAGTGCCAGTGATACCAGAACAAAATATTTGAAATAAAACATTTTCTAGGGTTTTTTTTGAAGGTGAGGCAGTATCCCCATGGAAATACAACTGGCCTCGACAATTGTTGTCTGGTGTCAGGGTAAGACACATGTGCTTTTCCAAGCCTATGAGAAGCGTTGTGTCACTTTTAGTTTTATGTTCTAATCATATTGTTACAAAATGTATTTTAATATGTTCCTTTTTATCATTTTTTCTATGGCTTTTAAACAGACTGTTCACTGCTTCATAAACCCTTATGTTACAGGGCCAAATATTAATAAAATTAACTAAACTTGTTTGTAATGGCTGAGATGTCAAAATCTGATGGAAAGCCATTTTGGAACATGGAAAAAATGGAACTGCCCAGAACCTTAAAGGACAAATTCTTAGTGCTATACTTATTGCAGAGAAAAGGTGTTTTCTCCTGGGTAAACCAAAAAATGTACATGTACAAATTAATGAGACCAAGGAATAAAGAAGTAGATGGCACCAAAACAAGGAAAGAGGTTGGGGAGAAAAATGGAACAAGTAACAGATTAAGGAAAAGCAAAGCAAAAAAAGTAAAATAAAAAAATCTCTTTCCCACTTGAATCTTCCCTGAAATAAGTACTGATGTTTAGTTTTGCTCCTTCTAGATCAAAGATTTGTTTAAAAGTACAGTTGAACTACAAATGTCAAGCCTGCTGCTCTAGTTCCTTTACAGTGCACTTGCCAGAAGGAACAGGGAAGCCTCACCCTCTGTAAAGAAACTGACAGCCATGAGCAATACGGCTCTAATCAAACTACATTATATCTAATGAAAAAGGAAGCCCACGAGATAATAAATCAAGTGCCTCCTGTATAAGTTAGTACTAAACGAATTTAACAAGTTAAATACTGATCCTGAACTATGATGGGGATGGGGATGGACAGAAGAAAAGTAGGCAGAATTGCCTAGGGGAATTGCACAGTGAATAGTGAACAAACCTAAGCAATTGGATAAGAATCATGGACGGTGCCACTAGCTACTCCTCCGTATTTTTAAATGTCATCAAATGCAGTTCGCACGTGAAAGCCACGGTAACAGAATGGTTGGGGTTGTGGGCATACTGTAGTACTACAATAACATGACTGTCCAGATTTCATCCCACTTTTATACAAAATGGAAGAATTTGTGAGTTTATCTGGTAAGGATCATGTAAATACATGAACTGCATTATTCTTATCATTATACCATGTCATGGTAAGGAGGATGGATTAATATCAGCAGTGGCTGGCAGATCAGGTCTACAAAGAAAACATGGGGTGTTTCCGCACCGGCCCTTAAAACCCCATTAAACACACAATAAGGACATATATGGCACACATCTGCAACTGACCTTCCACACAGCGGGACAGATTAGGGCCCCTTCAAGGATGCCGCGTCCGCACACCTTCATGCGAGATCCATTGCTAATGGGGTCTAGAGCCTGCCAAAACCTGAAAAATTAGGTCTTCAGACTGCTCCTGCTCGCAAAATCCACATCAAAGGAAGATTCTTCTGCAGAGGGACAGGAGAGGGAATGCATGTGGGCGGGACAGTAAGTCGCCATGGTGAGTGAGGCAGCAGCACCACAGCAGCCATGGGATCTCAGGCATTCCACTGATTGGTGAGGAAATGAGAGGTGACTGACAGCTGAGTGCTCCAATCACACGGCTCCTTGGGCTGCAGAGAAGCCTGATTCTTCTGGATATCGGTACTGCGGCATCTGCACAGCAAACACATGAAGTGTCCCTTGCTATCTGTGCTTCCCACGCGAGTGCACAAGTGTTAGGCCTCATTTGGATCCATTCCTTTTTCAGATGGATCTTCCCAGGGATGGATTTCAGAAATCTGGATTTCTTTAATCTGGATTTCAAGTGGTAAGTGTGGAAACACTCATGGTCAGCCTTCAGCTGGAAGACTTGTTTTGATATGACCAGCCTGCACTTTGACCTACCACAGATAAAAATTAAGTTCTATTAAGTAGGGACATGCCAAAGTTGTCCACTCATTTTGTAGTTCACATCACAAACTACCCTGCAGTTTGAAAAACTCATTCAAACCGAACCCGAGCCAAGGGGCGTTCTAATGAACCAAGTGAATCAAAGGTGATTTGCTAAAGTCCCTGTTGGTTGAAAACATGGTCTGAAGTGAACCTGGATTAAAGTTAGTTGGTTTAATTCTAACTGCACCACTATATTTTAGTCTGCGGACTTCTCTATCAGTAGGACCAAAGCAAGGTTTCCATCTGGACTCTTGCCTACCACCCTTACCAAACAAGTCACCCAGGTTAGTATTTTTGGCAGGCCAATTCTTTCTCAATTCTTTCAAATAGAGTGTTCAGCATCCTGGACTAACTGTATCTACATCTGAAAAGAAGTTGCAGTGTTCTAGGAAGACAGGTAATTCCGCAGACAGATTCTTGAATTAAAGATGGGAGAGAAAGAGATACTGTGTTCCTCTTGTGATTTTAGTATGGAAATATTAGGATGCACACACTATACCAGTACAAATGCATGCATGGACAGGAAATGAAGTATGGTCATATATGAATATTATGGCTGTTGCAATATAATTCCTCATAACTGTCAGAGTCTTAGTTTTAGGACAACCACAGAAGCCTTAAGATAGAGAGATGAGGTTCTTCATTTGGTACTGGCAAGCAGAACCATTTTTAACTGGGGTTGACGCTGCAGTTTCACAACATGGGCTCCTGTGGCACATTATTTTAAAGAAGCTGCAAAGTTATTGCTTTTAAAAGTATGATTCTTCTGCTGCAACACGACTGTCAAAAAGACTTTGTGGCCTCGAAAACCTCGATAGCTGTTGCTAATGTTGCCTTATCATAATTAAACGACGGGATAGAGCTCTGCAGCTGTGCTGCTAAGTAGTATCAATAGAACTTTGTGAGAACTAATCCCACATCTTCCATGGATAATTGTAATGTCTGCATTTTAATCCTGGGATTGTATTTGGCCCATATGAAGGACATAATGGCTCTACAGAATTAACAGGAAGGATAAATCCTGCTTGAAAGCCTCTGGGGGGGGGGGAATCCATCCTTAATTTTTCCTTTTGCTGCTTTGTCAACAGATGATTGGAATTTTAAAATACTGAGGGTTTTAAAGCAGGGATGCCCAGAGGTTTTGTACATGGGGGACACAAAGGCCTGACCTGTGCAATTCCAGGGCCTGCAAAATTGAAAACCAGTTCTTTGCTGTTCTCACAAGAAGAAATAGCACAGTTGATCTTGCATGCTGCAGAAAATGCCTTTAGAGGGTCACATGTGGTCTTTAGATTGTACTTTGGGCACCCCTGCTTCAGCACAATCCTTAACACTCTGATGTCCTAAAACTGTTTGAACTACAGTGCCTATGGACTGGTAGAAACTGTGGTCCAATAATTCC
The DNA here is from genome assembly GCA_023333525.1 of Aspidoscelis tigris stejnegeri. Lineage (NCBI taxonomy): Eukaryota > Metazoa > Chordata > Lepidosauria > Squamata > Teiidae > Aspidoscelis > Aspidoscelis tigris. Next base: position 85,076,303 of record JALMGA010000002.1, on the reverse strand, counting down.
AAATAGTACCATGTTTGGAAAGGTTGCTGATAACACAGTTAGCAGCCAGCAGTGAAGGGCTCTTAAATATGATACATCCTTGTTAGGAAAGTTTAAGAACTCAACCTGCATTTACGGCAATTCGTATGGTGGTACGTATGGTGGACAAATCAGCTTCTTATGAATTGACCATACCTTCTCTAAGCCAAATATAGATTTATGGGAAATGCAAATGTTGAGAGCTTCATTACATTTATGATTTCACTGGCCAAGAATGTGATCTGGGGAATTTTTGATACTTTCAGAAATTCAGAAGCAATATAGTATGGACTCCCACTGTCCTTTGGTGGAAAAAGTTAAGGACCAGAACAAGGTAACTATTTTTCTTTTGTGTAACCAAAAGGACTGGCCAGTACTTGCCATGAACATTTCTCTTGTGTGTTTAGAGTGCTGAAGGCCTTGTGAACAGGTGGGTGATGTCACTGCCAAATTAAAAGAAGGGGAAACACCTCACCTTCTGACCCAGTTTTAACAAAACTGTGGAGGTAGCCTCTAACCAGATAGGTAAGGCAGAAGGAACAGAGGTCTTCAAATCTGGAGTACCCTGCTACCTAGTCTCAAGCCATCCCTCTCCCACCACAACTAGTCTAGGCTTCTGGTTAGGGAGGAAGCCTTTAGCACTTTGGATATACAATACAATACAGTACAAGAAAAAATAACCAAAAGTACCAAGTGGTCTTTCTTGGAAGCCAATGTGGCGAAGGCCTCATAAACAGGCGTCATGCCCTATCTTCCAACATATGAGCAGGGCCTGTCCAGATTTCCAAAGGTAAGGAAAATTCTTACCTTTCTGAGATAGAGTACAATAGAGTCCTGGAGCCTGAGGGTATTCCTGAGTAGATTATTTCAGATTCTCCTCAGATTGGGCATCCACATGTTATGCACACACTCTCAGTGATTCAACATCAACAGGAGAAGTCTAACTGTCATAGGGCTTTAAGTTTACATCAGAAAGACTCTGACTGACTCAGCAGACTGGTGAATGTCACTTTGGCTCCTGAGTGATCTTGTTTCTTGAACCTGAAATCTTGGACTGCCCTGACCGTGCCTTTGAACTACGTCCCTCAGCTTTGGAGTCCTTGCTTCAGCAATTTGATCTCTCTCTCGGCTTCAGAACTTTGGCAAATGTTAATTTGATCTTGCCTGATTTGTGTTCTTCAGAATAACTCTAAATAGCTACAAGTTAAAGTGCTAATAAGGACTGATGCCTTATTCCCAGCTTTCATTAGTGAGTATGCCTGTTTTATGCTCTGCCCAGATGTGACAGGAAAACAAATGGGGTGAATGACAGGTTATAAACCTAGGGCAGGAAGAATGCTCAGCTGAATCGTGCTACACCTGCTGAAAGACTTGCCAGTCAAAGGTTGCTTTTGTGGAGCTGAACAAGACTACTCTATAGTGCCATGAGAATACATAAGCTGGCCTCAAAATGGGTGCCCTGCAAATCTCTAAGAGAGAGGCAATCTTGGGACTTATAGGGCAGGGCAATGCAAATGCTCAGTCACCCACAGTTTGACTTGTGGTTAAGAGTGCATGTTACAGGGAGATTTGTTTAACAACAAAGAAAATTTGGCATCTAGTGCCAAATAAATATGGAGTGCAATCCAGTGCATGTTTGATAGGGAATACATCTTACTGAATTATCAAAGTACAGCCTTAAACATGAAACAGGAATGTCATAAAAACATCTCGGTGGAAAATATACTCTCATCTATCTATCTATCTATCTATCTATCTATCTATCTATCTATCTATCTATCTATCTGTCTGTCTGTCTGTCTGTCTGTCTGTCTGTCTGTCTGTCCGTCCGTCCGTCCGTCCGTCCGTCCGTCCGTCCGTCCGTCCGTCCGCCCGTCCGCCCGCCCGCCCGCCCGCCCGCCCGCCCGTCCACTTACCTACCTACCTACCCATAAAATTTATATCCCACCCTTCAACAAACGATCCCAGGCAAGGTTACAATAAGAATAAAACATCACTTACTAAAACATAATTAAAAACATAACCCTACCTCCCTCCCACTCCAACCCTCCTTCCCACCTAGCATAGAAGACCAGTGCTGGACGTAGCCTTATTCTGCAAAGCTTGCCGTTCTCAGAAGATGCAAAATGGCTCTAAAATCCACAAATCATGCATAGAATTGTGCAACTCTCACTAAGAGCTCCAGGAATTAAATATCATGTCCCTAATTTCAGCTAGCTTTTACAGTATAGGTACTGTGGGCATTATAGCAGTGCAAATGATGAATTATAATAACCAGAATAAACCTAATTAACAGCCTGGTGCTTTTATCTTTGTAATTAAATCTAGCTGCCATAATGATAACCACTATGGAAATCCTCCTGCTGCTACTATTATGCTGTGATCAACACAGATTACCTTATGCTAGTATTTTTAACCTCTGATCTTCGAGCAGCTTTTTATTTCCTACCACAGAGAAACTGCTCTTACGGAAGGGATGAATGTCTCTTGTGGCCAAATGAGATCCTCACACAACTAGATATGAACAAAGAGATGTGTAATGTAACTCAGATTTGCAGAGCTGCATCCTCCTTTCAAAGGTTGATGCACTTATCTGGCGGCAGTTAACTTTTAAGAGCAAGTGCATTTAAGAATAAGTGCATTGTGTCTGTCATGCCTATAGATTTTAATTTACATTTATTTTTAATTTTAAAAACATATGCTTAGGGATAGATGGACAGAGTAATTCTGTCGCCATATATATTCTCCATATATATATATAGTCATTCATTGCAGGTCCTATCCCACCTCTATTTTATGCTGAATCTCATAAAGAACTCTGCATTTAAATGCTGCAGAGTTTTGCATACATTATGATTTAAAATACTGTTTTGCGTCTTAAAATATTATTTTACATAGGATGTCTTTTTGTGCAAAATTGTGAAACATGTACAGTGAGACTTGCATATCCACTGGGGGAAAGGGTCAAATTTAGGAAACGGGATGCTGCAGCTAAAAATGCAAATTAATTACATTTCTCTTGGCAGAGCCAAGATACTAACAGGGAGGCAATTATTAATTAATTAAATATATACATCACTTTTCTACCAATGCACACAATGCAGTTTACTATTTTAAATAATGGCTTGTAATCTAGGATGCAGAAACCAAATTTAATAAAAAGGCAATAAAGGAAGAGTATATGGACAAATGTAGTTTCTAAAATGGTAGGTGTTACCCAAGGAATGATATGAGGAAGTTCTCAGAAAATGTTCTTATTCTCTACAGTATTCAGGTTTATCTGGTAAGTGATTAACCACAGCCCAAGCAGGAAGCTTGATATTTTACTGTCATCCAATGTCTTTACCTGAGAATATCTCCACCTCTGGCATTTGATGCTCTCTGGTTTAGGCAAACCGGGCATGATGTTCTTAAGCTCATCTAGGATCAGTTGCTGGACTTTTTGCTTGTCCCACTCCAGATGTCCAGTTCCAAAGGCCACACTGGTATGAACAACAATAGATGGGCCAGTATCAGGGGATTCTGCAACAGACACAAACATTTTTTTTTCTTTTTTAGCAGGTGTCACTGTATCAATTTAAAAAAGCTGAAGTTCAAACTCAGAACTCAGAAGACTGAACCAATGACATCTATCCACTCTGGGAGTCTGGAAGACACTAATTCCTGACAGAGGCAACTTTTGTCATTTAGTCATGGCTGATTCTTCACAACCCCATGGACTACACCAGGAATGTCAGGAATCCACTTCAATTCTGAGTTTTAAATTTTGAAGGGTTTCAAATGTGATGGTTGTCTTTCAACCTCTATTTTATCTTTACAAATACTTTGTGATATTGATTACAATGAGTGGAATTTGCCAGGCAATTTCACACTTCCTTTCCTGTCTCGTGGACAGGAAAGGTGTGTTACAGACCAACACTGGCTAGCACTCACACTTGCGAACACCAGTCAACAATAGCCTAGCCCACGCATGATCAATCACTTACCTGGGATGAGTTGAATGTCTGATCCACTGCAGGGCGCACCATCTTGGATCTGGCATCTTGCAGGACTGCACATGTGCCATCGCCATCGCTATGGTGACGCTGACACTTTGCACAAGCACAGTTGCGTCAGGGGGTGCAGATGGTCACCACTGGATGCCTCAGGTAAGCTTTCAGTTAATGTTAGTTTGTGGTAGTGCACAATTTCATGCACCACTGCAAGTTTATGATTAAGCAACATCTGGGAAGGCAGGGGGTGCTTGTAGGCTGCAAGCACCGCCTGCAAGTGCAAATGCACTTGCCCAGATGTTGCCTAATCATAAACTATGGGCCATATTGCGAATTGGCCCGCTGACACAGCTGAACCTTGTGGGCAACTGAACCCACAATTTCCCATACTTCAGTGCCCAACTTAAACTGTATCACCATGCTGGCTCTCTGTAGGGTTCGCAGGTGCAACTGAGCTTGCTAATAGTTTGTAATAGACTCCGAAAAGACTTTACGTGAAATATGTCAGGTATTATGGAAGACATAAAGGATCCACAAACCAGGAAACAGAAAATAATTTTGTTATCTCACATGGAAACTTCTTGATTCTCTCCCCAGATAACCTGAGTTTGGTTCCATCTGTTTACCAAATTATATGAAATAGCAGTATGGCAACAATTTTTTTTTAATCTTTTAATTAAGGTTAGACAATAACTTCATTTAAATCCATTCAGCAGTGTTGAAGTTTAAGAATGAGTGGGCTCACAGTCCTACAAACTCTACAGGGATTTAGGCTCACCATCGGAGTAACGCAGTCCAATAGTTAAATGTATTATGGTATTAGACCAGCACCAAGGAGGCTCAAATTCTGATTCACTGGGGGAGTCCTAAGTCCTGATCAGACAGGCCGACAGAAGTGGCAATAACTCAACTGCTGAAGCAACAGGTCCCTCCTGGGCTTGCTGCACCAGCTTCTTGCTCCTGCATCACTGGATCGAGACCACACAGTATTTTCTGGCTGTGTGGCATGCTTTATAGTCATAAATATGTCTGACTCTCTAAAGCTCTGTTGACGAAGAGTGACTCAGGGGTACCTGAACTAGCATAACAAGGAGAAAATGCTGCAGAAGCATGGGGAGAGTACATTATCCCCTCTAACCATCTGTGTCTCCAGAACTGTATGATCCATGTGTCATGTATGCCTGCTACATTTTTTAACAGCATTTGAGCACAGCCACACTTTTCTGGCCTAACCCTCAGTCAGTCATACTCTCTCAGCCTAACCCAGTGTTTCCCAAACTTTTGACATATGTGTACCCCTTCTATAATTTTCGTAATGCTGAATACCCCTCATAAAAAACATTAGGGAACTTACTAAGCACGATAACTAACTAACTATTAAAGAAGCAAGTTGTCTCTGTAACGAAGTGCAGTATATTCATGCCGTGTCACGCCTCACAAGACCGTTAGATAGCACTGCAATTCTCCGGCGTTTAAACAGCTCCGTGGCTCAATGTCAACTGTTAATGTTCCTGCAGTTTAAAAATGGCCAAACCCGAGCTGTGCGAAGGATGCGCAGAAGTTCCCGCCACAATGAGTTGCGATACGATGTATGATGGCCCCAGTTCCCGTGTAAAAACTGTGATACACCCCTATTTCTTTCTTTGTTCAGTGGATATTCCCACGTGATCCCCACCAAACTCCGGTGCAACGCGTACCCCCACCAAACTCTTCCCGTACCCCTGGGGGTACGCGTACCACACTTTGGGAAACACTGGCCTAACCTATCATATGACAAAGATTAAAGCCATGGATATCTTAACTGGTTTCTTGAAGAAAGGAGAGCCTTGTTTAGGCAGGTCAGAGAAAGCAGCAGTGACTCGATGCTGAAGTGACAGATCCTGCTGTGTCACTGGAACAGGGCCATGTGACATTTTATGGTAGTATAGCATACTGTAAGTGCAGATATACGGCTCCATTGCTATACTGGTGAAGAATGTCTCATGGAGGTCCGAACCAGCTCACCAGGCTGAAAGTGCTACAAAAGTGCTGGGAGAGTGCATATCCCACTTCAGTCCCTTTCACATCTCCATGATGGATCATGGATGGCAGGTGTTCATGACTCATGTGTCCTAACTGCAGGTACTTGGCACTTTTTAAAACACAACCCCAGAATGCATGTATGAAAACAATAAATAAAAATAAGTACACTGCCACCTGTGTAACAGGTGACAAAACAGCCACAAATCCTCCTTCCTTATTTTCCACTTGAGGCCTGCTATTCAGTTAAATTACATTTCTGATTATTACTGCATGTGGAAGGAGTAATGAAAACACCAATAAAATGACTTACTGGTGCATTTCTTCCTGCTGCAAGAGATAGACAGAACACTAGCTCTTAGCATAATTTCCTCAAGCGTCTGAGGAATTATTCAAGCTATCTGAGAATGCCTTGAGTCTAAGTCCATATAATGTACAAATGTGTTTTTTTTAATTGCCAGTGTAAGTTTTTGGTTTGTTCTCATAGGGGTGTCTCAAAGCAATGAACCCCTGCGCAGACTGGAGATATCCCGGTAAGGTAAATGCAAAGATGACTGAGAGGGGGAATCTGCTCAGTCAGCAATAAGGAAAAACAACTAAGAAGCTGTTTTTGTTGGGACGACAGCACAGAACGTCGCATGACTTAGGATGAAACTTAACCAGTTATAGATTTAACACTGAAGCTGTTGGAGAAAGATCTGTTTTTAAGATGAAGGGTTGTTCTTTAAAATTAACATTCAAAAATGCACAGTTTAAAGCCAACGGCAATGTTTTTTTGGGAAAAAAAAAAGATATCACAGATATATTCTGCAAAAATAGGGCTGTGAGGAAATATGGAAGATAACCAAAACCAAAAGTGATATAATAGGGTTACATCTTCCTGTGCTTTGTGTGTGTTTGGAGTTGTTTCCACACTTTGCTTACCATGCATCTCATCTGATTACAAGCACAACTCATTTATCATGAAGAAAGTCAAACATGCTTGCATTTCTGACCTTATTTTGGAGCCAAAATATAAACAGGGCTCAAGCATTTGGTTCAGTCCCAGTTCTGCTGTGTATGACCACCATGGTATCCATGAAATGAACCTGACAGATTTGTTGCAACTGAAGGGCAGAAGAGGGATTATTCAGCAGGAATCAGAAGAACTTCCTCTCCTTCCTCTCTCTTTTTTTAAGATGGTAAAGAAAGTATGATTACCCACTCTACAAAGATGGAAGATGCCAAATGAAAAATAAGTGAACAGCATCAGAAAGCAGTTCAGAAGGATACAACAATAATGGAGAAAAGGAGCTGTCATGTTTGTTTGTGTTCTTATGTATACACAAAAAGATGAACATTGGTTCATTTTGTGACTTTAGCCATAGAAGAATTGTTGGTAACAAGCTTCCTCTCCCGTATATTAACAATGAAATGACCAGTTGACATTCTAGGAACTGGGGTAATTTTAAGAAGATCTGCATGAGGTGTCTATGATCCGGCTCCCTTCTTCGGTGTCCTGATTCCTGCCTCTTGGATGAAGGCCACCACTGCCTCTCCTGTCAAGATCAAAGCCAAGTGTATCCTGGCTTTGATCATTCCATTCCATGATCATGCTCCCCTGCCATTCCCGACTTTAATCATGACAGATGGGACTCAGGCAGCCCTCACTACTAAACTGAAGCAAAGGAATCCTTGCCTTTCATTCTGATAGGTTTTTCCTCCTCAAGCACAGGAAATATCCCAACATTTCCTGCATATAAGTACAAGGAATGAGCCACAGGGACCAGTAATTTCCCTTAAACATTAGTGTTAGTAGTTGTAGGGCTACCACTAGTGTCAGGAGATATAGCATGAAGAGCCCTGAGATCTCTTCCACTTTTTCGGCAGTTAAAGCACTGTAGTGGTGCTTGAATTGTCACAGCAGGGGAAGAGTGTGACGTATATGTGGACACTGCACTCTTCCTCCTTTGCATATCAAATACACAATAAGGGAGCAATGTCATGCAGACACTGGCTGCATCCAGATTCCGCTACTTTTGGATATTCCGGAATAAAATGCGTGTGGGACTGCTTTATTCCGGAATATCCAAAAATAGTGGAATAAGTCAGGATCATCTGGATGCGGCAACTGAGCCATCATGGCCCTGATCACATCTATATGAGGCAGGATGTACTATTCATAATTTGAACTGAGGTTGTACCAGCTCTGTTCACACCGAGATTGTTATAGGTTGTTCTCAGACCGTCCTTACTTTGGGCTGCATCGCTCACACTTTTCTCTGCGATTGATCTGAGCCTCCTCCATGGAACTCTTGGCTCTCCATCCCTTTTGTTGCATCAAATCTATCTCCTTTGTTATTGGATGACATTGTGTCACTCAAGAGAAGCAAGGGGGTGTGTCTGCGGTTCTTTTTTAAGCATGCTCCCCCACCACTACACAACCCTTCCTTTTTTATGTGCTTTTCTTCTCCAGGCGATTAATTAAAAAAAAAGAATTGTGGAAAAACACTAGATAGAGGAATCATACATATAAACTGAGGAGAGAAGGGGAGGTGCCTCATGAACTCAAAAGGAAAGACTGGACCTTACCAACCACAGCACAGTTCAGCCTCTTCCTTTAGCCTATCCCCCCTGCTCACACTGGGGAAAAGAAGAAAGCCTGGCATGCCAGGATGGGCTAAGTTGTCTTGAAAATAGGACTCTGGTTAAAATGATCTAACCAGCTTGGAAAATGAACTGAATAAAAATAATGTAACGCGAGCAGAAGATGACCTGAAGTTGTCTTAAACTAATGGTGTGGCCAGGGCCCATGTAGCACTGAAAGTACCATAAAGGTCTAAGTAACGACACACATTTGGCTAGATATTCCGCAAAGTTACACAATAATCAACTACCTGCAAGGACCTTTGAGTCTAAGGACCTTTCTGTACTTGGTCTTACTTCTAGATTATATCCCAGAATAGTGACCCGCTGTCTGCATGCTATTGCACACTAAGGCAGTCCCTGCTGTAGTCTGCACTAGCATGTGGATGGCAGGTCTCTATTCTAGGATAGTATCTGGAATAAGGCACAGCACAAAAAGGCTTTATTACAGGATCTTTTATCATAGAATTCCAGTATACTCATAAGCATCTGTTTCTTAGTTTGCATTCTGTTAATTTTATTATTTCCAATGTGTTCTCCCCCCCCCCCCCGCCCCCTTTCTGAGAAGAAAACAACAATTTTCTTTTCAAGGCATTTCCCCATGAGGAATCTATGAACTGATTGTGGAACATTATGATCAGAGCTACAATTGTTGATAAGATTTTGCTGTAGTTTCTTTTTTAATTGTTTGGGGCATTCTTTTACATTTTATTGTTGCAAAGTACCCAGAGAGCACTGTTATTGAGAGGCATAAAAATACTGCAAATAAATCTAATATTTTCTTTTCTGCTCTTCCCTTTGCAGTTATCATGTTCACCCAATGGGCTGTGAGTAGTCAATCTCTTTGATGTCTGCTCTGCCTGCTTTATCAGTATTACAATGCTAGAGAACTGAGTATTTGTCTTTCAAACAAGAAAATCAAAAAGCTTTAATTCCTGCAAAGGGGAAGAAATATAAGTGGCCAAAATTTAAGTTGATCTTCCATGTTTTGATCCAAATTACTCAAACTCTTGGAGACATTGCAGAAGACTTTTAGTACCCAAATTCTGTACAACTGACTGTCAAAAATGGCGATCTTTCTGTCAAAGTTTCATCACCATATTTTACTTTGTAGAAGGGTAACAGATCTTTATGAAAGCTCCCTGAAAATAGCTTCTTTAAGCTGGTTAATCTTTTTTGTTTGGTTTGATAATCTAATCTGATTCTGGACAGGAACATAACTACAAATGAGTAAGCTGTCATTTGTCTTGAGGGCATCTGGCTAGTCTCTGGAGCTGCTGTTTATTTCTTATTGCCCTCTGTACATGTTTTTGATCTCAGGGTATGAGAGTTCCCCCTTGCTTTCTCTGCTAGGGGTCCATTCCGCTAGAAAGGGACAGAATGGATTAATGGATCAAGTCACCAGGGAAGGTTTGCTAAACTTGATGCTAAACAGACATTCCCCAGTTCATCACCAGACTTAGACCCTTTTTGCTCTCAGCTATCTTTATTTGGGAACAGTGGGTCCTGAATATCATGGTCCTGGCCACAAAATGATATGGATGGGATCAGTGCCATCTGCACAAAGGCAGAACAACCCATGCCACTGCACTACCACCTTGAAGCATGTGTGGTACCGGTGCCTTCCAGGACCTTGGGAACCTCTGGGGAGTCATTCTGGAGTGCACCCGCTGATTCACCCAGTAGTCACGATTAATTATGATTACTGATATTCCTGACCAGAAGCCTCTGGATTGGGATTATGCTCCATTAAAAGCAAATTGAGCATGCCAGCTGCAGTCACGGCCACATACATACATATTACTGTGCAGATCTATGTGGTGACAACCTTTCTACAAAGGCCCTTAACCCCGATAAAGGACCTGCGCAAAAAAGGCCTTATTTAATACAACTGTAATTTTTATTCTGCTAAGTACTGAAGTATTTCTAGAAAGTTGCTCCTGGCTAAGTGGGAAGCTCTGTCTTGAAAATGTAAGAAAAATGAAGCATGGCCCACTCAACCATAGTACAGAATTTTGTATAGAAAATTCAAGAAAAATGAAGGATAGCATTGCTCACTTTTAGTACACAAACTGGTTTAAAAGCATCTTAGAGAAGGTAATGTGTGGCACTCGTGTTCTCATCCCATCTTACTCCAGATTTTCTACCCTAGAATATTGAGAGGGGAGGAGCAGATTTGTGTGAGGACGATCCCACCTGCCAACCCTCTCAAAGCCATCTCTAAGCTGCCTCAGTGGTGTTACTGAGACAAGTGTAAGGGGTAAGAAATCCTTTTTTTCTTTTTATTTATCCTTCAGACAATGGTTCAGAAAGCCACAGACTGAATAATTCCTAGTGCTTTAAAACAGCTGTTTCAATAAGTATCAAAGAGACCTCAGAGAAAAATGACATTTCTTATAATAAAACAGCCTTGAAAACTTCGGTTTGAAAAACGCTGCATTTACCCAACTAAAAATATACTCTGTGAAAACTGAACTGGTGATTGTTACCCTGTTCTGAACATTAAAGAGCTGGTGCCAAAGTCACTACCACAATTGACACCTTTGTTCACAGTCTCCAGAGGGATGAAAAGAACAGAATGTACTGAGAAACTAAACCACGTTGCTTTTCAAGTAGTAACCTCCGCCTTGTGACAAAATGATTGTATTGGGGCAACTAAAAAAACATGGACTTGTTTCCATATGTATAACTGCTTGATAGCTCATTCAAAAGGGGGGGGATATGGGAGGTGATATTAGAGAGACAGAGAGATTGGATGGAGATACAATCTGTACTTGTGGTTAGAATAGTCTAAGAAGGAGCCCAGAGACCTCCTTTCCAAATGCTAAAAAGGTCTAAAACTGTCTACCAGAATACTAGCAGCTGGTAAACCATACCACGGAGGTGTGCAGATGGCACAGACCACAAGGGACCTATTTTGGTGATTCAGCAAAGTGTCCTAGTTGTCGGAGGTTCGGGGCTGGCAGAGGCGCAGACTCAGAACAACTGTTCCAACTCAAAACACCTTGTTCTGGTCCACGTGAACCACCCCAGCAGGTGGGCTGCTCTAGTCGAAATGGACCAGCTAGAGTGGTCCAATGGAGGAAAGTGTGAAAACACTCTTAGAGATAGCAGCATGTGGCCCTTGTGTTATCATTTTACCTTTAATCCACTTTCTCTAGCCTAGGTTGTTCATGAGAAGGAGAAGGGAAGATTATCCCATCCTCAGTCTCAGAACCACCTCACAGTTGCTTATTTTTTTAAAAAAATGTGTGAAAAAAATAAGCAAACAAAAGAGCATGGAGAAAATCAAGAAAGGATATTCATGTAGGTTAGCAGGAACTGGATCTTTGGCCTGAAAGAATTCTTCATTGCTGGCATAAACCCATTTTGCTTTGTGCTGACTGACTATTTAAATTTCATAGATTTTACTAACATGTGCTTTGTTGGGTTTTATTTTTAACTTAAGCACTTCAGCTTTTGTAACTATAGTTACATGCTTTTATGAAATTCTGCCTTAATGATTGTTATCATTTCAGTTGATACTTGCATTCATTATGTCAATACAAGCTGCTCTGTGAAAAGAGATATAAATATGCAAATTAATTAATAATTAGTTTTTATTCCATCTAAATTCAGATGGTAGGTAGAATATACAGAAAATGCCCCATCCTTCTCCCTTCCAAAAGAAAACTTTTTAAGTAATAAATAAGATTCCAAGATAATTATTTTAATGTCTCTGCTAGTCATATATGTCTTGCTCTGAAACCTTTCATCTGTCTTGTGAAACATGGGTTGTGCTCTCTCTTTTAAATATTCTTTCACTGACAGGCACACGAATGCTGATGGCACGATCACAGTTTCCTTCTTTGAAACTGCTCTTGTACTTTTTAAAGCACAAACAGTTCAGGTATCCCTATCCATCTTGTTGCTTTAATACATTTAAGGGATAATGTTTATTTTTAACGCACTCACTAATATTCTTACATTTATTTCAGCACTGTGTAAGCAGAACAGAAATTCTGAAGAGTAGAAGAACATAAATAAATAAATCTAATGGTTGCCACTTTTAAATATTTTCACTTTTAAGAAATATAATTAGAAAACACAACATTACAAGACTTAAAATAATAACTTGCTAAAATTAACAAACACTAAGGCCTACAAAGTTATTTCTTGGTCTTGGTAATACCTGCCCACTATTTAAAGTCTCACTTACAGAACAATGCTGACTTAAGTGACACAATAGCTTTTTAATTGTGCAGAAATAATAGGGGAAAATGGTAAAAAGAAGGAATTGATTTCTGAAGACGGGCAGGCATGCCCTGATTCTTAGAAGAATACAAGACTCTTTAAAGACGATGAGGCAATCAATTGACTGGGTGAAAGACATGCTTCCAAAATGTCTTACCATTTTTCATAGTGAAAAAATTGGTTTAATAAGAAGAATCTAGTTATGAATAATGGATAAAAATAAACTCTTTCAAATCTAAAAATAAACTTGGAATTTCTTTTGAAATGTCAGTACTGACATTAACATTCTCATTTGCAAATGGACAGTCTCCTCTTGGTTTTTCTATTAAAAATGTGCATGGCTTGTTGAAGTTTCTTTTACTCTTGATGGAACTACTGTAATGTACGGACCATATATTAGAGACCAACCTGCTTCAAGAGAATGCTGGGTAACTTTTATTTGGTCTTTCATTCTCTTTATGAATAATATTCCAGTGGACTTGCAAAGAACTATGAAAGGATTTTACAGCAAACTGACAAGTGAAGGCGAATCAAATATTTTGGTGGAAGGATGTGCTGAGGAAGGCAGAATAAATAAAGGCCTTCCTGTAATAGACCATAAAAAAAGCTATGTATAGAAACTACTGACTAATATATTCTTCTTAATATCATAACTGCAAAGAAGACTCACTGAAGAGGTAATAATACATGATTTCACCATTATCAGGCTTTAACAGTCTCATAAAATCTAACAGTAAGATATGCTCCTGCACTCAAACACTTAAAAATTTACATTCTTTTCTAGCATTTCTGAGACACGTTCATCAACAATGAAACACTTTCCCAAAGAGTTTATGCTGCAACAATTCCCTTTGAGCTACTTGGAACTGATAAAACTGTTGATCAAAAATATTCTAAACCTTTGGGTAAATAGTTCTTTATTGACAGGTGGACAGATCATCAGCTGGTCTTAGAATTAATGACGTATCCAAAGAAACACAGTTCACTGTTTTAAAGCTCTATCACTTTCAGCACCTTGGTAATAAAGACACATAAAGAGTGTGTAATGTTGCATTCTGTCAGGAGGTTGAGATTTTTAAAAGCTTAGTTTAATATTGCTGATACAAGGATTGATACTTATTTAGCACTGAATGCTAAATATAATTTACTGATAGCTTTTATCAGTTTACAATATGAAGTCACTTTTTGATTTCACGACAGGAGTTTATTTTGCCCTTGTAAAATATACTTCATTAAACTATTTATTTGTAAAGTAATTTCTGCCTCAACTGTCAACTTCTAAAGGGTTAGCGATGAAGATGGCTCACCACATTAAGTAAGAGTGTGATCACATAGAGGGTTTGTGGGGCATTCCTTTCTTGCAGTCACCTCATCTGTGGACAAAGGGGGGGGGGAGTCACACAGGTGTCTTCTTTTCCTTCCCTCATCACTGCCTCCCTTCCTTGCCTTCCATAGGAAGTTCATCATGTTGTTAAAAATGGCATGCATTCATATATGTATACAACAAACACAGATCACATAAAAGTTATACTGGGGCATCACACTAACCTATGTACTCAATAGTAAGAAAGGAACTAGAACAGCTAGTAACAGGCTGGCACATATGACTAGCAGAATGAAGGAAAATATTTAAAGTAAGAAAACATCCTTCAGAAAGTGGACAGCTTGTCCTCCTAAAGAAAAACAAAATAGAAAGGTTGACAAAATAAATGTGTGTAGACAACAAGAAATAACAAAATAAAATCTCAGGAACGTATTGCCAAAACTGTAAAGAGAGATAATGGAGAGGCTGAATGAATATATTACAACAGAGAAATCTATGGTACATCCCTTAGCATGTGTTCATTTTCTCAGGAGCAGAGTCTGATGAACTAAAGCAAACTGTGGTGACAAAGAAAGTTGTATGACTCTGCTGATAAATTAAAAATCAAATCTTAACCAATTCACAACGTATTGCTGAGTTTAGATGTGACAAATAAGGTTGATCCGGTAGGCATTATCTGATAAAATTTCTCATCAAAGACCACTTAGTAACAACTAGGACTATTCCTTTTTAATATACACGTAAATTATTGAGAATTACGAGTAATCAGCCAAGTAGACAGGTTTGCCGATGGTAAACAACAAAGGGACCATGAAGAATTCCAAAAAGATTTCTGCACACAGGGAGATTGGGTGCCAAATGGTATTTGCTGTTCAATTTGAGTAAAGCGGAGCAAACAAGATTGTTGGGATATGAACTGGTTGTGACTGGCAAAGAAAAAGACCCTGGTATAATGGCAGACAGCTTATGTTAAAGGCAATAAGGAATAGTACTGAAAACAAAACAGAACATATTACAATGCCCTTGTATGAAGTGATGGTATGACTCCTAAATGTTTGGTCTCTGAATCTGAAAAAAAGATACAGAACTAGAAAAGGTCCTGTGGTGATAGGCTGCTAGTCAAGATGGGTCACTGGTTGCTCCAGCAGGACACTTACATGTTCTCATATTTTTATGATTTAGCAAAGTGTGAATTAACCTGCCAAATGGGTTCCTTGCTTGAAAGAAACATGAAAGAAAGCATTTGCTAGCTTCCAGGCTTTGCTACTTGATGCAGACGCCTGTCTTTCTCATTCTGGGTCAAGAATACAGTTGGACAAGGTGGGACACTCCAGAGGCCCTCCATATTGATCCACCCTATCCTGGCTTTCTATAGAGACTGGGGTACAAAGGTTGCCCACTACAAATAGCTCCCTTCCGGGACTGTTTGGGGAGACCAGTGAAATGTATCAGTTGGGCTGTTTCAGCTATTCACTGAGCATCACACAGTCCAGAAATCCTTGAGAGACAACTCTTTAGTGGTCTCCCACTGGAATGCTCCTCAGTGCATTTTTTTACATTGGATAGTGCTTCAAGCAGAACCTCCATGTGGTCTAAGTGTTCCCTGACCGGCCATATCTCCCTGGGGCTGCTCTGGTGAGACTGGGCAGAAGAGTGTCTTTACCTTCAGAAACTAGGAGTAGACGTGCTCTATACCCTTGCCTGATTCATTGAAGAGAAAAGGCATTTTTTCTAATTGCTGCTAGAAATAGGGAATTCTTGCCTCCAGTACAACATGAGATAGTTTAACAGACAATACTTTTTCCAGTCCAAATAATAGGCATTTCCGCACTGCAACGCGTTCCAAACGGAACGCGTTCAGGCGGAAAGCTTAAGACAGCTCCGGGCGCTTTCCCCGTTCACACACAGACGCGCCAGAACGCGTGTAAACGCGTTCCGGAGCGTCTGTGTGCGAATGCTCAAAGCGCCGGGAGCTGTCTTAGCCGGCAAATGCCGGCCAGGGGCGCGGAGACAGCCGCGGAGGCAGATCGACAATCAGCTGATTGTCAAACAGCTGATTGTCGATGCCGCGCCGGCGTCGGAGGCGAGCCCGCAGCTGTTCGGGAGACAGAAGCAGGCGCGAACGCTTCTCCTCCCGAACGCCTGCGGGCAGCTCGTCCGCGTTGGAACGCATGTAGAGCACTTTAAAGTGCTCTACATTTCGAACGCGGAAAAGACAGCTGCGGACACGTCGGAGCGCAAGCCGCGCTCGGGCAATGCGGATGACGTGTCCGCAGCTGTCTTTTTCGCGTTCCGTTCAGCCCCGTGCGAAAACGTCTAATGACTGTGGAATTACTGGGATCAGAGAAGAAAGGCAAAAAACTTGAACTCTTACAACTGTGGAAATATCTGGTGCTCAAAGGAAATTAGGTGGATCTAAATGTTGTTAGATGTTTCCTAAATGTTTCCTGGGTAGTGGAAACACTAACTGGTTGACGTGTACCCTTCTATATGTTGTGTTATCTGTCATTTATTTACCATCTTCTCTTTTGATTAAAGCCTGTCAAAGCTAACAAAAACAAGACTATAGGAATTGACTTGACATGTGCAAGAAATGGCTAGTGTTGTTCTAAGTTACAAGAATATTACTAGTGAATTAGAACAATGAGACCCTTCTCAAGAGATAGATATGTCCTGAATGTGGAGGTGAGCATATACAAGCACAAGAAATGCACCACTGGATCAGACACAATGGCCCATCAAATCCAGCAGTCTGTTCTCACAGTCCAGATGTCTACGGTACTGTATTTAGCTTCTGTTCTGGTATTTTCATTTGCTATTCTTCGTGCCACTTCCTGCTTGGTAACTTGAGAGGTCAGAGTTCTACAGCTTTAATTTCATCAGAGTCTTTTCCAGTAAAGACTTCCACGCCTTCAGTGGTAAGAAACTTGAGAATTTCTAATTAGTGTGTAACTCCAACATGCAATGACTGCATGGTCACTTATCTGAGATAATGGGAGCCATAGGTTCTCCATGATCTTCTCATCTAATGAGAGGAAACTAAGGCCAAAAAGTCTGCTTCAGTAGCTATGAAGTACCGTTTTCTGTTGCCTTTGGTGTATTTTGGCAGCACACAACTGGCACCATGCCAGCATGCCTACACCATGCCTGTAGGAGAGAAAAAGAAGACAGATGCCTTCTGTCTGCAGCCCACAACATGCTCCTTATTTGTTCACTCACTGTAAGTTTTGTGTGCATCACACTTGGGCAAACGTGTAACATATTATTTAATGAAACCAATGTGCATATTTTCAGCACCTGCAAAGCATCACTGCTTTCTTCAGTGCCTTAGGGTGTGTGCTTCTGTGGCATAAGCTGTCCATGGACCTGGCTATATTTTCTCTACTGTGAATGTTTTGGACTGCAGTAGATTAATGTCCATTAAACATACAGAACTAAGTATATGCTTAACAACTTATGTACCTCCATTTTCACTGTTTTTTAAGCTGTTTTATAGCTTTTTAAACACACACATGCAAAATCATCTTATAAAACCTCTGAGGTTTAACAGAAGCACCTACCATCACAACTATTTCTGTTTTTGTACTAATAAGCACATTGTTCTACTACTTCTCTTGGAAAAGAATTGCAATTTGCAAAATTCAACCAAGTTAACAAGGGACAACACAGTATAAAAGAGAAGGAGGACCATATGTCATAATGAGGTCTTGTGGGAAGCAATTCAGCTGCAAATGCTGGTCTTTAGTTTGATAGTCTGTTTTTTAAAAAAAATTACAACAATAATATAGTTCACATCCCTTGAGAAAGCTGGTTTTCTTAGACAAATTACTGCCAACAAATACCCCCCTCCCGACCCTTAATTTCTAAATCTGTGTCATGTGGGATGAGCATGCTTTGATATGCCATAGCTTTCTTTTAATCCATCAGGAGCAGCTGGGTGATTCAAGCTTACATCAAGGCAGACACAATAGTATAATTTAATACTTCAATTATAAGAGAGGTTCTAATTGAAATTCCTTCTTTCTTCCTTCTCAAAATGATAAGTTTTGTCACTATACCTCTTCTAACAGTTACCTGTGAATATTAATTCCATTATCTCAGTTATTGATCAAAATACTTCCATAGGTACTTGCTTCATCTGCTAACATACACGAAATAGAGTAGTTGCTCACCAGGTGACATCATCTAGCTCGGCTTGACTGAGAATGGAAAGCTAAACAGGGTTGGGCCTGGTTAGTATTTGGATGAAAAATTAAAAGGACTTCCCAGGGCTACAGCTGGACCAGACAGTTGGAAAACATTCCAGAAAAATGCAGTGACAGACCATTTCCTGTCACCCCCCTTCCCCAAGGATGTATCTACATTGCAACTCAGGATCAAGCTTACCTCAGAATAATATCTCCCCTCCACTATATATTTTATATGCATATACTAATCACCCGTAAGGGACGAGAAAACAATTATATATATATATTGATTTTGCATATACTTGTGTGTGTTCATATGGGTGTCCATGCAGACAAAAAGAAACTTCCTTAAATACAGTTTTGGCCAATTCTATGATGTTTTGTCAGCTTCTCTGGGCCCCAAAAAGGTTCCTACATTTTTTCTCACTCTTATTGAATTTGATAGGCATAAAGTTTATCCATTTATTATGTAAAATGGCTTTTAATTTCTCCCTCTCAGTTGTCTTGCGACTGGTGTAAATAACTGACATGTATGTACCACCATGGAGGAGCCTGAATCCTACACTCACTGGATTGCCTTCACACCAGAGGGATGGAAAGTGCCGCCAGAGTCACAGAATGAGAAAAAATATTCTGACTATGTGTCCTGTTGCTCTATTGCTGTCAGGCCGACTTACCCCTGCTATGATCTTTCCAGCAATCTGCCTGTACCTATTTTTGAAAAAGCAGAAAATGACCAATTCTGGGGCCACTTCCAACACCTTTCAAAATAGACCCAAGGTTGGATCTACTTTTTCATTATTACTTTTGATGCTGTTTTATCTTCAGTTATACATTTAATTTTCAAGTACTCTGGTGTTTTGATATCACCACTGATATTAATAACTTACAACCATAACTTGCTGCACCACAGAGTGTATACTGTATGTATGGAGTTTTCACTGAGGCTAACTCTGTGGAAAGAAATGAAGCCAGGAAATATATAAACCAGACACCTACAAACACCAAATTATAAGCTGTCCATCTATGAAACAGCAGGCTGCCACTGAAAGCTCACTGCTCTGGTGAGTCTCACGCTTCATTGCCCCTTGTTCAATACTGGATTTAGGTCAAGGTCCAGATCTTGACCTTCTATGCCCTCAGAGGGCTGCACCTCCAATAGCCTTTCAGGAAAACCTACATGACAGCTGCGGTTATTAGGATGTTGCATTAGAGAGCTAAGGATAAAACGGGTAACCTCTTCTGGCAGATGGCCACACTTGCGCCCCAAACAGCAGCAGCTGGATGGACCACAAATTGTATCCTAAACCTAGCAGTGTGAACTGCCACTACAGCAGCATTTTTGGAACAAGCCTGGCATGGTTTACCTGAAACAATTCATTAATAACAACATGCAATTCTGTGTTTGTTCATCCTGAAACGAAGTGGCACTGTAGTAGCAATTCTGAGAGCCAGCTCTGAAAAAAATATACTATCTTGATACAGTCCTCATCAAGAAAGCATTGCACATAACCACATAAATATACTGGATATCAACCACAACTTTCAGGGCTAGGAAAATTATAAAGCACATATTTCCATCTCAAGAAATTAATGATTTTGCTCATAGAGGAAATATTCACAAAATTCACTGTGTCAAAGACATATTTCAGTTGAGAGTTGTTCAATTTCGTGAATAAAAATCAACACTCCTATTTTACACAAGGTAAATTAGGACAAAAGCTAAGAACGGAACTGCTAGCTCCTATTTCATTAGCAGTATTATACTGTATTGTGGACAAATTGATGGCATTTGTGCAGTACAAACCATGTGCTGAATGACTTTTTTTTTCTTAAAGTCTTCCTTCGTTTCACTGCATATTTTATCATGCACCAAATATGACATTTATTTTCAAAAAATAATTTCCTATAGCATAGAGTCAAGTACTCATTTGGTTTAGAATAGCAACACTCAATTAAATCACTATTTTTCATGATCTACCCCCTCCATTGTTGCTGTGTTTAAAGAGAATAATAGGAGCACTGACCTATATTGCGCTTCTTATTATCAATGGAGATGAAGCATATGCAGGGATTATTGGAGATATACTTTGCGGCCCAAGGGACATCAATCTGTGTGCCAGCTTCATAAAAAAGGCCCAAAGCGAAACGAGAGGAATAGCTCACAGATTCCAGTTGCTGCCTTTGACTTTTGTTAATTACTGTGGAGAGAGAGAGAGAAAAAAAGGAATTAGACAATTACTTTTCTCTCAGAGCATTAAACCTGCAAATAATACTACAGTTAAGCTGCTTAATCTTTCCCCCCTATAACAGTCCTTGTATGTGCCTAGAAAAAAGGCCATCCCTACCTTTCATAGTTTCAAACCACAGAATATGAAGCCAGCAATGGTCTTTGTTAATGTCACACAGACTTCTGTTAACACATGCTTAAGATATTTAAGAAGCTGTGATTTCAACATGAAGTATTTCCTTGGGCCCAAAAGGGAAGTAAAAAGGTGGTAGGTAGGTCTGAGGAACAAAATACCAGCCCAGGGGAAAGGAAAAAAGAAGAAAGGTTTATATATATTTATTGGAACTGCGGCTGAAAACTAGACAAGGTGCTGAATGTTCTGAATTTGAAGCATTTGAGTGTTCTGACAGCAGAACAAGCGGCCCTTTCAACAAGCACTTTGTTTGGAGTTTGGAACAAAACATATGATTCCAAATTGGAACTTCCTCTTGCTTCTTTCCGCCTGCCCCCTGTTTTGTTTTTTTGACCGAATAAAACCATTGAAAACAATTCCATCCATCCATCCATCCATCCATCCATCCATCCATCCATCCATCCATCCATCCATCCATCCATCCATCCATCCATCCATCCATCCATCTGCCCAAAGATCTCAAGACAGTTAATGATAAAATCATTATGGGACCAGATAAATTACCGTAGATTGGCTAAAACATTGACAGAGCGTGCATGGAGAGGGGATACTGTTCCCCTCAGCTGAAGAGGTGCGCCTTCACTAGTCGTCTGAACACATACAATGAGGGTGCCTGATGCATACCAGTGTAGAGATACTCCATAGCCTGTTCCGTATCTCCTCTCCTGCCATGGCCACTTCTTTAGGGAGGTTAGGTAGCATGTAGAATCTACTAGTTCCCTTCTACTGACCAGATATAGCTCCTCCATTTTTGTTTTTGTTTAAATACGTGAGGGATAAAAACATATGTTTACTTTGGTCTTCAGTGAAGAGGTCAACTTTGAGGGTAAGCACATACCATATTTATGTACTGAATTTTCTGTTTTTGAGTATTAAGGGTGTCTTTGAAAAAATGATAAGAAAATGCATCAAAGGGGAAAGTAAAATAGCAGGAGGACTATATAGTCAATTAAGTTCGGTAAAAGATGAAGTGGTGGAAGAGTTATATAATATTTGGAGTACAGATATAAGGATTGAAAGAGAGGAAATTAAAAATGAAATAAAATGTATAAAAATGGTGAAGTATAATAACCTTAAAGAAGTAAGAAGGAAAATATTACATAAATGGTATAGAACCCCAGCACAATTATCACACTTCTTTACAAATACAGGAAGCAATTGCTGGCATGGTTGTAACCAAAGAGGTATTTTCTTTCATATGATTTGGGAATGTCCTATAGTATCTGAATTTTGGAAAAAGATAAAGAAATCAGTGATATGCTGAATATACAATGTACAATAACAGGGAGAATGGGAGTATTACATTTGGAGTTAAACAATATTCCGACTATCGAACGGAAGGAAATAGTAGAACAATTGTTAACATGTGCTCAAATAGTTTTAGTGAGTGGATGGAAGGATAGAACAAAATGGTCTATTAATAAATGGTATAATTATATAATTAATGTGATAGCAGTAGAAATATCGAATAGTCGTATGAATAATATAAGTAATTTGGATAGGGTTAGAATATGTAAACAAAAATGGATGATAGTTAAAATATATTTAGATAATAAGCTTAGGAGTGAAAGTGAGAAAATGAAGTTACGTTTAATTTTCTCAATGTAGTATTATGAATTGTGTAGCCTTTTCAATGTATCGTATTAAAAATTTGGAATTATGTATTACCCGGGGGGGAGGGGGGAGGGGGGTTTAAAGAAATTGTAATAAAACTAATAAAAATTAAAAAAAAAAAACTGGCCAAAACAGTCCCTCAATACTGTTCAGGTTATGGGCCAGGACTTATTTGTGATGTTTTTGCTTATAAGTAAAACAAACACCTTCATCTGCAATTTGATTCTAAAAGGGAATGCTTTCCCACAGATACCTTTACAAACAGTCAAACATCATCCGGATTCCAGCTCCTTCTGCATTTACAAGTTTCCAGATCCATGCTATTTGGCCAGAGTACACCTCTTATAAATAGAGGAGTTTACTGTATATACATCAGGCCAGAATGGAAGGTTTTATAGCATCTTTCTCCTGAAAAGTACTTGTACTTGCATATGTCATGAATAAAAATAGACTACTGTGAGATAACTTACATGTGCAATGTCCAACAGAATTACCTACTTATGTAGGCTCCACAGAGTTTAGAACTATTGAAATTTTGGTACTGAATAAGTCATCATGTGTCTCTGTGTGTAGTGCAAATGTGTTCAAAATTTATAGAAAGCATTTGAAAATAAAGATAGAACCAAGTACCAGCTATTTTTCTTTTCTTTCTTTCATTACTAATCAGAAACATTTCTGAAGCACAGATCCACTCATTATTGACCTCAAGATCAGGACGTTCATGAGCACAAAAATATATGTTTATGCTGTTATGACAGAAGATAAGGTTGTGGACAAGAACCAGAGTATTCACAATTCAAGATTAAAAGAACTGATTCATTTTGATGTGGCTCCAGAGTGGTTCTCCTGACTGAATATACATGCTGACATTAATTCATTTATTTCACATTCCTGCCTGCAAGGAGCCCTTCAAGCTGCATGCATTATTAAAATAAAAAGACAAAAATGTAAGCGTGTGTGTGTACACGTATCTTTTAACAAATTAATGATTTCATTTCAGAACAGAGGAGACTCATGACTAGTTTAGAGGAACTTTCTCACTGGCTGCTAACTCTCAAAACCTTCTGGCTGAAGGAAGCCATGACTGTTTTTTTCTAAAAATTTCAGTACGGTGTTTATCAATTTCTCCTGAACAGGAGTGCTTCTATTTCTGGGAGCAGCTACTCTTTTTTCAGCTAATGACAGCACCAGAAGTCCAGAGAAAAGAACACAAGTAGGGTGTTTTTTCACAGGCAGAAAATACCCATTTTTGCACCCATTAAGGACCCATTTGGGTGTGAGCCAGATGACCCCATTTCCATCACGGCACCCATTTGGGACCTGATTCTTTCCACTGCCACTGGGGAAATCCAGATCAAATGGGTACTTTCTGGCCTTTAATTTGGATTTTCTGTAGACCTCATTAATGGGGTCTACAATGGGGTCTTCTGCCAGAAAATCCAGATTAAAGGGAGCCTTGTTTCCACTACAAACAGGCAATGGGGTCTACAGGAGGCTAGGGGGAGGGGGCACCCAAAGGGGGGGAGCCCCAAAACCTAGGCTTCGAAGTCATTTCGAAGCCATTTCGAAGTTACTTCGAAGTTGCCTTTGGAGATTAGCAAAGGCTCCAAAGTCCCTCCAAAGGCAACTTCGGAGATTAGTAAAGGCTCCGAAGACAAACCTCTGAGAACAAAGGGAGAACAAAGCAGACTGTTACCTTTAGGCATGGAAAGAGGTGCATATTCATGAGGCTGACTCATCCCTGCTCACAAGGAGCTAATTAATATGCATGCTCTCACAAGGGGTTTGTCTTCGGAGCCTTTGCTAACCTCCAAAGGCAACTTCGGAGGGACTTTGGAGATTGCACCCCTGTCCCCCCAAACACCTGGGGTGACAGGCAGACCCCTTGTGGGTCAATCCGGATTTGCAAATGGATGCTCTGGTGTTTCCACAGCAGGGAGGCTAGCACCCATTGCTACTGGGTGCTAGACCACCCATGGAAACACACTGGGTACTTCCCTTAATCCGGATCTACTAGATCCGGATTAACGGAAGTAACCATTCCTTAGATCCAGATCTTCTTAGATCCAGATTAAAGGAGCGCGGTGGAAAAACACCCATAAATTAAATGGGTGCATCCAGACAGGAGGTATACTTCACAGGGGCTGCTCAGTCAGACAAGGTCTGAGGAAAGGGCAGATCTGGCCATGAGAATCCCCTCCCCCCAGTCATAGAACCACCCTTCCCCAAGAATGGGTACTTGGGTTCAGACATGACACTATGGAAGCCTGCTGGGTTGGTTGCTATGTGATATTACTGTATTTTTTCATTGTTGTATACTATTCAATAAAATTAATTAAAAAATAATTTTTTTTTAAAAAGGAATTTTTCTTATTTTTTTAAAAATACCTCCTCAGGAAAGCCACATCCACACAGATGGAGTGTTGGAGTGTGCCCTGATGAGAAAACGGCACTGGAGACCACTTCAATGGGAGACTGCTTAAATCTGTTCCCCCAGACATTTCCCGGGTGGCACCAAGTGGGTAGGCTGAACTACTGTGTGTGTGGAGCCCAGTGCCATTTCACTGGGCTCCTGGAAGCAGCCCCAGAGGTGGGCTGCTTCCTGATGCCCAGGCAAAACAGCCCTGACCAAAAACTTTGGTGAGTGAGTATTGTTTTCAGTCTCTGAAGCAGGGGCAGGCTGTGGTGTCACAATACTGGCTGTTTCTCCGATCTCAGGCTGGATTGCTTGAACTGACTTAGCTAGTTTGGTCTAGTGGTTAGGGAGCTGGACTCTTATCTGGGAATACTGGATTTGATTCCACACTCCACCCAGTTCTCTTCTGAGCTCTCACAGCCCTACCTACCTCACAGGGTGTTCTGTTGTGGGAAGAAGAATAGAAAGTTTTGTCAGCCATTTTGAGTCCCCTTAAACGGGCAAGAAAAGCAGGCTAGAAAAGCCTACTCTTCTTCTTCAAACACTGTAGGAGTCCTGTACTTGACAAGCTTCAAGCACTGTCATTAGTTTTATAATGAGGCAGACTTCAAGGATTACTTGGACTCTCGTTTTTGTTCATGCTTCAATTTAATATTGTGGAAACCAGAATAAATGCAAAATTATACTGCCCTTGTTATTCCTTAGTCACACAGAGCTTTTTTGACTTCAGCTGGAAAATATTTTAATGATTTACCAAGCTATTTCAGAACTAAAAAATCATAATAGCTGTTAAAAGTCATCCAGCCCAACCTACTGATCAACATAAGAAACTTGCCCAACCTTTGTAATATTTTTCTTATAAAGCATCATCGTTCTTACAATGATCAAAACTGCAATACTAAAACATAGCAAATCATAACCATGGCTGATGAAACACACCCTTAAGTTAACTCAACATGACAAATGAAAATTCTGACAAAACTAAAGCAAATTTTAAAAGGCTGCCAAAAGCAATCAAGGTTAGTAAGAAAAACGTAGTCATTCTTTCTCCAGGAACTAACTTACTTCAAGAATGAATGAAGCTAAGGGGTGGGCCATTATAATCAGGTTGCATCCAAATCATAGCAGCAGTAAGAGCTTCAAGGCAGAAGTGCTTGTCCCAGGGTGCATGGCTTCCACATGCTGCGTGGCTCAGTTACTCATTGTTCTTGTAGCTGAGGATCTTTGAGGTGTCGATCGTCACCAGTTTACTGCGACTGCTTTGAGTCAGTGGTTGCAAGTGTGCCTGAGAGTGGTGCTCACCCTGAGTGTGCTTTATTCCACTCTGTGGGAAATGGCACCCACAGGGGATGCTTGCTGGCCCTCCCTTGTCAGGGTGCTGTATACCTGCTAGTGGCTTGGATCTACAGACGAGGGATGTGCACAAATGTTTGTAACATTCAAAATTTGTATGAATTCAGACATTCGTATACAAATCAAATGTTACGGCATTTGTGCATTGACATTTGTATGAATACGAATGCTTTGGAACATTCGTGAAATGGGGAGCAGCCAGTCACATCTGCAACAGATCCATTTGACATAGTTTGAGAGCAGATTCGAAGGGGATTCAGGATGGATTTGACGCTTTCAGAGCAGATATGTTACAAGATATGTATTAGATACATATCGGATACGTATGAACAGGTACTGGATACGTATCGGATACGTATCAGATATTCATATGAATACATTTGTATTGAATAGAATCCTACCACATTCGAAGGAGATTTATTTGAACAAATATTAATTTTCCCACATTCAATTCAATACGCATTGAATGCAAAAAACCCCATTCGTGAAAATCCCTAGTGCAGACACCACACTCCTGAGGCCTCTTCTATGCGCCTGTAACTGCATATGTACATGCAGTTCCAGTAACTGCAGATGTTCACACTGAGGGCAGGGACCTGTCTAAGATTTTTATAATATCGTAACCCGTCCTGAGAAGTCTGGGTATAGCGTGGGATAGAAATACAAATACATACATACATACATACATACATACATACATACATACATACATACATACATACATACATACATACATATTGTGCATCACACTACTAAAACAATAAGAAACATCAGGTGGTTTGTGTGTGGATAGTCCCAAGCCAGACGTGGGGCTAGAGTACTGCATGCAAATCACAGAACATTTATTCAAACAGAATGCAGCTAGACATTTAAGTAAACAGCAGCAATGCATATCTCTCTTATCTTTCCTTCCTGCCAAGGCTACGTCACAAGCTCTGTGATAGGCGTTTATTTTCACCCTGGAGAACTCCAGTGAAGCACAGTCCACCACAATCACAGCCTACTGGTTCCATAATTAGGCTTATTCAGATGATTATCCAAAATTTATTATCTTGTCACTGAAGTCTAGCAAATCAAGCACAGCAGAGGATAAGTCCTTGCTGGGTCCTTTGTGACAGTCTTTCAGGTAACAGGAATATGTTACTGTACCTTCATATCCAACCCTCCTATTTTCTGGGCTAAACAGATCCATTTCTTCCAATATTTGTTTTTAGGGGTAGACCTCTACACACCTGACCACCTCTGAATCTGTTCTGATTTGTTTGTGTTATGTGATGGCCCAAAAAGGAGCTGAGGTCTGACCAGCCAGAATAACTATCTCCTGTGATTATGAACTCTGTTGATGTAGCCTAGAACTGTAATAAATGTTGATCAGACTGCTGAATTCATATCTCTGCCTGTGTATTTTATTACTAATACCACTAGAAACTGCAAGGTTTCTTGAAGGTCACAGTAACCAAGAGCATCAGAAAATCTTATAATTCACAAAAATCAAATTAATGCACTCAAATAAAATAAAATAACAATGAAATGCACGATCCTTGGTTCCTCTTACTACGCATGCAGAGTTTCAGCTCTTTAGATTTTATGGCAGTGTAACACTTGGAGGATTTGTATTTACATTTACATTAAAAAGAATCCTTAAGGTGATTCACAAGAAAGCAAAAATACAATAGGCCTTTATTGTTTAAATGCAGAACTTTGAAGTCCAAAGATAGCAAGATAGCCAGGGTATGTGCAGCATTTCTAGTGATCTCAAGATCTTTGTATTTTATCTTGAGCATCACTCAGGTACAGTATGCTAAATGTCTTAGGTAGCTGAGAATAACTGAGGAAAACACAGAGCAAGACAGACTCTTACAGAAGCTCACCTTGCTGCCAGCTCCCCATCAATGTCTTTTTTATATCATGGAGGACTTGGGCCACTTTGTTCTACACTAAAGGTGCTTCCAAACACATGCTATGCTGCAATACTCCTTTGCAGAGGGTTCTGCTCATTGAGACTGGAGTATTAGGAGCTGTAAAGGGATCATGTAGAAGCTTCTGTTCCGCAGCAGTAGCGGAACATTCTAAGGTAAGAGTGAAGTAAAAAGGTGGCACAACATGGTTTGTGTCTAGGGGCACCCAGAGTTGCATGACATCATTGTGAAGCTTGATACGATTTCAGGCCTGTTGAGGATTCCAGTTATTATTTAGAGTCCTTGCAGAACAGAGGAAAATCCCAGCAGATCTGATATTGCATTGGGCTACTCAATGATGCCCCCATGTGATGTGATGATAGGGGATCCTTCCTCTCCAGGCTTTGAAAAAGGCTGAGGTGTAAGTGTTCACCTTGCTTTTGGGGCAAATTAGTCACGTGTTCCACCTCACAAACTCAGCCCTGATGGAGAAAACATTCAGACTATTTATTTGTTTTTATTTATTTACATTTATACCCTGCCCCATCCACGAAGGTCTCTGGGTGGGTAACAACAGATTAAGAACAAGAATATACATTAAAAACACTTTAAAAATTAAATAAATCTAAAACAATACACAATATGTTTAAAATGATGATGTCTGTGATGGGAGGAGAGATATAATATATCTCTCAAATATATAGCCATCGACCTTCCTGTTTCATAGCCAGTAATTAGGATTTTATATCACTCGTAGGTACGCAACACTCATAGGGCTGTGCACGAATATTCATAACATTTAAAATTTGGCCAAATTCGGACATTCGTATTCAAATAGAATGTTTGCACATTCGAAGAATGACATTCGAATTTGAATCAAATGTCTCAATACATTTGTATGAAGCTTTGTATGGGATTCATATGCATTCGTATGGGATTCGTATGGGAATGAACATTTGTATAGAATTCAAATTCTACTATATTTGAAGGGGATCAATTCAAATGGATACAACTTTTCTTGCATTCAATTCAATACGAATTGAATACAATTTTTGTGTGTGTACATCCCTAAACACTCATTTATAAATCTAGCACAGGATTTGGGATTATGAGCGGCATTTTACAATCACATATACTATTTGCTCTATGAATTGGACCATCTTTAGACTGGTATAACTCATATATTAATACCATGCATATGCTTAGAGTACTGAATTATCGAGTTTTTTAATTATATGTCAAGTACCGTAATGATCACTATTGAAAAATTGTTTAAAATATTATTTACTTGGTTTTTTTTATACTGTTCAATATTAAAGTCTCAGGACAGTGCACAAAACAAGCAAATAAAAAAAAAGCAAAACACCAAAAGGAAAGTAAAAACAAATTTTTAAAAAGGCAAAAAGAGAATTAAAAAGAAAAGAGAAAAAAGTTTAAGTACAAGGTGACTCCAGAAAAAGATAAAAAATATTGAATCCTCAATTACTTCTGAAAAACTTAGGAAAGAAGATACAATTTCACCTGGGGCCTGAATGAATCAGGTGTAGTTATTTAGTAAATCTCATTGGGAGGCTGTTCCACAGTTGGAGAAGGGGCTTCAGTGATGCAAATGATACCAAATCAACATATAAACCATAAATCCTTCTTAGAAAGGTCGTTGCCAAACAAACAGTCTTCAATTATTTCATATTTTAAAATAAGCTTTCCTGATTATTCATTTAACAATGCATTTGAAAAACCTCTTTTCATTTGGAACTGATTTCTGTATGCACAACAAATTCCCACTGTATATCAGTATTATTTAGTGCTTTAATACTAAGCAGCCATTTGAGAAAAACTACACAGATCTAGTTGTGTTTGTGGGTGTATTTTCAGCTTGAAGTGTGACTCTGAGAGATGCAAAGAGAAGCTGCACCTAACAGAACACCGCAATCTTGCTAACAGGGGATTGCAAAGTCAACATTAAATCTGAAATATTTTCAGTATTACCCTTTATTGTAGCTATAATATCTCTGCAAAATCAGTGCAGAATCTGAGAAGAATTAAAGGAAAAGCAGCTAAGGAAAATAACTGGAAACGAATGCAGAATGGAGCATTCATAAAGAAGAGGCCTGTTATGTGCGACCCAGGTGGAAGCCCTACAAACAAACACCATAAAAGCAAAAAATGGAAGGACCTCAGAGGACAGCATTTGCAGATTGCTTAACGAAAAGGATGAAACAGCAGACCACCTCATTAGCTCACAGTATGACTATACAGTCTGAATATAAGAAATGCTGCAACTGAGTCGCAGCAACATTAAACAAGAACATGTACAAAAATTACAACCATCTAGAAAAAAATTGAACGGAAGCCCATAAAAATAGTTGAAAATAGAGAGATTAAAGTATTATGGGATTTTAATATTGAAACAAATCAACAGATGGATTATAAAAAGCAGGGCATCACTGTAGTTGCTACCTCAAGGAAAAGAGTGGCTGTAACTTAGGGGTAGGGCAAACTGCCTAGAAACAGAAGGTGGCCAGTTTGATCCCCATCCTCTCTGAGAGAAGGCAACAGCAAACTATCTGCTAAGAAAACTGAATAGAAGGGTCTTTTTCCACTGTCACTAAAAGTACCCATTACATACCCATTAATGGGTACGTAATGGCATTTTTGTACCCATTAATGGGTACTTAATGGGTGCTTTTAGTGACAGTGGAAAAACACCCGAAATGTCCATGCATTCAGGTAAGGAAAGGCCACAATTTGAAAGAGCCCAACAACAACAAAAACCTCAAGGAAAGAAAGACTACAGTAGCTCTAGGAGTTACAGGTACACTACAAATGATACCAAAGAAATTAATAAATATTATAACAAATTAAAAGACAATGGAAGTGATAGAATTCCACAATTGCAAAAACAAATGCTACTTGGAACATTCTTCAAAGTTACTTTGTTTATTACTGTGACATCTTCCCATACCTTTTTTTAATCCTACACTTGTGTTTTCCCTGAGATTTATTAATAAGTTATGTAATTTTGACGTGAGGCCATCTGACTTATCGTTACAATAATCAAATTTACTTTCAAGCTTAATTAAGGTTCTAGTTGCCATGTCAATATTCTGAGGAGTTTTTTATGAATTTATCTAATGCAACAGAGCCTAACCAGTTTTTATCATTTGATTTTGGTGCCTTCATTGAGACATGACAATAATCCTTAAATCTAAGAAAGCCATTTTGGTACAGAATTCTTCATGATATTGTATAGTTCTGTGTGGTTTCTCAATCTCATAAGCAGGGAAGTTGTGAGGAGGATTCCTTTTGTCTATTTCCATACTAGCATTCTGGTATGCACTGTTGGGTTCTTGTGAGTTGATATCTAAACTTCTCCCATACACCTGTGTCCATCAACAAATCTTTTGGAGATGCCCTCCAAGCACAGGTACAGACGGTTTTTTCCACACCTGATCTTCACTTCAGTGGAATGGCATTATTATACCATTCTACTGAAGAAAGTGTGAACAGGCCCTATATTTTTGAAATCTCATTTTATTTTTCTTGGATACTTTTTATGCTATTTTGTTAATAACCCTGCTGCCTTGGTGAAGCAGGGAGTGGGTGGTTAAAAAATCAGATAATTATATGTTGCATTTAAAGCTAAGGACAATGAAGTTTGCCAAACTGATCTGAGGCAAATGTCAGTTTGCATTTAAATGGGATGGATGGCTTAATATTTCTGAATCCATGAAGTACCTTCCTTTCATGATTTCTTTTTTTTTTTAACAAAAACTGAGTAAGATTTACTAACATTGATCCTGAAATGTAGGAACTTTTCTTTTCAATTAACAGCAAGGTACTTGCACCACAGACAGGTTTACAATACAACTAAGCAAAAGCTTTGGTTGTAACCATTTTACTAGGAATTTAACTCGAAAGAAACAAGAGATCGTTATTTTCATCAGCCTGTATGACATGTCTTCCATTGTGATTATGATTTTTTTAAAAACAAAAACAAAGCTATTCTGATGCTGTAAATGCCCCAAAGCAGCATAGGGTTGGATGTTGTTCTACAAGAAATATTGTAATATTGACATAAATTGGGAGCACAAATGGGTACAAGCCAGAAGCACTCATCTGTGCATTAATATTGTTGAGTATTTACAAATGAAGAGAAGCAAGCAAGAAAATAGCATACAAAGTAAAGTATTATGCAAAGATTTAATACTGACTTTGAAAATGAAAGAGAAGAGTAGGTGGTGATGGTCTGCCAATCTGGCCCAGAGGGGATAAAATGGACGCAAGCAAGGGCCAAGAGGAGAGGTCAGAAGAAATTTGGGAAACCAGAATGGATAAATATACAAGCAGTTTCATGCTCAAGAGTGAAAAAGATGTTAGAGAATAAAGGAAGAGAAATGGCTACAGTTCAGAGACAAAATACATGCTTTGCATCCCCACAACTTCTGAATGTAAGGAAAAGGGTAACAATCATTTTTGAAATGACAAAATGAGCGGCAGTCAAGCTCTGCAGCTGAAATCCAGGGGCCCTGGGAAGTAGAGAGGAGTGGCTGAGTGGCTGCTGAATTTGGGGCAGCAGCGTAAGGGCTGCTGCGATGGTCAGTCTGGGATCCCTGTTCTCTGAGGTCCACCACGTGTTTACTGGTGGAGCCAATCAGCTGGAAGATGGTAAATGATCAGGCAGGAGGCAGAGTGCAGGCAGAAAGAACTAGACTTTTAATTTTCCCGGGTATATATACAGTAGCCAATAGGGGCATGGAGGAAATGATGTCAAGTCACAATCCAGGGAGATGATTGGCTGAAACTGGTCCTGGGATCCCCGGTGATGACCAGAAGAGGGAAGAAGTCTGTTTCCACGTGGCTGCAGAAGAGGACTCCATGATGGTCACATTAGGAGCAGAAGCAGGGCAGCAAGGTGGAGGTGGCAGCGGAGCTTGCTAGAGCATCCTGCTGCTGGGAGTGAGGTTGAAGCCAGCCCCAATTGGAGGAGGAAGAGAGCAGCAGCAGCAGCAGCAGGGCCCGGGCCCCTGCCCTGCCAGGAAGAGCAGCAACAGCACCGGTGTCAAGATGGCTCTGCCACCCATCTGTGCCACCAAAGAGGAGCAGGAGGAGAGTGAGCCTCTGCCACTGCTACCGCTGGGTGCCATGTCTGCGGCCTCACCATGTGAGACGGCCCAGGCAGCAATAGGACCCCCTCGGTACTGGGACTATGGAGGTAAGGTGAGGAGTCCCAGGTGGAGTGGAGGTCGGGCAGCCCATCTCCCCAGTAGGGGTGAACGCAATCCCCGATGCTGCACCATTCCAGCGCCAGGCTGGACGTGAGCAGGGCAGCCCCCGGCGAAACAAGGGGCTGAGGCGACACTGGCTGCCCAGCGATTGCTACAATTCACCTTTCTTGTTTTACATAAAATTTTTGTTTGTTACAGCGGTCAGTGACATACGTCCAACATGTCAACATGAAGACTACAATGACACATCAATAAATGACTACAACAATAAATCAAGACAGTGACTGTAACAAGGAAAAAAACTGAGCTCAATTTACGTGCATAGCAGACACACACAAAAAACATTTGGTGGCCACCAATAAAAGGAAACTTATAAAAAGATCTAAAGTATCTATATACCTGGACTACCTAAAGCCGGCTTGAACTAAAGCTAAACTATCTAAGAACTTATCAAAACTATGTAATAAACGTAAATAAGACCATCTCTAAACAGTTGCATGACTGTCATTTTTTGTGGGCGTAGAGGGGTGAAGGTAGGAGGTTCCTGGGTGCCATGGGAGATATAACTGAAAACATTAACATGTAATAGCACGAATCCACAGGGTGATCATCCTGCTAAACAGAAGGGCGACCCAGGCAGCAATGCCCCCCACCTCCCGGGCACTGGGACTATGGAGGTGAAGTGAGGAGGCCCTCTGCTATATTTGGATATTCTGGTGAAAATTATTCTGAGGTTTCTTTCATGGCAGTGAATGGGTGAAGTGGGATAGAGGCAACAGAATAGACAAGGATACTCTCTAAACCTAGCCGCCCCTGCAATGGCTCACATACTGCCTGCCCCACCTGGGGGGGGGGCACATTTGGATGAAGCCTATCATACAAATTCTAGAGACTTGAAAGCATAAGAGGCTGAAACCTTGCTCAGACCACATGCCCACCACTCTGAAATCTGTTCTTCAAGTCATTATATAAATGTAAGAAAATGAATAAGCATTACTAGGATGTTCTACCCTAATGAATAACTTTGTGGGATTGAAGGGTGGGTAGATATACAAGGACCGGATTATCATTTTTGTTTAGTGTTTCGTTATTTTCCTTTTGTGTGGACATACATTTTTTGTGCCTGCGCACACATATGTTTCTGTATGCAAATAGAGGGTTCTGTGCGCGTAAATCATGTGCCTTCCAGTATGAAAAAAAAATCCTTCCTTCAACAGACTGTTTTGTTTAAGAAGATTTTATTTGTAGTGTCTGACTAAACTGTACTTTGGCAAAAAATCTGAAACCAGTCAATTAGATACAGGCTGCATGAACAAGCTGTAGTATTCTGAAGTTGCTGCTGATTGCTGTTTTAAGTTTAAAAGGAAATTGTGGTTAAACTGTAACATAGGTATTTTTAGAGTGGGCATTGTATTAACAGAATGCAGAACAACACAGTCCTGGCAAATTAAGCAGGTTGACCTTTTTTTTACCTTGGACTCTATAGTTGCCAAGAGAAAATTCCGAGAAGATGGGATACCAGAAGAGTTGCGGCGTTAGTACTGTGGAATTAGAATGTTCCAAAACAAGAAACATTTGATTGTGCCATAACTGGTGATAGGATTGTTGAAGATGTGCCCAATTAAATGTTCCTCTGAGATGAGTCATCGGATGGGATCTGGCTGATCAACAGACTTTGGGCCAGGAAGGAATCCTTCCTCTTCCCACCCCCTGGTTAATTTGGCTAGGGACCCTGGGAATTTTACGCCTTTCCCTGCACTGTGTGGTTAGGCATTCTGGCTGAATCATCTCCAGCTATTCATATTTTCTTGCTGCAGTGCACCTGCTCTCTGTTTGTTGGTTGACAGGGTTTGGATTGTCAACACTGTCAGGTTGGATGAATATAGCCTCAGCCTCAACCAACGAGAAGAAGAAGAAGAAGAAGAAGAAGAAGAGAAAGAGAAAGAAGAGTTAGTTTTGATACCCCACTTTCCTCACCCTTTTAAGGAGACTCAAAATGGCTGACAAAGCTTCCTGTTCTTCTCCCTACAACAGACACCATGTGAGGTAGATGGGACCGTAAGAGCTCAGAAGAGAGCTGTGACTAGCCCAAGGTCGCACAGCTGGCTTTGTGGTGGAGTGTGGTCTTGAACTGGGAGACTTTCAGATAAGAATCCAACACTCTCACCACAAGACCAAATAAGCCATTCACATTATATCACTTCTGTATTATACGAGTGTAATAATGGGACAAGAGATATTTGGAGGCAGGAAAAAACTTAAGAAAAGCCAATATCTCAAAAATTTTGATGGAGATTCACTGTCTTTGAAGATAAGAGATGTACTTTTATTTGTATTATTTCAATGTTTCAAAGCATAGACTGTCTCTTGCTCATCTATACACCTTAATGTACACTGTCTCATGTGCAGCATTGCAAAGAGTCTCTCTTGCCCTCTGCCTGCCAGTCCACATTTCTCTGGATTATAGCATTTGCAATAAGAAGCTTCAAGTATCCAGTCTGAACATGCCCAGATCTCTGGAGATAGGACTGGCGTGGGAATGACACAATGGGCACATGCCCACGTCAGCAAACTTCCTGGGGAAGCATCCAAGCGCTTTTTCCCACTCTTGTGGCAAGCTATCCCTTTCAGCCACTGGGCTGGGAGGTGGCAGCATGAAGACGCCCTAAACCCTAGCCTATGTCGACCATTACTAGCTATGCGGACACAGCCTTAGAAGTAAAAAATACAGTTATTTAGGCAAGTCATAGAAAGCTTTTCCATGTTAAAAACAACTACATCCAGAAACATTCAAGGACTGCAACTATTAATTCAACCTTTGTGAAAGGCCATGCTGAATGGCCCTTTGCCTTATGGAAGCAACTTCTGGAAGAGCTTCGGAAAAATAGCCCTCGAAATCTGCTGTGACTTGTACAGGCATTGTTGCATCTTCAGAAAACACATCGAGAAAGCAAGTTTGAAGAGGCTTTCCTTTTAAACTGGGGGCATTTCGCAATCAGAAACACTGTTCCAACCTGACAGACCTTAACGCTACAGAGCTTTACATCTTGGGTCTTGAATTATAGAAAATTACACATTACATCAAAAGTTGATGAAGTCAGCAGGCGAGATAACCATTCCTTCCCTTTGTGGGATTTCTTTACCAAAGAATCAGAAGCTGCTTATTAAGATACTATCTGTGAGGAGGCTATAAAGAAGAGACTCTTAAAAGGGGGAAAAAGTCATTTGTTAATCATTAAGTTGCTTTTTTCCCCTTCTAAAACTGACACAGTGAAATGACGTTGGCTTGGTGCCACTGGATAGGCCATTCCCAGCTGTAGAGCATTTTACTGTTTTTATTCTTATGTAGGAGGTAGCAAAGGTTATGAGAAAGACATGGTCCTCTAGCTGGGTTTCTTTATCATGTCTTCAGATCTGAAAGGGTAGCAATGCAGATAAATTCAGCCACATTAAGGCTTGCCCAATAACTGCAATAAACAGATATGCAAAAAGGTAATTGTGGAATATGCTGAATTTCCATTTGAGTATTTGTAGCAAGAAGGACAGCATAATAATTATTCCTGCAAGTGCACTGTGTTTAGAAACGTTTATGGCAATTGTCTATTAATGAGCAGCATTTCTGAATCACTGTTGTCATGAGTGGTTTTGTATGAAGTTTATTGCCTAAAAGTTTGTGATACGTGAAAGATGTGTAAAGGGTACATTTATGGAGTTGTATAATCAAAGTAGGAGAAAGGACATTAAAGCAGAACTGCACTGCAAGGAGTTTTATGAAGTATCATAATGGGTTATGACAATTTATTGGATGCATATATATCAATCCAAATCATTAATTTGACAAATCTGGTTTATATTACAAGACAGCCCAGCAATGATTCAATTTGCTTATAACATTTTTCTATGCCACAGATCAAGGATGAGGCCCCTGTGGGTTTTCAAGTGTTTGGGGACTTTAATTTCCATATATCCAAGGCAGAACGAACTATGTATGTGAAAGATGGAAGGTACAGACCAGCAACATTTAGCTAACAGTTGTTCTCAAACTGTGGTTCTCTAGATATACCCAAACAACCATTTGCAACATTTCACTTCCAGCATTCCATGACAGTCCCATCTGTAGGATCTCATTTTGAGAACCACTGGCCTAGAAGAATAGTTTAAGAGACAACCTGAGCCTAAAAGATCTCACTAATCCGCAAAATACTTAGGGGTTACAGACAGCAGGTAGCTATATATAAACAATTCACTGTTTTCACTTGGAAAGAGTTATGCACCTCCTAAGAAAAATGCAGCAAAAGAGCTAAAGCTGTGTAAACAACCATCTACCATGGATCATATAAACAAGGATGCCCAATTTAATTTATTTATGCTATTTTTTAAGAAAAAAAATATCAAACCCTATTCTATTTTGAGTAGCACGTGCACAATAAATATGGCAGCCCTGTAGAAGAGCATCTGCCTTGTATGCAAGAGTTGTCGGGGTCAATCCCCATTATTGATTCAGAAGAAAGCTCAAGGGGATGGCTCAAGGGGCTGGAATGAGAACTTAGCCTCTATCAAAGGCCTATTGGCACTACAGCCTGTAGTGCAAGATTAGGGAACATTCACACCTTGAGGAGGCTGTTACAGCCTCTAGATGCTCCCTGCCTTCCTAGAAGTTCCCTAATCATGCACTAGGTGTGGAGCACAAAATTGTGCTCCACATCTTTGCTAACCTTACCTAATTATTTACCAGAAATGTCCAGTGGCAAGCATCTGCACCTTTTCCAGTGTTCCGGGGTCGTCTGAGGTGCTGCGCAAGCGCACTGGCACTTTGGACAACCATGGACACAACTATGCATGTGCAGAGTGACAGTGTTGTCATGGCGACAGCACCACTGCACATGCAGTCATAGAGGGTGCTGTAACCATAATGGAGGCACCCAGAAGAGGACCGTCCCTGGGATCTGTCACAGGTGAGTGACCGATTGTGCGGGGTGAGCACTAGTCAGCATTGGGTGATTACACTCCTTTCCTGTTCAGCAGATGGAAATGGACGTATGAAATTGCCCCTGGTCTTCTTGATTTTATAGAAGGCTGCCTAGTAGGTGAGTTGCACTTTAGAGAGTAAAACTGCAATGAACAAAAGAAACCTTACAACAGAGTTGCAACACTTCCATCTTCAGACAAGAAATCGTCTGTGTAGCCAACAAAAGTTAAAGGTCTACTCAAGGACATACCTTCCACTCCTTCCCTCATTGTGCACACACAGTTTTCTGCTCAGCAGAGGACCACAGATGAATGGAGTACTGAGGGACAAGATTATAAAAAGTTTCCATTTCATCTTCCAGAGAAACAATTTACAATATGGGAAACTGTGGATCATGCTATGCAAAGTGTAAAACTGCCCCTAAACCTCATCTGACTATATATATATAATATATATAAAACAGCACTTAAGAATGATATTGCACGTATCTTCACATCATTTTGACATTTTCACAAAATATTTGCTAGCACACCTAAATTAACCCTGTAAGTGGAAGAAAAATACAGAATGCAATAGTTAGCTTTACCATTAACTCACAAGTCATTGGCATGAGTTTGCAAAATCAGAATAAGGCCTCGGATACTATGTCCCCCCCCCCCATGTACCTGCCTTAATCCAGATCTAGGATATTCTATTCCCTTGCTTAAGAATGATATTGCACATATTTTCACATACTGTATTTCCTGGCGTATAAGACTACTTTTTAACCCAGGAAAATCTTTTCAAAAGTCGGGGGTCGTCTTATACGTCGGGTGTTGTCTTCTTATACGGCAAGTATATCCCAAACTCTATATTTTAACTGGAAAGTTGGGGGTCGTCTTATACGCCCAGTTGTCTTATACGCCGGAAAATACGGAGTAGTTTTGACATTTTGATCTAAGAAATGGGTCCTTCAAGAAACCTGGACTAAGAAGATCCGGATCCTGGCAAGTACCTGATGCATCTCCATGGTCAGTTTAGCACCTGATAGCAATGGGTGCTAGGCATGCTCGCAGTGGAAACGCTGGAGCACCCAGGTGGAGCGCCTATCTGTCCCCAAGCAGAAGACACGAAGGTGGCACAGAGTGATTGGCTGCTGTATACATCAGTCAAGCTACGTTACCAGGGGGGTGATGGGCACTGGGGGAGGTGAATCTCCTGAGCCGCTACAGAGATTCTTCAGAATCTGGGACAAGCTGCTCAGAGAATCTCTGGACTCTGGCCCAAGCTCTGCAATACAGTCTGTGCCGATCTTTGGAGCCATCTCCAGAGAATAGCCACCTGCTTCAAAGTGTTGGGTTTCGGGGTGCCCGCACCCCAACAAGGGTGCCTCCCCTGGCCCCCATTGACCTGATCATGGCTGAAGACTGGATTGAAGACCCCTTTAATGGGGTCCATGGGAAGACCAGATTTCAGGGCCTGAAGG
Organism: Aspidoscelis tigris stejnegeri; assembly: GCA_023333525.1. NCBI lineage: Eukaryota > Metazoa > Chordata > Lepidosauria > Squamata > Teiidae > Aspidoscelis > Aspidoscelis tigris. The sequence goes on along the minus strand of JALMGA010000002.1, from coordinate 85,036,539 downwards.
ACCCATTCAATCCGGATTTCCCTTGAACAGGTGTGTACATATTGGGTCCTAATGAGGTCTGAAGTGGGAACAGGTTCTTCCTGATCAGTACCAAACCAGTGCCTAATGGATCCTTAATAGGAACTTAGTGCTAGTGGAAAAACACCCTTTATGTTCTGTCAATGCTAAAGGAAATCAATCTGAATGTTCACTGGAAAGACAAATACCAAAACGAAGTTCAGTATTTTTGCCTCATAATGAGAAGATAGGAGTTCATTGGAAAAGACCCAGATGCTGAGAAAGACTTAAGGGAAAAGGAGAAGGGGCAGCAGAAGATGAGAAGGAAACAACGAACATGCAAACTCTGGGAGACAGCTGAGGACAGAAGGGTGTGGCTTGCTCTGGTTCATGGGGTCACAAAGAGTCAGACACAGCTGAATGACTGAACAGCAACAACTAGGTCTTCTGTTCTGTAGCATTTTGCCTATGCTTTCATAATCATCATGGACTAATGGTTATTCAGCACTGACATTACTGTGTTCATCAGCCTGCAGCAAAGTGCAGGCAGATTGTCCTTGCATGCAGGTTTTTTTCACAGACACAGTGCTTTAGAAGACAGCTGCTCTGCTAGCAATTCGTGCTGAAGGATTGCTTTCAGTGGTCACAGCAGGCAGAACTACCTAAGTAGAACAGGGATCTATAGGAATCTGTCAGCACAAAGGGAAGCAGGCGAGGCACAGTGGGGCGATCAAGAGAAAGGCTGGCTTGCCTCACCTCTCTGAGCAAGCTGAGTCACTCTGCATGCTACTTAAGAGCTCCACTGCCTGCCTCTTTATATAATGCTATTAAAATACAACCCTGAGGTTTTTGCAATTAAATTCCTAGGAGAAAATAAAGTTTTGCAAAATATATATTGTGAGGCAATACTGTGGTAGAAGTGTTTCACTCTCTCTACTACTCTTTTCGTTTTTATTTTCTGACTGATGACTAGAATTTTAAAGTATCTTCAATGGATTCTCTGCAGGGCTCTGTCTCTTAGTGTTCCTCATTTTGCTATCATTAAAACAAATGAACAAAAAGAATCTTACAGTGTTTTTGAGCATGCAAGTAACTCCTTTTTAAAGTCATTTTTATTACAGTCCTGTTGATACTTGGCCCATGAATTTACGATAAGAAGGAAAGATATTTTAGTAGTTTCCACATGCTCCATTTGGACCATGCTAGATGCCATCTAGGAACAAGGCATCTCCTTGCCACAACAAAACCTCTCAGGGAATGCCCTGGACACATAGGTCATTCACTTGGAGCATTCACCGGTGTGATAATCGTGATGGTCAGCCAGTTTGGTCTTGCGGCTAGAATAGCGGATTCTTATCTGGTAGTCTCCTAGTCTGATTCCACACTCCTACACAGAGCCAGCTGGGTGACCTCGGGCTAGTCACAGCTCTTTCTGAGCTCCCACAGGTGGCTACCACCCCATGTTCTATGGAAACATTGTACTCTTTGAATTTTGACTTGAAAAGCAGGCAACTTTCTAATCAAGCACTGATAAAATTATGAATTTCAATTTCCTGGCTTCTAGCTGGTGAAGGCTGTGTGGCACAGAAATAATTTATTCCATGGGTGTATTTAATCATTAAGCTGAAAACACTGTGCCCCCGTTCCCACTGGGACTTTTTGGCATGTCCAAACCGTTTTCAAAACACTCTGTCCACACTGAAAAGAGGAGTAATTGGGAAAAAACGAATTAAAAAAAACACTAGTTCAAACAACTCTTGCTCCTGTTTCTGTCAGTAATATGCTTTATTTTTCCTTTGGGAACAGTAAAAGCATATGGTGCCCACGCCTCACCCACCTGCTATTTTGGCCTCTGCTTTGCCACTGCACCCGTGGTCTCACCCTCAGCCGCCACTGCTCTCTCACCTACCACCTCTCACCCTCTTGCCATGAGGTGGCCATTTGCATACAAATCCTAACCTCCCTCGCTGCCTTGCTCGCTCTGCCATTGTGGCTGCTGTTGGCCTTTCAGGCTGCAGCGTGCCACTGCCACTGCCGCTGTCCTGCTCGCTCACTCAGCTTCCCGCCAAACAGCCGTAGTACTCCCACGGCATAGGGAGGAAGAATGCCGGGTGGTGGGTGGGCTCTCCCCTCTCCCTTTCGGCCACTGCTGCTGCTGCCACGCTGCTGCCACGCTCTGCTTTAAAGCGGAATTAACAACAACAACAAAAAAGGAACGCGCATAATGCGCGTTCTCATCCATTTTTGTTAATTCCGCTTTAACTGAGCCAAGCGGGAACATGGCCTGTATGACCTTTTTAATAATTCGGAGTGTACCATGGCAGGTTTTTCCTTCCTTAACTTGAAATGCAGGCCTTTAGACAATGGCATCTTCTCACAGCACATGCCGTAATTGTAAAAATCTTATTGCTTATGCAATCATAATTACAAAGCACTTAGCAAGTAAGTTTTGCATAAAGCATAGCATGCCTCAGGCAGTAAAGGTGAACAATGAAACAAGAGCATTCATTTTCTTCATGCGTGACAATGTTTGCAGAAACGGCACTAAAAGCCTTTCAAGCCACAGAAAGTAGAACATGGGTTTCCTAGATGGCTCCACCTTCACCAATGAACAGAACCATGCATAGTCCTCTTGACCAGCCCTTTAATCCCTTCCACACCCTTGATGAGCTTAGAAAGAATCAATTTAAAAGAGGAACGATGCTTACCAATTCACTCCTCCACAAATTAGCATGGGAACTGCACTCATTAATTTCTCTCTGCTATGGAAATAAAGAATTGTAAGACCTCTTCCCTTCAGATGTTACTTAACTTCACAGCCTCCATTAACTTGGAGAACAGTCATTAATGTTGGAAGCTGTAGTGTAACATAGGGAGGGCCACATGTTACACTTTCCAATTTAAATTTTAACTATAATCACCAATCCCATGAAAATTTCCATAATTTTTGAACTCATCAAGAAAAAGAGAAGGAGAAGTTGACAGTAGTACTTTCCTTGGTGTGCTCAGTAGCTTTTATTGCCATGTTTTCCTTCCAAACTGATAGGATGGGGAAAAAACATTGTTGGTGGTACCACTGAGTATTGGCCAGTTCCTGGATGACTGCATGGGAACCTCCATAGGCATCTTCTATGCAGTTTTCTTGGCAGAGGTACATGGGGGCTTACCTTTGCCTACTTCTAGGGAGAGGATGGGGATAGAACCGACAGCCCTCTGCTTTCTGGGCAATTTGCTCTATCACTGAGCTACAGCCACTTCTTGAAAATCACACATTGCTTTACAAACTTTCAGCTCCTATTTTAATTTTACTAGTTTGGATGATGGTGGAAAATAACTATATATCTCTTTTGCTTATTGATTTGCTACATCAAACTGTGAAGACTATGTGATATTCTGGTATCACGGTAATCAACATGCTGCTAACACTAGGGGTGAATTCCCACTTAGCTCTGTTAAAGCAGAATTAAAAAAACAGATGTGAACACACATTATTTGCATTCCTATTTGTTTTTCTTAATTCTGCTTTAAAGCGGAGCATGGTGGCAGTGGTGACCAAAAGGGAGGAGGAGCTCGCTCACTCACTGGACGCTTTCCGTTCCTCCTCCCTACGCCTCAGGAGCACCAGGGCTGCTTGGCAGGAAGCGGAGCGAGCAAGCAGGGAGGCGGCAGTGGCAGCCACAATGGTGGGGACAAAGCCGCCACCGAAATAGCAGGTGGACAGGCAAGCACCTAAGCAAGGCAGCGGCGGGCGAGCAGGCAGGTGGGTGGGTGGCTCTCTGCTTCAAAACACGGTTTCAAAACACTCTGATCCAAAACTTTATTTGGGAAAGCGTATCTTTTTCTCTCCCCGCCCCCCCCCCCCCGGGCGACCATCCTGAGGCGAGGCTAGAGGGCGGCACGTGACCCCCTCCCTCCTTCCTTCTGGTGGTGGCAGCAATGGGGACCAAGTGAGGGTCAGCCACCGCCACCATGCCGTCCCTTGTTCTCCCTCCCTCCTTCTGGCGGTGGCGGCGACAGGGACCAAGCGAGGGTCAGCCGCCGCCATGCAGTCTCTCGTTCTCCCGCCACTGCCTCCACCGCTCTGGTGCATGCCTGCTGCCGACCCCTCTCCCTCACAGACACGCGCACGCCCGCGCAAGGAGAGGCACCTGCCCATTGCCAGTCTTGGTGCCCACCCCCTCTCTCTGACTGGGGTTCCTCCTGCCCCAAAATTTTTGACGTTACAAGGGTGGGGAGTTCCTAGAGTGCTATTGGGGGAGGGAAACCCTAAACACGCATTCTCATCCCACTACAATGGTACTGTTCCCACCATAAGAAATGTAAACCATTTCAAATGCAAGAACTGGAGCGAGACCTGTTGAAATGAGTGTTTTATTTACAACACTTTGGGGCAATTCTGATGTGGGGGCTGTGAGGATCGAAACTGTTTAGAAACTGTTTTAAGCTTGTAATGGGAACGGCCTCTATATGTACATTCTTTGGAACTACTGGAATGCCTGATCTTTGCACCAAAACTCTTTTTATTCTCCCCCTACCACATTTCTGGAAAAAGGAACAAACACAACAGAGGATTATTCCCACCATCACAAAGAGATGACTAAAGGAAATAGTGCTTTGGTACTTCTGGCAGATGGAAAGCAATTTTCATGCACCCCTTTTAGGAACTGAATAGAACTAAAGCAGACAGAGCAAAATCTCTCATGTAAATGCACCCAAGGCAACAAAATCAGTTGACCCAGGATGTTTTTCTGGGATCTCTCTGGGAGAAAATAATGAAACCAGAACAAAGAACTGACATCTACTCCCACTTGAGCTCTCCAGTGAGTCAGCAAAGCCACATCAAAACACTATTAGAAGCAGCTGATGGGATGAACAACACAAAAAGCATAATAAAAGCATAAAACAATCTTTCTTCACTTCTGCAATGTGTTGCCAGTGTGCTGAAGTGTTCGTTTTTTCTTGTCATGTTTTCCTTTAAAAAGTCTCTTACAGCATACAGAATATACTTCGTCTTCACGCATTTTGTCTTTTCATGCTAGTCTTAAGGCCCTCCCAACGATTTTCCTCTACCTTTCCTTCTCCAAAACATACCTTTTTTTAATTTATGAAATTGAGTGCCACACAAGTCCTAATTACTGAAAATCCTTATTATTGGGGCTGATTATTTTCTCCACCTGGCATCTTAACTGAAAAAACCCACATTATTTCATCATTTCAAAAAATGAAAATCTGTGGAAGATTAAGTATTTCTCTTCACAGGCCCTTCTCATGCTCAGATGATAAGCTTTCTTTTCTATCATCTTCCTCATACCTCTCTAGATCATTTACCGAAGGAAGTAAATTTTTTCCCCTTTGAATGTCTCAATGCATCAGGTTTTTCTGGGGCTTTCTCGCACTTTGGCCCATATTGAATAATTAGCCAACATCTGGGGAAGAGCATCTGCACTTAGGTCACGTCCCCATGCACTATAAAGTCCGAATCGAATCCGAATTTGGCAAGGAGCGTCCCCATGCAAAGCCCCCAAACCAGGCTACATGCACACCAAATTCCCCAAATCTGTGCTAAATTTAGTTCTCTAGAAAACTGTTCTCGCTATGGTTTGGGAGTGATGTCTGCATTATTTTGGGGGCTGAGTCTGCACATGGGGATGCTCCTGGGCTATCTGGGGAGGGGATAGATTCTGCCATCATTAGGAGGTGGGATTTCACGCCCTGTGTAAACCGTTCCTGTCCTGTGCATTGGGGATCCCAATTGCTGGCCGTTTTTGAACAGTGAACAAACAGAAACGAGCCTCTTCTCTCTGCGATCTGATTGCTGGGCAAATGTAAAAAAAAAACTGATTGTCCCAGTTTGACAGGTAAAGATGCAGAAATGAGGGGGGTAATCTGGCCCTTGTTCTCCCACAAGCCTTTTCTCACAACCCTTATTCTATCTGTGCTCCCTGATTGCCGCTAACCAAAGCCACTACAATGTTTAGAAGTGCTTCACTGCTAAACTGCCTCTAAACATTGTAGCAGCTTTGGTCAGCTTTTTAGCTGGCAAACTTCAGAAGCTGCTTGCTGGCGATCAGGAACTGGGTGTGGAATAAGGGTTGCAGGAAGAGGTTCATGGGACAGCAAGGGCCAGATGACCCCTCTCATTGCTGCATCTTTACCTGTCAAACTGGGTTCCCTGGTGATCAGATTGCAAAAAGGCTTGTTTCTGTTTGATCACTGTTTAAAAATGGCCAGCAGTTGCGATCGGGGAAGGGGCATTGGGTGGCATTTCCCTGCCCTTGCTACAGCAGGTGGCACAGGGGTTGGTGAAGTCAACCCGGCTCCAGTGAGGAGAGAGGGGACAGAGAGAAAATGATGCTGTTTCCCCAAGCAGGGGTTTAGCATGGTTTGCATGGGGACAGGTATATTTGACTTGAGCCTGCGCTTTCATCAGTCGCATGAGCCAATTCGAACTTGGCTCCGTATTCGGACTAAATTTTTATCCAATTCGGACTAATGGAGTGCATGGGAACATGACCTTAGAGGAGGCTATTACAGCCTCCAAGCGCCCCTTGCATTCCCAGAAGTTGCCTAATTATTCACTAGGTGCGAAGCATGAAATCATGCTATACAACCTTAGAAAGCTTTCTCAATTACTTAGCCGAAGCGTCCAGCTTAGGATCATTCGCTCTTCTGCTGGACAAGGAGGCCAACAGAGCTGCCATACAGAGTGTCAGTGTCATCAAGATGGCGGCATCTTCAAGAGGACTGGTCCTGGGATCGATCACAGTATCCACTGCTTAGGCTGTAAGGGACTAGTGCTGACAAGTGCGAGTGCTAGTCAGTGTTGGGTGATTGGGCTCCTTTCCCATCCAGCAGACAGGAAGACAAATCCAAAAACATCCCTGGACAGAAAAATACTGATCGCTTGCAGGACCAGATTAATAAAAATAGGGCCTCATATTAGATCTCACTTCACATCCCATCTCCCAGCTGTGTTCCACTTCCTCCATGTACTTGCAAGAGCTAATTCTTTCATGCACTCTAAGCTGCTGTGGTAACCCCTACAGTTGTAGATTCCATTTCATGTTCTGAGGGAGGGAAATAAAAAACATGGCATATTGTTTATCTAAATAATGGCTACCATCTGTTAACAGTAATTGTAGTGAACACAGAACAGGGTTTTTAAATGTATTGTTTTTATTTTAAATTCTGACTATTAGATTTGGTAAGTGGCTTTGAACAGGAGGGAAAGCAATTTCTTGGCCATGCATGTGTGTGTGTAAACAAACAAACACACATTGGGGTTCCTGAAAGAATGGTATGTGGACAGTACAAAAACACGTCTATCCCTATTTTTCTGATGTAAGCTTATTAAGACAGGCTACTTATCTATTGGGAATTAGATTCTCAAACTATTTCCAGTAGTTTTATAGACCATTTAAAGATCAATTTCCAATTCAGCATCAAAAGGTGAGGCCCATGTGAATATATTAATATGGTAGTCTCATGTACACATACATTTATCAACACACACATTTCTCCTCTTTAGGCTTGTCCATGCCTTCTCTCAATATTTTTAATAAAATGGCTGGTGCAATCTTGTTTATGACAGGACTGACAGGGCTACAATCCACCAATTTGAGGCCAAATGCACTAGGAAACTCTCTTGAGATTCTTTAGAACAAAATTTATATTACAGGAAATGTCTATAAGGTTAATACCATTGACACCAGACCACAAAGCGAAATAGAAAACAGAATAAAATTTCACACTCTGTAAAAGAAATATATTCTGGCACAAGAATTATCATAATGGACATCTTTTGTTTCCTGTCCCTACATTTCTTTGAAAGCAATCTCTCAAGTGGATTGCATTGGCCTAAGCAGCCGTTTTCTTCAAGGTGGGGTCAGTGAATCATGAGGTAAAACTGGAGGTGCTGGCAGACGCCCACTGATCGGTTGTACAGTTTGTTCTCTTGACATATATTTTTAAAAAATCTTTTAAAGAATAACAATAACAGTATTCTATTAAAGGATTTCTAGCCAATGTATATAACCCTGATCCAGAATACGTTTGCTAAGCCAGCTGGGTTAATTAAATCAGTTTATTGGTAACCAAAAGATTGTCATTCTTTTGGCCAGAAGACTCAACAAGGATACTAGACACTCCCGCTTTCTCCTCAATTTTCATATCCCTCTTACTGGGTAAACTAAAACACACAAGTAATTGCCTTTACTCAAAATATGTATTAATTTCCAGTGACTTACTGCACAAAGTTATTCATATTCATGTATTAGCAATTAAGAAAAGATACACAATGAGAAATACAGTGTTTTAGGTTTTTTTTAAAAAAAATAGATACAAATACTGTGATCTTGGTGTCTACACATTTACATTCTTTATGTTCTTCTAACTAACATGGTGTTTGTCTGCATGTATGACTGCAGGCTTGTGCAAAGCCATGGCTGAAAGGTAGTCTGGAATGTTCCATCATGCACCCAGAGAGAGAAATCTGGGGAACCATTTCACAAAGGAGAAAAGTTATGGGCAGTGGTGAGTGAGGAATGAGGCTCATTTGGAACACTCACACTGAAAGGCTTTAGCAGATGAAAATTTTTGTTCGGAGAGATCAAAGGTGGCCTTCCAAATGAAACTGCCTTGCCAATCCTGGTTGCTGCTGAACTTAAAGTAATAGAGGGCATTAAAAAAAGGAATACAATGACCATTTTTCCAGGGAAGGAAAGCAATTGTAAAGGAACATTTAGCGATCTTACAATCCCACTTTGTACAAGATTACATCTACTTGCATTCAGTCAAATCTGTGAGGCTTCCATGGCATGCATGGTGAGGCACGCATCACGTGGGATGGGGCAGCCAATGAAAGCTGAGCTTTCGTCTCAGCTCTGGTTCGCTGTTCTCGCAACCCTGTCCAGACTGGCAGGAAACTTCAAATTTACTTGATACTGCGGAGCGAGTGTTCATACTTCTGCAGTAGGTAAATTCAGAGTAGTGGTGGCATAATGCGCCACTGCTCAGAAGTATTGGGCATCAGGTGTGACGCCCATGTCCTGACTGCACATCAGAATTTGCACAGTATTCGTAAGTCTGGACACAGCCTGTCAGTATTGCAAACACTTACTACTAAATGACTAGACAAAGTTCAATTTGCCTATAGAAAACAGGATTAAGGCTTATGCAATGTTATACAGTGACCTCTCATAACACGGCTTTGCTCTTCACAGCTGTTTAATACATTCTTAGAAATCTACAGTTTTGCAATAAAATTATCTGGCTTCTGCAATTCCATTTATTTATCCCCCCTTAACAGCACTAGCAACTTGCATCCCCAATTCCCTTGAATCTCAATGCTTTTGTCTTTTTGTGGGATAACTGTGAATGCTTACAAGGTCTCACTGAAGAGCGTGAGATCTTATGCCATTACAAATAGATCTTATGCCATTAATTATATGGAAAAATAAAAGTAAAAATGTTAAGTCCATAAGCAAGGTCCATTCTGCACAAGCCAGTGTCCTGGCCCATAGAAGGGACTAGATATCTTTATGCTGCACATCTGTGTGGAACAGAAGCCTTGCTACTCTTGAATGCTCCACCTGCATGGACAGACCAATAGTACAGGATAGGGCACCCTATTCTAGTCTTCTCCGTAAACTTGGACAATTCACAAAGGCCCATGGTAGGTGTTGATGTGATACAATTTCTGCCCAGTGCTCTGAAAGTCAAAGGGAAGAAATTCAATTAATCATGGGTAAGTGGTGGGAGTAACTATTACTCCTTTAAGGCTCCTCAGAGTTACTGTGTTACTGTGGCTTGCATTGGTCTTGCCAACATGTAATGACTAACTCTGATAATGTATGATCCCTAGCCAAATGCCTCTTCATCTAATTAGTGATGTGCACGAAGATTTCCACTGTCCCTACCTACTAGCTAGCAAAACCACAGCCATGGGAATGGGCTTGGCAGAATCAGCGTGACTCTAGTCTGGCACAGTGAAGAGACATGAGAGACGTAGAATAAGTGGGAGACAAAAAGAGTAAATCTGGACAATGAAGTCTACTAGGCCCTACTCTGGAATTTCAAAGGTCTGGGTGTTTGAATTCTGCCTTCAAGGGCAAGACCCAGGGTTCACAACCAGTGCTAAGGCTCAGTCCAGGACAGGCTATCCACATACAGAGAACCCTATGCTGGCTCAGCAGCAACCCACTGCAAAGAGGGATGGTATCAGGCCAGATTGTCCTGCTATGATCTGGGATGGTGAGGCGTGCATGGAAATAGCCTAAGGGGGCTAGGGAGATAGTTTGCAAGAGGGGGCAATCTACAGACTGTTTATGGAATGTGATGGTGCAGAATAAGATGATCACTAATGATGAGCAGAACATTGCTCAGTATAGACTACTGATAATAACAGTCTTACTCGTTAACTATAAAACAGCATCTCTATCATTGCCATCTAGGAATAGAAGTATCTTTGACAGTAACATTCTAAGTTAGAACATCTTTATATCACCTTTTATACATTTGCTGTATTATTTAAGCTAAGAGTGAGAGACCTTGGAGTGTTGCCCTCTGGATACCTGTGCTTGACAGGTGCTTGGAGGCAGTAATGGGCTGGATGGGGGGCAATAAATTGAAGCTGAATCCAGACAAGACAGAGGTACTGTGTGTCATAGGGTTTCGAGTGCATGTAGTTGGGAGATACACTGTCCTTGACAGGGTTGCAATGCCCTGTGTCGTGTCGCAGGCAGGTGAGGGCATCGAGGCAAACATACATGCATACTCACAACAGTCCTTTGGGGACTCAAGAGTAGACAACGTCAGGTCAGTCCAAAGTCGGAGTTCCAAAGGTTCGGCAAGTCACAGCAAGGTCCAAGAGTCAGTTTTACGGGTGAAGACGTGGACGGGGGTTGCACAAATACTTTATCTGCAACGCCAGACCAGTGTGAGCTGCTGGGTTAAGTAGGGGAGGCAGACCCATGCCCTTGATGGTGCAGCTGCACCAGGTGCTGGGATCTGTGTACCACCTGTTTCTGCTGTTGAAGAAGAGGGGAGGGGCGCTCCTGGGACTGGCTGTCTGAACTCTCATCCCCAGAACTGTCTGCATGCTCCCCCCCCAAACTGGCCCCTGGCTCTCAATGTCTGCGCCGCTGTGCTCCGGTTGTTGCCCAGACTGCTGAGCCATTGGAAACTCACCCTTGTCCTCCTCTGAGGAAGCTGGACTGGCAGGACAGGGCATGATACTGTGGAAGAGACAGGTACATAACTTGGGAGTACTCCTGGACTCTGCGCTGATGCTTGAAGCTCAGGTGGACGCTGTGGCCAGGAGTGCCTACTTCCAACTACGACTGGTGTGCCAACTGAAGCCTTTCTGGGACAAAGATGACTTGGCCACAGTTATCCATGCTCTGGTAACTTACTGGACTACTGTAATGTACTCTACAATGGGATACCCCTGAAGACGGTTCGGAAGTTGCAGCTAGTGCAAAATGCAGTCGCTAGAGTGCTGACTGTAACAGCTAGCTGGATGCACATCACACTGGGTTTAAAAGGGTTGCATTGGCTGCCAATTCACTACCGAGCCCAATTCAAGGTGTTAACTTTGACTTACAAGGCCCTAAATGACTTGGGCCCCAAATATCTAAAGGAACGCCTTCTCCCATACTGACCTGCCCATGAAGATCTGGTGGGGAAGCCCTACTGGCTGTCCCACCGCCCTCAGTAGTGAAATGGGTGGGCACCCGGGAGAGGGCCTTCTCAATAATGGCCCCCAGGATATGGAACAGTCTCCCCCTTGAGGTGCGTCAGGTGTCCTTCTCTGTATATGTTTAGGAAGGCGTTAAAGATGCACCTCTTTGCCCTGGCCTTCAGCTAAATATGGTTACACTTTCCCCACACATTTAGGTAGTACTGTTTTTTAATATATATTTGTTTTGTTTTAACGTGTTGGTTTTTAAATGTTGTATATATTACTGTTTTAAGATATATTGTTTTGTTTTAATGCACTCAATTTTATTACCTGCCCTGAGACCTACGGGCATAGGACGGGATAGAAATAGAAATTGAAATAGAAATAGAAAGAAAGAAAGGAAGGAAGAAAGAAAGAAAGAAATTCCAACTCCTATTAAGTTCTGCCGACATAGCCAATAGCTAGGAATGTCAGGTCAACACAATCAGTTTACCGGTGCATAATAGTTTAGAACAAAGTAAGTATGATATGCATACCTCTGACAGCTTGCTTTTTAAACAAGAGATGTGCTACTATTATTGTCTTGGAGGATAATATCACCCAATTACTTGCATGTTTTGTTCAAAGCTTTTCGTCCCTGCTACTAACCACAGCCTTTCTAAAACCACAGAAGGAGCCTGGAAACTGTATAAAGGAAGAAACTGTATAAAGGAGAAAACTAGGTTTACCAGAAATTAGTAACAGGGGAGTAACTGTCATTCTAACAGGCTGCTCAGATTTCAGAGAGATCTAATTGTGGCTTGTATATCACCTATGCAGATACAGTGTAATCCCACAGCTAGTGTTCCCCCCCAGTTTCCACCCACACCCAGCAAGTCCTAGTCTTTAAAGTGAGCATTAAGGTACAATAAGGACTGGCTAACAGTGAAAGTCTAAAATTAGCATTCATCTCTGATGCTTTGGGGATAAAAGTTGATGTAGGAAACTGGAATATCCATTTTAAGTACAGTAGTTCTTCTTGCGAAGCAACTTGTCTTTAGTATGGTAACTGCCTACAATAGAACATAAGCATTTAGGGGAAATCACTGATGATGCAGCTTAACGCTACCCAAGTAATGTGGTGGTTCCTGGGAACAGAGCTCATAATTAGGGGGTGACTATATTTTTTCACATTCTATTTTCTTTGTTTCAGTCTTGATTATTTATTCTAGGCAGAGGGTGCTCTCAGACAAGGCCTGAAATCTGTGTTTCCCGGAACTATGCCAGACATAATTGTGGTGTTCCTGATACAGTCCCAGGTTAGTGCATTAATAACGCAAAATTCTGCTGTTATGAACAGTGATGTTGGGTTTATTTATTTTATTTATTATGCATTTAAACTATTTACATAACATAGCCCCTGTTCCCAAGTAATAAAAGTCTGTTAAAAAGGTTCTTTTGCCTCTGAGCGCCCCCGTGCCCAGCTTTTCTTCGAGCTTGCAGTGGCACAAAAGGAGGAAAATGGCCGGTAAAAAGACTGCCCTTTAAAGAAGACTACCAGCGCGCTTTTCGGAAACCGTGGGTATTCCCAGCAACACTGTGCATGGAGACGCTCCGTGGCAAAAGGGGCGGGGATTGGCGGCCAAGATCTCCGAATAAAGCACCCTGGCTCTGCTTCTGCTGCCCGCCTGCACACACACAGCCTTAAACATTCACACATCTCCCAGAACTACAACAGCTTCCCTTCCTTTTCCCTTTCTAAAGGTCAGAACTTTTAAAGAGCCAGAATTGCTCAGAATTGCAACATTGTTATCAGGTGTGAAGTGGGTAGATTGCTACAGTGTAACAACTGCTGTAGGGGGTGGATTTTGACAGTGAAATAACTACCTTTGGAAGCAAAGGGCAGGGGAGATGAACAGAGAACTTGTAAATACCCATGGCTATTTTTCACTTCCCGATCAGAGCCCAGAGTGATCAGAGTGAAAGTGTTGAAAGTGAATGAGCGAACGATCGCAAGGTCGATGGCTGCAGCCACTGCCTTTGCCAGCACAGGAAGCCATAACCTAATGAATTGCTTCCACCCGAGCACTGGCTGCAGCCCGGCTGCCTTGGCAGGGGGGGGGGAGATGGATGGATGGATGGCTATTTTTCTTCCTGGTTGTGGCCATGCAGAGCGCAGTCCCTCCCCGTTCCCGCTGGCACCCTATCAACCAGGGAGGGGGCAGGAGAAAAAGATGTGGGCAAAGAAAACACGCTTCTGTGGGAAGGGTAGGTGCGTTTTAAATGCACGTTTTGCCAAGCCTCATGCGGACGCTTATTCCGGAATTGAACGGCACTTTTAAAGTCCGTTGGAATAGAGGGACAGTAGAGGGAAACTAGAGAGGCAAATAAGTTGCTTGGGGATGCAGCCATAGAGAATAAAGCCAGCTAAAATTGTAATAGTTATATAAAACATGATTAAAATCAAGGATGGGGAAAATAAGCAAGCAATCACTGTAGAATGGCCTGGGTAAAAAGATAAACCTTCATTCAGTGTCTGAAAACTGGAACAGCAATGCTTATTGGCAGGCACTTGTCTTGCTTCCGATACTTGCAAGAGAAATCATTCTGAAAGAACTCATCACATAAGGTACGTCCAGAAACAAATTAAGAATGTAATGCTTACTTACTGTGGAGTAAAGGAGCTCTGTAGGGAAAATAAAATGTCTCCATGTTCTTCCAGTACTTCAAAGCAGCAGTGTGGGCTCTTCTGACCATGTGGTCAGCCCCTCTTTCTCTGAGAGGCCTGCTACTTCCTGGGTGAGGGCAAACTCTTCCAAGATCCCACCCAAACACCCAGGGAAATGCGGAGGGAAGGGAAACTTCGCAGCTAATGCTAATGTAAGTACTATTGTTTTACTTCACAGCATCAGGCTTTACTGTACAGGGTTTGTGGAGTAGGGATGTACATGAATGGGATTTTTTGGCATTTGATTCGTAACAAATCGAATGTTAGAAAAATTGTATTCATTTGAATAGATCCCCTCTGAATGTGGTAGGATTCTATTAGATACAAATGTATCCATACAAATTCATACGAATATCCAATATGCATCCAATACAAATGTGTATCTGATGCGAATGAATACGTATCCAACACAAACACATACATATCCGATAAGTATCCCATAACATATCCGCTCTGAAAGCGTCAAATCCAACCTGAATCCACTTTTAATCTGCTCTCGATCTATGTCAAATTCACTCTGGATCTGTTGCAGATGTGACTTGTGCAGCCGCTTTCCCACCTCCCCAGTTTAACAAATGTTTGATCTATTCGTGCAAATGCCCAAAACATTTGTATTCCTACGAATGTTAAGGTACAAATGTTCTAACATTCAGTTTGTGTACGAATGGCCAAATTCGGATGAATAATGAATGTTATGAATATTCATGCCCATCCCTATTGTGGAGCATTGTTAAACCTTTCTGGCACTTTGACAGCCGCTCAGTGGTCCCTGTGAAGTATTCTTCCTATATGGATGCAGTAATAAAAAGGTACGTGGTGTGGTGGTGGCGGTGGTTCAGAGGGAAGAGGCAATTATGGAATCTTCTTTTGATCATTCATTGCCTCTTGCTGTTTGGAGGCAGCCAGATAAATGGTTGAAAATTATAAATTTTTAATCTCAGGATTTGCATCACAATTTTGAAACAATGGCATTATTATGTTTGAATTGATTTCCCAACTATATATGTGCAGTCACCTGTTAAGATACACTCTGAGTTTACAGATGAGCTTGCACAGCCTAGGAATAGAATGAAATCACAATAATAATTAATTATAATTAATATATTATTTATTATAATTTAAATATTTAAATAAAAACATTTATTACATTGGTGGGAAAGTAGACTAGAAAAATGGTTGAAAGCACTATGGTTAAAATATTATGGGATTTCAAAATTCAAACTGATAAAAGTGTTTGATTGTAGTGGACCTGACATTACTGTGACTGAGAAAATAAAAGTTACAATAACTGACATAGCTGTCCCATGGGACACAGAATCAAAGAGAAAGAACTGAAGACTATCACAAAAAAACGAAACTTAAAAACTGAAATCCTCTGCCTCAGGAGAAAAGGACAACAACAGCTGTAGTAGTTACAGATGCATCACGTATAATTGCAAAGAAACTCAAATGCTCTTTGAAAGACATCAGAACAGATAGAACAATAATTCCGAAGTTGCAAAAAAATGACACGTCACCCCAAGATACAACACTGATTCCTAAATGTTTAGTTAGGATTCAAATTATCATGACATTTTGGTGCTTTCTCCACTTGCTGGTAATTTGGTTTAAGGAGATCTTTAATGTGAATTGTGGGTCTCCTTATCCACACAGTAATGTGGATGAAGGACACTTCATCCCGCTCCATGAGCTGACTAGAAGGAGCCAGATCCAGATTAAGAAGGTCCCTAATAAGGATGTGCACAAATATTTCTGACAGCCAGAATTTGTACGAATATGTTCAAATTCATATATTCATGGCTGAATTGAATACGTGAAGAGATCCTCAGTGTCAAAGGCCCTTTCTGGGCTGGGTCACCTTCCAGATTACATCTTGGAATAAGGACTCACCATCCATATGGTGCAGACTATGGCAGGCCCTGGGCAAGGTCTGACATAATCTGCGCTAGCATGAGAATGGCAGGGCTCTAGTCTGAGATATAAATAAGGGTCAGTACAGAAAGGGCCAAAATATGAGAGCAAGGCTCCTTTCAGGTAACCTAGTGTTTGCCAAAGTGTGATATCTATCACTGGTGAGATGCAAGATGATGCATGATATGAACTTTTTAAACTTTTAAATAAACATATTTCAGTGAAAAAAGTGAGTCAAGTTAAATATTAGATACTGAATGATAATAACATTTGGGAAAGACTGGTCTGATCTAATCCTCTAATAATTAAATTTAAAAGTTCAAGCCAACACTTCAGATTAAGTCTCACAAGAAGCAGTACTATGGCGTCAGTCCTATCAAGGGATTTATTCAAAAGAGTCTGCAGGCTCCAGCACACTCCTTCTGCACTTCTTCCTGTTTGAAGTCATGCAGAAGGAACATGCGCCAGGGCTCAAGAGAGATTATGCACTGTGCCCCCAGGTTGCCCCGGCAATGGGGCTGCGCAGGTACACTGGCACCATCACTGAAGGTTGGTGATGACTGCTGTAATGACAGCCATTTGCATTTAGTCCTTAGTTAAATGCTAGCTAGTTTTTGAATGCTTTTGAGTGTCCACAAGTGGGAGAGGCAAAGTGTAAATTCACCCACAGATTCAAAAGGAAACAATATGGCTGCAGCTGAATTTAGGCAGTTTCCACACTTGGTCAATAGTTCAAGGAGCTGCATGGACTGGTGCTATTTCAACCCAGAACTGTTCGAAGAACCAAGAAGTTCCTATTCCAAACTAGCTGTATGTCTGAAGATGTCTACAACCATACAAATATTCTTTAATCTGGTCCAGGCATCAGTGCTCTGCACCTGGTTTGGAACGAGGAAAAGGTTGCAGTTCCTTCTTCAAAGCTTATGCAAGTTTCAGAGATAATTTTTAGAAACCCTGTCATGGAAGTAGATAGACCACCTTGTTTTGTTTAGCCTCATTCTTGTGCACTAGCAGGGGTGGATGTTGCCGTGAGTGGGGAAAGCTATGGTGTCTCCACATTGCTGCCAGTGATGGCATCCTTGTGATGGTGATGGCATCTGCTATGCTTGGACTGGAGTGGGCTGGAGCAGAATAGTTAAACTGTTCCAAGCAAGATGAGCGCGGAAATGACCTTAAACTGGATGTAAAGATTAAACTGTTAAATAAAAAATTCATGGAAAAAAGTTTTGTGAACAAATTTGAAACAGATGGCAACTTCACATTATTTGATATCATTTTTCCTCCCATTTTCTTTGGCAAAATATACTTGCTAAATCTACAGGGCCATGAAAATTGCAGAGGGTTTATGATGCCCTTTTAAGAAATGACTTCTACCAAGAATTATTAAAGAAATAACACCTTCCAGGAAAGCATAGGGAACATGCTAAACTTAAGAGATGCAATGAGCTTTAAGGTAAAATGTCAAGCAAATCTTCTTAAGCTTGAGCCTGAATTTTGTTCCATTTTTCTTTTCGTTTTTGACATTTTCAGTTATTGATGACTGAGAATAAAAAACACAGCATATGATATAATGCAATTTAAGTTGACACTTTAAACACTGCTAACTTTAAATCGGCAAAAAGCATTTAGATTTGGTTTTAATGTGCAGACATTTTCAGTTTTCCAAATTTGAAATTAATATTCTGAAAATGTTTTTGAAAGGGCGAAGAATGTGATTTTCAGCACAACTTTGTTCAACCATACTCAATTCATTCTTTCTTTTCCAGCCCTAAACCTGTAAAGTATATACTGCTCAATTACATCCAGATCTACTTATATTGTATTCAACAGGACTTGGAGTGCCTCCACACAGGATGCTAAAAATACAGAGCTTTACTTCGCAA
Organism: Aspidoscelis tigris stejnegeri; assembly: GCA_023333525.1. NCBI lineage: Eukaryota > Metazoa > Chordata > Lepidosauria > Squamata > Teiidae > Aspidoscelis > Aspidoscelis tigris. The sequence goes on along the minus strand of JALMGA010000002.1, from coordinate 85,018,361 downwards.
TAAAGGCTTTCCGCAGGAAAACAGTTCTCCAATACTCTGAAGCAGCAGGGAGGATTTTCCTGTCCACATGCTCATCTCTTCCCACTCTGATAGGTCAGCTGCTTTTCACGTGAAGGTGAACTCTTGTGAGTTCTCATGCAGTTCACCTAAATACACAGGAAGTGCAGAAGAAAGGAATACTCCACAGCATATATCCACGTAAATAGTATTTATTTATTTATTTTTACTTTGGAGAACTGTTTGATAACGTTCAGGTACTGTGCAGCACTGTAAAACCTGTCTGGCAGGATGAAAACTGCTCCACATTCCCTGCATATTTTTCATCCTGTCTGGACACTACTTTACTTTCACATACAGGATAATTAGAACTTTAGTCTAAATCATTTTGAAATTAAGATAGCTTAAAAGTTGTAATCACAGGGGCATTGTTACAAAGGTGTAAAGTCTTGTAATCCTATATATTTAGATGTGAATAAGGAAAGTTTAACTCAAAATTTTGGAGTTGCAAATTTTCTGGTCATGGACACTAAAGTGACATAATGACTTTTCTGCAATTATTTGTCTTGGAGTTCCAGATTTTGAAAAGATAATGGGGGTATGATTTTTTCCTTTATTTCCAAAAGGAACAGCTCAGCAATACTGTTCACAAGTCCAAGGATGAAACTGTTAATTTATCCTTTCCCCTTTTACTAAAATTAACATTTTGTATCTGATACAGTAACACAAGGATGCCTGAAACTTTTGCTAAAATAATGAATGCATATGAATTTTATTTATATTTTATTTAAGAACTTTGATCACTCCTTTCACTCAATAAAAAAGATAAAATATACAAAACTACCTAAAACATATTTAAAACATATCTCTGGCTGGTCAACACTCAAAAGAAGCTAACCATCAAAGGCCTTGGTAAAAAGATATATTTTAAGCATGTACTGAAAACCATATAATGTAAGCACCCAATGAACCACCAGAGGAAGGCTATTCCAAAGTCTGGGAACCACCACAAAAAAGGATCTCTAGTGTATCCCTGCCCCTATCATCTCTGAGAAAGCCAGAACTACAAGAAAGCCCTCTCCTTGAGGTCTCAGTATCTGAGCAGGTCTATATGGGAGAATGTGCTCCTTCAGTTAATTGGGATGGGATCCAAGCCATTTAGGGTTTTATATATTAACACCAACTTCTTGAATTGGGCTTGGTAGCAAATAGTTAGCCAGAAAGATCTTTAAGGATCATCAGGGTGGGTGTCCATCTAAGAGATTCCCACCAGCAGTTAAGTGGCTGCATTCTGCACTAGTTCCAGGTTCTGAGCCATTTTCAAGGGCAGTCCCATGTAGAGCGCATCTGCAGTGTGGATCATTATGGCCAAATTACCCTTATCTGGGAAAGTACAAAACTGCTAAAAGAGATGGTGGTAGGCATTCCTAGCTATCACTGTGATGAATCTAGGGCCATGCCCCTACCTGAGTTATTTAAAGCAGAATTAACAAAAATGGATTCAAGTGTGCATTATGCGCATTCCTTTTTTTTGTTGTTGTTAATTCCGCTTTTAAAAGCAGAGCAAAGGGGTGGTGCCGTGGTGGCAGCAGTGGTGGCCGAAAGAAAGGGAGGGAGGGAGGGAGGGCGGGCTTGCTCACTCGCCCATTGTCTGGGGTACCTCCCTCCCCATGCCCCGGGAGCGCCACAGCTGCTTAGCGGGCAGCCGAGCAAACGAGTCGGCAGCAGCGGTGCAGCCCGAAAGGTCGTGCAGGTGGGTGAGGTGCCAGCGGCTGCCGCAATGGCAGGCGAGTGAGGCAGTGGTGGCAGTGGGCGAGAGGCAATGGTGGCTGAGGCTGAGGCGGGCAGATGAAGTGGAGGTGGAGGTCAAAATGGCGGGGGGGGGGAGGCATGGGCACCATGAACTACGCTTGTACCGTTCCCAAAGCAAAAATAAAGTGTGTTACCAATAAAACAGGAGCGAGAGTTGTTTGAATGAGTGTTTTTTTAATGTGTTTTTTTCAAATGTACTCTTTGGAAAGTGCGGGAAGCCACTTTTCAATGCAGACAAAGTGTTTTGAAAATGTTTTTAACACGCAAAAAAGTCCCAGTGGGAATGCAGCCTAGGAGTACTAATGTACAAAAAACAAGCAAATGAAAAAAGAGTTAAATAGATTAACATGTGTAAACATTATTTGGTGCTTTAACAAGCATTAAGTATATGGAACATCTTGCCAAACCTATCAAGTGCTCTAATGAAGAAAAAAAGTAATATTAAAATTATATAAAAATAATTATATATTAATTTTTTTAGTATAATTACTAAATTTTGCATTAAATAAAGAACTAATGGCCAAGGGACAACTCAGAGAAAAAAAATGAATGAGTGGGAGAGAACCATTTTGCATGTAACTATTTATTTGTTAACATTGAAGCCAGCAATTTGGCATTTTTATTCGCAAAGTGTATTTATAACTTTAAAACAAGCAAAAATTCTTAATACTGTAGTCCTTAACCAGGTCCTGTTAACTCAAAGAAGAGAAAGGAACTGTATTAGCGAAATTATCCTGACCCCAGTACAAGCTATGCTGTGAAAAACTGGATACTTTTATTTTTGAATATATGTGCACACACACATGCACACACACGCACAGACACACAAAGAGAAAGAGAGATTTATCAAATTTACATTGCATAATGAACCAGGAAAGACAGTTCTCAAATTTCTTTTAAGGGAACGTCCTTAGGGAAACTCTTTTCTCATGAAAACACTCCAAGTGCAGGCGGATCAACACCTATACTTCTTGACTGCATAGCAGAAAGAACACAGTGACTGGGCTTTTAGGAAGAAATAATCTCTTTCATGACCACATTCCTGTTGAGGAAAGGAACATAAAGCCCTGAGAAAAAAATGAAGAGGTAGAAGAGGAAAGCTGAAGAACGGGACTATGGCCAAGGAAAATAACATGTTTCTCCAAGCAGACAATCTGTTGTTTGGTGCCCACAGACCACAGTGTAGTGCCACCACATTATGCATGCAATTGCCATCTGTAGAAAACTGGAAAAACATGGAAAGCCAGTCTGCGGATATAAATAAATGACACCACCTAGACAGACCCAGGCCCTTCCTGCACTGGGCCTTATTCTAGATTATATCCCAGAATAGAGGAATGCCTATGCACATGCTGATGCAGATTACAGCAGCCCCATTCATGTCCTGCTGTAGCCTATACCAGCATGTGGCTCCAAGGTAAGTCTGACTACCTTCCACCATCAAAAAGGCTCTGCTGCCATCTCTGAATGCTGCCTCAAGCTCCAAGTCAAGTCGCCGCAGAGTATTGTACCTCAAGAATGAAAGAAAGCAGTCTTGCCAAATTCTTGGTGGTGGTGCTCTTTTCTCTGAGACCTGCCTCTAGCACTCAGACCCAATCACAAATAGTTCTTCCAAGGTCCCAAGGCTCCTGCCAAGTTTCTAGTACCCCTTCCTCTGTAACCTGTACCTGGCCAAACTGGAGTGGAGCCGCCTCCTCTACAGCAAAGAGGCTTATTTGAGAGTTCCACGAGTAATCATTTCTTGTGGTTCTGGGATCCCTTTGTACTTATGCTGTGTGAGAAGACAATGTTTCTCCTACCATGTTTCACCACTGACCTCTTCTCCAAGATGTGGAGGAGTGGGCATCTGTATTTTTCATGCCCGCAGCTGTGAAAGGACTGTGCCTTAATGTGGGAAAGTTGGCACCAATGTGCAGCACTGAAGCATGTGTAAAAAAAACCCTGTCTGGGTCTGAGGGGGCTGCCATCTTATGTGGCATCAGTGTTTAGCACTGAAGACTGAAAAATCCTCATCTGGGTGGTGAGAGTGGTATTTTTTCAGTAATCTGTTTGTTCAGTACTGAAGCTGTGAAAGGGTGTGTCCAACAACCTTGTGTGGCATCTATGTGGTGTAGTTGTCAACATTTGTGTGTTCTGGCATTGGCCCACGATAGACATTTCCTGGGGGCTGTGCTGTGCTCTTTCAATTCAGGTTCCTTTCCTCCAAGCCAACGTAATTTTGAATAGGATCAAGCCCATGGTAATGTAAGTCAATGCAGGTGTTTGCGGCGGTTATCTTAAGCCCTGGATTTCCACACTGAAGTCTACTGTTCCCTCTATATGGATTCTCAGAAATGCTGGAACAGAACCCTTGTGTTATTGGAGGATCTACCGCATTTTATTATCTGTATTAGTTCAGTTGATCTATGTCAAACAGTGAACAATTAGAACTTCAGTTATAGAGTGCAAACTCAAAACTTTGCTTGCCCTATAGAGGGAACTGGATTGCTTGGTGAGCAAAATATATCACTGCATAAAGTATCATCATATTTTGGTAGAAACCCTTTTGTATAGGATTACTATATTAGTATGTATAATTTAAGAGTGGGAGGGGGCCAAAGTTTTCAAGGACCCAAATATTTATATAAATTTGCATACTATTGAAATTCCATAATTTATTGATGGGAGAGCCTTTAAATAATGGAGGGGATGCTTGCAGCAGTTAGCAAGCTGATGTATAATTTACAATTTAAACACATAGGTGGAATTTCAGTCTACTTGAATAGAAGTAGACTACTATACGTTCTATACATTTAACAGTAATTTCCATACTTCAGTTTCTTGAGATGCTTTTCAGAATTTCAGGGTCAGCACAGGATCTATTTGATTAGAAATGTTTATGTGCATGGATGCCTTATATACATGCAGCAGCAATGATAAAGTATCACTCTATATTAAATATTTGTATTGGTCTAAGCATCTTCATGTGATATGCCACAGCTGCCCTTATCAAGTGTGCAAATACAGAAAATCTGCACATCCTCATGCATTTCAGTTGCCAGCAGAGGACAACAAAACGGAGATCTCAAATCCTTCATATTACTAGTACTAATATCTTAAGTGGGAAGAGGGCAATTATGTTCAAAATATGGTGGGGGGACAACTGATTTTTATTTTATCTATTTATTTAAAGATATATATCCTACAGTTTACCATAAGGTCCCAGGGTGAGTCACAACAATAAAAAGATACCACTCCCCTCAGCAGCAAAAGGGGTGGGCACCCTGGATAGTGCCTTCTCAGTGATGGCCCCAGGCTACGGAACAGCCTCACCCTTGAAGTGCATCAGGCACCCTCACTTTACATGTTTAGGAGGGCAGCGGAGATGCAGCTCTTTGCCCTGGCCTTTGGCTAAATGCGGATATAGCTTTTTCTCCCCACTTTTCAGACACTTTGGCCGTGTCTTCACGGCAACCTTATCTCGAATTCAAAACATTTTCAATCCTCAGAGTCCGCACGGCAGTTTGGCTTAACACACTTTCCCTGTGTTAAACCACCCCAAAGCGTGGTGAATCTCAATCCTGATTTCAACAGGTCTCACTCTGGATCGTGTGCTTGAAACGTTTTACATTTTTTACTGTGTGGACAGTACCGTTTTAAGGGATGAGAATCCATGTTTAGGGTTTCCCTCTCCCAATAGCTTGCTTCCAAAGACAGTGATTTCAGTCTTAAAAATCCACCCTTAACAGCAGAGCTACACTGTAGCGATGGAACCACTTCAACCTGATAACAATGTTGCAATTTTGCGCAATTCCAAAAGATCTGACTTTAGATCTGACTTAACAACGGAAATGGTGGTGGCCAATCAGGTTATTCCTAGTGAAGGTTGTGCCGCATGCTTTATGGCCAAAGGTACTGCTGACCCTTCTGATGCTGTGCTGGTGAAAGGCACCCCATGAACACACAAATCAGTATAGCAGGGAAGAAGGGCTGCCACAGTGCTCAGAGAATCTGTCATCCTGACTCCCTCATCCCATCCTCTCTATGCCTTCATCAAGGTGTGTGGATGGCAGGTGTCCGCAACCATACTCACCACATCTGAACACAGGTGACTCACCACAACTGAACACAGCCTTAATTTCCTTTTCTTCTTCTTCTTCTTCTTCTTCTTCTTCTTCTTCTTCTTCTTCTTCTTCTTCTTCTTCTTCTTCTTCTTCTTCTTCTTCTTCTTTCTCCTTAGTTTACCTTGCAGTTGCTATGGCTACCTTTGTATTTCACCATACTCCTGTCAGCCTTTCTTTAAAGTCTAGATGACACATTCTGGGCTCTGTGCTGAAAGACTGAAAGCAAATGGGCTAAGGGAAAGGAAGGCAACACCATAAATTCAAGCAGCATCCATACTTTGCTCACTTATTGTTATATTTGGATATTTCAGAATGAAGTATGAATATTCTGAAATATTCATGCTACATTCCAGGATATCCAAATACAGTGGAAGAAAAAAGTGACGCCTGGATGCACCTTCAGTCATACATATGGGACACTTCCCATACATATCCACTTTATTCTAGGAAGATGTACATTCAGAAATATTGAATAAATCAATCCCACAGTATAAAAATCACTAAACAAGTATAAAGCATTTCTGTTGTTCATAATTAGCACCAGTTCTGAGTTAGGTGAACCCAGAGGCTTGTCTTGGGAGCAAACAAGAAAACATGATTTACAAAGAAAAAGAAACTTTTAAAACAGAGACCAAAGATGCATCTGAGTAGAGTAAAAAAAAGAGGCTCAAAATCAGCCTTAGAAATGTTAGCATCTGCATGCTAATGACAGTCAATCAAATCTATTGATGAGTCTCATGTGACGGTATCAAGAACAGAAAAGCAAAATGACCCAAAACAGAAAGCAAAAATGTACGCAATAACAAAGAACAAGAACAAAATAATGCTGTAATCAGCAGTTCCCATACCCTGTAAATAGCACCTACAAATTCTGTCCTAAAAATGTATGTATAAGGCATGGTAGCTCTTGCAAAATAAAAATAAAGCAATGTTGTACGTGACTCTGTCTCCCAGCAAAAAATAAAGCCATTTCCCAGTTATATTCTAGAAAATTCATTTCCAAAATGCATTCTCTGGTCCTGAATGTGGGTTAGAGGTGGTATGGATGCACCAACACCTGCACACTTTTATCACCTCTTAAATTGTTTTTGAGCTGCTTCTTAAAATGTGTCTGGATATAGCCCAAGGTACTCAAAAGATCAACAATATCTCGAAGCTGACAATATGAAAAAAGAAAATGCACTGCAGAACTGCAAATAAGGGATTTCAAGATATCCCAAACAGCAGTATCAGTATGTTTCTCCTTCTATCAGATATTCCAATTCCACCTCTTTGGCCTTTGGCTGAGCGAACAGCATCCTCTCCCCATATAGGCACTGCTACTGTTTTAGCCAGTGTTTTATCTGTATTTATAATTATTTTATTGTGACCTTCAAGCATAGTGGGATAGAAATATAAGCAACCCCAGAAGCTGTTTATAGGGCCTTTACCCATGTCAGCTTAAGGTGTGCCATTGCCTGAAAGTGGAGACCAAATTTTCAGTCTCCACAGTACTAGCAGCCCCTTGTGTTTTCGCTGCAGCAGCTAAAGTTGCCCCCAAAGAGTGGCTGGAATTCCTGGTCTGGAATAAACCTATTCTGGGGTTGGATGGGTAACATCAGGGAGCAAAGTGAATTGACTTTCCTGTCTGGGTACCACTGGTGTGGCGTGTCCTTCACGGTATTTCAAATTACCATTCCAGCCCACTTGCAACCTCCATTTTGGGGCCATGCATGTGTGATGGCCATTTCCAAGTCAATATGGCTATAGTGGTAAAATGCAGGTAAAGAGTCTCTTTTTCCACTCTAGCGATACTGTGGGATATTGCTCCATTATCCTAGGGTTATGTTAGGATTGTCACGGACACATCTAGCAATCCCAGTATAGCCCTGGGGATACTACTGGGTTTTATACTCTGTCTGGTGGCAACCTAAATGCTGGGAGTTGATATAATAGGTTATGTCATGGTGGCAGCAGGAGCTCCTGGCTGGACTGACCCAGGGCATAGGTGCCCTACCCTTGGGTCTTTCCCCTATCTTCCTGAGAATGGTATCTAGATAGAACTCCCCTTGCATTATCCTATTTCTTACCACTAAAATGACATCAAATCAAAAAGGTCTAGCAATGCTTTTAGGCAATGATCTGGCTCAGATTTTAAGAAAGTTTGAAGAGTAGCTTAAAAAAAAAACCCTCTGTCATCCATTGGTGGAAGTCTTATGCACTAACAGCAGCTTTCCTTTTGGATCTAAGTGCTTATGAGGAGATGCTGATCAGGAGCTAATCCCCTAGACATACACAACTGAGACCATTTTATATATACAAGTTTTGTGTGAAACATTTCAACTTAAATCTCCATCCACCATAGTATGAAACAAAAGTTTGTTAGTTTAGTTGCATACAAATAAAATTAGCATCTTTGAAGTCTTAGCTGCATTACTTTTGAGACTAATTTGCTTTATTTTGTATTTTTTTTTCCCCAAAATTTGAGAAAATGTTTTCAGGCTGAGACAGTCTGCCTGGAGCAAATTTTTGCAGCTGAGCAATAAACTGTTTTAAACATGCCTTATAATGGAAGTCCTCCCAGAGTCTTAATTAAAGTAGGCGCCACAACAGTGCAACCACTTAAGACAACAAATGGATTTTGTCAAGAATATTGGGCATCACTGACCTGTCTACCTTAAATGCTTCCATTTCTGCCATTTATTTCATTATTCAAAACTGTAGTTGCAAGAAGGCTTTTAAACGCAGGGCTGTAAACAATGGATTCCATGTGACTCAAAAGCTCAATGCACTAGACAATTCCGCCTCTTTTGTTTCCTCTCCCTGGTGCTCCTCCTAGGAGGTACCTCTGCCTACCAATTCAGGCATGTGAAACTGACACTCGAATTGCACCACTGCTATCCATTGTTTTGCCCACTTCAGCAGTGTGTGCTCCGGGTTATCACAAAAGAATATGTAAATTGATCTAAAAATATTCCTTGATCTGTATTTCTTGTTACCCAAGAATATTAGGTTTTTAAAAATTCAGTTCATCTGATTCCGCAGCCCATAAAGCTTGGTGACTCCGCAGTACTCATTTGAAGTCAGTACTAGTCAAATGAAGCCTGGTCTCCATGCACGAGACCAGATGGGCCAGCAGAGGATCAAATGCATGCGATTTTCACATTTGGTAGCATCACCCGCTGACGAGAGTGTTCAAAATTGGGCTGCCTGAGCAAGCACACCTCTTACTTCTTCAGGTGCCTTTGCAAACCATGTGTGTATTGTAGATAATGGCCAACAACCCAGGGAGATGGTACTTCCACAGAGGCACCTGTTCCAAGATACCTCCCACTGTAGCTGTGGGGGCACAGGCCAAGGATGTAGTATTTGTGTGACAGTCTTCCTGGAGTAGTCTTTCACACTTCACTATTTTTCTCAACCAAGGAGGCATCAAGGAAAGAAGGAGGCTTCAACTGTATTTTGGTCCACAGAGATCAAGGACAAAGCTTTTCCCTCTCATTGCAACATCAATGTTGTGCACTTCTGCTGCATCAGTGGCTTCCTTGAAGTCATCAGTAGAGATACTTTTTTGCCTATGGCTACAGTACTAGAATTATGCCAGGGATACACCAAGGACAAATGTATACAACTCAGGCTGAGGCCCTGGCAAAAAGGCTGTTTCACCCTGTAGTAGGTACACACTTGCTTATGGCAGAGACAATGACTTCTAGTTCCTGTTCATAGCTTTGCATATTAGCTCACATAATTTACAAGCCTAGAAAAACAAACCAACAAACATACTCCCTTGGCCTAGTTTGCACGGAGCTAACAAAAGAGGGAAATGGCATACTAGCCGTATTGTAACACTCCACTGCTCTCCTGTACCAAGCAAAAAAGGACAATAGAGCACTTCACCTGCCTTCCTCTAACCTAATCCCTCAGCTACAAGCAATTTCTAACTGTCAGCGACTACTAGCTTAATACATTCAAAATGAAATTGATTGGTCAGGCATGAAGACCACTGGACAGCTTTGGATAAACCATTTGCCTGATACCTTTTACAAAGGCTGTTTCAGATACAAAATGGAATACATTGACCTGAGCCATCTGGCACATAAAGAACTCATGTCCAAAACATGAGTTCCCTAGGTCACACAAAGCTGGATCTCTAATTCTGCTGGTTCCTTCAAGCAAGAATCTTATCAGGTGATAGTCCAGACGACGTTCCAGTTTGTGACCTCAAAATGGGAATTTAGGCAAAAGATTTATACGATCTGAAGAGAAACTAGAGAATCAATTATTCATTGAGTTGTAAGGGTGATGGGAACAAATAATGATGTTATCTTTATTTTTCTTCTCAGTTTTATCTATGTTTTTCTCTTATATTATCCTTTTGTAAACTTGATATGATCATATGACTAATCAATAAAAGAACTGGGCTTGCAATACAGTTATTCCTTGCCCCCAGACTGAACCACATTATTTATGAGACCATGAAAACCTTTACCTACAAGTCAAAGAGTTGTTCTGACTTGCAATGCAGCAAGAAGGGCAACCTTTCCTCTACCACACATATCTATGTCATGAGTCCTTTCATAGTTTGTGACCATCAAACCCTCCATAATTGTGAATTCCTATTCTTCCTTTGGTAGTGCAACTGAGAGCAACCTGTGAGAGAACAAACTCAGCTGAAAGCAACTGAAGGGTTAACAGACAAGGAAAAAAATACTTTAAATGTATGAATTTTGGTGGTTATGAAGGCACTACTAGGAGCATTTATAAGTATATTGTTTACAGAAACAATGTTTCATCTTTATAGACAATGGTAAATACTTTATGTTGGTAAGCGAAGATGTTTTCATGATAACAGTTAGCCTTTTAGACTGAGGAGCTGCTTTCACACCTACATTGATCTCACAGGACTGAAATTCCTGGGCTCTTTCTGCACTTGGCCTTATTCTGGAATAAATCTTGGGATTTTATTTATTTATTTATTTATTTATTTATTTATTTATTTATTTATTTATTTATTTATTTATTTATTTACATTTCTATCCTGCCCCATACTCAAAGGTCTCTGGGCAGGTAACAACAGGTTAAACAGATTAAAAATAGGATACCAATTAAAAGAAGATACAGATTAGAACAAGATGCATATTTAAAAACACCTTAAAAATGCAACAAATTTAAAACTGTACACTCCGTAGTGCATTAATAGTGGCTGTAACTGGGAGGGGGAGAATAAATCACCTCAGCCAAAGGCCAAGGGAAAAAGTCTTTACTGCCTTCCTAAATAAATACAAGGAAGGGGTACCTCAAGGGGAAGACCATTCCACAATGTGGACGCCACTGCCGAACAGGCTCTCTCCCAGGTGCCCACCAGCCTCAACACTGAAGGCGGTGGGACAACCAGGAGAGCCTCTTTGTTGGATCTTAAGGCACAGGCAAGTCAGTATGGGAGAAGGCGTTGCTTTAGATATTTGGAGCCCAAGTCATTTAGGGCCTTATACGTCAGAGTTAACACCTTGAATTGAGCCCAGTAGTGAATTGGCAGCCAATGCAATTCTTTTAAAACCAGTGTTATGTGTCTCCAGCTAGCTGTTCCAGTCAGCACTCTGGTGGCTGCATTTTGCACTAGCTGCAACTTTTGGACCGTCTTCAGGGGCAGCCCCATGTAGAGTGCATTACAATAGTCAGTCTAGAGGTTACCAGAACATGGGTAACTGTGGTCAGGCTGTCTCTATCCAGAAAAGGCTTCAGTTGACGCACCAGCTGTAGATGGGAGTAGGCGCTCCTGGCCACAACCTCCAACTGAACTTCAAGTGTTAGCGCGGAGTCCAGGAGTGCCTCCAAATTCTGCTCCTGTCCTTTCCAGGGCATAGCAATCCCATTGAGGACAGGGTATCTCCCAACTACACGGACCCGAGACCCTGGATTCAACTTCTTGTCTGGATTCAACTTCAATGTCTTGGCCTGCATCCAGCCCATTACTGCCTCCAGACACCTGTCAAGCACTTCAACCACCTCTCCTGATTCAGATGGTACAGAGAGATGGAGCTGGGTATCTTCTGCATACTGATGACACCTCACTACAAATCTCCTGATGATGGTCTTCTAGCCACAAGCTAATGCAGACTATGGGGTTTTTCCCACTAGCACTAAGTACCCATTAAGTACACATCAGGGAGCAAGAAGATCCCGTTTCCACTGCAGACCCCATTAGAGCCACATTTGTTTCCACCTGTTCTAGGGAAATCCGGATTAAATGGGTCCTTCAGAACCTATAATCCAGATTTCCTGCAGACCCCATTAAAGGGGTCTTCAGGCATCAAATCCGGATTATATGGAGCGTGTTTCCATCGCGATTGGGCAATGGGGTTGGGGGGGGGCTCCAGGGGGGGCACCCATGGGGGGTGTCCCGAAACCCAAAGCTCCGAAGCCTATGCATAATCCCCTGAAGACAGCTCCAAAGATGGCTTCGAAGGAAACTCCAGAGAATGGCATAGGCTTTGAAGATGACCCATCAGAGGAATGCCATTTCTACGGAGCTATGTCCAAAGCTCTGGAGAATCTCCAGAGCGATTTCCCACAATCTTCGAAGATTCTCTGGAGTCACTCTGGAGGATCTTTGAAGAATCTCTACGGAGTTTGCACCCCCTGGTGGCACCTCCCAAAAACATGGGGTGACAGACATGTGGGTAGATCCGGATTCACCACATGGGTGCTCCAGCATTTTCAACGCGAGCATGCTAGCACTCATTGCTACTGGGTGCTACACTGCCCAAGGAGACATATCAGGTACCTCCTTAGATCTGGATTAAGGGAGGTAAGTGCCCCCCCCCAGTATTCTTGTGCACAGGCAAAAGAGGTATCCTAGCCCTGTTTAGCAGTAGACCTCAACAGGTCTACAACTGGTCCAGAATCAGCACACCAAACCAAGGAGATGTGCAGATGGCATGCCCCTGTGGCCTATATGTCACAGAGGACCATGTTTGGCAGCATTCTAGAAAATATTGCTGGAAATGGGTCTGCTCTGAAAGAAGCTTGGCCTGAAAAACTGTGAAGGCCGGGATCAAAGGATCTAAGCCTTCATAGGCAGTATCAGGGCATGTTGCAGCACAGGTCATCCAAATATAGTCACCTCTGCTCCACTCCAGCAGCAACCCATCCCACTGTGGCCCAGGCTTCTAGCTCTATGACATGACATAGCACCCAATCACAAAGCAGGAGGGGGAATGGAACCCAGGGCACTTTCTTTTGGTACAACAAACATAACTTGGGATAAGGCTGCTCCCAGTTTGAGCTTTGTTTGAAACCTTCTGTATTATCTCTTTCAAATTCAAGAACTAATGGTCTGCTGTGAGGCTGCTCGCATGTTCAGATTCAGCTAAGAACTCTGCTCCACAGCGTTGCTTGGCTTTCTTAGCTTCCCTAAAAGTTGACAGCTATGAATAAAATTGGGAGAAAAAGAAGTTGGAAGCAATGTGTCTGGCTAGAAGTTGCTTCCTTCTTGTCAGTGTCTTGTCTTGTACAGACACAAAAACTGTGCTCACGCCTCTGTGTCTAGGGCAGCCTGAATTCTGTAGAAAGGTAAATTTGAAAAGAAATTATTGACTGAGCTGTTTAACAAGGGATATTTTTTTTCTTTTTCAATCGCCCTAGAATGTGATGATTCATAAAGTGATTGACATCTGACTATTGCCAACCATGTGCTTATGAATTTAGAAACTTCCTCTGAAAGAAGATTATAGAAGAAAGGGTTTACAATAAAGCAAATGACTGTTTTAACAGAAATCTCCAAAGGCTGAGATTTCAGAGAAATAGAGAAACTTCCTGTTCACTTGACAAGTCCTCATTTTTTAATTAATTCATTAATTTGCTTTTCATTTGATTTCCCAGGGTGGGGTGGGGGAGTAACAGTTAAAACATACCCCTAAGAAGTCTGTTTTGAAGAATTTTAAGGCCTTTTCTGTACGGGCCCTTAATCCGGATTAAGAGTCCATGTGGTATCTATCCAGGCCTCCAGATCTTCACATTAATGCAGATCTATGAGGCCCTGCCCCCATCTACTTTAGACAGAGCCTGATTTCAGATTAAGAGGCTTTAGGGCCTTTTCTCACTAGGGCTAAGATCCCATTTAGGAGCCCTTTTGGAATGACATGCTGGCAGGAGCAGGAGGCAGCAGTGAGGCATCACTGCCAGGAGGCAATAGTGGCAGCAGGCACTTCGATGAGGCAGGGAACACGCCTGCCACTCACAGCTATGGCTTAGCTCCAAAGCTACGAAGCCACACATCTCTCTCCTGCCCTCCGTAGGCAGGAGGATACCTTGCGTGGCATTGGTGCTGGCCAATTGCCTCATGCCAGTGCTGCCCCTTCCAGCTCCTTTGAAATGGAACACTGGAAAGGGTGCTCTGGCAACCCCATGGCACCCTGCTCAGCACCCAGGAGGACCCCATCTCCTATATTTGGATCTTGAAGTGACTGTGGAAAAAGGGGGTAAGAGATGTCATGCTTCAGCCCGATAAGAAAGACAAAATGATCATTTTCTGCAAATATTGTGATGTGGTTGTAGTTTGAGGGACAAGGTATGATTTGCATACCTTTTGAAAAAAAAAATTATTCTTGCACCGGTTGTTTTTCTGTAGTTAAAGGATTACTGTAACTACACTTTTTTATGTCTGATAAATTTTTGAAGTTGCAAAATATTGTCTCACTAGTAAACAGAACAGGGAGACAATGCCTACAATAACTGTCTTCTCTTTCGGGAAAAAAAAAACATCTTGGTTTGTTCCATGTTTGATGTCTAAAGCTGTGAATTGTTCGGGCCCTAAAAAGTACAATTTAAAAGTCTGAGGAGTGGTTATTACTGACAACTTTAATTACTATTCAAAATGAAAAAAAAAAGCATTTTGAAGCAGAAGCTATCTGAAACGAAACCAATTCACATTAACAGTGTGGCCTATAAAGGACATAAAAGAAAATGTTCAAAATACTTTGAGGTAGAAGAGTTTTTTAAAAAGATTCATAGAAAGTAGGAAAACTAAACAGGTTGAGGCACGAAAATTTTGTGGAGCATCAAAGTGGAACAATTATGAAATATGAACACATAGATAGGATTGTTCCACTGTATCAGGGACTGCAGAAATGAAAAGCAGCACAAAGGTTTAGCAAAGAGTTTAGGTACATACTAAGAGCATCTTAGGATAATATCCAAACACAGATTGTTGAAACTGCGTGTTAGCTCTCCTGTCTTTGGAAGACATTAAAATAAATAGTTTTCATGGCCATATATGTATACTTTCCTAAACAGTGATTTCATTTTCTGGTTAGACATATCTGCAGTAAATCTGTAAGTCAGTCATTGCAGGGTCTAGTAAACTATGCAAAAGTACTATATGATTAAGCCTTTAATGGACAAAGTGAAAACCTTAACAGATGCACTGAAATATTAAAAGAGCCTTATGACCTACTTTTGATCATATTGTTTCACCCCTTTAATGACACTCCAAATTACACTATAAGCATTTAAATGCTTTACCTTCTCATAATGCTGGCAACTTATCAAAGTTTCAACACATTACATTATTAGTATTTGGAATCCCTTGTTGGTATTATATTGGAATTATGTCCTCAATACAGTCGTTTTAAAATTGTGTCTTTAAAACAAGACGGTAAAGGGAAGGGGGAAGCCTCATGATATATACAAAATTTTTGAGCAGTCTTCAGAACCAAGCAGTATATTTTCCCTATATTCTAGGAAATTCTATATTCCTTTAGAACCTAAGGTAAGCAACAAATATATTTGTATTTTTATTGTATTTATATCTTTCCTTCCTTCTAAAGAGGTGAAGAAGGTGGTTATTTTCACACACAGGTAGGAGTTGATCTTATACTTAGCTGTAACAATGTATCAGTCTTACATTTTTTTTCAGACTGCACTCCAAGATTATATAATGTTTCTTTAAAGTAATCACCACAATCCCAGAAATGAATCAGATTTTTAGGCCGAGAATCTTCTGTGAAAATCCTGCAACACAGTGGCACAATATCTGAAGAAAACCTAATTGTAGGAAGAAAATTATGTAGACAACTGTTGTGTGCAGCAAGCAAGTGTAATGCCAGCAGTTAATTTCACAAAATAATTTGGTCTGAAAGTGACGGAAGAAACGCTTTGACTGATTCCAGACAAGGTATAAAACCCAGAATTATCCCAGAGTTATATTTGGATTGCTACATGTATCTGTGGCAATCCCAACACAGCCCTGGGATAGTGGGGTCATATTCTGCAGCTCACACAATCTGCAATTTTGGAATTGCTACTGTGCATCCCAAATGCTGGCTGTGCATATGCACTGGCAACATCACGGGAGCAAACATCCACCATCTGTCCCTTTACTTGCCCCATGCAGTTGTCCAGCCATCTGGGCAAATAGTGATTATCCCGGAAGTGCTTTAAATATTCTGTAATATTTAGCTGCCGTCTGTAGAAAGCCTTTGTGGGAAAGATTCATCTACTGAGGCGAGGGAGGAAAACAGTTAACTGAGAACACAAATCAGGATAATTTAAAATTTATTATTCTTTAATTAAGGGACATTTTTGTCTTTTCTATAGTATCAAGATACCAAATCTACATTGGCATTATATGTTTTTATGACATGTTTATTTTGTAGAACATTATCATTTTTATTTTAATGTAGCAGTTTTATTCCCATTTTTAATTTTGAAGCAAACCACCAGGAGCTTCTAGTGAAAAAGTGGCATTTTTGAATTTTTCTTTCAGACAAAGTGTTTGCGTATTTGTGTAAGTAGCTGATATAACAATACAGTGAGAATGTTCTTTAGGCTGAGATGTATGCAATGAATGGACCATGAAGTTCCCTCTCTGAATCTGAAGTCTTTCCCCATGAGTCTAAAGCTGAAGGCAGAGGCAGGTAAACAGCTCAAAGGGGCCTTAGAAACTGGTAGTGTCTGGAACTCATGTTTTCACCCCATCTCTAATCCGCCTCTTCCAGCCTAGAGTGTTCATGAGAGGGAGAGGGGCAGACTGGAGGGTGAACAGTTTCATCTGTGAACCATCTCTAAGCTGTCTCTAAGCAGCTTTAGAGGGTTGTTTTTTTTTAAAACTATGTGTGAACACAGTCTGTGAATGCTCTGGATGATTACACATCTGAGCCAGTTTGGTCTTGTGGCTAGGGAGCCGGTTTCTTATCTGGGAGTCACAGGGTTTGATTCGACACTCCTCCACAAAGCTAGCTGGGTGACCTTGGGCTACTCACAGCTCTCTTCTGAGCTTTCACATCCCCACCTACCTCACAGGGTGTCTGTTGTGGGGAGAAGAATAGAAAGCTTTGTCAGCTGCTTTGAGTTCCCTTAGATGGGTGAGAAAAATGGGATAGAAAAGCCAACTCTTCGTCGTCCCCTGTGCTTGCCTGTTAAGTAAGTGCAATAAATTATATGAAGATATGACCAATATGAGGTTTATGAACATAAACCTTGTATTAAAAGACAAAAGGCACATACTCCTTTGGTCAAACATTTTTTAAAGTTCAGATATTAAAAAATGAAAATGGAAGGAGATGAATGTATGAATATTTGTTTGAAAGCTTGGCAATTCTTAATAGAATCACTTTCAAATTTGGATGTAATTAATATGCCAGAGAAAGTATGTCTACTGATGGATATTACTCTGTGTGTGTGTCTTCCTCTAATTATTAGATAAAGGATTTGTTTTTCTAACTTCACTCACAGTGGCTACTGTTGTGTTCCCTGGTGCTTTTGAAAGAAGAGATGTGGAGACAGGAATTGCAGCAGGAAGGAAAGAGACCAAAAGCTTAATTTTCCCGGGCTTAAATATAGCAGCCAGTGGAGGCGGAGAAGAAATGATGTAAAGCCACAATCCAGGGATGGGATAGGTCAAGCCACATCAGCTGAGCAGGTCAGAAGTCCTTCTGATGTCACATCCTGTGGCAAGCAGGAAGAGAAGACAGAGGCCGTGCAGTTGCCGCCGTTATGCCCAGAGGCTACCACTTGGAGTGGAAAGAGCCCGGCCCCTGGTGTTGCTGAGTGTACACCAAAAGCCCATGGGACAGGAAAGCAGCCACACCCATTTTTCTCTGAGGCTTAAGAAACGGAAGGCTGAAGCCAGGGGAAAACCTGTGCAGCCTTTGCAGTTACCACAGGCTACCATAAGGAATTATAAGGAATAGGAGAGAGAGGATGTCAGGTGTGTGTGTGTAATAGTAGTATACTTTGAATTTTGTTATCTTACGCTTCCAAAGGCCATTTGCTGGGAATCAAGAACAGGTGGCATGTGAGGCGAACTCTCGGTTCAGGTAGTGATTTTTATAATCTTTTAGTAGGTTGGTAGCATTTGCTTACATTCAGGATTAAAACACTGAAATATATTCCCAACCAAGAGGCACACTTCCTGTTTCCTTTTCCCTGTTCTTAGGCTGGATATTATTGTTGCCTCCTTCTGTAAGCTGCAGAGGACAGCACCTCCCACACTCACTAGTTCGCAGTGTGTGTTTTAAAGATACAGTTGCACTTTCCCCTCCTCAGCCTTGACTCTTGTTCTTTATAATGTAAGAGACTGACAGTCTTTCTACGTTTAACAAATAAGAAATAAGTTTATTGATTACAAGGTTCTTGGCACACAACAGGTATGTTTAATATGACGAACACCACTCAATCTGTTCTTTAGCAAGATCTGTTCCTCTTATCACTAAGATAGGGACTTCAATTCCTTCAGACTAATATCTACAGCAGTGGTTCTCAACCTTCCCAAGGCCGTGACCCCACAATGCAGCTCACCATGCTTCAGGGACCCCAGGGCCGGGCCAGGCCGGGGCCAAGGGCGGGGCCAGGGCCAGGGCCACTGGCGTCGCGTTCGGTCTTACGCGACCCGCAACTCCTCCTTTGGGGGGGGGCGATGCCGGATTCCAGCGGGTGAAGGGGGCGGGCGGCGAGTTGCCAGGCAGTGCGGGTCCTTCACCGCCATTGCCACCCGGCAGGCAGGCGGGCAGGCAGGCGTAGTACTGGGTGGGCACCCACCCTCAGCGGGGGGCCGGAGGAGTCCGCCGGGGTCCCGACGCCTCTTACCTCAATGTACCCAGCCAGGGTGGCCACCGGGGCGGTGAGTCCCAGGAGCAGCAGCAGGAGCGGGAGCGGGAGGAGTGGCCAGCCAAGCCGCCCAGGGCTGCCCACATTCACCGCTGCCGCCATCCTCCTCGCCTCGCCTCAAGCACCGCTGGGGATGCTCCCGCTGCCGCCTGGATGCCAACTGCCACCCGCCGACGCCGATCTCTCCTCACAGCAGCGGTGGCGCGGCGGCGCGGTGGGGGGGTGGGGGGGACGCGGGGGGCCTGCGGGACCTTTGCCGACCCCGCCAAAATGGCCGATCGACCCCCGATAGGGTCGCGACCCACAGGTTGAGAACCACTGATCTACAGCATGGGCGATGTTTGACCGTTTCAACCCTTATGCTGCCTAACCACCATATAATCAGTAAAGACTCAGGACTCAGATGCCTGCTTCCCTCAGGTACAGCCTTGAGCTTGTTTCCCTCCTGTTAACCTCCCTCCTCGAAGTTAAGCCCCAGGCAGAGAACCTCAACTGTCATTTTACACTGCCTTATATACTGGTTTGCCAAGCTGCTTTGAATCTGATTGGCTACTCCTTCTGAAGGTTCCAGCCCCCCTCCCTTCTGGACAGCTAGGATAGCCCCTCCCTTCCCTAACTTACCATTTTCTCTTGAAGCGGTTTAGTTACATATTACCTGTCTGGAGGACACGTTCTCACAACACTTTGGGTTTACATATAAAATTTAACTTTTCAGAGTCAGAGTATGTATGTATGTTTTGCCTGTGTCTTCTGCCTGAGATGCCCAGTAGCAATTGGTGGCCCACTGTGTGAGACAGGATGCTGGACTAGATGGGCTGTGACCTGTTCCTGCAGACCTCCTCTTATGTTCTTATGATCTTCTTATTAATTATTTTAAAATTTCAATAAAGAATTTTCAAATAGGATTTCAAACATTCAGGCTAGGACTTGAAATACTCTTGTACTGAACCTTTCCCATAAAAACCCAAAAACCTCTTTTAAGAAACTCCAATATAGGGAACTCTACTGGAATTATACTCTACAATCAAAGGCTTCACTGGGCCTGGATGAACATGCAGATTGGTCTGTTTATTAATTTTCCTTGTCCATAGAGACATTTGGTTCTCCTTAAGTACGTTCTCCTTACGAATTCTTGGTCATTCTTTTAACAGCTGGTCCTGGTTAGCCGGCTGTTATTTATAATGTTTGCAAGTATCCCTCTAGTTCTCATACAAAATTGGATGCTATTACTTTGATGTTATTTGTGTGTTTACTTGGTCAAGTTGAGTAAGTCATGGCACGATGTTATATTTGTAAAGCTTTCCTATAGGCAAACATAGATCATTTTTATTTTAGTGAATGAGAAGATTTTTTTATTGTCTCAGTTCCGAAGCCATCAATGAAAATGTTGCTGTTGAAACATATATGATTTTCTTAGGCTGCATCCAAAACAGGATTAAAACTCTGCATTACAGAACAATTCTTCAGAGTAAAAAAAAAAGTCCTTTTACAAGGGCATTCGCTGTGGAGTATTCCTTTCCTCTACATTTGCCCTCACTTGAGAAGCAGCAGAGGGAGGAGTGGGGAGCTAAGCATGTGGACAGAAGAAGCCTCCCTGCTGTATTGGAGTACTGAAGAATTTGGGGACAATGTTTTCCCTGCTCCACATTTTTAACTTGCTGTCTGGAAGCACTCTGTGGGACACGCATACAACCAACTCCTCCTATCACAGAAAGTATTTATTCCATAAATTATTTTGACTACAAAAGCACCTGAAAAAAAGTGGACAAGATGACCAACTTACCATTTAAAAAGAAATATTTTCAAATTACATTATATTGTTTAAGGATGTATATGTTATTTTACTATCGGATTTCTTGTCAGTCTGATTGGACAGAAACCAGTTTGCAGTTTTATTGACCTTCATTTTCCAAGGTCTATCGTAACAGCAGATTTTTGGTTTGAAATAGATACTTTAATTATTTTATAATAATGACATACATTTATACATTCTGTCAATAATTTGCCCGTGTAGATTTTTTTTTCTCAGACTCTTCAAGCAAATACTTTTTTCCCCTCTCCTCTTTCTTTTTGAGTCTAACTTTAAAACCAATATTGGCTCCAAGCTTTTACCAAAAAGTTTGCCCTTCTGATCTTTAAATCCTTGTGTAATTCCTCTGGCTTAGGAAGATCACCATGACAAGTACTATCAAGGAAATTTTGAACTAGATAAATTGAGAATTCAATTCAGGTGCATTTCTTGTGTAAGACCTCTGCAAATATGAAAGGTTGTAAGCTCTTCTCAGACTACTATGTTCTTGCCTAATGACAGAAACAGCAGTAATCATAAAGATATGAAACAGGACAACATCTTCATCATCTTAAGTGACACACATGTTTAGAGCTATTGGGAGGCTCAAAACTGATGCCTATTCACACTTAGGCCTCTGGCATGCAACTGGGGCAGAATGAGGAACAGAAGTAGTCCAATTGTGTTTAATTAGTTCTTACATAAATACAAAATTCTATATCCATAAAAAATACATATTTTCAACATACCAAGAGATCCATGGAACGCACTTATATTGCTTCCTTCACCTGTTCCTCCTTTCCCATGTCACTGCTTTGGTTGAACGTAATTACCTTCCTAGCCCTTAGATACTACAAGCCACACTGTTAAGTACAGTTAATTGTACTCACTCATTAACAAAGCAAACCAAAGACCCTTAACATTCATTAAGTTCTGTTGGGGAAGAATGTCTACATTTTTTGCAGAGAAACTGACAATTAACAGAGAATTCTTCTTAAAAAACAACACTTTCCTTTAATACTAAATCCTTAAGTATTTGTAGGGGTCTTGGACATTTTTCATGTGTTCATAATAAGGAATTAATTTGCTTTAGACTGAGTAAATGCTGCACGTCCAAGTAATACAGGTGACAGTGCTCATCGGTGCTTAGGAGGACTTTGAGCTCTTTAGGGTCTTACTATTTTCCTTGTGCTTTATTGTTCATATCATCTTCTTGTGTGACGTATTTACAAATGGAAGAAAACCATACACTTGCATCTCGTACGTGGCATTATGATTCCACGGCCTTACAGAATATGACACATTGTAATGTGATCTTTTTTTTTTTGCTTAGATTCCTTCTTAGGTGTTCCTGCTGGTGTAAAACTGGAGTAACTATCAACAGTGCTGAGCCTCCTTCTCTGAGGTAGAAACCCCTCTTTTAAAACAAATGAAGGAGTCTCCAGATGTTGTGAGGAAATTTCAGTGCTTTGAAAGGAAGCTGGTGTTTCCCCAAAGTGTCTCAAAAGAGGCTGTCAGATTCTCTTGGCCTGCACTGCATCAGGCTGTTAGGATTTTGCTGCTTCCTTTGGGGACTTTGTTTTTTGCACCCATGTAAGTTCCCAGATATCTGACGCTGTGTCGGTGTTGACTGCATCAGACAATGGCAGCAGCACTAGGCCAAAGCTTTTAAGAAAGTCCAGGAACTTCCAGACTAAATAAAATGTGTAGTTTCCAGGAGAAGAGCTGTGAAAGCCCCATCTGCCAACTCTACTGTGATACAAGCATTCTCTTGAAGCACATCTGGTACCTGAGGGGGATATAAACTGAATAGCAATGCAACAAGCAGAAAAGTTTATGAACAGCATTCAGATCAAACTGTTGGTGTAATTTTTTTAAAAAAAAACTTCTTGAGTTGTTGTTTTTTAATCTACACTGAACTCCCTTTTCTGTGGTAGAAATACCTTTTTAAAAAGATACATGAGAAGAGCTAGTGCAACTTTAAACAAATCAGAAACAAGATAAGAGAGAATGGAAAAGTGTCATTTTGCAGTCTGCAGCTTCATTCTCTACAAAGGTAGTAATGTATGAGGCATCCCTCTGTTGCTACTCTATGGCCCTTTCTGCACTAGGCCTTAACTCTGGATTATATCTTGGGACAGGGAGCTGCAATCTGCATGCTAGTGCAGACTATACCCTACGCAAGATCTGCTGTATTCTACACTGGCACGTGAGTGGCAGGTCCCAATTCCAAGATAATAATGGCTGAATAGGGGACTGTTGTGTTGATCCGAAGCTGAATTTGTGTTCGAAGGCTCCAGGACACATAGGATGCGTCTCCATGGTAAGAAAAATCCAGATTTAAGCTTGTTTTGCTTCAGAGCATCTCCATGCAGAGCTTTACTCCGGGCTACCAGAGCCAAAAAGGAGGAAAATCCATGGCAGAAAACCCTCCCTTTCAACAGCTCTACATCCGAAGTTGTGGGAAGCCGCAGATTTTCCTGGGAGCATGGAGACGCTCAGAAGCAAAAAGCAGCTCAGACAAGTGATCTCTCTACCCCCTGTTCCTGCCCAGTGCCGGCATTGGGTGGCTCCGAGCTCCGTCTTCCCGCCGCCTCTGCCTCCACATTCCCAGCAGCGAAGGGGAGAACAGCCTCGGAGGCAAAGGCTGGTCGGACTGCTGCTGCTGCGTGAGGGATCTGGCAGCAAGGAGGAAGCAGCAGGGCTGTTCTTCCCTTCGCTGTTCTCTCCTCTGAGGCCCCAGGGCTGCTCCTGCTGCATGTGGGATCGGGTGGCAAGGAGGAAGCAGAGTGTGAAGCTTACAGGGGGCATAGAAACAGAAGAGAAAACCCACAGAGGAAGAACTCAAGAGAAAGAGGGGGAAGGCAGGGAAAGAAACAGACACACACTGTGAAAGAAAAAGGAGGTGGCTGGTTTGCTTTTGCATTAAAGCAGCTGCTGTTCTTTACATGGATGCCGGCAGCTGAATTTGCCAGCTGAATGGAGCCTCTCATTGCTCCAGCGGGGGGGGGGGGGGGGGGGGAGAAAAGATGCGGGCTTCCTAAAAGCGGGTTTCATGGGGACAGGAAAGTGCTATTTTAATCCGCGTTGCCTCAAACCTCATGGAGACACTTTGAGAGTTACAACCTGGATTTTTAAAGATTGCATCAATAGCGAAGCAATTAGCTCCCATGGAGACACACCCATACAGTGTATGCAACTCCACTTTTGGGAAGCGTTCTGGGCCAGCGTCCTGGATGGGGAATCTGGACTCTGTGCATGGTATTCTGTATGCAGCAATGTTCCAGGAGTCGTAGTATTACCAAGTGTTGCTAAACAGAAGACTGAGTGGCACTTTTTAGTCCTTTTAACTAAAATTTCACAAAAACAGACTTTTGGTGCTTGCTTGCTTACGTGACTTCAGTACTAACCCATTGAAAGTGCTACTTGGACCTTCAGCTGAGAAGAGAAATGAAATGTGCTAACAAATATCAGTAAGGAGGTGGTCCCTGTTCTTAAACCTACTGTCAAAAAAAAAAAAAAAAGTAACATTCACACACAATTTTGCTATATGCAGCTCTGGTTTACATTAGGTAACATAACGCTACTGAAGCGCTGATTGACCACAGCTCCTAGAATGCACAAGAGGATCTGAGGAGAATGAGAACAAGACTCATTGTTTCAAAAATAACGGGTGCCAATTCAGTGACGATTTCCAAAATACAGAATGTTCTCTAAAATTTCAGAAACTAAACGGATCAAATGGGCTGCAAATCTCCCACTTATTTTACATGATAAGTAAAACCTCTGTTTGTAAAATATCAAGACGCTCAGTTTTCATGCTACAAAAGTTGACTGTTTAGACAGAAAGTCATTCTTTTAATGTAGGGATGTCTGGACATTCTGTGTTTATGAGTGGGAACGCCTTTTTAAAACGAACATGAAAGAACAATGCTTGCCCAAGAAGCCCATTGACAGTGATGCAAACAATAAAAAAAGTAAACTCAAACGTATAATACAACATCACTTTAAAGTGTCTCTCTTTAAAGAGCAAAGGTTCCATTTCTCCTTAAAAACATAAAAGCCATACATATTGTAACAATTATATAATTAAGATTTCAGAACAAAGGAAGAGAGAAAGCTACGATAAACGCCTACTCCTAACATTTTTGGGCAATAAAGGCCTACACACAATTCCCCGAGAATGCAGTCATCTCTGTTCATGTTGGGATTTCCATGAAGTAAAAAGAATGCCTTTGCATTGCATCTTTCTATTTCTCTATGGGGGGAAAACGTTGAGAGTCAGAAGGCTAAAAATAAAACACAGCAATCAAATGACAGTCAAACAAAATGTACAGCTGAATTTAGTTAACATTTTTAAAAAAGAAAATATTTCAGTGCAGTTCTAACTATGTCTATTTGGTAGTCCCATTGTGTTTAACAGTGCTTATTCCAACAAAGAGACGTAAGGATTATAGTAAAAGAGTGTGAAACCCAGTTTTAGGTGTCAACAAGGAAACTGACAATAAGGGTTAACTTTTATACCCTGCTTTTCTCACCCATTTAAGGGGACTCAAAATGGCTGGCAAAGGTTTTTACTTTTCTCACAAGAGACATCCTGTGAAGTAGGTGGTGCTGTGAGAGCTCAGGAGGAGAGCTGAGACTAGTCCAAGGTCACCCAGCTGGTTTCATAGAAGAGGCAGAATCAACCCCCCTGAGTGTGAGATACGAGTCTAGCAAACTAACCACAAGACCGAACTGGTTCACATAACCATCCATCTCTTATCATCTGTGCCTCCGAGTAGCAACTGGAATGAAATTTTTGTAGTCAGATTGTAGAACTAGAGGTGTTTGGTCTATCATGCTAGAATTAGATGACGGAAGGAAAACAAAAAAAAGAAATAAGACCAACTGCGAGCAGAGCGGTTCTAGGGATGGGGAGATCAAACTATTTCTGGTCTGGGTTACTTCTGAAAGTGTTAACTCCCACATTTGCCCTGCCCCTTTTTTGCATCAATCTGACATTTAATAATGCCTGGAAATTTACATTTAACTACCTATTACTAAATATATCTTCTCTCAAAAGTCACATTTCCCCTTCAAAAGAGGCACTGCTAATTAAAATTTTATTACATATTTTATATTAGCATGTATTTTTAAACACATTTTAATTCTGTCTTTTGGGGGCGGGGGGGGGGGGAATGAAGAACTGCAGTGCGACATTTGGAGAACTGCAAAATCTGGTAAGAGATATTCTGATCCACCTAGAAACCAGGCCAATTTTCATGCAAGTTTGCACAGACCTGCAGGTTTAACAGTTGTTGTATCTTCATTATCATTGTGGGCTGAAGGGACTAGTGTCTCCACCTTCAGAGGCATGAAACACCTCCTGAAAGATTCAAGGAACATGGCACTCCCACAAGGCACTCGGTGTGAAGGGTGCAATATTTTGCTCTTTGGAAAAGCGCCTCATTCATCACCCTCATGCAACAAAACAGAGATGCAGAAGCCTCTGCTGATGTGGTGAATGAGGTGATTTCTGCTGGGCCTCCTGCTTCCCATCCTGAACATCTCAACCCCTCTTAGTACTTCCTACTTTGAACCCTGCTGGCACTTCCTACCTTGCCTTTCACATTATCAAGTCACAATGGACACCAGCCATCACTGCCTATCACTCTGAGGAATTTTCAGTGTAATTCTGGTTCTCTCTGCAGTCCTGTCTTTTTTATTTGCCCTTTTTGACAACATTCAGACACCAGATTCAGGTCACTGCTGTGCTCTTTATCTCAGACCAATGCTTTGTAAGCATCATTAATTCTGCTTCTCCCATGCTTTTTTTCCTTCTTTGTTCTTTCCTTATCATTCCACTTCTGACACCCTAGGTGTCTTTCCTTTTTTTTCTTTCCTTCACAAGCCCATTTTTCATGAAAGCTAGAAATATACTGTATTTTCTGGCGTATAAGACTACTTTTTAACCCAGGAAAATCTTCTCAAAAGTCAGGTGTCGTCTTATACGCCAGGTGTCATCTTCTTATATAGCAAGAATATCCCAAACTCTCTATTTTAACTGGAAAGTTGGGGGTCGTCTTATACGCCCAGTCGTCTTATACGCCGGAAAATACGGGTAAATGAATGATCCATGATTTACTAGAAGTAAAGCCTGCCTTGACCACACATGTCTTCATGACAGACAAAACAAGCTCTTTTTCCAAGCTTAGCTGTATTTCTGCGTTAATATATCTTCGCAGATCCACCTAACAAGTAGCCTGTGGCTGATCATAAATTTCAAGAAGCAGAAGCACTTATGTAAAGTACTCTTTCCTACTGGACAGCAGCTCACAGCAACTTCCTAAATCATACCCTCTTAATACTGATGTACACAAATAATAATTTAAAAAAGTGTTCCAACAGGTTTTAAATATGCTTCATATTTTGTTTTTTCCATCCCATCCCTTTTGCTGGTGAATTATCTAAAACAGATTTTCTAAATATGAGAAAGTGACATATTGCCTTCATAAGATATATCATTTTGGAACTATTAATGTGAAAAATCTATTTGAATCTATTCAAGTGCATTAAAAAGCACTAGAAGAACTAATTTAAAGAAGGCACAATGTACAAAACTGAGAGATCATACTTCATTTTATTTACAAAGAAGCCATTTCCAAAATTTGTTTATGGGAGTTAAGTTTGACAGAGAAGTAAGCCTTCCATTAATATGGCTCAAATAGATACTGTTTAGAGAATAAATATATCCAGCTGCTGTTAGAAGGCTCTTTATGGGTTTGCATGCACACTGCAGCTTTTTGCACATGTCATGTACATGCACATCATTATATGCTGTGGGCTCACCCACAAAGGGTCCTATAATGGCAACAATGATAGCAGAAAACAGGTAAGTACTCTGCTTTGCGGTTCTACTTGTAAGTAAGCAGCACAACAGCTACGACTGTTCATGGGAAGGATAAATATTGAGGCTGAAGCTCAAGTACTCTGGCAACATAATGAAACCGTAGGACTTAGTGGAAGACCCTGGTGCCGGGGAATATTAGAGGCAAAAGAGGATGAGATGGGTAGAGAGCGCTATGGAGGCAATGAACATGAGCTTGAACAAACTTTGGGAGACAGCAGAGGATAAAAGGACTGGTGTGCTATGATCCACGAAGAATCACCCTCGGGTCATGGAAGATCCTTCCTTCTGACATATGCCAGGCTTCTACATTCATGAGCTTCTGGCGATTAGTAAAATCATTTCTCTTTACCGAGGCCTTTGGCATTGATTCTGCTTTGGAGGGAGGTACTTTAACTGTTTCATTGTTTATGCTGTTTGTAAACTGTCTGGAGACTGTGATATTGGGAAGTATAAAAATCAAGTAAACAAATGATTAAACAACAACAAACAATGCACTCTATATGGGCCTTCTCCTTGCACCTGGTTTGGAAACTGAAATGGATGCAAAATGCAGCAGCCAGGTTGCTGAGTGGGGAGCTGGTTCATGCATTCATTGGTAATTGTATTAAGTTGCCAATCAGCTATCAAAGCCAAATCAAGGCTTTTTGCTTTGCATACAAGTCCCTAAACAGCTTGAGACCAATTACAGCATGAGACCATCTGAGCTGCTGGGGATAATTTGCATATTCCCAGTGCATTCTGGGAAGAAGTGGAAAATCTCTGTAAGCAAGAAGCTAGCTGGGCTTAAGCTCATTGCAGGAAACCGGTGGATCATGTGAATTCTTAAATTTATAAATTAAAATTTATAGGTCAGGGAACATTAGAAGTATTCTGTACTGTTTAGTAGTTCACAAGAGGACATCAACTGACTCTGGGCAAAGTGGAAAAAGAGAGGAGCTTTATAGTCAACTGCAATGAATGTAGTATGTTTATACGCATACTAAGGGAACCCAAACTGTGCCTGACAAAAATTAAAGCTTGTGTCTCCACTGGAAGAAAACACGAGAGGTCTTGAGGAGTGGCTCCTCTGAAGCTCATTAGGGAAAGTGAGAACTTCCTCGAGAGAACGGAAGACACATGTGACCCAAAGAAGTACTACTACCCTCACTTTCTCCTTTTTCACCTGGGCTGGCTCTTTCCTGCGAGGGTGGGTGGGAGAAAGGAGCAATAAAGGAGAAAGTGAGGGGAAGACTTAGGGAGGCGATTTTGCGCAACACTGTAAAATGAGGCGTTGGAGGAGGGATGGGAGGGTTCTGGAAGCGATCCCCATGGTCGTGCTTGCTGGAAGATTTCGCTTTGCTATGGAGAAGCAAACAGCAGCAGCAAAAGCAGGAGGGGAGGGGGAGCTGGGATTCCCTACCCTTTTTTGGCCATGTCATCATGGGATCAAACCCAATCAGGAGAAAGGGGTGGGTACCCCAGCTGACAGAGGGCAGGGAGGAAAATATTTGCTTTTCCCAATGTGTTTTTGAAGCATTTTCTGTGGGAACAGCAATATCAGGGTTGATTGTGATTTAAAGTCAAGGGTCAGCCAGGATGTGCTTGTGCATCAGGTTTTGTTGTTTTGTTTTAAAAAGCTCAGGTGGGAACACAGCTGGAAAGTAAAAAGATACAGAAAAATATAAAGCCAAGATGATGATCTTGCTACCAGAAGTAAAAGGAAAGAACAAAGACAAATTCCAAGTCTGTAAGATAACTAAGATGTTTCTATATCAGTGTACAGAGCATGGGAAACGAGGAGAACTGGAAATTCTAACACAGGAAAATAAATATGTCATATCCACCATTAAAACCTGATGGGATGATACACATGATTGGAACACAGAACTCAAAGGCTAAAACATATTTAAAAGAAAAAGGCTTAACAAAAGGGGAAGAGGCGTTGTATGCAAGCCAAGCATATACCTCCATAGAGATTCATATTACAGATAATCGAAGCCCTGTAGAAACTGTTTCGGTGAAAAATACAAGGAGAGAGCAAAGCATACCATTGTGGAAGTTTATTTTGTGCCCTCTGAAGGAGAAGGGCAAATGTTGCCTCTATCTTCAAAAGGGGGAAGAAGGCTGACCCAGGAACTACAAAACTAGGTGCCTGACTTCAATTCCAGACAAGATTTTTGAACAAATTATTAAACAGCATATATTTGAATACTTAGATGGGAATGCAGTAATTAACTACAGCCAAAATGCCAGACTAATCTCATTTCCTTTTCTGACAAAATCACTGGATGGGTTAATCAAGGAAATGCTGTAGACATAGTGTATATCGCCTTCAGCAAGGCATTTGAGAAAGTATCTCATATCATACTTATTTTAAAAAAATGATCAAGTAAGGGATTTACAGGACAATTGTCAGATGGATTCTTAACTGGATTAGTTATTGTACTCAAAGAGTGGTCATAAATGGCTTCACATCCAACTGTAAGAACGTCTTGAGTGGGGTGTCACATGGCTCTCTCCTGGACCTGGTGCTGTTCAACATTTTTATAAATGGTTTGGTTGAGGGAGTTGAGGGGTTGCATATCAAATTTGCAGATCATACAATACTAAGAGAGGTTGCTAATAATAGGGAGCGGAAAGATAAAATTCAAAAAGATCTAGACAAGCTTCAACAATTGGTTGAAACTAACAGAATTCTATTTAACAGGGAAAAGTGCAAAGTCCTACACCTGGACAAGAAAAATGAAAAAAATCAAATATGGAATGAGAAGATCTAGCTGCACAGCAGCACATGTGAAAAGGATCTGGGTGTCCTAGTAGATCACATACTGAACTTGAGTCAACAGTGCGATGCCGCTAAAAAAAGGAAAACACCGTCCTGGGATACATCAAGATAAGCACAGAGTCTAAATCATGAAAAGTGATTATGTCTGTTTACCTCAGTCAGACCTTATCTAGAGTACTGTGCCCAATTCGGGGCACCTCAAATTAAAAAAGACATTGACAAACTGGAGCAAGTTCAAAAGAGGGTGAACAAAATGGTGAGTGGTCTGCTAATCATGATCTACAAGGAACTGTTAAATGATTTAGGAATGTTTAGCCTGCAGAATAGGAGACTGAGAGGAAAGCTGATATCTGTTTTCAAGTATCTGAAGGGCTATCATAGTGCAGAGGGATCAGAGAAGAAATGTTTTTCTCACAGAGGGTCATTCATCTTAGTACCAGAAAAGGGGATGACAGCAACCAGCCTAGATAGTTTTGAGAAAGGGTTAGACAAATTTACAGAGGACAGGTATATTGATGACTTCTAGAACTGATGCCTAGCTACTCCCTCCAGGTTGAAGTGACAGGAAGGATGCCCCTAAAGGCCATCTGCAGGAGTCAAGAACAGGTGCATGTCTTGCTTGAGATGCCCAGAAGCAATTGGTGAGCCACTGTGTGAGGCAGGATACTGAACTAGATGAGAAGTGGGCTCCTCTTATACTCATATAAGAAGAGACAGGAAAACTGATGCCTAACACAACGTTGCTGGTTCCAGCTCCTACCAGCCCCAGGAAGCTATAGCTACCACTCTCGTGTTCTATACTTGTAATCCAGGAATTACATATTTCTCATTTCTAGCAAAGGGATTGGCCACCCAAAGAACATTATGGTGGTTTTGTCATGCTGGCAGTGTTCCAAATCTGCCATTCAATGGTGTCTAATTTGCTTGTATAGTGAAGCTGGCCTTCATTGTATGGGTCATAAAATCTATCCCTGGACTGAATCTGAGGTCTAAAAGTATGAAAAATTAAAAAGTACAGATGCTAATCCCTGCAAATGAGTCCAATCACTAAGAAGCAGTATCTGTATAATAAACTTAGAGAACAGTATTACTATTATGTTTTGTCTTCTATTAATTTATTCCTGCAAGCTAGTCTTATAAGCCAGAACAACTCCGTTTTTCTCATTTAATTGGAGCATATGATTTACAGCTTTCTTCTGTAGCTTTTATGAAAGACATTTTTAGCTGTCCCGTGTGAGTTGCTAACATCTGCACTGATGAAGAAATTGCAAAAAAGGGGGAGGGGGAAATGCATCTCACAAAGGATTACGACTATCAGATTTTTTAAAGAGCAGTTATATATTATAATTTGATGTGCTGATAGTTTTTGAAGTACAGTCCAATGTAAACTTCAAAAGATAATGAATATTTCATTACCATGGAGCTGTCAGAAAAAGTTCAGAATTAGGACAGTTAGACTATATATAACCACTTAAACTGCCTCAACCATATTTAAAGACTACAATTGTATTTCCTGATTGGGTATGAATTGTCCTTTTCTGCCCTACAGAAAAGGGATGTTAACAAAACTGCATGCACATCAAGATCCATTAAGGAGGGCACCAGGAAACCTCAGTGGAGCAGGGTTACTTAAGCCTTGCCTAATGCCTTGCTTATTCTGCCCTCTGATGACTTCTATTTTTCTGAGCTCCAGAATAAATACTTCTCCTGCTCAGCATCCTGCAGTTTGTTTGCTTTATTTCATATTACTTTTTGCCGGAGTCCCACTGTGGGTGGGCTTGCAGTAAAAGAATGCCAAATGAAGTCTTGTTTTCAGAACTGGTGTTTAGAAAGACTTCGAAAAGCTATTAAACCTATGAATCTAGGTATGCTAGTTTAGGTAAGATACCTGACAGGAAATGTCACCCTGCAATGATAAGAGAGTCTTCCCAAAGAGAAACTAACATCCAGCCAGTGCTGGAATAATTACACCAATGGTCAGGGCACAAACCTGGCATATATACATGCTTTCAAACTCATCCACTGTGCCTTTTGGCATATCAGCCTAATTAACAGCTCCATCACACTGAAATCAGAAGCTCTGTTTGTAACAGAGGCAGTGCAAATTTTTCGTGGCCCACAGAGACTTTGGGAATGTCAAAAGAAAACCATGAAGGTGCTTCCTCTGGTTGCCACTTTGCTTTTTCAGAGATTACTTCTTAAAAAGTCAATTACAATGGGTGATATTAATTTGCATTATTTTAGGAAAGTCCTTTTCATGCTTGACCTTATTCTGGAATGTACCTGGCAAACTTGGGACCTTTTGCAAGTGTCCTTCTTACTGCACCACCAATTATCTAACGGCTGGACAAAACTGGTTGCAAGAAAGTAGATCTGCCTAAGCTTAGATGTAAAAGCTAATAGCTGGGACATACATCTGGATTTTTAAACGGGAACTGGTTACCAACTATCAAGAGATAAAGGATGAAAACTTCAGCAGGGCACATGAAGATTCATTATTTTATGCTGCTCACAGATGCGCTATGGTTATTTGATTGCCAGCTTAGCAACTATATGGTTAAATTCTCTAGTGCACTATAAAAATCACTAAGCTGAAAGTAGAGACTAGTAAAAGTAATTAATCAAAGAGATAACCTTTAAATATATCGCTCCTTTTAAGAACAGAGTTGCTAGTTAAATATGAACATCTGGGAGGCCATTATGAATTCACTGTGCATAAACCTACTGACCTGTATGCAGAACTCCATTTTGCCACAAAGAAATTAAACATAATAAGGAATTAAACAGGAAAAAATTGATTTCCTTATACTGTGCCCATCCCTCCTCTCTTTCCATTACAAACACAGCAACATCTTGATTAAAAACCAAAGACAGGCTCTTCAGTCTGTGACATTTTATTTATTTGCATTTTTATCCCACCCTGTACCCAAAGGTCTCACAGTGGGTTACAACAGTAAAAACAAATTTAAAAGGACCTATTAAATACAACAACAGTTCCTGAAATTGGGAATAGAAAGCTGTTTCTTCAG
Organism: Aspidoscelis tigris stejnegeri; assembly: GCA_023333525.1. NCBI lineage: Eukaryota > Metazoa > Chordata > Lepidosauria > Squamata > Teiidae > Aspidoscelis > Aspidoscelis tigris. Next base: position 84,984,889 of record JALMGA010000002.1, on the reverse strand, counting down.
CCAAAGGCCAGGATAAATAGGAGCACTGGACTGTACAAGGGCTTCATGCTGTTTATTTGAGCAATCCTCAGGTGTAAAAACTTGTGTGTCAAAGCATAAAAAAAAAATTGACTTTCTTGACATCTGTTTCCAGGACTAAGATTCAGTGGCTATAAGGAAGCAAGAATTCCTTGGGGGTGCCTCCAGACATCAAACTTACCTTTACTATGAAGGAGCTTTGCAGGGAGAACAAATCCTCCCCACGTTCTCCTGATCCCCGGAAGGGCAGGTAAGGCTCTTCTGACCACATGGTCAGCCCCTCCCTCTCTGAGAGGCCTGCTGTTTCCTGGGCGAGGGCAAACTCTCAATAGATTTTATGGGGCTTAGCCCACACACCCAAGAAAATGCAAAGAGAAACTGTGCAGCCAATGCTAAGGAAGTTCTTTTTTTGCAGCATTTGTCTTTGCTTCACAGGGACTCAAAGCACTGTAAAACCTGCCTGGCACTTTGACAGCTGCTCTGCAGTGCCTGTGAAGCATACCTCTTGTCTGGACATAGCCACTCTGTGAGGCAGAGTGAGGAAGTCACTTGAGGTAAAAGTAGAAGTAGGACACAAGCAGCCTCAGCAACTCCACATCCTTATCCTCCTAAGACATTCCCCTCTATTCATTCCCATCTGTAAAAGCTGTTCGTGGTACACGCACACAAGCAACTTCCTTAAATACGTATCTAAAGAAGCATCTTCTCCCATAAAGATCTGCCCCTCCATTAAGATTTCCTGGAAAGGACCTCTTAGCAGGATCACCACCATCAAGTATTAAAGGGGTGGGTACCCATGAGAGTGTCTTTCTGGGATATGCCCAAGACTGTGGAACAGTCTCCCTCTGAAGAGCACCAAGCATCATCCATCTATGCACTTAAGATTGCTGAAGGCTTCTCTTCGGCCAAAGATACAGTTCTCCTCCTCTGTACGGTACTGTCCTTGTCTGGTTTAAATTTTACTTCAATGTACTTTTAATTGTAACCTGCCCAGAGACTCTTGAGTGTAGAGCAAAATATAAATCCAATGTTAATAATATATTAAAAACTAGTTTGTGACCCTCAAGTAACCTCAATAATGCCTAACCAAAGAGAGAATACACTACCAACCCACCCAGCATGTAGGGACAGGATGGGATGGGATGGGCATCTTGATGGTTTCCTTAGGCAGCAAAATATTTCTGAAGCAGAAGGCAGCCGATTTATAGAACAGAGGGACCAGAAAGACTTTTAACCGTACCACCTACTCTACCCTACCCTCCCTACCAAACCCATGAAGTGCTAATCCATCTCGACAATGTAAGAAATCTGGATATAAATAAACAATCTGAAGTAACTATAGAACCTGAAGGATTACATCGCAGACAGAATATTAGCAAAATAAAGGGAGCAAGAAGAATAGCACAAGGAGCCAGGAAACAGAAGCAAGCAATCACTATTATGGGAAACCCAGTATTGTTGCCAGATTTCTTGTAATAGTGATGTTTCAGGATATCACCTCAATACCCCAGGACACTATGGTGTATCACCATTCTCAATATAGTTAGGAGAGAAATGCACCTGAAGGTACCCAGAATTTCAGTGAATTAGACCGAAACATCCACAGATTAGGACATCTATTGTCTCAGCAAAATTTGACAGAAAAAGATGGAAGAAGGCTAGGATCGTGCATATATTGGTGATTCATGAAGCAATATCTTTGGAAAGTCTCTCTCAGAACTTTCATGGAAATATTAAACAGCATAGGGAGAGCAGCAGAATCCTGCAAATACTAAAGTATAATTGTCATGGTGTCACATATGGAGCACAGATGTATATATTCCCACTATCCTGTGAAATGCCTGTTCAAGCAGAATGAAATCACCTGCCAAGCAGTGCCATCAATACCCAACTCAGGCATCCTATCCAGAAGGTTACCATGGTCACTGATATTAAAATCCACTGGGAGTCCAAAAGTTGTCTCATCTCTTTCTCTCAGCAAAGGTCAGTCCCACAAGATGACTCACAGGCAGTTTGTGTTCCAGTCCCAGTCTGAAGCCTGAATTAAATGTATAATGAAGATCACTTTCAGCCGAGAGTGACAGGACTAGGGAAATTGCTATCATGTTATCAGAGGAATGCTTACAAAGAGATCTGCAAGTCAAGTCTCAGGGAAAAATAAAATGGCTTGGTTAATGTCAAATTTTATGTGGTTAATTTTTCAAAGTATTTCACACAAGAATGAGTTAAAATGTATTGCTATTCAATTATTTTCATACATTCTACCTCACCTGTTTACCTCACCGTGGGACCCAAGAGAAATGACCACTTATTTAGTGAGTAAAACCAAATTTATTTAAAGCTTTCAGTAATGGTTACTTTGAGGTACCTTCAATCAGCAACAAAACACCATTAATTGTAATAGTTGGCTTTTCTATCCCACTTTTCTCACCCATTTAAGGGGATTCAAAGCAGCTGACAAAGCTTTCTATTCTCCCCACAAAAGATGGCCTGTGAGGTAGGTGGGGCTGTGAGAGCTCAGAAAGAAAGCTGTGACTTGCCCAAGGTCACCCAGCTGGCTTCATGGGGGAGTGTGGAATAATCCAGCACTCTAACCACAAGACCAAACTGGAACATTCTATTCTTCTACATATATATGGGAGGTTGAGCATTATGAAATATTTTTGGAATGATGTGGAAAGCTGTAGACATTGACATAGATAACATCGAAAATAGTCGGTAGCAATAAGTCACTTTTTCGTGCCACAAGTTATACTCAAGAGGAAATATGCCACTATTTAATGGAAGAACCCAAACTGTTCTCTACCACTACACCAGGGGAAATCACTACAACAGCAAAAGGCTGTTTTGGTTGCTACATATTTGGTAAAGGATTGTGAACTCAGGACTTTCCATAACTCTGTAGACATGCTTTACTACAGTTGTTCTCAACCTTCCTAATGCCGCAACCCTTTAATACAGTCCCTCATTTTGTGGTGACCCCCAATGTAACTCTAATCCCCAACCATAAAATAATTTTCTTTGCTACTTCATAACGACCCCTGTGAAAGAGTAGATCGACCCCCAAAGGGGTCGCGACCCACCACTGCTGGTTGAGAACCGCTGCTTTATTTATTTAGAACATTTACATCCTGATTTTCTTCAAGCCTGACACACTACTTTTATTTCCTCCATTTTACAACACTGGACTCGCTGTGAGGCAGTGACTAATACAAGATCAGTTTCCATGGTAGCATGGGAAATTGAACACAAGGATCCCTAGCACCTAGTGCAGGATTCTCAGGAACTACCTTCTGCTAGTTCCTATGAGTTGGTTCTTCATCAGTAGGTTGCTACCTAAAGTTGTGATCAGACTTGGCAAAATAAAGTATCGCTGAAGCATCTTTGAGAAGGTATTGTTCATATTCTGTGTTAGAAAAGGTAGATTAGAGGAGACTTGGGAACTGTCTCTCTGAGGTGCTTCCAAGGCTCCACTTTTTGTTATATCTGAATTCTGCCCGAGTTGAGAAAATGCTTAAGAAACAAAATTTTGTAAAGTACCTATAAATCCTTAACTGAGGAATAAAGGAAGCAAGTTTGAGATTTTATAAAGTTGCAACAATTTTCTGTGCCCTAGAAAATACAGCCTGGCTTTTCATATGAGTGGAAGCACTTTAAGCTAAATTTGCATTGCAATGGGGACAGCAAGGGGAAGTAAAACTGTCAGAGTGCTTTCTCCTGCTCTGTGAGGAAAGCAATTCTGACAGAACTTTCCACCCCTCTGTGGTAGGTGGTGAGCCCAGTGATCATGGGACTGTGTGATCCCTACACTCTTTGGGTTTTCTCGTGGAACCATTATGGGAGTGTGTAGATCCTGTCTACTTGCGAGTACTTCAAAACAGAAAAGGTGCCTCTTTTACAGAAAGTTAGTAGGATTTAATAATGGGGGGGGGGGGGAAAGAATCTAAAATAAAACCACTCAACCAGAGAACATACACAAATCCCAGGTAAGCTTAGGTATGTCTGCATAATGTTTCATTCCTATACATATGGAGTAAGTACATTAAAAAACTCCTGCAATAATATTTTACAATCAGCTTTAAAGTTTCAAGTAAATACGTGAAACATTTCTCTCTCTCCTCTCTTTTTATCCTTTTATAAGAACCTAAGAGGAACCCTGCTGGATCAACCATAGCCCATCTAGTCTAGCATCCCATGTCACGCCATGACCCACCAAAGGCAAAACCTTCACCTGCACTCCATTCCCTGCATATGGTCTCTAAAGGCATTCAGCCCTTCTCTCCAACCTGACACTGTACCTGGGAATCCATTCTAGTTGACCTGACTCCCATGAATTGTATATAAGAACATAAAATGACCCCTGCTGGATCAGGCCGCAACCCACCAATAGCATCTGGGTATTCTCAAACAGACGACAAAGGCCAAACCCTCACCTGCTCTTAACTCCCTCCAAATGGCCTTTTGTGGTATTTTACATGTCCCTCCAAACCAGGGATGGTATCTAAACATCCATATTCTAGTAGCCATTGATATACCTATCCTCTTCTCCTTGCCCATGATTAATCTGTGACAATGTATACAAGTGATGCATTATTTCTCAGAATATCTATGACTTTTAAAAGCACTGTATTTATTTGTCATTTTGTGGGGAAAATGAAATAAAAATAAAGCACATCTTTATGCTGTGGAAGGGCTTGCATTTTTTTTTTCGTGATAGCATTTGCTGAAAAGAATGGGCTTGTAGAATTGAAAGCTTCCATGCATGAGCAGCTAAGGTTGTTGAAAGGAATTGGTTTATAATGCTAAATAATGGAATAATTTTCCAAGCAACATCCTTGGTAAGCACACAGTGTGTGGCACGCTAACATTAATTATACAGTCCATTTTCATCTCAGATTGCCTGAGTTTCAGCAGTCACGAATTGCTGAATATCTTTCATTTGGAAAGAAGTTCTTCACGGCATCAGATAAAGCTCACTGCTGGTAAAAAGAAAAAGGTCTTACAAGGCATCTCCTGACGTTGCGTAACCAGCATTTATCCTTTTTCCACATGAAAAACAATCTCAGAGAATAAATACCGAATGCATACAACATGCATGGAAAATTCCACAACTTTATATTCAAATTAAAAATTCAACAGATGGAAGACATAACTGTGCCTTGTTATCTGTCCATTTTTATTAATACGGCCTGCTACCATCCTTCAATGAAACCATGTAACTAACGAGCATGGTTTTTAAGATAGGGTACATTCTTATGCACCACTTGCCCCACAAAATTCCTTGTTTCTAATGATTAATACAGTATTAATACCTGCATGCACAAATGGCAACAAGCTATGCTTGTGCCCTTTTCTTCTTTTCTTACAGTGTCAAGTGGGAACTGCTAACAAGCTCACACATTTTAACTATTGTATCCCATCCTTCACTCAAAGGTACCTGGGCAGGACAAAGCATGCAATAAAAATACAAAAAATAAATTATAACACATCCTCCCTCCCTTGCAGGACTACTTTCACAGTAAATTATGTATCAAAGGCTCAGATGAAGAGGTATGTTTTAACCATGCACTGAAAACCATGTAAAGTTGATGCATGGCGTACCTACCTCCACTATGAGGCTATTCTAAACCTGGGAGGGACATTCCATGGAGAAGGCTCTCTTGTGTGCAATTATTCCTCACAACTCTGAGGGAACTGGAACTATAAGAAACTCGTCATTTGATTATTTTAAAGCACGGATACATCTATATGGGAGAAGGTGCTCTTTCAGGTATTTGGGACCCAAGCCATCGATACGTCAATGTCAACACCTTGAATTGGGCTTGGCAGCAAATTGTGCAGATCTTTCAAGACTAGTATGATGTGTATCCGGCCAGAAAGTCTCATCAGCAGTCAAGCTACTTCATTCTGCACTAATGTCAGCTTTTGGGCTCTCTTCAAGTGAAGCTTCATGCAGAATGCATTTCACAATGTCAAGGTGGGAGGTCCCCAAATCAATGCTTAATCTGAATAATAAATAAGAGCAGGACACCAAAACAAAAGGCACGATTCTTATGTGACATTGTTTCCCTACCACTCAATGCACTATAAGGCACAAAATGGGAAAAATGAGTTTCTGTGGAAAGGAATACAATGCACGTTCAGAACACCTTCATATGCTATAGTAAGAATGAGGAATTATACATGTTAAACTTCTAAGGCTGTGTCAGGGAATGGCTTGATCACACCTTCCTGTAGTTGTCACTGGTTATCTTCAGCTGGTGAGTGGGTGGAGGAAAAGTTCTACTTGAGGGGCGGGGCATTCTGGGAGGGTGAGAGGGGCAAGATGACAGGTGGGGCTGGGGCAATGGTGACAGGACAAGTCAGGGCAAGAGGAACGGGGTGAGAAGAAAGAAATCATGCAACAGGACAGAGAAAGTGAGGGCAAGAGGGAGGGGCATGGAGTCAGAGATTGGACGGAGCAGAGAGGAAGTCACAGCAAGGAAGAGGGGGGAGCAGCAAGAACTGGAGCAGAGGCTTCCCAAGGTATCATTTTCTAGGCAGCAGTGGGAGTAGGGTGGTCTCCTAGAAAGGGATTAAAAGCTTAATGCCGTGTTGGTCCAAATAAAGGAAAACCCAAAATGAGGGAAGAAAATCCAGAAAAAAACTGGCTTAGTTTTTAAAGCTGTAACCAATGGTTTTGCAATTTGGGCCAAAGAGGGATTAAAGTAAAGGTGTAACTGTGGTCTAAGTTTAGGAACAGTTATAGCTCAATGATTTTTATTGGATCTCTCATGTGGGTGTGGGTGAGCGCATGCACGCACGCACACGCACATGCATAAGCTTATTCTGAACATGCACAAATAACTATTTATTTTATTCTATGGGCTATTGGGAATTAAGCACAGCAGCTGATAACGGCATAAACAAAGCCATGCAGTTTTCTTAGTAACTACACAGAAGCAGTTTCAGAATCATCAAGGCTCCATGTATACAAGGGGGGAGAGGGAGAAAGGCATCCCAGAGGAGGCTTCCAGGTGGCTTAAGGATGGTCCATAGGAAGGATCATCCGTGTGCCCATCTGCCCCTCCCTCTGTCATCAACATTCTGGGCTAGAAAAGATGAACTAGAGTTGGGATAAGAATCCAAGTGCCTAATGTTACAATTTCTTAGGTGCTTTTCAGATGCTGTTTTTGCTATGTCAGAACACGGACCAACTTATTTATTAACTTTCCAAAGAAAAAATGATCAAGATACTTTGCAACAGAAAACAGAAGACACAATGCAATGTAACAATACAAATGCTAAAATTACAAACTGAAAAAAAATGTAAATTTACAAATAAAATACAGAAAAACAAAAGTGCTCATTTTAGACAGGTAGGTAGCAAGAACTCTAGATGGATCCACTGCTATTCTTTGCTTTTGCCATCTTCCCAGGTATTTTCAACTACTCAGGGCTTGTTTCCACTCATGCCTCTTAAAACAGTTTTAATTTTTTTAAAAAAAGTAATTCAAACAGATTCTTGCAGTCCCCACTTCAGTGGCTTTAAATCACTTTACAACTGCTATTAAGCCCTCTGCTGTCCCCACCCAAAATGGTTCAGAATCACATTAGGGAAAGGGAATCTTTTCTTCCCCTCTCTTGCAAGCTGGGGCCCCACCCCGTGCCTGCCGACTGGATCCTGCAATGACATGGTGGAGGGTGGGGAATTGCAGCTCCCCCCTCTCCTCTCCTGCTTTTGCAAAAGACGTCCTGCCAGTCCTACACATACACATGCACACACAAACACATACACACCTTCCTCCCCTTCGCTTTCTTCCCCTCCCCATCGCCAGCAACACCAGCTGGCGCACGTGTGTGCGCGCACACACACACACACAAGCTCAGGACTGGTGTTTTTTCGCTCATGCGCAAATGCAGAGAAGTGAAAAAGCAGCAGCAAAGAGAGAGCTGCATGTGAGTGTGCTTCCTGGCAAGGAGAAAGCAAGGAGAAGTGTAAAATGAAACTTTGGCCCTTTCAGCACTGGGCCTTAATCGGGATTATATCTCAGGATAGGGACCACCCATCTTCATGCTGGTCCTATGGTAGGCCATAGCAGGGCCTACTATAGTCTGCACCGGCATGCAGATGGTCGGTCCCCATCCTGAGATATAATCTGAAATAAGGCCTAGTGCAGAAAGGGCCTTTGTTATCTTATCAGTGTGAAGTGTGGAGTGGGTTAATTGCTACATCTTATCAGGATGAACTGTTACTTCTCTGCTGAATATGGATCTGGTGCTTTAACAAATCTGGCAAGGGGCTGGTCCCTGCGCAGGGTTAAAGCCCACCAGTTTCATGACATATTTGCCCCAATACTGCTGTAGTGTTCCCCACAGCAATAAGAAAGAAGCATTTTAAAAGCAAAAATGGAAAAAAAACGCACCTGAAAAAACAGATGTTTATTCTGTTTTTTAGCCAAATAATACTCAAAATACCTCTGAAACGGATTGGTAATGGGGGCACAGATAATCCAAACAATTTCTGAACCATTTTAAAATGACAATGGGAACTGGGCCTCAGTCTATTTTTGGCTTTTCTACCTTGCTTTTCTCACCCATTTCAGGGGACTCAAAGCAGCTGACAAAGCTTTCTATTCTTCTTCCCACAACATAATACACTGTGAGGTGAGCAGGGCTGTGAGAGCTCAGAAGAGAGCTGTGACTAGCCCAAGGTCACCCAGCTGGATTCCTGGGGGAGGGCGGAATTGAACCCAGTATTCCCAGATAAGAGTCCGGCTCCCTAACCACTAGACCAAACTGGCTCGTGACTTGTGGAAGGATTTGTGGGACTGTTTGTCTAAGAAAGCAACTGATTCCCCTCCCCCCCCCCCGGTATTCCCAGATAAGAGTCCAGCTCTTTAACCACGAGACTAAATTGGCTCACTAGATCAAACTGAAGTTTTCTGGACAGAGGGAGAGAAATGGTTTGCCATTGCCTATTTTCAAGGAGAGCTGGGAACTGAACCAGCAACACTCTGCTTTCAAGGCAATTTGCCCTACCACTGAGTTACAGACATTCCCAGACTCCATGGGCACCTTTATGCAGTTTTCTTGGCAGAGATACAGTAATAGTTTGCCATTGCCATCTTCTAGGAAGAGGCCAGGGATCAAACCAGCGACCCTCTACTTTCCAGGCTACTCCCATTATCACTCAGCTACATACTGTATAAAGATAGGAAAAGATTAAATTCACATGGGAATGACATTGTCATTCCCATGACAACTGCACAGCTACATAAACCTCTAGGTAGTAGGTGCCTATTAGTCAGCAGAATGAAATCCATTAAGTAGCAGGGAACATTCTCATATTATAGGAGCAGAGAAAATAGCACTTAACCCACACATAGACTGAGCTTTGGAGGGCCAGATATTTCATGCAGGTTATGCCAGGTCAGTTAGACCATGACATAAGTAAAACATGTGAATGTTTTTCTTTTATTTCTTTAAGCACCTTTTTTCTTTAAACAGATTTGGGCAGATGATGGCCTCTCACCTGACAGTAAGACCGCTCATCTCTGCACGATATTGAGCAGAACTTGTGATTCACCAAGATGAACCACCTAGAGACTGAAGAAATTGTCTAGTTCAACTGCTTACTTTTAGATTGATGGTGGGCTGAATTTGATGGGGTGGGGGAAGGCATTAACTGCACAAGGCAGCTGAACGTATTTCAAAATAAAGTATTTACTATATGTAATTTATTTCCATGAACAACAAATACAAGAAATGTGACTGATCTGAAATGGGCGCATTTCCAATTAAAATTAGTGGTAGGATTGTGAAGGTGAAACGCAGACTATCATTACACATAGCAGCTCAGACATACTTACATAACGAGGCTGCTGTGTACTAGGGCTGGTCAACGTCAGATACAGGAGGGCCATGCACACTTGCTGGGAGGGATGCTTCCCCAAAGCGTCCCTTACCGGCCAGAAATTCAAATAGTCCTGCCGTTGACCAGCCTGTGCTGCTGCCGCGAAAGCCAGAAGTCCCACATCCTCACTACCGGGGCTGGCTGCCGCCAGCTGCATCACACATTCCGTGCCGTGCCTGCAAGCTTATGCAGAGGGGCATGATCGATCCTGGCAGCGTGATGGGGCAGCATGCCCAAATGCCACATGGACTGATCCCCGGCCAGCCTGCCATCGTGCTGCCAACTTGCAGAGACCTGCCTGATCCCAGCCACGGCTGCTAATCGACCCGGGAATGCAGCTGCACCTGCACAGATGACACGCTCCTTGCTCACCCCATGCAGCAAGCCCGAAGACATGCGAATGCTCACACTGCCAGACGCTATAGGGAAGCCTTTGGTAAAGGCTGGTAAAGAGTGGAGCATGAAATCGTGCTCCTCATCTAATAAACGATTAGTGTACCTCTAGTGAGGGCAGGCATGCTTCTAGCCTAAAGCAGCCTAGTGGACATGCATATGTTCTTCACCAGAGGCCTTAGTGCAAATTGGCCTATGCTTCCTAAACCAGTCTGCTCCTTCTCCCTTTCATGCACATTCTATGATAGAAAAAGGTGGAATAGAGATAAGTTGAAGACACATGGGACATACACTACTCTAAGGCTCTTTTGAAATTTTGTTTTTTGGGGGGGCTATTTGCGAATGCAGCCTTAGACAAGGTGCCTCTACACACTGGTAGGTTCTGTCAACTGAAGGGATGCTACTGCTGTTTCAGAAGGTGCCAACAGTTTGGCCTGGTTTGATTCAAAGTGAACCACCTCCCTGTTCAAAAGGGCCTGGTTCGATTCAAGGCATAGGGCAAGCCGGGTGAAACCAAGCTGTTCAATTCAAACCATTTGAACTTTAATCTATTCTGTCCCTTTAAACAGGGCTTTTTAATGTACACTATTATTGTTGACAGAAACATAACAATATGACACAACAGCAAACATGTCGGCTTTGATATTTCATAATGCATCAGGATCTTCCCAAGATCCTAAGATGACATTATGTACCAGTGGATAATGCGTGCAGAGCCCAGCAGGGTGGCCTTTTGCAGTTGACATTATTATTATTATTATTAACATTTGATTTAGGACCGGCTTAATTAGCTTGACCTGGCTGGAGGCTGAACTGAATGAAATGAGGATCTGTTCAATTTGAACAGTACCAAACAAGCAAACTTCTGTTCATGCACATTTCTAGCAAGAAGTGTTTCCAGAAGTCAGCCATTTTCTGCATCTTCCCGGACGTCAGCCATTTTCTGCATCTTCCATAATAGTGCTCTTGCAACAGGGTAAATCAGGAGAGCTGCCATTGCCTGTTCATACTCTAGTGACTACACTTAGTTGTAGCAAGTGGAGGGCTTGTTGAATGTCCTGTAATGGATCTGGAGCTTCTTTTGCAGCCATCAGAAAAATGACTAGATATTTTCTTCCCAGTTTATCTAATCCAAGGATGAATTTTCTGAGTTAGATAATGCTGAAAGAAAACTGTTTGACACTTTGCTGGTGCCTTCCCTCACTTTGAAAGTAGACTGAAACAATTAAAACTTAGGTGTGAATGTAGCCCTTGTAACTGACTTTGCTACACAATTGTGTTATGCTGTGGGACAAAACCATGGGGCATTTAAAAAGCCATCTAAGAACACATATGGATGCTTATGCCCACTGGTATCTTCCTTAACACAAGGCAAGCTAACCACATGAAAGATAATCAGGAAAAGTCCCTAAATTTTGTTGAGACCCTTCAAATTCTTTAGTCCCAACCTGCTGCTCAAAAATCACTTGAACGTTTTCCAAAACAAACTGATATTTATTTATCTGTTCATATTTATGACTCATTCTTCACTTTATAGCCTCAAAACAGGCAACAAAGCAAAAATTATTTTTAAAAAATCCAAAAAGCCTCCTAAGTTTTACCAAACACTGATAAAGGCAATAATAAGCATCAGAAGATGAGTTATAATGGCACCTGATGCATCTCAGAGTGGTAATGTACCAAGCACAAGAAAACCAAATCATTATGAGGCCCTCAAAAGTGAGAAGGCACTATTATACAGAAAGGCACAAAATTATTCATCTTCTGCGTGAAACGAGGTCTGACGATCATATGCAGCATCCTTCCTTCTTAGCAAACTGTTCTTCACAAAAGCTTAGCTTAATATGCTACCCCAAACTTGGCACGACAAAAGAAAAAGAAAAAGACTTAACATGTGCAAAGCCTTCAGCAAATAAGGACAACTCTGTATAATAAAAGGATTTTAATAGTTTCCTCTTCCTCCCATGATGTGATGATTTCTTTCTCTTTTTTATTTTGTATTCTCTCCTAGACAACTAACAAGCTAGAACAATTCTAAAATTAAAAGCAAATGTTAACATACTAGAGGTGGAATCTAAAGCACACACAGAGCCTTCTCATCCCCTATAGTCGCATTTATAAGTGACGGAAAGACTTACTATTAAGACTGGGATGTGGAAGGCTGATTACTGAATTCAAAAATTGCAGTTTGCAATTTGATGCAGAGCCTCTTGGATTGCTGGCTGTGTCCTGGGTTCACACAATACTGATTGATTGGGCTTTAGGCAGAAGGAGGGGCAAATTTTGTCATTTTTAGTAAGTTGCTTGGGAGGGCACGGTGTTTTGTTCTATGCTTGTCTTTCAACGTGTTGTATTCAACTTTGGATTTTGCACATGTAATGGTGCTATTGCAGTAGAAATACATACATACATACATACATACATACATACATACATACATACATACATACATACGTACGTACGTACGTACGTATGTACGTATGTATGTATATATAAAAGAGTGTAACTCCACTGAAATGTGTGTATTCGTATCTGTAAAAATCTGTAATTCTGATGTACAGCCATGAGTGTCTTGCAAGACTCATCAGATTTAACAGAATAGAGATTGTATGTATTTTTACTCATTGTTTACCACCACTGCAAATCCTTTCTGGCATGCATTCAGAGACCAAGTGGACATCAACACACCGCATGGCATGCAAAGATCTATGCCAAAAACATAGGACTTTCTTACTTTCAGGATAAGAATAGAGAATGCCAATGATGTTTTTCTTATTTATTATGTAAGTTTAGAGAATCAATACTGTCCCTAAAACAATTTTGCAATCTCATGCTTTAATTCTTTTTGCGGGGGAGAGGAATGGATGCATATGTTCAGGCACAAGAAAAAGCTGACGTTTACTCACAGCATCTAGAAACTATCTCAGCTCAATGCACCTCTGCACTACAACCATTTCCAAGATCATTAGAACACTCCCATCTGCTGTCTCTCCAGCATACTGCAGTTTTGAACAGAACTGCGGCAGCTGTAAGGAGATTGGTTCCGGTGCAACATGTGAAATACTTCCAGGTTCAGCTTAACTCTTCAAAGCCCAGAAGGTTTTTTTCTCCATACATAAGAGCTAGTCGTGAAACAGAAGAACCCTTTCAAAAACATTTCACAGAAATCAGTCACTGCACATGCACTATGCCTTCGGAGCCTTAGGAATCTAAACTAAAACTATGCTTGTTTCATAGATTGTTATGGTAACTTTTGAATACGAAACACAATGAGTTTCTTAGCACATAACACAGAGCACAGTTATGAACTGCCAGATCATATCAACATGAAAAAAGTTTAGATAGCAAAAACAAGTAACACAGAAACCCTGATGACAATGAACTTCCCATATATTTCTCAGTGCTTATTTCAAATTCTCATCCTGTAATTTCTATCATTATGACATAAAGAGACCAAAGAACCCCAAAAGATATACAGCTTCATTTTAAAGCATGTTTACTTGCTCATATAAGAACATAAGAAGATCCCTGTGGAATCAGGCCACAGCCCATTTAGTTCAGCATTCCATCTCATGAAGTGGCCCACCAATTGCTTCTAGGCATTCTCAAGCAGAGGGCAAAGGCAAAACACTTCCCTGCTCTTGAATCCCTGAAAATGGCCTTTAGATGCCTCCTGCATGCCTCTCCAACCTGGAGGAGGCACTTGATCTTCAGTTCTAGCAGCCACTGATATACCTGTCCTCAATGAATTTGGCTAACCCTTTCTTAAAGCTTTCACCACCCCTTCAGGTAGTAAATTCCATAGCCACTGAACCTTTGGGTGAAAAAATACTTCTCCTTGTTGGCTCTAACTCTCCTGCTCATCAGCATTATAGAGTGACCCTGATTCCAGTGTTGTGTGATAAACAATTCAATGAGAGGGGAAATTTGGAAGGGAATACAAAATATGACGGCAAGTGTCATTGTGTCTCATATTTTGGAATATTTGGAATATTCAGCTCACTACACTTCACAATAACCTTTTGAAGTGTAGTGACCTGAATATTCCAAATATTCCAAAATATGAGACACAATAACACTTGCCGTCATATTTTGTATTCCCTTCCAAATTACCCCCTCATTGAATTTTCTTTTTTCATGCTGCTGTGCACTGGGTCAACACCTTCACTGAGCTGTCCACCAGAACCCCAAGATCCCTTTCCTGGTCTGCCACAGAAAACTCATCCCCCATAAGTTTATAGGTGTAACTGGGTTTATAAAATTGAAGCACATTTACCACTTGGTTGCCCATTCATCCAATTTCAAGAGATCCCCCTTGAACTCTTTGCCATCTGTTTCAGTTTTCATTACCCTGAACAATTTAGCATCATTAGCAAACTTTGCTATTTCACGACTTACTCTGTCTTCTAGATCTTTATGAATATATTTAAAAGCCCAGATTCCAATAATGTAGCTTATGGGACCCCACTTTTTACTTCATCCCACCCTAAGAATTACCTATTTATTACTACTATATTTCAGCCAGTGATAAATCCAGGACAGGATCTGTCCTTTTACTCCACAATTGATGAGTTCATTCGGGAACTTCTGATGTGGCACTTTGTCAAATATCTTTTCAAAGTCTAAATAGATAATGTCAACTGATTGCCTTTAACCACATGCTTATTAGTACTTTCAAAAATTCTAACAAGTTAGTAAAGCTTGCTGATTTTTCTTCAGCAATGATTGCTCCTCTATGTGTGTTCTAATTCTATCCTTAATGAAGTTTTCTATCTCATTCCCTGAAACTGATGTAAGTTGACTGGTCTGTAATTTCCTGGATCATCTCTCCCAGATCCTTTTTTGAAGATTAGTGTTATATTTCTTACACTTCGTTATTCAGACAAAGAACCTGGTCTTAGGAAAAGATTGGATAATTTGGCTGGTACATCAGCAATTTCATTTCTTAGTTCTTAAAGAACACTTGGATGAAAGCCATATGGTCTCAATCTCTTAGCATTTAATGTATTAAGACATGTAAAAACCTAACTGGTTTCCTCTATCAAATAAAAATCTTCTGACTTCCTCTCTGAAAAGACAGCTGCAGGTGTATGTCCTCTGTCTTCCTCAGTGAAAACAAAAGGAAACATTTCATTTAGCTTCTCTGCAATCTCCTTGTCCTTTTTAAATTATCCCTTTTGTCCATGGTCATCTAATGGGTTGACTGTTTACTTGGATTGATTCCTATTCCTGATGTACTTAAGGAAGTTTTTAATTGTGTTTAAGGTGTTTTTAATTGTTATATTTTATATTTTACTGTTGTTAACCGCCCGGATTGGTTTGCCATAGGGCGGTATACAAATAAATATTATTATTATTATTATTATTATTTCTTTTGACGTGCTTCTCAAAATCCTTCTTAGCATCTCTGCATTTGTTCTGCCAGAATTTGTCATCCTTCCTGTTTTCCTCATTAGGACAAGCCTTCCATCTTCTAAAAGGAGTTTTTCTTGTTTTTAATGACTCCCCATACTGTACTTGTAAGCCAAGTTGGTGTCATTTTGGACTTGGCAGCGTTTTGTCTTCTTTTAGGTATGCTATCCAACTAAGCCTCCATGATTGTATTTATAAATAATCTCCATGTATTTTGGAGTGACTGGATTCTTCTAACATCCTTTTCAAATTCCTTTTTATTAGGTTCCTCATTTTTGGGATGTTTCCTTTATAAAAGTTTAAGGTATTTGTATTAGAGTTTACCAACAACTTACTGTCTGTATTTATGTTGAAGGTTATCACATTGTGGTCACTGTTCCCTTTTGGATCTCTTAATCCAGATTCTGCTTCATGTAGTGTGGACAGATGGGGAGGCTCAGAATCTAGACTAAGGGCTTGTTCGCACTTGACCATATTCTGAAATATATCTCAGGATAGTAGTCAGTTGTCTGCATGGAGATTCTGGCAGGCCTCACTTGGGGCCTGCTGTAGCCTCCACTAGCAGGAGGACAGCAGGGCGCTATTCCAGGATAATGCAAACAGGCTGTAAGTGTCTCCTTAGACCAGATGAAAGGTAAGTGCAGAAAGTGCCTTTCTCTTTTTCATGAGCTGAATGAGACTTCACCCAATCTAGTGAAAGCAGCTGATGTCGTCCATTATGGCTGCTCTTTTACTTTCTGGATGGCCCCTCTATCTCATTTTCCAAATGCTGATCTCCTTTGGGAGTTTGTTTAGGAGGGAGATCACATGTTCCTATTAGACTTGCTTTCTGGTCTGGTATTCTTATCCATAATGCTCCCGTGGATAGATCCGATTCACCTAGGTGATACAAGACTACACTACCTCTAATTCACCCTTTCCTATCCTTCCTATATAGTTTGTAATGTAGGATAACTGTATCTGATTGGTTTTCATCTGTCTACCAGATTTCATTATCCCAATAATATCATTTTTTTAAAAAAATCATTAGGCATTCTAACTCTCCTCTTTTGGCACACAGGCTTCTGGTATTTCCATATAGACATAAGCATCCTTTGAAAGACTCCGTGCAAGCTCAGTCTTGCAAGATCATGTGTATTCTTAAACGGTCTTTTACATCTTTCTTCTTGAATATTATTAATGAGTTGTTCACTGAACTCGGTACTATGAGCACAATTCTAACCCTCTTTACTCAAATGTACACTTTCCCAAGCTGGACACCGCCCAGCTCCCCTTATCTTTCTCTCAGGGATTAGTTTAAAAGTTGCTGGCAACATTTTTAATATTCAGAAAAACCAGTCTGGTTCCATCTTGGTGCAAGTACAAACCCTGAGATCCAATTTCTGAGATCCAACCTTGGAGATCTTGGGTTCCAACCAACAACCCAAATGTAGTTTTCGGCACCCAAGCCTGCTTAATGATTTTTCAACATCACTAGTGCCAACATGTACCATGACCACAGGCTCCCCACCCCCACCCCACCCCCAGCAGCAGCTTATCTAGATGTCAAGTACATGCTCTTTTGATTTCAACAGAACTTGTTTTCAAATATAGTTTTAATTCTAGCTTACAGTTTTTGCAATAATTCATAATACGACAAACCAACACAAGACCACAAAAGCATGTTTTGTTCTGGTGTTATCACAACTGGTCCACAGAAATATGCCAAGATGCAAATGCTGAGAATAACAGAAGTTCCTAAGTAATTCACAGAAAATGTAGACAACATCCTATATAATACAGATGCCCATTAAGGTGATCTTGTCTAAGCAGTTATTCCATGAAGAAATATGGAAGGAGTCTGAATATTTGATTAGCAAATAGGGATTTTGTACATCTGATTAACAGACAAGCATCTTAATAACAAAGAATAGCTTATGCAAGGGATAAGAGAACATGTTCTTTAAAACTTTACTTATCTTGCAAATAAAAATAATATCAGTCCAAAATACAATTTTATGGGCTATCAGAACAGCACAGCTCAAGGGGTTTCACTTGGAATTTATCTGGATGCATCCTTACACACTAAAAAAGCAGGTCAAAAGCTGTTCAGAGTTGGCATCATGCGAGTGCCAGTTATTGAATTTCTTTTATCACAAGACACAGAAATTATATAGCATCAATTACTTAGGAAGAAAAGAGGAACAACAAGTAAAACTTACTGTTCTTGATGTCTCCCCGAAGCTGAAGGATCTGAGGAACTGGCATTGTAAGAATAACTACATCAAACTGGTCGGAGGAATCTATATTGAAGCCGACATGCCATTTCCCATCTTTGAGGAAGATGTGAGTAACTTGGTGGGCATAACTCACATCTACGCCTGTTTCAAAAGAAGGAGCCAATTTTAGAGATATTTGGGCCAATATATACTCACAAATGTGTTCTATTTGAAGAATATAGTTGCGAGGATTTTAACAAAAATGATTTTGCAAACAGGTAACTTTGTTTCTCTATGATGTTAACTGAATCCTAGAGTATGATGAAGCGCAACAGATTTTACTGTTATCAGACTGTCTAGGGCAAATGTTTGGGGCAGCAACTGTTCAGTCCCAGGGAAGCTGACTGAATCCCAAGCCTCTGGAGAGCACCAATCAGATAAAGGATGATTCAACGAGATCCTCTCTATCATTTTTAGAGACCTAAGCTGCAGCTTCACTTAAATTGTTAAGGTTGTTGAGGGGTGCCCTCATAATCACAGCCTGCTGTGGCAAATTGCTATCTCATTTGACATTGGCTAGGATATGTTCATGAGTGGTAGTGTCTGCACACGAAAGGCAAAAATTGGTTTCTGTGTGCAGGTGGTCCCTTTGGCTGTCTCGGTGGGTACTGGCAAAATGCAGCAAGAAGTAGCTTTGTAGATACACCTTGTGCTTGACCCTAAGACATGCTTTGGCATGAGCAGCACTCATCAGATGCTTTGGCACACAGAACAGTGCATGTACACTCCCCTTGGGTCATGAGTAAGGCATCTGTGGACATATAATGGAGACATGACCACAATGAGGACCACCTGGTGTCAGCATAATCTTAGGCCCTTTCTGCACTGAACAGCAGTATCTCTGGATTTACCAGATCTACTGATCTGGATTATGTGCTGGCACTAACCCAGCACTAACCTTGCACTGATGACACTAATGTGGTTCAAGTCTCCCCGAGGCTGTAAAGCTCATGCAAGTTTCACAGCCCTACCCCCCCCAATGGCTAAGAGTGAAAGTTCCTAGCCTCGGCGTGTGTAGGGGGATTTTCAACTGTGACCTGTTGTACGTCACTGGATGACAGCTCCCAGTAATTCTGGATCACAGAGGTCTGCCATCTGCATGCCTCCATGATCCAGAATAGAGCCTCTTGCCTTTAGTCCACTTTGTAGACCTGGTATATCAAGGACCTGATAGATCAAGGACCTCTTGTGCATATGGGAGTCAGATTAATGGCAGCAGGACCACTTTGAACTGGATTAACGTGTAGTTCAGGAGCCCTAGCATCCAGATCAGAGACTAGTACAGAAAGCGCCTTAGGTAAGCAAAAACAGAGACAAGTCTCACTAATTCTATAGGATCTAAGTAGCAGCTGACAAATGGGTAGTAGCTGCAGTGCTATAAGAGGGAAGTCCTGCTGTATATCAAGGGAGCCACCACTGGCAGCAGACATAGAAGACTGCTATAGTTCTTTCCTCAGCTTTCATTATGATCAAATATTTTATGTAGCAGTCCCACAACCTTTAATCAATCACCACTGTTATCTATTTACTGTTGCTTGCTGTGATAGGAGGGAGTGTCAGTTCAGTGGCAGAGCAACTATCTAGAACAGTGGTTCTCAACCTGAGGGTTGGGACCCCTTTGGGGGTCGAATTACCCTTTCAGAGGGGTCGCGACAAGTCTCCCGTTGCCCTTCCCTCCCACTTCCCAGCTGCTCTGCCCCCCTGTGGTTGGGGGTCTCCACAACATGAGGAACTCCATTAAGGGGTCGCAGCATTAGGAAGGTTGAGAACTGCTGATCTAGAAAGTAGCGGGTTGCAAGTTCGATACCCAGCATTTGCTGAGAAAAAGTAAGGGTGAACCATTTTTTTAATGTGCTAAGAAGATTAATATAGTCTCCAGGAGTTGATTATGATGTGTTGTTATCAAACAGCAGCAAACTGTGATACAGTGTCTCACAATCACATTTTTTGGGGAGGGCACAGAGGTTGAGTTCTACAGTATAGTTTTATGACTACAGTGAGGTACTTCCTTTACATATTATTGGTTTAAATTGTATGTCATTGCATGACTTTCCCTCTCACAACATGTGAATTGCCCTGAAAATCCTTATTAAGTGGATGGTATATGCTAGGGGTCTGCATGAATGCAATTTTCAGGATTCAATTTAAATCAATTATCCAAAAATTCAAATTGATTCAAATATTTGAATCGAATGTGAATACATTCAAATTTTAAATACATTTGAATCTATTCGTGTGAACTTTTGATCTGTATTTGCATATACGAATGTCCACAACATTCATATATGCCTGTACGCATCCCATGTTCATCCCGTACAGATCTGTACAAATGCATGCCAATGCGGAAAGATGCTTACAGGCAAATACACATTATATTCGTATCCGTACACATATGAATGTCCGAATAATTCATACAAATCTTTCAAAAATTCAAAATTCGTTCGAATGTTTAAATTTCAATTTATGTGCATTGGATTTGAATTTGAATGTCCAAATTTGAACAAATTCAATCAAATTTCAAATGTTTCAAATATTCATGCACATCCATAGTATAAGCATCCACAGATGAATAAATAAAAATGAAAGAGCAAAAAACCCAGACAGCCAGAATACAGTACATTAAAATTTGCCTTCCACAACTTGATAAACTCCATTAAAACTGCCATATTCAGGGAAGTGAGATCAGATAAAGGTTTTGCCTTCATCTTCTGCTTCAGAATGTCCATAAGCAATTGATGGGCCACTGTGTAAGACAGGATGCTGGACTAGATGGACTGTGGACTGTTCCAGCAGAATTCTTCTAATGTTCTTATCTCACTCCAATTTGTAGACTTCTCTCACCTCTTACCAACACTGTATGTGTGTGGTGCCTGTCTTTGCTCATGCTGCTCTGCACAGAAAGCAAGTGACATAGCACTATGGACAAAAAAATTATAAGCTTTCTGACACTGCTGTAGCATAACAGCTCATGCTGCAGCCCAAGCAACCGCAAGGATAAGGCAAAGACTTTGGGGCCTAAGACAGATTAGATGACCCTTAGCATTCATACAGTTAAGAATGACTTGCAAAACTCCTGGAATCTCACCCCTTTTCCACGGCCCCTGCTTCAGGAGTCGCTCCTGTACAAAATTTGTATATTTGTTGCTTTACTGAGTTCTCTGAGCTTCCACTTTTTTCTGCAGATATTTTGTCAGCATCATCAGTGCAAGTAGTCTTCTTTGGTTGGTGGTAGAATATATAGTATCTCATTACCTATTGTTTTGGTTCTGAGTGGTCAATATTCTTTTTGTTTGTAGCTGGTAGTTGTTCCTTTGATTGGTAAGTTTGTTTCTGTAAAAGTTCTTATTTAGGGTTGGTTTCTTGCTGATTGTTACAGTCTTCATTATCTTTGGGGATTGTTAATGGTTGAGCTGAGGCATACCTCCTTCCTGGCTCCTGGGTTGTTGAAATACTTGCCCTGTTTTTGCACTTACTGTTCCTGTGATCCAGGTCATGACACAGTGGTCTGGGACACGCAACCTGCCCTCACTGGGACAGGTTGCTGCTGGAGCAAGATACAGATATCTACATTGTGATGGCATGTCTAATCTCATCCTCTGTTCATAATTCTGAAGGCTGTGTTAGACCTTTCGAAGGCCAATAAAGTTCAAAGTTTGATAGTGCGCCCACTTACAACAGTGCTTCCTGGACCCCATGGGCCCAAGCATCCTGCTCTATGCTTCATCCAATGCAGATACAGCATTCCAGGAAGGTGGGGCCTGCTTTGTGCTGGACTAATGTGTGGGAACAAAGGGGCCTAGACCATTCTATGGGCAGAGATACTGGCCTGTGAGGAAAGGGCCTTCTGATAAAGCAGTGGACTGGGAATTGATTTTTTTTTGGGGGGGGGGCGCTCTTCCAGTCATCCTTTAAAAGCAGGAGCTTTTAGGTTATTGGCTTTAAAAACTAGTTAACTGGGGTAGACCAAATCAATAAGTCCCCAAAGATTAAGCCAAAAAGTTCCCAAAGTATTTAGCAAAGCTGGTTTCCTTTCCTGAGGAGAAAAAGAAGGAAAAAAGCAATGGGGAATGGGGAAAGACAAACATAGAGTGCGGAAAAGGGAAGCACATACCAGGCCCAAGAAGTGAGAGAGCAAGTAATGTTCTGGATTGGTTTCCTGAGTCTGGTGAAATTGATGCTGGAAGTGGGAGGGACCCAAGTGCAATGGATGGTAGCTACATGCATTTCTGTGTTTATAGTAAAAAGAACAGAGTTGGGGGGGGGTCAGAGGCAGTGCTCACATGCTCATGTTATTGGAGGTTGGGAACCTGGCAGATAATTTTTTAACATGCAATGTCTAGACATAAGAGACAAAAGGGATCCCGATGCGTAATCAAAAAGATGCACTCAAATTCTAGACAGTCGTAAGCAAGCTATTTGCCAGTATTTTTAAATAACAAAGATTTTTGCAGTTCTAAAGGAAGCCAGACCTGGATTACTCTTGATTAATTTTATGCAGATGTGCTTCCTTGTATTCAGAAAGGGGAGGTTTGAGTCACAGGAAAAACGTTTCCCTTTTGTACTTTTGAAATACGATTTGAGATTCCAACATGGATTCTGTCTGGCACAGGAATCCAGGGCACTGCTGCCCCATTACCTGTACTGACATGTCATAATATGTCAATACTTTATACTGAATATCTATTGAATTAAGTGGTTTACAATGCTAGTGGACTCAAATTGCTATAACACACCCTGAGACCTCAGAGTATAGGACAAGACATAAAAATAATGAATAAAATGAACAAATAAAATAAATAGCAAAGTGAGGAGCTCAGAGCTCGAATCTGCTCTCAATTTCAGGTTGGCTAACACATGCAGGATCCACTATGCTCAGAGAGGAGCGTTTTCAGATGGGTGTGCAGAGAACTGCAACCTCTTCTGCCATTAGTTTCCCAGCAGCTGGACTCTGGAGACATGGCACCTCCTACTGCCATCAGGGCTAACATCAATTGATGAATCATGATGAGAACTGGGAAGTTATATTCGGGATACAAACAAAACATTGGCCAGTTTATTAATGAGCGCTCCACATGTGACTGGATAATCAGAGACCTGGGGTTTTTTCCCCACACAGGCACAAGAGGGGTCCATTCCTGGGCCAAAGGGTTTTTTTTTTTTGCCCAGGAGCAGGGAGCCAGGGCATTCACACAGCTCTCATGCCCACTGCAAATTGGTAAGTGACAGGCAACTACCATACTCTCGGCATGCTTTCTGTGTGCAAGCCTTGCCTATAAAATTTCACCTGTGATGTGTTGAAGAAGCAGATTTTGAAACCAGGTTGTTTTTCTTTCCTAATTCCATCCGCTTTGCAGCTTGTGCTACCAAACCTGATTCATGTTCAAAATGTTCCACTGCAGTCTCTCTGCAGGTGGCTTCTCCATTGTTGTAAAAAAAAAAGAGCTTTATGTCACTGCTAGCTTCATCACCAGCTCTTTCATTTACTCCATTTTCTAGCTCAGTTCCCCTCACTATCATCTAACCCCACTCGTCTAGATTCTGCTTGCCCTTTTCATATATTCTTTTTAGGTTTTTCTGCCTCAGACTGATAGGTATACATCTTCATGTTCCGCAAGAAAACCAGAACACAGCTGAGCTAAGGAAGCCTGCCATCAATTTCTTCCTGCCGACGGGAGGGAGGAAGCATAACATGTCACATCACGTAAAGATGTTATAAAGGGGTTGGGAAAAGAGCTGCAGCCGGAAAAAAAAAACTGCTTTGCTTTGCATCTTAACTGGTCCTCCTTCCTCTTGCCTCCTCCATGAGTATCCCTTGTCCATCATTTCTGACCCTCCTGTCTTTCTCTCTTTCTATCTCAGGGCACTCTCTTCGCCTCCCCAGTTACTCAATCCCCAAGTTCCCTGTGGCATGCAGAATCAGAAACTGAGACAGGGACTATGTCACATACACACCTAAGGCCTTTTCGCACTACAACCGAATGGCTGTAGTGCACAAAGGCTAGGCCATGCGGGGACGGATTCCCCATACGCATCTAGGCAGGTAAGGAATGCGTGGGGACACAACCCTATCTACCTAGATGCAAATGGGTCATCCGCCCCCACATGGCCTAGCCTGAAAAGGCCAGCACGGGGTTGGGACACTCTCAGGCCTGCCACCATTGGGTTCAAATTCGACTTCCCATCCTTGGGTTGCTGTGGGCTGTAGCTGACTTGATCAGGTCTGCTACAGCTAGCAGCCACCCCCCTCCCCCGGGCTCACACACCCAGGGCCATGGCCTTCCCGGGGACATGCACGTGAGAAGGACTTACCTCCTTGATGCCAGAGTTTGGACTGGAAAGCCTGGGGGCAGAGCTTCCTGATCCGGACGGCAGCGTTCTGCGTCTGCTTGCACCACCAGCTTCTATTGGCCAGCGACCCGTGCCTGCGCAGAACACCCATTTTGATACTAGGCATTCTGTGTGGGGGTGGGCTGCTGGCCAATCAGAGCCAGCAGCGAACACAGATGCAGAATGCCACCAACAAGGCCCCCTCAGTCCTGACTATGGCGGCAGGAGGAAAGTCCCTCACACATATGTGTCCCCAGGAGGGCCCTGGCCCTGGGTGGGGTGGGGGGTCGCAGGGGGTGTCTGAGGAAGTCAGCCGCCTATATCTAGGTGGCTGAGCCCATGGAGGCCGAAGATCCACCCCAATGCGCTGGCAGATGTGCCGCTCCATGCGGTAGATGGGCCCCTTGGTGTCAGCGCAACGGAACAGAGGCACACATGCTGGTAGACTGGGCCCATGGACAGTGTAGGCCCCATCTACCATCACGCATGCCTCTGGTTTGATGCGCTGACAGCGTGGGGCCTGTCTACCACACAGAGCAGCACATTGCCATGGCTGAAGAACCCACCAGCCCAGTCTCGCCCCACTCTCGAATGGGGCGGGGCGAGACCGAACCAGGGGTGTCCCACTGACTGCTGCAGTCTTCATCGGACTGCAGCAGCTGGCAGTGAACCCCTAAGTGCTCGCTTGCACCCAGGGGTTCATGCCACCCACCGACCCACACTCAAAGTGCCTCACCTTTTTGGGTCCAGGGTCCATAGTTCGCCTAGCCTGGAATGCGATGTGCTGTGATCTGTGCAGGTGCGCACATTCTAGTAGCTCAGCCCCACGCTCACCTGACGTGTCAGCATGGGTTCAGTTTACCAGAGTGCGCAAGCCTGCACAGATCACTCTCCAGGCCGCGTGAGGAGCACCCCGGGCCTGGCAAGGTAAGGTGATCATGTGGGCCTGCCAGCTGTTCGGCCGATTTCAGCTCAATAGCAGCAGCGGGGAGTGGGGCCCACAGCTGTCCAGGAGGGAGAATGCGAATACTCTCCCTCCTGTACAGCTGTGGGATGGCTGGGAACACCCTGGAGCAAGTGTAGAACATGATTTCATGCTGTACACCCAGAACATGAGTAGGGCAGATCTGGGACGGCCTGGGACAGTTCTGAACGGAACCAGCCTCCAGCCAATGTGAATGCTCTGTCCAAGAGCTGCCCTAATCATGCTACAGAGGGTGTAGTGCGAATAGGCCTCTTGATAGAGGTGCAGGGCATAGTGCTCTACAACCTTCATCTGTTGGGTTTAAAGGCAGACACTCTCTGAGGGCCTTTTTGCACTTATGTGATTGGAATGGCCTCACACGCTCTGGAACACTCTATCCTCACACTGGGCTGGCTCCTCCGTCCCATAGTGGCCCAGAACATATGAGCCGCCCCAATCCTCAGTATCTATGGGTCCGTAAAAACTGCTCCACAGCTTGACCAGGAGCATCTAGTATGCTTCCAGTCAGCTCCTGTATACAACATGAGCACCACTTCTGAGAGCAAATGCTACATGCAGGTGGGGAGTCTGCATAGGCACGCACCATGTCATGATCACCACAGCAGAGGCCAGGTATGTGGCGGAAGAGGCTGCCGTGTTGTTATGGTGATTTGGATGGTCCAAGATAAGCCATCTGCACTACAACAACTTGATAGGGAAGTTGGAGACAGTGCCAGCACTCGTGGTGCAAATGGCAGCCACCATCCCTAATCTTAACAGTGGGATAACCACTGAAGTTAAGCACAAAAAGGCCCTGAATTCTTGTCTCATGAGAGAAAAGAGAGACACTCTTTTGCAAGCATGGGAAAGCAGTTCCACAGGTTTCCTTCAGTCTCTAGGGCAATACTGGAGAATGCAAAGAATTTTTAGAAACTCCACAACAACTGTGGAGAGACCCAGCAACAGTAACTGAAAAGGTTCTGCTGTCTATCTCATTAACTTCTTGCATCAAGTACTAAAAATGCACAATAGGCTTTTTCTAATTCTGAGCTCAAGCTCTGGGATGTCATGGTATCAAAGACCGGTTTGGGTCTATAGTCCAAATGATTAGTAATAGTAATATTTGCCCTTTCTGCATGGGCTATTATCCTATGCTAGGGAACAGTCCAGGGGCCTCCCTTCTGCACGCCAGTTTAAGAGATCCTCCTTGCATGTTCTGCCTGCATCAATGGGTACCCAAAATGGTACCATATCTTGCTGTAGCAGTAGACTCTGATGATGAGGCCTACCAAGAAGATGGCGCCCATAATCCTGAATAGCAAGCCGTCTGCTGTTTCCTCCCAGCAAGTGAGATTCAACTACCTGCTTTTGGTTGGTGGTTTAAAGACTCTTAGGATATAATTATCACTATCTGTGGTTTTATTGAGCTTTATATGCTGTCTCATATGCGATAGAAGACAATAATAAGTAATAATTACAAAATCAAATGGACACACATATGTGGTATTTCACCACTGCTAGTCTTCCTTTTATTTCACTTCAGTATTTGTGAGGAGGTCCAGCAGATAACTTTAAGGAAGATTAAATCAAAGCCTTAAGCATCTTGGAAATGGACTGACAGAAAGACTGCTGTCTTGTTTGCCAAACTTTTATGATCCTCTCTGGAGGTTGTTATGGGTACATGACATCAAATGACACAACGCAGGGAAGCATAAAGACTGGGCCTTTTTGGTAGTGGCTTCTGAAGGATGTATATGTGGTGTATATAGTCTTTTGATACCAAGCAAAAATCTTGTGAGTTATCCAGGCATATTAAATAAATGGTTCTCTTAACCCCAACCAATTGCTTTTAATTATTTTATTTGTTTATTTATATTTCTATCCTGTTTTATACCCAAAAGTCTCAGGGTGGTTCACAATAAAATCATAAAATAAAAAGCATGATTAAACCAATGACAGTGCCTGTATGCAGAGGGAGATGTTGTTCCCTCAACCAAAGGAGGGAAGACTAAGTTAACCCACTGTGGAGCAACTTTTCTGAATCCTTCCAAAAATAAAGAGATGTCCATCAAGGGGATTAGTAAGGTTTTTTTAGGATCATGCTCATTAGGAATGTGAAAAATTCTACTTCAGATACTTTATAAAGCATTCAAACTAGCTATGCCCTGTATACCCAGCTCTAGAATGAGGTGAGCTGAGGTAAGCTCTTAAGTTACCTCTCCTTATTCCTGGCTGCCCCTCCCAGCTTCTTTTAGAGTGCTGGGAGCAGCTGGCACTAACCATACTTCAAAGGGACTACACAGTGAAATCATCACATTGGTCTCCACAGCTACAGCAGGTCCCATCCCCTTACGCCCCAAAGAAGACCACGACACCATGAGCCATTTGCCTGCATTCCTCTCAGCAAACCCAGCCCCCGCATATGAAAGGCACAGCTTGAGGCTTTATGAAGAATTTGAAGCAGAGTTCTGCACAACCCTAATAATTATATAGATTTCAATATGTTGTTTACTATATGCTCCTTTGTTTGGATTTCAATTATTTGTTTTCTCTTTCCATTTCGGTAAGCTACTCAAAGAGCTCCATGTTTCTTATATAAACTGCTGAAAGAAAAAATAAATAAAAGCCTTGGATAGTCCTTTCTCTTGCACTGTGCAGAAACTCTTCTTACCTTTAACCTTTGTGTACAAAAATGTGACATGAAAGGAAATGGCTGGAAACAACAGCTTATATATTTTCCACACCCCTCCCCTCCCCAGCATTAAAATAACTAATTGTTCTTGACCTCACTTCTATCTTAAACCACAATGGCCCTAGCCTTCTCTAATTTCTTTTGCTATCTCTTATTATGGAATAACCTAAAAACATTCTTTCCCCTTCTTTGTTGGTCCATCCGCTAGGCCCGGCTTCACAGGATATTGTTGTTGTTTACCTGGTTGACTGCATGGGCACCTCCGTGCAGTTTTCTTGGTAGTGATGCAGAAGTGGTTTGCCATTGCCTACTTCTGGAAAGAGACTGCGGAACAAACTAGCAACCCTCTGCTACCCAGGCTGTTTGCATTACCACTGTGCTACAGCTCCTTCCACACAAGATACAACTAGTGACATATTTACTTCTTGTTTGTATTGATCTAGTGGCTAGGGATTTGGACTCTTATCTGGGAATACCGGGCTTGATTCCGCCCTCCTCCATGAAACCAGCTGGGTGACCTTGGGCTAGTCACAGCTCTCTTCTGAGCTCTCATAGCCTCACAGGGTGTCTGTTGTGGGGAGAAGAATAGAAAGTTTTGTCAGCCACTCTGAGTCCCCTTAAATGGGTGAGAAAAGCAGGACAGAAAAGCCAGCTCTTCTTCTTCTTCTTCTCTGAGAATAAGATGAGAAAAGAGATGTTCTTGGCTATCCATATAACTATTACCAGAGCAGGCTAGGCACAAATAACAAGAAGAAGATTCAGTGCCCAGGTGGTGGTTGTCCTCTTATTTTCATTTTTACTTCAGTCTCAAACTTATCGCTAATCAACGCCACTAGAAGGAAAGCAGAATTCCTACAATATGATATTTGCAGAAGGGATCTAGCTGAGGCGGTCACCCTGCAAGCTAAATATGGGTGTTTTTCCACCGTCATTAAAAGTACCCATTAAGTACCCATTAATGGGTATGTAATGGCATTTTTGTACCCATAAATGGGTACTTAATGGATACTTCTCGTGACAGTGGAAAAACATCCTTAGACTACTGTACTGTAGGGATGTGCACAAATGTGCTTTTTTTGTATTCAATTCGTATCCAACCAAACGCAAGAAAATTCATATTCATTCGAATAGATCCCCTTTGAATGTGGTAGGATTCGTACTTGATATAAATGTTCAGTTCCATACAAATCCCATATGAATCCCATACAATGCCTAAGAATCCCATACAAAACCTCATATGAAGCTTCATACGAATGTATCAAAACATTCTACTCAAATTTGAATGTCAATCTCTGAATGTGCCAACATTCGATTCCAATTTGAATGTCTGAATTTGGCCAAATCTGTATGAATTCCAAGTGTTACAAATATTTGTGCACATTCCTACTGTACTGCACTCTACATGGGCTATCCTTAAAAATGCAAGTGGCTATTTTTCTCCCCACAACAGAACATCCTGTGAGGTGGGAGGGGCTGTGAGAGCTCAGAAGAGAACTGTGACTAGCCCAAGGGCACCCAGCTGGCTTTTTGGAGGAATGTGGAATCGAACATGATATTCCCAAGTACGAGTTTGGCTCCCTAACCATGAGACCAACCTGGTCAAATCTAGTAGGGGATACCTCTCTTCCATTATGCATTTTGTGTGTAGAGCACGTATGTATACAAGTAGACAAAAATATGAAATATTCCTTATCAAAAAAAGTTTTCTTACTACCTTAAAAGATCATTTCTGGAAGGGCCTAAAAACCTTCCTTTTAACTCTTCAGGATGAGCACTAAACCTGAGTCGCAATTTATGTTTCTTAAATTTTAGTACTCTTATGTTGATTTTACATGTACTTTAAATGATTTGTGTGCTAATACTATCTGTATGATGTTATATATATAGGCATTGCATTTTGTATTTTTGTCCTGCCCTGTAGTGTAAATGAATGCTATTGTTGTTGTTGTTGTTATTCTTGCAATCCTACACATCAAGAGATGTTAACAATGTTGGCCCTTTATAACTTTTCCTGATGCCCAGACATTCTGACACCCACAACTTATTATCTGGAGGAAAAAAGATTATTTTTATCTCAAAGGCCATGGCTACACCTCAACACTATAGTCTGGATTGGGAACTGAGGCTGTTTTAAGCCTGGTCACACTTACCTTGGGGTGGGGACAAGGTGAGACAGCTGTGGGAGCAGTGCAGCCGCTTTGCTGCCAGAAGAACACGAGGGAAGACACTCTTGGAAGGCAGACTCAGGTCACACACACCTCTCCAGCTTTGAGTCCCAGAGCCTGATGGCTGCTTTCCACATATACTATTGCAGTACGCAACAAGACACCTTCCTGAGGTGAGGTGAAGCAAGGTAGCTCAATGCGCAGCACAGAACGTGGCTGGTAGTGGCTAGCTTTGGTTGAGCTGCCCCCCCCCCCCCAATGCTGGGCTGGGCACAGACCGGCAGCCCTTCACCTGAGTCTGTTTCCGGCAGCTGGAATGGTGCTGGGATTACCCCAATCAGGGTGGGAAAGTCCCTGGAAGATGTAGAAATGTACTATGGCGTCCGCTTTCCAAAGACCGTAAGGGGTGACATTTTTCCAAAATTCACTGAAGATCACTGCAACAAATCTTTGCCAGTTACAGGAGTCAGCCTAACCCTTTTTTCCTTTTATTAAGATGACACCCCCAAAACCAAATCAACAGAATGCATCTTTCCCAAGAATGCCTGAGAATTACCTGACTCCTTTAAATAATGCTTGGCAATTGACGAAATCCCTTGTGGTGCTATAAAGTTATCTGCTCCTTCTTTCTTTGCCATTCCTTCTATCGGAGCAGTCAACGGCTTCAGCACTGAGTGAGTCAATAGGTCTTCATAGAAGCTTTTTAAAAACAAAGCAAAATGCCATAAAGATTTAGTAAGTAAGACATAAATCTAGTTGCGCACTTGTGTCTCACAGAAAGAATATATATTCTTTTGGAACCACTAACATAGGCTCTGTTCAAACATAACAAAAGGGGTGCTTCAAATGCCTCAGAGAGGCAGTATGTGGCCTTCATGTTCCCAGGCCTTCTCCAATCCTCCTTTTCTAGCCTTGAATGTTCATGAGAGTGGGACGGGCAAACTGGTGTGTGAACAATTCTAAGGCTGCTGCAAATATTCATGATTTATTCTGGAATATCCAAATGCAGTAGAAGCAGGGTGAATTCCCATTACAAGCTTAAAACGGTTTCGAAACGGTTTAGATCCTCGCAGTCCCCACGTCAGGTTGGCTTAACACGTTTTCCGCGTGTTAAATCACCCCAAAGCATTGTAAATGTTAACACTCATTTCAACAGGTCTCGCTCCGGTTCGTTCATTTGAAATGTTTTACATTTCTTACTGTGGGAACGGTACCGTTTTAGTGGGATTAGAATGTATGTTTAGGGTTTCCCTCCCCCAATAGCTTGCTTCCAAAGATAGTGATTTTACTGTAAAAATCCATCCCTTACAGCAGCCGCTACACTGTAGCAATCCATCCACTTCACACTTGATAACAATGTTGCAATTTTGCGCAATTCTGAAAGTTCTGACCTTTGGAAAGGGAAAAGAAAGGAAAGCAGCTGGAGGTTCTGGGAGATGTGTGAATGTTTTTAAGGCTGTGGCAGTGGGGGGGGGGGTGAAGGGAACTTGAGTTGCCGCTGCTGCTGTATGCCGTGGGCAATGGGGAGAGGAGGGGAAAGAATTGCTGGCTGCCCAGTGCCGTTTTTTCATCCATCCAGGCAAGCGGCAGCCACCCAGCTAGGTTCTCTGAAGGGGTCCCTTATGGGTGGCATGTTCACGCCAGGAGGAAGAAGGCAGGGCATCCCTGAAAAGCGGCTTTTAGAAAGTAGCCACTTGAGTCCCCCCTTGAGTCACGTACGCCAGGTACGATCCTCAGAATCCAGATTGAAAGTGATTAAGTTGAAAGTAATGGGATCAGGCTTGTAATGGGAATGCGGCCTAAGTAACCAATGTCTGGATGCAACCTAAGCCAAAGTCTGAGCCACCTCAGAGATGCTTTGTTGTTGTTCATACTGTTGTCTGATCACAGCCTAAGTAAGTGATTACGATTACAAACATCAAAATCAGTAACGAAGCATATACAAGGGCAACAACGAAAAAATTATCAGAAAAATCATCATCACTGATGACTGACATCAGGCCTTTACAGCTAAGGCTGCATGCAAGAGAGCAGAAGATCACTAGCAAAGCGGGAATACGACACTTCTTCCTTTCCCTCCTAGTGTTGAGTTTTTTGGATTTTAAATTCAGAACAGGCCTTATTATTGACTCATTATAAGTCACTCTCTAGCTGCCTCCTCAGCTAAAGTGTGTGAGAACAGGCCCCCTTAAGTAATCAACTCAGAAGAAATGACTCTTTTTCACTTACTCTACTAGTGAGGACATGGAGCTAATCTGAAATAACCTCTTCATTCTGTTCTGATGTTTAAGGGAGAAGTTAAGCATTAGACAAAGTTAAGACATTAAGGGCATTTCGGTGAGCAAGTTTGGTCTAGTGGTTAAGGAGCCAGACTCTTTATCTGGGAATACTGGGTTTGATTCCGCCCTCTCCCATGAAGCCAGCTGGGTGACCCTGCGCTAGTCACAGTTCTCTTCTGAGCTCTCACAGCCCCACCTACCTCACAGGCTGTTCTGTTGTGGGGAGAAGAATAGAAAAGCTCTGTCAGCCGCTTTGAGTCCCCTTAAATGGGTGATAAAAGCGAGGGTAGAAAAGCCAACTCTTCTTCTTCCCGTACCAGGCAGTAGATTTGACCATGGTCCATGTCTGGGCCTCTTTCATCTGCACCTTAGAGAAGACCAGAGAGGGCCTATCTCCTTCTAGTACACTCCATTTGAACAGGACAAAATGTTGATTGGGCTAGGATACCCAAAATGATGCTCTGGTCCAGCCTATTGGTATCCCTCTTTTTTGATATCTGTGTTCTAGAGGGTGGTATATAGGACCACAAAGGTGTGTGGACAGCATGCCTTGAGGATCTGGTATAATACCGGGGGGGGGGGGTATTTTCGATGGTACCCTTCCTCAGAACCAAAGCTGGTGCAAACTTTGGAGCTACCGTGGAACAGGTTGTCCTAATGTGGGCAGCCTTGTTCCACACCAGAAGGATTAATTATTCTGAACTAGGATGCCCCATTCATTCACAACTGGACGTCTACCAGCTTCAAGTGCAAATATGACCTAAGCTACTCACAGCATGGAAATCAGTATTAATATCTTCCACTAGAGATAATGTTAAAAAGTACAGGTCCAATAGCCAATTGAAAACTTGGGAACTTAATGTCAAAACAAACAAACAAACAAACAAACAGTTTTGTCAGGCTAATATCATGTGATTCTCAACTCTGGGTGTTTACAATATGAACTCCTGAATCCTCTTTTTAAATAATAAAAATGTGCAATGTTTGTGACTAAGGCTTGCATGAGTCATTCTGAAATTTCAAGATGTTCCAGCACAAGCTCCCCATCTGGCAAATAGTGAAGCCATTATCAGTAAGGTAGAAATGTATGCAAAGCTACAGCACGATCCTAATTTGGTGGGTGTAAAGCAGGGGGGGGGAGGGTAAATAACAACAGGCAAGAATACAGGTTGAAACTGCGTTGCAAAGTTGCACTCAAATCGAATTAGCAAAATGGGTCATTAAATTACTTTGTTTAAAAAAAAGAAGAATCTCCCCAGCAAAGGAAATCGGTTGTCAAAATTCATTTTGACATTTTACCCATCAGTCCCGTATTGTGGATTTAGAGCTCAGCAATGCACTTACCTACCAGCCTCAATTACTGAGATACTGCAAACCACCACCACCCCAAAAGCATCCCGGTACCCTTTTTTTCATTCTCCCCTCTGGCTCACCTTTGATGCTTTTTGGCATAGTCGGGCAGGCGGGTGACATACTGGGCTCCTAAATCTGCCGAGCACCTCGGATCGTGGGAACTGCGGCTCGTTGACATTCTTCCCCCTGAAAATCACGTGCGTGGAGACAAGAAGTTTTTTAAAGCAGAGCCGCGCGTGTCCAATCAGCGTCCTCCGTGGGGCAAAACTAAGCCGGAGGCGCCTAGTAACTGGGAAGCGGCAGCAGCAGCCGCGGGAGGAGGCAAGCGCGCGCCCGCCCGCCTCCGCTTTCGCCATCTCCAGCCCCTTCCAACACCATCACCCTGACCACCCTGCGATGCACGTCAGCTCAGAAAGAAGACCCATTCATCTCAACGGACCTGCACTTACAAAGAAATGCGCTTAGGGGTGTTTTTCCACTTAGCACTAGAGTACCCATTAAAGACCCTTGAAGGACCCTTAATGGGTCCTTTAGGGCTAAGTGGGAAAACACCCTAGGTTTGCTCTCTTGAGAAGCAACGGGGTTTTCAAGACGGCCAGCCCTGCTGCATGCGTGACAGACGGACCGCCCGATGTCAGCCGCCCGCCTGGCTCCGACGTAGCTGTGCAGCAGGGCAGGGGCAACGTCTCGAGGTGGTGGCCAGCTCGAACGACCAGTATGCGTGGCAAGAACGTGCAAGAACCAGAGCCCACCAGAGAAACGCGCACAGGGGGTTATCTGGGGAGAACGGAAGCTTGGCACGACGGCAATCGGGGTCTCCGACTGAACCCCAGCGGCAGCATGAGGGCAGAGCAGCTCCTTCTCCCTCCGCGCTTCAGCCTTCTCCTCCCCTTCCTTGTTCCTCCTCCCTCAGAAAGCTTCAGATTTGGGAAGGGAGGAGTCCCCATGACGTGCTTAATAAGTGGCGGTCTGAAGTCCCACGGCTTGCCGTTCGCTCTCCTCAGAAACCCCGCATGGTCTTTAATTCCTTTTTATGGCATTTCGGTACCACGAAAACATTTCGAAGCGGGTTATGGAGCGCTAAGCAGCAAGGATAAAAACAGCTTTGAAAGACGGGTGGCCGTTTCTTCCCCGGGGAGGCCGCCACCCTGTTGCCACCTTAATCCCTCCTATTAGACGAGAGTCGCTGTACACGTGACGGACGGGGATCCTTCAAAGGACACCCCGCTCGCGTTCAACGGGACCCGAGGAAGCGTCACAGCGAGGGGCAGGATCCCACCTCAACTTGTTTACACTTTTTTTCGGTCTGTTCTCCCGCACTCCGCCTATTCCGTCTTGCTTCCGAATACAAAAGCCCCCCCGGCCTCCTTCCATTTTATGGTCACAACAAGCAGGGAGGCAGGCAGGCAAGCAAGCGCCACCCGTCGCGCAACTTGGGCTGCCAGGCGGAGTCTCGGCCCAAGGTCATGCGGCGGCCGGCGTGCTGTCGAGCGCTCCTCGCCGTCCGTCCTCCCTCGGCCGCGCGTCCGCCTTCGGAGGACGGAGGGCAGAGGTGGCGTCCGTTCGCACCCTCTCTACAGCCCTGCCGACCTGGCGGCCCGCGGACTCCCTCCTTATAGGGCAGTAAGCCAGGCCTGATGTGACTTGACTTCCCACCGGGGCAACTCCGTATGCCGAGCAATGCTGGCGGCAGCGGAGAGACGCCGCCGCCGCCGCCTATTGTCACTTTCCTCCGGCTGCCCTTTCACCCCACGCCACACGGGCAGCCGCTGCGTTTAGGCCGGAGGACGAGAGAGAGAGAGAGAGAGACCCACCTGCGCCCCGCGCCTTGTCCCAGACCACGACGCGCAAGAGGCCTTGGGGAAGCTCCCGGCGCAAAAGGGCAGCGCATAAGCTGCCCGTCAGCCCCGCGCCGACGACCAGGACCCGCGCCATAGCTGGAGCAGCGGCGGCAAGGGCAAGCGGGCGGGCGGACCGACGCGGGATCCTCCTCCCTCCTTCTTCCTTTCTCGGGGCCGCGTCTTGTGCAATTGGGAAACGGAGCGAGCGAGCCGGGCGGAGCTGCCGCCCTGCCTTGCTTGCTGCGAATCGACCGACAGAGGGAGTTGTGTGTGGAGACAGAAGCGCTGGTGGGCGCAAAGACGGAGCGCTTGCCTCAGGCCCGCCCGGCGGCTGCTTGTAGCCGGCTCCACTGCAGGCGAACGTCACGTCTTGTTTCGTGGAGGAATAAGTTTTACGAGCAAAATATCGGGGCTGATCTGGCCTTGACTGTCGCCTAGTGGGGTCTTTGTTTTTAGCTGCTGGTTGGAGGCTGCAATGTGCAGCACCTTCCGGTGAGCCTGCTGTGAGTGCGCTTTAGTTATCCGGGCTGTGCTAAACCCCCTCCTGAATCTCTAGAATGGTTGGTTATTTCAGAAGTATCATGGGACTCTGGAAGACAAAAGAAGGTTGCTGACCTCTCGGACTAAGCAGCCCAAGCCTAAGGACTTATTCTGGGATTAAATCCCAGAACCTGTCATCTGTAGACCTGGCTTAGACGACAGGTGGTTCTGGAGGGGACGCGCCTATATGCGAGAGCCACTGCCTGGCTATATTCCGCTCTCACTAAACCAGGCCTTCTCTCTTGACCGGTCTGCTGTATCCTGCATTGCCTTGGACATCACCTTAGCAGTCTATATTCTCACACGTCCGTCCATGACCTTGGACTTCGGCAGGAAACCCGATGAACCAGATATGACTGTAGTTACTAGACATATTCCTGTTTTGCGTTCATTCTTTGTCTTCTGCTATTAGCTCAATAAATGGAATAACCTACTTCCATTTATGTTATCTGTGAGTTCCTGGCCTATGTCAGGGCTTGAGGGTGATGCAGTGGGCTGTGGTCACACCTAAGGTTTAATCCAGCTTCAGTCCACTTTCACAGCAGTCATTTTCATATTATCTAGCCCAAAGATGAATTTTCTGAGTTATTTAACATTGAAAGAAAACAGCTTGTCGCTTTGCTGATGTATTATTCTCTCACTCTGAAAGTGGACTGAAGCTGAATTAAACCTTAAGTGTGACCACAGTGTATGATCCTTTCTGCAGTTCCTGACTTTAGAGCCAGATCAGCGATCTGAATGAGTGGGCCCAGTGATCTAGTCCGCAAGGAGCTGTGCGCCTTTATCCCCCTTATTGCAGGCTCCACCAGCCTGTTGGCAGAGCAGGAGCAAAAATGAAAAGAAAAAAGTCAGTTGAGAAAGAATTTAGTGGAAGAAGGTTGCTCTCTCTTGAGACTAAACAAAAATAACTGGGAATTTGATAAAATAATTTGGAAAAATTGTTGCTGGGCTGTGGTAAGTTTGTGGGGTAATTGTTCTGGTTTTTGGTCAGTTTGGGGGACCGCACACTGTTAGGGGCGATCCAGGCAATTGCAGACTAGTTAGTTTATTGGACCAGGTCCATGTAAGGCAGTGATGGCCAACCTATGACACGCGTGTCACAGGTGACACGCCAGGTCCTTTTGGGTGACACACATGGTCACACTGGCACCTGGGTGTGTAGAGCTTGCTTGTTTTTGAAGTGTATGAAATACCAACTTTCAACTGAATATTAGCAAATGAAATTCAGCAACAACAGTCACTAATGTAAAGAATTATTTGTTTTTGCTTTTAATAAAATACATATATCATAAATATAACTTTTTTACTAGAGCTACAAATGTCACAAAATTATGGATATTTCTAGATGTGACACAGCACCCGAGTTAAGCTAGGTTTTCTTGCAAATTTTGACACACTGAGCTCAAAAGTTTCACCATCACTGATGTAAGGTGATGGAAACCATCATTAAA
Source organism: Aspidoscelis tigris stejnegeri (assembly GCA_023333525.1). Lineage (NCBI taxonomy): Eukaryota > Metazoa > Chordata > Lepidosauria > Squamata > Teiidae > Aspidoscelis > Aspidoscelis tigris. Next base: position 84,947,301 of record JALMGA010000002.1, on the reverse strand, counting down.
GATAAAATTAGTGTGCACATGGAGGAGCCGGCATTGTTGAACAAAAGTCAGCATGGCTTCTGCAAAGGTAAATCATGCCTTACAAACTTGTTGGATAAAGGCAAACCAGTAGACATTGTCTATCTGGACTTTCAGAAGGCTTTTGACAAAGTCCCACATCAAAGGCTACTGAGTGAACTCATCAGCTAAGGAATAAAAGGACAGGTTCTATCCTGGATTAGTGATTGGCTTAAAGACTGGAAGCAGAGAGTAGTAATATAAATGGCCAATTCTCAGGGTGGAGGGAGGTGAAACGTGGGGTCCCCCAAGATTCAGTGTTGGGACCAATGCTTTTTAATTTATTCAGCGAAGATCTAGAGGAAGGGGTATATAGTAAAATAGCAAAGTTGATACTGATGATACTAAATTATTTAGGATAGTAAAAACTGAAAGAGATTGTCAGGAGCTCCAGAGGGATCTCTTGGCATTGAGTGAGTGGGCAGCCAAGTGGCAAATGTGCTTTAATCTTAATAAGTGCAAAGTAATGCCAAGAATCCAAATTATGTCTATAAACTGATGGGGGCTGAGCTTTCTGCAGCATACCAGGAAAGGGATCTTGGGGTTCTTGTAGACAGTTCAATGAAGGTGTCAGCCCAGTGTGCAGCAGTGGTGAAAAAAGCTAATTTAGTGCAAGGAATAATTAGGAAGGGAATAGTAAACAAGTCAGCAAGGGTAATTTTGCCCCTTTGCCACATGTCAGCTGCAGACTCTTTGCCCAAGTCTGTCCTGGGTGCTTTTGGTGCCGGTAACTTCAAAGACCCTTCGGAACCTTTCAGCCTTTGACAACTGCATTGCTCTCATGAGGGGTTTTTCTTCAGAGCCTGCACTAATCTCTGAAGTTGCTTTCGGAGGGATTTCGGAGCTGGCTTCGGAGAGACTCCGAAGTCTTGACTTTGGGGCACAAACCCCCATGGGTGCCTCCCCCCCCCCCGAGCCTCCTCTAGAGTCCATTGCCAGATTGTAGTGGAAACAGGCTCCCTACAATCTGGATTTTAAGGCTGAAGACCCCATTGTAGACCCAAAGGGGTCTACATGAAATTCGGATTATAGGTCCTGAAGGACCCATATGATCCAGATTTCCCTAGCTGTAGTGGAAGCAAATGTGTCCCTAATGGGGTCTGTGGTGGAAATGGGGTCATCTGGCTCTAAGCCAAATGGGTCCTTAATGGGTGCTTCAATGGGTACTTAGTGCCAGTGGAAAAACACCCATAGATTATACATAGAAACATAGACATAAGGTATTTAAGGTGGTATATAGATACATGACATGTGGCATCCATAGAAATGAGGCATCCATAGATAAAAAGATACAGAGAACATATAGGGTGTTTTTCCACATAGCACTAAAGGATCCGTTAAGGGTACTTTAGTGCTAAGTGGAAAAACACCCACAGACAGTTCTCCGCTGGTGAGAACAGGCCACACACAGACTCACTTGTCCATTTGGCTTGAACAAAGCTTTCACAGACATAGGTGTCTCCTGTGCACGAACAGGGCTCACAGATAGTGTCTCACTCTGTAGAGATGTGGGTACTACCCTGCCTGCTGTGGAAATACTGGAGCATCCATGTGCAAATCCGGATCTACCCACGAGGGGTCCACCTATCACCTCAGGTGTTTTGGGGGATAGGGGGTGCAATCTCTGTAGATGCTCCGGAGAATCTTTGAAGATCCTCCAGAGCGGCTCTGTAGAATCTCAGGAGCAATCTGCCACTAACTTCTAAGATCCTCTGGAACCTTTGACAACAGTGTTGCTCTTGCAAGGGGTTCTCTTCGGAGCCTGTGCTAATCTCCGAAGGCAACTTCAGAGGGACTTTGGAGCCGGCTTCAAAGGGACTTCGAAGTTTTGAGCTTGTCCCCCCTCCATGGGTGCCCCCTAAGCCTCCTCTAGACCGCATTGCCCAATTGTAGTGGAAACAGGCTCCCTATAATCCAGATTTGATGCGTGAAGACCCCATTGTAAACCCCTTTAATGAGGTCTACAGAAAATCCAGATTATAGGTCCTGAAGGACTCAAATGATCTGGATTTCCCTAGCTGTGGTGGAAATAAATGTGGCTCTAATGGGGTCTGTAGTGGAAATGGGGTCGTCCTGCTCTGAGCCTAATGGGTCCTTAATGGGTCCTTCAATGGGTACTTAGTGCTAGTGGGAAAACACCCGTACTGTACATGTGGTCATCTCCTGGTTGACCACTTGGGTACCTCTATGCTGTTTTCTTGGCAGAGGAACAGAAATGGTTTCTGACTGCCTAATCCTAGGGGGAGGCTTGGAATTGAGCTGGCAGCTCTCTGCTTTATTTTAAGAGGTGTTTTTCAGGTCTTCTGTTTTACATCCTGCAGTGCTATTTAGAGAGGGAGTAAGACGATATCCCAGAGTTTTATTTTTTGAATTAAGCCACATTAAAAAAAATCAGGTGTCAGCAACTCCTCATGATTACCTTTCCAGAGCTCATACTGATTTCGCACTGACTGCAAGTACTTTCAGCAGGCTCAATCTTTTAAATGGCTAGGATAACCTAAATCCAGGTTATTCCCATTTTCCCTTCTGTTTCTAGGGCCTGTGATGCCAATTCATAGGGATTAAAATTTACAACCATTAAAAAAACAAAAAACCTACAGTATACCTTTTTGAATATATGTACATGATGTTTTTGTTACTACTTTGAACAGCCAGCAGATGGGAGTAGTGTATTTTCTTTGGAATTGCCTTTCCTAACAGCAGCAGCAGTAGTACCAACAATAAATTCCATTTTGAGGTTCCTGAAAAATGGCCACTAAAGGCTTTTGGGTCAATAATCCAGCTAAATGATAAGATGGTATATATTTTCAAATCGCTATACTCTATGTTATACCATATGGTAGCTAAATATACACACGATAGCTCCAAATATTGAACAAATCCTTTAGTTTGACATGGTTTGAGGGCCGATTCAAGGTGGATTCAGGGTGGATTTGACGCTTTCAGAGCGGATATGTTATAGGATACGTATCAGAAACATATCGGATATGTACCAGTTATGTACCGTATGTGTTTGTATCAGACATTTGTACAAATTTGTACGAATACATTCGTATTAAATAGAATTCTACCACATTCGAAGGGGCTCTGTTAGAACGAATATGAATTTTCTTACATTCGATTTGATACAAATTGAATGCAAAAAGACCATTCATGCACATCCCTAGCACTGTGTATTAGGGTGTGCAAAACCTGTTTTGAATTTTCTTAAAACATTTGAAATAGCATTGTCCATCAGAGCTTGCTATGCAGAGCATTATCACGTACGTGTTTTGGATATTTTCGGGCTTTGTCCAACTTCTGCCAGTCCAACTAAGTTTTAATCCAGCTTCAGGCTACGAGAGAACACAGCAGCAATGCAACAAGCTGATTTCTTTCAGCATTAGCTAACACAGAAGATCTACCTCTGAGGCCAGGTTCCCACTCAGCAGTTTTATCCAGTTTTAATTGAGTTGTTTTTTTTTTAAATCAGCAGTGAGAACTAATTTCTGAGTGTTCCCACAGTTGCTTTATAACATGGACTCAAAAAGGAAGCATTGAAGTGGAGAAAGGGGGGCAGCAGCAGCACTCTTGTCTGAAAGAGAGGGACCAATGAGAGAAAAGAGAGGGAGCAACTCACTTTCACACACTCACACACAAGCAGTACTGAATCTGATGCAGAAGAAAACAATTAAATAGGATTCATAATACATTACTTCCTCTGCTTTTGTGAGTGAGAGAGAGTGAGGGGAGGTTCTTGATAATTGCAGAGAAACTGTTTTCCCTCGGTGCTGCTTTCTCCATCTCCCCCTCCCATCCTTTTTCAGACAAGTGTGTATGAGAGGGAGAGGAGGGCATGGAAGATCTGCTGAGGCTACAGCTTGGCAAATCACCTCAACTTCACAAGCCCCTGCCAAGAACCATCCCTCCATCTCCCTTTACTTTTTAAAATAGAGGATTTCAAGCACCCGAGTAAGGCAGAGGGCGGGTTGAAAGGGGAGGGGTCGTCAGAGAACATCAACCCCTACAGCAGGATAAGAGGAAGGGAGATTGCCCCTAAAAGTATGTTTCCTCCCATAACCTCAACCTTGCCCTTTCCATTGTGGAAAAATAAAATGATTGTCAGAACCAGAATGAGAGCTGATTTAATCCGCATACAGACAGTCTCCTTTCCGGGAACTTTACTCCTTAAAAGGTACAGATTCTTTAAAAAGAGTGGGAACTTCGACAAGTCAAAGTGGTTTCAAAGCTCATTATATATTGAATGGGAATTCACCCTGAGAGTTACATAACACAGGAAGAAAATGAATGTTCACTTTGTTGATGTGTTCTTCCATTCTGAAAGTAGACTGGAGCTGCATTAAAACTTAGGTGTGAACACAGCATAACAATTAACCTTTAGATGGGTGGCAGGAACTGCGGAACTCCAAATGAGCCCCAGTAACTCATGTTACTGTGCAATGATATCATTATACAGTGTCACAGAATGATTCTTCGGGTGTTTTTCCACTGTCACTAGAATTACCCATTAAGTACCCATTAATGGATACAAAAATGCCATTACGTACCCATTAATGGGTACTTAATGGGTACTTCTAGTGACAGTGGAAAAACACCCTTTATTTCACTCTGTGATTGCTAAGAGGGCAAAAAACAAACAGGTGATCTAATATAAGGCCCTCACCTAGTTCTATGGGTTAGGGTTAGGGTATTAGCTAGAAGATCTACTACCTACCCATGTAGTAGATCAACATTGTTTCCAATGTTTTACAAAACATTTGAAATGTTTTGCCCATGTCTGTTGCGTATTACACATACTTTCTTGTACTATTGATTTGCGTACATACAGTGACCTGTCTTCTAGGTTGTATTTTTATTTTTTACTCTTTTAATTAACCCCTTGGCCTTACTTTTGCCCATGTCAAAGCATAACAGCTTTTTCTACTTTGTCCTAGATTGGTTCCAATTACATAATTCTGTATAAACTCACTCTTAAATCCTATTTCACCCATACAGGCAATGACATATCTATTGCTAAACTTCCATATGTTGGCCCTTATGGATGTTCAGACACTTGCCAAGGTTTTTCTTGGGATCTGTGAAACTATCTGAAGGCACCAAATCAATAAATGATCAGTTCCAGGGATTTATTTTCTAGGGTGGTTTTTTTTTAAATTGTTCAGTACAGTTCCTCTTTGCTCTTTGTCCTCTGAACAAACGTTAAGCATGCCCCTCCTACATCCTTCTTTTATTTTTATAATCCAAGTCAGGACGGAGAAGGGCTTTGGTGACAGAGTTTATGAGAGCGGACTTTCATCTTTCTCAAGGTAAGGATCAGACTTGGTTATATACCCTCCTAACAAACTACTGAGATTTAAGTATTCCCTTTTGGTTCATAACATTTCACGCTTGCTTCCATATGATGAACAGAATGGCAAGGCTTATGTATGAAAGGTGTATTGCAATGGCTTTGAATACAGGATCAAGGCAAAAGGACTCCCACTACTTTATAGGAAATGTTTCCTGGTTTGATTATGTGTTTTTGTCTTCAGCAGCAACTAGAATGCACCAAGCATTTGACTTTCTCTGTTCGATCGGATTTGACTTTCTCTGTAGAGGAATAAGCTTTCTGTTCCCACCTAAACTGTCCTAAGACATACTAGAAGTTTAATTTTGTGATCAATTTGTTTCTCTGCTCCTCATACTTTCTCTTCGGTGGAGTGTACTTATAAGAGGAAATGGAGTTTACTGTGCCTTATGTATGGACAAGAATTAACGAGGCAAGGCAGGCAGCAGGTCAGGAAAACCAAGATTTCAGAAGGAATACCATATTTTCCGGCGTATAAGACGACTGGTCATATAAGACGACCCCCAACTTTCCAGGTAAATATAGAGTTTGGGTATACTCGCCATATAAGAAGACAACACCCGGCATATAAGACGACCCCTGACTTTTGAGAAGATTTTCCTGGGTTAAAAAGTAGTCTTATACGCCAGAAAATACAGTAGTTGCTGAGTGTTGTAGAGAGCGCACTATGTATGGTCAGAAAGGTGCATCAGAGCACAGAGTAGTTCATGTGCTGGTTCACATGCAGTTTTAAAAAAACACCTCTGAGACAGCTCAGAGAAGGATTAGTGTTGTTTGCAGCTGGGATCGTTCTTATGCAAAGTACCTTTCCACACTTTGCCTCCTGTCTCTAGGAAGCAAAGGATGGAATGGTTCTAGTACAGTGATGGTGAACCTTTTGAGCTCGGTGTGTCAAAATTCGCACGAAAACCTAGCTTAACTCGGGTGCTGTGTCACTTCTAGAAATATCCATTGTGTTATATTTTTGATATATGTATTTTATTAAAAGCAAAGACAAATAATTCTTAACATTTGCTAAATCTTCAATTGAAAGATGGTATTTCATACACTTCAAGAACAAGCAAGCACTACACGCCCAGGTGCCAGGGCGACCATGTGTGTCACCCAAAAGGGCTTGGTGTGTCACCTGTGACACGCGTGTCATAGGTTGGCCATCACCATTCTAGTATGTACTAATGTTACCAACACTGCTCCAGTTCTGAACTGTAAGCGAATGTGGAGGGAGTAAAATTTTGGATCTTAAGTCTATTAAGTCCCAGTCTCACCAGATCTCTACTTCCTTTACTGAAAGGGCCAACAGTAATTAACTGTATCAGCAGTTTGTAACTGAATGGAGAGATCTGTCTTTTTTGCAAAACGCTACAGAGCCTTCCTTTGCTTTTTGGAAATATTTCATATTATCAGTCCAAGGCTTCTAATTCCAAGTTAAAAATGGTCTAGCGCAGTGATGGCCAACCTATGACACACGTGCCACAGGTGACATGCCAAGCACTTCTGGGTGACACACTTGGTCACACTGGCACCTTGGCATGTAGTGCTTGCTTGTTCTTGAAGGGTGCGAAATACCAACTTTCAACTGAAGATTTAGCAAACGAAATTCAGCAACAAAAGTCACTAATGTAAAGAATTATTTGTTTTTGCTTTTAAAAAATACATATATCAAAAATTTAACTTTTTTACTAGAGCTACAAATATCACAAAATTATGGATATTTCTAGATGTGACACAGCACGCAAGTTAAGCTAGGTCTTCTTGCGAATTTTGACACACCGAGCTCAAAAGGTTCACCATCACTGGTCTAGCCTCTTATTACTCCAATTAAGGCCAAATCTTAAAGCTCTGATAGAATCACATTCCATTTTAGGACTCATGGCCCAAGACAATGCCTTTACACTAGAATCTTTCCCAATCGTATTTAGCCAATTCTTTTTATTAATAATCACAAGCGGTATCACTAAGCATCCACACTTGCAGACACTTAGTGCATACAAAATGTACCTAAACCTCTCCAAACCTTACCATGGCCATCTTTGCTCCCTGGTACCAGGGCCAGCATGCCCAAGTGACACTGTCACCTTGGCAAGTGGGTGTCCAGCCATGTGTGTTGACAAGCACATGACCCTCCTGCAAGTCTTCAAAAAGGAAAACATGTGGATTGAGTGTCCAGAGCCTTCCTGGCTCTGGCGCTGGTACATGTGTGGGGTAGTTAAACCTGCACCATGCATAGTTTGTGAAGGGAATGCCCTGGCATGGAAACAGCTGTTTCTGGTGCAGAAAGCCTCTGTGAGATACAGACGCTTCATCTAGGAGCATCCCCCACATGTACTACACATGCAAATGAGATTGGGAGCCAGAGAGTGCTTCTGCACTAGCTGGTACACTGAACCTGCAAGTGTACCAGAAACCCCCTTTCTGTACACTGGTGCAGACTAAGACAGGTCCTGGGTGGGGCCTTCCTTAAACTACACTAGCATGTGGAAGGAAGTCTACTAGTATGTTTGGTGGTCTAGTCTACTGGCCATTGTAGAAGAATCAACCAGAGAAGAAGAAGAGTTGGATTTTCTACCCTGCTTTCCTCAGCCATTTAAGGGACTCAAAGTGATTGATAAAGCTTTCTATTCTTCTCCCCACAACCAAGCACCCTGTGAAGTAGGTGGGGCTGTGAGAGCTCAGAAGAGAGCTGTGACTAGTCCAAGGTCACCAAGCAGGCTTCATGGGGGAGTGCAGAATCAAACACAGGATTCCAAGATAAGAGTCCAGCTCCCTAATGACTAGACTAAACTAGCTCACAGGGGATACTCTTTCTAAACCTTCATAGATTCAGTCCTCTAGGTATATCTTCTTATGTCTTCAAAGCACAGGTTCTCATACTTTTTTATGTCTCCCTTCTAATCGCCTCCAAATTAGGGTTAATAGTAATATCTATGGATTGGGTTGCTTAGTGCTTGAAATCACAGATCAAAGCATAGTCCCGAAAAATAACAAAAACTGTGGTCATACCTTCTCTTTAAACTTTCTTCAGTCCATCTTCAGGTATGACTGCTCACACCTTTTTATTCCTATTCATTCTAGAAAGATCAAATAGAGGGTGGAAAGCCCAACCAAAAAAAGATAGAAATGAAAAAGTGTGAGCAGTCTGACTTGAAGATGGGCTGAAGAAGATTTAAAGTGAAGATGTGACCACGACCAAATCCAGCTTTTATCATCTGGATTCTCATGTGTGATAAAATTTCAGGAAAAATGAATGTGCTTAGATACATGGACTATGGATAGTTAGGCTAAAACAAACTTTGGTGGAAACAGTGCAGTCAGGTTGTTGTTGTTTTTTTAATAATCCCTTTCCTGGAACCAGAGTGGGAGTTGTGAACATCTTCCTATCAAATTTTTTTAAAAGTTGTTTTTTTTTAGACTTCCAGTCTTGTGTGATCTTTTGCCACACTGGTCATTGGCTTGTGAGAACTGCAGTCCAAAATAGAAACTTTTGCAGAGTTTCCTTTTGTTAGACAGTTCCACCTCTGTGTTTCTGTCTCATGATTGTAACACAGAATTACTATATATGGGGAGGGTTAGTGGCTTGAAATAACAGTGATGCTTGTGCCTATGCAATTGATTTTTACTGCCTCAAACCAAAGCTTTGCACAGATGTCTGGTATAGGAATTGTCTGCTCAAGACTTGATTTCTCATGCAGTGGAGACAGTTGTAAACCCAATGGGAAGATTTCCCTCACTTAACAGCTCTTGGCACTGTGGAGGATTCTAACACAGCAGTAGGAATGGCTTGTATGAGTGAGAACTTGCTGATCAAACAGTGGCTTGAAATAGGTGCTTAAGTTTCAAAATGGAAAATAATGTTTATAAGGAAAATAATGCCAGGGGCAAGCAGAACAAAGAAAAAGATGGTCCAAGACATCATCTACTGACCACCTCTACTCACTCCACTTCTAGTGATCATATGTGACATGGCCATTTCTGCACTTACCATAGTTAGTCCAGATTAAGTAAATCTGGATCTTTGGAATCCGGTCCTCGGGAAATTCATTCCTTGTAGTTCTGGATCTAAATGAAGACCTTATATATCCGCACAGAGTGTATAGCACTCAATGGAGATGGGTGGTAAATGGGGCTTCTGTGAGACGCTATAGCACCCATCATTAGACCCCAAATAGGCCTCTGCAGGCAGTGCTGCCCAGGGTGTGGCACTAGGGCTCATGGGACTTACAGTTCAGTGGCATCTGGAGGGTCATATGCCAGCTATCCCTGAAAAAAGGAAGCATAGTTGCTCAAACCTCAAAGCATCATTGCTTTGATGATTTCCTTAATGTTGAAAGGGAACATGAATTAACTTCTCTGAAAGCAAAAACAACTCATTGCGTCATCCATTTCTGGATTTAGATATAGGCTAAATAGACTAGGGTTTAGAGCCACGCATTATGAAGGGTCTCTGCTTCCAGATGCAGCCTGAAACTCATACTTCTCCTGACACTGTATTGGGAATGGCAGACATAATCACAGCTTTCCCAATATAATATATTTCTGGGTTAACTGGATATATATATTCGAATGAATTTGATTGAATTTCGAATGTTTTGAATATGCTTGCACATCCCTAGCTTGCAGTACACTTCTGCACAGAAGAAGCCATTTCTGAGCTGGAAACGGCCCCTTCTGTCTGGGAGTATACTGCATGCAAACATCAAGGCCAGGTGCAGAAAGACCTCTGCACTAACACGTGGATTGATGAGGCTCAGGAGCATACTAACAGACCCTTATTCCAGAATTAAGGTAAGTGCAGAAAGGGCCCAGGTCTGTTAAGGAGTTAGCGCCTATTGCTAAGGGTGTGAGAAAATGGCATCGTGACTTATGTTTGTTATTACATCATGCATCAGTTATAGAATTTGGAGGCACCTCCTTTGCTGTCGAAACAGTTTTTATGTATTTTTAAAAAGATTAATGATAAGCCATAAATAATGAGTGTCAGTTTCTGTTTAGGAAAAGATTATCATTTTAACTATACTCACAATATAATTATAACTTTATCTGCTTAAAAATAAGCTCCATTATATTAATTGCTGCCCACTTTTAATTTACCTTTTTCTTTTAACTTACTGTTCTTTAGAAGAAGTGCAATGAGCCACAGGAAATTTTAACTTGATTTTGTTGGGCAGAAAGTTTTAGATTATTTTTTGTAGAATATGAAAATTCTAGTCTCACATAAAGTTGACTCAAACAAACCTATGTGCTCTTATAGTCTGTTTTTACAGGTGAACAGAAGATGTGGTTTACTCCAGTTTTCATGTATTTTCTTTCTGACTGTCTGGTAGTTCAAGGGACTATTCTGGGTGGTGAGATAGATTATGAAGCTACTTTAAATGCAGTAAGTAATATAAAAAGGTGAGACTTTCTGCAGTTAATAATGAGGATATATATTTATTACACTCTTAAGATGAGGCATAGTGACTCAAATCTTATGCCGGAAAGTAATAGGCTTATTGACTATGTAGACTGGAACAAGATTTCCTTGGAAAAGGAAGCATGATATAATGTTTTTATCCCTCTCTATTAAGATTGCTGCTCATAAAAGGGCTGCCCCTGGCCACAGTAACATCACAGCTGAGGAACTTCTGTTCCCCTGCTGTGATCCTGACAGTCATTGAACTGTCAAGGCCCATGTCTTGTGTTCGATCACTCATATAGTCTGGTGTCCGCAAGTGACAGTAGCAGTGCAACTGTGGCAGGAGCGCTGCTGACCAGAGCCATAGGAAGAGCTGTCAGAACTCTTCCTACTGCTTTGCTACTGAAGAGCTCTAAAGTGAACTTATGGTGGCATAGTAGCTGGATGAGTGCTGATCCATAAGTCTAGCTCACCCATTATGCCAAGGGGAAGCCTGATTGCTTATGGTTCCCCAGTCCTGTAATGACAGATGTTGCATAGATACTCAGTAATCCATGATAATTTTGCTAGAACAATCTATTGACAAGATGTTAGCAAAGGTGCAAGCAATTCACTTATGCTCCCTTCCTGAGCTCCCTCAGATGCAGAAGTAGGGTGGGCCAGAATTTCACCATCACAACTCCTATACAGTTAGTTGTGGTGCAGACTAGGGATGTACACAAATATATGAAATATTCATTATTTTACGAATTCATATGAATTTGGACATTTGTATACAAATCGAATGTCCAGACATTTGTACTTTAGTATTCATATGAATACAAATATTTTGAGTTATTTGTACGAATAATTTGGACATTCTTTTGTGTACAGATATGTACCCATCGCATATGTATCTGTACACATCTTGTGCTTATCCGTACGCATCCATACAAATATGTACAGGATAAAAACGAGATGCATACAAGATTCGTATCATTGGATTAGGGATGTGCAGAAATATTCGAAGGCATTGTGACAAATTTCGACATTCAGACTTGAATAAAATGACCCGAAATTCGAATGTAAACGTTCAAATCGGATTTTGAACTTCAGATCTATTTGTTCGATTTACTCAGGCACTTGTATGTGTATGGGTTCGTACACGATGAGAACTTGAAGATCTGCATTTTTCCCGCGTCCATACACATTTGTATGGATCCGTATGGGACGAAAATGGGTTGCATAAGGAATAACTACAGGATGCAGACAGATGTGCATGGATGTGTACAAATGTGTACGGATGTGGGGAAGATGCATATGTGCACACGCGAATGTTGTTGACGTTCATATGTGCAGATTCGAATAAAAAATTTGAATGAATAGATTCGAATTTGGTAAATATGAATTGAATTGTGTTAAATTTGATTTTAAATGGTTCAAATTGAATTGGTTTTTTGGTTATTCGATTCAAATAGAATATAAAAAAAAATTTGTGCACATCCCTACATTGGATTTGTATTGAATATTCGAATGGACAGATAAAAATGTATCCATATCAGTTTGAATGTCCAAACATTCATTTTTCTTTATTCATATGAATTTGGATTTTTAAATATTTGATTCGTTACAAATTGAATGTTGAAAATTACATTCATGCACACCCCTAGCGCAGACTACAAAAGGCAGATGAGACAAGCAAATTTTTGTGTTACGTTAGCACAATATGTAAAATGCTATCCCAATTGTGGTCCTCCGTCACTGTTACTGAAGGGGCCTGAGGAAGGCCCAGCGGTCGCCTTCAGTAATGGCGATGGAGGACCCCGTGGACTCCCACCAGACAGAGAAGGTACTTTACGGTCCCAGCACTGTTTTAATCATCCAATTCATTAAAAAAAGAGATTTGGGGAAACATTTAGAGAAAGGATAAGGAACACACATCCCACTGCATCTATAAGCAGATGTTCAAACAAGACAGATACAAAAATGCCATTGGGAAATAAAAGATGGATTCTGAACAGGAGAGGAATTTTTTTATTGTGTGTGGCTTGCATTTCCAGACACACCTTTTGAAATTCCATCTTCTAGTCAGTTGTTGAAAGGATAGGAATTTTCTTTTCCACATGACACCCCTGGGCAAATGCTACTCGTGATTACCAAGCCCCTGTGAAAATATAATTCCTTCACAAAATAATGCTTAGAAGGCGGGAGGCGAGGCCAGATGAGATAAGGCCAGACATGACTGAACAAGAGAAGGCCTTTCATGTAGTGTCTAAGCTTGACTTTACTCCACTCCCTCTAACCCAGGAGCACTTGAGGCCTGCCAGATGTCCCAGCACTGTGGCCTGATAGCTGGTGCACAAGGAGCTCCTGTGGAGATAATGGGAGTTTGCTGTTTGTCAAGTCTGTTTTCTGACACCTAATAGATGTCAAAGGTGAAGAGTGAATTTCTATGTGTCTGTACAGGTGCTCCTCATCTACTAGCCACAACGGTTGTAACTTTAACAATATTTGGCAGGATGCAGCTTGAAAACCTGTCTCCCCCAGAAGGCATTTCTCTGCTCCCTAGTGTGGTTGTTTTTAATTGGTGTGGTTTTATTGAATTTTTAATCGTTGTTTTAATTGTGTTTTTACATGTATTTTTAGGAAGGCTTTTATTGACATAATATATGTTGTAGGTTTTTCTACTTGTCATTTGTTGTGAGCTGCCCTGACACCTACGGATGATGAGCCAGGATAAATAAGTAAATAAGTAAATAAATAATAAATAACCACAGAGGATATGGTCTAGAAAAAACTGCTCCAGCATAAGGCTTAAAGCTTTTAAAATTGTTCTAAAATGATAAGGTTTCCTTCCCACACCCTACTTCTCTTGTAGAAAGAGCTCATCCGGTATTGGAACTATCCCTGTGAAGACTATGACGTTGTGACGGAAGATGGCTTTATACTTACCATGTTCAGAATTCCACATGGCAGAGTTAATAACGTGGACACACAACTGAGTTTGTATTAGAAATCCTTATTACCTTTTGTCACAAAAGGCTCTTTTTGAGTCAGAAATTTCTGAACCAATACCTAGTGTGTGGCTTTGAAACAGTTATTCTGAAGAAAGCAATGTTTCATTTAAATGTATTCAAGCAGATATGTGAGGCATGTGGTTTAAAACACAAAACAGAAATGCATTCTGTTGTGAGCTTGGTGTTAGAATGAAAAAAGGTGAATGTTTTAACTAACCCTTTAAAGTTGATGTGTCTTACTGATGAATAAATTTTGGGAAGTATATTAGTGTGTGCTATTACTCCTGAATGATTATAGTTATTTATTGGGAAGTTGGCTTCCCACTTTTCCTCTGGGATTCTGACACCCATGATTTATGCAGGAGTAGACATTTAACATTTATATGCACACCTCTTCCTCTCTCAACAATCATCATTAACACTGAATCTGGATGAGAAAGGAAGAGCGCTTTGAGAGGAAGAAGTGCATTAAAACCCTGTTTTTCCTCACCCGTTTAAGGGGACTCAAAATGGCTGACAAAGTTTTTTGTTCTTCTCCACACAACAGACATCCTGTGAGGTGGGTGGGGCAGTGAGATCTTGGAAAGAGGGCTGTGGCTAGTCCAAGGTCACCCAGCTGCCTTGTGGAGAAGTGCGGAATCAAACGCTATGTCTGTGAGATATAAGTTCGATGCTCTAACCAGAAGACCAAACTGGAAAGTATCTGCCCCTGTTGCCTCAAGGAGAAACAATTTGCTTCCCATTAAGTTAGATTGCCTATCTTATCTGTCAAACTGCACAAGGGCTTTCTTCACATTCATTTGATGGATGAAAGAAAAGTTCCACAACCTACAAAGTTGCAGGCTGGGGTTTTTGTTACGGCACATTTTCAGGGCTGTTTTCAGGATCCTGTCAAAGTGGCTCCAGATTCCATGCACCATTAGTAATGCTTAGGAAATTGCTTTAAAGCAGTCTAATGTTGGTATGGTCTGTCGCCATTTCTACAACTGGGAGAGAGCCAGTAGCTAGTGCCATGTAGACACTACAGAGTGATCCCCAGGAAAACCTGCCTATTAGCACATCTTGCCTGGGCACACTTCCATCCCATTCCCCTGTCTTTGTGGCTTGTGTTAGACTCACCATAATTGGATTTTGTTACATGACTGCAAAAGCAAAACACATATGAGTGAGTGCAAATAAGCCCTAAAACTCTGGGCTGATAAGTTTATTTGTTTCTCTTTCAGATCCAAAGCCAGTAGTATTTCTGCAGCATGGCCTGCTTGTAGATGCTGCTAACTGGTTCCAAAATCTTCCTCATAACAGTCTAGCTTTCATGCTGGCAGATGCTGGATATGATGTTTGGCTAGGAAATAGCCGTGGAAACACTTGGTCCAGAAAACACATCTCTCTTTCACCCTTATCAGAAGAATTCTGGGCATTCAGGTATTATTATTTATTTTATTTTATTATTTACATTTCTATCCCGCCCCATGCCCGAAGGTCTCTGGGCAGGTAACAACCTTAAAACAGCAGATTAAAATAGAATATACATTAAAAGACTTTAAAAATTCAACAACTCTAAAACAATACACAATCTGTTTAAAATGATAGCGTTTGTCCTGGGGGCGTGGGGAATATAATCAGCTCAGGCAAAGGCCAGGGCAAAGAGGTTTGTCTTCACCACCTTCCTAAATATATATAAGGAAGGGGCATGACACACCTTGTGGGGGAGGCTATTCCATAGTCTGGGGGCCATCACAGAAAAGGCTCTCTCCTGGGTGCCCACCAACCTCACTATTGAAGGTAGTCTGTTGCTGCACAGCAAGTACATGAGGGAGGGGACTTCCCAATGGACAAGGGAATGTTATGAAAGGAGGAGATGCCTTGTTGCAGGTTGGAGGTACCAACATCCCTTAAAAGAACTGTGATGGAACCTCCATGAATACAGAATAATTTTACTGCTATTGTCCACTTGCCAGCATCTCCTTTTGGAGCATCTCCTTCCTTCCTTCCTTCCTTCCTTCCTTCCTTCCTTCCTTCCTTCCTTCCTTCCTTCCTTCCTTCCTTCCTTCCTTCCTTCCTTCCTTCCTTCCTTCCCCACTCTACACAATGTAGTGTTGTCATCAAGCTTGGCCACTTGAGTGCTCATTCCTGGTTTCACATAATTTATTAATATGTTAAAATGCAGTGATTCCAGTACAGAACTGTAGACTATGTCACTTGATATAGCTGTCTATTAGAAGTGTCCATTTACTTCTGTCTTCTGCTTTTTGTTCCTCAACCAGCTGGGCTAACTCCAGACAGCAAGAGGCATCGTGGGATCTAAAAAAGACCCAGAAGCTTTGCAAGATGTGAGGAGCAGCCCCAGGTTTACCTTTGGCCATGGTCATACCCTCACCATAAACCTTCTTCAGTCCATCTTCAGGACTGACTTTTTACTTTCATTTCTATCCATTTTATTTGTGAACTTGCCACCCTCCATTTAGACTTTCCTGAATGGAAAGTCCCTAAATAAAATGGATAGAAATGAACAGGTGTGAGGAGTCAGACCTGAAGATGGATTGAAAGTTTAAAGTAAAGGTGTGACGATGGCCTTTCTGTCTGCTGGCCTGTTTTGTGGTGAGTTCACTTTGGGGCTATTGGAAACCATCCATGCATCCATCCACTTCCATTTCTAGTTTTGTGTGCTTGGGTGGCTTCTGGTAGCACCATGCCAAATTATAATGAAACAGGCCAGCAGACATGAGGATAAGCACCACTATTACATCAATGCTGACATCATTGCTAGATTTCCCATGACATTGCTCAACTCATCCAGAACGATGATGAGAATGCTGTAATTATGTCTGACATTCCCAGTATAGTATTGGGAAAATCATGGGTTTTAGTCTGCACCTGGAAGCACTCTTGCTTATCAATGAGATGATGTGTTCTTCATTTCCAAAGATGTGTAGTTTAGTCTTTGTGGAAGAATGATATCAAAAGCATTTTGGAAGTCCAAGTAGCAGATGTCTACTGGGACAATTTTACTACATATTTGTTGATGCTCTCAGGATTAAGGACATCCATTTGTATAAGCCATGTTGAGTAAAGTCTGTCCTTTGACTGCCTTTACACATACCTTGTTTTCCAGCCACCTTGAGGGGAAGGGTTTGCCGGCATGTTTTGGCTGTGTCAAAAGCCAAATGCCTACTGCCTCAATCAGCTTGGGGGTTGCTGATGTTGAAATGATATAGCAGATTTTAGAACCATTCATGACCACTGATCAGATGTGAGATAACTTGGTTCACGTTATGCATCCAAAGAAGTGTTTTGATCCAAATAATCAAGGGGACAGGGCACTGTGGAAGCAGGAATCCTGGTTTCCTTTGTGAACTGTCCTTCTTATTGTTAATACTATTATTTCTAATTTACAGCTTTGACCATATGGCTAAATATGACCTACCAGCATGTATTGATTTTGTTCTGAAGAAAACTGGGCAACAACAGGTATATTATATTGGTCATTCACAAGGAACCACCATTGGTAAGTTTAGAGGCATGCAGCATGACATACTTGTGTGTTTTATTGTCAGAATACTTGAAACATAAAAGTATAAGAACGTAAGTGGAGTCCTTCTGGATCAGGCCATAGCCCATCTAGCCCAACATCTCGTCTCACACAGTGGCCCAGCAATTGCTTTTGAGGTGTGCCTCTGAGGCAAATTAGAAAAGGCTCCAAAGTGGGATTGGTCACACACAGTCTGCCCTTCCCCATTCTCCTGAATATTCTGGGGCTAGAAAAGGCAGAAAAAAGATGTTCTTATGTTCTTATGAGAACATGAGGGCCAAGCCTTGAGAAGTCTCTGTCTGAGGAGGCCCTTTTGTTATGTCTGAACACAGCCAAAGTGACCTTTAAAGAGGCTGATAGGTAGGTCATCTTCGTAGGGAGTTGGAGTGGATGGGGGAATGAATAGGGAGTGTTGCTCACCCAGCTCCCAGATGTCCAAAGGCCTCTAAAAGAACCATAATTAGGATTGCATAATAAGCAACTAATATATAAAATGTATGTGTGTGTATAGCCCTGAAATTCCTACTTCATATATACAGAAGGCCTTTTAATAATATTGATGACAGTATGATAAGGGTAATTTGAAACTGTATTATAATTATTGCAAGCTTTGGTTACATGTACTGTTTTAGAAAATAAAACTGAGGTTCTAACCCAAGATAAGATTAAGTGTTTTGGCATTGGTCACACCTTCACTGTAAACCTTCTTCAGTCCATCTTCTGACTGGAATGCTCATGCCTTTTCATTTCTATCTGTCTGGAAAGTCCAAATCAAAGATAGAAAGTCCACAAATAAAATGAAGAGAATAAAAAAGTGTGAGTGTTGCAATCAGAAGGTGGAGTGAAGAAGGTTTAAAATGAAGGCGTGACCAGAGCCCCATAACACCTTGCATTTCTTTGATATTAAATCCTGTTGTCTCCCTTTTTTCATCCAACAGCTTTTATAGCTTTTTCTACCAATCCACAACTGGCTGCAAAAATAAAAATGTACATTGCTTTGGCTCCTGTTGCGACAGTTAAACATGCTAAAACCCCTCTGGCAAAGCTCTCACTACTTTCTGAAACACAAATCAAGGTTTGTGGTTGCTTCCTCCTTTAAGCAGAAACAATAAGATACAAATTAGTAGCAAAATACAAATGGTTGGGAAATGGCCTTAAGCTGGCGAACCTTTAGTGTTGCTGTAGCTAAAGTTATCAGAAAAATCACTCTCACACAGATCTTACAGTAGTTAGTGCATGATCTGCTGACGTAAATATGTCACTGCACCAATTTGCACAGCAATTTAGAATTTAGAATTAGAATTTCAGTTCTGTTCATTCAAAAAATATATTGTGTGAATATTTTTGCAAGTAAAGTTCAAGAAAATGCATTGTTTACATTAGAATGCTTATTGCCTTATGCAAAATAGTTATGTAAGAAAAGAGAGAAGTTACAAACATTTGTAGTGTGCCTTAAAAAAAAAAAAAAGGATGCACAATTAAGCCACAGTGGATTTAACAGTAAATGTGAATGCCATGTAAATGGAATGGAATTGGGCTCCTTCATCCGCTCCTGGGCCCTTTCTGCACTTGGCCTTTTTCTGAAATACATCTTGGGATAGTTTTCGGCTGGCCACAAGCTAACGTGAACTATGACAGGCCTCACTTGGGGCATTCCATAGTCTGCACTAGCATGTAGATAGCAGGTCCCTATTCTGAGATATATTCCAGAATAAGGCCAAGTGCAGAAAGCCCCCTGGTTAAGTAGTGGCCTCATAATAAAACTGCATGGCGTTAGGGCAATGTTAAGCCTGCCATGCCCAGAATCACCATTTGACAAAGTAAGCAAATGCTACCACTTGTAAGTCTGGGGTGACCAGAATGTGAAGCTCTAAATGGTGTTGAACTATAACTTACGTGAGCTCCAGCCAGGCTGGACGATGACAGGAAATGATGGAAGCTATGGTTGCATAAAATTTGAAGAGCTATCATTTTGATGTGCATGCTATAAAGGATTAAAAGGCTTCCTTCAAACGATGCCTGAATATATTGTGATATAGCAATATCCCAGAATAATGTAATTCTGGTATAATTGCTTGTTTCCCAGACAGCAAGGCAACAGCACAGGGAAAATGGAGACACTTGCTAGTATGGCAGCTGCTCCAGCAGTGGTGCGACACATACATCCAGGGGTTTCAATACCTGGAAGTGCAGCATCACTGTCCTGTGTGCATGCACAGCTGCCATTTTTGGCTGTTCCATAGCAGTGGATTTGAACTACTGGTGACAGTGCTCCCAAACCTGATGCAACTGGGCAACAGCCCTATCAATCAAACACTGCATCTGGGTAGCGGGGGTGAGGTGTCTTCTCAGGTAATGTGAAGATGCTATTGCTACGGACAAAAGGAGTCTTCACAGGCAATGTGAAGACACCATGGAAGCATCCCCATTAGAAGTTTAATCCAGTTTCCCTAAACCGAAATAACAGAACCGGATGCAAACACGAATTTGCCTGGTCCCATTACTTTCAGCCAGAATCGCATTCAATCTGGATTCTGAGGACGTACGTGACTCAAGGGGGGACTCCAGTGGCTACTTTTTAAAAACCGCTGTTCGGGGCTGCCCTGTCCTCTTCCTCCTGGCATGAACGCGCCACCCATAAGGGACCCCTTCATGGAGCCTAGCTGGGTGGCTGCTTGCCTGGATGGAGGAAAAATGGCAGCGGACAGCCAGCAATTCTTTCCCCTCCTCTCCTCATTGCTCAGGGCACGCAGCAGCAGCAGCAACTCAAGCCCACTTCACCTTAAACATTCACACATCTCCCCAAACCTGCAGCTGCTTTTCTTTCTTTTCCTTTTTTTAAAGGTCAGAACTTTCAAAATGGCAAGATCGTTATCAGGTGTGAAGTGCTTGGATTACTACAGTGTAGCGACTGATGCTTTAAGGGGTGGATTTTACAGCTTGCTTTGGAAGCAGGCTATTGGGGGAGGGAAACTCTCATCCCTTAACACGGAATGGTTCCCACATTAAAAAATGTAAAACGTTTCAAGCGCATGAACCGGAGTGAGACCTGTTGAAATGAGGATTAACATTTACAATGCTTTGGGGTGATTTAACACGCGGAAAGCGTGTTAAGCCAAACTGATGAGGGGTCTGCAAGGACTGAAAACGGTTTGAAAAAGAAATAAGGTTGTAATGGGGATGCGGCCCATTTGTTGTCAAAGGAGCCATTATTCCAAGGCATCTTCACAATCTTGTGGGCATAGCAAAATGTCACTACCATATTCTTTCCTATCATCTTCTATCTTGGAGGCCCCATCAGTGGATGCCCCATCACTTGTTCTAGAACAGGCGGTGCTAATGTAGCTGTGGTGCCAATTAATCTGATCCATACTAATCTGGATCACCGCACCTTTAGTCCAGATTACCATTAGTCTTGTGTAGACTACGTGGATCTTGAAGCTCCTTATTCCAGATTACCAGATAAATGCAGAAAGGGTTTTAGGTAATATCCAGATTAGCGGAATAAAATCAGCTATTAGAGAAAAAAGCACAGTTTACCTGTCGTGAAGCCACGATATGCCATCCAGATTGAAGCAGCCTCCCCCAGCATTTTCAGAGAAAGCTGCAATACTTCCATGGCGCATGTGGTGAGGCACGTGTCACGTGGGATGGGGCAACCAATGGGAGCTGAGCTGCAGGTTCAGCTCTCGTTCGCTGTTCTTGCCATCCTGTCTGGACTGGCGGGAACATTCAGATTTATGAGATACTGTGGAGTGAGTGCTCATTGTTCCGCAGTAGGTAAATTCAAAATAGCCGTGGCATAATGCCCCATCTGTGCATCAGAATGCTCAGTACCTGTAAGTCTGGACACACCCTGCAATAAAATTGAATTATACATCAGAAAACTGTATGATTTTACAATGATTTATATCAGCGGTTCTCAACCTTCCTAATGCCGCGACCCCCTAATGAAGTTCCTCATGTTTTGGAGACCCCCAATCACGGGGGCAGAGCAGCTGGGAGGTGGGAGGGAAGGGCGGCAGAAGACTTGTCGCGACCCCTCTGAAAGGGTAGTTTGACCCCCAGAGGGGTCCCGACCCCCAGGTTGAGAACCACTGATTTATATTGTTTAATTGTGTTTCTATATTCTGTTTTTATGCACACACACACACACACAGCCTGGCATTTATTATTCTGTAATCTGTGACTTTTAAAATGTAAAGATACCTCTGTCTTTAGAATATGAATAATAATAATTCTATAAACTTAATTCAAGCCTCTCTGAAATTTTACAGGTCTTGTTTGGAACTAGAGAATTTTTGCCAAAATCTTACTTTGGTTCTGTTGTTGCTGCTGGATTTTGCAGCCAGAATGTGCTAGCACCTATCTGTGGTAATCTCTTGTTCATACTCTGTGGATTTAATGAAAAGAATCTGAATATGGTAGGTAGCATGATTTTTAGAGTCTTTTAGGCTAAATTCCCACTTGGCAATTTAATCCAGCTTTAATCCAGGTTTTTTTTTTAATCAGCAGAGAAGTCTGTTTTTTTACGTACCCATTGTTACTTTTTAATGCGCAATTGCTCTGTATTCTTCAGTGCCTGGCAGGGAAAAACCCGCTTTCCTCTCTCCTCCCCTCAGCAGAACCCCCTCTCCCCATGCAGTCAGCAATTGGACATGGTCATACCCGACTTCATTGGGATGGGCCCTCTATATAAACCTGCCTCCTTTGGCAGCAGTTTTTGTTTACCGCTTCTCCCCGCTGTGGCACAGCTTCTTATGTGAACAAGGCAGTAGAAGATTAAAGATCACTTTCCCCATGTTTGCACTAGATTGGTAGATAGGAGCAGCGTGAAATGGCAGGGTGTGAGGCAAAAGGGGTTGATCACAGAGAACATCATGGAAAGGAGGGAGCAGGAAGCTTTTTACACAAAACTGACATACTTTGCAACCACACGACAAAAGCTGCTAAAGTCTGATTGCTGCCAGCGAGTCCCTCTTATTGAAATCAGGCACTTTCACTTACTCTCATCCCTGCTACATTTATCTTATCTTGTTACATTGTTGTGTATGCCTTAGCTACTGCAAGTTCTGTTCATTTTTCATCTCCTTCCCCTCCTCTTTCAGCCAGTGGTAGATTTCCTTAGCCTGTAATGAAGAGCCTGAGGAAGAGGGGACTACAGCAGAGGAAATCACACCTTCTCATTGGGTCAGGGGAAACTGAGGAGAACACCTCTATAGCATGGTTCCCTTCCCCCCCAACCTCCCCCCCCGCTTGCATTCCCATTTTGCTAAATAAGGTGGAGTATTTCTAAATCCAGCAGCGAGATCTCTTTTGATCTGAATATAGCTAATCTGTGTTAGAGGACCCTTAATCCTCCAAAACTGTAGATTCTTTTAAAACTTTGGGAATGGTGAGCACTCAAAACGGTTTCAAAGCTCATTATAATCTGTTTAGGAACGCACCATTAGTATACTTTCCTCTATTATAACAGCATTTCTGTATTGCTTTAAAAAAAGTCCACTAAATCCTTCAAAGTAAGTTTGATAAAAGCTGTAGACATTTGCCACATTCCTTATGATAACGCCATAATGCCTTAACACTGTTTGCATCTTGTAAGATAGCTGACTTTGCTATTATCTTCGAGATCCTCTCTGTACTGGGACTATTTTGTATTATATTCTAGAATAAGGACTTGTCCTCTGCATGCTAGTGCAGACTACAGGATCTGAAGACAACATCCACAGAACCACAGCTTCCTTTTTTTTAAATTATCACATAAGCTTACAGTCAGTTCTGTAGATACTGCTGAGATTTTGTTTATCCTTTGTAACAAAAAGCAGCACCAACAACATCTTATCTTTCAGAGCCGAGTAGATGTGTATATATCACATGCCCCAGCTGGAACCTCTGTACAAAATATGATCCATTGGAAACAGGTATGATCCTTCGGAATTTGAAACTTCTCAATATTTCCATTTATAGTCAGAATAACTGCATGTATGTGAAATTTCTTTGTGTTTTCAGGGTATCCTTGATGGAAAACTCAGAGCTTTTGATTATGGAATATTTAAAAACCTAATTCAGTATGGTCAGGTAAAGCATTTTTCAAAACTTTTTAATTTGTCTTAATAAGGAATAACATGAGCTTTTTAGTGCCTTTATATAGATGTCCAAAGTGGCCATTTTTGCACTGGACCTTTTTCTGGATTATATTTCAGAATAAATTATATCCTACCCAGGGCCTGCCATAGTCTACAGTAATATGTGGGAGAGCAGGTCTCTGTTCTGGAATATAATTTGGAAAAAGACCCAATGAGTACTAGACAAAAAACACTTTTGACAAAATATTGACCGTATTGAGTAACTTAAGTAGTTCATATGTTGGCAGTAGTTGGGATTGTTTTGGAATATCCTGAAGAGTATAGTGTCTACATAACAGTCCAAGAATGATCCCTAAGAAATTAGCACCCAAGGCAAGGGAAAAGAACACTCCCTGCTTCTTTAATTGGTAGAATTAGGATCCAAAAACTCTGAATGCAATATTACAGTAACACATATTTTTAGTTAATTGAATATACAATGTATTATATGTATTATATAGAATATACTGTTTGTTGTAAATTCATATGTATTGCATCATGGTATATATGCAATTTGAAAATGCTTACAGGAAATTATTGCAACACAGTAATTACTTGTGCAATGTATTGCTTCATTTCAAATATATTTTTCTTGCTTTTACTGAGGTGAGATTATCAACAATTTTGTCAAAGTCTATATGCTATACAGTATTTAATAGCATATAGTGTTTGTTTTAGGGGCTATGGAGCTGTTCTTGGCCCATAAGTAGAACTTTCTAAGAATGCTGATAATACATTACATTTTAAAGGGGAGTTATTATTATTATTATTAGTTTATTATTATTAGTTTATTTCTACAGCGCTGTCCATGTACTCAGCGCTTTACAGAGCGGTCAAGGGCATAAAAATGAGAGGTAATGTAATAGTTTATATAGCTAGGATCAATGTTGCATCTAGTTTGTGTAGTGAAGTGTGTATTGCAGTAGTAGGATTTCGCTATAAATCTTTTTCTGTTTCATTTAAACCAATTTACTTACATTTTTTTAAAAAGTTTAAACCTCCTGAATACAATATAATGGATATGAATGTACCAACTGCAATTTGGAGTGGTGGAAAAGATTGGCTTTCTGACCCTGCCGATGTTGCTGAGCTAATCCCCAAAGTACAAAACCTAATTTTCCACAAGTCTTTTCCTGATTGGAACCATCTGGATTTTGTGTTTGGCCTTGATGCAGCTGACAGAATGTATAATGAAATCATCAGCACCTTAAAGGAGAACCCTTAAGGCTCACTGTCATTTGAAGCAGATGTTTCCTGCCTTGCTGATATTTTAAAAATAAAAGTTCATGTTTGCTTAATGAATTTCCAGTCCTCCCTCAATTGTTTAATCAATGTGTTAGTGTGGTTGTCTTTTGAGACCTTGGTCTTTTCTGCACTCACTAGTGATCCAAATTAAGGAGTCTCTTAATCCAGATCATGGGCCTCCTAATCGGCATGTTAATGCAGATGAAGGAGGCTCCACCCTCACAAACAAATTCACAATAGATGGAGCCAGATTGGGATTGAGGAGGCCTTTAATCTGAATCTGTTATAGACCTGTTTAATTCATCTACAGACAAGGGGCCTTTTTCCAGATCACAGATAGTGTGCCACCAAAAAACATGCATGCACACAAGCACGCGCACACACACTGGGGTGTGCATGGAGCCATATCCCACATTTTATTCGAGTTCAATAGAATGTGGAAAAATGTGGATCTGGCCGAATATCCCCCACACACACACACAAACACACAGGTGTGGGGGTATTCAGATCCAGGCACAGACATACCTGAACACCTTGCCGCTGCCAGGTTCTCCACGCTGCTGCCCCTTCTTCAGGTAAGTGGGACCCGGGGAGGCAGGCGCGCACAGGTGACAGCGTGAGCCTCTTCCAGAGCCCTCTGGAACCATGGAAGGGGTTCCAAAAGCTAAATACAGGCCTTCTTCTAAGGATACTGGATGCCCTGGGGGCCCCTTACCTGCTCTGGTGGCAGCACGGGCCACTTCCAGGGCCC
This sequence comes from Aspidoscelis tigris stejnegeri, assembly GCA_023333525.1. Classification (NCBI taxonomy): domain Eukaryota; kingdom Metazoa; phylum Chordata; class Lepidosauria; order Squamata; family Teiidae; genus Aspidoscelis; species Aspidoscelis tigris. The sequence goes on along the minus strand of JALMGA010000002.1, from coordinate 84,921,859 downwards.
TCTGGAACCGCAAAAGGGTTTCCAAGAGCGAAATATAGGTATTTAGCTCTCAGAAACCCTTTCGCTGTTCTAGAGGGCCCTGGAAGAGGCCCGCACCACCACCAGAGCATGTAAGGGCCCCCCAGGGCATCCAGTATCCTTAGAAGCTTCTACTGAAGTTTCTACGGATACTGGATTATCTGATTCGTGGATGGATAGGGCTCTTTGAATAGGGCCCTATTTGATCTGTCCACAATCCAGGAATCTCAGAATTCAGACATATTTGTCTGGATTCTAAATGCAGAAATAATTCTTGCACATCCCTAACACACATACAGAGCTTCCAAGCCTAGAAATGTCAAGCTGCTGGGAGACATGGGTGAAATGCGAACAGCAATGAACAGGGCTGTGCCTCCGAGTAATCGGGATCAGTGGGCCTCATGTAAGAAAAGGCCTTTTAGTGTTCCACACATCCATTACATGGAGTTGTGTACATGCTCTTATTTCCAGAGTTAATCCCACATAGCTCTTTCTTTACACAGCCCATCTAGTCCAGCCTTCTGTCTCACACAGTGTACAACAATTGCTTCTTGGGAATTTTCAAGCAGAAGACAAGGGTGAAACTCTCATCTGCTCTCAGCTCCCTGCAAACGGCTTTTAGGGTGTTTTTCCACTAGCACTAGAGTACCCATTAAGGACCCTTAATGGGCCCTCAGTGGGTACTCTAGTGCTAAGTGGAAAAACACTCTTAGATGCATTTTACTTGTCTATTCAACCTGGAGGAGTTACTTAGGCATTCATTCTAGTGGCCATTGATACACCTAGGCTCCATGAATTTGCCCAACCTTTTATTTAAACTATCCAGCCTGGTTGCTTTCACAACTTCTTCTGGTAGTAAATTCCATTGACTGATTGCTCTTTGGGCAAAAGAAATACTTTTCTTCTCAGTACTAAATCTCCTGCCCATCAGCTTCACACAGTGCCCCCTGGTTCTAGTGTCTGTGATGGAGAAAACACTTTTATGCTGTCAAACCTAAACGCAAGGTTTGCTAATTCTTTTTAGTCCTGACCCTGAAGATCAGCTTGAACATGTAGGTGAAGGAACCTGGCAAAGAAATTGTGGGAGAAGTGGTTCACCTGCCCATGGCTGCAGATTTAGGGAACTTGACCATGCTGCGGAACTGAGGTTGTGTGGGAATGGTGAGAGAATACAGTATGGCAGGAGACCTGTATCTACAGCACCCTGTGAACGTCTTAGCTGCCCCATTGCTACCTACTGGGCAGAGACTTGGGCTCAGAGCTGACAGACGGAACAGTTATTTTGGCCACATTGTTGGCTATGGGGAAAGTCCTCTTCATATTCTGATTCCTCCCCCCCCCCCCAGGTGTGTTGAACATGTGCAGCCCTGCTCGGCACACAGATGGTCATATGACTTCACTTTCTTATTTGATGCTTATTGTTCCACCAAGTTCTTGATATATTTTAAAACATGGGCCTTTTTCTCCTTGAAAATTGACAGACCACTGTAACAATACTGGCTCATGTAATGCTATATTTAATTTTGTGATTGCTTTTCCAAATGCGTAATGTTCAGAAGACTAAGGGTGCATCCCCAAGGAATTTAAAGTGTGTTAAAATTCTTCTTTTGCCTCTGAGTGCCCCCATGCCAGGGTTTTTAACGAGCTTCCAGCGCTACAAAAGCAGGAAAACCCGCGACAAAATACATGCCCTTTAAAGAAGACTTTCATTGCTCTTTTTGGAAGTCACGGGTTTTCCTCGTAGCATTTACCTTGGGGACACTCCGTGGCAAAAGAGGCAGGGATTGCTGCACACACAGCCATAAAGCAATCACAGATCTGCTGCAGTTTCCCTCCTTCCCTCTCTAAAGCACAGAACTTTCAAAGAGCCAGAATTGCGGAGAATTGCAACATTGTTATCAGGCATGAAGTGTAATCAGGTGTGAAGTGGATGGATTGCAACATTGTTATCAGTCGTGAAGTGGGCGTATTTAAAGTCACCGCTGCTCTACCGGGTGTGAAAGTCCTAAGAGTGAATGAGCAAACCAACGGCAGGCAGATGGCTGCAGCCCGCACGGGAAGCCATTTCGGGGGACGGAGATCTGGGAGACGAACAGAGAACCGATGGCTATTTTTCCTTTGAACAAGAGGGGGGGCGGGGAGAAAAAAATGTAGGCAAAGAAAACATGCTTCCGTGCATTTTTCTGAGCCTCATGTGGACGCTTATCCTGGAAGTGCAGGGCACTTTTAAAAGTCCGCTTGAATAGAGTAACAGTAGAGGGAGACTAGAGAGGCAAATAAGTCTTTTGGGGATGCAGCCTAAAGCACAAAGAAAACCAAAAGGTTGGCAAACTAGAAGTTGCTAGATGAAATCTTCTGTAATCAGGATACTTGCGAAATTTTTGTTCCACTTCTGAATATTTTTTTCACACTTTCCTCGATATTTTTTTGCAAGGTACCTATCTAATGCTTTTCTTCATACAGTTCCAGTAGTAGCATTAGGGAATATTATTTCCTTATGGCAAATGCAATACAACTGCTGGATCCTAAATTAGCATAAGGGACTATCTCTGTTACACTGTTAAGGAAACAAATGAAATTTTTGTTACTTTCTTCCCACACTGATAGTCTAGTTTTGATTTCTGTAACTATGAATTCTAGATATCCTTTGTTAATAAAGATGTGCATGAACCGAATTTGAGTGTTCGGTTCACCATTGAATCAAATCTCTCTTTGATTCAACAGGGAACCATTTAATTGAATATCTGATTGTTTTCACTTGATGTCAAAGTGGTCTGAAAACAAGAAATGCATTTTTCCATTTTTCAAATCAAAAACATCAAAAATGCAAACATTTTGATCCAATAATTCACATTCACAAGTTGGGAACTGATTTGGTTTGAACAAATTTTTGGATATTTGAACTATTGGATATTTGGCTTGATGTGAATATCCATAAATATGAACCTTTTGATCAACATTTCAAACACTACCTGAACTTTGCACATCTCCTTTGTGTAATATACCTTTGTAGAATCCTCTAATGATGGAGGAGAATTTTGTCCAAACACACAACCTTGCTTTAATTCATGTCGGCTTCTTTACTAATTGAGGATTATAAGGTGCAATGTATCATACAAGTTTCAGAACCACAACTTGTAATTATCAGTGCTGGCACTCTAGTAATTTTGACACAATGCAACATATAGAGAGAGCTGGTCCAAAATCATCTAATGAGGTTCCAGGAAAGAGGGCTCAGAGCTTTTCCGCCCAGGCTCTAAAAACGGGAGGGATTAAGGAAGGGATTAAGATGTGGCTTCCGCAAAGGGAATGGAATTAGGGTCCCTTTGAGGACGCCACGTCTGCACGTCAGCACGCAAAACTGGTTTCTTAAAGTGGTTTTGCTGCCGAAATCCGACCCAGATGTAAGACCTGAAAAATTAGGTCTTACATGTGGCTTTCTCCCTGAAACCATTTCTGAAGCGAACGCTTCCTCAGCGGCAAGGGAAAGAGATGGATTGCCGGCACATGCCCAGCTGTCAAAGAGGGAGAGCGCATGCTCGCCCTGTTTGACAGCTGGGCCTGCCCATGGGCCTGTGCCATTGGCTCCTTGGGAGCCTGCACGGCATGGCTGGCAGCCGGCTTCCCTGGGTTCCCCTTCGTTCGAGAAGGGGTGATTGCCCCTTCTCTTGTGAGGGGAAGCTACAGCCTACCCCCCCACTCTGCCGGGGGTCCCGTGATCGTGATCACTGCCTTACCTGGTCGCTGCCAGACGGATTCTGATGGCGGGAAGTTCGGCATCCATCACGCATGCGTGTGCCGTGGCCTCCATTGCCCAGCAGCCCTCATGAGGATGGCTGGCCAATGGGAAGGGGCCAGCTGGCCAATGGGAGGCCACAGCGCACACATGCACGATGGAGGCTGGACCTCCCGCTGCCAGAATCTGCAGCAGCAACCAGGTAAGGTGGCAATCGCAAGTGCGGGAACCCCGGTGGGGTGGGGTGGGGTGGGGTGGGGTAGGCCATGGCTTCCTCTCGCAAGAGAAGGGGCGGTGCGAAGGGGAAGCCAGAGAAACTGGCTGCCGGTCGCCCCATGCAGGCTTCGAAGGAGCCAGTGGCGGATGCCGAGGGGAGGCCCATCTGTCAAAGAGGGAGAGCTTGTGCAGGGCCTCCGGAGGGCTGGACTGGGATGGGCACACTGCTGCTGCCCCATGCGTATGCGGACGTGTGGGGCCTCCGAGAATCTGTCTCTCTGGCATACCTCCTACTGGGAAGGGGGTTGCTTTGGTTTGAAGAAGCTGAGAAATTGAAAGGAAAATATGAAAAAAAATCACACATCTTTTCTTACAACACTGCAGGCTGTTCATTCTTCCACCTGGTCCCCTCCCCTTTCAGCCACCCAGTAATCACACCTTCTCATTGGCTTAGGGGAAACTGAGGGGAACAGCCCAAAAAAACCTCTTTTGTCCCCATTTGCAAAAAAGGATTTCCTCCTAAATCCCATTACAAGATTTCTTTTTATTTGCGTATAGAAAATCCACATTTTGGGACCTTTAGTCCCCAGAAACTGCAGATTCCTCTTATGCTTTGGGAACGCTCAGCTTAGAAATTGAATTCAAAATGCTTTAAAATTACAATGGGAACACAGGCATACTGTGCTATTTTCATAAGCCTCTTTATACCCCCAAGAAGCCAATAGGTGGCAGCAAAGGAAAGCAAATAATTTATTTTCTCACTTTGTCTGTTTGTTTCCTCAGGTTCTTGGGATGGAGACTTTGAAGACAAACTTGATGTTCTATCATTATGTGAAGAAGTCCTATCCGATGGACCAAGGGCATATTTCTCGTTTCTTCACCTGCATCCACACAATCAATCTTTTGGGGCCTCCAGGGAAATAGGGGCTCCTGTTTCTATTTAGTCCCTGATCCTCTTGAGACTGTAGGAAAAGTGATCCACTATCAGTAGCTATTAGAAGCCACTCTGAAGTCACTTTCATTGGCTGTGGTCACAATTAAGGTTTAATCCAGCTTCAATCCGCTTTCAGAGTGAGAAAATGCATCAGTAAAGTTGTAAGCGGTTTTCTTTCAGGATGGAATAACTCAGAAAATTCACCTTTGGGATATATAATGTGGAAATAAATTTACTTGTCACTTTGCTGGTGTGTTCTCTTGCTCTGAAGGCGGACTGAAGCTGGATTAAACCTTAGGTTTGACCACAACCATAGTTGCTTCCCCTCCCGTGTGGGGAAGAATGGAGGGGTGTAGAGGTGATTCTAAGATCAAAATTGTGGTCCAAATCACTTCTAGGGATCTGGAACTGAGGTACTCTTCCAGTCGTATTTCCAGTCCCCAAATGAGCTTTCAAATATAACTGTGATACCCATCTTCTGAGAACCTTTACATTGTGGTAAACTTTATCCCCATAGAGGTTAGCGATAAAAGCTTCCAAGCTGAACTCTAGGCCATGGCAGAACATTCCAGAAATTCTAATGAATGAAATAACAACTAGCTATGAAAGCCTTCATCCCAGTGTCACAAATGCAAAGCAGATGACTTGATTGTGTAAGTGCGTAAGTCTGACTGAGGTAGATACTGCAAGGAGATGTGAATTCTTGATTTCCCTGGATTTATGAGCTTGCTAATAAATCCACACAGATTATCTACCTTTCCTTTATGGGCTTCAAACTCAATAAGCATCTTTATTAGGATCTTGTAAAGTGAAGTCATACTTGAGATAACATGTATTGACAGAGACCTCAGTGTGATGCAAATATGGGCCCACATTAATTCAGTTTTCGCATCAACAAAGAACCCAGGCTATTGCTAGAACTGAATGAATAAAGATTCGGTAAATATGCCTTTCCAAATAATTAGTTGTTTATTCCTGTTTATCCCACATCCTTGAATATGTTTAAACAGACTTCCCCCCTCCCTCTTTCCTTCCTTTCCCCCAGGTTTTATAGCTTTTTATGCAGCCAACAAAAATTCAATTGATTATTCCCTTTGCTTCTGCATACACATTTCACCACAGCAAAGGTCTAAATAATTAACATACACTATAGCTGTGTTCCCACTAGGGCTTTATTGCGCGTGAAAAAACAGTTTGAAAATTTTTTGTCCACATTAGAACAATAAATCAGAAAAAAGCATTTAAAAAAGACCTTAAAAAGGTGTATTTTTCTGGTTTTTCTGCTAAAACAATTTATCTTTATTGCTTTGGGAATGGCACAACAGTACTGGGAATAGATGTGCCATGAAATGGGTAGGGTTTCACCCTGTAGGACAGCCGCTTGCCACCCTCCTTTGCAGAGGAGTTTAAAGCTTCCCTGGCAGTTTCATTTGATAACAAGTAACTTTACCCACTCCACTTCACATACATTTCCTGCCCACGCTTCCCCTCACTTTCTCCTTTTTAGGTTGGGTGGCTTCTTCCTGTGTGGGTGGGCGGGAGAAACGTGCAATAAAGGTGAAAGTGAGTTGAAGCTGTCGGTGGGGGCGCCCGGTCTTTTCTGTGCCTTGCCCGTCCTCCTGGGCATTACTGCCCTCCTGGGCCTCCTGCCTGTGCTCCACAGCCATGCCTTACAGCTGGAGCCTGAACCAGAGGTGCAGGTCCACTTGACGTGGTCCGCTCAACAGGGATGCTGATGGTGGTCGTCGAGAGCATCACCATGGCACCACCACCAGCAATATTGCACGCTTCTAGATTTGGGGCATCCGTGATCGCGAGAAGGGGAGAGGAAATTGGAGTTGCTTCAAAAACTGCCCCCCCCCTTGCTCCACTTTGTTAGAGATGAGTCCTTATACTGTCCTTGATGGGGCTCCTGACTTTTCCACTGGCAATCTGCTCGGGGGGTGGGTGGGCAGGCAGGGCTCCTCTTATGTTCTTACGATTTTGTGCAACATGGCATTTAGTAAGCAACTGTCTGTCTTGGGAATCAAACAGCGGCAGCAAAAGCAGGAGGGAGGGAGAGCTGGGATTCCCCACCCTTGGTCATATCATCAGGTCAAACCCAATCAGGAGAGAGAGGTGGGCAAAGGGCAGGGAGGAAAAGAATCACTTTCCCCAATGTGTTTTTTGAAGTGTTTTCTGTGGGAACACAATTGGGGTTGACTGTGATTTAAGGTCATGGAAGAGGGATCGGCCAGAATACTCATTTGCATTGGGTTTTGTTTTTAAAATAACATTTTAAACAGTTCAGGTGGGAACATGGCCTATTAGAGGTGTGTATTTCTTCATTATAGTTATTTGGATAGTTAGAGTCCTTAAGTAACCTAACTGTGTCAGATGAGAATTGCCTTTTTGAGTATTCTTTCCCTTCTGTTTGTTTTCTCCTCAAAGCAAATAGGCAGGACAGAAATAGGCATATTAAGACTGATGATAATAGCCTACAAAAATTTAAAGTGCTCTTTTAAGAAGGCTATTTTTTTTTACAAGTAGTGACATAGGATTAATATCATGGCAAATTAGAGGATGTTTTTGCTTATGTTGCAGTCTCATTAGCCTCTCCCATAGTAACTTGTTATTAGCTTGGGAAGATAATTTTTTATTACCCTAAAGCAGTGATGGCCAACCTATCTCATGCGTGTCATAGGTCACACGCCAAGCCCTTTGGGGGGGACACACATGGTCACCCTGGCACCTGGGCGTGTAGTGCTTACTTGTTCTTGAAGTGTACAAAATACCAACTTTCAGTTGAATATTAGCAAACAAAATTCAGCAACTAAAGTCACTAATGTAAAGAATTATTTGTTTTTGCTTTTAATAAAATACATATTTCAAAAATATAACTTTTTACTAGAGCTACAAATATCAAAATTATGGATATTTCTAGAAGTGAGACAGCACCCAAGTTAAGCTAGGTTTTCTTGTGAATTTTGACACACCGAGCTCAAAAGGTTCGCCATCGCTGCCCTAAAGCTGTGTCTAAAGGAGGAGCAGACGGCCAGGGGACACAATCACCCTTGGAGGCAGAAGGAGACTCCAAGACTGTACTCTGAAGGCCACTTTTGACAGGACCCCAAAGAAGTTGCCCCATTTTATCGTGCAAGTTCAGTCTCATGGAAGAATATGAGCTCAGCTTTGGTGCTGAAGTAGAAGAGTTGGCTTTTCTACCCCACTTTTCTCACACATTTAAGGGGACGCAAAGCAGCTAACAAAGCTTTCTGTTCTTCTTCCCACAACAGACACCCTGTGAGGTAGGTGGGGTTATGAGAGCTCAGAAAGAGACCACCCAGATGTCTTCATGGAGGCTGCAAAAGTATGTTAGCTAGTTGTTAGCAGATAGCTGAAGGGGGATACAGAGGAGTGGGCAGTGAAGTTATACAGTATTTATGCACCCGAGCCAAAGATGCTGGAGGCATTTATGATGGGCCTCCAAGAATGCTTAGAAGACCTATTTTGGCATGAGGATGCACTGAACCAATTGCAGTGCCTGAAGGTGGGAAGCAGGTCTATGCCTGACTATGCACACAAGTTCTGCCAACTTGCTAGTCGAATCCTCAAGATGGCCTCCAACCAAACATCCTGGAAGGGGTGTACATGCAGGAACACCCAAGTAAACAGCTAGGTTGGATTTGACTGGTGGGAGATGTAGAAGCAAAATGCCAGAGCTTTAGGTGTGTGTGACAGAGGCAAACCTTAATGTCCCAGTTGGCTCCAAGAAGGCAGTTGATCACAGAGTAAGTTGGGGCTAGAGGAAAGGGGGGATGCTGGTGCTGAGTTTATGCCTTTGCTGTGGAAAACAGGGGCACTTGATCACCAACTGCCCCAACATCTGGCAGGAGAACTAGGAGGAATGTCCTTGGGAAAAGTCTCAGAGCAGCGAAGTCACCACTAAGTCACCAACACTGGTGACATGGAAAGAGGCCCGGGGACCATGAGGGCACTGAGCAGTCCTCAGTGGAAGAGAGGAGGAAATGTTGTTGGGATCTTCATCCAGTGAAGAAATGCTGGTGAGAAATGAGATGAAACTGTTCTAATAATTGAAATGGGGCATGGAGGCAAGAGCATGAAGAGCTGTCGATGAGTGACCGTGCCCCCACCTCCATTTTCTTTTGGGATACAGGTTAAAAAATCCACTGAGTGGGGGGAAAAGTGGATGTACTAAGTCTAGACACAAAACTTGGGATGGGTTTAGAGGAGCTTGAGCACTCCCTCCATTTTATCCAGATGGATAGATGGCCTATGGCTGGAGCCCCACTAGATAGCACCTGCTGGGCATAAGAGAGCATTTGGAAGCAATGCACACTGAAACCATAATCCCTGAATGAAATGAAAGGAAGGAAAGCAGTCTGTGAGTCCCACACAAGCAATAACTACAAGATTAAATCTGGAGAGCATGAGTGGAACAGAGACTGAGACTGGAGCACCTGATGAATATGCAGACTTTAGGAAGGTTTTTGAAAATTAGGAATTTTTTTAAAAAAATCTTTTTATTAATTTTTTACAATTGCTTTAAATCCCCCTCCCCCTTCCCCAAGGGTAATACATAATTCCAAGTTTTTATACCATTCATTGAAAAGGCTACACAATTCATAATACTACATTGAGAAAATTAAACACAGCTTCAATTTCTTACTTTCACTCCTAAGCTTGTTATCTAAATATATTTTAACTATAATCCATTTTTGTTTACATATTCTAACCCTATCCAAGTTACTTATATGATTCATACAACTATTCTATATTTCTACTGCTATCACATTAATTATATAATTATACCATTTACTAATAGACTATTTTGTTCTGTCCTTCCATCCACTCACTAGGACTATTTGAGCACATGTTAACAATTCTTCTACTATTTCCTTCAATTGGATAGTCAGAAGATTGTTTAACTCCATATGTAATACTCCCATTCTCCCTGTTATTATACATTGTATGTTCAGCATATCACTGATTTCTTTATCTTCTTCCAAAATTCAGATACTATAGGACATTCCAGATCATGTGAAAAAAATACCTCTTTGGTTACATCCATGCCAGCAATTACTATCCATGTTTGTAAAGAAATGTGATAATTGTGCTGGGGTTCTATACCATTTATGTAATATTTTCCTTCTTACTTCTTTAAGATTATTATACTTCCCCATTTTTATACATTTTATTTCATTCTTAATTTCCTATCTTTCAATCCTTATATCTATACTCCATATATTATATAACTCCTCCACCACTTCATCTCTTACCAAACTTAATTGACTATATAATCCTCCTGCTATTTTACTTTCTCCTTTAATACATTTTCTTATCATTTTTTCAAATACTGTATAAGAACATAATAACATAAGAGAAGCCTTGCTGGATCAGGCCACAGCCCATCTAGTCCAGCATCCTGTCGCACACAGTGGCCCACCAAATGCTCATGGGCATCTCAAGCAGAGACAAGGACAAACCTTCTCCTGCTCTCGAGTCCCAGCAGATGGCCCTAGAAGCGCCCCATTTCCTCCCCCCCCCTCAGCCTGAAAGATGCACCTAGGCATTCGTTCTAGTAGCCATTGATACATCTGTCATCCATAAATTTGTCTAACCCTACCTTAAAGCCATCCAGACTGGTAGCTGTCACCACCTCTTCTGGCAGCACATTCCATAGGCCGATGACCCTCTGTGTGAAGAAATACTTCCCCCTGTCAGACCTTACGCTCCTACCCATCAGCTTCATAGAGTGCCCCCTGGTTCTAGTGTTGTGCGATAGAGAAAAGAAATTTTCTCTATCCACCTTTTCTATGCCGTGCATAATTTTATATACTTCAATCAGGTCCCCTCTCAAACGCCGTCTCTCCAGACTGAAGAGGCCTAGACGTTGCAGCCTGGTTTCGTAAGGGAGGTGTTCCAGACCCTTAATCATTCTGGTTGCCCTTCTCTGCACCTTCTCTAGTTCCACAATATCCTTTTTGAGGTGTGGTGACCAGAATTGTACACAGTATTCCAAATGTGGCCTCACTATAGATTTATAAAGGGGCAAAATGACACTTGCTGACTTATTTTCTATTCCCTTCCTAATTATTCCCAGCATTGAATTTGCTTTTTTTGCTGCTGCCGCACACTGGGTTGACACCTTCATTGAACTGTCCACCAAAACCCCGAGATCCCTTTCCTGGCGTGTTGCAGAAAGCTCAGACCCCATCAGTTTATAGACGTAATTTGGATTCTTGGCCCCAATGTGCATTACTTTACACTTGTTAAGATTAAAGCACATTTGCCACTTGGTTGCCCATTCACCCAATGCTAAGAGATCCCTCTGGAGCTCTTGGCAATCTCTTTCAGATTTTACTACCCTAAATAATTTAGTATCATCAGCAAACTTTGCTATTTTACTATGTACCCCTTTTTCTAGATCATTGATGAATAAATTAAAAAGCATTGGTCCCAGTACTGAGCCTTGAGGGACCCCACTTTTTACTTCTTTCCACCCTGAGAAATTGCCGTTTACTACTACTCTCTGCTTTCTGCCCTTAAGCCAGTCACAAATCCAGGACAGAACCTGTCCTTTTATTCCATGGCTGGTGAGTTTACTCAGTAGCCTTTGATGTGGGACTTTGTCAAAAGCCTTCTGAAAGTCCAGATAGACAATGTCCACTGGTTCACCTTTATCCACGTGTTTATTGACACTCTCAAAGAATTCCAACAAATTTGTGAGGCATGATTTACCTTTGCAGAAGCCATGCTGGCTTTTGTTCAGCAATGCCTGCTGCTCCATATGCACACTAATTTTGTCTTTAATAATGGTTTCCATCACCTTACACGGAACTGACGTTAAGCTAACTGGTCTGTAGTTGCCTGGATCACCCCTGGATCCTTTTTTGAATATTGGTGTTACATTTGCTACCCTCCAGTCCTCAGGTACGGAGCCTGATGTTAGGGAAAGATTATATATTTTTGCTAGAAGGTCGGCAATTTCGCATTTGAGTTCCTTAAGGACTCTTGGATGAATACCATCTGGTCCCGGTGACTTGTTAACATTTAGTTTATTAAGACATGCCAGGACCTCTTCCTTGGTTATTTCTGTACAGTTTAACTCTTCAGAAAACACAGGCTCAGCTACTGGCATGTGTCTTCTGTCTTCCTCCGTGAATACGGAAGCAAAAAATTCGTTTAGTCTCTCTGCAATCTCCGTGTCTTCTTTAATTACCCCTTTCTCTCCTTTACTATCTAGTGGTCCAACTGCTCTCCTGGTTGGATTCCTACTTCTGATATACTTAAAGAAGTTCTTATTATTTCTTTTGATGTTTTTAGCAATGTGCTCCTCAAAATCTTTCTTAGCTTTCCTAATGGCCGTCTTGCATTCGTGTTGCCAGTGTCTATGTTCCCTCCTGTTCTCCTCATTTGGACAAGCCTTCCATTTCCTAAATGAACTCTTCTTGTTTTTAATGACTTCATCTACTGCATTTGTGAGCCACATTGGTTTCTTCTTGGACCTAGAAGTCCCCTTTCTTCTTTTAGGAATGCATTCTAGTTGCACTTCCATTATTGTGTTTTTAAGTAGTCTCCATGCATTTTGAAGTGATTTAACTCTTTTGACTTTCCCTTTCAATTTCCTTTTCACTAATTTCCTCATTTTGGGGAAGTTTCCCTTGTGAAAGTTTAAGGTCTCTGTGTTAGACTTTATTAAGAACTTACTCCTTGTATTTAAGTTGAAGGTTATTGAATTGTGGTCACTGTTCCCAATTGGAACAGCTACAGTGATGTCCTTTACCAGGTCCTGAGCATTACTTAGGATCAAGTCCAGGACTGCATTTCCCCTGGTTGGTTCCATGACCATTTGTTCCATGGAACAGTCATTTAGCAGGTCTAGGAATTTTCTCTCTCTTTCCTGAGTTGAACAGGAGTTCACCCAGTCTATGTGAGGATAATTGAAGTCCCCCATTATAACTACCCTATCTTTATGGGCTACCTCCTTTACCTCCTTCTCCAATTGTTCATCTCCTTCGGACGTATGGTTGGGAGGACGGTAGCATGTCCCTATTGTTAGACTTCCTTTTTGGCTTGGTATTTTTATCCACACTGCTTCTGTGGAAGAGCCAGACTCACTTGGACATTCCAGTTCATAAGATTCTATCTCTTCTTTAATATACAAGGCTACACCACCTCCATGTCGCCCTTCCCTGTCTTTCCTGTACAGTTTGTATCCTGGGATGACTGTATCCCATTGGTTTTCGCTGGTCCACCAGGTTTCAGTTATGCCAATAATATCAATCCTATTTTCCATAACTAAGCTTTCTAGCTCCCCTATTTTGGCTCGAAGGCTCCTGGCGTTTGCATATATACATTTATATTCACTCCTTTTGACCAAATTCTGCCGTCGAGGAACATGTGAAACTAATCCCGCACTTAGCTCAGCATTTTCTGCATGTTTCCAGCCCTCCTCACTTGAGGGTGCGCTCTCCCGAACCGGATGCTGCCCAGCTCCTGTCGGCTTTCCCCCAGGGATCAGTTTAAAAGCTGCTCTGCAACCTTTTTAATGTTAATCGCCAGCAATCTGGTTTCCTCCTGGTTCAAGTGTAACCCGTCCCTCTTGTACAGGTTTGGCTTGTCCCAAAAAGTTCCCCAGTTCCTTACAAATCTAAACCCCTCCTCGCGACACCACTGCCTCATCCACGCATTGAGGCTCCTGAGCTCTGCCTGTCTAGCTGGCCCTGCACGTGCAACAGGTAGCATTTCTGAGAATGCGACCCTAGAGGTCCTGGACTTTAGTCTTCTACCTAACAACCTAAATTTGGCTTCCAGGACGCTCCGTCTTGCCTTCCCAACATCATTGGTACCGACATGTACCATGACGACTGGCTCCTCCCCAGCACTGTCTACTAACCTATCTAGATGTCGCGTGATGTCCGCAACCTTTGCACCAGGCAGGCAAGTCACCATGCGGTCAACACGCCCATCACAAACCCGGCTCTCTATATTCCTGATAATCGAATCGCCCACTACAAGAAGCCCCCCTCCCACTACCCATGGAGGAGTATCCTCGGTGCAAGAGGATACAGGCACATCCACTGAGGAAGGGGTCCCAACTAAGGGAGCCTGCCCCTCTTCCTCGGCTTGATGTCCTCCCTGCCTGAGGCTTCGACTCTCCGAGGCAGCTGGAGAGCTGCTTGTCATGGAGTGGGATGCTCCTACTGCATCCCTGAAGACCTCACCCTCAGCCCTCCTACTCTCTATCTGCTTCTCCAGGTCCGCTACCTTGGCTTCGAGGGAAGAAACATGTTCCCTGAGAGCCCGGAGCTCATTGCACCGAACACATACCCATGACTGCTGCCCCATGGGCAGGTAGTCATACATATGACACTCAGTGCAAAACACTGGGAAGCCCCCCTCACCCTGCTGGCATTCTACCTTCATTGTATTTAATGGATTTGTGTTATTTATGAAAAATTACCTAAAAAAAACTCTAAAACACTTTCTTTAAGATAAACTTTGGTTATCTCCTAGGAATCTGCCTAGAGTAACCTGAGCTGACCACACCTAAACTGACCTAGGTTTTATTTTAGCTGGCTTCTAAAAGCGGTCCCCCAAAACTGTCCAAAAACCAGAGGACTTACCTCCCACACTTACCACAGCACAGCAGCAGTTTTCCCAGGTTATTTTATCAAAATCCCAGTTATTTTCTGGTTAGTTATAGCAGAGAGATCTTCCTCCCACGGAGTTTACTCTCAACTGAAGTTCAAACTGAAACTAAGACACTCCCACAAGCTCAGGAGTGGCTAGCCCTCTTTGCTAATGCTAATGCTTTGTCCCTTTTGTATCTTCCTCTTTAATTTTTTCTCTTATCTCTAATCTATTTATATATGTTCTAATTGCTATTGCTTATAACCAATATCTCTGTCCTGTTATCCTTACAATAGCATCCCCTTCCGTTGGGTTCCCTTGATTAACATATAAATCTATTGTCTTGAACCCTCTTTCTCTCATTATACCCAATATTATCCTCAAATATCCATCCCCATTTTTGTTTATTTTCCATACAGTTGCCAGTTTATTTATATTATTTATTATTAATTTCCCCCCTTTTCCCCACACCATTATTGTGTCCTTTAATGGTTCTTTCATAGCTCATTCCTCCCTCCTATTCCAATCCTTAAAAATAATTTCTTCTTCCCTCATTCTATTAATCTCTTTTTCTATTTCCCCCAATTGTGTTTTTTTATATTGCAGCTCTAATAATCTCTGTAGTTGAAATGCATCATGATAATTCTGTAGACTGGGTATTCCCCATCCTCCTTCATCTTCTCTTGCTATTAACCATTTATTTCTTAGTCTGGATTTCTTTTCCCCTGCTATCCATTTATTTATTCTTCTGTCCCAAACCTGTAAAGATCTCCTGTCTACTACTGGTGACAATACTTGAAACAAATACATTATTTTTAGTATTATTAATATCTTAATACTCTGATCTTGTCTATTTTATTTAAATACTTCCCTTCCCATTTTTAAAATTGCGTCTCTATTGATTTCCAGACAATTTTATAATTACCATTTATTATCTTATTGAGGTTTTTATAAATCCATATTCCTAGATATTTCGTCTTCTTTATTCCCAATTTCAGCCCTGCTATCCTTTTCAATTCCAGTTGCTCCCCTGGTGGTGTATTTAAACATATTATTTCTGATTTTTTAATATTCACAGATAACTCAGATTGTAATTTAAATTTCTGTAATATTGAGGTAACTTCTCTAACCATCTCTAATGGGTGGCTTGAAATTACAAAAATCTTATAATCTTGATTACATAAACTAATTCGGCGGTATGACCCGGGTTGTAGTAAATCTTTCCCTGTCTTCAGTAAGGTAATAATTTCTGACTCTTTCCATGATTCTGGGACCCTTTGTTCTTTATAAACCTCATTAAATACATTAGTTAGATGTGGTATCAAGTCTTCCTGAAATGCCTTATAAAAATCTGCTGTGAACCCATCTGGTCCCGGGGATTTTCTTGTTTTCAGGCCCTTAATCAGTGTTGCTACCTTCGCCTGAGTACTTCTGGTGTTTAATTCGATTCTATCCTCATCCTGTATCTTATTTTTAATATTTAACTGGGTATCTTCTACATCTTCCTCCCTATATAAATCTGAATAAAAAGATTTCATTATATCCCTTAATTTTTCCTGGTCTTCACATTTCACCTCATTTTGATCTTTTAACTTTCTAATCCATGGTTTCTCTTTTTTCTTTAAATAATTTGTTAGTCTCCTCATAGATTTTATATTCCAGCTCTGATATTCACTTTTCACATACATATATTTCCTTACTAATTGGCTTTCATCCAATACTTCTAACTGCCTCCTCTTTTCCTGTAACTCTTCCCAGATTTGCCTATTCCTTGTTCTTTAATGTCTATCCTGTAATAATTTTATGTTTTCTAAAATATTATTTCTTTCTCTCTCCCTTTGTCTTCTAATATAAACTTCTAAGCTTATACATTTGCCCCATATCACAGCCTTACAAGCTTCCCATGCTATGTCTCTTGACACCACTCCTGTATCGTTTATCATATAGTACCTATTTATTTCCTCCTTAAGTTTATTCCTTTCCTGATCCTTCATGTGGACAAAGGGATTATATCTCTAATTTCTCTCTTTAGTTTCCATCAGACACTTAAACTTAAACTTTAAAGGTGCGTGATCTGACAGCCATATAGGTAGTGTTTTTCCATCTTTTACCTGTAATTTATTTGTCTTTTTTTCCAGAATGTAATCTATCCTTGAGTATGTATTATGTCTTCCTGAATAGTAAGTATATTGCTTACACCTGATTCTGTGTCGATAAGATCCTGTAATCTGTATTCATCTATATTTAGCTTTCTATTTCCTCTATATCTTTGTGAAGTTAATTCCATATTATAATCTCCTGCTATCAGAACTTCTCCCTCGGCATATTCATTTACCTTTCTTAGTACTTTCTTAATGTATTGTTTTTGATTGGCATTTGGACCATATATTGAGACTAATGTTATTTTCATACTCTCCAATAGCACTTTCACCATTTCCCATCTTCCCTCTTTATCTCTTTTAATATTTAACAACTGAAAATTCAAACTACTCCTTATCAATATAGCTACCCCTCTTGCATTGTTGGTTCCCCTGTACTCAAAAATATTATTCCAATTAGCATTATTTAATAAATGTAATCCATTCTGTCTCTTGTAAGTCTCTTGAAGAAAAATCACATCTGCTCTATGGTTATGAGCTAATTGTATAAGTCTTGCCCTTTTCACCAGAGTGTTTAATCCATTTACATTAACTGAGATACATATAATTTCCCTCGTCTATTTTTCTATTTTCCATTTATAACCTTTTCACAATTTCCCCCTTTTTTATTACCCCCTTCCCCCTCCCCTCAGGTCCAGTCCCCCCCCCCAATCCTGTGGTTGGAGGGGAGGAAGAAGGCTTGGCCCCATAAGCCTCCTCTCCCTCCTTCCCAGACTTTCCATTGAATCTGTGTTGTCCTACTTTGTTCCCCTTCTTCCATTAACTATCAATATATTTCTCCCTATTTCTCACACATTTCCCCCACATTTTCAATTTATTCCCATTCCCTTTTTTCTCTTTTCTCTTTTTAATTTTTTTTGTCCTTTATTTGCTTGATTTTCTCTTCTTCTTTGACAGTCTCACTCCCTCTTCCTTTTGGTGTCTCTTAATGTCGCTTCCATTCTCTGAATCTCTTCCAGACTAATCTCCTCAAGACTTTGTTCTAGTGCTTCCATCATTGAACATTCCTCAAGTGAGGGCTGTAATCCAGATACAGATGTTGTAATTCCTTCTAAGCCTCTCTGTTCTGACCACGTTGGTTCTTCTATTCCTTTCACTCCCTCTGCTGCTGCTCCCTCTGCTGTACTTTTTCTCACCCTTTTTTGCTTTCGTTTCACTGTTTGGAAGCCATCCTTGTCTTGTCCTTCTGACTCTTGAAAACTAAGGCCCAAATCTAAAAGCATTTTTCCCCTTGTTCAATATATTTTGCTTTATACTGTTTATTGTCCTTGAAAACCAATATTGTTGCTGGTAAAATCCATGTACATGTCAGCTTTTTTGTAATTTCACGCATTTCCACACGTCTCCGAAGTGTTTCCTGTGACAAATCAAGGAGGGCCAAACTTAATTGTTTTCATACTTTAGCTCTCTTATCTTCTGCAGCTCTTTATAAATTTTCTCCTTTATTCTTTCATGTGTAAATTTAATTATTATACATCTAGGTCTATCTCTGCTGCTAAAAACCCAATGAATTCTTTCCATATTATTATTATTTTCTTGCAACCAGCAGCGGTTCGTTTGTATTTGGCATTCCACACAATCTAAATTGAGAGCATCTCTGTCTGTTTTCCAGCATCATAAATCTGTCAGAAAGCAAGTTTAATTGCTGTTTACTTAAACTGTGTTCTGTCTGCAGGACTTTTGCAAATTAGAGCATTCGTGAATTATGGTCACTCGCTCTTTAATTGCCGGAATCTCAGCAGCAAAAAAATCCACTTTTTGATCCAAGCTGCCAAGTTTCTTCTCCACATTATTAATTTTAAATTCCAAGTTATTAGTTGCTTTTATCATCTCTTCCTGCCCCTTTAGAATTTTATTGTTTATAGTCCAAACTTTTCTGTTGTTCTCTAGCTGCCATTTTTAATCTCCGTATTTCACTTTCCCTTGAATCTTTATAATTACTTATCTGGATTTCCAGCGTTCATAGGAGTAATTTGATCTGCTCTTTCTGGTCCATGTTATCTCTTCCTTCCGAAGCTGCCAGTTTGATAGTTCACAGGGAGGGGGGGTATTTACTCTCTTTTTCTCTTTATTCTTTTACATTTCCACGGGGAGTTTTCAGACATGTCTACTCCCTAGAGTGACACATGCACAAATTAGGAATGTGATACTGTCTGTTGTAATGAACGACACAGGGGTGAGAGTGGAGGTGAATTGCTGTGTTTTACTAGGTTTCGCAGCAGCTTATAGCTCTTTGCACAGGATACATTGTTATCAGTAAAAAACGGATAGAATTGGTTAGAAAGGGAAAGCATTCAGATGCCAGCTGAGCTGGCATGTGGTGTCCTCATGAACATCTTGCGTAAACCCTATCCTTCAGCATGGTGCCTGCTTATGCTCTAGAAAGATTAGAAGGGTCGCATGCCAATGAGCGCTTCCTTATCCTGAGGTTTGCCGTCCAAGCATGGAAGTCAGACCCACATTTCCTTCCCTTAGAAGGGTTGATATGCTCCAGAATGCCTCCTCCGATGAGGTTTGCCATCCAAGTGGGGGTGGCATCCCTACATGCCCTCCCTTTTTTACTTTTTGCAATTATCTGAAAACCCTCACAATTGTTTACAGAGGACACCAAGCTCCACAGCATTAAGGTTTCATCTTTTGGGCTGACCAAATAGACCTGTCAAGGATGATATAAGCGAAGGAAGACATTGCAAAAAACAGCAAAAGGTAATGCAAAGAACAATAGCTATGATACCATACACAAACAATTGTTTAAGCCAAGAAGTGAACCAATCCCAGAGGTCATAGAACCCCTGGTTCTGTGAGATTTGTTGTGGAAGATTTTCCAGTTCTTCCAAATGGCTTTCTATAGTTCTGCCATGGTCCGTCAGATTAAACAACACATGTTTTTGACAGTTTTGCACCCATGACCATTAAGCAAAAGGAGAAAGTCTATCACAGCCTGATTATCTAAAAGAGCATAACAAAGTTCCTGATGCTCTGAATTTAAGAGTGCTATTGGCGCTGAAGTCTTATTGATGGCTTTGTTTGCAGGACAATTTATTTATTTATTGTCCATGCATTTCCCACTGCTAGCCCAGGTAGTCCCACTAGTGATGTACTTCATCTGATGTACTTCAGACTGACAGTGATCATCTAGTGTCGTTCTTGTAGCACATCTAGGGTGCCACACATCTTGCTCGGTCTGCAGAATCACAGCCATCCTGCTCAGGCAGCACTTAGTTCTATCTGTTAGATTAGCAGGAACATAAGTGTATGTCCGAGAGCTACATGTAAAAAACCAACCTGCAGGTAGCAGAATATAAGCATAGTTAAAAGAAATATTCTGTTCATGAGAGCAATTAAACGATGGAGGCCTAGAGGATCTACACCCTCTAGGTACCTTGGTGGCAGTGCAATTAACTATTTTAGCACAGGTGACATTATGTCCCCCTGCTACATAAGGAGGGTGTTTGGGAGTAGCGTTTTGACAGGTGATCCTCAGCTGGGCATATGTTGATGTTACACAATAAGATTATGAAAGTTGCCCAAAACAGTGTCATTGCCAATCTCACTGGGTTGCTTACACATGGGGATCAAGGAGGTGCTTAATAATTGTCCCACATGCGCTTGAGAGGAGAGACAGAAATGTGTTGTGTTTAGCATGTGCGACAGCTGTTGCCAGATATTAACCCCCATGTGCTCCTCAAGAGAAGAGGTGAAGGCATGGATAGGTGGACACAAGGTTATCATGATGAAAAGCAAAATGCAGACAGAATTGTCCATGATGATAGCAAAGGCAGCAGCCACCAGGTTCTTTGGAGTTTGAGGAAACCCCTTTTCATTCAGCTGCTGCTGCACCTCGTAGGTGGCTGCTTTCACTTGCACCCAGGTGATTGGCAGTGGATGGTGGTGTTGAGGGCATGGCAGATGAGCCTCTGTCCTCAGAGTCAGGTTGAAGTTTGGGATCGGGCTTTTGCTGATACATTACTAAAGGTCGCATGGTGGAGAGATCCTCTGTGCCAAAATGCAAGGTTACTGGGGGGGGGGGGGAGAGAAATTCCTGCAACAGAGCTGACAAAGATTAGATAATTCCAAGAAAACAACAACTGGGCTAGGAGAGACTGGATCTTGCAATAATGAAAGGGTCCTGATCCCCCTTTATTATTTTTTCCAAAAGAGACTTTAGTGAGTGGTTGGCTTGCTCCACAATAGCTTAGCCTTGGGAATTCTAGGAAATGGCGTGGGAGAGCTTGATTTCCCATTGAGAGCAGAATGCCATAAAGTCTTTGCTAACATAAGCAGGGGCATTGTCCATCTTTAACCCCCTAGGGTTCCCCATGACGGCAATGGCTGCAAGGCAGTGAGAAATGACATCTAAGGCACGTTCATGCCGAGCAACTGTAACCCAAAGATAGGAAACACTTAAATGATGGAAATTGGGTTACATCCATTTGCCAGATTTGGTTGGCTTTGGCAATGGGGGCACTCGCGAACAATGGCTTGAGCTCGGTGCAGGGATATACGAAACATTTTTGTTAGTGCATTGGGAGACTGGTGGAAAAAGGAAAGGCTCTGTATTGGATCTGAAAACAGAGTCTTCAGCTCCTTCAATTTTACCCTCATTTGACTTACAATTGTCAAAGACAAGTTCTTTAACATGGGAGGGTTCTGTTCCGCAGCTCTAAGTAGATCCTTTTCTTCATGTCTATGTCCCTGGTACAGCAAGAGAGAGGCTACCTTCTCTGTCTCCTCCCGCTTCCTCCTCTGTCTCCTCCCAGTGGCGGCAGTGCTGGCTGGGTCAGCAGCTCCTGCCTGGGCGGCAGTGCTGGTGGAGCAATGCAGGGACTCCTCTGCTGCCCCCTGACCAAAGCTGGTACACAGCAAACCCAGCAGGGACAATGAACGCGCAACCAGCTCCGCCGCCCATGAACATCTTGCATAAACGCTGTCCTTCAGGATGACGCCTGCTTACGCCCTAGAAAGATTAGAAGGGTCGCATGCCAAGAAGCACTTCCTTATGCTGAGGTTTGCCATCCAAGCACAGAAGTTGCCCCCGCATGTCCTTCCCTTAGAAGGGTCAACATGCTCTGGAATGTCTCCTCCGCCAAGGTTTGCCATCTGAGCAGGGGTGGAATTACTACGCTGTCCCCGCACAGGATTTCAGACTGTGCCATAGAGATTATACCTGGTGCCAGATTGGCCAAATCTAAGTTGTATTTGATGACTCAGGTGAAATTAGTAGAGTTACAACACTTCCTAGACAAAATTTTGCCCCAAGGTTTCATTCACCCCTGGCTTTCCTGGTATTGTTCTGGAAAAAGGATGGGTTCTTGAGGCTATGTACAGACCATTGAAGTCTCAATGCCATATCTGTGCCAAATAAATAATACTTGCTACTCCTGACTGGGAACCTCCTCAACCATCTGGCACAACCAGCTTGGTAGAACTCCAGGAAATTTATTACCAGGTGCAAATTAAAGAAGGGGGCGAGTAAAAAAAAATCAGCATGCAATCTGAACCATTTACAAATTTTATCTCTCTCTCATGAGTAGAACAAAAGATCACTCCATCTATGTGAGTCCCCCAGTATAATTACACTTTCCTTTTTGAATGCCTCATTTACCTCATTTTCAAAATGCTGATCTCTTTGGGGAGTTTGGTTAGGAGGGTGATAGTGTTGGAAGGAGCAACTCAGCATGTATCTTTAAATTGTTTTGCTCTCTTTTTGCCTGCTTCACTTAGTTTCTCTCTTTTGCTGCTATACAGACAACGCAATGGGCAAAGCTGAACTAAGAAGAGCTGCTATTTTGCTCCTGAGCTATCTCCTCTTTCTTGCACATACGTGATGGTGCCCGTTTGTATAGGGTAGTTTACTCTTTGGAACAGGGTTTCTTTCATCTATATTTGCAGTAGAAGATAGAATAGGGTTTAGAACAGGGTTTCTTTCATCTATATTTTCTACTGCAATCGAAGAAACGTAAGTTGAGTTTTGTTTCAATAAAATGTTAAGTTTTGCTTTTAACTATTTCAAGCTAGTTTTCTTTACCTGAACACACCGGCTTAAACTCGCTCCAATATCAATTTTCTAACAGATGGCATGTCCCTAATATTCTTACCCATAATGCTTCTGATTCATCTATACATCCTAGTTCGTAAGATTCTATCTCTTCTTTAGGAAGCAAGGCTATACCACCACCTCCAGTTCACACTCTCCTGCCTTTCCTATACAGTTTGTAACCTGAGATAACTGAATCCTATTAGTTTTCATCAGTCCACCAGGTTTCAGTTATGCCAGTAATATCAATGTTATTATCCATCACTAAGCATCGCAGTTCAAAGACTTGTGGCATTAGCATATAGGCATTTGTATGCATTATTCTGGTGCAAGCTCAGTCCTGTGTGAATTCTTAGACTGCCTCTTTCATTCTTCTGCCTGAAGATTATTCATTAGTTTTTGATGCTGCCCAGTATTTCTGCCTAATTCCTCCTTACTCAATGTACACTTGCCCAACTTGAATGCTGTTCATCCAGGGATTATGTAACCTTTTAAATATTAAGTGTCAGCATCTTGGTTGAAGTACAATCTTCCCCTTTTGTATAGATATGGCTTGTCCCAAAAATTTCCACAGTTCCTATCAAATCTAAATCCTTTCTCTTGACATCACTACCACATCCACACATTAAGCCTTCACAGCTCCACCGGTCTAGCTGATCCTGCATGTGGAACAGGTAGCATTTCTGGGAATGCAACCTTGTAGTTCCTGGACTTTGATCTTCAATTTTTGACTTAACAACCTAAGTAGTTTCCAGAACATCCCTATTTTTACAAAGACAAATTCAAGTTCCCCTATGAAATCAGACTGCAACATCCAGGCCTCTTCAGCCTTGAAAGATAGCATTTAAGAGGGGACTTGACTGAAGTATAGATAATCATGCATGGTATAGAAAAGGTGGATAGAGAAAGGTCGATTTGAGAGCAGGTTTTGCCCTCATCTTCTGCTTGAGATGCCCATAAGTAATTGGTGGGCCACTGTGTGGGACAGGATGCTGGACTAGATGGGCTGTGGCCTGGTCCAACAGAGCTCCTCTTATGTTCTTATGTTCTAGGCTACAGGATATTAGCAAAAGGGATTGAAATCGGTTAAAGTGAACTGGGTTTGGCCAATTTTTACATGTAGTAAATTGCCCTGCCTCATGATTAACTTGCTGAAAATAAAAGGGTTAATAGAGACATGGAAAAATAACAAACAAAAATGAAATGGACCCTGAAGGTTAGAAGACTTTTCAAGTCTTAAAGCAGCTCTTCACAACAGAGCCTATTTTGGCACAATGAGATCCCAACAGACCTTTTGCAGTGCAAGCGTATGAAAGTAAAGCAGCAATAGCAACCATGTGCCTACTAGGGGTCCACACGAATATTCAAGATATTTGTTATTCGGATGAATTTGGGCATTTGTATACAAATCAATTGTCCAGACATTTGTTTTTTAGTATTCATACAAATACAAATATTTCAAATTATTCATATAAATAATTTGGACATTTGTATGTGTATGTATCTGTATGCATTATATACGGGATGAAAACAGGATGTGTACGGGATAAAAATAGGATGCGTATGGATGCGTACAGATGCGTACGACATTTGTATCATTGGATACATATTGAATATTCGTATGAATAGATACTATTATATTCATATGGGTTCGAATGTCCAAACATTCATTTTTCTTGTACAAATTCAGATATTCTAATATTCATTTTGAATTGAATGTCAAAAATTGCATTCATGCACACCCCTAGTGCATACCTATCATGTATGCATCTCCCTTGGAGAGGAATTTTCCCATTTGCAAGAAAGAGGCTGCCACCAGCCAGCAAGCCCTGGTGACCTGGCATCATCGTTTGTAAAGGGTTGTGCACCCATTTGAAGGGTGGACTGATCACAAGAATCTCAACACTCTTAGGAAACTACAAAAACTGAATGTGAAGCAAATAATATGGGCAAAATCTTTTTATCATTTTAGCGTTGAGCTAAAGTATATGCCTCACAGCAAAAATTCCACGGCTGATGCACTTTCCAGGTTACCACAACATGGCAGTGAAAAGGCTTAGGTAATGGGAACAATGGCTGTGCTCAAACCTAAGGTTTAATCCAGCTTCAGTCCATTTTCAGAGCAGAGACCTCATCAGCAAAGTGATCAGTAATTTTCTTCCCACATTATCTATCCCAAAGCTGAATTTTCTGAGCTATTTAACACTGAAAAAAAAACAGCTTGTCACTTTGTATTTGAATGTCAATCTCCGAATGTGCCAACATTCAATTAGAATTCGAATGTCCAAATTCATACAAATTTGTACAAATTTCAAATGTTATGAATATTCATGCACATCCCTATTAAAGGCTGCTTGGCTCTGAATCTTGAAAGCCTTAGACTTTGCTAGAATGATTTATAAAAACTACTCTGACCATAAAGGTGAACAGGAATTTGCAGTAGGGAGTATGGTTTATCTGTCCTCTAAAATGTCATCAGCTATTCTAAGGAGTAAAGTTCTAGGTCCTTATTGCATTGGGACTGCCAGCTGCATGCTAGTATAGACTGTGGCAGGCCCAGGGTGGGACCTTGTATAGTTTGCACCAGCATGTGGATAGCAGAGCTCTATTCTGAGATATAATCTGGAATAAGGCCCAGTGCAGAAAGGGTCCTAGATTTGTGGTTCCATTCCTGACAAAAAGAACCAGTACTCTGATACTGCAGCTTTTTTAAACTGGCTGTTTCATCCCTTTGGTGGTACCGTTAATCCACATTGGCGTCCTCGATTCTTGTCCATCATCATCATCATTATGAGATCACTGAAGTATTATGTTCACTTAAAGCTTTTCTTCCCCCGTCTGAATGCCAGTGGGTTGATATGGGCAATGTGGTGGCTTGGCACTTACTCAAACCATTTCATGCTACGTACCTTAACAAACTAGGTCTTTGACTATCTGTTTCATGATATATTGTGGGGGGCTGACACGTGGTTTATTCTCTGTATTCTCACCCATTCATTACTCATGCACATGTTTATTTGCTTGATTAATATGTTCACTGTTATGGTGTGTTCATGTTCAATCTATGGTATACCTGTTTGATATTGCATGCGCACATTCATTATTATTCATTCACATACAGTACACTGTTATTCCCACCTGGCATATTTTGTCTTTCATTTTGTTACAGCGTATTTTTATATGTGAATTAACTATGTTCTATGCTGATGGGAAGGGCAGGGGACAGGAATGGAAAAATGCAAATGTCTCTGCCATGTCTTAAGGCCACGCCATCTGCCTCAATTTTGTTTGTTCTTGAGATAAGAGCTTCCACCCAGCTTTGGGCTGCAGGAGAAAGGCAGGAAAATTTAAGGTATAATTATTCTTGGAAACCTTTACCTTTGCAATTTTTAGTCTGTCATACCAAGATGTCCAGATACAGAATCTTTTTTAGATGAAAGAAGATTTAGTACTTTTGCTAATGTCTGACCGGGCCTCTTAGGGTGCTTCCGCACAGGCCCTTTAACACCCATTAAGCACACATCTGCAAACACGCCTCCGCACACGTGTTGCTGTTTCGGACACATCCGGTGAGGTGTGTCCGCACAGCAACACGGATTAGTAACACTTTGGCAGTGGCGCATTTGTGGGTCCATTTAGCACACTTCACCTATCCGTGACTAATGTGTGCTAAATGGGTGTTACCTGCATACCACATATGATGTGGGCTTAATTGGTCTTGTGCTGTGAAAACGCATCCATTTAGGATGCGTCTGCACAGCGCAAGTGTGCCTACCGAGGGCCCTCCCCTGCCCCACCATGCTTGACTCCTCGGAGCCAAGCATGGCGAGCTGGGGGACTCCTACCTTTCAGCTCACCTTCGCCCCAGAAGTGGTGGATCACCACTTCTGGAGCCAGGGTGAGCTTCCCTAAAGCCCACCCTAGCCCACCCAGGGGGGAGAAGGCGGAATCCCCTCCTTACCTGTTTGGCGTTGCCCCGATTCTGAGAGGAGGAACCCAGGATGCAGTGCACCTGCATCTTGCACACCTCCTGAGCAGCCGGGGCTGCTGCTGGCAGCCCCTGCCCTCAGGAGGCGTTCTGTGCAGGTGCGCTGGAGGGGATTCTGCCGGCTCCCCCCCCCCCGGTAGGCTTTAGGGAAGCTCACCCTGGCTCTAGAAGCGGCGATCCGCCACTTCTGGGGTGAAGGCGAGCCAAAAGGTAGGAGTCCCCCAGCTCGCGATGCTTGGCTCCGAGGAGCCAATTATGGCGGGTCTGGGGAGGGACCCAGAGCATGAATGGGAGGCGGGGTCTGTGCGTCCGCACAGCACCCACCTCCAATCTGGATCTATTCTGCCCTCCCGCCACGTGAGCGGAGGGATGGGGAGGGGGTAGATCTGCATCTATTAGATGCGGATCTATCCCGTAAATTCGGATCTACCGGGGATCCGGATTTAGTAAAACCGGGTCCTCAGGAATCCGGTTTTACTAAATCTGGGTGCAGTAGATCTGGATTTATTTGCCCCTGTGCAGAAGCACCCGTCTATATATTTAGATTACCTTTATGGATGTTAAACTTGATAATCATCTTGTTGTAAAGAAATACTAGAGATAATATGCATGGGCAGAGTGACCTCAGTGTGATGCAAATATGGATGCAGATAAATCTGGCTTCCACATCCATAAAGGATCCAACTGTCATGGCTATTGCTAGAATTGAATTAATAAAAATTCTGTAAATGTACCTTTCTAAATAATCAGTTGCTTATCCCATATTCTTGAATGCTGTAAACAATCTTCCTCCCCCTTCCCTTCCCAGGTTTTATAGTTTTTTATATTGCTAGGAGGTGCAACAAAAATCAAGTTTTCATCTGCTTTGTTCCTGCATGCATATTTCTCTACCGAAAAGAACTAGTAATCCTTGGACAATATTTAAGATATATATTACCTCATTATTGTTGTTTGGATAGGAAGCATTCTTAAGCAAACTAAACATGCCATCAGATGATTATCCCAAAAATATCAACTGAGAATTGCTTTTGTACATATTGTTTCCCTTCTTTTGCTTTCTTTTCAAAGCTAATGGGAAGTACATTAAGGCTGATAATGATAAGCTGTAAAAATTAAAAAGGCTATGGTTGTTGCAAGTTTTGACATAGGATTAAGATTGTCGAAGATTAAAGGAATAATTCTGCTCATTAGCCTCTCTCAGAAATAGCTTATTAGCCTTGGAAAGCGAAACCTTGTATGCTGTCCATATGGCACATTATTTATTATTTGTATTTCTATATCCGAAGGTCACAGGGCTGGTGAGAACATTTAAAATAAAATATGGATTATATTAAAGTAATAACAGTATATATTAAAATAATAGCAGTGTCTGGAAGTGAGAAGACAAAGTGTATACCATCTTGTATGGGTTTGTTGTACTTTCTCCAAACCTCAGATTGCCTTGGAGCTCTATCAAGAAACTCTTAAGCCAACAGACGAGATAATTGACATCACTGTTGGATAATCCTGAATGGCTTAAAATAATTTTTTCTAAACTCTGTTCATCAGCCCCTAATATAGTAGAATCAATTTAAAACTCAAGCATAAATAGTACTGTACACCAGTGCAAACTTTTCAAAAGTCTTCCCTCTTTGTTGGCATTGCAAAAAAGGTAAGGGTTAGTAATTTCACAAGTGGTGGAGTAGTAAAAAAAACCCAGGAATTCTGGATTTTAATGCTTTTCTTGTCAATATATTATTAACTCTGGAATTGTTTATTGCAATTAAGTATGGAGTCTACTCTGGATCAGCCAAAAAGTCATTCTGTCAATGGCAGCGAGACAAACAGTAACCCAAGGTTTTAAGGACCGGTATAGGTATAGTTCTGTTAAAAAAATGCTACAGCAAACTGGCAAATTGCCAAATTGGAATATGTGGCTACTATGTATAAAAGAATGCAAGGGCAATTATAAGACTTGGACAGTTTCCCAGTTTGGCCAACTTTTTTTTGAGAATGTGTCCACTCATCCAAATCCTTTGATCCCCTTATCAGCTTTTTGCAATAGGGTTTGCAACTGAATTGAATTGAATTTTCTTTTTCTTGTATTTTATATATCGCTGTCCATATCGCCCTGTTGATTTTATCTAATTTGTTTGGTTTTTGTTTAATGTTTGTATTTCCTGTTTTAAATAAAAATTTTGGGGTAAAAATTAGTAGTAGGAAACAGCTTCTTCTCCTAGCATAGTGTGGGGAGTTGCGGGAGAAGAGGGCAGCTCAAGGTAGCAGGGCCACAGCGGAAGCCCAGGTGTGAGGTACAGCATGTGGGTGGCAGTTGATTGTGGGTGTTGGCAGGGGTGGTAAGTGGCAGCTGGATTGTCAGTGAGCTCCAGGCATCACACAGTCCTTGGCCTGTCCTAGAACAGTCCATCCACATATGGACAGCTTTTTCTGGGTCAGTGGAACTGTTCCAGGTGGGAATAATTTGTGTAGGAGCCATTCCAGGTGGAATCGTTCAATCGCCACAAGTGCAAAAATGCCGAAGCGTCCTGAAGTTTGGCAATAGTTCAGGGTTGACATTTTATTTAATTTTGGGTGTACCCAAAGTGACAGTGGAAAAACACCCTTTATTGATTTAAAAAGTTATGCATTGATATTGATGGATAGTTTAATTTTTGTTTTCTGTAATTCTGTAAATAACACGCTCTGTCCAAGGGCTAAATAAATTTAATTGAATATGCTTTACATTCTACAATCTTACTTGTTGCAGTTTTTGGGTTGTTATACCACATTCCATAGTTTGTTTTTACTCTGTGTGGACACAGCCTAAATTCCAAGAGCTCCCTGAAGTTTTCTTTTGCTCTTCTTGAAAATTTGGCATGGACCTCCATGGGGCTCAACACACTATCGGATTCCCTGCAAGGATTATCTTCATCTATGATGGGAATCTGTGGAGGTTCAAAAATACTGGCAACCACTAAGAGAGGAAACCAGTTTGGTCTAGTGGTTAGGGAACTGGACTCTTATCTGGGAATACTGGATTTGATTCCTCTCTCCTCCATGAAGCCAGCTGGGTGACCTTGGGCTAGTCACAGCTGAGCTCTCACAGCCCCACCTACCTCACAGGGTGTCTGTTGTGGGGAGAAGAATAGAAAAGCTTTGTCAGCCACTTGAAGTCCCCTTAAATGGTTGAGAAAACTGGGGTAGAAAAGCCAACTCTTTTTCTTCTTCTTCTGTAAAACCTTTTTTTCTGCTAAGCAAAGAGCAAGTAGAGTTTGTTCTACTTAGCACAGGTATTATTATGAACATATGACCTGTATAATTAAAAATCACATTAATAGTGTTGTATCCCTTGGTTACAGTTTCAAGGCTACTGGCTTTCTGTTTATATGCAAATATTACTATGAGATCCAGTTGGGGATTTCTTAAAAAAACACTCTTTGATCAGTTGGTCCATGCTGCATCTTAGACTAGTTCCTCTGGCGTAAAGGTGCTGCCTTGATGAAACTGACAAAACTCAAAAGAGATCAAACTGTAATTTGGATTCCATAATTAAATAATAAGGACAGAATCTTAATTGCATCAAGATGTGTTTAGACATACTGAGAATATTAAAAACTGAGTGAGGATGAAGCTACTTGCAAGATCACAGATTACAGTTTTTAAAAATTCTTCTTTTGACTTCAATTATCCAAGAACCACTGGGGCTATGGTTTTTAAAGAAACCTTTCTAAGTCCTGAATACAATGTTCTAATTTTCTGTGAGTATAATATTTATGTATAATGCAAGAGGACTGGATACAGAAGCCTTCGGGCCTGACTGCTCACACCTTTTCATTTCTATCCTTTTCATTTGTGGATTTTCCAGCCTCCATTTGGACTTTCCTGAATGGAAAATCCACAAGAAGGAGGGATAGAAATGAAAAGGTGTGAGCAGTCAGATCTGAAGGTGGAGGTTTAAAGCGTAGGTGTGACCATGGCCTACATGTGTTTTAGGGAGTTGTCAAAGAGGTGTCTGGGTGATGGAGAGTCTTCAGTCTCCCTCCAAGTTGCAGAAAGTTCAATTCAGCAGAACTGAAGCTGTTCATCATGCACCGAATTGGCCCTTTGCCAATTAAAAAAAAAATTTTTTTCTGCGCCTCCCAGCCCAGTCCTGGCTTTCTCTACTGCTAAGGGGGGGATGCGGCATTTGCAGCTGGTGGCACAGGGGCATTTGCAGCTGCCAGCACAGGGGTGGGCTTACATCAATCCAGCTTCCAATGAGGAGAGAGGGGGCGGAGAGGAGATATTTAAACAGTGGAGATATAGATTAAACTCGGTGGAAGAAGTTAATAATTTTATGTTACAGAATAGAAAGGATTTTGAAGAGTTTGAAGAAGGAACACAACCAGATGATTCGCTGATGCAGGACCCTCTAATGCAAGCAGGGGCCGGAAGATCAAAGCAAGAGACAATTAATAATTCAGGAAACCAAAATGGAAAGTAGATTTCTATCATTGAATGTTAATGGATTAAATGAACCTAGAAAGAGGAGGAGGATTTTTGAAAAATTCAGAAAGATGAATTTGGACTTAATTTGCCTAGAGAAAATGCATATTATTAAAAAAAATCAAAAACTTTTAATTCAGAAAAAATTAGGGACAGATTTTGTCACCTCAGGAAAAAAGAAGAAAAATGGGATCATGATGTATGTAAAACAACATTTAAACCCTAAAATGATCTTTAAAGATTTGGAAGGAAGATATATTGGTGTGGAAGTAGACCTCCAAGGCACAAAGATGTTAATATTGGGAATTTATTCACCACATACAGAGACACAGCATTTTGGTTAATAAACATCATGTTCTGGCTCCTTCCTGGTGGGATCTGAAGGGTCATGCAGATCCTACCAAAACGGATCTTGAAAACACTTCCAGTGAGATTGCAGTTCATTTGCTAACCTCCCTGCTCTTGAACGGAGCAATCAACACACATCATCTTAGGCCACAGTAATGTTTACATTTTCTGAAGAGTACTGAAATCTTACACAAAATAACTGTGGGCAGAACTGTACTAGAGTGAAAGCTGAAAACACTGCTAATCTTATATTATGAGTAATTAACAAGAACGTATCATAGAACAGCTGAAAGCTGACAGAATATTAGTATAAACCTGTTGCTCCAGTATGAAACTAAATATTGCATCTGCCTAAGGGAATTCATTCAAAGTGACTTCACATTATTCTTGCTAAGTAATAATTATACTTACATCATAACACAGCATCTTAGTCATTGACTTGAACCGTCCTTGGTTTCATTTTGGATTGAACTTTGAAAAAGCCATTTGGATACTTTTAGTGTTCTAATCTTTCACAAGCTAAAAGTTAAATACGTTACACTGAGAAAACTTTGTGAGGTCTTCCATGTGCAAATTCAGGTAAGTGTGCATAAGTTTGCCATGATTTCTTTAAATAATTGTTATTTTCATATTTACATGTATTATTATTATTAATAATAACAATCAAAATCTAAATCTAAAGAAATGTGGGCAAAAAGCAAAAAATAAGGATACAGCCTTACATGCTCTTTGTCCCAGCAATATGTTCAACAAAAAGACCATTTCCTTTTCCTTATCTTGAAGGAGATCCTTTGGCATAACAAAGTTTTTGCCATAAGGGTGATTTTACTTTGCTTGAAATTCTGTAGTCTAATGCTGTAGTTTGATTAGCCTTCTAAGATTATGCTCCCCAGTGGGTCAGATTTTTCTTTAATCAGCTTTTCTGGAATATTGATCAAAATAGTTGGTTAGTTTGTACTTTGAGGCAATTTGATGTTCCTTCTTTTTTTTTCTCATCTGGGTTAAAGATCAGATTTACCATCTAGAGCGATCAAGTTTACCAGGACAAGTGTTGCAAGGAAAGGCAACATTTTGCACAAGTCTTTTATAGACAACAAGGTAAAAGTTAACTCACTAAAACTTTGATTTAGTGGCTTAGAAATAATAACATCCTTGAATACTTTAGCACATTTTTTAAAACAATTACCAAGTAAGGTTTAACATTAGGGAGCAAAATTTTCAGTGCCATAAAATACTTTTTTTGAAATATTGATGTTTGCTTTCGAAACAAACACATCAAAAGATTTTTTAAAATATTAATATCTGATTAAAAGTACCTATCTTTGTCATTTTCTTTCATGTTAAAAATGAGGACAAAATATGGTAATGAAGATATTTTGAAAGACAATGTTCTGGGAAATTGTTGTTAATTTATGATGTACATAAGCCCTAAGGAAAACTTCTTTCTCTGAAAAAATAAAACCATACTTTAAAATTATTTCCCTCTTTTTATTTCTTTAAGTGCCTTGCAGTATAGTTTAGCAAAACAAAACCCACTGAAAATCATTTCTTTAGTTATTTACCAGGCATTCAGTTCTGTTAATCAATTTGCTGTACTCAGTAGATTACAAATAGATGATGAATTTATAGATATTATTTTGAGAGAGGTATAAAACAGGGTTGTTTTCTATCCCCTTTATTATTTGGTATGGCAATTGAGCCTATAGCTATTAGGATAACAGCTGATCCTGATTTGTGTTGTTTTGTTATGGATACATCTAAATAATTGCTAAATCTGTATGCAAGTGATCTAGTGGTGATGGCAGAAGTTCCAGAAATGGACACAAAGAGGATCATTTGGGAATTTAATCTATTTAACACTTTTCTTAATTTTAAAATTAACTTTACTGATTGAGAGACTTTGGCTAGATCCACCTGGTTGCTGTCACTATCTCTTCTGGTAGTAAATTTCACAAACCAATGACTCTCTGGGTGGAAAAAATATTTCCCCTTCTAGTGCTATGCAACAGAAGTTTTAACCTTTGTGCGTACATGCTGGGCTCTGGTGCCACCTTCAGCAGCACTTGTTGTCTGCAGCCAAAAAGGACTCTCTGTTGGGATGCAAGTACACTGGTAGACCTCATTTTGGCACTCTGTATTGGTGCCTTCCTTTATCCAGTGTGAATAAAGCGAACCAGGGTGGGGGGTGGGGACCAGGGCATCTGTTAATCCATGCTAAGTGTGGAAGGCAGTCCCTTAGACTGGAACTGTTTTGGTCTGAGCAGGTAGGTGGAAAGGGTTTAATTTTCCCTCAAGACTTTTAGACAGTCATGTGTTGATTCATGTTCAGCATTTTGAGCTTAAATGCATGTTTGTTAAAGTATTTATGTGAAGGAAAATCTGATTAAAATATGCAGTCTCATTGCCCATCCTCCAGGATATGGCTGCTGCTTGTCACAGCACTGGGAACAGTAACAGGGAATTCACTGGAGAATGAAAGCAAAAGGAATCCTGAGGCATCTATGAATATCGTAAGTTAAAAGATTATATGATCAAGACCTATAGCAGTGTTATGATCTTGTTCTGTTTCCTATGTGTTAAGAAAATGCTACCACCAGAGTATGCTGGCCCTGTTCCCTGTGTCCCTCTGTCCTTTCTGAGTTGGACAGCAAGGTCTGAAGGTTGAGAGAAATTATAAGTGTGTTCAGCATAGAATACTTAGAAGAGAGATTCCCAAAGGAGTCTCCATGTAACTAAAGCTCCTATCATTCTTTTTCCACACTGACTAGTGTGATGGGAGATGTAGTCCAATGGCACCTGAAGACCCAATTTTTGGGAACGTCTGACAGGCCGGGGTTACACCTTAACATTTAATGCATATTATTGACAATGTAGGCTGAAAACGCATTAGCACAGTTTACATCAAAAATATGATAATCCTGCTTCAGTCTGCCCTCAGTTTGGGGGACACTTTGCTCACACCCATTTGCATCCTCAGTTTCCTACACACAGGTCTCTTTCAGCATAGTCACCGCACCTCCTGCATTCTGACTGGGTCTAGCCCTGTCGCTCACAATGTCAAATCAACGTTCTTTGTGCCCACCTTTGTCCTTTCCTGCTTAAGGATTACAGTGACCTCTCAAGCCATCCACCTCTTTCCCTTTTACATCTGATGCACTAAAATGGCAAATTAAAAAAGAAAAACCCAGAAGTGTCCAGGAAGGGCCGCGCTACCTGGCAGGATTCTCCTGAAGATGGGTTGGATGGTGGTCTTTCCTGTGCTCCCTAGGGTGGGTGCAGACAGACAGCCCCCGTGGCCAGGAAGGCCACTGGGATGAGTGGCATCTAAAGGTCTGGCCAAGGTTACCTCCAAGGTCATTTGTCATCATCCCAGTCTGTCCCCCTCCCCTTTTTACCTTTATGCATCAACACTGTCAATAAAAGAAGGAAATCAGGCATGTCTAGGGAGGGCTGCACTATTTCCTGCTATTTTCCTGTGCCCCATGGGGTGGGCCCAGACTAGGGATGTGCACAAATATTCGAAAGTTCAAAAATCTGATTCAAATCCTCCAAATATCGATAATCGAATTTGAATTGATATAAAAACATTTGAATTTTGACATTCAGATCAATTTTGGATTTTCGAAAATCCAATACGGATAATCAAATAATCTGAATGAACAGATCCATTTTTATCGTTATATGAATATGCACAAAATTTTGCGTATTTGCACTTATAATGGGGGATGAAAACAGGATGCATGCAGGATGAAAATGGGATGCATACAGGATAAATATGGTTGTGCGCAAATTTGAAAAATGGATACTAATGTTATCAAAATTTGTATTTTTGAATATGGATTGAACTTTCCAATGTCCGGATTTGAATAATCCGTATTCGAATTGGATTTTTAGAAATCCGGATTTTAAAAATTCGAAACAAATTGAATTTTTGAATATTCGAGTTGACTCAGATTCGAATGCAAAAAATACATTTGTGCACACCCCTAGCCCAGACAGACAGCCCCAAGGGCCAGGAAGGCAGCTGGGGTGAGGGGCATCCAAAAGGCCTGGCCAAGGTCACCTGTTGGCATCCCAGTCTGTCCCCCCTGTCCTTTTTACCCCTATGCATCAAAACTCCCAACAACAACAAAAAGAGAAAAACAGGCATATCTAGGGAGAGGGCTGCTCTACCTGGCAGGCTCTTTTCCCGTGCCCCTTGGGGTGGATGCAGACAGACAACTCAACAGTGCCCCTTCAAAGGCATTTTCAGAGCATCTCCACAAGGACAGCCACAGGGGTGAGAGGCATCCAAATACTCTTGTGGCTGTTGACCCTGGCCATCTCAAGCTATCCACCTCTTCCCTTTTACTCCAGTGCACTTCACCCATTTCCACAATCTGCCCCCTCCCCTTTTTACCCCAATGTGTCAAAACCCTTCCATCCTCCTTAGAAGTGCTACCCCCTGCCTTGGGTGCAGAGTAAGACTACAAACCTCCTGAAAAGGAGGAAGAGGAAAAGGGTGGAATGATGTGCAGCCTAGGAAATGTTCACATGACGAGGCATTGGGCAAAACTGAGGGGCAACGGATATATTGCCAACCCTCAATAGTACAATGAAGCCCATTTACTCCCCTTCAAACTGAAAATGGATTAAAATCTTAATCCATCTTCAGTGCCGTGTTGGTTTGGATAGAGGAAAGTTATTTGGAGGGAGGGGAGTCTAGGAAAAAACGGCTTAGCATTTAAAGGTGTAACCAATGGGGCTGGAAGATGGACTGAAGAAGGATTAAAGTAAAGGTGTAACCGTGGCCGTAAAAGACTCTACACAATTGAGAACTTTTAGAATTCATGATTAGAAAAGTCACCCCCCAAGAAGTGTAATGTGACAGTCATAACTGGAGTAGTTGCACAGCAAACATGGGGGGGGGGGAATTCATGCACATCGCTACATAGGAAAACTGTCTCAATGTGCAAGCCTTTTGGGCATTCCTTCTGCTTCCAGTTAGCTACTTTCATTTTTAACTTTGCAGAGTGAAAGAATCCAGTACTGGGGATATCCTGCTGAAGAGTATGAAGTTCTTACAGGCGATGGCTACTACTTAAGTCTGAACAGAATTCCAGGAGGTTAAGTCACCTGAATTAGCTCCAGTGAATGATGCAAAAGTTTTCTGTAACAGAATAAAGAACACAGTCTGCCTGTGTCTGCACTGTATGGCTTTAGATGCCTTTCTCGTGTTTCCCGTGTATCTGGGAGGTAATGTGTGGAAGTATCTGGGGACAGGTGTTTGGATCCCTGAGGCATGGGGGAGATGGGAAAGAAACCTGAGGGTCTATCCACGAGGACAAACTCTGAAGTCACTGTCTCATGAGCTGATTCTTTCTATGCCAAGGCATGGGCCACCTGCCGCTAGGCAAGGAAACCGACTCACATGAAGGCCTGCTGTTCATGGCTTCTTTGTGCAACAAAGGAGACTGCTAGCTGCATCAGCCAAGGTATGCTGGCAGAGCTGCTCTTTCCCACCAATGTGTGGAAACAATAAATGGAGCCATGGCCTTGACTTGCAGAAGGGCAGAAAAGCACAGAAAATGGGATCAAAGGAGTTATTTTGGCCATGCCTGTTATCATAAGGTTTTCTTAGCAATGATGTTACTTTTTAAACATCAACTACATTATTATGTTACAGTAAACATTTCTTAAAAACCCCTACTTTTTTTTGTTCCTCATAGAATAAAGGAAATGTAAAGCTAGAATTATGTAGATTTTTGTATCAGTAATGTTATGTTATTCCTGTTTAATAAGAGTACTTTAATGCCTTTGAATCCTTCCTTCAAACTTTCCCTAACACCTTAGGATTAGGGATGAACGTGAATATCTGAAGAAGTCGGAATTTGTATGAATAGGTACAAATCCCAACATTTTGGATGAATCAAATTGGGCCCTATTAGTCTGTGAATCAGATATTCAGGTGTCTCTCAAGGTTTGCGAGACCCCTGTTCCTCCCTGCTGGCCCTCTCACTTCACTTACCAGCTGCCGCCACGCCTTCTTCCTAGGCCTTCCAGTTCTGCGTGCATACACATGCAGAACCTGAAGCCCTGTTTTGGCCTCTGGAAGGTCTATTTTGGCCCTCAGAGAGTGCCAAAACAGGCCCAGCGACACCATGGAGGCCTCCCACCCACCTCCCAGGTGCCCCCTTACCTTTTTTGGGGGGCTCACTGGATCTGTTCATTTGGTACTTATGGCTTAGAGGAACTTAGTTTTAAATATCTATATCATACTCATAAGGCCAAATTAAAAAAAAAGTTATACCTTTTATATATATTTGTTAAAACAATTTGTACAAAGTAAGATATAGCTCTATTCTTCATGGGTCCTTAATTTGGATTAAGCTGCCATGCAGTAAGCATCTGGGTCTACAGATCCTGATATTAATGCAGATCTATGCGGCTGTCCCTTGCTTGTATAGATTCATCAGCTTTAGGTGAAGTATTGGTGTTTCTGCACTAGCTGCAGAAACCGGTTTAACCCTCCCTTAAAAAAATTAAAGACACTTACCTTAAACTGTTGTGCACTGGAGTCCTCTTCTGCAACCGTTTAAAATCGGTTTTGCCGCAGAAATCTGGATTAAATGTAAAACCTGAAAAATCAGGTCTTGCATCTGTCTCTTCACCTGGATGTGTGCAGAAGGAGGACGCTTCCGCACACGGCCAGGCGAAGGGACAGATCCCCCCCCCCGCCTGCCATGTTGGGAAGGGTGGAAGCAGGACTGTCTGCTTCTGAAGCCCTTCCCTGGTGTGCCAGGCTCTGCCGGACCACACACAGTGACTGGCAGCTCTATGCTCCACTCTCACTGCTCTGGGGGTGGTGTCGCTGGTGCAAGAGCCGGAGGACTTTTGGAATGGGTGCTGACGCATCCACACAGCACCCACTCCATCTGTCTTCCTGGATCCATCCTCCCTGCACGTGTGCGGACGCGCGGGGGTCCCTCAGATCTGTCACTATTTGCGACGGATCTGAGGGAGGATGGATTGCCCCAAAGCAGATCTTTTTAGATCTGCTTTTTGGTGGCAAATGCGTAAGCACACTATGATTCCAATCAGGGAGATCCTGAACAGGATTACTGGTAGACTCATTTAATCAGGTCTACTACTGATCCAGAACATTGAAGGAGTATAGAAGGCATTCCTGTTTTCAGGACTACCAGGGAACGTATTTCAGTGGCACACCGTAGCACATCACTGATATGTATCACTCAGCCCTTGGACATGTGTGAGTGCAGTCACAAGCCTTGCACAAGCTTTGAGGCCATAGTGTGAGCTGGTTGTTTCAGCCACACTGATTCTGTGTAGAAGTGCCCACACATTTTAAACAAACAAAAGAACATCTGGTAGACTTTGTGATGGGTCAGGTTCACTCTGTGTCATGACTTTTAGTGGTATCACAGCACTGTCAAAGCACTGTCTTGGAACAAGCAGGTACACATACAGCTAGGCTTCAGTAGCCATTATATTGCTTTGAAGTGACACTGAAGTTTCACTTTACAGAGACATTAAGGGCCACTCCAACCTAGGTTGTTGGCTGTTATGGTGCCGTAATTTGCATGATACTGGAGCCATGAGAAGAGGTTGATCTGGTCATGGTGCACATAACATTTATGCATATAACATGCCTATGCTTTTTCCCTTGTACATGCACACAATCCAAAGTACCAGCTCCTCCTAGATCAACTTGTCCAAAAAAATTATTGAGATATGAAATAGCAATGTTTAGTGTAGCTGAGACTTGAACTTGGTCTCTTATGGAGATGGAACATGCTAGATATTTCACTGTGTTATCTTGGGATCCATATTAGCAGCCATACTATTATAGTAGCAATAGTGGTATCCGAGATTTTAATTTCTATCTTCTTTTACATTTCAGGTACAAAGGGATCTATATTACTGGTTCATGGTTTCATAATGGATGGAAGTGTTTGGATCTCAAATCCCCCACATGAGAGCCTGGGCTTCATACTAGCAGATGCTAATTATGATGTCTGGATTGGCAATGTCAGAGGA
The DNA here is from genome assembly GCA_023333525.1 of Aspidoscelis tigris stejnegeri. Lineage (NCBI taxonomy): Eukaryota > Metazoa > Chordata > Lepidosauria > Squamata > Teiidae > Aspidoscelis > Aspidoscelis tigris. The sequence goes on along the minus strand of JALMGA010000002.1, from coordinate 84,882,286 downwards.
AACACCTGGTCCCGAAAACACATAAATTTGACAATTGATCAGGAAGAATTTTGGGATTTCAGGTAAGACCAGGTGATCAAAAATGACTAGAGCTGTCTCCAGATGGACAGGAAAACCTGTCATTGTCTCAAGACTATATTGGGAAATCCAGAGACTTTGAAATCGGTGTGATTCAAGCTACTGAAATCCAGCCAAGCACATGAAAAGTAATACAAGAAAGTGGTTTCTGGTAGCTGCTTATGTCACTCAACAGCATGGCCACATCCCCATGCACTCCATTTAGTCCGAATTGGACTATATTTATTCCAGATACGGAGGCGAGTCCAAATAGACTCGTCCCCATGCGACTGACGAAAGTGCAGGCTCAATTCGAATGTGCCTGTCCCCATGCAAATTGTACTAAACCACTGCTTGGAGAAACAGCATAATTTTCTCTCTGCCCCCTCTCTCCTGATAAGAAGCAGGTTGACATCACCAACCCTTGTGCCACCCACTGTAGTGAGGACAGGGAAATGCCACCCAATGCCCCTTCCCCAATCGCAACTGCTGGGCATTAAACAGTGATCAAACAGAAATGAGCCTCTTTGCTGCTGTTCCTGTGCGTTGGGGACTGCAACTGCTGGTCATTTTCAAACAGTGACCAAAAAACAAACCTCTTCTCTCCATGATCTGATCACTGGGCAAACGTAAAAGAACTGATCGCCCCAGTATGACAGGTAAAGATACAGCAATGAGGGGGGGGGGCATCTGGCCCTTGTTGTCCCATGAGCCTCTTCCCACAACCCTTATTCAGCCCCTGTTCCCCAATTGCCGGCAGGCAGCAGTTTAGCAGAGGAGCGCTTCTCTGCTGAACTGCCTCTAAACACTGTAGTGGTTTTGTTTAGCTTTTTAACTGACAAACTTCAAATATTATCATAGATCAGTGATGGCCAACCTATGACATGCGTGTCACAGGTGACACGCCCAGCCCTTTTGGGTGACACACCTGGTCACCCTGGCACCTGGGCATGTAATGCTTGCTTGTTCTTGAAGTGTACGAAATACCAACCTTCAATTGGAATTCAGCAACAAAAGTCACTAATGTAAAGAATTATTTGTTTTTGCTTTTAATAAAATACATATATCAAAAATATAACTTTTTTACTAGAGCTACAAATAACGTAAAATTATGGATATTTCCAGATGTGACACAACATCTGAGTTAAGCTAGGTTTTCTTGCAAATTTTGACACGCCGAGCTCAAAAGGTTCACCATCACTGTCATAGATCTAACCTCTTTCCCTGTTTGTGAATTATTGTTTCTCCGCTAGGTGGCTCACTTTCTCCTGTTTAACACTTCAGTTATATTTTTTTTAAATAATATTTTTATTAAATTTTCAACCCCCTGTATTCATCAAAAGGCACTTATATAGGGATGTGGACATTTTTTTTTGTATTTGATTCATATTGAATCGAATGCAAGAAAATTCATATTAATTTGAATAGATCCGCTTCAAATGTGGTAGGATTCATATTCAATATGAATGTTCAATCCCATACGAATCGTATATGAAGCTTCATACGAATTTATCAAAACATTTGATTTGAATTAAAACGTCAGTCTTCAAGTGTGCCATAGTTTGATTTGAATTCGAATGTCTGAATTCATCCAAATTCATACAGATTTTGAATCTTACAAATATCCATGCACATCCCTACACTTATCCCAAAAGTAGTTAATTCTGAATGGTTTGTTTTGATTTTCAGTTTTCATGAAATGGGGATCTTTGACTTTCCTGCCATGGTTAACTTTATTCTGAAGAAGACGGGACGTAAAAAGATCTTTTATGCTGGACACTCTCAGGGAAGCACTATGGGTATGTCAGTAATGAACTTGGCATTCACCTTCAAGTATATAGTAGAAAGTGAAAGACCTTCCTCTTACATATGATTGCACTCTTTACTGCCATAGCTAAAAGGCAGTAGAAATAATCTTGTCAAAGATCTTCTACCAAAGAACCAGTATTTTGGGGGAAGTGACTGAATAATCAGTTTTCTTTCTGACTGACTGCATGTAGAATGTAGATAACTGACCTGTCGTCACAGCAAGTGTTCTGTAGTCACATGACCCCCCCAGCACCTGAAAGAGATGTGAATGATGAGTTCAGGGCTTTATCAGCTCTGGAGCTAGTTGTCCTTGGTATATTATTGCAAGTGTACATCACTTCAGTGTAAAAGGGGTTAATTTCCATGTTTGTTAGTGTTGCAGTATGGGAACTGCTGATTGGTTAACTCTGTTGTAATAGTTTGTATGTCATATGCTCTCTGCTATCTCTCTCTCTCTTCAAAGTAGTAAATAGATGGACTCTAGCATCTCTAGACATTTATATCTGATGTAAATAAGTTATAAGACTCACAAGTTAAGTAAAGTTATATTGAACAAACAAGAAGTTGTATGCTTCAAGTCTGTTCTTCTGCTATTAGTATAGTTTTTTGAGTGTAAAAGAAAACAACACTAGTGAATGTAAGTAAACGTGGTACAGGTTTAACTTGCACCAGTGTAGTTCACGTGGGGAAAGCTTTGCACAGAAGGAGCCATTTTTGGTTAGGAAATGGCTCCTTCATGGGAGCATTCCCCTCATGAACTAGGTTTCAGCAATATGTGAACTGAGGACTACCCAGACGAACAAGCTGATTTCAAACAGAAGAACCAGAGCTCAAATAACCACATTTGGTGTATAAAAAAACTTCCACTTCTACATCATTGGCTACACTAAAGCCTTTGGTCATAATGAGAAGTTGGGATTGATTAGAAAAGACCCTGATAATGGGAAGGATTGAAAGTAGGAGGAGAAAGGGATGGCAGAAGATGAGTTGGATAGCAATGAACACGAGCTTGGTAAACTTTGGGAGACAGCAGAGGACAAAAAGACCTGGTATGCTATAGTCCATGGGCTCACAAAGAGTCAGACACAACTTAATGTCTGAACAACAGTAAAAACAATGAATGACAACTTTCACTGATATGTTTTGGATTGAGTCTTAAATGTTTCTCTTCTTTTTTTCTAGCTTTCATTGGACTTTCTGTTTTTCCTCAAATGAATGAAAACGTTAAGATGATTTTTGCTTTTGCACCAGGATATAACTTTCATTTCAGTACAAGTCCCTTAATGGTGGGTATAAGGTTCCCAAGAATAGTATTGAAGGTATGTGCATTATGTTTATTTTCTTGATATCTTTGAGCAAGGGGATTTTCAAGATTTAGGCTTTCCTAGAAGATTAAAAAAAAAGACACGTAACTCTTAAGCAGGATTAGCATGGTGCCTTTATGCTGCTTTGAATATACAATGAGGGTGCAATATCTGCATGACATTGCCTACCTCATTGTACATGTGATTTGTGACAAAAGCCATGGTGTCTAAACAGATGCCATACATTTTCTCTGCCACAGCAACGCACGGCAAAGTTGTTTGAAGCCCTCTCATAATGTTTCAAACTGCTCTCCCCATGCTCCAGTTGCTCAGCTGCCGCTGCTGCAAATGTTCAAGGACTCTTGCTAGTTCCCTCACTGGCTCTGGAACTTTTGTTCTGTAACTTCAAAGCCTGAAATGGCAGATGACACGCCTGCTAGTGGTGGGACTGATGGGTTGTGTCACAAAGAAGGCCTGGCATGCAATGGTTCACGGGGACATGACTTAATGACTGAACATAAATAACAATTTTAAATTGCTTTGGAAACATTGTGGCTCAAGTGTGTCATGCAGATGATGCGAGCAGTAAACAGACTATTTAATTAGGTAAATAAAATGCCTCCAGATGGAGATAAAACCCCACAATTCTCCTGAGACTCTATTGGGTTTGGATAACATATCAGTGGCAATTCCCAAACAGTCACAGCTTGATTGATAGAAAAATCTGATATACTGGTATTACAGAAAATCAGGCAAAAATGTTTCATAATACGCATTCCTTACCTTTGTCTACTGTGTCCTTGTGTTACTGGTCCTAATTGAAATACCCTTATACAAGCCAAGCTGGCTTGACATCTGGGTATTTTGAAGAAGGAACTGTAACATGAAAAGGTGTCAGACTGAGTGAGGGCAAGGGAGTGTCCTGAATTGTTTTCTGCTGTCTGGCAGGGATGGCATGAGACAATTGCAGGATCTAAAGAAGATCATCTTACTGTCTGGAGTGCCCATACGAAAGGATTCATAATCCTACATAGTGAAATCAACTATATATGCTTATATATGATGAATACAAGTCAATGCAAGACACTACGTTAAAAAATAATCTAAAAACAAACAAAAATTAAACCACTATCTTAAATTCAATTTGTTGACTTATGGAACACCCCCCATTCCCAGGCAGAGCTGCTTATTATATTATTATTTCTGTAGAGCTTAATTACTCTCTTAACTAGGAGTGAAGTAGTTCACAGCTACACCAATAGCGGCGCCACACTTCCTCCTCTACTTTCACCTCTTCCAGAGCTGCTGCAGCCTTTACCTGCTTGTATCTCCCTTGTGGCTTAGAATAACAAAAGCTCTTAGACATGATGCTCTTTAGAAAAGAACAAGATTATGTTTATTATATATAAGCTTGACTTCAAATGGTCCTTCAGGTAAGTTTCACAATTAATAAGAATAACATTCCAGCCTTTCTATAACTAACCCTTTCTCATTTGAGTACTGCCCTTTTTCTACAATCCTTCTTATACCTATATACCTATATACCTAGTACAGCATTCCCTGGATCTATGTGTCCCCTTCCCTTAGGATGGCATGAGCTTTCACGCAAACTGCCCACCCCCATCAGAACCAACATAGAACAACATAGAGCGCCATAGACCCCTCGGGCAGCCATTGGGCTTGCCTTTCATAACTGTCTCTGATAAACCCGCTGCCCCTAATTGGCTAGTAAGTGCCGATGACTCGCCCCTCCTCCCACCTATGAAGCTGAGTGAGCCCCGACCCTTGCTTACCTGCTTCTGTAACCAAAACACTCCCAATCCACTTGGTAGTATAGACTGCTTCCTTCTATGAAATGCTTTAAACTCATTTTTTAACTAAATTCTCTTTTAACATACTTCGAAATAATAGTGGGCATCACAACTTCCCTCCCCTTTCATGATGATCCTTTCTTCGACTTGTTGCTCTGCTTCTCTTCTTCCAAATATTTTTCTTCTGTCCAACAAAGTACATCTTTCAGTCTTTGAAATCTCTAACTAGTAAGTCCTTATCTGTATTCCACAGGTAGTCAATAAAGGGTTTGTCAGTTTCTAACAAAATCCTAAGGCATCTTATATTTCAGTAAAAATGTCAGCTTGTCCTTCTCAGCTAGTTCGGTCATTTGTATAATCCAACCTTCCACTGATGGTGCCTTTGGTATCCATACTTGTGCAAACCCTACTCTAGCTAAAGTATCATGTATTGCATTAATTGCTTGTTTTTTCCCCTACCTCTTTAGTTTATATGTAAATCAGTATTTCTTCATGCATATCATCTCTGAATTTTTATAGATCGTATTTGGCACAAAGGAATTTTGCTTGTTGAGTCAACGTTTGAGAACACTTGTGTCCATAGCATGTAGCAACAAACCAGTAGATAAGCTGTGTGAACTGAGTATTCTACTTTTGGGTGGATTCAATGCCAAAAATCTAAATGAGGTATTTATGTATGTTTTTAAACTTTTAAAAAACAATCTGTTAAACTGAGAGTATCCTAGTTCATAAACAAAGAAAGCAAAAAGTTCATAAACAAAGAAAGCAAAAAGAAAAGTTGTTTAATAAGTTATGAAAAGCTTATGAAAGAGGTAAGAAACAGTTTATTTCAATTAACATTGTGCAGGCATGTGAAGTGCTATGGAATTTTGACCAACAAGTGCTAGCAGTTAACACATGAAACACATGTTGGTGTTGTGTGTTACGAGTCAGTTCCACATTAAAGTGAGTTGCAATGTTCAAATGCTTTTCAGAAAGCTATTCTATAAGCTCACATACAAGTGATAGATATCATGAAGAGGGTCTCCCTGGATCCGGAAGACCTAAACAATTATCGCCCAGTGGCCAACATACCTTTTTTAGGCTGTCTCTACTCAACTGCAAGCATGCTTGGAAGAAGCTGATTATCTTGACCCATTTCAATCTGGTTTCAGACCCGGTCATGGTATGGAAACTGCCTTGGTCGCCCTGGTTGATGACCTTCTCTGGGAAAGAGACAGGGGTAACGCTACCATGTTGGTTCTCCTGGACCTCTCAGTGGCTTTTGATACCATTGACCATGGTATCCTTTTGGAGAGACTACGGAGTTTAGGAGTGGGAGGCAATCCTTGGAACTGGTTCCACTCCTATCTCCAGAATAGATCCCAGATAGTGGCTGTGGGAGATACTGTTTCAACACCCTGGGAACTCCCCTGTGGGGTTCCTCAGGGATCGATCTTATCTCCCATGCTTTTAACATCTATATGAAGCCATTGGGAGAGGTCATCAGGAGATTTGGAGTAAGGGGTCATCAGTACGCAGATGATACCCAGCTCTATCTCTCTGTACCATCTGAATCAGGAGAGGCTGTTGAACTGCTTGACAGGTGTCTGGAGGCGGTAATGGACTGGATCAGGGCCAATAAATTGAAGCTGAATCCAGGCAAGAAAGAGGTTCTGTGTGTCACAGGGTCTCGGGTCCGGGTAGTTGGGAGATACCCTGTCCTTCATGGGGTTGTAATGCCCTGGAAGGGACAGGTGCGTAACATGGGGATTCTCCTGGACTCTGCACTAACACTTGAAGCTCAGGTGGAGGCCGTGGCCAGGAGCGCCTACTCCCAACTACGGCTAGTCTGTCAACTGAAGCCTCTTCTGGATAGAGACGGCTTGGCCACAGTTATCTATGCTCTGGTAACCTCTAGATTGGACTACTGTAATGCACTCTACATGGGGCTGCCCTTGAAGACGGTTCGGAAGTTGCAACTAGTGCAAAATGCAGCTGCTAGAATGCTGACCGGAACATCTAGCTGGATGCACATCACGCTGGTCTTAAAAGAATTGCACTGGCCAATTCAAGGTTCTGACTCTGACTTATAAGGCCCTAAATGACTTGGGCCACAAGTATCTAAAGGAACGCCTTCTCCCATATTGACCTGCCCATGCCTTAAGGTCAAGTGGTGAGGCCCTCCTGGTTGTCCCACCACCTTCAACAGTGAGGTTGATAGGCACCTGGGAGAGAGCCTTTTCTGTGATGGCCCCCAGAACTCATAGAGGGCACTCTGGGACGGGCTGAGGCGGTTCCAAATGGAACCACTGGCCCACAGGAGGGAATGCTTCGTCCCCACATGTCCTCCACGCATTCCAAACCCCCTCGTACAAATAGGCCCCTGGTTTCTACAATGCATAACCTAACAGTCTTGGTCTTTGGGGGTTTTCTGAGAGTGAAACACAGTTTGGTACAAGACTAAATGTGTCCCTGACTGCCCACACAACAGCTAGCTGTTCTACAGTTATGCTGTTAATAGGTGGCAAAAACTGTTATAAAACTCCCTTTGGTGTTTTAAAAGTCTTTGCAACAATTCATGCATGTTTTCCAGCATCCATCACAGCAATCAGAAAGCACATCTGCTATTAAAAAGATCACAAGATGCTGCACAAAACACATCAAAGTCACGGGTGTGTGTGTGTAGGCATTCTGAGATTGTTGTGTTCCTGTGTGTATGAGCATTGAGTGTAGACCCTAAAGCTCAAAGTCTGCCTTTAGTGAGTTGGCTTTTTAACCAGATTTTTTTCTTACAGAGTCGAACAGACATATATTACTCCACACTCCCAGATTATACCTCTGTGAAAAATGTATTCCACTGGAAACAGGTAGAATAAGCAAAACAGAAAATAACCTGTTATACATTGTCTGCTTACAATTGTTCAATATAATAATTGCTTTGTTAGTAGCAATCAATATCACTGTGTAGTTGTAGCTGCTGGGATTTACGTAAGTAATTATTTGGTTGTGAGAATTTCCAATCACAAATGAGAGCGGACAAAAAATTGACTTTTTTTTCTTAAGTACATGTATTTTAGTAGTTTCCAGTCCTCTTCCTGTTTCACAATCAAATTTGTTTTTTTAGTTATGTATGCTTGCACAAATATACATAAAACTTTTTGGAATTATTCTACTCAAGCTCAAATGTACAAATTTATATGTGTATGCAAAATAGTCTCCTTCTCCGCCAAGTACCCTCACTTTACATGTCTAGGAGGTGAGTGAAGATGTGGTCCTTTGCCTTTGCCTACCTTCAATCTAGACTACAGGGCTGTACATTCCACTTCTTTGTGTAGCAGTGAGGCCATGCCCACTTGGAGTGTGGTTCTGACAGAGGCCCTGGTTGGTACTACCAATAGACTTGTTTAAATGGGTCTACCAGCTGACTAGTGAGGCCTTCTCCACATCTGCAGAAGTGTGCAGAAGACAATCCTCCATGTTCAGGACTAGTGGGGAGCCCATTTTGGTGGCACACCAAAGCATACCACTGAAATGGATCTCCTAGGCTTTTGTTCTTAGACCTTGGAGAGGTTGGAGCCCAGTCTTAAGCCAGGGCAGGGGATGGTCTGGAACAGTGCCATCATATAGACCACAACTTTCTGTGGTCTGAACCAGCAGGGCTGACCTGTCCAAAGCTACTGGTTCAGACCATGGACCTTTCACAAGGAAAAAAAATCTAAAATACATAAAAATAGTTATCTTACTACTATTAGAAGGAAAACATTCAGTAACTGCTGGTATCTTCATCAGGGCTTCCTCAGTGATCTTAGTAAATCATGCTAATGTTTCTCTAGAGAAAAACTTGAATCTTGTCCCCTAGCTAACTGGCAGCAAATGATGTATGCACAGATGTAAGGCATGGACAGCTAGGTGCCCTGCTCAGCAAGGTGGGTACTGTATTTATACTGAGGCCATGTCCCCAAGCAACTTATTTGCCTCTCTATTGTCCCTCTATTGCAGCGGACTTTAAAAGTGCCGTTCAATTCCGGAATAAGCGTCCCCATGAGGTTTGGTAAAACACTAATTTTAAACCCACCTACCATCCCCAAGGAAGTGTGTTTTGTTTGCCTGCATCTTTTTCTCACTGCCCTCTCTCTGCTTGATAGGGTGCCAGGGAGACAACCCCCGACAAGTCCAAAAGAAAAATAGCCATATTTACAAGTTCTCTGTTTGTCTCTCCTGCCTGCAAAACCCACCAGAGTCATTTATCACTTTGGGATCCAGAGCGTGCTTCCAAAGATAGTGATTTCATTGTAAAAATCCACCCTGTACAGTGCCGTTACACTGTAGCAATCCACCCACTTCACACCTGATAACAATGTTGCAATTCTCCGCAATTCTGGCTCTTTAAAAGTTCTGACCTTTAGAAAGGGAAAGGAAGGAATGGTGCTGCTGTTCTGGGAGATGTGTGAGTGTTTAAGGCCCTGTCCCCATGCAATTGAAAGTCTGCTGAAACTCTTCTTTTGCCTCTGAGCGGCCCCATTCCAGGCTTTACAAGGCGCTTAGGGAGCTTAGGAAAGTGAGACACCTGCGATAAAATATGTGCACTTTAAAGAAGAGTTCCAGCGCTCTTTCGGTGATTTGCGGGTTTTGCTCGCTATATCTGCCTTGAGGACGCTCCGTGGCAAAAGGGGCGGGGATTGCTTGCCTGCACACACAGCCAAAAAGCATTCACACATCTGAGAAATGCAGCAGGTTCGCTTCCTTTCCTTTGTAAAAAGAGCCAGAATTGCTCAGAATTGCAACATTGTTATCAAGTGATCTGTGAAAGCCTTAAAAGAGAATGAGCGAAAGATCGCGCTGCCGATGCCTGCAGCCGCTGACTTTGCCTGGGCAGAAAGCCTTTTCTAACAGAGAACTGAGTGAAAGTAAGTGCTGAAAGTGAATGAATGAGCGATCATCTGCCTTTGCTAGGGGCGGGAAGCCGTTTCAGGAGACGGAGATCTGGCTATTTTTCCTTTTAACAAGAGAGGGGGCGGGGGGAAAAAGAAGTCCGGAAAGAGAAGACGGCTACCATGGGGACGGAAAGTCCGTTTAGATCGCGGCTACCATGGGGACACTTATTCCAGAAGTGGAGGGGACTTTTAAAGTCAGCTATAACAGAGTGACGGCAGAGGAAGCCGAGAGGGGCTAATAAGTCTTTTGGGGACAGGGCCTAAGGCTGTGTGTGCAGGCAGCCAGGGTGCTTTTTTTGGTGATCTTGGCCTCCAATCCCCGCCCCTTTTGCCACGGAGCATCTCCATGCACAATGTTGCTCGGAATACCTGCAGCTTCCAAAAAGTGCTCTGGTAATCTTGTTTAAAGGGCACTTTTTTCTGTGCATTTTCCTCCTTTTGTGTCTCTGGAAGCTCGGAGAAAAGCCGTGCATGGGGTGCTCAGAGGCAAAAGAAGCTTTTTAACAAGCTTTTTATTGCTTGGGGACGCAGCCTGATTGCAGTTTTAGAGCAGCAAAGGCTCCACATAGAGTTCAGTATACTGTATGAAATGAAATGGTATATTACTAGTATATAGACAAAGTTGTAGCTATTCCTGTTGGGTAGGAGACAAATTGGTGCATCAGACAAAGCAGTAGGCATTTCCAAGTAACTTGGACCACAATGGGCATTGTGAGTTTTTCATCCTGACTCAATGTTGGAGACTGTTAACAAAAGTTTCATAGAATTGTAGAGTTGTAAGGGACCTCTAGGATCACAGAAACCAACCCCCTCTCAGCCCCTGCCTATGAAGTTGCCAGCCAGGGATGTTTTTGCCAAATGCCCAGATGTGGTGCACTTTTGGTATCCCTTCCATGTGTCTAGCAAAATGGTGCTGGGTATTATGGTAATGACTGGTCTGATATCCAGCTGGAACACTGTGTGGATCACTTACAAGTGGTCCACACTCCAAGCAGTCTACAGTACCATTTTTGTGTTTCATCCAATGCAGACAAGGACCCCTTTGCACTGCCCCTTATTCTGGAACAAATTATGGAAAAAGAAGCAGCATTATGCACACCAGAACAGTTTAGCTTTAGTCTGCTACTGGAACAGAAGTAGTACACCGGACCATGGAGGTGAGCAGTCTGAATGTTCTTATGGTCCAGTATATGGCAGGGGAGCCTTTCAGTGGTGGTCCAGAAAGTCTGGAAACTCTAAAGGCTGTAAACCTTTCTTGTTTGCCTTCAGAGCCTTTTATTTTATTTTATTTATTTCCATTTCTATCCCGCCCCATACCCGAAGGTCTCTTGGCGGGTAACAACAAATCAATAGCAATTAAAACCGTATTTAAAAAAACAACAAGACACAGGTAAACATATTAAAACTGAATAATTAAAACAAAGTATTAAAAACAAGATATTAAAAACAGGGCACAGATTAAGCCTTGCCACTGACCTATTCCATTCCACTGGCAAACTGTCCCAGTTTGGAACAGATTGCTTGTGCCAGGATGGGGCAGCTCACCCACTCCCAGAACACCACATGTGAGCCTGGAACAGCTGAAGGAATTCTATAGGGAGGCAGGTCCTTAAGTAATTTCTATCTCTCTGGTATCTATCCATCCATCTATCTTACAAACACGCACACCTGATTAATGCTGAACATATCATGGGCACTTTTAAAAGTGAATAATTTCAAGGTGCGCACTTGGGTATGACACACACAGAAATTAATGCTGAATGCATCATGGGGACAGATCTGTGAACACTAATGTTTTTCTCATAAAAATGATGCTAAGAGAAATATATTCCCAACCCCCAATTCTTATAATATCTTGAACTTTACGAGAAAAAGAAAAAAACTCATTGATTTTGTGTTTCATTATTTAGGCAGTTGAAACAGAAGAATTCAAATACTATGATTATGGACGGGATAACTTTAAAAAGTACCATCAGGTAAAGAGTGTTAATCTTTGCATACCTTTTGGCTGAGAATGGATAATACATGTATGACCCACTGTTTACTATATTATATTTGAAACAATTTTATAAAAGTAACAAAAGTTTCTCTGAGTTGGAGCATATGAAAAAAATGGACTCGGAAATATCAGCTGTTACTTTGCAGTTTCAATTTCTCTTAATTTCTTTAAACTACATCACATATTTGAGACAGTTCTTACTTGCTGCAGACCATATCTTAAAGCAACTGGAAATGCGGCTTCTTTAAAGGGGCCCTTGGAGTAATAAGTGGTCAGTGGCAGATCCTATCCATACACACAATGGGTATCCTTTTCGTAAAATAGGGTAGGATTTTCTTTTTTCAGAAAAGTGACTATTCTAGTTCTTGAAGTCCTGTATGTTGGCTGAGTTTCCACGTACTTATCTGGCAGGATGGAGAAAAATCAGGGTTGGACTACTACTTCTTTGGAGGCTTGTCCTCTGCTGGTTTCAGCTCAAAGTAGCAGCTAGTCCCCTGCTCTCTAGTCTTCGATCTTATACCTTCACTATTTCCCTGAACAGAGAATGCAGAATGGGGGAAGAAGTGTTTTTGCAGTTTGTTCCTGAGACAATTTGGCAGCTTCCATATTAGCAGATTAAATCAGCTGATATTAAAAAATATGCAGTTTACCTGCTGAGAGGCGACAATGTTTTGTCCCTACTCCCCACGGAAGTCTGCAGCTTTCCCTTCCGCAAGACTCCCATGGTGCACGTGATCAGGTGTGTCAGATGGGAAGGGGCAGCCAATGTCCCGACTGGTGGGAACATTCGGATTTACCTTATACTGCGGATTTACCTTATACTGCAGCACTTGGTAGCCTCATTCATACTCAACTTGCCTAGGTGCATCTTTTAGGCTGGGGGGGGGGGGGAGGAACCAGGGCGCTTCTAAAGCCATCTGCTGGGATTTGAGAGCAGGAGAAGGTCTGTCCTTGTCTCTGCTTGAGATGCCCATGAGCATTTGGTGGGCCACTGTGTGTGACAGGATGCTGGACTAGATGGGCTGTGGCCTGATCCAGCAAGGCTTCTCTTATGTTCTTATGAAATAGTGGTGGCATAATGTGCCCCTACTATGCAGGATCAGACATCAAAAGTGATGGTTGGTTAAGTCTGGACACACCTTTTGTTGTTCACCTCCATTGATGGGCAGGTTTCTGAAATATACTGAGCTTGCTGCACAAAATTCCTCCTATGTATCAGCTGAAAAAGAAGCTCTCTATTTGCTTCAGGATGCCTTTCAGTGTTATCTTTAGTTAATCTCAGGTGGGCTTCTTTTTCATAGGCAACTCCGCCCTTCTACGAAATAGAAAGGATTACTGTGCCAATTGCTGTGTGGACTGGTGAAAAAGACTCGATTTGCCGACCACAAGAAATGGCGCAGTTACTGCCTCGACTTGGTAGCCTCATTTATACTCAACATTACCCTGACTGGGACCACTGGGATTTCATTTGGGGCATTGATGCTCATCAGAGGATGTATTTAGAAATCCTTAGTTTCATGGAGAAATAGCTGTGCACCAGAACTCAACAAAAGAAACACTCTTAAAAAGAGAAGTGTGAAATATTGACTCCCTTTCAAACTTCATAACTGCTGTCTTAAAAGATCCTCAGTTTCTACAAGCAACACAGAGTTTGTTGACAACATCTGAACAGATATACCAAAAAACATGTGCAAAATGCTAAAGGTCGGCTCTTAATATGGGATACTGCTAGAACAAACTCAAATAAAACTGTGAGGGGAATAGCCACTAAGCATCTACTCATTGGACAACAAATTAAAAAATTGAGGAAATAAGAATGAAAACACTTTATAGGTGTTTTCTACAGGAGGAGGAATTTTTTATGGATGTTAAAAATGAAATTCAGAACAAATTAAAAACACAAATAGAAATGAACCCAGTATTAGCTTGTTGGGGATATTTCTAGGTCAAAATAAAAATGAAGAATAAAAAGATGCTTCAATATCTATGAAACCTGGCACAATTAATCTTAGCACAGAAATGGAAAAATGTTAACATAATCATACACACATAGGTCTAATGCAAGACATCTTGTGCCACATTTGTCTGAAAGCTTGCCCTATTTTGCCTCCATTTTTTCATTATTTTTAAAACCTTGTGCAGCACTTTTATGCATTTCTCCATTGAGTTCTACTACACCATCTTCCTCTCCTTCTCTTCATGACCTGGAAACCTCCATGCCACTGCTCAAGTTCACCTTGGAGGACTCAGGAAGCTGAATATCTGCACCACCAAGTTGCAATGAGAGAGAGAGGCAGAAGACAAGGAGTGTTTTTCCACCACACCCCTTAGATCCGGATCTAAGAAGATCTGGATCTAAGGAATGGGTACATTCCTTAATCCGGATCTAGTAGATCTGGATTAAGGGAAGCACCCAATGTGTTTCCACGGGAGGTGTAGCACCCCCTGCCATGGAAACACCTTTGCACCCATGTGGGGAATCTGGATCATCGTACGAGGGGGTCTGCCTGTCACCCCAGGTGTTTGGGGGGACAGGGGGTGCAATCTCCGAAGCAGCTCTGAAGTCACTTTGAAGTGACTTCGAAGTCATTTCAAAGTCTGTGCAAAATAGCTTCGGAATGTCTTTGAAGTCTCTGCTGATCTTCGGAGTGAACTTCGATGGCTTGCCTGCATCAGAGCCTATGCTGGCTCCAGATCTAGTTCAACCTTTAAAGTTGGTGGGGGACTCAGAATTCTCCAAAGTCCAGGATGACAAATTTGAAGCAACATTTGGGGTGTTTTTCCACTGGCAGAAAGTACCCATTTTTGCACCCATTAAGGACCCATTTGAGTGTGAGCTGGAGGACCCCATTTCCACCATGGCACCCATTTGGGACCTGATTGTTTCCACTGGCAGTTGAGAAATCTGGATCAAATGAGTACTTTTCTGCCTTTAATCTGGATTTTCTGTAGACCCCATTAATGGGTTCTACAATGGGGTCTTCAGCCAGAAAATCTGGATTAAAGAGAGCCTGTTTCCACGCTTGTGTGGCAATGGGGTCTAGAGGAGGCTAGGGGAGGGGAAACCCATGGGGGGGAGCCCCCAAACCTAAGCTTTGAAGTCATTTTGAAGTCATTTCGAAGTCTGTGCAAAATAGCTCCGGAGCATCTTTGAGGTCTGTGCTGATCTTCACAGTGAACTTCAAAGTGACTCTGAAGTCACTTCGAAGATCAGCACAGACTTCAAAGGAGCTATTTTGCACAAAGTTTGAAGTGACTTCGAAGTGACTTCGAAGCCACTTCGGAGATTGCACCCCCTGGCCCCCCAAACACCTGGGGTGACAGGCAGACCCTTCATGGGTAGATCCAGATTTCCAAATGGGTGTTCCAGTGTTTCCACGGCAGGGAGACTAGCACCCATTGCTATTGAGTGCTATACCACCCATGGAAACACATTGGGTACTTCCCTTAATCTGGATCTACTAGATATGGATTAAGGAATGTATCCATTCCTTAGATCCGGATCTTCTTAGATCCAGATTAAAGGAGCATGGTGGAAAGAGACCCATGGAAACACTCTTTCATACTGATGCCATATGCCCTATATGGGAGATTTATGTGAAACATTATGAAGGATAAAGTCATACCTGATTTTTTCTTGAAAAAAATTGATGAATTTGAAAATTTGAAGCTGACAGAAACGGATGGAGGAATTGCATGCTGAAGAATCACTTAGAAAGAAGACATTCTGGTTATAAGGTATAGGAGTTGCTAGTCAACAGTGTTAAGTTGCATTCTTTAGCCTGATGCTAGAAGATTCAACATGATGCTAGTGAAAATATTTATGTACGGGATAACATTTATGTAAGATGTGTATTGTTTGGTACTCCATCATTCCTTAGTATATCTGTCAACTAGGGATGTGCACAAATGTATTTTTTGGCATTCAATTAGTAACGAATCAAATGTTTAAAAAATTGTATTCATACAAATAGATCCTTTTGAATGTGGTAAAATTCTATTTGATACAAATGTATTCGTACAAATTCATGCAAATATCTGATATGAATGAATACGTATCCGATAAGTGTGTAACATATGTATCAGATACATATCCCATAACAAATCCACTCTGAAAATGTCAAATCTGACCTGAATCTACATTTAATACACTCTCAATCCATGCTGAATGCACTCTAGATCTGTTGAGGATGTCCAGAAGCATTTGTATTTGTATGAATGTCAATGTACAAATAGCGTAACGTTCAATTCATGTACGAATGCTCAAATTCATACGAATTCACATGAATAATGAACGTTACAAATATTCATGCACATCACTACTGTCAACCTGCATCAGCAATGACATCCATTTGAGAAACGATGATGTGTGTGACACGGATGACATGCAGCACATTACAATTTCCTTGGGTGATGAATTTGGAAGTTCTTTCAAGATAATGGCCACAGTTCCTCCCTGTGTGACTGGGAGGCCTATTTCGGCCTCTGGAGAGAGCTGAAATAGGCCTGGGAACACCACAGGAGTCCTCCCATGCCCCTTTATTTATTTGTTTACATTTCTATCCCACCCCATACCTGAAGGTCTCTGGTCTTTACCTTTTAGGGGGGCTCTGGTGGCATCCCAAACCTATTTCAGTGCTCTCCAGAGGCTGAAGTATGCCTTACGGGGGCTGGAAAAGCACTTCCAGTTTTGCATGTGTGGACCCGCAAGTGCCTTAGAAGAAGGTGTGGCAGCAGTGATGAGGAGGACAGGTAAGTGGGGAGGGAAGGCAGAGGGAGGTGCACTTTCATGCAGGTAGGATTCAGTCAAAGCCGAATTTTTCCACATTCAATTTACACCGTGCACATCCCTAGCTGGTATTTTTTATTAAGCTTAGCCCTGCACCTGCCCTTACAAAACTTCCACAATAAATATGTTAATCATGTAATATGGGGTCAGTTAAGCCACTTTTATTACACACACATATTGTGATGTTTGATTGGGTTACTGTCTGCAAAGAGCTAGATCATAAGTTCAGTCATGACATCACCAAAAGTTCACCCCCATATACATACATCCTAGCCTCTCCTGTGTAGTTGAATGGAACACCACTATGCATTCATGATGACACAAGAAAGGTTGTTTGCCCTTGCAAACATTCCAATAGAGCATGAACTGGTCCAGACAGTGGGCTTGAAGGAAGCAGTGCAAAAATATGGTTCAAATTCTTGCACCCAAGAACACACAAAAACAATTACATCAATAACATAAGCAGTCAACAGTAAGGATGTGCACAAATGCAATTTTCAACATTTGTTTCATAACAAATCGAATATTCAAAAATCTGAATTCGTATGAATAAAGCAAAATGAACATCCGGACATTTGAATTGATACAAATATATGAATATTTGATACACATCCTATGATACAAATCTTGTACACATCTGTACGCACCTGGTTTTCACCCCCCACACATCCCATTTTCATCCCGTACAGACACATACAGATTCATATGGATACGCATATATATCTGTACACATACGAATGTCTGAATTATTCATATGAATAACTCAAAATATTTGCATTTGTATGAATATTCGATTCGTATACTGATTTCCGAATTCATCCGAATAACGAATAATACAAATATTTGTGCACATCCCTGGTCAACAGTCAATTTTAAATTGTTAATTCTCCTGTACTGAAGTAGACAGCAGGGCAGCATAATGAGAGAACTTCAACAGGAAGAAGTTGGTGGCTCAGCTCTTTTAGGATTTTCACTCAAGTGAGGAAGTACAAGTAGAACATTTGAGTTCTGCCATTAATGGCGTGTTCACACTTAGCTTGAAGAAATGGCTCTGCTCCTAGGGCAGTGGGTCCACACTCTTGACTGCTGCTATCCCAGAGTGTATGGCAGCATCCTGGAGCTACCTGGGTCCTCCATAGCTGTGGAGAAGTAAAAACTTCTTACCTGGTCATATTTGAGTCTGAACCGGAACCGTTACTTGATCACATCTGAGCCTATTTCCATTGACCAGGAGTGGCTAGTACAGTGATGGCGAACCTTTTGAGCTCGGTGTGTCAAAATTCGCAAGAAAACGTAGCTTAACTCGGGTGCTGTGTCACTTCTAGAAATATCCATAATTTTGTGATATTTGTGGCTCTAGTAAAAAAGTTATATTTTTTATATGTGTATTCTATTAAAAGCAAAAACAAATAATTCTTTACATTAGTGACTTTTGTTGCTAAATCTTCAGTTGAAAGTTGGTATTTCGTACACTTCAAGAACAAGCAAGCACTACACGCCCAGGTGCCAGGGTGGCCATGTGTGTCACTCAAAAGGGCTTGGTGTGTCACTTGTGACACGCGTGTCATAGGTTGGCCATCACCGGGCTAGTACATTCTGTCAGCAGCATTCACACTAGCTTGTGAAGCTGTGAGGAGAGAAGAAGGCACCATAGTTGTGTAATTTTATGCCATATCACAATTGCCCTGGTTGTGGACTTGTAAGGAGGAGGGGGGAACCACAGTTGTACAATTTTATGCTCGGTTCTGGAAGACTATTTGTTAATGTGTTTCAGGTTGATTTTTGAGTAATGGCATCTGAGTAGCTGGGACAAAGAGTGAGTTACTTCTGCCCTCCTATTCCAGCATTCTCTGTACTTCTACTTGCCTTTTGTTGTGAGGCCCTCCCAGGCCTATGGGCAATGGTGTGGTATATCAATGAATGAATGAAAGAAAAATAAATAAATAAACTAAATGAGAAGCTAAGTGAAGGCAATTCCTGCATATGTGGCATAGTGCATTCCATGGGGACTACTCCTGGGTTTGCCTGAGCTTGGGAATGAGGTTTGTCCTGGAAGGGGCCCAAAAGTTGGCCATGCCATATTGCAAAGTTGGTTTTCTTGCTCTGCAAATAGACTGCTCCTGTGGAAGGATTCTGCTGTTTCAACTCCTTGCTTAAACCCTCCCCCTTCTGTTTCTTCTTTATTTCCCCCCACTGATTTTGCCAACTATTTCATCTCTAAGATAAATACCATTCATTCTGAGATTCCCCTTCCTGACTTTTCTTCCCCTCCCTCCCTAGGTTCCCTGTCTTTTAATCTTTCTGAGTTCTCTCCTGTTTCCCTGGACAAACTCTCCAAGCTGTTAACTTCCTCTAAACCTACTACCTGTTCTCTTGACCCAGTCCCTTCTCGCCTCCTAGTTTCCATTGCCCCCTCTATTCTCTCTTCCCTTCATTCAATTTTTAACCTCTCCCTTTCTACTGGTTCATTCCCTGCGTACTTTAAACACACCCTTGTCTCTCCAATTCTTAAAAAAATCGTCCTTGGATTCTTGCTCTCTTTCTAATTATCGCCCAATTTCTCTCCTTCCCTTTCTTTCCAAGGTGTTGGAACGAGTTGTCTATGTTCGCTGTTTTGAGTTTCGTGAAACTAATTCCATCTTTGACTCTTTTCAGTCCAGTTTTCGCCCCCCACACTCTACTGAGATGGCCCTGTCTAAGATCTCCAATGATTGTCTTCGGGCTAAGGCTAATGGCCTTTACTCTGTTCTTATTTTACTTGATTTATCAGCAGCTTTCGACACCGTGGACCACTGTCTATTAATTGATACTCTTTCAGAGCTTGGGTTTTTGAACTCTGTCCTTGACTGGTTCAAATCCTACTTGTCAGACAGATCTTTTGCGGTGACCCTGAATGGTCAAACATCCTCCTCTGTCCCCTTCTCTATTGGTGTTCCCCAGGAGTCTGTTTTGGGTCCTCTTTTGTTCTCTCTTTATATTCTCTCCCTAGGATCGCTCATTAGCTCCTTTGGCTTCTCTTACCACCTATACGCTGATGACACTCAACTGTATCTTTCCACCCCTGATCTCTCTGCAGGGCTTGAGCAGCAAGTCTCGTCCTGTCTTACTGTTGTATCATAGTGGATGTCTCATCAGCGCCTGAAGCTTAACATATCAAAAACGGAGCTCCTTGTCTTTCCCCCGAAGCCTTCTCTCCCAAGTTCCTTTTCTATTTCTGTTGCCGATATTTCTATTCAGCCAGTCCAGGAAGCTTGCAGTCTTGGCTTTGTTTTTGATTCTTCTCTATCTTTTATTCCCTACATTCTGTCCCTGGCTAAAATGTGCAGATTCTCTCTTTATAACATTGCTAAAATCTGTCCATTTCTCTCTACCTCTACTGCTAAGACCCTGGTTCATGCCTTGGTAATCTCTCAATGAGATTACTGTAATCTCCTTCTAACAGGACTCCCCCTCTCTCATCTCCGTCCATTAATTTCTATCCAATATTCAGCTGCTCGCATCATCATGTCTGCTCGTTGCTTTGATCATGTCTCTCCTCTACTATCCTCCCTTCACTGGCTTCCTTTCCCTCTCCGTATCAGGTATAAACTGTTGCTGTTAACTTTTAAGGCACTTCACGAGCTCGCTCCTTCTTATCTCTCTGCTCTTCTTTCTCCCTATGCCCCTCCCATCCTCTGTGCTCTAGTAACCAAGGTCTCTTGGCTCAGCCTAGAATTTCCACTGCCCCATCTTGGATTCGTCCCTTTTCTCTTGCCTCCCCCTATCTCTGGAACCGCCTTTCCCCTTGATTACGCGCTATTACCTCGCTCTCTTCTTTTAAATCTGAGCTGTAGGCAACCTTGTTCAGGGAAGCATTCCCAGGTCTTATGTGACTTTACTCTCCCTACCCAGGAGAGTCTGCCTGTTGATGCTCTGCTGTCTATTTTAATCATTGTCTCTGTTATTGTATGCTATTATTGTTTTTTAGATTGTACGCCAATGGCAGGTTTTACTCTTTTTTACTTTTTACTCTTTGGTTATTTTTTTTATTTTGTACAGTGCTGAGTACATGTACAGCGCTTTAGAAATAAACTAATAATAATAATAATAAAGAAGAAGAAGAGTTGATTTTTATGCCACACTTTTTTTTTGCCCATTCAAGGGGACTCAAAGGGGCTGACAAAATTTTCTGTATTTCTCCACACAATATACACCCTGTGAGAGCTCAGAAGAGAGCTCTGACTAGCCAGTTGGTTTCATGGAGGAGTGCAGAATCAATTCTGATGATTCGTAGATAAGAGTCGGGCATCCTAACCACGACACCAAATTGGCCTGAAGGGGCCATGTAGATTCTATGAAAGGAAAACTTGAAAACACTTCCAGCTAGATTGCAGTTCACTCTCTAATTTGACATTGGCGAGACATCAGCTTAATGAGAGCTGAAAACACCATAAATCTTATTTTATGATTAATTAATAATAGGATTTCATGCAAAAGTTGAGTGCTGACAGAATATTAATTAAAACTGGCTATTGTTGTTTTAATATTGCACTTTTCAATCATGAGGCTAAATAGTTCATCTTTCTAAGAGATTTTGCTCAGTCACTCCAGTTGCTATGCATGAAACATACTTTCCAAAGCATTTTGAAGTCATTGACTTGAGCATTTTGGATTGCCTTTTGAAAAAGCAACTTGGATACATTTGCTGTTATAAACTTTCATAAGCTATTTAAAAATTAAATATAATACCTGCATCTACACTGAGAAAACTTTGCTGATGAGGTCTTCTGCATGCCAGTTCAGGTATGTGTGCATATGTTTGCAACATAAATATAATTTTGAATATTACATTGTGTTTTTAAATTATTCTAATTAGTCAATCTTTATATTTCTTTAAATAATTTTTATTTACATTTACGAAAGTAATATCTAAAGAAATCAAAACAAGATTTGCTGAATCTGGGATCTGATGATAAGCTTAAAAGCAATGTTAGAGAATTTAATAGTGTAAGTTTACATATAATCGCTAGGAAAGACATTAGAAGTCATTCTCATTTTTCTTTCTTAAGTTGTAGGTTTTCTTATTCTTAAATATATTTTTACCTTTTTTCTTTTCTACTGTCATTTCTTTTTTAATGTAATTGGGAAAGTTCTTTAATAAAAATATATTTTTTATAAAGATAGATTTTATAACCAGGACGGAAAATATAAAGCCTGCTATAGGCTTACATGTCTTTGATCCCAGAAATACGTTTAACGAAATTACCTTTTTCTTCCCTCCTTGTGAAAGAGATTCTTGGCCAAACCAAGTTTGTTGAATAGTTGTCCTGTTCTTTAGTTCCAGAAGTTCCAACCTTAGATGGTCTATCAAGGGAAGCCAGGTAGAGCAGTGTTTCCCACAAACCCCTTGGAGTGTATTTCAAGGGCAAAATAAATATCATTTTGGCTACTGCACATCACGCAGTAGGTGCTGTCCTAATGTTTCTCTATTCTAAAGGTGGACAGCTTGTTATTCTTGATCTAAAGATTTTTCTGGTCATATTCCAACTTCTTTCTTGAACTGAGATCTAGGGGTGGGAGAAAAAATAATATTGAGGCACTAGAACCAATCTAGAATTATTCATTTGAAAGGTGCCTAGGATTACCTCATGACACTTCATCACCTCATATGAGGATGTAAGTTGGCATACCCTCATATATGAAAAAGCAGATATGGTGATACCGGAGTATTTTCATAACTTAGTAAAATCCCAGAAGACATAGTTGTAGCATGCCTTTCTTTCTAATACTTCTAAGGATTACTTCAGTAAACTGCTGCTACAGATAACCCAACAATAAATAATTACTTTCCTCGATTAGTAAAAGAAAAGTGATAACATAAAAATTTGCAATTGGATATATAACCAAGATGAGAGATAGGATTTTTCACCTGGGTCCCCTTAAATAAAAAGAACTGGGCCTGCTCTTTGTAACTAGCTAATATCACTGAACCCCATCTTACCAAATCTTCACAGCAGCCCATTTTGAAACAATCCCCGTTGAGTTTGACCTTGACAAATATTTTCCACTTCCAAATAATATTTCTGTTCTTGCTGTCCCAAACAAGTAGCTGATATAGCACATTTCCTACAGAATTGCTCCATATATGACTTAATAAGAGAAAATAAACTTGGACTTATTATTGCAGATTTTAAGGCTCTGGTCAGGATAACAGTTGCTTTCTTTTAGTTGATGCTTTTCCTTTCATTACCTTCCAAGCAGTCTTATTTGTTTCAGCTGCTATAAATGCAGGAAGGCCATGAACCTAAATATTTTACATGGCCTAACCTATAAATAGTTTGGAATATTCTCTTTTGAGTTTTGGTAACTTTATAATTGTACTTTTTTTGTTATGGCTTTGGCTTCAACAACATAGATTCTACTCCCACTATAGTGGTTTGTCTTGCTTGAAATTCTGTATACCAATTCTGTACTTTATTTACTTAACAGAATGATCATCCTTCCAAAGTCCTTTTTGCACTTATGTGACCAGGATGGCCTTGCACGCTCTGGGACATCCCATATGCGTGCTGCACCGTTTCCTCGGTCCCAGTGCATCCTGGAGCATGCAAGGCTATCCCGAACCTCCAAAGCCTGTGAAGCAATAAAAACTGCTCCACAACTTCACTGGGAGCATCTAGTCAGCTCCTGATCAGCTCCTGCACATGACATTTGTATCACTTCCAGATACAAAAGCTGTGTTGGGGTGGGGCAACATGGCTGCAGGTGCACAGTTGTGCATAACTTTTCGTTCACTGTAGCAATGACCAGACACATGCCAGATGTTGATGTGGCTTTTGCTATGGTGATTCAAATGGTCTGGGATGGACTGTCCACATTACAATGGCCTGTAGCACAGCACAGCATAGTAATAATTAGTCAAATAATCATATCATAAAAGATTATGAAACAATGAAAAATTATATACAGCAGCAATAATAAAAGTGCAAATATTAAAGCAATTAAAATAACAATGAAATATCTAATTAAAATTAATTTGCAAAACACAAATTCTGGCAGCTTTCACAATACACAGAACCACACCTATGGTAGTAAATTTATCAGTATCTCTTAAAAGCCAGTCTGGTTTGTCTTTGTTGTTGTTGGGGCTGGTGCCAGTGCTTGTGGTGCGAACATTGGCCATTGTCCCTGAACTTAACTTCAATGGGGTACCCCAGTGGGCTGCCCCAAAGGTGTCTCTACATGTGTGTTAGTATGCTGGTGGAGTCATTATAAAGATCTATCAGTTGACTGTGATAGGGCATCATTTGGCACCTTATTCTGGCCTCTTACTTTATCTAGTGTGGACAAAGTGTGCTGGGGGAGGGAAGGGCTTGTGCTATGCTATGCTATGCTATGCATGAAAAGAAGCCCATGGGATCAGAATATGTTCTTGTTTACGATGGGTTGAATGGGCCTAGGTTATCTCCTGTTCAGCATCTGATTTACTAACTGTAAACCTAAATGAAAATCTCTTTGCAGATCCTTCAGGATGTGGCCACTGCTTGTCACAGTGTTGGGACTAGTAACTGGGAAATCAGTGGAGAAGGAAGGGAAAATTAAAGTGAATCCTGAGCTGCCTTTGAATGTTGTGAGTTAAGTCCTTAGATGATGGTCAGGTGCCACAGCAATGTCTCTAAATGCTGCCCTTCTGGACACTTCTACTTTCAGACAACTGTTTTCAAACTCCCCTGGCAGGAACGATTCCATGATACTAAGAGATGTTCATTTTTAACCTTGCAGAGTGAAAGAATCCAGTACTGGGGATATCCTGCTGAAGAGTATGAAGTGCTAACTGGGGATGGCTATTACCTGAGTCTCAACAGAATCCCAGGAGGTTAAGTCACACAAATTAGCTGCCACGAAGGATACAAAAGTATCTGTAATAGAATACAGAATGTAGTCTGGGTTATATGTATGGTTTGGACTGCGTCACCAATGCGTCACCTTAGATGCATTTTTTATATATCCATTGTAGCATGTATCCATTAAAGTCTCCTAGTCTCGGATTCTATACTTGCCAATGTATCCTAGGCAGATGGCAAGGGATGCTGGTGAAGGTGTTCCACTCCCTTCAAATGCATAGAAATAATAAATGGAGCCAAAGTCTTTATTTTGCAACAGTTACTGGGAAAGCACAGAGAATGGGTTTAAAGGAATTGTTTTATCCGTGCCTATATCATAAGATTTTCTTAACAAAGATGTTACTTTTTAATACTGACTATACTGTTATCTTACCTTAGATTTTACTCTTACATATCTTTGGGCTCTGTGTAGATTATAGGAAACACATTAGGATGACGTACAAGTTGTATATCAAGTAGTGCTACATTTTTAAGTTAATTACTACTTAATAAGACCACGTTAATGCCTTTGAATAATTCTTTCAAATGTTCTCTAATATCTCAGGGTATTAGCTAAGGACACTTACTAAGGCTTTCAGCTTGATATTACTTGTATCTTGGAGGAACGAAATTTGAAATGTATCTACATAAAAAGAAACAATTTGACATACCTTTTCTGTGCATTTGTTAAAACAGGTTGCACGTTCTCAAATATAAATTTTAAACAATCCCAATAGAAGCATCTGGAAGATTTTGTGATGGGTCCCATCTACTCCTTGTCATTACTCTGGAATTAGAGTGGCATATACAAGCATGTAAACACCTACATCTAGGCTTGTGTGGCCATTATGGTGTTTTGAACTGGGGCCAAAGTTTCACTTCATCGAGGCCACTCTAGTTTGAATTTCCATATAAATCTATATACCATGAAAGAAAGCTGGTTGTCGTCATGCAATAATTCAATGTAATGCCAGTGCTGTGGGCCTAGCTACAGTGCATAGAATGTTTGTGGCTGTAGCATGCCTATATTTTCTTTCTCATACATCCATTCATACAATCATAGCTAGTAGCTCCTCCTGGAAGGACTTTTTGTGAAGAATTATTTGAAAAGGAAAGGTCATTGCTTAGTGTAGCTGAGGCTTGAACTTCCATCTGTCATATTGGGACTAAACATGTTAGTTCTTTCATGGCATTATCTTTTAAATAATATTAGCAGCCATACTGTTATAGTAACATTATCTGTTTCATAGATTTAAATTTCTGGATTATTTTACTTTTCAGGTTCAAAGGCATCTATATTACTGATTCATGGTTTCCTAGCGGAAGCTAGTTCTTGGATCGCAAATCCCCCACCTGAGAGCCTGGGCTTCCTACTAGCAGATGCCCATTATGATGTGTGGATTTGCAATTTCAGAGGAACCTTCTGGTCCCAAAAACACATAAATTTGACAACAGATCAGGAAGAATTCTGGGATTTCAGGTAAGCCAAGTTGATATATAATGACTAGGGACATCCCCAACATTTTTATCATTCAGTTCATTTTGAACTACATGAGCTGTGAATGCATTCAGAATAGTCCCCAAAAAGAAAAATAGAATACAGGTGACCAAGTAGAAGGAGACACTTGGATTAGGGTGTTTTTTCTTTTCTTTTGTTTGTATGTTTTCTATGGATTGTGTTTCACTTTGTGTATTTGGTTCTTTAATATTTTTTTACAATAGAAAATAATAAAATAGAAAATAATAAAATATGGATTTTTAAAAAGAATGCTCCAAGCTCCATTCACAGTGACCTTGGTTACACCTTCCCTTTAAACTTTTTTCAGTCCATCTTCAGTTCTGATTGCTCACAACTTTTTCATTTTCTATCTGAATTATTTGTGGATTTTCCATTCAGGAAAATCCAAATGGAGTGGAAAGTCCACAAATAAAATGGATAGAAATGAAAAAGGTGCGAGCAGCCAGAACTGAGGATGGACTGAAGAAAGTTTAAAGTAATGGCACGGCCGTGCCCAAAGGAAAGTCACACTGAAAGAGACTGAAACCCTTTTTGAGTCTGCACTGGACCTTATTCCAGATTATATCCCAGAATAGAGGCCTGCTATCCATATTATGGTGCAGAGTACAGCTAGTCCTGCTTTGGGCCAATGTAGGATGCACTAGCATGCATGGATAGCATGCCGCTGTCCTGGGCTAAAATTTGGGGAAAAAGCAAGGATGATGTTTAAGCCTGATAATTTATTTGAAAAGTTTTTAAGAGGCTTTCTGCTTCTTCTTTGCTAGAGCCTTTCAAATTTTGCCCATTGTGGGTGACCACAATGGAACAGGAGAGGATCCATTTCAATCTGATTTGTGCTGCATGTGGGGCATTTGTTTGTTGCTTAAGGTTTCCTGTACAAAGTCCTGCAGTACTGTAATCTTTAACCCCATCGAATTCCAATTGTTGATTTTACTCAAGGCCTGAAATATTTGTGCATTTAGGCTATGATAGCCCTTGATGGCTGCAAGTTTGTGGGGGGCAGGTTGAACACTCTTGTGTGCTCGTTGGAGATCTGCAGCAGTGATTTTAATTTCTGGAAGGATCTATGACCATCCTTTTATGAGGAATACTATAAAGACTGACCCTCCAGCATGTTTTTTTCAGGCTGCAAATACATATATTATTTTGGTGCCTAAAATTTTCAATGTCAGCAACACAATATTCAGTCTGGCCATTTCTTCATTTGATGACTTTATATTGTAGGTGTTTTGAATAGCTGAGTTTAGTGGATTAGGTGTCCTAATCTGGGTATCCTTTAAGACAGAGGCTACTAAAGACTCTTATTTATTTTGATTCTATTGTCCAGCTTCTCCTCTAATGTCTCATGGGAGCTTTCCCACCATATCAACATGCTGTTTTTCAACAGTTCTAATTCAGGATTAAGAAACACTTGATATTGCTGAGGTGAACTGCAGCAGCTCACAGTTCTGTATGCCATCTTGTGGCTTCAGAGGTTCCTGCAGCTGCCATTTTTGTAGAAGAAAGAGTCCATGCTACTGGCTGGGCCTGCCTGCCTGCCTGCCTGCCTGCCTGCCTGCTTGCTTGCTTGCTTGCTTGCTTGCTTGCTTGCTTGCTTCCTTTTCTCTCTCTCTCCCTGTCCTGCCCTTCCATTTCGTGGCTTTTAAATGCCTGACTACTTCCCTCCCATCCCCACTGCTATCTCTATTCCCTTCCTCACCTGGCTTTTCCCGCCCCCTTGCCATTTTGCTGCTTTGATGTATCAATCTAGCACAAAATAAAGGGGAAATGCTATGGTGTGAGGAA
Source organism: Aspidoscelis tigris stejnegeri (assembly GCA_023333525.1). Lineage (NCBI taxonomy): Eukaryota > Metazoa > Chordata > Lepidosauria > Squamata > Teiidae > Aspidoscelis > Aspidoscelis tigris. The sequence goes on along the minus strand of JALMGA010000002.1, from coordinate 84,854,435 downwards.
AACTGCTGCCATAATCCGAATGAGGGGCAGGCTTATATAGGGGGTGGGGTTTGGATCGCTCGTGCCAATAAAGTCAAGGTATGATGGAAAAGAGAGGGGGGCTACTCCCTTGCAAGTCTGCATAATAAGCTACCAGTGGGGACATGAAAAAACAAAGTTCACTGCTGATTAAAAAAAAAAAACAGATTAAAACCCTGTGCATCTATGGCTCTCTTAGTATAGTTGTGAAGCACTTTTGAGTGCTCCACAGCTATTGGTGACCAGGGGTAGCCCTGCATACTAGAAGCAGCTCTGGGCTGGATGGTTGCTTCACGCCAGAGCATGCCCAGATGTCCCTGACTGTCCAAGTGCAAAAAAGCCCATAATTTAATTTTGAATTTTATAACTTGAAATATTGTGTTAGATCTTGTCCCATAACTCCTTAATTTCTTCCACTCTTTGTGAATTATTGGTTCATCACTACTAGATGACTCATTTTCTCTTATTTAACATTTCATTTATATTTTGGATATGGGTCGCTGTCTGGATTTAGTAATAAAAAACCCATTGTCATTATAATCCAATGATCTTGATCAAGAGACACTTATCCCAAGTATACAAAATTCTGAACGATGTGTTCTGGTTTTCAGTTTTCATGAAATGGGGATCTATGACCTTCCTTCCATAATTTACTTTATTCTGCAGAAGACTGGACAGGAAAAGATTTATTGTGTTGGGCACTCTCAGGGAGTCAGTGCAGGTATGTCAACAATGAACTTGGTCCTCTTAGTTATGTTTCACTTAGTTATGACTGCACTCCTTACTGTCACAGCTAAAGGTAGTATAAATAGAGAATACACTTGCCAGAAATGTCATAACAAGCAATATTTCAGGGGACATGTAGGTATTGACCCAATCATCACAGTAATTGTTCTATAGCATAAACATGCTGGGCTTCTTTTGAAGGGGATATCTGGCTTGATTTATTCTGTATATGTAATTTCAAACATTAGTATTAGGGATGTGCACAAACATTCATAGGTATTCAAAATCTGATTGAATGTGCCGAATTTTGACATTTGAACTCAAATAGAATGTCTTGAAATTCAAATGTAAACATTTGAATCAAATTTTGAACTTTGGATCTATTTGTTCGAATTATCCAGACATTAGTATGTATATGGGTTTGTACATGATGTGTACTTGAAGATCCGCATCTTTTCTGCATCCGTACGCATTTGTATGGATCCATACAAGACAACAACGGGTTGCATACGGGATAACTACAGGATGCATGTGGACATGTACAGATGCGTACGGATGTGTACGGATGTGGGGAAGATGCATACTTATACATATAAATGTTGTCAACATTTGTATGTGCAGCTTCGAATAAAAAATTCAAACAAATAGATTCAAACTTGGTAAATATGAATCAAATCTTGTTAAATTCAAATTTAAAAGATTCAAATCGAATTGGATTTTGGAGTATTTGATTCAATTTGAATAGAATGTCAAAAAAAACATTTGAGCAGGTCCCTAATGAGTATGGCATACCTTCTAACCTGTGGAATTCCATAAAATCCCAAGCTATTTCATTTTATTCTTTATTTGTTTTAATTTGTATTCTGTCATATATCTGAAGATCCCAGGGTAGATTAGAGCTCTAAAAACAAAAACAAGCAAACAACAGTGCCTGATATGAGGCCGTTTCCTTAGTCAAAGACGAGCACACACTTCACCTAAGCACTAGGTCAACAGGGCAGGTAGGGAAGCAGTAATCAAAATAGAGCACCTTTCCTTCCAGAGGCCTTTTCGCACAGGCCTTTTTCGAACGCGTGGAAGACAGCTTCGGACGAGGCATTCACATTGCCCCAGCGGGGCTTGCGCCGCCTCGTGTCCGGAGCTGTCTTCCACGCGTTCCAGATGCAGAGCACTTTAAAGTGCTCTGCATCCGTTCCGACGCGGACGAGCCGCCCCGGCGCATTCCGGGAGAGAAGCGTTCGCGCACGCTTCTCTCCCTGACAGCTGTCGGCACGCCCCCAGGGCCTGACATGCCGGGCCAGCGATCACGCCGGCGCGGCGAAGCCGGTAGACGGGACCCACCGAATCGGGGTTCCCCTTTCCCATCTGCCAGGGTCAGTGACCCTGGCAGATGGGACAGGGGAACCCCGATTCGGTGGGTCCTGTCTGTCATCTCCGACAGCCGCCGGGACGTGGCTCCTTCCCGGGTCCGGCAGCCCCAATGGGGCTGCCAAAGCCGGGGAGCCACCAGCATCGGCTTCCTGCAGCCCCATTCCGGGGTGGCAGGAGGCTGATGTCGGGCTGGCTGGGGGCAAGGAACGCCTTGGTCGACCGGAGCGCATCGCTCCGGTCCCCCAAGGGTCCCCCCTGCCCCCATCGCGGCCGTCTGCGGGACGCGGGCACCCCGGAGATCAGTCCCTCGCCCCCACCAGTTGAACTGCTTGTCCAATAGGGGGCTTAGGTGGGCTGTGTGCTGCGCGCTCCCAGAATGCCCCCTCCTCATTCTGAGCCTGAACAGCAATGAGGTAAGTCCTCCGTTGCGCGCGCGTCCTCCCGGGGCCCTGGGGGAGGGGGGGAATCATCTTCGCGGTGAAGGTGCCTCACTGTAGGCACCTTCACAGTGAAGATGGGCCCGATCCGGCTCGGAGGGTGGTTGCGGGTGGGGGTTTTGGGGACTGGTGGGGGCGGGGGACTGATCTGCGGGGCGCCCGCGCCTAGATACAGGCGCTCGCACCCCGCAGATGGACGAGATTGGGGCGCGGGGCGAAGCCTTTGCAGATCAGAGCCAGGGGCTCTGATCTCGAAAGGCGTCCTGCCCCATAGGGGCCTTGCCCCGGGCCCTCCGATGGGCACCCAGGTGCCCGGGCATGTTCGGGCCAGCTCCACAGGGCCCGATCCGGCCCCGTAGAGCTGGCACGAAGCGCGGCGACTGGCTTGACAGCGCTGCCCGCCCCTTGGGTGCTCTCACCCAATGGGCGGCAGCGCTGCCGGCCGAATCCCCGCCCCTGGCCGGCCTTTGCCAGCCAAGACAGTTCCGGGCGCTTTTAGGATTTGCACACAGGCGCGCCGGAACGCATTTACACACGTTCCGGCGCCCCTGTGTGTGAATGCTGAAAGTCCCCGGAACTGTCTTAAGCTGCCCGCCTGCACGCGTTCCAAACGGAACGCGTTGCAGTGCGAAAATCCCTCTGGTTTCTCCCCTACAGCTGCTGTGGGAAAACTTATATATTTATTTATGCAGTTTCTCCCCTTTGCATAGGCATGGCTTCTGCATGGTTGTTTTTGGGAGGTGTGATGTTTGCAACTGCAAAGGATGCCTCTATGGCTCCAGTTTGGAGCATGGAAGTATTGTTTCCTTGAATGGGAAAACATGGTCATCGCAATGTTGCTATCACAGGTGGAGATCTAGTAGTGAAGATACTTCAGCCAGATTCCACTATTGGTACTGTATGCGGAGACTCTGCCTATAGAGAACTGATATACTGCCCTACACTGCAGTCTCATGGCAATTAACAAAAAAAAAAAAAACAAGAAAAAAGAACAAAATATAGATGAAAATAATTTCAATGATCAAAAGCCAGATTAAGTCAATGTATTTTAACCTGACATCACAAATATCATTTATCCCCTTTCTGCAAGAGCCAGAGATCTCTGCACTTTTTTCTACCAAGATGATCTGAGAAGAGTTAGAACTGTACAAAAGCTCCAATGAAAACTTCCAGTGACTGACTAGTTTAGCACAAAGAACAGAACTTGTGCATACTCCTTTCCACACTTTAACTGTAATCTTGAGTTTTGTGTAGCAACATGCCTATCACAAATGCTTCAGGTCTGGCATATATTGTAAGGTTTAAGATCAAATTTGGAGAATTTGAGGATTTTGTGGTATTACCCATTCACAGATTACTGTCAAAGACAACTTAATGACTGAACAACCATAAAAACAAGGAATAGTAATGAACGAATATTTGACTGAAGATTCTGAATTGCTTTGTTTCTCTGATGGTATCTTAAAAGCATATTAAATATTGTTTCTCTTCTTTTTCTAGCTTTTGTTGGACTTTCTGTTTTTCCCCAACTGGCTGAAAAAATTGAAATGTTTTTTGCTCTTGCACCAGCATATACAATTCATTTGGGTATAAGCCCCCTAGTTATAATCTTAAAAGACTTACCACAAATCTCGTTGAAGGTATATGAATTCTTGATATTTTTAGCAAGGGGATTCATAACATTTACTTCTTCCCAGAAGGTGAACAAATAATTTTCTGAATGGAAACCTCTCTTCCACAAAACAACATGGCAACTTTATGGTGTTTTGAATATACTATGAAGGTGCAGTGTTTGCACCACACTGGTTCCCCTCATTGGGCATGTGACTTGCAAGAAAAATGTGATGTCTCCACAGATGTTGCACTCTTCCTTTGCTGACACAGCTGTTTGAAATGTGCTCAGTGTGCTTCAAATTGTTCTTCCTCCACTGTGGTGGTTCAGCAGCCACTGCTCAAGGAGTCCACACGAGCCCTGTAGCACCCTATTGCAATAGGTGCTAAGGAGGGCCCTGTGCGGATGCCGCAGCATGCCTCCTGAGGCCCCAATTAGGCCCAAGGAGGACATTCTGCTACTGCCTCTGCTGAGGCCTGATGCTGAGGCCCATTGTGGACACCTTTAAAAAGTTCCACATGAAATCCTGATTTAAGGACCTGAAGGACCCATCAAATCTGGATTTCCCCAGCCCTCGTGGGGATAGGGCTTTGTAAATGGGGCCTTAAATGGGGTCTACATGGGAGAGGGAGTTCCCAGTTGGTACCAGTTGGGTTCCTAATGGGGTCTTAGAAGGGTTCTTAGCCCTAGTGCAAAATGGCTCATGATCTTTCCTATCTACTCTCTCTTATTTCTACTTGCATAGTCTCTCGTATATATTGTCCTTTCTATACTTCTTAATCTAATCTAATGGCAGTGACTTAGGTTGCCTCCAGATAGTTTTTTTAAAAACCACATTTTACCGATAGTCTGGAGTAAAGTAGTTCCAGAGGGAAAACATTTTACCTAGACCCACAGGTTGATGCTCCATGTTTTAGCATTTTCAGGAGATTGCTGTGGTGAGATGTTTCAGTTCAGACCATTCTGATAGGTCCAGACATTCTTGGATGAAGCCAAGTTCTTCTTAATTCTCACGTCGTTAGTCCACATAGACAAAAAATTCAGAGTAATGCGATACTCTGGTGTGAGAGTGCTTTAAACCACTATTTTTAAACCTGTAGTGTCAGGTGTATAACACACAGCTATAGCAGACTGTTAAACGTGTCTCTCAGATCAAACTCTGCTGTGCATTAAAGTCGAATTTTTAGCCCTGTCTGGTCACACCTGAAAAATATAGTCATTGCAAAATCGATATTCCCTCTCCTTCTGAAGCATTAGATGGCTTGTTCTTTTTGTAGCCAGATTAGGAAAATACATGGTCTCAGGTCCTGGCTTTCTCTCCCTCTCCCTCAGTCAGTTTCTACCAGAAGGAAATAAACTTCCACCCTTTCTGCTCTGTCAGTTTCTTCGCACTTCCAATTAGACCTACGTCACCTTTTTCAATTATTTTTCTGCTCTTTTTTGTGAATCATTGGCATTGACCTTCCAACATATCCCATAGTTCAACATTCACTTTTGAGTCTCCACTTGAGATCTTCCTCCTTTTTTCCATTAATACCTTTATCTCTCCTTGCCAAACTGTCATCTGTCCCTTCCTCCTCCTCTTGCTACATATTACACACTCCAACCCTCATCACCTGGCTGTTTTCTTTCTTTTCTTTTCTAGAGTCTTAAAGGAGATTGCTCAATATCAGCCAGCCCATCTCAGGGTCATTTCCTGAGTTTGAATATCCCCCTCTGTTAAGACAAAAGACTGATCTTTGCTCTTGACAGCGAGGGAGAGAGGCAACACGTAAACATCAAGTGTCATTATGGGAAATCTAGCAATGAAGTTGGGGGTTCTGTGGGTGTTTTTACATCGCAGCCAAGAAGATCCAGATCTAAGGAACGGGTACATTCCTTAATCTGGATTTGGTAGATCCAGATTAAGGGAAGCACCCAATGTGTTTCCATAGGAGGTGTAGCACCTATTAGCAATGGGTGCTAACCCCCCTGCCATGGAAACACCTTTGCACCCATGTGGGGAATCTGGATTGACCCACAAGGGGTCAGCCTGTCACCCCAGGTGTTTTGGGGGACAGGGGGTACAATCTCCGAAGTCCCTCCAAAGTCCCTCCTAAATCCCTTTGAAGGCAACTTCGGAGGTTAACAAAGGCTCCGAAGTCCCTCGGAAGGCAACTTCAGAGATTAGTAAAGGCTCCAAAGACAAACCCCTTGCGAGAGCGGAGAGTGTGCATATGAAGTAGCTCCTTGTGAGCAGGGATGAGTCAGCCTCATTAAATATGTACCTCTTTCTATGCCTGAAGGTAACAGTCTACTTTGTTCTCCAAGGTTTTTCTTTGGAGCCCTTGCTAATCTCCGAAGGCAACTTCAAAGTAACTTCAAAACGGCTTTGAAATTACTTTGAAATGATTTCGAAGCCTAGGTTTTGGGGCTCCCCCCCATGGGTGCCCCCTCCCCCTAGCCTCCTCTAGACCCCACTGCCAAGCTCCCTTTAATCCGGATTTTCTGGCTGAAGACCCTATTGTAGACCCCATTAATGGGGTCTACAGAAAATCCGGATTAAAGGCTGAGATGTACCCATATGATCCAGATTTCCCCAGCGGCGGTGGAAACAATCGGATCACAAATGGGTGCTGTGGTGGAAATGGGGTCATCCAGTTCACACCCAAATGGGTCCTTAATGGGTGCAAAAATGGGTACTTTCTGCCAGTGGAAAAACACCCTGCTTGAATGTGTTTTGAGTTACTGTTCCTGGAAAAATACAATGGATATGGATATTGGTATATATGCCTGGGTATTGCTAAGAAGGAATAGTAATGCAAAGAGGTAGCAGTCAGGAATTACCTCTGGTTTTCTGGTGGGGGGCGGAGGAGGGCAAGAGACAATGGTGGGATCTAAAGAACAAACTCTCACTCTCTGGAGGCACCAATACAAAAGGATTCTTAATCATTGACAGAGGAATCAGCTTTAGGGATGCTCATGAATATTCGAAATATTCATTATTCCTACGAATTCATGTGAATTTGGACATTAGCATACAAACTGAATGTCCGGGCATTCAAATTTCCAAATTTGAACAAATACAAATATCTTGAGTGATTTGTATGAATAATTTGGACATTCGTATCTGTATGGGTACATACGCGTCTCGTATGCATCTGTATGCATCTGTATGGGATGAAAACGGGATGCATACGGATGCAAACAAGATGTGTATGCACCCATACAGAAACAAATGTCCAAATTATTAGTACAAATACATAGGAACTAGTTTTTCTATTATTTGGATACATTCAGATTTTTGAATATTTGATTCATTACAAATTGAATTTGAATATTGCATTTGCGCATGTCCCTAATCAGCTATATATGCTTATATAGTGAATAAAAGTAAATATTTCTCAACATATATAATCTTTGAATTTTTATAGATAATATTTGGCAGAAAGGAATTATGCCTGCTGAGTCCAAGTTTGCGAGAGCTTGTTGCCAAAACATGTAGCTTCCATGCAATAGATGTCCTGTGTAAACAAGCTATTCAACTTGTGGTTGGATTCAATGAAAAAAATCTAAATAAGGTATTTATGTATGTTTGAAAAGTTTTCTTTTGCTGTTTTTGCACTGCCACTTTAGACCCCATTAAGAATCCTTCAAGATCCTAATCGGTACCCAATAGATACTGATCAGGAAGGCCCTGTCCCCACTGAAGACCCATTTAAGGCCCCATTCCAAATGCTCTGTCCCCACAAGGGCAGGACAAATCTAGATTTAATGGGTACTTTGGGCCCTTAAATCTGGATTTCATGTGGACCCCTTTAAAGGGGTCCACAATCTGGTCTTCAGGCATGAAGACTGGATCAAAGGACACCAGATGGCGTCTAGGGGCAGAGCCAGCATGAGTGGAGCTGTGCACACAGGTGGCGCTAGTGGATCACGACCGGCCAGTGGCTGCTTGCTTTGGCTGGTGGGCAGATCACCAACCCATCAAAGCACTTGCCTCCTGCTCCTGTCATTGATATAAAGCACCTTCATCGGGGAGTGGCAGCAGTAGCAGTGATTGCTGCCCCATTGATGTAGCCAGCTCCCCGAAGAAGCTGCTTCATTGGTGGGGCATCAGAATGGGTGGTGGGGTAGCGGGAACATCTAGGAAGTGGTGATCATTGGATAGTGGCTGTCACTTCTACTTCTGTGCCTGCCCTTCACAGCTATGGAAGCCTGCAGGGCCTCTGTAGCTCTCTATAAAATGAAACACAGGCTTTGTAGTTGCTGCCTAAGCGGCTACAAAGCTCTGCCTCTCTGTCCCGCCCTCTTGATGGGAGAATGCCATGATTGACAGTGGCGCTGGTCGATTGCACTGTGCCAGTGGTGGCTCTTCCAGCTCTGGCAAAATGAAGCATTGGAATGGGTGCTACCACATCCGTATGGTGCTGTGCTTACCACCAATGGGGTGCTACTGGGCTTGTGCAGATGTATGGGGTCCTCCTCAAGATCCGAATCTTTCAGGACTGGATCCCAAGGAGGACCTCATTTCAAAGGTCTGGATCTTCAAGATCTGGAACTTTGACAGGCAGTGCAAAAATGGGGTTTATTTTCCTCTTTTAAGCTTAGTATATTTCACAGCATCAATAAATCTTAGCATATTTTATGGTTTTTTAAAAATATTTTTTGAAATTGAACTTTGCAAATTAATACTAGATATAGTTGCACAGCAAACAGATAATGTAGATAACACAGACAAAATTGTGCCTCTAAGAAGAAGAAACAGAGGGGGATGTTTGGTCTAGTGGTTAGGGAGCTGGACTCTTATCTGAGAATACCGGGTTTGATTCCGCACTCCTCCACAAAGCCAGCTGGGTGACCTTGGGCTAGTCACAGCTCTCTTTGCTGAGCGCTCACAGCCCTGCCTACCTCAAAAGATGTTCTGTTGTGGGGAGAATAGAAAAGCTTTGTCAGCCACTTTGAGTCCCCTTAAATAAGTGAGAAAAGTGGGGTAGAAAAGCCAACTCTTCTTCTTCTTCTTCTTCTTCTTCTTCCTGAATGATGCTAGGAGTGGTGATCCTGGCCATTTGTGCACTTATACCATTTTGATCACAGGGCCTACTGATCCAGGTCATGTGAATGGGTTTGTACTGACATCAATAATCTGAGGCCTTTTTGCACACGCCGTTTTCGAACGCGTGCAAGACAGCTCCGGACGCGGCATACACATTGCCGCAGCGGGGCTTGCGCTCTGACGGGTCAGGAGCTGTCTTGCGCGCGTTCAAGATGTAGAGCATTTTAAAGTGCTCTACATCTGTTCCGGCGTGGACGAAGCGCCCGCAGCCGTTAGGGGAAAGAAGCATACGCTCATGCTTCTTTCTCCTTGACAGCCGCGGGCTCTCCTCTCCCGCCGGTGCTGGCTGACAATCAGCTGATTGCCTGCCTTGCCGGCTGCGGGAGCCTCGGCAGCTGTCTCCCCGCCCCTTGCCGGCGTTTGCCGGCTAAGGCACTTCAGAATGCTTTGAGCATTCGCACACAGGCGCGCTGGAACGCGTTTACACGCGTTCCGGCGCTCCTGTGTGTGAATGGTAAAAGCGTCCAGAAGTGTCTTAAGCTTTCCGCTCTACACGCGTTCCAAATGGAACGCGTGTAGTGCGAAAATGCCTCACGTTCATGCTTCCACCCCAGTTCATCAGAGTTTCACAGCCCCTTCCCCAACACCTAGGAATTTTCTCTCCTAGCCATCGAATATGCATGGGGTCTTTTCAGTGTGGGGTAGTTCCAGATCATGGGTGCATGTCATCTGTACACCTCCATGATCTGGAACAAGGCTCTTAATCCAACTGTATACCTGAATAAATTATCTAAAATAGATTTGGGTTAAGGGCCTCTTAATCTGGATCTGACTCGGTCTTGTGCAGATGGAGCCAGGCTAATGGTGAGTGGACCTCCTTGATCCGCATTAATGAGAGACGTTTTCGCACGGGCGAAAACGGAACGCGAAAAAGCCAGCTGCGGACACGTCATCCGCATTGGCCGCGCGCGCCTTGCGTCCCGACGTGTCCGCAGCTGGCTTTTCCGCGTTCGAAATGTAGAGCACTTCGAAGTGCTCTACACGCGTTCCAACGCGGACGAGCCGTCCGCAGGCGTTCGGGAGAAGAAGCGTTCGCGCCGCTTCTTTCTCCCGATCGCCTGCCGGCTCGCCTCCGACGCCGCGCGGCTTTGACAATCAGCTGTTTTTCAAACAGCTGATTGTCGATCTGCCTCCGCGGCCGCCGGCGCACCCCTGGCCGGCGTTTGCCGGCTAAGCCAGCTTCGGGCGCTTTGACCATTCGCACCCAGACGCTCCGGAACGCGTTCCGGAGCGTCTGTGTGTGAACGGGGAAAGCGCCCGAAGCTGGCTTAAGCTTTCCGCCTGAACGCGTTCGGTTTCGAACGCGATTCAGTGCGGAAATGCCTGAGGAGGCCCAGGGTCTGAACTAGAGACACCTTCATCTGGATCAGAATGCATCAGAAAGGGCCTCTTACTTGGACTTTGTTGCCTATAGATTTAACTGCTCAAAGTTCATCTTCAGTGAGTTGACTTTTAAAATAAACTTTTTACTTACAGAGCCGAATGGACGTATTTTTTTCCAGATACCCAGATTATACTTCTGTGAAAAATGTAATCCACTGGAGACAGGTAGAATGACCAAAACTGAAAATAACCTGTTACATTTTGTCTACTCTTACAGTAATGCAATAGAATAATTTATTTTTAAAATAGCCAATTATATCATTTTGGTGCTGTAAATGCTTGGATTTAAATCATTAAGTGGCTTTCTAATCACAAAAAGAAAATGAAAAAAGGAGTTTCTTTTTTTATTATTTTGTGTGTTTTAGAAGTTTCCATTCCTCTTCCTGCTTCACAATCAAATTGGATTTTATTTTTCCCAATTATGTATGTTTCCACAAATATGTATGAAAGCTTTTGTTATGTCTGTACCCAAACTCAAATATACAACTTTACCTATATATGCATATTACATCTACAAATATTCATCATCTATCTATGGTTCATAAACATGCAAATTGCATATTTGTCCAGTTTAGTTTGCATGCAATTTTGTTCAAAGGTCTTGAGAGAAACCTTTATGAACAGGAAATGTTTATAAGTAAAAATCCACCTACTATAGTATTTTTCAAATTTCTAACCCATCCCAAATTTCTAATCCATCCCAAACATTATGCGTGTGTAAAATAATGGAAGAACCAAACAAGATAAATCATTATATGTCAGTAGAATTCTGATCTAAATTGAAATATCTCAGTACTGAAGGAGGAATTTTAAAATTAATAATATCAAGAGAGAACTGGCAGTGGCAAGATTTGGAGTCAGACGAGGTGTATATATCTACATCCATATTCCACTCCACTGGCAATCCATCCCAGCTTGGAATGTGTTGTGTTGGGATAGGTGGTCTGCCCTGTCCTAGATTACTACACACCTGTGCACAAAGGCTCCAGGCACAGAAGGATACAGAAGTTCTTGTTATTTTTCTTGACGTTCTTAGCCAAGTATTCCTCAGATTCCTCTTAGGTGAATGCTTAGGAATAATACACACAGACAACACAAACACACATAGACCCACAAACATAATATTAATGCTGGATGCATCATGAGGACAGAGTTGCAAAATAATTCCAGGAGAATAACTTCAGTGAAGAATTGCGGATTTACTTGGTGTTTCAATGATGTAGAAAACACTTATGATATCTTAGACTTTGTGAGAAAAGAAACTCATGGATCTTGTTTCATTTTCTAGTTAATTAAAGCAGGAGAATTCCAATACTTTGATTATGGACCGAATAACATAAATAAGTACAATCAGGTAAGGAAATAGAAAGTGTTTGCATGCCTTTTAGCAGAGAATGAACAACAGATGTCTGATCCACTGCCTACTGTATTATATTTGAAGCCCTTTTACAAAAGTAATGAATGCTTAGTAGAGTGGGAGCATATGAAAAAAGAACAGCAACTGTTTTCTTGCTGTGAAAGTTTATTTCTTTAAATTACAACACATATTCTAGATAGGTCTTACTTGCTGCCTCAGATCATGCTGTGAACACCTTCTTTCCTGCGAATGCATCACACCATAGCAATGTTCTGCCCAAGGTAATAAACTTCCAGCCCATTAGCACTTAGGTCTCTGGTATGCAATTAGAATAGCTCCAGAGCCGAAGGGTGAATATGTCCTTCTATTCATTAAATAGAAGGAAAGCCTGTGGCTGCCACTTTCCTGTGTAATCTGTAATCTTGTTCATCTGTAATCTAGTATATAGAAAAGGATAAGTGTTCACACCTTCCAAGTGCAACACTGTGAGTGGGTTTGGTGATGCAGCTGTGGCTGCAGCTGTTCAGTTGCATGACACATCCTGATCACTGTGGCAGTTGGTTCGGTTGGGGACAGCGCCAAGACTTCAAGTGTGGATGGCTCCCTCCATGCTTGATCTTCACCATTATACCACTCCAGTGACGTAAGTGTGAACAAGCTCTTCAGCTAAAAGCAGGGATAAGTGTTTTGTTTCTCTTCCTCTCCCTCCTTCTGCTTTTACCATTGCTCAGTACAGAAAATGCAGAATGCAGGAAGAAGGGTTTTTGCAGTTTGTTCCTGAGACAATTTGTTGTTCACCTCCATTTCGGGGAAGACTGGCAGTTTCTGAAATACACAAAATTCCTCCTACGTTTCAGCTAAGGGAAAACTTCTCTGTTTGCTCAGGATGCTTTTTGGTGCTTTCTTTGGTTAATCTTAGTGGCTTCCTTTTCACAGCCAACTCCACCATTTTATAAGATAGAAGAAATTACTGTGCCAATGGTTGTGTGGAACGGAGGACAAGACTGGATTGTCCGGCCCAAAGAAATTTCCCAGTTACTGCCTCGGATCCGTAACCTTATTCATGCGGAGGAAATCCCTGACTGGACCCATACAGATTTCATTTGGGGGATGGATGCTCATCAGAGGGTGTATGCGGAAATCCTTGGTCTCATGGAACAATAGTTATGCACCAGAACCCAAATAAAGCAGTGTTCTGGTTGCCAGGTGGTTGTGGGTCCCAGAAGTTTAGAAAACTATACAAACTGATTATTATTTTATGAAAAAAAATACAATAAAACAAAGTATCAGTTTAGTATAATCAAATACAATATAAGTGGATTTCCCAAATACTGCTGCCCTTGTTCAAAATTCATTGTTGTGTTGATCAAAGTTTTGCAATTCTACCAAAATAAATGTTGCAACACAAATAAATGGGAGAAGGAAATGTTTATTGTGTCTCAGGGTTAGGGGTGTGCAAATTCATTCATACACAAATCGAATGCAACAATAATCATACATTTACTTTTGTACAAATAGTTCATACATTTGTTAAACTGGGGATACGTATCAGATACATATCAATAGGTATGTGTTGGTATAGGATCCATATCCATTATGTATGTGTTTGTATATGATCCACATGCAGGATCTGTATGCATTTGTATCAGACATTTGTCCAAATACTGTACATTCATATCGAATAGAATCCTACCACATTCAAAGGGGATCTATTTGAACAAATTCTAATTTTCTAACATTTGATTCGTTATGAATTGAATGCCAAAAACAAACAAACAACAAACATTTGTGCATATCCCTTCTAAGGGTGTCTCTGAAAAGCAGCAAGCTTTGGTGTGCCTCACTTTCCAAGGCCTGTCAAAACCAACATGGCCTGGGATGGAACTGGAGTAGCCAGTGGCATTTTGCAGCTACTGCCTGGCCTTTTGCGACCCGACAACATAACCAGGACTTTAGCTGTTCAAAATGGCTTTGAGTAGAGGGTTGTCAGAGGCCACATGCACAGGACAGGGCATCCTGGGTTGGAGATCACACTCTCTGTTCAGAAAACTCTATCTACCATTTTGGTTGGGATCTGGGATTCTGGGGTAGAAAACATTATTTGTCTGCCTGTGACCCTGGGAGGAATCCTCCATCATTCAATGCTGTGTGTGGACCAACCTTAAACCTTTCAGTGTCTGTTCAGACATTTTTTGAAGACGAGCCTTCTTCAGTGGCAAAGAGGCCACAGCAATGACTAGCCACTGCTACAATACTTAAAGACAAATTTCTGAGTTATGTGGAAAAAAATTTAACCAATCAACCTTCCAACAAATATAACACTTATATAAATGATTGAAAATTCTCAACAGAAGGGTCTGAAGTTTGCACTATCCTTCAGCTGCCAGAAATGGACTTATACATGGATATATTTCTAATATTTAAAGAGATTGCAATTCTTATTGCATACAGCACCTTTTTCTGTGGCACAAGCTGTGAACCCGTTTGGTCTTGTGATTAGGGTGCCAGACTCTAATCTGGGAATAACTGGAGACATTTTTGCACTTCATCCTGTAGTCAAGAATTAGGCAACATCTGGGGAAGAGCATCTGCACGTAGAGCAGTGTTACAGCCTCCAGGTGACCCCTGCCTTCCCAGATGTTGCCTAATTCTTGACCAGGTGTGGAGCACAAAACTGTGCCCCTCACCGTTCCCAGACTTTACCCCAATTTACCTGAATGTGTCCAGCTGGGGAGCATCCACTCTTCATCTGTCCTTCTGATGTGACTGCGACTGTGCAGAGTGTCAGTGTTATCATGGCGGTGCCCTGAAGAGAACCAGCCCTGGGATGAGTCACAGGTTTGTGACCAATCACGCAAGGCGTGGGCTGTAAGTGACTAGGGCTTGCAAGTCCGAGCACTAGTTATGGTTAGGTGATTGCACTCCTAAGATTGCCTGCTGTGGGAAGAAGAATAGAAAGCTATGACAGCCACTTTAAGTCCCTTTGAACAGTTGAGAAAAGTGAGGTAGAAAAGCCAATTTTTCAACGACGTCTTTTCTACACTTACAAAATTCAAATCAATAGGCTATTGCCCCATTTCTATAAAGTGTTTCACTGAAGGGACCAGTGTGCAATGTCTTCAGATTTTTTTCCTGACCTACTGGTCTAATGGTGGTACTTTCGTACTGTTTCTATGTCCTTGTGTCCTGCTGGTGAACTTCCTTGTGTATCTGGTTGTCCACTGTGAAAACAGATTATGAGAACAATCCAATAGGGTACATATTTGACTACATTCTCATGAACTTAAAAAACAAAAGATCTCAAAAGCGTCTTGTAGCTAGCATAATGTGTAATCCCATTTCCATCCTAGATCCAATGCATTTTGAAAGTGCATTTTGTGGCCTTTAAAATGCTTTAGAGGTGGTCACAGTACGGTCATTGAATCACCTCTAGGCTGCAGTGTGCGTGTGTGGGCACTCCCTCTCTGTGAATACCCAAGAAGTCAACCTGGAAGATCCTCTCTTGATGTATACTGTTCAGCAAACAGTTCCATTTTTCAGTCCGTCATCATATTTTCAGGAAAGGTGCTGATGTTCTTACTGATACCAATGGTTTCCAGGCACTTGGTGACCCAGCTGTGAGGCAATGAGTCAAATGCTTTCTTATAGTCCACCTAGGACACATATAGGTTTGTTATTTGACATTTGCAGCTCTCCAGGAACAGTTTGCCCATCAGAAATCGATCTTTTGTGCCTCTGCTTTTGTGTTTGTTTCCTTTTTGCTCCATTGGCAAGGTGTTATTTGTTCCCAAATAGTTCTGGATTTTATCAGCTATTGTGCCAGTTAGAAGTTTTAAAATGGTTGGGAGACATGTTATTGGCCTATAATACAGTCAGGATACCTGTAAAGGTCATTTGCAAGAAGTTGATTGCAGGTATAGTTTTTGTCTTTGTCTCTGCTTGAGAATGCCTGAGAACCAATTGGTTGGGTCACTGTGTGAGGCAGGATGCTGGACTGGACAGATTGTGGCCTGAACCACCAAGGTTTCTCTTATGTTCTAATATGCATAAATAGCCAGTGGATGACTCTCCCTATTTTCTTTTTTAAAAATGAGAAATTGTCCACAAAACTCTTTATATACAGGCTTCAAATCTAATCCGTCTTAAATAAAACAGAAATAGAAGCATGGATAAACAATTTATTCCTTTTCTTATAAAAAAAGTTGTTGGGGAGACTCAAGCAGCAGTTTGCAAATACATTGATTTATTCCATATTTTTTTTTTACTCATAAGAAGCCAGAAGATGGCAGTAAAAGAAATAAAATATATTTTCTTTGTTTATCTGGTTGTTTCCTCCGGTCCTTCAGATGAAGAGTACAAATATATGATGTTAAGATTTGCTATCCATATTCTAGATGATTTGGGTGAGTCTGCCAAGGCAATTTACAAACACAGAGTTTACTATTATATGTTGATACCCAGAACCATATAGCCACATCATCTTAACAACAAATCATTAAAATGAGTGGCATAAAATAAAGCTGAATTCCAACAGGAGAATTCAGGAGAATATTTTCCTTTACTTGCTTTGGCTAACTCACTTGTATGGCCACAAAGTTGGAAGGTCCCTTCATCTCTACAAGCACATCTTCATGGAATGCCTTATATCGTTTTCCCAAAACCGAAATAATTGAACCGGGTTGAAACTGTCTCCACGGCTTTCAACTTGATCCGATTCATCCGCATCCCGATAGCATCCTGATGGCACCCTTATCTCGGATTTAATCCTCGGAGTCCCCACAGCAATCCTGTCCTCCCTGCCCATTGCCAGTCATGGTGCCCACCCCCTCTCTCTGATTGCTGTTCCCTCCCAGGATCAGCCCCTCTCACTTAGTTCAATGTAACAGAGATCAGACCTCTCCCTCATGGCTGTGCAGCTCTCCGCATCCTTTCCTCTGCACCACCTTTCCCTCCCCCTTTTCTTCCAGGTTTGTGCTCTTCCCTCATCACCCCCATCGAAGAAGTCTGGATCCCCCTTTCCCACCTGTGCTTCCCTCGCGCTGAGAGGCTTTTGCATTGCTCAGGGCACACAGCAGCAGCAGCAAGTAAAGCCCCATTCCTTTAAACATTAATACAGAATCTCAGCTGCTTCCCTTCCTTTCACTTTCTAAAGGTTTGAACTTCTGAAATTATGCAAATTTGCAACACTGTTAATCAGGAGTGAAGTTGTTCCCTTGCTAGACTGTAGCGCTGCTGTGTGAAGGCTGGTCCAAGAAGTTCAGGCTTGCAAGGTGGAAACTTGGGGTGCCGAGAGAAGCCTCGAGGCCATCCATCCCGTCCTTGCTTTGGTCTCCTGATGGATGGAAGGAGATCTCTCTCTCTCTCTCTCTCTCTCTCTCTGTGTGTGTGCGGAGAGGCAAAAGGGGAGAAGAGGTTTCTATTTAATCTTACCTGCTCTCTCTCTAAAGGGGCTTCTCTTTAATCTCAAAGGAAACCTTAATCACCCCCTTTTTTAATTAAAAGGGGACCCTTTAAGGCATCGATCAGGGAGGAGGGATCCCTCGGGAAGCATTTCTCCACGTGTCTTAAATTTATTTTATTTCTTTAATAGCCACTGAATGTGCCAAAGGGAAAGAAAAGGCGCATGGAGGATCCGCCGGGCGAAGGGAAAGGGGAGAAAAAGGAACGGAGGGGCCAGACGTAGGGCAGCTTCACCAGGCTGTTCTTGCCACCGCAGCCGCTGCTGCCACTGCCCCCGGCTGCTCGAAAAGGGCCCTGCTGGGGAGAAGAAGAGGAGGAGGAGGAAAAAGCCGGGGCGCTGGAGGGTCATCATTTCCTCCATGCCTGGCTTAGCCCGTCCCGGTCTGGAAACCCTAAACACACCCACCAATGACGTGCCCAGAATATGGACAGCCATTGGATACAGTGCGATTGGGGGAGGGGCACCCTGAACACAGAATCTCATCCCTGAAAACAGTACTGTCCACACAGTAAAAAATTAAACACGTTTCAAGTGCACGATCCAGAGTGAGACCTGTTGAAATCAGGATTCAGAACGGTTTGGCGTGGTTTAACACGGAAAAAGCGTGTTAAGCCAAACTGCCGTCTGGACTCGGAGGACTCAGAACGTTTTGAATTCGAAATAACGTTGCCGTGAAGACGCGGCCTACATCTGTGAAGCAACAGAAATAGGAAATATAGCTCACATTTTATTAACAGATTAAGGACCTCTTAATCCAGATCTGATTCTTTCTTGTGCAGAGCTGGACTAATGGGGGTCAGGGCCTCCTTGATCTGTATTAACATGCAGTTGAGGAGGTCCAGAATCCAACCCAGAGGTTCCTAGACTGAGATCACCAGGTAAGTTCAGAAAAGGCCCTAGTTTGCATAGATGCTGCCAATCTTCAGCCAGATCACAAAGACTGAAGAGAAATGGTGCAAGATTGAACCAGTTTCTGCAAAGCCTGTTTTCTGCTAAGTAAAAGAAGAAGTAGGCTTTTCTTCTCCTTAGCACAGGCATTATTATGAGCATATATACTTTATAATGATAAATCATATTGTTGTATGCCTTAAGACTACAGGTTGTCTCTTTATGTGCAAACAGATCTCTTTGATGTTTTCTCATTTAGATAAATGCTCTTTGATCAGTTGGCCCGTGGTTAAATCTAATATGGTTCCTCCGGCATAAGGGAGTTTCTGGTACTGTCTTGATTACATTGTACAAAACACAAAATAGGATGAAACATAATTGCTATCAAGAATTGCATAGTTATACTGAAAATATTCAGCCACCAATCAAATAATTCCAGCCCATGTGAAAACTTTGTTGAAGCTTTGATTAAGGCCCGATCTCCCCAACTCTAGCCTCCCCTCTCTCCAAGCTTCCCCTGCCCTTGGGTTGTGCCCCCTTACCTTTGCTGACACCACTACCACCACTGCCACATGCATCTTGTAGGCCCTACAATGCCTTCTGGGGTTGTGTGCACCCCTCCTACTTCCAATTCAGTTTTAACACAATGGCACAGCTACAGCAGACCATTAAATGTGTCTGTCAAATCAAGAGCTACTGTGCATTAAACTCGGATTTTTAGTCCTATTTGATCACACCTGAAATATATAATGGTTGCATAACAAATATCTCCTCTCCTTCTGAAGCATTAGGTGGCTTGTTGTTCTTTTTGTAGCCAGTCAGTTTGTAGCTTTCTTTCCCTCACCTTGACAAACTGATCTCAGTCAGTTTCTATCAGAAGGAAATAAACTTCCACACTTTCATCTTCCACTTAGACATATGCAGCCTTTCTCATTCTTTTTTCTGCTCTCTTTTGTGAATCGTTGGCATTGACCTTCCAATATTTCCTTCAGTTCAACATTCCTTTTGAGTCCCTTGAACTCTTCCTCTTTTTTCTTTCCCTGCCACACTGTCATCCCTCTCCTCCCCCACATTACACAATCCAACCCTCATCACCTTTTTCTTTTCTTTTCTTCTTTTCTAGTGTCTTAAAGGAGATTGGTCAATATCAGCCAGCCCATCTCAGGGTCATTTCCTGATTGTGAAGATGCCCCTTTCTTAAGGCACAAAAAATAGTGCTATTCATTAGACACATGTAGGTCCAGCCCCTGCTTGAAGACCTCCAGTGAAGGAGAACTCACTACCTCCCGTGGCAACCTATTCTATTGACTGATCACCCTCACTGTCAGGAAGTTTTTCCTAATATCGAATCTGTATTGACTCCATTGAAGTTTCATACCGTTGTTTCTAGTCCTCCCATCTTGTGCAAGTGAAAATAGGGACAATCCCTCTGCATGGTGACAGTCCTTCAGATACTTCAAAACTGCTATCATGTCCCCTCCAGTCTTCTCTTCTGTAGGCTAAACATTCCTATGTCCTTTAACCTTTCCTTGTAGGACATGGTTTCCAGACCACTAACCACTAACACTTTCCATTCTATCCATGTTCTGCTTTTATTGCAGAAAAAAATACAATGATAGGTTTAAAAATGCCCTGACATTCAGTTCATGTGTAATACTTTCATTTCAAAACATTATCTGGTTTATTTCACCAAAATGATGTGGATAGGCTTGCATCTCTTCCATGTTTCAAGGAAAAGCAATTGTGCATAGCTGCAAAAACAAGACAATCCTCAGAGATGATAGGGATGGTATACTGTAATGATAAATTTCCATTTGAGTATATTGCTTATTCTGGAGTTCTTTGATGACATACTACATGCAAATTGTTCTGCAGATCCATTTGAGGGACAGAAATATGGGCTGGCTCCGGACAGCACCTAAATATAGTGGAATTTAGCAATATTCCAGAATAAAGCTATGGTGCTATCATCTATGAAATCATGAAGATATGACTTAAATTACCACACAATAAGAGTTTTAAATTGGTTAGGAAACATTCTGACTCAAGAAATTAAATGCTTCCAGATGCATGTAGAACCTCACAATTTTTTTGGGTCTATACTGGGTCATAACAGTCCCAATATAATCCTGTGTTAGTTAATTGAAAAATCAAATGTATTATGGATACAGCCTTCTCAGCTCTGCCTTGAAAGTGTTTATTATGCCTGGTCCAAGGTAAGTGTGGGAAAAATCCAAAGGGAAGTCTATGGGCATTAGCTTACATCTGGGTATTTCTAGGAAGCAATAGTAACGCAAAGAGTAGTAGTCATTAATTTCCTCCAGCTTGTCTGGCATGGGTGGCAAGAGACAACTGTGGGATCTAAAGAATATCCCGTCACTCTCTGGAGGCACCAGTACATACCCAGAGCAAACAGCTATATAAGCTTATATATGATGAATAGAAGTCAGTATTTTTCAACACATATAATCTTTGAATTTTTATAGATAATATTTGGCAGAAATGAATTATGCCTGCTGAGCCCAAAACATGTAGCTTCCATGCAATAGATGTCCTGTGTAAACAAGCTATTCAGCTTGTGGTTGGATTCAATGAAAAATATCTGAATAAGGTATTTATGTATGTTTGAAAAGTTTTCTTTATTTTTGCCTATTAAGCTGAATGTATTTCAGAATATTAATAAAACTTAAGAGTACTTCATGGGGTTTTAAGAACTTTTTTTAAAATTGACTTTTGCAAATTGGTACAAGATAGAATTGCACAGCAAACAGAATGTATAAAACACAAAACAAAATTGTGTTTCCAAGAAAAAAAAACAGTTAAACTAATTACATCTATGTCTCCTGAATGAGCCTCAGGGTGGTGATTCTGTCCATTTCCACACTTAATACCATTTTGATCCAGATCAGTAGATCAGAAATAACAGGGCCTACTGATCCAGATCATATGAACCAACACTGATCTGGTTCATGTTTCCCCTCAGCTGTGAAGTTCACGAGAGCTTCACAGTCCCCACCATCCAACAGCTAGGAATTTTCACTCATAGGCGTCAGGTATGTGTGTGGTGTTTTCAGGGGCCTCCAGTAGTATGGAGGCATACCATCTGTGCACTTCCGTGACCTACAACAACTGAAAACCCGAATAAATGATCTAAATTAGATCTGGGTTAAGGGCCTTTTAATCTGGATCTGACTGTCTTGTGCAGATGAAGCCAGGCTAATGGTGGGTGGAGCTTCTTAACAAGGAGGCCCAGAATTTGAACTAGAACTGCCTTCATATGGATCAGAAAGGGCCTCTCACAGAGGCACCATGAGACTTTGTTGCCTATGGATTTAACTGCTCAAAGTTCATCTTCAGTGAGATGAATTTTTAAATATATTTTTTTTCTTACAGAGCCGAACAGATGTATATCTTTCCAGATCCCCAGATTATTCTTCTGTAAAATTCTAATCCACTGGAGACAAGTAGAATAACCAAAACAGAAAATAACCTGTTATACATTGTCTGTTTACAATACTGCAATCTAATAATTTGTTTTGTAAATAGCAAATTATAACACTGTGCAGCTGTAACTGCTGGGATTTAAGTGCAGGCTTCATCACAAATTAGTTGTGAGAATCCAACAGATCATTAAGTAGCTTTCTAGTCACAAACTGAATATGAAAAAAGGAGTTTCCAGTCTTCTTCCTGCTTCACAATGAACTTGGTTTTTATTTTTTTCCAAGTTATATATGTTTTCACAAATATGTATGAAATCTTTTGGAAAGATTGTGCCCAAACACAAATGTATAAATTTATGTATGCATATTACATCTACAGAAATTCATCATCTATCTATGATTCATACAAATGCAAAATGCATGTTTGTTCAATTTAGGTTGCATGCAGTTTCCAAGTTAGTTTGCAAGTACAAAAGTCTTAAGAGTTATCTTTATGAATAGAAAACGTTTATAAGTAAAAATACACCTACTACAAGCTTCTGGCTTATAGTGTTAACCAGGCACCAAATTTCTAACCAACCTGTGTGTGCATGCGCGCACATGCGCACGGGCGTGCTAAGTTTCTTATAATGTGAAGATGGCACTGGAAGTGGCAAGATCTAGAGTCAAACAAGCTACCTATATGGACAGACATATTCCACTCCACTGGCAATCCATCCCAGCTTGGGATGGGTTGCTTGTGTTAGGATAGGCAGTCCACCCTGTCCTAGAATACCAAACACCTGTGGGTGAAGCTCCAGGTGTTCTATAGGGATACAGAGCCTTATGTACTGCGTATATATATGATTAATGCTGAACACATAATGGAAATAATGCTGTAAAGACTTTTAGAATATAAGACGAACTCTGCTGGATCAGGCCACAGTCCATCTAGCATTCTGTCACAGCCAGTGGCCTACCAAATTAGGGGTGTGCACAAAGCCAATTTCTTACATTTGATTAGTATATTTGAATGTTCAGCTTCAGTATAACCCCCCCCCCAAATAATGTGGAGGGCTCGTATTCATGCACAAATATTCATACAAATATTTGTGGATGAAATGAAATAAACACCCACCCCTTCATGCTCCCCTACTCACCTGCCACCGCCGTGTGCTTGTCATGCCCTGTTCAGCCTCATCAGAGGAGGAGGATCTGCCTGCAATGCTACCACAGACTGAGAGGCAACCACAACATGGCAGTACAGACATTGAGGGGTTAAGGCCAGTTCCAGGTGAGCAGTCAGACAGCTCTGGTAACGAATCTACAAGCAGTGAGCCTAATCAAAGGGCCTCTCATCACCTGCTGAGGCAGCAGGAGCAGGTGAGGCACAAATCAGAGCGATTAGCCCAGCTCCACCATGGGCGTGGTATTGACTCTATTTAAGAACAAGCTCACCTTTCCTCAAGTTGCTGCAGACAACGTTCCCAGAGATTTTCCAGAAGTTAGTTGTTGCTTCTTTCTCTGGCATGTTTGGTTCTCCATGTACTGGATGATTCTTGCTTCATATCTTTCAATTTTCCAAGAACTATCCATACAGTGTTTTATTGCGCCAGTTGTCAATTCGGCATTGAATTGCAGTTTTCCAATACTGGTTCTTCGTTTGCTGCACTTTGAGAAGCTTCTGGTTGTTGACTTCAATCAAAGCTGATTCTTTGCTTTCTGCCATGTAATCTGCTAATGCATGCTTCTCTTCTTCCACTACCACCTGCTTTCCTGGGCAACTGCAGCCTGTTGACCTCACTATGAGGATGTAGTGCATGGTGGATCATCATTAGTTTTCTGATTTTTCTGTCTAAGTTGTCCTATTATTATTATTATTATTATGATGATGATGATGATGATGCTTTTGGCTATTCAATAGGCCAATCATGTGCATTGTGTCTTAAAGCACGAATATTCAGCACAAATGCTTTCTACAAGTTTTCCCCTCCAGGCGTCATTGAGATCTCACTGAAGTTTTCTCATTTAGACAGACACTCTTAAATCTAGTCTGGTTTTTCTGGCATAAAGGACTATTTGCTGCTGTCTTGAATACGCTGTGCAAAACACAAAACAAAATGCAATATGAAACCTGTAATTAAATAATTAGGCTGGAGCATAATTGCTTCCAAGAAGTGCTCAATAGCCACTGGGAACAGTTGACTTTTAATTTTAAAATCCTTCCTAAGCTCTGAATAGAAAATTGCAATTGTGATTTTTTAAAATATGTATGCATATTACAGGAAGATTGAATACAGTGGCCTACTTGACTTTGGCCAAACTCATGTATTGGGACACGATTTCCAGGGAACTGAGATTAAGGCCATATCTTCACACAGCATTCAAAGCACTTTGAAGGACATTGACATCTGCCCATCTCCACAATGTCAGGCCCTCAGATGCTGAGTCTCAGCCTGAAGAAGCTCAGCAGTAGCTTAAGCCCAAATCCACCCAGGTTAGTACAGGCATGGCAGACCTTGCTGGCAGTAAGTCAGTAATGACTTGGCTCTGATGGGAAAGGCTGAATTTGTAGGTCATTAAGGTTTTAGCAGAAACAGTTGGTTCAAAGGGAGTAGGAAGACACTTCACCTCATTGTTGCTGATAATCTGACCCTTCCAACACTTTGTTGACATATTTTGATACATTTTCCCAAGTTTATGTGACATTAAATACCATCTATACATCATCTTATAAATATTCTCTTTCAATGTCACACAAGCAGTAAATTTTATATCTTTAATCCAAAGTTTTTCCCATTGATCCATTTGAATATTGTACCCAAAGTTTCTTGTCCACATAATCATACAATCTTTAAAGTGATCATATTCCATTTCTATTTGAAGTAGTACTTTATACATCATACCTATCGCACCCCTTTCTGCCTTACTCAGCTTGCTTTCCCACTCTTGTTTTTCCCATTCAAAGTTAGTATTCTCTTTGTCATTTCTAAAATATCCACGAGCTGTGCATATGCAAACCACTGTAAATTTTTCCCTTCTAAATTTAGTTGTTCTCTTGTTTTAATATCATAATCATTAACATCTTTTTTATACAACAAATCTTCATATTTCAGCCATAGTTTTCCCCCTCAAACTCTTTTAACAGAGCTTCTTGTGGTGAAACCCAAAGAGGAATTTTCATATATAGCTTATTTTTATAGTTCAACCAAGTTTTATACGAGGCATTTCTTATAAAATGTTTTCTAAAACCCCCATTAACTCTTGCCTTGTTGTACCACAAATATCCATGCCAGCCAAATCTTAAGTCCGCTCCCTCCAATTGTAGTAATCTATGATCTTTCAACCAAAACCACTTAGCAATCCACCCCATATGTGAGGCTGCGTCATATAATTTGAAGTTCGGTAGGCCAAAGCTGCCTCTTTCTTTAGAGTCTTGCATTAATTTGAATCTTATTCTAGGTCTCTTTCCTTGCCATAGAAATTTCGATAAATCTTTCTGCCAGACCCTAAAATCTTTAGCATTGTTTATAATTGGTAAAACCTGGAATAAAAACATCATTCTTGGTAGTATATTCATTTTGATCAGCGAGATCCTCCCCATCAATGACAACTGTAGATTTGACCATGTTAACAAATCCTGTTTGCTCCCCGACCAGGTTTCAAATAATTGTTCTTATACATTGAAATGTTTTGATTGGTTAGGAATATTCCTAAATACTTGACCTTTTTTTTGACAGCAAACTTTGATTTAGTTTTAAATAACTCCTGTTGGTCTTTCATCATATTTTTAATTAAGACTTGTTTTCATTTTACTCACTTTCAGGCCAGCAACTTTCCCATAGTCTTGAATTTCTTTTCTGAGTTCTTCTATTGAATTATTTGGGTCTGTTAAAATTATTGCTAAGTCATCCACAAAAGCTCTTAATTTGTATTCTTCTTTTTTTACCTTAAGTCCCTTTCTTCTAATGGCTCTATTCAGGACTTCTAAAGTTAATATCAATAGCAATGGTGATAATGGACATCCTTGTCTAGTCCCTTTTTGTATTTCAAATTTGTCAGTCAAATCGCCATTAATCACAATCTGTGCCTGTCGTTTTCTGTAAATTGCTTTGATTCCTTTACTAAAAGCTTCTCCAAAGTTCATTTTTTCTAAAAGCTGAAAAAGAAAGTTCCAGTTCACATTGTCAAATGCCTTCTCTGCATCCAAAAAAGAATAGCGGCTTGCACTTCATGATGTTTTTCCAGGTATTCAATTACATCTAATATAATTCTTATATTGTTTTTCATTTGCCTAAGGGTAAAAACCCCGCTTGTATAATATCCTTCAGTACTTGCTTGAGCCTATTCGCCATTATACTTGCAAATAGTTTGTAGTCATTATTCAACAGCAAAATAGGTCTGTAATTTTTCAGATGATGAAGATCCTGTCCCTCTTTCAGTATCAGAGTAATAGTTGCCTCTTCCCATGATTTGGGTGCTAGACCTCTTTGTAATATGTTATTCATTAATTCCGTTAAAAGAGCCAGAATCTCATCTTTTAGCGTTTTGTAAAAAATCATAGGTAGGCCATCAGGCCCTGGTGCCTTTCCTGTCTTTGCCCTTCTAATGGAATCCTCTACATCTTTTGCTGATATTGGTGCATTCAGTAAGATCCTGTGTTGCTGTGAGATGTTAGGTAAACTTTGGTCATTTAGATATTCTTGAATGTCATTTAGATCTTCTTCATTCTTTTTGTATAGTTCTTGATAAAATGCTTGCATAATTTCTGTTATCCTTTTGCCATCTGTTATTTCTGAATCCCCTCGTTTAATTTTCAATATTAAGTTTCTTGTTCTTTCTTTCCTTAGTTTGTATGCCAGCCATCTTCCCGATTTATTTTCCTAAGTAAAATTCCTTTCTTTTAAAAATCATAGTTTTGTTTCCATCTCTTGACTTTCCAACATTGGCAATTCTCTCTTTAAAATTTGTATATTCCTTTTACAAATTTCTTTATTAGTTCGTTCTCCCATTTCTTAATCTCTGTTGTAAATTTGTGGGATTTCTCTTGTTTTTTCTTTCTTATATCCACATTAAGTTTGATAAAATGTCCTCTCATAAATGCTTTGCTAGCTTCCCAAACAATATTTAAGTCAGTGCCTCTATTCAGATTGTTTTCAAAAAGCTCTCTCATCTTCCTTTTGGTACTTATTATGACTTCATCCTTTTTCAGTAAATATTCATTTAATCTCCATCTCTTTGTTTTGGATCTCTATCCCATCACCACTTTCACTGGATTGTGATCTGCAAATATTTTCAGTAAGATCTCAGCTGTTACTACTTTATTCATAAGACTTTTAGAGAGGAGAATCATATCAATTCTAGATAACGAAGAATGCTTATGTGAGAAGTAAGTAAATTCTTTCACGTTAGTATTTTGTTGTCTCCATATATCCACCACCTGTAAATATTCCATCAAATCAAAAAATCCTTTAGGTAACTTGCCTTGTTGTGCTGTAATGGACATAGTTGAAATTTTGTCAATTTCTGAATTTATTTATTTCATTCAGATTTGAATGTCAATCTTTGAATGTGCCAAAATTCAATTAGAATTTAAATGTCTGAATTTGGCTGAATTTGGTTGAATTTCAAATGTTATGAATATTCATGCACATTCCTACTTTGTAGGGGTTGGTACTCAGCTGTTTTCGGTCCCTGAGAGGCACTACTGGCATGGAAACCATGCAGCTGTGAGAAGAATTCCCCCCCCCCCAAGCTGCATTCCAGCTTAAATGCTAGGGCAAAGTGCATCTGAATGGCATACAGCCTGACCTTCTGCTCTGGATTTGGGCCATTTTTAAGGTCTATGTGGGTGGAACCTCAGTCAGCAGCATTTTATCTCTCCCTAAAAGTTTGATTTTATGTAGATGTTATTCGCTCCTGATGTCTTCACTCCATCTCTCACTGAAAAGAAATAGGTTTGCATCACACTCACCAGTTGTCTTCAAGAAGTGCTTATAGATGTTCTTTCTCTTCATACAAAAATTGTTGGTGTAGAGAGGAACGTCATTTCTGCATTTACCTGTACAATGCTAATACAGGGATGAGCTCCCTCTACAGGAATATGCAATCTGTCCTAAACTGGGACAAATTTCTCTTGGCACAGAGCAAGGCCAACTACACTGGACAGCCTATTCTGCACCAGCTTCCATACTCTGTCTACAACTCATGTCAGCTTCTGAGCTGGCATGAGGTGCTTCCAAAAGCACTGACAGCCAGGAGTAAGTGAAACTTCCTGGCCTTTTGAACTCCTGGAGCCCATATTTCTGTGGGACATCTTGTTGCACTGAAAAAATGGGTTTGTCTGGTAAACCAAACTATGGAGGCCTGGTGTATATATGGCTCCTCTATCCAGCGTATCATCCCTGATGGTCTGTATACAAGGACTACTTGTGGTCTGCAAATAGGGTCGTCCTGTGAGAGTATTCTCCCCCAGGAATGGGCCAAGCACTGGTGACATTCAATTACCAGTCTTGGCTCCTGCTTTGGCAAGTAGTGCTTACTAGACATTACATACTGTCTACCTCTTGGACCTGAAGGAGGTATGCAGATCCTGCTAAAACCAGATCTTGAAAACACTTCTAGCATGATTGCCATTCACTGGCTAATTACCATGCTCTTCAATTAGTACTCAGCAACACAATAATGTTCAGTTTCTGAAGGATATTGAAATCATG
Source organism: Aspidoscelis tigris stejnegeri (assembly GCA_023333525.1). Classification (NCBI taxonomy): domain Eukaryota; kingdom Metazoa; phylum Chordata; class Lepidosauria; order Squamata; family Teiidae; genus Aspidoscelis; species Aspidoscelis tigris. The sequence goes on along the minus strand of JALMGA010000002.1, from coordinate 84,825,952 downwards.
CTTCCAAAACAATGATAGAAAATTGTGTAATGAAGTGAAAGCTGGAAACACTGCTGATTGTATCTTATGAGGCATTAATCTGAGAATTCCAGACAAAAGATGAATGCTGAGAGAGCTTTAATATAAACTGGTTAATTTTATCTTTATACTGTTTCTCCCTACATCAAAAGGCTAAATGTTGATTCTGCCGGAGGAAATTTATTCATTGTTACTCTGTATGTTCTTATCAAGGTATAAAACAACATCTTGAAAACACTGACTTATCCCTTCCTTGGTTTCAGTCTGTATTGACCTTTTAAAAAGGAGCTTAGATACTCTTAGTGTTATAGTCTTTCACAAGCGATCTAAAAGTTAAATACAATACCTGCATGTATTTGAGAATACGTTGTTGTTGAGGTCTTCTGGGTGCAAATTCAGGTAAGTGTGAGTAAGTTTTATATATTATGTTTTGCTTTAAAGAATCTATTGCAATTATTCAATTTTTTTATTTTGTTAAACAATTATTTACATTTATAAAAATAATGTAAGCATATAAAAATATCAGGGCAAAACTCCAAAAGAAATAAACTAGAAGCTTATATGCTTTATTGCCAAGAGAAAAGCATAGAAAACTTTCATTGGGAGGCTTGGTAATAATAAAACCCCTGAGTACTTTTAATGTATTTTATTATATGTATATTTTTTAATTATCAAGTAATGTTTAGCTTTCAGGAGCAAAATAATGTTTTTGAACTATGAATACTGTAATTGTCTTTTAATATTTCTAACAGTGATCTCTGATTTAAAGTACCCATCTTTGTCATTGTCTTTCATATGAAAAAGGGGAAAATATGGTAATGAAGAAATTTTGAAAGGCAATGTTATATGTAATTGCTCTTAATTTTTATATGTAATTAAGCTCTAAGGAAAACTTGTTTCTCTGAAAACAAAAAAAATTTACAATCGTTTATTTAGTTTCTTACAAAGCACTCCCCTCTGTTTGCCTAGAACATTTATTTGCCTAACTGAATAGATGATACATTTATGGACATTATTGCTTAGCTTTGTATCAGTCATAATAAACAAACCTGAATCAAAGTGATTTTATACTGCAACAGGTGCAAAACAGGTTGGCTCTGTGACCTTTATTATTTCTCTCAGGTGTGTGGTCATTGCATCCCTTAGGTCTTCACCTTGTAGGTGGAGCCAGATTTGGCACATCACATATAAATATGCCATACGTTTTCCCCTAAACCTTTTTAAATGGGTCCTATAATTGATATTATGGGTGTAGCAGACAATTCACATGTGCTCCTGAGAGCTTTTCTTGGTGCATCTACTGCTTTTGGACTCCCATGCCATTAACTGCTTGAAGAAAAGAAGTGACCAAATGGACCAGTGGCAGTTACATGTTGATTCTTAATCAGTATCTGATCAATGAATTATGGACTTCAATGCTTATTTGTTAAAGTATTTATGATCAAGGAAATTCTGACTGAAATATGTGGTTTCTTTGTAGAATCTCCAGGATGTGGCTGCTGCTTGTCACCGTTTTGGGACTAGTAACTGGAAATTCAGTGGAGACTGGAAGCAAAATAACAATGAATCCTGAGGCGTCTATGAATATTGTATGTTAACAGATTATACAATCAGAGTCACAGTAGTGTCACATCTTAGCCTTGTTTTTACATGTGTCAAGAAAATGTTGCAAGCATTTTTTTCTGCATAGTATGCAGGCCCTGCTTCCCATGTCCCTCTGTCCTTTCTGAGATGAGAAGGAAGATCTGAAGGTTGAGAGAAACTATAGGTGTGTCCAGCAGAAGATAGGTCCCCAGATTTGGGTCTTCTTGTGTGGTGAAATGTAGAATTCCCATAATTCTTGATTTTGACCACACTGACTGGGTTGCTGGGAGTTATGGTCAAACAGTTTTCGGTTTAGAAGACTATATACAATTACGAGCTTTGAGAATACATTGCTAGAAAAGTCACTCCATGAGGTATTTGTTGCATTTGCCCTAACCTCTCAATGTTTTATATAATTTTATACTTTACAATTTTGTATGGCATTTTTCCTGTTCTTTGAGATTTTTTTTTGAAAAGTGGTATACAAATGAAAATGGAAAATTATACCAACAGATGTATATTTTTACTTCACAGAGTGAAATAATCAATTTCTGGGGATACCCTTCTGAAGAATACGAGGTTCTTACAAAGGATGGCTACTACCTGAGTCTGAACAGAATTTCAGGAGGTTAAGTCACCTGAATTAGTTCCAATGAATCATTCAAAGTCTCTGGGATGCTCTGGACTTTGCTACCATTTGACCCAGTGGGTCTGGACCAGTAAGGCCCACTGGTCTGGATCATACCAAGGTGTGGTCTTGGACAGGATCATCTGCAATGCAACTAGAGTTATGCTGAACTGGTTCTGTTGGTTTGCATTTCACAATGAACCAGCTTGTTCATGAATGTTTGTGGCAAGCTGAACATTTGGTTGTTCAAATATACAAAAATTTGATCAAATTGAAGCAGTCCTCTTCAAGCACAAATTGTTTGATTGAACACTTCGGGTGTGCTGTTTCCCCCCCCCCCCCTTTTTAAATGGAAAAATTGTATTTCTTGTTTTCAAACCAATTTGAAATAAAATGCAAATGACTGTTCTTTTGATTAACTGGTTTGTTGTCATATTGAATATATGAGCAGTTTATTCAATGGTGACCTGAACAAAGCTGTTCCAGACCAGCCTACCATCAGCCCCAAATCTCAGATGAATGCTCCTAGTTTAAGAGCCCACGTGAGACTGGTTTTGGTGGTGCAGTATGCTGTTCCACTGAAATGGGTCTCATAGTAGCTAGAACACAGAGGCGTACTTGTTTTGCCATAGTGGTACCGGAGCAGTCTTTGCTTGATAAGAAGCATGCACACACACATTTAGGTATGAGGGACGCTTACATAGCTTTCAAGTGAGAGTTAGTTAACAGAAGCCTTGATGTTCATACACATGTATGCACCTTATACGAACAGTCTGTTGTCATGACACAATAATTTTCTTTGATACTGGAGGCATGAGAATATTCTGGACCAGTGTGCCACCATTCAGGTCCAAACCAGTGGGTCTCACTTATCAAGAGCCACTGATTCAGATTCTGGCAACGTAGCAGAGAAATTCCCTCTGTTTCAAAGATTTTAATTTCTGATTTATTTTACACTTCAGGTTCAAAGGCAGCCATATTACTGGTTCATGGTATAGTATTGGAAGGCCGTGTTTGGATTGCAAATCTTCCGCATGAGAGCCTGGGCTTCATACTAGCAGATGCCGGTTATGATGTGTGGATTGGCAATGTCAGAGGAACCTCCTGGTCCCGGAGACACACAAATTTTACAATCGAACAAGAAGAATTTTGGAATTTCAGGTAACTCCAGATGAATGGAGCTGCTTCTAGAGGCACAGTAACCTGTGATCCTCTTGGTACTTTATTGGGATTGTCAGACATTCACCTAATATTCCCAATATGGTCCTGATTTAGGTAATTGAAAACTATTCTCCTCCTATTTTGAGAAATCCAGCAGTGACACTGGAATTCCCATAATAGAGATGTTTACCTTAACATCTGTTAGCAGCTTTCTGAATTGGGGTGACTGGGGCAAATGCTTAGCTAGCTTCTGCCAAACTTGCTATCATGATAAATCCAGGATTGCTCCTCACATCTGGTTTTGGGGTGGCAAGGCGCAATTAGATCTTCTTTAGGTCCCATGTTTCCTTTTGCCATCTAGAGACTGCCTATAATTCAACATTGAAGAAGCCATTGCCATTATAATATATTGATTTTTTAAAATAATATTTATTTCTAGTATGAGACACATTTCAGAGCATTTAACCATTGCAATACATTTAATGAAAGTGAAATAAATACAATTATTTATAATATTTATGGATCAGGAGATTTGATCATCCTTTACTGCCAAGTTTCCAGAGTTGCATGAGCAAGACCTGAACTCCGTGTTATCTTTTCCCAAGCCATATTTGATCCATTGTAAATCTTGCTTTTTCAGGATAGCCTCCAGAACCAATTTTTAGGCATTTTTCCTGATCTGAGATTAGTATTTCTCAGCACATACAGTGAAACTATTCTAAGGCTGGGGAGAGACTCAAAACACATTGATTCAAGTTGCTTCCATACGTGTACCCCCTATATAATCCATTTACGTGCCTCAAGAGGCTCTTCTCCTTACTGAAATTAATTCTGGATGTTGTGTTCTGATTTGCAGTTTTCATGAAATGGGGATCTATGACATTCCTGCCATGACTGACTTCATCCTGCAGAAGACTGGACACAAAAAAATCTATTATGCTGGACACAGTCAGGGAACCACTATAGGTAAGTCAACAATTCACTTATGGTATTTACCTATGCAGACAATGAAATATCAGGCTGCACGTTTTACTAACACAGCTAAAAGACAGGAGAAATTTTGGGCAAAATGGTTGAACCAAGGAAACAGCTTCAGGAGCATGGAATGGCTGGATGATCAATTTTCTCTTTGTTTTGCTTCATGCAGAATGTACAGTAGATGTTAGCCTAATTGTCGCAGTAATTATTCTGTAGTGCAAGGTATTGGGGTTTTGTCTGTGTTGATATATTTATCTAATTACATGTAAGCTTGGATTCAGTATAGCACAGCGTCTGACATGTGGAGATCCATAATATCACAGCCTATTTAGGTCGACTAAACTGAATCCAGACAAGATGGAGGTACTGTGTGTCACTGGGCCTCCAGTCCAGGAAGTTAAAGAGCACCCAATTTGTTGGGGATAAAGATATGCGTGTGCGGAATTTTTCTAGTTGCAGAGCTGTACTTCTGTGCCAGAGTACAGTAGCAATCTGGTTACCAAGAATAGAATCCACAAGTTTCGTTAGCTTCAAAACTTATACTTTACTAAGTCTAACAAACAATAACATTTCAGTTTGCCTATTCTGTCTGTTATACTACATGGCTTCTTTCTTCTGTTGAACAGCAATCAACTAACTAACAAAAGTGAAACTGGAACTGATCTCAGTTCTTACAGAAATGGGCGGGAACAAACAGGGTTACATTTACCCAGTTAACTCTTTTCTGCTGTTCTGTGACAAGCACTTGCAAAAAAGACACAACACAATTCTACCCCCACAAAAATCAGATGCATGACTTGGGAGTGCTCCTGGATTCATCACTGTCATTTGAGTCTCATGTGGCAGTGACTGCTAGGAGTGCCTAGCATTTTCTCCATCTGCTCCGTCATCTTAAGCCTTACCTGGATCAGGATAACTGGGCCAAAGTGATCCATGCTTTGCTAACTTCCAGATTAGACTACTGTAATGCACTCTACAGTATGTGGGGCTACCCTTGAAAACAGTTTGGAAGCTGAATGCAGCAGCTCGACTGCTGATGGGAGTCTCTGGTTGGACCCATATCATGCCAGTCTTAAAAAATCTGCACTGGTTACCTATTCATTACCGAGCCCAATTCAAGGTGTTGACACTAACATATAAAGCCCTTAATAGCTTGAACCCTGAGCGTCTTAAGGAGCACTTTCTCCCATATAAACCTGCCCATGCACTGAGATCTCAAGAAGAGGGCCTTCTCCTTCAGAGGTAAGTGGGACAGAGATATGAAGGAGGGTCTTTTCTGTTGTGGGCTCTAGACTTCGGAAGAGCCTCCCTCTTGAGGTTCACCAGGCACCTACACCTACGCTATCTTTTCACCCAGACTTTTGCTGTTTAAATTGCTTCCTCAGGGTGCTGTCCTGTTGGGGAGGGAGAGAGGGTGCAGGAAAGAGGGGCGGGGTGGGAGAGAGATAGGACTATATTTTTAATTAGGCTTTAATATGTGATGTTTTATTTTTATCGTAAGCTGCCCTGGGTGAAGGGTGGGATATAAATCTCTTAAATAAATGAAATAATAAATAAACCTTTTTTAGTGCTATTCCACTGGACTCTGGGTCATGAGGGCAGGAAGGGAATCAATAGTCAGGATAGTGTGCCTTTCCCTGCACTTGTCTTGATCACAGATGCTACAGGGAAAGATGATGCCTCACAATGTATCCATTTAGGCCACGTCTTCCCTTTGCGAGAGAGGGGGCTTGAGGGAGACACCTTAATGCAGTGGTTCCCAAAGTTGCCTGGGCTACGACCCATCTAATATAAGTTTACCAACTCGGGACCCACCTCTAGGAAATTTAACCGTTACCAATATGAATAAAGGACTTTTCAAATAACAAAGTTTTAATACAATTTTTTAATTACTTAATTAAATAATTACATCAAAAAAGTTATTTCAAATACGGTTAAATTTCCTAGAGGTGGGTCCTGACCCACAGTGTGGGAAACCATGCCTTAATGGGTCCTTAATGGGTAGTCTAGTGCTACTGGAAAAACACCCACCATGAGCACCACTGGGAAAGAAGCGTTAACAACTAGGGGTGCGCACGAATGCAATATTTGACATTTAATTCGTAACAAATCAAATATTCAAAAATCTGAATTTGTATGAATATAGAAAAACAAATGTCTTTGTATTTATTTGTTCAATATTTGTTCAAATATTTGATATGTATCCAATGATATGAATCTCATATGCATGTGTACTCATCCCATTTGTATCCTGTTTTCATCCCATACGTATCTGTATGGATGCGTACAGATACATGATGAATACATATCCATACACATATGAATGTCCAGACTATCTGTATATGAATACTGAAGTACGGATGCTCATATAACAACCCTCAGAGAGAATATGGTTACAAATAACATTCCATCTGAGACAATTAAAGCCTTCAATGACCTTAGTGCACAAATTTAAAAGGTCTTGACAAGAAATATTACATCTTCTACCAGGCAAAATAGGAAAAGACAACAACCCATGACATCCTGGTTTGATTCTGAGTGCTTCCTAGCTAAGGGAAAAATGAGAAAGGAATACCACACCTACTGCCTACTAAAGAATCCTGAACGTCTCATAAATTACTACAACATGAAAAGAGAATACAAAACAATGATCAAGAAAAAGAAATATCAAAAAAATCAGAAGATTTGGTCTTTACTTGTAGCTGCCTCTTTAAACAAGGACTCCAAAACTTTTTGGGCTCTGATAAACAGTGCCTTCAGAACACCAAATCGCCCACCCAGCTACAGTATACCTGCAAATAAATGGGTGAGCTTTTTCCACACAACCTTCACTGACCACCCACAGGATGAACAAAACAATACACCTGAAACTGATTTAAAAATCTTCCAGCCTGGAAGCAAGCAACTGACGAAGAGATTTATAGGCTGATTCAACAGTGTAAACCACACGAAGCGCCAGGATGGGACCTGATCCCATTAGAACTCCTTAAACACAACCTGGACTGGTGGGTACCTCTTTTAGCAGCCCTCTTTACTGCAATAAATAACATATCCATACACATATGAATGTCCAAACTATCTGTATATGAATACTGAAGTACGGATGTCTGGACATTAAATTTATATATGAATGTCCGAATTCATCCGAATTTGTATAAATAACGAATATTTTGAATATTCATGCACATCACTATTCACAACTCCATTTTGGAGCATGGAGGTCATGTTTCCAGGGTTGATCCTTGCTGGGGGTTTATTATATGGGGGGGAAATTGGGCACTGCAGACAAGTGCCTTGGATCATGATTGCCCCTACAAAACATCACAAGTTGCCTGTTGCCACCGCAGTTGGAGACCCAGCAGTGAACATGTTACACTCAGGCACCTTTGTGGGTAAGCGTGGAGGCTGGCGTGGATTATTTCTATATACTATTTATAGGATAGTCCCAGAATAGTTACTAAACTTAAAGCAAGATTAAAATATAAAATAAAATAATCTCAGGTGTCAAAAACCAGATTTTTTTTAAAAATGCATTTTTAACTGCTATCACAATTGTCCCCTTCCTGCAAAAGCCAGAGATCACTACAGTCTTTCTACTAGATGATCTGGGAACAAGTGGAGCCTGTAGATCAGTTAACATCAAAATTTCTAATTACTGACTTGGTTTGTCCACCTGAATAGAACTAGAGTTATCATTTGTTTGTTTGTTTTACTTCTTAACTGGCAAGATTGCACTGTAATGTTACACAATGTACTTATAACTAATGCTTCATTTCAGATAAAATTTGTGGTATTTAAAGTACAAATTCTAGAATTTTATGGTGTGTCCCATACACAGATTTGTGTGAGATTTAATTGTTTATTAACTCAGATTGAAGTTTGCAATGAATGACAACCTTCACTCCTACGTTTTTGATTCTTTGGCTGCCTATACTGAATTGCTTTGCTCTTTGTATAACATTTTAAAAGCACGATAAAGGATGTTTCTCTTCTCCTTCTAGCTTTTGTTGGACTTTCTGTTATTCCCCAACTGGCTGAAAAAATTGAGATGTTTTTTGCTCTTGGACCACTCTATACAGTGCAGTTCAGTATAAGCCCCATTGTACAGATTCTCCGATTACCGCCGACATTATTTGAGGTACATGAATTTTATGTCAGATGTTATCTTCTAGGGATCAAAGAGCACTGTAGACAGTGACTGCAGCTATGAAATTAGAAAACACTTGGAGGAAGATTATGTCAAACCTGGATAGTATATTAAAAAGTAGAGGCATCACTCTGCAGACAAAGGCCCTTATAGTTTGCCTGATAGGAATGTATGGCAGTGAGAGTTGGACCATAAGAAAAACTTAAGCTTCCAAATTGTGGTGCTGAAGAACACCTTTGACAGTCCCTTGGACTGCCGGAAGCCCAAATCAGTCAGTCCTAAAGAAAATAACCCCTGACTGCTCACAGTGAGGACAAAGGGCCCCTTTCCACTGGAGTTAGAACCCATTAGAAACCTGATTGGTACCTAATTGGTACCAATTGGGAAGGCCCTGTCCCCACCTAGATCCATCAAGGAGGCCCTGGAAATCCAGATTTAATGGGTCCTTCAAACCCTTAAATCTGGATTTCCTGCGGACCTGATTAAAGCTGTCCACACAATGGGGTCTTCAGGCATGAAGACCCCATTAGTGGACACCTGTCTGCACCACTTACCTGCATATGGAGTCCAGACATCCAGGGGGTGAGGCAGGAGGAGTGGAGCTGTGTGTGCACATGGCACAGGCTCCACCCTCCCACTTGCAGCTACGGAGCCTAGGCCCTGTAGCGGCAAGTGCCATCCCTGCCCAGAGCAGGGCAGGGGCTCCAATCATAGCTGCCCACTTTGGCAGGCAGCAAGGATTGAGGCCCAATCCCCCCACCCTCCTGCCCCCCACCTCCTCCTCTCCAGTGCCCAAGCATGCTCCTGGGGGTGGGAGGCTCCTAGCAGCAGCAGCAGGGGAATCCTGCCTCCTTTGCCACTCAGGCTTACTGAGGAGGCAGGATTGTGTCACCCCTCCTCCTCCTCCAGCATTCTGGTTGATGGAGGAGGAGGGGAGAGGGGAATCCTGCCTCCTCCACCACCCTTCCCAGGCAGCTGCAATAGGGGAGAGTGAGGCAAGCCCCCTGCACACCCCCTGCCCATGCCAAAGCAGCCGTCATCAGGGCAGTTGCTTGTACATCAGGGTGGGGTAGGCAACAAGGGCTGGCCTCCACTGCCTCCACCACCTCTCCCCTCATTATGATTGCCTTGGGAGGAGAAGGGGAGGGACACATGAGGGGCACCTTCACCTCCCTCTCTGCCCTCTCCCCTGCCCCATCTGCCACTCTGGGTGGTGGCAGAGGGACAATCACCATGACAGAGGGCAGAGAGGGAGGTGAAGGTGCCCCTCATGCACTGTGCCAGGGACACCACTCACAGCTCCATTGCTGCAAGTTGTGGGGCAGAGCCGGCCCTGACAGTTACAGAAGCCTGCAGGCAGCTCTGTAGCTGTTTACGGAGCTGAGCAGACTTCGTAGCTGCTGTATAAGCAGCTATGAAGCCTGTCTCTCTGCCCCACCCTCTTCTGGCTCCTGTCAAACAGTGCCAGTAAAGGGTTCTTTGGCATCCCAGCAGTGCCCTACTCAGCACCCATTCCTATTGGGTGCTAGTGGTCCCACTGGGACACATGGTGTCCTCCCCAAGATCCAGAGCTTCAAGATCCGGATCTTGGGGAAGACCCCATCTCAAAGTACCAGAACTTTGAGTGAACGTGGAAAAAGGGAGAAAGAGCGAAGCTGAAGCTCCCATACTTTGGCTGCATAAAGAGAAGACAGGACTCATTGGAAAAGATTGAAGGGAAATGAACAGGCAAATGGCAGAGGATGAGATGGGTAGCAGTGAGCATGCGCTTGAGCATACTCTGTGAGACAGCAGAGGACAGAAGGGCCCGGTGTGCTGTGTCCATGGGGTCACAAAGAGTTGGACATGTCTTAATGATTGAACAGCAACAACAATTTTAAATTGGTTTGGAAGCACTTTTAAATAAAGTTTTATTTTACTTAAACATAGAAAAATATAGGATGACAAAATTAAACAAGCAAACAATGTGACAACTACAAAACTACAGAGGTGTGATAGCTAAATATGTTAAACTGAAAATACTCCATGGGCCCTGGTCACACAAGTGTAAGACAGGATGTCCTATTCATTAATTTGAACTGAGGTCATACCAGTCCTGGTCACACCTAGATCATCCTCGGGCCATCCTTGCTTGCACTGTGTTGGTCACACCTTTCTCCATGATTGACCTGAGCCTCCTCCATGGAACTCTTGGCTCTCCACCCCTTCTGTTACATCAAACCCATCTCCTTTCTTATTGGATGCTGTTGTGTCACTCAAGGGAGGTGAGGGTGTGTGTTTGTGGTTCTTTTTAAAGCCTGCTCCCCACCTCCATGCCCCCTTCATTTTTATGTACTTTTCTTGTCTCTGTGATTAATTTTTTTTAAAAAAATAAATGTGCGGAAAAACGCTAGATAGAAAGAGGAATCAAACACACGAACAGAGGAGAGATGGGGTTGTGCCTTCTTTAGCCCATCCTCTCACTCACAACTGAGGAAGCGAAGACATCCTGGCATGCCAGAGTGGGCTGAATCCTGTAAAAATGAGGACTCTGGTTAAAATGGTCCAACAAGTGTGGACCATCTTGGAAAATGAATTAATTAAAAATAATGTGAGTAACATGACCTGAAGACAACCTACGGTCGTCCTAAACTACTAGTATGACCAGGGCCATGGAGAGAAGGTTAGGCAAAAGTAATAAGACAGGCCAGAAAGGTGTGTATTACAGAGTCTGAGTATATAGAAATGGGTGACAGGTAGTGCAAAATCTTAGATCCAACAGTTGACCTTGTGTTTTAGCATAAAGGATAGCAATAAACTCTAATTTAATCATGTCCCACAAACATTTATACCAGTGATGGGTTGGGATCATAGATTGGTCTTTCCATCCTTGAGCAATTATGCTTTCTATACATTAATGGCTCAGATGTGACCTACAGATGGACTGTGTAGTAAATAAAGCATTTAATTACAGAAACAAAATGTGTAATATTATGTAAAAGATGTTGAATAATACACAGTGGAATATATGCTTACATTTCTCAATGCTTAAAATCTGTGATTTTTTAATAGATAATATTTGGAAGGAGTAAATTTTCCCTGCTGAGCAAAGATTCACGGGAACTTGTGTCCCAAACATGTAGCTACGAAACAATAGATATACGGTGTAAACAGGCTATTCAACTTATTGTCACTGGATTCAATGAAAAAAATCTAAATGAGGTATTTAAATTTTTTTCTTTTTGTTAAGCCTAAAGTTTTTAGAGTATTTATTTAAGTTTTGAGTATTTTAGAGAATTAATCAAGCTTCAAGTACTTTAGAAGTTCATAAACAAAAGGAGCAAAAAGTAACCCTAATAGGTTATGAAGCTTTTGAAAAAGGAAACAGCATTAATAAAGAATAAATGTATTATATCTAACGTAGAACAAACTTCTAAACTGTTATAGAATTTTGGCCAACAACGGCTAGTTGCTGCATGTTATGAATCACTTTCCCACTTCAGCATTTATTATTCTATGCTGAAATGGCTTTTTGACCTGCACAATTCCTCAATGTTGAAAATGCTTCTCAGGAAGCTATTCTATAGATGAACATCCATGTGGTAGATATCATGATTAGTCTAGGCTTGTGCTGAACTGTGGTTCACTCTTAGCAAACCACTCAAAGAGGGCTGGGACACAGATGTTGCACTGTGAAAACTTTCTTTCTTTCTTTCCTCTTAGTATTTATATCCGGCTCTGTCCTTGAGAGTCCCAAGGTATATTATAATAGTAAAAAATAAAAGAGATAAAAGTCTGTAATGGTTAAAACATAATTAAAATACAGGATAAAATTCAAGTCTCCCGCCCCCCCCCCCCACGAGGATTACAGGAAAGTTGCTCATTGAAAGCCTGAGTGAAGAGGTATCTAGGCACCAAAAACATCGTATTCTACAGCTGCCAAGCTGTACCAAAGTCTGAGGGCCACAAAAGGAAAGGTCCTGTTGGGTGCTTCTACCTTTCATGACTCTGTGGGTGGCAGAACTACAGCAAGAACCTCATTTTGGCTGCGTCCCCAAAAGACTTATTTACTTCTCCACTGTCACTCTACTGTCACTCTACTGAAGTGGACTTTAAAAGTGCCATGCAAATCAGGAATAAGCGTCCGCATGAGGCTCAGGAAAATGCGTGTTTTTAACGCACCTTCCGTCCCCATAGGATCCCTGTTTTCTTTGCGCGCATCTTTTTCTCCCCGCCCCTGCTCTTGTTCATAGGATGCCAGCAGGAATGGGGAGGGACTGCGCTCGGTGTGGCCACAACTAGGAAGACAATCCCTGACAAGTGCAAAGGAGAAACAGCGATTGGCTCTCTGTTCGTCTCCCAGATCTCCCCCCCCCCGAAATGCCTTCTCGTGCTGGAAAACATTCACTCTCACCACTTTCCCTGCTTTTGCTTTCAAAAATCCACCCTGCCCAGCGCACGAGCACTCATTCACTCACCACTTTCCCTGTTATCGCTTTAAAATCCACCCCTAGCAATAATCCACCCATTTCACACCTCACAGCGATTGCAACAATGTTGCAATTCTGCGTGATTCTGGCTCTTTAGTTCTAAGCTTTAGAAAGTGAAGCTGCTTTTGTGTTTCTGCTGTGTGTGCAGGCGGCAATCCCGCCCCTTTTGCCACGGAGCGTCCTCAAGGTAAATGTAGCGAGGAAAACCCGCGACTTACAGAAAGAGCGCTGGAAGAGTTGTTTAAAGTGCATGTATTTTGTCACGTGATTTCCACGTTTTGTAGCGCTGGAACCTCATTAAAAACCCTGGCTTGGGGACGCTCAGAGGCAAAAGGAGAGTCTTGGCAGACTTTTTATTCCTTGGGGACAGGCCCCTAGTTATCTTAAGGCACTGGCTGCTGTATATGTATATATTTATTTATTTGACTAGTCATCTGACCATTTCAAAGTAGAGTACAATACTATACAAATAAAATAAAACAGAAGAAGGCAAAGGAGAGCAATCGACCATCTATTTACAATCAAGGTCTTAATTGCCCGATTTATCTTCCAGATAACGTGCTCTTTTCTTCAAAGCTTTCAGAATGAAAAGGCTCACGCTGATTATTGTAGCTCTTTCCTGTCCTTGCAGGAGAAAGGATAAGAGGTTCTTTCTATTGTGGGACCTGAAATTAATTAATATTGGATCTAGATATCTGGAACGGAGGTCAGAGTATGCTGTACAGTCAATTAGGAAATGTTCAATATCTTCCACGATTTGTTCACCCCAGACGCAGAGTCTCTCATTGCTAGGAATATTATTGTAGCGCCCAGTTTGCATCATAATTCCGATTTGTTCGAACCTTGCCCTAGTATAAATTCTTCTTAAAGGGATCGGAAGTGGTATAGTCAGATATTTTTCTAAGCTGGTATGTGATTTGTGAGTGGCTAAAAACTTTGTAGCAGTAGAATTAGCTATGCTTGCTATATCCATTTGAGAGTAGATATCCGTGGTACGTTGTATAAGAGCTTGTTTTGCCCTGGAGCCTAAGCTGTAGAGGAATTGTAAAGGAAGGCCAATACCAGCCAACTGATTGTTCAGGGCCACTGTCCATGATGAGTTGTATTGACACAGAATTTGCTCCTCTAGACATAAGCGGGGGAGCCTGTTTGTGGTCATCTGATTAATTTTTACCCAGTAATTAAATTGCCTCCTTAATATCAGGGCTTTTAGTGGGATCATTCCCAGTTCTGCCCTTACTGCAGCTGTCAAGGTTGTTCTAGAGAGGCCCAACAGGATACGGAGATGCTTGGTTTGAAAGGTTTCAATTTTTGTCAGGTTGGTATTGCCCCAGATTTCGGCCCCAAATAAAAGTGAGGGAATTATTTTGGCCTTGAAAACTTTTAGGGCAGGTCTTATAGTACCTGGATATCTATGATGGCATAACTTGTTTAGCGCACCTGCAGTGTGGGTTGCTCTGTGGATGCTATAATTAATGTGGTTACCCCAGGTGCCAGAAGTTGAGAACATGATGCCTAAATATTTATAGCTATTAATTTGTTCTAGCTGTACACCATTCAGGGACCACTTGTACTGTTTCCTGTTGTTACCAAAAATCATGATTTTGGATTTATCTTTGTTCACAGTGAGTGAATTTAGCTCGCAGTACATATTAAATCTTTTCAAAGATCTTCTCAGTCCCACTGGAGTTGTAGCCATGATCACCATGTCATCGGCATATAACAGGATGTTGATAGTTTTGGCAGAAACCTTTGGGCCATGTAAATTATCAGCAGTTAATGTTTTTACAATGTCATTGACATAAAAGTTAAAGAGGAAGGGGGCTAATATGCACCCTTGCCTCACGCCAGTTGTGGTTTTGATTTCGTGGCTCAGGGCTCCGCTGTTTCCTAGTCGGACTTTCAATACTGTATCTGAGTACAACTTAATGATTAGGGCTAGTAGTCTGGTGTCAATATTTGTGGTGGCCAACTTTTCCCATAAAGTAGAGCGGCAGATAGTGTCAAATGCAGATGAAAGATCTATAAAGGCTGTAAACAGATTCATTCCCCTCGAGTTGTACTTAAGAATTAGGTGCTGGAGTACAAAGCAATTGTCTAAAGTTGATCGTCCTTGCCGGAAGCCTGATTGTTCCTCACAGATGATGTTATTTGCATTTGACCAATGCTCTATTTTAATTAGGAGATATTTTGCGTATATTTTTGCTATGATGTCAATCAGGCTTATGGGCCGATAGTTCTTTGGATTGTTTTTTTCTCCATTTTTATAAATAGGGACAATAATACTCATTTGCCAGCCATTCGGAATGGTGCAGGAACTGTTAATATGAGAGAACAGCCCTGCTAAAAGTTCAGCCCACCAGTCAATGTTGGTCTTAAGTAGTTCTGCTGGCAAAAAGTCTTCCCCAGGAGCTTTGTTATTCTGAAGGGCATTAATAATAGGTATAACTTCGTGTGCCTCAACTTGTGGCCAGACTGGGAGGGAGGCAGGATTATAGAATGTTGTTCCCTGCTTTGTAGTCTGGTTGTTATCAGCCTTGTTGAAAAGGTCTCCATAGAAGGATTCCCAATGAGATGCAGGAATTGGAGAATCTATTGCAAACTTGACTTCTTTCAGCTTTGATGTTACTAGGTGCCAGAATACCACAGAGTTCTTAGTGTGTAGTGCTGTGTCCAGTTCACGCCAAATATTTACATTGTATGCAGATTTCTTTTGGAAAATCAATTTTTTTATATGTCCTTCTAAGGATAAGCATGATGTTGTGCAGATCATTATTTGGACTTCGTATGGCTTGTTTCATGCTCTTTCTTAGAGCGTTCCTCATTCTCTTGCACTCCTGATCAAACCAAGGATTTGATCTGTCAGTGGGGCCTTCTCTCATATTATTTGGAGTATATGTGAGCAGGCCTTTAAGGTTGGTGCACAGGACAGTAAAAGCTTGAACAGCCTGACCTGGGTTAGATGTAGTTGCTTTTATCTCTTGACTGCATGCGACTGCTGACGGACTGCACAGGTATTCTTCAATTGCAGTTAAGTTGACTTCCTGCCATTTCAGTCTCTTGCATTGTATTATAGACACAGAGTGTGTAAATTTTGTTTCTGTGCGATTTATAGGTCGCAAGTCAGAATAACAATAGATATCTGCCGACAGCGGCTGGTGATCACTATCTGCCCTCGGATTGACTGTGACCTCAGAGAAGAGCTCATTGAATTCTTTTGAAACACATATGTAGTCTAAAGAACTACTGGCTCTGCTCGAATGGAAAGTAAAAGGGTAGTAGTAGTTTGTACTGTCCCCGCCTAGTATATATAGGTTGAATTTATGCAATACTGAAATCAATTCAATCCCTGCTTTGTTTCTAGTTGTATCTCGGGAGTTCCAGCCGGGATTGAAAGGTAGGTCTTCCATAGGGATCCCAGTTAGTTCTGACAATTTGTCCGCTGAGTTCCCTAGTCTCGCATTGAAGTCACCGACTAGGATTAGTAATGCTGTTGGGTGTTCAGTAAGGACTTCTTCTAACGCATTCTCAAGTGATACCCACATGGACCGTTGAGCAGATCTAGATGACATAGGTGGTATGTATACGTTTACAATTACGACCTTAGATGGAGAAATCTTGCTTCGTTGATACGAGGTTTTGATTGAAAATTTTACCGCAAGTATATTTGACTGCTCTGGCAGGTCTTTGAATGAGATTTCTTCTCCAATCCAGCCTAGTTCTCCTTTAATCAGGAGGCCTAGGCCTCCACATGGCCTACCGAATTTTGCGATTTTTACTGCAGGCTTTGTCCAGACAGCGAAACCAGGGATTTGAATTGGGTGATCTGAAGCTAGAAGCCAGGTTTCCTGCGGAGCGACAATTGTGTTTTCAGCCAGGAAATCTTGAAATTGTGGGCATTTAACTTTTCCTGCCCATCCTGCTATATTCCATGTGATCAGATTGGGAAATGGTGTTTTAAGGCAATTTAGTCAATCTTCTAATTTGGTAATTTTATCAGTTCCCCAACAAATGCTACCATTTTTATTATGCTTGTATGGAATGTTCGTATTGGTTTCAGGTTCCCAAGTGTTGGTGTCATTTTGTCCTAGCTCATTGGGTTCTAGGTATAAAAAATTCAAATATTCTTGTCTGGTCCAATTTTTTGTTTTTAGCACTTTATTCGTTAGTTTGTTTCCTTCATTGTTGGTATGCGTACTGTGCTCATTCTGTTTGATGGTCGATTTCTCCTCAGTACTTAGGGTTGATTTTTGTTCATTTGATGTTATTGTAGTATTTGATCTGATGGAACAAGACTGCTTTCTTAAATTAAGAAAGGAATCTATCTTACACTGTGGCTTCTTTTGGTGTTTACTGCTGTTTTTACTAGGCCTGCTAGATGATTTAATTGGTCTTGTTCTTGATTTACCCTGACTAAGTGTTGTAGCTTGAAGTATGGGGGGCTGGGGTGCCGGTAGTTTCAAGGAGCCGTTTAGTGTGTTAAGTAAGTCTTCTAGCCTTTCTGTAATTGCTTTTTGCTCTGCCTTGTTTAATTTTTGAAAAGTTCTCAAAAGGGCAATTTCCTCTTCATCCCAAATCGTTTCTGTCCTGGAGACTAACGGCGGAACGCACTCCGAGTTTGGAGGGATTTTGGTGTCATAACACAGCTTCTCCCGGTAGGAATGATCAGAGAGTTGTTGTTCAGGTACTTTCTCCAGGACCTTTGTCTGAGGCTTAAAGGGGCAATTTAAAGAAGGGGATGCTATCCTATTTCTTGATGTGTAATTTGCAATGAGCGGTCTTATTCCAGTCTCCTCAAACAGTCTATTTATAAAAATTCCATAATTATAACGCAAATATGAGCGCATGGAGAGTAGTGTCTGTGGGATTACAACGCTGGCGAAAGATATTATGAGTCTTTTGTGATGCTGCATTTTTGGTAACCAAAACAGAGACTTTACATGTATCTGTGAAATTGGAATATTTAACAAGAGACTTAGGGAGCGTAACACTTGTTTTTTGTGTCCCCATCTATTCCAGTTTGAAGTATTTAGTGAGATACAAAATTCCAATTTGCAGGGGTTCAATTTTAGATGACTTATTTCAGGAGAAATCCCTGTTTTAAGTCCATTATTTGGTGAAAAATGCTGTCTGGTCGATTGGTCTTGCTGAGTAATAACGGGTAACTTATCTATGCAGACCTGCTGCTCTTTAAGAATTATTCCAGTTGTAGCCTTCAGAAGCTCATCTGATTTGGCTTTAATATCTTTTAGTTGTTCTTGAATTACGTCTAATTTAGTGCATAGAAAGTTCAGAGTGTCATGGGTTAAAAAGACTTGCTTAGCAAACAAATTGTAGACTGATAAATCCTCCTTAGATTCCAGAGAATTAATTTCAAGAGTGCATTTGAGATCTGTGTTCCCCTTATCTTCCGTTATCTCCTCCGAGCTACTAGCCTCAGAGTTTCCTTGAAGCAGTTCGTATTTGTTTTTGCAAAAGAGGTCAGATAAAGAGTCCTCCTTCGCCAACTTACTTGCTTTATCATTCTGCGTGTCTGAGGAAGACTGTCGTTCTCTCTTCCTTTTTCCCATTACAAAATTTAAAAGAAGAAAGCACTCGAGCAGACTATCAGGTACGTTAAAACGAGCAACAAAAGTTTGTTTGCTTCAATCTTTTTAAAAATAAGATAAGAAATAAGGTACAGCTGCCTGGCACCGTGGTCATTCAGACAGGTTTAAAAAGTAAAAATAGTAAAAAGGAATTTCCAACCTTTCACAGGTGATTGAAGGGAGGTGAAGTTTCAAAGAGACTCCAGTTCTTTTTTTAAAAACAAACAGATACTCTTCAATGCTTCAGTCCACTATAAGTGAGTTTTCCCTTCACAGCAGTCAAAATAATCTTGCTAGTGTGCATTTCTTCCTCTGATAAGTTTAAAATATGAAAATACATACAGTTTCTCACGGAGCATCGATTAACAGGCTGTTTCACTCGACGCCATCTTTAGAGTCTTCGCTGCTGTATATGGGAGAAAGCACTCCTTCAGAAAGAGTGAGGAGCAGGTGAGGGACAGTCAAGGGCCAGACCATCTTCTCTGTGTTCATCAATACTTCCCATTTAGCAGACTACTGTTCAGTTGTGAGTTGGTGGGGCAACACTGGAACTGGGAGTGGGTGAGATCACACTGGAGTGCAAATTGGTGATTCCACATGACACAGATGTGGTTCTGGGCAGAGATTTGGAAAATTCTAGAGAAGTGAGAAGAGCATGATATCAGTGCTTGCAAACCTGGCACAGTCCCACCTGGTCTCAGATTCAGAGAAGCCAGGGAAATAGGATGTGATGACAGAACACGGGAAGAAGTGCATTCACTGTTTCACTTGACCTTCACTTCCCCCTTACTTTGCTGTTGTTATGAAAGAGGGCTGGAATTGCATGATGCAGCACCTCATAGTTCTGGCCCATTTTCTGTGGTTTGCTAAGAAACACAGTTTGTCTCAAGCATAGGAGTGTCTCTGGCTGCCTACACAGCAGCTACACCTGCACATGGCTCTCTTGCATTAAGTGGCCAAAACTATTGTAAAAATACCTCTGTTTTCAAAAGTCTTTGGAACAATTTCTGTGCTCTTTGTAGCAGCCAGGATAGCAAGCATAAAGCACATCTGCTACAAAAATGGCCTCAAGATGATGCAAAATGGCCCTGGGTTATAACCATTTTTGCTGTTGTGTTCTCATGTATGACTGGGTTGTATGTTGAGCCTAGTGCACAAAATTCTTCTTTAGTGAGTTGACTTTTAAATAACCTTTTTCTTATAGAGCCGGATGGATGTATATTTATCACAATTCCCAGATTATACTTCTGTGAAAAATATCTTCCACTGGAAACAGGTAGAATAAAGAAAAAATAAAATACTTCTTATATATTGGTTTCCAAAGTGATCTTAGTAAATGTCTTTTTATCTGGCTAGGATCCTATTTGGTGCACCCGCCAAAGCAGAAGGCATTCCCAGCCACAGAGATCTCCTGAGGCGTTCTCGCACTAAGGCGAAGACGCCTCAGGACGCTTCAGCCCGAATACACTGAAGCCACTTTCCCATCTCCACTGGCAAGTAAAAGATGCGTTCTAAACACGTCCTTTCCCTGCCTACGTGAGAATGGGAAAGTGGCTTCAATGCGTTCAGGCTGAAGACCCTCCCCGGCCTCTCTCCATTGGCTGCCTTGCAGCCAGGGGTGGGGAGGCCAGTCGGGTCCCTTCCCTGGGGTCCTGCCACTTGCATCGGCCTGGATCAGCACCCCCAACCCACCCCGGAGTCATGCGCACGCATGAACAGCACTTGCCTGCTGCTGCTGGCTCAATTGTGGCTGGAATAGGCCCCCGACATTCTGCACATGCTTGTGGGGTGGCCCCTTATTGGCCGGGCACCTGCACCTGAGCAGATGGCCAGTTGAGGCCAGGCGGGTGCCCGGCCAACAAGGGACTGGCCTCCGCGCCCTGGCTCCAAGGCAGCCAATCAGGGGAGGCTGGGGGAGGGGCCCAGCTGTCATGGAGGGAAAGCATGCAACCCCCAATCTTTAAGGTATTTTGAACATTGAAAGAAAAGGAAATAAAGTCACTGATCTTGTGTTTCATTTTCTAGATAAGCCAAATAGGAGAGTTCAAATACTTTGATTATGGGCCAGAAAACATAATAATATATAATCAGGTAAGGATAGAGGGAGTTTGGATGCCTTTTGTCTGAGAATGAATAATAACTAGTCCTTTACAATGGCAATAATGCCCCCCCCCCCGAATTCAAACATATGAGAACATGAACTGAGGGAATATCCACTGTTACTTTGCTGTTAAAATTTCTGTTCATTTTTTTCATGTATTCTAGATAGGCTTTACTTGCTGCCTCTTTTCTTGCTGCAGACACCTTCCTTCACATGAAAGTATCACATTACAGCAATGTTAAGGTTATCTTCATTAACTAGAAGGAAACCTGTTGCTCGTGCTTTTCTGTGATCTTCCTGAAAATTTTGAAGCCATCTCAGTGGAACTTTTTTTTTTAAACTGAGTGTAAACTCAACCTTCAACAATACCTAAGGATGGGTGTACATTGTTTCTTAAAGCAATAGAAAAAAATGGCTGCTGTAAAGGTACCTTTGGAGCAGTAAGTGGCAATTAGTGGATATCCATTATCCTCTACCTGCGGCAGGGTAGATTGGGTTGGTACCAATTTTGTAATTCTCTTAAATACAGCACATTGTCTGAGTTTGCGCTCAATTACTAGGTAGGATGGAGGGAAAACTGCATTGATCTACTTCTTTTGTCCTCTGCAGGTTTCTTTTCTTCACTATTCTCCTGAAGAGAGAATACAGGATGTAGGAATAAGTGTTTTTGCAGTACAGTATGTTCCTAAGACCATTTTCAGGCAGCTTGACAGTTTCTGAAATGTATTGTCATTGCTGCAAAAAAAATGTTAGCTAATGGTTTAACTAAGAAACAACTCTTCATTGGTTTCAGAATACATTTCAGTATTTTCTTAATCTCAGATTATCTTTTTCACAGCCAACTCCACCAACCTACGAGATAGAAGAAATTACTGTGCCAATTGCTGTGTGGAGTGGAGGACAAGACTGGGTTTCCCAGCCAGTAGAAATTTCCCAGTTACTTGCTCGGATCCGTAACCTCGTTTATGCTGAGGAATTCCCAGACTGGAATCACTACGATCACATTTGGGGCATTGATGCACATCAGAGGATGTATGGGAAAGTCCTTGCTCTCATGGAGAAATAGCTCTGCATCAGAATGTGACAAAAGTAACATTCTGGTTGCCAGGTAGTTGTAGAACCCAGAAAACCAAAAAAAATATAGAGAAATATAAAACAATACTATACAGCAATGGATCAATTTCACTTATTCAATAAAATGGAACATAAAAAGCTGTCCCATAAAATAGTTGTCTTTGTCAAAATTTGTGGTTGTGTCAAAACAGGAGTTGTAACACAAATAGATGGGAGAAGACAATATTTAGTGCAGTGGTTCTCATCCTTCCTAATGCCACGACCCCTTAATGGAGTTCCTCATGTTGTGGAGGCCCCCAACCACGGGGGCGGAGCATCTGGGAGGTGGAAGGGCAGGGCAGTGGGAGACTCATCGCGACTCCTCTGAGAGGGTAGTTCGACCCCCAAAGGGGTCCCGACCCCCAGGTTGAGAACCACTGGTTTAGTGAGTCTCAGAGGTGTCTCCAACCTTTTGTGCCTTGGCCTCCTTTCCTAGGAACAGAAGCAACTTTGTGTAAGAAGACACAAATGGGTTGGTAGAGATTTAACATGTTGAAAGTGCAGACCAGGCAGTAGCTGTGATGCAGGATTAGTATCATTGGACATCAGAAGATTAATTATTTTGCTGATGTTGCAGCTCATTAGCCTTTCTCACAGCAGCTTATTATCCTCGGAAAAACAAACTTCATATGACACTTCATATGACACTTCATATGACACATGGGCTTGATTGGAAGGCAGCGCATCCACATGGTCCCATACCAGATATGGCTGCCGCCTATCCCATTGCAGGGAAAATGGCTTTCTACAAGAAAGGGATAAAATAGTCTGCAGCTGCTTTTTGAGGGGCAGTTCTCCCCATGCTGATTTAAACCTGGGACTCCAGGCCCCAAAGATGTTCACGAACAAGTTACATAACTGCCTAGGATGCAGATGCTGTCCAAAGCGTATTAGTTCTTTAACTGGTTGCCAAGTTAGTTTTTAAGTATCCCATTTTTGCAGAAGTGTACCAAGGGAAGATTAGAGGATATAGTTTCCCTGTCCTCTGTTACCAGGTGGGTAGTCTGCTTGAATGCTCTGCCAGTCCCCACCCCACCCCACTTTGCACTGCATTTTGGGAGATGAGCATGAACTAGGAATGTGCACAAATATTCGAGATATTCATTATTTGATCTAATTCAGCCAAATTTGGACATTCAAACTCGACTTGAATGTCCAGACATTTGTTTTTTAGTATTCAAATGAATATGAATGTTTTGAATTATTTGTACAAAGAACGTGGACGTGAACAGATACGTACATCTTCTTTGTATCCATACACATCTGTACAGATACATACGGGATGAAAACAGGATGCCTACTGATGCCTACGAAATTTGTATCATTAAATACGTATCAAATATTCCTACCAACAGACACGGATGTATTCAAATCGGTTTGAATTTCATTACATTCATTTTTTATCTATTCGTACTAATTCAGATATTTGAATTAAAATTAATTAAAAAACCCACAATTGTGCACATCCATAGTATGGACTCCTGAAAAGGCGATGGGAGTTGACCCGAGGGTTTGGAAAACTGTGTAGGAACACAGCACTGGTACAGGCAATTCTGACTTTGCACTGGAGTTCAAAGGGCAAAACCTTGAGAGTACTGGAAGATTGAGAACTTTTGGAAACAAATCACTTCATTGGTTGGGAGGAATTCCCAGTGGAATACAGAGGAGTTGGAGCTGCATGTTGGGTGGGCTTGGGCCTGTTATATCCTTTTGGTTTGTCCAGATCACCAGAGCCCTGAAGACTTTTATCTACTTTCTGTTCGTTCCATCCAGGTATGGAGTACAAGAGGAATTCATTAGGCAGTGAGAGCTAAGCATTGCATATTTCTAGAATCTTAGAATTCAGATAAATTTTCACCTTTGAGTCATTTCTTTATATAGGTTTGTTGTCAATTTCCTCAAACCTCAGGTTGGCACAGAACTCTAAACTGAGTAGATGAAAAAAGATCACAAAGACAGTCCTTCTGACCAAAGGTCCCCAGGTAAATGTGGCAAGGAAGACAGTCAATTTTTATACACTTTTGGCTCTTTGTATCATCCAAGCATTTTACAAGAATAACATATTGATCATGTATAAAAGGGTGAAAAATGCCATACATACATCAAGGCCAAAGGTCTTCAATAATTATCTATATCCTACATATTGACTCCAAGACCCCTGACTTAAATGGTACCTCCAGACATCAATGAAAGTAGAGAAGGGTCTTCACTGCTTCAGTTGTCCACAACAGGAGCTCAGTATTACCACTGCAATAAAAAGCTGCTGATATATCAGAAGCTTTTTAGTGTGGGGTTTCCATTGAATGCTGTACTTTAATGGCAGACAATTGAATTTCCTGTCTGTCCAACAGGAAGTGGCAGCAGCATCCCTGTGCAGCTGCTGATGGTCTTGACTGACAGACAGGAAGCAGCAGTGCTTCCCTTCACAGCTTCCGGTAGTCCCATCTGTCTTTCACCATGTCTGGAAGTACTTTAAATCTTTGTACTTATTAGGGATCAGTGATTCACATGCAAATTGAAAGGAGCCTACATTGGCATGCCCCCCTTCGCATGCAAAGTGAATTGATCTAGTTTTCGTGGAAGCTATGTAGAAGCTGTGCTATGCCCCCCCCCCACACCTTCTATCCTCCACAGTTGGGCCCCTTATCTTTCAGTCTGGTGGCTGTAGATCAAAGGAGAGAAAATTGTTTCTAGACAGCCCACCAGGTGGGGAAGTTAGCATTACATTGAACTTTGGGATAGAAACACCAAAATGGTTGGCAGGCACTTTAGACTGGCAGGGGCACCCTTACAAAGTGCCATTAAGCTTGTTCACTAGTCTGATTTGATACCAAGGAGTTCTGAAGTTTCCAAAACCAATTCCTGTCAAATCATGCTGGTGACCAAACTCTGTAGTAGGGATGGGCAGATTTTATTTTTTATATTCGATTCATACCAAATTGAATGCAAAGATTTTCAAATTTGTTCAAATTAATCCCTTTGAATGAGGTAGGGTTCAAATTCAATATGAAAGTTCCATACACATTCAGTACAAATGTTAGAAATGAATCGCTTACAAATCCCATACAAATCTGTAACAGAGCTTTGTACGCATGTATTGAATCACTTGATTCAAATTTGCATGTCAGTCTTCAAATGTGCCAACACTCGATTCGAATTTGAATGTGTGAATTCAACCAAATTTGCATGAATTTCAAATGTTATGAATATTTGTGCCCATCCCTACTTTGTTGGTAGTCAGCTGTTTTGGGGCCCTGAGAGCCTCAACTAGCATGGAAACCGTGCAGCTGTGAGAATTCCCTTCCAGGCTGCATTCCAGCTTAAGTGCTAGGACAAAGTGCATCTGAATGACTGTGGGAGCCTGACCTTCTGCTTTGGATCTGGCCCTTTTTGCGGGCTATGTGGGTAGAACCTTGGTCAGCAATATTTTATCACCCCCCAAAAGTTTGATATTATGTTGGCATATTTGTCATCTGCAAGTGCAGCCAACCAAAGAAGAAGGGTGAAGTTTGAATTCACCTAAAGACTGGATCCTTGAATTTTAAAGGAAACTTTTTGGCAAGGGTCACTTAACTATGTTTTTTTTAGTTGTGCAAATGATTCTGTTATTCACATGGTGCTGCTCTGTCCTTTCTTTAAGCAGTTGATTTCATCCTCCTGAGATGAAGAAGACTTAGACGTCTTGGGAGCAGCCAGTTCTCTCTCTCCTCCTCTTTGGAACCATTTCAACAATTACCACAGCAAAAAAATCATCTGAATCTTTGGAGCCAAATCATATCAGCAAAAATGTAAGCTATAATTATGTTCTGAGTCTCAGCCAGCATCCAGGAGAAAATAAATCTTTAAATGAAAAAAAAAACACTCTTTATGAGGTGATCTTCGTGTGATGCATTAAAATCGCAAATGCAAAGACTTCTGCCACCAAAGCATAATTATACCTGACATTTTCTCACCAAATTCCCACAGTCCAAAGCAGAAAACTCAGTAGAAAACTGAACCAAAGACAAATGGTACAACATAGGGACCCTGCAGAGGCACCTTCACTATACCACCCACATTGACTATCCCTGCCATCCACATAGAATCTAGTTAATTCTAAGGATGTGGGCGAATATTCATAACATTTATTTGTACAAATTCGGACATTCATACACAAATCAAATGTTACGACATTCATACATTAACACTTGTATGAATACAAATGTTTCAGAACATTGTACGAATAGTTTGTACATTCATTAAATGGGACACAGATTGATACATGTGCATTGGTATGGAATACGTATCTGATAATAATGTATTTGTATAGGATCTATATGCAGGATCCATATGCAGGATCCATATGCAGGGTCTGTTTCCAGGGTTTGCCTCCATTTGCATTTGTATGGGATATTCGTATGAATCCGTATGAATACTTTTGTATCGAAACTGCTGCGCGTCGGCCCAGCCGCGCCCACCCTCAGACCATGAAAATCTGTGTTTGTGAGGGGAAGAGGAGGGCCAGGAGGGGAGAAACTGCTGCGCGTCAGCCCCTGCCACACCCACCCTCAGACTATAAAACTCGGTCTGAGAGGGCAAGAGGAGAACCGTCCAGGAGGGGAGAAACTGCTGCGCGTCAGCCCCTGCCACACCCACCCTCAGACTATAAAACTCGGTCTGAGAGGGCAAGAGGAGAACCGGCCAGGAGGGGAGAAACTGCTGCGCGTCAGCCCCTGCCACACCCACCCTCAGACTATAAAACTCGGTCTGAGAGGGCAAGAGGAGAACCGGCCAGGAGGGGAGAAACTGCTGCGCGTCAGCCCCTGCCACACCCACCCTCAGACTATAAAACTCGGTCTGAGAGGGCAAGAGGAGAACCGTCCAGGAGGGGAGAAACTGCTGCGCGTCAGCCCCTGCCACACCCACCCTCAGACTATAAAACTCGGTCTGAGAGGGCAAGAGGAGAACCGGCCAGGAGGGGAGAAACTGCTGCGCGTCAGCCCCTGCCACACCCACCCTCAGACTATAAAACTCGGTCTGAGAGGGCAAGAGGAGAACCGGCCAGGAGGGGAGAAACTGCTGCGTGTCGGCCCAGCCGCGCCCACCCTCAGACCATGAAAATCTGTGTTTGAGAGGGGAAGAGGAGAACCGGCCTTAGTAGCCGGCTGTCTCACCTGTTTTATAAGGTTTTTTGGGTTTTTGCCATTATTATTATTACTGTATTTTCTGGCGTATAAGACTACTTTTTAACCCAGGAAAATCTTCTCAAAAGTCGGGGGTCGTCTTATACGCCGGGTGTTGTCTTCTTATATGGCGAGTATATATCAAACTCTATATTTTAACTGGAAAGTTGGGGGTCATCTTATACGCCCAGTTATCTTATATGCCAGAAAATATGGTATATAATGTATTTTTATAATATGCAATGTATTTTGATTTATGTAAACTACCTTGTCTCTGATTTAAGTTGCTGATTATATTTATCTGTCATGTTTCTTTGATGTTATGATTGTATTTATATTGTATTTGTTTTTTCCATTTGTTGTAAACCGCCTTGGGCGAAAATTTATCTTTGGAAAGGCGGTATATAAATATAAATGGAAATGGAAATGGAATAGAATCCTACCACATTCAAAGGGGATCTATTTGAACGAATATCAATTTTCTAACATTCAATTTGTTACAAATCGAATGCCAAAAATACCATTTGTGCACATCCCTAGTTTATTCACATGTAAGACTACATTGCAACAAAACTAAATACATAATTTAGACAGAACAACAATGCATATGAATGAATATTAATGAACACAAGCATGCAATACCAAACAGATTTACTATAAATATGAGCGCAATGTATAACAAATATGAGAAGGTAAATTTATTTGTCCAAAGTTATAAAACTGAGACTTGCTGTTCTGCTGTCTGCAGCAATTATGCTAGAGACATTTTAACCAATAGGTGATCTTCTCAGTGGCACCATATGTATAGGCATCTCTGGCTGGGCCCTAAAATGATCACTGAGTAAATGATCACATATTTCATTAAGGAAAAAAGGCATTTTGTCAATTTTTAAAGATTTTTAAAAGAATAGAGTAGAATTGGTGACTGATTTTAAAGCCTCTGGGGACCCTTTAGCACCCATTAAGACCACATTGGGAAAACCGCATCCGCACAGCAGCACCCATTAGACACACATTGATGTGTGTCTAATGGGTGCTAAGGGGCCCTTAAACCGGTTTCCCGGAAGACCACATACAATGTGGTCTTAATGGGTGTTTTCGCTGTTAGGACACATTTATTTCGGATGCGTCCACACAGCAAAAATGGTCCCTAACTTGGCCCTTCCCCGGCCCACCATGATTAGACTCCTTTTTCGGGGCTCGTCCTCACCCTAGAAGTGGCAAATCACTGCTTCTGGAACCAGGGGGAGCTTCAACTAAGCACCCCCCCAACCCACCCTGGGGCGATCGACCGCAAACCCCTCCTTACCTTAACGCAGCCAGCCCTATTCTGGCTGCGAGGACCTAGTTTCCTTCGTGCCTGCGTCCTGCGCGCCTCCTGAATGGCTAGGGCAGCGTCTGACTTCAGGAGGCTCTCTGCGCAGGCGCGCGGCCCTGGCCAAAGCACGCCTCTCGATTGGCCAGGGTCGGCACCTGCGTAGAGAGCCTCCTGAAGCCAGGTGCTGCCCTAGCCATTCAGGAGGTGGTGTCATGCCCTGTTCAGCCTCCTTGGAGGAGGGAAGCCTGCCTGAAATGTTACCACAGGCTGAGGAGCAGCCACAGCACGGCATTGCAGGCATTGGAGGGTTAAGCCCAGTCCCAGGTGAGCAGCCAGACAGCTCTGATAATGAATCTACCAGCAGTGAGCCTAATGAAAGGCCCTCTCATCGCCTGCTGAGGCAGCAGAAGCAGCTGAAGTGCAGATCAAACCGATTAGCTCCGCATTGACTCCTCTACTTAAGAGCAAGCTCAGCTTGCCTCAGTTGCTGCAGATGTCTTTGCAGTCTTGTATTACCTGAGCTTGAAATCGTGGACTCCTTGTGACCTGCTGACCCTTTGGACTTCCTGATCCTTGCTGACTTTCTGGACTCCTAGACCCTGGACTGGAACTGACCTCCAGAACGCCTGGAACCGTTGGGACTGAGTAAGCTGCGCTAGTGTTTGCCTATTGCCTGACCGGCCTGCGATGTGACAGGCATGCAGGATGCAGGCACGAAGGAAACTGGGTCCTTGCGGCCAGAATCAGGCTGGCTGCGTTAAGGTTAGGAGGGGTTTGCACAGCACTCACCTCAAATCTGGATCTAAATCCGTCCTTCCACCGCTTGTGTGGATGGAAGGACTGGCAGTAGATCCATATCTATTAGATACAGATCTACCTTAATACAGATCTCCAAAATCCGGATCTATTAGATCCGGATTATGGAGGTAAATTCTGAAGCACCCTCTGACTCTTGACTCCTCTTTTCCCTTTGCCAAATTAATGTATTCTATATGTTCAAGTTTTTTTTTTAAAAAAACACCAATGCAAAAACCCCAATGTTTAAAGAACTGCTGGGTGAAGGCATTTGGTGCTACTTGGTAGGAGCTGGCTACTGCAAAACAGCTCTTCAAAAGCCAACACCTGGCCCCAGTAATTCCAGCCGCTGGGCTGTATACAAGGACTACTTGTAGTCTGAGAGAGAGGATTCTGCTCCCAGGAATGAGCCAAGCACCAGTGACATTTAATCACCAGTCTTGGCTCCTGTTTTGGCAAGCAGTGCTTTGGAAGCATCATGTATTGTCTGCCTCCTGGTGGGACCTGAAAAGGCCCATGCAGATCCTTGCCAATATCCATGCTCTGGATTAGCACTCAACAAGACATCACCTTATGCCACAATAATGTTCAGTTTCTGAAGAATATTGAAATCATGCAGTTAAAACACTGATACAAAATTGTTGAGTAAGGAAATGAAAGCTGGAATCACTGCTGATCTTATCTAATCATAGAATTGCACAGAAAAACTGAATGATGAAAAAATATTAATATAAACTGGTTGGTCCTGTCTTTACATTATGGCTTTCCACATCAAAAGGCTAAATATTGCATTTGCTGGAAGAAATTCCTTCATTGTTACTCTGCACGTACTTATCAAGCTATAAAACAATCTTGAACATGCCTTGTTTCCATTTTGGACTGATCTTTGCGAATGCAGTTTAAACATTTTTAGTGTTAGTCTTTCAGAAGTTAAATACGGTACTTGCATATATACTGAGAATACTTTGTTGGTGAGGTTTTCTGGGTGCAAATTCAGGTAAGTGTAAGTTTGCAACATCAATATTTTATATATTAGGTTTTGCTTTCGAAAAATCTATTGTAATTAGTCAATCTTTTTATTTCTTTAAATAATTCTTTATATACATTTATAAAAATATCAACATCTAA
The DNA here is from genome assembly GCA_023333525.1 of Aspidoscelis tigris stejnegeri. Taxonomy (NCBI): domain Eukaryota; kingdom Metazoa; phylum Chordata; class Lepidosauria; order Squamata; family Teiidae; genus Aspidoscelis; species Aspidoscelis tigris. The sequence goes on along the minus strand of JALMGA010000002.1, from coordinate 84,795,762 downwards.
AGAATCAGGGCAAAATCCAAAAACAACCTATAGGCTTACATACTCTATTTCCTATTGAAAAGCAATCAAAACTTTAGTTAAAGTCTTGTCATTCTGCACTTTCTTACCGAGTCGCCAAAACAAACAAACTCTTGAAGTCATTGACTTGAACAATCCTTGATTTCATTTTGGATTGAAATTTGAAAAAGCAGTTAGTTTAGATAACTTTTGGTGCTATAATCTTTCACAAGTGATCTAAAACTTAAGCACAGTACCGGCATATATACTGAGAAATTTGAATACTTCATTGGTGAGGTTTTCTGCCTGCAAGTTCAGGCAAGTGTGTGTACGTTTGCAACATCAGTATTTTTATATATCCTATTTTGCTTTCAAAGAATTTATTGTAAAAAGTCAATCTTTTTATTTCTTTAAATCATTACCCCTTTATTTTTATTTATAAAAATAATAACAGTTAAAGAAAATAATGCTCTTGATCCTAGCAATATATTTACAAAATAACCTTTTCCTTTGTCTCCTTCCTCTGAAGGAGATCGTTGGCCATGTGAAGTTTAGCCAGTGGCTTCCTTCTGCACTTTGATTACCTAATGAACTGGTTATCCTAAATGATATTCCCTAATCAGTCAGATTTGTTTTTTAAAGTTGCTTCTTCTGGAAAGATGAAGATGATCAAGATGTCTGGTTAGGTCAAAGATGTAAGGTTTTATTTTGTTTTTACTATTCCCTCTTTTTCCCCTCTCATCTGGGTTGCAATATGAGAGGTCAATTTACAAAGACAAATATAAAGAAGGAAAGTTTAGCATACAGGAGTAAAATATTTAGTCTTAAAGGACAAATGAGTTTTATCAGCTGTATTTTGTATTCATGATATGGTCAATGGACTAATAACTAATAAATAAATGAAATAAATAGAAAATATTTAGTCCATAAATACTGTATTGAATTAGTAATGACTGTTTTCAAAACAAAAAAAAATTAAATGGCTTTTTTACATTGATCTCTGATTTGAAGTGCCCATCTGTGTCATTTTTTAATGTTATAAAAGAAGGAAGGGTAGAAAATGATAATGAATAAATTTTGAAAGGCAATGTTATGTGGTAATTATTAATTTTTGTATGTAATTGAGCTTTAAGGAAAACTCATTTTCTGAAAACAAAAGATACTGATAATCATTTAGTTTCTTACATAGCATTCAACTCTTCTTACCAAGAACATTTATTTGCCATACTCAGATGATTTATTTATGGACGTTACTTCCCAACTTTATGTCGGGATGGATAAATCTGCATTAAACCAGGCATTGTGCACACCGCGGTCCAATTGCAGGCCATGGCATGCGCCTGCACACAACATTGCGGATCAAACTCAGCAAGCCCCACCCATGGAGGCTGCCAGTTTGAACCCGGGCATCAAGCAGGTGGGTGTCCAGGGGTCCCTGCGGGCTCCAGCCAACCTGATTGGGTCAGCTGGAGCACAAGAGACCCCAGGACGGACCGGGATCAGCCTGCCAGCCAGGGGGCCGATACAGCCCAACAACAGCCTTTTTTGGGCTGGCACACATGAGGACAGTTGCACAATCGCATTTGTGGGAACGCATCCCTTACAGGCCAAAGTGTGAATGGGGGATCTGTCCCCACGTGTTCTAGCCTAGTGCAAAAAGGCCTCTGGTTACTCTTGTATGGCAAGGATCCACTTTGCAGATTTCCACCTAAAATGTGGCATCTAGTATGAGGCACAGTAGTAAGCAGTACAGGACAAGGTGGAAACATTACTTCTGGTGATGTGAAGCCTTAGACCATTCCCACATTTCACTACAATATCCCAAGGGATGACTCTATTGCATTTGAGGATAAGTAACCCATTTTATGCTGGGGTGGGGCCCCTGGGTCAGGACAGGACCCCTAAGCTTTGGGAGGCCTATGCTGACTCAGTCCCAGCTTCGAACTTTGAAGGCTGGGACAACCCTCAGAAGTAGCACCTAGACTTTCTCAGCCTTTGAACTCTCTGGCTAGGCCTCCTTTGGCACATGCGAACTTCTGGTACAACTTCCAGCAATATTTCTATGTGCTGCTAATATTTCCCTTCATATGTGCGTTAGTACACTGCATCATTTTGGTACCCTTTCCTGGCCTCGTTTTATCTAGTGTGGCAAAGCATTCGGAATAGATGGAACAAGGATATGTCCACCCACACTATGGGTGATCTTTGGTGGACCAGCCATGCCTATGCCTAGACTTTTCTGGCTTTCAAAGTTTCTGGCAAGGGAATTGGATCACAGGACCTCTTCGACCATCTGTTAATCCAGATTGTGGAGGCCCTGGCTCCTGTCAGGTTGGATGCAACCCCACAGAATGGAACTGAATCTGAATCAAGAGGCTTGAATCCAGATGGAACACCTCTGTGATCTGGAATTCTTAGAAGTGATTTTCAGCAAGTTATCCACCCCTGGAACAGCTAGGAACTATCATTCCTAGTGGGGGCATGGGGGCAGGTGTGAAGCTTGAGTTACACTGCATGAGATTTGCAGCTTCAGGAAGCTTGATTTGGATTGGTGCCTTCCATAAAGACAGCACAGATCTTGCCCTCACCTCCCCATGATCAGGGTCCATAGATTGCGGGAAATCCAGTCTCTTTCTTCATTGTGTGTGGACAAAGTGAGCTGCAGGAGCCAGACCTCTGCTATCGTGCACTATATGTGGAAGGCAGTGTGATGGTTTCAGGGTCCAGGCTGCAAAGGGCAGTAATATTTCTTTGCTCCCTTGCAAGCAGCAGAAAGGTTGGGAAACATTGCCCGGGCCCTTCTGCATCAATTGGCTGCTGGCAAATTGGAGGAAAAACCTGCCCAGGGACCTGGAGGCTTGATGGACAGGCAAGAGGAGTTTCCCTCATTTGCTAGGGGCAACAGCCAATCAGAGCACTAGAGACAGAAGGGCATAATAAGCTGAGCTCTGAGCTGTCAGTGTCTTTTCTCTGGATGGGAATTGATAAAAGTGTTGTTTCTCTGAAGGAACTTTGCCAAGAACTGATCAGAGGCTGGGGACCCACAGCCTGGCAAGGAAGGGCTAAGCCTTGCTGAAACCGGGAATTTGTTGCTGTTCTTTAGCTGGGCTTGGGCTTAGCTTCTCCCCGTTTAGCCAGCTCTGCCTATCTACTGCACAGCAGAGTTGCAGCAGAGAGGCTTGGGTTTAAAGGAGCAAACTATTTACTCTTAAGCAGAGATTGCTGTTGATATAAGAAGCTTGCTACACTAAGACTTTTGATCTTTATCCTGCAATATCTAAACTTCCTATTTTTCTTTTACCTTTCTAACTGTTATTCTCAATAAACCTGTTTTGGTTTACTGTTACAACGCTTGCTACCAGTCTATTGCTTTAGAACTGTAGTACTCACTCGGCCAAATGCACATTTCCAGCAACCTAAAAGTGCCCAGCTACTTTTCCAAGGGCAGGCACTGGACAGTCTGCTAGAAGTTGTGACAGGCAGTCCTTCAAGATTATAAGTTTCCCTTATCTTTTTTTAGGCAGTCACATGTTGGTTCATGTTCAGCATCTGATCAACTGATTAGGAACAAGTGCATATTTATTTATTTATGATAAGGGAACATCTGTCTGAAATATGTGATTTCTTTGAAGATCCTTCAGGATGTGGCTGCTGCTTATCACAGTGTTGGGACTAGTAACTGGGGATTCAGGGGAGACAGAAAGAAAAATAAAGATGAATCCTGAGACATCGATGAATATTGTAAGTAAACAGATTATACAATCAGGAGCCATAGAAATGTGATGACTTAGTGCTGTTTTCTACACGTGCCAACAAAATGCTGAAGGCCGTTCCTGCTTTGCCAGTGTCTCCTTTTCTTGCCCTCTTGTCTGCATTGGCTTCAAGCTCTAGATTTTTATACTGTGCAGCGAGTGACTTCAGTCCCTCATTAAGGTAAGTGCACAGTCCTGTTCATATAATGTGATGCCATGACGATCCATCATTGTCATGTGTGGAAGCTCGATCAGGACTGCAGATTCCAGTGGGCAGTATACATGTGTCTGGATGCAGCCTCTGTCTAGCAGAGAGTTCCAAGCCTTTTCTGGCCAGTGCCCTAGGCTTTCAACGTTTCATATTTGTCCCATATGCTAAGGCATACCTTAGCAAGAGGTAACTCCCTTCTTCATGTAACAAAATGTGCATAAACTCATTTTTATGGTGTAATTCTAGTAACGTGCGAAAGCTTCAGATGCATGCTTTATCAATGTGTTTGTCCTGGAAAGTGCCTCTGTCAGTCCAACTGGCCCAGGAGTCTACATTCCTACTGATGAGGAAGAACAATTGTGTAGTGGCCAAATCTATTTCCATCCCCATGTGGACACACACACACACATACAGAAAGTGCAATTTTCCAGATGGTATTTCCACACTCGCAAGTCATGTGACTGACTATAAATATGCCTGGAAGCTGAAAAGTTTTGGCTGATGGGAAGACTTGCAGGTGCAGGAAGAATCAAACTGTAAGAGGGCTTCCCCCACCTTTGTGTGTTCTGGCTCCAATGCTGGAGTGAAGATTACTTGCACACAAGTGCATTTTCCCTAGCAGCAGGACTGATGTCTCCTGCCCCAGATCCCAGCCCCTTTGAGGGTCCTGTCAATAAAGCCAGGGATCAAATGTGATTTGTTGCCTTTTTAATTCTTTTCCTATTCACTTGAAAATAGTGTTCTTCAAATAACCATATCCTTGAAAACAGAATGCAACATATTAATTCTCCTGTACAATTCAGTACATCAGAGACAACACATAGGACATCTGTTTCAGCGTTCAACTCTTCTTGGCATTCCTTATCTATCCACCTTCCCACCTTCCAATCTATTATTTACATTTCTATCCCACCCCATACCCGAAGGCCTCTGGGCAGGTATCTGCTTTCATTGCATTTTTTTTCTGTTTATTGTTTACTGCCTTGAGCAGTATACTAACAGTTTATGCATTTATAATTACACTAACAGATATACATTTTTAACTTTACAGAGTGAAATCATCGAGCACTGGGGATACCCTTTTGAAGAGTATGATGTTCTTACAAAGGATGGCTACTACCTGAGTTTGAACAGAATTCCAGGAGGTTAAGTCACCTGAATTAGCTACCATGAATCATATAAAGTCTCTGGGCCTTTCTGCACTCACCTTGCCATCTTCTGACCCAGTGGTCCTTTGGTCCGGAATATGGCAAGCTGTGGTCTGGGACAGTACCATCTGCATAGCAATCAAAGTCTGTTTCAGAACTGTTTCACCTGGTTGGCAATCTGCAGTGAACCAACTTGTTTGCAAATGTTCGGATTAAACTGGACATTTGGTTGTTCAAATTGAACCAGTCCTCCACTTTTGAGTCTGAACTATTTTGAGTTTTGATTGAACAGTACAAGTTGGCCATATTTTTGCCCTTGTGTTTCTTGTTTGTAAGCAATGTTGAAATCAGGTTCTAAGAACTCTTTATAAGATTAACTGGTTTGCTGCTGAACTGAATTTATGGGAGTTTCAATTCAATGATGATGTGGGGAGGGGCATTTTGGTGGTGCAAAATGGGTCTCACTAGCTGGAACACAGAAATATACATCTTTTGCCAAGTCCACACCTTGTCATGGCTGTGTTATCATACTGATACCACAGGACTGTCTGACCTTGACACAAGCATGCATGTACACACACGGACATGGACACGGACACAGACACATCTAGGCTTGAGTGACCATTATGTTGCTTTCAGGTGAGACTGAAGGTCCACATGTATCACACAATAACTTGCTGTGGTACCAGAGAATGTGTACAGGGAATGTTTGTGGATAAAACATGCCTATGCTTTCCCTCTTACATATACACACCATTACAACATTGGATGGACTTGCCAAGAAGAATATATGAAATGTATAATTTATTAGTATAGCTGAGATTTGAATTTGACCCCGTCATGTTGAGACTGAACATACAGGGTGTTTCATAGCATCTTAGCATTAATATTTGCAGTCATACTATCATCGTAACACTGCCTGGGCTTTTTCTGCACTTGCTGGTGTTTCTTACCAGCAAGCACATTAAGGGTCCCCATTCTGCACATTAGTGTGAAATATGGGAACCCCTGAGCACCACTTGTAGGCCTTATTCATACACAATGGAGCATAATCCAAATCAGGGGGTGGGATAGGCCTCTATTTTCTGAACTACTGGGGGATCCAGTTCATTGACACACCAAAGTGTGCTCCTAAAATGAGTTCCCAGGCACACCAAGGTTAGAAACATTCCTTCCTACCACTTTAAAGTCCTTGGAGGGTCATGAACCTCCTGTGAAGTTCAGGGCCAGTAAGGTGACAGACCAGAACCACAATGCAGATGGTGCTCTCCCAAGCCGAAACCTGTGGGCTTCAGTAATCAAGAAATACCAAGGTAGTACAGAAGGCAGTACAGAAATACCATCTGTTTCTTAATGTCTGATTAAGGATGTGCCCAAAGCACATTTTTACCTTTCAATTTGAGTTTAATCAAAAGGAGGAAATGTTTGGCCCAAGTGAAACCACGCCCCCCCCCAAACAAAGGGAGCTTCGCCTTCATGCATAAACATTCAATGAAAGTTTGTATAAAAAGAACCTCTCCCCATTCTTGCATCTTGGCATGCCTTGCCCAGGTCACCTTCTGCCACTGCTGCCACTATTGCCACCCACGTTTGCTGTGCTGCCTCTGCTGCCTCCTTTGTTACTGCCACCACTTCGTTTGCTACTGCCTCACAGGCTTAAGACAGACCATCTGGATCCACGCACAGCTGGAGTAGTGGTGCATGGTTTTTCCAGAAGGGCTGGCTGGAGGCTGGAGCCTCTGAGACAGTGGTGGCGGCAGAGATCGTGGCAGACAAGGCAGCAGCAGTGAAAGAAGTGGCGGTGGCAGAGGCAGTACAGCAGAGGTGGTAATGGCAACAAAGAAGAGAGGCAGTAGCGGCTACAAGACTTCTTCAGGTGAAAAGGACACTTGTGCAGTGGGAGAGATGAGCAGGGTATGAGATGAGGGTGGCTACAAGGTATGTGAGCTGGGAAGTGGGTGGGGGTTACCCTGGCCCTCTGAAATGCTTCAGAAGGTGCATGACCAGAAGTCTTCTGGCTCAATACTGCCAGAATTCCAGCCAGTTGTGCGGGATCCCCATTACCTTGCAAATTGACAAAGGCAATTATACATGGATATATTTGACATGCACATGCACCTAATTGGATTTCTTTTGCATTTTAGGTTCAAAGGGAGCTATATTACTACTTCATGGTTTCTTTATGGAAGGTAGTGCTTGGATTGAAAACCCTCCACATGAGAGCCTGGCCTTCATGCTAGCAGATGCCAATTATGATGTGTGGATTGCCAACTTCAGAGGAACCACCTGGTCCCAAAGGCACAAATACTTTACACCTGAACAGGAAGAATTTTGGGATTTCAGGTAAGTCCACTTTATCTAAAATGAATGGAGCTATCCCCAGACACACATTAAAACCCATGATCTTCTTGGTATTTTATTGGGAATCTCAGACATTCATCTTGCATTCCCCAAAGAATCCTGATTTTGGCAGGTTGTTATTATTATTATGTAAAAACAGCAGTTACACACAGCAAACGAGATGACTATGCTGGATTTCTTATATCACTAGTTGGGCACTTCCCAAGCACCTAGGACTGTGTGAAGTATCAGCGAATTATGCGAACAGTCCCCAGTAAAGTGGCTTTTTGTAGTTGGCAGATGGATATTTTTGTCAGCGCCAATGGTTTTTAGGTGCCCACTGAGATCTTTTGGGACTGCGCCCAGTGTGCCAAGGATGATTGGGACCACTTTCATTGGTTTTCGCCAGAGTCGCTGTAGTTCAATTCTCAGATCTTCATATCTGGTGAGCTTCTCCAACTGTTTCTCCTCAATTCTGCTGTCACCTGGAATAGCAACGTCAATGATCCACACCTTCTCTTAATGATTCTAATGTCAGGGGTGCTATGCTCCAAATTTCGGTCAGTCTGAAGCCTGAAGTCCCAAAGTAGTTTTGCCTGTTCATTTTCAACAACTTTTCTGGCTTGTGATCCCACCAGTTCTTTGCCACTGGCAGATGATACTTTTGGCACAAGTTCCAGTGGTTCATTTGTGCTACAGCATTGTGTCTCTGCTTGTAATCAGTTTGTGTGATCTTCTTGCAGCAGCTGAGTATATGGTTGATTGTTTCATCCACTTCTTTGCAGAGTGGGCACTTTGGATCTTCTACTGATTTTTCAATTCTGGCTTTGATGGCATTTGTTCTTATTGCTTGTTCTTGTGCAGCAAGAATCAGTTCCTCGGTTTCCTTTTTTAATGTTCCATTTGTAAGTCAAGACCGGTTCTTTTCCATGTCCACTTTGCCTTTGATTTTCTCCAAGAACTGTCTGTGCAGTGCTTTATTGTGCCAGCTGTTGGTTCAGCATTTTTCCGGTATTGGTTCTTGGTTTGCTGGCCTTTGAGAAGCTTCTGGTTGTTGATTTCAATCAAAGCTGATTCTTTGCTTTCTGTCCCGTAATCTGCTAATGCATGCTTCTCTTCTTCCACTGTTTGCTTCACGTGCAAAAGTCCTCTACCACCTGCTTTCCTGGGCAAGTACAGCCTGTCGACATCACTCCGAGGATGTAGTGCATGGTGGATCGTCATCAGTTTTCTGGTTTTCTGTCTAACTTGTCCAACTCCAACTGAGTCCAGTTCCCGCAGTGTATTTAATGGCCCAGGTGTTTATGGCCTGAATGGTGTTACCGCCATTCAATTTACTTTTCAAGAGTTTCCTAGTCCTTTGGATGTACTCTTTACTGATCACAGATTTCAAATGGCTATGCCTAATGTTATCCAGTTGAAAGATGCCCAGGTATTTGTAGGCTTCTGGCTGGTGGGACCTGATGGCTTGGCCACTTGGCATTTCAATGCCTTCACTTTCAGTAATCTTCCCCTTCTTCAGTGCCACTGTGGCACATTTGTCCAGGCCAAACTTCATACTGATGTTACTGCTGAATATTCACACTGTGTTGGTCAGTGACTGGATCTCGACTTCAGATTTTCCATAAAGTTTCAAGTCATCCATGTACAGTAGATGTGAAATTTTCTGTGAATTCCTGGCAGTTCGATAGCCTCTGATTAGACTGGAACATTTGGTTCTGCTTGTACTGGATGATTCTTGCTTCATATTTTTTGATTTTCCTGGCTGTAGCTGTTATCTGCTGTTTCACGATTTCCAATGCTTCGTCAATTTTCCTTGTATTCAGCCAATATTTTTTGATCAGATGTTCTTTAGTCTTCTCATTGTTCAGTTTCTGCTCCTTCATATTTTTTTAGGTTGCTGGCATCTGATCTAAGTTTTATTTTCAGTTCCAGTCGAACTTTCCACTTTGGTTTTCCAGTTGATTTTTTAATTGGTGTTGGCTGCAGTAATTAATCCTAGTTCTTCTGTTACTATGACAGCTGTACTGTAGGCGAGCTGGTTCAATTCTTTGATTGATGCTACCTGAACAGTTACATGGGCAGAGTTGATGTCATTCATCAGTGGGACAAGTCGTTTTCTGCCTATAGTTTTTAGGGTTGGCAGTTGCTTTCGCTCTGTACTTGATGCTATATGAGCCATTATTCCGGTGATGGCCAACCTATGACACGCGTGTCACAAGTGACACGCCAAGCCCTTTTGGGTGACACACATGGCCACCCTGGCACCTGGGCGTGTACTGCCTGCTTGTTCTTGAAGTGTATGAAATACCAACTTTCAATTGAAGATTTAGCAACAAAAGTCACTAATGTAAAGAATTATTTGTTTTTGCTTTTAATAAAATACATATATAAAAAATATAACTTTTTTACTAGCGCCACAAATATCACAAAATTATGGATATTTCTAGATGTGACACAGCACCCGAGTTAAGCTAGGTTTTCTTGCGAATTTTGACACACCGAGCTCAAAAGGTTCGCCATCACTGCATTATTCTGTCCTTCAATTTTTGCTGTCTTTGAGACAATGTGCCAAGTGTTTCATTCATGACTTCATGCTGCTTCTGCTGCTCTCCTCCTCCTCCTCATTATTATTATTTTGCTATTTGAAACATCCAGCAATGACACTAGATTTCCCATAATAGGGATGCTTACCTTGACATCTGTTGACAGCTTTCTAAATTGGAGTGATTGGAGCTACCACAATGAAAAACAACAAAACTAAATATGTGGATGTTTGTCTGGGTAACCTTGCCAGTTGCTGTGTTAAGCCCAGGAGTGTTCCTCACATCTGGTGTTGTAGTGGCAAGAGGCAATTGCAGATTATGCTTAGGTCCCACATTGCCTCTTGCCATATAGAGGCAGCCTAGAATTCAACAATCAATAAGCCATTGCCATTATAATCTATTGATTTTTTAAAAAGTAATCTTGTTAAAAACACATTTCAGAGCTTCTTAACCATTGACCCATGGTCACTGACCCATATACAGTATATATGGGTCATGACATTTGATAACCCTTTATTGTCAAGTTTCTAGAGTTTTGTGATCGAGACTCAAACTCCCAATTATCTTCACCAAAGCCACTGTAAAGCTGCCTTACACAGAATGTAGCTTGATTAATTCTCAGGGTAGCATCCAGCACTATTGAGTATTTTTTTTGATATATCACTAAAGGATTCTATTTAATGTAAGTACTGAATGCTGTTCCATGTTTGACCATTATTGCAATTATAAACCATATGAGATTTCATAGTAAAGACTTCAAATCTGCAAAGCCCCAGTCCCTTTTCTTACTTGCTTAAATTATATGATTTTGGGTACTCTGGGTTTTAAACATTTACTGTATTTACTTAAATCTTTATTTATCCTTGATGTCCAATCTTTTGGAGGTGGAATAGGTAAGCACTGAAAAAGAAATATACATTATTCGTTTCCAACACAGCTATATGGCTGAGCATGTTTGATTCCTTTCCTTATTTGGATTATCAATGGGAAATAGTTATTATAGGATAGCTTGTTTAGATTTCTAGTTATATAAATTCCCAAGTATTTTATGGGTTTTGTGTTGTATTCTAAGGCAAGACTCTCTGATTTGGGCATTAAGGGGGATAATATCTAAAGTGTAAGGATGTGCACAGATTTTTCATGCATTAGGAATCCGGATGAATATGTCCAGATTCTGAGATTTGTGGACAAATTGGATAGGGTCCTATTCGAAGGGCCCTATCTGTCCATGAATCGGATAATCCAGTATCCGTAGAAGTTTCAGTAGAAGCTTCTATGGATACTGGATTACCCTAGGACCTCCATCCCTGAGCTGGCCGACCCTAAACTCCCCTCTCAGGGCCCACTTACCGGCACTGACAGTGCTCTGGGCCTCTTTCCGGGGCTTCTGGAAAGCCAGCGGAAGGCCCTGTCTCCAGCTTCCGGAAAGCCTGTCTGGTTTTCCAGAAGCCCTGGGAAAGAGGCCCAGGGCACTACCTGAGCGCTTCCGCTCACCCCCCCCCCCCAGTGCTCCTTTACCTGTGGGGGTGCTTCGGCAGCACCCTAGGGCTCTTCCCCGTGCTTCTGGAAAGCCAGCAAGGCTTTCCAGGAGCTGGAGACAGGGCCATTCTGTCCCAGAAGGGGTGGGGCAGCAGGTGGGGGGTGGAATTTATTGTTTCCGTGGTATGAATACCCCCACATCTGGGGGGGGGGTATTCGGCTGGAGCCAAATATTTCCACTTTGAATAGAATGTGGAAATTGGCTCTGTGCACACCCCTGCTAAAGTGTTCTCATTATTCATCCCCTCTGTCCCATCTTATGCTGCTATCTATATTATGTGGTTTCCTAGGCATTATAACTAGGGATGTGCACAAATTTGTTTCTGCAGTCAAATTCAAGTTGAATCAAATATCCAAACATTTGATTTGATTCAAATGTTATACATATCTGTACACATTTTGTACACATCACATTTATCCCATATGCATCCCATTTTCGTCCTGTACTATCAGCTCAAATGTGTACAGATACGTATGAGATTTGTACAGATATGCATGTAATACATACGTATCTGCATATTCAAATGTTTTGAATCATTCAAATGAATGTTTTGGAACATTTGAAATTCGTTCCGATGTTTAAATTCAAATGGGTAGACATTCTATTCAAATTTGAATATCTACATTGGATTGAATTTGATTGAATTTTGAATGTTTAGAAGTTTTGCGCACATCCCTAATTATAACTCTATATTTCTCTAACTCTATTCCTCATTAGGATCTTTCATCATATTACTTTGAATCTATTTCGTTACAATTTGCACTGACCTTTATTACATCAATGATTATTAGATATTAACCATATATTTGAACTCCATTTAGAACATCCTACATGTACTAGCTAAATTAAAAAAAAACTTTTTAAACTACAGGTTTAGGCTTCTCTGTAGTGCTGAAGAATGAATAATCTAGAGTCAGACCTCTGTACCCTTGGGGGATATGTCCCAGGTCCTACTGCAGTTAGTGAAAAACTATGGAAAAATGGTGACCATGTGATATGCGGGGAAATGCACTTCATCTGGTCACCGTGGAAAACTGAAACTGTGGTTACTGTATCAGCAGATAGGGAGGTCAAACTGTAGTTTTATTTCAGCTTTATTAACTGCTAGTACTACTTGTTGAAGCATTCAATTTCATTTTGCCTGAAATTGTGAAGACCTTTAGCACTTAGCATCCTTTTATTTTACTGATCTGTGTATTATTTATCAGTATATAGACTGAAATTATTTTAAGGCTAGGGGTGAGACTACATATCTGCTTGGACATGTGTGTCCCTTTATAATCCATTGATATGTATCAAAAGGCTTTTATCTGAATGATGTGTCTTGATTTTCAGTTTTCATGAAATGGGGATCTTTGACTTTCCTGCCATGACTCACTTTATTCTGCTAAAGACTGGACAGAAAAAAATCTATTGTGCTGGGCACAATCAGGGAGCCACTATAGGTATGTCAACAATGATTTTGGCCTTCAACTATGCAAACAGTGAAATATCAGGTTGCTCTAATTTATACTTTTTACTATCACAGCTAAGAGGTGGTAGAAGTACGTAATAAGTTTGTTAAAAATGGTTGAACAAATGAAACATAGTTGGGGGGCATGGAATGACTGATTAGTCAAATTTTCTTTTTGTGTGGCTGCATGAAGTATGTAGATATTGGTCCAATGTTCATAGTAATTTTTCTGTAGGAAAGACATACTGGCTTTTTAAAAAAGTAGTGTCTATGTTGATATATTTATCTATAAGTAATTTCAGCCTTCATTATAGCATTACAGCATGCAGAATGTAGATATTAGCCAGTCACCACTATATCTGTTCTGTAGTGCAGGCATGTTCACTTTTTTTCAAATGAAGTTTTCTATGTCGATAAATTTCTTTATCTATTTATATGTAATCTCAGGATTCAGTATAGTAAGCCTTTCAACATGTGGAGATTCTTGAAACCCCATCCTATTTAGATCACTTACCTTTTTTGTGTCATTTCCCTGCACTCTGGTTCATTAAGGCAGGTTGGGAAGCAGAAATCAGGCTGGGGTGCCTTTCCCTGCAGTTCTCTTGAGCACAGCCCTGGTAGGAAAAAGTGTTGCCTTAGAATAAATCTATTTAGGCCATGTCTTCACTTTGCAAGATAGGCGTCTTCTGCCCAGATGCCTTGTGAGAGACCCCATAATTACCAGGAGAAAAGATGTATTCACAATTGCATAGAATAGAGGTATTGTTTGCACTAGTGATATTTGGGTGCGTGTGTGTCTGTCATGTGGGTGCAAAATAAGAGCTTGGCAAATGCCTTGCATCATGATTCTACCTACCAAAGGGGTGCCATCGTCATCACAAGTTCCCTGTTGCCACCATAGTTGGAGACCCAGAAGTGAAGATGCTTCATTCTGGCACCTCTGTGGTTAAGTGCAGAGGTTGGCTTGGATTATTTATATATGCCCTATACTATAGTCTCAGGATAGTTAATAACAATAATTAATTAAGATTAATTAAAGCAGTAATTAATTAAAGTGAGTTTAAAAAATAAAATATAGGCTAAAATAATCTCAAGTGTCAAAAAAACCAGATTTTAAAAATGCATTTTGACCTGCCATCACAATTGTTACTACTTCCCTTCCTACAAGAACCAGAGACCACTACACTCTTTCTAACAGAGGATCTGGGAGGGGTTGGAGCCTGTAGATCAGCTCCCATCAAAATTTCTAGTGACTGGCTTTGTTAGTGCAGGTGAATAGAACTAGTATGCCACTTTTTCAAAGACACAAAACAAAACCTTGGCTCCCTTTCTACTTCTTAACTGGCATATTACACTATAATCTTGAGTTTTGTGTAAGATTTAATTGTTTATTAACTGAGATTGATGTTTATAATGCATGACGACCTTCACTGCTAGGGATGCGCATGGATATTTGTCACATTGAAAATTCATATGAATTTGTTCAAATTCAGATATTCAAATTCGATTCAAATGTTTGTACATTCCAAGACTGACATTTTTTCAAATGCAAATTGAAGAATTCTATACATTCATACAATGCTTCATTATATTTGTGAACCTGGGGAGGTGGAAAATGGATTCAGAGCAGATTCATAGGAGATTTATAGTGGATTCGTAGGTGTGACCAGCAGCTGGGATTCAAATCGGATTTGAATATCAAAGAACATTCGTACTGCATTTGAATCCTACTGCGTTCCAAAGGGCTCTATTTGGACAAATGAGGATTTCCTTGCATTTGATTTGATTTGAATCAAACATGGGGAAAAAATGGTGCCCAACCCTATTCACTGCAGTGTTCTTGACTGAGTATTTGCCTATAGATACTGAATTGCTTTGCTCCTCTTATGACATTTTAAAAGCACGATAAATGAAGTTTCTCTACTCTTTCTAGCTTTTGTTGGACTTTCTGTTATTCCTCAACTGGCTGAAAAAATTGATACTTTTTTTGCTCTTGGACCAGCATATACATTGCATTTCAGTGTAAGCCCCATTGCACAGATTACCCGGTTACCACCACTATTGGTGAAGGTATGTGACTTATGATTATTTTGTTTATATTTTTAAGCAAGGGGATTTACAAGATTGATTTCTTTGCATATGATAAAAAAACTCTCATGAATAGAAACCTTGTGCAAAACCCATCACATCACTCTTAGGCAGATTGCTATGATGCCTTGATGGTACTTTCAGTATACTTTGAGGGAGCACTGATAAAGCATACCTTGAAGTTCAGTTTGTAGCCCAAGAACATTTTCACACAGCAAACCTAAATGGAAGATCAGTGCAGGATACTTCTAGGGTTCATAGATGCACACATTAATGGGGATCTGTGAAGCCACACCTCCTGCTGGTGCTCTCTTTCTGCATGAGATAGAGTCTGATCCATAACTGCCACAGCACCTCTGTGATCCAGAAGTGACACAGTGTAGTGCTGAAGAACACAATCCCAGGCTCCGGACCTATGTTGAACTTTCTCTGCTAGCCATCAGGCGTGTTGGAATGTACCTGTGAAGCTCATGTAATTTTTCAGTCTCATTTACTTTGATGTGAAGTGGGACAGCATATTAAAAAGTAGAGGCATTGCTCTGCTGACAAAGGCCGTTATAGTTTTCCCAGACTTAATATATGGCTAAACATTCAAATTCAGTCATTAAAGGAAATGGCTGCTCACTGGAAAAACAAATACCGAAGCTTACAGATTTCACTGGGCTGGGGGAAATGAAGGATGAGATTGGTAGCAATGAACATGAGCTTGAGCAATCTCCATGAAACAGTAGAGGACAGGAGGACTTGGCTAGGTATGTCCCCATGGGGTCACAAAAGAGTTAGACATGACTTAATGGACAGCAACAACTATTTGAAATTGTCTTGGAAACATTGATGGTTCAAATGTACCTTACAGGTGAAGTAAATAAAAAAGTTGATTAGTGAAATGAAATGTGCAAACCTACAAAAGGATGTTTAATCCTAAATACTATGTTTTTCTCTCCATAAGATGCACTTTCCTTCCCTCAAAATACCCCTAAAAATGGGGTGCATCTTATGCACCTCTATCTCCCCCTTTGGCCTCAGTTGGTTTCAAAACAACTGCGCCTGAAGGAAGAACAAATAATTTTCTCCCTCCTTAAAAACAAGTGTAGCTGAAGAGGGGAGATGACAGAAAATGCCATGGATTCTCATCTCCCCATCCTTTCCGGTGTAGTTGGTTTGCATGCAGCAAAGCCAACTGTGGCTAAAGAAGGGGGGTGATTTCTATCCCTCCGTTCTTTCAGCCACAGTTGGTTTCAACATGTGCAAAACAACTGCAGCTGAAGGAAAAAAAGATAGAAGTTCATGTTACCCGAAGGTAGGAGGTAGCAGCAGTCGTGGCAATGGTGATTTCCCTCCCTCAAACACCCCTAAAAAGGGGGTATGTCTTATATGCTGTTGAGTCTTATGGAGTGAAAAATATAGTACTTGAATATATTCTTAAATATAAGTCAGTATTTTTCACTCCTTATAATTTCTGGGCTTTTTTATAGATCATTTTTGGCGGGAATGATTATTGTCTGCTGAGGCAAAGTTCGCGGAAACTTGTGTCCGAAATATGTAGCTCTGAAATAATGGATGTGCGGTGTAAAAAAGCTCTTCAACTTATTGTCACTGGATTCAATGAAAAAAATCTAAATGAGGTATTTGTCTTTGAAAATTTCTTTAATTAATACTCTTAAACTCTACTTAATAAATAAACTTAAGAGTATTTTAGAAGTTCATAAATAGAACAAAAAGTAAGCCTGTTTAATAGGTTATGAAAAGCTTGTGAAAAAGGAAACAAAGAATGTTAATTGAGAATGAAGTGTATTTTGATTAACTTAGAACAGACATCTGAATTGTTATGGAATTTTGGCTTACAAGGGTCAGCAGCTGTTCTACAGGTACACATGCAGGTGGTAGATGTAATTATGGGCCTAGGCTTGTTCTGAACTGTGGTTCACTCTTAGCAAACCACTCAGAGGGCTGAGTCACGTGTAACTTGGTGGCTCCTCAACACACAGATGTGATTCTGGCAGAGGACTGGGAAATTCTAAGGGTGATCACTATGCCTGTGTGATTAACGGTGCTTGCAAGCCTGACAGAGTCTCACCTGGTCTTGGGTTCACAGGAGCCTAGGAAATAGGCTCTGGCCACAGACCATGTGGATAAGTCAATTCACTTTCCCCTAACTTTGCTGTTGATATCAAACAGGGCCACCCTTGGACAATGCAGCCCTCAACAGTCCTGGCCCACTTTTCATGATTTGCTAAAAGTGAAACATGGGGCAATTTTTCACCTTCACTTCCCTGAGAAAATCTCAGGAGAAAGCAAATATTGGGGTAGCACTGGCGTCCACACTTTGGGGTGTTAGATCTATACATAACCTTGCCAGTGCTTCCATAAGCACTGGTGAGGTACAAATTGCCGCCATTATGGTAGCAATCGTGGAACTTCAGGAACAGTGTCAATGCACCTGCACGGCACTGTTGCCGTGGTGACAGGACCATGCAGTGCTAGCTGCCTCTTCACTGCCCCTCCCTAGGCTATGTTTGGACTTGTGAATGGAGCTGTGCTGAACAGCAGGGAGCATAGATGTAGAGCAGTTAGAAATGCTGTACATCTACTGCTCTGGGGAGGAATTAGATCAATGCAATGTGGATGGACTGTGCAGGAGTTCTTCCAGGGATCTCCAGTGAGGTAAGTACAGAAAGGCTCATAACTATGGCCACAAGATACTATAAGGAGTGCATGTGAATCCCTGGGGTGTATACAGCAGGCACAAAAGTGGGTGAGATATACCCTGTTTTTGGGCCAACTGTGGTGGCTGTTGTGTTCTTATGTACATGGCCACTGAGTGACTGTGCTGCTTATTGATCTCAGTGCTCAAATTTCTTCAGTAAGTTGACTTTTAAACAAGCTTTTTTCTTACAGAGCCGAATGGATGTATATTTATCACGATTCCCAGATTGTACTTCTGTGAAAAATCTACTTCACTGGTCCCAGGTAGAACAAAGAAAAAAAATGAAATTCCTGTTATAAACTGGTTTCCACAGTGATCTTAGTGAATCCTGCAGATATGTACCAGGAGAGGTGCTGCTAATGTTTTTTATTTTTTTTTAAAATTTTTTTTTTATTTTAAAGAAAATTACATAGTTATGCACTTATACATTCTTCCCTCTTTTTTTCCCCCCCCTCCCCACCCCCTCCCTCCCCTAAATAGTAAATATTCAATAACATTTATGAGCTAAGGGTTACATTTGGAATACAATTCTTAGCTGTAATTTTACTAATTCACTTCTGACACTCGCTTCCAGGTAATTTTTAACCTCCCTCCATTTATTTTTACACCTTCTTATTTTTGCTAAATCATTTTCAAAATTTTCCCGACATTCTCGAACCTCTACTGCAATCGAGGCTATTATATATTCATACAGTTTCTGTATTTCCCATTTAGTTGCATCCTTCCATCCATTTACTACTACCAATTGAGCCGACCTAAGTATGGAACAGACTACTTCCCTAATCTCTTTTGGCCTTATATTCTCCAGATCCAATTGAAATATTACTATCCTTTCATTTAAATTAATATTAAGTGCATATATATTATTGATCATATTTTCTACCTCCTTCCAAAACACCTGCACTCTCTGACACTGCCAAATCATATGTAAAAATATTCCTCTTTCTTGACATCCGTGCCAGCATTCTTCGGTTACATTTGGAAAGAAGTGTGACAATTGTATTGGTGTTCTATACCATTTATGTATTATTTTCATTCTTGTTTCCCATATTCGTCCATATTTTATTTTTTCCATTCTCTGTATTTCCTTTTTAACTTCTTCTCTGTTTATTCTTATATCATCACTCCATATTCCTCTTATTTCTTCATATATTTCCTCTCCCACTGTCATTAACCCCTTATATATAACTCCTGCAATACCTTTTTCACTCTTCCTCACTTTTCTTATTATTTTATCAAATATTTCATCTTCCTTATTCACTATCTCTCTAATTCTTACTTGATCTATATAAGTCTTTATTCCCCTCGCTTGCAACCAACTTCCTCCCAATAATTGTTCTAATTCCCTTAAATTTTTGGGATTATGTCCCGTATCATATAAATCTTCAATTACCTTTATTCCTCTCCTATATAATCTATTTAATGCCCATTGTAAACCATCCTCAGCTCCCACATTTATTTTCCAGATTGTAGCTAATTTTCCTTCCTCCTGTGCAATTTTTCTTTTCCTTTTATTCCATATTTTCATTGTGCCCAAAAATTTTTTACTCCAATTCCTCTGTTCTCTTGGTAACCAATTTCTATATATTAATTCCTTCCCTTCTATGTTATTTATTTTTTTTCTAATTTGGCCCATTTAGACTCTCCATATTGTAATTCTAATAATCTTTGTATCTGAAAAGCATCATGGTAGCCCTCTATACTAGGTATTCCCCATCCACCTTCCTGCTTTATTGTCGTCAACCACTTATATCTCAATCTCGGTCTTTTCTCATCTGCCACCCATACTTTAATTCTTCTATCCCAATTTTTTAACATCTTCTCTGATACTGCTATAGGGAGTGTCTGAAACAAATAAAATAACTTGGGCATTATAAATATCTTTAACACTCTTATTTTATCTAACCTACTCAAAAATTTTGCATTCCATTTTTTCAATAATTTTTCAATCTGTTTCCAAATTCTTTTATAATTTCCTTCCATTATTTTACAGGGGTCCCTATATATCCATACCCCTAAATACTTTATTTTTTAACTCCTAGCTTTAATCCAGTCCTTTTTCTTATTTCCAATTGCTCTCTTGGTGGTGTGTTCCAAAATAATATTTCTGATTTCTGTATATTCACAAACAGCCCCGATTGCCTCCTGAAGTTCTCCAATGTCGGTATTATCGCTTCAATCATTCTCTGAGGTTCTTCAGTTATAATCATTGCATCATCTGCAAACAAATTCAACTTAACTTCTTCCCTTCCTATCCTAAATCCTTTCCATTGCACATTATCTCTAATATTGTTTGCCAATACTTCTATTGCCAAACCAAATAACCCAGGAGAGAGTGGACATCCCTGCTTAGTTCCATTTTTTATACATAATCTTTCTGTTTTTTCTCCATTCACCCTTACATGTGCTATACATTCCTTATATACTTCCTGCAACATATCACAGAATCTTGGACCCATATTTAATTCTCTACATAACCTAAATAGGTATTTATGAGAAACTTTGTCAAAGGCTTTATATACATCGAGTTTCAAAACACAAGCCTTCCTCCTCTCCCTTCTAGCAGTCTCAACCACATTTATCACCGTTTTTATTGGATCTCCAATTTTCCTCCCCTTCACAAATCCGTATTGATCCTCTCCAATGATTTTAGGTAAGATTTCCCTTAACCTATTTGCTAATATTTTAGCAAATATTTTATAATCTTGGTTACACAAACTTATAGGACGATATGATCCTGGTAGTTCCAAATCTCTCTGTGGTTTTGGAATTACCACGATCTCCGCTTCTTTCCATGTTTTAGGTATATCTTTTTCTATATATACCCTATTAAATAATTTTTCCAAATGTGGCAATAAAATTGCCTTATATATCTTATAATATTCCCCTGTGAAGCCATCTGGCCCCGGGGACCTCGCGTTTTTAAGATCATTAATAACCCCTTCAATTTCCTCCCTAGTAATTCTTGCATTTAATAAATTTTTATCCTCCTCACTCAATTTATTTTTTATATTCAAAGCTAATTCCTCTACTCCACTATCACTATATAATTCTTCATAAAATTCTTTCATTATTTTCTTTTTCTTTTCCTTTTCTTTACATAAAAGATTATTTTTATCTCTCAATGCTTCTATCCATCTTTTTTCCTTCTTCCTTTTCAAATATCTTGTTAGCCTTTTCATTGAATTTATATTCCAACCTTGTCTCTCACTTTTAATATATAAATATTTATTCCACATTCTCTGTTCTTCCCACGCTTCCAATTCTTTTTTCTTTTGATTATATTCTCTTAATTGTCTTACCCCTTTTGTTCTATTATATTCTCCTTGTTTCCTTTGTAAATCTTGCAACAATATTTCTCTCTGTCTATTCCATTCCCTTTTTTGGGAAATTTCTAAACTAATAAGTTTCCCTCTGATATATGCTTTTTTTGCCTCCCACACATATGAATTATAATTTTGCCCATTATCATTAAATCTAAAATATTCCTGTATTTCTCTTCCAAGTTGTATTCTTTCTTGTTCTCCTTTACATACCATTGGATTAAATCTCCATTGTTTTTGCTTAGTTTCATTACTAAGTCTTATCTTAACCTTCAAGGGAGCATGATCAGAGATCCATATAGGCAATGTTTCTGCTTCTATGACTCTTAATGTATTTGTAACCTTTTCCAATATGTAATCAATTCTACTAAATGTCCTATAACGGGGGCTATAACAAGTTAATCTTTTAGTTGGATCTTCATATCCATGTAAATCCCTATACCCCGTTTTTCCCAAATTGTATTTTCTCCTATCATTCTGTCCTCTATCCACCAACTCAATATTAAAATCTCCTGCTACAATAGTTTGTCCCTGTGCAAATCCCTCCAATTGTCTTAAAAAGCCTTTCAGAAAGTTTCTTTGATTTGTGTTTGGTCCATAATAACTAGCTAAAGTAACTCTTTCATCGTTTAATATTCCTTTGATCATAATCCATCTACCTTGACTATCCCTCCTTTGTTCAGAACATTTAAATTGTATAGAATCTCTAAGCATTATTGCAACTCCTCGAGAGTTATTCGCTCCCCTCGATTCGAAAATCTTATTCCAACAACCAGGAATGGAGGTTTTCCCCCCCTTCTTTGTATGTGTCTCCTGTAAAAACAATATTCCCACCTTATGTTGTTTAGTTAATTGGCCCACCCGGTACCTTTTCCCTGGATTTGAGAGTCCATTAACATTTAAAGACAGAAGATTAATATCAGTCATTATCAATATTTCCCAAGCTTCCCTTTCCCCATGTCCTCCTTAGCCATATTCTCTTATTTTTCCCCCCCATCCCCCCTTCCCCCCCCCCTCTTCCCCTCCCTCAGCCCTGGCCCTTCCCAAATCTCCCACAGGGGCTGGACTCCGAAGATAGACTCAACAAGTCCTAGCCAGGGCATAATTGTGGAATGTGCGCTGCCCTCCTCCCTTCCATGAAAGCGAAAGTTAATTCTCTTTTGTTCAACTCCATTTTGACTTCTTGTGGAAAAATCACCCTATCTCAGTTCTTCTCTTTCTTCAGTTTTTGTTGTTTTTTTTGTTTCTGAACTCTAACACGTTTTGCCAAGTCAGTTAATTGATCCACACTGAGGTCTTCCAAACTGTCTCTGCCAGACGAAACGGAGCTAAGTTGACTTGCTTGGCTGTCTGGACGGGGGAGGTCTCCCCCTCCTTCCGCTCCTTCCACTTCTGCTCCTTCGCCACTTTGTTGCGTAGCATTTTTAACATCTTGTTCCGAATATCCCAAATCCAGTAACATCTTCTGCCCTTCAAATTTATTTCTAGCCGTATAACATTTCCCATCCTTAAATATCACCAATTTTACTGGGAAAGACCACGTATATCTCTGTCCCTTTGCTTGGAGAAACTTCACAATCTCCTTCATCTCTCCTCTTTCTCTTAAGGTAGCCGGAGAAAGATCATACAGAGGCTAATGTTTTTTAGGGCTTCATGTGCTGGACAAAAAACCTTGAATCCAGCCCACTTGTTAATAGGGATGTGCACGAATATTCATAGGCATTCAAAATCTGTTCGAATGTGCTGAATTTTGACATTTAAATTTGAATCATCTGTCCTGAAATTTGAATGTAAACATTCAAATTGGATTTTGGATCTATTTGTTCGAATTATCCAGACATTCACATGTGTACGGGTTTGTACACGAAGTGTACTTGTACACATCCATGAGAGACAAAAATGGGTTGCTTACTGGATAACTACGGGATGCATAACAATGTGTACGGATGTGGGGAAGACGTGTACGGGCATCTATGAATGCTGTCAACATTTGTATGTGCAAATTTGAATCAAAATTTGAATGAATAGATTTGAATTTGGTAAATTTGAATCAATTCTTCTTAAATTTGAATTTAAAAGATCCAAATTGAATTAGATTTTTGGGTATTTGATTCGAATAGAATATAAAAAGCATTTGTGCACATCTCTACTTGTTAATGGAGAAACAAGCACAGTGGTGCATGCATGAGCACATAATATACACAGGTAGATGCAGATGATACCCAGCACTATCTCTCTGTGCCAGCTGAATCAGGAGAGGCAACTGAAGTGCTTGACAGGTGCCTGGAGGCAGTAATGGGCTGGATGGGGGGCAATAAATTGAAGCTGAATCCAGACAAGACAGAGGTGCTGTGTGTCACAGGGTCTTGGGTCTGTGTAGTTGGGAGATACCCTGTCCTTGGTGGGGTTGCAGTGCCCTGGAAGGGACAAGTTCATAACTTGGGGGTACTCCTGGACTCCGCGCTAATGCTTGAAACTCAGGTGGAGGCCGTGGCAAGGAGTGCCTACTCCCAACTACAGCTGGTGCGTCAAATGAAACCTTTTCTGGTTAGAGATGACTTGGCCACAGTTATCCATGCCTTGGTAATTTCTAGACTGGACTATTGTAATACACACTACATGGGGCTGCCCTTGAAGACTGCCTGGAAGTTGCAGCTAGTGCAAAATGCAGCCGCTAGAGTGCTGACTGGAATACCTAGCTGGATGCACATCACACCAGTTTTAAAAGAATTGCATTGGCTGCCAATTTGCTACCTGGCCCAATTCAAGGTGTTCGCTCTGATTTATAAGGCCCTAAATGACTTGGGCCCCAAATATCTAAAGGAACACCTTCTCCCGTACTGACCTGCCCGTGCCTTAAGATCTAGCAGTGAGGTCCTCTTGGTTGTCCCACCCCCTTGAGTACTGAGGCTGGTGGGCACTTGTGTGAGGGCCTTTTTGGTGATAGCCCCCTTACCTGAGCACTTAATCACCCAGGTAAGAGCTTGATTTACGCCAAACAATAGCCTGACAGCTGCCCTGTAGTCAGTTGGACAGCTGTCAGGCTGTCATGCACATGAGCAGAGCTCCGTTAAATGATTAAAACAGAAATGGCTTTCGCATCTGTTTTAATCATCTTACGGGAGCTCTGCCCTGCTTTTGACAGCTCCTATACCCAGGTGACAGTTGCTTAGTCGACATCATGGCAGCTGTCAAGTGATCGTTCGGGGTAAAGCAAACCCTTACCTGGGTGATTAAGCACTCAGGCAAGGGGGTGGGTGGGTGGAGAAAACCACGGCATCCCAATGCTGGGATTTACTATGGTTTCCATGGGGATGGGCAGGTTCACCTTGAACTGGCCCTGTCCTCCATTGTCATTAAGATTTGCATTAAGGCTCCCCCAAACCCACCACGGGGCATTGGCAGCCCCATGGGGAGGCAGCCTAAGGCCCTAAATGACTTGGGCCCCAAATACCCAAAGGAACACCTTTTCCCATATCAACCTGCCCATGCCTTAAGATCTGGTGGGAAGGCCCTCCTGGTTGTCCCACTGCCTTCAGCAGTGAGGCAGGTGGGCACTCGGGAGAGGGCCTTCTCAGAAATGCCCCCCAGTTTATGGAATAGTCTCGCCCTTGGGGTACATCAGGCTCCTTCTCTCTTCAGGAAGGCAGTGAAGATGCACTCTTTCGCTCAGGCCTTTGGCTAAATGTTGGTAACATTCCCCCCACTGCAAATACTACTGTTTTAACTGATATTGCATTGTTTTTAACATGTTGGATTTTAAATGTTGTGATGGTTATTATTGTTTTAATATAGGTGTTTTTTTTGATATGCTGGATTTTAAAGGTTGTTACCTGGCCTGAGACCTCCGGGTATAGGGTGGGATAGAAATATAAATAATAAAATTAAATACATACATAAAAATAAATAGTTATTAATTATTCTGGACCTCCAATCTTTATATTTTGAACTTTGGAAGAAAATGAAATAAACTCACTGATCTTGTGCTTCATTTTCTAGATAGTCAAAACAGGAGAACTCAGATACTTTGATTATGGACCAGAGAACATAATTAAATACAATCAGGTAAGAACATAGGGAGTTTGCATGCTTTTTGGCCAAGGATGAATACTAAATGCTTTTATAATGTTAACTTTTTTCCTGCATTGGAGCATATGAAAACATGCACCTAAGGTATAACAATTGTTACTTTGCTGTTACAATTTCTGTTCATTTCTTTAAATTGCAACAGGTATTCTAGATAGCCCTTACTTGCTGCCTCTGTTCTTGCTGTGAACACCACAGCAATGTTTTCTCTAAGGAAATAAACAAGGTTCTATTGATTAATTAGGAGCAAACCAGTGGCTCACATCTTTCAGTGATATTCCTGGTGGTTGATTTTCTACTTTCCTGACTGCATGCTTCATCCTGCTCCTGACTGAATATTTGTTTACAATATCTTTCCAAAACAAGCAGGCAGGAGACTGGGTGAACCATTCTGGTCTTGTGGTTAAAATGCTGGACTCATATCTCACAGTCACAGGGTTTGATTCTGCACTCCTCCACAAAGCCAGGTGGGCAACCTTGGGCTAGTCACAGCTCTCTTTTTGAACTCTCCTGGGCCCCACCTACCTCACAAGGTGTCTGTCCAATTCAAACTGAACCAGAAGTTTCTATGATGAAATGTGAGCCAACCAAAAAGTCTGATTTGAGTGATCTAAAACAGCTTTTTTGTTACAACACAGGAATGATCCAACTCAATGGGGTTCAGTGCAATTTGAACAAAGTTCATCTTTGAGGTCATGCACATCTTTATGTTTGAGAGGATAATGCACCTTTGTGATAACTATTTTTTACTAGAACATTAATTATGTTCCAGGATGCTTGTTAATCTGTAATCTAGTATGTGGAAAAGGACAAGTGCTAACTCTCTACATCTGTAAGCTTACATGGTTTTATGACCAAAGGGTGAAATGAAGAGTATTTCTGTTTCATCTTGAAAAACTAAGAGAAGTTACTTCCTCTGAAGTGCCATCTATACACAGTTGATGGCCTGTGCTGTGATCAGTTTTTACCAAGCATATAATTAGGCCACATAACAAGATGTAAACGAAGCATCACAAATGTGCCTTCTCCTAACTATAATGTTCTGGAGATGTAGGAGGGGCAGACTGGCATGTGAACCATTCCACCTCCATAGGGTCTTGAAGCCATCTCAATACCATATTGGTGGAACTTTTGTTTCCACTGAGCGTAAACTCAGCCTTAAACAAATACATAGTGATGCATGCACATTGTGTCTTAAAGCAATGGGAAAAATGGCTGCTCTAAAGGTACCCTTGGAGCAGTAAGTGGAGATGTCCATACACAGCTGTGGCAGGTATCCTTTCTCTGTGATAGGATAGATTCCATTTTCAGCAAAGTGATTCGGTTGGTACCAATATTTTAACTCTCTTAAATGCTGCACATTGGCTGAGTTTGCACCCACTTACTGGGTAGGATGGAGAGAAAACACAATTGAAGTGTGAATAATAAGTGTTTATTCCTGAGACAATTTGTTGTTTGGCTCTATTGGGGAGCAGCCTGACAGTTTCTGGAATGAACTGAGACTGCTGCACAAAATTCCTCCTATGATTTCAACAGGAAAAATGTCCCAATTTACTTCAGAATGCGTTTCAGTATTTTTTTACTTCATCTCAGATGGTTTTCTTTTTCACAGACAACTCCACCCTCTTACAAGATAGAAGAAATTACTCTACCAGTTGCTGTGTGGAGCGGAGGACAAGACTGGATTTCCCAGCCAGTGGAAATTTCCCAGTTACTTGCTCGGATCAGGAACCTCATTTATGCTGAGGAATTCCCAGACTGGAATCACTACGATCACATTTGGGGCATTGATGCTCATCAGAGGATGTATGGGAAAATCCTGGCTCTCATGGAGCAATAGAAATGCACTAGAACACAATAAAAGTAACACTCTGATTGTCAGGTAGCTGTGGATCCCAGAAACCCAGAAAGGCTAAATATATAGAAATATAAAACAATGCTATACAGCAATGGATCAATGTCACTTACTCAATAAAATGGAACATAAATTCATAAAATGTCAGAAATTCATTGTGTAATTCATCAACGTTGTATAAAGTGTTGCAGCACAAGTGGATGGGAGAAGACAATGTTTAATGAGTCTCCACGGAGGAGCCATCCTCTGTCTGCCTCGTTCGTCCTGAGGCTTACCAAACCAGATGGCCTAGTTTGGCACTGGGGTAACCACTGGTGGCCTTTTGCAGCCACTTACTATAAAATTTGGATTTATGAATATTCTTTATTCCTAGGGACAGAGGCAACCTTGCGTAAGGAAGTTTTGTGCTCTTGTTCAAAGCTCCAGATCAGACTCAGAGGCATGACTGTTGGTGGCTCCATTCACACTTATGTGAAGTTCCATCGCATGCACTTTGATATGAAGTGAATGAGGAAAAAAAATCCTGCAGATCTAACTTGTTGCTCTTTGTATTGTCAGTAGGAAAATTTCAAGCATTCTACAAGAATAACATTCATACATCAAAATGTGCATACATCTAGGTCTAAGGTCTTCATTAGTTATCTATATTCTATACATTGACTCCAAGAGCCCTGACTTTAAGTCCCCATAAATACCAGATGTAAAGTGACCTATCAGAAAGGTGGCAAATCTGCACTTCACTTCCAGTTCGAAGGATCGGAAAAGCGAAGTTCCCACATATGTACTCAGCATTTGCATGTGTGAATGCTAGTACACACAGTCCCTCCTCCCACACGTCCAGACACTTACCTGCAGACAGCACCAGATCAACTCTGATGTGCTGCACAAGCATGTTTGACCCCATGTCATATGATGCATCAGTGTTTGTGCTGTGCATTAGGTGAACCTCCAGCATCCAGAAGAAAGGATGTACACAAATGTTTTTTTTAAATTCAATTCGTATTGAATCGAATGTAAGAGAATTCATATTCAAATAAGTCCCTTCAAATGATGTTAAAATGTGAATCCCATACAAATACGAATATATAATGAAGCTTCATATTACTGTATCAAAACATTCAATTCAAATTTGAATGTCAGTCTTCAAATACGCCACCATTTGATTTGAATTCAAATGTCCAAATTCAGCCAAATGCATGTGAATGTCTGGGAAAGCTGCCAGCACACCCTGCAAACACACAGCTGATAAGAGACTGCTCAGCAAGAGTATTTACTAAGCTGCCTCCAGCACCACAGGCCAAAGAGGAAGTCCAAAGAGCCAGTCCAAAGTTCAGGATTAAGGAGAGCAATCCAACCAGTCCAGTCCGAGGTGAGGGAAGCCAGAAGAATGGTCAACAGGTACGTTCTGAGGTCCAGGAGTTCTAAGCAGTCAAGGTCTAGGAGTCAGGTACAGCAGACTTCTCTTAGGAAAACCAATAGTCTCTGACAAAAGGCCTAGGTATCTGCCAGGTGTTTTATCTTGCAATTCCAGATTACAGCTGCTAATCAACTAATGAGCGCCTCTGTGCAAGTCTCTTCGAGCGTCTTAACCCTTCTTTCTCTGCTCTCCTCTGCTTGAAGCTAGGGATCTCAGTGCTTTGCTGCCCCAAGTCTCCCAAGTCTTGCACTTTGGCCGTGGAGAGGCTGGGCTGCTGGACCCCAGGCTCCACGGGGGCTGGGAGGTCAGAGGTGGGTTCTGGCACCACCTCAGGTTCCCCCTGTACCTGAGGTAGTGCCTCCTCCTCCTGTCTGACCATGACAGTGAATTTCTAATGTTACGAATATTCATGCACACCCCTACCCAGAAGAGGTGTGAATGCAGCATCAAAAGCCTTACCAGTTTTGGCTCTAGGGAAAGCAAGTGCACATGTGGACCACTTAATCATGCTCTGTTCATAGTCACCTCATGGTACCCTCCTGAACAGAAGGAGCCATTTCTGATGTGGATATGGCTCCTTCAAGTGCAGATGCTCCATCTTGGAGTGCTCTGTGAGGTGACTAGTGGGCCAAGTGAGGAAAGGCCCAGGATCCATTCACATCAACGGATTGGAAATAACAGGATCCATTGATTCAGATTTTGTGGGTGGGTGGGCCGGATCCAGCCCACACTTCTTTGTCTGTGAAGCTGACCCGCCACATCTACAAAGTTTAGTTCTTAGCCCTGGAGATTGAAAAGCAGCCCCTAGTAGCTCTGGATGATGGAGGCTGTAGCGGTTTTCACCCATAAATACGGCTTCTACACCCACTTCGCTTTAGTCTCCATCTCAGTCACTGGTTTGGTAGCGTATGTGACCCTTAAAGCACTCTGAGGGGAAAAAATACTGCTTTGCCAGGGAAAAGCTCCCTCCTCTGCAACCTCCGAAAATAACAAGCAGGATGCCCAGAACTGTATTTTATAAGAAAAAAACTTTAATAAAGAAAACTATTTAAAAAGGACCCAACTTAGTGTGCACCTCCAAACAAAAGTGCCAAAACTTCAGAAGCCTTAGGAACAGCAGAAGGCACCTTTTCTGTGTCCACACAGTCTGCCCTCTCCCTGAAAACCTCTCCCTTTTTATAAAGAATTAATTGGCTAGATTTTTCTCTGTCTCTCTTTACACCTGCCAGGCAGGGCAGAGCGATTAGCCTTTTAGATTCAATCAAGAGTAATGGCTTAACAGGAGCCAAACTCTACACTTAATCTCGGGCTTTGGTGTGTCATGATGGCACCCTAAAATATAATTAAATGTAATCAAGGCATCTTTTGTCACTTAGACCAACTTTAACCCTAACCCTACAGGAATTTGAGCAACACTGCAGGAAGGGTGGTATTTGGGTTACTGATTAGTTGTTTTATGAGAGATCGCATTGTCTTATCACTATCCAGCCATCTGCCTAAGCTCAGGAGGACAACCTTACTGGTAAATAACTTAAGTCATGTCTCTCAGCAAATGAAGGAGTGCAGAAGTCCTGTCTCTGCACTTGGTCATTTTGTGACAAGAGCAATCTGTCACCTTCACTTCTCCATAGAAAAACCTCTCCCCATTCTCCACACACAGAACAAGTAACAAAAATAGCCCCCAGGACAGCACACGGTATGGTCTCCCCACCTGTCAATAATTCCTTGCAACCTTGCTGCATCCTGATGTCAAGAAGCCTTTTCTTCACAGTTGCTGTGACCTGCCATCTCAGCTTCGAGCCACTCTCTTGAACTTTATTTTGGCCAGCTAGCTACCGTTTAAGACAGCCTAAAAACTAATTTCGCAAGTCCTTCATATCTCGAAGGTGAGACCCATGTGGTTTGGGGTTCCCCTTGAGTAGTTTTAGGCCAGCTTCCCCCATCCCGACTGTGGTTTGCCTTTTCTTCTTTGCTATAAATGTTAGCCTATTGCTGCCTTGCTTTTATACCATTGCCATGAAGCCTTCCGTTTTATTTTCATTTTGCAAATATGAAAATTAGCAAAACGAAAATAATTTTTCATCTCATTGCTTGCTTTCCACTGTGCCGCTCGAGCCAATTCTCCGTTATTAAAACTAACTTTGGCTATAAACAATCCTATTGGAGTCCTCATGCCTGGCTTTGAGCTAATTTTTCCTCAAAGCAGCTGACAAGCCTTCTGTTCTTTTTCCCACAGCAGACCCCCTGTGAGGCAAGCGGGGCAGTGAGAGCTCAGAAAGAAAGATGGGACTAGCCCAAGGTCACCCAGCTCTCTTCATTGAGGAGTGTGGAATCAAACCTGGTGACTACAAGATATGAGTTTAGCATTCTAACCACAAGAACTGGCTCACAATGTTAAGCTGCTGAATGGTGGCTATAGGTCAAAGGAGAGAAAATTGTTTCCAGACAGCCCACCTGGCAGAACAGTTGGCTAGAAACCCCCCAGATGGAAGGCAGACAGACATCTGAGACTGGCAGGACACCTCAAAGTGCCATGAAATTTGTTCACGAGCCTGATTCTACAGTTCCCCCCTCTCCTTCCTTCCTTCCTTCCTTCCTTCCTTCCTTCCTTCCAATTCATTTGAAATTTTGGAACTGAATGTTAGCAGGGAAAACGTAAGATATAATTACACTTTACAATGGTACTAGAAGTCTTTGCCTTTGCAATCTGTGAGTTCCAGCCAGAAGAATGCAGAAGTAAGAAATATTCTTTATTAGCTTATCTTGATGTGAGTGACTAAAAAAATTGCACAGGCAACGACTTCTAGCTTCAAAGCATAATTATACTTTACTTTTTCCTGCCTCATTCCTGCAGCCCAAAGCAGAGTGAGTATAGAGCACAGAAGGAAGGAAGGAAGGAAGGAAGGAAGGAAGGAAGGAAGGAAGGAAGGAAGGAAGGAAGGAAGGACACACAATACAGAGATGGCCATCTCATAAGACCTAAATTTATGAAGCAGTTTTCATTTGTCCCAAAATATCATGATGCCCACAGTAAGGATGCCAAAGGCATTTTGACTAATAGGTGGACTTCTCAGTGGGACCAAAATGATTGCTGAGACCCTGTATTCAAAAGCCTATGTTCACAAAAACAAAATGACAATAGTTGTTGTCATCGTAGTAACAGTCTTACATCAACAGCGATGGTTATGTTTCCCAGTAGTTATCCAGGGTGTATATTGAGTTTTCTATTGAATTGTAAAAACTACTTATCTCATTAAAAAAAAGGTCATTCTGTCAAAATTTAAAGACTTAACAAAGAATACAGTGGAATTGGTGACTTATGTTATCTGACTCTATTTGGTGCTCCTTGGAAACTGTCCCAGTAATTCCAGTCACTGGGCTACACACAAGACTACCTGTCAGTCTGCAAATAGAGTCCTCCTGTGAGAAGATTCTGCTGCCAGTAATGGGGTAAGAACCAGTGACATTCAGTCCCCACCCTCAGGCCTTGTTTTGTCAAGCATTGCTTGTCGTGTATTGTCTTCCTTCTGGTGAAAATTGAAGAAGAAAGGTTGGATTCCTTTTATCGGGGCTGTGGAAAATAATGTTAGCATACGTATC
This sequence comes from Aspidoscelis tigris stejnegeri, assembly GCA_023333525.1. Classification (NCBI taxonomy): domain Eukaryota; kingdom Metazoa; phylum Chordata; class Lepidosauria; order Squamata; family Teiidae; genus Aspidoscelis; species Aspidoscelis tigris. Next base: position 84,763,699 of record JALMGA010000002.1, on the reverse strand, counting down.
TGACAAAGCATATTTTTTGAGAATTGTAATCTAAAATTTGACAAACACATCCATGTCCGTGGAGAAAAGGGAAGAAGAGGGGAGGGCAGATTTAATAGTACAAATTATATAGACTTATTTGTATTGTATAGACTTATTATTAAAATAAATTAAAAAGATACTTCCAGTGTAATTGCAGTTCACTCATTAATCTCCATGCTCTTGAATTAGTAGTGAATAAGACATCATCTTAGGTTTCTGAAGAACACTGAAGTCATGTGTTCAAAATACCTCTTCAGAAGTGCTCTGTAATGAAATGACAGCTAGAAACACTGCTGATTTCATCTTATGAGGGATTAATCTGAGAATTCCAGACAAAAGCTCAACGCTGACAGAACATTAATATAAATTCCTCTTTATACTGTGCTTTTCTACATCAAAAGGCTAAATGTTGCATCTGCCTGAGGAAATTCATTCATTGTCATTGTATGTTCTTAGTAATTATAAAACATCTTGAAGTCACTGACTTGAACATTCTTTGGTTTCATTCTGAAATGGCTTTTGAAAGCACAGTTTAGATACTTTTAGTATTATAAACTTTCACAAGCTATCTAAGGTTATACACTGAGAAAGCTTTGTTAGCGAGGTCTTCCATATCTAAATTCAGGTAAGTGGAGGTATGGTTACAACACAAATATTTATGTTTTGTTTTTAAAGGAACTATTGTAATTAGTCATTTTTCATTTCATTATATACTGTTATTACTTTATTTGCATTTATAAAAATAATATGAAAAACTAAGGAAATTAGGGCAAAATCCCAAAACAAATAAGCTGCAGGATTCCATGTTCTTGGTCTCAGCAATAAATTTACAAAATGACCTTTTCCTTTCCCTTCACTTGGTCATATCAAGTTAGTTAAACAGAGCTTTGCCTTGTTGAAATTCTGTACTCTAATTCTGTACTTTGATTACCTAACTAAATGATCATCCTTCTAAAATTCTGTTCCCCAATGAATAAGATTTGCTTCTTAAATCTACTTTTCTTGAATGATGAAGGTGATGTTGGTTGATTGTTTTACAATTTAAGACAGAAGATGTCTGTCTCGTTCTCAGTATCCCATCTGGGTCAGTATCCATCCAGAGAGGTCAATTTACCAGGACAAGTTGAAGCAAGGAAAAGCAAATTTTTACAGAAGTCTTTTATGAATGGTAAATGTTAACTTTAACTTATTATATATTATTTAATTCATATTCAATAGAAAAACAATCAGAACTTTCACTTAGAGGTTTGGAAAAAATAAAAAAATCTTGAATATATTTTATTATATGTATATTCTTAATTATAAAGTAATGTTTAACATGCAGAAGCAACATTTGTAATTCATAAAATATTGTTTTGAATTTCTAATGATTCTTTTCATTGATCTCTGATTTAAAGTACCCATCTTTGTCATTGTCTTTGATGTTAAAAGGGAAAGGGGAAAATAGGGCAATATAGAAATTTTGAAAGGCAATATTATGTGTAATTATTGTTAATTTTTCTATGTAATTAAGCTGTAAGGGAAGCGTTATCTGAAAAAATCAAATCAAATCAAATCAAAAGATATTGACAACCATATATGTATAGTTCCTTACAAAGGCATTCAACAAGAATATTTGCCAAGAACTTTTATTTGCTGTACCCAATAGATAATACATTTCTAGGCATTATTTCCTTGCTTTTCATCTGAGCCAAGATGAACAAATCTGAAAAAAAATCTCTCTCCCACCACCGGGCGCAAAGCATGGGCTAGATCTAGGCTTAGGGAGGTGGTTTTGCGCAAGACCGAAGCATTATGGAATTGATTCCCATGTTCATGGGGGATCGCTAGTCTGAAAGTACACAGTTGAACATAAGAGGCTGGGTATGCGATCAAAGGTTGGATCTGGAATTCCACACCCTCGGCCATGTCATGATGTTAACTGCAGGAGTGAACCCAATCAGAGAGTGGGGTGGGAACCCTGACTGGTAAAGGCTGGGAAGCAAATGATGCTGATTGCCCAATGCGTTTTATGTAGCATTTTCAGTGGGAATGTCAAAATTTGGATTCTATATGTTTTTATACATTTTCAGTGGGATTGGGCAAAATGTGTGTTTGCCTCAAATGTAGGTTAATTTCATTTTTAAAATGTCAAGTGAGAATATGGCCTAAATGAAATGGTGGTCAAAAAGATTCCATTCTGACAAAAAGCTGGTATCTCTTTCCCTTTAGGTATTGGTGACACGTGAACCATCTCTGTGAAGGCTGTGGGGAAACAGCAAATCGCTTCTTGATCTTCCCCAAAGTGAGTTTTGATCTTCACCAGATCAAAATGTAATTTGGGAAGATGAAGGGGAGGCTTCCAGTTAGAGCCTTACCATTCCACTCCCCCTTGGTTGAGTAGGCAACCAAGTGGCAAATGTGCTTTAATCTTAACAAGTGCAAAGTAATGCACATTGGGGCCAAGAATCCAAATTACGTCTATAAACTGATGGGGTCTGAGCTTCCTGCAACACACCAGGAAAGGGATCTCGGGGTTTTGGTGGACAGTTCAATGAAGGTGTCAACCCAGTGTGTGGCAGGAGTGAGAAAAGCTAACTCAATTCTGGGAATAATTAGGAATGGAATTGAAAATAAGTCAGCCAGTGTCATTTTGCCTCTTTATAAATCTATGGTGAGGCCACATTTGCAATATTGTGTACAATTCTGGTCACCACACCTCAAAAAAGATATTGTGGAACTAGAGAAGGTGCAGAGAAGGGCAACCAGAATGATTAAGGGTCTGGAACACCTTCCTTACGAAACCAGGCTGCAACGTCTAGGCCTCTTCCATCTGGAGAGACGGCATTTAAGAGGGGACCTGATTGAAATATATAAAATTGTGCACGGTATAGAAAAAGTGGATAGAGAAAATTTCTTTTCTCTATCGCACAACACTAGAACCAGGGGGCACTCTATGAAGCTGATGGGTAGGAGAATAAGGTCTGACAGGGGGACGTATTTCTTCACCCAGAGGGTCATCGGTTTATGGAATGTGCTGCCGGAAGAGGTGGTGACAGCTACCAGTCTAGATGGCTTTAAGGTTGGGTTAGACAAATTTATGGATGACAGATGTATCAATGGCTACTAGAACGAATGCCTAGGTGCATCTTTCAGGCTGAGGGGGGGAGGAACTGGGCGCTTCTAAGGCCATCTGCTGGGACTCGAGAGCAGGAGAAGGTTTGTCCTTGTCTCTGCTTGAGATGCCCATGAGCATTTGGTGGGCCACTGTGTGCGACAGGATGCTGGACTAGATGGGCTGTGGCCTGATCCAGCAAGGCTTCTCTTATGTTCTTATTTTCTCTTGGCAAGCTGAATTTACAGCCCATTCTATAGCTTTCTTAGCCAGGCACATGTTCAATTATGGTCAGCAGCATCCGATCAACTAACTGGGAACTTAAATGCATATTTGTTAAAGTAATTATGATAAAGTCTGACTGAAAAATGCAGTTCGTTTGTAGATCCTTCAGGATGTGGCTACTGCTTGTCACAGTGTTGGGACTAGTAACTGGAAATTCAATGGAGACAGAAAGAAGAGTAAAGATGAATCCTGAGGCATCTATGAATATAGTAAGTTAACAGCTTAAACAATTAGGACCCTTAGCAGTATTATGACTTAGTCCTGTTTTCTGTGTTTGCCAGGAAAATGCTGCAAGCAGTTTTTCCTACAGGGTATGTGACCCTTGGAAGGTCTGAAGGTTGAGAGAAACTAAATAATAGGTGTGCCCAGATGTTAATACTTAGAAGGGAAAGTCCCAGATAGGGGCCTCCTTTAGTGGTGCGAATGGAACTCTCATCATCCCTGCTTCTGAATCTATTCATTCAAATGTTAGATACAAATTTGAAGATACAAATGTCAAAAACATGTGTATCTGTGCGCATTTGGTATGCATCCTGCTTTATCTCATATGCATCCAATTTTTGTTCCATATTATAAGTAGAAATGCATACAGATATGTATGATATTCATACAGATACTTATGTAATACATAAGTATCTGTACATTCGAATGGTTTAAATAATTCAAACAAATGTTTTGGAAACATTCAAAATTTGTTTGAATGTCTATATTTGAATGTGAAGACATTCTATTTGAATTTGAATGTCCACATTTGAACGAATTTGATTGAATTTCGAATGTTACAAATATTTGTATACATCCCTATGAAAGACAGCGATCGCAGAACTCAGTGAGAGTCCAATTATGCAAAGAAGGCAAACAGTTTCAGGTGGGGTTGGGCAAACAATGTTGATCACTGTCACCTCCGTATCATGGAGGCCTTGCCATCTGCATGCCTTTGATCTCGATGAAGGCCCTTAGTCCAGACACAAAGGAAAGTGCAGAAACAGCCACAGTTTGCTCTTGACAAAAAGGAAGGAAAATACCTGATTGCCTACTGCACAAGGTCATTTCTTACAATTACTCTACCTTCTCAATGTTCTGTATAATTTTTTCTGAATAATTATGTAATTTATGCTTTTTCCTGTTTGAGGAAAATTTTGGAAGTATTTCATTTTTAACCTTGCAGAGTGAAATCATCCATCAGTGGGGATATCCTTCTGAAGAGTATGAAGTTCTCACAACAGATGGCTACTACCTGAGTCTGAACAGAATTCCAGGAGGTTAAGTCACCTGAACTAGCTGCAGTGAATATTTTAAAGGATGGTTTTGCACTTTGCCTCCTGTAGACCTGGGTATGGTGCAGAGAATGGGCATGGATAAAACATGCCTATACTTTCTCCCTCATAAATGATTACAATCAGCAGTTCTTCCTGGATGGACATGCCAAGAAGAATTATTTAGATATGAAATATATTGTTGCTTAGCATACCTGAGGCTTGAACTTGGCCCCTTGGCATTTTTAGTCATACTAATAGCTTGGGCTTTTTCTGCACTTGCTAGTGATCCTGACAAGTAGATACTGTACATTCAGGACCTCCTCACATTAGTATGGAATAGGGGAGGCCCTGAATACCACTGGTATTCTTTCTCCACAGAGGATGGAGCACAGTCCCAATAAATGGTTCAGTATTACCAGTCCTTGACATCAAGGACTACTGGGGGGAAGGAGGGGGTTCCACTAGCACTAAGGACCCATTAAGGACCCATTAGATACTGGTTTGGTACAGATCAGGAAGACCCTGTTGCCTCTTCAGACCCCATTAGAACCCAATGCGTTCATACCTGTTCATACCTGTTCAAGGGAAGTCCTGATTGTATGGGGTCTTCAGACTCTGAAATCTGGTCTTCCCGTGGACTCTTTAAAGGCATCTTTAATCAGGTCAATGGGGGCCTGGGGCAGCACCATCAATGAGATATAGGTGCCCCCAAACCGAAATTGACAAAGCAGGTGTGCATTCTCACAGACTGTGTAGCCATCATCCAGAATTCTTTGAAGATGAAACCATCTGCATTGAGTCCTTGCCAGGATCCGGATCTTCTAGGACCTAATTCATTGAAAACCCCATTTCTTAGTTACGGATCTTGGTAGATCCAGATTAAGGGAGGAAAGTGGAAAAAAAACCAGTATACCAGCTCAGCCTTGTCCATGACATGGAAAGTGTGCCACTAAAATGGATTTCTAGGGGCTCCAAGGTTAGAAACATTCATTCCTACCAAGCTGGCCCTAAAGCACCTGTGAGTTTCAGGGCCAGTGCAGGGACTGGACTGGACCAGGGCCACAATGCATTAGTGTGGAATGTGGGAGGCCCTGAATACCACTGGTATGTTTTCTTGACATAGGACAAAGCACAATCCCAGTTTCAACCAGTGGGCCTTACTAATCAAGACCCACTGGTTGAGATCATGGCAAGGGAGTACAGAAATGTCCTCTGTTTCAAAGATATTAATTTCATATTTCTTTTACTTTCAGGTTCAAAGGCATCTATATTACTGGTTCATGGTTTGACAATGGAAGGTAGTGTTTGGGTTGAAAACCCTCCACATGAGAGCCTGGGCTTCATATTAGCAGATGCCAATTATGATGTTTGGATTGGCAATGTCAGAGGAAGCTCCTGGTCTCGAAGACACAAAAAATTTACAGTTGAACAGGAAGAATTTTGGAATTTCAGGTGAGTCCAGATGATCAAACATGAATGGAGCTGCCTCCAGATGCACAGTAACTGTGATCCTTTTGGGATCTAATTGGGATTTTCACACATTCTTCTAGCGTTCCCAGTACAGTCCTGATTTAGGCAGGTGAAAAACTATTTTTCTTGTGAAATCCAGCAATAATTAAGGATGTGCTTGAATATTCATAACATTTGAAACTCGGCCAAATTTGACCAAATTTGGACATTTGAATTCAAATTGAATGTTGGCACATTAGAAGATGGACATTCAAATTCGAATAGAATGTTTTGATACATTTGTATGAAGCTTCATATAGGATCTGTATGCTATCTGTATGCATTCATATGGGACTGAACATTCGTATCAAATACTAATCCTACCACATTTGAAGCAGATCTGTTTGAACAAATGTGAATTTTTCTTGTATTTGATTCGATATAAATCAAATTTAAAAAATAATTTCAGCACATCCTTAGCAGTGACACCAGAGGTCTCTTTGCACTACAGCTAAAATGCTGTAGAGTGCTTCAGCCCAAATGCATCTAAGACAGTTTCCCCATCTGCACTGGCAGGTAAAGGACACATTGCAAAGGCATCTTTTACCTACCTACGTGTGGATGGAAAACTGTCTTAGACACATTTGGGACAAATGGCAGCCCTGGGACTCACAAGTCCTGCCCCCGGCCTACCCCCATGGGCTCCTGTGGAGCCAGGGGTGGACAGCCCTGGCGCCTCCCTTCCCAGGGGTCACACATGCTCTGGGAGCCCAGAATGGGCTCCTGCAGCTAGTGGGACCCCCCTAACACCTCCCTGCCCTGGGGCCGCATGCATGCACCCACTTCTTACCTGGTGATCGCCCGGTTGCTACTGGCATGATCGGACTGGCCGCGCTTTGCACATGTGCACGGTGGCGCCCCTGATTGGCCAGGCACCTGCACCTGTGCAGATGGCCAGTTGAAGCCAGGCAGGTGCCTGGCCAACCATGTGCAGGCGCAAAGTGTGGCCAGCCTGATAGTGCCAGTAGCGACCAGGCAACCACCAGGTAAGGAGCAGGCATGCGAGCATGGCCCCGGGGTGGGTGAGTATTTGAGCGGGTTCCCGCCAGCTGCAGGAGCCCAATCTGGGCCCCTGGAGCATGTGCAACCCCGGGGAAATGAGGCATCAGGGCTGTCCTCCCGTGGCTCCACAGGAGCCAATGGGGGGAGGCCGGGGAGAGGCCCAGCTGTCAGGGAGGGAGAGTGTGCGAACGTTTTCCCTCTGTTACAGCTGGGAACGACTGGGGACGGGCCGAACACACTGAGAAGGTTTCAGAGCCCAATTTTGGGCTCTGAAATCTGAACGCATGTATACACATTGGGATGGGCCGGGGTGGCTCAGACGGGAGCCACTGGCCCAGAGGAGTGAATGCTCCATCCCAACGTGTTCTACACGTGTTAAAAAACCCCTCGTGTGAAAAAGCCTCCTGTTTCCCATAAAAGTGATATTTACTTTGACATTTATTAGTAGTTTTCTGAACTGAATTCAGTGGGGCTACTGGAATGAAAAACAACAAAACTAACTATGTGGGTCCTTGCCTGGCTTCTGATAACCTTGCAAGCTGCTGTATTAGGCCCTGGATTGCTCCTCACATCTGGTTTTGGAGTGGCAAGAGGGAATTGCAGATCTTGTTGAGGTCCCACATTGCCTCTTGCTATCTACAGACAACCTAGAATTCAAAAATTAACTCTTTTTTTGACACATTCTTAAAGAGATTCTATTTAACGTATGTGCTGAATGCTTTTCTACGTTTGACCATAATGGCGATTGATTATTGTGCCTATGAACCATGTGACTAATCCTAAAGACTTCAATATTACCTTCAACACAGAGAAAATCCAATGTAAATGAAACCCGAGCAGGTCTAAGGTCACAGCACTCAGTGTGCCCTTAGGATTGTAATTTAATCCACTTCAAGCTTCACTAATATTTGCTTCCCCCAATCTAATACAAATTAGCACTATCCTTTACAGCTCCATCTTTTACTCTTCGTATACACAAATTGTCTTGACTCAGCTATGCTTGAAGCTCAAAGTTAGATCATACTAGTTTTATTTTAGCTTTATTTGCAGCTGCCACATTGTCTACAGAACTTGCAAAGCTTTATTAACTGCTATTACTTCCTGTTGAAGCAATCAGTTTCATTTTGCCTATAATTGTGAAGCCCTCTAGCTCTTAGTATCCTTTTATTTTAGTGATTTAAGATTATTATTTATCATTATATAAACAGAAATTATTCTAAGGCTAGGAGAGAGACTCAAAAACACATCTATTCCAGCTGCTTGGACATGCATGTCCCCATTATAATCCATAGGTATGCATCAAGAAACTCTGATCCTGAGTGTAATTAATTTTGAATGATGTCTTCTGATTTTCAGTTTTCATGAAATGGGGATCTATGACTTTCCTGCCATGACTGACTTCATTTGGGAGAAGAGTGGACAGAAAAAAATCTATTATGCTGGGCATGCTCAGGGATCTACTATAGGTATGTGAACAATGAACTTGGCATTCAACTATGCAGACAATGAAGTATCATATTGCTCTTAGTTATGACTGCACTTTTTACTATAACACCTAAAAGGCAGAAGACATAAGTAATAAGGTTGTAAAGAATGTTGTACCAAAGAATCAGAATTTGGGGGCATGGAATGACTGAATGATCAATTTTCTTTTTGTGTGGCTGCATGCAGTATGTAGATATTAGCCAGTCACCACTGTAACAGTTCTGTAATGCAAGCATGTTCACTTTTTTTCAAAGAAAGTTATCTATATTGATAATTTTATTTATCCATTTATATGTAATCTCAGGACCCAGTATAGTATACCTTCCAACACGTGGAGATCCATGAAATCCCAACCTATGTAGGTCACTTACCTTTTCAAATCTTGGGTTGCGGATATTGAATTGTTTTTCTCCTGTTATGATGCACAAAAGGATGATAAATTACATTTCTCTTCTCTGTCTAGCTTTCATTGCACTTTCTGTTATTCCTCAACTGGCTGAAAAAATTGAGATGGTTTTTGCTGTCGGACCAGCATATACATTGCATTACAATATATCCCCCCTTGTACAGCTTACCCGATTACCGCCAATATTGTTGAAGGTATGTGAATTATGACCATTTTCTAAAATATAATTTTGAGCAAGGGGATATGCAAGATTAATTTATTTGCGTATGATAAAATTATAATCTCACGAATAGAAAACTCATCACACGACTTTTAGGCAAGATTAACATGGTGCCTTTATGGTGCTTTGAGGGAACTATGAGAGTGCAGACTCTACACCGCACTGCTTCCCCCTGCTTCAAACCTGAACAGCATATTAAAAAGGGTGGGCATCACTCTACTGGCAAAGGGCTTTATAGTCTTCCCTGTGGCACAGTATGGCAGTGACAGCTGGACCATAAAGAAAGCTAAAGTTTCAAATCATGTTGCTGGAGAAAACCTTTGAGAGTCCCTTGGAGTACAAGAAAGTCAAGCCAGTCAATACTAAAGGAAACTAACTATGGCTGTGTCCCCATGCAACTTTGGTGCGGTTCCAAGTGCAGGATCGGCAAGGTTTGTCCCCATGGGTTTTGGATTTGGTCCATGAAAAGCATACCAAATCCCCCCAAGCTGTGCCAGAAGAGTGCCAGATTTGATACCTGAAAAAACAAGTCTTGGCATGGTTTGGGGGACCAGCATGCGTTGCTTAGTAAGCCTATCCCGCACATGGGGATGGTGCCGACTGAATGATCTGGGCAAACAGGAAAGAGGTTTGAATTTTAAAGCCAAGCCTCTGTCCTGTCAGCTGTGATTGTGAACAGGGGTTGCACAGGCTTGAGATTTCTCACTTTTCCAGGGGGGCAATAATTAAATATTTTGATAACAATGGTTCCTGAGGGTTCTATGGGACTGGAACTACATGGGGACGTGCACGCACCTGACGTACTTACCTCTTCCTCGCCAGGTTCCAAAGTGGTGAGCCGGACTGGCAGCACTGTGCGCCTGCATGTTCCACCTACTCTGGTTGGCTAACTCCAGCTGACTAGCTAGCTCTCATTGGCTAGGCCCTGGGCCTGAGCCCAGGGTGAGCAGGTGCTTATAATCTCTGTTTTTTTTTTTTTTTAACCAGATAATATTTGGGAGGAAAGAATTTTCCCTGCTGAGTCGAAGTTCGCGAAAAGTTGTGTCCCAAACATGTAGCTTCAGAATAATAGATGAGCTGTGTAAACAAGCTAATCAACTTTTTGTCAGTGGGTTCCATGAAAAAAATTTAAATGAGGTATTTATGTATGAAAAGGTTTTTTCTTTTTGTTAAGTTTACTGTATTTTAGTGTATTAATTAAACTTAGGGTATTTTAGAAGTTCATAAACAGAGCAAAAAGCAAGCTTGCGAAAAAGGAAATAAAAACTTGTGAAAAAGGAAATAAATAGGGGCGTGCACGAATATTCAAAGGTATTTAAAATTTGATTGAATTCATCTGAATTTTGACATTCAAATTCAAATGTCTATAAATTCGAATTTAAAAATTTGAATGAATTTCAAATTTCGGATCTATTCATTCAAATTATCCAGACATTTGCATAAATTCGAATGTTAAAGATTCAAATTGAATCAAATTTTCAGATCTTCGATTCAAGTTGAATCAAATTCCAAAAAATGCATTTGTGCACTCCCATAGAAATAAACAGTTTTAATAGAGAATGAAGTTTATTTTAATTAACAGGCACCTGAAGTCAAAGTGGTAGATGCCATAATGGGTCTCAGCTTGTGCCGAACTTTAGTTCACTCTTAGATGCTGCATTGTGCCATCCTGGTTTCTTTCTTTCTTTCTTTCTTTCTTTCTTTCTTTCTTTCTTTCTTTCTTTCTTTCTTTCTTTCTTTCTTTCTTTCTTTCTTTCTTTCTTTCTTTCTTTTCAGATATTTATATCCCACCGTTCCAAGAGTCCCAGGTTGTGTTACAACAGTAAAAAGATAAAAAGATAAACATTTATAAACATAATTGATACATAATTACAAGAAGATCCTCACTGGCAGGTGTATATGGGAAAAAGCTCTCCTTCAGAAATAATTAGGAGCAGGTGGGGGACAATTGCAGACCATAGAAACTGAATGGAAATTGCACCTGTTCTGTTTTCCATCACCACTTCCAATTTTCCAGGCTACTGTTCAGTTGAGGCTGCACTCCCATGCCTAAGAGTATCTAATCGCCACCTATACAGCAGCTACATATGTACTTGGCTTTCTTTCTTTAAGCAGCCAAAACTATTATTAAAAAAAAAAACACCCTCTGCTTTTCAGTCTTTGCAACCATTCATGTGCTCTTTGTATCAGCCAGCATAACAATCATAAAGCACCTTTGGCCACAAGATACTGCAAGAAGCACATCAGAGTTCCTGAGGTGGAAACAGGAAGCAGAAAAGCTGCTTTGTACCTTTTCCCATGGCACTGGAGCTGTTGTAGTCGCATGCATGGTCACTGTGTAACTGTGTTGCTTATTGACCCTAGTGCTCAAAGATCTTCAGTAAGTTGACTTTTAAACAAGGTGTTTTTTTTCTTACAGAGCCGAATGGATGTGTATTTTTCACGATTCCCAGATTATACTTCTGTGAAAAATATCATCCACTGGAGCCAGGTAGAAAAAAATAAAAGAAATAAAATATCTTACTCATTCATTTCCACCGTGATCTTAGTAAATTTTGCATATACTGTATGTACCAGATGAGGTGTTATGTGAAGGTTGTTTAGCGTTTCATGTGTTTTCGAGAAAATCTCAGTTAGGTGAGAACAAGCACAACTGTGTATGTATGGGGAGATATCGTGCACAGCTAGATGCCCTATTCAGCAAGGTGGGTACTAAGGTGGTGGTTGCACCTAAGGTTTAATCCAGCTTCAGTCCACTTTCAAAGTGAATGAATTCATCAGCCAAGTGACCGGCTGTTTTCTTTCAGTGCTAAATAACTCAGAAAATTCACTTTTAAGATTAATAATGTGAAAAGAAAATTACATTAAGTTTGGCTCTGTATGCTGTAAGAAGAGGGACCAGAGGGACTCTTGTCTTAATTTCCTTTCCTTGTCGCCGCGTTCCAGTGGGACACATTTTGTAAAAGGGGCCCAAACAAGATGTTCTCATTGGAGAACACAAGTGACATGTAAGCAAGATATGAAAAAGATATTCTACCACTGCTGCGCCACAAACACACAGTCTTTCTTCATAAGGTGCCTGATGGCATCTCCCATACTTCGCCATGGAGTCAGTAAGTTCAAAACGTGCATAAGTGAATTGTTGCCTTAACTGGTGGGGCATTTTGTAAACTAAGGGCCTTTCCGCACTGGCTCTAAAAACACATTTAGAGCCAGATGTGGAACGGATTTGGACGTGGCTTCCGCATAGGGAACCCAATTAGGGCCCCTTTGAAGACGCCACGTCCGCATAGGGTGGCTGGTTAAAACGTTTCTGCCGCCGAAATCCGGCCCGGAAGTAAGACCTGGAAAAATCAGGTCTTACATCCGGCTTCCCCCCTTAAAACGGTTTGGAAACGAATGTTTCCGCACCGGAGGGGGGAAAAGCCGGATTGGCGGCGCATGCCCAGCTGCCAGGGAGGGAGAGCGCATGCTCTCCCACTTTGACAACTGGGCGACTCTGGGATCGAGCTGCCCTGCCTTCCCTCTGCCAGAAAACCGACGATCATCGGTTCTCTGGCAAGGAGAAGGCAGCCCCCCCTCCTACTTTCACTCCCACCCTCCGGGGATTCCCTTTCACTTAACCCTTCGTCGGGAGCTCCGTTCTCAGCCTCGGCGCACTGGCGCTGATCGCGCATGCGCGTGCATCGCCACTGCCGGTTGCAGGAGCGCAGGGCTTCTGGGAAATGTAGTCCTGGGCTCCTGCAGTCAGCAGAGGTGACGCACACGCATGCGCGATCGGTGCCAGCGCGCCGAGGCTGAGAACGGAGCTCCCGACGAAGGGGTAAGTGAAAGGGAATCCCCGGGGGGTGGGAGTGAAAGTAGGAGGGGGGGCTGCTTTCTCCTTGCCAGAGAACCGATGATCGTCGGTTTTCTGGCAGAGAGAAGGCAGGGCAGCTTGATGGCAGAGTCGCCCAGCTGTGACAGCTAAGGGCCGGTTTTGGGTGGGGGCTGGTGCATTTGCACAGCACCAACCCAAAACCGTTTTTAAATCCGGCCCTGCCGCCGCAGCCCTGCATGTGTGCGTACACGTGGGGCGCAGGGAATCCGTTTCTGCTGGAAACGGATTCCCTTCTTAAAACGTTTCCGCCGAAAATGGATCTTTTTAGATCCGTTTTCGGCGGCATGTGCGAAAAGGCCCTAAATATTTTTCAAGTTGGAAAATAGATTTCATTTGTGCTAGCCATTTTAGTGATTTTAGGTTAGAAAGGCTAGCAATATCATTTTGTGCACAAATGCCCATCATGCTCTGTCTAAAAATCTCCTCGAACATTTGCAAGGAAAGACCAAAGCAAGAGATTATGCTATGCAGTTGGCAGACTCGTGAATAGGTGCTCTCATTACTACATTGTTCTTCTAGGCACATTCTTGGAAATCTGTTTCCTGACATTGGGATTAAACATAATCAGAAATTAAATATTTTGATATCAGTGGTGCATTGAATGGCTTGAACTTCAAGTTCTGCTCTAACAGCAGGGTCTGGGAGAGTTCTATTGACACTCAGTATCCATCTTAGGGTGCATCCCCAAAAGACTTATTTGCCTCTCTAGTGTCCCTCTACTGTCACCCTATTCAAGCGGACTTTAAAAGTGCCCTGCACTTCCGGAAAAAGCGTCCGCATGAGGCTCAGAAAAACGCGCATTTAAAATGCACCTTCTGTCCCCACGGAAGCATGTTTTCTTTCCCTGCATCTTTTTCTCCCCACCCCCTCTCTTGTTCAAAGGAAAAATAGCCATCGGTTCTCTGTTCGTCTCCCAGATCTCCGACCCCGAAATGGCTTGCCGTCCTGGCTGCAGCCATCAGCCGAGCAATCCTTTGCTCATTCACTCTAACACAGAACACTGTCAAAATCCACCCGGTAGAGCAGCAGTGACTTTAAATACACCCACTTCACGCCTCAAAACAATTTTGCAATTCTCTGCAATTCTGACTCTTTGAAAGTTCTGTTCTTTAGAAAGGGAAGGAAGGAAGCTGCTGCAGTTATGGCTGTGTGTGCAGGCAGCAGTCCCTGCCTCTTTTGACACGGAGCGTCCCCAAGGTAAATGCTGTGAGAAAAACCCGTGAATTCCAAAAAGAGCGATGAAAGTCTTCTTTAAAGGGCACGTATTTTGTCGCGGGTTTTCCTGCTTTTGTAGTGCTGGAAGCTCGTTCAAAACCCTGGCATGGGGGCGCTCAGAGGCAAAAGAAGAGTTTTAGCACACTTTAAATTGCTTGGGGATGCACCCTTAATAATCAAGTCTGAATTTGTTCCAGTTGGGAGATATTTGAGAAACCCCAGACTTCTGCCTCATAAGTCAGCACTGGAATAAGTTTTGCTCTGTTTGCTGTAAGAAGAGGCACCAGAGAGCCTGGATGTCTGTAGATGAACAGATTATATAAAGAATTTGGCCCTGCTACAGCTCTTAGTACAAAATTCTTCAAATCCAGAGGCCAAGAACCAGTCTTGGAAACAACTCAAGGTATCCACTTAGGGCATTTTGAAATGGCTTGAGTTCAAAACCTTGGCATTGCTTCCAAGGTATCTCCAGAGATAGCAGCAAGGGGTGGACCAGAATAGACCACCCAAACGTTCCTCTCCGTTAGCAACCCCATCCCAGAATACAAATATGGAGAGGGTAGAAGTACTGTATAGGAAGGCATAGGTGAGTAATTGCCAATCATTATTTTTGCATCATAGGAAAATCTTCTTAGAATGATACAGAAAAAAGGAAGTAGAACTCAGTGATCCTGTTTTTCATTTTCTAGGCAGCCCAAACAGGAGAATTCAAATACTTTGATTATGGACCGAAGAACATAATTAAATACAATCAGGTAAGGACATAGGTAAGGAATGCGCTCAAATGACATCTCTCTACACCTATCATATTTCATGATTTTAGGATCAGATCAAGCGACAATGAGCTAAAAACAAGATGAGTATTTCTGTCTCATCTGGAATGCAAACTAACACAAGTTACCTGCTCTGAAGTTCCATCGATGGATACTTGACAGCCTGTGCTGTGAACAGTTTTTACAAAAGATATTTTACCTGCATACATGCAGGAAAGGAACCATCACAAATGTGCATAGAGGGAGTTCTAATACCATAAATGATCCATCTTCTCTAGCCTAAAATGTTAATGAGAGGTGGCAGAGCCAGACTGGCATGGGAACTATTCCACCTCCATCCAGTCTTGAAGCCATCTCAGTGGTATATCTTTTAACTGAGTGTAAATTCAGCCTTATACAATACACAAGGATGCAAATTCATATGAATGACGAATGTTAAGAATATTTATGCACACCCCTACTGGAACAGTTAGTGGCACAGAATGCAGGATGTAGGGTGAAGTGTTTTTGCAGTTTGTCCCAAATGGCTCATCCCCATGATCAAAATACTGCGAGGCAAACCTGAGTTCACCTCGCAGGGTCCCCATGAAAAGCCCCTAATCCAGGCTACATGCGGGACAAATTGCCAAAACCCGCAGTAAAAAAAACACCCTTTACAGCCTTTCTCGCCCCGAATTAGGAGGCGAACACGTATTATCCTGGGGGCATGGGGACGTTCCTAGGTTAATGGGCGTGTAGGTTGGGGATTGCAGCATTAGTGGGCGGGATTTTGCTGTCCCTCCCATGCTCACTGAGATCACAACTGCCCACCCTTGCCTGATCGCCCGATTGCCTGGGTAAGGGCTTGATTTAGCACATGAGCGCCTGACAGCTTCCCTGCACTCAGCTGAGCAAGATCAGCTGTCACACGGAGGTGTGCCCACTGTCAAGCGAAGCAGCGCAGCTCTGGAAAAATAACTGAAGCACAGCCGTGGCATCAATCAATGAGCCGCTTTCCCTTCTGCACCTCCAAAACCATACACTAAATAGTAGCGTAATAGGAAGGGAACATGGCTCATTGATTGAAGCCATGGCTGTTTCAGTTATTTTACCGGGGCTGTGCTGCTTCGCTTGACAGTGGGCATACCTCTGTGTGACAGCTGATCTTGCTCAGCTGAGTGCAGGGAAGCTGTCAGATGCTTGTGCACTAAATCAAGCCCGTGCCTTGCCGCGGTAAACCCCTGCAGGGGTTTACTGCGGTTTTCATGGGGACAGGCAGGTTCGGCTTGAACTCGCACTGTCCTCAGTCACCATGGGGACTTCTTAATGTGAACTATGATTCGCATTAGGGCTGCCCTGAATCCACCACAAAGTAATTGAAGATCATGGGTGTGATGGTTAAGCTGTAACAGTGGTAAGTTAGGTAAGTATTGTAGGGTAAAATTAGTTTAAAAAAGCAAGCCTGCTAGGGGGCAGAGCTTACAGGTGCAAACAGAAAAGGGGGTGAGCAAGCTCTACCAGCTGACCAATCAGAGAAGGAAAACAGTGGCAGAGAAGGCTTATATAGTGGGAGCAGAAAGACAGTTAATGTTTGTTAGGTTAGGATAAGGGCCGAGTGTAATTAAAGTGTGGGATCCTGAATGGGAGAAGGCAGACTGAATTTTAGAGTCTCTCTTTAAAGGAAGAAAGTTCATACGTTGAAACTGGTTATCATTTATCAATAAATAAGTGAGGGTTTTTCAAACTTGTGAGCAGACTAGTTGTCTTGGTAATGGGCCTTGATACATTGTGACTCCTAGAGCTGTGAAAAGAGACGGCATATATCGACTATTGGAACACAGAGAAAGAAATCAAATCTTCTAAGTATTTTTGAAGCTGGGCCCAAATGAACTAAAACCCCACTGAGGCTAGTGAAGCCGGGGGTGGGGGGGCAGTGGTATAATGCCTCAGGTCAGAAGTAGGCATGGCAAATGGGACGAGAGACAATTTGTTGTTCTGCATCAGTTTGGGGCAGCCTGATAGTTTCTGAAATTATATTAGGATTGCTGCAAAACATTCTTCCTATGTTTCAGCCAAGAACCTCTCCATTTGCGTCAGAATGCATTACGGGGTTTTCTTTAGTTAATCCCTGGTGGGCTTCCTTTTTGCAGACAATTCCACCCTTTTACAAGATTGAAGAAATTACGGTGCCAATTGCTGTGTGGAGCGGACGTCAAGACTGGGTTTGCCAGCCAAAAGAAATTTCAGAGTTACTGTCACGTATCCATAACCTTATTCAGGCTAAGGAATATCCAGACTGGAATCACTGGGACTTCATTTGGGGCATTGATGCTCATCAGAAGATGTACACAGAAATCCTTGGTCTCATGGAGCAGTAGATATGCACCAGAACTCGACTAAAGCAATGTTCTGGTTGCCAGGTAGTTCTGGATCACAGAAGATCAGAAAAAAAACACCCTAAAAATAATGAAAATGGACAAAGTGAATATTACTCTATAATACAGGAATATAACAATTCCACTTACTAAAAAATGGAACATAAAAGGACTTTCCATATACCACACTTCTTTTTGTCAAAGATTCGTTCTGTTGTTGATCACTGTATTGTGCTGCCACACAAATGCCTGGGAGAAGGTCATGTTTAGTGATTGTCAGGATGTCTCCGTGAAGGAACCAACCTTAGTGTGCTTTGCCTTCCTGAAGCCTCCCAAACTAGTACGGCTTAGGCTGGCACTGGGGCAGCCAGTGGTGGTATTTTGCAGTCACATGTTATGAAATGTGGCTTTATGGATATTTTTATCCATAGGGACAAATGGAAGTTTGCTTAAGGAGATGCATGTGATGTTTAGATCTGACATGTGAAAAGTGCAATCCAGACTCCATTTTGGGGACTCTAACCTCATTTTAAAATGCATCCTAGAAACATTTTCCTGTGACTCCCTCCATGCAATCACAAGAGCTATCAATTTTTAACTCACTTCTCTGCCTAAACTGAATGAAGTTCCATCAGATCTGGTCAGAACTGGTATGTTCCTCAACAGACGACCTAAGAAGATATTAAGCTGTCATTTTTGAACTTGACTATTTGTTAGTTTTGACCAAGATATACTTACATCGAGGATTCTGGATAACACGGAATCTAGGCAGAAGCAAGTGTCTCACTATTTGATTTGCTCTGTCTTATGTGGGCCACCCCATTGTCTTGACAGCTCCAGCCATCCAAAAGTAATTATTACCACCCCAAAGGTGTGACAGGCAATCATTATTTCACATCTGCATCTTGATATCACTAAAGGTTTGCAACAAGCACTTCCCTGCCATTACAGTGGCTAGCACAGAACTGTGGCAATGGCCCCAATGTGCCTGCGTATTGCTGTTGCTGTGGTGATGGGATGATGCTAACTGTGCTTGCACTGCCCCTCCCCCGGGCTCCTTTTGATTGGATGTAGAACAGTTAGAACTCCTCTACATCTACACACACTGTCGGGGAAGTTCTGTACATGCTAAGCTGCACATGGGGAAGCAGCAGCTCCGCACAATGCAGGTAGTCCGAGCATTAACGAACAATTGGGGGAAACAAAGCATTCACATACCATGAAATACCAAGTTAAATCCTTCAAAGAAGAAAATTATTTCACTACACATGGGTAAGGCTGTGTCGTGTCTCAGGCAGGTGAGGGCAGCAAGGCAAACATACGTGCATGCTTACGGAAGTCTGTTGTGGGCTCAAGAGTAGTCAGCATCAGATCAGTCCAAAGTCAAGGTTCCAGAAGTTCAGCAAAAGTCACAGCAGGGTCCAAAAGTCAGGATTACAGGCAAACGCGTGGACGGGAGTTGTGCAAGTTTTGTGTGCAATGGTGGGCCAGCATGTGCTGCTCAGTTAAGTAGGGGAGGGAGCACTATGCCATTGCTGGTGCAGCTGTGACAGCCATTGCAATCTGTGCCTCACCTGTTTCTACTGTCAAAGCAGCAGGGGGAAGGGGTGCTCTTGGGGTGGACTGTCTGAGCTCCCATCCCCAGAGCGGTCTGTGTGCTCCCCCAGAACTGGCCCCTGACCCTCAACGTCCATGCTGTTGTGCCCCAATTGGTGCCCAGACCATTGTGCCATTGAAACTGAATTCTCCTCCCCTGAGGAGACTGGACTGGCAGGACGGGGCATTACAGGCTGTTCCAAGAAGAAAAAAATATTAGAAATGGAGCTTTCTATGAGTGCTGCATATAAGATATAATCAAAAATACTATAAGGCATACACACCACAAACAGCAAAAGAAATATGTGGCAATTTATTTCACACTCTAAGTGAAGAACACAGATCACAAGAAAGAGAAAGAAAGAAGCAAACATCAAAGAAACTGACCCACAAAATAATAAGTATCATCCAAAACCACAATGTCAAACTTCAAAACCAATTACGACATCCAAGAGACTAAGAGAAAAAAGAAAACAAGTGCAGTTTAAAATGAAACATATTAATGTGATATATTAAACAATGTAAATCACTCTTACTAAATGTAACACTTTTTCTCATATTATTAGAATAATCAATTTATATACAGTATTACCACAATATTATAGTTCACTAAATTGTATTTTATCACAGAACATTCAGTTTCAGTGGCATTAAAAAAAACTTTAAACTTATTACATCTAATTTCATAGCATTATATAATTCATTACAATGATTGGTTACACTATATCATTTATTACAACATAGTAATATTGTATTCTCATATTATACATTGTATATATACTATTCATTATAGTTTATTACATTATTACAACATACAGTACTATCATATTTATCACATTATACATTGTATTATGTATCATACTGTCTGAATCATAATATTCTGTTAAATTAAGTATATCATATATGCCGTATGATGATTATCATATAACATATAATAAATTATAATAGTATGACACTGTATAAAACACGTTAAAACTGTTGGACAACCTTGGACAACCTTCTATTGATTTTCTGTATATGAAAGAACGTGACTGACGCAGATATGCATTCTTTGTACCCCTGGATTTATGAGTTTTTAAATAAATCCATAACACATTATTTCTATTATATGCATCAGACCTGATAACCATCTTCATTAGAACCTTATAAAGGGAAGAAGATTCATACTGGAGAGATCACAGTGTGTTGCAAATATGGACACATATTAATCTGGTTTTCACCTAAACAAAAAAGTGAATGAATAAGGGTGTGTCCAGGCTGGGGGATACTGTGCATACTGGTGTGCCGTCAGCGTGTGGATGTCACACTTGATGCCCAATACTTCCTAGTGGTGGCATATTATGCCGCCCCTACTGCAAATTTATCTGCTGAGGAACAATCTACACTTGCTCCACAGTATCAGGTAATTTTGGAGTTTTCCGTCATCCTCAGAGGACGGCGAGAAACAGCCAACGAAAACTGAACCTGCAGCTAAGTTCCCATTGGCTGCCCAGTCCCACATGGCATGCCCCTCACCACGCATGCCACAGAAATCTTAACAGCTGCCAAGGAGGAAGCTGCGGACCTCCATTTTGAGTGGTGGCAACGCGTCATGGTTTCACAGCCAGGTAAGCTGTGAATTTACTAATGACTGCAGATTTTTATCCACTAATCTGGAAGGGGCCTAAATATTCTGTAAATAGGCCATTCTGAATATCCATTTATTTTTTCCTGTTTATCCCACATTCTTGAATGCTGTAAACAACCTCCCTCCCTCTGTTCTTCAAGGTGTTATAGTTTTGTACACAGCCAGTTATGATTTGCTTTGCTCCTGCATACACATTTCACAGCAAAGGCCTAGTAAACAGCATTAAAGATATATATGTCCTTCCTTGAGAGTAAACTCCGTGGGAGGAAGATTTCTCTGCTATAACTAACCAGAAAATAACTGGGATTTTGATAAAATAACCTGGGAAAACTGCTGCTGTGCTGTGGTAAGTGTGGGAGGTAAGTCCTCTGGTTTTTGGACAGTTTTGGGGGACCGCTTTTAGAAGCCAGCTAAAATAAAACCTAGGTCAGTTTAGGTGTGGTCAGCTCAGGTTACTCTAGGCAGATTCCTAGGAGATCCCATCAAAATAACAAAAGGGACAAAGCATTAGCATTAGCAAAGAGGGCTAGCCACTCCTGAGCTTGTGGGAGTGTCTTAGTTTCAGTTTGAACTTCAGTTGAGAGTAAACTCCGTGGGAGGAAGATCTCTCTGCTATAACTAACCAGAAAATAACTGGGATTTTGATAAAATAACCTGGGAAAACTGCTGCTGTGCTGTGGTAAGTGTGGGAGGTAAGTCCTCTGGTTTTTGGACAGTTTTGGGGGACCGCTTTTAGAAGCCAGCTAAAATAAAACCTAGGTCAGTTTAGGTGTGGTCAGCTCAGGTTACTCTAGGCAGATTCCTAGGAGATCCCATCAAAATAACAAAAGGGACAAAGCATTAGCATTAGCAAAGAGGGCTAGCCACTCCTGAGCTTGTGGGAGTGTCTTAGTTTCAGTTTGAACTTCAGTTGAGAGTAAACTCCGTGGGAGGAAGATCTCTCTGCTATAACTAACCAGAAAATAACTGGGATTTTGATAAAATAACCTGGGAAAACTGCTGCTGTGCTGTGGTAAGTGTGGGAGGTAAGTCCTCTGGTTTTTGGACAGTTTTGGGGGACCGCGCGCCTAACGGCGCGCAAAACATACTATAACATAACCAAAGTTTATCTTAAAGAAAGTGTTTTAGAGGTTTTTTTTAGGTAATTTTTCATAAATAACACAAATCCATTAAATACAATGAAGGTAGAATGCCAGCAGGGGGAGGGGGGCTTCCCAGTGCTTTGCACTGAGTGTCATATGTATGACTACCTGCCCATGGGGCAGCAGTCGTGGGTATGTGTTCGGTGCAATGAGCTCCGGGCTCTCAGGGAACATGTTTCTTCCCTCGAAGCCAAGGTAGCGGACCTGGAGAAGCAGATAGAGAGTAGGAGGGCTGAGGGTGAGGTCTTCAGGGATGCAGTAGGAACATCCCACTCCATGACAAGCAGCTCTCCAGCTGCCTCGGAGAGTCGAAGCCTCAGGCAGGGAGGACATCAAGCCGAGGAAGAGGGGCAGGCTCCCTTAGTTGGGACCCCTTCCTCAGTGGATGTGCCTGTACCCTCTTGCACCGAGGATACTCCTCCATGGGTAGTGGGAGGGGGGCTTCTTGTAGTGGGCGATTTGATTATCAGGAATATAGAGAGCCGGGTTTGTGATGGGCGTGTTGACCGCATGGTGACTTGCCTGCCTGGTGCAAAGGTTGCGGACATCACGCGACATCTAGATAGGTTAGTAGACAGTGCTGGGGAGGAGCCAGTTGTCATGGTACATGTCGGTACCAATGATGTTGGGAAGGCAAGACGGAGCGTCCTGGAAGCCAAATTTAGGTTGTTAGGTAGAAGACTAAAGTCCAGGACCTCTAGGGTCGCATTCTCAGAAATGCTACCTGTTCCACGTGCAGGGCCAGCTAGACAGGCAGAGCTCAGGAGCCTCAATGCGTGGATGAGGCAGTGGTGTCGCGAGGAGGGGTTTAGATTTGTAAGGAACTGGGGAACTTTTTGGGACAAGCCAAACCTGTACAAGAGGGACGGGTTACACTTGAACCAGGAGGGAACCAGATTGCTGGCGATTAACATTAAAAAGGTTGCAGAGCAGCTTTTAAACTGATCCCTGGGGGAAAGCCGACAGGAGCTGGGCAGCATCCGGTTCGGGAGAGCGCACCCTCAAGTGAGGAGGGCTGGAAACATGCAGAAAATGCTGAGCTAAGTGCGGGATTAGTTTCACATGTTCCTCGACGGCAGAATTTGGTCAAAAGGAGTGAATATAAATGTATATATGCAAACGCCAGGAGCCTTCGAGCCAAAATAGGGGAGCTAGAAAGCTTAGTTATGGAAAATAGGATTGATATTATTGGCATAACTGAAACCTGGTGGACCAGCGAAAACCAATGGGATACAGTCATCCCAGAATACAAACTGTACAGGAAAGACAGGGAAGGGCGACATGGAGGTGGTGTAGCCTTGTATATTAAAGAAGAGATAGAATCTTATGAACTGGAATGTCCAAGTGAGTCTGGCTCTTCCACAGAAGCAGTGTGGATAAAAATACCAAGCCAAAAAGGAAGTCTAACAATAGGGACATGCTACCGTCCTCCCAACCATACGTCCGAAGGAGATGAACAATTGGAGAAGGAGGTAAAGGAGGTAGCCCATAAAGATAGGGTAGTTATAATGGGGGACTTCAATTATCCTCACATAGACTGGGTGAACTCCTGTTCAACTCAGGAAAGAGAGAGAAAATTCCTAGACCTGCTAAATGACTGTTCCATGGAACAAATGGTCATGGAACCAACCAGGGGAAATGCAGTCCTGGACTTGATCCTAAGTAATGCTCAGGACCTGGTAAAGGACATCACTGTAGCTGATCCAATTGGGAACAGTGACCACAATGCAATAACCTTCAACTTAAATACAGGGAGTAAGTTCTTAATAAAGTCTAACACAGAGACCTTAAACTTTCACAAGGGAAACTTCCCCAAAATGAGGAAATTAGTGAAAAGGAAATTGAAAGGGAAAGTCAAAAGAGTTAAATCACTTCAAAATGCATGGAGACTACTTAAAAACACAATAACGGAAGTGCAACTAGAATGCATTCCTAAAAGAAGAAAGGGGACTTCTAGGTCCAAGAAGAAACCAATGTGGCTCACAAATGCAGTAGATGAAGTCATTAAAAACAAGAAGAGTTCATTTAGGAAATGGAAGGCTTGTCCAAATGAGGAGAACAGGAGGGAACATAGACACTGGCAACACGAATGCAAGATGACTGTTAGGAAAGCTAAGAAAGATTTTGAGGAGCACATTGCTAAAAACATCAAAAGAAATAACAAGAACTTCTTTAAGTATATCAGAAGTAGGAATCCAACCAGGAGAGCAGTTGGACCACTAGATAGTAAAGGAGAGAAAGGGGTAATTAAAGAAGACACGGAGCTTGCAGAGAGACTAAACGAATTTTTTGCTTCCGTATTCAGGGAGGAAGACAGAAGACACATGCCAGTAGCTGAGCCTGTGTTTTCTGAAGAGTTAAACTGTACAGAAATAACCAAGGAAGAGGTCCTGGCATGTCTTAATAAACTAAATGTTAACAAGTCACCGGGACCAGATGGTATTCATCCAAGAGTCCTTAAGGAACTCAAATGCGAAATTGCCGACCTTCTAGCAAAAATATATAATCTTTCCCTAACATCAGGCTCCATTCCTGAGGACTGGAGGGTAGCAAATGTAACACCAATATTCAAAAAAGGATCCAGGGGTGATCCAGGCAACTACAGACCAGTTAGCTTAACGTCAGTTCCGTGTAAGGTGATGGAAACCATTATTAAAGACAAAATTAGTGTGCATATGGAGCAGCAGGCATTGCTGAACAAAAGCCAGCATGGCTTCTGCAAAGGTAAATCATGCCTCACAAATTTGTTGGAATTCTTTGAGAGTGTCAATAAACACGTGGATAAAGGTGAACCAGTAGACATTGTCTATCTGGACTTTCAGAAGGCTTTTGACAAAGTCCCACATCAAAGGCTACTGAGTAAACTCACCAGCCATGGAATAAAAGGACAGGTTCTGTCCTGGGTTTGTGACTGGCTTAAGGGCAGAAAGCAGAGAGTAGTAGTAAACGGCAATTTCTCAGGGTGGAAAGAAGTAAAAAGTGGGGTCCCTCAAGGCTCAGTACTGGGACCAATGCTTTTTAATTTATTCATCAATGATCTAGAAAAAGGGGTACATAGTAAAATAGCAAAGTTTGCTGATGATACTAAATTATTTAGGGTAGTAAAATCTGAAAGAGATTGCCAAGAGCTCCAGAGGGATCTCTTAGCATTGGGTGAGTGGGCAACCAAGTGGCAAATGTGCTTTAATCTTAACAAGTGTAAAGTAATGCACATTGGGGCCAAGAATCCAAATTACATCTATAAACTGATGGGGTCTGAGCTTTCTGCAACACGCCAGGAAAGGGATCTCGGGGTTTTGGTGGACAGTTCAATGAAGGTGTCAACCCAGTGTGCGGCAGCAGCAAAAAAAGCAAATTCAATGCTGGGAATAATTAGGAAGGGAATAGAAAATAAGTCAGCAAGTGTCATTTTGCCCCTTTATAAATCTATAGTGAGGCCACATTTGGAATACTGTGTACAATTCTGGTCACCACACCTCAAAAAGGATATTGTGGAACTAGAGAAGGTGCAGAGAAGGGCAACCAGAATGATTAAGGGTCTGGAACACCTCCCTTACGAAACCAGGCTGCAACGTCTAGGCCTCTTCAGTCTGGAGAGACGGCGTTTGAGAGGGGACCTGATTGAAGTATATAAAATTATGCACGGCATAGAAAAGGTGGATAGAGAAAAATTATTTTCTCTATCGCACAACACTAGAACCAGGGGGCACTCTATGAAGCTGATGGGTAGGAGCGTAAGGTCTGACAGGGGGAAGTATTTCTTCACACAGAGGGTCATCGGCCTATGGAATGTGCTGCCAGAAGAAGTGGTGACAGCTACCAGTCTGGATGGGTTTAAGGTAGGGTTAGACAAATTTATGGATGACAGATGTATCAATGGCTACTAGAACGAATGCCTAGGTGCAACCTTCAGGCTGAGGGGGGGGAGGAACTGGGGCGCTTCTAAGGCCATCTGCTGGGACTCGAGAGCAGGAGAAGGTTTGTCCTTGTCTCTGCTTGAGATGCCCATGAGCATTTGGTGGGCCACTGTGTGCGACAGGATGCTGGACTAGATGGGCTGTGGCCTGATCCAGCAAGGCTTCTCTTATGTTCTTATGTTCTTATGTTCTTCCTGTTGTTGTCTAGATTGGTAGCATTTTTAGGTAAACTAATTCTATAGTCAGCTGAATATCACAAAAATATCAACCAAGAATTAGTTCTCTGAATACTTTCCCCCTTCTATCGCATTCTCCTCAAATGAAACAAAGTATAGAAAAGTCAATCAATCAGCGTGTTTCCTGTAACCCAGAACAAGGCCCTTAGTTGGTCTTCTTATAGACCCAATTTATCAAGTCTAAAATAGATCCAGATTAAGAGCCTATTAATCTGGATCTGATTCTGTGTCCTACAGATGGAGCCGGACTAATAGGGGCAGGACCTCCTTGATCCACAATAATGTACAGATGAAGAGACCCACAATCCAGACCGGAGGCTAATAGATCCAGAGCACAAGGTAAGTGCAGAGCTGCTGCCATATTTACATTTTACAATCTTCAAAGGCTGAAGAGAAATGGGACAAGGTTAAGGAGCCTGATTTCTGGTAAGCACAGTCATTATTATGAGCCTGTATACGCTATAATTATAATTCATATTATTCCATCCCTTAGTTTCAGTTTTAAGGCTACAGGTTGTTCGGCTACGTGCAAATATTATGAGATCCCATTGAAGTTTTCTCATCTAAAAACACACACTCTTAAATCTAGTCTGGCATAAGATACTTCCTGGTGCTGTCTTGATTATTCTGTGCAAAACAGTAAACAAAATATTATATCAAAGCTATAATTAAATAATTAGGATGGGGTATAATTGCTATCAAGATGTGCTTAGTTATACAGAAAAGTTTAAACTGATGATGGTATGCTATCATTTTATCTATGTCATGAATACCTTTAAACAATTTGGAAGAATTCCTGTGTTAACCATACCTCTCATTATCCAGCAGACCCTGGGACTGAGGATCATGAGTGGAGACTGTAGATTTTTAATTAAAAAGAAATCCTAATTCTGAGTACAATAGTGCAACAAGGTGTGATTTTTTTTTTTAAAGTATGCATATTACAGGAAGATTGGGTACAGCAGCCTAATTTTCTTGGGCAGAACACATCAATGGAAACTTAAGTTTTAGGGAGCTGAGATTAATGCCATATCTTCACACTGCATTCGAAAGGCCTTGAAATGCATTCCCGTCTGCCCGTCTCCACAGCACCCCGTGCCAAAGAAGAGCATTTGTATTTGCCTGCCTCCATATAACACCTTATGCCAAAGGGGTGTGTGGATGGGTGGAGGGACTTCAAATGCCCTCCAAGAAGCAAAAAGCCCAGAGCACTGAGATGGGCTTTTGTCACAGCTAAATGGGTCGCATTATCACGCAGGTCTTCTGAGAGGGCTTAAAGATGGTTTACAGTTGGAATGATTCTGACCCCCCACAAATATTTTAACCTAGAAAATATGGATTAGAGATGGGGTTTGAGCATAAGATTCATAGACCACCTTCTCTAAAGTGTCTTTATCTGCTCAGTCAGGCTGGAATTCTATGTTATAATTCTTCCACCATTTGGGAATTTAGGAATAGTAAATGTCATCTACAGAATGTGTATATAAAGGAATTAGATAATGGAAGTACTAACATACTCCTAATTTCTTACAGTGTTAGGATACAAAATGGTGGCTGTAGGTCAAAGGAGAGCAAATCGTTTCTGGACAGCCCACCTGGCAGTGAAGTTGGTGTGACAATGAACTTTGAGCTAGAACTCCCAAAGTGCTTGGCAGGGACACCCCTACAAAGTGCCATTAAGCTTCTTCGCTAGTCTTATTTTATATTCTCTCTTTCTTCCTCCTCTTCTTCTTGAGTCTCTCTTTGACCTCCAATGACATCTCCAATGACAATTCCTTTCAAATCATGCTTGCAACCAAAATGTGTAGGGGCTGATGGTCAACTGTTTTGGGTCCCTCAGAGGCATTCCAGCTTAGGCACTAGGTTGAAGTGTATTTGAATGTCACACAGCTTATCTTAACAAAAGGAGCACTACCTTCTCTTTGGATCAGGATCTTTTTGAGGGCCATGTGGGTGGAGCACATGTCTGGTGGTCTTTCCCACTTTCTCCTCTTCTTCCTCTGCCTTTGCTTTCTTCAGTCGTTGTCCTTCCTTCCACCCCTCCAGCACCACTCACTCACTCACTCACTCACTCACTCACTCACTCACTCACTCACTCTCTCTCTCTCTCTCTCACACACACACATATGAAGAAGCACCTCTCTGACACTTCTTCCTCAAACCCTTTTCCTGTTTGGCAGAAGTACAGATAGCCTGTGTGGAGTGTGTGTGTGTGTGTGAGAGAGAGTGTGAGAGTAGAGGAAGGGAAAAAACCCTTCTCTCCAACTCTCATTTTGAACCTCTGCAGTAACTAAAGATAATCTATCTTCCCTTTATCTCTGCTCTCCCCTCCTGCTAATTTGACAGCCATTGGAAAGACTTTGCCCTTCCAATGATCCACAAAGGTGCTGTCTGCTTCATCTCCCCTCCTCCCTTCCCAATAGCTATCTCCATTCTAAAATTAATCAGGGGCAGGCTTACCGGGTTTGGATCCCCTCCCCATAAAACCAGGGTATGATGCAAAAAAGAGGGGGGGTTCTCCCCATAAATCCACATAAAAAGCTATAAATGGAAAAATAAAAAAAAGATTAAATGCTGATGAAATTAATCCGGATTTAAAACCACAGTAAAATAGTCCAGTGGGAATACTGCCTTAACTTCACACTTTCCCTTGCCTGCAAGGAAGGCAAGCTAACACCTGCCTCTACTAATTCCAGCTACTGGGCTACCTGTGGTTTGCAAATAGAATGTTTCTGTTAGTGGATTCTGCTCCCAGGAGTGGGGCAAGCAATAGTGACATTCAGGCCGCATCCCCATTAGAAGCTTAATCCAGTTTCCCTAAATCGAAATAACAGAACCGGATGCAAATGCGAATTTGCATTATCCCATTACTTTCAGCCAGAATCGCATTCAATCCGGATTCTGAGGACGTACGTGACTCAAGGGGGGACTCCAGTGGCTACTTTTTAAAAACCGCTTTTCGGGGCTGCCCTGTCCTCTTCCTCCAGGCGTGAACACGCCACCCATAACAGACCCCTTCACGGAGCCTGGCTGGGTGGCTGCTGCTTGCCTGGATCTAGGAAAAACGGCAGCGGGCAGCCAGCAATTCTTTCCCCTCCTCTCCTCATTGCTCAGGGCACACAGCAGCAGCAGCAAAAACATTCACACATCTCCCCAAACCGGCAGCTGCTTTTCTTTCTTTTGCCTTTTTTAAAGATCAGAACTTTCAATGGCAAGATCGTTATCAGGTGTGAAGTGGTTCGATCGCTACAGTGTAGTTTTAAGTGGTGGATTTTACAGCTTGCTTTGGAAGCAAGCTATTGGGGGAGGGAAACGCTCATCCCTTAATACGGAAGGGTTCCCACAGTAAAAAATGTAAAACGTTTCAAGCGCATGAACCGGAGTGAGACCTGTTGAAATGAGGATTAACATTTACAACGCTTTGGGGCTATTTAACATGCAGAAAGCATGTTAAGCCAAACTGATGTGGGGTCTGCCAGGATTGAAAACGTTTTGAATTCGAAATAAGCTTGCTGTGGGGATTCGCCCTCAGTCACCAGTCTTGGGCCCTGTTTTGGCAAGTGATGCTTAACAGACTTCATGTACTGTCTGCTTCCTGGTGGGACCTGAAGGGGTTGTGCAGTTCCTACCAAAACAGAACTTGAAAACATTTCCAGTGTGATTGCAGTTCACTTTCTAATCTCCATGTTCTTGGATTACAACCAGTTTAGGTCACAGTAGTGAAATGATTGCATTCAGAACACCTATTCATAATTGTTGTGTAATAATGTGAAAGCTGGTGATCTTATGAGAGATTAAATAGGTAATTGCACAAAAATGCTGAATGCTGCCACAATATTATTATTTTTATATTGTTGTTTTCTACATCAAAAGGTTAAAGTTGCATCACCCTGAGGAAATTCATTCATTGTCACTTTGCATGTTCTGATCAAGGTATAAAACCAAATTGTGAAATCTTTTACACGAACAGTCCTTGGTCTCAATTTGGACTGAACTTTGAAAAAACAAATTAGATACTTTCAGGGTTATAATCTTTTGCAATACCTGCATATATACTGAAAAAACTTTATTGGTGAGATCTTCTATTCAGGTAAGTTTGGATAGGTTTGCAATGTATTATTATTTTATATATGTTTTGCTTTTGAAGAAACTTTTGTAATTAGTCAGTCATTTTATTTCTTTTTAAAAATTCTTACTTTAAATAATTGTTTACTTTTATAAAAATGATATGAACGTCTAAAGAAATCAAACCCCAGGACAAGTAAGGTACAGAGTTAAATGCTTTTGGTCTCAGCAATAGATTTACAAAATAAACGTTTCCTGTTTCTCTGCTTGAAGTAGATTCTTGGACATACCAAGTTTCTTAAACAGTGGTTTTTGGCTTGCTTGAAATTCTGTACTCTCATTTGATTATCTAACAACATGACCATCCTTCTTAAATTATGTTCTCCCATGAGTCAGATTTGTTAGTTTACAATTTGGGCCTGAAGATATAGGGTGCTTCTTTTTGATTTTCTACTTTCCCCCCTCTCTCATCCAGATTACAGTATCAGGTTTTCCATTCAGAGGGGTCAGTTTACCAGGACAAGTATAAGCAGGGAAAGGGAAATTTTTGCACAGGTTTTTTTTATGAGTGATAAATGTTAACTTAAACTTACAAAACCTATTATATATTTAATTCATTTCCAATAGAAAAGCAGATTATGAGGCTGGTAAACAATAAAATCAGTGAAAACTTTAACAACACATTTTTAAAATTATCAGGTAATGCTTTGCATACAGGAACAAAAATTTTAGTTCATAAAATAGTGTTTTGAATTAGTAATAATTGTTTCAAATGTAAAAAAAAAACAAATTGAAAAAAGGTTTTCTTTTTATATTGATCCCTGATTCAAAGTAACTACCTTTGTCATTTTCTTTCATATCATAGAATCATAGAATCATAGAATCATAGAATCATTAAAAAGGAATGAAGGGGGAAATGTGGTAATGAAGAACTTTTGAAAGGCATATAATGTATGTTTATGAATTTTTGTATGTAATTAAGCTCTAAGGAAAACTCCTTGCTCTGAAAACAAGAAGATAGTGATAATCATTTATTTAGTTTCTTACAAGGCATTCAACTCTGTTTACCGATAGTATATAGATGATGAATTTATGGGCATTATTTCCTAGCTTCATGTCTGAGTCAAGGTGAACAAATCTGAAAGACCTTTTATATTGGAAGAGATACAAAGCAGGCTTGCCCTTTGTCGCCTTTTTTATATGTTATTGTTTGTCTCAGGCATGTAGACACTGCACCTCTTGGGTCTTCAACAACAGGTGCCTTCTGTTGCCCGTGTGGATCCAAATATGGCACGTTACATATAAGTATGCCACATCATAATATTTTCCCCTGAAACTTCTTTGAATGGATCCTATAATCAAGATAATCAGTGTAGCAGCCAACATAGGCTGTTTTTGGTATGCACAAACCTCTGGAACATCTTCTAGCTACATGCTGCTGAAAAGGGCCCTCCATAGATTTGCTAGTATATTGCATCCTTTTGTTCATCTATCCTGGTCTGTTGCTTCATCCAGTGCGGACAAAGCAAGCTCAGGGGGATAGTGATAGGGCCACCCACACTTTGAGTGATCTTTGCTAGACCAACCTTACTTGTGCTTGAATTTTTCCAGCTTTCAAAGTTTCTGGCTGGCACCTTTTTGGTGTGTGCTGACTTCTGGCACCACTTCTAGCAGCACTTGCTGTTTTCAGTCAAAAAGGGCCCTTTGTTTGTGTGATAGAACACTTGTGGACCTCATTGTGAAGGTCTATAGGTAGACTAGGACAGGATATCTTTTTGCATTCTATCCCGGGTCCTTTCTGCACAAGGGTGTTGATCTGGATCAGAGGATCTCTCATCAGGATCCAGAGTCCCCACCCCTTGTTAGGCTGGATGTGTCTGCATGGGATGGAGCTAGATCAGGATTGACAGGCCCTCCATTCAAGTCTAGTGTAGACCCCAATAGGAATTTGCATTAAGCCAATTTCCCACATTCAGTTTGATGCAAATGAAATGGGGGAATATTTGGCTTTGTTTGAATTCTCCCTGCAAATGTGAGGGGTTTTGGCTTCACATGCAAACTTCTAATGAATGTTTGCATGCAAAGGGAGCCCCCCTTCCTATCCTGCCCCTCCAATCACCTGCCCCTGCCACCATTGTGCACCATCCGAGGTCCAATCAGATCTTCTGGAGGTGCCCATGCACCTTCCGCATCCGGGAATCGCAGGAAATCTTATGAGAGTTCCCACAATTTCCAGATGGGGGAGAGGTGCGCACAGCTCTGGGGGCCTACATGGGCCTCAGAAAAGCATGCAAATGGTGATGGAAGCCACAGATGCCTCAGCTGCAGCAGCAATGAATATACGGCAGGTATATGGTGGGATAGAAATATAAATCATAAATAAAATGGAGAGTAAGGGGGCATGGCTGGGGAGGACAGGAGGCTGAGGGTGGACCTCCACCACCATTTGTGTGCTCCTCTGAGGCCCAAGTAGGCCTTTCAGAGGTCCAAGTATTGCCACAATTCCTGGATGGGGGAAGTGTGTGTGCACCTCCAGAAGGCTTAGTTGGGCCTCAGAGAAGGGCACATATGGTGGTGGAAGATGTGGAGAGTGTGGCCGTGGCTGCACTAGGAGTAAGAGGATGCAGCCAAGCTGGGGGGGGAGGGGAGATCATGAATCACTGTGATTCCCTGAAGAGAGAAGTGCACGCATACATCTGGAAGGCCTACTTGGACTTTGAAGGAGCATGCGAATGGCACCAGAGGCCCTGGAGGATGTGGCCATGGCTGCCTTTGGGAATAAAGGGGTATGGTCTGGGGAGATGGGAGGCTTTGATGAAGGCTGGATCTATTTGATTTGCTCACAGATGTTGAAATCCATACAAATTCATACAAATTTCAGTTTCATGAATACTCATGCACACCCCTAGAGCCAAGCAATGTCATCCACAATCTGGCATGCTTCAGTCATCTGGAATTCAGTGTGGAGCTGCCAAAAATCAATCTTACACCCATGTAGTTAGGATCTATCATTCCTGGAGAGTTGGGTGGGAGGCAGACTGTGTAGCTGACATTGGGTGAACTTTGCGGCCACATTTTTTTCTTGATCTCGATAGGTGCCATCCATGCACACAATGAACATCTGGTCCTCATCTCCAAAGGAAAATCCATATCTACAAACCTGAATCTATCAAATTGCATTGCAGCAAGGACTCTGGACTTTTGCTTCATCCATTGAGGACAAAGGGAACTGGGGGAGCAGGACCTCTGCTATTGTGATTTTCTCCCTTTTAAACTTGCTGGGCATTCTCGCGGTTCCCAGTGGAACGGAGGTGCGCAAAACTGTTCAACTGTCCAACTGCTGCTAAACCTGGTAGCGGCTTGGGGTTTTTAAAAATTATTTTAAAATTTATTAAACTTAATTTAAAACTTTTTCTGTGCCTCCCAGCCCAGTACTAGCTTTCTGTGCCACAAAGGGAGGGGGGGGATGCAGCATTTGCAGCTGGCAGCTCAGGGACACGTGCAACTGGTGGCACAAGGGTGGGCTGATGTCAATCTGGCTTCCAATGAGGAGAGAGGGGGCAAAAAGGAGGGGGCACTGCTTCCCCATGCCAGGGTTTCGCATGGTTTGCACACCCAGCTCGTGTTACTGGGAATGGCATGGGGACAGGCAAAATTCAATCTCGGATCCGCTCCCGGTACTATGCATGCCCATTCTGAGCCAAACAGCTTGCATGGGGACGCAGCCTATGTGTGGAAGGTAGTCCTTTAGATTAGAGCTAGTCTGAGAGTGAGTGCAGAAAGGGCATAAATTTCCCTTAGTATTTTAGGCAGTCACATGTCATATTCAGCATCTGATCAACTAATTGTTGAAATATTTATGATAAGGGAAATTCTGGCTGAAATATGTAGTTTCTTCGTAGATCCTTCAAGATGTGGCTGCTGCTTGTTACAGTGGTGGGACTACTAACTGGAAATTCAGTGGAGATGGAAGCAAGAATAAAAATGAATCCTGAGGCATCTATGAATATTGTAAGTTAACAGATTATACAATTGAGAGCCACAGTGATGTGATGATTTAGTGCTGTTTTCTACATGTGGAAGAAAATGCTGTGCACACAATTTTTCCTACGGAGTATGCTGGCCCTGCTCCCTGTGTCCCTCTGTCCCTTCTGAGTTGAACAGGAAGATCTGGAGGTTGAGAGAGGCCTGCAGTAAATACTTAGAACAGACTTTGTGAACCCATTACTATAAAAGTCACTGAAGGAAGAGTGATAGCTGTAACTGGAGTGGTTCTAGAATTGGAAGGTCTTTTGGCCAGAAGTGGACTTTGCAAGCCTCTTTGCCCTGGGAAGCCCCTGTGTCAATCCACCTGGGCCAGGAGTTGGTGTTCCTGCCAACTGGATAAAACAGCAAGGCTGGGTAGGTGGTATAATCTGTCGCCATCCCCACATGGACACATAGGGAGAGATGGCATTTCCACACTAATGAGTCATGTGATTGACCATAAGATGCTTGGAAGGTGGACATTTTTCATTGATTGGAAGACCTGCCGGTACAGAAAGAAAGAAGCTGTAAGAGACGTTCCCCTCACTTCTGTGTTCTGGCTCCTGTGTTGGGGTGAACAGCACTCGCACACCATGATATTCCCCCCAGCAGCAAGACTGGTGTCCCCAGCCTAGATCCCAGCCCTTTTGAGGGACCTGTGGATAGAGCCAAGGTAAAATGTGATTTCTTGCCTTTCTTCAGCTTCTTTCCTATTCACTTGAAAATTGTGTCCTTCACATAAGTCCAGAACACATGTGGAATGCAGCGTGTTAATTCTCCTTTGGAATTCAGTACATCAGACACAGCTCATAGGACAACTGTCTCACTGTTTAACCCTTCTTAGTATTCCTTCTGCTCCCAGTTAACTACTTTCAAACAGCCCCTTCAGAGGAAGGGAAGACCAACTAGCTGCTAGACCTTGGTGTAGCATCTCCCCTGCCCTCCTTCAAGGTATAAGGACTTTGTTTGCCCTTGACTGGAAGAAAAAAGACCTGATTGGCTGCTGCACATGAGTGTTGACTTCATTGGCTCTAAACTCTTCAAGTTCTGTAAATTACACTGTATAATTTTGAATTGCAGTTCCCCCGTTTCTTGTAAACTGACTTGAACATTTTTTTTCGAAAATGGAAAACTATACTTACAGATGTACATTTTTAACCTTGCAGAGTGAAATCATCCATCACTGGGGATACCCTTTTGAAGAGTATGAGGTTCTTACAAAGGATGGCTACTACCTGAGCCTGAACAGAATTCCAGGAGGTTAAGTCACCCGAATTAGCTTGAATTCATGATACAAAATCTCTGGGCCTTTCTGCACTTTGCCATCATCTGATCTGGTGGGTCTGGGCCACTGAGGCTTTCTGGTCTGGATCATGGCAAGGTGTGGTGTGGAACAGCACCATCTGCATTGTGACTAAAGTTATGCTGACCTGGGGCCTATTCGCACTTGGCCTTTTTCTGGAGTATATCTCAAGATAGAGGTCTGTAGTCCACATGCTAATGCAGGCTCTGGCAGACCTCACTTTGGGCATGCTGAAGCCTGCACTAGCATATGGACAGCAAGTCCTTATTCCAGGATATATTCCAGAATAAAGCCAAGTGCGAATAGGCCCCTAGTTCAGTTGGTTTACATTTCACAGTAAACCAGCAAGTTAGCAAATGCTGGCATCAAACTGAACATATGCTTCTTAAATACTAGAAAAAGTTGATCTAACTGAACCAGCTCTCAACTTGTGAGCACAGACTTTTTGCCTTTGTAAATAATTTTTTTAATGGAAAAGATGTATTTCTTGTATTCAAAATACTTTGAAATCAAATGTGAAAAACTGTTTGCTTGATTAACAGTTTTTTGTTGAACTGAATATACAGGCATTCCATTCAGTCGTGAACTGAACAGCATCTTACGGCAACAGTGTTCCAGACTGCCCCACACCAGCCTCAGAGCTCACTTGAGGGCTCCTAGTCTCAGACACTCTGGGGACCCATTTTAGTGATGCAGTAATGGGTCTCACTGTAGCTGGAACACATAAGTATACATCTTTTGTAGGGGCATTTGGTTGTCATGACACAGTAATTCACCATAATACTGGAGAATGTGCGTGGAGAATGTGTGTGGATAAAACAAGCCTATACTTTCTCCCTCATAAATGCACACAGTCACAGCTACCAGCTCTCCCTGGATGGACTTTCTGAGAAGAATTGTTTAGATATGAAATGTATCATTACCTAGCATAGCTGAGGCTTCAACCTAGACCCACCATATTGGGGCTAAATATGCAGGGAATTTCATGGTATTATCTTTGCATCAATATTTGCAGTGATATTACTGTAGTAGCAATGCCTGGGCTTTTTCTGCACTTGCTGGTGTTCTTTACTAGCCGGTACATCAAGAACCCCCCTTCTGCCCTTTAGTGTAGAATACTGGAAGCCCTGAACACCACTGCTATGCTTCATTCACACAGGATGGAACATAATCCAAATTGGGGAGGGGGGCAGTACTAGCAGCAGTCAACATCAAGGACTACTAGCATACCAGGTCTGCCTTGTTGAGAGTATGGATCCATCTGGGAGGCACGCCTCCATTTTCTGAACTACTTAGGGATCCATTTCAGTGGCACACCAAAGCATGCATGGGTTCCCAGAGGGCTATGAAGGCTAGAAACATTAATTTCTAGCACTTTGGAATTCTTGAAGGCTGAGGACCAGGCTAGAGTAGGACCATAATGGGGATGACACCATCCCAGGTCGAAACCCTGTGGACCTTGCTATTCAAGGCACACTGGTTCAGATCATGGCAAAGTAGTACAGAAACGTTGTCTGCTTGAAAAATATTAATTTCTGATTTCTTTCATATTTCAGGTTCAAAAGGAGCTATATTACTGCTTCATCCGTTCATAGCAGAAGGTAGTGTTTGGATTGAAAATCCTCCACATCAGAGCCTGGGCTTCATATTAGCAGACGCCAATTATGATGTCTGGATTGCCAACTTCAGAGGAACCACCTGGTCCCGAAGACACCAAAACTTTACAATTGAACAGGAAGAATTTTGGGATTTCAGGTAAATCCTGGTGATCTAAAATGAATGGAGTTGATTCCAGATGCACAGTAAAACCTGTTATGCTTTTGGGATTTAATTGGGAATGGCAGCTATTGTCAGGGGGTAATGGGGTGTCCCTTACGCCCGTTTATGATGCATAGCAGAGTCGCGTCTTGGTTCGTGCTTGGAAAGAAATCAATCTCCCGTCTGTGTGCCTCTCAGCTTCAGCCTGTCAGATCCCTCCAGCGTAGCTCTCCAGGGTGCTGAACCTCCTGCCGTCCCAGGAAAGCTTGCCGGGCTTCTGCTGCGGCTTGCCCCTCCTTCTCCCCCTCTCCAGTGTAAACAAAGGACAGACGCAAACGTCTCGGCAGAGGCTTTTACTCGTAGTGGTTACATTCCTCCTTCTCCAGTCTTGACCAGCTAGGCAAGTGCAAGGCAAGGCAACACACAGCCGTTTGTGCCTAGTTTTATACTTTTCCACAAGGTCATTCTGACTCAAATGACACGTCTAACTCCTGACTTTTTGTTGCCCAAGCCAAGACAATCTCTTATGTTGCAATACCTATGATGCTGTCACCAGCCTTGAAGAACTGGTGAGTGTTTGCACACATCACCTATTATGCCTTGAAGGAGTCTCCTGACTAGATACTAAGTTGACTCCTAGTTACCTCTCCTGCTTCCTGTGTGGAACCATTTCCCAATTCACATCTATGCGTTATAGCTGCCTCTTCTGCACACAACACTACATTTTTCTTCTACTGGCTTTTTAGCCTTGACAGCTATTCCTTTTGCGTTCCCAATGTAGTCCCAGCTTAGGCAGGTGAAAAAATAAAATTTTGGGGCTATTTTGAGAAATCCAGCATTGACACCAGGTTTCCCATAAAAGAGAGGCTTACTTTGACATTCATTAGTAGCTTTCTGAACCTCTGCCGGCTGCAGGAGCCCAGGACTACATATCCCAGCAGCCCTGGGCTCCTGCGACTGGCAGAGGCGACGCACGCGCATGCGCGATTGGCGCCAGCGCGCCGAGGCTGAGAACGGAGCTGCCGGCGAAAGGGCAAGTGAAAGGGAATCCCCGAGCGGTGGGAGTGAAAGTGGGAGGGGGCGGCTGCCTTTCCCTTGCCAGAGAACCGATGATTGTCGGTTTTCTGGCAGAGGGAAGGCAGGGCAGCGTGATCCCAGAGTCGCCCAGCTGTCACAGTTTCAGGTGAGGGCTGTTGCATTTGCACAGCACCAACCCAAAACCGTTTTTAAATCCGGCCCTGCCACCGCAGCCCCGCGCGTGTGCGTACACGCGGGGCGCAGGGAATCCGTTTCTGCTGGAAACGGATTCCCTTCTTAAAATGTTTCCACCGAAAACGGATCTTTTTAGATCCGTTTTCGGCGGCAAATGCGGAAAGACCCTTTGGTCCTCCCAGTCTAACAGAAGTTGTTCAACATTTTCCTGTTCAGCTCCTTCCTTCACTCTGTGTAAACATAAAATGTCTTGACTGGCTCATACGTGAATATCAAACATTTGTTTTTTACTTTGATCCAACTAGTCAACTTTACCTCTGACTGGGAAGGCCTTTATTTTAGTGATGTAAGATTATTATTTATCAGTATATACGCTGAAAGTATTTTAAGCCTGTGGAGAAACTCAAAGTAGTAGATATCTATTCCAGCTGCTTGCCCACGCGTGTCCACTTTATAATCCATTTTTATATATTAAAAGTGTCTTATCTGCATTATTTGTTCTGATTTTTAGTTTTCATGAACTGGGGGTCTATGACCTTCCTGCCATCACTGGCTTTATTCTGAAGAAGACTGGACAGCAAAAAATCTATTATGTTGGGCACGAACAGGGAGCCACTGTAGGTATGTCAACTGTAAAAGTGGCATTCACCTATGCAGACAGTGAAACATCATGTTGCTCTTAGTTATCACTGCACTTTTTACTATCTCAACAAAAAGGCAGTAGAAATACATAATAGATTTGTGAAACATGGTTGTATCAAAGAAGCAATTTTGGGGGGAATGGAAGGACTGAATGATCAATTTAATTTTGGTTGACTGCATGCAGAATGTAGTTATTGGCCTAATAACTGAAGTAATTGTTTAGTGTCTACGTTGATATATTAATGTATCTATTTATATGTAATCTCAGGATTCAGTATAGCATACCTTCGAACATATGGATATCAATAAAAACACAGCCTATTTAGGTCAACTACCTTTTTTAGTGCCATCCCCCTCTACTCTGGGTCATCAGGGCAGGAAAGGAAGCAGAAATCAGGATGTTGCACCTTTATCTGCAGATCTCTTTACCACAGGTGCTATAGGAAAAAAGGCCTGCCTTACAGTGTATCTTTTTTGTGTAACAATGTGTCCACAACAAATGTTCCAATTGAGATAACTTTTGTAAGGTTCAAAATAAGGGTGTGCATGAATGTGGTTTTTTATTTTTTTGGCAGTCAATTAGAAACAAATCAGATGTTTGAAAATCCATATTCATACGAATAGATCACATTCAAATGTGGTAAAATTCTATTTGATATGAATATTCATACAAATATTCAATATGTGTCTGATATGAACAGATACATAACTGATACAAATATATACATATCTGATACGACTAGATATGTATCTGATACCAATAGATATTTATCTGGTATGTTTCCCCAGCTTAATAAATGCCCTAACTATTCGCACGAATGTCCGGAAACATTCATATTCATTTGAATGTTAGCATACAAGTTTCATAACATTCAATTCGAGTTTGAATGTGCATATTTGGCTGAATTCAGTTGAATTTTGAATGTTACGAATATTCTTGCACTTCCCTAGTTCAAAGTATAAATTCTGAGAATCTTCTCATGTCTCCCATTCACAGTTTGGGTGAGATTTAAGTGCTTATTAACTGAGGTTGACATTTGTAATAAATGATAACATTCACTGATGCGTTTTTGATTGAGGTTATGATCACACCTAAGCTTTAATTCAGCTTCAGTCCCTTTTCAGTGTGAAAGAACACACCAGCAAAGTGAAGGCTATTTTCTTTTGACATTCTCTACTCAGAAAATTCACCTTTGGGGTTGACGGTGTGGAAAGAAAATGACCAGTCTCTTTGCTGAAATGTTCTAGCATTCTGAAGGTGAATTGAACATGGATTAAATTTTAGATGTAAACATAGCCTGAGTTTTCAGCTGCAGATCCTGCTTTGCTTTGCTCCTCTTATGACATTTTAAAAGCATGATAAATGATATTTCTCTTCTCTTTCTAGCTTTCATTGCACTTTCTGTTATTCCTGAACTGGCTGAAAATATTAAGATGTTTTTTGCTCTTGCACCCATATATACAGTGCAATTCACTATAAGCCCTCTTGCAGGGATTACTCGTTTACCACCGATATTGTTGAAGGTATGTGAATTATGGAGATTTTCTTGATATTTATTTCTTTGCATACAATAAAAACACCCTTGTGAACAGAAACCTTGTGCAAAACCCATCACATGATTCTTAGGCAGATTAACACAGTACCTCTATGGTGCTTTCCAGTGCGCTTTAAAGGAGCGATATCTGCCTGACACTAGCCCCCTCCTTTGTGCATGTGCCTTGCATGAAGTATGTGCTGTCTACACAGATGCCACACACTTTCCTTGCCATGATGACACATGCTTCATAGGTGAAGTTGTTTGAAATGACTTTCCCTCACCCAAGGAGTGTTGCATATTCACTAAATGCAAAATGGAAGCATATAAGGTGGGGAAGTGATGACAAAAGAAGATCTTGAAGTTCAGCTTGTAACCCAAGATCCTTTCCACAGTGAACCTGGATTAATGATCTGTGCAGAAGGCTTCTAGAACACACAGATTTACACATTAATGGGAATCTATGAAGCTACACTTCTTGGTGGTCTGCATGAGACAGAGACTGATCCAGAACTTCCATAGCAGCTTTGTGATGTAGAAGTGCCATAGTATGGTGCTGAGTATATGAACTTTCTCTTCTAGCTGTCAGGCATTGGGGGGTGGGTTGCTATGAAATTCACATGACCTTCACAGTCTTGGGGTGGCTTGGGCCAGATCAGTGCTCTCAGTGTAGACCCTGCTGATCTGGCCCATGACTCCAAAAGATGTTGATTAGTGGTTCTGATTAATCCAGGTCCACTGATCCAGATTTATTGCAGGTAAATGCAGAAAAGGCCTGGGTCTCATTCCAACATATATCCCACAGTAGGATCCTGCTATGTGCATGTGAACGGCAGGCCCCTATTCCAAGTTTTCAAATATGTGAATGTATGAAGGCAATATTGAAGAAAAGGACAATTTAATGCATTCCTACCATATATCTATAATGACACAGTTTGCATAGCTAAATGGCTACATAAGAGAGGGATCAAAACTAATAAAGTAGGACAGATGCTGAAACAAAAGAAAGACAAACTTGATACTCTATATACTCCAGGCATTTATAGAATTTCTTGCAAACATGGAAAGTTTTATGTTTTGTAGACTACTTGCACAATTGCAAAAAAAAATTTGAGCATGAAAACATGTGAAAAGAATTATACAAGAAAGATCTGAACATCACTGTTAACCACAAAGGTGTGGTCGCTGACCTTAAGCCAGGCATCCTGGAAAGTGAAGACAAATGGGTCTGAAATGAACAGTTCACTGGTCTGTACTGGTTTGAAAAAAAAATCTTCTT
The DNA here is from genome assembly GCA_023333525.1 of Aspidoscelis tigris stejnegeri. Taxonomy (NCBI): domain Eukaryota; kingdom Metazoa; phylum Chordata; class Lepidosauria; order Squamata; family Teiidae; genus Aspidoscelis; species Aspidoscelis tigris. Next base: position 84,721,858 of record JALMGA010000002.1, on the reverse strand, counting down.
CAGGCACATTGTAAGGGCAGGAATTTTTTGGCTATTGGCTTTAAAAATACCAGTCAGTTAGCTATTGGAAATGTGCAAAAAAGCTGTTGAAATAACAATATAATTTAGTAGGAATAGCCAATTTTCTGATGATGAAGATAAGGCATGGATGATTCGAATGATGAAAAGTCATAACTCAATCTGGTTCCATCACTTCCTGGTACATTGGGTGGGGGGATGCTAGCAGTGGCATATTTTATTTTGGGGCAGTTACAACATCACTGCAGACAGTGACTGCAACTATGAAATTAGAAGACATTTCATCCTGTGTTGAAAGTTATGGCTAGCCTGGACAGCATATTAAAAAATATGATGCATCAATATGCTGACAAAGGCCCTTATTGTATGGCAGTGACAGTTGGACCATAAGAAAAACTAAACTTTCAAATTCTGGTGTTAGAGCAGCGGTTCTCAACCTTCCTAATACCGCGACCCCTTAATGGAGTTCCTCATGTTGTGGAGACCTCCAACCACAAGGGCAGAGCAGTTGGGAGGTGGGAGGGAGGGACACCGGGAGACTCGTCACGACCCCTTTAAAATGGTAATTCAACCCCCAAAGGGGTCCCGACCCCCAGGTTGAGAACTACTGTGTTAGAGAGACCCTTGGACTTCAAGAAGATCAAGCTAGTGAATACTAAAGGAAATCAACATTGCTCAGTGGAGATGAGCCTGTTCTACCTTGTTCACATAATGAGAGGACAGGACTCACTAGGAAAGCCCTGATGCAGGGAAAGATTGGAGACAGAAGGAGAAAAGACAGCAGAGGATGAGATAGCAGTGAACAAGAGCTTGCAAAACTTTGTGAGTTAGCAGAGGACAGAAGGGTCTGGATTACTATGTTCATGGGGTCACAAAGAGTCGGATACAACAATGATTTTAAATTGTTTTTAAGGGCTCAAATGTGCCCTAAGATGAGATGAGTAGTGAAGAAAGCATTTGATTAGAGAAATGAAATGTGTTATCTTACAAAAGGATGTTTATTCATACATACTTGAATATGTTCTTACATACTAGTATTTCTCAGTGCTTTTAATCTCTGATTTTCTTTATAGATAATATTTGGCAGGAAAGAATTTTCCCTGGTGAGGCCAAGTTCACGGAAACTTATTTCCCAAGTATGTAGTTCTGAAATAACAAATGTGCGGTGTAAACAGGCCATTCAGCTTCTTATCTCTGGATTCAATGATAAAAATCTAAATGAGGTATTTATGTATTTTTGAAAAGTTATTGATATGTTAAACTTTGGGTATTTTGGAGTATTATGTTTAGAGTATTTTTGAAGTTCTTAAGGAAACAGCAAAAAGTAAGCCTGTTTAATAGGCTATGAAAAGCAAACCTCTCATGACTCTTCCTTTCTGATTGTCTGATCTCCTGCCTATCTCTCTTTCTCTGAAACTGCTTTGTCCCTCTTGTCTTAGACACAAACCCCTCACATCTCGCTGTCTCTGATTCTCTGATGGGGTTTCCCCCTCAGCGTTTTCCCCCAGTTTAACGGATGTCCAAACTATTCGTCCTAATATTGCAAAACATTCATAATTTGTAAAAATGTTAACGTATGAATGTTGTGACATTCAATTCGTGTATGAATGCACAAATTTGTACAAATAATGATTGTTACGAATATTTGTGCACATCCCGAGATGACAGTGCTTGCAAGCCTGGCACAATCCCACCTATTCTCAGGTGCATAGCAGCCCAGGAAACAGATCCGCTCTGGGTAGCAGGGAGCATAGATGTAGAGCAGTTAGAACTTGGGATGTCCACAGATATTTGAAACATTCAGAATTCGATCAAATTCAGTTGAATTTGGACATTCGAATTCGAATCAAATGTCTATACATTTGAATTTAAGAATTAAATGAATTTTTGAATCTTACAATTCATTTGTATGAATTGTTCAGACATTCGTACGTGTATGGATACATACGCATTACATACATACACATATGCAATTTATTCATATCTGTACACATTTGTACCAGTACATACAGGATGAAAACTGGATGCATACGGGATAGAAACGGGATGCATATGAATGTGTACAGACACATCCAAATGTTGTCAGCATTCATATCTTCAAATAAGAATCAGATATTCATACGAATAGATTCAATTCTAATCAAGTGTGAATACATTCAAATTTTAAGCATTCAAATTGATTTGAATATTTGGATATTCAGTTCAAATCGAATCCCAAAAATAGCATTCGTGCAAACCCCTAGTTAGAATTGTTCTAGTACTACATGCATGGGGAGAATTCCTGCACAGGCAGAGTGCCATCAGGGGAAGAGGTAGCTCCATGCATTGCAGATAGACTTCACAGGCGTTTCTTCAGTGAGGTAAGTGCTGAAAGGCTCAGTTTGTCTTAAGTCTGAGTATCTTTGCCTACCTATAAGGCAGTTACACAAGGACTTGGATCTCCTGCTTTAAACAGCCAAAACCTTTATTTAAAAGTTCTGTTTTTGAAAGTCTACATGTGCTCTTTTTAGCAGCTAGCATAGCAATCATAAATCACAAAGCCAGATTTCCTCATTCTATTTGATGCAAATGGAATGGGGGAATATTCAGCTTCATCTGAATTCCCCCTTGGCCATGGAGCAGCATGCAAACGGTAGCTGAGGAAACAGTTGCCGCATCTGCCACAACCCCATTTATGGGTAAGGGGCTGTAGCTGTGGGGGATGGGAGGCCATTGGGGGGATGGGAGACTGAGAGTGGCCAGACCTGGTCTTCATCAAAGTTTCTAAGAAGCTTCTACAAAGGACAGATCATTTGATTCATGGGTGAATGTAGCAAATGTGCTTTATAGGAATGTGCACAAATATTCAGCTCATTGGAAATTTGTGAATCATACAAATGTCAAATGTGCTGAATATTTGTACACGTTCCTATAAAGCACATTTGCTACAAAAATGGCCACAGGATGCTGTAAGGAGCCCATCAGAGTCCTTGTGGTGTAAACAGGAAACACAAAAGTGGGTGAGTTGTACCCATTTTTGTGCCACCTGCTGAGTGTGTTGTGGTCTTATGTACAGAGGCACTGTGTAACTGGATAGCCCATTGACCCTAGTTCTCGAAGTTCTTCTTCACTCAGCTGACTTTTAAACAATCTTTTCTCTTACAGAGCCAAATGGATGTATATTTATCACGATTCCCAGATTATGGTTCGGTGAAAAATGTACTCCACTGGTCCCAGGTAGAACAAAGAAAAAATGAAATTCCTGTTATACATGTTAGGGGGTAATGGGGTGTCAGGTACCCCCCCGTTGGTAATACATCATTCGTCACAGATTTGCGACTCTCTGTGCTGAGGAAAAATACAAGCCTGTGTCTCTGGGCTTGCTGGCTGTCAGCTTCCTTCAGCATTCTTCAGCGGAGCTGTCCAGGCGCTGAAAGCATAAACTTCTCCCCCTCCCGGGAAAGCTTGCAGGCTTCTGCTGCTGTTTGTCCCCTCCTTTCTCTACCCACAGTTCCAGCAAACAGACAGAGAGCCGTAAATTCTCCGTAGAGGTTTGTTTATTTCGTAGCTGTTACATCTCTCCTTCCTCTCCAGTCTCGAACAATCAACTCAACACACAGCCGTGTGTGATCACCTTTATACATTTCCACTATCAGAGTTGGTGACTCGCTTCCTGTGTGTTGCACAATCCTGTGCTTTCCCTGAGCACAAATTCTTGCACAATCCCTGTGTTGTAATCCTTACTTCATTCAACCTTCAGCAACTGGTGATAGTCTGGTGACTGTTGTGACACTTAGTTACCTTTTCTGCACACATCTCTACATTTTCCATATATGGGCTCTTCCAGCCTAACAATACATTGGTTTCCATAGTGATCTTAGTGAATCCTGCAGATATGCACCAGAAGTGTACCAGCCCACATCGAGTGTATGGCAGTAACTGAAGGGGTGCATTACCAGTGCCTAAACAAAGCTGGTAGTCTGTTCCTATCAGGGTAGGAGCCTGGTTGGTATACTAGCCAAAGCAGTACGTGTTCCCAGCCAATTCTGGGAACAATTGTGACCTCAATGCCATCTCCAATTACATAACTGTTCCTTCTGAGGAAGTGCAGCCCTATCCAGAAAATCAGAGGGAAAATTCACACTTAACTTCCCTGGGACACTCCACAGCTAATGATGATGGGGAATGACCCTGCATCCTCATAGTTGCTCTGAGGCAGAAGTGGCTCACCAAAGTGTGAGAAGGCCTAGAATTCAAATTCAGATTATTGGCACCCCTGCAACTCTCACTTTGCTCTTGACCTGCATGAAGAGATTTCCCTCCTTTGCTTTGAGGTGAAGGGGAAAAACCTTTGTTTTTATACAAATCCTCCCCCCCAAATATATGGAGGTTTGTCTTTGCCCTCAAAACCTGAACCCCTTGCACCTTTCATGTCTCTTGTGTCCCCACAGCCTCATATCCCAGTGCCCCCACCCCTTGTCTCCCATTCCAGAGCTGCCACTGCTCCAGCTGCTACCGTCAGCCCTCCAGAAAACTGGCCAGGGAAGTGGGCTCAGGAGGGCAGGGGATAATCATGTGCTGGCACTCCAGTTGCACTCTGGAGGGCCAAGTGGAACAGCTGGAAGGCTGGCAGAAGCAGTAGCAACAGTGTTGACCAGAATCTGGAGATGAGCTGAGTGAAGGATGCAAAGCACATGGCTAGATAAGGCATGGGTGAGGACTTCACTTGGATATGAGATGGGGGGGGGGAGAGTGGGGGATGTGAGGAAGGGAAGCTGGATTTCCCCAGGAGATAAAGTGGGGCTAGACAGGGATTCCCCTCTGGCCCAGTGTTGCCACCCCACAAGAAAGGGAACAGGCACTGGGGAAGGGGAAAGGCAAGGGAAAGGGTGAATCCCCAGGGATTCCATCCATCACCTTGAAAATTGCAAAGCTTCCACCAAAGGGCAGGTAGCTTTGCTTTGCTTGTGAGGCCTGGCTGATGAATGCAGGCCTCTTTCCCTTAGTGTGCAGATTTGAAGCTGCCGAAAACACTTGGCACCTCTCTATCAGGCTCTTTCTCGGGAGATAACAGCACCTCTATAATGGAGAAATACGGTTTGGTTTATTTTAAATATAGAAATTTAAAGCCTCTTAAACCCCTGACAAGGAGACCTAATGTTACACCTTGTTAAACTACTCCAAGGCCACCTTGTCAGAGAATTTGGTTCTGGCTGCTGTGTGAATGCCTGCAGTAGCCAAGAGGCAATTATACTTGTGCAAAGACACCCAAAATTGCTGCTGGGCCTTTAAAGGCAGCAGACGCCACCCACACTTCTTATCTCCAGAAACAACTCTGGATCCATTTGTGGGCTGTTGTGAGTGACATTCCATGACAGCAGTACCATCTTTGGGTATATGATCTGAATGATCGAACCAATGTGAGATGTACAACTCGACCAGGGATAGAATACCAGAACACGGAGGATAGCAGACCTCTGTGGTCCGATATGCCAGAACACAAGTGTGGGAAAGATAGAAGTATTCTTTAGGGATGCTGGATATTGGCTATTATATATATATATCAGTAGGCAAATAAATTCAGCAATTGCCTATCAATGTGTTTTGTGTCGTAGGAAAATCTCCTTGGACGGATACAGAACATTGGAACTTTGGGAGAAAAAAAATAAAGTCACTAATCTTGTGTTTCATTTTCTAGACAGCCCAAACAGGAGAATTCAAATACTTTGATTATGGGCCAGAGAACATAATTAAATATCATCAGGTAAGGACATGCCTTTTGTCTGAGAATAAATAATAAATGCTCTTTTTACAATGCCAACATTTTATTTTCTTTCTGCATTGGAGTACATGAAAACATGGACCCAGGATATATCAACTGCTACTTTGCCTTTTCAATTTCTGTCTATTTTTAAAAACTGCAACACATATTCTAGATCAGTGGTTCTCAACCTGGGGGTTGGGACCCCTTTGGGGGTCGAACTACCCTTTCAGAGGGGTCGTGACAAGTCTCCCGCCGCCCTTCCCTCCCAGTTCCCAGCTGTTCCACCCCAGTGGTTGGGGGTCTCCACAACATGCGGAACTCCATTAAGGGGTCGTGGCATTAGGAAGGTTGAGAACCACTGTTCTAGATAGTTGCTTCAGTTCTTTCTGTGAACACTTTCCTTCCCATGAAAGAATCACAGCATAGCAATGTTTCTCTAATGTAATAAAAAAGGCTCTATTCATTAATTAGGAGCAAACCTGTGGCTCCTGCTTTCTGTGATCTTCCTGATGGTTGATTTCCAGACCTCCTGTCTACATGGTCAGTCCTGATCCTGAGTGAATGCTTGCTGATAATATTTTTTCAAAACAAACAGGCAGGAGATTGGGGAAGCAGATTCCTGAAAGTCTCAGGGAACATACGAGCCAAAGGACTATCTCTTGGCTCATGAGGGAAACTTCATTCCTTCCAGCTTTGTGTGCAATTGCCCAATGGTCGTATGTAGGCTTTTATGGCCAGATTCAATCTCATTTGTAGCAGTTTTTGAGCTGTTGTTCCAGGTTTCTCCTGAGAACCTAAGCTTTCGGATATAGCTGTGACATCCATCTTCAAAGGATTTTGCTCTTGGAAGAAACAAAAGCGATTGGTGTCTTCTTAGACCTGAGGCCTTTTCACGCAACAGCCGAATGGCTGTAGTGCACAAAGGCTAGAACACGAGGGGACAGATTTCCCTTTCACATTTAGGCAAGTACGGAATGCGTGGGGACGCATTCTTTCCTGCCTAGATGTGAAAGAGGAATCCATCCCCACATGGCCTAGCCTGAAAAGGCTGGGGCGGGACGCTCCTCCCAGGCCTGCTGCCACTAAGTCGGAGTCAAGCCAGGGGCAGGCAGGCCAGTCACATCCCTTCCCAGGGTGCCTGTGGGCTCTAGGTGACCCAATCAGGTCAGCTAGAGCCCGCAGAAACCCCCCTGGGCACACCCACCCACTGTGGCACATGCACCTCCCTAGACACGCACACGTGAGGGACTTACCTCATCGCCGCTGGGTTTGGAGTGGCGGGCCTGGCCGGTGGCATTGTGTGTCTCTGCACAGGGCACTGCCTCTGATTGGCCAGTTACCCGTACCTGTGCAGAATGCCTGGCATCGAACCACATTCTAAACCCATTCTAAATGTTCATCTTTGAGTTTTACACATTTTTACTTTAGAGAGAAAATGGCACCGTAGTAATAACTGTTGTTTACTAGAAAATTAACTTTATTCTAGGGCAGTGATGGTGAACCTTTTGAGCTCGATGTGTCAAAATTCGCAAGAAAACCTAGCTTAACTCAGGTGCTGTGTCACATGTAGAAATATGCATAATTTTGTGACATTTGTAGCTCTAGTAAAAAAGTTATATTTTTGATATATGTATTTTATTAAAAGCAAAAACAAATAATTCTTTACATTAGTGACTTTTGTTGCTGAATTTCATTTGCTAAATCTTCGATTGAAAGTTGTATTTCATACACTTCAAGAACAAGCAAGCACTACACGCCCAGGCACCAGGGTGACCAGGCGTGTCACCCAAAAGGGCTTGGTGTGTCACCAGTGACAAGCGTGTCATAGGTTGGCCATCACTGTTCTAGGGTGCTTATTAATCTGTAATAAAATATTTGAAAAAGGATAAGTGAAAGTAACTCTGCGCACATCCAGTCTCTCTACAGCTATCAGCTTACATGATTTTATGATCTGATCAAGTGACAATGAGCTAAATACAAAATGAGGAATATTTTTATCTCCTCCTGAAAACAAACTAACAGTAGTTATTCTGATATGCCATCTATACATCTTTAAAGGTTTTGTTCTCTGCAAGTTTCTGGCTTCACTGTTGCCTTGAAGAGAGAATGCAGAATGTAGGAATTAATGTTTTTACAGTTTGTTGATTCACTTTGTTTTGAGGCTGCTTCACAGTTTCAGCTAACGAAGAATCTCTCCATTTGCTTCAGAATGCATTTCAGTATTTTATTTGCTTTCTCTCACATGGGTTTCTTTTTCACAGCCAACTCCACCCTTCTACAAGATAGAAGAAATTAATGTGCCGATTGCCGTGTGGAGCGGAGGACAAGACTGGGTTTCCCAGCCAGTAGAAATTTCCCAGTTACTTGCTCGGATCAGGAACCTCCTTTGTGCTGAGGAACTCCCAGACTGGAGTCACTATGATTTCGTTTGGGGCATTGATGCTCATCAGAGGATGTATGGGAAAATCCTTGCCCTCATGGATAAGTAGCTATGCTTCAGGATTTGACAAAATAACTTTCTGGTTATCAGGTAGTTGTGAATCCCAGAAAACCAAAAAAACTAAATATATAGAAACATAAAATAATACTATGCAGCAACAGAGCAATTTTACTTACCCAATAAAATGGAATAAAAGTTTTTTCCCATAAAACACATTTGTCCTTGTTGAGATTCACTGGGCTGATCAAAATTTTGTGGTGGTATCAATGTACATGTTGCAACACAAATGCATGGAAGAAGATAAAGTTTAGTGAGTCTCTGGATGTCGTCACAAAGAAACCAACCTATGTGTGCCTTGGCCTCCTTGAGCCTACCAAACCAGCAGGAACTATGCTGGAACTGGGGCTGTCAGTGGTGGCATTTTGCAGCCACTTGTTATGAAATATGGATTGCTTATCCTTCATTCCTTGGGACAGAAGCAACCTTGTGTAAAAAGATGCACATGAGCTTGATAGAGATTTCACACACTGAAAGTACCTTAAAAACATAAGAGGAACCCTGCGAGCAGAAGACAAGGGCAAAATCTTCACTTGGTTTCAAATCCCTGCAAATGGCCTTTAGAGGCATCCTGCATGTCTCCCCAGACTGGAGAATGTACCTAGGCATGCATTCCAATAGCCATTGATATATCTGTCATCCATGGATTTGTCTAACCCTTTCTTAAAGCCATCTAGGCTGCTTGCTGTTACCTTTTCTGGTAGAAAATTCCATAGATTGATGACCCTCTGGGTGAACCAATATTTTGCCTTTTCTGATCTGACTCTCCTACCCATCAGCTTCATGGAGTGCCTACCTCCAAAGACTGCCAAAATGGGCCTGGAGACACCACTGCAGCCTCCTGTTCCATTTTGGTGATCTCCCTGATGTTTGGGGAGGCCATGGGGGCACCCACAGGCCTATTTTGACATGCTTCGGAGGCCAGGAATTGCACAACGCAGTGGGAGCTGCACGCACAGATCCAGAAGTGATCAGGAGAAAAGCATTTGGAAGCAGTGCAACAAAAAGTAAATGCAGTGACGGGAGGCCATAGGAGGGAAGGGACGACCTGGGGGCATCTGGCCTTCACCAAGGTTTCAACTGAAGCTTCAACAAATACCAGATAATCTGATTCACAGACAAACCCTATTTGATTCATCTGCAAATGCTGGAATTTGCACAAATATTCATGCGTATCTCTACTAGGGGTGTGCATGAATGCAATTTTAGGGATTTGAGTTGAATCGAATACTCAAATTCATTTTGATTTGAATCTGTTAAATGCAAATTTGAATCTATTTGTTCAGATTTTTCATTTGAATTTCCACTTACAAATGTCAACAACATTTGTAGGTACCCGTACACATCCTTCCCAGGTCTGTATACATCTGTATGCATCCATACACATCTGTATGCATCCCAGATTTATCCTGTACACAACCTGTTTTCATCCCGTACAGATCTGTACAAATGTGTACCGATGCAGGAAAGATGCAGATCTTCAAGTACGCATCGTGTACGAACCTGTACACATGCAAATGTCCAAATAATTTGAACGAATAGGTCCGAAATTTGAATCAAAACTTTAAATTTGAATTTAAGGACATTCAATTTGAATTTGAATTCAAACACTCATGCATATCCCTAATCCCTACCATATCGTGTACATTTTGCAATCTTCAACTAGGTCACAATTGCAGAAGAGAAATGGAGCAAGATAGAAATCGTTTGTGTAAAGCCTATTTTCTGATAAGCAAAAGAGCAATTAGGCCTTCCTTCTGCTTAGCACAGAATTATTATGAACATATGTACTTTATAATTATAGATCATATTGCTGTACCCGTTGGTTATAGTTGAAAGACTACAGGTTGTGCCAATATTATTTTGAAATCAAGTTTTCTCATTAAATCTTGCCTGGTTCCTCTGGCATAAGGGAATTCCCGGTGATGTCTTGATTACACTCTACAAAATGCAAAATAAAATGCAATATGAAACCTGTAATTAAATAATTAGGCTGGAGAATAATTGCTTCCAGGAAGTGCTATGTTAACCATACCTCCATTATCCTGTAGTGACTGGAACTAAGCATCATGAGTGGAAACTGTCAATTTTTAATTAAAAAAAAACCCCTTCCTCTTAACCTATAAAAACAATAGGTGTGAATTTTACAAAATGTATGTATATTATAAAAGGATTGGCAGCTGTCAATTAGCCTAATTGACTTGGACAGAACACATGAATAGGGACAGGAGGTCTAGGGAGCTGAGACTAAGGCTTTATCTTCACATAGCATTCAGAAATGTTTTAAGGCATGTCAAAGAGGGTCTGTCTGTTTGTCTCCACCCCACCCAGTGCAAAAGGGGTGTGTGAGTGTGTGAAGGGACTTCAATTCCCCTCCAAGTTGCAGCTGTTCAGTGAACTGAGCAGAGACTCCTAGATCCAGATTACAAGATGGGTGCAGAAAAGGCCCTAGCTGGCACAGAAGGTGCCATACAGTTTACAATTTAAAATCTTCAGCAAGGTCACAAAGGATAAAGAGAAATGGGGCAAGGCTGAAACAGTTTGTGTGAAGCCTGTTTTTGCTAAGCAAAAGAGAAAGTAAGCTTCTGTCCTGCTTAGCACAGGCATTGGGTGTTTTTCCACTGTCAAAAAGTACCCATTTTTGCACCCATTAAGGACCTATTTAGGTGTGAGCCGGATGATCCCATTTCCACCACGGCACCCATTTGAGACCCGATTGTTTCCACTGCCGTGGGGGAAATCCAAATCAAATGGGTACTTTCTGCCCTTTAATCCAGATTTTCTGTAGAGCCCATTAATGGGGTCTACAATGGGGTCTTCTGCCAGAAAATCCAGATTAAAGGGAGCCTGTTTCCACAGGAAACAGGAAATGGGGTCTAGAGGAGGCTAGGGGGAGGGGATGCACCCATGTGGGTGGAGCCCCGAAGTCCCAGCTTTGGAGAGATTTCAGAGTCATTTCGAAATCATTCCGAAGTGACTCCGAAGTCTCTCTGAAGAGATTGGCAGAAACTTCGAAGCCGCTCTTTGGAGGGACTTCGGAGGGAAGTCCGCATGGTCTGTGCCAATAGTGCACGGACCACACTGATAGCTCCGGAGCCTCTCCAAAGTCCTTCACAATCTCTTCAGAGAGACTTGAGCCATTTCAAAATGATTTCAAAATGATTTCGAAATTACTCTGAAGTCCCTCTGAAGCTGGGACTTCGGAGATTGCATCCCCCTGTCCCCAGAGACATCCCCACATAGGTGCAGAGGTGTTTGCATGGCAGGGGGGTTAGCACCCATTGCTAATGGGTGCTACACCTCCTGTGGAAACACATTGGGTGCTTCCGCACTTACCGGGTTAAATCTGGATCTATTACATCCGGATTTAGTAAATCCGGTTTCCAGTAGATCCGGATTTACTAACGCCAGTTTCCTGTAGTTCCGGATTTAGTAAATCTGGATGAAGGTAGATCCGTATCTAGCACTGAGTCTGGTGCCTTGGAAATACATCCTAAATGTGAATAAAGAAAGTGTGAAGAGAAATGGGGCAAGGTTGAAACAGTTTAGCAAGAGCGCAAGTAGGCCTCTCTTTTTGGAAACCATGCAGCTGTGAGAAGAATTCTCCTCCAAGCTGCATTCCAGTTTATGCATTAGGGAAAAGTGCATTTGAATGTTGCATGGCTTATGCTGGCAGCAGAACCAGCACCTTCGGTTTTGTATCAGGGCTCTTTTGAGGCCTATGTGGGCGACGCTTGTCTCAGTGGCAGTTATCATTCCCTGCAAATTTGATGTTATGTAGACAGTATTTGCTGATGGTGGTGTCGTTCATATGGTGTTTTCCTGTCCTATCTTTATGCAGTTCAGAATCTTGATTTTATTGTCCTTAGATGAAGAAGATTAGACATCTTGGGCCTTTCCGCATTTGCCGCCGAAAACGGATCTATAAGATCCGTTTTTGGCCAAAACGTTTTCAAAGGGAAATCCGTTTCCAGCAGAAACGGTTTTTCCCAGACCCCGCGTGTACACACACGCGCGGGGCCGCGGCGGCAAGGCCAGATTGGGAAACTGTTTGGGATGGGTGCTGTGCGAGTGCACCAGCACCCATCCCAAATTGGCCCTGCCGGCGCCTGCCCAGCTCTCAGAGAGGCAGAGCGCATGCTCTGCCATTCTGACAGCTGGGCAAGCCTGGCAGCCAGCTTCCTTGCCTTGCCCTCGCCAGAGAACGAAGAATCCTCCGTTCTCTGGCGAGGGCAAGGCACCCCCACTCCTTCTGTCACCCCAACGCCATGAACAGCCCCCTTCTACGTACCTGAGCGCCTCCATTTCGCCTCCATTTCGATCGTGAGTCTCGGAGGGATGGCAGCAATCGCACACGCACGTGCCATTGCTCTGACGGCCCCAGCAGCCCAGGGACGCTGGGAAATGTAGTCCTGGGCTGCCTGGAGGGCCGTCAGAGCAATGGCGTGTGCGTGCGCGATTGCTGCCGTCCCTCCGAGACTCACAATCGAAATGGAGGCGAAATGGAGGCGCTCAGGTACGTAGAAGGGGGCTGTTCGTGGGGTTGGGGTAACAGAAGGAGTGGGGGTGCCTTGCCCTCACCAGAGAACGGAGGATTCTCCATTCTCTGGCGAGGGCAAGGCATGAAAGCTGGCTGCCAGGCTTGCCAAGCTGTCAGAATGGCAGAGCATGCGCTCTGCCTCTCTCTGAGAGCTGGGCAGGCACCGGCAATCCGGCTTTTCCCCCTCCGGTGCGGAAACGTTCGTTTCCATACCGTTTTCAGGGGGAAAGCTAGATGTAAGACCTGATTTTTTCAGGTCTTACATCTGGGTAGGATTTCGGCGGCAAAACCGGTTTAAACAACCGTTTTTGCCTGGCAATATGCGGACACGGCTTACTCAAAGGGGTCCTAATTCCAGCCCCTATGTGAAAGCCAAGTCTAAATGCGTTCCACATCTGGCTCTAAATCCGTTTTTAGAGCCAGTGCAGAAAGGCCCCTTGGGAGCAGCTACCTTTCTTTCTTCCTGCCATTTTGGAATCATTTGAAGAACAACAAAATTTGAACTTTGGAGCCAAATGTTAGCACGGAAAAAGCAAGGCATAATTATGCTTCATAATGATACCACAAGTCTTTGCCTTTTCAAGCTATGAGTCCCAGCCAGCAGCCAGCAGAAACCATAAACCTTCTTTGAAGTAAGAGATATTCTGTGTTAGGTGACCTTGGTATGAGAGACTAAAAATTGCAAAGCCAAAGATGTCTAGCATCAAAGCATAATTACACCTGATGTTTTCCTGCCTAATTCCCATAAACAAAGCAGGGTGGGAACTCTAATCTCAAGAGAAACCAGAACCAAAGGTAAATAGTAAAACCCTGCAGAGGCATCTTCATTTTCTCACTACTGTTTCCTGCCATCAGCATAAAATATAGCTAATTCAAATGTAAGAATTCACTGTAACAAAACTGAGCACAAAATATGGTAGACAGGAATAACAATGCATATCAATGAATACTGATGAACATGAATACCAAACAGATTTATTATAGATGAATATGAGTGCACATATGTGAGTAATATAGGCCACGTCTGCATGGAGTTAAAAAAAAAAGTGGTGTGGAAGTGAGACAACTTAATGCGAATCTTAATTCACATTAAGCTGTCCGTATGGTAACGGAGGACAACGCGGGTTCCAGGTGAACCCACCCATCCCCTGAAAACTGCAGTAAATCCCTGCACCAGGATACCGTGGTTTTCTCCACCCCCACCCCCCTTGCCTGAGTGTGGGAACACACACGCACGAACAGACGGGGGAAACCCTCCTGGAGGAACGTCTTCCTCCTCCCCTCCCCCTCTCCCTCCCTCCTCCACACACACACAGAGGGTGGAATCCCTGTCAGAGCCCCAATAAAATGTCTAAAAGAGCAGCAGCTTTTGCGGCTTTCACAGCCAGTCTTCCCTCTCCCCTCTCTCTCCCTCCTCCAGTCCCTGAGCCCTCCTGCACACACACACGCACACATGCACGGACAGACACAGGGGAATCCCTCCTGAGGAACGTCTTCCTCCTCCCCTCCCCTGCTCTCTCTCCCTCCTCCAGCCTGTGGTGAAAGCTTGCTGCAAAAGGAATGGGGGCGTGTGGAAAAGGAGGGAGACAATGAGCTTTCACCATGCTAAAATCCTGTCATTTGCTCTGCATACTTGCTGGCTAGAAATCTGTCTTGTAGCCAGGAAGTATGCAAGGCAAACAACAGGATTTTAGGGAGGATTATAGCGTAAGGGGGGGACAGTTGCCATTGCGGCGGGGACAGTGAAGCCCCACCCACTAATGCTGTGATTGTAACCTGCGAGAGTCCCCACTCTTGCCCCCTAATTCAGGGTGAGTACAGTTATAAGGCTTTTTTTATTTTGAATTAGGGAATTTTGTTCCTCTTTTAGCCTGATTTAGAGCTTTGCATGTGGATGCTTGCAAGGCGAAATAGCTTTTGCCGCGCAATCTCCTTGCCATGGGGATGAGCCCATAGGGTTGACAATACAAAGAAAAAACTCATGGTGGCCATCAGAGTTGCCAAATAGTCTCTAATATGATCTAAATTCAAGAAACAGATTTGATTTGTCCCAAAACATCATAAAAGAAAAACTTTCTATGTTCCCAGCAATGTTACTAGAGACAACTTGACTAATGAGTGGTCTTCTCAGTGACATCGTATGCATAGGCACCTCTCTATGGTTGATCATTGAGGCATTGCATAGTAAAGTCTCCAAAGGAATTCAAAAGCCTTTGTTTACAAATACTAAATGACAACTGATAAACAACAATAAATAACAGCCCTACATCAACAACTATAAGCATCATCAGTCCATGACAGGTTCTGCAGTAGTACTCAGATTGTATGCGGAGTATCTTCCTAGAATTGTCTCATTAACAAAAGAAGTCATTTTGTCAATATTTGAAGTTATTAATAATAGTCTGCAAATAGAGTGCTCCTGTGAAAGGATTCTGCCTGGAGGAATGGGCCAAGCAGTAGTGATATTAAGCCACCATTCTTGGACCCTGTTTTGGCAAGTAGTACTTAACAGGCATTATGTACTGGCTGACTACTGGTAAGACCTGAAGGGCCCATGCAGATCCTATGAAAACCGGAACTTGAATAGCCCATGATTGCAGTTCACTAGCTAATCTCCACATTTTTGAATTCTGAGGCCAGTTTGCACCTGGCCCTGTTGTTCACAATAGGGTAACATCTGGTAAGGTGCATCTGTACTTACAGGAGATGTTTACAACCCAGAAACACCTCCTGCCTTACCAGATGTTTCCCTATAATCGACTAGAGGCAGTGCACAATTAAGTGCTCTACACCTGGAACGCGTCTAGAATGCTTTGGGATGGGATGGGGTGGTTCTGAACAGAACTGCCCACCCAGTTGTGCAAATGCTCCATCCCAGAGCATTCTACACATGTTCAGGAGGGCCTAGTGTGAAAAGGCCTCAGGACACTGATGTTGTATTCGAAAAATTGGCAATCTCTTACTGGCTTTCTGTGTTTCAAAGAAGGTGACTGAGGCAGATACTAGATATCTTTGAATTTATGAGCTTGTCAATAAATCCAAGGCACATTATATACATTATATACATTATTGATATCAGACTTGATAAGCATCTTCATTAGGACCTTTTATATGGAAGCATACAAATCTCGTTTTCACATAAACAAAGATTCCCCTCTCAGGTGTATTGCTAGAATTGAACCAATGAGAATTTTGCAAATATGCCTTTCTGAATATCCATTTGTTTATTCTTGTTTATCCTACATTCTTGAATTATGCCACCAGCAATGAAAGCAAAAATCAAGCTATTATTTGCTTTGCTCCCACATACACATTTTAGCACAGCAAAGACCTAGTATTATGTAAAAGGCATTAAAGACATTTAATTCTTCATTATTGTTGTTTGTATTGGTAGCATTTTAGGTAAACAAATTGTGTTCTCTGTGTACTGTTTCCTTTCTACTGTTTTCTCCTCAAAGCAAACAGAGTACAGAAAAGTCAAATTAAGTCTGTTGATAATAATCTGTAAAAATTAAAGGGATCTTTAAAAAAGGCTGCGGCTGTTGCAAGTTGAGACCTAGGCTTAATCCCATGGCACATTAGAGGTTCATTATTTTCTTCATGCTGCAGCCTCATTAGCCTCTCTCATAGCAGCTTATTAGACATGGAATGCCTAACTACATATGGCACTATGAGCAGCATGGGACTGTCTTGAGTACTCTGTACAAAACACTATGCAAAATATAAATATCAAACCTATAATTAAATAATTAGGGCAGAGCATAATTGGTATCAAGAAGTGCTTAGTTATATTGAAAATGTTACATTGGTGATGGTATAACCTGCAGAATAAGGCAAAAGTCTGGATGCTATGAAGAGTTCCAGAGAATTCATATGTTAACCATATCTCCCATTATCCAATAGCCCCTGGGACTAACAATCATGAGTGAGAACTGTAGATTTTTAATTTTAAAAAATCCTAAATTCTGAATACAATATTGCAAAAAGAAAAGTATGCATATTATAAGAAGATTGGCTACAACAGCCTAATTGACTTGGGCAGAAGACACGAATGGGGTCATGTGTTCTAAGGAGCTGAGATTAAGGCTGTCAGCATTGGTGCCTGCCCAGCACCCAAAGGTGTGCGTGGAGGGACTTCAATCCCCCTCTGAGTTGCAAAAACTTGAATGAACTGTGTCAGGTCCTTGCCACAGCCAAATGGGCCGCATTTTCATGCAGGCCTTCTGCACCAGCACAGAGAGGACAAGCACAGGTGCCAAAACTCGAGAACAGCACTCCAATTGTCAAACCCCTTTCTGAGGATGCAAGAAGCTAAGAGATGCTCACGGGGAAGCCCAATCTAGGACTGATGTAAGCTCCATGGGGAGATATTCTTAATTTTCAGAAGGGCAGAACAAAACTTCAGTGAGCTCTTGCAACTCAGACTGTGACTACAAAGAGTTTAAAAAGGTCATTTTCAAGAGGATATTTTAATCTAAAAAATATGGATAGGAGATGGGATTAGAATATAAGAGCCATATAACATCTTCTCTAAAGGGTTTCTGGTCCTTTGTTTGCTTTATGCATGTCTGCATGTATGCATCTACCTACCTACCTACCTACCTACCTACCTACCTACCTACCTACCTACCTACCTACCTACCTACCTACCTATCTATCTATCTATCTATCTATCTATCTATCTATCTATCTATCTATCTATCTATCTATCTATCTATCTATCTATCGCTACATAAAGCTCAAACAGGTTAAACTCAGTTATAATTTTTCCACCATTTGGGAATTTAGGAATAGTAAATATACACAGTAGGAATGTGTACAAATGTTTTTGTTTGTGTTTGAATGTGGTAGAGTTCGAATTCGATATGAATGTTCAGTACAAATTTGATCTGAATCACTGCTATGAATCGCCTACGAATCCCTGCGCATCCCCTACGTATCTCCTACATATCTGCTCTGAACATGTCAAGTCCGCCCTGAATCCACTTTGAATCCGCTCTCAATCTACTTTGAATCCACTCTGGATCTGGTGTGGGTATGACTGGTGCAGCCTCTTTTCCACCTTCCCAGGTTCATGAATGTAATGAAGCTTCATATGAATGAGCCAAAGCATCCGATTAGAATTCAAATGACAGTCTTCGAATGTACCAACATTCAATTTGAATCTCCAAATTTGTACGGATTCATATGAATTTCGAATGTTACAAATAGTCATGATATCCCTAATATACAGAATATGTATATGAATGAACTAGGTAATGTAAGTAATCCTAACTTATTATATCTTTAGGATACAGAAAGGCGATTGTAGGTCAAAGGAGAGGAAATTGTTTCTGGACAGCCCACCTGGCAAGGCATCTGGCTTTACAGTGAACTTTGAGATAGAAACCCCAAAGTGGCAGGCAAACACTTGAGATTACTAGGGATACCCTAAAAAGCGCCATTAAGCTCATTCATTAACCTGATTTTATAGTCCCTCCTTTTCTTCTTCCTCTTCATAAGAACATAAGAGAAGCCCTGCTGGATCAGGCCACAACCTATCTAGCCCAGCATCCTGTTGCACACAGTGGCCCACCAAATGCTCATGGGCATCTCAAGCAGAGACAAGGATATACTTATTCCTGCTCTAGAATCCCAGCAAATGGCCTTAGAAGTGCCCCAGTTCCCCACCCCCAGCCTGAAAGATGCACCTAGGCATGTCTTCCTCCATGTCTTCCTTCTACCTTCTTCGTTCTTTCTTCATCCTCTTCCTCTTCTTCTTTTTTAATAATCTCTCTGTGGTTCCATAGAGCTCTGCAGATTTCTTCCCAAATTCCTGTCAAATCATGCTGGTGACCAAGCTTTGTAATGGTTGGTAGTCAGCTGTTTTTGGTTCCTCAGAAACAGAACTGGCATGGAAACAATGCACCTGTGAAAAGAATTCCCCTCCGAGCTGCCTTCCAGCTTATGCATTGAGGCAAAGTCTGAATGCTTCATGGCTTATCTTGGCAGAAGGAGCAACAGCTTATTCTTTGGATCTGGGCCTTTTTGAGGGCCATGTGGGTGGAGCCTCTGTCAGTGGCAATTTCTCTCTCCCCACAAGTTTGATTTCATTTCGACTTATTTGCTCCTGATGATTTCAGTCCATCTCTTCCTAACAAGAAATAGGTCTACTTCCTACTCAAAAGATTCTGTTCTAAACTGTGATGGATTTTTCTTAGCACAGAACAAAGCTGCCAACACTCACACTGCCTCCAAAACTTGTACAAGCTTCTGAACTGCCATGACTAGCTTCTGAAAGTGCTGAGGCCAGGAGCGAGTGAAAGTTCCTGGCCTTGGGAGCTCCCAGAGCCCGTACTTCTGTGGTGCGTCTTGTTGTACTGCCAAAATGGGTTCCTTTTGATAAACCAGCCTATGGAGTCATGCTGTATAACTATAACAGCTCCTAGTGTACACCTAAAAAAGAAGGCCTACTGATAGACTAAACTAGGACACTATTCTGCACTTGGCCTTCTGGATCATATCTCAGAACAGGGGACTGCTATCCGCATGCTAGTGCAGACTATGGCTGACCTCAGATGAGGCGTACAATAGACTCCTGTTCCAAGATATGTTCCAGAATGAGGCCAAATGCAGAAAAGGCCCTGGTCCGCACTTCATGATGTGCAGACAGAATAAGCAAGGAGGGATGGGGCCCCTCTGGTCTTCTCTGCTATAAGTTGTGGACAAAAGAGGCCCATGGCCTAGAACAATTGCAAGTGTGGAAACAGCTGAAATATCTTCCTGTCTGATCTTTTCCTAAGAGGTTCAGGGCCCTCTCCATGTTGTCAAAGACTGAATCTTTGGATTTTAAAGTGCAGTTTCTGGATCACCTCTTAACATTTTTTTAAAATGTGCAAATGGTTGTGTTACCCACATGGTGCTGCTCTGTCCTATCTTAAACAGTTCAGAACCTTGATTTTACCCTCCTGGGATGAAGAAGACTAGATATCTTGGGAGCAGTCAGCTTTCTCTCTACCTGGCATTTCGGAACAATGTGAACTACAAAAGACTCATTTGACCTTTTGAAGCAAAATGTTAGCAGCAAAACTGTAAGGTATAATTATGCTTTATAATGATGCTAGAAGTCCTTAACTTTGCAATCTGTGAGTCTCTGCCGAAAGACAATGAAAATAAAACTAATTTGAAGTAAGAAATATTATTTATTATTTATGGTACGAGAGATTAAAAATTGCAAAGGCAAAGATTTCTAACATCAATGTATAATTATAACTGACATTTTCCTGCCTAATTCTCACAACTCAAAAGAAAGGTGAGGACTCTTATCTCTTATCTCTGCTTTCTATTAACAGAACCAAAGCAGATGATACAATCTTGAAACATTGCAGCAGAAGCATCTTCACTTTCCCACTCCTGCCCCTACTCCTCCATCAGGCCAGAACATAGTTAATTCACATGTAAGAGTACCCTATAACAAAACTACACCCAAAATATGTTAGAGACCAATAACAATGCATATGAATGAATATTAATGATCATGAACGTTCAGTACCTAACAGCTGTACCGTAGATGAAATGAGTGCACTTGTATCAGTTATGTAGGGCTGACAAAATGGGGAAAAACACCTGATGGCCATCAGGGCTAAGAACATAAGAGAAGCCCTGCTGGATCAGGCCACAGCCCATCTAGTCCAGCATCCTGTCGCACACAGTGGCCCACCAAATGCTTATGGGCATCTCAAGCAGAGACAAGGACAAACCTTCTCCTGCTCTCGAGTCCTAGCAAATGGCCTTAAAATCGCCCCGCTCCCCCCCCCCCCGCAGCCTGAACGATGCACCTAGGCATTCATTCTAGTAGCCATTGATACATCTGCAATCCATAAATTTGTCTAACCCTTCCTTAAAGCCATGTAGGCTGATAGCTGTCACCACCTCTTCCGGCAGCACATTCCATAAACCGATGACCCTCTGGGTGAACAAATACTTCCCATTGTCGGATCTGACTCTCCTACCCATCAGCTTCATAGAGGGCCTCCTGGTTCTAATGTTGTGCGATAGAGAAAAGAAATGTTTTCTATCCACCTTTTCTATACCACACATAATTTTACATACTTCAATCAGGTCCCCTCTTAAATGCCATCTCTCCAGACTGAAGAGGCCTAGACGTTGCAGCCTGATTTCGTAAGGGAGGTGTTTCAGACCCTTAATCATTCTGGTTGCCCTTTTCTGTACCTTCTCTAGTTCCACAATATCCTTTTTGAGGCGTAGTGACCAGAATTGTACACAATATTCCAAATGTGGCCTCACCATAGATTTATAAAGAGGCAAAATGACACTGGCTGACTTATTTTCTATTCCATTCCTAATTATTCCCAGAATTGAGTTAGCTTTTCTCACTCCTGCCGCACACTGGGTTGACACCTTCATTGAACTGTCCACCAAAACCCCGAGATCCCTTTCCTGGTGTGTTGCAGAAAGCTCAGACCCCATCAGTTTATGGACATAATTCGGATTCTTGGCCCCAATGTGCATTACTTTGCACTTGTTAAGATTAAAGCTCATTTGCCACTTGGTTGCCTAATCACCCAATGCTAAGAGATCCCTCTGGAGCTCTTGGCAATTTCTTTCGGATTTTACTACCCTAAATAATTTAGTATCATCAGCAAACTTTTACCATATACCCCTTCTTCTAGATCATTGATAAATACATTTAAAAGCATTGGTCCCAGCACTGAGCCTCAAGGGATCTCACTTTTTACCTCTTTCCACCCTGAGAATTTGCCATTTATTACTACTCTCTGCTTTCTGCCCTTAAGTCAGTCACAAATCCAGGACAGAACCTGTCCTTTTATTCTATGGCTGATTAGTTTACCCTTCTGAAAGTCCAGATAGACAATGTCTCCTGGTTCACTTTTATCTATGCGTTTATTGACATTCTCAAAGAGTTCCAACAAGTTTGTGAGACATGATTTACTTTTGCTGGCTTTTGGTTAGCAATACTTGCTCCTTCATGTGCACACTAATTTTGCCTGTAATGATGGTTTCCGTCACCTTACATGGAACTGACGTTAAGCTAACTGGTCTGTAATTGCCTGGATCACCCCTGGATCCTTTTTTGAAGACTGGTGTTACATTTGCTACCCTCCAGTCCTCAGGTACACAGCCTGATGTTAGGGACAAGATTATATATTTTTGCTGGAAGGTTGGCAATTTTGCATTTGAGTTCCTTAAGGACTGTTGGATGAATAGACACGTTCCCTGAGAGCTCAGAGCTCATTGCACCGGGCACAGACCTAGGACTTCTGACCCATGGGCAGGTAGTCATACGTATGACACTCAGTGCAAAACACTGGGAAGCTCCCCTTCCGCTGCTGGCATTCTACCTTCATTTTATTTAATGGATTTGTGTTATTCTTGAAAAATTAACTTAAAAAGTATTAAATAATTTTTATTAAAGGTAAACTTTTCTAAATTAATATTTTATGTTATGATATAGTATATTTATTTTGCTCGCCGTTAAGCATTTGGTCCCCCAAAACTGTCCAAAAACCAGAGGACTTACCTCCCAAACTTACAAGAGCGCAGCAGCAGTTTTTCTAGGTTATTTTATCAAAATCCCAGTTATTTTCTGTTTACTTTTAGGAGAGATCTTTCTTCCAAATAGTCTCTCAGATTATCTAAATTCAAGAAGCAGGATTTATTTGTCCCAAAACATCATAAAAGTGAGACTTGCTGTTCTGATGTCCACAGCAATGGTGCTAGGGACATTTTGATCAATAGGTGGTCTTCATAGTGGCACCATAAGCTTAAGCATCTCTGAGTGGTAAAATGATTGCTGAGTCACTATATAGTCAAGTGTCATTTTGTCAATATTTTAAGATATTAAAACTGATACTGTGGAATTAGTGACAGAGAGCTTTTTTGCAAGTACACTTCCAGGGAAAAACTGCCCCATGAAACAAACATAAGGGATAGTTCCAGCATCCACATTTACAGACCGTGGCTCTCCAATGAACCTCACCAGAGCTCCTCTAAGCACTGGTGAGGTGCCAGTCATCACCATTACAGCAATGATCCCATCACTGTGGCAGTGGCGCTAACATGCCAGCACAGTACTGTTGCTACAGCGCGGCCAGCCTCCTCACCCGTTGCTGCCTGGCGCTGAACAGGTAAGCCCCATTCACACACACACACACACAGGGTGGGTCAGGGTTGGGTTGGGTGGGGGTCCCACCACCTGCATGGGACCCCAGAGAAGGCACCCAACAGGCCTCCCCACCCCTGGCTCCACAGGAGCCAATGGGAGGAGGCTGGGGGAGGGCCCCAGCTGTCATGGAGGGACAGCATGTGAATGCCCTCCCTCCGGTACAGCTGGGAATGCACCAGGATGGGCCGAATGTGCCGGGATGGTTTCAGAGCACAATTTTGTGCCTGAAACCTGAACGCATGTAGACGCATTGGGATGGGGCAGGGCGGTTCAGAACAGAGCCGCCAGCCCCAGAGGAGCGAATGCTCTGTCCCAACGCATTCAAAAATCCTTTGTGCGAAAAGGCTCTGGTCTACAAAATCCAACATAAGGCCCCAGTATTCCAGCTGCTGGGCTATATGCAAGGCTTGCTTGTGGGCTACAAATAGAATGCTGCTTGTTCAGTGCTGCTAGACATCAAGTACTGGTTGCCCCACAGTAAGACCTTAAGGGGCCATGCAGTTCCAATCAAAAACAGAATTTCAAAATACTTCCAGCCTCATTGCACTTTACTTGGTCATATCGATGCTCTTGAATTAGGCAATCAACAAGATGCCGGCTTAGGTCACAATAAAATTAACAGTTTCAGAAGAAGATTAAAATGAGCATTCAAAACACCTATACAAAATTGCCGTGGAATGAAGTGAAAGTTGAAAATACTGCTGATCTTATCTTATGAGCCAAAAGCTGAATGCTGACAGAATATTTATATAAACTGGTTATTCCTATTTTTTTATTGTAGCCTTTGACATCAAGAGGCCAAATGTTGCACCTGCCTAAGGAAATTCATTCATTGGCATTTTACATGTTCTTACAAAGTCATAAAACCACATCTTTAACTCACTGACTTGAACAGTCCTTGGTTTCATTTTGGATCGGCTTTTAGAAAAGCAATTTGGATACTTTTAATGTTATAATCTTTCACAAGCTATCTAAAAGTTAAATAGACTTTTACACTGAGACAACCTTGTTGGTGAGGTCTTCCAGGTGCAAATTCAGGTAAGTGTGCCTATGTTTGCAACATGATATCATTTTAAATATTATGTTTTGTTTTTAAAGAAACTGTTGTAATTAATAAATCATTTTATTTTTTAAAATAATTGTTATTTCCTTATTTGCATTTATAAAAAATAATATCAACATCTAAAGAAATCAGGACAAACCCTCAAAACAAATAAGCTACTGACTTACATGCTCTTGGTCCCAGCATTAAATTTACAAAGTGACCTTTTTTATTCCACGTGAAGGAGATCCTTGGACATATCAAATTTGTTAAATAGAAGTTTGCTTTGCTTGAAATTCTGTATTTTAATTCTGTACTTTGATTACCTGACAAAATGATCATCCTTTTAAAATTATGTTCCCTAATGAATCAGATTTGTTTCATAAATCTGTATTTCTGGAATCATAAAGATGATGAAGGTGGTTGGTTAGTTGTTTACAATTTGAGGCAGATGATATAGTGTGCTTCTTTACTATCCCCTCTCCTTATCTGGGTTATAATATCATATTTCCATTCCAGAGGGGTCAGTTTACCAGGAGAAGTGTAAGAAAGGCAAAAAAAAATTGCAAAAGTTTTTTATCCTGGATAAATGCTATCTTAAACTCATTAAACTTATTATATATCATGTTTAGAATTTAGGATCAAAACATTTAGTTCATAAAATAATATCTTTGATTTAGTAATGATTTTTTTTCCAAAAAAATCAAAAATTATTTTTTACATTATTCTCTGATTTAATGTATTCATATTTCTCATTTTCTTAAATATTAAAAAGAAAGGAAGGAAGGGGAAAATTGAAAAACAGTGAAAGGCAATGTTATGTGTAATTACTGTTAATTTCTATACAGTAATTACTCTTTATACAGAAAAACTCTTTTCTTTGAAAATAAAAGATATTGAGAATTTGAAAGATGGTTGCCCTTTGTCACACCTTTGTTATACGTCCCAGTTGTAGAGATGTGCACAGATTTTCATTTTGGGTTCAATTCATATTGCATCAAATGCAAGAAAATTAGTATTGTTGCGAGGCAGCTGCAAAAAAGGCAAACGCAATCCTGGGGTGTATTAGGAGAAGCATAGAGTCCAGATCACGTGAAGTTATTATCCCCCTCTACTCTACCTTGGTCAGACCTCATCTGGAGTACTGTGTCCAGTTCTGGTCACCCCAGTTTAAAAAAGACACTGACAAGCTGGAGCAGGTTCAAAGGAGAGCTACCAAGATGGTGAACGGTCTGCAAACCATGTCCTATGAGGAACGGCTTAAGGAACTAGGAATGTTTAGTCTAACAAAAAGAAGACTGAGAGGAGACATGATAGCTGTCTACAAATACCTCAAGGGTTGTCACAAGGCAGAGGGATCAGCCCTGTTCTCACTCTCTCAAGGAAGGACTAGAAACAATGGGGTGAAACTGCAGGGGAAAAGATTTAGTTTAGATGTTAGGAAAAAATTTCTAACAGTAAGAGTGATCAACCAGTGGAACAGGCTGCCACGGGAGGTGGTTGGTTCCCCTTCGATGGAGGTCTTCAAGCAGAGACTGGACAGCCATCTGTCTGAGATGGTTTAGGAGATCCTGCCTTGAGCAGGGGGTTGGACTCGATGACCCAGGAGGTCCCCTCCAACTCTACCATTCTATGATTCTATGATTCTATGAAATAGATTCTCTTCAAATGCAATAGGATTTGAATTCAATACAAATGTCCAATACGAATCTGATTCGAACCGCTGCTGTGAATGGCCTACGAGTCCACTACGTATTCCCTACATATCTGCTCTGAACATGTCAAATCCACTTTGAATCCACTTTGAATCTGCTTTGAAGCCACTCTGTGGATTCGTTGAAGATGTGAATGGGCCAGCTGCTTTCCTACCTTCTAGCAGTTGCCAGTCATATCTGTAGCAGATTCAGAGTGAGGATTCTGAAGGGAATCAGAATTATGACTGATACCAGGGATACGAAGCGAATTTGAATAGCATTTGAAAAGAATTCAAGGCAGATTTGAATCCTACCATATTCAAAGTGGTTCTGTTTGCACAAAATTGACTTTATTTCACATTTCCTTTGATGCCAAGCAAACAGGAAAAAAAAATTCATGCACATCCCTAGTTTTTAAGGCAGTCACATATTGATTCATGTTCAGTATACGATTAAGTATTTGTTTGTCTATTTGTATTTCTATACCACCCTATACCTGAAGGTCTCAGGGTGGATTACAATATTATATTAATCTTAGACAGGTCCCTGCCCTCAGGTTTACAATCTAAAGAAACAATATACAAAAGGAAAATGGTGTGGGAGGGAACAGGGACACTCTGGCAGCAACAGTGTCCTTGCAATGATAAAATACCTTTATTTTCTTTTTCTCCTTCATTCCCCACAGGAAAGATGGCCCCTTCATAGCCTGTGTGGAGCCATTTGGGAGGGAGGGGTCAATACTGGGAGCTTGATGGAAGGCGCTCACCCAGTTTCCTGGTGAATTATGAAAAATGTTTACTTGTTAAAGCATTTATGATAAAGGAAATTGTGACGAAAGTTTATTTGCAGATCCTCCAGGATGTGGCTGCTCCTTGTCACAGTGCTGGGGCTAGCAACTGGGAATTCAGCAGAGATAGAAAGCAAAATAAAAATGAATCCTGAGGCATCTATGAATATCGTAAGTTAACAGCTTATGTGGTCAAGAGCCACCGCAGTGTCATGACTTAGTCCTGCTTTCTACATGTGTCAAAAAATGCTGTAAGCAGGGGGTTTTTTCCTCCCAAAGTATGCAAGTTCTTCTCCCTGTGTTCCTCTGTCCTTTTTGAGATGAGCAGGAAGTTCTGGAGGTTGAGAGAATAGGTGCGTCCAGCAGAGAATACCTGGAACAAACAGGCTCCCACCATTCATTGATTTTGACCACACTGGCTGACAAGATGAGAGTTGTAGTTCATCAATGGAGAAACAAAAAAGTACCATGGAGACGCGGCCTCAGTGTATCTTGTTCAGAGTTTTGTGTAAAATGTGCAAATACAGATGCTTATGTGCCAGCTTCTGTGAAACACCCCTGGATGCAATCAAATATTGAATTATTGCATCAGTCCGAATGAAGTCAAGTTTAGACAACATTCTTGATGTTTGGATTCCTATCTTAACACCTGGATCTTGCTAAAATAATAAAAATGGCCAAGGTTACAAAATGACAGTTTAATGTCTTTTGGAATTCTGATTAAATTGCCCCAGTTCTGACTAGTTTTGCTTGAGTTTCATTTAGTTTGGGTTAGCAAGGCAGTTAAGCATTGATTGCTTTCCTGACTGCATTTTTGAAGTTTACTTCCTTGTAGGCAGAAAGGAGGGAGGTCAAAGAATAAAAAATCCAGTTGACTTTTTCCAGTATTTACAGTGTCTGCAGGCCATTGCTGGTCAGAGCCCTAGGGTTTCAACACTTCATACTTGTCCCACATGGTTAGGCAAAACTTGGCAAGAGGAACTTCCTTCCCTCATTATTCAAAATATGCATAAATGAATATTTATTGATTAATTCTGGTAACAGTGCAGGAGCTATACGCATAAGAGTTTCAGAAATAGATTTTACAAACCTCTTTGCCTTGGAAAATGGCTCTATCAATCCAACTGGTCCAGGAGTCTTAGTTCCTGCCAGTTTGGTAGAACAATTGGGTAGGTGGCAAAATCTGTGTCCATCCTCATGTGTGATGACATTTCCACACTAGCGAGTTGTGATTGACGATAACATTCCCTGGAAGCTGAACATTTTTGGTTGATGACAAGACCTGCCAGTGCAATGGAGCTGTAAATCAGGTTCCCCTCATTTCTGGTCTCTTCCAGGCTGCATCAAAGCCACACAGTGGCTCTACAGTAGTGTTGCAGCACAGGGCCTTCCAGCCTGCTATACTGGTGGACTGGAAACTTCACAAGGATGTTGGATTGGCTTCCAGGCCACCACACTGGTAGATTGGAAGTTTCAGTGTGCATCAAGGGGTGTGTGTGTTCTCTGCTGCTACTGTGGAGGATGAAAGCAGACAAGTCCATTCACTGTTTCCATCCCTGTCTGGAAGTGCTGTCTGTGATCAGACTCCCATGCAGGAATAAACAGCATTTTTGCATTACATTTTCCCCAGCACCAGGAGCAGTGGTATGATTTCACCCAAAATCATACCCTGTTGAGCACCGTGTGGATAAAGCCAGGGATAAAATGTGGTCTGTTGCCTGTTTTCTGGTCTTCTGCTATTTCCTTGAAAATAGTGTCTTCCAAATAACCATACAACACAGGTGGAATGCAGCATATTAATTCTCATGTACAATACAGTACATCACACCCAGCTCATGGGGCCCTTGTCTCAATGTTCAACCTTTCGCAAAATTCCTTCTGCTTCCAGTTTACTACTTTCAAACTCCCCCGTCATGCACCTCTGTGTTTCTTGCACCTGCCCTGCCCTCCTTCAAGGCAAAAGGACTTTATTTCCCCCTTGACTGGAGGGAAGAAGAAGACCTGATTGGCTGCTGCACATGGATGTTTGTTGCATTTGCTCTAACGTCTCAAGGTTCTGTATAAATTTGCACTGTTTAATTTTGAATTGTATTCCCCACCACCACATTCCTTGAACAATATTTTAGAAAAGCAGCATAAAATGAAAATTGAAAATTAAACTGACAGATACACATTTTTAACCTTGCAGAGTGAAATCGTCAAGCACTGGGGATACCCTTCTGAAGAGTATGAGGTTTTTACAGAAGATGACTACTACCTAAGTCTGAACAGAATTCCAGGAGGTTAAGTCACCTGAATTATATGCTGTGAATCCTACAAGTCCCTGGTCCTTTCTGTACTTTGCCATCATCTGACCCAGTAGGTCTGGACCAGTGAGACCCTCTGATCTGCATCATGGCAAAGTGTGGTCAGCAACAGCATTGTGACTAGAATTTTGCTGAACTGGTTCTGTTGGCTCACAGTTCACAGTGAACCAGCTCATTCACAACTGTTTGCACCAAACTGAACATTCAGTTGTTCAAATATATATTAAAAATTCTAATCTTTGTTACATTTTAGGTTCAAAGGCAGCTGTATTACTGGTTCATGGTGCAGCAATGGAAGGTAGATTTTGGATTGCAAATCCTCCAAATGAGAGCTTGGGCTTCATATTAGCAGACACCAATTATGATGTGTGGATTGGCAATCTCAGAGGAAATTCCTGGTCTCGACGACACAAAAATTTTACAATTGAACAGGAAGAATTCTGGAATTTCACGTAAGTTCAGGTGATCTCAAATGAATGGAGCTGCCGTCACTTCCACTCTAAAACGCATGATCCTCTTGGGACTTTACTGGAAGTGCCAGACATTTCCCTAGCACTTCTAATATAGTTCCAATTCAGGTGGGTGAAAACCTTTATTATTATTATTATTATTATTATTATTATTATTATTATTATTATTATTATTATTATTATTATTATTATTATTATTATTATTATTATTATTATTATTATTATTATTATTATTATTATTATTATTATTATTATTATTATTATTTTGAACCATCCAGCACTTACACCATGTTTCCCATAATAAAGATACTTGGCTTGACAGGTATTGGCAGCTTTCTGAATTTGTGTGATTGCTGCTAATGGAATGAAAACAACGGAAGTGCATATGTGGGTGCTTTGCTGGCCTCTGATAAACTTGCCAAAATCTGGTGGTGTTACAAGACATGATCTGGACATGTTTATTGTATGGGGAAATTATCCTGATTCAGCCATCAACCCAAAGGGATTGTCAGTGGTTCCTGGCTTTACAAACAATATATCATCATGTCCTTCTATTAAAATTAAGTGAGGGCAAGCAAGATGAGTTTGGCAGCTGGGAAAGTAGAAAAACGGCAATTTCAGGAGCACAGAACACTACTAAATTTATCAAAAATACAAACAGAAGGGAATGCCAGCAGTGACATAGGCACAACACCTGACCATATAAGGAGAAGTAACTCAGCACACAAGGAAAATGTCACTAAAAAGCAATCTGAGTAAATTTTTGGTGATTTACTAATAACCAGACTAATTAAAGGATAGAAAAGAAAGTAAAAGGTGTTTTATTCTAGCAACATCCTACACGAGTACCTAACCAGGGGTGCCTTTGCACTTCCCTTCCTGTCCACTGGATGGTAAAGGAGTGCAATCAACTAATGTTACTAGCGTTCACACTTGCAAACACTAGTAAAAGTTGACCTACCCCACCCACCCCACAATCGAACACTTACCTTCTGTTTGATTGCTGGCCACCATCTTTTGTGCAGCACCTTTCGCAACTGCGTGTGCATCAGCGTTGTTCAAATTCTGGCATTGGTGGATGAATCAGATATTCATGCACAAAGCCAAACTCTCTCACATTTGTGTATGAATGGATTCAACCAAAGCCAAATATTTTCATGTTCAATTCACAAGAAATCAAATGTGGGAAACTGTGCACATCTCTATTCTAGAGCTCTATGATCAATAAGTGAACTCTCAGTTATCTCCTCCTAAACCATGTTTGATCTATTCCAAAGCTTTCTTGCTCAATGAAGCATAAAAGACCTGACCTACTCCAAATTTCATTTTAAGGGTTAGCATCTCTGAATGATTTCTTTTTCCTTGGGAAAGCAGATGAATGAGCAGGTTTGGGTCACTGCAGGCCTAGCTGACATTGAAGCTCTTTGAAGCTGTACCATCCTAAAGTAGACGCAGCTGAGAATAGGGATGTGCATGAATATTCAAAATATTTATTATTTGGATATTTTTGGATGAATTTGGATATCCGTGTATGAATTGAATGACCAAACATTCAAATTTCCACATTTGAATTAGTATAAATATCTTGAGTTATTTGTATGAATAATTCAGACACTGGTATCTGTACAGATATATGCATATCCCGTGCGTATCTGTACATATATGTATGGATACGTACAGGATGAAAATGGGATGTATACTGTACAGGATGTGTACAAATGTGTACAGGATATGTATCATTGAATACATATTTAATATTCGAACAAATACATACAAATGTATTTGTATTAAATCAAATGTTTGGACATTTATTTTTCATTATTCTGACAAATTTAATTTTTAAATATTCGCTTTGTTATGAATCAAATGTCAAAAATCGCATTCTTGCACAGCCCTAGCTGGGAATCATCTATGAAATTTCCCCTTTTATTTCAAACTTGCCCTGTTTCTTCATAGGAACTGGGAACAAGGCTCAGTCATTCAATTGTTACACCAAAGATATAGCCTGCTTTAATTCTCCAGACCGATTTCTAGATTTCTAAGCAGGCACTGCAAAGCCTTTTCTACCAAGGTTTTATAGTTATGTTTTCTGCATATTCAAAGTAAAGAGAATAGGAAAATTCCAGCAGTTTGAAATGAACAGGAGAATTGGAAACAAAGGCCTCATGTGCTTGCTTTTTGCAGTTCCCTGTTCCCTCCCACACCATTTTCCTTTCATTTCTTGTCTCTTTAGATTGTAAGCCTGAGGGCAGGGACCTGTCTAAGATTAATATAATATTGTAACCCGCCCTGAGACCTTCGGGTATAGGGTGGGATAGAAATACAAACAAACAAACAAACAAACAAACAAATAAATAAATAAATAAATAAATAAATATTTCCAATCTTGAACAATTAGTATTCCCTAAGTAATATTGTTCAACATGTCCTTAATATCTTGGCTTCGTCCAACTTTAAGTATCAGTAATATTTGCTTCCCACAATGTAATCGAAATCAACACTTTCTTTTTCAGGTTCATCCTTCACTCTGCATATACAAAATTGTCTTGACTGGACCTTGCTTGGAGGTTCATCATTTGTATTTTAATTTGATTTAACTAGTTTGATTTCAGCTTTATTAACTGCTATCGCTTCCTCTACAGAGCTTGCAAATGTCAAAGCGATCAATTATGTTTTACCTGTAACTGTAAATCTCTTAGTATCATTTAGTTTTAGTGATCTGATATTATTTTTCTCAGTAAAGAAATTGAAATTATCTATCTGAGCTGCTTGCACATGTACATCTTCTTTTAAGTCCATTGAAGTGCATCAAGATGCTCTTTTCCTGAGTGTAATTAATTCTGAATGATGTGTTCTGATTCACAGTTTTCATGAACAGGCCATCTATGACATTCCTGCCATGACTAATTTTATTCTGAAGAAGACTGGACAGAAACAAATCTATTATGCTGGGCACAATCAAGGAGCCACTGTAGGTATGTCAACAATGAACTTGATATTCACCTATGCAGAAAGTGAAATATCATGTGGCTTTTACTTATAACTGCATTTTTTACTAATAAGCTTGTGAGAAATGGTTGAACCAAGTAATCAGAATTTGAAGGGCATGGGACAACTAAACAATCAATTTTCTTTGTTTCTGGCTTCATGCACAATGTAGATATTGGCAGTAATAACACAGTGATTGTTCTGTAGTGCGGACGTGTTGTGTCTTTTTGTTTTGTTTTGAAGGGGGTTGTCTGCGTTTAGATGTTTCTTCATCTACTGATATGTAATTTCAGGATTCAGTATGGTTATACCTTCCAGCATATGGAGATCCATAAATCCCAGCCTATTTAGGTCACCTGTCTTTTTCTTCAGTTCTCTTGACCACAGCTGCTGTAAGAAATATTGCAATATTTCTATTTAGACTGAGTTCATTTTGCAAGAGAGGTGACTTTTGTATAGTTGCCTTTAGGGAGAGACACCATGATTGTAAATGGAAAAAATGCCTTCACAACTCCATTTT
This sequence comes from Aspidoscelis tigris stejnegeri, assembly GCA_023333525.1. Lineage (NCBI taxonomy): Eukaryota > Metazoa > Chordata > Lepidosauria > Squamata > Teiidae > Aspidoscelis > Aspidoscelis tigris. Next base: position 84,689,067 of record JALMGA010000002.1, on the reverse strand, counting down.
GGTGCATGGAGGTAGTGTTTCCAGGAGTGATCATTGGTGGGGGTCTGTTATGTGGGCAAAAAATAGAGTGCTGAAAACAAATGCCTTTGATCGTGATTGCACCAATAAAACAGGTGGTATCATCATCATCAGTTGCCTTTTGCCACTACAGTTGGAACCCCAGCAGTAAAGATACTTCTCTTCCGGCACGTTTCAGAGATCACTGAACACCCTCTACTGACATGATCTGGGAGGGATTGGGGAGCCTATAGATCACCTCCCATCAAAATGTCAGTGACTGACTTTGCTAGTACAGTTGAACAGAATTAGTGTATCATTTCCATCCATCCATCCATCCATCCATCCATCCATCCATCCATCCATCCATCCATCCATCCATCCATCCATCCATCCATCCATCCATCCATCCATCCATTCTTTTTACTTCTCTTCCTTTTTACTTCTTAATTGGCATACTGCACTGTAACCTTGTGTTCATAACAAATTTGTGAGATTTAAAATACAAATTCACATATTTATTTTGAGATATTATTGGTTATTAACTCAGATTGACATTTTTAATGAATGTCAACCTTCATGGCTAGGTTTTTGATTGAGTCTTTGGCTGCAGATACTGAATTGCTTTTCTCCGTTTATGACATTTTAAAAGCGTGATAAACCTTTCTCTTCTGTTTCTCTTTCCAGCTTTTGTTGCACTTTCTGTTATTCCTCAACTGGCTGAAAAAATTAAGATGGTTTTTGCTCTTGGACCACTATATACAGCGCAGTTCACCATAAGTCCTCTTGCACAGATTGCACGGTTACCGGCAATATTGATCAAGGTATTGTTTGTTTGTTTGTTTGTTTGTTTAGTTTCCATTTCTATCCCGCTCCATACCCAAAGGTCTCTGGGCGGGTGACAATGAATCAACCAACATTTTAAATCATATTAAAAAACAAGATACAGGTTAAAACAAGGTACATAGTTAAAAGCTCTAATTTAAGTCGTGCATTCAATGGTGTATTAATAATAATTAATAATAACTGTAACCGAGGGAAGAATGAACCAATCTTGTGAATTATGTTAATTTTTTTTTCATATTTTAGAGCAAGGGGATATACAAGATTTACTTCTTTGCATAAGATTAAGAAACACAGCTTCATTTATAGAAACCTTTCTTGTGCAAAACCCTTTACATGACTGTCAAGCAAGATGGTCATGATGCTTTTATGGTGTTTTGAGTGTATGGAGCAGTGTCATAATGAGACTGTCGTCCTTGCATCACCCATGTGACTTGTAAGAAAAGTGCTGTGTCCATACACATCCCACACTCCACCCAGCATGCCAACACATGCTGCACAGGAAAAGTTGTTTGAAATGTCTTCCCCTCACGCCTGGAGTGCTGCATATTCACCAAATGTCAAATGGAAACATCCAGGATGGAGCGACTGACAAAACAGACCTTAGAGTTCAATTTGTAATCCCAGACCCTTTCCAAAAATTGGACCCAAACTAAGAGTCTGTGTAGAACACGTCTAGGCCACATAGGAAAAAATTCCAGTTTACAATGGGATCTGGAGGAACTCCAAAATGGATTCCGACTGACACAGGCTCCCAGGTCTTTGCTGGTTCATTTCTTGTGTAGGGATGTGCACAAATATTCATAACTTTTGTTATTCATACAAATTCATATGAATTCAAACATTCATATGTGAATTGAATGTTACGACATTCACACATTAACATTTGTACAAATAATTTCGACATTAGTTAAACTGGGGATATGTACTGGATGCATATCAATATGTATATGTTTGTATGCGAAACATATCTGATACGTATGTGTTGTATAGGATCTGTATCTGATATGTATGTGCTTGCATAGGATAAGTATCCAGGATACATATCCAGAAGACGTATCTGATACGTATGCATTCGTATCAGATATTTGTCTGAATTCGTAGGAATTCATCCATATCAAATAGAATCCTACCACAGTCAAAGAGGATCTATCTGAACAAATACAAATTTTCTAACATTTAATTCATTGTGCGCTCAACATTTTATATCTATTCCACATTCCCTGGCATATCCCTGCACAAGGCCACTTCTGTCTCCATGCAAAAGAAGACAGAACATGCATAATTCATATATTAGTGGGTATGTTCTGTAGCAGGCCTCAGAAAGCATTGCTGTTGGTGATGGAATTCCAGATGAACTATTTAAGTTTCAAACTTTGCAATTTGTATGAATTGTGAAGGTGACAAATATTTTTTGTCCATACCTAGCAGTAAATAAAACTTTTTTTAGAGAATTAAAATATGTAATCTTACAAAAAGATGCTTAATACATAGTTGAATATATTCTTAAATTTGAATCAGTATTTCTCAATAATTATTATCTTTTTTATATATAGTTAATATTTGGTAGGAAAGAATTTGTCCTTCTCAGTCGAAGTTCACGAAAACAACTGTCCCAGACATGTAGCTCCAAAATAATAAGTGTGCTATGCAAACAAGGTCTTCAACTTATCGCTGGATTCAATGAAAAAAATCTAAATAAGGTATCTATATGTTATGTATGTTTGGAAATTTCTTTTGTGCTCTTAAGCCTTGAGTATTTTAGAGTATTAACCAAGGTTGGAGTATTTTAGAAGTTCATAGACTAAGAAAGCAAAAATTTAAGTCTGTTATTAGGTTATGAACAGAATATGAAAAAGGAAAGAAACAGTGATAATAGAGAATGAAGTGTATTTTAATTAACAGAGGACAGGAACCTGAAGTGCTATGAAATTTTGGGCAACGAGGGCTAGCAGTTAACATGTGAAACATGTTGTGGTTGCTGTGTATTGTGAATTAGTTCTTCCCATCAGCATCTACTGTTCTGTGCTACAATGGCCTTTGAGCTGCACAGTTCTCTAAGGTTACAAACATTTTTCCAGAAACTATTTTGTAGGCACACATGCATTTTCCATTTTTCCATTTCCATTTTTATTTATATACCGCCTTTCCAAAAATAAATTTCTGCCCAAGGCGGTTTACAACAAATGGAAAAACAAAGATACAATGCGAATACAATCAAAGAAATTTGGCAAATAAATACAGTCAGTCAAATAAATACATAAGTCAAAAATACATTGCACGTTATCACAAATAATACATTATATAATAACAACAATAAAACCCCCCAAAAACTTATAAAACAGGCAAGACAGCTGGCCACTACGTCCCCCTCAACTTATCCACGGTGATGTTAGGGCTGGGCGCTGCTGAGTTCCCGCAGCCCTCACAGCAGGCAAAATAATTGAAAGCCGAGTCTCCCTCCTCTCATCCATGGCCAAGATAGTCCAATGGGAGCAGACCACCGTAGCCCGAGGCCAGTTTTATAGTCTGAGGGTGGGTGCGGCGCCGCCAATGCGCAGCAGTTCTTCTGTGCTGGCTGGTTCTCCTCCTCCCCTCTCAAGCGCAGTTTTATAGTCTAAGGGTGGGTGCGGCGGGGCCAATGCATGAGGTAGATATCATGATGGGTCTAGGTTTGTACACTTCAATGATAAAGAGATAGTAAGACATTGGCAGCTCTGTATGGGAGAAAGCACTCCTTCAGAAATAGTTAGAAACAGGTGAGGAACAGGTGAGGACCAGAGTTATTGAATAAATGCACCTGTGCACTCCATTCCATCACCATTTGCCATTTGCAGGCTGCTGTGGAGTTAGGAGTTGGTGGCCCCGTATTGGAGTTGGGAGTGGTTGGGGCAACACTGGAGTGGAAGTGGGTGGGCCACAGCACAAGATGTGGTTCTGGGCAGAGGTTTGGGACATTCGTGAGATCACTTGCGTTCACTGTTTGATTTATTTGGACTTCACTTTCCCCCTACTTTGCTATTAGCATCAACGAGGGCTGGACTTGTATAACAGTCCTGACCCAGTTTTTGTTGTTTGCTAAGAGTGAAACCCAAAGCCTATTTGCACTATGGTCTCTAGTGCATGGTTAGTGAACCTCCGGTGAAGAGCATCTGTAAGTGGAGTAGGCTGCTACAGCTTCCAAGCATGCACACCCTCACCAGAAGTTCACTAATTGTTGATTAGGTGTGGAGGACAAAAACATGCTCTGCACCTTAACCAAACATATCCAGGGACTTACCTCAAGTGTCTGACCATTTACTCTTCTTCCGGTGCTCTGTGGTCATCTGAGGTGCCATGCAAGCACACTGGCACCTCAGATGATGGTAGATGTGACTCTGCGTGTGCAGAGCATCAGCATCATCAGGGCAATGGTGCTGGTCACAAATAGTCATGGAGGGCACCACAGCTAAAATGGCAGTGCCCAGAGGAGGACCAGGCCCCAGATCCGGGGGGAGGGATGGCCGAAGTTGACTAGCACTCCAAGTGCGACCGCTAGTCAACGTTGGTTAATTGCACTCCTTTCCTATCCACCAGACAAATGTCTCTTGCTGCCCACACAATGTTAGCAACCCCCCCCCACTCTGTTTCCAAAAGTCTTTGCAACAATTCCTGTGCTCTTTGTAGCAGCCAGCATAGTAATCATAAAGCAAATCTGCTACAAACATGGCCACCAGGAGCCATAAGATGGGTTTGGGGTGTAAACAGCAGGCACAAAGTGGATGAGTTATAACCTCTTTTGTTCCCCATGTCAGGGCTGTTGCGTTCTCATGTATGGAACACTGTGTGGCTGGGTTGCCTATAGATTTATAGTCAGTGAGCTGACTTTTAAATAAGCTTTTTTTCTTACAGAGTCGAACGGATGTGTACTTATCACAATTTCCAGATTATACTTCTGTGAAAAATGTACTTCACGTAAGCCAGGTAGAATAAAGAAAAAATAAAACATTTGTTATAGTTTGGGTTCCCCTGTGATGTTGGTGAATCCTGCACTTAAGTACCAGGAAAGGTGTTCTGCTAATGGTGTTTAGGGCTACGTGTGTTGAAGGGAAAACCTTGGCCCATTAGTTCTATGACAAGCTGTTTGCATGGGTACATAATAGGCACAGCCAGATGCCCTATTCAGCGAGTTGGGTGCTGCATTTTATACTAGTTGAAGTTCTGCAGCAGCAAAAGCAGCCTACACAAAGTGTAATGCCATAACTGAAATGATATGAGATACCATACAATTATATCAGTGAGTGGACAAAGATGGTAACAGACCTGCTCTTTCCGAGGAGGTACTAATTCCTCTATTCCTGGATCTTCCTGTTCCTGAGTATATAACGCCATCTTTTTTACTTTTGTGTTTACCTGCCATTCCTAGGCTCCTGTTACCAATAATACAGCTTTCTGTCTGGCCAAAGGGAAGCAGGTGCACTGGAAATGCAAAGCTTCTGGTCCCACAGTTTGGAGGACTAGAAGGAGCTTCCCAATAAAGGCAGAGCAAGGGACATGTTTGGAAGCACCTAAAATCTTTATTATATTTTGAACTTTGTGAGAAAAGGAAATAAACTCACTTATTTTATGTTTCATTTTGTAGACAGTCAAAACAGGACAATTCAGATACTTTGATTATGGGCCAAATAACATGATTAAGTACAATCAGGTAAGGATATGGAGACCCTGTACGCCTTTTTGCTGAGAATGAATAATAAATGATCTTTTACAATGGCAACATTTTTTTTCTCAGTTGAAGAATATGAAAACATAAAGCCAAGGAATACCAACTGTTACTTTGCTGTTACAATTTCTGTACATTTCTTTAGGCTGCAATACATATTCTAGGTAGCCTTTACCGGCTGCTTCAGTTCTTGAGGTGAACACCTTCTTTCCCATAGCCATGTTCTCTTTAAGGTAATAAACAAGATTCTACTAATTAATTAGGAGCAATGCCTTTGGCTCCTGCTTTTCTGTGATCTTCTCCCGACTGAATGCTTGCTAATAGTATCTTTCCAAAGTAAACATGCAGGAGATTGGAGAAACAGCTCCTAGAAAGCTTCAGAAAACATACGATCCAAAGAACTTGTGCTTGCTCTTAAAAGAAACTTCGTTTGTTCCAGCTGTGTGCAAAATTGTGCAGTTTAGGGTAGAGATTCAAGTCATTGTAGAATAGTTTGAGCTGAGGTGTTCAGTTTGACCCTTCTCGTTTACAATTGAACTGAACTCTGGTTTGAAAAGGATTCACTCATTTTAAACTAAACCAGAGGTATTTTCGCACTACACCCGTTCCATTTGGGAACGGGAAGCCTAAGACACTTCAGGACGCTTTGACCATTCACACATAGGAGCACAGGAACGCGTGTAAACGCATTCCGGCACGCCTGTGTGCGAATGCTCAAAGCATTCTGAAGTGCCTTAGCCGGCAAACGCCGGCAAGGGGCGGGGAGATGGCTGTCAGCCAGCGCCAGCGGGGGAGGCGAGCCCACGGCTGTCAGGGAGAAAGAAACATGAGCGAATGCTTCTCTCCCCGAACGGCTGCGGGTGCTTCGTCCGCGCCGGAACGGATGTAGAGCACTTTAAAGTGCTCTACATCTCGAACGCGCGCAAGACAGCTCCAGACACGTTGGAGTGCAAGCCCCGCTACAGCAATGCGTATGCCGCGTTCGAGGCTGTCTTGCACGCGTTCAAAAACCCCGTGTGCGAAAACGCCTCAGCATGTTATGAGGCAGGGGGAGGGGTAACTGCGCAATATTTTTAACCATATAGAACAATTCAGGAACCTGTGTGAGTGCAGTCTAGAATGAGCTCAGCATGTGCAACATAGTTATGGATTGATCCAAACTCAACAAGTCTTGGTTCTATTTGAATTCAACCTTCAACTTCCAATTCACGAAAAATGCATAATTTAGAGGGGATAATGCACCTTAGTAATAATTATTGATAGCTGTCATGATTTTATGATCTGATCAAATGACAATGAAGAATACTTTTGTCTCACAAAAACAAACACCAGTTACCTTCTCTGAAGTGCCATCTATACATACTTCATGGCCTGTTCTGTGATCAATTTTTATCAGGTATAATTAGGCCACATATATGCAGTAGAAGGAGTATCACAAATGTGCTTTGGAGTAGGGATGTGCATGAACTATTTGTGCTATTTGGAATTTAGACGAATGTGACCAAATTCCAAGGTTCATGGATGGGTTGAATATAGAGCCCTATCCATCCATGACTTGGATAATCCAGTATATGTAGAAGCTTTGGTCAAAGCTTCTATGGATACTGTATGCCCCGGGGCCTCCCCCTCTGGTCCCAGTGACTTGAACATTTATTAAGACATGCAAGGACCTCTTTCTTGGTTATCCCTGTCCAGTTTAATTCTTCAGAATATACAGGCTCAGCTATTGGCATATATCCTCTGTCTTCCTTCATGAATAGTGGTTATGGAGCCGGACTCTTGTCTGGGGACACCGGTTTTGATTCAACACTCCCCCATAAAGCCAGCTGGATGACTTTGGGCTAGACACAGCTCTCTTCTGAGCTCTCACAGCCCCACCTACCTCATACCCTATTGTGGGGAGAAGAATAGAAAGCTTTGCCAGCTGTTTTGAGTCCTCTTAAATGGATGAGAAAAGCAGAGTAGAAAAGCCAGCTCTCTTCTTCTTGCTCTTCTTCTGGTTACTGGGACTGCTACACAAAATTCCTCCTATGTTTCAACCAAAGAAGAACGTCTCCATTTGCTTCAGAGTACATTTCAGTATTTTCTTTATTTAAACTCAGTTCATCTTCCTTTTCACAGACAACTCCACCCTCTTACAAGATAGAAAAAATTGCTGTGCCAATTGCTTTGTGGAGCGGAGGACAAGACTGGGTTTCACGACCAATAGAAATGTCAGAGTTATTGTCTCGGATCCATAACCTTATTCATTCTGAGGAAATCCCTGACTGGAACCATTGGGATTTCACTTGGGGCATTGATGCTCACCAAAGGGTGTATGGGAAAATCCTTGCTCTCATGGGAAAATAGTTATGCACCAGAACTCAGCCAAAAGCATCATTCTGGTTGCCAGGTAGTTATATATATTAGAAGATCATAAAAAGTAAATATAAAGAAATATATGACGCAAGTATTATTTTACAAGCAATACTATACAGGTAATGCATCAACTTTACTTAATCAATAAAAAATGAACATAAAAGGAGAAGAACACGGTTGTCTGTGTCGAATATTCATTCTGTTACTGGTCAATGTTTTGCAGCTGTATCAAAATAGGTCTTGCAGCACAAATGCATGGGAGAAGATTATGTTTAGTGTGCCTCATGGTGTCTCCATGAACGAGCCTACATTAGTGTGCCTTGGCCTCCCTGAGGTCTCCCAAATCAGCATGGCCTTTGCTAGCACTAGGGCAGCCAGTGGTGGCAATTTTCAGCCTCTTTTTATGAAATATGGATTTATGCATATTCTCTATACATACTGACAGAAGCAATGATGTGTAATAGATGCAAATTAAGTTGGGTCACATTTAACATGTTGAAAGTGCATGCCAGAGAGACTCCACTTTGGAGGCACAAATCCATTTTAAACTGCACGCTAGAAACATTTTCCTGTGACCCCCTCCATTAGGTCTACAAGGAAAGAGCATACATGGATGCAATCAGGAGAGCCATCAGTGTTGAACTATTTTGTTTGCCCAAACTGAATGTTTCAGCAGTTCTTGTCAGAATTGTTACATTTCTAATCAGAAGACCATTTGTTTGTTTCAACAAGATCCAGAAGTTAAGGAAGCTATGCATACATCAGGGATTCTGGCTAACATTGAAACCCATTGTCTTATCAGCTACAGCCATCTAAAAGTAATTATCCCAGTCAAAAGTGTGACAGGAAACTCTCATGTTCACATCTGTTTCTTCAGACGATACCAGTATATGATTCCCAGATGGGAGAGATGCATGTCCCGGCACCACCATTTATTTGGTGCTCTCTGGAGGCTGAAATAGGCCTTCCTGAGACTGAAATAGGCCTTCTAGAGACTGAAGCAGGTCTTCTAGTTCTGCACGTGCATGCATGCAGAACTGGAAGGCCTAGGAAGAAGGTGAAGTGGTGGCAGTTAAGTGGGGTTGACATTGCCCATGGGGAGAATGGGGGGCGGGCGGAGGGTTGCAGGGGAGGCAGAGCCCTGGGGGGATCCGGTATCCACCTAAGCTTTGACTGAGGCTTCAACGGGTACCTGAATATCCTATTCACAAATGAATAGTCTGAGAATGCGAGAATCTGTACTTATTTATATGAATTCCAACTGTGTCAGATATTTGTGCACACCATTAGTATGTACCAGACATCATGTGCTGGCTTCCCCTCAGTAAGACCTTAACAAGCCATGCAGATCATACCAAAAAAAAAGTGATTGAACATACTTCCCGCACGATGGCACTTCACTAGCTCTTATCAATGCTGTTGAATTCAGCATTAAACAACACATCAGCTTAGATCACAGATAAATAACACATTCAAAACACCTGTACAAAATTGCTGTGAAATGAAGTGAAAGCAGAAAACACTGCTGATCTTATCTCATGAGTGATTAATGAGAGTTCACACAGAAGTGGAATGCTGACAGAGTATTAATACAAACTGGTTATTCCTATCTTAATATTGTGCTGTTTGACATCAAGAGGCTAAATGTTACATACGCCTGAGGAAATTCATTCATTCTCATACTAAGCCATAAAACCACATCTTGAATTCACCTATGAGAACAGTCTTTGTTTTAATTTTGGATTGGCTTTTGCAAAAGAAAAGATTAGTGTTATAATCTTTCACAGGCTAAAAATTATATAGAATACCTGCATCTACACTGAGAAAACTTTGTTGTTCAGGTTTTCCATGGGCACATTCAGGTAAGTGTGCATAAGTTTGCAACATAAATATTATTTTAAATATTGTGTTTTGTTTTTAAAGAAATTATTGAAATTAGTCAATCAATTAGTCAATTTATCTTTAAATAAAATAAAAACAAATAAGCTGCAGACTCACATGCTCTTGGTCCCTGCAATAAATTTAGAAAATGACCTTTTCTTTTTCCATTTGAAGGAGATCCTTGGACATAATCCGATTTGTTAAACAGAGGTTTGCTTTGCTTGAAATTCTGTACTCTAATTCTGTGCTTTGATCACCTAACAAAATGATCACCCTTTTAAAATTACATTCCCTGACGTTTCTTAAAACTGCATTTCTGGAATGATGAAAATGATCAAGATGATTGGTTAGCTTGCAAGTTGAAGCAAAAAATGCAATGTGCTTCTTTACTATTTCCCATTCTCTCTTATCTGTGTTATAATATCAAGTTTTCCATCCAGAGGGGACAGTTAGCCAGGACAAGAAAGGAAAGGCAAATTTTTGCACAAGTATTTTATTATTTATTATTTATTTAAAATATTTATATAATTCAAAATAATAATCTTCATATAGAATATAAATATAATTTATAACTTATTATTTATTATTTATGAAAAATAAATTATAAATGTTCTGCTTATTCTTTATTGTTTACAAAAACACACACCCTTGTGTTGTACCTTTCTACCTTCCTGTATTTTCCACTTATTCATTCATAACACCCATTCATTTGTTGCATCCGCTTTGACAAGCAGAAGAGAACTGATGTGTTCCATCTGCTGCTTGACCCCCCAGATAGCTGAAGATCTGTGACATGTTTTCTATTTCTTCTTGTTTTATGCAGGCAGAGTAGACGCACAGAGTAGTACATTATAGGATGTGATTCCAGAGTCCTGTCCTGTCCCAGTTGCTCTTCTGTAGCAAGGGTCCACTTCATAAATTTACACCTAAAATGTGGCATAATGGTGGAAATGGCCTAAGGCTTCATATCACAAGCCATGATTCCACTCTGTCTTGCACTGCTGAAGTGCATATTTGTTAAGGTATTTGTGATAAAGGAAATTATGACTGAAATATGCTGTTCCTTTGCAGACCCTCCAGAATGTGGCTGCTACTTGTCACAGTGTTTGGACTAGTAACTGGGAAATCAGCAGAGACTGAAAACAAAATAAAAATGAATCCTGAGGCAACTATGAATATTGTAAGTTAACATCTTATATGATCAAGAGCCAAAATTTCACGACTTAGTCTTGTTTTCTACATGTGTCAAGAAAATGCTGTAAGCAGTCCCCCCCTGCAGAATATGCTGTCTCCCTCTGTCCTTTCTGAGATCTGAAGGTTGAAAGAAATCATAGGTATGTCCAACAAAGGATACTTAGAACAGGCTTGAGTAGGGATGTGCATGAATATTTGTAACATTTGAAATCTGTGTGAATTTGGCCGCGTTGGGACTTTCAAATTCAAAGACTGACATTTCAATTTGAATCAAATGTTTTGATACATCCGTATGAAGCTTCATATGGGATTCATATGGTATTCGTATAGAATTTGTATGGGATTGAACAGTTACATCGAATATGAATCCTACCACCCTTGAAAGGGATCTATTCAAACGGATACTAATTTTCATGCATTCGATTCAATATGAACCGAATACTCAAGACCCTAGACTTGAGCCTCCTTGTACGATGAAAGCAAAGCTCTGATCTTTCCTTGATTTTCACCATACTGGCTGGAGAGATGAGAGCTGTAGTCTAACATGTTGTTTCAGGATGAAGCGACAATCTGCTGGAACAAATAGTAAAGATCATGAGATAGTCAGGTGGGAGGATTGAAATGTAGTTGCTGTTAAATGGAAGGATGACAGCAGACAACAAAAAGGATGATTCCAGTGAGGGAGGATTGTAGTCTGAGGAAGTTTCAGATGATGGAGGTCTGGGTACCATTTCATCATTATTTTTTACCCAAGGGCTGCACCCAACACAATGGAAAACCTACTGGGTCAGGCTAAACCTGATTCCAATATGTTTCCTTATGTTTTTCAGGCAGTTGCATGTTGGTTCATCTTCATGATCTGATCAATTAATTAAGAACTTAAATGTATATTAAATATGAAACCAACGTGACATACAGTAGGTGGTGTGTTTAAACGTAGTGTATCTTGTGCAGAGCTTTACTCAAGGAATGTAAAGACAGTTGATTGTGTGCGAGCTATCCCGCAACACTTCTGGATTGTGAGAATGACATTTTGATGGCTTATAGATAGATGCAATCAAATATTGGGACATTGCCTCAGTCCAAACCATGTCAAGATTAGACAACATTTGCTCTAACCTCTCAGTGTTCTGTATAAATTTATACTATTTAATTCTGTATTTTATTTTTTATGTTCCTTGAGCAATTTTTTTTGAAAAAAGCAGTATACAAATAAAAGTTAGAAGATAAAACAAACAGATATACATTTTTATCCTTGCAGAGTGAAATCATTCAGCATTGGGGGTACCCTTGTGAAGAATATGAGGTTCTTACAGAAGATGACTACTACCTGAGTCTGAACAGAATTCCTGGAGGTTAAGTCACCTGAATCAGCTGCATTAAATGATACTCTGGACCTTTTTGCACTTTGTCATCATCTGACCCAGTGGGTCTGGACCAATGAGGCCCTCTGGTCTGGATCATGGCAAGGTGTGGTCTGGAGCAGCACCATCTGCATAGTGACAAGAGTTATGCTGAACTATTTCCGTTGGTTCACAGTTTGCAGTGAACTGGCTGATTCACAAATGTTTGCACCAAGGCAAACATTTGGTTGTTCAAATATTTCTTTAAAATCATCAAACAGACCCAGTCCTCTATTTAGGAGTACAAACTATTTGGTTTGTGTTTGCTATGCTTTTTTACTTGTAAAGGGCTTTTTAAATATTGTTTTTTTAAACCATTTTGAAATCAGATGTGGACAACTGTTTGTTATCTTAATTGGCTTGCTGTGAAACTGAATATACAGATGTTCCCTTCAATGGTGAACTGACCAACATCTAATGGCAACATTGTCTCAGACCAGCCCTACGTTAGCCCCAAAGCTCACTGGAAGGCTCCTAGTCCCAGAACCCTTGGGGGACCCATTTTGTTGGAGCAATAAGGTACTATCACAATGGCACTACACAACTGTACACACTCACACACACATCTAGGCTTGAGGGGCTATTATGCTGCTTTCATGTCAGAATGAAGTTTCACTTCACAAACGCATAAGAGCCACTCCAACATGGGACAGTTGATTGTCATGAAGACATGAAAGGATACACACCTGGCCATGGTGCAGAGAACATGTGTGGATGAAACATGCCTATTCTTCTCTCTCATAAACACATACACTCACAACTAGCCACCCTTCCTGGTGTTCCTTATCAGAATGTGCATGAAGGGACACCCTTCTGCATATTAGGCCCAGATTATCACTCTTCCACACATGATGAAGTATAATTGAAATCAGGGAGGCCTGACCTGTATTACTAGTAGTCCTTAGGCCTTTTCACACTACAGCTGAATGGCTGTAGTGCAGTAAGGCTAGGATACGGGGGGACACATTCATACCTGCCTACATGTGAAAGGGAAACCCATCTCCATGTGTCCTAGCCTAAAAAAGCCAGCACTGGGGCAGGACGCCCCTCCCAGGCCAGCTGCCATTGGGTCAGGTATGAACCGGGGTAGGCAGGCCTGCCTGGTCCTTTCTCCAGGTTCCTGCACACTCCAGGGGACCGGATCAGGTCCACTAGAGCCTGCAGTACTAGACCCCAGACACCCACCCCCCGGGGTGCAGCCTGCCCAGACATGCATGTGCATGCAAGGCACTTAACTCATGGTGGCTGGTTTCTGAAATGGCAAGTGAAGCCAGCAGCATTGTGCGTCTCTGTGCATCGCCGGCTCTGATTTGCTAGCTACCTGTCCAGGTAGCTAGGGGGGGGGTGCCGGGGGGGGGAGTTACTGCGGGCTCTAGGGGACCCAATCCAGTCCCCTGGAACATGCAGGAACATGAAGAAGGGACCAGACAGGCCTTTCCGCCCCTTGGTCTTACGTGACCCAATGGTGGCTGGCCTGGGGCGGGGCCTGAAGCTGAGGGAGCATCTGAATGCTCTCCCTCCCAAACTGTTGTGGGATGGGATTGGACAGCCAGGAATGCCCTGGGCCTGGTGTAGAGCACAATTTCATGCTCTACATCCGGGACGTGTGTAGGATGCCCTGAGATGGGCTGGGGCGATTCTGAATGCATTCCAGAGGCCTTGTGCAAATAGGCCTCTTGACATCCAGAACTACCTTGTTCAGAACTACCTTGTACAGCCTTGTTCGGAGCATGGAGGTATGCAGAAGGCATGCCCCATATTTTCTAATCTATGGGGAAATCCATTTCAGTGCCAGACCCTTTTAGTGTGCTATTAAAAGGAGTTCCCAGCTGGCTCCAAGGTTATAAACATTAATTCCTAGCACATTGGAGTTTCAGGGCCAGCAAAGGAACTGCTTTGAACCAAAGTAACCATGGTCCTTGTTAATCAATATCCACAGGTTCAGATCATGGCAAGATAATGTAGAATCTGTTTCAAAGCTTTTAATTTTGGAATTTTTTTATATTTTAGGTTCAAAGGCAGCTATATTATTGGTTCACGGTATAATACTGGAAGGTAGTGTTTGGATTGAAAATCCTCCACATGAAAGCCTGGGCTTCATACTAGCAGATGCCCAGTATGATGTGTGGATTGTTAATCTCAGAGGAACCTCCTGGTCCCGAAGACACAAAAAATTTACAATTGAAGAGGAAGAATTTTGGGATTTCAGGTGAGTCCAGATCATCTGAAGTGACTGGAGCTGAATCCAGTTGCACAGTAAAATCCTTGATCATCTTGGGAGTTAGTTTATTGTGATTGTCAGACAATCCCCTAACATTCCCAATATAGTCCCAATTTAGGCAAGTAAAAGTCCTTTCTTTTGCTATTTTGAAAAATCCAGAAGTGACACCATCTTTCCCATAACAGAGATGCTTATTCTGACATCAGTTAGCAGCTTTCTAAATTGGAGTGACTGCTACTACTAGAATGAAAACTACAAAACTAAGTATGTAGGCATTTGGTTTAGCTTCTGATGACTTTGCCAACATCTGACAGTATTACGGGATGTGATCTGGACATGTATATTGTACGGGAAAATTAGCTTCTTCCAGCCACGGACTGAATAGGGAATGTCAGTGATTCACAGTTTTAAAAACAATAAATCAGCATATGCTTCCATTAAAATTAAGAGAGCCACAAGCAAGATAGACTTCAGAGACAGTTTCCTGAATAAAGAACAATATTTGTATTGACAAAGCAGCAGCAAAAATAGAAAAAAACAACAATTTCAGGTGGACACTGCACAGAGCACTGCTAAAAATTTTAATAATCCAAACAGGAGGGAATCCCAACAGTGAC
Source organism: Aspidoscelis tigris stejnegeri (assembly GCA_023333525.1). Classification (NCBI taxonomy): domain Eukaryota; kingdom Metazoa; phylum Chordata; class Lepidosauria; order Squamata; family Teiidae; genus Aspidoscelis; species Aspidoscelis tigris. The sequence goes on along the minus strand of JALMGA010000002.1, from coordinate 84,673,851 downwards.
ATAGGCACAAGAATTGACCAAATAAGGAGTAGTAGGTCTGCACACAAGACAAATAACAATAGAAGGCAATCAGAGGAAATTTTGGTGATTAGAACAAGAGGACGGAAAAGAAAGTAAAAAGACTTTTATCCTAGCAACAACCTAGGCCAGTACCTAACCCAGGAGCAACAGGTTCTCAGCCTTGCTAACACAAAGAGAATTGGAGACCAATGTTTCTACAGATACTGGATTATCCGATTTGTGGAAGGATAGGGCCCTTTGAATAGGGCCCTATCCAATCCACCCATGAATGTCAGAATTCGGACACATTCTTCCAAATTCTGAATAGTATGAATAGTTCATACACATCCCTAATCTGGAGGGTGAAATACACTTTATAGCTTTTAATATGACTTGGTACAAAAATTAATATTTCATGATCCTGATTCCATACATTTAGCTTTGGCACCAATAATCATAGCTTTATATGTATTCCAGAGATGTCAGTGTCTTGGTAGAGCCTTGGCTTGGCTTGGTACAGCCCTCAGAGTGAAGGTTTCTGGGAAGTATATTGTATCATGGTTTGGGGTGGTGAGAGGGAATTACAGATCTTGTTTATGTCTCCTATTGCTTCCCACCATCTATAGACAGCCTAGATTTCAACAATGAAGAAGCTATTGCCATTACAATTGATTTTTTTAAAAAAATCTTCATATTATAAAACACATTTCAGATCTTAAACATTATATATATATATGGATCATATCATTTCAACATCCTTTACTGCCAAGTTTCCAAACTCTTGATCATCTTCTTCCAAACCATGTTCGATCCATTGTAAAGCTGTCTCACGCAGGATGTAGCTTGTTTTGTTTCTCTGGATGGCCTCCAGCACCGATTGCTAAATTTCTCTGAATGATGTGTCCTCATTTACAGTTTTCATGAACTGGGGATCTATGATCTTCCTGCCACAACTGACTTTATTCTGAAGAAGACTGGACAGAAAAAAATCTATTATGCTGGGCACAATCAGGGAGCCACTATAGGTAAGTCAACAATGAACTTGACATTCACCTATGCAGAAAGTGAAATATGACGTTGCTCTTAGTTATGACTTAACTTTTTTACTTTCATCACTAAAAGGCAGTAGAAATACATAATAAACTTGTGAAAAATGGTTCAACCAAAAAAATCAGAATTTGTGGGGGCGGCAGCATGGAATGACTCATGGATCAATTTTCTTTTTGTCTGGGTTCATGCACAAGGTAGATATTGGCCCAGTCACCACAATAATTATTCTGTAGTGCAGATGTGCTGTGTCTTTGTTTCTTGTTTTATTTCCTTCCAACATGTGGATATCCATAAAATCCCAGCCTATTTAAGTCAGTTAGGGATGTGCACACATTTTTTTTCATGTTCAGTTTGTGCCAAATGGAAAAAAATGTATTTGTTCAAATAGATCCCCAATTTGATATGAATGTTCAATATGAATCTGATTCTATTCCCTGCAATGAATCACCTACAAATCCCTACGGATCCCCTACATATCTGCTCTGAACATGTCAAATCCACTCTCAATCCACTTTTAACCCCCTCTAAATCTGTTTTGAATCCACTCTAGATCTGTTGCAGATGTGACTGGGTCAGCCACTTTCCTACTTCCCTAGGTTCAAGAATGTAACAAAGCTTCATACAAATGTATTGAAGCATTTGATTTGTATCCAGATGTCAGTCTTTGAATGTACCAATGTTAGATTCAAATTCAAATGTTCAAATTCAGACAAATTCAGATGAATTTCAGATATGGCAAATATCTGTGCACATCCCTAAAGTCAGCTACCTTTTTAATGTCATTCTCCTGCACTCTGGGTCATCAGGGTGGGATGGGAAGCAGTAATCAGGATGGTATGCCTTTCCCTGCAGGCCTCTTGCTTTACTGTATATCTACCTTAGCCAATGTCTTCAGTTTGCAAGAGACGTGGCTTCTGGACCTTGAGGGAGACACTATGCTTGCCAGTGTAAACAATGTCTTCACAACTCCGTTTTGGAGCATGGAGGTATTGTTCCCAGCAGTGGCGGCTGGTGGACTTCAGGGCTGGGTGTTCACAGCCCGCAGAGGTCACAGAGGGGCAGGGCTGTAGAGGTCACAGGGGGTGGGGCCACAGAGGTCACAGGGGTGGGGCTGCAGAGGTTGCAGGGGTGAAGCCACAGAGGTCACAGAGGCGGAGCCACAGAGGTCACAGAGGCAGAGCCACAGAGGTCGCAGGGACAGAGTCCAGGGCCAGAAAGTCTCAGAACCAGATAAAGAAAAAAAAAATCCTTACCTTGAATTCAAAGGTATTACCTCTGTGCAGTATGGAAAGTTGCCTTCCTTCTATCTTATAACTTTCCAGTAAACAACTGCCTTGGATCATCACTGCATTGTCATCACAATTTGCTTGTTGCCACAACAGTTCTAGACTAGGCATGTGCACAGATGTTGGGGGGGGGTTGCATTTGAAATTTGTGTTCATTCAAATAGATCCCCTTCAAATGTAGTGGGATTAGAATTCTATATGTTCAATCCCATACAAATCCCATACGAATGCATATGAATGCATACGAAGCCTACACGAATCCCATATGAAGCTTCATATGAATGTATCAAAAAATTCTATTCTAATTTGAATGTCAACATTTGATCCAAATACAAATGTCCAGATTTGTCTGAATTCAGCCAAACCCATATGAATTTTGAGTGTTACAGATATTCATGCAGATCCCTGTTCTAGACCCAGAAGCGAAGATGTTTCACCCAGGCACCTCTGTGGGTAAGGAAGAGGCTGTCTGTATGCCCTATGCTTCAGTTGCAGGACAGTTAATAAGATTAAAACAAGATTTAAAAAAATGTAGACTAAAATAATCTTAGTTCTGAAAAGCCAAACAAATGTATTTTTACCTTGCATTGCACTGATAGGGTCCCATCAATATTTCTAGTGAGTGGTTTGGTTTGTAAAGGTGAAGAGAACAAGCCTATCACTTTCTTTTAAAAAATCCTCCCTTTGTACTTCATTATTGGGAGGTTGCACTAAGGCGAAGACACCTCAGGACACTTCGGCCCGAACGGGTTGAGCACACTTCCCCAACTGCACTGGCAGGCAAAGGACACATTCCAAATGCATCCTTTCCCTGCCTACATGTGAACAGGGAAGTGTACTCAACCTGTTTGGGCTGAAGACCCTCCCCTGGCCTCCCCCGATTGGCTGCCTTGCAGCCAGATGTGTGGAAGCCATTTGGGCCCCTTCCCTGGGATCCTGCCACCTGCATCAGCCAGGATTAGGCCAATGCAAGTGGCAGGACCCCCAGCCAGCAGCCCCCAACCCACCCCGTGGTCATGCACTTGTGTGAACGGTGCTTATCTTCTGCTGCTGGCCCGATTCTAGCTAGAATAGGCCGGGATGTTCTGAGCATGCTCACAGGGTGCCCCTCATTGGCCGGGCACCTGGCTGGCTTCAACCAGCCATCTGTGCAGGTGCGGGTGCCCAGCCAGTGAGGGGCCACCCTGCAAGCATGCTCAGAATGTCCCAGCCTATTCTAGCCAGAATTGGGCTGGCAGCAGAAGGTTAGCCCCGTTCACACACGTGCGCGGCCCAGGGTGGGTTGAGGAGTGCTGCCTGGGGGTCTTGCCACTTGCATTGGCCTGATCCTGGCTGATGCAGGTGGCAGGACCCCAGGGAAGGGGCCCGACTGGCCTCCCCACCTCTGGCTGCAAGGCAGCCAATTGGGGGAGGCCGGGGGAGGGGCCCAGCTGTCACAGAGGGAGAGATGCTTTCAGAGCAGATTTTTCTGCTCTGAAAACAGAACACGTGGAGAGCGTGTGGGGGCACTTGGGGCAGTCCGGAACAGATCCGGCCACCCCTGACATGCAAATGTAACATCCCCGCGTGTTCTCCACGCGTTCAAAACCCCCTCGTGCAAAAAGGCCTCACTTTTGCATAACAATGTTCCATAACAAATTATTCCTTTCAAATAAATATTGTAAGATTTAAAGTACAGATTCGGAGAATTTTAAGAATTTTCTGGTGTGTCTCATACACAGATTTGTGTGACATTTAATTGCTTATTGCTTATTGCAATGAATGTCAACCGTCAGTGATATTTTAAATTGAGCCCCTGGCAGTAGATACCAAATTGCAAAGAAGAAGAATTTGGCTTTTCTATTCTGCTTTTCTCACCCATTTAAGGGAACTCAAAGTGACTGACAAACCATTCTGTTCTTCACCCCACAACAGACACCCTGTGGAGTAGGGTGGGGCTGTGAGAGCTCAGAAGAGAGCTGGGACTAGCCCACGGTCACCCAGCTGGCTTCATGGAGGAGTGCAGAATCAAACCTGGTATTCCCAGATAAGAGCCTGGCTCCCTAACCACTAAAACAGTGTTTCCCAAACTTTTGACATATGTGTACCCCTTCTATAATTTTCGTAACGCTGAGTACCCCTCATAAAAAACATTAGGGATAAAAATTGTATTTTATAAAATAATCAAAATCAGTGGAACTTACTAAAGCACGATAACAGGCGCCCGGAACTAACTATTAAAAAAGTAAGTTGTCTCTGTAACGAAGTGCAGTATATTCATGCCCTGTCACGCCTCACAAGACCTTTATATAACACTGCAGTTCTCCAGCGTTTAAACAGATCCTTGGCTCAACGTCAACTGTTAATGTTCCCGCAGTTTAAAAATGGCCAAACCCGAGCTGCACGAAGGATGCGCAGAAGTTTCCGCCATAATGAGTTGTGATACGATGTACGATGGCCCCAGTTCCCGTGTAAAAACTGCAATACACGCCTATTTCTTTCCTTGTTTTGTGGGCGCAGCTAAGCACGGTGCAGTGGATATTCCCACATCATCCCCACCAAACTCCAGTGCAGCGCGTACCCCCACCAAACTCTTCCCGTACCCCTGGGGGTACGCGTACCACACTTTGGGAAACAATACACTAGAGCAAACTGGCTCACCAAGTTTGCTCTTCTTATGACGTGATAAATGATTTTTCTCTTCTCTTTCCAGCTTTTATTGCACTTTCTGTTATTCCTCAACTGGCTGAAAAAATTAAGATGGTTTTTGCTCTCGGACCATTATATACATTGCAGTACACTATAAGTCCTGTTGCACAGATTAGCTGGTTACCACCAATATTGCTGAAGGTATGTGAATTATGATCCTTTTCTTGATGTTTTTGAATAAGGGGATTTTCAAGATTTATATTTTTCCATAGAATAAAAAGTACCCCTATGATGATGAAAACCAATGGCATGACTCTTGGGAAGATTAGCATGGGCCCTTTATGGAGGTTTGAGGGCACTCTGACAGTGCAGGGCCTGCAAGATATTGGCCCCCTGCACCATGCATGTGATGATTTGTAGGAAAAGTCTTGTGTCTATACAGATGCCACACTTTCCTTTCCATGCTAATACATGCTGCACAGGCAAATTTGCTTGAAATGCCTTTCCCTTACCCCTGGAGTGGTGGATATTCACTAAATACCAGATAGGATCCTCCAGCGTGGAGACACTAACCAAAATGACCCAAGATCCTTTACAGGGGAGCCAGATAAGAGCCTCTGCAGAAACCTTAGGGATTTCCGCACTGCAACGCGTTCCAAACGGAACGTGTGCAGGCGAGCAGCTTAAGACACTTCCGGGCGCTTTTACTGTTCACACACAGACGCAACGGAACGCATTCCGGCGCGCCTGTGTGCGAAAGGTGAAAGCGCCGGGAACTGTCTTGGCCGGCAAAGGCCGGCCAGGGGCGGGGATTTGGCCGCAGCGCTGCCCGCCCATTGGGTGAGAGCACCCAAGGGGCGGGCAGCGCTGTCAAGCCACCCGCCCCGTGCTTCGTGCCAGCTCTACGGGCTGGCACGAAGATGCCCGGGCACCCGGGCACCCATCATGGGGCCCGGGGCAAGGCCCCTATGGGGCCGGACCCCTTTGAAGATCAGAGCCCCTGGCTCTGATCTCCAAGGGCTCGCCCCGCGCCCCCATCGCGGCCATCTACGGGCTGCAGGCGCCTGGATCTAGGTGCCTGCAGCCCGCAGATGAGTCCCACCCCCCCCAGTCCCCAAAACCCCCACCCCCAACCACCCTCCGGCCCGGATCGGGCCCATCTACGCTCTCTAGGTGCCCACAGCGGGGCACCCAGAGAGCGAAGATGTTTCCCCCCCTCCCCCAGGGCCCTGGGAGGACGCGCGCGCGACGGAGGACTTACCTCGTCGCCGTCCAGCGTCGAACTGAGGGTGGCATTGTGGGAGCGCGCAAGACGCAGCCCACCTAGCCCCCCTATTGGGCGGCTCGTCCGCGTTCGAACGGATGCAGAGCACTTTAAAGTGCTCTGCATCCGGAACGCGTGGAGGACAGCTCCGGACACGAGGCGGCACAAGCCCCGCTCGGGCAATGCGTATGCCTCGTCCGAAGCTGTCCTCCACGCGTTCCGGAAAGGCCAATGCGAAAAGGCCTCTTGATAGTAGTCCTGATTACTTTATGCAGAGGTCTTCCTCTTGCAGGAAGAAGGAAGGACAAGTAACCACAAGAAAAAAATTCCAAGTTGCAGTTAAAAATGGGGTTTGGGAATCCAAATTAGATTCTGACTGGCACAGGGTCCTAGGTCTTTTACACCTATTCACAGTCTTTGACATGTTTAATCTCACATGGTGCAATATATGCTTACTTGTAAGTCGGCATTTCTCAGTGCTTATAATCTATGATTTTTTTTCATAGATAATATTTGGCAGGAAAGAATTTTGCCTGCTGAGTCCAAGTTTGAGAAAGCATCTGTCCCAGACATGTAGCTCCAAAATAATAGATATGCTGTGTAAGCAAGGCCTTGAACTTCTCAGTGGGTTCAATGAAAAAAACCTAAATGAGGTATTTATATTTTATGTTATGTTTTAAAATCCTTTCTTTGTTGTTAAGCCTAGACTATTAACTAAGTTTGAAGTATTCGTGGAGTTCATAAGGAAACAGAGCTTAATAGGTTATGAAAAGTTTGTTAAAAAGAATACAAAAAGTGTTAACAGAGAATGAAGTGTATTTTAATTAACATAAGACATAAAATGTTATGGAATTTTAACACACGAAACATGTGGCAGTTGCTGTGTATTATGAGTCGGTCTCCCACCTGAGAATCTGTTATTCTATGTTTGAATTCTACAGCTCCCTGATGTTAAAATGTTTTCCAGGAAATACATGCCTGGGGTAGATATCCTGATGTGTCTAGGCTTGCAGTGAACTGTGGTTCCCTCTAGTAAACCACTTAAAGAGGGCTGGGATACTGTTAGATGTTGCATTGTGAAAACTCAGTTTTTCTTTTTCTTTCTTTCCTCCTTCCTTTCTCTGTCTTCCTTCCTTCCTTCCTCTCTTTTTCTTTTCTTTTTCTTTCTACCCTCTGTCTTTCTTTCACTCTTCCTTCCTTCCTTTCTTTTCACCCTAATATTTATATCCCATCTTGCTCTGGAGGTCCCAGGTTGCACTATTATTGTAAAAATAGTAATAATAATCATATGCTTTTTGTAACAGCCAGATATCAATCACACTAGACATCTGCTACAAAAATGGCAACAAAGTGTTGCACAGAGTGAATTAAAGCAGATACAAAAGTGGGCCCTTTTTGTGTGTGTGCTACAAGCCAGGCCTGTGGTGCACAAATATATGGCACATTTGAAATTCATGAAAATAGTGATGGGGTTCACCCCTAGCCTTCTGTTCCCCTGAACTCTCTCCCCCCCCCCCCCAAATGGCTGCATCCAGACTTAGGAATACTTCACACTCTGATGAGCTGTTGGTGCATGGGAGTCACACCTGATGCGCACACACCTCCCATATCCAGGATTTGTGGCAGCTGCTGGATGTGGAAGGTGCATGTGCACTTCCAGAAGGCCTTCTTGGGCCTAGGAGGAGCATGTGATGGTGGCAGGTGAGTGGGGGAGGCAAAGTGAGATGGGAAGGGGGGTTGGAAGGGGGCTGCCTTCATGTACAAACATTTGACGGATGTTTGTGCACAAAGCAGAAGCCCCTCACATTAGAGGGGTGATACTAGAAGCAGAATATTCCCCTAGTCTATTCACAGAAAATCAAATGGGATGGGGGAATTTGGCTTTCTGCCCATCCCTAGTCTGGGGCACCGTGTGACTGCACTGCCTATTCTCCCTTGTGCTCAAAGTTCTTCTTCAGTGAGTTGACTTTAAATTAGCTTTTTTTCTTACAGAGCCGAACTGATGTATATTTATCACGATTTCCAGATTATACTTCTGTGAAAAATGTAGTCCACTGGAACCAGGTAGAATAAAAAAAAAATTAAAATATCTGTTTTGTTTCCCCCATGATCTTAGTGAGTTATGAAGATCTGTCCCAGGAATGGTGTTCTGTGATGTTATTGAGGGTTTCATGTACTGGAGAGAAAACCTTGAACAAGTATAGTTAGATGCCCTACTCAGTAGGTGGGTACTATACCTCCTGCTAGCTGCAGTTTTGGAGCAACAGAAGTGGCTACAGGCCTAGTTGATGCAGTAACTGAAATGATCCATCTGGGTAGGATCCTAGTTGGTGACGAGCCAAAGCAGTAGGCATTCCTAGTTACAGAAGCCACCTGGCCTAACAACAATTATAGTTCCAGCAACACCCCAAATTACAGACCTGTTCCTTCTGAGGAGGTTAGGGATGAGTGAAAAATATTTGACAGGTTCACAGTTTGTATGAATCTGTATGAAATCGAACATTTCTGGGTGAATTGAAGAGGGGCTGCATTTGTAGGGACCCCTTTGCCTGTAAATCAAATGTATCTGGCCTTCATCAAGGCTTCATAGCTGCGTACCCTTATTGGTAAATCCAGCCACCACCAAAGTGTTTTCCACCATCATTGCATCCTCCTCTGAGGCTCAGCTAGGCCTTCTGGAGGTAGATGCACAGGGTTGGAGGCCGCTCCCAGGCTGTCAAGTTGCAAGCCAGGCTGCAACACCTTCAAGTGGTAAACTTTGCACTTAGACCTCTGGCAAGCAATTATACAGCTCTGGTGAAGAGCATACGCACGCCCACTAGGTTGCTATAGCCTAGAAATGTCCCCACCCTCATCAGAGCTGTACTAATTGCTGATTAGGTGTGGAGCACGATTTCATGCTCCACACTTATCCCAACCTTTACCACAAGTGTCTGGCAGCACAGCAATTTGCTCTTCTTCTGGTTGCCTGAGCATGATGGGTGGGGGAGGCAGTGGATGTGCAGGTGCGATTGCAGTGGCGGCTGTGATAGATCCCATAATTGATCATAGGGTTGTGATCAAGCATAGGACCACAGGAAGGGTTTTGATCGGCAACGGAGCTGTGATTGAACACTGGTAGAAAGAAGAGGTGGGACTTCTGGCTTTTGACATAGCAGCGCTGGCTGGTACACAGGAGGACCATTTGCATTTCAGGCCAGTAAGGGACGCTTTGGGTAAGTTTTCCTCCGGGGAAATGCAAATGGTCCTCCTGTCCCTGGAGCGTACCAGCCATAGTGCATGATGCACGTAGAGGATAAGTTAGATCTTAGATCTTCCAACATTGTTATATTAGGATATCTTCCTAACTGCCTAACAGGGTCTAGTACAATTCAAGCAGCCATTGAATAAGTTTTATTTAAACTAATGCATTTTAATCATTTTTTTTAAATATTGTTTGGAGCTAATATTGGTTTTTAGCACACTGTGTCAAACACACTTATTCTTTTCGTTTATATTTGGTTTCAGGTTGAATCTGGTGTTTTAGGACCTTTCTATATAGATACAGGGTCTTCATTATTATATATCTATCTTTATAGGTGAACAATTCCCAGGAATAATTACCTATCAACTTGATGAATTTTGCATCATAGGAAATTCTTGGAATGATACAGACAAATAATTAAAAAATATTCTCAACATCTTATTTTTTTTTTAAAATATTTTGAACTTTGATTGGAAAGGAAAGAAATTGGCTGATCTGTTTCATTTTCTAGGCATCCAAAACAGGAGAATTCAGATACTTTGATTATGGGCCAAAGAACATACATAAATACAATCAGGTAAGGGCATATAGTTTGTATACTTTTGACTAAGAAAATGAATAATAAATACTTTTTTACAGTGGCAACAGGTTTTTTTTTCTGAATTTGAGAATATGAAAATATGGACTGCAACATATATTCTAGATATGCTTTACTTGCTGCTTTAATTCTTGGCACATTATGCTGCCGCTACTGTGACTCTACCTTACTGTGGGACGATTAACACTCAGACCGCAATATACATTAAATTTAAATGTTCCTGCCAGTGTGGACAGGACTGCGAGAACACTGGGTGAAGTCATGGCTGGGGCTAGCCTCACGCCTAGCCAGGCACCACAGCCCCTTCTATTACTGGGCTCTGACTTTTAAAATTGACTCAGCAGCCTCCTTCCTGAGCCATCAATCCACGCCCCTCCGCAACACACACACACGCACACACCTCAACAGGAACAAAATATGAACTTCGCTTTATTGTTACAACTTGGTTAACTTAACAGTCTCAGAACTTTGAGCATGTCAGTCTACAGAACTATTCAGGATCCCCTCCTACCTTTCTTCATAGGCAAACTTCGGACCTGATACTTATCCTTTTCCCTCCCCAGTGAGACATAAGATCAAGAACAGTTATGCTCTAATAGTATGAGCTTTTACAGGGCCCATTCCGCTGTCACATCCATTGGTTGGCTGGCCCCTGAGCCAGCAAACCCCTCCTTCCTTGGATTCTGAAGGCCATGCCCTCTTTCAGCTTGTCTCTACCACTACCCTACTACAACCCAAACTCCTTAAATCTACCTGCCTTCCCCCTTGGTCATTACACACTCTCATTGGCTGCCCCTTCCCATGTGGTGCATGCCTCATCACACGCGCCACGGAAGTCTCACAGCCGCTGCAGAGTGGGGATGAAACATTGTTGCCTCACAGCAGGTAAATTGTGTATTTTTTAATAGCAGCAGATTTAATCTGCTAATCTAGAAACTGCTTAGGGAGCATACAAGGTTATATACATCAATGAGGAACAAAGTCTGTAGCTCCTGCTTTACTGTGGTCCTCCTGGCAGTTGCTTGTCTCCTGACATGCTCAGTCCTGCACCTGACTGAATGGTTGCCAGTGATATCTTTCTAAAACAAACAAGCAGGATATTGGAGAAAGAGTTTCTAGGAAATCTCAGAAAACATATGAGTCAAAGAACTAGCTTTTGGTTCATGGTGTAAACGTCATTTGTTGCAGCTGTGTGCACAATTGTGTACTTTAGGCTAGAGATTCAGTTCATTGTAGAATAGTTTGAATCGAGGCAGTTTGACCCTTCTTGTCTAGAATAGGGGTATGCACAAAGACATTCAATTCGACACGATTCAATCCCAGCTGAGTTAGGATCAGCATTGTAGACTGATCCTAACTCAACAACTTTGAGTTCACACGAATCCATAATTTACAGGGAATCATTCACCTTAGTAATAATTGCTGTTTACTGGGAAAGGAACTGTATTCCAGGGTGCTTGCTAATCTGTGAAAAATGATAGTGCTGGTGAGTAACTGTGCACAGATTCACTATCTCTACATTTATCAGCTTTCATGATTTTATGGGCGAATCCCCACGGCAAGCTTATTTCAAATTCAATACAGGTTCAATCCTCGCAGACCCCATGTCAGTTTGCCTTAACACGCTTTCCACGTGTTAAATCGCCCCAAAGCGTTGTAAATATTAACCCTCATTTCAACAGGTCTCACTCCAGATCGTTCGCTTGATACGTGTTACATTTTTTACTGTGGGGACCCTACCATTTTAAGGGATGAGAATCCATGTTTAGGGTTTCCCTCCCCCAATAGCTTGCTTCCAAAGACACTGATGTCAGTGTAAAAATCCAACCTTCACAGCAGCCGCTACACTGTAGCAATCCAACCATTTCACACCTGATAACACTGTGGCAATTTTGCGCAATTCTAGCTCTTTGGAGTTCTGACCTTTAGAAAGGGAAATGAAAACAGCTGGAGGTTCTGGGAGATGTGTGAATGTTTAAAGCAAGGGGGCTTGAGTTGCCGCTGCTGCTGTGTGCCCTGGGCAATGGGGAGAGGAGGGGAAAGAATCGCTGGCTGCCCACTGCCATTTTTCCTCCATCCAGGCAAGCGGCAGCCACCCAGCCACCCAGCTAGGCTCCGTGAAGGGGTCCCTTATGGGTGGCACGTTCACGCCAGGAGGAAGAGGGCAGGGCAGCCCTGAAAAGCAGCTTTTAGAAAGTAGCCACTTGAGTCCCCCTTGAGTCACATACACCATGTCCAATCCTCAGAATCCGGATCAAACGCGATTAAGCTGAAAGTAATGGGAACAGGCAAATTTGTGTTTGCATCCGGTTCTATTATTTCGGTTTAGGGAAACTGGATTAAGCTTATAATGGGGATGCACCTTATGATCTGATAAAGTGACAAAGAGCTAAATATGAAATGAAGAATACTTTCCTCTCAACTTGAAAACAAACACTAGTCACCTTCTCTGAAGTGCTATCTATACTAGGGATGTGCATGAATGTTCTAAACATTCAAAATTTGAATTCAACTGAATGTGGACATTCAAATTTGAATAGAATGTCCACATATTCAATTTAAACATTCAAACAAATTTCGAACGTTCCAAAACATTTGTTTGAATTATCTGAAACATTTGAATGTACAGATACATATGTATTATATACATACCTCTACAAATCTCATAACGTATCTGTACCCGTTTGTGCTGACAGTATGGGATGAAAATGGGATGCATACGGGAATAAAACGGGATGCGTATGAAATGCGTACAGATATGGATAATACATATGAATGTTATTGATATTCATATCTTCAGATTCAAATCTAAATTTCAGACTAATAGATTCAAATTTCAGTTTTTTCTTTACTTAATCCCAGATGGGCTTCTTTCTCACAGACAGCTCCACCTGCTTACAAGATAGAAGAAATTACTGTGCCGATTGCTGTGTGGATCGGAGGACAAGACTGGGTTTCCCAGACAATAGAAATGTCACAGTTATTGTTTCGGATCCATAACCTTATTCACGCTAAGGAAATCCCTGACTGGAATCACTGGGATTTCATTTTGGGCATTGATGCTTATCAGAGGATGTATGAGGAAATCCTTGGTCTTATGGAGCAATAGCTGCGCACCAGAATGCAATAAAAGTAACACTTGTGGAAAGAGAAGTGATGTTCTGGTCACTAGTTGTTGGTATATCCCAGAAGATCAGAAAAATTAAATATAAAGAAATATACAAATTGGATATTGGGTGTTTTTCCACTGTCACTAGAAGTACCCATTAAGTATCCATTAATGGGTGCAAAAATGCCATTACGTGACAGTGGAAAAACATCCATTATTTTAGAAAACAATACTGCACAGCAGTGTATCAATATCACTTAAGCAATAAAATGGAACATAAAATGATTTTCCATAAAATTCAGTTGTCCTTGTCAAAAATTCTTTGTGCTATTAATAAAAATTTTGTGATTATACTAAAACAGTTGTTGCCACATAAATGCATGGAAGAAGTTAATGGGTGTTTTTCCACTGTCACTAGAAGTACCCATTAAGTACACATATTTAATGGGTACTTCTAGTGATAGTGGAAAAACACCCAATGTTTAGTGAGTCTCAGTGTGACTCCATGAAAGAATCAACCTTAGTGTGCCTTGACCTCCCTGAGGCCTCCCCAGAACAGTGTGGTCTAGGCTGGGCTGTCACTGGGGCAGCCAGTGATGGCTTTTTGCAGGCACTTACTATGAAATATTAATTTATGCATATTCTTTGTCCATCAGGATAAAAGCAAGCTTATGTATGGAGATACACAAGAAGTCCGTTCAGATTTAACATGTTGAAAGTGCAGACCAGGCAGACTCAGTTTTGCAGAAACAAACCGCTTTAGAGGGAATGCAACATAATAATTATTGATTTCTTGGAAAGGTAACTTTATTCTAGGATCTAGGATTTTATTCTACATGAAAAAGGACAAGTGATTAACTGGGACTAAATTCACTCTCTCCACATTTATCAACTTTCATGTTTTCAATCTGCTCAAGTGACAAAGAGCTAAATGCAAAATGAGTCATGTTTTGTGTCATCTTGAAAAACAAGCCAGCAAGCAAACTAACATTAGTTACCTGCTCTGAAGTGTCATATATATTTACTTGATGACCTGGGCTATGATCAGTTTTCACCAAGGACATTTAGGCTACATACATGCAGCAAAATAAGCATCTCAAATGTGCCTTAGAGGGAGTAGCATTTGGCCCCTGTGTTTCTATGTGAAACATTCCATCTCCAAACAGTCTGGGAGCCAGCCATTTGTGCCATTGCCGTTGCCACAATGACAGTGATGCTCTGCACATGCAGTTATGTTTGGGATCATCTGAGGTGCCAGCAAGCTCATCTGGCAACTCAGATGACCCACAGCAGCAGAAATAGTGTGAATGATCAGGATGCTGGATGACAAAAGTGAGGAGGGCTGAGATCCATGTGGTGCACCACCACTAGCAGGAAAAGCGTGCAATCAACTAACATTGACTAGCTCTCACACTTGTGATTGTTAGTCAATGTTAGCCCACCCCGGTGTGATCAATCACTTATCTTTGATCGATCCCCGGGCTGATTCTTTTCTGTGCACTGCCATCATGAGTGGGGCACCCTCCATGACTGTGTGTGTGTCAGCACCATTGCTATGACAATGCTGACACTGCGCAGTTGTGTCAGAGATTAATTGGAGCTGCCAATGTGCTTGTATGGCAGCTCCAGTGACCTTCCCAGCCAGCAGAAGTGTGAATGCTCACCAGCTAGACACTTCACATATCTGTCTGGGGAAGATTAGCGTGCTTATGGAGCACAACTTTATGCTCTACAGCTTGCATGCAGTTAGGCAACCTCTAGGCCCAGATGTTGCCTAACATAATGTGTATTGTTTTAAAGTTGTTGAATTTTTAAAGTTTTTTAATGTATACTCTGTTTTAATCTGTTGTTGAAGGTTGTAACCCGCCCAGAGACCTTCGGGTATGGGGCGGGATATAAATGTAAATAATAAATAAATAAATAAATAATTGCATACTATGGGCTGAAGTGCAAATTCAGCCCAGGTCTGTTTGAACTTACCTTGAAAAAGTAATTCTAGTCACTCCTGAGCAGTCCTGTAGGCACATTGCCACAACCACCATCGCTGTCCTGAAACTAAGGCTCTCCCAATCTCCACTTGCTGCAGACAGGTAACACGATGTCCACAGCTTTATTGTGAGAAGCTAGTGAGCTCCCGGTCACCTGTGTCCACACCCTCTCCCAGGTACAGTACAACACTGTTCGTGGGCATGATTATGTGGCTATTGTTGCAGCTGTGACTGCTCAGTCATGCACCTCATCCAGATCACCATAGCAGGTGTTCTGGTGTGGGACTGCACCAGCACTTCAAGTGTGGATGTCTCCCTGTGTGCTTGATCTTTGCCTCATTGGAATGGTAAGTGGTGTAAGTTTGAACAGGCTCTTCAAAGCAGCAAACACATGGGGTGTTTTTCCACTGAGCTCCTTTGATCTGGATCTAAGAAGATCCGGATCTAAGGAATGGGTGCTTCCCTTAATCTGGACTGACTTGTATGGCCAAAGTTGGAAGGTTACTTCATCTCCTTTATGGGGAAATGCTCTCTGTGAAGCACCAGAAATAAAAGATGTGGCTCATATGTTATTCACTTGTAACCTGTACATGTCTGCAAGAGAGTAATATGATATTACTCTCCCCTTCTTGGCCGCCTGCCGTTGCAAAAAACCCGGTGGGTGTGAAATTCCACACGTGCCTTTTTATTTAGGAAAGAACGGAAAGTTGTTTTACTTACGTGATTCTTCCGTTCCAGACGGATGACAGCAGACTACTGAGGGTTTGCCTTTGGTGCAGTGACTGCCACGACCACCAGGTGGAGCCTGATAGAATTTAAGTGCCTCCCATCCCATCAGGCTTCCAGTTCATCCGAAGGGAGCGGTGCTTCCACATTAGACAAAGTTATCTGGAGATATAACATAACATTATTAGTCATTGTACATAGGGTGGGAAAGTCTGCTGTCATCTGTCTGGAACGGAAGAATCACATAAGTAAAACAACTTTCCGTTCCCAGACGGATTCCAACAGACTACTGAGGGATGTACCAAAGCTTCCTTAAGGGCGGGATTACTCCAGGACAAAGGTCCCCCAATCACGAAAACGTATGAACAGGTTAGGGCTTACCGTACTGTATCTTACCGTACGAGGAACCACATGTTGTAGCACTCTGCGGCCGAAGGCAGCATCCGCTGACTTGCAGACATCCATCCTATAGTGTTTGATAAACGTGGATGGAGCAGAAGACAAGGGGAAAAACATCGGCTCTCAAATCCCAGCAAATAGGCTTAGAGGCACTCTGTCTGTCTTCCCAGCCTGGAGGATGTACCTAAGCATCCATTCTACCAGCCATTAATACACTTGTTATCCATTAATTTCTTAAAGCCATCTAGGCTGGTTGCTCTTACAACCTCTTTTGGCAGCAATTTCTGTAAACTGATGACCCTCTGGGTGAAGAAATGCTTCCTCTTGTGTGATCTGACTCTCCTACCCATCATAAGGGGCATAAGGGGGTTCTAAAAGCACTGACAGCCAAGAGCGAATGAAAGTTCTTGGCCTTTGGAGTTCCTACAGTATAAATGGGTTCCCTGTGGTATACCAGACCCCCAGTGTATGCTGATACATCTAAAAAAGGAGGTCTACTGGTAGACCAAACCAGAACACCATTTTAGGTGCTCTAATCTGGTCTATGTTTCATCCTGTGCAGATGGAACACCCTAGGATAAATGGGGCCTCTGTGGTCAGCTTTAATTCAAGAGCAAAAGAGGCTCATAACCTGAAATAATAGCAAGTGTGGAAATGACTGAATTTTATTTAAATGTTAAGTCTTTCTCCCTATTGTCAAACATTGGATCCTTGGATTTTAAAGTGTAATTTCTGGCAGCTGGAGTATCACTCTTAACTTTAAAAAGCAAACAAATTGTGCAAACGATGTGTTATTCATATGGTGTTCCTCTGTCCTGTCTAAACAGTTCGGAATCTTGATGTTATCCCAGAATGACGAAGTCTGGATCTCCTGGGACCAGCCATCTTTCTTTCTCCCTGGCATTTTGGAACCATTTGAACAACAGCAACAAACATTTGAACATGTAAGGTATAATTATGTTTTATAATGATGCCAGAAGTCTTTGCCTTTGCCATTCTGTGAGTCCCACCTAGAAGACAGCAGAAATAATAAACTTTCTTTGAAGTAAGAAATATTCTTCATTGGGTAATCTCCGTGTGAGACTGAAAATTTCAAAGGCAAAGACTTTTAGCATCAAAGCATTATTATACCTGGCATTAATCTGCCTAATTGCCACAACCCAAAGCAGGAGAGAACTCTTTTGTCTATAGAAAATAGAACCAAAGTTAAGACCTTGAGACATTGCAGAGAAATCTTCATTTTCCGCTCATGTGTCCTACCCCTCCATCAGCACAAAACATAGTTAATTCACATGTAAGAATACACTATAACAAAACTAAATACAGCTGCTGAGGAGACCTGAGGCCAATTCGCACTTAGGCCTCTGGTGAATTGGGAGGTCCTGTACTTATCCATATCTGCCCCCTGATTATCTTGTGCAGTATCAGCCTAGACTAGTGGGGCAGGGTGGGGGAGTTGCCATAGTCCATAAATTATCTATCTACTTCACCAGACATACCTTTCACTCTGTGACTGGGGTTGAGGGATTGTTCCTGGTGCTGGGCCAGAGAGATAGAGCAAGGTTACTCTTGGTGTACCACTCACCCTGCTGCTCAATAACTTCCCTGCCTGAACTGGTAGAGGATGTCTCTGGGGTGGTGTTGGAGGCCCCCAACATGGTGATGCTGGGGGACTTCAATCTCCATGTTGAGGAAGCCTCCTGTAGGCCAGCTCAGCACTTCATGACCTTCATGGAAGTCATGGAACTGTCTCAGTATTTTATGGGCCCAATGCAGGCAGCAGGACATGCCCTCGACCTGGTTTTTGCTACAGAGCATGAGGATGAGTATCCATTGGTAGGTGGGCTTGTTACAAGCCCATTGTCATGGATGGATCATTTTCTGGTGAAGTTTGGGGTTATGCTGCAGGGGTGAAGGACCCATTAAGATGGTCTGCTCTCGGAGACTTATGGAATCTGCTGTGGGTGACTTATGGATTCCTGATGGCTCTGGGGAAATTTCCAGTTGATATTGTTTGTACTCCTGTCAACGCTTTGGTCTCGCCATGGAAAAGTGAGACGAGAAGAGCTATTGAAATAATTGCTCCCAAGTGTCCTTAGAACCCCTTCCGAGTTCACATGGCAGCTTTGATTACCAGGGAGCTGTATGTAATGAAGCAGTATGGCTGACAGCTGGCGTGCAAGTGGAGAGAATCCCACTGTGAATCAGACCAAACACTGGTAAGGGCACATTATTGTGCCTAGCATGCGGTGGCAGCGAAGATGACTTAATTCTCCGCTTCCACTGCATCCTCAAGTGGCCAGCCAGCAGAGTTGTTCCAGGTGATGAACAGGCTATTGTCATCAGATCATAAGGATATGCCTGTGCAACTTCAGAAACCAGCTGCAATAAATCTGCAAGGCACTTTCAGGACAAAGTTGCTCAGATTGGCATGGAATTGGATTCCACAATTGGAAGTAGGTTGATGGAGGCATCCAGAGCTCCATCTAGTCCAATTATCTTGGATCAATTTCAATTGTTGTGGTCCAAGGAAGTGGACAAGCTGCTTGCAGGGGTTCAGCCGACTACTTGTCTCCTTGATTTTTGCCCCTTGTGGCTAATAAAATTTAGCTGAGTGGGTATGGATGGGTGGATCCAGGGAGTGATAAATGCCTTTTTGCAGGAGGGGGAGGTGCAGGAAGCTCTTAAGAAAGCTGTGGTACACCTCCTCCTTAAGAAGGCTTCTCTGGATCCAGATGTATTGAACAATTACCGCCCAGTAGCCAATATCCTCTTTTGGGGCAAGGTCTTGGAGAAGGTGTTGGCTAGACAACTGCAGGCAGGCATGGATGAAATGGATTATCCAGACCCATTTGAATCTGGGTTCAGGCAGGGATTTGGTATTGAGACTGCCTTGGTTGCCCTGCCTTGGTTGTACCTTTATCAAAAGAGGGACGCGGGTTGTGCTACCCTGTTGGTTCTGCTTGATCTCTCAGCAGCCTTTGACTCATTGGCCATGGTATCCTACTGGAACAGCTTCAGAGACTGAGATTGGGAGGATCTGTTTTATATTAGTTCTCTTCCTATCTCTGGGGCAGGACCCAGAAGACAATAATGAGAGACTTTAGTTTGATGCCCTGGGAACTTTCTTGTGGAGTTCCCCAGGGGTCAATCTTGTCTCCCATGTTCTTTAATATCTATATGATGCCACTGGGATAAGTCATCAGGAGTTTTGGAGTGTGGTGCCATCAGTATGCTGATGACACCCAATATCTCTCCATTCCTTCTGGGTTAAGAGAGGCAGCTGAGGTCCTCAATCGCTGCTTGGAAGCAGTGATGGGCTGGATATGAGCCAATAAATTGAAACTGAATCCAGACAAGATGGAGGTATTGTGCCCTGGGTCCTGAGTCCAGGAACTGAAGGACACCCAATTCTTAGTGGGGTTGTTTTGTCCAGAAAAATCAGGTGCATGGCCTGGGAGTGATCCTGGATTCACCACTGTCATTTGAGTCTTGTGTATCAGTGACTGCTAGGAGTGCCTTCCTTTATCTCCATTCAGTCTCCCAGTTGAAGCCTGACCTGGATCAGGAAAGCTTGGCCACAGTGATCCATGCTTTGGTAACCTTCAGAATATACTACTACAATGCAATTTCTTTAATTTCTTTAAGACATTCTACATAGGACTACCCTTGAAAGTGGTTCAGAAGCTGGAACTGGTGCAGAATGCAGCAACTCGACTGCTGACGGGAGTCTCTGATTGGACTCATATCACGCTAGCCTTAAAGGATCTGCATTGGTTACCTATTCACTACCAAGCCCAATAGGTGCTGACGCTAACATATAAAGCCCTAAATGGATTGGACCCTGGGTATCTGAAGAAGTGCCTTCTCCGATATAGACTTGCCCATGCACTGAGATCTCAATAAGAGGGCCTTCTTGTAGTTTCTTCTCTTGGGGAGGTATGAGGCACAGTGACACAGGGAAACGTAAGAGGGCCTTTTCTGTGGTGGCCCCAAAACTCTGGAACAACCTCTCTCTTGAGGTTCACCAGGAGCCTATGCTGTATAGTTTTTGGCACCCGGTGAAAACATATCTTTTCACCCAGGCCTTTGCCATTTAAATAGCTTCCTCAGGGTGTTACAGAGTCCTGTTACAGAGGGAGGGGCCAGGGGGGAGGGGGTTCTATTTTTAAGTATGTTTTCATATTTGATATGTTTTATCCTCATTGTAACCCACCCTGGGACCATTTGGTGAAGTGCAGGATATAATTTTTTAAAACAAATAAAAAAATGCTGTGCAGGAATAACAATGCATATGAATGAATATTAATAAATATGAACATGCAATACCCAACAGAGGTATCATTGATGAACATGAGTGCACTTGTATGAATTAGATATGGTTGACTATACAAAGAGAAAACTCTTGGTGGGAATCAACATTAACAAATGATCTCTCATAAGACCTAAATTCAAGAAACAGAATTTATTTCTCCCAAAACATCATAAAGGTGAGACTAGTATACTGTGATCCACAGCACAGATGACATAGCTGATTTTCTAATTGGAACTATATACATAGGCATATCTGTCTGGGTCCAGTAAAATGATCACTGAGGCACTGTATACTGAAGTGTCCAAAGAAATACAAATACAAAAGCCTCTGTTGCAATTATTTATTTATTTGTTTGAATTTTTACCCCACTCTATACCCAAAGGTCTCAGGGCAGGTTACAACATTAAAAACCACTGAACATATAAAATGAGTATATTAAAACCATAATGGTGCTGAAATGTGGGGAGGAAAGCCACAACCTTGTTTAGTCAAAGGCTAGGGCAAAGAGGTGCATCTTCACCGCTCTCCTGAATAAATAAAGTGAAGATGCCTGATGCACCTCAGGAGGGAGACTATTCCACAATCTGGAAGCCAACGCTGAAAAGGCCCTATCCCAGGTGTCCGCCCCTTTTGCTACTGAGGGTGGTGGGACAACCAGGAGGGCCTCTCCTGCAGATCTTAGGGCACAGGCAGGTCAATATGGAAGGTGTTCATTTAGATATTTGGGGACCAAGTCATTTAGGGCCTTATAAGTTAAGGTTAGTACCTTGACTTGGACTCGGTAGTGAAATTCTTTTAAGACCATCATGATATGCATTCGACCAGCTGTTCCACTAGCAGCTGCATTCTGCACTAGCTGAAGCTTCTAAGCCATCTTCAGGGGCAGCCCCATATAGCGTGCATTACAGTAGTCCAGTCTGGAACTTACCAGGGCCTGGATAACTGTGGCTAAATCATCTCTGTTCAGAAGGGGACTTAGCTGTTGAACCACCCTTAGTTGGGAACAGGCACTCTTGGCCATGGCCTCCACCTGAACTACAAAGAATAATCTTAACATGGGCTTAACATTAGCAGCTATAATTATGTACAAATAAGGACAGGTTTTGCAGTAGTATCTAGGCTATTTACAGATTATCCTACTTAAATTCTAGGAACCACTTTTTCATTAACAAAAAGTCAATATTAAAGACTTTTTAAAAGGATACAATGGAATGGATGACTTATTTTAAATCCTCTGAATCTTATCTGATTCATCTTTTCCCTTGGCAAATTAATTAAAGTATTTAGCATGTTCTTTAAAAAAAATGTTCATAGGAGTTTTGGACATTTGATGCTTCTTGGCAAGGCTGGGACTAGCAAGGCAGTTCTTCAAATGCTAACACCTGGCCCCAGTAATTCCAGCCACTGGCTACATATGAGGGCTAGCCATCAGTTTTCAAATAGAGTGCTCCTATGAGATGATAGGAATGGGACAATCATCAGTCTCTGGTCCTGTTGTGGCAAGCAGTGCTTACCAGACATCAAGTACTGGCTGCTCCCTGGTGGGACCTGAATGGACCATGCAGATCCTTCTAAAAACAGAACTTGAAATAGTTCCAGCATGATTGCATTTTCCTTGAATCCAGGACTCAAGGGGCGAGTTCCCATTCAAGGAATAAAGTGCTATATACAAGGCTGTTTACATTGGGATTTACACTGATATGTAAAGCGTGTTAAAAGGAAGCAAAGGAGAATCTGGCAATCAGATTCAACCCTGATTTTGTGTCCCCACTCTTAAAAAACGGATTGGGAAAAGTGATTCTTTCCCCTCGTCACCCTTTTCCCACCCCTCTCTCCCCATTGCCCAGGGCACATGGCAGCAGCGGCAACTCAAGCCCCATTTGCCCACTCCACCTCCACACCCACCATCTCCAGCAGGGGTTCCCTCCAAAAAAAGCACCCTGGCTGGCTCGCTCTGCCGCTGCCGCCACCTCCGCACTCACTCTTAAGCACACACACATCTCCCAGTTCCTGCAGCAGATTCACCCCTTTCCTTTTTTAAAGATCAAGAAAGGAGGGAAACAGCCAGAATTGCACAGGATTGCCTCTTTCAATCTTTAGGCTTGTCTGGGTGGGAAAGGAGATATTGTTATCAGGTGTGAAGTGGCTGAATTGTTACAATGAAACAGTCTGTTGTATAGGGGAATACTCTAGCGTTCCCACAGCACTAAGGAAGAAACGTTTTAAAAGCAAAAGCAGAAAAAAAACACTGGAAAATTCTGGTGTTTATTTAAGCGTTTTTAAGCGAAATAATCCTCAAAATACTCCTGAAACTGATTGGGAATGGGGACAAAGATGATCCAAACCATTTTTAAACCATTTTAATGGATCGGGGGGTGGGAACAATGGCCGCATCCCCATTGCAAGCTTATTTCGCTTTCCCTAAACCAAAATAATAGAACCGGATGCAAACGCGAATTTGCCTGTTCCCATTACTTTTAACTTAATTGCATTCAATCCGGATTCTGAGGATCAAACGTGGCATACGTGACTCAAGGGGGGGACTCAAGTGGCTACTTTTTAAAAGCCGCTTTTCGGGGCTGCCCTGCCCTCTTCCTCCTGGCATGGACGCGCCACCCATAAGGGATCCCTTCACGGAGCCTAGCTGGGTGGCTGGGTGGCTGCCGCTTCCATGGATGGAGGAAAAATGGCAGTGGGCAGCCAGCCAGCGATTCTTTCCCCTCCTCTCCCCATTGCTCAGGGCACACAGCAGCAGCAACAACTAAAGCCCCTTTGCTTTAAGCATTCACACAGAACCTCAGCTTCTTTCCTCCTTTCCTTTCCCTTTCTAAAGGTCAGAACTTTTAGAATTGTGCAAAATTGCAACATTGTTAATCAGGTGTGAAGTGGTTCCATCGCTACAGTGTAGCGCTGCTGTTAAGGGTGGATTTTTACACTGAAATCAGTGTCTTTGGAAGCAAGCTACTGGGAGAGGGAAACCCTAAACATGGATTCTCATCCCTTAAAACCATAGGGTCCCCACAGTAAAAAATGTAACACGTATCAAGTGCAGGATCCAGAGTGAGACCTGTTGAAATGAGGATTAACATTTACAACGCTTTGGAGCAATTTAACATGCGTAAAGCGTGTTAAGCCAAACTAACATGGGGTCTGCGAGGATTGAAAACGTTTTGAATTCGAAATAAGCTTGCTGTGGGGATTCGCCCAATGAGGATCCAAACTGTTTTGAAACCATTTTAAAGTGGTAATGGGAACTCGCCTAAGAGGGGTTTTTTTTTTTTTGCATGAGCACTAGGAACCCAATTAAGACCTCCATTAGATACTCAATTGGTACCTAATTGGTACCAATTGGGAAGGCCCTGTCCCCACATGGACCCCATTTAAGGCCCCATCTACATCCCTGTCCCCACAAGGGCAGGAGAATTCTTGATTTAATGAGTCCCTTGGGTCCTCAAATCCGGATTTCCTTCAGACCTGTTTAAAGGTTCCCACAATAGGGTTTTCAGGCATGAAGACCCCACTAGTGTACACATGTCTGCATCAATTACCTTGAAATGGGATCCAGACATCCAGGGGCCGGGCCAGCAGGAGTTGAGCAGCGCACACAGGTGGCACAGGCTCTGCCCCACCACTCCCAGCTACAGAGCCTTGCATAGGCTCTGTAGCTGGTGTCCCTGCCCAGGGGGGAGAGGGGCTGGGATCATGGCTTCCTGCTTTGGCAGGCAGCCAGGATTGTCACCCCCATACTCCCCCCGTGGCTACAGCCGCAACCACCTCCCACCTCCTCCTCCACCACCCCACCCAGTGCCTAAGCAGCCTCCTGGGGGTGTGGGGGGTGCTGGTGGTGGAGGTGGAGGTGCCAACGACAGTTGAGTGGCACTGACAGAGGCAGCTGCAATCACTGCCTCTGTTGTCTCCATCACACCTTCAAAACAGCCACCATCTCCATCACCCCATGGTGGCACCGGGGGACATGGCGGAGATGACAGAGGCAGTGATTCCAGCTGCCTCTGTCAGTGCAGCCTGACTGTCACTGCTGCCGCTGCCACGACCGCCATCACCAGCACCCACCCACCCCCAGGAGGCTACTTCGGCACTGGGGAGGAGGCAGGAGGCAGTGATGGAGGGGTGAGCATTGGGGCGAAGCTGGCAGCTGCAATCATCCCCCCCCTGATGCCCCCTTGCTGAAGCAACCATCATTGGGACAGGGGGTGGTAGCAGTGGCGATGGCGATGGCTGCCCTGATGCCCTTCCCCAATGACTGCTGCTTCAGTGGGGAACCATATTGGTGGGGCATCAGGGCAGCAGTGGGGGCTTGCCTCCGACCCCGCCACTCCCCCATTGTTACTACATGGGTGTGTGTGTGAGGGCCAAGCACCACCTCGCTCCTCCACCTCTGCCACTCTGGGTGGCCGCAGAGGGATAACTGCCATGGTGCTCAGCCCTTTGCTGCCACCCGGAGTGGTGCCTGTGGAAGGGGAGATGGCACTCGGCCTTCCAAGCCCCCACCCCCCATGTGGCTGCTTCAGTGGGGTGGTGGTGGCAAGTGGTGGGCACAAGGCCTAAGGGACCCTGAGGTCCACTGGTGCCACCCACCACAGGCTTCGTAGCTGCTGCATAAGCCATGGTTCTCCGCACCTGCCTTCTTCCAGCTCTGGTGAAACAGAGCACTGGAAAGGGTGCCATGGCATCCCCAGGCTCCTTGCTTTGCAGAAACTGCAATTGGGTGCTAGGATGACCCCATCTCAAAATCTGGATCTCGGAGATCTGGACCTTTGAGGCCCTGTGCAAAAACAGAGATGAGATCATCTTAGGCCACAGTAATGTTCACAGCTTCTACAGAACATTGAAATCAGGGATTCAAAATGCCTATAAAAATTTTTTGCGTGGTAAAGTGAAAGCTGAAAAAACTGCTGATCTTTTTTTCTGAGGGATTAAGCAGATAATTCTGTGTAAAGGCTGAATGCTGACAGAGTATTAATATAAATTGGCTCTTCCATTTTTGTATTGTGCCTTCAAGCATCAAAATGCTAAATGGTCCATCTGCCTGAGGAAATCCATTCATTGTCGCTCTGCATTTTTATCAACCCATTATAAAACATAAGACAACATCCTGTCTTGGAATCATTTTGGATTGGCTTTTGAAAAAGCAATTTCGGATCCCTTTAATGTTATAATCTTCGCAAGCTATTTAAAAGCTAAATACAGTACCTGCGTACAGTACCTGTTGGTGACATCTTCCATGTGCAAATTCAGGTAAGTGCATACATTTGCAATGTAAACATTATTTTAAATATTAGAGAAATAGCCGTGTTAGTCTAATGTGCAAAGTCCAGCAAGGTAGTTAGTAGCACTTAGAGACTGACAGAAGAAGGGTTGGTGGCATGAGCTTTTTTATACATGTCTACTTCTTCAGATGCTAGGGGACCCAATGTCAGGAGAGGACTTACTGTATAGGAAACTGAATGTAGGAGATGACAAAGGACGTGTAAATATGGTGGAGGGGATTAACTAGATCGGGAAATGCAGAAGTAAATCCTCAGGTGTGGGAGATAGCCTGGAGGAAGGAGTCGTACCTGAGTGAATGAGTCAAGTAGTTAGCTAGTGTTGAAATACACATAATGTGAGAGAAAACCATTTTCCTTGTTGAGTCCTTTCTCAATGGTCTGGAATTTGTAGATTAATTCCAGCTCCACTGCTCCCCTTTCAAATCTCCCTTTGTAATTTCTTTGTTCAAGGAAAGCAGTTCTGAGGTCTGATATTGAGTGTCCTGGGAGGTTGAAGTGTTCTGCAACAGGTTTCTGTGTGTTGCCATTCCAAATATCTGATATGTGTCCATTTATTCTCTGGCGTAAGGACTGTCCTGTTTACCCAATGTAGAGTGATGAAGGGCATTGTTGGCAGAAGATGGAATACACCACATCAGAGGATGCGCAAGTGAAGGTGCCTCTAATATTGTGGGTGGTGTGGTTAGGTCCCGTGATTACATTGCAAGGGTGGATGTTCTGGCAGGGTCTAGTACCAGTTTCTACATCTGTGTGGTGCGTCCTCTTATGTGTGAGTAGCTGTTTGAGGTTAGGAGGATGTCTGTAGGCAAGCAAAAGTCTGGCACCAAGGGCTTTTGAGAAAGCAGGATTATTGTCCAGAATAGGTTGAAGTTGATTAATGATACGTGTGAGTGGCTTCAGTTGAGAGCTGTATGTGACCACTAATGGGGTTCTGCTGATATAGAGTTGTACTGAGATGTCCATTGTGTATTTTTATGGTGGTGTCCAGAAAGTGAAGTTGCTCCCTGGATAGTTCCAAGCTGAGATTAATGGTTGGATGGAAGCTATTGAAGGTTTGGTGGAATGCCTTTAGTGAGTCCTCCCCATGAGTCCAGATTAAAAAGATGTCATTGATGAATCTTGAGTAGAGGTTTCTGGGTGCAGCAGTTGAGAAAGTGCTGTTCTAGGTCAGCCATAAAAATGTTGGCATATTGGGATGTCATATGTGTGCCCATGGCAGTACCATTAATTTGGAGATATGTGTTGTTGTCAAAAGTGAAGTAGTTATGGGTGAGAGCAAAGTGGCAGATCTTGGTGGCTAAGTCTGCTGAGGTGCTATCCAGGATGGTGTTCTTGATCGACTGTAATCCATCTTTGTGGGGGATGTTGGTATATAGGGATCCAGATATTTGAATGGCAACACAGAGAAACCTGTTGCAGAACACTTCAACTTCCCAGGACACTCGATATCAGACCTCAGCACTTTTGTCCTTGAACAAAGAATTTACAATGGGAGATTTGAAAGCGAAGCAGTGGAGCTGGAATTCATCCACAAATTCCAGACCATTGAGAAAGGACGCAACATGGATAATGGTTTTCTCTCACATTACAGTTTGCATATTTCAACGCTAGCTAACTACTTGACTTATTCACTCAGGTACAACTCCTTCCTCCAGACTATCCCCCACACCCGTGGATTTACTTCTGCATTTCTTCTCCTAGTTAATCCCCTCCACCATAGTTACATGTCCTTTGTCATCTCCTACATTCAATTTCCTATAAGTCTGTTCCTGACATTGAGTCCCCTAGCATCTGAAGAAGTAGACATGTCTATGAAAGCTCATGCCACCAACCCTTCTCCTGTTAGTCTACAAGAGCTACTAACTACCTTGCTGGACATTATTTTAAATATTAAATTTTGGTTTTAAAAGAAACTATTGTAATTATTCATTCTTTTTATTTTCCTACACACTTTTAAGCCCTTATTAACACTTATAAACATCTGAAGAAATCAGGGAGAAACCAAATAAACAAATAAACTTCAGATTTCCATGCTCTTGGATCCAGTAATTCTTTTAACAAAATGACTGTTGCCTTTTCCTGCTCTTGAAGGAGAAGTGAGCCAGTTTGGTCTAGTGGTTAGGGAGCCGGACTATTATCTGGGAATACTGGGCTCGATTCCACCCTCTCCCATGAAGCCAGCCAGGTGACCTTGGGCTAGTCACTGCTCTCTTCTGAGTTCTCACAGCCCCACCTGCTTCACAGGGTGTTCTGCTGTGGGGAGAAGAATAGAAAGCTTTGTCAACCACTTTGAGTCCCCTTAAATGGGCAAGAAAAGTGGGGTAGAATTCATTTAGTCTGCAATCTCCGTGTCTTCTTTAATTATCCCTTTCTGTTCTTTAACATCTAATGGTCCAACTGCTTTCCTGGTTGGATTCCTACTTCTGATATATAGTACTTATAGAAGTTTTTGTTATTTCTTTTGATGTTTTTAACAATGCGCTCCTCAAAATCTTTCTTAGCTTTCCTAATGGTCATCTTGCATTTGCCAGTGTCTATGTTCTCTCCTTATTCTGACAAGACTTCCATTTTCTAAATGAAAATGTTTTTAATCACTTCATCTACTGCACTTGTGAGCAGTAGACATTTCTTCTTTTAGCTATGCATTCTAGTTGCACTTCCAGCAGGGAGAGGAGGGCTTCCCAGTGTTTTGCACTGAATGTAATCTGTATGACTACCTGCCCATGGGGCAGAAGTCTTGGGTCTGTGCTTGGTGCAATATGCTCCAGGCTCTCAGGGAACGTGTCTTTTCCCTCAAAGCCAGGGTAGCAAACCTGGAGAAGAAGATAGAGAGCAACAGGGTTGAGGGTGAGGCCCTCAGGGATGCAGTAGGAGCATCCCACTCCATGACAAGCAACCCTCCAGCTGCCTTGGAGAGTGGAAGCCTCAGGCAAGGAGGACATCAAACTGAGGAAGAGGGACAGGCTCCCTTAGTCGGGACCCCTTCCTTAGTGGATGTGCCTGTACCCTCTTGCACCGAGGATACTCCTCCATGGGTAGCAGGAGGAGGGCTTCTTGTAGTGGGCCACGTTAATGCAACGCCACAACAATCAATCGTTGTGTGTGACAGCTCGATTGGGACTGCACACTTACCTTAGTGCTGGTTCAAGGACACTTGCTGTACAGTATAAAGAAAATCTGGAGCTTCAAGCCAGTTCTGCTATTCTGTGCTATGTGTCAAAGGCAGTTTGGTCTAGTTGTTAGGGAGGCGGACTCTTATCTGGGAATACTGGGTTTGATTCCACCCTCCCCCATGAAGCCAGCTGGGTGACCTTTGGCTAGTCACAGCTCTCTTCTGAGCTCTCACAGCTCTATCTGCCTCACAGGGTGTCTGTTGTGGGAAGATGAATAGAAAGCTTTGTCAGCTGCTTTGAGTCCCCTAAAATGGGTGAGAAAAGCGGGGTAAAATACCCAACTCTTCTTTTTTAAACCAGAACCGGTTTAAGGGTTAGTGCAGAAAGGGCAGACATTTCCCTTAGCCTGTTTTGGGCAGTCACATGTTGATTCATGTTCATCATCTGATCAAAAAATTAAGAACTTAAATGTATATTTGTCAAAGTATTTATGATAAAGGAAAGTCTGACTGAAATATGCAGTTTATTTGCAGATCCTCCAGGATGTGGCTGCTGTTTGTCACAGTGTTTGGAATAGTAACTGGGAATTCGGTCAATACAGAAAGAATAAAGATGAATCCTGAGGCATGTATGAATATTGTAAGTTAACAGTTTATACTTTAAGTTCTGTTTTCAATTTGTGTCAACAACAACAACAACTTCATGTCATTTTTACTGCAGAATATGTTAGCCCTGTTCCCTGTGTTCCTCTGTCTTTTCTGAGTTGAGTGGGAAGTTCTTAAGACTGAGAGAAACAGTACATGTGTACAGCAGAAAATAACTAGAACAGAGATTCCCAGCCTTGGGCGTCCTTGGCTGCGTTCCCAAAGGGGCTAAAATCCAGACTGGATTCGAACTCAGGATCCAGGGTTTTTTATTTATTTATATTTACATTTATATGCCGCCCCATACCCGAGGGTCTCTGGGTGGCTCACAACATTTAAAAACAGACATTTAAAAAATTATATCAACCCTAAAACCAGAAACAAGTTTAAAAATGCAGCTTTAAAAAAATACAAAAATAGTTTAAAACAACAGTGATTTTCAATGGGGGAAGTGTGGGGAACATTTAACCAAAGGCCTGCGTAAAGAGGAACGTTTTCACCGCCTTCCTAAATAGGAACAAAGAAGGGACCTGATGCACCCCAAGGGGGAGACCATTCCATAGCCTGGGGGGCACTACTGAGAAGGCCCTCTCCCGGGTGCCCACCCGCCTAGCTACTGAAGGCGGAGGGATCACCAGAAAGGCCTCACTTCAAGATCTTAAAACACGGGCAGATCGATACGGGAGAAGGCGCTCCTTTAGATATCTGGGGCCCAAGTCATTTAGGGCCTTTTAAGTCAGAGTTAGCACCTTGAATTGGGCTCGGTAATAAATTATATTGGCCAGTAATCTGAATCCAGGAAGGCCCATTCCCAGTCCGCTTTGTTTTCCCTGGATTTTCTGAGCACCAGCCTGCAGAAATCCGGGGGGGGGGGGGGAACCCAGTTGAAACAGGACTTTTCATGCTGTTTCGAATTAAAGCCTTCCAAGATGGGCATTTTCACTCATGGGAAAGGTGGTTTTTTTCCATTTTAAACTTTAAACCAAGGAGAAGGAGGAAAGGAGGTGGGTGGGCTTGGCGAGTAGAAAGGGAGCCTGACAGCAGCGGCTTGGCCGAGTAGAGAGGAGGCTGGCAGCGGCAGCAGTGGCTCCTGTCCTTTCCTTTACCTCCCCACCACTCATGTGGTTCTGTGCACTTGTGGGTCTAGCTGGGAACAGCCCGATGTGTGCTCGGTGCTGTTCTTGGCTTGAAACTCAAACCCATACCAGAACCCAGAGTAAAATAATCCGGAAGCACAGTAGGTGCAAACGTGCCCCTTGTGTGGTAAAAGTAGAGTTCCCATCAATCCTTAATTTGGGCCACACTGGTTGGGATGATGGGATTTGTAGTCCTATGCTCTGCCTCTTTGACAGGTGGGCATGCCCACCGGCCTCTGCCATGGCGTGGCCGGCAGCCGGCTTCCCTGCCTTCCACTTTGCCTGAGAAGGGCTGATTGGCCCTTCTCGAGCGAGAGGAAAGCTGCAGCCACCACCACCACCAGCCAGGGTGTGCTCAATGGGAAGGGGCCGGCCACCCTCATGACGGTGGCTAGCCAATGCAGGCCACGGCACACGCAGGCACAGTGGAAGCTGGACTTCCCCGTGCCAGAAGCTGACGCGCCGTGACCAGGTAAGCACCTGGAGTGCGAGCACTCAGCCCCAGGTGGGGTGGGGGCGGAGGGGGCTGCAGCTTCCCTCTCGCTCAAGAAGGCAAAGGGGAAGCCAGGGAAGCTGGCTGCCGGCTACACCATGGCAGCTCCCAAAGGAGCCAATGGCGAAGGCATTTGACAGCTGGGCAGGGCCTATGGATGCTGGATTGGGATCCGGCCCTGCTGCTGCCGCCCCATATGTGTGCGGACGCAGGGGGCCTCTGAGAATCTGACCCTATTTGGGTCAGATTCTTTTTAAAAATGTTCCGCCGGAAAACGGATAGATCCGTTTTTTGGCGGCACATGCAGAAAGGCCCTAGTAGTCCTAACTGGACTGGTTCTGGAGT
Organism: Aspidoscelis tigris stejnegeri; assembly: GCA_023333525.1. Taxonomy (NCBI): domain Eukaryota; kingdom Metazoa; phylum Chordata; class Lepidosauria; order Squamata; family Teiidae; genus Aspidoscelis; species Aspidoscelis tigris. The sequence continues at coordinate 84,642,225 of JALMGA010000002.1, read as the reverse complement.
TGGAAGGGGCTTTGCCCAGAAATCTCTTTGGGGCTTACAATGCTATTTTTTCATTGAAGTGCAATGCATTCAGTCCTAGTAGACTTCCATAATGGGAACCGAAAGCATTAATTAAATTGTTTAAGATATGAAGATTCATTTCTTAGCTGAAAATTTGGTTGATATTTTCCCCCTTCTGATATTTATGAACTACCTTGAGAATTAATACCATTTTTACCCTTTTGGTGCCTATTGAACAGATCCCTTTTCACCAAGGTCTTTCCAATGTGAATGGGCTCTTTTCTACCACAATTTTTTAGGGAACTCTTTTATTCATTTTACTGCAAACAGTTTTGGAATTACCATGGGATGGTTGCGGGGAACTAGATGGGTAGATCAGATTTCTAATAGCTATCAGACGACCCTGAGCTACAAGGAAACCACCAAGATTATCTTAACCACAGGTGTAGTTTTGATTTGGTTTCTGAGCCTTTGCCCACAATGACCATACAGTTCTTGCAAAGTATTCATGAAATGCACATTTTTAACCTTGCAGAGTGAAATCATCCGGTACCATGGATACCTTGCTGAAGAGTATGAAGTTGTCACAGAGGATGGCTACTACCTGAGTATGAACAGAATTCCAGGTAAGTCACCTGAATTAGCTGTCATGAATCACACAAACTCTCTGCCCTTTCTGCACTTGCCTTGCCATCATCTGACCCATTGGCTCTGTACTGCTGAGGCCCTCTGATCTGGATGATGTCAAGATGTGGTCTCTGGGACAGCACTGTCTGCATAGTAACAACAATTGTGTTCAGTTGGTTCACAATGCACAGTGAATCAGCGCATTCACAGATGTTCACATCAAACGACTTGTGAGTACAAATTATTTGATAGAACAGTTCGAGTTTATGTTTTTCCCCTTGTAAAGGGCTTTTTTTTTTAATGGAAAAACTATTTGTTTCCAAACCATTTTGAAATCATATGCAAAGAACTGTAAGATTAACTGGTTTCCTGTCAAACTGAATATACAGACATTCTATTCAATAGTGAACTGAACAGCATCTGATGGCAATGCTGTTCCAGACCAGCCACAGCCCCAAAGCTCATATGAAAGCTCCTAGTCTCAGAGCCCCCAGGGGGAAGCATGTTGTTGGATCTCCCTCTAGCTGGAATGAAGAGGCATACATCTTTTGCCAAGTTCTTGTTGTGACTTAGTTATTACAGTGGTACCACAACACTCTCTGCCCTTGATAAAAGCACACACGCACACACACACATACACAAACAGTATGTTGCTTTCAAGTGTGACTGAAGTTTCTCTTCACAGCGGTATAAGTGCCACTCCAACTGGGATGTCCAAACACATGTAGGGACAATTGGTTGCCATGGCACAGAAATTTGCTATGATACCATTGTGATACTGAAGGCATGAGAAGATGCAGACATGACCATGAGGCAAAGAATGTATATCAATAGAATGTGTATCCTTTCTCCCTCATTAATGAATACAGTCACAAATGGCAGCTCTTCCTGGATGGACTTGCCAAGAATAATTATTGCTTGGCATAGTTGAAGCTTAAACATGGCTTCATATTGAGACTGAAGATGCTGGCGATTCTATGGTGTTATCTTAGTATTAATATTTGCAGTCATGCTTTTGTAGTAGCAGTGCCTGGGCCTTTATGCATTTGCTGGTGTTCCTGACAAGTATTGTAGGTGCACTAAGGGCCTCCCTTCCACACATTAGTGTGGAATATAGGAGGCCCTGAGCACAACTGGTATGCTTCATCCACATAGGTCCCAGGTCCAAACCAACGGGTTGGGCCAAGCTAATCAAGACCCATTGGTTCATCAAAACAAAGTAGTACAGAAAAGTAGTATAGAAATGCCCTCTGTTTCAAAGATCTTAATTTCTATTTCTTTTACATTTCAGGTTCAAAGGCATCTATATTACTGGTTCATGGTTTGACAGTGGAAGGTAGTGTTTGGGTTGAAAACCCTCCACATGAGAGCCTGGGCTTCATATTAGCAGATGCCGATTATGATGTGTGGATTGGCAATGTCAGAGGAACCTCCTGGTCCCGAAAACACAAAAATTTTACAATTGAACAGGAAGAATTTTGGGATTTCAGGTAAATCCAGATGAATGGTGCTGCATCCAGTTGCACAGGAGGGACTTCATTGGGATAGCATTCCCAGTATAGTTCCACCAGTGATACTGGGTTTCCCCTAATAGAGATGGTTACCTTGACATCTTTTGGCAGCTTTCTGAACTGGAGTGGCTGTGGCTACGAGAATGAAAAATGACAAAAGTACAGTTAGTGCATGGGGGCTTGCCTGGCTTCTGGTAACCCCACAGGTGCTGTGAAAAGCTCAGGATTGTTTCTCCTGACTGGCCAGGGCTGCGCGTCTGCACGGAGAGCCTTCTGATGGCAGGCACTGACAGGTGCTGCCCTGGCCAGTCAGGAGGCATGCAGGATGCAGGCACGAAGCCTCCTGGGACCTCGCGCCCAGAATCGGGGTGACTGCGTGCAGGTAAGGAGGGGATTGCTTGCGCTCTCCCCAGGGTGGGCTAGGGGGGGTTTTGGTGAAGCTCCCCCTGGCTCCATAAGCGGCAATCTGCCAAATCAGAGTCTCCCGGCTCACCATGCTCGGCTCCAGTGGATGTGTCCTAACAGTGAAAAACACCCACTAAGACTACATTGTATGTAGTCTTCCGGAAACCCCATTAAGCACACATTAGATAGGTGTGGAAGCAGCTTCCCCGATCTGTCTCTAATGGGCGCTGCTGTGCGGATGCGGTTTTCCCATTGTGTTCTTAATGGGTGCCGCTGTGTGGACGCAGTTTCCCAGATGTGTTCTTAATGGGTGTTGCTGTGCAGACACCATTTTCCAGATGTGTCCTTAATGCGTGTTAAAGGGCATGTGCGGAAGCACCCTACGAACCATATGAGTAATCCTAAGGGCTTCAAAATATGTATACAAATCTGGAAACCCTCAATCCCCTTTCTCACTTGCTTTAGATATATAGGTATTCTGGATCTTGCAGTTTTAAACATGTATTTACTTAAATCTTTATTTATCCTTGATGTACAATCTTTTGGAGGTGAAATAGGTAAATAGTGAAAAAAACAGCATATTAGGTATTGTTTTCTTATTTTTTTCACAGCTATTTGACCTAGAGTGGATAAATCCTTGTTTTTCAAGCATGCAATTTCTTTCCTTATTTGCATTATCAAGAGTCAATATAAGATAGCTTGATTAGATTTCTAGTTATATAGATTCCCAGATATTTTATGGGTTTGTTTTGAGTTTTATTTTTTCATTTAGAGGGATAATATCTATGGTATGTTCTCTCATTATACTCATCTAACCCACATTGTTATCTATATTGTGTGTTTCCTGTTTTTTTGGTTTTCATTTCACTTCTATTTCTCATTAAGACCTTTCATTGTATTATTTTAAATCTATTGTAATGAATATTATTACTTCAAAATATCTACATATTAACCATATATTATAAGAAATAACTCCATTTAGAATGTCTTACTTGTACTCTCTAAATAAACTTTTTAAACTATAGCTTGGGGCTTATCTGCACTGGTGAAGCATGTTTATACTATAAACATTTCAGGTATTTCTCTTCCCCTACTACCTTCTAATGTATTTTTGGGTTTTCTTCAACGTGTTTGGACTTTCTTCCAATGTATTCTGGGCTGATTCCTTCAGGGCATTATCTTCTCTGCTGTATGTGTTCTGCTCACATTCTTGTTTCCATCTCCTTCTCATGTTCTTCCTCATCTAAATTATCCACTGCATCACACTCCTCAAATGTTTAACTTCTGCCAGCAAATGCTCCTTGTAGTGTTTTTTGTCATAGTTTACTGCCAATGCACCTCCATTTATATGAAACCTGGCAGTTCTAATATCATGGTGCTTGATGTACACTTAGTACCTTCTAAGGCTGTGTTGCTCCGTTTTCCCTTAGTATCTTCATTTCATCCACTTTAAACTTCAGTCATATTTGCTTCCATCAACCTAACAGAAATTGTGTAAGAGAGTCCTTCTCAGCTTCTTCCTTCACTCTGCATCTACATAAATTCTCCTGACGGGCCTTCATTTGAAGGTCCAACATTTGTATTTCAGTTTGATTGAATTATTTTTATTTCAGCTTTATTTACAGCTACTGGATCTTTTATAGAGATTGCAAAGGTCGAAGCAATCTATTTTGTTTTGCCAGTAATCATGAAGCCCTTTATCTTTTTGCATCCTTTCATTTTAGTGATTTGAGATTATTATTTTTAAGTATATAAGCTGAAATTATTCTAAGGCTTGCACATTTGCATCCTTTTTATAACCCATTGATATGCATCAAGAGACTCTTTTTCTGAGTGTAAATTCTAAATATTGTGTTCTGATTTACAGTTTTCATGAAATGGGGATCTATGACTTTCCTGCCATGACTAATTTTATTCAGAACAAGACAGGACAGGAAAAAATCTATTATGCTGGGCTCAATCAAGGAGCTACTATAGGTATGTGGACAACAAACTTGACATTCACCTAGTCAGACTGTGAAATATCAGGTTGCTCTTAGTTACTATCACAGCTAAAGGGCAGTATAAATACATAATAGACTTGTGAGAAATTGTTGTACCAAGGAATCAGAAATTAGGGGGAAATTCTGAATGTCTGAATGACCAATTGTCTTTCTGTCTGTGTGCAGAATGTAGATATTGTTCCAATTGTCACCCTAATTGTTCAGTAGTGCAAGCATGTTGGCCTTTTGTTGTTGCTGATGATATCTTTATTTATATGTAATTTCAGGATTTCGTATAGCATACCTTCCCACATGTGGAGATCCATAAAATCCCTGCCTATTTAGGTCTTCTACTATTTTTTAGTACTGTACCCTGCACTCTGGGTCATCAGGGCAGGAAGGGAAGCAGAAATCAGGATGGTGTTGTGCCTTTTCCTGAAGTCCTCCTGATCGCAGCCGCTGTAGGAAAAAGTGCTGCCTTATAATATATCTATTTAGTTCATGCCTTCATTTTGCAAGAGGTGGTTTGAGTGGACACCAATATCATAGGGCCCCCTCTGCCATCCCCCCAAGCAGCACCCCCTTACCTGTAAATCCAGCTGCCGCTGCTGTCACCACCACCATTGTACCATCCTCTGGAGGTCTGCCTCATCTAGGAATCATGGGAAATTTCTTGCTGCAGTGGTGACAGGTGACTGAAGGTTCAAGGAGGAACATGATGGGAGGGATGGGGGCCTTTTCCCTTTGTTCACAAACATTCAAAGGCGAAGCCCCCTACATTCAAATCAAAGGGGAGGGACTGTGCTTGTGTAAGATTTAAAGCACAAATTCTGAGAATTAAGAATTTTCTAGATTATTCCATGCCCAAATCTGGGTGAGATTTAATCACTTATTAACCCAGGCTGATATTTGGAATGTATGACAACCTTCACTTAGATGTTTTTGATTGAGTCTTTGGCTGTAGATACCTAATTGCTTTCCTTCTCTTATGGCATTTTAAGAGCATGGGTAACGGCACCTAACTGACTCCATTAGAGGGTTAACATCAATAGAAATGTCTTCTCATGCTTTAGGAAAGCAGGTGTTTGTGTAATGGCTCCTAGCTGACCTTGAAGCTGTTCCATCCACTCTAGTTACAGCTTGGGACCAACTTCTAAGAGGTAACGCTAATTGGCTACAAAGGATGGGAGGGGCAGCAATCCTCAACACCTCATGTGAGAGAGGCACTGACTCATCTTCTTGAGTGTTCTGAGTTTGTGTGTATCTCATTGGCTCACACAACTATCTGTTTCTGTCCATCCATCCATCCATCCATCCATCCATCCATCCATCCATCCATCCATCCATTGTTTCTGCTTGCACATGCTTAAGTTTTGCCTTTTTATTCTAATAAACCAACTTATTCTAAACTTGAGCTGGTTTTTTGCTCAGCCTGGGGCCTTTTGGTGGCTCTACTTAATGTCACAGTGGGATAAATGATGTTTCTCTTCTCTTTTCAGCTTTCATTGGACTCTCTGTTATTCCTCAACTGGCTGAAAAAATTAAGATGGTTTTTGCTCTCGCACCAATATATACATATCAATTCAGTATAAGCCCCATTGTACACATTGCCCGGATACCACCATTTTTGTTGAAGGTACATGAATTATGATCATTTTCTTAATATTTTTGACCAAGATTTATGTTTTTGCATAAAAATAAAATAATTTTTGTGCAAAACCCATCACATGGCTCTTAGACAAGATTCACACCTTTGAGAGCATTATGTTGGTGAAGAGTTTGCATGATGCTAGCCCCCTTGTCATGCATGTGATTTGGAAGAAATAGATCCCCTGCTAATGTGGTAGGATTTGCATTTGATACGAATGTTCAATCCCATACAAATCCCATACAAATGCATACAAATAGCATTGAAATACCATATGAAGCTTCATATGAATGTCTCAAAACTTTCTATTCGAATTCAAATGTCAATCTTTGAATGTGTCAACAATTTGCTTTGAATTGGTATATCTGAATTTGGCCAAATTCATATGAACTTCAAATGTTATGAATATTTGTGCACATCCCTTGGTGTCTGCATAGATTCCACACTCTTCCTTACCATGCAAATACATGGAGGCTTGGGTCCGATCAGCACAATCATTGCAGACCCCATTGATCTGGCCCATGCCTTCACAAGATCTGGATCGGTGGGTCTGTTTAATCCAGATCCACTGATCCAGAATTACTGCAACCCACTATTCCATGATATATACCAGAATAAGCTCCATATGGAAAGGATCTAAATCTCAGATACTGTATGGGTGCTTCCGCACATGCCCTTTAACACCCATTAAGCACAACATCTGGAAAACCGCATCCGCACAGTGACACCCATTAAGAACACTTTGGAAAACCGCGTCCACACAGTCAGATCTATTAAGCACACTTCCGGCAACCTGCATCCACACAGCAACACCCATTAAGCACACTTCCTGCAAACCGCTTCCGCACATATCCGTCTCTATTGTGTGCTTAATGGTAGCCGTGACAGACGGCTGAATGCTCCAATCATGCAGCTCCTGGGACAGCTGTCTTGAAATCTGTGCTACCGCATCTGCATAGCGAAGGCAGAATCTGTTCCTCACAAGGCGTCCTTCCCACACCTGTGCGGACGTAAGGGGTGCGGGCAGATCCCTATCTGTTAGATGCGGATCTACCTTAAACCAGATTCAGTAAATCCAGGTCCACCTTAACCAGATTTAGTTAATCCGGATCCACAGCAAACCAGATTTAGTAAATCTGGATCTATTCTAAACTGGATTTAGTAAATCTGGATGTAATAGATCCGGATTTCCAGTGGTAAGTGCAGAGGCACCCTCTGTACTGACTTGAATGTATGAAAACAATACATAAGGAAAAGTATTCCTACCATACATCCGTCATCTCAAGGATTTCATAGCTAAATTGCTAAACAAGAAAGGGATAAAAACTAAGAAATAAAATAGGACAAATGATGAGACCAAAGAAAGACAAACTCCAGGCATTTAGAGAATACCCTGTAAATGTGGAAATGTTTATGTTGGGATGACCATTTGCATAATTACAAAAAAAAAAAAAATGTGAGCATGAAAAACATATGTGCCTCATGCAACTAGAGAAATAAGCAGTTACAGAACATTCTTGGACAGGAGAATACATGTTCTTTGAACATCTTTGATAAAGTGAGCGGACTTCAAGAATTAGTAAAGAGATAGGCCATTTAAATTGAACTTCATCCTTACAATTTCAGCAGACAGCAAGGACATTACATACCTGGCAAAACCTGGAAACCTCCTTTCCATGATTAGCATGATGACATGATGAGATGATTATGGTCATCAGTTGATCATTATCCACCATGTGCAGCAAACAGCTCCTAGCCATTAACTGTATAGTAGACAAATCCAGTTAACAATGCCTGAAGCAAGAACAAACAGGATAAGTAGCTCAGGATAAGCCAACGGCTGGCATTAACATCTATACAATTATTATTATTATTATTAGTTTATTTCTAAAGCGCTGTACATATACCCAGTGCTGTACAAAGTAAAATAACCAAAGAGTAAAAAGTAAAAAAGAGTAAAACCTGCCATTGGCATACAATCTAAAAACAGTAATAACATACAATAACAGAGACAATGATTAAAATAGACAGCAGAGCATTAACAGGCAGACTCTCCTGGGTGGGGAGAGTAAAGTCACATAAGGCCTGGGAATGCTTCCCTGAACAAGGTTGTCTTCAGCTCAGATTTGAAAGAAGAGAGCGAGGTAATAGTGCGTAATCGAGGGGGAAGGCGGTTCCAGAGATAGGGGGAGGCAAGAGAAAAGGGATGAATCCGAGATGGGGCAGTGGAAATTCTAGGCTGAGCCAAAAGACCATGGTTACTAGAGTGCAGGGGATGGGAGGGGACGTAAGGAGAAATAAGAGCAGAGAGATAAGAAGGAGTGAGCTAGTGAAGTGCCTTAAAAGTTAACAGCAACAGTTTATACCGGATACAGAGAGGGAAAGGAAGCCAGTGAAGGGAGGATAGTAAAGGAGAGACATGATTGAAGTGATGAGCAGACATAATGATGCGAGCAGCTGAATACTGGATAGAAATTAACGGACGGAGATGAGAGAGGGGGAGTCCTATTAGAAGGAGATTACAGTAATCTAATCGAGAGATAACCAAGGCATGAACCAGGGTCTTAGCAGTAGAGGTAGAGAGGAATGGACGGATTTTAGCAATGTTAAAAAGAGAAAATTTGCATGTTTTAGCCAAGGACTGAATGTAAGGAATAAAAGATAGAGAAGAATCAAAAACAAAACCAAGACTGCGAGCTTCCTGGACCGGCTGAATAGAAATATTGCCAACAGAAATAGAAAAGGAACTTCGGAGAGAAGGCTTCGGGGGGAAGACAAGGAGCTCCGTTTTTGACATGTTAAGTTTCAGGCGCCGATGAGACATCCACTGAGATACAGCAGTAAGACAGGACGAGACTTGCTGCTCAAGCCCTGCAGAGAGATCATGGGTGGAAAGATACAATTGAGTGTCATCGGCGTATAGATAGTAAGAGAAGCCGAAGGAGCTAATGAGTGAACCTAGGGAAAGAGTATAAAGAGAGAACAAGAGAGGACCCAAAACAGACCCCTGGGGAACACCAATAGAGAAGGGGACAGGGGAGGACGTTTGACCATTCAGGGTCACCGCAAAAGATCTGTCTGACAAGTAGGATTTGAACCAGTCAAGAACAGTGTTTGAAAACCCAAGCTCTGAAAGAGTATCAATTAATAGACAGTGGTCCACGGTGTCGAAAGCCGCTTATAAGTCCAGTAAAATGAGAACAGAGTAAAGGCCATTAGCCTTAGCCCAAAGAAGATCATTGGAGATCTTAGTCAGGGCTGTCTCTGTAGAGTGTCGGGGGCGAAAACCGGACTGAAAAGAGTCAAAGATGGAATTAGTTTCAAGAAACTCAAAACAGCGAACATAGACAACTCGTTCCAACACCTTGGAAAGAAAGGGAAGGAGAGAAATTGGGCGATAGTTAGAAAGAGAGCAAGAATCCAAGGAGGATTTTTTAAGAATTGGAGAGACAAGGGCATGTTTAAAATAGGCAGGGAATCAACCAGTAGAAAGGGAGAGGTTAAAAATTGAATGAAGGGAGGAGAGAATAGAGGGGGCAACGGAAACTAGGAGGTGAGAAGGGATTGGGCCAAGAGAACAAGTAGTAGGTTTAGAGGAAGTTAACAGCTTGGAGAGTTCATCCAGAGAAACAGGAGAGAACTCAGAAAGATTAGAGGATGGGGAAGCTAGGGAGGGAGGGGAAGAAGACAAGTCAGGAAGACAAATAACCAAAGCCAGAAATGGTTCAACATTCTTCTGTGCAACTAATCAGAGACAAGGCTCAGAGCTTGCAGAGTTCAGCCCAAACACTTTGGAAAGTCTAGCAGAGTCCTTAAAGGGGAAAAGTCCAAAATAATAGGGTTATTTTGAGAATGAAATAAGGAGTCAGCAAAGGATCAATAAAGCAAAATAGTCTAAAATAGTAGCGTTGCTGGATATTTCCTTGGGCTCCAAGATCACTGCAGACAGTGAATGCAGTTAAGAAGTTAGAAGACACTTAATCTTTAAAGGAGAGTTATAACAATCCTGGAGCCTTTTCACACAGGGGTTTTTTGAACGCATGGAGGGCACGTCGGGACGCAGCATTCGCTCTTGCGGGCGGCGGGATCCATTCCAGGCTGCCCGCAAGTGTCCCAACGTGCCCTCCATGCGTTCGAGTTTCAGAGCACTAAAAAGTGCTCTGAAACCGTCTCGGCGCGTTCCAACCTGTCTCAGAGAGAAAGCATTTGCATGCTCTCTCTCTGTGACAGCTCGGCCCCTCCCCTGGGCTGCTCCCGTTGGCTCCTATGGAGCCAGTGTGGGCAGCCGGCTGCCTTCTATCCCTGGGTTCCTGCTCACTCCCGAACCCCAGATTGGGCTCTGGGGGTGGGCAGGAACCCCAGCCAAAAGCTCCCTACCCATCCCAAGGGTCTTACCCTCTCCTGCAGGCTTCATTCTGTGTAGAAAGGCTGGGCCGTTCTGAACATGCTCGAGGGGGCTGCCCCTCATTGGCTGGGCACCCGCACATGCTCAGATGGGCAATAGAAGCCAGCGTTCCTTATCTGCCCTTGTGTGAACGGGAAAGTGTTCTCAACGCGTTTGGGGGGGAGCGTTCCGAGGCGTCTTCGCCTTAGTGCGAAAACGCCTCTGGACAGCACCTTACAAAGTAGAGGCATCACTCTGCTGACAAAGGTTCTTATAGTTTTCCTAGTAGTAATTTAAGGCAGTGCCAGTTGCAGCATAAGGAAGGTTAATCTTTCACATTGTGATGCTGGAGAAAACTTTTGAGAGTCCCTTGGTCTGTAAGAAGATCAAGTCAGTCAATGCTAAAGGGAATCAACTCTGACTGCTCACTGGAAGGAGCCCTGAGTCTGGGAAAGACTGAAGGCAAGCGGAGAAAGGACAGATGATATGAGATGTATAGCAGTGAACATGAGCTTGGGCAAATTCCACAAGACAGTGTAGAACAGAAGGGCCTAGCGTGCTACGTCCATGGGGTCCCAAAGAGTTGGACGTGACTTAATGAATGAAGAAGAAGAACCATTTTAAATTGCTTTGGAAACATTGATGGTTCAAATGTGTCTTACGGATGACGTAAGTAGTAAATAAACTATTTTGTTAGCAAAATGAAATGTCTAATATTACAAAAGGATGTTTTAGCAATTCACAGTGACTTATGTATAAGTCAGTATTTCTCAGTGCTTATAATATCTGGTTTATTTTTTTACTAGATAATATATGGCAGGAAAGAATTTTCCCTGCTGAGACCAAGTTTAAGAACCGTTGTGTCCAAAACATGTAGCTACAAAATAATAAATGTGATGTGTAAACAAGCTCTTCAACTGTTTGTCAGTGGATTCAATGAAAAAAATCTAAATAAGGTATTTATGTATTTTTGAAAAGTAATCTTTTTGGTTTAGAGTATTTTGGAGCATTAATTAATTTTTCAGTATTTTAGAGTAATAATTAAGCTCTTAAAGCATTTTAGAAGGTTAATTATGGTTTGACTATTTTAGAGTATTAATTAAGCTTTGAGTATTTTAGAGTATTAATTAAGCTTTGAGTATTTTATATTAATTAAGCTTTGAGTATTTTAGGGTATTGTATTTTAGACGTTCTTAAACAGAGCAAAATGTAAGTCTGTTATTAGTTGATGAATAGCTTATGAAAAAGGAAAGACATAATGTTAATAGAGAATGAGGTGTATTTTACTTAACACAAGCCAGGCACCTAAAGTGCTATGGAATTTTGGCCAACAAACCCTAGTAGTTATATCATAAAACATTTGGCAGTTGCTGCATACTATGGGCCTTTCCGCACTGGATTTAAAAACAGATTTAGAGCCAGATTGGAGAGGGATTAAGACACGGCTTCCGAATAGGGAACCCAATTAGGGACCCTTTGAGGAAACCACGTCCACATTTTGGCACACAAGACCAGTTTCTTAAACTGGTTTTGCCGCCGAAATCCGCCCCTGATTTAAGACCTAAAACATTAGGTCTTACATCTGGCCCTTCTCCTGAAACCGTTTTGGAAGCAGGAAGCTTCTGCAAATGGCAGGGGAAGAGCCGGATTCCCAGCACATGCCCAGCTGTCAAAGATTCCCAGCCAGATGCCCAGCACATGCTCTCCCTCTTTGACAGCTGGGCCCTCCCCCCAGCCCCCCAATTGGCTCCATTGGAGCCAGCATGGGGAGGCTGTCAGCTGGCTTCCCCGGGTTCCCCCTCGCTCAAGAAGGCACGATCGTGCCTTCTTGGGCAAGGTGGGAAGCCGCAGCCTACCCCACCACCCCACCTGGATTTGCAGGTGCGTGATCCACTGCTTACTTGATCACTACCGGGCCGCTTCTGGCAGCAGGAGGCGTGGCATGCGTGTGTGCATGTGTGTGTGTGCACCATGGCTTCCCATTGGCCAGCTGCCCTCCTGAAGGTGGCTGACCAATGAGAAGCCAGTGTGTCATGCGCATGCATGCGCCGTGGCTTCCCATTGCCCAGCTGCCCTCCTGAGGCCAGCCGCTTGCTGCCAGAAGTGGCCCAGAAGCGATCAGGTAAGCAGCGGATCATGTGCTCGTGACCCCAGGTGGGGTGGGGGGCATAGGCTGCGGCTTCCCCTCACCTGAGAAGGTGCAATTGTGCCTTCTCAAGCAAGAGAGAACCCAGGGAAGCTGGCTGACAGCCTCCCCTTGCTGGCTCCAATGGAACCAATCGGGGAGGCCAGGGGGAGCTCACCAATGGCTCAGGTTGGGGGGAGGGCCTTCAGAGGCCAGATTGGGGTGGGTGCTGGCACGTCCACACAGCACCCACCCTAATCCATTTCCCCAATCTGGCCTTGCCACCACCGCCCCGCGCATCTGCGGATGCACAGGGCCTTGAGGTTCTGTCCCTATTTGGGACAGATCCTTGGAAAAAAACGTGCAGAAAGCCCCTATGATCCAGTTCCTCCACTCAGCTTCTATTACTCTATGTTGCAAAGGTAGATATCTTGATGGGCCTAGGATTGAGCTGAACTATGGTTCACTCTTAGCAAACCACTCAAAGACAGGTGGGACAGTGTTAGGTGATGCAATGTGCAAGTCTGATTTCTTCCCTTCATCCCTTCTTTTCTTTTGCTCTCTAGTATTTATGTCCCACCCTGTTATGTTGTAACAATTAGGAACATAATTGAAATACAAGGTAAAATACAAGTTGTCCCCCCAAGCTTTTTTCTGAGGTAAGTTAATCATTGAAAGCCTTGATGAAGAGGTATGTTTTAACCAGGCACCAAAAACAGGGATGAATTTGCACTTCAGCCCATGGCATTCGGTTAGGCAACCTCTGGGCAGGTGCATCTACACTGTCAGGAGGTGTTTACAGACTAAAAACCCCACATGCTTGCCCAGAGGTTGCCTAATTGCATACTAGCTATGGAGCATAAAATCGTGCTCCATAAGCATACTAATCTTAATGAAAGACTTACCTTTAGCATCCAGTTAGCAACCATCTGCACTTCTGCTGGCTGAGGAGGTCTTCAGAGCTGCCATGCAAGTGTGCTGGCAGCTCCAATCACCCCCTGATGTGGCTGTGACTGCACAGAGCATCAGTCACAGTCACATGGAGTTGTGGAGGATGCTGCCTGAAAGAGTAGCAGCCCAGCAATTGAACACAAGTGATTATTCAATTGTGCATTGGGGGAACTATTATCAACTAGCACTTGCAAATGTTAGCACTAGTTAAGATTAGTTCATCACATACCTTTCCTGCCCCCTGGACAGTAAGGGAAGTGCAAAATCATCCCATATTACATTGGTGTCTGCCAAACCTCTGCTGACAGGCTGCTTTGAAGTTTGGGACCACAACAGAAGAAGTCCTCTCCTGAATTTCAATATGTAATACCTCTGAACTACGAAAGACCCTCACTTTGTGATCTTAAAGCACTGGGAGCTCTATATGGGGGCATTTCTAGTTTGTAAACTGTTGAAGACAGAGAAACGGAATGATAAATTCATCTGCTCTGTGTTCCATCATAACTTCCCATTTTGCAGGCTACTGTTCAACTGGGAGTTGGTAAGGCCACACTGGAGTGAGTGTGGATGGGGCCACACCACACAGATGTGTTTCTGGGAAAAGGACTGAGAAAATCTAGGCAAGCGAGATCACTATGCCTGCATGATGACAGTGAATGCAAGCCTGGCGGGGTCCCACCAGATCTCGGGGGCACAGCAGTGTAGAAATAGAATGCAGCAACAGACCATGGGAGCAATGCATTCACTGTTAATTGGCCTTCACTTTCCCCTTACTCTGTTGTTGATATCAAAGAACGCTAGAGTTTCATGATGTGTCCTGGTGCATACCTGGCCCACTTTCAGTGGTTTGCTAGGAGTGAAATACAGTTAATATCAAGCCTAAGAGTGTCTCTGGCTGCCTAAACAATAGCTACACATGCATTTGGCTCTCTTACTTTAAGCAGCCCAAACTGTCTGTTTTTAAAAGCTTCTTCAACGATTCATTTGCTCTTTGTAAGCCAGCATAGCAGTCATAAAACATTAAAGCACATTTGCTACAAAAATGGCCACAAGATGGTATAAGAAGCACATCAGATGAGATTTACCCTTTTCTGTGCCATTGTGTTCATATATATGGGTGTGTTCCCATGGCCATTTTAATCCAAATTTGATTTGAATTCGGGAAGGAGTGTCCCCATGGTCACTGTAATCAATCCAAATCAAATCTCAATTTGGTATTCAGTGTCCCCATGCAATTCCTTATTCCTGAATTTTATGAATTTTGGAGCCTTTTTGGTCCCCTTTTTGGAGCCAAGTCTGCTTTTTCCCCCCACATGGGGATGATACCAGGCTATTTGGGGTGGAGGTCTAGCATTCTGGCCAATGGCAACCAGCTGTGGGTGGTTTTTTTAACAGATATAAAGTTCCCTCCTTCCCTTGCTATGCTTGTAAAATCTCTGCATGGTAAAGGTAAGAAAGGGGAGAGAAAGGGTTTTTATTTTTCTTTTATTTTAAAGGGGTTTTTAAAACATCTTTGCTGGAAAAATGCTTTTAAAAGATTTCTGCTGGGACCATGCATCTTTTGAAACGTATCTTTTGAAAAGGACAGAAGCTTAGAAACGCTTGTATCGATACATTTGTAATCGCAAAAGGGAGAGGTGTGGAAAAGGAAAGTAATTCCACTCGTGTTTGAAGTCCCTTCCCTTCAGTGTGAAAAAGAAAGTATTTGCAGCTAGAATTTATTTTTAAAACTTCAGATTCTCTGCTTTTATTGCAGGCAGGGTTTGCACGGGGGGGGGATTTAAAACTCCTGTTTTTTACATTTAAAAATTGTCCCAAAACCAGGACTAAAAAAGTGCATGGGGACAGCTATATTCGGATTAATTGACAAGAATTCAATCTGGGTTTAAAATAATTCCCCCCAAATAGTCCAAACAGGACTGAACTTAGACTAAAATTCCTGCATGGGGACACAGCCTGAGAACTATGTGACTGTGTTGCCTATTGACCCTAGTGTTCAAAGTACTTATTCCCTGAGTTGACTTTTTTTTTCTTACAGAGCCGAACAGATGTTTATTTTTCACGATTCCCAGATTATTCTTCTGTGAAAAATATACTTCATGTGGGCCAGGTACAATACACAAAAAGTAAAGCATCTGTTATACTTTGGTTTCCACATTGTTCTTAGTAAATCATGCAGACATCTACCAGGGAAGATTTTCTGTGAATTTTGTTCAGGGCTTCATGTGCTAGAAATCAAACCTTAAATCTGGACCATTAGTTAACTGAGAAGAAACTCAATGGTGTATGCATGTGCACATAATATGCACAGGTAGATGCCAAATTCAGCAAGGTAGGTACCATATTTTATACTAGTTGCAGTTTTTGCAGCAACAAATGTGGCCCACACATAGTGTATTGCAATAGCTGAAATAGTACGTTAACAGTGCATAGAGAAAAGTGTTAGGCTATCCCTATCCTGTTTGCTGCACCAATCAAAGAAGTAGGCATTCCCAGCAACAGAGGTCTCCTGGCCTTCTAACAACAGTTATAAGGAGTTTCAACTGTATAAAGAACAGACAAATCCCTTACTTTGGGGATCTAGGAACTTTCTGTCTTTGAGTGTTTGCTTTACCAGGAGGGAAAATTCACATTTAACTTTCCAGGGACGGAGGGTGAATGCTACCATTTGGCAGCACCTACCTTGCCTCAGTGATGAGAGGCAGGGCAGCTGCTCCAACCTGCCCTCAAACACCCTTCGCATGGAAGTAGTGAAAAGGAGGGGGGTGCACAAATATTTATAGGTAGTCAAAATTCGATTGAATTTGTCTAAAGTTCAGTATTTGAATTTGAATCGAATGTCAATAAATCTCAATTCGAAAATTCAAACGAGGTTTGAATTTCGGATCTATTCATTTGAATTATCTGAACATTTGTATGTGTATGGGTTCATACATGACGTGTCCTTGCAGATTCACATCTTTCCTGCATCCGTATGCATTTGTACAGATCCATATGGGACGAAAATGGGATAAATATGGGATAAATACGGAATGCATTTGGACATGTATGGATGCGTTCGGATTCGTAATGATGCATATGGGCACATACAAATGTTGTCAACATTTGTAAGTGCCAATTTGATTTGAAAATTCAAATGAATTGATTCAAATTTGCTTAATTTAAATGGAATTTGGTTAAATTCAAATTTTAAAGATTTGAACTGAATCAAATTTTCTAATATTCGATTCAAATCAAATTGAATCCCCAAAATTGCATCCGTACACACCCCTAGTGAGAAGTAGTGAATGTTCCTAACTGTGGACCAAGGATAGTTTGGTCTGATGTACTATGGCCACTGCAAAAAGCGCTACTGGAAAACTGGCCATTAATGAAACTCTGAAGGTTCTCAGCCTTCAAAGCCTTGGCTTTGGCCCTGAGGTATCTCCAGAAATGGTCTGAAGGGCAGGACTGGAACAGACTGGTGTTTTAGGAGCTTTAGCTCTACCCATTCTATGGGGAGACAGGGTGCTTGCTATTATATATTGTCTTTATAGGTGAATATTTTCCATGAATAATTGCAAATCAGCAATGTTTTCTGCATCATAGGGAAATCTCCTTGGAATGATACAAAATAAATACATTCTGAATCTCCAATCTTTATGATATTTCGAACTTTGGGAGAAAAGGAAATAAACTCGCTGATCTTGTGTTTCATTTTCTAGTTAGCCAAAACAGGAGAATTCAAATACTTTGATTATGGGCTGGAGAACATAAATAAATACAATCAGGTAAGGACATAAGGAATTTGCATGTCTTTTGGCTGAGATCGAATAATAAATGCTCTTCTACAATGTCAGTACTTTTTTTAAATGAAGCATATGACAACATAGACCCAAGAGATATTAACTGTTACTTTGCTTTTTCAATTTTTGTTCATTTTTTTGAAAACTGCAAAACTACTTGTTGCTTCAGTTCTTGCTGTGTGAACACCTTCCATCCCATGAAAGTACAATACCACATCAATGTTCTTTGTAAGGCCCTTTCCGCACTGGGCCTTATTCTGGAATGTATCTCAGGACAGAGGTATGTTGTCCACATGTTAATGCAGGCTATGGTAGGCCTTACCTGGAGCCTACCATAGTCTGCACTAGGATGCGGACAACAGGCCCCTATCCTGGGATATGTTAAAAAATAAGGCCAAGTGTGGGAAGGCCCTAAGATAATAAACGAGGTGCTATTTATTAACTTAAAGCCTGTGCCCCTCAGTTTTCTATGGTCTTCTTGGTGGTTTGCTTTTCTAATCCCCTGACTGCATTCTCAGGCCTGCTCCTGATAATATTTTTCCAGAATAAACAGGCAGGAAATTGGGGAAACAGCTTATAGAAAGACTCAGGAAACATATGAGCATTTTAGGATAGAGATTAAGTTCATTCTAGAACAGTTAGAATTGAAGCATGCAGTTTGACCATTCTTGTTTAGAACTGAACTGCTGCCCACTTGCAGTTTTTGGTGAAATGTGATCCAACCAAAAATTTTAATTCTACCTGATCTAAAGTAGTTTCATTTGGTCTTTTGTTACAACTGAGAATTGCCAAATTGTGCAATTATTTGTGTTCTGAGACTGAAGGAGGGGAAGATTTATTGTACAATTATTAGTTCCATAGTAGTAGTAGTAGTAGTAGTAGTAGTAGTAACAACAGCAACAACGCTATTCATGAATTTCAGTGGAATATAGAACCAGTTCAGCATGTTCAACCAGGAGCCTTTTTGAACTTGCACGCAGGGGCAATTCCAGGGAAGCTCTGAATGGTTCTCCCACATTGCACGGTGCTGCAGCTTAAGTGAGCCAGTTTGGTCTAGTGATTAGGGAGCCAGGCTCTTATCTGGGAATATCGGGTTCGATTCCACCCTCCCCCATGAAGGCAGCTGGGTCACCTTGGGCTAGTCACAGCTCCCTCACCTACCTCACAGGGTGTCTGTTGTGGGGAGAAGAATAGAAAGCTTTGTCAGCCTATTGTGTGTAGATTTAGAGCAGTTCTGACTGGTCTACATTGATGCTCCCTGCTGTCAGGTGTGGCTCTGTTTGCACTTCTTCCTGCTGGGAGAGGTTTGAACAGAGCCTGAGGAGGGGCGGCTCAATCATGGTTACCACTGTGTTATCACTGCAGCAATGATGCCAGGCAGGCTCAATGATGTCGTTGCTGCAGTTCCATGATTGTCGCCCTAATGGCAGGAATGTGCACCTTGCGGGCACTTAGGGAAAGGACTGGCAAGATTAGGGATAGATCTGGCATTCCAAAGTGTGGACATCAGAACAATCTCCCACTTTCACTTCCTCAGGAGGTGTGAAATTGCCCTCTGTTTAAACAATACAAAAGGATGCATGCATATCATATCTTAAAGCAATGGAAAAACTGGCTGCTCAATTTCCACTCCACATTTTCATTCAAGCTTTGGTGGGTGCACATGCAACCTGGGAGTAATTTTTTGATGTGGCAGCCACCTTGACCATGTAGCTATGAGTTTGTTCCTCAATCCAAAGCCCTTCCTGAATGGGCTGACTGGGAAGCCTGTGATGGTGAAATCGAAGTGGTGAATGGAATACAAGGGCTATCTGGTCTCTGTGGGTGGCTATATGAACATGCAGCTTGCAAATACAGAAGAATATATTTATGGTGCACTGTCTGGACACCTTGCTGAAGTTTTAATAAGGTACAACAATGTCCTCTGTTATAAAGGGTATAGAGGAAGAAGATGGGAAGATGAGAGGATAATCTTTTTTTAAAAAGTAAAATTTGTTATTGATTCCAGTGAGGGTTTTTTTTTACTGCAAAATAAATATTGTTGCTGGGGGGGAAATGGCTGCTCGAAAGGTACCCTTGGAGTGGTAAGTGGTCAGTGGCAGATACTATCCATACACACCTGTGGCAGGTATCTTCTTTTTCCTATGACACAGTAGATTTCCTTTTCAGCAGAGTGATTAGGTTGGTACCAGCATTCCAGTTCTCTGAAATGCTGCAGGTTGGCTGAGTTTGCTCTCATTTACTGGGTAGGATGAAGAGAAAATGGGATTGATCTGCCAATTCTTTGAAAATTTGTCCTCTGAAGGTTTCTACCTTCACTGTTGCACTTAAAGTAGAAGGCAGAATGTGAGAAGATGTGTTTTAGCAGTTTGCTTCTGAGACAATTTGTTGTTCAGCTCAATTCAGGGCAGCCTAACAGCTGAAATGTACTGGGACTGCTGGAGAAAGTTCCTCCTTTTCAGAATATATTTGAATATTTCATTAATCTCAGATGGGCTTCTTTTTCACAGACAACTCCACCCTCCTACAAGATAGAAGAAATTACTGTGCCAATTGCTGTGTGGAGTGGAGGCAAAGATTGGGTTTCCCAGCCAAAAGAAATTGCCCAGTTATTGCCTCGGATCCATAACCTCACTCATGCTGAGGAAATCCTTGACTGGAATCACTGGGATTTCATTTGGGGCATGGATGCTCACGAGAGGTTGTATGGGAAAATCCGCAGTCTCATGGAGCAATAGATATACACCAAAAAACAACAAAAGTAATACTCTGGATGTCAGGTAGTTGTATACCCCAGAAGTTCATAAAAACTAAATATAAAGAAAAATGTGAAGCAGTACAGCAGTGTATCCATTTTACTTAATAAATTGGAACATAAAAGGATTTCCCATAAAACACAGTTGTCCTTCTGGAAAATTCATTGTGTTATCCAAATTTTGTGGTTAAATCAAAACGGGTTTTGCAACACAAATGTATGGAATAAGGTAATGTTTAGGTGTTGCCCATTTTGGAGATACAAACCCCATGTTAAAAAGCATATTAGAAAAAAATTTCCTGCAACCCACCCCCCCTTATGTCTGCAAGGAAATAGTAGGTACTTTTAAAAAGATAGATATTATTTTATAACAAAACCTTAAAACATTAGACTCTTGATACGAAATCTCACATATATTTAAATTACATCATTTGGTCGTTAACAATGGGTGTTTTCCCACTGTCACTAGAGGTACCCATTAAGTACCCATTAATGGGTACAAAAATGCCATTACGTACCCATTAATGGGTACTTAATGGGTACTTTTAGTGACAGTGGAAAAACACCCTATAAATCATTTCGCTCTTCTGAGTCTTCTTTTAGTATCTCATCAGTAGTTTTTCCTTCTTTCAGCTGACCATTTGAATATAAAGTCAATCAAATCCAGCAGTTATTATTGCTGCTTCCCGTAGATAATCGATGAATCCAGTCTTTTACCTACTTATCTATTGTCCTGTTCTTTAAAGTTTGTTAATTTGTCCATCTCTGCTAGTTCACTCAGTTTAATTAGCAAGTTCTCCACAGAAGTAATTCTAACTTTTAAAAGACCTAAAAAGATAATAAGGTGTTGTTTGCAAACTTGACCACTTGTTTGCTTCAACAAGATCCAGATATTAAGTCAGCTCCGCATACATCTGGGATTCTGGCTAACATGGAATCTGTGCAGAGGCAAATGTCTCACCATTAGATTGGCTTTGTCCTAGATGTGCAACCCCATTGTCTTGACAGCTACAGCCATCTAAAAGTAATATTCCCTGCTCCAGAGGTGCCCCAGAGGTGTGACAGACAACTCTGATGTTCACACGTGCTTCTTCATATGACATCAATAAAAGTTTGCAACAAGCACTACATTTGCATATAATGCCACTCATCACATTGGGTTTGTTTGCCTTGCTGTTATGTTCTGTCCTGCTCCCACTCCTTGATCTAAGCAATAGCCCTCATAATCAGATTAGTGATAACAGTGCACTCAAATTAGAACCCAGCATAGCCATCATTGGATCCATCCTCTGTGCTGCCTGCTGTTTTCCTGATTACTGGATTGCAACCACATTTTAACTCTTTCACTTGGTCATTCCGCAATATTCACTATCTTCCTAATGAATTGCTGCATCAGTCTGAAGCAATTCAGCCAAATTCAGTGAAGCTCTATGAACTTCAAATTTCTTGCTAAGTTATACTTTTACTGAGCTATGCACCTTCCAACTTTCACTGTTTCATTGGCTGGATAGTTTATTGGAATCATTGCAGGCAAAGACCATGCGATAAGGTGAAACTGTTTGTGTGATTTCCCCCCCAAACCCTTAAATTTCCCCTGTCAAAGTTCACCCTATTTGAAATCTTTCACTCACAAAGACGTCGCTACAATATATGGAAGCTGTCCAACACCCTTTCTGCACTTACTAATCTAGATCAAGAAGCTGCATAGTAGACATAATTTACATGGATCTAATGTTAATCTGGATTAGATCTGTGCTAAGTAGGGATGTACATGAATATTTGAAATATTCATTATCTGTATGAATTCAGAGGAATTCAGACATTCATATATGAGTTGAATGTCCAGACATTCATACTTTAGTATTCATATGAATGCAAATATTTTGAGTTATTCATATGAATAATTTGGACATTCCTATGTGTGCATATCCCTACGGATATGTACGGGATAAAAACGGGATGCATTAGTTCCTGCACCTATTTGTCCCAATCCATTACATTCATATTCATGTCAGTGCCCCATAACCCATTCAGATAATCTTTTGCTGAATAATATTTCTTAACTCTCTAATAGGGATGTGCACAAATATTCAAAATATTCATTATTCATATGAATTCGGATGAATTCAGACATTCATATACGAATTGAATGTCTTGAGTTATTAGTATGAATAATTTGGATATTCATATCTATATGGATACATACACATCTTGTACCTGTATGCATCCCATATGCATCCATATGCATCTGTATGGGATGAAAATGGGATGGATATAGGATGTGCATGTACCCATACAGGTACAAATGTCTGAATTATTCGTACGAATGGGATTTGTGTAGGGGACCTGTATGCTATTCATATGCATTTGTATATAGGATCTGTATGCTATTTCTATGCATTCATATGGGATTTGTACAGCACTGAACGTTCATATCTAATATGAATCCTACCACATTCAAAGAGGATCTATTTGAATGAATATGAATTTTCTTGCATTCGATTCAATATGAATCAGACACACAAAATTTTTTTGCGCACATCCTACTTGAGAGGCAGGATATCTTCTGATTTTTCCTTGATTTATTCACCTAATACATTTCTCCATAGTAATATTTAAATCAATAATTCTTCTGGAATATTTTATTTCCTAATAATCATGCTCCCTCAAAGTATACCTGTTTGTCATCCCAATTAAATTAAATTAGTTCTATGTCTTAGGGCTTGTTCACATCAGATTAGTCCATTTTAGGGCACAACTGGGATGCAATCTGTTATCCACACCCATCTAATTTAGTGCTCACTCAATTAATCCTTCTCCACCTTTTTAGTAGCCCTGTCTTCAGTCCCATGATACAGTATTTTCCCCCTCCTTCCCTCCCATTCCCTCCTTTGTGTGCAGTCTGTGGTTGGGTACATATTATGTCAATTACATTTTGGCTTTTCAGGGGAGGGTAAGGTCATCCACCTATGTCTCCACCCTCCCTACCCCTGCCACTTTCCCCCATTTTAGTTATAACTAAAAAAGAGGGCAGAAAGAGAGTGGAATGTGTGCATGATCCAACTATGTGATTTTTAGATTATCCTGGGATAAGACTATTTCTGCTCCTTAGTCTGGTTATATTTTTAGGTTGTGATCATGCATGAGGACTATTGGGAGCAGAACCCATAGTTTCTTGGGTGCTCAGAGAAAGACTTGCCCTTTTTCCTCCCTGGACAATGCTTGATTTGTGGGTATCTTCTAACAACTGGGAAATAGGAGGAGAGGAACATGTGAGGGGCTGCCCCTGCATGTATGTGTCTCTGTGGTTCCCTCTATAGTCACAGTTCAGATTGAAAAGGGAGAAGCAGAGATGATGATGCCCTGTGGGTCCTGGTTTCCCCACACTTCTTCCATGACTCTCTAAAGACTTCTTTGCTTCTCATTCTAAACCTCATCATGGGGAGAAGGGGGGAGGATGGACTGAGCAAGTGAGTCAATCACAAATGTGATCAGAAGATATTATTTAAAAAAATAATTTTAGCTCTAAATGAACTTAATGTCACAATCTTTCATAATAGGTACAGGGTAAGACAAAGTTGTTATCTTGTTTTAGATGTGATCAGAAGATATTATTAAAAAAATAATTTTAGCTCTAAATGAACTTAATTAATGTCACAATCTTTCATAATAGGTACAGGGCAAGACAAAGTTGTTATCTTGTTTTAGAGCCATCTAATTGAAGCTGAAATAAAACCCTGGATATATAATAAAAGTACAAATTACCCGATTAAAGCCTGGGCTGAAGATTTGGTTTGTTTCTATCCAACCCATCAAGGGAGATGCTCATAATTATTAAAGAGTTGCAACAATTCTCTAAAATAGCGAGTCTGTACTTTTGTTTAAAAATGTTATTACTAGCAAGGACCTGGACAATATTAATTAAAAAGCAAATCAAAACATTTTGGTTCAAAGCTCCAATAGGACAAGACCGTTTGGCACAGGTTTTACAAATCTAAAATAACCCATAAAATTAAACAGACGTGTTTGGATAAAGCATTTTTCAAAAATAAATCAAAACTTTTATTGAAGCATTAAAAAAATCATAAAAACAAAGCAAAAACTATAAAACTGTCAATTTTGACAATTCAGCAGCTGATTATCAAATAAAAGCAATAAAGCAGTAGAAATAATAGAAATAGAAAAGCCTGAAATGTACTGTAGTGTATTCTCTCAATTCATATCAGACTGCTCAGAACCTACTACTATCAAACTATTAATAAAACAATGAGAGATGTTTAGATAAAAATATGCAGGAACTCCTCGAAGAAACCATAACATAACCATATGACCTTGCACTAAAAAAGAATTCTCAAATTGTGGAGTTACACATAGATTTAACCACATTTAAGATCCTGGACCTTTAAACCAGAATGAGAGGGGCTTGAAAGAAGATCAAGAACAAGATACTTGCTAGGGGAAATAACCCCAACAGCATCTGTATCTCTAAATGAAATACAGAGAGATCACTTCCCACCCGATTCCCACCTAGATCTAGCATTTCAGATATTTCAACTTCAGATTAGGGGTGTACACAAATGCAGTTTTCAAATTCAATTCAATTCAAATTGGATATTTGAATATCCAAATTTGTACAAATAAAGAAAAAATGAATGTCTGGACATTCAAACTGATATGCATACATTAATATCTATTTCTATGAATATTCAATACATATCTGATGATACGAATCTCGTACACATCCATACTCAACCATATGCATCCCATTTTTATCCCATATATACTGATGCAAATAAGATATGTACAGATACATATGCATACACATATGAAATATTTGTATTTTTTGAATATTAAAAAACGTCTGGATATTCAAGTTCAAAAATCCAAATTCATCTGAATTTGATTGAATAGCAGATATCTCAAATATTTGGGAACATTTATTACTCCAAATATTTCAGGCTTTAATGAAGCTGGAAGAGTTTAAATATGAAAACATGCCTATTTCATTTTTTCAATACCTGCTTTCAGAAATTAAAAACTAAAAACTTTGTGTAAGAGGGTAACAACCTAGCTCTACAATGTAGGGATCCAGTACAGATGTCTCTGAAGATATTAAATTAATTTGCAACAATATATTAGAAGAGCCTTCAACTGCACAATAAACAGGCTTTCCTCAGAAAGCCAACTGCCTACAGAAGCTTCAACACAAGGAGCACAGTTGACCTGGCAACTCAAAAGACTGTGCAAAAGAAAAAACAAACCTGCAACTTATCATGACAAGAATATACTGGAAATGCTATCCATAAGAAAATAGGAACTTTTTTTTTTTAACTTTGAGCCTCCTTGTTCTTTTATTGTTTATTTTTCTTAGTCTACACCAGTGGTTCTCAACCTTCCTAATGCCACGACCCCTTAATGGAGTTCCTCATGTTGTGGAGACCCCCAACCGTGGGGGCAGAGCAGCTGGGAGGTGGGAGGGAAGGGTGGTGGGAGACTCGTCACGACCCCTCTGAAAGGGTAGTTCGACCCCCAAAGGGGTCCCGACCCCCAGGTTGAGAACCACTGGTCTACACTAAAGAAATACTGGCTTGCACATTCTTTACCGTTAGAAATATATTTGATTTCTATACATAGAATTGCCACTAGTTGGCAGCAAAGTACATTGCAGTAGGGCAGATAAAAAAAGTTTTGTTTTGATAAGATAAAATATTACATTTTATATAACATATTTATATATATATGTATACATATACATATACATATGTATGGTGAAAAATGATGAATGTATTAATATATACATAAAATCTATCAAAGCGTAAGATACAAAAGCATAGGAAAAATTAAACTTTTGCATTCAAAAACATTGAATTACACATATACTAAAATAGGATTTATTTATTTATTTATTTATTTATTTATTTATTTATTTATTTATTTATTTATTTATTTATTTATTTATTTATTTATTTATATTTCTATCCCGCCCTATACCTGAAGGTCTCAGGGCGGGTTACAATATTATATTAATCTTAGACAGGTCCCTGCCCTCAGGTTTACAATCTAAAGAAACAATATACAAAAGGAAAATGGTGTGGGAGGGAACAGGGACACTCTGGCAGCAACAGTTTCCTTGCAATGGTAAAATATTTTTATTTTCTTTTTCTCCTCCATTCCCCACAGGCAAAATGACTCCTTCTTAACCTGTGTGGTGACAGTTGGCAGCGAGAGGCCAATGCTGGGAGCTTGATGGAAGGTCCTCACCCAGTTTCCTTCTCTCTTCCTCTCCCCAAAGGAGAGGAATATACAGGAGAGTTATCACTTGCTAAAAATAATATATTAGATCGGTGATGGCCAACCTATGACACGCGTGTCACAGGTGACACGCCAAGCCCTTTTGGGTGACACATATGGTCACCCTGGTACTTGGATGTGTAGTGTATGAAATACCAACTTCCAGTAGAAAATTTAGCAACAAAAGTCACTAATGTAGAGAATTATTTGTTTTTGCTTTTAATAAAATACATATATCAAAAATATAACTTTTTTACTAGAGCTACAAATATCACAAAATTATGGATATTTCTAGATGGGACACAGCACCTGAGTTAAGCTAGGTTTTCTTGGAAATTTTGACACACTGAGCTCAAAAGGTTAGCCATCACTGTATTAGATCAAAAGTTATCTTCTTTGTATTAATAGAATAAATTATTCTCATAAAATATAAAAATAATAGCAAATTACATTGTGCAAACAATGGTCAAAGCTTGCAGTGGGAATGAATACTAAGAAGGAAATAATTTTATGAGGTTGGAAGTGGTGTAGTGGAGATATCCAGAGCACAGTCTTGTGTTATTATATTTTATCAGTTTCAATTGTTGTAGTCTGAGGAAACAGACAAATTGCTTCAAGGGATTAGGTTAATGGTAATTGTTCCTGGAAATGTGGTTGTTGTGTGTAGTAGTGCTCTCAGAGTTCACTTAAAAGGTAAATGCAAATCTGCCTTAATTGTCTCCTTGATCACTATGGGCGAATCCCCACAGCAAGCTTATTTCAAATTCAAAATGTTTTCAATCCTGGCACACTGCACGTCAGTTTGGCTTAACACACTTTCCTCATGTTAAATCACCCAAAAGCATTGTAAATATTAATCCTCATTTCAACAGGTCTCACTCTGGATCCTGCGCTTCATACATGTTACATTTTTTACTGTGGGGACCCTACCATTTTAAGGGATGAGAATCCATGTTTAGGGTTTCCCTCTCCCAATAGCTTGCTTCCAAAGACATTGATTTCAGTGTAAAAATCCACCCTTAACAGCAGCGCTACACTGTAGCGATGGAACCACTTCACACCTGATTAACAATGTTGCAGTTTTGCACAATTCTAAAAGTTCTGACCTTTAGAAAGGGAAAAGAAGGGAGGAAAGCAGCTGAGGTTCTGTGTGAATGTTTAAAGCAAAGGGGCTTTAGTTGCCGCTGCTGCTGTGTGCCCTGAGCAATGGGGAGAGGAGGGGAAAGAATCACTGGCTGGCTGCCCACTGCCATTTTTCCTCCATCCATGGAAACGGCAGCCACCCAGCCACCCAGCTAGGCTCCGTGAAGGGGTCCCTTATGGGTGGCGCGTCCATGGCAGGAGGAAGAGGGCAGGGCAGCCCCCAAAAAGCGGCTTTTAAAAAGTAGCCACTTGAGTATCCCCTTGAGTCACATACGCCACGTACGATCCTCAGAATCCGGATTGAATGCGATTAAGTTAAAAGTAATGGGAACAGGTAAATTTGCATTTGCATCCGGTTCTATTATTTTGGTTTAGGGAAAGTGAAATAAGCTTGTAATGGGGATGCGGCCTTCCCTTCATGGCAAAAACATTAGCTGAGAGGGCATGGTTGGTTGGGTCCAGGCAGTGATTGATGCCTCTCTGAGGAAGGAAAGGTGCTAGTAGCATTAAAGGAAGCTGTGGTATGCTCCCTTATTAAGAAGATCTTCCAGGCTCCAGAGATATTAAGTAACCTCTACCCAGTGGCTAATATTTCCTTTTTGGGAAAAATAGTGGAGAAGGTAGGGGCTACCCAACTGTAGGCATGCCTGGAGGAAACTTCTGGGAATCTCAAGTGGAGACAAAGGCAATTTTTCTCCTGCTCTTGAATCCCAGCAAATGGCCTCAGAGGCATTCTGCTTGTCCCCCCAGCCTGAAAGATGTACCTAGGCATCCATTCAAGTAGCCATTGATACACCTGTTATCCATGAATTTGTCTATCAAGCCACCCAGTCTGGATGTGTTACCAACTCTTCTGGCAGCAAAACTGATAGACCCTCTGAGTGGGGGGAAAAATGTAGCAATTGTAAATTTGCCCAGGTTTTTCCCACCAGCTTCTCAAGCCTCAGAGTAAAAAGAATCTTCCTGCTCTCATAGCTTGCAGTACACACCCAGCACAGCAGGGTGCTCGACTTTTAGCCTGAAGGCAGAATGGCCACCCAGCTGCATGGTGAGTGTAAAGAACAACCTTCCTCTTCCTGCCTGCCACAGGATATGACATCAGAAGGACTTCTGACCTGCCCAGCTGACACAGATCCACCTATCGCCTCCTTGGATTTTCTCCAGAGGTCACTTCCTTCCCTGCCCCTCTGTGGCGGGGTATTTAAACTTCTGCACAGAAATAAAGCTCTTTCTTTTCCAGCTCATCTTGTCTCCCACCTAACTTCTTTCTCCAGTGCTCTCTGTCTTTAATCACCATAAGAGCACATGGTTATCTCTTATAGCATGCCGGTGGCTAATAAGGGATTTACTTTCGCAACACCCAGTGATTGTAACCACGTATTGCTGTGCTTCCAGGACTGCAGCCAAGATCGAGGTAGCCATAAACTACCTCCCCCAGGTTTCCCAGAGCTAAGGATTCAGGTTGCAAATCTGGATTGCAACAAAAAAATACTCCAAATGATGGATTGCTGTAGCTCCAAAAATAGCCCTGACAGCATCTATTCTCCAGAAGTTCTGATTTTGCTTCCAGGTTATGAAACTAGCCTGAGTATCTCTGAATTTGTCTTTGCTTGAGATGCCCAGAAGCAATTCGCAGGCCACTTCGCAGGCTTAAGACTACCCCTTAACATTACCACCACCACCCTTTCTGTACCTAAAGAATGGCTGTAGTGCACTTAGGCTATGACACTCTGGTATGGTTTCCCCATTCACACGGAGGCAGGTAAGGAATGTGTCTGCACACATTCCTACTTGTCTACGTGTGGATGGGGAAACCATCCCAGAGTGTCATAGCCTGAAAAGGCCAGGAAGGGGGCGGGATGCCCCTCCCAGGCCTGGCTATCATTGGGTCAGGTAAGACCCAGGGGCGGGCAGACCTGTCAGGGCCCTTCTCTGGGTTCCTGTGGGGTCTAGGGGACTGGATCAGGCCCCCTAGTCCTGCAGGAACCCCCCTGGGCACCCAACCCCCTGGACCGGGGAATCGCGCACTTGTGCACGTCCCCGGGTAGGCCTGATCCAAGGGTGGGGGTGGTCCCAGGGGACATCTGCTGGGCTCAGCTGCCTAGATCTACATGACTGAGCCCCGCAGATGATTGCCCCCAATGGACTGCGTAATCTGCCACTCTGGCGGTACACTGGACCCACCCTGTCAGCGCTTCGGGTGGGCCCAGTATACTGCTGGAGCGGCAGATTGCCTGGTCTAAAGATAGCTGCAGTCCGACCTCTCCCCACCCTGAAAAGGGGTGAAGGGAGGCCGAACTGGGTGAGCGCCTGACTGCTGCAGTCGCGTTGGGACTGTAGCAGCTGGGAGTTAGCCACCCTCCCCCCCCCATCTGTGTGATGCCTCATCTTGCTGGGCCCGGGGTGGAATCTGCTGTGGTCTGCACAGGCGCGTGTGTTCCTGGTAGCTCAGCCCCATACTGTCAGTGTGGTCCTATCCACTGGAGTGTGTGCGCCTGCACAAACCATGGCAGATCGTATCCCGACGAAGTGAGTTACTTGGGTGGACCTGCCAGCTGTTGGGCTGATTTCGGCCCAATAGTGGCAGTGGGGGGAATGTCCTGCAGCTGTCAGGGAGGGAGGCGTGCAAACGTTTCCTTCCCTGAACAGCTGCAGAATGGCCAGGGACGAGCCGGAATGCGCCAGGCCGGGTGTAAAGCACAATAAAATGCTCTATACCCGGAACCCATATAGGACATGCTGGGATGAGCTGGGGAGGTTCCAAATGGAGCCACCAGCTCAGAGGAGCGAATGCTCTGTCTTGGCGTGTCCTACACATGTTTCAAAAGGCCTAGTGCGAAAAGGCCTCTGTTTGCAACAGTTTCAGCTGAATAGTTACATTGTCCCAGGAAAGGAGGGATGGAGTCCAGTATTCCACTGCAAACCATCAGCACTCCTAGTATAGCTGTGGTGAGGCAGTCTTTACTGGTCGACAGCTATCGAAGATGGGGATCTTCAGGCACACTGAAAGCTATTTTCATTCTGCAGTGGCTCTGTAGTATGCAAATGCTCCATGTCAGAGCATCTCCAGGTCATCCCCAACATCGAAGTGTGAAAAGGCCCCAAAGACATTAAAGCATTGCCAAGATTCCACTTCTTAACTTTCTTTAGCCTTTGCTATATTTTGAAAAAGCTCTCTTGCCTGAGCAAAGACAGCATTTTCATTGAAACGGTTGGCTTGTCTTGGTGACAGACCATGAATTCTGCTTTCCAAAGGCCTTGCTCAGTGGGAGCTTTCAGCAAGCAGTTTTGGAAAGCTATGCCTAGATATTCTGAAGTGTACTACACAGAAGCTAATAAAGAAAAGCCTGGGGTTTTTATTTATTTATTTATTTACATTTCTATCCCGCCCCATACCCGAAGGTCTCTGGGCGGGTAACAACAGATTAAGACAAATTAAAACAGGATACAAATTCAAATAGATACAGATTAAAATGAAATACAGATTAAAAGCAAGATGCACGATTAAAACACCTTAAAAATTCAACAAATTAAAACCAGGCATTCCCTAGGGCGTTAATAATGGTATCATTATAACTGGGGAGGTAGAAAAGAGCCTCACTCAAAGGCCAAGGCAAAAAGATAAGTCTTTACAGCCCTCCTAAATAAATACAAGGAAGGGGCATTGCGCACCTCAAGGGGGAGGCCATTCCATAGTCTCGGGGCCACCGCCGAAAAAGCTCTCTCCTGGAGTTTTCCTGGTGTTTTTTTTTTATTATAGAATTTGAAAACTGTTCAACTATATGGAAAACAGGCAACGTATAAGTAGAAACTGTAGAATAAAATTGGTAGGTGGAATCCATGTAATTACAGTCTATGCTACAGATGTCCTTTGTTTTGTAAAGTGAATACCAAGACGTCACAATATTATCTGTACATAAGTGGAATGGCAAGGTCTAAGAATATTACTAACATACTCAGAAAGCTACATTTCTCCTATGAGAATGCTGGAATGCATATTGGCTGAGAGAATCCCTAATCCTTTCTTTACTGAAGAGTTCAGTTCCCACTAGGGATGTGCAGAAATCAAATGTTAGAAAATCTGTATTTGTTCAAATAGATCCCCTTTGAATGTGGTAGGATTCTATTTGATATGAATGTATCCATATGAATTTGTACAAATATTCGGTACGTATCTGATACAAACAAATATGTATCTTCAAGAACGCACACGTATCTGATAGACATCCAATATATGTATCCCATAACATATCCACTCTAAAAGCGTCAAATACGACCTGAATTCACTCTTAATCCACTCTTGATCCATGTTGAATGCAATCTGGATCCGTTGCAGATGTGAATGGTGCAGTTGCTTTCCCATCCCCCCAGTTTAATGAATATCCAAACCATTTGCATGAATTTCTGAACTATTTGTACGAATGTCCAAAACATACAGATATCCTAACATTCAGTTTGTTTACGAATGTCCGAATTCGTAGGAATAATGAATGTTATGAATATTTGTGCATATGCCTAGTTTCCACGACTATGGTAAAAATTCTTCTCCATCCCTCTCCACTTTTCAGGGTTTGTCCCTCCTGCCATGAGCTGTGAAGGAGTCTTGCCCAAGTTAAAATATTTCAGAACAGGTCTCCAAGTCAGAGCAGGTTCCATCATAAAGGTGATAGGTATCACTTTCACACCACTCCCTGGGTGGCTCTTCAGTAAGATTTGAACCAGGCACAAGCAACACAACTCCCACTTGTTGGCTTGCTGTGCAGTGCTGGAAAAGTTACCTTCCTTCTTTGGATCTCACATGGCCAGGCCTAGTTTTAAAGCAATGTTCTTTTGATCTAGCCATATAAGCTTAACCAAGTTGCACCTTCAGAAATGTACCATTTAAACAATATTGTTTGAACCTGAAATGGCAACAATAGTTTTAGCTTGCAGGGTGCTGTTCTCTGAACTGAGGTCATTTTACAATGTATTTTGGTACGAAGTTGTCAGGGTTAGAGATGTGGCCAAAGTAGTTTTCAATAGTATGTGGTTGTGGCTAGAGATCAAGCAGTACAGGTGATATCCCTACACCCTGGGACTGCCTTTACTCAATGGCATGGCATGTGAATGTAGTTTATCAAACTAGGAGGCCATTTTAGGTAGTCCGATCTATGCTCTGTCCAATGTAGACGGAGGGTGACTCCACATAGGGAGTAAAGCAAGTTCTGCTGCTTCCACCCACCACAACAGCATCCCCCCCCCCCAGCAAATTAAAGGGATGCTGGATAACCAGAATCTTTTTACTGCACACTTACCAATACTTACTGTGCTCTTACTTGCAGTAACGAATGAAGACTCACACACAGGATGGTTGCCAGGTGAAAGAGGTAACTTTACTGAAGATTTTAGGGGCTTTTAATGCCCAGTTACAGAATACATTTCTCAATGGAAATTTCCCCCCGGGGTGCCCATTTTTGGCATAACCGGATAAGATGTTACTATCCTTGAGTGCTGTACATTGTTTACACATATACAGTATATGTTATACAAATGATAGGAGGAAGTTATGTCCAATGCTATCATTTCCTAAAACCTTGCATGAGAGATTAACAAAGTCACAGTGCCCTTAGGAATGCTTCCTTTTGGCCTAGTAACTTCAACTTAGCAACAGTTGTCTTTTACTTCTTAGCCAGAATGGGCAAATACACCCCCACATGTCCCCTCTTTCTTTTTGTTTTGTGAAGGGGTGTTAAAGGGGTGTTCTCCTAAGGAAATCCATCTAGCCAGAAATAAGGAAAGCTGAGAAGCCACTTAGTCTAGAGCAAAGAGTTTCCATAAATCAATTCACAAGCAGCCAATAAAATGAGTTTACTCCCTAGCTGTGATGCATGCTTAATTTTTTTAAGGAAAGCCAGGGGTCAAAGAGCATGCACAAAAACTTCTCCGCTCGGGGTATTCCTCGCCAAGGGTCAGAAGGAAATCTGTACCCCCAAATTCCCCTGTTTTCCCTTAATAAAATGTGAGCCTAAAACTATGTGAACCCCAGTTTGCTACTAACCCCATCTAATACATTTTGAGGCCTAATTATAATATGTGAATTTCTGTTTTCTTAATTCCAATTCTCCTACATACGTTCATGGAGAACTCCAAACTCCAGTTCCATGACATCCAGCCCCCGTCTTCCTGGCTGACCAGGAATGCCTTTCAGGAGTGTTATAAGTGAAGGTATGCATTGCAGAAAACAACAAAATGTAGTGCAACCAGCAAAGACTATTAAGCTATATGCAATTAGCTGTTTAAGCCAGGACAAATCAGGAAGCCAGGAAGGGAACCAATTCCACAGTCCATCAAGCCCTTGATTTTGTAAAACTTGCTGTGGAAGTTTCTCTAGCTCTTCCAAACGGCTCTCAATTGCCCGACCATTATCTGTCAGGTTAAAACACATGTTCTTGACAGTTTTACACCGACGACCATGATAAAGCAGTAAAAGGTCAAGGCCAGCCCGGTTGTCCAGTATAGCATGGCAGAGCTCTTGTTGCTCAGAATTTAAAAGCGCAATAGCAGCAGAAGTTCTATTGATAGCTTTGATTGCAAGACAAGCCAATTTACTTATTGTACATGCATTGCCCACTGCAAGTCCTGGCACTCCCACAAGGGATCCTGCAAGGGCAAGGTATTCAGCTTTACTCATGAGGTGCACATCAGATTGGCAATTAGCATCTAGTACAGCTCTTTCTTTGCGCTTGGTGTATGATAAATCATGTTCAGTTGGCAAAACAATAGACAGTCTGCTTAAACAGCATTTTGTACCCTCTGTCAAGTTAGCTGGAACATAATTATAAGTCCAAGACCCACATGTAAAAAACCATCCCGTTGGTAAGGGAATATGAGCATAATCAAAAGACACATTAAAACTGCGAGAGCAATTGAATTTCAAAGGCCCTGAAGATATGCATCCTTTAGGAACCTTGGCAATGGAACAGTTAACAAAATTAGCACAAGTAAGATTATCTCCTGCTGCAACATGTGGAGTTTACAATGTTATAGCAGTGTTGGTCAATTTCTTGGCAGGTTTTCCCCAGCTAGGCATGTCTTGATATTGCACAGTGATGTTAAAAAACTTTCCGAAAACAATATCCTTGGTGATGTCACTAGGTTGTTTACACACCGGAATAAGACAGGTGCTTAGCAATTGACTTGCACTTTCCCTATTAGAAAGGCAAAAGTGTGAGGTGTTTGTTATGTGTGCTAGCTGTTGCCAAATGTTTACATTCATGCGATCTTCAAAGGAAGAAGGAGAAACATAAGTAATCGGGCACAAAAGCAAGATAAGAAAGCACAAAGTTCCAACAGAATTTGCAGTAACGATAGAAAAAACTGCACCTATTAAATTCTCAGGTGTTAAAGGAAGTCTCTGTTCAATTAGCTGCTGCTGCGCTAGATTGACAGTCATCTTTATCTGCCCCCAAGTGAGCTGGGCATTGAGAGGAGTGACAATTGCGCAGGTGGCGACGAGTCCATCTGTAGGGAAGGCGAGTCTCGTCTTGCAAGGTTGGGTTGAAGCTGGGAATTGGACTGTTGAGTCCCTGATGCCACGACATGATAAGGGCGGATGCAGCGAGCTGGTATCCAAACAGGCTCCTGCGTCACTGGGTCTTCTACCGAACCGTAGCCACGGCCCCACGTCAGCAACTTCGCTGGACCTTTCCAAGCCGGGTCAGGCAGCTGCCGATATAGCACCAGAAGACGCCTGGGGGAGGAATCTTCTGCACCGAAATGCAGGGTTACAGGGGGAAGGGAAGAACCTGAAACACAACTTTGAGGAGTTAAATAGTTCCAGCAAAACAGTACTCTAGCTAAAAAGGCTTGAATCTTGCGGTAGTGATAAGGACCATACTCCCCTCTTATCACTTTTTCCAAAAGCACTTTAAGGGAACGGTTACAACGTTCTGCTATTGCTTGACCTCTTGAGTTGTAAGCAATCCCTTTTGTACTTTTTATTTCCCATTGAGTACAGAAAGCTTTAAACTCTGCACTTGAATAAGCCGGGGTGTTATCTGTTTTTATTTGCTGAGGACGCCCCATCACAGCAATAGCTGAAAGACAATGAGCAATCACATCTGTGGCACGCTCGTGCCGTGCTGCTGTAACCCATAAATAATGAGAAAAGGTGTCAATGATTACATGCAGATGCAAATAAGGTTTGAAAGGCAAAAACTGAGTAACATCCATTTGCCAAATTTCATTAGATTTCAGTCCTCTTGGGTTTACGCCCGTTGGGAAAGAAACAGCAAACCTTTGGCAGTGAGGGCATTCCCGGACAATAGCCTGAGCTTGGCTCTGAGGAATGCGAAACATTTTTGAAAGTGATTTTGCAGATTGATTAAAAAAAGGCATGGCTTTGCACAGGATCAGTAAACATAGTATACACATCCTTCAAGGCTTGGTCAGCCTTAGAATTCCCTTCTGTAAGGGCATTTGAAAAAGGAGTATGACTGCGAATATGTGCTACAAAAATGAGACTCCTTCTTTGTCTAAGCAAGTTTTGCAGCGTCAAAAACAGTGTAAGCAAATTCTCATCAAGGCTTGTGTTACAATAAGCTTCTTGAAGAGATTGCAACACTACATAGACGTAATGACTGTCAACAATTAAATTGATAGGCCGTGATGAAAACAATTGCAGGGCTAGAATGACAGCAGCTAATTCAGCCCTCTGAGCTGTAATTTGTCGGGAGGAATATCTAAGGCTTTTTCGCACTGCAACGCGTTCCGTTTGGAACGCGTGCAGGCGGGAAGCTTAAGACAGCTCCGGGCGCTTTCACCATTCACACACAGGCGCGCTGGAACGCGTGTAAACGCGTTCCGGCGCGCCTGTGTGTGAATCCTAAAAGCGCCCGGAACTGTCTTGGCCGGCAAAGGCCGGCCAGGGGCGGGGATTCGGCCGCAGCGCTGCCGCCCATTGGGTGAGAGCACCCAAGGGGCGACAGCGCTGTCAAGCCAGCCGCTGCGCTTCGGGCCAGGTCTACGGGGCTGGATCGGGCCCTGTAGAGGTGGCACGAACGTGCCCGGGCACTCGGGTGCCCGTCGGAGGGGCCGGGGCAAGGTCCCTATGGGGCAGGACGCCTTTGGAGTTCGGAGCCCCTGGCTCCGAACTCCAAAGGCTTCGCCCCGCGCCCCGATCTTGCCCATCTACGGGCTGCAGGCGCCTGGATCTAGGCGCCTCCAGCCCGCAGATCAGTCCCCCGCCCCCCCCCAGTCCCCAAAAACCCCACCCCAACCACCCTCCGACCCGGATCGAGCCGATCTTTGCGGTGAAGGTGCCTACAGTGAGGCACCTTCACCGCGAAGATGATTTCCCCCCCCCCAGGGCCCGGGGATGGGACGCGCACGACAGAGGACTTACCTCGTCGCTGTGCAGTCTCGAAATGAGGGTGGCATTCTGGGAGCGTGCAGGACGTAGCCCACCTAAGCCCCGGGAAGGAGCCACGTCCCGTCGGCCGTCGGGGATGACAGACGGGATGCACCGAATCGGGGTTCCCCTGTCCCATCTGCCAGGGTCACGGACCCTGGCAGATGGGAAAGGGGAACCCCAATTCGGTGGGTCCCGTCTACCGGCTTCGCCGCGCCGGCGCGATCGCCGGCCCGGCAAGTCAGGCCCTGGGGGCGTGCTGACGGCTGTCAGGGAGAGAAGCGTCCACGAACGCTTCTCTCCCAGAACGTGCCAGGGCGGCTCGTCCGCGTTGGAACGGATGCAGAGCACTTTAAAGTGCTCTGCATCCGGAACGCGTGGAAGACAGCTCCGGACGCGAGGCAGCGCAAGCCCCGCTGGGGCAATGCGAATGCCTCATCCGGAGCTGTCTTCCACGCGTTCGGAAAAGGCCTATGCGAAAAGGCCTCCTGACTCCCATTTGTCAGATTCTCTCCAAACCACCACCACCCTCGTTTGGTTGCCATCTGTAAAAAGTGTGAGAGCCTCAGGCAATGGCTGAGCAGCAAAAACTGACACAAAAGTATGTGGTATCTGTGAAGCTGTTATCAATCTCGGATCTTTAGGAAGAGTATATGAAATACTTCCCACATAATTTGACAGTGCAATTTGGTAAGAATCATCCACCATAAGCAAGTGCTCATGTTCTGCTTTAGTGTAAGTCACAGCAATTTCTGTTAGGTCTTGTCCCACAAGTTGAAGGGACCGTTTACGACCCTTGCAAATCAAATCTTCCAGGGCTTTATGATATGGGTAAATATTGCGTGGAGGGCTTGCAGACAAATAAATCCACTCTATTATTGC
Organism: Aspidoscelis tigris stejnegeri; assembly: GCA_023333525.1. Lineage (NCBI taxonomy): Eukaryota > Metazoa > Chordata > Lepidosauria > Squamata > Teiidae > Aspidoscelis > Aspidoscelis tigris. The sequence continues at coordinate 84,604,348 of JALMGA010000002.1, read as the reverse complement.
TACTGACTTGCTATCTCTTAAAGAGAACAAACAAGCAGTTGGCAAAGGACGTGTGGGAAGAATCGCCAATCTCAGTTGTTGTTGTAAAGGATGGTCAGGTATTCGGTCTACAAAATGCTGTGTTAAGAGATCAAAAACATGTGCCAAGCAAGCCTTCTGTTCTTGAGACAGAAGTACTGCGTCATGAGGCTGTGATGCACCCTTAAGGGGAGCAAAAAGCAGCAGCATTTCATTTGTAGTGATTTTAAAGTATGGTCTAACCCAATTGAGAAGTCCTAATAACTGTTGCCACTGTACCAAAGTGTAGGATTCTTGTATTTGTAGCTTGGGCAATATTGGAGCTGAGAAGGACTTAAGCATCCTATGGCCCAAATACAAATAAGGGGTAGAACGCTGTATTTTTTCAGGGGCTATGATTAACCCTTTATCTTTAAGTATTCTCTGCAATTCAGGTAGTATGATTGATTCATTTAATTCCAATCCAGCCAATAATATATCATCCATATAATGAAAAATGAGCAATTCTGGGAATTTTTTACGAAATGGAAGTAATGCATGGTTAACAAAAATTTGGCACAGGGTTGGGGAGTTTAACATTCCTTGGCACAACGTCCTCCATTGATATCTTTGGACAGGAGAAGCATTATTTAAAACAGGAACAGAAAAAGCAAATTTCTCTCTGTCTGCAGGACATAATAAAATGGTAAAAAAGCAGTCCTGAAGATCAATAATAAGAATCTGATAATTAAAGGGAACCAAATTGGGATTGACCAGGCCAGGCTGAACAGGCCCCATGGGGTGAATGCATTTATTTATTTCCCTCAAACCCTGCAACAGTCTCCATTTTCCACTTTTCTTTTTAACTACAAAAACTGGACTGTTCCATGGGCTAGTGGATGGTTCACTATGGCCAGCAGCTAATTGTTCCTGGACTAAGCCATGAAGGGCTTTTAACTTTTCACAAGACAATGGCCACTGGTCTACCCATACAGAGGTTTCTGTTAACCATTTAAGTGGCAGTGCCGTCATCTAGGATGAGATGTGTTCCCAACAATAACATCAAATCCCTACCCCAGATGTTTGTGTGAATGTCTAAAATGTAAGGGCGAAGGGTGACTTTTTTACCTGATGCAGTTGAAACAGGAATAGGAAGAACACTTTGCCACGCAGCGCAGAGTCCTCCGATGCCCAGGAGTGAATGCACAGGTGCCTTAGGCCAACAATTTGGCCACTGAGATAAAGAGATAACACTGCAATCTGCGCCCGTGTCCAATATCCCTAGGAATGGTTTCTTATGAAAATACAGCATGAGAATAGGATGTGTAGCAGATATTCTTTCTAATAAATCAACTTCCAGAGGTACTGGCCCTTGGCTTTCTCCTACAGCCATTGGAATAGATTCTGGGATGTATCGGGGCAAAAAAATCAATTGAGCAACAGGTGTGCCTGCTGGCAATGTTTGAGGCATGTTAACCCAGAGTTGTAACTGTAAAGTTCCAGTGTAATCAGGGTTAACAACTCCTGGAACAACAAAACAGCCACGTTGATGGGCATAAGTACGAGGCAAAATCAATCCCATCATTCCAGCAGGAAGGGGACCAGAAAATTGAGTATCCACAAGACAAACTTCCAAAGGGAATTGAAAGGTGACATCATTTTTAGTAATTAAATCGATCCCAGAGTTAGCTGCTGTGGCTGTGGTGGGGGCAGCCCCTGCTGCTGCCACTGGCTGGAATCTGGCATCACTGCCTGGACTGGGTAGGCACGCATTGAGTTTCGGGTGGGTGCCACACCCTGCTGCCCGTTTCCCTGCTATGTGTTTCTTTGACGGTACCAGCATTCATTAGCCCAATGAAAGTCTTTACTGCAAATAGGGCATTTGGTGCTAGGTCTGTTCATGCCCCCTTTAGGCAATTTGAATTTACATTCCTTTTGAAAATGTCCAATTTTGCCACATCGAAAACATGCCCCACTGGGTTTTTGACCTTTTTTGATGGAAGTAGCCAAAAGATTCATCTTGTGAGTTTGAGATCCTACATCTTGACAAACTCCCAACATGTCAGCCATAGTATATTTTCCAGTAGCCTTTAAGGGCTGAAGGGCTCTTTTACAATCAATATTAGCATTGTCTATTGCCAATTTCATCAGCAGTTCTTCTGCAGCTTCCTCATGATCAATTTGTTGCTTTATGGCTTTTGTAAGCCGATTAATAAAGTCAGAATATGGCTCATTAGCTTCTTGCCTGATGCTAGCGAAGCTAACCTTCTGCCCTTCTTCAGAAGGTACTTTTAAGAGAGCACGATAAGCGCAGTCAGAGGCAACTGCCAAAATGTGATGGGGTATGACAATTTAATTTACAATGCCTGCAAACGGACCTGATCCATACAGTTCTTCTGGTGTATAAGCACCCCCACTTGCTGCTGCAGCAGTTCGGGCATTTCGCTGGTACTCACTATCCCAAACCACAAATTGTGATGCTGTAAGGAGCATATGACAAATTTGCCTCCAATCCTCAAGAATCATTGTATAGCCTGTTTTCAGTGCTTCCAGCAAACCACGGGTAAAATTGCTAGAAAGACCGTATTCTGTGATAGACTTCTTTAAATCTCTTATCACAGTATATGGCAAACCTTGCCATTCAGCAATTATCCGTCCTGTATATCTCCCTTGTCCTTGCGTGTACTGCACTGGACAAACGGCTAATAAATCAGCTAACTCAGCCCCCGAAACAGAAGGATCATTTTTACAATTCTCTACCATTTTTTGAAAGGCAGATTGTGGGGGTAAATCATGATTCACTGCCGTATCTGGAGGTTCCCCAAGAGGTTTAACAGCTGTAGCTTCAGCAGAGACAGGAGGCTCTGCTGTTTCAGGGGGAGGAGGAGCAGAGCGGAGCGGCAACGGTGGACAAATATGTAAAGCATTAGAGTCTCTGCTCACAGAAGGAGGGGGAGAGCACAACAAATTCCCAGCTTCAGGTTTCTTTTTAACTGAGCTGAGTTTCTCTATGACATTGCAAACTTGAAACCAAATATTTAGCACATCAGGTGGTTGCTGTGGATGCGAGGAATGCAATGCAAGGCCAATTTTTTGCCAATCCCCCAATCTTAATGACCCATTTTCTGGATACCAAGGGCCGGTTACATAAATGGATCGGACCAGCCTTTCCATTTGTTTTTTAGGTATATAGTAACCATTTTTCCTCATAAGATATCCCAACTCTGTGATATGATCACTCTGCTTTTGGGAGAATTTCGAGCCCATACCTTTGATTTAGTAGTGCACTTTGATCCTTGCCGGACGAGGTATGACCCTGTAGATTGACCCTCGTAGGTCTCTCTCCCTCCGCGATCTGGCTCTGCCGTAGCTCTGCCTTGCGCTGGTTCCTGGAGCCCCACGTTGGGTGCCACTTATAGTAACAAATGAAGACTCACACACAGGATGGTTGCCAGGTGAAAGAGGTAACTTTACTGAAGATTTTAGGGGCTTTTTATGCCCAGTTACAGAACACATTTCTCAATGGAAATTTCCCCCCGGGATGCCCATTTTTGGCATAACCGGATAAGATGTTACTATCCTTGAGTGCTGTACATTGTTTACACATATACAGTGGATGTTATACAAATGATAGGAGGATATTATGCCCAATGCTATCATTTCCTAAAACCTTGCATGAGAGATTAACAAAGTCACAGTGCCCTTAGGAATGCTTCCTTTTGGCCTAGTAACTTCAACTTAGCAACAGTTGTCTTTTACTTCTTAGCCAGAATGGGCAAATGCACCCCCACACTTACTGCCAGTGATGGAGCTTCCCATCTGGCAAGCAAAAAGCACCTCCACCAGAAATTCAAGGCTTCCATTTCTCTAGTTTGGAGGACCAGAAGGAGCTACTCATTTAAGGCAGAGCAAGGGGTGTGTCTGGAGGCACCCACAGACTGCTACTAGGGAAAAACTTCTCTTGGACTATGGAAGGGAGGCTCCTGGACTGCTTTAGCAGCAAATGCAGAAAGATCCATTTGGTGCACTTCCTTGGAACTTATAAGAGGCAAATCTCACTTTGATCAGACCAGGGGCCTATTTGCACTTAGGCTTCTGGTATGCAATTATGAGACCTCTGAGCTGTCCTAATTGCATACCAGAGGCCTAAGTGTGAATTCAGCCCTGGAGTGGGGTGGATCAAAGGGAGACTTGCCTTGTGTAGTAGATTTCTTTTTTTGTATTTTTATTTATTCATATAATAGCATCAACATAAAAAAATATAATTTGTTTTTATGCAGGGCATACTTCCACTTACTCCACAAAGGGGAAGTGAACATATCTTCTCCTGCCAGGTCTGCCTCACAGTGAGCTTGCCATCCCTGTTAAGGGTTCAATTGCTTTCTTAGGGCCTTTTTCCACTAGGGCTTAGAACTCTTCTAAGACCCCATTAAGAACCCAATTAGCACCTGATTGGTACCAATCGGGAAGGCCCTGTCCCCACCTGGACCTCATTGACAGCCCCATCTGCAAGGCCCTGTCCCTACAAGGGACAGGGGAAATCTGGATTTAATGGGTCCTTCAGACCTTTAAATCTGGATTTCATGTGGACCTGATTAAAGGTGTCCAGAATGGGATCTTCAGGCATCTTCAAGATCCGGATCTCCAGGAGGAGATCTGGATGTTTGACTGGGTGTGGAAAAGGGGGGCTAGATACATTCCCAGAGAAAACCGTATTTGATGTAGTATCAGGTACTTCATGCTCCCAAACTTCCGTTTGGGAGCATGAAGTACCTGATACTACATCAAATACCCAAATACCTCACAGGTACCCAAATACCTCATCAAATACCTCACAGAGGCACCCAGTGACATGCCCCCCCATCCTGTTCCATGCTAACATGACAAGATGGGTATATTGAGATTTCAAAATACAGGGTGTGATATAATAAATACTGAGAAGAAGTTAGGAAAATTAACAACATCAGTATTAATAATCATCTCTCTTTCTCTCTGTGTGTTTATATGTACTGCACCTGTGCATCAATATGTGCACCAAAATTTAGTGACTATCATTTTATAGCAGAGCAGCACCTGCAAACAGGTAAGATCTGTTTAAGAAAACTGGTAGATGAATGAAAATGAGTGTCACCCATACCATTATTATGAAGGTGTGGAAGAAATACAGAGAGTAAGCAGAGTACATGTTTTCCTTAAGCTCCAAAGCATAGGAAATTATAGCCCTTGCCTTCCTTCAACAGACCAACAAAATTAGGGGCCTTTCTGCACTTACCTTAAGCTGGTCCAGGAAGGGGTCCAGAGGTTTCCCTCCTGCATGTTGGACTGGGAGAGGCCAGTCCTGTGCTAACATGCGGCATCTGCACTGGAAGCAGCATATCCCAGTCTAGGCAGCCAAAATGGCAATCTAGACTGCGATATCAGGAGAAATCAGGGCCATAGAATGAGACAGGAAAATGCACGGAAGGTCACACATCTCCCTATTACAATTTAACAAGGGAACCCAATTGATGGTGCAGCCCTGAGGAACCTGGAAGTTGGCTCTAAAGATTGTGCAATCTTCGGAGCCAGTGTAGGGGATAGTGGGACCATTCCTGCCACTGGAACTGCTTTGGCCTGACCTAGTTCCTATTGAACCAGGCCAGCCAGGTAAATGTGGAAATGGACTAGGTATTTTTGTGGTATTAAAATAGGTTTTAAGAAAAGGCTTTAGATGGAAAAAGCAGGCACTGTCATCATGGTGGTGGTGTGTGAAACACCAATGTTTTCTTTTAGCTAAAATAGGACAAAGACCTAAATGAGGTTTTACTGTTGGGAAAATGGACCTTAGCATTGCCCAGTCCAAATCCCTACAGTTGGTATGGACAGTTGGAGAAAACAAAAGGAACATGCATGAATAGCTCCAAACATTTTTTGAAACCATCCAAGACATAGCCAACAACACATCTTATGGGAGCAAATGCCAAAGTTTAATTATGCAATATGTAAAACACAAATACCCCATTTTCTCTCTCTCTTGATTCATTCAGGAGAATTAGAATAGGAGGAAAACTTCACCCTGTGCACATTGTGATGTTGTGTCTAGGTATTTTATCTCTTCTAGTAGATATTATATATTATAGATATTATTATAAAGGCTGCAGCATTAGCAGAAGGGCAAGTCTGATATTACCTGCAGTTAGATTTGGTCCATCTGAGTACTCAGCCTAGTATCAGTGGCTGGGGAACAATAGAAAAGGAATATGGGTTTGATATTTTCCACATTGTGCAATTGATTCCTATCTTTACAAGAAAATCTGTTGCAAGACAATTAAAGTGGAGAGACAAGCAATTAATCAAATTGGTAGGTCTGTGTTTCTTGTAAATATGCAAAACATCATCCATATATTCCATGCACTTTGTAATTGCAACCAATATTCAAAAGGGTATAACAGGCAAATGTGTTTTGATATTGTATATTCTTGGGATGACAGGCCAGTTTTCATCCTTAACAAATTGATAAAAGGACATCAGGCATTTGCACTTGTAGTTTCAATCAGTTTTCAAAGGGCATAATGTTTGGATGCCCTCTGGCAGAATCTGCATGGGTTCATTACTTATGACCCATTTGCAGAAAGGAATTATCTATTGTGCAAAGCACTTGTTACCTTTGGTTGCTTCTGACACTGACTTGCAGAATGACAGGCCAGGGTCACACGTGGGTTTTAGGTCAACCTGAGTCGTCGTCGTCGTCGTCCCCCCTCCTGGTCCTGTTGCTCACATTAATTTAATCTAAGCTGTATTCTAAGCCAGCCTACATTGGTTAGACTGTCCTAAAATGTAGTCCTGCTTTTACAGGCCTGGAATTCCAGTCTGTCTTCTGCTTCCTCATGTGTGACTGGGGGGATGGCCTAAAGGAGGCTGAACTGTGCTGTGGTGGGTGGCACCCATATCTCCTTTCGGCCAATAAGCAAGTGTGGAGTTCATAAGGCACCTCCCCCTTTCCTCAGTTTATGTGTGATTTTTTTGTCTAGCATTTTTACACAAATTTATTTTTATTATTTTTTTAAAAAAATTAATTGCAAGGAGAAGGCAGGGGAGCAGGCTTTAAAAAGAACTGCAAACACACATCCTTGAGTGAAATGAACAACATCCAAGGCATTTTCGCACTGCATCGCGTTCGAAATGGAACGCGTTCAGGCGGAAAGCTTAAGGCAGCTCCGGGCGCTTTCCCCGTTCACACACAGACGCGCCAGAACGCGTGTAAACGCGTTCCGGAGCGTCTGGGTGCGAATGCTCAAAGCGCCCGAAGCTGCCTTAGCCGGCAAACGCCGGCCAGGGGCGCGCAGGCAGCCGCGGAGGCAGATCGACAATCAGCTGTTTGACAAACAGCTGATTGTCAAAGCCGCGCGGCGTCGGAGGCGCGCCCGCAGCCGTTCGGGAGACAGAAGCAGGCGCGAACGCTTCTGCTCCCGAACGGCTGCGGGCGGCTCGTCCGCGTTGGAACGCGTGTAGAGCAGTTTAAAGTGCTCTACATTTCGAACGCGGAAAAGACAGCTGCGGACACGTCGGAACGCAAGCCGCGCGCGGCCAATGCGGATGACGTGTCCACAGCTGTCTTTTCCGCGTTCCATTCAGCCCCGTGCGAAAACGTCTCCAATCTGAAACACCTCCCTTGAGTGACGTGAATGGCATCCAATAGGAAACGAGATATATATGATGCAGCAAAAGGCGTGGGGAGCCAGGAGCTTCATGGAGGACCCCCAGGCTGATCTCTGCAGAAATGTGTGACCAATGTGGTCCAAGGCAGGGATGGCCCAAGGATGACTAATATCGATCCACGTCTAACCAGCACTGGTATGATCTCAATTAAAACTCATGAATAGGCCGACCAGTTTCTGACTCATCTGATCAGGGCCACAGTTATGACGCAGGCAACCATCTGTCCATCTGTCTATTAACCAGTGTTCAGAAAATGACCAACTTCTGAGTCCATTTCATGTATGTTCCTTAATGGCACCAAACAAAAACTTGGAAGCTGAGAAACTTTTGTTATCCAGTCTCAATATTTGTGATCATCACAGTTCCCCTTCAGATGCTTTTTCTTGCCTCTGAGCAGAAGCTGTGCCCTAAGTTATTTGCATTTTTTGTGCCTGGAATCACAAAACAGCATCTCCTTTTTGCCAAATAAAGGCTTCTATAAAACTAAAAATAAACTTTAAAATACAAAAGTCAAAATTTCAGTGGAATTACAGAGTTATGAGGACCTCTTATCCTCCCAAAAGGGCAAAAGTCAAGCGAAGGCAGCTTTATTGCAGTATGAGCTTTTTCATTAATATTGAACTTAAGTGATATGGAAATCCTACAATTGAATGAGAACAAGGATTAAAGCAATGGTGTAATGAGATAATGCACACAGTCTGGATGAACGTTAATTAAGAAAATGTGATGATGGGTCTTTTTGTACCATTTGCACCTGATGAAATTTGAGCATTGGCACAGTGATGTCATGTTTCCACAAAACTTGTCTAAGAATAAAGTAGGATCTTGGTTAATCCAAGACATAAGCTCTGTTTTAGTACCTGTACATCATAACTTTTAACCTGAATTAAGGGACCTGCTCCAGTCCTGCAACCTGGAACTTTTTCCTTTGGTACTTGGCTTGCGCAGAACTAAAGTTGTCTCTTGGCAAATCACCAAAGACAACAGGTGCTAACAGGTCTTCACCTCACAAGCCTGGCCGTCTTAGAAAACCAAAGCACATGCTGTAGATAAAGAATAAAGAATTTCTTAATCCAGACCCCAAACCTCAAATCCACATGTTGATGTGGGTCACTATATGGCCCATATGGATGCAGCCCTGTTTCTCCATCAGCATATTCAAAGAAGCTATTCACTGGTGCATTCAGCTGGGTCAGCTTGGCCTCTGCACCACAATCTTTGAAGTTCTATAATACCTGGGGGAAGTTCTCACTTCCCTTCCTTTTGCATGGATGGGAAAGGTGTGCGATGAGCTAACTTTGACTAGCCACTCACTCACCTGTGTTCAATTGCTGGGCTGCTCCTCTTCTGGGTGCTGCCATCTTGAGTGTGGTGCCCTCCATAACTGCATGTGTGTCACCATCACTATGACAACACTGATGCTGTGTACAGTCACGTCAGAGGTGTGAATGGTCGCCAGCTGGCCACTTGCAGGTATGTTCTGGTCATGTATGGTAAGGGTTGAAGCTTGTGGCGCATGATTTTGTGCACCACAACTAGTTCACAATAGGTGAACTTCTGGGAAGGTGGGGGGGGGGTGTTGTAGGCTGTAAGTACCTCCTGCAAGTGCAGATGAACCTGCTCAGATTTTCACCTTTCATGAACTACGGGCCAAAGTGCTAATTGGACCCAGGTCTTGCCTGCTTGCATCTTTAACTGACACTGCTTTTCGTTTGTTGTAGAGATCTATTTGTAAGCATTGGAAAATAATTTAAATCAGTGTTGGCTCACGGCTGTTTGGAGCCTGAAAATGGGAAATTAACATGGATGTTTGATGTAAGGGCTATTCATGCCAAAATGAGTGGGAAAGCATTGAAGATATATGTGTCTGCTGATGCTATTTTCTGTCTAATCTTTTATCAATACATGCTGCTACATGACAAGTCTCCTCATTATTGAACCTGAGCCTGGGAACAGTCATCTTGAGAAGTGGCTCCACCCACACATGAGGAATCCTGTCTTTACTTTGTCATCCATGTTTGATCCTCATATTCTATTATTTCCTCAAATAAAAAACTGACTCAGTGCCATATAATAGATTTGATTATCCTTGAAGGAAGTAATGCATTGTTGGGAAATTTTTTCCTCATAAACACACCTTTAAAATGTCCTATACCTGGGAGGGGGCACATAGCAGAAATGTCCAAGTGTAGAAGCCTCAGCATATCACTGTCTTTCATGTATATGAATGCAAACTGTTCCTTCTGTTCTTTTAAGGATGAATCATAGGTTGGGGAGTTGCATAAGAAAGCTAGGAGAGCTTTCTTCATGTCTGTGGTCACAAGGTGTAGAATCATAGAATCATAGAGTTGGAAAGGTATTAGATTAGTCTGGAATGACCAGTTGGTTACAGTGTGTTGGCTATGGTTAATAACTGCATTCCCATCTAAGTGCTTGCACACATGTTATTTGTTTGATTTGTTTGAGGATCTTGCCTGGTATTGAGGTGAGGTATTGAGTTTCCTGGAGCAACTTTCTTCCCAGTTTTGAAGATGGAGACAAGATTTGCTCCTCTCCAGACAGGTTTCATGATGCTCTGCTCTCCCCCCACATTATAGAACAATTGTCCAGAGTAAAAAAACAAAACAAAACCTATTTACATGAGCATATGTTTTGGAGTATTCCTTTCCTCTGGATTTTCCTGTGTGTTTGGGTGACATCTTGCGAGAGATGACTTTCATCCAAGAAGCACAGCCTATCAGAGATGGAGGAGCTGAGCATGTGGACAGAAGAAGACTCCCTACTGCACTAGAGTATTGAAGACTGTGGGGATAATCTGCTTTCTGTGCAGAGCAACTTTACTGCAAACTAAAGGTAAGCTCCACATTTTTAAATTGTTGTCTGGAGGCATCCTCTCATATTGTCCGCATCCCAATTATAAGCTTAATCCAGTTTCCCTAAACCGAAATAATAGAACTGGATGCAAAAGCAAATTTGCCTGATCACATTACTTTCAACTCAATCGTGTTGGATCCGGATTCTGAGGATCGTACATGGTGTAGGTGACTCAAGGGGGGACTCAAGTGGCTACTTTCTAAAAGCTGCTTTTTGGGGCTGCCCTGCCCTCTTCTTCTTGGCGTGAATGCACCACCCATAAGGGACCCCTTCACGGAGCCTAGCTGGATGGCTAGGTGGCTGCCGCTTGCCTGGATGGAGGAAAAACGGCAGTGGGCAGCCAGCAATTTTCCCCCTCCTCTCCCCATTGCTCAGGGCACACAGCAGCAGCAGGAACTCAAGCCCCCTTGCTTTAAACATTCACACATCTCCCAGAACCTGCAGCTGCTTTCCTTTACCTTTCTAAATGTCAGAATTCCAAAGAGCTAGAATTGCACAAAATTGCAACATTGTTATTAGATGTGAAGTGGTTGGATTGCTACAGTGTAGCGGCTGCTGTAAAGGGTGGATTTATACACTGAAATTGCTATCTTTGGAAGCAAGCTATTGGGGGGAGGGAAACCCTAAACATGGATTCTCATCCCTTAAAACGGTAAGGTCCCCACAGTAAAAAATGTAACACGTATCAAGCACACGAACCGGAGTGAGACCTGTTGAAATGAGGGTTAACATTTACAACACGTGTTAAGCCAAACTGACGTGGGGTCTGTGAGGATTGAAACCATATCGAAACCGATTTAAGCTTGTAATGGGGATGCGCCCATTGTGTTCCTTGTAATTTTCTCTTCATTTCTTCTCCTCCAAGTTTTTTTTTTCTATTGCAGAGCCTTTTAATTTGTTCACATAAGATCTGGCTTATTATTTTATGTTCGTTCAGTATTTTATATGTTATGATGGCTTGCCTGAAAGGCAGGATAAAATGAATTTTTACTAATAGAATATCATTAACAACCTTTGTATACTAAGGTGTGTTAAAAATTTTGTGTAAGCTATGATAAACTGTGCTGTACAAAAAAGAATATATACTACTCCTTATAGGGTATTGAACTTCATTTTTTTCCTCACAGATATGGGTCATGTCATGAGGAATTTGTCTGTACCTGTAGCGATCTTCAGACTACTTCCATGTAGAATTTAAGACTGGTTCCAGACTTAGCTTTAATGAGGCATTCTTTATACAAAAGTTGGTCTTTTGCCTGGATGACTGTAAAGAGGCTGCCAGACTTCCACAGCCCTGGTGTACCTTATTGACCCCAGAGATTACAATGTTATTGGACTGGTGCCACACATCAAGCACTGGCCTGGGGAGAAATAGTATGGAGAATAGGATTTCTCAATCTTCTCTTTGCATATTTTTTCCTGGTACTTAGGGTGGGAGTGGGATATAACTGGCATTTGGCCATTTGTTCACCTGACCTCCAGTAAAACTGAAGCTTGGCAGAGTTTGAGATAGTTATGTTATACGGGAGGCTGAATAATCTCAGACTGTGTTCAAATGAAGCAAAAAAAAAAAAAGCAGTTCAAAAGACAGTAGCATGTGCCCTTTGTCTTCTTATTCAATCTCTAATCCACCTTTTCTAGCTTAGAATGTTTATGAGATGGGAGCAGACAGGAGTGTGAATGGTTCCACGTGTGAATTATCTGTAAGCTGTCTCTCAATTATTTATGGTGCCTGAATTAGGGGTGTGTATTTGACATTCGATCAAATATGCTGAATTTTGACATTTGAATTTGAATTGAATGTCCATTGCCACTACTGATTGACAGAAATGGAAGCACTTAGAATGGTACAGTTCTAAGGACAATGTATCTTCCATTTTCCTTCAGCAGTGTGTAAGGGTAACAATGTTTTGTTGCACTGAAAGGGGGCTTTTACTCAAAAGGAAAATGCTTCAGCAGCTTTAGGACAAACAGCAGAGTACAGCCTCTCATTTTTCTATGGGAAAGTCTGTGGAGGTGAAAGTGCATGCTGGTTGTGGGCATATGTTTGTGGTCACAGTCCCCTCACCTCAACAGTACCCTGTGTTAGCCATCAGCGCTACAGAACTCCAAACACAACCCGTTGCCACTATTGATTGACAGAACTTTATCCTCTCAAAATGCAGGTGGTGTTGATGCAGTCAAGAGGGGGGAGAATGAAAGAGTCGTGTAAAGGAGACTCAGGAAGATAACATAAAAGTTGTGAGCATAGCAGCCCAAACTGAGTACAATCTGAGGACTGATTGTCAGGGATGGGGTTTGAACAGGATTAGGACGGCTTCAGTTCAGTTTCTTAAGGGGATGACCTGGTTCAGCCAGGTGTGATCACGGCCTTGGTAATGAGGGGACAGAGAGAGAACCTGATAGAGAGCCAGGGGAGATGTCTTAGTAGAAAGAAATAGGAATGTGCACACTCCCCCCCCACCTCATTCACTTAGCATCAAAGCTTCAAATCCCCACCACCACCACCAGCCACACCTCTGACTCTGTTCCGAATTCATTCTGAATCCACTTTGAATCAGCTTTGAATCCGCTGAAGGTACAAAAGCTTTTGCTTCACATGCAAAGCTTAGTCTTTGGATATAACCAATATTCAATTTGAATGTGACATTCTGAAGGTGATGAACCATTTTTTGGGCATGCCTAGAAAGAAAGAAGGTATGAAGTTCAGGGGTTATTGAAGGCATGGGGAATTAGGAACTGGGAATGAGAGACTCAGAGATGAAAATGAGCAGTTTTCTTATCTATGGAGATGCTATGAAAATATGTGCTTAGTGCCACATATAGTCCTGTAGTGCCATATATTTGAGTCTGGAAAGAGGGATGATTTCAGATTTTTTTTCTATTAAAAAACCTACAAATCACTGTATTGTGGAGGGACTCCTTCTTCAGAAAGTATAGCTGCGTGGTGGAATGGAAAGTGCACTAGAGGGTGTTCCAAAGCCTCCCTCAGGCTTTGGGCCCATCTATGTCAGATTGATCTCATTAGCGGAAGTCCCTCGCATGGAAATGTGGAGGGATGGGAGGAACGAATTACGCACCATGGAGGAAGGGTGGGATAAAAATGTACACGTTAGTAACATCATTATAGACATTAGGAGAGATACTGGAGGTTGTAATAGCTGTTTACTCCTACCACAATTTGCATGCAGGATCGTTTACAATAAAATTGTCATGCTACTGATTGGAGAGTTATGAGGTTATCTGATCTGTAAATGGCTTACGTTTAGGGCTCTTAACAAAAGGTAGAATCATTTCCACTCTTGGGTTTTCTGGGATAGGTTGTGCCAAAGACAAAGCCTCTGATAAACTGGTAAGATTCTAGCTCAGATTTTCTCTCATTCATGTTGTAGTCATAGATTGACAAAGTCTAGATATTTATTTGTGTTGTTTCCAGGGTTTTTTTTTAAATTCATTGGGCTTGCTGGTTTCTTCTGTGAATCAACCTCCTGAACTCCCATTAGGACATATACGGTACTTGTACCCTTGCCAAGTGAAAGTTTATAAGGGAGGAGGAGGAAAAGAACTACAATTTTAGAATACACTCCAGCCTAGGAGATGTCCCTGAAGAAATAGGGCTTCAGATTTTTTATTTTTTTTAAGCAGGATACAAAACAACTCTGCCATCCACAAATTGCATAATTTTTCACCCATACACACAATGCTTACTTAATCCACATTATTTGGACAGTTCATAATAAAGTATGTATAATCTGAAATAAAATGTGTTTAGATGTGCCTTAAGAAGTTATGCTGTGATCCACCACATGCAATTTTGATTGTTGTATTATTATAGTTAACTTGTGTAGGCACCTGAGGCTGTTTCAGCATTCTGGAACGTAGGAATTTATATTATAGCCAGTGCAGGTGAATAGAATCACAGGACCTACCATTGCTTTCTTCCTATTATCCTGGCATTTGTGGCACCATCATCATCATCTGAATCTGATAAAAGCAATTCCAGAGCACAAACTGTGCACACATAGGTTGGTGTAACTTCACCTAGCAATTACATTTCTATATCCTAGGGAGTATATTATCATTATTTTCTCGTCACAACTACAGTCTTCTGTGGCTAAGATTAAAGGACAGGTAATAAATCTCTAAATCTACTTCTTAAAAAATGGAAATAACTTGTTTTTTCCCCACCCCCAGTTTTTAGCTTTCTCCCTCAATCTATTCTTATTTTACTTTTCTGATCAAATGTTCCATTTTTCCCCAGATACCCTTCTATGTGAGGTTTTAATCCTATCACGATTCCCTTGTTTTTAGAATGTTACTTGTATTCTTGTATTGTATGGGATCGTGGTTATTCTGTGGGTTGCTCTGGAAGTTTGTACATATGCTTTAATACAGTATATTCTGGCATATAAGACTACTTACTAACCCAGGAAAATCTCAAAAGTTGGGGGTCGTCTTATACGCCGGGTGTTGTCTTCTTATACGGTGAGTGTATCCCAAACTCTAAATTTTAACTGGAAAAGTTGGGGGTCGTCTTATATGCCCAGCCATCTTATATGCTGGAATATTAACAATAGTTATTATGTCTTGAATTTAATTGCATTTATTTGCTATAGCATTCATGTCCTTCGATGCATTCCTTTCCCTCCATTATACCACTATAACAAACTTGTAAGGTAGGTTAGTCTGAGAAGATGTAACAGGTTCAAGGTGACCGTGTTTGAAGACTACATTTCAACTTACCATTCTGGAGGCCCCTCCATGTGCCCAAGAAGCTGTCTGCTACTATCTGTCTCCATTTTTAGTGGCAGTCAGTGCTTTGCAGTGATCACTGGCAAAGGAGATTTCTTGCGGGGGGTGGGGGAGAAACCTTGCTCAAAAATAGAGGCAAGGAGGGACTTTTTCCATGATGTCTCCCCACTCAGAAGTGAAGACACATTCTAAGACCCTTTCTGAACAGAACACAATCCTGTCATGGGAAGAGATCTAGAGGTTTCCCTTCTACAACCCCCTCCCCCACGCAACACATTCTGGCCACACATGACAGAGCATAGCCACTTCCTTGTGTATAATTACCAGGAATTGTCCATGACTTGATGGTGCCTCATAATAACAACCAATGCACACTTAACGAGGAATGAAATCAAGTGGTTCCAAAGCATTTATGGTTAGAAAGATACATAGAACTTCACTTAAAATTATTAAAGGACAGAACTGCAAGCCTGAGATAACGTTAACAATGCTATAATTTTATATTGCAGATAATCAAGATGTTGCTATTTATCATGATGACCCTTTGGGTCATGGGATTTGCAAGCTCAGAACAACACTCAAGAAGAAAAAGAATGTTGGCTCCTGAAGTGTACATGAATATTGTAAGGACCTATTCACACCACAGTTCTTTAGTCTGTGTTTACAGCTCAAGAAGCCTTTGTAATTTCGCAGTTCTCACAGAAGCAAAAAAGGGCATACTTAGTCAATGTCCACACTGGTCACTGATTGTCTCTGTCCTCAGTCTGCTGAGATAGAGGCACCCCCTCTCCCCCTGTTCTTTACTGCTCATTTCTTCTTTTCTACAGGGGCAGAGGTTTTCAGAAGAGGATAGAAAAACATTTCCTTTCTCTTTCTTTTGGGCTTACTTCTGAGTAAGATGACTAAGCAGAAAGAAATAGGGGGTATAATCTCCACAAATACATCTGTTCACTTTCCAAGTTTCTTTCAACAAAGTCTCTCGTCTTCCCACCCCCTGTTTTTTGTTTCTGTTTTTTGCACATGTGAGCTGCTTCAGAGGAGCTTTTTTCTGTGCCTGATTACAGCCTCAGATTTCTCATTATGACTGAGTGATTGTTTTTTTTCTTCTTGCAGAGTGAGGTTATAGAATACAATGGTTACCCCAATGAAGAATATGAGATCCTTACAGATGATGGGTATTATCTTATCATCAACCGAATACCTTCCGGCAGAAATCAGTCAGAGAATGCAGGTATTTTGTTTTGATTCTGCTTTATTTCTCTAGTTACTGGGCCTTTTCAAACTATGGCTATATTTGGATAATCTGGAATAAAACACAGATATTCCAGAATATCCATGCTTTATTCCAGAATATCCAAATACAGTGGTATATATGTGGAGATCCAGCCTACGCTGAATGATTTCCATACCTGAGAATGAGTCAGCCATTGGGACAGCGTAGGGTTGGCACATCAGTCATAGGAATACAATTTCAGTTCTGTCATATTGCTGGTGTGTGTAACAGAATCATAGGGACAAAAAGACTTGCTTTCGCCCACCTGAATAATGTCCCAGTCCAGAGGGAGGGATGGGAGAAAACTGTTTAAATCAATACTAATTGAATGCAAAAAAAAAAAAAGAAG
Source organism: Aspidoscelis tigris stejnegeri (assembly GCA_023333525.1). Lineage (NCBI taxonomy): Eukaryota > Metazoa > Chordata > Lepidosauria > Squamata > Teiidae > Aspidoscelis > Aspidoscelis tigris. The sequence continues at coordinate 84,587,405 of JALMGA010000002.1, read as the reverse complement.
AAGAAGCAAAAAGCCATTTGTACACATTCCTAATGGGCAGCAAAAGCTTTTGTGCTTCTGTTCAGAGCTTCAGAGAGGACTGAAAGGGGATTTGGAGCAGATTTGGAACGGAGTCGCGATTGGTGATGAAGCAAATTTGAAGTCTAGAACATTCAAAGTAGCTCTGTTTAGATCAGTGGTTGTCATGCCCTGCTCAGCCTCCTCGGAAGAGGATATGCCTGCAATGCCTGCGATGCAACCACAGGCTGAGGAGCAGCCACAGCAGAGCATTCCAGGCATGGAAAAGCCAAGGCTGGGTCCAGAGGAGCAGTCAGACAGTTCTGGTGACGAGTCCACCTGTAGGGAGCCTAATCAAAGGCTCTCTCATAGCCTGTTAGGCAGCAGAAGCAGGTGAGAAGGAGGTCAGAGCGATTAGCCCAGCTGCACCGTGGGTGTGGCTCTGACTCTCCTATATAAGAACAAGCTCACGGTGCTTCCAGTTGCTGCAGACAACGTCTGAACAGCCTTTTGTTACCTGAGCTGAAATCCTGGACTCATTGGGACCTGCTGACTCCTTCGACTACCTGACTCTTGCTGACTTCTGAACTCCTAGACCCTGGACTGGTGCTGACTGCGAGAATGCCTGAAATCTTTGGGACTGAGTAGCCACGCGAGTGTCTGCCTATTGCCCAACTGGCCTGCGACGTGACAGTGGTTCTCAACCTTCCTAATGCCACGACCCTTTAATACAGTTCCTCATGTTGTGGTGACCCCCAACCTAACCCTAACCCCCAACCATAAAATTATTTTCCTTGCTACTTCATAACTATAATTTTGCTAATGTTATGAATAGTAATGTAAAATACCTGATATGCAGGATGTATTTTCATTGTTACAAATTGAACATCGACCATAGTTGAATATAAAAGTGTCATTTTACCTCCAATACTGCTGATTTCTACACAGTAGCTGCTCCCCACTGTATTTGTATGGGGCGTATGTGATGGGGTTGGTGCAATGATGTCATCACGCCAGGTACTCGTATGGGGGCGTAGCTGCATGTGGGCAGACCCACCTGCAGACAGATAGAGGAGCAGTGTCTCGGTTCCTATGTGTTTTCCAATGGTCTTAGATGACCCCTGTAAAAGAGTAGATCGACCCGCAAAGGGGTCACAACCCACAGATTGAGAACCACTGATTTAGATGAAAGCAAAGTTCCATCCCATTTATTTCAATGTGAAACAAACAGGAAAAAAATGTATACATCCCTAGTTACCAGTTAGGCAGATTCTATTTTAGTTACCACACCTCTCCTACCCTGCTGCCACTGAAACAACATAAGATGAAAATACGTTCCCTGGGCTTCTTTGTGAAACACTTTTCAGTCAAGGAAAGGCATTGGGCTTTTTGAAGCACATGGCTGTATGATGCCTTAATCGCATTTGTATCAACATTAGAGAACAACATGGTGTCCGAGCAGGTACTGCACCGTTACTGTGTTATATGGTTTGTATACAAGTTGTGCAGGATATCATGTGGATTTTGCTTCAAGTTTGAAACTACCTGTGCAAATTTCCCCTATCCAGAAATTGACCTACTTTACAGAAGTTTTCAAATGTTGTTGGACTAGTATTAGCATCATTCTCAGTTCAGTCAAAGGCGACAAGACCTGTAATTTAACAAGTTCTAGAGACCCAAGTTTGGAGATCTCTTGTTTATAATTTGCAATGTGGCAGCAAAATATACAATTGGAATACTATTTTATGGATGCTTTTCAAATTTGAAATTTGGTTGAATTGTGTTTTCTGATTCTTTTGTGTGTGTGTTTTTTTTAAATCCTGACCTTTTCAGTTTCAAAGCCTGCTGTTTTAGTGATGCCCGGTATACTTACAAACAGTGGAACCTGGGTGTGTGATACGACCAAAAATAGCTTGGGTTTCATCCTGGCAGATGCTGGTTTTGATGTCTGGCTGGCAAACAACCGAGGAAGCAGGTGGTGTAAAAGACACCAGAATTTTTCAATTAATCAAGAAGAATTCTGGAATTTCAGGTAGGACTGGTTTTATCACACCATGGCTGAGCACTTAGTTTTGCATTTTTAACCACAATTGCAGTACAAATAACTTGGCTTAAAAAAAAATTAAAGCCTTTCGACATTAATTCACTCTGGCACTATTTTAATTTTTAACTTTTAAAACATATCTATGCTGTTTAATAATGTTTTAATGGGGTCTGTATTTAATACTTATTTGTATATGGGTTTTTATTGTAAGCCACCCAGAGATCTTGGGATATGGGGTGGGATATAAATAAATAAATAAATAAATAAAAGTCTGAGGCAGCAAGTGAGGAGAAGCAATCTGCTTTATGATGTGGAAACTTATTAACAAACGTTCCTGATTTGTGATATCACCTATAAAGAACTAGGAAGAGAATTAGGAGAATGCAGGGCTCCGGAGTGTGAAATGAGATGGATAAGAAGTATGAAAGAAGAGTCATCTTGGGCATCTCTTTAGGTTCAGATTACTTAGGCTGTGTTCACACGTAACAAAAGAGGAACCTCGGAGACACTGTGTGGCCATCGTGCTTTTAGCCCTTCTCTATTCCACTTTTTCTGGCACAGAATCTTAAAGACTGGGATAAGGAGCAGCCTGGTGTGTGAACAATCCACCTCAAAGTCACCTCAGAGGTGCTTTTTTGGCTGTTCAAGTCATATAATATTTCTGTGAATGTGTTTGCTTCTTCCCATATCTATCCATGGAAGGGTCCAGGGGATTGGGTGTGTTCAACCAGGAATCTGATTCCTGACTGACTGAAGTGCAATCTATAGATTTTTTTAAAAAAAGAAAAGGAAATTGTAGTCTTCAATGGTCATGTCTATACCTTTATTGGTTTATTTTGAACTTGCTTGTAATATATCACTGCTAGGGGACAGACTGATAGGCAGCATGCTGGCTGGCAAACTGAAGTGACATAGTAGTGGAAGAGGGAAAACATGGCAATGGGTGAACTTCATTTCATTCTGCAGAAATGGCTGTTGAGCTATTCAGAGGGATATAGGACTCCAACAACTCCCCTGATGCTTGATTTGCTGGATATCCCTTGCAGATGATGATAAGAACATAAGAGGAGCCCTGCTGGATCAGACCACAGACCATCTAGTCCAGCATCATGTCCCACACAGTGGCCCATCAATTATTTATGGGCATCTCAAGCAGAAGACAAAGGTGAAACCTTCACCTGCTCTTAAATGGACTTTGGAGGCATCCTACCTATCTCCCCAGCTTGGAGGATGTATCAACGCATCCAATACACCTGTCATTCATTAATTTGTCTAACCCTTTCTTAAAGCCATCTGGGCTGGTTGCTGTTAGCACCTCTTCTGATAGCAAATTCCATAGACCAATGACCCTCTGGGTGAAGAAATGCTTCCCCTTGTCTAATCTGACTCTCCTACCAATTGGCTGCATAGACAGACAGACAGACAGACAGACAGACAGATGCAAGTTGTGATGGTGAATATTTAAATCTGGAGTCATCAGAAATCAAGACTCAATCTCATCTAACAGGAGTGGTGAAATTGAAATTGGGTAGAGAAGCATGACCTCAGGTTGTGGTTCTTTAAGAACATTGCATGCCGAATTAATTGCATTGAGTAGAATTGATCAGTCTTTCACTGTATTGCTTTCATCTTGCCTCTTCACATGCTCTTTGGTTCTATTGCAGTTTTCATGAAATGGCAATGAATGACTTGCCAGCCAGTATAAATTTTGTTCTGAACAAAACTGGACAAGCACAAATCTACTACATCGGCTATTCCCAGGGCTCTACTATAGGTATGTTGTCAAACTGCAACCTGAACGATTTGGTGTCACATACAAAATGGTTGCACCATACAGATACTAGGGGGCTGGCCAGATGCACATCTTAAAAGAGTGCCAATTTACTACTGAACCCAATTCAAGGTGCTGACTTGGCTTAAATGGCTTGGGACCCAAATATTTAAAGAAATGCCTTCTCCCATATTAAGCGGTTCATGTCTTAAGATCTAAAGGGGAGGCCCTCCTGGTAGTACCATCATCTTCAGTACTTAAAAGTGGTTACTAGGAGCTGTGCACTGGTGTTTACTGGTTGGGAGAAAGAGCTCTTCTTAGATACAGACTCACAGGTGGGACCTTCTAGGCCAGTGATGGTCAACCTATGACACGCATGTCACAGGTGACATCCCAAGTCCTTTTGGGTGACACACATCGTCACCCTGGCACCTGGGCGTATAGTGCTTGCTTGTACGAAATACCAACTTTCAACTGAAGATTTAGCAAATGAAATTCAGCAAGAAAAGTCACTAATGTACAGAATTATTTGTTTTTGCTTTTAATGAAATACATATATCAAAAATATAACTTTTTTACTAGAGCTACAAACATCACGAAATTATGGATATTTCTAGATGTGACACAGCACCCAGGTTAAGCTAGGTTTTCTTGCGAATTTTGACACACCGAGCCCAAAAGGTTCACCATCACTGTTCTAGGCTAATGGCTTTAAAAACTGAGAACAGGAGTGATCTTCTTCTTGACAAACAAAATGCAGATGAAAGGATAAACAACTGCACTTTGCTAGCTGCCTGCAACATCTCTGGAGCAATGTAAATTAACCTTGATTACTAGCAAGAACTGTGTAATCAGATACGGCATTTAATCAATTTAAAGGTCATCTCAGATTATAACAGTCTTGACAGAATAATGCCTTTCCATTCTTTATCTGGACTAAAGTGCCCAAATCAGGATTATTTTCTATTTGGATTAAGTGAATTCTCAGGCTGTTTCAGATTGTTAGCTCATTCTATTTCAAAACATGGAAATACACAAGTGGGCTATTTGGGGAGGGAACCGTACTTTTAGGGGTGTGGTCCCCACTTTCTCCTTTCCAGTAACAGGCTTTGTTGTGGGTGTTTTACTTGGAAGGGTTAGAACATCACTGGGATAAAAGACATATAGTGAAATATAGAAATAGAAAAAGTTATATTTCATCTACCTTCTCCTTTCTCTCTTGTCTCTGCAAGGAGAAGGCCAGTGAATCCTCAATTTCCTTTTGTCAACGCACAAAGGAAATGTTTCCTTTCATTAAAGGGAACTTCTGTGCAAAACCAGCACAGTACAGCCTATGGGTGTTTTTCCACTAGCAGCAAGTACCCCTTAAGTACCTATTAGACACCAGTTTGGTGGGACCGATCAGGAAGACCCCATTCTCACTTTAGACCCCATTAGAACCCAAAGTGTTTACACCTGGTCAAGGGAAATCTGGATTGGATGGGTCCTTCAGGCCCTGAAATCCAGTCTTCCTGTGGACACCAATAAAGGGGACTTCAATCCGGTCTTCAGCCTTGAAGACTGGATTAGATGGCCACAATTGGGTCAGTGGTGTCCAGAGGCAGGGTCCAGAGGGAGCGCCTTTGTTGGGGTACAGGCAATCCAAAACCCAATGCTTCAAAGTAGGTGGCTATTCTCCAGAGACAGTTCTGGAAACAGCTCTGAAGTTCAGCACAGACTGTATTATGGAGCTCAGGCTAGGCTCCGAAGAATCTCTGTAGTGGCTCTAGAGATGCCCCCTCAGTGCCCATCATCCCCCCCAGAAACGTTGCTGGACCCCTTTGCATCTTCTGCTTGGGAACAGATGGGTGCTCCACATGGGTGCTCTGGTGTTCCCACTGTGATCATGACTAGCACCCATTGCTATTGGGTACTACACTGCCCATGGAGATGCATCAGGTACTTGCCGGGATCTGGATCTTCTAAATTTGGATTTGTTGAAGGACCCATTTCTTAGGTCCAGATCATCCTAGATCCAGATAAGGAAGGTAAGTGGGACCCCCCCCCCCAATGAGTCTTCAAAAACAGCCAGGGGATGAGGGTGCATGCTGCTTGGGGTATCCCTTGGCTGTGCCTGTTTTGGGCAACAGTTTCCTTACTCCAATAATTTAGCCAGCAGAACCACACAACATCATTGTGGGACACAAGCCACCACTGATCCTCTCCTCTCACTCATTTCCCCCTTTTTACTCTTTGAAAACAAACAATGCCCCTATTGAGGGATGCTTTGAAATTGCAAAGTAGCACAAAACTGTAGTTACAAAAAAGAAAAAACCGAGACTAGTGAATTGCATGAATATTCATAATTTGGCCATTCGAACTTGAATGGAACATTACAATATTTGTATGCTAACATTCGAACAGATACAAATGTTTCTGGACATTCATATGAATAGTTTGGACATGCGTTCAACTGGGTAAACATACTGGATACATATTTATTCATATCAGATATGTATCCATTTGTACCAGATGTGTATTCATTCATATCAGATACATATCCATTCGTATCTGATATATATCTATTCATATCTGATACGTACTGGATACGTACCGTATTTTCCGGTGTATAAGACGACTGGGTGTATAAGACGACCCCCAACTTTCCAGTTAAAATATAAAGTTTGGGATATACTCGCCATATAAGAAGATGACCCCCAGTGTATAAGACGACCCCCGACTTTTGAGAAGATTTTCCTGGGTTAAAAAGTAGTCTTATACGCCAGAAAATACAGTATTCATTCATATCCGATGCATATCAAATGTCTGTACAAATAGATTTGTATCAAATAGAATTTTACAACATTCAAATACCTTCTATTCGTATGAATACAGATTTTCAAACATCCGATTAGTTTCAAATTGAATGCCCCAAAAACATCCGTGCATATCCCTAACTGAGACTGGGCCTTAAAGTAGCTCTTGTGTAAAGTAGATGGGGAATTGAACTGGCATCTTGGAGGGAGAGAAGGAAGCAATGTTGAATGACCAGTAATGCTACCAAGGGAATCCACATTCTGATGTGGCAACAGGGAAATATGGAGGGTGGAGTTTAACTTATCTGCCTCTGTAAAGTCAAGATTTGAATGCTAGGCTGCATCCAATTGCTGACAGCAGAGGGAGAAGGATTTGATGAGTGGTGAAGAGAGAAAGGTATGGTTTTCCCATGTTGAGCATGGGAGAAATGAATAATGAGAATGAACAAGTCTGTTCTGAGTCTGTGCTATAATACAGATGTGAGAACAATGGGACACATATTTGATCCTTGTTCCCCACCAATCCTGATTATCCCTGCAATGTCTGATGGCACCTGGAGAAAACAATGAAGTGGTAAATAGAGACAAAACTACTAATTTGGGGGAGACTGAACTTTCAGAGTTACCCCAAATTCTGTAGACAGTATTCCAAAGTTTCACTCTCAGATTGATTACACAATACAGCTGGCCACGTGAAAACAAAAAGTGTCTCAATCACATGCTTGTTATCTTTTAGGATACAAACAGAGAGCAAATCAGGGTTCCCATCTGTCTCCAGTTTGAGTCATTAGCAACCTGATTACATCTGGGTGTCTCAATACTCTGCCTTCTTTGGCAGGCAAATGGGAGGGATAAAACATGTTTTATTTTTAGATCTGGCTTTTGATTCTTGACTTGGCTGTCCAATTTCTCAGGATTCCTCTGGTCACTTCTGGCCTTGCCACAATGATAACAATTCTTATATGCCAAATTCTTGCAAGACTGTTCTTGTCCCTTCAGACATAGCAAATACATTTTATATAAAAGAAAATCGTCTAACAAGGTGGGGACCCAGGGTAAGGCCTTCTTGGTGGTAGCCCCAGACTATGAAATAACCTCACATTGAGATGTGCCAAGCACATTCACTATATACATTCAGGAGATAAATGAAGAGGCACTTAATTACACTGAAGCATCTTCCCTTCTGCTCTTTCAAGCATTATTTTTATCGTGTTTAGTGTGCTCTTTTTATTCATTTTTATGGTTGTAACTCATCCTGAAACCTTTGATATAGGATGAAAGGGCAAATAAATAAATCTGTGCTTATTTTGCAAGCAAACTGCAAGGGATTTATACATTTTCATAGCACAATAATGTGTTTCTTGTTTGACTTTTATTATCAAGATGATGATCATTAATAATGTACAGTCTTGGTAGTGGGATAGAGCGCACATCTATCCATATACAGTGGGCAAATATAAAGCTATTATTTATGAGATAAATCCTGTCATGGTTATGTTTTTGAGGCTGCTATAATTTTTACTCTTTCTTTCTAGGTTTCATTGCATTTTCTGCAATTCCACAGCTGGCTCAGAAAATTAAAATCTTTTTTGCCCTTGCCCCTGTATACTTACTGAATTATAGCAAATCGCCGTTTGTGAAACTCTCATTTCTAGATGAAAACTTTGCAAAGGTACATATTGTTTTTTAGTATTATTCCCATTATTATTTAAAATACCACATTATTCCCATTTATTATTTAAATTAGTTCATTAAATATATTAAAATTAATAGGCCTTAAATGATGTATCTTTCCTTCTGCTGCTTAGCGAGTAACAGTAAATTTAGAAAATCACTTTCCCTCAAAGTCTTACAAGATAGAGGAAATAAACAGAAAAGAGGTACGGAATTACTTCCAAGATTATGTCCTGTGATTTACTAGAAATCCATAAAGCAAGCCAATGCTACTATGCACATACTTTTATATATATTTGAGGCTAAGCTAGAGAATAGGGATGTGCATGAATATTTGTAACATTCAAAATTTGTATAAATTTGGCCAAATTAGAACATCCGAATTCAAATCTAATATTGGCATATTTGAAGAGACATATCTGACATTCAGATTTGAATAGAACGTTTTGATACATTCGTATGAAGCTTTGTATGGGATTTGTATGCTATTCGTATGCAGTTGTATTGGATATGTATGGGATTGAACATTCATATCAAATACAAACCCTACCACATTCAAAGAGGATCTATTCAAATGAATTTGAATTTTCTTGCATTCAATTAAACATGAATTGAATACAAAAAAATAAAAATAAAAATGTACACATCCCTACTAGAGAAATGCACTGAACATGGTTTTGCCATTCTGATAGTGTGTCCTGCCCTTGAGTTGGCTTGCAGCAGCTGTTTAACCACTGAATTGTGAGAGCTACCTATGTGTCAGGGGGCCTTTCTGCACTTGGCCTTATTCTAGAATTTATCTCAGAATAGGGACCTGCACTCTGCATGGTAGTGCAGACCGTGGAAGGTCCCAGGTGAGGACTGCCGTTGTCTGCATTAGCTTGTGGCCAGCAGATGGCTACCCTGAGACATATTCCAGAAAAAGGCCAAGTGCAGAAAGGGCCTGAGTGTCACAATAGGACAAAACTGTTAGCATGTTGTGCAGGCATTAGAACCCCTTATTCTAATTCAGATGGTACAGGTCCCTAGCAGCAACTCTTCTCTCGAAGCATCTTGCATGGTGCTGGTGCCAATGGCAAAATGAGGATGAAAATTGAAGAGAATATAGATAGATAAGGACAGCTTCACACAGTCTTCTTTTTCATGTAATCATATCTATGGAATAGTTTATATCACTATTTTAATGAAGTAAGTTATATATGAGCCTTTTTGCACTTAATTGTCATGGAATAATGTCTCATAGCAATTAAAATAAGGGACAGCGGCTGGTGTTCGCATTGCAAGCACAGTCCTATCCCAAACTTCACCAAGGCTGACTCCAAACTTGCGGAATAAATTCACAGTTAAAGGTAAAAGTGTAGCTTACCTGCTGTGCTGCAGTGACTGGCCATTCCAACTTGAAAAGCAGCTCTGTAGCTTCCCATCAGAAGCTGCGAGAGCTGAGTTGGTGCACACTGTCATGTGGGTTGAGGCAGCCAATCATTTTTGAGCTGCCATCCTGCTCTTGTCATGCTGTTCTTGCCGTTCTGCCCAGAGTGGAGGGAAAATTCAAATTTTCTTTGTACTCCGCAGCAAGTGTCTTTAGATCAGCATTAAGGTAAGTCCACAGCAACTATCAGATAATGTGACCCCATGACGATCCATCAATCATTGTGTGCGATGCCCTAATTGCGACTGTACATTCTGCTGCGCAGTATAAACGAGTCTGGATGCAGCCCAAGACCTACCTGGATCTAGGTGAAGTGGCATAACAGGCCACTGCTATAGCAATCGACAACATGATACACAACTGCAGTGCCACAGTCCCTCTCTCACACACAGCATCACAGTGTGAATGCTGCACATGGGATGCTCTCTGTTAAGTTATGGAGTGGTAAAAACTGCCCCACAGCTCTTGGCCACTCTGTGACAAAAGCAGCACCACAGGGTGGATATAGCGCCAAAGGGCACCAGACCATCTTGATTGGTCAAGTGCAACCAGGCCCCAAATGTCTTCTAACTATACCAAATAATTATTTCCCCCTTAATTTTATACTAAAAATTTAGTATTGCAGCTGAGCTATTGCAGAATGCGTCAGCTAGGTCGCTGACTGGGACAGCATTGGCTGCCAATTCACTATCAAGTCCAATTCTAGGTATTAATTTTGACTTATAAGGCCCAAATATCTAAAGGAACACCTTCTCCCATATTGACCTGCCCATGCCTTAAGATCTGGAGGGGAAGCCCTCCTAGTTGTCCCATAACCCTCAGCAGCAAAGGGGGTGGGCACCTGGGAGGGGGCTTTCTCAGTGATGGCCCCTAAGATGTGGAACAGTTTCCTCCTTGAGGTGTGTCAGGCTACTTCACTGTATATGTTCAGGAAGGCAGTGAAGATGCATCTCTTTGCTTTGGTCTTCAGTTAAACAGGGACATATTTTCCCTTCTGACTTGCAGACACTGTTGTTTTAATATATGCTCTTATCATATTAATATATTTGATTTTAAATGTTGTTACCTGCCCTGAGACCTTCGCGTATAGGGCAGAAGAGAAATATAAATAATAAATAAATAAATAAAAACTTCCTATTACATTTTTTCAAGAATCTGAACAGCAACTAGTTGCCCCTCATGCTGCACATATAAACAATTTTGTATTTTACAGGCTGTATTGGGTAAAAGAGAACTTTGTATTCTACCAAACAATAAGACAAGAACATTAGTCGCTAACCTATGCAGAAGTGGTGTCCTAGACAATCTTTGTGTGAACTTAGTTTTCTCAGCTGGTGGAATTAATAAAAATAATGTAAACACGGTATGTATGTGTATATATTAATGATATTTATTCCAGATGTTACCACATGTTAAACTCGGTCCTGAATAATTCTTTTTGTCTTTAATTTAATAACGTTTTGATTTTGATTGCATATTTATTATTTCTACATTTAATATACAACTATATACAGTAAGTAATGCCAAGATACATTCTTTTTTTCTAAGTTAAACTTATTGCCTCACGTTATTTATTGTTTCTGCTCTAATACAAAACTTTTGAAGCCTAATGTCTGCTCTGGATTTTGTTCTTCAGGATTTCTTTAAATGTTTAGGTTGTGACCAGACACAGCAAAAAAGCCAACTCTGAGGTGGTTTGAAGGAGGCCTCGAGATGGGATTGCTCACACCTTGTCTGCCTGTCCCTCTCTCCTAAATGTTCTATGCTAGAAAGGGTGGATTAGAGTAGGGTTGGGGACACATGGCCCACAAACTGCTTTCAGGTACCTCTGAGGCACCCCTTCTATTTTGTTTGACTATGGTCTTAGTTGTTCAGCTAGCATTCTTCTTTTCTTGTGTTTTCGATAAGTCTGATATAATTTTTGTCATCATTGCTCCTTGTGGTAATTGTGAAACTGAAAGCAGTAAGGGTCTCCATTCTGATTTTTTTTTTTTAAAAAAAATCATTTTAAAATTTTAAGTCTCATCAAATTGTCAGATAGTCCTGTTAAATATTCTCCTGCAGTGATACTTCACACCTTTTTATAAGATTCCATTATAGTTAGATTTTTAATTGTTTCCCAGTTTTATGCTACTACCATCTGTGTAGCTATTGGCAGAAACATTCACAATTTCTTATGCTTTATTATTTTGTTCCCATGGTAAGCATAATTCTGTGTCCCATTCTATATAGCATTAATTATTATTTTTGACTTGTGCCAAAAGAGATTTAATAACACCACATTTTTTGTTTTTCCAGAGTCGTTTGGATGTTTATGCATCCCACTTGCTTGGCTGTACATCTGTAAAAAACATCTTGCATTGGGCACAGGTAGAAATTATGAAATGTTAATCAGAAAATATATCAGGAAAAAGTTCTCTTGATAATAGAAAAGTGTTTTATTTGATCCATCTCCTAATGGAAGATTCTTATATATATTAAATTTAAACAATTAGAAATCTAGAATTCAACTTTTCTAAAGTGCCATCTGCTCGTGGCAAAGTTGTTGATTTAGTTCTCTCACAAGTGTAAAATAAGAAAAATTGTAGTACAAAACAATTGAAATCTGTTTCTTCCTGATTCTTAAATTTCCAGATGCGCAATAGTGGAGAGTTCAAACAGTTTGACTACGGTTCTGAGAATATCAAGAAATATAATCAAGTAAGTAGAGAGTTCCCTCTAAAATGATAAGAATAGTGTTTCAGATAAGATTCAAAGTCCATATCAGTTCAATTTAGCAAGACACCACCAGACGTGATAATTGAAATTAGTAATCCTCCCTATCTGAGCTGGCTGAGGTGGTCTCGGATGTGGTGTTGGAAGCCTCTGCCACAGTGGTGTTGGGGGATTTCAACATCCATGCCGAGGCTACGCTCACTGGACCAGCTCAGTTCTTCATGTCCTCCATGACAACCATGGGGCTGTCTCAATTTGTATCTGACCCGACTCATATAGCGGGTCACACCCTTGATTTGGTTTTTGCCTCAGAGCGGACTGGTGAGTATCCGTTGATAGGAGGGCTGACCGTCAGCCCGTTGTCATGGACAGATCATTCGCTGGTGAGTTTTGGACTTTCAATGGCAGCTCCCATCTGTGGGGTGGAACCTATTGAAATGGTCCGTCCCCGGAGACTTATGGAATCTGAGCGATTCCTGAATGCTCTGGGGGATTTTCCGGTTGGTATGACTGGCGCACCTGTCGAAGCCCTGGTTTCTCTCTGGAATCAGGAGATGACCAGGGCTATTGACATGATCGCTCCCAAGTGCCCTCGGCATGCTTGTGGAGCCCGAAAAGCTCCTTGGTATTCCATTGAACTACGGGCGATGAAACAGGAAGGTCGACGGCTAGAGCGCAGGTGGCGTAAATCTGGCTGTGAATCTGACCGAACACAGGTTAGAGCACACTATTGTGCCTACCATGTGGCGGTGACGGTGGCGAAAAAGAACTTTTTCTCCACCACCATTGCGTCCTCGAGTAGCCGTCCAGCAGAGCTTTTCAGAATAGTAAATGGCCTCGTAAAACCAAATTCAAAGAAGCATGAGCCAAGGCCAGGTAATATCTGCTGTGACAAATTTGCACGGGCAGGTCGATATGGGAGGCTTTCTGCACAGGTGCGCTGCCCTGGCCAGACGGGTAGGCACAGTTTCACTGTGCAGACACATCCTAAAAGGATGCGTTTTCACAGTGAAACACCCTTTAAGGGCACATTATATGTGGTGTTTTTTTTATCACCCATAAAGCACACATTAGAGATAGATAGGGGCAGCCACGGCCGCCCCTATCTGTCTCTAATGGGTACCGCTGTGCAGACGCGGTCTACTCATTCCATTCTTAATGGGTGCCACTGTGTGGATGTGATTTCCCACATGTGTGCTTAATGGGTGTTACTGTGCGGACGCTCCGTGCTAAAAGCGGCTTAAAAAGCTGCCGCTGTGCGGATGTGTGCTTCCACATCTGTCCTTAATGGATGTTTAAGGGCATGTGCGAAAGCACCCTATATCTCAAAACAGAGACCTGCCATCCACATGATAGTGCAGACCACAGCAGGCCTCAGACAGGGCAGGCCATAATCTGTAATATACTATATATATTATTGTTGCTTTAATATATGTCTGATTTTAAATGTTCTTACCAACCCTGAGACAACCTTTGGGTATAGGGTGGAATAATCATAATCTCTGCATGCAGCTGGCAATTTCCTATTCTGAAATATAATCTGGAATAAGGCCCAGTGCAGAAAGGTGAGAATTCAGTGTGAGCCAGACCTGTGACCACAGTGAGTTTTCAAGACAAGAACAAATTAGTTAGCAGTAGAATAAGATAGCAGCATGTTGTGTCTTTTTGCAAGTGCTTGTCACAGAACAGCAGAAAAGAGTTAACTGGGTAAATGTAACCTTGTTTGTTCCTGCCCTTTTCTGTAAGAATTGAGATCTGAGGGATTTTCGCACTGCAACGCGTTCCAAACGGAACGCGTGCAGGCGGGCAGCTTAAGACACTTCCGGGCGCTTTTACCGTTCTCCGGCGCGTCTCTGTGTGAACGGTAAAAGCGCCCGGAAGTGTCTTGGCCCGGCAAAGGCCGGCCAGGGGCGGGGATTCAGCTGCAGCGCTGCCGCCCATTGGGTGAGAGCACCCAAGGGGCGGGCAGCGCTGTCAAGCCACCCGCCCCATGCTTCGTGCCAGCTCTACGGGCCCGGATCGGGCCCGCGAGACCTGGCACGAAGATGCCAGGGCACCCGGGCACCCATCATGGGGCCCGGGGCAAGGCCCCTATGGGGCAGGACCCCTTTGAAGATCAGAGCCCATCTTGCCCATCTACGGGCTGCAGGCGCCTGGATCTAGGCGCCTGCAGCCCGCAGATCAGCCACACACCCCAGTCCCCAAAACCCCCACCCCCAACCACCCTCCGGCCCGGATCGGGCCCATCTTCGCTCTGTGGGTGCCCACAGCGGGGCACCCACAGAGCGAAGATGTTTCCCCCCCCTCCCCCAGGGCCCTGGGAGGACGCGCACGCGACGGAGGACTTACCTCGTCGCCGTCCAGCGTCCAACTGAGGGTGGCATTGTGGGATCGCGCAAGACGCAGCCCCCCTAGCCCCCCTATTGGACAAGCAGTTCACGTGAACTGCTTGTCCAATAGGGGGCCTAGGTGGGCTGCGTCTTGCGCGATCCCACAATGCCACCCTCATTTGGACGCTGGACGGCCACGAGGTAAGTGATTCCTTGCGCGCGCGTCCTCCCAGGGCCCTGGGGGAGGGGGGGAAACATCTTCGCTCTGTGGGTGCCCCGCTGTGGGCACCCACAGAGCGAAGATGGGCCCGATCCGGGCCAGAGGGTGGTTGGGGGTGGGGGTTTTGGGGACTGGTGGGGGGTGGCTGATCTGCGGGGCGCTCGCGCCCCGCAGATGGCCGCGATGGGGGCGGGGGGGACCCTTGGGGGACCGGAGCGATGCCCTCCGGCCACCCAAGGCGTTCCTCGCCCCCAGCCAGCCCAACATCGACCTCCTGCCACCCCAGAAAGGGGTGACAGGACGCCGATGCTGGTGGCTCCTTCCCGGGTCCGGCAGCCCCATTGGGGCTGCCGGACCTGGGAAGGAGCCACGTCCCGGCGGCCGTCGGAGATGACAGACGGGACGCACCGAATCGGGGTTCCCCTGTCCCATCTGCCAGGGTCACTGACCCTGGCAGACGGGAAAGGGGAACCCCGATTCGGTGGGTCCCGTCTACCGGCTTCGCCACGCCGGCGCAAGCGCCGGCCCGGCAAGTCGGGCCCTGGGGGCGTGCCGACGGCTGTCAGGGAGAGAAGCGTGCGAACGCTTCTCTCCCGGAACGCGCCGGGGCGGCTCGTCCGCGTTCGAACGCATGCAGAGCACTTTAAAGTGCTCTGCATCCGGAACGCGTGGAGGACAGCTCCGGACACGAGGCGGCGCAAGCCCCGCTCGGGCAATGCGTATGCCTCGTCCGAAGCTGTCCTCCACGCGTTCGGAAAAGGCCAATGCGAAAAGGCCTCTGTTTCCGTTTCACTTTTGTAGTTAGTTGATTGCTGTTCAACAGGAGAGAAAAGAAGCCATGTAGTATAACAGACAGAATAGGCAAACTGAAATGTTAACGTTTGTTAGACTTAGTAAAGTATAAGTTTTGAAGCTAACAAAACTTATGGACTCTATTCTTGGTAACCATATTGCTATTGTACTCTAGCACAGAAGTACAGCTCTGCAACTAGAAAAATTCCGCACACGCATATCTTTATCCCCAACACAGCAACCATATAGCAGTTTCAGTCTTCTCTGCATAGTAGAGTATAAAGCATAACCACCACTTGCTTAGTAGATAGATAGACTTAATTTCTGACATAAGCTCTACATATTTCTTAGGTGGTACATATGTTTTAGTCAGGTTTAGTTGGGACTGTAGACCAATAGATGGAGATGGTATGAGTGGCCAGGGGGAACAAAGGAACAGAAGACTGAAAGAAGGTGATGGT
Organism: Aspidoscelis tigris stejnegeri; assembly: GCA_023333525.1. Taxonomy (NCBI): domain Eukaryota; kingdom Metazoa; phylum Chordata; class Lepidosauria; order Squamata; family Teiidae; genus Aspidoscelis; species Aspidoscelis tigris. The sequence goes on along the minus strand of JALMGA010000002.1, from coordinate 84,571,177 downwards.
AATAAAGTAGTAAGGTAGAAGGGGAGAATTCTAAGGTGGAAAGTATCAAACTTTCCAGGTGAAGGTATGAACTTGGCCTCCTCACTTACCTCTGGTTTTTGTTGCTGTATATGTTTTTATTGTATATGGTGTTATTTTTTTCATCCTGTTATGTGATTTACTATTTAGGGTCTTTCTGCACTTACCACGCCTAGTTCCACTGGGTCTAGACCAGTGAAACCTACTGGTCTGGAAGATAGTGCAATGAGGTTTGGAACATCATTGTCTGTACAATGGTGCTGATCAAGACCAGCCCATGCCCTGGCCCCAGCCTCCAAAGACTCTGAAAGGCTAGGAACTCACAGATCCACATTAACATGTTGACTGTTGAAGCCTAGAAGTGCATGTTATTGGATTCCAGTTCCCAGCTTCTGTGGTCTTGCTAGTAATGCCTGATGGAACCGCTGTCAAAAGCAGCAGAAGGTCGAAAATCAGTAGTCTTTGTCACAAATAAGTGAACAAACCAATTATAATAACTGGAAATGTGTTCAAGTATGCAGTGTGTGTGTGTAAATTGATTATCAAATCATTGAAGATATATATTTGTTCTATTGCAGAAAATTTCATCCAGATTTTATCTGGAACATGGGGTATTTCCTAGTGGTGATGCGAAAACTGTCACTTTCCTTGCTTTAGAAGGCAGGAGATTCTGTGAAAATGCTTGGAGAACTGGATAAAATTAAAAACAAGCAAGGTAGACATTTAGATGGCTGCTATAAACCAACAAAATAAAAGCAGAATATCTGAACACCTACATAAATCCACACGGTTAAGAGCAACAAACAAGAGAAGCCTGCAAGTTAAATGGTTCAGGCCATGCTTCTGTTTCATGGTCAATACACCTTTGAATAGATAGCAAGACAGCCAATCTCTGCTCCTTCCCACAGAGCATCTGGGATGAGTCCTAGTGTCTAAAGAACAGAGCATGAAGACTGATATTCAGGATATTACTGTACACACTGATGGTGCTCCTTGCCATGGTGAAATATATTGCAGCCAATTGATAGGTTGTGATACCTGTGCAGGAAGGCCATGCAAAAGTTATTTTAGCATGCCTCACCCAGCAGCAATGGGAGCCAGAGAGGGTCATGAGGTGAACCATATCTGGGTTGTGATGAGATCAACGGGTGCCTCCCCTAAGGCATCTTCTGCTGCATGTATGGAGCTGAGACCTCAGAGTATTTGATACCGTAGTTACACCATATTTGATTGTTGTGAGTAATTCCTAGTTGACTGCACCTCCAAATGTGCCTCTATGCAGTTTTCCGGGCAGGGATACTGAAGTAGGTTTGCCATTGCCTACTTCTGGGGAGAGGCTGATCAAACCGGCAATGTTTGGCTTTCCAGTCTGCTTTCATTACTGCTGTTTGTTAGACCTTACAATTTATTTTGTTTTTTTACTCCTTAGACCAAACCTCCCTTATACAGTATCAAAGATATGAATGTACCAATGGCTGTATGGAGTGGTAGAAATGATATCATGAGCACACCAAGGGATACAGAGCTAATGCTCCCTCTTCTGGAGAATCTGATATATTACAAGGAAATTCCTCACTGGATGCATTATGATTTTGTCTTTGGGGGTGATGCACATCAAGAAGTGTATGATGATATTGTTGAAATCATCCAGGGTTCCTCATGAAAGGATTATTGTCACCCTTCCAAACATTTCAGAAGGTTTGCTCACTCTGGACCAAAAGTGGGGAAAGGGGAATAATGCATACTTCACATAAAAAGCTGTTTGAAGAAAAAAATCTTTAAAAAACACTGTAGGCCACTTTACTTTCCATTTTAAAAAAATGTGAAAGTGGTTTATGGATCATTAAAAATTAGGATAAAAGCAAAAACCTTATGCGATCTACAGTTTCATCTGCCTCATGTCTATATCAATTTTAAAATAAATAAAACGATTCATCCAGTTCTAGTGAAAAAGTCCTAATACATATGATCTTATTCATATGTTTTCACCCACCTCTTACCTTTTAGTTCTGTTCTTGTTTTATTTCCACTTGTGTAAATTTGTATGTACCTCTTTGCTTATAATGTGCCTTTTTCAATTATAATGAAACAAAATACAGTCGGACTCCATATCTGCAGGGTACCCGTATTTTCTGGCGTATAAGACGACTCGGTGTGTAAGACGACCTCCAACTTTTCCAGTTAAAATATAGAGTTTGGGATATATGCGCCATATAAGAAGACAACACCCGGCGTATAAGACGACCCCTGACTTTTGAGAAGATTTTCCTGGGTTAAAAAGTAGTCTTATATGCCAGAAAATACAGTATATGTTCCAGCTCCTACCAGGGTTAACAAAAAGCTGCAGATACTTCAAATGCAGGGAAATGCACTCAACTGCCCATAATTCCTGTGATTTTTCTCCACCACCATTGCGTCCTCAAGTAGCTGTCCAGCAGAGCTCTTCAGGATAGTAAATGGCCTTATAAAATCTGGCTCGAGGAAGTGTGAGCCAGGGCCATGTAAAATCTGCTGTGACAGTTTTGCAAAGCACTTTGAGGACAAAGTCACTCAGATTCGTAGGGGGTTAGATGTCACTATTGGACTTAGTCCAGGGGAGGCGTTCAGGGAACTGTCTGGGGACGTGGACAAGCTGCTTGCAGGAATGCGGCCGACAACATGCTCTCTGGATCCTTGCCCCACCTGCCTGATAAAAATTAGCTGCCAAGGTATGACCAGCTGGATTCAGGAAGTGGTTCTCTGAGGGATGGGGTGGTTCCACTGGCCCTTAAACAGGCTGGGGTATGCCCCCTCCTGAAGAGGGCTTTACTGGATCCAGAAGATTTAAACAACTATCGTCCGGTAGCTAACATACCTTTTTTTAAGCAAGGTGCTAGAGAAAGCTGTTGCTATTCAACTGCAGGCATGCTTGGAAGAAGCTGATTATCTAGACCCATTTCAATCTGGCTTCAGGCCTGGTTGTGGCACTGAAACTGCCTTGGTCGCCCTGGTTGATGACCTCCAGGAGAGAGACAGAGGGAATGCCACCTTGTTGGTTCTCCTGGACCACTCAGTGGCTTTTGATACCATTGACCATGGTATCCTTTTGGAGAGGCTATGGCGTTTAGGAGTGGGAGGCAGTGCTTGGCATTGGTTCTCTTTCTATCTCCAGAACTGATCTCAGAGAGTGGTTATTGGAGATACTGATTCAACGCCCTAGGAACTCACTTGTGGGTTTCCCCAGGGATCAATCTTATCTCCCATGTTATTTAACATCTATATGAAGCCGCTGGGACAGGTCATCAGGAGATTTGGGGTGAGGTGTTATCAATATGCAGATGATACCCAGCTCTATCTCTCTGTGCCATCTGAATCAGGAGAGGTGGTTGAAGTGCTTGACAGGTGTCTGGAGGCAGTAATGGGCTGGATGAGGGCCAATAAATTGAAGGTGAATCCAGACAAGACAGAGTTGCTGTGTGTCACAGGGTCTCGGGTCAGTGTAGTTGGGAAATACCCTGTCCTGGATGGCGTTGCAATGCCCTGGAAGGGACAGGTGCGTAACTTGGGAGTACGCCTGGACTCAGCATTGACGCTTGAAGCTCAGGTGGAGGCTGTGGCCAGGAGTGCCTATTCCCAACTAGGATTGGTGTGTCAGCTTAAGCCTTTTTTGGACAGAGACAACTTGGCCACAGTCATCCATGTCCAGGTAACTTCTAGATTGGACTATTGCAATCCACTCTACATGGGGCTGCCCTTGAAGATGGTTCGGAAACTACGGCTAGTGCAGAATGCAGCTGTGAGAGTGCTTACAGCGATATCTGGCCGGATGCACATCACACCAGTCTTAAAAGAGCTGCACTGGCTGCTGATTCATTACTGAGTCCAATTCAAGGTGTTAACTTTAACATATAAGGCCCTAAATGACTTGGGTCCCAAATATCTGAAGGAACGCCTCCTCCCATATCCACCTGCCCATGCCCTAAGATCTAGGGGGGAGGCCCTTCTCGTTGTTCCACCACCCTCTATAGTAAGGCGGGTGGGCACTTGAGAGACGGCCTTCTCAGTAATGGCCCCCAGGCTGTGGAATAGCCTCCTCCTCGAGATGTGCCAGGCCCCTTTACTGTATACATTCAGGAAGGGGGTAAAGATGCACCTCTTTGCTCTGGCCTTTGGCTAAATGTGGTACAGTTTTCCCCTATTGCACATATTATTTTTTATACTGTTTTTTATATATATGGTTTTATTTTAAATATTTTTGTCTTTTAAATATTCTGTTACCTGCTCTGAGACCCTAGGGTATAGGGCGGGATATAAATGTAAATAAATCTGGGTGCATTAAAACTGAGGTGACTTTAAAATGCTTGCTTTTCATGAATTACTCCCATAAAATGAATGTTCTACCCATTTTATGCCATAAGACATAAAATATGAGGGCAGGTGTCTGAGGACAGGTAACTCTGCCAAAGAACATTATATGTGGAGCACCTGGGTGCTGTCCTGGCTGTAGAGAATGCCACAGATCTGCAGGGAAGGATGATACACTGCTTGACCTCTGAGCAGTTCCTCGCACCCTCAGCTTCAAATGGTTCAGGTGGGTATTGACCCTCTCAACAGATGTTTCACGCTGCTGAACCATGGAGATGTGCCACCTCAGGCAGTCCATAGATATGTAAACACCAAAGCTACAGATCTGAAATTATTTTAAGCATTGGCAGTGCCCCTTTGAACACTTTTGACTTTTGTATTGTAAAATAAAATAAAATGATATGTTTTTGCTCACTGAGGAAAATGTTATTTGAAACAAGGTGTAAAAACTCTTTTGTCCAGTGCATGATGCCTAGAATACCTTTTGTTGTAGAATGGGAACAAAATGAAATCTTGAGATCTTGAGTTTCTAAATGCCACTTATTTTTGCTTTTCATTGAAGGGAAAGGCCTGTTCGCACTTACCACATAGAACAGTGCCATCCACTTCCTGGTGAGATCTGTTGGCATACGTTGCTGGCTTTCTGGGGTTCACTAGAGCTAAAACACTGTCTACTACTTGACCGGAAGCAGCTAGTCAGCTCCTGGTCAGCAGCATTCACACCCTCTTCTGGATGTGATGCTGTAAGTGGGCACAGTGGTGCAGTTGTGACTGCACAGTTGCACACTGCATCCTGATCTCCATGGTGATCAACCTACCCAGGTCTGACTGTTCACACTTCAACAACTGGTGGTCTGGTTCAGGACTGTACTAGCATTTGAAGAACAAATGGACATCACCATGCTTTGTCTTAACCTCATTTAAATGTAATTATAATAGCCTAAAATCAGAGTAAATAGAGTACAAGTTAGGGGTGTGCACACGAATGCAATTTTTGGATTTGATTTGAGTATTTGAATGTTCAAATTTGAAAAAAATACAGAAAAAATGAATGTATTCAAATTTGAACCAATTTGAATACATTCTTATCTATTTGTACAAATATTCAATTCATATTTGAAGATATGAATGTTGACAACATTCGTATGTGTCCGTACACACTGGTACACATTTGTACAGATCACGTTTTTATCCTGTTTGCATCCCGTTTTCGTCCCGTACGTATCCGTACAAATGCATATGGATATGAATAAGATGTATATGGATATATATGTAATGCATACATATCCGTATACATATGAATGTCCAAATAATTCGCACAAATGATTTGAAACATTCAAATTTGTTCAAATGTTAAAAAATGAATGTATAGACATACTATTCAAATTCAAATAATGAATTCAAACAAATTCGATTGAATTCCGAATGTTTCAAATATTCTTGCACATCCCTAGTACAAGTTGCTATGATTTCTTTCTAGGAATTATTTAAAAATTCCCAGAAGTTGCTGTTTCTCAGATAGACAGTAGATGCCGCCAGATAGCACCTTTCAATGTTTTCAGCCTTTTCAACATTTCTCATTGTTGTTTTCCTGTTTTAATAAACATATGCAGTTCCCACAGGTTGACAAACATTTAGTTTTTCTCCCTACAACAGAACATCCTGTAAGGTAGGTGTGGCAGTGAGAGCTCAGAAGAGAGCTGTGACTAGCCCAAGGTCACCAAGCTGGTTCCATGGAGGAGTGCAGAATCAAGCCCAGTATTCCCAGATAAGAATCCGGCTCCCTAACCGCTACACCAAATTGGCTCACAAAGTAGGAAGTTTTCAGCCTCATTACTCCTTTTGTGAGTTTCCACAACATTGGCAAAAGGTGGAAGCCCACATCTTCTTCTATGCCTCTCAACCTGCAAGCTGGCCACACTTCTCTGATCCGGTCCACTCACAAGGGGCAGATTCCCAAAGTGTGCATGGTTTTATTCCATTGTTTCCCTTTTTTTCCAGAGGGATTGGACGGTCTTTCCACTTGTTCTTTCATATGCCCCTGTTTCATTCCCTGGAACTGCCCCAGATAAGTCATTAGGCCACCCTGAAAGTCTTCATGTGGGTTCTTTCTTAAACTCATTCCCACTGGTACCACACAGCCTACCTGGGTTATCCCAAAAAAGCAAGACCAGCGACTTATTTGCACTTGTCTTTATTCTGAAATATGTCCCAGAATAAGGGCCCACTGTCCACATGCTAGTGCAAGTCACAGCAGGCCCCAGGTGAGACCTGCCAGAATCTGCATTAACATACAGACCATAAACCCCTATCCTGAGATACATCCCAAAATATGGCCAAATGTAAACAGGCCCACGGTCTTAGGTGAAGTCTTCTTTTCTGATAACATATATGACCTAAAAAGGTGGCTCAGCTTTAGCTTTTGTCCATAAGGGCTGCATCCAAGCACAATAAAAAAAAGTACATCAAAAGTGATTTAGAGATGATAGCATATCCATATCCTAGTGTTCCCATTTTACCTCTGACCCACAATCCAAAGTCATTTCCTGGCCTTTAATGTGGACAAGAACTATAGCATCCACATCTAGGTCATCTTTAAGCTGCATTTTCATTGTATAGGTCTGCCGTGAAAAAATCAAAAGGGCAAGGATGTGGATTAGATGACATTAGGTGAACTTCCAGAAATATGAATTTGAATTTTATATAATAGGCAGTTGACAGGCAGAAGTCTCTATTACCTTAAGGAATGCTCCTGGAGTATTTCACTAAAATGAAAGCTTAGTGTATAGTTAAGCCACTCCTTAATTGTAGTTTACCACCTAGGTAGGGCAATTAGATGAAAACAATGTTTTTTTTTATATTATTTCTAGCAAGATGGAGAAAACTGCTATTAGGTGATATAGTAAACTACATAATTAGGAATGTGCATTAATTTTTTTTTGCCTTTGAATTCAAGTCAAATCGAATATCAAAACATTCTATTCTATTTGAATGTTTAGAATCCAAATGTAACAAAATCCGATTTGAATAGAATACATTTGAATCTATTCATACTATTATTAGATTTGAATCTGAAGATACGAATGTTGACAACATTCGTATACGTTATATATATCTGTACACATTTTGTACGCATCCCGTTTTCATCCCATACTATCAGCGCAAATGCATACAGATATGTATGAGATCATTTGAATGAATGGTTTGAAACATTCCAAATTTGATCGAATGTTTAAATTAAAATATGGACATTTGAATTTGAATAGAATGTCTACAAATTCAAATTTAAATTCAAACAAATTTTGAATGTTTCAAAACATTTGTTCAAATGATTCAAAACATTTGAATGTACAGATACGTATGTATTACATACATATCTATACAAATGTGTAGAAATTTATTCAAATTCGAATGTCCACATTCAGTCAAATTCTATTGAATTTTGAATGTTTAGAATATTTCTGTGCATCCCTACACAGAATACAAAATGAATATTTGTGTATTTATTTAGTGTATTTCTGTACCATCATTAACCTTAAAAAATGGAGTCCCTTATAATACACACTATTAGACAAATATTATGGGATTGCTGTTTAAAAAGATCTGACAAAAAAGAAAAGTGAACTGGGAAGGAAAAGGGGGAAAATGAAATTCTTGGTAGAGAAGATAGAGCAACCCTGCCTGTAGTCATGTGCTTCCCAGAATTTCTTGTTCCTAGTGGTGTGTCAAGCCAGAGCAGAAGAAGAAGAAGAAGAAGAAGAAGATATGACTTTCTACCCCACTTTTCTCACCCAATTAAAGGGATTCAAAGTGGCTGACAAAGCTTCTATTCTTCTCCCTACAACAGAACACCCTGTGAGGTAGTTGGGGCTGTGAGAGCTCAGAAGAGAGCTGTGACTAGCCCAAGGTCACCTAGCTGTCTTCATGGGGGAGGGTGGAATCGAACCCAGTATTCCCAGATAAGAGTCCAGCTCCCTAACTACTAGGCCAAACTGGCTCACAGGGTAGGGCTCTGCCAAGGCACAAATTACCCTTTGATGTCATATGAAACTAAGCAATTAGCATATATTATTGGCATTTGGCTGGAAATACAGAATTATGATCAGGAATTTGAGATTTCTGTATCAGGACGTATCAGAGATCCAAAGAAAAGGAGATTGCAGAATAGTTGTTTATAGGAAACAGGAGCTTTGTAAAAATCTGCATTTCCAAAAGCTGGCCAAACCAGGAGGATAATCCCCCCAGAGATGGATTGACAACTACTAAGAATTAACAATGTGATGCTGTAAGTAGGCATGGTAGTGCAGTTGTGACTGCACAGTTGCATATTGCATCCCGATTGCACAGAAAACAAGGAACAGTACAATAAGAGCTATTTGGCAACCCAAACCAAGCTCTGTCTACAGTAAATATCAGGAAGATCTTATATCAGGAATGCTGAATAGGACTAAATAAGTTCCTATTAAATCTATTGTATCTGGCTTGCTTGAATCAGCATCTTCAAAGGAAGTCAAATCACCAACCCTGATGTTGTAATCTTTTTTGGTTCTAGAAATTAGTCATTTTCAGTCCTCTTGGTTCATCCAGAAATCTAGCCAGTAATTTGCCACCTCCTTCTTCCATGTTAAATTAACCACTGCCTTCCATCTCAATAATCATTGGACTAAGATTACAGGAAAACTAATTTGCAGGACAGTTAGAATGGCTCAGAAACCAGTTGGGGTGAGTGTCCACCCCAGGAGCATCCAGATTTATTTTCAAGCTTTTGTTGTTTTATCTTAATTCTCATTATTTTATAGTGTTAGACTTATTTTACTATTAATGTAACTTATTTTAATATTTTTTAGTAGATTTTAAGCCATTGGCAGGGTTTACTATGTTGCTTGTTTTTCTTAAAATGCTGTGTATACTAATGGCATTATATAAATAAATGATTCAATTCACTTCAATACTCCTGGATCAGATAGGGCACTCTGAGACACTCATGTGAATGCAGCCTTATGGCCTTTTTTTTCACCTTTATGAGACACGATGGCCAGTGAACTTCTGGGATGGATCCATCATCTGCACTTTGGGATGCCCAATTTTCCCCAAACCTATCTGGCACTATACTAGCAGCAATCACATTGCTGCTGCAGTAGCGGCAATGGACATGCACACCACCCATTGCCATAGAGACTGGGTGATGTGGCATACAACTGCATCTGTATCTCTCTGCCCCACACATCTGTCACCTGGAAGAGGTGTAAATGGGTGCATGCCAGCATGCGCTAGCAAATGGGAGGTGCACCAGGATTTGCCCTGTCATCCAAGTGTGAATTTCCCCTTAGCATCCAATGGTAAAGACTTTACAGTGGATGTAATTTGGACTATAGTGTTCAACAAGGGATATAAGATATCTGGGATAACTTTGAACTATTTATTTAGTTGCCTTCATTTGCAGGTAGAGCAATAGGAATCAGTTATTTCAAAAGTATGTATGAATACATTCAACATTATTCTTTATCTTTTGTAAATTTGTTGACAAAGAGATGGGAGATAGGAAGAAGCAGATGTTCCTTTATAAGCAGGGGTGAAACAAGGTGAAAATAATGTTTCAGAATTGTAGGTCGATTTTTATTATACTTGCTCGTAAGCCATCACAAAGCAAGATATACAAATTTACAACAATAAAAACCTATAAAGGGGGAACATTCCTGAGATCACTTAATTAAAATTTATATCCTTAGATAGAGGCCCTTTTTGCATGAACTTCCTGATCTGGATCAAAGGGACTCTGACCCAGATCCTGGGCCTCCTGCTCTGCATGTTAATCTAAACTGAGGAAGCTCTGCCCCTGTTAGTCCTTCTTCCTATCAGAAAGGGCACACACCATAATACGGTATGGGAAGCAATGAAGGTAGTTATAAATCGAGATTGTACTGTATATTCAATAGGCATGTGCACAAATGGGCTTTTTGGCATTCGATTCGTAATGAATTGAATGTTAGAAAATCCATATTCGTTTGAATAGATCCCCTTTGAATATGGTAGGATTCTATTCAATATTAATGTATTCATACAAATTTGTATTAACATCCAATAAGTATCCGATACGAACAAATACGTATCTTGATGAATGCACATGCATCCCATACGTATCCTATATGCATATCCCGTAACATGTCCACTCTGGAAGTGTCAAATCTGACCTGAATCCACTTTTAATCCAATCTTGATCCATGTCAAATGCAATCTGGATCCATTGCAGAAGTGTGGCACAGCCACTTTTCCATTTCCCCAGTTTAACAAATGTCTGATCTATTCGTATGAATGTCCAGAACATTCATATGCATGTTACTGTACAAATACCCTAACATTTGATTTGTGTCCAAATGTCTGAATTCAGACAAATTTGTATGAATAATGAATGTTATAAATATTCATGTACATCCCTAATATTCAAAGCTTTAAAAACTAATAAAGAACAAATATGATAAACTATATAAGGAACTAGGTGAAATTGAATAATATCATAAGGAAAATCCTAATAAAATTTAGAAAAAAGGAGGAAGGAGGTAAAAGCAGTAGATACTACTGTGTGGGCCAAGACTTGATTTAAAACAACAACAACCAGAAGCTCTATGTTCAGAAGAACAAACCTTCAAAGCTCTTAACTCATCAATTACATGTTCAAGGTCAGGGAAATTGTGTACGCAAACTGAATAATGGTGTAAATAAAATTTTCTCAGATAATGGAGGAATAGCAGATTTATTTATTATTTATTTATTGTATGGCAGTAACGCGGGGACTAACAATAATTAAAACAGGAAGTTAAAATAGGAATTTAAAGTTCATAAGTTAAAAGGACCGTATATAACAATATTGAGGCCACTCATCCATTGAAGGCTGTATCTGTTGTTTCAAAAAGGTCTGATACTAATCTTGTATAGGCCCTCAGTTCACAGCTTGTCATGACGTGGTCAACAGTCTGATGTGCAGCTCCTCAGTCACAACAGGGGAAAGATATTTTACCCTATTTATACAATGGGTGTTTCCGCATTGGCTGCAGAAACCTTTTTAACTACCCTTTTAAGACCCATTTTAAACCCTTACCTACTTACAATACCTTCTGCACTGGAGACCTCATTCAGGACCCTTCCTGGCAGCCACTTCCACATTTCGGCGCATGAGATACGTTTCTAAAACAGGTCTCTCAGCCAAAAACTGGATTAAAATGAAGACCTCAAAAATTAGGTCTTTAATCCGTCCCTTCGCCTGGATCCGTGTGGAAGCAGGGCACTTCTGCACATGGCCAGGCAAAGGTACGGATGTCCCGGCGGCTGCCATGTTAGGAGAGGCGGAAGCAGGATGTCCTGCCTCAGGAGCCCCTCCCCCATGCACTGCATGCCACTGGAAACACGCGGTGACTGACAGCTGCCTGCTCCAGTCCCACGGCTCCAGGGGCATCGGCAGTGCGGGAATCTGGCAGACTTTTTGAATGGGTGCTGTGCCTTCCGCGCAGCACCCAGGCAATCTGACTACTCGATCCATCCTCCCCGCATGTGTGCGGACACAGGGAGGCCTCCTCAGATCCGGCCCTATTTGGGAAGGACTGCTTGCCAAAAAACAGATCTTCTTAGCTCCATTTTTTTGGTGGCAAATGCGGAAGCACCCAATGACTCCTGGCATATGTCATGGGATTTATGGATCCTATTTAGTGTTTTCCAGAGCAGTCATCGTAAGTCAAAACCTGCTGGTCATTTTTTGGGATCATCCACATATCTTCCCATATCTGGGTGCTTGGCAGACCATTCCTTTTTCCAGTGAGAGTTAATGTTAAACCTGTTCCTTATCTTTTATAACACTAATGGAGGTTTCCTAGATTTAATTCTCCCAATTGATATTTGTGGAATATCAGAGTGTATTGGAAGCAGCAGGTTGTTTAGAATTTTAAGATACTCTTTTAGAAAAACATCTTTCCTATGCAAATCTGGAAGTACAATATGGCTCAGTACAAGGAACCAACAAGTGGGTGTGGTTTTGATCCAACCTGTAATTATCCGCATGGTGTCATTTAGTCTGGCATCCAATTTGTTGATATGTCAGCTATGAAGCCAGACAGCAGCACAATATTTTGCAGTGACCCAGTGCTGAAGTGTGGTAGCAGAGGCACCCAATTTAGTTCCACATAGTTTGTGCAATATGTTATTCCTAATATTAATTTTGGCCATCGTACTTTCCAGATGTTTCTTCTAAGAGACAGTACAGTACAGTGTAACACCAAGATAATTTGGAAAAGGATTATATAGAAGTAAATTAGTGTTAAAAAGCAGAAATTACACTCTATTCAGGTTGGAGCATGAAAGTGGTAGAAAGGGCCTTACAGATCTGCCCTAACATGCAATCCAATAAGGCTCTGAAGTAGACTTCTTATTCTGATAATATTGCTCTTATTCCAAGTCCTTTCTCAAAATCCAAAATCCATCTATGCCACCCTATACACAAAGGTCTCAGGGGATGAAGTGTATAAAATTATGCACCGTATATAAAAGGTGGACAGAGAATATTTTTCTCTGTCGCACAACACTAGAACCAGGGGGCACTCTATGAAGCTGATGGATAGGAGAGTCGGATCCGTCAAGGGGAAGTATTTCTTCACCCATAGGGTCATTGGTTTATGGAATTTGCTGCCAGAAGAGGTGGTAACAGAGCCCATTTAGAACCCATTACGCACCCGATCTGTACCCAATTGGTACTGATTGGTAGTGTCCTGTTCACACACAAGACCTGTTTAGGACCCCATCTGTTCACACTAGCAGAAGCAAAGTCTGGATTTAATGGGGTCTTCAGGCCCTTAAATCTGGAGTTACTGTAGATCCCTTTAAAGGTGTCTTCAATTCGGTCTTCAGCCATGAAGACCAGATCAGATCTGGGTTCGCACTGTGACCAGGGCAATGGGGTCCAGGGGCAGGCTCAGCCACTGTTTGCAACATCCCACCACTCACAGCTATGCAGCACTGCATGTCTTGTGTAGTTGCAATGAAGGAATTTGTGCCAGGCTTCGTAGTTGCTGTATAGACAGCTATGAAGCTGTGCCTCTCCACCATGCCCACTGTTGATGGAAGTGAGCATTGAGCAACATCCATGCTGGCCAATAATGCCGCACCACTGGCAGCCCTTCTACTTCGGGCCAAGTGGATATTCTGGATGGGTGCTTTGGCATTCACACTGCAACCCTGTCTAGCATCCATTGCCATTGGGTTCTAGAGGGCCAGTGCAGATGCATGGGGTCCTCATCAAGATCCGGATCCTCAAGGACTGGATTCAGCAAGAATCCACATCTTCTAAACCCAGATTAATCACAGGAAATAGAGAAACAATCTTAGTAGGTCACAATAAAATCATAATAAAACAGATAAAAACCATGACTGGAAAAAAATGTATTACAGGGATTTTTATTAAAATTGACTCTTATATTGCTAAACTGACATGTTCAGTAAAGAGCTCTCCTATTATGAACTTGATAATAATGTCTGATAGGAAGTAGAGCAGTTTATTTCTATATTCTGTTGTTTTATCTATTTGGTGTTTCATTCTTTTAAATGAAGTCATTGTCTTGACCTGTTTATCAGAGTATTAATTATTATTTGAGGATATTTTATGGCATATGATGTCATATCAAGCAGCCTTAATGATTACCTGATTAAAACATTATGCCTTATGCTATGGTCTTTAATTTTTAAGATAATGCTAACTCTAATTTGTTCTAGTTAGCGAGTTGAGCCACGTTTATATTGATGGGGGTGGTTATAACTCAGTGATAGAAGACTTTGGGCCTTTCTGTATTTTCCTGACTTGATTTAGATCTACTGATCTGGATCAAGCAATCTGTTTGTCTGGATCTGTGCTGGCCCCAAAGTTCATGCACACAAGCTTCAGAGCCAGCCCCTGAAAGTTTTGACACCCAACATTTCCTCTCCTTAAAATGTGCTGCCAAAATGGGTGCTCCATGGTCCTAGTACACCAGTGGACAAGCATTAATGTGCAGAAGGAAGACTCCAGTACCACTTCTTAAACTTGATTTATTGTAAGAGCAGAAAGGCCCAGTACTTTGTATGCAGAAGGTCAGTTCCAACATCACTCTTGAAAAAGGCAATGGCAAACCAGTTCCATACTATTGTCATGAAAACTACACTGGTGTATTCATGTAGTTACTGGAACTCAAATGGAGCTCATAGGTGTTTTTACATTTAGCTTACTGCATTGATATTTTTCATTCCTTACTACATAATGAAGGGTGCTTCCACATTGACCCTTTAACATCCATTAAGCACAGAATGGGAAAGCCATGTCTGCACAGCGGCACCCATTAAGAACAGAATGGGAAAACCACATCCACACAGCGGCACCGATTAAGGGCACTTCCGGAAAACCGTGTCTGCACAGCAGCATCCATTAGAGACAGATCAGGAAAGCTGCTTCCGCATTTATCTGTCTCTAATGGGTGCTTAAACCGGCTTTCTGGAAGACCACATAAAAATAGGTCTTAATGGGTGTTTTCACTGTTAGTACACATCCATTTAGGATGCGTCTGCACAGTGAAAAGGGTCCCTTAACTGCTAAGGGTCCCGGCCTGCTATGATTGGCTCTGCCAGAGCCGGGCATGGTGAGCCAGGGGACTCTGATTTCTCAGCTCCCCCTCACCCCAGAAACGGTGGATCATCGCATTTGGAACCAGGGGGTGCTTCACCTAACTCCCTCCTAACCCATCCTGGGGCGATTGAATGAAAACCCCTCCTCACCTGCACGCAGCCACCCCAATTCTGGCTGCAAGGTTCCAGTAGCCTCCGCACCTGTGTCCTGCGCACCTCCTGACTGGCCATGGCAGTGTCTGGCTTCAGGAAGCTCTCCGCGCAGGTGCCGACCCTGGCCAATCGGGAGGTGCACAGGATGCAGGCGTGGAGGCTTATGGAATCTTGTGGCCAGAATTGGGGTGGCTGCGTGCAGGTGAGGAGGGGTTTTCATTCGATCGCCCCAGATTGAGGTGGGATCTAAATCTGTCCTTCCGTCCCATGTGTGGACGGAAGGGGTGGTGGTAGATCCGTATCTACCTTAACCCGGCTTAATAGATCCAGATCTACTGTTAACGCACATCTCTTAAATCCGGATCTATTAGATCTGGATTTTGGAGGTGCTCTGCGGAAGCACCCAAAAACATTCAGTAAAGTACAACAGTTAAGGTTTTATTTCCTGGGGGTGGGGTGTTTGTGGGGGAAGGGACACGGCGATGCAAGGGAAATGAATAAACCTGTGTCCTTGAGTGTATTTGAGATTGGGAAATCTTCCTGATTGTAAGTCTTGATTACATTACTAAGACATACTGTACTTTGCTTTGCTTTCTAGTACTTTATGTACCTGACTGTGGATCTACTCATCTTCCATTAAGTATAATTATTTTAATTATGCAGCTTATCTTTATTTCCATTTCCATCACTTGTCAGATAATTATAACACATATAGAAGAATTAGGTTTAGTCCTTTGCAGCATTTTGTACTGTAGATCTTCCACATCATCCACAAAACTAGCAGTGATGAAGAGGAACAGGTAAGCAATTTTTCCCCTCTTCAATATCTCTTTTTAACTTAGTACTGCTGGCAAAGTTTTTCTCGGTTTCAGGGTGTAGCTAGGGCTGAATGGCCTTCAGCAAAGAGCACAGGGCCATGATCTACAGACTGATGATACATTCAGAGGTAGCAAAATTGGTTCAAAAGTACATTTCAGATGAGTAGTGTGTGGCAGCTCATCCCACCTCTAAGCCACCTTCTCTAGCTTAGAATGTTCCTGAGAGTGGCGGGAACAGGCTGGCATGGCATTGATCCTACCTGTAAACCATCTCAGCTTTCTCAAGAGGTGCTTTTTAAAACTGTATGTGAATACAGCCTGAGAGAAGAGGGGGAACCGAATAATATATAAACACCAAGCCCAGATCCAGTGAAAAGAACCTACTAGTACTTTGTGGAAGAGGGGGCAGTATTTAGCACAATAATGCTAATTTCATGAGTGGTTTGTAGTTTTTGGTGATTTCTTAAGTACAAGATCTGCACAATGGTTTATTTGTAGAGAACTGAGGACAGTGCTATCTGCGTAGTGCCTTTCACAAAGTGATGTTTTACTGTTGGTATGCCTACCACCTTCCCGGCCACCCAAACATCATGGATGAGGAACTTTTGATGTTTCCAGCTATGGGTGTTTTGGGGACACAGGAAATGGCTGCAGAAAAAATAGAGCAATGAAATGTGGTTTGAAGAAAGCAAACTGGTAAGTCTGCATGATGAAGACAGTAGTAGAAAGTGCCGCCAGAATTCTCCCTAACGCTCTGCTGTTAAAACACTCTAGCAAACATTTATATGGAATTCTAGGTGGAATTCACACACAGTCATCTTTGATGCACCTCTGAGGTGGTTAGGATATGACTTCCGGGTGGGATTGTTCACACACCAGCCTTCCCATCCCTGTGCTAGAAAAAGTGGATTAGAGAAGGGTTGGAAACATGAGACTCACACACATTCTCTCTAAGGTGCCTCAGGGGCACCCCTTTTGTTATGTCTGAACCCAACCTTTGAGATGGTTCACAGGTGGGATTGCTTCACTGCAGTCTGCTCTTCCCCCTTTCATGAACATTCTACATTAGAAAAGGTGGATTAGAGATGGAATGAGAACATGATGGCCAGACACTGTTGTTTTTAATATGCTTCAAGATGCTTCATTTATTTCTTTGCAATGTGTAAATACAGCCTTTTTCAGGAAAAAGTTCAAAAAGCTGAATTTTCCTGGGCTGCTTCGAGAAAAAAAACCTAGGGATGTGCACAAATGTTTTTTAGGCGTTCGATTAGAAAAGAATCGAATGCTTGAAACTCCATACTCGTATGAATAGATTGCATTTGAATGTGGTAAAATTCTATTTGATACGAATCTATTCATATATAATCATATGAACATTAGATGCGTATCTGATATGAATAGATTCATATCTGATAAGAACAGATACGTATATGATACAAACAGATAAGTATCTGATACATTTCTCCAGCTTAATGATTGTCTGAACTAGTCATACAAATGTCCAGAAATATCTGTATTTGTTCAGACGTTAGCATATAAATATCATAACATGTGATTCAAGTTTGAATGTCCGAATTCGGCTGAATTTTGAATGTTAGGAAAATTCATGCGCATCCCTAACAAGAAAAGGAAAAAACAGGAAACCAAAACAATTCCAAAGCCAAACATGGATCTCATTTTAAGCTGATTTACATGAAAATGCATTTCATCTGAATAACGGGAATTTCCAGTATGTTTTTAATGAACTGGGTTTAAGTACCCTTAACTCTGTAACATCTTCTAGCTTTTGCAGAGCTTCCACAAAATCTCTTTTTGACACCTTTTTGTTTTCCCTAACCTTCTTACCTAAATTTTTGTTGCAAATGTGAGATCTAATATTGCTTTTAATTTTAAATAGGCTTACAGTGTTGCTACTTATAGTGGTGGGATGTTTCATCCAGCAAGCAACTGAATGTGAAGAAAAAGAAAGCAGAAGACCTTTGAACCCTCAAGAATTTATAAGTACTGTAAGTTAACTATTCTAATGTGTTTTGGAACAATAGCCTGTGTTATTGTTACTGTAGTAATAAAAAGAATTAACATGTTTTTGCTGTTTTGGCAGTTTTCAAGAGTACGGACTTTCCAGTAGAATCTCTAGGCCAGTGGTTCTCAACCTTCCTAATGCCGGGACCCCTTAATGGAGTTCCTCATGTTGTGGAGACCCCCAACCATGGGGGCAGAGCAGTTTGGAGGTGGGAAGGGCAGCAGAAGACTCGTTGCGACCCCTCTGAAAGGGTAGTTCAACCTCCAAAGGGGTCCCAACTCCCAGGTTGAGAACCACTGCTCTAAGCCAAGGTGGGGGTTGCCAGCAGGGGGCTGATTCTAGAATATTAGGCAGGCCCCCCAAAACAAGGAGACAGTGCCTTATCACCTAGGCCTAGGGATTGGACGAATATTCATAACATTCAAAATTCAGCCAAATTCGGCCAAATTCAGATATTTGAATTTGAATCAAATGTTGACACATTCAAAGATTGACATTCAAATTCAGTTTGGATGCTCTGATACATTCATATTGTTAGGAAAATTCCAGACCACTATGAAAACAAGTTGTCGCTGTATCAGCAAATGCTATTCATATTAGTTTCTTAATAAGCAGATGGGTCAGAGAGAAAAAGATTCCTTTTAATTTTGTATGCTGCAGCATAGGAAGTTCGCTTTCCATAACCCCATCAAGACAAACTTCGAACTTTTCACATTCCAGGACACAATTTATACCTAGACCTCGGCAGGTGATTACAATTTTTCCCGTTAACACCTTCCAAGTACAGGAGAAGTACATATCAGATTTCTCTGACATGCACTGTAAAAACATCGTCCATATCTGACTGGTTTAGACCAGTTACTCTTTGAAGACCTTTTATCATGTCCCTTGGCAAACACACTGTCCTTGAGAACATTCCTTACAATATGAAGCTTTGTATGAGATACGCTTGGGATCTGTATGGGATTGAACATTCATATTGAATACAAATCCTACCGCATTTGAAGGAGATATATTCAAACGAATATGAACATAATTTGTGATTTGATACAAACTGAATACAAAAATAAAATCATTCATGCACATCCCTACCTAGGACTGGAGTGGGTGCAATGTTGGGAGAGTTTTGAAGTTTGAAGACATTCTGGAGCAGAATTTTAAACATGGATTTGACACTCCCCCCCCACCCCCCGTGTTTTGCTGTGCAGATGCATCCTAAACGGATGCGTTTTCACAGTGAAACACCCATTAAGACTACCTTGTATGTAGTCTTTTTTTAACACCCATTAAGCACACATCAGAGACAGATAGGTGCGGATGCAGCTGCCCCTATCTGTCTCTAATGGGTACCACTGTGCGGATGCGGCCCACCCATTCCATTCTTAATGGGTGCCGCTGTGCGGACGCAGTTTCCCACATGTGTGCTTAATGGGTGTTACCGTGTGATGCTCCATACTAAAAGCGGCTTTAAAAGGTGCCGCTGTGCAGCTGCGTGCTTCCACATGTGTCCTTAATGGGTGTTTAAGGGCATGTGTGGAAGCACCCTTACATTGTTCCTATAAGCTACCCTTAGTTTGACAACCAGCAAGATGTGAGGCACGCCTTTGTCTGTGTGCCACTCCACTAATTGGTAGTTGTCAGATATGATGTGGATTGTAATCCCATAAACAACTCTGATTTCCTGTCCTTTTATAGCTTAATTTTGGAACTATTTTTTTTTAATTGAGGCCTCTTATAAAAGAGCAAGGGTTACATACAGTCCATCCTGACTCTACTGCACTTTTTTTTTTTTGGAGGGGTAAGAAAGTTGTGGATTTGTAAATGGAAGTGTTGTGCTTTTTTAAACCTCAAGCTGTAACTGGACAGAAGAACCTCTTCCTACTCTCTTTCTTCGTTCTATGGACAGCAGACAATGAAAAACAGTATAGGAGCTGGGCATCCATCCTTCTTCCAGGCAAACAAATTGTTAATGGGGAGAATTTACTGTTCAACATCATATACTGAATGCTGTCTTCCCTTCTGTACTTGGATTATTCTTATACTCCCATTTCTGATGCTTCCTTCTGTCATTTCTTCTTCAAATGATTCTGATAGACTGCAGCATATGGGGCCTGGCAAATGAGAAAAGAGAATATCTCCAACCATACATGTAAGGCACACTTTCTTTACACTAAAGCAATGAAGAGGGATATTAAAATAGAGAAATTATTTCACCAGTATTGATAAGTATGTATCTGTTTGGCTGGTGCTTTGACTGCATCTGAATGCAGTGTTGGATGCAACTCAGGGTCACTCCTAAGCCAGAGTGGGCATGGTCACGGCCGCATCCCAACCTGAAGCCTTAGAATAGATCCTCCTACCTTGAGGCAGGGTTCTCTGACCTGGAGAGCAGGATTTCCCATTCTCAACATGCCCTGACCCATTGAAGAGACTGTAGGCAACTATTTAGCCAGTCATGCTGACCCAATGACTCCTCAGATGGCTGGAGCTTTGGTCATGCTGTATGATCCATGCTGCAAAAGGCTACAAAAGGGCCATAAACGGTCATGGTGGTCCATCTCATCTCTGACCTACACAATATCAGTGTGGCAGACCCTGGGGAAGCATAATAATATAAGAACATAAAAGGTGTCCAGTATCCTGAGTCACCAAATACTTCTGGGCATCTCAAGCAGAAGATAAAGACAAAACCTTCCTCTGCTCTCAGATCCCTGCAGATGGCCTTGAGAGGCATCCTGCCTGTCTCTCCAACCTGGAGGAAGCACCTAGGAATCCACTCTAGTAGCCATTGCTCATGAACACCAACTTCTGTGCAGAAGCAGCGTCCTTCCACATCTGTGTGGAGGCAGCCTTTGACCCTTCCAGATGGGGCAAATATAGCACCATTATGGCACTAGTGTGGTAGGGTTACCTCATGTATTAAGACAATCCAACCCTATTCTCACTTTCCCTCCCTTAGAAATTACAGGATACTACTGCTGGAAAACCTAGCACTGGTCAAGGATTTTACAGAAATAGCATTTTTGGGATTTGTCACTTACCTTACAATTGTAGCTCCATCCACATGCATGCTTAGAAGCTGAAACAGCCAACCAGGCTGCTGAAACTGTTTACCTCTTGATGTGCATACTTTTGACAGTAGTTTATATGACCTGTTTTACTTACCTTTCCCGGGGCTGGGGTTTCCAGCACGCTGCCCTCCCCAGTCAAAAGATGATGGTGAACAGGGGGAAGAATAGAAATCTTGCAAGGAGGCCCCATTAGCACTATATAACTATATAAATCAAGATTATACAACTATATAAATCAAGATTATAAATAAATACTGAAGGGAAGTTTGGAGGAAGTGAAAATGGAGAGAAGGAAAAAGTAAAACCTTTGTGCTGAGGGAATGGCAAAACCATGGCTGATTGCAGTTTCACATTGACTCTCAAGTCTGTCCTATTAGGGCCTTTTCAGTGGTGGCTCCCAGAGTGTGGAATAGTCTGCCTCCTGAGGTATGTTAGGTACCTTCGCTCTATGTATTTAGACGAGCTGTGAAGACGCACCTCTTTACCCTGGGTTTTGGCTAGGTAACAGTCTTTTCCTTCCCATGTTCAGACACTGTCATGGTTTAATATGTTTAATATGTCACTGGTTTTAACGTGTTCATTTTATATGTTATAACTCACCCTGAGACCTTTAGGATAAAAATGCTTAAATTATATGAGAATGGAGGTGGGGATTAATTATTGGAGGGCAGGCAGGCAGGCTATGCTTGTTTACTGGAAACATTTAAACTCCTCAGGGTGGTGAACAAAATATTTTTGTAATGTCAGCCACCCTGGGAAAATGTGACAAGCAACATGTAAGCATACAGGATCCATTTTCAATTAAAAACAGTACAGTATACTTCTACCTGCCAAATTTCTGTGTTTGCTGAGCATTCCATGCTTTGCCCTGAAAACATGCTCTTAGAACAGTGGTTCTCAACCTGGGGGTCGGGACCCCTTTGGGAGTCGAACAACCCTTTCAGAGGGGTCGTGACGAGTCTCCCACCGCCCTTCCCTCCCACCTCCCAGCTGCTCTGCCCCTGTGGTTGGGGGTATCCACAACATGAGGAACTCCATTAAGGGGTCATGGCATTAGGAAGGTTTAGAACCGCTGTCTTAGAAGAAGATTTAAGTTGGTGCTACCCAAGCCAGAGCTGAACAGTACATAGAAGCAAGATGTCACTTTCATAGAACCTGCTGTTCCATGTTCTTCTGCATCATCTTCACTGCCCATAGGCCATTTTGAAAGAGGAAATGATTTCTGGCCACTGTGCAAGCCACCAAAACGCTGGTACATAGACAGCCCAGAAGTACATCCTGTGAACACCAGTGTCTGGGAGAGTGTAAACAGAACATTAATCTGCTCTAATCCATGTAGGAAAAAACTTCATTTGAATTCTACTATAGTCAATAAGCCTGATATAAATGGATTTGAAGTCAATGACAATGTGGCCCTTCCCAAGGAAAATGGCCATGAAACATCTAGTAGCTCTTTTTACATTATTCCAGATACTGTTGTGAATTCCCTTTGAGTCATCAGAAATTTGACTAAGAGGGCGGAAAGGCCGCAAGAGGTTATAAAAGAGTGAGGTGGAAGAAGATAGCTATAGGAATGCAGCTGGTCATGCACATTAAGTATGAAGTCATGAAATATCAATTTAAGCAGAACATGCAGCTCATCTTAGAAGAAAATGTACTTCTTCAAAGGGAGGAAAACAACTCACATGTATGGAGGCAAGGCACTGCAGGGGATGATGGTTATCCAAATGGTGATGAAACTTGCAGAGGTTCAGTATTGCACTTAGAGCATATGATTCATTAGTTGGAAGAATTGTGATGCAATTAGTAAAACTGTGACTTTTTCATTTGGACTAAGGAATACACCACTTGGCGATATGGCCCAAGAACTGGAACTAAAGAAGAAAGCAGAGCTCCTAGCACAGGAATAGATATTTGACAAGAAACTGCACAAATCACATTATGACTCCTGTTTTCTAAGGCTAACAAAAGAATTGCCTCAGAGTTGCCTGATAGTGTGTCACCCTCATGTTCTAGAACCTTCTCTAATCCACCTTACCTAGCCCAGAATGTTCCTCTGAGGAGAGAGAGGCACACTGGTGTGTGAACAATCCCACCTTGCTGTTGCTACTCTGGGAATCATGTGAGATCCTGAGGGATTGGCGTGCCATTTCAGCCATGCACACAAAAATAAATGCAGGTATTCAAGTGCTGACTTCCAGCCAGCTACACTCCTCTTTCTCCCCTCCTTTAATCCACTTTGAATCTGCTCTCAAACCATGTCAAATGCACTCTGGGTCTATTGCAGATGTTACTGGCCCAGCCACTTTCCCGCCTCCCCATTTCACAAATGTTCCAAAACATTCGTATGAATACAAATGTCGATGTATGAATGTCATAACAGTTGATACGTATACAAATGTCCAAATTCATATGAATATCAAATGCAATGAATATTCCTGCACATCCCTAATCTAACGTAATTTGGGGTAATATGTAAAAGCCATTTTGGTCTTGTGGTTAGAATGCCAGACTTATCTGGTGGTTACTGGGTTTGATTCTCCACTCCTCCTTGGGTGACCTTGGGTGAGCCACAGTTCTCTTTCTGAGCTCTCACAGCCCCATTTACTTCACAGGGGGCCTGTCCCCAAGCAATTTAAAGTCTGCTAAAAATCTTCTTTTGCCTCTGAGTGCCCCCATGCCAGGGTTTTTAAAGAGCTTCCAGCACTACAAAAGCAGGAAAACCCGCGACAAAATATGTGCCCTTTAAAGAAGAGTTTCATCGCTCTTTCTGGAAGTCACGGGTTTTCCTCACAACATTTACCTTGGGGACACTCGGTGGCAAAAGGGGCAATGATTGCTGCCTGCACACACAGCCATAAAGCATTCACACATCTCCCAGAAATGCTGCAGTTTCCTTTCCGTTCCTTTGTAAAGGTCTAAACTTTCAAAGAGCCAGAATTGCTCAGAATTGCAACATTGTTATCAGGTGTGAAGTGGGTGATCTGTGAAAGTGTTAAGAGTAAATGAACGCACGATCACGCGGCCGATGGCTACAGCCGAACAGAGAACAGAGTGAAAGTAAGTGCTGAGAGTGAATGAGCGAGCGATCACTCTTTGCCAGCACGGGAAGCCATTTCAGGGGACGGAGATCTGGCTATCTTTCCTTTGAACAAGAGAGGGGGTGGGGAGAAAAAGATGCGGGGAAAGAAAACACGCTTCTGTGGGGACAGAAGGTGCATTTTAAACACACTTATTCCGGAAGTGCAGGGCACTTTTAAAGTCCGCTCAGTGACAGTAGAGGGAGACTAGAGAGGCAAATAAGTCTTTTGGGGATTCAGCCAGGGTGTTATTTCTTGGGAGAGGTATAGAAAGCTTTGTTAGCTGCTTTGAGTTCCCTTAAATAGGTTAGAAAGGCAGGGTATTAAAGCCAATTCCTCTTCTTTCTTCTTCTGATGTGACAGGAGCCATGCAGCCCTATCTCCTTTCCCTTTCCTGTGGCCAACAGACTGGCTGCTTAGATGGCTGTCAAGAGCAGATGCGGATATCATTAATCTGTAGCTGATTGAATGGGAAATTCCTGTCTTCCTCTTGTCTGTTCTCTTCCCACAGTCAGTGGCATAGGTTTTTATACAGGATGTCATCCATATCTAATGTACTTTGAGATGCAAGGTGACCTTTGTGAATGCTTGTTTCCTGGTTCCTGTATTTAACAAGCATATGCCTCCCTTATTACTCTTCTGGTAGTATACCTCCACCCCTTATTAATCTTACGCTTTATTGAATGACACTCAGAACAGGCTTGGCTACCTGGTGAGAACAGTGAAACAAGGGAGGGGGCTGTAAAAGAATTCCTACAGGGTTTGGACAGCAGTGGCACTGAAATTTATTATGTTAAAAACCAGATTACAATAATACTAGTAGGACTTAAGAATAATAAATAGTAACACCATTATGCAGGAAATGCTAGCAAGAAAAACATTATTTTTGAAATATTTCAGAATATTTGTTATTTTGGAAGTAATCTTAATTCCTGGACTCAGGCATTCTGTACATGAGCTGCTGCCAAGAAAGGAAAGTCTTTCTTAATCTTCTATCTTCTGAAAAAAATCAAAGCAAGGGGCTACCACAAGAGTGATTGTGACAGGTGTACTAGCAGATACTGTGGCAGATTTCACAAACGGTTCAGGACGTTGCTTTCTGCAACTGCTGATTTGAATCTGATAGACAATTTGTCACAGGTATAGTATATGAAGAACGGGTGTTACATTTCATTTTACACAAAAAATGGGTGTTCTCCACTAGATGCAGCTCTGGACTATATGTCAAAGTAACACTAGACCTTGAGGGCCTTTCTGCACTGCCTCACTATGTTCTGAACTATTGGGTATGGATCAGCAAGGCCTGGCCTAGACAAGCCCACACAATAGCCCTAAAGTTTATCGAAGCTTTGGAGCTGGTCTTCAAGGGCTCCTAAGGACTAAGAATGAAAGTTCCTAGCCTTGGAACCCCTGGAACATTTTGGCACTTCACTTTGGGACACCATTGAAATTGGTCTTCCGATAGTTCAGAATACAGAAGCATGCCTTCTGCACACCTTCGTATTCTGCACTAGTCCAAGCTGGTACACCATTATTCCCTGATGTCAAGGATTTCCTGTAATACAGATCAGAAGCCCCCATCTAGATTTTGCACCATCCTGTGTAGATGGAGTGTAACAGCATTCGGCATGGCTTCTCATATTCTTCACTAACATAAACAGAGGAAGAAGAAGAGTTGGCTTTTCTATCCCGCTTTTCTCAACCATTTAAGTGGACTCAAAGTGGCTGACAAAGCTTTCTGTTATTCTTCCCACAAAAGAGCACCCTGTGAGGTAGGTGGGGCTGGGAGAGCTTAGAAGAGAGCTGTGACTAGCCCAAGGTCACCCAGCTGGGTTCATGAGGGAGGGTGGAATCAAACCCAGTATTCCCAGATAGGAGTCCGACTCCCTAACAACTAGACCAAACTGACTCACCTAGACCAAACTGGAATAACAGCAAGTGCAGAAAGGCCCAAAGAATGAACAAGTTTAGGTTAAATTGGGTAGGCTAATAAAACCATAGGCATTGGTACAGACTTTGGACCCATGATTCATAACATGTTTCTCCAAAAGATATTTAAGTCTGTATGGACCTTCACTGTGGCATGTAATTTGACCTAATGTGCCATTTTTAAAAAGGAATATCAGATTAGATCTTCTTAATTTTGCATCATTTTTTCCTTTCCTTTTAAAAAATATCCTTGGAACTTTTTTGTTTAGAGAAAACTGATTCGGCACTGGCGATATCGTAGTGAAGAATATGAAATACTAACTGATGATGGATATTATCTGCACACAAATAGAATTCCTTATGGAATACATGGCCTTGGGATAACAGGTATTTATATTATGGCATTGGGTGAATGATATAAGCAGTTGTTGTGCAAGGAAGTCTAGTAAGGAGGAGGCCTGAATGTGCATTTGTATGCCACTCTAAAATGCTTTGGAGATGATAAGGTGAAGCCCTTGTATTCTCCTCCTATCTCTAACCCACCTTTTTCTGGCCTAAAATATTCATGAGAGGAGAAGGTACAGACTGGCAAGTAGACCATCCCACCTACAAGTCATCTCTATGTTACCTTGAGGTATCCCATGCCATACTAGTCCGGTCTAGTAGCTTTCTGTAGTAGTTGTCTACATCTCATCCAACCCAGTCCAACTTTGGAGAACAGGAATAGAGGTGGATGGCCTCCAAAATTGTTGGTGAGGGATGTTTTGGCTGTTCTTCCAGAAATGTGTGCTTCTGCTGCTGCTTCTGGCTGCCCGGCAAAATGGTACTGCACTTGGTATAGTGGACCACGGCCTGTGTGCTGCCTGCATACAGGTTGTGGTCTAGTATAGCAGGATAGGACACTTAATGAATTTCTTGTTAAGGGGTTAAGGGAAATCTTACCTAAAATCATTGGAGAGGATCAATACGGATTTGTGAAGGGGAGGAAAATTGGAGATCCAATAAAAACGGTGATAAATGTGGTTGAGACTGCTAGAAGGGAGAGGAGGAAGGCTTGTGTTTTGAAACTCGATGTATATAAAGCCTTTGACAAAGTTTCTCATAAATATCTATTTAGGTTATGTAGAGAATTAAATATGGGTCCAAGATTCTGTGATATGTTGCAGGAAGTATATAAGGAATGTATAGCACATGTAAGGGTGAATGGAGAAAAAACAGAAAGATTATGTATAAAAAATGGAACTAAGCAGGGATGTCCACTCTCTCCTGGGTTATTTGGTTTGGCAATAGAAGTATTGGCAAACAATATTAGAGATAATGTGCAATGGAAAGGATTTAAGATAGGAAGGGAAGAAGTTAAGTTGAATTTGTTTGCAGATGATGCAATGATTATAACTGAAGAACCTCAGAGAATGATTGAAGCGATAATACCGACATTGGAGAACTTCAGGAGGCAATCGGGGCTGTTTGTGAATATACAGAAATCAGAAATATTATTTTGGAACACACCACCAAGAGAGCAATTGGAAATAAGAAAAAGGACTGGATTAAAGCTAGGAGTTAAAAAAATAAAGTATTTAGGGGTATGGATATATAGGGACCCCTGTAAAATAATGGAAGGAAATTATAAAAGAATTTGGAAACAGATTGAAAAATTATTGAAAAAATGGAATGCAAAATTTTTGAGTAGGTTAGATAAAATAAGAGTGTTAAAGATATTTATAATGCCCAAGTTATTTTATTTGTTTCAGACACTCCCTATAGCAGTATCAGAGAAGATGTTAAAAAATTGGGATAGAAGAATTAAAGTATGGGTGGCAGATGAGAAAAGACCGAGATTGAGATATAAGTGGTTGACGACAATAAAGCAGGAAGGTGGATGGGGAATACCTAGTATAGAGGGCTACCATGATGCTTTTCAGATACAAAGATTATTAGAATTACAATATGGAGAGTCTAAATGGGCCAAATTAGAAAAAAAAAATAAATAACATAGAAGGGAAGGAATTAATATATAGAAATTGGTTACCAAGAGAACAGAGGAATTGGAGTAAAAATTTTTTGGGTACAATGAAAATATGGAATAAAAGGAAAAGAAAAATTGCACAGGAGGAAGGAAAATTAGCTACAATCTGGAAAATAAATGTGGGAGCTGAGGATGGTTTACAATGGGCATTAAATAGATTATATAGGAGAGGAATAAAGGTAATTGAAGATTTATATGATACGGGACATAATCCCAAAAATTTAAGGGAATTAGAACAATTATTGGGAGGAAGCTGGCTGCAAGCGAGGGGAATAAAGACTTATATAGATCAAGTAAGAATTAGAGAGATAGTTAATAAGGAAGATGAAATATTTGATAAAATAATAAGAAAAGTGAGGAAGAGTGAAAAAGGTATTGCAGGAATTATATATAAGGGGTTAATGACAGTGGGAGAGGAAATATATGAAGAAATAAGAGGAATATGGAGTGATGATATAAGAATAAACAGAGAAGAAGTTAAAAAGGAAATACAGAGAATGGAAAAAATAAAATATGGACGAATATGGGAAACAAGAATGAAAATAATACATAAATGGTACAGAACACCAATACAATTGTCACACTTCTTTCCAAATGTAACCGAAGAATGCTGGCATGGATGTCAAGAAAGAGGAATATTTTTACATATGATTTGGCAGTGTCAGAGAGTGCAGGTGTTTTGGAAGGAGGTAGAAAATATGATCAATAATATATATGCACTTAATATTAACTTAAATGAAAGGATAGTAATATTTCAATTGGATCTGGAGAATATAAGGCCAAAAGAGACTAGGGAAGTAGTCTGTTCCATACTTA
The DNA here is from genome assembly GCA_023333525.1 of Aspidoscelis tigris stejnegeri. Lineage (NCBI taxonomy): Eukaryota > Metazoa > Chordata > Lepidosauria > Squamata > Teiidae > Aspidoscelis > Aspidoscelis tigris. Next base: position 84,542,264 of record JALMGA010000002.1, on the reverse strand, counting down.
GGTCGGCTCAATTGGTAGTAGTAAATGGATGGAAGGATGCAACTAAATGGGAAATACAGAAACTGTATGAATATATAATAGCCTCGATTGCAGTAGAGGTTCGAGAATGTCGGGAAAATTTTGAAAATGATTTAGCAAAAATAAGAAGGTGTAAAAACAAATGGAGGGAGGTCAAAAATTACCTGGAAGCGAGTGTCAGAAGTGAATTAGTAAAATTACAGTTAAGAATTGTATTCCAAATGTAACTCTTAGCTCATAAATGTTATTGAATATTTACTATTTAGGGGAGGGAGGGGGTGGGGAGGGGTGGGGGAAAAAAAAGGAAGAATGTATAAGTGTATATTATTAAAAAAAAAGAAAAAAAAATTAAAAAAAAATAATAAAAAAGAAGAAAAAAAATTAAAAAAAAATGAATTTCTTGTAAGCAGTCCACAATTGGAGTGGAATACACCACAGTTTTGAGCTGTATCCTGCCCAGTGTCTCATCCATTGTGTATTAAATGGTGTACCAGAAGGCATGGCCTTATAATAGATTGTTCCATAGTGCAGATGATGTGTTCTAAGGATCACACTGGGCCTGTCTACTTAGTCCTGTGTGGACCAAGTCAAAGATTCAGCTTTTTACTGTGATAAGGTCTTTTCTTTGAAGGGAAAAAAATACAGAAGTTGCTCCTTGGGATAATCTAATATACTTTTTGTTTTTCAGTGCCAAGGCCAGTTGTGTTACTAGTACATGGTCTGAACCTTGATGGACGGTGTTGGGTTACAAATCTTCCCAACAATAGCCTGGGATTCGTTCTCGCAGATGCAGGCTATGATGTTTGGATAATACATCTCAGGGGGACCACCTGGTCCCGAAGACACCAGTACCTATCAGTAGAACGGAAAGAATTTTGGAACTTCACGTAGGTGCAGGTGACAGTTATTTGAGTGATAAGGTGCTTGTCTTGAAGCAGGCTACTTGGGACCAGTATTCAGAGAACTGTCCTAGGCCACAAACTCTATAGGAAGGACAGGAAAGGGCAAACTAGAAAAGCGGTTGGACTATTAGATGACAATGGATAGAAAGAGAAAGTTAAAGAGATCACAAATAAATATTTGCCTCAGTTTTCACTGAGAATGGCAGAGGACGTACGTTTGTATTTGAGTCAACTCAAACACAAAATTGTTTTCTGGCAGAAATACGTAATATTTTCCCAAGATCAGGTTCTGTGCCTGAAGACTGGAAGATAGGAAGTGTAACTGAAAACTTCAAATAAGAATCCAGGGATGATCTAGGAAATTACAAAGCAGTTAGCTTAACATCAATTTCAGGTGAGGTGATGGAAATAGAGATGTACACGAATGTTCAAAGACATTTGAAATTCAATCGATTTCTTCAGAATTCTAATCGAATGTCCATAAATTTGAATTTAAACATTGGAACAAATTTTGAATTTTTGGATCTATTTGTTAAAATTATTCAAACATTTATATGTGTACAGACAAAAGTTAATTGACTTTTCTAAAACCACTAGGACCAAGGGTCATTCTATGGATCTGATAGGCAGGAAAGTTAGATTTTTAAACCATCAAGGTTAATATTTGTCACTATGCCTCCAGTAGTAAGTTACATAAACTTATTGGTGACAACCATTAGCTCTGATGGTTTAAAAGAGGGCTGTACAAAATCACGGACAAGAGCTATATTAAAGAGCAGGTGTGAGGTTTTGCCCTCATCTTCTGCTTGAGAATGTCAGAAGCAAATGGTGGGTCACTGGCTGTGTTTAACACCTACATTTTAATCCAGCTTCAGTCTACTTTCAGAGTGAGATACTATGTGAGCTGTTTGTTTTTTGGTTTTATCTAACACAGAAAATCCCCTTTTGAGTTAGATAACATGGAAGGAAAGTGACAAGTAGGCCCTTTCCGCACTGGCTCTAAAAACAGATATAGAGCCAGATCAGGGAGGGATTAAGATGCAGCTTCTGCAAAGATAATGGAATTAGGGACCCTTTGGGAAGCTGCATCCGCATTTTGGGGCACAAGATGTAAGACCTAAAAAATTAGGTCTTACATCTGGCTTTTCCCCTGAAAACATTTTGGAAGCAAATGCTTCCACAAGGGTAGGGGAAGAGCAGGATTACTGGCACATGCCCAGCCTGTCAAAGAGGGAGAGCGCATGCTCTCCCTTTTTGACAGCTGGGCCCTCCTCCAGGGCTCCATGATTGGCTCCATTGAGGCCACCACGCGGAGGCTGGCAGCTGGCTTCCCCAGGTTCCCCTTCGCCCGAGAAAGCACGATCGCATTCTTGAGCGAAGCAGCTCGGCAGCAAGCAGGTAAGGAGTGCATCACGTGCAGGTGACCCCGGGTGGGGCGGGGGCGGGTAGGTCGCAAATTCCCCTCACCCGAAAAGGCATGATCATACTTTCTCGGGCGAAGGGGAACCCAGGGAAGCTGGCTGCCAGTCTCCTCATGGTGGCTCCGATGGAGCCAATCATGGAGACCGGGAGGAGGGCCCAGCTGTCTAAGAGGGAGAGCCTGCTCTCTCCCTCTTTGACAAGACAGGGCCTCCAGAGGCTGGATTGGGATGGGTGCTGGTGCCAGCACCCTCTCCAATCTGGCCCTGCCGCCACCACCCTGTGTGTGTTCAGATATGTGGGGCCTCTGCGAATCTGTCCCTACTTGGGACAGTTCTTGGAGAAAACTGTTCACCAGAAAATGGATCTTATAGATCTGTTTTTCAGTGGCATATGCGGAAAGGCTCGTAAATTTGCTTCTGTCTTCTTCCACTCTGAAACCAGACTGAAACTGGATTAAAATGTAGGTGTGAACACAGCCACTATGTAAGACAGGATGTTCAACAGGATGAACTGTGGCCTAATCCAGCCGGGTTTCTCATAGACCCCTCAATATCCTGCTGTGGTTACCATGAATCACTTAATGTCATCTTATGACTACTCACAGTCAGGCTTGCTTGATGGTGACTTCCTGCTCTGAAAAACTATCTTCTGATACTTTTGTGGGGCACTTACACTTCTGGTTTTCACCTTCCATGAACTTGACTGTGATTGTTGCTAGATTACCCTAACTAGAAACACTGAAAGATTCAACCCTGTAAGGCACCTCTGGCAATCAATCTGATAAGAGAGCATGCTCTGTGACTGAGCAAGCAGGTTTGGTTCACTTATTCAATACAAACCCTTGTTTTCTTTCTGACTCACATTTCTTAAAAGCTGAAAGTGAGCTTCTTTAGGCAGGACTGCTCTTCAGGAAAACTTTGGCTGCATCCTCATGCAGGAAATGTGATGGAAGAGGAGCAACCAGAGGGGGTTTCCATCGCACACATCATGGGACATTTCTGCACTTATCTTCCCATCCACCGGATGGGAAAAGTGCATTCCCTAGCCCCACGTGCCTAGAGACTTACCAGTGTCCGGGTGCCGCCATTTTCTTTGCGGAGCCCAATGTGACTGCATGAGCATTGTTGCCATTGCCATGGCAACAGTGATGCCGCTCACACACACGTGGTTGTGTTTGGGGTCATCTGAGATGCCAGTGCATTTGTGTGGCACCTCAGATGACCCCTAGCACCAGAAATGGTGCAAATGGTTGTGGCACTGGACAGGAATGGTAAGCTTTGGGTAACAGTTGGGATGTGTGTGGTGAATGATTTTGTGCACCACTGCTAGCAGATGATACGGGAACATCTGGTAAGGCAAGAGGCGTTTCTGGGTTGAAAACACCTCCTGCAAGTTCAAATACTCCTTACCAGATGTTACCCTATCATGTACTATAGGGCCAAGTGCAAATAGGCCTATGATCTCCAGCCTTCCTGGGGACTGAGGGAGTCTCCTTTCAGGAGGCCAGGAGGAGGAGCTTTGATGGCACCATTATGGGACTGAATGCAAGGGAAGTGGTGTGTGTCTCACAATAACAATGCAGCAAGCTCCTTATCAATATTGTCATCAATGTTTCAGTTTTAAGGCACATGCATTTCCCCAATACTCTTCCCGTCTAGTCTTCACTTTCTTTAAGCTGGGCCATCCATACCACTACAGTAAGCTGACTTTAATTTTTATTTAATGCTGTTATTTGTTGTTATTCATTCTATAGTAAATTTGATAGTGTTGCATAGCTTTTCCTTTATGGTATTAGACATTTGTGTGGAAGGGACTTGAATTAGACTAGAATTTTTGCTTTAGGATTATTTGTTTTAAGGATGTAAGTCAAACAATACTGCTACTTAGACACAAACAAAAGTGCTAGTTTAAATAAGTTAGACTGTAAACAAAAAATGAACTGTTTGTTTTTTCTTCATCTGATGCATTGGTAAATTTAAGAACTCACCCTCTGAAAATATAAGAATAATCAAACTCCAACTAGTGCAGATGGAATAATTTGACTATTTTATGTGCATGCTTTACAGTTTTCATGAAAATGCCATGTATGATATCCCAGCAGCAGTGAACTTTATCCTGCAGAAAACTGGGCAAGATGGATTATATTTTATTGGCCATTCCCAAGGAGCATCGCTTGGTAAGTCAAGATAATTGAAAAAGAATATATTTCATCTACTTGAACTGCCAGGGATTGGCTACTGATTATTCTTCCCTGAAATACTAGAAAGACAAGAAATCAGATAAAAATGCAGATTCCACAAATGTTGTAGCAGGAAGTACTTTCATGATCATAACTTCATAACAGAATTAAGTTCCTGAGACAGTAACCACACATAAGGGGTGGAGTGCAATACATGTAGTCCTCTGCTCCCTGCGCATTAAGAATACCACTAGTATTAAAGTAGTATCTCTAATGCAATGGTGTGCTGACTGCATGATGCTCACTGCAACTGCTTCTGAAATTGAAGCTAGGTGTTTCTCCACTGCTGTCTTGTGGACTTGGGGCACCCTTCCTGCACCATCAAGAACCAAACTGGGGATTCCCCTGCTGCAATCCCTACTAGCTTTAGTCTTAATAATGGAGAGCGGGGGGTGACCCAGCAATCAAGATTTAAGTAGGGCACCCTCAGCTTCAATCCTGGTGCTGGGGAGAATTCCCCAGCTGCTATCTTGATGATAGACAGAGGTACGATCAAGCACAGGAAATGGCTTCATGGGTCATTTCTTGTATGCAGTGTCTGACTTGGCCACCAAGGAGACTGGTAAGTGTACGCTTTATTCCACTTTGAAGCACTGTACCAGTTTTTATGGTGGAGTCCATTATGGAACATTTATGCCTATACTGGCTGAATCTGGCTGCATCTATACAAGGGGAAAAATGCAAGGTTAATGTGCAGCAGCATTCAATGTGACAGACACATTTAATGATCCTCTGTTGCAGCTGTACATTATACATTAAAAATAGTGGTTTTTAAGCACCCTCACTGTGGAGCATTGTGTTACTCCATGTTTTTCCATCTGTTTTGGTGAACTATGTGAGAACTAACAAGAACTCACCTTCACCTGAGAATGTGCAAACCTATCGGAGCTGAGCATGCAGGGAGCGAGGGGCTGAACATATGAATGGAAGAATCTCACTGCTGCAACATCATGAAAATGCTAAAACATGATGCATCACTTATAGGTGGGAGTGAGCCCTCTGGAACACATGGGACTATAGGGCCATGGCCACACCTTAACTTTAAACCTTCTTCAGTCTATCTTCAGATCTGGCTGTTTGGTCTACTGGTTAAGGAGCTGGACTCTTACTGGAGAATGCCAGGTTTGATTCCACGTTCCTCCATGAAGCCAGCTGAGTGACCTTGGGCTAGTCTTCTGAGCTCTCACAGCCCCATCCACCGTACAGGGTGTTCTGTTGTGGGGAGAAGAACAGAAAACTTTGTCAGCAGCTCTGAGCCCCCTTAAATGGCTGAGAAAAATGGGGTAGAAAAGGCAACTCTTTTTCTTCTTCTCACCTTTCATTTCTATATGTTTTATTTGTGAAATTTCCACCCTCCATTTGCACTTTCCTGAATGGAAAGTCCACAAATAAAATGGATAGAACTGAAAAGGTATGAGCTAGGGATGTGCACAAATGTTTATAACATTCACAATTTGGCCGAATTCAGCCGAATTCAGACATTTGAATTTGAATAGAATGTTGGCGCATTCGAAGGTAGACATTCAGATTCAAACAGAACGTTTTGATACATTCTTATGAAGCATTGTATGAGATTCGTATATGGGATTCGTATGCTATTTGTATACATTTGTATGGGAACCATATGCTATTCATATGCATTTGTATATAGGATCTATATGCTATTTGTATGCATTCATATGGGACTGAACATTCGCATTGAATATGAATCCTACCACATTCAAAGATAATCTATTCGAACGAATACGGATTTTCTTGCATTCTGTTTGATATGAATCAAATACAAAAAACCATTCGTGATCATCCCTAGTATGAGCAATGAGGCCTGGAGATGGAATGAAGAAGTTTAAAAGTAGAGGTGTGACCACCGTCTAGGTAAAACACAGGCTTTTAAAATGATCTCTGGAGGCAACCAGGAGAATAATCTGAGGGTGCTTCTGCACTGTCCTCTGAAATCCAGATCTATTTAGATCCGGATTTCAGAAATCTGTGTTAAAATAGATCCAGATCTATTTTAACACAGATTTCAACACCCCTCCTGTCCGCACACGAGACGGAAGTCCGGATTTCGATCCGGATTTGAGGTGGGTACAGTGCGGAAGCACAGCACCCGCCTCAATCCGGATCTCTGGAGGCCCTCCCCTGGCCCACCATCATTGGCTCCTCTGGAGCCGAGCATGGCAAGCTGGTGAACTCCTATCTCTGGGCTCCCCCTCACCCCAGAAGCCACGGATCATGGCTTCTGGAGCCAGGGGGAGCTTCACCTAACCCCCCAGCCCACCCTGGGGAGATTGGCAGGGCCTGCGCCTGTGCAGAGAGCCTCCTTAAGCCAGGTGTGGCCCTGGCCAATTGGAAGGTGGTCCGGATGCACACACAAAGCGAACTGGGACCTCACAGCCAGAATCGGCCTGCCTGCATTAAGGTAAGGAGGGGATCATGCACGTTCTCCCCAGGGTGGGATTGGGGGGTGGGCTTAGGAGAAGCTCCCCCTAGCTCCAGAAGCTGCGATCCGCTCCAAGATAGAAGACCCCTGGCTCCCCATGCTCGGCTCTGGAGAAGCCAATCATGGTGGGCCAGGGGAGGGCCCACTTAGGGACACTTGTGTAGTGCAGACACATCTGAAATGGGTGTGTCTTAACTACACAAGGACATATTAAGCACACATGTAAGACTACCTCGGAAGTAGTCTTGCATTTAACCGGTTTAACAGCCAGTTAACACACATTAGGGACACTTCCTGTGCGGAAGCAAGTGTCTCTAATGTGTATTGTGTGCAGAAGGGGCTTTCCCATTGCATACTTAATGTGTGCTTAATGTGTCTTAAGTGTCCAATGTGGAAGCACCCTGAGAGGTAATGTGAAACAACCTTGGGAGAGTGCCAAACTCCCTATTACTAATTTAAACATTTATTTAGAGAGAAGTCATTGTCTAGGGAGAGCTATCAATAAGCTTGTATTTGGATCCTTAAACCCCAATACAAGTTCTAATAGTAAACAGCAGAATATATGTCCTAACGCATTCTATACCTTTATTTTTAAAGGTGGTACTGTTTGCGATTTTCTCTTTCCTCTAGGTTTTATTACCTTTTCAGCCATGCCACAACTTGCAAGAAAAATCAAGCTGTTCATGAGCTTTGCTCCTTGCTACACTTTTGTCGGCACCAGGGGGCCGGTATATTTAACCTTAAAAGCTCCTGAAAGTTTAATCAAAGTAAGTATCACTTTCTTACTGTATAAACCCATAATTTATAGCCAGTTCTTTTCTGCTTTTCATTATCTGGTTAGTCTGAATTTTGGGGTGATAGTCCAATGGAGGTCCTTATTCCCAGTTTTTATCAGAAAGAGCAAATTTCTTTCACCAGCCTAAGTGCTTCTTGTGCATTGGTCATGTTGCATTTCTGCAGCATCTGGAAAGCCTCTGGGCTAGAGTGCTGGACTATAAGCTAAAAACAGCAATGACCAGCAAAAGGGGGAATAGATGGAATCTCCTCCACTCCCCAATGATAGCAATTACACTTCTCTGATGAGAAATTTAATGGGAGGCTGATTGAGAATCCTGTAAGCATCATCTTCTCTTTAAAGAGATTGTGGAAATATTGAGATGTGTTATTATTTGAAACATTTGAAGGTTTTATTGAAAGTACAGTAACTAGTTAAAAGCAATATTGAATAGTTTAAAATGATCCCCTCTTTCTCCCATTCCACAGCTTATATGGGGCACAAAAGAATTCTGTATTGTGGGAGAGCGAGAAAAAGTTATCAATTCTAAACTTTGCAGCCTTGCGGTGTTGGACAGATTTTGTCTACAAGTTATTTTCTTTTTTTTAGGACACAATGAGAAAAACATAAACATGGTAGGTAGACTATTTCTGTTATCTTCCGCTGTCATTTGTCTGTTTGAACCCCCAAATCTTATAGATAAAACAATGAAAAAGAGAGTATTTTAAGGCTTAATACTATCCAACAGCAATTTCTTTCCATAATCAGTTTCATTGGTGTCAGTCACATCTTTGTTTTAATCCTTCATCAGTCTATTGCTCCTCTGCCTCAACTTTCTTTTATTTGGATAATAAAAGCATTAAGACTGCTTTAGAGGTTTCGACTAGGGCCGTGCACGAATATTCGTAACAAATGGACATTCCTCCATGAATCAGGTGTTACAATATTCATATACGAACATTTGTATGAATAGTTCAGACATTTGTTAGATTGGGGGTGTGGAAAAACAGAGCGCCAGTCACAGCCACAATGGATCCAGACTGAATTCAACATGGATCAACAGTGGATTAAAAGTGGATTCAGGTTGGATGCACCATCTGGGAGCTCTCCCCACATGGACTACCAGGTAGTGTGTGAATTGGCCCACAGTGCCATCTTGTCTGAATTCAGCTTCAGTTTATTTCTCCACATCCATCCAATTAGTGTCTCCAGGCAAGTTTCAAGTCTCTTGGTTACCTCTCCTGGTTCATTTAAAGAAATACAATATATTAATGGCATTAACAACAACAAAAAAGTGTGACTGTTTTGTGAGAAAAAAAGAGGATATAAGTAGTGATGATAAATAAATAAAATAATTCTGCAATGTGAACCTTAAAGTTTTGAAATGTAAAAGACTGACACCACTACTTCTGTTGAGCCAAAAATATTCAAACTCCTGTTGCTGAAGCCTTCATTCTCCCATAGTTCTTCTAACTGAGAACCACAATGCCTGCCAGAAGAGAAATAGCATTTTTATGTGCCATTGGTGGTTTGATCCTGGGAGCTTAGAACATTAGTGGTTTCCTGGGTAAGGAAACTAAGGCCCTTTCCACACTAGGCCTTATTTCATATTATATCTCAGGATGAGGACCGACCATCAGCATGCTGGTGCAGACTATGGTAGGCCCTGGTATGGCCCACCATAGATAGGACCAGCATGAAGATGGCTGGTCCCTATCCTGAGATATAATCCCGATTAAGGCCCAGTGAGGAAAGGGCCTAAATGTGAAAGAAAGTAGCTGTCAGATAGGGAAAGTTGTTAGGTTAGAAGAGGGTGTGGCTTGCTAATCCAGTCAGGGAGGGGGAAGCCAGCCTAAAGAAAAGCCAATAAGAGAACAGAATTACCTTGGGGGGAAGATATAAAAGAGCAGGACTGGAGAAAGTGAGGGTCCGTTTTCCAATCAATGCGCAAAGGGAGTGGTTAGATAGGAACCGGGTCTCTGGGAAGCCCTTTAATAGAGTAAAGGGAGGGATCCTGAAAGGAATTTAAAGTGCTTAGAGAAGGGTTTGAATATGGAGTACTGAAGTGAAGATTTTTTCCTAAATTGATAACTGTTGTCTGTTTCAAAGTTTAACAAATAAAGCAGTTCATGAGTTCAAGTGAAACGGAGTCCGGCTGAGTCTGTCAAAGGGCTCATTATCATAGTTACCAAGCTGAATAAGTTACTGTATCGAGAAGCAGAGAGAGCAGCCTGCTTGGGAGCTGTGGACAGGAGCTAAAGAAATGTTTGCTGTACAGAATACAAGCGATCATTAGAAGTGAAAGTAAAGAAGTGCTTTGCCTGCTGCCCTGGAGCTATTTAACCTGAGCAGAGGGGAAATGAATTTTATAAATGTGTACGTTAGGAAGGCAGACAAAGCTAAGAGCCAGTGATTCTTGGCTCTTGGAAAAAGGGGGCCCTTACACCTACACACAGGGAGACTCTCAGGACTGGGGTAATGGTTAACATTGCTCTATAAATAGTTATACCATGGGGACTAATAAAATCCACGTGTATTGGTTGTCAGTGTTCCCATGAATGCTTCCAGATAAATAACTATTAAAAACGCTTCTTCCCTTTTTAATCTTCCAGAGTCAACTAACTGTGTATTCCAGAATTTACCCTGAATCTACCTCTGTGAAAACAATAATACACTGGAATCAGGTACCATTTAAGAAATGCTGTTGCAATTAAAATGTCAGAAGCCAGAAGCTTTGATATTTTAGTTTTAGGTGTTTGGCTTTGGCTACCCAGGCTTTGATTACTGGATATATCTTTTATGCCTAGAAAGTGGAAAGCAGAAGGCATTATTTTAGATTAGGAATGTGCATGAATAGATTTTTTTGGCGTTCAATTTGTAACAAATCTAATGTTAGAAAATTTGTATTTGTTTGAATAGAATGTGGTAGGATTCTATTAGATACGAATGTATTCGTCCAAATTTGTAAGACTATCCAATACGAATGCATACGGATCCTGAATACAGATCCTATATGAATGCATACATATCGGATACGTATCCTATACCAATGCATATGTGTTGGATACATATTGGATGCGTCTCCTATACCAATGCATATGTAACAATACGTATCTTATATGTATCCCAGTTTAACAAATGTACAAACTATTCATACAAATGTTCTGAACCATTAGTATTTGTACAAATGTTTACGTACAATGTTATAACATTTGACGTGTGTACAAACGTACAAATTCATTCAAATAACGAATGTTACGAATATTCATGCACATCCCTATCAGCTAATATTCTCCCATCCCAGTTTGTTTCCCTGTAGGTGTTTATGGAGAACAAGTTCTTGTACCAGGCTTCGTTTAATCTAAACACTGAGTAGGGACTTCAAAGGTTTAGGCTGCTTCCAGACAATAAAAGGCAATGAATGATCAATGGGTCTTTTTGCACTTGACTTCTCTGCCATGGGAAGCTTTGGGCAAAATGGCCTGAAATGCACTAAGCATCTGCACTTGCATTAATGCATTTCAACCCTCTCTAGCTCATCTGCAACTTATCTGAGGTGCAGATGGGTGTTTGGATGCTGCTGTTTTGGGATCCCTGCCCCAGCATGCATGCACAAGGCTGTCACCAGAGAAACTGCATGCTGTGTGACACCAGTTTGCACGCACAGCATGTCAAGTGCATGCACAATGCATCAGGTGGGTGAACATTATGTCAGGTGGGTAAATGGCACGTGCCCCTCCAGCACTGGAAGAACTGTGAATGAGCCCAGCAGAGCCTTACTGGTTCTGGAGCTTACCTGTACCATGCATAGTTGACATGGGGTGAGTTCCTGCATGGAGGGACCCATCTTTTTGATAGAAAATGGCTCCTTCACAGGTGCTCAGTTTTGTAGCTCACCCTGCAGCAACTTGCTCAAATGCAAATTAACTCAAAGAAAGATTCCATAATTGCCTCTTGCCAGATGTGCACTTGGCTGGTTTCTGGGTAGCCCCAAGCTACAAAGACATTTATTTTCTAAATAGGCACTTTATTTTTATCCTTATCTGTCCTAATTAGAGTTCAGGCCTAGATCTCCTTTCTTTTAGATTATGATTATCATTCCTCACAGCCTGAACTGAAAAAGAAAAGGCTTCCACTGAAACGGCATTAAGGCTATGCTTCTCCATAGTGTGTGCTAAAATAAAAAAGGAAGGAAGGGAAGAGAATACTGTCCTATGACTACACAAATCTTTTTATCTCTTTAGGTTGCTAAATCAAAACGGTTTCAATATTTTGACTATGGATCAAAGAATGAAGCAATGTACAATTCGGTAAGGAAATATTTCTCCAATATATCATCTTTTAAGAGTGATTTATTTACCTAAAAATCCAAAACCAAGGTAGACTGGAATGTTCTTCATTTTTTCCCCATGCCTTAAGTGCCCATGCACTGGGGCCAAATCCTGGGAAGAATGGAAGTGATCTGACCATTACCTTCTTCTGGACAAATCAAACTTCTAACCCTCAGGTTTTCTGGCAATTGCTCTAACATAGGGATAACAGTTGTTATTCGTATGAATTTGTATGAATTTTGACATTCGTACACAAATTGGATGTTACGACATTTGTATATTACATTTGTACAAATAGTTCGGGCATTCGTTAAACTGGGGATACATATTGGATATGATTCGGATACATATTTGTTCATATAGGATATGTATTCATTTGTATCAGATGTATGTCCGAAACATATCCGATACATATATTTTTGTGTCAGATATTCATAAAGATTCATACAAATACATTTGTATCAAATAGAATCCTAGCACATTTGAAGGGGATCTATTTGAACAAATACAAATTTTCTAACATTTGATTTGCTATGAATTAAATGTGAAAAAAAAACATTCAAGCACATCCCTGCTCTAACGCTAAAGTACAGCTGCTCTGTTTTCTATGGCACACTGCTACAAAATCACCACCAGGAACTGCCATATTCCAGGGCTTTCTCACAGATGTACCTTCTGTACTAGAAATGCCTTACATGGGAGTCCCTTCTAACAAATGGTTCCAGATAGGACTTAGGCTAACATTCAAAGTGTATAGGTTATTGTCTTTTTCTCCCTCGTTGTGCTCTGTAACCGTTAAAGCCTCTCTTCCAGGAGGAACATTTCAGATAGCAATAGTTAGAAGAAAGTGCCTGATAGAGGAAATCCAGCAGAGCTCACTCAGATTATGCAATCCGTTCCATGGCTCAGATGGATTGCCCTTACACAGGAATGAAGCCATCTGCATTGTGATGACTGATCCTGCCTAGCCTCTGCACCAGCCCCAAAGCTTGTGTGAACTCTCAGGGCTAGCTTCTGAAGTCTCTGACAGCCAAGAACAAAAGTTCCTTGGTTCAGAAATCCCCAGGAGATGCATTTCATTGGTACAATTTGGTCTTTCATCAAGATGGGTCTCCCAGTAATCCAGGATACAGGTATTTGCGTCTTCTGCATGCTTCTGTGACCCATATTGCCTTTACTAGTACTCTGGCAGACCTATTTAGTCAGAGCCACCTGATCCATCTGATGCATATGAAATGTTCTAGCGGTGGGTGAAGCCTCCTGAATCCCACACTAGTGTGCAGAAGAGACACCTTAGTGCACTTGCTGGTGCAGAATGCCAGCAACTGTAGAAATGCCTATAAAGGGGGTAAAAGAAACTGAGATAAACATACAATACATTAAAACTGTGTTGGGTAAGGTAAACATTTTATCAAGAGGGACATGCAATAGACCAGTAGAATGGCCCAGCGGACCTTCTGGAAAGTGTCTTGGGCATGGCTAGTACAGCCTGGCATGTTCCATTCACACCTCTTTGGGGGAAGAGTGCATAGGGTGGGGCAGCATAGCCTGGTTCCCTGCAACATGACCTGATTGCTGTGGCAATGATTGGTGCAGGTGACCATTGCCACAGTGAAGCAATTGCAGCATTCGCACTTACCCAGCATATAGGTGTGACCACAATCCAAGGAATCCAGCAGAGTTCACCCAGAGCTTTTATGGCTTTCAAAACATTATCTCTGCTGCTCTCCCTAGCAAATGCCATAGGCCCTGTCCCCAAAAGACTTATTAGCCCCTCTCGGCTTCCTCTGCTGTCATTCTGTTATAGCTGACTTTAAAAGTCCCCTCCACTTCCGGAATAAGCGCCCCCATGGTAGCCACGATCTAAACGGACTTTCCGTCCCCAAGGAAGCCTGTTTCCTTTCCCCGCATCTTCCCCCCCCGCCCCCTCTCTTGTTAAAAGGAAAAAAGCCAGATCTCCGTCTCCTGAAACGGCTTCCCGCCCCTAGCAAAGGCAGATGATCACTCATTCATTCACTTTCAGCACTTACTTTCACTCAGTTCTCTGTTAGAAAAGGCTTTCTGCCCCAGCAAAGTCAGCGGCTGCAGGCATCGGCAGCGCTATCCTTCGCTCATTCTCTTTTAAGGCTTTCACAGATCACTGATAACAATGTTGCAAGTCTGAGCAATTCTGGCTCTTTTTACAAAGGAAAGGAAGCGAACCTGCTGCATTTCTCAGATGTGTGAATGCTTTTTGGCTGTGTGTGCAGGCAAGCAATCCCCACCCCTTTTGTCACGGAGCGTCCTCAAGAGCACTGGAACTCTTCTTTAAAGTGCACGTATTTTATCGCGGGTATCTCACTTTCCTAAGCTCCCTAAGCGCCTTGTAAAGCCTGGCATGGGGCCGCTCTGAGGCAAAAGAAGAGTTCCAGCAGACTTTCAATTGCATGGGGACAGGGCCATAATAATGTCCTGGGGTGGATTTCCCACTTTTGATTTTGGCTTTAAGCATCGCTGAGCTCTTTCTATTTCTGCCTTATCTTCTATATCCAAGTCTTTCACCAAGAAATAAAAGTAAAAAATTAATATTTTGATACATTAATATGAATAGTTTTTATTATGCTTAAATCTATTCATTTATCAGAGATCTCTTTGTTCACTTTCTTCATCCCCCCTCAGTGTCTTTTGTATTATTGCTTTCCTTCTCCTGTAGTTCACCCACAATCTGTTTTGTTAAGTTAATCTCCTTCACTAACCCTCTCATAGTTCCATTCATATCATCTCCTCAAACATTTCCAAATGTCTATCAAACTTTTGATTTGAATTCTGCAGTGTCTTTTCCTCCTTCCATTTGAAGGTGGATGTAACTTGCCTTTGGTGGCCATCTTCTTCCCCAAATCATTAGCACCACTGCTCTACTTGCAAACATTTTCACAGTTACATTTATTTTACCTTATTTTCTCTTTCTTTCATGCTGTTTGGGGGAGCAGAACAGAGAGACAGTGCTATCTATAATAGGAGGAAAAAATTGTACTTGGGGTATCTATATTTGAAAAATTATGCTCACCAGTCAGGAGTGAAGCCTGGAGGCAACTAGTCCTGTTTCCAGCTTATGGGCAGTTCCGTTTTCTGGTTTTTGTTGCACTGTTTGAAGAATCCTGCTATAGCCTGTGATAAAGATGGATCCAGATATGTAGGATTGCAAAATAAGCTGTGTGTGCAAGTGTAGCTGTCAGCAAGAGTGAAATTAAATGTTTTGAGGAAAAACACCAGCAGACCTCTTATAGAATCTTTTGCTTAAGTCCAGTATTGTCATTGTAGAAGATGGACTATCCAATTGCAATCTAGGGGAACAAATAAGGCCAGTGGTGTGGTTATCTCACTAATAGGAGTATGCACGAATATTCAAAGGTATTCCAAATTCAATTGAATTTTGACATTTGAATTCAAATGTAAAGATTTGAATTAATTTTGGATTTTGGATCATTTGTTTGAATTACTGGACATTTGCATGTGTACAAGTTTGTACATGATTGCGTATTTGCAGATATGCATCTTTCCCGCATCCGTATGCATTTGTACGTATCCATATGGGGAAAAAATGGGTTGCATACAGGGTAACTATGAGATGCATATGAACATGTACAGATGTGTATGGATGTGTACGGGATGCGTAATCATGCGTACTGGCACATAACAAATGTTTTTTGACATTCGTAAGTGCAAATTCAAATTGAAAATTTGAACAAATAGATTCAAATTTTATTAATTTGAATCAAATTAGATTAAATTAGATTTTAAAGATTCTAATCGAATTTTGGGATATTCCAAAAATTGCATTTGTGCACACCTCTACTCACTAAAAAAGTTAATTTTCAGATTAAATAACAAATTACATGAAAGGAGATATATATATATATATATTGACAACACAATGAACAGATTGGAATGATTTTGGGAAGGAGAAGTGTATGAGGCAGGAGATTTGAATGTGGAAATAATAGAAGATATTAAAAGCAATAAGAGAAACGGCAAGTTGACTTTAAGGAAATGGAAATTAATAGATGCCTGTTATAAAATAACTAAGACTAAGCATACAGAAATGCTTTACTCAGGACATTATAAAACATATAGTAGTATTAATCCTATATTAGTGAAAGAATCACAACAGGCTGTTAAGAAAGTGAAAATTGGCTATCAGATCAGGCTCCAGTCATAATGGAACTGTTAGATATAAGAAAGAGAAAGGAAAAATATGGAATTTTGCCCCCTGGTGGAAGTGAAGAAAAGCACAAGTAAAAGCTTGAGAGGGATAAAATGGTTCTGTGACAAAAATTCTAATTAGGAAATTTATATAATGGAGATGGGAACCCATTAACACATCAGTAATCAATAGAACAATTAGGGTATATATACTGGGTACTAATGAGAGGAGTTTGTAATTATATCAATAATACTAAACTACAGGAGAGATAACAAAAGTAAATATACAATTTGAGAACATTATGGGGTTGCCCCCGTGCCAAAAAGGTGAGGTGCTGAGAGCAGGATCGGTACTTGCTGTTTGCATGGGCTTTGAGTTTGGCTCGCGAAAAGCTGCCCATATAGCACCAACAGGGGACCAAATTTGGCACCCTCAAAAACAGGTCTTCTGCGTGCCCGGTATGCTTGCTTAGCGATCCAGGAATGCACATGGGAATGCTTGCAGTCTAAAGGGGAGGAGATTCACTCCCATGTCATGGGCTGGGTGTATGCTTGCTCTGCAGTGAAGATCACAGCCGATGACTAGATGACAGGCTGGCAGGTTAATGGCTGGTTTTGTTTGCCACACTAAATTTCCAGCGAAGAATCATGGCGGGGCTGGAAAAGGAGCTCCTGTATGTGTGTGTGTTTGGGGGCTAGGTGCACGTGCCTGTGTGTGGATCTGGGCTGCCTCGTGGGGTCCTGATGCGGGCGAAGTGGAAGAGGCTCCGATCTGACTTTAAGGGATGGGTGAATCAAGGGAGGGAGCCACATGGAAGGAAGGAGGAGCCACAGACTGCTAGGGAGGGGACATGGGGGGTACACAGGGAACTGGGGCAATTCTGCTCTCCCTCTAGATGGCATGGGACCTTGCAGCTTTGCTTTGCACTTACAGTGGTGGGGGGAGTACGGGACAGAGCTCCGTCTCTGCTGATTTCTGCTCCAGCAAAGAATCAGGGGGTGGGGTGGGGGGGTGGGGGTGGGACTTAAAATCAAGCTTGCCTATAAATTGCCTAGCAGATTGGGGGTGCACAAGAAGAAAAAAGCACCCCCAACCATGGCTGAGGTGGGTTTTGGAGAGAGGGGGCTAAAGCTTTTTTTTAAAAAAAAAATTACAGTGAAAGCCACGATTTAACAGCAGCAGACGCTTGACAGCCGGGAGCAGGCGCTTGACTTATGTGCTCTTCTGCTCCAGCGAAGAACCACAGGGATGTTCTTGGATTCTGCACTGATGCTTGAAGCTCAGGTGGAGGCTGTTGCCAAGAGTGCCTATTCCCAACTATGGTTGGTGCACCAGTTGAAGCCTTTTCTGGACAGAAATGACTTGGTCACAGTTATCCATGCTCTGGTTTAACTTTCACACTAGACTATTGTAATGCACTCTACATGGGGGTGTCCTTGAAGATGGTTCAGAAGCTACAGCTAGTGCAAAATGCAGTAACTAGATTGTTGACCGGGACAGCTGGCCGGATACACATCATGACATTCTTAAAAGTGTTGCATTGGCTTCCAATTCACTACTGAGTCCAATTCAAGGTGTTAACTTTAAATGTGTAAATGAAGGTGTACCTCTTTGCATAGCCTTTGGTTAAATGGGGATACACTTTTCTCTTCCCACTTGCAAATACTATTGTTTTAATACCCACTGGTACTGTTTTTAATGATGTCTGATTTTAGATTTTGTTACCTGCCCGGAGACCTCTGGGTAGATAGATGGATGGATCGATGGATGGATAGGTAGGTAGGTAGATAGATAGATAGATAGATAGATAGATAGATAGATAGATAGATAGATAGATAGATAGATAGATAGATAGATAGATAGATAGATAGATTTATTCTCTCAGTGTTTTGCCTAATATTGCAGTCTAAAATTTTGTGATACGTTTTTAGCCAAAGCTAACAATGTCTGGTATTGAAGTTGGATAAGTTAATGTTCCAAATGTAAAACTTGCAATATCTGATAAACATCTAAAAATGAGAAAATATGTAATGTTGAATAGTTAAACTTTATTTCTGATCTTTTTATCAACAGAACAAGCCCCCACGTTATGAAATTGAAGCTATGACAGTGCCATCAGCAGTGTGGAGTGCTGAGCATGACAAAATCGAAAATAAAAAGGATATTGAACTGCTGCTTCCTCGAATTCCTAATTTAATTTTTTATAAGCATATGCCTGAGTGGCAACATGCTGATTTTATCTGGGGCCTTGATGGTCCACAATATTTATTTCCGAAAGTGCTTCAACTGATGCATAAATACAAGTAAAATCTTAATGGGTAGAGATAATCAGGCATTTGAAATCTGTTTGTAAAAGTATTTAATGAGCTGGCAAGCTAAGATAAAATATTTTGAAACAAATCTTATCTGTGGGAACTAATTAAGAAAGAGGAAATGGAAAAAAGATCATAGAGCACAAAATACAGAGAGACAATAAGCATTTACTAAAGGAGAGAAAATTTGGCCATAACAAATGCCAAGAAAAGAAATATTTATAAAGATCCCATTTTATAATGGAAAAAATGCAGCAAGAAGACAAGAGACTAGGCCTTTTCGCATGAGGGGGTCTGGAACGCATCTAGGACATGCCAGGACACTGCATTCACATGCTTGGGGCAGCTGGATCCATTCCGGGCCGCTCCAAGCATCCTGCCATGTCCTAGACGCATTCAAAATATAGAGCACTAAAAAGTGCTCTACATGTGTCTTAATGCGTTCCGGCTGTCCCCGGCCATCCAGGGAGGGAAGTGTTTGCACACGCCTCCCTCCCTGACACCTGTGGGACAGGTGGTGGGGCCGTGCAAATCACTTACCTTGCTGGCCCGGGGTTGCCATCTGCCGCAGTCTGTGCAGGCACATGGACTCTGGTAGATGAGATTCAGACTGATGTCGTGGGTCCCATCTACAGACCGCAGCAAATAGCAACCCCGAGGCCAGCAAGGTAAGCAATCACACACGTGGGGGAGGGTGGCTAGCTCCCGGCTGCTTCAGTCCCATTACAACTGAAGCAGAGGGGAAGACACCCAGTTCAGCATCCCCTCACCCCTTTTCAGGGTGGGGGCGGGTCAGACTGCCAGCTGTCTGTGGGCTGGGGGATGTGGGATCAATCAGTAGACCAGGATCACCTGGTCCCAGTCTACCAAGGGACCTCACATCCCCCGGCCCATCGGGGCAGATCGCCAGCCTCTGTGGGG
The DNA here is from genome assembly GCA_023333525.1 of Aspidoscelis tigris stejnegeri. Classification (NCBI taxonomy): domain Eukaryota; kingdom Metazoa; phylum Chordata; class Lepidosauria; order Squamata; family Teiidae; genus Aspidoscelis; species Aspidoscelis tigris. Next base: position 84,522,718 of record JALMGA010000002.1, on the reverse strand, counting down.
CTCAGCTGCTTGGATCCAGGTGGCTCAGCCTCACAGATGGCCTTCAGGCCCCACCTCACCTGGGGGCCCCACCCTGGGGCCCTGGGACACACACATGTGCACCTACCTGCTGCCTACGCTGGGTCCAAATGACTCGGCTCAGGCAGCGCCATGCAGCCTCTGATTGGCCGGCCAGCCCATGTGGGCTGGCTGGCCAATCAGAGGCCATGCAATGCACGCAGCACCGCATGGTGCTGCCTGAGCTGGGTCATTAGGATCCAACACAGCAGCAGGTAGGTGCATGCATGTATGCTCCTTCCTAGGCAGTGGGTGCCAGTGGGGTGCCAGTGGGGTCCCAATCGGGTCCCCTACAATGTGCAGGAACCTGGGGAAGGCCCCTGACAGGTCTGCCCACCCCTGGGTGTTCTCAATGGCGGGCAGGCCTGGAAGGGGTGTCCCAGACCCTGTCTGGCCTTTTCAGGCTAGGACAATCTGGGATGCTTTCCCCAGTCACATGTAAGCAGGTAGGAACGTGTGTAAACATATTATTTTCCATCCGGTGTGCAGATGGGGAAAGCATCCCAAATTGGCTTAGCTTAACTCTTTCTTTGCTAAGACTCAAAGGGCCTTTCCGCACTGGCTCTAAAAATGGATTTAGAGCCAGATGTGGAACGCATTTAGATGTGGCTTTCACAGAGGGGCCGGAATTAGGACCCCTTTTAGGAAGCCACGTCCGCATATCGGCAGGCAAAAATGGTTGTTTAAACTGTTTTTGCCGCCAAAATCCTACCCAGATGTAAGACCTGAAAAAATCAGGTCTTACATCTGGCTTTCCCTTTGAAAACGGTTTGGAAACGAACGTTTCCGCACTGGAGGGGGAAAAGTCGGATTGCCGGTGTATGCCCAGCTGTCAGAGAGGAAGAGCGCATGCTCTGCCACTCTGACAGGTGGGCGGGTCCGGCAGGCAGCTTCCCTGTCTTCCCTTTGCCAGAGAACCGACGATCCTCGGTTCTCTGGCAAGGGTAAGGCACCCCCTACACCCACTCTCACCCCCAACCCCCCCAGAAAGACCATACATTTCCCAGCATCCCTGATCGTCTGCCGGTCCCAGCTCTCCAGGGATGCTGGGAAATATAGTCTCAGCCTTGACCTGCGGACCATCAGGGACATCGGAGGGATTCTCGGTGGGGTGGGGGTGAAAGTAGGGGGTGCCTTATCCTTGCCACCCCACCGAGAATCCCTCCAACGTCCCTGATCGTCTGCAGGTCAAGGCTGAGCCTGGGAGCGCCGGCGCCAGTCGCTGATGCTCCCAGCAGGCCAAGACTACATTTCCCAGCATCCCTGGGGAGCTGGGACAGGCAAGGCCGTGGCGCGTGCATGCGCAATTCACGCTGGTGCTCCGAGGCTCAGAACTGAGGTGCAGCCGGTCGGGTAAGTCGTAGGGTCTTTCTGGGGGGGTTGGGGGTGAGAGTGGGTGTAGGGGGTGCCTTACCCTTGCCAGAGAACCGAGGATCGTCGGTTCTCTGGCAAAGGGAAGACAGAGAAGCCGGCTGCCGGACCTGCCCCCCTGTCAGAGTGGCAGAGCATGCGCTCAGCCTCTCTGACAGCTAGGCAGGGCCGATTTGGGATGAGTGCTGGTGCACTCGCACAGCACCCACCCCAAACCATTTCCAAATCCGGCCCTGCCGCCACTGCCCCGCACATGTGCATACGCGCGGGGCCAATGAGAAACCGTTTTTACTCAGAACGGTTTTCCGTTGGAAAACGTTTCACCAGAAAACGGATCTGTTAGATCCGTTTTCGGCGGCGTATACGGAAAGGCCCAAAGAGAAAATAGTCCATCTGGACTTTATGACTAAAAATATTACAATCACATCTGACCAAAACAGGAGGGAGGAATCTCAAGAACAGACGTTGCAGTGGAAAAGAGGCTTAAGAAGACAGAGACTTGCCAAATACAGACGCATCTAAATAAAATGAGAAATCTTGCAGCCAGCTCACGGATCAGAAGGGTTCAAACCCGCAAGCAGCAAATATGCCACCTTAATAAATTGAATAGGTCTATGAATATCCAGAAGAAGATAGTGATTCAGCAAACTCGGACCGAGAAAAGGAAAAAGAGAATCCTTGCAGAAAGGCAAAGTTTCCAGTCAGGAGAAAGAAGGCGAGGACAACCACAAGTGAAACGAAGGCATCTGGATGAATTTATAATTTTCCGGAATCGAAACTTAAAGAGAAGCTGGAATCTTATAGCAGGCATTACTTAAAAACGGGAATGATTAGTGAAGCAAGAAAAAGTTAATGTAAGAGGTGAAGCAAAAGCAAACTGAACATGAAAATTTAAAGAAGTAGTAAGATGAAAATGTGTTAGCTTAGATAATATTATTTTTGTTAACATATACAGTAAAATACTATTAATAATTATAGGATGTGTAGGATAGAAGATTATTAATGGAATAAGGGTAGCTTTAGTCTAGAAAATATACTTTAGGAAATAATAATAGTTGACCATTATATTCAATATTTTTAGCAAGAAGATAAGCAAAGAAATAAGCAAGATGAATACCTTTTATAGAAAGGACAGCACGGAAGCAAGAGTCAGTGAAAGTAAAGCAGCCTTTATTATTGTTATTCAATAGCTTATATCCCCTCTTGGAGAGAGTGCTTTGTTATGGTTAAGCCCCCAAGAGATCATTGGCTTGAAACGTGAGGATGTTAGTTGGATGTGTGCGTGATCTCCTCGTGAACACCTACACAAGTACTGCCCTTGTGTAAGAAAGGGGTAGACTAAATAGGTCAGACTGATGAACGATTATCGTCCTTTATGCTGAGGTGTGCCATCCAAGCAAAGGAGAAACATCTATACATGTCTGGCCTCTTCCAGGAGTGAACTCTGTACAGCATACCCTTAAGCCATAGAAGTGTGCTGTCAATATGGCACTGGGGCTAGTCCTGCATGTCCCCTCTCTAAGTTATTAATTGACAGGGCACTTGCATAGCTATTGCTGACGGAGATCAAGCTCTATAGCATTAAAGTTAAATCTCTTGGGTTGTTTGCACAATCCTGCTATAAGTGACATAAGCGAAGGAATACACTGTAATAGGCAGCAAAAGCAAATGCAAATAAGCAGGATACATATGCCATACATAGTTGTTTGAGCCAATACAAATCAGAAAGCCACGAAGTGAGTGAATCCGAAAGTCGAAAACCACTGATGTTGCATTATTTGTTGTGGAAGGTGTTCCAGTTCTCGCAAACTGTTTTCTATTGATTGGCTATTATCAGTTATATTGAAACAGCACATGTTTTTAACAGCTTTACATTCATAACTGTGTAATAAAAACAAAAAGCTTATCACAGCTCATTTATCAAGAATAGCATGTCTAAGTTGTTGTTGTTCTAGATTTAACAGTGATATTGCTGCAGATGTTTTATTGATGGCTTTTATTGCAAGGCAAGCCAATTTGTTCAGAGAGCGGGCAATCCCTACCGCTAATCCGGGAAGGCCCACCAAAGATGCAGCTAAATATAAATATTCAGCTTGACTCATTAAATGGACATCTGATTGACAATTCTCATCCAATGTCATTCTTTTACTATGGGAGGAACTCTGTACGTGGCAGGATTACAGCCAGTCTACTCAGGCAGCATTTAATCCCATCTGTCAAATTAGCAGGGACATAATGTGCGGGAACCACATGTGAAAAAACCAGCCTGAAGGCAATAGGATATGAGCATAGCTAAAAGAAACATTCTCTTCATGAGAGCAATTAAAAGTGGAAGGACCAGAGAATTCACACCCTCTAGGTACTTTTGCAGTAGTGCAATTAACTATATGGGCACAAGTATGATTTCTTCCTCCCACTACATGAGGAGTATACAAAGAAATAACATTTAGGGATGCATCCTTGACATGCTTCCCCCAGTTGGACATGTTTTGGTATTGAACTGTAAGATTATAAAGATTTCCCACTATAATGTCAGTTTGAAGATCCCCAGGTTGTTTACAAACAGGAATCAAACAGGAGCTAAGCATGTGTCCCTGGGAGGAGAGGCAAAAATGTGTTGTGTTTGTCATACATGCTAATTGTAACCAAATAGGGGCTAGCCCTACAAGCTTTATTATAAATTGCTTTGGGGAAACTGGGAGATTATAATAAAATATAACAGGTGTACAAATGTTATGAGGTTATAAATTTATTAAGAGAAGTAATGATAAATATCAGAAGTATCATTTGTTAAGAATTATTGAGAAAGTATTAATATTTAAATATTATAAGCAATAATTTTAACAAAGAAGATAAGTAAAGAATTATGTAAGATGAATAGATTAGTTATAGATTGTTTTGGTAAAATACTGAAGTTGTAGCAAAATATAGTAGGCGTGGAAATGTTATGATCTTATACTTTTACTAATAGAAGTAAATGTAAGCAATAGAAGTATAATTGGTTAAGAATTGTTTATTATAGATTAGTAAATGTCAATATTATAGCAATATGTAAGATGGAATAAAAAATTTTTTTTTCTGTTGTTGCAAAAGATAGGACAGATAAGATTCTATCAGAATGGCAGCCCCTAAAAACTTCCTGTAAATATTGGCAATAATTAAGATTGGCTCTGTGGTAAATGAGGGGTCTTTGAAGTTAGCGGCAGATCGCTCTGGAGATTCTATTGTTTAAATCCTTTTAATTAGGAATTTAGGATCATATATTTTTGAATCCGGGTTAGGCTAGGTTTCTGGGCAGGAGAGAGATTACCATACAGGTCATCCAATACCCCTTTCCCACTCCTTTAGATTGTTATTTTTCTACAGCATTGTTCATGGCTGCACTCCAAGGCTGCATAGTAATTTCCTTCACCCAAGGTTCTGGGATGTTTTTGCACTTCCCTTCCTGTCTGCTGGAGAGGCAAGGGGCATGATTAGCTAACATTGACTAGAACTCACACTTGAGTGCTAGTCAGTTTTGGCCATTCCCTCCCCCTGCGATTGAATACTTACCTTATTCGATCCTGGGGCTGATCCTCTTCTGAGTGCTGCCATTTAGCCTTCAGTGCCCTCTGTGACTGTGCATGCATCAGCACCATCGCCTTGACGATGCTGATCCTCTGCACACGCACAGTCGCGTCTATGGTTTTCCAAGAGGCCAGCATACTTGTGTGGCACCTTTCCAGAGCACCAGAAGAGGTGCAGATGGTCACACTGCTGTACACTTGAGGTAAGGTTTTGGAAATGTTGGTTAGGTGTGGAGCATGATATCATGCTCGATACCTAATCAACAGTTACTGAACTTCTGGTGAGGCAGGGCCTGCTTGGAAGCTGTAACCGCTTACTCCACGTTTGGATGCTCTTCACAAGACGTTCAGTAATTCTTCACCAGAGGCCATAGTGCAAATAGGCCTCAGGATGCTTCTAGCTGTGTCATAGCAAGGTGCTTGTGGCACACATCACCCTCTTAAGGTACCCAAATCCTTCAGAGTTCATGACCACCCAGGGTCTCCCTTAGACCACTCCACTGTGTGCAAGGAGCTTCTGGTATACTTGCTGGTTAGTATACCAGCCAGTGTTGAACTGACCTTAGTAACATCTAGATTTGACAACTGAAATTCACCCTAAAATGAAACTGTATGTAAAAGCATTTGAGAACTTGTTTTAAAATGTGCCCATCAGGATTTCAAGGAAATCTTATAGCTGAATATTTGTTGTTTTATTTATTTTATGTTATTTTTTTCACTGTAGCTATCAGATCATTTTTCAAATCCAGTTCAGTCACTGTGATGTGCTGGCTCATATTGAATAGTCTCCTTTGAGGCACTATAAAATAATTTCACCTGGTGTGATGCAGACAGTAATGTGGGGAAGTGGAGAAGAGAGCTGACAGGCAGGGAGAGAGAAGACTGTGAACAGATCATGTTAAACAGCTGAAAGGGCAACCCAAGTGTGACGTCTCCCTGGACCTCTTCCTACATTTTCTTGGCTACAACCAGCCACCAGTAATGTTTACCTAAGAGAGTGGAACATCTTCTTTGACCCAGTCCTTATCCAGCCTTTTCCCATTTCAACAAACAAAAGGACTGCCTGAAATATTTTTTTAGGTTCATTTATTTATTTTTAAGAAACATCATATCCATAGACTTTCAGTATAACAGAACTTGCTGCGTGTGAATGCCTAAGAATAGATGAAAAATAGCATATTCTACCTGTAGAAAGAATCAATTTGTAGAACATTAGATAAAGATAAAAAACATATGCACACAGTGTAGAGAGTCTATCTACTACATGTTTGCCATCTTGACGGATAGAGTAACACATTACACACTACATCTAAAACAGAGCATTGTGATCCTCAGTCTTAGAAGAGAGATCCACAATCTCAGAATGGCAAGATTCTTATTCAGAATTCAAACAGTCACCTGTTGCAGTTCAGCCAAAAGGTGTCTAAATTTTCAGGTGCTTCAGATCTTGTCTGAAGTGTAATTCAGAAGTGCTTTGATATGCAATCGGTCGGAGCTGATCAATCAAGGTTTACAAACCTCTACAGGCTGTAGGATCTTAGATGTTAATCAAGCTGCAGGATAGGCTTCAGATGTTACACAAGATGTTAGATTTCTCAAAGCACAATCAAAGGCATCCTTCCCTCTCTATTTTAAGAGTAGCATACACAAAATGGAGTCAGATTGGTTCACTTCCTCTTCAGGATTTCTGTTACATGCTATAGGTTTTTCTAGCTTATCCGCTACACCAAGAATAAAGAATGAGCTGAAGGAGATTTCAGAAGGTTGAGGGCAGATTCACAACAGCCTAGTGATTCAGGGAAAAGAGCAGGGCAAATTCGTACTTCCCTTCTCATCTGAGGGCCAGGAAAGGCAAAGTTGCCCGCACATGTTCAAATGCTTGTACATGCTATCTCCCCCTCCATGCACCCAGACACCTACTTTGAGTGAGAATGTTTGGATGTTGCCATCTTGGAACCCCGATGTTGGTGCCATCGGGTTTATGCTGGCACCATCACCATGATAACCCTGATGTGCTGAGCATGCGCACTTGCATGTGTCACATGACATATCAACACATTTGTCCAGCACACAGAAGAGATGTTAATACAGTACTCATAGCCTTATCGGCTCTGGTGCCGAGGAAGGTAAGTGCACATGTTGAGCAATTAATTGTGCTCCACACATAATCACCTCACAGTGTTCTCCTGCAAAAAAGAGCTGTTTCTGATTTGGAAATGGCTCCTTCAGTGCTCCATCTGAGAGTGCACAAAAAGGTAACTAGTGCAGAAAGGTCCCAGGAAGCTAACAGAGAAAGGAAGAAGAGGTCTGATCAGGTGTGTGAAGAAAATGACTGAGCAGAATGTGCTCTTCTGTCAGAAAGTGACTGAGGGTGCATCTTCATGGGCTGTCATTACTTCAGGGTGGATTTGGGGCAGACTTAATGTAAATCGCAGTTCACATTAAGAAGTCCCCATGGTAACTGAGGATAATGCAGATTCAAGTTGAACCCTCCTGTCCCCATGAAAACTGCGGTAAACCCCTGCATCAGGGAGCCGCGGTTTTCTCCACCCCCTTCCCCCGGGTGCAAGCATGCCCCCCTTGCCTCATCACATGATCGGACAGGCAAGCCTGGGTAAGGGCTTGCTTTAGCAAATGAGTGCCTGCACTCAGCTGCACACGAACGGAGCTCTGGTAGAATAAAACACAGCCAGAGCTCCGCTCGTGTGCTTGACAGACAGTATACCCATCTGACAGCTGATCAGCTGAGTGCAGGGAAGCTGTCAGGCACTTGTTTGCCAAAGCAAGCCCTTACCCAGGTGTGCCTGCCCAATCACACAATGAGGTAAGGGGGGACAGTTCTGCTCGCAGCGTGCACAGCAGGGACAGCAAAACCCTGCCTGCTAATGCTGCAATCAGCTCGACAATAACCCGGAAGCATCCTCATGCCCCCAGGATAACCTGTTCTTGCTTCCTAATTCGGGGCAAGAATAGTTAGAAAGGGGGGTTTCTTTGCTCCGGGTTTTTGCCTTTTGTGGCACATGTAGCCCGAATTAGAGCTTTGCATGGGGACTTTCCCAAGGTGAACTCAGGTTTACCTTGGAATATCCTGATCATGGGGACTCACCCTGGGATCAGTGAGTTTGAAGAGAAATGTGTATATTTATCAATGGAGGTCCAGCGGGAAACTAAGATTTTGTATTTTCTGAAACCAGCTGGGAATGGGAGAACAAGACATCCAATGCTCTGGAGCAAGAGGAAATGCTTATTTTACAATTGTTATACATTTAGCCATCATTATTGTGTCACAACCAAATCAGATTAAGAGGATGCAGTTGGGAAATATGGATTAAAAAGTATGCGAGTGGGAATAAGAGAGATCAGATAGGAAGGTTAGTATTTTAAAGTTTATGTAATTATAAAACTGATTGTTCTCTTTCTACATGTTATCTATTGGGGAAAGTCTGGTCACATATAAACAAACTCATGACAATCACATTTAAAATTTTCTAGGAATTTTATTTAACATTTTTTTCTTTAACTTTATTGTTTCAAGTTATTTCTTATATTTTGGAATCTGTCATGTCATTGTTATCTTATTTCACCTTCCATAAAAATGCCAAGGCAGTTGACATTACAACATACCAGTCGTTTTTTTTTAATGAACAAACAATAAACTAAGGCAAACATATAAGATTTTTCATGAAATAATTTTTCACATTATAGGAGATCACAGGGACAAAATTGGAAGAAGCAGTACTCCATTATCTGGCAACCTTTGCTCACCAGAATGGCTGAATGGTTAGACCCGGGGTATTTTTCCACTGAGCTCCTTTAATCCAGATCAAAGAAGATCCAGATCTAAGGAATGAGTACTTCCCTTAATCCGGATCTAGTAGTGTTTCCATCCAATAGCAATGGGTGCTAGCCTGCCTGCTGTGGAAACACCAGAACACCCATTTGCAAATCCAGATATACCCACGAGGGGTCTGCCTGTGTTTTGGGGGACACGGGGTGCAATCTCCGAAGTTGCCTTAGGGGCAAATCCTTAGGCTGTGGTCACACCTAAGGTTTAATCCAGCTTCAGTCCACTTTCAGAGTGGAAGAGCACATCAGCAAAGTGACCAGTAATTTTCTTTCCACATTATCTATCCCAAAAGTGAGTTTTCTGAGTTATTTAACACTGAAAGTAAACAGCTTGTTACTTTACTGATGTATTCCCTCACTGTAATGTCTGATCCGCCTCTTACCATGCTTCTTGGGGCACCCCTGATCACAACTTGCACTTTCTTAAGAGGGGTAAAGACTTCCCTGTCTGCTTCCTGTCCTTATTTAATATAAAAAGCCAAGTACAGCCTTCGGAATGTTTTAGGTTGGTTTGTTTAAGAAAAGGAAAAACAAAAGATGAAAAACATAACTTCAGCAGACACTTTGCCAAAACATTACTCACTGAGTGTAAACACCTAAGAATATGCCAAAATAGTGTGTTGTACCCATTAAAAGAGTAAGTCTGTGGAACATCACAGCAAGGCAAAAGTACATACGCACAGCATAGAGTTTCCACTATGCATCCTCCATCATGACAGAGTAACTATACACAAACTAATCTATTCAGAGGAGCATAGTGATCACTCAATCTTGGTGAAAAGAGGGATCCATTACACCTGAAAAACAGGTTTCTTATACTAATTTTCCACCATCATATGTTAGGACTCAACCAATGAGATGTCTCAGCTCACAGGTGCTTTAGATCTTGTTTGAAGTGTTATTCAAAAGACTTTGATATGCAATCTGTCAGAGCTAGTCAGTAAAGATTTAGAACCTTCTACCAGCTGTAGTATCTTTAGATGCTAATCGAGTAAATAAGTGTCAGATAGCCTTCAGATGTTAAACTAGGTGCTAAACTTCTCACAACACAATTAAGGGTATTCTGACCCTTTTGAAATGCAGGTTTACACTTTCTCAGGGGAGAGCTTCCACACTGCACCCACCTCAAATCTGGATCTAAATCCCCCCTTCCGTCGTGTGTGCAGACAGAAGGGGTGGTAGTAGATCCATATCTACTGGATATGGATCTACTTACCATGGATTTCTGAAATCCGGATCTAAATAGATCTGGATTTCAGAGGTCAGTGCAGAAGCACCCTAAGTCCCGAGGGAGAGAAGATATCTCCTTCAGTGATAATACTTCTTGAGAACCAAGAAGGCTAAGAGATTCCCTTTTAACAGACTGCAGGACAGCCTACCTCAGAGAGAGGGTGAGGGAAATTGGACACCATTCTCGCAAGCCGAAGAGTTCCAGCAAAATCCCGCCCGATAACCCCCATTTGTAATAACCCATCTAACTAAGGACTAATTGATGTTTGGAAAACATCTTCGACATAAAGTTCTACTTGGATGACCTTGACAGCAGCCAACTAATGAAGGTAAACATTCAGAACAGCTTAAAACTTAAGATTTATGGGGACTGTAACTGATATAAGAATATGGAAGCCAAGATAAAATCTTCTGGAAGGAATTTGGAAATCTGTACTGTGGGAGATGTATATAATTAATTAGTTTGGACCAGGAGAGAAAGGAAAACAGCAAGATAAAATTATTGTGAAAACTAAGACGAAAATTTTGCTTAAGCAAAAGTAAACAAGATGGGGAAACAAGGATTTCATACAGAATTAAAGTCCGTTGTATTGAGACTGATAAATAAAATGACTAACCTTGAAAAGTTAATGCAAAGAATCAAAAAAGATATAAATCAAACAAGACCTGGTGGTTTGCGACAGACAAATGCAGATGGAAAAAAGATGGTGACAGAGAAGAAGAAAGCCAAATTACGCACAGCCTGGAATAACAGACGAAAGAAAACTAACACAGGCAAAAAGCAAACTACTGAGAAAGCCAACATTCTCTGGGAATATAAATGGAATGGAGATTTATTACACCTTAAACCTGGAGATTGGCAGAGGATGGTAAATCTGTGAAACAGACTTTATCTGGCAACAAAAAGAGGGCTTTGCAAAATAGGCAGACTGGCGGAAACGAAACTTAAGAGATGGTATTACTTTAAAATGAAATTAAGAGGGGGGCTTACTGAGTAGAAGAAGTAAACTTAAAATATAAAGCAATAACAATTTGGGCCTAAAATTGGTATGATTAATGATGTAAAAAATTATTATTTTAAATGGGATTATAGTAAAGATTGGCAATATTAAGAACTTTGAGGTCTTTTAGTAACTATGATTGTAATTCATAAATAAAATCTGTATGTAATAGGGTGGAAAAGATTGAGATAGATAAGTAAATATATAACATGTCAAATGATTTTCAGATTTTAACAACACCACCACCCCCAATATGGGAGGGAAAAAATTGAAAAGATGGGATTTATCTATGAAAGTTAAGTAGGATATCAAAAAAATTATTTTGGTATATATGGCATATACTAAAATGATAAGAAGAAAAACTTTTCTCTCTCCCCTTTTCCTTTTTTTCTTTCTCTTTCTCTTTCACTTTCTCTCTCTTTTTTCTTGTCTTTGAAGTGAAGAATGATTTTTATAGCTAGTGTCATTGAAATACAATGGAGTAAAATATTTTGGTATTAGAAGTTAAGAAAGGCAGAGCCAGCCCCAAGGTAAAAATCTATCATCTGGGTTTAACTTTTTTTCTCTCTTTTGTCTTTCTCTTCTCTTTATAGAAGAATGTTAGATAATAGTTTAGAAAAGGGTTAGAATAAGAAAAGATGGGTGGAATACAAAATAAAACAAAATTAAATGTAATAGTGCTGATTAGAAATATAAAAAAGATGTTATAGAAAGATGTTAAAGGATTTATATTGCTATGATAGATATATAATTTTGCTATAAATGGAATAGGTAGATTAGGATATTCTCTTCTGTCTTATTGTATTTTATTTTCCTTTTTTAGTATTAGTAACATAGATATTTAATAGAGCATATGAATAAAAGTTTGGCATTTCCTTGCCAAATGAAGCAAGGCTAGTTCTGACAAAGGAACTGGTCAGCTGACAAACAAGAAAATGAAACTTATGGAGAGCAGACAAAGATGAGAGATGTTAGAAAAACAGGAAGTCATGAAAGGGCAACAAGAAAATGGGCTTTATGTTAAAGGATAAATTAAAGTTCTGTATAATTTTTTTAAGTTGTCAAAGAAAAAAAAATCTTTTAATAAAGAATATATATTTTTAAAAAACTTTGGGTATTTTTCCACTGGCAGTAAGTACCCATTTTAGCTTCCATTAAGGACCCATTTGGCTGAGAGCTGGATGACTGCATTTCCACCACAGCACCCATAAGGGACACATTTGTTTCCGCTGCAGCTCGGGAAATCCAGATCATATGGGTACTTCAGGGCCTTTAATCCGGATTTCGTGTAGACACCATTAATGGAGTCTACAATGGGGTCTTCAGCCTAAAAATCCGGATTATAGGGAGCCTGTTTCCATGATAGTCTGGCAATGGGGTCTAGAGGAGGCTAGGGGGAGGGGGCACCCATGGGGGAGCCCCAAAACCTAAGCTTCGAAGTCCCTTCGAAGTCACTCCAGAGCCATTTCAAAGTGTCTTAGAAGTCTGTGCAAAATAGCTCTGGAGCGTCTTTGAAGTCTGTGCTGATCTTAGGAGTGAACTTCGAAGTCATTCCGAAGTCACTTCGAAGATCAGCACAGATGTCAAAGACTCCAGAGCTATTTTGCACAGACTTCAAAGATGCTCCGAAATGGCTCCGGAATGACTTCAAAGGGACTTCAGAGACACTTCAGAGATTGCACCCCTGTCCCCCCAAACACCTGGGGTGACAGGCAGACCCCTTGTGAGTAGATCTGGATTTCCAAATGGGTGCTTCGGTGTTTCCAGGGCAGGCAGGCTAGCACTCCTTGCTATTGGGTGCTAGACCACCCATGGAAACACATTGGGTACTTCCCTTAATCCGGATCTACTAGATCCGGATTAAGGGAAGTACCCATTCCCTACATCTGGATCTTCTTAGATCCGGATTAAAAGAGTGCCGTGGAAAAACACCCTTCACTAAGTGTATTCTGCTTATACTGCAAAACTAATGCATTGCTTTGTTATTGCCCTTAGTTATTACAAAATACAAAATTACATGTTGCTTGTGAAATGGATTTACCTCTTATGACATGTATTGCACTATAAATCTTTCATTACTTGTAGTTGCCAAGAGCAGGAGCAGGTAAGCAAATGTCTTCTGTGTACTTTTTATGTTTGACTAAGGAAATATATTTTATTTGTTTATTTCTTCATTTAAAAATTTATATCGCACCCTTCACCAGAAGGTCAAAGAGCATGTCCCAACAATATAAAAATAGTTACTTGATTTAGATGATATAATGATATGATTAAGGTGATATATTGAATGTGCATATTTTAACAAATTTGATATTGGCATTATAAATCATTATTCTTCAGTGCTGTATGTTGTAGAAATTACCAGTGAGCTTAAAGTGTACAAAACTCTTTCTAGATTATATTAGAAACATTGTTAAAGCAGCTTAACAATTTGAGAAAAAAATAGAATTGTGGAGTTGGAAAGAACTAAAAGATTATTGAGTCCAACACTGGACCAACTCAGAATAAAATAAAATATTCTTGAAGAAGGAATTCCAAGATTCTTGGGGCATTGTTCTTGTAACACTAAGATACCTCACAAAATGACAGCACCTGTGGGAAACCTTTCCACATAAATTAAGTGCAAAAATGTCTTAGGTTTCAGAGTCTGGTTCTGTGGCTGTTAAGCAGGTTATCTTGGCTGCTTTCTCAGCTTTTGGTACTATCAACCATGTTATCCTCCTGGAAAGTCTTCAGAGACTGTGATTTGGAGAAACTGAATTGCAGTTGCTGTGGGTCTGACTGGGTATGTTAACCCAGGGGTTCCTCATGGGGTGGTCCTATCTCCTACATTTTTAAACATCTATATGAACCCAATGGGATAAGTTATCAGAAGATTTGGAATAAGATGCCATCAGTATGATAATAACATCCAGCTCTATCTCTCCATACCATCTAAATTAAGGAATGCAGTTCAGTTGCTTAACTTATGTCAAGTCAGCAGTAGAGTAGATGATAATGAATGCACTGAAGCTGAATCAAGACAAGACAGAGGTACAGAATTCTTGAGGTACAGAGGTTCTTGAGCCAATGAAGTGGAGAGACATGCTATTGGGTGGGTTATATTACCTTAGAAGGAACAGGTGAAATACGACTGGAGTTGTCACTGCCACTGCAGGTTCAGGTGGCAGTGAGGACCAGGTATGCTTTCTTTCTTGTTCACCAGCTACAGCCCTTTCTGGACAAGGGTAACTTAGCTACTTCCAGAATAAGCTATCCCAATGCAATCCAAAGAGGCTTTCCTATATAGAACTGCACAACAGTTAGTATCAGTAGAAAAAAGGTCATCTTGGTAGTGCCATCTCCATCAGCAGTTAAAGGTGCAAGGTCACAGGAGAGGCCTTCTTTGTGGTAACCCCCAAAATTGTGGAATGATCTTCCCTCTACCATCCTTATCACGGCACATGTTTAAATGCATCGCGAAGCTTGATCTCCCCTTGCAGAAACTGTTATATGACATTTTTAATGAAGGCCATCTATAATTTTATATTATATTATATTTCTAATAACAGAGATCTGTGATGTTACTTATTATGGTTGTGGCAGGGTTTATCCCCCTGGCTACTGCAGCTGAAGAAAAAGCACACGGAAGGCACCTGAATCCTCAAGGATTTATGAATGCAGTAAGTTTTATATGTTATTTGTTTCGGTATTTGTATCCTGCCCTTTGCCCTTCCCAGGAGAGGTCATAATATTGAAAAAACAATAAAACCAATATACTCCAAACACAATTAAAATATAATCTATCCGTCCTGTCAGGACAATTTCAGAGGGAGCTAAATATCAAAAGCCTATGTGAAGAGGTTTTGACCAGGTATCTAAAATTATATAAGTTGATGCCTGGTGACCCTCCATAGGGTGGCTGTTCCAGAAAATTCCTTGCAATTCTCAAGGTGAAAAGAACTACAAGAAGGGATCTTAATACCCCAGGAGCTCCATATGGGAGAAGGCACTTCTCTGGATATCGGGGATCCAAGCTGTTTAGGACCCCAGATATCTGGAGTATAGGGATGTGTAAGGATGTATTTTTCATATTCAAATCTGATTTGAATCAAATATTCAAAAATTAGATTAGATTCAAATCTCAAATATCCAGATTTTAGAAAATCCAATTATATTCCCCCCCCCCACCCCCCCGGTGCAGACACTATCATTTTAAACATATTGTATATTGTTTTATATTTGTTGATTTTTTTAAACGTCTTTTAATGTATATTCTATTTTAATCTGTTGTTACCCGCTCAGAGACCTTCAGGTATGAGGCAGGATAGAAATGTAATACATACATACATACATACATACATACATACATACATACATACATACATACATACATACATACATACATACATACATACATACATACATACATACATACATACATACATACATACATTCAAATTCAAATGTCGATATTTGATGGATTTGAATCGGATTTTTGAATTTTCAAATATCCGTGCACATCCCTACTGGGGGAGTCCATATTTGGACAGCTCTTTCACACTGGCTTCAAAGCTCAGATGAACTTTGAGATCTGCACAGTCTAATGGGTCTTCAATTCCTATTTCAGTGATATAATTCTGGGTGTCAACCAAACTGAGTCCCCACTAAACCAAAACATGGAGACATCCACATACCCCTTGGTCCAGCTGAGGACCCACTAGACTATCAATAGACTTTTTAGAAATAGGTCCACTGGTATCATAGACTAGGCAGCCATTCTGGCCCATCTAGTCTGGTTTATAGCTTGTCCAATGTGGATGGAATTTACTAGTAATGGTTGTGGCCTTCCCTTGGATTGTATCAAAGTGTGAAAAGAAGACCACTAGTCATCTTCAGGAACCATTCAACAGGTAAATGTGGAAAGGCTCCTTGTTACTGCACCCATTTCAACACCCAGTAATATTAACATTATCAGTGGAAAATAATAATGATGTTTGTAATCATGACATGAAAGCAAAGTATTATTTCTGCTTGCTGGAGTTGGCATGGGCTTAAGGAAGCTTAGAGAGACCCCCCAAATGTGTGCTGAGAAACAATTATTTCTACTTATGACATTCCATCTACAAAAGTTTTCAATGACTGTAAGAATATATACAAAGGTTGGATTTTGAAGGAAACACAAGCAGAATTATGCTCAAGGTGCCAATTAGTTTAACACAAAGCTTTCAAAAACAGCACCTCAAAAGGTGTACCATAATAATTTTCTTTTACCCACCCTGCCAATTTTACATTGCATCAGGCTGACTAAAATTCTTCCCTATGATTTATTACAGCTTCAAAACACTGGTCTTTTGGACTCTCTCATTATGTCTGTCTGTCCTTACAGAGTGAAATAATTCGATCTTGGGGATACCCCAGTGAAGAACATGAAATCCTGACTCCTGATGGCTATTATCTGTTGGTAAACAGGATTCCTTATGGAATAAACAGTCCAGGGAAGATAGGTATATCTAGAATGGAGATTGTTTTATTCTATGAGCCTTTCCATATCTTGATCTGTAGGGAAGTCCATGTATGCCCCAGCGTGGGGCCTACACACTGTCTGGAGCTGCTTCTGTCCTGTGTGTGCCAGCCAGACTGTTCCCTGGGTGTAGAAAACAAAATGTGCTCTACAGCTATACTAGTCATAGGGCTAGCACAATCTAGCATGCTCCATTACTATTCACAGCTATCACACTTACACAGTGTTTTAAGAAGTGCTGGGTAAGTTACAGATGCAATGGTCATTGCAAAGTGTGGATGTTTGATGCACTCTCAACCATTATCAACCTTTGTGCTAGGTGCAGGTGTGAAAAGCCCCATGTCTCCAATTTTGGGGGAAATTCTCTCAGAAAAACAAGTGGGATTAGAACCTTCAGCATGTGAGTGGCCTGGATCTGGAATAAAAAGAGAATGAAATAGATGAGGTTGAGGTCATGAGGGTAAAAAATGGTTACTTTGCAAAGCTGGCTGTTCTGCAGAATGGGTGATCCTCCTACCCTTGGAAAACATTGCACATTGATATGTAGACTTCTTCCACATAGGTAGAGGAGGTGTCTGCTTCTGAGTTGGGGCAGTTCCTTTCACACAAGAGAAAGGAAGTGGGCCATTTCCATGACCTTTGAGTTGCAACCTCTTCCACATGTGAATGCTGCATGGGGGTTGGCTGGTTGCATTTGTGCAATTGCGCACCACACTGCAATCTCTATGGCAACAGCCCAGCTTGCACCTGATATTGCCATGGCCATTGCCTTGACAATCTGGCTGGGCTGAGGTTGACTATTTGCATTTGATCAGATTCATCACTGTCCCAGCACTTGAAGTGTGAAGGCATCTTGGTTTGCCCAATATTAACTTCAGCACGATGGTATAATACCATTCCACAAAATTAAATGTGAACAGGCCATGAAAGAGCAGCTAGGTTACTCTTGCAGCTGCCTGTCAGATGTCTGTAGGAGGAAACTACGACCATACTTTCTTAACAAGAATAAGAAAGAATATACAGAATATATATATTCTATTAGCAAAGTAGTTTTTGCCACTTTGTGAGATGAGCATTACCAAGAGTAGATTCTACTCTTGGGAGTTGGCCAGGCTCCAAATGGGTCTCACACTGCCTAGTCTCATCCATACATTAACGAAAATAAAAGAGACTCCACATACCTGTTACTCCAGCTCTGCTTGCACAGATCTGAATTAAGGGTGTATCTGCATGGCAGCTGGTTGATGCAATTTTGACATGTGTGGAAAAATAATCCATGTTGTAACATGCAATAAAGCATCCCCAAGTGATTTGGGGCAACGTGGATTCAAAATGTACATGCCTGTTGGCATGGAAGCCACTTTTTGAGAACCCTTTCTCTGCAGCAGCAGCAGCAGCAGCAATCCTTCAAGATGAAAGGACTAATGAAGGTGCCTTCTCCTCCCTCCCTCTTACAGCTTCTTCCCTTCCTTCTACATGTTCTCCTTCCTCCCCTGTCCCCCTCCCTTGGTTCTCCTTCCCTCCCCTCCAATCCTTTCAGCTGGGATAGGGGCTGTTGTGCGTACGTACAGAGCTTCGCTAAGATGATCCTTTTACTTCCCAGCACCAGTAAGTGCTGATCAGGATGAGCTAATTAAATATGCACCTCTCTGTCAGCTGGCAAGGAGCTCATTAATATGCATTTGTCTTTGAGCCCGATGAGTCAGCCTCCAACCAGCCTGGCCTGCAAGGTTGAAGGCTCTTTACAGCTCGGAGGCAACAGGCAGCTTGAATCCTTTCGTCTCCCCTTCTGCAGCCCCGTGAGCGCTTGTGTCTGTGTGGGAGAAGGCAAATGACAGCCTCCTAATGACAGCCCTAATGAATGATAACTGGGAGTGTCTGCATGACTCCAGGACAATATGTGTTAGCCCCTTATTCCGGATGCAGTACACTTGCAAAGAGGGTTTTTTAAGCACGTATTGTCTCCCATGCAACCTGTATTAGGGCTTTGCATGGAGACACTCCCAGGGCAGACACAGAATACTTTTGTATTATTTTTAGCAGGCCCTAAGAGGACTTTGGACTGGATCTATTATAGACCTGATAAATTGTGATCTGGAAATACTGGGGGCTGCTATTCAGTGGTTTGCCAAAGCATGCCACTGAAAAGCACCCTCCATCCCCAGTGACTAAGAAAGAAAGTTCCTAGCCTCGGGTCTTGGGAGGTGATTTTCAGTGACATGCTATGGCATACTACTGAATAGCACCCCCAAAAAAAACTCCACCCCCAATGGTTCATGGAGGCTTTCGCTGGGTCAATACCATCAGCTCAGATGGTGATGGTCCAGCCCAAGGCTCCCCATGACCTGGATCAGTAGGTCCAATTAATCTGGTTCTACTGATCCAGATCTAAATTAGGTAAATGCAGAAAGGGCCTCTGTAAAAATAAAAAGCCACGTATATCAAAACAGGGTGAATTTGTGAAGGCCCAGTTCCACAAATAAGAAGTGAGTTATGTTTCAGTCTTCAGATAATCAAATGCTGTCTTTGTCTTTAGAGCTCAGGCAAATTGCGTTCCTTGTGCCTGGTTTAATATGCGATGCAAGAAACTGGATTGCGAATATACCCAACAGCAGCCTGGCATTTGCTCTAGCAGATGCTGGTTACGATGTCTGGATATTAAATAACAGAGGAACAACCTGGTCCAGAAGACACCAGAACTTGTCAGTAGAACAAGAAGAATTTTGGGACTTCAGGTAGGTTTAATAATAATAATAATAATAATATTTATTTGTATACCGCCCTGTGGCAACCCAATCCGGGCGGTTAACAACAATAAATATAATAAAAACATCATATAAAAATAAAACATTATAGTCCCTCCCCCCCTTAAAAGTATATTAAACAATATGACAAATTAAAATACAATATCAAAAACTATAAAACATAATTAAACAGACCAATAGCCCCAGTGTCCCTCTAAGATCCTCGACCATCACTAAAGATGAGGCTACGGGAGGAGCGAGGGGGTCAGAGAGCCCGAGCAGGAATGATTAATCTGGAAAAGTTAATCTGGAAAGGCCTGCCGGAAGAGATCCGTCTTGACAGCTTTTTTAAAGCTGTCTAATGATATCAACTGACGGATCTCATCCGGCAGGTCGTTCCAGAGTTTGGGGGCGACAACAGAGAACGCCCTCTGGGAGGTCGCCACAAGCCTGGATTTTAAAGGCTGAAGTAAGTTCCTCCCAGAGGAGCGGAGAGCGCGGGGAGGATTGTACGGGAGAAGGCGGTCCCTGAGATAGCTTGGACCCAAGCCATTTAGGGCTTTAAAGGTAATAACCAACACCTTGTACCGGGACCGGAAGCTAATAGGCAGCCAGTGTAAGGACCTCAGAACCGGAGTAATGTGGTCCCTCCTAGATGTACCAGAAACAAGCCTGGCTGCCATATTTTGTACCAGCTGAAGCTTCCGAACCAAGTACAGGGGTAGCCCCAAGTAGAGCGCGTTACAGAAGTCCAGGCGTGAGGTTACCAGTGCGTGCACAACAGTTTCGAGGTCCCTTACTTCCAGAAAAGGGCGCAGTTGGCGTATCAGCCGAAGCTGATAGCAGGCGCTCCTGACTGTCGCATTTACCTGATTTGTCATCAGGAGTGACGAGTCAAGGAGCACCCCCAAACTGCGAACGCAGTCACTGGAGGAGAGTGTGACTCCATCCAGGACTGGAGGTTGTAACCCAATTCTTGGTTTCGGGGCCGCTACCGTGAGCACCTTCGCTTGGCTTGATAGGATGCTTTTCAGTCATTCATTCAAAGTGCAGATTTTGAGAGCTTGAAACCTTCATCATGCTTCCTAAGCTATCAAGGCTTTTCTTGCCCATCCTATTATAATGGAATGGTGTGAGTCCTAATCTTGTTCGGGACCATCTCCTCCACACACTGGAATAAAAGAGTAAAGCCTCTCGCCCTTCCTGGGCTGCTCCATTCAGCATTGGGATGGAGTGAGACTAGGTCTAGGTGGCCAAAATGGCAACCTAGATTGGTACACTGGTAGATCTATTGGGGCCCACTTGGGACCAAAGCAGCCCAGGGAAATGTGCAGAAGGGCTTATGCCTCCCTTGGCTAATTTAGCAGAGGTATTTCTGTAGCACAACAAACTGTGCCACCAAAATGTGTCCCAGGAGGAACTGAGGCTATGACATTGAGTTTCTAGTACTCAGTAAACTTGGAAGTGGCTCCAGAGATTGTGTGATCACCAGAACCAGCATGGGGAGCTATCTCTGGATAGTGTTCTGGATGCAGAAGGCTTATCTCAGGACAGTGGAGCCATTATTGCCACTGCAACAACTCCAGGCTATCCCAGACCTGCTGGACTGGACTAATAAGGTAAGTACAGAAATGTCCTAAAGCCCTTATCTTTCATTCCAGATCTTGAGCTGTAGCTAAACATGTTCTCATGTTTGAAAATTCAAATTCAAACATTTTGAATTTGTCAGATATTCAGATTTTGGGATTTGACTCCTCTTTTTCATCATAGCCTCTAGGCGATTTCCAGTACAAGGAAAAGAAGGGCTGGGAACAAAAAGGGACCCTCAATCTTGATTATGCTCCATTCTATGCAGACGGACCATTTCTGCAGTGGGCAGGATCTCCCCTTGGCCCAATCTATGATGCAGAAGGGAGGCACATCATCTACACTGTAGACCAGGTCTAAGGAAAGGCCCCAAACAGCAATTTTTGAAAGCTTTTTGCAAGTTGAAATACTGGGTATTTGGCAGGTTTGTTAGAATTCCTTAACCCTGGAAGCAGTCTACTACATGAAGCATATTCTGGAAGGTGTGGCAACTGTTCCTTCTACATTGGCTTGTGCTTCTTTTTATTTCAATGCAGAAAAAAAGGAGGCAGAAAGAAATATTTAGGATTTATTGGCAATTTTCATCATGCATAAATATAGCCAGAAGACATTTGATAACACCACAGTGCTTTCCAGTTGTAGAGCAAGATTACACAGAGTCTGCATGAAAAGAGAAATAGCCTGGGAAAGAATCTTTAATTAATACAGATGCTTGGGGGAGGGGCAGAAGCTTGTTATGGGGAAGTAATTAATTTTTTTAAAATTATGATTGACAGTTGGCTCTTCCCAAAATTCAATTACTTAAATTATATATGCTTCCCCCCCATTTATTGTCTTACTATTTATTTAAGTCGGTACCTTACAATTTTGTATTTAAAATGATTGTATATGATGCTATTCACACATAAAAAGGTTTAAAGAAGTATTTTCTGTGTATTGCAGTTTTCATGAGATGGCAATTTATGATATTCCAGCAACCATCATCTTTATTCTTCAGAAAACTAAGCAAGAAGAACTTTATTTCATTGGTTATTCCCAAGGAGGTTCTTTAGGTAAATGAAAGGGATGTTTATTTTTTATTAATCTTCCTGCATATCAAGAAACTATTAGTCAAACTATCAAGTAGGGATATGCCCAGAGCCCATTTACCCCCTTCAATTTGATAAGAATCAAAGGGAGGAATATTTGGCTTCATGAGCAACCATTTATGAACATCTTTGCACGTGAACATCCGTTGAATGTTAGTGTATGAAGGGAAACCCATCCCCTCCCTCCTCCCCCACCACACCCCCAATCACCCCTACCACAGCTTCCACTGCTATTCCTCCAAGGCTCAACTAGGCCACCACCATCCGCCCCTATTTAGGAATTGTGGGAAATCACATAAGATTAGCTGTGATTCCTGGATGAGGGTGGATTCTAACCCTGTGCACACACCTCCAGGAGGCCTAGGTGAGCCTCGGAGGAAGGTGTGATGGCAATGGTGGTGGATTTCTAGGTAAGGGAGTGCAGCCAGGGGGGAAGTGAGGCTGGGATATGGCAGATCCAGCCCACATCAAAGCTTCTACAAAGCTCCAATGAAGGCCACATACATTCAGTTCATAGGCAAATGGATTTCTGCATGGATTTTTCCTCAGGGGAGGGAGTCCTAAAGTTATAAAACTGTGCTTCATAATTATGTTTGTCAAATTCCATAAGACATTAGTTATGTGAAAGCTGTTACACCATTTGAACTACCCATATCCCCCTTACATTTATTTACTTATATTTATATTTTTATTTATATCCCGCCCCATACCCAAGGGTCTCTGGGTGGCTCACAACATTTAAAACACACACACAACATTTAAAACACACACGAGCTAGTTGCAGCCCTTTTACCTTGGCCTTAGAGGAAGGGAAGATGAGAAACCACTTAACCCAGGCTGTGTCCAGACATAACAAAGGGGCACCTCAGAGGCACCTTGGGGAGACCATGTGTGAACCATGGCTCCCGTGTTCCTAAGCCTTCTCTAATCCACAGTTTCCAGCCTAAATGTTTACGAGAGGGGGAGGAGCAGATCAGTGTGTGAACAATCTCACTTTGAAGCCTCCTGAAAGCTACCTCAGAGTAGGGGTGTGCACAAATATTCATAGGCATTTGAAATCCTATCAAATTTGCTGAATTTTGACATTTGAACTCGAACAGAATGTCCTGAAATTTGAATGTAAACATGCAAATCGAATTTCAAATTTTGGATCTATTTGTTCAAATTCTTCATATGTGTATGGGTTCGTACACAATGTGTGCTTGAAGATCTGCATCTTTCCCACATCTGTACAGATTTGTACGGATGGGACGGTTTGTATGGGATGAAAACAGGTTGCATACGGGATAACTATGGGATGCATACAGACATGTATGGATGCGTACGGATATGTACAGATGTGGGTAAGATGCGTATGTGCATATACAAATATTGTCGACATTCATATGTGCAGATTCGAATCAAAAATTCAGATGAATAGATTCAAATCAGGTAAATATGAATTAATATTCTGGAATAAAACATGGATTTTCCAGAATATTCATGGTTTTATTCTGGAATATCCAAATATTGCAGAATTTGTAACTGATGTCTGAATGCAACCTTTAGGAGTTTTAAAAACCTCTAAAGCTAGCAGGCATTGACTGTGTAAACAGCATATTTTCTGTCCCTTAGGCTATGTTCCCACTTGACTTTTTAAATCCTGTTTGGACTTTCTAAATCTGGATTCAGGACCGAGTGCACAATCCGGATGTCCCCATATGCCTGAGGATAACATGGGCTGAATGTGAATACTGCCATTCCCATTCACCACCCAAATCCACAGCACAGAGTATCAGGACTTTTTAATCTACACCCTTTTTCCAACCCCTCTCAAGGAAGCAGGAGAGCAAAATACAAACCAGCGATCTCTCTGGGAGGCAAAGGGGATTCCCTTCCTTCTCTGCTTTGGCTGCTGAGACTCCCCCTCCTGTCTCTCTCCCTCCACATTAAAGGCAACCCTTCAGCCAGGCAGCCCCTGATAATGCAGCCTCCGATGTGAAAGAGAGAGATTGCTGGTCTGTAATATTGTTCTCTTGTTGTGCACTAAAGCTACTGCCTTTATGTGAATGGAGTGAACATTTGATCTGAAAGCTGGCTGGCTGATGGGCTGCAGGGAGAGGGTGGGGGAAGGCAATAACTTAACAAATCAACTTTCTCCTGAGGAAAAGCAGGAGGAGATGTTATGATCTATAGCTACAATGTTGCTTTTGAATGTACCAGTGGCACTCAGGGGAAATGCAAGCCTTCTTTAGCTAGCATTTGCAGGGATGGCAAGGGGAGGGGGCAGACCAGATGTGAAATTCTACCCATCCGCATCAAGCGTTGGTCAGAAGCATATGGGGGGAGGTGTCCGGGAAAACTGCCAGCCACACACACCAACACACAGCTGATAAGAAACAGCTTAAGCTTACTTGTCCAGGCAGTTCTAAAACACAGCAACCACAGCAAACGTAGTCTAGAGAGAAGAAGTCAGGAAACAGTTCGAAGTCCAGGATTTAGGAGGGCAACACAACAGTCCAGTCCAAGGTCAAGGTAGCCAGGTATTCAAGGTCTGGGGGTCAGATATGGCAGCTTTCTCTAAAGGAAAACCAATAGATTCTGACAAAAGTCCTGGGCGTCTGCCTGGTGCTTTATTTACAGTCCCAGCTGCAGGCTATCAGCAAGCTTCTCTGTAAGTCTTTTCGATCTTCTTAACCCTTCCTTTTCTGCTCTCCTCTGCCTAAAGCTAGGAATCTCTGTACCCTGCTGTTCCAAGACTCCCTCATCTTGCACTTCTGCTGAGGTAAGGCTGGGCTGCTGAACCCCAGGTTCCACTGGGGCTGGGAGGTCAGAACTGGGCCCTGACACCACCTCAGGTTCCTCCTGCACCTGAGGAAGTGGGTCCTCCTCATCTTCTGAGTCCTCCTCATGGCTGACCATGACATCATTCCCCCTCCCATAATGTCCTCCCCCCATGTGCAGAGGACGAGGTCAGTCAGAGAAGCGGCGATGGAAGGCCTGCACCAACTGAGGAGCATGAACATCAGAGGCATCCTCCCAGGAGCGCTCCTCCGGCCCGTAGCCAGCCCAGTCGACAAGGTATTGAAGGTGACCGTGATGGCGACCAGAGTCCAAAATCTGGGCCACCTCAAACTCCTGCTCCCCATCCACCAGGACAGGATCGGGTGGAGGCGGGGGACCGGCATCAGATCGAACCCCAGCAGCAGGAAGCAGCAAGGAGCAGTGGAAGACCAGATGGATCCGCCAAGTCCATGGAAGTTGGAGCCGGAATGCTACGGGATTCACCTGAGCCATGATCTTGTAGGGTCCCACAAACCGCGCATCCAACTTCCAACAGGGTTGCTGGAGAGGCAGATGGTGCGTGGAGAGCCAGACAGAGTCTCCCACCTGCAAAGGAGGTCCTTCCTGACGGTGCCGATCCACCCCCTGCTTGTACGCCTCCTTGGCCACCTCAAGCTGTTCTTGCAACAGGGACTGAGCGGCCTGAAGCTCCTGTAGCCACTGACCTGCTGCAGGAACTGCGGAGACAGGAGTCACAGCCGGAAACCCTCGCGGATGGAAACCGCCTGTGGCAAAGAAGGGCATCTGCTGGGTCGAGGCATGGATGGAATTATTATAAGCAAACTTGGCCAATGGGAGCAGATCCACCCAGTTTTCCTGGTGGTAGCTGGTGTAGCAGTGGAGGTACTGCTCCAGGGTCCCATTGGTCCTCTCTGTCTGGCCGTCGGATTCAGGGTGGTGGGCTGAAGAGAGGCGGAGCTCAACATCCAGGAGTTGGAGCACACTGGTCCAGAAACAGGTGGTAAACTGTGCACCCTGATCTGAGATCGCCCCCTCGGGAAGGCCATGGAGCCGGAATATGTGCTGCACAAACATCCGGGCCATCTCCTTCGCTGTGGGAAGACCAGCACAGGGCACGAAATGGGCCATCTTAGAAAACAGATCCACCACCACCCAAATGGCAGTGCAGCCAGCCGAGAGGGTCAGGTCCGTGATGAAATCCGTGGACACGACCTTCCAAGGCCCTGACGGCAACAATCTTGCAGGCCGACCCGGATGATCCTTAGCCCTGTGACACACTGGGCCTGTATCCACATACTTGGCCACATCCGCCCGGACACGAGGCCACCAGAACTCCCGGTTGAGGAGGTGCAAGGTCTTGCAGAAGCCAAAGTGTCCCGCTGGCTTGGAGTCATGGCACAGCCATAAAACTGCCTCTTGACACAGACCTGCTGGCACATACAGGTGGCTGCGGTGGTAGAGCAGGCCATCCTGAAGAGCTAAGGGCGAGGCATCTCCCTCCACCGAATGCTGCACCACAAATGGTTCCCGGCCCTGGAGTTCCTGAATCTGGTTCACCAGCGTGGCTTCCTGTGGAGCCGCGGCAAAATTTTCTGGACACAAAATGGTGGAGCAACAGTCTCCTTCTGGGTCCGTGGCATACTCCGGCTTCTGGGAGGGAGCATCGGCCTGTCGATTCTGGGCCTTAGGAATGTAGTGGAGCTGGAAGTGGAAGTGGGCAAAGAAGGAAGACCAACGCTGTTGCCTCTGGGACAGCTTCCTGGATGTCTGAAGGTGCTCCAGGTTCCTGTGGTCCGTGTGGACCCTGACTGGGTGAACTGCCCCCTCCAGAAGATGCCTCCAAGTCTCAAACGCCGCCTTTATGGACAACAGCTCCTTTTCCCAGATGGTATAGTTCAGCTCCGGTGGGGAGAGTTGCCGAGAGTAGAAAGTGCAGGGCAACAGACGCGCCTGAGGCTGGAGCAGCACAGCCCCTACGGCTATATCCGATGTGTCGGCCTCCACAATGAAGGGCGTGCGGGGGTCCGGGTGCTGGAGTATTGAAGCTGACGTGAACCGCACCTTCAGGGCCTCGAAGGCCGCTTGGGCTGCCGCTGTCCACTCGAACTGGCCCTTCCCCCACAACAGTTGGGAGATGGGGCTTGCTAGGGTCGCATAGTCCTTGACAAACTTCCTATAGAAGTTTGCAAACTCCAGGAACCGTTGGACCTCCTTCCTGTTGCGAGGGGGCTGCCGAGACAGCACCGACTCCACCTTGGACTGGTCCATGGCCACGCCTTTAGCTGAGACCTGGTAGCCCAAGAAGTCCACCTCCCGAAGATCAAAGGCACACTTCTCTAGTTTGGCATACAGGCAGTGCTCCCGAAGGCACTGAAGGACGGCACAGACATGGGCATCATGAGCTGCTTGGCTGGGAGAGTAGATCAAAAAATCATCCAGGTAAATGATCACGAATTGATCCAAATAGTCCCGGAACACATCATTGACAAAGTGCTGGAAAACGGCAGGGGTGTTGCACAAACCAAAGTGCATGACCGAATACTCATAATGTCCATACCGCGTCTGGAAGGCCATCTTCCACTCGTCCCCGGCCCGGATCCTCACCAAGTTGTAGACCCCCCTCAGGTCCAACTTGGTGAACACCTTGGCATGGCGAAGCCGTTCTAATAACTCTGGAATCAGGGGCAGGGGGTACTGGTTCCGGATGGTGATCTTATTCAAGGCCCGGTAAACTCCCCGCACTTCTTACGAACGAACAGTACTGGGGTGCTCGCAGGAGACTTGGAGGGACGGATGAAGCCTTGCTGGAAGCTTTTTTCAAGAAAATCTCTCAGAGCTGCCAGCTCAGGCTCCGAGAGTGAGTACAGACGCCCCGCCGGAATAGGTGGCCCCCGTACTAGGTCAATGGCACAGTCATAGGGTCGGTGCGGGGGAAGCCGATCCGCCTCCTTCTTGTCGAACACATCCGCAAAGTCCCAGT
Source organism: Aspidoscelis tigris stejnegeri (assembly GCA_023333525.1). Classification (NCBI taxonomy): domain Eukaryota; kingdom Metazoa; phylum Chordata; class Lepidosauria; order Squamata; family Teiidae; genus Aspidoscelis; species Aspidoscelis tigris. The sequence continues at coordinate 84,494,961 of JALMGA010000002.1, read as the reverse complement.
ACTTCACAGGCAGCTTCACAGAACAGTTCTGGGCCTCCGCAGCCACTGCAGCCAAGACCCTTTCCGGCCAGCAGTGCTCCTGGCAATACTCTGACCCAAACAGGAGTTCTCGCCGGGACCAGGAAATATGTGGGTCATGCTGAGAGAGCCAAGACATGCCCAACACCAACAGGAAATGAGGGACTGCCACCAGCAAAAACTGCATCTTCTCCACGTGGCCCTGTATCTCAAGGTGGAGCACTGGCATCTGGTGTGTCACCGGGCCTGAGCGAAGGAGCTGGCCATCAATAGTCTCCACTGCCCTGGGCTCGGGCAGAGCCTCCAGCAGGATGCCATGTCATTGTGTGAAGGCTAAGTCCATGAAGCAGCTGGAAGCCCCTGAATCAATCATAGCTCCTACAGGCAGGAGCTCCATGGAGGGGAGCCACAAGTTGGCCACTATGAGCAAAGGCTCCCTCCGAACAGCCGAAGTAGCAGAGGCAGGTTCCAAAGATGCTCCCAGGTGCTGGACCTGCTCTACACCTGGTAGGAGCTGTTTCCCTGTGGTGCAGGCCATTGTCCCTTGGCAGGGCACACCCTGGCAAAATGGCCTGCGAGTCCACAGTACAAACAGAGGCCCTCCCTCCTCTGCCATTCTTTCTCAGAGCTGGTGAGCCATGGCCTCGCTCCTCCCAGCTGCATTGGCTCCTCAGCCGGCCTGGAAGAAGCAGCCTCGAGGGACGTTACAGGAGGTGGTGGCACAGGCAACTTAGGAAGGGGGAGGCCAGACTGCCGGGCCTGCCTGCGAGCCTGTTTTATTAAAGCTCACAAAGACTCTGGAGGCTCGGACCGAGCCAGCTCATCCAGAATCCCAGGAGCCAGTCCAAAGCGAAATCGAGCCTGCAAAGCAGGCTCATTCCAGGTGACATCCTGGGCCAGAAGGCAGAATGCCACAGAGTAGTCAGCCACAGAGTCCTCTCCTTGCTGCAAAGTCAAAAGCCGGTTCTCTGCAGTCTCCTCTCTGATTGGGTCCCCCCAGGTATCCTTGAACTCCCTTACAAAGGCTTGCCAGTCATTCAGCACAGGGCTCTCTGCAGTAAGGTAAGGCATGGCCCATTTACTTGCAGGTCCAGCCAGCAGGCTAATCACGAAGGCCACCTTGTGGGAGTCATCAGGGAAATCTGCTGCCCGGATCCGAAAATGCAAGTTGCAGCTTGCCAAGAAACTGTCCAGCAGGGACCAGTCACCAGCAAACTTCTCAGGCAAGGCTGTGAGACATTTGGTCCTGGGTGTGGGCTGGGGAGGCTGAGAAGCTGGAGCTTGGTTCTGCAATCCTGCAACAGTCTGAGTCAGCACAGCTACTTGCGCAGCAAGCTGTTGATTTTGCTGCAAGAGTTCTTTAATTAAAGCAGCTTCAGCCATTCTTATCAGCAAGATTTATGGTCAGAATCTATTATGTCCGGAAAAGCTGCCAGCCACACACACCAACACACAGCTGATAAGAAACAGCTTAAGCTTACTTGTCCAGGCAGTTCTAAAACACAGCAACCACAGCAAATGTAGTCCAGAGAGAAGAAGTCAGGAAACAGTCCGAAGTCCAGGATTTAGGAGGGCAACACAACAGTCCAGTCCAAGGTCAAGGTAGCCAGGTATACAAGGTCTGGGGGTCAGATATGGCAGCTTTCTCTAAAGGAAAACCAATAGATTCTGACAAAAGTCCTGGGCGTCTGCCTGGTGCTTTATTTACAGTCCCAGCTGCAGGCTATCAGCAAGCTTCTCTGTAAGTCTTTTCGATCTTCTTAACCCTTCCTTTTCTGCTCTCCTCTGCCTAAAGCTAGGAATCTCTGTGCCCTGCTGTTCCAAGACTCCCTCATCTTGCACTTCTGCTGAGGTAAGGCTGGGCTGCTGAACCCCAGGTTCCACTGGGGCTGGGAGGTCAGAACTGGGCCCTGACACTACCTCAGGTTCCTCCTGAACCTGAGGAAGTGGGTCCTCCTCATCTTCTGAGTCCTCCTCATGGCTGACCATGACAGGAGGCTGATCTCCACCCTGATAGTCCCGTAGCATTTCCAAAGATGGGGGGGAAAGTGGGCTGGGCTCCTAAATGGGACCGAGAACAGTTTTAAAGAGGACTTTTTTCCTGCAGATTTTAGCAGGATAGTCCTCAATAAATCTGGGAATAAAAAACTAAATGGGATCAGAGGATCCTGAAAACAGATTTGATTCAGATTTAAACTTGTATGGGAACACACCCTGAGTGTCTTTTAATGGTTGTCTGTTTTGAGCTTTATTTTAACTTTCTCTTGGTTAACAGTACTCATGCTAACATCCTCTAGAATCAGAGAAAACACCTGTGCAGGTCAGTTTGGGTCAAAAATAATATCTTAACCAGTGCTCCTTTACGTGACCTGTTTCCATTAATCCTGACAGAGTTTAGCTATCCTAAGGTGTCACTGCATAATGAAAACTCAGCCATTATCTCAGTAAATAAAGGCAGCAAACAAAACCTTATAATTAAAATACTAATAAAATGAATGCCGAATCTTGCTGCAGGGACGGGAAGCAGAACCAGGGAAGAGTTTTCTTATATCTACTATAGAAATTGAACTTGTGTATGTCAGAAGCCTTGTTAACAGCAATGTATTTATGGAAGCTATGCATGTATTTTGCAATGTACATTGGACATTCTATCCAAAGGTCAAGCTTTCCAATGAAGCTGAAAAGAAGATAATTTATTTACAAAAAAAAAAAAAAATTATTTGCTGCTGAAACACATTTTTAAAACAATCATTCAAATTTCAACAGGACTAAAATTTCCAAGCCATCCTAAAAAACTTTGGGATTTTAAAGATTTCCAGTTTTAGAAGGTAGACAGAAGTTGACATTGGCCAGATATGCAAGGAGGGGGGAGTTCTTTTCTCTATCGCACAGGACTAGAACCATGGGGTAGAGATGTACACAAATGAATTCACATCCAAAAATCCAACTGAATTTGCAAATTTGCAAATTTTTCACATCAGATATTCAAATGAATCAAGCAATGCTTCTGCCTGGCAATTTTGCAGCATGTTTGCACTTTCGCAGGATGTTACTGATAAAAATAGGGTTTCTCAATGGTAAAAAAAAGCCATGAATGTATTTGACAGTGAATGTCAATGTTCATACATTCAAATGTATGATTTGACAAATAAATGAATATTTTCATTCACTTTGACTGTGAATTGAACATGATTTTTTTGTTTGTACACATCTCTACCAGGGGGCACTCTATGAAGCTGATTGGTAGGAGAGTCAAATCGGACAAGGGGAAGTATTTCTTCACCCAGAGGCTCATTAGTCTATGGAATTTGTTGCCAGAAAAGGTAGTAACAGCAACCAACCTAGATAGGTTTAAGAAAGGGTTAGACAAATTCAAGGATGGCAGAAGTATCAATGGCTACTAGACTGGATGCCTAGGTACTTTGTCCAGGCTGGGGAGAGATGCAGGATACCTCTAAAAGCCATTTGCAGGGATTTGAGAGCAGGTGAAGGTTTTGCCTTTGTCTTCTGCTTGAGATTCCCAGAAGGAATTGGTGGCTCACTTTGTGAGACAGGATGATGGACTAGTTGGGCTGTGGCCCAGTCCAGCACGGTTCCTCTTATGTTCTAATTTTTCTGCGTTTCACACAAAGAATAGCACTATGTATGTAGTTTTATTAATGCAGTAGCACGCCACTACTGTCCTGTGTATCGAGATCAAATGTGGGGTGACCCTGGTTTGGACCGTGACAGACTGGGAGAGGGCTGCCTTCCTCTATCATCACAGCCACATCCAGATTGTTCTCAGCTTTTCTCATGACAGGTGGAGGTGTGGTCAGTTCTCCCACCACTGTCAGTGGTGGGAGAACTGACCGCACAGAGGTTTTGAACACAAGGCGTAGATTCAGAAGCTATGTTCAAATACTGGGAACCTGGCCAAGGGGGACAGTAAGCCCCTTTGAGTGACAAAGGCAGCAATGGCAGGTTGCCACTGCAAAGGAAGAGCTGTTTGAAGCACCAGAGTCCATGAGGTGTTATAACAATACTTTACTGCCCCAGTGGACGCTTGGTAGAAGAGCACAGCTTCCAAGCAGACTCCACACTCTCTCTCCACATTGAATGTGAAGTTAGAAAGCATTGTCATGCAGACACTGCACCTTCACAGTGCATTCAAAGTGCCATAAATGTACTGTGTTGAACCTGTCATTGTTGTGAATGAGACTATCAGTTTTGATATCCCAAAGCAAATTATGGTGATAATGATATAAAAAACAGTATATCAACCTTCATGCACATCTGTACAGTTCTTTCTTTCTTGCAGTTAGATAAATTATATTTTCTTTCTCATAGGCTTCATTTCCTTTTCACTCCTGCCGCACATTGCCGAAAAAGTAAAGCTTTTCATAGCCTTGGCTCCTTCCTACACTTTTCTTCGCAGCAAGCAATTTACTTATTATGTTTTACGACTTCCTGAAGCTTTAATACAAGTACGTGTCACATATGCATTTGTTATTGTATAGATAGATCATATTACACTAGTCCAAACTAGAAATGTGCAAAATTCAATTCATGTTCAAAGATTCAATCAAATAGTTCATGTTTGCAGACATTTTCATTTTTTTAAAAAAATCTAGTTGTTTGCATATCAAGAAATTCGGTCAAATCAAATTGGTCTTCTACTTGTGAACACAAGCAATTCAATCGAACATCCATGTTTCACTGTCATTTTGGCCATGAAAAGAACTTTTTTCAATGGAAAAGAGATATTTTTCTTTTCAAAGAAGTGCAAAATAGAATGTGAAGAGCCATTCTTTTGATTAAATGGATCAAGGGCAAAACAAACAACCAGGTGCCCCCTTCAACAGTTAAATGAACACATGAATTTTATTCATGCACATCCCTAATCCAAAACTTGGCAGTGGCAGAATGTTAAAGGGCCAACATGGTGGATATTCTGTAGAATCCAAACTCATCCAACTCTGGGGCTTTTGTTACAAATAACAAAATATCTATAATAACAGTATTAGTGTGTTTTATGTCGGCAGTTTGGCTACGCCATGCTGCACTGCTTTTTAAAGCAAAATCTTAAATAGCTTCAGAATTCTTTCTTTTTCATTTCACAGCTTATATGGGGCAATAAAGAATTCTGTGTTGTCAGTAACAAGCTAAAACTTTTCAATGCAAAGTTATGCAGTTATCCAGTGATTGACAAGACATGTCTCCTGTCCCTTTCTACATCTGCAGGGTTAAGTGCAAATTTTGTAAATACAGTAAGTAGATTATTTATTTATCTCTTCAGTAGTTTGTTTAAATTTACTGCTGATATACAAAATGGCAAACTAGTTTTAATTTGCTCATTTCAGATTTAACTTTTAATGTTGTAACCCACTTTGAGACCTTTGGTACAGAGTAGCATAAAAAAATCAATTCAGTTCAATTCGAAGGAAGGAAGGAAGGAAGGAAGGAAGGAAGGAAGGAAGGAAGGAAGGAAGGAAGGAAGGAAGGAAGGAAGGAAGGAAGGAAGAGTGAAATCCACCAGATATTTTCCCACAGTCTCCTCCTCTTTCTCTTTTTTCATTCATTTGGTTTTGGCAGAACTGAAGTGGTAGTAGGCGGATGCACCAATCAAAAGCCTGTCTGAAACCTATACTGGCACACAACTGTCTGGAATCTTGTTCAAGCAGGCTAGAGCAAGGATTTTAGCCATTACATAGGCCACCCTGTGCTGAAAATCACAAACACACACATATATGTAAAAAGCCTAGTGGAAATAAAAAAGTGGACATATATATTTCTACTCCCCTGTCTTCAAATAGAAATTATAACTGATAAAGAAAGGAGAAGAGACTGTAGTGCCAAAGAGTATTGCTAATTGCTTTTCTTTCTAGGTACTAAGTGTAGATGGCAAACTCAGAAGCTTCTGCTCATCCTTCTTATGGCTTGAAAGGGGGCAAATTTTGCTGAGTAGTATTTCCCACTCAGAGGCCCTCCCATGATGCTCAGTGTCCATGGGAGTAATGCCTATTTGTCACAATGTCTTAAAGCCAACCAAAACACTGGTAAACACTGCAGAAATGTGGTCCAACTTCTGGGTCCATTTCTGGTCACCAGCCAATATCCTCAGATGAGAAATGTGGCTTCTGTGGGAAGTGTTTCACCCATCAGAAGGTTTCGAGGGTCTCAGAAGGCCATGCAGGAGCCATTTGGTCTCGGCCCTCCTGCTGTTAGCCCAGCAATGGCTCACTGCCAGACACAGAGTGATCCCATGGACCTGGTGCCTAATTATTCCTTCAGACAGAGGACTGTCCCCTACTAACTTATAGAAAAAAAATTATTCTCAAATGAAATCAGATGTCCATCATCACGTGTTAATTGGTTTACAGAATCTTAAAGTGTATTAAGAATGTGGCAAAATCTGTATATTGCCAGGTGAGTGTGGTGATTGCCACCTCAAGTACAACTGTGCTGTGTTCTCACCCCATGTTTCCCAAGGGCTAGATGAGAAATGGTACCTCAGTCTACCCCTCTACTGTGGAAATGCAGCCGGATCCTGAGCCTGACACTTCTTGTCCCAAGGTCAAACAGATTGCTGTTGTTGACACAAATATGAGAGTTAGCTGGTGGAATGGAGGAAAGACAACTCTGGGTGGAAACAGGAGAGGAATTATGTGTTATTGATCATTGTTTGCATGGGAAAACACACACAGTAAATTTCATGTTTCTAGTGTGGTGCTTGTCAGTTTGCGGTTGTACTGGTTCATGGCCAAATATTTTTTTTTGAAAGTATCCAATCTTCATATGGCCCGGTAGCTTAGGGCACTTCAGGACTGTTTTGAGGATAAATTGGGGGTGCATGTGTGTTTGAATACTGGAGGAAAGCCTGAATACAAAGAAAATTAAGGAACTAACAGTAATATTGGTTCTACACAAAACCCAGCAAATCCAGCATGTATGCCAATATTGGGGGGAACCACAACTGAAACCTTAGATATTGCTAATAGAGAACTGGATACAGAAAAGTTCTGGTGGATATTGGAGCACTAGGCCCCAATGCTGGCAACTACAGTGTTGGCATATATGCTGTTTTGCATTTTTCCTCAGCTGGGGAGACATAAGGAACGTAGATGATTTTCTGATAGACCTAATTTCTGCTAGATATAAACATCAACCACCAAAATAAGCACAGTTCCTAGAATGTGGAGCTTTGATTATTACCTATTACAATACATGGGCTACTAAATTCCATCCATCGGTCCGTCTGTCCGTCCGTCCATCCGTCTGTCCATCCATCCAATTTGTATAGATGCCCCAAAACCAGAGCTTCTCTGAATTAATTGCCTTGTTTGATCTCACATGTTGATTCCTTGAAAACTATCCAAGAAACTGACATTGAAAGTACTGTCTCTCCTACTGTTGTTCCAGAGTCGAGCAGATGTAATTACTGGGACCTATCCTGATTACTCTTCTGTGAAAACAATTATACACTGGAGCCAGGTACAGTTAAAATAAGGGGTTCTCAGTAATCCAGATATTAGAAAAACTGATGTATTGATTGCCTATTTACTTTCAGTGTACTGTGTACAAGTATCCAAGCTTTGATGATATGATGCTTGTGATTTCTAAGTTTTAAAAACTTGACTGTCAAAACAGCTCTTCGGATATGATAGCAGCAAAATCAAGAAAATGCACACAATTCTGAAATACATTTACACTGGAATTGCTAAGCCAATTCAAATGAAGGATGAGCAAATATTCAATATAACTTTGGGTCTTTCTGCACGTACCTTTGGTATGAGATACCCTCATCATCCTCTCCAGGGCCTCATCAGTCCACACATTAGTGTAGATCAGGGAGGTCATACCCACCACTGGTATGCTTCATCCACAGATGATGGAGCACAATCCAGACCAAGAGGGCCCTGATCTGGAATAATGGAAGTCCTCGACATCCTGGACTGTTGGCATACCAGCTTGGGCCAGTCCAGATCAGGACCTTTTTGGGTGGTGCACAAAATAATGATGCCTAAATGGGTTCTCTGGGGGCTCTGAGTCTAGGAAATTTACTTTCTGGTCCTTCAGAGACCTTGGAGGCTGACCCTGAAATTTGTGCAGACAGTGCTATTCTAGACCATGCTCTGCTTGGTCCAAACCAGTGGGCCTTGCTGGTCCAGTCCTACTGATTAAGATCATGGCCAGGTAAGAGCATAAAATCCCTTTTAGGCTGCCCCCAGGTGGCTGAAAAAGTCTGCCTGTAACATTTCACTGCCCCCATTGGGACAAAGCCAGGAAGAGCCCCATTGGTAAAATCTGGGGAAATACCCTGAGAGTGGATTTTACTGCCATGTATCTCTGCTGCTACTAGGAGGAGGCAGTGGCTAGATGGTGATTTACCTTTGAACTTTCCCACCCAGTGTCCATAAGCACTGGACGTGACATGCCTCCTGGCCTAGTAGTGATCTTGCCACTATGATGACTTAATAATAATAATTTTATTTGATTATGACCATTTCAAAATTCAGTAAAAAGCAATAAAAACATTATAAAACAGAATAAAGGAAAGCAGCTGACATTCTATTTGCAGGTAGGTTCTTGTTTTCCCAGTTCTTTTTCCAAGAAGCAAGCTCTTTTCTTTGTGGCTTTCAGAATAAAAAGGCTTACTCTAATTATTGCAGATCTTTCTCGACCTTGCAATAGGAGTCTCAGAAGATCTTCTCTGTTATGGGAGCTAAAATTAGCTGTAATTCGGTGCAGGTATCTGCATCAGAGATCAGTATAGGCTGAGCATTCGGTTAAAAAGTGTTCAATATCTTGCACAATTTGGTCACCCCAAACACAAAGTCTCTCACATCTTGGAATGTTACAAAAGCGACCAGTTTGCATATTGATGTCAAGATGTTCGAACCTGTCTCTGGTGTATATTCTCCTTAAGGGAAGTGGGACTGGGATAGTCAGGTAATATTCTAAATGAATATTCCATTTGTGAAAGGCTAAAAACTTTGTAACAGACACCCTAGCAATACTTGCTAGGTCCAGTTGAGCATAGATGTCACAGGTACTTTGCTTGAGCACTTGTTTTGCCCTAAAACCCAAGTCATTCAGAAATTTTAAGGGAAGGCCAATCTTGGCCAGCTCGTTGTTTAAAACCACCGCCCAAGATGACCAGTGTTGACACTGGGTTTGTTCCTCTAAGCATAACCATGGGAGTCTATGGGAGTTCATCTGATTTATTTTTGACCAGTAATTAAATTGTTTCATCAAGATTTGAGCTTTTACTGGTAACATTCCCAGTTCTGCCCTTACTGCAGCATTCAGTGTTGATTTGAAAAGGCCCAGGAAAATGCGGAGCTGCTTAACTTGTAAAGCTTTGATCTTATCCAGGTTGGTGTGACCCCAAATTTCAGCCCCAAATGTGAGTGATGGAATTATTTTTGCCTTGAGGACTTCCAGGGCAGGTCTGATTGTTCCTGGGTATTTGTAATGGAACAGCTTATAGATGGAATTTGCGGCATGTGATGCTCTTTGTATATTATACATAGTATGGGTTGCCCATGTACCAGTTGCTGAGAATATAATACGTAAGTATTTGTAACTGTTCGTTTGCTCCAGGTTTACTCCATTCAAGTACCATCTGAACCTTTTCCTGTTTTTTTCCAAAAATCATAATTTTGGATTTATCCATGTTCATCTTGAGCGAATTTTGCTCACAATACAGATTGAATTTTGACAAAATCCTTCTCAGGCCCACTGGAGACATTGACATAATCACCATATCATCAGCATAGAGCAGGATATTGATGGTTCTATTCTGCACTTTTGGTCCATGTAAACTGTCAGAAGATAATGTCTTCACTATATCATTTACATAAAAATTAAAAAGAAAAGGGGCCAATATGCACCCTTGTCTCACACCAGTAGAAGTTTTAATTTCCTGGCTCAGAGCACCTCTGGGTCCGAGTCTAACTTTCAGAGCTAGTAATCTTCTGTCAATGTTTTTGGCAGCCAGCTTTTCCTACAGTGTGGTGCAGCAGATTGTGTCAAATGCTGAAGACAAGTCTATGAAGGCTGTATATAAGTTCATCCCCCTTGAGTTGTACTTGTGGATTATGTGTTGGAGGACAAAACAGTAGTCAGTGGTTGATCGTTCCTGCTTGTTCTTTGCAGAGGATATTGTTTATGTTGGCCCATTGCTTTATTTTAATAAAGAGGTATTTTGTGTAGATTTTTGCAGAAATGTCCATCAGACTTATGGGCCGATAGTTCTTTGGGTTAGTTTTTGCTCCATTCTTGTGGATGGGGACTATGATGCTCATATGCCAGCCTTTGGGTATGCTGCATGAGCTGTTGATGTGAGAGAACAGTCCTGCAAAAAGTTGGGCCCACCAGTTGCTGTTGTTCTTAAATAGTTCTGCTGGCAAAAAATCTTCCCCTGGTGCTTTATTATTTTGAAGTGCTTTAATAATAGATGTTACTTCATGTGACTCAACTTGTGGCCAGGCCGGTAGAGTAGGAGGGTTACAAAAGTTGTTACATGATTTGCAGCCTGTAAGTTGCCAGTCTTATTGAACAAGTCTCCATAGAAATCTTCCCACTGAGTTGAGGAAACTGGAGAGTCTATTGTGAATCTTACGTCTTTCAGCTTTGATGAAACCAGTTGCCAGAAGACCGCTGAGTTCTTCATATGTGAAGCCATATGTATGCTTTCAGCTTCTGTAATTCCATTGTCAGTTAGCACCTCATAACAGCTATTGCCAGAAATATCTTGTAATGGCTCGTATTTGTTTTTACAAAACAGGTCAGCTAAAGAGTCCTCCCCTGTTTTTGGCTGTTTGATTGATTTGCCATTTTGTGTGCCTGAGAGAAGCCGTTCTCTTTTCCTTTTTCCCATTATCAAATGTAAAAAAAGCAGATATAAAAATATAAATGTATGAAAGTATAAAAATATTTATTTATTTTATTTATTTATTATTTACATTTATATCCCGCCCCATACCCGAAGGTCTCTGGGCGGGTTACAACAAATTGAAATAGAATATATATTAAAAGACATTAAAAGTTCAGCAAATATAAAACAATATACAATATGTTTAAAATAATAGTGTCTGTACTGAGAGGGAACATAAAAAGCTTAGCCAAAGGCCAGGGTAAAGAGGTGTGTCTTCACCACCCTCCTAAATGTATATAAGGAGGGGGCATGACGCACCTCGAGGGGGAGGCTATTCCATAGTCTGGGGGCCATCACAGAAAAGGCTCTCTCCCGGGTGCCCACCAGCCTCACTGTTGAAGGTGGTGGGACAACCAAGAGGGCCTCACCGCTTGATCTTAAGGCACGGGCAGGTTGATATGGGAGAAGGCGCTCCTTTAGATATTTGGGGCCCAAGTCATTTAGGGCCTTGTACGTCAGAGTCAACACCTTGAATTGGGCTCGGTAGTAAATTGGCAGCCAATGCAACCCTTTTAAAACCGGCGTGATGTGCGTCCGGCTAGATGTTCCGGTCAGCATTCTAGCAGCTGCATTTTGCACTAGTTGCAACTTCCGAACCGTCTTCAAGGGCAGCCCCATGTAGAGTGCATTACAGTAGTCCAATCTAGAGGTTACCAGAGCTTGGGTAACTGTGGCCAAGTCGTCTCTATCCAGAAGAGGCTTAAGTTGACGGACTAGCCGTAATTGGGAGTAGGGGCTCCTGGCCACGGCCTCCACCTGAGCTTCAAGTGTTAGCGCAGAGTCCAGGAGAACCCCCAAGTTATGCACCTGTCCCTTCCAGGGCATTGCAACCCCATCAAGGACAGGGTATCTCCCAACTACCCGGACCCGAGACCCTGTGACACACAGCACCTCTGTCTTGTCTGGATTCAGCTTCAATTTATTGGCCCTCATCCAGCCCATTACCGCCTCCAGACACCTGTCAAGCACTTCAACCGCCTCTCCTGATTCAGATGGTACAGAGAGATAGAGCTGGGTATCATCTTTGTACTGATGACACCTTACTCCAAATCTCCTGATGACCTCTCCCAACGGCTTCATATAGATGTTAAATAGCATGGGAGATAAGATCGATCCCTGAGGAACCCCACAGGTGAGTTCCCAGGGTGTCGAAACAGTATCTCCCACGGCCACTATCTGGGATCTGTTCTGGAGATAGGAGTGGAACCAATGCCAAGCATTGCCTCCCACTCCTAAGCTCCGTAGTCTCTCCAAAAGGATACCATGGTCGATGGTATCGAAAGCCGCTGAGAGGTCCAGGAGAACCAACAGGGTAGCGTTCCCCCTGTCTCTCTCCCGGAGAAGGTCATCAACCAGGGCGACCAAGGCAGTTTCCGTGCCATGACCGGGTCTGAAGCCAGATTGAAATGGGTCTAGATAATCAGCTTCTTCCAAGCATGCTTGCAGTTGAGCAGCGACAGCCCTCTCCAGAACCTTGCCTAAGAAAGGTATGTTAGCCACCGGGCGATAGTTGTTTAAATCTTCCGGATCCAGGGAGGCCCTCTTCAGGAGCGGGCGCACCACAGCCTGTTTCAGGGCCAGTGGAACCACCCCCTCCCTCAGAGAGGCATTCACTACCTCCTGGATCCACTCGGTCATACCTTGTCGGCTAGTCTTTATCAGCCACAAAGGGCAGGGATCCAGAGAGCACGTCGTCGGCCGCACCCCTGCAAGCAGCTTGTCCACATCCTCAGGCCGCAACAATTGAAACTGATCCAACCAAACAGGACCAGACAGTTCTCTGGACACTTCGTTTGGACTCTGTCCAATTGTGACATCCAATCCCCTACGAATCTGGGCGACTTTGTCCTCAAAGTGCTTTGCAAATTTGTCACAGCAGATATTACTTGGCCTTGGCTCATGCTTCTTTGAATTTGGTTTTACGAGGCCATTTACTATTCTGAAAAGCTCTGCTGGACGGCTACTCAAGGACGCAATGGTGGTGGAGAAAAAGTTCTTTTTCGCCACCGTCACCGCCACATGGTAGGCACAATAGTGTGCTCTAACCTGTGTTCGATCAGATTCACAGCCAGATTTACGCCACCTGCGCTCTAGCCGTCGACCTTCCTGTTTCATCGCTCGTAGTTCCATGGAATACCAAGGAGCTTTTCGGGCTCCACAAGCATGCCGAGGGCACTTGGGAGCGATCATGTCAATAGCCCTGGTCATCTCCTGATTCCAGAGAGAAACCAGGGCTTCGACAGGCGCGCCAGTCATACCAACCGGAAAATCCCCCAGAGCATTCAGGAATCGCTCAGATTCCATAAGTCTCCGGGGACAGACCATTTCAATAGGTCCCACCTCACAGATGGGAGCTGCCATTGAAAGTCCAAAACTCACCAGTGAATGATCCATCCATGACAACGGGTTGACGGTCAGCCCTCCTATCAACGGATACGCACCAGTCCGCTCTGAGGCAAAAACCAAATCAAGGGTGTGACCTGCTATATGAGTCGGGTCAGATACAAATTGAGACAGCCCCATGGTTGTCATGGAGGACATGAAGAAATGAGCTGGTCCACTGCGTGTAGCCTCGGCATGGATGTTGAAATCCCCCAACACCACCGTGGCAGAGGCCTCCAACACCACGTCCGAGACCACCTCAGCCAGCTCAGATAGGGAGGATGCTGGGCAGTGGGGTGAACGGTACACCAGCAGCATCCCTATCCTGTCTCTCTGGCCCAACAACATAAACAGGCCCTCAACCCCTGTTACAGTGCGAATTGGTCGTCTGGTGAGGGGGATGGACGTCCGATGGACTACAGCAACACCCCCTCCCCTCCCCTCTGGTCTGGAGCAGTGCTGCACTGAGTATCCTGGGGGACAAAGCTGGGCAAGACTAGGCCCACCCAATTCATCCACCCAGGTCTCAGTAATGCATACCAGATCAGCCCCTTCATCCAAAATCAAGTCATGTATGATAGATGTTTTATTCCGGACTGATCTGGCATTCAAGAGCAGCACGGCCAGAGCAGCAGGCTGGTTGGTATAACTCCCCAAACTCTGTTGGCTGGGAAGCAGAACAGAAGGAGTGATGGCTTCAATACATCTACCACCCCTTCTCCTAATCTGTCTCTTCTGCTTCCCAACGCCGTATCTCCCCCTGCCCATGACCACTGTGATAGCTGTCCCCTGACATACTTGTCCCTCTCCTACCTGGCCTTGGCACATGTTTCCCTGCCCAAAGCACCAGACACACACACACACACACACTCACTCAAGCTAAAACAGTATTAAACTATTAAGAAATAAAACATCAATTCTAAAAACAGAATCCTAGCCCACAATTTAAAAATTCCTACCACATGGGAGGGACAAGGGCAGATGCCCAGGAAGAACTGGTTGACAGTTTTTCTCTTCCCTCCCTGCAGCCTGATGTTACAGCTTAAAGGGTGGGTGGGGCAAAAAACAAACCACAGGGGCAGCAGAGTTCTTCTCCTTCAGCAGGTCTTATGGCTGGTTGGAGGAGGGTGTGGCCCAAGCAGACCCAGGGCAGCAGAATTCTTCTCCTTCAGCAGGTCTTATGGCTGGTTGGAGGAGGCCATGGCCCAAGCAGACCCAGGGGCAGCAGAGTTCTCCTTCAGCAGGTCTTATGGCTGGTGGGAGGAGGCCGTGGCCCAAGCAGACCCAGGGCAGCAGAGTTCTCCTTCAGCAGGTCTTATGGCTGGTTGGAGGAGGGCGTGGCCCAAGCAGACCCAGGGCAGCAGAATTCTTCTCCTTCAGCAGGTCTTATGGCTGGTTGGAGGAGGGCGTATCTCTACGTATCTTGTAAATAAAGAAAGTTGGACTGTCCAAAAGGAGTCTTTTACCTTGTCTGCAAATGAGTGTGGGAGAAAGCAGAGTCCTGGGCAGACACCGAATCTTCTGAGGGAATAAGCTTCAAATTGCTGTAGATAAATTTTCACTCCCTTTCGCAGAAGTCAATGAGACTACTTTGCAGCATAAGACATCCCCTGGACAGTTTTGAGCTTATATATAAGTTGCAAGTAATGTCAGAAGTTTCATAAACCAAAACATCAGTTCTTGAATAGTTGCTTAAATTTTTTTTTCAGCACATGCCAAATATCAGCTCATGTATAATTATTCTCTCACCTTTTTAGATTGCCAAAACAAAAGAATTTAAATATTTTGATTATGGATTAAGGAACAAAGAAGTATACAACATGGTAAGGGAACTAGTGTGATTGGTCAAACATGTGAAAGGTGTGGTTTGGCTGTTGCTGAAACAATCAGTATGAACCATGTAATAATTATTGTGTGTGTATGCTTCAGGCTTATACAGTAGATTGGTGGAGGATTGTGAACCTTTAGATCTCAGGGATCTAACGACACTACCCTTGTGTTGCACTTTTTCCATCCTTAAAAGAACCTGTGGCAATAAGCTATTTGTGGGAATCTAAGGTCCATTCCACAATGGCTAGTTATACCAAACCAGCTAGCACACTAGAAGCCTCCTTTCCTCACGCTGGTGTGGTCCAAGGGATACCCCAGTGGGTGCATGCCAGGATGCCAATGTATGTCAAAGAAGGGTTTCCTGAGTAGAAGCTGTTGCTATTCAGTGACCCAGCACTTCAGAGCAGCTGACCAAATGCTTATGCTATTCAGCTCCATCATCATGTTGCTGCCCGTTTTCGTTGTGTATAATGGGGCCATGTGGCGCTGCCCATCCCCCCAGCACGAGCTGCCTTGCACTTTTCACCCCTGTCTGTAAATACAGTAAGGCTTATATGCTCTTTCAAATCTTGGTAGCGTGTTCGTATTTATAACTTTGGTAGCGTGCTGTTATTCTATTTAACCTCGCACCTCTACAGCAGACACCAGCAATGTTTACTCCATTTCTTCACTTGCCAGCCTCTATAAACTTCTGGCTGCTGATTTACTTTAACTCCTCCCTGTTTCCTTGGTTGATCTCTATAGAGATCTTCACTACTGTAACCCCTTCTGAGTTAGAATAAGGAAAGCTGGCAGAGACTCTTCAAAGGAATAAATAAACAGTTTTTATTCTTTGTAACGGGAAACACAATAAAAGATCTGAAGAATACACGTCTGTGAGTTCAAAGCCACACCACTTAGTTCCTTAGCCTCTCAGTTAATCCTGAACTGTTCAATTCCTTCCCTTTCTACCCCTTCTGGCCTTATCTCCAGCTCAGAAGATTGGGACCAATGCTTGGATCTTTCCCTGAGGTAAAGAGACAGCCTAACCTTTCTTCCTCCCCCCCAAAACCCAAAAGCAAGGATGTTTCTTTCTTCTAGCAGGCAGGTTTTATACCCCCTCACTTAACTCGACACCTGATTGGTGGAGTGCACTCCTCCCCCTCCCATTATGCTAATTAGGGAGGCTTCACCCCCTCCTTACCTGTTTAAGCTGTCAGTTTAAACTCTCTTCCTCAAAGCACATTGAATACGCTTTCACCACATTTTTAAATTACGTCTCTCAGCACTAGAATTTAGTGTGGGCATCACAGGTCATGAACCAACTAGGACCTACTTAATCTGCATCATGCTCCATCTAATTCAGGCAGAGCAAGACCAGCAGGGATTCTGGATATATGGCTGCTTCCTGACAGTGAGAGGAGAATATGGGATTTTGAGGGGATTCCACAATTGCTCCTTTTTGTCCATCCAGACTATGGGGCAAAATAGGATGGCAAGTCTGGATTCTATTATGGACACTGACCTAGTATGCCAGTAGCCCCAGCTTAGCTAATGCACTCTCTGCTTTTCAACATTCTGGTCATAGGGCAACCTCTCTAGCACAATGGACACATAAACTCTGGGGATGGTTTCAAACTTCTTAAAATATGAACTTACAGTTCTGTCATTGTCCAAACTGCTCACTGAAATTTTTCATGGAACAACTTCACCTTGTTCCTACAATCAGTGGTAGAACATTTGTCAGCTGTAGCACATATTGTTTCCTTTTATTTATGTATTTACTTACTTACTTATTTATGTATCCCACCCTGTACCCAGAGGTCTCCGGGCAGGTAACAACATCTAAATCAAACATCATTAAAACAACAACGTATGTATTAAACCAGTGGCATCTGCAAGTGGGAAGAGAAAAGCATACCCCCATTTAACCAAAGGTCAGGACAAAGAGGTGTGACTTCACCACCTTCTTAAATGTGTACAGTGAAGGAGATAGACACACCTCAAGGGAAGACTATTCCATAGCCTAGGGCCCATCACTGAGAAGGGCCTCTCTCGGGTGCCCACTCCTTTTGCTGTTGAGGGTGGTGGGACAACCAGGAGGGCCTCCTCTCCAGATCTTAAGGCATGGGCAGGTCAATATGGGAGCAGGCATTCCTTCAGATATTTGGGACCCAAGTCATTTAGGGCTTTATGCATTAAAGTTAACACCTTGAATTGGGCTTGAATTGTAGGTATGTAGGTTGGAATTATTTAAATTGAACTGCTGCCGCATGCACTCTACCCATATGTCAGTTAGGTCAAGAAACTCCTTATCCTGCCTGATAACACCATGACCACAGAGGACATACTTATTGGAGTGCGTGTGCAGTAGTGTTAAAGACTGAGGTAACAAGCAGCCAGATGTGAAGGCATTGCTACAACTGTAACATATGGATAGAATGGGTAGCTACCATTACACAAGCCAAATGCTCATTCCTTCCTATGATAATATATCCAAAGGTTAGGGATTGTGGTAGAAAACAATGTTGGTTCTGTTCTGCCTGTGCCCTGGAATCGGAACATGGAGATTACTGTCTCCAAACATGGAAATTCAGGAGCCAGTGGCTGCTTTCACATTCAGGTCAGATGAACAGGCTGCACAGGGGCCAAGGATCTGACCCAGACAAGGCAGGTGCCCCTTTCTTCCTGTTTCCTCAGGTTGCTTGAGCACCTTTTGTCTCATCCATCCCAAGGTGAGTTATCAAGCAAAGATTTATGTTTTTACTCCATGCCAAGTACACATTCAGAATAACATGCATAAAGACCCAGAAGTTGTTAGGATAAGAATCAAGACTTTTTCCTGGGTAAGGGGGAAACCTTAGGATGGGGTGGAAGAAGTTGAGTCAGTCAATAATATAATGATGAAATAAGGGGCATGCACAGGGTGAGAGGGGAAGAGGAGGAGGAGGAGGAGGAAGAGAGCCAAAGCACTGTCAACAGTGCTTGTCCTCTGACTGGCTCATCTCCCTCTCCCTCGGTTTGCATCCTCTTTGACCCAGATGCCTACAGAGGAGGCTAAAAAGTCAGTGGTGACTTTGCAGAGTTCTTCGACTGTAACACACATGAGCATTTCTGAAGTGGCGCCAAGCTTTTTTTAGCTCAAATTGTCATAGCAACTTGGGCCACATCTACATACATTTAGAAAGGCAACTCAAAAGTACACTAATTTTCCCATCCTACCTCTAATCCAAACTCTTGGAAATTCATTTTCTAGCTTTAAATGTGGATTAGAAGTGCTTTTGAGCTACTTATTTTTTTTAAAAAAAATGGGTGCACATGCAGCTATTGTATTTAGCTGGTCCCCTAGGGATATGAGGTCAGCCATCCAAATGTTTCAGTGACTCTCATTTTTATACTTATTTCCTTTTTCTTTAACAGAGCACTCCTCCATTTTATAAAATAGAAGATGTGACTGTGCCGACAGCTATATGGAGTGGTTCAGAGGACAAGCTTGCCACTCCAGCAGATATTGACAGTCTGCTGGCACGAATCCCTCACCTTGTTTTCCATAAGAGACTCCCTGGCTGGCGACACTTGGATCACATGTGGCGTCTTGATCTTCCAGTTCACCTACTGCCAGATATGCTTTATATAATGCAGAAGTACAAGTAAAATTTAACAGAAAAGGAGAAAAGGGGCATGTTCTGTGTACTGTGAACACTCATATATATATATTTTAAGCCCTACCTTTATTGAAGAATCGAGTCTTCTATGATGACACCTTCAATTTAGACTTTCTTCGGTCCATCTTCAGGTCTGGCTGCTCACGCCTTTTCATTTTTATCCATTTTATTTCTAAACTTTCCATTCAGCAAAGTCCAAACAGGAGTTGGGAAGTCCACAAATTAGGGATGTGCATGAATGGGGTAATTGATGTTTGTTTTGTAACTAGGGCCATGTTCCCACTTGACTTTTTAAATACAGGTTGGACTTTTAAAATCAAGATAAATCAGGATTCAGGACCAAGTGCGTAATCCATCTGTACCCATTTCTCTGACAATAAACCAGGCTGAACCCATTCCCACTCACCGCCCAAATCCCCAGCAGGATAAACTTTAACCTCCAGCCCCCCTTATGCAAATCCTGCCCTCCCCACTCAATCAGCTGAGTGGAAGAACAGGGCAATCACAAAGCATGTCTCCCTATCCGATCGGATGTTCCTGGTAACGTTACCTCCATGTTAATAAGCAGCAAGTTTAGCCTTTCAAATGGAGGCTAAAAAGGCTCCCAGCCCTCTGTAAAAGGATCACAGCTTTGCTTTTAAAAGCTTTTCCTGCTTTTAAAAGCTTTTCACAGCTCTGCAAACCTTGCAACAATGTTGAGGCTGGTGTTTTAAACAGTTTTACTTTCTCCTCCTCTGCAATCTCAGCGTTCAAAGCAGGCATGGCAAGGGGTCGGGGAAGAAGGTTCCCAGGTGTGAAATCCCACTCATACCTGGCAGGCATTGGCCAGAAGGTAGATCTCCGCCCCAAATAACCTGATAGTGTTCCCATTTGAGGAGGAAAAAGCTGTCTGGGATCCAAAAGGGGACCAAGGATAGTTTTTCTGAGGACTTTTTTTCTGCAGAAGTCTGGGAATAAAACATTAAATGGGATCTCCCAATCCAGAATTCAGATTCAATTTGAATTTAAAGTTGTATGGGAATGCAACTGATAAAATGTTAGAAAATTTGTATTCATATGAATAGACACTTTCAAATGCAGTAAATTCTATTCGATATGAATGTATTCATACAAATTTGTACCAATTTCAACACACACAAATATG
The DNA here is from genome assembly GCA_023333525.1 of Aspidoscelis tigris stejnegeri. Lineage (NCBI taxonomy): Eukaryota > Metazoa > Chordata > Lepidosauria > Squamata > Teiidae > Aspidoscelis > Aspidoscelis tigris. The sequence goes on along the minus strand of JALMGA010000002.1, from coordinate 84,475,022 downwards.
AATCAGATATGAACAAATACATATCCAAGTATGTATCCAAGATATGTATCTAATACATAACCCAGTAAAAATCCACTCTGAAAGTGTCAAATCTGACCTGAATCCACTTTAATATGCTCCCATTTGCACTTTAGATCAGTTGAGATGTGATTGGCGCAGCCACTTTCCCAGCTCCCCAATTTAACAAATGTCCGGAAACATTCATATTTGTATGAATGTCAATGTATGAATATTTTACCATTCTATTTGTCGATGAATGTCTGAACTCATACTAATTTACAAATATTCATGCACATCCCTACCACAAATAAAACAGGTAGAAATGAAAAGGTTTGAGCAGTCAGCCATGAAGATGGACTGAAGAAGGTTTGAAGTGAAGATGTGACCTCCACCTTTCTTTCAAGAGTGGTGCTGTTTTTTTTTTTTTCTTTGAGTATTTCTGAATGTAGCCTCAGTTTCTATCTCTCAGAAACCTTGTTTGGGCAATGTTTGCTACAGCTCTGTCTTTTCTTGCAGTGGTTTCATATCGCAGACTGTGAGCTGGCTTCTCTTTTGACTATTTCTCCCGCAAATTAAAAAAAAAGTGCACTTTCAATCTGATGTCTGTTTTGCATGAACACTCTTGCAGCAACCTGAGCTCCCAAGGGAATCATAGGGTATGCCCATTTCTATGCTCTGAGATGAGCCCCCAATATGGGTAAGAGAGGAACCAGTGTTTCAGAGTGCATCCCACCCCTATGCAGATGATTCAGGAAGTTACCACAGCTATGACTTCAAAAGCTATTGAGAAGTCAGGACTAGGGATGTCCGTGAATATTCATAAAATTCATTATTTGTACAAATTTGAATTAATGCGGACATTTGTACATGTACACCTTTCAAGAAAGAATCTACTGTGTCCCAAATATTCTCCCTTCAGCAACAGATAGATATGGCAAAAATCAGCCGCAGTCTTTCTGTTTTCTTAGGCAATCTAACGAGTGATAGCAGTGAATTGTTAGGTTTGTGAGCTAAAACTAGGGATGTAGAAAAACATGTAGAGGATCAACAAGGTGTTGTTGCCACTGTTAAGGTGTCAAATGTCCCCTTATTATTAGCAGAAGCTCTCCTTTCTCCAGTGCCATCTGCGGAAGTAAAAAGGCAGGAAGTAGCATCTTGCAATACAATTCCTAAACAATGCCAATGCAGGAATGGATCCGATTCAGACTAGGGATATGCAAAAATATTTGAAACATTCAAATTCCATACGAATTCCTCCAAATTTAGACATTCAAATTTGAATTGAATGTTGGCACATTCGAAGATTGACATTCAAATTCTTATCAAAAGTTTTGGAACATCTGTATGAAGCTTCGTTACATTTGTGATCTGGGGAGGTGGGAAAGCAGTTGCACCAATCACATCTGCAATGGATCCAGCATAGATTCAAAGTGGATTGAGACAGAATTCAAAGCAGATTCAGGGCACATATGTAGGGGATACATATTGGATACATAGGGGATTTGGATGGGATTCGTGTGGGATACCTAAGGGATTTGTATGCAATTTGTATCAAATATTTGTATCAAACATTCATATCCAATTCAAATCCTCCCACATTCAAAAGGAATCTATTTGAACGAATATGAATTTTCTTGTATTCAATTCAATAATAATCAACCCTCCCCCAAATTTTTGCACATCCCTAATTCAGACTGGTCTTGAGATCTAAGTCATCCCTGTACAAGGTAGGACACTTAGGCTGTGGTCAGACAAGTCTAAGACAGAACAGCCTATTCATTAATATGAATTGAGGTCATATCAGCTGTGTTCACACCTGGATCATTATAGGTAGACCTCAGGCCATCCCTGCCTTGGGCTAGATTGCACACACCTTTCTACATGGTCAAACTAAACCTCCTCCATGGAGCTCTTGGCTCTCCATCCCTTTTGCTACATCAAATCTATCTTGTTTTTTATTGGATACCACTCATGTCATTCAAGGGAGGTCAACTCTTTTTTAAGCCTGCTCCCCCACCTCCATGACCCTTCCTTTTTATGTGCTTTTCTTCTTCGTGAAATTAATTATATATATAATATAATAAATTTGTGGGAAAATGCTAGATAGGGGAATCAACACATAAACTGAGGAAAGAAGGGGAGGTGCCTCATGAACTCTATGTGCACTGATTGGCCAAAGGAAAGACTGGACCCCACCCACCAAAGCACAGTTCAGCCTCCTTTAACCCATCCTCCTTTTCACACTTTGAGGAAGTGAAGATGGCCTGGAATGCCAGGATGGACCGAGTCCTTGTCAGTCCCGTAAAAATGAAGACTACAGTTAAGACAATCTAATGGGGGTAGGCCAGCTTGGAAAGCGAATTAAATAAAAACAATGTGAGTAACAAGACCTGAGGACAACTTTGTGTGACCATGGCCTTCGACAAGCTGATGTCTTTCATGAAACAGATCCAGGGAATGAAATTGCAGTCATAACAGAATAGATAGAAGAACCTTTTGGTCCATATAATGATCCTCTGGAAAAGAAAGGAACAAAGGGATCAACCACATGTGCCTCAGGAAGCCATTCCTCATGAGTAGATTAGAGGAGAGGTCTTTCTCTGGCTTACAGGTTGCGTGAAGAAGAAGAAGTAAGCTTCTGGCTTTCCCTGACACCATGGGAGCTTATGATACAAGCATTAAAACAGCAAACTCTTGAATTTTTCAGCATGTACATAATAATTTGACTAAGCAGAGGGACTATCCATTTTTACTTCTAAAGATAAAAGAGAAGAAAGGAGTTACTTTGGAACTTTATAATTAAACCCTAAAAATATATTTTTAAAATATATCAAGAAAGGTTAAACATACTAGGGAAACCTAAGGATTTCTTGCCGACTAGAAGAAAAAAGAAATGAAAATTACTATTTCAAGACTAGGGATCTACAAGTTAAATAGGATTTGAGTTACAACCAAAGACTAGGGATGTGCATAAATATCCAAAACATTCAATTCGTATTGAATGCCTATATATTCAGATATAACATTTGAATGGATTTTTTAATCTTTTGAATCATTTGTATGAATTATTCAGACATTCGCATGTGTACAGATATGTACACATTACACACATATCCGTACCCATACATTTGCATGGACCTGTAAGGGACTCTAGGGGTATTTCCACTAGCACTAAGTACCCATTAGGGACCCACTGAGGACCCATTAGACTCAGAGCAGGAAGGTCCCATTTCCACTGCAGACCCCATTAGACCCGTACTAAGGAAATCCGGATTAAATGGGTCCTTTAGGACCTATATTCTCGATTTCCTGTAGATGGGGTCTACAATCCAGTCTTCAGCCATGAAATCTGGATTATATGGTGTGCGTCTGCACCACAATCGGGCAATGGGATCTAGGGGCATCCATGGTGGGGTCCCCCAAAGCCCAAAGCTTTGAAGCTGGTGCCTAATGTCCTAATACAGCTCCAAAGACGGCTCCGAAGAAAACTTCAGAGAATGGCACAGACTTCAGATCTTAGGTCCTTCTACAGGGCCATTCTACGGAGCTTTGGCCAAGCTCCAGAGAATCTTCAGAGCAATTTGCCACAATCTTTGAAGATTCTCCAGAGCTTCCCACACACACGCGTGCGCATCGCCCCCTAAAAAACATGGGGTGGCAGACAGGCCCAACGTGGGTAGAGTCAGAATCACCACATGGGTGCTCCAATGTTTCCACTGCGAGCCTGCCTAGCACCCATTGATATTGGGTGCTACACCACCCATGGAGATGCATCAGATACCTCCTTAGATCCGGATCCACTAAATCCACATTAGTTGAAAGACCCATTTCTTCGATCTGGATCTAAGGAGGTAAGTGGAAAAGCCCCCTCCCAAAAAAAACGGGATGCATACGGGATAAAAACAGGATATATACGAATACGTACGGATGTGCACAGATGCGTACAGATACATTCAAATGTTGTCAACATTCATATCTTCAAATACGAATTGAAAATTCATACGAATAGATTCAAATGTATTCAATTTGAATCAAATGTGAGTACATTCAAATTTTAAACATTCAAATAGATTAGAATCTATGGATATTTTCTTCAAATTGAATCCTGAAAATTGCATTCGTGCCCATCCCTAGCAAAGACTGTTAGAATTTGTTCAGTAAAGCATGAAGCAGAACAATGAAAATATCTCTGCTGCCATCTACTGGCTGTTTGACAAATAGTGAATTTTAGGAATTTTTATTCCTAGAAGGAAATTATAGCAACTCATATTTGCCTTCCCCTTGCTTTTCCTTCAAACAAAAACAAAAACAGTATTTAAAAACACAATATTCAAAGATTTAAAGAGATTGGAACATCCAAAATGGACCAGATTTCTGAAAATCCTCCAGATTATTTGAGAAAAATACTAGCAGTAGAAGATACTCAAAAGAAAAAGTTTAGAAAGCAAAACAAATTTGAATTTTCTAACAAACCAAGACCCTTTCTGCACTTACTTTACATCCAGATTGAGAAATCTCCCATCCACATGTTAATACAGATCAAGGAGGCCGCACCTTGAGTTAATTCGGCTCTGTATGCAATTAATCAGGTTGAAATCTGAACTAAGGGTTTATCCCAGATCATGAGAGATGTGCAGATGGCAAGCTTCTGTGATCTGATCTCGGGTGGGGTGGGGGGGCTTTGAAACTCATGCAAACTTTGCAGCCACAAGGATTCATGGGCAGTGCAGACAGCGCTGATCCAGCCTTTGTCTTCACAAGGTGCAGATTAGTGGGTCTGGTTATTCTGGATCTGCTGATCCAGATCAAAGCAAGGTAATTGCAAAAAAGGCCTGAGGAAATGGCTAGCTTACAAATTATGATAAGAAAAGGAAAGTCATATTAAAGATGCAATAGGGGAACAATCTAATATTTGATAATTTGTCTATTAAGGAAGAGTTTCATCAATACTATACAAATGTATACAAGAGACATGAAATTTCCTTAGGAACTATAGATGAGTGCTTAAGCAAACAAAGATCAGTACAGAATGGACCTATAATGTCCATACAATGGTATGATGTTTACAAATTATTCACAATGATTCTCATAGAAAGTTTTAAACTGTCTTTGTGATGTTTTATTTGTGAAGTCTAAAATGGATTTCCACCAAAAAGAAACATGAGTAATGTTCTAGATAGAATAGAATACCTGGAGTTGCATAACAATAAAGCAGCTTCATTAATCTTTTTAGATATAGAGAAAGGCATTACCAATCTTAATTGGTCCTTTTTATTTAAAACTATGGATAAGATGGCATTTATAGGAAATTTTACAAAGCAAAATAAGATAAAATAAATAAGCTGATAAAATCTATCAACTCTTTACAAAGGTCTCAGATAACAGTAACCGGAGAACCAACAGAATTTTGTGAAACATAGAAAAAAATCAAGGCAAAGTTGTCCATTATCACCATTACTGTTTACATGGTGTTAGAGGCGCTGCTGAGAAGTATTGGATGAGATAAGAAGACAATGGGAATAAAGATTTAAAAAGACAAAAATAAGTTAAGAACCTTTGCAGATAAGTTTGTAATTACTGTATCAGATTCTTTAGAGGGGATTGAAAACCTAATGAGCAAATTGGAAGAACTTGGGTTTTAGCTGGGTCAATATTCAGGAAACAAAAATTTTAACCAAAAATATGTCAATGGAGGATCAAATAAAACTGTACAAAAGAAAGGGGGCTGAAATTCATTAAAAAGCTAAATATTTGTGATTTACCCTCACGATTGTTATTTCAAAACAATTACATTAAAGTATGGTAAAAAATCATGCGGGGGACACGGAATTGTCTTTATTGGAAAGAACATCTATTGTTAAAATGAATGTTTTGCTTAGAACGGTGTTTCTGTTTCAAACTTAAACCTGTATCTAACAAAGCAATGTTTGAACAATGGCAAAAACATCTATTCATTATTTTTCTGGCAAGGAAAGAAACCACAAATTAGTCTCATACTACAAGATGCAAAAGATAGAGGAGGGCTATACTTACCTAACCTAAAGTTGTACGTTGCTGTATGTGCTTTGATTTGGATGGAAGAATGGGGAACTCTGACAAATTAGCAATTCTTAGTATTAGAGGTACATGAACTAAAATTTGTTTGCCGCAGTTATCTGTGGTGTTATACAATAAATGTGGATTTCAAGAATCATTCTGGATATGTGCATGTAACTGTACAAAAGATATGAGTCTTGAAGATGCAAAAAAAAACAGAGTACATTTTTTTCTGGAATTGTTAGACAAAACTTTGGAAAAGACTTATTGAAAATTATTACAATGATCACAGCCACAAAATTACTGTATGGACAAGAATAGAACAGTACAACACAACTCACAATGAAAGACTGGTTGATTAAATTGCTAAATCTATCAGAAATTGATAAGTTGGCATGCGTGATTCGAGAAAAATCTTTCTGTAAAAAATCTCTGTGTAAAATAGAAATAATGTTATCAGTAGGATTTCACTATTATCAATGCTATCAATATTTTTCCACTTGCCCCAGTAGTTCACATGGGGAATGCTCCCAGGTGGAGCATCTGTACTTGGAGGAACCTCTTCTTTACCAGAAACAGTTCTTACTGTGCAGGACTACCTGGTTTGTGGAGGGACTGATGCACCACGTGATGCATGCTGATGTGTCACACACATCATGTGATGTAATTGCCCTGGTTATAGCACTGGCCCCCAAGATCCAGGGTGTGAATGCACTGAGCATCTAAAAATACAGATGCTTAGGGCATTAGGTGCTGTTTTGCCCAAGGCTTCCCAGAGCCAGGAAGCCAACTGCAAAAAGGCTCTTAATTGAAAGTTGTCTAGCAATAACTAGAGCAAGTTACCTGTATATTCTGGGGTATAAGACGACTGGGCGTATAAAACGACCCCCAACTTTTCCAGTTAAAATATAGTATTTGGGATATACTCAGCATATAAGAAGATGAGACCTGGCGTATAAGACGACCCCCGTCTTTTGAAAAGATTTTCCTGGGTTAAAAAGTAGTCTTATATGCCAGAATATACTGTACAAAGCAAAATTATTTCAAATTGTTAAGGAAGTGATCAGACATCACTTTTAATTATCTTAGTTTCTTTTTATATCACTATGATTTTGTTTATGTTTCTTTTTCAGTGTCTTGGTATTTGTTTCTTGGTTTAGTGTTAGGCTTTGTATATTTTATTGATCTAGGGAAGTTTTAATAAAATTTCAAAACAACTATGGCCATCTTGTGGGACTATTTCCAAAGCCGGCCTAAGCTTCATTTAGGCTGTGTTCATGCACAGCAAAATCAAACAAGCAAACAACGGCTCAAAGGCACCTTAGAGAAGGTTGTATGTGGCCCTCATGTTCTCACCTCAGCTCTAATCTACCTTTTGTAGCCTAAAATGTCTGTGGGAAAGGGGCAAACTAGAGGATGAAAGGATCCCACCTGAAAAAACATATCTAGGGCTATGTTCATACCTAAAATTTAATCCAGCTTCAGTCCGCTTTCAGAGTGAAATAACACAACAACAGACTGACCAGTTGTTTTCTTTCCACATTATCTAACCCAAAGGGGTTGGCTGCTATACCCAATCCTCCTGTACAGTTCCTTTAGTCAAAAATACTTAGAATATTGTATTCAGAATTTATAAAGATTTTAAAACAAAAACCTACAGTTCCCACTATTGATCCTTATTCCCAGTGGCTATTGGATGATGAGAGGTGTAGTTAAAACAAGAATTTTCCAAAACTGCTCTATCCCCAAGGCATTCACAGCATCTAGAGATCTCTCTGATCCTGCTAGTTGCACCATCACCAGTTTTTAATATTCCTAGCATAACTAAGCACTTCTTGATGGCAATTATGTTTCCTTCTAATTATTTAATTATGGGTTTCATCCTACATTTTGATTGCTTCTGGGTCTTATACAGTGCAATCAAGACAGCACCAGCAAGCCCCTTATTCCTGAGAAAACAGACTAGGGGTGTTTTTCCACTGTCACTAGAAGTACCCATTAAGTGCCCATTAATGGGTACAAAAATGCCATTACGTACCCATTAATGGGTACTTAATGGGTACTTCTAGTGACAGTGGGAAAACACCCTAGGATTAAGCAAAGGCCAACTGATCGAAGAGCATTTGTCTAAGTGAGAAAACCTCAATGCGATCTCATAATAAATATGCACAAAAATAGACCAAGGGATACAACAATATTGTTGTATGATTTTATAATTATATATATATGCTCATAATAATGCCTATGCTAAATAGAACAAAGACCTACTTGCTCTTTTGGGAGACAGGATTTTCAAAAATTGGTTCTGTCTTACACCATTTCTCTTCAGGCTTTGTGACCTGGCTGAAGACTGCAGGATGTCAACCATACGGCAGCATCTTTGCAAACGAAGAGCTTTTTCACACTTAACTTCCCTGGAACAGTGTCCCAGGGAAGTTAAAATCAGGGATGGAGGCCACTCTGTCCAAAACCTACCTTGATCTTAAGCCTGCAGCAGGGTAAGTGCAAACACTGCTGTCTGGTAGTGTCCACCTCACTGCAGTAACAGCCATGCATGGATAGCTGTTGCTGTGGTGATTGGGTGATCTGGCACATGACTGTGCAGCCACAGTTGCCAAGCTCCCAGCAGCCTTCACACAGAAATGCATTGGCTGCATCTGGGGCTGCTCTATCCGAGATGCTCCTAGTATAGCTGTGTGGAACACTTTTTTCTACTCCACAGCTATCAAAGATGGGGACAGCTGTGCAAGTTCATAGTTGCTCCAAGATGGAAGCAGCTCCACAGTGTCTGGATGTTCCAAGCCAGAAAGTTCCGAAGCTGTCCCTATCACCCATGCACAAAAAAGTGCAAAGTGGTTGCTGGTATGTGTTATTTTTCATGTCACAGCCCTTTCTAACAGATTTCCTTACACAGAATATAGGCAATTAATGAATGTACGGGGATACTCTAAAGCTAGTAGAAAGGGGAAATAACAAAGACAATGCTTTTGATCAAAAAATTTGATGTACCCTTTTGGGCACATAGACCTCTAGGTAAGTGTGGCAACTTTCCTGAGAAAGACAGGTGGTTCTTTGACCTGTCAGTAGGAAAATCCCAAGCATTCTACAAGAATTACATATGATAATGTATACAAAGGCGAAAAACATTGTACATACGTCATACATCAAGGTCTAAGGTCTGTTACATATCTCCAATAGGATCTATTTCATTTTGTATATGGAGTCTGAGGCAACAGAAGAAAAGCCAAATTTTAAAATACACACATTTTTACTATGATCTAGAAAATGCCTTCCTAGGTGCCCTCTATAGTAGTCTATGGCCTGGGTACCCATGCAGCCTTGTATTGCATGGCCCTGGGAGTGTGATAGGTACATGTACAGTCCCTTGTATACATGTGCTTAAGTACTGTCAGTAATAGGGATACACACAATTTTGGGGGAGTTTGATTCATATCTAATCAAATGCAATAAAATTTGAATAGATACCCCTGAATAGATACATTTGAACAGATACCCTTCGAATGTGGTAGGATTCGTATTTGATATGAATGTTCGATCCAGTATGAATTCCATATGAATGTCTACGAAAAGCACACAAATCCCAAATGAATGCATACAAATAGCATATGAATCCCTTGTGGAGCTTCCTACAAATGTATCAAAACATTCAATTCAAATTCAAATGTCAATCTTTGAATGTGTCAACATTTGATTCAAATTTGATTGTCCAAATTCAGCCACATTCATACAAATTTTGAATGTTATGAATGTTCATGCACATCCCTAGTTGGTAAGAATCATAATAAACTAAATACTGCCAGGACCAGCTGGCATTCATTCAAGAGTTCTTAAATAACTCAGACACGAAATTGCTGATTTTCTAGCTACCATCCTACACAATACAATACAATGTGGACTTTTGAAATGTTGCTTTGAAGCCAACCACCCTGGTGTCATCTAAGGACAACCAAGCAGATGTAGCAAGAATCCAGCTGCTGCCTTCTGGTGTCCATCCTGATTAATAATCAGGAAGAAAATTTGCTGCAAGCATAGCTTCTGGCTCAATTGGAAAAGGCTATGTAATTTTCAGTTATCCACAGACTGCTGATGCCACACTCTGAAATTCCCTGCAACACTTAAAGAGTGTAGGAAACATGACTGCCATGTTGTCAACAAAAACACTGATTTTTTGGACCCCTCACAGCTTACCCATAGTTTCAGAATTTGCTGAGTGGTCAAGAAGGATCAAGTGTACGGCACTTCTCTCTCTTTCTCTTTTGTAGAAGGCTATCTACCAAAGTCATCTAGGCTGCTCCCTTACCGAATCTTCAAGGCAATCATCTTCATCCAGCAATGTCCACCTACCACCTCAATAATCCTGTCTGTCGGACTTCCGGGAGGCTCCTTCAGCCAAAAAGCCGAGTGTCTTTGGGCTCGGCAAACACCCAGCTCTTTTTTCCAAAAAATGTGAACTGGGGAAGCGTGTTTTTTTTTTTTTATCCTTTTTTATCTCCCGAGGAACAGGAGATCAAGGACTTCTCTCAAGGGCTATTAATTAATAGCCGAAGAGGAATTTTGAGATCTTCCTGCCGGCTGGGAAAGTGAAAACAAGGCTGAATAAGGACCTCCAAAACAAACAAAGATAAGTAAAGCAAAGAATTTGTATTCTCGGGGTGGATTTGAAGCAATATATTTTACAACAACAGATTCTAAGAAAAGAGACATTCCGAAGGATTCTTCAGGAGAGTTAAATTGCTCCGTCGATTATTGGCAATTTGCCAAAAACTAATTACTGAGATAAGAGGGGATTATTTATAAGCCTGAAGATAAAGAGAGAAGAATAACTCACTCTAGTCCCCAAATGAGCAAGATTTACGTGAATAAACAACTTTGTAGTTTCTAAGGGAAGGAAGGGGGAGGAGTAAAAGCGGAAGTGAAAGTTAAAAACCTGGTCTCTTCAAGTTGAAATGTTCCTGATGCTATAAAAGAGTTTGACCACCAGATGGCAGAAAAGGATAAGAAATGAATTTCTATGACTTATAGAGCTGAAAAAGCTTTAGAAATTAAGGATTGATTGTATTTGATTATAACCCACTATACACTATATTTTATTACAAGTCAAGATGAATACAAGTCACAATACCAGAAGAACATCTCATTATGAGGGTTCTGCTATGGCTAGAATGGAAGAAAAAATGAATAATATGTCAGAGGGCTTAAACGCCCAATTGGCAAAAACTAACGCTTATTTGAAAGACACGGAAAACGCTATGTCACAATTGAGAAAAGAAGTTGTGCAAACAAATAACGAAATTGGTCAGCTCAGAGATGACTTTAAGCAAACAAAGGAGCAGGTGCAGAGATGTCAAGATAAGGTATCAGATCTAGAAGACAAGTACTTGATTGAAAAATTCAAAGAGACAAAATCTCAACTAGGTCCATTACAGCACAGCAAGGCAAACTACCAAAGAGCTTTTTTGACTTGACCGATCTTTTACAAGTGGTGGACATATGGAGACTACAGAATACTAATGCGAAAGAATTTACGTTTTTCTCAAATAGACATTTGTCGTTATCTAGAATTGATATGATTCTTCTCTCTAAAAGCTTTACGGACAAAGTAGTAACAACTGAGATATTGCCGAAAACATTTGCAGATCATAATCCAGTTAAGGTTGTGATGGGATGGAGAACTAGAACAAGAAGATGGAAGTTGAATGAATATCTTTTGAAGAGAGATGAAACTATTACAAGCACAAAAAGGAAGATGAGAGAATATTTTGAAAATAACTTGAATAGAGGCACGGATTTAAATGTTGTTTGGGATGCAGGTAAAGCATTTATGAGAGGATACTTTATTAAGCTCAATGCTGATTTAAGGAAGAAAAAACAAGAGAAATTTAATAAAATTACAAAAGAGATTGAGAAATGGGAGAATGAATTAAAGAAAAAACCAGACTCGAAAGTCGCACAAAGGAATATACAAATTTTAAGGAGAGAACTGTCGATGTTGGAAACTCAAGAGATGGGAACAAAATTAAGGTTTATAAAACAAAGGAACTTTACTTCGGCAAACAAATCAAGAAGATGGCTAGCTTATAAAATAAGGAAAGAAAAAACAAAGAATCTAATATTGAAAATTAAACAAGGAGAGGCAGAAATTACTGATGGTAAAAGGATAAAAGAAATCATGCAGGCATTTTATCAAGAACTATATAAAATGAATGAAGAAAACTTAAATGACATTCAAGGGTATTTAAAATGATCAAAATTTACCTAAGATTTCGCAGCAACACAGGACCTTGCTAAATGCACCTATACCACCTAGAGAAGTTGAAGAAGCTATTAGATGGGCAAAGACAGGGAAGGCACCAGGACCAGATGGCCTCTCAATGATCTTTTATAAAACAGTTAAAGAGGAGATTCTTAATGTCATGACGAATTTAATGAATAATATATTACAAAGGGGTTCAGTACCCGAATCTTGGAAAGAGGCAACCATTTCTTTGATACCTAAAGAGGGACAGGATCTCCAGCATCCAAAAAATTATAGGCCTATTTCATTGTTGAATAATGATTATAAAATATTTGCAAGTATAATGGCAAATAGGCTGAAGCAAGTACTAAAGGATATCATACATGAGGACCAAGCGGGATTTTTACCTAACAGGCAAATGAAAGATAACATGAGAATAATACTGGATGTAATCGAATACTTGGAAAAACATAACAAAGTGCAAGCTGCAATTATTTTCTTGGATGCAGAGAAAGCGTTCAACAATGTGAACTGGAATTTTATGTTTCAGCTGTTAGAAAAAATGAACTTTGGGGATGCTTTCAGCAAAGGGATTAAAGCAATTTATACAAAACAACAGGCATAGCTTGTGATCAATGGTGATTTGACAAACAAATTTGAAATACAAAAAGGGACTAGACAAGGATGTCCACTATCACCGTTGTTGTTTATATTAACATTAGAAGTTTTGAATAGGGCTATCAGAAGAAATGTGGATATCAAAGGACTTAAAGTAAAGAAAGAAGAATATAAATTAAGAACCTTTGCTGATGATTTAGCAATAATTTTAACAGATCCAAATAATTCAATAGAAGAACTTAGAAAATAAATTGAAAGCTATGGGAAAGTGGCTGGACTGAAAGTGAATGAAAAAAAAACTAAAGCCCTAGTGAAAAACATGACAAAAGAACAACAGGAGTTATTCAAAACCAAATCAAAGTTTGTGATAGGAAAAAAAGTTAAATATTTAGGGATATTTTTGACTAATCAAAATATAGCATTGTATAAGAACAATTACCTGAAAACATGGGCAGAGATCAAACAAGACTTGTTAAAATGGTCGCATCTACAACTGTCTCTGCTGGGTAGGATCTCGTTGGTCAAAATGAATATTTTACCAAGAATGATGTTTCTATTTCAAGTCCTACCAATCATAAACAATGCTAAAGACTTTAAGAATTGGCAGAAAGACTTATCGAAATTCTTATGGCAAGGAAAAAAACCAAGAATAAGATTCAAATTAATGCAAGATTCTAGGGAAAGAGGCGGCCTGGGTGTACCGAACTTAAAACTGTATTATGCAGCTTCGTGTATGGGATGGATTGCGAAGTGGTTCGGGCTGAAGGACCAAAGGTTACTACATAAGAACATAAGAACATAAGAGAAGCCTTGCTGGATCAGGCCACAGCCCATCTAGTCCAGCATCCTGTCGCACACAGTGGCCCACCAAATGCTCATGGGCATCTCAAGCAGAGACAAGGACAAACCTTCTCCTGCTCTCGAGTCCCAGCAGATGGCCCTAGAAGCACCCCATTTCCTCCCCCCCCCTCAGCCTGAAAGATGCACCTAGGCATTCGTTCTAGTAGCCATTGATACATCTGTCATCCATAAATTTGTCTAACCCTACCTTAAAGCCATCCAGACTGGTAGCTGTCACCACCTCTTCTGGCAGCACATTCCATAGGCCGATGACCCTCTGTGTGAAGAAATACTTCCCCCTGTCAGACCTTACGCTCCTACCCATCAGCTTCATAGAGTGCCCCCTGGTTCTAGTGTTGTGCGATAGAGAAAAGAAATTTTCTCTATCCACCTTTTCTATGCCGTGCATAATTTTATATACTTCAATCAGGTCCCCTCTCAAACGCCGTCTCTCCAGACTGAAGAGGCCTAGACGTTGCAGCCTGGTTTCGTAAGGGAGGTGTTCCAGACCCTTAATCATTCTGGTTGCCCTTCTCTGCACCTTCTCTAGTTCCACAATATCCTTTTTGAGGTGTGGTGACCAGAATTGTACACAGTATTCCAAATGTGGCCTCACTATAGATTTATAAAGGGGCAAAATGACACTTGCTGACTTATTTTCTATTCCCTTCCTAATTATTCCCAGCATTGAATTTGCTTTTTTTGCTGCTGCCGCACACTGGGTTGACACCTTCATTGAACTGTCCACCAGAACCCCGAGATCCCTTTCCTGGCGTGTTGCAGAAAGCTCAGACCCCATCAGTTTATAGACGTAATTTGGATTCTTGGCCCCAATGTGCATTACTTTACACTTGTTAAGATTATAGCACATTTGCCACTTGGTTGCCCACTCACCCAATGCTAAGAGATCCCTCTGGAGCTCTTGGCAATCTCTTTCAGATTTTACTACCCTAAATAATTTAGTATCATCAGCAAACTGTGCTATTTTACTATGTACCCCTTTTTCTAGATCATTGATGAATAAATTAAAAAGCATTGGTCCCAGTACTGAGCCTTGAGGGACCCCACTTTTTACTTCTTTCCACCCTGAGAAATTGCCGTTTACTACTACTCTCTGCTTTCTGCCCTTAAGCCAGTCACAAATCCAGGACAGAACCTGTCCTTTTATTCCATGGCTGGTGAGTTTACTCAGTAGCCTTTGATGTGGGACTTTGTCAAAAGCCTTCTGAAAGTCCAGATAGACAATGTCTACTGGTTCACCTTTATCCACGTGTTTATTGACACTCTCAAAGAATTCCAACAAATTTGTGAGGCATGATTTACCTTTGCAGAAGCCATGCTGGCTTTTGTTCAGCAATGCCTGCTGCTCCATATGCACACTAATTTTGTCTTTAATAATGGTTTCCATCACCTTACACGGAACTGACGTTAAGCTAACTGGTCTGTAGTTGCCTGGATCACCCCTGGATCCTTTTTTGAATATTGGTGTTACATTTGCTACCCTCCAGTCCTCAGGTACGGAGCCTGGTACTACAATTGGAGGGAGAAGATTTGAGATTTGGTTGGCATGGATATTTGTGGTATAACAAGGCAAGAGTTAATGTGGATTTTAGAAAACATTATATAAGAAATGCGTTATATAAAACTTGGTTGAATTATAAAAACAAACTGTATATGAAAATTCCGCTTTGGGTCTCACCACAAGAAGCATTGCTAAAAGAGTTTGGGGAAAGAAAGACATGGTTGAGGTATGAAGACTTGTTATGTAAAAAAGATGATGTGAATGAATATGATATCAAAACAAGAGAACAATTTAAATTCAGAAGGGAAAAATGTACAGTGGTTTACATATATACAGCTGGTAGATATCTTTAGAACAGATAAGGAGAATTTAAACTTTGAATGGGAAAAACAAGAGTGGGAAAATAACTTGTGTAAGGCAGAAAGAGGTACCATTGGTATGATGTACAAAGTATCACTACAAATAGAAATGGAACATGACCAGGTTAAAGATTGTATGATTTTGTGGGCAAGGAACTTTGGATATAATATCCAAATGGATCAATGGGAAAAACTCTGGGTTAAAGATATCAAATTTACTGCTTGTGCAACATTGAAGGAGAATATCTACAAGATGATGTACAGATGGTATCTAACGCCATATAAGCTTGGAAAAATGTATCATATGTCAACAAAATGTTGGAAATGTAAAAAGGTGGATGGTACTTTTTATCATATGTGGTGGACATGTGAGAAAGCAAAAAAAATTGGAAAATAATATGGTGCTGGATGAGGCAAATTTTGGATATTAATCTTGAGTTTAAGCCAGAACTTTTTTTATTGGGTATGGTTGCTGACAATTTAAGTGAAGTAAAGACTTTGATTTTGTATATGGTAACAGCTGCCAGATTGCTATATGCACAAAAATGGAAGCAAGAGGAACTACCTACAGAAGAAGAATGGATAATTAAACTGATGGATATGGCAGAAATGGACAAACTAATGAATTTATTAAAAGATAAAACAGTGAACAAGTTTATAAAGGATTGGGGACTTTTTATACAATTTCTTCAGGGGTTGGGTATTCCGATGGAAGGCATCGGCCTTTAGGAGAAAAAGCAACAAGCAGAAGTATGGAGTACAATATAATGGATTAGAAGCAGAAGAATCTGGAGAACGGAGGAAGTCACATGTAAATTCATCAAAATTATTGTATTGGTATATAATTATGTATGGAAATGTATTAATGAAAATAAAAAACATGCTGTGGAAAAAAATAATAATCCTGTCTGTCTCTGCATAGATGTTAAAATCCCCTAACACCCTTGTGGCAGGAGCTTCCAAGACCACCTCAGGCAGCTTAGATAGGGAGGCTGCTGGACAGCTGAGTGGATGGTTGATCGGCAACATTCTTATTTTGTTTCTCTGGCCCAACAGCAAGAACAAACCTTCAAACCAAAGAAGGATGGAAGTTCTACAGATTATGGCAACCACCTACCTCTCTCTGCTGTACCAAATAACCCAGAGGACAGAGCTGGGTGAGCCTGGTCTCACTCAACTCATCAACCCAGGTTTTGATAATGCATCCCAGATCAGCCCCTCCATCCAGAATCAAATTATGAATGAGTGATGTTTTATTCAAGTTACATACAAATATTTTTCTCCAGAGTTTGAAATGTCTGGTTGTGACTAAGTTTTAATGATGCTTAATGTGTTTAGAATCTCATACAAACTTCACATGCTTAAACCCAAATACATTTTTTCAAAGTTATCACCTTACTGAAGATCCAGTTCTTCACATCAGTTAACTTTCATATCATTGTTAACCTAAAAATTGGGTGCGGACTTAAGAGAGGAAATTGTCAGTGACTGAAGGTGTGTTTTGCAAGGATGCTCAAGCCAGCCATTTAAAAAAAATGTCATAGGTTGCCTTGGGACAGAAGAGAGAAACAGGCATCATCACCAGCAACAAGACATACTTGTTTGTTAAAGATAAGAAATAATCCTTATTAAAGATTCAGGGCTGAAGAAGGCACATGTAATAACGAAGACTAGTGGATGAAAAAAAATGATATAATGAAGCAATCAATTAACAATTAAATGGTAAACCACAAAATATGAATGCCATCTGTAAAATGACAATATAGTACAAAGGATGAGTAAAAGTGGGTAAAAAGAAAAAAACTTAGCTTCACTATTGAAACGCAGTGAGAAAGAATAAGTGGGAAAGCATGCCAAACTACTAACACGAAACAAAAGTAAATGGTGCTTCATTACTAGAATTGTATTAAATGAGGCAGTTGGGTTTTACCTTACCTGTAACAGCAGCACTATGCTGGGCAAATCTATTATAATACAATGGAGGTAGAGCTTTTAATCAATAGCAGAAACCATACTGATGAAACTATATGGGGTGAGGAATGACTACATGAATGTCCTATATGAGAACCTCAAATAAGAACAAGTATTTCGAAAGTTCAGCATTCCTCTTGAGCAGGGTTTCCCAAACTGTGGGTCGGGACCCACCTCTAGGAAATTTAACTGTATTTGAAATAACTTTTTTGATGTAATTATTTAATTAAGTAATAAAAAATTGTATTAAAACTTTGTTTGTTATTTGAAAAGTCCTTTATTCATATTGGTAACGGTTAAATTTCCTAGAGGTGGGTCCCGAGTTGGTAAACTTATATTAGATGGGTCATAGCCCAGACAACTTTGGGAACCACTACTCTTGAGTTCTTAATTTGTTTTGAAGATACCAAAAGAAGGCGTCTGGGCATTTTGAAATGTTGAATAAATTGTATGGAACAGCATGAACTACTGATCTGTTAAATATTACTGATGCTTGCCTTCCTGATAGCTTATGCAACTGCTTTCTTTTCTTTTTTTTTTTAATTAAGAAAACATTAGGAACAATTAGCAATTAAGAATTACTCAAGGGCTACAGCCACATACTCCTCTGATGAGGTATCTGTTCAGGAAAAATAAAACAAACCCTCATTCCTAAAGCCACCCTCAAAACTAATGTCCAAACATATTGTCCAAACATATTGTAAGAATCACTCATTTCCACTTTCTTTTCCCACACCCAAACCCTGAACAACTATTGCTCCATTGCTAAAATAAAACAAGTTTTGTTCCCTCTCACTCCTCCTACTGCTGGATCTGCTTTTTTGTCTTTGAATAAGAATTGGGTGGCTATCATCAAGCCCCCATCAAGCATCACCCCAAGGCCCACCATTGCGTCCTGAAGTAGCCATCCAGCAGAGCTTTTCAGAGTAGTAAATGGCCTCATAAAACCAAGCTCAAAGAAGCAAGAGCCAGGGCCAAGTAATATCTGTTGTGACAAATTTGCGAAGCAATTTGAGGACAAAGTCATGATCAGACATAGCCCAAACGAGGTGTCCAGATAACTGTCTGGTCCTGTTTGGTTGGATCAGTTTCAATTGTTGCAGCCTGAGGATGTGGACAAGCTACTTGTAGGGGTGCGACTGATGATGTGCTCTCTGGATCCCTGCCCTCCTGATTGTCCCACCACCTTCAGTAGTGAGGCTGGTGGGCACCTGAGAGACAGCCTTTTCTGTGATGGCCCCTAGAATATGGAAGAGCCTCCCCATTGAGGTGTGTCTTGCCCCTTCCTTATATATATTTAGGAAGGAGGTGAAGACGCACCTCTTTTCCCTGGCCTTTGGCTGAGCTGATTGTATTTCCCACTCAGATCAGACACTATCATTTTAAACATAATGTGTACTGCTTTAGAGTTGTTGAATATTTAAAGTCATTTAATGTATATTCTGTTTTAATCTGTTGTTTTAAGGTTGTAACCCGCCCAGAGACCTTCAGGTATGGGGCGAGATAGAAATGTAAATAATAAATAAATAAATAAGACCAAAGTAGCTCAGTAGTATGTATCATACTCTGTCATGCAACTTTGTAGAAGCAAAGGCATGGAGACAGGTGACCCATGGGTTCCACACCTTTTGAGCTCGGTGTGTCAAAATTCACAAGAAAACCTAGCTTAACTCGGGTGCTGTGTCACATCTAGAAATATCCATAATTTTGTGATATTTCTCGCTCTAGTAAAAAAGTTTTATTTTTGATATATGTATTTTATTAAAAGCAAAAATGATTCTTTATATTAGTGACTTTTGTAGCTGAATTTCTTTTGCTAAATCTTCAATTGAAAGTTGGCATTTCATACACTTCAAGAACAAGCAAGCACTACATGCCCAGGTGTCAGGGTGACCAGGTGTGTCACCCAAAAGGGCTTGGTGTGTCACCTGTGACACGCATGTCATAGGTTGGCCATTACTGACTTACATGATACCCCTATTGAATCCCACTACTCATCTGCCCTTGTGGGGAAAGGGGTGAAGGGAGCTCTTGACTGGCAGAAATAATCCATTGACCTCATTCATTGAATTCATTAACTACCCAGTGATTTCAGGGCAGTTCATCTTCAATTCCCAGGGAGAATAATAAGGATTCAAAACATCCTGTGTTTTGATGGCAGAAATTAAGCAGCAGCCTGGGCTTGATATCAAAAAGGAAAAGAAATTTGAATATAGTAGAGCTACATCCTTTGTCCTCCTTCCAGGAAACCCATGAGTTGGCAGATCTGCTGGTCTCGATGTATACAAAGGTGCATCAGGCAATTTGTGTGGGTGCCACCAACTATATTTGGCTCACTTCTTGCTTAATATCTGCTTATGTAGTGCTTAAAAATCCTAAGTTCTCACAACCCCACCTACTTCACAGGAAGAATAGTTGTGTGGAGAAGAATAGAAAGCTTTGTCAGCCACTTTGAGTCCCCTTAAATGGGTGAGAAAAGCAGGGTAGAAAAGCCAACTCTTCTTCTTCTTCTTCTTCTTCTTCTTCTTCTTCTTCTTCTTCTTCTTCTTCTTCTTCTTCTTCTTCTTCTTCAGCTCTGGCAGTTTCCCAGGGAGGGAAGAAATGGTGTGAGAATCACATTATCCAAAATTTTCAGAGTCCAGAAGATTAGAGATTAGGGCTACCTCCTGACAGAGTTTAAAAACTCCTGGTATTATGTTAGGCCGCAGTTACGCCTTCACTTTAATCCTTCTTAAGATTGAATTCCAGCCCATTTGGTTACATCTTTAAATGCCAAACTGGTTTTTTTTTCTGGATTTTCTTCTCTCTGTTCAGGTTTTCCTTTATTCAGGCCAACACAGAGAGTGTTAATCTCTTTGCAGAAAGCCACTGTTCTGGCTCCCCTGCTTCCCAGAAAATGATATCTGTCATACTATGGGACAAAGTCCAGTTTGGGAAGGACCGAGGATATCAAATGGAAATCAGAAACAGCCCTAATCCCAATTAACACAAGTTAATTAGGTCTCATCCCATGGAAATTTGCCTATGAATTACACAACTTGGCAGTGTTGCCACCATAAAAAAGCTACAAGGGTAGGTAACCATAGGATGCTCTTGAATGGTTGCCCTTCTGAGGTACTTTCAAGAGGCTGATGAATGCATCCCTTTTAACTAAGTCTTTGGCTAAAGAGGCCCTTATCCAACTCTTCTGTGCACTCTGCTTTTTTAAATTTTGTTTTCATGTGTTCTAATTCTTGTAATCCACCCTGAGGCCTTAGGATATGTAATGAAATATAAATGTAACTAGCTAAATTATTAAATAAATATCTACATTAGGGCAAACCATAATTATTATTCTTTGGTAAGTACTAGCAGTGTATTTGGTCCAGAAAAATTCTTTTTGCACATTTTATTTTCCTGTGAAAGCAGGAAAGGATTTTAAAATATGAGGGGGAAAAGCAGATTAATAAAAAGCAGGACAAGGGGCAAGAGGAAGGATAAAGAAAAAGGACAGAATCCAGATTCAAAATGTGACCCGAAGAAAGTGAAAATATGAGACAAAATTTTAGGAGAAATAGGATCTAGACTGGGAACCAATATGATTATTAAAATTTTAATTGAATAACACAGTTTTTTAAAAGAGAATGAAGTATAGAAGAAAATGGAAAGATGATTTGATCTTAAGGAAAAGAAGAATGAATGAAATTCAGCAGACAATAAATTGTGAAATTCTATACACTAAGATGAGAAAAATGAAGGTCATGGATATCAAAACCAGAAAAGTATGGAAAGAAGTAGGGGTGAAGTACCTTGGAACTGACTAGGAGATGAGAAAAGAAGATCTGTCATAACCTGTCGTGGTTGTCACCTCCTGTTTAACAGCATTCTCAGGATGCCTGAATTGGATATTCATTCAGTGTGGAAATGAATAAGAAAATGATTGAATGAAGTAGTATTAGTGAAGGCTGAGCTACAGTAATTAGTATGGAATTAAGTGAGATCACTGATTTGGAGCACTGTACTGTGGGTGCCTCAACACACGCTTAAAACGCTGGAGTCACTGCACTGCCACTGAACACATGAACAGTCACATGATGATCAATTGTCCCACCACAGCAGCACTGCAGCGGGCAAACTCGGAAGCAAAAAGCTACTTTCTATTTTAGAGTTAACAGCTTTCTATTTTAGAGTTTCCCTGGAATGCTCCTCTGTTGCTGCAGAGGATTGAATGTCCTGTCTGCATGACAGGAAGCGGCTGTTCATTGGCTTCTGTGGTCATTCCAGTGTTCCATATGCCCAATGGAAAGGGACTAGGCAGGGATTCCAAACTTTTAAGTGAGTCTGGAGGTATCCTGTATCTGAAGTGTGGTTCAGTCTTTCCAACACACATACTAAAAAACTTAACTTGACACAGGAGTTCAGCCAAAGGGACTTTTCACACTTTTGTGATTGGGAGAATCTCAGACCCTCTGGGACACTTCACACGCACACCATGGCACCACCTATACCCCAAAGCAGCCCGGACTGTGTGCTGCTGTCCCACTCCTGGTTGGTTCCTGCATGCAGTAATCATAGCACTTCCAGGTGCAACAGCCATAGCAACAGCCAGACACATGGTGGAAGTTTCTGTGGCTGTTGCTACAGTGATGCAGACGGTCTGGAATGACCGCACTGCAAAGGCTGTTGGTAAGTTGGGGATAGTGCCTGTGCTCTTAAACATTTCATCCTGTCTGGGCACGTCTCCATGCACATTATGGTCTGAATCGAAATTGGGTTTGGTAAGGGTTGTCCCCATGCACTTTTGATTTGGTCCAGTTTCCACAGACCAAACAGCCCAAACCAGGACCAAATTTGCTACTGGAAAAAACAGGTCTGGGCATGGTTTGGGGGTTTGGCACACATTATTTTGCAAGCCAAGCCTGCGCATGGTGACGGTCCTGGGTTATTTTGGGAGGAGATTGGTGCTCACATCAGTGGGAGGTGGGGTTTCATCTCCTGTGCTTGCTGTTCCTGCCCTGTGCATTGGAGATCGCAACTGCTGAAATTTTTTGGGAGTAAATAGTATTAAAGCCAAAACGATCAGGGGGTTGAATGATCTTCACTGCCCCGCAGGACTCTTTTATGCAAGTATTCCACCACCACCCCTGCTTCCCGATCACCAAGGCAGGCAGGATAATGGCTTGATTTTTCTCCCTTTTACATGGAAAATATTCCACCCCTATTTCCCAATTTCCAAGGTGGGTATGATAATAGCTTGATTTTTCTCTGTTTTAAGCTTGTCGGGTGTTTTCACAGTTCCCAGGTAGAGCAGAGGTGCACAAAACTGCTCAACTGCTGCCAAACCTCATAGCAGCTTTGGTTTTAAAAAATTATTTTTTTTTCATTTGGTCCTGGCTTCTGTGCCGCTAAGGGGGGGGGGGGACGTGGCATTTGAAGTAGGTGGCACAGGGGTGGGGTGATGTCAATCTATCTTCCAATGAGGGGAGAGGGGGCAGGGAGGAGATGACACTGCTCCCCCATGCTGGGGTTTGGCCTGGTATGCATGGGGATGTCTGAATCCCCACCCAGCCTGCACCCAGCCCATGTTACTGGGAATGGTATGGGGATGGGCAAGATTCGATCTCAGTCCTGCACTCGGTCCAATGCATGCCCAATCAGACCTAAATGGCTTGCATGGGGACATGGCCTATGCCAGAGGTACAAACATAAGCACTTATCCCATGCCATGTATTGGTTTGTGGACTTTATCTGAAAACCATGCAGTGCCAGCAAATAATGAAGCCTAAAAACTGGTGTACATTGTGAGACATGGATGATCATTCAAATATTCTTTCCCCATATTAATCCCCATGGCTCCTCAAAGTCCTCACTAATTTCCCCTAATATTAAACCTCTTCCAACCATTCTGAGGTCAAATCATTGGGATAAGTCTCTTCCTTGGTGTGGATACACAGAGGAAGGAGGGTACAACTTGCTGGCCCAATTTTTGCCTGGGCCCACTTACAGAGCACTAGAAATGGCCAGCTTCCAGAAATATTTCCAGTGATCCGAGGAGTTGTCTAGACTATATAAATCAAGGTGCTATCAGGTTGCACTTCTAACAGGAACATTCTTACGAAGGCTGGGAACTCCTGCAATCTGTGCAGCATTTGTTTGCCACTTCAGTCACCTCTGTGGCAGCTGCTGGCCTTCTCCCACAGATCATGGCCCTCCCAGGGTCGGCCAATACAGCCAAAGAAACAAATCAGCTTAAAATACCTCTTCTTGATTTGTTCACCACAACCAAAAACTGTCCCACAGTTTCAGTTATTCCCTTATTTGTCCCAGCTAAAAGCAATGATTTAACCACCAGTGTATTTATTTATTTAAAAGTTTATATCCCATTCTCTACCTGAAAGTTCCAGTGTGAGTCACAACAAGAAAAGACAAAGTATGATGAATATCCCTTTTTTTTTAAGACAATGAAAGATTTCATGAAATAGTGATTCTGTTTCTCCAGTCTGACAGGACAATATTTCTCATTAAATGTAATACTTCTAAATCATTCCTCTGTTAGTGCGTTTTCGAGAGAATTCCATTCACGTCTCATGAATACAAAACTATTTCTAAACAAGGTAACATAGAGATATTCAAACTGCAGTTTGTTAGAGGTCCAGGATTGTTTAGTGTTTTACCTGGCAGCCCTAACTCTCCTCAGCTTCTTTACGTTAATCTTGAGGTGCACAAGCAGGGAAGGGAACTTACCCACTTTCCAAAGCATGCTTATCCCCCACTACCCGTAGAGATATGTCTGAATCATTCTTATGAATAAATCACATTATTCGTATTCATTCAAATTCAGAAATCCGTATGTCCGGACATCCAATTCGTATATGAATGTCTGTATTTGTCCAAATTGGTATAAATAACAAATATTTTGAATATTTGTGTGCACATCCCTAATCCGTGAGCTGAGTGGGAGGGGTACTTGAAGAGGGGAGGAGAGAAAAAATTACTGTTTCTCCATGCCATGTATGGGAATCATTGTCAGTGGGAACAAGGAAATTCAAATTCAGTCAATTTTATTAGTAATGTGGGAACAGCCAGAATGTGTACTCAGCCCTCAGGGACTTTTAACGTGGACTAGCCTCACCCTGTGGAAATAGGGCCTTGGATTGTTATCTTTACCTGAAAAACTCTTCTGCAACCAGGACAAAGTCTGACTCCAAATTATTTATTGCACAATTTATCAATTTATCAATTTAAAGCACATCAGGAACAATCACACATTGTCCTTTATTAAATTGATACTCTGGGTTTAAGCATACAGCTGTGATAATTTCTTTTTAAATTGATCTAATCCTCTCACTAATATAATCTGAAGTTTTTCGAGGTCCCAACAGCTTACACCAAACTGTCATTGCAGTAATCCAGACAGAGCTGCAATTATGGAATGCCAGGATATTACGCTAGTGTAGTTAATTTTACCAGAATAACAATAGCCTGGTAAATTGGGTTTATATTTCAGGACTTTATTGGGAACAACATGATCATGTTTGGCAAATCAGGTACAATTACAAAATAATTACTTTTTTAACCCAAATTGTGTCACTTCCACCCATCTCAGTGAAGAGATAATGCAGAATGGCTTAGCCGAATTTTATGTTTTTCTGTGTTAGAGTTATGGTCAGAAACCAACTTATCAGATGACTGAAAGTCAGTACTTAGATTTCTCTATTGAGAGACTAACTCTAGATTGTGGAAGACAGGTGGGAAAAGGAATAATTTCTGCCTTAAGATGTGGGGGAGAGGCCCTCCTGGTTGTACCATCATCTTCAATAGTAAAAAGGGCAGGAATCAGTTCAACTTGATTCTGTTTAATCAAAATCCAACTACATGAGCTCCAAACAAGTTCAAACCAAACTCTGGAGGGCTAAAAGAAGACTGAAGTTCAGTTTGAATGTTTGATGAACTGTTCATCACAGGGAACAATGGAGCAGAGCAAGGCCCAAGGTTCCACAGAGTTTGAGCTGGAGAGCCCAAAACCCCACCCCTTGGGCTTCCTTCCTTCAGAACTTTCCATCACTCTATTTGCTATGCGAAAATATCATGAAAGAAAAAGCTACCTATCTATTGTCCACATCCACAAGGAAGCATGAACACAGAACACATAAGTCACATAATACTAAAGTGGCTTGTCAAAAAACCTACCTTTTCTAGTGTTCTGCTGTGTGTCACAGGGTCTCGGGCCCATGTAGTTGGGAGACACTCTGTCCTTGATGGGGTCGCAATGACCTGGAAGGGACAGATGGAGGTCATGGCCAGGAGTGCCTACTTCCAACTATGTCAACTGAAACCATTTTTGGACAGAGATGACTTTACCATAGTTACCCATGTTCTGGTAACCTCTAGACTGGACTATTGTAATGCACTCTACATGGGGCTGCCATTGAAGATGGTTTGGAAGTTGCAACTAGTGCAAAATGCAGCCACCAGAGTGCTGACTGGAACAGCTAGCCGGATGCACATCACGCCAGTCTTAAAAGAGTTGCATTGGCTGCCAGTTCACTACTGAGCCCAGTTCAACTCTGACTTACAAGGCCCTAAATGACTCAGGCCCCAAATATCTAAAGGAACGCCTTCTCCCATACCAACCTGACCATGGTTTGACATCTGGAGGCGAGGCCCTCCTGGTTGTCTCACCACCCTCAGGTGAGTCAGGTGGGCACCTGGGAAAGGATCTTTTCAGCAAGTCCCCCCAGGTTATGCAATAGTCTCCCCCTTGAGGTGTGTCATGTCCCTTCTTTGTATACATTCAGGAAAACGGTGAAGACGCACCTCTTTGCTCTGGCCTTTGGCTAATGTGACCATGTTTCCCCCCACGGTAGATATTAGTATTTTAATATTTAGTATACATTTTTTAAATATGCTGGATTTTTAAAGTGTTTTTATGGATATCATTGTTTTAATCTGTTGTTTTAAAACTTGTAACCCACTCTGAGACCTATGGGTATAGGGTGGGATATAAATATAATAAATAAATGATTAGATAGATAGATAGATAGATAGATAGATAGATAGATAGATAGGTAGGTAGGTAGGTAGGTAGGTAGGTAGGTAGGTAGGTAGGTAGGTAGGTAGGTAGGTAGGTAGGTAGAGATAGAGATAAACTAGAAAACAGGACCCAAAGTATTAAAAGTTAACACATATTTCTTATCAGTCATTTCACAATGATCTGTAGAAGCACTTAACAACACCTTGCTTCTGAATACCTTTTAATACTGTCATGATTGTCAGTTACATTTCTGAAATGTAAATATAATTAAATATTGCATAATAACGTGCCCTTTACGACGTTATCTAGGTGTTGCATTCTAAACCTTGTGCAGCATCTATTACGAGTCAAGGCTGACCAGGGATGAAGACTGGGTAAGCTTCTTTAATTATTGAAATCTACCTTTTTGTTTTTCCCATTTTGAGAGCTTTTATTTGATAGGCATGTTAAAAAAAAATAGAATAAGAAGTTAATATCCTAAAGGAGATTATGCCAGTTAAAATAATAATAATGAGAGATAGCATTTATTATAGCTACTCAGCCAAAAAGCAACTTTATTTTGATTTCATGGACAAAAATGATTGTAAAGTACTGTAATTATTTATTAGAATTCCATTTACAACTTTTCTTTTTTCTGCTGATTAATGTAAATGTAATAAGCAAAGGAATGTTATAAAAATCCAGGATATTTTGTTAATATGATTAAGACTTTTATTAAACAATAAAGGGTTTTAAATAATAAAGGGTTGGTCTTTAGTTCTTACATATTTAGGAAGGATTTCTCAAACAATTTCAGCCGTTTTTGGTGATTAATTTAAAAAGAGTTTGTTGTTGAGGCGTTATCTACACATTGTTTAGCGTTTGTAGGTTTCATCGACATGCAGTTAAAAAGAGGGGATTCAAAAGTGCTGTGGTGGATCCCACACACTAGGGTTCCATGTGAACATTCATTTTATAGCCTTTAATGTGGATTAGAGGTGGGATGCCACCTCTAATGCCTTTTTTAGGTCACATATTTTGATCCCTTGGATGCAGGCATGGTCCTCTTGAGAGCTTTTTCTCAACTAGATATTGGGATGGAACCTGTAATTCTACTGAAAGGTGAGGAAGATTGTCCCAAAATTGTACATTATGGGCACGTCGACATGCCTAAAATACTCCGAATTTAAGCTTTTTTGCCCCGGAGTGTCTCCATGCACAGCTTTACTCAGGGCTACATCAGGCGCAAAGGAGGAAAATAGACGGCAGGAAAAACAACAACAACTTTCAAACAGTACTACATCTCACTTGGGGTGAAACCACGGATTATCCTGTGGACATGGGGATGCTTCCCTGCTAAAATGGTGAGAAGAGCCGTGAAAGCAGCTGCTTTTAATCATTTTACCTAAGCTCTGTATGTGCACACAACAGCCCCTATCCGTGCCTGACAGATGCTGTTAGGAAGGGAAGGAAGGCGAAGAGACAGACGTACACAAGAGTGAAGCTTACGGGGGGGGGGGTGGGGGAGGGAGAAACAGAAGATGAAACCCAGAAGAAACCGAGAGAAAGGAAGGAAAGGAAGATGAAGAGACAGACACACACAGGAGTGAAGCTTATGAGGGGAGGGAGAAACAGAAGAGGAAACCCAGGAAGCTTATGGGGGGAGGGAGAAACAGAAGAGGAAACCCAGGAAGCTTATGGGGGGAGGGAGAAACAGAAGAGGAAACCCAGGAAGGAATCGAGAGGAAGGAAGGAAAGGAAGATGAAGAGACAGACGCACACAGGAGTGAAGCTTATGGGAGGGGAGAGAGAAATAAATCAAGGAAGAAATCAAGGAAGAAATCAAGATTCTAATAATGCAGCCTCTGCTGGTTTGCTTGTGTGCTAAATATGTGAATGCAGGGAGCTGGATCTGACAGCTGAAGGGAGCCTGTCAGCGCTCCAGGGGCCGGGGGGGGGGGGGGAGAGAGAAAAAGATGTGGGCTCACAGAAAGTGGCTTCCATGGGACAAGAAAGCATGATTTTAATCCACGTTGCCCCAAACCACATGGGGAATCTTTATTGTGAGTTACAATGCGGATTTTTTTTTTTTTTTTTACTCCCACAACAAGCGAAGCACCCTATTTTTTTCCCCTGCGTTGCTGGGAAATATCTGGCATAAGAAGGCCAAGTAAAAAAACCAGTGCTTGGATCTGTAATTCTAAGTTCTTCTTCCACCACAACTGTCATTTCCATTTCTGAATTTTATTTTTTTTACTTTTTTTTTTAAAAAAAATTCATTTAAATGGTGCTTTCATTGTTTCAAACTCTGATTTAAAACCAAAACAAAAAACCTTGCTCTGTTTTATCCATTACTCTCCTTGAGAGACCTTGAGGTGAAGGACGGGGTAGAATTCAAAAAAGCAAATAAGTAAATTCAGTGAGAACATTCATGAGTCATCATTTCATTCTTATTATAGCTATTTGTAAACATATTGACTTTGGTTAATGAAATTTTATCTCTGCAAATCACTTCAGGCCGCTTTCTGGCCACAGTTGGTGAGAGATAATTTTGCTGGCCTAGGAGAAATATTGCTTCTGTGGGTGAAATCGATCATGATTTTGACTGATGATGATTTATAACAATTGTCTTCTCCCAAAGGTCAAAGGGTAGGCAGTCCACGGCCCCATATGATAAAGCAAACCCTAACCTATATTTAAAATATAAGCCACTCGTTCTGTGCCTGTTTGCATGAAGAAATCTCAGCACACTTTGGGGGACTGGTACACATTGCTCAGCAAGCCAGGAATGCGCATGGAGACACTAGCAGGCTAACGGGGAGGAGATTTGTGCTCACATCATTGGGAGGTGGGGTGTTCTTGCTGTCCCTGCTCCATCCATTGAAGACCGTGGCTGCTGACTTTTTAAAATGCCGATTGCAAAGACAGGGTGGAGAATGGCTTGCTTGTTAAATTTCCTGCCATTTCCAAGGAAGTAATTCCAACCCTGTTTCAAGAATGCCAACGCAGCCTGCATAATGGCTTGATTTCAGTTCCATTTGCAACCCCCGTTTCCCCGATTTGCAAGGGTGTTTTTCCACTGTCAGAAAGTACCCATTTTTGCACCCATTAAGGACCCATTTGGGTGTGAGCTGGTGATCCCATTTCCACCATGGCACCCATTTGGGACCCGATTGTTTCGACTGCCACTGGGGAAATCCGGATCAGATGGGTACTTTCTGGCCTTTAATCCGGGTTTACTGTAGACCCCATTAATGGGGTCTACAATGGGGTCTTCAGGCATAAAATCCAGATTAAAGGGAGCCTGTTTCCACGCTTGTGTGGCAATGGGGTCTAGAGGAGGCTAGGAGGACAGGGCACCCATGGGGGGGAGAAGCCCCAAAACCTAAGCTTTGAAGTCATTTCGAAGTCATTTCGAAATCACTTCGAAGTCACTTCGAAGTCTGTGCAAAATAGCTCCGGAGTGCCTTTGAAGTCTGTGCTGATCTTCAGAGTGAACTTCGAAGTGACTCTGAAGAAACTTCGAAGTCACTTCAAAGTCACTTCGAAGTTCACTCCGAAGATCAGCACAGACTTCAATGGAGCTGTTTTGCACAGACTTCGAAATGACTTTGAAGTGACTTCGAAATGACTTCGAAACCACTTCGGAGATTGCACCCCCTATCCCCCCAAACACCCGGGGTGACAAACGGACCCCTCATGGGTAGATCCAGATTTCCAAATGGGGGCTCTGGTGTTTCCACAGCAGGGAGGCTAGACCCCATTAATCACACATTAGAGACAGACAGGTGCGGAAGCGGCCGCCCCTATCTGGCTCTAATGGGTACCGCTGTGCGGACGTGGTCTACCCATTCCATTCTTAATGGGTGCCGTGGTGCAGACACGGTTTCCAACATGTGTGCTTAATGGGTGTTGCTGTGTGGACGCTGATTAGCCAAAGCATCCTTAATGGGTGCTGCTGTACAGATGCGGGTTTCCACATGTGTCCTTAATGGGTGTTTAAGGGCATGTGCAGAAACACCCTTTGAACATTAAGTAGAGGTATTTTTAAAAAGATAAGTATATTCTGGCGTTTAAGACTACTTTTTAACCCAGGAAAATCTTCTCAAAAGTTGGGGGTCGTCTTATACGCTGGGTGTTGTCTTCTTATATGGCAAGTATATCCCAAACTCTATATTTTAACTGGAAAAGTTGGGGGTCGTCTTATATGCCCAGTCATCTTATACGCCAGAATATACAGGTATTTCCATCTACTTTACACCTAGGTACTGTAACTATCTAGTCCTAAACAACTACCAGTTTACCCTGTCTGTGTATAGAAGTGACTTGTAAGTGCTCAAATTAAATAATTGGTTGACTACATTAAAAACACGTTTTTCCTGTTCCTTATCAAATACAGTCCAGGTTGCATACAGCCAAATATATTTAAGCCTGCACCTGGCTCCATAAGTTGCCAATACTTACAATTCATTCTGTCATATGTACATATTCTTGTGCCTTGACTTCAGACAATTCAGTTGAATTTGTATATACTTGGGGATTTGGCTCTAAGCTACAGAAAAAGAAGGAAGATTTTTTGCAGTGATCAGCTGAAATAATTTTTCCCAGCAAAGGAACAGCTATATATTCATCCTTGAAATTTCTCATATACAGTTTCTTAACACATATACTCGGTTAGAAAAATGCAGCATCCATCTTTACACGTGGGTCTGAAGATTCCCTTACACACAATTTGAAATCAAAAGAACTGGGACACAGAATGAACTCAGTCAATCAATGACTGATGCAACCACGGATCTGCAATGAGAAAGTTGTTTTGCCAGAACACAGAAACACTGCGTTCTGCATGTAGCTTCATAGAGATAGCACTTAGTTAATCCCCATTATTTGGATAATCTGATGTAAAGCACACCCAAACACATTTTATTCTGCTTATCCTTGCTTTGTTCTGGGTTATCCAGATAATGTGGATTAACTAACTGTTCTCCCATTGAAGTTATTGTGATTTGTTAAGCTGTCAAAAGGATTAGACTTCTTCCTATTGTTCTGATTTTGTTCTGACATCGCAACCCATGAGAAATTCTAACTGTGCAGACTGTGATTGTGTTCCAGTCCAAATCCGTGACAGTAAAGGTCTACATCCAGACGTCACTTACTTATTTTTTGTATTTGGATATTCCATATTAACCAAACACAATGGAATGAGTAACCAATGTCTGGATGTAACCAAGATCTGTGACATGAAGGGATCCTGGCTGGAATGGCTCTGATATGGCACTACATGGGAGATACTGACTGGAACATTTCTGATGTGACACTTGGAACCCAGGTGGCTTTCTTGCATTGAAGAGATAACTGGGTTTTGTTGTTGTTGTCTGTAATATTTCCTGGAAAAGTAATTGATTTTGTAAAGGAACTGAAAAGTAATTTTATCAAAAAGATATTTTAACCAAACAATATCTCACTGTTACTTGGGTATAGTCAATGGTGTAGTGGTGCTGACTAATGGTGTGGTGTGGTAACAGAAATCCCACATTTAGATTTCCTCCATTGTGCCAGATTTGGTTCACTGAAACACAACACTCCAGTCAGCATGTGGTTCCTCCTCTAATCACCATTTGTTCTGATTTAGCTGGTTGACACTACAGATTCTGAAACAAAGGAGATAACTCACAGAAATGTTACTGCCATGTTTGAAAAGCAGTGCACTAATACATTCATATGGTAGAACAGGGAACCCAAAGAGAAAGAATGAAGTAATTAAATCAAAAATTAAAATTTTGAATGTTTAGATTTAATAAAAATTTGATAAAATTAAATTGCTGAGTCTTGGATCCACATCTAAAGAAAATAATAAATCCAAAAGTTCTTTTCGTGTTCTCTCTTTCTCTGGACCTTTCTGCACTTGGTCTTATTCTGGAATATATCCTGGAACATGAAATGTTAGCATGCATACAACAGGCCCCTATCCCGAGATATATTCCAGAATAAGACTAAGTGTGGAAAGTGCCTTTCTCTCTCTCTTTCCTTTCAATAGAATTCACTGTAAGGCAGATTCAGTATGGTCACTTGAGACTGACCAGCTGCCTGTTTGGTCTGTGTGGTTCACATGTTAAAATGCTCCCCAGGACTCCTGGGAAACGTGCTGACCACATGACCCCAACAGCTGGAGTGCTTCAGTGTGTGAGAGATGCACCTATCAGTGTTCCAGACAGAGGCCAATTTAAGATGCTGACCCTACATTCCTAATCTTCAGTCCACTCCAATTATTTCCAGGCTGACAGGTGGCATTGGATGAAGCAGCACGTCAATCAATTATCCTGGTCTGCAACTTCAGACACTAGAGGACTTTTCACACTTCAGCCATCTGGCTGAAGTGCACTAAGATCTCATCCCCATGCAAGCCATTTTGGCTCTGATTGGGCACAGGGTCAAGATTGAATTGTGCCTGTCCCCATGCCATTCCCAGTAACATGGGTTGGGTGCAGATTCAGCCATCCCTATGCATACCACACCAAACCCCAGCGCAGGGAAGCAGTGCCTTCTCCTCTCTGCCCCCTTTCTCCTCATTGGAGGCTGATTGACGTCACCCCACCCCTGTGCTGCCTGTTGCAAATGTCGCATCCCCCCCCCTTAGTGGCACAGAAGCCAGGAGTGAACAGAAAACCTAATAATTTTTAAAAACCAAAGCTGCTACGAGGTTTGACAGCAGTTGAGCAGTTTTGAGCACCTTCACTCCACCAGGAAACCACAAGAACACCTGGTGAGGATAAAACGGAGAAAAATCAAGCCATTATCATGCCCACCTTGGCAATCGGGAAACAGGGGTGGAATATTTTCCATGTAAAAGGGAGAAAAAGCAAGCCATCATCTTGCCTGCCTTGGCGATCGGGAAACAGAGGGTGGAACATTTGTATAAAATAGTCTCATGGGGCAGTGAAGGCCATTCAACTCCCTCATCATTTCAGCTTTGACACCATTTACTTCCAAAAAATCTCAGCAGTTGTGATCTCCAATGCACAGGGCAGGAACGGCAAGCACAGGACTTGAAACCTCACCTTCCAATGACTCGAGTCATTTAGTGGTAATGTGAAACGCTTCGTTAACCCAATGGATGGCAGGACGTATGAAATTTACAAATTTTTCATGTGTGCCAGCAAAAATGTTGTTTACGTTATTGAATGTTCATGCAAACTTTTATATGTGGGCATGACTAGCCGATGCATTAGATCTAGGATTGTGGAACACAGAAGCTGTATAAAAAATCAGAAACTACAGGCTCCTATGGTAAAGCATTTTATAGAACATAACCACCCTGTTGATTCCTTTAAATTCTGGTGCATTGATGGACTACCCTACATTAAAAATATGAAACAATTACAGCTTTTGGAGCTTAAATGGATCCATCGTTTGAATTCAGAATCCCCTAAAGGTTTGAATGAAAATGTTAATTGGTTTATTTAATGTCCTTCTGTTTTACACCCTGATTCATCCCTGATGCCTGTTTGAGTCTTTGCAGGATTTTTCCCCTTTTAGAATTAGACTATATAAGAGGCTCTCTGGCAGCACCAGTTCATTACTGATATTGAATTTGAGAGAGACACTCACACACAGCTATTTGTATATATATTTTAATATTGGCCACTGAAGAAGACTTTTCTAGTCGAAACGCGTTTGGCCTATTTTTATCTATATTTTATCTATATTTTCTTTATTGCTTTGATTTTAATATACCTTTTGGCTGTGGCTTGTGGTTTACTTTTATTCCACAATTGTTTTTCTTACAGTGAGTTTTTTAATTTTGGTGCTTTATATTATATTATTTGATTTAGTTCATTTATTATTTGCATTATCAGTGCATTTATTATTTGCATTATCAGTGGGGTCATTGTAACCCTTTTAGTAAATATTACATATATTTTTTGGGGGGTATACAACCCAATTGTTTGTTTGGTCACTTCTGGTACAGATGGGGTACAGATCCATGATTCACTTTGGCCGGTAAGGGATGCGTCTGGCCAGTGTGTGAATGGTGGATCCATCCCTCGTCTGTATTAGTCTGAAAAGGCTGCAGTGGCGGCCAATGCCCCACCCCGGGCTACCACCATTGGGCCATTATTGGCCCACCAGCTGGCAGCCACTTTCAGGCATCAGGTCAGCATGGGGGCAGTCTGCCATTGCACGTGCCTGTGCAGAGAGTGGCAGATCACTCCAGCAGGCTGTGTGACCATTTGCATTCAACCGGAGGTCCGATAAGGTAAGTGGGCCATGGGCAGCTGGGGGGTGGCATGCATCCCTGGGTGGGGGTGGGCAACAGGGAGGTCCCTACTGGCTGCTGCCAGCTAGATCAGGAGAGTGGCAGCCAGCAGAACACTGGGATAGCCCTGGCCTGGTCTTGCCCCACCCCTGAAAGGAGCTGCCAGCCAGCAGTCCAATAGCAACTCAATGGTGGTAGCCTGGGGTGGGCTTCAGAGGTGTCCAGCAGGAGACTGCGAATGGTCTCCCTGCCAGACAGCTCTGGGACAGCCAGGGATGGCTTGGGCCAATTTCGTGCTCCACACCCTGGACAGAAGTAGGGCAGCCCTGTGATGGGATGGGACTGTTCTGGACAGAACCACCTGGCCCACAGAGTGAATGCTCTGTCCCAGGGCTGTCGTACTTCCATCCAGAGGCCCAAGTGCAAATAGGCCTTAGAGAACGGAGGAGCCCAAGCCAATTCCCATTTAGTCCAGCATTCTATCTCACATAAATAACCCACCAATTGCTTCTGGGCATTTGGAAGCAGAGAGCAAACTTCACTTACTCTCAATTCCCTGCAAATGGCCTTGAGAGACATCCTGACTATGTCTCCAACCCTTAGGCATCCATTCTAGTAGCCACTGATACACCTGTCCTGCATGAATCTAATCCTTTCTTAAGGCTATTCAGGATGTTTGCTGTCACCACCTTGGCCCTTTCTGCACTGGGCCTTATTCCAGATTATATCCCAGAATAGGGACTTGCCATCACCATGCTGGTGCAGATTCCTTCAGACCTCATGCTGGAACCTGCCTTAGCTTGCACCATCATACAGATAACAGCTCCCTATTTCAAGATATAATCAGGGCCTTTGTCTGGTAGTAAATTCCACGGACCAGTGATCCTCAGTTTCATAGAGTACCCTTTGGTTCTAGTGTGCTACAGAGAAAATATTTTTTCTCAATCCACCTTTTCCACACATTGCCTAAGTTGGGAAAAGCACAGGTCAATTTGAGTATGTACTCAAGTAGAAGAAGACTGCTCTCCTGACACCAAGCATGCCTTTCTTTCCCACAGCCTCCAAAGTTAGTACAGGCTGTCTTGCAGTCAGCTTCTGGTGCTTTTTTTTTTTTTTTTTGATGAATTTCCTCACTCCTGGCACAGTCTCCAACAAATAGACTCCATATTGCATGCCAAGGCATGGCCCTTTCTGCACTTGGCCTTATTCTGAAATATATCTCAGGGTAGTGGTGTGCTGGTCACAAGCTAATGTGGGCTATAGCAGGCAGATAACAGATCCCTATTCTGGGATATATTCCAAAATAGGCCCAAGTGCAGAAAGACCCCAGGTGGTTGTAAAGCTGCCTAAGGAGCCTCGTATGGGCAAGAAATATTATTGTGTATACTTCAACACAAACAGTATACCCTTTCTTAGCTAACACATGTGTATCAGCTAAACAGGGGATTGCTGGGCCTTTGATAACAATTATTTTATCCAAATAAATAATGAACATTTTTTTAACCTACCCAAACACTCTGTGCCTTCTTGATACCTTTGCCAAAAATCAGTATCAGGGTATTATTCAGCTGTTATAGTCATAAAAGGTCTCTCAGTCATGATGTGTCGTCCCATAAACTCCTTTAAATTGCACAAGGTGTTCCGTATATCATTATCTTATCTCTAACAAAGTGGCTTCTTCCCATACCTCTGGTTTTGTATGTTATATTTCACAATGTAAAACTGTTTATGAAACCATCTGATATGCACAATGAAATTGCACTGCCATGTATTCTATTATTCAACAATTACTAATTACGGGATGTACATACCATACACATGATGTAGCTTGATATTGTGACAGCACCATATCACCACCCACTCCTTTATATTATGTTATTCCCATGACATGTGCTAGAGAACAACACATAGCTTACCCTCATCTTGACCGAACTGTGGGGGGAAAAGTTGGGTGTACTTGCATGTGGATCATATCTATCACTAAAACCCAATTAAGCCAACATTGACCTAGTGACTAAGGATAGTTAATTACTCTAGAGCAGCATGAATCGGTATAGACTGGAGTAAATCCTGGTCCCTGTGTCTCTTTTTGGCAAGTTTGATACCAAATGTAAAAGAAACCGAGACAAATTACCTCTCTTTTTAGAAAATAGAGCAGAACAAGGTGGAGTTTGTCCAGAAAACTCAGCACCAATCCCAAAATTTTACCTAATCCATTAGTGTTTTAGGCTACACTTTGTATGTTGGTAACTTATCTGTCCTCCCAAAGGTAAGAAATGCAGCATCCAATTTGTCACCAAACTGATTAGGATGTGGCATTGCCAAACTAGTGAGTGGGAGCGTCACCCCTCCTCCTCCAGAATGAGTGATTTTCAGTACATGGACATGCCCCATGTCTGATTGTTCCACAGATAATCGATTCTTAGGAGACTTCACCTCCTCCCTCTCCCATGTGAGAACCATTTGGTGCTTTGGATATTGGTTACTTATTCCCTTGTGTTTGGGTATTCTGCAATAAAGCATGGATTCCAAGATATAAAAATATAATCTAATAAATATAATGAATGCAGTCTTAATAATTACTTCAGTTCACAGAATACCAGAGTAAGTAAACTTAAGACTTTACTTCCAGTTTTTTAAAATCTCAGAAAACTAACCAATTACATCACTCAGAATTAAAGATGTGCACAAATATTTGAAAATTCAAAAATCCAATTCAAATCCAACGAATGTTGACATTCAAAGTCAAATCAGATTTAATAACATTTGAATCTAGACATTCAAATGGATTTTGGATTTTCCGAAACATTCATTCGAATGATTCTAATGATTTGAATGTGCGTATGCGTATGTACTACATACTTATCTATACAAAATTATACATATCTTGCGCTTAAAATATGGGATTAAAATAGGATGCATACGGGATAATACGGGATGTATATGGAATGCGCACAGATATGTATAACGATACGAATGTCAACATTCGAGTCTTTAAATACGAATCTAACATTTGAACGTACGGATTCGAACGTTGTGGATTCAAATCAGATTTTTTGACATTTGGATCTTAAACATTTGAATTGAATTGAATATTTTGACATTTGTTTCAACTCAAATTCGAATGCAAAAAATACATTCGTGCACTCCCCTACTCAGTATCATGGTGTTTCATAGTTGAAATGGACACGTGCATCTGAAAATTGTATTTTGTAAGATGTACAGACATCATTTTCCTCCTGATTTTTATCTTCTATTTCTACTTCCTAACTGCAGAGAAAAAGGTATTCCAAAAGGACTTGAAGGCAAATACTTGAAGGCAAGGAATGAATGCTAATCAATGCTTTGAGGCCAATCAACATAGTAATTCAATTATATTTGTGTGCAAATTAGCTAAGCCTTCTCAACTTGTTTGTTTAGAATTTATACAAAAGTGTCCCTGAAGTTCTTATCCTTTATCACTTAATTATGTCCTTCTCTCTCTGTCTGGGATTTCACCTATCCTAAAGACTGGGGCTTTCAGAAGTCATATACATTTTGTTTGATCCTAGCATTCTGTTGCAGGTCTACAATGTGGCTGTTTTTGGCCATGGCGTGCCTAATCCAGCAGGCTGCAGCTTCAGAAGAAAGCACAACCAAAAGATACTCAAACTCCGAAGCATTCATGAGTGTTGTAAGTGGATTATCCAGCAGTAGTGGTACATAAAACTTTAATGATGCTGATATAATTCGAGTGCCAATTAACACACAGGCATTTCATGACTCCACAGGTTTGCCATGTCTCAAACAAACTTGAATGTGTTTGATTCAAGTTTCTTTGAAGATTAAACTGGGGGCCTATTCTCACTTAGGCCTCTGGTACGCAATTAGGACAGCTCTAGTACAGATACGCTGTACCAGAGCTGTACCAGAGCTGTCCTAATTGCATACCAGAGGCCTAAGTGCGAATAGGTCCCCATTTTCACATGGTTATCCCATGCTGTGCAACCAAACACTAGGTAATCCAGACCATGCTGAGCGATGTCAGTCGAAGGCTGGACCACTCCTCAGAACTGGTGCTGGAGCCTTTAAGGGCTGGGAAATTCAAAATTTCTAAGGGACTCTTTTTGACAACCTGCCACTTCCAGACGGCACTTCTTAGAATGCTATGGTAAGGAACCTACATTGTAACCTACATTGTCTTAAAATTGGTTTTAAATATACTAAAGAGAGGCAGTGGGTTCCTCAAGGCCATTTGGGCTTCAAGGCCATGATATTCCTAACCCTATCATTAGAGCCAACTGAGTCTCAATCAGATGAGCCTATGTTGTAGAACATTACACCATAAGCTCTAGAACATAGACTATCTATACAGTACCTGTAAATTTGCAATGCTGGTACAGTTTTCACAATACAATCTCAAAAATCAAAAACTAGTATGATTCTTCCCTAAACCCTAATTTATTATTTGATCAAAAGGCCCGAATCTTGAAACATTTCTACATTCAACTGGGCTGGACTGCTCAGCTGTCCTGGAACAAGGTTTCCCACATTTCAGATAGTTGTTCTGGGAAAACCCTGACACAGCCCTGGGCTGCTCCAAAACTCATACAAGCTTTCAGGCCTACAATGAGGGATCCAACAGCCAGGAGCTAAAATGCCTGGCCTGCTGAAATGGGTCCTTCTGCTAAACTGAAATAGGGAGGTATGTGCCCTTCCACACTCCTCCCTTTCCATTCTAGCAACCTCTAGACTACAAGAAGGACTTTTTAAAAAGTCCACCGGTATCCCAGTAGACCAGACTTTGTCCAGTGTGGACAGAGAGAGAGGTCTAGCAGGGGGGATCAGTCCTCCCCTTAAACTAGTCCCTTATGAAGAAGGGAGGACTCTGGAATATTTCCTGGATACATGCAAAAAGGCCCTTGGAATTTTGAAGTTTTGGGGTATTTTAGTTTTTAGTTTTTTCCCCTGACATATACCACTCTCTTTTTTAGACTCATCCCATTTGAACAGAGCTACCAGTTACTGAGGCTGTGGGCACATTTCTTTCCACACTATCTGTCCCAAATAGGGATGTGCATGAATATTCATAACATTTGATATTTGTATGAATTCATACATTCATATAGGAATCTAATGTTACAACATTCCTTACACTGGCATCCATATTCGTATGCATGCTTTGGAACTTTCGTGAACCAGGGAGGTGGGAAAGCGGCGGCACCAGTCACAACTGCAATGGATCCAGAGTGCATTTGACATGGACTGAGAACAGATTCAAAGTGGATTCAGGACAGATTTGACACTTTCACAGGATATGTATCAGATACATATGGATACGTATGCATTCATATCGGATATTCATTCAAATCTGTACTAATAGATTCATACTGAATAGCATTCTACCACATTCGAAGGGGATCTATTTGAATGAATACGAATTTTCTTATATTTGATTTGATATGAATTGAATGGGGGGAAAAAACCCATTCATACACATCCCTAGTCCCAAAAGTGAATTTTCTGAGTTATTTAACACTGAAATAAAACAGCTTGTCACTTTGCTGATGTATTCTCTCATTCTGAAAGTGGACGGAAGCTGGATTAAACCTAAAGGCATTAGAATGATTTGTTCACATTTGTTTATTATGGCCTGTAAGGGAGACTTCACTCTCTTCTAAACTTATGCAGGCAGGATCTAGCCACTAGGGCTATTGCGTGCTAGCAAACCTACATCTGGTAAAAAAAAGGAGGCATGTTAAATCCTTATGAGATCTTGCTAGGTTTTTGGAAGGATTTTCAGTAACAGCAGCAGCAGCAGTTTATTTTATTTTGTTTCTCCTATGGATTTAGTGGCATTGCTCATCTTAAATACCACCACTGACATTGCTGTGAATATCACTTCTCAGGCCTGAAAGCGATAGATGTTTCCTCCAAAGAAATGTGGGGATTATATGAATAAAAACATTAATTGCCTTTAAACTGGCTAAGCATATAACCAGAATTCTGTAAATGTGCCACAAACATAAATTTAAAATGCATACAAAGACAGCATTTGTAGATTTCAGTTTCAGTTTTTAAATATTGCCATATAGAAAATGTAAATTTCTCTGTATGCTTGTTTTTTATTCTGCTTGCTAGCACTATATGCTCATTTTGGCTGCATCCCCATTACAAGCTTAATTCGGTTTCGATATGGTTTCAATCCTCGCAGACCCCACATCAGTTTGGCTTAACACGCTTTCCGGGTGTTAAATTACCCCAAAGCATTGTAAATGTTAACACTCATTTCAACAAGTCTCACTCCGGTTCATGCGCTTGATACATGTTACATTTTTTACTGTGTTTAAAGGGATGAGAATCCATGTTTAGGGTTTCTCTCCCCCAGTAACTTGCTTCCAAAGATAGTGATTTCAGTGTAAAAATCCACCCTTTACAGAAACCACTACACTGTAGCAATCCACACACTTCACACCTGATAACAATGTTGCAATTTTGCCCAATTCTAGCTCTTTGGAGTTCTGACCTTTAGAAAGGGAAAGCTGCAGGTTCTGGGAGGGTGTGAATGTTTAAAGCAAGGGGGCTTGAGTTGCCGCTGCTGCTGTGTGCCCTGGGCAATGGGGAGAGGAGGGGAAAGAATCACTGGCTGCCCACTGCCGTTTTTCCTCCATCCAGGCAAGCAGCAGCCACCCAGCCACCCAGCTAGGCTCCGTGAACGAGTCCCTTATGGGTGGCACGTTCACGCCAGGAGGAAGAGAGCAGGGCAGCCCCGAAAAGCAGCTTTTAAAAAGTGGCCACTTGAGTCCCCCCTTGAGTCATGTACGCCACGTACGATCCTCAGAATCCGGATTGAACGCTATTGAGTTGAAAGTAATGGGATCAGGCAAATTCATCTTTGCATCCAATTCTATTATTTTGGTTTAGGGAAACTGGATTAAGCTTATAATGGGGATGCAGTCTTTGTTTTGTTGACTGACCAAAGGCTATAATAAAAATTACTACTGCAACAGTATTCTCTTATGTTTGGTATTAAATAGAATTCAAATTACCAAGTATTTTTTTTTAAAACACACACACACTTGACTTTCTCTAGCCGTATTAGCATTTAAATTAACTTCACTTAGCAGTATTCTTACCCAATCCTTTTGCCTAGAGTTTGTTTTTACCTTGCAGGCCGAAATAATTGAACATTGGGGTTACCCCAGTGAAGAATATGAAACTCTGACAGATGATGGCTATTACCTCACGCTGAACAGGATTCCTTTTGGGAGACAATGTCCGGATAATACAGGTGTTTTCTGTGATGCAATACAATATGTTGCACAGTTCTTTGAGGATCATATTTCTTTTTCCTAATTAAAAAGAGTTATAGCATGGAAGACTGGTAGCTTCATATCCTAAAGGCTTTTTTTTCATCAAAGACACTTTCTGCACTGGGCCATATCTCAGACTAGGGATCTGCCATCTACCTGTAGTCTACACTAATATCTGCATGGCAGGTTCCTATTCCAAGATATAATCCAGTACAAGGCCTAGTGCAGAAAGGGCCACAGTTCTTGTCATCTTGAAACCCCATTGCACCTTTCAATGCTGAGTTCTGATTACATCCAGCCAAGGACATTTTGATCAAAACTATTATTCTTACTTGCTATTTGTTTCCTTAACAGGAGACAGACCTGTTGTGCTGTTGGTCCATGGTTTAATAAGTGAGGGAAGAGCCTGGATTTCAAACATTCCCACAAGCAGCCTGGGATTTTTTCTAGCAGATGCTGGATATGATATTTGGATACTAAACAACAGAGGAAGTACATGGTCTCAAAGACACCAGAACTACCCAGTTGACCAAGAAGAATTTTGGAACTTCAGGTAAGATAGGCCTAAAATTCTATTCCTGCTCAGTTTCAGCTTTTCTTTTTATTTTAGGCATCCACTTCAAAGAGAAAGTTCTCTTCAAACAAGCAAAGAGACTTTCTGAACTGACCTTGCCTTCTTCTGTCAAGAGCTACTGGTTATTGAAATCAGGGCCCTTTTGGTCTGTATCACGCTTCAGCCTATGCAGTTTGAGTGTACCAGTGATGCCTCTCCGATCTATACTAACATAAGGTCAGAAGAGGCTCTGACTGACTGAGGATCAATTGTCATTATTCACTATTAGTAGGTAGGAGTGAGCTAGTTTAAACACGAGGGGGCTGAACATTAACTATTCAGCTGTCCAGATTTTGGATTGTCTGAAACTATGGCACCTTGCCTGTCACTGGAAGTAGTGATCTGAGAAAGGGGTTAGTAGAGGCCCCACTGCCACAGTCTGGGGCTGAGTAAGCTTACAGAAAGCAGTGAGGCTTAGCAAAGTCTTGGGTGAGGATGGTGACTGAAGCAGCATCCATTGCCTTCTGACTTAGCAAATCACACCTCCAAAGCTGGAGAACAGGAAGTCCATAGGGCTTACCTTCAACCCTTTGACAAGCTTTGTGAGAGGTGGCATCATCTTTAGATGATCTTAAGTAAAGCTTTTCAATGAAGCATTGTTCACTGAGCCTTTCTGCACTTACCTCCTTGGAGAACTCCAGGGAAACTCCTGCATGGAGCTATGCATGGGAAAGAGCTGCTCCATCCCAGGCATAGCTCCCCTTGTGCAGGAGTTCCCCCGGAGCATGTAGATGTAGAGGCAGTTCTAATTGTTCTGCATCTTTGCTCCCTGCAGCCAGGTGTCCCATCACCTCAGCAATGGACCCCACAGGCCCAGCGGTGCCGTTACCCCGTTTCCGTGATCGCTGACATAATGGCAGTGATTCGCACCTTGCTAGCACTAGCGATGTTAAGGAGAGGCCCATCTTCCCAATGTGTGAATCCCGGAACTATACCCATCTTTGTTCCTTCGGGAGGTTTTCCTAGGGAAGGAAAAGTGCAAAAATGCCCCAT
The DNA here is from genome assembly GCA_023333525.1 of Aspidoscelis tigris stejnegeri. NCBI lineage: Eukaryota > Metazoa > Chordata > Lepidosauria > Squamata > Teiidae > Aspidoscelis > Aspidoscelis tigris. Next base: position 84,431,273 of record JALMGA010000002.1, on the reverse strand, counting down.
TTCTGATGTACACAATCTCACAGTCTTCAAATGGAAACGCTGTCAGTTTCCTGCCTCATTCTTCATCCACAATAATTATATAAACAAGATAATGAAGCAATGAAATGAAACAAAAACACTGCTCTCATTATTTCAGGAAGCATTAGAACTAATTGCAGAATTTTTTTTTTTACTAAATACAGAAGCCCTGCATAGTATAGGGAGCAGCGAGACATAGCATGAGTTTGACATTCTCAGCAAGATGTGAAATACATTTCAACAATGTGAAATGGTTTTTGTTGTCTATGTATGTTACAGTTTCCATGAAATGGCTATGAAAGATATTCCAGCAGCCATGAACTTTATCTTGGAGAAGACACAGCAAAAAGACTTGTATTTTCTTGGCCATTCACAAGGCGGTTTACTTGGTGAGTTGAGGAAAATAGAATCATTGGAATTATTTCATTGTGCATTTGTTCACTTTCCACAAACTGGCTGATGAGATTTAGTGCCAGAAAATGGTAAAACAGAGCTTGCACGTCTTAGATTTATGTATATATTTAAAGCATTTCTAGATCACTTCTCATACTAAATCATCATAATCTTGAAGTGATTTCCACGATGGGGGAAACCAGATGAGAAATAGAAGGTGCTTTAAGCAAAGCACTCTGCCTCTTTTGCCTTAAATAAAAGCAATCACTACTCTTTATGGCAAATGCTCTGCCTCTCTGTCAAATGGCAGAAAGGGATTCGTTCTAGGGATGAACATGGATATTCATAACATGCAAAATTCGTACAAATTCAGCCAAATTTGGACATTTGAATTCCAATCGAATGTTGGCACATTTCAAGATTAACATTCGAATTCGTATCAAATATTTTGATACATTTGTATGAAGCTCTGTATGAAGCTTCATATGGGATTCACATGGGATTCATATGGAATTGAACATTCGTGTTGAATACGAATCCTACCACATTCAAAGGGAATCTATTTGAACAAATATAAATTTTCTTGCATTCAGTTCAGTACAAATCAAATACAAAAAACACCTATTCATGCACATCCCTGATTCCTTCATCACAATTTGATGGGCAGGAGAGGCTTGTCTTCCAGCCCACTCTCCCCCAAGTATAGGCAATGATTCTGAAATTCTAGGATGTAGTTAGACACAGAAAAACAACAACAACAACAACCAGTATCCCTGAGGCACTTCTGAGGTGGTTTAGAGAAGGCTTCAAAGTGGGATTGTTAACAAACCAGTCTATCCCTTGCCCATCACCTGAACATTCTGTGCTAGAAAAGGTGAATTAGAGAAGGGTTGAGAACCCAAGGACCACACACGGTGTCTCTCTGAGGCACTGATGTCTGAACACAGCCTCTAGTCTCAGTATCACAGCTGATCCTGCTACCTGCCCCTGACACACACATAGCCAGATTCGTTATATTTTTTAGATTGCCTTTCCTTTTCACAAACTTTTGCTTTACTGGTACCTAATGCAGAACACATGGAAGCACTTTGTACCAATTTCCCTATGCCCTTCTATTGGAGGGATATTCTTTCCCTTGAAACTTTATTTCAAGCAAGTTGAGAACTTGCTTCACTTTCTCTTCTCAACAGTTTTCCACATTGCCATTTTCCTTTACTTTGATTATTTTGGATGATTATACTCTCAATAATTGGGAGCTTGTTTACTCAGTGTTATTTCCACTAGTAAAAGAGCATGGAATTAGAAATCTAATCCTGCAGCCATATTTTGATACAGCCATATTTTGATACAGCCATATTGGCTAATCATTAAACATCATTATTATCATCATCACACAGAATCATTGGACAAAGTGTATAAATACAAAGACAAATGCTGAGATTTTAAAATGAACATAAACTAATGAAGAGCATTCCAGCGAAACCAAGAATTATATGTAGACAAAGTAATAGTCTTATTTTTTTGTAACTTCCAAACTTGAATAAAATTACTATTTTTCATTTTATTAGATAAATGTAATACTTCACAGGAATGGCCATAGCTTTAATAGTGGCCATAACGCAACGGTAGCAACTTCCTAAAAAATAAAAAGGGTTACTGTTTCAATGCCTGGAAGAAGGCAATGGAAAACTCCAGACATCATTTTACTAATGCCACTATTTTTGAATATTATGGAACAAAGCACTCCCTGGACTTAGAGAAATTTGCCCATTTGTTAGGTCAACATTCTACATTTTATCATGACACACAGCATAACAATATTTTCAACCTGGGATTTTGGGTATATATCCCAGCATGGTATCAGGAACACCATGACCAAATCCAATACTATTCCAAAATAACTACAAACTTTTGACCCTGTCTGGATGCAGCCTATGTCTGTGCCTCCCATAACTTTCTACATATAATCTGTGGGGGGTTGGGGGGCACTATTTAACTCAAGAAGGGAAACCCTTCAGTATTTTTCTTATCTTGTCTTTCAATGCTCCATCTGCTTCCTGCCCATTAACATGATCTATCTGGTTCTTCCAGTCTTCCTCTATTGTAATCTATCTCACACTCAAATATGTCATCTGATGCTGCTCATAAAAATCAAATTTATATTGATTAGTTACATATTTAATCCAATTATCTTCATTCCATTTATCTTTATCTTTCCACCCTAACACAATTATAGAGAGTGCAGCTAATATTGTCTTACTAAATATATATTTTTATCTTCTATTACTTGACCTTTACTAGTCAGCAATACCCCTAATTCATAGAAGTTGAAGTTGCTATGGCATTTTGGATGGTCTGAGATGGACCATCTTCACTGCAACAGCCCAGGAAGTAAGTTGAGGATGGTCCTGGTGCCCATGGTGGGAACATCAGCCACCTTCCCTTAAGTGTGAAAAGGCCTATTGTTTCTAGAATTTACATCTGAGAGTTCAGCCATGTTGGGTTCATTATGTAGAAATAGAAGCTTGCGGTTGCATTTTGTTCTTGGTGCATAAGCCAAGGGGAAACCTCAAGGAGCTAGTGAAGACAGTCAAGGATACATTATATGCACAAATGGAATTCCCTGGGTTGCCCAGGCTTCTAAAGAATATGCTAGTATGTGGACCTCCTGGTCCCGTCCTCCTCATGGGCCACATGGGTATTGCCCTAGGTATTGCTAAATACTGTAGGTATTGCTGAATACTGTAGTTATCATTATTGACATTAGAGGGGACAAATTGTCCCCAAATTAATTCATAAGCAAGATTAGATATAAGGAGAGATTAGTAGAAATAATAACCAAATGAAAAATCATAATTATTATTCAAGTTCAATTTTTTAAAAACTCTTCTGCAGGTATTATGGTCTTTTCAGAAATGCCACAGCTTGCTGAGAAAGTCAAACTCATGCTATGTCTTGCTCCTCCCTATACAATGTTGGGGTCCAAAGGACTTATGCGATTCGTTCTCATGCTTCCTGAAAACATCATAACAGTAAGTGTTCCTGTAATGTTACATCCATTCAACATCTTGTCTGCATAATTAGTTTTTGTGAAATAGGAAGGAGGCACTCCTTCTCCATTTTGAGAATGTAATGAAGGCGCAGCGTCAAGCAAACATTGTGCCATCAGTGAGCACTCAGTGCATGATAGCAGTGCTGTGCCAGACCTTCGGCCCTTTCCATCACCACTACATAAGTCTCCCATGGATTACTGCAAGACCATGAGGAAGAATGAGGATGTCTCCTCAAATGGTTGACACGGGAATGGGGGATGGATAAAGGCTGCAAGCATATGGTCCCAGCTTTATAGTACATATATATCCAGTGATTTGGGCTGACCAAAAGGTCAAGACATGGCTGGATGACATCTAGGTTCAACAGAAAACAACCACAACAGATAGGAATGGCACAGCATCAAGCATGTAGGGAAGCAAAAGAAGAGAAGGCAGATGGTGGCAAGACGCAGAGGAGGAGGAGGAGGCAGCAGGATTTAGGAGGAAGATGCAGTAGTGGTGTGTATGAGTCGACTCCTGTGGTTCAGGCATTTGGACATCTCTACTTCTAGCTCATCTACTTGCAACAGGCTTCCCTTTCAACATGCAGATGGAGTTTCAAGCTGTTTAACTGAAATCTGGACTTTGAAAATTCACTGAAATTAATATACTCTAAATTAAATATTTAAAATGTTCAGTAATCAGGAGTGTATGGAATTGCTTAAATTTAATTGCTCATTATTTGGACATGCTTCAAAGGAATTTGCAATAATATATGTACTTTTGTTCTGCAGTTTTTGTGGGGCAATAAGGAATTCCGTGTTTCTGGCAAGGATGCAAAAAAAGGCATTTCAGACTTCTGCAGCGATCCCCAAAAGGCTGAATATTGCGCCAGACACATTGCCGTTTCTGCTGGTTTCAATAACAACAACATAAATGTGGTAGGTGGATTAAAACTAGATCTTCCTGAGATCAATTTATGTCGTTCAAAATTATGAATGTCAAGTATCCCACATCTTTCATGACAAAATCCAAGGAACTGATTTGTGATTTCTTTAAAGGTTCCAGTAATTCCTCCCAAACTGTTTCTAAGCAGAGGTACTTCCACAAGAAGTGAAAACAGAGGAAAGTTCAGGCATCTGTATGTCAGACACCAGCTCCCTCTCCAACACTCTCATTATGGCAGCAATTACATCACCACACCAATGGCACCAATGCGCTTGCAGGATGCTGTTGCCAGGGCAATGGGGTAATGCAACACTGACCATGACTGCGCCACTCCTCCCCAGATTTCCTTCAAACCACTGCCAGCAGGGAAAGGTGTGAATGCAGCCACATCTGGAAGCGGGGAGCATAGATCTAGAGCAGTTAACATTAGGAATGTGCATGAATATTCAAAGATGTTCAAAATTCAATTGAATTCATCCAAATTTTGACATTCAAATTCGAATTGAATCTCCATAAATTTAACTTTAAACATTCTAACAAATTTTGAATTTTTAAATCTATTCCTTCAAATTATTTGGACATTCGTATGTCTATGAATGACATTGACTATCATAGAATCCTCCCAGATTCCCTTTGCATGGGTGTGGAGGACACCATGTTGAGGTGGTTCAGCTTCTACCTTCAGGGATGATCCCACTATGATCCCTGTCAGGCAGCTTCCCCCAGTTCCTGCCAGCTGTACAGGACCCCATTTGCCTGCCCAATCAGGAGCCGTGCCATGTCCATGTGGTGCATGCTCCTGGCTGCCTCAGCTCATTCCAAGCTGGAACAGCGAGGAGGTAAGTGTTGCGTGCGCGGGCACGCACAATCTCAGGCCCTGGGGTGGGGGGTGGGGGTGCCGGGGAGGCCTCTGCGGGGCTTAGCCAACTCAGTCGAGAGGGTGGACTCTGCAGAGGCTTGCGATTGGCCACAGTCGGGCGGGGGAGGTGGGACGCTAGTAACCCGGACCCACAGGGTCCAGTCTACCAAGGGGTCCTACAGTCCCTGGCCCATAGGCAGCTGGAGATCAGCCTCCTCCCACCCCAGAAAGGGGTGAGGGGAAGCCGATCTCCATGACTCCCCGACTCTTGCAGTCCTGATAGGACTGCAGGAGCTGGGAGTGAGCCACCTCCCCCTGCACAAGGCCGTCACTCACCTTACTGGGCCAGGGTTCCCATTGCGCAAGCGCACACACTCCCGGTAGATGGGGCCTGTGGGTTCCGTCTAACATCTACCAGAGTCGGTGCGCCTGTGCAATTTGAACCCCAGCCTGGCAAGGTGAGTGATTAACATGGCTCCCGCCACCTGTTCAGCCAATTTTCAGACAGTGGGGGGGGGGGCGTGCCTGCAGCTGTCAAGGAGGGAAGCATGTGCAAATGCTTCCCTTCCTAGACGGCCGGGGGCACTTCGAATGCGTGAGGATGGATGTAGAGTACTTTTAATTGCTCTACATCTCAAACGCGTGGAGAGCACTCGGGGACGGGTTGGGATGGCTTAGCCGTCCTGGCAGTGCGTATACTGCGTCCCCGCGTGTTTTCCAAAAGGCCTAGTGTGAAAGGCCTCAGGTTATCCCTGTCCATGTACAGATGGAGCTGATATACCAGATGAAGTTGTAATAGGTGCTTCTGTGCTTGATATATAAGGCCCTAAATGACTTGGGACCAGAATGTTAAATAGATTAGTTTCCCCTGGATAGAAGATCACTGAGATTATCTGTGAAGGTCCTTCTGCAAGTCAAACCAATGACTAAATATCAACATGCAGTGTCCTACAGCCAGGCCTCCTCTGTGGTGATGCTTTCATATCTGGTGTTTGTAAGACAACTATATTTTACATCTTTAAGGCACCTGCTCAGACCCTATCATTTTATCTAGATGATCCATGTATGAATGGTTTTCTGTTTTTCTAACTAATGTTTTTCATAATTTTTGATAAAGATTGTTTAAATTTCCATTGCATTTCCATTTTCCATTTCCATTTTATTTGTAAACAGCCATTCCAAGGCAGCTTACAGCGAACAAAAGAGATACAATGCAAAATAATTCATCAAACAATATTATATCACACAAAATAATACATTACAAAATAACACAAACCCTGAAAGTAAGACAGAACAGAGGCAACAACACCAGGTCCTCCTTCACCTTGTCCGCTTTGGGACACTTGATCCATCCCAAGGTTACCTGGCAGTTCATTACGTGCCGGGGAAATGAGAATGATGCTACACATCGGCAAATAACTTTGGTTTTTTTTGAAGATTGTTAAAAAACTGAGATGACATTTATTATAGCATTATACATAGATGAGGTGGAAAGACAGTACTGTTTAGTGATTTGTCATTGTGTAATCTCTTAGATATCACGGCACAACAATCTAAGCTCTTCCCAACATCATTCAGAGTCATACTTCCTCTAATACTGAGGAAATATATAGCTCTCATGACTGTACAGTCATGCACAATATAATGCTGCGGTTTAGTTGCAGTGAACGCCATGTGATGCAAAACCATGTTTTCTCAGTAACTGCCGTCTACAGGACATTGGTGGTGACTCAGTCTAAGGCACCCAGGCAGTGTGCTGCAGTGGATTAATCAATCAGTGGCACTGTGAAGGGGGGTACCAGTTTACCAGTGTAAGTCGCTGGCACCTCACAGGCCATTTGCATTAAGGGAAAAAAAGCAATCATGTTTTACTAAATGAATTAAGGCGAAACTATGTTCAACAAAACTAGGTTATGAAAGGTATGACTTTATAGCCAACAACTGCTTTAACTTCCATGAGTTTGTGCAACCGCTCTTTAAACTTGCCCTGGTTCACAGTCATACCTCCTGCTTATGAATATTAATTCCATAGTTTTTTTTGGCACATTTGAAATCCATACGAATTCGCACAGATTTCCACATTTGCAGGCAAATCAAAAGGGGCATGCATTCATAGGCCCCATTCATCCATGAATCAAATGGATCTGGCCTTTGTTGATGCTTCGTAGAAGTTTTGATGAAGACCAGATCTGGCCACTCCCAACCTACCATCCCCCCCAGCTACACCCCCTTATCCAGAAATGGGGCCATGGCAGCCACCTCAGCTGCCACCTCCGCCATATGTGTGCTGCTCAAAGGCTGAGTTAGGCCTTCAGGAGATGTGCATGTGTTTCCCCCATCCAGGGTTCACAGTGATCCCCAGATGGGGGAGGTGTGCATGTACCTCTGAAATGCCTACAGCAGCATGCAAATGGTGGCAGAGGACCACCCCAGCCTTCCTTGCCCCGACATAGGCCACAACTGTATCCTCTGCTGCCATTTGCATGCAACTTCAAGGCCGAAGTAGGCCTTCGGAAGCTGTGCGCACACCTCCCCCATCTAAGGATTGCTGTAATCCCCTGATGGAGAGATGCGTGCACAGCTCCAGAAGGCCCTACTTGGGCCTCAAAGCAGTGCACAAATGGTCATGGAGGATGCGGAGGATGCAGCCACGGCCTCCATTGGGGTAAGCAAGCATGTCCATAGGGAACAGGTGATGGAGGTGAGCCTCCACTGCGATTTCCATGCTGTTCCAGTGCCAAAGTCAGCTTTCCAGAGGTGTGCCCCCATTTCCATAAGGCTTATTTCAGCCTTGGAGCAGTGCAAGATGGTGGTGGCAGCAGCAGGTGAACTGGAGGACAAGGCCAGAAGGGAGAGATAAGGGGGGGGGGATTTGACTTTGTGCACATCCCTAGTGGTTTTATCGTGTTTTATCTGAGTGAGTTGTCTTTTGTCTGGGAAATTTCAGCTACAGAATCTTTCATGCTACTCAGTGTAACTTTCTCTTTTTTTACTGAAAGCACCGAGTCTTGTTGCTTTGTGTTACGGATAACAACTTGATCTCTAAGCTGGATAATGTTTAGTCAGGTAGCTGTCTCTGTAGCAGCTTGTACTTTAAATCTGTCTACTGATTGTAACAGATAACTTTCTGATTGCATCCAGACTGGTTTCTTCTGGTATTTGTTCCTGCATTTAGCCTTATGCTGGTTGTGTAACCTATAGCATGATGAAAGAGGGTGAGGATCAGCTTGATAGTTCTACAGTTTCTTGCACTCACTTGTATCCTCCAAGAAGGGAGAACTTTATAAGCAGGGGACATTTTCTGCCAACAGAAAATGCAAAGGAAGCTAAGGCTGCATCCATACATCCGTTACTTATTCTGCCATATTTGGTTATTCCGGAATAAAAAATGGATATTGATAATGCTTTATTCTGGAAAATCCAAATATAGTAGAATAATGTAACTAATGTGTGGATGCAGTTTAAGTGTTGAGTCCTTGGGCAATCTCTTTGCCTGCTGAAAGGTAAAGGTTTGGCTAAGAGGGATGGTCCTGCTGAATGAAGAGGAAGAAAAAGCCCATGGTTTCCAGTTACCAAGTTAAAAGAAATATACCAGTCCTTATAGCTCCTTCTCTTATATTTAGTTCTCTCAATCCAATCAGAGCTCAAGCTTAGTCAGGATTCATGAGCTCAAAAATGCAGCAATGTACTCACTGACTGAAAAATGAGCAGGGACACTGAAAGGAAAGCCATAAAGAATCAAACCATATATCGACAGAGAGAAGTGTAAAAGAAAATAGCTTTCATTGCACCAAATATCAAAACATAAATCAGAGTTTTCAACTAGGGATGTGCACAAATGGGTTTTTTTGCATTTGATTAATATCAAATTGAATGTAAGAAAATATGTATTTGTTTGAATAGATCCCCTCTGAATGTGATAGGATTCTATTTGATATGAATGTATTTGTACGAATATCCAATATGAATGATATATATCTGACATGTATCGTATACGTATACGTATGTATCATATACACATCCAATATGTATCCTATAACATATCCGCTCTGAAAGCATCAAATCTGCCCTGAATCCACTTTGAATCTGCTCTCAAACCATTATAAATTCACTCTGGATCCATTGCAGATGTGACTGGTTCAGCCACTTTCCCGTTTCACAATGTTCCGAAGCTTTGTATGAATGTTCCAAAACAATGTACGAATGTCATAACATTATATTCGTATGTGAATGTCTGAATTCGTGCAAATTTGAACAAATAACGAATGTTACAAATATTCATGCACATCCCTACACATGACATTATGAATGCCAAAAAGAGAGAGAAAGAGAGCTGCAGCTGCTAGGGATTTCAATTAATGGAGAGATAATGATGTATCTGTAAATCTCTGAGCTATTTCCCACATACCTGGGCTGGACTGCTCCAGCTAGAACTGTTCCCCAGCTAAGCAATCCAGCTATCCTGGAACAAGACTATCTCAGTTTGGAGCCTGCTGCAAGGAAGTGAAATCTGGTCTCAGAACCCAAGGATAAAGCAATTCAGTAGTACAATTTGTTGTGCTACCCTTGGAAACATGCACACTAGTGGACTGGTTTACTCCCCAATAGATTGCAGTGGACCTTTTAAAAAAGGTTAACCACTGTCCTGGTCTAAGCAACCATTTTGTGCCACCTAGAGTGGGCTGTGATCCTTCCAATGCAGACAGAACAGTCTAGCAGTAGGCATTCCTCTCTTTTCCCCATCAGAATATGGAAGAGAGAGGCCCAGAATAAGGAAGAGAGAGGCCTTCTGCCTATGTGTCCTACTCTTGCTCTTCTTTATTATCCATCTCTCTATGTTCAAAAGCATACATAGGGTGCTTCTGCATTGACCCTTTAACCACATTACCCTAGTTGAAAACTCTCTTGATTTATGTTTTGAAATTTGGTGCACACTTGGGAAACCTGTGTCCGCACAGGAACACCCATTAGAGACACATCAGGGAGTCTGCTTCCGCATTGACTCCTGCCAGATGTGTCACTAATGGGTGTTAAGTGGCCCTTAAACCGGTTTCCCATAAGACCACATAAAAAGTAGTCTTAATGGGTGTTTTCACTGTTAGGACACATCCAAAAAGGATGCATCCGCACAGTGAAAAGGGTCTCTAACTGGGCCCTCCCCCAGCCCGCCATGATTGGCTCCTCTGGAGCTGAGCATAGCAAGCCGGGGGACTCTGATTTTGGGGCTCCCCCTTGCCAGAAGTGACAGATCGCCACTTCTGGAGCCAGGGGAAGCTTCACCTACCCCCCCTAACCCACCCTGGGGGCAACCAAGCTGGATCCCCTCCTTACCCTACACAGCCAGCCCGATTCTGGCTGCGAGATCCCAGTTGCCTTCGCGCCTGTGTCCAGCATGCCTCCCAATTGGCCAGGACTGTGCCTGGCTTCAGGAGGGTGTTAGTAGATCCGTATCTACTAGGTGCTGTGCGGAAGCACCCATAGAGAGAAAACAAGAGAGAACTACATTGTTATCTCTTCACTTCTATATAGTTTGATAAAATATCAGTTTATTTCCTCCTAAAAAACTGTCAACAAAACAAAAACAAAAACAGTTCCTAAAGCAATTTTCTTATCACTTCTTTTTTTCAGAGTCGAGCAGCTGTGATTTTGGGAACTTATCCTGATTATACTTCTACAAAGACAATACTCCACTGGAGCCAGGTAGCATTCTATAAATATCTATCTGTCAATTCAAAGTCTATAAGATCAGTTGTTGCTGTTTACATGTAAATATTTGAGATTTTGTCTCCATTTTACTTTTGGAAAATTCTAGTAACTGGTTGAACTCCTGAAATAATATTCCAAAGCATATTCCAGTAACACTTTTCCAAATGGTTTAGCGGGAATGCTACAAATTAAGTAGGATCTCACAATACCTACAATAATTTATGTCTCTCAGGGCGCATCCCCACGACGTCGTTATCTCGAATTCAAAACGTTTTGATTTCGGGCCGTGCACACGTCACTTCGGCTTAATTCGGTATTTCCGTGATAAACCACGTTATCCCGATTTGAAATAAATCCTGATCTCAACAGGTCTCAGTCCGGAACATGCCCTTGACACGTGTTTAATTTTTTACTGTGTGGACAGTATCGTTCCGGGTGAGATTCCGTGTTAAGGCTGTCCCGCCCCCCCAATTGCACTGTAACCAATGGCTGAACGTATTAGAAGCACGTCATGTTTAGGGTTTCCTTCATTGAAAAAATCCACCCTCAAACACCCACTATAAACCTCCAGTCCTTAAAGCTGAAACACTGTATCAATCTAAGCACTTCACACCTTAAAAACATGTTGCAATTTGCGCAATTTCAGACCTTTGAAGGTTCGGAACAGTGGCTTTCAGCCCCCTTAAGGGAGGCTTGTCAGCCACTTAGTCCCCTGAAGGGTGAGAACAGAATGTCAACCGCTTTGAGCCCCCTCTAGCCTACTTTGCCTCTGCCTGTGGTCACACCTAAGGTTTAATCCAGTTTCAGTTCACTTTCAGAGTGAGAGAATACACCAGCAAACTGACAAGCTGGTTTTCTTTCAGGGTTAATAACTCAGAAAATCCACCTTTAGACTAGATAATGTGGAAAGAAAACTACTGGTCACTTTGCTGATGTGTTCTCTCACTCTGAAGGTGGAGTGAAGCTAGATTAAACCTTAGGTGTGACCACAAGCCAAGGTTTTAATCCAGCTTCGGTCCCTGTGAGGTGGGGGGGCGGAGTTCCCTCCCGGCCACGGGGGGAAGAGCAAGCGAGGAGCCCCCTTCGCCCTCTTGTCCACCCCTTGGCTCTCCTCTGCGGGGCAAAGTGGCGGCAAAGCGGGGGAAAAGCGGCGGTGGAGCCCCAGGGAGAAGCCGCTAGCGCCGCAGCGCCGCAGCGCCGCAGCGCCTGGATGGATGGATGGATGGATGGATGGATGGATGGATGGATGGATGGATGGATGGATGGATGGATGGATGGATGGATGGATGCCACCGCTGCCGCCTCCACCGCCGGCTGCTCTTCCCTCGGCGCGAGGCTGGAAGGAAGGAAGGAAGGAAGGAAGGAAGGATGCACTTGCTGAAGTTCCATGCTTTGCACAACTGTTAAAAAAAGATAGGAACCTTGACTTGGATTTCTATACCTCTTTATAATAATGCTACCCCATACGAAACCTCCCAGAAGGAGAAGGAGAAGGAATTGGCATTTCTCACCCATTTAAGGTGACTCAAAGAGGCTGACAAAGCTTCCATTCTTCACCCCACAACAGATGCCCTGTAAGAGCTGTGACTAGCCCAAGGCCACTGAGCTGGCTTCACGGAGGAGGAGGAAGAAGAGTTGGCTTTTTTACCCCACTTTTCTCACCCATTTAAGGAGGCTCAAAGCTGCTGACAAACCTTCTGTTCTCCTCCCCACACCCTGTGAGAGCTCAGAAGAGAGCCATGACTAGCCCACAGTCACCCAGCTGGGTTCATGGAGGAGGGTGGAATCAAACCTGATATTCCCAGATAAGAGCCTGGCTCGCTAACCACTAGACTAAACAACACTTGACTAAATGGCCAAGCACCAGAGCATGAGAGTGTTTTAAAGATCTCATGTGGGCAGCATTTTCATACAGTTAAAAAAAGAAGTGTCTTTTTTTGCCTTCTGCCCCAGATTGGGCATCCTTTGTTTGGGGGTGGCAGTGCCATGCAAGCCCAGGAGGAGTGGGTGGTGATGCAATGGGAGGCCAGGGGCAGCCTGCTTCAGGATGGGAAGTGGAATCTAATCTGGAATTCCCAGATAAGATTCCAGTTACCATGGATAGGTGACCACTAGGAAATCCAATAGGGCAGGATCAATCATGTCCCAAAATCCTGCACCGCACTACCAGGCCTGGCCATGGGTCAATAAAGTTCTGTGCATGGGGAAAGTTCTGATCTCTGTTACTTTCAGAATGAGAGAATATGTGGTCACACCTAAGGTTTAATCCACTTTCATTCCACTTTCAGAGTGAGAGAATATATCAGCAAAGTGGCACGCTGTTTTCTTTTAGGGTAAAATTCACCTCTGGGAGAGATAATGTGGAAAGAAAATTACTGGTCACTTTGCTCATGTTTTCTCGCTCTGAGGGTGGACTAAAGAAACAGCTTTTTCCTCCCCAGGTTCAGGCAAAGTTATGGCTTTAATATGTTTAATATGAACACATTAAAACCAATGTGTTGTGACCCGCACTGAGAGCCGTGTGTATAGAGTGGGATAAAAATATGACACCACAGCCACCCTATGCCTCTTTAATGTTTAAAGCCCCGGTCCTTTGATACAGAACTGTATTGAAATTGCGGAAATTTGCAACATTGATAATCTGTACCAGATACACCGGCTTCGGGAGGGCGGGAGACGTGAGATGCTCATGCAATGTCTCCCACCCCCCAGATACCCCCCCTTCCTCTCTCTCTTTGGGAAAGGGGGGGCTTCTTAGGAACCCCTCCCTCTCTCCTCTCTCTTTTTGGGAAAGGGGGGCTCCTCTCACTTTAGAATCCCGTCTGTGCAAGGACGACACCCCCCCTTTGCTAGTCCCCCCCAAGACTCTTTTCCTTGGTGCCTTAGCAATGCCTCCCTTCCCCTCCCCACCCCCACCCAGCTGCTGCTGCCCCCTCTCCCCCCATCCTCATCTTCCTCATGCCGCAGCGCCTGGATGGATGGATGGATGGATGGATGGGTGGATGGGTGGATGGGTGGGTGGATGGATGGATGGCTGCTGCTGCTGCTGCTGCTGCTGCTGGGAAGGGGGAGGGGCAGGGAATTCCCGGCGGAGCATGACGCAAAGAGAAGGGAGGGTGGGATCCTGGCAGGGAAAACCAATCACAGGAGAGAGTGTGGGCAATGGGCAGGAGGACAATGCTGCCATGTGGACTCCGAGTATTGATCCCGCGTTAAGGCTGCCATCAGAACCGGATCAACTTGCAAGTCGTCTGGACAGCTTTGTTCCGTTTCTTTTATTTCGAATTCTTTAAACTGAAATAACACATGCCATGAAGACGCGCCCTCAGAGAAAATAGGTGGAACCAGATCAAGCCTCTTTGGACGAGTCTATTTAGGTACAATCAAGTGAAGTTTAACAAAGAAATATCAAGTTAATTCCCCAAGGGAGGGGGGAAGCAAAAATAGTTCCATGATTATTGCCCCAACCATTTTCTGTACTACAGCTATGGCCCTTTTGCAGACATATTCTGGAAATACCAAAACATGCAGAATATCTATATATGGCAGAATACCGAGCCCAATTCAGGGTGTTGACTTATAAGGCCTTAAACGACTTGGCCCCCACATAGCTAAAGGAACGCCTTGATCCATCTCGACCTGCCCGTGCATTAAGATCGGGAGAGGAGGCCCTCTTGGTTGTTCCACAACCTTCAGTAGTAAAATGGGTTGGAACCCAGGGGAGGGCCTTCTCTTTGATGGCCCCTGGTTATAGAATAGTGTCTCCCTTGAGGTACGACAGGCCCCTTCACTGTATATGTTTAGAAGGGCAGTGAAGACGCACCTCTTTGCCCTGGCCTTTGGTTAAATGGGAATATACCGTCTCTTTCCACTTTACAGAAACTGTTATTGTTTTTATATATACTATTTTTGTTTTCATATATGTCTGATTTTAAATGTTGTTACCTGCCCTGAGACATTCAGATATGGGGCAGGATAGAAATAGTAAGTAAGTAAACGTAAGTAAGGAAGGAAGGAAGCAAGTAAGCAAGTAAGCAAGTAAGTAAGTAAGTAACCAACCAATGTCTGAATGCAGCCCTAGACAGCAGTAGCTGGCAAAGAGAAACACATATGGAGGCCCATCTCCTGCTTTGTTGTGGTTCATGCTACCGGCAAACAAGTAAACTGAGGTGAAAAGGCAGGATAAAGCTCTCTCTTAACTTCATTTAAGTTCCCATGCCACTGGCAAAGATACTTCCCTTTGAAGTTCTTCCAACACCATTGGCAGCAGAGGAACTTCAAAAAAAAAAAAAGCCTATTAACAAGCTGCCACTGGGCGTATTATTTTCAGTGAAGGGAGAAGGGTGAAACTGCTGGTTTCCATCTTTCTTCTTATTTATAAGTTTTTATATTAGGATCTCATCCACCCATCTGAAATACAACCCTTGCAAATATCTATTCTACTTATGCAATTTGTGAAATTTGCATTTAATGTTTTCTGGAACACTCTCATGTTCACCCAGGGGGACCACACCCCAAACTTTAAGAATTTTTGCTATAAATCAAAGGTGAAGCCATCTGATGATTTGTGGTAGAAGACAAGCTGTGAAGTATAGTTGTGGATTTCAGGAGCAGATCTGGGGCCTATTTGCACTTAGGCCTCTGGTATGCAATTAGGACAGCTCTGGTACACAGTATCAAAAGCATACATAGAGAGAAAATAAGAGAGAATTGCATTGTCATCTCTTCACTTTTATATAGTTTGATAATATAGTATCTGTACCAGAGCTGTCCTAATTGCATTCCAGGGGCGTAAATGTGAATAGACTCCTGGGGCCTTTCCGCACTGGCTCTAAAAATGGATTTAGAGCCAGATGTGGAACGCATTTAGACCTGGCTTTTGCACAGGGGCCGGAATTAGGACCCTTTTCAAGAAGCCACGTCCGCATATCGGCAGGCAAAAACGGTTGTTTAAACCGTTTTTGCCACCGAAATCCTACCCAGATGTAAGACCTGAAAAAATCAGGTCTTACATCTGGCTTTCCCCCTGAAAACGGTTTGGAAATGAACGTTTCCGCACTGGAGGGGGGAAAGCTGGATTGCCGGCGCATGCCCAGCTGTCAGAGAGGCAGAGCGCATGCTCTGCCACTCTGACAGGTGGGCGGGTCCGGCAGCCGGCTTCCCTGTCTTCCCTTTGCCAGAGAACTGACGATCCTCGGTTCTCTGGCAAGGGTAAGGCACCCCCCACACCCACTCTCACTCCCCACACCCCCAGAAAGCCCCTACGACTTACCCGACCGGCTGCACCTCAATTCTCAGCCTCGGAGCCAGTCCCAGCTCCCCAGGGATGCTGGGAAATGTAGTCTCAGCATTGACCTGCAGACGATCAGGGACATCGGAGGGATTCTCAGTGGGGTGGGGGTGAAAGTAGGGTGTGCCTTACCCTTGCCACCCCACCGAGAATCCCTCCAATGTCCCTGAGCATCTGCAGGTCATTGCTCAGCCTGGCAGCGCCAGCGCCAACCACTGACGGTCCTTGCAGGCCAGGACTACATTTCCCAGCATCCCTGGTGAGCAGGGACCTGCAAGGCCGTGGCGCGCGCATGCGTGATCGGCGCCGGCGCTCCAAGGCTGAGAATTGAGGTGCAGCCGGTCGGGTTGCGCTCTGCCTCTCTGACAGCTGAGCAGGCGCCGGCAGGGCCGATTTGGGATGGGTGCTGGTGCACTCGCACAGCACCCACCCCAAACCATTTCCAAATCCGGCCCTGCCGCCACTGCCCCACGCGGGGCCAACGAGAAACCGTTTTTACTCAGAACGGTTTTCCATTGGAAAACGTTTCACCAGAAAACGGATCTGTTAGATCCGTTTTCGGCGGCGTATGCGGAAAGGCCCCTGGTTTCTGCAGGATGAGGGAAGGAGAATTGGAATTTGAAAACTATCTCCTTACAGACCACAATATGTTAACTTGTTTGGGCAGTCAAAGCTCTCCTTTAGTCTCATTGTATTCTAGGTTTTCCTAGTAGGAACCAGGGCTGCTTCTGTACTTGGCTTCCTGTCTGCTAGACAGGAAAAGTGCATGACAGAGTGGAGCTTAGTGCAATGTGTACTAGTGTTCCCAAATGCAAATGCTAGTACACTTCGCCAGGAGACTTACCTGTGTTTGGGCATGTGTCCGATCAGCCGCCAACTTGCGTCTGGAGCCCTCCACGACTGTGCCTGCATCAGCGGCAGTACATATGGTGCTAAGGATGCTCTGCACATGCACAGTTGCATTTTGAGTCATCTGAGGTACCAGTGCACTTGCACGGCACATCAGATGACCCCTCACACCGAAAATGGTTCCAGTGGTCATGGGCTGGATGCAACAGATAAGATTAGGTTGCATATGGTGCACAATTTCATATACCACCACTAGTTGACAATAGGTTAACATCTAGTAAGGCAGAAGGCATTTCTAGGTTCTGCAAAGTTGTTAACCGATCATGAAGTACAGGGCCAAGTGCAAACTGGTTTCTGGTTAGAAGCCATGGAAGCTTAATGGATAATTTCATTCACATTTTGCTAAATCATAGGCAACATGTTTATGCCACTGAAGGCATCCACTGCTGAGAAGGTACCCATTGCCACTACATCTCCACCTTGCCATAATATGCCATTCCATTTCTGTGCATATTCATAGTCAGAAGCACTATTATTGAAGGTCACTACTTCACACTCTGAATAATCTTGCTTCTGTTCACTGCAGAAAATATATCTCACTCTGAAGTGGTGTCAGGGTAGCCTTTTTTTTTCCAGTGGCAGTTGTGCCCCTTTCTCCCATGTATCTCCTTAGAAGCCATCTCAATGGATAAGTGGAGATCTGGCCTTAGTATCTCATGACATCCAGGTTGCCTCCAGATGGTAAGAGGAAAATACAGGATCTTGTTTAGTTCCCGTAGTTGCCACTCACCATTCCTGTGAGATAGGAAGGAGACAGCCTGAGAGAAATCTGGGCTCTTACCACTTCTATGATGCTTTTGATGGCAAAATATCTGAAGCTGCACAAGAACCCACCCCTGCATTTGCACAGTGGATATTTCCATCAGGAAAAAAAAAAAACCAAAGCAAGCAGCAGTCACTGTAAATTATATCGCTATGTCAGAAAACTTGAGTTCAGAGTTCTTTCTCCCATCATAGTGATACCCCAGGATTTTGCTTGTATATCCTGCGACTATGTTGGGATTGCCAAGGATATGTGTGGCAATCTCAATATGATGCCAGGATATTCGTTCTGGGTTTTAGACCCTGTCTGGATACAAACTAATGCTAATGCTTATGACTATTTTTCTTGATGGATATCAAAGAAGTTCTACACAGCTTCTAACCTGGGCTGAATTTGCGCTTAGGCCTCTAGTTTGCAATTAGGACAGCTCTGGGTATGTAATGGCATTTTTGTACCCATTAATGGGTACGTAATGGGTACTTTTAGTGACAGTGGAAAAACACCGTATCTGTACCAGAGCTGTCCTAATTGCATGCCAGAGGCCTAAGTGTGAATTCAGCCCTGGTTTCTTACTAGGAAAACCTAGAATACAAGGAAGTTAAAGAGAGCTTTATCCTGTCTTTTCACCCCAGTTCACCTGCTGCTATTGACAAATATCATGAAGAATTAGCCTTACATGAAAACATCAGTAGTTTTAATACCTGTAAGCAGTCTGGAATATTTCCAGTGCCTTAGCAAAACAACAACAACAACAACAACAACAGTAGTAGTAGTAGTAGTAGTAGTAGTAGTAGTAGTAGTAGTAGTAGTAGTAGTAGTAGTAGTAGTAGTAGTAGTAGTAGTAGTAAATCATCATCATCCTGCACCATACAGTCATGAAAATTCGGTGGCTATTGTACACCTGCACCACACTTTTCTCTGAGAACAAGAATGCTGTCAAAAACACTGCTGGTAAGAACTCTAGAATTAAATGTTTCAGATCTTGTGTGTTTTGCAACTAAACATTGTTTAAAAGTTTAACGACTTGCTATAGGGAGCTATACAAAATTTGTTCTTTGCATTTTTTAGGTTGCTCAGTCCGAAGAATTAAAATATTTCGACTATCACTCTAAGAACCAAGATATCTACAACAGGGTAAGAAAGAGTGAAAGCAGTAAAAGTGGGCAGCTGGTTGTTACATTTTAAGGATTAATATTTTGAACACTAAAATATCACTGTTAATAATGTTCTAACAGGATTTCAATGAGCTGTATACCAAAGCACACCAAAGCAGCAAACAGGATTAGCTTTAAAGATCACTTCTCCCACAGAAATATATGTACAGCCAACCCTGCTGTCTTGTTTGCCTCTGTTGCCCACAATCCTGTGTAGCTCTCCTGCCTCCTTCTGGCTACACATTGCTACTGCGCCCATTTTGTTCTCATCATTCATAAACCATTGAACCTATGAAAAATGTGGCTCTTCGTTTTTAAGTTTAGGAGAAAACTTGCAATAGGCCAAATGGCTATTCCCTTAAAACTCATCTTCCAATAGGCACAAATTTCAGAGGGGTGACTGTCCTTTCATTCTGTCCTTTTAATATTCTTTTATTTGAATAACGATATGATCTTAGCCCCTGTCAGGTGTCTACTGAAGAATAAACCACTGGAAGTTGCAATGTTTTAAGATACAGTGAGTGACCAGAACATAGAAGTGTCACTGCCCCAAAAACGCTTTTTATTTAATCAATACTGTTTATACCGCAGCTTGTCTTTCAAGAGATTATGCCTGAACCAGAAAACAACATTGAATATTTGCATTTCATGTATTTGGTTCAAACCTACCAGAATGGGAAAATCTGAGGGGAGGGGGATGACACGTGAATGTTAAAAAATCATGTTTTCTTCTTTACCTATCTAATTAGGATGATAGTAATATATCCATTAGCACATCATGGTATCAACATGTTAATAGTCACATATAAGAATTCATTAAATAAATCTTTAAATGTTAGCCTTCCTTTGCCAGTTAAGTAACTTTATCAAAATATTATAATCCTTTCTAAAATTAAATGTTTATTAGCTCACAAATCTAAGTCTCACTAAGTGGGAATCTCTAATTCATTTGACCAACATAATAGTATGCAAAAGGTATTGGGGAGGTATACAATTAAATTTGTGAACTGAATTTCATTAGTTGTTATATGGCCAAGAGAAGCCTTTTCTGCAACTACATCTCTGTGGTTTGAACCAGAGCGTCTAGATCAGCCAGGCCTGCTGGTTCGAACCATGGAAATGTGCTGTCTGAAACAGCACCGTGTGGATGACAGCAGTGGTTCAGACCAGTCCCTGCCCAGCTATGAAGCTCACACAAGCATTGTTTGAGCACTTTGAGGGCTATAAACAAAAGTTCCTAATGTTGGATCCTCGGGGGGAGGGGGGGCTTATTATGAGTCCCCTGATCATCCTAAGGAGTTTCTTCTGTATGTCTCTGTGGTCTGGACCCGGGCCAATGAGTTTTCAACTCCTCCTCTGGGGGACTCATTTCAGTGGTACACTTTGGTACTCGGATTAAATGAGTCTCTCAGTAGCCTTGATCACAAACTTCTGTGGACTTGACCAGGGCCTACTGATAAACTGATGAGACCCAGAAGAAGATTAATTCTGGATAAAAGATAATTTCAAAAAGGGGCAGAGTTTCATCTGGCAGTTAATAATTTTTCACTGCCCAATTCTATAAATGTCATAAATTTGATAGTATTGACTTCCCCCCCCCTTTTTAAAATTTTATTTTCAATTAAAAGTCTTAACAATTCAAGATAAAACAATAATAGAATATAAAGTCCCAATTAAACAATAACAGCAGAGTTCAAACAATAAAAGTTAAAGAAAATATAGATATAAGTGAGAATAAGTCTATGATTTTAAAACAAAATTACTCACAGAAAACATACGTCTATAGTAAACAGTGATAAGGGGAAAAACGAGGAAACAGCAATCTTAATAATAATTTCAAATTCTGAAAAAACAGATATTATACTATTATTTAAAAAGAAAGATAGAAAGTGGTCCTTAGGCCTCATGGATAAATTGTTGAAAGAAACAATCAAGTGTGTGGAATCGCAAAGCAGTGAAACACATTTTCTTATTTTGTTTTTCTTATACAGACTGAACCTCCATTTTATAAAATAGAAGCACTGACAGTGCCAACAGCCATTTGGGATGCTGAAAAGGATATTATTGCAACCACCAAGGATATTTCAGGACTCCTGGATCGAATCTCCAGTTTAGTCTTCCATAAGACTATGCCTTCCTGGAATCATGCTGATTTTATCTGGGGAGTCAATGCTCCAGAACTCCTGTATCCAGACATCCTAGATCTTCTGCAGAAGTACAAATAAGATCTCTGCTTGAGTTGGTGTGGATATCATACCAATGGGAAAAGGTTTTTTCCTCCTTTGTCAGCTAGGAAATGTGTGCATAACTTGTACCTCTGCAGCTTTGCTCAGTCTGATATCCCATCAGATATTATTTCATTTATTTACTTATTTAATAATGTATATCCTGCCGTTCACCAAATGATCCCAAAGTGGGTCACAATGGTAAAAAATAAAACATTTAAAACACATTTTGGCTTACAACTCCCTTTAGTTCAGGTCAACTGCCAAGTACAATAACAGCAGTAGTTCAAAAGGTTCAGAGAACATGAGCTTTGGTAAAGTTGTGTATTAAAGCTTCATCCAGAAAGCACTTACTTAATCTGCATTATTTGGATAATCTGAGATAAAGGACAGATAATCCAGAATGAAATGTGTCCGAATGTATTTTACTCCAGATTATCCAAAAAATGCAGAATAAGTAAATGCTATCTGGATGACGTTTAATTTTTTTCCGACCTGCTTACTGATCTACAGTTGTTTTCCACTAGATGGCCAAGAAGTGGCTGACAGAAGGAATGGCTAATTTCCTGTATGCAACTAAGCATTGTTGCTCTTTGAAAAAGCTTTATCACTGAGTCATTCCCTCTGATATACTTTGTTCTTCGCATACTGATATATATATTCCAGTGAAGCTGTGGGACAGGAATGCAAGTTCGTTACAACACTTCCAGGAATGATTTATATACAGTACTCTTTCTGCCTATTTACCCCTAGTATTTCTAGTAAGGCATCAGCTTAAATTATTGAAAAACAATACCATATTTGAGTGTATAATTCTGCTGTAATAAAGCATGCTTGATATTCACTAATCTTTCAACTTCCACCACCATACCAGCTAATTCTTGATTAAATGAATATGCTATTTCACCCTGTGTTTCCTCTTTCTCTTTCTCCGTGTGTGTGTGGGTGAGTATATGTGTGTGAGATGGTGGGAGGTTCACACTTCCTATCCAGTTCTGGGGGCACGAATGGTGAACTTTCCCTGGCATGTATCAACATTCACACTCGTGAATGCTAGTACTCACCTTCCCTCCCCCCACACATCCACAGGCTTACATTACGTGGGGATGCATGGTCTGGGTGCCACCATCTTGGACTCACATTTTGGGTTATCTGACCCACCCAGCATCAAGGTCATCTCCAAACATAGTCAACCGGTGGTGCACTCCTGCACAGAAAGAGCAATTTCTGGGTCAGAAACAGCTCCTTGTAGCACATATGCTTCATCTGGGAGTGGACTGCCGGTTGACCACAGGGTAAAGAGCAGAAAGCCCCCTGGTTAGGAAATGGTATTTCCACATATTGTGTATCCATGTCACCTCATGTGCATTTAAAAGCCAAAAATGCCTTTTCAGAGTGCAGTAGAGGTGGACTGAAGATGGAATAAGAATTTTATGAGAACATCAGCACCACGTGTGAAGGGTTTTCTCTCTTTTTTTGAAATCTTTCCTTCTGAAGTACGTATGTCAAACCAAACATTCCAAAACACAGAAATGTTATATGGGAGCTTTTAAAGAATTTGTCCTACAGGAGAGGTGAAGGACAGAACAAACATTAGTTTGAAAAAGAAGAATTAAAGCATGGAAGGGAACATTCAACAAGAGCCTCAAGCAAGATCTGCATGGTGGCGGTGCTGATAAGACTCAGTGTAACAGCACAGTAACCACAGTAACAGCAAAGCCAGGAAACTTTCATTCCCCGGCTGCATTGTTTCTGCCCAGGACTGTTTTCAAAGTGGGCTTAGAACAGAAGTCAGATATTTCCTGTGCCTTTGAGGGCCATGCAGAGAAAAAAAAGGGCCTCGGCTATGTTCTCACAACAGTGGCAGTGGCAGCAGAGGAAGAATAGTGCTTTCAGAGTGCTTTATCTGGCTGTGTGGGAAAAATACTTCTGACAGCACTCTCCAGCCATTTATGGCAGAATGTTAACATAAGGAGGGCGGGTTGATCATGTGATCCTCACATCATGCAGGTGACTTCGTGGCACCATTACAGCACCCAGTGGATTCTGCTGAAGATCTAATAAGACAGTGTTGAACTAAATTGGGCTGCCATAGTTGTCACATTTGTAATTGCTGTATAGAAGAATGAATTTCAAAAAGTACTGCCTGAATTATTAGTTAACCCAGCTGAAATTCTCTTGACTAGGGATGTGCATGAATATTCATAACATTCGATATTTGTACGAATTTGTACAAATTTGGACATTCATTTACAAATCTAATGTTACAACATTCGTACACTGACATTCATATTCACATGAATGTTTCAGGACATTCGTACAAACACTTCTGAACATTCATGAAATGGGGACGTGGGAAAGAAGCTGCTCCATTCACATCTGCAACAGATCCAGAGTGCATCCAGATTGAGAGCAGATTCAAAGTGGATTCAGGGCAGATTTGGTGCTTTCAGAGTGGATATGTTATGGGATACGCATCAATCCTACCACATTCGAAAGGGATCTATTCAAACAAATATGAATTTTCTTATATTTGATTCCATACCAATTGAATGCAAAAAAAACCAAAAACAAAACCATTTGTGCAAATCCCTAATGAAAGTGACTTGTCCAATCATACTGTTTATTTCGTATACAGTGTGGGCTTCTCTGCATCACCCAGTTCTTGTCAACCCTGTTGCTCCCTTCTATAACCTGGCTGAATAGTATCCTTCAAGGAATGAATGAATGAACACAGAACACATTCTGGTCTTTCCTGCCAACTAATGTTGACCTTCTTGACCTCATTAGACTTCTAGATATGGAAGTCCAAAATAAGAGCTGTTAATACACTTGAGAATGCAGAAACTTTCAAGGCTAAAGCATGACTATAGATGATGCTGAACAAATATTCTATTAAATATTCTGTTGAATTTCATTATAATCTTCCCTTTCTGTTACATAGCAAACGTTTAAATGATGGGGGACGACATGAGATACTGGTGTCTGCCAAAAAGTATTTCTTACCTCAGATCAATTGACTTCAGTATGAATCCATCAAAGTAAATGGATTTGGATCAATATTGAAATTCACGCCGTAATCAGTAGGAGAATGGTTTGGATCATGGGCTACACTGCAGAGTTAAGGATGGACTTGAGCAGATGACCAAATATAGATTTTTAGCAGACATCTCGGGCACTCTAAGGCCCTTTCCACACTGGCCCACTGAAAACCAGATTAAGTAAATCCATTTTTATTAAATGTGTCTCTAGCAAGTTCTGTCTCAAATAAGGCCCCATGCTTCTGCACTCACTTGGGAAGGATGGATTGCGAGGAACACATTATGACTTCACAGTGCGGATGCAGTAACACAGATTTCTAGATGGCCGCCCCAGGAGCCGCATGATTGGAGCACTCAGCCGTCAGTCACCACTCCTTTCCTGCAGTGCGCGGACCAATCAGTGGAATGTCCAAGATCCAGTGCCCGCCTGGCGCCAAAGTCTGCTTTTTGTGCATGGAATCACTACATTCAGACTTGCTGTCCCTCTGCCACCGTAGCTGGGCACATGCCCGAAGCGAAGCCCATGTGAGAGGGACTACATGGCTGGACTGTGCTTCTCCCACCTCTCTCAACATGGTGGCTTGCTGCCACCACCTCGTTCAACATGGCAGCTTCCTGCTGCCGCCTCACTCAACATGGCGACTTCCTGTCCTGCCCACATGTGTTCTCTCTCCAGTCTGTGGGCAGAAGCGTCCTCTGCTGATGCGGATTTAGAGCACAAGGACAGATTAAGTACCCATTAAGACTACCTCCAATCAGGTCTTCTCAGAAACTGATTTAAGGGCCTCTTAGCACACATTAGAGACGGATCACACACGAGCCGATGAGGAAGCAGACTACCCGATGTGCCTCTAATGGGTGCTGCAGTGCAGATGGGAATTTCACAAGTGTTTTAAATGTGTGCTTAATGTGTGCTTAATGGGTATTAAGTGGCCAATGAGGAAAGACCCTAAGATATAACCAAGGACCTTTCTGTACTTACTTGTTAATCAAGATCAAGAAGCTGCTAAGAACACATCATCTACATGGGAGTAGAATAGATCCAGATCAGAACTGGCCTAAGGGCTCACTAACCTATATTAGCGGCAGATCAGCACACCTCAAAAACTTGGAGGTTGGGAGATATCATTCCTAGCCTCTGGAGTTAGGCCAAGGTGGACCCTGGCACACACTGCCATCCACCCCTGCAGCAACCAAAGGCAGTGCTGTGACAGTTTCAGGGGTCAGGCTGCAATGGGCAGTAATGTTTCTTTGCCTCTTGCAAGCCTCTTTGCAAAAAGCATGGCTTTCTGCCCATGCAAAGCCCTTGCAAACTCTGTTTGCAAGCCTCTTTGCAAGCATAGGCTGCAAAGAGCAGAAAAGGGCGGGAAATCCTGTTCAGGCCTGAGTGCAATGATTGGCTGCAGGTGCGATTTGGCGGGAAAGGCTGTCCGGGATCTGGGAGCTTGAGGAGGAGTTTCTAGCAGGAGTTTCCCCCAGGAGTTTGCAGTTTCCACCAATCAGGCTTAAGGGACAGGAGGAGTTTCCATCAGGAGTTTATTTCAGCAGTTTTCCCCCAGGAGGTGTCAGCCAATCAGGGCCACAGGGAAAAGGGCATAAATAACCTCTGAATACAGCAGGCTGGGTCTTCGTGCTGGGACTGATGCTGAAGGGGACGGAAGGAGAAGATCTGAACCCGAGGGAGCCGTTGCTAGTAGCTGACGATTGGTCTTTTCTTAGGAGGAAGAACTGACCAGGAGAGGAACCAAGTTGCTAAACTTTGGGGAGGCTTGGGTAAAACCTAGCAAACCAAAAGGAGGTAGGAAGGGGGAGAAGCTTACCTACCTGGAGGCAACTGAGGGGCAGTAAGTCAGGGAAGCTGTAGGTGCTTGAAGCTTACTATGCCTACAGGCTTGTGAAACCTTAAACTGCTAACTTCTAGACTTTCCTATTTTCTCCTTTTTTCTTCTGTAAATAGTATTCTTAATAAACTTGTTTTAGTTTACTTTTTAAAATGCTTGCTACCAGTGTTTTGTTTTTAAACTGTAGTACTCACTCGGCCGTTGCACAAACCCAGCATCCTAAAAGGGCCCAGCTACTCTTAGGAGGGCAGGCACTTACTGGACCGCTGGGGATCGTGGCAAGTGCCCTAATGGCATTGCCCATTAGGAGCCCATTTAGAGACTACCCATTTGTGGTAAGCAAAGAACTGGGCAGAAGCTGGTTTAATTCTGTTGCCTTTTAGCTTGTTTTTATGGCAGGGCTTACAAACTAGTGATGGTTTAATATCTGGATGTCAGAAAGAAGTCAAGGCTGAGAGACTGATACCTCTCCAATAGTGTTAGGCCATCAACTGGTGGGAGAGGCAGAAGTCCCTGTTGTGATTGTGATCTCCCAGATTATGTGGGTGTGCTTTGGGAATCAGCCTGCATAACCCTGCATAGCCTTGCATAACACTACATAACACCAGAATACAACAACATCAGCTGTCTTATCATGCTTTGCTATTCAGCCATAACAATTGCTATTTCTGTGTGAGACAACAAGTAGAACCATGAGAAACTTCTGCGTTTATTTTTAGTCACTGGATTGACCAATTATGGACATAAAACTATCCTGCGTTTTCCTACGTTGTCATGAGTCTCACACGAGTATAATTGCTTCTATGCATACATCTTATTATTGTATGATATGTAGCATTAGAGAGTAGCAATTTCTCTAGTTGCCAGTTAGGCCACGTTGTGCTAAGGCTTATAATAGCCATGATGCTAAATGATCCAGAAGCCGTATGCTTTCTTTACCTGCTTTTATACTAGCTAAAATATAACAAGCTGTATCCTTGTATTGACATTAGAAATAAGTTGTATACCTTATTTCATTTCATATATGCATGCAACTTGTATTCTCACATTTATGTAGATCTTACTTACACTCACTAAGGATAAAGTGCCTTCTGTTTGGAATGCAATCACGTCTCTACAATGGAAATCCTGTAGACATAGTGTATCTTGGCTCTTAAGCAAAGCATTTGACAAAGTGTCTCATACCACGCTTACTGAAAAATTGATCAAATGTGGGATTAGACAGGACAACTGTTAGGTGGATTCATAACTGGCTTAGTGATCACACTCAAAGAGTGGTAATAAATGGCTTCAAATCCAATTGGAAGAATGTTTCAAGTGGAGTGCCACAGGGGTCTGTCCTGGGTCCAGTACTATTCATTGTTTTTATAAATGATCTGGATGAGGGATTTGAAGGGATGCTGATCAAATTTGCAGATGACACAAAGCTAGGAGGGGTTGCTAACTAGGGAGGAGAAGGAGAGGATTCAAAAGGACCTAGATAAGCTAGAACAGTGGACTGAAACTAACAGCATGATATTTAATAGGGACAAGTGCAAAGTCATACATCTTGGTAAGAAAAATGATAAAAATGAATACAGACTGGGAGGAATTAGGCTGAGTAGTACCACAAGTGAAAAGGATCTGGGTTTACAGGTTGATCACAGGATGAACATGAGTTAACAATTTCTTATCTTAGAGTTGGGTTTTCAGCATCATATCTATGCTGATGACATTCAATTTTTAGTTTAAGACACTGGACCCTCTGCATAGAATTCCGTGATGGACCGCCTATCAAATGTGTCCCAGTGGATGACTGAATATGAACAAAACAGAGATCTTGGTGTTCCAGCCTGATCATCCAGCATTTTCTCACATGTTCACCGATGTGCTTATAGGAGCATTCAATCATCCTGGTTTCAGTTGGTTGGAACCTTGGTGTCCTGCTGGATGACTGTTTGTCCTTATGCCCCTTTATTGGGGTAACAGCTAGACCATGTAATTTCCATCTTTTGGATGTCTGAGGGATCTGAAGATTGCTAACATGTGAAATCACCCACTTGCTTGTCCAAACTTCGGTCATACCATGTCTGGATTGTACTCTACTTGCACTCTACAGCCAAATGTTTATTGGCTGTTCCACTAACTCCACCTCACTTGCAGAACAGTCTTTCTGTAGACCTTCAATTGGAGAAGGATCTCCTCTGTTTTCAGAAAGCATTGAAGACCTTCATTTTTGGTTCAACAGAGTGAGTCATCTAGGAATGGGGCTGTGGATATGTGAGACATCTGGTGAGGAACTGGGGTATTGATTTTATATAGCTAGAGTTTTATATAGATAGAGATTATATATTTTTGTTTGTTTGTTTGTTGATTGTATATGTCTGTTGCTCTGCCCTTTCTTGGAAAGAACATTATATATCACCATCACCACCACCATTGTTTTTCTTGTTGTTATTTTGTCATGGAATCACTCTAGGTAATCTTGGGCCAGCCACTGTCTCTGGACCTAACCTACTTCACGAGGTTGCCTACCTGTATGCAGACCAACACAGAAACAAGAAGTCTCTGGTCACTGTTACAACCTAGAAACAAGTGAAATAAACCCCAACTTTTGAAGGAAGAGTTCCTTCAAAATACCTGTAGCACATTCCACTATGAAATTTATTTTGTGCTATAATAATTATTATTTGGATGTAAAATATAATGATAAAATTGCATAAAATTGCTCTGGTTTTGGCTGCCCTTTAATTAAAGTTATTGAGTCTTTAATTCCATCTCTATTCTATTCCATATTTTAAATATATTTCCAAGGCAGATCAGAAAATAGCTTTTAGAAAGATATTTGGGTCTGTTCACACTGCACTCATAGTTATGAAAGCTGGTAAGGCTGAAAATCTGCATGTATTAATGGATGAAAGCGAAAACTAAAAGAACTAGTAGGGATTGTCATATAACCATTTATGGACTTACCGGCTTCCACATGGATACTACAGAACAAATACATATCAAATGATGGCCGCATTCCCATTACAAGCTTAAAACTTTTCCTAAACCTAAATAATAGAACCAGATGCAAATACGAATTTGCCTGATCCCATTACTTTCAACTTAATCGCGTTCGATCCGGATTCTGAGGATTGTACGTGGTGTATGTGACTCAAGGGGGGACTCAAGTTTCCCTTTCCCAAAATATATTATTTAGCTAAACGTGCCACTCCATGGATCTCTGTTGGTTTAGCACTTTGTGGGATGACATTGCTGACTGCTCCTTAGCCTTGTTTGCAGTCTTAAAAGTTGCTCTTTTAAATTTAAAAGTATGACCAACAGAGCCGAGGCGGATGACACACTAACCCAGCAGCCAGGGCGATGGTCTGGGAGGGCAGCGCAGGGGCGCGGGCACTCTCCCTTCGCCTTGCTTCAGCAGGACTCCTTTGGTTGTCCCTCTCAGGAGCGCCGAGGCTTGAGAGGAGCAGGAGACGGACAGGAGAAGATCGGGCAGGCGGGCAGCCGCCCTACTGTCTGTGTGTCTCCTTAGCACCTTGCTCCGCACACCGCCTTCCCTCTCTTCCTCCTGATGCCTCAGAGTCCGTCGCCCCACTCCGTTTCCCGTCCTACTTTGGGTTGCTGTAGATGCCCTTGGGGTCCCTCTTTCCTGGTTGGTGGGTGCCTCCCCCCAACCCCCCAGTTCACCTTGATACAGAGGTAAATGGTCCTCAGGAGACAAAGAGGGACCACTGCTCGGCAGGGTGCTCCCTCTGTTTCCCAAACAGAAAAGGGGACAGTTTCCCTTTCCCCTTCGCCCGCTCACCTCCACAGCCACAGCCTTAAAAACATCCACACATCTCCCAGAACCTGCAGCTCCTTCCCTTCCTTTTCCCTTTCTAAAGGTCAGAATTTTTTTCAAGAGCCAGAATTGCACAAAATTGCAACATTGTTATCAGGTGTGAAGTGGGTGGATTGCTACACTCACCGGGGCTGTATGGGGTGGATTTTTACAGTAAAATCACTATCTTTGGAAGCAATCTATTGGGGGAGGGAAACCCTAAACATGCATTTTCATCCCTTAAAATGGTACCGTGAGAAATGTAAAACGTTTCAAATGCATGAACCGGAGTGAGACCTGTTGAAATGAGTGTTAACATTTACAACGCTTTGGGGTGATTTAACATGTGGAAAGCATGTTAAGCCAACCTGACATGGGGATTGCAAGGATCGAAACCATTTTGAAACCATTTTAAGCTTGTAATGGGAATTCACCCAATGAGACACTAGATTAAGAATAAAAGAGAATATCCCTTTCATTAATATATGCACGTCACATGTGACTATGTTAGGAAGGAGCTGTAGTAGGCATCTTCCCAATCCTGAAATTCTTGCTTTCTTCACTGCATATTTATCCATTGGGTGTGCCTCACTTCAGTGTCTTGAATGAGTTCTGGACCAGGAAACATGCATGTTCTTGTCCTTCTTCATCCTAGGTGGGTGAAGAACAAAGCCCAAAGACTGTGGCTGACTTTGTCACAGGATGGGGTAGGAGGTGGAAAAGATGGTCAATTGTCATAGGGGTGGAGTTCTTTTTCCTGTTTTCAAGAACTGGGATCTGCACATGAACCTTCTAATACTTTAATAAGCCTTTGAAAGAATACCTGTAAAAGAAGAAAGTTGGGTAAGAAGACAGATTATCACAAGTCTCCACATTGCAGGGCACAATCACAGGATATGCACAAATATTCATAACATTTAATATTTGTACAAATTCAGCTAAATTCAGACATTCACATATGAATCAAATGTTACAAAATTCATATATTAACATTTGTATTCATACAAATGTTTTGGAACATTCATGAAATGGAGAGGTGGGAAAGCAGTTGCACCAGTCACATCTGCAATGGATCCAGAGTCATTTGAAATGATTTGACAGTGGAGTCAAAGTGGATTCAGGGCAGATTTGACACTTTCAGAACACATATGTTACGGGATATGTACCAAATACATATTGGATATGAATTGGATACATATGTGTTTGTATCGGATACTTATGAGATACATATCGGATACCTATGAATTTGTATCGGATATTCATACAAATTCGTACAAATACATTTGTATTGAATAAAAGCCTACCACATTTGAAGGGGATCTATTTGAACAAATACACATTTTCTTACATTCAATTTGATACAAAACAAATGCAAAAAATCCCATTGTGTACATCCTTAGTATAGAGGTCTGTCTGCACTTGACTTCCAGCTGGTCTACACTGTAGGCTACAGGCTTCCCTTCTGATCCAAGGGAAACTGCACCCATTGCTGAGGTCCTGCATTAGCATAGGACAGAGTATAATCTTATGGAAGTGCATGAAACATGCTATAACCCTTTGGTTCGACTTGAAGGCGGAAATTGTTTGGCTTCATGTGAAGCCCTCCCCCCCCCCGAATATAGGGGGCTTCACCTTCATGTGCAAACATGCAACAGAAGTTTGCATGAAATGAACGCCCTCTTGCATCCCAGCATGCCTTGCCCCCATTCACCTGCTGCTGTTGCTGCCACTGCATCCTTCACTACCATCTCTGCCACAATGCCCTGCCTCAGAAGCTCAAGCTGGCTGTTCGGGAATGGCATATGTATGAATGTTTATGGGCTCTGTTTATGTCGTCATTGAGTGCAAGTGAGTGAAAGCTGGCATGTACCATCATTACCTTAAAAAGTTGGTTTAGAGAAGATGCCATTCAATCAGAAAAAAAGATCTTTGGCTTACATCAATTTTGTTCCTGATGTCCTAAGGTGGAATTCACATAGGTACTGTTTATTCAAAGTTCTTTTGTCAACTCAGAGTAGTTATGATCAGAATTCTGCTTCTTTGTTTTACCCTGGAGTCACTTTTTGAAGTTTTCTTCCTAGAGAACGGAACCTTTAAAGAATTCAAGAAGGTGTTGGCACTGTTGAAGTCACTGCCCATTGAGAGACTGATGCACTTTTCTAGATCTTTCACTATTGACATTCACATACCATTGCAAAAACAGAACTCTTTTCCAGCTGTCAGGTCATCGCAAAGTCTCCAAAAAGCAGCATATGTGACTTATGTGCTCTTGTCACATGTGGGCTAAAAATTGTTGTGGTGGGATGATAATGGTGTCACAGAATGCACATGTTGCCTTAGATCTCATGCTCAAAGGGGTGACTGAGAGGTAGCTGGAGGAGAAGACAGCTTAATTGTGGACCATGTGTCCTGGAAGACTATTTAAATGAGCCTTGCTCAGGTCAGCTTGTGGGGGGGGGGGGAGACACAACAACTGCACATTATAGCTAATATTTTTGCCCTCCACATCAGCCCCTTCCATTTGGTTTAAGTGACTAAGTAGCTGTTACAAGGCAAATCAGTGGGACAGGCCACTGTGAACATGTGGAAGTCTGCACTCAAGTCATTATATCCTGTCTCCCAGCTCAAGGAAGCAGCAGGAGCTTGATGCTGGTTTGGGGTGGGAGAGATTTAAACTCCCTGCCCTGAAAGTGACAAAAGGATGCCGACATTGTAACAGGAAATCTGTAATGTAAGGCCACATCAATGTCTTCTGAAGAAAGTGTCCACTGCCACCATATCTCCATGTATGGTGGCAGTGGCCCATTGCACATTATTTGCAGAGCATGATTTTGTGTCCTGCACAGAGGTGTCACTAAAAATGGTGCCTGCACACTCCAAGGAGGGTGCCTTTTTCTGTCATAGGCCAGGGACCTTCCTTAGTCACATATTCACATCTCAAGTGGAGTTGTGTCTTAAGTTAGAAGAGTGACTCCAGATTTATGACCACAGTCATTAGCCAGACTGTAGTTTTTTTCATGTTGTATTATTAAACGTAATTTACTGGTAACTGATCTACATCTTTAAAGTGTAATTTGCTGTCTTGTTTACTGTGATAAACACCTTCATCCTGTCTTTGCATTTTATGTTTAAACCTGCTTAATGAATCTGCTTAATGAACTTGTAAATTAGCATTTTAAATATGGTGCTTCCTGAACTGAACTGAAAGCATATGTAGAAACTAATACTTCTCCAAACTTGTAATGTCCTAGAAAAATGGACATTTACAGAAAGATGTAATTTTCAAAAAAAGGATCAAAATATGCATATTAGTGAAAAATCATACATGAATGCTTTTAATGTAGACTGGAGCTAATACATACTTTAAATTAATAGCAAGATAAGCTTTAAAAGAAACCAAACCCAATAGTTTTTTCAGGCCCTACTTTCAGTGCATTCCCTTCACGACATATCTGGTATCCTGAAAACAACTATATGATTGGGTGTGATATGCTTAGCATCCTGAAATCAACAGAATTTTTGCTCCATCAGATAATGAGTTCTGCATGTGCTTTTAGACAACCATGCTGTTAAATATCTTATCTGATGTAGTCCTTTGTAAACATGACTCACATTCTCTTGCATGTGGTAGATGTAAACCTTTGAATCCCTATCCCACTTATTCAAAAAGGAAATAATACGTATTAAAACTATTTGGAACATTTTGCCCTATTTTGGATTATCTCATCTTTCCATCTGCCCACTTTGCTGGTTACTTCAATTGCTTTTGTAGATGCTACATACTAAAACAATATCAAAAACAAACTTGACTTTAAGAAGTATATTAAAATCAAGTTCCAAACTGTTATTATAATGGCATTCAGAAAAATGCATTGTTATCGGAAACAATTGCATAATTGGAGAATACTCCCTGTGATAATAATACATTGAAACCTAGGAAGCAATGAGCAGGGCTCTATTTGGCCTAAGATATGAATATAAACAAGAATAATTAGAGGAGGGTATGATAGCTTTTATAAGGCAGTGTCTCTTAACTTAACAGCATTTTCCAGCATTCTGTTTCCATCTAGAGAAGCCAGTAGATTCTGGTAAAGCCTTTGTTTTATTTATGAGTGTTATATATTTTTGCTATACAAAAGTAATGACGTATGATCTTTGAAATAGTTCTTGAGTATTTTAGATTGGCAAGCCTTTGGTACTGAAGTTGAATGTAGATGAAGCTTGTTCAGTTACTAGGAGATGCTGAGTGTTCTGGCTTGGTGCAAACGCATCTGGCATTGACATAGACAATGAGCTATTGACATAACTCTTTAAAATGTTTTCACTATATAGAAGGGACTATGTAGATGGTTCAGTGATATAGTTAACTAAACAGAATTTATAACTCTATGCTAGAGTTATTCTAACATTTCTTTTTTTTTTCTTCCTGGAGTTCATTTGTCTAAAGCAAACTGCTGGTGTCAAATGATACTTGGGTGAAGGGATGCATATTCCATATTTGACAGACCGTGGATGTGCTGAAGTGGGTCAATATAAAAGAGTAGTATATACTACGTGTAGCACAATACTGATAATAATGCCTCATGTTGAAATGTCTACAGTTCCATATGTCTGGTAGTGCAAACTATATTTTTGTCATAGACTGTTGATGAGTTACTACCAAATACATATCTATAGCCTTATAGCTAAATAGATAAAGATATAAGTATAGACACAGATTTATTGTTTTAGAAGTAATTCGAAGGATGTTAAGCTGTGTGAATGTGTCTACCTTGGGTATATACACTTTTGTGTGTGTTACGATTCTGTTGGGATGGGTCCAAAATACTTGTGTGTGCCTTTCAACCAACCACCACTAGAGGCCTACCTATTCCAGGCTTCTTTCAAAGTTTACATGAGGAGCTGAGTTTGGGTTCAGTAGTCATTTTCAGCATGATAGAGAGCGCACAGGTAAGATGTTCCTATGGTTGCCATTCTTCTACGCAGTGGTTGCATAGGTGATGATGGATGCGTTTTCCCCTTCTCTGAAAAAGTTCCTTTCTAAAAAGTGTTTTCCGTTCATGGGACCACCAGACTGAACACTGGAAGGGTGCAGTGACATATGACCACCACACCCTTAGAGCCATTTCCACATGGACTTTTCTGGTTATCTGGCACAGCAAAAGTCTACAACAGTTGTATATGCCTCTTGTTTTCTATTTAATTCCCTTTCCTTTAAAATCTCAGCAGAGATATTAGGGTGACTTTTTAATATTTAATAGAGATGAAAATACAATATATATATTAACAAAATGATAAATTTGCCAACCTAAAATAAAGTCTCTTAACTGGTTGAAATAGACAAAAATCAGCTGCTATCTTAAATATCTATCCTGATTAGACAAGGAATAGGCCAGAAAATCCCTTACTTTCACTGTAATTGTGACAAGAATGGAAAAATACTTTTTTGTTTGCACATGAACTTCAGGAAAAGATGACACATGAGCTGAGTCTTACCTAACAATAACATCTCCACAAAGAGGAGCTGAATTAAAAGATGGTTTCCTCTGATATCATAGTTTTTGCTAATAACTCCAACCACAGTAAATCTCCTGAGTGGTAACTCAAGTGTGTCCATAATCTGGCATGTTGAATCCAGGAAACCTTGGTTCCCTGGCGTTAAGGTTTGCAGAGGCCAAGATGCTGGGCCTATATGAACAGCAGGATCAGACCCTTTTGTCAGCCTTCACCAGCAATGGTCTGTGGCACTTGTGATGGTAGTCCAGAAGGGGTGAAGTGGATCTCTCTAAACTCCCTGAATTATGCTTTGATCCACAGCAGATCCAAATACATTTCAGGGACATCAAATAGACTTTCCCATCCAAGTTTCACTCCTGTGTTCAACAAAATGGCAATCTCAGTCCACAAACTGATGATAGTCATGGTACAGACCTACTGCCATATTTTAGTTAGTTAGTTAGTTAGTTAGTTAGTTAGTTAGTTAGTTAGTTAGTTAGTTAGTTAGTTAGTTAGTTAGTTAGTTAGTTAGTTAGTTACTTACTTACTTACTTACTTACTTACTTACTTACTTACTTACTTACTTACTTACTTGTCACTAAGTTGTTATAGGGATGTGCAAGAATATTTGAAACTTTCAAAATTCGATAGAATTCATTCAAATTCAGACATTCAAATTTGAACTGAATGTCTATACATTCATTTTTTAACATTCAAACAAATCTGAATGTTTTGAATCATTCATATGAATTATTTAGACATTCATATGACTATGGATATGTACACATTACATACAGATCTGTAAGTCTTATTCATACCCATATGCATTTGTACAGATACATATGGAACAGAAACAGGATGCATACAGGATAAAAACAGGATATGTACAGATGCATAAGGATGCGTACGAACACATATGAATGTTATCGACATTTGTATCTTCAAATATGAATTGAATATTCGTATAAATAGATATGAATGTATTCAAATTGGATTCAAATTTGAATACTTTTGGTTTTTCTCTATTTGTTTGAATTTGATCATTTGAATATTTGATTTGATTAGAATCAAATCCAAAAACTGCATTCGTGCACACCCCTAGTTAGTTATTATTTGCATTTTTATCCAACCCTATACCTGAAGGTCTCAGGATGGGTAACAACATTTAAAATCAAATACATAATATATTAAAACAATACTAGTGTCTGAAAAAGGGAAGAGAAAGTGTACCCCATTTAACCAAGGGCCAGGGCAAAGGGGTGTGTCTTCATTGCCTGCCTAAACATATACCATAAAGGTGTCTGATGCACCTCGAGGGGGAGACTATTCCACAGCCTAATCTGAGAAGGCCCTGAGAACATATGCCAACATTTACTAGGGGAGAATGAGATATCACTTGAATAAATTCTGTGCTCCAATGCTTGCATATATATAAGCTTTTATCCTCCTTTAACCATGCTTCCCTATCAGATTATATCTAATAAAATTATCTCGATAAAATACATAAATGCATTTTCAAAAATTTAAAACAGATACAACATGTGGCTCCTTTTTCTGATGGCATGCGCAATCCAAGGGATTTTGTCTTCAGAAGAACCAGCTCCCAAGACAAGCAATGTGAATCCTGAAGCATTCATGAATATAGTAAGTTGCAGTTTGTGTGTGTGTTTTTAAAGTAAGCATGAATGTTATAAATAGAACTAATAATTATTTTATTTATGTAGTCCAGACACTTCCATTCCACTTTCTTCTGGGGGGGGGGGGTTTTCAAAGCAGGACATATATTTGCCCCTAGTTCACCCCCCATTTTATGTTAGGTCCTATTCTGGATTATATACTGGACTAAGGATCTGTCATCTGTGTGTTAATGCCAACTGTGGCAAACCCTAAGGAGGGGCCTGCTGTAGTCTGCACAGGTCCCTAGATGGCAGGTCCCTATTCTGAGATGCAGTCAGAACTCCATATTTGCTGAACTGGTAATGGTGGTTTCACTTTTCCATGGTGACCGGATCAGCCTCCCCATCAGTGCCATTCGGCCTACCTGGAACTTCTTGGGAGGCCTGGAGCACTCAGGAAATTGCAGGGAACGATGCAAGATTTCCCATCATTTCTGTGAAATCTGGTGCATTTCCCTGCATTTGAAGTATCCATGGTTTTTCATTAACCGTGGTAGTAACTGGGATGCATCTCCCACAGATATGGAGGTCCTACTGTATAATCCAGAAAAAAGCCCAGTGCAGAAACGGCTTTACAAACAATCCAATGAGATAGACCAAGTTGAGAAGGAAGACCACTAGCTGAATTTTATCATTAACTCAGTTGGGATTTAACTCCATTATCTACTGCACGGCTTTGCATTTTTTAAATATGTTTTTATATCAAAATGGGCTATTCTGTTCTATGGATGCCTCCAGATTAAGGAGGCAATTGCAGACTTTTACCTCCATCTGCTGTTCCTTTTTGATTTCTCTTGCAAATACCCAGATGTCAGCCAAGCACCTACCCACTTCCCTTTGTTGTTTTTTTCTTCTACTTGGAAGACATCTGGGGTGTTTCCGCACTAGCTGCAGAAACCGTTTTAACCGCCACCACCCCCAGCCAGATTAAGAACACTTACCTTAAGCGGCTTCTGCATTGGAGTCCTCTTAAATCCAGATTAAATATAAGACCTGAAAGATCAGATCTTACACCCGTCTCTTTGCCTGGATGACTGCAGAAGCAGGACGCTTCCACACACGGCCAGGTGAAGAGACAGATTCCCTCTGCCCGCCATGTTGGGAAGGGCAGAAGCAGGGGGAGGATCTTTTCAGATCCATTTTTCGGCGGCCAATGCGGAAGCACTCCTGGATATTTGGAAGAAGAACAGTCAACACAGTAGTTGGCAGTAAGTAATTCCTATTATGGGAAACCTGGCAACATTGCAAGATCACCTATAACAAACAATGCTATGGGATATTGCCTCGATATCCCAGGTCTATATTGGGAATGCCACAGTTATGTGTGGGATTCTCAATATACTCTTGGGTGAATTGCAGGCTTTACCCTGTGTCTGGAGGCACTCTACATTTTTAAGTAAGACAAACTGGAATAGTTTCTATTATGGTTTGTTTCAGAAAACCCTTTTGCATTCTAGGCAACTCTGTTTATGACCCCCGATATTTAAAATCTTGCTCTCCCCTTTACTGTATATAAACAGGGGTAAGACACATTTACAGATCTGGATCACAGTATTTCCAGAAGCTCATTTTATTTTTGCAGATGAGGTAGCATCCACACATGTCATAAGAAAAACACCTCTGGGGCCTTGGTCATACTTTTACTCTAAACCTTCTTCAGCCCATCTTCAGCAGTCCATCTGACTGCTCTCGCACTTTGATTCCTATCCATTTTATTTGTGGACTTTCCACCCTCTGTTTGGACTTTCCTGAATGGAAAGATCACAAATAAAACAGAAATGAAAAGGTGTGAGCAGTCCGATCTGAGGATGGACTGAAGAAGGTTTAAAGTGGTGTGACCATTGCCTAAGAGAGTTTTGAGGTTGATTTTTAGATAGGATCATTCACACACCAGTCTGCCCCTCCCCCTTCTCATGAACATTCCAGATAGGAAAAGGTGGATTAGAGGTGGGATGAGAACATGATGGCACCACACCACCACATATCTAAGGTGATTTTGAGTCATCTTTTTTTTTTCTTTGCTACAAGGGAATGCAGCCAGAATTGCTGTTCCAACAAAGGACATCCAAATATCAACATTTAGAATTAGTTAAAAGCTAATTCTTCTACTTTCTTTCACATTTCAAATCATTGTCCATCTTCTTCACCAGAGAGCAAACATGAATTCTTCTTGAGAAACTTTCCAAGGCTTCACTGCTGAGAATTTGGTCAACCATTAAGTGCAAATTTGCATGTGATACAAAACTATGAAATGGTCAAATTCACTGAATTCAATCTGTGTGTATGCAGAGCGAGATCATCCAATACAGAGGATACCGTGCAGAAGAATATGAAGTAGTAACACCTGATGGTTACATCCTGACCCTCAACAGGATTCCTTGCGGAAGAAGACGTGCCCGGAATTCACGTATGTTAACACACAAAGGACTTTTTAATGATACATGGGCCATACATGACCCTGGAATGATACACACTACATAGCAGTCTACTAAGTCAACCATTAGACCCCTCCATCTGCACAGAACAAGATGTTGGAGTGGGCTATGGTGCAAAAATGGCACCTTAAACCACTCTAAACATGGACCACTTCTAAGTCATCCACAAAGCTGTCAAGCTAGTACGCTAGAAAGCTGTCAGGCGTGGGTAACTGGCCAATCAGAGCCAGTGGCAAATGCAGATGCGCAGTGCTGCTGGCCGGGCCCACCACTTCGAACCTGGCGCAATGAGGTAAGCCGCATGTGTGTACATGCCTCCACTACACCCCAGCTCGGGTTGGGGGATGCCCGGGGGGGGGGGGTTCTTGCAGGCTCTAGCTGACCTGATCAGGTCAGCTTGAGCCTGCAGGAACCCGGGGAAGGAACGGGACCAGCCTGCCTGACCCTGGGTTAAATTCAACCCAATGGTGGCAGGCCTGGGAGGAGCATCCCGCCTCGTGCCAGCCTTTTCAGGCTAGGCCATGCAGGGACAGGTTCCCCTTTCACACCTAGGCAGGAAAGAATGCGTCCCCACATGTTCCTTACCTGCCTAGATGCGAAAGGGGAACCTGGCCCCACGTGTCCTAGCCTTCGTTCACTACAGCCATTTGGCTGTAGTGCGAAAAGGCCTCTGCTATCTGCATGCTACTGAAGAGGCCTGCCATAGTCTGCATTAGCTTGTGGCCAGCAGACCGCTTTCCTGAGATATATTTCAGAATAAGGCCAAGTGCGGAAATGACCCTGGACTACTAATCCTAAGTCCTTTTCACAAAGCTCTCTGCCAAGTGGTTGTCTCTCTTCTTGTTTAGTACAATTGAAGTTAAGATTCTATGAAATTTGATAGAAGTTGGAAGCTGGGAGTTAGTAAAGGAAGAACACAGCTCTGTAGAAGCAATGTGAGTGTTGCTGGCATAATTAAGTTTTACAGGTGGCACTTTCCACCTGAAGCTGATCCTTCATGCCAGGCACCTGGTGTTCCTAAATACCTCCTTTATGCATTACTTGTGCACAAATAATCTGAGTCAGGCTTGGTACTGTTTTGAAGGATGGGTGTCTTCTAAAACATGATTTCACATCCTTCACGTGCAGTTGAAGTGCAATCATCTAAACATCCATAAAAAAAACACACATATAATTATTTATTTGAGACCAGTCTGGAAGCTTGCCGTGAAGAAATGTCAAAGCACATAAACAGGAAGTAGCTACAAAATGGATTTAATAGTGTGACGCATGTAAATTATTTCTAATATGTTGGGACAATTGCCTTTAAATAAACTCTAGGCTACTCTAGAAAAATGACTGCAGAAGCAAGACTGTCCTAAATCTCATTCCAAAGCAACTACCAAGGCCATTTTTGGAGCCTGGTAAAGTGTCTTCAGGTAGAAACTTCCATGCCAGAAACTTTTGCACCTGGCCTTGAAGTTAGCATAGGCCACTCAAGCAGATAACCATTCACTCCAATCCTGGGCCAGAGAAAGTATTCCTCTCTGCCTGCACAATGCACTGATCTGGAAAATGCTTAAGACACAACTTTCTTGCACTTGACTCTTGGTGATTTTGCAGACACATCCATGTAGTTTTCTTGGCAACAATGCAGAAGAGACTTGCCATTCTCTTCTAGTTGGGAGATGTGTGGGACTTAACAGAATATCTGACAATCTGGCAGTGAACCATTCCAGGAATACAGTGGTGGATAATGAGCGCAATCGTACTGTGAATGCATGGAACCGAGAAGTACTGCTTTGTCGGAATTATTTGAAGCCCAAGCACATCTACCTGCAGTCATTAAGCCGCAGAACAAGTTAGAGCTGAACAGCCTGACACTCCTAAAAGTTTCCTGCCTCTCTTTCCTCACTGCCTGGTGAAAGGAAGCAAGCAGTTAGGATGCTGACTGTGATACCTTCAACCCTAATTCAAAGTGTGCCTGTGGGCTTCAAAGGGTTGCCAACCACTACCTTGTCTTCACTGGAGACTACTCATCATTTTTTTCTTTTTCTTTAAAAACAACCAGGGGAGAATTAGCAAATACAAGAGTGCAAGACTGTAGATTAGAGGATTCCACAGAAGACTTATGGATGGGTCTGTAGGGACCTGGAAATGCTATCTTCTTTGATCAAAGCCCGAAGAGTCACTTCTCTCAATACCAACTTAAGCAGAGCATGGAAATCTTGCGGAAGAAGAGAGGTCAGGCCAAGTATCTCCAGTGGATCAAAACACAGTTTGGAGAACCCAAAGACAAGGCTCCAGTTAGCGTCCTCACCCCTCACTCACTGCCCTTACATTCTGTTTCACAAACCACCAGAGCCCTGGTCACACATGAAGTTTAGGAAGACCCAAGGTCATCTTCAGGTCATGCTACTCAAATTATTTTAAATTAATTCATTTTCCAAGCTAGCCTACGCCCATTAGATCGTCTTAACCGTAATCCTCATTTTTACAGGACTGAGGAGGACTCAGCCCATCCTGGCATCTCAGGATGTCTTCACTTTCTCAAGCATGAATTTGGCCAAATGTGTGTGAATTTCTAATGTGACGAATATTCATGCACATCCCTAGTCTGTATACACATGTGCTTATGAACATATTGAAGTAATCTTTGTGCCTCTCTCTTCTTTTCTTTTCTTTTTTGCAGCCAAACCAGTTGTGCTTTTGCAGCATGGCTTTGCTTTAGAAGGAAGCACCTGGGTTGCAAACATGGCAAACAACAGTCTTGGATTCATGCTAGCAGATGCTGGTTATGATGTTTGGATAGGAAACAACAGGGGCAACTCCTGGTCAAGGAAACACCAAAACTTTACAGCTGACCAAGAAGAATATTCTTCTTACAGGTATTCAAACTTTGTGCTTTAAAATAAATAGTTAGAAGCATGTTTATAGTAACCAAACCTTTCTTTTTAAAAAAAAAAAAACAATTCACGCATTTTTGTATTTTGAATTTATTTAGTGCCTTAAAAGCCCGAGTCATTTAGAAAGTGTTACATTTATAATGTTTATATTGAAAAAAAAAATCCTTCCCCCCCAAAAAAAATTTGTTGGATATTTTATGATTTTTTTAAAAAATATATGTATTGTACTTTATTAGATAATTCCCTGAAAACTAACCCAGAGAAATACA
The DNA here is from genome assembly GCA_023333525.1 of Aspidoscelis tigris stejnegeri. Taxonomy (NCBI): domain Eukaryota; kingdom Metazoa; phylum Chordata; class Lepidosauria; order Squamata; family Teiidae; genus Aspidoscelis; species Aspidoscelis tigris. The sequence goes on along the minus strand of JALMGA010000002.1, from coordinate 84,388,528 downwards.
TTAGGTCAGGGTTTCCCAAACTGTGGGTCGGGACCCACCTCTAGGAAATTTAACCGTATTTGAAATAACTTTTTTGATGTAATTATTTAATTAAGTAATAAAAAATTGTATTAAAACTTTGTTATTTGAAAAGTCCTTTATTCATATTGGTAACGGTTAAATTTCCTAGAGGTGGGTCCCGAGTTAGTAAACTTATATTAGATGGGTCGTAGCCCAGACAACTTTGGGAACCACTGCATTAGGTATTTATTTAACCATTAATTTTCATGTAATACATTTTATTTTCTGTGAAAGGGGTTAAAGTGCCAGGAAACAATTAAATAATGACTCTCAAAGAGTTAGCTGTGAAGTTTAAAATAAAAATGAAGCATTCTTTTAAGGATATTTAAAAGAGTGCTTTAGCAGGAAGAGTTTCCTGCTTCCAGTCCATCTTACATGGATGAAGTACTACAAATCACTAATCGAGCTAAAGAAGGTACTTGGCCTTGAAAACTGAGTAAGGCTGACTTACAAAAATATATCAGAAGTTCATCAGAATAAGACAAAAATGCTGATGTGGAAAAACATCCCTATTTTCCAATTCTAGCTTTGTTCTCAGGAAGCTAAACAATTTATAGAAAGCAGCTGATTTTTGCAGTTTTGTGCTCTCTGTACTAAATGGCCCTGGCTTCAGACTAGTTGGGATGCACACAAGTATTCAAAACATTCAAAATTCGATAGAATTTGTTTGAATTTGGACATTCAAATTTGAATCGAATGTCTATAAATTCAAATTTAAACATTCAAATGAATTTTGAATTTTGAAATCTATTTGTGCAAATTATTAGGATATTCATAGCGTATGCATTTGTACAGAGCCATACGGGATGAAAACAGCATGCACACGGGATAAATACAGGAACTGTACAGATGCGTACAGGCACATACAAATGTTGTCCACATTCGTATTTGCAAATTTGAATAGAAAATTCACACAAATAGATTTGCATATATTCTATTCAAACTTAATGTGAATACATTTGAATTTTTAAGATTCAAATCAGTTTGAATTTTCAGATATTTTGTGCACACCCTTCCTAACTAGGGTAGGAAAATGACCCTTGCTATGATTCAGACAAGAAGGATCACGCCAGCACATAAGTGTGGAAAAATCCATAGACTCCTAGTACACTTGCTTGTCCCGTATACCACTCGGTGTGGAATCACTCTTAGTTTCAGTGTTGTATTGTCTTATTAAAAGTTTAGAGCTTTACTGGTTTTATTGTTTTAGCTGTCTGTTTTGTACACTGCCCTGGAACTACACTGAAGGGCAGTAGAGATATTTCATAAATAAATACATTAAATTAAATCACAGCTTTGATGAAATGGCCAAGTATGACCTTCCAGCAACCATCAATTTTATTCTGGAGAAAACTAGAAAGCCCACGCTGCATTTTATTGGATTTTCTCAGGGTGCTACTCAAGGTACGTTAAGACTATGATCACAGTAATAATGCACAGTATAATCTCAGTGGTATTTCTAAAGACCTTCTTAATAATTTGTCAAGTTATCTCTTCTGATTTGATTTGGGATGTAGGACAATATACATGTCTTTACTCAGAATAAGGCTGTATCACTGTGGGTGTGAGATCTGGGATGGTGTGGACCTCCACCTACATCAGCCCTACAATATAACTAGAATTGCTCCTGCCAATTAGAAGGCTGTATTTACACTTACCAGCCTATACACTTACCTATACAATAACAGGCTGGTAAAGTAGTAGCACAACAATGGCCCTCCACACTTCATGTGCTGGTAAAGCCCCATATTGGGTCAGCAGCATTTGAAGTGCAGATGGCCAGGCTAGGGCAGGCTGAATCACCATGTCAATGTCAATGGCAACATCTGCCACTCACCTGGATGTTGCCATAATGATCTGGATACTGCACTGCCATACCCACTCACAATACCAGATCCAGAAGAGGATGTGGATGCTGTGGTCCACTGCTCCAAAGAGGTGCTAGCCCACTCTGGATGTACCTCTCTATTGAGTGGGTAACTGCTCCCGAAGAGTTAGGCGCAAACAAAACTGAAGTGTCAGAAGAAGTCTGATGCCATTTCTGGCCCCTGCAGTGATCGCAGCTGCTTTGCCAGTTCTACAGTTGGCTCATTCACATAATGGCATGGAGTCAAATATAACAATGGCGCTTCCTAATTAAAGGCCAATTTTATTGCTCCTTGAAGAGTCTCGGGAACCAAAAGAAGGTGGAAGAGTTTGTCCATCCAGATTTTCAAATGCTTGTAGGCCTATACATTTTGAAAATATGGGTGGCACCTAATGTCTGAGTTCAGCACATGGCGCACACCTGGATTTGACTATGAGTTAGGCTCAACATCACACGTCCATGCTGCCCACATGTGTGCAAGTTCACTGATTAAACACTCCCAGCTTACTTCAGTAGCTGTTCAAGTTCTCCAGACTCAGAGAAGAAGGTAGCCTGAGTTCAATTCTCCAGCTGTTGTAATGGCAATCAATATGGTGGTACTCGGGCACCAACGCTGTAACAGCACTCTGAAAGCCAAATTTTGGGAAAGTTTTATGCAAGTGACGCTGGGCCTTTCCGCTGTGGGGAGAGCTTTTGGCAGAGCATCTGAACTTGAAGGAGCCATTTCCTCACCAGAAACTGCTCCTTCCATCCAGAAGCTTCCCCCCTCCCCATGGCGACTAGGTGTGGTGCATATATTTAAATGTACCACACGTGCACTTAGCTTGACCTGCGCTGGAGCTGGTAAGGCTCTGGGCAGGTCTATTCACACCTCTATGGTGCTGACAGGTCACATGATGTGTACACACTGGTGCCAGCATCAGTGCTCCAAGACGGTGGCACCCGGACATCATAGGCACTGTGGGTAAGCGTCTGGACATGTGAGATTGTGTGTATTAGCACTCACAAGTATGAATGCTTAGTACATGCTTGGGCAACTTTGCCTTTCCCATCTTTAAACTGCATTTTCTTATGCCAAATCTACGTAATAGTTTTCCTCTCCTCAAATTAAACAAACATAAACCCAATGTAATGCTGTATTTAATGGGACTAAATTCCCAGTATGTTTAGAATCATACCTTGGGGGAAATGGTGTTGCTCTAATTATTTTTCTATGTGTCTTCTCAGGCTTCATTGCATTTTCCTCTATGCCACATGTGGCTGAAAAGATACGCATGTTTCATGCGCTGGCTCCATTAGGTACCTTTAAGCATTCCCAGAGCCCTCTTGTCAAGCTGCTGTTTTTGTCTGATGGAGTGATCAAGGTATGGGATTTCAGTCCTGGGGGGCAGGGGGTGGCACTGATAATCTACATATTACTGGTCTACCTTTTCCATGATACATTGCAACAAATAAGTGTCTGATTCACTCATGAATGCTCATAAGATTACACATAGATCCTTTACATTGGCATTTGAAAATCCTAGGTTCTGATTATATACAAAATCTCCATGTAGGGTCCTCATTCTCATAGGAGTGGTGATTCCACCTTCCCTTGCCTCTGCACCTCTCTTGACAGTGGCAGGAGTTGCAAACACATACACTTGCAGCTCTACTAAGGCCATCTGACTACATCCATATTTTGTGTGGCTCACAAATGTTGTAAAGTTAAATTTAGAAGGAAACTGAATTAGCCAATTTGCACTTGGCCCAGTAGTACATGCATGGTAAACTCCCAGACAGTGCATCTACACTTGAAGGAACTGTTTCTGCAGCAGAATTGGCTCTTCCATGCAGGAGCTTACCATGTGTGAAATATGCATGGTGCTAGTGCCAACACTAGGTGGTCATCCACACTTGTGGTAAGTCTGGGGACCATTCGGGTGGGTTTAGTTTACTCTTAGCATCTGCACCTGCATACTAGAACCATTCCATCCTTTGCTTCCCAGCGATGGGAGGCAAAACACAGAAAGCTTCTTAATTTCTTTCTTTCCCACTTCTAATACCTGATTGGCTCATATTAGTTAACTTAACAGAGGCTTAGAATGATTCCATCCTAGCCAGTATACTGGATTGGCAACCATATTAGGAACCTCCCTTCTGCATCCTGGCACAGTCTAAGGGAGCCCCCATCCAGAGTCTCTGTTAAGTGTGCAGAAGGGGGGCTCTTAGTAGGCCTGCTGAATTTGAAACTACTGCGGGGGGGGGGGTGCCTTTCAGCAAAGTACCACAGCATGCTTCCAAAATGCACTCCCACCCTAAGGCCCCAAAGCTAGGAACTTTTGTTCCTAGATTTTGGCAACATAAGGATGGGGCCTCATGTGGGCTAATCTTGATCAGTGCGATTGGTGCAGATGGTGCTGATCTTGTCCCACACCTTCCCTGGGATCTGGATCAGTGGACCAAGCTAATTCAGACGCACTGATCTAGACTGCAGGCAGGTAAATTCAGAAAGGGCCTGGATTCCTGTTCATAGCAGATCAAAACACAGTGTAGTTCTATCAAGAGCAAGGCTTCTAATACAGAGTTGCCCTCATCCTTCTGCCCATGTAGAAATACTCTATGAGCTGTCCCAAGTCCTATGCATGCTGCTGCACCTCCTTTGAAATTAACTCTGTATAATGTTTGTGTGCCAACAGACTTTCCTAGGCAAGAAGGATTTTGCATTGAGAAGTGATATTAAAAGAGAATTCATTACCCGAATATGTAACTCCAAAGTCTTCAGAAATCTCTGCTCTTGGGTCCTGTCAATTGTTGGAGGATCTAATGAGATGAATCTTAACATGGTAGGTACAAAGAAGAATGCATTTTAATTGTATGAAATTATTGAAAAAAACTCCATTTCATGGAACCAGTGGAGGAAACAGAGGTTTTCATACTGTTAAAATTTATCTCCTTACCCAAGCCTTCAATGTTTAGCTTCCTCTAAGTGCCAGGGAGTGAGGAGGGTATATTCTAAATATTTTGTAGATTGTTTATTATTTTTATAATTTTATTATTGTGACCCACTTTGAAACCTTTGGATGAAGGGCAGAATATAAATCCGCAAATAAATATGTTAATTCATAGCAACTTTTACCATGAACTAATCTGTGTTGGGATATGCATAATTTTATATTATTGTTGTTGCTGTTGTTGTTCAGTTCATATAGAATTGAATGCAAGAAAATCTGTATTCATTAAAATAGATCCCCTTTGAATGTGGTAGGATTCATATTTGAAACACATCTCTTATGAATCCCATACAAATGCATATGAATCCCATACGCAGCTTCATAAGAATGTATCAAAACATTTTATTCAAATTCAAATGTTAATCTTTGAATGTGCCAATGTTTGATTTGAACTCAAATGTCCATATTTGGTCAACCTCATACAAATTTTGAATGTTACAGATATTGGTGCGCATCCCTAATCTGTGCATTAATTGTGATCTTATTCTTAAGATTTGTATACAGCAGCAGTTCTCAACCTTCCTAATGCCGCGACCCCTTAATGGAGTTCCTCATGTTGTGGGGACCCCCAACCACGGGGCAGAGCAGCTGGGTGGTGGGAGGGAAGGGTGGCGGGAGGCTCGTCGCGACCCCTCTGAAAGGGTAATTCAACCCCCAAAGGGGTCCCGACCCCCAGGTTGAGAACCACTGGTATACAGTCTCAAGAATTTGATCTGAGGAAACAGTAGAAATAGTAGAAAAGTTTAAAGAAATAAATTCTCCAAAAAAGTAAAAAAAAAATCTCAAGTAAGAATCCTTTGCACTAATAGATGACACATTTCTTTCAGAGTCGCATAGATGTCTACATGTCACGTTTTCCAGATGTTACATCTGTGCAGAATCTCCTCCACTGGGGACAGGTAAAGCATAAGAGAACATAAGAACATAAGAGAGGCCCTGCTGGATCAGGCCATTACCCATCTAGTCCAGCATCCTGTCGCACACAGTGGCCCGCCAAATGCTGATGGGCATCTCAAACAGAGACAAGGACAAACCTTTCTCTGCTCTTGAATCCCAGCAAATGGCATTAGAAATGAAAAGTGTTCCATTTCACCCCAAAAGTCCTATGTATAGTCCTTAACTTAGAATTCACTCAAACTGCACATTCTAAATTTGGAGGCAGAAGTGCGGTGGAAGTGGAATCAACAAGGAGCATTTCAAGTCTATGGAGCATTCTATGATTCTAAGTCAAGGAAAAGTCAAAGTGAAATAGAAATAGGTATATATCAGGCCAAACCACATTGTTAATAACATCTACATCCTGCTTAATTCGCATCTGAACAAATGATGTTTCATTATCATAAACTTAGGGTGATTCTGCACTGGTCAATATACCAGACCAGTAAGCATACTAGGAGCCTCCCTTTCACACACTGGTGTGGTTTAGGAAGTCCCCAGGGCCATCCATATTCTGCACCAGCATGCAGATAATCTGGAATAAGACCCACTGCAGAAAGGGCATCAAGGAAGAAATGCTATAGAAAACAAAGGCCTTCCTACACTGGCCAAGATTCAGGATTAGTGCTTGCTTCGGCAGCACATATACTAAAATTGGAACAAAAGAGAGATTAGCATGACCCTTGCACAAGGATGACACACACATTCGTGAAGCATTCCATATTTTTTTTAATTTAAAAATAGACTCCAGATTACATCCAAGAATAGGGATCTACCATCTGCATGCAGGGCCTGCTATAGTCTGCACCAGTATGCAGATGGCAGGTAACCCAGAATAAGGCTAGTGAAGAAAGGGCCAAAGACAGGGAACATTCATTTGTCAATCATGACTTCAGATTGGACATGAGTGACCCTTGTGGAAAAGGAAATTCAAAGATATATCTTCCTTGCTTTTTATTATTATTAAAAAAAGAAAAAAAGTAAAGCTAAAGTTAAAAAAAAAGAAGATATATCTTCCTTGCTGGTGAACCCAGTGAGTCTGCCCTCAGGTATTGGTGCACAATATCAATTTGCACATTAGCAAAATTTTCTGGTGAAGTTCCACTAGTCACCATCTTTCACAATGAACCAGACAATAGGTCTTGTGCTCCATGAATTAAGAAAAAGCAAAACAGATCAACGGATCGTGATATTGTTTCACATGCATCCTGATTCTTTCATTTCTAGATATACAAAACTGGAAAATTCAGAGCTTTTGATTATGGGAGTGAAAACAAGAATAGATACAACCAGGTAAAACCTTATGAAATGTTTAAAGTCCTGTGTAGCTCCAGCATGTACAAAATCAGAGCTTTTAAATATGCACCGTCCTTTCACTTCTGTGGGAAGGGATCCTACACTGATAAATGTATACATACAGAAACAGAGCCATTTGCAAATAAGGAAAGCCTGCATTAATTCCTTATCATGGTGTCTGTTTTTTATTTTATTTCATTTAGTTTGGTAGTTTCATTCCCAGTGGCAGCATTATATGGGGTTCAGGGAAGGGCTAAATGGGAATTGATTGTTCACCCCTACTCTATGAGCCTCCTCCTTTCATTAAACATCCCAGCCTGTCTCATCTAGATATAAATTGGAGGGAAGAAACTGAATTTGCTTTTCTTTTTCCAGATTGAGCCTCCGTCATATAATTTAAAGAGCATGAAAGTGCCAACAAGTGTATGGTATGGTGAAAACGACTTGTTTGCTGATCCTAAAAATGTCAAAGCATTAATTTGTAATCTCCATAATGTAGTTTATGAAAATAATCTATCTAACTGGACTCATTTTGATTTTCTTTGGGGCCTTGATGCTCCCCAGCAACTTTATAAACCCCTCATTGAACTAATGCAGCTCACTCCATAAACAAATCCTTTTTTACCATCCTGGTTTTATAATGTGCATGAGATGTCTTGAATATTGGTAGTTTTTTAATATTTCCAATGACATTTTGCCATCAAATGCATGGATACCATATTGACCAAGTATCTTTTGCTCATGGTGATATAATTCTTCACGAAGTAAAAATTATGTATGAAAACTTACTTTTATCCTTTATATGTGATTCCTCCCCATTCTATTGTGTTCCTCTTTATCTAGTAGAACCAAAGGATACAGCAATTTGAATCTAGTGCCATTCCATGGTCCTTTAATGGGACAAAACTGTTCAAATAATATTACAAATAATATTTAACTGCTTCATCAGTATAGACATATATCACCTGTCTAGACAGGACCTTATAGATAATCAGAAAGCAAGCTGCATGAGAATCCAATTCAGTACTCACTGGCAGAAGCTGCTGTGTGATCTTCTGGAATTACAGTTGGTTGTGATATGTTTTTATGTGGCTGTGGGGAATTGTATTGTTTACTGCTGTATTTTGTTCCAGTGAAATGCATGTGTGTTGTTTAGGCAAAATGTTTTTTAAAAAAACCCAAGACAGAAACTTCTCAGAAACTTCATTTTGTCACATATGATTTTCAAAAACACAAATATGGAAAACACGCAAAAACCAAAGGAAGAAGCTTTGAAACACCAAAGAAAAGAATATATGTCCAGTAGCCACAGCATGCTGGCCCACTGTCAGAGAAAAATGCAAAACTGGGAAGAAAGGATTATGGTGCACAGTATCTTGTAAAAAGCCATGAATGGCTAAAGAGGACAGGGCCACATCACACTGCCCTAATATGTTTGTGAATTAAATGGCTGACAACAAAGTCTAACCTTATGTAAAATTACATTTTGTGTTCATTCAAAAAGTAGATACAGTATTTTTTTAAAAAATAACCTATCAATTTCTTGTTTTAGTGCATAAAAATACAAGCATATTTTGCTTTGACGTGTAGGATTTTGCCCTGTGTTTTATATTTGCTGCCACCTGTTGGCTAGAAAATGCAGGCATTATTCTTGCACTGTTTCTTGAACAGCTCATGAGAGATTTTGCCCTTTAGCTTTGTTATGTATGCACAAATGGATTTTAGAGACCTGTATATTTTTTCCAGAAATGGTATTTAAAATAGGAATGCATTATTTACGTAAGAACAGTATATTCTACAATGTAAAATACAATAGATAATAAAAGACTATATTACAACCTAGAATGCTCTGTCCATTCTTAGAAGGAATCCCACTTCCTGGGAAACGTTAGCAAAAGCCAACATATTAGCAACTGAGTCAAGTGGCAGTTTCTGGCTTTTGAAAAGGACCTTTTAAGATACTTCTCAGGGGGAAAAAAAGAAGAAGACAGAGTCTTAAAAAAGGCACACGCTAAAATGCATAGAGCTCCATGAAGACTCTCATTCCTTGTTATGATCCCTTCCGTCACTTGTGTCTGATTCTTTATGACTTCATGGACAACAGCACACCAGGACCCGGGGCTAAGACAGGATGGCCTATTCATTAATTCAAAATGAGGTTGTACCAGTGCTGGTAACACTTATGTCATCCTCAGGCCGTCCCCGCCTTGGACTCCATTGCTCACACCTTTCTGCACAACTGACCAGAGCCTCATACACAGAACTCTTGGCTCTCCAATCCCATAAACACAACACACAGCATGGATAAGATAGAAAATGATAAAAAGGGAGCATAGCTAATAGGATGGAAAAGTGGCTCATTGCTTGAAGCGGAGTTTAGTGGAGGTGTGCACTTCCACATGGCAGCAGGCACATCCCCTCTCGCAACTGGTTTTGTACTTCGTCTTCTCATTCTGTTTCTGGTGCAGGGAAGCCACGGGCACTTCACGCGTTAAGACAAAGCAGCGCTCATGTGCAAAATCCAGCCCTTTACCCACGCGTGCCTTGCCGATCGGGCGATCAGGGAAGGGGGGTGTCATACTTGTAGCTGGAAAGACACTCACGGGGCAAATGAGAGTCATTTGACCCCCTTCGTCACTTCTCTTTCATCATAATTGCTTTGAAGAAATCCCCAAGCAGTTGCAATTGCAGCACTCATGGCAGGAACAGTGAGCACAGGTGAAACCCCTCCCAGTAATGAGGCAATCGCCAATCTCCTCCCCCGATAACCTGGGAGTATCTTCATGCCTCCAAGACAATACTCCAAGTACAAATACGTGTCCTAATTTGCAGTGAGAACCACTTGAAAGGGGGGAGGGGTTGCCATGGATTTGTGTGATTTGTCCCATGGCAAACTCAGGTTCATTCTGCAATAGGTAAATTCAAAGTAGTGGTGGCATAATGTGCTACTGCTACACAATCGGATGTCAGGCATGACGCCCATGCCTCAGCTGAGCATTCTAAGGCACAGCTTTCTTAAGTGGGCACACCCTAAGATTCTGCATTTTATAGGGAGGAACAAGCCAGGTACTCAGGAGAACATATTTGCATGAGAACAGTAGATATATGGAGAAACAACTTGATCCAAGGAACATCTATGTATTGACAAAGTTCAATACATGTATTGACGAAAGATTCTTGATGGAATTCTGCTTGTTTGCATTCATTTTTCTTCTTTGATGTATGTACGAAATTATTTATGAAATAAATATTGCAAAAAAAAAGAAATTCTACATTTTCTTCTCACTGTCTGGAGGCAGCCAAAGATATGGTATTTTTACATTCTAAGCAATTCAGTGAAAGATCTTCCATTCTGGGTTGACCCTGGTCTCTCCATACTTGCTAACAAATGCTGCTGTTTACCTTCCTTCGTGTTCAGTCTTGTCACAATGACTAAAACATCACTGAGCATGAAACAAGGATAGCCCATTCGGGTAGAAACCAACAAGCTGTGCAGTTGGCAGCTACACCATAGAAAATGTGCCTGGCAAAATGTGACCGCTGCTTGCACACAAATTTCCTCAAGCCAAGTACAAATAAGTTCTAAGATACCATGGACATTCCTTAATAGCTGGGGCAACACAAGGTCAACACTCCAATGACACAAGGGGCAAAGGAGCTTCCAAGAGCTAGAGTTGCTTCAGTGAATTCAGAGGTTTTAAACAAGGCCAGGTGAAGCGAACCAGACGACTTTAGAATTCACACCGTATCCCTTAATGTAATTGTCTGTTTGACAATTAGGCTTTGGAATCTTACATTATATTTCTCAATCTGCGCTCAACCAGTATATCTGTAAATAAATAAAAATAAAATGACAATAACTTCCTTGTACTGTATATTCTGGTGTATAAGACTACTTTTTAACCCAGGAAAATCTTCTCAAAAGTTGGGGGTGTCTTATACGCCGGGTGTGGTTATCTTATATGGTGAGTATATCCCAAACTCTGTATTTTAACTGGAAAGTGGGGGGTCGTCTTGTACGCCCAGTCATCTTATACGCCGGAATATACGGTAATCTAGTTCCCATGCCAGTGATACTTTCAACAGACTGGAAATAGTCAGTTTCCAACTATTTTTCCAATTCACCAGCACAGAGGTAGCCGCAAGTAAGTTACTCCTTTTTCCTGTGGTTCCACATGGGGGGAGCTTTACTATTTCTGTAATTTTGGAATAATCAAAGCCTTTGAGCACACCTGCTTGTTCAGTCTTCCTGGGTGATTGCTTTATGCATGTGACAGGACAGCGTCAGCATTCCACAATGAAACAGTCAACATAATTTGTTACACCTGTCAAGGATAATTGTTCTTCAGATGAATGTTTTTAATTATCATCCTTTAGTAAAAATATTAAAAAGCATATCATATATTATAAACTACCATACTATGCAAAATAGCACTACGAGAGTAATTACCACCTATAGAACAGGGTATTAGGTAGGGGTGTCCACGAAGGCAATTTTTGGATTCAGTTCGAATAGAATATATTAATTTCTGAATTGGTACAAATAGAGAAAAACAAATGTATTCAAATTTGAACCGATTCGAATACATTCGTATCTATTCATACGAATATTCAATTTGTATTTGAGGATACAAATGTCGTTTATGTCCATACCCATCCATATGTATCCTGTTTTTATCCTGTATGCATCCTATTTTAATCCCATGCTTATCCATACAAATGCATATGGATACGAATAAGATGCATATAGATATGTATGTAATGCGTACATATCTGTACACATATGAATGTCCAAATAATTTGTATGAATTATTCAAAACATTCAAATGCACTCAAATGTGGAAAAAAACCAATGTAAAGACATTTAGAATGTTCTGAATATTCTTGCACGCCATAAAATCCCAAATTGTCATTATTGACGGCTGTTTCAGCACAGCACACATTATCCCAAACCATGCAGGTCAATCTGGGCCTGGCTGAGCAATATCACCCAATTTAGGAGGGGCAGTCAACAGACAGCAGTGCAGTACAGGGGCTGTCTACACTTCAGTGACCCAGCCCAGCCCAACTTCAGACACTGGGAACAAAAGTTCCCATCCTGCAAAGTTGCTGGCAGGGGGGCTTTTTAGGCAGATGCTCAGAAACATCACGCTACTTCCGAGAGCCAAAAGAATTGGCACTTATTAGACCAGCTGCTCACTGATAACTACCCACAAGCCACTGGTCCATTAACCAAAAATGCTTCAGTTTGGTCTAGTGGTTAGAGAGCCAGACTCTTACCTGGGAATACGAGGTTTAATTTTGCCCTCCCCCAGGAAGCCAGCTGGGTGACCTTGGGCTAGTCACAAGCTCTCTTTCTGAGCTCTCACAGCCCCACCTACCTTACAGGGTATCAGGTGTGGGGAGAATAGAAAGCTTTGTCAGACGCTTTGAGTCCCCTTAAATGGGTGAGAAAAGCAGGGTAGAAAAGCTAACTTCTCCTCCTCCTCCTTCTTCCAGTGGAGTGGGCTCTGGAGCCATTTTCTCACTGTGTCCCATTCCAATGCTACATTCGTGCAGATGCAGTTTTCCATAGAAAGAATGGCGCACAGGGGGACAAAGCATTCCCATAGGGATGTGCACAAATGTATTTTTTTGCATTCAAATTTGAGTAGAATTGAATATTTGAAAATTCTATTTGGTTTGAATGTCAAAAATCCAGATTTTCAAAAATCTGATTCGAATCCAGATTATCCGGATCCATACTTTTAAAAATCCGATTTGTATCCAAATATACAAATGTTTATAAGATTCGTATCCGTTATACGAATTTGCGCAAATCCATATTTATCCCAAATGCATCCCGATTTCATCCAACATTATATGCGCAGATACATATCATTTTTGCACACATTCGTATACGATAGATATGGATCTACTCATTCAAATTATTTGATAACGAGTGTCGGATTTTTGAAAATACGAAATTCATCCGAATATGTAAATTCAAATGTCAACATTCAATGGATTCAAATTGGATTTTGGAATTTTTGAATGTTCGTGCACATCCCTATTCCCAAGGTGGTGCTCAACAATTAAAAACAAAGGTGTTTTCGCACTACCCTTCCTGTCTGCTGGATATGAAAGGAGCACGATGACACAATGTTGACTAGCGTTGGCAGTTGAGTGCTAGTCAACTTTACCCGCTCACTCCCCCCGGGATCAGATACTCACCTTATTCAGTCCCAGGGCCCAGTCCTCCTCTGGGTGGCACCATTTTGGCAGCAGCAGCTCTGTGCCTGCTCATGCATCAGCACCACCACCTTGATGACACTGATGCTCTACGCACGCGCAGTCACGTCTACTGTCATCTCAGGTGGCACCCCACTTGCATGGCACCTCAAACAACCCCAGAGCACTGGCAAGAGTGAATGGTTGCACTGCTGGATATTTCAGGTAAGTCTTAAGTAAACATAGGTAAAGGTGTGGAACACAATTTCATGCTCCACATCTAATCAATGATTAGTGCACTTCTGGAGAGGAAGGGCATGCTTGTGGGCTATAACAGCCTACTCAACATGCATATGCTCTCCCGCAAAGATGGAAGTGCGAAAGAGCCTCCTGTCAACCATTATATGTCAATGCAGCTACAGGCCCAACCTGCTAAGTTCACACCCAACCTACTAAGTTCAGGCCCCTTCCACATCTACCTATAGACCAGAACTTCTGGGACCCTTTTGTCTGCACCTTGGCAAGGACCACTTTAGCATAAGCCTTCCCCTCCATTGAATGAAGTGGTGGAACCAGATATTGTGCCGTAATGGTGCAGTATCTTCTAAGGAGGTCCACAAACAGACCAAGACCCACATTTCAAAATGCCATGGGGGACCTGTTCCTGCACCAGGAATCACCACTGACCATCTTGGAAATTGCAAAGACAGGGACTTTTCATTCCCAGCTCCCAAATTCTCTGCACTGTCTTTAAGGACTGGGTGAAGCCTTTGAAACTGGCAACCAGGGCTGACCCACATTGGGCTGTCCAAATGTAGACAGCCCTTGGAGCAAGCTACAGGTAGCCCACTTGACCCTTACCAACTGGAACTTGTTGTGTGGGTAAAACAGCCCACACAGTGTGGAAAGGGCCACAGATTCAGATGTATTGATTAGTCCACACCTAATCTACTAGTGTGTCAATAGTGCTGTATAGGCACATTCTAATGGAGTCAGTGGCATCTTAATGGGCAAATCACACTATCACAAGTTTCTGTATGGTATTAAATAAACCAAGCCAATGTTCTCAACTATGTAAAAGAACTACAGTTTCAAAATGGTAATAGAATGAAAATGACTTTTTACCAAGCATGTAAAAACAAAATTGTGCTATATGAAACCATGTATCATAAGGGACAACTGTACAATAGTTTACCTGCAGTTTTTTTTAGCAGATTTGCCACTGTCTACATCCAGGGAGAGGATGGGAATCAAACCAGCAACCCACTGCTCTCCAGGCAGTTTCCTACCACTGAGCTGCCCCAAATCCCCATAAGATAGTGAATTTCATACTCAAGAAGTATTTGTTTTTCTAATCTTAACCATATGCACATTTGCACCAGCTTTAAATGCTGGACACTAAAGATGTACAAGAATATTCGAAATATTCATTTTTCAATCAAATTGGCCAAATTCAGACATTCAAATTCAGATCAAATGTCCAGACATTCATTTTTTAATATTCAAATGAATACGGATATTTTGAATTATTTGTACAAATAATTTGGACATTCGTACGCATTACATAGGTATCTGTACGGATCTTATTTGTATCTGTATGCATCTGTACAGATATGTATGGGATGAAAACGGAATGTGTATAGGATAAAAATGGGTTGTCCATGGCCGTGTACAGATACGTACGGATACATAGGAATGTTGCTGATATTTGTATCATCAAATATGTATCAAATATTCATACAAATAGATGCGAATGTATTTGAATTGGTTCAGGTTTTAATACATTTGTTTTTCTCTATTCGTACAAATTTGGACATTTGAATATTCAACTCTAACCGAATCAAATGTCAAAAATTGCATTCATGCATACCCCTACTGTACACTATCAGCAAGAGTTTAGACCTATCAAAATGGTGCAAATACTGATAGTTCCATCACCCATACAGGCCCTGGAAGACCATTGTTTTCCAGCAGTGAACTTACGAATGGGTTGTATTTCCACATGATGGAGAGTTAGCTTGTCAGAAGTGTCTGACTGAAGGGTCACTCCAAAGTTCTGTTTTGAAGTCCAAAGTTGCCCAATGACGTGCGTCTGAGGTAACCTTCCATAGAGTAGAAAACTACACCTTTCCCATGAAGGCACCTCAGACCACTTTCACTGGGGCAGTATGCTCATTGCAGAACACTATGGCTGCGTTCCCATTACAAGCTTAAAACGGTTTCGCAGTCCCCACGTCAGGTTGGCTTAACACACTTTCTGCGTGTTAAATTGCCCCAAAGCATTGTAAATGTTAACACTCATTTCAACAGGTCTTACTCCGGTTCATGCGCTTGAAACGTTTTACATTTCTTGCTGTGGGAACTGTACCATTTTAGTGGGATGAGAATGCGTGTTTCCCTCCCCCAATAGCTTGCTTCCAAAGATAGTGATTTCATTGTAAAAATCCACCCCTTACAGCAGCTACTACACTGTAGCAATCCACCCACTTCATACCTGATACCAATGTTGCAATTCTGTGCAATTCTGCAAGTTCTGACCTTTAGAAAGGGAAAGAAAGGAAAGCAGCTGCAGGTTCAGGGAGATGTGTGAATGTGTGGCTGTGGAGGTGAGTGGGTGAAGGGGGCTTGAGTTGCCACTGCTGTTGTGTGCCCTGGGCAATGGGGAGAGGAGGGGAAAGAATCGCTGGTTGCCCGCTGCCATTTTTCCTCCATCCAGGCAAGCGGCAGCCACCCAGCTAGGCTCTGTGAAGTGGTCCATTATGGGTTCACGCCAGGAGGAAGAGGGCAGGGCAGCCCCGAAAAGCGGCTTTTAGAAACTAGCCACTTGAGTCCCCCCTTGAATCGCGTATGCCACATACAATCCTCAGAATCCAGGTCAAATGCAATTAAGTTGAAAGTAATGGGATCAGGCAAATTTGTGTTAGCATCCGGTTCTATTATTTCGGTTTAGGAAAACTGTTTTAAGCTTATAATGGGAACAGGGTCCATGTGTCACCACAAATGGAAACTTGGCAGCTTATTCTCATCCATAAGATTTCCAGTAGGTATATTGCCATATGCACATTTACAGACCTTTTAAGGCCATGCACAGTGAGGAAAAGAGTCCAGTCCTCTACTGTATTGCAAATCTGAAAATCTGCAAGTCAAAAGCCTATATGATTTACATCCTATCCTTTCTAAGAATATTCTGCACAGTGAATTGGTCATAAACAAATGCCTTCTGCTATGAGTCCCTATATGATCTACAGATGACGTTATTGCCACCTGTAATATGCATCCATTTTTATAGCACTATTTGTAAGCTTTAATTGGGTGTTTTTAATAGAATGTGACAGCAGGGTTCTAACAGTCATAACAAAAAAGCCACCCAGAATATTACCTCTTTGCTCCTGAGGCTCTTAAATTAAGAAGGCAAGTCAACAAGGCTGGAGGATGAGAAACCAGCTCCCCTTTTAAAAGAAACTTCTGTTGTGAAACAGGCAGAAGAGGATTCCTGGCAGTGGATAAAGATGGAAGCCTCTAAGGAGGAATAATCAGAAAAATTGCTCTTCTCTAAACATATCAAGACAAATCTGGATGGTAAATATGTTCTATATTATGTGTGATTCATTTTTATGCTTGATTCCATTTGAAGGGATGTGTGGTGTTATAAAGGAGCAAATTAGCTCCTATAAATGTATTTGATGCTGACCAAACAGGTTAGGAAAGTAATTGAAAAAAAACTCTTGAACTTGATGGATGATTTCAGAAATGTATAGACAAAGGGACAAGCAAAGGGATCTATATATATCATAGTTAGAATGAGTATGGAAAAACTGTAAAGGAAGTCTTGAAGCAAGACTGTTCCTGGGCATTAGAAACAGACTCCGGCAGACTATGGAAGTGAACTAATATGGACAGGATCTTCCTTTTTTACTTAGGAAACTCCATCTTAATGCTCCATAAGCAGCCCTAGGCAACAACTGGTATCTTCTGGTAGTTGTTGTTGCCTTTAGTCTTATGCTGGTTATCTAACCCATAGTATGATGAAAGAGGGGTGCAGATCAGCTTGATAGTTTTACAATTATTTTGTTCTCACTTTTACACTCCAGAGAGGAGAACTTCTTAAGCTGGGCCCTTTTTGCACATGCAACAAAGACCCCATTAGGAATCCGATAGGTACGCAATTGGTATAGATCAGTTACATACCTTCTGCACACACAACCTCTTAAGGACCCCCATTAGGACCCCATTCTGAATGCACTGTCCACATGAGCGCCATTGAAATCCAGATTTAATGGGGTCTTTGGGTCCTTAAATCCAGATTAATGCAAGACCCTTCAATCCGGTCTTCCATCGTGTAGACCAGAGGCCTTTTCGCACTACATCCGGAACGGATGTAGTGCACGTGGCCTAAGTAACTTCGTGACACTTTCAGCATTCGCACACAGTGACCTAGCCGGGAAAGGCTGGCCAGGGGCAGGGATACGGCCCACAAGGCTGTCTCCCATTGGGTGCGAGCACCCAAGAGGCTGGCAGCGCTGTCAGGCCGCTTGCCCCACTTCGTGCCGGCTGTACGGGGCTCGATCGAGCCCTGTGCAGCTGGCACGAAGGTACCCAGGCACCCATCACGGGGCCCGGGGCAAGCTCCCTATGGGGCAGGACCCCTTTGGAGATCAGAGCACATGGCTCCGGTCTCTGAAGGCTTCCCACCCCAATCGCGCCCCTCTGCGGGGTGTAGGTGCCTGGATCCATTAATGGGATCTACAATGGGGTCTTCAGGAAGAAAATCCAGATTAAAGGGAGCCTGTTTCCATGCTTGTGTGGCAATGGGGTCTAGAGGAGGCTAGGGGGAGGGGGCACCCATGGGGGGGAGCCCCAAAACCTAAGCTTCAAAGTCATTTTGAAGTCACTTTGTGCAAAATAGCTCCAGACCGTCTTTGAAGTCTGCGCTGATCTTCAGAGTGAACTTCGAAGTGACTCCAAAGTGACTCTGAAGTCACTCCGAAATTCACTCCAAAGATCAGCACAGACTTCAATGGAGCTGTTTTGCACAGACTTCGAAGTGACTTCAAAATGACTTCGAAGCCACTTCGGAGGTTGCACCCGCTGTTCCCTCCAAACACCTGGGGTGTCAAGCAGACCCCTCATGGGTAGATCCGGATTTCCAAATGGGTGCTCCGGTGTTTCCACAGCAGGGAGGCTAGCACCCATTGCTATTGGGTGCTAGACCACCCATGGAAACACATTGGGTATTTCCCTTAATCCGGATCTACTAGATCTGGATTAAGGAATGTAGCCATTCCTTAGATCCAGATCTTCTTATATCCGGATTAAAGGAGCGCGGTGGAAAAACACCCCTTGTGCACTAATTTAAGAGAAAGATTCACTGCTCTAAAGCAACCTTGATTCACATCATAGAGGCCAGAAGCATCTGGAAGCAGAATTGAAGGGGCTGTCAATGTGAGTGCAGCTGTGGACTAAAAACCAGCAACCCTGGCAACTTGCCTCCCCCATGTGATTTGGGCAGTGATCCTGTGAATTATCTCCCCTGATAGCCAGATCTCAGCAGGCCTGTCCTTGGCCCCTTGCCCTGACGTTCTGCAATTTGTCTTGGGGTGGTAGTGGTGTATACATGGTCTGGGTGAATTGTGTTTGGCCTCACCTGGAGGCAACGAGAATTGAACATGGCCTTTGGTTTATGGAATATCAGAGGCTTTTTTGCACTACACCCATTCCATTTGGAATGGGTGTAGTACAGGTGGCTTAAGTAACTTCGGGATGCTTTCACCATTCACACACAGGAAGGCAGGAACATGTGTAAATGCGTTCCTGCACGCCTGTGTGCGAATGGCTAAAGCTTCCCAAAGTTACTTAGCCAGCAAAGGCCAGCCAGGGGTGGGGATACGGCCGGCGAGGCTGCTTCCTATTGGGTGCGAGCACCCAAGGGGTGGGCAGCGCTATCAGGCCGCTTGCCCCGCTTTGTGCCAGCTCTACGGGCACCGATCGGGCACTGTGCAGCTGGCACAAAGGTGCCCAGGCACCTGGGCACCCACCCTGGGGCAGCTGCATATGGGGCAGGACCCCTTCGGAGATTGCCACCCCGATCGCGGCCCTCTGCAGGCTGAAGGAGCCTGGATCTAGGGATGCAAACCCAGCCGCGGCAATGCAAACACCGCATCCCGAGCTGTCTTCCATGCGTTCAAGAACCGCGTGTGCGAAAAGGCCTCAGGTTTGCAATGAAGATATGGTCTTACCTTGAAGAAAGAGGTTGGCCTAGGGAAAGTGTCTCTGCATTTCTCCATAAGAAATAGCAACCATCTTCCCAAGACAGTGCCTTTGATCTGCTCCAAATCAAATCAGAGTTCAAGGAGATCAAAGAAAGGCTTTCATCCAAGGCTCCTCCTTGCCTCTGTTCTAAAACTGGTCACTTTACAGAGGCACATTGGAACCCTTTCTCAGAGAAGCTTTAATTTAATTAATTTAGTCTGTTAGTGATACTGACAAAGGAGGTGATATGAATTTTATTCCCTTTTTTATCTCTTCCCTTCCTCTCTTTAAAAAAGCCAAAATCAGAAAGAAGATGCAATGGTTTATTGCAGTCATCTGTCTGCTACAAGCAGTTGGAAGCTCTGTTGAGTTAACTGAGAGTAAAGAAGTTAATTCAGAAGATCATATGAATGTGGTAAGCAAATAGTACACTTTTTGCAAATATGGAGTAGCAGGAGTAGGGCTGGAAAAAGCCTGGATTGCGGATCGTTCAGTACTGGAGCTATGGCAGAGTCTCTGAGCCCAACTGGAAAATGTGGGAGGAGAAATCACTGCCTGCTTAAAGTTAGCTGCTTCCTTAAGAGAGGAGGAGGGGGGAGGAAGAGGAGGAGGAGGAGGAGGAGGAGGAAGCACTGATGTAGCCTTGTTAACACACTGGACTCATATCTTCCCATGGGGTTTGATTCCGCACTACTCCATGGGTGACCTTGGGTGAGTGACAGCTCTCTTCCGAGCTCTCACAGCCCCACCCACCTCACAGGGTGTCTGTTGTGGGGAGAAGAACAGGAAGCTTTGCTAGCCATTTTCAGACCCCTTAAATGAGTGAGAAAAGTGGGGTAGAACAGCCATCTCTTCTTCCTCTTCCTTCAGAAAGCTGTCTCCAGCCATTGCTTAATAATTCCTCTATTTTTCGATTATCAGAAACAAACCACTCCCAGGATTATTTAACTTTGCCCAGATATTAAGTTGATATTCCGTGTTTTAGCACATCACACAACAACAGAATACCTTAAATCCAGGATATCAGGTGTATATTCCAGGACTGTATCAGGAGCAGAGTGACCACATCTGTCAATTCAAATACTATTCCTAAATAATTACAGGTTTTTGACCCCGTCTGGATGCATCTTTAGAAAGCCCAGCTTGAGATCTTGTGCTGTTTTGTTCAAATCTCACCATTTTAGAAAGCCAAATATGCTCTATTAGCAACAAAAGTAGGCTAGGCGCCAGGAATGGTGCCTACCCACATCAGTAGTGATACCTGTAGTGATGCTGCCATAAGGGCAATCAGGGCAGTGGAACAAGGTGAGCAGCAGAGGGAGCAAGGCTCTGATGGAAGCCTTGCTTGCAGCACGGTCAAAGTATGTTTTAATGTCCTTCCCTTGCCACACTTCTGACTCCACTTCGGTCATCATCACTAGGTGGCATCACTTCCTTCCTGCCTTTCAAGTCTTCTTCTCTTTTTCTGGCACTCTGGCAGCAGCCAGGGACTTCCCCTGTGCCTTGCTTAAGAGGATTTCTTTACAAGTTCTCAGAGAGAAACTCACCAGGATGAGGATGCATCAGCAAATGACTCCACTGCTTTCAGAGCAAAGCCTGACTGGCACAACCTGCTCCTGCAACTCTGAAGCAACATCCTTTGCAAGAAACAAGAGAAGAGCACTTTTAGACTATCTTCAACAGGCAAGCTCTACACAGCTAAATCGTCCCTTGAGTGGGACCACTGGTTTGAAGAAAGACGCAGAATTCTTCATTTATTACCTTTAGATCCCCCTCTCCAAGTAAAACAGGTGCAGGGAATAGGGAATGTTTAACTCCATCAAAACAAAATCAAACTCAGTGCCTCCTAAATTATGACACATGATGATATTCTCTTTGGCTATAGGCCTATTCACACTCAGGCCTCAGAATGCAATTTGGCAAACCCTTGGACAAAGCATTTGCTCTGCTGGGTGGGCGGTGCCATCCGGAACCATCCCAGCCTGTCCCAGGGTGGCCTAATTGTGTTCCATGTGTAGAGCACAAAATCGTGCTCTACACCCAGCCCAGGCCGTCCCTGGCCATCTTACAGCTGTCCAGCAGGAAGAGCATTCGCACTCTCATGCTGGACAGCTGTGGGCACTACACCACACCACACCATGGCCAACAGCCCCTTTCGAGGGAGGGGTGAGATCGGGACAGCCTGAACTCAGGTCCTGCAAACCATAGCTGACCCAATTGGCTTGGCTACAGCTTGCAGGGACCCTCTAGGCACACCCACCCATCCAGGGACCTGCACCGCCTGGCAGGCCTGCACATGATCACTCACCTGTTGGGACCCTCTGGTCCGATGTGGTGCTCATGTGGCCAGCCAGAGTGATCTGCCACTTTGTGGGGGAGGGCACAAACTGCCTGGGTGCCAGTGAGCACCTAGGGGTTCATGACAGCTGGCATAGCCTAATCCAAGCCAGGCCAGCTGCCAGTGCACCAGGCCAAGACCGGGCCAACTGGTCTTCAGCCTCTGGTTCAGAGCGTGGCATTCCAGAGTGTGTCGTTCCGCCCAGGGCTTGCCAGTTCAAACCTGGAGCCCTAAAAGGTAAGTCACGTGTGTGATCCTGGCTGGAGGGTGAGCCCAGGGGGCCTCCATGGGGCACAGATGCCTCAATCGAGGCAACTGTACCCTGCAGAGGCTGAAGGCTGGCCAGACCCCAGCTGCCTGCCACTGGGTCAATCGTGACCCAATGGTAACAGCAGAGGGCAGGGACTCCGACCCATGTGTTGGTCTTTTCAGGCTAGGACATGTGGGGATGGGTGCCCCATTTGCATCTAGGCAAGGGATGCATGAGAATGCGTCCTTACCTGACTAGGTGTGAATGGGGAATCTGTCCCTGTGTGTCCTAGCCTTACTGCACTACAGCCATTGAGCTGTAGTGCAAAAGGCCTAAGATCTGCACTGCAAGAGGAAGAGCATTAATGCTGACCTCTACAGGTCCCCACAAATTAGGGGGCATGCTATCATAACAGCACACCACCTGCTGCATCTAAACATCATGACAGTAACTGGGGAACTTTAGTTTCCTGGTTGCTGTCTTGACAGCTGGGGGAGTCAGTGAATACATGGGGGGTTTTGTGTTCTGTGACTTGTAGAAAGCACTGAGAAGACAGTTTGGTCTCCTTTAGTGATATAAGAAACACGGCAGTACAAGCCTGCCAGCAGTGAGCAGGAGGAAGAACTCTGACATCGAGTTCCCACTCAAGTTTTAAAATGTCTTGGAAATATTTTGGAAATCCTTTGTCCCCATTAAATTTTGATTCCTGCACTTTCCGAGGAGTAAAAACTTATTCAAAAAACCCTCGGAAAAACAGGTCTCACACCCATTTTTTCTTCTAGCCTGCATTATTTTTTCCCTTTGGGACTATTTGGGGTGGGGATCTATCTTTCTGAACAATTCCTGCCAGATGTGGGTGGGATTTCACAGCTGCAAAGTTCTCTCCCCTTCCCTCTCCATGCCTGCTCTGGATCACAAGAGGAGAAAGAAAAAAAAATTAAAGCACCAGTCAGCCTCAAAAGATTCAATTGTAGCAAACAAATTCTCTTCCCTTCCCTCCTGCTCTGAACATGATCACAAGAGGAGAAAGAAAAAAAATTTAAAGCACCAGCCAGCCTCAAAAGATTCAATTGTAGCAAGGAAATTCTTGTGATTAGGAGAGATAGGCCTGCAGGAAGTTTTTAAAGACTCAAGTGAAACATTGTTGCAAAAATCACACAGCAGCCCACAGCCTGCATTTTACACAGATAGAAACAGAGGGAAACTGAAAGGGGAGATTAACAGGGGTGGAGATTAAAAGGTCCTGCTTCTCTGTGCTGGTGTTTTTTTTTTTTTTTTTTTTGCAGTTTGAGTGGGAACACCAGTCACATTCAGGCCATGTTATTCTCAAGGAAATAGGAATACCCAGAATGCAGACTCTGTCCTGAAAGTGGATTTAAAAAAATCCAACCCAGATTTTAAAAGTTAAGTAGGAACATGACCTGAGAGCTCTGCCGCCACCTCTATTGCTCAAGTGCTTTAAAGGACACTTATGGAGGCCTGGTGAGGGATGAGTGCCGGTCCATACAGATGCCACCCTTGTCTACTGCACCAAACACACCATGGAGAAGCAGTGTCCTATGCCCCCCTATGGTGTATTCAGGGCACAATGTAGGCACCATGTGGGTGTTGACCAAAAGGAAGACATCTCACGTGTTCAGTTTTTCTCCTTTCAGAGCCATTTGATTTGCCACAAAGGATATTCTGTTGAGGAGTATGAAGTCTTGACAGATGACGGCTATTATCTGACACTATATAGAATTCCCCATGGAAGAAAAAGGCGTACAGTCAAAGGTACTAAACTCTAACCTAATAAAACAATTTAAAAAGCTTAAGAGCTATGCCTGTACAGTGTTTTTTACATTGCAGTGCATTACCTCTACTCTGTTAAAAAAAAATCAGAACTGGACTTCATGACTGTCTATTTGTCTTATCCATCCATCTATCTATCCTGTGCTATAGTCTAGTCTCAGGACAGTTTGCAACAGCTTGCAATCAAATAAAAGCAATGAAAACAACGAAATACAATTTTAAAAGAAAATCAGCTTAGAATCTGTGAAAGCAAATGTCAAAAGAGAAACACTGTTATTCTTTAGCAAAAAGTGCAAAATATGACAATATGCTTGTGGTCACAGCTAAGATTTAATCCAGCTTTAGTCCACCTCTAGAGTGAGAGAACATATCATCCGCACTGAGGGCCTTTCCCTCTATGCCACCGAAAAACGGATCTATAAGATCTGTTTTCAGTGAACAGTTTTCTCCGAGAACTGTCCCAAGTAGGGACAGATTCTCAGAGGACCTGCGGGTCCACACACATGCGGGGTGGAGGCGCCAGGGCTCCGAAGGCCCTGCCCTGTCAAAAAGGGAGAGTGCATGCTCTCCCTCTTTCCCAGCTGGGCCCTCCTCCCAGCCTCTGTGATTGGCTCCATCGGAGCCACCATGAGGAGGCTGGCAGCTGGCTTCCCTGGGTTCCCCTTCACCTGAGAAAGCGTGATTGCACCTTTCTGGGCAAGGGGAACTCGCGTCCTACCCACCCCTGCCCCACCCAGGGTCACCCGCGTGTGATGCGCTCCTTACCTGCTTGCTGCCTGGCTGCTTCTGGCAGCAGGAGGCCCAGCGTGTGCTCACGAGGGCAGCTGGCCAATGGGAAGCTGCAGCACATGCGCACACGCTGGGCCTCCTGCTGCCAGAAGGAGGCTTCCCAAAGGGTCCCTAATTCCGTTCCCTTTGCAGAAGCTGCATCGTAATCCCTCCCCGAACCGGCTCTAAATCTGTTTTTAGAGCCAGTGCAGAAAGGGCCTGAGAGACTTTAGCAGAGGGGGTTGCTTCTCTGCTTGCAGGACTAAGCCCAATGGATTCAACATCTGACCAAAACAAAAACTCTGCCTGTGGTGCCATGGTTTGGCCTATTTCCCTATATATTTTGGTAGGCTAATCCAGCTTCAGTCCACCTTCAGAGTGAGAGAACTCATCAGCAAAGTGACCAGTAATATTCTTTTCATATTATCAATCCCGAAGGTGAATTTTCTGAGTTATTTAACACCGAAAGAAAACAACTTGTCACTTTGCTGATCTATTACCTCACTCTGAAAGTGAATTAATGGCAGATTAAATCTTAAGTGTGACCACCACAGCCTATGCGATGTGCTTCTATGAGAATTCCTAAGTATGTATCACCTAAGTACGTCCTACGTTTACAAAACTGTAAGATTAAAGATCACAGAATAAGAAGCTTTCTAGATGGCCTGGTATTGGAACAACGCACACAAACAAACAAAACAAAATAAAAAAACTATTTTTCTTGAAAATTAGGTCCAAAGCCTGTTGTATTTCTGCAACATGGGATACTTGGACAAGCTTTCTCCTGGGTTGAAAATACAGCCAACTACAGCTTTGGTTTCATATTAGCGGATTCTGGCTATGATGTTTGGCTGGGGAACAACAGAGGAACAAGATACTGTCAAAAACATCAGAATTTCTCAGTTGACCAAGAGGAATTTTGGGATTTCAGGTACTACAGTTCTATCAAAGAGCAAAGCAAATTATAACACTTTATGTATCCTGATTAAATGTTAGTATATCTGTTAGAATGTGTGTGCCTTTTCTATAACAGCTGGCCAGATGCACATTATTTCAATTTTAAAAGTGCTGCCTGGGCTACTAATTTGTTACCAAACCCAATTCAAGGTGCTAACTTTAACAGGCATTAAAAGCCTGGTTCTTAAATATATATATTTTAGTAGGCTAAATATGTATAATGGAATGTCTTCTCCCCTATCAACCAGCCTGTGCCAAGGTAAGTTAATAAATTCAGAAAAGTGTTAAAAACACTTTCCCTCCCCACTTTCAGTTATTATTTTAATATCTTATTATTTTTAATCATTCATTTTATATTTTTGTTTTCCATTTGCTGTCCTCTGCCCTGTGATCTCCTGGTATAGAATAAGAAAATAATGCCAATAATTTAAATAAATTAATTAGTGAATTACTAGTAGGGTCCTCCAGCCATAGTTAAAGACACAACATTATAGCATACCCAATACAGTCCTAGGATATTTAGACTATATTCCATGATATTGAAAGAGACTTTTTTAGAAGGGTTTTTAAATCCTCACAATGAGTATTAAACCAAAGCTTTTATTAAGCTACATATTTTAATGCATAACACTTGAGTAATCTTTTATTAAAACATACATGGAAGAAGAGACTTTCAGTGCCTTTTCTATCTAAAGCTATATAGTCAATTTTTCAATTAGAGAAATATTATGAATGTTCATATTTTCCATCTCTAAAATGCTTTCTTTTCCCCCCCTCCAGTTTTCATGAAATGGCCATGCACGATCTCCCAGCAATGATAAACTATGTATTACAGAAAACTGAACAGAAGCAATTGTATTATGTTGGCTATTCTCAAGGCACTACTCTAGGTATGCTAATTGGAATCAGGTTAGCATCCTTTCTCTTGCATTGCTGGTTTGCAGATAGGTGTGAGAATCAGGTTGCATCTATACAGACCATTTTAAGTGCCCTTGCAATGACCAGGGGCTAGGGTTGACAAATGGTCCCACCACCGTTCAGCCCCCGAGATCCTGCAAATTTCCATGTTTGAACAGAACTCCTGTCTAAATAATCATTTTCCTTCCTATGTGGATGCACAAAGGAGGGAGGAAGAAACTCCAAGGCTGCTATCACAGCTCTTCCCTTCATTTCTACAGGACCTTAGTCATGTGTCCACAGCTTAGCTGCTCCCATGATTGATTGGTACATGAGATTACCATGCAAAGCAGGAATGCACATACCTGCCCTGCACGTTGATGAAAGCCTTAGATAAAAACAATTGTGGGTTGCATTGCACAAGCAGTTCATCCAGGCACATAGGTGCATGCTGTGCTACCAGCTGCTTTCGTCACTACCTCTCAAGACAGGTGCGTCCTGCCTTTCTATACAAAGGTTTCCAGATGCTGCTGAGAAACAGGCCTTGGTTCCTGTTCAAGTTGTGGGGATGTTGTTGTATTTCAATGGCCTCTCTGTTAGCCAGTTCCTGTAATCTCTTTAGTTTGTTTGTTCAAATAAGATCTTGCCGTTTTCTGACCATGCATGTTCCGCTATTGCTGATTTGTCCATCTGCACGAGTCATACATTTCTTTTGTGTTCACGTTTTCTTTTTTCTATTGTGCGTGAGATCATTCCTATGTATACCTTCCCACATTCACACAGTATTTTGTAAATGCTAAGAGTGTGATGAGGGTTGCGTTTGTCTTGCTGGACCTGTGTCTAGAGGCTATAATGGGCTGGATGAGGGCCAATAAACAGAAGCTGAACCATGATAAGATGGAGACTCTGTGGATTGGTGGTTCCCAGGTCCAAGAACTGGGTAAACCACCTGTTCTGGATGGGGTTGCACTCCCCCTGAAGGAGCAGGTATGTAGTTTGGGAGTACCCCTAGATCCATCTCCGTCACTAGAGGCCCAAGTTGACTTGGTGGTATGGAGTCCTTGGTGCCAGATATGGCTGGTGCACCAGCTACCATCTTTCTTGGGCAGGGATAACCTAGCCACAGTAGTCCATGCACTGGTAACCTACCAGTTAGACTACTGAAATGTGCTCTACATGGGGCTGCCCCCTGAAGAAGACTTAGAAGCTGCAGTTAGTTCAGAATGCAGCAGCCCAACAATTGGCCAGTACAACTTATAGGAAGCACATAACACCTGTTTTGAAAGAGCTGCACTTCTTCCAATCTGAATTCAAGGTGCTGGTAATGATGCTTAAAGCCCTAAACTGCCTGGGACCTCAGTATCTGAGGGAATGCCTTCTCTCCTACAGGCCTGCCTGAGGTTTAAGAACTGCTGGAGGGGGGCTCCTCTGTGTCCCACCAATTAGAGAAATCTGTGCTGAGACATGGGGAAGGGCCTTCTCAGGTGTGGCAACCCACTTATGGAACACCTTTCCTCTGGAGGCCCAATTAGCGCCTACTCTTCTAACTTTTGGGTGCCAAGTAACAACCTGGTTTTTTTATTAGGGCCTTTAGCACTATTTTAACTTTTTAACTATTTCTGCTGTTTAATACAGTTTTAATGGGGTATGTATTTAATGTTTGTTGTATATGGTTTTTTTAAAAAAATTATTATTATAAGCTGCCCAGAGTTCTTGGGATATGGGGTGGGATAGAATTATTTAAATAAATAAATAAATAAATAAATAAATAAATAAATAATCTTGTAGTCATGAGGTTTGATTCTGTGCTCCTCCTCAAAGTCACAGCTCTCTTTCTGAGTTCTCGCAGCCCCGCCTACCTCACAGGGTGACTTGTGTGGGGAGAAGAACAGAAAGCTTTGTCAGTTGCTTTCAGTCCTCTTAAATGGGTGAGGAAAGTGGAGTAGAAAAGCCAACTCTTCTCCTTCTCCTCCTTCCCCTTCTCCGCCTTGCTGTGTTTGATTAAAGCCTATGTTGTATATCCATCCTCCCAACCCATCCACCCCCTCTGCTACTTCTCTCCTTCCAATACAAACTATCCCTACAAACAATACAAAAGAGCTAAATACTGTGTTTTTCCTCCACAGGTTTCATTGCATTCTCATCACTGCCAGAGCTGTCTCAGAAAATAAGAATGTTTTTTGCCCTGGCTCCTGTGATTTCCATAAGGCATTCCCAAAGCCCTATGATAAGATTGCTGACCTTAATTCCTCAACACCCTAAAAAGGTATTGGCTCATATATATAATTTTAGATATTTATATACCACCCTATACATTGCCCTAGGGTGGTGAACAGAAATAGCAATAAAAAGAATAAAATAAATAATAAAAAGCAGAGGTTATTTATAATCCAAAACCACCGTAGCCTTGCTCACTGAATGTACGGATCAAAAGAAAATATTTTAGCATATAGTTGAAAGCCATTAATTTGGTTGTCTACTATATATTTTATGCCTACAAGAACCAAGCAACGTAGGACTCTATAGTGCCCTTTCCACGCATAGCCTTATTCTGCACTATATCTTAGGATAGGGGTCTGTTGTCTGCATGCTAATGCAGATTCCAGAAAGCCTCATCAGGGACCTGCCATAGACAACAGGCCCCTATTCTGAGATATATTCCAGAATAAAGCCAAGTGCAGAAAGGGTCAAAGGGCGAGCCGCTCTCAAAAAGTTGTTATAAAGGGCCTTTCTGCACTTACATTTAAAATACTATAATCCGAGGCCTAGTCCACTTTGGCCCTCTGCCCTCCTCACTCTGGAGCAAGAGAGAGACCACGTTAGCACCTACAACAGACAGCCACATTGGACATAGTTTAACCAGGTCTATGCAGCCAAAATGGCTGCTTAGATTTGGATACCATTAGACCCATTTCAACAGGTCTACTGGTGGTTCAAGCGCCTGTCGAACAGAACAGGTTAGGCATGCAGAAGGGTGCATGCCACCATGTTCTGGTTTAGCAGGAGGACCCATTTGGTAGCCACAAAAATGAGTGCCCCTGCAGCCCTGAGTTCAAGAAGTTTCATGCCTAGCTGTTGATTTCCTCATAGTAGGCTCCAAATCTTGTGTGATCTTCAGAGAAGCACAGGTTGCTGCAGCAATTGTCCTGGAGCAGTCCATCTTGAGTGCAGAAACAGCCAAAGTTCCTAAAGCTAACTTCAGTTCCCATAATGCTGAGAAACATAATATTCAGTGAAACTCATCAAAACTATAGCAGTGGGGCTGAGATGTGTGGATTGGAGAAATCCTTGAGCAAGAACAGATATTAGAGACAATGCTACCTTATCTGTCCCCTTTGCTGCTCCAGTTGAAGGCTTCATGTGTTATTTCAATGCATGGATGGGCCTAAGTGATTGCAATGGACTTAAATAATTTTCTCTTCACATCTTAGTGAAGGCAGCTCTTCAAGAGGAGGTGTTGCAGAAAAAGGCACCCTCCTTGTATCCATTTCAGAGTGAGGAGGTGACATTTTCCATGGGGCCTCCACGCAGGGCTGTTAGAAACGGCCCCGCAGAGAAAGTGCCTCCACAAGCAATCATGCCATAAAACATCCTGTGCCTTTGAAGGTGCACGTTGCTGCCAAAAATGGAGACAGGGTGGTGGTAAGTGCCTTCTGAGACCCTTGAAGTTTGGACATGGATACACAGGTATCTTTTAGAAGTTCATTGTGGATAATATCCTTTTCTACCCTCATAGGGCATTTTTCCTGGGAAAAACTTTATTCTGTCACGTAAACCTATAGGATACTTTACCAGCATGTTGTGCAGGAATGCACTGAAGGATTTTTGTGAGCGCTTTGTGTTCTCTCTAAGCGGATTCAATGCAACCAACGTAAATATGGTGTGTATGTGCGTACGTGCATAGTCTCTATCTTGAACTTATAGCGAAAGGTGATGGTTGTGGCAGAATCCTAGCAGCAACATAGCTCTATGTATGAAGAAATGAGGAGGTCCTTCTTGCTTTTTTTTTTTCACAGTGCAGTTTATGTTCCTTGTGAAATCACCTTTTCCCAACCAAGTTATTTCATCCTACTACTGGGGTGGGGTGAGGTGCTGCTAAAACTAGGTCGATGGTGGGCGGAGAAGAACCCATGTAATCCAATGCTTTCTTCCTTTGATGGCTGTAAAGTTACTGAAAGTTCAAAAGTGGCATATGTATACCTTCCCACTTTTCCTGATTTCCCAATAACATCTCTGACCATGAAGGCAACATGCAGTCACTAGAGAAACTTCCACCTGTGCTAACCCATGATGATTTTTGTAAATGAAAAACATGCAGGTGATGTTGCCCTTTCTTCTCATGGGTGCTGCTGATTTATTATTTTCATTTACCTCCCAAATTTTAAAGATATCTCAATTCTTTTCTTAGAGCCGAATGAGTGTATATGCAGCTCACTATCCTGATCAGACTTCGTATAAAAACATTCTACACTGGAAACAGGTAGCAAGTTGTATATTTAACCTATTATTGTGTTTGTTCTGCCTCAGAAATAATTCTTGGTTTAACTTTTTAACTTTTTTCCTTGACAGAATCCTAGCAGCAATATAGCCCTATGTATGAAGGAGAAGTGAGGAGACCCTTCTCACTATTTTTTCACAGTGCAGCAAATGTTATATGTTTATGTTCCTTGTGAAATCACCTTTCACCTTTCAACAGGCTAGTGAGATGATATAATGAACTCTTCATTGACTTAAACCACAGAACAACAATAACTAAGGCCACATTCTACCTGTCAGCCACACCCCCGCAACCACATTGTCAGCCACACCCCCGCAACCAGCTTGTCTGCATCCTCAGGCCACAGCAATTGAAACTGATCCAAGTGGACTGGACCAGACAGTTCTCTGGACACCTTGTTTAGATTCTGCCCAGTTGTGACATCCAATCCCCTATGAATCTGGGTGACTTTGTCCTCAAATTGCTTCATAAATTTATCACAGCAGATAACTGACCCTGACTCATGCTTCTTTGAGCTCAATTTTATAAGACCATTTACTACTCTGAATAGCTCTGCTGGACAGCTGCTTGAGGACGCAATGGTGGTGGAGAAAAAGTTCTTTTTTGCTGCCATCACCGCCACATGGTAGGCAGAATAGTGTGCTCTATTCAGTCAGACTCACAGCCGGATTTACACCACCTGTGCTTTAGCTGTCGACCTTCCTGTTTCATAGCCTGTAGCTTCATGGAGTACCAAGGAGCTTTTCGGGCTCCACAAGCATGCTGAGTGCACTTGGGAGCAATCATGTCAATAGCCCTGCTCATCTCCCGGTTCCAGAGAGAAACCAGGGTTTCGACAGGAGCACCAGTCATGCCGGCTGGAAAATCCCCCAGAGCATTGAGGAGTTGCTCGGAATTGTCTCCGTGGGCGGATCATTTCAGTAGGTCCCACTCCACACATGGGAGCTGCCATTGCAAGTCCAAACCTCACCAGTGAATTGCAGTGGGAGGGGAGGCCCTCTTGTTTGTCCCACCACCTTCTGTAGTAAAAGGCGTGGGCACCCAGGAGAGGGCCTTCTCAGTGATGGCCCCCCAGGCTATGTAATAATTTTCCCCTTGAGATGTGTCAGGCTCCTTCATTGTATATGTTTAGGTGGGCTGTAAAGACACACCTCTTTGTCCTGGTCTTTTGTTAAATGGGAATATACTGTTTCTTCCCACTTTACAGACACTGTTACTATTTTAATATATACTGTTGTTTTAATATATGTATGATTTTAAATGTTGTGACCCACCCTGAGACTTTTGGGTATAGTGCGGGATAGAAATACAAATAATAATAATAAGAAGAAAAACCTGGCCTGCCACAGTTTTATCCAGGGTTCAATTGGGGGTTCTGTTCTTAAAAAGACAGTATACAATTTCTACCTTCTAATACATAACCGAACCCTATTCTCTGTCCCCAGTGGGGGCAGCACAGTGTTCAAGAAAGTTTTGTGCATGTACTAGCAGTACTTGTGGTAGTAGAGGCAGTGATCACAACGATAAGGTCTACACAGTTCCATGTCTTTGGCTTGTCTCTTTTAATTGCCTTTAAAGTGAGACAATCTGGGATTGTTAACCAGACAATCATTATTGGAGCAAAGCTGTGAAGAACCCACACTGAACAACCCAAGCCCCTCAGAACGCTTACTGTTAACTGTTTAGATGCCAACCTTGATCTTAAACACAAAAAGTAATGAAGTGCTTGTTTTCCTGACTTTCTTTGCTTTCTTCTTCTCTTTCTGCCACCTCCTTCGTCTTCTCTTTCTCTTTCTCCTTCTTTCTTCCCAGACTTTCCTTGGTATTCCAAAGAGTGTCAATTCTTACTTTTATATTCTTTTGATAGACACAAACAGGATTGTTCAGATATTTTGACTATGGGAATGAGAATCAGGCCAAGTATAACCAGGTAAGAAAAAAAGGGGAGGGGAAGGAGGAACAAACTGTGTCAATAACAGTTATGTGTTTACTGTATCCACTGTCTTATCTGCCTACATCAAGATCAAAGTGTAGTATTCTAAACTCTCTCCATTTCCTGAAGCATTGGTGGCTATTCTGTTTCTGCCTCCCCCTATTCTTCTATAATGACAGGGCACAGGGTCTTACAATAAATTTAGTTCCTTTAGGTTAACTTTCTTTAGCTGCTCATCAGGGGTGTGCACGAAAGCAACTTTTGACATTCAATTCGATTTGAATAGAATATATTAATTTCTGAATTTGTACAAATAGAGAAAAAATGAAAGTATTCAAATTTGAACCAATTTGAATGCA
The DNA here is from genome assembly GCA_023333525.1 of Aspidoscelis tigris stejnegeri. Lineage (NCBI taxonomy): Eukaryota > Metazoa > Chordata > Lepidosauria > Squamata > Teiidae > Aspidoscelis > Aspidoscelis tigris. The sequence continues at coordinate 84,355,126 of JALMGA010000002.1, read as the reverse complement.
CTTGTATTTATTTGTACGAATATTCGATTCGTGTCTGATCATATGAGTGTCGACAACATTTTTATGTGTCTGTACGCATCCGTATGCATTTGTATGCATCCCATTTTTATCCTGTATACAACCTGTTTTCATCCCATACATATCTGTACAAATGCATACTGATACGAATAAGATGCGTACAGAAACGTATGTAATGCATATGTCTCAGTACGCATACAAATGTCCAAATAATTTATACAAATTATTCAAATCATTTGGATTCGTTCAAATGGTAAAAAACGAATGTATAGACATTCAATTCAAATTCAAATGTCCAAATTCGAATGAATTCAATCGAATTTCAAATATTTCAAATATTCTTGCACATCCCTACTGCTCATATTTCCATTTTTTCCTAGTTTGGGGACAAAAACTTGGAAAAAATTATCTCTGAAAAGCTTCTAAAACATTCTAGATCGTGAGCAAACCAATACAGTTGTTAGTTGCTCTTATCTGTTCTAAATTCTGGAAAAGTATAAATACTGCTGTATTTTTGTACTTCCTAGAATGATCCTAAACTGTATAAAGTAGAAGACATGATTGTACCTACTGCAGTTTGGAATGGTGGAAATGACTTGATTGCAAACCCAACAGACACAGAGATCTTGCTTCATCGAATCACTAACTTAGTTTTCCATCAAGGTTTTCCTGACTGGAACCACTGGGATTTTATCTGGGGTTTCAATGCTCCCAAACGCATGTACTTCAAAATCATTGAACTGATGAAGAAATCACTGTAAATCAGCATTTTAATATCTCTTATATCATCGACTGGATTCGTAACTTTGCCAGTGTTCCTTGGAGGATTTGTAAGCACAGCAATCCAGTGATCCAGACTAGCACGTATGTATGTATTTCGCACATAATCTTTTATTAGTTTACTTTAAGATTTCCAAGTTTACTTCATTCCTTATTCCATTCCATTGATATGTCTTGTTACCTGTTTCTTTATCCTCAAATACTCGTTTTTCTTGACATGAGAGTGTGCTCATGATATAAAAGGGGTATGTGAGAAGAAATTAGGCTTCTGAAGGGTCAATGAGGAAGGGAAATGATTCACTCCATTTGCTATTTGATTTCAGATTTAATTTATATTGCAATAACTTTGGAGTAGAAATAAATGAATTGGATGATTCCCTTCACTGGCTTGGTTTTTATAGCTGTTAATTTTATTTTTTCAGAGAGATAGAACTGGCACATTTCTTCTTGTTGAGAAATGGGTTTTTGCATTTCTAAAGAGCTAGCCAAAGAAGCTAAAAGCTGCACATGCTTTTGAAAAAACACCATGGCTGCGTCTTCATGACATGACTTAATTCGGTTTAAATAATTTGAAATAAATGAACCGTAACGAAGCTGTCTACACGGCTTGCAATTTGACCCGGTTCCGTGGCATTCCGATTGCAGCCTTAACTCGGAATCAATCCTGGGAATCCCCACGACAAACCTCCCATTCTTCTCCTCACAACAGAACACCCTGTGGGATAGGTGGGACTGGCTGTGGTGGCAGGTGCCAGTGGGAGGGACGGGAGAAGGAAGCGAGAAGAGGACCAGCCAGCTGGCCGCGCTTTTTCCTGTCAGGCTCTCTGGCCCCACCGTGAGGGGAGGCGGCGGTGGTGTGGACTGGTCAGCGGCGCGGCTCGTTCGCAGCTCTCCTCTGCGGGCGGGCGGGCGGGCGGGTGAGGGAGCCACTGACTGACTGAGGCGCCACCGTGTGAGCGTGGGCAGGCAAGGAGGCGAGGCAAGGAGTGCGGAGGAAGGATGGAAGTGGGCAGGCGTAGCGAAAGGCTTTCACAGGGAAGCGGCAACGGCTCTGGAGCGGCCGGATTCGGATCGGATTGACCCTCTCAGCCCGTCGCCTCGGACAGAGCGTGCCTGAGGGGGGCTGCTGCTGCTGCTGCTGCTGGAGGAGGGAGGTCGGCCGGCATTGTGGTTCATCCATTGCCTCTTCTCTCCCCCCCCCACTGTGGCGTTGTAGCCCTGCTGCTGCAGAGAAGGGGTCCACTGCCGACGCCGCCCGCCACTCCTCCCTCTCACTGCCCTCCTCCCCCACTTTGCCATTGCTGCTGCTCCTGTGCATGATTGATCGGCCTCCTCCAGCCGAAGGAAGATGCTCCGCCGCCGTCGTCGCAGGAGCAGGCGGGATTGATTCAGCGCTGGGCTTATCCAGCACTACGAGGGGTGAACGGCAGGCGCCCCCACCCGCAGCAGGATGGGGGGTGTCGCTTCATTTCCCCAAGCAGCAGCAGCAGCAGCAAGTAAAGCCCCATGGTTAAATACAGAATCTCAGCTGCTTTGCCTCCTTTCACTTTCAAAGGTCTGAACTTCTAAAATTGCGCAAATTTGCAACATTGTTAGAACATAAGAACATAAGAGAAGCCTTGCTGGATGGGGCTTAACTTGCTGCTGCTGCTGCTGCTGCTGCTGTTTTGCTTCAGATCAGGCAGATCAGGCAGGGAAACACACACACCCCATGACGTCCGCAGAATACGGGCAGCCATTGGTTACAGTGCGATTGGGGGCGGGACAGCCTGGACATGGAATCTCATCCCGGAAAATGATACTGTCCACACAGTAAAAAATGAAACACGTATCAAGGGCACATTCCGGAGTGAGACCTGTTGAAATCAGGATTTATTTCAAATCGGTATAACGTGGTTTAACACGGAAGAAGTGTGTTAAGCCGAACTGCCATCTGAACTGTGAGGACTCAAATCGTTTTGAATTCGAGATAACGATGCCGTGAAGACGCGGCTCATGTTTTCTTTCCATTCCCTAGCTGGCTGAAATATCATCAGGTTTTGAAGGCCTGGGTGCCAGGTTTGGAGTGATTCCCAGTCCTTCTTCATGGTCTATGGTTTACCTGTCAAAAGTACTCAGACAGACAAAGTGGCAGCCCTTCCATGATATTAGGGTCACCACTAGGCTATCACAGAGCATTTTTCTGAGTTTCAAACTTCAGTCCTAATATTCTGCTTATGTCTCTTAAATCACATGCAGGTGCTGGGCTGTAGACACATAGGGGGTTTTTCCACTGACCTCCCTTAATCTGGATCTAAGATGATCCAGATCTAAGGAATGGGTTCTTCAACTAATCTCGATCTATTAGATCTGAATTAAGGGAGGTACCCAATGCATCCCCACTGCCCGCAGTGCAAACTCCAGAACACCCATGTGGCGAATCTGGATCGACTAATGTGGGGCCCACCCATCACCCAAGGTTTTTTGGGAGACAGGGGATGCAATCTCGGTAGATGCTACAGAGATTCTTCGAAAATCCTCTTGAGTGGCTCTGGAGAATGTCCAGAGCTTTGTCATAAGCTCCAGAGATTCTCCAGAGTGATCTGTCACAAACTTCAAAGATTCTCCGCAGCCTTTGACAAAGGTCCATAGGACTGGCATTGCTCTTGAATGGGGTCCTCTTTGGAGCCTGTGCTATTCTTTGGAGCTGGCTTCAGAGCCAGCTTTGGAACCGGCTTTGGAGATTGTGCACAAGCTTCAGAGCTTTGGGTTTTAGGGCACCCTTCATCGGTGTGCCCCCCCCCCCCCCGGAGCTCCCCTAGAGCCCATTGCCTGATCATGGTGGAAACATGCTTTGTATAATCCAGATTTGATGTCTGAAGACCCCATTGTAGACCCCTTTAATGGAGTCCACAGGAAATCTGGAATGTAGGTCCTGATGGACCCATTCAATCAGGATTTCCCTAGAACTGATGGAAACAAATGTGGCTGTAATGGGGTCTGCAGTGGAAATGGGGTCTTCCTGCTCTAAGCCGAATGGGCCATTAATGGGCCCCTAATGGGTACGTAATGGATACTTTGTGCTAGTGGGAACCCCCCATTGTCATTGACAGGTGAAAAAGATGATATAGTGGGGGATACTCGAGTAACTAGGACATCAGGCAGAGTAGAACCTTTTAGGTTATGCACTCTTTGCAACTACAAACTGTGACCATTTAAAGCAGCAACTATTGGGCAATGCTTCTAAAGCAAGCTCCTATTTTCCCAGTTTCCACTGATGAACAGCATTCTGGAAGCAGTAGAGATAGAAATTCATTGGGGACAGGGGGTGAGTACAGTCACACATTGGTCAAGTTCTTCAGGTATTACAGTCAATTTTCATTTTTTTTCCTTATCTGGTCTTGGCCCATTATGTCTACTGTCATTGCTCATGGCTTTTCTTTCAGTCAGGACCAACATGTGCAGAACTACAGGAAAAAAAAGAAGAAGCAATTGCGTAGCATTGTGGCTGTTATTCCAAGCGTTAGCAGTAATTATAGCCTTGGCAGAATTATCATTCTCAGTATATATTTAATGTCAGATAATATCACTGTAGAAATTAATAGTAATATGTGGTTGCTTGCTTTCCATCACATAGCAAGTTCCGTGTTAGGGTCTAGGGATGTGCATGAATATTTGTAAAATTTGTTATTCGTATGATTTTGGGCACTCATCTACGAATAGAATGTCACGGCATTTGTTCATTGACATTTGTAGAAATACAGTTGTTTTGGAACATTCATACAAGCTTCGGAGCGTTTGTGAAATGGGGAGGTGGGAAAGCAGCTGCACAGTCACATCAGCAATCGATCCAGAGTGAATTTGGCATGGTTTGAGAGTGGATTCAAAGTGGATTCAGAGCAGATTTGATGCTTTCAGAGTGGATATGTTACAGGATATGTATCAGATACGTATTGGATACATATGCATTCGTGCTGGATATTTGTATATATTCATATAAATAGGTCCGTATCAAATATAATCTTATCACATTCAAAGGGGATCTATTCAAGTGAATACAAGTTTTCTTACATTCAATTCAATACAAATCAAATGCAAAAAAACCCAACCATTCATTTGCATTCCTATTAGTGTCATACCACATAGTGGAATTTCTGGAGAGGCATCAATGTTTCTGTTTGCATCTGTTTTTACATTATCAATGAATCAGAGAATTATAGAGATGGAAGGGATCTCCAGGGTCATGAATCCCAACTCCCTACTCAATGTGGGACCCACTAAACCATCCCAGATAGATGTCCAGCCTCTGCTGGAAGACCTCCAGTGTGGGAGAACTCAACACCTCCTATGACAACCTACTCCATTGACTGATCACCTTTATTGCCAGGAAGTTTTTTATAATATCTAATCAGAATCAACTCCCTTACAGCTTCTTCCCATTGTTTCTAGTTCTTCTGTCTTATGTAAGTGAGAATAAGGGTAATCCCTCTGCACTGTGACAACCCTTAGGATACTTAAAAACAACTATCATGTCTCCTCTCAGTCTTCTCTTCTGCACGCCTAGATCCTATAACCATTCCTCATAGGACATGGTTAGCAGAACACTCACCATTTTGGTAGCCCTCCTTTGAACTTGCCCTAGTTTGTCAATTCTTTTTAAAATCAGGGTGCCCAGAATTGGACGCATTGGATAATGTGCCTCAGGGTGCCACCACATTGACTCCAGCACATTGACTAACAGAATAGAGACGTTTTCGCACGGGGCTGAACGGAACGCGGAAAAGACAGCTGTGGACACGTCATCCGCATTGCCCGCGCGCGGCTTGCGTTCCGACGTGTCCGCAGCTGTCTTTTCCGCGTTCGAAATGTAGAGCACTTTAAAGTGCTCTACACGCGTTCCAACGCGGACGAGCCGCCCGCAGCCGTTCGGGAGGAGAAGCATTGTCGATCTGCCTCCGCGGCTGTCTGCGCGCCCCTGGCCGGCGTTTGCCGGCTAAGGCAGCTTCGGGCGCTTTGAGCATTCGCACCCAGACGCTCCGGAACGCGTTTACACGCGTTCTGGCGCGTCTGTGTGTGAAAGGGGAAAGCGCCCGGAGCTGCCTTAAGCTTTCCGCCTGAACGCGTTCCGTTTCGAACGCGATGCAGTGCGGAAATGCCTTAGGATACTGCAGAGCCTGAAAGCATCATTCAAACAGAGGCTGATTTGCACTTCGGCCCGTTGTTTACAATTAGGCAACATCTGGGCTTACAGGAGGCACTTACAGCCTACAAGCACCTCCTGCCTGCCCAGAGGTTGCCTAATTGTAAACTAGTTGTGGTGCACAACTTCGTGGACCACAAGCTACCCAACCCTCCCCAATTGTGACTGGGAACTTACTTATGCATCCAGCCGGTGATCGTCTGCACTCTGGCCGGCTGAGATGGTCATTGGAACTGCTGTGCAAGTGCACTGGCAGCTCACGCAACCCCCCGGTATCACTACGAGAGCTGTACACAGAGCTGTAGCAACAGTGCTGATGCACACACAGTTGTGCAGTGTGCCACACTCAAATTGGTGGCGCTCTGCAGAGGAGCAGCGGCACAAGCAAACACAGGTAAGTGATCAATCATGCGTGGGCTAGGCCGTCATGTGAAATCATTCCAGTAATCAAAGGCAACTGACTCACAGGAAAGAATGTTGGTACACCAAGAGGAAGAAACAGGCCACCTGAGAAACTCTAAAGAGGAGGTGTATTAGATTAAGAGCTATGGTTAAATGAAGGGTGTGGCAGTATACATCACATCAAAAGACAGATCAATGTGATTTGTTTTCTGTATTTGAACATAAGTATTTAGGATTTGGTAATGGGCACGAGGTGTAATGGACACCTTTTCACATAAACATACCTTTGACACTTTTAGAAATGGTATAGTGATACCTGTTGAAACAGCAAGAAATCAATATTACATATTACTTGGACAGAATATTATGTTTCAGCAGCTAAAACAACAGTGAAGTGATGATGCTCTTAAACATTTATTCCACCTTGATGTAAGTTGCCTCTAAAAGTCATCTGCAAGGATTCAAGAGCAGATGAAGGTTTTGCTTTTGTTTGTTTGTTTGTTTAATTAATTAATTTTGCATCAGTACAACAAACAATGCTGCTTAAGAATGCCCAGAAATAATTGATGGGGCATTGTGTGAGATGGAATGCTGGACTAGTTGGGCTGTAGCCCAATCCAGCAGGGCTTCCCTTATGTTCTTAATGGTCCTAGCAGTACTGTATCATGACTTCATTGTCTCAAATGCCAATCTACTCCCACTTGATTACCCCTGGGATCCTGAGAATGCCTCAATTGCAACATAATTTCCATCATTGCTATGTTTCCACGTACACCGCCACAAACACCCATGTGATGTGTTCATGGGAGACATTATTGTGGATGGAATGTGACTCACCCGTAATGATTGTGTTGGAAATGCAATTACGGTATTTTCTGGTGTATAAGACTACTTTTTAACCCAGGAAAATCTTCTCAAAAGTCAGGGGTCATCTTATACGCTGGGTGTTGTCTTCTTATACGGCGAGTATATCCCAAACTCTATATTTTAACTGGAAAGTTGGGGGTCGTCTTATACGCCCAGTTGTCTTATACGCCAGAAAATACGGTAGCAGTTACCCAGAAATTTAGGTATAGAAAAAAGAAAATGGGTGAACCAGAAAACCTACCTTTTAAAATTATTTTAAAAATACAATTGGTTTTTCATTGCTTCTGGAATACATGAGGTAAGATAATAATGTTGTGGGGGAATCATGAATTATTTTTGGGCAGCCTCTTTGACCTGTCCAATTACAGCCATTCCTGTCCGTATGAGTATCCATTAAGGCTTTAGAAGGGGGGTGTAGTTTTTGAAAATGTCAAAGAATCAGAAAATTGAAAACATTTTTTTTTCCACTTGGAAAATGATGGTGCAAACTAATAAAGATATAGTTAGCTGTCGATAACAATACTGGAATAAATTACGAAATTAATAAGATATTCGTCCAGCACCCCTAACTATAATGGTACTTCCCAGGCCCCATGATCAGGACAAATCTTTTTGTTTCCTTTTTTTTAAAATTTAATTTGTATTATTTTATAACACAACCTTAAAACTTCAAACTCTTGATATAAAAATGTACACATATTTATATTACATCATTCGGTTGTTGACAATACATCACTTCCTCCGTTCTTCTGAGTCTTCTCTTCGTGTCTCCTCTTCAGTGATCCGCATCAGTAGTTTTTCTTTCTTTCAGCTGTCCATTTGAATATACAGTCAATCAAATCCAGCAGTGATTATTCCTACTTCTTGTAGAAAATCAATGAAGGGTCTCGAGTCCTTTATGTTCTTATCTATTGTCCTGCTCTTTGAGTTTGTTAATTTGTCAGTCTTTGCTAATTCAGTTAGTTTAATTAGCTAGTTCTCCATAGAAGAAATTCCATCTTCTTTCCATTTTGGTGCATATTATCTAGATTTTATCTATTGTTCCTAATAAAAACATTTCTGGTCTAAATGGTACATTAATTTTTAAAATATTTCTCATTATAGAATGTGTTTCCATTTTTCTTTGCTTTTTTACACATATGGTTAAATGTTCCTTCACTTGTTTTTAAACTTCCAACACTTATTAGACACGTCTTGGTCACAAACAGTATCTGTGGTCTTTTCCTAGCTTTCCATGACAGAAAGAGAGGAGAGGAAGACTCCTAGAAACCATCTCTTCTCTGCCTTTTTTATAGCCAGAAATTGGAACCCAAAAACAACCCTGCTGATTATAGTAAACATTTTTTATTGATTAGTCCATGTGACCATATCAAAAAACAGAAATATCATACAATAGATAAAAACTTAAAATCTGATAAAATCTGCACGGATCTTCATTGCCCTCAGGGTAAAAAGTGCAACCTTTATAACGGACTGTCTGTCTGAGCCCCTGAGCAGAATGTGGAGTTTCCCAGTATCATCCATTGGGCTATAGTTGTCAAAAAGAGGGTCAATATAGTAGCCCCTTATTTTCTCGTAAAGCCAGCAATTCAGAAATAGATGTACTAGGTCCTCAACAGTGTTTTCGCCACAAACACAGATCCTCCTGTTGTAAGGTAAACCCTGATAGTGGCCAAGTTTGGACATAACCCTGCTGATTATGGTTCTTCCTTTGTTAATAAATGAAATTGTATGTGTACCTAGTCTTCTCATAGCTTTTCCCAAAAAGATGCAAATTAACCTAACAATATCTCCAAAATTCTTCCTGAAAGGTAAAAACTAGTTCTCCAGCTGTCCCAAAAGAAGTTAATTTTATGCTAACATGTTTCCTTGGGCAATCTTTTGTCTCTTTTTAATGGAATAGTTCATGTGTGTACTTAGCAGATTTCTGCACCCGTAAGACTCAAGATATCCTAGTGAGATCCACTTCCTCAGGAACATCTGAATTATTTTCTTGAGACAAAAGATATTATTCTCCCTTAAACCTCAGCGATCAATTGTTAATGTCAATACAGCCAATATTTTATCATTCTTTGTCCTCTCTGGTAGTCTTGATTTACCAACTTAAGTGGCCCATTAAGGTTCCAGCAGTATCAAGAGGTCAGCAGGAATTGTTGCATCATCAGCTCTTGAATGGAGAGACAAACCTGCTTTGTCTTGTAAAATGTTACAGAGCTTTCCTTTGTTCTTGGAAACATTTTAAAAGTCCAAGGCTTTTATTCCAAGTTAATGGTCCTAGCCTCTTATTATTCCAGTTGAAGCCAAATCCCAGAGCTCTGATGGAATCACACTCCATCTTAGGACTCATGGTCCAAGGCACTGCTTTACACCAGAACTTTTCCAATTGTGTTTAGCCAATTATTTTTATTAATAATCATCAATGGTATCACCTCTTCACACTAAAGCTAAAATGCTGTAGAACGCTTCGGCCTGAACCCATCTAAGACACTTTCCTATCCGCACTGGCAGGTAAAGGACACGTTGCAAACATGTCTTTTACCTACCTACGTGGGATATAAAACTGTGTTAAATGCGTTAGGGCTAAACAGCCATCCCATGACTCACAAGTCCCTTCCCCGGCCTCCCCCCATTGGGTCCCTTGGAGCCAGGGGTGGACAGCACTGGCGCCTCCCTTCTCTGGGCTCGCACGCAGTCCAGAAGCCCAGATCAGGCTCCTACAGCTGGCAGAACCCCCCCCCAAACACCCACCCACCCCACCCCGGGGCTGTACCCACATGCCCGCTCCTTACCTGGTGGTTGCCCAGTTGCTACTAGCACAATTGGGCCAGCCATGCTCTGCGCCTGCACGCAGGATGGGCCTTGAATGGCCAGGCACCCACACCTGCCCAGATGGCCAGTTGAAGCCAGGTGGGTACCTGGCCAATCAGGGACCGCCCCGCACACAGGCGCAGTGCGCGGCCGGCCCCCTTGCCCTAGTTGCTCCCCGGCACTGAACAGGTAAGCCCCATTCATGTGCACACACTCCTGGGGTGGCTTGGGGGATGTTGTGTGGGAGTCCCACCAGCCCTGGGAAGCCAATCTCACCCCAGGGAGCCTGCGGGACCACAGGGAAGGGAGGTGCCAGGCCTCCCCACCCCTGCCTCCACAGCAGCCAATGGGGGCAGCCCAGGGGAGGGATCCAGCTGTCACCAAGTGATAGTATGCAAATTCCTTCCCTCTGATACAGCTGGGAACGTGCCGGGATGGGCCAAATGCACCAGAACAGTTTCAGAGCACTTTTTTGTGCTCTGAAACTCAAATGCATGTAGACGTGTTGGGATAGGAGGGGCAGGCCAGAACGGAGCTGCTGGCCCAGGGGAGCGAATGCTCCATCCCAACACATTCTACACGCATGCGAAAAGGCCTTAGGTAAAAAAGATAACACCAAAACAGCACAGCCTGTAAACAGTCTCAGCTATATATAAACTGGGCTCTGAAGCAGACCAATGCAATGACCAAAGCAGGGAGTCACCCTGTCATATTATAGTGAGGGCCTGAGTCACAGGACCAGTGGCTTCTGGTCATGATAAGGTTGTGTATATACACACACAGAATACAGTTCAAACCTTTTCAGCAGGTGTGGGAAAAAATACCACAAAGCTAGTCTGGGAAGTGTTTATATGACCTTCACAATGTCCTGATCTCAACATCATCAGATGATAGAGGGCTTTAAGCAAGCCTACATCCACAGAATATCTTTGGTGACTTCTCCAAGATGTTTGAAACAACCTCCCTGCCAAGTTCCTTCAAAAACTGTGTAAGGGCTCATCCCCATGGGGCTGCCAATGCCCCACGGTGTATTTGGGGGACCCTTAATGCAAATCTAATTCGCATTAAGAAGTCCCCATGGCAATCCGCTTGTCCCCATGAAAACCGTGGCAAATCCCTGCTTCAGGATGCTGTGGTTTTCTTCCCCCCTTTGCCTGAGCAGTTAATTGCCCAAGTAAGGGCTTGATTTGCCCCAAACAACCACCTGACAGCTGCCCTGCAATCAGCTGAGCAACTGTCCAGTGGCTATAGGGGCTGTAAAGAGCAGGGAAGATTTTTAAAACAGACATGAGAGCCCTTTAAAACAGACACGGCTCTCACATCTGTTTTTTAAAATCTTCCCTGCTCTTTACAGCCCCTATAGCCACCTGAAAGTTGCCCAGCTGGGTGCTATATACCCACCTGAGAGTCCAGCTATCAGGTGAATATAGGGCACCCAGCTGGGCAACTGCCAGGTGAGTATAGGGGCTGTAAAGAGCAGGAGAGATTTTTAAAAATAGATGCAAGAGCTCTTTAAAACAGACATGGCTCTCGCATCTGTTTTTAGAACTCTTCCCTGTTCTTTACAGCCTCTATACTCACCTGACAGCTGCTCTGCAACCAAATAACCTGACTGCAGAACAATACATGCTAGCTCCTTATTTTGGATGCTGTACACTTGCAAAGTGGGGGGGGGATTACACATATTGTCTCGCATGTAGCCCATATTAGGGCTTTGCATGGAGATGCTCCCAAGGCAAAGCAGGGTTAAATTTGGAATAAAAATTGCATGGAGTTGGGCCCTAAGTGTACCTAGAAGAACTGATGCTGTTTTAGATTTCTATTTGGTCATTCACGTCACATTTTGTAAATGGAAAAAAAGAAAAGAAATATTAACATGCTTCAGAGCATTTTTTCCTGCATCTGCCTACAACTTTTTCACAGTAAACTATATATATGCAAAAAATAAGAACTTGCTGGCAGATGTTCAACCCTGACCGCATCTTTACCGCAAAGTTAGTGTAAGAAAAAAAATGAATCAGTGTTTTTCATCATACAGAAAACATCAATTTGAAATGAAGCCATATTAGAATTCAGTTAATTATATTGTAGTGGAGTATTACAAATGGCACTTAGGAAGGTTCTTCTCCGCATAAAGTATGATTATGAAGTACTTTCAAGAATTACAGAATCACGGTTATTGAAAATCATTCTGATGGGATACATTTTCTCCAAACTAAAACCATCAAAATCATTTTTGAGAATTCTTTCCCTTTGGTAAACAATTTGGGAAGCATTTAAAACTTCAAACTGAGTTTGAGAAGCAACTCAGTGGAAGAAGGAGCTCACTCCTAAAACTAAGAAAATAACTGGGATTTTGATAAAATAGTCTGGAAAAACTGCTGCCGCACTGTGGTAAATTTGGGAGGTAAGTCCTCTGGGTTTTGGGAAGTTTGGGGAACTGCCTGTAGAAGGCATCTCAGATAAAATCTAGGTCAGTTTGGGTGTAGCTAGTTCAGGTTACTCCAAGTCAGTTTACTCCAAGTCAGTTTACTCCTGGGAAAGTCAATTCCTGGGAGACCACATAAGGAATAACAAAAGGGACAAAGAAAACATTAGCATAGGCATTATAGGATTAGCCACCCCTGAGCTAGAAGGTGTGTCTGAGTTCAGTTTTGAATTCAGTCTGAGAAGAAACTCAGTGGAAGAAAGCTCTCTCCTAAAACTAAACAGAAAATAATGGAGATTTTGATAAAATAACCTGGAAAAACTGCTGCTGCGCTGTGGTAAGTTTGGGAGGTAAATCCTCTGGGTTTTGGGTAGTTTTTGGGGACTGCCTGTAGAAAGCAGCTCAGATAAAATCAAGGTCAGTTTGGGTGTAGCTGGTTCAGGTTACTCCAGGTTAGGTTACTCTAGGTCAATTCCTGGGAGACCACATAAGGAATAACAAAGGGTGCTTCCGCACAGGCCCTTTAACACCCATTAAGCACACATTCCAAAGTGCGCCTCCACACACAGGTTGCTGATTGGGACACTTACAGCGAGGGGTGTCCGCACAGCGAGTCCCTATTTAATGCGGATTTCGGGGGAAAAACTGGATTGCCACCGGAGTGTCCAAATTTGCGGGGTCTAAATAGCACACTTCTGGTGGGTGCGTCCGCACCTATCCGGACTTAATGTGTGCTTAAAGGGTGTTTTCGGAACACCACATATTATGTGGTCTTGCGCTGTGAATCCGCATATATTTAGGATGCATCAGCACAGCGCAAGTGTTCCTACCCTGGGCCCTCCCTCGGCCCACCATGATTGGCTCCCCGGAGCCAAGCCTGGTGAGCTGGGGGACCTTGCTGCCGCTGCTTGCCTTCGCCCCACAAGCGGTGGATCACAGCTTCTGAGCCAGGGTGAGCCTCTTTAAAGCCCACCCTAGCCCACCCTGGGGGAGTGCGGTGGATCCCCTCCTTACCTTGTCAGCGTTGCCCCGATTCTGAGGGTCGGTGCCCAGGATGAGGCACGCCTGCATCCTGCGCGCCTCCTGAGTGGCCAGGGCTGCTACTGGCAGCCCTTGCCCTCAGGAGGCATTCTGCACAGGCGGGCCATCTAGGCACGGGGCGAGGGGTAGATCCGCATCTATTGGATGCAGATCTACCCCATTAATCCGGATCTACCGGGGATCCGGGGTTATTAAAACTGGTTCCTCTGGGAGCTGGTTTTAATGAATCCGGATTCAGGAGATCCGGATTTATTTGCCCCTGTGCAGAAGCAGCCAAAAGGGACAAAGAAAACATTAGCATAGGCATTCTAGGATTAGCCACTCCAGATCTAACATAAAATATTAATTCAGAAAAGTTTATCTGAAGGTAAGTAATAAACATACTATATCATAACAAACTTTTAAATTGGAAAATTTTATGTTGAAGAAAAATTAATACTTTTAAAGTTAATTTTTCAAAAATAACACAAATCCACTAAATAAAATGAGAAAAGCGGGGTAGAAAAGCCAACTCTTCTTCTTCTTCTTCTACAGTGGGGATGCACATTAAGATAAGTTTTTTAAATGTGTTTTAAGGGGGGGGGGGGTAAACCGGTTTCCACAGCTAGTGCGGAAACACTCATAATCTGAATGAGACCCAGTGCAGAAGGGGCCTTAGCCAATGTCTCTTAAGAGCGGCGGGAGACTTGTCGCGACCCTCTGAAAGCATAGTTCGACCCCCAAAGGGGACCCGATCCTCAGATTGAGAACCACTGCACTAGACCAAGCTGGCAGGAGGAAGCAAGTGTGCTACGGGAGGGAAATCCAGATGGGTGTTGGAGGGCTTGGGGAGTGGGGAGTGAGGGAGAAAGCGCACATGAATTGGAAAGGGGGGGGTCCAGTCCAGTCTAGTGTTGCTGTGCGTAGATCATCAGAACAGCCTTATTTCCAAGGGCATTCCCCCCTCTTTGCTGAGGAGGAAGTGGCTCTGCTTAATTTCATTGTGATGTTTACAAACTGGTCTCTCTTAGTGTGTGTGTCCTTGAAAGAAATTATTGTTTTGTTTTGTTTCATGCAGTAGCAGCCGGAGAGCTAGATCAGCGATGCAGTCCGGCAGAGTAAAGTGCAATTTTCCTTTTCTCCAATTTCTTTTAAAAAAAAGCTTTTTCTGATCTTGCTCAGCTGAGTGCAGGGAAGCCCATTAAGGCTGCCAAGTGCTCGTGCGCTAAATCAAGCCCATTACCCACGTGTGACTTGCCAATCATGCAAGGGTGTGTGTGTGCCATGCTTGTGGCCGGAGAGACAGGGACTGCAGGGACAGCAAGCACAGGCAAAACCCTGCCTGCCAATGCTCCGATCGCCAGGCTCCTCCCTCAAAAACCCAGGAGTGTCTCCATGGTTCAAAATAATACGTGCTTGCCTTCCTAATTCAGAGTGAGAACAGTTGCAAAGGGTTTTTTTTCCATGTGGATTTGTGACATTTGTCCCTCATGTAGCCCATATTAGAGGCTTTCCATGGGAAGCGTCCGTGGCGAACTCAGGTTCGTCTTGGAGTATTTTGATCATGGGGACGCACCCTAAATGTGTAATTATTTAAATCTCCGCCGTGTATCTGCAATCATCCTATTTAATTACAGGTTATTTACATGCTGCTTACAGCTTGAGTAGAACTTACAACAGATAGTTTTCTATTGCACCTCCATTTCCTTCAGGAGGCATTGAAGCTTCAGAGCAATTTGCAGATCAGTTTCCTTTGAAGGTCTTTCAGAGGTTGACTGCCAGGAACAGCAACTATAACACAGGAGGGTCGTTTGAGTGACAAAGGTGAGTAGTCTTTTGTACATTACACAGATTTGTTCCTTTCTTCCAGTTCTGTTCTGGTGAAGAGAAGGGGGGCTGTTTTCAATAAAAGCAAGCTTTTAAAAATCAGTAACATATAAGGCAGTTTTGCTTCTCTTTTTCTTTTGAGATTTATTAAAGCCATTTATGTGCAGGTGGAGGGGGCAGTATCCTTGCCAAGAGAGAGAGAAGAGTTGTTATTCATTTGTTGGAAACTGCAAGAATGATGACAGTCTCTTAAGAGACATTGGCTAAGGCCCCTTCTGCACTGGGTCTTATTCAGATTATATCTCAAAACAGGGACCTGCCATCCACATACTGGAAGAAGAAGAATGTTGGCTTTTCTACCCTGTTTTAATCACCCATTTAAGGGGTGGATAAAACTTTCTGTTCTTCTCCCCATAACATAACACCCTGTGAGGTGGGTGGGGCTGTGAGAGCTCAGAAGAGAGCTTTGACTAGCCCATGGTCACCCAGCTTGCTTCATGGGGGTGGGCAGAATCTAACCCGGTACTCTCAGATAAGAGTCCAGCTCCCTAACCACTAGACCAAACTGGCTCACCTGGTAGACCTGATTGGAGAGTCTGCACACGCATTTTGGCACACAAGACTGGTTTTTAAAACCAGTTTTGCCATCAAAATCCGTCTTAAATGTAAGACCTGAAAAATTAGGTGTTACATCCATCTCTTCGCCTGGATGTGTGCAGAAATAGGATGCTTCCGTGCAAAGCCAGGGGAAGGGATGGATTCCCTCCACCCTCCATGTTGGGAAGGGCGGAAGCAGGACCACCTGCTTCCAAAGGCCTTCTCTTGCACCCTGGTCACTGCCAGAAACATGTGGTGACTGGCAGCTCCATGCTCCAGTCCCACGGCTCCAGGAGTGGCATTGCTGGCACATGAGCCGGAGGACAGACTGGAATGGGTGCTGGTGCATCTGCTGAGCATGTGCAGATGCACGGAGGTTCCTCCAATCCGTCACAAATAGTGACGGATCTGGGGGAGGACGGCTCACCGAAAAACGGATCTATTTAGATCCACTTTTCAGCGGCAAATGCAGAAGCACCTTATATCTCAAAATAGGGACCTGCCACCCACAAGCTAGTTCACATTATGTCAGGTTCTGCCTGGAGCATACCATAATCTACACAAGCTTGCAGATGGCAAATCCCTATTTTGGAAAATAATCCAGAATAAGTCCCAGGGCAGAAAGGACCCAAGGAAGTCTCCCTTTACAAAGCAGATAATTTTTTCATGGGCTCTTGGGAGCAGGTACCAGGATCACCATTCAAAATGTCACCTCCGTGTCTCCATTTTGGAACACAGAAGCATCGATTGAAATGGTGCCCTGAACTACTGAGGGGATGAAACTGTGCCCCCACAATGGCATCTTGGATGGTGGTTGCACACACACACCCCATAGGTCACGTCCACCACAAGCAGATACAGGTACCATTACAAGCTTAAAACATTTTCGAAATGGTTTCGATCCTCACAGTCCCCATGTCAGGTTGGCTTAACACACTTTTCACATGTTAAATCGCCCCAAAACGTTGTAAATAAAACACTCATTTCAACAGGTCTCGCTCCGGTTCTTGCATTTGAAACAGTTTACATTTCTTACTGTGGGAACAGTACCATTGTAGTGGGATGAGAATGTGTGTTTAGGGTTTCCCTCCCCCAATAGCCCTCTAGGAACTCCCCGCCCTTGTCACGTCAAAAGTTTTGCGGCAGGAGGAACCCCAATCAGAGAGAGGGGGTGGGCACCATGACTGGCAATGGATGGGGTGCCTCTTCTTGCGCAGGTATGAGCGCATCTATGAGAGAGGGGGGGGGGTCGGTGGTGGGCACGCACCAGAGCGCTGGAGGCAGCAGTGGGAGAATGAGAGACCGCATGACAGCGGCTGACCCTCGCTTGGTCTCCATCGCCACCACCGCCACCGGAAGGAGGAAGGGAGGGAGGAGGGAGGGAGGAGGGAGGGAGGGAGGGGGTTATGCGCTGCCCTCTCGCCTCATCTCAGGATGGTCGCCCAGGTGGGGGGAGGAAAAGATACACTTTCCCAAATGAAGTCTTCAAGTGCTTTCAGAATCGGGATCGAACACGATTAAAGTTGAAAGTAATGGGATCATGCAAATTCGTGTTTGCATCCAGCTCTTTTATTTCAGTTTAGGAAAACCATTTTAAGCTTGTAATGGGAACAGGGCCCCATAGCCATTATATCATGTTAACTGGCAGCAGTACATGTATCACTGCTTTTTTACCATTGCAGAAAGCACTGCTATAAATTGTCCATTATATCTTTATTGGTGAGAACTGTGTCTTTTTGTACAGGTTGAAGATGTGGGGCTTTGTTATTGTAGCCTCTTTATTCCAAGCAATATCTGGCTCAGAACCAGTCAAAGTTTCAGAAGGTCCCGTGACTGAACATACAGTGGATCCTGAATGTTTTTTAACTATTGTAAGTTAGACACACTTTAAAAAAAAGTTTTTTATTAAATGTAAAACATCCTTAAGCACAAAAACCATCTAAAGGTACAGCTTACACTTTAAAGATATAATCGCTAACTTCCTATCTTCTGCTGAATGATTATTTATCTATAACTCTTCACTGCTCTTGTTTGCTTTTTTATTATTATGTATGATGCAACATTAAAACTTCCGGGTTCATTATTGCCCCTTCATACATCAATCAGTTGTTAATTTTCTTTATCGCTTCATTCAGCTCTTCTATGGATATTGGAGCATTTAACATAACTGTCATTGAGAAATTTGTGGTAGATTCTGTTCATTTAAGTATCTTTACTTCTTTACTTCTCTCTTTTTATATAGTTCCTTATTGGTTACATATTTGTTACCTCTTTATCTTCTTCCTTCAACTTTAAAATACAACTTTTAGCTCTCTCTTTACTCAGCTTGTACACTAATCACCTCTGAGGCTTATTTGCAGATTTGAAGTTTCTTTGTTTTAAGTACTTCAGTTTAACATTTATTTCCTATAATTCCAACATCGATAGTTCTCTTTGTAAAAAAAATTAATTTCTCTGAATTGAACTGGAATCTGGCTTTTGGTTCAACTCATTTTCCTTTTTATTAATCTCTTCTATAATATTCTGTGCCTTTTTCTTGTTTTTTTCCTTTTAATTTCTGACTTTATTTTCATGAGACATCCTCTCATAAAGGCTTTGCTTGCATCCCAAAACATATTTATATCTGTTCCTTGATTAAAATTATCCTCAAAAAATTCTCTAATCTTTCTTTTGCATTTCCTTATTACTTCGTCCTTTTTAAATGAGCATTCATCTTCCATCTTATGCTCTTGGTCTAATTACTAATATGAAATGTATCTTTTTCTTTAATAAATTTGTTAGTTGAGTATATCCCTTTCTATATTATAGGATTTCTCATGGGATCTGTTTGTGTATAGTTACTTGACCATTTTCAGTGGTTAAAGGCGATTCAAAATCTTTTTGTAAAACTAAATCACGAAAATACTTTCTTGTGAAATACACCATTAAGTCCCTAGGAACATTATTCACCTTTGCATATCTTGAGTTAATTCTATAAACTTGATCTAATTCCACCATTATATTTTCCCCTTTCAGCTGCAACATATTGACCACATTTTGCAGAATCCATCTGGTAATCTCTTCTGGGATATTTCTGAATCTTAAACAAAATTCTGAAACCCTATATTCCATGATAACCTGGTTATACCCTATTCTGGTACATTGGGACTCATCTACGTTAACCTTTGTTTCTATGACCTGGAGTTGGTTCTTAAATTCTTTCAGATCAGAGGCCTATTCACATGAGGGCCTCCGGAACATGAGTAGGATGCCCTGGGCTGGAGCATTCCCTGGGCTGGAACTGCCCCATCCCATCCCAGGGTGTCCAAACACATTCTGGGTGTAGAGCATGAAATCATGCTCTACACCCAGCTCAAGGCATTCCCATGATTCCTTACAAATCATGCAAGACTTCTACTGGAATTATAAGGAATCATGGGGAAATCCCTCAGGATTTGCAAAGAACCATGGGAAATCCCATGAGATTTGGGATGATTTTCAAGCTTCCAAGAGGCTTAAAGGTAATGTTCAGTGGTGGTGGTGGTGGTGAGCCGATTCAGTTCATTTAATCTTTTACTTCTTTAGCAACTTTCCAGTTGCTGAAGTTTTCTTTTTTTGCTCTGGGGAAATGTCTAGGAGGGAAATAACTGGAAAAAACTATGAGCTTGCTTACTTATTGCCCACACCTAGAAACAATGAAGAAAAACATGCACATGTGATATGACCGCAAAGTGCCTTGCAAAAGAATCTATTTTTTTGTTTAACTTTATCTGAGCTGAGCAAGATCCTGGCCCAGAGTGAGCTTACCGCATGCCATCATTCTATCTTTCACCATTGGTGATGGTAGGGGTGGCTTTGTGGGCTATTTCTGGGTTCAGAGATCTCAGTTGTCCACCTTTGGCTTGGGCATTTGCAGTAATGCTCTGTCTTCTGTAGACGGAAATTAGTTAAAGCTGTCTTCAAGGGCATCCCCATGAAGAGTGCATTACAATAGTCCAGTCTAGAAGTTACCAGAGCATGGATAACTGTGGCCAAATCATCTCTGTCCAGAAAGGGCCGTAGCTGTCAAGCCAGCCATAGTTGGGAATAGGCACTCTTGGCCATGGCCTCTACTTGAGTTTCAAGTGTTAATGGAGACTCCAAGAGCACCCCCAGATTTCACACCTGTCTCTCCCAGGGCATTACAACCTCATCCAGGACCGAATGTCTCCCAAATTCACAGAGAGGAAGTTGAGAGAAACACAACACCTCTGGATTCAGCTAGGGATGTGCACAAATTATTAATGCATTCGGAATCCGGGGCCCTATCTGTCCACAAATTGGATAATCCAGTATCCATAGAAGCTTTGGTAGAAGCTTCTAAGGATACTGGATTACCCTGCCACCCCACCCCACCCAGGCTGGCCTCCTCCAAACCTTCCTCCTGGGCCCACTTACCTGCTCCGGCAGCACTCTAGGCCTCATCCAGGGCCCTCTGGAACCACAAACAGGCTTTGCCAGAAGACCTGTATTTACCTCCCAAAAAGCCTGCTTATGGTTCCAGAGGGCCCTGGAAGAGTCCTGGGGTGGTGGCGGCATCAGCACTGTCATGGAGAAGGCATCATGGAGAAGGTGGCGTTGATGGCAACCGCAAGGAGGTAATATAAGTAGGAAGGGGGTAGGAACAGAGGGGTGGGTGGGGCATGGTGGGAAAGGAGGGACGAGGAAGGATTTATTCAATAGAATATCCATGACCCGATACAAATACCCCCACATCCATGGGGGGGGGGTATTCTGCTGTAGCTGAATTTTACCACATTCTATTCAACTTGAGGAGTGAATGCTCCATCCCAGCGTGTCCCCCCCACATTCCAAAAGGCCTAATGTGAAAAGGCAGCAGGTTGGAAAGATAGACAGGATGGGCTACTCATGGGCTATAGTGAGAGATATTATGTTAGGCTAGATAAGCAGGACTCCTCTTACGTTTTTATGATTTAAAGTATGGCCTTTTCCCTTCATCTAATATGGCCTTCAGTTCTCTTGTTCCTTTATCTTCATGATTGATATGTTTCTTCTGATAGAATCCAGTACTGTGATTCAGACTGAGATCTCATGAAATCAGTTGGACACCTCTCAAATCAAACTGGGATTGATCTACACTCCAGCTGGATGGAATGCAGGCATAAGTAAAATAAGCCACCTTTGGTGAAATCTGGCTTGTTTGCTTGACCTTTCTGACAAAATGTTTATCTATTCCTAGGAGTCCTCCAGAGCTAACTGCTATAACCTGCTTTATATGTGGCTACCCATGGGCATATTGTCAGCCTACAGATGGCTTTTCCTTATTTTTATTAAAATTAATTTCTTCCCACAAATGAAAGAGTCTGCCTTCAAATATGCCTAATGTGTTTTCCTCACAGAAAGAAATTATCCATCATCATGGATACCCGGGTGAGGAATATGAAGTTGAGTCAGAAAATGGATATATCCTTACAATTTTCAGAATACCTCATGGAAAAGAAAATGGCTCAAACAAAGGTAGTGGCAATGGCAAATCAAAATAACGCCAGCTTTCACATGCTGGTTTAGCATATGTGAAATAGAATTAGCCTGCTTTTACTCTAGTAAGTAAGGATCAAATCTGAGATCATGGGCTTTATCTCAGGAAGGGCCTATAGCTTAGTGCTAGAGCAACTGATAAAAGTAATCAACTGGAAATACCAGCTTGGGGAAAAGTTGTTCCAATTCACTCTCAGTGCAGGACATTCTAGGATGTAACAGACAACTAACAGGCATCATTCTGTCAGGAAAAAAAGGCAGAAGAAAAAAAAACCCAAGACAAGTGAAAACCAAAGTAAAAATATCAGTTTATTGAATAAAAATTCAGCAAAAAAAGCAAACGAGAGCAAGACAAATGAAGCAAGTATTGGAATTAGCCGTTTGTCACAAGCTGCTAGCAAGGTTACTCAACCAGCAGAGTTCAATGTAGGTAAAATGACAGATAGGATACATGAATCTATGTAGTTAGCAATGCTCTCAGGGCAAATTCCTGTTTGGGAAGAATGGAGGGGGAAGATATAGAGCAGTGGTTCTCAACCTGAGGGTCAAGACCCCTTTGGGGGGTCGAACTACCCTTTCAGAGGGGTTGTGACGAGTCTCCCGCCGCCCTTTCCTCCCACCTCCCAGCTGTTCCACCCCAGTGGTTGGGGGTCTCCATAACATGAGGAACTCCATTAAGGGGTCGCGGCATTAGGAAGGTTGAGAATCACTGATATAGAGGATCCTATAGCCAATGGAAATAACTGCTAGAGGGTAACAAATCAAGGACCTAGAAATCTACGCATTGGTATTCAATAAATGACAAACATTTGGTGCTTTGGCAGGGTTGCCAAACTTCCAGGTGAAGGGAAAGCAGCATGAAATACTTGATTGGTGACTTGACCGACACAGCTGCAAGTAGAGGTGTGCACGAATGCGATTTTCAGGATTCGATTCAATTTGAATTTAATATTTAAAATTTTGAATAGAATACCCAAAAAATAGATTCAACTTGAATCTACTTTTTAAAATTTGAATTTAACCAAATTCAATTTGAATTAAGCAAATTTGAATCTATTTGCTCAAATTTTCAATTCAAATTTGCAGTTATGAATGTCGACAACATTTTCATTTCCGTAAACATCTGTATGCATCCCATAGTTATCCCATAAACAAGTACACGTGTACGAACCCGTAAACCTGTGAATGTCCAGATAATTTGAATGAATAGATCAAAAATTCAAAATTCATTCGAATCTTTAAATTCAAATTTATGTATATTCATTTCAAATTCCAATGTTGAAATTTGGGCAGATTCGATCAAATTTGAAAACCTTCGAATATTCGGGCACATCCCAGTTACCAGGTACACTGGATGGGGGGATAACACTGCTGCTTGTGTATTCTACATTATAATTGATTCATTTCTCATTAGTTTTGATTCTGTTCATAAATAGTTGTTTGTACAGATTTTCAGTTACTAGTAATATGATAGGGATAATATTTTAGTGTTCCTTTGGGAGTTTTTATAATCTCTATCAATAGTATTTATTTATATATTTGGATTTTTATCCTGGCCTATACATAAAGGTTTCTGGGCAAGTAGTAGGAATAAAAACAAAATATGAAATGAACAAAATAAAAAAAAATTCAATGACACTAGTACTAATTATCTGTTTCTATATTTATTTATTTTGGCTGACTTAGTTTTTGGCTTCATTTGTTTTGTGGATAACCTTGAATTCCCTTAGAAGGGTGATGAATAAATATATATGTATTTTGAAAAAAAAATGCTTGCTAAAATTCCATTTTCTAAACAAGTGAAGCCCTTATCTATCTATCTATCTATCTATCTATCTATCTATCTATCTATCTATCTATCTATCTATCTATCTATCTATCTATCTATCTATCTATCTATCTATCTATCTATCTATCTATCTATCTATCTATCTATTTATTTCCTGCTCTATACCCAAGAGTCTCTGGGCAGGTAACAACCTGTAAACTCAAACATATCAAAACAATAATGTACAATACAACATTTAAAAACCACCATGATAAAAACAATGCAAAATCAGTTAAAACAGTAGTGTTTGCAGTGGGGGAAATGTAAGCAACATTTAACCAAAGGCCTGAGTGAAGAGGTACATCTTCACCGCCTTCCTGAACACAAACAGAGAAGGGGCCTGATGCACTACCTTTAATGATTTAAAAGTTAACAAATGAAAACTAGCTAGCTGTAACATCACACACTGTTTTTCTGAACTGTCCCTTCTTTACCTGCAGTGTAACTGTTCAGTAACAAAACACTTTTTTGCTTATTTCACAGGTCCACGGCCTGTCGTTTTTTTGCAACATGCTTCAGTTGGTTCTGCTGATCATTGGATATCAAACCTGCCCAACAATAGCTTTGGGTTTATATTAGCAGACGCTGGCTATGACGTATGGCTTGGAAACACCAGAGGAAACTATTGGTCTTCAAAGCATACCACATTGAAAACAAGTGAGAAAAAATTCTGGGAATTCAGGTAAAAGAAGCACATAAGTTACAACATTTGGGGAAGATTCTGCAGAAATCTATCATCACATTTTTGGAAATATCTAATTTACTATTGGAAGATACAACCCTGTAGACTGGTACAGCCACATGTAGAGACTACGGCTGCAAATACAAGGGCATTTTTGAAGGCTCACTGGTTGGCCAGAGGCTGGAAAAATCGCATGCCTCCACCCCCATTCACTGTCTAAAGTAGTGACTTACTACAAAGCCAGGATCATTCTCATGATGATGATGCTTCTGCCAATTAACTTTGGCTGCTGCATAGCCACACGGCTGTCCCATGTTGATTCTCACTGCATTGATGTAATCCAATTGTGGGGTGGTACAGGAGGGAGACAGCCCCGTGATTGGTCAAACAGAAGCACTGCTGGCCAATATAAGCTCATGGTTGGGGCCCAGCTGATGGATCTCAAGGGCTTTGAGCTGGCTCTTCCAGAGGAGCTGACTTAACAACAGCACTAGCAAATGCAACCTCAGTTTAAAGCGAATGCAACCTCAGTTTAAGGTTTTCTGCTCCCTGCAATGGAGCAACAAAACAGCAGTGTGATTCTGAACCTCTTCTTGCCCACTTTTTGGGTGCAGTTCTTCAGCCTTTTATTTTAATTCCAGTGAGCACAGGGGTTGAACTTACATTATGACTTCAAGAAGGGTAAATCTAGCTTCATAATTTATTTTTCATTAAAAATGCACAGCACTCTACAGTTCCCCAGCTGCATGATTTAGTAGGAATGAAACAGAGTCCATAAATGTTAACTTTATCATGGATTTGCCTCAAGCTGCCTCCAGATGGCAGCTGGATACCATGCTAGGAAGCAATAATGCAGGGTAGCAAGTGCTCCCTTGCAGTTATCACCTCCTAGGTAGACAACACTGTAGTTAGTGCTGCCTTTGCACATTTTAGTGACATGTATTCAAGATATTCGCCTGGCTCCATCTCCTTGCCTGTGCGTGTTACCCACACAGTGCATGTACAGCTGGCTGTTTAAGCCTCCACACATGCACAGTGTAAAGAGCAACCATGGTGGCATCATTTACAGGGTAGGTACAATGTGCTATTGGTGGAATATGTACAACCAGAGCTCCCCCCCCCCCCCCAACAAGAGTATTTAGTTGTGAGCCAGTTTGGTCTAGTGGTTAGGGAGCCAGACTCCTCCTTCTTCTTCTAGTGCTTTGGAGAAAGAGAAGCAGGATTATGGTGGGATTGCCTCAGAGGCACAACCCTGTTAGAGTAACCCTGTAATGGTGATGGATTGTTCCCATCTGAATGGGACCTCAGTTTCATTTCAGCCTAGGAAATGAGAGAGGTTGGCTAACAAGTTCTTGAGCCTGTCAGCCTTGGTGATTTGGATAATGAAGAAATCTGTCTGGTTTTCAAATCTTTTCAGACTTACTTCTTTTAAAGTTAAAAAGAAAGTGTAGCTTGAAAGAATCAAATGAATGAACAAATAAATAATGAGAGACTCGGAAACAACCTCTGTAGGCTTCCGTGTCTCAAAAACTAAAATTAAATGCAGTACTATGAAATCTATGCCATATCTCATGCCCTTGACCCTAAGAAATGATGCCAACCTAAAGGTTTTCCCAGCAGAATCTATTTTGGGTATGTTCAGGGAGGAAGACTTCAAGGGCTTGAGATTACCCAGAATTCTTGCCTGTCTTTCTCCCATGATCACCATGGGTGGAAATTTAGCCACTCCTGTTCCTGGTAGAGTTTACATTCTGAACATGGAACATGAAACATAAAGTAATGTATCATGAACAAGAGTAGCAGTTTGTGTATAACTGTGCAAACAAAACACATTTTCTTGCAATCCCTACTTTCCTGGACATTGCTAGGACTAAATGAGCCCTGACCTGTAAAGTAAGGCTCTTCCATGCAGACTCAGACAAATACCATGTACAGAGATTTCCTGCAATTCCTGGATTGGGGAGTTGTGCACTCACCTACAGAAGGCCTAGTTGGGCCTTGGAGGAGCGTGTGATGGCAGCGGAGGCCGCAGCTTTGTAGAAGCTTCAACAAAGGCCAGATCTGTTTATCTCCAACCTTGCTTCCCACCTGCACATGCCCCTTCCCTGAAAATCTGGAGTGTTTTTCCACTGTCACTAGAAGTACCCATTAAGTATATGAGTATTAATGGGTACTTAATGGGTAATTCTAGTGACCATGGAAAAACACCCCTGGTCTTTACGGCCACTGAGATTTCCCACAATTCCTGATAGAGATGGTCTCTCTAGCTCCACACACACCTCCAGATGTTGAGCCGCTGAAGAGGGCACAGCAGAGGCTGCAGTAAAAGTTGAGGAAGGGTGGTGTCAGGCAGGGGATGGGAGGGGATGGGAGGGGTGACGGATGTTCACCTGGGGGGGCTTTTCATGAAACTGAACATTCCCCCCTTTGATCTGAAGCAAAAC
This sequence comes from Aspidoscelis tigris stejnegeri, assembly GCA_023333525.1. Lineage (NCBI taxonomy): Eukaryota > Metazoa > Chordata > Lepidosauria > Squamata > Teiidae > Aspidoscelis > Aspidoscelis tigris. Next base: position 84,328,729 of record JALMGA010000002.1, on the reverse strand, counting down.
GGACAGGGAGAATGTTCTTCATGCACATCCCTATTTATTTAGCGTCACGAAATGCTTCTGCATAATCTTAAACTTTCCAAAAATACCATTTGTCATTGTAAAAGATCTCTGCAATAGAAGAAGAATGGTGAGAAAGCATAGGGAGATCTAGGGGAAAACGTACTGTTCTTCCACTCATTTTACATAAACACTTGATCGTTCATTATTCTCACTGTCTTTCTCTCTCTAGTTTTCATGAATATGGGTACTATGACATTCCAGCAGTCCTATACTTTATCCTGAACAAGACCAACCAGGAACAGCTGTATTTTGTAGCTCATTCTGAAGGAGCAGCAGCTGGTATGTTACAATTTACAAGCTTTTTTGCCCAAACACTTTACATGGGAATGTGGAGACAATGTCCCAGTGGAGGAAATAAAAATGAGAACAATCTAGTTTGGAAAGGCAGAACTCCAGTAGAACTATGGACCATCTCAGAACAGAACAATAAAATATTCATGAGTGGATTCAGGATCCACATAGCACAAAAATGGTGCCATTGGAGTGCTTGAAAGACATAGGAATCACATGTCTCTACACCTATTGAGAAATATCGCTCTCCAGAGGGGTAGAAAGCACTGTTAATAGCTTTTTTTCTTTCACAGCAGGGGAAAGCATTCTGACACCCCTTTCCCCACTTTGCTGCCCTGCCACTGCCCTCAGTGCAGACCTTCCTGGAAAGCCTTCTAGGGGTCCCAACAGCAGGGCCCTGTTTTGGAAGGCACAGAAATGGCCAGATTCCACACCCACTTCCTGGACCTTTTGAAACTGTCCCAAGCAGAAACATCAAAGCTGGGGAACATGTATGTGGGGGAATGTGAGAAGTGCAAGCTGTCCCATTTTACTTTCAGAACCTCTGCTCTGGTCATAAAAGCACCAGGAACCTCTGTGGTGCAGATCTATCTTTTTGGGTATATACACTTGGTAATGCTTTCAGGGCTAGATCTTTCCTATTCTGACTTTGCAAAGTCATGTTTGAAGCAGGACCAGCAAAAGAGCTGTCCTCTGGGGCATCCTGCCAGTGTCGTATCCAGAGTGGGCAGCAGCAGCGAAGCACATGTACATGCACAGCTAGTGGTCACAAGGAGCCAAGTCAGTTCCAAGAGTTCATTGGGATATAGAGTCAAGCATAGTCAGACAAGCCGGGGGTCAGGTTATCAGAGATTCATTGCCAGTCAGTCAGTCAATCAGTCAATCAATCCAGGGTCAGGAGTTCAGAGGTTAACACAATCCGGGTGTTGGTAAGAAAATCCTTTGTTTTCAATCGAGGTGGCTGAGTGAGACTTCCTTATGAAGGGCTCAGAGTGTCTGTCCCCTCCGGCACAGCTGCTTGGCATGGAGGCGTGCAGAGCGACACAGATGTTCTCCCTCTTTCTTGAGAGAACTTGGCTCTCGGTGTGGCTCAACATCAGAGTCTGAGCTGTCAGCATCTGTGGGGACAGAATCAGTTTCCAAGGTGGGCCTGCCCTCCTAAGAGTTGCTGAGCCCTGTTAGGATGCTGGGTTCGTGCAACGGCCGAGTGAGCACTACAGTGTAGACACAAAACATGGGTAGCAAGCGGTTTAAACAGTAAACTAAAACAGGTTTATTATTTTACACAAGCAATACTAGAAAGGAAGATAAGGTTCAGGTATTTGTTAGTTTAAGTCTATGAGTCTCTTAAAGTACCTAGCTTCCCAGCCTATCAGCTCCCCTTTCTCTAAAGGAAAATAGTTTCCCTTTTAAAGTCAAACCTCTCCACGTTCCACCCTCCTGACTAGCTCTGCCTCAGCCCAAGCCTAGCCAGTGCACTAGAATGCAGCTCTGGATGATCACAAGGCACCCTCCGTCCTTGCTTGACCGACCACCCAGTCCCAGTCAGTTGCTTGCGAAGTCTCCCTCAGAGCCACAACCCTCCACGATTGTCTCCTTCAGAAATTGCACAGCCAAAAGACCAATGGTCAGCTACTGGCCTGGCTCCCTCAGGTTCAGCTCTTCTGTTCCCTTCAGCATCAGTCCCAGCACGAAGACCCAGTTTGCTGTATTCAGGGTCCATTTATACCTTTTTCCCTCTGGCGCTGATTGGCTGTCTCCTCCTGGGGTAAGCTGCTGGAATAAAATGCTGCTGGAGACTCCTGATAGAAGTTCCTGTCCTGCATGCCTGATTGGTGGGAACTCCTCCTCTAGCCCCTCCAGCTCTAAGATCCCCGGACAGCTTTTCCCTCCAAATAACAGCTGTAGCCAATCATTGCACTTGGACCTGCACAGGATTTCCTGCCCTTTTTGCAGCCTCTGCCCAGGGCTTGCCAAAAGGCTTGCAAACACAGCTTGCTAGGGCTTTGCCTAGGCAGAAAGCCCTGCCTTCAGCAAACAGGCTTGCAAGGGACATGGGAACCTTACTGCCCATTGCAGCCTGACCACTGAAACCGTCACAGGGCCCTTGAGGTGCGGGTCCCCCATCTTGGCTGGCATGGGTTGGGACCTCATCACCCAAGGAGTCAGAGAGGGCACGAGGCATGACAGCCAGTAAGGCACAACAAAGCTCTTCAAGGGTATATTTCCCAGTCATGTGTTTCCACTGCTATCTTCTGAAGAGGCAGCTGATTTCCATGGCCATTTCCTGTCTGGCATGACTAAGTGCCCACTTGGCACATTTAAGTGCTAGGTGAAAACTTTCAGGCTTTGAAGCCTGTGAGATCAGGAGGCACCAGTTTTATTCATGGTATATCTTACACTGACAGCCTTTTTCTTGGCATAGTGTAGGTGTAATTTTTTGGTTTGCAATTCAATGCAGCCTCACTGATAAAACTTTGAGAAATCAGGCACAAAACATACATGGTTTGGATGCACAGATTAAAAACTAGTAGGATACTAAATTGCACAAATTTCATGATTTTCATCTGTTCTGATGAGGTAATAAAATCTTTCATTTTTCTTCTCATTTTATTTTCAAACTGCTAGTAGTACTCTGTGTGTTCATATGTATGCATGTAATTTATACTGGTATAAATGCCATCTTCAGGAGGAATTACTTGGAAAAGTGACCAAAGAATGTTTTATGACAAGCAAACAAAAATGAGTTGTAGAATGGCTGCCTTGCAAAAATATTTTTCTTTTGGCAAGGTTACCACAAACAACATAAATCCTGATTTAGATGGCACAGAGAGATAGAGCTGAGTATCATCTGCATACTGATGACATCTCACTCCAAATCTCCTGATGACCTCTCCCAACAGCTTCACATAAATGTTAAATAGCATGGGAGATAACATCAACCCCTGAGGAACCCCACAAGTGAGTTCCCAGTGTGTCAAATCAGTGTCTCTCACACCCACTATCTGGGATCTACTCTGGAGACAGGAGCAGAACCAAAGCCAAGCATTGCCTTCCACTCCTAAACGCCATAGTCTCTCCAACAGGATACTGTGGTCAATGATATCAAAAGCTGCTGAGAGGTCCAGGAGAACCAACAGGGTAGCATTCTCCCTGTCTCTGTCCAGGAGGAGGTCATCAAGATGGTTTCCATGCCATAACCAGACCTGAAGCCAAATTGAAATGGGTCTAGATAATCAGCTTCTTCCAAGCATGCCTGCAGTTGAACAGCGACAGTCTTCTCCAGAACCCTGCCACTGGGTGATAGTTATTTAGGTTTTTAGGGTCCAAGAAGGCCCTCTCCAGGAGGGGGCGCACTACAGCCTGTTTCAGGGCCAGTGGAATCACCGTATCCCTCAGAGAGATATTCACTACCTCCTGGATCCACCCGGTCATACCTTGCTGGCTAGTTTTTATCAGCCACAAGGGGCAGGGATCCAGAGAGTATGTCAACGGCTGCACCCCCGCAAGCAGCTTGTCTGCATCCTCAGGCCACAACAATTGAAATTGATCCAAACAAACTGGACCAGAGAGTTCTCTGGATGCCTCGTATGGACTATGTCCAATTGTGACATCTAATACCCTACTTTATCTTCAAAGTACTTCGCAAATTTGTCACAGCAAATATTACTTGGTCCTGGTTCATGCTTTTTTGAGCTCGATTTTATAAGACCATTTACTACTCTAAAGAGCTCTGCTAGACGGCTTCTTGAGGACACAGTGGTGATGGAGAAAAATTTATTTTCACCACCGTCACTGCCACATGGTAGGTACAATAGTGTGCCCTAACCTGTGTTCAGTCAGACTCACAGCCAGATTTACCGCACCTCCAGGCTTCGACAGGAGTGCCAGTCATGCCTACCAAAAAATCCCCTCGAACAGGAATTGCATAGATTCCATAGGTTTGTGTGGCAGACCATTTCAATAAGTCCCTCCCCACAGATGGGAGCTGCCATCACATAATAAAACTCTGGAATTTTGTCTGCCTTAGCATGCTAAATGTGGAAACTGCCTACTTTTTTCCCTTCAAAATTCAAATATCTGCATATATATGTTTTCAGGTTTTATAGCATTATCTTCCTGGCCAAAACTGGCTGAAAGAATAAAGGTATTTTTTGCTTTGGCTCCTGCAACCACATTGACTTTTACGAGAACTCCAGTAAGAATATTTTTTTTGAAAACTCTTGCAAATATTGTAAGTATTTATAAGGCAAGTAACAAATTCTAATCTAGTTGCAAGTGATAAAAGTGTGTGTATTTATGAGTTTGTTTCCATGTATATGCATGTGTGAATGAACTCTAGATAGCAAAACCCAATATAATTACCAGACCTCATTTTTCCACAAGGCCTCGAAGATCCAGATCTTGAAGATCTGGATCTTTGAGATGAGGTCTCAAGATGAGATGGAGATCTTCAAGATCCAGATCTTGGGGAGGGCCCCATATGTCCTTATTGGCCTGCTAGCACCCATATGCTTATGGAGCAGCTGTGAAGCCTGTGGCTCGAAGCGCAGTTGAATTGCGGGCACGCTTTGGCCCCGTGCCTGCTGCCCCATATCCCCCCTGCCAAAGCAGCCACATCAGGGGGGGGGCAGGGGCTTGTTGGCACCACCTCTGCCACTCCAGGTGGCAGTGGAGGGTCGAGCACTGTCTCCCCCTCCATATCTGGCACTCTGGGTGGTGGGTGAGGCATGATCGCTGTCTCCCCCTTTGCTACTCCAGGTGGCAGCAGGAGCTGTAACCCGGAGTGGTGGAGGCAGAGAGGGGAGGTGATGCTCGTCCCTCCTTGTCCCTCCTCTGCCACCCAGAGTGGCGGAGAAGGAGGTGGAGGTGGCAATTGTCCCTCCTCATCCCTCCACAGCCACCCAGAGAGGCGGAGACGGAGGCGAAGGTGGCAGTCATCCCTCCCTGTCCCTCCTCGGCCACCTGGAGGGACAGAGGCAGAGGGGGAGTTAGTGCTCTAGCCTCCCCACCCAACTCCCAAGGCAGCCTCAATGACAACGGCTACTTTGGCAAGAGGGCATCAGGTCTCTTTAAATCTGGATTTCTGCTGCCCTTGTGGGAACAGGGCCTTTGGGATGGGGCCTTAAATGGATGCTCATGTGGTACCGATTGGGTTCCTAATGGAGTCTTAGGGTGTTTTTCCACTGCAGCCCTTAGATCAGGATCTAAGAAGATCTGGATCTAAGGAATGGGAAGCACCCAATGTGTGTGTTGTTTCACACACAAGCCTCCTGCTGTGGAAACACTTTTGCACCCATGTGGGGAATCCGGATCGACCCCCAAGGGGTGGGTCCATCACCCCAGGTGTCTCTGGGGACGGGGGGGGGGTACGATCTCCAAAGTTCCAGCTTCCGAGTGATTTCAGAGTGATTTCAAAATCATTTTGAAATGACTCCAAAGTCCCTCCAAAGAGATCGCCAAGGACTTCAGAGAGGCTCCGGAGCTGTCAGTGCGGTCCGTGTGCTATTAGTGCAGACTGCGTGGACTCCCCTCTGCAGTCCCTCCACAGAGATCGGCAGAGACTTCAAAGCCGCTCTGGAGTCCCTTTGGAGAGCCTCCGAAGTCTGCACTGACCTCTTTGGAGAGACTGGCGGCAAGACTTTGAAGTCTCTGCCAATCGCTTCAGAGGGAGTTCGGAGTCTCACCACTGGTCTCTCCAAAGAGATCAGCGCACACTTTGGAGGTGCTCTGAAGGGACTCCACAGCGGCTTCGAAGTCTCTGCCATTCTCTTCGGAGGGACTTCGGAGTCACTTCGGAATGATTTCGAGATGACTCTGAAATCATTCTGACGCTGGGACTTCAGGGCTCCCCCCCCCCCATGGGTGCATCCCCTCCCCCTAGCCTCCTCCAGACCCCATTGCCTGTTTCCTGTGGAAACAGGCTCCCTTTAATCCAGATTTTCTGGCAGAAGATCCCATTGTAGACCCCATTAATCGGGTCTACAGAAAATCCGGATTAAAGGGCAGAAAGTAACCATTTGATCCGGATTTCCCCCATGGCAGTGGAAATAATCGGGTCCCAAATGGGTGCTGTGGTGGAAATGGGGTCATCTGGCTCAAACCCAAATGGGTCCTTAATGGGTGCAAAAATGGGTACTTTTTGACAGTGGAAAAACACCCTCAGATGGGGTCTTAGTGTTAGTGCAAAAACACCCAGAGTGTCCTCAGGCTAAGTTATACTGATTCCATCATGTCCATGTTTGAAGCCCCAGGGGACAACCCTTTTCGAAAGAAAAAGGAAAAGGAAAGAGGAAAAATAATGTTTATATAACTTGCAAATACAATTAAAAGTTTCATGTTATTAATAACATTACATAATTAATATACTGAGGAAACAGCCCTATGTTTATGCCTTCATATGTGGCTGGAATACAACTGCAGAAATCCCTTTCCATTGCTTATAATATTTGTAGGTCAAAAACATTTGGAGATCCAAATTTAAAACAATAATTTTGGAGCTTTAGCTTCCTTGGCCTATAGCCAAAAATATAGTCAAAGAGGGAGGGAGGGAGGTTCTGGGTGAAGTTAAGATAAATACCTTTGAAATAAATAATTAAATAACTTATGTCTTCCAGATGAAATATCACGGGAAACAAATATTTTTATTCCATTCCCTGGCAAACATTAATGCAAAGATTTGTACTAATTTTCCGAAATTCTGTGCTAACTTTATGTCTTCTATTGCTGGATATAACATTCCCAATCTAAACATGGTGAGCAAGAATATGCACTTTATAGCACTTACTGGGATTGTGAAGTTGGCTTTTATGTTTATTACTGCTATAGAGGCAAATGGTGCTTTCTCTGGGACTGTAATCTTTCTGGATTTTTAATATAAGACTGGTGAGTCCATAAGCTATCAAAATCATTAACGCCCCAACCTGATGCATTCACCTCGGCAGATGTGGTTTAATACAGTGGCTAGTAACATAACAGCTTCAAGTGTCAATGGACATGGACTGGGGGGGAAACCCACGCACCAATGTCTAGTTATATTCTGAGAAACAGTGGAAAGAAGACTTTAAAATGTCCTCATTTTACTTGGTTCTCCCAGCCCAAACGTCTTTGCTTGCACTTGCTTGTGATATTAAAAACATGAAATCAAGGAAGGAACCCAGAGGAGGAAGCACTGCAGTAAGAGAAGGAATGATTTTACTTCCTCAGGGAAGGAGTAGGTGTTGATTTCCACCATAAAGAGTGCCTCCAGTCATGATTAAAGTTGTAACTATTTTGTATTTCATGTCGCTAAGTTTCAGTGTTGGATTTTACACTTTAAGTTGCATCACTATGTTTGTAATCTGGCCTGGGACTTCAAAGCGCCAGGAACAGATTTCTTTAATACTACAGGAATATGTCTTTGTGGATAAGACACTAAAAAATTGCTTTGGGAGTATTCTACATCATGAAGACTATAATCCAAACTAGAAATGGATATTTTCTGTTTTAAGATCCATCTGTTTCCAGGGTTTCTTTCTTTTTTTTAAATTCTCTTTATTAAAAGATTTTTTTTCCAAACAATCTAAAAGAAAAAAAACTTTTACATTTTTTTTCAAATTAATCGTTAAATCGTTTGAAAACTTTCTTCTTGACTCCCTCCATTCTTTGGACTTCTCTTCCAAACCTCCGTTTTTTCTTGCTTTGCTTAAATGTCTCTTTATTGTTATCAGCTTGCTCTTTATTGTTGGTCAAAACCTTCAGTCATTACTTCTAATTCTCATAGATAGTTAATCAATGGTGACCAATCTTCCATAAATTTTTCTATTGTTTTGTCATTTAGTAAGTTCGTTAATTTATCCATCTTTGACAAATCAATCAATTTAATTATCCATTCCTCCGCTGTAGGTATCTCCTCTTCCTTCCATTTCTGCAGTCACCATATACAATTGTTTCCAAGGTTTCTAATAATTCCGTGTAGATACAGTCATCCAGGATTTATTTTCCAGAATTTCTAATAATTCTGTGTAGATATAGTCATCTAGATGTTTCAATCCAGGCTTAACTCTGAGAATTAGTAGGATTAACAGAAACAACACTTGGACCATTAATGGTTCCCAACTCATTTTGTAGATATACACAAGATATGATTTTTGAAATTTTGGGTGCCTCCAGATGTAGATAAAAACCCAGAATTCTCTCAGGGCTATTCTGATGTGTGGCATTCCCAATATATCCCCAGGGTATTGAGATGATATCCCAAAACATTGATATTAAGAAAAATCCAGCAGCAATGCCAGATTTTCCATGTTACAATTCCTGGTGAAATACCCAGGTGCAAAATCAGTCAAGGGTGAGAAATACAAAGGGAAGTGGGCAGGCACTTGGCTGACATCCAGGTATTTTGTCCAAACCATGAATGCAAAGAGCAATCAGAGGCCTTGTTGCTGAACGGGTCACCTAGAGCCCATGAAGGCCAAAGATCCATCCCGGTGTGCTGGCAGCTGGGGTGGCCTGGATTGGGCTGCCCCAGCTGCCAGAGTCCCCCTAGGTGCCCACCGGCACCCAGAGGGTGGCACGCTCCCCCCAGCCATGCAACCACTTACCTCGCCGTGGTGGTTGCATGGCCACCCGGGGCAATGTGCCCCTCCTTGCAGTACACTGGGCCCATGCTGTCAGCACCTCCAGTCTGAAGTGCTGACAGCTTGGGCCCCATCTACCAATAGTGGCAGCTGGGGGCAGGGCCTGCAGCTGTTCTGGAGGGAGAGTTCAAATGCCCTTCCTCCCATACAGCTGTGGGACATCCTGGAACTGCCGGGAACACCCTGGGCCCGGTGTAGAGCACAATTTCATCCTCTACACCCAGAACGCGAGCGGGTACCCTGGGACTGTCTGGGGCAGTTCCAAATGGAACCGCTGTCCAAGCAGAGTGAATGCTCCGTCCCAGGGCATCCTACTTGTGTTCCAGAGGCCCTCATGCAAATAGGCCTCAAATGGAGGTAAGAAACCAAGATTAGCTCCTGCAATCTGAAAGGAGCAGCAGGAGACAACTACAAGATCTAAAGATCCCACACTTTCCTTTACTGCCTGGAGGCACCCTTGGATTTGCTGGCGATTCTACTTACATGCTTGGAAACCATATTTCTAAGTTCTCCAGCAATGAAGACAAAATGATCAGAGGATGGAAACCAATGAAACATTGGTCCACCATAATTTGGATGGCCCCAATTTTCCCAGGCTGGAAGTACAAGCTATTCACTACCATCACTGTTTTATTTCAGAGCCGAATGGATGTCTATGCAGCACGTTCTCCTGCTGGAACATCTGTGCAAAACATCCTTCACTGGGGCCAGGTATATCATTTATTCTTTTGCATGTTTATAAATTTATACTCATATTTTAGCATTCTATCCTTAATATCCAAACTTTCGTTAAAACCAAATTAATAAAGCAGTAATGCTGGGTGCAGATAGTCTGTTTACTAAAGGTATGCAAAATACCACTTTGAATGCAGAGAAAATATACCATCTGTGCATTCTGACATGGCAAATAATCAGCGTTCTTCATACTGCCAGTAATTATTTTCAGGGGGAACCAAAGTGCTGAAAATTGAGGTGGAGTATCCAGATAAAATGAGTTTTCATTCCAATTCAGAACAGTAGCCTGTTTTATTTTGGGAAATGAGAATAAGCAAGTAGACTTTTGGGGAGAGGGATCCATACTTTGGAGGGCATGCTCCTCATTTTCTCTTATCCAGTGACAGACTTCATTGTTGGCATTGTACTTTGGAGACTGAGAACATAATTATTGGGGTGAGATGAGAGAACAAAAGAGAAAATAGAAGAAGTTTAACTGGTTCTTCCTTTCTGGAAGGAGGACAATGCACGCTCCTTTGAAATTGCACATTTGTGTAAAACAAAAATAACAAAGAAAAAGAAACTGAGTCTGCTATATGGTAGAAGTGGAACTGAAGTTGTGCTTGGGTGGATGCAGGCTGGAAGGAAGAAGCAACAAACGGTGCATGGCTAGTAATGCTACCAAGGAAGTCTTTGGCCTGATGTGGTAGCAGGGAACTTTTTGATGATGATGATGATGATGATGATGTAAAAACAGCACTTACAACAAACAAGATCACTATGCTGGATTTCGTATTATATCACTAGTCGGGCACTTTCCAAGCACCTAGGACTGCGTGATGTATCGGCGAATTATGCGAGCAGACCCCAGTAAAGTGGCTTTTTGTAGTTGGCAGATGGATATTTTGTCAATGCCAATGGTTTTTAGGTGCCCGCTGAGATCTTTTGGCACAGTGCCCAGTGAGCCGAGGATGACTGGGACAACTTTCACTGGTTTTCACCAGAGTCGCTGAAGTTCAATTCTCAGGTCTTCGTATCTGGTGAGCTTCTCCAACTGTTTCTCCTCAATTCTGCTGTCACCTGGAATAGCAACATCAATGATCCACACCTTCTCTTTTTCAACAATTGTAATATTGGGTGTTATGCTCCAATTTTCTGTCAGTCTGAAGCCTGAAGTCCCAAAATAGTTTTGCCTGTTCATTTTCAACAATTTTTTCTGGCTTGTGATCCCACCAGTTCTTTGCCACTGGCAGATGATACTTTTGGCACAAGTTCCATTGGATCATTTGTGCTACAGCATTGTGTCTCTGCTTGTAATCAGTTTGTGTGATCTTCTTGCAGCAGCTGAGTATATGGTTGATTGTTTCATCAGCTTCTTTGCAGAGTTGGCACTTTGGATCTTCTACTGATTTTTCAGTTCTGGCTTTGATGGCATTTTTTCTTATTGCTTGTACTTGTGCAGCAAGAATCAGTCCTTCTGCTTCCTTTTTCAATGTTCCATTTGTAAGCCAAGACCACGTCTTTTCCATGTCCACTTTGCCTTCAATTTTCTCCAAGAACTGTCCATGCGGTGCTTTATCGTGCCAGCTGTCCATTTGGCATTGAATTGCAGTTTTCCAGTATTGGTTCTTGGTTTGCTGCACTTTGCAAAGCTTCTAGTTGTTGCCACATAATCTGCTAATGCATGCTTCTCTTCTTCTTTGAATGTATTGGAGGAGCATGATCCCACAAGCCCTACCTAGTGCCAGCCATAGGGTGATCTGGCAGGCCACGACCCCCCAGGACCAATCTGCAGGAGTAAGGTTGTGGCTGGGCCCAATCAGAGGGGTCAGGGCCAAGCACCCGCCATGCCCGGCACCCTACCAGGTCAGCGCATGGCCCCAGGGGACCGGACGCCAGTGGGGGCGGAGCTCATGGGTCCAATCCATGCAGCCCCACCTCCTCCCAGTCCCGGCATGCAGAGGCCCTCTTGGTCAGGCCATGTCCTTGGTGGTCCAATCTGCCTCATGGAGGGCCTGGCTGAGGCCAATTGGAGGGGCTTTGGACCATGCCCATGCCACACCCAGCACCCTGGCAGCTCAGGTCAGGGCCCAAGGGGGCCTTGTGTTGGGGGGCTTGCAGGGTCTGATCCAAGTGGCCCCACAACCCCCCCTCCTGGTCCAAGTGTGGCACGGCCCTTTGGACCAGGTCATGCCCCCAGCTGACCAAAGGGTGGTCTGGACGACCTGCTGGAAGGCGATCAGCCTGAGGGCAGGTCTGGCTGGGCCCTATCGGAGGGGCCTTGGATATCACGCCTGGCACCATGCCAATTCAGGACAGGGCACCGTGGGGCTGGATGACAGTGGGGGTCCTTACAGGGTCCAATCTGTTCAGCCACGCAAACCCCCCCCCCCCCCGGTCCTGGCAGAGTGCAGGCCAGCCGTCTCGGCCAGGTAACCCCTAGAATGATTGACACCATGATTTGGTTAGTGCTGGGCTGGGAGGCATGCCTGAATGGATAATATGTGCTCCACCCATCACAAGTAGGTAGACGGAAACAATGTAAATGGTGTCCCTGCTGGATGCTTCAGGTAAGACTGACGAAATTGTGCTCCACACCTCAGATGCAATTAGCACAGCTATGGGACAGGCTGGGAGGCTTCTGGGTTGGAACAGCCTCCTTCAAATGTGTGGTCTCTACCAGAGCTGTCCTAATTGCATGCCAGAGGCCCTAGTGTGAATACAACAAGCATTTTCTGCCTAGTCAAGATATGGGGAAGGAGTAACCTTGTATACCAATTTTTTTTAAATGCCATTTAAAATTATGATTATTTGGCACACTTTTACAAGCCATCTTCCTAGAGAACTATATGAAGAAATCAAGCCAATAGCATAGATAGCTTGGATGCCCAGATAAAGTACAAATATAAAAACAACTACTCTGCCATCTGCAAATTGCATAATTTTGCCCTTGGCTCCACAAAGATTAATGGGAGTTACCCAGCATGCCTCAGCTTATTTATCAGTTTGGGGAATTTCTGGGTATTTGGAGAAAGAGAGACAAGGGAAGAAAAAGAATTTACTTTCAATAGTTTTGAAGACTATTTTTGTTGCCTGCCTCATAAGTCCTGAGAGAGCCATCAAGTGACTTTAAAAAATCTTGGTTCTGTAAAACAGTGTTCCCCATAATAATACTGTTCCTTGAAATTAGTTTTTATCATTATTTCTTATTTATTTGTAGATTTATCATTCCAAGCAGTTTCAAGCATATGACCATGGCTCCAAGGAACAAAATATGAAGAAATACAATCAGGTAGGTGTCTGAGACAGGGCGCCTCAAGGTCCGCCCAAAACTGCACCAACTTGTCATTGCCACTTCCTGCTTGACAGACTGGAATGTTGAAAGCTGCACAGGGGTGTCGCAGTCACTTCCAGTCCATTGACAGGTCAATTGGAAGCTGTGTCGTCTCTTGACTGCAGCTTCCAATCTGTCAGATGGGGCGTGCCATTTCCTGCAGCACGGGTGCAGCATGTTCCAGAAAACGCAATGAATGCTGCATTGCTGCTGTGGGCTAAAGAAAGCTGCAAGGCTTTGGATATAGTCTGGACACAGTGCCACAGATCAGATAAGTTCAACCTCAAGCTAACGATGTCCAAAACATTCTATCTGATGCAGCACCATCTTCTTGTATATTTTTTGTTGCCATCTAAAGCCCAGTTCTCTGATAATGAAACTCTCTTTGCATCCCAACTGATATGTGTTGTTGTTTTGGGTCCTAGCTTTAGTTGCTAGTTTTTTTCCTGCATGTGTGGTTTTATTTTATTTGGTTCCATATTGGTGGAGCACTTCTTGACAAGAATGCCAATTATCAATATAATGATCAAATAAGAAGTGGATTATGATTGATCAAAATATTATCTAGTCCAATCCATCTACAACCAACTTGTTAAAAATTGTATTATTAAAAAATACCGTATATAAGTTCTTATTCATTCATTCACTTGCATTTTTATCCCGCCCTATACCCAAGGGTCTCAGGGCAGGTTACAACATATAAAATGTACGGTACATTCCACTAAAATAACAAAAATTTTAAAATCAAAAAATAAATGCTGTGGACTTTATCAGATTAATTATTCAAGTAATAAAGTAATTACAGTTCATATCGACTGAATCAGAGAACCAAACATAGAGATTTCTATTGTATTAATCCACCAACAATTCGTCTTCAAATTGGAAGAACAGGTCATTAAAGTGACTAGCTGTTTTCTTTCTGCATTGTCTAATCGAAACGTCTTTCTTCTGGGCTGGATAATGTGCAGAGAAAACAGTGTTTTCTTCTACTTAGAATGTTTACTGAGACTGAATTAAAATTTGGGTATAGATGGGTCCTAATGTCCGTAGACAGTTTTTATTATTTGTTTATTATTCTGCATTTTTTATCCCACCATATATCCTGAAGATTGGATTTATTGTCCAGGTGATGAAATTATATTTCATTGATCTTGCCAGTAGACATACTAAGGGGAAGAGTGGTATTGCCACTACAAAGTTACTTTTATTTGCAGAGAAAATTCTAATCTTCCATCCATTTTTAACTCAGAACAAATATTTTCTCATGAATAAGCATATTATGTAAAAATTCTGTATTTCTGGTCATTTGCAAAATGTAACATTATCAAATGCTTTGTCAACTCTTATTTTATTCCCAGACAACTCCGCCGGTGTATAGGGTAGAAGATATAAAAATACCAATTTCAGTATGGAGTGGTGGCCAAGATATATTTACAGATATAAGAGATATAACAGCATTATGCTCCCGGATTAGTAATCTCATCCACCATAAGCATATTCCTGATTGGGTACACTTAGACTTCATCTGGGGACTTGATGCACCTGAGCGCATGTACATGGATATCATAGAGACAATGAAGAAATATCCTTAATAACACTCAGTGACGGATGGATGCCTTGGGATACATGTACACCCATACAGAGTGGTACCAATAAAAATCACTAATAATGTTTTGGTGTATTGAGGTAGTTGATCTGATGTAGAGGTATACTTAACCCATTTTATTGTTGCTTTCTGAACATTAAAATTCTGGCATGATTACTATATTTAATAAGTGATACTTGCTGCTTCATTCTCTGCAATAAGGTAAGGCACATTGAGACAGGGTAATTCAGACTGACCAAGTGTGAAGGAAGGATCTTCAGAGTCTCCAGTAGTTCTGGAAGGGTGCTTCTGCACATGCCCTTAAACACCCATTAAGGACACATCTGGAAGCACGCATCCACACAGCAGCACCTTTTTAAGCCGCTTTTAGTACGGAGCATCCGCACAGTAACACTCATTAAGCACACATGTGGGAAACCGCATCCGCACAGCAGCACCCATTAAGTACGGAATGGGTAGACCATGTCCGCACAGCGGTACCCATTAGAGACAGATAGGGGCAGCCGCATCTGTTCCTATCTGTCTCTAATGTGTGCTTAATGGGTGTTAAAAAAAACCCACATATAATGTAGCCTTAAAGGGTGTTTCACTTTGAAAACGCATCTATTTAGGATGCGTCCACACAGTGAAACTGTGCCTACCCGGGGCCCTTCCCCGGCCCGCCATGCGTGGCTCCTTGAAGCCAAGCATGGCGAGCCTGGAGACTCTGCTGTCGCGACTCACCCTCACCCTAGAAGCAGAGGATTGCTGCATCTGGAGCTAGGGGGAGCTTCTCCAAACCCCTCCCTAGCCCCCCCAAGGGAGAGCCCGACCTCTTCGGCGTCGCCCTCACATCCATGTCCAAGGAGCCAATCATGGTGGGCCGGGGGAGGGCTCCTGGGACATGGATGTGAGGCGGATCAAATCCGTATCTAAGTCGTCCTTCCACCGCATGTGCGGAAGGACAGGGGTGGGTAGATCTGTATCTATTAGATACAGATCTACCCTCGTAGATCCGGATCTACTAAACCGGGTTTACTAAAGTTGGATGAGGTAGATCTGGATTTAGATAGGTAAGTGCAGAAGCAGCTGAAGTCTTCTAGTGTAAATATGGGCCTGAACTTTCACCCTGTTAAGACTGCTGAAGTTCATTTCATGCAACCATTTGAACCATAATGTGTGAGTTCCTGACTTTTCACTCAGTCTTTATATATTGCTGAGAAAAACAAGGGGATGGATAAAAATTATGACAACTGCACACAATTATTATTTCATTTACTTTCATATCTGCCTCTAATCCACATTGTCTCAGAATGGATTACAACTGTAGGGTCTGCTTAAGAGATTCTCTATAGTCCATCCAACTGCCTTAAGGGCAACACTAAAGATTTTCTATCAGCGTTTACTCCCTTTTAGCCATATCTGGGAAAAACAAGGTTCTAGCTTAGTGCTCTTAACCACTGTGCCATCCAAGGGTCTAAAATGCTGAACTGAAGTGTACTGAAATCTCAGGGAGCAGATTCAAAAGAATTCCTGAGTCACATATCCATTAAAAAATGGCTCAAGACTTCAATTTGCTCTGATATCCCAGTTGCAGAAGGCAGGAACTCCACTGCTGCCAAAATAATTCTTGGGTCTGTTGCTGCAGAGGAAATTCCAAGCATCATAGTTTCTCACCACACACACACACAAAAAAAACCCCTTTGGTTCATGAAGAATGTGGGAAACAGGCAGGATCAGAAATGCTACAGGAGATATAACTGGTGGTGCCTCCCATACCCACCTCCTATGCAAGGTTCTAGAACTACTATAAAGCAATGCTTGTGGGCTCGGGATCATTCCCATCTGGAATTTTTGAGACAAAAACTAAAGTAGAGGCTTCTTCACACTTTAGGAGAAAAGAATAAGATTGCAATCAGATGGCAAACAACCTGAAAAGGTGGCAACCATAAGCTGGATATATCAAATAAATAATATTGCTCACATACTCAAAACACTCCACTTTGGAATATTAAAAAAGTGAAAAATATTAATGCAACACTATCATTCTAGTCAAATCTCTTCTCTGAACATTATAGTGCAACAGTAGATTAAATGAAGAATATCCACATTGCATAGATGTAGTAGCTTCTATAGATGTGAACCTAATTGCACTTGCTGCAATCAGTTGCCCTTAAAGTTCTCCCCACATTCCATGCAACTTTGACCAGACGCTGTTATGCTTTAGGTTTCCTTCTTTAACATGGATTCTATGTTGGTGAAATTTAATCTTCTTGCTATGTCCAGTGGTGTCTCTTCCTCCTAAAATAAAAAGGAAATACAAGGCATGATAAAGTTGATTAAATAAGACAGCTATCTTTTGCAAACCTGTGACTTTAAATTCAGACTTTAAATTAACTTGAAGAAAATATTTTTCCTTGGCAATGTGTCCATTATAGGCTTACATGGGATGAAGAATGATTTGTTTCTTTTAATGAAAGAATGAGATCTATTTTAGCAAAGGCTGCTTCTGCACACATTTAAAAACAGCTTACAAGTGGTGGTTGTGGAGGCTAGTGTTCCCAACCTACCTGTAATCTACAATACCTACACTTGGAAGTCAGTTAATATGAATTAGAAACACTAGCAAATGGATGCTATAACTTTGTTTAATGATGAATGTGGGAAGGCAAAGCTATGCTCACACACTTCTATGATATTTTTGAGCAACTTCTTCAATGTCTGTGGATGAAATCTGACTGAAGCTGATTCCCTATTATAAAAGGTGAATACAAAAAATTATAACTGGGAGAGAAAATATGATCAAAACCTGATGTTACTAGTATGAATAAACATTTTTTAAAAGAAACAATAGCAACAGAACTACTGTTTTCATCACCTCTGATGAAAAATATCCCACAACAATACATCTGAATTACTTTGTCTTCCACAGAGGTATTACTTAAAACACACATACAGAAAAGGATTTAGAAACAGGGTTTTGATTATTTTTATTGTTCTCTCATTCCTTAGGGGTGGTTAGTTGGTATGCCTACCTCAATCTTGAATCTTCTACCAAGTGTAAGGGACCAACACAGTATCGCAGATGATACTGGGACTGTCCTTTTCTGAAGAGAGATCTTTGATGTTTGCCCTGGGATCTGTTGAAGCCATTCTCTAATTTGGGAGTCACTGCTCTGAGTGAGCCTATCACTAATGGGACCACTTTTGCCTTTACCTTCCACATCTTCTCCAGTTCTTCTTTCAGTCCCTGGTATTTCTCCAGTTTCTCATATCTTTCTGACGAGTCTGCTACATCCATTATTACTGTTTCTTTCTTGCCCTTCTGAGCCAGTTTTGTGTAGTGGTTAGGGAGTTGGACTCTTATCTGGGAATACCGGGCTCGATTCCACCCTCCCCCATGAAGCCAGGGGTCCTGCTTGGGATGGTAGACCCCTGCATTTATTAATCTTGCACCAAGTGCTCATTTTTTTGCTGCTAAGATTAGTGCCTCAGTGCTTCCTTTCAGTCCTGATTTTTCAAGACGGTGATAGGATATGCCAATGGTACATTCTGGGGAGGGATTTGTTATGTGAAGGTACCTCCACTGCTTGCCCTTCATTCATGCTCCTTGCCTGAAGTTATCTGAGGCATTCTCTTAGCAGTTCATCCATAGGGACCACATTACGCATGTATCCATGGATGTTTCTTTCTTCATTTAGAACAGTGGTCTTGACACTTGTTAATCACTAGTAGGTAATACAGTCTATATATCCAGGTACACATTAAATGAAGGAAGCCTTATTTTACAGCTGTGTGAGAGCAACACTATGCTGTACAAAATGTATTACATGTAGTAAGCTGCATTTTATGCACGCTGACTGAGCAAAACTGTACAAAGCTAAGGAAAGGATATATCAATCTCCAAAATCGAGTACCAGTTCGAGTAGTAGGTTTCCAGAGGCAGAATATTCCAACACAAAGAACAATCCATAGGCTTAGTCAAAACTCAACCCAAAGTGTAGTTATTTTTAAAGCTTTTCTTTACCTTATCCTTTATAGAAAGATCAGCTCCTGCTTGAACTAACAGAGGGACAATGTTTTGGTTCTTCATTTCACAGGCATAGTGGAGTGCTGTCCTTCCTAACTGGAAATAAATATAATAAGCATTCTAAAAATCAAATGTTTTGCTCCTGTTCCAGGGTATGATCAGACACACTAGATGAGATGTCCTCTTGGCAAACATAAAATTCCTAAAATTGTAGGGGATCAGGGTGGCAGCAGGGCAGAGGGAGTCTTGGCAGGGGGATTGGGGGCAGGGGCAAAGGGGGCAAAGGGGAGGAGCAGAGCAGTGGCAAGGCAGAGTCTCAATGCTGGGGGGGAGGGGCAAGGATCAGAGTAGAGGCTGGCCAAAGCTTACCATTTTCTAGGTGGCAGCAGGAGCAAGGGTGGGGGCCTCTTGGCTCTGGTGAGGTCCAAGTTATTTCCTTTACCTGGGATAATCCGCATAGTGGATAGTCATGGAACTCACAAGCTTTAGCCCTTGACAGTGTCTACACCTAGTGGTCATGAGAGCTTAACTCCCTGTATTGAGGCACTGTCCACCGATGGCATGAGCAAGCACACATATGAGCTGATTTGAGAGGATTCTGGGCTCCTCTCATACTTCTGAAAAAGTACTATGAAAGCAATCCAAGCCACTATTTCCACTCCCACTGTCTTGGACGAACAGGAGCTTTAGGACCAATGTGTTTGCCATCAGTTTTGTGCCTCTTGCTATATGTTCAGATGTTGAGGCATCCCAACACTCCTATCAAGAGAAAGGTGTT
Source organism: Aspidoscelis tigris stejnegeri (assembly GCA_023333525.1). Classification (NCBI taxonomy): domain Eukaryota; kingdom Metazoa; phylum Chordata; class Lepidosauria; order Squamata; family Teiidae; genus Aspidoscelis; species Aspidoscelis tigris. The sequence goes on along the minus strand of JALMGA010000002.1, from coordinate 84,309,319 downwards.
CAGGCAGACCAGAGCATTGGATGTCATGATGCAAGATTACTGCAACAGAAATGATGAGTGATGCCTTCTCTGTACAGCCATGAACTGGGCACTACAAGACTGTCCGAGCTAAGGGGTAGCCTTTACATCACCAGCACAGTAAACAATGGACATGGCACATACGACTTCTGAGTAATGGCTAGAATACAGTTTCAATTTATAACTTCTCTGTTGGCTACCCAAAGTTTACATTACACCGTACACTCAGTATGTATATATTAGGGATGTGTACAAATATTTGTAACATTTGAGATTCGTACGGATTAATCTGAATTCAGACATTCAAATTTGAATCATTTGGCACATTAGAAGATTAACATTCGAATTTGAATTGAATGCTTTGGAACATTCATATGAGGCTTTGTTACATTTCTGAACCTGGGGAAGTGGGAAAGCGGATGCAATGGACCTGCAATGGATCCAGAGTGAATTTGAAATGGATTGAGAGTGGATTCAAAGTAGATTCAGGGCAGATTTGATGTGTTCAGAGTGGATATGTAAAGGATTCGTGTGAGAGACATAGGGATATGTAGTGGGGATTCAAATCAAATTTGTATAGAATTAAAATCCTACCACATTTGAAGAGGATTTATTCAAATAAACATGAATTTTCTTGCATTCAATTCAATATGAATCAACTCCCCACCCCCGCAAAATTGTGCACATCCCTAGTATATATGGACATATGTATACACTTACATCGTCTGTAGCATTAATATCCACACCAGCTCTAAGTAACATCTTGATGAGGTTTTCATTCTGCTTAGTTTTGGACACCTGTTTAAGAGATGGTATATGGGGAATGGGGAATGGAACATCACTGGAATGGTATTTTTTGTTAGATTCATTTTTGTTTTTTGTCATTGTGTAATCAGACAAAGAAGATAAGCAAGCAGCTAAGCAAATAAAAACATTTTAAAAAATATTTTGTGACAATATATATATTCTCTTAAGTTGCCCATTATTAGCCTTTGTTAGAAACATTTGCTTTGTAAATTAAGTCTATATTCTATCAAGTTTAATGTCAGATATCATTTATAGCTATGTTAAATCCAGGAATGCACTCTACACATATCTGCTGAGATTGAAGTACCATTGAATTTTGTAGCACAGAATTTACAAGTTATTTTCTTACTTCCCTCTCTAGCTGACCTTAAGCTGAATGAGTTTGAACAAATGAGGCTACACTATTTAACAGCTGATGCCCAACAGATTTCAGTTAGGTACTGGAAGAATACTGTGAATTTAACAATTAAAGAATGGGCATAAGTGTGAAGCATAATCATTAATAAGTCTCTATCAAAGCATTTTGCAAGTATGGAAGAGAGAATAAGACTGTTAAATTTTAAAGATATATGGGAACCATCTATTGATATCCTGAGAAAAAAGAATGATATTCGTTTATCTGAAAAAGATGTCTTGTTAAAATGGTTGTGTTAACTCAATCCCAGTGTTTTCCCAATGTTTTATGGGGAGGGAGGAGAAGATATTTGTTTGTCTGTAATTATTAAGAGGGTTGTTATTGTTTATTGTCATATTGGGTTTCTTTGGAAATTTAATAAAATTTATTTTAAAAAAAACAAGTGTGCACTACATCACAACCTACAAGTTGTTAGTGTGAAAATTGTTCCTGTGTAACTATTTGAATCAAGGGGCTCTTCCAAGTCTTTAGGAGTAACAATGTGGTTAATACATCAATGAATAATCCACAGGTTGGATCTTGGACTTTCAGTGCTGGCCCCCTCTCTGCAGATGAGAAGCACCAATTGAGATGGCCCATCACTAAAGACTTACCGAAAAAGAGTAATTCCTGAATGTCTGGGGGATTTTTTCAGTTGGTGTGGATGGTACTACTGTCAAGATACAATCACCCCCAATCATTCCCAGTGTCATTGGCGAATGTGTGGAATGTCAGTATACTATAGAGGTGTGAGTAATGAAGTAGGACTATTGATAGCTAGAGTTCAGGAGGCATAAATCCCATTGTGAGTCTGACCAAACATAGGTTACAGCTCATTATCATGCCTGCCATGTGGCAGATGGCAGTGAAAATTATTTCTCCATTAAACACTGCATCCTTAAGTAGCTGTCCAGCAATGCTTTTCTGGGTAGTTAATGGACAAACAATAACAGAGCTAAGGAGACCTGCTCAGGTCTTAAGCATAAAATTGCTAACATTTCCGTTCAATTGGATGCCACAGTTAAGAAGAGCTTGATAGAAGTGTCCAAAGAACCATCTGGCCAGTTATTTTGAATCTGCTTCAATTAATGCAGTCTGAGGAAGAGGGGGACAAACTGCTTGCTGGGATTTGACTGGCCAGTTGTTCTCTTGATCGATGCTTATCTTGACTTATAAAAGATTGCCAGCAGAGTTTGGTCAGGTGGATCCAGAAAGGTAGTAGTGCACCCTATTCTATAGAAAACCTTTCTGAACCCAGAAATGTTAAACAACTCAGGCCCAGCTGCTTCCTAGGCAAAGTACTGGAGAGGGTGATGTTAATCCAAATGCAGGCACACTTGTAGGAAACAAACTATCTACGCTCATTTCAATTGGACTTCAGCCTTGGGTATGGCACTGAGTAGGGATGCGTGCTTTTTTTATTATTATTTGATTCATATTGAAGAAAATTAGTATTCGAATAGATCCCCTTCAAATGTAGTGGGATTCAAATTGTATACAAGTGTTCAATCTCATACAAATCCCATATGAATGTACACGGATCCCATACAAATCCCATACGAAGTTTCATACAAATGCATTGAAACATTCAATTCTAATTCAAATGTCAATCTTTAAATGTGCCAACATTCAATTCAAATATGAATGTCCAAATTCGGCCAAATTTGTATGAATTTCTAAGGTTATGAATATTCGTGCACATCTCTAGCATTGAGACTACCTTGGTCATTCTAACTGATGACCTTCACTGGAAGAAAGGCAAGGGAATGTAACCTTTTTGTTACCACTGAACCTGCTATGGGTTTGGGTGCTGGAGATATCTTATTGTGGAGAATCTGTTCTTATTCCATTCAACAGGGGGGGAGTTCCCATTACAAGCTTAAAACAGTTTTGATCCTCACAGTCCCCATGTCAGGTTGACTTAACACACTTTCCACGTGTTAAATCACCCCAAAGCGTTGTAAATATTAACACTTATTTCAACAGGTCTCGCTTCGGTTCGTGCACTTGAAATGTTTTACATTTCTTGCTGTGGGAACAGTACAGTTTTAGTGGGATGAGAATGCATGTTTAGGTGTTCCCTCCCCCAATAGCTTGCTTCCAAAGATAGTGATGTCATTGTAAAAATCCACCCCCTAAGTAGCTGTTACACTGTAGCAATCCACCTACTTCACACCTGATAACAATGTCACAATTCTGCGCAATTCTAAAAGTTCTGACCTTTAGAAAGGGAAAAGGGAGGAAAGCGGCTGAAGTTTCGGTGAGATGTGTGAATGTTTAATGTGTGGCTGTGTGGCTGTGGAGTGAGCGGGCGAAGGGGGCTTGAGTTGCTGCTGCTGCTGAGTGCCCTGGGCAATGGGGAGAGGAGGGGAAAGAATCGCTGGCTGCCTGGTGCCGTTTTTCATCCATCGAGGCAAGCGACAGCCACCCAGCTAGGCTCTATTATGGGTGGTGTGTTCATGCCAGGAGGAAGAGGGCAGGGCAGCCCTGAAAAGCGGCTTTTATAAAGTAGCCATGTGAGTCCCCCCTTGAGTCACGTACACCACGTATGATCCTCAGAATCTGGATCAAACACGATTAAGTTGAAAATAATGGGATCAGGCAAATTCGTGTTAGCATCCGGTTCTATTATTTCGGTTTAGGAAAACCATTTTAAGCTTGTAATGGGAACTGGGCCAGGGTGTTCTGTTGTGGGGAGAAGAGCAGAAGGTTTGTCAGCCACTTTGAGTCCCTGTAAATGGGTGAGGAAAGCGGGGTAGAAAAACCAACTCTTCTTCTTCCTCTTCTTCTTCTTCATTTCTATTCTTTGATGATACCAGAGAGCAGTTTTTAGATATTCTTGTTTGAGACTCTGTGAGCTAAAATGTGGGGTTCCTCAGGGGGTCAGTCTTATTCTCTATGCTATTTAATACCTATGTGAGGTCTTTGTTATAGTCTGAAGGCAAAAATTTAATGGTTATAGGTTTTTGGGTTGTAATGTTGTTGTTGTTTTGCAAAACTTACCATAAGGAAATATCCAATAAGCATGACTGGCATTAATATTATAATAAGCAGGTAATCAAGGAAGCCAAACTTTGTTTTGACAGCATAATGCAAGCAGGTGCGTTCTTTCTAGAAAAACAGAATAACTTGTGTTAAACTTCAATAAAAAGTTCAGTACAATTCCCTTAATCTTTTTAGCAAATGTGTGCATACACTTTAATGTATTTTTCTATGTTTGTCATATCTCAAAAGTAGCCACTTGAGAAATGCATCTTGCCTTTCATTTAGCAATATGACATCTGAGTTTTTTTTTTAAATCACATAGTCGACACAGTTTGTTAACATGGTTTATAAATTATATGTATAATGTAGACCCTCTGAAACAGTTGTTTGGTTACCATGGTAACGATTTAGTAAGAAACCAGATAACATCTGTACATGGTTCTGTGTCCATAACACACACAAACATGTACATGCTGATACTATTACTACATTTTTTTCTTTCTGTAACAAAAAATAAAAATCACAGAATTCATCAGAAGCTTCAGTCACAACCTGGTCAATCTTGTCAGTCCCTATTTTCAGTGATTAATTATTCAGAGGGGGAAATGAGTAGCGTGAATGCAGTGCTGCAAGAAAACCTAGAAGTTGTAGTCAGTGGGCCTTTCTGTACTTAGCTCTGTTCTTTTGGCCACATGCTGGTAGATAGTAGCTGTTGTTGGTATGCACCTTCTGCACAAAACATTTTAGAACCAATCTACCAGGGTACAAGGGCCATGAGAATTCATTTTAGTGAGACACTTTGTTGCACTGACAAACCTTGTTCCCCAGGGGCTCCAAGGCTGGGAATATTTGTTCTGGGCCCTCAAGGCCAGCGCCAAAACTCATGTGAGCTTCAAGGTGATGTGGGGGCACAGATCCTAACCAGGGGAAATTCCATCCGGGGGAAAGGAATAATGAACAACCCATAGTGTGTACTAGCATTTGCATTTGTGAATGCTAGTACGCATTAGGGATGAGCCCAGATATTCGAAAATTTGAATATCCGATTTGAATCTGTTGAATGTTGACATTTGAACTTGAATTGGATTTAATTTCAACATTCAAACTCAAATCGGATTTCCAAAAATTCGATATGCATTTTTGGATAATTTGAATGTGTAGATTCATGTCTGTCATATATGAATCTGTATGAAAATTATACATATCTTGTGCTTAAAATACGGGATTAAAATCAGATGCATACAGGATAATATGGGATGCATTTTTACAGAATGTGCACAGATACCTATAATAGATACGAATGTTGCCGACATTCGTATCTTTCAATAAGAATCTAACGTTCAAATGTTATAGATTTGAATAGAATTTTATGACATTTCTATCTTAAATATCCAAACTGAATTGGATTTTTTGACATTCTAAACTACTTGGATTCGAATGTCAAAAATACATTTGTGCACATCCCTAGTTCACATCAAACCAACCCCCATCCCATAAGCCTGGAAAATCACACATGTCTGGCTGCTATCTTCTTTTTAGGTGTTGTTGCCATCACTGGGACAACTGTTATGTGATACACACACGCTAGCTTTCCAGGTCACCTGACATGGCAGGATGTTTGTCTGGTACGTCAGGTGACTCCTACAAAGCAGAAGAGCTGCAAATGACTTCACTGGTGACTGGGGTAAAGTAATATTTTGGACACATGAGGTGCAGGATTTCCTGCCCCACTGCTAGTAAACACTAGGGTAATTTCTGGGATGGCAAGAGCCATTTTGGGTGTGGAAACAGCTCCTATAAGTGTAGATGGTACTACCCAGAACCTACCCCAACATTCACTATGGGGCCAAGTGAAGAAAGGACCCAGATCTGGACCTGCACCACCCAGACCTGGAACTGCAGGTTGGAAAGAAAAAGAAGAAGACTTGGCTTTTCTACCCCACTTTTCTCATCCATTTATGGGCACTCAAAGCAGCTGACAAAGCTTTTTATTCTTTTCCCCACACTAGACACCCTATGAGATAGGTGGGGCTGTGAGAAGAGAGCTGTGACTAGCCCAAGGTCACCCAGCTGGCTTCATGGAAGAGCGGGGAATCAAATCCAGTATTCCTAGATAAGAGTCCAGCTCCTTAACCACTAGACCAAACTGGTTAGAAATTTGTAAGGGCAGAAAGGCTGAATGGCTCAAAATCTATGCAAACCGATGAGCTCATGCAGTATAATATTCCTAGTGCAATTATGCTTTGGGAATAGAGAAGTTAAGCTGTGATGGAATTACAGGAAGACACGATGGGCATTTGCATGTTGTTGCTCACCTTATTTTTGATGTTCACATCAGCGTTTCTTTTTAGAAGGTAACTGACAATTCTGTTGTGTCCCTTCCTGCAGGCAGAAATTAATGGCGTATCTCCACTAAAACTGTCTTGAATATTCAGGTAATTGCCATCTTCTTCCAGAAGGAGCTGAAGTTCATTCAAATCATTATTATAAGCTGCTTGACAAATGGGCTGGGGAAAGAAAAAGATGATGGGATGGGGAAGAATAAAGGTCATTCGTAAAGTTCCTGGGTTCAGCCGTTTTACAAAGCGTATTCGAAATTTGCTATATGCCCACAAAGAGTTTTAGTCTGCTCAGCTGGTTTACTGCTTAACCCCATGCTTATAATGTGGAGGGACAGCAGCTGTGTCATGTTTTCAATATGAACATGTTAAGTAGGGGTCTGGGTGTAGAAGAGCAGTCAGATGAATGCTGGAAGTTAGCAATGTATGGAGTGCAGAAACCATGATAACGAACACTCATGAGAAAGTTACTTTTAAGGTTCATATGTCACTACCTCTAAAGATGTAGGTTCCACTGTCACTTTTCACTGCATCTCCATTATGAAGTAAAGGCACCTTAATCAGTCTGTCAGGGCAGCTGTTTTCCAGCAAGAGTAATGGAAACAGACCTCACATAAGGGTGAGCAATGAAGGTGCAGCTAGAGACTAATGAAAAAGAGAAATCTGTATAGGCACAGATCAATGAGTCCTTCTTGCAAAAAATAGATTGTCTGGTTCTGCTGAAGGCAAGCATCACTCCATCTAAAGGGACAAGAGCAGCAACTCTGAAACAGCAGCATGCCCATGCAACTCACCTTTCATTGGGACTTTAATCAAGTTCTTCTCTTACTGCTCTTTGCTCAAGTGCTCCCTTTTGCAAGCCTGCTTGGGTTGGAAGTGCCAGTAGCAATGTGCACAAATATTTGTAGCATTCATTATTCAGATAAGTTTGGCATTCGTATACAAAGAGAATGTTACGACATTTGTATATTGATGTTCATATGAATACAAATGTTTTGGAACATTCATACGAAGCTTCGGGACATTCGTGAAATGGGGAGGTTGGAAAGCTGCTGCACCAGTCACGTCTACAACAGATCCAGTGTGAATTCAACATGGTCTGAGAGCTGATTCAAAGTGGATTCAGGGCAGATTTGACGGATATGTATCGGATACATATGGATACATATTGGATACGTATGCTTTGGTATCAAATATTTGTATGAATTCATATGAAAACATTCGTATCTAATAGAATCCTACCACATTTTAAGGGGATCTATTCGAACAAATACAAATTTTCTTACATTCAATTCAATACGAATTGAAAGAACTCATTAGTGCACATCCCTAGTTGGAAGCTTTCAGTAGTGAAAATGCAATTAAACTGTGCAAGGAAACAGCAGGGATGGGATTTAGAAGCAGCTGGATGAAAGCCCTTATTTGTACAAGCTATATGTGTGACTGTGAATGTTACAAAGAACATTGATTACGGATGGATTCATGTCTAGTTTGGGAACTGAAGGGGCCATATTCATGCTGATAGGTCACCTTCATCAATACAGGGATTCAGGGAAAACAACTGTCACTTCTGTTCATCCTTTAGGCAGCTTCTAGTGTTTCTAGCTGAGGGATTTTTAATTTATCCTGTACGATATATACACACTAGGAGAACTGTGTATGCAATGACTCATTTAAAAACTCTCTGCCCCTGTGATGCCAGATTTGCCCTGAGAGGCATCCTGTGCATGGTGCACAAAAAACACTGTGAGTGGATCACACCCTCCAGCAACAGTGGTGGCAGAGGTGACTTAATCAGGCCTATTTCTGCCCAGTACAATTATTCACCAGACCAAAAACTTTCATTCTTCAGTTTGAAAGTTTTGGAGGGCTATATGGTGTCAGCCATGTAAACAGAACCCTCCACCCTCCCATATGGCAGGATCAGAATGCACAGGAAGTTGGTTATTTTCTTTGCCTTTCAAACCCAAGCTGTGCTTTCTGGAAGTGTTTCCTGTTAGTCTTTCAGTGGCACCAGGGCAGCAGAGTAAAGGAAAGCACAATCAGACTGTGGTCACACCTTCATTTTAAACCTTCTTCAGTCCATCTTCATTTCTGACTGCTCACACCATTTCATTTCTAGCTGTTTCATTTGTGGCCTTTCCGCCTTTCAGTTGAGCTTACCTGAACGGAAAACCCACAAACAAAATAAATAGAAATGAAAAGGTGTGAGTAGTCAGAACTGAAGAAGGACTGAAGAAGGTTTAAAGTGAAGGTGTGAAAGAAGCAGGGAAAGTGCTGCTTAGTCTGCGGTTACACCTTGTCATTTAAATCCGCTTTGGGAAGGCAGCCATATCCAAGCTGCTTTTAGCCTGGAATGGCTTGATTACACCTTCCTGTGGCGGCAGGACAGAGGAGTGAGGGAGTGGCAGCAGTAGGGTGTGGCCACTTCAGAACCTGGAAACCATGAGGTAAGTACCTCGCACGGGCACGTGTGTCCGGGTAGGCCAAGCCCCGGGGGGGAGGTGCCAGGGGGGGTTACTGCGGGTTCTAGGGGATCAGATCCAGTCCCCTGGAGCATGCAGGAATCCGAAGAACGGACTGAACAGGCCTGCCCACCCCTGGGTCTTACCTGACCCAATGACAGGAGGCCTGGGGAGGGGCCTGCAGCTGTCAGGGAGGGAGCATACGAATGCTATCCCTCCTGAACAGCTGTGGGACGGGACAGATGGGAATGCCCTGGGCTGGGTGTAGAGCATGATTTCATCCTCTACACCCGGAAACCATGTAGGGTACCCTGGGACGGGCTGGGACGGTTCCAAACAGAACCGCCAGCCCAGCGGAGTGAATACTCCATCCCAGGGTGTCCTACAAGCGTTCTGGAGGCCCTTGTGCGAATAGGCCTCAGGTGGTGAAAAGTCTGTGGGAGCACTTTCTCAACTGGCTGTGAGCTACAGTGGCCTCACTCTTACCTACAAGATAGTTTCAAAAGTGTTTGGATGACACAAAATGGCAGCCAATGCCACTATCAGGATCCACTCCTGGGCCAGACTTCTTGCTCTGGCTCACAACTTGGGAGGTGTGCTATTTGCATTCCCTCCACACCAACCCCAATCTTTGGAAACTTTGAGGTCCGGGCGGGGGGAGCTCCCTGGCTTTGAAGCTTCCAACCAGAACCATTAAATAAGCATGCTGGAAATGGGCCTGGAATTTAGCCATTTGGGGCCTGGTGCGTAATGGTCCTGGAGAAAAAGTCTGTAGATAAATCATTCCTATGGCCACCATCCCTCATATAGTGGATGCAGGAATAAGTTAGGACCACACTCACTTTTCGGACATTTTTTTTCCTGCAAAAAATTGCCCCCAAGATTAGTTCTGGTGCTCTAGAGCAGGATAGATGCCAGACGGGCGCTGTGATGTGTGGTCACTTGGATGCCTTCCATTTGGGCTTTTTTGCCCACACAAATGCAGGCTCAGATTAGCAAAGTCCCGAAAAATAAATGCAGCATGAACTCCGCAGTAACAGTTTCAATCCACAATGTGGTGCTAGGAACTCAGACACAATAGCTACAAGAATGAAAATGCAAGTTGTGCAGCTTTTATCTGATCTGGAGATTTCAAGCACATGAATCCTTCTTGCCTCTTTAAGGCAAGATTCAACTCGATACAGCATTGAGGAAGCTTTATGGACTTTGGAATATCCCTTTCATATCAGAAACCTTTATCTAACCTCTGAAACAGACATCCATGTGTAGCAAAAGAATGAGTGGGACTTCTGAAACATTGCACAGGGAACAAAGTTTCTCGTGCGTTTTCATTGCAAAACCTTATCTCATCAGTGTGTAAAGCTCGTTAATAAAGTTTTGATGGTGCCAAGTTTCAAGACTATTTCACAATCACCCTCCAAACCCAGTGGCACTCTGTCATCTGCACAGAAGTTGTAGATCTTCCCCACTTGATGTTCCTTTGTCCTAATCCTCCCATGCCATCTCTGCAGCACCACTTGTGTACCCCATTTCAACCAAATATCCTGACCATGGAGGAAAAATAAGGGGATGGGGAATTCCAAGTTCATTGTTTCCTATGTGGTGATCCTAGAACTCCAAACGCAAGGTAGACATTCGTTTCAGGATGTCTGCCACCTACCATTCAATCCACAAAAAGCCAATTTTAAAAGATTTTTTTTTAAAAAAAAAATCAATATCTCCATAGGAAATAATGAGGATTTGGAAATTACTGTACTTAGTCTACCGTTGCATAAGCTCCTAGGCTAGTATCAAGCATCATTCACTACCATTGTAAAAATAGACTGTGAAGGCTTTCAGAGGTATCTTGAGTTGTAGGAATATTATAACCCAAGATAATTATGAAAACTAAAAATCAGGTCCCCCAAAGGGGAGCTGAGGTTGGGGCAGAAAATCTTATTTTAAAAACTGAATTCATAAACATATACATGAAGTATCAGAAGGGAGGGAGGGAGGAACCACCAGCAGCCAAGCTGTCTATGGCACAAGACATAAAGAGATCATACCATGAAGCTCAGAACAGATAGTACAGGTCATGAAATAACCCCCCATTTGGGCAAAATAAAATAAAATTAAAATTAAAAATTAAATTTCTGAAAATTTCCAGAGGAAACACTGGAGGTTGTGAATAAGCTCTATAATCTCCCCAAACCTAAGCAGTCTTCATGCATTGCCCTAATGCCCTGCCCTGCTATGACCAGAAGTTCAGCCTCAGGCACTCATTGGAAAAAATACACACATACCTATAAACATAGGGAAGTGAATCAATCTCTCACAAGACTTTTCTTACCTTGCTATGAGAATAACAACAAAAATAAAAAGTGGACAAGACACCACCTGTGCATATCCCTCAGATGCAGCAAAACTGCTTTTTGTGGGGATAACATAGAGCAACAACAAACCATAAACAAGCCAGGTATTAACAGCCCATAACCAATCACTGATATCTTTTTGTATAGACAGTAACCACAAATGTCTGCCAACTAAAAACAGAAGCTTGGGTAAGCAGTACATTTTAGTTTCTTCCCTCAAGCCAAGATAAGCAAGAGGAGATTTCCTGGCCTTCCCAAGACCTCACATACACAATCCAGCAAATGGAGCTGCCTTAGAGTGTGTCCAGACTTGAGAATACTGTGCATTCCAATGTGCAGTTGGGGCATGGGCGTCACACCTGACATGCAATACTGCATAGCGGTGGCACATTATGCTGCCACTACTTCCAGTTTACCTACTGTGGAACGATTGAGTACTCGCTCTGCAGTTTCAGGTAAATTTGAATGTTCCTGCCAGTCCAGACAGGATGGCAAGAACAGCTCGGCTCCCATTGACTGCTCCCTCCTATGTGATGCATGCCTCACTGCACATGCCAAAGGAATATGGCAGCTTTCTCTGCTGCTCGAATCCAGATGGCGCGTCGTGGCTTCGCAGCAGATAAGCTGCATATTTTCTTATAATAGTGGATTTTATTCGCTAATCTGGATACAACCTCAGTCACTGGCACCAAGATGCAACTGCATTTCAGAGTTGTTGTGAAGTTAAGGCAAAACCTGGAGGGAATGGGAGTGCCCCCCCTCCCCACCGCCGCCAAGAACATAATAAAAGCTCTGCTGGATCAGGCTGCAGTCCATCTAAGTCCAACATCCCATCTCTTATAGTGGCCCAACAATTGCCTATTGGCATCTCAAGCAGAAAGCAAAAGCAAATCTTCACCTGCTCACAGTTCCTTGCAAATGGCCTTTAGAGGCCTCTTGCCTTCCTCTCCAACCTGTTAGTGATTGACTATGCATCAATTCCAGGAGCCATTGATACTCATATACTCTGTGAATTTGTCTCACTCTTTCGCAAAACTATCAAAAGCAGGTTGCTGTCCTAGCCTCTTCTGGCAGGAAATTCCATAGACTAATGACTCTTTCAGCCTGTTCCCATTACAAACTTGAAACGGTTTGGAAATGGTTTCGATCCTCACACTCCCCAAGACAGGTTGGCTTAACACGCTTTCCGCATGTTAAATCGCCCCAAAGCGTTGTAAATAAAACACTCATTTCAACAGGTCTCGCTCCTGTTCTTGCATTTTAAACGGTTTACATTTCTTACTGTGGGAACGGTATCGTTGTAGTGGGATGAGAATGCGTGTTCAGGGTTTCCCTCCCCCAATAGCACTTTACCCAAGTTTTCAAGCGCTTTTGGGGTACCTCAGAATCAGGATCAAATGCAATTAAAGTTGAAAGTAATGGGATCAGGCAAATTCATGTTTGCATCCGGTTCTTTTATTTCGGTTTAGGAAAACCGTTTTAAGGTTGTAATGGGAACGGGGCCTTTCTGGGTGAAAAAAATAGTTCCCATTTGTGGTGCCTCATGACTATTGTATTTCATGTGAAATGGTTGTAATGTATTTTAAAATATTTACTGTATGAAATGCTTTTGCTGTGTAAGGATGAAAAGAACAGGTAAGCAAAGGGCTAGGCTAGGGAATTAGCATAACAGAAGGGAGAGAGATGCCCACAGGGGAAGCCAATCAGGCGAAGCCATGCCAGGCTGCTAGACATATAAAAGGCATTGACATCAGAAGGATTTGTTCTGTGCTTGGGTTTTCTCAAGGAGGAAGGTCTGGGTGAGACCATTCTGTACTCGAGGTAAGATTACTCTCACAGTTCCAGAATTCTTAGGCTAAGATGATCCAGGGGAAAAATTCTTAAGCAGCAAAGGAGTTTAGCTGATAAAGCTGTGTGTGGTCTGAAACAAATTCACTTATTTAAACTTGATTGTTCATATAAGCCTTGTTCTCTTATTCATTCATTCATTCATTCATTCATTCATTCATTCATTCATTCATTCATTCATTCTAACTAAAGCAACCACTGTGAAAACAATAAAGATTATTCTTTGTAATTTCAAGAAGAACATTTGCCTGCAGTATTTATTATTAAGCTTTGAGGTTCACCAGGGTAAAGGGAGCCTGTAGCTTTAATAACAGGGAAAGAGAAAGAGAGAGTGAGGGGGTTCCTGTGTGGCATTAGAGACACTCTCCTCTGGTGTCTTTAAAAGTAGTGAGCTCTTTGGCGCAGGGCTGGAGAACGGCTTGGTCAGTGCTGAGGACTTTAATAAATGGGCATTTGATTTATTTCAAATGATTGTCAGCCCCAGAGAGGGGAAAGAGGTCCACTTTGGCTGGGGGGTGCGCCACACTATTGTCAGTCCAATCTTCTGCCCATCAGCTCCATAGAGTGCTCCCTGCTTTTTTCTCTATCCACCTTTTCTTCACCATGCATCATTTTAATTTTTTCAATCAACTCTTAAATGCCATATTTCAAGGATGAAGAGCCCTAGATGTTGCATCCTGATTTTATAAGGGAGCTGTGCCAGATCCTTGATCATTCTGGCTGCCCTTTTCAGCATTTTTTTCCAGGTCCACAATACTCTTCCCAAGCTGTGGCAACCAAAATTGTCCACAATATTCCAAATATGGCCTCACCATAGATTTGGGGCTTCCTACACTATAATGAAAGTTCCTAGTCTCAAAACCACCAGGGAAATCATTTCAGCAGTACACAGCAGCGATGTGCACGAATATTCCTAACATTCGTTATTCGTACAAATTGGGACATTTGTACATGAATTGAATGTTACGATATTCATACATTTACATTTGTACAAATACAAATGTTTTGGACGTTCATATGAATAGTTTGGACATTTGTTAAACCGGGGAGGTTGGAAAGCGGCTGAGCAAAGTGGACTAGACACTTTCAGAGAGAACTTGTTATGGGATACGTATGCGTTTGTGTCAGATACGTATTGGATATTTATTGGTTCGTATCTGATATCCATACAAATTCGTATGAATACATTCGCATCAAATAGACTCCTACCATATTCGAAGGGGATCTATTCGTACGAATATGGATTTTCTAATATTCAATAAGTTACAAATTGAATGTGAAAAAAACCATTCATGCACATCCCTAGTGCACAGCTAGTCCCAAATACAGGAGGTATGACCGGCATGCCTCCATGTTCTAGATAATATTTAAGCAGGTCTACTGGGGATCCCAATCCTGATCTGAATTACACTTCATTCTTTACAGGCACAACCTAACAAGGGCAACCAGGACCTCACTGATCCACACTAATGTGCTGACCAATAAGGCCCAGAAGAGGACTTTGTGGACCCTTGTTCAGGAGGCACAATGATGCTTGTCAACTTATTTTCTATTTCCTTCTTAATTACTCCAGCATTGAATTTGCTGGGTTGTCACCTTCATTGATCTGTTCCCCAGAATCCCAAGATCCCTTTCCTGGTCCATCACAGAAAGCTCAGACCCATCAAATTATACGTAGATGTAATTGGACTTCTTTGCCTCATGTGCTTCAATGTGCACTTATTAAGATTGAAGCACCTTTTTAACTTGATTACCCACTCACCCAACATCAAGAGATTCCACTGGAGCGCTTCACAATCCTTTTCAATTTTACTACCCTGAAAAAAATAGCATCATCAGCAAATTTTGCTATTTCACTGTTTCCCCCTACTTCTAGATCATTTATGAATAAATTAAAAAATATAGGCCCTAATACTGAACTTTAGGAATCTCCACTTTTTACCTTCCTCTACTCTGAGAATTGTCTATTTATTACTACTCTCTGTTTCCTATCCTTTAGCTGCAGCTAGTTACAAATCCATGGCCATTTCTGCACTTGGCCTTATTCTGGAATATATCTTGTGATAGGGGTCTGTTGTCTGCATTATACTACAAGATACAATAGGCCTTGCTTGTGCCTTCCATAGCCTGCATAATCAGGCAGACAGCAGGCCCCTATTCTGAGATATAATCCAGAATAAGGCTAAGTGCAGAAAAGCCCCAGGACAGGACCTATCCATAACTGATGAGTTTCTTCAGGATTCTTTGATGAGAAACTTTGTCAAAAGCCTTCTGAAGGCTGCCTTTGTCCATGTACTTGTTGAGACTCCCAGGGTGTTTTTGCACTAGCTGCAGAAACTGGATTAACCCCTCCATAAGTAAGATTAAAGACACTTAGGCCGCGTTCCCATTATAAGCTTATTCAGTTTCAAAACGGTTTCAGTCCTCGCAGTTCCCACGTCAGGTTGGCTTAACACGCCCCAAAGCTTTGTAAATGTTAATCCTCATTTCAACAGGTCGCACTCCAGTTCATGCACTTGAAACGTTTTACATTTTTTACTGTGGGAATGGTGCCATGTTAAGGGATGAGAATGCTTGTTTAGGGTTTCCCTCCCCCAATAGCTTGCTTCCAAAGATAGTGATTTTACTGTAAAAATCCACTCCTTAAAGCAGCCGCTAGACTGTAGCAATCCAACCACTTCAACCTGATAACAATGTTGCAATTCTCCGCAATTTTGAAAGTTCTGACCTTTAAAAAAGGGAAAGGAAAAGAAAGCAGCTGCAGGTTCTGTTTTTAAGGCTGTGACTGTGGAGTGAGCGAGTGAAGGGGGCTTGAGTTGCCACTGCTGCTGTGTGCCCTGGGCAATGGGGAGAGGAGGGGAAAGAATTGCTGGCTGCCCGGTGCTGTTTTTCCTCCATCCAGGCAAACGGCAGCCACCCAGCCACCCAGCTAGGCTTATGGGTGGCGTGTTCATGCTAGCAGGAAGAGGGCAGGGCAGCCCTGAAAAGCGACTTTTAAAAAGTAGCCACTTGAGTCCCCCCTTGAGTCACGTACACCACATACGATCCTCAGAATCTGGATTGAATGTGATTAAGTTAAAAGTAATGGGATCAGGCAAATTCGCATTTGCATCCAGTTCTATTATTTCAGTTTAGGGAAACTGAATTAAGCTTATAATGGGAACTCCCCCTTACCTTAAACGGCTTCAGTATTGGCGTCCTCTTCTGTGACCCTTTGTGGAGGCCACTTCCGCATTTCAGTGTGCAAGACTTGTTGTTAAAACCAGTTTTGCTGCTGAAATCCGGATTAAATTGAAGAAATTCAGGATTCCCTCCGGCTTCCATGTTGGGAAGGGCGGAAGCAGGACTGCCTGCTTCCGAAGCCCTTCCCCCATGCACCGGATGCTGCCAGAAACACACGGTGATTGGCAGCTCCATGCTCCCATCCCATGGCTCCAGGGGCGGTGGTGGTGGCGCGTGAGCCAGAGGACTTTTGGAATGGGTGCTGATGCATCCACACAGCACCCACTCCTTCCGTCTTCCCAAATCCATCCCCCCCCCCACATGTGTGCGGATGCACAGGGGTCCCTCAGATCCATCACTATTTGTGACAGATCTTTGGGAGGATGGATTGCCGAAAAGCGGATCTTTTTAGATCCACTTTTGAATGGCAAATGCGGAAACACCCCCAGAGAATTCTAACAAGCCAATAAAGCATGGTTTACCACTGAAGAAACCATTCTGATTTTCCTTCAGCAGTGCTCACTTCTCTATATGCACTAATTTTATCCTTAATGATGGTTTCTATCACACTATCTGGAACTGATATTAGGTTGATTTTATCTGTCATTTCCTGCATCACTCCTGGATCATGTTTTAAAGATTAGTGTTAGCATTTTCTACCTGCCAGTTTTCAGGCAGGTAGCCTGATCTTAGAGAGAGATTACATATTTTGGCTAGAAGATTAAAAAGAATTACTTTTGAGTTATTCAAGAACTTTTGGATGAATGCCATCTGGTCATTAGCATTTAGTTCATTGAGACTGGTTACCTCTATTTAATTTAACTCTTCTGACTCTCTTTGTGAAAAGAACTATGCTGTCTGCCTTGCCCAGTGAAAACAGAGGCAAATAATTCATTTAATCTCTCTGCAATCTTCATAACCTCTTTAATTATCCTTTTCTGCACTTTGTTGGTTGGATTCCAACTTCTGCTGTACTCTTCCTTTCCTAATCTGAGTTGGGGGAGGGGCATCATTTCCTGCATCACTCTTAGTTTTCTTAGACCCTCAGCAAGAGAAAAGCTAGGCCAGATCTTACCCAGCATTTGATTTATACTTTAGTTGCTCAATAATATATATAAATTGAAGTCCCCACCCTTTGGGGCTTCTCCCTCCTTCCTGAATCTCTCAGTCAATGACAAATTAGTTGCTCATGATGACATGATATTTCAGTCACAATAACCCAATGAAACCACAGAATAACCCTAACCAACAGGAACAAACTCCATAAAAGACAAGTGAAGAAATCCCATAAAATAACTCTTGGCATAGCCAGATTGTTGTTCTAAGCTTGGAATACATGAAATAGCCTGTTCCAAATTCTGAGTCAGAACATTTTGCCCTAGTCAGAGATAAAAGGAAAGAGCATGTGGGAGAAATTCAAAGACTGCTTCTCAATGTTTATATTCCAGTTTAATCAAGAAGACAAAGACTAAGTAGTATTAGTCACAAATATAAAAGTTACAAATTTGAAAATGGTATACATAACTTCTATATCTATTATTTCTAAAGATAAACCATCTTGCCTGAGAGGTGCAGAGGAGGCCAATAGAGGTCTATTGTCATGGGCTTCACATTTACCTGACAGGTATGTTATAACAATAGCATACAAGACTGATCAGGCTGAAGAGCAGAGGGGGCCATTCACACTATGAGCACTGGATCAGCCTCATACTTGTACAAACATGCTCCCTGTGCAAATGGTCAGCCTGGATCACCATGGCAAAGTTCAAACCAGCATCTGCTACAAAGGGCTGATTTGCACTTTGGTCCATAGTTCACAATAGGTAAACATCTGAGCAAATGCACCTGCACTTGCAGGAGGCGCTTACAGCTTACAAGCTCCCCCTGCCTTCCTAGATATTCACCTATCTTGAACTAGCTGTGGTGCACAACATCGTGCACCACAACCTCACCAACAGAACCGACCTGGAAGCGTCCAGCCGGTGTCCAGTTGCACGTGTGCCAGCTGGGGAGGTCATCGGAGCTGCTCATATGACCCCCTGACACAACTGCAACTGTGACTTTGCAGAGCATCAGTGTCAACATAGTGACAGTGCTGACGTTTGCACAGCTGTACAGGAGCAACCCAGCGACTGGACTCAGGTAAGTGACTGATAGCACAGTTGTGGGCTGTCAGCGACTAGTGCTTGCTTGCAAGTGAAGGCACTAGTCAAACCACACCTTTTCCATCCACGGGATGGGAAAGGAAGTGCAAAATCACCCAAGGTCTAACATGGCCATGGTGATTTTGAAGCTGCTAACAACTGCACAACCGCAGACATGCAGCCATATCCCCTCGCCATACCCAGAAGCAGTCCAAATGATGATAATTATTAACCTGTGAAGTACTTTAAACTCATCTATAGTTGGATAACTCCAAGGAGGGCTTAGGCAACTCTTGGTGAACTGCAGCTGTGTTTGAGGCCATGTTTACACCTTTACTTTAATTCTTCCTCAGCCCAAATTCCAGCCTGTTTGGTGGCATCTTTAAATGCCCAGGTGTTGTTTTTCGTGTGTGGATTTTCCTCTCTCTGTCCAGGTTTTCCTTCATTTGGAGTCAAGACAGCATTAACATTTTAATCCCCTTCCAGGAGGCCACCATTCCTGCTCCCCAGCTGCCCAGAAAATGATACCCATGCAAGCCTCTGCTGTCTTGCCCTTCCCACATCCCCTCCCCCTGACAGCTCTTCCTCTGCCCCATCATTGCAATCTTCCTCCCTCTTGCTGGGATTTCCTTTCCCTGTCACTGGATCTCCCACCCCACCCCCCTCTTGCCTTAATTTCCTTTCCCTGTTGTCACTGTTGTCTCAATCAATGATCTCCCTCCCCCCATCTCCCTCACCCTCCCTCTTGCCCTGACTTTCTTTCCCCACACTGTTGCTGCTGCCTCACCTGATCTCCCTCCTCCCACCCCCATCTGTCAGCTCGCCCCCATTTACCCTTCTAGAATGCCTGCCCATCAAGCAGAGCATTTCCCCCCACCCACTCACAGCTGAGGATTACCAGCAACAGCAGCAGGAAGATGTAACCAAGCCATTCCAGGCTGAAAACGGCTTGGATATGGTTGTCTTCCTGAAGCTGATTTAAATGGTAAAGTATAACCGTGGCTTGCATGCAGACAGGCTTGACCAGAAAGCAGCTTGGATTACTCTAGCTGGAAGTGCATAATAGCCCATGATCCCAGACCTGTGGACCCTCCCTCTTTAATTGCTAGGGCAAGGCTATGATCTATCTTAGGGGTGGGGAGAAGAAATGGGCTTTCTGTTTTTCCTTTTTCCTCCCCATTCCTCTCTCCTTGTGTGTCATGTCTAGCAGTTAATAGGCATTATAAAAAAAGAACAGAAAATAATTTATAAATACCTACAATGTCTTACAGATGAAAATGAACAGCATTGCAGATTCCAAATAAATACCAAAGTCTTCTGTTTTTTGAATTTGCACAGGAGGGATGAACAAATTAAGAAACCAAAAAAGTGCCTTCTGGGTTGGAATGCAGTCCAACAAGACAAAAGCAATCTAGTTGACTTCTCTCCCCATTCAAATATGCTTCCTCCACCCACAAATTTATAGTTGGGTCATCTTCTAATTACAGAAACCAGTTTTTCTTGAATAGTGTGATTGTCCCAAACACAAACACTGGCATTGTTCTTCTGGGGTTCGTTTTTTATCAGCTGAGACCTCCAACAGAATGTGGCAGAAGATCCATATCCCGTAATAGAAATGTTCCTGTTTCAGGGTCCAGGAAGGCCCTTATTCAGGATTCTTTAAACAGCAAGCAGCACAAGAGGGCCAGTGAACTGTTATCCCCTTCTTTGATTTTCTTGTTTTCTTTTCCAGCAGATAAGTGGCATCAATGACTCGTAGAATCCTGTTATTTTGGAGGCAGCAAAAAGGAAGTAATAATTTTGTAGTGTTCTCTACCTCTGGCATCTTTGGGTTCATCTGCACATGCTCATTCTTTCCTTAGGCTGTCTCTAGACAGCGAAAGGAAAATGCAAGAGCTTGTTCACATCTTCCAGTTGCCTCTCATGAGAAGTAATTATTCCTCTTTACCTTGGTCAGACTTCATCTAGAATGTTGTGTCCAGTTCTGGTCATCCCAATTTAAAAAACACATTAAGAAACTGGAGCAAGTCCAAAGGAGGGCTACCAAAATGGTTAGTGGTTTGGAAAGCACGTCCTACGAGGAAAGGTTGAGGAACTAGGAATGTTTAGCTTACAAAAGAGAAGACTGAGAGGAGACATGATCACAGTCTTCAAGTATCTGAAGGACTGTCACAGTGCAGAGAGATTGTCCCTATACTCACTTGCACAAGATAGCAGGTGTAGAAACAATCAGTGCAGATTAGATATTAGGAAACACTTCCTGACAGTGAGGACAATCAGTCAATGGAATAGGTTGCCCCGGGAGGTGGTTAGCTCTCCTTCACTGGAGGTCTTCAAGCAGAGGTTGGACCTACATCTGGTTGGGATAGTTTAGGAAATCCTGCATTGAGCAGGGGGTTGGACTTGATGAACCTAGAGGTACCTTCCAACTCTATGATTCTACTGTTGTTGGTGGTGTGAGCTATCCCTGCTAGATGGCAGGGAAACATCATGAGGCAAGCATGGGCGCTCACAATGGTGAAGTGACTACTACTGGGTATTTCAGTGACACACATGGTGGCCATTGGTTCCAGCCACACATGTATAGGGTATATTGTCTTCAAGAAGGATCCCACAAGCAAGCTACCAGACATACCATTATTCCAAGGAAATCCACAGTGAGATCTGATTTTCATGGAAAAGGGGTACCATGGGATTTCACCCCTATACTGCAGGGTTATGTTGGAACTGGCACAGATATGAGTGGCAGTATCAACATAACCATGAGATAACACCATATGTTAGACCCAGTCTGGCTGTTGAATTCCATCTGTTTTGACTCCCATCCAGCTACCTGAGTTCACTATTAGGCCATCTGATTAACCATTATGTAAGGACAGAATATAAAGCTACATTATCGTTCTACAATCAGTTTCTTACAGATTACTTTCTTGAATGTTTTTCTCCATGACAAACGTTAGCTGGCCTTTTCCATAAGCTCACAACCCCAGACACGGTTTTATGATGTAAGATAGGAGTAAGTACAAAAAATAAAAATAAAAAAATCACTTTTCCATTTCTCTTTCTCATTAGCAAACGGCTCCAAAAACATTTGGATTGAGGACTCCACAACAAATATAATCCAAGCCTTCCAGTTGCTGCAGGCCATAGCAATCCTTCAGATTCTACCCTTCTATTTCCAGTTACCAAACTGGAAAAAAAAGTCTTGGTTATTGTCACTGTCATTATTAGGATGCAAAATTAACACTTTGTGATGCCCTACGTGCAAGATGTGGCAAACGACAGTGCTGTGGACAGATAGTACCCACCTTATTTGCTTTCTCTGCTGCCCTCTAGTGATGGTAGAGGAAGAGATAAATTACCAGTGGTGACTTCTACACAATCCTGTTTTACATTGGACACAAATAGCCACTTTCTGGTGCCACTTCTGGTTCAACATTAAACCATGACAGGTGAAAAACGTGCAGTCTTGGAACTTCCATTCCACATCTCTGAGATCTGTGGAGCCAGGGGTGGGCCACCAAGTGACTGGCAAACGAAAAGCCAGTGCCTCCCACCACACACAAAGGCTTTATCTCGACCATCTGGATGCTATCTCGGAGTACTATGTTTTAGACAGGCCCACATTTCTATTAGTAATGCCTTCAAAATCCTTTGCACTTGGCCTAATGGGATTTACATGCCTATCTACTGTTGTAGACACATGTGAAAATAAAATAAAAATGGCTACATACCTGTGAATATAGAATTCCCATCGTTTTCTTTTGGATTCTTTCTGGATTCTTTAGCTCTTTGGTGGATCAGCAGGCACTTGGCTTTGTGTAGTCCTTCAGTTTGTTTAAATTTGAGCTTTAAAAAAGTCATTTAAAGCCCTTCAGCTGAGGGCCCAGAACAGCAAAGTAACTTAAGTACTGCACAATAGTAGCCTGTGTGTCCTTGAAGTACTCCTTATCTTTGCTTCTTTATCTGCCGTGCTGAGAACCGACAGTATTTTCAGAGACCCAACCCAGTGAAAGAAAGCTGAGTGTCGGTTTACTGAAGGCTTTGAGTCTTACAAGTTGCAACAGAGAGTAGGTTGGGTTGGTTAGCCGGCTTTGTCAGTTTCGCAACATAAATTAAGAGTTACATCAAAGGAAACTCACGAAATAGTAACAGCGGCATGTGCCAAAAAAAAAACTTTTTAAAAAATATATCTTTAAGGGCCATTTGCCAAAAGGAATGACATAAGGCAACCAGAAATGAGAGAGTTATTACATTGTTCTTCAAATGCTACACATTGGCTAATGTGATTATATTTTCCCCCTACAGCACATACTATTATTTTAATATTTAGTATATTGTTTTAATTATGCTGAATGTTTTAAGTGTTTTTATGTATATTATCATTTTTAATATATGCTGATTTGGAATCTGTTGTTTTAAAGGTTGTTACCAGCCCTGAAACCTTCGGGAATAGGGCGGGATAGAAATATAAATAATAAATAAATAAATATGAATACCCAAGTGCATATGACCCACACTGGGCAATGGTTGAACCTTGATTTCAGGGCATTTTGTGCAACAAAAAGTTGTAGAACTTTCACAACTGATAATCCTGTTAGCCTCTTGCAGCCTCTAAATCAGGAGTCCCCAACCGTTTTTGCACCAGGAACTGGCTCCGCTTTCCATGGCAGGGTGGGGACATGACGGGGCGGGGGCGGGCAGTTTGTTGCAGCTGCATTGCAGACCAGCAAAAAAACCCTACTGCCCAGAGCCAGTCCATGGACTGGTGGTTGGGGACCCCTGCTCTAAATACTGTAAGCAATTTCAGTTTATTAGTTCTGTGAATCACGAATGTTACATCGGGCCAGACAGCCTGTTAAAATCCATAATATCATAAGGCATTGTATGCATGTAGGGGCCATAAAGCAGTAATGTATCTAGTAAAACCAGCTCAGCAGTTGATTATACTAGTATATTTTTCACGTGTTTCAAGAACCTGTAGGCTTAGGGATTGGTAGACTGCCCAAACCAAAGTGACTCCCATAGTGTTTTTAATAGCTAGTTTAATGTGGTGCTGTAACAACTGCTCTACTGCATAAATGATACTTTGCGAAGCTGTTTTTTCAGAGTATTTGGTAATTGGATAATTGTACTGACATGAACTCATTACAAGGAAACTACAGATCTCTGTTGCAAAAAGGGAAGAAACCATGTCCCACTTAAAACAGTACAGTACAATACAGTATAATTGCAGCAAAACAAAACAACATGAAAGTCTAGTAAAAAGAGAAAGCACGATTACATGCAAATGGCCTAAGACGAATGGATTTTTAAAAGTTCATTGTCTAATAAAAACAGAGAAAAAAACCTGAAGGTATTTTGGCACAACATGCTTATTAGCAGAAAGATGGGGAAACCCAGAAGAGGGAAGCAAGGGTGACTCCAGGCAGCAGGGAGTAATTTAGATCCCACAATTGCCTCTCAGAGCCCCTGCCAAATGGCAGGAGCTCCATCTGCCAGCTCCTTCTGTTATACCCGGATGTCGGCCAAATGCCTGCCCATTTGCCTTGGTTTCTTTGTTTTGTTTTGCTCACAAAGCAAAGTATTTGGAACAGGAACAATAATGGCAGGAAAAGGAAACCAGTTGCTATTACGGGAAAACTTGCATCACAACGTTCTGTAAAAAGCAAGAGAACATTATAAAACACTTGAAGTATAATCCTTCCCACCCTCTGAACATCTCACGTTTTAAAAGAAAAAGAAATAAACCACCTCTCTTTTAAGATCCCCTAAACCAGTGGTTCTCAACCTGTGGGTCGTGATCCCTTTGGGTGTCGACCTTCTCTTTCACGGGGTTCATTACGAAGTAGCAACAAAAATAATTTTATGGTTGGGGATCAGGGTTAGGTTTGGGGTCACCACAACATGAGGAACTGTATTAAAGGGTCGCGGCCTTAGGAAGGTTGAGAACCACTGCCCTAAACACTACCTTTGTATACAGGAGAATGTATTCTACGGGCTTGTCCTCATGCAATCCATTTACTTCGGGTTGGATTTGGAATATTCCCCATACAGAGTCTAGTTCAAATTGACCCGTCCCCATGCGATTGATGAAAGTGTGGGCTCAAGTTGGATACACCTGTCCCCATGCAAACTGCGCTAAACCCCTGCATCGGGAAACCACATCTTTTTCTCTCCATCCCCTCTCTCCTTACAGGAGAGAGGCCAGGGAAATCCCACCCAACGCCTCTTCCCCGATCGCAACTGCTGGGCATTAAACAGTGGTCAAACAGAAACGAGCTTCTTCTCTCTGCGATCTGATTGCCAGGCAAATGCAAAAGAACTGATTGCCCCAGTAAGATGCAGCGATGGGGGGTGGTGGTGGTCATCTGACCCTTGCTGTCCCACAAGCCTCTTCCTGCAACCCTTATTCCACACCCGCTCCCTGATTGCCGGCAAGGAGCTTCTGAAGTTAGAGGCAGGGTAGCAGAGAAGCGCTCCTCTGGGAAAGTGCCTCTAAACATTTTAGTGGCTTTGGTTAACTTATTCCACCCCAACTCCCTGTCAAGCAGCTTCTGAAGTTTGCCAGCTAAAAAGCTAAGCAAAGCCGCTACAATGTTTAGAAGCAGTTTACCAGAGGAGTGCTTCTCTGCTAAACTGCCTCTAACTTTAGAAGCTGCTTGCCGGCAATCGGGCAGTGGGGGTGGAATAAGGGTTGCAGGAAGAGGCTTGTGGGACAACAAGGGCCAGATGACCCCCTCTCAGCACTGCATCTTTACCTGTCAAATTGGGGCGATCAGTTCTTTTACGCAGTTTGATCTTTAAAAATGGCCAGCAGTTGCGATCCCCAATGCACAGGACAGGAACGACAAGCACAGGACGTGACACCCGCCTGCAAATGACATGCGCATCAATCTCCTCCCCTAATAACCCGAGAGTGTCCCCAACCCTCCAAAATAATCTGGGCTTGCCTCCCAAACCACAATAAGATCAGTTTGTAAGGGGAGTTTATTTACCGCAGATGTGAGCGATTTGTTCCATATGTAGCCCCCATGTTATTGTTTGGGGGCTTTGCATGAGGATGCTCCAAGTTGAATTCAGATTCGATTTGGAGTATAGAGTGCATAGGGATGCCCCCTATGTGTTGCAAGGCTGGAAGTGCAGTTCAAGTAGCAAAGAAGAAATTTCCAATGCTTCTGACCTCCCAGTAAGAAAAAGCGGCCCACAAACCACAAAGCAGCCATGGTCCAGTGAAAATGAATGACTTTCTCTTGCTACAGGAAAGATGACATAGGTAGTACATGTGCATTCACTGGACAAAGACCCAAGAAGTTTAATCAGAAAATATAAATAGTTTTCAGGATGTATCCCTTTTAGGGATGAGCATGATTTTTTGTGGGTTTGCTTCACACTGAAGCGAATGAAAAGGAAATTTGCATTCACACAAGTAAAGCCACTTCAAATACGGTAGGATTTACACCCACTGCAAATGTTCTTTGGATCCAATTCAAATCCCTGTCACCAGTTAGCACCTCCGAATCCCCTCTGAATCAATTTTGAATCCACTCTGAATCCACGTTGAATGTGCTCTGAATCCACTTTGAGTGCACTCTGAATCCGCTTTGAATCTCCTCTGAACCCACAGTAGGTATGACTGGGCAGCTGCTTTGCCACCTCCCCATGTCTGCAAATATAATGAAGCTTTGAATGAATGCACAAAAGCGTTCAAATGTCAGTCTTCAAATGTAGCCAACATTTTATTTAAATGTGAATTTATGAATTTGTATGAATTTTGAATGTGATGAATATTCAGTAACATCTCTAATTCCTTTATAATAGGACTGTGGCTACCACCAGGCAGAAGAGGACATGTAGACAAAAGGGGATGCTTTGTTTTGATGGCTGGCCAAAGATTATTTGAGACAGATGTCACATGGTCAAGATGTTCAATATAAAAGAGAAAGTCCCATATGCAGCACAGTCTTCACAGTTACAGCTGGGTGTCCTCTGGGCATTGCAAAGTACTGAAACTGACAGGAATTTCCATGATAGCTGCTACATTTCTATTAACTGTCAATCATCAATGTATTGCTGCCAGTTTGTACCTAAGGACAAACCACATCATGACACCACTTGACTCACTTCTCTTTTCTTTCGATGCTCCTCACTTTACAATGCAAAGACAGTTCAGCAGGGGCCCACCTGTTCTTACCACAAAAGTTCTTCCTGTTTCTACAGGATAAGAGCCCCCTCACAGTCGCATTGATTGGATTTTTGTGTGAGAGAGGGAAAGATCTCAGCATGAGCAAATACAGTAAGAAAAAGTAAATGAAAATTAAACAGAAATACTTTAAAGAGTAAGAAAAATCAGACTAAGGGTGCAATCACATCAGAATGATTTTATCCATTTTCAGTCAAATGAACCCTTAGTGTGATTTATATCCATTCACACAAGGCCATTTCTGCTCGTGGACTGCCTCCGTGGGACCATATCATCAGGAACAGTCCACCAGCTGGAGCAATCCAACTTCTCAAAACAAAGGACAGCTCCCAGATAAACTTCAGAGCCAGCTCTGAGGGCTCCAATGCCCAGGAACTTTTGTTCCTTACCTCAGAACCCCCTGCAACCCATTTCAATGGCACACTTTGGTGTACTTCTAAAATGAGTCCCCACTAACCTGGATGTTTTATTCTTTTTGTAACTTGCCCTGAAACCAGTTGATGAAGGACAGGATAGACAATTCTTAAATACATTCAGTAGCATTTGTTCCCACTTACGCTGGTCCTGCCAGCAGTGGGCAAGAAAGCCTGAAGACAGCACAGGTTTAATCCAATTTTAGTGCACCTTTATATAGGAAGAACATGTCAGCAAAGTGATGAGTAATTTTCCTCCCATATTATCTACCTCAAAGGCAAATTTTCTGAGTTAGCTAAATCTCAAAAAAACAAAAAATACAAAACAGGTTGCCACTCTGTCAATAGACTGAAGCTGGATTAAAATTTCAATGTAAATAGAGGTATAACCTTCTGCATGGCTATCCTCAAAAGTTGGTTCCAAGACAAAAGGCCCTTTCACACAGTGCTTCCCATGGAAGTAAAGGGTGGAATGGCCCAAGCATGAACTAAGCATCCACACTTGCAGATACTCAGGGTATACTACCCTCCCTAAAACTTACCTTAGGTGTGGATGGCTGCCCGGATGGTAGACATCTTTGAGTCTGGTGCCAGTGCCTGCACAGCACTGGGTGATATGCTGCATCAGCCCAGCATGTGACCCTCCTGCACATCTCCCAGACAGGAAGATGTGCAGACACTTGCATCCAGAGCCTTACCAGCTCCAGCACTAATGCAAGTCGGGTGCATGTGGAGGTGCATGCTGGGAGAGCATCCACAAGGAAGCTTCCATTTCTAGTGAAGAAACGGCTCTGTCGAGTGTAGATGTTTTGCCTGGGAGCTCACCCCACATGGACTACTAGACTAAATGCTAGACCAAATGCAAATTGGCCTAAAGTATGGTTAAATAAAATATTGAGGAATGTAAAATGTTGGACTTCTCTTTTTTATTCTGGTCTATATAGCTGCACTATGTATTTCTACTCAAAGACCAAGCTTTTTGATTTAATGAAATTGATTTGAAAATAATTTTCTTTGCAATACATTATTTAGCAAAGGTGCTTAAGAGATACTTAAGTCCCCAAAGAGAAGAGCAGCAGCTTCTACCTATCATTACCTAAGATGGGGCCAGTTTGGTCTTGTGGTTAGATTGTTGGATTCTTATCTGGAGGTCTCCCGATTTGAGTCCACGCTCCTCCATGAAGCCACCGGGGTGACCTTGGGTTAGTCACAGCTCTCTTTCTGAGCTCTCTCAGCTCCAACTACCTCACAGGGTGTCTGTTGTAGGGAGAAGAATAGAAAACTTTGTCAGTCCCCTTAAATGGGTGAGAAAAGTAGGGTAAAAAAAGCCAACTCCTACTCCACCTGGTATTAATATAAGGCCTATTTGCACTACAGCAGAACAGGGGAAAGGCTAGGGCATGGGGGGATGGATTCCCCATTTACACCTAGGCAGGTAAGGGACAGGTGGGAATGTGTCCTTACCTGCCTAGGTTGAAAGGGGGAATTCGTCCCTGCATGGCCTAGCCTGAAAAGGCAGACACACGTTTTAGAGTCCTCACCCTTGGCTGCAACCATTCGGTCACTATTGACCCAGGGGTGGGCAGCGTCCCCCCCCCCCAAGGACAATGCCTCCTTACCTTGCTGGGCCCGGGGTCCTCCTCTCACAGCCTGGAGAGTGATGTGCCTCTCTCTGCACAGGCACGCACACTCCAGTAGATGGGCCCCATGCTATCATTGTGGAGCTGAGCTACTGGAGTGTGCACCTGCTCACAGAGTGGCAGATCACTCTTCAGGCCACGTGAGTAAGACCCTGGCCCTGGCAAGGTAGGCTGATTTGTGTGGGCCTGCCAGCTGTTGGGCCAATCTCGGCCCAATGGGGGCAGCCAGTGTGAATGCTCTCCCTCCCATACAGCTGTGAGATAGCCTGGGATGGCCAGTAATGAGTCTAGAGCACAATTTTGTGCTCTACACTTGGACCGCAATTAGGGCGCCCTGGGATGGGACAGTTCCGAGGAAAACCATTAGCCCAGCAGAGTGAATGCTCTGTCCCAGGGCTGTCCTACTTGCGTTCCAGAGGCCTAGTGCAAATAGGCCTATAGTTTCCAGTCCAGTCCTAGCATACAGAATATAATGAGAACATCCCAGTGATTTTAGCTTGAGTAGATTTGTGGCCACTTGCAAACATATTTTGCTAACACTTTGGGATAACACTGTGAGATGACCAGAGTAGTGGAAGATCATTGGTTGAGACAGCCTGCAGAGCTGCAAGAAACTGATTAACATATAACGTTAACTTAGGGCTCATTCAAGCTTCACAGCAACCTCTTGATTCATATCTTCAGGGCATTGGAAGTCTGTCTTTGATCTTTCCAACTGTATTTCCATGTACAATGCATCTGAACACTTTTCAGAGAACTCAAGGTGAACCTTCTGCTTCTGGGATCCTCTAAAGTTCTTATTCGCTACTAGAATATCCATTCTAGTTGGTGAGAAAGGCAGGCTAACCTCTAAAAACCATCTGCTGGTATTAGAAAGCAGGTGAAGGTTTTGCCTTTGTCCTCTGCTAGAGAATGCCCAAAAGCTATTAGTGGGCTACTGTGTGAGACAGGGTGCTGGACTAGATGTGCTGCGGTTTGATCTTATGTGTTCTTATGCTCTTAAACGTACCTTGCCCTGCCACTGCAAAGGTCCTATATGCAATCACAACTGCACAGTACAAGCATCATGCAAAGTGTGTGTGGCATGCACACTTTGTCATGTGCCATTTGTATAAGTATTTGTACAAATGATGCCAAACATTAATGTTTCATGCTCATACTGAGAGCTTCAGGCATTTCAGAGTCTTGCCAGATTGTAAAACTTCAGGGAAACAGATGGGGCTTATGCAAAGGAGGGTGGGGGGAGGGGACAGACTTTTCTAGTAACTGTGAACAAGACTTGAAGATGTCAGTAAAAACTAGTACTTCCCCAGTCACAGTCATTGTACTTACCTGCAAGCACGAGGAAAATTATTCCCTCATGCATTTTTTTCTGTTGCAGAACAGATAAAAGCTATGTAAAACCAGAAATGCACAGAACTAGTGCAACTCTGGACAGTACTACAGGGTGTATAGCATATTGTTGAGTCCCAGTTCTATGTCAAAGTTGCATTGATTTCAGTGGCACATTGGTGATGGTGCTTATAAGGGCAGCACAGTTTGGGATTATTCAGGATTAACAGGGCTGTTTTTGCACTAGCAACTAAGGCCCCATTAGGAACCTGGTAGGTGCTCAATTGGTACAGATCTGTTATGTACTGTACGCACAAAAGACCCCTTAAGGACTCCATTAGGACCCCATTCTTAACATTCTGTACCCACGAGTGCAGGCCAAATCCAGATTTAATGGGATCTTTGGGCCCTTAAATGGAGATTAATGGTAGACCCCTTTAATGGTGTCTTCAATCTGGTCTTCAGCTGTGAAGACCGGATCAGATGCCACATGTCTGCATGTCTACTGGGACAACGGAGTCCAGGGGTGGACTTAACAGCCGCCATTTGCAGCAGGGCAGCTCCAGCTCCAGCTCCAGCTCCACCCCACCACTCACAGCTATATAGGCCTGCCCGTCCTTCAAAGCTATCTATGAAGCTGAGCACAAGCTTCATAGCAGCTACGAAGCCATGTCTCTCTGCCAAGACCACTATACCAGCAAGCCACCCCTATCGATGGCTACGCTGTCCAATCATGCTACGCCACCAGCGGACCTTCCTGCTTGGGCCTAATCAGAGCTTCAGGATGGGTACTACACCATCTGTGTGGTGGCCAAGTTCAGCACCTATTGCCATCAGGTGTTAGACGGCCTGTGTGGACTCACGGAGCCCTCACCTTGATAAGGATCCTCCAAGACCGGATTCAGTGAGGACCACATCTCAAAGATCCAGGTCTTCTAAATCCAGATTAATGGATTAAACAGCCCAGGTCCCACAGATGCAGCATCCCGGAAGCCAAGAAATGGGTTATCTTTGCAATGAGAGCTTTCCTTCGTTGGGCCAGGAGGTGCTCCATGATCGGGAGCCCTTGAAACTGATGGACAAAAGGTCCACAGCTGCAGTGATTCTGCCCCACAGGGCTCAGCACTGGACAGGTCACGGCCCTGCAAGTCCGCCGTTTGTGATTGAACGCGCGTCAAACAGATCCTGCAGAAGCGGCGGCATGAGGAGAAGAGAGAGCAGAATCCACCCTCAAGAGACCTCGATCGGGCTTCTTTCCGGGCTGCAGGCTTTCTGCATCTGGCTGGCCTGCGCGCCCCCGCCAAGAGCAGACATCTGTGCTCCAGGGGCTCCGAGTCTTCCTAGCAAGTGTCTAGCTGTCTTATTAGTCGTGCGGATGCAACCTAAATCGGTTTTGGGTTGGGCACCAAAAGCAAACGCTCTGAGCGAGCGAGAAACTCCGATTTGCGCTCATGGCCGGCCGCCGCTACTCCCTGCCTCTCGCCCACCCCTGCAACGACTGGCTGTCTTTTGCTCCCCCACCCACCCACCCACCCACCCGCTGCTGCTGCTGCTGCTGCTGCTGCTGCTGCTGCTGCGTGAGCGCGCGTGGCGCCCCAGCAGCGCCGCCACCAACCGCCTCTCAGCGCCAGCGAGGGCGCAACCGGGAGAGGTTCCGTCCTCGTAACGTGGCGGCCTCGGAGCGTGAGAAACCGGTAGTGGGCGGGTGGGCGGCCGCGCGAGGAAGCGTGAGCGCGTGGCGGCGGCAGCAGCCCCTGCGTCGTCCCCGCCAGCGGTCTGCCACCGAATCGAGGACAGAGAGAGGACAGCGGCAGCAGCAGCAAGGCGAGCGGCTGCCGGACACGCGCTCAGCGCCCCCTCCCCGTTCATTTGTTTCCTGTTGTGGCGGCGGCGGCGGCGGCAGGAGCTGTTTTTTCGAGTCAGAGACCCCCGAGCGGGCGGGCGGGCGCCTCTCCGCATCGACGGCGAAGCCATGGCCGGATGGTAATGTACAGCTCCGGGCGCCGCCGCCGCCGCCCGCGGTCTCTTTGTTGGATTGGGCAACAAGGGAGAGCGACAGCGGGGCGGGCGAGGTTGACTTTGCTGCAGAGCCATGCCGGAGCTTTGAAGGGCGCAGAGGAAGCGCTAGAGGTGGAGGTGCGGGGAAATGCGCGCCCGGCCTCCCCTGCCTGCTCCTCGCACGGGCTGTCGGGAACCGGCGAGCCTGTCGGGCGGCAGCTTTTCACGCGGGGCCTCGGCTGAGGTGGCCGCGGGAGGGCGGGAAAAGCCTTGTGGACGTCTAGCTCCCTCAGAGCGCCGTGCCAGGCACTGTGGGTTACGTTAAACATACTGTAGATCGTAGGCTATGCGTTGTATCTTTCGCTGGCCGTGTGGCCCACCTCAGCCCACCGGGCCTAGCTCTTACCTTTTCAGAGCTGGACGCCACCAAAGCCCTTGCATTTTAGGGGGACGGAGGAGGAAAGGAGCTTGTTGGGAAGCAAAAACAAAAAATCTGTGGACTTGGGCTGTGGTCACCCCTAAGGTTTAAGTCCACCTTCAAAGCGAGGGGACATATCACCAAAGTGACCGGTCATTTTCTTTCCACGTTATCCATCCCAAAGGCGGATTTTCTGAGTTATGTGACGCTGAAAGAAAACAGCTTGGAGAGCGAGCAGAGTTTCTTTCAAAGGAATTTGGAGCCAGGAAAGTTGCTCCATCCATCCAGGGCTGCGGCTGGAGGTAATGCATCCGGTGACTGGGTATCTCCTAGAGCAAGTGCTGAACAGTGCTGTGGGATTTCCCTCTTCCAGTGTGATAGTGCTGCTGCAGCTGCGTTAATGCCCCTTGTTTTTAAATTGCCATTGTTCCTTGCAGCGGAGTGCTGATTTCAGGGAGAACATGACGGTGGCCCCAGTCTCTCAGCGCGCAGCACAAACAGCTCTCCTACTGGTCCCGCTGGGCCATTCCAGTTACACGGGCTTTTACTGCTCCTATTGCTTTCCCTTCCTTGCAGCTGCAGGTGGTGCCTCCCCTGGGGATTGACTGCAGCTCTCATTTAGCTTGTTTAGCTCATCTTGGGGCCGCTGCCTCCCCTTTGCCTGCTTTTAATGGTTTCCTGGCTGTTATTGATCGCTAAGGAATTTGTGGCTTCGGTTCTGTTGGCCTTGAATGCAATGTGGGATGCTTTGGGGGGAGGGAGGGGGTGTGATGTACAAAAATAAGGTGGTGCTGAAGGATGAATGTTTGGGGAGGATATTTAACTGGAAGACAATATGGTAAGCCCAACATAAAAACTCCCTCCCTTCTTGGCTTCCTTCCTTGTCCCCCCCACCCTCCTGTTTTTTCCTGTGGCCGTCATAATTTTTTCATCTTGTATTTTGGGGTAAGAGTGATTGAGGGCACAGCACTGGACCCAAGAGCAAATGGCTCTGTAAGGCCACAATCACACTCTTTAAGTTTTAGTCCATCTTGGTGGAGTGGGCATTGGGAGTTGATGGGGTAGCGATGGGAGGCTGATGGGATGTTGAGGGGCATAGGGGTAGAGAGATGCTTGGAGGAGCACAGTGATGTATCCCTTGGTAAAAAAATTAGGTTTAGGAAGGGACTTTGGCATGGAGACAGAAGAAGCCCCCCGTGCTGAGGCTTACTTTTTGCAATGGCCACGGAGGGAGGGGGGGCTTGGAGGGACAGTAATGGTGGTTTCATCCTCAT
Organism: Aspidoscelis tigris stejnegeri; assembly: GCA_023333525.1. Taxonomy (NCBI): domain Eukaryota; kingdom Metazoa; phylum Chordata; class Lepidosauria; order Squamata; family Teiidae; genus Aspidoscelis; species Aspidoscelis tigris. The sequence continues at coordinate 84,275,468 of JALMGA010000002.1, read as the reverse complement.
TGATGAGGGATGGTAGTCCTTTGACTGAGCCTGTGCTTTGGTGAAACTGACTCAGTGCTAGGATTATCCAAATTTAGAATAAGCCCCTTCCAGAAAGGAAAGTCCACCCCAAAAATTAGGAATGTCACTTGGTGTCTGGATTCTGAGGACTCAAGACAGCCTCCGTCCACTAAAATTATAAGAGATGACCACAGTCTAAAAGAATAGAATTCATTTATCTATTTGTAGTTTTTGTCTCGCCCTATACCCAGAAGTCTTAGGTCAGGTTACAACATATAAAATGAGTGCATTAAAACCAGTAACATATTAAACATATTAAAACCGTGGCAGTACCTGAATGTGGGGAGAAAATGGCTGTTCCTTTACTTAGCCAAAGTCAGAGTAAAGAGATGCATCTTCACAGCTCGTCTAAACAGAAAGAGTGAACGTGCCTGACACACCTCAGGAGGGAGACTATTCCACAGTCTGGGAGACACCACTGGAAAAGCCTTACCCTTGTTGCCTACCCGTTTATCTGATGTTTTATCATAGACATGTTTAAATACTGCACAGAAGTAAATATATATAAAAAAACAATGGTAAAAGGAGGAGAAACAAAATAATAGTTGCATCTCTAAAACTGGGAAGCTCAACTGTAGCCCTCCACATGTTCCTGAACTTCAGCTCCCATCATTCACTGCTATCACCAGCTGCAGTTGGCACAGAATGATGGGAGTTCCCCTTCAGGAACATCTGGAGCACTGCTGTTCAGCATGCAGTCTGGAATCTTGAATTGTTGAGCCAGCTTAAGCTCTGTCATTGTTAAAAACCATCAAATCAAGGCACCCATGCAGCTTTCTTGGCAGACATAGAAGCTGTCTGCCATTATCTTCTCCCAGGGGGATGCCAGGGTGACAAACATTTAACTCTTTGCTTGCCAGTCACTAATAATGTTTCAATTGGCCTAGTAAATGTAAATGTAAATATAGCTTTATTTGAAAGATAAGCCTGAAATAAGTAGTAGATTCCTAGACGGAGTCTTACAGAGGAAGCCTGTATACTTAATACACAAGTTCTGAATGCAAGAACCAGGCCTTAAAGTGTTAACACATCTCTGAGAAATTCAGCAGCCTATAGTGACATTTTCCATCAGATGGCTAGGAAATTGCTTAACAGTTGCTGTAAATAGAAATCGTTGAACAAAGTCCTAGTGAGAAAAGCACTGCAGTGTAAACATTTCTCCCCCCTCCTTCTTTTTGTATTTATATGGCAGAAATGGTTTTCCCCTCATGTTTCTTAATACCTGGAGTATAAGATGACTTGGCGTATAAGACAACCCCCAGCTTTCCAGTTAAAATATAGAGTTTGGGATATATTTGCCGTATAAGAAGATGACACCTGGTGTATAAGACAACACCCGACTTTTGTGAAGATTTTCCTGGGTTAAAAAGTAGTCTTATACACCAGAATATACTGTATACAGGAAGTTATCAGGCTGTTGAAACATTTTATGTAGCATTCAGCTGAATATAATATTGCCTCTATCTGTTTTGTTTCAGAAACTATGCTATAAAATTGTGAATGTTTTGTACCAGGCAACATTCATGATCATCAGAAATTGTTACCAGTTCTGAGATAAAGTTGCCACCAAGTAGAGATTGATGCCTGGTTACTTTCCCCCTTTTTCCACAGACAGTCAAAGATCTGGATCTTCTTTGAGATGAGGTCCTCCTGGAGATCTGGATCTTGAAGATTCCTGAAAACCCCATTGTGGACTGATTTCATCTGGTCCACACGAAATCCTGATTTAAGGGCCTGAAGGACCCATTAAATCCAGATTTCTCCTGTCTTTGTGGGGACAGGGCCTTGCAGATGGGGCCTTCAGTGAGGTCCAGGTGAGGACAGGGCCTTCCCAACTGGTACCAATCAGATACTAATCGGGTTGCTAATGGGGTCTTACAAGGGTTCTAAGCCCTAATGGAAAAAGGCCCTTTGCTTCATTGCTGAAATCGGACAAGATTAGTGAGGCACAGACTTAATGCTGAGGACTCAGTTCTGCATCATCCTTTTTAAAAGCCCCTTAAGATAGATAACTCAGAAAACTGAATCAGTGTACAGTACTTAGTCAGTGAATTTTGATGGAGTTTGTTATATGATTGAAAGCTGAGTCACAAATTCCTTGACGCCTGTCACTGCTGTGTTAAACTTGCAAGAATGAACATTGCAAGGGAAGCTGTATAGCTGTTGTTGGCAGGTGCTGAATGTGTCTGGCAGGTAATTTCGATCAGAAGCAAACTTGGTCCCTTATATAATTCTGCTAGTAGTATTCAGCGTACCAGTATATCTTTGCATAATGCTGGTGCTTGGTTCCTACAAACTGTGTTATGCAAGTTATTCAACTGTGTTATGCAGCCTGTGGACAACTAGGGTTTGAGGGTACTGCAGAGGTATGGTCTAAGTCTGCACTGGGCCTTATTTTAGATTATATCTCAGGATAAAGACTTGCCGTCTGCATGCTAGTGCAGACTACAGCATGCCTGCCACAGTATGCATTATTATATGATTGACAGGTCCCTAATCCAGAATAAGTCCCAATCCAGAATGGACCAAAAGGTATAAATCAGTGGCACTACAGAGGGGAGACCATGTCAGTCAGTTTAGGTTTGAGCGCTGTGGAAGGGAGGCACAGACTATCAATATGTCAATGGTGCTGTAAATAGGAGAAGATCCAGTGTAGCATATTAATTGTGATGTAGGCAAGAGGCCCTATTTACTAGTATAGGGACATTTCTGCACAGACACTTAATCCAGAATAAGACCCCAGGTAGTAAGGAACTATCTAATAGATCCAGAAGTTAATATGGATGTCCCATTTTCTTATACTCTGTCTGCTTTAGAGGGAGTAATGATGCCAAACAGGGAGGCCTCATTCAGTATTCCCAGGCCCAGTGTACCACTGGGCCTGTTCCAGACCACAGGACATATACAGGCAGCACATCTCCCGTGTTCTAGGCTACTGAAGGACACATCCCAGTGGTGCACCATAGTGGGCTGTCAAAATGCATCCCACAGAGGCCCCGAGGCTAAAAAATTTTGTTCCTAGCCCTCAGAGACATGTGAGTGTGGCTGTGAAGCTCACACCAGCTTTGAGGCTGTGGCACAGTCTGGTCTGGTCTGGACCAATGCCATTATGCCCATGCCTTCCCATGTTAGGAATCATTGAGCCTTGGGTATTCCATATGCAGTGATTCAGAACATGGGCCTTTTTGTACAGAAAGGCCCTAATAGTGCATCAGAGTTCACGTTGTACTATTGGAAGTGTCCAAGGCCCTTTCTGCTCTTGGCCTTATTCTGGAATGTATCTCAGGACAGTGGTCTGCTGGCTACAACCTAATGCAGACTGTGGAAGGGCTCACCTGGAGCCTTCGATAATCTGCACTAGCAGGCAGGTAGCATCCTGGGATGTATTCCAGAATAAAGCCAAATGCAGAAAGGCCCCAAGCTTGCATTAAACAAGAAAAGCAATATCTTACAAATTCAAGAAAGCAAAACTATTTGCTGTATTATTTCTTTTCTCTGTTACACAAAGGTCACATCTTACCAGCCATGTAAAGGCAAAGTGGAACTTCTGAATCTAGGAGCATTTATGCTATGCACTGTCTCAGAGCGCATAGGGAACACGAGCAACAGCAAAGTGCTGCCGTGCAGTACTCTCTAAATGCAACTAAAATAGCTGCTGGGTGCCAAATGTGTGACTAGGGGCCTTTCCGCACAGGCTCTAAAAACTGATTTAGAGCCAGATGCGGGAAGGATTAGGACATGGCATCTGCACAGGGACCAGAATTAGGGTCCCTTTGAGGATGCCACATCTGCACATCGGCACGCAAAACAGGTTGCCTGGGTTCCCCCTTGCAAGAGAAGGGGCGATCGTCCCTTCTCTTGCGAGGGGAAGCCGAGGCCTAAAACCACCCCCACCCCACCCAGGGTTGCACGCTCGTGATTCGGGGTCTTACCTGGTCGCGGCGCGGCATTTTCTGGAAGCGGGGTTCCGGCTTCCACAGCGCCTGCGTGTGCCGTGGCTGGCATTGGCCAGCCAACATCATGAGGGTGGCTGGCCAATGGGAAGGGCCCAGCCACCCTCATAATGGTGGCTGGCCAATGCTGGCTGTGGCGCACGCAGGCACAGTGGAAGCTGGACTTCCCCGGACCAGAAGCTGGCGTGCTGCGATCAGGTAAGCACCCGGAAGCGAGCGCGCGGCCCTGGGCGGCGGGGGGGTGGGGGTGGTAGTGGTGGCAGCTGTAGCTTCCCTCTCGCTCGAGATGGGCCGATCAGCCCTTCTCGGGCAGAGGGGAAGGCAGGGAAGGCAGCTGTCAGCTGCGCCATTGCAGCTCCCGAAGGAGCCAACGGTGAGGCCGGGAGGGAGGGCTGAGCTGTCAAACGGAGAGCATGCGCTTTCTGTCTTTGACAGCTGGGCAGGGCCTCTGGAGGCTGGATTGGGGTGGGTGCTGATGCGTCCGCACGGGGCCTCCGAAAATCTGTCTCTGTTTGAGACATATTCTTTAAAAAAAAAAGTTCAGCCAGAAAATGGATCTTATAGGTCCCATTTTGGCGGCACGTGCAGAAAGGTCCTAGAAGTCTGCCTCATTTGGAGTTTCCTGTTGCTCAGCCCTCCTTTATGAGGCTGAGATCTACAGCTGCATTTGGGATGGACAAGGAAAAGGCAGATCCAGTGTTGGTGTCTCCGCTTTGTCTTATTCAAGGTCCTGTGTTATTTTGTAATGTATTATTTTGTATGACATATGATTTTATTTTATCTGTTATAATGCTTTATGTATTATTTTGTACTGCACCTTTATGTGTGTTGGGCAGATGTTTTGTTTGGAATCTTGGTATACAAATAAAAATGGAAATTAGTTTCCTGCAGCATTTGCAGTTGAGCTTCTTGCCTTAAAATAATTGGCCACCACATACGTTTACAAGATGGTTCGGAGTTAAATTGCATGACAGAGGTGGCCTTCAAAGAGTTGGAAAAGGCTTACCAAAAGGTCACCCTCATCAGTGTTCTGGGAGCCTTGGGGTGGGGCGGTGGCAGAAGCATTTGTCTGCTCAGCTTCCCTAGAGGACTAATATTTGGTCATGGGGATGCAGTTTAACTCTGTTTTATATTTGGCATTCCCTGTGAAGTGAATCGCAACTCAAAGGATGTTGTGTGAACACTACCTGATTCTGGGTTTCTAGGATACTATCACTCCTGAGCCTAAAATAGGAACTATGCAAAAATGTCTGTTAGCAGATAGAGTTCAATATTGTCTTTTTAGTATATGTTGCAAAGGAAGGGAAGTGGGATTGAAGTGTCCAAGGTGGTCTGCACTGTCAAACTTTGCCATATGACATCCTGTTGGGGGCTAATATTTAGCATGGTGTGCAAATATGTCCAGAATGTCAGTAACCATTAGCTTGAAGTTCCTTTTTGAATACATTAAGGTTAATTAACAGAGTCAGATTTTGGATTACAAATAGTTTTGTTTAAAATGGGGCAAAGCCTAGCAAAAAAACATTGAAAATTATAAGATTTTTTGTCTTTGTTTGTTCCGTTTATTGAAAGGAGGGGCTAGCATGTTTATCATTACTTCAGCATGGATTACTTGTATTAACTGTAAGCTGATTAAGAACATATTGGAGGAATAGAATGCTTAGAACTAAGCATGCCAATTGAACTTAATGAAATTTGCTGTAAACAGGCTAATGGAATTAAATCCCACCTCACCTTCTTGTGATACTTTTATTTTAGCTAGACAGAAGTAATTTTTCGTACTGTGTTCAATGACTTTTCTTATCACTGAGTCAACATTCACCAGTATCTTTTATACCCATGTTTCTAAAACCATAGTAACATTAGTCAGATGCAATCATAATGTAAATATGTAAGCATGAATTTTTTAAAAAGTGCCCACAACCATAAAAAGCACACTGGCTATATTCTAAAGCCTCTCATTAAGATGACTTCTACAAGATTTCATGTTTTCCCATAATTTAAGAACCTACTCAGTCAGTTCTCAAGTGCTGTATTGTTACCCTGTGGGTTTTTGACATACGAAGGCGAAGGTGAATTTGCACTTTGAGCTGTAGTATGCAATTGGTCCACATCTGGGCAGGTGCATCTGCACTTTTAGGAGGTGTTTACAGACTACTAATGTCCCCTGCCTTCCCAGAGGTAGACTAATTGCAGAAATCGTGCACTACAGTCACCCTAACCTTAATCTTACACGACTTGGAACCTACCCGGAAGTACCCAGTGGCAAACATTTGCACTGTTTCCAGTTAGGGGTCCATCTGAGCTGCTGCCAAGGGAGCAATGGGGGCAGCCCGGGGGAGGGGCCCAGATGTCACGGAGGGAGAGATTGTGAATGCTTTCCCTCTGGTACAGCTGGGAACAGCCGGGGGTGGGCTGAATGCAGAGGGACAGTTTCAGAGCAGAATTTTGTGCTCTGAAACCAGAACGCATGAAGACATGTTGGGACAGGGCAGGGTGGCCCAGAACAGAGCCACAGGCCCAGAGGAGCAAATGCTCCATCCAACACATTCTACATGTGTTCGAAAATCCCTCGTGCGAAAAGGCCTCTAATCACTGCCTGTTCCATTTGTTTTATCCTCTTCAGCGTATATCTGCTTCATTTTACTGATTAATTGCTAAAGGTAGAGCTCAACCCAATGTCCTTTTCCTGGGCTTCTGTCCTGTCTCCAGCTGGCAAGGTCCGGAAGCAACACACACGCACGCACGCACACACATGTGCACAGGCTTAGTAACAGCAAGAGACAATATCAAGGCAAAGTTTTGAGGGGCTGAAGAGTTAATGCGTTGTCAACAGTTCCAATGTCAAAAGCTATCAGCTAGGTTACAGATTCCAAGAGCTACAGATTTTACAGTCTTTGTCTGCAACAACTTTGGCCCAAATGAGAGGCTTTAAGTAGAGGAAGCAGGGTCACGCCTCTTTTGTTGCAGGTGGCGTAACCTGCGCAGAAAGCCTCCTGATAGCCGGCGCTGCCAGAAGCAGCCCTGGCCAATCAGGAGGCGTGCAGCACGCAGGCACGCAGACTCCTGGGTCCCCGCGACCAGAATCAGGCTGACGCCAAAGAGTTAAGGAAGGGATCACTCGGGCTCTCCCCTAGGGGGGCTAGGGAGGGCCTTGGAGAAGCTCCCCCTGGCTCTAGAAGCGGCGATCCGCCACTTCTGGGGCTAGGGCGAGCCCCGACAGCAGAGTCCCCCAGCCCGCCATGCTTGGCTCTGGTGGAGCCAAGCATGGCCGGCCGGGGGAGGGCCCCTGGGATACGGATGTGAGGCGGGTGCTGTGCGTCCGCACAGCACCCACCTCAAATCCGGATCTAAGTCGTCCTTGCACTGCGTGTGCAGAAGAATGGGGGTGGGTAGATCCATATCTATTAATTTAGTAATTTAGTAAATGAGTATCTATTAATTTAGTAATTTAGTAATCCGTATCTGTAATTTAGTAAATCCGGATGTATTCTAAGCCAGATTTACTAAATCCAGATGAGGTAGATCCGGATTTAAATAGGTGAATGCGGAAGCACCTTTACGGTAGGTTTTGACATACAATGGCTTAATCACAGAAGGGGTTCCATAATCAAGAAAACATTTGTTTTATTTTTATATATATTTTATTAAATAAGGAGTAACAGGTTGTGAGGAATAGAATTACTTTAACTGTGCTTAATAAAATATATCTCATGCTAGCTTAGATTCTGTACTGTGTTTTTTTAATAATGATCTCTTATGGGGTTGTATATGGGCATTTCTATAGAACAGCAGTTGCATTTCTATTGATAAAGTAGAGAATATCATGTCTGCTTCACAAGTTTAAAAATACTTTAGGCAGATATCTGATTAACTGTACAACACTTTCCATGCATACATTGGTATGTGTCTCTGAAACATCTTCACTAGATTGTAATTGGTGCATCAGGCATTTTACTGTGGTTGCTATTGAATAACGTATCATTTTTGCATTGTATTTTTGTAGGTAGATTGCAGGCTGGAAGGAAGCAGTAAGCTTGGATTTCCACAGATATAGAGTAACATGGAACATCCACTCACTGTTAATTCATTGGTAAGTACTATTCATGTTTCGTAATGCATGGAAGGGAAACTGGTTATCAAACAATATGTCTGCTCAGAGCTGACACATTCCATTTGCCCTGTATTTCTAAAAGTTTCAGTCTGGCATGTTTCAAACCTCCTGTATCACTTTGCTCTTTAAAGAAGCTAAAGTGTAAGAGCCGTCAAGATCGTCCTAATACCAGTTGCCTAGATCAGTGTGTGGGGAAAACAGTATTTAAAAGGTGAAGCATAACTAATGGTCCTGGAAAAATACCCCACTGCTCATCAGCAATAAGTTATTTGGGGAAAATGTGGTTTTGTGTACACACGGATGCATTTGGTGTAGCTGAAAATCCATTTCTGCATAACTTCTCTCCACTACTGCATAATGGCATTATTGGGGCTCTCTGTGCATTGTCATAAGGTAGAACTATTAGCTTAAGATTGGAATGCGCTGATTGATTTATGGGTGAATATGGTCTGTAATCAAAAAGAAATACTGTTTGTGGTTTATTTTTTAACAGAAAAGGCTAGCAGCTATACCAGACCACACAGATGTTTCATTGAGTCCAGAGGAGCGTGTTCGTGCCTTAAGCAAGCTTGGTTGCAACATTACAATCAATGAAGACATTACTCCACGGCGATACTTTAGATCTGGAGTGGAGATGGAGCGCATGGCATCTGTGTATCTTGAAGAGGGAAACCTAGAAAATGCCTTTGTTCTGTATAATAAGTTTATAACGTAAGAATTGCTCTAGATAATCACTAGAAGTTGATTTACAGTTGATCTAGAACAGTGGTTCCCAAAGTTGTCTGGGCTACGACCCATCTAATATAAGTTTACCAACTCGGGACCCACCTCTAGGAAATTTAACCGTTACCAATATGAATAAAGGACTTCTCAAATAACAAAGTTTTAATACAATTTTTTATTACTTAATTAAATAATTACATCAAAAAAGTTATTTCAAATACGGTTAAATTTCCTAGAGGTGGGTCCCGACCCACAGTTTGTGAAACCCTGATCTAGTGAATTGTTAGCAAGTAAAATTTGAAGTCTAAAAACGGTGTCTTTTAAGATGACATCTTTAGAACTCAGTATGACGTGAATGAAGCTAGTTTAGCGTGAGTCAGTGGATCAAATCTCTCTCTGACAGCCAAACATATACTTTAGTTCATTTTGGTTGGGATTGTAGCAGTGAACACAGTTGTTGGGCCTATTTGCACTTGCTTTATTCTGGAATATATCCCAGAATAGGGGCCTGCTGTCCGCATTCTAGTGCAGGCTACAGCAAGCCCACGTGAGGCCTGCCAGAATCTGCATTAACATATGCACAACAGATTCTTATATTCTGGAATATGGCCAAGCAAACAGGCCCATTCTCTTCCACTAATGGTTAGTTTAGGCTACGCTAGGCTGAGAAGCAATGCCTAGCCAAGGATGAAATGTTGGCCAAAGATCTTCTGGATTGAAGGGCATAAACTACAGGTGAATGGAAGGTTATTGCCTGCTTTCATGTGTACTTTCTGCATCCCTGGGTCTCTGGAATACTTTCCACAGTATCCAACAGCCATTTTAACTACAGATGTGTTTTCCAGCTGCTGAGCTTACTGCCAGAAAGAATAGCCAAACCGTTACGTCGTTTCCTGGATTTGACTGTTTACATGCCAGCCAAAGTTGTTTAGCCAGTCAAAAATTGTGATTCAGTTGTACAAATGTATAATTGTGTGTAGACGTGCCCTAGGTATGGAAGAAGTTAGAAGGCAGAGTGAAAAACTGTTCTAACATGTCTCTTTTCTTCCTGTGCATTATTAAGTGTGATGTTGTAGCAGTGCTCTTCTTCAAGCAGTGTCACCTGCCACTGCCCCCCTTAGAACTAATACCACAAACCAAGAACTTTCATTCCCTGTTGGCAAACGTATTCACACTGTCAATGAGCCATTTCCTGTGTTCCACAACTGTACAGGCCACCCAGGAGAAAGCAGCTAGGTTTCCTCAAGTGGTGGCTCTGCTTTTCAGGCACTCATATGAGCGCTTACGGTGGGATAACAGCACATGGACGGGGAAGCATTTCTAACCTTAACTAGTGCTTGCACTTGCAGGCGCTAATCACTTACACCCCATGCCTCACACAATTGGGGTCACTCACCTGTGACTGATCCCAGAGCCAGTCCTCTTCTGGGCACCAACATTTTGGTTGCAGCGCCCTCTGCAACTGTGCGTGTCAGCACCATAATTAGTGCCCTGATGACACTGATGCTCTGAGCGCACACAGTCACATCTATGGTTGTCCCAGGTGCTTGTGCGGCACCTCAGACAACCTTGGAGCACTGGAAGAGGCGTGGATGCTCGCTGCTGGACATTTCTGGTAAGCCCCTGGGTACGGTTAGTAAAGGTGTGGAGCACAACTTTGTGCTCCACACCTAATGCATGATTAGGGAACTTCTGAGAAGGTAGGGGGCAACTTGAGGCTGTAACAGCCTCCTCAAGGTATGAATGCTCTATCCTTGAAGTTCCCTAATCATGTACTACAGGCTGTAGTGAGAATAGGCCCATTGAGTGGTTGTTTGCTTGTCCAGCATGCTTCATGATGGAGCAAGGATATGCCCTCCCTGCACCCTCCTGCGGTGTTCACAGTGCCATAAAGGAACCATGCAAACAGTGTCAAAGAGACACTAGTCATGTATCGCATTGATCCTGTAATTTTGCAGTATGTAAAATATATGGTTTTTTTTCCTGTGTGAATGCTGCACTGAGTGCAGTTGATCTGATTTTACAGAATTTGTTTAAAAGTCCATTTGGCATCAGCAGTGAGACATAACACAACCTTTCCCCAAAGTGTAGCCAGCTTAAGAATGTTGTTCATCTGCATTCTTAAATGAGCCAGTAAGATCCACAGTTCACAACCTGATATCTGCGTGAAGACATTATTTGGTTTTGTGTCTCCACATTTTGCTTTACTATTCTCAGACAAAGTGTTGTACCAAAACAAATGTTAAAAAATTATTTTTAAGTGGAAAAGCATATTAAAAACAGATATAAGGTAAGTATTGAATCCCGGGGTGGAGGGAACAGCCAAAGTTGATTAGCTCTCCAAGTGTGAGTGCTAGTCAACATTGGTTAATCGTGCTTCTTTCCAATCCAGCAGACAAGAAGGAAAGTGTGAAAATGCCCCTAGTTCTGCTTTTAACAGTAAGATGAAAGATTTATTCTGTATGTTATTACTGACATAAGGCAGATCCTGCATGAGGAGTGTACAAGCTACCTCTGAAGACCTCAGGATCCACATGCTAGAGTGTTCCTCAGGAAGCCATACCTCCTGGAGACTCCTCTGCCTGCATGACACCGACAGTTGACCCAGTCCGTGGCATGAAAATAGCACTGGGGAACACATAAATGGGTTTCCTGTGATGGACCAGTCCAGGGTGCCAGTAGAACCCAGTGCCATTCCAGCAGACTTCCAGAAATGACCCCCAAATGTCCATTGGTGTATCCCGCCTGCAACATTGAGAGACCAGGAGACATTCATTCCTGGCCTTCAGATTTAAGCTGAGACAGGACCACAAAGGAATGGACAACCCCTAGTGCACACCGCTGTTCACCATTCTGGTCTTTGCCCAGATTTAGTGATCTGAGCTAAGACCAGCCTCTGCATTACATACCAAGATGCCCAGTTCTGAAACAGCCTTATGCTCCAGGCAAGGCAATAATGCACACCTAAGTGACCTTTGGTTGGTGAAGGCATTGTTGTCTGCATTTTTCACTGTACATCACAGGCATTGCTGGAGTTGGCTTATGTCTCCTGCCAATATATTTCAGCCCATACAATAATGGGAGGATAACCAGGATTCAGACTTGGTTTGATGATTGTGTGGGGTGGCAGCTTAATTATACAAGCTGTACCTAACTGGTATTTACCATAGCTCAAAAATTATCAGTAGGACCCACATGGCGCCTTTATTGTGCTTTGAATGCACAATGAGAGCACGGTGTTTGCACAGTACTCCCTCTTTCAGAATTCAATGCAGAGAAAAAAGTCCAGTGTCTGAATGTCATGCTCTTTCCCACTGTGCCTCTACAGGCACTCTGTTACGACACTTTAGCAACAGAGTAGTTCAAAGAGATCTCTTCAAACCACTCTTCCCATTGTCAGTTTTGAAGATTGGCTCTTCTGTACCTCCTGCGCATAATGAAAGCCTCCGTAAGTCTTGCTTTTTCACTGTTGTAGGCTTACTTATTCACAGAAAGAAATAGTCACTCTGAATGTGTTCTGTTGCATTTTCACACATTCTTGCCTAATAATTTTGGGTACCACACCCAGCTGAAGTTCACTAGAGTAAATTTTATGCTCTTTAGAGGTTTGGTCAACCCACTATGAAGACATACAGAGATCCAAGCTAGGTCATGTGTACTTTTAAGGAAATCAGAGCTTTGCTGAGAAAAGCAAGGATGCTAAAAGAGTTAAAAGAGCAGGAAGCGATAAGAAACGCCGATAGCTTTTTTTTAGAAGTATACAAAAACATTATTGGTGCTTTGTTGCTTCATCACCTTCTGTTTAAAAATATCTTCTAAAGATGGCTTGAGCTATTGCTGGCAAACTGTCTCTTCCAGGAGAGCTCCATTCATATGAGTAGCACTTTACCATAATGACTGTAGGGATAAAACTTATGTATGTGAGCCAACTGTGTTAAGCAGCTGCAGAACATCACTTTAATTTGAACTTCAAACAGTATGGAAAGTTCTGTGAATAATAATAATAATAATAATAATAATAATAATAATAATAATAATAATAATAATAATAATAATAATAATAATAATAATAATAATAATAATAATAATAATAATAATAATAATAATAATAATAATAATAATAATAGGAGGGAACATTGCATCCAGCCTCATGTGATTTATGCAACTGCTTTTGTCCCAGCAGAAAAAGAGTGGTGTTGTGGATATTCATCAGACTTGCAAAGGGGAAAATGTGTCTGTCTCATTTTCTAGTTTGTTTGTAGAAAAACTGCCCAGTCATCGAGACTATCAGCAATGTGCCGTTCCAGAAAAACAGGATATAATGAAGGTAGAGCTGTTGTTTCAAATAGAGCTTTCTTTCTTTCTTTCTTTCTTTCTTTCTTTCTTTCTTTCTTTCTTTCTTTCTTTCTTTCTTTCTTTCTTTCTTTCTTTCTTTCTTTCTTTCTTTCTTTCTTTCTTTCTTTATCTGAGCAGCTTCATGGCAGCACAGAGGATACTTGCTGGAGTGTTAAAAGAGTCTGGAATCCTAATTTCCTTTTAATCTCTGGCTGTGCTATAAGGATCAGGCTTTACTGATTTACTGATGGGAAACTCTGGGAAGCGCTTTGCTAAATCAGCAAGCACATTAGCCTTAGAAACAGCTACACTTACCACCCAAGGGCATTACATCATTTATTCCCATCTTAAGGCCAGAGGAAAAGATAATATGCTTAGGTAATGTCAGGCAGTTAAATCTGATTCATATCACTCAACTTTTCCCTTCAAATTATATCCTAATTTTGTAATGCTCACATTATTTGCGTAATGTCATAGTTCCCTTCTGGGAACCCCTTGCTGACAGTTTTCAGTTAGCTGTAGTGAGTTGCTTAACATAGGCCCTTTCTACGCTGGACTTTATTCCAGATTATATCTCATGATGGTGCAGATTACGGAAGCCCTGGGTGGGGCCTGCCTTAGCCTGCAGAAAGCAGGTGCCTGTTCTAAGATATAAGCCAGTCAAAGACCCAGTGTAGAAAGGGCCATAGTTTAAACATTGCGATTTCATGGTATACATGAGAGCTTACTTTTTAGCAGCTATTTATAAGCTAGGACAATTCTGCACTGGCTGGTATATCAGATTTGCAAATGAACTAGGAGCAGGGCCTCCCTAGACCATACCAGCATGCAGAAAGGAAGCCCCTAGTAGGCTTGCTGGTCCTATATTCTGGCCAGTACAGAATCATGCTTAAACTGCACTGTAAAAAACTTTCATAAGAGACACAATTGTAATTTGGAACTGGATTAAAGGAGGTACACTCATATATTGTATTTTTTAAAATAAAAAAAAATCACAGAAACTGAAGGATGTAGCTTTTCCAAGGACTGATGAACTGAAGAAGGAGCTATTAAAGAAATACAGTGCAGAGTACCAGGAATACATAAAGGACAAGGTAGGTTTCTTCAGTATAAATATCTGTCTTGTAATCTATAATCCTGTATACTGTATAGAAAAGTTAGGACACGTGTTGAAACATGTTGAAACCCTACTGCAAACTAGACTTCAGACTTTTCTGCACTAGGCCTACTGGGACAGCCTGGGGAAGCTCCATCACTGAGAATCCGCACTATGATGGACTGTCCCTTGGCCAGAAGCTGTGGAGCACTAGAAAGTGCCCCACAACTATACTGCCTGTGTGCGGGATGTGGCTAGTACAACCCAGCATGCACCCATCACACCTCTTTTGTGGCACATGCCCATTGCCACGGCAAGACGGTCACCGCTGGTATAGTCACACTTAACTGGCACTTGGTGAAGTTCCAGATAGGTTTGGGAAGGATCAGGCATCCCAAAGTGCAGACATGCATCTGTCCCAGTTCTTTGCTAGTTTCTGCACCTAAACTAGATGCAAAAATGCCATTAGATTTCTTTCTTTAAAATAAATACTTCTTGACAGGTTGGTTGGCATTCCAGTTGGCTGGCATTCCAGTGTGGAAACGCCTCCTGCAAATGCAGGGGATGCTTCCCAGAAGCTACCCCAACATGCACTTACAGGCCAATTGCAAAAGGGCCTCTGTTGAGGATGTTCCGATGCCTGGACTGGTACAGCTGGTGTTAATACAGTTCTAAACCTCTTCAAACAGTCTATGGCTAAATGGGAATAGGGACCTCTTAGAATAGTTCAGGGCCAGAATAGCACTGGACCAGTGCAGACAAAGGCCGTTTCTGTACTTGGCCTTATTCCAGATTGTATCTCAGACTAGGGACCTGCCATCTGCATGCCAGTGCAGACTACAGAAAGCCTCGTTCAGGATCTGCCATAGTCAGTACCAGCGTGCGGACAGCAGGTTCCTATTCTAAGATACAGTTCAGAATAAGACCCATTACAGAAAGAGCCAACGTGTACCAGATTTGGTCCAGACTGCTGACTGAGTGCAGAAATCGCCTTAAGTTTCACATATTTTCCAGAACAAATGCAAAGCTGAATTACTGAAGCAACTAGAGAAACAGAAATTGATTGAAGAGGAAAAGAAGAGAATTGCACAAATTCGTCAGCAGCAGCTTGAAACAGAACAGTTTCAGTTCTTTGAAGATCAGTTGAAGAAGCAAGAATTAGCTCGTGATCAGAAAACCAAGGATAATTCCATTACATCTGAACAAACAGATGGAAGCACGTTGTCATCATGCATTTCAGCGCACGTGAACCATAACCTCCATGCAACGAGAGCAAACAAGAGCGATGCTTCTGCTGGAGAGTCACCTCCTATAAGTCGGGCTTTAAAACCAGCTGCTACCTTGAGTGCTGTTCAAAGTAAGAAAAAACTTTATTGCATTGTCATGTTAAAATGTATAACACAATTTACTGCTAATGCTCAGAAAAGACAAAATACCATATCAATGAGGCAGTGACTTTCTGCAAATCTATAATGTGAGTGTGAAATTCTGGTTGAATGCCTCCCTTCCATCCTACCAACCTATGTACTGCAGAAGCTCTCTATGAGCCATGGCTGTTATGGAAAATATGATCTAAGTACCCTATACCTGACCGGTTACTAAATCTAATATAACTAACATGGAATGCATACCAAAATACAGTCACCCCATACATAGTGTTGTGGTTCAGCTTCTGGAAACTTGTGTTATGCAAACTGGGGAAGTCATGCTATTGGTGATTTCGCCTAACTTATCAGCTTTCAGTAGCTGGCAATGACTTGCATAAAGTGGCCCAGTATAATGTGGTTCTCCTTTATTCCAAAGATGCTGCATTTTTCTGCATAATCAAAACTATAGAGTATGAGATCTGGGCAGTTCTGCAGTCGCTGGCATGCACTCTGATGTGGTCTGAGAGAGGGTATCTAAAGGCAACTGATCAGCAGTGCCACACATAGAATGCTAATATGCCCACAATGGTCAGTTCCAGTTAAAACAGTCATGCTGTTTTGCTTTGCACTAATTGGAATTTTTGGACCTCTAAGCACCACATATATTGCATTGAACAGTTTAATTGGAAAGTTATCCATCAGTGGCTCAACCATCTCCCTTTCCAGCTAGAGCCATAATTGGTATATCTGCCTGAGTCGATAAAATAAAGCAGTGGGAGTTTTTAAAAAAATCTCCAAGCTATGAGCTGTTTTTGCACAAGAGCTTTCATTTCTTTTGGTACTAAAACATTTAAAGGAATCTTTTACAAGCATTCTGTGTCCTAAACAGGCTTACTCACACAAGCAAAAAGCTTAATCTTATCTAAATGCAATGTCCTCCTCCTTAGCAGATCAAACACTTGGAGCAGTTAATTCAGGGCGAGTAAATTGCCTGGCCTATTTGGCACCAAGGGCACTTACTAGTGTTTACCTTTCTCTGACACCTCCTGCCACAGGTTCTGTAGGCAGTGTGCAAGAATTAGGTTTGAACCAAAAACAAATATAGATGTCCCATGGAAAGTAAAAAGCAACAACAGTGCAAACAGAATATTGCGGTGCAACCACTTGAGTAGAAAGAAGTAAGAGGAACTAAAAATCAACCATGGAACATGCAGTCAACCCAGGAAGGGGTTGTCTTTGCAACTGGAGGCCATTGCCCTGTCACTAGGGTGGGAGGCATGCCATGACTGGCCCCAGAGTCTTTAAAACTCTGCCTAGCACAAAACTAGTGACATCTTGCATTGCTGGGTGGGAGCTGTCCTAGCAAGTCAGCCCCACTGAGTTGCTTTATGAGGTTTATGTTTGAAGGTGGGCTTCCCATCTCTGGTGCAGGCCTAATGCACTGTGACATATGCCAGCCCCAAGAGCTCTCATAGAGCACCCTTTTCTTGCCATCAGGATGCTGTCCAAATATCATCAGAGCAACATAACTCTTACTTCTTTCTGAGGGAAAACGTGGTAGCTTTTTCAGTCAGTATCATGGGGTCAGTTTTTTTCAAGGAAAGTGATAAAATAATGGAAAAACATGACATGTTAATTTGTTTCCTTATAGTTTTTAGGGGCACATGTTCTCTGTTAAGTTATACAAAATCAACAGAAGTGCACCAGATACGGAATAGGATAGAACTCTTTTTAAGAGCTTGATACGAAAAACCTTTATGGCTAGTGAAGTTTTTGTGATAACTTTCCTATTTCTGTCATTTGAGAGATGAGAGCCTTGTAATAGCAACAGTAATGGTGGTATCTGATCTGCTGTAATATCCTGAGGCCTGAATAGATGGACCACCATTGAAGAGACGTAGCTTCCATATCTAAGTGCTTTAGGATCTATTTACTAAAACGCTCAGTCATATGTGGGCATCCATAGGGTGCTTTTCAAGCACTTCCCCCCTCATCAAAGGGATTGGTAAATCATCTCTTCTACCTGAGTGCTGATTCTGTCCTGAAAACCATCCCCATTTTTGTGAAGCAGCAATTAATTATTGTCTGCCCTTTGGCTCTCCCTAGGCTTGTTTTTGTAATAGGAGATGAAGTGCTTATTCCTTTTCCCATAATTCACCAGTTCAAAAGTGACCACGCTATATTTGCTTATTTCCTTCACATTGGCTCACTTCACTGGCTAGTCATTTGTGTGGTCAAGTAGCCAACAAGAGTTGGGGGAAGCAAGCACTCTGTTGATGAAGGCAGAATCCCCTGGCCTCATGCTTGTGTCTCACTATGTCAGGTGGGCCTCACAGCAGGGCAGAGCACTTCAGATACACATGGAGACCTTTCTTACTAGTTCTCCAGTTAACTGTTGAAATTCCATCCTTTGAGATAGAACACAGCTAACCAAGGAACACACAAGCATGAGTAAAAGCTGCCTCAGGATCTGGATAGCAAGGTAATAAGGACAATTTAATCAATGTAATACTCCAAGATAGAGTGACTTGTTCCTGTAAGCTGGACCTCTAGTGTGCGCTACACATACTTACCTCGAGATTGTGAAAGACTAGAAGCACGTTCAACCTGAGACAGCTGCGGGAGACAGCTGCGGACACGGCATACGCATTGCCCGAGCGGGGCTTGCGCTCCGACGTGTCCGCAGCTGTCTTTCTCGCGTTCGAAATGTAGAGCACTTTAAAGTGCTCTACATGCGTTCGAACGCGGACGAGCCGCCCGCAGGCGTTCGGGAGGAGAAGCATTCGCGCCTGCTTCTGTCTCCCTAACAGCTGCGGGCTCGCCTCCGACGCCGGCGCGGCTTCGACAATCAGCTGTTTGACAATCAGCTGATTGCCGATCTGCCTCCGCGGCTGTCTCCGCGCCCCTGGCCGGCCTTTGCCGGCTAAGACAGCTCACGATGCTTTGAGCATTCGCACACAGACGCGCCGGAACGCGTTTACACGCGTTCCGGCGCGTCTGTGTGTGAAAGGTGAAAGCGCCGGGAGCTGTCTTAATCTTCCCGTCCTACTCCCGTTCCAAATGGAACGGGAGTAATGCGAAAACGTCTCTGGTTCTAGATTGAATCAAGCCAAACAGTGACTTTCAAGTCTGAGAACATATGTAATTAATGGGCTGATTTCTGTTTGTGTTGCTTTTGCAGAAAACTGACATTGACTTCTGTTTCCATTTCCAGTCTGTTTCAAAATAACTTTCATCCTGCAACTGTTAAGATTTTGGAGGTAGCAATCCACTGCAAGGTGTGGCCCATTTGCCTGGTGCAGCTCCCAATGTTTATGGCAAATTCCTTGCCTCCTGCCCCAGAGTCAGCCAAAACCAGGGCCATGCTGATGCATCCTGTGAAATGCAGTTGACATGACCTTTAAATAAAAAGTTGCAGCATGTGGTAAACTTTTTGTGATATTTCACAGACATTAAGGCTCTAGTTGGAAGCCTCATTTTGATATTTCTGAAGCACGTTCTAATACACTGTGGGCTGTAGCATGGCTTTGGAACTCAGAAGGAAGGCTTCCAAGTAGAGCCTCCAGCTATGAACAGATGACCTTGTAAAGCAACGGGCTTACACGCTTGTGACCTGTGCTTGTTGTTCACACTCCATTATGGTGACATGAGAATACATAGAGACAAATGCAGAATTCTTTACTCTTTGAGAACTTCAGCAGAGTTCTCTCCTTCCATTGTTAGATTGGATGTCCATTTGACATCATGCACCAGCACAATGTCAGAGCAGTCAGCCATATTTGTGGCAGTAAATAAGCCACATGGCTGCAAAATACTGTGTGGCATGCTCCAACATCCTAGCCATGTTGGGCCAATGTGATGGGCCTCAGCAAAGGCCCATTGCTTTAACAGGCATCACCACTGCCACCCTTGCTGCTAGTGTGGAAATATTCCACAGCTTTTCCCCAGGTAAAACAGCTTCTGCTTTTGGAATATTCTCATGAGCCAGAAGAGGCACAGAAAAACCCCCGCTTACTGTGAGCAGGACTGCATCTTGTGATGGCTCTGTATTGTCCTTGAATGTTGGTTACTGAGAAGAAAGCTCCCATCATGCATTATGAATTCAGTCAAGCATTTGTCAGATTATGTTGGAAGAGAGCATTTGACATGGTGGACTTTCTTAATGGCTGATTTTCTCCTGCTGTCTCTTTATCAGACAATGCAGCTGAGGGGCTGCGAAGCGTGGTTCTGCCTAAAGATCTTTGTCACAAATTTCTGCTGCTTGCAGAGGCAAATACAGTAAGAGGAATAGAGACGTGTGGAATTCTCTGTGGAAAACTGGTACAGTTGAACCTTCACATTTCTATGGGGAAGGCACTTTTGATAATACTGTATTTTCCTGTTATGAACTGATATCAGAGCAAAAGTAGATCTGAAGTGTAAGTGTGTTATATAATTGACATTATAGTTCTTTCTTTTAAAAAGTATAGCTATATGATTCTGCTCAGAAATTCTTACTAATATCAGGTAATAGGAAGCATCCAGTCTGACTAACCCATCATTCTGCTGTATAATTAGGGTCTTTTAAAGGGGTTTTGATCTTTGATGTTGCCTAGGGATGTATACACAAAAAAATTCACATTGTTTTGCTGTAAAAAAAAATCTGATAGTTTTGGTGCTGAATTGTTAAATTTAAAAAATGAATTTTTGCATTTGGTTTTGAACTTTTCTTGCAAATGACCTTTTTCCCCCATTGAAAAAGTCCTTTTCAAGACCAAAAACGCAGCGAAATATGAATGTTTAATCAAATTGTTCATTTTTTAGATATTTGAAAAACCGTGTTTTTAATTTGATGCAAATGTCTGAAAATGTGAAAAACTGTATTGAATTTGCAAATATACTTTTGTTGTGTGTACATTCCTAGTGTTGCCTAATGGTTAGTGGAAACTAATAGTGAACTGTATAATAGCATTTAAAACATGTCTGTTAAACAACCCATTTAGCCTGGCCTACAAAGGAATAGAAATAGGCATTAATATATTTAGGCTTTTAAGATGTACAAATTTTACTCCTGAATGAATAATATTATGAATTAAGAAGAAAATATAATTTATTGCCTAGTTTTATATATGGACAGACCTCCGCTTTGTGAGCAGAAAGAAGATCTAATATCTGCATGGAGCTGAACTAGAATTGAAAGAACTAAGCTAGAAAGGCCAGCGCTCTGGACAAGTCTCATTTTAAACCTTTTCCTCCAATATATATATGGTGCCTTTTATATAAAGTTTTATTATTAAGCCCCATCACTGTTATTCTGTTATTGAAACAAATATTTGGTCTTCAGATGGTTGGCCTGCTTTATAATTTATAGTAGGAGCTAATGTAATTAATACTAATTATTGTTCAGGGGTTAATTTTCAATAGTTGCTTTAAAAGATGGCTCCCATGATTGTGTGTTACAGACCCATAATGAATTTACTATTACTCATGTGATAGTGCCGAAACAGTCAGCTGGGCCAGACTACTGTGACATGGAGAATGTGGAAGAGCTATTTAGTGTTCAGGACCAACATGATCTGCTTACACTAGGCTGGATCCATGTATGTATCCATGTATATGCTGTGTATATCACTGGAGAAATAGGTATAAGGCGCGTTGAAAGAAAATTTACACCCTGTTTTGTTTACCTCATTTCAGCAGCATTTGTTTCACTTCATGTATTTTAACCTGCCTTGCTTGCATAGCCATGGCTGGGGATTCTCAAAGAAACACAGCCCTGTGGAATTTTTAAGAGAGGAAAATGTTAACCCCTGTTGTGTGACTCTTAATACAAATGTGAAATGGTGAAAGTCAGAAGATCACAAGTATTAGGGAAGGCTCTCAAGGGTTCCATTGCTGTGTCCTTAGGCTGAAGTATTTTTGGGGTGGATTGAGCGATCTCACCCAAGATCCGTAGGGCAGACAGAACCTGAACACAAGGACTGTCCACTTTATAGTGGGCCCATCCCTGCCCAACTTTGGAGGCTATGGGTGAAATTTCCTAGTGGCCAAAGTTGCTCACTGGGCCTGTTTTATCCAGGCACCCAGAAGATGTGCACGTCCCGGGTTTCTTGCACTTGGTAAGCTGAACCGGCCCAAACTAGCCTCTTGCTGCTGTCTGCACATGAGTGGTTCAGTTCACCACTGGAAAATGTTTCAGAGACTGTTCTGAACCAATTTCTGTCGGAACAGGCTCCAGCACCTTTTTTGCACCATAGGCTGCTCCAGTGCCTCCCAGTGAGATAGTTTACCACCTAAATGATCAGTCTGTGGTGCAGGTACAGCTTTAGAAGACACACTGCCACGCATAGTTCTAAGATTTGTCTTTATAAACCAGATGATATGATAATACTGTTGCTAACAAAAAGCATAATGCAAATCTTGAAACATGCAGCACATTCTCTCTCTGTATGCGAAACAAAATTTGTCTGCAACCTCAAAGCTCAACCAACATGCTGGATTTTAAAGGTTGTTACCTGCCCTGAGAGCTCCGGGTGTAGGGCAGGATAGAAATATAAATAAATAAATAAAACATCTGTACATTAAGTATGAGCTGAGGCAAGGGAGAAGAGCATTTTATCATGACTGACATTGAGCAAACCTATTTTGCTGTAACTGTTCATACTATTCTCCTTCACTGTTCCCAAGTGAAGCATATGTCATCTGCATCCAAGGTCTTTTAGGTATCTCTTCACCTAGTCCAGTAAATCTAATTGTGTTTTTTGTATAAGAGACGTTTTGTCTGTTCTTATACGTACTACCAAGATATTTTTTTAATTGGAGGCAGGGTGAAATATTCTATGAATGAGTGAATGAATGAATTATGCATTTAAATTGCATTATTAGTTAGAAACATTTGGATTGAGCATGCACACATTTTTAAAATTATTTGTTTTAATTAGATTTATACTCCATCATTCTTCCAAGGAGCTCAAAGCAATGCATATTTTTGCCTTCTATTTAATCTTGATGACAGTCTTGTGACTGAAACCCTTTAGGCTTACAACCTTTCAGATTAAAAAAACAATGTGACCGTCCCCAGGGACTCATATGCAACATCTGCATGGTCCATTTGGATCATTCCCAATGGCACAGCCTCCCTTGAAATGCAGTGGCTGAATGGCTCCCATATTTGGCTTGTTTCCAGGCACAGAATCTGTGTCCAGGAGCCCTCTAGTGGGAGTCTGCTAAAAAAGCAGGCACCAAATGGGTCAGACTGGAGGCCTTTTCGCATTGGCCTTTTCCGAACGCGTGGAGGACAGCTTCGGACGAGGCATTCGCATTGCCCGAGCGGGGCTTGCGCCGCCTCGTGTCCGGAGCTGTCCTCTTTAAAGTGCTCTGCATGCGTTCGAACGCGGACGAGCCGCCCCGGCGCGTTCCGGGAGAGAAGCGTTCGCTTGTCCAATAGGGGGCCTAGGTGGGCTGCGTCTTGCACGATCCCACAATGCCACCCTCATTTGGACGCTGGACGGCCACGAGGTAAGTCATTCCTCGCGCGCGCGTCCTCCCAGGGCCCTGGGGGAGGGGGGGAAACATCTTCGCGGTGAAGGTGCCCCGCTGTGGGCACCCACAGAGCGAAGATGGGCCCGATCCGGGCCGGAGGGTGGTTGGGGGTGGGGGTTTTGGGGACTGGGGGGGGTGGCTGATCTGCGGGCTGCAGGCGCCTAGATCCAGGCGCCTGCAGCCCGTAGATGGGCAAGATCAGGGCGCGGGGCGAGCCCTTGGAGATCAGAGCCAGGGGCTCTGATCTTCAAAGGGGTCCTGCCCCATAGGGGCCTTGCCCCGGGCCCCATGATGGGTGCCCGGGTGCCCGGGCATCTTCGTGCCAGGTCTCGCGGGCCCGATCCAGGCCCGTAGAGCTGGCACGAAGCATGGGGCGGGTGGCTTGACAGCGCTGCCCGCCCCTTGGGTGCTCTCACCCAATGGGCGGCAGCGCTGCGGCCGAATCCCCGCCCCTGGCCGGCCTTTGCCGGGCCAAGACAGTTCCGGGCGCTTTTACCGTTCACACACAGACACGCCGGAACGCGTTCCGGCACGTCTGTGTGTGAACGGTAAAAGCGCCCGGAAGTGTCTTAAGCTGCCCGCCTGCACGCGTTCCGTTTGGAACACGTTGCAGTGCGAAAATCCCTTGGGTCTCAGTTCTTCTTCTAGCAGACAGAGAGCAGCGGCAGGAGCAGCACACAGCCAGTTTCTGGGACCAGGGACATTTCATTGAATTCCAGAAGATGGAATGTCACCAGTCTGCAGTTTTGAAGCTGAGCAACTTTTGTTTCCAGGTTTCAAGGTAGGCTGAGCTGGCTACCAAGCATACCATCACATGCATGTTGCACTCTGGCCTGCTGTGTTTCTGATCCAGAACACCTTTTACAGGTCAGTCATAATCTCTACATCTCATGCTTCCTCTGCACCTGCAGAAGAAACCATTGATGCTATCAGAGCACAGTGAGCTGGTATGGAAGAGATGCAACTGTTCAAAGTGATGTTGGACTGCAATTCCCATATGCTTCAGCCATATTGATTTTTATTTGTTTGTTTGTTTTACCAATAGTATTACTTGGCAATTTTAAATTCTATTTCAGTTTTTTGAGTCTCATGTACAATATCGAAATACATGTTTTCTTGGATGTTGAAACCTTGAACTCACTTGGCATTGCCGTGCAAAAAGTATTTGCCCTCTTCCTGATTTTTTCTCTCTTTGCAAATTTGTCACACTTAATTGTTTCACTTCTTCAGACCAAATTCAATATGAGATAAAGACATTCTGAATGAACACAAAATACAGCTTTCAAGCAATCATTTCATTTTAGAAGGAAAAAAGTTATCCAGTGCCTATATCACCCATGTGAAAAAGTAATCAATATGGAGTAGTCTAAAAGGTCTGTATGAGCAGCCCACTATGCCACAATCAAAATCAAATTATGTCTGGAAATTTTAAAAAGGGTGAGGGCACTTTTCTGCACTTACCTTTTAAAATATATGGCAAGGCCTAGGAACCTTTTCTGCCCTTTCATTCTTCACTCTGGAGCAGAACTTTCATTCCTGGCCATTGGAGCCCTCACAGCAGGCTCCAACACTCACACGAGCTTCAGGCAGTGCAAGATCTGCCACAGAACAGGCCATTCAGGTACAAATGCTCTGGATGTTTTGTGAAGTTATGAGTCAAAAGTGGAACCTTTTAGAAGACATGGGTCTTGTTGCATCTGGTATAAGGCTAGCACACATAATAAGCACTTCATACCAACAGTTAAACATGATGCTAGGTGTAGTATATAGGTATGGGTGGATGCTTTGCTGCTTCAGGGCCTGGGCAATTTGTCATAACTGATGGAAGCATGAATTCTGCTCTCTACTAGAAAATCCTGAAGGAGGATGTCCGGTCATCAGTCCGTGATCTGAAACTCAAGCCCAATTGGGTTGTGCAGCAAGGCAACAATTTGAAGCGCAAGGGCAAATCCACCTCTGAATGGCTCAAAAGAAACAAAATTAAGGTTTTGGAGTGGCCTGGTCAAAGTCCTGACTTGAACTGCAGTTCATGGGCAGTTCATGCTCAAAAGCCCTCCAGTATGGCTGAATTAAAGCAATTCTGCAAAGAAGAATGGGCCAAAATCCCTCCACATTGATGTGAAACACTGATCTCCAGTTATCTGAAGTATCTGGTTGCAGTTGGTGCTAAAGTGGCACAACCAGGTATAACGTTTAAGGGGGGGATTACTTTCTCACATGGGCAACATAGATGTTGGATAACTTTTTTTCTTTCAATAAATGAAATGGGCATTTGAAAGCTGTGTCTTCTATTTACTCAGGTTATCCTTCTCTCATATTAAATTTTGTTTGAAGGTCTGAAGCAATTCACTGTACCTTGATAAAAACAGTTTGGCTCACATAAATAAATCATTATTTATTGTGGATTATCCAAATAATGTGGATTAAGTAAGTGCTGTCTGGATATAGCTTCAGATTCCTTGATGGCAGAGTGTCTTTTATGAATTATTATTATGAATTCAGTGCCTTTTGGCAAGGGTGTAGACCTAAAAGGCTTATCATCCCTCCAGTATGCAACCCTGTTTAGTAGGCCATTTTTAGAAGACCTAACTCTGTAACCAGGTTGCATAGATTGTTTTGTGTATTATGACTGGTGGCAAGGTCCTGCAGTCTCTAGTACAGGGGCGATTTCACACTTTCCTTTCCATCCACTGGATGAGAAAGGAGCGCAAGGAACCAGTGTTGACTAGTGCTTGCGTTTGGAGCGCTAGTCAATATTAGCCGTCCTCCGCCCGGCAATCAGATACTTACTTTGGTTTGATTGCAGCACCAGTCAGGGCACCACCATTTTGGCTGCAATGCCCTGTGCAACTGCACATCTGTCAGCACCATCACCATGACGACGCTGATGCTCTGGACAGTTGGGTGAAGAGGGCAGCAGGGCTGCCAGCGTGCTTGCGTGGCAGCCCTGTTGACCTCCTCATCCAGCAGAGGTGTGGATGCTCCCTGGCTGGAAACAACAGGTAAGTGATTGGGGAGGATCGTGCTCCACAGATAGTGCATGATTAGGGAACCTCTGGGAAGGCAGGGGTGCTTGGAGGCTTTAGCAGCCTCCTCCAAGTGCTGATGCCCTTCCCCAGAAGTTCCCTAATTATGCACTACCAACCCAAGTGTGAAAAGGCCTCAGATGTAGGGATTTGATTGTGAAATGAAGAGTCAAGCAGCTGGAAGAGGAGTTAGATTGAGTGTATTGCCTGTAAAAGAGAATGTGTGTTAGAGAGACTCGAGGGTCCCTTCACATGGCAGGAAGAAAGTGTGAACTCTTCTCTGGATCCTGAAATTTCCTCCCGCCACGTTTGCCAGACTCAAGGAGCCAATGCTGGCTTCTTACCTTTGTCTGGCCATTCTGGACAAAATGCCTGGATGTAGCTAAGTGCCCACTTACTTCCCTTTGTATTTTTCCATGCTTGCCTTGCATCCAGGTATTTCAACCAGTAAGAGCCTTTAGATAAGAACATAAGAACATAAGAGAAGCCTTGCTGGATCAGGCCACAGCCCATCTAGTCCAGCATCTTGTCGCACACAGTGGCCCATCAAATGCTCATGGGCATCTCAAGCAGAGACCAGGACAAACCTCCTGCTCTTGAGTCCCAGCAGATGGCCTTAGAAGCACCCCAGTTCCTCCCCCCACCCCAGCCTGAAATATGCATCTAGGCATTTGTTCTAGTAGCCATTGATACATCTGTCATCCATAAATTTGTCTAAAAATGAAGATGAAGGTAAGGAATTGATTTGAGAAATTTGGAGTCATCCATGGATTCTCCATAATACCACTGTATCAGGTTTTCAATCACCTAATCTGGGACTATATTAAGATTGCCACCATTGTGCGTGGCATTCCCACTGTAGTCTCAGGAGAATCATGGGTTTTCACTCCCATCTAGAGGCAACTGAAAAGGTGGCAGGGTGTGGGACGACCAGAAAGAGCATCAGAGGCTGGCCTAGCAGCCATGGATTGGCAGGGAGGACAATCACCATCAGTGCTAGGACAGCAGTGGCACATGGGGGAAACTTGGCTGCCACTCTTTCTTCCTGTTTGCCCACCTGTGTTGAGTGGAGGGAGAAAAGGAGAGACTGTTACCTGGAACCAGCAGGCCAGCCACTCTTTTTCTTCTCTGGACATTTTCCCTGTGGCACTCCCTCTTTTCTTTTCCAAGACGCTAAAGAGCAAACAAGAGCCATGCAAGCTTGACTCCACCAGGGGCTGTTAGAAGCGAAAAAGGCAACAATCCAGCACAGGGTTGAGGGCTTGGGAATGACCTTGAGATATGTACATATTTAAATCCATTATGTAGATTTTCCCCTTTTGCTTTCCAGACACATCCAACGCAGACCGCATTCTTATCCAGTGTTGATCTTCATACACATTGCTCTTACCAGCTAATGCTACCTGAAGCTATTGCAATTGTTTGCTCTCCAAAACATAATGAGTGAGTTTTTGCTTTTTTTTCTCCACTCCGTACTGCAATTTTCAGACAATGGTCCTGTTCGCACTTGGCTTCATTCTGGAGTATATCCCAGAATAGGGGCCTGCTGCAACATGCTAGTGCAGGCTACAGCAGGTTTCAGGTGAGGCCTGCTAGAGTCCGCATTAGCGTGTGAGCAACAGACCCCGCCCCTGAGATATATTGCAGAATATGGACAAGTACAAACAGACCCAATTATTTAGATAACTGATTTAACTTGCCCTACTTCTCAGTGACCTGCAAAATGACTTCTAAATATCTGATAGAGGAGAAAAATATGTCAAAAGACTTATTTTATCAATTGTGTTACTTCTTACTGTTGATTTATATGGAGAATGTCATATGGCAGAAATATATGTTTTGTTTCAGTACCTGTTTTTCCTGTCATCTTAACTTTCAGATTTTTCACTCAGTATACTTTGGGACATTTACAAACCAGTTGGTGATGAGATTTTAAAATAAATAAATAAATAAATAAATAAATAAATAAATAAATAAATAAATAAATAAATAAATAAATAAATAAATAAATAAATAAATAAATAAATAAATAAATAAATATCATTAAATTCAAAATTCAGTTTCTTTTGGTTATACTAGTACCAGCTCACATAAAAGGCTTATTAGAATCTTCTCTAGAGTGCAGCACTTAGGCCAGCGGCTCTCAACCTTCCTAATGCCGCGACCCCTTAATGGAGTTCTTCATGTTGTGAAGACCCTCAGCCACGGGGGCAGAGCAGCTGGGAAGTGGGAGGGAAGGGCAGCGGGAGACTTGTCGCGACCCCTCTGAAAGGGTAGTTCGACCCCCAAAGGGGTCCCAACCCCCAGGTTGAGAACCACTGACTTAGGCCCTTCCCTCACTGAGGGCTTCTCCCCATGCACTGTATACTCCAAAGTGAACTTGAAGTTAACTCGGAGCGTCTCCATGCAAAGGCTCTAATCCGGGCTACATGCGGAACAAATTGCTCAAATCCATGGTAAAAAAAAAAAAAACCCTTGCAAACTGTTTTCACTGTGAATTCGGAGGCATGCATAGATTATCTTGGAGGCATGGGGATGCTCCCGGGTTATGTTCCAGGCCAAATCCCAGAATAAGGCTCAGTGCAGAAAGGGCTTTAAACTCTTGTTAGAAATAAGGTGTGTCCATGCCTTTTTTTGCACAAATGGACACACCTGAGACTGCATTCACATATAGCAAAAACTATGGCTCCAAAGCAGTTTAAGAGCCGGAGATACATGGCTGCCATGTTCTCATCCTATCTGTAATCCACTGTTTCTGGTCAGGAATGTTCATGACCAAGATACTGAGGCAGACTGGTGTGGAAAAGAGCACACCTCCAAAACATCCTTAAGCTGCCTCCTAGGTGGGTGTCTGTGGATTGTGGGTGTTTTACTGCTTGTGAATGCAGCCTCGGTTTGATTTATGCTTTAGGTTTTCCGGTTTATTCGGTGACACATAGTTGGGCACAGTTAACTTTGATCAGATAGAGAGAAATTGACCTTTGTGACATATTCTGCCGCATATCTGCCTCTTAGCATGGCACAGAGCTATGCTGGGAAGAACAGGGTTTGCTGTCTTCTAACTAATTTTTCTCTACATGGAAAGATGCTTTAGCTCCTCTAACACATGAGGTTTCTGTGACTGCTGCATGGGATGGGGTGTTCTCCCTTTAATCATCAGCAGTGAATTTAAATTGAAACAGATCTCTGGCAAACTCTACCAAGCATCTCTCCTCCGAGTCCTTCTTAAACCTGTAACTGATTTCCTGTGCGGTATGAGAATAAGAATTTGTTGTGCTTTGGCTGCTTCTTTAGATATGATATTTTCTCTAATTTCTAGCACGGGACTCTTCAGGCTTACTAATGCTGGCATGCTGGAAGTTTCTGCTTGTAAAAAGAAGGGCTTTCATCCTCATACCAAGGAACCTAGGCTCTTTAATGTAAGGATCACACATTGCTTTTCATCACTTTGGTTAAGGTTACTCATGGGGTCTTTCTGCACTTCCTGTTCCATCTGGGGGACAGGAATAGTGCACTTCCATGCTAGTGCATGCCATCGCTCCCCCAACAGGTCTGCAGACCTACCTGAGGTGCAGACACGTGTCCAGGCACCACCATCTTTGTGCTGGAGGTTGGCATGACTGCGCATGTGCTGGCACCTTAACCAGGACAACAGTGATAAGCTGCACATGCACATTCACATTTGTGGTTATTTGAGGTGCCAGCGCACTAGCATGGCTCCTCAGATTACCCACCCAGCACCATAGAGGTACAGATGGGCTTTACCAGAGGTGGGAAAGGCTGTCTCTAGTCAAGGTAAGTCAACACGTCATTTGCATGCAATATGCTCCTGCATGAAAGAAGCAGTTTCTGAGCTGGAAATGGCTCCTTCAAGTGCAGCTGCTCCATCTGGGAGCGCACTGCATGCAAACTACGGGGCAAGTCACAGAAAGGCCCATGAATAGATCAACTGATTGTTTTTGGTAGGTACCACTGATCAATGACTGACTCCTGGTTGACTGTGTGGGCACCTCCAAGGGCGCCTCTATGCAAATTTCTTGGCAGGGATACAGAAGTGGTTTGCTACTGCCTGCTTCCAAGGAGAAGCTGAGGACTGAACTGGTAACCCCCTGCTCTCCAGGCAGTTTCCTCTGCCACTGATAAACTGATAGATAGCTTTAAAAATACCATTCAAGTATGCCCAGCTAGCTTTAGTATTGCTATTTAAACAGGAAACATCTCCTTCCCATATTTTCCAGTCCTGAACAATGCTTTCTATACAGAGGGTTTCTTTAAAAAAATGTTCCATAAGATATCTGCCACCCCTGCAGAACAATTTAAATTGGCTTTAAAAATACTCCATTTAGGCCACATTCCCACTGGACTTTTTTAGTCATGGTTGGACTATTTTAATCCGGATACAGGGCCGAGTGCACATTCCAGGCTGTTCCCATTTACCTAACGGTATACCAGGATGAACCTGAATATTGCCATTCTCACTCACCACCCAAATCCCAACACGGAGGAACAGGACCTTTTAATCCCCCCCCCAGTGCAAACCCTGTAAGCTTGCCCTGGTCAGTCAGCTAAGCTGATTCACCAGGGCTGAGTGGAAGAACAGACAGACACAGGGCAATCACACTTCCCCTTTCTCACACGCTCGCTTTCAGATCAGACGTTCCCAGTAACGTTACCTCCAACCATGTTATTGGGAAGACAGCATTTGCGCTCAAGCAGATGAGCGAAGGAGCAGAGCACAGTTGGAAGGCTGACAGCTCACACAGGGGAAAGCAGCTTGACTCATGGTTTTGCTTTTAAAACCTTTTTGCTTGATACATATGTATCCCTCTGATTGTTAGCAGCTACTAGAAATGTAGCTGTTTCTAGTAGCTGCTAACAATCAGAGGGATACATATGTATCAAGCAAAAAGGTTTTTAAAACAAAGTGGTAAGTCTAGCTACTCTTCGCCCCTCCCGCCCAATTCAGGGGAAATCACTTTTTCTCAAGACTTTTTTTCTGTGGATTTCTGCAGGATAAGTCCACAAAAATCCAGGAATAAAAAATTAAATAGGAATGCTGGATCCCGAATTTGAATTCTATTCGGATTTATAGAAAAGTAAATGGGAACTCTGGATACTGAATTCAGATTAGATTCGGATTTAAATGTGTATGGGAACATACCCTTAGTGGATAATTTCTAAGACAGAACAGGGTGTGGGTGTGCTGCCTGCTCTCTGAGTATCAGTTTTAACCATTTGTCAAGGACAGTTTGAGTCCTTAGGATAGGTACCCTGTCTCAAATAAATGAACATTTGATATATAGGCCATGTCTCCATTATATGGCCACAGATACACCCTTCTCATGCCTCTACTTGTGGAAGCATCTGGGAGAGGCACTCGCGCCTTTGGGACTCGGGAAGAGTCTCCTAGAGGCAAGGCAGGAACAATAATTCTGAAGTGGCTTCCTTGCACCCGATCCCTTCAATAACCTTGCTGTGTTTCATTACGGAAGAAACCACTGGTGCCTGTGCAAGGAGACTGCTAATCTTAGCCTCTGCTTTCAGGCTCTGTCCCTCATCTGTGTACGCTGATCAGTGACAAAAGAGGCGGCCATGTTGGCCAGGCTGTGATAACAAAAAATCCCCCTCCCGCCTTCCTTAACAATATAAGGCTTCTATTTGTTAAATGTTTTGCCTTTGGCTGATGTCAGGGTTAATTTATAGGTCCCTTGCTAAAAGATATGTTGATCATTTTTCCAGGTGTGTAATCATGTCATTGGGAAAGATGTAAAAATAACTGTATTGGACCTGAGGTGATACGGTTGAGGGAAGAATACCTTCCACAAAAGACAATATCCAAAGGAGAACGTGGCTGCCAGATTTTCCTACAGTGTTTTCCAGAAGTTACTGACATTTTATATTTGTACGTTTTAGATTTCATAATTTGATATTTATTACCCCTTCCCATTTTTGAAGTTATTTTATTGTTCTGTCAGGAGAAGAGTTCACAATGGCACTTAATCAGGATATGTTACTATGCTGAAATATAATGACAATAAAGTGAACTTGATGCAATGACAATGATTGGTTTTATTATTATTTATTTTGCCCTGGATTGCATGATTTTGTTCAGCCTCAGCTTTCCGTTGGTTCCCTGTTGTTGTGAATACTTGTCAAAAAATGAAACTTGATCAATAATTAGTCATAACTCCCAACCTGATTTCCACACTGGCCTTAGGCAGAGGCCAATTCGCACTACGGCCTCAAATCAGTAATTTGTACAGCTCTGGTGAGGAGCATACACAGGCTCACTAGGTTGCTACAGCCTAGAAGCATGCCTGCCCTCACCAGAGTTGTACTGATTACTGATTATGAGTGGAGCACAATTTCACTTTTCCCAAACTATACCCCAGACGTACCGGGAGCATCTCGCAGTGCGACCATTCGCTCTTCGTTCATGGTGGGCAGGGAGCACATCGTCTGCGCATGCGTGGCTGTGTGGCTTACAGTGATTGGCTGCCAGCTTCATGAGCAGGTGCAATGTGGCTGCCATCAGGCAGGTCCCCGAGCATCAGAACCACAGCACCAGGGGTCAGCCAATCAGCCAAGCAAGGCGAAGGGACTCTGGCTTTCACAGTGGTGACGCAGCCCAGTCCACAAAGGACCATTCACATTTCTGACCAGTGAGAATCATCGTCATTGGCCAGAAATGTGTATGGTCCTCCTGTACTCAGAGAATACCGGCCTTAATATACAACGCACTACTACAGTAAGTGCGAAAAGGCCTCTGGTACCAGCAGCTTTCTCCCCTGTAAGCCTGTGCATATTCTGTTAAGCAGTTGCCGAGGTTAACTAAAGATACTTTTTCAATATCCCCATCAACCTCACAGGGTGTGTGTTGTGGGGAAAAGAATAGAAAATTGTCAGCGGCTTTGCGTCCTCTTAAAAAGGGTGAGAAAAGTGGGGTATAAAAGCCAACTCTTCTCTTATGGGCAGACAGAGCGTGGGGTGGGACAGTGTAGCCATGGTTGCAGTTACCGCAGCATGAGGATCTACCTCAGTGCAAGAGAATTCAGAGCTGCTTCTCATGCACTGAATGTTTGGCATCTTGAAGGGAGATTCATGAGCCGTCACACCCTTTCATGGGGTGCTACAGAGATGGGCAAACTTCAGTGCTCCTCCACCTTTTCATTTCTGTCCACTTTAAGTCCACACATAAAACAAATAAAAATGAAAAGGTGGATTGAAGAAGGTTGAAAGTGAAGGTGAGACCACGGTCTTACTCCAGCTTTGTGACTGGGGTCCAGAGACTAATGCATTTTGTAATCAGAGGTTCTGTTGCTTTAAGAGCCATTGGCACAACTACTCTTCATTGATTTCTTATCTAATACTGGCTATTTGCTGTACCAGATTATTCTTCCTACAAAACAAAAAGACTTTAATTTGCTGTGATTCCACTAAGAAAAACTGGAGGGCCTTTTATTAAAAATTACTGGCACGTAACTGATGGCAGGTTTACAAGTTATTCTCTCCTGACCCAACAAATAATACATATAAACATAATGGAAAACATAGCCAGAGATATTTTTATGGAGATACTTGGAATGGCATTAGAACATTGCTGTTCCTGAATATATTCACAGTAGTGTGCTCAGGGTATTGGGAAGAACATACAGTAAGAGAGGAAAGAAACTTTAAAAGCATTTGCGGTGAACAATGGATGGTCCGGCCTCATCGTATTCCTGCTTGCTGATCCACATTTGTTGGAAGGTAGACAGAGAGGCAAGAATAGAGCCCCCAATCCAGACAGAATACTTGCGTTCAGGAGGAGCAATAATCTGCAAACATTGAAATCAAAGAATGCAGTTAAAATCTTGATGTTACAAATACTGCAGATTTCATAAACAGGAGTGCTGCCAGCAATTTCTCTGACAAAAATACATCTGAAAAAGGTAGGAGCTGCTGCTGAAGTCTCCGTGACCAAGGGGTAACTTATGTAAGTATTTAGCATGAAAAGAAAGTCAACACTTCAATTCCTTCCCCTGGAGCAGTTAAACATGCTTGCAAAATCACTTTTATGAGTTCAGATTTATGCTTTGCCCTCCACTCTTTTCTATTTTTAACATAGGAAGATGATTCTTAGGGAGATTGTCTGCAAAACAGTGCAATTTTTTTCCTTCTCCAAGGAGAAGAGTTGGCTTTTCTACCCCAATTTTCTCACCCATTTCAGGAGACTCAAAGCGACTGACAAAGCTTTCTATTCTTCTCCCCACAGCAGAATACCCTGTGAGATAGGTGGGACTGTGAGACCTCAGAAGAGAGCTGTGACTAGCCCAAGGTCACCCAGCTGGCTTCATGAGGGAGGGTGGAATCAAACCCAGTATTCCCAGATAAGAGAACAGCTCCCTAACCACTAGACGAAATAAAGGAAGACACAAAAAATAATACTTGTGCCTTCCTTAGCAGCGGGAAAAAAAATTCCCCATGTTTTACAGAAGGTCTCCCTAAGGATTATATGTTTATATATTTCAAGATGCCTCCAGATGGTGAGAGGAAAATTCCGGATCTTGTTTAGATCCTACAATTGTTTCTAACAATCTGTGCTAGATAGTACGACAATTGCAGGGCAAGCATAGGACCTTAGATGCTGGGGACCTGCTACCTTGGAGTATTTTGATGGTGTGAAATATTTGGATGAGGCTGGCTTTTGCAATGTGAACCTTCTAATCTTATCATAGTGTGAATTTCCCCTATGATAATCATGAAGGCACCAATGACACCATGCTGCAAAAACTTTAAGCCAGAATCAATGGCCCTTCTGCACTGGACCTTCCATCCTGAATTAGGTACCTACTATCTGCATGCTGGTGTGGCCTGACACAGTCTGCACTAGCATTTCACCAAATGCTGGGGGGACTATCCTTTAATTTTGTTGAACCATAACTTGATCCTCTACAAATTATATTGAGGAGATTAAAGGGAGGTTTGCAGTTCAGAGCTGTGTGCCTCCCCGCTGCCCTCATGGTCCCAAACTACAGGCTGCGAGTGAGACTGAGGTACACTGTTTGCCTTCCTTTATGGACTTTTTCTGTTGTCATGGTCCTTTATCAACCATGTTATCTACAGTTTGTCCTACACAGGATGAATTTGTTAAGTATGAGCTCCAAGTGCAGTACCTTGATCTTCATCGTACTGGGTGCTAGGGCCGTTATCTCCTTTTGCATGCGGTCTGCAATGCCAGGATACATCGTGGTTCCACCAGATAAGACATTGTTAGCATAAAGGTCCTTTCTGATATCAATGTCACACTTCATGATGCTGTTGTAGGTGGTTTCATGGATGCCAGCAGATTCCATCCCTGTGATCATTTCAAATATATATATTTTTATTTAAGATTACCTTACAGTTCCACTTACAAACTGCTTTCCCCAGGGTGAATTACGGTAAAATAGCAAAATTAATTCATAATAATAAAATACAAAAATGGGGACAAAAGATAAATTCCACCAGCATAAATATTGAGAACAGTCTGGATCACGGAGGCATGCAAAAGAGACCCCTCCATTTCTGGACTACCAAAGGATGCATTTCAGCGACACACCAAAACATCAGAGCTCTCAATGACTGGTTCAGAAGTTCACGTGAGCTTTGGGGCTGGTGCAGGGGCTGATTTGGAACAGTGTCACCATGCAGACAGCACTATTCCAAACCAAGCCTTATTTTGATCTGGAGCAGAGGACCTCATGTGGTTCAGACCTGCTGGTTCGGACCACAGTGAGGTAAATGCAGAAAGTTCCACAGTCGAAGTTACTTACCAATGAAAGATGGTTGGAAGAGGGTCTCTGGGCAGCGGAAACGTTCATTTCCTATTGTAATCACTTGGCCATCAGGTAGCTCATAACTTTTTTCTAGGGATGATGAGGAAGCAGCTGTGGCCATTTCATTTTCAAAGTCCAGGGCAACATAGCAGAGTTTCTCCTTAATGTCACGGACAATCTCGCGTTCAGCTGTAGGTGGTATCCAAAAGAAAGATCACTGTGTGAAGCTAATTATTCTTTTCTCATAAAAGAGATATAGACTCCCAATTTTTTATTTAAAATGTATATTTATAAAGTGAGGTTGTTTTTGTTTTTTTAATTGCACTGTTCACTTTATTTTATTTGAGTATTTATGCCACTACGTTTCACCCGATAGTCCGAGGGTGGGTAACAACAATAAAAAGATAAAAACCGTAGAACTTCCATTCAGTTGCCTTAGGCTCTATCCAGACATCCCTTAATTAATTCACTATATTTGGATATTCCAAAATACATCCAAATATATCAGAATAACCAATGTCTTGATTAAATTCTCGGCCACTTGTTGGCAAAATTTCAACAGATGTGAATTTGAAAATTTAGACCAATGACGCTATACTGTGCTGGCACCAGATGAAACACAAAATTATAGTTTCAGTTTGAACATCATATATTAAATAAATGAATAAATAAAATATCTTCCCCACCAGTGGATAAACTGTTCAAAGATCCCTGGCTATTTGTTAGCTTGTTTGAATTTTTATCCTGCTCTATACCCAAAGGTCTCAGGGCAAGTTACAACATTAAAAACCAGTGAGCATATAAAATGAGCATTAAAACCATGACAGTGCCTGAATGTGAGGAGGAAAGCCATTTCCTTGTTTATCCAAAGGCCCAGGCAAAGAGGTGCCTCTTCACAGCTCTCCTAAATGCATAAAAGGAAGATTCCTGAACCACCTCAGGAGGGACTCTATTCCACAATCTGGGAGCCACCACTGAAAAAGCCCTATCCCAGGTGCCTACCCCTTTTCCTACTGAGGGTGGTGGGACAACCAGGAGGACCTCCCCTCCAAGTCTATTATGTTTGTGTGGACAGGAGTGCTGGTGGGTTTGTGGACAGCACACAGAATGCTTTTCAAAGAGCACTGTGTTGGTAGTGCTCTTCATGGCAGCAACTGTTATTTCTCAGATCTCACCTAAGGCCCTGTCCAGACAGGAGGAATATAGTGCCATTACAGTGTTACAATGGTGGGGTTGCCTCACATATCTAAGGAAACCCCACCACAGCCCCGCTTTTTCCCTCCCCAAAAACACTAAATACTATTGCTGGAAAACCCAGTGCTAGTCATGGGTTTTCCAGCAATAGCGCTTATGACTTACCTTCAGAGCTGCCATCACAGCGCCATCCCCTGTGCATGTGTGGAGACTGAAAAAGGTCTCCACACATGTGTGGAGGCTGATGTGTACATCTAGGCATTCTGGATGCCCAAATTCCTGAACATGTGCAACAGTGAAGTGTGCAAAGACAACACCAGTCACAGTGCTGGCTAGTTAGGAGGTGATAATTGTGGAGGGAGGATTTTCCACATTTTTGCCTCCTAATGGGATATCTGGCTGCCATTTGGATGCAGCCTAAATCTACATGGGTCTTCCTTATTCAGCTTGAGTACCCAGCTAGAAAATTTTTCCCAAAGATTCTTCAGTTACAGCTGTTTCTTGCAAAAGATAAGAGGAAACAGCTTTTGAAGGTGAAAGCTTGAAAATCATTTGTGTTTTTCATAGATTAGAACTATGTTGTATCAAAATTTCTCCAAGGCATCAGAATGGATATGATATGTTGAGAAAACCTCCACTCTTCCTTACCAGTAGTAACAAAGGAATAGCCCCGTTCTGTAAGGATTTTCATGAGGTAGTCTGTAAGATCACGGCCAGCCAAGTCCAGGCGCATGATGGCATGAGGCAGGGCGTAGCCTTCATAGATTGGCACATTGTGGGTGACACCATCCCCAGAGTCAAGGACAATCCCTTGAGGAAAAAAACAGGAAGAAAGTGTCTGACACATCCTAGTAATATATTGCATCTTGAAAAGTATGGAGGGGTTCAGGAAAGAAGAAGGAGTTGGCTTTTCTATCCCACTTTTCTCACCCATTTAAGGGGACTCAAAGTGGCTGACGAAGCTTTCTATTCTTCTCCCCACAACAGAACACCCTGTGATGTAGGTGGGGCTGTGAGAGTTCAGAGGAGAGCTATGACTAGCCCAAGGTCACCCAGCTGGGTTCGTTGAGGAGCGCAGAATCAAACCTGATGTTGCCTGATAAGAGTCCAGCTTCCTAACCCCTAGACCAAACTGGACCAGTTCCTGATGGATGAAGTTATCAATGGGTGTTTTCCACTAGCACTAAGTATCCATTAAGTACCCATATGGGACACATTAAGGACCCATTAGGCTCAGAGCAGGAAGACCCCATTTCCACTACGGACCCCATTAGAGCCACATTTGTTTCCACTTGTTTTAGGGAAATCCAGATCATATGGGTCCTTCAGGACCTACAGTCTGGATTTCCTGTAGACCCCATTAAACGGGTCTACAATGGTGTCTTCAGGCATCAAATCCAGATTATACAGAAACTCAAAGCTTCGAATCCTGTGCATAATAACTGGAGCCAGCTCCAAAGCTGGCTCCGAAGAATAGCACAGGCTCCAAAGAGGACCCCAGGGGAGAATCTCCAGAGCATGTCTGGAGATTGCACCCCCTGTCCCCCCAAGAACCTGGGGTGACAAGCGGGCCCCATGTGGGCCAATCCAGATTAGACACATGGGTGCTCTGACGTTTCCACTGCAAACAAGCTAGCACCCATTGCTATTGGGTGCTAGACCACCCATGGAAACACACTGGGTACTTCCCTTAATCCACATCTAGGTCAGTGGAAAAAACCCCAATGACTACTAGACTCTGATGGCTATGTGACTCCCTCTGACAGAAGAGGTCAGCAGCTGGCGACTGTAAGCAGAACCAACTTGTGTGGGCGTCTCCAGATGCATCCTTGAGAACAGGCTGCTGGACTTGATGTCCTACTAGTCTGATCCACCAGTTCTTATCTTCTTAAGTTCTACAGCCTGTTACCACACTTACCTGTTGTACGTCCAGATGCATAGAGGGACAGAACAGCCTGAATAGCCACATACATAGCTGGGACATTGAAAGTCTCAAACATAATCTGAAAACCAATAAAACAAAAGCATATTGGGGCTGTGATGCTGTTCAGGTCTTGCCAAGCATCATATGCCAAGCACCACTTTGTACTGGTTATTCATTTACTCTACACACTAACACAAGCACAAGGGTAAAAGTACATCACAACCTATACAACACCTGGCAGCTTACCAGACATCATGCAGATAGCAAAACAGAGCTTCAAAAATAGATGGATTATCAAATGTATTGGTGGCCACAATAATGTAATGCTCTCTATGTAGGACCCTGTGAAAAACATCATATTGCTTCTGGGCTCAGTTCAAAATGCAGGTGCTGAGCTTAAATAGCCCAACATGGCTCAGGGTGCTTCCGCATTAGCCCTTTAACACCCATTAAGACCACATTGGGAAAGCTGCGTCCGCACAGCGGCACCTATTAAGGACACTTCTGGAAAGCCGCGTCTGCACAGCAGTACCCATTAGAGACAGATCGGGAAAGCCGCTTCTGCACCTATCTGTCTCTAATGGGTGCTTAAACCAGCTTTCCAGAAGACCACATATAATGGGTGTTTTCACTGTTAAGACACATCCATTTAGGACGCGTCCGCACAGGACGGGTCCCTAACTGGGCTCTTCCCTGGCCCGCCATGATTGGTCCCACGGGGGCTCCAATTTTGTGGCTCGTCCTCACCCCAGAAGTGGCAGATTGCCACTTCTGGAGCCAGGGGGAGCTTCACTGAAACCCCCCTCTAGCCCACCCTGGGGAGAGCGTGAGCGATCCCCTCCTTACCTGATCGCAGCCACCCCGATTCTGGCCGCGAAGTTCCAGGAGGCTCCGCGCCTTCGTCTTGCGTGCCTCCTGACTGGCCAGGGCAGCGCCTGGCTTCTGGAGGCTCTCTACCCATGCGTGTGGCCCTGGCCAGTCAGGAGGCACGCAGGACACAGGCGCAGAGCCTCCTGGAACCTCGCAGCCAGAATCGGGGTGGCTGCGGGCAGGTAAGGAGGGGATCACTCGCACTCTCCCCAGGGTGGGCTGGGGGCCCCTCCGGAGCACAGATTTGAGGTCCGCAGAGCACCCAACTCAAATCCGGATCTAAATCCGTCCTTCCGTCCCATGTGCGGACAAAAGGGGTGGCAGTAGATCCTTATCTCCTAGATACGGATCTACCTTAAACCAGATTTCTGAAATCCGGATCTACTCTAAAATGGATTTGGTAAATCCGGAAGTAGTAGATCTAGATTTCCAGCGGTAAGTGTGGAAGCACCCTCAGAACCAAAATAACTAGTGGAATATTTGCTCCCCCAAATGCCCAATACTGCCACATATAAGAAGTCCTTTACTTGAGTCATTTTCTCTCGGTTAGCTTTGGGATTCAAGGGTGCCTCTGTAAGCAGAGTTGGATGTTCTTCAGGGGCAACTCGCAACTCATTGTAGAAAGAATGGTGCCAAATCTGCAGTAAGAGACAAACAAAATTTATATTACCCTAAAAACGCTGCCTTTTACAAACAAAGCTTCCATACTTATAGAACGTGCAAAAGAGAAATGCTAATATTATACTGTATATAAAAACCAAGGAACATTCTTCATTTTGGATCATCTGAATGCAATTCTTGATGAATGCAGGAATAGTCCCATTCACAGATTTAGCTCATTCTACCAGATATCCAGAATAATGTAAATAATGCATAGGCTGCATCTCCATTACACAGCAAAGGCATCTTAACTGATGCCTATTTCCGCTATTCCCAATGGAGGCCAGCTGTCCTGAGGGCCTGATTAAGGTATCGTTACTGTGTAATGAAGACACAGCCATATTTTTCATTTTTTGAATGAATATTGCACAAATGGTGCATGGTGGCTACATTTCATCCTGTACAATTGGTGTGGTAGTTATATAAACAGTGTCTAACATTCAGATTTCACTGGATGCAGACAGGTCTAATGAGAACAGGGGTGGGGGCTGCAAGACCATTTGGCCCAGGCTTCCACTTCACCCTTACGCAATATTTGCACGGGAGCCCAGCTCACCAAATCAAAGATGGATGCTCTGGACCAGAATAAGCAATCCATCCTAAGCTAGGACAGGTTGCTCCTGGAGCAGAAGAAGGCACCTGTTCCAGTTCTGAAACTCATGCCACCTTCAGAGCTGGCATGGGGTGTTTTTGAATGGGCAGCTGCCCTATGATATACCAAACTGCCTCCATTTTGGGTGCCCTAATCTGAGGCCAACTAAGTCAGTTTGGGACGGTTTCCCCATTCACACATAGGCAGGAAAGAATGTGTTTATAAACGTTCCTGCCTGCCTATGTGTGAATGCTCAAAGCGTCCCGAAGTGACTTAGCCAGGAAATGCCAGCCAGGGGTGGGGATGCCTCGCCCAGGCCTGCCTGCCATTAGACCAGCTGTCTATGGGCCAAGGGCTGTGGGAGCCCTTGGTAGACTGGATGCACATGGGTCCTGTTTACCAGGGTCCCACCTCCCCCAGCCGATCGCAGCAGATCATGAGCCTTTGCGAAGTCGAGCCACCTCAATCGAGATGGCTAAGCCCTACAGAGGCACCCTGGTACCCCCACACCTCACCCCCCGGGGCCCGGGGATGCACACGCACACGCATATGCGCATGCGCACGCACGCACACAACACTTACCTCCTAGCTGTTCCGGGTCGGAATGAGCCAGGACAGCCGGAAGCGCACACCACATGCACACAGCGTGGCTTCTGAATGGGCAGGCTGCAGGTAAACCGGACCAATGGGATCTGGTCTTCCAAGGGATCCCACATCCCCTTGACCAGTGGTCGGCAAACTCATTAATAAAAAGAACGAAATGTCAACAGTAGAATGACTGAAATTTTTTTTGAGAGCCAAATTTTTAAAACTTAAGCTACATAGGTAGGTACACTGTTATTAATTAGGGTACTCCTAACCTGGAAGAGCCACACTCAAGGGACCAAAGAGCCACGTGTGGCTCTCGAGCCACGGTTTGCCTACCCCTGCCCTGGACCATCGACAGCGGCAGATCGACCTACCCCTACCCCGGCCAGCACCGTCCCAGCAGGGCATGTGCTGCATCTCTGCGTGTTCAAAAACCCCTTGTGCGAAAAGGCCTCTGGTCTATCCTCTAGCTTCTGCACATAGAGCATACCAGGATGGAGTGCACCTCCCTTAGAAAGCACCAGCATGTAGAAAGAAGGACTACAGACCAGTGTCACGCACCATATACAATAAAAAAAACATATATGCCATTCTTTCTGAAAAAAATCTTTCAATTTCTTTTCCCCAAACAATGAGAGAGGCTCAGATGGCTGGGCCTTATTTAAGCTCTAGAGGAAGCTGGGCATTTGCTAACGGATGGATCAACCCATGCAGTTTCCCACGGCAAGGATGTAGAGATGGCTTTCCAAAATTTCTTCCAAAGAGATTCTAGGTGTATAGTTTGTGGTCCAAGCTTACCGTTTGATGCTACGGAATTACTTCCTGAAGTTTCCTCTACCACAAAATTCTCAGTACGAAATTGGGCTTGAACAAAGAAGTGAGTTTCGTTTAGTGTGAACATAATTGAGCGTAGCAATGGTAAAATTCACACAACGGAGGTTCCTGCCATGAAGTATGCTACCAATGTAGTGCTTTTCATAAAGCAGTTGGCATGCTGCACACGTCCAAGTGGCAACTCCCAGCCACGCAATCACTGCAGCTTTTCTTCCTCATCTTTGATGTTTCTTGCAAACACAGGAAATGGCTACAACTCATAGCAGCTTTTTTTACTGCACATTAGTGCAGCCTAAGCCAATTAGGCTTAATTTAGGAAATCTGAGGTTCTGACTAGATATCAGGAACCCTCAAAAGAAATCTAGCAGGTTCTAGTTCCAAGACAATGAGTTCATCAATAGGAAGAAACTGTTTGATCAAATGAGTTTACAATATTTAGAACTACGGTAGTGTCTTCAAGAAATGAGATCCATTGGAAGATCAAGAACTGGTTTTTGTTCTGAAATAGTATGTGTTCAATGATCAACACATTAGCTTCATATGGGAAAGGGAAAAAACTTTCCATTTTGTATGAAACCTGTGTGTTATTTTGCATTTGTGATCCACACACCTTCTCCATGTCATCCCAGTTTGTGATGATTCCATGTTCTATGGGATATTTCAGTGTCAGGATCCCTCTCTTGCTTTGAGCTTCATCACCGACATAGCTGTCTTTCTGGCCCATTCCTACCATCACTCCCTATTTAGAGGAGAAAAAAGGGGAGGTTACATCAGATTCATCAGGAAACAATGTGAAAAAACCAAAAGCAGCCGTCTTTTTAATCCAGTAGTGAGAAAAATCCTTTATCATCTCCTCAAGGTGGCCTGATTTTAATCTACCGTCAGAGCAAAAACCATGGGCTGTGTTTAGACATACATAAGGGGTGTCTCAGAAAGACAGTACATATTCCCAAGGCTTTCCTAATCCACCTTTTCTAGCATAGAACATTTAGGAGAGGAGAGGGGGCAGACTGGTGTGTGAATAGTCCCAACTCCAAGTCAAAGTCTGAGTTGTCCCAGAGACACCAGAGACACTGTTGTTGTTGTTGTATCTGAGCACATCCATAGAAAATAGCCTGGTAAGATCCATACATACGCAGCTGCAGCACTTTGGGGCAAGTGTTTATAAATACTAATGACTCTCATGCCAGCATTTTAGCCAGCATTATTACATAAAATATTTGTACTTCGAGAGGCCCAGGAAGTGAACAGTGAATCGTATAATTAATATGCTTTGGCACTAATAATACATCTAAGCCTGGCATAAAAGATGGATCTCTTTAACGTGGCCTTTGGTGTGAGAAAAACATGTCCTTCCCATGAAGCCACTATAGCACATCTATTTTATCTGTTTTTGTGGCTGTGATCAGTCATATCAGATAAGTGACAGCTTCGAGGTGTTTCTGGCCATGGAGTAATCATGAGCCCTTTCTGAACTTACCTGACTTTAATCTACATTAATGAGTCTGGAATAAACCAGTCCACTGATCCAGACTGCAGGATGGTGTGGAATGGATTAGCACCATCTGGATCAGCCCATGCCACAGCCAAAAGCTCCTGTGGGTGCCACGCTCATATCCAAGGCCTAGGAACAAAAGTTTCAAGGCTCAGGGTCTCTGGGGAGCATGCTTTTTGGTAGTGTCCCAAATACAGGAGGCATGCTATCTGCACACAGACCATGTTCTGGATCAGGGCTGCACTAGTCTGCTAGTAGACCTGATGAAATGAGTCTGTCTGTGATCCAGATTAGAGACTCCCTTATGGATGTAGTAAAAACCAATTCCAGTTTCCAGGAGATCCCACTCTGGGACCTGTGTGTGAAAAGTGGGATATATATATATATATATATATATATAAATAAATAAATAAATAAATAAATAAATAAATAAATAAATAAATAAATAAATAAATAAATAAATAAATAAATAAATAAATAAATAAATAAATAAATAAATAAATAAATAAATAAATAAATAAATAAATAAATAAATAAAATGGTTGCTCATGAGGTTACCATTTACTTAATTTGGAATAAATGATATGACAAGATA
Organism: Aspidoscelis tigris stejnegeri; assembly: GCA_023333525.1. Taxonomy (NCBI): domain Eukaryota; kingdom Metazoa; phylum Chordata; class Lepidosauria; order Squamata; family Teiidae; genus Aspidoscelis; species Aspidoscelis tigris. The sequence goes on along the minus strand of JALMGA010000002.1, from coordinate 84,230,724 downwards.
CTTCCCATCAGTTCTAGTTGGCAGTGCCGCTTGCAAAGAACTGTGGGAACTGCAGTTATGCAACATCTGGAAGGGGCATGTGAGACCTGTGGCAAGGTGGCAGAGTTCAGAGTTCCTTCTCTCAACTCATTTTCATGTTATTAGAACCTCTTGGAAGCAATGAGAAGATGGCGAGGAGCTAGTGACCTACCTGGTGTCTGGGACGTCCAACAATGGAAGGGAAAACGGCCCTTGGAGCATCGTCCCCAGCAAAGCCTGCCTTACAAAGGCCTGACCCATTGTCACAAACCAGTGCAGTGCTGTCCTCTTCCTCACACATCTTCTATAGCACCTTTCTCAGACCTTCCACGCAGGTCCAGACCTACAATAACAACAAAAGATACTCCTGAGGACACCTGACACCGTTTAGAAGTAAGGTGATCTGGCAATAATTTTTTTTGAAAATAAATAATAGTAGCAGAGGCAACACTTCCTCATTTGGGATGCCTTGCTAAGGAAACTTAGGTCTGATTAGTACTTGGATGGAGATCACCTGGAAAACAAAGACTTCCTAAAAGAATTGCTAAATGCTATTGCGTAGCTGCTAAGAAAACTGCATGTGTCTGTCCTTAAAAGAAGCAGAAATCAAAATCAGCTTGACCTTTTCCTTTACTAGTAAGTAGCAGCAAGCAGTGGAAGGGGGCCAGGGAAGGTTTTACAACTTCCAACTACCTTCCAATCTGTCAAATGTGGCACAGAGCAGAATGTTATGACTGAAAGTAGTTCTTCCCAATCCAGAATCTGCATATTCAACTTTGTTTAGATCTCTGCTGCAGCAGTGGTGGCAGCACTGGGGGTACCACACCCCACCAGTAGAAATGATCAGAGAAACGGAAGTGTTCTTCAGAGGGTCATTGCTCTATGGAATTTGCTGCCAGAAGAGGTGGTGACAGCTACCAGCCTAGATGGCTTTAAGGAAGGGTTAGACAAATTTATGGGTGACAGATGTATCAATGGCTACTAGAATGAATGCCTAAGTACATCGCTCAGGCTGTGGGGACAATCTAAGGCCATTTGCTGGGATTTGAGAGCAGGAGAAGATTTGCCCTTGTCTCTGTTTGAGATGCCTATGGACAATTGGTGGGCCACCGTGTGGACAGGATGCTGGACTAGATGGGCTGTGGTCTGATCCAGCAGGGCTCCTCTTATGTTCTTATGATCGTTGTGATAGTTGTCAAAGCACAACCACTTTCAGACTTCATTTTTTTATTTTTCACAACATAAGAATAAGTGTGTGGGTGGCCCCTTTGAAAGGAAGGTTTAGACACTGGATGTACTTATGGACTACAGGCTGAATGGACTATTAAGAAACCTAGAAGATCATGTCAGAATGACGTGCAGAGCAGTTCTGTGAGGTCAGATAGGTTGAGACACCATCACAGAAGACTCATTTAAAGTGGGAAACGGAACCTGGGGCCTATTCACACTTAGCTTTATTCTGGAATATATCTCGGAATAGGGGTCTGCTGTCCACATGCTAGTGCAGGCTATAGGATGGCCCAGATGAGGCCTGCCAGAGTCTGCATTAGCATGTGGACAAGAACCGCTTGTCCTGAGATATATTCCAAAATACAGCCAAGTGTGAATAGGCCTCTGCTGCCTGCCAGAACTTGCTGAGTCCAGTCAGCCTCTGCAAGCACAAATAAAGGCCACACAACTTTGAAGCTGCAGCCAGCTGGAAGACCATAGTTCCCTATTGATGATAACAGAAAAGTATCTGATCCATTTGTCTGCAAAGACCAATTATTATCACTGTTTGGAGAATGGATTTTCCTACCCAAATTTAAACTGAATATTAATGGACTGCTGACAGTCACACTTGCCGAAACAGTTACATTCCTCCTCTCCTTTGTGCAGCTCATTGGCAAGTGGGGCTGGGGGATAGTTCTTCAAACGACTCTGTGAGCCTGGGGGCTTTTTGTTGTTCTTGCAAGAGGAGAAGTATGGCATTTACTACGGCACAGACAGATCTCCCAATGGCCATGCTGTGACTTGTTCCAGCACCTATCACTCATCATTCCTTCCTCTTCTAGGCCTCAGCTTCCCACAGGTTCCTCAGGTTCCTCCTTTTCCTGCCATGGCCAGGTCCTCACTTTTCATCAATCATCTGTCACATTCCCCCTTCCGTATATTCAGGGCCCCACCAGCCGTAATCCTAGTAGGCAACGGCTCCCAGCTAGCAGGGTACCACCTCTAAGGGCACGTCTCCATGGTCTCTTTTTGCTTCTCTCTTGTGTCAGGTTTTAAAAATGTGGGTTGTAATTCGAAATAAAGCATCCCCATGTGGTTTGGGGCAATGCGGATTTAAAACGTACTTTCCTGTCTCCATGCAAACCGCTTTTTGTGAGCCCGCATCTTTTTCTCCCCACCCCCACCCCCCACCCACTGCAGTGATGACAGGCAAACACCCCAACTGAACCTCCAGAACACAACAGAGATCACCCCTTTACTTGGCTGCCAAGAGCTAAAAGCAGTTACAAGCATAACTGAAAGGAGCTCACTCTCTCCTTAACTAATGCTTGCAACATAGTTACAAGCAGAACTGAAAGCAGGCTCCCTTCAGCTGTCAAATTCAGCTGCCTACATTTGCGTAATGGCAGCTGATTAGCGCAGAACCAGACCTGCAAAGTGAAACTTTGTTTCACTTTGGAGGCTTCGTTATTAGGAGGGGGAGAGAGAGCTTTGCTTGCTGAGAAACAATCTCTGTGGTAATGATAATGATAATTAGTATCACCTTTCCCTGTTAGCAAGCACAAAATCTCTCTCCCCCTCTGAAGTGAAACAATGTGACAGTTCACAGCTCTGCTTGTGTGCTGAAAGAGCTGAATGCAGGCAGCTGATTCTGACAGCCAGTTCTTCTGCAGGGATCAAAAATGCCTAAAAATTCAGTGGAATATTGGAGAAGATGTGGAGAAAACATCTCCATGCTCCCAGGAAAACCTGCAGCTTCCAAAAAGTGTGGAGGTAGTCTTGTTTAAAGGGGTGGGGGGTTCTGCCGCAGATTTTCCTCCTTTGTGGCTCTGGAAGCCCGGAGTAAAGCTCTGCATGGAGATGCTCCGAGGCAAAAGAAGCTTTTTTCCGGATTTTTATTTGCATGTAGACGTGGCCTATGACACTTTTAGAGAAACTTTTTTTTACCATGTAGGGATGTGCATGAATATTTGTCACATTCCAAAAAGAATATTCTGCCTGTGTTGAGTTTATTATTAATGATTAGGCAAATGACCATATCATAAAAACATTGACAACGTTTCAGAACATTCATTAACAAGGGAGGTGGGAAAGCAGCTGCGCCAGTCAGATCTGCAACGGATCCAGAGTGCATTCAACATCTATTCACAGCGGATTCAAAGTGGATTCAGAGCAGATTTGATGCTTTCAGAGCAGATATGTAATGAGATACATATCGGATACATATGGGATATGTATGCATTTGTATCGAATATTTGTATGAATTTGTTCATATGAAATAGAATTCTACCACATTCGAAGGGGATCTATTTGAACAAATATGAATTTTCTTACATGAATGCAAAATCCCTACCTCCATGGCCTCTGTGGGACAAATTTCAGCAGCCCCCACTGAAAGCTCCCCCAGTAGTTCCAAAGATGGGAGGTGTGCCTTCTATGGGTCTTCCACGTCCTGAATAAGGGACGCTGTTCTTTCTGGTATACCTGATTCAATGGATCTGCCTGTGATACTGAACAAAGCTTCCCTTTTTGGCATCACACTCCATCCAGTCAGCGGTTCTCAACCTTCCTAATTCCGCAACCCCTTAATGAAGTTCCCCATGTTGTAGAGACCCCCAACCATGGCGGTGGGGCAGCTTGGGTGAGGATGGGGCAGGAAGGCTGGAGACTTGTCACGGCCCCTCTGAAAGGGCAGTTCGACCCCCAGAGGGGTTGCGACCCACAGGTTGAGAACCGCTGACATATGCAGACAGAGCAGACAGATCTAGGAGACCTAGCTGCTTACTACATGGGTCCTTAATTTGAATTAAGTATCTGTGCAGAAGGGACTCTTGTGGAAATGCTCTATAGCCTCATCTGCTTGAAATATTGTGGGTTTACTGGCAACCAAAGGAGCACTCCCAGAAATGCTCAGAAGTACTAAACTCTTCTACTTTGATTTTTATTTTTTTTTATTTTTTTTAGTCTTGGAATGGGCCAGATGAACGTGGGGATTTGCTGCCACACCATGGATTTCAAAGAATGCTGTTGTGCCAGCTCATTGCAATGCATAGTAAAGGCATCTTATGAAATCCCTCATTCAGTAGGGATTATGGAAATTCAAAGTGCTAAGGATACCTGTAGCTATGGGTCACGGGAGTTGTAGTCTAGGGAAAAGACCATTCTGAACTATAGCTAAACACTTGGGGATGTGTCTTCTGCTAGCTCAGCGTAGAACTTTATGCTTTACACTTTTCATTGTATACATAAAAATGCAGAGATCTATTGTTTACTACTGAGAATTTCTGGATTGCTGGAAGGTAAGTAACATTGGATGCTGACAGAATGTAGTTTACTTGAAATCTTTGGGGCGGAGGAGGAGTTAAAGCTCAGATTTAAAAACCAATAATGGTTGTAAAGATGAGATTTTAAACTAAAAATAAATGCTCCATAACACATGTGGGACAAGAGCTGTTTATGCTCAAGCATGTTCTCCAAAGCAGAGAAACATGAGTGGCTCTTCTAGCCTGTTTGGAACAATCCATTACCTAATTAGGAAACAAAGTCCTTCGAAAGTCTGTTTTTGGAATGGAGCTGAAGAGGTCAAGGGGGGGTGGGGTTGCTCAAACTCAAGCCAACTGAGCCAAAAATCCTAAGTGGGAGGAGGAGAAGTGAGGAGCATTGCATTTCTGCCTGAACTGGGGAATGCTAAATGAAAACCATATTTAGTAACTAGTAAAACTCAGAAATCCAGAGAAAATCCAGCTTCTCAATCAAGCCCTGCAGTGACAGCGAAGGAAAGATTTAAAGCTGTCAGATGTTTCAAAAGGTTAAAAGGATAGCCTGCAGTGCCTAATTTAATGCACTGCTTGGCTATAACCTATAATACATATATTTTTGTGGCTGATTAGCAGAGCAATTGTCTTACTAATAAATAGTTTCCTTCACATCCAAAGCAGCTTAGTCCCAGGTACATGTAGATAAGGCCATGTTTGCACAGGAATGTTAATATATTAATTTTTGGACTCAGAAGAAACACACTTTACAGGGGCAATAACAGTACTAATGCCCCTGCCCTGGTGGTAATATTTTCCACCTCCCATTCTCACAATACTCAACAATGTTAGTGAAAAATCTACAAAATAATGGTAGTCAAACATCACATTATCCTAAATCTCCTCCTCTGGCCCTTCTGCACTAGTCCTTAGATCTGAATCAAAGGGCCTCCTGATCTGCATGTTAATCCAGATCAAGAATCAAAACCTGCATGACACCTGCTCCGTCTGCACAAGACAGAACCAAATCCAGATCCAGAGGCCCATGATCCAGATGTATGGTAGACCTGATATATTGGACCAAGGCCTGTGTTCGGGATCTCAGAGGCGTGCAGTATGGCATGCCTCCATAATCTGAAATTACTGGAAGCAGCTGTCATTCAGTAGCATGTCATAGCGCACCACTGAAAATCACCCACACGCACATGGCTCAGGGCGAGGAACTTTCACTCCTAGCCATCAGGGGCTGGTGGGAGGGGGTTGCAAAGCTTGTGCAGGATTCAAAGCCTCAGGGAGGCTTGATCCAGATTAGCACCATCCCTGCAGATCTGGCCCTCACCCCACCCCATGATCTGGTTCAGTAGATCCAGTAAATCCAGATGTACTGATCAGGATCTACTGCTGCACAGTGCAGAAAGGACATCTCTATCGTATACATAGGTGCATAAACCCTGACAGCTGTTAATATTTAACTTCAGTAGCCCTTGAAAGAGTCAGCGCAGAGACTATGAAAAGTTTTATAACCAGAAGGTATTAAATGAACTTGGGTGGCCAATGTCCAACTTTTCAGTGACAGCTCTCCAATTTGGAGAGCAGTCAGAAGGCAAGCATTCACGGGAGAATGGCCTCTCCTTGAGGAACTGCTGATACTAAATTTACCCTCTGATAATTAATCCTTTGTATAAGATACCAAACTGCTGGGCAAGTGCCCTGATCTCATCGTTGTCGCTATGATCCTTAAACCACAGTTATTATTTCCAAATCACCACCTGCACATCACAGGCAGGTATGTGCTTCTTTTATGGGCAAGAAACTATTCTTCTTGATGAAGTAGGAAGGAGACATGCAAAGAACACAGCTGCAGTTAGAAAGCACAAGGGCAAACTCTTTTTTTTTAATTATTTTCCTCAACTAAAAAATAAGATTGGCATTTAACTCTTGCACGTGCGCTCAGAGCTGAGGTTACTGTGCCAAACTAATGAATAGAGCAACGGGTAGAGGATTAGGCTGATTGTAGCTTACACTGTACACTGTGTATATGACACCCAGCCGTATTATAACCACATGCAACATCCCCTGCAAAAATGATTTTCTGCTCTCCAGTTCTGTTTCCGAGCAGGTAGCGCTGAAGAGCAGAGAAAAAGAACAGGCAAAGATGGCTATTAACTGCAGCTGCTATTACATTTTAAATGCATTAGTGTTTGATTGCTTCAGCCTTGTAAACACAGAGAGCAAGAGAGTATTTGGAGTTGATTATGCAAATATTCAACATTAGCCCCATGATCTTCTCTTGCTCCTCAAAGTCTTGTCAAATTGTCAGCCTGTCATACTGTAGCACTGTTAATGTGATTGCAGCTTTTCCGTATTACTGGCCCACACACAGAGCTTTATTGCAGATTTTCCTTTAGCACAAAAGTGTCATGGCATAATTCCATAATGATGGAACAATGTGCAGCAATAATACAGGGCCTGAATACGGTCTTATTTCAACACTGACAGTAGGACTGTATTCCTTATGGCACCTAATAGTGACAGGATCTTTTAGGATTGGCATTTCAGACATGTCCATGGTGAATTTCAGACAGATTGCAGAGTGGCAGAAAGCTTCAAAAGTTAAGGCCTACTGGAGGGCATTCAGCTCTTCACGCTTCCTGTTGGTATGTCTGCTCTGGAAAAGGCACTTGTATGACACCCTTTATGGGTATGTGTCTATCCCTTTATTCCATCCATACCTTCCTAGAAAAGGCTTCTGTTTTTGTTTGAACAGAACTCTCTTTTCCAACAGAGTTTTAACCTCAGTGGTGATCTAGTAATCTAGAGACAGTGAAGAATTAAATAATTAAAGAATGTCCTTGGGACCAGCCAAAGGGCTACTGTGGCCTTCTAGATATTTTATCTTGGTGTATTAGGATGGTCCTAATAGCTGGACTTCTACTAGGTCCAGAGTCCAAGAATTGCAATTTAGCAGCACCTGGAACTCTATAGGCTTCCCATACCTATTTTAGACAGGAACAGTCTGTTAACCTCATACTTAAAATGAACGCGCACACACACAAAAAAAAAAAAATCACAAGGAAGATATACAGTTCTTTTTGAAGTGAATCAGAGCTTATAGACAACAAATGAACGCAGTTTCTATGCCTTTGATCACACAACCAATGGATAAAATGTATGAACAGAGTCATGGAGAGCACGTAGAAATCCAGAACAGACACTTAAGCTGAAAATCCTTTCCACATTCAAATCCATGCAAAGCTAAAACGATCCTTTGGCTTTGTCCACACCTAAATTTTAATCCAATCCACATCCAAAATGGGATAACACATTAGCAAAGTGACAAACTGTTTGCTTTTGGCTTTATCTAACTCAGAAAACTCATCTTTGGGTTAGATAACTACAAAGAAAATGTCAAGTTGCTTTGCTAATGTGCTCTTGTAATCTGAAGCTGGACTAAAGCTGGATTAAAGCAGAATGTGTGAACACAGCCAAAGAGATCTCCTGCATCCTTTTGGGAAGAGGCCCAATCAACACAGCTCTAGCAAAAAAAGAGACCACTTAATGGTGTATAAGCAGGAACATGACAATTGAAATAAATGGTTAACACACAGGCAGAGAAGCTTAGCTATAAATGACTTGTCTTATTAACTGTGTTCCTGCTTCATCCTTAGAGTTTTAATACAACAGGCAAAGCCAGTGATCAGAGAGCAAGGCAAATGAAAATCCATGCCAAAGCTATTACTCTTTAATTCTCCCTCATTTCACTGAGACCCTTCCAGGAAAATAAAGAGACTAAAGTGCTTAATTGGATTGTGCAAAACAGTAACAGTATGTACAGCTCCAAATTTCCTCAGCAGGATGTCTCAGCCCATTCAGCACCAGCTGCTTTTGGCTATCGTATATCAGAAACTTCACTGCATTAAGTCAAGCTGTGACTTCCAAGAAAAAGATATGCATTAGGAAGTCAGACTGGCTGTGGTCACACTTAAGGTTCAATCCAGCTTCAGCCCCCTTTCAGAGTGAGAGAATACGTCAGCAAAGTGACAAGCTGTTTTCTTTCAATGTTAAATAACTCAGAAAATCCACCTTTGGGATCGATAATGTGGGAAAAAAATTACTGGTTATTTTGATAGTGTGTTCTCTCTCCCTCTCAAGGTGGACTGAAGCTGGATTAAACCTTAGGTGTGACCGCAGTCACTGTCCCATAAGGAAGCATTTCCACCTCCCTCTGGAGGACAATGACAAGCATTTCTTTACAGAGTTTTAAGGCTAAGGTTTACTGCACATTTACATATCGTGGGATAATTTTGCAAAGCTGCCATCAGTGTATACAGCACTTGACCAGAACAGCTGCTTTCTCTTCCCTTATCTGCCATGCAACTTCTGGCATCATCAGTCCCTTAAGTTCAATGCCACTTACCCTGTCAACGCTTGGCTTGGGAAGAGCTGCTCCTCCAGGAAGATGCATTAGAAAACCAAATGCTCTTGGATTATATAGCTCTCTGGGCCGTTCTCCTCCCACTTGCTTCCCAAACAAGGAGCAAAACCAGGCTCCATCTCTATCCCTCTGTCAAACAGAACCATATAGGGGATTCTCTACAAAACCCTCTGATCTGGGTGGCCACCACCGGGCCAGGAATCTCTTCCACTCTGCATTCCATTCTGCTGTTCGCAGAGAAGGAGGCAGCTTCAACTGTGTGTAATATAAACACAGCTACATTTCAAGATAATTACTGAATGGCTACTAGAGTAGCCCAGAAGTGACATATGATGATGTCTGGCAGGGAACACATGCTTCAGGATCAAACCCACAGCACACTTGTGAAGTGGGATGGGGAGGGGGCAGGAAGATTGCCCTGACACATTGCTGGCAAACCTCCCATTTGCTCTGGGTTTGGTCCAAGAAGGCGCAAATCTAAAGCAGACAGACGGATTCCAAATTCTGCTGCAGCAGCCAATACGCGTTGTAAACTGGCATGGCAAAAAAGTGAAAATAGAAGGGAGCAGTACTCTGCAATGCATTATTGCTTCCTAGCAGGTTTTCTGGCCACCATTTGGAGGTGGCCTGATCAGGGTAAATTGTAAAATCATGGAGAAGAAAGTAAAGATAAAATTCAGTTGAAAATCTCATTCCATGGAAAAATAATTGCAAGTTAATTGATTATGAACAATAATGTAATAACAACACAAGTACATTTAAGTGAATATAATCCCAATGTTTGTAATTTAAATGTGTGTTTTTGTAGGTGGTGTGCATGTTGTTCTGGTGAAAATGTTTGGGAACGGCTGCCTTAATCATTCATTTTGTCCCTGAAGATTAATGCCAAATCTTTGATGTTTGCTCTGTTGCATGTGCATGACAATTAATGTACAGTTTTATAGTTCACTGTAACATTCAGAATTTTCACTCTTTTCAGTCATGGTTTTATTCATATTACACCAATTTAAACTATGGACCTTGCTGCCATGAAATGTGGTGCTGGCCACTACACTGAATGGCTTTAAAACAAGGTGCATTTCTGCACTTAGCTTCCTGTCCATTGGATGAGATAAGTGCATAAAAGACTAATGTGTACTAGCGTTCATACTTTTGAATGCTAGTACACGTCAGTCTAACTCCCACGTGTCCAGAAACTTACCTTGGTCCGTGCATGTATCCAATTGCTCACAGGGTGCCACCATCTTGATTGTGGCACCTGATGCAACTGCAGATATGCTGGTGCCATCGTCATAGCAACAATGAGGCTCTATACACCCGCAGTCGTGTTTGGGGTTATCTGAGATGTCAGCATGCTTGTGTGGTACCTCTGATGACCCCTTGCACTGGAAATGGTCACCAGCTGGACGTGTCAGGTATGTTTCTGCTAAAGGTTAGTTTGTATGTGGTGCACAATTTTAGCACCACAGCTAGTTTGCAATAGGTTAACATCTGGGCAGGTAGGGTGCATTTTTAGGCTGTAAAAGCTTCCTGTGAGTGCAGATGCACCTGCCCAGATGTTAACCTACTGCAAACTACAGGTCAAGTGTGAATTGGCCTTGGATTTAGAAAAAATCATGGAAATTGGAGAAATCAGTGGTCACCAACTCTAAAAATTGTGCAATTACCAGTGTGCTGTGACTATTATGTCTGTACATCATCACTCACTGTGCATCATCATATACCTGACTCACCTCTGAGCACAGAATCTGCACCCAGGAGCATGTGACACTAGCAGGGGACCTATTCACACGTGATCATATTCTGAAATATATCTCAGGCTGGAGGTCTGTTGTCCGTGTGTTAATGAGTGGACTCTAGCAGGTCTCACCTGAGGCCTGCTGTAGCTTACATTAGTATAAGGACAGCAGACCCTTATTCCAGAATATATTCCAGACTGAAGCCAAGTGTGAACAGGCCCAGGGTCTGGTGGCAGCAAAAGCCCACATTTAATTCTGGAACTCAGATGCATTTTGCTAAAATCTAGAAGATGGCTCACTTCTGGGACTGTTTCCAAGGGTATGGCAAAATGTCTTCAGTTGCAAATTTGAAATCAAGGAATGTTTGCCCTCAAGCTCCAAAGCTGGCCAGGTTATTCCAGCTATCAACCTAATAGCTAACAGTCCATTCCAGCCTGCCTTGTTTTAGGCAACCTTCACATGGTTCATGAGAAATATGCCAGGTGTGTGCCAGACCATGGGCTCTCGTGCATTCAGGTATGAAAACCACACCCCAGAAAACTGCAGACAGGCAGTGGCATCAGGAGTAACAAAAAAAACATTCTGAGGATTAGAACATTTCGTTCTGCAAGAAAACCTACTTTGGGGATGTTTCTGGGGCCATGACAAAATGTTTCTGCGCTGTAACTTAAAAGGGTAGGGAAATTGTTTTCCCTACTTTGAAGCTAAGCCAGTCCAGAGTAGCCAATTGCATTCATCACCTTAGACACTTTTCCTGAGTCAAGATCATTGTTCACAGCACACATCCATACTGCACACTTGGAAGTTACCAAAGATCACAGTCACACCTCACTGTTTATGAGGAAAGAGCTCATCTTAATCATTAGAGACCAAACACCATAGTGGGCATCTGATTTTTCCAAGGACTTTCACGGCCAGAAATCCAGCATTGAGTCCATTTCAGCCAGAAATGGACCCAGAGCGAGGCAAAGATTTGCTGCCACTGAGCACATAAAACTCTTCCCCTGACCTGATGAAAGGTAAGCCACACCATGGCAGTGATGGTGGTAATGGTGGCAGTAGTAGCAGCAGTGGCAGTGGTGGATGGAGATGGGACAGATAATCCTAGTTTCTCCCATTATAGGCTAGTAATGTCACTAAGGCCCTTCCTGCACTTATTTTAGATCCGGATTAAGGAACCTCTTAATCTGGATCATGGCCTTCCATCTGTACATTGATGAGGAAACAGGAAGTCCCTCCTCATTAATTCTGCTTTGTCTACATAAGACAAAGCTGCACCAGATTAAGAGGCCTTTAATCCAGATCTGTTGAAGGCCCTGGTCCACACAAGAGGGCAAAGAGCCTTGTTTCATATCACAGGGGTGTGAGGGGTATGAGGGGAACTCAAAGCTCACACAAGCTTTGCAGCTATGGGGGAGGCATGGGCCAGATTAGTTCCATTAATGCTGATGGTGCTGATCTGGCCCACACCTCTACACAATCTGGTTCACTGATATTTATTAAACCAACAGAAATGCAGGAAAGGCCTATGACTGCCAGGGGAGGTACCACAGATTACCTTTCAGATGCTAGCATACAGGAATTCTTTGTGGTGTCACCTGTCTTTTGGAATGCCTTCTTCTCTGATATTCATGAAGTATCTACAATTACATGGTTATGGTTGCCTGTGGAACATATTCCCTTTTATCCAAGCCATTTAGGTGTATTTCATTTTTAATTTTTTATTATAAACTGCTTCATGATCTTACAATAAGAAGCAGTACAAATATTTAAATGGATAGTGAACAAAACCAAACAGTCTTCAGCCCTCTCCGATCACACTGGAAAGAAACTGAAGTCCAACAATGGCAGGAACAATGGCACAATGGAAATAGCAAGTTATCTGACATACATGCACCACTTTTGTTCTCTGAATTCTATGTTTCTGGTAATTATTTTTGTAGATGCAGGAAATAGCTCTAGTTGTCCATTTTCTGTGGCTGCTAAAAAAAATTGTATTTTTAAATTATCGATCCAAGCATTTTTTTGAACTCTCTCAGCTGTATTGGCTGCACATTAGATAAGGAAAGGGAACTGCTTGAGACATGTTCTCTCAGAAGCTCATCGCACTTACATGACCAATATAGTGTTATTATACAAATTAAGTAAGGTAGTAGCATGGTTGTGGCCATCCACATTATGTGTGCTGAATGACCCCAGTACCTGGCAGCAGTGCACGTAGTGCAAATAGGCTATCTGGATCACCATGGCGAAGTCCAAATCGGCATCTGGTTTGTGGTTGGACATTGCCATGATAATCTAGATGCTGCACACAACTGCACAGTCACAGTTGTGCAGCCATGTCCACTCACTGTACCGCAGCTGGAAGAGGGTGCAAAACGACCTCCCCAGAAGCAACCCTGCCGCTTCTGGTAAGTGTGTGGACTGCTTTTTAGCATACCACAGCTGGATTGCTCCAGGGAGGGGTTATTCCAATTTCAGGCAGCAGTGTAATGCAGATGTGCCTGCTCAGCGAGCGAACTGGAGCTTATTATAAGGAAAGTGCAGACAGGCAATCAGGTGGCAATAAGAAGGGCTGAACCTGTATATCCCAAGATACTTCACTGCTTTTATTTCTAAGCTCAGCACAGTTTCTCTATGTGAACCGACAAGAGACTACAGACACTCTGCCAGCATTTTCAGACTCTCTAACCTTGGGGAATTGCCAAAGTCTGATCTTCATCATCGTTCAGAAGCATTATTAGAAACTATTGTTTAGACTGTGTTCTGGATGTGATGCTTGAGCCAAGCAAGAATGGAATGGTGGTGTCTGACATCCATCCTTGCCAGAAGTGCATATACCAGCTTGCAAAGGTTCAGCATGGTGCAGATGGACCATATGATGTCTGGCTCCAAATGTACACGTCCTTTCAGCCTTCACTTTTAGGCTAAGGAAATAAATAAATAAATAAATAAATAATAGTAATAATAATAGTAATAATAATAAAAGACGATGACGATGACGACGAATGACCTTTACTTCTAGCACCTTTCCACCAAAGGGCTGTACAGAGATACAAAAAGCAAAGTTTAAATACAAAGCATAATAAAAATTATCATTTTAAATACATACAAAAGGAATGTAAACATATTTTATTTTATAAAAGGTTTTCATTAGCTCTGAATCTGTTAGCATATGCATTCTGACACATAACAAAAAAAATGGTAAACTTTTATGGCAACCTTTGTCAATGTCTAGGCTTTTTTGTTCATGGGTTACTACACAGTATGTAAAGAGATTTTCTTTTTTATCACTAGATACTATTTGTTGTGGGTTTTCCTGCTTTTGTAGCACTGGAAGCTCATTGAAAACCCTGGCATGGGGGAGCTCAGAGGCAAAAGATTTTTAGCAGACTTTAAATTGCTTGGGGACAGGGCCTATGAGAAGCGGTAACTAGTAGTGGGTGCAAATGCCTACAGTACACCAAGAAACACTCATGTGACACTTATATTTTCTTCTACATAGAAATGTGGATATAGCCTAGGTTTCTCTCCCAAAGTGTAGATAATCACATTTCTCTAGCCACAAAACTAATGCTGAAAGGAGTTGCCCTTCCCCAAAATTCTCGGTAACCTCATGCTTAGCTTCTTCTGAATGTTGCTATGCCAGGGAGTATTGTTATTGCCCTGGGGCCTTCAGGTGAAGGACAGGATGTAGGCTGTGATCACACCTAAGATTTAACCCAGCTTCAGGCCACCTTCAGAGCGAAAAGACACATCAGCAAAGTGACTGATAATTTTATTTCCACATTATCTATCCCAAAGGTGAATTTTCTGAGTTATTTAACACTGAAAGAAAACAGCTTGTCACTTTGCTGCTGTATTCCCTCACTCTGAAAGTGGCCTGAAGCTGAATTAGACTCCACCACAGCCATCGATTCTTAAACAAAGTAAATAAAATGCTTAAATAATCTTATGGGGAAATGAGGAGGCATGGAGATGTTTTATGTTGCTTATATTATGGACGGCTCGTAGTCCCAAACCGAGCAATCAATTCTACACCTACTCCTTGCTCTTTGACAGGGCAGGCACAGCTAATTCTTTGTAGTTGCTGCCCATCTGGACTAAGGATAAGTAAATTTACGCGTTTGCTCCTTCCTTTTCAATAAACGTTCCCGGAAACCTGGCTGGCAATAAAACAGTCATGAAAGTGCATTTCCTCACGGTAAAACATAACCTTGCACAATATGTCACTCTCTGTCAATCAAGTTGACAAACTCATAGCAGGCAGGCACACTGAGAGAGAGGTTCTCTAAGAAACATTTTCACTTTCTTTTCTACCCGAAGCGGCTACTGCTGTTCTAACTTTGTGTCATGGCGAAGGCAACCTTATGCTACTTTTTGCTGCTTTATGCTGTAAGTATTTCACTTTTCTTTTCTTTTATAACAATTTTCTTTTTCTTTCTTTCTTTAATTTTCCATCTGTAGATCGTTGTAAAAAGATACAAGAGGAACGGAAGTAGTATAATACTTGAGGCAGCCGGCAGGGTTTAGGGATTTCATAGCTGCCACTGTTTCAGCCAGTACTTTGAATTTAAGCGCTGTAAATCAATGCAGAGCCGATTGGCTTCGCCTGTGTACAGGAATGAAAAATGCCAAGCCTCTCAGCTTCCCCACACCTTTTCTTTTCCAGATAAAAAAGGTATGTTTTATTTTACGTCAGGAAAAGGTAAACTCGCAGCTTGCCATGTAATGGTTTCTGGTGCAATCTTGTATAAACACAATTTTCTCTCCTATGTCTGGCAGATTGTCAAGAGTTGTTGAGAGCTTTTTTGTGCGGCACACCCATGCGCAGATGCATTTCTGCAAGGGAACAACAGGAAGCCTTGAGTTTAGGAAAAGCAGATTAATTTCTACAGTTAATTTTAAGTTTAGAAGTTCTAAACTGAAGTTAGTTTAACTTTGCAAATTAATCACTGGGAATTTCAAAGGAGTAGATGGGCAAAGGGCCAGAGGGTGTCTGAGGGACATAACTCCAAACTGTCTCAAACCACGGATTCATTTTGTGCTAAAATTAAATTACAGGGGGGGTTTCTGAAAGCCCAGCTTAGATTTCTGAATGTCCTTTTCACACTCACACACAAAAATATGAATGCATTTATTTAAATGAACAAACACTATGGGAAAAGTTAGAATTCTTCCTGTGTTGCTAAATTTCTACATGCAGGGATGTGTTTTGTGTAATATCTGATGTGCTTTCTCTTTCTCTCTCTCTCTCTCACACACACACACACACACGCACACACAGAGAGAGACCAGACGTCCTGTCTTACATCTCAGTTCGATAGGTTATTAGAGAAAAATCCCCCATTTCAGAGGCACCAACTAGATGCCAAGAAGGCACAGTGGTTGCTGAGGGCTCCTTCATATGTCTGAAGGCTTCTTTCCCCCACATTCACTGTTTGTGGATATTGGATGGCCCAGATGTGGTGATGCCTGCAGGACATCCCCAAAATTCCAAATGTGTCCACAGGGACTTTGTTGGAATTCTTCTTATGCTGTTTGAGAAGCCTGTTCTGCTCTCTGTGCAAGTGGGGAAGCAAGAATCCTAAGGAAGAAAGCCAGATAAGGCCTTGAAGTTGTAAGTCAGAGGGTAGCCCATGTGTAGCAAATAGATATTCTACCTGGCCCATTTTCCAAATAAAATGAAATGCGTTTCTCATGCAACTTTTATCATTTTGTATAAATTAGCAGGTTCTCTTTTGTCCTCTTTTTGGGGATCTTTAAGGCAGGTACTGGTGTAAGTGGCTCCTTTAGTACCAGATCTTATCTTTACTTGTAGATTGTAAATTGTCTCTTACCAATCAGTAATCCCTAAAGATAGCATCAGCTACATAGTTTGCATCCCAGCTAGAAAGCAGGAGAACCCTTCCAGCCGCAGAACTGGGAACTTAAAAAAATAATAATCACAAACTGATCATGACATGCTTTGCATTTTCAATGAATCAAATGTTTAGAAAATGTTCTTGAGAGAGCATTGCTTGTTGTGAGTTGGAAGTATAACACCAGTGTCTGCTCATGAGGTGAGTGGAGTTGGGAAGAAGACTGCATTCACACATACTTCCAGATGCTAACCAGAGGCCTTTTCGCACTACAACCAAATGGCTGTAGTGAACTAAGGCTAGGACACGCGGGGACAGGTTCCCCTTTCACACACAGGAACATGTTCCCACGCATTCCTACCTGCCTAGGTGCAAAAGGGGAACCCGTCCCCATGTGTCCTAGCCTGAAAAGGCCGGCATGGCAGCAGGAGGCCACTCCCAGGTTCGGATTGGGTCCAGCTGGACCCGGGGGTGGGCAGGCCTGTCCGGTCCCTTCGCCGGGTTCCCACGGGTTCTAGGGGACCAGACTGGGTCCCCTAGGACCCACAGGAACCCCCCTGGGCACCTCCCAGGCCTGGGCATACACGGGGACCCACACATGAGAGAGAAGCACTTACCTCATACACGCCGGCCACTCTGATTGGCTAGCTGCATTTCGGGACCCAGCAAGCACAAGGTAAGTGCCTCACATGCACACATGTCCCTGTGTAGGCCCAGGCCTTGGGGGGTACCCAGGGGAGGGTTCCTGTGGGCCCTAGGGCAGCAGTTCTCAACCTTCCTAATGCTGCGACCCCTTAATGGAGTTCCTCATGTTGTGGAGACCCCCAACCATGGGGGCAGAGCAGCTGGGAAATGGGAGGAAAGGGCAGCGGGGGACTTGTTGCGACCCCTCTGAAAGGGTAGTTCGTGTCACGCCCTATGGCTAGCAGAGCTCTTGGTGCGTGCGGGCGTGTGAATGGGAGACCCAAGTGAGAGTAGACACAGTTTGCATTCCACAGGAAGGGTTTATTGTATAACACATGGTGCAATGGGTGCAAGCATGAAAATAAACATTCTTAACATCCTAAATAAACTATACCTATACATACTTGTGAAGGGTAGAACGAGGGGACGAAGGTAGCCACACGAACACATACCCCCAAAAGTAACATAGCATGAACTGTTTCTTATAAGGTAGTTACAATTACTACAGGTGGATCCACACAGGTGGATCCAATTAGTGTGAGGCACGCACGCCCCTTTTGGTTGCTCTTTCCCTTCTTCCTCGTGTGTAATGCTGTGTGAGCAGGTGCATGTCCTGGATGAACACCAAGCCTGTCTACCCTGGTGGGTCCTGACATCCCTTCTCAGGTGCGGTGTTCAGGAGGCCTAGCATCTTGGTGAATTTGTTGTGTTTCATGACTGCTAGCGCTTTGGTAAAGACGTCGGCTATGTTGTTTTCGGACTCTACATATCGTAAGATTATCATCTTACTTTTGATTGCTTGTTTGACATTGGCATATCGTGCTCCGAGGTATTTACTTCTGTTTCGTAGGTTGTCTTGTTCCATTGCTTTGATACAACCTTGGGAATCTAGGTATGTGGGTACTGGACATGGCATGTCTACTTGAAAGTCTTGCAGGAGGCCTATCAGCCATTCGAGAGTTAGGGTTCCAGAACATAGGGAGTTGAGTTCAGCTTCTAGTGTAGAAAGTGCAACATGCTTTTGTTTTATTGAGCTCCAAGATATCAACATACCAAAGAGGAAGTATGCAGCACCTCCAGTTGAGCGGTTTTCTTCTATGTCAGCAAAGCTAGAGTCTGTATATAAGATAAATCTTTTGGTTACATTTGGAGAGATGTTTAGATTATAGTGTTTTGTTCCTTTTAGGTATCTAAGCACTCTTTTTGTGGCGACCCAATCACCAATACGTGGTGCATGCACTCTCCTGGCTAAGAGTCCGGCTGCATAACTTATATCAGGCCTGGTATTATTTGCAATATATTGAAGACTTCCGACTAAACTTCTATATATGGTGGGTTGTGGAAAAGGTGTCTCATCAGTTTCTTTTAAGTAGGAGAGAGTTATAGGTGTAGTTACTGGTTTACAATCCGCCATATGGCTTATTTCCAGCAGTTTGGTAATTTTTGAAGTTTGATTTAGCAATATGCTATTGTTTTTAATGTTGATGGATATTCCAAGGTATGTCTGTGGTTGTCCTAGACGTTTTAGGTCCATCTTTTGGCTGAGTCGTTGATAGAGCTCATTGTTTATCTGCGGACTTTCCGCTGCTGATAAGATGTCGTCAACATGTACCAATAAAAAGCAATTTTCTTTAATATATAAACATGCATCATGTTTGGCTTGATTGAACCCGATGCTTTTTAGGGTTTCATCTAGGTGAATATTCCAGGAACGGGCACTTTGTTTAAGGCCATATAATGCCTTCTCTACCTTATAAACACCTGTTTTGCAATGGTCTTCAAATCCAGGGATAGGGTACATGTATATTTCATGGTCTAAATGCGCATTTAGATACGCTGTGACAACGTCAAATTGTTGTATATCATATCCTTTTAGGGTTGCTATACAAAGAGCAACTCTGATGGTATCACTGTGTACGCACAGGCTATACACTTCGTCATAGTCTGTTGGATATTCTTGGCTGTAGCCTAAAGCGACGAGCCTTGCCTTGTAAATTGTTCCTTTATCGTGTGTTTGTTTGCGTCTATAAACCCAGCAACATCCTACTGGCTTTTTGCACATTGTGGCGGGTGCCGGAGTGAAGACTTTTTGGGTAGTTAAGGAGTTAAATTCTATCTTCATCGCTTCCAACCATTTCTCCTTTTCAGGTGAAGGGAGAGATAACACCTGCTGATAAGACCTTGGTTCTTCAGGGCTTTCGACTATAGCTTGATTAATTACGAAACGATCGGGAGGCTGGCCTTTGTTAGTTCTTTTGGACCTACGTAGAGGTTGTTCTTCAGCCTTATAAGACACCAGAACACCGGTAGCTCCTTCTTCTTCTCCATTTGTGTGGTCTGTTGTTACTTCTTCCTCTTTTCCATTCTCATCTTCAGAACTGGAGGAAAGTTCTGGTGGACTCCTGTATTCTAACCACTTTCCTTTTGGTTGTGTGCCTGAGGTTCCTGGCACGGAAGGCATAGGATCAGCTGCTGGTTTGTTTTCCTCAACATGATAGAAAACATCCTTATTTAGGTGGATATGTTCCCAGCCTGTGTGTCGAACGAAGTTGATGCTTCTACTTATCATGATCTTGCCCTTTAAGCCAATGGCCATGCGGTATGCTTTGCACTGATCCTCGTATCCTATGAGTGTCCCTTCTATGGACGGGGAGTCAGTTTTTAGTCATTGTTCGGGTGGTACTCGAACGTAGCCTTTGGTCCCAAACCTCTCAAGATATGTCAAGTTGGGCATTTTCCCATAGAGCAGGTGGTAAGGTATGTCATGTATAGCATGAGAATATACTCTGTTGCGTACATGATTTGCAAAAGCAGCTGACTCAGCCCAAAAAGTATCAGGGAGGCAGGCGTCCCGCAACTGACAGGACATCATCATCTTTAGGACACCCAGAGTTCTTTCAGCTACTCCATTTTGCTGTGGCACAAACGGAGCACTACGTCTGTGGCGTACACCATATTCTCTGAAAAGATTCTCCACTTGCCTATTCATAAACTCTCCACCACGATCGGACTGGAAGGAACGTATTGTACTATTAAATTGTGTCCGAACATAAATCATGAAGTCACGAAGTGCCATATATACTTGGGACTTTGCTTTTAGAAAGAACATGAATGTGTACCTTGTGTAATCATCTACTAGTAGAAAAAGATAGCGTTTCTCCCCAAAAGATTCAGGAAAGGCACCTGAAAGATCACCATGGACTACCTTGAAGGGTTGTTGTGTCACCCTGGTACTGCTTTTTGGAATTGGTGTTTGCTTAATCTTTGTTTGCTTGCATACTGAGCATTCAAGGTAATGATCACAACCAGCAAGCTTGAGCCCAGTCATCCTGGCAAGCTCTTTAATCCTTCTATAACTTATATGGCCTAACTTCCTATGCATTGTGTGTATGCAATTACTTGGGTGTAAGGACTGGCTTTCTAATGATAAAACCTTATCCATCCCAGGTCCACACCCAGATCCTAATACATATAGGCCACCCCTCATGGGGGCTTCAGCAATAGCTACCCCATCCTTACATATCACACATCTTTGAGCTTCAAACGATACTGTGTGACCTAAACAAGTTAAGTCTGCAATTGACAGTAATGAATATTGCAATCCAGGCAAGTATAACACATTATCCAATACATCCCCCAATTGTGCTAGAAATACTGAACCTGACTGTTTGGCACAGTGAACAGTCCCATCGGGCAGCTGGAGCTCTCTAGGTTCTATGTTATGCAGCCCCGTAAAAAGGGAGTTGTTCCCGGAGATCGTGTGAGAACAGCCAGAATCTATGATCCAGTCTGTAGTTCACTCCGTGTTTTCGTCTTTGCCCTCACAGCTGCTTCGAGTCGAAAAAATGGTAAAAGCGTAGGAAACGTCCTGCCGTTTACTCCGCTGTGGTGGGGGTCATGATGATGTATTTCCAAATGTCCCATATGGTCGCTGAGGAGTCTGAGGGCTCCATCCCTTTGCCTCTCCGGTGCTCTGGGGACCACCCTTAGTCTGCATAAGTTGTCTTTTCCTATAACATTCACGTTCATAATGTCCCTTTTTGTGGCAGAAGCGACACTTAATTGCAAGTGCCTGTGCTTCCCTTCTGAGAGGCATATTGGATTGTTGCGCTGCCACTTTTTGTTGCTCATATTCCAATAACCTTTGAGCTACACTGGAAAACGTTATCTGTGTATCTGCCAGAGAGCCGAAAGAGTCTACAAGGGCAGAATATTCGGGAGATAAGCTTGATAGGAGAATGTACCCTTCCATCGCAGATTCCATACGTAAGCCTCGGTCTCTGAGTTCGCTTAGGAGATACCGTATTTGGCTGACATGCTCCGTCACATCCCCGCCTGGCCGGAGTCTTAGACCGTACAATTGCTTCATTAAGGATATTTTTGTGGCTGCTCCGCTTCTTTGGTAGGTTTCTTTTAAGGTATCCCACACCTCCTTCGCTGTGGCTATATTTTTCACAGTTGCCAGCACCGAAGTGTCTAAACAAAGGAGTATAGTGGCTCTGGCTTTTGCTTCATCTGCCATTTCCTGTTGGGTGGCAGCCGCAGGTAGGACTGTCTCGACGTGCGTGAAGATCCCTTCTCTTCGCAAAAGCGCCTCCATCTTAATGCTCCAAGCAAAGTAATTGGTATCCGACAACAAAGGGACGGCCGAGAACAGACCCGAGGACGTAGAGGCAGCCATCTCAAACTCAACAGAGTCGGACAAACTCCTAGCTACAGCCGAATATATCACCAGGTCCCCGACAACTGGCCCATAACCTGTCACGCCCTATGGCTAGCAGAGCTCTTGGTGCGTGCAGGCGTGTGAATGGGAGACCCAAGTGAGAGTAGACACGGTTTGCATTCCACAGGAAGGGTTTATTGTATAACACATGGTGCAATGGGTGCAAGCATGAAAATAAACATTCTTAACATCCTAAATAAACTATACCTATACATACTTGTGAAGGGTAGAACAACGAGGGGACGAAGGTAGCCACACAAACACATACCCCCCAAACGTAACATAGCATGAACTGTTTCTTATAAGGTAGTTACAATTACTACAGGTGGATCCACACAGGTGGATCCAATTAGTGTGAGGCACGCACGCCCCTTTTGGTTGCTCTTTCCCTTTTTCCTCGTGTGTAATGCTGTGTGAGCAGGTGCATGTCCTGGATGAACACCAAGCCTGTCTACCCTGGTGGGTCCTGACAGTTCGACCCCCAAAGGGGTCCCGACCCCCAGGTTGAGAACCACTGCCCTAGGGGAACCGATCCGGCCCCCTAGAACCCAAGGGAACCTGGGGAAGGTACGCGACCGGCCTGCCCAATAGGGGCAGCTGGAGGTGGGGCCTGGAGCTGTCAGGGAGGGAGCGTGCGAAAGCGCTCTCTCCCTAACAGCTGCAGAATGGCTGGGGATGGCCACAAACGCCCTAGGCCGGGTGTAGAGCATGTTTTCATCCTCTACACCCGGAACGACTGTAGGCGCCCTGGGACATGCTGGGGCAGTTGGCAGCAGAGCGAATGCTCCGTCCCAGGGCATCCTTCATATGTTCCATCAGTCTTCATGCCACTACCGAGCCCAATTCAAGGTGTTAACTCTGACTTATAAGGCCCTAAATGACTTGGGCCCAAAATATCTAAAGGAACGCCTTCTTCCATACTGACCTGCCCATGTCTTAAGATCAAGTAGTGAGGCCCTCCTGGTTGTCCCATCACCTTCAGTAGTGAGGCTGGCGGGCACCCGGGAGAGGTAGCTTTTCGACGATAGCCCCCAGGTTGGCTGAATTTTTAAAGTGTTTTTAATCTGTATTCCGTTTTTAATGTGTATCTTGTTTTAATGTCTATCTTGTTTTTAATCTGCTGGTTAATCTGCTGTTACCCGCCCAGACAGCTTTGAGTATGGGGTGGGATAGAAATGTAGACAGACAAACAAACAAACAAACAAACAAATAAATAAATAAATAAATGTGAATAGGGAAAATTCTCCCTTCACAATTACTGCCTCCTAACTAGACATTTTACTGATGCATGCATCTGTCCATTCAGCTGTCCCTAAGGCTCAGAAGTGCTCAATGGCACCTCTCTGCATACATGGTAGATGGAGCTTTGAGGGCAACTCCATCCAGGAGGTAAATAAAAGAACTATTGCTGTGAAACCCACAATTCACTCTGGTTGTTCCAGAAATAGTTTTTAATACTTTTTAGACGGGAAATATCAGGGGTGTGATGGGGCTGCCTACGTTACTTGAGCCAACGCCACCATAGTGACACCGTAGTGCACTGTATTCCCTCTCTATCTGGACAGGGCTTTAGAGATGGATCACAGGTGGAAGCATTCACACACCAGCCTGCCTTTTCCCTTCTCATAAATATTTTAAACTAGAAAAGGTGGGTTAGAGATAGAATGAGAACATGAGGGCCTTATGCTACTGTCACTGAGATGCTTCTGAGCTGTTTTTCCCCCTACATGTGAACACAGTCAGGTTGAGTCTGCAATCAGCAGTTGCTCCTTAATTGCATAAAACCATTCTTTGGTCTGGTACAAACCAAAGCACAGTTTAGGGTCTAGGCATGGTTCCAATAAAAAAAATAAGAGACTTGGATAAAGATAAAAATGTACTCTGGCTGAACATGACTCCAAATGAGAACGTGAAGATTTTTCATGTGCAGGGGAAAGATACAGAAATGGTTTGACTCATCTTTCTTTATTTTACTTGTCTGAGCAGCCTACATCCCCAGAATTTCTTGGTGATTTCCCACCCAAATGTTAACCACATCAGTACACAGCTGCTTAGCTGCTTTTAGAAGATTTTTACATGTCAGAACTAATCCTCCTATTTTTAGTCCCCATCTTAGATTAGGCAGGCCATATAATGCACTTTCTAGTCTTCTAGAGACGTTTTCGCACGGGCGAAAACGGAACGCGAAAAAGGCAGCTGCGGACACGTCATCCGCATTGGCCGCGCGCGGCTTGCGTCCCGACGTGTCCGCAGCTGCCTCTTTCGCGTTCGAAATGTAGAGCACTTCGAAGTGCTCTACACGCGTTCCAACGCGGACGAGCCGTCCGCAGGCGTTCGGGAGAAGAAGCGTTCGCGCCGCTTCTGTCTCCCGATCGCCTGCCGGCTCGCCTCCGACGCCGCGCGGCTTTGACAATCAGCTGTTTTTCAAACAGCTGATTGTCGATCTGCCTCCGCGGCCGCCGGCGCGCCCCTGGCCGGCGTTTGCCGGCTAAGCCAGCTTCGGGCGCTTTGACCATTCGCACCCAGACGCTCCGGAACGCGTTTACACGCGTTCCGGAGCGTCTGTGTGTGAACGGGGAAAGCGCCCGAAGCTGGCTTAAGCTTTCCGCCTGAACGCGTTCGGTTTCGAACGCGATTCAGTGCGGAAATGCCTTAGAGCTGGATCTTCGAAGCTTTGTGCAAAAACGGGGTAAAACACCATTTGCTGAACAATTTTCCTCTTTTTAAGCAGCAGCTTAAAATGTTTATCCCTGATTTTGCATCAGTATCCAGGCAGAATAAACAATTTTTTCACTCTTTTGCTGCTCTCAGATTTTAATCCAGCTTCTTCTAGATGTGATGCAAATTCTGTGTGAATGCTACTGCTAGAAGGAAGTTGTCATTAATGGTTAGCTCTAGAACTCTTTGTTTTATCTCTTGTGCATGCATGAACCATGTAGGCTGTGTTCCCATACAAGTTTAAATCCAAATCAAATCCATTTTCGGGATTGGGAGATCCCTTCTTTTATTCCTGTACTTTATGAGGACTATCCTGCAAAAATCCTCAGAAAAAATGTCCTCACAAAAACTGTTCTCATCCCCCTTTTGGAGCCCACCCCACTTTTTTTTTTTTTTTTTTTGCCTTTGGGAACACTACCAGACTATTTGGGGCAGAGATCCATCCTTCTGGCCAATGTCTGACAGATGTGAATGGGATTTCACAGCTGCGAAGTTCTCCCCCTACCCCTCACCATGCCTGCTCTGAGTGCACTGCAATTAGGAGAGATACAGTCGCAGGAAAACTTTTTAAAAACACAAGCATCAGGAGATATGTTGTAGCAATGCTGGCACAGCAGGAGAAAACTAAGCTGCCGTGGCGAGTAGTTTTCACTCGGTCTTTAGGTTCTGCCAGCCCCCTGATCCTGTGTTCATTGCTTCTGGTTTCATGCAGAAGGTCATTTATTATGCTATGTTTGGATATTCTGGAATAAGACATGGATATTCTGAAATATCCATGCTTTATTCTGTAGTACCACCAACTGGGCGGAAGCCATAGGCATAGGAAGGGGCAAAGAAAGTAAGGGGAAAGAGCAACTTGCACGGCTATGGTGGGGGTAGCGGTGAAGCCATGCCTGCCTGGGAAAACCCTGGAACCCCAAGAAAAGATGCAAGGCATGCAGATGCTGCTCCGGGGAGCCCCCCCCCAAAAAAAAAGCACAAAGGCAGTATTCTTCAAAGCTCTTGACATGGGTTTTGCCCTAGATCAAGCCATACAAGTGCAGAAGACCATGTTCTGAGATGGGTGGACTGCTCCAGTAGGGAACCACTCCAGTTGGAGCAGTTCCAGATAGAATGGTCCAACACAGGTAAGTGCGTAAGTGGTCTTAAGTTCAATCCCTAGCATCTCCAAGTAAGGCTGGGAGAGAAATTCTGGATCACCAATGGTGGTTAGTTTTGGGAATTTGAAACCATGGATGAATGAACAGATTTGTTATGTATCAGCTATGGTATTCCTGATTATCAGCACCAGTGCAGTGGTTCCAATTTCAGATGTTCTCACTCTTGTTATGCTACAGACCCCATCTTACATTTGCCAGCCACTGGTCCATAGCCATCATTATCTTTGTCTGCATTCATATGCAATTAAAAAGTAGCTCTAGAGGCCACTAATAAATGGCTTAGGGTGCATCCCCATGCAATTTAAAGCCCGCTGGAAATCTTTTGTCGCGGAGCACCCCCATGCACGGCTTTTATCCGGGCTTCCAGCGCCGCTAATTAGGAAAATGCACTGCAAAAAAACAGCCCTTTAAAGAAGACTGCAAGCGCAGTTTCCTGGAAGACGCGGGTATTCAGAGCAACATTTTGCATGGAGACGCTCCGTGGCAAAAAGGGCGGGGCTTCTCTCCGAGGTGGCAAGCTCTCTCTCTTTTTTTTGCCTCTCATCCACAGCCAGCATTCATGATATGAAAACAGTAGGCAGGCATTCCAATCACAAAGAGAAACAGCAAGATACATTGTAATAAATTGCTTATATCAAGTGAAAGTGTATGAGGCAAGATTGCTGGCTGGGGGAGGCAAACAAGAGAACTTGTAAATTTTTCTTTTAGGCTTGTGAATGAGTGCACAATTGCATGATTGCTGGCTGGGGGAGGTGTTTCGGCAGCTGGAGATCTTGTAAATAGCACTGGCTGCAGCCCGGCTGCCTTCGCAAGCAGGGGAGATGAACAGAGAACTTGTAAATTTTTCTTTTGGACTTGTGAATGAGCGTACGATCGCACGAGCACCCAGTGAAACAGCGAGGGGTGGGGAGAAAAAGATGCAGGTAAGCAAAAGACGCTTCCTTGGGGATGGTCAGTGTATTTTAAATGCGCGTTTTGCTGAGCCCCATGGGGACACTTAATTCGGAATTGAACACACATTTGTTAGATCCGCTGCAGTAGAGGGACAATAGCGACAGGACAAAGTACCATGGGGATGCACCCTTAGAGATGGCTCAGAGTCCGGTCTTCTCCTCCCCTTCTCATGAACCTTTTGGTTTAGAAAAGGTGGTTCAGAGATGGGATGAAAACACAGGGGCCATGCACTCATTAATATGCTTTGGAGCTGTGTTGTGGGATGATGATGATGATTTTGCAACATGTGAACACAGCCTTTGTACTGTGAGAAGACTCATTTGTTTGCTTGCTTGCTTGTTTGTGTTACTCCATTCATTTGAAGGTCCCAGAGCAAGTTACAATAGAAAGATAACATAAATTACAAAGCTAGAACATTCTTAAAACACAATTATGTCTCTTGGTTTTGCAGTATGTACAGACCAAAGGTTACACTCCCAAGCCTAGACACGATCTTTATAGAGTTCCTTATTTGCTTTCCTTTCTTTCTCTTTCCATTTCTCACAGGCAACTGATTTGATGGCTGCTAACATGGTCCCTTTGACACATGGAGGTGGGAAAAATAGATCCGAAAGAGCTGCCACCAAGTGTCAGACTCCAAAACAGTACCTGCACGAGGGTATCTGTTGCAATTCTTGTATGCCTGGTATGTATACATGTGTCTGTGCATTTTGCTGCCCCTCCGTCAAATTATTAATGGTGGGGACACAGTTCCCCTATGAATTCTCCAAAATGCATCTATTTTTCTGCAGATGTTTTGCCCACTGATTATTCTGCCTAGATTGGTAGCAAATTGTCTGCAGGAAGAAAATCCACCTTGAACTCCTACAATGCATCACTCTAGCCCCGAGCTGCAGATGTTTTATAGGCAGTTCTCCTATGCATTATTTCATCATCACAACACCTCTGTTAGGGTTTTCAAAGTTCCCAAAGCACGTAGCATATCTCAGGACTTGTTCAAACCCTGTGAAACCAGTATTTTGTCATGGTTCGGAACATGGCTGCAGCCTTCAGCTAGAATCAGCACTAAAAATGCATTTTCCAGTTGACATAGAATTGCTTTTTCTCTCATTCATGTTTATCTGCAGACATGAAGAAGTCCTCCGGTCCCTACTTTACAAACCTCAAGCATAGGCTATGCTCACACACCCACAGAATCCTTTCCAAATTCTTTAAGCTATCTCACAAACTTTTAAAATATATATTTACCAGTTCAAATGTCCTGATGTTTCTGGTTGCAGTTCATAGTAGAATGCATGACAAGGTGAGAGGCAAGCAAGGGTGTGTTCCCATTCAAGATTTAAAGAGCTTTGAGACTATTTTGAGTGCTCACTGTTCCCAAAGAATCTGTAGTTTCTGAGGATCAAAGTTCCTGAAACACAAATTATCTATATTCAAATCAAAAGAGGTCTCGCTGCTGGATTTAGAAATAATCCTCACTATTTAGCAATGGAAATGCAAGCAGTTTTTGAGGGGCGGGAACCATGCTTTAGGGGTGTTCTCAGTTTCTCCTTATCCAATGATAAACCATGATTTTCTTCCCCTGTTCCATGGGATCTCGACATTATGTTCAAAAGATAATGGGCCTGGCTGAAAGGGAAGAGTGAACAGAGCCTACAGTAGCTTACAATGTAATGAGAGATCAAACCACAGCAGGGAGTGAGTCCAAAGTGTCAGATTTTACTTAAAGAGGCAGAGATTGGAGAGACTTTGCCCTTGATGCCTGCCATTTCACGCTGATCTGGGGCCTTTCCGTGCATGCCGCCACAAAATGGGGCAGATTCTCGGAGGCCCCGTGCATCTGCACACACCCAGGGTGGCTGTAGCAGGGCCGGATTGGAGAGGGTGCTGATGCAGACACATCAGCACCCACCCCAACCCGGCCTCCAGAAGCCCTGCCCAGCTGTCAAAGACAGAGAGTGCATGCTCCCCGTTTGACAGCTGGCCCGCCCACCGGCCTCCGCGATTGGCTCCATCGGAACCACCACAAGGAGGTTGGCAGCCGGCTTCCACCTCGCAAGAGAAGGGACAATCGCCCCTTCTCTTGCCAGGGGAAGTGGCAGCCACCACCCCACCACCCACCCCACCCGTGGCCACTCACTCGCACTCGGGTGGATACCTGCTCGCGGTGCGATGGCTTTTGGCAGTGGCAGGGCTGGCATCCATTGTGTGTGCGTGCACCGTGGCCACTATTAATCACTTTCCCATTGGCCAGCCACCCTCGTGAGCGTGGCTGGTCCATGGCGGCCATGGAACGCACATGTGTGATTGACGCCAGCCCTGCCGCTCCCAGAACCGGGCCAACAACAACCAGGTAAGCACCCGAGCACGAGCGCGCAGCCATGGGCAGGGTGGTGGTGGCTGCCACTTCCCCTAGCAAGAGAAGGGCCGATTGCCCCTTCTCTTGCGAGGGGGAAGCCGGGGAAGCCGGCTGCTGGCCTTGCTATGGCGGAGGCTGGTGGGCGTGCCCACCCGTCAAAGAGGGAGAGCATGTGCTCTGCCTCTTTGACAGCTGGGCATGCACCGGATATCTGGCTTTTTCCCCTGCCGCTTTGGAAGCATTTCCTTCCGAAACAGTTTAAGGGGCAAAGCCAGATGTAAGACCTAATTTTTCAGGTCTTACATCTGGGTTGGATTTTGGCAGCAAAACCAGTTTAAGAAACCAGTTTTGCGTGCTGACGTGTGGACGTGGCGTCCTCAAAGGGATCCTAATTCCATTCCCTTTGCGGAAACCACGTCCAAATCCCTCCCCGAACAGGCTCTGAATGCGTTTTTAGAGCCTGTGCAGAAAGGCCCCTGCTGTGCTAATCCAGCATAAAGTTGGTTGCTCTTAAAAGCCTGTCTACTTCATCCCTCCTCCCTCCCTCTCTCATCGCTATCACCCCCTGCCATTATAAGGAAAAAGGGAAAGTGATATTTAATGTTTTACTGCCTTGTTAACAAAGAAGTTGTGCTATGGTAGAAACAAGATGTGTGTGTGGGGGGGGGGGACAAGCTGTAAACAAAATCTGAGACCTCTTTTGATCCATGATCTTACCCACTCCAATTGAATTGCCCACCCCAATGAAGTCAGGGTATGATGGTGCCCAGTTGCTGACTGCATGGGGAGGAGGTTCTGCTGAGGGGGGTAGAGAGGGGAGGGGGTTTCTCCCCTGCAAATCGGCATTATAAGCTAACGCACACAAAAAGACTTCACTGCTGATTGAACAAACCCTGCTTAAAACCCAGACTAAATTGCTCAGTGGGAACCTAACCCAAATGCATTTTCCTTGGGCATTGAGCACATGCCTAAGAATATCACAATAGCTAAACAGGAATTTGCAGGAATAAATCAATCAATAAAAGTGAGGTAATAAAAGGGTTGGTGAACTGGGGAGTTGAGACCAAGAAAAAGTATGTCTCACTTTTAATATATATATTATTAAAAATCACTGAGGCATGGGTCGGCGGGGGGAATATGTGTACATTATACAGTGCCTAAATGGGCATAAGGCAGACAACTACCCAAAGAACATTACAGTGTTGCAAAAACAGAAAGGCTCAGGCAAGTATATCTGGCAACATGGTTAACCTGACCTCAAGGGGAAGGAAAGAGAAACCCACACAGCAATATTTCAGTGGATTAGATAAGGAAATATTGAGTCATGGAAAGACTGAAAAGTAGTTGCTACCCTAAACCACTTCCCTTTTCTTATGCCACACAAAGCATGCAGGGGGAGGGAGGAGAAAAGGACATGAGATTTCTGCTTCAATCATTGCAGCACTAAGGGCTTTCCCTATGGTACACTCCATGGGAAACCTGCATGAAAGGACTGCTGGTGGCATTTTCACTTGCAATTCAGGGCAGGTGTAACTTGGCCAGAATTATGTCTGACCGTATAAATCTGAATCATGTTGCTGACTTGGCAGTGTGACCTAGTGACCTTGGCAATGTGATGCCATGTTGCTGACTTGGCAATGTGACCTAGTGATCAAAGTCAAGGATCTGACCCTTCAGCATACATGAGACAAGAAGGCAGCACCTGAACAAAGACAGACACATGTAGCGCAATGATCAGTTGTCATGTCGTGAGCAGCAACAAGCAAAATAGTATCATTAAGAGGCTTGACATGTCATGCTCTGGGGGCTGCCGTGCCTTTTACTCTGAAAGTCCAAACTTACCAAACCCAATGCTTATCCAAAGCAGACCATGTAGCCATAAGACTATCAATTACTTTATTGCTTAGAATGTAAACAGTATCTGTTCACATGTCTTTCCCCTGCAGTTTAATTCTGGATAGGTAGGAGCAACTTTAAAGATCTGAGGCATTCAGCTGTACTATAATGGTGTCAGCTTTATGCTTGGCTTCACAGGTTATGTTGCTGCTCGTCTCGGTTGCACAAGAGACCGCTTAGACACGGATTGCATGATATGTGAAGAAGGGATAACGTATATAGACCATTTCAATTATCATGAAAAATGTTTCCGATGCGGGCACTGTGATGAATTGCAAGGTATGTTTTCAATCGACAGCTTCCTAACTTATTCTTATAGTGAAATAGATTTTTACAGGTTAAAACTATGGGTGAATTCCCACTTAGCTCTCTTAAAGTAGAATTTTAAAAAACGGATGTGAATGCAGATTATTTGTGTTCCCATTTGTTTTTGTTAATTCTGCTTTAAAGAGGAGCATGGGCCCTGTCCCCATGCAATTGAAAGTCTGCTGGAACTCTTCTTTTGCCTCTGAGCGGCCCCATTTCAGGCTTTAGAAGGCGCTTAGGGAGCTTAGGAAAGTGAGACACCCGCGATAAAATACGTGCACTTTAAAGAAGAGTTCCAGCGCTCTTTTGGCAATTCGTGGGTTTTGCTCGCTATATCTGCCTTGAGGACGCTCCGTGGCAAAAGGGGCGGGGATTGCTTGCCTGCACACACAGCCAAAAAGCATTCACACATCTGAGAAATGCAGCAGGTTCGCTTCCTTTCCTTTGTAAAAAGAGCCAGAATTGCTCAGAATTGCAACATTGTTATCAAGTGATCTGTGAAAGCCTTAAAAGAGAATGAGCGAAGGATCGCGCTGCCGATGTCTGCAGCCGCTGACTTTGCCGGGGCAGAAAGCCTTTTCTAACAGAGAACTGAGTGAAAGTAAGTGCTGAAAGTGAATGAATGAGCGATCATCTGCCTTTGCTAGGGGCGGGAAGCCGTTTCAGGAGACGGAGATCTGGCTATTTTTCCTTTTAACAAGAGAGGGGGCGGGTGGGAAAAGATGCCCAGAAAGAGAAGACGGCTACCATGGGGATGGAAAGTCCGTTTAGATCGCGGCTACCATGGGGACGCTTATTCCAGAAGTGGGGGGGACTTTTAAAGTCAGCTATAACAGAGTGACAGCAGAGGAAGCCGAGAGGGGCTAATAAGTCTTTTGGGGACAGGGCCATGGTGGTGGTGCAGCAGCAGCAGCACCCGAAAGTGAGTGGGGAGCTCGCTCACTCACTCACCAGCCACTTTCCATTCCTCCTTCCTGCACCCCGAGAGCACCAGGGTTGCTCAGCAGGAAGCTGAGTGAGCGAGCAGGGCGACAACCGTGGCCAATGCCAGCCACAGTGCCGGGAAGCAGCAGCAGTGGAAACAGCGGGCTGCCAGTCAAGCAGGCAAACACCTGGGCAAGCAAGGCAGCTGCAGGCAGGCGGGCAGGCAGGTGGGCAGGCTTCAAAACATGGTTTTAAAACACTCTGATCCGAGTGGGAACACCCCATAAAGCATTTCATTTAAAAAAACAGGAGCGAGAGTTGTTCGAAGGGATGTTTAATTCATTTTTTTCCACTTTACTCCTGTTTTTAATTCTGAATGGCACTTTGGAATCCAGACAGAATGTTTTAAAACTGTTTTGAACACTCTGAAAAGTACCAATGAGGACACCCTCTCAATTTGTTTATTTCTTTCTTTTTCATTTTTCTTTTTCAGTACTGCCCTTTTGTCTGCAGGTTCCTAGGCAATTTATGACAGCCTAAAAACATTGTGAAAGTGTTGCAAAATAAAACTCAAAAGGACAGATTACTGTACCCATATATTCCAGCGTATAAGACGACTGGGCGTATAAGATGACCCCCAACTTTTCCAGTTAAAATATAGAGTTTGGGATGTACTCACCATATAAGATGATGACCCCCAACTTTTGAGAAGATTTTCCTGGGTTAAAAAGTTGTCTTATACACCAGGATATACTGTGCCCTAAAAGCCTGGGCAAAACGATATATTTCAAGAGTTGTCCACTTCTCCAGTTGGGATGCCACTATAGAGAAGGCCCTGTTTCTCCCTTTCTCCTCCTCTCTTGCACAGATACATACAGATATACACACATGCATTGATTTAACCCGATTCCTCTAGTCCTGAGCTGTGGATGTTTTATAGGCAGTTCTCCTATGCCGTATTTCCTCATCACAGCATCTCTGATGATTGTAAAATCTGAAGTAACTGATATCAGGAAAAGTGAACATCAAAATACATGGAGCCTTCACCAATTAAAGCTTTGCAATTAACTGGGCCTGAAAACTCACCAGAATCCACTGCAGAACTTGAAGAACAGATGTAATATGCCTGGTTCATATTAGAGCTAGGAAACCACACCATGTACCAGTAGAGGAACACAATATACAGAGTATAGTATAGTGGTTTAAACAAAGGCATGGACTTCTATTAAAACAAAAAAAAAAGAGCACACAATTTATAAAGCCAAAAGGATAGCAACAGACACAATGTAGGGATGGAAAAGATGGTTATTTGCTAATTTACAGCAAAATAACTTAATACATATATGAGCACTTTGAGTTGATAATCCTTGGAACAGGTGAGTACCATGTAGCTCAAACTTCTGCTCATTGTAGGTAATCTAGACCTATTCAGTGACTGTGACGACCACGGCCGGCACTCACCAGTTTCTAAACCCCAGCCGGGCGTCCAGCTATCTTCAGTCCGGCCACTATAGCCACGGACTTCAAGTTCTCTTTTAAAAAGTAGGTTTCTAGGCCTTTTTTCCCTCTGTTCAGCACCAAGCTTCCAACTCTTGTTACACTATTGCCCTTTCGTTACTATGGCAACTCTTCCCCCACCCTTGAGTGACTGAGCCAGTGTCAGGCCTCAAGCAGAGTGTCTTTAAAACAAATTTAACTTTATTTGTTTACAACTCTTATGTTAGTTCAACTTCAACACAACTTATTTTCTTAACTCAGGACCCGGATCTGTACTGTCTAACTTCTACTTAAGTCTAGCCCCAGTCACAGAACAACAGCTCTGACAGGAAGGCCCTTTTTATAGCCTCTGCCAGGGTTCCATCCCTGCTGATTGGTTAGTTTCTCTCTGGGCTGCCCCCCCTTTTCTTCAATATGCTAATTGAGCTGGGCATAGCCCCTTCTCATCTGTTCTCTAACCTTCCTGTTCAGTGCCTTTTCCTCTTAGGTACGTTATATAACATAACCACATATGCAAGAAAAGATACAACAGGTACATTAATCAGGCTTGGGTTCCACAGTGACCAACAGCAAAGGCCTCTAATAAGGAAGAGCCCACTTTCTCTCTAGGTAGCTGGTTTCCCTGAATTATATGCACAAGGCAGTACTGGTTCATGTCCATTGGAGCTGGTGTGGGAAGGACAATGTGACTAAAATGATGTGGTACCAGGAATCAGAATAGGTTCAGCTGACGGTAGGTGAAACACCCCATCAAATCAGGTCACTGAACAGAGCTTTCTGTTAAAAAGAATCCCAATTTTGGAGCACATTTTTGTGACAACATTTCAAGTGTATGAAGCGTGCTTTATTTATGTGATTTCTGTCTTGCATGTCCAATGTGAAAAACATCATCATCATCATCACCATCACCATCTCAATGTGTTAATTTATTTTAGGCATGGAAGTGAAAGAAAAATGTACCATCAGGAGTAATGTTGAATGCAAGTGTAAACCTGACTTTTTTTGCAATACTTCACAACCATGCAGCTACTGTATGCAGTGCAATAAGTAAGTGTCTACAGCAGCGGTTCTCAACCTTCCTAATGCCGCGACCCCTTAATAGAGTTCCTCATGTTGTGGAGACCCCCAACCACGGGGGTAGGGCAGCTGGGAAGTGGGGGAGAAGGGTGGCAGGAGACCTGTTGCGACCCCTCTGAAAGGGTAGTTCGACCCCCAAAGGGGTCCCGACCCCCAGGTTGAGAACCACTGGTCTACAGTGATCAAAGGTGGATTTGACAGAAAAAAGGAGAACGATAACATATGTAAAGGTCACAGAAATGCAGACAAATGATGTCTAGAAGCACAGGAACCAAATGGACATCACTGCAGTTCTAAATACTGAGATGAGAATACTTAACACTGGCCTGTAATGATCAGTCAGTGGGATAGGAACAGAGGTTGTGTCTCCACTTATTACCATGGGCACTTCCATGAAGCAATTGGAGTGTGTTATTTCCATTCTTGGTGGCATGAAGCACCTGCCAAAGAGTACTTTGCCCTCCTGCGTGCCCAGGGCAAGGGTCCAAACTAGCACTCTGCCAGCCAGTGTCTCAGCCACTGCTCTGTCAGGTGCTCTTGCATGCCACCATGGACATGCAGAAGGACTCAGTGTTTTCACGAACTGCTCCACCTTCATGTGGCTTTCATTGGATCCATGGATACAGTTTCTTTTCTCCCCTTTTCTTCTTTGGCCGTGTCTTCATGGGATGCCTTACACCGGTTTCCCGAAACCGAAATAATTGAACCGGGTTGAAACTGTCTCCACGGCTTTCAACTTGATCCGGTTCGGCAGCATCCTGACAGCATTCCAATTGCAACCTTATCTCAGAATCAATCCTCAGAGTCCGCACGGCAGTCCTGTCCTCCCCGCCCATTGCCAGTCATGTGCCCACCCCCTGTCTCTGATTGGGGTTCCTCCTGACGTGAAATTTCCATTTGCATGGAAGCCCCCTCCCACAAAAGCTTGCGATTTCAAAAAATCCAGCCTTCACACAGCAGTGCTACACTGTAGCAACGGAACCACTTCACTCCTCATTAACAATGTTGCGATTTTGTGCAATTCTTCTGCCTATTTAACAAGGAGGGGTCTGACTTGAGAGGACTCTTGGCTTCTCAGCCTTTATAGTCACATCAGTGCCACATAGCAAGGTCAGCTCTTAGCATTCCCAGGTAGCCTGCAAAGTCAGCTCAAGTGAGAGTCTGCTGGTGCTGCCTTCACCCAGCTGAGCACCGGCTTTTCCATAATGCCTGATCTGCAGATGTCACCCAGGCTGCTGGCTTCTTCTTTGTGTCCCCAGGCGAAGCCTTTGGGTGCTGTGAAGGAGGGTGGAGTGAGAAACAGCTCTGCTGTCAGCCCTCTGGAAAGGAGCAGCGATACCCTGCCAACCTTCTTTTCTGTGCACAGAGCAGCCGGGGGTGGCGGTGGTGGCAGCGACAAGAACAGCCTAGAGCGATGTACGAGTAGGGCGGCTTCACCAGGCTGTTCTTGCTGGGGGTGGCGGTGGCAGCGGCGGCGGCAAGAACAGCCTGGTGAAGCCGCCCTACTCATATATCGCTCCAGACCAGCGGAGCGATGTACGAGTAGGGCGGCTTCACCATGCTGTTCTTGCTGCCGCCGCCGCTGCCACCCTTGGCTGCTCTGTGCACAGAAAAGAAGGTTGGCAGGGTATCGCTGCTCCTTTCCAGAGGGCTGACAGCAGAGCTGTTTCTCACTCCACCCTCCTTCACAGCACCCAAAGGCTTCGCCTGCTTGTCCAATAGGGGGCTTAGGTGGGCTTGTCCAATAGGGGGCTTAGGTGGGCTGCGTGCTGCGCGCTCCCAGCATGCCCCCCCTCATTCGGCGGCCGGGCGGCGACGAGGTAAGTCCTCTGTCGCGCGCGCGTCCTCCCAGGGCCCTGGGGGGGGGAATCATCTTCGCGGTGTGGGTGCCTCGCTGTAGGCACCCACACAGCGAAGATGGGCCCGATCCGGCTCGGAGGGTGGTTGCGGGTGGGGGTTTTGGGGACTGGGGGTAGGGGGACTGATCTGCGGGGCACCCGCGCCCCGCAGATGGCCGCAATGCGCGTGGGGGGGACCCTTGGGGGGCCGGAGCGATGCGTTCCGGCCACCCAAGGGGTTCCTCGGCCCCAGCCAGCCCGGGATCGGCCTCCTGCCACCCCGGAAAGGGGCTACAGGACGCCGATGCTGGTGGCTCCCCGGCTTCGGCAGCCCCATTGGGGCTGCTGGACCCGGGAAGGAGCCACGTCCCGGCGGCCATCGGGGATGACAGACGGGACCCACCGAATCGAGGTTCCCCTGTCCCATCTGCCAGGGTTACTGACCCTGGCAGATGGGAAAGGGGAACCCCAATTCGGTGGGTCCCGTCTACCGGCTTCACCGCGCCGGCGCAATCGCCGGCCCGGCAAGTCGGGCCCTGGGGGCGTGCCGACAGCTGTCAGGGAGAGAAGCGTGCACGAACGCTTCTCTCCCGGAACGTGCCGGGGCAGCTCATCCGTGTCGGAATGGATGCAGAGCACTTTAAAGTGCTCTGCATCTGGAATGCGTGGAAGACAGCTCCGGATGCGAGGCGGCGCAAGCCCCGCTGGGGCAATGCGAATGCCTCGTCCGAAGCTGTCTTCCACGCGTTCGAAAAAGGCCTGTGCGAAAAGGCCTCTGGTCGTACAATTCTTTGCAGTAGCTGCACATTATAACCCGGATCTCCAGGGTAAAAAAAATAGTACTTATATGGACATTTGCTTCCGAGTATTCCATTCCTCAGCATTTCCCTTGCCATTTGAGTGAATTGCACAAGAGCTCGTGTGAGATCTCACTTTCATCCAAGAAGCAGCAGACTTATCAGAAAGGGAAAAGCTGACCATGTGGATGGAAGAATCCTTGCTATTGCAACAGGGTATTGGAGTATGTGGGGATGAACTGTTTTGCCTGCAGAAGGCCTTTACTTCAAAGTAATGGTAAACTGAGTATTTTTAACATTATATCTGGAGGCACCCTGCATCTCCACTTACCTGTGGAAGATCCCAGGAAAGTGACTTCTGCTGCCATGTTTCCACTTGCAGCAGCAGAAAGTTCCTCACAAGGATCATGGCAACCCTGTTTCCAGGCACAACTGCCGACAGAAGTGCTGTTTTTTCAGGGCATGATCTCCTGCCCTGAATGAAGGCGTTTCATCCTCTACTTGCAAGGGTGCCTCCAGCCTTGGAAATGGAGACACAGAGGTGTCAGTTTTCAGCAGCAGATTGCAGCAACCCCCCAACATGCCCCTTATGGAGCTGGCTCATATGGTAAGTGGAGACCAAACCTCTTTTGCTTGCCACCTTTATCTGGCACCATTTACATAACACTTGTAATGCAAGTGTCCACCAAGTTTTACATTTTTAAATGTTGTAGAGCAGTGCTCAGTATAACAAATATGAAATATATTTTTGAATAGAAGGGTGTTTTTCCACTGTCACTAGAAGTACCCATTTCGTACCCATTAATGGGTACAAAAATGCCATTTCATACCCATTAATGGGTACTTAATGGATACTTTTAGTGACAGTGGAAAAACACCCGAAGACTCTATAGGTATTGGCAGAATCAGTGCCTTAAACATGACTTTTGAATGTGATTGTAGCCCAGACAAGAACGGGACAAATTAATTGATCCCTGTCATAATAAAACTTTGGTTATATTCTGTTTCTATTGTTTTGAATTGGCAGGTTCAGAGGTTAATAATAAAGCATGTGTGAAGTGTAAACTTCTCCAAACCAGTATTGTAATATGCCAAAAAATCAACAAGTAGCAATTTGAACAGACAGATGATTTCAATCTGTTCCTCTAAGGTATTTCATTATGTATATATAACCTTTTTTTTTAGGTGTGAAGATGGTGAAATTCTAGAAAACTGTACCCCCACTCAAAACACGATTTGTGGAAATAAAGGTAACTGTCAAGACCTTTGACTTGCATGTAAAATATGCGTCAGCTGAGATCTGAAAATACACGTAGTAAGTTGCAGAGGGAGGGGGTTCCCTGTCATCTTTCTCTATTACTTCATTCTTTCCCCAGTTAAAGACATAATGGTCCCAAAGGAGAAGGTGGGGTTGAGAGAGTCCCTGGTGGCAGGAATGTGCCACAAATCACACCAGTTCATCTCAATCTAACCCATTTAGGCTTGATAGAGGCCAGGCAAAGGGCATGGGCCCTGTGATAATACCATTGCCTGGATTGTGGGGCCCCAATCTCTCCCAGCTGTAAGGGGAAATAGTATTTAAGAATCCGTTAACATACACCTAAAAGCCGTGTAGATAATATATTCCATAGGCCAATGAATGACCCACGGGTGAAAAGAATACTTCCTCTTATTAGCCCTAACACTCCTGCCCATCAACTTCATAGACTTCCCCCTGATTCTACTGTTATGTAACAGAGAAAATATTTTTTCTCTATCTTCCTTTTTCACACTTTGTATGATTTTATAAACCTCAATCAAGTCACCACTTAAATGCTGCTTTTCATGGCTGAATAGGCCTATTCTCATAGGTGTGTGTGTTCATTTTGGTTACTGATTTTTATTATTTCACTCTTTGCTTTCCAGTCCCACAGTATCCTCTCTGAGGTGTGCTGACCGGCTGTATTTTCACACTTCCCTTCCCATCAGCTGGATGGGAAAAGAAAGTGATGACCCACCTGTGACCAATCTGGGGGCCGGCCCTCTTCTAGGCGCCACCATTTTGGTTGTGGCACTCGCCGCAGTAAAAAGCAGAAATTAAAACAGGTTAAAAACGGAGGAAGAAACAAACTTTGACACAGCCAGTATAAAAGCATAAGTCTTTAATAGGCAGGTGCCTATTTGTAAATGTAGGTGCTCCACAAACAGCCGAGGGAAGGGGATTCAAAAAGGAAGGTGCCACTACTGAGAAGGCCCAACTGCAAACTATCAGAAGATGGCAATCTGTATTATATGGAATTAAAGAGGAGCGGGGGAGAAAACTGTTCACACTTGGGGGCCGTGGGTGAGAAGGAATGCTTTCAGTGGGGGCCTGAAAAATGCAAGCTTATATACCTTCACAAGCTTGTCAGCACATACCACCTGTGACTGTAGGTGAATTTGTACTATGTCTATGAGGCATAGCGCTAAAATGCTGTAAGCATCTGCACTTGCATTCTAAACAGAATAGTGTGAATGACTGCCCAGATGGTGGCCATCACGGAGCCCCAGTAATGGCACTGGCACCACCACTGGGGCAAGCTGGCAACTGCAGCATGCTTAGATGGCCTTGGGGGTGCTCTCGGATGCATGGAACCGTTTCTAGTTCAGGCACGGCTCCATGAGGTGCAGATGCAATGTCTGGGAGCTCCCACCACCTTGACTTATATGTCAAGCGCAGAAAGGCTCTATATAATTGGGATGCAGCATGGGTTTGTTGTAGGATAGTAGGATGCTATCTCGGATCCTGAAAATTCTATTTATTATTATTAATTATTATTGTTTAATAATAATAATAATAATAATAATAATAATAATAATAATAATAATAATAATAATAATAATAATAATAATAATAATAATAATAATAATAATAATAATAATAATAATAATAATAATAATAATAATAATAATAATAATAATAATTTACATTTCTATCCCGCCTCATACCAAAGGTTTTTAGGTGTGTAACAACTGTTAAAACAACAGATTAAAAATAAAATATACATTAAAAGCACTTTTAAAAAAATTAAAAAATCAACAAATCTAAAACAATACACAGCAAGTTTAGGGAGTCCTCAGGTGTGTAAAAAATGCAGCTGGTCAGAGCGCAAAGACAGTCTCAGCACTTCATTGAGATTCTCCTGGCCAATCTCCCCAAGAGTCTGGATTTAAGAAAATGTGGGAGCTCTGCACTTCCTTTAAAAGCTGGCCATTTCTTTATGGTGCGAACACAGCATCAACCAATCACCCAATCCAGAATTTGCCATGGGTCTGAAGACTCAACCTTTTTCCTGTCCCAGTCTTCCGGCCTCTTTTGTGCTGCAGTGGGAAATGCCAGCATGTTTAGAAACAAAGCTGCTGTCTCCCCACATCATTTGGAGAAGCCTTTATATTCTGCACTACTATCAGGTGGTGGACTGAATGGATTTTGAGTAATGGTCAGTCATGTTTCTCTCTACACTTTGTATGAAATATCATGTGTTTCCCTACCAGTGACTAGAAAGCATTTACTTTGGCTTCTATTCGTTCCGATCGTGCTGATCGTGCTGATATCAGCAACTGTAATGTGGAAATGTGGTAAGTTGTCAGACCTTTTCTTAAATCACACTATTCCCTAAAATATAATTTTAAAACCTTCAGTAATCTGGCATCCCTCCATAAGTGTGGCTTCTTATCCACAGACTTCTTTAACAGCCTATTGAGAAAATATCTTGACATTTATGTGACTGTTAAATTGACAGAACCTTCATCTTTCAGAGACACATGGGACCTGTTCACATTTACCTGTAAGGCAAGGATCAGGCACTCCAGGATGCTCTAAGAGTATCCCAGAATGCCCTGATCCTCCATAGCTGTGGAGTGGTAAAAACTATTTTACAGTTTGACTGGGAGAGTCTAGGATGCTCCCAGTAAGCTCCCAAATGTAGCTCACTGTCACCCAGTGGGCTTTGTGGAGGAGTGCAGAATCAAACCCGGTATTCCCAGATAAGAGTTCGGCTCCCTAACCACTAGACTAAACCAGATCATGAATGTGCATTGCATCACAACATCCTGGTTGATAAGGTGGAAAAACCAGCCATCATCCCTGAATTTAACTTCCATGGTAATGAATTTCATATCCTCTTTGTTTTTTCTCTGGTTCAAGTGATAATTTTGTTTCAGTATGGATCCGATGAATTGGATGAACAGAAAGGGCAGTGTCCCAGGGAAGTGAAGATAAGGGGTGGAGGTGGGTGTTTGCATTTCAAATACCCACCCCAGCCCAAAGTTACATGGCACTCGAATGAGGACCTTTTCGCACCTTCTCTCAAGCACGATGGCTGGCAAACCTTTGGGATGGATTGGGTGTCCACACTTTGGGGTGCCGAATCCATACCAAACTTACCCAGCAGGTCCCTATGTGTTGGATGAGTGAAACCACCACTATGCTAGCGGTGATCGCATTGTAACAGCAATGGCAGCAACAGACATGCACGCCCCCTATTCGGCAACCTGGCAACGCATCACATGAGTGCAGCTGCCTTGCCCTATCCCACATGCCTGATCCCCAGAAGAGAAATCCATGTGTGTCTCCATGCTCCCAGGGTAATCCATGGTTTCCCCCTAAGTCGGATGTAGTACTGTTTGAAAAGGGGGGTTTTCTGCCGTGTATTTTCCTCCGTTGTGCCTGATGTAGCCCAGAGTAAAGCTGTGCATGGAGACACTCCGAGGCAAAACAAGCTTTTGGGCATGTAGATGTTGCCTTGCACATATCCTGAAGGTGAACCTTATAGGGATTTATATCTCAAGGCCAACACCTTGAATCTGTCCCAAAAGCAAACAGGTCACATCTTTATTAAGGTTGTTTTATTGTGTTTTATATTTAAGCTTTGTTTTTTGTATTTCTGTACCGCCCTTTGGTGGAAAAGGCACTAGAAATAAAAAAGGTTGTTGTTGTTGTTATCATCATCATCTGCAATTTTTAAAGGCCATATAGTAAATCGTTCTTTGTACTCCTTTGTGTTCCCAGGTAAGAAAAGCCAGCTGAATATAAAGAATCCAAACTTAAACACTGACAAAAATGTGAGTACCCTTCCTTAGTACAGATATACACCCCAAACCCCCACATTTGTTTCACTTTCAAATGGAAAATCTCACTCCTGTTTTTGCCGCTAGCCTGCTTTTTTTTTCTCCCTGTGGGAATGCTACGGGACTGTTAGGGTAAAGGAAAGTGAGGCGTGCCCACCTTCAATGTGGTGTTCCGTTAAACCCCATTAAGCACACATTAGAGATGGATAGGTGCAGACATGCCTCAACGGAAGTGTGCTAAACAGGTCCGCCTGTGCGGATGCAGGTTTCCCAATGTGTGCTTAATGGGTGTTACTGTGTGGACGCACCTTGCCGGAGGTGTGCTAAATAGGTCTGCCTGTGTGGACGCGGGTTTCCCAATGTGTGCTTAATGGGTGTTAAAAGGCCTGTGCGGAAGCACACAATGATATCAAATCTTACCTGTTATAGGGGATACTAACAGCATGGTAGATGAAGGACATGGGAGGGCCTACTACTACTACTACTACTACTACTACTACTACTACTATTTACAGCAACAACAGCTTTTATTTGTAACACCCCTTCCACCAAAGGGTGAAACAAGAAACATATACCATCCACAACAACCAACCAAATATATAAAGATATTCATATAAAATTAATTTCTACATGATGGCAAAGCAGGTTTTGATTCACACAGTGCTATAAGTCATCTCTTCTTCTGAGGAATAAATAGTAGGAAGGACATTGTCTTCTAAATCCAAAAAGTAGGATTTTCAACTGAGCCCTTGCACTAGTACTTCGGATGCATTAGAGAGAAATTATAAAATAAATTTTGGCTGTGTGGTTCTTAATAATTATTTTTTATTCTGTGTCTTTACAGGAATTGGAGTGTTTAGCTGTCCATCCTCCACCTTTGCAGGAATTGCAGCATCCCAATGATTATCATGTGGAAAAGGTGGATAGAGAAAAGGAAAAAACCAAGGGGCTCTCTATAAAGCTGATGGATAGGACAGTTAGGACAGTCAAGGGGAAATAGTCTTTCACCTCAAGGCCCATTGGTCTGTGGAATTTGCTTCCAGAAGAGGTGGTGATAGCAACCAGCCTGGATGGCTTTAAGAATTAAGGACAATGTATTGACGGCTACTAGAATGGATGCCAAGGTATCACCTCCAGGTTAGAGAGAGAGACAGGAAGCTTCTAAAGGCAATTTTCAAGGAGTTGAGTTGACAGCAAGTTGCCTCCTGTATGAGACAGAGTGTTGACTAGATGGGCTGTGGGCTGATTCAGCAGGCCTCCTCTTATGTTTTTATGTTCTTATTCTGTGTCTTTACAGGAATTGGATCGTCAAAGATTTCCAGGTACAGAAAAATATTATAATACCACACTGTGGGTGAAATTTATTTATTTATTTATGACATTTTTATCCTGTCCTTCACCCAAAAATCCCAGTACAGTCACAGCATATGATAACACAAAAAACACTAAAACTATATAATCCATACACTAGTCTGAATAATGGAGATTTGTTCATGCTGATTCCTTAATAAACAATCAGTGTGACTATTAAAATATGCTGTACTTCAGTCTCCCTTTCAGGTGCTCGAACATGTCAGTTAGTCAGGAAGCGGCAGCTAAATTATTAAATGCATCTGTCTTGTTAAAAGCAAAGCATTCTTCCTTTGAAACCACTGTTGCCGTTTCAAAGCGTTTCTTGAAGCAGTTCAGGCCCCTTTGCACAGGAACTTCCAAATTGTTACAGTTCCCAATGTTACAGTTCTGTCACGGGTTCAGTTTCCCCAACAGAAGACACAAATAATGTTAAAATTCAAGACAACTAATAGTTTAAATGATATTTATGCTTTACAGTATGAATACTATACATAGTACCATGGCATAACAACTATTCTCTTTCTTCTT
Source organism: Aspidoscelis tigris stejnegeri (assembly GCA_023333525.1). Classification (NCBI taxonomy): domain Eukaryota; kingdom Metazoa; phylum Chordata; class Lepidosauria; order Squamata; family Teiidae; genus Aspidoscelis; species Aspidoscelis tigris. The sequence continues at coordinate 84,186,303 of JALMGA010000002.1, read as the reverse complement.
GTTGCTATCTTCCTTTAACAACTTCTTCTGCAAAACTTTGGGACTCAGCATTTCTTTAGATTTCTGTTAATACTTATAGGAGCTTTATTATTCCAGTCCACAGTTCTCCATAACTTCAGTGTCCTCTGAAACACAAACTCTGCACTTTACTCTCAGCAGCCTCTTTTACTCCCATTCAGTTCTCACTTCCTCTGACAGATTCCCACTTTTCCTCTGGCATTCACTTAGCCATTCGGCTTCTATTTTTTTTCTTTGTCTTACTTTACTTTTAGGCCTCCAGTTCAGTTCTTCTTCATCTTTTGGTCTATTATTTAGGGGGGCAGGCTCTTATCTGGGAGTACTGGGGTTGATTCCACACTCCTCCTCGAAGCCAATAGGGTGACCCCGGGCTAGTCACAGCTATCTTCTGAGCTCTTACAGCCCCACCCACCTCACTGGGTGTTTTGTTGGGGGAAGAACAGAAAGCTTTGTCAGCCACTTTGAGTGGCTGAGAAATGGGTGAGAAAACAGGGTAGAAAATCCAGCTTTTCTTCTTTTTACCCCAGCTTCTCTTCCTCTCCCTCTGTCTTAACTTTATATTTTCCTTCCCTCAAATTTCTAACTCCCATGACCTCTTCTCCTACTGTCACTCAAAGAATCCTGTAAACCACCAAACACTCTTTCGCATGCTCCCTTATGGGTTCCATATAAGTCCTCACAGAGTGCATCCCCATGGGCATTTTAATCCAATTCACTTCAACTTTGGGAAGGACCATCCCCATGACTTAGTAATTAATCCAAATTCAGCACCCAGACACCCCCATGCAATTTCTTATTCCTGGATTTTATGAGGACTATACTGCTTAAATCTGGAAAAATAAAAGTCCTGATGAAAACAGGACTCAGTCTCCTTTTTGGAACTGAGTCCGCTTATTTTCCCCCACATGGGGACAATACTGGGCTATTTGGGGTGGAGGTCTAGCCTTCTGGCCAATGGCGGTCAGCTGTGGGTGGATTTTTTTTACAGATGTAAAGCTCCCCCTCTCTCTTGAAAGGCTTGCAATGGTAGAGTCTCATTCGAAAAAGGCAAAAAGGGGAGGAGCTACTTGCATTTTAAAACAGTTTTGCTTTAAACATTTGTATCTTTTTGTATTGTTATCAGAAAAGATACATTTAAGAATGCCTTGCAAAGTTACATTTTATTGTGCTGTGCTCAGTCCTTCACTGATCTGCTTAAGTGCACATTTGCCAGTAATCTCAAAAGAGAGAGGTATGAAAAAGAAAGTAATCACGTAGAAAATCTTTTAAAAACTGCCTTCAGTGAGAGTTTTGCTGCCTTTATTGCAGGCAGGGTTTGCACAAGGGGGGGAATTTAAAAGTCCTGTTTTTTATGTTTAAAAATAGTCCCCAAAATGGTCCAAGCAGGACTAAATCAGGAGTAAAAAAGCTGCATGGGGACGCACCCACAGTTTGCTAAGCAACAGTGCAAAAATGATTTGCTCTTACCTTCTTCTGAAGGACACCAGGGGCCAAAACTGCAGTCTTCTGCACACAGAGCAAATTCACTGCCACTGAGCTATGGCCTCACTGTAAATGAATCACTTTAAAACCATCCAAATTTTAAAAAATTGATTCCTGGTGCATTTTTACTTCCAGACATTGATTTGAGGTGTCACATTCCATCCATTGCAGAAGAAATGAGCCAACAAGAGGTCAAGACCTTTGTTCGGAAGCAGAAACTACAGTCTGTTCGCATAGACACAATTATCTCGGATAACGCAAATAATTCCACTGAACAGAAGATTAAACTCTTAGAATCCTGGTACCAGTTCCATGGGATGAAAGGTGCATATAGGATTTTAATAACAACTTTAAGAGACCTTGGTTTTAATGTTACTGCTGACAAAATTGAGCAAATTGTTGATGCTGATTTGAAGCAATCACAATCTCAGGCAGGTAGTAGTTCAGGTGTTCATGAATAAGTCGTACCTTTCCATAAAGATCCATAGCCGGAGAATGGTTTCAGGCAGAGTATGTTGTGAACTCTCAACCTTCTCTGGTGTTTTGTTCCAGAAGGGAATTTGAGCTGGTGAACTGGACTGGAGTGATGAATTCACCATATTATTTGTCCAAAGGTATTAGATATAAAGAAATGGTACTTGAAATCCTACTTAGGTGCTATAGGACACCAGAACATCTTTCCCATATAAATAAGATGATTTCCACTCAGTGCTGGAATGGCTGTCTGTGCATTTATTTCATTTACGTTGCTCCTGCCCCAAAGTTAAAAGTGTGGAGGGCATTATGAACAATGAAACAGAACTGATGATGGATGTTAAAATCAATATTGTTCCAGAGCTTGGTTTATAATATTTGCTAAAAGGATGTAATGAAAATATTCATAATGGAAAGCTCCTACCTAGGTCTCACTAAGTTAATTATAGCACTGGAATGAAAAAAAAAATTGATATGGAATCTGAAAACATGGTACGACAAACTCTGGGATGTGGCAAAAATGGAGTATCTGACCTATTTTAGGCAACTGGTGGATTTCTGAGTTAGATAATACTGAAAGAAAACAGATTGATACTTTCCTGATGTGATCTCTCACTCTGAAAGTGGACTAAAAGGCTGTGTCTTCACGGCAACCTTATTTCGCTTTCCCTAAACTGAGATAACAGAACCGGATGCAAATGCAAATTTGCCTGTTCCCATTACTTTCAGCTTAATCGCGTTCAATCCGGATTCTGAGAACATATGTGACTCAACGGGGGACTCCAGTGGCTACCTTTTAAAAGCTGCTTTTCGGGGTTGCCCTGTCCTCTTCCTCCTGGTGTGAACATACCACCCATAACAGACCCCTTCACAGAGCCTAGCTGGGTGGCTGCCTTGCCTGGATGGAGGAAAAATGGCACCAGGCAGCGATTCCTTTCCCTCCTCTCCCGATTGCTCAGGGCGCACAGCAGCGGCAGCAAGTCAAGCCCCTGAATTCGTCACAGCTAAACATTCATACATCTCTCCAAACGGTAGTTGCTTTTGTTTCTTTTCCCTTTTTAGAAGGTCAGCACTTTCAATAGCAAGATGGTTATCAGGTGTGAATTGCTTGTTTGCTACCGTGGATTGCTTGGATTGCTATTTGGGCTGCTGCTGCTTTTACAGCTTGCTTTTGAAGCAAGCTATTGGGGGAGGGAAACTCTCATCCCTTAACACAGAAGGGTTCCCACAGTAAAAAATGTGAAACATTTCAAGCGCACGAACCGGAGTGAGACCTCTTGAAATCAGGATTGAGATTCATCATGCTTTGGGGTGGTTTAACACGGGGAAATCGTGTTAAGCCAAACTGCTGTCTGGACTCCGAGGATTGAAAACATTTTGAATTCGAGATAAGGTTGCCGTGAAGACACGGCCAAAGTGGATTAAAACTTAGGGTGCTTCAGCACAGGCTGCTAAAGCACATTAACCACACATACAGGACACATACAAGAAACTTACAGGACTTAGCTTCCACACTGGAGGCCAGATCTGGGACCCTTTGAGGCGGCCAGTTCCGCACTCTGCCACATGAGACCTCGTTCTTAATGGGGTCTTGCTGCCAAAGGATCCGGCCTCCAGAAAGACCTTGAAAATTAGGTCTTCCATCCAGCCCTTCTCCTTGATCCGTTCGGAAGCAGGATGCTTCCACACACAAAGAGGTGAGGGACCAGATGTGCCAGCAGCCACCATCTTGGAGAGGGTGGAAGCAGGCCGGGCTGCCCCTGAAGCCCCTCCCCCATGCGCCGCTCGCGAGCAGAAACACACGGGGTGGTGCTGGTGTCACGGGAGGCTGGATCCCCTTTGGAATGGGTGATGCAGCCTCTGCACAGCACCCAGGGGATCCGGCCAGCTGGATCCATCCTCCCCACATATGTGCAGATGCAAGAAGCCTCCTCGGATCCGTCTCTATTTCAAACAGATCCTCGGGATGAAGGATCACCAGGAAATGGATTTTCTTAAATCTGTTCCTCAGCAGCAGGTGTAGAAGCACCCTTAGGTGTGAGTGCAGCCCCTTTGTAGAAAAAGTGGAGAGTGGTCTTGGATTTGGTCCTGTTTACAGAGAGTGATGGCAGTCTTCCTTAGTCTCACTTCCAAGCTTAGATCAGAGAGACCTGAGTTGGAAAAAAAATATCAAAATACATAGTCAAACATTAGATTTGTTTAAATTTCTTACTAAGTTATTTTGGAATTAAATATGTCTCGTCCGAGATGGCATGTAGCATCCTTCTGCCTGCTGTTTGGTTGGAGAGATTATTTTGGATGTTTTGTGTTGTCTTTTAAGCTGATATTTTAACTTGCTGTAGCTTTTATTGTTCTTATTAGTGTTAATAAAAATATATATATTTTAAAGTGTATATATTTGTTAGTTTCTTCCACTGCTCCTAAAATTTGTATTGTTTCCATTTGTCCATTGCCTGGAGAACATTGTTAAACTCTGCTTATAAATACAGGTTGTATCACTGCGGCTGTTTTAATCGTTTTACCGGAGCTCTGCTCATGTGCATGACAGCCCCTATACCCACCTGACAGCTGCTCAGCTGACTGCAGGGAAGCTGTCAGGTGAGCGTTTGGGGTAAAGCAAGCCCTTACCTAGGTGACTGTGCACTCAGGCAAGGGGGTGGGGTGGAGAAATCTGCAGCATACTGATGCAGGGATTTACCGCGGGTTTTCATGGGGACGGGTGGGTTCGGCTTGAAACCGCCCTGTCCTCCATTACCATGGGGAATCCTTAATGCGAATTAAGATTCGCATTAAGGCTGCCCTGAATCCACCCTGAGGTATTGGCAGCCCCATGGTGATGAGCCCATGCATAGAGAATCATTGTTGCCATGATGATGGCACTGGTGCATGCATAGTTGCACTAGACTCAGCAATCAAAATTTTTTATTTATTTATTTATTTATTTATTTATTTATTTATTTATTTATTTATTTATTTATTTATTTATTTATATTTCTATCCCGCCCCATACCCGAAGGTCTCTGGGTGGGTAACAACAAATCAATAGCAGTTAAAACCATATTAAAAACAAGACACAGGTAAACATGGTGGCACCTTGTCCGTAATCAGACACTCCCGGACACAAGTAAGTCTCTGGGTGCGTAGGGTTTAAACTAACGTGTACCAGCATCCCCAAGTGCAAACACTAGTACACATTAGTTGCTAATGCACTTTTCCTGTCCAGCAGATGGGAAGCCAAATGCAAAAACAGACATGAGCTCCACTGGGGACTTGTCCCCATGGGGCTGCAAATACCTCAGGGTAGATTCAGGGCAGCCTTAATGAGAATCTTAATGGTAATGGAGAACAGGGTGGTTTCAGTTGTGGGGAGAACAGAAGGTTTGTCAGCCGCTTTGAGTCCCCTTAAATGGGTGAGAAAAGCAGGATATAAAAGCCAACTCTTCTTCTTAAAAAGTAACCTAAGGGTGAGGACTGAACAGCTCAAGGTGATGCATATTATTCCAGGGATGTGCACAGATTTTTTGTGTGTGATTCATATCAAATTGAATGCAAGAAAATTGTGCTCAGCTTTGTAGACAGCTACGAAGGACATGGGCCCCGATAGACATCTGGATATGTGGCATCTGATCTGGTCTTCACGGCAGAAGATCAGATTGAAGACACCATTAAAGGGGTCTACTTTTAATCTGGATTTAAGTGCCCAAAGACCCCATTAAATCCAGATTTTGCTGGCACTTGAGGGTACAGGACATTCAGAATGGGGTCTTGTGTGCGGATGGTACATAACAGACCCGTACCAATTGAATACCTATCGGGTTCCTAATGGGGTCTTCGTTGTGCGTGCAGAGACAGCCCATGTTTCATCTACTGGTGGCAAATGTCTGAATTTCAGCCACATTAGGCACACCATCAGAGTTAATCAAGTCTTCTGTGCAGAGTTGGTGTGCAGTGAGATCTGCTGCCTGGTACCAGCTCACCCTCCTCCCATTTGACCACTTGCAGAAGACCTCATCAAGCGCCTGGTGAGTGTGCACTTGAGGAGACTCTTGCCTCCAACCATCTACCAAGAGAAGAATGCTGTCCTAAGAGGAGAAGAGTATTTGGGCGATTCCACACTGGCCCTCTGAAATACGGACCTATTAGATCCATATTTTGTAAATCCATGTCTAGAAAGATCTGTATCTAGTAGATATGGATCTACTAACACCCCTTCCGTCCACACACGCAAGGGAAGGATGGATTTATACACAGATTTGGGGTGGCTGCTGTGCAAATGTGCTCCGAAGGCCCTTCCCCCGTGCTCGAAGGCCCTTCCCCCCTCCGGCCCGCCCAATCAGCTCCTCTGGAGCCAAGCATGGTGAGCCGGGGACCTCCTATCTCAGGGCTCCCCCAGCTCAGAAGCCACGGATCGCGGCTGCTCAGGCCAGGGGGAGCTTCACCTACACCCCACCCACCCACCTCAGGGTGAGCGCATGCGTTCCGCTTCTTACCTGAATGTAGCCAGGCCAATGCTGGCTGCTGGGGGCCCGGTGCGCTTTGCGCGTGCACGCAGCGCACCTCCCTATTGGCCAGACCCACACGTATTCATACGAACATGCAATACACATTGGATAAGAATAGATATGTATCTGATACGAATAAATATGTATCGGATACGAACAAATACGTATCTGATACAAATAGATACATAACTGATACGTTTTACCAGTTTAACAAATGTCCGAACTATCCATACGAATATCCGTAAACATTTGTATTTATTCAAATATTAGTATATGAATATCCTAACAGTCTATTTGAGTTCAAATGTCCAAATTCAACTGAATTTTGCTGAATTTCGAATGTTGCGAATGCTTGTGCGCTTCCCTAGATGACATATAAACATTTTAAATAAATAAATTTTCTGTGTAAGTGAAGGAGTCCACCAGATGGCAGTATTGTAAGGAAAATAAAACAAGGAAATCTTCCCAAATCCATCTAGTAACAGTACAAACCCATTAAGTTAATCATTATGCACTTTTATGTATTTTTTGTCACTTTAAATGAACAAGGCCGTTTTGAGCAACTTTTTTTTTTTTAAAAAAGATTCACCTTTCTCTGGCAGAGCAAAAATGTTCTCCCATTGATCAAAATGGTTATTAGGTCCTTGTTATTTAACCTCTGTGTACCCAAAAGCTTTCCGTAGGTCCCAATCAGCTCTTTCTGGAAAATGTTTTGCACTGATTCCCAAAAATGAGATTCAGGGAAAGTGCAGCTTGCCGATTCCACATGATCTCAGGCTTCTTCTCTGGCAAAGAAAATGTTTTTGGAGACACAATGAAAGATGTTGATAGGATTAGTTTTACAGCTGCTTTTATATAAAATCCCCCTCCCCAATGGCACTGTCTGGATGGGTTCTGCCAGTAAAGGAAGATTTTTAAACATCCTGTTAAATTAAGGAGAGGGATTGACTGCACAAAGAAATTGGCAAGGGGTTGAATACAGCTTATTCCTTTTGGTTCCTAGAACACTGGAAAGAAGTATCTTTGGAGATAAGTCAGCAATTGTTAAACAAAACAAACATGTACACATACTTACAAACACACTCATGCACACACACACACACACACTCACACACACAAAAAGCTCCTCTTCGTGTTAATGAACAAAGTCATGACTATGGTAGCCACCTCCATGTTTGACTGGGGCCCCGTCTCCAAGCAATAAAACGTCTGTTAAAAGGGTTCTTTTGCCTCTGAGCGATCCCAAGCCCGGCTTTTCTCTGAGCTTCCAGCAACACAAAAGGAGGAAATTGCGCCGTAAAAAGACTGCCCTTTAAAGAAGACTACCAGCGCACTTTTTGGAAGCCGCAGGTATTCCGAGCAACATTGTACATGGAGACGCTCCGTGGCAAAAGGGGCGGGGATTGGCAGCCAAGATCTCAGAAAAAAAGCACCCTGGCTCTGCTTCTGCTGCCTGCCTGCACATACAATCTTAAACATTCACACATCTCCCAGAACAGCAGCACTTTCCCTTCCTTTCCCTTTCTAATGGTCAGAACTTTTAAAGAGCCAGAATTGCAACATTGTTATCAGGTGTGAAGTGGGTGGATTGCTACAGTGTAACGACTGCTGTACCGGGTCGATTTTGACAGTGAAATCACTACCTTTGGAAGCAAAGGGCAGGGGAGACAAACAGAGAACTTGTAAATACCCATGGCTATTTTTCTATTTTTCACTTCCCTATCAGAGCCCAGAGTGATCAGAGTGAAAGTGTTGAGAGTGAATGAGCAAACAATCGCGTGGTCGATAGCTGTAGCTGCTGCCTTTGCCAGCACGGGAAGCCATAGCTTAATGACTTGCTTCCGCCCGAGCGCTGGCTGCAGCCCGGCTGCCTTTGCATGGGGAGAGGAGACAGACAGATGGCTATTTTTCTTTTGGACTTGTTGGGGGTTGTCTCCCTGGTTGTGGCCACGCAGAGCGCAGTCCCTCCCCATTCCTGCTGGCACCCTATCAACCAGGGAGGGGGTGGGGAGAAAAAGATGTGGGCAAAGAAAACACGCTTCCGTGGGGACGGTAGGTGCATTTTAAACGCGTGTTTTGCCAATCCTCATGCGCACGCTTATTCCAGAATTGAACAGCACTTTTAAAGTCCGTTGGAATAGAGGGACAGTAGAGGGAAACTAGAAAGGCAAATAAGTTGCTTGGGGATGCAGCCTGGGGGTAGTTTCTCAGGAGATAAGCTGAGCAACAGAGAGGCAATCAGGAGCTCATTTTGCCACATGCAGCTGCGCACAGGCTGAGGTCACACCTTTACTTTAAACCTTCTTCAGTCCATCTTCAGATCTGATTGCTCACACCCTTTTCATGCACACACATGTTGCCTTAAGATACATGTGGTTGGACCTGGAATATTCAAAGATTAACTGTGTGAACATATGTGGGCTTCATTAAATCTGTGTGATATGAATACAAAGCTCTAAAGATAGGACAGATAATCCCAACTAAAGCCAGTCCTGGAGGTTCCAAACAATCCCCTTCTTCCTTCCTTCCTTCTCTCTCTCTCTCTCATGCACATGCACGCACACACACACGTTTTATATAGGTTCTTTCTGCATGGGTCCTGCTGAAGTTTGTACCATAATGCCGACAGTATCCAGATACCCAGCTAGGATGAGATAATGCAAGAAATCCTTCCTCTGTGATAACCAACTCCTAGCTCAATAGGGCTGCAGCCAACCCTGTGTTTGTGTGTTTTATGGAGGTGCACATCTGAGCATTTAGATCATGGCAAGATTTGGGCTCTTCAGCCCTTGCAACTTTGTTCCCAGTGTTACTGTTTGCAGCCTTCTTGATGCCCGCACTGTGGCTCTTGCATTTCTTTCTAGGAGCACCCACAGAGGATTCTTCCAGTGACCTTCCATGGAATTTTTATGTGGAGGTAGTACCTTGCCTAAAGCCCTTTCCTACCATAGTGTGCACTAGCGTGGGGTTGGCAGGTCCCTATTCTCAGATATAATGTCGAAAGAGCTCTCCTGTGAGTTTTTTATTAGAATTTAAATTACTTTTGAATGGGGCCAGGAAGTAGTAGCACCTCAGAGGCTTTTAGAACTGGAGAGTCCCTCCAGTGCACTGTTGCCCTCTAGGGCACAACAAGAGTAATCCTGTTTTAGGACAATATTTCTATTGGTTTACAAATGCAATGGCTTGATTAAGCAACTGATGGCAGAGTCTCACGCTACACATCTAATTAGAGTACAATGTGTTGGCTTCAGTGACAGAAAGAGGAACCTCGGTTATACAGAACTTTCATCATGTAAGTTTAGAGCCTGAAACTTTCATAATGAATTGACTTACAGTGGAAGGCTGAACCTGCCTATCCACAAGCAATGCCAGTTAAACTTCACTGAAGTTGCTCCCAGGTAAGTAGCTACTGGACTAAAGTCTTGTGATTTCTTTAATTAGAGGGCAACTTTACTTCAGATTTGATCCTTCTAGTTCAATAATTCACGAAACCATGGGTGACCGATGTATAAGGGCGAAGGGACTGTCCTTCTTTTACTGTGTTCATTTTACTTTTTAAAAATTTTATAAAAATATGAACACAAGCATAATAAGAAAAAAATAACATTATGACAGTATACAGAGAAAGTGGTATACATGTACATCCTTCCACCCACAGTGCACAAAGTCAGTGACATTGTATCATTCTTCTTTACCTTTTAAAATAATTTTAGTTGGACCAAAGAGATAGTCTTGTTATTTCATCTCTCAAAATTTCTGGAGCTTGGGGTCTCGTCAAATAGTTCAATAATTCTTTCCAGTTATACTTTCTTGGAGCATAGTTTCAATCCTTGGCTTTTAAATCTTATTTCCCACATTTTTTCAAATCTGTATTGTTCTATTAGATACAGTACTTATACCATTTATCTAATGTTCATTTAGTAGTATCTTTCCATCCCAATACAACTGTAGACTGTGCAGCATATATCATTTGTTCAAGTACTGTTTTATCTGCATTGATTCTCCCTTTTGTCACATGAAACAATGCTATTTTGGGTGTTAATTCCAAATTGATATTTAAAATATTATTAATATAGTTCTGAACAATTCTTCAAGGTAGTGGTCACACCTAAGGTTTAATCCGGCTTCAGACTGCCTTCAGAGTAAGAGAACACATGAGCAAAGTGACCAGTAATTTTCTTTCCACATTATCTATCCCAAAGGTAAATTTTCTGAGTTATTTAACTCAAAGGGTGCATCTCCATGGTCTCTTTTTGCTTCCCTCTTGTGTCAGATTTTAAAAATGCGGGTTGTAATTCGAAATAAAGCATCCCCATGTGGTTTGGGGCAATACGGATTTAAAATGTACTTTCCTGTCTCCGTGCAACCCGCTTTTTGTGAGCCCACATCGTTTTTTCCCACCCCAGCCCCCCACTCGCTGCAGCAATGACAGGCAAACACCTCAATTGAACCTCCAGAACACTAGAGTTTAATGGTTTTAGCTTTCATATCACCTAAGTGGTCACTTTTGTTAAGATAAATGCAGTGCACTTTAGGTTTAATGTTCTCCCTCATCTCTAGTTGTACAAGGAATTGACTAATTCCAGTATTGGGACTAATGCAAAAGTGATTTCTGTGTCACTGCGAGTGCAAATGTGGCAGCTTACCTCTTGCAGAACTAGCCTCTGGGAACAAGTGGAAACAAGACATCGAGTACCATATCATTTCCGCTGCCTTGCCCTCTGCATCTTCAGCAAAAAGGCCTTCATCTGTACTATTCCTAAAAGTGCAGGAATCTACTTCTCTTATTTTCTTAATTTAAAATATATGTATATATTTTATTTATGCCTGCCACTCCACTTAAATTCCAGATATTCTTTTCTGTATATTATAGCAAGTTCCATGATCCAAATTCCATGATCCCATAAGTAGGATGAAAAAAGGGGAGTAAGACAGGCACTTAAATATATTATAGGCTGCTTGTGGGCTTGTGGTTAGAGTGCTGGACTCATATCTGATGGTCACCAGGTTTGGTTCCACACTCCTCCATGAAGCCAGCCGGGAGACCTTGGCCTACACAGCTCTCTTTCTGAGCTTGCACAGTCCCACCTACCTCATGGAATGTCTGGTGTGGGAGAACAGGTTTGTCAACTGCTTTGAGTCCCCTTAAATGAGTGAGAAAAGTGGGTAGAAAAGCCAGCTCTCCTCCTCCTCCTCCTCTTCTTCTTTCTTCCTCAGCTATATTCACACCTAAATTTTAATCAAGCTTCAGCCCACTTTCAGACTGAGAGAACCCATCAGCAAAGCGGCAAAATGTTTTATCTGGGCATTCTCTAACTCAGAAACTCCACTTTGGGGTTAGACAATGTGGAAAGAAAATGACTCTTCACCTTGCTGATGGGTTCTCTCACTCTGAAGATGGACTGAATCTGAATTAAAACTTAGGTGGGAAAGCAGTTCTCCTCATTTAATACTGTAAACAGAAGGTTTGAGAAAGAAGAATGAAAATTGAAGTCCTTATTTCATTATCTCATTTTCTTCATTCCATCTTTAAATGGTTCTTGTGACCATCTTTTCAATGTCAGAGAACACACTGATAATTTAAAGGAGTATACTTTAAAATAATGTACAGGAGGGTATAGACTGAGGTGTGGTGTGTTTGTGGCCACAAATGAAAACCACTGGGTGCCAGTGGGTTCCTTAGACTGAAATAAACTGCTTCCCTTGGCCACAGCGTGAATGGCTGTGAGTTTCCTCTTGAAATGGTGGGAGAGAGTGGCAGGCGAACATAACATCTTTAGCACACTTGGGGAAAGTGCTTCTGGAACTCGTAAATAATTCTTTAATTGCTACCGTTGTGTTTACATTTCATCCCAGTGGTCTGGCTTTCTTCCACCCTTGCATGCTGTTCACCTGGAGTACGTGACAAAAAACAGGCTATTGACATTCTTTCTTTACTTTTGGGATTATGGAACTCGGCTCAAACTTTTCTTGAAATTTTCATTCAACATCACCTGCAAAATGGGGCACTATGAAGGGGCTTTTTCTATCCAGCTTCTTTGTTGGGATTCCCCCACCCTCCAATACCAGAGGGCAGGTTCCTTCTTTATATTTTACAGGTATGGCAAATACTCCTATGCTCCATCTATGTAGCTTTCAGAAGGGAGAAAAGAAAGAGAATAAAATATTTCAAGCCATCAATTAAATAATGGGAAAACAAGTGGAAAATATCTGAGGTTTTTTGAACTTATTTTGAACTTATACTTGAGGATCAGGATAATCTTATAGGCGGTTGGGTTTAGTCTTACTTGAATCTTTCTTGAGCCACTGACCAATCAGCCCCCTGATAATCTTTTTGGGGGGTGGCAGGCACAACCCCCCAAGTCTGATAAATTTCAGAAGTCATTGTCACTTGACCAGCTTACTGATTTCAGCCACTGAGTATCATTTTCAGCTGTCAACTGGCTTCGCTCTTTTCCATAGGTTCTTCTAATCCAGCATCAGTCCAGCTCTCAAATGAATTTCTGTCACACTCTCTAGTAGCTTTATAGGCTACATATTGAACAGTGAAGGAAACAAAGTACTTTGCAATTCAGGATTTCCTTTGGCCCATATACTGTTCAGGTAAGCAAAGGGATAGTAACACAAAGGCCGCAGTTACACTTTTACTTTAATCATTCTTCACTCCCAATCCCAGCTCGTTTGGTTACATCTTTAAATGCCAAGCTCTATTTTTCCTGGATTTTCCTCCCTCTATTCAGGTTTTCCTTCATTTGGGTCAACATAACATTAAAGTTTTAATCCCCTTCCAGGAGGCCACTGTTCTGGCTCCCCAGCTGCCCAGAAAGTGATACATTGGCAATCCTCTGCTCTGAGTCTTGCCCCTCCCCTTCCCCCTTGCCATGACAGTCCTTCCTCTGCCCCATCATTGCAATCTCCCTCCCCCCAAAACATCCTTGCCTTGATTTCCTTTCCCTGTCACTGGATTTGCCTTCCCACACCTCCCTCTTGCCTTGATTTCCTTTCCCTGTCACTGGATTTGCCTTCCCACACCTCCCTCTTGCCTTGATTTCCTTTCCCTGTCACTGGATTTGCCTTCCCACACCTCCCTCTTGCCTTGATTTCCTTTCCCTGTCACTGGATTTGCCTTCCCACACCTCCCTCTTGCCTTGATTTCCTTTCCCTGTCACTGGATTTGCCTTCCCACACCTCCCTCTTGCCTTGAGTTCCTTTCCCTGTCACTGGATTTGCCTTCCCACACCTCCCTCTTGCCTTGAGTTCCTTTCCCTGTCACTGGATTTGCCTTCCCACACCTCCCTCTTGCCTTGAGTTCCTTTCCCTGTCACTGCTACTGTCACAATGATTTCCTTCCGCCTGCCCCAATGTCCCTCCCCCTCCCCCTGCCACGGATTAAAATGGTAAGGTGTAACTGCAGCCAAAGAGAGAGCACAGTCTCTAAAGGTAAACCTATGTGGAAACTGAAAATGGCAGGAACTGAGACTGCCTCTGGATGGCAAGAAGCCATGCAGAATATAAAAAAGATCCCATAATTGCCTCTTGCTATGGCCCACAAGATGCAGGCAGCAAATCCCAGCACAGATTCACTTGCCTTATTTATTTATTATTTATTAAAATATTTATATCCTGCCCCATATCCCAAGATCTCACATTCACATCTGGCGAGATACATACAAGATCACATCACTGGGGAATTCCAGAAGCCAGGCAAGCAACCACCCCCTTCCTTTTGTTGTTTCTCATGTCCTTGCATAGCTCATGGAAATGCCCAACAAATGCAAGAAATTTTCCTCAATAACAATGCAATAAGGTTTTCAGGGCTATGGTCACACCTTCACTTGAAACCTTCTTCAGTCAATCTTCAGGTCTGACTGGTCACACCTTTTCATTTCTATCCATTTCATTTGTGGACTTTCCACTCAGGAAAATCCAAATGGAGGGTGGAAAGTCCACAAATACCATGGATAAAAATGAAAAAGTGTGAACAGTCAGGCGTGAAGGTCAACTGAAGAAGGTTCCAAGAGAAAGTGTGACCACAGGTAGAGTTCTGCAACCAGCATTGCATTGCATTGCATTGGGAAGGACACAGGGAAGTTTGGTCTCCTTGTGCAACACCAAGAGATCACAGACTTTGCCTGTGACATGGTTGCCCTTTTTTTAGGTCCCCACTGACTTCTCTTTGATTGAAGAGACAATCCTCAGATGACGCCTAGCACCAGAAATGGTGCAAATGGTTGTGGCGCTGGACGCGAAAGGTAAGGTTCTCGTTAGGGTTGGGATGTGTGTGGTGGACGATTTCATGCACCACCATTAGTAGACAACAGGGTAACATATGATAAGACAGGAGGTGTTTCTGGGTTGGAAACACCTCCTGAAAGTGCAGATGCTCCTTACCAAAAGTTAACCCTATTGTGTACTAGGGGCCAGGTGAGTATTGGTCTCAGGAGTTATCACTGCTTTCTCTGGGCTCAATGGTCATAGATAGGACTAGGAGGCTGTTCATGGCATTGCACCCACTTATACTGGGTCTGACCTGATAAGGGCAGGCATCTGCCTGTTTAACACTACTGAGGCCAGCCAGTATTTTCCTCATCTGATTTGTGCAATAAAATTTTCTTTAGAGTAGTTTTGAAGCAATAGATGAACTTAACTCTTCTAGCTAGCCAGGTCTCCCCCAGTATTGGCCCCAGCACGTTTGTAAAAAGGAAAGGGGCAGACAAAGGAGTTAAGTTTTTCCACATGTTCCAATGCCCTCCTAAGAATTAAAACTGTTCCTTCTTTGGCTGAGTGACAGATCATTCTGTGAGTGGGAAGGGACAATAAAAGCCATCGCAGTTGATCTACATGAATCATCTTAGTGGCTGAGGGTTCAGGGCCTCTTTGTATCCTCTGGGGGAGGCTGAGCATGGGGTGCTCACCCCCACTCCTAACAGTTCCTACTGCTGATGGCATGCACTTCCCTTAATTGTGGATATTCTAAGTTCTTTTGAAATGATGATGATCTTTATCGATTCTCCAGAAGCCTCGTCTGGTCATTCTGCCAGAAAAAAAAAATCTGTAGGTTTAATTTTAAGTTGTTTTGCTTTTAAGCAAAAATAAAAAATCACAGCTGGGCAAATACCAGAACCCATAAGCCAGCATAATGCTGCCAGTTCCTGCTGAAACCAGTCCTGAAGGCTCTTCTATGGCTTGCAAACACACAGAAACACATGTATTAATTTGATTTATAATCTGCCCTTCACAGCAGTGGCAACTTGTGTAGCAAAACCAGCAGGACAGTGGGAAAAGGAAAACTGGAGATTGGAGCCTTGCTTTTGATTTTACCAAACTGTGCTTTCATCAGCTTGTACATGAGAGCTTGCTTTTCTTTCTTTCTTTCTTTCTTTCTTTCTTTCTTTCTTTCTTTCTTTCTTTCTTTCTCTCTCTCTCTCTCTTTCCTTCCTTCCCTCCTTCCTCCCTCCCCCACTCTCTCTTTCTCTTTCTTTGACACAGAAAGAGAGAAGGGGAAAGTTTGGCCTCTTTGAACAGAGGCAGGGTTTGCACTGGGGGCAGGATTTAAAAGTCCTGGGAACAGCTATATTCAGCTTTTCTTTTGTGAGTGGGAACAGCTACATTCGGATTAATCTTCAGGCACACTATACAGATTAAAAATAGTCCAAATGGGACTAAAGAAAATAGTCCAAACACGACTAAAACAGGGATAAAAAAGCTAAGTGGGAACGCACCCTTAGAAAAGTGATGCAACTGGACCTAAAACTCAGACACCACCAGATTAGCTGAGAAATTATGGACATTGCAAGATTTGGGCAGCAAAAACCAAGAACCCATTCCAGCACTCAGCACACATTCACTGGGCCCTCACAGCACTTAACCTGAAAGCTGAATACAGAGGCACCATTAAGAGGTGAGATGGGCAAATGCCAATGCAACAGATGTGCTGACTTGATTGCCCCAAAGGCCACTGAGGAAAACCATCAGAGCAATTCCATGGACATCGGATTGACTAATTGCTGGTTAACCCAAACAGTGACCAAAAACCTGGAAGATCAGACTGTCTGGTCCAACTTCTGGGCCCATTTCTGGGGCGTTTTTGCACTTCCCTTCCCATCCGCTAGATGGGAAAGGAGCGAAATCACCCAACATTGACTAACGCTCTCACTTTTGAGTACTAGCCACTTTCAGTCTAAGCCCCATGCAATTAGTCACTCACCTGTGATTGATCCTGGGGCCAGTACTCTTTAAGATGCCACCATCTTAAGCCAATGTACACTACAGCCTCTGATATGCAATCAAGACACATGCTCACTAGGCTGCTACAGCCTAGAAGTGCGCCCACCCTCACCTGAGCTGTTCTAATGTGGATGAAGTGTGGAGCACTGTTTAGGACTATCCCAACCTATACCCCAGACTTAGCTGGAACATCCGGCAGTGAGAGCATTTGATCTTCCTCCGCCTCACTGCAGAAGTCCCACCTCCTGGCTGTTGCACTGGCTGGCAGGTGGCAGATCCGGGAGGGGGAGAGAGACTGGTCTGACCCAGCAACATGCCTTGCCACCCCGGATCACCTCCCCCACCAACCTGCCTGTGCATGGCATTGCCCAGGGGCAGCGTATCTGCATGTCCCCTACCAGCCTCCCTCCTCTTGGTGGCCACAGGACTTTTCCAAACAAAGAGGAAGAAGTTTTCATTTTTGGGTGTCCTCAAATGTACCCAGATCCACTGCATCTGTGGGTGGTGGGATTGTTTTGCTTCAGCCCAGAACAACTGGGATCAAAGAGAGAGTTGTGATTGGTCCAATGGGTGCAGCAAGGCAAGAATGCAAAGTGTACCTGGGGGTGAGGTCTGCCATTGTCTCCACCAGCAAACAAATGGCCAGTCCCTATTCTGAAATATAATCTGGAATAAGACCCGAAATAAGTGCAGAAAGGGCCTCAGTCTCTTTTCCCTGGTTTTTTCCACATCTGCCAATCTTTCTGAGAGGCAGAAACAGGGAATTTGTGTCTTCTGCATGAGAAAGATACAGCTACAGCTATTACAATTAGAATAGCCTGGTAACCTCAACAGTCAAATCAGGTTCCTCCTTGAAAGCAGATGAAATCATGCCAAGTGCAGACAAAATTTTAAGCCAGGTAAATCCAGGTCATGGTGAAATCAACACAACTTTCATCATGAGTATTATCTCCCACCAATTTCAGTGGAACTTAATTTATTCAACAACACTTTATTCAACAAGACTGCTAGCTATTTATAGCAGAGAGTGTTTTGAAGCATAATGTAAACTTAGTGGATAGTGTCTACTTGTTTATGAAATATTCCTGAAATGTTTATGTAGTTTTAAAAGGTGCAAGTCACCCTAAGTGCTGTTTTTGACTAGAAGGTGCAAATTTTAATTTTTGTTTGTATGAATGCTTTAAGATAAACAAGTCTGGGGGAAAAATGTATAAAGCCTTTATTTCTCATGGCTTCTGTTCTGAGTTAATCCTAAGCAAAGTATTTTTAGAGTTTCATAAATTAAGCTGCAAGCACATGCTGTTGAGGAATGCAAGTATGCCTGTGGTCAGAAAACAACAGAATAGTCCATCTGTGGCCACAATGTATTTTGAGTTGTCTTCTGACTTGTCCAGACAGCATCCATTTTAATTTGGGCTTTGACCATCTATCTTTGTTATTGTCCAGCCCTCCCAATCTCAGTTGTCCAATCTGCTGGTATGGAACTATTTTGTCCCCGCCCCTCTCCTCTACCTTCCCTCTGTGATTGGACAATGCCTTCCTTTCATGCAAATTGTGGCTTTCCATGGGAGGGTAAGGGCACCACCTCTGCCTTTCCCCCTCTTTGATGCTATGCAAGTGGACCCTCAACTCCATGTCCCTTATAGATAAATCTATCCATGGCTAACAAAACAGACAGCAGAGTAAGAAATAAAAACATTATCAAACTATGATTTTATGTCACCATTCCTCTTCATTAGAAGGCAGTATTAGCAGGGAGTAGCACCTTTTCCTTTCCTCATGGCCCCTCTTGGTGCTGTCTCTTCTCCCAGGCTTACAGACCCCTGAGTCCAAAGAAGGGTGGATGGGAGAGAGGGAAGCAATGAAGGCAGGCCCAGAAGCGATTCCTTGGCTTGGGAGACACAAAGTGGAAGGCTGAATGGTTGAGGGAAGGAAGAGGCCAAGGTCTGAAGAACTGGGGCATTCTGCAAGGCCCTGGTCACACCTTCACTGTAAGTTGTCTTCAAGCCATCCTCTAGCCCCAATCTGATTTATAAGTGGACTTTCCATCCTCCGTTCATACTTTCTGGAGTCTGCTTTTTCCCAGGATTCAGTCCTTTTCAGCATGGCAAACCAGACTAAAAGAGGCTGAGCTGGACCATGATGGGTGGAACCTGCCTTCCCTTCCACCCAATGCCTGTACATGTGGGCGGTACACACCCGAGTTGGTAGCCCTCTTGCCCTCCCTGTTCCATTCCTACCAAACAGTTTCTGCTTGGCTTGCCAAACAGCTTTTTCTTTACTCACCACTGTTTCTAAGATGGTCCCCAATCCCATCCTGACCCTGTTAATCTTGATGCAGAGTTGGTTATCTTGTTACCTGGTTTCGGCGTTTGCTCCGCTCGGCTACCGGCAACAGCTTCTCCAGCTCCTATCAGGAATCCAGCTTCCGTTGCGCATAAAATAGACACAGTCTCCGAGTTATCTCTACTTGAGGCCACGATTTATTGCTTGAAGGTTACATACTATGTACAAATCATTTACAGCTTAGCCCGGCAAGGTTACACTCCGGTCCATGTGGTTCAACATGGCTCTCTCCTTCCAGACTACATTCTTTTAGAGATCAACACAACAACAACAATAATGATGAACGAATAAATTCCCAGCAGCCTACGCTGCACCTTATACAGGATTCTAGCTGCTGACAACTTCCGGTAGTTGTGTGAGCTGTCTCCCCCTCCCATCTGGGGTTACATGCCTCGGAGCACATACTTTGACCTTGTAGGATATCTACTGCCTGTCTTTTCCCAGGAGACAGAACACACTATCTTTGGTTGTTTTCAAATGCACATCCGAACGTTTTTTTTGTTTACTCTTCCAAACACCAACAGACCCACCCCCCATTCCCCTTAGTTCCAATCACACGCTGGCAGACTCTATCATTTAAAAATATATATATAAATCAGTTTTGTGCAAAACTAATAAAGCGATAGATCATAGTTTTTCGTTTGTTCTCTAGTGGCTTTGCAGAAAAGCTGGAATGGTGTTTGTTTGTTTTTTTAATGACCCAAAAAGTTTTGTTAGGAGGATCAGCGAGTACAAAAGGGGAGAAAGAGTAAATGATACAGTTCTAAGGACAATGTATCCTCCATTTTCCTTTAGCAATTTTCAAGGGAAACAATGTTTCCTTTCAGTGAAAGGGGACTTTTACTGAAAAGCAGAACTGCTTCAGCAGCTTTAGGGCAAATGACTGTGTGTGGGGGCGGGGACAGGATTAGGATAGCTTCAGTTCAGCTTCTGAACAGGATGGACTATTTCAGGAGGGTGTGACGTTTCTTGCAGGGAGGGAAGTGAGGGAGCCGACATGGTTGTGGGAAAAGCCAAACTGGAAGGGAGGGAAAGGAGGGACAATGAAAGCAATAAATACAGTAACAGATTAATGCTAAGTACTCATGCACATGTGCTGATAAGACCCACCATAAGCCTTCTTCACACACCCCTTGCGTCCCAGCTGGAGCACAGTGGACAACCCCCTCGCTGACCCACTTGAAGGCTTCTCAGGGTCTCCAGGCACACCTTGCATCTTGCCCCACTGCACCCCTTGGCCCATTCACTCAAACCCTGGCCCCTTTCTTCTCTCAAGCAGCCACCCCTCCACTAAGTCTCTCCCAAGCCCAAGAACCATGTCTAGATCTGCCTTTGTTGTTTCCTTCTTCTCTCTCATCCACCTCACACCCTCCACTCATGTGGCAGTGACCCACCAAGGACTGACAGTCCGCACAGATAAACACAGAGGCTTCCATAAGCTGGCTTCCACCCTCTTGCCCCCTTGCCTTCTTTTTTCCCCACCTCAAAGGCCGAGAGAAACATAGGCCATGTCTTCACAGCAACCTTATGTCGGATTCAAAATGTTTTGAATCCTCGGAGTGCAGACAGCAGTTTGGCTTAACACGATTTCCCTGTGTTAAACCACCCCAAAGCGTGATGAATCTCAATCCTGATTTCAAGAGGTCTCACTCCGGTTCATGTGCTTGAAACGTTTTACATTTTTTACTGTGGGAACCCTTCCGTGTTAAGGGATGAGAGTTCCCCCCCCCCCAATGGCTTGCTTCCAAAGCAAGCTGTAAAAGCAGCAGCAGCCCGAATAGCAATCAAGCAATCCACTGTAGCAAACAAGCAATTCACACCTGATAACCATCTTGCTATTGAAAGTGCTGACCTTCTAAAAAGGGAAAAGAAACAAAAGCAGCTGCCGTTTGGAGAGATGTATGAATGTTTAGCTGTGACGAATTCAGGGGCTTGACTTGCCGCTGCTGCTGCGTGCCCTGAGCAATCGGGAGAGGAGGTAAAAGAATTGCTACCTGCCTGGTGCTGATTTTCTTCCATCCAGGCACCCAGCTAGGCTCCGTGAAGGGGTCTGTTATGGGTGGTACGTTCACGCCAGGAGGAAGAGGACAGGGCAACCCCGGAAAGCGGCTTTTAAAAGGTAGCCACTGGAGTCCTCCCTTGAGTCACGTACGTCCTCAGAATTCGGATTAAACGCGATTAAGCTGAAAGTAATGGGAACAGGCAAATTCGCGTTTGCATCCGGTTCTGTTATCTCGGTTTAGGGAAAGCGAAATAAGGTTGCTGTGGGGATTTGCCCATAATGTCTGCCCAAGGGAGGGACTGAATGGGAAATGAGCTCTCCTTGGCCCAGCAGTGAGAACGGGAATGTCCATTGGTGATGCGGGAAAGAAACACCTTCCCTCTAAAGTTCTGTTGCGCCCAAATAGTCTTCCTGCCAGATCACAGACCTACATATGTAAGCAGGCTAATCTGCTTAAACAGTCTCAGTGCTGGAATTATCCAAATGCAAGATCGTCCAATTCTGTACAATTTAGTCCATAAAAGAAACAGAAATGCTTTTCTTTTAATTAAAAAACCCTGAACTCTCAGAACAGAAAACAGCTTGAAATCTGTTTAAATGTCACAATAGACCACAGCCTATGTGCTTCATAAAGATTCCTGGAAATCATGGTTGGGCAAGTTAGGGCATTTCTACACACAGCTCCAGGAATCATTTTTATTCAGTGTTGTTTAACACCGAAGGAAAACAGAAAACAGCTTGTCACTTTGCTGATGTATTCTCTCACTCTGAAAGTGAACTGAAGCTGGATTAAATCTTAAGTACGGCCACAACCCAGGAATCAGCTACAACTTGATGGTACCCAACAACAATTTTCAATTTCAGATATCTTAGGAAGTCTGATAATATTACACGCTGCACGATACTATCCATATATATATATATATATGGACAGTATCATGCAGTAATAGCTCCATCATCTGTCACTAGATTATTCCTTTTTTCAAGAAGCAGTCACATATAAGTGGAAACATTTAACCAAGAGGCAAGGCAACATAAATCTGGGGAAAAGCTATGAGTTTTTATTGCCTGTATTGTATTTATGATTTTGTAAATCTGGGTGCCATATGATATCTATTGCCACGGAAATGGTTTTGGTGTTTGAAGCTGAAGCCCAAAGTCTTTGCTTTTAAAGTTGGAATAATTACAGAAATTGAGTGGATTAGGCATGGGATTATTTTAAAACTATATGTTGGAACAGCACTTAACCAGAAATAGTGGGTGCTTCCACACAGGCCTTTTAACACCCATTAAGCACACATTGGGAAACCCACGTCTGCACACATGTACCTATTTAGCACACTTCCGGTGAGGCACGTCCGCACAGTAACACCCATTAAGCACACATTTGGAAAACCGCGTCCACACAGGCAGACCTATTTAGCACACTTCCAGCATGGTGCGTCCGCACACTAACACCCATTAAGCACACTTTGGGAAACCCGCATCCGCACAGGCGGACCTGTTTAGCACACTTCCGGTAAGGCGCGTCTGCACATATCTGTCTCTAATGTGTGCTTAATGGGGTTTAACTGAACACCACATTGAAGGTGGTCTTAATGGGTGTTTTGCTCTAAATCTGCATTAACAGAGGACGCGTCCGCACACGGACAGGAGAGAGAACACATGGGGCGGGACAGGAAGTCTCCATGTTGAGAGAGGCAATGGCAGGAAGCTGCCATGTTGAGTGAGGCAGGAGAAGCACAGTCCAGCCATGAAGTCCCTCTCACATGGGCTTTGCATCAGGCAGATGCCCAGCTACGGCGGCAGAGGGGCAGCAAGTCTGAATGTAGCGATTCCATGCACAAAAAGCCAGCTTCATCTCTAGGCGGGCACTGGATCTTAGACATGCTGTTGATTGGTCCGCGCACGGCAGGAAAGGAGCGGTGACTGATGGCTGAAGGCTCCAATCACGCGGCTCCTGGGGCAGCCATCTGGAAATATATGCTACTGCGTCCGCACAGCAAAGGCAGAATCTGTTCCTCGCAATCCATCCTTCCCACGCATGTGCGGACGGAAGGGGTGTTGGTAGATCTGTATCTACTAGATCCGTATCTACCTTAAACGGGATTTAGTAAATCCGGATCTACCTTAAATTGGAGTTAGAAAATCCAGATCTATTCTAAACTGGTTTTAGTAAATCCGGATGTAATAGATCCGGATTTAAAACGGTAAGTGCAGAAGCAGCCAAAGAATTGATATGCTGTTAGTGATAAAAACAAGAATCTTGCATGAGGGCTAAGAAGGCAAAGAACTACACAGGAAAAGATTTCTGGCACAAGCTGGTGAATAAGATCACAAAGTAAGGGCCTTCTTTTAGTTCTGCTACTTTTTAGAGGTGCAAGGGGTTGGAGCATGGAAGAAGGCTTTCCCTGAGGCTTTGGAATAGCCTCCCAATGGGGCTATACCAGGCACCAACATTATATGATGTGTGGTTAAAATGTAAGTTTTCATCTGTGCATTTTATTCATATTTCCTCTGAATGTAATCCTGCCAGCATAGGAGGGAGGAATGGAGGGAGAGAGGTTTAAATTTTAATCTCTAGGTCTGTACCCAGATTAGTGGAATAAAATCCCATGATAGAAAAAATTGCAGCTTACCTGCTGCGAAGCCTCAATGCACCATCTGGACGGCAGCAGCCTCCCCACAACTTTCTCAGAGAAAGCTGCAATACTTCCATGGAGCGTGCAGTGTGGCGTGCGTCACTTGGGATGGGGCAGCCAATGGGCTGTTTTCGCCCTCGTGTCCGGACTGGCAGGAAACTTCGCATTTACCTGATACTGCGGAACAAGTGTTGATTGTTCCACAGTAGGTAAATTCAAAGTAGCAGCAGTATAATGTACTGCTGCTATGAAGTATCAGGCATCAGGTGTGATGCCCACACCCTAACTGCCCATCGGAATGTGCAGTATCTGTAAGTCTGGAGATATCCTGTGTCTTATTGTATGCTGTAATCCACCCTGGGATTTCCAGTTTAAGAGTGGGATACAAGTGTTATAAATTAAAATAAAATAAATACAAATATATTTGATAACCATTTCACTTCATCTCACTCCAATTCAAACATTTTAAGAGTAGAGAATACATCTAACAAAAAATTTTAAATGCAACAGTAGGAACCGGCCCACCAATGGTTTGAAAATGTTTGCATACTTATATCACTGTTCCGTAGTTTTTCTTTTTTAAGAGTTGCATCAACCAGAGACAGCCTCCACATGGTCAGAAAAAAATTAAAAGAAAAAACTGACTTAATGGCTGTGGTGACAACCACCTTGCTGAAATACTCTGTTTTATTAAGAAGTTGGACTCGAAGTCTGCCAGTTAGTTCCTTCAAGCAGAAAAATAGGTTAGACCACCGGTTCTTAAGCTGGAGTCCAGGCATCCCCAGGGGTCTGTGAAGGCCTCATGAGGTCTGTGGTAGGCCAGCGGGGACATTGGTTGGGGGAAACAGGCAGGGGATGCAAGGTGGGAGGGGGAGTGAGGGGAAGGTGCAATGGGTGGGGTAGGGGTTCATGGCAACAAAAGTTAAATAAAGGAAAGTGGTGAAGAAGAAAAGGGGAAAAAACTGCGTTAGGACATATTTATCTTTGCCTATTTACCAATGGTATTTCGTTGTTACCAAAGGTTTTAATATTTTCAGCCTGAATTATTTATATCCCTTCTTCTTAGGAAAGTTTAACTGGAAAAGTTTATGCTCCCATTTTCCAGAACTACGGCAAAGAAAACAAAGCACACACCACTTATCTCAGGAAAATTTTTCATTTGATTATTTCTGCAGTAGCACTTGTTATCAAAGATCAGATAAAACAAGTAATGAATATAGTGGCTAATATATTCATCTTCCTGGTTTTGTCTCGTTTCCGTAGGTTTGTATTTTGTTAGAAGAAAGCTCAACATCTTCCATGAGATAGAGAACATTGCTCTAGTGTTAACTCTGATTTTAATTAAATAGCAATAAGCTCTGATCTCAATTAAAAGCAATAAATTCATTTTTGTTGTGCAAAACATGGATCTTCTGATCTGTTGTAAGAAACTGAAATGATCTGTATCTTACAAAACTGTTTTCCCGGAAAATTTCCCTGCAACGTTAAAATGTATTTGTGTCATTTCAAAGCTATGCCTGCATCTTGACCTTTGGCTTAATGTTCTGCAAATATTGTAATTAAGATAATTCTGAGTGTATAAAACTGTACCCCCCCAAAGTTTAGTCTTGTAATTTTAAAGAGAACCAGTGCATTTTATATCAAGAATTAAAATTAATGGGGGGGGGCTTGAATCTTCTTTTGTCACAAAAGAAAAATATAAGGTCCACATTGTAATTAATTTGGGGTACATTAGTACCCTAACTTAGATCAACTTTTGATTATTAATCTTTGATCTGTAGCCTCACAATCATGCTAATGTAGGGCATACTAAGAGGCACCTCATGGTCTGAACCCTGCCAAATTCAGCTCATAGTCCTAACTGGTTTGTTCATTTCCAGTGGGAGAACAATATTGTCCCGTGTTAAATGCTCTATCTTATATTTCCTTGCACTTTTCCTTTGTTTGCAGGCTGGCTGAGCTTGGTGGTCATCAGAGATGAAAAATGTGTAACATGGATAGACCATTAGATGCAAACAGGCTGGTTCTAAAGGAGTATAAACTAGCAAAGTTATTGTTGGAAGTTATCTTCAAGCTAGGGTACAGATTAATCAAAGCATTCAGTCATTCACTGTTGGAGGAAGGGGGACAGCAGGATCAAAGTTCCTCAGAGTCTGATGTGAAAACCCCAAAATTGGCATGGGGATCTGGAGGGGGATCTGAAGGCTTGGGATGACTGGACACATCCTTTAGGTTTAGGACTTTGACAGGTAAATTCCTACGGAACAAGCGAAAGGTTTCAAAAACTAAAAACATCATTAAAAAATTCAGAGCAACCTCCAAACACCATGCTGTATCTCCCAGGTATCTCCAGGTATCTAAGAACCTACATGCAATATTGGAGGCTCCAGTTCAGAGTTGATTGAAGTCACAAACAACCCTGTGTGATAGGCCATCGGGGCCAAACTTGAGCATCTTTGAGTGGAGACTTCAAAATTGGTTTGTGGATCCTGGAGGGTGGCACAAAGGCCCAAGCCAGTCCTGAGACTGTTTGTTTGTTTGTTTGCATTTTTATCCTGCCCTATACCCAGAGGTTTCTGGGTGGGTAACAACATCTAAACTCAACATCATTAAAACAATAACAGCATCTGTCAGTGGGAAGATAAAAGTGTGTTCCCATTTAACTGAAGGCCAGGGCAAAGAAATGCATCTTCACTGCCTTCCTAAATGTGTACCCCTGAGGAGCCGTGCAAATGAGTTCCCAGGGTGTTGAGTCAGAATCTCCCACTAACCAGTCTCTGAGATTGGCCATGGAGATAGGAACAGAACCAATGCCACACACTGCCTCCAATTCCTAAACTCTGTAGCCTTTCCAGGAGAACCAACAGGGTTGCACTCTCTCTGTCTCTTTCTTGGAGAAGGTCATCAACCAGGGCAACCAAGGCAATTGGTCTCATCCTTCAGGTTTTTTTCCTTTCACATTCACAATTTTCCCATCACTGATATTTGCTGTTCTTGGTATCGGAAAATGTCTGGAAAGAAAAAATGGCGAAATAAAGAAGGAGGTCTGGTCGCCTATTTCTCACACCTAAAAGCAACAAAAGCACACACATGTGCCGTGACCCCAAAATGCTGTGTAAACCCACTGTTTTCTTTAATCTTACCCAAGCAGAGCCGAATACTGGCCCAAGGGGAGCTTAGCCCATGTCATCATTTTATTCTTTCACCATTGGCGGTGGGGGATGACTTTGTGGGCTCTGCCTTCTGCTCAGTCATGTGAAATTATGCCTCTCTGTAGGTGATAATTCTTTAAAGCAGAAGCTATGACTTTGGAGCTCTTTTCTGGGTTCAGAGAACTTAGTCATGGGAACTGAGACTCACAGATAACAGGCCACAAAAGCAGCCATTCACTTCATTCCACTAACAAGCACAAAATCAGCACAAGAGCAGCCTATGTTGAAGAACCAATGCCCACACCATTTCCTCTTAAATATGTTCTTTCAAGACAAACAAAAGTGAGAATTGCAAAAACTACACAGTATAGATTTTTTCCATCTAAACCATTTGCATCAACTTGGTGCTTTGCTTCCTGTTTTTCCTAGTTTGAGTAAACTAGGGATGTGCACAAAATTTTTTTGACATTTTATTCAAATCGAAACAAATACCCGAAAATCCAATTCAATTTGATTTTTTAAAATTCAAATTTAAGAAGATTTGATTCGAATTTACCACATTTGAATCTATTCATTCAAATTTTTTATTTGAATCTGCACATACGAACGTCAACAACATTCATATGTGCACATATGCATCTTCCCCACATCTGTATGCATCTGTACACATCCATATGCATCCCGTAGTTATCCCCTATGCAACCTGTTTTCGTCCGTACAAATGCATACAGATGTGGGAAAGATGCGGATCTTCAAGTACACATTGTGTACGAACCCACACACATACGAATGGCTGGATAACTCAAACAAATAGATCCGAAGTTCAAAATTCAATTTAAATGTTCACATTCAAAATTCAGCACATTCAATCAGATTTCAAATACCTACGAATATTCGTGCACATCCCTAGAGCGAACACAGGTTCGGTTGTCAATTATTGCCACAGAGTGTCTGTTTTTCCTCCCAACAAAAACATTTGCCTTGAAACTTTTAAAATTCCTTTCCATTTTGCTGGGAATGAGCTCTCTCTTTTTTTTGCTCAAATCTTGTACCCAGAAAAATATGTAAACCCATTCTAAGTCCTGAATTTACATATCTTTCTCGATGCGAAAAACAGTATAGTCATGAGGGAGGGAAGGCAGGCCACCTACGCTTTTAATAGCTGCACAAAAGAAGGAATTTTAGAAGACGGTTGAGTGACAAACCGAGGGTATACCTCTGTTTATGTTTTGGGTTGCCTCAATGGACTGTCTAGAGTGGCATGTCTCTATCTTGGGCACCGTTCTCCCCAGGAAACTGGAGGTGAGTGCACAAGAAACCATGTGGAAAGTTAACACCCAAAACACAATCCCTTCCAATGACTCATGTCATCTAAAATGGAGACAGGCAAGCCTCTTATGTGGGCCTTCTGGGGCTTCAGAGAAGATGCCCCAGTAGGGGTGCCTCCTGTAGGTGGGTAGCCTATATTATTTCTTCTGTTTAATGATCTTTTATTTAATTAATTTAATTTTACTTTAAATTTAACCATATACATAAAATGATAATATATAAAGTGAATTATACACCAATAAACACTTAACATGTGTGGTAGTAACTTAATCATAATCTATTTAAATTTGGATCCAACCAGAGAAGTTTAGCAAGATAAACAGTCTTATCTAACTATCTAATATTGGCAATGGAATTAGAGGGTTTGCTGGAATTGATGCATTTGCAAAAAACAAACAAAAACAACAACCATCAAGTAGTAGAATATTTATCTCTCCAACTGCGTGCTACAGTCTGACCAGCTGATGATGATAAAAATTCCAGTAATGTAGATTTTGTGTAGGACTTCCATTGAGAACATAAATAGCAAACAGAGTTTAGGAGTAAAAACAATACTAGTACTAAGAATAGCATTAACTCTGGCACTAGTAAGAGCCCAAAACTCAAGAATTGTTTAATGGAAATAATAACGGATACTGTTATAATGGTGGGATACTGTGAGTTATATGTGAAATTTGCACTGAGGTATAATACCATTTATGCAGAGCTTTAAGATTAGTCTCAGCTATGTAAGGGGATAAGGAGCATGATTTATGTCATTTTCCTTCTCTGATCATTTCCTAGTGGTTTTGTGAGACTGTCATCCCATACTAATTTAAGACTAGGAACAGGATCTGGAAGAGTGTCTAGTAAGATACATATTTTTTGTTCTCCTGTTTAATTATTAAAGATGCAGAAGCTTTGTTTCCTGTTCCCATCTAGCTGATTAATGCTGTGGTCATACTTAAGGTTTAATCCAGCTTCTGTCCACTTTCAGAATGAGAGAATACATCAGCAAAACCACAAGCTGTTTGCTTTCACTGTTAAATAACTCAGAAAATTCACCTTTGGGATAGATAATGTGGAAAGAAAATTACTGGTCACTTTCCTAGTGTGTTATCTTGCTATGAAAGTGGACTGAAGCTGGATTAAAACTTAGGTGTGACCGCAACCACAATGAAAAAGCTGCTTCAGTTTAAAATAGGGGCTTAAGAACAGTCCTTGGAGGTATAGGGGTTGGCCTTGAAGGTAATGCACTGATCTGTATCTTAAGCAGGTAGGTGCAGATAGGGCCAAATACACTTCATTGTTTTTTCAAATATATACTGTAGTTCTGCTTCTCATGACATCTGAACAATGGATAAAGTATAAGGTGTTGTGTTTTCTGATGGTTTTTACTTCATTCTGTGCTTAAGATCACACATGCAGAACAAAACAGAAATACTCTAAAAGTACATGGTACACTGACAATGGTCTTGTTTGCTGCAAAACATTTCCTGCCTCTTTAAAGAAAAATATACAATAAACAATAATAACTTGAATTGGAAGCAGACATAACATTAGACCCGAGGAAGACAAGATTTTTCAGGGAAAAATGAGGAAGATTTCAAAGAGCAAGACTAAACTGAAGAGGTTAATGTGATTTAAGAGTATCTCCAGACATCACTGGAAAAATATGAAATAAAATGCTTCCAGGGGGAAAATGGTTCATCCCCACCCATACAGTAGATGATACTCCATATTCTGGGCATTGCAGCAGTGAAGATCCTTCTGTTTTCATGCTCACCCCCTCCCTGCATGTTCATCTCTCATAGGTCTGTGTGTTCTTGGGTAAAGGCAAGTCCTTATCTTTTTTGCCCAAATAAGAGGAAAAATGCACAGTAATGGAATACTCGGCAAAAAACTCCTTTAGGGCAGGTTTCCACTGCACAATTTAGTCCAAATTTTAATCCAGGTTTTTAAAATCAGCACTGAGCTCCGTTTTTTCAGGTTCCCACTAGTAGACAATTATGCAGCCTTGCAAGGGAGAAACCCTTTCCCCCTCTCTTTTCTGTCATACCCTGACTTCATCAGGGTGGGTGATCCAAACCCCATCCCCTATATAAGCCTGCCCCTGATTCACATAATGGCAGCAGTTTCCCCCTCACTGTAGCACAGCAGTAGAAGATTAATCACTTCCCCTTTGGTTTGAGCTAGATTAGTATAAAGCAGTGAAATAGCAGGGTAGAGGGTGGGGGGAAACAGGTGGCAAAGGAAGGGAATAGAGATCACAATGGAAAGGGAGGGACGGAGGGAGGGAAGATAAAGTAGGTACCACCTTTGTGCAGCATTGGCACAGCCCAAAATAGCAGACATTTTAAAGTCTTTCTGATCCCTGTCTCTTAAGTAAAATCAGACCCTCCCCACTACATTGTAAGCTCTGCTCACTCTTGCCTTAGCACATAATGGTGACAGCCAGGAGAAAAGGGAGGGAAATGACTGCTGATTATTGGATCAGGGGAAACTGAGGAGAACACCCCTAAAGCATGGCTCTCTCCCTCCAAAAAAAAAAGCTTGCTGTTCCCATTACTGAAAAACAAGGATTGTTTTTAAATCCATCTGTGAGACCCCTTTTGATCTGAATATAGATAATCTGTGTTTTGGGACCTTTAATCCACAGATCCTCTGGGAACGCTCAGCTCTGAAAATGAATTCAATGCTCCTTAAATCTTGAATAGGAACGCACCCTTAAACTCCTTTTTTTAAAAATGCGGAGTTAAAATAATATCCCCAGTTGTTGAACTAGTGGTTCAGTTTTGAATGCATTATCTTGAAGAACAGTGTTTCCCCCTATTCTGTCAGGTGCTAGGGAGAAAGCCAAGGGTGAGGCACATACCCTTCCCTTTGGCAACTAAGCTTGGAAGGGATCTGAGACGTTTTCGCACGGGGCTGATCGGAACGCGGAAAAGACAGCTGAGGACACGTCATACGCATTGGCCGCGCGCGGCTTGCGTTCCGACGTGTCCGCAGCTGTCTTTTCCGCGTTCGAAATGTAGAGCACTTCGAAGTGCTCTACACGCGTTCCAACGCGGACGAGCCGCCCTCAGCCGTTCGGGAGAAGAAGCGTTCGCGCCGCTTCTGTCTCCCGAACGGCTGCCGGCGCGCCTCCGACGCCGCGCGGCTTTGACAATCAGCTGTTTCTCAAACAGCTGATTGTCGATCTGCCTCCGCGGCTGCCGGCGCGCCGCTTGCCGGCATTTGCCGGCTAAGGCAGCTTCGGGCGCTTTGAGCATTCGCACCCAGACGCTCCGGAACGCGTTTACACGCGTTCTGGCGCGTCTGTGTGTGAACGGGGAAAGCGCCCGAAGCTGGCTTAAGCTTTCCGCCTGAACGCGTTCCGTCTGGAACGCGATTCAGTGCGGAAATGCCTCTGGTTTACTTCACTGCAATTCTTCAAGTAAAAGTTAACGGATCATTAACACAATATCACCCTGTAACAGTTAACAGCCTAGCAACTCTATGTATGCAGAAATATAACATACAGGCACTACATCATCTCTCTCACAGGCATCCATAGTCATGGGGATGTATTGTAATGCTCCTGGCCAGCAGCATTCAATAGCCCTGGTCACACAAGTCTAAGACAGGATGGCTTATTCATTCATTTGAATTGAGGTCATACCAGTGCTGGTCACAAATAGGTCATTCTCAGGCCATCTCCACCTTGGGGCCAGTGGCAGTTGCTCACACCTTTCTGCGTGATTGGCCTGAGCATATCGTACACAGAACTCTTGGCTCTCCGCCCCTTTTGCTCTGTCAAATCTACCTCCTTTCTTATTAGATGCCATTCTGTCACTTAAGGGAAGCGAGGGTGTGTGTTTGCAGTTCTTTTTTAAGCCTGCTCCCCCACCTCCATGCCCCCTTCTTTGTTTATGTGCTTTTCCTCTCCGTACAATTATTTTTTAAAAAATAAAATAATAAATTTGTGGGAAAACGCTAGATAGAGGATTCGTACACACAAACTGAGAAGGGGAGGTGCCTCACTAACTCTGTGCGTGCTGATTGGCTGAAGGAAAGACTGGACCCTACCCACCACAGCCTCCTTTAGCCCATCTCCCACTCACACTGAGGAAGCAAAGACGGCTTGTAATGCCAGGACAGGCTGAGTCTTTGCCAGTCTTGTAAAAATGAGGACTCTGGTTAAGATGATCTAACAAGGGTAGGCCAGCTTGGAAAACAACTTAAATAAAAAATAATGTGAGTAATTTGACCTGAAGATGATCTGAGGTCACTCTAAGCTACTTGTGTGACCAGGACCAGTGAGGCAGAAAGGTGGAAAGACAGAGAAAGAGCAGAGCATCTAGACTTTTCAGGAAGAAAGGGATTTGTCATTAAGATCGCAATCAAATGAGATGTTCTTAAGTAGAGATGCCAAAAGACCAAAACAACATGTGTGATAGTGTGTGGGGGTGTTGTTGTAATTGTTTTAGTGGCAAAATATTCTAGTTTATAAATCTTGAATCACTTAAATTAAAACTACAGAAAATAACATCAGTTCATTTTCAGCATATTGAATTGCCACTGGCCTCAAGAAAGAGCAGCGTCTGGTCTTGATTAGAAATCAGATGCTCACAGATGAGCCAGCTCACTTTGCTGTCCAGAGAACTCAGAGATGACAAGAAAGTCATATGGCTTGGAGGAAAGGAGTAGGAGAAGAAGAGTGAATGTCATTTTTAAAAAAAATAGTAAGTTCAATCCAGCAAAGTCAGCAAACAAAATGTGAGAGGGTGGAATGACGATGATCGTATAGCAACTGCAGAAACACTTTTCATTGAGTTGAACGAGGTTGATGGAATGGAAATCAAAAGTGTGCTTCAACCACTGACTCACCAGCACAATTTCACTGACTGTTCCTACTAAAGTCTCTCTGTTGCAACAGGAGAACATAAGAAATGCCCTGTTGAAATGGGTCCATGGCACATCTCAGTTCAGCAGCACGTTCAAACACAAGCAAAACATTAAGAGGCAGATGACAGATAGGAACTAAAAACTAGAAAACAAAGGGACTGGACTGGAACAAGGGTGCCTGAAGCCCAGAGAGTTGAGGCAAAATCTAATAGGCAAGGCATTTGACAACAGCAGGGATCATGATGGGAGCTGGACTGGTTCAGTGGAGCCTGGGGACCAAGAAAGCTTGGCTGGAGATTTCAACACTAATTCACCCACTAATGTCCCTTTTTAGGGTGGGACCCTCCATGGGGACAGTCTACAAAATCCTAGCAAATTACAATGATGCTTCTGGTTTGTTTTGTTTTGTTGTTGTTAAAAGATCAATGGGAAACAGACCTTCAGATTTAATTTTCAAGTGAAATCTGGCAAACAGTTTTAACAGAGAAAATCTATGGCCTTAGATCAGCTCAGGAAAAAGAATTTGCCCTAAAATATCTTATAGCTGTTATTGCACTCTGGTTTACCTATTCTGCATAATTCAGGTCACACTTAAGGTTTAATCCAGCTTCAGTCCCCCTTCAGAGCGAGATACCACATCTGCAAAGTGATCAGTATTTTTCTTTCCACATTCTCTATTGCAAAGGTGAATTTTCAGAGTTATTTAGCACTGAAATAAATTTAGCACTTGTCACTTTGCTGATGTATCCTCTCACTCTAAAAGCAGACAGAAGCTGGATTAAACCTTAAGTTCATATCCCCATGCACTATAAAATCTGAATCGAATCCGAATTTGGTAAGGAGCATCCCCATGCAAAGCTCCCAAACCAAGATACATGTGGACCAAATTGCCCAAATCCACGCTAAATTTAGTCCTATTGAAAACTGTTCTCGCTACGGTTTGGGAGCGAAGTCTGCGTTATTTTGGAGGCTGAGTCTGTCCATGGGGATGCTCCCGGGCTATTTGGGAAAGAGACTGACACTCGTGTCATTAGCGGGCAGGTTTCATGTCCTGTTATCGCCATTCCTGTCCTTTGCATTGGAGGTCGCAACTGTTCGGAGATTTTTGGCAATAAATGGTGACTGAACAGAAATAAGTCTCTTTCTGCGACCATTATTCCATCCCTCTTCCCTGATTGCCAAGTCAGGCTAATGTGCAAGATGTGCAGATGCTCTTGCCCAGATGTTGCCTAATTATCTACTATGGGCCGAAGAGTGAAAAGGCCTCTAGTCTTCTTTAATCTTATCTGTACCTCAGCTTGTCACTACACATTTTATCATTCACTTGTTATTGAGATAATGGGTGAAATTTTACATAAATTAGGCCCCCGGACCTGAATCCAGCCCATAAGTACCACTCACAGCCAGCAGCACAAAGCCAGCTGTGGCAGCAATATAGTAACAATGTATGCCCCTTGCAGCCACACCCATACTCCAGTCAGAGCCAGTCTAATTGCAGATGTTTTGGTGCTTGTCCCAGAACTTACAGCACTGGTTTGCTTGTAGTACCAATTGATGTAGACTACTACTGTTCTCAACTGCAGGGCCCTTAGCAGGGATCTGGTTCAGAATACCACTAGTCCCATATAGACCATGTGGACTACAGAGTTCCTTATTCCGGATTACAAGGTAAGTGCAGAAGGGTCCTCAGACTTCACTGTACCCTAAGGCAGTGGTGTGACCAGGCCCTCAATATGCATTCAATCGATTGTTCTGCTGGGACCACAAGATGAATTTTCTAAAATGTCTTCTGTCAACAATAACAGCACTTACGTCATCCATTTGTAAGCTTCCAAGATACAGAAGTGCAACCGAGCATTATAAAGTTTAAACAATTGTTCCCATGTGCTGTTTATGTGCCAGATGACTTCTTCCCAGATAGCAATCGCTTAAAGACATTGCAAGAACATATGCTGAAACGAGGTATTAAGTTCTTCGTTGCATTGTCAAATTTCAAACATTTTCAGGAAAGCGCTGGTAAATAAGTTTTCCACTATCCAGGAGTTATTGGGAGCCCAGAAGTTTACTACAGCCAAGAATGCTTTTTAGTAGAAGCTGTTGCACTGTACTCAGTTTTGCTTGAAATGAAACAGAGTAATGTTTTCCTTTTAAATTATTATTATTGTTATTTAATAACACTTTTTAAAAAATGAGGTACATCCAAAAGTGAATGATCTGGTATACCAGCTAGAATGCTGTGTGGACCACTTACAAGCATTCCACACTTGGAGCAGGCTATGATGCCATTTTCACACTGTGGTCCATTCCAACATCTCATATAATGTGGATAAGATGTTCTACTGCAGCACAGACATCTCAGTGTCAGCATCTCCAATGGTTCTCTCTTCACTTGAAGGAACAGAGGGCTGCTACATAGCTGGAATTCTGCTTCCAAAATATTTCCAGGCCATTGGAAATTTTGATCCAAATGACCTAGGTAACTTAAGGCTTCATCCAGATGGGACAAATACTGTATAGCACCATTAGGGCATTGCTATGGTGGAGTCACCTTGCGTATTGCAGGCTAAAAAGCGCTGTTAACTATTTCTGGAAACCCCAGTGCTGGTCACAGTTTTCTAGCAGTGCTTTTTAGGGAACCACTTACCTTTCTGATCAGATAAACAATTGCACCTCTGTTCAGCACACATGAAGGAAGGCTGAAACAGCCACACATGCCCAGAGTTGGTGACATCCAGGAATTCAGTGGCTGCTGAATCACCCAGATTCTGTGTCCCCAAAGTGTACAAAGACAGCACTCTGGGCAGAAGTATCCAGGCAGGAAGTTATTGCTTCCTTGTGTTATATCTGGCTGCTGTTTGGTGGCAACCCAAGTTGCCTAAAGTTAAACCTAAGGCTATGGGCCTGTTCACTGCAGTGAGGCCTTCTGGAGTCTGCAGTAGCATGTGGACAACAGGCCACTATCCTGAAATATATTCCAGAATATGGCCAAGTGTGAAGAGGCCCTATGTTTCCATTTTCACAGCTCTGCTGCAGCACTGTTCCTCACACACTACTCCACAGCTACCTCAGGAGGGACTACAGCGACTGGCCCCTTCCACTGAAAATGAAGATGTGCCTCCCTAGGCAGGCCCACAAGAGATTCCAACACAGCCCATGGGGACAGTTTGATTTCCAAATACTTTTGTTTATTCCATTTTGTTTAATAAACTTTTAAAAAACGTCCTCTTGAGATGCAGCTGGATAGGAAACAAAATAACTGAAAAACATCTGAGCAAAGCCAGAACAAGCAGAGGCAATAATATGAAAAATCAAACTCCGTTATTTGAAACATTTGTCCAATTGGAACATATCAGTACTTAAAATGTAGACATGAGTTGTGCCACATTATAATGGTTGTTATGTTACGCAACCTAGAGAAAGAGAGAAAGAGAGAGAAAGATTCTAAGAATGCATTAAAAGTTACAAAAGCAGTAAAAGAAAAAAAGGCAAAAACAGTAAAGTAGAAAAAAGGAAGTGACTTCCAATCTCCTGTCATATGCTTGAATAAAAGTTATTTTAATTTATATAAAAACTGTACTGTGTCAGTTTGTTTAGACTACTTACTGGAAGCAGGAAATCAAATCACCCCCTTGGCACTGTTCCTTTCTTGTTTTTTCATATAATGTGGAGTATGTAAGCTGTTCATTTAAAAACAATTCTTGGGTCTCATTAGCTATTCAGAAGTTCAGTCCACCTGAAACCATACAAAGCAATCAAACCCTGACCTGCTTCTTCCATTGGGGAGTGAGAGCCTTTATTCTGAATTGATACAGAATCTAAAGGCTTTGGATCTAAATTCACTGCAAACACTCCTTAAGATCAGATGGAGATATTAGCATGATTCTTTCCTTAAATGGCATGGCTGCCTGGTGGTGGCTCCTGCCGCTTCAGAGCTGGAAGGTGGCAACAGTTTCAGTGTTAACTGAGACTGTTTTGAGAGGCACAGAAAATGGCCACAGAAGCTGGCCATAATGTGTACTTCCCAAAACAAGGTTGTGTGTTTTTGCCTGAAGAAAGTGGAATTAGGTAGGTCTACACACATAGTAGTAAAAAAGAAAGTGCATTGGGAGTGTTACAATTCTCTTCACAGGAGTTAGGGCAGGATGTTTGTTCAATGAATGCATGGACACAGGGTCAACCTAGCCCTTCAAGTGCTCTTATGTAGATGCTGCCTGTACTGAGCCTGATCTATATTGAGTTTGTTATTTGGAAGTGCTTGTACAATCATCTCCTATACGACAAATGTTGATATTTGGGAATGGTGCAGAAAAATTCTGTGTTGGCTCTCAGTTTGTGCAACGGAGGCCCTGACTACAGAGGCTTGTGTGTCACACCACAGGCACATACCTTTAATCCAGGCAGCAGGGAATAACTGTGCAAGAGTTGTGTGATCATTGTACAAAAGAATGAATTCTAAGAAGTGACCCTTCTCCACCAAGAATTGATCCCAACTCAGAGGCAATATTACTGTTGTTTTAAATTAAACCTTAGATCAATTAGCCATTCAAATAAATACTGAGGCCACGTTTCCACTGGCCATCTGCTCCGGCCTGAATACGGCTCGAGGTCCCACCATCCCAACACTTTGGATGGGACTACCTGTTTCTGCAGACATATTTTTTAACATTAGAACTTGTATCATATGGCCAATCACTGTGCAACATCTGATAGCAAAACAGCAGAAAATAATAGATAATCTATCCTGAAAACAATGGTTCAAAGGGCTATGGGACTTGATTTGAAACAAAAATATTTCCAAAAAAAGAGAATAGGATGGAAGGCTGAAAAAATAAAAAAAATAGTCTTCAGAAGATCTGATAAACTTTTATGGACTCAGTTACTAAGGCCATGGTCACACTTTTATCTTAAGCCGTCTTCAGTCCATCTTCCCTAGTTAGGAGAAATGTTTGAGACATACTAGTAACATCTGATAATGCAATCATTTATCAT
The DNA here is from genome assembly GCA_023333525.1 of Aspidoscelis tigris stejnegeri. Taxonomy (NCBI): domain Eukaryota; kingdom Metazoa; phylum Chordata; class Lepidosauria; order Squamata; family Teiidae; genus Aspidoscelis; species Aspidoscelis tigris. The sequence continues at coordinate 84,148,274 of JALMGA010000002.1, read as the reverse complement.
AAATGTGATATTTTACACTTCCTAAGTAACCTCCTATCTTGCCCATTATTTATACTAGCTAGGGCAGATATGAAGTACAATTCTTCAACACTGGAGGAGTCTGTACTATAGATTAACTACTTCTTTTTTTTCCTACTTAACAGCAGAGAAAGAGAAGATACTATACACTATACCCACATTAAGAAGCGGCACCACGCTCCTCAGGACACAGGAAATCAAACAAGTGTTTCGGCAAATAGCAAGCGATTCATTAGGGCCTTTCCATTTGTAAAGGGATAGCTGGAAGGAAGAAAGGGAGTATTTATCATCAGGTCCCTGTTTTGAATGTATTAACAAGGAGCAGACATAATAAATGCCATAGCCATATCTGTTGCAGCTACTGGCAGCTATCCAAAGTATTTTTCACACACCGCCACCACTTCATTCCTGCCAAGAATCTCCAGGTGCCAAGAACTGAATGGGGACTTCCTCCCTACATGCACGTGCTATAGCTCTGCATATCTGCATGGCTTTGCGGAGCGTCAGCAAAAGAAAGGAAAGTACTCAGCGAAACTGAGAATCCTTTATTCTGTTTATGGCTTGGCTTAGCGAATGAAGATTAGGGAGGGCTCAACCCATGCTTGTTGCATGCGCGTTGGTGGCTAAACAGACCAATGCGGGATAGACAATTCAGGTTGCAGAAGGTACATGGAAAGGTCTTTTTGGTTGATACTGTAATGGCATGGTTCTTCCTGCATTGTCTTTTCTCCTCAAGACTGGTTCTGTGTGCATTCTCAAAGGAGGCAGCAGTGTTGTGGATGGTGCATCTCCATGCCTCTCAGTTTGAGCCAGGGTGGTCAATATGGCTGAGGCTGAGGGATTGCTTCAGGGAGTCCTTATATCTCCTCCTTGGGGCTCCTCTGTTTTGGTAGCCAATGGTGAGTTCACCATAAAGCACCATCTTCAGGAGGCGATGATCCTGCATCCTAGAGACATGGCCTGCCCAGCACAGCTGTGTCCTCAGCAGCATGGCCTCGATACTGGTGGCCTCTGCTAGTTCAAGGACAACAATGTTTGTCACATAGTCAGACCAGTGGGGACGCTCCCGGGCTATTTGGGGAGGATAAATGGCGATTGAACGAAAACAAGTCTCTTTCCATGAGCATTATTCCACCTGCCCTTCCCCGATTGCCAAGCCAGTTGAATGTGCAAGACAAACAGCAGCTTTCAAACATACATACAATCCGCCCCAGTTTTACAGTGAAAGATGCAATTGCTGACCCACAAGTCTCTTTCTGTGACCATTATTCCACCACCCCCTCCCTGGTCGCCAAGCCAGGTATGTAATTTAAGTTGTGCCTGAGTGCTATACTGCCGTACCAGGTGGAGCAGAGCTGCACGACCTCCGGTAAACTGCCACCAAACACCATAACGGCTTAGCAGAATGATCTGGCTTTTTCTTTTTACTATTATATTTATATTGCCTTTCGGCCCTATGTGCCACAAAAGGGAGGCGTGGCATTGGGTGGTGTTTCCTCATCACCACTGCGGTGGGTGGCACCTCTGCTAAACGTCTCCCAAACCCTGTAGCGGCTTTGCAAAGTGATCCGGCTTTTTCATATTATTATCGTTATTATCATATTATTATTACTGCCTTTCGCCCTATGTGCCATGATTGGGGAGGGAGGCATTGGGTGGCATTTCCCTGCCATTGCTACAGCATGCGGCACAGAGGTTGGTGACATCAACCTGACTTCCTATCAGGAGAGAGGGGGTGGAGAGAGAAAGATGCTGTTTCCCTGTGCAGGGGTTTAGTGCGGTTTGCATGGGGACACCCTGTGATGACCACAGGGCAAGGTAAGTTATTTAAAGAGTGTTTAGCCTTAGGTTAGCTGATGTTTAGAGTGTTAGGGTGTGTGGCTTGCTGTATTTCGAAGGGAGGGGGCAAGTTAGTCCAGAGTCTGAGCCAATCAGGGCAGGAGATCATTGTGCCAGCCTCTATAAGAGGTCCTGAAAGCAGAGTAAAAGGCTAAACTCACGGGCTGGGGAAGGAAGGAACGTTCATGCACACCCCTACTTAGGAGAAATGTTTGAGACATAATAGTAACATCTGATAATGCAATCAATTATCGTAAACGTGATATTTTATACTTCCTAGGTAACTTCCTATCTTGCCCATATCTGCTAGGGCAGATATGAAGTACAGTTCAACATTGGAGGAGTCTGTACATATACTGTGATTGTAATCTTAACCCTGTTATCTCTAAAGAAGTTGTAACCAATAATAGAGTATTCATTTGTTCCAGTTGATAGGTGTCTGACTGAAGTCTGTCAGTGAAGATATTATTGCTAAAACCAAATAAATAAGCACTGTGCCTTTAAAAGGAAAAGGAGGAAACTGAAGCATGCCAGCAGCCAGCTGGAAAGGGAAAGCCTGTCCATTCTAAAAGAGTCGCAGCAGAAAGAGGGAGAATCTTATGGGTGTGCTGAGGGGGGATGCTGCTTGCCTACATGGGGCGATAGCTTGGCGGCCATTGAAAAGTTTGATCTGTGCTTGAAGGCACATGGTGTAGGGCGGTGATGGCCAACCTATGACACGCGTGTCACAAGTGACACGCCAAGCCCTTTTGGGTGACACACATAGCCACCCTGGCACCTGGGCGTGAAGTGTACAAAGTACCACCTTTCAGTTGAAGATTTAGCAACAAAAGTCACTAATGTAAAGAATTATTTATTTTTGCTTTTAATAAAATACATATATCAAAAATATAACTTTTTTACTAGAGCCACAAATATCACCAAATTATGGATATTTCTAGATGTGACACAGCACCTGTGTTAAGCTAGGTTTTCTTGCGAATTTTGACACACCGAGCTCAAAAGGTTCGCCATCACTGGTGTAGGTCAAGGACAATGTGCCCCGCAGCACACGCCCATATTCGAATTGAGCCCGCTTTATCAGCAAACGCATGAGGACAGCTCAATTTGAATTCAGCCCCAAATCTGGACTAAAAATAGTCCAAGACGCACTAAACAGAGTGCATGGGGATGTGGCCTCAAACAGTTAAAAGAATAATCCTACCTCATATTTCCAACCATTGCTTTTCCTTCACCTCTAAGTCTGGCAACACTTTCCTAACAACAAGTGCTCACCCCTGTTTGGCTAGCTGCCTGCTTGGCTTTCTGGAGCCTTACTTGGCCAGCAGAATTTGTTCCCACACAGCAATTGGCTACATTTCCCTTCTCTGTGTCCCCTCTCAACGCAGCTGAAAGACTGTTAACATCCATATGAGAAACACACACACATTTTCTGGCTTCAAGATGTGATAAAATGCACACATAAGTAAAATATCTGGAGTCAGCAACTCCAGTTATCCCAAGTAGTGCCCATTTAGGCATGTCTGATCACACCCTCAGACTAATGGTTGTGAAGCAAAATGAAGGGGAAGAAAATGGATAATCTGGGTTTAAAAGAAAAGAAGCATGAATGTAAAAATATGAACCAAAATCATTACTTTTTGATAGACCTTAAAGTTTCCAAGCTTGGCTAGGTTGTGGAAGCAGCAGAATCAGATTGCATTTCTGTTCAGCATAATACTACCAAATTACACTGGAGTCCTTTTTGCATTTCAGAGGAGAAAACAGAAAAATCTAATACAGTAAACTTTTATGAGGTAATTACAGCAGGGGTGTATGTCAAGTCAATAAAACCTTTGTTTTCTATGCTGCATGGCTTACTGCTTCTAATGTCTTTTCATCGCTGAAAATGCAAATCAGGAATAGCAAGTCCATCTTGCTGTGACTGCTAAACGTCTCTCAATAAGAGATCTTTCTGTTTCAACTAAACAGCCTTCCAAGAGCATCCAGAGTGGGCTTGCTGCCAAAATTAAATTCTGACCAGACTTTGAAAGTGATTCAATTTCATGGTACAGTACTTCTTAAGGAATGCAATTGGATTCTGACATGTCATTCAGCAAAGAATATGATATAAGTCAGTTTAAACTATTAAGGAAGGATTTCACTTGGAGCAACTATCCTCCATCTGTGCTACAAAATGCATTTAGGTGATTTTTTTATCGTTACACAATCCTATGCATAGTTTCTCATCATCCTATAGAGTTATCAACTCCAACAGCTTCATAAAGCGACCTTGTTTCTAGTGTTGTGCGATAAAGAATGCTTCTCTGTCTACCTGTTCCTCACTGTATATGATTTTATATACGTCAGTCAAGTCTCCTCTTTCAGGTTGAATATTGCAGGCTGGTCTCATCACTTTGGTTGCCCCTTTTTCTCATTTTTTTCCAGTTCTACAATATTCTTCCCCGAGGTATGGTGACCAGAATTATACACTGTATTCCAAATATGTCCTTGACATAGGTTCGTAAAGAGACACAATGATGTTGCAGATTTATTTTTTATTCTCTCCTTAATTATTCCTAGGGTGGAATTTGTTTTTGTTTTTATTGCACCTGCACACTGAAGCTTAATTCAGACAGCATTGACTTAATCTGCATTATAAGGCTAAGCATGAATTTAAATTGTGTCTTCTCAGCCACAAATGTTAAAAAAAAAAAAGACTTTCAAAGCTCATTTAGAGAAAAGATGCAAAGAAGTCTTCCAGGAATTTCCTGCTTTATCTAAACCCCAAAGAAAGATATATGTACATACTTTACTACAGTGACAAACAGGTTGTGCACAGAGAAATGTTTTTTTGACATTCTTCTCAAATTAAATTGAATACCCAAAAATCTGTTTCAATTCAAATATTTTAAATTCAAATTTAACAAGATTTGATTTGTTGTCGCGATCCGGATCATGTGAACTGAATCGGCCTGGGAGGCAGGGATGCAGCAGCTGAGGCTGCTGCTCTTGATTGCTGGGTGTTATGATAGGCATTCCCAGCCTAACAAACTGGCTTGAGTCCTGGAGATCGAACCACGTGTTAATGGCTGACCCGAGTAGGCAGGAAAAATGGGGAGGGAGAATGAAGAAAATGAAGACAGGTTACAGGTGGGAAAAGACCAAGAATTTAATTTTCCTGGGCTTAAATACAGCAGTCAAAAGGGGTGTGGAGGAAATGACATCAAAGCAACATCAGGGGAAATGATTGGAGGAAAGCTGGTGCCTGGCAGGTCAAAGGTCCTTCTGATGTCACATCCTCAGGTCAGAGGCGGGGAAAATTCTCAAACAGGAAGAGAAGGGAAGTTGTCTTTGTTCTCTCCACATGGCTGAGAGACTCCATTATTTCCTGCAGGCAGCTGCACACAAAGCAGCCCAGATTACTCCTTCTGTCTGTCTGGATCCCACTCATAGCTTCTCGGCAGCCCATTCAGCATGGATCAACAGGTGGGCTGAGGTCATGCAGGGGCAGGAGGAAAATTCTAGGCACTTTTTATTCTGATGTTTGTAAAATGGAGGGTTGAAGAAAAGGAAGCCAGAGGAAAAGCTGTGCAGCTTTTGTGGTTACTACAGTTTCCAAATTCGGATCTATTTATTCAAATTTTTTATTCGAATCTGCACTTACAAATGTTGGCAACCCTGGCCAATCAGGAGGTGCACAGGATGCAGGCGCGCTGCATCCTGGGTCCTGCGGCCAGAATCGAGGTGATCACGAGCAGGTAAGGAGGGGATATCGCACGCTCCGTCCCCGGGTGGGCTAGGGAGGGGTTTGTGGAAGCTTCCCCCTGGCTCCAGAAGCAGCGATCCGTCACTTCTGGGGTGAGGGCAAGCCATGGCAGCGGGGTCCCCCGGCTTGCCATGCTTGGCTCCAAGGAGCCAATCATGGTGGGCCGGGGGAGGGGCCCCAGAGCTCAGCACCCACCTCAAATCTGGATTAAATCTGTCCTTTTACCGTGTGTGGGTAGATCCGCCTCTATTAGAACAAGATAGAACTGGAACCCGGTTGTACTAAATCTGGATGAGGTAGATCCGGATTTATTAAGACATGGGTGGAAGCACCCCCATTCAAGAAAAAAAAATCTGGTTTTAAATCCAGATTAATTTAATTAGCATTGAGCTCCATATTTTCCTGTTCTCATTTATAGCTTTTTATGCGGATTTACCAGTGGAGGACCCCTCCCCCTTCTCTTTCACATCATACCCTGACTTTATGGGGTAGGGATCCAAACCCTGTAAGCCTGTCCTGATTAATAGCCATAGCTGCAGGGAAGGGAGCAAATGGAAACAGCCATTTATGCATCCTGACAGCAAGGCAGCTCCTCCAAGGAGACAATGTTACTGGGAAGGCAGCAGCTTTGCGCAGAATCATCTGAGTGAAAGAACAGACATCCAGGGCAAACCAATCCCTCTCTCTTTCAAATCAAATGCATTCATGGTTCCTGCACAGGTTCAAAGAGAGAAGAGGGGATTCTCCCTTCCTTCTTCTTTGCTTTGAATAAGCTGCTGGGGACTGAGCAGGACTAAGAAAAGATTCCCTCTGCCGATTATCAGATTCTGCCTGCTGTTACAATGTAATGTCTCTTATAATTGCAGTGGCATTCACAAAAGGGGAAATCTATGTTCAAAGATCCAACACTTTTTCTGATCTCCATACAGAAAAGCTGAGGGGAACTCTAGCATGGCAGGGATAGCAAGGACAGGGGGTAGACCTTCCTGAGCATGAAACATCACCCATTTAATGGCGTCCCCACAATGGTGGCAGGCATTGGCCAGAAGGATGTTGGGGGACAGCACAAAAGGCACGATCTCCTCCCTGAATAGTCCTGTACCATTCCCAAAGGGAAAAAAAAAAGTGGGCTAGCCAGCAAAATTGAACCGAGACCTGTTTTTTTTTCTGCAGATTTTTGGCAATTTAGTCATCGTAAAGTTCGGGAATAAAATTCTGAATGGAAATGGACGATCCGCAGAACGGACTGGGAATGATTTTTTTTCTTGAATGGGAATGCAGCCTCACAGCCATTTGCAGGGATTTGAGAGCAGGTGAAGAAATGGAAAATCCACAAATAAAACCGATAGAAATGAACAGGTGTCAGCAGTCAGACCTGAAGGTGGACTGAAGAACATTTAAAGTGAAGGTGTGACTACGACCTTGGGTGCTTTTGACTGGTATTAGAAGTGTCGCACTTTCTTCCCATGGCAAAATTGGCACACTGCTGGCCTGGGTATCACCTAGCAGTGCCATTGATTTACTGGTAGCCTAATCCTCACTTAGGGTACCTTTGCTGTTTATGGAAATGCAGCCTGTTTTTCATGAAAAGAAATACATAGCGATATGGGGTTTTGTCTTTTCCAGAGGAAGTCATGCTTACAATAAGCATTAGTAAAGTTCTGGGAACTGATCTGCAGCTTGTTGGAACACAGCCAGATGCCTTTCTTTAAAAACAAAATAATAATCCTCTCCGCATTCGCTCACAAAACATAAAACGTTTAATGCCAACTTCAGCCTTCAGTGTCAACCTTTTTGGGGAAAAGGCATAAAACGTATTCAGTTCACTCTGCCAGAATGTCCAGATTTGATGCCTTTGGCCAAAATTAAAATGCACTTAATATAAATCCTTTTAAAAAATAATCTGCACCCATCTTCCCACTCCCCTTCTCCATTTGTATGTCTTAGCCAAGCAATAAAATAGGGAAGTATTTTTTAACAAACTTTGGCTTTGCATTTGAAATCTAAATATTCAAGAAAGATGCTCTTGTTTGTTTTTGCCCTTGTCTGTCCTTAGCATGATAATGTAACAAAGCTTCCACTCCTATTAGGACTTATTTGGTATTTCTTAGACTTTGTATGGAATAACTTTTAGCTGAATTTGGGTTGTTCAAATGAGGAAGTTCTGTTCTGTTCCAGTAACAACTCATCCCAGCATAGGATGGATTGCCTCTTCCAAGCCAGGGCACCCAATCTTGTTCTAAAACAAGGGGGCAGAAAGCCCCCTAGATACTATCTCCAAGTTGGAGAGACAGGCAGGATGTCTGTAAAGGCAACTTATAGGGGACTGGGAGTAGGTGCTTGAGAATACCTAGAACAGCGGTTCTCAACCTTCCTAATGCCGTGACCCCTTAATGGAGTTCCTCATGTTGTGGAGACCCCCAACCACGGGGGTGAAGCAGCTGGGAAGTGGGAGGGAAGGGTGGCAGGAGACTCATCGCGACCCCTCTGAAAGGGTAATTCGACCCCCAAAGGGGTCCCAACCCCCAGGTTGAGAACCACTGACCTAGAAGCATGTATTAGGCCACCATGTGAGACAGGACGCAGGACTAGATGGGTTGTGGACTGATTCAGCAGGGCTCCTCTTATTTTCTTATGTTCTTATATATAAAGTAATAATACCTTACAAATGCAGCTGAATTACATGCTTCCTACAGTTATCTGGTATATCTTTGGATGATAGTAAGGTATTATATATCTGAGACCTATTCGCACGAGGGCCTTTGCAACATACAAAGGATGTTTTGGGATGGAGCATTCGCTCCTCTGGGAGGGTGGTTCTGTTCGGAACTGCCCCAGCCCATCCCAGAGCACCCTCAATGCATCCCGGGTATAGAGCACTTAATAGTGCTCCACACCAGGCCCAGGGTGTTCTGGGCCATTCTGCAGCTGTTAGGAAGGGAGCGCATTCGCATGCTCCCTCCCTGACAGATGCAGGCTGGTCTAGCCGAGCCGAGTGCGCCTGTGCATACCAGCCACTCTCTGATTGGCTAGCTATAGCTCTGATTGGCTAGCTGACTGGCTTGCTCTGACCGGCTGGCTGTAACTAGCCAATCAAAGTGGCTGGCACATGCAAGCGCACTCGGCTTGCCATTTTAGGAGCCAACAAGGACGAGGTAGGTGCTGCGTGCATATGCATGTTCCCGTTTAGGCCCATCCCCATGGGGGGGGGTGCCTGGGGGGGTGTCCCTGCAGGCCCTAGGGGACCCAATCCTGTCCCTAGAACACACTGGAACTGCCCCTGGGAGTGGAGTCCAGGCTAGGATACTTGAGGATGAATTCCCCTTTCGCACATAGGCAGGTAGGAACACATGTAGACGTGTTCCTTACCTGCCTACGTGTGAATGCAGAAAGCATCCACAAGTGTCATAGCCTATGCACTACAGCGGTTTGGCTGTAGAGCAAAAAGGCCTCTGATTTCCTAAAATTGAATCAGACTTCCATTGCTTGAGAAGACGGACGATTATGGTATGTGATTATCTTCATTAGTTGCTGAATCATAACACTCTTTATTAGTAAATTAATTTGGAGTTACTGCTTCACTGCTGCTGTCTACTGGGTCAACGCTTTCAATGAGCTGTCCACCAGAACCCCTAAGATCCCTTTCTTGGTCCATCACAGAAAGCTCAGATTCCATCAGATTTGTAAGTGTAACGGTATTCCTCTCCCCCCATTGTGCATCACACTGCACTTACTAATATTAAAATTCATTCGACACTTGATTGCCCATGCTATACCATATCAATAGGAATTAATCATTATTAGTAAGAATGAAATTTTATGTCAGATTATTTCCATGTTAGTTTAACAAACAAAACACTCAAGATTGAGAAATCTTCCTTCTGCCACTGAAAACTGGAAGCTCGTTATTGACTTTCTACAAGAACCAGAAAACGAACTTGTAACTGCTTGTTTTGATGACAAAGTGACTAATGAAAATAGAAGAAAGGGAAGAAAATAAAATGAGGCGAGAAAGAAGAAGAAATATAAAAGAAGCTTTTGAAAATTGCTGGAAAATTGAAAATTTACAATATCAATTTGTTACTTATGTAAAAGTTTCCTTTAGGGAACCCAAAATGGATATTTTATGTAATTGTTTTAAAGAAATAAAAATTATATTAAAGAAAAGATATCCAGAGAGAACTCTTCCTTCTTTTTTGTTTCCCCTGCTCTTTTGGTTTGTAAAACAAAAGCAGAGCAGAGGCTAGCTTAATCGGATAGCTGGAAAACTCATTTCCTTCAAATAATGAAGACTTGGGTCTCTGGTTAAACCTGTGTGTCTTCCTATTAAAAGCTGATGGAAATATTTCTAACCCTTTAAGGCAGCAGTTCTCAACCTTCCTAATGCCACGACCCCTTAATGGAGTTCCTCATGTTGTGGGGACCCCCAACCATGGGGGCAGAGCAGCTGGGAGGTGGGAGGGAAGGGTGGTGGGAGGCTCATCGCGACCCCTCTGAAAGGGTAATTTGGCCCCCAAAGGGGTCCTGACCCCCAGGTTGAGAACCACTGCTTTAAGGAAAAGGTAACTATTTCTGTAAACAATACTCAGGATGAAGAAATTTGATGGAACAAATTCAGGGAGGTCAACATTAAATATTAGTAGGGCTGTGCACAAATGCAATTTTTGAATCCGATTTGAGTTGAATCAAATATTTGAATGTTCGAATTTGTACAAATAAAGAAAAACGAGTGTCTGGACATTCAAACCAATACAAATACATTTGTATCTATTCATATGAATATTCGATACATATTTGATGATATGAATCTCGTAGGCATCCATACACATCCCGTTTTTATCCCATACACAAACCATTTTCATCCTGTATGTATAGATACGAATAAGATGTGTATGGATACTTATGTGATGTGTACACATATGTACACATACACATGTCAGAATTATTCATACGAATAATTCAAAATATTCGTATTTGTTTGCATACTAAAAAAATGAATGTCTGGACATTCAATTTGAGTTTGAATGTCTGAATTCATCCAAATTTGGTTGAATAATGAATATCTCAAATATTCATGCACATCCTTATTAGTTAGGCATTAGCAGGTCCCATTGTACATGTGTTCTATTTTGGGGTGCTATAGGAAAAATATTAGATCACCTTTCTGTTGCATACCTCTTAGAAAGGGATCAAGACTACAGGCTCAGCAGTTCCATTGTTTAAATGTGCATAGAAATAGCCCAAAAGTAACATGCAGGTACTTTTTTTTCTACCCACCCTTTGCCCCATAGCAAAGCCTTTTCTGCACTGTGCCTTATTCTGGATTATATCCCAGAAAAGGGACCTGCTGGCTATGTGCATGCTAATGCAGACTATGGCAGACTCAAGAGGGACCTGCTTAATCTCAATCAGCATGTGGGAGACTGGGTTCTTATTCCAGAATATAGACCAGAATAAGACCCAGTGCAAAAATGGCCCAGGATCAAAGACGTTGGAAGCAATTCCAGAAACACAAGCCACTGCCTTCATCTCCGAACTGCAACCATATTTTGAATTTACCACTTGTTCCAGTTAAAGAACTTTGCTGTGCTGAGAGGAGCTGCTTGTTTTTAAACAGATTATCCTTGCTTGAATCTCTGGGATTCTTAAAAGAAACTTTATTACAGTGGCTGAAAAGTGCTCTTGTTGAGCTTTGCAGTTTTGAATTTCTGCTTTTCTGAATTTGCGGGAAAGCTTTGTTACACTAGAGTTGTCACCAGACAGAGACTTTCTTTTCTTTTTTTTTAAATGTTCATCTTTATTTATAAGTTTTCAACACAGATCAATAAGACATAACATTCTCAATAAAAACAACCAAGATACGTCCCCAAGAAGAGACTGTAGTGGCTAGAATTAGATTTTATCATTTTCCTTCCTTTTTATATCTTTTTATTTTAGACAATTCTTTTTATGCTTTTGTCTTTTGGAGATCTATCATGATCAGCTGTTTTGATAAGATGCTTTTTCTCTGGTTTGAAGCATCTGTTTCCTCTTGTGTTTTAATAAACTCTCTCATTGGTTTTTATGCTGTTTGATAGGTTTTTTTTTAATTTTATGGGTGGTTTTACATTTTTAAAAGCTGAGTCAAAAGATCCTGCTCTCTCAGAGACTAACGTTTGAAAATTATTGTTCTTTGGGATAAATTTTTCCCAGGGCATCACTCATCTAATAGGACACCACCCACAGCAGCCTTAATCTTCAGCCAGAACTCCATCTTGGGAAAGGAACTGGCAGCTGAAACTCCAGCAACATACAACAAATGAGCCAGAACACCATCTGGTGTTTCAGCACTGGGTGACACATGTTGCCCCAATGTTTACTCTACTGAACAGAACAAAGCAGTTTACTCTATCCAAGAGTAAGCTGCCCCTTTTGGTGACTGGGGCAGGAACATGGGACCACCCTACTTCCCAGGGCAATCACAGGTCACCCATTACTGGCCATGTAAATGCAGCCTCAGACTTATATAGCACACCTTTTCCCTTAGCTTGCTCCCTCCCAGCACAGACACTAGCTGATATACACTTATAGGCTACAAAATTTCTATCCAAAAGTTGATTTATCACAGAAGATAACATTGCTAAGATTGGATAGTCTTTTATTTCATATATCTATACAGCCTTCCAGATCCACATTGATTTAGTACTGCTGCTGGAGGAACTGTTATTGAACCTTCCCTTGCACTGTGTGTGGTTTAGAAAGCCTGTCCTGAACACCGGGTCCTTATTTTAATCTGGAACTGCTATAGAGTTGAAGCAAATGCTATTGTTAGGGCCAGCTGACAAAATACAAAATAGACATGATGCTGTCTGGTGACAACTCATCTTCTGGTGTCCAATACAAATGTAGTAGTAGTAGTAGTAGTAGTAGTAGTAGTAGTAGTAGTAGTAGTAGTAGTAGAAGAAGAAGAAGAAGAAGAAGAAGAAGAAGAAGAAGAAGAAGAAGAGTTGGCTTTTCTACCCCAATTTTCTCACCCATTTAAGGGGACTCAAAGCAGATGACAAATTTTTCTATTCTTCTTCCTACAACAGAACAACCTGTGAGGTAGGTGGAGCTGTGAGAGCTCAGAAGAGAGCTGTGGAGGAGTGCAGAATCAAACCCAGGCTCTTGCAGTTAATAATAGCTCTTTAAAATTAAAAACGATATTTAAGTTGAAGGTTATAGCATTAGGATCACTGTTGCCAATTAGTTCGGCCACAGTGACATCTTGAACCAGATCCTAAACATTACTTAAGATCAAGTCCAGTATCCCCTTTCCTTGGTTGGTTCCACAATCATCTAGGGAATAATCATTTAGCAGATATGGGAGTTTCTCTCTCTCTCTCTCTGAAGAGTTGAACAAGAGCTGTGAACACGAGTTCAATCAGCCTCTGTGAGGGTAGTTGTAGTCCCCCATCCTAACTACCATTTCCGTTATGGATGTCTCCTTTCCTTCATTTTCCAAATGCTGATCTTTTTCAGGTGCCTGGTTAGGAGGATGACAGCATGTCCCCTAATATTAGGCTTCTTTTTTTGGTCTGATACTGTTTCTGTGGATAGGCCAGATTCCCCTCCACAACCCAGTTCCTGATATTCTCTCTCTTCTTTAATGTACAGGGCTCCACTTCATTCTTTCCTGACTTTCCTGTACTGTTTGTAAATGGGGATCGCTGTATCCCAGTGATATTCTTTGGTCCACCAGGTTTCAGTTATGTCAATACTATCAGTAACCACTACAACCACCACCTTGGGAATAGGGTTATCTGAAGAAACATTTCCTGCATAAACCTGCCCAGATATTTGAATTATCACATACTTTCTGGTTGTGCTGACAATGGCAGATGTCCCAAGAAAAAGGCTTGGCAGATGAGGAACTATCTTCCACCAAATCTTTTGTATTTTCACTACTTGCTTATGTAAGGAAAAAAGTTCAAGCCCTGAGTGATCTCTTATTCCAAAGTGTTAACTGGATACATTTTGTTACATTTGTGTAATTTATTGCACTTTTAAAAATCATTTCCCCTTTGATCATTGTGCAAACTATATAGTTTTGGGGTGTTTTTTTTTTTAAATCACTATAAATATTATTGAATATAAGTATAAATACCAGACCTATATTTCTGGTGAAGAAACATTTTGTAAGACCAGTTTAGAAGCACCATTACAACTTCCTGCCCCAACATGTTGTCTCTTGGACTGAATCCTAGAAGAACTTTAAAAGAAAAAAAGCTGAAAGATTGCAAGCTGAAATCAGACTGGCCCGCACTGTGCACCACATGGCATGATGCTGATTTGGTAATTCATATCATAATTCAGAAAGATGATCATGAGACTCCAGGACAGAGGTGGGCGAGGCAGTTTCATAGTAATATTCAAGAAGCTTGCTTTGGGATGAATTCAGGATTAACATTTAGTTATTCAGTCTCATAACCACAGAAATGTTTTCAGTAACACAAGCCAAATAGTTGTCACATATGTGATTTTTCATGTCCTGCAAGCTGTGTTATTTACATTAGCTGATTTGATGCTGCAGAGAGCAATACTGAGCGTGAGAACTATGCATTTGGCTTAGAGACCTGGATATTACTAAGAAATAATAGTGGGTGACCAAAAACACAGAAGAGAGATAAAAGGAACTTTCCACTCCCTTCCTAAAAACCTTTGAGAAGTGGTAGCAAGCTATACCTGATCACAGCATGGAGTATTTTGTGGTTGTCTTCCTGGCAGGAGCTAAAAGGTCAAGATTTTTAACAGAATGTAAGAGCTTTGTTATCTTGGAAAGGTACTGCCTACTTCTTTCTGGACAACTGATGTAAAGGCCACATCCAGATGATTTTGGAGCAATTTGTGGTTGCATGGGGGATGGTGTAGTTGCATGTTCTCACTCCAAGTAAACCCAACACCAAAATGGGTAGCCTACCAGTTGAGTGGGATAAATCTCTCTGAGGTCACCCCTTCTCAATGGAATTGGCATGAGAACATCAAGTAGAATGTTGCATCTGTCAAATGCTGACCCAATGGCTAGACTCTCAGGCCATGTATGATGTACTTAGAGTCCCAGCAGCATTTATGATCCCTGACATATTCAGCCTTCTGCTTGCGAAAAGGTTCTACTGGATGTGGAGGACCACTTCTGAACCGCAACTGTGTGGAATTGCCCCCTTCCCCATCTGGACACCGCTTCGCTGCTGCACACCACCTGTACCAGTTGGTGACTGGTATGGGTCATTCAGCTGACCCACAGTGATGGCTTTACTTACATTGTATCTTCACCTTTACCTTCCCCAGGCTAATGCCTTCTAGATGTTTTCAAGTACAGCTATTTACTAATCTCTGGCCATTAGCTATGCCAACTGGGACTGGTGAAAGCTGGTCTATGAAACCTATGGATAACACACAAACTCTGCCCTTGGAATTTCTCACTGTTCAAAAAGAAAACAAAATATTTGCCTTGGAGTTTTGCCACAGAGCTATATCAGATAAGAGAAGGCTATGTTGCTTCATAACCTGTGTCACAGCATAGGTGTGTCACCTTCAGTGCTGATTGAGCTAATTCAGACATAATATTAATTTTCCAAGCTTGCTTATTTGCAAAAGTAACTTGAACTTCAAAATACCTACCCCAGACTCATGCTAGTTAGAACCATAAGCTTGATCAAAATAACAACTCTGCCTGGCTACCATTTTATATCTCCATCTACCTGAATGGCAGAGAAATTGAGCAACATCTTAAAATCAAGTATATTCCCAGCTTTCTTCTATATCTCGCTCTCCACCTTGCCAGTCATAATGGGTACTAGCAGGCCTGTATCCAGGTCCATATATATGAGTGGGAAGATGACACAAATTTGGGAGTGAATGAGTAATATGTCACATTTTTTTCTGTAACAGTTCTATATTAGTATAATAGAAAAAATACACAGGATAATTGGAGGCCTGTTCCCCTTTGTTCCCCCTGGCTACAGGCCTGTGTATTAGCCACAAATAACTGAGGGTGATCTAAAATGTTTATTTGGTGCTCATCAGGAAGCACATTTCAAAAAAAGAAAATTAGGAGAAGACATTGGAGAATGGAGATGGCGATTTGAAAATTAAATCAATGGAACACCTAAATATAGCAGGTTATAAAATCCCCTAGTTGTCACAGATACAGCTAGCTGAAAGTTTTAAAATGGATAAAAGAGCAAGAGATAGGGAACAAAATAAAGTAGAATTTGGAATGCAATTAGATATTGGAGATGACTATGTTGTTGCTAAAATATATAAAATGTCAAAACTTGGAATAGATGAACAAGTCAAAGAATGAAACAATGAGCAAAAAATTTGATTACAATATTCAGATGAAGCAATGGGAACACATATGGTCAAAAAGGCTGAAAGTTACATTATGTAATAACCGTAAAGAAAATATTTTGTGAAAAGAAGTTCTAAATACAGACTATTTTTCTTATTCTGCCTTACTTACTATTAGCGCTGTCTGTTTTGGTCTCAGCTTAATGCTTATTGGGCATAACACCATAGGCATACCTAGGTCCCTTTTCACATGCAAGGGAAAGGGTGACCCTTAGTCTCCCAAGGATCCAAACAAGAAAACACCTGCCCTCCTTCCGGTGCAATTTCCGACTCTAAGCACCAGAAGGAACAGCAAATTCTCTCTCTTGGGGACTCCCTTTTTGAAGAGTACTTCATGGACTGGCACTTGACCCAGTACCCTAGCCTGCAGTGACTGGATGGTTGGAATTCCAATAGCCCTTCTGGTCCATCACTGGAGCTCCAGCCACATCTTGGCTAAATTTGCACTTCTGCCCATAGTTTGCAATTAGGCAACATCTGAGCAGATGGATCTGCACTGTCAGGATGCGATAACAGACTAGAAACGCCTCCTGCCTGCCCAGAGGTTGCCTAATTACATGTTAGCTGTAGAGCGTGATTTAGTGCTCCACAAGCTACCTAAGACTTACCTGAGTCATGCCTGTCATGTCCAGCTGGCTAGTATTTGCACCTCTGCCGGCTGGAAGTTCATTTGGAGCTGCCGCGCAAGCCCTCTGGTAGTTCCAACAACTCCCTGATGCAACTGCAACTGCACAGAGCATCAGCATCGTCATAGCAACAGCAATGATGCACACGCAGTTGTGGAGGATGGCACTCAAGATGACAGTGCCCAGAAGAGGACCAGCCTGGGGGTCGATCAAAGGTAAGTGATTGATCGCACAGGCAATAGGGTAATGTGGACTAGTGCTTGCAAGTGTGAGCGCTAGTCAGGGTTAGTTCATTGCACACCTTTCCCATCCATGAGACAAGAAAGGAAGGCCATGTCTCCAGGTTCTGGAAAGCCTGTTTGCCACTCCAGAAGGACCAGAAACAGGCCCAGGTCCCCACCGGAGTATCCTCAAGGTAAGGGGGCACCAGGAAGGCGGGCAGGAGCTCTCCGGTGGTACCCTGGGCCTCTTCCTGGGCCCTGTGGAATGCCAAACAGGCTATCTAAAACCTAAATACAGGCTTATCTGATTCGATCCATCCACAAATCTCAGAATTCGGACACATTCATCCGAATTCTGAATGTACTGAATAATTTTTGCACATCCCTTGCCCAGAGCAAAGACAGCCTAAGGACAACTTATAATGATCTACATGTAAACAGAACTGGTACACCCTCAATTCTAATTCTTAATAGGACATCCTGACTTATATAGATGCAACCAGGGCCTTCAGGAGGATGAGAAAATCTAACACTGCTAGAAATGGTATGATATGAAGTGTGAAAACTATAAAGCAAAGATAACGAGGCCTCTACTAACAATCAGCAAAACATAAGTAAAAGTAGAACTTGTATCATTTTTAATTTCAGTCCCTCACATTCAGTAAAACAAACCATTCATCTCCAAGTCCGTGTCCCCATGGCAAGGATACTGCAAGGCAAACATGAGTTCACCTCGCGACAGTCCCTATGCAAAGCCCTAATTGGGCTACATGAGGGACAAAATCCTCAAAACCAAAACAAACAAACAAACAAACAAAACACCCTTTCCAACTGTTTTCACTGCGAATTAGGAGGCAAGCACGTATTATTCTGATTCATGGGGACACTTCCGGGTTATTGGGGGAGAAGGTAGGCGATCATGTCATTAGTGAGTGGGGTTTCATCTGTGCTCACTGTTCCTGCCATGCTCGCTTACATTATGCTGAAGGGAAGTGATGAGGGGGTCAAATGGCTGTCACCTGCACTCTCGTTTCCCTTCTCTCTCTCTCTCTCTCTCACTCACTTACACATGCATGCACGCACAGAAACGCACGCTCACGGGGCTGCAGAACCGAGAACTAAAGGATTCAGATGTGCTTGGAAGCTCAATGATCTCTCCACTCCAAGCCTGCAGAAGATCTTGCAGGGGGAAGGGACGGGTCTCTTTGCTCTGCCTCCCCTTTTGTTCTCTGGCTGGCTGTCATGCTTCAAGCCCATCTCCAAGCACACCTCTGTGCTTGCTCTCTTGCAGACGTGTGCATGTCTGCTAAAAGCTTCCAATCAGGGCAAAGGGGGTGGAGAAAAAAGGATGTGGTTTCCCCGGGGTTTTGCCATGTTTGCTTGGGGTCAGGTGGATTCGAATTGAACATGCGCTCTCCTCCACCACATGGGGACATCTTAATCCGAACTACAATGTGGATTAAAAATGCCCCGAATCAGCAGCAAGGTAATTGGAGCCCATGGGGATGAGGCCCAAGAGTCTTTAAAAAACTGGGAGTGGGTTACCTTACATCAAGGCTGTGTTCATGGAGGCACTAAGAAGAGGAAGTTGGAGGGGAAAGAGTGGGAAGAATCATGACCTTGCTTTTTGTCTTCTATATCAGACCTTTACTAAGATGTTTCAAAATAATTGTTGAAGTAAAAATGGGAACTGATAAGCACAATCCACTTGCAGAGACATTATTTCTGTTTTCATACAACCATGTGTGACTTACATGATTTCCTGGTGGCCTGACCTATGCTTTTCCCAGAGCATTGATTTAACTGCTAAATATTTAGACCACTGTTAAGAGGAATATTTTTACAAAGTGTTCCTTGGAACATCAGTACCGTTTCTCATAAAACAGCTTTCAGGAAAAAAAAAAAGCTATCACTTATCCTAGACACTGCAGTTGTGTGTCACTGACCACAAAAAAAAAAACACCAAATGGCATTGTGCCAAATTGGCAGAAAACACCAACAATTGAAATCATTTGATCCTTTGCTTCTTAGGAACTGAAGAGAATCTGAGCCCAGAGGAGGCACTCAGAGAATTGTCGAGTCCAGTTATTTTCAATCAGTTTCAATTATTGAGGCTTATAGTTGAGGGAAAGTTGCTTGCTGGGGTTTGGCCAATTTAGGGAGCATGTGGAAAGGAGGGAGGAAGTTGTTTCATTATCATCTCCATAAATCTTCTTGAGATGTCCATTTCCTCAAACTCACCATTCAATTGGTTCAGAGCAGAAGAAATAAGGAAATGAAGCTTTATATATAGTCTTCCACTCCAAGGTCTGAGTGCTTTCTCTCCAATCTGAGGGAAATCTTGTGCATCTTATGATGTCTGAAACATCCTCCAGGTCCCACTGAACATCAGCTGTAAGGATGAAACCCAGCCTTTCATCTGGGGTCCAGGAAGCAAAAATAATGTCCCTAGCACCTTGAACGTGGTGCTCATTGGACTTTGTGTACAGCATTCTTTGGGTGAATTCCCATTACAAGCTTAAAACAGTTTCGAAACGGTTTCAATCCTCACAGTCCCCACGTCAGGTTGGCTTAACACGCTTTCTGCATGTTAAATCGCCACAAAGCGTTGTAAATGTTAACACTCATTTCAACAGGTCTCGCTGCGGTTCGTGCATTTGAAATGTTTTACATTTTCTTACTGAGGGAACTACCGTTTTAGTGGGATGAGAATGCATGTTTAGGGTTTCCCTCCCCCAATAGCTTGCTTCCAAAGATAGTTATTTATAAAAATCCACCCCTTACAGCAGCCGCTACACTGTAGCAATCGACCCACTTCACACTTGATAACAATGTTGCAATTTTGCACAATTCTTAAAGTTCTGGCCTTTAGAAAGGGAAAAGAAAGGAAAGCAGCTGCAGGTACTGGGAGATGTGTGAATGTTTAAGGCAAAGGGGGCTTGAGTTGCCGCTGCTGCTGTGTTCCCTGGGCAATGGGAAGAGGAGGGGAAAGAACTGGTGCCATTTTTTCTCCATCCAGGCAAGCGGCAGCCACCCAGCCACCCATCTAGGCTCCGTGAAGGGGTCCCTTATGGGTTCACGCCAGGAGGAAGAGGGCAGGGCAGCCCCAAAAAGCCGCTTTTAGAAAGTAGCCACTTGAGTACCTCCTTGAGTCATGTATGCCACGTATGATCCTCAGAATCTGGATTGAACACAATTAAGTTGAAAGTAATGGGATTAGGCAAATTCGCGTTTGCATCCAGTTCTATTATTTCGGTTTAGGGAAACCGTATTAAGCTTGTTATGGGAATGCAGCATTTGTGTCAGAGCCAGATTGCAGATGACGCAGTAGAGATCTCAGGCCAATTCGCACTTGGCCTCTTAGTAGATGCTGGGGTAGCTTCTGCTAAGGAGTATCTGCACTTGCAGGAGGTATTTCCAAACCAGAAACACCTCCTGCCTTACCAGACACTACCCCAGCACCTACTAGTGATGGTGCATGAAATGATGCGCCACACACATCCTAATCCTTACATTTCTCAGCTGGAGGAGTGACCATTTTTACCCCTGCTTGGATTGGGGTCTTCTGAACTGCAGTGCAAGCGTGCTGGCACTTCAGAGGACCCCAAAGCAACTGCACATGCACAGGGCATTACAATCACCATGGTGATTGTGACAGCAAATGCACAGTTGTGCCAGGCTCTGCACAGACACTGGTGGTGCCCAGACACAAGCCTGCACTCAGGTGAGTCTCAGGGCACACGGGGCTTGGTTTGGCATGCACTAGTGTTTGCAAGTGTGGATGCTAGTGGATGCTAGTAGGGAATGCACTTTTCCCATCCAGTGGACAGGAGGTTAAGTGCAGAAACACCCCAAGTGTAGAGGGTCAGAACTGACAAAAAGAAAATGGGATGAGTTCTAGGCTGGAATGCAGAACCTTGGCACTGGGAACTGAGCAGAGGCTTGGAATCGGACAAGATACCAAAGCAGGACAGAACACAAGGTTGGAAATTTGGCAATCCTCAGGATCTTTGACATAGCCAGATGTGAGGCCGGAGAACATGGTAGCATCTCTGAGCATACTTTTTGTGGATTTGAGGGACATCATATGGACCGAACACAAAAGGCATGTAGTTGAAGGTGTAGATAACTTGTGCCTTAGCCATCAGTCAATGTTTAGAACGTTGAACAAAAAAAAGCTTGTTGTCTGGAACGGACACGTGGAAACAGCCAAATGAACAAAAGGTGTTGAATGCAAGGTTCACTGAAACTGACCTGCTATGATGTAATGATCATACAAACAGCATGCAAAGATCAAGCAATGTCTAATTCCTTCAGCAGTATGTTATGCAAACCACATGTAGAACTTTCTTTTACATCATGTGCACTTTGTGCCCACATTATGGAAGGTTTCAACTCAATGAGGCCGTAAAGCTCCAGCAAAAAAAGTAGAACAAGTAGGACACATAAGTGATGAGTCAGCTTAAAGGATCAGCTTAAACTGCTTCCTTTGTACAAAACCAAGGAGTAGTTACTGCATCTGTTCATGTTCAGTGCTTATGCAAGGTTTCAGTGCTCAGTTAACTTTCATTAACCTTTTCCTGTCTGTTGGTTGTTCTATTAATTAACTGGGGGACAGTGAACAACATAGAAAGAGAGGGACTGTGGTCACACTTAAGGTTTAATCCAGCTTCAGTTTGCTTTCAGAATGAGAAAATACATCAGCAAAGTGACAAGCGGTTTTCTTTCAGTGTTAAATAACTCAGAGAATTCACCTTTGGGATAGATAATGTGGAAATAAATTTACTGGTCACTTTGCTGATGTGTTCTCTCACTCTGAAGGTGGACTGAAGCTGAACTAAACCTTAGGGCCACATCCCCATTACAAGCTTAATCCAGTTTCCCTAAACCGAAATAATAGAACCGGATGCAAACACGAATTTGCCTGTTCCCATTACTTTCAGCTTAATCGCGTTTGATCCGGATTCTGAGGATCCTACATGGCATACGTGACTCAAGGGGGGACTCAACTGGCTACTTTCTAAAAGCTGCTTTTTGGGGCTGCCCTGCCCTCTTCCTCCTGGCATGAATGCGCCACCCATAATGGACCCCTTCACCGAGCTTGGCTGGGTGGCTGCTGCTTGCCTGGATGGAGGAAAACCGGCAGCGGGCAGCCAGTGATTCTCCCCATTGCCCAGGGCACACAGTAGCAGTGGCAACTCAAGCAAGGGGGCTTTAAACATTCACACATCTCCCAAAACCTGCCCTGCTTTCCTTTCCCCTTTAAAGGTCAGAACTCCAAAGAGCTAGAATTGTGCAAAATTGCAACATTGTTGTCAGGTGTGAAGTGCCTGGATTGCTACAGTGTAGCAGCTGCTGTGAAGGTTGGATTTTTACACTGACATCACTGTCTTTGGAAGCAAGCTATTGGGAGAGGGAAACCCTAAACATGGATTCTCATCCCTTAAAACGGTAGGGTTCCCACAGTAAAAAATGCAACACGTACCAAGCGCACGATCCGGAGTAAGACCTGTTGAAATGAGGGTTAACATTTACAACACTTTTGGGCGATTTAACACATGGAAAGTGTGTTAAGCCAAACTGACGTGGGGTCTGCGAGGATTGAAAACAGTTTGAAATAACCTTGTAATGGGGATGCGGCCTTAGATTTGCAGTTCTTGTATCTTTTGTTCACGTATGGTGTGAAAGTGTTCGTGAATGCTACTTTAGATTTTGTTTGATACATAAGAACATTGAGACACCCCAAATGGATGAAATAATGAGATGTTTAAGAGCCCAACAAATTATCTATCTACACTTTATAATGTTGCAGGCCACTAGAATGTTATGCCTACAGATCTAAATTATGACTTGAGGACCCGACAGTTTTCGTTCTTACAATTTCTCACAGGATAGAGTTTTGATGAGCTAATTTTATATACTCACCTGATCAGGATTGAAAGTAAGGTCAAATTTGTTTGTATACATTTCTGTTTTTGTCCCATACAATTTTATTTATCCTGTCTTGTTCATTATTGCAGTATTTATTTTGGAATATTAAACCCTCAGCAGCCTAAAACAAAAGTTATTTTTGAATAAACCACCTCATTTCCAACCAAATGACCTAGTTACTGCACGTAAACTTTTTATAGAAATATATTTGGTTTGTTTGAAAGGGGAAAGTGTTCCTGGTGGAGTCTAATAGTAAATATCTATCATGATTGCAAATAATAATACTGCAACACTTTGACACAGGCACAAGCAAAGACACCTACAGGCCAGTTCCCTTTAAAAGCTAGTAATAAAAACATTGTACAGAGCTCTTTCTGAGATACTCAGTTCCATACGCATGCAATAAGGCCTCCTAAATCATATAGTCTTTTTTCAAGTTAAGTATTGTAAATAAAGCTTCTAGGCTGTAGACACAATGATGGGTCTAATTTGAGCATTGTTGTTTATGAAGCATTGCATTATGAACACTGGGAGATGAAAGTTAGAAAAACAAAAATGAAAAAAAATGAAAATGAAAATCAAGTTAGTTACTTTGTAACTACTGCATCTCACATTCTGTTAGAAAAATAAATGCTATTATTTTGAATTTTGTTAAATGAATGAGAGTGATATTTCTGTGTAGCCCTGGCAGTATAAACTAAGGGCCTTTCTGGAGAAGAGGCACCCTGTAATCTGGAGGCGTTTTCACACTTCCCTTGCAGTCTGAAAGGAGCACAATCGCCCAACGTCAACTAGCATTTGCATTTGTGAACACTAGGTAATGACAGGCTAAGCACCCCATGATCAATCACTCACCTGTGACTGATTTCGTGGCTGGTCTTCTTCTGGACGCCACTATTTTGGTTGTGACACCCTCCATAAGTGCAGGTGCATCAGCGCCGGCGCCATGATGACGCTGATGCTCTGCACATTTGCAATCGTGTCTACGGTCATCCCAGGTGCCGGTGTGCTTGCGCAGCACCCCGGAGCACCGGAAGAGGTGAAAATGGCCACCGCCTGGACATGCCAGGGGAGCTTCTAGTTAATTTTGGTATGATTTTGGTTAATTTTGGTTAATTTTGGCATGATTTTGTGCTCCACACCTAGTGCATGATTAGGGGACTTCTGGGAAGGTAGGGGGCACGTGCAGGCTGTAGCAGCCTCCTCCAAGTGCAGATTTCCTTCCCCAGAAGTTCCCTAATCATGCACTAGTGGCTGTAGTGCGAATAGGCCCTGGGTCACAGATTGGATCAGATTTCAACAACTGTTCTAATCTAGCCACTACATTAACCCCGAAACTGGTGCAAACTATGGAGCAGCCGCCACAGGCTACAAAAGTTCCTAGCTACCGAGCTTTGTGCCACTGGAACTGCTTATCTGCTAAACTACAACATGGGCCTAACATGCTGGTGGAGCTGTATAATCAGATCCATCTGTAATCCAGGGCTGTGCTGACACCTAAGGTTTAGTCCAGCTTCAGTCCACCTTCGGAGCGAGAGAACACATCAGCCAAGTGACCAGTAAATTTATTTCCACATTATCTATCCCGAAGGTGAATTCTCTGAGTTATTTAACACTAGAAGAAAACCACTTGCCACTTCGCCAATGCATTTTCTCACTCCGAAAGTGAACTGAAGCTGGATTAAACCTTAAATGTGACCTCAGCCCAGATCAGGAGCTTTCTGATCTGGATTATGTCCCATCTGGTGCAGACGAAGCATACTGGTGGGAACAACCAGCATGTGAACAAAAGAGTCCCTGAAGAGGACTGTTCTGCAGCAAATGTTAGTGCAGACATGTCCCGATCGCACTAATTCAAGACTTCTCGAGAACAAGCCTCTCTATTTTAAAGCATCACTTAAGTGTCATGTGAACAGTCCCACCTCAAAGCTTTCTCTGAGCCATCTCAGAGATGCTTTTGGGGAGTCCCTGATCACAGCCTGAATGTATGTTTATCACAATGATTATAAAATATCCAAATAAATCTTCAAACAATAAAGGCCTGTGTCAAAAAACACTCCCTGGGGGAAACGTGGAAGCCTAGTGGGGTTTTTTAAATGTCCAATATAAATGGGCTAAAAATTTTAAAGATGTGTTTCATTTGTTAGAATATCGCTGTCTTGTGTTCCTGTCAAGCATTACATAAGAGATGACCACAACTGTAATGCTGATTTCCACAAATTGCATGGGTTGGCTTGGGGGGGGGGGGGGAGTGCTTGTTGGCTAAACAGCACCACTTTGCGTAGCCTATACCAAAAGTGTAGCCCATGCTTCCTCATTAAAACAAACAAAAGAGCTTGCCATGATGGACTGAGGAAGGAAGCAATGACATAAGTCCTGTAATGTGCACAAGTAACTTCCTGTGGTTCCCCCCACAAGACATTTGATTTGTATGAGGTGAAGCTTATAAAAATACAAACATTTTGTCCCAGATAACTCAGAAGTTGTAGTGTTTGAAAGGTATGGGAAAGATCAATTCCGCTAGGCCCACAGCTGAGTTCGCCAGAAGATCCAATGGGGCTATAAACCCACGTACACTTCCTTTCCTGAGAAAAAAATTAATTCCATGAAACATCCAAAACCTGTTGCCAAATGGGATCAGTTTTCAAGGGGGTTTGCACAGAATTCCATCCTTGCACAATAGTGCCTCTATCATCATCTCCCAGTTCCCATATTAACCCTATACTAACATGGCTTTATTTTAGCCACCTTAAGCCAGTTTGGTCTTGTAATTAGAGTGCCAGACTCATATCTGGATGCCCCCCAGTTCGATTCTGCACCCCTGCATAAAGCCAGTTGGGTGACATTGAGCTAGTCACAGCTCTCTTTCTGAGTCCCACCCATGCTTTTACTGGTCATCTTGCTGTGTGCCTGGACCAATCCCAAGTAAAGGGTGCAATAAGTTTCTCTTTCTTCCTCAGAATTACCTTATGAGCATGTTCAGTACATTTTCAGGAGCTTCTGGCAGATCATTGTAGAAGAAGCTGTGCTATACTAAGACCTGAAGATTGTTCCTGGGACCTTCCACATTTGACCCATTTAGTCACCTTGTAGTGCACTATGAGATAGAGCTTTTGCCCTTTAAGGAGCCATTTCCAAATCAGAAACAGCTCCTTCTCTGCAGGAGTGCATTGTAAGGCAACTATCCACATGTGTGCCTACCTTCCCCAGCACCAGAGCCTGTAAGGCTCTAGACGGTGTATCTGCACCCCTCCCAGTTGTTGGAGGGTCATCTGACATGCCACACAAGTGCGCTGAGGTGTCATTTGATGTGGTGTGTAAGCACCCATGTGGCGTGCAAGCACACATCAGGGCTGTCCCAGTGATGGCACTGGTGCACATGCGCTAGCAATGTCATTGAGGCTTGAAAATGGAGGCGTCCGGACACCATCCACAAAGCAGGTAAGTGTCCAGATGCATTGGGGGACGGATGACATGTACCAACAGTAGCCGGTGCGAACGCCAAGTTCACCTTTCCTATCTCCCAGATGGGATGGAGAGTGCACAAATTTGCCCCAGATCTGCAGTACCATTACAGGATCAGCAGCAGGACCAGAGGAGTGTCCTTACGTGAAGAAGGAATGTATATTGGTGATTAGAACACTAAGTGACCCTTTGCAAATGCAGAAGGGGACTGAATAATAATTTTCTTTCTGAGCTGGATGTTACAATGTTTATAATGCAACAATATGGCTGACTGTTAATAAATATATGTGTGTACAAGCATGAACATAAAGCTAAAATGCTGTCTTAACATCTGGAAAATCATATAGGGACCATATATTGATAAATATGTTGCTATGGAGCTATTCTGGCTTTGGCTAATGCAAAAAAAAGAAAAAGTGTTCTTTTTTAAAAAAATTCAACTGGAAATTTAAGATTTCCCTCTTATCTGACTCGCTTCTTGCTACACTATACTTTAAACAATGAATAGGCTAAAGCAATACTGAATCACATTTTCGCAATAGGGAATTAAGGTAAGTACTTATTGCTACAAAGTGTCAACACAATAATGCAATAATTACAGTCTTTCAGTGAATTGTGCAAGGCAATCAAAAGACAAACGCTATGACAGAAATGCAAAGTTAGGCTGCTTTCGGTAAATAGACATTTAATTGTGCTTTGGTTTCAAATCTTTTTAATTTGTTAAGAAAGAGCCAGTCCAGTGATCCAACAAGAATTTGACTTGGGAAATGAATAATAGCTGTGGCATTCGCCAACATGGCAATCTGTCTGAACGCAATCTGGAATGTTTGGACAGGAGAATGACCCAACCCCAGACAGTCATAGTCATGTCAGGGGCTCATCGGAGCTGGCAGAATGCTTGAGCGAAAGCTCCAATGGCCTCACCAACCAGCAGAGGTGCAAATGGTCGCCAGCTGGATGCAGTCAAGTAAGTTCCGGTCACGTGGGGTTCATGATAGGGGAACATCTGGGAAGGCAGGGGACACTTTTAGGCTGTAAGCATCTCCTGAAACTGCAGGTGCACTTGGCCAGATGTTCACTTGTGAATCAGCCCCAGGATTCCTTGGACTGAATCAGCATGGGAATCCAGTCCACTGAAGGTAAGTGTGTAAATGATCTGTATTGAAGTTCCCAGGAAAGTTGTCAACAATTTGCTTCCAGACCAAAGCGATTGCATCCATATGAAATGTGGGCTTCTGAATTTCAATCGTCACTGAAGTGCAGATGCTCTTCAAGTTGTTTGCAAAGCTTCCCATCTGCTGACCCCTTCCCTGATCGCCAAGGCAGACATGATGGTTTGTTCATGGCTTTTGGTCCCCGATCGCAGTTCCCAGGTGTTCTTGCTGTGATACGGAGGTGCGCAAAACTGCTAAACTGCCGCCAAACCTCATAGCAGCTTTGGTCAAAGAGCTGAGGGTTATTATTATTGCTGTTCAATGCTAGCTTCTCTGTGCCGCTAAGGAGGTGTATGTGGCATTTGGTGGGGTTTCCCAGTAATCACGGCAGCGGGTGGCACAGCAATGGGGGTGATGCCAATCCAGCTTCCAATCAGGAGAGAGGGGGTGGAGAGGAGATGGTCCCGCACTGGGTCAAAAAAAAGCCCAAAGTGCACCAAATTGCTTGCATGGGGACATGGCCAGAGAGTAGTAATTGGTGGGAACTGGAGATGTTCCAAGGTTCAGTATTAGGATCTATGCTAATTTATTCATAAATGATCTAGAAGTAGGAGTAAGTAGTGAGATAGCAAAGTTTGCTGATGACACTAAATTGTTCAAGGTAATAAAAACAAGAGATCTTGTCACTGGGTGAGTGGACAATAAAGTAGCAAATGCACTTCAGTGTTAGCAAGTGATGCAGACTCGAGCAAAGAAACCCAATTACACCTATAAACTGATGGGGACTAAACTTTATGCAACATCCCAGGAAACAGATCTTGAGGTTCTGAAGGACAATGAAGGTGTCAATCTAGTGTGCAGCAGCAGTGAAAAAAGCAAATTCAGTGGTAGAGATAATGAAGAGAACAAAAGATAAATCTGCAGGCATCATTATATCTCTTTATAAATCTATATCAAGGACATATTTGGAATACAGTGTACACTTCTGAGACGTTTTCGCACGGGGCTGAACGGGACGCGTGGGAGACAGCTGCGGACACGGCATCCGCATTGCCCGAGCGCGGCTTGCGCTCCGACGTGTCCGCAGCTGTCTTTCTCGCGTTCGAAATGTAGAGCACTTTAAAGTGCTCTACATGCATTCGAACGCGGACGAGCCGCCCGCAGGCGTTCGGGAGGAGAAGCGTTCGCGCCTGCTTCTGTCTCCCGAACAGCTGCGGGCTCGCCTCCGACGCCGGCGCGGCTTCGACAATCAGCTGTTTGACAATCAGCTGATTGTCGATCTGCCTCCGCGGCTGTCTCCGCGCCCCTGGCCGGCCTTTGCCGGCTAAGACAGCTCCCGGCGCTTTGAGCATTCGCACACAGACGCTCCGGAATGCGTTTACACGCGTTCTGGCGCGTCTGTGTGTGAAAGGGGAAAGCGCCGGGAGCTGTCTTAAGCTTCCCGTCCTACTCCCGTTCCAAATGGAACGGGAGTAATGCGAAAACGTCTCTGGTCACCGCACCTCAGAAAGAATATTGTAGAACTGGAAAAGGTGCAGAAAAGGGTAACCAGAATGTTCAAGGGGTTAGATCACTTTCCTTACAAAGTCAGGTTGCAATATCTAGGCCCTTTCAGTCTTGAAAGACAGTATTTAAGAGGAGATCTGATTGAAGTATATAAAATCACAAAGGTGTGGAAATGTTGGATAGAGAAAAACTATTTTCTCTACATCCCAACACTAGAATCAGGGGACACTAATAGGCAGGAGAGTTTGGACTGAGAAGGGGAAGTATTTTTTTACCCAGAGGGGCATCAGTGTACAGAATTTACTACCAGAAGAAGTGGTGATAACAACCAGCCAGATAGCTTGAAAAAATGTTTTGATAAATTCATGGAGGACAGGTGTATCAATGGCTACTAGAACAGGTGCCTAGGTACTCCCTCTAAAATGGAGAGAGAAGCAAGATGCCTCTCAAAACCATTTCCAAAACACTGAGGCCAAATGAAGGTTTCTCCCTTGTCTTCTATGTGAGACAAGATGCTGGACTAGACTAACTGTGGCCCAATCCAGCTGGACTTCTTTTATGTTCTTATGTTCTTCTTTAGCTAGCTTAGCTGCTCCATTCTCCACATTTTAGTAAAATTTCAACATCAAAACTCTCTCTAAGTTCTTAATATTCATCGTATATAGCAGTTTCAGTACCTTACTGATGACCCCTATGTCACTGGTATATAACTGAAGGTGTTAAAATTATTATTAAAAATCATCTGAAATGGTCTGAAGACCATCATACCCTGATATAATCGTTCTTAGCTTCATTTCTACACCCTTCATGTTCTCATTTTCTGCCAATTTATCTGTTTTTACTAACAAACACATTACTGGGTATTTATTTAGCCCAGCCTATACCCAAAGGTCTCAGGGTGCATTACATCAGTAAAAAGAACCTTAAAAATGGACCCACTAGAAATAATATTTTCTGAAAGTACTGCAAAAGCACCTTTTTAACTATAGGGGACGATGCATTTTTTTAACATCTGGACTGCAGGCCCATACTACCAAATTTCCTCCTTTTTCCACCATGCTTTTTGAGGGTATATTATTTTTAAAATGTATTTGCCATCTTTGATGACAACAATTAGCAACAACAACAATGATATAAAACTCTTAAGTGCTTTTAACTAAAGAGTAAAACACAAAAACGAAAACAACACAACACAAAAATTATAATAAAGTTTCTTTACATAATAATAAAATATTTTTAAAGCCCTAACAAGCCCCAGATATAATACTTTCATTCTGTTAACCTAGAACACTATCCAAGTATCAGTTCTTAATTTAAACCATTACATACCCATGGAAAGAAATTGAACTTCAGCTGGAAAAAGGTTAGGTCAGAGCTACAAAAGTTTCTCAATGGATTTCACAAGGAGGGAGCCACGACTACAAAGGCCCAAACCCTGGTCACTGTCTTCCTAGCCCAAAGGTGTCACAGGGCCTTTCTGCACATGCTGCCGGAAAATGGATCTATAAGATCTGTTTTCTGGTGAAATGTTTTTAAAAAGAATCTGCCCCACGTGTTCACACATGTCCACACCCGTGGGGGACAGCAGCGGCAGGGCTGGATTGAAGAGGGTGCTGGTGCGGACGGACCAGCACCCATCCCAATCCGGCCTCAGAAGGGCCTCCCCTGTCAAAGAGGGAGAGCGCATGCTGTCCCTGTTTGACAGCTCAGCCCTCCCTCCCAGCCTCCGCGATTGGCTCCATCGGAGCCGTCATGGCAAGGCCAGCAGCCGGCTTCCCTGGCTTTCCCCTCACAAGAGAAGGGACGATCGTCCCTTCTCTTTTGAGGGGAAGCCACAGCCTACTCCCCTCACCCTACCCAGGGTCGCGCGCTCGCGCTTGCCGTCTTACCTGGTTGGGGCCGGGCGGCTTCTTGCAGCAGGAAGCCTAGCGTCTACTACACATGCGTGCACCATGGCTGCCATTGGCCAGCCTCCCTCACGAGGGTGGCTGGCCCCTTCCCATTGGCCAGCCACCCTCGTGCGGGCAGCTGGCCAATGGCGGCCATGGCACACACATGCGCAGTGGACGCCAGGCCTCTCGCTACAAGAAGCCGCCCAGCCCCAACCAGGTAAGACGGCGAGCGCGAGCGCGCGACCCTGGGTAGGGTGAGGGGAGCAGGCTGTGGCTTCCCTGTGCAAGAGAAGGGGCGATCACACCTTCTCTTATGAGGGGGAAGCCAGGGAAGCCGGCTGCCGGCCTCGCCATGCTGGCTGTCGGCCTCGCCATGCTGGCTCCGAAGGAGCCAATGGCAGAGTCTGGTGGGCAGGGCCAGCTGTCAAGCATGTGCTCTCCCTGTTTGACAGCTGGGCATGCACCGGCAATGCGGCTTTTCCCCTGCCACTGTGGAAGCATTTGCTTCCGAAACGGTTTCAGGGGAAAAGCCAGATGTAAGACCTAGTTTTTCAAGTCTAACATCTGGGTAGGATTTTGGTGCCGACGTGCGGACATGGCATCTTCAAAGGAACCCTAATTCCGTTCCCTTAATCCCTCCCCGAATGGGCTCTAAATCTGTTTTTAAAGCCTGTGCAGAAAGGCCCACACTGGCAGGTATACCAGACCAGCAAAAGTACTGGGAACTTCCCTTCTGCATTCTGGGGGAGTCCCTTAGATGGCACACATGTGAGGAAGAGAAGATCCTAGTATGCTTCCTGGTCCTGTACTCTCCAGTGCAAAACCACCCTGACTCATCCATGTAGACTGTGAAATCTGATTTAATTTATATGGAAGAATATATCTCATGAAATAACATGCCTCCCAGCTAAATAGGAATAAGAAAGACAAACTCAGGAGAGTGAGGAATAGAGCAAAAAAAAAATAAAAAAAAATGCAGGTTTTCCAGCTTCCATATCCCAAAATCTTCTTGTTTGGAGAAAATGCTGTAGTTTGAAGCTATCTCTCTTTGTTTTGTTTTTTCCAGTGGACTGAAAAACGTTCCAGGCAGCAGCAGCACAGACAGCCTAATGATCCAATGACTGTTGTGCCGAGAACCATGCTCACCACTGCTTGGAAGGTTCATGCACATCCCTAATCAAGACATATCCTCATACAGACTTTAACAGCAGAACGGGAGGAAGCACTCTGACATAAGTTTCTCCTATTCTTCCACCCTCCACTAGTTTTCATTCTCTGGGTCAAATAACACGGCCTTGTTTTCTTAAACACACACAAAATGGCCAACTTCTGAGGCAATTTCCTGTGTTCCAGAAAGCCATTCCAGATGGAAGCATAAAACCAGGGCATGAATGTTCCCTGTCTTCCATGTTTTCACAGCCAGGATCAGGGATCTATATGGAATGCCTGCTTCCACTGTAAAAGATGTAGCATTTGTCTCTAAGCTTGAGTCCTTAAGTGGCTTCGGCTGTTATGTATGGCAGAAGTGTCTTGCTGCTTCTGCCATGCTCTACTTCATCCACACAACTCTTTTCAACAATGGCTTGTTATCAACAATCAGCTTTCATAATATCTTTCTCCCAAGACAGTTTTCAGAATAAGGCAACGATGGACAAAAAGTGGAAAGTCCCAAATGGATTTCAGTGGAACATTACTCACTTTCCCCACCCCATCTCAAACCACTGGGGGGGGGGTTACACTATGTTGTTATTTTACTATTTCCTTGCTACAGCTCTTTGAGTGGAAATGATCTTACAAGATCACTGAGTAAAAAACATACATTCAGAGACATCACTTTACTCTTGTGTTTACTCTTCTGTTTTCCAGCATAGTTCTAAACTGGGTAAGGGAATGGGAATTCTGCCATTGATTGTATCTGTGCATCAGACAAATTCAAGCACTTGTGCAAGCAGGTCTTTCTTTGCTATTCCATTGCAAGTACATGAAAATGCAAGGCACCGATTCTCTTTAAACCAGGTGTTTATTCATAATCATCACATTCTAATTATTTATAATGGGAAACAGATTCTATCAGAAACGGGGAAAAAAGGTCAGAAATAGTTCAGTGCTACAAGACAAGAGAAACCACAGGAAATGATTCATGTAATTTGACTAGCAGATTAATTGGGCTTAGGAATGTGTCTCTTATGTGTATAATGGAAAACATTTGTGAAGAGCCAAACCCAAAAGAATATAGAAGTATCCTGGGGGGAGTATTTAAAATATGCCTCAACGTACCTTTACCAAGGAAATGATTCTCAGAAGAAGATTTTGGCTTAGAAACCAGGGATTGTGCAATCCTACAGTTTCAAGGTAAATAATTAAGATGACATCTTACAAGGTATTCAGGGGAAGGAAGAGTGTTTGAAAAATGAAAGCCTGGGAAAGAGCTGCCTAAGAATGTTGTTGCTGCTCAGTCATTATGCGGAAGCTTGCGCTTTACTTCCCATCTATGGGAAGCAAAGGGTGAAGTTGACCATGCATGCACTAATCATCCTCACTGGCGGACGATTTGTGCAAGTGAAGCCAACACATCTGGACACCTACCTGAAGAACAAATGGTGTTCAGGTGCTACCAAATTTGGTCACAAATGGCAACACCAGCATGTGTGCATCAGACTGTGTTTAGCAGCAAGCAGCTGCCAGCATGTGAATGGGAGGAGCATGGCCAAATAGATGAACCTCCAAAGTGGCCTCCTAACTGTCCAGAAATTCGCTTTGAGCAGAACCTACTCACAGAAGCCAAATTCCCCAGCAGGGGCCAAGGACCAGAAATGGACCCAGAAGCCAGGTCATGTACACCTTATATGGCCTGAGCCTATGGTAACACCTAAGGTTTAATCCAGCTTCAGTCCACCTTCAGACTGAAAGAACACATCAGCAAAGTGACCAGTAATTTTATTTGGCATATTATCTATCCCAAAGGTGAATTTTCTGAGTTATGTAACATGGAAAAAAGAAACTTGTCACTTTGCTGATGTATTGTCTCACTCTGAAAGTGGGCTGAAACTGAATTAAACCTTAAGTGTGACCTCAGCCATAATCTCCAGGTTTAGATTCACCGTGGGCCTATTTACACTTCAGCCCATAGTATATGATTAGGGAATTTCTGGGGAAGAGCTTTTGCACTTGGAGGAGGCCTCTACAGCAGTCTTCCCAGAAGTTCCCTAATCATGCTCCACACCTTCACCAACATTAATCAAAAGCTTATCTGGCACATCCAGGAAGTGGCCATCCACACTTCTTCTGGTGCTCCAAGATTGTCTTAGGCACCTTAGATGTGACTGTGCATGCACAGAGTATCAGTATCATTATGGCAATGGCACTGATGCAAACGCAGTCACACTGGGCGCCACAGCCAACATTGGTTCATTGTATTCCTTTCCCATCCAGCGGACAGGAAGGTGAAGTACAAAAATGCACCTTGAGGGCAATACAATAGCCAGATGCTGCCCTTATTTACAGTCATCACAAGGGCCCCTCAGAGCAGAAATTCTGCTCTGCAGAAAAGTGCCCCCTGACCTCCCCTGGGGTGGGAGGCACCCTATGTTGGCCATTTTTCCATTTGAAAGCTGTCTTGGACTTACATTGCTAAGCTTTAAAGGGACGCAGAAAAAGCAACAGAGGCTGCATCCCCAAATGACTTATTTGCCTCTCTAGTTTCCCTCCACCGTCACTCTATTCAAGCGGACTTTAAAAGTGCAGTGCAATTCTGGAATAAGCGTCCGCATGAGGCTCAGCAAAACGTGCATTTAAAACACACCTTCTGTCCCCATGGAAGCGTGTTTTGCTTGCTTGCATCTTTTTCTCCACGCCCCCTCTCTAGGACAGTTTTCACATTCCAGGTCAGGCCAGAGTGTCACATGTCCCCCCCACTCCCCTCAGAGCAGAGCATCCACAGTGCTAAGCACTTAGGAGCTCTGCACATAATTAAAGCATAATGAACAGAATGATGACTTAGCCAGGGAAGACCCAAGAGAGTTCTGCTAAGGCAGAGAATGCAGTGTAGTAGAATTGTTGAGTCAGTTGCTGGAATCTGGAGAGGATCCTAGTCAGTCACTGTCACGAAGCCCAGCGATCCAGTTAGTGCCTGCCTTCTCTAGGAGAAGCTTGGCCCGTTAGGATGCTGAGTTCGTGCAACGGCCAAGTGAATACTACGGTGTGGACACAAAACACTGGTAGCAAGCGTTTCAACAGTAAACTAAAACAAGTTTATTATTATACACAAGCAATACTACAAAGATAATAAGGTTCAGGTAGTTGTTAGTTTAAATTTGCAAGTCTCTTAAGGCTAGGAGCTACCCCTTTCTCTAAAGGAAAATAGTTCCCCTTTTAAAAGACAAACCTCTCCACATTCCTCCCCCTCTGACTTGCTTGGCCACAGCTCAAGCCAAGCCAATGTACCAGAACGTGGCCCTAGGTGATCACAAGGTCCAGTCCGTCCTTGCTTGTCCGATCATCCAGCCTTGGATAGTTGCTAGCGAAGTCTCCCTCGGAGCCCCAATCTTCCTCGATTGTCCCCTTCAGAATTTGCTCAGCCAACAGCCCAATGGTCAGCTACTGGTCCAGCTCCCTCAGGATTCAGCTCTTCTTCTCCTTTCAGCTCTTGTCCCAGCATGAAGACCTCATCTGCTGTCTTCTGTGTTCCTTTATACTCATCCCCCTGACCCTGATTGGCTCTAGACGCAATAAAATGCTGCTGGAGACTCCTAACAGAGGTTGCTGTCCCTCCAGCCTGATTGGTGGGAACTCCTACTCTAGCCCCTCCAGTACTCAGATCCCCGGACAGCTTTTCCCTCCAAAACCTTACTCCAGCCAATCACTGCAACAGGGCCCGCACAGGATTTCCCGCCCTTTTTGCAGCCAAAACCCTGGGTTTGCAAAAGGCTGTTTGCACCAAGGCTGGCTATTGCAGCTTGCAAGAAGCCTGCAAAGCCAGAAAGCAAAACAGTTTGCAGCCTGTACCCAGAAACCGTCACAGTCACTGTGTGACATTAATAGGAAAAATAATAATAATAGCCTACTCAATAGCTTTGGGAATAACGAGCATATATTCTGCAAATACCTGAGACTAAAAGCAGAACTAACCATGAAAAAGGAAATATGTGGCCTGTCTTCTCACTTCTGTTCTTCATCATGTATAATTATTATATTCAAAAACAACAATGGATTTCTAAATCTGATCCGAAGAGAGCCAATGAAAAGTCCCATGCTTTTTCATGAGAACTGTTTTTCTTCCCAGGGGGAAAAGATATTTAGAACCTGAATGGGGGAGTTACTTCTAACAAATAACAATAATAATAATGCTAACTAGGAGGCATGTGAGGAATGTCCCCCTTTAGGCAATGTCTACCTGTTCCATTTGGCTTGTTTGCTGAAAATGGTTTGTTGGCATTTTGTGAGCATCAAAGAAGGGCACAGGCTTCCTGGCACATGGTAGCTGCACTGCACTGTGCCTAAACTGCAGAGGGCACTAAAAATCAGTCCCAGTGTTGACTGGGCTGGGTCCCAGTTCTTATCATCACCATTTAGACAGGCAGCAGTCGAACCCTATTCCTAAACCCTACCATACGTGGACATCCTACCATAAACCAATGCAGCAATGTGCTTGTGCCCATGACCTTATGCACTCATGCTACCATTGGCCTATGCACCCACGGGTTCTCCCAAGTATTCATGTGCTCATGCTCACCTGAACTCAAGCATCCATGAATCCATGCACTCATACTCCATGTACTCATGCATCCATTCTCTCCTACTCCAAAGCACTCATGTACTCATACATATATGAACTCATACACTCATCTTCCCATGTACTAATGCACCCATTCACTCAAACCCCTAAATATTAAGCCCCCAATACTAAGCCATAAATCCTAAACCCAAACCTAACACCAATGCCCAAACCCTAACCTGTAACCTCTTGCCCCTAGCCCCAGGACCTAAACCCTAAACCCTACTACATACACTCATGAACCCATACTCCCATGCACTCAGGCTACCTATGCACCCATGCACTCATCAACTTATGCACCCATGTGCTCTCCAAGTGCCCATGTGCTCTCCAAGTGCTCATGTGCTCATGCTGTGCTCAAGCTTCCATAAACCCATGTGGTCCTACTCTTATGTACTCACGCAACCATACACTCTGACTCCAAAGTGCTCATATGGTTATGTAGACAACCCTAACCCTAACTCTAATGGTACCCCTAATCCTAGCAGCAGCCATAATTCTAACTCCAAATACTAAAAACTAAACTAAATACTAAGCGTAAATACTAAAACTGAAATCCCAGACCCCAGACCTAACACTAACACTGACCCTAAGGAATAAACCAGACATTAATCCTAACTTTAACTCAAAAACCTAACCCCAAAGCCTAAAATCTAAGGCCTTTTCGCATTGGCCTTTTCCGAACGCGTGGAGGACAGCTTCGGATGAGGCATACGCATTGCCCGAGCGGGGCTTGTGCCGCCTCGTGTCCGGAGCTGTTCTCCACGCGTTCCGGATGCAGAGCACTTTAAAGTGCTCTGCATCCGTTCGAATGCGGACGAGCCGCCCCGGCGCGTTCCGGGAGAGAAGCGTTCGCACGCTTCTCTCCCTGACAGCCGTCGGCACGCCCCCAGGGACCGACTTGCCGGGCCGGCGATTGCGCCGGCGCGGCGAAGCCGGTAGACAGGACCCACCGAATCGGGGTTCCCCTTTCCCGTCTGCCAGGGTCAGTGACCCTGGCAGATGGCACAGGGGAACCCCGATTCGGTGCGTCCCGTCTGTTGTCTCCGACGGCCGCCGGGACGTGGCTCCTTCCCGGATCCGGCAGGAGCCACCAGCATCGGCGTCCTGTCGCCCCTTTCTGGGGTGGCAGGAGGTCGATGTTGGGCTCGCTGGGGGCGAGGAACGCCTTGGGTGGCCGGAGCGCATCGCTCCCGTCCCCCAAGGGTCCCCCCCGCCCCCATCGAGGCCATCTGCGGGGCGCGAGTGCCCCGCAGATCAGCCACCACCACCCCCAGTCCCCAAAACCCCCACCCCCAACCACCCTCCGGCCCGGATCGGGCCGATCATCGCGGTGAAGGTGCCCACAGCGGGGCACCTTCACCGCGAAGATGTTTCCCCCCCCTCCCCCAGGGCCCTGGGAGGACGCGCGCGCGAGGAATGACTTACCTCGTGGCCGTCCAGCGTCCAAATGAGGGTGAACTGCTTGTCCAATAGGGGGCCTAGGTGGGCTGCGTCTTGCGCGATC
This sequence comes from Aspidoscelis tigris stejnegeri, assembly GCA_023333525.1. Taxonomy (NCBI): domain Eukaryota; kingdom Metazoa; phylum Chordata; class Lepidosauria; order Squamata; family Teiidae; genus Aspidoscelis; species Aspidoscelis tigris. The sequence goes on along the minus strand of JALMGA010000002.1, from coordinate 84,110,223 downwards.
CCACAATGCCACCCTCATTTGGACGCTGGACGGCCACAAGGTAAGTCATTCCTCTCGCGCGCGTCCTCCCAGGGCCCTGGGGGAGGGGGGGGAAACATCTTCGCTCTCTGGGTGCCCCGCTGTGGGCACCCAGAGAGCGAAGATGGGCCCGATCCGGGCCGGAAGGTGGTTGGGGGTGGGGGTTTTGGGGACTGGGGGGGGTGGCTGATCTGCGGACTGCAGGCGCCTAGATCCAGGCGCCTGCAGCCCGTAGATGGGCGAGATCGGGGCACGGGGCGAGCCCTTGGAGATCAGAGCCAGGGGCTCTGATCTTCAAAGGGGTCCTGCCCCATAGGGGCCTTGCCCCGGGCCCCATGATGGGTGCCCGGGTGCCCGGGCATCTTCGTGCCAGGTCTCGCGGGCCCGATCCGGGCCCGTAGAGCTGGCAGGAAGCACGGGGCGGGTGGCTTGACAGCGCTGCCCGCCCCTTGGATGCTCTCACCCAATGGGCGGCAGCGCTGCGGCCGAATCCCCGCCCCTGGCCGGCCTTTGCCGGGCCAAGACAGTTCCGGGCGCTTTTACCGTTCACACACAGATGCGCCGGAACGCGTTCCGGCGCGTCTGTGTGTGAACGGTAAAAGCGCCCGGAAGTGTCTTAAGCTGCCCGCCTGCACGCGTTCCGTTTGGAACGCGTTGCAGTGCGAAAATCCCTCTAGTCCTTACATCTGTACAACAACCCTGATCTCAGGGATGTGCAAGAATATTCGAAACATTCAAAATTTAATTGAATTCATTTTAATTCAGACACTCAACGTTTATGCATTTTTTTAAATATTCAAATAAATTTTGAATGTTTCAAATCATTTGTAGAAATTATTTGGATGTTTGTATGTGTATGGATACATGCACATTGCATACATATCCATACGCATCTTATTTGTATCCGTACACATTTGTATGGATATGTACGGGATGAAAACGGGATGCATTCGGGATAAAAACATGATATGCACAAATGTGTACGGACACATAGAAATGTTGTTGACATTCGTATCTTCAAATATGAATCGAGTGTTCATACAAATAGATATGAATGAATATGAATTTATTTGATTGTGAATACATTCATAGACATTCAAATTGATTCAAATTTTTGGATATTCGATTTGAATCTAATCAGATGCCAAAAATTGCATTTGTGCACACCCCTACCTGATGCTAACCTTAAAATTAACCCAAAACTCTAACCCTAACTCTAAAACTAAACCTAACACTAACGCTAATCCTGATTCTTATCCTAACCATTACCATTACCATTACCTTAACTCTAACCCTAACCCCTACACAACTACCCTAACACTTTACCCTGACCCTGGCCTGCTGTGGTGACCCAGCCAACCCCTCCCTTCCCCGTTCTCCACAGAGTAACATAGGTTGGAAGTGGGCTGTCAAGCGCCACAGTCGCCTGCCAGATCCCTAGGGGCTTTATCCTAAAGTTCCCCTCTCTGGCACGTTGCTTTATATGCCGACAGTAAAGGCTCTCCTAAAGCAGCACACTGACCCTCTTGTAAAGCAAGACACTTGGAGTTTATTGTTACAAGAAAATAAAATAAAAGAAGCAAGTTTGTGGTTTGGCTTAAAAGTCTTTAGATTGCTTGAAAAGTAAACATTGCTGTATTGAGCTTTCCCTCCTTAGTCAACTGCTTCCACAAAAGTAAATAGTCCTTATTAGGCACCACATGTAAACCTAGTAGTCTAAAAGCACCTCTTCACCGGGCTTTCCCTCTCAGCTCCGAGAAGAGAGTCCTTTCAAAATCACACCCAGAGTTTGCAGCAGCTCTTAGCTTTCACATAAGTTCTTCTTCCCTCCTAGACTGAGAGAAGAGGCCTGCGCAGTTTCTCAGAGCAACACTCCCTGATCTCCCTCTAACCCCAACAAACGCAAGCGAGCGAGAGACCATGAGCTGCTGTGTCTGCTGCTTTTATAATTCACAATCCTGCAGCTCCAATTGGTCCAATTTCGGTGGGCTGCATGGCTTCTAGCGATGCTCCGCCTCTGCTGTCCATCAAGGAGCTCAGAAAGCCCGCCAAACCGCTGCTCAGCTGTCTAGTCCGTGGCACAAACGCCACCCCTACTAACTCTAACCCTTTCATTTGCATCAAACTACAGTTCTGTGCAAGTGAAAGCACCTCTCCCAAACAGCTGGTTTGAATATGCACCTCTGCAATGAGGAAGTTATTAATCCTTGCCAACTCTGGGGCAGGTAGATTTGTTTAAAAATTCAACCCTTTTCGTCCATTTAAAAGAAAACCTGTTAGCAAATATGGAACACTGTTGCTGCCCTCCTTCCCTGTAAAACACAGACACTCCAGCCTCCACGGGACTTTTGAAAGAATCGGGGTGGTTCATCTTGGAAAGAGTTAGCAGAAAAATTTGGGTGGGAAAAAACAGGCTCCCTACAGATTAGTCATCACCACCAAATAACATGCAGTGAACTACATTAGTCATCGTCCAAAACAAACGATCCATCTGACAGAGGTCGGGGCTTGAGGATTTAAGCCACAAGAGCAATGAAAAATTATTGCAAACAGGAGCGCAACAGAGGCAAATAGTGTGGTGCACATGCAGTCAGAGTGGTTGTCCCTCGATTAACAAATACCTGAAAAAGAGCAATACACGTAAAGATAGGGAAAGAGAAATCATCGACATTAGTATCATCTCACAACATAATGTAGAATTGGATTTCACATCTCTTTTGCCCCAGTTATAATACAATGTCATTTCTAAAAGAGTGGGTGGAAATCTTTTAAAATAAACATCATCAAACCTGGGAGTTTGGGCCTGCTAAAACCAAATAGGGCTACATCCACACTGGCCCCAACTGGTGCAGCTGAAGTGCAGCAGTGAGACACTACCATGAGGGGGCTGGAAAAGGGAACCTGTGTTGTCCTGGGGTGATTTAACACTTCCCTTCCTGTCCGCTCGATGGGAAAAGAGTGTGATGAACCAATGTTGACTAGTGCTCACACTTGGAGTGCTAGTTATCTTTACCCATCCCTCCCTCCTGTGATTGAATACTTACCTTGATTCGATTGCGGGGCCAGTCCTCTTCAGGGTGCTGCCATTTGGGCTGTGGCGCACTGTGTGACTGCACATGCGTCAGCACTGTCGCCATGACGACACTGATGCTCTGTGCATGCACAGTTGCATTTATGGTTGTCTGAGGTGCCTGTGCACTTGCATGGCACCTCAGATGACCCCACAACACCAAAAGAGCAAATGACCATTGCCTGGACATGCCAGGTAAGCTTTCAGTTAAGGTTGGTAAGTGTGTGCTCTAGTCAACATCGTGTGATTGTGTGGATGGGAAGTGAGAAATCACTCCATACAGAATTGGGGGGGGGATTCTTTTTACAAATTAGCACTGACAACATCAGGATTCCCTATTGTGACTGGACCATCTATAAAACTTATTAACCCATTATTTTAGTTCTGGATGAGATTGATAATAGAAACCTAAACTGGATGTTCAACATTTTGCCTTCTTCTTTCAGAGTATCTGAATGTCATGCAAGAGAAAAACATATTGGTGCCAATTTTTAAAAACAAAGAAGGATACTAAGACCTGTTCTGTCTTGTACAGTTTGCCATAATAGAAACTCCCTCATTTTTGCTTAAAGCAAACTGTCTTCATTCTAGCTACACTTTCAACATAAGATTAAAATGTTTCCTGTTTGCCTTATATGGCAGGCTTCCGTATCCTATGGGCTGGGCTAATGAACACTGTAATCTAAAACAGCTGGAAGGCAGCAAAGAGGCTTATCATATGAAAATTGACAGAATTCTATCTCAGAACTTGACAGAGATAATAATGCAGCAAGGAGGAAACTTTTTTTATATACTTATCCAACCTTTTTCTAAAATCAGATAAATGTATTTGGGGACATCACAGATTCCATCATTGGTGCTGTGATGAGGAGTTGGCCAAAGAGCTCATGTGTAGAGCAGCTCCTGGAAAGTAAAACATCACTAGTAGGGATGTGAACATTTGTGTGTGTGTGTTTGATTCATATTGAATCAAATGCAAGAAAATTCGTATTCGTTCAAATAGATCCCCTTCGATACGAATGTTCAATCTCATACAAATCCCATACAAATGCATACAAATCCCATATGAATCCCATACATAACCCATACGAATCCCATACGAATCCCATACGAAATCATATCATACATTCATATCAATGTATCAAAACATTGAACTGTGCCAACCTTCGATTCAAATACAAATGTCCAAATTCAGCCAAATTCATATGAATTTCAAATGTTACAAATATCCATGCACATCCCTCAGTCTGATACCTGGCATCTTCCTGGAAGAAGACAGGGAAACCTACTTCCTTATGCTTGCTAAAGAAACTCACCAGACCCTCATTTACAAGGACGGTTGAAGTTTCTGTTTCCTGTGATGGTCCTGGATTTACAAATCAGTTTCTAGAGGAACACGTAATAGCTAATTCTGTGGCTTTTCGTCTCATCCGTTTCCCTCTTGCACTGATGCCTATGCTATTAAAAAATACCAACTTCCGCACAAAGAAAAACAGCAGACAACCCTCTCCCTGCTGCGTTCCCTCAAGTAGAATGTGATCCCCATTGTTACCTGGAGGAAATGTTGTCACCAACCATCTGTGTCTGATGTCATCACTCACTACATTCCCCTTTTCTTTTTTATCACGATTTGAGTTAAGTGCTCCCTGTTTGAGATGTGGTTCAGAAGTCATTGAACAGCATGCTTTGATTGCTTATACAAAAGGGATTTATAATTCATCAACATCTGGAAGGCCCAAGGCTCCTCCTAAGTAGCTACCCCAAACATCTGCACATATTACCAGCAGCAGTGGTTTATCCTTATCAGATTATGTCAGATTGTTTTGGTAACCTTTGTTTGGATGGGATTTAGAAAAAAATACATAAGAGAACAGAGTGAAAATATAAAATGTGATTTATTCTAATGCTGAGAAAAAATCCCTTCTTAGCCAAGCTTGCAGATGAAGTTTTTCTGTATGTTATCTTGCTTGCCTTGAAATTTGGCCTAGATGTGCTGCCACAAAATTAAAAGACACTTGCTCCTCGGAAAAAATGCTTTTGCAAACCTGGAACAATTTCACATTATAGACTAACGTTGACTAGCGCTCATGCTTGCAATAAACATGAGCAGAGGAGAGAAAGGCCTGGCGTGTTAGGTCCATGGGGTCAGGAAGATTCAGACATGACTGAACAAATGAACAACAACTATTTGGGCAATATGCAGAGATCCATGCCACAGAAATTTCAAGGCATAGGTTTTTCATCCTTTTCAAAACATAAGAACAGTTGAGAGAAGAAAGCTGAAAAGTGAGCAGGTTGCTATTTTGTGGATTAAAAACGAATAATGCTCAGCCTTAGCCAGGGCTGGACATAACAGCTGAAATCCTTTTTGTGCTTTTGTGGTTTGCCCAGTCAGGAGTTAGAAAAAAACTCTTGATTTAATAAAGAGACAGGAAACTCTGCAGCCACTAAAGGAGTGGTCGTAGCTCAGAGGAAGAGCAACTACTTGAAAAAGCAGACTTTGATCTCCAATTTGTTCCTAAAAGAGAGCAATGGAAAACCACTTCAGGAACTTCCAAGATCACTGCAAGTCTATAACCACGTAGTCACCGGGACTTATTCCCTTCCCACAATACCTAACAATAAAAATAAGAAAAGATGGCAAAATAATAATAATTCAGTTATAAGGCAAAGGTCTAAACTTCTGCCATTTTGTAGTCAACAGTAGGCTAGAACTGCCTTCTTTCCAAATAATGAGTCCTTTTCACCTCAGAATTCCAGGGATTTGAGTGTGCGAAGCACTGTGTTAAAACTTCTGTAGCATAAATAGCATCATCCTTATAGTGGGGGAGGGGGCAAATTTTGTTAGATGAGACACTTTGCAAACTCAGTTGTAGGGTCTAGCATCCAGGAGTAGCTGGAGAGCTCCCAGTCACTCCCAGATGCAGCATTCTGATCCTCTTCTGGATGCAAACACTGCAAGGGGTTGATGCGGCATGGTTGTGCAATCACACACTGCATCATGATCACCATAGCAACATCCCAGCACATGCTGGATGTTGCCATGGTTGTTGCTGTGGCAATCAGGCTGTGCCAGGCCTGTCCTTTCACACTTCAAGTGCTGGTGGTCAGATTCAGGACAGTCCCAGCACATGAAGTGCAGATGCATCTGGTGTGGTATTCTTATACTATCTTACAAAGTTAAGTGTTAACAGGCCCTAGGTGAGAGCCTTAGTTCATGTGCCCCTGCTTTGCCTCTGGCAGCCTGGCAGCCTAGCAAAATACATTGTGGCAACACGCATCTTAGGTTCTGCTAGGGCTTTCCCAGGCTTTCCCAACCTTGGAAGGTCTTCCCTAAGCTCCAGCAGCCTTCTGTAAGCTAAAGAAAAGGTATACATACTCTCATCAATAGTGCCCATCAGACCTTACAGACTAGGGATGTGCACAGGTTTTTTTTTTTTGTATTTGATTTGTATTGAATCGAATGCAAAAAAAATCTGTATTCGTTCGAATAGATCCCCTTCAAACGTGGTAGGATTCGTATTCAATACGAATGTTCAGTCCCATACAAATGCTTATGAATAGCATACAGTTCCTATATACAAATGCATACGAATGGCATTCGGATCCCATACAAATACATACAAAGAGCATACAGATCCTATATACAAATACATACGAATAGTGTATGGATCTCATACAACTGCATACAAATAGCATATTAATCCAATATACAAATCTCATATGAAGCTTCATACGAATGTGCCAACATTCAATTCGAATTCAAATGTCTGAATTCGGCCGAATTTCGAATGTTACAAATATTCATGCACATCCCTATTACAGACACTTATCTATATTCCTTACTTCTTTGCCTCCTTAATTTCTAGGTCAGAAATGTAGGTTGCTTGGCCAATACACTTCCAAGACCTCCAGGAGTCTTTATGACATCATTTTAAAATTATGCAGTGAATAGGTACTATTGAATTGGTACTATTGTAGTTCCTCCAGAGGATTTAGCTTGCTTGGTGAGAAAGGTACAGGTAATAGCAGTACACCAAACCACAATTATTTTGTAGAAAGTATTAGCATGTAATGAATGAAAATACTACACCCAGCAAAAGAGAAGCGGGGGAAAAATCTAAATGTTCAAAAATATCAAGCTTAAACATGTAGATCAGGAAACCCCATGCATATGTGGTTTGTCCTACTTTCAGGCAGCCACTAGACTTTCTTGATTTGTTGCATAGGCAAGGGGAAATCCAAGAGCAAAACTGTACATCTTGAACATTCATAGACACGTATAGATATTCTTTTGAGAAGACTTCGAGTGTTTTAGCACTTCCATTCCTGCCTGCTGGATGGAAAAGGAGGACAATTAAGCAATTTTGACTAGTGCTTGCATTTGGAATACTAGTCAACTTTGCCGATTTCCTCCCCCCAAAATTGAATACTTACCTTATTCAATCTGGGGCCTAGTTCTCCTCTGGGTGCCACCATTTTGGCTGCGGTGCCCTTCGCGACTGCACACGCATCAGCGCCATTGCCTTGAGGATGCTGATGCTCTGCACACACGTAGTCACATCTATGGTTGTCCGAGGTGACAGTGTACTTGCACGGCACTTCAAACAATCCTGGAGCACTGGAAGAAGAGTGAATGGTCACTGCCTGGACACTTGAGGTAAGTGTCTGGTAAACTTTGGTTAACATATGGAGCAGCTTACCTTCATCACTTTGGTACAGTCCAAAAGAGGTTCCACTCCCTGCTAGTACACTGTGTCCAGGTGGCTCAACCCCGCAGAGGCTTGCGATCGGCCACGGTCAGGTGGGGAAGGTGGGACCTTGGTAAACTGGACCCACGGGGTCTGGTCAACCAAGGGCTCCCACAGCCCTGGCCCATAGGCAGCCGGCCCCGGACCCCGGGGTGGGTGGGAGGGTGCCCGGGTGGGTTTCTGCCAGCTGTACAGGACCTGATCAGCTCCTGTACAGCTGGCAGGAAAAGGGAGAAGCTGCCTGGTGGGTCTGCCCACCCCTGGGTGCTCCGACCCAATTGCGGGCAGGCCTGGGGGAGGTGTCTCCGCCCCTGGCCGGCCTTTCCCGGCTAAGTCAGGTTGGGACACTTTGAGCATTCACACATAAGCACGTTCCTGCCTGCCTGTGTGTGAATGGGTAAAGCGTCCCGAAGTGACTTAGCCCAAGTGCATTACAGCCGTTCCAGCTGTAATGTGAAAAGGCCTCAGGATAGGCCAAGTGTATGCATGTGTCTTCTGTTTCTCTGTGTGACATCACCAGCTTTCCACGAGTATATCTGCTTAACATGTAGTACATAATGTTGTAGTGTATCCTGTGTATCTGCTCTACTATTTAGCCAAATGTAGGGGTTAACAGCAATATTCATATTTAGTAGCTAAGTTGTAAACTTGTTTTATTTTCATATACTCATGCATCTACTCAACATTTATCCATGCATATTATTAGTCAGTTTTTATTCTGCATCCATAAAGCAATAAACCTTCCTTCTTGTAATGCAACCAAATTTCCTGTCTGCTCCTGTCTGTGAATTGCAGGGACCATATGCTGCCTCTGCTCAACTTGCCATGTGCATGCTCTATCTTATCAATAAAATCTCAACAATACTGTCTCTCTGAGGCACCTCCAAGGTGCCCCTTTTGCTATTTCTTAATACAGCCTGACAACTACAACGCTGTCTTAACGTCTGCGCAAGTAGTTGAAGCCTCAGATAATCAACAAGTGAGGTATAAGTCTCCAAAGAAAGGATGGGAATGTGGCTAGACTGGTACCAGAAGTAGGGTCAGGAAGAAAGAAGGAAGGAGAGAAAGTAGTCAGCTTTTTCACTTCTTCTTTCTTCTCCCCATCACATCTTTTAAGATTAACCAGACAAACCAGCTCAGAGAACTGGATGGGAGAGTGACACCTAAATGTATTAATAGAGTCGAGTCAGTCCCTGTGTATGCAAAGCCAGTGTGCAGAAGGGAGCCTTCTGGTACCAGTATACTGGGCAGTGTAGAAACGTCCCTCGTTTCAATTTATTAGCCCACATCTCCAGGCCTTTGGTCAAGACTCTGAACTGTCTCTCCTGATCAGATGGAAAGGAGAGAAGGTGAAGGTTTTGCTTTTGTCTTCTGCTTGAGATGCCTAGAAACAATTGGTGGGTCACTGTGTGCAATAGCATGCTGGACTATATCAGCTGTGGCCCCATTCACCAGGGCTCATCTTATGTTCTTTTGAGATTTCCTTTCAGCTTGCTCTTATTAGCCATGATGGGCATGGGTCGTGTGATGGGTTCATGTTAAATGAGGGAGATGCACGCTTGCCCAATAACAAGTAAGAAACACAACAGCCAACCTTAACTATGCAAAAAGGAATCAATTTATAGGTGGAGGGAAAACTACCAACTAATCCTTCCACCAAATGAGTCCTTGACTTTTGTCTATTTTTATTATTCACAACACTAAATCCCCCTCCAAAGTCTCTTTCCTACACAGCTTTACAATGAAATGGCAGCTGCTTCTTCTGCTCAGTCTTTCACAGGTCCCTTCTCCATCTGTTCTTTTGGTCTCATCTCACAGCTTTACTCTTCCCACTGCTCTGGTGTTCGCTTTTATCCCTCCTCTGTCTGGCTTTGGCTCAGCAATCTTCATTCTTCCATTTATCATTCTCCTCTCAAACACCAACACTCCGGTATTCTCTCTCTCTCCCCCTCTCTTCTTACAATGCTTCATAATTTATCCCTCTGTTGTTCCACCGGCACTGCATCATTCATTACTATCAGCTATTAAGCCTCTTAATGATACAATATCCAAACTATCGCAGGTTGAGCTGGGCAAACCTCCACAAGCAACTTGCCAGCTTCATCAGATTGCAACAGTTGAAAACAACCAATAGAAAAGGACCAGACTGCACTCTAGAGACGTCCACTGGGGTATTCTGAATTATTCCATCTGAACCTGAGCAACTTTGTTCCCAAAATGCCTTGTGAACTTGTGCCTTGCAAACTTGTAATAGCAAGCCACCAATCCTGATAAGGGATCTTCTTCCTGACTTGATGATGTCAGCCTCTGCTGGACATCCTACTTGAAGACTGCTGCTTGGTAGGCATAATAATGTTTTCTTGCCCATGAACAGTTAAATTCATATTCAGATTTCTGCTACTTAGTCCTTGCTTCCTTGCCTTTCTGGAATCTTGAAGCCTTGTTCGTGCTCTTTTCCAATGCTCTTACTCCAAAATATTGTGTTGATTTGTGGTCTTGGGACTGAAGAAACCCATTGCTGTTGGTATATTATTGCAAGTGTACATCACTTCAGTGTACACTGAAGTGTACAGTAGAGTTGCAGTACGGGAGCTGCTGATTGGATAACTCTGCTGTAAGTTTTTAATGCCACACACACACTCTCTCTTCAAGTAGAAACATGGACTCTAGCATCTCTAGGCATAAGAACATAACATCAGAGGAGCCCTGCTGGATCAGGCTACAGGTCTAGTCCAGCATCCTGTCACACACAGTGGCTCACCAAATGCTCATGGGCATCTCAAGCAGAGACAAGGACAACTTTGCCTGCTCTTGAATCCCAGCAAATGGCCTTAGAAGCATCCTTCTCCCCACCCCCCACCCCTCCAGCCTGGAAGATGTACTTAGGCGAATGTGCTTTAATCGTAACAAATGCAAAGTAATGCACATCGGGGCCAAGGATCCAAATTATGTCTATAAACTGAAGGGGTCTGAGCTTTCTGCAACACACCAGGAAAGGGATCTCGGGGTTTTGGTGGACAGTTCAATGAAGGTGTCAACCCAGTGCGCGGCAGCAGCGAAAAAAGCAAATTCAATGCTGGGAATAATTAGGAAGGGAATAGAAAGTAAGTCAGCAAGTGCCATTTTGCCTCTTTATAAATCTATGGGGAGGCTACATTTGGAATATTGTGTACAATTCTGGTCACCACACCTCAAAAAGGATATTGTGGAACTAGAGAAGGTGCAGAGAAGGGCATCCAGAATGATTAAGGGGCTGGAACACCTCCGTTACAAAACCAGGCTGCAACGTCTAGGCCTCTTCAGTCTGGAGAGACGGCGTTTAAGAGGGGACCTGATTGAAGTACATAAAATTATGCATAGTATAGAAAAGGTGGATAGAGAGTCAGACCTGACAAACGGAAGTATTTCTTCACACAGAGGGTCATCAGCTTATGGACCGTGCTGCCGGAAGAGGTGGTGACAGGTACGAGTCTAGATGGCTTTAAGGTAGGGTTAGACAAATTTATGGATGACAGATATATCAAAGGCTACTAGAATGAATGCCTAGGTGCATCTTTCAGGCTGGGGAGGGGGAACTGGGGTGCTTCTAAGGCCATTTGCTGGGATTCTAGAGCAGGAATAGGTTTGTCCTTGTCTCTGCTTGAGATGCCCATGAGCATTTGGTGGGCCACTGTGTGCGACAAGATGCTGGACTAGATGGGCTGTGGCCTGATCCAGAAGGGCTCCTCTTATATTCTTATGTATTCATTCTAGTAGCCATTGATACATCTGTCATCTATAAATTTATCTAACCTTTCTTAAAGCTATCTAGTCTGGTAGCTGTTACCACCTCTTCCAGCAGCAAATTCCATAAACCAATGACATATCTGTATATATCTGATGTAAATCAGTTATAAGACTCACAAGTTATAAAGTTATGTTGAAACAAATCAAGAAGTTGTATGCTTCAAGTCTGTTCTTCAACATGCTCTCTGCTAAAGTATAGTTTTCTAAGTGTAAAAGAAAACAATTGCCTCCTTCTGTATCCTGCCTTCTTCTGTATCCAGAACCCCCAACTTCTCCGAAGATCCCTGCCTTTTTCTGTCATCTTTAACATGTATTTTCACATTGCTCTGCAGCCTTTCTAAGGCTGATTTTCACTTCTATGCCCTTTCTAACCTGAGGCATTTTCGCATTACACGCGTTCCATTTGGAACGCGTGTAGAACGGGAAGCCTAAGGCACTTCAGGACGCTTTGATCATTCACACACAGGAGCGCAGGAACGCGTGTAAACGCGTTCCGGCGCGCCTGTGTGCGAATGCTCAAAGCGTCGTGAGCTGTCTTAGCCAGCAAACGCCGGCAAGGGGCGGGGAGACAGCTGAGGAGGCTCCCGCAGCCGGCGCTGGCTGAAAACAGCTGATTGTCAAAGCTGCGCCGGTGTGGGAGGCGAGCCCGCGGCTGTTAGGGAGAGAGAAGCAGGCGCGAATGCTTCTCCTCCCGAATGCCTGCGGGCAGTTCGTGCGCACCCGAACGCATGTAGAGCACTTTAAAGTGCTCTACATCTCGAACGCGTGCAAGACAGCTCCGGACACGTCGGAGCGCAAGCCCCGCTGAGCCAATGCGTATGCCGTGTCCGGAGCTGTCTTGCACGCGTTTCAAAACGGCGTGTGCGAAAACGCCTCTGGTGAAGTCCTTCCTGGGAGAAGACCCCAAGGCTGAGAAGTATTTTTTTCTTGCTCCCCTTCTGTTCCTTATTTTCTCCTTAATGCTAGGATTTTAGTTTAGCATAAAATCTCTAGCTTTACATTAGACATGCTCGCGCTCTCTTTCTCAGGAGTTTAATCACGCTAGAGTGAAACCATTTCTGTTCTTATCAGTTTTTTTCCATTCTCTACTGTTTCATTGAGAGAGAAACCATCTGCCTTTTGAAACCTGTGGCTGCTTGCAATTTAACAGCCTTAATGGTCTGTTTTACCTTTTTGTACTATTCACTGATAAGAAACCTGCCTGCTTGTTTTTTAAAGTTGTGCCTGCCTGTGAAATACTGAAGAAGTGGTTTTACTATTTCTGTTTCTTTTAAGAACAGACTGTCAATTTGGATTGTTTTTCTGCTCCAGTCAATTGCATTCTTTCTTAGAGCAGTTCTTTATGGCAACCTATTGGCCTTTAAGAGCCTGCTGGAATAACTGGAAGAAAGTAATCCTTCCCCCCTAAGTCCCCAGTTTCTTCCTTCTTGCTGTTTTAGAAATTCCCCTGCCTTCTTGTGCAATCTGCAGTTTCACATTCTGAGATGCGGAAGAGACATGGGGTGGCTATTTTTGCAGTAGCTGACCACATGTCTCCTGAAGAATGTAATTTCAGGCTCAGTTAATTGAATCATTTTGGAGCCTCTCTACTGTTTAGCAACCCAATCAACACCACAGAGTTTTTATGAGGATAAAATAGGCTGATCCCGAGCTTCTTCTTGCAGACTGAAGCTCTTCTGTTTTAGACTATATACTGGACCTTTTAGAAATCACATTTTACCTTCTCTCCTTCATTTTCTCTAAGAAATTATAGTTCATTAATATGAAACCTTTAGAAAAGAGTCTCTAGACTTTTGAGGCCCAACAACACATGTGACACTTTGAAAGTGTCAGGACAGCCACATGCTAATTCAGCCTATGGCATGCCTCACTTGGGGCCTGCCATAGCCTGCACTAGCAAGCAGACAGCAGGTCCCTATTCCAGGATATATTCCAGAATAGGTCCAAGTGAAGAAATGGTCATGATTTCTAAACAGGTCTTCCTTGTGCTATCATCAAACTGGTGACCATCCAACCACCTTTCTCAGTGCCCTTACAGCTCAAAAATAAGGTACTGCCAGGTGAGCTGTAATGGCACAATAATGTCCTCGGAGAGCTTTCTGTATGAGAAAGCTTCAGCAGCAAAAGAAGCAACAAGGAAGTGTTTCCCAGCTGCCAGGTCCTTTCTGCACTGTGCTTTATTCTGAATTATGTTCCAGAATAGGGACCTGCCATCCATATTCCACCGCAGACTACATCAGGGCCCAAAGAGGGCCTACCATTATCTGCATCAGAATGTGGATGGTCAGGTATCTATTCCAGGATGTAATCCAGAATAAGGCCTAGTGCAGAAAGGGCATAGGAAAGAGCATTCCAATCACCCATTCATGCTTCAGAACGCTGTCTCATGCAAGAAGACCAGAGAGCGGGACTTTCCACACTTGGCCCTTGGGAATGGCTGGAGATGTTCCATCATGAGCATCTGGACATAACAGAGCCACTTCAGAGCAGCTCCAATCATGTGTGGCCATCTCCATGTTCAATAGCTATGGAGCAGCTATACTAGTACAGTCCCTGATGTGGCCTTTACACTTTTGTGCAAAGGACGCATGGAGGCAGGATGGGGTAGTCACACCCCACATCACATGATCACCACAGCAACAGACGGCGCACATGGATAGTGGTGTGGCAAGACGGGCACTACCAGTGCAGCAGCTTTCACACTTAACCAGGTACAGAGTAAGTTTCAGGTAGGTTTCTGATGGGGTTGGCAGAAAAGTTAAGTGAGAATTTCCCCAGTTGATGTGGTTGATCACAAATGGAGTGGTGAAAAACCTTGGGATTGCCATCAACTGTCCAGCTACCCAAATGAGTCTTCCAAGGGGTCCCAGATCTTCAAAGCCTCATAAATTAAATCTGGGAAGCGGCCATGCCTCATCTAGAGAAGTCTGTAATAGACTATCTATTCAGCTACCATAAAGAGTCAACAGACTACATATCTACCTAAGGTTCAATGACATTCATTTCTTGCATAACATGTGGACAAGCTTAATAAATGAAGATTCCAAGATTAGGGTGGTTCAAATGGAGATGGAATTTCAGAAATCCAATACTGATGCTTGGTTGCTGGCTGATTGTGTGTTAGGTAAAACCATTTGTTTGTGAAATTATATACTGCGTTCAACCAAGGATTGCCATAGACCATTTTAAACATCAAGTGTGACCACAGCCTTTGGCCATAGTCACACATTCACTTTAAACCTTCTTCAGGCTGAGAGAACATATGTAGCAGGGTTATGACATAGGGCTACTGTGATAGTAGTTTCTAGTTGATTTTATCTGTATTTGAAAAACTTTTAGATCTATGGCCGCAATGATGACATAGGGCTTGGAGGTAAGATCTGGACTTTCAAATCAGGTAAGGCATCATGTTTTTGTTTTTAAACCTGAAAAACAATAGCTGGCACAGCAAGAGTCAAGCTTGCACCTTTCCCACTCATTGGTACTGGAAGCCAATACTACCCCCAAGCCACTAATCACAAAAATGCAGATATTAATCCAGGTGCCACGACAAAGTACAAAAATCACTGAAAAGCCTGTTAAAAAGAAAATGCCTCACTCTGGGCTCTTTCTTATCTGCAGATAAGAAATGAATAAATAGAGTCATCTACACTGCTGTCATTATCGTCACAAAACTTGGATAGTGCAAGCAAGATGAACGACATTGCCACCTTTTGAAAAGATGGTAGAAGAAGAAAGATGGTAGAAGAAGGTTATGTAAGGATGGAGGGACTCACAGATTACCTTATATTTTGTTTTCAAGGCATTTTTCTCTTCAGGACATCCAAAGGGGTCTGGCCTACTCCATTCTCTTCCCTGAGAATTGTTTAATCCAGCTTCAGTCCACTTTCAGAGTGAGAGAATACATCAGCAAAGTAACAAACTGTTTTCTTTCAGTGTTAAATAACTTAGAAAATTCACCTTTGGGATTAATAACTTGGAAAGAAAATTACTGGTCACTTTGCTGATCTTGCTCTGAAGGTGGGCTGGAGCTGGATTAAACCTTAGGTGTGACCAAAGCTTTTGTGTTTTTTCCCCAAGTCTATATGTGGGGATTTTAGAAAAAATTCCAGACTGAATGACTAAATACAGAAAGCAAAGGGCTCTTTGTCAAGCAACAATAATACTCCAGTTGCACAGAAAATAAGGAGGACAGAGAAGACTGAATAATAAATGTAGAATTGTTTTATTTCCTACAATATAAAATAGAACAGAATGTAATAACTTAGAATAAATTAGGGTTCTGGTCAGGCTGTTTAAGATGATCAGAAACACGTTCAGGTCTGATGTACCTTTTTAAAAACTTTTAAGTTCTCTTCAAATAAGAATTCCATAGGAATCATTACACCACTGCTCCTCCTTTCACACACTGGCGACTCATATAACATCTTGCATACACAGTGAACTACACAACATTGCTTTATACTATCTTGGCCAGCCAAGAAGTCTTTTGCATATTGCTTGCACCTTTGCAACCGCTTATAATAAACAATCCAAAAGCACGAGAAAAAATTCACTAAATAAATATAAATATAAATTTATGAAATATAGATTTCTTTAGGTCTCCCTGCACATGCCAGGAATGCCAGGAAGGTCTGTTCAGTCCTTGGATGGCTTTTCGGAGGCTCCGTCTCCCACAGGTGCATGGCTAAGGGTTCCAAACAGGTGATCCCAGTGCGTGAAGAAAGGTGCATAGTTGACTTGGAATTTCAAGTGATGGAGATCGTGGTGTGGCGCCCCTCCATACAGGCCAAATGGAATCAGCCTGTGGGTCGACCAGGGCAGGTCATAGCCGGAATGGTCCTCCACTGCGAACCAGATATTGATGATGAAGAAAGTCATTTCTGTCAAAGGGTGACACCCCAGCAGCAGCGGACTCACGGCAGCAAAAAAACCCAACCATAGCAGCTCCCACATGCTTGAATACTGGGCAGTGAGCGCAAACGTGGAGACGTGCTTGTGGTGGAGCTTATGGAAATTCTTGTAGAGCCAGGGAACCTTGTGGTGGAGCACATGCCACAGAAAGTAGAAGAAGTCAAAGAGCAGCAGGCAAAGGGTTACATCAAGGAACAGCCTGAAGAATCCAGGAGCCCTGAGCGGCAAGTGTATTGGCTTCCAGTACCAATGAGCGATCGTCACTGGGAAGATGCACACAACGTGATGATAAACGTTTTGGGTCAGGCACAGGACCATCATGCCAAAGGTGGGAGAGCTCTTGGGCTGCAGCTTGTATTTTCTCACAGCTGGTAGATGTGGGCTTAAGACGTCCAGGGTAATAAAAGGCAGGCAGAACACCGTGTATATGGTAAAGTTGAACAGCACTGGAAAGAACGGTGACTTAATCAACGGCTCTTGCATCTTGACGAAGTCCCAGAGAGGCTGCAAAACCAGCATGCTTTGCCTATCATTCTGACGGTCATAACGGAGCTCCGCTGTCATCAGCACACTGCAGTTCATGCTGCCTTCTGCTCTCTTTGCCTGACAGTTTCACGCTGCTGTAACTAGAGCCCTTTTGTAGCTCCTTCTACCCCTCCTTCCATGACATCATCCAAAAAAATCCCACAAATAATCAGTGCAGTTGCCATTCTTAAAAGGAAAAGGAGGAAAGGAAAGGCGTGAAAGGAAATCCCCACTTGCTTGTTCCAGGTGTTTATTTTATAGACTAGATTTCCCCCTTTTTTGTACTGCTTATTTAAGGCATCACATATAAAGCTGTGTAACACGTTTATGGTGTTACTTTTTTAAAAAAACCTATCTGCTAAGTATGTCAGAAATTCAAAACTGCTTGTAAGCTAACTCTTGTGAAAATAATGAAATCTCCTCTTGAAAGCACAAGCTTGAAATCTCCATTTCTGAGAATATTAAATCCAGGAGCTGACCTGAATCTGATGTCCCCATACTCATAGGTCGCGCTCATTTGGTTGCTGATTAAAACTAGTACTTTCACAACCATTATAGAATGCAGGAGAGACATTGTCATTATCACTATAACCACAGGTACAATTTCCAAAGGTTCCACTGCAGACGGTAAAGCACAATTCAAATTACAGAAGACCTACACACACACACAAAAAAAAAAAAAACCCTGTTCAAATTGACAAAAATAAACAGCTCAAATTAGAAATTGCAAAATTTTAAAAAAACTAAAAAGCATTGAAGTACAAAACTACAATTATAGAGGCAGAGTAGAAAATGCCAACAAAACAAAACAGTAGACTAAGAAGGAACTAATTGCTCCTCTGTTACAACCAATTGAAATTTAGATCCCAAGAGTGTATTTTAAAAAATACATATACATCATGGGTGCCCCAATGGCTCCAGACACCCTCACTGAGAAGACGGAAATGCACAAAATGCCATGCATTGGAACAAAAAACATAAAAGCGGAAAGGTTTTATCTCCCTCTGACACATAGCACCCACGTAGGAAAAACGTAAGTAAAAAGTGTTTGAAAATATTTTTAAATCACTATAAACCCTTCTTTAAAGTGAAAAAAAAAACGAGCCTTCTATGGTGTTATTACTTTGACTCAGTTTCTTAGTACAGCACTATGCTTTAAATCTTGCAAAACACTGCTTGCTCAATTGACGAAAGGCAAGATCAAAAACCTCTCATTAATTGTACCTGACTTGCCAGATGTGAGTGTTTCCAATACGATCTCAGAATATAGACCCAATTTATTATTATTCTGGTGAAATGAACTATCATTTATTCCGTAAATGCAGTTCTGCCTGGATTACTGCGCAAGAAAAACAGCGGGATTTGTGGTGTGAGCTGTCACTACCAGGAAATACTTCACGTGGTACTATTGGAAGGATTCGGTCACATGGAAAGCAAATTTTGCAGATGTAACGTCACGCCTCTGCTCCAGAAATGCTGAAGCTCAGAGTATAGATCTAAGGTATAGAAAATGAGTGACAGTTCCCAATCTGCTTTGTACTAGTAAATTGATAAATTGTGAAATAAATAATGTCTGGAGGCAGCCTTAGAAAGCCAATTGTAAACATACTAAAGACATTTTGAATGTGTTCCCAGTGTGAATGCTGGAGTCCTGGGACATCCCACTTGCTGCAGCAACAGCCATGCGCGTTGGCCGTTGTTGCAGCAACTGGGCACCATGGCACATTAATGTTCCAGGGCTACTCTGCCGCCACACATCCTTCACACAGAAGCAGTGCAAAAGTACATGGCAGAGTGAGCTAGTCGGGTCATAATTGTTGCTGGTATGGCTGTGAAGCAATTTTTAGTGCTCCACAGTTATCCAAGCCAGAGGCCTTTTCACACTACAGCTTCTAGTCCAGTGGTTCTCAACCTTCCTAATGCCGCGACCCCTTAATGGAGTTCCTCATGTTGTGGAGGCCGCCAACATGGGAAGTGAGAGGGAAGGGCGGCGGGAGACTCGTCACAACCCTTCTAAAAGGGTAGTTTGACCCCCAAAGGGGTCCCGACCCCCAGGTTGAGAACCACTGTTCTAGTCAATAATTAGTGCACCTCTGGGGAAGAGCATACACACATCAAGTAGGTTGTTACAGCCTCCAAGCATGCCTGCCCTACCCAGAAGTACACTAATCATTGATTAAGTGTGGAGCAAGAAATCGTGCTCCACACCTTAACAAACTTTACCTAATTACTTACCTGAAGCGTCCAGTGGCCATTCACTCTTGCTGCTGCTCCTGGGTCATTTGAGGTCCCATGGAAGCAGACTGGAACCTTGGATCACCATAGATGCGACTGCATGTGCGCAGAGCATCAGCGTTGTCAAGCCGACAGCGCTGATGCACGTGCAGAAGCCAAGGCGCCACTGCTGAAATGGCAGCGCCCAGAGAATGACTGGGCCCTGGAATAAAATAAGGTGACTAGCCAATCCGGGGGGGACAGAGTGGGTAAAGTTTACTAGCGCTGAAGTACAAGCACTAGTCAATATTGGGTCATTGCGCTCCTTTCCCATCCAGCTGACAGGAAAGGTAGGTTCTGCATGGTGGAGATGCTCCTCCATCTCCAGACCTCCCTTTTCACCTAAGAGTGAAAAGGGCTGAAGAAACTTCCAGAATGTTCTTGAAAAAGGTATCAGACTTTGCCAAAGATGGGACCAAGATGGCAAGCATTTCTCCATACAGTTCTCAAAAATATAATCTAACTCAATGCTATCTAACCACAATCCTTGAACAAGCTTGCATTTACTTGTACATATTCATTTTTGACCATAGTACATAATCCAAGTTGTAGCTGTTAGAAGAAATTGTCATAGAGAAGAACCAATCAAAATGAAACAGCAGCACCATCTACTGGATGCAAATATAATTTCTAGAAACAGAATATTTTATACATAGCTACTGATGTGCCAAGTTGTTGACATCAAGCTGGCTTGGCATAGAACAAGTTTGGCTCGCTTGGCTTATTTTAGCCAGGCAAAAAGAATTTGCATTTATTTCATATAAGAAGTAAATCTAGGGTTTCAATGAACCAGTTTAACCAGTCTCAAATGGGATGACCAGGCTTCCACCAGCTGTTTCTTCTCAATCTCAGGAATCCAGTTCCAATAAAAAGCATCAGCTACCTATCTCAAAATTTTCCTTTCCTTTCCTAGCAAGGCCAAAAGAAACTTAGGGTAGGCACCCAAAGATGGGTCAGGTTAGAGGCCAGGGGAGCTGATTCAAGCTAAATCTCGCCATGCTTGGTGGTCAGACATTATGCCACTGCAAAGTGCTCAAATAGGGTGCACATGCTGAATGTCTTGGCTGCTAGCCAATTGCACCCCCATCCAGCATGCAAAGCGTTGTAGCTCCCAGTCCAACCCGTCTGAGTATGTGTCCCAAACCTCTTTCAATATTGTTGCAATGAAAGGTATAACTTTGAAGGGTTTTTGATGGGCTGGTTTTGACCTTAAACTAGATGTCAGGGTGGCTGGCTTCCCTTTGTTCGAGGGCCCATAGAGAAGAAGGAAGTCACACTAGGGGTGCATTCCCACTTGACTTTTTTAGTCCTGGTTGGACTATTTTAGTCCTCTTGTATGACTATTTTAATCCAGATACAGGGCTGAGTCCACATTCTGGTCGGTTCCCATTTGCCTGACAATTAACCGGGCTGAATGCGAATATTGCCATTCCCACAGGAAAGAAATAGGACCTCCACCCCCCTTTGCAAAGCCTGTAAGCCTTTAAAAATCAGCTGAATGGAGGAATACGGGTGATCAGAGCAATCACACTTTCCCTTTCATTCCCTCCCTTTAAGACCAAAAGGATAGTGGAAGAACAGAGTGCAATAGGGGAGAGAGGAAAGCAATCAGAGGAGGGAAGCTTCTCTCTCCCTTTAAAACATTAAATGGGAACAGTGGATACTGAATTCAGATTCTCTTCGGATTTATTGAAAATTGAATGGGAACTCTGGATACCGAATTCAGATTCGATTTGGATTTAAATGCCTATGGGAATGCACCCTAGATCTCCCCATTACCCCTATGGGAAATTTGAGCCTGACCTGCCTCATTGGCTCAATGAACCACTCAAGTGATATGAGCCAGTTTGGTCTTATGGTTAAAGTGCTGGTGTCATATCTTGTGCTTAGCAAGTTTGATTCTGCATTCCACCATGAAGCCAGCTGGGTGACCTTGGGCTAGTCACAGCTCTCTGCTGAGCTGTCACTGCCCCACCTATCCTACTGGGTGTTTGTTGTGGGCAAGGGTGCTTCCAGACTCACCCTATACTGCACCGTCCCCCCAGTGCTGTTTCCTGGCTGTCAGACACAACTATCGGAAACCATGCAGGGAAAGTGCAGCTGCTTCCAGTTCGCCTGACAGGGTAATTGGAAGCTGCACTGTCCCATCAATTAGATTGGAAGCGCCGTTGAAAAAAACAAAGTGAAAAGATGCTGATTGATCAACATCTTTTTACTTCGATCAAACGCTGCACCACTACTGCGGGCTTAAGGAAGCAGCCCTGCTTAGACGCACGTCTGGATGCAGCCATGAAGAATAGAAAGCTCTGTCAGCCACTTTGAGTCCCCTTAAATGGGTGAGAAAAGCAGGGTAGAAAAGCCAACTCTTCTTCTTCTACTAGTCTGTGTCTTCAGAGGCAGCACAGAATGCTGACCCCAAAATTTGCATTGAGGTCAAAGTGCATGCCTGGCTTCTCCACACATAGCAGAAGCACCAAGTAGGTAGCAAAATGCCTTAGGTGGCCCTCATGACAGGGTTATGCTATACACCTTTATGCTGCTAGGACTGGCTTAGCAGCAAATGGCCCATCTAATCTTTTTACTTATTCCGGGTAGTGATTACTTGTCCTTATGTAAAAAAGAGTCTGTTTCTTGCTATAACACCAAGAAAAAAATGATAGAGTGCCTCTTCCCATACAGACTTGCCTATTTTTTAAGGGATTCTGTGAACGTTATCCTAATAGTTCTGTCTCTGTTATATAGGGCAGCAGCTAGGAGGAGAGGGGAGTTTTTTTGTGATGGCCCCCAGATTGTGGATCAGCATCTCCTTGGAGATACATAAGAGGCCTTTTCGCATTACAGGGCTGTGAGGTAGGTGAGGGCTGTGAGAGCTCAGAAGAGAGCTGTGACTAGCCCAGGGTCACCTAGCTGGCTTCATGGGGGAGTGTGGAATCAAACCCGGTAATCCCAGATAAGAGTCTGGCTCCCTAACCATTAGATCAAACTGGCCACAAATACATTTCTCTGTCTTGATTTCCAAAGAGTATCTGGAGTCTGAGATGGTTTAGGAGATCCTGCCTTGAGCAGGGGGTTGGACTCGATGACCCAGGAGGTCCCCTCCAACTCTACCATTCTATGATTCTATGAACTCTGCAGTAGGCACTTCAGTATACTTTTGCCAGAGAGTTTAGTATTTGTAATTACCTTAAAACAATGGACACAAGAAGATGGCAAAGATCCAAGAAAACTTATGTATTTATGGTAAGAAGTGGTACTTGTATTCTCACAATAAAACACAATGTAAAGTTTAACAGTGTTTCAAAAGAAAGATTAAGCTCACCATTTTCGAGTTTTTAATTTTTATTTCAGTGCAGCAACCAGAAAAACCGTTAGGCCTCCCTTAAAAAAATTACAAGCAAAACAGAGCTTCTTTTGTGGTTTACGCATTGGAACTCAATACATACTTTTTAAAGGTAGACTATACAATGTAAAATAAGCATTGCTTTAAGAAACATTCTTTCAGTATTAGCTTGTAAAATAAAAATACACAGATTGGGTTAATCAAAAAACACAGCCAAGAAATTAAAAGATGCACTCTCCTCACCTAAATTTTAATCCAGGTTCAGTCCACTTTCAGAGTGATATAACACATTGACAATCTGTTTTGCTTTTGCCATTCAATTCACGAAATCCTTTTTCTGTTGGGTGCTGGCTATTATATCCCTCCTTTAGTGCATGCCACCTCTGATTGGCTAATCTTGCAGGTGACTATCTCCCCTCCTTCTCGTGAGTGAACTGAGTGAACTCCTGTGGTGTTCACGCCAGCCAGGCAATGACAGGGCAGCCATTTCGCGGGCTTTTGGAGCATGAGAGAAAGCCATGTCAGCCTGCCAAAATCGGACTAATGAGAATCACTGAATCGAGGACTATAAAAAGCGTTGGCTCATCTTGTTTTCATCTCTCGTCTTGGGCAGAAGGGGGATCAGGGAGCATTGCTCTGAACCAGTGTGTTAGGTCTCTCCTCTCAGGTAGAAAGAGAGGAAGAAGGTCTCTCCTCTTGTAAAGAGGGAGATTGGGGCACACAAGTTAAGGTGTGCGTGTGTGGGGGGGTGGGGGGGGGGGGTGGGGGGGGTGGGGGGGTCTCTCCTCTCAGAGACAGGGTATAGTAGAGCCCAGGGAGGCAGACTGAGACTGCTGCAAGGCTATCTTTAATATTTTGGGAACTTATCTTACTTCAGGTTAGAGAACAGCCTGAAAGGGAAGGACTAGAGTAGACCAGGGACAGTTGGCTTACAGTGGAGCTTAGTGAAGGGAATGGGGCAGTTTATTAATTACAATATCTTTCTTTTCAAGCAACTGAAGGACATTTAAGTCGAACTATAAACTTGCTTCTTTATTTTTCCTTTTGTAACAATAAACTATAAGTGTTTGTTTTACAGCTGAGTCAATTTGCTGCTTTAAGGGAGTCTGACACACAGACATATAAAGCAGGACACCGGGGGAGGGTGGGGGGGACGGATTGGTTGGCACACAGCCTCACCAGAGCCGGTAGGTGACCTGGGTGCTCAGCAGCTCACTCACTTCCTGTGTTGCTCTGCAGAGGACAGGGAGAGAGAGGCTGGGCTGAGTCACCACAGCCCCGCCTCCTGCTTACCTGCCCTTGCTGTCCAAACACTTTAAACACGGTTTGCAATGTAGATTCATAATATTATATTGGCATAAAGAATACAATTAATACATTTAAACTTTGCAAAAATAAGAGGCATCACACTTGTGCTGCGAAAGACGGCAGTAAGATGATCAGCCAGTTTCAAAGGAAGCTCAGCTTTTAAAGCAAGAGATCTACATGATCCTATAAGATAATTTTAAGACACTTTGTTGAGAATGGCTGTAGATCAGTAGCAGAACAAACTGCCTGGAAAGCAGATGGCTTCATGTTCCCAGCTTCTCCCTGGAGGTAGGCAATAGCAAACCACTTCTGTTTCTCTGCCAAGAAAACTCCATAGAAATGACCTTGCAGTCAGCCAAGAGTCAGCCATCACTCAGTGGTACCCAAAAACAATAAAATGCTTTCTCACTCTGCAAGTTCACAGGGTGCAAAAGAAGTGGATTTGGATTGCAGTGCACATGGAGGAATGCATTCTAAGCATCCCAGGGACAAATGCTCATGCTAGCTGAGGCAGTAGAGGCAATATTTAGCCCTTTATCCACATTACCTATTGGGAGCTTCAGTGAGAAAAATCACCCAGTAGAGGCGGAAACTCTACGGACAGCAAAGAGGTGCAGGTGGTGTTATTCTTGAAACAAAAAAAGACGCTTATGAGTTGGGGTATCTGTAATGGCGGCACACCCACTCCTGCAGGAATCTCTAATTCCTTTCCATTCTGCCCTGTTTTGGATCACTCATAATAGAGCAAATATGGACATTCTGAAACGGCAAAGTCTAAGGATAATTTCAGCCAAATCATTTCCATCTAGATTCTCTACCCCAAAAAATCCAAAATAGGGGGGGAACCTGAGATCAGATCTTGATTGATAAAGTTTAGCAAAATGGCCTCTGTGTTTTACCAAGATTGGTCAATTTCTTAGAGCAAAATGAGGAAGATCCAATTTACTTCATTTACATAATACTAGAAAAGCCGGGCAACTACGCCTTTTTTTTCTTTCAGAAGACACCTATCCTCTGTTTCAACACCCCCAACTAAAGCTACGTGACCCTCAACATTCAATAAACAGTGCAAAGACACAACACCCTGAGGTATTATTCCATTACAAGAGATGGCTTAAGAATACTGTATGCATTTGAAGTGGTACAATATGCTTCTTGATTTTTCAAACACTACCATAAAGTGGTATTTCTGCCACTTCTGGCTCCTAAATCCAGGTCCGCTGTTACGGATAGTTCCGCATTAGCTTTAACATGTCTTTGTAGAGGCGCTGTGGAGCATCAAGGCCCCAGATGAAATCCAGATGTTCCCACTCACGTATTTCCTTGTGGTAAATTAAATTTGGAACCTGTGTCAGCAAGAAGGAAACATCTTTCTTGTCTGCCAACCAGTCGTGCCCACCAGTGCTGAGCGCAGTCGGAACAACCATGTCTTTCATTTTGTACAAAGGTGGTGTTGACTAGTGAAAGAAAGGAGAAAAATCAGTTTAAAAAAAGAACAATTTGGAGCTCAGGGCCATGAAAAGTATCCTAACTGGGGGTTTTCAAAAATCCAAAATAGGCATCTATAAATGTGGGTGCCTTACGAACAGCAAAAGGGAGGCACTTCCAAAAGAAGGTGCCACCACTGAGAAGGCCCAACTTCATTTTACCCAGCCCATTTTATATGAACGATAGCCACAAATGCTTATAGATTCTAATTCCAGACTTTAAAACAAAACAAAACTGTACACTAAATATGCAGCTAATGTGGCATTCTTACCTGGTTGTAGTGAGCCATATTTTTTGCCTTAGTTCCCCAGTCAAAAGCCCTGAAATCTCCAGATCTCACAACCTAAAAAAAATTGCAGTATTTGTGATTGTATCATTCATCATGCCAACAGCATAAGCATAAACTACAACACATAAATGTTCACGTATACCTTCAAGAAGAGGACTATGTAAGTAATAAATACAGGGCATTTTGAAAACAGCAAGTGCTGGGTCAGTTCTATTTGATAGTTTTAACAAGACAGAAATCTGTGCCTCTAAATATTAACTGTGCTAAGCACTTTTGGAACTGACAAAAGTCCCTTTTTTGGAATATAGTTGCTATCAACTTTAGTCAAAAACTACTTGGAAGCAACTGTAATTTAGGCTAGGAGGGCATGCTCATAAGGAAATGTGCCAAAACCATTCCTAGCACGAACATTAATGAAAACAAATTAGTACACAGAGGGGGGGGGGTATTTGCTGTTTCTTAAAAAAACCCAATTAAGTAGCTTTTTTCAAAAAAGAAAGACAGCCTGAGATGCAATGTATGTGTATTACAAGGACCATTTAAATTCTGTTTTATAAAGGACAACAGATTTGCTAAAAGCACTACCATCAGTGAATTGAAGTTTCCCTTCCACATAGTACATCTTTCGGAAGCCCTTCCGTTTGAATGCAGCTACCTATGCAAAGCTTTAAAATAACTGTATTAAGCTTCTTAGAATACAGAGGATCATGTACCTGTGACCAGTGCAACATATTCTGGACAGATGTTCCAGCCGGATTGTGTGTTGAATATACATCTACACGAGTCTATAACAAAACAGAATTCTGGATTAAAACTGGATTAGGTTTAAAAAACAACAGGGTTTCATATACAAAAGTGAGGCAGGAAAGTATTAGGCACCCTTTGGCTGCTGTATTGGCACACAGGGGCAGAGCGCGGTGCCGAGCATGCATTTCGGGCGTCGGCATGGGATGCCAGGCAACGTGCACCGGGTTCGGGGCTCAGTGCCGATGGAGGCGTCCCCAAGCAAGCTGTGCCGAGCGCCGGCATGAGGAGCAGCTCCACGCCCTCTCCGACCCCTCTCTCCTCAGCCCACCTCTCCCTCTCTCCCTCCTCCAGCCCAACCCTCCTTCTGTCTCTGTCCCTCTTTGTCTCTCTCTCTCTCACACACACACACACAGAGAGAGAGAGAGGGTGGAATCCCTGTCAAACCCCGTTTAAGTGAGGATCTGAACTTGTGCACATTAGTCCCAACCCCTGCCTGAAACCTGCTCAGCTGTCAAGGCAACTGTGAGGCACTCGTTTGGGGTTGCCCTGAACTCAGCTGAGCAGCTTTCAGGCAGGGGTTGGGGCTAATGTGCGTGACTTCAGAGCCTTGCTAAAATGAGAGCAGCACTTTCACTGCTCTTAATCATTTTAACGGGTCTGACAGGGATTCCACCCTCTCTCTCCCTGTGAAAGAGAGAGGAGGGCTCAAGCTGGAGGGGAGAGAGAGGGGGGAGGGAAGGAGGAAGCAGAGAGGAGGGCAAGGAAAGAGAGTTAGGGAGATGTGTGACTGCAGAGGAGAATCGGAGACTCTGATGTGTCAGTCAGCCTCCAGCCTGGCTGGCATGGGGCTAATTAATATGCACCTCTTCCAGGCTCGAGGCAACAGGCAGTTTGAATCTTCTGTTCTGCAGCCCCGTGAGCTTGACTGTCACAACTTCTAGCAGACCATTCAGTGCCTGCCCTCCGAAAAGTATCTGGGCATTTTTAGGTTGCTGGAAGTGTGCACTAGGCCAAGTGAGTACTACAGGCCTAAAGCAATAAACTGGTAGCAAGCGTTGTAATAGTAAACCAATACAAGTTTATTGAGAATAACAATTAGGAAGGTAACAGAGAAAATAGGAAGTTCAGATAAGGCAAGAAAAAGATCAAAAGTCTCTTAATATGGCAAGCTTCAAGCAAAACAGCTTTCTTAGCTTAAAAGTGACCAGTTGCTTCTAAGCAGATAGTCCTATCCACTTCTCCCCTTGGTTTGCTCTGCCCAAAAGCTCAAGCCTCCCCAAAGCTTAGCAACTCAATCCCGGTCTCAGCAAGGCTTAGCCCTTCCTTGCAAGGCTGTGGGTTCCAGCCTCTGGTCTGTTCTTCTGCAAAGCTCCTTCAGAGACACACACACTCACGGTTCCCTCCCAAAGAACAAGATCAGTCTGATCAGTTCCCCTTCAGAGAAAAGATCCCTTGGTCAGTTTCTGGCAATGTTTCCCTCGGAGACAGATCTCCACTATCAGTCCCCTTCAAAAACTGCCCAGCAAAAAGACCCAGTCTGCTGCTTTCTCTGCCTATTTATACCCTTCAGCCTCTAGTGCTCCAATTGGCTGTTACCACTGGCAACCAAGGGAAACTCCTCCTGCTTGTCAGTCAAGCCCCCAGGTCCCTGGGCAGGTTTTCCCTCCAAATTGCCAGCAGCCAATCAATGCAGAAGGACCAGGGCAATGTTTCCCGCCTTTTCTGTTATTTGCAGCCTAGGCTTGCAAATGCAATTTGCAAGGGTTTGCACAGGCAGAAAGCAATGCATTTTGCAAAAGGGCCAAAGCACTATCACTGCCCTCTGCAGCCTGCACCCTGAAACCGTCACATTGACTTTTGCGCACCTGTGATCTAGCAAAAAACCATGGGAACGCTGTAAACTTAAAATCAAGCATGCCTCATATCGTCTAACAGATCAGAGGTGCAAGAGAAGCCAAAATACACACCCCAACCTATGAGATGAGATGAAAACTCCTCCCCGTTAGCCCACAAGCGTCCACATGTGGGTTCCCCTCCTCGCTAAGCAAGTGCACCGGGGGGCCCATACGGTGCTGAGAGTCGTTTTCCCAGGTGCCAGATTTGGTCCCCTATTGGCACTGTATGGCGGGATTTGGCACTCTTCATGTGCCAAATCAAAAAACCACGCGGACAGCCAGCGCTGATCCCACTCTCGGCACCGTATCAAACTGGCATGTGGATGCCCCTATTATCATCATCTTCTCTTCAGAGGAAGATCAGTTTGACATTCTAAATTAGCCACAAATCTCAGTATCTGGTTACTAAAAAAATGAAGGCAGCTTTTAACAGTTTGGTTTAAAGGTAATGCAAAAATAATCCCAGTTTCTACACATGAAAATGTTTTCAGTGGTATCCTGAATGCCCCAGGAGTACTGTCATGAAACTTCTCATCATTTAGTGTAAGTCTCATAGATCCACCATAGATGCAATTGTAACTTTTTCGGAGTGCACAATTTGATCTGAACAAGCACACTGAAAGTCCATTTGGGAGTCTTCTTTACAATATAAGTAGCTGTGTGGAATTGGACAGAGCATTCGCTCCTCTGGGGTGGCCGGTTGTGTTCCGACCTGCCCCTGCTGTCCCACTGCGTCATAGACGCATCCACTTTTCAGCACACAAAAATGTGCGCTGAAACCATCCAGATGCATTCAGCCCATCCCAGGGCGTTCCCAGCTGTACTGGAGGGAAAGCATTTACATGCTCTCCCTCCATGACAGCTGGGCCCCTCCCCCAGGCTGCCCTTATTGATTCCTATGGAGCCAAGGGTAGGCAGCCTTGGTGCCTGCCTTCCCTGGGGTCCCACACACTCCAGGGGCACACACACTCCTGCAGCTGGTGGGACCCCCACCCAACACCCCCCCAACCCACCAGGCACCCGCGCCTGTGCAGATTGCCCATTGAAGCCAGGTAGGTGCCTGGCCAATCAGAGGCTGTGCCATACACATGCGCACAGCGTGGCTGGCCTCCTTGCCCCAGTTGCTGCCTGGCGTTCATGCGTGCATGCCCCTGGGGTGGGTTGGGGTGTGTGTTGTGTATGGGTCCTGCCAGCTGCAGGAGGCCGATCTGGGTCCCTGGAGCGCACAGGACCCCATGGAAGGCCCCTGACATACCTCCCCACCCTGGGTCTTGCCTGACCCAATGGTGGGAGGCCAGGGGGCATCCCACCCCTGTCCCACCCCCATCCCAGCCTTTCCAGGGGTGTCCCACCCCTGTCCTGGCCTTTCCAGGCTAGGACACATGAGGAAGCTTTCTCCATTCGCATGGAGGGAGGCAAGGAACACATGTAGACACATTCCTGCCTCCCTCCATGTGAATGGTGAAAGCGTCCCCATGTGTCTTAGCCTGGCCTCTACTCCAAACTGCCTGTCTCTCCAATTCCCACATATACCAGTAGACTTCAATTTATTTATTTATTTATTTCCATTTCTATCCCGCCCATACCTGAAGGTCTCTGGGCAGGTGACAATGAATCAACCGACATTTAAAAAACATATTAAAAAACAAGATACAATTAAAAACATATTAAAAACAAGATACAGGTTAAAACAAGGGACATAGTTAAAAGCTCTAATTTAAGCCGTGCATTCAATGGTGTATTAATAATAACTATAATTAAGAAGAACTGTAACCGAGGGAAGAATGAATCAGTCTTGGCCAAATGCTAAGGTAAAAAGATATGCCTTTACAGCCTTCCCAAATGATAACAAGGAAGGGGCATGGCGCAGCCCAGAAGGGAGACCATTCCACAGTCTAGGGGCCACCACTGAAAATGCTCTCTCCCGGGTGCCCATGAACTTCACTGCTGAAGGTGAAGGAACAACTAGGAGGGCATCTTCTTTGGATCTTAAGGCATGGGCAGAACGGTATGGGAGAGGCTTTCCTTTAGATATTTGGGGACCAAGTCATTTAGGGCCTTATAAGTCAGAGCTAACACCTTGAATTAGGCCAAGTAGTGAATTGGCAGCCAGTGCAATTATTTTAGAACTGGCCTAATATGTGTCCTGCTACATGTTCCAGTCAGCATTCTGGCAGCTGCATTTTGCACTATCTGCAACTTCCGGATCGTCTTCAAGGGCAGCCCCACGTAGAGTGCATTGCAATAGTCCAATCTAGAGGATACCAGAGCATGGATCACTGTGGCCAGGTCGTCTCTATCCAGGAAAGGCTTAAGCTGATGTACCAGCCGTAGATGGAAGTAGGCACTCCTGGCCATGGCCTCCACCTGGACTTCAAGTGTTAGCACAAAGTCCAGGAGTACCCCCAAATTACGCACCTGTCCTTTCCAGGGCATAGCCAACCATCAAGGACAGGTATCTCCCAACTACCCGGACCCAAGACACTGTAATACACAGCACCTCTGTTTTGTCTGGATTCAGCTTCAACTTATTGGTCCTCATCCAGCCCATTACTGCCTCCGGACACCTGTCAAGCACTTCCACCGCCTCTCCTGATTCAGATGTTACAGAGAGATAGAGCTGGGTATCATCTGCATATTGATGACACCTCACTCCAAAACTCCTGATGACCTCTTCCAGCAGCTTCATATAGATATTAAAGAACATGGGAGATGAGATCGACCCTTGGGGAACCCCACAAGTGAGTTCCCAGGGTGTTGAAACCATATCTCCCACAGCTACTATCTGGGATCGGCTTTGGAGATAAGAGCAGAACCAATGCCAAGCATCGCCTCCAACTCCTAAACTCCGTAGCCTTTCCAGGAGGATACCGTGGTCAATGGAATCAAAAGAAGCTGAGAGGTCCAGGAGAACCAACATGGTGGCATTCCCCATGTCTCTCCCAGAGGAGGTCATCAACCAGGGTGACAAAGATGGTTTCTGTACCACAGCTGGGTCTGAAGCCAGATTGAAATGGGTCTAATCAGCTTCATCCAAACATACCTGTAGTTGAGCCCTCTCCAGAACTTTGCCAAGAAAAGGTATGTTTGCCACCGGGCAATAGTTGTTCAAATCTTCTGGGTCCAGGGAGGCACTCTTCAGGAAGGGGCACACCACAGCTTGTTTCAGAGCTGATGGAACCACCCTGTCCCTCAGAGAGGCATTGACTACTCCCTGGATCCACCAGGTCATACCATGCCAGTTAGTTGTTATCAACCAGGAGGGGCAAGGGTCTAGAGAGCACATCGTCAGCCGCACCCCCGCAAGTAGCTTGTCTGCATCCTTAGGCCGCAATAATTGAACCTGATCCAAGCAAACTGAACTAGATAGTTCTCTGGACACCTCATTAGGACTATGCCCAATTGTGACATCCAATCCCCTACTAATCTGGGTGACTTTGTCCTCAAAGTGCTTCGCAAATTTGTTACAACAGATATTGCTTGGTCCTGACTCATACATCCTTGAGCTCCGTCTTATCAGGCTGTTAAAGAGCTCTGCTGGACGGCTACTTGAGGACACAATGGTAGTGGAGAAAAAACTCTTTTTCACTGCCATCACTGTCATGTGATAGGCATGATAATGTGCTCTGACCCATGTTCAGTCAGACTCATTGCCAGATTTATGCCACCTGCACTCAAGCCGTTGACCTTCCTGTTTAATGGCCCGTAGCTCCATGGAATACCAAGGAGATTTGCGGGCTCTACAAGCATGCCAAGGGCACTTGGGAGCAATCGTGTCAATAGCCCTGCTCCTCTCCCAATTCCAGAGAGAAACCAGGGCTTCGACAGGAGCACCAGACATACCAAACGGAAAATCCCTAAGAGCATTCAGGAATCGCTTGGATTCCATAAGTCTCTGAGGGCAGACCATCTCAATGGGTCCCACTGCCCCACTGAGGGTAGTTGCCGTTGTGAGTCTAAACCTCACCAGCGAATGATCCGTCCATGACAACAGGTGGACAGCCAACCCTCCTATCAACGGATACTCACCAGTCCGCTCTGAGGCAAAAACCAGGTCCAGCCTGGCGTATGTGTCGGGTCAGATACAATCTGAGACAGACTCATGGTTTTCACGAAGTCCATGAAGAACTGAGCCGTCCACTGAGCATAGCCTCGGCATGGATGTTGAAATCCCCCAACACCACTGTGGCAGGAGGCTCCAGCACCACATCCGAGACTAACTCAGCCAGCTCAGATAGGGAGGATGCTGGGCAGTGAGGTAATCAGTACACCAGCATCATCCCTATTCTGTCTCTCTGACCCAGCAAAAGAAACAGGCCCTCAACCCCTATCACAGAGCGAACTGGCCACCTGGTAAGAGAGACAGAAGTTCAATAGACCACAGTAACACCCCCTCCCCTCCCCTCCCCCTCTAATCTCAAGCAGTGCTGTACTGAGTACCCTGGAGGACAGAGCTGAGTGAGACTAGACCCACCCAGTTCATCCGTCCAGGTCTCAATTATGCACGCCAGATCAGCCCTTTCCTCATGAATTAAATCGTGGACAATAGTTGTTTTATTTCCAGGTCAATCTAGCATTCAAAAGCAACACTGCTAGAGAAGGGGGCTTTCGGTTGACAGGCCTCCTCAAACTCTGCTGGCTGGCAGGCAGAACAGAAGGGGTGATAGCCTCAAGATATCTAACACCCCTTCTCCTGACCTGTCTCTTCTGCCCCCCAATGCCCTGTCTCCCCCTGCCCGATACCATAGTGATGGTAGGGATGGGCAACCCCACTGCCATGTCCTCACGATGGTTGTAGCTACGGTTTCTTCCCTGTCCCAGGATTCTCATTCCCAATGTTAATGTTCTTCGTAACACAGGCTATCTTGGGACTCTTTTCTTGGGGGTGTGGGTGTCTTGGTAAAAGCTCCTTTGCCACAGCAGTCTCCAGTTTAGTGGCACTGTTGAGTGTCCTAGCCAAAGATGTCAATAGTCCGGCTGTGTTGTCAGTGCCCTCGCTATCCTGGGGTCTCTTTAGCCTGATTAATTGCTGCACCTGCACATCTGGCTGCTATAAATTATGTGATAATAAATAACCACAACATTTATCTTTCATCCTATTAAAATGAAGTCATAAATCTTACCATATTAAGATTTTTCTCATTGAAACCACACAAGAGAAAGTAGAGATTGCCACAAAGTTCATCAAGTAACGTATGATCACAAATATGGGAAGCAATCCACTTTGTAACTGCATTCTGTGGAAGAAATTCCTTAGTTCCCACAATTTTCTGCAAAAATAACAACACACAGGTTATTTTACTAGTGTCTGTTCTCTTATGAGTACAAGTATCTACAAGTCCAAGAACCTTCAGCTCAGCCATTTAAGCAGTTTAGCATGGCTACTTAAATGTTAAAATTAAAACCACTTTATCTTACTCCTGCAAGTTGCCTCATAACTAAAGTCTTGGCTTATCTGTGTATTTTGTGCCATACACCAAGGCTGCACTCATGCTCCCTCGTCCACACTTCCTGAACACCACCCCTCATCAGCTTTGGAACTGACAACTCAGCTCCATCCACCAGAAGAGGCTCCACTAACTGGGCTTCCTGGGGGCAGCCCCTATCCTAGGCATTGATATTCCCAAAAATTCCAAAACCTTTTTCAACACAGAAAGGAGTAACATTGTATCCAAGCTCACTCCTAAACATACACAGGACACCTTAAGATCTCTTAAGCTTTATATCTTTGCATTTAAAATAATTTTGCCCCCACTGGCATGACTTCATCTGCTTTAGATGAAGGGCCAGCTCAAGGGCCAATTTGCTGTTGGCCCAGCAGTACACAATAGAGTAACATCTGGCAAGGAGCATCTGCACTTGTAGAAAGCGTTTTCAACTGAGAAATGCCTCCTGCCTTACCAGATGTTACCATACTAGCAGTGGTGCCCGAAATCATGCACCACAGCCCTTACCTGAAGCTTACCTTGTCCATTCAATGCCACAACTATTTGCACCATTTCCTGTGCTAGGGGTCATCTCAGGTACCGCACAAGCACACTGGCACCTCAAATGACCCCAAATGAGATTGTGAGCACATGGCGCGTCATCATCACAATGGCAACAGCAGCGACAATGGCAGTCGCACCAGTCTCCGTCTCCACAAAGAAGATGGCGGTGCCCAGACATGCACTCAGACACAGGTAAGTTTCCGGGGCGTGTGGGGCTTAGTCTGACATGTACTAGAGTTCCCAAGTGAGAATGCTAGTAAATGTTAGAAGGAGGCCTTAATCTGGATCCCTGGTAGACTCATTTAATCGGATCTATCAACGGACCAGCATGGCCCAGATCCAGAACATGGGAGCCATGCAGACACCATGCCTACCATGTTTCAGACTAGCAGGGGAACACCTTTCAGCAGCACGCTACTGCGTACCACTGCAAAGCACCCTCCAGAGGCCCTGAGGTTAGGAACTTTTGTTTCTAGCCCTTTAGAGGTATGTGAGTGTGGGCACAAAGCTCATGCAAATTTCAAGGCCGCAACATGAGCTGATCCCATCCACACCTTCCTGTGGTCAGGATCAATGAACCTGGCTATTCTG
Organism: Aspidoscelis tigris stejnegeri; assembly: GCA_023333525.1. Classification (NCBI taxonomy): domain Eukaryota; kingdom Metazoa; phylum Chordata; class Lepidosauria; order Squamata; family Teiidae; genus Aspidoscelis; species Aspidoscelis tigris. The sequence continues at coordinate 84,075,237 of JALMGA010000002.1, read as the reverse complement.
TACCCAATGATTCCAACCAAAAGCAGGTAGGTGTAGAAATCGTTAGTTCAAACTTTATCTATCACATGCTATGAACCTTTATCCTAGTCTCAGCCCCACTTTCCATGAAGTAACACTCATTCTGTTCCTACATGCAACAGGTTTCACCACCTACCATCCTTTCAACACTGACATTGCTGACAGAAACTCAGTTTGCTAAATAGCTACTTCACAAGAAATGCCATAGAAGTGATTTGGCAAGAGCTATAGCAGGTCTCTTTTTCTGTGCATGCATTTTATTATATTTTGTGTATTTTTTTTTCTTTAAAGAAGAGAAAAAATAGACTGGCTGCATCCTTTTTGACATGAACAGAATTAAAAATAAAAAGTCTATGAAAACACCTTTAAAAGTCTGTTTCTTCCAAATGCCATTAAATACAATGGTGCATTATGCTAAAGAGAAGCTGACTATGGGTGTTTTTCCACTAGCACGAAGTAGCCATTGAAGCATCCATTAAGGACCCGTTAGGCTCAGAGCCAGATGACTCCAGTTCTACTACAGACCCCATTAGAGACACATTTGTTTCCACCACAGCTCGGGAAATCCGGATCATATGGGTCCTTCAGGACCTATAATCCGGATTTCGTGTAGAGTCCATTAAAGGGATCTATAATGGGACATCAAATCTGGATTATAGGGAGCCTGTTTCCACTAAAATTGGGCAATGGGGTCTAGAGGAGGCTCAGGGGAGGGGCACCCATAGAGGAGTGCCCCAAACACAAAACTCTGAAGTCCCTCTGAAGCTGCTTTCAGAGATTAGCACAGACTCCGAAGAAAACCCCTTGCAAAGGCAATGCCGCTGTCAAAGGCTCCGGAGGATCTTCAAAGTTAGCAGCAGATAACTCTGGAGATTCTACGGAGCTGCTCTGGAGGATCTTTGAAGATTCTCTTGAGCATCTAAGGAGATTGCACCCCATCCCCCAAAACACCTGGGGTGACAGGTGGACCCCTCGTTTGTAGATCTGGATTTGCACATGGGTGCTCTGGCATTTCCACAGCAGGTAGGCTAGCACTCAATGCTATTGGGTGCTAAACCACCTGTGGAAACACACTGGGTACTTCCCTTAATCCGGATCTACTAGATCCAGATTACAGGAAGTACCTATTCCTTAGATCTGGATCTTCTTAGATCCGGATTAAAGGAGCGCAGTGGAAAAACACCCTATACGGCTCTTAATGCACACCAGGAATCCGTGTTCAGGTTAGGGGAGGCTCAATTGGTACTCTCCCCCAGCCCCCAGTAGGTTGCTCATACAGCCAGTGAGAAACAGCAAGTGTTGCTAGGCAATGGGGGAGGGAATGCAGCTGAACAGAAGCGAACTACAGCTGCCCTTTGCTCCTCCCACCTCTCTTCTATGCTGAATCTTTTAAAATGTGGGAGGATTGTTGTCACTTCTGCCCCCACCCTGTCCGATAAGTGGAAGTACAATTCCCCATTGGGAGTCATGTAGTAATATGATAGTGGCACCAATCCTCTCTATGTATGAGTAGATCTGCTTTGTCAGCAGATACCCACCTATGAAGCAACCATTGCTTGTGGTGAACCATCAACCTGAGGTCCATACAAAGCTCTTTTCTTTTCCTTTAAGGTATATATCAATAACATATACATTATACAATACCATTATACAATTCCATTTATTCCCCACTCCCCCCTTTTCCCCAACAGACATCTATTTTTTAACTCAAGGGAAACTATTCAGTATTTTTTCTTATCTCGTCATTCAATACTTCATCTGCATCCTTCCTATTAACATGAACTATTAGGTTCCTCCAATCTTCCTCTAACTTAAATTTATCTTGCAGTCCCGTATATCTCACCCAATGCTGCCAATAAAAATCAAATTTAAATTGATTAGTTACATATTTAATCTAGTTATTATTGTTCCATTTATCTTTATCTTTCCTCCCTTAAGACAACTGTAGAGAGGGCAGCTAATATTAATTGTCTTACTAATTATAGTTTCTTGTTCTCTATTACTTGACCTTTACTAACCAGCAATACCCCTAATTCAAGATATATTATATTTAAAACTGTTATTTTCCATATCTGTACAGACCCATTCTGCAGCAGCTCTCATAATTTCAATCTATTTGATAGGGGAAAAGAGTTATGCAAACAAGAAGAGCTGACTTTTCTACTTGGCTTTTCTCACCCATTTAGGGGGACTCAAAGCAGCTGACAAAGCTTTCTGTTCTTCTCCCCACAACAGAAAACACTGTGAGGTAGATGGGGCTGTGAGAGCTCACAAGAGAGCTGTGAGTAGCCCAAGGTCGCCCAGCTGGCTTTATGGGGGAGGATGGAATCAAACCTGGTATTCCCAGATAAGAGTCCAGTTTCCTACCACTAGACCAAACTGGCTCAAAGACAATCTTTTCTGATGTAACCCTGGGCATTCTTCCATAACATAGAAAAACAGGACTGTGTTAGAACTGGTCTCCTCAAAAAAGCAATACAGTAGTTTCCACAATCACAAATTATTAATCCAATAAACCATCACAAAGCCCTTCACAGATTATTAATCCAATAAACCATCATCTCTTTTGATACAAGTTTTTACAAATTCACACAGAACATGACATGCCAAAGCGCAAAACAGAATTACAAGAACGCTGCCATTTCTCTTTCACTGCTTGGTTTCATCTTCATGCTCGGTTAGTGAAAAGAACATTTCACGGTTTTGATCAAGCAGAAAAATAGCCAAGCATGGAAATCACAAGGCTCTCAAGTCACATTATAAAATCCTCGTCACAAATTTTCCAGAGACTCAGGTCACCCAAGATCCCCTAGCTGACGTCTTCCTACAAACTGCAGTAAGGGGGAAATACTGACACCTTACAAGGCTATAGGAAGGTGTATGGGGAGCCCTCTGGACACTCAAAAAAACCCTAGTCATTCAGTCCATTCACCTAATAAAGCAATAATCTGATATCAAAATAATCTCATTGAAAACAAAAAGAGACACACTGTGACACTGGGAAAACTTTTTACCCCTCCTTTGCCATTAGGAAGAAATAAAAAAAAAACACGAAGTCAGCAGAACGTTTGCTGGGCAAGATGTTTTATGTATTTATGGTGTTAGGCAGGATCAGATATTTTGGGAAGATCAGAAATCATTGGTTTAGCACATCAGGTGAGCGAGTTTTGAATCTGTAGTGGGACTTTTGGTTTCCTGCCTACCTTGTGTGTGATGATGAAATCACAGATTGGTAAAACTCATGTGCTCGACGGAATGACATATGGGCATTAATTCAGGGATGAACTCCAACATTTACAGAATATAATTCAAAGCAATCATTTGGTGAGAGAATGTATCCTTGGCGTTCTTACCACATCAAAAATTTTGCAAGGACATCTAATCTTCTGGAGCCTTTAGAACATATTAAACTGGAGATAAGTGTCTCCACAGCTTTGTTTACATAAAATTATTGTATAAAATTTATTCATGAATGTTGCCACTTTGTGTTACGACAGCTCACTTTCTGTTTCAAAGTGGTGCTACAATTGCAAAAAACCCTACTGTAGTTGCAAATTGCTGAGCAGTGAGTTATACATGCAGATTCTCACATAATTTTATACAAAAAATAAATATACGGGGCATAGATAATTATCATTTTGCACATGTTAATCCATTCATAAAGACCAAGCATGCTGAGTGATGAAACAAAGTCTGAGTATCTTCTAAGATTAAAAAAAAAAAAAACGGAAAAGAGCAGATGGAATGGTATATTTTTAATATGGACAGTGCTGGCTGTCAATTCAGTTCACAAGACCGTTCATCAGTGATGCAAAGTAATGTCAGTGACAAGTTTTTCTAGTATCACAAATCACCAAGCAGATCTTCCATCAGTAATTCAATACTGACGTTCTCCTACAAATCAGCACAACAGATGCATATCCAATGAGATAACAATGAGATCTCCAATAGGCCACTAACATAAACATTGTTTTAGAAATACCAGCTAATCTTCTTCTATAGAAAAACACAACAATGACTAGTCTCCAATTAAGCATATGCCTGGATAATAAATGCTATTTGTAGTAAGCTTTATGGGAGTGGCCACAGACATTTAGTTATCTATTTCAGCCATACAAATCTTAACCAGAAGGCTCTACTTAACTTATTTGTTTGGCTACTAAGCTTCTTAGAGGCCTCTGGATGCTCAAGAAACAAAAAGCCAATAAGTGGCTTTTAGCTGTGGATTCTTGAATAATTGCTTTCCTTAAGTGTAAAAGTATTTATAACAATGAAGAAGAAAAAAGGTCCATGCATTGTTCTGGTTCAAATGAATATTTGAACTGTAAAACAATTCTATACTTCATTGCTAAACCCAATTTGAAGAAAATGTGCTATCTTCAGCTTCCAAAGGGACATTTTTCTAAGGCTGCCTTCAGACAATGGAAAGAACTACACAGCTGCTGCTGACCCAGCAGTCATGTGATTGGTCATGTGACCATAAATTGAAGCTTTAAGACAGCTTTAAGCTGTCTTAACACACCCTACATCACTAGACACAAAGAAGTCGAGTCGTACAGGCAATAAGGGAACAGTTTATTCCACATACTGTAATTTCTTTTCCATACTGTAATTCAACCCATGCAAAAGTCCATAGGTACAAAAAGAGCATAACATTTACCTGAAGGCATCTGAACTATGACCTGCTAAGCCTCACTGGACTGCCATTCTCACCATCCACATTAGCCATACCAACCTGAACTCTGGAATGAGCCCTGGGATGCTCTTCATACCCTGCTCCCTCGGGGGGGGGGGGGAGCCAAGATGGCGAACGGAACGGCAGCACGCTAATGAAGCTCCAGAGAGAACTTTAAAATTTACTTTCTCCACTCTGTCTTCCAAAGTTTCAGCTCACTTACAAGACCTTAGGAGGCTGAAGGACATACCAACCTGAACTCGTGGATGTTCCCCAAATCTAAGAAGCACCAATTTCTACCTCTGCTGAGTACAAACACACTATGAACTCTGCGCTTCACAGTACCAACTGGAATCTCATGTGAGAGCACCAGAGCCTGTCTTCCCTTGCCTAGGCAGCTGCTTATGTTTTGCATTATGCACTATTCAGCAGAATCTCAATGCAGTAATTGTTTATAACTTCATCACCACTTCAAAGGAGAAGAGAGAAAGTAGCACTACTCATGCTCAGCACCATTTTACTCAGCTAACAAATAATAATCCAATTTGATCAGTTAAGTCTATTTAAGCCCTGAAAACAATTAACTGTAACTGTGCCTAGCCTAGAGTTTATTTTCAAAAGGTCTTATTTGGCCCCAGGTTTTGTAACCATTTATTTATACCAGAAACTCCAAAGACTGAGAATTATCACATTCAATAACCGTATAAAGACAGACGAAGCACCTTTAGATCTAACTGACTGCTAATGCAATTTATTTGCTAATTGCTACTATTTATTTATTTACTCATATTTCTGTCCTTCCCTATATCCAAAGGTCTCAGGGCAGGTCACAATAAAATCTTGGCAAATACTGATAAAATTCACAGGTTGCTTTTCTACACCCAACAAATGGAACTGGAACTCTAGATGCAAACAAGGAAATAAAAATTGCTAACATGCTTTCTCTTTCTCTTTCTCTCTCCCCTTTCTGCCTGTTCTCTTCTCCCTCTTTCATGTTACACCTCAGAAGAATTCAGATCTCTACATTCTACTTAGAAGTGGCATAAGAACTTCTGGCAGCAGCTTGCAGAATTTGCAGGCAAATGCTCTCTATTACTGTCAACTTGAGAAGGTGAGCAATGTTCAAATCATGTTGGGTCAAGGGTGCTTCTCTTTAAAGTGGGCCTGCTATTCAGACTCTTTATCAAAAGGTGTATTTAGTCTTTTTTAAATGCACAGAGTAAGGGAGAAGACATTCCTAGCAACCACAGCAAGCAATATTTGCACTCCAATACTCCAAGCAAACATTTTCCCCACAATACATACTTTGAGTACTACATCAGGTAATACTGCCAACTTGGTCACTGGGCTTGATATAAACTTTACTGTGACTACAGGTGCCAACCCAAAAAATATTTTTATCTTCTTGGCTAGTTCTTGATTAGAAGAAAATGCAATGAATCCTGTGAAGAAGGATGAAGAGGAAATAAAGTTATTTACCTAGCAAAACGCTAGAGAAAAAAAACCAAATTCATATACTCTAGTTTCCTGACATCATATGAGAGTTGTTCTCAACCTTTTTTCACTTGTGTACCACTTGGAAGCCTATTTCCATAAACTGCACCCTTTGTGTTAGCAAAGTGTTTACAACTAGTATAGTTGCTGTCCTGTGCTTTATTATTCTTTTTTTTTTCCATGTACCCCTAAGTGTCCTGGTTTGTAGTCCAGACTGGGAATCACAGCCATATATACACAAAACCAAGCTGTAATCTTAACAGTCTATGACAAGTCACTTATCTCAAAACTTCTAAGTCAGTCAGAATTCTTAAAGTGAATGTGCAGTTGTTTACTACATAAAGTGATTCAAAATGGATTACAAAATTGTAAACTTAAAAAAAAAAAGAGGACCCCTGCTGGATCTTTCTAGAGCCCATCTTGTCTTACATAATAGTCTACCAATTGCTTTTGGGCACCTCAAGCGGAAGGCAAAGGCAATACCTCCTCTCAACCTCCTGCAAATGCCCTTTAGAGGTACCCTGCCGGTCTTTCCAACTTGGAGGTGGTACCAGTGCATCCATTTTAGTAGCCACTGATATATACATCCTCCAAGAATTTATCTAATTCTTTCTTAAAGCTCTCCAAAGTGGTTGCTGTCACCACCACTTCTGGTAATAAATTCCATAGATCAATGACCCGCTGGGTGAAATAATACTTACCCTAGTCAGTTCTAACTCTCCTGCCCAGAACCAGTAAGAACATTTTAAAACAAGGTTATAAAAACATTAAATTACATTAAAGGCTATACTTTGCTACCAATGTAATTTTACATAACTAATATTTATCCTTTATTCTAAGCAATCTTCCCATCCTAGGCCTTCCAGAGACCTAATTATAATGAATAAAGCATTTCTATGTGGATCAATTTGTTCTGAAAGTGTTCAAACTCAGAACCAAACATGCTTTCAAAAAACCCCAAAGGTAGTTCTAAAATTGGGTGAAAACCAAGCTTTATTCCAGTTGTACCAAACTGATTGTTTCCTGAGTGGTTTAGGTCTACTAGCATTTCTCTTACTGCTAGATCTGCACTTTCAACCTTTGTTTATTAGTAATTTAACTTCAGATAGAGTTTGTTACTCAAGACAATTTAATCTATAGCTAAATTACTATAGCAAAAAACTCCAAAGATGAATGCACAATAGCCATGGTATGTGCAAATAGCTATTATATTTAAAGAAACTCCTTAACTTACCCATTATAGTGCCCTGTGAGTGCCCAACATAATATATTTGGTTCTGCCCAGTTTTCTTCAGAATAAAGTTTATTGAAGCTGGGAGATCATATTTTGCCATTTCATCGTAACTGTAGAAGAAACACAGTAGTAGATTTTCATGAGATGACACAGAATCTTGGCTACAGAGATCTAAAATGCTATGTTATTCCTTGGATGTGGAAGTATGAAAAACTCTGTTCTGGGAGGCCAGAATTTAAATTACCTATCTTCATCAGTGAATCAGGTTGTAAACTATTTCATCTTTTGTGAAATAGACTCAAAGGCAGCCCATCTCACAGATTTTAAAAATCTTTCCCAAAGCGAAGATAAACTAGTCTGTGCATACTACTTAGAAGCTTTACTGTATTTTAATTTATGGAAGTTGCCTTGAGACTTTCTGCACTTGGTTTTATTTTGGGATATAACCTAGAATAGGGGCCTGCTATCCACATGATAGTGCAGGCTACAGAGGGCCCCGAGTGAGTCCTGATGGAATGTACATCAGCATGTAGACAACAGACCCCTGCCCTGAGATATATTCCAGAATAAGGCCAAAAGTAGAAAGGACGCTGGGCTGAACATTTGAAAGGAATTACAACTTGAAATAGTTATCAGGGCTGTCTTACGAAGCCTTAGAACAAAAGGGTGCTGCAAAAATGAGAAGACCAAAGCCATCTTACCCTCCCACCTGATTCCTAGAAGAGCTTAAAACAGGGAGGCCTGAAACTTTTAACAGACAAAACTAATTTGTAGCTTCCAACAAAAATAACTAAAAATAACTAACAGTTTTGTTCCATGAGGAGCCACAAATTCAATAGGCTTGGCAACAAATTACCAGAGTTTTCTTTGCCTCATGACTGGTTCTTGGGCCCCTTCACTATGGTTGACTTAAACATCAATAAAAGCGATATAACTCTTAAAGAGCTTGGACAAGTTGATCATATGTATAAGCTGACTGAATAATAAATCCATCCTTTGAACAAACAGCTCATTTCAGTGTTCTGTAATGCACTGGATTTTGGAGATTTTAGACCAAGAGGAGGGCTACACTGATAATCTAGGAATACAGTGGGATGTTGGGTTTTCTTCAATTGAGGTTTTAAAAACCCTGAATATAAATATTTGTTGTTCACCCTTACTCAATTGGCTCAGAAGATGCTGAAGAGAGAGATACAGGAGCATAAAATGTGAAAGAGGTGAATAACAACTGCTAAAACAAACTAAAATCCTTCCTCTACACATCCAAGTTTCTTTGGCCATTACATTCCACCACTCTGGCCACTGATCACACTAAGGGCCTGATGGAAGTTAGGGTGGGATCCGTGACTACCATCCTCATGGCAGCTTTGCAAGCATCATATTGGAAGGCAATGGAAGGATTCACTAGGTCTGGTGCCTGGTACAAGGGGAGTACCTACAGAGGTAAACAGTGGGCTAAAGATGGCAAGCAAAGCTCTTAAATGGGGCAGTTTTAAGCCTAGTTTGCAACCCTCAGAACACATTGGATGTCACTTTCTTCACATACCTAAGGCCTCTGTGCATGGCTGCTAATAGAAATGCAGTCTTGCAACATCTGCTGAGTACGTTTGAGGTGTAACTTGAGATAGAGGGCCTGTTTGCACTTTCCTGACTGGATTGATATAATAATACCATTCCAAGCCACACCACCAGTACCTGAAGTGCAGAGGGCCAGGACCAGGTGGACCAAATTGCCCTCGCAATGGCCACAGCAACATCTGGTACATGCCTGGACATTGCCATGGCAATCGGGACACAACACAAAATTGTGATGTTGCATCCATACCACCATGACCACTCAGAGTTGCACCTGGAAGAGTGTGTGAACGCTGCTGACTGGGGGCTACGTAGCTACTCCAGATCAAGTTGTGGGCAATGTTTTAGTTGCCCATAGCTAGTTAGGACCAGCGCAGCCATAATTGGTGGCAACATTGGTGGCAGTGTGCGGATGGGCCTCACCAGGAAGTGTATGGAGCCGCTCCACCTGATAGTAGCAAACAGGCTCAGAATGTAATATGTGCCCCGTTTAAACAAAATCCATGTTAGTGAAGGATTCAAAGCACTTTTAAAACTTAAATTACTAAAACCAGCCATAGGGCTAAACAGGATTTTTAAAATTTATAAACTAAATAAAAGTTAAGCACAATCACTTTACCTGAACTCCCAGAATTCCTGCTGTTCCACAGTATACTTTATGTGTTTTCTGGACCATGTGTTACCTCTGCTGTTTCCAAGCCAAACATCATAACCAGCATCAGCCAATATGAAGCCCAGGCTATTGTAATCCAGATTCGAGACCCAGCAACTGCCATCAGCAAGCAGACCATGCTGCAGAAACACAACCGGCCTAGAGCCTGAAAATGAAATATTTTAAGCAGTGTTACAAGCAGGGTCGAGCAATGGTCATAACTGTGATTATTCTATGCTTAAGGACTCACATCACACCAGTCTTAAAGGATTTGCACTGGTCACCTATCTGCTACTGAGCCCAGTTCAAGGTGTTGACACTAACATATAAAGTCCTAAGGCTTGGGCCCTAGGTATCTAAAGGTGGGCCTTCTCCCATACAGACCTGCCTGGACACTGAGATCTCAGGAAGATGGCCTTCTAGTAGTTCCTTCTCTTTCAGAGGTATGAGGCATAGGGATCTGCAGGAGGGCCTTTTCTGTTCTGGTCCCTAGACTATTGAACAGCCACACTCTTGAAGTTCGGCAGGTGCCTGCATTGTATAGTTTTTGGCACCTGGTGAAAACATATCTTTTTATCCAGAAGTCTATTCGCACTAGGGCCTCTCAAATGCAAACAGGACATCCCAGGACAGAGCATTGGCTCTGCTGGGCCAGAAGTTCTCTTCAGAACCGCCCCAGCCCTTCCCAGGGTGGCCTACCCGCGTTCCAGGTGTAGAGCACGAAATTGCGCTCTACACCCATTCCCGCCCATCCCCGGCCATCCCACAACTGTACGGGAGGCAGAGCATTCGCACTCTACCTCCCGGTCACCTGCAGACCCCCCCCCCGCCCCCCGCTGCCGTTATTGGGCTGAAATCGGCTCAATAGCTGGCGGGCCCAAGCGATCACCTTACCTTGCCGGGCCTGGGGCGCTCCTTGTGCAGCCTGGAGAGCGATGTGTTACTCACTGCGCAGGCGTGTGCACCGGTAGACCGACCCCACGCTGACACATCAGGTCACCATGGGCCCTGTCCACTAGAGTGCATGCACCTGTGCAGCAAGAGACACATCGCTCTCCAGGACGCACAAAGTTCAGACCCCAGACCCAAGAAGGTGAGGAATCATGTCCGTGGGAGGGGTGGTGCGAATCCTGGGGTGTTGCTGGGCACCCTGGGGTTCGCTGTCGGCTGCTGCAGTCCAATCGAGACTGCAGCAGTCAACGAGACACTGGCACTCCCAGTCTGGCCTCCCCCACCCCTTTTGAGGGTGGGGCAAGACTGGACTAATGGTGTCTTCGGCTCGGACAATGTACTGCTCTGTGTGGTAGATGAGCCCCACACTGCCAGCGCATTAAAACGGAGGCATGCACGATAGTAGACCAGGCCCACACTGTCCGTGGGCCCTGTCTACCATGGTGCACACCCCCATTTGAATGCACTGACAGCATGGGGTCCATCTGCCACATGGAGCGACGCATCTGCCACTGCATTGACACAGGTCTCCAGCTTCTGTGGGGCTCAGCAGCCTAGGTCTAGGTAGACACCCTCTGAGACCACCCCCTACCCAGGGCCGGGTCCTACCCGGGGACGCACACGTATGAGGGACTTACTTCCTCGCCACCATAGTCTGGTCTGGGGGGGGGGGTTCTGGTCGGCAGTGCTGTGCGTCTGCATGCGCCACTGGCTCTGGTTGGCCACCGGCCCATGCCTGCACAGAACACCTGGAATAAAACTGGGCATTCTGTGCAGGCATCGGCCGCTGGTTGACCATGACACGAAGCCCCGCCCCCAGGCTTGCCAGTCCAAAATCCTACAGCGAGGAAGAATTCGACCCAATGGTGGTAGGCCTGGGAGGGGCGTGCCAGTAAGGAGCATCTCAATACATCCATAGTTCCCTGTGCTACAGATAATTAAGCTTTCTTTTAAAATTAATATTTATTAAATATATTATATTTTGAAGTACAGAGTATATCTACAAATAATAGGATGCAAGCATTACCTTCGTTCTTCTTGCCATTGTACACAGTGGTAGCAGCATGCTGTTCACGTTTCTGCCACCGCTCCGAGCAAGAGGAATACTGAACTGTAGAACCTGGAGGCTCCTCCAAAGACCACAGGAACTGACCATGGAAGTTATCATTTTCCCATGCTCACCAAAGAAGAATACCAGACCCGGGGTCTTTCTGCACTGGGCCTTAGTTTGGATTATATCTCAGAATAGGGACCAGTCACTCACATATTATTATGGACCACATCAGGCCACGGGCAGGGTCTGCCATAATCTGTCCAGCATGAAGATGGCAGGTCCTTAGCCTGAGATACAAACCAGAATAAAGCCCAGTGTAGAAAGTGCCCTGGTAGGTCCAGATGCTGCGACCCAGTCTAACCCTAACCCCTGGGGGAGTGCTGTCTGTGTGTCCCCTATTGGTCTAGCCTTATAGCACTCCAGCAAGCTCCACGAGCACAGCAAATACTCCCAGAGTGCAAGATTATCCAGATCCAGTGACACAAACTACACCTACGCACTGCAACTTTTTTTTAAAAAAAAATTCCCTGTTACTCTGAAGATTACAAATCTGCAGAATGCAAAGAACAACCTTGCAGCCACAGAAATCCTCCTGAGCTATCACATGCACTTGGCTATGACTTGTGCAAGGAACTAGTCAGCTGATAGTTACATCAAAACTGGAAACAGCTAAAGTTTATGTGGACTATGACCCATTTATTTTAGCTTCCCCTTCCCTGCCCTCTCCATCCTTCGTACTAAGTTCTTTTAATAGCAGAGTAACGTGTCTACTTCCTTAATATTTCAGTATTGTAGCAAAATTCTTATACCCTTTTCTCAGTAATCTCAAAACCTATTTCTATGCACAGATGACGAGAACATTTGACCCTATTCTAAAAATAAGAAGCCTAAGAAATCAGACACACAGAAGAGGTGTACTCAGGAGGCTACATGCATAATCACGATGTACTCCAAAAGGAAAGAAAACATGAACGTTCCGGGTTTAAGTGGAATAGTCAGTTAAAGAGCAGTGAAACACAAATGAAACAGTCAGGGAACAATAGGACTGACAAGAATCAAAAAGTCAGTGCCTGCTTCTCCTAACTGTTATCTACATTTGTCTACCAAAGTACAAGCTGTGTTTCTCAGAATCAAACCTTTTTTAAAACTGCTCCACTGAGAGTGTTTTAATATTATGCTCCTTGAGAAAGCAATTCAGCAAATTAGAAAGCTTCCCTTGCACTGGAAAGCAAACATAACCGCACCCATACATAATATGTACTGACACACACAGCCAAAATCTCCTCAAACCCTCTATGATGTCACGGTTTAGATGCCCCCAAAGGCGTGATCAGATAAGGGGTGTTTTTCCACTTAGCACTAGAGTACCCATTAAGGACCCATTAAGGACCCATTAAGGGTCCTTAATGGGTACTCTAGTGCTAGTGGAACCTCCCTCCAAGAACTGTTGGACAGCAAGGGTTTTTTTCCAATAGCACTAGAGTACCCATTAAGGACCCATTAAGGACCTATTAAGGACCCATTAAGTGCTAAGTGGAAAAACACCCGAGGTTTTTTCAGTCGTCTCATTAAAAAAAAGTGTCCCATGCCCAGGCATGCAATTACAAACAGCTGTCCAAATATACAACTGAGAACCTATCTTATTTTACCACACAATTCTATATTTGCCTCCATGTCTGGCAACAACTACCTTGACTTCAGCTGCTTTTCACTGATTGGTAGGAAACCCCTGCCTCTTTGTTTATGTAGTTTTCTGCCCAACCCAGCAAAAAGAAATAGATGCCTTCAGAGTATGAAATTTCAAATGATGGAGAGGTGACCTTTCTCAGACTTTAGGATGAGGTAAGGAGAAAGGAAGGGCAAACGCCTGCCATTACAGACTCAATTTTGCCCAAAGGGCATATCTTTAGAAAACCTCATTTCAGCTTTTAACCTGGCATTTCTCTGCAATTCAGTATGAAAAGTGATAAAAAAATGGTATGAAGATGAATTAGACTTCAAGCAAGAATTGCATCAAAACACAGACTAGCCTTTCTCTCTCTCCTTATCTCCCATTAAACTCTTTCCTACTCACCTAGATACAGTGGTACCTCGACATACAAGTGCCCTGACATACAAGTGTTTTGAGATACAAGCCGCCGAGCGAGTGATATTTTGCTTTGAGATGAGCAAGATTTGAGATACGAGTATGTAAATACAGTACAGTACATAACAAAAACAACTGAGGTGGTGTTTTGGGAGCTGGAATGGATTAATGGGAAATTGCTTTGAGATACGAGCGATTTGACATAAGAGCAAGGTTACGGAACGAATTAAACCCGTATGTCAAGGTACCACTGTATTTAAAGAAAATAGTTTTGGAGGGAAACAACAAACAGCATACTACTTTCAAAATAAAATATTGGTGTTTCATTAGTTTAGTTTTTGGGAGGAATCCAATTTACGGTTATTGGACTATTAATCAATCAGTCAAGTAGGAAGAAATTTAATTTTACTCTTTGATTTCTTATCTTGCCAAGTAGGAAGACTATATTTAACTTCTGTGGTATTAACACATAATTGTTACAGAATTAGAATAAAAATTGCCCAGATTTTCACTGGTTAACTTCTATGAAGCAAACAATAATCATGTTTCTAAAAATATTTCCCATTGCAACTGCCTTTGTGTATGAGTTGCAAACACACATGTACACATCCATGCACCAAATGTGTTCTTACCCCGGCTCGAATCATTTGTTTTTCCATAAGGAATTCTGTTAAGGAGGAGGATATACCCATCATCTGTCAATACTTCATATTCCTCACTGGGATAACCTCTGAAGACAATCATTTCAGTCTGAAGAGGAAAGAAGAAGATACACCAATAGCACAGCATGGTTCAAACATAGCAATTGAAGGAAACAACAGTACAAAACTGCAAAAATCTGTTTAGCTGCTAAGCTTCATGTTTTAAGACCATTTCCCATTTGCCTATCATCTATGTGAAACCTACAGATCTTTAAAAGCAGAAGATGTAAGATTCATGACGTGTAAGTCATTAATTTTGGGGGAATTATTATTATTATTATTATTATTATTATAGTTTATTTCTAAAGCGCTGTACATGTACTCAGCGCTGTACAATATTATATGAATCTTAGACAGGTCCCTGCCCTCAGGCTTACAATCTAAAGAGACAAGAAACAAAAGGAAAATGGTGTGGGAGGGAACAGGGAAAAAGCAAAAAGCAAACACGTGAGGTCTTCAGCTCCAGTTCTTCTGTTCATTTCTTATTGCTGGAATTTTCTTATTCTCTTTACTTTGAATTTTCTCTTCATTGATGACAAACCAAAAAATGGTAGACATGGTCAGCTGGCATCTACTCAGCCCCACCTTGCTCGGTCTCAGAACCAGACGTTTCCTCAACTGGTGGATCCGCTGCCATAGTCTCTTTGCCATCTTGTGATGGGAGCAGTTCGAGTAAGGAGGGGCACTGCTGGGGGCAAGATGGCAGAGCCCAGCCTGCTGCCTCTTCTCCACCCCTCTCAGGCAAGATGGTTCTCAGCCTTGTGATGGAATGGCTTATATATGACAATGGGAATCTTATACAGAACATTAAATTCACATTTGTCATCTTAATTGTTTTAGTATGACATACACAGCCTAAGGAAATAGTAATAATGCTGTTCAAGTCTGCTATTAATCCATTTAAGCCTGAACCTGTGCATTCTTGAGGTTGCGAGTGGGTGGAGCCACACCATAACTACAAAGACATTGCATGCGTTCTGACAGTTTATTCTCAGCTGCATGGCAAGATGGGAACTAGCAACGGTTAGAGAGAGCACTTCTTTTTAATTTCTGCCACACTTATGTGTCCTTCATCTCTCCCTCACTGCCACAGAAAAACCAGGCTTGCTGGATAAAGCCCTTAGCAGTGCCTGCCCTACTTACATGGTTTGCTGATAGTGAATTTTGCTTTGGCCTATCTGAATTTGCCTGGCCTGCAACCCCAAAGCATAGCAGTTAATTTTTCATTCAGTGACCAGTTCGGAGGAAGAGCATATGACACATGCCACATTGGAGTCCTTTTGAATTGTGCCTGAGCAATACTGAAAATAACATTTGATTTTTAAATCATATACACCTTGGCAACTACAATCTCTGAAGCATAGGATGCATACTGCTTTATAGGGATGTGCAAAAATATTCGAAATATTCATTATTCAATCTAATGCGGCTGGATTCAGATATTTGAATTCAAATAGAATGTCCAAAACATTGATTTTTTAAATATTCAAACGAATACGAATATTTTGAAACATTCGTACAAATAATTCGGACATTCATACGTGTACGTGTATTGGTTACAAACATTTACATTTATTTGAACTTAACACTATTTTGAAGAGACTACACACGGAGAGTATAATGAGTTCTTAGCTGTACTTTTCTCAAGTTATATGTTGAATGCTTGTAGTCTTTTCTCAGTTCTTTTGCAAATCTTTTTCAACTATGGTAGCTGCCAATATTGTTTGTTTGGACAAAGATCAACCAACTGTAACACTACTAGAAAAGCTTTCGAGGCATTTGCTATTTGGTAATAACCAGCAAGTACCTCATTTTGTGAAAGAGATAAGCTGTGGGAAGATTCTTTGACTGATCAGTAAGTAAAGTAGTAATTAACTATAGACAACCAAGGGCACTTCATGTGCTTCTCACCATTAAAGAGTTACCTAAGAGTTAGAGCTTCTGTGTGCCTGCTCTGTTCACACAAAGAATGAATATGAAGTATATTCTCGATGCTCACATAAAGGACTCAAATCTGTCAAACATGGGGTGTTTTTCCACTGCACTCCTTTAATCCAGATCTAAGAAGATCCGGATCTAAGGAATGGGTACTTCTTTTAATCCAGATCTAGTAGATCCAGATTAAGGTAAGTACCCAATGTGTTTCCATGGGTGGTCTAGCACCCAATAGCAATGTGTGCTAGCCTCCCTGCTGTGGAAACACCAGAGCACCCATTTGCAAATCCGGATTGACCCACAAGGGGTCTGCCTGTCACCCCAGGTGTTTTGGCGGACAGGGGGTGCAATCTCCGAAGTTGCCTTCGAAGATTAGCAAAGACTTTGGAATCCCTCCGAAGTTGCCTTCAGAGGTTAGCAAAGGCTTGGAAGTCCCTCTGAAGGCAACTTCGGAGATTAGCAAAGGCTCAGAAGACAACCCCCTTGGGAGAGCAATGCAAGAGTGGTGCATATTAATTAGCTCCCTGTGAGCACTGATGAGTCAGCCTCATTAATATGCACCTCTTTTCATACCTGAAGGTAACAGTCCACTTTGTTCTCAGCTTTGTTCTCCCAAGGGGTTTGTCTCTGGAGCCTTTGCTAATGTAGGAAGTTGCCTTCGGAGGGACTTCGGGGGGATTTCAGAGGGACTTCAAAGCTTTGATTTGGGGGCTCCCCCCCTCATGGGCACCCCCTCCCCCTAGCCTCCTCTAGACCCCATTGCCGGATTGTAGTGGAAACAGGCTCCCTACAATCCGGATTTTCAGGCTGAAGACCCCATTGTACACCCCTTTAATAGGGTCTACACGAAATCTGGATTATAGGTCCTGAAGGACCCATATTATCCGGATTTCCCGAGCCTGCGGTGGAAACAAATGTGTCCCTAATGGGGTCTATGGTGGAAATGCGGTCTGAGCCAAATGGGTCCTTAATGGGTGCTAAAATGGGTACTTTCTGCCAGAGGAAAAACATCCATGATTGTGCTGTTTTGTTTCAAGCAACTTCAGTGTGACTTTGATACCAAAAGCAAGTTATACAGGAAGAAAAATTGCTTCCTCTCTTACATGCACCTTCTATGTACCAACATCACAAATAGGTTAATAAACTAAGGATGTGTCTCCAAACCCTAAATTGGCTGCATTCACACATAGTTTTTTTAAAAAGAGGCAGTTTACAGATGCATTGCTAGTGAGATTCTTCAGTCTGCCCTTCTCATGAACATTCCGGGCTAGAAAAGGTGGATCAGAGATGGGATGGGAACACGAAGGCCATAAGCTGCGCTCTCTGTAAGTCACTTTCAACCTTTTGTTTTGCTATGTATGGATCCAGTTTCTGAATAAATACTTACATACAGTAAAATACCTGATGTAAAATTGAAGGAACTGTGATTGAAAGCTAAGACCAATGTAGAAACCCCATGCTGGCTCAGAATATTTTATTTCTCTTAGTGCATTAAAAGGAAGACACAGTTCTCAGGAACATCAAACAGGCGTCTGAAGCATATGAGATTTCAACAGTTCTTTATACTACTGTCATTTGGTTCCAAGAGATTGCTTGTTTACAATAAAGGAAATATGGCATACTTGCACTCATTAGCTAACGCAAGTTCTTCTCTGGAAAGACACTGTGCTCTCTACTTATGGTTACAGAAAAAATAGCTTGTTTTTTGGCATTTCATATTTAACCCTATCACTGGCCTGAGCTTTATGAATCGTTTGTTCTTGTCAATATATGTTATCACAGAATGAGACCAAATTTGAAGCCCATACAGGTCCTGAAAAAAGTCTGAAATGCGTCTAGACTGATCTTTCATAACAGTCAGCTAAAAAAGAAGTGTAAAGGGTAAGCTACCAAAAGCAGTAAAAATCTTGGTAACAGTATATAAAAAAAGCAAGTTCAGTTGTATTCCTGCAGATATTATCCAGTTCCCAGCATACTGTATATGACCATGGAACTTGGTGTTCCAATAATATCTCGCGAGTGACAGCCCCTCCACCTTGGAACTTTAAGTTAGAAAAGTGCAGTGTGAGGTTTGATAGACATAAGCAAATATCACATCTATTACAGAAAACAGTATGCTAACAAGGACTGGTCTCTTTTATACACCTCCCACCAAGGCCATTTCAGAGTTGCTTCTTCGATGAGACTATTTTGATCCAAAAACCATTAGAATTTACCCTCCAAAATGTACCTACATTTGGTAGATGGGGTTTTCCCATTCACCCTCCCATCCCCCAACAACATGTGATACCAACCCATATGCAGCCTCTTTGCTTCCACCAACCCTTATTGCTTCAATAGATCTACTATGCAGAATTACTAAACACGTTTTAAGCTGAAGTGGTTACAATATCAGAATAGCTTACAATATTCATAGTTGCCTCTGGATGCACATGTCTCCTTTGTCTGCCGAATGTATGTGAAGTTACAAGACCTTGAACCAAAACTACCACAATTATGGATAACCACATCTTTCACCTGCATGGAGAGAAAAGGGGGGGGGAATTCTTTCAGTTGACACAATTTTGCTCACAAAACTACAATAATTTACGATAAATGTACACTACAGCATTTAGAAAGGGGGGAAATAGTATTTCAAGCACAGTAAGCTAAAGACACTGTTTTGCTTTCTCACAAAGGAAGGAAAAAATTGTTGCAAAAATGGTTTGGGGTCTTGCTCAGTTTCCTGCACATATACTGGTGATGGTTAAAAAAGCCCCACAGATTCTGATGCCGCTTAATTTCTAGTAATTAAACAGTATTGTTGTCTTCATTGAATAAAACTCTAGACTCAAGAGATTAAAGTTAATACAGAATGCAACTTACCTGCCAATGGGAGTGGATACAGTTCTACCTGGGAAGGATTGCAAATAGAAAAGAACCCAAGCGGAAGGTAACCGCATGCAAAACACTTCCTGAATCTACCAAGAAAACTTACAGTAATACGTATATCCATGGACTCTGGACTTTGATCCTGTCACAAAGTATGAATCAGCAAACCAGTTACAGAAACCTCTGTTTCTTAAGTGTTTTCAAGAACTGCAGTTTAGGAATGTGTACTAATAGTTTTTTGGGCATTCAATTCGTAATGAATCGAATGTTAGAAAATTCATACCGTATATTCCAGCGTATAAAATGGCTGGGCGTACAAGACGACCTCCAACTTTCCAGTTAAAATATAGAGTTTGGGATATAGTCGCCATATAAGAAGACAACACCCAGCGTATAAGATGACCCCAAACTTTTGAGAGGATTTTCCTGGGTTAAAAGTAGTCTTATACACCAGAATATACAGTATTTGTTTGAATAGATCCCCTTTGAATGTGGTAGGGCTCTGATATGAATATATTCGTATGAATATCTGATAAAAATGAATATGTATCTGATACATAACCAATATATATCCGATACAAATCCGCTCTGAAAGCGTCAAATCTGACCTGAATCCACTTTTAATCCGCTCGCTCTCAATCCATGTTGAATGCAGTGTGGATCTGTTGCAGATGTGACTGGCGCAGCCGTTTTCCCACCTCCCCAGTTTCACAAATTTCTGAACTATTTGTACAAATGTTTTGAAACATTGTATCCATATGAACGTTAATGTACAAATGTCATAACATTTGATTTGTGTACAAATGTCCAAGTTTGGCCAAATTCTTACAAATAATGAACGTTACGAATATTCATGCACATCCCTTTGCTCTTTCATTTACAGCTCTTGTAAATAAGGCAGGGATAATGCTAGCAAGCACTGGGCTGTCGAAAAAGAGGAAGGCGAAACAAATGATATGAACAGTCACTACAGTATACACCCACAAAGCTTTTTTAGGGAATCAGCTGCTTAAAAACACACATCATAAGTCAACCAGAACACCAAAGGGCAGATGTCACCTTACCATTTCATGATGTACAAATGCTTTTGGAATTTTCAGTCTTTGCCCATGCTATGAGTTGCAGCAAATGGAGGACAAGGGAGGGGGGATTACATTACCTTATAACCTAGAGCAGTGGTTCTCAACCTTCCTAATGCCACGACCCCAGAATGGAGTTCCTCATGTGGTGGAGACCCCCAACCACGGGGGCAGAGCAGCTGGGAGGTGGGAGGGAAGGGCGGTGGGAGACTCATCTTGACCCCTCTGAAAGGGTAGTTCGACCCCCAAAGGGGTCCCGACCCCCAGGTTGAGAACCACTGACCTAGAGAATATATTGCAACAAAAGTGTTTATGGAGGAGAAGAATTGGCTTTTCTACCCTGCTTTTCTCACTTAAGGGGACTCAAAGCAGCTGATAAACCTTCTGTTCTTCTCCCCACAACAGACACCATGTGAGCCAGTTTGGTCTTGAGTTTAGCATGCTAGACTCATATCTCATAGCCATGGGGTTTGATTCCACACTCCTCCATGAAGTCAGCTGGGTGACCTTGGGCGAGTCACACCTCTCTTTCTGAGCTCTCACAGCCCCACCCACCTCACAGGGTATCTGGGTTTGTCAGAAAGTTTTGTCAGCTGCTTTGAGTCCCCTTAAATAGGTGAGAAAAGCAAGGTAGAAAAGCCAACTACTCCTCTTCCTCCTCAAGTACAGCTATGAGAGCTCAGAAAAACAACAGTTGTTATCTAACCCAAGACCATCCAGCTGGTTTTGTGGTGAAGTTTGGATAAGAATCCAACACTCTAGCCACAAGAAGCTCAACTGGTTAGGAGTCAGGTAATAAAATGAATAATAATCCCCCACACTTTCGCTTTTTATTATCAGTAAATTCTTTACTGAACATAGTACAACTTGAAAAACCTGTAGAAAATAATGGATAATTATACTTTATATGTAGAATGGATTGATGCAATATACTAGCTCCACGTTGATCATCCTTGCAATGCAATTATCCTGCAAAGTATACAGAAATAATGCATGTATCTTTTCAATTCCATTCTTAATACTTCATAAGATCATTGGCCTAACCATTATTTTGCTATGGTTACATATCATGCTAAGCTAGAAGTTCTACTTTCCTGGAAGTTCTTTTCTCTCCACATTTCTATTTACATTTCTATCCTGCCCTATACCCTAAGGTCTTAGGGCAAGTAACAATGTTTAAAAACAAACATGTTAAAATAGAACCATACATACAAAACAATAATGAGCATGGAGATACTACAGGATTCTGCAGTCATAAGCTCTCTTTGTGTCCTCACAATGGCCCAATAGATTGGAACATGCTCTCCACCAAAACCATAAAAAGACAACAGAAGCAAAATCCAGAACTTTGGAAGAATGGTTATACCATTCTTTATACCAACAAAGGATTTGGGGGCAGTATAACAAATTACATGGATGCATGCGAACAGATTTATTGCTAAAGTGAAGTAAACAAAAGGAAGAGGAAAGAACCCGGATGCATTACCAATTTCCTAGGGTGTGGTAATTGCCACAGTCCTTAGAACCATCATCCAGCCATCTCAGAGAGGTCCCTGACTATATATTTTGAAATTTTGAAATTTGTTATTAAAAAAAAAAGAATAACTTCCCATGATTTCAGAAATAGCATCACGGCTGGAATTGTCTTGATAGAGTTGCTGATTGAATATTTATATTGTTGCCAGTTTGTATCCCAAAATTATAGATTTATGGCCCAGCTCTATGAATTTTGCTAAATTTGTGTACCACCTGTGTCATTTATTATACTATAA
Source organism: Aspidoscelis tigris stejnegeri (assembly GCA_023333525.1). Lineage (NCBI taxonomy): Eukaryota > Metazoa > Chordata > Lepidosauria > Squamata > Teiidae > Aspidoscelis > Aspidoscelis tigris. Next base: position 84,053,140 of record JALMGA010000002.1, on the reverse strand, counting down.
CATTATATTATATTATTATTTAATTTATAATTAAAATTGATTGCCTTTGAAATTAAATTTTAAATAAGTTTGCTGGTGTACCTCATGCACCCCACTTTGAGAAACACTGTCCAAGAACATATGAATAGGACATTATTTTCACCTGTAGGAAGAGGTGAGGGGCCCCTATAGCAAGGCTGGGATCCGACAAAGCAAAAGAGCATCTCTATTAGAGACATCACACCCCAGGTTGCCTCTCCCACTCTCCTGAACGTTCTGTGCCTGGAAGGGTTGGGAACACGAGGGCCACATGCTATCTCACAAGCATCCTTTTGTTATATCTGGACACAGCCTGTGTTGTATCTGAATGCCCTATGTATGTCACAGAGCATGAACAAACATGACATCTCAGAAATGCTGTCTCAGCCCCTGCATATAATAAAACTCATGAATGTAAACCAAAATAACCTGCTATATCAATATAAACCCATCTCAGCCAGGTCACTACCAACACGTGATAAAGCTGACTGACTCAAAAGTTACTGCTGCCACACTGAAGACAAAGAACAAAATACTCCCTTCAGAGATGAGAGCATGCATTCAAACAAACGTAGGACAGATATGAGCTATCCTGCTGCATAAATTGAATTTGGACCTTGAACTATGTCTACCTGTGACACTGCCTTGCTGTTAGGTAGTACATTTCACCTACATACAGCTGAAGAAGAATTGAAAGAAACTAGATTCATAGTATCACCCAAAGGTGCTTATGAACCTGTTTCTGACAGCAGTATAGAGAATACCAGACAGTATTCAATAGACCAGTAAGAAATAAGTAAAGATAGTTGCAAAGTTGACTCTCAGTAATTGCACAGAAGAAGCAAAAATACCCAAGTGATTTATCATTGCTTTCTAATGGAGAATTGCCAGAGGCCATATTCCAGATTATATCCTGGAATAAGGGCCTCCATACACTGTGGGCCCTGCTGTAGGGCAGAAGGGGCCAGAGACTGTACCTGGGGCTTTAAGGGAAGACTTGTGGATAGATCAGGTAAATCCTGCAGAGATCAACCAGTTGCAAAGGAGAGTTCTGTAGGATGCACCACACCCAACTACAGGTATATCGTAGTAGTCAGCCTTTTCTAACTCATATCTTTTTTTATATGCATCTTCCAGACCTAATAGCTGCTGAGAGTTTTAAATAAAAACCAGCAAGCACAGCTTTTCATGGTGTGAATGCAACCACTGTCACACTCCAAAGTCCACAGATCAATCTATTTTTAAAGACTGGAAGACAGTAATGGGAACTGGACCATGAGGAAGGCTGAATGCCAGAAAATCAGAACTTTTGAATTGTGGTGCTGGAGAAGACTGAGTCCCTTGGACTGGAAGAAGTTCAAATCAGCCAGTACTAAAGGAAATAAACACTGACTGCTCATCTGGGGAACAAATACTGAAGCTCAAATATTTTGGCCACAAAATGAGAAGACAGGATTCACTAGAAAAGACCCTGATGCCGGAAAAGATTGAAGGCAAAAGCAGAACAGGATAACAGAGAATGAACTGGATAGATAGTGCCATGGAAGCAATGAAGATGAACTTGAGCAGACTTTGAGAGGCAACGGAGGACAGAGGGGCTGGTGTGTTCGGGTCTATGGAGTCACAAAGAATGACACACGATTGAATGACTGAACAACAGCAGCAAAATTATATGCCCTTTGGGAACTTTAGGCAAAAGAGGGAAAGTCGGTCAGCTGTTTTCATTATCTATCCAGCCAAATACTTTCACACTCCTAATCCCTCTTGGGAGTAGCTGTAGTTCAGGTAGAGCAAACTGTGTGGAAAGCTGAGGGTTGCCAGTTTGATCCGCATACTCTCGCCAGAAGTAGGCAACTGCAAACCACTTATGGATTTCTATCCCGAAAACTGCAAAAGGGTGTCTGGTTTCCACCTGCTCCCACTTACCAGAGAACCAGAGTGCCATGCAGTCAACCAGAGGGCTTTCTATGCTTGGCCTTATTCTGGAATATATCCCAGAATAGGGACCTGCTATCTGCATGCTATTGCAGACTATGGAAGGCTCCAAGTGAAGACTGTCATAGTCTGCATTAGCTTCTGGCCAGCAGACTGCTATCCAGAAATATATTCCAGAATAAGACCAAGCGCAGAAAGGGCCCAGGATTCGGTGGTGCTCACCAACAAAAATTCTATGTTGAAGAGTGGCTGTAACTACTTGAGCTATGGTCACACATTCGCTTTGAACTTTCTTCGATCCATCTGCTGATCACAAACCTCACACTTTTTCATCTCTATCCATTTGATTTGTGGATTTCCCACCCTCCACTTGGGACTTCCCAGAGCGGAAAGTCCACAAACAAAAGGGATCAAAACGAAAAGGGCGAGCGTTGTGATCAGAAGATAGACAGAAGAAGGTTTAAATTTGGAGGTGTGGCTGTGGCCTTGGAGCACAACATCAGAACCCCCTGCTTCTTTCCAGACAGAGGCAAAAAAAAAAAAAAGCCAAACCTCTTCTGTAGCTTTGCCAAGGAGACTGGCACAGGGGTGCCCCTCCAAGCTCCATCACCCAGACCCCAAATTTGCACGGGTGCCAGACACATTATCACAAGCACAACGCCGTTTTCATACAGGATCCCGTTACGAAGTAACAAAAGCAAAAAAATAAAAGGGCAAACAACTTGGGGACAACATGTCCAAAATCTTTCGAAATAAGCAAACAGGAGACGCGCTGTGCTTTCCTCCTCCATTTCTCCTTTGCCGTTGTGGAGTTAGTAGAGGTTCAATCCCATTTTTACCTGAACATCAGCACCACTGGGCACCATGGGATTTATTTTGGAATAAGCTCGGTTAGGTCTGCATTGTACCACCGTGGTACATTGCAGACCTAACCGAGCTTATTCCGAAATACATCCCATGGTGCCCAGTGGTGCTGATGTTCAGGTAAATATAGATATTATGCCAATGGGGTTTGAACGAAGCCACCAGGAACCTGGAACAGAAAGCCTACCTTTGCCTTGCGCAAAGCAAGGCATGCCTGAGCCCCACTACCTGCGCTACAGCATCTCTCCTCCATCCACATATACCTGCGCCCTCTTACCTGAGCACCAGAGCGCCAGCCAGTCGTAGCACCGCCTGATTCCCATCCAAATCCCCGATGTTTTAATCACTCTTCCTTCTCTGTCGTAAAGAGAAGCGCAGCCAATGAGGAGCCGGACAAACCCCTCTCACTATGCGCATTAGCCAATCAGTGAATGATCGGGGAAAGGATTTCCCTTTTCCTTTCTTCTCGTCGGGAGGGGGGGGCGCCCTGTGCTTGCGTAGGGGCTTCCGCTGACTGCGCAGAGGGAGGGGAGGGGCGAGGGCGAGGGCGAGGGCAGGGGGTGCTAATGGTCGCAGCGAAGCGATATCCCTGACCTTGAGGCGTCGACGTTTGCTCTTCCCTTCCCCATATTAAATATTATGGCTCTCACTGTGACTTCTTCCGACGCAGGAACTTGGAATTTGCCCTACCTTCCCCGCCCCGCGAAGACTATCCGAAATATTGGTTACGAGGCTGTGGCCACACTCCAGGTTTAATCCAGCTTCAGTCCACTTGAGGGAATACACCAGCAAAGGGACGAGCTGTTTCCTTTGAGCGTTAAATCGCTCAGAAAATTTACTTTTTGGATAGAGAATGCAGAAAGAAAATTACTGGTCACTTTGCTGGAGTGTTCACTCGCTCTGAAGGTGGAATGAAGCTGGATTAAACCTGAGGTGTGACCACAGCCCTGCTGTGCTGGAGGCAGGGTCTTCCTGCTAGTGCCTTAAACATGAACTTCCAAAGTACTGCACATTAATGCAGATAGAAGATGAGGTGCATGGCGATATGACTGTCTGCATATTACCGCCTCCAAAAGTCTTTTGAGCTGTTGTTGTTGTTGTTTGTTTGTTTGTTTTAAGTATGCAGATATAGATTTTGAGCCCAAATTTGTGGAGGGTGGGGAAACATATTTAGGCCAGATTTTCACAGCCCTGACCTAAGCATATTTATTGATTAATACATGTATTTAAACTTAAATCGAGGCTGAAGGGTGTGACTGAATTGCAGTTAAGCTATTTACAATCCTAAAAGATGGTGCTGGCCATGGGCACACAGCTTTTTAGCTGGCAAGCAGCTTCTGAAGTTTGCCAGACTACGACAGGCAAGCAGCTTCTGAAGTTTGCCAGCTAGAAAGCTAACCAAAGACGCTACAATGTTTAGAGACAATTTAGCTTCTTAATGAGGGTAAAACAGCACAAAAGCTGGCTTAAAGCTCAACATTAAAAAAAAGATTGTCATCTAATCCCATTACTCCTCAGAAAGCAGGGAGGGGGAGAAACAGAAGTAGTGTCAGATTTTATTTTCTTGGGATTAAACTTCACTGCAGATGGTGACTGAAGCTGTGAAATTAAGACTCTTGCTTCTAGTAGCACCTTAGAGACTAACAGAGAGAGAGTGAAGTTGGTAGCATGAGCTATTGTAGACTAAGCCAGCTTCACCAGATGCATGGAGTAAAGTACACCTGATAATGTAGGCTTAGTCTACGAAAACTCATGCTACCAACTTCTTTCTCTGTTAGTATTTAAGGTGTGCTACTAGACACCCTTGTGTACTCACGCAGATTAACGCAGCTACGTCTTTGAACTGCTCCTTGGGAGGAAAGCTATGGTAAAACTGGACAGCATATTAAAAAGTAGAGCCATCATCTTGCTGACAAAGATTCATATAGTTAAAACTATGGTTTTCCCAATAGTAATGTCTGGCTGTGAGAGTTGGACCATAAGGAAGGCCTAGCCCCCAAAAATCAAGACTTTCAAATTGTGGTGCTGAGGACTTCTGAGAGTCCCTTGGACTGCAAGGAGATCAAATCAGCTGGATTAATAGGTTAAGGGTTGGCCAAAGCAGAACCATTTTTAAAGCAGTCCTTAATATTAAGAAAAAGGAATTTCCTCCTTTGCTATTATTTCGTTTTGCTTACATAGCCCTATACTATGATCTTTGACACACATTTTTGCTGGTATATAGCTTTTGCATACTTTTTTTTCCTCTCAACTTCTTATTTTTTGAAGGCAAGAGGAGAAGGTAGTGACAGAGCATGAGTTGGATAAATAATGTTATGGAGGCGTAGAACATGAGCTTGGGCAAACTCCAGGGACATGATCATCACACCCATAGTTCAAGATGGCTTCTTGCTGTTTTCTTTTCCCTGAGATCATCTTGGGGGTGGGCTGTAGTTCCTTAAGATGGCTTCTCCGGAGCCCACTTTTCCACAGAACTTCGACCATCTTGGAGAGCCAGTCCATATTCAGTTGTCATGTGTAAGCAGGGAATGGGGCTAGAGGGGCTGGACAGTGCTGGAGTGGGTGGATCCAGCCTTCCATCCTGAATCTCTCTCCCTTACCTCCTCTAAATCTCCCCCCAACAACCAGGCTCTCAGATTCCATCCCCCCCCCCGTTCATCCTCTGTCTCTCTGCTGCACACTCACACCCCTTTTGCATGGCTTCAGTTTCTCCCTATTTCATTCTCCCTCTCCCCCCTCTCTTCCTCTGTGTCTCACACCCAGGACCACACACAGTGGAAAACAGACCTGACGTGCTGGACAGGACTAAACGATGAAACTTTTAACAGAAACTTGATTCAAGCTACACATACTAGAAAGTGCTTGTGGTTCTTCCCCCCTCTAATTCACATTAAAGGCCAGAGAATGTATTTGGATGTACTTATATTCTGGTCTTTAATACAGATGCTACTACCTCTTAGCTGCTTTTTAGCCTTTTTAGCAGGTACAGCCTCAGAGGTGTTTATCATAAGGTTGCTCTCACAAAAGCACTTTAGAATTGTGCTGCCAGTCTTCCAGCAATTAGGCACTTTAAGCTAGTGAAAATGCCACCAGATCAACAGCCAAATCCTAAACACTGAAAGTGGCACCCCAGTTGATGTCAGGCCAATGGTGTCAGGTCAATGGTGCTTACTCAGCAGCCAGAGTTTTTATGGCATTTCTTGTCCTGGTCAGTAGTTCTGGCTCTTGCAGGCAGCGTTCTACCTACTGATTGCCTGCAGCAGTTTCAGAGAATCACTTTGGAACCACTGCAACATGAGCGGCCCCCTCCAACACACACACCACAGCAGCACTTTCCTGCTGCACAACAACCAGCACAGACAAAGCCTAGGTTAGCTAGATGCAAACCACCACCTGACTTAAAACCACCACCCGACTTAAGAGTTGTGTTGTCCACGGGCATTCCAGCAGCACAAGGAACGGACTAGGAACAGCATCATCACACTCTTCTGGCTAGTGTGAGGTGAGAAGTAAGGGGCTGTGGACTGTGTGACTGCACTGCACAGTCATTTGCAGGGTCCAGATCCTGCTGCAAAGTCTAAACCTGCTCCAGATGCTAGGTTTAGACTTTGCAGTGACAATCTGGGTGAACCATTTACACTTCTTGCACTGCCGGAACAGAACAGAGGTGTTCCGGCAAGCAAAATGCAAACGGCCGCAACTGTTCCTGATGTTTCATGGTCTGGGATGGTCTTTGGAGATCATTCCAAGCAGATAGGGGCAAATTAGGCCTTTATCTTATGAAACTCTCCTGTAGCAGGACGCAGGACCCCCGAGCGTGCCTCCACACTCCCTCAGGGGCCACTCGCCCTGCTGGTACGGACTGAGCAACGTCACACGAAACCTTTGTGGAGTTTTTTTGTGTGGTTTATTTAAAAAATAAGGAAAGATTCAAAAGGTTGAGCAAAAGTACAAAATAAACCTCTTTAGCAAATAAAAGGTTCCTTCATGCTTCTACATGAGGTACAGCCTTGGTTACAAAGCAGCCAACAGCATTTACTTGCCTCTTGGTAGCATAGCAAAACAAAGTTTGAGGAGCATGAGCATATACAGAATTCAATATCAAAGATCTAAGACAGAATCATGGTATGGTAAGTAAAGCATAAGATAGATCAAAATCAGACCAGATAGGATACACACTATATTCGCTTTTCAGGGTAGATCACATGATACACACAAACCAATAAGCAATGTACAAGCTGAGGTCACTTTTGGTAGTTAATTGTTTTGAGAACTTGCCCTTTCATCCTAAATTGGATTTACAGGCTCCCAATTAGCATTATCTCGTCCTTGAAGTGCCAGGTGCTCTCTGGCTCTAAACAAAGTTTACAGTTAGGGATAGAAAATTCCATTTCAAGACTCTATTAACTAGATGTTAATAGAAATTTCTAAGATGGAAACAGTTTGGTTCTTTCCATTCACACCAAAATGACAGGGTTTGGGGGATTCCTGCTACACCTCCTGTACTGGCAAACAGAGGATCAACCAGTCTTTTCCTTTCTGGATTTGGGTAGCCTATTCATATGATTTATCCCCACACTGAAATAAAATGTGAGGGGTTGTGATGGTTAATGTTACCCTAGTGGTGGCTGGTGCCCATGGTAGCTGCTATGCAGCATTATTCAAGTATAATGGTACCAGAAGCGAGGATATCTAGAGCTAATAAGACACTATATGGTTTTAATTCTATGCAAAGCCAAGTGGAAATAGGCTTCTATGAACATAGTGGATTATACCACAAATTAATCCACCTCAGGAAGAATAATATGAAGCAAAAAGGGGAGGTGAATGAGGCTTTCAGTTGTTAGGAATGGCAGAACATCCTCCATGTTGTCCCATTATCCCCATTACCTTGATTTTTTTAACGTTTGATATAATGAATATCTGAAATGTATTACAGTCAGATCTCTTTATCCACCTATCTGGAAACCGTGGTTTCCATTTCCTGCAGTGGCTGGATCAGCCCCATCCCACCCCTCGCAGCAACCATTAGGCTTACCTTATGGTCTTCTGAAGCCTGGGACAGGCAGAAAATGGCCTGAAATGCCTCGCAATTTCCCATAATGCCTTTGAAATCCTGTGGGATTTCACAGGAATTATGAGAAATGAAATGCGTCTTGAGCAAGATTTCCCATGATTCCTGTGAATTCCCATGGGGTTTCACAGGAATTAATGGAAATGGAGTGAATTTCCCACGTTTGCTATTATCCACGGTTTATGTTATCTGTGGTGGGGCCTAGGACCTATTCCTTGTGGAAGTAAGAAGTAGCACAGACAATAGTATCCATACCTTTACTAATTATCGATTTCAGGTTAATGGTCACTTGACACGCAACCCACATCTGCCAATATTATTTCCCAATGAGCAATCATAATATTCACCACCTGATTACCTTATAGGTCATGGCAAAATTCTTGGAAAAATTGTTTTGTAGCTTAGGATATAATGGGTTTAGTTGGATAACATACTGTGGGATATGCTGTAGATAATGTCTTGGAGTCCTGCCCATTCTACAGTTTAATTGGCAATTCTTCACCACACCCTACAAAATATTTCCTGGTCTGCTAGGGTCTATCCCTATATGAGCAGGTTGCTTGGCAATTTGAATGACATGTCACAGGTCTCTTTCATATAGAGACATCAGGTGGCACAGCATATAGCTATGCAGGAAGTATTGTGTGCACTGCTTGTAATTAACTTTTCCTAGAACATCTGAAATGTATTTCTATATACGTAAGAGGAAAAACAGGGGAAAGCATCTTCACCTTCACAATAAATGAGAAAGATAATGATACACTTACGTCTGCCGAAACTACTACTTCCAGACAATAGAAGTCAGGCCAATGGTGTCAGAACTACTACTTCCCAACAATTTGAAAAGAATTAGACTTTTAGCATTGTATATAATGGGTCTTAGATGTAAAAAAAAAAAAGGGGGGCATAGAGTTGTTTATTTTAAAAACCCTTATCATTTCCTCTTTCAAGTCCCAAAAAGGGCTTTCAAGGAGTCATTTTAAAAACTGTCATTCAGATCCTTTAAATATCAAGGCTGTGGTAAAGCAAATTACTACGAAGTCTCTAAACTACCTTTGAACAGTCTTTAGAATGAGAGCTTTGTTAGTAGGGGGGAATAGCTCATCAGCATGTAGAACCAAGGCTTTGTGTGGACAAACGTGAGGCAACACTTAGCTAACATAAACAAATTCAAGTCTCCAGGCCCAGATGAATTATATCCTAGGGGACTGAAGGGATTAGTAGATATAATTGCTGAACTACTCTTTGTACTCTTCAAAAATTCCTGGAGAACAGGGGAAGTCCAGAAGATTGGAGAAGGGCAAATGTTGTCCACATCTTCAAGGAAGGGAAGAAAGTCAACCCAGGATACTACAGGCCTGTGAGCCTGAACTCAAGACCAGGCAAGATCCTCGAATGAATTACTAAACAACTTGTGTGCAAACACTTAGATGGAAATGCAGTAATTAATCAGAGTCAACACAGATTTATAACAAACAGGTCATGCCAGACTTATCTAATATCCTTTTATAACAGAATCACTGGATGGGTTGATCAGGAAAATGCTGTAGACATAGCATATCTTGACTTAAGGAAAGCACTTGACAAAGTGTCTCATACCATACTTATTGAAACATTTATCAAATATAGGATACACAGGACAACTGTTAAGTAGATTCGTAACTGACTTAGTGATCACACTCAAAAAGTGGTAATAAATGGCTTCATGTCCAATTAGAAGAGTGTTTCAAGTGGATGCCACAGGGGTTTGTCCTGGGCCCAGTACTATTCAACATTTTTATAAGTGCTCTTGATGAGGGAGTTGAAGGGATGCTGATCAGATCTGCAGATGACACAAAGCTAGGAGGGGTTGCTAACACTAGGGAGGAGAAGGAGAGGTTTAAAAAAGATCTAGATAAACTTGAACAGTGGGCTGTAATTAACAGGATGATATTTAATAAAGACAAATGCAAAGTCCTACACCTAAGGAAAATGATAAAAATGAATACAGAATGAGAGGAATTCAGCTGAGTAGTAGTACAAGTGAAAAGGTTCTTGGGGTACTAGTCGATCACAGGATGAACATGAGTCAACAGTGTGATGCAGTTGCAAAAAAAGGCAAACAACATCCTAGGATGCATCAAGAAGAGTACTGAGTCTAGATCACGAGAAGTAATTATTCCTCTTTACCTTGGTCAGACCCCATCTAGATTACTGTGTCCAGTTCTGGGGCCCCCAGTTCCAAAAAGATATTGACAAACTAGAGCAAGTGCAAAGGAGGGCTACCAAAATGGTCTGGAAACCATGCCCTACAAGGAAAAGTTGAAGGATCTATGAATGTTTAGCATGCAGAAGAGAAGACTGAGAGGAGACATGATAGAAGTCTTGAAGTATCTGAAGGGCTGTCACAGTGCAGAGGGATTGTCCCTATTTTCACTTGCACAAGAATGGGGGACTAGAAACAATAATATGAAACTTCAAGGGAGTCAATACAGATTAGATATTCTGAAAAACTTTCTGACAGTGAGAGCGATCAGTCAGTGGAATAGGTTGCCACAGGAGGTAGCTAGCTCTCCTTCACTCGAGGCCTTCAAGCAGAGGCTGGACCTACATCTGTTTGGAATGGTTTAGGAAATCTTGCATTGAGCTGGGGGTTGGACTTGATGTCCCTAGAGGTCCCTTCCAACTCTATGATTCTATGTCCCTCATGTTGGGATCTGCTCCGTAGAGGTTTTAAAAATACTAGAGCAGTTTTGGTGCTTAGAAGTATAAGATAGCAAGGAGAGAGAACCCAGAGTGTTTTCCTCAACAAGACATTGATTTTATTAACAATACAATATATTTGCATGCTCTCCCCCTGTGACAACTGGGCCCCTCCCACAACCTCCTCCCATTGGCTGCTGTGGAGCCATGGGCGGGCAGCTCTGGCACCTCCCTTCCATGTGGTCCTGCATGCTCCCCAAGGCGAATCCCACACAACACCCCCCAAGCCAGCCCAGGGGCGCACTTGCATGAACGGGGCTTACCTGTTCAGTGCCAGGCAGCAACTAGGGCAAGGAAGCCGGCCACACTCTGTGCCTGCATGTGGGGCGGTCCCTGATTGGCCAGGCACCTGCCTGGCTTCAACTGGCCATCTGTCATTGGCCATGAACTCGTTTTTGCAGTTCGCACTGAACTGAACTGCATTTGCAGATGGACTGGTTCTTAATGGACTTCAAACCACAGGTCTGGCTCTGTGAATAGGTCCCATTGTTTGTAAACCAGGTCCTCAAATACATCATTGCATTCCCAGCCACACCTATTTTTTCCCTACACATGGCCTCTCCTATCAGTTTCATGACCTACCTCAATCATGTTCCTGTACAGAGACAATTCCTATCTTTATAACCTTTCCCCGACAATGCAAATTTTTCTTAAATGTAGACTTACCTTTTCATTCCCACACCTGCTGCACCTACTTGATACACGTTAGACTATTACAAAATTAAATGATCCACAAAGCTAGTTGTTCCTTGTCTTGTTAGTTAAAACTGTTTGTAAACAAAGTACACCCATCCTTTTATCCCTTTGACAACGTACCACGGAAATATTTGTTCTTTGCATATGTGTTTTGTAAAAGTTTATGCTACATTGCAATATATTACTGCTAAAGCTTTAAATATTTACAGTTTAAATGTAAAAAAAAAAATCATGTTTCTGGACTTCCCCTTTGTTTCCCTGTGTGCATGTCCTTCACTGATTGCACCTGTGGCTCCCTCCCCCCCTTCTGTCCATAGCCCTATGCCTTTTTGCACCCATCTTTCAGGCGGCTCAGTAGCACAATCTGCCAGCCTACTTAGACCCTTCAGAATGGAGAACACAGGCCAACACAGCTCAAACCAGATTGGTTAAGTTTGCCCTCATGACCACATGGCTGGCTTGCAGAGAGAACCATTGTTGCAGAAAAGTAATTCACCATGGATTCAATTGGGAGAGGCTCTGGATGCAGTTGGAGTAGGCCAGAACCACTATTGGTTTTGTTCCCACAAATCTGTGCATCCAGATGTTCAGCACTGGTTTTTATCTGGACTGTCTTTCTGGACTTTTCTTACCTTCACTTGTCTACATTCTGTTACATTTCTTTCCTACTGCTACTAGTATTTACTGTTGTGGGATATGATGCTAGCCTATTCATGGTTCCTGGCTTCCAAGCAAAGCATGAGTGAATTTATGTCTTTGCTTTCAGCAAGTGCCGGTGTGGTTGCCTAGGAATACTAGCTGAAGCTGACTGGCAGATTGAAAGAAGATGGAGGTCACTCATTCCTAATAGGCAGTCTTCAGATGTTAGTGGCTTAATGTAGCAATTGCAAATTTGCCCAGGTTTTCCCCACCAGCTTCTCTAGCCTCAGGGTAAAAGGATTCTCCCTGCTTCCAGAAGCTTGCAGTATACACCCAACACAGCAGGGTGCTGGATTTGTAGCCTGAAGGCTTAATGGAGGATGGCCACATGCTGCACGCAGACAACAGCCTGTCCTCTTCCTGCCTGCCACAGGATATGACATCAGAAGGACTTCTGACCTGCCCAGCTGATGGACTCCACCTATCACATACTTGGATTTTCTCTTGAGGTCACTTCCTTCCCCGCCTTCTGGTGGGGGATATAAAAAGCTTGGCACAGAAATAAACTCTCTCTTTTCCAGCTCATCTTGTCTCCCGCCTAACTTCTTTCTCCTGTGCTCTCTGTCTTTAAATCACCATAAGAGCACATGGTGATCCCTTATAGGCATGCCGGTGGCTTATAAGGGAATACTGTCGTAACACCCGGTGATCGTACCAGTCTACTGGTACCACGATCGTTGCAGCCCATTGGGGTTGTAACCACGTATCGCTGTGGGTCTCAGGACTGCAGCCACGATCGAGGTAGTCAGAAACTACCTCCCCCAGGTTTCCCAGAGCCAAGGATTCAGGTTGCTTATCCGGAAAGCGACAACTGGCGCCCAACTCGGGGCTTCGAACCAACGAACAGCATCTTGAGGATCGAAGGGGCGGAAATACCAGTGAGAAAGTCCACATCTGAGCCAGCGGAGAGGTGGTGTGGCAGCTGCATCCCGTGGAAGGAACGACACGGAAATTCCCCGCAGATCGGTGCAGTAAAAATCTTTTTTTCTATATCTTCTCTTTCTTCTAATCGTTCCATCGCAAATGGGAAACCAGAAAAGTAAAACTACCTGTCTTCAGCAAAAAATAAACTCGCTGTTGCTAAGACATGAAATGAATATACCCTTATCTGTCCAGATTAAGCTAGCCAAGGCTATTGCAAAACGATGGCCAGAAATGCCTCAGAAAAACTTAGACCTCGCCACATGGGAAGTTTTAGAACACCAGTTCCGGACACATCCTTCCAAAAAATTGGAAATAATGCCAGCCTTGCAACTGTGCGGAATTGCCTTAAGATTAGAAGCACATGCTAAGCAAAGAGAGAAAATTGGCCACTCTCTTCCTGATGCCGTGCAAACACCTATCTCTCCAGCGTGCCATAGCAAAAATATGGAGTTTTCTCAGTTTCCTGCATGCTACCCAATTTCTGATGACTCTCGAGGAGACCTTATGGACACTATGTCCCCCAACTGCCATATGGCTACTCCGGATTTTAATATTGTTAGCTCAGCTAGAGTGGATTTGAAATCATCTGAAGCCTCTCCTGCCTTCCAGCAAGAACTAGCATCATCCGCAATCAGTCTTAGAAAAATGGGGCTCTTTTCCCTATCTGTTGTAAGGCCAGGAAATCAAGCTCCCAAGAGTAAAATTTTATCTCTTAGACCTCTTGCCAACAAGAAAGACTGCTATCAATGCAATGATTCCACACACCCTGTGCCCAAATCTCCCAGGGTCCGGAAAAAGCAGTTTAAACTTCACGCTCTCTCTGAAGAGCATTACACCGCAGGCCCGCATTGCAAGAAACCATTTCAATGGGCGAAAGAAATTGTATTTTTGATTTTTAATTTCTGCATGCATTTTTGGATTCATCCTTACTGCTGCTTCCCAGCTTTTTGAGCGCAGCAATTTTTTTCCTCAAACCGTCCCCATCCGAGTTTCTCTCAGATCAGAATTGTTTTTATCATATTAAAAATCCTGCCTCTTTTGTTTTTGCTATAACTCTATTCTACCCACTTCCTGGCCTAACCTTCTTGCATCACAGAGAATAACCATGTTTTTCTACTTGAGACAATTTTAAGCTGCAACCAAGCCTCATTAGCATTTGCCAACCACAGCATCGCCAGACAGTAGAGAATCAACCCTTTGAACTTTCTATCAGCTATTCACTAGCCCTGGAAGAAGCTACTCAGAACTGCTGTAGTTTGCAGTTCCAAAACACCTGGACAGGCGGGCACCGCGGAATATCCTGTGCTGGACTGAGAAACAACTTGTAAGTGACTTGCTATGCTTCCACCATTGATCCCTCTTGTATCCCAGCTTGAAATTCCCAGCTAAGAACCTGCTGCTTGCAACCAGATTTATGCCCTTTGCGGGCTAGCATTTTGCAGGATCACCTTCCCCCCACCAGGCCCAACCTCCTCCAGGGCCGCAGAAAAGAACTATCTTTTTTTTCTAAATTTTAAGATTTTTGCCACAGAGCATATTGATTGTTCTTAATTATTCTTTTTGTCTTTGTAACAATGCTGATCTAGCCTCCTCTTGAGATACAAAAACCTGTTTTTCTGGTCTGGCTGTACCCACCAGCACATTTGCATTTCTATATTGTTGGTTACCCTCTCTGCAGCAAGAAAGAGGGGACCTAAAAAAGCAAGCCTTGTTTTTTGTTTTGTTTTATATTGTTTGTCAAGATTTTTAAATTGTTATATTCATTCTCAGTTTAATTGCCTTGCTGTAGCAAAAGGGAGAATGGCTTTGAACTCTCTTCATACCCGCACACTTCAGGAAATGCATTTTTCTTATTTTTCTATTGGAACTCTGCACATGCTCAAGAGAACATTTCCCTTTTTGTGACCTCTACTGGCAAGTTTTTAGAATGCATCTTTCCTTTTTCTAATTGAGAGATGTCCCTTTTGCTTTTTAAAACAGTTTTTTTTCTTGCCAAATTTTTATCTTTGATTAAGGCTTAATTTAGATGCTAAGAGGAGGAGCGAACTCACAAATCCTTTTGTTTACTGAGTCACAGATTTAAGCTAAATCTACAAGCGGTGATCTACCTTCTCTGAGTCTCCTTCCCAGCTCTTACCAGCTAATGATTGTGCATTCAAAGGACTGCATTTCTCACTACATCTCTCCAGCCTGCAGACAGGAAAATGTGCCTTTAAACAGCCATTCTACCCAGAGATGCCAGTTGACTGCGACTTTCTGCCAGCCTTTCCAGCCCTTCAGTTCAGGAAGCAGTATCCTGAATGCATCCTGGTGCATTTCATGGAGGACAAAGCCTCAGCAGCATGAATCATCAACCAGCAGCCTAGGTCCAAGATCCTGGTCGAAAGGACGAGAACCACAACAAGGCCAGCTCTCCAATTCACATATTAAGACAAGGATTCCTTGCTGCACGCCTTGGAAGCTACAGCAACCTGCCAAGACCTTTCAACAAAGGAAACCAGAAGGCAGACCCCAGAAGGATGTGCCAGCCTACTCCATCGCAAATCGTGTATTCCTCCAGCAGAGCACCAAGGTACCATGTAAGCAATTTTCCATTGCCCTAGTGTAATGTGAAACAACATGTGATCCTATCCACACTGTGCTCCTATACATCATTTTCCTCAAAGAGCTAACTCTGGAGATGCACAGCCATGCCAGCTCTGACAGATGGGCACAACTTCCTGCCCAGAGCAGAAAGCATTCCTTTCTCCATACCTCTGACTACTCCCATGATCAATGATACAGAGAGGACCACTGCGAAACACTGTGCCAGCCATCCTCTGCCTCTGCTAAGCTTCGCCATCCAGGGAGAACACAGAGAAGCAAGATAGATTATAGCCCAGCCTAGTCAATTTGAAAAACTTTTGGACTTTTGCAATAATGGGACACTGAGTCATCTCCTGGAATTCCTGCTCATTCTGCAGACACAAGCTCATCTTAGCTGAAAGAACATTTTTTGAAAAACATTTAAATCTATTAATCAAGAAGGAGGGATTAAGAGAAACATCGTATCCAGTTTCAAAGCACTCCTATCTCAAAATTCCCTCACTGAGAGACATTTTGGATAGCCACTGGCAGACCAGCTCACCAGAGAATCTACAGGCACCTCTTGCCTGCATCCTTGGAGAAGAACCAACCAACATGCTCCTCACTCAAAACTTAATCTCTTTTTTCTATCCTTTTCTATCTTTTGACTAATCTCACCAATTCTAAACTTACCTATGTTAACCTTGAGTCTTTAACCTGGCTTAGCAGTTAACAGTGACACCTTTGGGGAACCTCAAAAGGCATATGCCCGGAAATTACTCAGGAATTTTATAAGTGCCAGTCTGCGAAGTCGCTGCAATAACCCCTAAACACTGCTATTAAACTCAACTCAAGCTTCTCTCTATTTCTGAACAAGCTATTATTCTTGATGTATGTCTCCTATCCTTTAGTTTCTAGCTACTTCCATCTTGGTGGTAAGAAAACCTTTGAACTTTACCTACTAGCCTCTCTAAAGGCACTATTTGCTGTCTTAGCCAGAAGGGCCACATCCAGCCCTGGAAGAAACACTGGGCTTCAAAGTCCTTTCACTTTCTATCCTCTCTCTCTCTCCTGACTGACCATGGTGCAAACCTTACCTTGCTCAAAACTCCATCTAAGTCTCTGATGGAAGTTCAATCTATAGAACTCTCTGATCTTTTGGCTACCAGATTTCTCCTAGTTAAATTTTGATAGTTTATTATGCTGTTACATGTTAACCTTGTCTGTCATATCTCCCACAGCATCCAGGAACCTTCTACCCTCTCTCCTTTGTCCTTCTACACATGACATTCACACAACCATATAGAGATGGTTTTGTCTAACTTATTTGTACAGTTTTAAATTTTAGGTAGTTAGAATTAGTTCAAGCCGGCTTGTAGGTAGTTAAGATATAAAGATATTATAGACATTTATAAGTTTCCTTTCATTGGTGGCCACCAAATGTATTGTGTGTGTGTGCTTGTGTGTGAGGCGCGCATATTGAGTGCAATTTTTGTTCCTTATTACATTCATTGTCTTCATTTGTTGCTATGGTCATTGTTTTGATGTGTCATTACTGTAATTATGTTAATATGCCCTACAATTTATTGTCATATGTAAAAATTTTCAAATTTTATATAAAACAGAAAGATGGTATGTAGCAATTGCAAATTTGCCCAGGTTTTCCCCACCAGCTTCTCTAGCCTCAGGGTAAAAGGATTCTCCCTGCTTCCAGAAGCTTGCAGTATACACCCAACACAGCAGGGTGCTGGATTTGTAGCCTGAAGGCTTAATGGAGGATGGCCACATGCTGCACGCAGACAACAGCCTGTCCTCTTCCTGCCTGCCACAGGATATGACATCAGAAGGACTTCTGACCTGCCCAGCTGATGGACTCCACCTATCACATACTTGGATTTTCTCTTGAGGTCACTTCCTTCCCCGCCTTCTGGTGGGGGATATAAAAAGCTTGGCACAGAAATAAACTCTCTCTTTTCCAGCTCATCTTGTCTCCCGCCTAACTTCTTTCTCCTGTGCTCTCTGTCTTTAAATCACCATAAGAGCACATGGTGATCCCTTATAGGCATGCCGGTGGCTTATAAGGGAATACTGTCGTAACACCCGGTGATCGTACCAGTCTACTGGTACCACGATCGTTGCAGCCCATTGGGGTTGTAACCACGTATCGCTGTGGGTCTCAGGACTGCAGCCACGATCGAGGTAGTCAGAAACTACCTCCCCCAGGTTTCCCAGAGCCAAGGATTCAGGTTGCTTATCCGGAAAGCGACAGCTTAATCCATTATTTGGTGATATTTCAGAGTAAAGTTCCTTTGGGATTGTGCCCGGAGGCAGAGCAACAGCACAAAGAAAGTGGAAGCACTTAACAGTGTGGAGACTGGCTCCTGTGATGATGAGATGCATACATCCAGTGCTGTTGCTTTTTACATAAAACCAGACTTGGGAGTTGATTTTCCTGCAATAACGTTTTGTGGGATATCACCCCGATATCCCAAGGTTATGTTGGGATTGCCATATGTGGCAATCCCAAAATAGCCCCAACATAGCCCCAAGTTTTACATCTTGCCCAGATGCCCCCTTATTCTTTCCTCTGTTGAGCCCTTGAAGGGGCAGAAGCTCCATTCTTTTTTCATTTGATCACTTTGTTCACAAAAGAAGACAAAGCAGTATGATACAAAGTATGTGGCAATTTTATGCAAATTTGTGTCGGCTTTTGTGGGCGGGGTGGGCCCCTAGATCCATACTTTATATCCATGCCAGAAAAATATAGTGGCACCATTACATTGGCATTTATTGCATGATCTAGAGCCAGTTGCCATCTCTCATCCTTACGAGGTTGTTATTAGCATGTTATCAGGAAGAACAAGAAGGTCACTTATACTTTCAGTATTTGGCAAGTAATAAGACTAATAAGAGAATCACACAAAGCATAACAAACACAGACTGATTTACCATCATCTCATCAAGTATTAATATTTACTATGCAATTTCTGGGAGGGGAGGACACTATAAATTTGCTCCTCAATTTTTCCCTGCTGCAGGTCATTACACAGATTTGATCATCAGGAACGAAAACACCCTACCTAAAAAGTATTGGGGCAAAGTAGATGTGTGATTCAAGAAACTCTTACTTCATACAGTCTTTGGCACCTTCTCTGCTTAATAGAAAGGCATAATAGTAAGTTATTGAAATGTTGACTCCCTATATTTCCACAAACCTCCCAAGTATAATATCTTGAGGTAATGCCAAATCAGAATGTATCAGAAGTCATAGCCTTTGTATGCAATGTTCCTAATAGAATAATATTTTTGACAACAGTTGATGTTTGACACTATTGTTCATTTATTTTCTTTTAGAGATCCTAGATCTACGCTTTGTACTTACTACTTCTTGGGCTTCTTTAAATCCAGATACTAGTAAATTATCCTTGGAGAGTAAAATTCTTGGATAGTTAACTCTCTAATGACCTGGCAGTCCACAATAGCAAAAGGTCCTGTCTTTGACAGAAATATTTTAATAGTGCTTAGCAGGAGGGTTGGGTATCCTCATCTTGTTCCTTTTTCAGATCCATTATTAAGAGCATAAGACGAGCCCTGCTGGATCAGGTCACAGCCCATCTAGTCCAGCATCCTGTCTTACACAGTGGCCCACCAATTATCCATGGGCATCTCAAGCAGAGACAAGGGCAAACCTTTTCCTGCTCTCAGATCCCAGTAAATGGGCTTAAAAGCATCCTGCTTGTCCCCCCAACATGAAAGATTTACTTAGGCATCCATTCTAGTAGCCATTGATACATCTGTCATCCATAAATTTGTCTAACCCTTCCTTAAAGCCTCACCCTTAAAAAAAAAACTATAGAATTACCTTAAGTAAGAATTACCTGGTGAACCAGTGAAAACCAATAGGATACAGTCACCCTAGGATACAAACTATACAGGAAAGACAGGGAAGGGAGACATGGAGGTGGTGTAGCCTCGTATATTAAGGAAGAGATATAGAATCTTACGAACTGGACTATCTAGGTGAGTCTGACCCTTCCACAGAAGCAGTATGGGTAAAAAATACCAAGCCAAAATGGAAGCCTAACAATAGGGACATGATATTGTCCTCCCAACCAAGCCCCCAAAGATCAACAATTGGAAAAGAAGGTAAAGGAGGTATCCCAAAAAGATAGGGTAGTTATAATGGGGGCCTTCAATTATCCTCACATAGACTGGGTGAACTCCTGTTCAACTCAGGGAAGAGAGTGAAAATTCCTAGACCTGCTAAATGACTGTTCCATGGAGCAAATGGTCATGGAACCAATCAGGGGAAAGGCAGTCCTGGACTTGATCCTAAGTAATGCTCAAGACCTGATAAAGTACGTCACTATGGCTGATCCAATTGGGAACAGTGACCACAATGCAATAACCTTCAACTGAAATGCAGGGAGTAAGTTCTTAATAAAGTCTAACACAGAGACCTTAAACTTTCATAAGGGAAACTTCCCCAAAATGAGGAAATTAGTAAAAAGGAAATTGAAAGGGGAAGGTAGAAGAGTTCAATCGCTTCAAAATGCATGGAGACTACTTAAAAACACAGTAATGGAAGTGCAACTAGAATGCATACCTAAAAGAAGAAAGGGGACTTCTAGGTCTGAATTTCAACATTTGAATTCGAATTGAATGTCTATAAATTCAAATTTAAACATTTGAATGAATTTTGAATCTATTTGTTCAAATTATCCAGACATTCATATGTGTATGGGTTCATACATGATGTGTACTTGCACATACACATCTTTTCCGCATCCGTAGGCATTTGTATGGGTACGTAATGGCATTTTTGTACTCATTAATCTTTACAATTCTAAGCCCAAGTTAGTATTGCTTTAAGTTTTCCTATTACATTTTTAAGTAATAGTGTCTCTTAAATTTCATATTTGCCCCTTCACCAACTTTGGGGGGAGGATCTCTTGAGTGCCGACTGCAACTCTATTCCATAGACTCCCCATCCTCTGCCAATCTCCGGATTTAAGGTGTTGTAAACCTCCATTCCCTTTGCATTCACAGTAAATGTTGATTTTCCCAGCAGCTTGTCTGTTGTCTATGATCTTTTTCCTTCGTCTATCACTCTAGGCAGCAGTTTTCTTACTGCATAAGTTGCATTCCTTTTCTCCTTTTTTCACTGTTGCCATCTTTCTTCAATCTGCTTTCCATCTATCACTCCCTGCAGTAGTTTTCTTACTGCGTAGGTTGTATTTCTTCCTGCTTTTGCTCTCTGTCACCATCTTTTTTCCATCTGCATTCGTCTGTCGCAAAGCTTCTGGTCTAGTATGATTTAATTCTTTTTGAATTTTTAATGTTAACTTTTTCAAATTATTCATTTTATTTAAGAGTCTCAATACAAAGGACTTTAATTCTGTATAAAGTCTTTTCCCCATCTTCCTTTAAACAAATTTTCCTTCTTAATTTTCACAATTGTTTTAGCTTATTATCCTTCACTCCAGTTCCAAATTATTTAGTTAAGTATGTCTCGCATCCTTCCATATCATCACATTCCTTCCAAAAGAGTTATCTTGGCTTCTGTTTACTTTAACAATTACAGTCTGTTCTCTCTTAAATTATAGGCTGTTCTGAATGTTTACCTTCATTAATTTGGCTGCTGTCAAGGTCATCCGAGCAGGGCTTTAGGTCCAAGGTGCATTCAAAACATCCATTAATAATTTCCTTTATATCTTCATTAAAAAGAAGGATTTTTGGATCTTGCTTTGCCTCCGTAGCGCTAGAATTGATTACCGTGGTTTCTTCTGGATTGAATAAATCAATCCTGTTTTGAAGAAATTCCTTAGTTCTGCTGTAACTCAACAGTGCAGACCACTGAGAAATGTTATTTACTTACATTTTGCAGGGCAGTTAATTACTAGGAGCACCGGCACCAGGAGCTGGTTTCTCCCGTGGCGATCCGATGTTCCTCCGGAAATCCAATGTGTTTCCATGGGTGGTCTAGCACCAATAGCAATGGGTGCTAGCCTCCCTGCCATGGAAACACCGGAGCACCCATTTGGAAATCCGGATCTGCCCATGAGGGGTCTGCTTGTCACCCCAGGTTTTTTGGGGGACAGGGGGTACAATCTCCGAAGTCGCTTCAAAGTCATTTCGAAGTCACTTCAAAGTCACTTTAAAGTTACTTCGAAGTCTGTGCAAAACAGCTCCATTGAAGTCTGTTCTGATCTTCAGAGTGAACTTCGAAGTGACTTCGGAATGACTTCGGAGTCACTTTGAAGTTCACTCTGAAGATCAGCACAGACTTCAAAGATGCTCTGGAGCTATTTTGCACAGACTTCGAAGTGACTTCGAAATGATTTCGAAATGACTTCGAAACTTAGGTTTTGGCGCTCCCTCCCCCCATGGGTGCCCCTCCCCCTAGCCTCCTCTAGACCCCATTGCCACACAAGTGTGGAAACAGGCTCCCTTTAATCCGGATTTTCTGCCTGAAGACCCCATTGTAGACCCCATTAATGGGGTCTACAGAAAAACCAGATTAAAGGCCAAAAAGAACCCATTTGATCCAGATTTCCCCAGTGGCAGTCGAAACAATTGGGTCTCAAATGGGTGCCATGGTGGAAATAGGATCATCCGGCTCACACCCAAATGGGTCCTTAATGGATGCAAAAATGGGTGCTTTCTGACAGTGGAAAAACACCCATTGACTATATTTGAAGGTGGACATTTGCATGCAAAGTGAAAGCTTTTGTAGGTTTATCTGAAGCTTTGTTACATTTGTATTGGTGAATTCGTGGATTTGGAACAGATTTGGAATGGATTTAGGGCATGGCTGGTGGCATTAGACATCAATGAACATTCGCCAAACATTCAAAGTGATTTCAGAGCCTAGAACATTTGAAGTGGCTCCATTTGCATGAATGCCAATTTCCATCCCATTCGCTTCGAGGTAAAGTGAATGTGTGTGTGTGTGTGTGTGTGTGTGTGTGTGTGAATTCATGTATAGTCCCTTGATGAGAATGCAAATGTATGGAAAGCATGAGTATAGGGAGGAGGAAGGAAGTGGAAACATTTTCTAAAAAGCCCATACAGTAAGAACAAACAAAGGTGATCAGACACAGGGAAAAAGAAAAAAGCATCTCTGAGGTGGCTTAGACAAGAGTCTGAGGTGGGGTGCACAATTTGGTTTTTGTTTTGTTTTTGTTTTTGTTTTGACATTCTATTCAAATTGAATCGAAAACCCAAAACTCCTATTCAATTTGTATTTACCAAATTTGAATCTATTTGTTCAAATTTCTGATTAGAATCTACACATACAAATGTCGACAGCATTCGGATGTGCCCGTACACATCTTCCCCACATCCATACACGTCCGTCTGCATCCCATATTTATCCTGTATGCAACCTGTTTTTGTCTTGTACGGATCATACAAATGCATACGGATGCAGGAAAGATGTGAATCTTCAAATATGCATTGTGTATATGAACCCATACACATACGAATGTGTGGACAATTCAAACAAATAGATTCAAAGTTCAAAATTCAATTTGAACATTCACATTTGAATTTCAGGACATTCTATCAAGTTCAAATGTCGAAATTCGGCAGATTCGATGGGATTTCAAATGCCTATGAATATTCATGCACATCCCTATTACCTCCCTTCCATCTAACCATTCTATGCTAGAAGGTGGATTAGAAGGCTTTGGAACACAAGGGCCACACACTGTCCCTCTCAGGTGCCCTTTTTGTTATATCTGGTCAAAGAAATATTAGTAGAATATACACAAGGTAGGAGGGAAAAAAATTTGGCATCACATGTCTACACAGGTTATCTCAGGAGCAAATTCCTTGATGTTGTTTGATGCTCCTAGAATTATAGCTGCTCTTGTAGTTGCAATCCTTTTCCTACAGATACCTGGTTTGTGGTAGACGAGGAAAGGGCCATCAGAAGTCTCTGGCTCTTGTCACAAAAATATCATGTGAAATACCTAATGCTACACTGGCTTAATAAATAATCACAAACATTCCAAGTAGTCACATCACTGCTTCTGTTTTAAACCAAAAAGTACTGTTACACGGTGACAAAATTCCCCACTGAGATAAGATATTGTTAAGCAGATTGGCAAACAAAGAAAAGGAAACAGAATCTGTTTTGGTGTTTACCTTTGCTTCCCATTTCCTTTTCTTCAAAGGACAATTAGTTTCTATTTTTAATTGCTGCCGGGTGGGGGACAGTCAGTTCTAAGTTTTACTTTCCGCTTCACTTCTTAAGGGAAGTGAATACACAGGATCCCAGTTGGGAAAAGAAAGGACCACTAAAAACAAGATATTCCCAATTGCAACTTTGTAACATATCTGAAAGCCATGAGGTAAGTAACATATGCTCCATAGGTGTTTCCTGTTTAAATTACTGTGTTCACAACTAAGTTTTAATCAGCTTCAGTCCATTTGCAGAGTGAGGAAACATCCAAAAAGTGATAAGCAGTTTTCTTTCAGCATCATCTAACCTAAGAAATTCACATTTCAGGGCTAAATAACGTGGAAAGAAAATGACTAATCACGTTTGCTGATGTTTTCTGAAAGTGGACTGAAGCTGAATTAAAATTTAGGTCTGGATGTAGCATATAATTCGTTTGTTAAATGATCAAGGCAAGGGCGGAAAATGAGGTTTTTCAATTTGCTTGACTTCTGTATAGTGGGTGGCATGTGGTGAGGAGCAGTTAATGGGAAGCATGGTTTCCCATTTCACACGTTTATGGCACTGTGAAAGCCCACTGAGGATACTGGCATTTCATGCTCCTATAGTACAGAGGGTACGTTCAGGGAGGGTGGTGTCCACACAACCCCACAATCACTGCACGCACATCACAATGTGAAGGCGCTAGAAGGCTGAAAAGGCATCCAGAAGCTTTTCCTACTCCTCTTAGCCACCTCCTATTATTTATTTATATTTATGTTCCACCTTATGCCTGAAGGTCTCAGGGTTGGTTACAATGAAATCATTATAAAACATGTACAATTAGCTTAAAAGAATAGCCATACCTACATGAGGAGGTGATGCTGCTGCCTTGCACAGATGTAAGCTGGGATCAGAGAAAACAAAAGAACCTCAGAGGTGCTTCAGAGAAACAGCTGTGTCCCAGGCCACAGAACCCTGTGTCCTAGAAGAGATAAGTGCAGACTACAGTAAGACTGTGGTTAGACACAGCAAAAAGTGCATCTCTGAGGTGGCTTAGAAAGACTTTGAGGTGAGATTGTTCATAACTGCACACTTATAATCCAAACAAGATAAACCAAACACAAAGCTAGATAGACCTGTTTTATCTTTGTTTGAGATTGTTCATAAACCAGTCTGCCCTTCACCCCTTTCATGAATATTCTATGCTAGAAAAGGTGGATTAGAGAAGGCTTGGGAAAATGAGGGCCACACTCTTGGTGCCTCCAGGCAAGCACTATGCTGTGACAACCCTTCGCAGAGGCTTCTGGTCCTCCAGATGGGAAAATCAGAAGCTATGAAGGGGCAGTGTAGCAACCTCCGGTCCACCAAATGGGAGGATTGGAAGCTGTGTCGCTCCTATCTGTCAGATGGGACACTCTGGCTTTGTCTGCACTGGGGGAACTAGATCAGATTAAGGAGGCCCTTCTTTCCATCAGTGGAATGCTACATAGCATGCTACAAAAAAGCACCTGCCCAGGCTCAAAAACTTTCATCCCTAGCCTTTGGAGGCATGGGGTGGGGGGCATGTGAACTTTGCAGCCATAGGAAGCATTGGATCAACACTATCAGTACAGACAGTACTGATCCAGCACCTCCGTGCAGTCTAGATCTGTTGGCCTAGTAATTCCATACTCACTAATCTGGATTGAGAGCTGATAAGGATGGGCAGTGTTGGCCTACAGTGATTCTTCACTCATCCTTTGAGCCTCATATAAAAATTAGATGCATGTTCCTTTCACCTAGAAGCCCATGCAGCACGCACTTGGAAGTCATTCAGAGTGGCAGCGAAGGTGGCAGCAGTGGAATGGAGCGGCTTTTTTTCATTTTGCTGGTCGTGACAGGAGCAAGATGGCTCACAGCATTGGACCCTGAATCCTGTACCGCTGGGAACTTCCATTGCAGGGACGGAGAACAAGTGTCCCTTTGTTTGAGATGTGATGGCGAACCCAACTGCAGGGATGGCAGTGATGAATTTCACTGCCAAGACGGAAATGTCTCGTGTGGGGCCCACAGCTGGCAGTGCGACAGCAGAGGCCCTTGTCTGCCCAGGGAACGTTTCTGTGATGGCCACCACGATTGTCCAGACAGCTCTGACGAAACGGCAGATGCTTGCCGGAAGCAGATGGCAGGGCCAGCCTGCACGAAGGACGAATTCCAGTGCAGTCCGAGCACCGAGTGCTTTCCACTCACATGGGTCTGTGATGGTCATCCTGACTGCTTCGATGAACAGGACGAACAGGGTTGTGAATTAGATTTGCTGGAGTCTTTACTGGAGACACCACAAACACTTCCGACACATTCTCCCAATCCCAAAAATAAAATATCTGGAGATATGGTGCTAATTGCCATGGTTGCACTCATGACTGTGATGCTGTGAGTCTCCTGTCTTGCGGTTTTAAAGTCACAATTAAAACATTCTTGTTCTCCAGAGCTTTCGGAACCTTATTTTTAATGCTTAATGCAATATTTTTACATTGATTAGATTGTATGCTGTTGGCAGGATTTGCTTTTGTTTTATTTTTATCCGTTCAGCACCACATACTGTGCATCGATAAATATAAATTAATGATATATAAATAAATGATACTACTACTAATAATAATAATAAATACAGGTCACTCTTAGTTTCATCACACAGATCTGCAGGGACATCCTGCATCTTCCTGCTAGCTGCAGCTGGGATCAAGAGTCAGCCTAGCCATTGGCAAAAGGGCGGCCCTGGGAGGGTCATCTCCTTTTCAGGGAGCAATCAGATTCTTCAAGCTGTGTTTGGACCAGGGCCACATTGGCCTCTCTGGAAATAGCTGCACACAGAAATAATAATAAGAATATTGGAGATTTGCGGAGACAGCAGGAGAGCTTGTGCGCCCTGAAGATGTTAGGGGGTAGTGGGGTGTCAGGTACCCACCGTTGGTAATACATCATTCGCAGAGTTGCGCCTCTTCATGCTAGGGAAAATCCACGTCTCTGTGTCTCTCAGCTTGGCTGTCAGATTCCTTCGGAGCTGTCCGTTTCAGCACCTTTCACCCCTCCTTTCTCCAGCCCACAGTTTCCAGCAAACGGACAGAGTCGTAAATTCTCCAAAGAGGTTTGTTTATTTTTCGTAGCGGTTACATCTTAGCATCTCTCTCCCTCTTCAGTCTCGATCAGCTAGGCAAGGGTAACACCCAGCCGTGTGTGACTACCTTTATACCTTTCCACTATCTGAGTTGGTGACTCACATCCTGGTATTTCACAATTGTTACACAATCTTACTCAATTCTTGCACAATCCCTGTGTTGTAATCCTTACTTCATTCAGCCTTCAGCAACTGGTGACAGTCTGGTGATTCTTGACTCTTAGTTACCTGTTCTGCACACATCACTACATTTTTCCTTATATGGGCTTTTTCAGCCCGACAGAAGATTCAAAGACTGGGCAGTGCCACAGAAGGAATAATGACACTTCTGGGTCTCAAGGCTGGCTTTCTTTAATATAGAACAAAAGAACTGTCTTTTGTTCTTAGTGGAGCAGGGAGATGTCTGGCCCCTTTCTTTGGCTGTGTTTCCATAGGGGCTAAAATCGGGACTGGATTTGGACTTGGACTTGGCATCCAGGATTCCCATTATATTGGCCAGTAATCTGAATCTGGTAAGCCCCATTCCCATTCCACTTCATTTCCCCTGGATTTTCTGAGCACCAGCTTGCAAAAATCCAGGTGGAAAAAAAAAACCCTGTTGTAACAGGACTTTTCATGCCGGTACCCGTCAGCCTGGGCAGGACTTTACTTCCCTCTCACTTCTGACTAGTGATTTAAAAATAAATTAGTTTTATAATTAATAAGAGTGTTCATTGCTTCCCTGGCCCCCACAGGCTAAAGAATGCACCACAACTTTTCCCTTTCCCTAGGCCCAAGGCCTATAAGCCTCAAATGAACACTGCAGGCAGATGGTCTTTACGAAGAAATGAGAAAATGGTTTACTGCTCTAAAACTTGTGAATAAAACAGGCAAACCCTATGTGATGCTCACAGCCGGCGGCCACCAGTTGCAAGGCCCCAGCCGGGCATCCAACTCTCTCCAGTCCGGCCACTACAGCCACGGACTTCAAGTTGTCTTTTTAAGTAGGCCTCTGAGCCTTTTTTTTTCTTCAGCACGGAGCTTCTAGCTCTAGTTACACTGCTACCATTATGTTACAATGACAACACTTCCCCCTCCCTTGAGTGAGCCAGTATCAGGCTTCAAGCAGAGTGTCTTTGAAACAAATGTAACTTTATTTGTTTACAACTCTTATGTTAGTTCAACTTCAACACAAGCAGTTCACATTAACTTATTTTCTTAACTCAGGACCCTGACTAATTCCTATCTAGATTCTCCTCAGGACCCAGATCTAACCTCTTCCTAAATCTAATCCAGTTACAGAACAACGGCTCTGACAGGAAGGCCCTTTTTATAGTCTCTGCCAGGGTTCCATCCCTTCTGATTGGCTAGTTCTCTCTGGGCTGCCCCCCCTTTCTTCAATATGCTAATTGAGCTGGGTTTAGCCCCTCCTTCTCTGTTTACTAACCTTCCTGGTCAGTGCCTTTCACCCTCAACACGTTATATAATATTTACATATATGCAATTAAAGCTACAACAGGGGCATTAATTACGCTTGGGCCCCACACCCTACGTAACTGTCAATGTCTCCTCAGAATCAGACTATACCACCACAGGCTGCTGACAGGACTCCCTTAGGCCTTCTCCCTAAGCTCTGGAATCCTATTTCTATCTTGGTGTTTCCCTAGGTCAGTGATGGCGAACCTTTTGAGCTCGGTGTGTGAAAATTCACAAGAAAACCAAGCTTAACTCGGGTGCTGTGTCACATCTGGAAATATCCATAATTTTGTGATATTTGTAGCTCTAGTAAAAAAATATATTTTTGATATATGTATTTTATTAAAAGCAAAAACAAATAATTCTTTACTTTAGTAACTTTTGTTGAATTTCATTTCCTAAATCTTCAATTGAAAGTTGGTATTTTGTACACTTCAAGAACAAGCAAGCACTACACGCTCAGGTGCCAGGGTGACCATGTGTGTCACCGAAAAGGGCTTGGCGTGTCGCCTGTGACATGCGTGTCATAGGTTGGCCATCACTGCCCTAGGTGCAGAACTGTCTCATACACCAGTTCTCCTTCTCTAGAACCCAAGCATAAAACCCTGGAATTATCTTGGAGTCTCCCTCAGGCACAGGGCAGTTACACACATCCTCCCTCCCTGGAACCCCAAGCACAGCACCTTCTTAACTTGTCTGGGTTGTACCTTTTATATCCTTGGCCCTGAGCAGGCTTAAATCTGATTGGCTGTTTGTGGGCAGCTGTTTTTCCCTCCCTTACCTTACATTAATTAGGGGTGCCTTACCCATTTCTTACCTGCTGCTCCGATATTTACATTACAATACAAGGAATACAGTCAGAACAGAACAAATACAGTACACACATGTAAAACAGAACACTTTCAACACATATTAAATACAGTAACACAATGGTGGGCGTCACAAGGACCTCAGCTTGCTGATGAGGGAGATGCCTGCTGGTAGCGTGTCAAGACACAGAAACTGTGAAGGAATTCTTCAAAAATCTTAATAAAATTTACTTCCAGGGAAAAAAAATTAGATACAGTTTAAGGGCAAGGAACAAAATATTTGAGGATGAGAAATAAATAGTACAAATAGGAATTTTCAATGTACAGTGGTACCTCGACATACAAGTGCCCTGACATACAAGTGTTTTGAGATACAAGCCGCTGAGCGAGTGATATTTTGCTTTGAGATGAGAGCAAGATTTGAGATACGAGTATGTAAATACAGTACAGTACATAACAAAAACAACTGAGGTGGTGTTTTGGGAGCTGGAATGGATTAATGGGAAAATTGCTTTGACATACAAGCGATTTGACATAAGAGCAAGGTTACAGAACGAATTAAACTCGTATGTCAAGGTACCACTGTAATAGTAAAAATGATCAATCCCTTCATCTAAAGCCCAAAGAGTGAGATACTAGAAAGCAACAGCAGCATCAGTGCAATAGGATCAGACAGAGGGGCAGGGGAAGGAGCCAGAACTCAGTTTCTCCTCAGTTTCATTTACCAGACGTCGTTAGTTTCAGTTTCCATTTAGAACAAACAACTCTGTATTACAACAGAGGCTCCACTATATAAGGGATCCCACTCAGTTCTCAGCAGCAGCAGGATATTCATTGCCATTCCTTAGGAAAGATCCAGCATTTGCAACATCTAAAATCATGAGGTAGGTAAAACACTAACAAGCAACTTTCTACAGTGCTGTAACTGTACCTTGTTTATGCTGCCTCAGGGCTACACAATTGTAGGATTTAATTTTGTGGGCTACTAACAATGTAATTATAAATGTCTACTAAGAAGTACATCCCAACAACAACAACTCAATGGTGTTTACTCTCAAGAAGGTCATACAGGTGTGTCACCTAAAAAATGGTAACATTTGATAGACCTCATAGAGAATAATACCTGCTTGAACACTGGGTTCTCTGCTATGGTTAACATTAATAATTAGGTAATCGTTTTAGTAATCATTAACTAAAGGCTAGAGTTGGATTAAAACAATTATTTTACTAATTATTGACATTTTGGTTAGGCAACAAAGACAAATTATTTCCTTTTGAGTAGCTTGACCTCATACACACATCCACATTTTCTTTTCATGCAGCAGTCAGAAAATGTGAGAAGGAAATGCTTTGACCTCTGAATGTGTTGCACATAACACAACTGTTAGCTGGCTGCCTTGGAGACTGTAGCTGTGTGAGCACCTAACACACTTTACTTATTTGGAGCTATGTCATGAAAGGGCAACAGAGTATTGCATGTTTTTTTTGCCTTCTAGAAGAAGGGGATGGACATGGTCACACCTTCACTTCAAACCTTATTCAGTCCATCTTCAGGTCTGACTGTTCACACCTTTTCATTTCTATATGTTTTCTATATGTTTCATTTCTATATGTTTTATTTGTGGACAAATAAAACATTCAGAAATGAAAAGGTGTGAGCAGTCAGACCTGCAGATGGACTAAAGAAGGTGTGAAGTGAAGGTGTGACCACAGCTTCCATGTGAGATGTTCTTCCTCAGGCTTCCTAATGGCTTTCTTTCACTGCATGTGTAGCTTGAGTTCTGAGGACACAATTTGGCATCAGGAAGCAACATATTTTGCTTTGGTCCTTTACAAATGGGCTAAACTTGTCATTTAAGGGGGGAAAGAGCAAAGCTATTTTAAATTGTATTTTATATTAATGGTTTTTAAATTAGCATTTCCCATCTTGTAACTGTAGGTGGCGTGGCTGTATAATACATAAATAAATATCGCCACCTACCAAGACAAGCCTATAAACTTAAAACATAAGAGTCATAGAGCTTCCCGACTAGGCAGGTCCAAACATGTACATGTAAAAATAATAATAACTTATTAAAAATAGGATTTGCTAGAAATATTTATATAGCTTTACATTAGTAGCAGTATATACGACTTTGTGTAACTTTGGCCAGGCTCCCACTGGGCAATTTAATCCAATTTTAAATCAGGATTTTTTAAATTAGCAGTGAGGTCTGGTTTTTTTGCATTCCCACTGCAGTTGTGCCAGGGGGTCATGTGCAAATGAAATGTGGATTACAGTAATAATTATTATAGATTGATATTCATAAATGGAAATTGAAGCCAAATGTGCACTTACTTTTTTGAAATGGTATCAGAAGACCATCCCAGGGCAATTAACAACAGGAATGGTTCTGGCCTTTTGCACACTGAGCACTGGGACAGGCCCATTCCTACCATCAGCAGATCTTCCTGTTGTGTCCCTAGTGCCCTGTCCTGACATGGGATGCCCCACTCATCCCTCACTACAACTGGGCAACAGGATATTGCATCCAGTGCGCAGGGTGCAGCATGCCATAATACAAGGGAGTGTTGAATACACTCTGCTCCCAAGCAATTTCTGAAGCCGTGGGATTGCTTGTGAACGGTTTTAACCCGTCCCACAGCAGGTAAGGCTCAGGACAGCTTCTGGGCCAGCAGAAGCACATCAAGTGCACACAACGTTTTTCTGTGATCTGCATGGGACATTCCCGAAGGTAAGTGCAAAAAGGTCCAAAGATACTAACAACTGAGCTGCTACAGGCTCATAATATCCCGGGCATATAGAAATAGTGCTTTTCCCATTATGGCATAGAGTATCTATGTAAAAACTACTCTACAAATTCAGAAATCTTGAACATGTGGCAGCACTTTACTAAGTTTACTAACAATGAAACCAGTGTTAAAAATATTGCCCAGGTTTCTTAAGTGAGGTGTTTCTGCACTTGGCTTCCTGTCAACTGGATGGGAAAAATGCATTACTCACTAATGTGTACTAGCATTTGCACTTGAGAATTCTAGTACATGCTAAACCAGGCCTCATGCGCCCAGAAACTTACCCGGGTCCAAGCGCGTGTCTGGGTGCCAGCAGCACATGTCCTGGCAGAGCCATCTTCTTCATGGAGCCTAGTTCAATGGTGCATGTGGTGTCACCCAGGTGACAGTGACACTCTGCGGGCATGCAGTCATGTTTGGGGTCATCTGTGTTGCCAGGACTTTCAGATGACACCTCAGATGACCCTGATTTTGGCAGAGGTGCAAATGTAGCAGTTAGATTGGGCTTAGGGCCCATGTGGTGCACAATTTCATGCACCATTGCTAGTAGACTTGGGGTAGTGTCTGGTAAGGCAGAAGGTGCTTCTGGGTTGTAAATGCCTCCTGTAGGTGCAGACATACCTTATTAGAAGCTACCCCATCATCTACTACGAGGCCAAGTACAAATTGGCCTGGCTAGATACCTCTGTAGGCCTTTTTCAGGCCTTTCCTGGCTTAACTGCAAGAAGGAGGTAAACCATGGAAGTGATTGCTGCTTCTGCAATTACAGTATTATTTTTAACTGTTTTAATTAATAAAGTTTTTATTTAAAAAAAACAATGCTACTGAAGCCAGCATTCAGAAAATGTCAGTAATATACTTTAACTTGCTGTTGTCCGCAGTATTCAAAGATTTCTGTTTATTTCCCAATTCTGTAGTGAAATTTCTAAGGATTCTCTAAAAGAAATCTTACTGCAACTTGAATGCCATTTTAATTGGACCCTGATGAAGGATGACATAGACCCAGATGAATTAGAGGAAAGAATTGCTGAACAAATTGAGTTTTTACATTCCAAATCTAAAGTCCGAAATTATAACCTATTGGCCTATGTGAATTACTTGAATGGAAAGGAGGAAGAAGCTCTGGAAAACCTTAAAAAAGCCGAAGAAGCTGTTAAAATGGAGTACCCTAAAGAAATAGAAAAGGAAAGTCTTGTTACATGGAGCAACTATGCTTGGGTATATTACCACATGGATAAACTTCCTGAAACACAAAACTACATTAAGAAGGTTGGAACTACCTGTGAAAAATATGGAAGTGCCTTTCCTTATAAGATGGAATCTCCCCAGATCTACTGTGAAAAGGGATGGGCCCTGCTAAAG
Organism: Aspidoscelis tigris stejnegeri; assembly: GCA_023333525.1. Taxonomy (NCBI): domain Eukaryota; kingdom Metazoa; phylum Chordata; class Lepidosauria; order Squamata; family Teiidae; genus Aspidoscelis; species Aspidoscelis tigris. The sequence goes on along the minus strand of JALMGA010000002.1, from coordinate 84,019,880 downwards.
TTCGGAGGAAATTATTATGAAAAAGCCAAGGAGGGCTTTGCAAAGGCACTGGAAGCCGATCCTGAAAACCCAGAATTTAACCGTGGTTATGCTATTACTCTGTATCGCCTGGAAGATTTCTATGAAAAGAAATCGGCAGGAAAAGGTTCATCCTTGGAGCCCTTGAGGCGAGCTGCACAGCTCAACCCAGATGACCCTTTTGTCATGCCCCTTCTTGGGTTAAAACTTCAAGAAACTGATAAAGTTGAAGAAGGAGAAAGATATATGGAGGAAGCCCTTGAAAAACACCCAGACCTTCCTTATGTGCTGAGGTATGCTGCCAAATTTTACCGGAAGAAAGGGAATGTAGAAAGATCTCTGGTGCTTTTAAAGAAGGCATTGGGTCAGTCACCCAATTCAGGCTTCCTCCACCACCAGATGGGGCTGTGCTACAGAGTACAATACTTCAAAATAAAAAATTCAAAAGGGACACAAAGGGACTTAGGACAGATGGCAGAACTGGCCAGGCTGTGTATTTCTCATTTCAAAAAGGTAGTGGAGCAGAAGACCAAGTTTTTCTTTGCCCACCTGGATCTTGCCAACATGTACGCTGAAAGAAAAGAGCTCCGGAAAGCCGACGATATGTTTCAGAAAGCATTTTCAATGAAGAAACAAACCCTTGCAGAAGTACAGCAGCTTCACTTTAATTATGGGCGCTTTCAAGAGTATCACAAAAAATCGGAATCTGAGGCTATTAAACACTACCTGGCAGGGCTGAAAATTGAAAATGACTCAACTGAAAGGAACAAGTGCAAACTTCAATTAAGAAAGTTGATAGGAAGAAAGATTCAGAAAGGTCCAGCAGAGGCACAGAGTTTTAGCATCCTTGGATTCATTCATCAACTCAGTGGAGAGAAAGATCAAGCGATTGAATATTATGAAAAGGCGCTGAGCATGGATCCTGATAATGAAGACTATCTAAGCTCTTTAATGAACTTGAGGCTTTCACTAGAAAGCTGATTTCCCACCCCTAGTGATGTGTTCCACCGTTCCCTTCAGCTTTCAGTGAACACCATGGGAGGTTGGGTGGAAGGAACCTCCTTCCAGGGTATTCTGTAGAATGTATTTGCTTATTCACCGTTGTGAGAGGCTTAATTTGTTATATTATTAGGAAGTTTGTAGTGCTACCATAAATTTATAAGGTCTAAGTCTGTGTCTTAAATATGCTTATGATTTGCTTAAGAAAGCCAAAGGCAGATAAGTTATAGTAAAGTGGTTTTTTAAACATTACAGTTGGAACCCCCCTATCTGCTGGGGATATGTTCCAGCTCCTACCATGGTTACCTGAAACCATGGATAATCATGAACAGGCCCTCCAGTTCTGGGTTCATGCAACCCCAGAACCAGAAGTGCTTTTCTGGCCCCCAGAAGGCCATTTTGGACTCCAGACAGCGGTGGAAAAGGCATGTGATGATATCGGACACTTCCTGCCCGCCTCCCTTGCATCCCCTTTCATTTTGGGATGGGCTTCAGTGGCATCATGCACCTATTCCAACCCTCTACAGAGGCTGAAATAGGCCTTCTGGTTCTGGTGTTTTTCTTTATGGCACCCGCGAGGGGTGGGATTGGCTGATCCGGTAACCATGGTTAACTGAAGCTGTGGTTACCGAATCAGTGGATGTGGAGGTCCAACTGTATAGGTCTTCCCACACAGCATACGTAATCCCACACTGTGCTGGATCAAAATATGTAACCCTACCCTGAAAGTTCCCAACCTCCATAGTTGTCAGCTGGGCCTTTTTGGGCTGGGCATCCAGAAGTGATGGACTTCTGGTGCTGATTCCAGGTGCCCAACAAAGTGGTAGATCAAATCACCTGCTCATGTGCCATCTGCACACCAGCAGGTGTTTTGATATCCTAGCCTTGAACTCTGCATTGACCACTTTAGAAGGTCGATGCACCATCGCCACACTGGAGCCCACTCCAGTGCCTTACTGCATTCTAATGGGGTGCAGGCCTCCAGTAGACATATCTGCATTGTCAACAAGGCATTCCAGGGGTTCTACCAACCCAGGGCAGAAAAGTTCATAGAGTCAAAATGTTTCACAAGATTGAAGTTCTAAAATGGCATCATTTTTTTAAAAAAAGAAGGTACAATACGAATGAAGCAATTTTGCAAAGACAGGCAATGAATGGATGTGCTTTAGTTGTTGTTAACTGTGTTTTCAACTGATACAGATCAGTGTTCTATGTAACTTGTCCTGAGATGTCTGTGTGCAGGAAGGGATGGCAATTTATATAAATAAAAAATATACTATTCCACAAAAGTCCAAAGCAGAGATTCTCCTTGGTGTGCCATTGTCTTTTGGAAGTTCTAACTTTATCAAGACTTTGGCTGTGTCTCCACAGACATTCTTGGGGATACCTACAAGCAGGTGGCTCTATAGAAGTGCCCTTGTGATGTCCAGCCAGGACTGTTTCTACCAATTCCTGCATCTGCCTTAGTATGTTTAGTATGGGAAATACTACATTGTATTAGTTGTGGGAGGAGCTGAAGGAATCCCCTGCATTTCTCCAGGTTTGGTCTGTCCCTTCCCAGCAAGTTCTGTTTTAGATAGAAGCTTCCTAGTTTTTAGTCAGTCTTTGCTGTGAGCTTGCAGAGAGCTGTCCTTTTGGTGGCAAACAGGCCCAGACAGCCGGGAAGGGCATTTCTTACACGTTAGCCAATTTAGTTACCACTTAGCCAATTTAGTTACCAGAAACAACTCAGCCAACAACAAGTAAGCAAAAAGGAATCAGGAGCTGAAAGACCCTGTGTGAAGCCCTAAGGAGGGAGGAATTGTGGAGCCCAGGCCTGATTAATGTACCTGTTGTATCTTTTATTGCATATGTGGTTATGTTATATAATGTACTAAGAGAAAAAGGCACTGACCAGGAAGGTTAGAGAACAGATGAGAAGGGGCTATGCCCAGCTCAATTAGCATATTGAAGAAAGGGGGGGCAGCCCAGAGAGAAACTAACCAATCAGCAGAGATGGAACCCTGGCAGAGGCTATAAAAAGGGCCTTCCTGTCAGAGCTGTTGTTCTGTGACTGGGGCTAGAATTAGGTAGAAGTTAGACAGTACAGATCCGGGTCCTGAGGAGAATCTAGTTAGGATTTAGGCAGGGTCCTGAGTTAAGAAAATAAGTTGTGTTGAAGTTGAACTAACATAAAAGTTGTAAACAAATAAAGTTAAATTTGTTTTAAAGACACCTTGCTTGAGGCCTGATACTGGCTCAGTCACTCAAGGGAGGGGAGAAGAGTTGCCATAGTAATGAAAGGGCAATAGTGTAACAAGAGTTGGAAGCTGGGTGCTGAACAGAGAAAAAGGCCTTGAAACCTACTATTTAAAAGAGAACTTGAAGTCCGTGGCTATAGTGGCCAGCCTGAAGAGAGATGGACGCCCGGCTGGGACCTAGAAACTGGTGGCTGCCGTCCGTGGTCGTCACACGCTGCACCAGCTCCATTGAGTGAGGAGATCAAACCAAGATTAAACCCGAGAGATGACACCCTGAAGATTGCTGGAACTCAAACTGTAAAGTATTTTTCCATTCAAGGCTAGAGCTGGGGAGGAGAAAACCCTTTACTTTGTTCTTTAAAATAAACTTTCCCCTTTTTTCAACTTTATATTCAGCCTTAGAGCTTTCTTTGGGTGAAAGTGTTTGATCTCACCAGGGTACCGGCATTGCACACCCAAACCTGCCACCATCTTTAGTTGGGTGTATCTTCACAGCCCTCCCCACAGTGCCATAATGCAACATGAAATAATCAAGTCCAAAACTGATATAATCTTAAAGCACTTTAAGGTAGTAAGACTGCTGGTTTGAGTAACTCCTTTAGCACACGACTTTGAAAGGACCCCTAGGGTGAATTCCCATTTAGCTCTGTCAAAACAGAATTTTTAAAAAGGATGCGAACGTACTTTATTTGCGCTCCCATTTGTTTTTGTTAATTCTGCTTTAAAGCGGAGCATGGTGGTGGTGGTGCAGCAGCAGCAGTGCCTGAAAGGGAGTGGGTTGCTCGACGCTTTCCATTCCTTCTTCCTGCGCCACGGGAGCACCAGGGCTGCTTGGCGGGAAGCCAGGCAAGTGAGCAGGGTGGTGGCAGCTGCCAACAGCAGCCACAGTGGCAGGAAGCGGGCAGCAGCAGAAACAGCAGGCTGCCAGGTGGGCAGGCAAGCACCTGGGCAAGCAAGGCAGTGGCAGGTGGGTGGACAGGCAAGCTTAAAAACCTGGTTTCAAAACACTCTGATCCGAGTGGGAACACCCCATAAAGCAGAGGTGCCAAACTCAATTTTGCAGAGGGCCAGATTAAAAAAAAAAGTACTGTCAGGGCCAGGGGGCATGGCCGGGGGTGTGACCGGGGGCGTGACCAGGGCACAGAGGAGGGGCTGGGGCGTGGCTGGGGGCGTGGCTAGGGCACAGAGGACGGGCTGGGGGCGTGGCCGGGGTGTGGCTAGGGCACAGAGGAGGGGCTGGCTGTCCATGGTGGCGCCCGCGCACTCGGGCAGTGGAGGGTCCCGCTGTGCGCTCGCTCGCCTCGCCTTGCCTCACCTCGCCTCCTTCGCGTCCAAGGAGGACAGCGGCGGCGGCGGCAGTGGCGGGCGGCGGCGGCCGCGGGCCGTATCTTTGACATCCCTGCCATAAAGCATTTCATTTAAAAAAACGAAAGTGAGAGTTGTTTGAAGGGGTGTTTTATTTAATTCATTTTTTGCACTTTACTCCTGTTTTTAATGCTGAATGGCACTTTGGAGTCTGGACAGAGTGTTTTCAAACTGTTTTGACTACTCTAAAAAGTCCCAATGGGGATGCCATCCTAGTGTTACAATTGGATTTATAGGTTGTATATCCCCCCTATTCCAAATGGTCTTGAAGCAAAAATTAAATACCTCAATGCAGTATGAAAATACATTTGAAATCAAAACATTACAATTCTAACATAATATATCTACTAACCAGTGTATTCCTTTTATCCAGTCTCTACTTTTGGCCAAGCATGTAAAGATAGGGTTTTTTCCCCAGTGAAAAAGTACAAAAACCTCTCTTCTATATTTTCAGAGAACCAGGTGTTGTGATTAACATCAAAGAAATTAGAGCTCATCTCTCTAAAAGTGTTTGAGGCTTCTAAAGCCACATAATAGTATATACAGTACAGTATTATATCATAAAAGATGACAAATTACATGTGACCAATGTTAGACCAGAGGCCTTTTCGCACTACACTCGTTCCATTTGGAACAGGTGTAGGACGGGTGGCCTAAGACACTTCAGGAGGCTTTCAGCATTCACACACAGGAGCGCCGGAGGGGGAGGGGCTTTGAAGCAAAGTTTTACCCAGCCAGATCGCCGGGGGGAGGGGTGTGGGGCTCCCTCCCACCTGCTGCTGAGAGGCCCCGAGGGTGCCCACCTGCAGCAGGGGAGGCGCCCCACCCCACCCCTCCAAGCCTGCGATCTGCCAGGGAGAAGGAAAACTTTCACTCCTGCTTCCACGTTGGAAGTGGAGTAAAAGCACCTCCCGCCTGGATCTCGTGGTGGGAGGGGTGGGGGGGCTCTGAGGGACTTCGGCACCCCAATCGGGTGCCTAAGCCCCGCAGAGCCCCCTCCCTGGAACCCGCACCCCCCACCCTGGGGCAGGGGCAAGGTCCCTGTGGGCTTCACCCTGACCCTGTTCCTGTCCATCTGCGGGGCGCGGGCGCCAGAATCTAGGTGCCTGCGTGCCGCAGATCAGCCCCCCACCCACCCACCCCCCAAAGCCCCCACCCCACCCACCCCCCGAAGGCGATCTCGCCCATCTACGGGGTGCAGGCGGCTCGATGTAGCTGCCTGCACCCCGGAGATAATCCCCCCCCAGCCCCGCGAGCAACGCGCGCACGCACCTACCTCTTCAGTTCCCAGGCTTGGAATGGCCCGAGCATACCAGGAGCTTGCTGTACGTGCGCGCGCAGCGGCTCCCAGCATGCTCGGGCCATTCTGAGCCCGGGCACCGAAGAGGTAGGTGCGTGCGCGCGTTGTTCGCGGGGGCCGGTGGGGGGGATTATCTCTGGGGTGCAGGCAGCTACATTGAGCCGCCTGCACCCCGTAGATGGGCGAGATCGCCTTCGGGGGGTGGGTGGGGTGGGGGCTTTGGGGTGGGGGTGGGTGGGGTGGATTCAGGCGCCTGCACCCCGCAGACGGTCACGATGGGGGCAGGGGGTCCCTTGGGTGACCGGAGCGACGCGCTCCGGTCGCCCAAGGGGTTCCTCGCCCCCAGCCAGCCTGGCATCGGCCTCCTGCCACCCCGGAAAGGGGGTACAGGAAGCCGATGCTGCCAGCTCCCCGACTCTGGCGGCCGCAATCCGGCTTCTGGAGCCGGGAAGGAGCCACGTCCCGGCGGCTGTTGTAGGTGACAGAAGGGACCCACCGAATCGGGGGTCCCCTCTCCCATCTGCCAGGGTCACTGACCCTGGCAGATGGGAGAGGGGACCCCCGTTTCGGTGGGTCCCATCTACCGGCCTCGCCGCGCCGGTGCGATCTCCAGCCGGCAAGGCTGGTCATTAACCCCTCAGAGGCCAGCTGTGATGCCGGTTTTCGACCCATGCTGGCCCTGGGGGCATGCTGACGGCTGTCAGGGAGAGAAGCGTGCACGAACGCTTCTCTCCCCGAACGGGCCGGGATGCTTCGTACGCGCAGGAACGGATGCAGAGCACTTTAAAGTGCTCTGCATCTGGAACACGCGGAAGACAGCCCAGGACGTGCCGGGACGCAAACCTGGCTGCGGCAATGCGAATGCCACGTCCCGGGCTGTCTTCCGAGCGTTCGAAAACCGCGTGTGCGAAAAGGCCTCTTATTATCACCACCTACTACCATGTGTTATACAACACAGTACTATTAAATTTGTCTAAGGCTGCATTCCCATTCAGGGATTTTAGTCCTGAAATAGTCCCTTTTGGACTATTTTTGAGGACTATTTTTAATCTGGGGAGAGTTCTTGTCAGTTAATCCGAATATAGCTGCCCCCCATGCAGCTTTTTAGTCCTGGATTTAGGACTTTTTTAAAATTTTAAAAACAAGGCTTTTAACCCACCCACTCTGCAAACTCTGCCTGCAGAAAAATTGAAGTTTTATAAATACGTTTGAGCAGCAAATACTTTCTTTTTTACACCCCTCGCCCCTTTTGAGATTACTGGCAAAAAGTGCGCACATGCACATCTGCAAGGCAACATACCCCCCCCCATGCAAACCCTGCCTGTAGTAAAAGAAGCAAACATGAATAGAATTACTTTCATTTTTCACACCTCTCCCTTTTCCAATTACAAATGTATCGATTCAAGTGATACATGTTCCCAGCAAAAATCTTTTAAAAGGCTTTTTCCAGCAAAAATGTTGTAAAAGCCTCTTTAAATAAAAGAAAAATAAAAGCCGTGCCTTTCATACCGCATGGAGCTTTTGCGAGCATAACAAGGGAAGGGGGAGCTTTACATGGGTAAAAAAATCTACCCACAGCTGTTTGGTCAGAATGCTAGACTTCCACCCCTAATAGCCTGGTATTGTCCCCATGTGGGGGGAAAAAAGAAGACTTGACTCCAAAAAGAGAATTCAGGGCCCGTCTCCATGCTGAAAATACTCTGAGGCAAACGTGAGTTTGCCTCGGGAGGGTCCCCATGCAAAGCCCTGATTTGGGCTACATGCAAGACAAACGAGACCTATCCGCAACAAAATAACCCCTTTCCAACTGTTCTTGCCCCAAATTAGGGGGCAAGAATGGGATATCCTGGGGGCATGGGGACACTCCCGGGTTACGATCGCAGCATTAGCAGGCGGCGTCTTGCTGTCCCCATTGCTAATGCTGCAATCACAACTGTTCCCCATTGCCTGGAGGTGCCATCGCCCAGGCTAGGGCTTCCTTTAGCCCAAACGAGTGCCTGAACAGCTGCCCTGCAGTCAGCTGAGCAGCTGTCAGGTGGGGATAGGGGTTGTCAGAGCCCTGCTAAAATAATTAAAAGAGCCACAAAAGCCACTGCTCTTTTAATTATTTCAGCAGAGCTGGGTACAGGCACACAATAGCCCCTATCCCTGCCTGAAATTGTCTAACTGAGAGAAAGCAATTGGGGGGCGGTGAAGAGACACACGCACGCACGAGTGAAGCTGACAAGGAGCAGGGAGAAAAAGGAAGGGGAAGCCCACAGAGGAAGAAATTGCAGCACGGGGAGGCAAAGAGATGCACACATGTGTGAAGCTGACAAAGAGCGGGGAGAAACAGAGGAAAGGTGCAGATTAAAGATGGAAGTCAAAGTGGCCGCTTTCCTGCTTCCCAAAGAGGTGTGTCTCTTCACCTCCCCTTGCTTTCTCTCAGTTAGGCTATTTCTTCCTCTGCGGGCTTCCCCTTCCTCTGTTTCTCACATGCTCAGGCAAGGGGGGAGGGGGTGGAGAATGCAGGGATTTACTGCAGTTTTCATCAGGACAGGCGGGTTCAGCTTGAACCTGCGTTGTCCTCCATTACCATGGGGACAGCTTAATGCAAATTAAGATTAGCATTAAGCTGTCCCGATTCCATCCCAGGTTCTTTTTACCTCCATGGGGATGAGCCCTCAGTCCTGTTTTCAGCAAGACTTTTTTTTCTCTGGATTTAGGCAGGATAGTCCTCATAAAATCCTGGAATAAGGAATTACATGGGGACGCTGGATGCTGAATTCATATTCAATTTGGATTACTTACAGTGGGGACACTTATTCCTAAATTCAAATTGAATTTGGATTAAAATGGCCATGGGGACACACCCTAAGAAACCAAGTATTAATTTGGAGCAAACTTGATTCTAACTATATAATATCATTAGGAAAAATTCTGTGGATTTTAAACCTAACTTTACCTGACCGCTAATTCTAAAATGGTGCATATTGAGACGGAATGGATAATCAATTCTGTCACTGTTTTTTTCACTGTTACTTAGGGTGTGTCACCAAGCAATTTAAAGTGTGCTAAAAATCTTCTTTTGCCTCTGAGCGCCCCCATGCCAGGGTTTTGAACGAGCTTCCAGCGCTACAAAAGCAGGAAAACCTGCGACAAAATACGTGCCCTTTAAAGAAGAGTTTCAGCGCTCTTTTTGGAAGTCGCGGGTTTTCCTCGCAGCATTTATCTTGGGGACGCTCCGTGGCAAAAGGGGCGGGGATTGCTGCCTGCACACACAGCCATAAAGCATTCACACATCTCCCAGAAATGCTGCAGTTTCCCTTCCCTTCCCTTTCTAAAGCACAGAACTTTCAAAGAGCTAGAATTGCGGAGGATTGCAACATTGTTATCAGGTGTGAAGTGTTATCAGGTGTGAGGTGGATGGATTTCAACATTGTTATCAGGCATGAAGTGGGTGTATTGCTAGTCACCGCTGCTCTACCAGGTGGATTTAGACAGTGATCTGTGAGTGAATGAGCAAACGATTGCCCGGCCGATGGCTGCAGCCGGCACGGGAAGCCATTTCGGGGGACGGAGATCTGGGAGACGAACAGAGAACCGATGGCTATTTTCCTTTGAACAAGAGGGGGGGGGGGAGAAAAAGATGCAGGGAAAGAAAACACGCTTCCGTGGGGACCGAAGGTGCATTTTAAACGCGCGTTTTGCTGAGCCTTATGCAGACGCTTTTTCTGGAAGTGCATGGCATTTTTAAAGTCCGCTTGAGTAGAGTAACAGTAGAGGGAGACTAGAGAGGCAAATAAGTCTTTTGGGGATGCAGCCTTAATATGGATATCACATATGAGTGTATCAGTGGCAGAAATGGTCTGTGATGTGACAGACCATTGGCTAAACAGCATCTTCTGCTTAGAGATATGCACATTCATCACATTTGAAATTCATACGAATTTGGACATTTAAATTCAGATCAAATGTTTGTACATTTGAAGATTGATATTAGAATACAAATTCAATGCTTGGATACATTCATATGAAGTTTCATTACATTCATAAACCTGGTTTGTTTGAAGAATACATCAATTGTTGATGTGGTGTCTGGAGCAGGCAGCAGCAGTAAGCACAGGTGCACAAACAGCAAGAAGCTAAGACAATTTCCAGAGTCCTTGGGGATATAGAATACATGTAGTCAAACAGGCCCAGAGTTGTATGACCAGAGAGTCATTGTAAATTGGGACATCAGTCAGGAATCAGAGTTCATATGAGTCAGGGGTGGCCAAGAACATTATTTTCAACAGAGGTTGCTGGATTGGGCATTTCTTAAGTAGGACTTGGAGAGTCACGTCCCCACCAATGCAGCTGTTTGGCATAGAGGTGCTCTGAGTGCTGCAGGTGGTCTCATTGTCTATGGAGAGAACTCTGGTCTGGGTGGGCCACAGCATCTGAGTCTGAACCTGAGTCCTTCGCTTCTGGAGGGACAAACCCTGGGGCACGCCTCTATCTTTTTGGCTGGCATGGACAGGGACCTCACCATCTGAGCAGTCAAAGAGGGCACAAGGTATGACATCTGACTGCATGGAGAGAGGGGTTTGGTGAAGGGAGGAGAGAATGGAGGAGAGAAAATACGTCTACAATTCAACACCTTAAAACCAGAAGTGTAGGTGCCCTATGAATATTGGAGGGGACATTTATTCCAAAGGGTGGGTACCACCCACAGAGAAGGCCTGACTGCAAGTAGCCATAAGGTGTCATTCAACAATTCATGGTACCTACAGCAGGACCACCCCTGATGATCCTAATAATCTCACAGGTCTACACTGAAAGAGGTGTACTACACTCAAATGGTCCCAAGTTCTTAAAGGCTTTGTATGCCCCAGTTAAACTAATAAACTGACCAATAAACTGAACCTGAATACAGACAAGACAGAGGTAATGTGTGTCACAGGTGTATCCATCAGCTCAATAGCTAAAGTGAAAATATTTCCTGGGACTTGATTTTTTTTTCTTGATTCAGGATGTGTCCTGTGCCAACGCAATGTAACATTTAAGTCGATATAAATAACACTAAGCCCTGCTATGTAATTGCTAGTCAACTTCTGATATAAAGATTCCTGTCATAGATTATGACTGTAAACTATACTTTCCAGAAAGGCAGGTTTGGAGTATGCCATTGCTCCTGGGGGTGGTTTAGTGGTGGCAGCCAAAACACCCTGGCCTCTGGTTGTCTCCGACACCTCACTGGGCACTGTTACCATGAAGAAAATTTGGACCTGTTTTTCCAAGTTGCTTTAATTACAAAGACACGTGCTTGCGGCCTCAGTTGCTTTAAGCATTTCTTTTTTGGGGGAGGACTTGTTTTGCTTTTAAATCTCCTTCCCTTGTGTGTATATACAGAGTGTCTGGAAAATGTTCTTGGTTTGGGGGGAAGCCATTAGGTGACTAGTCTATTATTTCTAGGCTACTGATAAATGAAAGAGGACACAGGACGAAGGGAAGCCCAAGAGGTGTTTATGTATATTCAAACATGATAGGACTGAGGTACAGCCCCAGCCACAGAAAGGGTGCCACAATAGGTGCACAGTGTACCTTATTCTGGATGCTGTCAGACTTGCCAGATAGGATATTTATGGAGCAGGAAAAGGGTTGTTTGAATAGGTGTGACGGGCATGAGTAAAGCTGAGAATAATAGAGATGTGGACATTTGCAGCATTGGAGGACATGGTGTGCCATTCTCTCAAGCATATCCCCAGAAGTAGGGTGGGGGATGCAGTCAATATATTCACCAAAACAATGGTTACTCCAGAGCTGATTCTTAATCCCATCGCTGCATTATTTCCTATGGAGATTTTGGGGAAATTCAAAAATGCCTTCAAAGTAACTGCACTGGCTGCTTGTTTGTTTCACCATTATTCCCTAAGGCCAGAACACTCTGAGAACATTTAGAATGAAACATGTATTCTTCAGGATGATCAAGGGATTAATTGCTACTACAGATAATCCCAGGCTGGTAGACTTGTTTAAACAGCCTGGATCACGAGGCCCTTTTATGCAGGGCGGCAGAGCCTCTCTAGTCTGCACTGAGCTGGGGACAAAAGATGCTGTGGAAAAGACCATGGGTGCATCCCCATGGTACTCTGGTACGGTTCCAAACGTGGGGCCTCCCTATTCGTTTTAGATTTGGCCCGTGAAAACGTGCCAAATCCCCCCAAACCGTGGCAGAATGGTGCCAAATTTGATACCTGAAAAACGAAGGTTTGGCATGGTTTGGGGGACCAGCACACATTGCTCAGAGAACTGGGACTGCACATGGGGACAATCGTGGGCTAATGGGGAGGGGATTGGCACTCCCCTGTCCATTGAAGATCAGAGCCACTGACTTTAAAATGCCGATTGCAAAGGCCGGTTGGAGGATGGCTTGATTTTTTATTTTTTTGGCATTTCCATAGAAGTAATTCGAACCCTGTTTCACGAATGCCAAAGCAGACTGCATAATGACTTGATTTGTATTCCATTTCCAACCCCCGTTCCCCCGATCGTCAAGGGGATCATAAATAAAGGCTTGATTTTCTGCCTTTTAACGTTGACGGGTGTTCCCACGGTTCCCGTGGAGCAGAGGTGCGCAAAACCGCTCAAGCACCTACTGCCGCTAAACCTTGTAGCGGCTTTCGGTGTTTTTTAGAAGGTTATTATGATGAATTAAGCTTTATTTTAACTTGTTTCCGTGCCTCCCACTCCAGTCTTGACTTTCAGTGCCGCTAAGGGAGGGGGGTGACGTCAATCTGGCTTCCAGTGAGGATAGAGGGGACAGAGAGGAAAGGAGGTGGCACTGCTCCCCTGTATCGGGGTTTGGATATTCATATTGTACTAGGTGCCAATACAGAAAAGGCCCTCTCATGTGCCACCATGCCTCATACCTCTGAGGGTGGTGGAACTATGAGAAGGGCCTACCCCCATCATCTTGATACCCAAGTAAGTGTGTATGGGAGAAGGCGCTCCTTCAGATATTTGGACACCAAGTCATTTAGGGCTTCACATCTAAGACTCAACACTTTGAATCAGTCTCTGTAGCAAAGAAGTGATCAGTACAGATCTTCCAAGTTCAGCATGATGTGTATCCAGCTAGACACTCCCATGAGTTATTATATAGATGCATTTTGTACTACTTCCAAATTCCGGACCATGTTCAGGTGTAACCCCATAGAGAGTCTATTACAATGACATAGGCTGGAGGTGGAGGTGGAGGCCAGGTTATTCCTATCCTGGAATGACTCAGGCTGGCAGACCAGCCAGAGAAGAGTGCAAGACACTGTGACAAACATTACCTCTGTCTTGTCTGGATTCAGGTTCAGTTTATTGGTCCACATCAACCCATCAATGCCTCTAGACATCAAGGACCTGAACTGCTTTCTGTGCCTCAGGTGGAATGGAGATGTAGATCTGGGTGTCATCCAAGTACTGATGGCACATCCTTTCCATCAACTGGATTGAAAAAGTGCATAACAGACTAATATGTACTAGCCTTTGCACTAGGGAATGCTAGTACATGCTAGCCTAGGCCCCAGACACCTGGACACTTACCTCCGTCTGGTCGCATGTTCAATCCCCGGCAGGGTGCTGCCATTTTGATTGTGATGCCCTGTGTGACTGCACATACCCAGGCACTAGGGTGACAATAATGCTCTGCACACATGCAGTTGCATCAGGAGTCATCTGAGGTGGCAGCGTGCTTCCGCAGTACCTCAGATGACCCCTCACACCCGAAGAAGAAGAAGAGTTGGCTTTTCCAACCCAGCTTTTCTCACCCATTTAAGGGGACTCAGAGTGGCTGACAAAGCTTTCTATTCTTCTCCCCACAACAGAACACCCTGTGAGGTAGGCGGGGCTGTGAGAGCTCAGAAAAGAGCTGTGACTAGCCCAAGGTCACCCAGCTGGCTTCATGAGGGAGGATGGAATCAAAGAGCTAAAATTATAATATATAAAAACACCTTTAAAATCAAGGATGGAGGAAACAAACACGGTCCTTTCTGCCCTAGGCCCTATTCCGCAGAAGTTAAGTTAGAGACAGTGGCCAATGTTCACATTGTCGTACCAACATTCCAAAACTAACCTAAACCTACATTATGGCCACTGACATGCAGATGGTCCATCCCAGACCGCCCGCATTATGCTAGCAACAGCTGCAGCAACTTCTGCCATCTGCTATGGTGACTGGAACACGGAACACAACTGCACCATCTCTGAACTAAGAACAAGCACAAACACTGCATCTTTCAGTTTACTGAGTTCTCCAGAGTTAAAGACGATCAGGACAGTTATGCACACTTCTTGGCCACTCTGGCACGGAGGTAGCAATGTGGTGTGCAGATGCTCCGTCCGGGAGCACGCCAGTCCTTCCTGATTGCCTAAATGCAAACAGGTACTAACAGTCTGCCTATGGTGCTTTTACTGTGAAGTTCAGGTGCACTATTCTGCTTTTATTATCTCTATGACCATGAAATTTAGATTCTTGAGGAAATTGACAGCACTTTGAACCCCAAATGGAACGAGGGAAAGAGAACATAGGTGTGGTGCCCACATAAATGTTATAGTTTGGAAGAGTGAGTTGTACAAAAATATGAATTTGTTAAAGTGGTAAGCATCTACACAGTTAAAAGTGTGATCAAAGTGTTTTAATTGAGAAAATAGGTAAGTAAGGGGAGGGATTTGCCCCAGCTCACTAGAAGGGAGGGGGGATAGAATCCCTCACAGAGAACTGACCAATCAGACGAAGCACCAGCTTGGCAGGGGGTATAAAAAGTCAGTATCATGAAACTGTTGGTTTTTCTATGCTGGGTTTTCATGGGTGGGAGGTACATGGTAAGACGTGCAACACCCTGAGGGAAAGAATCCAGTGTAGTTCCAGGGATTAAAGCTTAGGCTTAATAGGCAAAGCTATTCTTTAGGAAGAAAGGGTAGGCAGAGGAGATTGAGTTACTCGTTGAAACTATATATTGAACTTACCTGTCTTGTTGAAAGCTTGAAAACAATAAACTTATTACCTGTTTGTTAAACAACAGTTAATAAGTTATTTTGTCACGACTGGTGACAAGCGCTGGGATATTCTTATGTTACAACTCAGAGGAAGAGAAAGTGGTGTACCTTTACATTGTGTGTGTGGGGGGGAGCCATTAGGTGGCTAGTCTATTATTTCTAGGCTACCAATAAATGAAAGAGGACACAGGGCAAAGGGAAGCCCAGGAAGTGTTTGTTTATTTTCATACATGGTAGGACTGAGGTACAGAATGATAGGACCCAGCCACAGAAAGGGTGCCACAATAGGTGCAGAGTGTACCTTATTCTGGACGCTGTCAGACTTGCCAGATAGGATATTTATGAAGCAGGAAAAGGGTTGGTTGATTAAGTGTGATGAGCATGAGTAAAGATGAGAATAATAGATATATGGACATTAGCAGCATTGGAGGACATGGTGTGCCATTCTCTCAAGCATATTCCCAGAAGTAGGGCGGGGGATGCAGTCAATATATTCACCAAAACAATGGTTACTCCAGAGCTGATTCTTAATCCCATCGCTGCATTATTTCCTATGGAGATTTTGGGGAAATTCAAAAATGCCTTCAAAGTAACTGCACTGGCTGCTTGTTTGTTTCACCATTATTCCCTAAGGCCAGAACACTGAGAACATTTAGAATGAAACATGTATTCTTCAGGATGATCAAGGGATTAATTGCTACTACAGATAATCCCAGGCTGGTAGACTTGTTTAAACAGCCTGGATCACGAGGCCCTTTTATGCAGAGCGGCAGAGCCTCTCTAGTCTGCACTAAGCTGGGGACAATCTAGCTTCCATTGAGGAGAGAGGGGGCGGAGAGGAGAGGAGGTGGCGCTGCTCCCATGTATCGGGGTTCAGATGTTCATATTGTACTAGGAGCCAATACAGAAAAGGCCCTCTCATGTGCCACCATGCCTCATACCTCTGAGGGTGGTGGAACTATGAGAAGGGCCTACCCCCATCATCTTGATACCCAAGCAAGTGTGTATGGGAGAAGGCGCTCCTTGAGATATTTGGACCCCAAGCCATTTAGGGCTTCACATCTAAGACTCAACACCTTGAATCAGTCTCTGGAGCAAAGAAGTGATCAATACAGATCATCCAAGTCCAACATGATGTGTATCCAACTAGACACTCCCATCACTTATTATATAGATACATTTTGTAATACTTCCAACTTCCGGACCATGTTCAAGTGTAACCCCGTAGAGATTCTATTACAATGACATAGGCTGGAGGTGGAGACCAGGTTGTTCCTATCCTGGAATGACTCAGTCTGGAAGACCAGCCAGAGAAGAGTGCAAGACACTGTGACACACATTACCTCTGTCTTGTCTGGATTCAGGTTCAGTTTATTGGTCCACATCTAGCCCATCAATGCCTCTAGACATCAAGGACCTGAACTGCTTTCTGTGCCTCGGGTTGAATGGAGATGTAGATCTGGGTGTCATCCAAGTACTGATGGCACATCCTTTCCATCAACTGGATTAAAAAAGTGCATAATAGACTAATATGTACTAGCTTTTGCACTAGGGAATGCTAGTATCTGGTAGCCTAGGGCCCAGACACCTGAGGCCTTTTCGCACAGGCCTTTCCTGAACGCGTGGAGGACAGCTTCGGACGCAGCATACGCATTGCTGCGGCCGGGTTTCCGTCCCGGCGTGTCCGGAGCTGTCCTCCACGCATTCCGGATGCAGAGCACTTTAAAGTGCTCTGCATCCGTTCCTACGCGTACGAGCCGCCCCAGCGCGTTCCGGGAGAGAAGCGTTCGCTCACGCTTCTCTCCCTGACAGCCGTCGGCACGCCCCCAGGGCCCGACTTGCCGGGCCGGCGATTGCGCCGGCACGGCGAAGCCGGTAGACGGGACCCACCTAATTGGGGTTCCCCTTTCCCATCTGCCAGGGTCAGTGACCCTGGCAGATGGGACAGGGGAACCCTGATTCGGTGCGTCCCGTCTGTCGTCTCCGACGGCCACCGGGACGTGGCTCCTTCCCGGGTCCGGCAGCCCCAATGGGGCTGCCGTAGCCGACGAGCCACCAGCATCAGCGTCCTGTCGCCCCTTTCTGGGGTGGCAGGAGGTCGATGTTGGGCTGGCTGGGGGCGAGGAACGCCTTGGGCGGCCGGAGCGCATCGCTCCGGTCCCCCAAGGGTCCCCCCCGCCCCCATCGCGGCCGTCTGTGGGGTGCGAGTGCCCCGCAGATCAGCCGCCCACCTCCCCAGTCCCCAAAACCCCCACCCCCAGCCACCCTCCGACCCGGATCGGGCCGATCTTCGTGGTGAAGGTGCTTACAGCGAGGCACCTTCACCGCGAAGATGATTCCCCCCCCTCCCCCAGGGCCCGGGGATGGGACACGCACGACGGATCACCTACCTCCTGGCCGTCCGCCATCCGACTGAGGGGGGCATGCCGGGATCGCGCAGGACGCAGCCCACCTAGCCCCCCTATTGGACAAGCAGTTCATCCTTCCCATCAACTGGATTGAAAAAGTGCATAACAGACTAATATGTACTAATTTTTGCACTAGGGAATGCTAGTACATGGTAGCCTAGGCCCCAGACACCTGGACACTTACCTCCGTCTGGTCACATGTTCAATCCCCCGCAGGGTGCTGCCATTTTGATTGTGATGCCCTGTGTGACTGCACATACACAGGCGCTAGGGTGACAATAATGCTCTGCACACATGCAGTTGCATCAGGAGTCATCTGAGGTGGCAGCGTGCTTCTGCAATACCTCAGATGCCCCCCACTCCTGAAGAAGAAGAGGAGTTGGCTTTTCCACCCAGCTTTTCTCACCCATTTAAGGGGACTCAGAGTGGCTAACAAAGCTTTCTATTCTTCTCCCCACAACAGAACACGCTGTGAGGTAGGTGGGGCTGTGAGAGCTCAGAAGAGAGCCGTGACTAGCCCAAGATCAATCACCCAGCTGGCTTCATGGGGGAGGACAGAATCAAACCCAGTATTTCCAGATATGAGTACGACTCCCTAACCACTAGACCATACAAGATCTAAGTGGTGTGAATGGTCACGGCAAGAACAGGACAGGTAAGGTTTTGGTCAAGATTGGGGAGGGTTAGTGTGCATGATTTCATGCACCACAGCTAGTCTGTAATAGGTTAACATCTGGGCAGGCAGGGGGCATTTCTAGGCTGTAAACGCCTCCTGTAAGTGCAGATGCACCTGCCCAGATGTTAACCTATTGCCCCTTCCTTACATATATTTAGGAAGGCAGTAAAGACGCACCTCTTTGCCCTGGCCTTTGGCTGAGGTGATTATATTCTCCCCCCTCCCCAGTTACAGTCACTATGAACGCAATATGGAGCGTACTTTTAAATTTGCTGAATTTTTAAAGTGTTTTTAGTCTGTGTGATGACCGCTAGGACCCCTCAACCCCAAAATTAAGTTATTTTGGTTTAAAATGCAAAGTGTGGCGAGAACGCGTTGTCTACACTGTTAAGTGTCGCCAAAGTGTATTTTTAACAAGGGTAAGTAGCCTGAGGGAGGGGCTAGTTGAGCACTCCAAGGGGAGGGGAGAAATAGGATCCTGGAGGAGCTCAGCCAATCAGGGCAAAGCTAGCCAGCCAGGCCCATATTTAAGGGGGCCTGAGGGAACAATCGAGGTTCTCTGCCTTTGGTCGTTAAACCTGGAGGGTGTTTAACTAGGGGAGAAACGGGCTCTAAGCTGTCCTGAGGGAAGCTGGGGAATAGAGTCCTGAGTTAATAGTGAATTTCAGTGTTTAGAAAGTAAAAGAGTTGAAATGATTATGTTATTTATGCTGTTGGCATTAATCTAAGAAGGATTGGAGTCTTTAGGCTTAGTGAGGAAGCTAAAGACCTAACTGTTTGATATTTAAAGTAACAAAGTGCAACTTTAAGAAGTAACTTGAATTGTAAACAATAAACTTGTTTTCTGGTTATTTTAAAGAAGCTTCGTGTTCTCTGTTTTCAAAGTGAGCCAAGTCAGGCTGGAATTCTAACAGATACTGTAACCCACTGCTGGCTAGGCAGAGTGGGGGAAGGGCTGCCTGCTGCAGCACCAAGAAGGAGGCAACATTATTATCAAACTTAAGAGCAGAGAAAGGGAAATGAAAGGTGTGTCTCTTGGAAGGGAATTAATAGAGTCTTAATATAAAAAGTAAAATACACACTACTACACTACCAAGTCTGGAAATATATAAATCCCTACCTTGACTGAGGGGCGGCCTTTACATTTGGTGGCAGAGGTGGGATAAATAGCAGTGACCCACTGACCACCAGGAAAGTGAAATAGAAACGTGGGGATATAAGTATTTGAGATTTGAGATTTTTTCCTTGGTCTTTACAGTCTGTATTCTGTTTTTAATGTGTATCTTGTTTTAATGTGTATTTTGTTTTTAATCTGCTGGTTAATCCGCTGTTACCCGTCCAGAGAAGATATGGGGTGGGATAGAAATGTAAACAAACAAACAATTAAATAGATTAAAATCTAAGTGTAGATGAGCTCTAACCTTAGAAAAGTCGCTGCCACAGGCTTAATATCTAAAAGAGACACAACACGCACAAAAAAAGAGGCCTCAGATGGAATCGAGGACCTTACTAGCATTGCTTGACTGAATAGTCTACTTGCTGATCCAGTCGCATGTTACAGACGGCTACTAGTTGATCCAGGCCTGAGTTCTGCACATGCTCTGGGTCTTTTTGTACTTAACCATTTCTGTGCCTTCCTCTCCATGCTCTGCTGTAGGCATCACACTGCCTGCTATCACAATTCATCTACACCGGGCAGAGTGTAGCCTGGTCTAGATGGCCTAAACTGGCCACCTAGATCACAGTGATAGATCTTTTTAAAAGGTGTACTACCATCCTACTTGTAAGTAGATTGGTCCAGAAAGTGTGTGGACCTCTGTGGGCTGGTTTGGCAGGGGGATCTTCAGGGCCATGGCAATGGTTGTCTCAGAACAGTTGCCCAAATGTGGGTAGCTTGCTCTGAGACAGTACCAGCAGTCCAGCTGCTGGAACCATTCCAGCCTGACCTGGAAGCTTTCTGCACATGGGCTCATTCTGCAATATATCCCAGAAAAGGGGCCTGCTCCCTACATGTTCGTACAGACCACAGGATGCCACAGGTGAGGCCGCCATGTGGAAAACAGATCCCTATCTTGAGAAATATCCCAGAATAAGGTCATACTGCTTTCTGACAATCAAGAGACAACTGGCCCTGTATTTTCCTAATATACTTTGTTATATACAATAAACTCTCTCCATTTATTTGTTGTTTAGAAACATTACACTATCATTTGCCCTGTACTTTGGTTGAGAAGGTACTTTTCTTGATGGGCTGGTGCTTCAGAGGGCCTTTTGGTACTTACCTGGCGTGTTTTCACACTAGTCAACTTTGGCTGTCATCCCTCCCCACCCCCCCACCCCAGAATCGAATACTTACCTGAATTGGTTGCAGGGCTGATCCTCCTCTGGGCACCACCATTTTGGCTGTGGCACCCTCTATGACTGTGTGTGCGTCAGCACCGTCATCATGACAATGCTGATACTCTGTGCATGTGCATTTCATGCTCCACACCTATTCAACAATTAGTGAACTTCTGGTGAGGCAGGCCACGCTTGGAGGCTATAGCAACCTCCTTGAGGTGCAGATGCTCTTCACCAGAAGCTCACTAATTCTTGACTAGAGGCCATAATGCAAATAGATCTCTTGTCTGACACTTGCTTCTGTGGTGCATCTGATGGAGTGAACTACTTTGAGTTGCACAAGGGTCCCACCCTTGCACAATGGGCATTTTCAACAGTAGGGCTGTGTCCAGGCGCATTAATGTGCAGTCGCAATGGGGCATCACAAACGATGAGCGCTGGATCGTCGTTGTGATGCATTATTCCATTGCAACTGCAACTGTTTGCCTTGATCCTGAATTAAGGACACTCACTGCACAGTATTAAGAAAATCTGGATCTTCGAAGAGACAAATGAGAGCAGGAGGGCAGCTCAACTCTGATTGGCTGCCTCATTCCACATGACCGTACTCACTGATTCAGCTGAGGCGGAAGCTACAGAGCTGCGTTTTAGTCAGGGTTGTCGCTGCGCGGCAAGTAAACTGCGCTTTTAGCTTTAACTTCAGCCTAAGAATCCCAGGAGCAAGTGCTAGAAAAGGTAAGAAATATTGCCACATGAAAAAAAAAATACAGGGATTTCACTTCTGTATCCCAAGACATTTGACAATCCTGGGTTTTAGACTCCTGCCCAGATACAGTCCATGTCTACATAATATTATTTATCTTTTCAGTTAAAATATTTCTGTACCATTTCCTGCTAAAAACATAATCTTGACATGACTCCCAAACAGCAAAATCTTTCATTATATATTTTTGATATAAGAAAATAAGAACATTCACCCTGGGAAGGCCTGGGCAAAAAGAAAGGTCTTCAGTAAAGGCCCCTGAAAGCCAAAAGTGTAGACGTCCCATGAATATCAGACTGTTCCAAAGAGGAGGCGTCACCACAGTGAAGAACAAGGCCCAGCTGCAGGTAGCCACAAATGGCATTCAGAATCCACAGCAGGATCTCCCCTGAAGTTCTTAATGATTTCACAAGTTCTATACAGAGGTAAAATCCACCCAGGGTCTTCCTGGAGGCACTTGAATTAGAGCACCACTAGAAATCACCGTAAAGCAGAAGACTTCTCAAAGCAAGTCTGCCTGCCTCTGCTCCCAGCTTCATTAACAGCACAGCTGGAGAATTTTCTTAGGTCCGCTGTTCCTGGCAGCATTCCTACCAGAGAAAGTGGGAGTTGGCCTTGTCATAACATTCACTCTCGCAGCATGCTCTTGAGCACTTATGGCAGCTGCTAGTGTGTTCATTCAGCCATGAGGGAGCAGGGCAGACCAGACCCTTGAAGCTGGATCGGAGCGCCATAGGGTCCTGTGCGTACCCTGCCTGAGGGATGGGATCTGCTAAGTATGCTCATCCTAAATTGGTAACCTGAGGCATTTTCACACTAAGGCAAAGACATCTCAGGACTCTTTGGCCCAAACACATTGAAGCCACTTTCCCATTTGCACTGGCAAGTAAAGGATGCGTTTCAGTTAAGGCCAGGCGGTAGCCCAGCCAATGAGGGGCCGCCCCACATGCATACCCAGAATGTCGCTGGCCTATTCCTGCCAGAATCAAGCCCGCAGCAGCAAGTAAGTGCTGTTAATGTGCATGCGTGCCCTCAGGGTGAGTGGGTGGGTGCTGGGTGGGGGTCCCGCCACTTGCATGAGCCTGATCCAGGCTCATGCACCTTGTGGGAACCCAGGGGAAGGGAACCAACATGCCTCCCCACCCCTGGCTGCAAGGCAGCCAATCGGAGAAGGCCAGGGGAGGGGCTCAACTGTCACAGAGGGAGAGTGTGCGAACACTTTCCCTCTGTGGCAGCTGGGGGCGTTCTGGATTGTTTGGAATGCTTGTAGAGCACTTTTTAGTGCTCTGCTTTTGGAATGCATCTATGATGCATCAGGACACTTGGGGCAGCCTGGGACAGATCCGGCCACCCCACAAGAGCAAATGCAGCATCCCGGCATGTTGTAGACGCATTCCAAACCCTCTCATGTGAAAACCCTCTCTGGCCCTGTAGCTAAATGGCAGCTGTCACATGTATGTTCTTGGAAAAGATTCGTTTTGTTTGCCACAGGTCTCTATTTACACCCTAGCTGGAACTTCATGTTAATATATTTTAAAAGCTGCATCATTGGTTGTGACCTAGTTTTCACTTCAGTAAAAAAAAAAAAATGTACTGAGTTGTACCTTAAGCTGTAGCAAAATGGTCATTGGGCTGAATGGAAAAGAAGCACATCAGGGGTTAGGTCTAGGCCAGTTTGGTTTAGTGGTTAGGGAGCCAGACTCTTATCTGGAGATCCCAGGTTTTATTCCACACTCCCCCATGAAGCCAGCTGGGTGTCCTTGGGCTAGTCACAGATCTCTTCTGAGCTCTCACAGCCTCACCCACCTCACAGGGTGCTCTGTTGTGGGGAGAATAGAAAGCTTTGTCAGCTGCTTTGAGTCCCCTTCAATGAGTGAGGAAAGTGGGGTAGAAAAGCCAACTCTCCTCCTCCTCCTCCTCCTCACAGCTATTTTGCAATCTCGGTCCTGCACCCAGTCACTTGCCAAATCAGAGCCAAACAGCTTGCATGGGGCCACTGCGTCCTCCTGTTTATTTCCTAGCAGTAGAGTTCAGGCAGAGAGCTAGAACTTTGTCATTTGGAATAGAATATCGGGAAGTAAATGAGTCACAGAAAGAGCCACTCGACAAATTACTGGGAGGGTCAGAGTTCTTATAATAGTATGGTAGGAAGCAAAGTGTACACTGTACTCACCACGAGGAGCTTTGATGCAATTTAACATGAGAGACTGACAGGATAATGCAGTATGTAAGCATTCAGATTAAAACAGAGGAAACAGAACTGCTTTGGATGCCGGAGGAACCCAATTCAATCCTTTCCATATCCTGGTAAGGCAAGGAGTGCTGTTTTGCAATTTGTGTGTGTGATCTGTGTGTGCGTGTGTGTGTGTTTAGGCTTAGAAGGATTATGAATCTATTTCAGAATGAAGTGGTTTACTGTACATCTGTGCTGGGAACTGCTCAGCTGCAGCTCTCCAGACATTCCTGAACTCTATGTCCAGCATCCTGTGACAGCCCTAGCATTGTTGGAGCTGTAGTTCCGGAACATCTGGAAGAGTGTAGTTGAACGCCCCTAATCTAGGCACCTTTGAGTGGGAAGAAACTGCTCAGATGTTTGAGAACAAAATGAATAAATCAGTCATCCGATAACCCTTTTTTACTTCACTACAGGTGCATCCCCAAGCAATTTAAAGTGTGCTAAAAATCTTCTTTTGCCTCTGAGCGCCCCCAGGCCAGGGTTTTGAACGAGCTTCCAGCGCTACAAAACGAGGAAAATGCGCAACAAAAAAAGTGCCCTTTAAATAAGACTTTCAGCGCTCTTTTTGGAAGTTGCTGGTTTTCCTCGCAACATTTACCTTGGGGACGCTCCGTGGCAAAAGGGGCGGGGATTGCCACCTGCACACACAGCAGCAACACAAGCAGCTTCCCTTTCTAAAGCTCAGAACTAAAGAGCCAGAATCACGCAGAACTGCAACATTGTTGCAGTCACTATCAGGTGTGAAGTGGGTGGATTTTTGCTATTTTATGGGGTGGATTTTGACAGCGATAACAGGGAAAGTGGTGAGTGAATGAGCGATCGTGCGCTGTACGGGGTGGATTTTGACAGCAATAACAGGGAAAGTGGTGAGTGAATGAGCGATCGTGCGCTGTATGGGGTGGATTTTGACAGCGAATAACAGGGGAAAGTGGTGAGAGTGAATGTTTGCCGGCACAAGAAGCCATTTCGGGGGGCGGAAGATCTGGGAGACGAATAGAGAACCAATGGCTATTTTTCCTTTGGACATGTCAGGGGGTGTCTTTCTCGTTGTGGCTGCGCCGAGCGCAATCCCTCCCCATTCCCACTGGCACCCAATCAACAAGAGCAGGGGCAGGGAGAAAAAGATGTGCGCAAAGAAAACACGGCTTCCATGGGGATGGAAGGTGCGTTAAAAACACGCATTTTGCTGAGCCTCATGCGGACGCTTATTCCTGATTTGCATGGCACTTTTAAAGTTCACTTCAATAGAGGGACAGTAGAGGGACAGTAGAGAGGCAAATAAGTCTTTTGGGGACGCAGCCTACATTCATGATGTCTTATTAGCATTTAAAAAAGAGAGAGAACTCGTGGGACTGCAGAAAGTTCTCTGTTTATTTCAGAATTCTCTTTGCAAAAGGGGGGGCTTGAGGGGCACATGGTCGGAGGCGAAGTGCAAATTGGCCTAAGGAACTAGACTAGAGGGGCTGTGGCCCAATCCAGCAGAGCTTCTCTATATTCTTATATACCTGAAATTAAGCTATCAAAACAATATGTATCCCTTTGTTGTTATGTTTTCTGTACATTGTCTTTAAGGAGGAAAGTGCCCTTTAACTGGTGTTGTTCCAGTGTTACATCTTTTGGCATTATGTCTACCTTTCTGGGGGCTGGTATGTGTCTGATGGGCCAGCAAAAGCCGAAGTGCATCCTGTTGGTCAGCCCATTAACTGTTGACAAAAGCTGCCTATTTGCAGTGCTTCAAGCAAAGACTGCTACTGCAGTCTTGGGTTAATGAGTGCTGCAATGGTAGCTGTGAAAATATCACAGCCAGGGAACTTTCATTGCCTGTTAATGTTTTCCATGGGTCTGTTTTGCTGAACATGAGAAATGGACACAGAGGTTGGTCATTTTTTTCCTGTTTAGCAAAGCAAAGAGGGCTATAAGGTAAGTTTGCACAACATGGGGAGGTTGGAAGAGAAAGCACAGTGGGAAGGGGTGTTAGAGTTCTGCCATTATGAATGCCTGAAGGATTATGTGCAGTCCCAGTGCCATGTGAATGCTCTTGCGATGCAAAGATGGTGTTCAGTGCAGTCCTGTGATACTGTAAAAGCTCCATGTGTATCTTGCCTCATAGATAATTAGGGGTGTTTTTCCACTGTCACTAAAAGTACCCATTAATGGGTACGTAATGGCATTTTTGTACCCATTAATGGGTACTTAATGGGTACGTCTAGTGACAGTGGAAAAACAGCCTAAAAAGGAATGGATTTTTTGACAAGAAGCATAAGTCAAGTGTGACCGAAGAGCTTAAATTAGAACTGCAATAAAATAAATGAAAGTAGAAGGTGGCAAGTGACAATGCAAAGCTTGGCAAGTGTGGGCTTGTTCATGTTATAATACCATACTAGGATGGTAAGATTAAGTTGTGGAGGGAGCCATCTGCACTTTAAGGTTGGGTAAAACCCTGAACTGTGCCACCAGCACTAAAAGTGCAGAGAGCCAGACTAGACCAGGCTGGATCACTATGGATCGCTGGGTGTCCATCCAGACATTGCCATGGCAATCAGCAGGTGGTGCATGACTGCACAGCAGTGACTGTGCCTCCACGCTTAGTGGTAGTGTTTCACCCAAAAGAGGGCACGAACACTGCTGTTTGGGAACCACCTAGCTGCTCCTGGTCAAGATGTAGAATGCATTTTAGCTGCCAACAGCTAGTTAGGACCAGGGAGAGGCTGGTGACTTTAAAAAAAACTGGAATTAAGGATTGGGATTTGAGAGTTTAAGGGCCAATTTGCACCTCTGTTCAGTGCAATGGAAATTTCTGGAATAGATCAGTCACCCTCACTTAGCTGATACTTCTCCACGCACCAGGTAAGTGTCAATCGCCTCCATCAAAGAGGTGACTGAGGAGCTGCAGCAGTACATGTGTGGTACTGTTGTCATGGCAAGCAGACAACACAGAGTGCAACAGCCACCAAATCACAACCTCCATTTGCACCTGGTATAGAAGCGGCTCTGCATAGTGTGGATGCATTGTGGTGGGAATGTCCTCCGTCTTCATCTTTTCACGTAATGCAGAAGCTTGTAAGTTCTATTTAAACCTTAACAAATGTAGAATTCCAGCTGTTCATGCAGAAGGTTTCCTTAAGGATAGTGATGGAGGTCAGAGGTTTCCACTGAAAGCCTTACTTTGGACTTAACGTTTGAGATATTGAGAAGTAAAAAGCAATTTCAGGAGAACTGATGGCGACTTCCATGTGGAACTTCTATACCCTCATTACCCTGTGATTCTGCTCTGAATGCTACTGTTGCAGAATTATATCGCTAAAAATAACTCATCCCCTGCTCATACACTGACACACACACACCAGTGAAATGCATATGGGATCACTCACATGGCAGTCTGCTCCTCCCCCTCTCATTAACTTTCTATACTAGAAAAGGTGGATTAGAGATGAGATGAGAACATGGCTGATACACACTATCAACTCAGAAGCTTCATCCAGACAGCACTTAATCCATATTATTTTGATAATCCAGAGTAAAGCATTTCTCCAGACACATTTTATTCCAGGTATCCATATTTTATTCCAGATTACTGAAATAATATCAATTAATGCTGTCTGGATGAAGCTTTGGATTGTCAACTTTTTTAATGCTGCGTATGAACAGCTATATTTCAGTGGTGCCATATAATGTTTTCCAGTCTTTAGAAGGAACTCAGCCTAAGCAAATCATTCAGTGACCTAAGGATCTGCAAAGCACTTATAAATGAGCATGACTCATGGAGCATTCAATGTGCAGGACTAGCATTCAGGAAGCAAGCAGAGGGAGGTGTGTGGTGAACTCACAGCCAATGCTGAGCATGCGTGGAGGGTGCTGCACACAAGATGATGGTGCCCAGAAGAGGACTGGGCAGCAATCAAACAGAGGTGTCTAATCATGGGGTGGCAGTGGTGACTAACGTTTACTAGTGTTTGCAAGTGCAATCACTAGTCAGCATTGGTTGATTGCACTCCTTTCCCGTCCATGGGACAGAAGGGAAATGCAAAAACACCACTGGAGACTCTGAAATATTTTACAACTAGGAGCTAATAACTGGATTCTGTATTATCAAATACAGCTTTTCATTAATAAGGATGGTGTTAAAGGTCAAAGGTAAAAGATAACTAACCCCTTTGGAGCAGTTGATTGATGAACAAAACTCTCTGCATGAAGGACTGATATCCAAACTGTATTTCATGATGAAAGACATGCAAGCCATGAATTTGAAAGAATTACAAGAGTCTTGAGAGCTGAACTTCAGTGAAAAAGCTTATTCTAAAACAACATCTTTTTCATTAAAATAGTAAAAGCTACTGGACCAAAAGGGGAAGTGTTTCTTCACTCAGGGTGCATTCCCATACAAGATTAAATCCTAATCAAATCCGTTTTCAGGATACTCCACTCCCATTTATTTATTTTTATTCTTGAACTTAATGAGGACTATCCTGCTAAAATCCGCAGAAAAAAAGTCCTCAGGAAAACTGTTCTTGGTCCCGTTTAGGAACCCAATCCACTTTTTACCCCTTTGAGAATGCTACTGGACTATCCCAGGAGGAGATCAGCCTTTTGGACTGCCCCCAATCCTGATGCAGATGGGTGGGATTTCACATCTGGTTTCCCTCCTCCCCTTGTCATGCCTGCAAATGCTAGCTAAAAAGGCTTGGATTTCCCCTGAATGCCACTGTAACTAGAAGAGATACATTAAGAAGCAACATTGTAGCTATAGCTCACAGCATCCCCTCCTGCTTTTCCTCAGGAGAAAGTTGATTTGTAACGTTATTGCCTTTCTCCACCCTCTCCTTCCAGTTTAAAAGCAAGTTGAAGTGCTTTCCTTGCAGCAGCTCCCTTTTAGCCCCTCCAATTTCAAAGGGAGAGATCGCTTGCACTGCCTGTTCTCTCGCTCTGCTGCTTCAGTGCAAAATTGCTGTCTTAACATGAATGGAGGGAGGGAGCGTCTGATTTGAAAGGGAGAGTGCATGCTTTGCCCTGTGTCTGCTGTCTTCCCAAGAGTTTGCACAAGGGGTGGAGATTAAAAGATCCTGTTTCTCGGTGCTGGGGATTTTTGCGGTTTGAGCAGTATACAAATTCAGCCCGTGTTATCCTCAAGCAAATGGGGACAGCCAGATTGTGCACTCAGTCCTGAATCCAGATTTTAAAAGTCTAATCTGGATTTTAAAAGTCAAGTAAGAACGCAGCCTCAGAGAGTGATTGTTCTATGGAATTTACCATCAGAAAAGGTGGTAACAGCAAACAGCCTTGACAGTTTTAAGAGAGGATTAGATAATTTCATGGAAGGAAGGTGTATCAATGGCTACTAGAATGGATGCCCAGGTACCACCTCCAGGTTGGAGAGAGGGGCAGGATGCCTCTAAAGGTCATCTGCAAGTTGTAGAGAGCAAGTGAAGGTTTTCCCCTTGTCTTCTGTTTGATAATGCCCAGAAGCAATTGACTGGCCACTGTTTGAGGCAGGATACTGGACTAGATGGGCTGTAGTCTGATTTGACAGAGCTCCTCTTATGTTCTTATGTAAGGCTATGAGGAAGCAATCAAAACAAACAGTAATTAAACCCTAGATAAGGAAAGAACACCTGCATGATTAAGCAACTAAGGCTTAAGACCTAAGCCATCTATAGAAAGTGGGGTCCAGGAACTGCAGTCAGACCTCAGTTTCCACCATCCAGAAGGTGTGCGTTGTTGCCAAGTAGTGTGTTCAGGGGTTTCTGATACATAGGGTGACACACAGGTGCAGGTTGTATGTATCCTTTCCATCTAAAAGGTGCTGTTTTTAGTTACCAAAGCCAGCCTTTTCACCTTATCAGCCATAGCTTGTTTTATTGCCTTTCCCAGTTAACATTATCATGTAAGCTAAACTTTGCCAGGAATAAATATTCTTCTGTTCAAACTGTGCCTGCTCATTGCCATGAATCCAAATGAACCCCCAGCTGTGTCTAGTTAGACACGGAATCATATGGATGGATTGAGAAGGCTTTAGTGGAAAGTACAGACAGATGGAAGGGAAGGGACAGATCAAAACCATTCCCCCTTCCACTCTGTCATCTTGATCTCCTGATCTCATAACTTTACTCCTTTATCTACTGGACAAGTGTGGTCTGTGCTAGAAAGTAAGAAAAATTTTTTGAGGAAACTCAGAAGTTCCAGGATAATGTATTCTAAGAAGTAAAATTCAAAGAATACTGTATAATACAATATTTCACAATTATTTTAAGCCATTCCGATCTGCAAAAATAAAATAAGGCTATCACAAACATTAAATCACTCTCCTTTAACAGTCCTTGCTCTCTATGGCTGCCTCCAGACTAACTAGCTAAATCCACAGTTAAAACAAAAAGCACAGTAAACTCCCTGTGCAGGGGAGACTGACCATTCATGCTCTGTAGTTTTCTGTATTGGAGTGGTGACAGGTTAGGCAGCAGACGCCATCACATGGGTTTAGGAAGCCAATCAAGTTTTGAGCTGCACTTCCTCATTAGCCGGCATCTTATCAATGCTTCTCGCCATGCTGCCTGCATTGGATCAAAACTTTGATTTATCTGCATAATGCGCGGCGAAAGTTCTTCATCCGGTACTAAGGTAAATGTGCAGTACCAGCTGTATAATGTAACACAGCTACTAAAGATTGATTGTTCTGTGTGACGGGACAATCGGAGTATAAAATGTGTCTGGATGCAGGCAGCATGGTGATACTGAAAAGGTATCTTAGGGTCTTTTCATACTTCAAGGATGGAGACGGCCCGGGGTTCCAGCACAGAGCATCCAAATACCATGGAGCCGCTTCCACCATGGAGCAGCTCCCAGCATGTGCAGCTACCGCATCTTTTATAGTTGGGTAGCTGTAAAAACTGCATCTATTCTAGGAGCAGCCCTGGATGCAGCTTTGACACCCACTTCCATGCGAAGGCTGGGTGGGGGTGAGGCAGCTGTGGTTGTGCAGTCACATGCCACATCACCCGATCGCCACAGCAGTGGCCCAGTGTGCATGGCCATTGCTATGATGAGGTGGATGCTTCCAATGGGAGGTGACTTACAGGATCATTCAGTCCAACCCCTTGCTCAATGCAGGGTTCTCATTACTCCTACAGATTGCAGATGCCAGAACACCAGGAACTGTGGTTAAAAAAATGTGACCAATAAAATTCCTCATAAACACAACACTCAGCTAGACACGTTTCCACTGTGAGTCTTTTTCAATGATGAAGACTGTTGTCATTTTTAAATTCAGTGCTTCTATTATTGGCCACACACACTTTTCTCATTTCATTGTGGCTGAATAAGGTGATACAGGAAAAACAAGTGAGAAGCTCACCACCTCGCATTATTCTGTTTTCAATTTCCCTTGGTTTCCTGCCTTGTCTGTTTCCTATCTTTCAAGCCTCCACTTTGCCCACTCTTGATAGAATAGAAGGTAGTGAATAATTGTTTTTATTGTGTTTTTAACTTATTTTAACCCTGTTTTTAATAGTAAATTCAAAAACACTTTGAGATGTGAATTAGAAGCTACATATAAATGTTTTAAGTGGACAGATGACTCAGCTTGGAGAATCTTGCAGTGCTCTAATCCTGGGCTACAGATATTCACTACTGCAGCAAAAATGACTGAGATTTTGACAGCAAGTTCTCAGAAATGGTATCAGAGTTAGTATCAGAGTAATCATAATTCTGAAACGGTGCAGATACCCTAAGGAACAAAGTCTGCCATTAATCCAGGCAATTATATAACTCAACAAGGCAAAATCTTATCTTTTCAATGACTTAGGAATTTCATTGGGTCATTTCTGCACT
This sequence comes from Aspidoscelis tigris stejnegeri, assembly GCA_023333525.1. Lineage (NCBI taxonomy): Eukaryota > Metazoa > Chordata > Lepidosauria > Squamata > Teiidae > Aspidoscelis > Aspidoscelis tigris. The sequence goes on along the minus strand of JALMGA010000002.1, from coordinate 83,988,705 downwards.
CTCCTTGCTTGGAGTGGTCCAATTTGTCCTCTCTAGCCTTTTCCAGACCAAGTACTTTAGGTGCTATCCACATTGCCAGGCAGGAATGCTGTCTGTCCAGACAAACCCTGGCAGCAGTGCAGCCCAACACCTGCAAGTGTTCTGGTCCACACACCTGACTCCACACCCAAAGCACCATCCACTCCTGTTAGCAACTAGCTTCATTACTAGTACAGTGAGAAAGAACAATGTTCAGAGATAGCCTACTTCAAAAATGATCTTCAAAGTCTGAATCAGCTTTGAAAATGGGTCTGTGACATTTAATTTGTTCTGGACCAGGTGTAGAAACATTAGGGCCTGGTCCAGAACGGACAGTGTTAGTATGGTTTTAGACCTCTTCAAAAGACCTACAGATAATCTGGAATAGGGCCCTCTTGGGATGATTCTGGGTTGGAATAGCACTAGACTTGTGCAGACAAGGTAGGCAATATTACAATATGTCCTTTTAAATACTAATTATGGACACTTTGGTACATAAGGCATAAGTAACCTTGTGTCAGAGTGGGCATATAAAACTATTGGCATTAATATGTCAAGTCCAAAGAGGACCATAGGAACCTTGGAACTTTGGTAAAGTGGACAACCATTCTGTTAAGAAGTACAAGCCTGAAAATGTTTGCTTTCCTGCTCCTTTTCCTGCCCCTTTCTTTAGGCCTGCGAGGCAAGGCAGAGTGGTTACTCTTTCAGATTCAATAAAAAGTAATGGCTTGAACTGGACACAAACTCTACACTTAACCTTGGGTTTTTATATGTCCTGATAGCAGCCCAAAATAGCAATACATGTAAGCAAGGCATCTTTTGTCACTTAGATCAACTTTACTGTTTAAACTGATAAAGGGTGTGTTGCCATAGAAGTTTAAATCCAAATTGAATCTGTTTTTGGGATCCTTCAATCCCATTTAATTTTTTATTCCCAAACTTTACGAGGACTGTCGTGGTGCGCCCTCAGCCCCAAACGGATCTCTTCCACTTTACTGCACTGCGTTTTAAATTATTCTCTAAATAAATAATGGCTTCTCTTTAAAGCTGCATTGGCCAAGTTGGTCTTCAGCCCTGCTAAAGAGCACACCACTTTCCCCTTGCCTCAACAAGTAAACCCCCTAGTGGAGAAGCATCTATATCAGCCTCCCATGGCTTGCTTTCTCCTGCTAGCTTTCACTTGTTTTAAAGACACAGAGTTCCTTTCCCTAGGAATCCCCATTTATAAATATATAGCACTTTAGGCTCTTGTCTTCTTAAAATAAGTACTTGTTCTTTATTGTTAACAATTGTATGAATAGAATAGTCAGTAAAATAAATAAATAAAATAGTCAGCAGGCTCTATTCTACCCTAGGCTGTCTATGGGTCTCTCCCTGGCTCTTCCTAGCCTAAGACCTTATGGATCTATGTGGAACTATCTTGGCAATTTTCCCCTCAGAATGCAGAGCAATTTCACCCGGACCTCCCACCCAGAAAAATCCCAAGCATAGAGCAAATTCCTCTGGTTTCAATGCCTTTTATACTTCTGCAGCCTGACATGGCATCACCTGATTGGCTGCGCCTATGGGCATCTCTCCCCCTTCCATTATGCTAATTAGGGTAGCCTAGCCCTTTGCTTACCTGTAGTTTTCATCCTTACACAGTAAAAGCATTTCATACAATGAATATTTTAAAATACATTACAAACATTTCACATTAAATACAATAACTAGTCATGAGGCATCACAAGGACTATCCTGCTAAAATCCACAAAAAAAAGTCCTCAGAGGCCACATTTCCACTTGACTGAGTGTGCAATCTAGCTGTCCCCATTTGCTTGAGGATAACATGGGCTGAATCTGAATACTGCCATTCCCACTCAAACTGCAAAAATCCCCAGCACAGAGAAACAGGACCTTTTAATCTCCATCCTTTGTGCAAACCCTGTAAGCCTTCCCTGCTCAGAATGAGTGAAAGAACAGACACACACAGGGCAATCACAAAACAATCACACTCTCCCTTTCACACTCTCCCTTTCAAATCAGACATTCCCAGTAATGTTACCTCCATTCACGTTACAGGAAAGGCAGCAAGTTTGCACTGAAGCAGATAAGCAAAAGAACAGACAGTGCAAAGCAATCTCTCCCTTTCAAAATGGAGGCTAGTAAAGACAGCTCACATGGAGGGGGAGGGAGAGAGAGGCTATTACTCTCCCTTTCAGTTTCCCTCCCCTCTGCAGCTTTTAAAAGTTTTCCCCTGTTCTGCCATCCTTAGTACAAATGTACCTCTTGAGGCTGGAGTTTTTAAAAAGTCTTCCTTTCCTGTCCTCTGCAATCGCATCTCTCATAATTGCAGTGTACTCAAAGCAGGCATGGCAAGGGGAGGGGGGGGAGAACTTCCCAGCTGTGAAATCCCACCCACATCTGGCAGGCATTGGCCAGCAAGAAGAAGAAGAAGAGTTGGCTTTTCTATCTCATTTTTCTTACCCATTTAAGGGGACTCAAAGTGGCTGACAAAGCTTTTCTATTCTTCTCACAACAAAACACCCTGTGAGGTAGGTGGGGCTGTGAGAGCTCAGAAGAGAGATGTGACTGGCCCAAGTTCACCCAGCTGGCTTCATGGGGGAGGGCAGAATTCAAACCAGTATTCCCAGATAAGAGTCCGGCTCCCTAACCACTAGACCAAACTGGCTCACAAGGATAGATCTGCACCCTGAGTAGTCTGGTAGCATTCCCAAAGGTGAAAAAAAAAAAAGCAAGCTGGGCTCCAAAAGGGGACTGAGAACAGTTTTTCTGAGGACTTTTTTTCTGCAAATTTTAGCAGGATACTCCTCATAAAGTCCAGGAATAAAAAATTAAATGTGATCGGAGGATCCCAAAAGCAGATTCTATTTGGATTTAGACTTGTATGGGAACACACACAGAAAACCTGGGCAGTCCTCGAGACTGGGCCACTGTCCCCACCCAGAACAGATAATAAAAATAGCTCCCAGAACAGAATATGGCACACTTTTCCCTCCTATCAAAGACTTTCTTGCTATATCCTCAGTTCCTTTCTCCAGCATTACTCGATCCAGTTTCTTCCTTTGCCATTGTCGTTGCTACCAAGATAACTAACTGAAAACACTGAGCATAGATACATGGATTGCTTACTATCCAGCCCCCATCTCTTAAATAATTTAACCAAATGATATTTTGTCCTTATTGCTTGCATATTTCTCTCACTGTAATGGATCACTATCTTTTGTTTACATTCAGCTTAATCAAGGGGAAAGAACTTCTTGTGGCCTTTCTGCTGTTCTCTCCTTTTTCCCTGGGAATACTTTTGCTTCCTTAACATTTCTTTCCCACTCTTCTCAACTAACCTTAGCCTTTTAACTCCATCCACCCTCACTACTTCTCTGTTATTTCTGGTAACATCTGCACTCACCTGCTGGCCCACACCAGGAGCACTTGTGGAACACCACATCTGCACAGCTAACTGGTCCACTGGGAGGTTTTGTACCTCCAGGGACCAGCCTGTCTGCATGAGAACAGGTGTTGGAGCGGCCCCTGACATGAAAATGGCTCTAGTGGTTAGGGAGATGGACTCTTATCTGGGAATACCGGGTTTGATTCCACCCTCCCCCATGAAGCCAGCTGGGCTTAGTCACAGCTCTCTTCTGAGCTCTCACAGCCCCACCTACCTCACAGGGTGTTTTCTTGTGGGGAGAAAACCAGAAAGGTTTGTCAGCCGCTTTGAGTCCCCTTAAATGGGTGAGAAAAGCAGGGTAGAAAAGCCAACTCTTCTTCTTCAACTCTTCCAGAGACTCCTGCACATTTCAGGGTTCCATTGCTGGGGATAAAATGGATCAACTATCCATTGTGAGGACAACTGGTCTGGTGTGCCAGATGTCCAAAGCCAGTGTAATTTCATCAGGCTCTCAGAACCACTCCTGGAAGTGGGCCACCCAGTGAAAATATCCCTGACTGGCAACTTTGGAGGTCAGCTACTGCTGCTGTCTTGGTCTCCATTGCTCAGTCCAGGCCAAGATGAACCCCCACGGTGTACCAGTTGGAAATGCCCTCTCATTCTTACATATTACCTCAAGCTGTCTTCCATATTCCTTCCCTCACTGGTGCATTCCCTGGCCTTACTCCCAAAATGAGAGAGACTGTCCTTAGAATTTTCCATTACTTGTAGAAGCTACAATAAGAAGAAGACTTACTGAAGATTTTAAGAAGCTTGGGGCAAGGGGGAAACATGGAAATTATAAATAAAAATCATTACTGGGCCTGGTTTCTTTTATAAAAGGTTGCAATGTTCTCTGTATCTTTACATCTTCTGAACTTTGCAATCTCATAGCAGTAACTTTTAGAACATTAAAAGTTCAAAGGTGAGGCAATGCACAATCCTTCCCTTGTACTGATAGGGTTACTTTATCAGGGAATCCTCATCAGGCTGCTTTCATGATACCTAGATATGAAAGGTTTGTCAGACTGTTTCTGGAGCTGTAGTTTCTGGAGGTGAGTTAATAGATAGTCCTCGACAGCTGTTGTACCATTTCATTTATGGCTGTGTGTTTTTCAGACTTTAGAATCCCCATAGTTACATTCAAAGAACAAAGCCTCAGACTGCACAGCTTATGAGAGAAATACCTGAATATTTCTTGTTGTCAGTTGGCGCTACATAAGGTAAGTTGCTTGGGTGTCTTGATTTTCCATTAATGTCAATCATTTTTTCAGACTGAATTAGTGGGAGGGCAGAAAGAACAGCAATAATATTAATTATTGTATTTTGTAATATGGATATATTGGTTGCATTTTAAAATTAATAAAATTATTTTAAAAATAATAATAATTTTAAAATCCATGCTGGATATGCAATTGTCAATGGGATTCATTGCCCTTATTTGTGTTTTAATTGCTTCCCCCACATATCTTTTCTTAGGTGTGTTCCCAACATGGTATCACAAAACTCGACTTTGTCACGGCTGGCAATTGTGGTTGCCACATTCTTCACATTGGTGGTGGCAACTGTGGTAGCAATGCTTGTGCTTCACTTTTCCTCAGGCAGTAGTGGTGAGTCTTATGATTTGTGGCCACATGGGTTTGTAAGCATTCCTGTTTGGGATGGCCATTCCCTTTCTTGCAAGAGGAACAGGCAAACAATCCCAGCCAATAGTGTCCAACAGGGGGAGCTTCTCAAAGAGGTTACGGTTACAGCAACAAGTAAAAAATTGAAGAAATATTGTCCAACAGCCTATTTTTAAGAAGATCTGAGTGGTGTGACCTGGATGGCATTGTTGACTGCAAGTCTTGTGTTTAATGAGTCAGAGACACCAACTCTGGCAACCACAAATAAAGGGAGTTGGATAGATGGTTGGTTGGGAAAAAGAAGGCAGATTCCCATAACTTGCAATTAAGCAATGCCTGCTTGGATTTTCTCTTCAATACAACCTTTAGAGTTACAGGACCTCTCTCCTGTTTTCCATATGGTAACTCTATTATGGGTGGCTATCAATTTTCCCCCTACAGGACAATTTGGTGGAGCTTTGACAACAAATGTTAGAGACTGGAAAAACAGGACATTTTCTTTTGGCTTTTGTGTGATTCCTGTGGCAGAAATAAACATACACTAAAGCTCTCTATCAGCAGCTACTTCTCATTTTAGAGATTACACTTACTGAAACTCAGGGCCTTTCTGTACTTAATGCTAAAGTGATATAACAAGGATCTAGAAGCATCTCTCCAAAACAGCTTTTGAAACTGGGCTTCCCAATTGCTACTATCTTTGGTCCTTACATTCTAAAATCAGATTTTTCAGTTTATAATAATTGTGTGATTATTTCCATATTTATTCCAGATGGCTATTTAATTGGTGTTGGCCGAGCTGACTGTACTGGTCCTGTAGCTGAGGTACCTTTAGTAAGTACGCAGTTTTGGTATTCTTTTCTTCTTTTTAATGGAAGACAAAAATATATTTTTTGTTTTGCTCCCTTTTTGGACATGTCAACAATAAATTAATATATAGCTCTCTGCATGAGTTGCCCTGATGAATTTCACGTAAATTGGATCCGTCTGTGATTTCAGTTTTTTACTTTGATTGTCAGCATGATCTGGAATCCTGCCCTCAGTTGGTTGATAATTTTGGTTTCCATTGACTGTTGATGCATCATTTTGGTCTCAATAAGTTACACAATTTATATCAGCAAAGGTTTTTAACTTAATCTTTCTTTCGTGGAGATCCAGTATATGATTTAAGCATTCCCTTAATTTATTAGAGCAGTGTATGAATTCAAAATAGATTTCCCTATTTGATGCTGAACACAGAAATTCCTATTTAGGATCAAGTATCTACAACATTGTACTATTAGTATAGTTCATGGAATGTTGTGTTTCCTGCAGATGGGCTATGCAAATGCAGACCAGGTTGGTGGCGGCATACTCTCACGACTCTATTGTAGAGCAGTTATTGTAGCGCAGTCTGATAATCCAGCCAAACGTATGGTGTTTGTTACTGTCGAATCGGGCATGATGTCTCAAAGGGTTAGGTTAGAGGTAAGTATAAAAAATATAGTTATTTTTCTTTTTAAAATGTATCATCCAAAATCTCTCAGACATCCATAATTGTTACTTCTTATACGTGAGGTTGCAATATACACAAACTATATGGAATATTGTGGAGAGCATCCAACTGGCCCAAAGTAAAAAGAAAGAAAAACAAAACAAAAAAAACCCTGTACTTGGGAAAGTCAGTTTATTAACATAAAGTGAGGAGCCTAAGGGCTTTTCTGCTCTTACCTGCCCATGATCCAAACTAGGGCTAGCAACAAATGTGCATAACTTTGGAGCCCTTTGGAAACCCATTTTGGCAGCATGCTGTCATGTGTTGCTGAAATGGGCTCCCCAATAGTCCAGAAAACGGAGGTGCACACTTACATGATCTGCATCTGACCAAACTGGTACCTCAATAGTCCTTGATGTTGAGGACTGCCAGTAATCCAAATCAGGGGCCTGCAATCTCGATTATGTTCTGTCCTGTGCAGACAGTGTACAAGTAGTGGGTGGGGCCTCTCTGGTCTTAACTAACAATGCAATCAGAAGAGTTTGCATCTGACTATGAGGGATCCAGATATGAAGTAGAGGTAAGTGCAGAAAGGCCCTAAACTGAGGGTGCCTCCAGACAGGGACTGAAGCAGCAAACTTCCTCCGTGCTTCTTTGCCCGCAGTATTCTAACCCTCCCCCCTGCATATTAGAAAGATACTGATTTATCAGCATCTTTTTAACATAAACTTACCTTTGAATGCTCCACTACCACTGCCACTCAGTAGAGAAGCTGAAACTTCCAATCTGCCAGTCTGGTAGACTGGAAGCCATTATGGCATCCCTGCAAAGCTTCAGATCTGTCAGTCTGGTGGACTGGAAGCCCCTGTGGAGGGGCATTGAACCCTCTGCACAGGGAACTCTGGAGGCACCCAAATTCACAGAGATTCACCTGGAAAAAGATTGTTATAACTGACAACAGTCTTCTATTGATCCTCCCCCACTTCTTTAGAATGTTTATATTGTATCAAAACTTATATCTTAGAATTAAATTTAACTCTTGTGATCAGTTTCCCAAGGAGATCCTTATTTTTAGAAGAGTAAACAGTTGCATTTTGACCTCAACCTTACTAACTCCTACATTAATAAATTAGTAGTACTGCTATGCTGTCCACATGCCTCTTCTCCCCACACCAATTTCAAATACCATTCTTTGAAACTGAAAGTGGTTGGAAGAACCCTGTGGCCCTGTCTCCAAGCAATTTAAAGTCTGCTAAAAATCTTCTTTTGCCTCTGAGCGCCCCCATGCCAGGGTTTTCAACAAGCTTCCAGCGCTACAAAAGCAGGAAAACCCGTGACAAAAAAGTGCCCTTTAAAGAAGAGTTTCACTGCTCTTTTTGGAAGTCACAGGTTTTCCTCGCAGCATTTACCTTGGGGACTCTCTGTGGCAAAAGGGGCAGGGATAGCCGCCTGCACACACAGCAGTAACACATTCACACATCTCCCAGAACTGCAGCAGCTTCCCTTCCCTTCCCTTTCTAAAGCTCAGAACTTTCAAAGAGCCAGAATTGTGCAGAATTGCAACATTGTTGCAATTGCTATCAGGTGTGAAGTGGGTGGATTATTGCTACAGTGTAACGGCTGCTGTACGGAGTGGATTTTGACAGTCAGAGGGAAAGTGTTGAGAGTGAAGTCTTGAGAGAGATCGCATGGCCAATGGCTGCAGCCGCTGCCTTTGCCAGGGTGAATTTTGAAGTGTTGAGAGTGAATGAGCAATCACGCAGCCGCTGCCTTTGCCAGGGTGGGAAGCCATTTCGGGGGGCGGAGATCTGGGAGACAAACAGAGAACCGATGGCTATTTTTCCTTGGACTTTTCAGGGGTTGTCTTCCTGGTTGTGGCCACGCAGAGCACAGTCCCTCCCATTCCCGCTGGCAGCCTATAAACCAGGGAGGGGGTGGGGAGAAAAAGATGCACGCAAAGAAAACACGCTTCCGTGGGGATGGAAGTTGCGTTTAAAATGTGTGTTTTGCTGAGCCTCATCCGGACGCTTATTCCAGAAGTGCACGGCACTTTTAAAGTCTGCTTGAATAGATTGACGGCAGAGGGAACCCAGAGAGGCAAATAAGTCTTTTGGGGATGCAGCCTGAGAGTCTTTTAAACCATTTTGCTGCTAGGGCACTGTAGCAGCACTTTTGGTGGCATGGCAGAGCAAGAATGCAGCATCAGCATAAATCAGGGATGTGCACGAATATTCATAACATTCAAAGTTCATACTAATTTGAATCAAATGTTTTGATACTTTCATATGAAGCTTTGTATGGGATTCATATGGGACTGAGCATTCGAAGGGGATCTGTTCAAATGAGTACGAATTTTCTTGCATTAGATTAAATACAAATCGAATACACACAAAAAATCTGCATCTCTAGTACAAATGCCACACTTTTTTCTCATACTGAATGCTCAGTGGGATGCAGCCTATATTTATTTTTAAAAACATTTCTATACCACTTCCTCGTAATCTAAAAGCAAAGTTAGAAACAGTTTAAATTATAAACAATTTTATAATGTATGAACATTATTGAAAACTAGTTGGGGGGGTTTACATCTATATGCTCCTCCACTTGGGTTCCCCTGCCTACCCCACCTTATGAATTGCTACAATATGGATAGTAATTGATTTGAGCAAATTATTAGTAAAATCTGTGGTTGACACATTTAGTTTTCTGTTTATTGTGAGCCGCTTTGAGATATAATTTTGTTTTATTGAAAAAGCAGTCTAAAATTTAAAACATTGTGGCTGAATCATTTTTATGGTGTAATGAAACAACATGACTATAATTATTTTTGTTTGCTTGTTTTAGGTAATGCAACAGTTAAAACAGAAATATGGTGATCTCTACAGGCAAGACAATGTAATTCTGAGTGCAATTCACACTCATTCAGGTCCTGGAGGCTATTTTCAATACACTATCTACCTGATTGCAAGCAGAGGCCTTATAAAGCCATCACTTCATGCGCTTATTAATGGTATTGTAGAGGTAAGAAAAAGCATTTCCTGTTACTTTTACTGTGTGACAAATTCTTTTAAGCATGCATTGGGGAAACCTGTAAGGAGATATTCTAGAAAAAGATTAATAAGATCTGGTTTACTGGGAGATAATAAATGCTCTAGAACTATTTTTAAGGAAATGGTCCTAATTTCAAGGAGTGAATTCTGCAACTGGCAATGTATATAATGCTGTGTTTTTAATCTGCTCTTAATTGGATGTAATTACCATTGAGCTTTGGGGAGTGGCTGTAGCTCAGAGGTAAACTGTCTGGAAAGTAGATGGTTGTCAGTTCAATTCCTAGCATAAGAACATAAGAGGAGCCCTGCTGGATCAGGCCACAGCACATCTAGTCCAGCATCCTGTTGCACACAGTGGCCCACCAGTTGCCCATGGGCACCTCAAGCAGAGACAAGGGCAAACCTGCTCCTTCTCTCGAATCCCAGCAAATGGCCTTAGAAGCATCCTGCTTGTCCCCCAGCCTGAAATATGTACTCAGGCATCCATTCTAGTAGCCATTGATACATCTGGCATCCATAAATTAGCCTCTCCCTGGAAGTAGGCAATAGCAAACTACTTCTGTATTTCTATCAAGAAAACTGCACAGCGATGGCCATGGAAGTGCCCACACAGTCAACCAGGAATCGGCCATGACTTGGTGGTACTCAACGGCAATAACAAACATGTACTGGGTAATCCTGAACAGTGAAGGAGAGTTTCACTCCTGCATTTCAGAACTGTTGCGTTTGGTTTCTTATTAACATTTTATTTAATGCTTCATTAATTTTATTTCCCCCCCATTTTTCAGAGTATCGATATAGCTCATCAAACGATGGTGAAAGGACGCATTTTTATCAATAAAGGCTTGGTAGAGAACAGTCAAATCAACCGTAGTCCTTTCTCTTACCTTAATAATCCAGAATCAGAAAGACTCAGGTAATGAACCAAAAAAGTTGTCCTTTCCACTGAGAGTGAGAGTTGAGAATCTTGCTGATTTAAACATAAAGCAATGGTTGGTTATTGGCAGGATTTTACACTTCAGCACCATACCTGTTCCTTAGGAATGTAGATTTTTATTGGAATATTTTTTTTCAAACAGCAGAGATCCACTACAATATACAGCTGCTCACAGCGAGACCAATTAGTTCAGATCATGACGTGCCATCTGCACTTCCATATTGGCCCAATCCAATCCCCATGCCAGCCCTGAAACTTGCATGAGCTTCGGGGCCAGTCACTAATAGCTTCAAAGGGCTACGAACAAACATTCTTGCCTGCGAGCCTCTGGGAACCCATTTTGGTGGCATGCTTTTGTGTGCCACTGAAATGGGTCCCCCAGTAGTCCAGAAAATGGGGGCATGCCTTCTGCATGCCTCTTTGTTCCACTCCAGGTCCCATTAGTACACTGGTAGTCCTTGATATCGAGGTCTGCCTATCACCCACATCAAGGGCTCCTTGATCAGAATCATTCTCCATCCTGAGCAGATAGAGCATACCCATGGTGAGCAGTGCCCCACTGAGGAATCCTGCTCTAGAACAAAGATAAGTATGAAAAGGCCCTTTGTTCTCCTCCCTTGAATAATGAACTGCTGTTCCATTTACCTTCAGGAAAGTAGTATTTTCAGTGACATGTTAAAGGTAAATGTAGAAGTACTTGAAAGGTGAAATCCCTTCCATTCACAACTCTTGCTGCCGCTTCACTTTGCTTAACTCTCTCTTTGAGCCCCATACACACTGCTTCTTGATTAATCTTGTTGAAGTCCTCTTCCTTAATTTCCACATCTAGTTATCATAGGAAAAGATAGGCATATGAAAAGGCAGATCATCCCAAAGCAGGAAATTGCAACAAAATAAACAGTAGAGGAAAGGGAGGTAGTGATGTAGCTGGGTTGCTTACCTACACTTTGAAAACGCACATTACATTCTAAATATTGGCTTCCACAAAGCCAATGAGATCAGAATCCAAAATTACCTAAGAGCACCAAGTGCTCTAATCCTGTTAATGCTACTAATCTTTGTGTAGGCCTTGTACTGTAAAACCGCCCTCCCTCAGCTTGCTCTCCTGAATGTTCTCATTGCACTGTGGACATTAGTCTGATTCAGAAGTACTGTATTCTTTATGCAGATATACATCAAACACAGATAAAGAAATGGTGATCCTGAAGATGGTTGCTGATAATGGCCAAGATATAGGACTTATTAGGTAAGAAGTCAAAGCAACATCTCCTCCACGAAAAGTAAGATAAACATTGCATAAAGATGCAATTGTTAGTTGCCTTTATTAGAGGAAAACATGAGGGGCATCTACACAGTCATTGTGGGCTGTGCCAGATCCATTCTGGGACCACATGGTCCATATACCAGCACATTCCCTGAGCTACACAGACCCAACACATTGCCCATTGCTATGCATGGAAACTACTACTGGAAGCACTTCATTTGTTGGTTTGTTGGTTTGCATTTTTATCCCACCCTATACCCAGAGGTTTCAGGATTACATTACAAACTAAATATAAAGATGAACATACAAAAATAACAGTGCCTGAAAGTGGGAAGGAAAAGCTGTTTGCTTATTTAGCCAAAGGCCAGGGCAAAGAGATGCATCTTCACTGCTTTCCTGAACATGTAAACTGAAGGGGGCCTGACGCACCTCAGGGCGCAGACTACTTCATAATCTGGGAGCCATCACTGAGAAGGCCATACCCAGGGTGCCCACCCATTTTGCTACTGAGTGGAAGTAAAATGTTCTTGTAGAACTCTGAAGTAGTCTCCCTAGCAGGCCAGGTTAGATCCCAGTTCCTACCACTGCTGTGCAGATATATGGCAGCAGCAGGAATGCCCCAGGTTCTATTCTAGAGCTCACCAACATTTCTTTTAGGCTCTAAAAGACAGCTCATTTCTGTGGCTGGTTGCAAGTCTGTGGGGAAATATCTCAGCCTACGACTTGGCTACCTCTTTGAATTTACATAATGCTGTGCCATGCCCCCCACAAACCAGCCATGCCTCATCACGCCACACTGTTTTTCTTCAGTCAGTGGGTGGTTGGCACTGTGGGATGCCCCCAGCCATCTTTCTTTCGATATATATATATTTCCTGATTCTTTGTTAATAGCTGGTTTGCAGTTCACCCAGTCAGCATGAACAGTTCCAACCATTTGATAAACAGCGACAATGTGGGTTACGCAGCATATCTTCTGGAACAAGAGAAGAATGTAGGCTACCTGCCAGGAAAGGTAAAAACAATTTATTGGTAGCCATTGGTAACAGAGATTTGACCAATACAAATTTGTTATTTGTTAATCTTTCACAGTAATGAGTTAAAAGCGGAGATTCCAGTTTGCTTTATTGATTTATCTTTTGATATTATGGAAAAGTTCCATATTATATTTGACCACGGAGTTCCTGGTTTGAGAAAGATAATTTAAAAATTGTACGGCATCAGAGTAGCTGGAAGATTGAATGTTTCTTTTTCCACTTAAAGAGTGGGGACTGTTTCATTTTTACTATTGATCCAGATTAAGGAGCCCCTAAATCCAGATCACAGGCCTCCTCATCCACACAATAATGTGGATCAAGGAGGTCCCAGCCCTGCTGGTCCAGCTTCGTCTGCACTGGATGGAGCCAGATCCAGATAAAGGAGGGCCTTAATCTAGGTGGAAGTTCGCACTTCCCATCCTGTCCAGGGGAGGAGAATGGTGAACATCCACCGTCATGTACTAGCATTTGCACTTGCAAATGAAAGTACATGACAACCCACCCACCCACAAGCATCCAAACACTTATCTGAATGTAGACGGTGGTCTGGGTGCCACCATCTTGGGTCACAATGCCAGTGTCATTGCACAGGCACCGTTGCCATCACTGGGAAAATGGTGATGCACCGCACACTCGCAGTGATGTCAGCACATCACATGATGCACCAGCATGCTTGCGCGGTGTGTCACATACCTGTCAGTGCACCACAGAGGTGTGGATGGGGACGCTGCTAGACGTGGTAAGTGCGCATGTGAAACACACATAGTTTGCTTTCATTTTTGACATCAGTTTCAATAATTTCTTTCTGGGCTAAACAAGAATTGATTATGCTTATGCATTTTTAAGCATAACAGTACATCATATTTTTGGAAACACAGAAATTAATTTGTCAGAGATTCTGTACAATATCTTTGAAAGAGTCATTCGTTTTCTTATGCTTTCAGGGACCATATGTAGCAGCTCTTGGATCATCAAATTTGGGAGATGTGTCTCCAAATACAAATGGCCCACGATGCATAGACACAGGAGAGTCGTGTGAAAATCTCCATAATTACTGTCCAGTAGGAGGGGTAAGTATTCTGGCTACACTGGAACTCTAGGGATGTGCACAATGGTTTTTCTTGCATTTGATTTATATTGACTAGAATGTAAGAAAATTTGTATTTGTTTGAATAGATCCCCTTTGAATGTGGTAGGGTTCTATTTGATACAAATGTATTCATAAGAATATCTGATACAAATGTATATATATCTTGTACATATCCAAAACGTTTTTGATGCATATCCCGTAACATATCTGCTCTGAGAATGTCAAATCCACCCTGAATCCACTTTGAATCCACTCTCAATTCATGTCGAATGCACTCTGGAGCTTTCCCACCTCCCCATTTCACAGATGTTCCAAAACATTCATACAAATACAAATGTCAATGTATGAATGTCGTAACGTTCAATTCACATATGAATGTCCAAATTTGTACGAATATTGAATGTTACAAATTTACTCTTCTGCAGTTGCTTCATGCTTAGGGTGCCTCCTGATGCAGATTAAAACTGAGAGAGAGCCATTACAGTTTACAAATTAAACGTCCTGTTCTGGTGCTAAGTTTTGCTGCCCAAGCACATGCAAGCAGATGGTGCTATTTTGTTCTGAAATAAGCAATAGCTCCTGCCTTCTGTGGAAACAAAAAGAGCAAGATCAGCTTACAGAAACCTCCTTCTGTGAGAAAATTAAATGAAAAAAGCAGATAGCTTGCTGCATTTGCAGAGAAAAATTGTGTGGTTCACATCCAGGAAGGAGTATATCCTGTAGTCGTTCACAAGGATGCAGAAGAAATAAGATTCCTGGTAAATTTTGAGTGGATTATTTGAAATCCAGGCAAATGGAATTATATTGTAGGAATTAGATGTCATTTTGCATTGATATCTGTACATTTCCTAAAGAATATGGAGTGGCTATGCTCACACTTAAGGTTTAATTCCACTTCAGTCCACTTTCAGAGTGAGAGCATTCATCAGCAAAGTGACAAGCTGTTTTCTTTCAGTTTTAAATCCCTTGGAAAATTCACCTTTGGGATAAAGAATGTGGAAAGAAAATTACTGGTCACTCTGCTGATGTGTTCTGTCACTCTGAAGGTGGACTGAAGCTGGATTAAACCTTAGGTGTGACTACAGCCATTGAGACACATTTAATGCAGGCATCATGAACATGTGCACAGTTGCAAATATATGCATCCTGGCTATATTCATTTTGATTTTTGCATGAAATTCCGTAGATGTATCTATGCATTCATTTATATAGTGATGCATCCAGAATGAATTAGAATGAATTTATGAAAGAAGGAAAGAAAAGCTGCTTGGGTCTACATTAAAATGTAGTAAAAAGGTAGCTTAGAAGTGCATTTCAGATGACAAGATGTGCTCATCATGTTCATGAGAGAGGAAGGGTGAGACTCGTGTATGAACAAACCCACCTGTGAACCATCTCTACGCCACCTTAGAAAAGCTTCTTTTTTCTGTATGTGAACTGATTGCTAAAAAGACCTTTGCATGAAAAATGAAACTGATTTAAGAACCTCAGATCCTTCCCTAATTAATTCTATTGGCCCTTCTGCTCTGCCTCCTGTCTGCATTAGACAACAGTGTAGTTGTCTTCTGGACCTCTTTTGTCCACATGCTCATGCAGACTAGAGTTGCCCCCCTCCCCCCGGTATGCTCTGCTGCCTACATAAGACTGAGCATATTCTGAATCAGGAATTCCAAAATGGCCTCCTGGTCACCTTCTGGGCCAGAATACTGATAGCTCCATGTTGGTGGTATGCCTTGTTGGGGTTCTGAGTCCAGGAACTTTTGTTCCTGGCTGCTGGGGCAGGCTCCAAAGTTCATGTGAGATTCAGGGCTGGGGCTGGGGTGGGGCTGATCCAGAATAGATCAGGACCAATCCCTCCCTGATCCAGACCTGCAGATCTAGAACTGCTCAAGTAAGAGCAGAAAGGTGCTATGATTCCTCTATAATTTATCAATTCTCCCCCTCCTCCTCCTGGACAATTCTAGAAATAAAACACATTCCAGGAGGGTTGACAAAGTGCCTCCTCTGTGCAAATCCTTAATAGTTTGAGCGGAAAAGTGACTTGATTTATCTTCCTGAGCCAACCAGGCTGGGTCTGGCTCATGGCTCTGATGTGACAGCGCTTGGCAACATTTCAAGTATGCAGGCTATGCAGCAAGGTGAAGTTCAGTATTTTGAAGAAGCAGAAGGTATTTGGACTGAGTGCTGGAGGAGACATGAGCAGGAATTAATCCAGATTTAAGAGAAAGTAGTGCTGGAGACATGAGAACTATGGGCAAGAATTAATCCAGGGACCTGTTTGCAACTGACCATATTCTGGAATATATCTCCAGACAGGAGTCTGTGATCCTCTGGCAGGACTCACTTGGGCTTGCTGTAGCCTGTGCTAGAATGTGGGCAGCAGGCCTCAATTCTGGGATATATTCCAGAATAAAGCCAAGTGTGAGCAAGCCCCAGATTTAAGAGAAAGGAGATGAGCAGTGGAAAGGTTAAACAGGACTTTAAAAGGAAAGACAAGGAACTTGTATACACCGTATATGTTAGCGTTACATAAAACAGATATATAAAGCCTTATCTATTAACCTTGGCTGTATTGCAGATTCAAATGTAATCGTTGAAATCTCAGGATCAAAGTTAATAGTTGAGCTAGACATGGCATATCTTTAAAAAGGGGCAGGAGGCAGCTTAATTTAAAGATTAACAAGGTGGTTTTTTTCAGGTGAGACATAGTGCACATCAGACAGATCTTTTTTCAGTATGTGGCTTGGACCCTTAGGGAAAAACTATCAGTGGCATCAATAGGCTTTCCTGTCACCCAAGCCATGTGGAGTAGAAATGTTCATTTTTTATGGTTTTAAAATAGGAAGAAATAATCCTCCTTTCACAGTTTTTCCCTGTAAAGACCCAATACATAAGGGGAGGATAGAGCTGGTGTTCATGGCTACAGGCCACATATCTCAAGTCCAGATCTATCATCAAAAGCAATGTGGTGGATCTGCAACTATCAAGCAGTATGAGGCTTCCCAGGCAGAGCATCTTCAAGAAAATCTAGAATCCCATTCCAGATTTTATTGAATTTGCTCTGTCTAGAAAGCTGTACACTGCTCGATAGCTGCAAATCCATTTTCACTCGTCTGTACTGTTGTGAAAAATTGTATGTTACGGTGATTGCTTTTGACTAACTAATTTTTAATTTTGATTCCCTTTGAAATCCAATTTTAGGCCAAGGTGTGCATAGCTTCAGGTCCCGGTAAGGACATGTTTGAAAGCACCCGAATCATTGGGCAAAATATTTACTTGAAAGCAAAGGTATGTCTTGATGCGGAATCCAGAGAAGAGTTCTAGAATCCTTTTCGTTTTAAATGGATCATTCTGATGTCTTTGAAAAAATCTGAATCTTTTCTTTTCTGCTACAATTCTCTGCCAGTTTGCCAAATGAGTCTCAGTCAAGTTTTTAACATTAACCTATAAGGCCCTAAATGCCTTAAGCTCCATATAGGGCTGTAAGGTCCACCTTGGCACTCTGCTCCTTTAGGTCAATTAATTCACGGAGGCAAAGGAGCCTTTCTTGCTGGCCATACTAGTATTTCTTGATTTCAGCAAAACATTTGACAAAGTATCTCATGCGATCCTCATTGAAAAATTGATCAAATATGGGTTTGACAAGGCAACTATAAGGTGGGTTCAAAACTGGCTTAGTAATCGTACTCAAAGAGTGGCTTTAAATGGCTGCACATCCAAATGGAGGGAAGTGTCAAGTGGAGTACCACAAGGTTCTGTCCTGGGCCCAGTTATGTTTAATGTTTTTATAAACGATCTGGACGAGGGAGTTGAAGGGAAACTGATCAAATTTGCTGATGACACAAAGCTAGGGGGGATTGCAAACACCAGAGAAGAGAGAGAGAGGATTCAAAAAGATTTAGAGAAACTTGAACAATGGGCTGCAACTAATAAAATGGTATTTAACAAAGAAAAATGCAAGGTTCTGCACCTGGGCAAGAAAAATGAAAAAAGCACATATACAATGGGAGGAATTCGGCTGAGCAGCAGCACATGTGAAAAAGACTTGGGTGTCCTGGTAGATCATCAACTGAACATGAGTCAACAGTGTGAGGCAGCTGCAAAAAAGGCAAACGCAATCCTGGGGTGTATTAGGAGAAGCATAGAGTCCAGATCACGTGAAGTTATTATCCCCCTCTACTCTACCTTGGTCAGACCTCATCTGGAGTACTGTGTCCAGTTCTGGTCACCCCAGTTTAAAAAAGACACTGACAAGCTGGAGCAGGTTCAAAGGAGAGCTACCAAGATGGTGAATGGTCTGCAAACCATGTCCTATGAGGAACGGCTTAAGGAACTAGGAATGTTTAGTCTAACAAAAAGAAGACTGAGAGGAGACATGATAGCTGTCTACAAATACCTCAAGGGTTGTCACAAGGCAGAGGGATCAGCCCTGTTCTCACTCTCTCAAGGAAGGACTAGAAACAATGGGGTGAAACTGCAGGGGAAAAGATTTAGTTTAGATGTTAGGAAAAAATTTCTAACAGTAAGAGTGATCAACCAGTGGAACAGGCTGCCATGGGAGGTGGTTGGTTCCCCTTCGATGGAGGTCTTCAAGCAGAGACTGGACAGCCATCTGTCTGAGATGGTTTAGGAGATCCTGCCTTGAGCAGGGGGTTGGACTCGATGACCCAGGAGGTCCCCTCCAACTCTACCATTCTATGATTCTATGATTCAGAACAACAAAAGCTGGGTGACAGCATTCAGACCTACAGAACAGAGAGAAAATTGCCACCCCAACCTTTTTGTGTTACTTGTCTTTATACTGTCTTGGACCCACCAAGTTGATTAGATCATATAGGGCTCAATAGGGGTCTTCACACGTAGGTTGATAGTCAACTACTAGTGAACTTCTGAGGAAGGACATCTGCACTCCCAGAAGTCCACTAATTGTTCATTAGGCATGAAAGAAGAAGAAAAAGAAGAGTTGGCCTTTCTACCCCACTTTTCTCACCCATTTAAGGGGACTCAAAGTGGCTGACAAAGCTTTCCTATTCTTCTCCCCACAACAGACACCTTATGAGGTAGGTGGGGCTGTGAGAGTTCAGAAAAGAGCTGTGACTAGCCCAAGGTCACCCAGCTGGCTGCATGGGGGAGGGCGGAATCGAACCTGGTATTCCCAGATAAAAGTCCGGCTCCCTAACCGCTAGACCAGACTGGAGCATGAGGGGGCTCAGAAGAGGGCTATTCCCTCCACTGGAACAGACTTCAACTGAGTGCAAAGAAAGCCTTTATGTTTGAAAAAGTTTAAGGGAGCAAATCCTTGGTGAGATAAATGAGAAGCCTGAAAGTGGTTTTCATACAATTGCTGTTTGTGTATTTCAGGAACTAGCTGAGGAAGCTTCTGAAGAGATAAATGGCCCCATCGCTTCAGCTCATCAGTTTGTGGACATGACTAATGTTACTGTTCAGATCAATGCTACACATACGGTAAAGTATTTTCATTTGCCTTAGACACTTGTTTTCAGGTAGAAAAGCAGAACAGTAGTAGTGGGTTAACAAAAAAATGTAGCGCCTCACAACACAGAGAGGTTTCCCAAATCAAAGTTGTATTTCATTGATCGTTGACCGGTCCTCATGGGCACGTGAGAAGCAATGGCATCTCACCAGTCTAAAGAGACTGGAATATCCAACTTAATATTTTATAAATTTTTTTCTAAAGGGTAAAACTTGCAAACCAGCTTTGGGCTACAGCTTTGCAGCAGGTACCATAGATGGACCAGGAATGATGAATTTTACACAAGGCAAGTACTGTTTTTACAGTAGTTAGTGTTGATTGCTAAGAGATTGTCTTCAAATCATGGCAAGAGGAATTGTAGGATCTCTAGAATACCACAGCTGCATCACGTTGCCCATGCCAGATGAGGGGACAATTTCAGGCTCTTACCTGTGTCTGCCTGTTCCTTCCATTACGGTTCCTCTTGAAAATACTTGTATGGCAGCCAAGTGGCCTCCCAGTTTCCTGTGTTTCTTGTTTCACATGCTTATCTAGCATCCAAGTACTTTCAAGAGGAGCCATGATGGAAGGAGCAGGCAGACACAGGTTAGCATTCTCTATTACAGGAAATCCAGCATTGTTGCTGGATTTCCTGTGATATACCTGGCATTCCCTATACAGTCCCAGGAGTGTAGCTGTAGAGCAGTTAGAACTACTCTACATGTTCACACTTCTGGGGAACTCCTACATGTACGGAGCTGGGAGTGGGGAAGCAGCACCTCTGCAAAATGTGGATAGTGTGGTCAGGAGGTCCCCAGGAGGTCCCATAGCTGCCAAATGCAAAAAGGCTTTATGGCTGCATCCACACATCACATACTTATTCCTCTATATTTGGATTTTCTGGAATAAAGCATCATTTTTGCAGAATATTCATGCTTTATTCTGGAACATCCAAATCTAGTGGAATAAGCAACCGACATCTGGATGCAGCCTAAGGGACTTACCCAGTTCAGGGCTATGTGGGCTCTTTTAAGAAGCTGATATCGCCACACAGAAAGGGCTGTCAGATAATTACACCTCCCTGTGTTAATATAGCCTCAAACTTGCTGTGCTGGCACCTTCTGTTCTTTTCCCACTTGCATCGGGTTCCTAGATGTCCAGTCTGATACTGGGCTGGTTCAGCATGTCAGACCTTCCAGGAGGAATATGGTGGGGAAAATCCCAGACCTAATTAAATCTGGGTTTTCAGGGTGATATGTCGGTAGCAACGTCACACGGCATCATGTGCCAGCGTTGATATTGTGCCTGAAAACAGTCTCATGCACTTTGTTAATGACAGAATTCCTTCATTTAAAAGCCAACTCAATCAGAAGTAAACTTCAGGAAAGCAAGCTGGAAAATCAGTCAAAAGCTGATGTAGCTGATACAGGTTGACTATGTAAGCTTAATGACCGAGAGTGTTTGATAGCATGCAAATCTGAAATCTCTAATGAGATCTAGATTAATGAAGACAATATTGGCATGAAACACTTGTTGACTATCTTGCATGTGCTTTTGCAGGTGCATTAGAAGGCAATGCATTCTGGGATGCAGTCCGTGATGCACTCCTTGCTGAGCCATCCAATGAATCCATAGAATGTCATGCCCCAAAGCCAATCCTCATTCCTACAGGACAGGTGAGAATCATTCCCTCTTGTTTGCAGAAGTAAAAACACATCCATTCAGGTGTGATCAAGTTAATTCTTGAGGACTCAGGTCAGGTCTGTAATGTTTTTTCTCATCAATGAGAGGTTCAGTTGCTGGTTTCCATAGCTAGTTTCCAGCCGTCCTATCAATAATGGACTGGTTTTCCTAGCTAACAGCTTTACACAGCTAACAGCCAGTTTGGTATAGCATGGTTTCATGCTATACAGGGTAGGTGGAGATCATATTTCAGCACATATGAGCAAAGCCGTACAATTCAAAATCTGTGTTATGTGAGGTACAACTATCAATATTGATTCTCCCTCCGTTATCCCTTGTTAGCCTGAGAGGACCATAGCCTGTACTGTCTTTCCACATTTTACTGATGCATGCATCTGAACTCAGCCAGCACCAAATACCTGGATGTGTGCGTTAACACTATCAAACATGCATGGACATCTGTTTCAGCCTCCTCCCATGTGCAGTGTGCAGAGCTTTGATGGCAGCTCTGTCCAGAAGGTAAAGAAAAAGTGCTATTGCTGGAAAACCTGCAACCAGCACAGCGTTTCCCAGCAATAGAATTTTTCAGGTTTCAGTGGGGATACAGTGGGGCTATGGTTGGTTTGCCTCAGATACATGAGGCAACTAGGGTTGTGCACCAATGGGAGGGTTTGCATTCGATTAGTAATGAATCAAATGTAAGAAAACGTGTATATGTTCAAATAGATCCCCTTCAAATGTGGTAGGATTCTGTTTAATACGAATGTATTCATACAAATTCATACAAATATACGGTATGAATGTTTACATATCCGATACGTATCCGATACGTATCCCATAACATATCCACTCTGAAAATGTCAAATCTGCTCTGAAACCTCTTTGAATCTGCTCTCAAACCATGCTGAATTCATTTTGGATCCATTGCAGATGTGACTGGTACATCCGCTTTTCCACCTCCCCATTTCATGATTGTTCCAAAGCTTCGTATGAATGTTCCAAAACATTCGTATATGAATGTCGTAACATCTGATTCATATACAAATGTACAAATTTGCATGAGTTCATATGAATAACAAATGTTATGAATATTCATGCATATCCCTAGAGGCAGCCCCACCTTAGCAACATCATAATGGCGCTATATTCTTCCCATTACAAATACCCGGGCAGCACATGGAGTTTTAGACTAGGTCCACTGGCGATGTGAGAGAAATTGGTTTACTTCATGTTATGAATATGAATGTATGAATCCTAATCCTTCTAAAACAACAAATGCATTGAAGTGCTTATGTCCTTCTAGTGCAGTGTTCAGTGTTTCCCAAACTCTTGACATATGTGTACCCCTTCTACAATTTTCGTAACGCTGAGTACCCCTCATAAAAAAACATTAGGGATAAAAATTGTATTTTATAAAAATAATCAAAATCAGTGGAACTTACTAAAGCACAATAACAGGCGTCCGGAACTAACTATTAAAGAAGTAAGTTGTCTCTGTAACGAAATGCAGTATATTCACGCCGTGTCACACCTCACAAGACCGTTAGATAACACTGCAATTCTCCGACGTTTAAATGGCTCAACGTCAACTGTTAATGTTCCCGCAGTTTAAAAATGGCCGAACCTGAGCTGTGTGAAGGATGCGCAGATGTTCCCGCCATAATGAGCTGTGATACAATGTACAATGGCCCCAGTTCCCGTGTAAAAATTGCGATACATGCCTATTTCTTTCCTTGTTCTGTGGGCGCAGCTAAGCACGGTGCAGTAGATATTCCCACGTGATCCCCACCAAACTCTTCCCGTACCCCTAGGGGTACGCGTACCACACTTTGGGAAACACTGTTCTAGTGGATAAGTATTTGCAATCTAATTCTAACAAAAACAACACTTAATAAAGTGTATATTTTAGGAAAAGAGATGCATAAACACGTGTGCAATCGTGAATATGACATACAAAAATCCAACCCATTAGAGAAAGTTCCTTGTAGTGAGGTGAACCTTAAAGAAATATTTATGTCGAAGGAAATTATACTTTTCTGATTTTTAAAATATAATTATTAATATGCTTGTTTTGTATTTATATTGCATTAGTTTTTTATGCCCTTGCAATGTTAGCACTTCCTAGGAATGGGAGGCAGGGTATAAATTACTGGACTGTGTGAAATTTCATGAGTTTCCAGCTTTCAAAAAATGCACTTGAAAACCTTGAAATGCCAGCCTGAACATATGCATGCATTCTTCTCAGCATTTTAGGCTGTATGCATTTGCACTGTTGTGGAATCAGTCATTTTAGCCAGTGTAGCAGTGACCAAAATCATAGCAATAGGGCTTCACTCCATCTTGGATTTGGGGTCTATACATAATAGTGCCCACATCTCTTTTCTAGGGATGTGCACAATTATTTGTATCATTCGTTATTTATATGAATTCAGATGAATTAGGACATTTGTATATGAATATTTCAAGTTATTCGTAAAAATAATTTGGTCGTTCATATGTCTATGGATATGTACGCATGGTATCCATGCACATCTTGTGCATATCCGTACGGATATGTACAAGATTCCATTTCTATTTTCCATTTTTATTTGTGTACTGCCTTTCCAAAAAAATATTTTTGCCCAAGGCGGTTTACAACAAACAGAAAAAATACCATGCAGATACAATCACCACATCAGAAAAATACAGCAAGTAAATACAGCAAGTAAGGAAATGAATTTCAATAACTAAAACATCAAATATATATCATAAGCAATGTACAAAATTCTAATAATAAGTTATATAATCTAAAAGGAGCCAAGATTCGTATCATATCAGTTTGAATGTCCAGACATTCATTTTTCTTTATTTGTACAAATTCGGATATTCAGATATTTGATCTGAATCAAATCGAATGTCAGGAATTGCATTCATGCACACCCTTACTCTGTTTACTTCAGGTAAGCTGACTGGAGAGAGGAGGTCACTTACATGTGGCCTGATTGTTTCAACAGGCTTTTTTCACCCCCAGCAGCCACACCTAGCCTTGGAAGTGCCAGCCCTGAGCATGGAGGCTGGAGGCCGATTTTCCCATGAATTGGACATACTACAGTATTTCCATAGCTGCTGAAAACTCTGCAGGCCAAATTACTGGCTAGAGCACAGTTGGATATGAAAAATTCCCTCGCCCTCCCCTGCACCAAGGCAGAAGCAGAGGTCCCCAGTTTCACCAGACCCACAGAAAGCCACTAGGAGCTCCCCCATCATGTATTAAACAATGGCACTGGGCTGAGGATCTAGAAAGGGCAGGTAGTGGTAGGAATCTGATCTTTCATGTTTTGGCTAATTTCACACATCTGATGAAAGCAGCCAGAGAGTATCTCTGTAAGCTGTGGGCCTTCTCCCTTTCACAGATGGTAGGTCTTTTCCTTTCACCCCCTGCCTGCTTTTCTTTGAACATTTGTATTACAGCTAGCACAAATTAGGTTAATTCTAATGATCTCTTTTTAAACAGAAGATGTGATTTTTCCCCCCTTCTTCTTTTCTTAATTTCTCAAGCTTTCAAAACCTTATGCATGGCAACCAGAAATAATTGATGTTCAGATGGCTACACTTGGATCAGTGGCAATAGTGGCATTTCCAGGAGAACCTACGTATGTACTTGCGTTCTGTTGTTTATCAACTTTCTTAATCCCACCCATTGTTTTAATATTGTTTTTAATTGGAGATAAATGGAGTTTCTTTAAAGATAGAAGCCTAGCAAAAATGAAACTACTGCTGATGGCTGGGGGAAAGAAGCAACAATAGGCTTCTTGCTAGTGCCAGATAACAGTAAAATGGCTTGCCCCCCAAATACTGAA
Source organism: Aspidoscelis tigris stejnegeri (assembly GCA_023333525.1). Lineage (NCBI taxonomy): Eukaryota > Metazoa > Chordata > Lepidosauria > Squamata > Teiidae > Aspidoscelis > Aspidoscelis tigris. The sequence goes on along the minus strand of JALMGA010000002.1, from coordinate 83,963,791 downwards.
AGGAATGCCTTTATCCCATATTGAACTGCCTGTTTCTTAAGATCAGCAGTGGAAGCTCTCCTGGTTCTACCTCCTCTTTTAGAAGTTAAAGGGGCCAGGACTCAGGAAACAGGACCTTTTCTGTGGTAGCCCCCAGACCATGGAAGGGCCTCCCCCCTGCCAGCGAAGAAACAACCATTTACCTTGGTCCCTTAGCTGTGGAAACAGCTTCCTCTCCCCACTTTCAGGCACTGTTACTGTTTTTTAGTACGATCATATTATATTTATTTTTTATACCTGAGACATTCAGGTATAGTGTGGGATAAAAATAAAAGCAAAGTAGTGATTATCCAAGCTGAATGAATTTGGATAAGGAGTCTCCAAACCTACTGAATTCCTGAGCCACTTTGGATAAGGACTCCTAGAGCCATCTAGTACAAACAATAAAACTTGCCAGAATTTATTCCCTCCAATCTTGGACACCAGATACACCTTTGCTACATTTCCATCATTAAGGGGGCCTAGCTAATCTTGGATATTTAGCGACAGGGTTGAGCCTCTGTATACCCAGTACTTTTCAGAACTTTTTCTGTTTTGTAAACAACATTGAGATGTTTTTGTGATGCAGTAAATAAATATTTTAAATGAATGGATCATCATCATGGCTTGGCTTTGCAAACGAACAAAGATTAGGGAGGGCTCGACCCACGCTTGCTGCTTGCACGTTGGTGGCTATACAGACCAATGCGGGAAAGGCAGGTCCAGTTGCAGAAGGTACAGGTCTCCTTGGGTGATACTGTAGGCTTGTCCCCATGCACATTTTGGTCCAAACCAAAATCAGGCTCGGAAAGGGGCATCCCCATGCATTTTAGATTTGGTCCTTTTTCTGTGGACTAAATTGCCCAAACCAGGACCAAATTTGGTACTGGAAAAGATGTCATGGTTTGATGTTCCAGCACGCATTGCTTTGTGAGCTGAGCCTGCACATGGAGATGGTCCCAGACTATTTGGGGAGGAGATTGGTGCTTGTGTCATTGGGAGGTAGGGTTTCATGCGCTGTTCTCACCATTCCTGCCCTGTGCATTGGAGACTGCAACTGCTGAGATTTTTTGGGAGTAAATGGTGTTAAAGCCAAAACAATGAGGGGGTCTAATAGCCTTCACTGCCCCATGAGACTCTTTTATACAAGTATTCCACCACCCCCTTCCCTGATCACCAAGGCAGGCAGGATAATGGCTTGATTTTTCTCCTTTTTACATGACAAATATCCCACCCCTGTTTCCTGATCACCAAGGTGGGCATGATAATGGCTTGATTTTCCACTTCCTGGGTGTTCTCGTGGTTCCCAGGAAGAGCAGAGGTGCACAAAACTGCTCAACTGTTCAACCGCACAACTGCCACCAAACCTCATAGCAGCTTTGCTCAAACAGCTGGGTTAAAAAAAAACATTTTTGCCCTTCAGTCCTGGCTTCTCTGTTCTGCTAAGGGGGGGGGGGGATGCGGCATTTGCAGTAGGCAGCACAGGGGTTGGGTGGCATCAATCCAGTTTCCAATGAAGAGAGAAAGGGTGGAGAGGAGATAGTGCTGCTCCCCCATGATAGGGTTTGGCACGGTTTGCTTGGGGATGGCTGTATCCGGACCCAGCCCACATCCAGCCCACGTTACTGGGAATGTTATGGGGATGGGCAACATCCGATCTTGGTCCCAAACCAAGTAACATGTGTGCCCAATCAGAGCCAAACAGCTTGCATGGGGACACAGCCTGTGATGGTACGGTCCTTCCTTTGTTGTCTTTTCTCCTCGAGACTGGTTCTGCGCACATTCTCAAAGGAGGCAGCAGCATTTTGGATGGTGCATCTCCATTCCTCTCAATTTGAGCCAGGGTGGGCCATTGGTTTTGATCAATATGGCTAAGGCTGAGGAATTGCTTCAGGGAGTCCTTTTATCTCCTCCTTGGGGCGCCTCTGTTTTGGTAGCCAGTGGTGAGTTCACGATAGAGCACCATCTTTGGGAGCTGATGATCCTGCATCCTAGAGACATGCTCTGGCCAGCGCAGCTGTGTCCTCAGCAGCATGGCCTCGATACTGGTGGCTTCCTCTAGTTCAAGGACAACAATGTTTGTCACATAGTGTCCGGGAAAGCTGCCAGCACCCACACAAACAGCTGATAAGAGACAGCTCACTTGCCTAGGCAGCTCCTTCAGAAACACAGTTAAACGAGGTCCACAGAGAAGTAGTCAGGATACAGTCCAAAGTCCAGGGTTTACAAGAGCAACCCAACAGTCCGGTCCGAGGTCAAGGTAGCCAAGTATTCAAGGTCTAGGGGTCAGATACAGCAGCCTTCTCTAAAGGAAAACCAATAGTTTCTGACAAAGGGCTTGGGCGTCTGCCCGGTGTTTTATCTTTACAGATTCAGTTCACAGCTGTAGGTGATCTGCGTGTCTCTCTGCAAGTCTTTTTGATTGTCTTAACCCTTCCTTCTCTGCTCTCCTTTGCTTAAAGCTAGGGATCTCTGGGCTCTGCTGTTCCATGTCTCCCACATCCTGCACTTCTGCTGTGGTAAGGCTGGGCTGCTGAACCCCAGGCTCCAATGGGGCTGGGGGGTCAGAACTGGGTCCTGGCATCACCTCAGGTTCCTCCTGTACCTGAGGAAGTGAGTCCTCCTCATCCTCTGATTCCTCCTCCTGGCTGACCATGACACATAGTCAGACCAGTGGATGTTTAGGATTGTGCAGAGGCAGAGCTGATGGAAACGTTCAAGGAGTCGCAGATGGTGAAGATAGATGACCCATGATTCAGACCCATGTAAGAGAGTAGACAGTACAATGGTTTTGTGCTTTTCTTCAAGTGTTTGTTAGTCCAAACTCTTTTATGTAGTCTTCCGAATGCACTATATGCCTTTGCTAGTCTGTTGTCCATCTTAGCATCTGAGATGATGCTCCCCAGCTAGCTGAACTGTTGGATACGTGCATGGATGGATACATGCATACAAATATCATCATTACTTTAGACCTTATGTAAGTAACTTTTACATGTATTATCCTTCCTTCAGTTATCTCTCTATTACAGAGAGAGGCATAGCTAGTTCCTCAGCTACAGAGAACACTAGTCAGCTATAGAATGGACAACCTGTGGTGTTATTGACTACATTATGTGACCACCACTGGCCCAGACAGGACACAACCTACTGAGCAGGACCAGCCTACTAAGCCACAACAAATCAAATTAATCTTTCTGTGTGTGCCTTCATGAGGAGATGAACTGAGGTCTCCTTATTCCATTTCAACAGCCAAGATTATTCCTCCCACGGAGTCTGTTTAGGTTCCACTTTAACGTAGCCAGCTCCTCATCAAATCCAGTCCCTCATCTAGCAAAAGCCTGTGGAAGGATATAGAAACTGATATGTCTGTTTTCTAATCTCTCAGGACTATGTCTGGACGGAGAATACGTGAAGCTGTTAAAAAGGTAAATTGCAAATTGCAATTTCTTTTAGTGTGGTTATGAGGGCATTTTTCATCCTCTCCTTGAGTTCATTTGAATCAGTCCAGGAAGCCAAACTCTACCTGATATCCTACCACACAGTCATTCATATAATTCTATAAAATGTGTACTTCACATGAAGGCACAGGCTGAATTATAGACCAAAAAATCATGAAAGTCACTGTTAGTCCTGATGCCAGCTTTGGCTATAAGGCTAGATTATATAGGCATTTCAGGTCTCTATGGCTGTGGTCACACCTTCACTCGATACCTTCTTCAGCCCAACTTGACGTCTGACTGCTCACACCTTTTCATTTCTATTATTTATTTGTGGATTTTCTACCTGAATGGAAAATCCATAAATAAAACATATAGAAATGAAAAGGCGTAAGCAGTCAGAGCTGAAGTTTAAAGGGAAGGTGTGACCGTGGCCTTTGTTAAATAAGTTTTAACAAGTCCTTTTTAAAGTAGCAAGCTAGCAGCCAGCTGGTTCTGCCTGCTCTTAAGAGCTAAATTCTTTGAGCAGATTACACGGCTTTTCACAGAACATTTTAATTATCACATCAGCACTCTAATATTTTTTTTAGCAAAAGGTCGCCTTTGCAGGTGTATGGATACCAGGCAGAACTTCATGAGCTGTGTTCTGATTCATTGGGACTCCTGTTATGTTCTTATGAGCACAGTCATGTGGAGGAAAGCCTGCCTGCTGCTAAAAAAAGGAATTGTCTTCCCCTCATTACATGACTTCTGCTCTGTGTTCTCTCCAACCAACCATTTCATAAGTCACCCAGTGGCCACTGCCATTCTCCTATATATATTGACCTATTAATAAAATGTTTTGTTTTGTCTCCGGCTGGGTATCTTTGCTGTGAAGTAGCAGCAACTGATGTCCAGAAAGGGAGATGTTTTGGTGGGTTGTTTCTCTTCCCTTGAACAGTCTGGCTATGAATCTACATTGTTCTTACTTACAACTTCAAGGAGGTTTAAACTGAAGGTGTGATCATGGCCTTAGACACAGTAGAATGAGTGAGGTGAGGGGCAGAACTGGCATCCCATCTGCCAACCATTACTAAGGCTACATCCAGACATTGCTTATTTATTCTGCTATAATTGGCTATTCCAGAATAAAGCAGAATATTCGAATATAGCAGAATACGTAAGTGATGTCTAGATGCAGTATATATAATCTGAGGTACCACAGAGGGGCTTTTATATTGCATGAGAACACAGCCATATACAAAGACAAACATAGTAAGACACTTGGTTTTTTCCCTTTTTACCCAATGCTGACTAACTTATTCACATTTCTTAGGAGTTTGAAACCCATGGAAAACCAGGAATGAATGTGATTATCTCAGGATTGTGCAATGTTTATACCCATTATGTAACTACCTATGAAGAATATCAGGTAAATACACAAACACTGCTGTAAGACTTGTTTAAAATCTCATTAAGGCCATGAGTATGCAATACAGCAGGACCTCCATATCCACTGACCTGGTAACCATGGTTTCACATTTGCATGGTGACCAGGCCAGCCTCCCACCACTGCCGCCGATGCCATTAGGCCTACCTGGGCCTTCTTGGAGGCCTGAGGCAGTCAGGAAACTGCACAAAATCATGTGAGATTTCCCATAATTCCTGTGAAATCCCATGGGATTTTTGGAAATTGAGTGCAGTTTCCCTGTGTTTGAAATATCTGTGTTTTTTCAGTAACTGTGGTAGGACCTGGAACATGTCCCTGGCAGATACAGAAAGATAAGGCATGAGCATAGCAAAGAAAGTAACAGTAGATCCCCCATAGGATCATGAGCCTTAACCAAGCTAACATCTTAATATTCGCCCAGAATGCATGTGTCTTCTGATGTAACTTCACAGATTCAACGATATGAAGGTGCCTCAACTCTTTTTGGTCCACACACCCTTTCTGCTTATATCCAACTTTTTCAAGGACAAGCTAAAGCTATTGCAAAGGTAAGAAAAATCCTATAGATGCATCATAATATATATCAATATTTTAATCAATTTGTTCCTTCATTTTCTGCTGCTATCTTGTAATCTGAATTTGTTAGCCCATTTTAAGTCCTGTTTTCCAAGATGAAAATGCAATTTAAAAACAAATTTAACTTGTTTCAGGGTACTGTGACAGACTTACCACAAGCCCCCAGGCCACACATTTTCAACGTAACAGGCCTGAACTTTTTGCCTGTTGTTGCTGACACAAAACCGCTTTTTAAAAACTATGGAGACATTCTACAAGATGTGAAGCCAAAATATCAAGTGGTATGTATACATAGTTTTTGCATATTGCCAAACTCTCTCCATTTGTGCCATTTTGAATATAGAACACCCCTGGGTTATTGCAACAACTTTAGGAAATTGAATAAAGGTGAGAAAAATCAGTCCCCAACACTCCAAGGATATTTAGAGGAGAGTGGGCTTATCTGTGGAATGACCATGTGAAAAAAGAAAGATTTGCTACCGTAAAACAACAATAACCAGAATTGAACCAAGGCTGGGTTCACATCCAGGGGGAAAAAAAGCACCTTGAAAGTTTGTGTCTCCATCCAATCTCTAATCCTCCTCTAATCAGTTTTATTATGTTTTGGAAGTGCATTTTGGTTGGTGATCAGTGGTGATTGATCCTGAGGGCAGGATCAAGATGGAGTGAAGCCCTATTGCTATGGTGATATCATTAACCTCAAGGTGCACTAATAGCAAAGTGATTCTTCACGTGACCCTTGAGTAATCAGTATTGCATCATGTGGGCTATGATCATACAAGAGGTTTTGGAGGTATACATTTTCCAGAACTATGGATGAAGGAAACCCTTCTCTGAGGTCACAGTTAAAAAACCAGGCACTGGCTGGTTTTGTATGGACCTGATTGGTCGGCTTCTATAGCAGGCTGGAATTGGCTAAAGACCCTATGCAGAAGTGCACAATAGCTTGTACGCTTGTTGGAAACCTGATCATGTTCTCAAAATGAGTTCTATTTCTTCCTTTAGGGAGAGGTTGTTGAAGTGCATTTTATTGGTGCAAATCCAAGAAACTCTTTTGACAATATGGTAAGTAACGATCCTAAGGATTATTTTGACTCTTTATTTTCTTCTTTGTTGTTCTTAATTACAAGCTGCACAAAGACAAGGAGAAACTAAAGGACAATAAAAAGGAAGCTACAGGGTGCAAAACACAATTTCAGATGTTTTATAAAGTTTTTGAAACAACAACACCCCTCAATTTGGGGCCTAGAGTTTGCTAGTGTGTGCATCTGTGTGGAATACCGTCATGCTCCAACACAAAGTGACACCACCATTAATTTATGCTTTAGAGGGCTGGGAGGGGCTGGGAGAAGAGTCAAAAGGCTTCAAACCATGTGTCATCACACAATGACATTGCTTGGTGCCATCTCCTCAGGATCTGAGAAGGCTGGGAGTAAAAATGCAAGAGTGGGTGAGCTAGAGGAAGGAAGGGCTTACATAGCTCCTAGAGGAATTTCCTCGGTGTTCTATCGAGCAAACTGTGGCCCTGTTGAGAGGGACAGTCCTGTTTAAAAAACATTCAGAATGGCACTTTTCCATACCTTGTATATAAAGCAAACAAGGAGCCTACATTTGAGCAAGCAAGGATAGCATTACTTAAGTTATCTTAGACCACAGCCTCACACATTTAAAAAGTCAGCTTAAAAGCATTTTAGAATTAGTAGCATATAGATGCTAGTGTTCTCATCCTCCTTCTAATCCACACTAAAGGCATTGGTGTGTGGCTTTTAATGTGGATTAGAAACATTAGTATGTGGGTGCTACTACCTCTAAGCCACTTCTGAGCGACTGGATGTGGTCATTTGCCTTGCTTTTTTCTTTCATGGTTTTTAAATGTTTGCTGTTATTTGAGATCTAATTTGCTGTAAACTTTTATTTTTGTTTGTTTTCAGACAAAGTCCAGTTTTCTGACAGTAGAGAAATTCAACAGCAGTACCAATGATTGGCAGTTGCTGTATAATGATGCTTCATGGGACACCAGGTAAAGAATTCCTGAGTGTTTCAAAAATCAATCAGAGATGTACTTTTCATTTGCCTCAGATGTTCGTGTGGTTCCTGGGTGGAACAGAAGTGCGCAAAACTGCGCAACTGCTGCCAAACCTCGTAGCGACTTTGCTCAAACAGCTGGGTTTTTAAAATTATTATTTTTGCCATTCAGTCCTGGATTCTCTGTGATACTAGGGGGGGGGAATGCAGCATTTGCAGTGGGCGGCACAGCTTCCAATGAGGAGTGAGCAGGTGGAGAAGAGATGGCACTGCTCCCCTATGCCGGGGCTTGATGTGGTTTGCATGGGGACGGCTGTATCCGGACCCAGCCCGCATCCAGCCCACGTTACCGGGAATGTTATGGGGATGGGCAACATTCAATCTTGGTCCTGTATCCAGTCAAATATGAGCCCAATCAGAGCCAAACAGCTTGTATGGGGACGTGGCCTTCAAGTATCTGAAGGGGCTGTCACAGGGCAGTAGGATTGTACCTATTCTCCCTTGCACAAGATGGGAGGACTAGAAGCAATGGTATGAAGCTTCAAGGGAATAAATATAGATTAGATATTAGGAAAAACTTCCTGACAGTGATGGTGATCAGTCAGTGGAATAGGTTGCCATGGGAAGCAGTAAGCTCTCCTTCACTAGAGGTCTTCAAGGAGAGACTGGACCTACATCTGTCTGGGAGGCCGTTCCCATTACAAGCTTAAAACAGTTTCAAAATGGTTTCAATCCTCACAGTCCCCATGTCAGGTTGGGTTAACACACTTTTCATGTGTTAAATTGCCCCAAAGCATTGTAAATAAAACACTCATTTCAACAGGTCTCGCTCCGGTTCTTGCATTTGAAACAGTTTACATTTCTTACTGTGGGAATGGTACCGTTGTAGTGGGGTGAGAATGCATGTTTAGGGTTTCCCTCCCCCAATAGCACTCTAGGAACTCCCCGCCCTTGTCAAAATTTTGCGACAGGAGGAACTCCAGTCAGAGAGAGGGGGTAGGCACCATGACTGGCAGTGAGTGGGTGCCTCTCCTTGTGCAGGTGCACGTGCATTCAGTGAGGGAGGGGGGTTGGCGGTGGGCACGCACCAGAGTGGCGGAGGCAGCGGCGGGAGAATGAGAGACCACGTGGCGCCACGGCTACTGCTGATCCTCGCTTGGTCCCCGTCGCTGCCACCAGAAGGAGGGAGGAAGGAGGGAGGGGGTCGTGCGCTGCCCTCTCGCCCCACCTCAGGATGGTCGCTCGGGCGGTGTGTGTGTGTGTGTGAAGTTTTCAAGCGCTTTCAGAATCGGGATCGAACAAGATTAAAGTTGAAAGTAATGGGATCAGGCAAATTCGTGTTTGCATCCGGTTCTTTTATTTTGGTTTAGGAAAACCATTTTAAGCTTGTAATGGGAACGGAGCCCTGGGATGGTTTAGGAAAACCTTCATTGAGCAGGTGTTGGACTTGATGACCCTGGAGGTCCCTTCCAATTCTATGATTCTATAATTGATGCAGAGATTTCTCAAAAAAGGAGCAACGTGATATAGACAGTAGCAGCAAGTGTTAAAACAGATTTAGAAGGCAACCCTCAATAATTTTCTTCTTCACCCTTTTCTTAAATAACTGTGAGAATCCCCTTGTTACTACTGTACTGATTTAAACCATTACACTTCCCTTCTTCCAACAGGTTCATCTGGCAGAAAGGCACCTTTGGACACAGCACAAGCATAATCCAGTGGCACATCCCACGCAACGCTGTGCAAGGAACTTACAGAATACAGTACTTTGGTCACAGCAAAGAACTGCTGAGTTCAATTCATGCATTCAATGGCTCGTCTTCAATATTTGAAGTTTCATAATAAAATGCAAAATTGTAAGATAGGTAGATGTTTGTCTTGAATAATGGCTTTGGCTGTATGTGAGTGTGTGAAAGGGAGGGGGAAGCCATCTCCAGATGGGCTAGACACTACCCCAGCCAGCTGTTTTTGTGCATTTTACTGATGTGAGCATCTGCACATTCAGCCATCCAAATGCCTGGATATGTGCATCAGCACCTCCACATATGCATGTACGCCTCTTTTGCCCTCCATTCATGCACAGTGAATGGTGCTTTGATGGTGTCTCCATCAGATAAGTAAAGAGTGCTATTGCTGGAAAACCTGCTACCAGTTTTCCGACACTAGTTTTATGCACTTTTAAAGGGGAAAACAGCAGGGCTAAGGTGGTGTTGCCTCAGATATGTGAGGCAACCCCACCACAGCAGAACCATCATGGCACTATATTCCCTCCGTCTGGACAGGGCCAGAGAGAGAGAAGATCTGTCTTGCCACCAATTCACAATTTGCCTTCTCTGTAACTCAGGCCAAGCTAAATAGTTTTCCTTTTTTAAAAAACCGAGGGAACTTTGTGCTATTATTTCTCCATCTTCTGCTGCACAATAAAACTCCCAGCTTTGTATCGAATGAGTTCCATTGTTCTATGGAGATTATTCTCTAGCGAATATATTTATAAATGTGTTATCTTGCACACAGAAATGTTGACCTGTAATAAATATATACCCCTCAAGAGTACATTTACGTGGAGATCTGATGGGAGAGCCTCCTGTTGTCCATCTGTCTTTTCTTTTATATCCTTTTAGATTACACTGCCACATGTCCCCTGGATAGAACACCTCCATGTCGCTTCATCCTTCCACAGGCCACCCTCTTTTGCTCCTGGGCCTCATTCCCTTTCTTTCTTCTCTCAGACCTGTTTCTTGGCGTTACAACAACAGTTGGTTGGGCACCCACAACACTCACCCATCCGAACATCTCTTAGGTACTAAAGTCTTCCCTTTTTCCCAATGTGGGTTTCCAGCTTTTTATTTTCTGTTCTTCATAAACCAAATATTTAAACACTTGCATTCTCCCCAATTTCAGAAACCAGATATTCAGATACTCAAGTTCAAGATGATTTCCTCCTGTATGGCAACCACACCCTCTAGGTCAGGCAAGTTCAGCCTCAGAAAGAGGCGCCCAGGAACAGCACACTCTGTTCTGACAGTCCCATTTCTCTTATGATTCATTATGAATGGCCAGGCTCCTAAAACAGAGGTATCTAACATCTGAGATCCAAGATCTTCATTCACCTGTCTTCAGCCTTCTAACAACTAATTATCCGCAGTGATCACGGCCACCAACATATTGATAGCAGGAAATAATGTGCTACAAACAAATGCTATCAGTTTATCAGTTTATCTCTGCATTGGAGCAGAACTTGGGCTGTGAGTCCACTGAAGCAATGGAAAGTACCTGGTGAGGTGCCTCTGCCATACTGCTGGGTTGTTTAAGGCGTCTCCCTGGTTCCATTGCCACCAAGCAAGCTAGACTACATAGTCATTGAGTGCAATCTCCCTTCACAACTACAGCAGCTCCTTGAGTTGGCTGTGGCTCATTCCTTTGTGGCAAGGGACACCATCAGTACATGCGTTAGCATTTTGTGTTGGTTCTGGGGCACTAATAACTCCTCAGATGCTCTGGCTGAAGGACTGGCTTCCTTAGGGGCCTATCAAATATGTCTTCGCTGTTGAATCTTGGGCAGCTTTGAGCAGTGAATTTTCAGTTTTTAAAATCTATTGATATAGAACAAGAATTGGGATCAATTTGAAATCTGACTAGTTATTTATGTAGTTTAATTTATAGAGTGAGTACACTGAACAACAGTATGTTTCAACATTGAACAATGCTTTATAAAAACACCAACAAAAATATCCAATTAACAGTATTTCAAAATTTGACCTCGGAATACTAACCTCCAAACTATTTTCAGTTTGTTTATATCCTCTGTAAGTAAATGAGCAAAAAGAACTTTATAAAGTTCAAGCAACCTTCATTTACCTCTTTCTTCCAGAGAGAAGTAAAGCTGTAATAGAACAATTATTAGAGATTTATTTCTGGTTGTCACTTACCCAGTGATAAGCACAAGCCCAGGCATGACTTCTATACACACAAATTAGAGGCATTCCGTTACATGTCAAGCAAGCAGTTAACAAAGGTAGTCACAGGAGGACCATCCCAGCAAAGGGTATGGATGAAACAAATAAAAATTCCTGAAGTTTGTCTGGCGTTGATCTCCTCTCAGCTGCTTCACATCTGAAATTGCTCATTGGTAGAAGCTCACAAAACATTTCACATAATAAATCTAGATTCAGATTTTTGCATCATTGGTTCTTTTAAAGATATAATTTAGGATATGAGGTTGACAAAGTCTCTAGGCTTGATAGAATTAATCAACCCTACATGCAGAGGCATGTCTATCCCCCCTTCAATAACTGTACTGATAAAGTGCATACATTTGTAGGCTGTACCCAAGGGAACATTACACGTGATATGTGGAAACATCTGCAGCTCAGTGGTAGAGGAAACTGCCTAGAAAGCAGAGGGTTGGCAGTTCAATTTCCAGCCTCTCCCTGGAAATAGGCAATGGCAAACCACTTCTGTATCTCTGCCAAGAAAACTGCACTTGATAAGTAATTATTATAAAAACGAAACCTTGGCTGGAGTAAATTGTTGCCTGAAAGAGGGGCATTATGAATGTATTTCATTTTAAGAATTAAATTTTTGGAATCTATGGGTGTTTTTCCACTGTCACTAGATGTACCCATCAATGGGTACAAAAATGCCATTAAGTACCCATTAATGAGTACTTCTAGTGGCAATGGGGAAACACCCTATATCAGTATTTTACAGAACAAAAATGCAGAGTTTGTCAAAGCTACAAACTAATTGTTTTCCCAACAATTTAAGTGCAAACTTTGAATGTTTGGTAACCTTTTAGAAAATAAAGGGTTTGCTTTAAAATATATACCAAGGACGTGTCTTGCTGGGACCAAGCACCTACGTAGGATTACCTGTTAATGATACAAGATACTTAATTAGCTCTCTCTCTGTATCAGATTATTAACTAAAATAAATTAAAGCTAGAAGATCTCTTCATTAATTAAGGAAAGTTACTAACCTGGCTTTGCAATAGTAGAGTAGGCACTGTTGTGTCAATTAACCAAATAAAAATCTTATTCCTATCTATCTTGCAATGGAGAACCATTTTTATATTGCTCATACAATATATTGAGAATCCCAGATACCAAATGTAGGCACATTGTATAATTCAAAGCTAATCTGTTGATATTTAAAGTAAGGTTAACAATGGCACAAAACAGAGCTGCAGCTGAGTTCTTTGTGATACTGAAATCCAGTGATTTCCATATAGAATCATTGAACATATACCTGTTCAGCATTGCTTCCTCCAATTATTCCAAGCAAGCATTGCCCCATTACAGACCTTTTATGCCAATATCTTCTTAAGCAGTTTTTAATCATCCAGGGCTGAATCCCCAAAAGACTTATTAGCCCCTCTCGGATTCCTCTGCAGTCACTCTGTTATAGCTGACTTTAAAAGTCCCCTCCACTTCCAGAATAAGCGTCCCCCTGGCAGCCGCGATCTAAACGGACTTTCCGTCCCCATGGTAGCAGTTTTCTCTTTCCAGGCATCCCCCCCCCCGCCCCCTCTCTTGTTAAAAGGAAAAATCGCCGGATCTCCGTCTCTTGAAACTGCTTCCTGCCTCTAGCAAAGCATATGAGCGCTCATTCTTAGTCACTTTCATTCACTTTCAGCAGTTACTTTCACTTTGTTCTCTGTTAGAAAAGGCTGCAGGATCGGGAGCGCGATCCTTCGCTCATTCTCTTTTAAGGCTTCCCTTGAAAACAATGTTGCCATTCTGAGCAATTCTGGCTCTTTTTACAAAGGAAAGGAAGTGAACCTGCTGCATTTCTCAGATGTGTGAATGCTTTTTGGCTGTGTGTGCAAGCAAGCAATCCCCCCCCCCCTTTTGCCACGGAGCGTCCTCAAGGTAAATGTAGCGAGGAAAACCCGCGACTTACAGAAAGAGCGCTGGAAGAGTTGTTTAAAGTGCATGTATTTTGTCGCGCGATTTCCACGTTTTGTAGCGCTGGAACCTCGCTAAAAACCCTGGCTTGGGGACGCTCAGAGGCAAAAGGAGAGTCTTGGCAGACTTTTTATTCCTTGGGGACAAGCCCCAGGTGTATCATAGCTACTAGAATGGATGCCTAGATACTGCATCGAGGTTAGAGAGACAGGCAGGATGCCTCTAAAGACGATTTGCAGGAAGTCGAGAGCAAGTGAAGGCTTTGCCTTTCTCTTCTGCTTGAGATGCCCAGAAGCAACTGGTGGGCCACTGTGTGGGACAGGATGCTAGACTAGATGGCCTGTGGCTTGATCCAGCAGGGCTCCTCTTGTGTTCTTATTGCTTCCTTGTGCATTAAGGTTTTCTCTGATAGAATTTGTCTCCATCCTTTGGCTTAAGCATCTAAGGCTGAGTAGGAGAAAAAAAGCTAACAATATTCCTTAGTTTCCTTTTCTCCTAGCCTCATTAGCTGCAGCATTTGATGTTTGCTTAAAGATAGATAAATCTTGGTCAAAAGGTGCTTCTTTGTTTTCCACAGGGAGAAAAATCACAAAATAATGGAGCATGCTTTGCAAAATCTATCTTAGCAAAAAGGCTACAGTGTACACTAAAGGGGCATCATCTTAGCACACTGTCATCTTTTGCTGTAGCTGTTCACCTCACTGGCTAGCAACTCCACACCGTTCTGATCTAATTCTCCAGTTATGGAGTAAGCGATTGCTCCATTTGTCCAGTTTTGCTGTTTACCATTAGTATCCCGGCCTGCTGGCCTCAAGGGAGTTCTTTTAGCCTTCTTTGCAAGTCTTACACAGCACAGTAGCATTGAACTGAACATCATGGAAAATCCACACAGAAGAAACGACGCTGTGTAGTTTCCTGTTGTATCCACAAGCCATCCTGTTGAAAATATACAAAAACTGTAATTTTATGCATTTTATGCAAAAAAAAGATGGGTTACAATAATATTGTATTTGACAGACATAATCTAAACCTCTTTCCTGAAGTGGTAACAAGTTTATTTAGTTCTTGTGAGAACCTTCTGAATTGAAAGTCAAAAAATCAACATTAACCTGGTAAGATAAGGAAGATGCACCAATGCTGGTCTTATGAATTGTTGTTCCTAGCTTCACTTTAATGTTGTTGCCTGTCACGATGCCCAGCGATCCAGTTAGTGCCTGCCCTCTCTAGGAGAAGCTTGGCCCTGTTAGGATGCTGAGTTCGTGCAACGGCCAAGTGAATACTACAGTGTGGACACAAAACACTGGTAGCAAGCGTTTCAACAGTAACTAAAACAAGTTTATTATTATACACAAGCAATACTAAAAAGATACTAAGGTTCAGGTAGTTATTAATTTAAATTTGCAAGTCTCTTAAGGCTAGGAGCTACCCCTTTCTCTAAAGGAAAATAGTTCCCCTTTTAAAAGACAAACCTCTCCACATTCCTCCCCCTCTGACTTGCTTGGCCACAGCTCAAGCCAAGCCAGTGTACCAGAACGTGGCTCCAGATGATCACAAGGCCCAGTCCGTCCTTGCTTGTCCAATCATCCAGCCTGGTCAGTTGCTATTGAAGTCTTCCTTCAAGATCTTCCAGCCAAAAGACCCCTGGTCAGCTACTGGTTCCAGCTCCCTCAGGATTCAGCTCTCTTCTCCTTTCAGCTCTTGTACCAGCATGAAGACCTAGTCTGCTGTCTTCTGTGTTCATTTATACCCATATCCCTGACCCTGATTGGCTGTAACCTCCTGGGGAAAACTGCTGCCATAAAATGCTGCTGGAAACTCCTGATTGGAGGGAACTCCTGCTCTGGCCCCTCCAGCACTCAGATCCCCGGACAGCTTTTCCCTCCAAAACCTTACTCCAGCCAATCACTGCAACAGGGCCCGCACAGGATTTCCCGCCCTTTTTGCAGCCCAAATCCCAGGGTTTGCAAAAGGCTGTTTGCACCAAGGCTGGCTATTGCAGCTTGCAAGAAGCCTGCAAGGCCAGAAAGCAAAACAGTTTGCAGCCTGTATCCCTGAAACCGTCACATTGCCCTGCTTCAAAATTTTTTAAGAAAGAAGAAAACAGAGAGAGGGACAAAGTGCTGTCAGGCTGTTTTTCATGCCTGCAAATGGGGTATAAGCTATATCTCAAGTTACCTGAACAGATGTCCAATAAAGTTATCTTTTGCTATTTGTGGTGGCAGTTTTCACCTTGTTCCAATCATGCTGCCCCAAATCTCAAGAAAATATGAACCTTTACTATTCCCTGTGCCTTAAACTGAATACTGTACGCACTGGGCCTTATTATGGATTATATCCCAGAACAGGGGCCTGCTGCAGTCTGCACCAGTGGGCAGATGGCAGGCCCTTATTCTGAATATATAATAAAGAATAAAACCCAGTGCAGAAAGGACCTAGCTAGTATTTATGTCATATAAGACTATAAATAAACTCATGGGCTGCATTTTCACTCAAGCTTTTAAAAATGTTATTTAAAACGAAACAACTAAACCCGATGGAAATGTGGATTCTGGCCAATCCCACTTCCTTGACTTTAGATCGCAGTCAACCCCAATTCTTCTGTCCCCACAGAAAATGCTTCAGAATCGCATTGGGGAAAGCAAATCTTTTACTCACCACCCTTTGCCAGCTGGGGCACCCACCCCTCTCTCCTGACTGGATCCCACAATGACGTAGCCAAGGGTGGGGAATCCCAACTACCCCTACCCTACACTCCTGCTTTTGCTGCTGCTTACTTTCATAGGAAATGTCACCTCCTGTACTAGGGAGGATTTTAAAAAGAGCAGGTAAGGAAAGGAATAGACAGGAATGGAAAGGGAAGGAAGGAAGGAAGAATGGAAAGGGAAGGAAAGGAAAGGAAAAAGGAGAGGAAAGGAGGGAAGAGAAAGGGCAAGAGAAGGTAAATCTTTCTCTTCCTCCTGCCTCCACTCCTCCCAGCTGTTTCTACTGTAGCTGCTGCTGCTGCTGCCTTTTGCTTTGCAGAGGTGCGAGAAAGCAAAATCTCTTTGGGGGATGAGGTTTTGCATTCCTCTGTCCACTTTTCCTAAAAGCAGAGGGTGGGGGTCTTGCAGTCTGATCCACTTTTGATCCATTTGGGCATCCCCAAAATCCCCCCACCAAGTCCTCCTCTGGAGGCCAGCAGGGCAAGATACTAAGGGTAAACAGCAAAATAGATGGGGGAATCTGGCCCTTTGCCTATGTGGGCATCATCGGGTGAAGCTTTGCTGCTGCATGTATTGGGCTGCTGGCAGGGGAAGGCTTTCCTCCTCTTCCTCCTCCCCTCGCAGAAAAAGGAACCCAGTAGAAAAAGCCAGCCCAGCCAAAAAAGGAGAAAGTGAGGGGAAGCATGGATGGGAAATGAAACTTTGCTATCAGTGTGAAGTGGAGTGGGGGAATTGTTACTTGCTGTCAGTGTGAAGTGGGTAAAAATGAAACGCTGAAGTGGTCTGCTGAGGAAAAAAGGCTTGAGTACTTTAAACCCTTCTGCAAAGGAGGGGTGGCATGGGGCTGTCCTACCAGGTGAAACCCCACCCATTTCATGATTCACCTGCCCCAATACTGCAGTACCATTTCCCAAAGGGATAAAAATAAAGTGTTTTAGCAGCAAAAACAGGTGGCTTTCCATTTGCCATCTGTGCTCTCTTCCACAATAAGTAAGTAAATTTAGCAGCAGGCGTACCACTTATGCCTCACGCTTCCTCTACTGAATTCAAGATGGTGCACATGGAGAGTGACTACCCCAAAACAATCCTACAGATACATTAAGCTCAGAGCCAATGATTTCACAGCTGTGGAGGAACTCTATTCCTCCTAGCCAAAGCCTGAGATTTGGCTTAAGGGAGTTAGTCCCCACTATATGAAAGAAGCAGTAAAGATTATGCCAAACTGTTTAACCTGCATAATAGAGAAAGATCAAATTAAGTGTGGTGTCTTTGACTGATGTGGTGAGGCCACATCTGGAATACTGCATTTCTGCTCACCACACCCCACAACAGAAACTGTGAAATTGGAAAAAGAGCAGAAAAGGACAACCAGAATGTGCAAAGGGCTGGAACATTTTCTTTACAAAATCAGGGTACAGCATCTAGGCCTGTTCAGCCTCAAAAGATGAAGTTTTACAGGTGACTTGACTGACGTTTATAAAATCATCCATGATGCGGAAAAGGTCTGTCATGATGAAAGCAACCAGAAGAAGGGACTGGAAATAAATTCATGGAGCTATTAATGGTTTTTAGGCAGGATGCCTCTAAGGGCCATTTGCAGGGAGAGAAGAGTAGCTTAAGGTTTTGTCTTTGTCTTCTGCTTGAAAATGCCTAGAAGTCATCGATGAGCTGTTCTGTGAGGTAGGATATTGCAATAGATGGAATGTAGCCTGATCTAACCGGGCCACAATAGAATACTGAAGATAAATCTGGTGTGAATTTGACAAATGGGAGACCAATTAAAGTTCACAATGGAAGGAAAAAATGATGCAACATTTTATACAATGCAGAACTAGATCATCTCTAAAGTCATTTCTAGTTCAAGTATTCATAGCAAAGCATTTCAGAACATTTCACAATATTTATGGCAATCACACATTCCATCTTTCTTTCAACTGGTTCTTCCCCATTTCCCTTTTAATATTTACTCTGCATATAGAAGGAATATGCTGCCCTCTGCTGTATCATGCAAAAGGGAGCAAGCTTTAGATTCCCTCCCCCCCCCTCGCCGCAAAGCATTGCTGAGATGGAGCTACTCATACTTAGCCAGCTTATTTTTACAGATAGATTTTGAATTGGCCATTGTGGGAAACAAGTTACCAAACTAGATAAGCCTTTCATCTGATGCTGCAGCAGATGTTCTAACTTAGCATTCTCTGGCATAAATTTACCAGGGTCTCACTCTCGTTGCGTGCTGCATAAGTCTTTAGCACAGGAAGGTTTGTTCTACTAAAGAGTTAGATGTTATTTCACTATATAAGAGTACCTCTGCATCTTAGTATATAGTTCTTGCTCTCTTCCTGTCCACCCTTTTCTTCCCCTTTTAGAAGGATCAAAAACACAGTTGTAGGCCAGGTATTATTGAACTCCAGTTTTCATCATCATGGTTAGGGTCAGTGGTCCCTGTAATTTAACTTGTGGAGGACTCAACCTTCTGGTTAGCCACCCTGTGCTAGGCCCTTGTTTGCAAGGGGATCTTGGAATGTTGGTGTTCAGATACAGATGTACCTGCCTGCAAGAACGGAGTAAATCCCAAATTGAACATGTTATGATCTTTTGTCATGACCATCTTTATCAAACTGCCCTTAAAAAGGAGCAAAAATATGTGCCTGCTGCATAGAGACGTGAAGGGGACTGCACAACTGTTGACTGTAGTTAAGTAGGATTCAACTACCAGCGTGTTCTGCATGCAGAATCTCATCTCAGGCAATGCAGCAACTTGATCAACCCTGCATCTGGCTGCAAAAGGAGAGCAGGGTGGCTGACACAATCTGCACTTCCCATGATATTTCTGGCCAAAGCTTGGTCTTTCTGACTGAATGAAGCAGCAGAGAACAGAAATAAACCTAACACCAAAATAAGTTTTTCTCCAGCATACCTATGTTCAAATTTAAGGTTCAAAACATACAAAGAACTGGGTCCCTGCAGTGCCTCAAAATGCATTTTGGAGAGACAAAAAGCAAGGATCCATTGTAGACTTTCAGTTCAGCTGCTCAAGTTAACCTTGGACTTGGCTGATCTCCAAAGTTAACCAGGGCCAGGAACTCCATGTGGGTTTATTTGGTCTTGGGCCATAGAAAGATGAACTGATTAAGTCAGATCTGGCTAGTGTTTAAAAGATGTGGAATTCATTCATTCATTCATTCTTTTATCGAATCTTCAGTTGTTATTCATCTTGTATATTGAGGGTGGGGTGTGGCTATGCAAATATTACTGAACTACATCAGCTACTAGATCCAGGATGTATGACTGCTGCTTAGAACTAGCAGCTGCTTTATTTCAACAGCATCTGTAGAGTTTTAGGTTAGCCATCCCACTGCGTATCTGCATATTTCAAAGGACTTTGGAAAGAAGTACGCAAATCAAGTTAAATCACTGATTTACACACAAGCAGGTTTGTATCATCAAATAATACATGTACAGACTGACCTGCAACAGGTGGACTGATTAGGTAGGGTATGGCATGAAGGAAATACACCACTCCAAGGGCTGATGATAGGGAAGCAGTTCCTACAACATCTGCTGTCACCACTGGAATAAGTGTAATATAGGCACCATCGAAATAGCCAAACGTGAAAGAGAAAGGCACAAGAAGTGGAAAACTTTGGAGGACTGGAAGGAAAAGGCAGCAGAGGCCATCCATTCCCACTGCAAAGAGATAGCACATATATCGATATTTCTTCAAGAACCTGTAGGGCAGTAAACAAGAAAGCAGGAAGAGAGTTGCAGTAAGTTCCTCTTAATTTTACTTGATTTATGACTGAGCGAAGAGAGGGACGTCTTGCAAATCTTTTGACCCACTTAAGCAGGAGCTTCAGGATCAAGACTGCAAATACGGTGGGTGAGGGATGAGATGATGGGAAGTAGGCCAAAAGCAAACTAGAAAAGTACCTTTGGCCATCTCCAGAGCATCCAACCCCCAGATTAACAACTGCATTCTTGCCAGCTTACTGTCAGACTCAACTATCAGCACTGTACACCTGAATCTAAATACTAGGGATGTGCACAAATGTATTTTTGACATTTGAATCCGAGTAGATTCGAATGTCATAAAATCCGATTCAGTTAGGATATTTAAGATTCTAACGTCATAAAATCCAATTCGAGTCCGTTACATTCGAATCTGCACATTTGAATGTTAGATTTGTATTTAAAAATACAAATGTCGACAACATTCGTATCTGTACGCATTCTGTCAAAATCTGTATGCATCCCATATTATCCTGTATGCATCCCGTTTTAATCCCATATTTTAAGCACAAGATACGTATAATTTTTGCACAGACTCGTATATGACAGATACGAATCTACACATTCGAATAATTCAAAAATCCATATCGGATTTTTGAAAATCCTATTTGAGTTCAAATGTTCAAATTCGGATTTTTGAAAATACAATTTGAGTTTGAATGTCAACATTCGACAGATTTGAGTCAAATATTCGTGCACATCCCTAATAAATACCTCTTTTTAGGCGTTAAGCACTGTCCCACCTTTCCTTGTTGTTCTCTGAGAAGAAACTCTTCTAAAGTTTATACTGTGTGGCGAAAGTATCAATTCCAGAGCTTAAGCCGACACTTCTTAAAGTGTCTGAACGTGCTCACTGCACTTCAGGGGGTCGTTCGTTTTCTTTCTTGTTCGGCTGATGTATTTGACACATTCTCTGCTCAGCTCCAAAGAGCTCCCATGTTGCTTTACAATGAAATGTAAACACAAGCAAAAAATAATAACAAAGTTTAAAAACTTTATATAGAATGGATTTGCTTTTAACTAGTTGATAAAATGTTTCTTGTTCATTAGAGTTCCGGAAACTTTCAATAATCTGATTTGGCCACTGAGGCTCCAGCAACTTAAACTAGTATCCATTCACAAGCATGGACTTCACCTATCAGTGACATCCACACCTAAGTTTTAAAACAGTTTCAGGCCACTTTCCAAGTGACAGAATAAATCAGCAAAGCAATTAATCATTTATTTCCTCTTTATCTAATCCAACGATGGCTTTTCTGAGTTAGATAATCTTAAAAGATTGATATTTTGCCGATGTATTCTCTTACTCCAAAAGGGAACTGAAGCCAGATTAAAATTTAGGTGCGAAGGCAGCCACATTGGCAGCCTGAGTTTCTCTAAAACCCCAGCCAGCCAGAGCCGACACAGCACCATTACGGTACTGCTAGGATGGTGTCACCTCCCATACTATGGGCAACCCCACTAGAGCCCCACTCCCCACCACCACCACCACCACCAAAAAGCATAAAATACTATTGCTGGGGAACCCAGTGATAGTCACAGGTTTTCCAACAATAGCACTTTTTAGGCTAGCCACTTACCTTCTGACCAAAGCCACCAGCATGCATTCATGGAAGCAGAGATGGCTGATTTTGCATGCGCATTGTTGGTGATGTATCAGAGAATTTGACAGCAGTCAAAATGCCACAACTGCGTGTCACAAAAACATGTAAAGACAGTGCTGGTCACAGTGCTGTCTAGGCAGGAAGCATTCATGGTGCAACAGAAAAACCCTGCTTTATTGCTTCCTGCCGCAATATCTGGCTGCCATCTGGAGGTGCCCTAACTTCTAGTTTTCCAGACTTAGCAATTATTTGCCTAATGTTGGTTTGCCCCATATGGCAGTTTATGGGAACCAAATTATAATGTCAGTACAAGGGATGCTTCCAGTATCATAAAATTCAAACTGGTAGATGAATAAGGCCCAGCTACACATTAATTTAACCCACATTCGACCCACCTCCAGAATGAGAGAACACACCAACAAAACAACTAGCTATTTTCTTCACACGTTATCTAAGTAATGAGGAATTTTCTGGGTTAGATAATGTGAAAGGAAAATGGCTTGTCACTGCTTGCTGGTGTGTTTCTCTCAGTCTGGAGATGGATCGAATGCAGATTAAAAGTTACATGCAGTTAGAGCATTACAAGATCTTCACTTGTCCCTAACATTAAAAAAGGTTGCACGAGATGAGTTATGTCTATAGGATGGAGTACTTACCAGTTCAGAACCAAAGAGACTTTTTTTCCACTGTCACTAGAAGTACCCATTAAGTACCCATTAACGGGTACAAAAATGCCATTACGTACCCATTAATGGGTACTTAATGGGTACTTTTAGTGACAGTGGAAAAACACCCTTTCTCTCTGGTCACAGTCCTGCCTCACCAGAATGACCCACTTCTAATAGGCTGTTCTATGAACATGGTTGTAATTTGCTCAAAACTTGTTTAAATATTTTTATTAAGAGGAGAGCAAGAAGACAGAAGAGCAAACAATATTGTCCTTATCCAACTGTAGAAACTTTCTTTTTCCTAAAGATTTTAAAGTCTCTGATCCCCCACAGCCTCATGTGCTTTGCTTTCGATGCCCAGCACTGTTCATTTACCTTCTGTCTGTGAGCCATCCAAAGGTGATGTTCCCAATGATGTCAATGACCCCAAGAATAGACATGAGGAAAGCGGCTTGCTGGTGACTCATTCCAACCCGTAATGCGTAAGGCACCAAATAAACAAAGGGGGGACTACAGCCGTAAGCCATAAATAAGACAGATACCGCAAACACCACAAAGTCTGGCATCAGTAAGAAGTTGTATTCCTGCCACGAGCATTGGCACAGGCATTTGTGAGACCACACTTTGATCAAGGGTGAGCAGATTGGCCACTGCTTTAATTCCTGTTTCGGTGCAGCTTCGGGTCCAAATTCCTGATCGAGGAATTCAGGCACGTTCTTGCGGTCCTCCTTTCCTGAAATAGGTCGCATCAAGGCCCCGCAGACACAAAGGTTTAAAACGAAACCTCCCAGGATAAGTAAGGCTCCACGCCACGAGAACTGTTCGATCAGCAACTGGACCACAGGAGCTAGGATAAAGGTTCCAATGCCACTGCCCGACATGGCAATTCCATAAGCCAATGCTTTCCTCTTATTGAAATAGTTGCCGACCATTGCTATGGCTGGTGAGTAAGAAAGAGCAAATCCCAGTCCTGGAAGAAAAATATAAACTCTGTTCACAAGGATGCCCACATGTGTGCACAATCACAAGCGACAGCAAAGCAACAGAAACTGTTTCATAGGATATAATATATGCTATCCTGTGGTTTGGAAGCAGCTGTAGCTCAGTGGCAGAAAGTCACCAGTCAAATCCCCAGCCTCTCCCCAGATATAGACAGTGACAAACCACTTCTGTTTCACTGCCAAGAAAACTGCCCTTGGAGATTCCCATGCCACCAACCAGGAGTCAGGCAGAACTTGGTAGTACCCAGCAATAGCAGCTCTGTGGTTTACAAGGGATAATATTTCAGGGGAGAAAATATGTGTCCGGACTTTCTTTTGTGGTCTTCCCCAGTCTGAAATTCTTCAGACATTTTGTACTACAAAACCCATGAGGCTCAGCTAGTATGGTTAATGGTCAGAGCAAACCGATATTACAGATCAGTAGGTTAGAGAAAACCAGTACATATAGACTTTATAAAATGTAGTCCAGCCATCACAGGGTGCTAAATAAGGTAGTAGCAGAGAAACTGTAGTTTAGGGATGTTTCAGCAATGGACAGTTGTTAACCATGAGCAGTTACACATCTTAGCATGCACTAGCTATCTACATCTTCCCGAACTAGAAAGAAGTGTGCTGACAGCTAAGAAGTTTTCATGGGTGCCCATTAAATATGGAGAATGTCTGGAAAGACCTCAAGTCATGCCATCAATTCTTCATGAGGGGATGTTTATTAT
Organism: Aspidoscelis tigris stejnegeri; assembly: GCA_023333525.1. Taxonomy (NCBI): domain Eukaryota; kingdom Metazoa; phylum Chordata; class Lepidosauria; order Squamata; family Teiidae; genus Aspidoscelis; species Aspidoscelis tigris. Next base: position 83,939,923 of record JALMGA010000002.1, on the reverse strand, counting down.
ATCCCCCCAACCTAAAAAAGGAGATACAGATACACAATTGACGTGGAATAGTGAAATGAAGCAGCATCTGCACAAGCAGCAGAGGCATGAGCTGTGGAGGTAAATCCTACCCTAGGAAAAGCACCCTGAGCCAGGAAAATAGCAAGTGGCATGGAGCCTGCTGGTGATTGTCCCGGCCTAGCTTCTAGCCAGGGAACCAAGGTCCTCTAGCTTCAAAGTCAGGAAACAAAAATCCTCAGTGTCATGTCCAGTGCCCCATCTGAGTCATTGGATAAGGGATTCCAGACAGATACAGCTCCAGACACTGAACCCCCACCTGTGAAAGCGGTGAGAGTGCATATAATCAGCCCTAACCTATTTGCTGTTGTTGCAAACAGCAGACCGCTTCCAGCAACCTCTTGACTTCCAGCTCATGATTTATGACCCTCAAATTGACTGACCCTTGAAACCTGATATCTCCTGGTCAATTGCCTTTACTTTGTCGCTGCTGTTTGAACCGACATGGACGTCTGCTACCCTGCTGCTGCCAGATCTGGATAGGACACACAGCCTTGAACTTGCAGGACAGGTACATTTCCCCATGTCCCTGTCTCAGGCTCTAAAATGGGGCCTGGGGCATGTCTGCTACTATAGTCATCTGCACAGTGGTGGCAGGAGACAGCCTAGTTCCTGTAGACTACTTTTAAGTTGTCTCCCCCTAGAGTGACCCTGGGGTATGGAAACTGTGGGTACACACTGGCATGTAGATGCTGCTGGAGATTCCTTAGGAAACGAAGATTCCTAAGGTCCCAACAATCAAGAGGGCAAAATAGCAATAGAACTTTTGTGGGTGGAGATGGACGAATGACAAAAATGATAGAGAAGATGGAGGAAGAAACAGAGGAGGAGGTGGGGGCATTGGCTTTTCTACCCTGCTTTTCTCACTCATTTAAGTGGCTGACAAAGCTTTCTGTTCTCCTCACAACAGACACCCTGTGAGGTAGGTGGGGCTGTGAGAGTTCAGAAGAGAGCTGTGAGTAGCCCAAGGTCACCTAGCTGGCTTTGTGGAGGAGTGTGGAATCAAACCCCTTATTCCCAGATAATAGTCTGGCTCTCTAACCACCAGAGGAGGTGTAAGGGAGAGAACTGCCTACATCTTCGCTCTCTTGGGGCCCAAGATTTCACATTTTAATGCAAAATCATTGTTAAGATGCACTTGTAATAATGCTAATCAAGGAAAGAAAGAAAAAGAAAGATCTCTGCTCAAATTTGTTAATTACAGTGACCATGAAGAGTCTTTTTTAAAATAACAGCAACACCAGCAACACAAGATTTCTTCAGTTATCTTGACGCTGTTCGTATCTTCTACTTAAAAGCACTACTAAAACCCTTATCTGCTTAAAACTACTTAGGATGTGTAAAACACTGTTCTCCCAAACTATTCAAAATGCCCACACCCCTCTAGTGTTCCACCTAGGAAAATGGCACTCTATGTAAGAGAGGCATTTACAAGTCAAAGTAACAATGAAGCGGGGTAGAAAAGCCAACTTTTCGTCTGCTGCTGCTGCTGTACCGACTTTGGGCGCGTACCCATTCAAGTTTTAAATCAATTTGAAAGCATTTTGAAAGCCGGCTGTTCCCAAAGGTCCAGAGGAATCTGCAGTTTCTGAGGACTAAAGGCCCCAACACGTGAATTATCTATATTTGAATGAAAACAAGTCCCACTGTGGGATGTACAAATAATCCTCACTATTTAGCAATGGGAGCGCAAGTGTTTTTTGGAGGGTGGGGAATAATGGCTTAGGGGTGTTCTTTTCAGTTTCCCTGATCCACTGAATAGCTGTCATCTCCTGTGCCTGACTGGGCTGCCTAAAAGAGAGCCTGCCAATTAAATTGTAACACAGAGCCTGAGGATTGTTACTGTATAAACTTGTTGCAAATGTTGCAAATTGCTGCTTCCATCCTGGGCTTGCAGTGTCGGCTACTGTGTAAAAGCCAGCCTTCTATTCTTCCTTCCACTCACGTCTTTTGTGCCATTCCTCACTGATTCGCTGCCACAAACCTGCACGTTTATTAGCTCCCAAAGCCCGTTTCCCTCCCTCCTTCTTTTCCTCCCCATGCCTGCAGCCACCAACAAACCAGATAAGCATCTCGTTCTTCCTTCCTTTCTGTGTCAAACTATTAGCAACACCATTCAGAAGAAGGTGACTGAAGCGTGTGTGTGTGTGTGTGTGTGTGTGTGCAAGTGCGCACACAGGCAATAATTATGGTGCCATTGCAGCAAAACGAAAAATGGACAGGGGGGTTCTGCCAAAGAAAGAAAGCACCTCAATAGAGTAAAATAAATGAAGATAATGTTTACCCCAACCACCTATGTGATAAGGAATATCAAACTGTAAAACAGAAAAGCAATAATAATTTCTAAAAGGGTAACAAATACCCCACTGGTTTTAATAAAAATTATAAAAATAATATCTCAATAAAATAAAATAAAAAATATATAAAATACATCAAAGAGGCCAAACGCGTTTCGACAAAAGTCTTCCTCAGTGGCCTATAATCAGTGGCCATTGCAGCAAAACCACTCTGAGGGTGAACCTCATTGCCAGTTTGGATTGCCTGCCCCCAATGACATCAGGGCATGACGGAGGAGGGAGGAGAGGGGTTTCTCCTCTTCAAGTCCGCATTAAAATCTAGGAGTGGGAATGTCAAAAAACTGACCTCGCTGCTGATTTTTTAAAAATGGACGAAAACCCAGATTAAATTGTCCAGTGGAAACACAGCCTTTGAGTATTTCACAATCAAAGAATGCCTGGTGGATTCTAAAAAAGAACTTCTGTAACCAAACTTGTTTTATGAAGTCCATTTTCGGCATCAAGAGATTACACCCTAAAATCCCTTTCCATGCCATCAGAGGACTATTCCATTGCAAATCAAGCTATCCTTTATTAACATTATCTCAGCAAGGAGGCTGTTTCAGGTCGTTTTTTACAGCAATAACACTTTTTACTTACCTTATCACAGTCCCATCCACCATGCATGTGTGGAGGCTAAAACGCACATCTGTGCGTACACAGAAGTGCCGAGGTGCACATCTGGGTATTCGGCGTCAGCCAAACCCCTGGATACATGCATTAGTAAACTCTACAAAGACAGTGCCACCTATGGCGCTGCCAGGATAGCAAAGGATAGAGGCAGGAGATCAATATCCTGTATTTTCCCTTGCTAGCAGAATATCCTACTGCCATTTGGTGGTGGCCTCAGTCTAATAGTATACTCCGCATAACGTGCAGATTTGCTCTAAAAGATCATCAAACGCAAACAAAAACACACGCAAATGCAAACAATTCCCTAATGAACTTATTTTTTTCTCAATCCTAAGAGTCTGTGAACACATTTCCCCCCAGCCTAACCTACCTTACGGTTTTCTTGTGAGGATAAAATAGAGGGGAAGAAAATAGTATGTACTGTCTTGTGCTTTTTGGAGGAAAAACAGGACATAAATGTCATAAATACATAATAAAACAATCTATTAAAACGGATGAAAAGCTGACTCTCTTTTTTACTTCAACTTTGAATCTTCTTTTCTTGTCTTTGAGTAGTCTTATTTTATTGATTTACCGTATATTGTGTATTATATGGTTTAAATATATCTGATTATCAGTTTTCGATGTATATTTGGGCTACATCCCCACTGGGAAATTTAATCTGGATTTAAATCAGGGTTTTTTTAATCAGCAGTGAAGTTGGATTTTTTGTGTTTCCACCATTAACCTATAATGAGGATTCACTCTCCATCTTCAGTGTCTGTCAGGGGAAAAATTCCTGGCAGCACTTTTCATTCCCTGTTTATTCCCACCCCCTTTCATCTTGTATATACTTTTTTCCCACTCTCCCCTCCCCCCCACTAGCAGCTGCTTCCTGCTGATCTCTCCCACTTGCTTCCTTAAGGCAGAATCCATCCCACCCAACCATCATTTTAAAAACTGAATTAAAGGGAAAATGTGTGAAAGAAAGTGACATCCCATCCCCCCCCTCTCTTAATGGGTACTTCTAGTGCTAGTGGGAAAAAACCCTTAATCCCCAGAAACTGCAGATTTATCTGATCCTGTGGGAATTGCCAGCTTTGAAAACAAATTCAAAGCTCTTTAAAAGCTGAATGGGGACACAGCCTTGGGGTTTTTATAAATTTAATTGCATTTTTGTGTGTGTCTGTTGTATTTTTGTTTTGTTGTGAATCCTTTGAGCATTTTTTCGAAAGGTGGTATATAAATACTAAATACTAAAAACAAATAAATTCTCTCCTAAAAATCTGTGCGGTGTTGGTAACACAGAGCTTCTTATTTATGGACAACAGATGCAGCCCAGCATTTATTTTTCACAGCAAACAAGCTTTTGGCAGCATCTGGGTGAAACACTTTTACAAAATTGTTATTAAACTGCAGGAGTCTAAGCTCCCATCGCCGTGGTTACAATACTAGTTTTACTCAGTCAGCAATTTCAACATAAGCATTTCCATTCCTCCTTTGAAAGGAAATGGAAGAGAGGAGAACCATCATGTGTTGCTGTTTGTTTTTATTTTAAACAATAGCTAAATTCACTCAGGATGATCCAAAATAATACAGCCAGCTAAGCAGCTAAACATACATGCCATGAATGAACTATGAAAAATAGCCAAACTGCAGTGTTTGGCCCAAAGCTGGCTGAGTTGTGGTGCACTAGATACACTTTAAATTATATGGATTTTGCAAATGCAGAATTTAAAAGGGAACATCTGTAATGAATATTCAAGAAAGTAAAGGGGGAAAAGGTGAACCTTTTCAACTTGGCCTCTCACACCTCAAAAAACATTTATTCACATGCATACAAGTAATGCAATTCACTCCAAAATTTAATTAGAGCATTAAAATTCCATTTTGGTGTTCAATATTCAGGCCTCTTCTACTGGCCCCAAAGTCAATCAGTTATAGTATTTGTAGCAGACTGGTGGAAGGGCTGGTATGTACCCCAAGCAAATCACATGGATCAAGATGAACCTGGAAAAAGGGGTTCCAAGTGCACTTCTGACATGGAAAGCACGCACAGAGCACGCAGTCTTCTGGTCATGGGCTTACAATGTGCTAAAGGTACAATGTGGGCGAACCTCACACCCACATACAGAGCAAACGAGGATCAGAGAGCTCCCAATTTTTCCATTCACTCCCCTTGACTTTCCCCAATGTGTCCCCTCAAGATTTACACACAGAAAGGGAAGTGGAGAGCAGAAAGGAAAGCTGTTGTTTCATTTCTGGTTGACTGCCTTCCTCTCTCCATTGACTTGGAACAGCTACTCTCTCTACGTCGCTATGAAGGCAACTGAACCATCTAACAACAGCACCACAGTTTTATTACTATTGAAGACCAGGGGCCTATTCGCACTTGGCTTTATTCTGGAATATATCTTGGAATAGGCGTATGCTGTCCACATGCCTAGTGCAGGCTATAGGATGCCCCAGATGAGGCCTGTCAGAGTCTGCATTAGCAGGTGGACAAGAACCCCCTGACCTGAGATATATTCCAAAATACAGCCAAGTGCGAATAGGCCTAAGATATGGCTGTGTTTCCACAAGGCATTTCCTTTGCCTTGCTGAAGGAGCCTCACAGTAGGTCTGTGAGAATTACAGACTATATCCTACAGTGTTGCCTGTTTCTCAGATGCAGCTCTCTCTAAATGGCTTTTTGCACAAGCTCCTTTCTTCCCAGTTAAATGGGAACTATACTGGCCTAATTAAAATACTTGTTGAGAAGCTGATTAAAGCAGCGGTTCTAAATATAGACGAGAGAAAGTCAGTCCCCTGAAACCACAGAGGACTGCTGTTCCCACTGAATTCTGGGATTTATTTGGGCTCTTGGAGTATGTTCCGGAATCATGGAGAAGCACCTGCAATAGAAATAAATAATACCTGTAAGAAAGCCCAGAGAAAGGTAAAGGTGTTCCAGGCTTGTGGCAAAGGAACTCAAGATAAGTCCAGCAGATGCAAGCAATCCTCCAAGCATGATGCCCACTTGACAGGATATGTGATTACTGATAAAACTCCCAAGCGGTGCTTGAAATGAAAATGAACAGGATTAGTGATACGTCTTTAAGCAGACAAGTATTAACTATAATATACTGCAATCTATACCAACACAAAGCAAGAAACAAATGATGCCCAACATGTTTTTCATTTCAGCATTGTCTTGGTTGCAACCAATTTAACGAAACTTAACTGCTTCCTTTATAAGGGTTTGATTAATTGTTAAAAACTTGATTATTAAAATGCATATCATCTATTCTGAACCTACAGAGACAGCCCCATCATTAGGTAAGGAATGATGATGAAGGGGGGGGGGGCAGCAGAGGTTTGTGTCTATTTTATGATCTTGTTTTGCAGAGCCCTAAGCTGGCCTGCTACCATCAGCAAAGGATCCTGCAAGAATCACTATCTTTAGCAGTTTGCCCTCCACAGACTGAAGTGCCATTACTTGTTTATCTCAAGCAGTAAACAGCCTTCAGCTAGGGCTGTTAGTACTATAATGGGTACACCCACCACTATCCTCTACCTAGCAAGCCTTTGGAGCACAGAATAAATCAAAAGTATCCTCTTCTATCAAAAAGTATGGATCAAATATACATGTTTAAGCAAACCCAAACTGGAATTGAATTCTCTTTCATTCTAGTTATCTGTAAGTGGGTATCACACTATGGCCGCGTTCCCATTATAAGCTTATTTCGCTTTCAAAATGGTTTCAATCCTCGCAGTTCCCACGTCAGTTTGGCATAACACGCTTTCCACATGTTAAATCGCCCCAAAGCATTGTGAATGTTAATCCTCATTTCAACAGGTCTCACTCTGGTTCATGCGCTTGAAACGTTTTACATTTTTTACTGTGGGAACAGTACCGTGTTAAGGGATGAGAATGCGTGTGTAGGGTTTCCCTCCCCCAATAGCTTGCTTCCAAAGATAGTGATTTTACTGTAAAAATCCACCCCTTAAAGCAGCCGCTACACTGTAGCAATCCAATCACTTCACACCTGATAACAATGTTGCAATTTTGTGCAATTTTGACCTTTAAAAACGGGAAAGGAAAGGAAAGCAGCTGCAGGTTCTGTTTTTAAGGCTGTGGATGTGGATGTGAGCGGGCGAAGGGGGCTTGAGTTGCTGCTGCTGCTGTGTGCCCTGGGCAATGGGGGGAGGAGGGGAAAGAATCGCTGGCTGCCCGCTGCTGTTTTTCCTCCATCCAGGTAAGCAGCAGCCACCCAGCCACCCAGCTAGGCTCCCTGAAGGGGTCGGTTATGGGTGGAGTGTTCACACCAGGAGGAAGAGGGCAGGGCAGCACCGAAAAGCGGCTTTAAGAAAGTAGCCACTTGAGTCACGTACACCATGTATGATCCTCAGAATCTGGATTGAACGCGATTAAGTTGAAAGTAATGGGATCAGGCAAATTCACGTTTGCATCCAGTTCTATTATTTTGGTTTAGGGAAACCGAATTAAGCTTATAATGGGAACGCGGCCTATGTTATGCCATAGTCACACCTTATTGAACTAATCCACCTTATTAAGAAACAGGACTGAAATTGCACTAACTCTGATCACACCCAATACCTGAAAATCCTTCCTCAGTTCGTCCTCAGTTTGGGTCGCTATGCTCACACCTTTCTGTTTCCATTCTGAGACTCCTTTCTGATACTTTTTTTAGATCTCCCCACCTCCCCGCCATCACAACACCCCCTGCACTCGGATACGATAAACGTTCTGTGACTCAACAGCATGTAATCACACACTGAGTGACAGGGAAGGGTAAATCCATATAGTATCCACTTTATTATGGTTTAGCCCCCTTTAGCCCCCTTTAGCCCCCTTCCCTGATCACACCCAAAAAAATGAGAACAGATCAAAACTCTATAAAACTCAGGAAAGAAGGGAAGAGAGTCCACAAATAAAAGGGATTGAACTAGAAAGGTGTGAGAGGTGGGGTCTGAAGATTGACTGAAGGATTAAAGTGAAGGTGTGACCAATGTTCTCCAAAATGCCCTTAGTAAAGTTACTCTAGGTTCAGTTATGGCTCTCCTCCTTTAAAGCTTAAGCATTCAACAGGCAGTAATTGACTACACACAGTTGATCAGGACACCTACCACACAGCATTGTAGCACAATCTACTATGGAATGGATCCAAGCTGTCCGGGCATAATCCTGAGCAAAGTAAGTCTGGAACTCAACAAAAAAAATTGAGATACACCTAGAGAAAATACACACAAATATGAAACATGTTTTAAAAAGCAGCTATAAAAAAGGTACTACAGAGAAGGAATGCATACACACTGAATAGGGGCCTATGGACTCCAGGTATCAGAGGACTATATGCAATTATGTTTGTCCTCCTAAAGGAAGACTTCTGCGCCTGGCAGTGGAAATTATTCAACCACAGTCCTGCAGACCCCAGCACTATTAACTGGCCAGTACTTTCTTTCACTGCAAAGGGCAGTACTGAATACAATCCAGACGCTTTCCTCCAAATCTTTTACTTGGCTTCCAGTATAAACAGAATAATAAGGCCTCAAACTCCTTTGCATCTTCAACAGCTGAGAGCTGAAAAAAAAATCACTGAACAGCCTCCAAATGACCCAATAAAGAAACAGTAGTGCAGATAGTCTGTTATCTCCTAAGGCACAATAGTGCACAGTAAAGTTATCTTGTATGTTCAACTGCATTTGTTCAGGAGTCCATGCTGAACTGAACAAATGTACATTAAAGTCTTTCTCAACAGCAGATTTTGCTCCACTCTCATTTGGAAACCCAAATAGAGACTTCAGGCATATCAAGGTTCTATTCAAACATGGCAGTGCAGAAAGGGAACTCAGAGTGAATCTTGCCACCTTCATTCCATAGCCAATTCTTCTTCACTGAATGAACGCCTGAAAGGAGCTCAGTTATAGGGGTAATTACAAATTAGTGAGATCGGTAAAGGTACATCCACGTATTCAAACTGAATTCAGATAAAATGCCCATGGGGATTCACCCATAATGTGCAGCCATCACCTGTAGGATCAACTATCTCTCCTCTTTTTGGCGGCAATCTTCACTTTCAGGAAGGGGTGAAGGACTTATTTTATCTATATCCCTCATGTACTATGGCGGCTCCACTGTGGTAAACCACCACTATAAATCACATGACAATCAGTTCCATTAGCTGATGTTTTTTCATAGTCGATGATGTCTTTTACAGCATGATTTAGCTTACTGCAGCACTGTTTGTATAAGGGCAATACCGTACCGTAACACACAAAGGTGCCTGGGGTAAGAAGAACAACTGTAATGTAAGTCAGGGAGATTGCCTACCATGAACTTGAAAGCACTTTTCTTGTTCCAAGCTTTGTGCATTTTAATTAAAGTCCAAGGGAGCTTATCTAATAAAACTTTTTCAGATCAAGAAACGTAAATAATTGAAGAAGTTTCACACACATCCTTAGCTGATAATTCTAACCAGAATTCTATACTTAACAAATCAATAAGGAAATATCAGAAATACCATGTGAATTTGGCAGAACAGAAAGGGATCTTTGGTAGAGGAGGAATACTTCTGAGAAATGGGAAAGAAGATTTCAGTGCAGCACCAAAATATATTAAAATCAGTCACAGCTTAGCTCTTAGCAAAATATAGCAATAAAAGGGAAGAGCAAAACATATGCAAAATGGTTTTACCTTGTTACAGCTCTAGTGCAGATAGTAACAAAAAAACAGCCAATCACAATCATCCACCCCCAGCCACCATCGGGCGGTGGTGCACTTAAGCCCCTCCGCGGTATAGCCATAACTTTGGGAGGAGGAAGCCTTTCTCTCTGTAAGACTGACACCAATTGGCAGGCAGTGTATGCATGGAATGTTACCTGAAACAAAGATTATTTGACATCTGAAACAAGAAAATAAAAGAGAACAGAGCCATGATCAAAGCTACAACCTATTTTTTTGTTCTGTAAAGGTTACTATCAAATAGTTCTGTGAGGGACCGCTTTATTGTTTAAAATTAAACTTTATTTTTAACTTCCACAACTAGAGGATGCAAATTCTATGCATTGCTGGGAACAGCTGCCTATAGGTCATATTCTCTGTTTTAATCCATTGACTTCACTTCAGGACCAAGAATAGACAATCTTTAAGTTACAAAAAATTGTATCATAAACATTTTTAACAATCCTCTAGAAATGTTGTAACATGCTGCAGTTCCAAACACAGAGACTGAGATTAAATCCTGAGTTATGATTTTCCCTGCCAATGGCGAAGAAAATTGGAATTTCCTTGATTTTGAAAGGATCTGGGGATCCATATACTTAGTTGACTGACAGGTTTTACGGTTTTGTATGGATTTGTATGTATTATTTTTTATAACTCTTATCTAGCAGATACAAATCAATGTGTTAGTTCACACATTACTCATTTTGCACAGACAGTCGAACCCCTGTGGATATGTGAAACCGCGGATAATCACTGCCGCCGCCAGCTTCCAAAAATCTTCTCAAACGCTGCCGCTGCCACAAGCTGAAGCCGCCCACCTGCTTTGGGCTGCCCACCTGGTAGAGCAGTGGCAACAGGCTAGCCAGCCCACTGCCGAAGCTGCCACAAGCTCAAGCCACTACTGCTGCCAGCTGAAGCCTCTCGCCTGCTTTGGGCCACTGCCAGCCTGGTAGAGTGGCGGTGGAGAGCTAGCCAGCCTACTGCTGAAGATGCCACAAGCCACTGCTGAAGAGTGGTGAGGCAAGCAGGTGTGGCAGCAGAGTTAGTAGCTCTCCATTGCCCCTCTAATAGGCGGGTGGGCGGGCAGGAAGGTGACGAAAAGCAGCAGGTAGGCAGTTTTTGCAACTTCCAGCAGCAGTGGCTTTAAGTTCCAGCAGCTTTGGTACACCCAGTGACACTGTCCAATAGCAAGCTAACAGCGGCTTTTGATTTTTGGTGGCAGCAGCTCTTGCCAGCTCTAATGGCAGTGGGCAGTAAGCCAAAGCCACAGCCATTGCTAGCCGCGGCTTCAGTGGGGAGCTGGCGGGGAGCTGGCAGGAGCGGGAGCTGGCAGGATCCGGAGATGGCAGCGGGGAGCTGGTGGCAGTGGCATGACAGGGAAGGTAAGGGGGAAGAGGGGGAGCTGATCCAGTAACCATGGATAACAAACCAATGTTAACATTAATTGTATACTGTATGTATGTATGTATGTATGTATGTATGTATGTATGTATGGATGGATGGATGGATGGATGGATGGATGGATGGATGGATGGATGGATGGATGGATGGATGGATGGATGGATGGATGGATGGATGGATGGATGGATGGATGGATGGATGGATGGATATAAGTATGTAACTGATATGTTATATACAAGCAAATATCTACATCTGAGTTACCTGTATATTAAGAGAAATGTTTTTGTATCTTTCTGGGAAGAAAAAAACCCCTCAAGGCATACTTGGAAGAAGGAGAATGGAAGAGACTAAAATTTAATTAATAGTAGAAAATTAGGGTTGGAAAAGGGGGAGGGAAGCATATTTTGAAATATTTTGGGAGGTGTTCATGGCTGATGTCCTTAAAGAAATGTTTCTAGGATTGCATTAAACTAGTGGTAAGTCATATTTTTCCAAATACAGCATGTTAACATATGTTAAAGAACAACATTTCATACAAAACTATGCTATTCAAGGAACGGCTGTAATGAGAGCCATGTCTCCAAACAGCAGTGGTAGGAGTGCCTGCCTTGGCGGAAGTGCCTTGTTCATCATATCATTGGACACTTCCATATGTCATTTTTGATGGGCAAAGGTGCTTGCAGATGTGGTGAACAAGTCACTTCTCCAAAGAGAATGATATCACGCCTTTCAACCCAGGTGCCTCAGTAAAGTATCGTATCTTTCAGCAGGTGCTGTTTGCAGCCCAAAGTGGAACCACAATGTCCCAGTCCCTTCAGTATGGCTTCTACAACAGCAAATAGAGACACATCCTTAATTTTTTATTGAGCTCCTGATACTAAATTTTGAGATTATTACATATTCACATGTGTACATATGCACGTGTGCACATAAACACATATACACAATGCATGTTTATTCAAGACCAAGATCTTCTTAAATAGTTTTCTTCCATGAAGCCTAGATTTCTCCTTTCTAGCTCACTACTAGCTCATTGTCCCATTTAATATCACTTACTGATAAGGATCCATACACAGAATATATATATATATTACTGCCCAACCCCAGCTGTGCAGAATATTGCCTCTTGAGAAATTTCTAGGCAGCTTTGATAACAAAGGCAATGACATTTGTCCCTCTTGCTATATACACACCCATCAAAGTGTTTTATGAATCAACATGCTTGAGAGTGGAATTTCAAAGGCAATAAAAAAACATTTAAGCATCTAACTGTCACATGGGCCTTTGGAGGCCATCTCTTTAAAGTTTGCTTGAGTGAAAAACTAGATAAAGAAGTCGGAATTCGGAGCCATAACAAAGTTGGGCACCAATGAAATCCTCAAAACACCCAGGTTCTAATGCAACATCACAGAGCATACTTCCTCCACCTGGATCCTTGCCAATACTGTACCATCTGACGGGGATCTGTTTCACAATTACGCACTCAGATTTATTCATTTCTAGTTTTCATTGCTAGATTAGAAAGCTGCTCAATGTCATTTGGAGCAGTTTTTCGGCTGTTATGCCATGTTCCACGATTCTTCTGAGAACCTAAGTTTTCAGATATTGCTGCAATATCCATCTTCAGAAGGATTCTTCCAAAAGCTGAACTCTCTGAAGATAGATATCACAGCAACATCTGAAAGCTTAGGTTCTCAGAAGAAACCTGGAGCATGGCATAACTGCTACAAATGAGATATGAAGGCTCCTTTTCTAATAAACCATATTCCTAAGTCTGCTGATTCAGGCTGGCAGACCAGGGTGGCAGCCCTCCAGTGACTTTGATTTGAGGGCCCTGTTTGGTTCAGATGAAAAGGGTTCTTTTTAAAAAGGAGATCAGGAAGGGCTTCAAAATTAGGGTTACCCTAAAGAAAAGAGGACAAAAATGTCCTTCTTCCATGGTTTCAAAAACATAGCCATGTTAGCCTTGATCAGCATCTTAAAAAGGGGGTCTAGTAGCACCTTAAAGACTGACAGAGAGAAATCACTGTGGAAATGAGTCTTCATAAAGAAGCCTACTTCATCAGATGCATAGTATGGAGTGCCTCACACAGCTTGCCTACACAGTCTGTTCCTAGACACTCCACTCTATACATCTGTGAGTTGCAAGTTGTGCAAGGAGTCACCTCAATGGTGAATTCTGACGGAAACTGGAGACAATTACTGGAGCGTGCAGTGTATATACATCATATGTATCACATTAATCTGGGCCCATTTGTTTTTAAGCTTTGTAAAAGCCATAAGCCACAACATCACAAACAAGGAGACAAGTAACTTTTTAAAATCACAGATATGCAACATGTGGTTAGATTTTGGTTTTTAATGTTATCTTGGTAATAGAGAATTAAGAATATTGTAATATTGCTTCGTGGGGAGGGGAACAGTTCCCAGACACAGAGACAGGGAGGGAATGGTTGATGAAAAGTTTATAGTACACAGATACCTGTGAAGGTCGCGTAAAGCTGGGAGAGGTAGGCTCCTCAGTAGAACTTTGCAGACATCAAAGATGTTAATTTGGAACATGTCTGGATGGGAAGGATATATGGCTGAAGTGTATATAGCTCTGAAGTGTATATAGCCTTGATGCTTCTTTCTGCTTTGTGGTTTACTGTTACTATGCTTGCTGATCATGTAACTTTCAATAAGGGATTTTTCCTTATCAGGCAGCCTCCAGACAGTGGCTAAATACATTGCTAGCAAATGGTTTCTGCTCTTTACAAAATCCAAATGCAGACAGATCACCTTTCTAGCCCTTCAAATAGAGCTTCAAATAGAGCTTACTGAATAGGTAAAAGTAGTTGTTAGCAATTCAACAGTTTAAATCTGCCCAATCCAGAAAGACAATGTTAAAATTTATTTCTTGCCGGCATTATTCCCCACAAATACCCTCAAAAATCCTCCCCAAAATTTCATCATAATGTTGGCATGATTGTAGACAGACAGGGAATTATTTTCATATGATATGCGAATGTTGGTTTATCCAACACTTTTGGTCTCCGGTGTATGGCAAGATCTCAAAGTTTGTTCAACAACAATTTTCTCTTTCTTCTCAGTTGGGACTTCTTCGTATTGATAATGCTATTAATGTCAGTCTATTTCATTGGAGGCTAATCAATTTCCTCTTACTGTCTGCTTTAAAAAGTGGACATCACTTTCTCTGACTACATGATAGGAATATTCTATCATGGAAACTACTTACCTATCAAGTTGCTAATCTTCCTGGATGTCTGGTCTCTGTTCCTGACATATTCCCTTGCTGATGAACTGTTACCTTCCAAGCTAATGTTAGCAATGTTACTGAACATTTTTTATTAATATGAATTTCTAGTTAAGTATCAGCCACTGACATTGCTGTTGGTTTTGTATTCTGGTTACTGACACATTTGTTTGTTAGCTACGTCTCCTTGTAGATTTTGTAGAAATATTATTCATTGTTGCACATTTAATTTTTTTATTGTATTTAATATATCTACAAATAAATAAATAACCTACTAGCAAGGAATAATGCAGGATATTGATCCCCTGCCATTATCCCTTACTAGCTAGACAGAGCTGGCCACGGGCGGTACTACTGAATGCAATATTTGCATTTGTTTTACTAACTTTCAGCATGATGATTGGGTGTCCTTGCTTCCCTTGGCTGAATTTGCTTTTAACAATTCTGTGGACTCTTCCACTGACCTCTCCCGTTTCATGCTCCTTATGGTACATACATAGACAGATGTAGATCATAAGCCAGAGAACATGGAACAGAAAGAGGAACTACTGAGCACGGTTTCTTTCCCACAAATAACCATCCAATGCTAAACTGTGTTATACAAGGAATTTCCACATATGGAAAACTGAGTGTTAGGGAATCCCAGTGATACAGTGAAACAGTGTTAAGTGAGTGGCATCACAGAGGGGAGACCCGTTCAATCGAAGACATTGTGGAGGGAAGCCCATCCTACCAATGTAAGGCAGTGATGCTGAATGTCACAGTCACTGCAGGAGAACACTGGACCTAGCAAATATCCAAAAGGGGGCAGACACCTAGGCCGCGTTCCCATTATAAGCTTAATTCAGTTTCCCTAAACCAAAATAACAGAACCAGATGCAAACGCAAATTTGCCTGATCCCATTACTTTCAGCCAGAATCGCGTTCAATCCGGATTCTGAGGACATATGTGACTCAAGGGGAGACTCAAAAGCCGCTTTTCGTGGCTGCCCTGCCCTCTTCCTCCTGCCGCGAACATGCCACCCATAAGGGACCCCTTCACGGAGCCTAGCTGGCCGGCTGGGTGGCTGCTGCTTGCCTGGATGGAAGAAAAATGGCAGCTGGCAGCCAGTGATTGTTTCCCCTCCTCTCCCCATTGCCCAGGGCATGTAGCAGCAGCGGCAACTCAAGCCCCCTTTGCCCGTCACCGTCACAGCCTTTAAAACATTCACACATCTCACCCAAACTTGGGCTGATTTCCTCCCTTTTCCCTTTTTTAAAGGTCAGAATTTCCAAAATTGCAACATCGTTATCAGGTGTGAAGTGGTTGGATTGCTACAGTGTAGCGTTTGCTTTAAGGGCAAAATCACTATCTTTGGAAGCAAGCTATTGGGGGAGGGAAACCCTACACACGCATTCTCATCCCTTAACACGGAACGGTTCCCACAGTAAAAAATGTAAAACGTTTCAAGCGCACGAACCGGAGTGAGACCTGTTGAAATGAGGATTAACATATACAACACTTTGGGGCGATTTAACATGCGGAAAGTGTGTTAAGCCAACCTGACGTGGGAACTGCGAGGATTGAAAATGGTTTGAAACTGAAATAAGCTTATAATGGGGACGAGGCCCTATTGTTGCTGGCTTGCAATCCTCACTGTAAAGTTTTGAATGTAACATAACAGTTTTCTGTTCCATTTTTGCCATACCAACAAAGTTTCTGCCTGGGACAAGTGCTCTAGTTAGTCACCTCCTACCAGAGATCCAGCCCTGCTGCAAGTTACCATGGAAACTAGTGAACTCTAAGAATAACAGACACATGCAGGCTCTTGCAAGCCCACTGAAATCTTGCCAATTATCCAGATTTGTCAAAGCTTGGAATTAGTTCAAGAGGGAATAGCTAATAGTCTTTAAAAACAGAAACTTGCCCTGGCTGTAAGCTAATACAGACTGAGACTGTGTTCACGTGCAGTTAGAAATCCACCAACTCTGAGGTGGCTCAGAGTTGGTTTGTAGGTGGGATCCTTCCTACACCATTCTGTCCCTCCCATGAAATTCTAGGCTATTGGAGAAGAGGGCTATTGGAATGCAAGGGCCCTATGCTACAGTCTCTGAGGTACTTTGTGACTCCTTTTTGCGACACCGGAATCAAGCTTGACTCATGGAAACACTTTTGCTGAAGGACTAACAAGGTGAAAACCAAAGTGAACAAAGTGAAAAACCAACCTGGGTCAAGGAGCCTGAAATGATTCGTCACCAACTGAGTGAAAGCAAGGCCATAAGAATATAACAGAAGTCCTGGTGGATCAGGCCACAGTCCATCTGTCTCAATAGTGGCCCATCGACTGCTCCTGGGCATCTCAAGCAGAAGACAAAGGCAAAACCACCCGCTCTCTAATCCCTACATATGGCCTTTAGAGGCATCCTGCCTGTCTCTCCAACCTGGAGGCAGTACATCAGGATCCATTCTGGTAACCATTGATATCCTATGCTCCATGAATTTTACAAGTCTATGTTGTAAAAAGACCATGCGACACTAGTGAAGTTGCACTGTGCCAAAAATGAAGTGTGAAAGCAAACCTGTATTAGACAATACTGTAAGGACAAGAGCCATAATCCTTCCTTAAGAAGGCCACATTTGGAGGGAACCTATGGAGGCATCACCTTTTCTAGTCTTCTCTCACAAATGGCTGTCTGTCCTGGCTTACCTCTGGAGCCAGGGAACAAAAGCTCCCTAGCTTCCAAAGACGTACCCTCAGGGGAGATAAGCATTGAAACAGTTCCATGAAGTAGGTCATTTTCAGAACCCATGAAAGTGTCACCAAGCTCTCTGTATGTCCCATGGCCCACTCCAGCCATCAGCACCTGCCTACATGAGAATAACTAGATCAGAACCCAGCACTGGAACACATGAAAGTGGCCTCTCCCTAGAGAATGGGCTTTGTGCCTGGGAACGATCCAGGTAAAAGGCTTTTGAGGTCAACACATTCCCAGGGAGGCTGTGCCTTCCAGGGCGTATATTGGTCTATGGATCAGCATTCCCCAACCCCCAGCTGGCATGGTCCTGAGAACTGTGTTTGCCAAAAGTTGCCTGCGAGTATATATAAAGCAAAACTGTGTGTCAGTGGCTGATGGCACTGCAAAGCAAACCAGTTTTATGTAGTAGATGTCTGTACTTATGAAAGAACTTCAGGAACAGAAAGAAAAATTGGTGGACTTTATCAAGCAAAGACAATGACGCAGAACTAAAGTTTCACAAACCTTTGTCTACCAGGAAGGACTGAAATCAGTGCCAAACACCACCCAAGTCTAACTAGACAAAACTGAAAAAAAAATTGTTGTTTTTCAGTACTACTGAATTAGGTCTGACTCCTGGTTGCCTACATAGATGTCACCATGAGCATCAGTTTTCTTGGCAAAGATGCAGAAGAGTTTTCTGCTACCTGCTTCATGTTTGCAGGTATGAAAAGTTACCAAGACAACCAGAAACACCAACACCCTAGAATTCTGATACTAGCACATTCAACCACCTTGCTTAAGAATAGCATATATAAAAGTGCTTCCTCTGGACCATATTCAAGGCTTGTTATTCTGATGAAACGTTTCTTCCTCTGCTGAATGAAGGAAAGATTTTAAACAAATAAACAAAGCTGTCTGGTATGTGTTTTAGTTTTCCTTGGAGAAGAACCTAAAATAGCCCAGCTGCACTCTAGTTCCCTAGTCATTGAACATACAATATTCATGCTGACAAGAATTTCAGGCAGTCTCGTGAAATGTTATCTGGTGCTGTTGCGGAGGAAAAGGTGATAAGCAACTCGTCAGAAGTTTTAATTCTATTTTACCTTTATTTTTTATTATACTAAGTTGAAATGTTTTAATATTTGATGTTTTATTGAAACCCGCCCTGGGACCAAATGGTGAAGGGCGGGATATAAATTTCTTAAATTAATTAATTAAATAAATAAATGTGGTCTTGGACTATGGTCATCGCTAAAATGTCACTGATGTGTGGCACAGGCAGACACTATGGATCCCACCATTAAAACTACTGGCATACTGTGATGCCAGACTTGGTTCCCTTCTTACGAAGATTAAGAATAATAAAGAAATAAAAAGCCACAAATGCTTTCTTTTCTTTTGAGGATACCTCCATGCGTACTAGCAGGCATTTGGCCGGCAGGAATAAAAATAATTTATCATAAAAGAGTTAAATAGGCGAGTGGAGCAGCAGCTCAAATTAAAGCCTCTCTTTCACCCACTTAAGGCAAGGTCCAAGGCCCAATAGTGTCCAGCAAAGTTTTCAAGGGTGCCACTGCATCACAGTCCCAATCTGTAGACAATGGCTAATTAAAATGCTTTTAAAATCTTGAACCTTAAACTTAACTGTTAATTCAGGTTTCAGTCATGCAGGCAATGCCTTGATAGATCTATAGTGCTCTGGCATCTACAGCAGAAGAAAAATGCAATAGAAAAGCAAGAAAACAAGATACGCAGTTATCTGGCAGGGGCCTAGAAACTACACAAACTGTCAAACGTCCTTAATTAACCTCCCCATTCATAAGAAGCTGGTGCTAAAGAATTTTTGTCCTAATTTGACCTCTGAGAATAGCGCAATACAGTTCTGGTACAGACGTCTACCAAAGTTATCCCCTTATTGCAGTGGTATTGCTTATTATGCTATGGCCTTTTGACAGCTCCTGTTCAGCTGATTCTTGTCAAAAATTATCATTTTGCCATTTTTATGCTGTTTAAAAGTATTCTTCTAGTTTTTAATAAAGTTTGTGTTCTGATTTTGAGTACTTTTGGTTGTGAGAGTATTTTTCTGCTGCATACATGTTCTTTAATGGAGTAGAGGGTCAATTTACCATTTTTAAAGCCTTAGCATAAAGATCCTGCGTTTTAGAACTTGTGACTGGATAAGAGCTATTTACCCCAGTTAAACTAGCATATCCCAGACCACTGCTCAGCTCATCCCAATGCCAGTGGTCTGGACAACCTCTGGCAAGGCAAGATAATTCTGAGAGCTGCCTCAGCTCTTTGATAGGTAAGCATGGCCCCTGCTGTTGTACTTTTCACTGTACTAGAAAACTGATTCCAGTTGCCTCCTATATAGCTCTCCCCACAAAAACACCTGTTATCTGTTTTTTAAAAGGCAACGCAACTGTGGCCATGCACACCTTCTACACATCGAGTACTTTAGTCAATCCATGAAACGTTGTACATGTTTTTTACCCTTGATTTTAATCTTTCTTGTAAACTGCTTTAATAAGTGTTTTAAATCAATGTAAATATTATTAGCAAGCAAACAAAGTGCCTTTGTACAATAGAGATGTGTACAAATATTCGTAGGCATTTGAAATCCGATCGAATGTGCTGAATTTCGACATTCAAACTCAAATTGAATGTCCCAAAACCTGAATGTAAACATTCAAATTGAATTTTGAACTTCAGATCTATTTGTTTGAATTATCCGGACATTTGTATGGGTACAGGTTCGTACATGATACGTACTTGAAGATCCACATCTTTCCCACATCCATATGCATTTGTATGGATCTGTACATGAAGAAAAGAAAAGGGGTTGCATGAGGGACACATATGGACGTGTACGGATGTGGGGAAGATGCATACGGGCACATACAAATGTTGTTGACATTCATATGTTCAGATTTGAGTCAAACATTCAAACAAATAGATTCAAATTTGGTAAATACAAATCGAATCTTGTTAAATTCAAATGTTAAAGATTCTAATTGAATCTAATTATTCTCCTTTTAACACTGAATTGTGTGGGAAAGTTTATAACTAGGACAGTGATGGCCAACCTATGAAACGCGTGTAACAGGTGACACGCCAAGCCCTTTTCGGTGACACACATGGTCACCCTGGCACCTGGGCGTGTAGTGCTTGCTTGTTCTTGAAGTGTACAAAATACCAGCTTTCAATTGAAGATTTAGCAACAAAAGTCACTAATGTAAAGAATTATTTGTTTTTGCCTTTAATAAAATACATATATCAAAAATATAACTTTTTTTACTAGAGCTACAAATATCACAAAATTATGGATATTTCTAGATGTGACACAGCACCCGAGTTAAGCTAGTTGTTCTTGTGAATTTTGACACACCGAGCTCAAAAAGTTCGACATCACTGAACTAGGAGAATTTTGCTTTGCTCCTAGAAAAGTTCTAAAGGCATCAGCAACTTCTTACACTGGGATATGCTAATCTCACCTAAGGCTATTTTTATACAGTTAAGTATTTTGTTGACACTTAGTTCTTTTTCAGTGAAACGAGACACACCTTGATAATCTTCGGATCAAATGTTCTAGGGCTGGTTAATAAAGCGGACTATAGAGTTAAGAATTCCTGAGTCAAGCACTTCTAATATTGTCCCAAGGATGTTAGATGAGCAACAGGCAGTGTCCTCAGACTTGGAACACGTGATGGAGAATGTTGATTAAAACAACCAAAAAAACAGCAAGTATTAAAAGCTCTAGGCTCCACCAGGAAGAACATGATAATGCCAAAAAGAAACTCAATATACCTGAGTAGTTAAGTAAGAGGATATTTAAGCTTTTTAATCGTAAATAAGAGAGATTAACGTTTTAAAAAGAATATAAAAACAGGATAGCTGAAAACTATCATTCAAAAAATGTCACTGTGAATCAAGGAGTTAAAATTACAGTGAATGACAGAATGTAGGAACAACCCATCCCATCTCACCTTTTCCTAGCAGCTGGCTTTTAAAGGTATAGGTCCTTTCTGCACATACCTTGGATTAAAGGGAGCCTGTTTCCATGTTCGTTTGGTAATGGGGTCTAGAGGAGGCTAGGGGGAGGGGGCACCCATGGGGGGAGCCCCAAAACCTAGGCTTCGAAGTCATTTCAAAGTCATTTCAAAGCCATTTCAAAGCCATTTCGAAGTTGCCTTCAGAGATTAGCAAAGGCTCCGAAGACAAACCTCGGAGAACAAAGGGAGAACAAAGTGGACTGTTACCTTCAGGCATGGAAAGAGGCACATATTAATGAGGCTCACTCATCCTGTTACCTTCAGGCATGGAAAGAGGTACATATTAATAAGGCTGACTCATCCCTGCTCACAAGGAGCTAATTAATATGCACGCTCTCCCAAGGGGTTTGTCTTCGGATCCTTTGCTATTCTCTGAAATTGCCTTTGGAGGGACTTCAGAGCCTTTGCTAACCTCCAAAGGCAACTTCAGAGGGATTTCGGAGCCTTTGCTAATCTCTGAAGGTAACTTTGGAGGGACTTTGGAGGGACTTCAGAGATCGCACCCCCTGTCCCCCCAAACACCTGGGGTGACAGGCAGACCCCTTGTTGGTCAATCCGGATTTGCAAATGGATGCTCCGGTGTTTCCACAGCAGGGAGGCTAGCATCCATTGCTATTGGGTGCTAGACCACCCATGGAATCACACTGGGTACTTTCCTTAATCCGGATCTACTAGATCCGGATTAAGGGAAGTACCCATTCCTTAGATCCGGATCTTCTTAGATCCGGATTAAAGGAGCACGGTGGAAAAACACCCGAAATGCATTTGTCTTTGAGCCCGATGAGTCAGCCTCCAATCAGCCTGGCCAGCAAGAGAAAGGCTCTTTATGGCTCAGAGGCAACAGGCAGCTTGAATCCTTTTGTCTCTCATTCTGTAGCCCCGTGAGCGCTTGTGTCTGTGTGGGAGAAGGCAAATGACAGCCTCCTAATGACAGCCCTAATGAATGATAAGTGGGAGCGTCCATATGACTCCAGGACAATATGTGTTAGCCCCATATTTCGGATGCAGTACACTTGCAAAGTGGGTTTTTTTAAGCACGTATTGTCTCCCATGCAACCTGTATTAGGGCTTTGCGTGGAGACGCTCCCGGGGCAGACACAGAATACTTTTGTATCATTTTTAGCATGCAGACAGGCCCTGAGTGGCAGCATTTTTTCTAATTCAAGCTACGTTTACTCTCTTTCAACATTATTACAGCACAAAAGTACTAAGCCCATTTCATTTTGACATAACTGTCTGCCATACTGCAAAACCCTCTGTCTTTTAAAATCCACAAAGTTGCAATTATTAACTCATCACACTTTCTTTCCTTGCTTGCTTCCTGTCCCATTTCCTCAGGCAAACATTTCTGGATCAAAATTTCGGGATCCTCGATTCTTGTTTATGGTTCAGCCCTCATTTAAGGAGCATCTCTGGCCCTTTGGCATTATTCCTTGTTCTGTTCCACTCATAATTAGTTCCATCTTAAGTTGCAAGCACAGTTTCCCATATCTTTAAGAGGCAAAGACTGATTGTTTCCCAGCCTTCTACATGAAAACACACACAGTTAGACCTATTCAAATTTTTAAAGAAGAATGTTTTCAGGGAAAAGGCAACACCCATTAACTGCAATGTGACATTAATCCTTCTCTGTTCTCATTACTTCCACTTACTGCAGATCTACTCTGTGGGTTGTAATTCTGAAAATTATGAGACATATCTTTGCACATAACCAACCATCATGTTTTGATCTTCCCCACTCTCAGCTAAAACCATTACTGTCCTTTGGTGTACTTATGGAGGCAATCAATACATATATATAAGTTATTCCATCTCCAGTCCACTTTCATTTTGTGCTTTTACACAGCAATTATTGACCAACATGCAATAGCGATTATGGGGTTCAATTGTTCTGAGGAGCCAGGAATGAAAAAAACAAATCACAGATTTGATAGAATCCCTATTAACTGAGTAATTAGAATTGCCTTACTTTAAAACCTCATTGTGTTCCTTCCATATGCAGCCTCGTGTCCACAGAAGCCCCAGCAAGCGGACATTTTTGGGAATCCTGAAGTGGTTCCAAACCTTCTCCAAAAGGTTTCCTGTTCAAGAAAATGAACTGTGGGAAAGTTTTGTTTTAGTGAAAAGAAAAGGGAAAAAATTATATTAGTGATTTCCAAACTGGAGATGCGCCACTCCAGGGAGTCATGAAAATGTTCCAATAACACCACACCACAATAAATTACAAACTATTGAGTATGTTAAAAAAAAAATCCAGTGCCAGTGAAGAGTAACCAAAAAAAAAGTGCTATTTTGTTTAAATTTAGAGGGCATATAGGTCTTGTGAAAAACCAAAGGAGGAACTTAGCATGCCAAATAGTTTGGCAATCATTGCCCCCTGTGTAGAAAACATGTTTGTGCATGTGGCTTCACCGCAATGGTCTCAGTGTCAGCTTCATTGCTCTCTCCCTGTTCATTCTGAAGTTTTCATACCTGCACTTAGAGGGGCTCCTTGCCCTCCATGAACGGACACAGAAGGTCTGTATGGAAACAAGGGTTGTTTTACGGGGCAAGGACCCAGCTCACTGCACAAGAAGCAGCTCTGTAGCTGCTTTTCAAACACAACAGTTTTGCAACTTAGAGGAGGACTGAAGTTCCTCCATCCTCATGCCCCTTGGCACTCTGAACACGTGTGGAGGCAGGGCTTATATGCATAAAAGCACTTTTTTAAAAGGTTACCTTAACTTTTTGAAAATAAAAAAGATTATATTTTTAACAGCAGTCACAGGAAGTAAATTCTGCAGCCCATTCAGTGCTATCGCATATCTTTTTATTCTACATGAAGCACACTTACCATCTTCAGGTTTAACATCCAAACTAACTGCAGACAAACGAAGGGCGAGTTCCCATTCACGGAATAAAGCGCAATATACACAGAGATTCACATCGGGATTTATATCGATATGTAAAGCGCGTTAAAAGGAAGCAAACAGCATCTGGCAATCGGATTCAACCCCGATTTTGTGTCCCCGCTCTAAACACTTAAAACGCTTCCAAAAACAGATTGGGGAAGCAGCAATTCAAGCCCAGTTCACCCGCTTCACCTCCACAGCCACCATCCCCAGCAGGGGTTCCCTCCAAAAAAAGCACCCTGGCTGGTTGGCTCGCTCTGCTGCCACTGCCGCCTTGCACACATGCACCCTTCAAAATACACATATCTCCCAGTTTCTGCAACAGCTTTCCCTTTTTAAATAGCCAGAATGGTGCAGAATTGGTCTTTCCTTAATGTTCAGGCTTGCGTGGGTGGTAAAGGAAACATTATTATAAGGTGTGAAGTGGCTGTGGGGGAATACTCATCTGTTGTATGGGGGAATACTCTAGCATTCCCACAACACTAAGGAAGAAATGTTTTAAAAGCAAAAGCGGAAAAAAACACTGGAAAATTCCAGTGATTATTTATTCCGTTTTAAAGCCAAATAATCCTCAAAATATCCCTGAAACTGATCGGGAATGGGGACGACGAGGATCCAAACCATTTTCAAACAGTTTTAGTTGATTGGGGGTGGGAACGACAAGGATCCAAACTGTTTTTAAACAGTTTTAAGTGGCAATGGGAACTTGCCCTAAGACCTTCTGTATATTGCTGAACTGCAGTTCCCATCAGTCCTTGCCACTGGGTGGGACTGATGGGAAGAGTAGTTCAGGAACACATGCAGTACCTCAAGATTTCTGAAGTAAACATAAACTGATTACAGTTGCAACACAATGGAAAGAAGGAATAAAATAAACACGATTACCTCATGGGCTTTGGGATTGCCAAGATACATCGTTGTCAGCAAATCCAAGAAAACAGAGCATCTCTGTGGGGAAATAAAAGATGAAATTTTTGAAAAGGGGTTCATGTGGAACTTTCGTACCAAGTAAATTTAGACAACAGAACAATAACATTGCTGTGAGCACACTCCTAGGCAAGAAGATTTACAGCATCTAGGGACAGTGAAGTCCTAGTCATTTCCCTAATATGTTGATAAAAAATATGGACAGAGCTAGTTACATGATCTGAGGTTGTTACTATCATTGATCAACTTTATAGAACAATCACAGTGATTTATAAAGTTTTGTAAGCCCTGTAAGGACATAAGAAATGGCTTACTAGATCAGCCCAGTAGCCCGTTTAGCCTGCTGTAATGGAAGCCCACAAAACTTGTACCGCTCAAAGTCTCCCAACAGGTGGCTTTTGGCTGCATCTGGGCAGGATTAAAACCCTCCAGAGAAGG
The DNA here is from genome assembly GCA_023333525.1 of Aspidoscelis tigris stejnegeri. Lineage (NCBI taxonomy): Eukaryota > Metazoa > Chordata > Lepidosauria > Squamata > Teiidae > Aspidoscelis > Aspidoscelis tigris. Next base: position 83,914,508 of record JALMGA010000002.1, on the reverse strand, counting down.
AACACTAGTTTCCAACCTGCTGGACAAGTTTTACAGTATTTTGCAGTATCTACATGTTATAATCTGATACTACAGAGTAAAAAAAAAATCACATATATGGACATTTAATAGAATCATAGAATCATATAGTTGGAAGGGACCTCTAAGATCATCAAGTCCAACCCACTGATCAATACAGCATTTCCTAAAGCATCTCAGGCCCTATCCTCAAGCACTTTTGGTACAGTGCCAAGCACCCATTTGGTGCTGGGCATCCGCATAGGCTTTGGATTTGGCACGCGAAAAGTGTTCCAAGTCCCCTCAAACAGCGCTAACTGGGTGCCAAATTTGATACCTCAAAAAAGAAGTCTCGGCACTGTTTGGGGAGCCGGCATGCATTGCTCAGCGAGCCGGGATCGCACATGGAGACACTTGTGGGCTAACGGGGAGGAGATTTGCACACACACCATTGGGAGGTGGAGTGTGCTTGCTGTCCCGTCTATTGAAGATCACAGCCAGAGTTTTTAAAATGCCGATCGCAAAGTCAGGTTGGAGAATGGCTATTTTTAAAAAAAATTCTGCCGCTTCAGCAGAAGTAATCCCAACCCCATTTCAGAATGCCAAGGCAGGCTGCATAATGGCTTGATTTTTGTTGCACTTGCAGCCCCCATTTCCCGATCTTGAAGGCAATAATAAAAAGAGTCTTGATTTTAAAATTGAGAGGTGCTCCCACAGTCCCAGGTGGAGCAAAGGTGCGCAAAAGTGTTCAAGCGCCTACTGCCGCCAGCGGCTTTCACTGGTCTTTTATGAATAGGCTTTGTCAATGGAGCTTTATTTAATGAATGGAGCATTATCTTATGAATGAAAGTGTAGTTATTTTTACAAATGAAGCTTGTTTCCGCACCTCCCACCCCAGTTCTGGCTGTCCGTGCCGCTAAGGGAGGGGGTGAGGCAGCACAGGGGTGAGCTGACGACAACCCAGGTGCAGCTGACAAGAATCCGGCTGCCAATGAGGAGAGAGGGGGTGGAGAGGAGGTGGCATGCCTCATCTTTACCAGAGTTCGGCACGCTTTGCATGGGGACGCCACAGTGCCAAACCAGTGCCTGTCCCGCATGGCTGGGAATGACATGCGGACGCACGAAATGCATGCTCAGTACCACGCCCGGCCCCTGCATGTCCAAACAGCACCCAAAGGGTGCTAACTGGCCACCATGGGGACACAGCCACAGACAGATATCTGTCCACCTGCTTGAAGACCTCCACTGAAGGAGAGCTCACTACCTCCTATAGAAAATCACATAAACTACCTCCTGTATAGAATTTGCTGCAGAATATTCCATTTCTCTGCATTTTCAAAAGTGCTTGGGTAAACTATGTGAGAACCTGCCTTCACCCGAGATGCTAAGCGTGCAAATTTGGAATATGCACGAGTGGGGTTTTTTTGCATTTGATTTTTATAAAACTGAATGTAAGAAATTTGTATCTGTTTGAATAGATCCCCTTCAAATGTGGTAGGATTCTATTCGATACAAATGTATTTATATGAATTTGTATGAATATCAGATACGAACGCATACATATCCCATACGTATCCATACTTATCCCATAACATATCCACTCTGAAAGTGTCAAATCTGCCCTGAATCCACTTTGAATCCGCTCTCAATCCATGTCGAATGCACTTTAGATCCTTGCAGGTGTTACTGGTGCAGGAACTTTCCCACATCCCCAGGTTCACAAATGTTCCGAAACATCCGTTTAAATACGAATGTCAACGTACAAACATTGTAACATTTATTCATATACAAATGTCCGAATCCGTATGAATTACATACAAAGATCAAGTGTTACAAATATTCATGCACATCCCTAATGCAAATGGAAGAATCCTCTCTGCTGTAACAAGTACTGGAGTATGTGGGCACAAATCATTTTCCCTGTGGAAGGACTTTACTTCACACTAAAGGTAAATTTGCATCTTTTACATGCTGCCTGGAGGTGCCCTTTAAAAATATACTGTGGCCTCTATCAGAGGAAGTCACACAGCTGTCAGGGGAGTCATCATTGATAGCCCTGTCCATTTTAAACTGATCTATTCCCTTTCAGAGTCTTCTGAGGAAGTGGCCAACAGCACATCTATAGTTTATCTATCTGCTTTAAATGGGTTTGCAGAGAATTCCAGGACTGTGTCGTTGCTACTAAGAAATAGCTTTCCCACACAGCCTTTAACCTTAAATGTATGAAGGAAGGCATACGAGGAAGTTCTGCTTTAGCAGGTTTATAGAGAGCAGTCCACCATATAGCTAGATTCCAAACCTGTTAAATGTTTAAAAGTCAAAATCAGTAGTACGGATTGGAAATCCTTTTCAGTGCCTGTAGTGAAATAATAGGTACTGATACTGAAAGTCTCAAAATCATTTTCAGAGACTGCTGCCAGAGACTGTGCTGCCACAACTAAGCACAGACAGAACCAGAGTATGAACTGTACTGATCGTGAATCAACAACAGCTGAAAAAAGCATTCAGGACTACAGATGCCAACTCAGCTTACCCACTTGGCACTGAGTTTAGGAACATGCCCAAATGAAAAATTAATTTTTTGAAGAACTGCTACTTTGCTGAGAACTAACGTACAAGGAGGGTCTGTCCTATGTTCCTGTCCTGCTCTGCAAGCAACCAGCTCTTTTCTAGTCCAGCAGGTGGTTTTTAACCTGCAAGCAAACAACATTTTTCTAGGTCATTGGGCAGTTCTTACTCTAGATTCAGGTGTCATTCCTCTAACCCAGCAGCAAGGAGGATAAGTCTGAGTCTATACCAGAAGCAACCTTTCACAATTTCAATCATCACCAGGAAAACTCTCATTATTCTCTTTCCAGGAGTCAATTTTTAGTCAGATCTTTCATTGTTTAGAATCCCCAAGCTCACAGCAGTCTAGATTCCTTTCTGGTTAATCTTCATTTACTTACAGCAATAGATCTTGCAAAGCTTCCTCTCCCATCACAGGACCCACTCCTCCAAGAGGTCACTTTCACACTCAACCTCACCAGGATCTAGACAACAACTAGATCACTGTTGTTGATTCATCTCCCTTTGAAGAAAGAGAAGAAGACATGCTGAACGACAAAGAACAAGTGATCACATGTCAGGCCACCTCATCAAGACTATTCAATCTGGATGACTTTAAGGTCTCCTGACTGAAGTCCTAGATGCTCTCAGCCTCACATTACAGAAGAAATTGAAAATAAGCACACGAGAAGCTTCAGAAGAGCTAGTCAAAGGAGCAGCTGGCCTTCCTAAGGTTTCTGAGATTGTAACCATTCCCAAGCTTTTTCAAAGATGGTACTAAAGGAAAGGGAAGTCCCCTCCCAAGCCTGCTCAACTTCACCAGATTCCTAAAATGCATGTGGGACATGTCTCTAGTGAACATCCTCGTCTTGGGCATGATTTTCACAATTGCCTACACCCCAGCATGCCTATTTGGAATGCCTTCAACTATAAACTAGAAGCTATGTTCAAGAAAAGTTCTGAAGCTAATTCTTTGCATTTCACTCCTCTATCAATGTTTCAGTATTGTCCTGGACAATAAGCACATGAGAACCTTCAGAAGAACTAGTCAAAGGAGGATAAGGTGGGTGGATAAGGTTCTTCCAGACATCCTACCCAAGCAGGCTTCTGAGTTTATAAGAATCAAGAAGATTCTCACCTTAGGTGTTGATCCTGCCATACAAATAGGATCCTGGATTTTCTGGATTTAAAATCATCAGGAAGTCTCTCATGTTTATTTGCTCAGTCTATCTTGACTTCATGCTCTTGTTATGACTCAGGAGTAGGTTTATCACCTAGGTATTCCAGCCATCAAACACTCTTCTTTTTGTCACTTACCACTCTTCCTTTGGAAACAAGGAGGAGGAACTACAACACTCTACTTAATCAATAGCCAGCAGCCAGAAAGAGTTCAAGGTTCTTCTGCTTTTACAGAACAATTTCCATCTCTCACTCTTCATGGAACTGTTTCACAGGACAAAGTCTGAGCTTTTCTCCTTATACTGACCCACAAAAACACCCCTGACTCTAAGGACCAGTATTCTCTTTTCTGGTTATGTTGACTAATCTGAATTTAACTCTTGATTGATTCTCTTTTACTTTCATATGCTTTTATACTCTTTCTTGAGTTTTGTACCATTTTACTACAGTGCTGCTCAATTATGAAAATAAAGACAGATGGACCAAGACATAACTTTCTGCAGAACTGCCAGAGTAATTCCATCTTCCCTGGAATTAATGTCAGATGTAGTCTATTCCAGAAGAACCCTTTGACACTAATTCAGGCAATGAAAGCCAAGGTGGGCTTCAAAGATGGAAAGAAAATATAGTCAGAAATACAACTATGTTCAATCCCTAATTCAGTGCCAACTTCTGGAGAGCTTCACCTAATGGTTTCAAGTCAGGAAATAAAATAGGCCACTGCAATGTGATATATAACAGAGGCCAGAGCAATCATCTCCTATGACCACCTTTGGCTGCTGCTCATGGAGAGACAGAAACAAAGTTACTTCAGAAAAGTGGATATGAGACCTAGGCTGCGACCAGATGGACTGATGGGAGGAGCAGTGGCCTGTAACTGCAGGCCCCTTGGATCTGTCATATCAGCCCATTTCTCATGTGGCACTGAAGCACGTTGTGTGGCATTTTGAGGCCATGTGACATTTTTATGGCTGCTAATATGGCCAATTGCTCCATTGCTATGCCAGCAATGGTGTCCCAGAAACACACAATCTAGCAACGAGGCAGGAAACGCTGTCAAAAAGCAGCAAAAGTACACATTTCTGTATTCCCCCCATGTCTGTCCTTTCTGCACCACTGCAATGAAGCACAGACATGATGGATGTGAGATAGAAGTGGATACTTGTTTTTCCAAGCCCACATTCTCATGCCCTAACCTTAATAGGAGAGCACCACTCCCATCTAACCTCTAGCACATTCTATTTCTCTTCAGTGGAGAATCTTCCAGTGTTCGGAACTGCAGTGCCCATTAGTCTTTGATAATGGCTAGCTGAAGGAAGCTGAAGTCCAGGATCAAGAAGACTGTAATGTACATAACAATGACTGTCAGATTATGTAGCATAAATTTTACTAACTTATTCAGTTCTTTCAAACAGGAGGATCAATATGAAATACATATTAAAATACAGATGTTTTTTACACGCTCGGTAAAATGTGGTTCCACTTGTTTAATGGGATTCTGAAAAATATTGTTTGGGCTCTGAGGTGCCACTGACTTATACCTACAGACAGGATCACGTTTCCACTACGGCATTCCACATTTATATTCAGGGACCCCTCTCTGCAGTACCATAGCCTTACACTGGTTGCCAGTATCTCACCTTCATGAAGTTACATTGGTAGATTGGGCCTCATTGGTTCCCTAAATCACAGTTTCCCATAAGTGGCAATTACCTGAATAACATGGTTTCACATGTTGGTTTTGGGAACCAAATTACTGTAAGGAGCCTTACAAAACCACACTTTAAAAGAGGGGCATAAAGAACCAAACCTCACAAAGTAATCTCAGAAGCGACGTATCCCATCATGTTCTATCAGTGCCAAGACAAGGCAGCTTTTGTGGGACAATACAGTCTGAAAACATAATGACCGTGTAAAAATAATACTTAGAAGTTGCCAAGAGGTACAGGGCTTCTGCCAACTTATAGACTGGTCGTTTGTTGCAGACAAAAATGGAAATCTAAAATTGCACCAAAAAAAAAAAGAGAAGTACTTGTTTGTTCTGAATTTTCTGCTTCAGAAAAACATCCAAATAAAAGAAAATAAAATAAAGAATCTTACCAGAATCTGAGCACAACGAACCCAACATTTTAAGAAACTATATTGGGACATTTGGTGAAAAAAATATAGATTTATTTATTTTTTAATTAGCAGTGGCTGGTATCCATTGTAGATGGTGGAGGAGATGGCAAGGCAGCAACAAGGACGCAGTGTCAGGGGTCATAGTGCATAGAGGTAATGTTAGGTCAACTAGATTTATTATGGTCCCAGACCAAATACAACTGAGAGAAAAATAGACTAAAATGTACAGCACATTAACCAGAAGTTAGTTTCAGCCGAATTGTGATGTACCACCTCAACTTGACAGCAACAGACCACTACTCTCAATGACGGGAGAAGCAAAAGTGATCTATTCAGCTCAGGTATTTCAGCTCAGTACAGTTGGGCCCCAATATCCATTGATCCTGTAACCACGTTTTCACTTATCTGTGTTGACCAGGCCAAACTCCCCCACCCCACTGGTGCTTTTAGACCTACCTGAGGCTTTCTGAAGGCCAGGCGCACTCAGAAATAGCATGAAATCACACAAGAGTGTGGGATTTCCTAGGAATCATGGGAAATCAAATGCAATTTCCCAGTGTTTCAAATATGCACCATTTTTAATAACCGCAGTAGGGAGTTCAACTGTACACCTTACTTTTGATCACAGTACCTCTCTGTGTCTGTTCAGAGTTCCTTCATTTATGCTCTTTACTCAGTAACATATAGCAAGTTCATTAAGCAATTATCCAATCACCAACTTTCCCTCCAGTTCTTCCCCATGGTTGCCTAATCTTCAACTTTCCGACCTAAATACAAGTATTTAGAGAAGCGCTGTCATTTAGAGACTACAATATTTAAAAGCCTTGTATCATAGTAAAACTTCTTGGCAGGTAGGATATGTCTGCCACAAATTCTGCAAGCAATAATGACAAAATTTGGGAAACATTTGGGAAACTGAATCACCCTTAGAAGTTCAGACTCATGAAATGGATATAAGTAGTCTTTAAATTTCAACAGCATGGGAGTTATGAACTGCAGACAGGCATCTTTGTAGAAGAAGCAGAAAGGCAGAATAGGGCTGTTGAAGAACTAATGACAGATGATACATTATAAGACAGCAACTCTGTGCAACATTAAATTTGACCTTGTGATGTCCAGCCAGGACTGTTTCAACCTCTCCCTGCATTTTCCTTAGTATTAGTTCAGGCTTTAGTGTGTTTAGTATAGGAAATACCAAACAACCAAAATTCCCTGATATAGAACCCCTCTAATAGCTTGAGACAACAAAACAAAAAGGTTCTGAATAAAGTAACAAACGTAATAACTGTAAGGGTAGAGTTTTTACCCCAATGAAAATGTGTTCTTTAATTCTGGTAGCCCAGAGTCTCATAAAATCCAGACAAAATATTTTAATTTATGAAGACAACTCAGTTCAATATAAAATAAGAATAAGATAGTAAAAGATAAAATAAGCCAGACGCGTTTCGATCCAAAGTATCAGATCTTCCTCAGTGGCTTACATACGATTTATAAAATACTATGTAAATACTCAATTTCAGCTCACAATATATATATATGTGTGTGACTCTGACTTCTCAGTGTCTCACAATGAGTATTTACATGTAAAAATCCACCCCTTAAAGAAGCTGCTACACTGTAGCAATCCAATCACTTCACACCTGATAACAATGTTGCAATTTTGTGCAATTTTGAAAGTTCTGACCTCTAAAAAAGGGAAAAGAAAGGAAAGCAGCTGCAGGTTTTGTTTTTAAGGCTGTGGATGTGGATGTGAGCAGGCGAAGGGGGCTTGAGTTGCCGCTGCTGCTGTGTGCGCTGGGCAATGGGGAGAGGAGGGGAAAGAATCGCTGGCTGCCCGCTGCCGTTTTTCCTCCATCCAGGCCCAGCTAGGCTCCATGAAGGGGTCCCTTATGGGTGACGTGTTCATGCCAGGAGGAAGAGGGCAGGGCAGCCCCGAAAAGCGGCTTTTAGAAAGTAGCCACTTGAATCCCCACTTGAGTCATGTACACCATGTATGATCCTCAGAATCCGGATCAAACGCGATTAAGTTAAAAGTAATGGGAACAGGAAAATTCGCGTTTGCATCCAGTTCTATTATTTCGGGTTAGGGAAACCGTGTAAAGCTTATAATGGGAATGCGGCCTGAGTGTTTTATTTACAACGCTTTGGGGCAATTTAACACGTGAAAAGTGTGTTAACCCAACCTGACATGGGGACTGTGAGGATCGAAACCGTTTGGAAACCGTGTTAAGCTTATAATGGGAATGTCCTCCTCCCTGTGAGGTAGGTGGGGCTGTGAGAGCTCAAAAGAGAGCTGTGACTAGCCCAGGGTCACCCAGCTGGCTTCATGGGGGAGTGCAGAATCAAATCCAGTATTCCCAGATAAGACTCAGACTCCCTAACCACTAGACCAAACTGGCCAAGTGATCTAACCAGTCTGGCTGAGTCTGTCTGAGTCCAAACTCAACAGGTGCCATGTACATTGCAAGGACTGCGTGCCATCTGCTCCAGACCAACAATGGCAGCACTGCAGGGATGCCATACCTCTTCTGGTCACACAGCTGACACCTTGCCCAAGGTACCACGTGCCCTACAAATGATTGGCCCAGGACTTGTCACAGTTATGTCATGTTCAGAGCGCACATGCAGAGTTGGACAGAGTTGTCTCTGCAGTCTTGCCAACAGCTGGCTGCCATTTCAGAAGGCAGCATTCTAACAGTTCATCAAAATTCATCTGGCCTTTTTTCAATGTACTTCACCTCCACCTTTCCTTTAAAAAAAATGGTGCACAAAACTTGCATTAAAACATGTAGATGCACATGAACACACACACCTCTACCCAAAAGTGATCTAGAGAGGAGGTGCACAAGCTGTGAAGATGGGGCAATGGAGGTGAAGCATTTTGTTGAGTCTGGAATATCCTCATTTCCTTATTCCAGACCAGGTGCAGAAGAACCAGTGTCTGGGCCAGGAGACAGCATTAGTAGGGTGTGGCCACTTAAAAGGAGGCTACAGCGAAATTGGGACAGATATGGTACTAGTCCCTTATAGGAGAAGCACAGTTGTTTTGGGGTAACAGGCAAGTGCAGAACTCACCTAAGATAGAAAGGCAAACTACAGGGTACGAGGGTAAGATCAGGTCCACCATTTCTTCTGACGTGGACATTATAAAACTTTGACCTATTCATATAGCTAATGGTTTTCAAAAAGAGAGTGAATCACATTCCATGAGTTAAAAGGTAACGGGCATAAAGTGAACAAATCAGCACTTTCTCAGTGCTCAACGGCTACTTGGAATTGCTGAATAACATGTATTTCCAACAGGTTCTTTATTAGGTCCTTTTTTTACATTACCTATGATCAAAAAGTACTTTTTCCACTTCTAGAAAAAAAAAAGCTGTGTCTTTCAAGAACCATGAGCAGAGATTTATTTTCAACAAAGTTGCACAACAGACCATAAGGGAAGCAGCAAAAGATGGACATGCTGATGTTTCTTCCTGTCACCTGTTTAATACTTCTAGTTGTTACATTTCTTCAGGAAAATGGAGGGAGAATTAGTATATTTGGCTTCTTTACCTCTATGCAAAGAGCTGCGTCTGTCGCTATTTCTGCACTTATCTTGCTTTGAAGAGGAAGAGCTGGCTTTTCCACCCCATTTTTCTCACCCATTTAAGGGGACTCAAAGCGGCTGATAAACCTTCTGTTCTTTCCACAAAAGAACACCCTGTGAGGTAGGTGAGGCTATAACTTGCTACAGTTTTTTTAAAAGAGAGCTTCAAACCTTGCTCACTGTAATTTTTTCATTATCACGTAATTCAAACTCCTAGTTTTTTCAAAATTTCTACCCCATTTGTCTCAGAGCATCATCCAAGAAAATATGTTGCCATCTACAGGTACCATAAACTCTGCCTTGGTTGGATTAATCGTCTGATCATTCATCCTTATCAAGCCTATTGCTCAACATTTCCAGATCTCTTTCAGTGCTTGATGTAGTGGAAAAACAGGCTTGCTGGGATTCGAGAGCAGGAGAAGGTTTGCCCTTGTCTTCTCCTTGAGATGCCCATAAGCAATTGGTGGGCCACTGTGTGAGACAGGATGCTAGACTAGATGGGCTGTGGCCTTATCCAGCAGGGCTACTCTAGTGTTCTTATGTTCTTATCTACCTTATAGTTCAGTATATGGCCCTTTCTACACTGGGCCTTTTTCCAGAATAAGGGGCCTGCCATGCTCCACACCAGCATGCTGATGGCAGGTCCCTATTCCAACATATAATCCAGAATAAAACCCAGTACAGAAAGGGCCTACACACCTGAGACTAATTTGCACTTGGCCTCATAGTTTGCAATAGATTAACATCTGGGCAGATGCATCTGCACTTGAAAAGGAGGTGTTTACAGCCTAGAAGTGCTTCCTGCCTGCCCAGATGTTTACCTATTGAATTCATGCACCACACATAACCCATCCCTTACCTAATGCTTACCTGGAGCATCCAGCAGTATGCATTCACACCATTTCCAGTACGAGAGGACATCTGGGGTGCTGGTGTATGCACAGGCACGCCAGGTGCTACTATCAAAATGGTGGTGCCCTGTCAGCGATGGGACATGCAACCTGACAGATGTGAGTGTCCAGGTGTGTGGACACTCTGCTAGCATTCCCAAGTGCAAACACTAGTACATATTAGTTTGCTTTATACTTTTCCCATCCAACAGACAGGAAAATAAGTGCAGAAACACCCCTGATTACGTGACCAACCAATTGCTTCTTCTTAAACTAGAGGAGAAGGGAGAGCGTAAGTAAGAGAATGGCACCTCTCCCAGCTTGCTTTACCTCCTCTTTCTCTTTACAAGTCTGAATTGTAAGGTAGGAAGATTTAGCCCAGAGGCCAACAGATCTCCAATACTATTAAACATGTGCAGGCTCAACTATTCTCAGATTCCTGCCAAGCCTTTGTTGTCTGACTCATGAGTGCATTCTACCATTTAATTTTGGTTGAAGCATCTCTGCATATTTGGCTTCCCTACCCTTCAAATATTCATTGTTTTTATCCTCTCGCCAAACAATTTATGTACTTTGGTGTTACGCTGAGATTTTTCTGCGGGGGGGGGGGGGATCCACAACGACGAACATAGCATTCTTCCTGAAATGCTTGGATAATATCCAATGTTAATGTCATATCTGTGGACTTATGGGCTGATTCCGCATTGGCCAGTATACAGGACCAGCAAACATACTAGGAGTCTCCTTGTACACCCTGATTTGGTTTAAAGGAGGTCCCAGATGTACGCTTCATGGTTCTGTATATTGGCTAGAGCACAATCTCCCTAAACTGTTTGTGAACTGTCCTACCTGTAAAGTATTTACTTACACCTGGCCCATCATTAAATGTTATTGGGTGATGGGTGGTGCAGTTTCTCTGCTCTCTCTCTATTATACACACCCCACAGAGAAAGAGAAAGCAAGGGTTTTTGTAAATTATTCATAGTAAATTGGCATAAAATTTACTGGGCCAAATCTTAATATTTTTTTTCTACTCCCAGGACACTGTGTAGGATTGGTCAGTGGATATACATGATGATCAGCAGTTTTAAAGCAAACAAACAAGATTTTAGAAAACACTCTTTTAAATTTACAGAAAATCTAAAGTAATATAGATTTTAAAAACTCAGTGGCTTAGTTATCACTTATTTGGCTGTCAAACACTCCCTTATAAAGAATTCACTTTAAAGATGTGACTGTCACAGGGTGATAATGGATAGGATCAAGTGAAATGCTACCACACCTATCACAATAATGGTTATTTGCTGTATTAGTCATACAAGGTCACTGGAGTCTTCAAGAAAAGAGAACTTACCACTGAATATACAACCAAAACAGCCTCACCTACACCCAGGTGGTGTGTAACAGCAGAAATGGAGAATTCTCTAAACCTACCCACTGGAGACTGGGAAATGTGCTCAAGGAAAACAAATTGTGAACTGGCTAAAGTACAGAAAACGAGACAAGACCTGATCAGGCTGCAGCCCTGGGGTCATGGTAGTCAAGCTTCCAGGGAGCCTGACACTCTTGCAAGGGTATTGGAAGGTCTTCAGATGCCCTCCAGTGCATTCTTCATCAAAGCATCTAAAAAAACAAGCCTGTCTGTCTTTTCCAGTGCAAGGAGACTCAAAAGACTGAGGAAGATAAGATGTGGTAAGCATGCACTCTGTTGTGGGGGTACAAGAAAGCATTTACCACAATAACGCATCTTATGCCCCTGAGGAGATGAAACCAACTCCCATTTCAGGCTATTCACTTTGCTGATGTGTTCTCTCACTCTGAAACTGGACTGATGATGGATTAAAACCTAGGTGTGAACGCAGTCTTAGAGGGCTTTTCTGAAACCGGAAACAGTTGATCATATCAAGCTATTCCATATATTTATCTTTGTGTTACACAGACTTGCACTAATTATGCTTTGTGGCCCCACATACACGAACTTCAGGCACTTTTGATCTAGAGCTATGACCACCTGACCTGCTGCTTCTGCCTGTGATATAACAACAAAACACTGTAGCAGCACTGGCTTCCCTTGTAGCCTGCAGTAGCAATTTGTCTGTCCTTAATCATGCAGCTGCAGCATATTATAACTAGTGTGTGTACACCTTTGAGATGTGTGACTGTCATAAGCAATTGTTAACACTAACGTCAAAACTATCTTCACTAATGGAACTGTTACACATATGCAAAGCACAGACACAGCATTTGTGAAGATAAATAACCTTAATGTAATATACTGCTAAATATAATTAATGGAGTACAGTTGATTGAAATAATCCATTTTCTGACAAAGAAGGGCAACAAGAAATAAGATGAATCTCATTCAATTTTTTAATTTTTTATCACCATACTTTTTTCAAGAAGTGAATAACCAAAAGGCTTCTTGAAAAAATATTTCTAAAATAATAATTTACCCAGTAAGTGGATAAAAATAAGAACCATGTGATCTATTTTAATGTGATTCATAACTTACAGGAGAGGAACTCTCTTTCAATTAATTCACTGAAGGCATGTGTTTCCCATGAGAAAGTTTTTTCTTTTATAACCAGTCTTTCCTTTTCACACAAAATTAGATTATATATATATTAATGGTGGGAAAAGATCAGCGGTTATGAAATCTTTCTCTGATAATCAAATGCATTTATATAAATTCATTTTTAAGATACACCATAAAATACTGAATGTGAAAAAAGGATTAGTTCAAAAACCAGCCAAATCACTGAGCTCAACAGAAATATATTATTTAAATTTGCTACTTTAGCACAAAAGTGTAAAAAATGCAAAATGAAAATACAAACTGTTTAGCAAGACTGGGTTTATTGTTTTTGCAATTCTACGCTGTTCTTCCAACAGAGCTCACTGAATTCGTTCAAATGAGAGGGTTTCTTAATTTCAAGGTTCTTTTTAACCTACTGCACAAACCAATACTGTATTCTGGCTTCCAAATTCAATTTAATTTTTAGCTTCCACACTTTGAGTCCCAAAGGCTGAACATTACCCATTGTGACTTTCAGTGGAACTTCTCTATACAATGGCTACCCAGATTTATTTGAAAGTTATACTGGACTCTTGTTTTCCAAACTCTCAGATGTTTGTATCATGCATCACTGGATTACAAAATGTTATCCAAGGACACAAACTTTATTTCTCCAAGAAACAAACCCTTGCTGGGACACACAGTGGTTTCTGCTGTGCAACTTTGTTGTTTTGCCAAATTTACAACTCAGCCACAGGCAGTTTTGCAAAACCCAAACCAAATCCAACCCATTTAATTGTCCTCCCTGCTCCCATCCTGTTTTCACTGGAGTTCTGTTTTCTTTTTTAAAAAATTAACATATTTTAGTAGATAGTACTTGTTTTTGCTACGCAGTGACATCAGCAGCAGTGTTATTGTTATTAGTATTTTTTGAGTTATGTTTTTTGGACAGCCATGTTGCTATTAAAACTGTTTTATGGCTCACGGATGAAAGTCACTCTAACCACTGTCCATAGATAAAACCATTATTTTCTCCAAAAATATAACAAAGGCAGGATAGACAAAGGCATTCTAGTCCTTGAGGCCCATAATACTCCCCACTCAAGTATGTACAGCAGGAAAATTATTCTTCAGTCTGAGTTATAAAATGCCACAAACACCTTAAGAACATAACATATGAATATAAGAGAAGCCCTGCTGGATCAGGCCACAGCCCATCTAGTTCAGCATCCCATCGCACACAGTCGCCCACCAGTACACATGGCCATCTCAAGCAGAGACAAGGACAAACCTATTCCTGCTCTTGAATCCCAGCAAATGGCCTTAGAAGCGTCCTGCTGCCCCCCAGCCTGAAAGATGTACCTAGGCATTCATTCAAGCAGCCATTGATACATCTGTCATCCATAAATTTGTCTAACCCTACCTTAAAGCCATCTAGACTGGTAGCTGTCACCACCTCTTCCGGCAGCAAATTCCATAAACCGATGACCCTCTGGGGTGAAGAATCTTGTAGAAGAATCAAACCAATTATGTTTAACTTGATCGTTTTATTAAAACAAAATACCTGAGCAACTGAGAACCAAAGATGAGCACAAAATTCGGACAAATTTGGCCAAATTCGGACATTCATATTCAAATCAAAAGTTGGCACATTTGAAGACTAACATTTGAATTTGAATGGAATGTTTCAATACATTCATATGAAGCTTCGTACGGTATTCGTATGGGATTCATATACATCTCTATGGGATTGAACATTCCTATTGAATTCTACATTCAAAGGGGATCTTTTCAAATGAATATGAATTTTCTTGCATTCAATTCTTGCAATTTTCATAAACCTTATTAAATCAGTTTAAGGAAACCAGAATTCAACATAACCTTAGTAAGAACAAAGTGATGATAACTAGGGAGAGGGGAACTGTTTTGCTGAGAATATAAGAGAAAGTACTGCTACTTAATCTGTTTTCAGAACCCAGGGAAGACAGAAGGCATGCAAGCTCAGCAGTAAAGAAAAGAGTCGAGATAAATAGCTTAAGGCTAATGCTGTTAACTTTGTTGTGCTGTTTACTTAATCGCAAAAGAAAATAATGATCTGGATCCTTTTGATCATCCCATGACTGCAGCCAAACATGCTCATAGTGTTTTTAAAAATGTTTGCAGTCTGAATCTGCTTTCTCTTTATCCTTTCCAGTCCCGTTCATTCCTTACCTATAGTCAAAGCGGAGCCTGGAATTTCCTGGTCACTAAAAGGTGAGAAGATTTATACCATTCTTGATTGCCACATCTCTCCCCTATATTAAATTCTTCAATGCACACTAATCAGTAAGGACATAGGAGGAGCCCTGCTGGATCAGGCTACAGCCCATTTCGTCCAGCACCCTGTCTCACAAAGTGGCCCACCAATAGCTTCTGGGCTTCCTCAAGCAGAAGGGTACCTCATATTGACTCCCTGCAATGGTCTTCAGAGACATCCTGCCTCTAAAGAAGCAGAGAAAATAACACATCAGAAACCCAATGGCAAAAAAAACCAATGTGTTTTATTACAGACCTTTCATTATTATTAAATTATTCAGGCCACTTCTGTTGATCTGCTTCTAATTCAACACCAGCTACTTATAGGTCTTGGCAGTCTTCAAGCAGAATCTGGACTGGAATGGTTTAGGAAATCCTACACTGAACAGGGGGTTGGACTCAATGATCTTAGAGGTCCCTTCCAACTCTATAATTCTAATTCTCTGATTCTCTGATTCTATACATTGGAGGTGGGACGCAGAAAAGTCTCATTTACTATTCCAACATTGTCATCTTCATGGTTCTGGTAGCCATCTTTGTATGTGCATATGGTTTCTCTATTTCATATATTACTGGAATTGCAAATGAAACAGACACGTCAGAGCATTTGCGGCAGGTGTGCACCATTGCAACCCTTCATATGTTCCTGATCTATATAAAATTTAAAAGGAAGGGGTGGCCGCAGCCCAAATTTTGAAACAGTGTTATAAAGTGATAAACTGCAGAGGGAGTTTCTTAGGATAGGGAAGGCCTCACAATGAATCTACTATCGCTGAGGTGATGGTGGAAACTAGGGGACATTAACTAGGATAACAGAAAGGTCTTGTAAAAGGATGTCTTACAGGGAAGATGAATTAAAATCCTAAAAAAGGATAGAAATGTAGTTACACTGGAAAAAAGCATGATGGCTCCATTACACATGTGAAGCTTTCTACCAGTTCTGTCACTCTGATTTTGAGTGCAAGCCAAATGCCCTCTAGAATGCTAGTGCTAAAGGAGGGAATGGAGAGAAATTCAGGAGGGAAGGCTGGATCCACCCACCCCAGCACAGTTCAGTCCCTCTAGCCTGGTTTCTTTCTTTCTTTCTTTCTTTCTTTCTTTCTTTCTTTCTTTCTTTCTTTCTTTCTTTCTTTCTATTTCTATCCCACCCTATACCCAAAGGTTTCAGGGCGGGTAATAACTTTTAAAATCCAGCATAACAAAAGAAACCTATATTAAAACAATAATGACCATCAACAGCATTTAAATCCAACCTGTTAAAAAACAGGACTGCCCCCTCAAGACGGCTGGAGTCCTCTGTTAAAGGGAATCACAGCCCATCCCCAAGATGATCCGAGGGAAAAAGAATCTGAGCGATATGAGTGAGAATGGTCTGAAGCTGTCTTGAACTACAGGTGTGATCACAAACAGTGTTGCTTTCTCCCACTTCTTTCTCCAGTGTTACTACATTTCTGGTGAAATACGGAATTGAAGCAAAAGTCTCATACATAAATTGTAAAAACTGCATACCTATTCAGTTCCCCCAGTGGTAAATACATGAAATTGGGAGTAAAATAACCACATTAACCTACTAGTGCAGTGATGGCCAACCTATGGCAGGCGTGTCACAGGTGACACACCAAGCCCTTTTGGGTGACACACTTGGTCACACTGGCACTTGGGCATGTAGTGCTTGCTTGTTCTTGAAGTTTACGAAATACCAACTTTCAATTGAAAATTTAGCAAATGTAAAGAATTATTTGTTTTTGTTTTTAATAAGATACATATATCAAAAATATAACCTTTTTACTAGAGCTACAAATATCACAAAATTATGGATATTTCTAGATGTGACACAGCACCCGAGTTAAGCTAGGTTTTCTTGCGAATTTTGACACACCGAGCTCAAAAGGTTCACCATCACTGTACTAGTGGAACAACTGCTTTAAAAACAAAGGATTGCAAGTTCAATACCTGGCATCTCCCTATAATGGCAAACCACTTCTGTATCTACCCTAGCCAGTGTGTGGGGGAGGGGCTATATGAAAACCACGGATAGCAAAATCCTATACAATTGTGCAGTCACAGAAAAAAAAAACCAAAACAAAACCTGTATTTATTTAAAAAGAGTGAATATGAAGGTAAATTGTAACAAAGAATATCCTCTGCAACTTTTCACCGCATTTTAAAGCGGCTGAGCGCATGTTAGGCAATGGGTGTCCCTCAAAAACCAATGGCAAACTAGAGGTTATTGTAAAACACTAGTAAAAAATTATAGTACAAGAACGTAAAAAGTACTTATGAGCAGAAAAATAGCAAGGAGGAGGTATTTGATTTGACAAAACACTTGTGAGCAACACTGGGTTACACAAATAATGGTGTCACTTATAATAAAGGTACAACAACTTTTAAAGATATCCTTAATCCTGACAGACTTCATTAAGGTTCTCATCTGAGAAATTTGCCAGTGGTAAAAGTAATGTTCCCTCATTACTTCAGGGAACAAGTCCAAGCCTAGGAGCAGACGGTGACCACTTCATACCACTTGTTAATACAATGAAATCAGAGTACACAAAGCCTCCATCCAGATTCCCCCTCAGCCTGAAGTATTTTGTTAGGAATGAGTAACAAATATCATTACAGTTTTTTAAAGAAATGAATACAGTCTGCTAGCAATATCAATGAAATGCCAATGAAGGCCTCAGAATGGCCGTGGCCCCGCACATGGGAAATCAGCAAACTTGAGGACTTAACCTCACCTCATGGTGCTCCTGGTTTCTCTTCCTGACCTTCTTAGAGTCGAGAGGGGGCAGAGCTACCTGGCACCATGGCCCCTTCCATATTGGTGGAATAAATTTGAAGTTGTAGGAAAAATCGCAGCTTACCTGCTGCAAAGCCATGTCTTGCCATCCAGACTAGAGCAGCTTCCCGTAGCTTCCTCCTCAGAAGCTGCGAGAGTTTGCACTGGCATGCGCACCATGTGGGATGAGGCAGCCGAAGAGACTGGCAGGAAGATTCAAAGTTTCTTAATACTGTGCTGCAAGTGCTGTTAAATCAGCATTAACATAAATGTGCAGTAGCTATGGGATAATGCGTCACCACTACAATCCCTTGATCGTGGTATGTGACACCCCCACAGCGACAGCGCATTCTGCTGTGAAGTATTAACAAGTCTGGACGCATCCCATGTCGAGCTGCAGAATGACATCACTGATGACATGACTGCATGGCATGGCATGGCATGATTTCATGCCTGCCAGGTTTTTACCAGAACTTGCCATGCCTCTAAATGTTTAAAAAGGAGTTCTGTACCATTAACTCTAAGGTTAGCAAACTCAGTCCCCTCTCTCGCTTTGACAATGAACTCCTAGGGGCTGCAGACTAGAGGAGCCCAACCCCTGCTAGACTGGTCCATCTGAATTGGACAAAGCATAGCCAAGTCTAGCTGGCCCAAAATAGCCACCTAGACTGGGTCAGTGGTAGGCTTTCTTTGCTATCTTGCTCACAAGTAAACTAGTGCATGCCTCCCTGTTCCACTTTAGCAGGGGGGACCCATTTTGGCAACATACAAAATTGTCCTGCACCAAATGGGTCCCTCTAGGGATTTTAGGCCAGAAAGTTCAAATCCTGGCTGCAGGAGTCTTTGGAGCAAGCTTTGAAGCTCACACAAGCCAGCACTGGAGAACAGCCTTGTTTTCCACCCCTCTGATTGCATCGACACGACCTGCATTCCAATAGGATAAAGTTCTGTCAGTCAATAGTCACAGCAGGGTGTGTTTGGAGTTGTGTAATGCTGAGGGCAAACTCGATACTAACATAAGGCACTGTTGGGGTAAGGGGACTGTGCCCCCAAACAGAACCAGCATACACCCCCACCTCCATAGTCATTCCCATAGAAAAATGAGAGACTGTAACCTGCCATTTGCCTAAAGCTACAGAAGCACTTTCACCTCTTAGTTTTCACCTCCTGGTTTTACTTTTTACTGAAACAAAACAGGAAAATGGAAGGTACATAGTCCTTAGTATTGTATCATTGATACTCTTGCTCCACTCTTCTCTCATTCCCCCTCCCAACAGTGCTTTTCTGGCCATTTATTTTTTTAAATCCCTCCCTGTTTTTCACAAAACCACTGAAGAGCAATTAAAGAAATATGATCTACTGCATTATCAATCTAGCATAAAATAGATATATTTTTAAAATGACGGACAGAGCCCTCAAGGTTGTGATCGGAACAAAGGGGAATTGGGGGAGCAGGATGGGAAGGCACTGAGCAGGAGAGAAGACTGGATCCAACCACCCCAGTGCAGTTCCGTCCCCTCTAGCCCAGTTCCCTGCTTACATATGGCAAGAGAAAACAGACTGCCCCCCCCCCCCCGCCTCAGGACAGATTGAGTCCTGTATGCACATGGACTCTGGAGAAGCCAATTTGAGGAAGCACAGCATGGTCCTTTCTGCACTTGACCTTATTATGGAATATATCTCAGGATAGGGAACAGTTCTCTGCATGCTAATGCAAACTTTGGCAGGTCTCACCTGGAGGCTCCCATCATCTGCACTAGCATATGGACAGCAGGACCCTATTCCAGGATATGTTCCAGATTAAGGCCAAGTGCAGAAAGGGCCCTTGTCCCCAAGATGATCCCAGGGCAAAAAAATGTGAGCGATGCAAAGAGAAGACAGCCAGTAGACATCTTAAACTATGGGTGTGATCACAGCCATAGAGAGTGCACTACTCTGTCCCTAAACTACCCCCTACTTCAAAGGACATCTTCCCAGGCGCAGAGAAAGCCTGAAAACTTTATCTAAAGCTGTAAAGAAATGTTATCATACATACTGTACCTTCTAAT
The DNA here is from genome assembly GCA_023333525.1 of Aspidoscelis tigris stejnegeri. Taxonomy (NCBI): domain Eukaryota; kingdom Metazoa; phylum Chordata; class Lepidosauria; order Squamata; family Teiidae; genus Aspidoscelis; species Aspidoscelis tigris. Next base: position 83,894,548 of record JALMGA010000002.1, on the reverse strand, counting down.
GCTGAAACAAAAAAAAAAAAGTGATATCTTGGGTTTTTTTTCTTCAAGCCTTTATAAAGATACAAACCCTAACTTGTTCGCCCTACAGCCTGGTACAGGTTCAACAGGGGGAAGTCTTTTTTTTTTTTTCTTAGAGCAGGGCAGAAAAAGCATTTGGATAACTTCACCTTCACCATGTATTATGTCAAATGAAAAGCATATTGCATTCCTTCCTCTCCCCCTGCCACCTGCTTTGAAGTTTTGCTCTGATGATATGAATGACCGAAGGGGAGGGAGAGCTGCAACCAGTGGGAAGCATGGGTAGAGCAAAAATTCTTAGCCGTAAACAAGCCAGGCTCCTACTGCAGAATAATTCAGCTAGTTGGGTTTGTTCCAGCGGTGCAATTCCTAGATCAAAAACTACATTCTCTTTCTAACCAGCTGGTGTCCTCTCCATATAGGCTACTGAAATCATATGGACGTTTGCTCAAGAATTAATACCACTAACTTCAGTAGTATATATGCTGAATATAACTGCACACTTATGAAGTAGTATACTAGAACACTATGCTGATGACACCCAATTCTGTCTCTATTCCTTCTGAGTCAGGTGAGGCAGTTCAAACACTTGATTGTTACCTAGAAGATGAGGACCAATAAACTTAATCTTGAGTCCTGAATATCTGAATGAGTGCTTTTTCCTGTACAGACCTACCTAGCTTTAAAATAACTACACCTTCTTGTAGTTCTGCTATTCTCAGAGGTGTAACAGGTCGTGGCATGCAAGAGGGCCTTTTCTATGGTGGCCCTCAGACTTTGGAACAACCTCCCAGGAGCTATATGCTATTTGGTGCCCTGTTAAAATATACCTCTTCCATCCAGACCTTTGATAGTTAGCTTCACTGTAGTCCTGCCAAGGGAGTGGAAGGAAGGCTAAATTATATAATGTATTTTAATTATGTTTACCTCTTATAAACTTTATCTTTTTATAGGTATGACCCACCTGGAACCTTTCAGGTGAAGGGTGGGATATAATAAATAAAATAAATAAAATCTTAATACTCTTTTCCCAAGCTCATGTCCAAAACGGTTCTAAGAGGCCCCAAGGGGGCAAAACACACACCCCTTTTTAAAAATATTAAAGTCTGAATGTAATACTACCTGAGATTTTATTTTTTGACAAAACAGCTGTTCAAACTCAATAACAAAATTATACAAATAAATTTCAAATATATAATAAAATAATTTACAAAATAAAATGTAAATGGACAATGGTATGAGTGCAAATAGGATGAGGGCTTGGTCAAAACCAAAATAGGGGGCTCCAATGTCCCATTTTACGATGTTGCACAAAATCTCCTCCCTAAGCCTTCCCCTCACTTTCTCCTTTATGGCACCTTTCTCCCGCCCACCTACGGAGGAAAGAGCCAGCCGAGTCTGAAAAGGAGAAAATAGGGGAAGCAGGGGTGAGAAATGAAACTTTGTTATCAGCATGAAGTGGATTGGGTGAATTGTTACTTGTTATCAGTGAGAAGTGAAGTGCTCTACCAAGGGGAAACGCTTTAAATTTGGCACAAGGGGAGTGTCCTGCAAGGTGAAACCCCACCCATTTCATGATGCATGTGCCCCAATACTGCTGTACCATTCCCAAAGGAATAAATAAAAAGCGTTTTAGCAGCAAAAAGGGGGGCTATATTTTCAGGTGGTTTTTATTGCAGTTTTTAGTGATTTACTCCTCAGAATACATGGGAACTGAATTGGTAATGGGAACAAAGAAAATTCACATTATTTTCAAATCGCAGCCCAGGTGCCAATGTTATATGGTTTTCAGAATCTGGTTAAAACATCTCTTTATCCAGCTCTTTCCCAATTGGAACCTACTAGGCTAGGGATGTGGTGTTAAATAATGTTTTAATTTAATATTGTTTTACTGAATGTATCAATATTTTATGCTGTAATTTTTTATAAAGTATTGTGACCCACCCTGAGACCATTTATGGGATGGGGGGTTACAAATATTCATAAATAAATAACTGGGTAGGACAAAAACAAATCTAAATTTTTCCTCCCTGTGGGGAAAGACAAGCTTAATTTAGACCAATGATTCTCCAACTCTAAGTCACACCTAAGGTTTAATGTGTTTTCAGTCAACCTTCAGAGCGAGAGAACACATTAGCAAAATGAGCAATAATTTTCCTTCTATATTATCTATCCCAAAGGTGAATTTTCTGAGTTATTTCACACTGAAAGAAAACCACTTGTCACTTTGTTGATATATTTTCTCACTCTGAAAGTGTGATCAGAGCCCACCAGATGTTCCTGGATTACAACTCTCAGAATCCACTCCCAACATTGGGGCTGGTATGACTTGCTGGGAGTGGAATTCTGAGACCTATTAGGAACATATTGGGTGTTTTTCCACTGTCACCAGAAGTACCCATTAAGTACCCATGGGTACTTAATGAGTACTTCTAGTGACAGTGGAAAAACACCCATTGACGACCATGATCTGAGAACCACTGATGTAGATCAGGGCTGCTCATATGCAACTGTTCACAGAGTTCTAAACTACAATTCCCATCAGGCCTAGCACAGAATGCTGTGATTTCTACTTCTGGAAGACATGGAGGGCTGCAGCACCGATGACTTAAGATACACATTATAAAACAATGAACTATCCAAAAACTTTTTAGAATTCTGTTCTGCCCATACAAATGGAAAGAAAGGCTTGTTCCTTCCTTATTCCCTGCAATTTTGCCTGGATATTGGTCCAAGAGTGCTAATCACTGAAAAGTACATAAAAATAGAGCAGGCTCTTCTTTAGGTGTTAGGGTGAGGTAAGTGGGCCAACTGCAAAACAGAACAGGATCCCTACTGCTGTGCAGAAGTGGAAATTTCATCAGATGTGATTCCAAGAATAAGCTACAGAAATGCTTCCTCCCCTGTAACTATTAAGGGTACAGGAGCCCTGTTTTTCTCTCTGGCCATCCTGGGTGGGTGAGAAGCATCAAGCAGCCCTTGTGGTCATATTAACCAATATGTTGGGCCTGTGGAACAGGGAAGTGAAATAACAGGACAACTGAAAGCTTTGCTATTTCCAGTCCAGACTGGAACTTCCATTCTACCCTAGCTCTCAGTCTGGAAAAGCAAAAGCAAGCATTTGAAGCCAAGATACCTTCCTGACTCTGCTGCCCTGTGGTCTAAATTGTGGACCACCAATGCCTTCGGGTGTTCCTGGACTTCAAGGCCCATAAATCCTGAACAGTATGGGTCAGCAGTAATAGCAGCAGGAGAGCAAGGTCCCTGGACCCATAAGGGAAAAGTGAGTAGCTTCCCACATAAACACACCCAGCAACTCAATGAGACCACTCTAACTCAATCCCATACAATGCACTATGTTCAACAGAGTTAGTTTTCATATGCAGCTTTGGGTCTTTTTTGCAAGCCACTAGCTCTGCCTACTCTGACTCCAGGTATCACTTTCTTTTTAAGCTGCCTTGACTTTGCCTTCCAGCACCATGGAAGTCAATTGTCAATGGACAGAAGTTGTTGTCTAAGAAAGACTTGAAAGGCTAAACCTCAACATCCCTTCTCTAGAAGTTCTCCTTATATAGGTTGGACCACAGGCTTCTTCAGTCCACACCTTAGAGGCCCATACCCTCTTAGTATGCTCCATCCACATAAGATGGAGCATAGGACAGCCTAGGGTGTCCAAAATGGCATCCTAGTCCAGTCTACCAGTAGATCTCATCTCACTAGGGGGATGACATACAAGACCATACAACAGTGATGGCGAACCTTTTGAGCTCGGTATGTAAAAATTCGCAAGAAAACCTAGCTTAACTCAGGTGCTGTGTCACATCTAGAAATATCCATAATTTTGTGGTATTTGTAGCTCTAGTAAAAAAGTTATATTTTTGATATATGTATTTTATTAAAAGCAAAAACAATTATTTACATTAGTTACTTTAGTTGTCGAATTTCGTTTGCTAAATCTTCAATTGAAAGTTGATATTTCGTACACTTCAAGAACAAGCAAGCACTACACGCCCAGGTGCCAGGGTGACCATGTGTGTCACCCAAAAGGGCCTGGCGTGTCGCCTGTGACACGCGTGCCATAGGTTGGCCATCACTGCCATACAAGATGGTATGCTTCCTGTGATTCAGTATACTACAGGGGACCCAATTCAGCAGTTTGGTATACCACAGGAGACCCACTTTAGAGCAGCTCCAAACCTTGTGCTTGTTATGGAGCTGACATGAGAAACAGGTCACCCCAGCTCCAGGAGCAATCTGACCGAGCTTAGGCTGGGTTAGGGTAGTTATTCTGGTCCACTCCGGTTCAGTCTACTGGCCTCCAGCGCCTTAACACTGTGCTCTGCTCTAATTCAAACTCTCCACCCAAAGGAATGAAAAAGGACCAAAATTCAGCACGTTACACAATAAGGAAATTCTCGTAACAAGAGGAGTCCCTGCAAGCTTTTCTTCTCCCGCATTCATCCCACTGCATTCACACCTAAATGTTAACCCAGCTTCGGTCCACTTTCAGAGTGCAACGCATTCCCTTTCCACATTACTTAAACAAAAGGTGGATTTTCTGAGTTGGATGATGCCAAAAGACAACTGTCTGCCACTCGGTTTATACGTTCTCTCACTCTGAAACTGGACTGAAGCTGGATTAAACCTTAGGTGTGAATGCAGCCCCCTTTCACATGAGTGACCTTTCCGTGATGCCTCGGACATCGTTGCTTCTTTCTCTCTAGCCCCCTGACCACGTACTTCACCCAAGTGTGAGAGTTATATTTCTACCTGCCCAGCGCTCAAAAGTTTTCAAGGCGTCTTACACCAAAGCCACTGTGAATATCCAGTCGAAAGCAAACGCGCTAGAACCACGACAGTGGATTTTTTAAAGATCTCTCTCACTTATTGCAAGAGGCTACACCTGTTGAACTTCTCTGCAGCCGTTCGAGGTGCAGGGCCACCCAGGCAGTACACGTCCCATCCCTTTCCCAGAGTGAAGCATCCTACCTTTGGGCTCGGCTCCTGTGGGACGCAGGCGCGCAGCCCTGCCCGTAATCCTGACGGCGAGCGCGCTCTGCCTCCGGCCGCGCGTCCTCCTCGGCTGAGGGCGGCGTGAGCGGCTGCCGCCCGCCGCTGCGTCCGCACGGCACAAGCGCGCCGCTGCTCCGGCCGGCGCGGCGGCGGGTCTGGCCGCCTGCGCCCCCTCTCGCCACCTGCGCCTGCGAGAGGGCGGAAGGAGGGCAGAGCGAGGGTCGGCCGCGCGCCCCACCGAGAGGCTCCTCCTCGCCGCCGCTTTGCGAAGTCAACAAGGCGATGCCCGAAGGCGGAGGGTCCGCGAGTGGCGCGGGAGTCCCGCAGGCAACAAGCGGAGCGGCAGAGAAAGGAGGGGAAGCGCGCAGAACCCGGAGAAGCGGTTTCGCCCTCGGTTCTGCTGCAATCGGATTACCCAGTTCTCCAGTCGGACGGGGCGGGGGGAGGCGCCTGGGAGGCGCGACCACCGTCCCGTTAATCCGGGGGCGGGATGGGCGTGAGACTGAAGGAGGCAACGGAGTGAGACTGTCTACTCGGGAGTAAGAAACGGCGTGGAGCCCCAAGGGCTTCCTTGCCCAGCCAAACGAGTTTCAGGCTCTCTCTCTCCACTGGATCCTAAACGCGATTCAGTTGTCTGGAGTTTGGCAGGAACAGGCTACACCTAAGTGCGTCCCCCCCCCCCCCCGTGCTCCTTTAATCCGGATCTAAGAAGATCCGGATCTAAGGAATGGGTACATTCCTTAATCTGGATCTAGTAGATCCGTATTAAGGGAAGCACCCAATGTGTTTCCACGGGAGGTGAAGCACCCATTAGCAATGGGTGCTAACCTCCCTGCCGTGGAAACACCTTTGCACCCATGTGGGGAATCTGGATTGACTCCCAAGGGGTCTGTCCGTCACCCCAGGTGTTTCAGGGGACCGGGGTGCATTCTCCAAAGTCCTTTCGAAGAGATCAGCGCAGACTTCGGAGCCGCTCCGGAGTTCCTTCGGAGCATCTCCGAAGTCAGCGTAAAACAGCCCGGCAAGTGCCCGCGATATCAGTGGGAAATAGCTCCAGAGCGCCTCCGAAGTCTGCGCTGATCTTCTGAGAGACTGGCGGCAAGACCCCAGAGCCTTTGCCGATGGCTTTTGGAGGGATTTTGGAAGGAAATAGCGAACGGACCGCGCCGACAGCTCCAGAGCCTCTCCGAAGTCTTTGCCGATCTCTTTGAAGTGACTTCGGAGTTATTTCAGAATGATTTCAAAATGACTCCGAAATCACTTCAAAGCTGGGATTTCGGGCCTCCCCCCCCCCATGGGTGCATACCCTCCCCCTAGCCTCCTCTAGACCCCATTACCTGTTACATTGCATTTTTCTCCCATATGCATCCCATTTTCATCCTGTATGTATCCGTACTGATGCATACGGATATGAACAAGATGCGTACATATCCACACACATACAAATGTCTGAATTATTTGTATGAATAGTTCAAAATATTCATATCCGTTTGAATACTAAAAAGCCAAATGTCTGGACATTCAATCCAAATTGAATTTGACTGAATAACAAATATCTCAGATATTTATGCACATCCTTACTATGGGCATATCTATGCAGCTTTTTTAACAGAGATAAAGTACGGACTGGGGACTGAACTGGCATCACTCCGCTTTCCAGGCACCCATGCTGTTAATCAAGAAAGAAGTCGTCAGTGCTTTCTTACATCAGAGACCATCTAATTCAGTCGTCTTCAAGCAGCCATCAAGGTGCCTCAAGAACTGTGTGATGGGCACCGCTAGTTGTTTTGCCCAGCACTTTAAATTTGAATAGTAGACCACTGCTGTAAATGGAAGTTCTATTTTTGGTACCATTATTTATAGCCATTGATGCTTCTTACGTCTCCATTTATAATCTGAAGGAAAATAAAGCTACCTGACAATAAGAGTAAGAAAAATCACAACTAAATCAAAACCTATAAACATTTTAACATTGTTAAAATCACATAAGTAACAAAACCAATTAAAATATATAATAATAAACATTGTGGCATTTAACAGGGTCAAGGAAGGGGTTGCCCTCATCCTTGGTATCCTGTCAAACCCTGACTTGGTCAGGTTTGGTCAAGGGATCCTCCAGAACCCTTGTCTGGCATGGCTGATTAAATGTACCTGCCAGAGTATGGCTGGGTGGGTTTGGGGAGTGGTGAGCACCTCTTTGAGGAATAGGGTGGTCCGCTGGCTCTTAAGGCATGGCTGATTAAATGGCTGGTGTGCCCATTCCTAAAGAGACCCTCCCTAGATCCAGATGACTTAAGCAACTATCACCCAGTGGCTAATATACCCTTCCTGGCCAAGGTGATTATCTGGATCATTTTCAATCTTGCTTCAGGCCTGGTTATGGCACAGAAACCACCTTGATGGGGGGAACATTCTGCTGTAACCCTTGGAGTCCAAGCTGTCTAGGGCCTTATAAGTTATGGTTAGTACCTTGAACTAGGCTTAGAAGCAACTAGGCAGCCAGTGCAGAATGTAGCAGCTAGACTGCTAATTGGCACTGCTGGCCAGACACACATAATGCCAGTCCTAGAAGAACTGCACTGGCTGCCTTGTTGCTTCTAAGCCTAGTTCAAGGTACTAACCATAATTTATAAGGCCCTAAACAGCTCGGACTCCAAATATCTAAAGGAACACCACCTCCCATATAGACCTGCCTGTGCTCTAAGATGCTGCTGAGGCCCTCTTGCTGGTCCCAACACTTGCAGCAGTTGCGGGGTGAGGGTGGGAACATGTGACAGGGCATTCTTGGTTTAACCCTAGGCTGTGGATTAACATTCCCTGTGAGGTACATCAAGCACCCTCGCTGTATGTGTCCAGAAGAATGGGGAAGATACACCCTTTTTCTAACCTGGCCTTTGGCTGAGGAAAAAGAATCCTCTCCCCATACAGGAACTGACCCTGTTTAGTGGTATTTTTAATCTGTTTTGTGATGTTACTGTAACCCGTCCTGAGACCTTTGAGTATGGGGCGGAATATGAATGAATGAATGAATAAGTGAGTGAGTGAGTGAGTGAGTGAGTGAATGAATGGATGGATGAATGGATGAATGGCAAAGGCAGCCATTTTCTTTTGAAGCACTAGGATGCCTTGATTCTGTTTAAGGAACAGGAGATGAACTTGGGAGTCAAAACTCTACGGTACACTTTATTAGCTTTTGACTTCTTTCCTCCTTTCAGGCAGAAGGACTTCCATAGTATATTACAGATGAATAAAACCCATATTGTATTCTGCTATCAGACTGATAAGTTTAAAAAGAAAAATAGCCAACAAAACAAAAAAAATCCTTAATACAAATGGCATGAAAAGGCATGATGAAAACATCCCTCAAGCATAAAATCATTTACATGAGAAAGTTCCTATAAGGACCAGCTTCACAGTTGGTTGGTTTTTTAAGTTGAGAGGGTGACTTGGCAGCCCCTGAAAAATGCCCTGGTTTGACCTGGTCTTCTTGGAAGTCTCTGAAGTGCAGCCAGAAGCTGTTGGCCTGACAGAGTCAAGATGCTATCTGAGGCTGTGATCAGATATAGCAAAGAAAAGCACCTGAGGCAGCTTAAAGAAGGCTGTAAGGTGGGATTCTTCACACACCAGTCTGCGATTCTCCACTCTCCTGAACATTACGTGCTAGAAAAGGTGGATTAGAGAAAGTCTGGGGACACAAGGGCCTCTCTCTCTCTCTCTCTCTCTCTCCCTGAGGTGCTTCTTTTGTTATGTCTGAATACAGCCTCAGATCTACCCAGAAATATCTGAATCTTGGTACAGTACTGCAGTACTGTTACAATATGATCACTATAATAAAATTATCAATATCATGGCTCCATCTGAAGTATAGATAATGAATCATATAGAAGATTAGCAGAGATTTTATGACAGGTATCTTTCCTAACCTAATGGAATATTCTCACAATACCTTACCACAAGACTGACCACACGGCATCCTGACTTTGAACAGGAATTATTCTATTTTGAAATGTAGGTAGCTATGCAAACAGCTGTAGTTTTCCAGTCCCGGACAAAAGGCTATATAAATTCTTGCTTTTGGGGTGGATCTTTGCTAAGATCTTAAGCCCCAGAGCACTTTCCATTTTGATCAGAGCTTTGTATCTTCTCCAATATTCTAGCTAGAGAGAAACTGGTCATGTCTACATTATATACTCTGTTATATGTTCATCTTAGGACACCTCCAGATGGCAAGAAGAAGTAATCACAGACCTACCTTTGTGAGCCAGTTTGGTCTAGTGGTTAGGGAGCCGGACTCTTTATCTGAGAATACCAGGTTTGATTCTGCACTCCCCCATGAAGCCTGCTGGGTGACCTTGGGCTAGTCACAGCTCCCTTCTGAGCTCTCACAGTTCCACCTACCTCACAGGAGTCCAATTCCCATTGGCACTTTAAAATGGTTTAGAAACAGTTTGGATTCTCTTTGTCCCCATTACCAATCCGGTTCAGGGGTTTATTTTAGGAGTATTTGGCTCTAAAACAGAATAAACAATACACCTGGTTTTTCACACACACACACACACACACACACTGTTTTTGCAGTTAAAACGCTTTATCTTTATTCTTTTGGGAACGCTACAGCAGATTGGGGCAGATCCATCATGAAATGGGTGGGATTTCTCCTTGCAATACAGTCCCTAGCCAGATTTTTAAAATGCCAGAAAGCCTAAAGTCTTTTTCCAACCCCTCTCAGAGCACTTTACAGTTTCATTTTCTGATAAGTAAAAACCCATACTTTCATTTCCCACCCATGCACAATAGTAACAAAGTTACTGCTTGCTCACTACAGACTTGAAATGCAGGAATTATCTGTGCCTGTGACTGTGTTTTCATGTGTCTCTGAGGCAAGGGGTGGGTGGCTGTTGCTTTGGTTGTTTGTGTTGTGTTTCTTAACAGGCAGGGTTGATGATTTTGTGAAACATGTAAATGGTGTTTAGTCTGGGGAATCAAACAGGGGCAGCAAAAGCAGGAGGGCGGCTGGGATTTCCCACCCTTGGCCATGTCATCAAAACAAACCCAATGGGGAGAAAGTGGTGGCCAAAGGGTGGGGAGGGAAAAGGATCACTTTCCCCAATTCAGTTTTTGGATGTGTTTGAAGTGTTTCCTGTGTGGGGACACAATTCAGTGTTGACTGTGATTGCCAGATGAGCGTTTGATTAGTTTTAAAACATTTTATAAAGTGTTTTATAAAGTGTTTTATTCCATGAGTGGGATTTCACCCAGGGTGTCTATTGTGGGAAGAACAGAAAGCTTTGTCAGCCACTCTGAGTCCCCTTAAACGGGTGAGAAAAGTGGAGTAGAAAAGCCAACTCTTCTTCTTCTACCTTTATGTCTGGCAGGAGCTTTCAGAATCAGCTAACCTGGGGCTACCAGAAGCAATCCAAGCACCTCTCTATTTCTTTTTGACATGAGCTTGGCTGACTTCCAGTGAGTGAGCTAATTTCAAAAGTTACTCACAGACTCAAAGATAAGCATCCCTGTTACGGTATGCCTACCATCATTGCTGGATTTCTCATTAATAAAGATAATACAGGTTTTTGATTCAGTAACTTGGGATTGTTTTGGAAATACCACAGATAAATGTGCTATTTCCAATATAGTGCCAAGACAATTGTGGGTAATCTGGTGGCACCCTTAATATCCCTATATGAGTGTAAATGATACAGTAGTTTAACAACTATATGTCTTTAAAGCTTACCATCTTATAAAACTTTTAAATGTACAACTTGTTGTGGTTATTGTCTACACAAATATCAGGAACCAAATCTTGCAACAATAGGAAGATTCTCAGGAGCCCTTCAGGAGTTAATGCTTTCTATCTAAAACATAGGGCCTTACTGTTTTTCCTTACAGGGCAACTGATTTCCTGAATAATAGTTACCTAATTAAACAAAAGGAAGTTGCAGACTAAGTAATTCCAAGCAGCAAGAGACTTAGCAGAATCTACATGTAGAGCAGAGCTGGAGGGATAGAATGGGTAGAAGCCAAACCCTTTGAAATAAAGGGCATTTTCCACTGTCACTACAGTAGAAGTACCCATTAAGTACCCATTAATGGGCACAAAATGCCATTATGTACCCATTAATGGATCCTTAATGGGTACTTTTAGTGACAGTGGAAAAACACCCAAAGTGTCAAGAAGGCCTTGCCTTTGCCATTTTTGCCTGTTTTGGTGACAGCCCCATCCCTGTTCACATGCATTATTATTACAAGCCAACTCAGCAAGCAAAGCCACTCTGCCTGTGCACATATGTCTCATGTCAGCTGATACCAGCAGAACATAATTATAAGATAAGAGACATGGAGCTTTTGAGCATAAAGCATTGTTTATCTTCTTGAAGAATTACCCTGAAGGACTATGTTTTCCCTCTGAATTCTGGATAGATCACAGGAATTTACAAGCACTTCAAACTTCATAGAAGTCTTCTGGACGAACGTTTTTGCATACTTTGACTTCACCATCAAGTATGTTAAGGGAGAAAAGGACTTTTAGAGATGCATGGTCTCATAAACCACAATACTAGGCCCCAGATGATAGATCTACTACAAAAAATGGGGATTGTCTCTGCAGCATTTGACATTGCAAACCCAGTTGCTGATTTCCTTCAGGAACACTTGAAATTTGATACCTGCTAGCTTTCCTAACAGAGCAAAAGACTTCACCTTGATGATTGTCTACCAAACATAATAAACTCTTATGTTCCTCAGACCCCTTGGTCCTAGATTTTACAATAGTAACATGATTCTGCAACAGCTGGACATTTTGGATTTTTGAAAACCTTTTTGTCTGTATGCAAATAACTCTGGTGGCACAAGATGTATCCACATTTGTTCACACTGAAGATTTGTTGCAGGTCTACCTGTTTCTGATTGCCCACAGCAAGTTATTTCTGTGGGTTTTATTACTGACTTGCTAACATTGTTAGGCTAAACTGTTATATGGGTAATTGTCAATTATTTCTCACATATCTCACACTTCATTTTCTGTAAGCAAATTCCTTAAGCCCATCCACTGATTTGTCCGTTCCTTGACAAAATCTTCTGCCTCCATGTATTACTGCTGACCACTTCACTCACATGACTGCAAAATTCTTAATTTTTTTAGATTAGCTTTGTTTTTAGCTTATCAGTCTGAATCTGATGAAGCTACTGAACATTTTAACCAGACTTTGGAGCAGTATCTCCATTGTTTCACTAATTTTCAGCAAGACATGTGGTCTTGACTATTCATCATTTCAATGCTACCTTTATATATATACATTTTTAAAAATATCAATTACTGAGTAGGGATATGCAAGAATATTCAAAACGTTCAAAATTCAATCGAATTTATTTGAATTCAAACATTCAAATTCAAATTGAATGTCTATAATTCGTTTTTTAACACTTAACAAATTTTGAATGTTTTGAATCATTCATACACATTATACGGACATTCGTTATGTGTACAGATACATACGCATCTTATCTGTATGCATTTGTACAGATACGTATGGGACAAAAACGGGATACATACTGGATAAAAACGGGATGCACTCAAATGCATATGGACACTTTCGTATCCCCAAATACAAATAAAAAATTCATACGAACAGATACGAAGATATTCAAATTGGATTCAAATTTGAATACATCCGTATTTTCTCTGTTCATTCAATTTCAAACATTTGTGCACATCCTTATTACTCAGTAACAGATGGAGATCCACCACTGACTGAAACATATATGAATTCATTTCTTTCATGGTGATGAAGGAATGGTTGGAGCTTGTCTTAAATTTAGATCTTTCTGGTATATTGCACTTTATTGCTTCACTGGCACATGCAAACACTTTCTCTGAGATCTCTTCCCACAGCATTTACTTTGATATATTGCTCACTACTGGGCTGGTGTTACTGGGGAAAGCATGTCAAAGTCTACTAAGACAAGCCCGACTGAAATAAAAAGGCATCCACACATCTCAGAAACAGAACTTGGCATTTATTTAGTGTGCTGTACTTCTAAATACTCCACAGATTTCAGAAGTTCTTCGACTCTATAGTAGATCGGCATTATTAGAGACTAGAAGATTGCCACAGAACTGTAACATTTTTATCAACAGATAGTTATAGCACATCAGAGTAGCTCGTCTATATGAATGGCCGTGACTTATACCAAAACATAGTAAGCTAGAACTACTTAATACATTTTACTTTTCAGAGTTTTTGTACTGTCTCATTCACCCTCCAAGTCACATGAGATCAATTATTGCTAGACAGGGAGTGATTTGCCTTCTGCCAACCCATAGGTTTATGGCCATACTAAGATTTGAACTAGGAACTTCAGATCAGATGTCACATTCTTAATAATCAACAATAGCAGCATATCCTTCAGTATCAGATGGCTAGACTTCTTGGACAATTCCATGCTTGGGTCAGCTTTACATAATCCTGCTTTATTTTTGCAAGTTTAAGTACAGAGATTTCCATTCACCATTCTGGACGAGTACATACTGGAAATGTATGATTTTGTTATTTACAAATACAAAAGGTTGGAGACATACAAACAGAACAGAAACCAGTTCTCCCACCCACCCACTGGCCACCAATAATTTCTTACTTGGAGCAATTTCCACTCATCCAGTTATTAGGAGCTCAATCAGCTAGTTTTAAAGTAAAAGCAGCACATGTAACAGCAACCAATTATTTTTTAAGGTCAACAGCAGCCTCTTCCTTCCTTCCTTCTGCTATAGCACTGACAAGAGTTGTCTCATACCCTATCCATTACTGCTGGCCCTCTAAAAAAGTCCTTCCTGACACAAATACACTACACTCACACTTAAGGTTTAATCCAGCTTAAGTCCAGTTTTAGAATGAGAGAATACGTCAGCAAAGTGGCAAGCTGTTTTCTTTGTGTTGAATAGCTCAGAAAATTCACCTTGGGGATGGATAATGTGGAAAGAAAATTATTGGTCACTTTGCTGATGTGTTCTCTTACTCTGAAGGTGGACTGAAGCTGGATTAAATCTTAAGTGTGACCACAGCCTAGAGATGAGCAGCTTTAAGCAGGACTATGGTGGGATAGATTTCCCCCTCTGAAGTCCGTGTATCAAAATAACACAAATTCAAAGGCTTCAGAGCTTTGTAACAGTTCTTTGAAAATGTCTCTCTTATAAGAGATGCCTCAAACTACTGGACACCTCATTTGTGGGCAGGAAATTCACACCCATAAGATGACCTTTGCTCTGAAAGAAGCAGCTATATTTGGAGATTTAAACCTCATTTAATGGGCTGTGGGGGACTACTGTTACCATTTCTCTTGCCCTTTTCAGTACACAAAGAGAGGCAAGATGAAAATTAGGGGGAAGTGACAGAATGGACTGTACGTGGTTGTCTGAAAAGACCACTTCAAAGGAGCTATTGAAAAAGACCCTTCATTTCTACAGGATCACAGTAAACATTTCTTAAGAGACACTTGTCAAATACAGTTTAGCTTCCAAATCTTATTGACTCCAGTGTGAAACCTGCTACAGACTGGGTCTCGGTCTTTCCTACCAAATCTGATCTTCACCACATTATAGAGTGATTCAAAATGTTAGAATTCTTCTGTCAAATCCAGTTAGTCAAATCAGCAAAATATTACTTGATCTGACAGCTCAATTTCCTAACGCCTTTTCAAAAAATAGGAAACAAAAATACCAGATACTGATATTGTTCATAACCTTTCTTCTGTTCTATAACTTATGTGCTGCTTTCCGTTACATGTTTCATAAATTGTGACACCCATAAATATGAAATATCTTTTTCAGAGAAGCAACCTGATCCTTATTTTTCCAGCGGACTCAAGATTAGTCTTTATTCACCATAATTTGAATTGGTTTTATCATTTTATTATTTGAAATAGCTTTGCTGGATTTTGCTTTTTTCTGCTTTTCGTTTTATTGTTCCATTATGTCTATTTGACAACAGTACAGCAGCTAGGATGTCCACTTGACTGAAACAGGAACTTACATACGTTGACTTGCTATATAAAACTGTACCTTGACTTATGCATTCAACAAAGTATTTCCAAATGGAGTGCTAAGGCTCATGCAGAATGCTTACAGAAAGTCTGTACCCCATTAATTTTATCCACATTATTTAAAACGAGCGCATAGCAATTTTATTTAAGGATTAGCTTACACTGGCTTACACGTCACACCGCCCACATTTTAAAGGAAAAAATGCTTTTATTGTGCAAAAAATATATATCCCATTTTTTTATTTAAAAAATGAAAATATAACAATTGAATAAGTCTCCACTCCCCTGGCTCAAAGCTCGTAAACAGCACTGGTAGCAGCTAGAGAATCTGCTGGGCTAGGTCTCTACAAACTCTGGTGCATACCTTTATGATTGTTCTTCTTTACAAAACTGTTCAAGCTTTTGTCAGGTTCCTTGAAGAAAGTTAATGGACAATGATGTTCACCCTTTTCTTCCTTTTGTCACTTGAGTGTAGCCACTGTCTTGTTGAAAGGCAAACTTCCATCACAGCTTTCGCTTTCTTGCAGATGGCAATTATTTTTCTTAGGAATTTTTTCTGCACTTTTCTATGTTCTTTCCTCATCCTAATCTGGCAAATGCTCGTCCCTACTGATGAGAGATATTTCTTCTTGCCACCTTACAATGTAGACCAGATTTGTGGAATGCTTGCCAATAAAAGCCAGCAGGTTGGGGTATGTGGTTATTTAGTACACTTTAGATCATCTAGCCTTCAGAGACAGCCTGCTCTAGGAAGGTCTAGGTGGGGCTATAATCTTCCTTAAGAGTTATATTAATCATGCTTCAAGGAATATTTATATTTACACAACTTTGCCAATGTGGGTTTATTTATTTTGAATAGCTTATTGATATGCATAGATTGTGTCCACACTGGGCTGCTAATCTGCACCAGCAGTCCCCAGGGACTTCAGTGTCTAGGTACTGCCTCCAGGTCGGAGAGACAGGCAGGATGCCTCTAAAGGCCATTTGCGGGGATTTGAGAGCAGGTGAAGGTTTTACCTTTGTTTTATACTTGAGAATGCCCAGAAACAAATGATGTGAGATAGTGTGTGAGACAGAATGCTGGACTAGATGGGCTGTGATCTGATCTAGCAGGCCTATTCTTGTATTCTTATGGTCTACCCAGCATGTGGGGCCTGGCGTTATTTTGCTAAATGCATTGGAATGGCCCCATAAGTGGGCTAAAACACCTCTCTACAGCAATTTCAGAGGTTCAGTGCTTTTGTTCCCAGCTGGGCAGAAATGCCACAACACAGATGACCCTTGGCCTGAGCCACAAGCTGCCACTCCAGTCTTGGGTTGGATCATTCAATCTGGAACCAAGATCAGGCTGCACAAAGTGTACCAACCCATGCCATGCAGCCACAGTTGAATCTTTATATTAAAAAGTACTAATCGGTAAAGGAAGCCCAGATAACTGCAGTATTTATCCTGCAATTATGTAAAAAACTGCAATGTATAAAGGTGGAGGTCAGTTCATTTGGTACATGATTCTGAACACAAATGATTACATCAGAGGTGATTTAGATCACTAGTCAAGGAGAAAGGCCACATATCCAAAAGAGCTATTTCAGGCCCCACCCTATTCCACTGTTTTACTAGGAAATCTAGATAATTTTTTCACTTGAAAAGTTGTTCGGCAATACAATGTGAAACTAAATTAAACTAAAAACATGTGCCTGTTTTAATACTAGGACACGATAACACCATGAAAAGTGAAAATTCTGAGTAGGATGTTGACTTTCTGTAGGCACCATAATATCTGCTGAATGGAGAAATCCAATCGGATTTTATTCTTACATCTGGTTTTTATCTCACAAAAATGGGAATCACTCTCTTTGGCACTTTTTGAATCTGCTTTTGAATCGGATAAACTCAGATTCTCATTAAAAAAAATAACAGAAAGCCCTATCTATTCAGTAAGAAAGACCAACAAGGTTTAGAAAACAAATTATATTATGCAATATTATAAAAACTGGCACTCTAATGCCATCTATTGGTGAAAGCAAAGAGAGCAAAAGGATAGTGATTATTGCTGTGCGTTTTTTTAAAGTGATGTATGACAATCCACAGATTTACATTTATCGGTGGCTGAGGATCACCTTGTATCATCAAAACCTCTTCCCTTTTTATTGCTTTGTCACAGTATCCCAAGGATAGATGCCACATGAGAATTAGCTAGTAAATACCTTTTAAAATTTAGATCCGGATCAAAATCTGTCCAGCTTCAAGAACTATCCCAATCTGAGAGCATGGGTGTGCAAAACCCTGTTTTGAATACCTTATGGAGAAGTCCATTTACATGAGATTTGACTTTGCTAGATACAAGGCGGGTATGGTCATTTCAAATGATTTCTAAGTCATTCAGAACGGCACCTTCTACACTCCTGTACCCAAGTCATCAGGTATAATGTTAGCAGCTGAGTGGCTTGCAACAGAAATGGCAGCAGACAGATGCTATCGGTCAGCTAATTTCTTCAAGCTTTCTTAAAGAAGCAAAAAGGCACGTGTTGCTAAATACTTCAACGAATAGGAAAAATTGCTAAGTGTTTATAGCACCTGAGAAAATAAAGACCAGAGCTTATATTTTTTTAAAAAAACCACTACAATGATAACAGACTTTTATTTCAGCCAGATAAGTGAAAGCTAGTATTACTTTAATAAAGATTCCAAGTTAAAGGAAATCAGAAATTGTATTCCAAACAAAGAAATTGATTAAAGAACTTTTGCTCCCTAAAACTCACACTGTCGTATTATAGGAATGGATCTGTCTTCACATTATCAGTTGAATAGGTAGAGAAGACTTTAATAAATTAGCTGTTCTATATGAGTGGTGTAATTTTCCAGGTTTACAGTCACAGTATCTATTTATTTGTTCTGTATTTAAAAGCTTGAATATTTAATATCACTTAAATCATTAGTGTCTAGTCATAAATAAAATAATTAATTAATCTGCATTAACATGTGATGTAAAAACTGACATATTTGGCCTAAGATCCATTTCATGTTTGGAGATGCATTTATCATCAAACTAAAAAACGCCTTAGTCCTTACAAACAGCAATGGAAGTGGCAAACTGAATTGCTTCAGACTGCAGATGCAGGCTCTCAAGGCTAAATAATCCTCCACATAAAGAGAAAAAAATAAACCCTGCACTTAAAAAGCTCCTATTAGTACGGAATACGTATTCTTTTGCATCTAGGAGCATTCAGATTGGTTTATCACTTCATTAACCCTGTGTTTTCATGTCCAATAACCTAGGTTTCTTTTAAATCTAAGTTCTAGAAAGAAAATGTACAATTCAGCAGGAAAGCTTGAAATATTCTTTCTATTTCTGGTATATTTGATGGCACATCTGACAGCTCTTATTCCTGCCAAAATAGGCAGTCAAACCAAGGAAATAGGTTTGGGGAACACAGGAACCTAGTATTTTTCAAAAATGAAGGCAACAAGATTAATTACTTTAGTGCTTACACTAAATGCCAGTTTTGCAGTTTCATTTGAAACCAACAACAATCATGAAACGTCATGAAAGATTTAATTTTAAAAAATCTCCTAGAGTAATTACTAAATGAATAATTATCACACAAGATCAGTAAACCCCAGAAGAAATAATAAGAACAACAATAATAAAACCAGTGTCTCACGTTTTAGGTCCGTTATCCACATATAATCCACTTGGAAAGTCCATATAAATCTGCCATGTTTGGCCACATTGCACATTTTCTGTTTCATTTTTTCTTTAAAAAATGCTGCATATAGGTTATAAATGCCTCTTTAAATTCCTGGTATGAATTCAGAAGTTAATGTCCAACCCTAGAGTTAAAAGGTATCTAAAAGAAGTTTAAATTATTATTTACAAAACCGGCAGGCAGAATGTCTGTCATGGCTTCTTTCCATTCTCCAAGCAGCAGTCTTTTTTTTTTGCAATTTCCACAGACTTTTGGCTTAGTGTCTTCATGACTGATCATCTGTCATCTTAAGCAATTCTAGAAGGGCTCCAACAGCACCAAAATAACCCTTTAAAAATGATCAAAAGGAGGAAGAAATTTAGTCAGTTCACAAACAATGACACAATGTTAAGAGTTTCACCATAAAAGCCTTTAAAAAAATCAGGGGGGAAAATGTAGACATAGTTACTTCTGCAAAACCAGCACAGCCAAATGACCAGAGGATCAGGCTAGGACTAGACCAGTTCTGATGTCAATTCACACTTGGCCTGTTAGTAGCTTCTGGGAAGCAGCATCTCCACTTGCAAGAACCGTTTCCACACCAGAAATGTCTCCTGCTACCCCACTAAAGGTGGTGCATAAAATCGTGTAGTACATGCATCCTACTCCTTACCCTTGCCAGCCACTGAAGAGAATAATTAAATCATAGGGGACTTTTCAAAGTAAACAAAGTGGCGTCAGGAACCAAAACAGACAGCACTAATGGTGGGCAGGACACTATACATCCACTAGCCAAAACTGAGTTAGAAAAAACCTTGAAACTGAGTAGTTTTAAACTCTAAGCTGCTGACTACGATAGGCCAATGTCCACTTTGCCCTTGGTGATACCACCACCTATCAGAGTGATTAAAGAAGGCCCTGAGTAGCAGACAGAAAGACAGTGTTTTGTCCATATGTTTTGTGTGCATCAGAAGTGAATGGGCAGTTCGGTTCCAAGCTCAAACTGAACCAAACTGGTTCTGTTCAGGCTTAAAATCAGCCAAACTGAACCAGCCTATCTATCTCAATATCAAACTGGTCCAACCACTGAAAGCATTAGAGTGGGTTGAACCACACTGAATTTTATTTTTATTTTTACCACCACAACCTGTCTTGGGTGGTAGCAGCAAATACACTTGATTATTTTGGGATGATACCACGTGTGAGGACATCATTACAGGTGGCTCAGAGATAATAAGTCATCATCATATTACAGTGTTGTGGGCAACTAGTTAAGATGTTTTAATCCATGTTTTCAGTTGCCATATGGCCCACCTCTGCATATGTTCTGCACGTGTATTTTTGGTGTTTTAATTGTACTTTAACAACAAGGTTTTTATTAATAATGGTTTAATTCTGTTATCTACACTGAGACTTCGAGGTAAAAGGAAAGTTAGAAATGCAACTAAATGTATATATAATTGGACTACTTCATCATTCATTCAAAGAGCCCAAGGTGAGGAACCACAATAAAAGGAAATGCAGAAAAGATCACTATAACATGCCCTAGTCAGATCAATAATGAAAGCATATTGTTTGAGCAACCTTTACCTCATGTTCCAAAAAGAGAGCTTTGAGTTGTCCCTTCGACCAATAGTCCATGGCATAAGCTAGCACCTTCATTGCAACTGTGTTGATTCTCAGGAAGTTTCCAACAAACACCACCCTTTCAATATTCTGCAATATTCAAGGGAAGCAGTAATAATGTTATTTATAGCATAAAGCAGGAAGAATGCATCCTTGTAATTTCAAATTATGTTCATCAGACATATTTATGGTATTCTACAGAATCATAACTAGCACCAAAACTAATTGCTCATTCAGACAGGATAAGACATAAGAACACAAAAGCATAAGAACATTAGAAGGAGCTGAATCAGGTCACAGTTCTTCTAATTTAGCATCCTGTCTCACACAGGGGCCCACCTATTGCTTCTGAGTATTCTCAAGCTGAAGACAAAGCCAAAATCTTCACTGGCTTCTGACTACCTGTAATTAGCCTTGAAAGGCCTCTTGTCTGTCTGTCCAGCCTGGAGGCAGTCCTTAGGCATCCATTCTAGTAGCCATTGTTACACCTGCCCTCCATGAATTTATCTAAGCCTGGAAAATAAAACCCGTTTTTGTCAGGGAAACTCATGCTACCATTTATGTTCCACCATTACTATGAATATTCTACTGTGATGGGTGAATTGTTTGGTTCAGTTTCTGCCATTATAGCAGAACCTTACAAAACCCTGACAAACTGCAAGTTGGTAAAAATATTCAAATATTCTCTTATCAATATATCTGTAGTCTATGACACATCAGTGAAGTGCAGAGTAAAGACATCCAAAGCTCCTTGCTAAAGTGACAGCTCTTCTTAGCTTGGTAGGAGTACCTAGGATACCAGTTTGGTCTAGTGGGTAAGGAGCCGGACTCTTAATCTGGGAATACTGACTTCAATTCCACCCTCCCTCATGAAGCCAGCTCTCCTCTGAGCTCTCACAGCCCCACCTACCTCACAGAGTGTCTGGTGTGGGGAGAAGAACAGAAAGCTTTGTCAGCTGCTTTGAGTCCCCTTAAATGGGTGAGAAAAGATCTTCTAAGATCTGGGTATACACTCTCTGAGTTACAAATATTCTCCTGCCTGGTCACCTAGAGGAGATAAATTCATCACAGGCAACCAGGCAAGTAGCTACTTACATCTATCTGGGGGATCAAACCATTAAGCATCACAAAAGGCCTCTGCTTCACCATGAAATGCGCTTTTCAAAAGATCTTGTATATCAGAACTGCTCAGCCTTGAGGCCTCCAGATGTTCCAGAAATACAACTTCCAGCATTCCATTCCCAGCATACTGGGGCAACCCCACCCATAACCATGATATACATCATGGACACACATAGTGTCAAATTCTGTGGGTGCAATACTCTTCACTCCTGCTAGGAACAAACAGACCTATTCAAGTCAAGTAAAAAATGGAATGTTTAGCCTACATAAGAGAAGACTGAGAGGACACATGATAGAGGTCTTCAAATACCTGAAGCGCTGTCACAATGCAGAGGGACTGTCCCTCTTCTCACTTGCACAAGATAGGACTACAAACAATGGTATGAAACTTCAAGGGAGTCAATACAGATTAGATATTAGTAAAAACTTCCTAACAGTGAGGACAATCGGTCAATGGAATATAGGTTGCCATAGGAGGTAGTGAGTTCTCCTTTGCTGGAGGTCTTCAAGCAGAGACTGGATCTGCATCTGTCTGAGATGGTTTAGGAAATCCTACAATGACCCTAGAGGTCCCTTCCAACTCTATGATTCTATGGTTCTGTTGTTGCCCAGAGAATCAACAAGGAAAGCAATCATTATAGCAAATGGGAAATCTGTTTACTGGCAATGGTCTTCAAAAAGTTATTTCAGCCATGCAGGCATAAGTCAATTTAAGAACCTTGTCTTTAAAAAAGTTCCATGCTTTCACAAACTTGAAAGATGGCACCTTTTTTGCCTTGCCTACCTAACAGAGCTAAGCTGAAACACAGCATAAGTTCCATCAGCATTTAACAACTTTAGAGAACATGATATAAATATGGAAATGAAATTTATACAAATGATTTCAGAACCACAGAATTGACTGCAGTAAAAATTTCATTCAAACACAGCAGCTGGATGTCTAATTAACACCCTTGGGGTTAGCAAAAAAAAAAATCCACTGAAGTTATTTTTGCTGTAATTATTTTGTTACATTTTGTTAGGTGTTAACATGCTAATTGTGCACATCTCCCATTCCGGAAAACTGAGGTTTCCTCCCACAACATTGTTAGTAAAATTAAGGAAACAACAAATTACAGGACATGATATTTCTATCTTTATAATCCTATCAAGTCAGCTACTGTGGTGATTCATATGAAAAAATGTGATCCTTTAGTTCTATCTAGCTGGCTTAAAAATATTAAATGCTTACTGAACCCTGTTGGCAGCAAATGCTTCATTTTGAGGTTTGCCTAGAAATTCTATAAATAGTATGCACAGTTGTTAACTCTACCACTTTGTTAAAACAAAACACTATGACTCATTCAAAGGTAAGCTAAATGAAAAGATTTTCTGCCAGTTTGCCTCTTCCAAACAAAGGTATAATTTTCCTTTTCCGTATTGAGATACTTTCCAGATCCAAAATATTAGCTGGCAAGAGCAATACAAAAAGGCAATAAAGCAACACACCTAAAGCTGTGCTGTTTCTGGCTCATAGGAACCCCACTGCATTGGAAAACAGGGGTATCAATGGCTACGGGAATGGTTGCCTAGGTATTGCCTCCTGGTTGGAAAGACGGGCAGGATGCCTCTAAAGGCCATTTGCAGGGACTCTGGAGCAGGTGAAGGTTTTGCCAGAAGCAATTGGTGGGCCATTCTGTGAAGGATGCTGGACTAGATGGGCTGTGGCCCGATCCAGCAGGTTTCCTCTTATGTTCTTATGTTCACTGGAACTATCACTATAAAGGATATATAGCTCTAAACTGAAACAATCAATTCACTGTGTTCCCAGCCACCATCTTTTCTGTGATTTCAATTTAGCAGAAACTGCTACTTGAAACAGCTAACTTTGGTCCGTTCTGTGCTGGAGCTTATACTGCAGTGGTTCTCAACCTGGGGGTCGGGACCCCTTTGGGGGTCGAACTACCCTTTCAGAGGGGTCGCGACAAGTCTCCTGCTGCCCTTCCCTCCCACTTCCCAGCTGCTCTACCCCCGTAGTTGGGGGTCTCCACAACATGCGGAACTCCACTAAGGGGTCGTGGCATTTGGAAGGTTGAGAACCGCTGTTATACTGGATTATATCCTAGAATAAGGACCTGCCAACCACACGGACTATGGCAGGCCTCACCTGGAGCCTGTCATAGTCGGCACTCACATACAGATGGCAGGGATATTTTCTAGAATATGGTCCAGTGCAGAAAGGATCTAGAGCTAATCTCTTCTTTGCAAAACAGAGTAGGAAACCAGAATGTAGCTACCTTCTGATGGGCTGGTGGAAGTAAACCAGCATTAAATCAGCATTATGCAATCTTTGAAACAAGCCTCTTACTCTGGCCTGCAGCACAAATGTTAGCTGTAACGTTCCATTTGGGCGGTGGGGGGCACTGCAATATACCGAACAGAACTGGACAAACCCCATAGCTTCACACATTAGAATTTACAGATTCATCTGGAATGAACCAAAGTCTTCTTTACTTGACTGGATCCATAGGCAGTTCCAAATGTCAAAGACAATAATGGGAGCATAGTATTTGTCTAAAACAGGATATAATCCTAGTAGCAGGATGGTGTTACCGGGATGATGATATTATATGTTGAAAGGGAAAGGAATGGGGAAAGGTTTAGACCTTTTTTGCAGATATAAACTTCCATGCTACAAGTAATATCCAGCTTCTTCATGAGAAATGCATCTTGTATTGCTCACTGCAGCTAACTCTCTATGCTTTGATAGCCCTGTACAATGCTGCTTGAACTCCATGCCACAAGGCAACACTGTAAAGAAGCTGAAAGCAAAGAGACGTCTATCGGGGCTTTCAAAAATACATCCGTGCAGAAGCTTAAATGGCACCTGTCATTCAGGAATATCAAAAGGAGTTCCAAATAACCAGCACAAAGGCAATAAAAATATTATTCCTATGTATTTGGCTTGATTCTTTATGTTAATATCCTACTATCTCCTCCAAATCTCTTGATTCTAGAGCAGGCACGCAAAGAGTGGTCCTATATTTTCTCTTTCTCCACTCTTTCCCCTTTTCCCCCTTGGTTATAACTGGTAAAATACTGGAATGTACTACAAAGTAGCCCCTTGACTAGCACAGCCAATGAAGTAATGAGAAAGCAATTGTATTTGTATATTACTATTTGCTAGTAGGAAGCAGATGTGGTTGCTGTGGTAGGTAGTGTGGTAACTCTGTGCTTGAGATTATGGACGTGGTAGCAAGGATCACTGTGACTGAGAAATCACAGAATGAAAAGGAATTGTTTAAGCCACTGAGTTCAACTCCTTGCTAAATACAGGACTCTAAATTAACATGCCTCCAACAGACAGCTTTCCAGAGTCTACTTGAAGGCATCTAGTGAGGGAGAAGCAATTTGTATAAAACCACCACTGAGTTTTACAGCTGAGTCAGTTTGTAACTTCATCTGTGCCCAGACTTTAACTGACACTTTAGAAACTGCACCACACTGACACCAATTTGCCAATAAGAAAGCACATAAATCATGCCTCTAAAGTTTAATCTTGAAAAGATTACAGAGATTCTTCTGTGTGTGTTGTGCATTAAATGTGTTTAAATACTGTAACTCCCTTCAGTGGGAAGCAAAGCCCCAAAAATGCTGGGTGGAGGGGACACTGAAAAAATCAACATAAAAGAGTTAGGAACCTACAAAGCCAAATTCACTGTTCATCTTCATTAGCAATTATTTAATCATCACAACGTTACCATGTAAGTGTTAAGGGTGTAAAAAAATGAGCCCATATCAGTTGCACCTCTGAAACTATATATGGAAGACACATTAAGTTCCTTTAATAATTTAAAAACAAAACCTGCATTTCTGTAAGTGAAAGCCTCATATGCTTATTATATATTCTCTGGTTACCTTCAAAAGGCAACCGAAAAATGTGGGATCTTTGTTAGATCCTGTAATTTCTTCTTGTCAGAGTTATCAGACTGCAAGGTGAAATTGTGTGACAAGCCCAGGCCCTTACCTCATTTGACACTGCTCCTGTGATGGGTGCTTCCAGGTATTTCAATGGTGTGAAATACTCAGAAGTGCGAAAGCAGCAACACCCATGCTTGCAAAACTGGGCCTTTTTAGGTCTGGTCATTTTCTTCAAAATGCATCCTGGGAGCCAAGTGTCCAGATGAGGTAAGTCATATCCCTATTTTGGGAAAAGTCCGGCTTGGGAGTTGATTTTCCAAGAATAGCAATATTCTTGGACTAGGTTGGCATCTCAATATAGCTCCGAGATAATCCTGGGTTTCAGATCCAGTCTGGAAGAAGCTGTTGAAATAAATCAGATCTAGACCGAAGTAGTTGAAGATGGTCCTACCTCATTCAGAGCACACATCCGTGCTATGGAGCCAATATTATTGGTTATGGTGACCAAGGTTGCTCTTGCCAGGTCTTCTTTACTGATGGAATCTCTCTTTTCTTTGCTCATCATGTTGCCGAAGCTGTGTGATAATACTAGAGAATATGATTTTTCTTATATTTTTCAGATAGTCTGATGTTTATAAAAATATGTTTCTAAACATATTGTCTAGGAAAATTATATTTAAATCACTGCTGTAGGATGCAAGACATACATAGAGGAACAATCAGCTGCAGTCAACTACCATTTATTTCTTACAAAATATTTTCTATTTTGAGCAACCTCTGCTTTGTTAAACTGAATATATATATACATATGGAAAAGTATCACTAACAACTGAATCCTAGGACCCAGAGAGAACATTATTATTTTAATACGAAGGAGACAGTTGAAAAGTTGGTGATATTTTGGTGAAAAAGGGCATTGGATCACAAAATATTATCCTCCACGGTCTACTTAATAATTGAAATTCTTCTGCATTAAACCTGTGGTCACACTCAATGTTTAATCCAGCTTCATTCCACTTTCAGAGTGAGGGAATACATCAGCAAAGTGACAAGCTGTTTTCTTTCAGTGTTAAATAACTCTGAAAATTCGCCTCTGGGATAAATAATATGGAAAGAAACTTTGCTGATGGGTTCTCTTTCTGAAGGTGGATTGAAGTGGATTAAACCCTAGGCCTGATCACAGCCTAGGTTCAATTGATAGCAGGATCTCTTTAACAGCTAAAACCTTGGTAGATGCATCAATGCCATAATACAGAAATTACAATCCTCAGACTAGTGTTTTGCTAAGTTGATTAATCAGTTCACTCTTATCCACTGAAACGGTCCCCCATTTTTGTTAAACGGAAAAAACTAAAAGGTGAAGGTAGAAGCTTTCAGGCAACCAAAATGGAATCAATTTTATATTATATGTATGTTAAACAGAAATAAAGGTAACAAAGCTTCTGACCACCTACAACCTCTCTTACAGATCTGTCCCCTTTACATTAATCTTTCCCTGATAGAGTAACTCAAACAGTTGCCAAGCTGATGTTACTGAGATATGAAAAAACAGTCTGAATTTGGTTTTAAAAAACTATTAAATATGTTCACGACACAGTCGAGAACTATATAAAATGACACGTGATAAGCAGACACATATCAGCTTGGATCAAACTCCCTAAAAGGTGATTCTGCACTGACCTTTATAGTGGAGCCGCAAATGTATCAGGAACCTCCCTTCTGCATGCCGGTGTGGTCTAAGGGGGCCCTGGGTGGGGTATCTCTGAGACCACCGCAGCATGTGGAAAGGAGGCTCCCACTATGCCGGTATACCAGTCAGAGCAGAATTGTCCTAAATGTTACCTATTACTATGTACCTTGATGCTACAGCAGATCCTTGAAGACCAAAGCGTTCGTAGTCTCCTCCGTATATATCTTTCACCAGTTTGTCAACATTGGTGCTATCTCCTTTAGCTGCCATTTCGAGAGCTTCTTCAAAAGTCTCACAGCCAGTCAGCAAGCAACACAGGCCCAGGAATGTACCACCGCCAAGACTAAAAGGAGAAGAAGGGTTTTAGTCGCTCCCCAACCGGCAGAGTCCCTACATCTTCTTTTTATATACTTATGAAAAGGGTTCTTTCACCTAGGAAAGCCTCTTAGACTGCAACTGCACTACACACTGGTAAAACGGGAGAGAGACAACCCATATCTATTTGGCGTAGAAGAACATCCCTGGTACGGTTTAGGCACTACTGGCAGGTTAGTATCATTTGCACACCAGTCTGCCTCCCTCAGGAAAGTTCTAGGCTAGATCTGAGAAGGAATGACAATCTGAGGGCCTCACAATGCCATCCCGAAGATGCTTTTGATGTTTTTTGGCTATGTGTAATTGTATCCTTAGTGTTGTTAGCCTAGGCAAGATGTATCTGGTCATATTTCTTCTAACATAGCCAATTCAAATATAATGACAAAAGGAAACCAAGTGTCAAGCTATGGAAAACCAATTATATTTAAAGTCTAGAATATAGAAGTGGATATAGAATCTATAACAGGCAATATCTGATATGAGCCCATGCCAGCTTGAAATGAGAAAAGAGGCCTACCTGTTCAAGTTTCCATATGCAGTTATATTTTGATAGGCTCTAATTACAATAGCTGTTTTTTCTGATTTATTTTTTCCCCTCGTTTTTTTTTTTACTGCATTAATCAAAGCGTACTGTCCTTTCTGCTTTGGATTATTTCAAATGGCGCAAGCCACAGCTAAGGCCTTTTTAGGATTGGGCACCATGCTAGTATATGTTGTCCACTTAGTCTTACTTTGGTCTTTCCCTGGTTTCAACAGGAAAGAACATACTAGAGGGTCTGGCTTATGTGTTTCTATCTTAGCAAAGACTAAAGCTTATGGCCCTTTCTGCACTCACTGGTGATCCAGATCACTGGCCTCTCAATCCACAAGTTAATGTGCATCAAGGAGGCCCTGATCCTGCTTGCCCGGTTCTGTCTGCAGTGGACAGAATGGGAGCTGGATTAAGGAGGCCCTTAATCCAGATCTGTTGTAGATCCATTTAATTGGGTCTACAAGTATATCAAGGACCTTGTTCCAGAATGTGGGAGGCTTGCAGGTGGCACGCCTCTGTGTTCTGGAACTACTGTAGGATGCAGAAGGCGCTGATCCAGCTCACACCTCAAAGTAATCTAGATCAGTGGGCTTCCACATAATCCAGATTAGTGGGACCCACTGATTCAGATAACCACACAGTAGGTCAGGAAAGACCTATATCTAATTCTTAAATGATAAGCAACAAGTGACAACAAACCATGGCTTCTTTTGGCAAATGGTTTTTTTTAAAAAAAACTTTGGGTTTAGGCTTATCAAGCCAAGTCTTCATGTCTTTGTTGCTTCTGTTTGTGGCAAAACTAGAAATAAATCAGGAACAATTTTAATATGCCACTAAGCATTGCATATGATTGCATATAAACAAAACCACTTGTCAAATCGTGGGTGGATGTTCTCTTTTATGTGCTGGAGTAAGAGCCCTGAAGACCAGTACAGAGATTGTATAAGGGCAAACACGCCCAAGCCTACTTTAAATATAAACACTAATGCTTAATTTAGTGTTATACAACCAAGGAACGACAAGCTCATAACTCTCAGCAATACACCCACTTATGTTTCTTTTGGTGCACCCAGAAACAAGAGATCAGAATCATCTACTTCCTGTTTTGAAGGAATCCTAGACATGGCTGAGTCAAGGTTTGATCTCACCTGCTTTGGACTTTTAATGCAAGTTCCAACCTCACAGAAGTCTGTCCAAAGAAAAACTCTGAAGGGAAGTGAAAGTTTTCACTCTCCTTCTCCCATTCATACGGTTAGGACAAAGGGGGTTGTCATTTCTGTATTGTTAAATCATAGTTTAACCACATGAAAATGTTAATAGTAAGTTCTCACTTGCCAAAACAAGCAAAATTCTTTTGAATGTATCTTTTGCTGTGTTCATACCTAATTTTTAATCCAGCTTCAGTCCACTTTCAGAGTGAGAGAGGACATTATCAAACTGTTTTCTTTCAGCATTATCTAACTCAGAAAATCCACCTTTTAGATAGTGGAAATTAAAAAAATTAGTCACTTTGCTAATATGTTCTCTCACTCTGAAAGTGGACACAGAAGATATTACTGTGCCACCTATTAAACTCAAGGCTGGAAACATAGGAAGTGAACAAAAATACATTTGAGAAAACCATACAGTTTCCCTTTAAAAGAATTCTGAGGAATTAACGCAGAGGAAGGGAGAATTCCTAATGCTTCCTGCTCTTTAAATATAAGAAACAGAAAAAATAGAGGAACTTCTACAGCAATTTCATTCAATTTCCCAATCTCCAAATCCCTGCGGGGGAGGGAGATTAATCACTTGAGTGTGACGCCACAGGGCATACATATTTTGAAATTTTCTTAGTATTTTGGAATTGCCTTAAGACAGATTTCAAAAAAGAGGAGAGGGATTATAGTAAAACAACATAGAACAGGAAATGTTTCCCCAAAATAATTAATGAAGATGGAAAGGGGAGAGAGGGTAACACATTTCAGAATAATACTTATACTGTCTTCAAGATGCAAAACAGGATTTTTTCCCAAGGAAAACAGTATAATAAGGGAGTCCATATTTTAGCAATGTTATTCATTTGCCACACATAATTTCCCCAATTAAGATCTTTAAGGTGGCTTCCTAATTATTCTGGGATTTGGGGAGAAATCAAAGCATGAGAAATGCAAGAATTTATTCTTCCTTCCAGATTTCTTTTATTTTTGCATATCTGCCACACTTAGCTGTTTCAAATCTCCAAAAAGTTAATAAAAGCAAAGAGAACCTTAATAAACATCATGCACCCAAACAATGATCCAAGTTTAATTGACTAGATTTACTGGGCTTGATTGCTGGCACCCCTGTTGAATTCAACCATCACTTAAACAGATTGGAGTAGGCTAAAAGGTCACAACAAGCATCATATTCTGCCATGATCAAAAGAAATTCCAGAAGAGATGAGAAAGAAAGTTATTGAAATATATCATCTGGAAAAGGGTTGTAAAGCCTTTCAAAGGCTTTGGGACCCCAGCAAACCACAGAGAGAGCCATTATCTCCAAAGCAAGAAAACTTGGAACAGTGGTGACTTGGAAAAGTGCTTAAAACAAATTACCAAAATTTCTCTAAGAGCAGGTTTTGCTTGCCTCAGTCAGCATTCACAATTCCGCCATTAGAAGACACTGGGCATAAAGTGTATTCATGGGACAGATGTAAGGCAGAAACCACAGCTAACCAAGAGGAACATAAAGCCTTGTCTCATATTTGCAAAAAAAACCCAAAAAACACCCTACCTTGATGACCTCCAAACCGTATCTACTGACCGATAAGTCAGTGGTAGAACTTTTTGGAAGACATTGGTTCTGTTAGAACAGTGATGGCCAACCTATGACACACGTGTCACAGGTGACACGCCAAGCGCTTTTGGGTGACACACTTGGTCACACTGGCACCTGAGCGTGTAGTGCTTGCTTGTTCTTGAAGTTTACAAAATACCAACTTTCAATTGAAGATTTAACAAATGTAAAGAATTATTTGTTTTTGCTTTTAATAAAATACATATATTAAAAATATAACTTTTTTACTAGAGCTACAAATGTCACAAAATTATGGATATTTCTAGATGTGACACAGCACCCAAGTTAAGCTAGGTTTTCTTGCGAATTCTGACACACCAAGCTCAAAAGGTTCACCATCACTGTGTTAGAACATAAGAATATAAGAGGAGTTCTGGTGGATCATCTAGTCCAGCATCCTGTCTCACACAGAGACCCACCAATTGCTTCTGGCCATTTCAAGCAGAAAACAAATGCAAAACCTTCACCTGCTCTTGAATCCCTGCAAATTTAGGAGGCAATTATTTTTTTACATGGATGCTATAAGTGCTGGGTATCAGTTTTTCTTCAATAAAGAAAAGGATCGTTGTGTTTACTAGGGTTGTCTTTGTCTCATGTAAAATTTTGTGTGAAGATAATTTTGCAAAAACAGGAAAAAAAAGGAAGAGGACAAATACTTTCCTTTGGCACAGTATATCAGAATGAATTACAATGAGAGCGCTGCAATATAAAAGAACATTGTTTAGGAAGTAAAGGTAGTTCTAATATGTGGCTCTCCAGAGGTTATTAATTTATGAAATTCATATCTCAACCTTCCTTAGAAGAACTTAACAAAGTCAAATTATTCTCTGCCTCATATATCTTACAAAAATTCTGTGAAGTAAGTACTGGTAGTTGTGAGCCAGGGACTGATCCAAAATCATTGAGTGACCTTTCATGAGTGAGTCGGGATTTGACACCTACTACCTACCCCAATACTCTAGCCACTGTGCTCCACTGCCTGTGATTGAGATGCAAGTTCCATCACGCCCAGCTAGTATGACTAACTGCAAGGTAAAATGATAGCTCAGTGACATCTGAAGAGACACAGATTGACTACTTTGGCCTTCAAAGCCAAATTCTGAACATTTTAACAAACTCAATAAATGCTTCTTCAAAATGTAATTGACTTCATTACACCTTCCTTGAAGCTTCTTTTGAGAACAGAGTTGGAATCCACTTGGAACAACTATGAGTTTTTTGTGTACACAATGAAAAAGGCAAATTGTTTAATCTTAAATAAGATTATAAAGCTACTGTTTGAAAGTGAGACAATGAGTTGTTGATAGACCAAGCATTTGTTTTTCTAACTGCACAATCAGTTGTACAGACTAGGGATGTGCATGAATATTCGTAACATTCAAAATTCAGCCGAATCAAATGTTACGATATTCATATGCTAACATTCAAACAAATACAAATGTTTCCAGACGTTTGTACAAAATAGTTCGGACATTTGTTAAGCTGCAGAAAAGTATCAGATATGTATCTGTTCATAAGCAGATACATATTGAATAGATTGGTATCACAGAATTTTTAACATATTTGCATGTGATCTATTTGTATGAATACAAATTGCAGAACATTTGATCCGCTTCATATCAAATGTCCCCCCAAAACATGTGCACATCCCTAGTGCAGACTGACTTGCCAAAAGAACTGAGTTTGCTGTTTGCATCCTTAAAAGACCTATTTAGCTGTGTCGAACGATGTTAAGTTCATGGACCCGGTCTGAGGTGATTAAACAACTTTAATGTCACTTCAAGAGATCACAAGGATAACATCAAGCTGGCTTTCTATGTCTGTGAGAGGAGGCCCCTTCCACAGATATTATATTCACCTGGTCCCCGTAACTCTTTTATAGTTGTCCTTGGAATATACTGCTAAGATGCTGACTCCGGAGCCTATGTTAACCAGCAACATAGGAAAAGGATTATCAAGGCAGTAAGGAGTTTTCTGACACCGTTCCGGATCTGTGGGGTTTTCAAAATAATAGCACTCTGGCTGGCCATTGAAACCAACGGAATCCACATATAGCAGACCCTGGATCAAGCAGTCCAATTCATCTAGCTTATGAAGCTGGAGGTCAGCAATCTGGAAGAGAAGTTAATAAATGAACACTCATAACTATACAATAGCTTAAAAACATTAATGGGAGAGTCAAAAGGTTCTCCTTAAGTACTTTGTACTGTTTGGGTTGCACAACAGGTGACCACCAGAGCCATGAAGAATTGTTTGCACAGGAATTTTCAGTTCAGAGTGTTATCAACATTTCACAAGATCTTGTTAGGTATCTGCTGTTTGGGCTTTTTCTTTATGACATCACACTCCTATGTTTTCTCAGGCGTCTAACTATATTTTGAAGGATACATCCTATTTCATCTCGGCTCAAATGGGGTTTTGTGTTGCTCTACCCAACATAAAATCCTACACAACCTATCTTTCCTGAAGCATGGATGGGACCAAAGCATAGTAGGTGTACATTCCAGGAAGCAATGCCACCCCAACTGATTTTTATGTCTTTTAAACACAGTCTCCAGTTTATATCCTGCCCCTAAACACTTTAGCTGTTCATTTCTACTTTCTGAACTCAGGTACTGAGTCAACATGTGAACCAGTTAAGACTGGGAAAATAAAAGGGCACATCCTACAAACACCTTGCTAAGGAACAGAAAACAATGGAGAGCTGTAAGAAGTGGGATCTCTATTTTGTGAGACCCTTGCTTTTTAACACCGATAAACAATTTGGAAGCAAGTATGACAAGTGGAATAGCCAAGTTTGTTGATGACATCAAATTGTTCAGAGTGGTAAAGACAAAAAAGGCCTGTTAAAAGCTCTGCACGTTCAGTAACTGAGCATCAAATGGCAGACACCATTCACCATGAAAAAGTGTAAATTGATAAACACTGGGAAGAAAAATCTTTACTCATCTACAATAACTGGGTTGGAGCTGACTGTGACTGATCAGAAAAAAGATACTGGAGTAACATTAAACAATTCCAGGAAAATCTCAATACAATGCCATCTGCTACAAAAGTGGCCAATTTTATGTGTTGAAAACTGATGCTAGTACTACGGCCTTATAGGAATCAATGGTGCAAGCCCATCTTGTCTCAAAAAGGATACAGCAGAGTTGGAGAAAGTTCAAAGTAGCTGACGAAAGCTGCATCGAGATGCCAGTTATTTATTCTACTATATATGGATATTCTCGAATATCCAAACTTTGGTCCTGGTTTAGGGCTTCAGGTTGTCCTCAGGTTGCATTACTCACATTACTTTTATTCAATTTGTTTTTCAAGCCGGCCTACGCCCATTAGATCATTCTAACTGGAGTCCTCTTTTTTAGGCCATCTTCACGTTCTCAGTGTGAGGGGGGGCGGGGGGGGGGGGGCTAAAGGAGGCTGAACCATGCTGTGGTGGGTGGGGTCCAGTCTTTCCTTTCAGTCAACAGGCATGTGTGGAGTTCATGAGGCACCTCCCCTTCTCTTCTTAGTTTATGTCTATCTAGCATTTTATGCTCAACCATTCCCTCAGGTTAAGAGTCGGTATCATAAACATAAGTATCTGGCAAAATAATAAAAGAAAGCTAACTTTGTTTAATGAAGATTTCCTCTCTTTCTTTAAACTTCTTTAGAAAATTCCTGAGCTATCCATATGAAAATTTCATTCTTAATACATATACACGTATACAAACTGCAAGGGAGCTAATTAAAAAAGAAGACTTGAAGGTATGAAACACAATTCGTAACACTTCATCATCATCTCTTGCTCTTTTTAAAAATCTGTTTTTCAGCATATATTGATCACCTGGGGAATAAATTACATAGGTGACAGCAGTGTAATTCTTAGTTCTTGAAATGACTCAGAAATCCAATTTACACATCTTTCCCACTCTAGCCATTCACTCAGCCAGCTTCTTTTACATTCTACTGAATGCATGGATTAGTTTAATTCTAAGGCTTACTCTGCACTGGCAAGTGTACTAGGAGACTCCCTTTTCCACCAATGTGCAGAAGGGAGTTTCTAGTGCACATGGTGATCTAGTATACCAGCCAGTGCAGAACTGTCCTAAGGCACATCTAAACACAGCCACTTACTGGGCAGGATTAAGCCAACGTACCTGTAAATCACTGGGGGGACAGGAGAGCAATGGACAAATGTGCACAGCTTTGAGACAGTGCTGAACACGTTCCAGATCATTCCAAGCTGACTTCAGCAGCTGGAAGTAAGCTGCATCAGAAGTTGGGCACTGCACCCTAAATTCCAAGCCAAGAGTTAACATGGAGGCAAGGGAGGAACCCAAATGCCCCTGCGTGCTGCCACCTCCAAGTGGAACAAACTCCAAGAGAACTAACAGCAGGTCACTACTCTTGGAGGAAGGGACCAGAGACCTCTGGATCTGGTACAGACCTTTCCAAATGGTCTATTCCTAGCCAACCACAGGTCAGCCTTTTCAGCTGGACAGGATGACAAACACTCGTATATTGTGAATATGCTACAGAGAATATCTATTAACATTTGACTTCCTCAAACAGTCAAGCTACATAATGGAGCATTTGTATTTTTTGTACTTTGTTTTCTTCCCTCCTATGCTTGTCTTTCCAAGTTTCTGATATGATCTCTTAACTAATCAATAGAGCAGTGAAGTAAAGAGAATTTCAGCAGGATTGAACTGCACTGTGAGCCCCACCTTGCAGCAATTCTCTCATCTATGCATCTATGGCCATTCGGGAGAGAAAATACCCTACTCAGCCAGATTATGCTCTTGCGGCAAATGTGCCACAAAAGCCGCAGCGCACATTCCATTATGCTGGTCCTTCTCTAAAGATGCTCATTTGCATCTTACAACTCCCTTTTTTAAGCAAAGACTAAAGGCCACCCTAATCTTTTCCCCCTCCACTCATATACTCTTCTGACCAGATGATTTAACTCCTTGAATGTTGCTGAGTTCTGTTATTACTGTTTGCAAAACATGGCAGGGACTGACAACTGGTTAATGATTTAATCTGTTAGCTGTGTTTGTTTTTTGTACGTTCAATGGCCAAAATAAACATCTGACTAACTGACCGACCTTTTCTATGCCATTATTAGAGAGCATGAGGATATCTCATTCCCTTTTCCATGCGGTCATCCTAATCATAAGGAAAATCTACATGCATTCAATGAGTTTCCACTCTAGAGTAACGTCTCCAGTACACGGATGGGCAGCAGCAGAGGATATAACCATGGTATCAAGGCCAGGAAGCACATTCCTGTTTCAACATCATATGTCTTTTGTGCAATATAGAATCCTCAAAACCAACTAAGATTTTCCCCATTCAAATATGGACATTTTAGTTTGCACACAAGAATGGTCATATCTACATACCATGCGCTCAGCATAGCTCACCCTAGCTACCTACATGCCAGTTAGAAGCATGCATAGCCAAACTGGTATATTCAGAATAATCTGCACAGTAAATGAGTGCTTAAAATACCAGCATCCACGTTGCCCTATCTGTGCTTTCTAATAGCTCTTGCTGGATGAGAAGCATTAAGAACAGGCCATCTTGTCCAGCATCCTGTCTCAGCCTCAAAGTGGCTGACCAACTCTAGCAGAAGTGGCCTGTAACGACCCAGGGGGAAGGTAGGAGTTAAGGAGTTTGTGTTGTATTAGGTTAGGGGTTGAGACAGGCTGTGAGGGGGCGTGGCCTTCAGCATCCCAGGAAGGAGAGGTTAGCTAGCCCAGGGCCAGCCAATCAGCGAACGAGGACAGCAGAGGCGGCCTTTTAAAAAAGCCAGTTCTGTTAGAAATAACGGTTCTTGACCTTATGTCTCACTGGGGAGGGAATAGGATAGGGATCGAGTCCAAAGTTTGCTTATGAAGAAAGATAGGAGGGGATCCTGAATAGTTCTGTAGACTGACATGCTCAAAGTTCTGAGACTGTTAAGTTAACCAAGTTGTAACAATAAAGCGAAGTTCATATTTTGTTCCTGTTGAGGCGTGTGTGTGTGTGCGTGTGTGTATGTTGTGGAGGGCGGTGGATTGATGGCTAAGGGATGAGGCGGATGAGTCAATTTTAAAAGTCAAGAGCCCAGTAATAGAAGGGACTGAGGCGCCTGGCAAGGCGTGAGGCTAGCCCCAGCCGTGACATCACATGGCCCACCAACTCTAGCAGAAGACAAAGGCAAAATCTTCACCTGGTCTCGACTCCCTGCAGAGGATTTTTAGAGGCATCCTGCCTGTCTCTCCAACCTGGAAACAGTATCTGGACATACCCTGATACAGAGCCATGTCTGGAATACTGTTGTACTGTTTTTATTTTTATTCTTATTATTATGCTGGATTTTAAACCTTACACTGGTTTTAGTATGGTGTGATATAGTTTTAATATACTTGTTCTTAAATGCTGTAAGCCGCCCAGAGACCCTCGGGTATGGGGCGGGATATAAATATAAATAAATAAATAATGGCTGCCAAGCCATGGTACATAATCCTGAGAAGCTTCTCCAGCACACAAGGTCATATGTGTGATGGGTGTGAAAGCAGGTATTCAGAGTCCCACTTCTGCACCCCAGGTGTTTGTACGTGTGGATGTGACATGCTGGTTGATGGGATGAAGCAGGCTTCTTCATACTATTGCCATCAAACACATTTTCCATCAAATAAGAGCTGTTTGCCAAGGAGTGCAGTCTTTTTCCACCTTCTCCAGTTCTGGCTGTTTTGTAGAAGCAGCTAATCTTTTAATAAAACTATTTGTTATGGGGTTCTGTGAGATCCTCACCACTCCAAGAGAGGCAACAAGCTTGCAGAGTGTTCTCCCAAGTGAACCCTGCTTTCAGCTCTTCAGCTTCTTCTGTGCTGTAATCATTACCACCTCTGGTTTCTTCAGCTTATTCCCGGTGCTTTTCTGAAGGTGAAAACTCTCTTTGGCAACTTCCTTTTCCAGGAGCTGTCCTCCTCTGTCCCTCCTCACCCACAAATTCAATCTCAGAAGGCACCAAATGGCTCAATGTACACCACCACTACCCCACTGAAGGGAGGAGATTGAAGGGAGAAGTCAGAAAAGGTAAAACACACTCTGGGACAACATGGTAGAAGAAAAAGAAGAGGAGGATTTGGCTTTTATACCCCACTTTTCTCACCCATTTAAGGAGCCTCAAAATGGCTGACAAACCTTCTGTTCTTCTCCCTACACTAGACACTCCATGAGGTTAGCGGGGCTGTGAGAGCTCAGAAAGAGAGCTGTGACTAGCCCAGTCATCCAGGTGGCTTTGTGGAGGAGGGTGGAATCAAAGCCAGTGACTCTGATATATGAGCCTGGCACTCTAACCATAAGACCAAACTGGTAGCAAAAACGTGATGGTGAAAATGAGCGATGTGAAAACACTTTCAAAGAGATTGCACTGTACTGTATTTTCATATCAGATGCTTATCTACAAAATGGGAAGAACTTTGATCTATGTGAAGTTGTTGATAAGACTGCACCTTTAAAACTATTGCTGGGGAACAGTATTGCCTACAACATAATTTACATATTTGCATACAGTGGTTTATTTAAAATACGAAGCTGACAATCAATTTTATTTCTGACAAATACTATTTAGAAAAAAAATTCCAAGCCATTTCACTCATTAATGTTTCTGAAAAATGAAAGAGTGTTGACTATTGACATTCAAAATTTCTCCATTTTTGAGGCTTTTAATCTGTGAATGGGAAAGTTATTCCTTCTGCTTGTTTTGCTTATTTGCAAGACTTGACAGACGTCAAGCTTTTGGGCAGAAGTTAAAAATCAGTCTCCAGACTGTAAACGTGATGCTTGGGGTGAATTCTTTAAAAGCTCACAAATGTCACACATTTTTTAAAATTTACATTCCATTTAGCTTTACGGTAGTGTGGCTCACATGCACCCACAAACCTTTACTTCCTACCTGTTGTTTTTAAAAATAGAACAACATGCTCTATCAAGCAGGGCACGCTGCAAAAGCAAACCAATGCTTTTATATTAATACTGTAATCTCCTTCCCATGCTCACCTTGATTTCACAAATATAAATTAGAGCATATCACCCGAAAGATATACCCTAACCTTCTGCTCACACTTGATTTTATGATAAAATATTCCCCACTATGACAGTGTTAATGATACAGAAATAATCTGAGGATGAAAAGTTGTTAATCACAATTAATGAACAAATGTACCAGAACTCTCAAACCATAAGATGATGGTATATTTTAGGAATGCAGCTAACATAAGATCAGGTCTGCATAAACAGAGAACCACAGAACCAAATAAAAATAAATATATATAATAAATAAATATATATAAAAATAATTGTGCACAGAAGAAATATAAAGGGTTTCTCATTAGTATCCATTCCTGCTTTTTTTCCCCTGGGACAGAGGCAGCAAGGACTCATCCCATTAACCAGGTTACCTTACATAACTTATGGTTATGTGGCTTGGTTTGTCTGCACAGTATATTTTTCTGTTAATACAATTGACAGAATTGCAAATATTAGGGGAAATTGTTACTGTATAACAAGTATTGTCCTCCCTGCTTTCATCAGAAAGGACAGACTGCAAGAGAGAGCTCTTCTCACTGAGGCCGTGATCAGACACAGCAAGAATGAAAGCAGCTCAGGCTTGAAGATAGGATTGTTCACACATCAGGCTGCCCCTTCCCTTTTCGTGAACATTCTGTCCTAGAAAACATGGCGTAGAAAAAGCCACATGAGGGAACACAAGGGTCACACACCACTGTCTATCCGACGCACCTCCAAACTGTCCCTTTTGTTATGTCTGAATACAGCCTTAGGGTTGTTTTTGATCTCCAGTAGGGTAATTTCTCTGAATGGGCATAAAATGCTCTGGATTGCCCTTTCCTGCTGCCAGAAACTTATCTGGGCCAGCACGACGCATCAAATACCAGCCTACAAATAAAACTTTCAAAAGTGGCACCCACTCCGTGGGTTTTTCCACTCTCCATTCTGGGCACCCCTTCAGGGTCTGGGATTGGCCAGCAATGGAACGTAGCTGTTTCCCCAACCATGGCTGACCCATGGTTTTGACCTTTAGGGAGCATGCAGACACAGCTATAAAAATGATTCAAAGCTACAAAACTAGAATAATAACTAAAAGATATTCTGTATCCGATCTGGTAGCTTTACCGTAAAAGATGAGAATTCTTTAATCAAGGGAGTATGCAAGTAAAACATACCATTCGGAAATCTTCTTCAAACTTGTAGGCTCCACCTCCTGTGGCACAAAGCGTGGTATGTAAGCTTGAGAAGTTTTTTTCACTACCCATCTGTATAAACCGGTGCATAGCGCAGCTTGGAAAACGGATGAAATGAAGGTTCCCCTTTCGTCCGCACATAGTCAAGTTTTTCAGCTCAAGGTGAACATCTCGAATACCAGTTTTACCGTAGGCCGTATTGGAAGTCAGATACTTCCGAATGCTTTTCAGGTTTTCCACTTCCTCCTGTTCTTCTTCCGCTGTAATGTCTTTTGGTTCAAAGTAAACTAGTTTAACTAGCGTCCCACCAATATCCATGCCAAACCATGGGAATGCTAAGGGGAGACAAGAGATAAAGGCAAGGAAAACATGAATTAATATGAGCATACCTAGAAAAGGTGTAAGGTAATGGGAGATTGTATTCTTCCTCTAGAAAACAAAAGATACAGAAACACTCTTACCTAAAACCCAGAAAAATGCTGCATATATAATGCTTTCCCTTCCTACCTGTAGACACTGTTTTAATATTTACTGTTATTGTTTTAAAATATTGATGCTGTTACCCAACCTGAGACCTTTGGGTATAGGGTGGAATAAAAATGCAAATAAACAAACTACACAGAACATACATAAAGCTGCCTCTCCATTTTATTGTTGCTAAGATTTCTAAAGGACAAATGCAATGGATCTAAATCCCTACGCCCCTAAACTATGGTTCCCTCCCCAAAAAACCCACTTGTGTTCCCATTGCTAATTAGTGAGGATTATTTCTAAATCCACAAGTGACACCTCTTCTGATCCAAATATAGATAATCTGCATTTTGGGACCTTTAATCCTACAAATCTGCAGATTCTTTTAAAACTTTGGGAATGGTGAGCGCTCAAAACGATTTCAAAGCTTTAAAACTTGAATGGGCACACACCCTTAGAGTGAGCTCCAT
Source organism: Aspidoscelis tigris stejnegeri (assembly GCA_023333525.1). Classification (NCBI taxonomy): domain Eukaryota; kingdom Metazoa; phylum Chordata; class Lepidosauria; order Squamata; family Teiidae; genus Aspidoscelis; species Aspidoscelis tigris. The sequence goes on along the minus strand of JALMGA010000002.1, from coordinate 83,853,554 downwards.
TTTCACCCCAAGGAACAGCACACAGAGGCAAGACTGTATATTATTTATTCCAACGATCTTCACAGATCTTGTACAAATTGCAATTCTAAAATATTTCCTTACTACTTTTTTTAATGAATTACAGAATAGAATGTGCTATGAAGAAGAAAAAAAGAAATACTTCCTCTTCAGACTGTCCAAAAATAGCATCTTATTTCTATTTTTGGCACTGACACAATTGCTGCAGGGGTTGTGAAAATCATGCATGCCCTGTCAGCTGCTCCAAGTTTGAGAAAGAAACCCATGGAAATTTGAGATTCTTCTCAAGACATAAAAAGGACACCAGCTCCATAATTTACTCTCCCCTTTATTTGTGGATAATGACTGGAGTAGGTAATACACTCCTTCCCCTATTGCATGACCTTGAAATAAATACCCATTTTAAACTATCTGGCCTCCAGGGGTGCGATCACACAGAACATTTTAAATCTGCCTCTTTAAGAATAAACGTCCTACCACCAAATGCCCCCAGAATGCCTTCCAAGTGCTTTGACCTAAATATATGACTCACATTGCAGCCTATTCACTTCCAACCATGCACAATCTACTCTGACTACTCTGGTGCTACCCACTAATTAGCCACTTGGTAAGAAATCCCCACCTTTTTCCTGGAAAACTGTAATGCTGGGGAAAAGGAAAGGGAGAAACAGAGATGCTTTGATTTTTGCTACGATCAAGCCATTTGGTGTCAGTTCTATAACTTTACCAAAAAAAGTTCCATAGGAGTTGTATGTTTGTACTTTCACGATTTGTCAGTGCAGGAGCAGGGATGGCAAGGACCAGTGATGGGCTGATGTGGGGTGCTAGTGTGGCAAGGAGGCTACCCCCTTTGAAGGACATGTGATGGGGCAAGAGGCACTCACCCACAGCACCTTGCCCAGCTTTCTTTGGAGCCACTATTAGCAGATTTATCCAGAAGCAGCCTCCTCTCCACTCTGTTCCACCTCACACTACTGCTGCTGCTTGCTTTAGAGCCGCTGTTCTCTAGTCAGCCTCCTCTCTGATCTGCTCCAGTCTATGCTGGACCATCTCCAGGATTTCATGGTCCTTATTGGTCAGCCAGTCACAGCAGCCTTCAAGCGACTACAAGAGGTTTCCACCTCATTTGACCAAAGAGTGTCATGCCCCAAGAAAAATATTTGACTACCAGTGATACTTTGGGATGCAGGAAGGCAACTTATGATATTTTCTGTCTGCTCCTTGAACTTCAGATTTACCCTGGAGATGATCCTAAACACTTGGGTGACTGCATCGAGACTGTCGTAACCCACACTCTGCAAACGCTCTCCTAGCTGCACCCATATGACGTGCAGGGTAGCATAGTATTTAAAAACAAAATATTTTCCCCTCCCTCCAAAATCCTCGTAACTATAAAGGATATATACTCTCAGCAAGTGAACAATACCTTTGTGATGGGTAGATGACCGCACCAACAAGTGAAGCAGATATATGGCTGATCATACAGTTCAGCTCTTCTCAAGGTCTACAGTGTTCACCTGACGTAACCTCCCTGTTCTTACACAATGACTGTACTCTATTCTGCTGAGCATTATTTTGGGGGGAAAACCATCCCAGCACAGTAAATCCTGACGTTTTGCTCAAGTAATAGATTCATATATATATATAAAGGCCATGTCATAAATACAACCATGTGCCTTGGGTGGAATTTTGAGAAACAAGACAGAGAAGACACTTATGCCTTCTATTTCAACTACCTTTGTGTTTACCACTAGAGCAGCCACCAGTACATATCTCTGAAATTAAGCAACAAGGCTAAAATGTGGAATCAAGAAACTGCAATAGGCCTTTCTTTTCTCATTTCCAATCAGAAAAGACTCCAAGGCCGCATCCCCATAACAAGCTTATTTTGGTTTCCCTAAAACAAAATAATAGAACCGGATGCAAATGCGAATTTGCCTGTTCCCATTACTTTTAACTTAACCGGGTTCGATCCGGATTCTGAGGATCATACGTGGCGTACGTGACTCAAGGGGGGACTCAAGTGGCTACTTTCTAAAAGCCGCTTTTCAGGGACCCCTTCGAGGAGCCTAGCTGGGTGGCTGCCGCTTGCCTGGATGGAGGAAAAACGGCAGTGGGCAGCCAGCGATTCTTTCCCCTCCTCTCCCATTGCCCAGGGCACACAGCAGCAGCAGCAACTCAAGCCCCCTTGCTTTAAACATTCACACATCTCCCAGAACCTGCAGCTGCTTTCCTTTCCCTTTCTAAAGGTCAGAACTCCAAAGAGCTAGAATTGCACAAAATTGCAACATTGTTATCAAGTGTGAAGTGGTTAGATTGCTACCGTGTAGCGGCTGCTGTAAAGGGTGGATTTTTACACTGAAATCACTGTCTTTGGAAGCAAGCTATTGGGGGAGGGAAACCCTAAACATGGATTCTCATCCCTTAAAACGGTCCCCACAGTAAAAAAAATGTAACATGTATCAAGATAACGAACCGGAGTGAGACCTGTTGAAATGAGGGTTAACATTTACAATGCTTTGGGGCAATTTAACACGCGGAAAGCATGTTAAGCCAAACTGACGTGGGGTCTGCGAGGATTGAAACCGTATCGAAACCGAATTAAGCTTGTAATGGGGATGCGGCCCAAGTGGGCTTCCAGGAAAACAAAAGCTCACCAGAAATCAACCTCAAATTAAAAGACACCAACCAACAACATCTAGGATGACTGTACTTAGAAGTCTGTTTTAAATACCCCCTAGAAAACTTGAGACCAGGGTTGGTAAATTATTATCCTAAAGTATTATCTGTGGCACACATATCTTGCCTTTCATCCAATTTTACCTGGAACAAAGAGAGATGGCACAATGAACAAGTAAAGGCCTCGTCTCAGGCAGCGTTCATACCACACCAAAGCTCATGACAGTAAACCAATTACAGACTTACACAAATATTGGGTTTTAAGTTAGAGAACTTGGATTACATACTTCCATCAGGAGAGATGCAACTTCACACTCCTAGACTACATTTAACTTTATTACTGTATCTGCAGGTGGTAAATGCAAGTGATTCAAGGGTCCACCTGCACCACACAGGATGGTTTGTTTGGCACATTCACTGCTCAGGAAGCACCTGGTTTGGTCAAAACAGTCCAAGGTGAGCCAACTGCACTGAACAGTTCAGCAACCAGTTCACTCTCCCTTTCTCCATCACATTTTTTAGTTCAGCGGTTCTCAACCTTCCTAATGCCGTGACCCCCTAATGCAGTTCCTCATGTTGTGGAGACCCCAACCACGGGGGTGGGGCAGCTGGGAAGGGGGAGGGAGGGGCGGCAGGAGACTCGCCGTGACACCTCTGAAAGGATAATTTGACCCCCAAAGGGAGGGAGGGAGAGATGTCACATACCCCCCAGCCACACTTCATCTGCACTGCATAAAATGTGGACTAGGCTAGAGTGCTCAAAATGACACCCTAACCCAATATACCTCTAGACCAATATCAAGATCCAGTCCATCCGTAGTTTGGAATTCCACAGAAACCCCTTTTCAGTGGTGCTTCAGAAAGCATCACTGGAAGTAGGTCTGTCAGAAAAGCTGCCATTCTGGAAACTATGAAAACCAGGAATGAAAGTTCTCAGCCTTCAGAACCTTGTTGCTACCTCTCAGTGTTCTTTGGAGACAACAGCTAAGTGTGAAGCAGCATGGACTGTCCAAATGAGGATGGCCTGGTCTAACAGTAACCTATTGCAGCTCCTATTGCAGCTTGGCCCTATTCTGAGACACAAAGATCAAGAGTATAAACCGTGGCCAAACAGATGCCTCTGAGAAACTCATAATACTACAAGCTTAGTAAGATACTTCTCATTCACCACTCTCATTATACCACCACATTTGAACATACTACTCCAATACTAAGAGGCAGTAGCCACAGAGAGGCTAGGCCTCCATGAATTTGTATAATCCTCTTTTGAAGCCTTCTAGAACAGTGGTTCTCAACCTGGGGGTCAGGACCCCTTTGGGGGTCGAACTACCCTTTCAGAGGGGTCACGACGAGTCTCCTGCCGCCCTTGCCTCCCACCTCCCAGCTGCTCCGCCCCTGTGGCTGGGGGTCTCCACATCATGAGGAACTCCATTAAGGGGTCGCAGCATTAGAAAGGTTGAGAACCACTGTTCTAGAATGATGGTCACCATCACCATCACACACACAATATAAATAAATATTTCTTTTCCTTATCCTGTATCTTCCAGGGTTCATCTTCATGGATGACCCAAACTTCTAGTATTTTGCAAAAAAGTCTGGCTCTTTGCAATGACCACTGAAAACCCAGATGACTAATGGGCAAAGGCCTTTTCTGGATTTTAAATGTGGATTAGAGATAGGGTGGGAACATCAGTCTACACACCATCACTTCTAAACTGCTTTTCAGCTGCTTTAAAAAATGTGCCTGGATGCAGCTTCAAGAATCTGAAACTGTCTGTAATCCAGGAATAATCAATGTGAAGACAACTGGCCAGCCCTGGCTGAGGCTGGCAAAGGTTGTAGTACAGCAGCACCTGCAGGCTGCCCTGTTATGATACGTAGACTTCTATAAGCACAGCTGGGACAGCAAAAGAACTGTCAACGTCTGCACTTTGTTTTGTTTACTATCCCTGTGTGCTTAATTAAAGAGCCCGCTAAGTTTCAAAGTACAACTCTTATTTATTGACAGAAAGGTGGAAAGGGCTATGGGCTCAGTGCTCCAGTAAACAATGCTGTAGCACCCATGAAACCTTCTATATAAAAATTACAAACCCCACATAGTAAGGACCCTTTGGATCGTAGCTCATTGCTACGAAAGTATAACTTCAATCAGACACTATGGTGCATCCAGACTTGTTAAACCTCTTAAAGGTTTATGACTGCAGAACGTGCAGTTGCTGTGGAGGTGTCACACATGACAATCGACGGATCGTCATGGCAGCGCATTTACGCTACTTCTAATTTAACAGCATTCTCTGCACAGTATTAAGAAACTTCGAATCTTCCCATCAGTCTGTACAGAATGGCAAGAAGAGCCAACGAGAACAGGGAGGGCAGCTCAGCTCCGATTGGCTGCCTCATCCCATGTGACCACGCGCACCTGCTCAAGCTCTCCCAGGAGGCTGCTATAGTCAGGACGGCCGGTTGCCGCTTTGCAGCAGGAAAGCTGCGGATTTATTCCGCTAGCCTAGAAGAGGCCTTGTTTTATGTTGCAGCAAAGGCCAGCATGAGGTTTTGTTCCCTTTGGCAGAGTAGCATGCAGAATTTGCAAAGTCATTCCTTGGAGAAGTGGAATATTTCTGCTCCTGATGCGTTCAGAACAAAAACACAACCACTCTTAAGTAATCCGTGATACTGATTCCTTTTTAAATTCATAGCAATTATGTACTATAAAAAGGATTGCCAAGTATGTATGGCATGAATCCAGTTCCCCAGGTAGCCTGTGTAACTTGTCACTTTCAGAAATTTCAGTTAAAAAAAAAAGAGGTGCTCCCCACATTTATTATGAGCATAAACATTACTTGGCAAAGCCTAATGGACTCTACAACTTCTTTAAAAAAGCAGTTAGCCAATCACGTTCTGCATGCTGTCTGTATTCTTCTATCTGGGGTAAAGGGAAGAAGCGATTTGCATTTTCTCCTCTTAAATTCCCTTCTCTGAACACCTGAAGCAGTCTCCAGACTGCTTGCTAATATTAGCATAAACACAGTTAAGTCCCTTTGTTAAGCAAGTCACTGCCTGCCAGCATTAATAACACAAAGGAATTTGAACTGTGCAGAGTGGAAATCATATGACTGACCTATCAAGGGCACACAGATTTCAATATCCGCAGGAGGGCAGCAGAGAAACACAAGCACAAAACTAGGTGATAATACTGAAGTTATATTAATCAGTTCACATGTGAGGTATCAACAAGCAGTTGCTACATTTAATTGCAGCATGTTTTCTAACCATGCCATAAAGCTTTTTTCCCTTCAGCTATGTGACTTCACATTTTGTAGCCAATATAGCCCCCTTTGTGTTTTTAACTGCAGTTTTCATATTTTTCATTGTAATCATTCTTAATATTTGAGCAGCCAAGACAGTTTGAGACATTTTTAAAAAATAAAAATTTATTGGAAGATTTTCCATTACGCTAAAAATCAGAAGAAAAAAGAAAAGAAAAAGGTAAGAAGACTTCCAACCTGCATAACTGACAAATAAAGTATATCTGAATTTATACCTGCCCTACATCTTTTAGGCCAAGGTCACATCTTCACTTTGAACCATGCCTCAGCCCATCTTTTGATCACAATGCTCACATCTTTTCATTTGTTTTATTTGTGGACTTCCACAAATAAAACAGATATGAAAAAGCGAAAGCGTTGCAATCAGCAGATAGACTAAAGGCTCTTTAAAGTGAAGACCTAACAGCTCTACTTTAAACAAGCCAAATTGTTTATCATCAAGCTTATTAACTGTCAAATCCCAGAACAGTTCTTTTTTCCTTTTTACTCACAAAGTCCACAAAGGGTTCCCAATTTTTCAAGATTAACTATAGATATTTCCAACAGCATACTGATTCATTTGGCTTTATTTCTGCACCTAGCTAATTTCTTTGGTTTGATAAGTCAGAGATCGTAGCAATTATTTTTGAAAGTAAAGAGTGCTCCTAAAACAGTGCACCCATCCCTTTGCTTTATATCAAAAAAGACCACAGTGGTCTGGGTTGTTCTGGAAATGCAGTTCTATTTTTCTTCTCCACTACACATAAAGACATAATTCACAACAGATAAATATATAAAAACCACTGAGGTGGTGCAGTGAAGGACGGAAGCCACATTAATTCTGGGTTTCAGATCATACACCATTAAACCCCAGAGATTAGTCTGTTTAATCATAAAATGTTATGATACATGGTGGAGAGGCAAGGGAAGATCCACATCCACTCTTCATGTATTAAGAGTGATTTAAAAAAAAAAGCATATCGAATATGCAGGCCAAGAAATCAAAAGCTGATGTGAAATTTCTGGGGGAAAGCGTTTCTTTCCTCTGCCTCACTGAGGCCGGTAACTCTGTAAAATAGCAGTCTTGGCTATTTTTTTTGCAAACAGTTGCAGAATTTGTTTGTACAGTGGGGTGCCTGTCACTGGTGATGTTGCTTACCTACCCACAGAAACTCCCACCAGTAATATTATACATACTATCCCTACATTTTGAGCACTTGCCCCTGCTCTGTGGCTTTAAGGCAGCAGAGACAATTTGCTAACTCTACAGCCACCTTCTCTTAAAGGTTTATGACTAAAGATAAGGTTGGCAGGATCTATGATGAAGGATCTAACACAACAATGGTAAAAACACATGGAAAGAGAGAAACACAGGAGAAATGCTGATGTAGGAAAGGTTTTATTCTCAATTTTTCAATGTTTTTGTTTTGCCATGCGGGAGGAAGGTTCATCTCTGAACACTAAAGCACTGTTACGTGTCAATGGCTGTTAGAATGGATGCCTAGGTACATCCCTCAGGCCAGGGAGACAAGCAGGAGGCCTCTAAAGGCTACTTGTTGGGATTCAAGACAAGATAAAGCGCTTTGTGCTGCTTTGGCCACAATCTTAGAGGAAGACCAAACTAAAGGACTGTAATGCTGAAAAGGCCACCAAGGGAGCTTAATGGCTATGCAGAACCTGAAACCTCAAAAGCCAAGTCCAAAGCGTGCAGTACTGCTCCAACTGGTTACGGTTAAATTCACAGGAGTAAACATTGCATCACAGGTCACAACTTGTACACACTTCTCTTTATGTAACAAGTGTGATTTTGTATGCTGATCAAATTTAATTTGGGGTAATGCTCTCTCAGAAGCTTGCAGTAATTTGATTCATCTCTGAGAGACCACTAGTAGGTTGGTACTGGGGGGCAGCGGGTGTTGTTTCAGTTGCGCACTGACAGTCTGGTTCTCCCCAGTTGGTCTTGTGGTTAAGAGTGTCAGATATCTGGTAGTCCCCCAGTTCGATTCTGCACCCTTACACAGAGCCAGCTGGGTGACCCTGGGCTAGTCACAGCCCTCTTTCTGAGCATTCACAGCCCCACTTACCTCACAGGGTGTCTGTTGTGGGGAGAAGAAAAGAGTTTGTCAGCCACTTTGAGTCTTCTTTAAGGGAGAGAAAAGTAGGGAATAAAAACCAACTACTACTACTCCTGCTCTGTAGTACCATTCATTTATTACTATGGGGCTTCTGCTAAAGTGCCACTGGTTTATACGGGTTGACTGGGTTTTATTTCTGCAGTACCCTTGACCTACGTTGGTAGACTGGGCATGATCTCCCCTAACTTTCATTTCTCAGTAACAGTAATTATGTTCATATTATGGTTTTGAAGTCCAGGGTGGTTTGTGGGGACCAAGCTGTATCATTCTAACAGAACCATTAAACTGTAGAATTGGAAGAGACCTCCAGGGTCATTAAGTCCAAACCCTTGTTATATACAGGATTCACTAACCCATCCCAGACATATGGCTGTCTGGCCTCTGCTTGAAGACCTGCAGTGAAGGAGAACTTATACTAGGGATAACCTTTGGTGACCGTAGTGAAAAAACTTTGACAGGGACACCACACGTCAGTCAGCTGCCTAGATCCTATACGAAGTCTGTTAGACCTGTTGATTCTGACCACAGGAAGGTGTATCTGCAATAGTGTCATCTGCACGTTGGTGCTGCTCCAGGCCAGCCTGCACTGTAGTCATGAAGCTTGCATGAGTTTCAAGGCTGGACTTCCATACCTCTGAGGGCTAGGGACAGAAGTTCCTAGCCTGGTTCATTTGGGAGGTGCACCGTGGTAGCACGCTATGGTGTGTATTCCCCACTAGTCCTAACATGGGAGTTGTGTGTTCTGCACATTTCCCACGTTCTGGATCAAGGTCCTCTGGTATGCCAGTAGACTTGATTAAACAGGTCTACCTGTGATACTGAACAGGGTCTCCTGAATCTAGATCACCAGACGCAGATGGAACAACTGGGGGTAGGTGGTGGATGGCCTCACAAACCCACAGTATTATGCAGGTCTATGAGGCCCAGATCAGCACTATACATTCTGGATTAAAGGTATGTGCAGAAAGGGTCTTAGGCTTTGCATGTTTTCTCTTCTGTTTAAGTTTTTTTACATGCAGGGAATTTCTTCTCCATAGACAAAAATTAAATCGTGCAAGGCCCACTCAGTATATTTACAACTTCAGCATGACACAGGACTGAGCAAACAGAAGGTTCACTCTGCCTGATGGATGCTAACAGATGGGCAATCTAGGGGAAAGTTCACTTATGATTAAAGTAAGAGCACCTTTAGCACAGTTTGCAAGTGTACTTTAAACTTAACAAGTTCACTTGATTGTCTAGTACAACAAAACATTAAAAAAAGCTAAAGCAAATCAGGTTGAGAACTGATACTTACAATATATATTAGTAGCTGAGGGTACAGAGCCAGAAATTGCCAGTTCTCCAATTAATTCACATGTCCCACAAGAGGCTTGGTGTATCAGACACGTGACTTCTGCCTGGTTAGACAGGTCTAGGAAGGTATTTTGATCAAAGCACTATCCCGAAAAAGCCATGCTTGGGTGTCTATTTGAAGATCTAAGCTTGTGGGCATAAGGGAAGAGTGAACCTCTGCACACTTCTGCATATCATGTTGCCTACGAGTAAAAGCCTGGATTGCACAAGGTATTTCCACATCACATCATTACTTATTACAGCACAACTTCTCCAGGGTAATTAAAGGTGAGCGTCCGACCAGCTTAAACTGTGGAAAGTCAAGAGATGCAAGATCTAATAAATAACATGTGCTTATGAATAATGACATGAGATTTCCTTCAAGTGCTGATGAGATCACTCTCCAAAGAGAAGTGTACCATCAACCATCAAAAATATTATTTTCTATGCCTGACTTCTTAAGGTTTGATTCTATTGCCAGTGTGATCCGAGGACCGATACTGGACAGTTCAAAATCTCCTCCTGGAATTGCTTTCTTGTTCCTGTAGATTGGATCTACACCAGAAAGGTGGACCAAGCCAGCAGCCCTGGTGGAGCGCTTCATCTACATGAGTGGTTCTCAACCTGGAGGTCGGGACCCCTTTGGGGGTCGAACTACCCTTTCAGAGGGGGCGCAACGAGTCTCCCGCCACCCTTCCCTCCCACCTCCCAGCTGCTCCGCCCCTGTGGCTGGGGGTCTCCACAACATGAGGAACTCCATTAAGGGGTCGCGGCATTAGGAAGGTTGAGAACCGCTGATCTACATTATGCAGTTGTCTACTGGAAGGCCATGCTTCCAATAGAATGCTGTGTCCCATGGGATGAGGTGTTGGGCGCCCCCTACAGCATGAAAATGGCACCATAGCCCACCAAAGCATTATACCATGGTGGCCAAAACCAGCCACTCATGTGCAGATAGGTAATGAACAGCAGATCTAGACTACCAGGTATGAGGAAACTGGGAACTTTTGTTCACAGCTCTGAAGTTAAACACCAAGTGGACTAAGGCTGCATCCAGAGATTGCCTACTTATTCTGCTATATCTTGATATTCTGGAATAAAGCATAGATATTCCAGAACATCCATTGCAGAATATCTAAATATAGTGGAATAAGTAAGCAACATCTGGATACAATCTAAAATGACAGACTCTCTGAATTGGTGAAAAGGGCGCTAGAAATAAATTATTTTTAGTTTTTATTATTGTTATACCAGATCATGCTGCACTAGATTAATATAATTTCAGTCTTGACACCAATAACATTGCATTCTAACACAAACTGCTTTTTCACAGGAAACCAGCAGCAGCCAGAATTACATGCATTAAAATGTTCTTCCTCTGTTCTGGACTTCTAGTGTCTCTACAACTATCATACTTCATTAAAATATTTGCTACCAATTAAATCTGGAGCCTATATATGACTTTGGCAGTAGAGATGGGATGTCTAGGTGTTGGGGATGGTTGAAAACATGCAGACTGTGTGATTCCAAACACAGAACACGAACTTCCTGGCGTGTGGTTTCAGGATCTCTCAAGAGTAAATTGTGTTCACAGAAAATGAGTTCACTGCAATTTACAATGCAGCCTTTAACACACAGAACTAATAAGTACCTTCCAGACCAATCTTGAATAATCACACCAAACCAGAAAGACCAGATTATTCATTGTTGCGATCCACACGTGTCTATTTAATGAAAACCTAAGTGATTTCATCAATAACCACAAGCATCTAATTTCTTCCTCATCTTCACACAACAAGCTTTTAGTGCCTTTAACTTCACACATTCATCCTTTCTGGCCTTCCTGCCCCTTTTAGAGCAGAGGAAAGAAATTTGTACTTTCTTCCTTCTCAAAACAATATGTAAAATCAAAGAAGTATCAAAACATTGTGCAGTAAATCTTCTAAAATTTAATGCTGTCAGCAAAAATTCAGTGTCTGGATGAAGACATAACATTATGTCTGGCTGTTTTTTTTTAATGTTGAATGAAAACAAGACATAGTACTATTACTGTTTTTTAAAAACAAAATGCCTACAGATGATGCCATAAGCAAATGCAAACTATTTTTATATTATTTACCAGCACAAGGTTTGACCACTGCATGTAAAAATTATAAAAATTTAAGAATTATACTGTCACTTTTTTGTTCCTTCATAACATAAACAAAAAAAGGAGTTTTGTACAGGACAGTCCTAGAAAAATTGGAGCCAGGAAACAAATTCAGATAATGGCTTATATCTGGCTTGCTTAAAAGTTCTTAAAAGTTTTTTTTCCCCCTTGGGGAAAGCTATAGCTATTTTTTGGGAGGGGGAAGGGGAACTTCTCAAAAGACTTGACCACCAGGGAACTGGGAAAAAAATGCAGCAAACACATATTCACCAATTCCAGAAAACATAAAATCCACCTGGCATCTCAGTTACACATCAGTTTTCTCCACCGAAGGTGGCTTCATCTACTTGTGAACTAGTAGCTTCTTTGAAAATGCTGCTCTGCTTTCCCACTTAAGGATTACTTTAGCTCAGATTATGATCTTAGTGGTAAGTACCCACTCATTCCAAAGAAACTTCCTTCTGTATAAACATTCTAAGGATCATGCTAGAGAATTTTCATAATGCCACCAAAGCCTACAGTTGCATTCATTTCAGGAAGGTTATATATGCGTAACAGTTCTTCAAAGCTTTCATCAAAATTTGCAGTAATGATGGACAAACCAACTTGTCTGAATAAAGAAAGCACATTAACGCCATTTTATACAAATTGGAAATCCTTACTGATTTCCTGCTTAAGAAAGATTTGTTGATTCTGCAATCTGAAGATTACCTTAAAAGAAATGTTCTTATTTACAAGCATGAATGTAACCTTACATATAATTATGAGGGATGAGCTTAGAAATCATTCTTAATTATATTTCTTCGTTTTCTTAGATTATTGGGGGCGGTTATTTCTTTAATGTATCTTATTTGTTTACTTTAATAAAAGTAGTTAAAAGCATTTCCAAAACTTCTGTTAGCACAATAGAAAACATGCAGTTCTAGATCCTTAATAAATAAAGCCAATGTGTGGAGCTCTCCCAATAGCTGTATTTTATTTTTGTTTTATCCTTCAGTCTCTTATTTTTCTTTAAGATTCATTTCTGATAGAAACTTTTTCTCTCGCCATGCCTAGGTACAATATATAATGATATAATTACACAATCATATTTGTTTTCAACTGCAAGCTAAGTGAGTATCTTCTGAGTCATGACAGTGTCAAGAAAATGAGGCAGTTCAGTCTACAATGTACCTCAATTTATTCAACCCTAAACTCAGAATGGGCCCTACTTCCAAGTCCATAGTGCTGGGGTCAGACTATTAAGCTCACTGTTTCAATAATTCCCAGGTCAGTCTCCTTGTCATACATACTTACAAACTTAGCATACAGAATTTCATTCTCCCAGAGTGTGCTAATCTTTAAAGACAGTTTACAATGAAGAAGAGAATCACGCACACAGAAGATCCTCATGTGACGATCAGATGGACCCTTTTGTGAGAGAGAGAGATACCAAATTATCTTTGAAATGAAGAAGAAAGACAGAAAGGAGGATTCCTTGGAATAATAATAATCATGGAAGATCCAGCCGAACAGTCTCCTACTGAAGGCATCACACCTTATGCCACTGAAGATGAACCTGAAACAAACCTGACCTTATTTCCTAAGCAGATTTCCTAGATTTCATCAAAGACAGAAATAATGAGCATATTACAGCGCTACCACTGTCTTTACTTACAACGTTTCTCATCAATTATGAGCTTCATTTTGAGTCACTAAAAGGCACGGGGAGCTCGTTTTCGTTCAGGTGACAATCCAAGTCTTTCTTTATTACATCCCCCCAAACTGGCATCAGCTTGGACAAGGTCACATTTATGCAGACTACAAACCCAGGAGCCTCTCATTTTAGCGCTGGGCGCACAACCGGCGTAGAAAGCCAGGCAAACCCACTCCCTCGCAGCCACCCTATTGGCCAACGGCGGGCCCATCCTACATGGTATCAGTGGGTGTGTTCCCCGAGAAGGCGCCCCTATTGGCTGGCCGGGGACGGGATTTAATGAAGCGATTGTTGTACGCGGTCGGTGCGGACCAGCAGCAGCGAGGGAGGAATCGTCGCGCACCCTGGAGAACCAGCAGGAGCATTTAAACGGGGAAGGGAGACCTTCTCCTGCAGAGACGCCTTTATCTCGTTCGGCCCGTGATACATAACCCTAACAATACACTGCAAACCCCCAAAGCAACTGCTGGTTCACGCTCCGGATGCGGCGGCGGCGTGAAATCGCATTGACAGCACGCGCACGTGAGCAGACGCCCCGGCCGGAGGAAGCGTGGCGTCCTCCCGGTGCTGGTGGTCCATTCGCAGGGCAGGGCAGGGGGCTCCACGCGAGCTCTCCGCAGAGGAGGCTGCTCTGCTTGCCTGGGAGGCCAACGGGGGTCGCCCGTCGCCCGGCCTGCGGTGCATGGCCGGCTGCACCCTCGGCGAGGCCCCGGGAAGGCAGAGGAAGGGGAAGGCGGCGCGTCTCCCTAGCAGCCCGCCCGCTCCCCTGCCCCCCTCACTTACGCGGCCGGTTCCTGCTCCTTCCCGAGTCCATCCTCCGCCGCGTCCTGCCTTTCTTCGCCGGGGAGCCTTGGCTGGGCAGCGGCGCGTCTTGACGGAAGAGCAGCGCCCGCGGAGCGTCTCCATTGCTGCTGGGCAGCGCGCGGTGGTGGTGGTGGAAGCCGTTGTGCAGCAGCCCGTTGCGGAGCGAGCAGGTGGGAGTCGCCGCCGTCGCCGCCGTGGAGGCTGCTGCCGAGGAGGAGGAGGAAGAGGAGACGCCGGCTTGGCTCCGCAGCAGCCGTTCCCCCATGGCGCCGGCGCCGGCCGCTCTCGTTCACTCTTTGTCCTCCTCCCCGCAGGCAGACAGGCAGCAGCCAGCGCGCGAAGCGAGCAAGGCGGAGACTCGCGGCGGCTCGACGACGCCACACTGGGGAGCCGCCGCCGCCGCCCCGCCGCCCTCCTCGCGAGGCAGCAGCAGCAGCAGCGCAGGCGTCCTGACCTGCCCCGCGCCGTAAGACGAGGACTGGAGGGGGGAGGGAGGGAAAGCTGGCGAGAAGGAGGCGGGGTAGCCGCAGAGCACTTCCAGAGCTGGAGGGAAGGAGGGACGGGGAGAGACGCCCCCGCCGTCCTCGTCCTCCTCGGAGGTTCCGCCTTCTCCTCACGCGAAGAGACGTTGCCTCTGTCCGTCCGTCCACACACACACGCAGCGCGCGACTCGGTTACTCCGGGAAGAGCCGGAGGCCCCTCCGTTCGTCTCCCTTCGAGGCTGCTGCGTTCAGACGGGCGCTTCTCCTTTGTGGCTCGCGCGCACGCTCGTCGTATTCCCCCCCCCCCAAGCTGAGAGGAGGAACGAAAGAATCAATGAAGCCTTTTGGTGTTGTTGACATATAAACACACACAAAATAGCTTGGTTCTTTCTCTCGCTCACAGGCAAGTCTGTGATAAGACACACAGCCCCCCAAAAAACCATCTCGAAAGCGCCTCAGAGAAGGCTTGGAGGTGGGTTTCTTCACACATCAATCTCCCCCTTCTCCCTCTCATGAACGTGCTCTGCTTGAGAAGAAGAGTTGGCTTTCTACACCGCTTTTCTCACCCATTTAAGGGGACTCAAAGCAGCGGATAAACCTTCTGTTCCCCCCACAACAGACGCCCTGCGAGATCTCAGAAGAGAGCTGTGACTAGCCCAGGGTCACCCAGCTGGCTTCGTGGAGGGGGGTGGAATCAAAGCCGGTATTTCCAGATAAGAGTCCGGCTTCCTAACTAGACCATACTGGCTCACAGGTGGATTAGAGAAGGGCTGGGAACACCAGGGCCACATTCTGTCCCTCTGAGGTGTCTCTTTTGAACGCAGCCCAAGAAACCTCATGTCTCAAGTCCTTTTCAAACTTTGCCTTCCCTGGGGAAATGTCTCAGGGAGGTGAAGTTGTGGAATGGTTTGGGCATCTGCACTTTGAGACATCCAAACCATTTGAAACTTAGTGGGTAGGTGCAAATCACCTGCATTAAGGAGGTGATCAAGGTGCCAGTGTACAGCAATTGTATCAATGTGCAGGAAAGTCCAAATGGAAGATGGGAAGTCTGCAAATAAAGCAAATGAAAAGGCATGAGCGATCAGACCTGAAGAAGGACTGAAGTAGGAGGTTTAAAGTGAAGGTGTTGCCACACCCTTCCACAGTCTGCACCAGCATGTGGATAGCAAGGATATAATCCAGAATAAAGCCCAGTGCAGAAAGGGCCTTGAAAAACTTAAGGCCCAAATATTTGTTTGTTTGTTTAATAAATTTATAACCTGTCCTTTGCCCAAAGGTCCTAGGGGAGGTTATAAGAAACAATAAAAACATAAAAATGGGATAAACGCAGGAAACTGGCTGATGGGGAGAAATCCCAAATCCTTGCCTTATTCTGCCTTCAGGCAGTAAGAGGCAATGTGGAATCTTCCACCCATCTCCAGGCATGAAGAGCAATCATAGGCTTACCTTCACATCCGCTGCTACTTCCTTTGTTATTTTTCATGCATTTGACTGGCTCCCAGTAGTCCAAATGTGTAGGAAGATATTACAAGAAACCTAGTATCATTGCATAATTTCCCATAATAGCAATATTGTGGTTTATTGATTAATTAACCCAGGATTATATTACAAGTGCCCCAATTATGTCTGGCATTACTGGTATAATCCCAAGAGCATAGCAAGATATCTCTCATCTGGAGACAGCCATACTGTTTCAATACCTTAAAGAAGGGACAACTCCATTCATTGTAAGAAAATAATGAGTGAACCAGAAAGCCATGACTGATGGGAAGTTATCAAAAAAGTTCAGGAAATCTTTCTTTTCACAGGATCCCTTGAAGAATGAGAGAACTTGCCCTTTGTGAGAGGGCTAGAGAATGCTTTTCCTTTCTCAGATTCACAATGACTATAAGGGTGTTTTTCCACTGTCACTAAATGTACCCATTAAGTACCCATTAATGGGTATGTAATGGCATTTTTGTACCCATTAATGGGTACTTAATGGGTACTTCTAGTGACAGTGGAAAAACATCCTAAAAGTCAACTTTGAGGAATTTCCTTTTTCTTTTTGTGGGGGAGTAAGGCTTGCCAAGAAGCCTTCTCATGCCATCAGGAAGACCAACCTCAGTTATCTCTATATGTTTTATATTTATGCTCCCTGCCGCTAGGCAGGGCTCTCTCCACTCCTCTACCTGCCTGGTGAATGCCGCATTGCCCCGTCACCGTAGTAATGGCGCCCTGCAAGCATGTTGGTGCCGTTGGTGTGGTGATTGCCACCGTAATGACAGTGATTTGCACCTTGTCAAGTGTTGAAAGAAGGGCTGATGAGGTTAGGAAGAAATGTGAAATGTGGATGCCTAAACTTTCCCGTGTTCACTTCTTGGTGAGGTTTTCCCCGAGAAGCAAAGGTGCAACTTTGCCCATAGTTTCAAAACAGCTATGAACTTTTAAAGCAGAGACTGGTATTTAGGTGAGTAGCTTGCCTTTATTGGGCTTCAGTGGATCCTCGGTTGGGTTGAGTTTCGTTTCCCCCTGCACAGGCTTTTGAACTTGTAGTGGTAAACCAAGATTCCATGTAACTGCAGCACAAAACAATATCACTGTGACTTCAGAGCTTCCCTAGCCTGCATCAACTCCTAAAGCGGGGTTGTTGTTTTTAATAGTCCTGTGTAACAACACAGAGTCAAAGTTGAAAGAGACAAGGGATCATTGGAGAGCATGTCACTTCTGCTCAAACAGGGATCCATCTTAGCTACAGAGCAAACATAGTCACACCCACCCACCTACACCTTGATCCGTTGATTTTATTCTTTAACAATACTTCCCGCTCAAAACATCTCTTTGTGCAAGAGGGTGGCATAGTCCTAATAAGAAGACCATACTTTTATAGGGCTTGTGACCTCCAATGATATGCCATTGTGGCTACTCAAACTGATATCTGATTTAATCAACACGACTGTTTACCTGATCTAGGAAACCTGAATGTTTAAAAATATTTTGTTTAACCCTGTTTCCTCCCATATATATTTTCTGATCTCCCAAGGCTGTGCATTGGGGTTCCAGAATGAGGGCTTTATTCCATTCTGGCTCCCTTGCTGCAAAGGCTAAATTTGGCACTCCAAAGACCAATTCATAATTTTTACAGGAGCTAACTCACTGCTTACTTCCTTCAACAAGAACTGAACTTTAGTCGCATCTCTCCAAGAAGCTGAACTTTATATGCTTCCTGTATGAGTGGATCTCAAAGTCTGGATGCCACCACTGAAAAAGACCCTTCCTGTGTGGACCCCATTTTACTTAATTTGGTAGGGGCACAAAGAGGAGGGCTTCTCAAGCTATGAGTACAGATGTAGATAAAACTACTCTTTCAGGCCTTGAATGCTTTCATTGCTGCCAATGTGACCACAGTAAGACAGATCTCATTTTCATCTACATGGCAGGATTACCCATTAAAGTTGATGAGATTATCTGACTTTCACAAACTGAACTCTAAGTGTGGATTCCTGTGGATGTAAGGGTGATGTGAATCAACATGAAAGCAATTGGCTGGTTTTTTCTATAGCAACTTATTGCCAGATTATCACGTTATCAATAGTCTTTTATCAATAGTATGAAGTTATCCATAGTTACCTGGCCTGTTCTTTTTTAAAAAATCCAATTTATTTCAAGTGCATTGTTTAGAATTTAGAGACCTTTGACGAGGGGTCAGGCCTAGCAAGCACAACAGCTGCAACATACTGTGAATCAGAAGCATTTTCCAAAGCACTTCATCTCGTTGATTCTTATGCAATGCCAACAGGCGAATGACGGAAAGCAAGCAGGCACATCATGTTTTGGAAAGCTATTTTAATGAGACATACATATCTACCTTCTCAAGTGACAGAGACGGCACGAGGCAGAGCAGAGTACTACAAAATAAACTGTTGTAGTGGCTAATGCAGTGATTCCTTTTGCTTTGAAACCAAATACAGTATGATTGACAACCAGGTTGATAATGCCAGACTGAATTTCTGGGACTTTGCTATTCTTCGGGGGGGGGGGGGGGGTTGAGGAAGAGAAGCAAAGGCAGTAGGCCCTCAGAATTTGAATCTGGTGTTGTGCTGAAAAAGGCTTCAAGGGTGCTGTTGTTAAACAAATAAGCCTACCTCATGTTTCCACAAGTTGCTCTTCCTTCACCTTGAAGACTGGCAATGCCTTCTTGACAACAAGTGCTCACCACCAACAAGGCTACTCACCTGCCCAGCTTTCTGTGGCCAAGTCATTTGCCACCAGCATTTGTTCCCATGCTATGATTGGCTACATTTCCCTCCTCCATTCCTATGAAATTCCCTGCCCAATGCAAAGGAAGGAAAGAAAGGATTTGCTTTCTATGTCATTTTACCCCATATAAGAAAAGGGCATCCATTTCCGTGGTTCAGAATGGGGTAAGGTGATTTTAGGGATTTTATGACTGCCCTTACAGCCTCAAATTTGCCCAGGGGGCATCTCATTAAGCATGTCTAAGTACACCCCAAGTCTGACAACCCATGCTTCCAGGCATTTACAGCATTCTTTAAAGAGCCAGCATTCCCAGTGTTATCTGGAGGTAGTCATACACTTTGTGTCTTGTTGACTTTTAAATCTCTGCCTTTTCTTTTGACATTGCTCTTGTATGCTGCATGATAAGTTGACTTTTAGCAAGGGAAGCTTCTCATGGCATGTATATTAGTTGTGGGATTTCCTTGTTGAATTTCTGACACCCACATCATTCAGTTGCCATTTTTATGGGGCCCTGCTACAGGGAAAAATAGAACTGGAAGAACCACACAGATTCTCCAGGAAGAATCTGCTCCTAGATGCAAGAAATCCTGATCTAGAGCAATTCCAGGGCCGCGTTCCCATTATAAGCTTATTTCACTTTCAAAATGGTTTCAATCCTCACAGTTCCCACATCAGTTTGGTTTAACACGCTTTCCGCGTGTTAAATTGCCCCAAAGCATTGTGAATGTTAATCCTCATTTCAACAGGTTCATGCATTTCAGAAGTTTTACATTTTTTACTGTGGGAATGGTACTGTGTTAAGGGATGAGAATGTGTGTTTAGGGTTTCCCTCCCCCAATAGCTTGCTTCGAAAGATAGTGATTTTACTGTAAAAATCCACCCCTTAAAGCAGCCACTACACTGTAGTAATATACCCACTTCACACCTGATAACAATGTTGCAATTTTGTGCAATTTTGAAAGTTCTGACCTTTAAAAAAGGGAAAAGAAAGGAAAGCAGCTGCAGGTTCTGTTTTTAAGGCTGTGGATGTGAATGTGAGCGGGCGAAGGGGGCTTGAGTTGCTGCTGCTGTGTGCCCTGGGCAATGGGGAGAGGAGGGGAAAGGCGGCAGCCACCCAGCCGCCCAGCTAGGCTCCGTTCACGCCAGGAGGAAGAGGGCAGGGTAGCCCCAAAAAGCGGCTTTTAGAAAGTAGCCACTTGAGTCCCCCCTTGAGTCATCTACACCACATATGATCCTCAGAATCCGGATCGAACGCGATTAAGTTGAAAGTAATGGGATCAGGCTAATTCGCGTTTGCATCCGGTTTTATTATTTTGGTTTAGGGAAACCGTATTAAGCTTGTAATGGGAACACAGCCCAGGACAGCTACTCAGCCTCTGCTTGAACAGCAGCCTTGCCCTGGCTAACTGTTCTACAGCACAACTGATGTTCTGATCACAAAGTTATTCCAGATGTTCCACAGAGCCTTGCAAAGCCATATTGGATGTATTTCTTCTTGTACTGTCTTTCTGCAGTCTGATTACCCACAGGATAGCAATGAAAGCAGCACTGACAACATATCTCTACCTTTTTTGTTTCAGCCAGGGCACAGGCCTATACTCTAATCATTGCATATGCCTAAGTGAAGCAGAGCAAGCATACAATTTTTGTTTTAATAGGGAAATAGCATGGATTGACATCATCACCTCTTGTCGCAATATTACTTTACTTCATTTACTTTGCCCCCAGCTGTTTGACAGCACTAGAGTCAATCTGTAATGATGGGGTACAAGTGAAGTGGGAGAGCAGGAATTGACAGAAGGAGGAGAAGGAGAAGAGTTGGTTTTTCTAACCTGCTTTCTCACCCATTTAAGGGAACTCAAAGCGGCTGACAAAGCTTTCTGTTTTTCTCCCCACAACAGAACACCCTGTGAGGTCACCCAGCTGGCTTCATAGAGGAGAGCAGAATCAAACCCAGTATCCCCAGATAAGAGTCCGGCTCCTTAACCACTAGACCAAACTGGCTATTTTGAGTTACAAAGCAGATTCCCTCCTTACTTTGTAGACAAGAACAAGTCATGGGTGCTCAGACCCAGTCTAGCTTCAGACAATCTGGTGCTTACATTAAGCTGCTTCTTTGGAGCAGGATATATATATTCTCCTGCACAACTAATATCAGTGTCCACCATTGAGGTGAGAGTATTTTGCTCCAAAATATTTACTAACTGCAGCCCTCCAGATGTTGCAGACATTCCTTGTCACTGGCCAGATAGCCCAGGTCTGATGGAAGTTGTAGTTCAAGAGGATCACACAGGTGTAGTTCAAGAAAATTCAGAGAGCTGCGTGACTTTGCATGGCTTAGTGTTTCAGTTCAGCCAAGTTTTACATATTACATTCAGCTTTTTGCTGGGGAATTTTTAATGAATTATCAGCCTTTTTGATCTGTAACAAAAATAGACCAACTTCTGTAGAGCGTTTCTGCCTTTTAAATTGCAAACAATTCATATTCAAGGCTAATCAGAGTTGATCATTTTAGTTTCATGAAGCATTCATATCAAAATAAAGCTGAACGCTTTTTATCAAGATCTAGCTCTGTAAATTCCACCCCCATGGCTTAGAAAATGAATGCATTTCTTGCTGTTGAAAACACATTGTGTATAATTTGCATACTCGGGTGATCTATTTTCAACGTACCAAAAATTCTAGCCAGGATGTTGTAGGATTGCACACTGTTTGCAGTCCTTGATTGCTATGAGTAAAGAGAATCTTCTGCGTCATGACTTGTTTGATATTTCGTTTTTCCTGCCAATAGGACAGAGTTCATAGAGTACCTGGGGAAAGTTTTTAAAATGAGAATTGTCTTACATCAGTAATTCTTCTCCTTATTACATCATTATTACATTTTAAAGACCTGTTCCTGATTATGGTGGGACATCACATTGTGTTTTTCTCCCACCCTTCTGTAGAAAATGCCATAAGATTAAGCAGTGTCTCTTGCAAAGTGATATTTTGAAACAACTCTTCCCATGAGGGAGGGTTTTGGGGTTTTTCAATAATCTGTGGGCGTTCCTGCACTTCACACTGTAGTCAAGGGGGGGGGCTCCTGGACAGTGCATCTGCACCCAAAGAATCTGCACCAAGCTTATACTAGCCATTGGGCTGTGATAGCCCAGCAAGCTCCCATTCCCACCTTTTCTGGCGAAAGAGGTGCAGGGAGAGCATAGGACCGGTGGTGCACATGTGACTACATACTGTGTCGCCTGATCACCCTAGAAACTGTGTTGTACAGGCATGCTGGTGCCATTGCCAGGGCTCCATGATGGCCACAGTCCAGGCAGCTTTTTGCACTTCAGATAAGTTTGGAATGTTCTAGCCATCTGCAAGTGTGAATGGCTAGAACATTCCAGCACTTTGCCTCCCTGTAACAGAAGGCAAAAGTGTGAATTCACTCAATGGCACACACTAAAAAGTAAATTCCTGATTATAAGCTCTTCCATGCTCTTTAGACTGCCCCCTGCCCTGACCTTTTTGCTGTTATTCTGCAGGGCTGCTTAATGGTAAGCTCCAACTACTCCTAAACTACAATTCCCAACATCCTACTCCCAAGCAGGGCTGGTACGGAAGGCAGGAACTAGAACATCTAGAAGGCTGTGATTAGCACACTTACACTAAAGAGACACTATTATATGCATGCCCATTAACTAGTGAAACATTGCACAGCATATTGATAAAATATGGTGGAACTGTGAAATGGACTAAAGTGGACTGGGCAAATGTCTGGGGCTGTTTCCACATGGCATGGGCTATCCCACCCAAGTTTGTCCATGCTACCTAGTCTGACCCACGCTGACCTGGACTACAAGCAGCACACCTTAATGTCTGTCTACATTCAAACAGCCTGGCCTGTTCCAATCTCAAAGGCCAGATATAAAATTCCCAGCCTTGAATGTTTCTGGTTGGGACCATTTTGAAGGCATGCCTACTTCTGGGAGTGCTTCCTTAACTGCTGCTGAATAGGGCCTGGGTCTTCTATCCCAAACCATGGGGTGTGATCCATGCACTCTCTTCATGTTAGGGATGAACTCTGTGGACTACTTTTTTCAGGTCTACCCCCGGATAGGGTGCCTTTCAGGTGTTGTACTTCCGTTCATAGTTTTGTCCAGTACAAATGAAGCATGCTGTGGAGCGATAAGGCCTTTTCTGGTCTGCACTTGTATGTGGCAGTCCCCTGGGCCCCTCTTTGGGCTGGAATAGCAACCCATGGGGCAAGAATCTAGGATCAAATTTCCACTTTTTGTAAGATTCCCTATGTCCTTCATGCAGAGCCAGGTACAGTACAGGTGAGCGACTGACCTTACATTGCTTTTATATCAACCATTACTAATTTCTCTAGCTTTTTGTTTCAGAGACTGGAGTAAGAAGTCTTTTCAATTTTGCCATTATTCAATAAGTGGGAATCTGAAAGCTTGTTAGTCTACTTCACATTAAGCAGACGAAAATCTACTTCATTTCTTCCCTCTCCTCAGAACAGACAGCTTCTAATACAAAGAAATGAAGATACTCTTTAGTGTCATTTTTTCTTTTTAATGAGATAAGGGATAAATAATGAATACACAAGCTATAAATATTTCTCTAAGGCTGGAGAAATGTTGCTAATCAACAGAACTGTGACAACAGTTTCTTCAACCCAAATGATTGTAAGATATAAATAAGGAATTTTTTTTTCTTATGCTTTTGAAATGTCTCCAAGTGTGACACAGGAGCCTAAGCTTTTTGAGTAGAGTATTAGTAATAATTATCATCATAAATGGGCATTACTTCATTCCCTATCTGAAATTGCTAACAAAGTTACACAAGGTTGTGGAGAAGGTTGTGATTGGGGGAAAAAAGGTCAAATCCAAATACCATGATACACACCCTGTAAGTTAGCTGCTGAGTCATGTGCTTGTGGGACGTAGCACACACCATATTCAAATCTTCCCTGCTCTGCATAAGCCAACATTACCCAAACTATAGTTCAAATGTTAGTGAGTTGTAGCTCCAAGAAGCCCCATTACTCCTGGCCAACGGTTAAAAATTATGGGGGTCACTGGCCAGCAACAACTGAAGGACTATAGTCGATTAATTTCTTCATCTCTAAATCTGGATATACAACTTAGATGGCATCTACTATGGCCGTGTCCCCATGCAAGTCGTTTGGCATGGAATTGGCACACATGGGACTGGGAGCAGCTCTGCTACGGCTGCTGACCAGTCAGGTCTATGGAAACCCAGAATGGCAACAGGCAATAGAAAGCAAGCAAAGAAGGTGACAATGAGGAGGAGCTGTCAGTAGGAGGCTTTTAGATGCTTGCTTGTTTTTTTAAAAAAACTCTTGTCATGTTTTTCCCCTGTCCATTCACAGATGAGGTGATCCCAGATAACGGACGCACCCTAAAAATGCTGTGTATTCACACTCTTTGATAGGCCAGTGTCAACGGTCCCAGAGTGCAAAGAATCCCATACTACCAAGTTCAATGCTGCAATTTTTTGTGTAGGTATTTTCAAAGCTGCTTTCAACACCCCGCAGTTATACCACCCACCTTAGGCTGAAATATAAGAAGTCAGTAAACAAGTTCGGCTTGTATGACTCCATAAGTCAACTCTTAACATTCCAGTTTGCAACAACAGAATTTTGTTCGTCACATTATCTGAATAATATCTTCACAGCAATCTGCCAATATGTGTGGGCTGATAGTTCAATCTACTGTACCCGGTTGCACTCGTTCTGTTACTGACTAAGAGCTTTTGTAATGATCCCCAGATCATAGCTCAGTTACAGCAGATACTGGACCTGCTTATGTATGTATTTTTTTTTTTACATCCTTGCATAGATAGAGTCAATGCAAGAAAACATAAAAAATGTCAGCTCTCTGTGTGGTACAAGTCTCACAAATTTTTATTTTCATGAGACTTCACCAAGGTGTGGGAAAAGACTGAATTGCCCAGGAGGATGAGAGAGGGAATTTTTGAAAGCTTAAAGCTTAAGTGAAGCTACTTCCAGTCACATGGTAAAACCCATTATTTTCTCAGCACTGTACTGGGAATCCCAGGCCTTCCCCTGGCCTTCCCAACTCTGACCTCCTGATTTCAGCACCCCAAACCCCAATATGTTGCTATTACACCAAATGCAGCAATGACAAAGGGTTTCCCATAATGCCAATGCTTACCTCAACATTTGCAGTGAGACTGGTTGGAACTATTGGGAGCAAGGCAGGCATCTGAAAAAAAAGAAATGAAGAAGGTGGGTGCTTGGCTGGTTTCTGGTAGCCCAATCACACTAATTGCCAGAAGCTCATTGCCAGAAGTTAACGTAAGCAGAGGGTTGCTCCTCGTGTCTGGTAGGAGGTTTTGAGAAGCAATGTCAGGATTAGGGAGGTGCACAAATTTTTTGTGTGTGTTTGCTTTATATCGAATTGAATGCAAGAGAATTTGTATTCATTTGAATAGACCTCCTTCAAATGTGCTAGGATTCGAATTTGATTATGAATTTGATTGTTTAGATCCTCATTGCCTCTTGGGCCGCATCCCCATGACGTCGTTATCTCGAATTCAAAATGTTTTGAGTTCGGGCAGTTTAGACGGCACTTCGGCTTAATACGGTATTTCCGTGTTAAACAACGTTATCCCGATTTGAAATAAATCCTGATCTCAACAGGTCTCACTCCGGAACATGCCCTTGACACGTGTTTAATTTTTTACTGTGTGGACAGTATCGTTCCGGGATGAGATTCCGTGTTAAGGCTGTCCCGCCCCAATAGCACTGTAACCAATGGCTGTACGTATTAGAAGCACGTCATGTTTAGGGTTTCCTTCATTGAAAAAATCCACCCTCAAACACCCACTATAAAGCTCCAGTCCTTAAAGTTACACTGTATCAATGTAGGCACTTCACACCTTAAAAACAATGTTGCAGTTTTGCGCAATTTCAGCTCTTTGAAGGTTCTGAACTTTAAAACAGGGAAAGGAAAGCCCTGGAGCCTGTATTTTAAAAGCTGTGGGGCTTATCCAGCAGTACGAGGGGTGAACGGCAGGCGCCCCCCGCCCGCCATCCATCTGACACCTCTCTCCTCCTTCCCCACCAGACCGCCACCCCGCCTCGGTAGGGGATGTGCGGCCGGTGCCTTGCCTCAGCCGCCGCTCTACAGGAGCCCGATGTCAGCACCGGCAAAACGGCTGCTCCTTTCTCCACCACCGCCTCCGTCTCCTACCGCTGCTGGGGAAATGAAGCAACACCCCCCATCCTGCTGCGGGCAGGGGGTGCCTGCCATTCAGCCCTTGTAGTGCTGGATAAGCCCCGCACTGAATCAATCCCGCCTGCTCCTGCTCCTGCGACGGCGGCAGCGGCAGCGGAGCGTCTTCCTTCAGTTGGAGGAGGCCGATCAATCATGCACAGGAGCAGCAGCAAAGGCAAAGGGGGGGAGGAGGGCAGTGAGAGGGAGGAGTGGCAGGCGGCATCGGCAGTGGAGCCCCTTCTCTGAAGGGGTGTTCTGTTGTGAGGAGAAGAATGGGAGGTTTGTCAGCTGCTTTGAGCCCCCTTAAGGGTGAGAACCGGTTTGTCAGTCGCTTTGAGCCCCCTGAAGGGTGAGAACAGAAGGTTTGTCAGCCGCTTTGAGCCCCCTTCAGAGGCTACTTTGCCTCTGTCTGTGGTCACACCTAAGGTTTAATCCAGTTTCAGTTCACTTTCAGAGTGAGAGAATACACCAGCAAACTGACAAGCTGGTTTTCTTTCAGGGTTAATAACTCAGAAAATCCACCTTTAGACTAGATAAAGAAAGAAAACTACTGGTCACTTTGCTGATGTGTTCTCTCACTCTGAAGGTGGAGTGAAGCTGGATTAAACCTTAGGTGTGACCACAAGCCAAGGTTTTAATCCAGCTTCGGTCCCTGTGAGGTGGGGGGCGGCTGTGAGAGCTCAGAAGGGAGCTGTAACTAGCCCAAGCTTACCCATCTGGTTTCATGGAGGAAGAAGAGTTGGCTTTTCTACCCTGATTTTCTCACTTATTGAAGGGGACTCAAAGCAGCTGACAAACCTTCTGTTCTTCTCCCCACAACAGAACACCCAGTGAGAGCTCAGAAGGGAGCTGTCACTAGCCCAAGGTCACCCATCTGGTTTCATGGAGGAAGAAGAAGAGTTGGCTTTTCTGCCCCACTTCTCACCCCCATTTAAGGGGACTCAAAGTGGCTGACAAACTTTCTGTTTTTCTCCCCACAACAGACACCCTGTGAGATGGGTGGGGCTGTGAGAGCTCAGCAGAGATCTGTAACCAATGGGCTCTCCGTATTGTAGGCACGTCATGTTTAGGATTCCCTTCCCCAATAGCTTGCTTTCAAATGATTTCATTGAAAGAATCCACCCACTACCTCCAAAGATACATTGTAGCAAGTAGAAGTTTCACTTTTGCGCAGTTCTGAACTTTCAAAAGGAAAGGAAAGGGGAGTCCCCGGGGAACTTTCCCAGCCCACTCTCCCCGTTCTCAGAGTTCCCTCCCGGCCACGAGGGGAAGAGCGAGCGAGGAGCCCCCTTCGCCCTCCCAGCGGTGGGCACGCTGAGCTCGCCCGCCCTCTTGTCCACCCCTTGGCTCTCCTCCTCTTCCAGCCAGTGGCGGCCGCGGCTCTGCGGGGAAAGTGGCGGCAAAGCGGGGGAAAGCGGCGGCGGAGCCCCAGGGCGAAGCCGCCAGCGCCGCAGCGCCTGGATGGATGGATGGATGGATGGATGGATGGATGGATGGATGGATGGATGGATGGATGGATGGAGTGGCGGGTGCTGCGAGCGCGCTCCGGGCGGCGGCGGCAGCGGCGGGCAACAAGGAGCGCCAGGATGGATGGATGGTTGCTGCTGCTGCTGCTGCTGCTAGGAAGGGGGAGGGGAGAGAACGGGCCGGATCAGACAGGGAATCCCCGGCGGAGCATGGATGACGCAAGGGAAGGGAGGGTGGGATCCTGGGATGGAACACCAATCACAAGGGAGGACAGGGCTGCCGTCTGGACTCCCAGGATTGATTCCGCGTTAAGGCTGCAGTCAGAATGCTCTCGGAACCGGATCAACTTGCAAGTCGTGTGGACAGCTTTGTTCCATTTCTTTTATTTCGAATTCTTTAAACTGAAATAACGCATGCCGTGAAGATGCGGCCTT
This sequence comes from Aspidoscelis tigris stejnegeri, assembly GCA_023333525.1. Taxonomy (NCBI): domain Eukaryota; kingdom Metazoa; phylum Chordata; class Lepidosauria; order Squamata; family Teiidae; genus Aspidoscelis; species Aspidoscelis tigris. The sequence goes on along the minus strand of JALMGA010000002.1, from coordinate 83,825,555 downwards.
GGTGTCTAAATGCTGCCTGGATGAAAGAAGGGGAGGGAGGGAGCGAGAGCACAAATATTCGTGCTATTTTGAATTTGTACAAATATGTATGAATTCCAACATTCATAGACGAATCAAATAGGACCTAGATTTGTCCGCAAATTGGATTATCCATAATCATCAGAGCTTTGGTTGAAGCTTCGGTGAAGGGTGGATGCCCCTGGGCTTCCTGTACCCCCTCCTGCCCCATCCCTTTACCTTTGGGGAGTCCACAGTGGCATCCCCAGGCCTATTTGGTGCTCTTTGGAGGCTGAAAAAGCACTTCCAGGTCTGCAGACAGAGCTCCTCATCTGGGGATTGTGAAACACAATGGGAGCTGTGAGCGCAGGCCCAGGAGTGCTTAGAAAGCACGTGGAGGCAGCGGTGCAACAAAAGGTAAGTGGGGGGCAAGAAGGAGGGGGGATTGCTTCATTTTGTGCATGAATATTTATGTGAATATTTGTGCATGAATTTGGGAGGGGGGAGGGAAATCTGGCCGAAGCCTAATTTTCCACATTCAATTAGTATCCAATCAAATGTGGAAAATTGGCTTCGTGCACACCCCTAGAAGGAAAGAAAGAAGGAAGTCTCACTCTTTAGATTTAAACCCTAGAAAGGGAACATCAGTTAGAAGTGAAGGATCTAGAGAGCCAAGACCCCTCTGTGAGCAAGGTCTGTGAGCTGGATGTTATTACAGCTTTTATTTTCTGGATGTAAAATCTTGGGCTGAGGTGTCACTTCATGCAAAATCTGTTCACTGCACATGTGCAGGACTGAAACGAATGGCTGTGCATGCACAGTTGTGGCACTGCACTTTTCCAGGTATTTTGCAGTGGCTGAATACCCAGATGCATACTTTGCTAAAATGCACAAAGACATTGCCAGCTAGCAGGCAATGATGCTGGAAGGCCAATACTCTGGATTATCGCTTGCTAGAAGAATATTTAGCAGCCATCAGGAGTCAGCCTTAGTCTGCCAGTCAGAAACAATGGCCGTGGTTACACCTTTAGTTTAATCCTTCTTCATCCCATCTTCCAGCCCCATTGGTTATACCTTTAAAGGCTAGCCTTTCATCCCTCCTCTATCCTGATCAACACAGCACTGAAGACAAATTAAGGTTTTAATCCATTTTCAGTTTAGAGGGTGTGACCAGGAAGAGGACAAAAGAAGCTGCACCATACTATTGAGGGTTGGCAATATGTCCGTTGCCCCTCCCTTCTGCCCAATGCCTGGTCATGTGGGTGTTTCCTAGGCTGCACATCATTCCACCCTTTCCTCCTCCTCCTTTTCAGGTGGCTTGTAGTTTGCACCCAGGGCAGAGGGTGGCACCTCTAAGGAGTACGGAAGGGTTTTGACACATTGGGGGTAAGAAGAGAAGGCAGGCATGTCACGACTTCTAGCAGACCGTCCAGTGCCTGCCCTCCGAAAAGTAGCTGGGCACTTTTAGGTTGCTGGAAGTGTGCATTAGGCCGAGTGAGTACTACAGGTCTAAAGCAATAAACTGGTAGCAAGTGTTGTAACAGTAAACCAAAAACAAGTTTATTGAGAATAACACTTAGAAAGGTAAAAGAGAAAAATAGGAAGTTCAGATAATGCAAGAGAAAGATCAAAAGTCTCTTAAAATAGCAAGCTTCAAGCATACACAGCTCCCTTAGCTTAAAAGTAATCAGTTGCTTCTAATCAGATGATCCTATCCACTTCCCTCTTTGGTTTGCTCAGCCCACTAACTCAAGCCTCCCCAAAGCTTAGCAACTCAAACCCAGTTTCAGCAAAGCTTAGCCCTTCCTTGCTAGGCTGTGGGTTCTAGGCTCTGGTCTGTTCTTCTGCAAAGCTCCTTCAGAGCAACAACCAGACACCGTTTCCTCCTTCAGCTCCCCCCCCCCCCGAAGAACAAGACAAGTCTGATCAGTTCCCCTTCAGAGAAAAGATCCCTTGATCAGTTTCTGACAACATTTCCCTCAGAGACAGAACTCCACCATCAGCCCCCTTCAAAAACTGCCCAGCAAAAAGACCCAGTCTGCTGCCTTCTCGGCCTATTATACCCTTCAGCCTCTAGTGCTCTGATTGGCTGTTGCCCCTGGCAACTGAGGGAAACTCCTCTTGCCTGTCCATCAAGCCTCCAGGTCCCTGGGCAGGTTTTCCCTCCAATTTGCCAGCAGCCAATCAATGCAGAAGGGCTTGGGCAAGGTTTCCCACCTTTTCCGCTATTTGCAGCCTAGGCTTGCAAATGCAGTTTTCAAGCGTTTGCACAGGCAGAAAGCAATGCATTTTGCAAAAGGGCCAAAGCACTACCACTGCCCTCTGCAGCCTGCACCCTGAAACCGTCACAAGGCAGATTGGGATGGCAGTGGACGAAGTGCATCAGCAGTAAAAAGAAGAGGTGAATAGCTTGAGAGGCCACTGTAATCCTTAAAAAAAGAAAGGGGCAAAGAAAGTTGATTTGACATTGTGAGCAACAGGGCTAGATCCAGTCAGAATGCAGGAGGCATGTTGACTATGCTGAAGGTGGACAAGGGAAAGAGACCAGTCTGTAGGAAACTGGGGATGCAGAGGAATGGGCGTGAGGAAAGCGTCCCAAACTGGGGGCAGACTGAAGCAGGATTATCATGTTTTGAGTATAAACTGTGTTAATGCATTTTATACTTATGTTGCTCCTAATGGTCATAGAACAGAAGATGAAAATATGATGCTCCTATCATCGCCTCCTTGAGGATGAGAATTCATAACACAATTGTCAGTCATACAGTGGATTTTTTCAAGAGGCAGTTTTTTGGTTTTACATTGGTACTGAAATATGACTTTCTTATATAGCATAGGCTGACATTTAGCATAATTGCACTGTTTGTCTATCTGTCTATCTGTCTATACTCTGCCCCAGTTTCCATGAAACACTCTGCCAGCAGGGGGTCAGGGAAGACTGGTAAATAGTGTTCCACATCTTATAACAACCTAAGATAATTTGTCTTCTTAGGCTGTTAGCAACAGTCATTTCAATACATTTTTAAAAGGAAAACAACAACAAATCAACACCCATCAGCTTCAGAGTCACCTACTGCTGTTAATTAATTCCCTGAGAGCATGAGTCAAGCAGGCAGAAAAGAATCACCTCTAATTTTGGATTAGCTGTGACAAACCTTTCTGACCCAGCTTGGAACTGAGAAAGGAAAGAAAGCTATCCTGGTCATCTCTGTATGGCCTGCCTAGTGCCTCCTGATGTACTGATTTATTTTAGCTACATACCAGAGTTGACAAAAGGAAGACAACGGCAAAACCTTCATTGCTCTCAATTCCCTGCAAATGGCCTTAAGAAGAAGAGGAAGAAGAGTAGACTTTTATACCCTGCTTTTCTCACCGACTTAAGGTGACTCAAAGTAGCTGACAAAGCTTTCTTTTCTTCTCTCCACTACAGACACCCGGTGAGGTAGGTGGGGCTGTAAGAAAGACAGCTGGCTAGCCCAAGGTCACCCAGCTGGCTTCGTGGAGGAGTGCAGAATCAAACCCCATGACTACGAGATATGACTTCGGCACTCTAACCACAAGACCCAACAGGCATCATGCCTTTCTCTCCATTGCAACACAGAATGTCTCCAGCATAGACTGTTCAGGACTGTATTGGCATTTAGAAGGTTTTAAAGAAAAGCCAAATAAGAACTCTTATAATTTGTCACTGGCTTGGATTACTGTGAGATTGAGCAGTATGCCTTGAATTTGAACCAAGATCCTTCTGTCATTTTTGAGACTAAACCTCAGTACTGCTTTTCTCACCCTTTCTTTGATTATTAGGGCTCTTCCATTCTCCTAAGGTATTCTTTTTTTATTTTATTAATTTATTTAACTTTGAAAGTGCATAAACTTAAACATCTTAACAAGTGCAAACAGTAAGAACAATAGAATCTAATTATTATATAGACTAAGCCTTCTAATAGGACCCGACAGGTTTCTTGACCATTATTTACTTTACCATGTATATTCAGGAAATAAAGATTGTAGTTTGTCCTTAAGAAATTGAAGAGAATGTGAGTCTGCAATCCTGTATTCTGGAGATTCTTTTGCCCTTTTGATGAATGATTCCCATTTGCCAATACATTTGTTTTGAATTCAAATGCTTGCATCTTGTCTCTTTGTGCCGTGATCAGTTCGTTAGTGAATAAAGTCCACATTCTTGTAATCCAATTGCCTATGGATAATCGCTCTGGGTGTTTCCAGAAAAAGGCTACTTCTGCTTTGGCTGTAATGATCAAAGTTCTTAATAAATCTCTGTGATGGGCAGGGGCTCCTGGTTCTTTAAAATACAGCAGGCTAAATCTGTAAAGTTTGTTAAATGTTTTCTACAAAGTTACATTCTAGAAACCAGTTTGGTCTAGCATTTTTTTAAAGATGGCATCAGAAAACAGCTACAAATTTTGACTTGCAATTGCTGTAGGGTTTGCATATTTGCTAGCCCAGTGTCTGTACATTAATGAGCGAGCGATCTACTGCGTTCTTGACCTGCGGTAACCCTGAATTCAGGAGATGGCCTCCTAGCCCCACCTTCCTTTTTACTCCACCTACCACAGCCAGAAAGTCCATGTGATTTCTGGCCCATCTTGTCTTTGTCACTCATCCACCCTACTATGTTCCTGCCTTGGCTACTCCTGCCCTATCCTAGTCCTCCCCATGTCTCAACCCAGAAGGAAAAAAAATGCTCTCCTTGCTTCCTGCTGAGCCTGCTATGGGTTGTTTTTTTTCTTTCCTGCTGTTTTGTCCTTGGTTTGCTCCCTCCAATTCTTGCTTTCTTTTGCTTTGCTTTCCTCCTCTCCAGCTTATTAGATCCAAGGACAGGTAATATATCCCAATTCCTTCTTGTTTTTGTGAAGGGAAAAATAGCTTAGCCAAGTGCTTTCAAAGTTGGGTTATGTTTTGTTTTGTCTTTTCTCCTTTTTCTGCTGAATTTGTAGCAGAGTTGTAGCCTTGGAGATTACCATTGTGTTCCTTATGCTGTTGGACAGGGTGTATACTGCTGCTTGCTTTTTGCCTGCAACGTCCTGCGTTTTCTTTTTTCATTAAAAAGCATCTATATTTTGGAACTTGTATGTGGTACATTCTTATTACCCTGTGAGTCTACCCCAGCAAATTGCATTCTTTCTCTTTATTGGGCAGATTCTAAAACCTATATCATACATCTTAAAAGCTGTTTTTGCTTTAGCAATGAAAACCCCATTAGGAACCCAATAGGTACTTGATTGGTACGGATCTGTTACAAACCATCCACGCACAAGACCCCTTAAGGATCCCATTAGGACCCCATTCTGAATGTGCTGTACCCACAAGCGCTGGCAAAATCCAGATTTAATGGTGTCTTTGGTCCCTTAAATCAGGATTAACAGTAGACACCTTTAATGGTGTCTTCAGTCTGGTCTTCTGCTTTATAGGTAAGTCTTAAACAGACTAGTAATCAAGGCAGTGGCAAAAGCAAGGCAATCAAGCTGCAGTATCTTCCATAATTGGTCAGTACATGGGCTGCTTTCTTTGGGACCAACTGAATCATCTTTAAAGGTAGCCTCAGGTGCAGTGCATTATCGTAGTCCAACAGTGAGATAACAAAAACCTGAGTCACTAAGGAAAGTGACTGCAGGTGAAAGTAAGTTTGAAAGTGTCTCACCAAATGGTGATATTTAAAAACTTTCCTAGCAATTCATTGCTTGAACAAAAGTTGTGCACAGCAGAGCAGAGAAGTTCTTTCCATCCAAGATAAATTTCAGGGCCATTCTGCAGGACATATGGATTACATAGCCATAGTGACTTTCTGCACTTACTTGTTAATCCAGATCAAGAAGCTGCTGAGAAGACATCATGTGCATGTGAGTAGAGTAGATCCAGACCAGAATTCACCAATCCATATTAGTGGTAGACCAGATAAATCTGGTCTACATTCAAGCTGGTACTCTTTAGCACACATTTTGTGTTCTAAAGCCCACTTAATGCAGCTAGCTTTCCATGTTGCTGATCCAAACTGAATTGCACTTCAGCCCATATTAGGCAACATCTGAGCAGGTGCATCTGCACTGTCAGGAGGCATTTACAGACTAGAAATGTCTTCTGTCTGCTCAGAGGTTGCCTAACTAGCTGTGGAGCACAGAATTGTGCTCTGCAAGCATAATAACCTTTACCAGAGACTTACCTGTTGCATCCAGCCAGTGACCATTCACACCTCCATTTGCACTGGAAGGCAACTATGGGGCCAAGTGCAGAGAGGCACCTCGTCTGAATCCTGCTAAATAGCTTTTTTTAAAAAAGCTTTTTAAAAAAATGTTTTCCTCCCCAAAACTTTGTAGTTGTTGCCAAATTACTTTTTCTAGTACATGGGGGACAATGACTGCTCACATCCATGACACTCCTTAAGTCACACGTGTTCCCAGGGTGGTGCTAAAGAGCAGTCACTTGGAGGCTACCATCTAAAACTCAAAGGTGCGGCAACCAGACCATCTTAAAGAATCTCCTGTTTCTATCACATTGTTTAAACTATGTGAATTTGTCATACACCAAATAAAATTGTACCACCTTCCCCAAAAAATGAACGCTGGAGATAGGTTGCAATGGCAGGGAATGCTGCACATGGGACAGGAAAAGTGGGAGCAGCCAGGGGCCTGTTCGCACTTGACTTTATTCTGGAATATATCTCAGAATAGGGGCCTGCTGTACATACGCCAGTGTGGGCCACAGCAGGCCCCAAGTGAGGTATGCCAGAGTTCTGCAGACCACAGATGACTATCCTGATATATACTCCAGGGAAAGGCCAAGTGCGAACAGGCCCCAGGATGTGATGACAAGAGACTGGGAAGTAATGGGGACTTAACAAACCCCAAATCCTTGGTCAGGTCATAAAGCCAACCTGCCAGTATATATTTTGGGAGTCAACTCTTCGCTCATGGCCAGTTTGGGTTCATTACAAACTGAATTGGCCATTTTGCATTTGTACACATCCCCAGTGCAATGTCAGTTATCACTACTGACAAAAATAAAATCTCTACAAAACCTTATGAAGTAAGCTTGCAAGAGGAAGAGACCTGTCCCAACCAAACCACATCAAACAGTACACTGTCATTCAGTAACAACATCCCACCAACTTTCAAATTGATCAGTCCTCTTCCTCAGACTCAAAGATACAAGCCATTGATTGGTTCATTCACCAAGCTGAACCCTCTACCCCAGTGGTTCTCAACCTGGGGGTCGGGACCCCTTTGGGGGTCGAACTACCCTTTCAGAGGGGTCGCAACAAGTCTCCCACCGCCCTTCCCTCCCACCTCCCAGCTGCTCCGCCCCAGTGGTTGGGGGTCTCCACAACATGAGGAACTCCATTAAGGGGTTGCGGCATTAGGAAGGTTGAGAACCACTGCTCTACCCACTATGACACATTCAGTCCCATAGGAGGTGCTCTTCTTAACCTATTCCTCCCTACTGACAAACCCAAATGTAACAGTCCAGAAGACAATATAAATAGCTCAAGTTTTCTCAAGTGACCACTTATTAGAGGATCAAGGCCACAAAATTAGGTGCACTGAATGTATGTTCTCATTATTCTGCTTAAACAAAATCCTTATCTTCTGTGAAACATTACAGTGGTACCTCGACATACAAGTGCCCTGACATACAAGTGTTTTGAGATACAAGCCGCCGAGCGAGTGATATTTTGCTTTGAGATGAGAGCAAGATTTGAGATACAAGTATGTAAATACAGTACAGTACATAACAAAAACAACTGAGGTGGTGTTTTGGGAGCTGGAATGGATTAATGGGAAAATTGCTTTGAGATACGAGCAATTTGACATAAGAGCAAGGTTATGGAACGAATTAAACTCGTATGTCAAGGTACCACTGTATTCTCCAATGGGCTAGCCAAAGCTAACATCAAACCTGCGACCTGAAATCAGTTATTCCTGTTATTTTGTGTCTCAAAGGGCAAGTCTAAGAGGCTGTGCTCGGTGAGGTAATTCTTCTCATTGTATCATACTATAAACACCTCCATGGTGTAAACTGTGTGTGAAACCAAAATGAAAAAGTTATGCAAGGATTGAAAGCAGAACTGGATATGATCAAACTTCCTTCAATGTGTTCCCTTTGGGTTGCTGTTTTCTTAAGTTTGCCCTCTTTTTCATGGTAATTTAATAGGCTGATTGGTCTACTCAAATAGGATGGTTTTGCAAAACAGCCCACATAAATACATTGAACTTCTTTCTTCCTTTGGTGCCACTATAATCTGGACAGCGATGTTGCTTTGGTGCACAGATTTTTTTTTAATTCAAAGTTTTTATATATCATGCTCCATTAAAGAAAATATTCAGAGCAAAGAAATGGGGCAAAAAACTGAATGTAGCACCCTAGGAGAAAAGAAAAACCCAGAAACTGATGAAGCTTCCTTCCTTCCTTCCTTCCTTCCTTCCTTCCCTTCCCTCCTTCTTTCTTTATAACTTGCAGATTTCACATTGCTCAGCTGTTCAGCTCAGTAAATGCTGATGAAGTTTCACAGAGGTCCCCCAAGCAATATGGGAATTTTCCATCCCTTCAGGAGGAGAAAAGTGTTTTGTTTTTGTGATTTTCATTTCCCTGTTCAATAAACTCAGTTGGAGAAAACAAAAAAACAAAAAAAGATTGAAAATAAACCTTTGGATGGATACCTATCTTTAACAGAAGCTGAAAGCTGAAGTTGCTTGTAGAATGACACAATGCAGGTAATTTCAAAGTTTGGATGCCGGTGCTGAAAAAAGCCTTTCCTTTGTCATGCAATGATAGAATCATAGAGTTGGAGGTACCTCCAGGGTCATCAAGTCCAACCCTCTGCTCAATGCAGGATTTCATAAACCATCCCAGACAGATGACTGCCCAGCCTCTGCTTGAAAGCTTCCAGCGAAGGAGAGCTCACTACCTCCTATACCACTGACCGATCGCCCTCACTGTCAGGAAGATTTTTCCTAATATCTAATCTGTATTGACTCCCTTGAAGTTTCATACCATTGTTTCTAGTGCTATCTTGAGCAAGTGAGAATAGGGAAGATCCCTCTGCACTCTGACAGCCCCTCAGATATATGAAAACAGCTATACGTCTCCTCTCACTCTTCTCTTCTGCAGGCTAAACATCTCTAGGTCCTTCAGCCATTCCTCGTAGGACATGGTTCAAAGACCATTGCAAGATGCAACTTGCATTACAAGATGCAACTGTACAGGTGATGGGACTATTGGCCATGTTGACCGATGGCTCTCAGTGTACTGGCAGATTTGGGGGGGGCCATTCAGGTGTTATGGCCTCAAAGGAATCTACCAGTTCTACGTGACGTAGATGGGCTGTGGCTTGATTAACCTGGAATCCTCTGACAACCTTTGCTCTTAAAATTACTATGCATTATAGTGAGGAAGGAGGCTAAAAAGAAATCTTTATGAAAAATTAAATTCTTGAGTCCTTTTCTTTCTTTCTTTCTTTCTTTCTTTCTTTCTTTCTTTCTTTCTTTCTTTCTTTCTTTCTTTCGCTGTATGTGAATGCAGCCCAAGTCATCATGCCATGAGAAGGGGCCTGAAATGGAGGAGAGCGCTAATGGGTGAGAGAATAGGGTAATTTTGTCAATTAGTGGCTATCAACCAGGGGTGATTTTGTATCCCAGTGCTATTTGCCAATCCATTTAAGCCAGTGGTTCTCAACCTGTGGGTCGTGACCCTTTGGGAGGGGGGGTGTCAAACTAACCTTTCAGAAGGGTCACACCGAATCTCCCCCCACCCCTCCCTCCCCCCACACTGTGCCCCTTGAGGAGGCCAGCAGCAGGGTTGCCTCTCTGCCCCACCATGCTTCCATAGTAGCTGATCAAGGCATAGGTGCACAGGCAGAGCAAGATGCAGCGGAACAGATGGGCTCCCATGGGCCGTGTAGCACCAGCTGCCCCGCCCCTGTGACTGCAGCTGCCCCACCCCCATGACTCCAGCTGCCCCACTCCCATGGTTGGGGGTCTCCACAACATGAGGAACTGCATTAAGGGGTTGCAGCATTAGGAAGGTTGAGAACTGCTGATTTAAGCCAGCAAGCTGAAGTTTACAAGTTTCATTCCTTGCCCAACTCCAAGGCTTAAGTAAATTGGTGTGTCTGGGATTAATGACCAAACAATAATGAATATTTTACAACAGCTTAGAGTCAAAATTACCCCATAAATCACAATGATCTAATATTACCGTTCTGGATTTGCATAAAAGGAGTTTGGTTGCGTAACCAAACACTGGCCCAGAAGAGACCGGATATTTTTTTAAAAAATCCTACTTCTCAGTCTTACTATCTATTGTGAGATCTCTTACACCTGGATCTATTTGAAATCCAAATGAAGGTTGTACCATCAAATTGTTCTATGTATTTATTATGTTTTAGAAACATGTATAAGACCCCTGTGAATGAATCTTATCTCTACAGAGTATGACAAGTGTGTTCTAGGACAATCTGTCCCACTGAAGCATAGTTGCTCATTTGTCACAAGAACACGCCTCCCCATTTACTCATTAAATGGCTTGTTGTTGTGTCTCTTGCTGGCCAGTCTTTCTTCTCTCTCCAATGTTCTGGGTCATCTCACTTTCAAAACTGCTTTTTCCTAGAAACAGCTGCTATCAATGTCTGGATAGATATGTTTGTGTGCAACACATCATATGGGCCCTGTGTTAGATTTCAGGTGACCAGAGAACTAAACTTTGGAACCCAGCAGAGCTTTGTATTTCCCTATAAGCAGCAACGCACATTATGCAATTGTTTAAAGTTCAAGTTAAATTATGAAGTGCCAGAGAAATATACTGAAAACGGAAAGCACACAATTTATCTTGTGTCCTAACTTAGAATGATTTTTTTAAAAGCTAAGAAGGTTTCTCCAACAATAACAATACCAGATTCAAAAGGCAGCTCGCCGCTGGAAGCACAGGATGAAAAGGGCTGAAGATCATAAGCAGGTTGGTTCTTCAGAAAGACAGAAGTCCTATGGTCACATCTTCACTTTAAATCTTCTTCAGTCTATTTCAGGCTGCTCACATAATTTCATTTATCTGTTTTATTTGTCGACTTTCCATTCAGCAAAAGTCCAAATGGAGGGTGGAAAGTTCACAAATAAAATGGATAGAAATTAAAAGGTGTGAGCAGTCAGACTGAAGAAGGTTTAAAGAGAAGGTGTGACCAAGGTAAAGGTGGCCTTTCTCTACTGAACAATATGCTCAGTAGCAGGAGAATATGCACACTGCTTGTGGATTTCCCATAGATATCTGGTTTCCCATGATCCAAGATGTCTGTTGCCAGTTTTGGGGGATTTGTTAACTTCCACAAGGAGTCACACAAAGAGAATACAGAGAATTTTATCTTAATCCTTTTTCAGGCACAAAAATCTAGCTGCTCTTGACCTCTTCCTTTTGTCCAAGAACTGGGTAAATAACACCCAGGTCAGATTTGGGGATTGGAAGATCTCCCACAGGGATAAACAAATCATACTGGTTAACTGCATGCAATGCAAACTCCTGTGATTACTCAACAAGAGGTCAATTCGCACTTAGCCCAACAGCTCATGATAGGTTAACATCTGGCAGGTGCATCTGCACTTGCAGCAGGTGTTTACAACCTTAAAATGCCTCCTGCCTCACCAGATATTAACCTATCATTGACTGGCAGTGGTGCATGAAATCGTCCATTACAACCATACCAACCTTAGATAAACCCAAACATGACTGCATGTGCACAGAGTGTCTCCATTACTGTGGTACCAGCGCCAATGCACACGTAGTCGCACCAGGCTCCAGAAACAAGATGGTGGCACCCTGCTAGGGATCAGACACACATCCAGACACAGGAAAGTCTCTGGGCATGTGGGGATTAGTCTGACATATACTAGTGTTCTCAAGTGTGAACGCTCATACATGTCAGTGCTTAATGCGCTTTTCCCGTCCAGTGGATGGGAAGCCAAATGCAAAAACGCTTAAGAACTCTAGCAACAGTCTGAAAGCCTGTCTTCTGACAGAGAATTCAAAGTTTTACAGTAGCACACTGAGATCCTAAAAGCAGAAGATGGCAGAAGATGTTTTTCTGTGCACAGCTCAGATCGTTAAGCACAGCAGGATTAGAGGAAAAGGGAAAAGGGGCATCACTAACCATAGGAAAGGGCTAGTCACAAAATAGCCAAAAAATTCAAAAGGGAGACGAGAAAGAAGATAAAACGTTGGCATTTAATATATACTAGCAAAACAAGGAGAGACAAAAGCTGTAGTACAAACGTTTTCTTGCTAAACATGAGTATTACAACTGCCAGCATCAATATTGTTTTTTCTCTATGGTCGCATTCCCACTTGACTTTTTAATCCTGGTTGCTCTATTTTAATCCAGATAAAGGGCCAAGTGCACATTCTGGGCTGTTCCCATTTGCCTGACAATAAACTGGGCTGAACATGAATATTGCCATTCCGGCTTACCACCCAAATCCCCAGCATGGAGAAACAGGACCTTTTAATCTCTGTCCCCCCCTAGTGCGAACCCTGTAAGCCTGCCCTGATCAATCACCTGAGCGGAAGAACAGACACACACAAGGCAGTCACACTTTCCCTTTCACATCCTCCCTTTTAGATCAGGTATTCCCAGTAACATTACCTCCATTTACGTTACCAGGAAGACAGCAAGTTCGCACTGAAACAAAGGAGCAATGGAGGAGAAAGCAGTTGGAGGCTAAAAGACAGCTCTCACAGGGAGCAGGGAAGAGAGAGAGGCTATCCCTTCCTGCTCTGCCATCTGTGTCTTGCTACAAATTAATTTCTTGAGGCTGGTTACTTTAAAAGAATTTCCTTGCTACAATTGTGTCTTTTGAGGATGGCTGGTGTTTAAATTCCCCCCCCCCTCTCCTCTTGGGATTGTGTTCAGAGAAGGCATGGTGAGGGGAGGGAAGATACCTTCACAGCATGAAATCCCAAACATCTTGGCAGGCATTGGCCAGAAGGATAAATCTCTGCCGCAAATAGTCTGGGAGTGTTCCCATTTGGAAGAAAAGAAAGCGAACTTAGCTCCAAAAGGGGAGTGAGAACAGTTTTTCTCAGGACTTTCTTTCTTGCAGACTTCCTCATAAAATCTGGGAATGAAAAATTAAATGGGAACATTGGATACCAAATTCAGATTCAATTCGGGTTTGTAGAAAATTAAATAGGAATGTTTGATACTGAATTTGGATTTTATTCTGATTTAAATGCGTATGGGAATGCATCCTGTATATAGTTAAATGGTTGGGAGGAACCACCAATCACCTGTAGTTGCTTGGGGGGATTGATGGGTGAGAATGGGCCAGGTTACCCTGATGCTTTAGGTTGAAAGAAAATATTTTTTAAAGAAAACACTAAAAATAATAAAGAGTTTTTCCACTTAACACTAGAGTACCCATTAAGGATCCTTAATGGGTACTCTAGTGCTAGTGAAAAAACACTCAATAACAGTGCCTGAAGTGGGGAGGAGAAGCTGTTTCCTCAGCCAAAGTCCAGGGTGACGTGACTTTTCCAGTCTTACTAATAGAAAATATAGGCTTTGTTTACACATCCAAGTTTTAATCTAGTTTCAGTCCACTTTCAGAGTGAGAGAATACATCAGCAAAGCGATTAGTCATTTTCTTTGCACTTTATCTAAACCAAAGGTGCATTTTCTGAATTACAAAATGACAAAGGAAAATAGTTTTTAAATTTTCTGAGGTGTTCTCTCAGTCTGAAAGTGGATTAAAACTCAGGTGTGAACTCAGCCATAAAGAAGATGCTTGGCACACCTGGGGGATCACTGTTCCATAATCAAGGGGTTCTCACTGAAAAGAGAGAAGGGGCAATTAGTTTTTCACTGTGTACAGGAGATAAAACAACAAAAAAATGGGGAGAGAAAAGAAGGCTGACAATTTGATAAAGCTGACGGGGCGGTGCTAGGCATTTGGGCTCCTAAGCAGCACTGCAGCAGAAGGAACGATAAGCGGGGTTGAATGGCAAAGGCGAAGCGGCATCCCGACCTCGCCCTTTCCATTGCTGCAAAGATGAAGTTACACTGCAATCCAATATGAGGGAACTAGTAACGCGGAACGACAGACAATGAAAGAAATCCATATTTTCCTCTCTCCCACCCACGCCAAGGTAACAAATGACGTGTGTGGTCCCGGGGCAGGGAGGACACCGGCCGACTAAAGCCGTCCTCCGCGGAAAGCGAAAGGAGCTCGCAAACTACGCCTCCCGACATGCTCTCCGATGCTCCCATGACGCACCGCGGCGGCACTAGTCCCATGAACCTTTACGGTTCGATTTGAAAACCAGCCCCGCGGAATGCAAGGCGGACGCCTAGTGCCCGTACAATAGCAGGAGCCGGGAGGCCCCTCTTTTTAATGGAGTTTCCAGGCTCGCCCTTTTCCCGAGGAATGTGGGACTGGCAAAGAGGGCGATAGTTTTATTAGGGGAAAAGCGAGGTCGGGTTTGGGCAAGAGCTAAGCAGAGCTCAGGAGCCCCTCTAGGTTTGTGTCCTTCAGTCAGTCCCCCCGGACGGTCTTCCAAGGCAGGTGCTCGAACGTAAGTGCACGAAGACAATTTCTTCCCAGAGCGGGAATTCAGCCTAAAGGCCGTTTTCTGGTTACCTTGAGGGGCGCCGCTCCAGCAGGTGCATTGCGCCTGCCAGCCAGCTGGATGATACCCCGCAATGGGGACTTGACAGGTGCATGCTAATGCAGAATGAGGCCCCGTTGAGAAAGACGCCCAGTCTGGTCTACGGTGGGGTGGGCGGGTGCTCTGGTCCACAGCAGCCTATGGAAGAAAGATACCTTGGTCCTTTCTGCACTGAGACTTATTCTGCGCTATACTCTGGGCCCTTCTGCAGTCTGCACCAGCAGGCAGGTAGCAGGGCCCTATTCCAGGGTATAATCTGGAATAAGCCTCAGTGAAGGGCCCCTATGATTATGGTCTTGTCTTAGGATTCTCTTTTTCTTCCTTGTTTTCAACTCCGCTGTCCTGTTTTTTAGCCACACTTTGTGAAATCAGTTTTGCATCTTTGCCTGGCACAGCTTTTCACTGAGCTATGCTGCTCTAGACTCCTAAAACATCATCATCATCATCACCATTATTATTATTGTTATTGTTATTATCTGAATTTATTTAAATATCCCATTGATTAAATCATCGTCATTATCATTCACTTATATTTCCCTTCCCTTCCCTCCCGTCCCCTCCCCCCTTTGCAGATTTTTATGCAGTCTGTTAGTCGGAGATTCCTTTCTTCACTTTCTCAAAATTATCTTTTATGAGCTGGGGTGCTGTATTATTCTCAGTCTTGCCAAAAGTCCTTTCCAACAATCTCTTGTTGGCTCCTGCGCTACTTCCCTGATATACCGCTGGGTTCTTTCCATAACAGTATCAAATTCATATGGATTAATTAAATTTTTATAGCCACTTTCTTCTGTCCACTTCAACTTACCCTTCCAACCTGCGACTAACGTGACAACTTACCCTTCCAACCCGTGACAGCTAATTCAAAAAATATTTATCATTCATTATTTGGTTTTGAGCTGTATATATCTGTATAATGTATAGTTTTGGATTGCTCATTACATTTATGTTAAAGAGATTCCTGATCTGCAAAGTAACCATATTGCAGAATCTTTTGATCTCTGGGCATGTCCACCACATATGTGTATATGATCATCACCATTATTTGAGACTAAAATTTAGAACAGGAATTATCCCAGGTAAAATGTGGATTATTAGTAACCGGTTTTCATCTAGGTTAGGACTGCTCAGGTGAAGCCGTTCTGATGTTTTCAAAATGCAACTTCTGTCCTTATGTGCCCTAGCCAGATTTGCACTGCATTATGGGAGCTGTAGCTCATAAACATCTGAAGGACCACAGGTGATCACTGCTGGTCTAACCCACTAGGGACCCTTCACACAGGTCACTGCAGTTGCCTTATCAGAGCACACCATACAATATTTTATGGTCATGCAGTGATTTATAGCTGCAAATATGGCTATTTGTTCTGATACTCCTGGTTCATGATGTTAGATGGATGCCAATCAGCCACAGGAGGGAAAGTGCCATGGAAGCTCTGTCATGAGTAAAGTAAGACCGTCCTTCCTTTCTGCTGCTGTTCCTTCCCCAAGAACTGGACCTGTTGATGCAAGTGACATTAAGAAAAATCTTTGTGATGACTTTTCCTTAAGATCAGATACAAGTCAGGTAAGAGAACCAAGCAACTGAAATTTTACTTTCCTGTTAAAACTCTATTGGTTATGAAATTAAAAAAGAAAGGTGGGGGACATTACCTCTCTCTTTGTTGCTTATACTTGTGGACAAGCATGCATTCAAAAGACATACGGTACATCTTTAAGTACCTACCTTTGCAATCAGAAAGTGATAGGGCCACATAGACCTTAAAGTAATATCACAGTGTGGGAGACAGGGATCCTATGATCCCTGTGCCTTTCCCTTGTTCTTCCAAGTCTGAAGAGGACCAGGAAAAATCATGCTCAGGAAAAGCTTAGAGCGAGCATACGAAACTTTCTGCACGTCCTTAGCTGAATGTGTGCCTAAGACACTCATTTAGCTGGAGGGAATGTAAAAGATTCTAATTGATTGGAATGCTCATATGGTCACAGATTTCACATTTTCAGTATAGCTTTGTGAGGGAATGGAATCTTCAGATTTATCTGAGGCTCTTTCTGCACAGACCCTTAATTCATATTTGGGTCTCCATACCCACATTAATGCATTCCAGAGTGTCTACGGAGGTTGCACCCCCTGTCCCCCCAAAAACCTGGGGTGACGAGCAGGCCCTATGTGGGTCAATCCAGATTCGCCACATGTGTGCTCTGGCATTTCCACTGCAGGCAGTCTAGCACCCATTGCTATTGGGTGTTGCACCGCCTGTGGGGATGCATCGAGTACTTCCCTTAATCCGGATCTACTAGATTCGGAATAGTTGAAGGACCCATTCCTTAGATCCGGATTAAGAGAGGTCAGTGGAAAAAAAACCTTGGAGATGCTTCACTGGTGTTTTTGAAAGTGGCAGGGTTGGACATAGTGGCCTGAATGCTCCATCCAAGCCTGTGACACTATGAACACAATAACCTGAATGAGGCCATGGGTTCATCCATCCTGGTCTATAACTTTCCTTCAACTGGTTCTATTTTTTTAATTATTTTTTTGTACAAGAGGTCCCTCCTTGTTTTACCTGGAGATGCCGTCCACTCCTTCCGTGGTGGTTCTTCAAGTTGAGAAAATAGTTGAAAAAATTTCATTCCATGTCAAACAAGCTGTTCACTATAGCAGATGAGAAAGCAGTACCAGGGATGCTTGTCAAGAAAAAAGCATTATTATAAGATGGTAAAATTGAAACCATACTCCTTCCCAAATTATTTAAATAGGTCTTCAGGAACATCCAATATAAAACAACACACTAGAGATATGCACGAATATTTGTAACATTCGTTATTTGTACGAATTTGGACATTCGTACACAAATCAAATGTTACAACATTCATATATTAACATTCATACAAATACAAATGTTTTGGAACATTTGTACAAATAGTACACTCGTTAAACTGAGGATGCTTATTGGATACGTATCAATACGTGTGTATTTGTATAGCATACATATCTGATACGTATCCAATATGTATGTGTTGGTATAGGATCCCTATCCCGGATCCGTATGCATTCTTATCGGATATTCATACAAATTCATACAGATACATTCGTATTGAATAGAATCCTACCACATTCAAAGGGGATCTCTTTGAATGAATACAAATTTTCTAACATTTGATTTGTTTTTAATTGAATGCCAAAAAGCCCATTTGTGTGCATCCCTACAACACACTTATGTGCTGAGTTTATTTTTGTTTGATAGTTTTTGAAATCTTAAGTATAAGTGAAGTGATTTGTCAATAAGGATGTTTTAGATCAGCGGTTCTCAACCTGTGGGTCGCGACCCTTTGGGGTCCAAATTACCCTTTCAGAGGGGTAGCGACAAGTCTCCCACCGCCCCTCCCTCCCAGCAGCCCCACCCTGTGGTTGGGGGTCTCCACAACAAACTGCATTAAGGTTTCGCGGCATTAGGAAGGTTGAGAACCGCTGGATTAAGAGCAACTTTCATTCTCTGGACCAGTGGTTCTCAACCTATGGGTCGCAACCCCTTTGGGGGTCGATCTTCTCTTTCACAGGGGTCGTTATGAATAGCAACAAAAATAATCTTATGGTTGGGGGTTAGGGCTAGGGTTAGGTTGGGGGTCACCACAACTTGAGGAACTTGAGAGCCACTGTTTTAGATGGATGTGATAGAGAAGGTAAGAAAGAGCAAGGAAAATGTGAGCTGCATAGTCATGCAGAGACACAATTTTAGAGATTCAGTCTTTGGAAAACTTGTATAGCATTGATTAAAAGAGATGGGTATAATTTGGGATACATAATGAACATCTCAAAATTCCTTTTTTGCTTAGGTGTTGCAGTTTGTATGCTGAAATTTCACACATTTTTGGTAGGCTGTTGGCAGTTACTGCATTGTTTACAGAATTTAAGTCATGTGCAACAGTCGCTCACCATATCAAACTTCTCTAAGAGCATATTACTGTTAATATTTAAGGAGGTAAATGGCTTGGAGCTGAAGATCACGCTTCTGTTACTTCTAAAAATATTGTGATTCAATATTTTCTCCCTTTTTTGTAAATGATGCCACACTTAACATTCTATAGATTTATTTCTGTCTTAAAACAGCCACATTGTAATAAAGAAGATGGCATATTTTGCATAGTAATGGATATAGTTCCAGTTTATCTGCAGTCATAGGAGAAAATGCTAGGAGATAGAGATTTCCAGATTTAAACCACCATGAAAAATACAGTAGTCTCCCACTAAATCTCTAGGCCCATAAACAGCTAATGACTCTTGCTCTTTGTGATGCAAAATGGTGCCCAAGGTTCCATATTTCTGGGCAGGAATGTGCATAGACTCCCCCCTCCCCCCATTCTTTTGCATTCAAGTGAATGAAATGGAATTTCACATTCGTGCAGTTGGAGCCTCTTCAGATGTGCTAGTTCAGTCTTTAAATATAGCCAGGATCTGATCTGAATGCAGCATTTCAAATCTTCACAATTTTGTACGAATTGTGAAGGTGACAAACATTTTTCATCCATCCCTATTTTCAGCCAACCTAACCCTTGCAGACATCAAAATATTATTGCATAATAACTACTATGTTTTCCTCAATTGCCTTTTAGAGAGACAGCTTAGAATCCAAGGAACGGATTTATGTTTGTCTTCGTATTAGACCACTAATGCAATCAGAACCAGAGAGTGATTCTCAGGTATTACTTTTTTATTTATTATTTACATTTCTATCCCGCCCCATGCCCAAAGGTCTCTGGGCGGGTAACAACAGATTAAAATAGAATATACATTAAAAGATATTAAAAATTCAACAAATATAAACAATATACAATATGTTTAAAATGATAGTGACTGTACTGGGGGTGGGGGGTGGGGGATATAAGCAGCTCAGCCTAAGGCCAGGGCAAAGAGGTGTGTTTTCACCGCCTTCCTAAATCTAAATAAGCAAGGGGCATGACACATCTTGAGGGGGAGGCTATTCCATAGTCTGGGGGCCATCACAGAAAAGGCTGTGTCCCAGGTGCCCACCAACGTCACTGTTGAAGGTGGTGGGACAACCAGGAGGGCCTCACCACTTGATCTTAAGGCACGGGCAGGTTGATATGGGAGAAGGCGATCCTTTAGATAATTGGGGCCCAAGTCATTTAGAGCCTTATATGTCAGAGTCAACACCTTGAATTGGGCTTGGTAGTAAATTGGCAGCCAATGCAACCCTTTTAAGACTGGTGTTGTGCATCCGGCTAGATGTTCCAGTCAGCATTTTAGTAGCTGCATTTTGCACTAGTTGCAACTTCTGAACCGTCTTCAAGGGCAGCCCCATGTAGAGTGCATTACAGTAGTCCAATCTAGAGGTTAGCAGAGCGTGGATAACTGTGGCCAAGTCGTCTCTATCCAGAAGAGGCTTCAGTTGATGGACCAGCCGTAGTTGGGAATAGGTGCTCCTGGCCACGGCCTCCACCTGAGCTTCAAGTGTAACTTAATTATTAAAGGAAAAGTATGGAATTTTTATAATATGCTGTGTTAATTTTTTTTCACATTCTTAACAGGAGTGTATTTCTGTTCTTAATGCAACAAGTGTTATATTGAAAGCTCCTAAGAGTTCCAGAGTGTTTCGGCTCAGTGAGAAGAATCTGGGACAAATTGTGCAAAAATTTACTTTCTCACAGGTAAACGATATAAAGGTTGTTAGCAGCTTACATTGTATGTAAATATTGCATAGGACTGCTCAAGTACTTCTTGCTCATTTGAAATGTCTATTTAATAATCTCACTAGTTAAAATCTGAAAGTTCTTGCTAACTTCATAGGTATTTGGCTCTGAAACAACCCAGGAAGATCTCTTTGAAGGTGCTGTGAAGCAACCAGTATTAGATTTCCTTAAGGGACACAATCGCCTAGTGTTTACCTATGGTGTTACAAATGCTGGGAAGACGTATACGTTCCAAGGTATGCTGAAACTTCCTCAAAGTTTAACTTAACATGTATATTATCTGTCCTATTTAAGCGCATTATGGTTACTTTAATTTTCCATATTATTTTGGTGCACATGACATGATATTTTTATATGCTTTGGAAGAGCACATATTAAATTCTGTTTCCTCTCCTATATGCCCTTGCAGCCATGCAGGGCTTGTGGTGATGGCAGTGATTCTACTGTTCCTGGGTTTTTCCTTGGCCCTGACCCCCTTTAATAGGACCCTGTTTGGCAGCTTTGTATTGGTGCAAACTGACACAGAATAGTTTTTTCTGAGAGAAAGCCATCAGAGGAAAAAAGTTTTCAATTTTCCAACTTGCCTAAATTGACTGGAATTGCTGTACAGTTACTTGCCACTGATTTTAGGAGGGAAATGTGGTTGATGACACCTGCATTTCTAATTATAATGTCTTCCTGTTCAAGTATCTGCGATTTGCAAGCTTTTGTGTATTCAGATTATAGCAAATAATTGACGGCTCTAATCAAAAAAGGACACAAGTTTATTCATGTTTTCCTTAAGAGTAAGCCCCTATTGAACACAAAGAATTTCTTCAGAATAGCATGCATAGACTGGAGTTTAAAAACTCCTGATGCTCTTAAATCAAAATGGAAATGAAGGTTGCATATGAATTTATCTCATTCTTATTCAAAACAATCCATCTGCGCAATTGATAAGGAAACCCTCTTTTGCCTTTCCTCCTTAAACTTATCTGGGTGCAGAGAATGTCTAAAATCCTGATAAATCTTATCTTCTAGGTACTGAAGAAGATGGTGGGATTCTCCCAAGGGCTCTGGATATGCTGTTTAAACACCTTGAAAAAAAATTGTATCCAGGGATGGATCTTAAACCCCATCGCTGTCAAGAACATAGAAGGCTGACCAAAGAGGAAGTCAGAGAAGAAACAGCTGCTAAAAACTCACTCCTTCGTGCCTTGAAAGAGGTGTTGCAACTTAGCTATTATGTTTTATATTTTTTTAAAAAAAGTCTTTGTACAATCCATCCCTCTTGGCTACCAGTAGAGAACTTTATTTACTTCTAACAGGACCAGTAGCAATGTAGATTTGGAAGTTCTATTTACTGATAATCCCACAGTAAATAGCCTTGTCTTTCTACCAGGAATGAAAAGCAATGAAAGAGGCTTGTCTTATAATGAATACAAGCGCTCTGTGGAGCTTATGATCTAAATATACAATGCTGCATCATATAATGTGCTTCGAAATGCCATAGGATCTTTTTAGTTAGTGTCCATGAACTTTAGTCTGCTTGACATATTGCTATTATTTTTGCAAACTTTCAGTTTGAGAAGAAAAGGTGATTGATGAAATTCAATGTTAAATTACTCTCCAGTATGACTTGTGAATGCATGTATGTTGGAAAAAAAAATTATAAGCCATTCAAGAAATAAACCAGATAATTAAGAAGCATCAAACAGCTTCCTGAAAACAGTATTGTCAGATAAATCATATGATGTAGTTATCAAAAGACAATGTAAAATAGTATGAAGAACATCTAGATTGTTCATGCAAATTCCTCTCCCAGGTGTTGTTGCATGCAAGCTTTATTTATAAGCTCTTAATGATAAGAAATTTTCATGTGATCTGGGTTCCTAATGGAACTAAGTGTCTCGTACTAGACATTAGAAATTGGAATAGGAGGAGATAATTTTGTATACTTCTGCTGTGGCAGCAAACCACCTTGTTGCTGTGAAAAATTCCTAAACAATTTCATAAGAAATATTTAGGAACAATTTTAGGAAAAATTGTTTAGGAATTTTTTTTTGTCTTTGGCAAAAAATACAATAATTTTCTAGTGCTATAATGTAATATTGTATAATTGTAGTATCAGGATGGTATACTGGGCATAATCCAGACTTTGTTCCTTAATTTTCAGGTTGAGTATCCAAGCAGCATTAACGCAAATCTTTGCAGAACAACCAGTAATTCTGAAGGTACATTATCTACTGAAAACAGCAAAGCTTGGTCTGTATCAGATCAATTCATCATGTGGTGATGAAGCTGTGGCTATTTTAGGTCTCCCACTTCAAAAAAGCAATCTTCTTTTGTATCATGACATGTGCAAGAGCTTAATTCTAGCAGTCTGCTCATGCAACTTCCAATATTCCCACAGCACTTGAAGAGCTGGTTGCGGAAGAAGAGGATAACATAGGTAATGGGAACAGTGCAAAATTCTCCATCTGGATTTCCTTTTGTGAAATTTACAATGAATGTATATATGACCTGATGTGTCCCATTTCCAACGACAGAAGACGAAAGGTATTGCGCCTCTCACAAGACACAAAAGGCTGTTCATATGTCAAAGGTAATAATTTTCTTCAGTTATTAGCAGTCACAGTGTCAGTGGCCTTAAAATGCTTTGCTTATTCAGCATTAATGTAAGAAGTTTTGCCTACAAGTATAGTTGCTTTTGTGTCCCAAGCAGGTGTTGTTCAGCAAGCACACACACATGCAGGCTAGCAACAGCAAGCAGCCAGGTTTCAGAGTTCTTGGAGGATAAAGAGTTAATGCGATGTCAGGAATGCCAGGATCAGAATACCAGAGATTCTTCATAGTCATAAAGCCAGTCAGAGTTGAGAAACACAGGAATTACACGAGCCGAGGTTGCAAGGAAGATCCTTTGGTCTAGTGGTTAGCGAACTGGACTCTTATCTGTGAATATTGGGTTTGATTCCTCCTTTCTCCATGAAGCCAGATGGGTGACCTTGGGCTAGTCACAGCTCTCTTCCAAGCTCTCACAGCCCCACTTACCTCACAGGGTGTCTGTTGTGGGGAGAAGAATAGAAAGTTTGTCAGCCGCTTTGAGTCCTCTTAAATGGGTAAGAAAAGCGGGGTAGAAAAGTCAACTCTTCTTCTTTTTCTTCTCATCTTTCATTGGGGACCCTCAGAAGGTTCCTTTGCAAGTGGAAGTGTGCGTATTGAACTGGAGTATCAGGAAGGAGTTTTAGAGAGGCATCTTCCCTGTCAAGTGCCTGCTCCTTCAGATCCCTCCTATCTGACAAATTTCATGTTATTCTACAGATAAAGAGCTCCAGAAGGGAGAAAGGAAAGGAAGATACAGCATAAGCTAGTTGCTTTCTGTCTGGAAATTATCATATGCGACCAATAGGGCTTCCCATAAAAATTAAGCTATGTAGTTGAGTGTTGAAGCATGATTTGAAATCTCTTTCTCTCTTTCTTGCTTTCGTGTCTGGCATGGCAACTTCTGAGAAGAAGCAGAGACAATGCATAAACCACAAAATCCCTTTACTCTTTCTCCCCCCATCCCCGCAACCTCCAGGAAGTTCCACTTATATATTTTGTGCTTTCCAATGTATCTGTATACCATACATATCTCCTAACATAACAGAAGAATCACAGACCAGGAGGAACAGAGCATATTTAGTGGATGCCCAGACCATACTGTACAAAACTAACTTTTAAGCCTGAATAAATGGTCTTGCTAGCTATTCCCTCGCCCTGTTCTATATTTCAGTATTTTCTTGACTTACGTCTTATGTACTTCCATTTGCCCACCAACTGATACTGTAACCTTGCCATTTCTTTAAGATCTGCAGTGGATTCAGGTTTCAAATTTTAAGGAGGCTTTTAAACTCATGAAACTAGGCCTAAAGCATCAGAGTTTTGCTTCAACGAAGCTGAATGCCAACTCTAGTAGAAGGTAAGAAAGCTGACTGAAATAGGCATTCTTCCATTTGGAGCATCATATTTATTTATTTTCCATTGAAGCAAATTCAGTCAATTACAAGATTTTTTTAAAAAAATCTATTTCTGCTTTTATTATTATCGATGCAGAGCAAATAGGGAAGGCAGATTGAAAACTAAACAATAATATATTCCAGTATGCAGTATTAAACAGATGAAGCAGTGAAAAAATAGACCAAGTTAAAGCAGGAATATTAGCTTGTCATACTGCTGATACAACATAAAGATAACATTTGTGCTTAGATTAAAAATATTGATCTTTGCTTGGATTCTTTGGCTTATTTCTTGTTCCGGTACTTAGTTGGAGAATGAAGTAGTGAAGAAGCCTGTGTTGTCACACAGCCGTGATGTGAGAGCATTGTCATAAGCAGCTAGTCTAAAGGTTAAAACCAGATTCAACCAGATAAATTACTTGGAATAATAACTGAAGTGTCTCACAAACAAGATTCTAAGTTCTTCAGAAAAGGGCAGTAGATTTTTATTAAGATGGGAAGAAGAGGTAGGTCATGGTAGCAAAAGTAACACTTATGTGCTTGATCTTTCAGCCATAGTATATTTACTGTGAAAATGCTAAAAATTAATTCCCAGACATCTCGCGTGATGCAAGTAAACGAGTAAGTCATTTTCACTGTCAAGTAGTTATTTTTTTCCCCTTTGCTTGTTAAAAAGAATTTGCCACAACCTTACATTTCCTGCTGTGCGTGTTTCTTTCTCTCCCCCCAGGCTGTTTCTCTGTGACCTTGCCGGCTCAGAACGTTGCAGCAGAACCCACAACGAAGGTGAACGGTTAAAGGAAAGTGGAAATATTAACACGTCGTTGCTCATCCTAGGCAAATGCATTGGTGCTCTGAAGATGAAACAGCAGTCAAAGTGAGTGTTGGGGAAGCTTTGAGCTTCAGGCGTTATAATCAGAGGTCGCTTCTATCTGGCTCCTCTCTTAAAGACTCACAGGGAGAGCAGAGCACTGTTAATGTTTTTGTAACTTTGCTATTTTGAGAGAACTCTTCCAATGTAGATATATATCCTTGCCCCAAGTTTGTCCTATGGGATAAGACTCAGAAATATTAGATGCAAGTTGAAATAACTTAGACCCTTTAATTAAAAAAATACCAGTTTGGATTAATAAGATAATAATAAAATGATCATATTTTTTTCAAAACATAGGGAGTGAAATGGATGGAAAAAAGTTTATTCTTTAATTCTTTTAGTGTAGGAAATCTGCTTTTACACTATATCTGTGGCAACAATTTGGAGTTTCCTTATCTATATGACAACTTGATCCTAATTCATTGCATTATTTGTCCTTTATTTGTATTTGTGACTCTTCAATTCCATATTTTATAATAATATTATTTTGTGTACAGTATATACTTCAATAATAATTTTATATTTTGCAGACGTTTGTCCCTTATTTTCTCTTTCACTTTATTTTTTCAGAATCATTCACTTGTTTATTTACTTGTTTATTCACTTGTTTATTCACTTGTTTATTTACTTAGCTCTTACAAAATTATATAGTGCCCTCAATTGAAACAGGTTTTGTCCCCGTATATGCACCTTTCTTCTGGTTTCTTCCATATTTAATGGTTTAATTACAGTATAATCTTTTTGTATTTCAATCTTTCAATGTTTTAAATAGTTACTATTAGGGATGTGCATGAGAAAAAAAATCATATCTGCAAATTTCATAGAATATTTCAAATTTGCGGATGTTTGCATCGAATTGAAAATCTGTGGTTTTTTTATTATCCAAAAATATTCAAAAAAGTTAATTGAGAAGACCCAGTCTCTTGCTTGCAAAAATGAAAAAATCAATCAAACATTCATATTTCACTGTTTTTGGTCTTCAAAAGGATTTTTTCAATGGGAAAAAAGGTCTTAGCAAAAACAAAAACAAAAAAAACCCAGATGCAAAAATCTGGTTTCTCAATTTAATTGAAATTAAGTCTTTTTTTTAATGCACATCCCTAGTTACTATATTGGAAATTATCACTTATCCAGAAGGTATTTAATAGACCTGAGCTGATTCTTGAGCCTTTCAGTGCATACTTACTTGAAACCAGGATTGCATCCATCTTGGGACTAAAAGTTCTTTATAACAAATTTGCTTGAGAGTATGACTAACAGTAATAATAACAACTTTTTTTTCTGTTTTATTCAAGGTTGCAGCAGCACATCCCATTTCGTGAAAGTAAGCTGACTCACTTCTTTCAAGGCTTCTTCAGTGGGAAAGGCAAAGTGTGCATGATAGTTAATGTCAGTAAGAATGCTGCGGAGTATGACGAAACACTCAATGTACTTCGGTTTTCTGCAATTGCTCAAAAAGTAAGTGTCCAGATTTGTAACTAGTGATAACCAATGGTCAAGGAATTTTTGCTTGGCCTACTGTCTCTGAAAGGATGAAATTAAAGCATTTTAAATAAATTTCACTTGAAGACCTGAAGATTTCTGGGGCTCAAAAAGCTGGTACTTCTGTAGTTGCTCAGTGGTCTCGAGAAGGGTTGCTCAGTGGTGATGTGTACAAGATTTTACTCAGATGAAACTACAGATTATTCGCAGCTTCAAAGAATTGGTGATTAATGATCTTTGTATGTATGTTTTCCATTAATGAAATGGCCTTGATCATTGTTGTTACAAAACATGTGAAGGTGATATCAGAACCCTTGCAAGAGGTCTTGCCTTCATTCAAGTAGGGATTGGATGAGGGATGGTCAAAATATTGACCTCCAGATGTTACTGCACTAGGGCTGTTTTTGCACTAGCAACAAAGAACCCATTTAGAATTAGGAACCTGATTGGTACTTGATTGGTACGGATCAGTCATACACTGTCTGCACAGAAGACCTCTTTAGGACCCCATTTGTCTGCACTAGCACCGGCAAAATCTGGATTTAATGGGGTTTTTGGGCCCTTAAATCTGGATTAAAGGTAGGCCCTTTAATGGTGTCTTCAATCCAGCCTTCTGCCGTGAAGACCGGATCAGAGGATGTGTGTTTGCATGGCGACTGGGGCAACAGGGTCCAGGGGAGAGGCTGGTGGCGGCCATTTGCAACGGGGGTGGCATTATTCACAGCTACATAGGCCTGCACGTCCTCCGTAGTTGAGCACAGGCTGTATAGTTGCGATGAAGCAGTCTTCATCGCTGACTCCACCTGTGTAGCCGCTACATGGTCAGCCTTCTGGGAAAAAAGGGACGTCCATGAAGTTCATGCCCACTGTCAACAGAAGTACACTATTACTGACATCTGCACTGGCCAAATGTGCCACTGGCAGCCCTTCTTCTTTGGCCTTCCTTGGCATGGGTGCTGTGGGATCAGCATGGCAGCCCTGTTTAACACCCATTGCCATTGAGTGCTAGAAGACCCATGCAAACGCATGGGGTCCTCGCCAAGATCTGGATCTTCAAAGACTGGATCCAACGAGGACTGGATTTCAAAGATCCAGATCTTCTAAATCTGGATTAACAGAGGTAAGTGCAAAAACAGCCCAGAGCTGTTTTTAAAAAAGTATATACAGTCAGACCCTCATATCCATGGAAGATGTGTTCCAGACCCCCCTGCATAAACCATGGGTAATTGCAAATGCTGGGAAATGCACTCCATTTACCATAATTCTAGTGAAATCCTGCAGGATTTCAAAGGTATTATGGGAAATCGCACACCATTTCAGGCCATTTTCTGCTTGTCCCAGGCCTCAGAAGACCTTAGAGGTGGTGGTGGTGGGGGGGCTGATCCAGTCACAGCAGGAAACTGAAAACATGGTTACCAGATCAGTGGATGGGGGGGAGGGGGGTCAGACTGTACTCTATATAACTGTTTTGACATGTATGAGTTAGGTTTTTTTAAAAAAATAAAAGGGAGGGTCCACTAGCAGGTAAAACAATTTGCATATGTATTTTTTAATGTATCAATGACTTTTTTAAAATAGGTCATGGTCCTAGATCCTTCCAGTTCTCCTCCAGAAGAGTCATGTGAGCCAATGTCTGTCATAGTGGATTCTGAAATGAACATTGACGTCGACACGTGTCTGCCTATTAAAAGAAGAACTTTATTTTGGGAAAAAACTCTCGAAGATGTGATAGAAGATGAAGAAGTACAGATAGAAGACAGCAATGGCCTACAGGACGTAAATTGTGTGGCAGACCCAAGGCTTTCAGAGGAGTCTGAGTCTGATGTGACAGATGCGTCACCAAGCCAGGCAGAAGATGAAGACACTGAAGTTATCATTAGAAAAGAACTATACCAGGTATGTTATTGGAGAAATGGTTCTATTGCACTAAATAGGTGGGATTCTCTGAAGATTAGATTCATTAATTTGTAGTTAAATATACCCAAACTACTTTCCTGTTATAAATAGGTCTCAAGGCTGCTTGTAAAATGCAAAATATGTGGTATATTGCCAATTTTCTCTTCTCATTGGTAGATGCTGTTATTGTTGTAATGTTTTAATGATGTTTGATTTTAGATGTTGTTACCCACCTGGAGACCTCTAGGTATAGGGCAGAATGAATGAATGAATGGATACATACATACATACATACATACATACATACATACATACATACATACATACATACATACATACATACACACACACATACATACATACACACACACACACACACACACACATACATACATACATACATACATACATACATGTTTTTCAAAATCTAATAAAAAGCAACATTTGTTTATTTGCATTTTTATACATTTTTAAACAAGTAACATGACAGTATAAAAATGGGGTATTAAGGCAGAGGGTGTTAGATTTTAATCAATTGTATCTTAACAAATAGAAATTTACCCTGAATACATTGATTCCTGATATGAAATTCTATGCATGTTTAGAGCCCTGCTTGTCTCCTTCAGTCAGATTATCTCTGTCAGGTAAGTTGTGATTCCAAAACAAGCAAATGTATCAAGCCTTGTGAATTCTCAGGAAATGAAAAAACAGCATTTTCTATACCTCTTGCCCATTAATCTACCCAGAATATCACCATGGATAAATAAACTGAGGCAATTCCCTTGCTTCTAGAGACAGAGTGTCAAAGATTTTAGTCGTCATTAGTTTTAAGGTACAATATACTGTTTATTTCAGGGAACCTCTGTCTATGGGTGTTTTCCTACTGCAGCCCTTAGATCTGGATCTAAGAAGGAATGGGTGCTAACACCTCTGCTGTGGAAACAGCTTTGCACCCATCTCGGGAATCTGGATCAACCCACAAGGGGTTGGTCCATTACCCCAGGTGTTTTGGGGTGCAGGGGGGTGCAGTCTTCGAAGCAACTTCGAAGTGATTTCGAAGTCACTTCGAAGTGAATGTGAAGTCAACTTCGAAG
This sequence comes from Aspidoscelis tigris stejnegeri, assembly GCA_023333525.1. Lineage (NCBI taxonomy): Eukaryota > Metazoa > Chordata > Lepidosauria > Squamata > Teiidae > Aspidoscelis > Aspidoscelis tigris. The sequence goes on along the minus strand of JALMGA010000002.1, from coordinate 83,795,868 downwards.
TCACTTCTAAGTGACTTGGAAGCCAATGTTGGGGGGGGGGTGTCCCAAAGGTGCATCCCCTCCCCCTAGCCTCCTTTGGACCCCATTGCCTGTTTCCAGTGGAAACGGGCTCCCTTTAATCTGGATTTTCTGGGAGAAGACCCCATTGTAGACCCTTTTAATGGGGTCTACAGAAAATCTGGATTAAAGGCCAAAATGTACCCATTAGATCTGAATTTCCCCAATGGCAGTGGAAACAATCGGGTCCCAAATGGGTGCCGTAGTGGAAATGGGGTCATCCAGCTCACACCCAAATGGGTGCAAAAATGGGTACTTTTGACAGTGGAAGAACACCCTATAAGATCTTTAATCTCATTTCTGGCTGAAGAGAGAGAAGGGAGATCTATTGTGCCTTGTATACATAGTGTATGTTCTACCTTAGTGCATCTGCCTTTCACATTTATTCATGTGTGAATTTATTTATTTATATTTCTAGCCAACTCTATACCTGAAGGTCTCAGGGTGGGTCAGGATAAAATAATAAAAACAAAATAGGAACCATGACTAAAACAGTGCCACTGTCCAGGTGGGAAGGGGAGGTTCTCTGTGGATGGCAATCTCCTAACTGCTGGGGTTTCCTAGCCTGCCATCTCACCAACAACCGATGGAGGGCGCCCCTCCTTATATAAATTTGTCTTGAAGCTCCGCCCCCAGACTTCATTGGTCGCATCACCAACGCCAGTGCTCTTTCTGAGCTATTTGGAGAATCTTAAAATATTTTCAATCAAATATATTTGAAATATACAAGGATGGCTTAGTGTGTTTATATTTCACCCTTCCTAAAGGCAGGCAGCTCATTATCCTCCAAACAAGCCTGTGAAGTAGATAATGCCAAGAGAGAACGGCCTAAGGTAATTGAGGTGTTCAACGAATAAGAAAAGTTCTCTAAAGACGGAAGTGAGAAGAAATGCCTACTAATGGGTATTTTTAATGCCATTCTGCAGAAAGCAACAGATGACACTCTAGCCAAGTCTATGAAAGCCCTTGCTTGGCACCAAAATGCCCAGTCCTTCTGCAGGACAGCACTGAAGAACTTCCATGGCAGTCTTCCTATGGACTTTCTATCCTCAGGCCCTGGCTTGTGCCTAGGTGGTCCCTTCACCATGGGCTGCACCCTGATGAATATTAGAACATAAGATCAGGCCACAGCCTATCTAGTCCAGCATCCTGTTGCACACAGTTGCCCATGGGCATCTCAAGCAGAGACCAGGGCAAACCTTCTCCTGCTCAGAAGCCTATAATAGATGAGAGGTTGGTGCTCTGGAAAGTTAATCCAGAGTGGTGTAGGCAGCTCCCAGCGGCTGAGGAAATTTAAGTGGTCTGACATCTTGGTCAGTACCTTGCCTTGTCAGAGAATTCCTGAGGCTTGAACTTGTGGCACCAGTGAGCTCTTCCTCCCTACTACTCCAGGAGATATCATACAGCCTTCCATCTATAGCTGTAAGTGTCCTGGGTTCAACCCTATCCATTCCCTCCCTCAATCCAATGGAGGTGGGTTTGAACAGTGAAGCTCCTACCAAGGTGGGCGTGTCATCCGAGGCAGAATTAATAGTGATGACAGGATTGTGCCTGGCCCTCCAGGGAGCTTCTGAGATTCCTGCCCCCTCTCAGGCCTTCTTTTTGGAGATCTGACAGTCTGTAGCCACCAAAAATAAAAGCACAGTTGGACATGGATGGCCAACCTTCCATCTCTCAGGTAAGTAGTGGAGGGTGCTGGCCTGCTGTGTTCCCTATCTACTACCAGCAGGCACTAGGTCTACTGCCTGAGGACTATTGGCTTTAACTCTACAGATGATTAACTGTCTGAGCCAGCAAGCCAGGGGCAAAAGCATCTCCTCTTCTCAGAAGTTGGCTTGTGCGCATCTTCTCTCTCTCCACTATATCCAAAGAAAAAGACCGCAAAATAAAAGCACTTGCTAGCTAAGGCTGATACTTCTAAGGAGAAGCCTGCTCACCCCTCCCCCTAGTGAATAAGGAAACTGCAATGCAGGCTGAGTCTTAAGGGCTGGCTTGACTCCCCCCACCCCACCCCACCCATCAATCACCCTTCCAGACTGAGACCTCCCTCTTACTAGTAAGTGAGCCAATCTTTCTATTACCCCTGGTTCTTCTGAGAATCTAGTTTACCTGGTCATTTTGCTCCAAAATGATAGGGGGGAGGGGAGTTTGAGTGACAAGCAGGGACTGTTGTAGGCTTGGTTCAGAGTGTCATCTGTCTCTTCCTGCAAAGTAGCATGAAGAATACCTGTAAGCATTCTCTCCCTTTCCTTCAGTCAGGGTTATAGTATGCTTTGTCTAGTGAAATACAATAAAATGTAAAATCTTGGAAGGCATAGTCACTGGAAAATAAAAATAAAAATGGACTTTCAGTTTGATCCAGTGTTGTCCCTTCTTGTTGTTATGGAAAGGAGAAGAATCTGGAATCACTTGGAAATTTCATTCTAATATTTCTGTCTTTGGGTTAACCATTTTAAATGTTCACAGTATTCTCAGCAATTAGTGAAAAGTGTTTTTGTCTTTATTATGATTAAAGCACAAGAGGTTATATGGTTTAGGACTATCTGTCTATAATGGCATCCATACATTTCTTTGAAGCAGGCAACCCATGCCTAATAATGTCTACCATATGTTGTCACCACTCCTCTCCTTTAGAGGCAGCTTGATATAATAGAAGATCTGAAAAACAGGTTGATTAGAGAAAAGAAGGATAAGCTGCTCCTGGAACAAAGAATCCGTGAAGAAGTCATACAGGAATGTGCTAAGATTTTTGCTAAAAAGGAAAGGGAAATTGAGTAAGTTTGCTACTGTGAATATTCTACCATATATTAACAACTGTACATTACATCCACATTGAAGCTTATTTAGCAGCCATCTGTTGGTGAATATTGTATTGCAAATAAGAGGGCAGGCTTAAATTTCTATGAGTTCTTTATCAGTAAACACAAAGGTAGTAAAATCGTTCAATAACAATAGTTGATGGAAAGACCTCTGTTAGTGTCCTGAATACATGTAACAAAATACATATTATAAAACCAAACCCTTTTTGGTTGTCTTATCCTATCCCTTCCAAATGGAAAATTCCACGAAGAAAGACAAGAAGGAAATTCCTTTTGTTATGGTAGTGAAGGGGTAGTGTTTTGTTGTTGTTGTCGTTGTTGTTGGTTAGAGGAGTATGTGTGTGCGGACAGTCATGTTTGCTAAACCTTTCTCACATTTATGGACAGACTCGTACAGTCAAGCAGTGATTCTGAGCACCTATAAGTGGGAGGAGTATTGCACAGTAGATAGAGCCTATTTTGAAATCCTGTTCCCTTTAGTTCACAATGGGAAGGAAGACACATTAAGAGATCCTGAGGCTTTAGAGCAGCGGTTCTCAACCTTCCTAATGCTGCGACCCCTTAATGCAGTTCCTCATGTTTTGGAGAACCCCAACCATGAGAGTGGGGCAGCTGGGAGGGAGGAGGGAGGGGCAGCGGGAGACTCATCGCGACCCCTCTGAAAGGGTAGTTCGACCCTCAAAGGGATCGCAACCCACAGGTTGAGGACCGCTGCTTTAGAGTATACCCCAAGGTATACATGGAAATAAAAAAAATGTAGTGATGAAGGTCAGTTTGTATCTATTTTTGATTGAGTTTAACTTCATTTCGGATTTCTCATTGTGCAATTTGGCAAATGTCCAAGCCAAATCTCCCCCTTTCCTCCTCTTGTATCCATTGAGTTATCCATTAGCATTTGAAGGAGCCTCCTAAATACAAGAAAAAGTTGAATCGGGAGTAAAGCAGATTTCAATTGCAGACGTGCCCCCGTATCCGCCGATTCACTCAAATGCAGGGACATGTTCCCATATCCGCTGATTTCCTGTCCAGTGATCCACTCAGCCATGGTCATCCAAAAGTTTATCTAGAGTAAACATGCTCCCATTATCCTTGGTTTTTGTTATCCATGGTTATCCCCTGCAGATACTGAGGCACGTCTGTATCCAAAATTACTGTATCATAATTTTTCATGTCTTAAAAGAGCTTTTTGGCTGGGTGAAATCAATGTAGTGCATCTATGAAGACTATTAGACGTACAGTTAATTTTTGTGACTATTATTCTTAGGTCGTTTATTGACGATAAGCAGGCAATAATTGAGGACAACTGTGAAAAACGCATGGAAATTTATAAGGAGATGCTAAAAGATTGTATCCCCTTGACAAATGGCACAGAAGGAATGGAAGAGATCCAAGAGACACAGTCTGATAAACAGGTAATCTTTTGAAGCTCCACAGGTAGTTTCTTAGGCCTTTACTACACTTAATTCCATTTTGATCCAGGTCAATGGATCTGGATCATATAGATTTATGGGCTGAATCACCACTGACTGCATTGATAATGTTGATCTAGCCCAGTGGTTCTCAACCTGGGGGTCGGGACCCCTTTGGGGGTCGAACTACCCTTTCAGAGGGGTTGCGACAAGTCTCCCACCACCCTTCCCTCCCACCTCCCAGCTGCCCCATCCCCGTGGTTGGGGGTCTCCACAACATAAGGAACTCCATTACGGGGTCGCGGCATTAGGAAAGTTGAGAACCACTGATTTCTAGCCCATGCTTGCAAAGCTGTGTCCCCGCCCCCACCGGTGGCTAGGAGCAGAAGTTCCTAGCCTCAGGGCTTGATGGAAAGGGGCTTCAGGTGACCAGCCCCTCTGTAATTCCAGATCATGAAGATGTGTCATTGTCAGGGATGTGAAGCCAAAATAGAGCTTTTTGATGAAGATTATGGGAATTGGGACAATACAGTGAGTGTAATAAAGTAGTTAGTAGAATGTGAAGAACTAAGCCAAATGTAGGTGTGAAGCAAAGATGTGAAACAAGTAGATAAGAGATGGAATGCTGGAATTTGGCCTTGAGTCTCTTGAACTGCTTCTCTGTGTGCCTCATTAAGGAGCAAACCTTGGGTAACAATATTTTACAAAATTATTTGTCACTTAGAGATATAATGGGTTATTTGCATCCTTTAGATGAGGGGTGTTTTTCCACCGCACTCCTTTAATCCGGATCTAAGAAGATCCGGATATAAGGAATGGGTGCTTCCCTTAATCCGGAACTACTATTGGCTGGGCACCCGCACATGCTCAGATGGCCAGTTGAGACCAGGCGGGTGCCCAGCCAATGAAGGGCCGCCCCCTCGAGCATGCTCATAACAATCCGGCCTAGTCTACACAGAATCAGGCCAGCAGGAGAAGGTAAGCCCCATTCACATGCCTGTGTGACCCTGGGGATGGGTTGGGGGCTTTTGGCTGGCATTCCTGCCCACCTCCGGAGCCCAATCTGGGGTTCGGGAGTGAGCAGGAATGCAGGGAAAGAAGGTACCCGGGCTGCCCACATTGGGTCCATAGGAGCCAATGGGAGCAGCCTGGGGGAGGGGCCGAGCTGTCACAGAGACAGTTCGGAATGCGCGGAGATGGTTTCAGAGCACTTTTTAGTGCTTTGAAGCTCAAACGTGTGGAGGGCAAGTTGGGACGCTTAGGGGCGGCCTGGAATGGATCTGGCCACCTGCAAGAGCGAATGCTGCGCCCCAGTGTGCCCTCCATGGTCCAAAAACCCCTTGTGTGAAAAGGCCTTCAGACTCTGCTGCCATTTTTACTTTGATTTTCTTATTTTTCTCTTGCAACAAGGGCAGGGAAACTGAAGGACAAGAAAATGAAGACTTTTCTTATATGGTAGAGTCACTACAAGATAATGTTGCTGATATTAAGCAACATGCTGAAAAGGCATACAAGTTCCTTGATACTTTAGAAGAACCTCAAACAACTATTGAACAGCTTGAAAAGCAATTGGCAGAAGTTACGGCTGAGTTATCCAAAGTCCAACTGGAGCTCTTGCGCAAAAATGAAGGTAAATATGCTGGAAAAAATAAAGCCTTGCCTAGACTACAAAACCTGTGTCAATAACTGTTGTTACATTTCTACTGCTGTTAAAGTTACAAAAAAAGATATCCTGTGATATTTCTTGATTTTAAAATGTGTTAGGTATCCTCCTTTTATATAAAAATTATACCTGTTGTCTCTATATGCAAGTACAGAAACAGCCTTGCAAGGAGGTATGTTTGGGCACATGGCATAGCATGATTGGCATTAGTATGACATAGCATGATGGGCTGTCAACACTATTTTGCTTCAAAAAGACACCACAAAATAAACCTGTTTACAGGAAATTTCCTGTTCCTTCTTTCACCCCTCCCTTATGCCTGCCAGGAAGGTCAAAGCACTGAGACATCCAGATGCAATCAGGATACTTATTGTCCTCTGTGAGGTATCCCATTGTCCAAACCATTGACAGCATTCATACTGTCATTTGTATAGCCATTTGTATAACCTGTCACATCAACAGCTCAAGGCACATTGAAATTGTTGACCATCTTGCATATCACTACTAATGGTGGTAGTGGAGTTTCTGACTTTTAAAGCTTATTAATATCTTGAGAAAATATGGCTGCAGCTCTATTGCCAAGAAGCTGAGGATACACTACAGTTTTCTTGTTGCAGATTCCTGTTCATGTGCCTGTTTCAACTGTGATGATTTTGTCCATCTGTTCTTACATGATATAAACAATGAACTAATTTATTAAACTAAGGTTTCTACTAGTTTTTTAAAATAAGAAATGTGTGCCATTGTCACCTTTCAGTTACATCAGAAATATAGAAGAATTCACGTCACTAGCTTATTTGATGCATAGTTCAATGTGTTAAATTCCCTCCATAGCATTTATGTATTTTATGTAACATTTGTTAATGTGTATTTAAAATAAGTGAATAAGTAAATAAATCTGTATTGTAGATCTGACAGTACAAGAAAATAAACTGAGTGAATCTTCTAAAGTGCTACAGGATGCTACTAAGGTAAGCGGGCCTCTGGTTTGTCTAAGATCAGACTTTACTGTATTGAAGTTTATTTGGTTAAGTTTGTGGCTTGTTTAGAGGTGATGACAGCAACCAGCCTGGATAATTTTAAGAAAGAATTATATAAATTAATGGTGGATTGGTGTATAAGTGGCTACTAGAATGGATGCCTAGATACTGCCACTTTGGGATGTGTACAAATGGGTTTTTTGGCATTTGATTAATAATGAATTGAATGTTAGAAAATGTGTATTTGTTGAAACAGATCTCCTTTGAATGTGTAGGAGTCTATTTGATATGAATGTATTCGTATGAATATCCAATATGAAAGAATACTTATCCGATACATATCTGACATGAACGCATATGTATCTAATACGTATCCAATATGTATCTGATACATATCCCATTACATATCTGCTCTGAAATAGGGATGAGCAAAAATATTCGAAAATTCAAAAATCTGATTCGAATCCAACCAATGTTGACATTCAAATTCGAATCGGATTTCTTAAGATTCGAATTTAGACATTCAGACAGATTTCGGATGTTCCGAAACATTTGTTTGACTGATTCGAAACATTCGAATGTACAGATATGTATGTATTACATACGTATCTGTACAAACATTATGTGTATCTGTATGCATTTGCATTTATAATACGGTATGAAAACGGGATGCGTACGAAAAGTGTACGGATATGTATAACACATACGAATGTTGTCGACATTCATATCTTTATGATTCTATCATTCAACCAAATAGATGTGAATGTTTCGGATTCGAATCAGTTTTTTTAACATTTGAATTTTAAACATTTGAATTGAATTGAATGTTTTGACATTCGATTCAACTCGAATTTGAATGCTCAAAAAAAATTTCATGCACATCCCTACTCAGAAAGCAACAAATTCATCCCATCTTGGGCTGGGTTAAAGAGGGTTCCATTGCTGTGTCTCAGCTTCAAATAATGCTGATGAAACAGTGCACAATGGTTCCTGGTATTTTGAGGTGCACCTTGCATTGGTAGCTGCCACTTTGCCTACACCGGTTCCTGGTTTGTTATCATAAATCACTTTCAGCCAGAGTTGTTGTGGGTAATAACACAAAATAGATTTAATGCAAATCAGTAGTAAAATGCTGAAAGGGAAAGTAGACCATGCACCTCCCACTCCGGTCTGCATTCTTCCTTGGCCTAGTCTTTGCATTATGAAGCAGGGAAGAAATGATCCAAGCTGGTTATGTATCTGTGTTATATTCTAATCTGCAGATGGCTATAAGGTACACACAAGCCTAAAGTTGTTTCTCTTCTTTTTAAGAAAATGGCTCTGCAGAACCAGCGCATACAAGAGCTAAGTCAAGTTGTGGAGCAAAAGAATGATGAAATAAGCAGGATGGAAGTTCGGATCATTCAGCTGGAAACTCTAATAAAAGAGTCTGTGAGTACTGAGCTTTCCACTTGTCAGTTTCCCCAAAATCCAGTTCTATGTTAATAAAGCAATGACAGAAATGTGCTGTCTCAGGGCAAAAGTTCAGCTAATATGGTGGTACTCCTCTTATCACTGGAGAGTTGGGCTGTATCCAGATGTCAGGTACTTATTCCACTATATTTGGATATTCCAGAATATGCTGTACTCCAGCATATTCAAATATAGCAGAGTAAGTAACTGACATCTGGATTCACCCTTGAAAAAAGTATTTTTGATAGGGCATAAGAACCTATCAAAACAACATGTAACATATCCATAAGATTTTTGAGGATGCTGAATACTCTAGAGTGTAGATGTCAAACTCAGGCCCACTGGTCAAATCAGGCTTGCAGTGTAATTATATTTGGCCCATGAGAAAATACCAAATGTCTACTAGAGCTGGCCCGCTGTGTGCCATCTCTAGCAGACATTTGGTATTTTCTCATGGGCCAAATATAATTATACTGCTGATGTGTTGGCATGTTAATCAAGACCTACAAGCACCCCCTCCTCTGTTGACGTTCATTAGCAACCTCATGCTACCAGTCACATCAGACCACCCCTCTCCAAAATGGCTGCCAAATGACAGGTGGAAAACCGGCTTTCTAGAAAAGTGAATGCCCGAGATGTGTCTTTTATTTGACAATTGATTTGACACGTGTTTTTAGTATTAAGCTTTGCTTGTTCCACATTCAGTGTTTAAGTAAAACTTGCTTCCATATGAAAAGGTTCATCATTATACTGATGAGAAGGAAAACCTTCCTCACTTGTAGACATTTTTTCAATAAATATCAAGGTTGGCCAAGTTTTTTGTTTTGGCCAAAGTGTATTTGAGTTTGACACCCCTGCTCTAGAGCTCTTGCCAGTGAAGATGCCAATCTAACTTTCTTGATGGGTCATATATGACAGCAAAAAACAAAACAAAAACCAGGTTTACAGTAAAACAGTAAAATCAAGTTTACAAAAAAGATAAAATCATATAAAACATACAAAGATAAATTAATAAATCAAAAGAAAAACAACATCTTAATTATTTGTCCTCATCACCCTTACAAGACACCCCATTCAATTCAATGAATAAAACACTGATTTTAATTTGTATTGGATTAATATATATACTGTATCAAATGTTGCCTTTTAGATTTTGAGCAAAGCAAATTCAATTTTGACTGGCCTAAGGTACATGATGCATTTTAAAACCAACCTTGTAGCAAATTTGGATTTTGATCAGAGCAGAATGTGGCCAGTCCTGACTTCAGTTTGTGCGGTAACAAGACTGGGTTTGATTTTTGCAAACTAACGGCAGCAATGAGCAAACTAGGCAGATGTCATAGAGTAGAATTAAAGTGAGCAGAGGAGGCAGAAGAAAGTAATAAGAGTGTGAAGAAAGTTAATGGGTCCTTAGTGGGTACTCTAGTGCTAGTGGAAAACCGCCCTGTAATAATCAAATCTAAATTATTCTATTACATATCTCAACCAAATCCCGATGGTCCATTTAGTATTGTCCTTCTATCCCAGGACGATTGTTGATAATTCTGCAAGCATTAACTGGTTCAGCATAGATTTGTACTCTTGGATCTACTGACCTCTATAACTTAAAAATATACTCAGTTCAGGATAATATAATAGATCGAAATTCATAATCTTCTTATATAGTCCAGAATTAAACCCCTTTCTACTGATACACTATCCCCTTAAGTCTCCAAGTGAATGATAGTCTAATCTACCTGTCTGCAAGTGAATGATAGTCTCCTGAGGGTCTATGAAAAAGAGTTTGAGGAACTCTGCTTTATATTATTCTAGGAAAACACAATTGCTACTATTAAGCAAGAAATGGAAGAGGGGAACCTTATGAAAACAAAGTGCCCCAGTGTTAATGAATCAACGGAGAAAGGTGCCAGCGCTGGAAGAAAACGTCATTTTGAAGCTGGAGAGGAAGGTCCCCCTGCAAAGCAAGGTATCGTGTCCTGTTCTGCAGATACACAGAGATGCTTGAGGTCAAAGAAAACCTGGGTGTTTGAATGAAGTCAGAATTGAAGCCACAGCAGTAATTAATGGTTGAGAAGAAAGCCAGCTTTCAAATAAAAAATATGTCCATATTGCTTAAACTCTTCATTGCTTTTATTTTATGGAACTCGAAAATAAATGTGCTTTAATCGAAACTAAAAAACTTTTTGTTGCTATGTGTCTTATTCCTTCTCCTTTCCTAAACTATCTTCTACAAACTTTGTGCATATTTCTGTGTGCTCAGTGCTGATGCTGTGTTCTGCAAGTTGGCCACGTTATTGCTTGTTCTCCACGTTAATTTCCTCTCCTGTTCTCTGTTCAGCATTGCTCACTTTGGATCTCTATGAAACGTAGAGACTCCTGCTTAGCAATGGTAACCACAGTTTAAAGCTTTAAAATAATAAGTAAGACACCACTAGAAGATCTTTGGAGACCATGCGCCTGTTCACGCTTACCTTCCTGGAGCAATTCCGGCTGCTCTAGGGAAGGCCCATCTGCACACAGCACCACTTCTGTAGTCCTGGAGTTGACCAGCAGCTTTCTCCAGCTGCCCCATCATCATTGGGAACAGCAGGTGAGCCCCTGGTTGCATTGCAGCATTTGCACGCTCTTCCAGGGGAGAATGCTGTGTGTAGGAATGGCAGTGAGGCTGCACAATTGCATGGCAAGGGGCAATCGACATGGCAATATCCCAGGACAAGCTGGATGTTGCCTTGGCTATTGCTATAGTGATCCAGCCTGCCCGGGCTGAGTCATCTGCACTTTAAGTGCTGGTGATCCAGCTGGGGAGTGCATTAGTACTTGAAGTGTAGATGCTTCTCTGTGCACCTGATCTTCACCTCAGAGGGACGATATTCTTATACCATCCCACTAAGTGCAGACGTGTCGCATCTATATGACCCTGTGTAGCATGCAACAAATCCAAGGAATAGAAGGAGATAGATGTCTTGTCCTTAGGTCTTATAGCCACAGTGGGAAAGACTCAAATTATTCCTTGTTTCTTTTAAGGGATGGATTCTACGTAACGTGTTTACAGAAGCTAATTTAAAAGAACATATTCATTGTTCTGCACCAGAATGCAAAGGCATGTCTTCTGCCTGAGCCTGAGGATACAGATTTACTAGACTATAAGCTTCCTTTTATGCTGCAACAGTTGTTGGCCAATCTTTGCTGCATCCCAACACATTGGGCATTTGTGCATGTTCAGTTTCCTAACTTTGGATTTGACATATGTTAAAATTTACCAACTTTCCCCATAGATATTCAAGGATGTTCTGTTTTACTGTCTTAACACATTTTTCTGTCTGCTTAACTGCTACTTTGTGGGTTTCTTATCTCTTCTGAAGCATTCATGTCTTACATTGACTTCAGTCTATAAGTAGCTGAGCAGGGGGCAGCTAGACAAACGGCGGAGTTTCCTTTTGATCTGAAACAATGTGTTGCCCTTGGGGAAAAAATCAGGGTAGTAGGCCAGGGTTGTAAACAGTGCTAAAGTACATGCTTTGAATACAAAACATAACAAAAACTTCCTTCTGTCCCTGGTATGTTTAATTAAATCTACGTGAGATGGATGTCAAACCCAGAGAAATGCTGCCTTTTGGGTGGAGTAGTTTTATTCAATATAAATTAGCTTTCTAAGTTCAATTCGTGTGTGCGTCAATCATTCAAAGGCTCCCTTTTGGCACATGGGATCTTACTTGTCTCTGGAGCTCTAAGTCAACTGTGCCTTTTATCTTTTCTGAGCTGAAGTGCAGTAACACAAACAGTCTCCCATAGGAGGGAATTATCAGGGCTTGAAGAAAAACAAGATTAGATAACAAAAAATGGTAATTTCAGAAAGCATACTGTATGTATTAATGTTGTTTCTTTGACAAGAGCCTTTTAAAGCTCCCAACCCTTGGGGTTTAAAATTCCATTAACATTATATTGATTCAATCAGTCAAGTTATTTGGAACAAGCTTTCTAGGTCCATACTGCTCAGTGAAGTTATTCATACTTTTTACAGCTACAGAACCAGTTTCCCAGCTCACTTAAAATTTGAGAGTAGAGCAGTGAATAAGGAATGAGATCCAGGTGCATTAAAAGTATATCTATTTTTCTTTGTACGAGTACTTTTTTTTTTTTTGGCTACAAAATGTCTGATGGTATGCACATTGGCTTTCACTTGAATAAAAGTAACTGTCTTTTTAATTTTTGTAGGATTGGTTAACAACAATTCAAAAGATGGCATATCAAAAAAGGAAGCGGAAGAGAAGCAACCTCACTCTCAGAAGGAAAAGGGAGACATAGCATTGGAAGAAAAAAATAAAATGCTAGAAACAGAGTTGGCTACTCTTAGAGAGGAGCTAGAAAAAGTAAAACATGAAAATGAGGAGCTTTCTAGAAAAGTAGTTGGCTTCTCTCTGAAGCTTTCTTCTTCAGAAGAGAAAGCCTCTGGCTTGAACACAGAACTCCAACAGCAGGAAGCTAGTTTTAGGAAGATAACATTAGAATTACTTGCTCTGAAAGCCAAAAATAAGGGACAAGAAGAAAGAATTCAGACACTGCTTCAAGGAATTGAGGCACTTAGCCAAAACATTAAAGAAAAGAAGGCAGTGGAGGTGAAAGTAAGAGAACTGAGCAAATTAGGTACACAGGGCTGTAGTGTAGAGTTTGGCTTGAAAAATCCATTAGATGGGATGCACGATGAAAAAGAGGGCCTTGAACATCCTAGTCAGGGTGAAAGCAGTTCTTTTCACTATAGCATTGAAGCCATCTGGGAGATGAGTAAGCAGATCATTCAGTCTTCATCTCAGAAAAATAATCAGATTGAAGAGCTTCTCCAACAAGTTGAGCACTTTCAGAGACGAGCCTTAGATGCCGAAGAAGGAAAGACTCAGCTGAGGTTAAAGCTGAGTGAAGCTGCCAGTCAGTCCAATGCATACTTGCTGGAGAAGGAGTGTCTCCTTAAGCAGCTAAGGGACCTGCAACAGGAAAATGCTCTTCATGCTGAAAAGTGTAGAGAAGAGGAGCGGAGAGCGCTTGGTTACCTTGAACAAATAAATAATAATAATGAGCTATTGGAGGAGTACAGGTCAAAAGAGGCCAGCTTTGTTCATTTAGAGCAAATGCTGAAAAATAAAGAATCTGTGATTTCAGTCATGGAAGGAGAGAGGAACAACTTTCAGGAGAAAATTAACTTTTCAGAATCAGAAGTTAAAAGATTAATGGATCAGGAATTGCAGCTGAGGGCAGAAATCCTGGAACTGAGAGATAAATTAAGATCTGTTGACGTTGAGGAGAAGAATAAAGAAAGATTAACACAAGCTGTGGAACAGTAAGTAATCACCTCCCATTTATAATACTGTTTTGACATTATCGTAAATCTAAGGGGAATGTGCTTATCTCTGGAAGTAGGGATCTGCAAAATTCCTTTCTCCATTCCCTTTGCATCAAAGCAAATGGAATGGAATTTCACACTCGTGCAAATGGAGCCACTTCGAGTGTGCTAGGCTTCCAGTTTGCTTCGAATTCTCTTCCAATCCCTGCTGCCAACGGACAAGTCTCCAGGTCTCATCTGCATCCGATCCAAATCCATTCTGGAGGGTGTTGGCAGCTGCTCTGAATGTAATGAAGCTTCGAATGAAGGCACAAAAGCTTTTGCTTCGCATGCAAAGGTCAGTCTTTGAATATAGTCACGATTTAATTCGGATGCAGAGTTTCAAACATTCACAATTCATATGAATTGCAAAGGTGATGAACAGTTTCCGCCCATCCCTATCTGGAAGTTTATATGTGAAGCTTGTTCAAATACCTCATTGTGCTTTGAATTGGATTTTGCTCTTGTATGTTTTAGTATAAAAATGACTAACCTTTGGCATTCCAAAGTTGGGCTACAGTTCCTGTTTTCCCTAACTGCCATGTTAAATAGATTCCAACAACATCCCATGGGACCACATTGACTATTCCCGCTTTTATTACTTAACTGTACTGTGTAAATTATTTTTTTATTAATTTGTGTGGCTATGTTGTAATTTTGTTTTGTTGTGGGCCATCAGAACAGTAAAAATGCAACGAAGACAACTGTTAATTTTATGTATTCATTATTTTTGGGCTCTCAGACTCTTCTGGAATATATCTTAGATTCAAGAACTTTAATTTTGAAAGTTGTTCTAGAACTGTCTAGGTTATATTGATAAGAATCATGGATTGAAACCCAGGATATTAAAGCTTGAGGCACATGTACAAGGAACAAGCCTGATTGAACCTAATGGGATTTCTGATTAAGCTAAGCCAGCTTGGGACACAAACTTCTTTTTAAAAGGATCTGGAAATATTTTCACTTAAGGACATATGAGAAGCCCTGCTGGATCAGGCCACAGCCCATCTAGTCCAGCATCCCATCTAAGACAGTGGCCCGCCAAATGCCCATGGGCGTCTCAAGAAGAGACAAGGACAAACTTTTTCCTGCTCTCAAATCCCAGCAAATGACCTTTGAAGCATCCTGCTCGCCCCCCCCCCCCACTTAGTTTTAAAATATGGATTCTAAGCACTGTGTTGGGCACCAAGGTCCTTGGATCTTAACATCTGTAACAAATAACTTGCTGGAGAAAGAAGCTGGGGACAGTTACATTTTATGAGATGGACCATAGAGTATAGGGCCTTTTCTGCACTTACTGTGTTGTAATCTGGGTCAGTGGGTCCCTAGTAATCTGTGTTACATGGAACTGCATTAACTTGCAGATCAGGAGACCTGTGATCCGGATTAAATGGCCCTTTGATTCAGATCACCAACAAGTGCAGAAAGAGCCTAATCAGGTTCAGATTCGGATTCTGCTGTTGAGACCAGAGGAGATTTTGCCAACTTACTTTAGTGCAGTGAAAGTGTCATGATGTGGTATTTCTGGTGATCATGTTATAACTTGGAAAATGCTGAAGCTTCTTGCTGCTCTGCAATCATTCCCTGGGTTTGGTCTTTTCTGGTTTTCTAGCATTCCCTTTGATACCTTTTACCCCTGACTTCGGGGCTGCAGATCATCAAGTTGAGCAGCCTTGTTTTGAAAGCTTTGTCTGACTCTTTGTGATCTCATGAAACATGGCATGCTGGGGCCCTCTATCTTTCACTTCCTGAAGTGTGCCCAAGATCATGTTCATTGCTTCCATGATGCTATCTGTCCATCCTACTGTCTGCTGTCCCATTCTCTTTTCACCTTCAGTATTTCCCACCATCAGGGTCTTTTCTAGGGGTGTATATGAATGGGTTTTTGACACTCAGTCTTCCTTATGGCCCAATTCTCATAGCCATATATTAATAGAAATCTCTTACAAAGGATGAGGGCCTGTTGCTGGGGTAAAGGGATGTGGTATCAAATAACGTTTCACAAACTACAGGTTTTCTCATTCACAGCATTAGTAGTAGCAGATGAATAGGCATAGAGAGACAAAATGAGCAATGGGTTTTTTTAAAAAAAAGCTTCAGAAGGCCTTGGTCCTAGGTAGACTTTCACGGCCAGTTTCAATCTCATTTGTAGCGGTTTTGGAACTATTATGCCGTGTTCCAGGTTTCTTCTGAGTACCTAAGTTTTCGGATATAGCTACGATATCCATCTTCAGAGGGTTTGGCTTTTAGAAGGGTTAAAAGCGACTGGGTCAAAAAGCAACCTTCCAAAAGCCAGACCCTCTGAAGATGGATATTAGCTTCTCAGAAGAATCCTGGAACATGGCATAACAGCCTCAGAACTGCTACAAATGAGATTCAGAAGGCCTTGGTTCTGATCTTTTGTTTGGTTTGCTAAAGTTTGACTTTGAGCCATCAGTATTGGGTATTTTGAATAAATTATATATGTCTTCATCCAGGTTGAGTAAAGAGCTCTCCGAGAGTACCTCTCTTTCTACCCGTCTGCAGACAGAAATCCAACGGAAGGATGAGGAATATGCAGACCTGAAGGAGAAGCTGGCTGACACCAAAAAGCAAATTGAACAAGTCCAGAAACAGGTTTGTAAGAATAACAGTTGTGAAGGAGGAGGTTTGGCTCTAGTATGCCTTTAGTTCAACAATTGCCTTCTGCATCACTTCCTTTTTATTTGCACTGACACTACTGGATATCTGATCTGATACGGTGTGCCTATTGTTGTCCTTCATCGGTCCCTGTGGGTACCAACTGAGATCAATAGGATGTAAAGGCTGGCTAGCAAAGAACAGATGAATCTTTTGAAAATGACAGAAATCTCTGCATTGCCTTGCAGGTATGTAGCATGCGTGCTGAAGAGAAAATGTTACGGAACAAAGTCAACGAACTTGAAAAGGCTAAAAATCAACTTACTGAAGAGTTAGACATCAAGCAACGCACAATTCAGGAATTTAAGAAGGTATCGCAAAACAGCTTTCAAAGCTTCCTGTATTGAAAACAATTACCACAAATATGATGGAGTAAATTGAGGTTAACAACAAACTCAGGGCCTTTTAGCTACCTCATATTATTTAACAATGCCAGCACACCACTTTTTTTCCTGATAAGTTGCTGTTACATAGTTCAGCTCCCACAAATACTAGTGCTGGTGATGCAGAATACATTTTGGGGGCCTTGACAAACTGCCAAAGTCAATTAAGGACAATGAGATTGCTACTTCCTCTGAGGACAGAACTGGAAAGGAATGCCTAGGAAGGGTTATCTTCATGCCGTTCTGGAGAAAAGTGACAGGTGGTGCTCTAAGCAAAGCTTATAAAGGTAGCCTTACTAGAACAAATAAGGAGATGTAGAGTATACTCTTATATTACCTTGCCAGTTGAGTGGCTGTTATTCAAGGATGGTTTATTACCCTCCACCGTGTGGCAGTCAACAGGGGGCGCTTTGCAAGCATGGATTCTCCATTTCCTTGGTATTTTACTCTGTTGCACTTGTGGCAATTTTCTCATCTTACCTTTCTGACCATTATTGCTCATTATTTCATCTTTTCTATTGGATTCTTCTGTCTCCTTTTTGGATTTCCTTCTATTATAACCTTTAAAGATAAAGCCTTTTTCTTTTCTCAAGCCTCTCCATCTTCTCTTTAGTTGGTTGTAGAGGCTGTTCTGTATCGCCCTCATTTACAGTCGGGACTGTGCCATCTTGAGGGGGGCATTCAGGAGTGACCCAACCAGGTCCATCTGATTATCTAAAGATTTTTTACTCAGTCTCCATCTGCTGAAGATGTTCAGCTAATGAGGGCCTTGTAAGTCTCATTGGTCACCTTTGAAGACCGTTAGAGGATTTTGTCTAGGACCTGCATGATCAGCATGGGAAAAGGCAATAAGCATGAATGCTAGACTCTGGTGATGTTAGAGGACACTGAGGCATCTAGTCTTATAATAAGGAGTAGAAGGAGGAAGCCTTTTACTCAAATTGCTATTTTACAGCAGTATCAGAAGGCAACAAGGGGTGTTTTTCCACTGGCAGAAAGTATCCATTTTAGCACCCATTAAGGACCCATTTGGCTCAGAGCTGGATAACCCCATTTCCACCACAGACCCCCCTTAGAGACACATTTGTTTCCACTGCAGTTCGGGAAATCCGGATCCTTCAGGACCTATAATCCGGATTTCGTGTAGACCCCATTAAAGGGGTCTACAATGGGGTCTTCAGCCTGATAAATAACTTGGGAGACAAGATTGACCCCTGGAGAACCCCACAAGTGAGTTCCCAGAGTGTTGAGTCTCTATCTCCCGTGACAACTATCTGAGATCGGAGCAGAACCAATGCCAAGCACGGCCTCCCACTCCTAAACTCCGTAGCCTCTCCAAAAGGATACCGTGGTCAATGGTATCAAAAGCCGCTGAGAGATCCAGGAGAACCGACAGGGTTGTATTTCCCCTGTCTCTCTCCTGGAGAAGGTCATCAGCCAGGGCGACCAAGGCATATATAGACTGTTCCTTAATACTGAGAGTTTGTAGTTCATACATACCTTCCGTTTTTGTATTCCCAAATTAGGAACAGCTGAATAAAAAACCGGAGGATATTATGCAGCAGTACCAGAAGGCGTGTACTGGTATGTAATGAGCAAGACTTGTCATTTTGTCCCTCTGCATGTTTATTTTTGGTTGCCTTTTGGATTTTATCATTGATTTATATCCATTTTTATTATTATATTATATAATTTTTAGCTGTTATCTTTGTGTCACTTCTTTTGCAAAAATTTGAGTTAGGAGTTATGACGGAACGAACTGTAAAACTGTTCTGAAATGCTACATGATTTGAACTTTGGTAGGCCAAGAATGTGAGTGAGGCTCTAAATAAGTGTGTATATATATTAAATAAAAATGTTTGGCTATTTAAGATAGAAAAAATAGTTTGGAAGATTTGTAAATTTTGATATTTTATTAGCTGTTCTCTATAGCAATCTCATAACTGCTTTAGCAAGCACAGCATTAGCTTTTCCCACATCCCAATATAAAGAATAGGATGAGGCAGAATTGTTTAAGGCAAGTTAGGCAACAAATAGTGTTCTCTGCAGTACAGAGTTAACGGACTGAATTAGACTGACTGGAGCTCTTAATGGGCTTAATCACTCTATAAGTAATGCTAAATGAGTTATACATCATAATGTAGGATTGGTTTCCACAGTTCCAAGTTCCTCTGAATTACAGGAGGCTTCATTAATACCTTCAGCCACTGACTGCAAAGCAAAAGGAGTTTAATCAAGTCCCCACTTTACATTTTGATATGGTATCTGATTGTTGCTACTTAAGGGTGTCTCTTCCTTCAATAGTGTATTCTCTAGGCATATAAGACTGTTACCTGTCCAGTGACCCCAAATTAAGGGAAGTCTCACAATGATCAAGGAAAACCCCATGGTTTGCAACATTAATTAAATAATGTGAGGTCACTAGGGCTGTAAAAAGTCCTAACAACTGAAGCCATGTTGCCTGCAGCTTCATTTGGCAAATTGTGTTGAATTCTGAAATGTCAAGATAATGGGGAAATTTGTTCAGCAAAAGTAGGAAGACTGAGCACTGCTGGATCAAGCCACATCCCATCCAGTGCAGCATCGTGTCTCACACAGTGGCCCACCAGTTGCTTCTGAGCATCTCAAGCAGAAGACAAAGGTGAAACCTTCACCTGCTCTCAGATCCTTTCAAATGGCCTTTAGAGTTTCCTGCCTCTCTCTAGCCTGGAGGCATTATCTAGGCATATATGGAATTGCATGTAGTAATAAAGATGGTCTGTCAACCCAGGTAATGCTGTTTATTTTATTCTCACTATTACTGTTAGAACTTGGGACAAGGGATGTAACTTTAAATTTGAAAGATTGTTGTTACTGTTTTTTGTTTTGTTTTGTGCCACAGAGTTGTGGCCATGGGCATCTCTATGCAGTTTTCTTGGCAGATATACAGAAGTGGTTTGCCATTACCTACTTCCAGTGAGAGGCTGGGGATCGAACTGGCATACCTCTGCTTTCTGATCAGTCCGCTCTATTACTGTGTTACTGACATTCATTTCATGATAAGATATCCCATCAGTCAGTTAGTCAAAGAGTGCTTAAAAGAAGAAAACAGTATTTTTCAATGTTTAGATCTGAGCCTCAAGGAGAAAATAATTGAAGACATGAAACTAACTTTAGAGGAGCAAGAACAGACGCAGTCAGAACAAGACCAACTTCTGGAGGCCAAGTTGGAAGAGAATGAAAAACTCATGGCAGGTAACCTTATGAGGAAATGTTGTGTTTTATCCATCTCCACATCCAGTTTTTCAAAATACTAAATATGTCATAGATCTAAACACTACTACCAAAGGGTATTTTGAAATCTTTCTTTTATTTGGGATATTATATTACACTGTTTTTCTACATTGGCTATTTGTGTCTTTTGGCAGTGAATTCAAAATATAGAGAGTGTAACTTGATCCGGATTCCCTACATGGGTGCAAAGGTGTTTCCACGGTAGGAGGGTAGCAATGGGTGCTACTCCTCCTGTGGAAACACATTGGGTGCTTCCATTAATCCAGATCTACTAGATCCGGATTAAGGAATGTACCCATTCCTTAGATCCAGATCTTCTTAGATCCAGATCTAAGGGCTGCAGTGGAAAAACACCCAATGTTACTTTGGCCACATAATGGGGAGATGACTTATTGGAAAAGACCGTGACACTGGGGAAGAGTGAAGGCAAAAAGAGGGGATGCAAGAGGGTGAGATATTTAGATAGTGTTTTATGCAGTGACCATGAGCTTGGGCAGATTCGGGGAGATAGTTGAAGACACTTGGGTGTGCTGTGTTGTGGTCCATGGGGTCATGAACTGTAGGACACAACTGAATGACTAAACAACAGTATGTGGTTATTTAAGTTTTTTTTCTGGTTTGAAATAATGTGAGATAAAGTGAGCTCCTGAGTTATGTTTTATATATTTACCAGTGAAGATCAAGTTATTAAAAATGAAACTATGTTGGTTTCAGCAGGGCTTAGTATAGTCTAGTAAAAAATTAGAAACCCTACTATTAAGCCTTCTGATACAACAAGTTGTGGAAAGTTATAAGCATGGAAAAACTGAAGTTCAGTGGGCAGGGCATATTAGGCTGCAGAGAATAATCTTAATCTATACAGTGAGATGTAAATTTTATTAAATACAACAAGAACTCTTGGAATTACTTTTTCCTGGTAGAATTGGAAGAATGGAAAAAAAGGTGCCACAAACTAGAGAAGCAGAATAGTAATCGTGGAGAAAAAAATGGTAATACACAATGTGAAAAAAGCACAGAATTTCTTGATGAAAAACTGAGAGAAATACAAGAAAAACTGAGGGTAAGGGCCTTTGTTTGTTTGTTTCTGTCATAGTTTAAAGATGATATGTAATTTCACAGAAAAACTCTAATACCCCATTTTTTTTTACATTTTTTGTCTTACGTAGTTGTTAAAATTGGTCACAAACTGCTCTGGGATTCTTGCTGATTTCCCCACAATTTAAATAAAACTCATTTTTGAATACCTGCTAAATGAGCCAGCATTGTCCATGTTTCTGATTTCTAAATGTTGTTATCTTGCCCGAATATCTTAAACTAGCTTGCCTTAGCCGATTGAGTTTGTATCTGAAAAAATACCCAGATGCTTTGGGAATGTATATTTTATATTTCCTACACCTGATGTTTGAGTTACAATAAAATATAAAAACAGATAAAGTAGGTTATCTAAATAGTAACGGTGCCTGCACGAGGAGGGAATGTTATTCACACTAAAGTTGGCATTAGTAAATTCTAGCTGGTCTCACCAGCTTCATCTGAGTGACTCAGTATACAGTACAAACAGATTTCTCTTAAGCCTTTATTAATATTTTCTCTGACTATCCCTCCACTTATGTGGACACCCTTAGGAATGGCTTTGGGCATTATGTTTCCTCATTTGTTAACATGACATTCCTTTTGAGAAGTGTGATGCCTGCCTAAGCCATCTGCTTGCCACGTCTCTGGGTACCTGTATGTGCCAGAATGAAAACCAGGAAGCATGTGGTAATGCAGTGGAGTGGGCATTTCCTCAGAGGTGCCCATCCCAGGTGCCTCTCACTTCAAGCATGAAAACATGACCTCTGTTTCTTCTACATTAATTACCTGCTTTGTACCTTAGAGTCTCCAAGGGGTAGGTAGCGGGGTGTAAAATACTAGTTCACCTATAGAATTGGTTCTCTAAAACTTCTATAGTTCTTCAGTTTCTTTGTTTCCCACCAGATAATTGGGGGAAAAAAGAATCATCATCATCATCCTGCCCTATACCTGAAGGTCTCAGGGCGGGTTACAACATTTAAAACCAAATATAAGCATATTAAAATAATAAGTGTCTTAATGAATAAATGTGTATATGTATGAAAACAAACAAGCATAACCCTGACAGAACTGAATTGTTTGTATAGTAGGGAGGAGGCACGATAGTGCAACTATATTAATGACTAACATTTTACTAATATTAAGGGGGGTACAATTTATGGGAATAGGCTGCCAAGGGGTATACAAACGAAAAAGGGTAGAAACCACTGGCTTAGAGGCTACCACCAAGAAGGCCTTAGCCCTGGTCCCCATCCACCAGGCAGGGCAATATGGCAGAAGGCTGTTCCATAGAGCCTTCAACTATGGCAGTGATGGCGAACCTTTTGAGCTCAGTGTGTCAAATTTCGCAAGAAAACCTAGCTTAACTCGGGTGCTGTGTCACTTCCAGAAATATCCATAATTTTATGATATTTGTAGCTCTAGTAAAAAAGTTATATTTTCGATATATGTATTTTATTAAAGGCAAAAACAGTTCCTTACATTAGTGACTTTTGTTGCTGAATTTCATTTGCTAAATCTTCAATTGAAAGTTGGTATTTCGTACACTTCAAGAACAAGCAAGCACTACACGCCCAGGTGCCAGGGTGACCATGTGTGTCACCCAAAAGGGCTTGGCATGTCACTTGTGACATGCGTGTCATAGGTTAGCCATCACTGAACTATGGCATGTGCTCATTTCTGCAATCTGAGCAGCACCAGTGCTGAGGATCCTAATACAATTGAGAACTTTTTTTTCTAGTCCGAATCTGATGACAATTATTTATTGCAGTTCTTGCCATGATGTCTAGTGCCCTCTTTTCAATTCATGTTTTAGTCTTGTCTTTCGTGTGTATTATTGTGCTCTCTACTAGTATTACATAATGATGAACAGCTGCTCAGAAATGTTTCAGTTAACAAATGTGCCAGGCGAGGCTTTTTTCAGCATGTACACCCATAGTTTTGAGTGCAGTTCAGCGTAGCTTGTTTTCTTCATGTCTTGCAAATGCTTTTAGCTGTAAGAATGATGCTCTTTTTAAAAAAATCAACATTGTTGTTGCCAAAGAACAGTCATATACTTTTTAAAGAGCCTCTCCCATGCGCTAAGAAAAGTACACTTACTTTGATTAATTTTTAATTTTTAAAACAGGAATCTGAAGAACTACATAAAATAAATCACAGAAAGTGGCTGGCAGAAAAAAACATCCTTATAGCTCAGGCAAAGGAGGCAGAGGTTCACCGAAACAGAGAGATGAAAAAATTTGCTGGAGACAGAGAACAACAGGCAAAGCAGCTCATAGAAGCCGTAAGCGTGCTTACATAGTTTGCAGATGAATTCAGAATAGAAAAATCTAGTAAATTCTCCCTTAGCCTTGCTAAATGAAGTTCTACAGTCTTCAGTAAGACATTTTTTTAGGAAGTGGTTATAGAAGTGTTTTCTTGAAATAAGGGCTACCACTCATACATTCTTTCTGTTTTACCAAAACCAGACTAAATATACTCTCCACACAGATGTTATTCAGGAGATACAAATTTAAGAGTCTGACCTATCATTAAATACCTACTGGGATGGTCCGGTGGTGATATAATAACATTTTTACTAGAGTACACAGATTCTATAGTAACATCAACAATAGCCAAGTTCTTCTCATTAACCAAAAAGATCAGAAGCCAACTATTGAAAAATTTTAGTGTACTCTCCTTGTTTTTACCTCAATTTTAAATTCATTTTTTAACTTCATTGTTTTAACTCTGTTTCTTTATGGGTCTATGATGTCCATTAATAATTAACTGTGACATTCTTTGAGTTATATAATATAAAATGGCTTGTGGTTTGTAGAAAGAAGGTGATTGGTGTTTTTTAAAGAGTCACTTATGTTGATGTTCAAATGGTCACACTTACTGTGTGTTATTCTTTTCAAGTCAGGCTAGGTTGAGAGGTGGTCAAGCTTTCAGATTGAGGTGAGGAAATGAGGCTCCATTCCAACTTCAGTCTCTCAAGAATAATGTTCCTCTGAAATGCAACTTATATTGGCCTCTAGATCTGTCTTGTGCCAAGATAACTTCCTCTTTACTTTTTCTAATAAGCAGCAGTGCTTCAAATTAGGGATGTGCACAAATATTCGTAACATTCATTATTTGGCCAAATTTGGACATTCGTATATGAACTGAATGTTATGTCGTTAGTAGATTAACATTTGTACAAATAGTTTGGAAATTCATGAAGCTAGGGAGGTGGGAAAGTGGCTGTGCCAGTCACATCTGCAGCGGATCCCGAGTGCATTCAACATGGATTGAGAGCGGATTAAAAGTGGATTCAAGGTGGAATTGATGCTTTCAGAGCAAATATGTTACAGTACTGTATATGCACTGGATATGTATTCATTCATCTCGGATACAAATTAATACAAATTTTTTAACATTCAATTTGTTACAAATCAAATGCCCCCAAACCCTTATGTGCACATCTCTACTTCAAATCTGTTCTAAGAACACCAATAAGACCAGGATGCCTCTTAATGTTGTCTCCTCCTCTGAACCTTCTGAATGCCAGAAAGTGTTTTGCTCTAGGCCAGGCTTTTTTGGCCTGGAATAGCTGTTACCGAGCTATAAATTCCATTATGCTTTAATCATTTAATTTAACTGAGGAGGACAGAGGTTATGGTTTGAGAGCTGAAGGTCAAAGAAAGCTGCTTTTTAAGTCAAATATATTTCTTTTTGTGAAACAAAAACTCGTACTTCAAAAATCTGATCTGAAAGAGTCCAGAAGCATAATTCTAAATGTACTTTAGTTAAATTTTATTACTGTCACTGACCAGCAATTGTTTTAATGTTGTAAATTTGATCTAATTAGGCTTGGTTCCTGCAGTAAGCACAGTAAAAATTAAGACAGTATCAAAAAAATCCAGTGCAGTTATGAAAGAAAAGCAACAAATCATACAGTAGGGGCAACTCTTAATTAAGTTAAATTTCTAATTCCTTTTTTTTTTTAAAGCAAAAATGTGTTGCAGCAAAAGAGGATGATCTTCAAAAGTGGCGTACAGAACGGGATCAACTTGTTGCAGCACTTGAAGTTCAGCTTAGTTCTCTGGTTTCGAGTAATGCACAAAAAGACAAAGAAATAGAGGAACTGAGAAAGACAATACTGAATGCTTCTGAGGTTGGTATACTTTTCTCTTTTTCTACTGTCTCTGATCACATTCTGTTTATGACACTCACAAAACGGAGTAAAAAGACTTTTCCCTCTGAACAACATTAAGATGCTTTAGAACTTACAGTTTTGGTAAACAAATTGCCTTTGGAACTTGGTTCACACTTGACAGTTACCTGTGATGCCACATTCCTACCTGTTTAGTTGTGTCTGATTCTTTGTGATCCCATGAACTACACCATGCCAGGTCCTTCTGTCCTCTGCTGCCTCCCGGAGTTTGCCCAAGGTTGTTGTTTCTATGACACTATTGATCCATCCCATACTCTGTTTCCTTCTATTGTAATGTTTTGGACACTTTCTGCCCTGGGGCAGGAGGGGCGGGGGCTCATCTTCCAATATTATATTTCTTGAAGTACATTTTTATGGGGTTTTCCTGGCAAGGATACTGGCATGGTTTGCCAATTCCTTTTCCAATGGATCCCATTGGGTCTCATCTCTCCTGTATGATCTGTCTGTCTTGGGTGGTCCTGCACAGCATAATTTCATTTTGCCCTCAGATCATATGATAGTGATCATTTGTCAAAGCAATCTAATAAAATGACAGTTCAAAAGTTTGCTTGAGTTCCTGTTGGTGGAAGACAGTTATTGCCTTCATTTTGTACTTCTATAGTGAAAAGTATATTTGACTGCTCCACAGTTAAGGCTGTGTCTCCGCAAAACATGGAAAGTGCCATGGAAGGGCATCCAAGTTGGCCCATCTCTATTATATTCTCCCTCAAAGTGGCATAAGGAGTCCATGAGGAATGACTCTCCTCATCACTGAATTGGGCCCTTACTGTGGCAGACATGCTGCACACTGAAAAGCCCCCCTGTGTGAAGGTGACATGACTTGAGCAACCAGGTCTCAGTGATGGCCGTTGGCCTGCCAAGTTGTTACCAAGGCTGCTGGAGACTGCAATGATGGCCCAGTCCGGTGAAGGCACCTCCTCAAGATGTCGCCCTCTGGCAAAATGAAGGCATACTCTAATTGAGGTTAAGGCCTTTTCATTTGGTTTTCACAAAACTACTTGAGTTTTGTTAAAATTTGAACTCCTCTGCAAGGCTGTTGCTTGGTTTTCATTCTAGCTGAATCAGGAGGCTTTGCAAATATTGGTTAGTTTTTGTCATTATTAGCATTCAAGGAGTTGGATTGCTGGTTTATTGCTTTTCTTTTTCTGCTAATATGGAGGGATTTAAAAGCATCTTAGATTTTTAAAATTTCCTTTAAGCGTATAAACAGAATAATGCAAAGATGTGTTATTGTTTCAGTATATGGCTTGTTATAGATTGTAACAGACTTTATTCTGAACGGATCATTTTCTAACCTACGCAGCTAAATATATACATTTTGTCTTTAGAAGGATTGTAAAGCTACAACTGAAGAGTATTCTGAGAAAGTAAAACAGATCAATTGTGAAAGCTCAGTAATATCACTCATTTCAAATGGAACAAAGAAAAATGCCTCTAATCAGGTAATTTATAATACAGTCATTATTATTCAGGGCATTGGTGTGCATCTGCTCAGTGGGACTCACTCCTAGATAAGTGGGAACTAGAGACCATACTTTTCCACACTTGGTTGTAGGCTGGTCTGAGAAAAGGACTATGGGTCTACTTTCCACACCACTGGTGGTAGCTAAGGGAGGCAGGCAAACTAAACCAAACTGGACTAAGTGGCCCAAAATGGCCGCCTACTTTGGTATACCAGTAGACCTCCATAAATAGAGAAGGAAGTGTAGCATAATTAGGAGAAGTAATAGCATTACTGCAATGAGACAGTGTAGCTTTCTTTTTAAACATGTTGACCAAACAAGTCCTACAATGTATGGAGCTGTATATTGTGAGAATCATTCTGCAAAATGTCTGGTTTTATGTCCATAATTCTGTGAGCCCTAATGATACTCTAAGGCAGGAATATCCTCCAATTATTTAAATCTTAAAACTCTTTAAACATTTAACTCTTCAGCTTGAAGAAAAACCAAATAACCTACTACATGACCAGAGTGGAGAAACAACTTCAACTACAGAAAGAGACTCTTCAACAGAAAATATTCAGGTAGCTTTTCATTCAAAATAAGTTTTACCTCATATTATTGTACTTTTTAAAAAATGCATATATCTGATCTCATTGTTTTATTTTGAATTTAAATTATAAATGTTGCTCAATGTTTTCTTTCTGTCTGTTTTATACTGCTTTACATTAACTCCAGGACCTATCGGACTCTGTAATAGATTCTTGTGAAGTCTCTTCACAGAGTGACCAAGCCAGCCGCTTTCCAAAACCTCAGATGGAGATTCAGTTTACTCCCTTGCAACCTAATAAGGTAGAAGTGAAGCATCAAGGAAGTCCTTCTTCTGTGACCCTGAAGATGCCCAGAACAAGGAAAAGGAAAAGCAATGTAATAGAGGAGGTATTAAAATCTCTCTAGAAAACCTTCTTGATGTGCACTCAACATTTTTAGAGGCCAGTGACTTAGCTTATCTCCTGGTGACCAGATGGGCAAAATGTTCACTGTCTAAACCAGCGGTTCTCAACCTTCCTAATGCTGTGACCCCTTAATGGAGTTCCTCATGTTGTGGAGACCCCCAACCACGGGGGCCGAGCAGCTGGGAGGTGGGACGGAAGGGCTGTGGGACACCCGGCGCGACCCCTCTGAAAGGTTAGTTCGACCCCCAAAGGGGTCCCGACCCCCAGGTTGAGAACCACTGGTCTAAACTCATCTCTTAGCTAATAATGACCAGTATTGTGGGGCGCAATAGAAATGCTAACTGCCAGTTTGCTGATGCTGTTGACGTCTACAGAGCAGTGACAAATCACTTTTTGATCCAACCTAAAGCAAGGCAATTCAGAGATTTGCCACAGCTCTATGGATCTTAAACAACGCCAGCAAATCAGCGTATAATCATTCCATGTGGATCCCATGAGTGCCTGCCACCACTGCTCTTATCTGTTTCAATCTTGCCGATTGTCTTCCCCTCTGCTTGCACTTTACACACAAAGTATGTGAGGTCCTGATAACCGGTAACTCAGGAGAGCAGTCAGCTTTTTATCTGGTCTGATAGCTGGTTCCCTTGCAGATGGTGGTGATTTCAGTCCCTGTCTCCAGCTCCATAATTCAAGGGCATCTCTCTTTCTCTCAGTGTCCGTCTTTCAGAGGTATACTTCAAATGTCTCCATGCACCACTAAAAGTAGTGCTTTTCGTGTGTGTGCCATATAAGTGCCTGAAGGAAAGTGCTGATCCTTCCCATGTTGGCAGGGTTCGTTGCTGAGCCAGACCCTGCAACAGTGTAGCACAGCTTCAGGTTCAAACTTCTCTGTTGAAAACCTCGTTCTGGCAGTAGCAGATGGCACTATTTCAAAGTGGCATGGAGTGTGATAGTGAGACAGCTAGATTTGGAGGGTTCGAGTCAGGTGGGGAGAGCAAGATGGTTTGGGAAGAGAGTTTGGAAGGCCAAGAAAGGATGCATTGTATGTGCAGAGCAGTGGAGAGAGGGGTTGAATGTGAAAGATGGACCCAGCAAGAGAGGGTTCAGGGAGGAGAAGATTTCTAGGGCAGGGGAGGCAAGATGGGGGTGTTGACTAGGTGCCAAAAGAAAATGAGGTGAAGACATGAGGTGATTTTCAGAGCAGAGCTTGGAGCGAAAGCTCTTTGTAATTGCATGTGTGCAAAGGGCTGCAGTAAATGGAGTTAGCATAGTGGATCATGGAGCTTGCTTCTCAATAAAGATACATGGGAATATTCTTACTGCAGGAACCTGTTTTATACTATTTTTTAATCTGAATGGTTGCTTACTTAGCTATTTGCTGCTGGAGCAACTTTTGCTGTGTCTTTATCAGAGCAAGATAATCACATTTCACTTAGTGCTTGCAGAGGATGCAGGTACCTTTGAAACAGCAGAAAGTGATCCACACTTTTTGCCACTGTGAACATTAAAATTCTCTATAATTCGTACTTTTGCTGTCTTCGTATGTCTCTGCTGGCTGTAGCTGGGTAATAAAATAATATACTCTACAGTATTTATTCTAGTCACTTTTTAAGAAGAGGCAGAAAAGTCCTGAGACACCTAAGGAAGCACATATATAGGCCAAAACAGCTTCTGGTCTGCAATCATTTGGGGCATGAAAATTCCTTTTCGCTCTTGGCAGAAAATGATCTGGAGATGCTGCTTTTTTTCCACAGGTACAGACTAGGGATGTGCATGAATATTTGTAACACTGGTTATTCATCTGAATTCAGACATTCAGACATGGATCGAATGTTAGGACATTTATACATTCATATGAATATGAATGTTTCGGACATTTGTTAAACTGGGGAGGTGAGAAGGAGGCTGCCCCAGTCACATCTACAACGGATACAAATTGCATTCAACATGGATCGAGAGCGTATTAAAAGTGGATTCTTGTCGGATTTGATGCTTTCAGAGTGGATATGTTATGGGATACGTATCTGATAACTATCAGATATGTATGCATTCGCATTGGATAAGTATTCGTTCATATCAGATGTACAAATACATTCATATCAAATAGAATCCTACTACATTCGAGGGGGATCTATTCGAACGAATACAGAAGCCAAAATACCCATCTGTGCACATCCCTAGTACAGATACAAAGCTGTTCCTGTCGTCAGTTGGTAGCTTTGCCACTAGTGGGCAGCACAAGCCCACTATTGAGATCATCTTTGCTATTCCTTAGGAGAAAATAGTTGCAGTCTCAAAGGGTTTGAATTTCCAGCTTACAGTAAACCCAGCATGTCCTCCTTGCTCAATAACTACTTCTCAGTCTGGGAAGCTTCTGTCTTCAGGCAGATATGGAGGGCAGGCAGGGACAGTAAACGCAGAACTGGCCATCCTTTCTGAATAGGAGACTCACTGTTGTCTTCCTTTCTAGGATCTCTGATTATAAGGAATATGAACCTGCTGGTGTATTTAAAAGGGTTTAATTTTTGGAAGAACACTGGACTTCACTATTACTATGCAAACATCCATGTCTCGGTGGGAGGGGATCAGATAGATAATTTCAAAGAGTAACTTCTCTCATTTTTTTTTTCAAGACCAATACACTATCAAGATTCTGGAAGGGAAAAATTAGAAATAAATTCATTACCAACAGTGTCAGTCAGGTACTGGACGTATGAGAGCAGTACAGCTATATATGTTTAGATCCCTGCAGCTGTGTCCTCATGTTGTCCTTCATGTTTCCATTTCTGTAGCATATCTATTTAGAGCATTTTAGCAAAGCTATACTATGATTAAAACCAAATTCTTAGTAGGCTATTCATCTTCCATCTCTTACATTTTACCCATATTGTGATCTGCGCTTGCATTATGTCGGCTCTTGGCTTGTAACCAAATCTGCCTGGGATAAGTTAGCTGTTGACTGAAATCCAAGACTTTAGTGCATTTCCAAGACTGAAATCCACCAAAGTGAGGTTCTGCATCAAAATTTGCAGCATTTAACCCTTGTTCCATATATCTGCAATGGAGCTTTTGTAAAACAAGCTTGCTATTTGGGTGGAAAAATTCCTGGATATGTTCATATTTGAAAGTTTTCACCAGGAAGCAGAGCTTTCACAAGGATTTGGAGTAAGGAGCAATGCTTTTTTCCCCCCCTAATTTGCTTGCTCTTCACAAGATTTGGTGTCCACATCATTTTTGCCTAACCAGACTAAATTCAGCTGAAATGTGTTGGATTATTGCAGGAGAACGAGTCTTCTAATTTGTGGCCACCACTGATGATAGTACTTTCAAAGTCAAGAACATAGTGTAATAATTTGCACTAGCAAGAGCTGTTCTTTCATTTATTTATTTATTTATT
Source organism: Aspidoscelis tigris stejnegeri (assembly GCA_023333525.1). Lineage (NCBI taxonomy): Eukaryota > Metazoa > Chordata > Lepidosauria > Squamata > Teiidae > Aspidoscelis > Aspidoscelis tigris. Next base: position 83,764,715 of record JALMGA010000002.1, on the reverse strand, counting down.
TATTTATTTGTATTTCTATCCTGCCCTATACCTGGAGGTCTCAGGGTGGGTTACAATATTATAAAAATCTTAGACAGGTCCCTGCCCTCAGGCTTACAATCTAAAGAGACAAGATACAAAAGGAAAATGGTGTGGGAGGGAAAAGGGACATAAATACTTTCTGTTCCGAAGTCAGGTATATTGGGACAAAATACTGTATAATGCAAAAATACAAAACAATAAAATATTATAAAACAGAAACTTTCTTAAAACCCAAATTGCCACACATTAAATTAGAAATGGTTTTTGGATTATTTTATTTATTGAAACATAGAGGTGAACTCAGCAAAGCTAGTGTTGGATGTAGGTCTTGTAGTATCTAATGCTTCTTATCAGCAGCTAACTAGGGACGTGCCCAAATGTTTTTTTAAAAAAAAATATTTGTATTGAATTAAATGCAAGAATCCCATACAAATCCATACGAATCCCATACATATCCCAAACAAATGTATCAAAACATTTGATTCAAATTCAAATGTCAGTCTTCAAATGTGCCAACATTCAATTCCAAATTCAGCCAAATTCATACAAATTTTGAAAGTTATGAATATTCGTGCACATCCCTAGAGCTAACACTTGCAAGGCTTGCCCTTGATAGCCTAGGTTCCGTAGCCAAAAGGAACTAGGGGTTGGCGAAAAATGTTCGCATGAATTGCAAAGGTTGGAAACTTTGCATTTGAATAGAATATTGGTTATATTCGAAGATTGGCCATATGTGGACCAAAGCTTTTGTTTGTTCATTCAAAGCTTTGGGGCAGATTTGGGGCAGGGTTAGGGTTAGTGCAGTATAGGGTTAGAGTCAGTGCAGTCAAGCAGAAATCTGTATTTTATGTTCAGATGTTTTTGTTAATAAACCCAACATCAAATTCTGTGCTATTTCATGTGTCCAGAATACCTGGAAAGGCAACCACACATATAGTGCATCTTGGTGAGATTAATAACTTATATTTTATGGATGCTGGGTTGTTTTCATCTAGTTAGATTTCAGGGAATGGTTAGGAAGGCTGGCTGAATTTGGCCATCAGTGTATTCAGATTTCCAAGCAGTTTAGCCTTGGTGTACCAGAGAGTGTGTATTTGTCAAGTGAGACAATGTAGATTCCAGACATGATGTCAGAATGGAGTCATCTGTAATCTGCTTTAAGACCTCTTGACTATGTGGTCTTGCTGTACAAATCTGGCGAGATCAGGCTACGCAGTTATTCCAGTGTTCTTGGCAAAAGCCTCAGAGGCCATTCAATGCTGTGCCAATGTTCCCTTTCTGGATAACAATTTCCTGGACATCAATTTCCATCTCTTCTAATCTTCTTTAAAGTGTAATTGATAGCCATTCTGTTTAATGTAATATTCTTGCTCTCTACTTCTACCCCCAGAATTAAACAAAGTCTTCTGATGTCTACTGGCAGTTTTTGGATCTATCAAAAATCTATGCTACATCTTCCTTTGTCACCCAGCACTTACAACCTATTCATTTCATTTTAGAGTACGCTCCTGGCATGTTATAAGTTTCATCAGTATTTTCTAATATTTCCCAAATATGTGAGCAGTAGTTCCAATACCATATCCAGTTCATCTGATTGAGCAGTGGTTTTTAAGGAGCCAGTTTAGAAATAATGGTTGTATGTTCAGTATGCTTGTCCTTTTTCCTTTTTCAAAAAGGAATTCGTGAAAAATGAAAATGAGAAGAATACATCAACCCTGGCTAATACAAATAGTTGGTCAGAGTCAATGCCCAGACGAAATAAGGTAAACATTTTTGAAAGGATCATGTTACTTTTAATGTCATTTGCTTTGTTGAGAAATAGCTCTGTTTTTTGACTAGCAAATACTACACTTGTGCGGGACCTTTGTTTGACATGTCCAAGCCACATAGAGAAGGTACAGGGCATTTGGTGCTTCCTGCAACAAGTCCAGCGTCATTGTGATGGCTAGATGCAGGTAAAACACAGGTGAACCCCAAGGAAATTAAGTGGGAAACTCACTTTCACTGTATCCATGTAGCTCCTGTCATTACTGACCCATTTGGGGCTTGTATCACCTTTGTGTGCAGCATCACTATGCAAGTGCATTGGGGCTCTCTGGTCCTGCACGATGGCAACATTGGTTCCATGCTTGGAGAGGACAGTAATGCCAGCAGGCGCGGTTTGGTCTAGTGGTTAGGAAGCCGGACTCTTATTTGGGAATATCACGTTTGATTCCGCACTGCCATATGAAGCTGGCTGGGTGACTTTGGGCTAGTCACGGCTCTCTTCTGAGCTCTCACAGCCTCTCTTGGGGTGTTCTGTTGTGAGGAGAAGAATATCAAGCTGCTTTGAGTCCCCTTAAATGGGTGAGAAAAGCGGGGTAGAAAAGCCTTCTTCTTCTTCTTCTTCTTCTTCTTCTTCTTCTTCTTCTTCTTCTTCTTCTTCTTCTTCTTCTTCTTCTTCTTCTTCTTCTTCTTCATCATCATCATCATCATTTCCTGGGGTCTTACCTGCATTTTGCCTGCATCTAGACACTGTTGAGAGGCCAATCAGCCTGTATCTTCTCCACATGGTTTGGATGTATTGAAAAGACATTTGGCAAAAGTCTGGCAAATTCTGTTCCATAGTTGCTCAGGGAATTAAATAATTTAGATAAAATCTGATGGTTACCGAAACTGAAAAAACATTTGTGTTTAAGACTTAAGTGCTGAGCTCCATGAGTCAGGAAACAGATATTTTGCTCACTTTCTGTTTGCTGCCTGTTAGCATTTTATTGACTACTGTAAGTACAGGTTGCTGGCCCAGATGGGCCATGAGTACAGTCCAGCAAGGTTCCTTTTAAGTTCTTAAAACTCTAGTCTTCCTTTTTTTCTTTTAAAAAACAAAGAACACCTCCAGATGGCAGTCAGATATTCCACTAGGAGATGACAATGTTTGAAATCCTTCCCGTGTGATTACGCCCTCTTAGTTAAACAGCGCTATGGCCTGTGATGCCTTTGTGCATTTTAACTGGCATGTGCGTCTGTGCATTTGAGCCTCTGGAATGCCCAGATGTTCTCACTGTCACCACTGCACATGGTGGAAGAAACAATCATGGCAGCTCCATCCAGAAGGTAAGTAAAAGCTGGGGTCTTCCAGCAGCACCTTTTTAGGGGAGAAGGAGAAGCGAGGCTATGGTGGGGTTGCCTCAAATATGTAAGGCAACCCCACCACAGTGGTACCTTAACTGCACTATGTCCCCCCCCCCCAAAAAAAAATCTGGATGCAACCAAAGGGTACCACAAATTAAGCATTGCCACATGTTTGAGTATCTTTTTGAGAGATGCATCTTTCTTTGCTCTTGCAGAAGAGGCAATGACACTTGTGCTAGCCAAGTGTGTTCTGTTCCACAATCTATCTTCCTGTTACCAAATGTACTGTGCTTCTGTTTACCACCACTAATGATTATTTTGGTCTGCTTTTAGCCTGAGCAAAATGCCTCCTTTTAAGCCATTCCTGATGATAGATCTATAGTGTACACATTCCTGCGTACTATATACACTCTTCGGCAAAATTCACAAAGTGGGAATTAAGAGTATGGGTAGGTGGACCACCCAAAGTCAAGCAATCCACCTTGGGGCAGAGGTGCCATCCCAGGTCCATGTATACCAGCCATATTTCCACAAGTGCTTAATGGTTGTTTGAGCTACTTCACAAGCCCTAGAAGTTGAAGATTGTAAGTCCTGTTTACTAGACTGGGCCAGTACAATTCAATATTTATAAAAAAAATCTTAAGCTGACTGCAGAATAAAAGCATATTCTTGCTGAATTGGAATAATGGTTGTTAAGAGCAGTATAAAAGAGCATTACTTTATGTTGCTGAATATATTATAAGATATTGGGTTCTGTTTTATTCTGTATTCTTTCAGACTGCTGATCCCTGTCTTAAAAGGAACTATCCTTTAAGGAATAAGCGTTTAACACCAAGTATGAAATTGCCTGAGAATACCAGTGGAAAACTACAAAAAATTGGTTCTTTCCTACATAGCTCTCCTACAATCCTACAGTCCAAAGGTAAGTAGGAAACCAGAGGTTTAAATCCCCCAATATTCCAGAAGATTGAATTGGATAATACATTTTGTTCTAAGTATATATTATAAAGGCAGTGAAACAAATAAGGCTGTTTATAAGTACTGTATATACCAGTGCTGGCGAACCTTTTGAGCTCAGTGTGTCAAAATTTGCAAGAAAAGCTAGCTTAAATCAGGTGCCATGTCACAACTAGAAATATCCATAATTTTGTGATATTTGTAGCTCTAGTAAAAAAGTTATATTTTTGATATATGTATTTTATTAAAAGCAAAAACAAATAATTCTTTACATTTGCTAAATCTTCAATTGAAAGTTGGTATTTCGTACACTTCAAGAACAAGCAAGCACTACATGCCCAGGTGTCAGGGTGACCAGGTGGGTCACCCAAAAGGGCTTGGCGTGTCACCTGTGACATGTGTGTTGTAGGTTGGCCATCACCGGTATATACTGTATATTAGCCTAAAATGTTTCTGTGTCTCCTGATTGAACATTCTGTAATTTGATACCAAAATTTTAAAAATGCTTTCTATAAGCCAGCCTTTGGACATTTTCTTGTCCTGTCTCTTGGGGATGCAGTTATCCTTGACTCAAATTCTGTTGTTGCATAATGTTTTCAGTAGGGACAGCTAACTTTTAGCTCATCAGATGTTGCTGGACCTGAGGACTCAAGCAGTCCCGGCCAGCTTGGCTAGTGGTTAAATATCATCTGTAGATGAACAGATTAGCCATACCTGACTGAAAGTGTTTGACTGGGGCTCGGAAGGGCCAGGTACAGTTTGCTTGTTGCTCATGAACCTCCCCTTCTATGAAAGCTGGACTATAAAGGTACTTGATAATGAAAGATAAATGATTGTAACGTCCAGATACATTTCTAAATTTTCCTGTAACCATTTTTTTGTTCAGTGGGTGGTGAGTGTTGAAGCAGGCTTTAAGGTGGAGGCATTTTTGAGGAAGGTTGCAATATTAAACTTGTCTTTAGTGTAATTGTTTAGGTGACCATCAGGATGTGCTGAACAGCAGTTTGTAAGACATTTCCTTCTTACAAACAGCTTTTAGAGGCCTGGGACTGTCAGGTGCTTTAACCTAACAACCCTCGGTTTTACTTGGCACCTGTGAGCAACTCACAAGTACATGAGTCACATCGAAAACCTTGAAAACTCAACACTCCTGGAAGCACGGCCATTGGTATTCTCTCTCTTTCTCCCTGCCATGTTTTGTCTTACAGTATTGTGCACGTGAAATGACATCATTGTCCAAGTGCAGACATGCAATGGAGCTCTCTGTGCCTGAGCAATGATATAATAATAATGATGCATTGCCCCCACCAAGAGGGCAATAATGGTGGTGGTTGTGTTTCTAGACATGATGAGTTCTCCACACCTTTTGTGATGCAGTCCACTTACTTGTGAGTCACTTATAGATGCCAAGGAGAGCCTAAGATTTTCAGGTAAAGCCCCTGACATTCCTGGGCCTCTAAACGCATTGTGTGTTTTGACAAACTCTAGTTTGACGCACCCCTAGACTAAAGAGTACAGGCCAAGCATAAATATATGCTTATTTAAATATCTCTTTTAGCAAAGAAGTTGATGGCAACAATAAAATCTCCCAAATCTACAGAGGAGGAATCTGTGAAAGAACATGATGTCAAACCAAAGCGAAAGCGCAGATTGTACACCACTAATATTTCTTCACCTATGGAAATTTCTGGCCATGTGGTAAGTGCTTGGAGGATAGGCAAAAAAAGGCAAATGTGGCTTTGATCTGGCTTTGTTTGTCTTTACCCGAGGAGGACATGAAGCTTGCCAGAAATTTAGTGATTCTAAATTTGGCTTTGATATTGATCATAGGATGCTCTTAGGTTATCCCATCTCTTTATGTGTATACCTTCCACTAATTTACATGAGATTGTTGTGGTTGTACTTTAGGCTTATATGTTTGGTATTATCTTCATCCCGAACTATTGAGATAGGTAGGTCATAATGAACATAGTTTATTGACCATCCTGAGGGGGGTGGGGTACGAAATGTGAATTGATTTACTTAAGGAACTCTTTAAGGAACAAGATTCTAGGTGGAAGATTCTGTTAGTTACTCTGCTGTGAGCATCATGTTGTAGTTACTGAGATTGCAAAGTATTTGACATTAATAGTAAGCATGTGAAACCCACAGGCCCCTTCTTCGTGAAACCACTCTTTCATATGGGGAATCTTTAATATGGGGAAGATTTGAGCTTAAATCTTCTGTTTTCTCTCAGTACCAGAAACATAGTGGTATAAACTTCAGTTTAATACGTAACTTACTTAGCACCCATCAGAGCTTTCTTGTATTTCTTTTCAGATTGTTATGGATCGCAAGGAAAGTGATCATGAAATCATCAAGCGGCGACTTCGAACAAAGCAAACTCATTAACTTTAGCATGCTTGCAGTTTATAGAGTACAGCCTTTTTGAAATGGAAATCAGCAGAGATTAGAAGTAGTGCTCCATTTATACAGACGTGTACATAATCTTTGTGCTCCCTCCAGAATTTTACTGTACAGGCTTTGTTGATACTTGCTGCTATTAAAAATGGGGAAGGTTAGATCAACCATGCCTAAATGTGTGAATTTCTATTTACTCTCCCAACTATAATTCTTTCAGTTTGCTGTTACGCTGAGCTTAACATCTCCTCCTGAACTAATACAGTGTATCAAAATATTAAGTGTTTCTAACTTAGGAGGCTGCTATACGAAGCCAACATCCATTTGTCCTTGGTAATGCCCCCCAAAACTGCCCAGAGGAGGTAGCTTACAGCTACCTTCCTGCGTGTAAAAACCAATGTAGAAAACAAGGAAGGGGTTGCAAAGGACAGTGGGATCAGCACCACACTTTCCCAAAGGCACCCGGTGAGAGTCATGGACAGGCCTTCCTTCCTGGTTCCCATGGGCAGCTGACAGGAAATGCATGCGCAGAATTTCCAAGTACTTGAGCAGCCCCTCTCTCCTCAGAACCTTCCTCTGTCATATGGGCTGAAAGAGGAGCTTGGTTAAGGTGGTATAATTAATGCTACATTTTTGCCTTCAGAGAGGGTTCCTGGAAAGCGGAGTGTGGTGTGGACAGATTTCAGTTTTCTTTCTCTGAAGGTTACTTGAGAATCATCAATCCCGATCTTCTTTTGAGGCCATTTTGGTTTTAGTACCCCATCCTCCCAGGGAGGGATGTGTGGTGCCCTTCCTAGAAGGCTTCCCAAAGTGAGATCGGTGACCGATACCATAATTTAGTGCAGCCCTCAGTGTTGACCTGGTTCCTGCAGAAGCGTTCTTGCACCTTTGGGAAATATCCTTCTAAAAGAAGGGATGAGAATGAGAAAAGAGAGCTGTGCATTGCTTGAAAGGCTCTATTTGGCAGCCCTTTTGTCTCTGCCATCCCACCTCTGGAAACTTGTCCCTTCTACACTCTCTCTCTCTCTCAGACCCACACATATACCCAACCTTCACTCCCTCCCTTCTTTTTCTTCCAACATAGCCTAGGAAAGATATAAAAACCTGCCGTAGTTCCCCAGTTCTTTAGGCTGGTTTTGAATCTGCCAGAAATTTTGTCTCTGTCCCCCTCATTGCTGCAAATTGCTGGCCATTCCATTCTTGCTGTCTCTGGCTGAAAACAGCTGTTTGCAGAACATCTGCTTGCTTGCGGCTAATCTGTGACATCCGTTACAAACTTTTTTTGCTTTGCTGAAATTAGTGTTTGCCTCTTTGGCAAAAGAAACCCTGATCCTCCAGAGAACAAGGTGCCTGTTGCATATGTCAACAGCTACATCCTTAAAGTTAAAGTTAACCTGCTAGCAAAACAGCAAGCAATGGAATTAACTGAGCAATTAAGAAGCAAAGTTGTTACGCAGGCACAGAAGGAAACATTATTTAACAGTTTAATTGCTGTGTTCTGAAGAAGTTACGAACTCTGGACCAACACTAAAGCTCGCACACAGAAATTCCGGTACTGTACAGTAGGGATGTGCATGGATATTTCTACCATTAGAAATTTGTAAGAATTTGGACATTCTAATTCGAATTGAATGTTGGCACATTTAAAGATTGATATTTGAATTCTAATTGAATGTTTTGTCAAGCAGTTTAAAATTCTAACTTAGTCAGGAACTAAAGAGTCACAATGAGTCAGCAATCATAACTCAGAGTCTTATGATTCAAAGTCTGCTGTTGCAGTAATTAGATGACATCCTTCCGAAACCTCATGATTACTTGCAGATTGTGGGCTATGTAAGTATCTCTGCTATGTAAAGCTATTACTGGCTTACTGGCTTCTTGTTTAAGAGAGAGGGCTCTTTCTCAGAAAAGGACTCTGAAATAAAGCTGCAGAACCTTCCAGTGAGGAAAGCAATACTTTGTCTCTGGATTTATTTGACTGAATGACTGTCCAGCCGGTGTCTGAAACTGCCAAGTGATCTGACTCCAGTCCAAATCCACTACACAATCTGACATGTTTTGATACAGTTATATGAAGCTTCGTATGGCATTTATATGGTATTCGTATGCATTCGTATGGAATTGAACATTTGTATCGAATATGAATGCTACCACATTCGAAGGGTATTAAATTTCTTACATTCAATCCCTATTGTACAGTAACCACTGTAAGCTGTTATTGCACAAAATACTATGGCCAGTCTTTCTCTACCTAAGAATAATATAGCTACTGCATAGCTGGACTCAGTAGAAGGCTACCGCTTATTGCAAGCATCCTAAATCTTGTCTAAAAGCCACCCAGATTGTATCCATAACACACAAAATGCAAATAGTTCTCCAAAAGATGACACAGATTTCATGGTGGATGAAGAACCTGGTGCAATTGTAGGGGCCATATTTGAAATATTCTATTGGCTGTAGTGGAGAAATGACAATTTTAAAGGGGTTGGTGGTGAAAATTGTATATGTCTCTATATAACTAGCTTAATGTGTTCTAGCAAAACCTGTATGCAGCCTTAACTGAATCTGTAGGTGTAAGTAAAAATCCTGAAGGTGGCACTTCAACACTGTAGAAATATTTTTGTTCACTATGAAAACTGTTTTTGACCTAACACATTGTTTAGCCATAGGGTTTTTTTTTTAAACCAAGTTCTTAAGAAAAGTATTAAACAAGTCCTATAAGACTCCTGAGAAGACTAGCCCAATTTTCACAGCTTCTCAACTTTAGGCACAAAGTAATTGCACATGGCATAAATGCTGCTGTAAACAGCCAATACTATTGTTGTACAGGCTGACACTTTTTTCTGGAAAAAAACCCTTCCATTAAATACCCAGATGGCAGATCTTTCTTTTCAGATTCTATTTTTGTTTACTTTTCAATAAGCCCTTCTAAGCAAATGGTTTGAGAGCCAATTACTACTTGAATGCTGCTCTGTGCCCTAATCATTTTGCAAGAGAATCAACGGCTATAAATCATCATTAAGGCTGCAGTTCAGTGGTAGAGCAAACTACATGGAAAGAGATTTGCAGGTTCAACACCCAGCCGGTCCCCTGGAAGTAGGCAGTGGCAAACCACTTCTGTACCTCTGCTAATTAAACCGCACGGAGACGTCCATGTGGTCAACCTGGAGTCAGCCACAAATTGGTGATGCCTAACAAACAACATTGTTAAAGCTAAATGCTCAAGCAGATCAGCTCATACTTGTGGAGGGTCTTTTGCCCTTGACACAACTATCCCACTTTACAATCCCGTAGTCCATTCTACTGCACAATGTAGAACCACAGTGGAACCATCCTCAAAGCAGGCTCGCTGCATGTTTCGAAAGAAAACAAACGTGTTGCAAAGATCTTGCATGACAATGTGACCTAACCCTTTCTGCAGTTATAGCATAAGATAGATTAAAGTAATTACAGATACAGTGATTGCTTTTCAATCTTTTTGTTGTTGCTAAAATATTTTGTTAGATCACAGATAGAGAAGATAAAAGGCACAAGGATGAAGCTAGAGGCTATTTGCTCAAGACTTTATCTGTAGCATCAAGTGCAAATAATGCTGTGGGACAGTGCTGAAGAGTGGATGTATGTAGTCCTTTAGATTGTTCCTGTTCATTTGCTCTGAATTTCCAGGGGTTGGGGTGATTATCAAAATAAATTGCATGCTATTTTATTTGTACAGATACGCAATCTTATTATGCCTCTTATTGGAAAGGATTTTATGGACTTGTGCTTTTGATGATTGTAACCACTCCAGTTTGGCTTTTATGGTGTTTTTCATTTTTCTTTTTGCAAAGCTCTTGATCTGGTGGTTTTATTAAACCGGTTGTGGATTCTGTGTATATGTTCTTGCATTAGCTGTCTTGAAATAGGGGAATTTTCTGTGTGCTTAAACTGAATGGGGCAATATAAAAGTTCCAGACATAAGAAAATCACAGTGTGCCTTGCAAATATTAAAAGAACAGGAAAAAAAGAGCAAAGCTCATATATGGAGAGAGAGAGACATTAAAACTGGAGGTGGCTAGAGGTGTTCTGGTGCTGTATAGGGAAGTGCACAAATAGATTTTTTGGCATTGGATTCATAACAAATCGAATGTTAGAAAATTTGCATTTGTTTGAATAGATCCCTTTCGAATGTGGTGGGATTCTATTCCATACAGATGTATTTGCACAAAATCATATAAATATCCGATACAAATGCATATGGTTCCTGCATACGGATCCTGCATATGGATCCCATACAAATGTATACATATTGGATACGTATCCTATATGAACACACACGTATTGATATGTATCGGACCTGTATCCCCAGTTTAACAAATGTACAAACTATTCATACGAATGTTAATGTACAAATACTATTTGATTTGTGTATGAATGTCCAAAGTCATACGAAGTCGCACAAATAACACATGTTACTAATACTCATGTGCATCGCTAATGCTATAGGATAGCTGCTAACCCTGCTAATGAACCTGGCTTGGATGTTGTGAAGGCAGTTTTTGATTTTGGCCTTTTGGACCTTCCTACTTACCCTGTCCATAATAGGACTTATCAGCAGTTGCGTCAGCTCTGTGGAATCCTTCCTTTTCAATATTACATGCTCACTATTCCTATTTACTTATAAGACCAATATTTTAAAACTTGAGCTTTTGGGTTTGACTTTTACAGTTTCCGTTTTTATAATAAATACTATAATGTAGAGCTATTCTGAGTTTCTTTGGGGAAAAGGGCAGGATATTAAACTTAGGTGCAAAGTTACAAAACAAGCTAACAGAGAAGTCCTTTAGTTGTCAGGAAGTAGTCAGTTTGCATTGACTTTGGTCTCTGGCCTACTTATGTTCAGCAAGGCAATAGCTTCATAGGGCTCCAGATTAGATTCTTTCTCTTAGGAGTATGCCAAAGGGCTGCTTCATTACATTTTGAAGACCCTTGTACACTAAAACAAGTGCCTTGGATTTAGGCATGATTTACTGCACTTCTAGCATTGGGGAGAACCCTTACTTACATTTACTAAATGGCATTTACCTGTACAGAATAGTCTTTCCATGTGCATTCTGGAGCTTGGGGGACACAGCCAACCTCTATGGCGTTGTGTTGCTCAGTGAGCCCACTTGAGTGTTATTTACACTTTACAGAAATGATGTGGGCCCTGGAAAGCCACAAGAGACCAGGAAATAAGCATTGCCTTTAAGTCAGGTCACCGGGCAATGGGACATTACAGAGCTTGTCTCTGTCCCCAGATCTCTGGAAGTCCTGTAGGCAGATTCCAACACAGTTGAGCACATAAGAAAATAAGAGGAGCCCGGCTCGATCAGGTCACAGCCTGTCTAGTCCAGCATCATGTCCCACACAGTGGCCCACCAATTGCTTATGAGCATCTCAAGCAGAAGACAAGGGCCATTTGCTCTTGAATCCCAGCAAATGGCCTTTGGAGGCATCCTGCCTGTCTCCCCAGCCTAGAGGATTTACTTAGACATCCATTCTTGTAGCCACTGATATCACGTTTCTTAAAGCCATCTAGGCTGGTTGCGATCACCACCTTTTCTGGCAGCAAATTCCATAAACCAACTACCCTCTGGGTGAAGAAATACCCCCCCTTCTCTCATCTGACTTTCCTACCCATCAGCTTCATAGAGTGCCCCATGGTTTTAGTGCTCTGTGATAGAGAAAATCTCTATCCACCTTTTCTATACCATGCATGATTTTATATATTTCAGTTACTGTAGGTCCCCTCTTAAATGCTGTTGCAGCCTGATTTCATAAGAGAGGTGTTCCAGCCCCTACATGTAGGGGATCGTCCCCCACATAGGTGGCATAGTCAAGGCGCACTAGTTCATCTGAATACCATGTTCTTGTTTGGGGATGAATGGCTTTTCTTGAATGTTTCACAACAGCAATTTGCATATGTCCTTGCTTCTTTAAGAAATCTTATATTTCTCTATCCTGCTCCAATAGTTAACCTTGCACTCTTTGATAACGTTGATTAGTTTTCACTGAACCCTTGAGAACAGTCAATCTTCCAATGCCTTCAGAATCACATCATTTATCTCTGGCTATTGTATTCAAACCTTCTCCTGCCCTCAATCAAATATTTAGATCTCTTTCAAAATCCAGTACTGTGCTGTCAGCTTGTTAACATAAGGTACACTATGGGGAATGAGTTCTGTGCCTATAACTGCAGTATCTGCCAGTCAAGTGAGTGATGGGACGGAAAATGGGCTTCCTTAATGGAGCCAAGATGAAAGAGAAGGAGGCAGAGTGGCCAAGGCTGTGTGCTTTTGCCAACTCCTGTCATTTCTGTTCATCTCACAGAACTCAAGCATTATGTAATTGTAGAGAGTCAGGACCTTTCTAGACAGCCTAGTTTGTTGGTTTTTGTGTATGTGTTTTCATCCCTTACAGAGGCAAGACACAAATATCCATCTATCATGTTGATAATCATTCTCTGTCCTTCTTCTTGTGTAGACCCTGCTATGGAGAAGGATCTGTAAAATTTTGGCTCATAATCTGTGCTGAAGAGTAGATTTTTTAAAAAAGGAGAGGAAGCATGTCTACTCCCAGCTGTGAGATATTAAAGAAAAAACAGACCCAAATTGACGCTGTTTTGCTTTGTTTTTGCTAAGATTGGATTCTGTGAACATTTTTTTAAAAAAGTTAAACCACCATCATATTTACAAACCACTCATTTCTGAGGAATACCTTGCAAAAGCATTAGTATTAACATTACACTTATGTTTATAGTTCATGTTTAACTAGAGTAGCTTTATGGGTGGTCCTCATTTTTTTAAAAAAATGTAATTGCATTTTTTTCTAAAGTCCAAAAGGGATTTCCATGTCCTATAGAAAGCCGGGGGTTAGGAGGAGAAAGAGGAGGAGAAGAGTTGGCTTTTCTACCCCGCTTTTCTCACCAATTTAAGGGGACTTAAAGTGGCTGATAAAAGCTGTCTATTCTCCCGACAACAGACACTGGGTGAGGTAGGTCTGTAAGCTCAGAAAGATAGCTGTGAGTAGCCCAAGGCCAAAAAGCTGACTTTGTGAAGGAGTACAGAATCCAAACCGGGAGACTATCAGATAAGAGTCTAGCACTCTACCCACAAGACCAAATGGACTCACGAGAGAGGAAGTAAGGCAATCACAGGTTAGTGCTAGTAAAGGCAGTGATCCCCTTCAAGGATCAATGTCTTGTTGTGATGTAGGAGCTTGTGCATCTCAATGAAGCTATGGGCTATGCTGTGCAGACCACCCAAGACAGGCAGGTCATAGATGAGGGTTAAGACAAAAGGTGATCCACTGGAAAAGGAAAGATACTCCAGTATCTTTGCTAAGAAAACCCGATGGATGGTATCATGAATGCTAAAATCCACCCCATGGATGGATGGATGGTATCAAAATGCTAAAAGATACGACACTAGAAGATGAACCTCTTCCACCATGACCCTGGAGAAGAGCAGAAGGCAACTACAAGTAGCTCCAGAAAGACTGAAGCAGCTGGGCCAAAACCAAAAGGATGCTCAGCTCTGTTGTGTTTGGTGGTGAAAGTCTGAAGCTGTAAAGAATAACATTGCATAGGAACCTGGAATGTAAGATCTAGGAATCAAGGTAAGCTGGATGTGGTCAATCATCAGATGATGAGACTAAACGGCGGCATCTTGGGAGTCAATGAATTAAAATGGACAGAAATGAGTGGATTTAATTCAGATAACCATGAACTAACACCAAAAAAGATGTCACTTTTTAATCACAGGAAATTAGAATGCCAAAGTAGGAAATCAAAAGATAACCTGGATAAAAGGACATTTGGACAGAGAGTACTAAATGAAGCAGGGCAGAGACTAACAGAATTTTGTCAAGATAACTTACTGGTCATAGCAAATAGTCTTTTCCAACATACCAAAAGGCAAGATGGGCATGTTTATAGCCAAAGAGTGCAGAAGCTGGCTTGAAGTTCAATATGAAAAAAATAAAATAAATCAAGATCATGATATCTGGCCCCATCACTTCCTACTGAATAGAGGGGTAAGAAATGGAAGCATCTTCAAAACTGCATGGTTAGTGAAGCATAAATCCTTGCTTTGAAAAGTCTCTTGGTTATCCCACAGTAAGGTGGTTTCAGGAAATCCAAGGATCTTCCAGAGAGAAAGGGTGCAGAGAAAGCTCTGTGCATGGAAGCTAGTGGCTTTTCAAATTAAAATTCAGTTTCTCACTTTTTGAAACTGTGGAATCAGTCTCTTCATTGTTAATGACCTCTTTGCCAGTGTTCACCCACTTATGCATGAATACAATATGTCTTAATAGCCAAGAACTAAGTACAAAATCTGGAATAAAAGTAATGTTCTGTTCTGCACATTAACTACAGTAAATCAGGTCGGAGAATGGATTGCCCCAGAATTTGCATGTATTGAGTTTATTAAAAACCTCTTGCACATTCTAAACATTATTGGTTGGTTGTGTCCTTTAATATTAATGTGAAACCAGAGCAGGTTAGAATGTAGATGCATTGTTTTAAAAGTCACTTTTTCAGTTTTCTCTCTTCTGCATTTGCACATACTACACACAAGAGTCAAAGTTTGCATAATTACTGTTTTCCATGAATATGCAACACTATACTAGATGCTTTCTTAGGAGAAAATTAATGCTTTTATACTAGAAGAACATTTTACAAAGCCCTGCATGCTAACCACAGATGCCTGAACCTGGTGGTAAAAGGTGATACACCTTTCCTCATACCACATTCATCCCAATTGAAAAAGAAGCATGGACAGCCATTACAATTCTGGTAATAATAGCATACATAATCTTTTTAGAAACTTCAGTGATACTGAAAGGTAGACTGCCCAGAGAAAAAGACACAAAATTCAGGTTTTTTTCCATTGAAATTTGTTCTATTTGTATTTTTATCCACTTCCTGAGATACTAAGTTTTGAGAGACAGTGGGCCTTTCTGCACTTGGACTTTATCTGGAAGATATCTCAGGATAGGGGCCTCCTGTCAGCATACTAGAACAGACTATGGCAGGTCTTGCCTGGAGCCTGCCGTCTTCTGCATTTGTATACAGACAATATATCCCGAGATATCAAAAATGGCCAACTTCCACATCCCTTGCAGCAGTGTTTCTGGGAAGGCTGGGAGGAAACATGAAGCATGTAACATATACCCTCCACTTCAGGCTGAAATCATGCCTAGTGAGTCATCTCTCCTTCTGTGTATCCACATGGAGGGAATGAGTGACTTTTTGAAAAATTGATAAAATGGGGGCATGGATGACAATGAGATGGGCTGCTTGGAAAGAACTGAGGTGGAATATACAATATGTGTGCTGGAAAAAGATGAGAAAAAGAAGAGCTTGAAGCAGGACAATAACTCTGAGCGTAAACATTCCCAGAACAAGCTGTTTTCTTGGCTCATAGCACTTCAGGAATATTATGCATAGTTGGATCCTTAATTTAGACTTCTGTTTATTGGAAAACAAAATGAAACAAGAATTGGTTAATAAAAACAATGCCTTTTTAATGCTATCTGAATGGCCTATTTAGGAAATAAAGCCCCCATGTGGCCACAGGCATTGGCCCTCAACTGAAATGAACATAAAGGACTTCCTAACAGATGGAACTTGGGCTTCCCTTTTTAATATCTCCAAAGATTTTTGTACTTCCTTGCCAATCAAGTATTTCTAACTATCTTGGACGTGTTGCAGTCTCTCAAGCAACATTTTAAAAAGTTTAATGTGATGGTGTTACTCGACAGCACAAATTATGCAACACAGACGAGTTCATGACACAAATGACACACACCAAGAAACCAGTCAGTACATTGAATGCTTTGTATCTAGGCCACATCTGCATTCAGGCAGTAGACTGGACCAAGCCAGTGCCTAGTACCCTACATCTGCATTACACTAGTGGCATCCTGGTGCAGAAGGGTACCATGGAGTCCCTATTCCAGATTAGCTGTAGACCTGGGGCCTTTCTGCACTTGTCCTCAAAGTTGCCTGGTGGTGTGCTGCGAGACGGAGCATCTGCATTTCAAGGGGCTGTTTCCAAACCACATGCACTTACTTTTACCTATGCTGGAGTCAGTAAGTCTCTGGGCAGACCCATTCACACCTCCATGGTGTCTGACGGTCACCCGACACACCACGCACATATGCTGATGTGTCACGATTGTCCCAGAGATTGCCCTGGTATGTGCACACTAGTGCTGACACCAGGGCAGGAAGATGGCAGCATCTGGACACCACCTGCACTTCAAGTAAGTGCTTGAATGTGTTTGGGAGGGATCAGATGTAGAAGCATTTACCAGTGCAAACACCTAGTACCTGTGAAGGGATGTGCAAATTTGCCCCTGATTGAAGAGTCTACAACTGTCCCAAGCTCTCTTGTTCTGGTCCAGCCTTTGGTAATTCTGCATCAGGTCTGGAACAAGAAAAATCCCGCAGCCCCATCCTTCAGATCATTTCTGAAACCCCAACAAAGAGGTAGCCATGCTACCTTCCAGGAGTGTTCTGCTCAGCTGTGCCCTTGTGTACAAGGGTCTGGGTTAACTGCTGGCATAGAGGGATGGTACGTTGGGTGGTAGGCATCTGTGTTGACCAGAACAGCTATGGTGTCTGCATTGCTCCCAGTGTTGGTCTGGAGTTGCTCCCAGTGTTGCTCCCTTCCTGTTGCAATGCAGACAGAACCTGCTGTGCTTGGTCTAGGACATGCTGGAGTGGAACAGTTAAACCTCTCCAAGCATGGTGGCTGCAAAAATGGCAGATTGCTACAGGGGTTGAAATATTAGCATTTCAGAGAGAATCTGAATGCAGTTCCAGAATCATTATCAGCTTCTTGCCATACAATCCTTTAAATATCCCATAATTGGCATTTTGAATCCTGTGAATTATGGGTCACTGCTAAATAGCTATAGAAGACATTCCTTTATTTTAATAAAATTGGTGATGTTAATGGAGACATGTGGGTTAGACCAAAGACAGACCAAATTAGTAAACACAATTTGGAATAAATAGCATTTGTGTGTGTGATCAACAGAATACAGAGCCTGCTGTTTTAACAAGATTTCTTTGCCAAATTCCCTGTGTCGCATTGGCTGAAACAAACAGCACACCATGGGATCAATTCTTTGCTCAGCAGTGTGAGGACAAATCTTATGCCACAGATTTTTAAGACACTTTAGTTGCAAATCAAAGTTAAGCAAAAATTGGAGTTGGATCCAGTCCCAGCTCCAATCTGCATTTCCTCACAGCAAAGCTGACTCTCTCATTAGAGAGCAAGGAAGCCTTGACACTGGAGACTAGGGTAGAAAACAGCAGCAAGGTCTTGGAGGAGAGAGATGGGACATCAGCTGCCTTTGTAGGTGGTACAGCAGGGTGGGACCACCATTGAGCAAGCTGGGCTTTTTCTCAGGATTGAGGAAGGAAGGGAAAGGCCATTTCTGAGTATGTGGCTGACTGATGAGGTTGG
Organism: Aspidoscelis tigris stejnegeri; assembly: GCA_023333525.1. Taxonomy (NCBI): domain Eukaryota; kingdom Metazoa; phylum Chordata; class Lepidosauria; order Squamata; family Teiidae; genus Aspidoscelis; species Aspidoscelis tigris. Next base: position 83,746,728 of record JALMGA010000002.1, on the reverse strand, counting down.
TGCTTATATAATATTGCACTCTGTACATGCTTTTCACCTCGGTTGGTGAAGTATGGGAGCCCATCTTACTTTCTTTTGTAGTGGCCAATTAGGATGTGCATGAATTTTTTTGTCATGTTTGCTTCACTTTGCATTGAAACAAAAGCGAAGGAAATTCGTGTGAACAGAGCCACTTTGAATATGGTATGATTCAAATCTGCTGTGAATGTTCTTTGAATGCTATTTGAATCCACTTTGAATCCCAGCCACCAGTTGCACCTCCGTATCCCCTCCAAGTCTGTTCTGAATTCACTTTGAATCCACTCTGAATCCTCTTTGAAGACACTTTGAATCCACTGCAGATGTGACTGGGCAGCTGCTTTGCTGCCTCCCCACCTTTGTGAATATTTGAATGTCAATCTTTGAATATAGCCAATATTTTATTCACATGTGAATGTTCAAATTTGCATAAATTCATACGAATACAAACCTGACAAATAACTCACGCACACTCCTATGCCCAATTCCATCCTAACTATGTTCCTGTCACCATTGTTGAAGGAAGGTTTAGGTGCCACTCCAGGTGGCCTTTACATGTGAGAAGTGAGAATGTCATTTGTCTTTTCATCCGGCAACAAAACATACTGGGCCAGCTCTATGCTAGGACAAATAAGAGGCATACAAGTGAATTGTTGGAAAATAAGGCTTGTGTGATTTTCCCAGAGTTTGCAGTGTAAGACTGCAGTGATCCCAAAAATGCCTTTACTTAAAACACAACAGGAACAACATGGTACAGAGTGATCTGTTCTCAGCCATCTTAATAGAAGCACTAAACAAACTAACTGAAGTCAAAGCTCTGCCTCCCCCCTTTAGCAGATTAGGCTTACTTCTCTCTCTCTCTCTCTCTCACACACACACACGAAATTTTGCATTTCCCTTCCTGTCTGCTGGATGGGAAGTGCAATCACTCAATGCTGACTAATGCTCGCTCTTGCCAGTGCTGGTCACTTAGAGCCTAAGCCAGTGATAGCGAACCTTTTGAGCTCAGTGTGTCAAAATTCGCAAGAAAACCTAGCTTAACTCGGGTGCTGTGTCACATCTAGAAATATCCATAATTTTGTGATATTTGTAGCTCTAGTAAAAAAGTTATATTTTTGATACCAGTATATGTATTTTATTAAAAGCAAAAACAAATAATTCTTAACATTAGTGACTTTTGCTGCTAAATCTTCAATTGAAAGTTGGTATTTCATACATTTCAAGAACAGGCAAGCACTACACGTCCAGGTGCCAGGGTGACCATGTGTGTCACCCAAAAGGGCTTGGTGTGTCACCTGTGACACGCGTGTCATAGGTTGGCCATCACCGGCCTAAGCCCTGCGTGATTGGCCACTCACCTGTGAACGATCCTTGGGCCAGTCCTCTACAGGGTGCCTCCATTTTGTTTGTGTGGTACCTCAGATGACTCCAGAGCACTGGAAAAGATATGGATGCTCGCTGCTAGATGCACCAGGTAAGTCATTAGTTAAGGTTAATAAAGTTGCATGATTAGGGAACTTCTGGGAAGGCAGGGCATGCCTGGAGGCTGTAACATTCTCCTCAAGGTGTGGATGTTTTTCCTCAGAAGTTCTCTAATCATGCATTACTGGCTGTACTGTGAATAGGCCCCTCATATTAATCTAGTTTAGTGTTCTGTTTCTAGTAAAGATCCATTGACAAGATGTGTTTGAGAAATCCTCAGGGCAGGTCATAAATTACCAAGAGGTTAGCACCCTTCACAGTTTTTCACTAATGTGTGATATTCTGAAGTTTTCTGTGTTTGAAAAGAAGTTGTATTTAGCTACAACCACTAGTAACTATCTATATAGCTATTTCCATGCATTTATCCAATAGTCTTCTAAACAGCATAAAAGAAATCAAGGGACAGGAGCAAAGTCAAGGTGTCCTAGAAGAAGCAATGGCAACCACTTCTCCACTGCTTCCCAAAAAATGTTGCTTGCATCTAGTTGGCACATTTTTGACACATTAACTTCATAGCTGTTAATTAATCTAACTCAGAAGATATATGTGCTAAAATCTAAAACGTTTATGTTTTTTACTGCACTAATCAATAATTCCAGTTGGTCTTTAGGGCTGGGCCTTGGGCCAGACCAAATGGAGAACTGTGTCCTTTTGAACATTTCAATGGCATAAACTAAGCCCAAGAATTAAACTTTCCCTTCTTACTCTCATGATTACCCTACTTCTCAGTTCCTTTGCTATGAAATTTCAATACTCTCTGGTTTACAAGGCTCGGAAGAAATTTAACCTGTGTTTCTGAGGCATGCCTTCAAACATATCATGATAAAACAAGAGAATCACTTCCTATGTGATAACCGATAAATGGAAGTGAATGATACCTCATTCAAGGAAGGGCAGACATCAGGATCTGAGCTACTGCATGTTAAAAGGGATGGGCTAGGACACCAGTTCTTAACCAGGGGTCTGGGAACCCCCAGGGTTCTGTAAAGACCTCACATGGGGTCTTCAGTAGACCAATGGCTGTGTTGGTTGGTGGACCAGGGAGGGGATGTAAGGTGGGGGGCGGGGTTCTGTGAAAGGGGTCCGGGGTGAAGAACTGCTAGTCTAGGAAGTGTTTCTTACTCTTGTTTGTGCTTTGGAGACTGTTTCCTGGCATAGGAAAGAGTCAGATGCTTCTTTTATAACCTTGTGGTTTCTGGACTCACTGAAACCGGGTATTTATTCATCCTCCCTGAATTCTGGCTTTCAAATGTTCCTGGGTATTATATATGAAATATGAAACATGACCTTTCTGTGTAGGTTCCATTATATTCTTGACAGAATAGGGTTTGTCCACATATAGTCTGTTTCTTCCCAATTGGTCAGGCTTGCTCTTTTGGTATGAAAGCTGGCCTAGATTATCTGCAACTGAAAAGGGAGTTCCCATTCCCAATGATTTCTGCACAACAATAGATCCATCCAGTACCAGCACTTAGAGAGGCATGATTGTTAGGTCTTTTTTGCACTTAGGTCTCTGTAAATTGGATCAGTGGATCCATAAAACTCACATGACCTTTGCAGTTGCTGCACACACACACAGACCTGCAAGCACGCATGCACGCATGCACCTGCACATGCACACAGACATCTTGATGGCTGGGAACAAGGGTTCCTAGCTTTGGGGTTGTTTGGCATGTGTTTTTGAGGTGTACATTATGGTATTCCATGGAAAAACAGCCCCCCTATAGTTACAGATCTTGGAGGAGCCCCATCTGCTTGCTTCCTGTGATCTGCAACAAGGCTCTAAGTTCTCTTGTGTACCTGACTAAACAGGTCCGCAAGAGATGTAGTTTCACCTTTTGCAGATAGAGTAGGACTAAGGGGTTGCGGTGCCTCCTTGATCTACATTAATGTGCAGATGAAAAGGTTCAGGATCTGGCCTAAGAGGCTCCTTAGACCAGATCAAAGATGAGCGCAGAAAGGGGCTGAATGATCATTGGCAGCTCCTTTTGCTTGAAGAGGTTCAAAGATTGCAGTACAGATTTTATGAACTGAAGACCAGGACGGCATGTTCAGAATTCCCTTTCAGTTTTTTCTCCTGCCTAGTTGCTTCATTTCACACCCATTGGCTCACTCTCATACACGGAACATTTCCTACCTTAAGAGGGTCAGTGCCGAAGTGCTTCTTTTTATAGACTAAAGAACAAGACAGCGGGTTCTGAATGCCTTCCAATTTTCCCACGCAAAAATAAATATTTCTGTGTGCATGCATGTACATGGGTGCACATAAGCATAAGTGCTTCAGCTAAAATGCTTTTAAGGCATCAGTGCTGACTGCTCACCGAGGCCAAATCCTGTTCCTTGTGTTCAAGAGGAGCCTAATAAATATAAAAGGAAAGGAGGCATGAAGAATAAATTGAAAAGCGGGACCCCTCTTAGAGAGCCTATTCAGTTAAAAATTTCCTCTAAGGAAGGAAAGGAAGCATTTGTTTCCCTTCTTCACTGGTTACGTTTTTTAAAAAGATCTTCCGCTGAAGCACTTCTGTGGCTCTCCTAAGGGTTCCTCCTTCTTTCTCTCTTTCTGTGTGTTTGTATGTGTCCGTGCAAGCCAGTGTGGCAAGTGGACCTTATTAAGGAAACTTCCCTCCTTCTTCCTTCTCTTCTCTCTCTGACACTTTCTGCCCTGGGCTTTATTTCCTGGGTGAGATCTGCAATGGCATGGGGATAGCAGGCCTCTATTCCAGGATATAATCTGGAACAAGAGCCGGTGCAGAAAGGGACTCTCTCTTCCTTTCAAGTAAACTTCTAGCTCAGCTGCATCCTGGGGCCATCTGGGAGGCGGACATAGCACATTCCCATCGGTGTGCACTAGCATTCACATTTGTGAGTGCTAGTCTCCACTGTCCCTCCCCACACACATCTGCAGACCTACCAAAGGTCCGGAGACATGTCCAAGTGCCGCCATCTTCACCCCGGAGGCCAGTGCTAGGGTTCCAGTTCACCTAGGTTCCAGTTCACCTCAGATGACCCCCAACATTGGAAGAGGTGTGAATGCTCTCTTTGCTGGCCAGGAAAGATAAGGAAAGGGATGCATGTGGTGCACAATTTCATGCACCACTGCTAGTGAACACTGGGGGAGCTTCCGAGATAGGAGAAGTTGTTTCTGGTGTGGAAATGCCTCCTGCAAGTGCAGATGGTCTTTCCCAGAAGCTACCCCAACGTGCACTAGCAGGCCAAGTGCGAATTGGCCTCTGGTTGCAGCCTATTATTATAAGTCAATGGTGTTGGTGTGATGAGTAGGGCTAGCCTACCAGTGTAAATCAACTGATCCAAAGGAGTACAACTCACATTTGGAGTACACCAAATTTCATTACTACAGGTTTCTGGGATCTCATGAAATGAGTGACACCACATTTTTCTGACCATGTAAGAAAAAAAACCCAAGTTGTACAAAATCTGGTTATACAAAAGATATCTATGCTTTATTCCGGAATATCCAAATATAGCGGAATAAATAATTGACATGGGGATGCAGCCAGATACAGCGGCAACTCTGGATTTCCCAAGAGGACCCTGCTTACCTTCATATCTGATGAGTTGCAAATAAAGTTGGCTTGCTGGGAACTTCCAAGATCTTGCAAGCATGTCAAAAAGGACAAAATAAAGAAGGTGGATGCTTGGCCAGTTTCAGAAGACCCCAGGAAGGCAATATTCTTTGCAACTTGTCAGATGTATAGGCAATGCAGCATGTATGTGGTGAGGAAAAGCAAGAGGCAACCATGGGAACTTGTTTGTATTTCTTGTTACATCTTGCCACTTGAAGACTATGTAATAGGGGGAAACATTTCTAAACTCAAGGAAATCTGGCAGGCAAGAGGGGATCCATGCCCTCCCAAGAGTTCTCTTCCTGTATATGCCCTTTTCCCGTGGCTGCTCTTCCACATCATGTGAACCAACAGAGGCAAATGATTGGGATGGTTTCTTTATGCAGGAAAATTAGAACATGCATCTCTTTTGCATCTCCTTCTCTTAATGAATTTCTGAACATCAATTCTAGTTCCTGTTCCCATTGTGTCAGGAAAAGGAGGGCTTGACAACGCACATTTGTCAAGATAACAGTTAGCTCTCCTCAGCCATTAATTCCTATCCAGCCGATTTTCTTTTAGAAGTAACAGTAAGTTTCACCTGGGGAATGATTGTAAAAGATGGGCATTACGGAGAGGAGAATATGGCCGTTGTGCATAGTAACAGCTGCTTTCAGCTAAGGACAAAAGAACCCTCTGCTTTTTGTTTAGTGCCAGTTCAGAAGAGCAGCAGGACATATGTTCCCAGCGCTGAGAGGGGAGGGAACATATCAATACTTCCTTTCATTCAAGCCAAGTCTGTTCTATTCCAATATGTGCTTTGCTTCTCAGCACTTATTCTGCAGACTGAACTAGTGTGCCATTGGAGACTCAGGTTATGGAATCAAATTAACCTCTTTTCTAGTGCTACATAAACAAGCAAAAATTTAACCCAAATGAAGAAAAGTTATTTGAAGACTATAAAGCTTCTTCCTCCCTCCCTCTCCCTCCCCATCTACAGAAGGGGAGAGGGTCTGTCTTTTGTTCTGTGCCAGGAAAGGGTCCAGGAGCCTCCCTTTTGCATGCTGGTGCAGGGAAATGGAGGCTGTTCATCCTGTTAGCATTCTCTGTCTACAGAGGATGAAGCATCCTGGAATACAAAGGGGGGGGGGCTTTTCTGTGGAACTCCAGGATGCACTGTCAGAAGTAGTGTCAGAAGTGGCTGGCAAAGTGGGTACTCCTGGAAATTTTGAAGGCCAGGAATGAAAATCTCCAATGTCCTGCCCCAATCTTTAGAGTTAGCTGCTGTGGCTGGGCCAAAACAGACTGCCCAAAGTGCAGACAGCCATTAGCCTACACTAGGGCTAGTCTGGCTCAGCATGGGCTGGATTTCAGGAGCAAATCTGCACTTCGCTTCCCATTTAGGGGCCGGGAAAGGCAAAGTTGCCTATGCATGCACTATGCATTTGCACCAGCAAATGCTAGTACAAACGATCCATCCCCCCCCCCCCCATCTGGACACTTACCTAAGAACATAAGAACATAAGAGAAGCCTTGCTGGATCAGGCCACAGCCCATCTAGTCCAGCATCCTGTCGCACACAGTGGCCCACCAAATGCTCATGGGCATCTCAAGCAGAGACAAGGACAAACCTTCTCCTGCTCTCGAGTCCCAGCAGATGGCCTTTGAAGCGCCCCAGTTCCTCCCCCCCCCCAGCCTGAAAGATGCATCTAGGCATTCGTTCTAGTAGCCATTGATACATCTGCAGAGTACATGGTGTCTGGCCACTGTTCTCTTGGGGGCCTGAGGCCAGCACTAGCGCATGCATGCTGGCATTATCACCAGGATAACCCTGATGCACTGCACATGCATGCTTGCACGCCACATCCCACCCTCCAGTTGGGTGGCCCTCCAGTACCATAGAGATGTGAATGGGCCTGCTCAGAGACTTAGAGGCTCTGGTGCAAGTAAAGGTAGGTTCACGTGTGGAGCACTTAATTGTGCTTCACACATAGTCACCTCACAGTAAACTCCTGCAATGAAGGAGTCTTTCTGATTCAGAATCAGCTCCTTCAAGTGCAGATGCGCCATTTCAGAGTGCACTGCAAGGCAACTAGTGCGTCACGTCCAGAAAGGCCCAAAGTATCTGCGAGAGCCACAGTGATCTCCTTATATTATACAATTACACAGTCTCAGCTGTGCCACCCTGCTCACTTGCAGTGTTTCCACTCAGAAGAGGGTGCGAACGCTGAGACTAGAAGCTTACCAGCTGCTCCCAGTGAATCTGTGGGCAACTTATTACTTGTCCACAGATGATGAAAATTCGGGCAGTTGAAAGGAAGCTCCTGGATGCTTCAGGGAGTTCCAGAATGACAGTGCTGCCGTGGTGTGGCTAGAGCCACTTCAGGAAGATAAGTTCAAACAAGCCCTTTGCTTGTTGGCCAGTTTCAGCCATGCTTGCTGGCCTTTTTCACAGGTCTTTCTTTCTTTGCGGTGGCTAACTCTGGTATGCTGATAAGGTGTCTGGGAAAGTATATGATGCTTTAAGATTGGAAGACAATTTGCACTTGGCCTGCTACTGCACATTGGAGTAGCTTCTGGGAAGCAACATCTGCACTAGCAAGAGACATTTCCACACCAGAACGTCTCCTGCTATCCCGGAAGCTACCCCAGAGTCCATTAGGGTGCTGCATAAAATTGTGCACCACATGCATCCACAAACTTACCTTTCCTGGCCAGCTGAGAGAACATTCCCACCTCTTCCGGTGCTGGGGGATCATGTAAGGTGCTGTGCTGGCATCTCAGATGACTGAAAATGCAATTCCACATGCATGTCACTGTTGTCCTGGTGATGGCACTGGTGCACGTGCAGTTACACCAAGCTCTTCAGTACCTGGACATGTGTCCTGATCCAGGTAAGTGTCTGGGTGCTTGGGAGTTGTGTGAACGCTAGTGCATGCCAGTAGCAATGCACTGTATGTCTTGGTCACTTCTTGGTCCTTTGTGTTCTGTTATCAATAAACAGAGCAGCATAGAACTGTTGCACCAGTTTGGTCTAGTGGTTAGGGAGCCAGTCTCTTATCTGGGAAAACCGGGTTTGATTCTGCACTCCTCCACAAAGCCAGCTGGGTGACCTTGGGCTAGTCACAGCTCTCTTCTGAGCTCTCACAGCCACATGTACCTCACAGGGTGTTCTGTTGTGGGGAAAACATAGAAAGCTTTGTCAGTTGCTTTGAGTCCCCCTTAAATGGGTGGGGAAAGTGGGGTAGAAAAGCCAACTCTCCTCCTCCTCCTCTTCTTCTTCTCTGCCTGCATTTCTCTGAATGGGGCGTGGCACAGTGATTATGACAAAATGCAGACCGAAAGACTATATAAGCAGTACATGGCATCAACTAATCATATTATGAGAAACTGCTAAAACTTCTGGATATGTCAATAATGTTATATGTTATAAAAATAAAAGCAAAGATTAAGACTTACTAAGCTTCCTCCTCCCAATTCATTCTAAATGACTTGTTTTAAATCATTTGCAAGTTTAGTGGAATTACCATTAAGTCACGAATGTAATACTAAAATTGAGGCGTACCACTGAATGCCCTAGTTCAAAGCACCATCCAAATGAGGCCTTGATATGGCTCTGATGGAGCCAGTTTACCAATAGGCCAGCATGGGGGTGAAAGGGTGGTGGCCAAATGGCAGAGCTTTGAGTTGGCACCCTGTACTTGCTTCTCAGATCATCTGTGGAAGAAGAACGTTACTTGTACAGATGAGTCCGCTCATTAGCCTTGCTAATGGCAATGGGATTGATACCAGAAGAATAACACTCCGGCTGCTGATTCACGCCACAGATGAGCCTTCCTGTTCACAGTTAACCTTATAAGAAAAACCTAAGCCATCAATCCTGTAGAATCGCAGGATTATGAAAAAGACATTTGATAGCCAAAACACTAAAGAGAATGGATCTTTTGAACTCTACAGAAAAATCCTTGGCACAGAAACTTCTACAGAAACTTCCTCGAAGCCATGATGAAAATCTTTGAGAAGAATAAGCATCTAATATATGCCAGTTCTCCAAAACAGCAGTGGCCTCCTCTTTGCCTGTCCTCATGCCCCTGAGCAATAGTGCTACATGTGACTCTAGTGGTACTGATACATCTGTTAATACAATTTGTATAATCTTCCAATCATCATGCAGGAGAGATAATCTGTCTGCTTCACCATACTGACACTGGAAGTTAATCTGCATATTTAGTACACCATCCAATATCTGACAAAATAATCAACATGGGGATGAAGGGGATCCAAACACCATTCTTTGATGACTTCAGAGTGGTATGAAATGATCAGCCTTTTTGGAGCAAGAGGCGGAAGTTCATCACATCTGCTATGCAGCCATTTGCCTACCACATATGCGGGCCAACTAGAGGTCAGCTACAGTGCACCATGTGAATAGAGCAAAATACGGCACAACTTCCCATAACATATTTTCATAGAACATGTTATTGATACATGTATGGTGCTTCTGGGGATTGTGACCCTTCCTTGTATAAGGCATTCCTTTTAATTGCTATTGTTCAAATTGGCACTTTTGAGGAGAGGTGAAGATGGACCGTTGTTAAAAGAGCAGCACCTTGGAGAGCTCAAAATAGAAGCTGGAAGAGGTGGTGATTTTCAGATGCACATGGGACACGCAGTTCACTTGCAGGGAGAGGAAACAGAAAACACTTGTTAAGGAGACCATTGCAAAAGCTGTAGGAGTACAAAGAAGAAGGCAACCCTGGAGAGAGAGCACACAGAACAATGGAAATATAGCACCCAGGGCAGTTGCCTTTTTTGGCAGGTGCCCTCTAACATCTCTCCTCACAAGTGAGCTATCCATACCTGATGTGTCCCATGCTGCAAATCACTGCTTCTTTTGGTTTTTTCTTTACTGATACTCTTATAAAAAGTGAGAACCCTCTGAAGTAGCTTCTCCTTCTGTAATGCACTTCCTCCTCCCTGCCCTCTCTTAAAAGGAGCCAAATTTGTATTTGCAACCTTCAGAAGGCTGACTGGTTTATCTTGAGTTTCCTCTCACCTTCCCCATTGGTTTCAATAACTTGCATTGTCCATTCGTTACTTTCCACACCATTTTTAAGGAACCAACCCAACCTTCATGTTATACAAAGTTGTACTATACATGAGGGATTTTATGATGGTATCTACTCTTGCCAAAGGTTCTGGTAAAGTAACTTGTTGTTTTATACCTGTCCTGTCATTATAAGAGTAATTGAATGCTCATTGGGGTGTAGTTTAGCTTTATTGTTTCCAGCTGAAACTCCTCACAGTTGTCTGGTTCTGTTTGATTGTGTGATCCCTGTATGCCAAATTGTAAGGATGGCGTCTGCTCAGCCATCGTACTCAGTGCTATGGATTAGGTCTTCTCTGCTAGCAGATGTCATAGATCCAACATTTGCCTGACAGCCAGCAAGATAAAAAGCAGTGCAAATTTGGAAAAGAGATAAGAAGCAGTGGTTAGTTTTAACGAGGTTAGCTTGCTGTCTCAAGCTTTATTGCTAGGACTGCCCATAATGGTTTTGGGACTGAAATATTTGGTTTCAAATAACTGGAATGCCCCTCCAGATTGACCAGCATACTCCATTTGCAAAACGTATCCCAGCATATTTTCAACACTTCCTCTGGCTCACATGGGATGCCTCTGCAGACTCACCAGGAGCATTCTTTTTTGGTAGATGTTTCTGCTTCTTTGCTGGAGTCATTTTTAACTGCTTTGTGAAATGGTTTTATGCAAATCAATCAATCAACTAACTAAATAAATATGAAATATTTATGGGACTAATCAATGGCTTTTTAAATTTAGGTTTCTTTGGATACATTGAGATGACAGCAGGTGAAAGCTCATAATCTGTCAGTTAGCAAACAGGTTATCTTGACACCTGCACCTGATCAATCCTTTGGGGCTCCTGTGGGCTGGAATCTGTGTTATCTAATGATTCGCTGTGTCCAGTAGTTTGAAGAGCAGCATACCTAGAATAAAAGGGTAAGTATGGGAATCCTGATTGCGTTTTTAAACAAAGTAAGTAAAAGCACATACACAATTACTGTTTAAAATTTTGTGTTTTGTTTTCCCCATAACAATTCTCCACTGTCTTGCCTAAGGGCTCATCCTGACAAATTTGAAATTCAAAGGGGGAAAAAGACAGTTTGGTACTGTGAGTGAAATGGGAAATGCAGGGATGTGATGGAGTTGATTAGATAATTCCAAAGTCTCAGTTAACAGGCAGAAGCAATCCTATTTAAACAAATAGTGCAAAACTGGGCACAGGTGTTCCTGAAAAATAATTTCTGATAAAGCATCTTAGTTAATATGGCACATCGAATAACATGTAAGAATTAACAACACCATTCACTCCAGTTCAGAAGATGGGAAGGACAAATTAACGTTATATTGTTATATTATTATTTTTCTTTTGGATGTAAAATTTATATTATGTTTCTGTCTATTCTATATATTAATATAGAATATTGCTCTTATTAACCTTTTTTTATTTCATTTGTACAGATAAAATTTAATATTTTTTTTAAATTACAATTTGATTGTTCTTCCATACTGTAAAAGTGAAAAAAAACCATAGGAAGCATAGCGTAAATAAACCAAGCATCATCATCATCAACAACAATGTTGTTGTTGTTGTTATTGTTATTGTTATTATTATAAAGAAGCATTATCACTTACCAGCATCATCATCATTATTTGCAGTTTGCTCAACCTAAGTTGAATATACATTCAATCAACTTCCGAGGTGAATGATAATATATGTATATATATGGGCATTTTTCCACTGTCACTAAAAGTACCCATTAAGTACTCATTAATGGGTACGAAATTGCATTTTTGTACCCATTAATGGGTACTTAATGGGTACTTCTAGTGACAATGGAAAAACACCCTATATCTGCATCTCTCTATATATGTGTATGACAAATTGTACATTATCTTCCCCCGATCTGGACTTCCTAGGATTGCTAAAATTGATTAAGATAGTTTATATATATATGTTTAAAAAATCTAAAATACATTTTAGAAATATTTTGCCTGTTTCTTGTGCAGGAGTACACATTCATTAATAAACATAGGAAAACTTTCAAGTAGAGTAACAAGCAAGGATGAGCGAATTGACTTACAAAAGTACAGGGAAAAGGTTAAAAAGAAAATTATGTTATGGCTAAACTAAGCAATGATAATTATGCCCATATTTTTTACAGCCACTTAGAGGACTGGAATAAAAATGAGAAGGAAATGTGGCCTATCCCATGAATGTCCCTGCCACTTCTGTTGAACTGTTTTAGAAGTCCCACCACTCAAGGCATTCAGCATCAGACTGAACTTGACCTTTACATGCTCCCAATTTAAAACTGGCAATTTTTCAGTAAGGCACAGCTTTATACTAGCAAGGACACAGAATATAGGAACTATCAAAACTTTTCTTATTTTTATGAAATACCAGCAATAGGATCCTTGTACAGCTTGAGCTGTTGCTCTCTGTCAGAAGGTCTTACATTTTATGATGTTTTTTTTTGAAAATTGAATTGTAATGTAAAATGCAAGGGATTGATTGGTCCAAGAGATCTTTTGAAAAAGGAGGAAATGTTGTTCCAGTGTATCAGCCATTATGAAATCACCCTGGTTAAGAGTTGGCATACGCACTTAATAATGTTGGATTATAGTAGATTTGCATCACATTCATGTAACTAGAATGTCAGACAAAGATCTAGAAGTTCCCAGTTGAATCCAAACTCAGCCAAGAAAGCAATCTAGATGACATTGGGCCAGTTGGTATCTTTCAGTCTGGTCTCCCTCACAGGGTGATTGTAAACATTTCAGAAGGAAGGTACAATATAAATACCAGAGACAGCAATTGCACAAAAGGTGAGATATCTTTGGGGGTTAAAAAAAGATAGAGCTTAACCTTACCTTTCTAAACAGGAGGAAAACATTAATTGTACACAGATTTTGAAATTAGGGTGCAATCACACACATTTAAAGAAATGCCCTCTGAAATGGGAGACATTTCCCCTTGCATTATCTTCATCTTATCCTGAAGTCTGAGAATGGTCACCTCTCCAACATTCAGGATTTCATAGCTCTGAAGGGCATTTTTTCCTTTAAACCAGGTTGCACTATTCAAGCAAAGACATGGAGTTCCTGCTGTGTGGCTAATCAGTGGGCAGCACTCATAGTCAGGGTTGGTGTTGCCTGATTTGGATGCAAATATAAGCTGCAGTGTAGCTTTATGTTCAGACAAGTGTTTTTCAGGCTTTTATGTGTAGGGATGGGACACTTTTTCTTAAAGGAATGGCTTAAAAAAGCCCTGTCTGGTGGCATCCAATGACAATCTGTTGAGCTGCACCAACGAGAGCACACATGATGCAAAAGGTAAAATGGATTTCACAGTTGAAAACAAGGGTGCTTGGCAAGCTTTTTATCCATTATCTTGTTTCAGAATGGTTTCTTCCCTGCTTTCAAGCTGCAGTCACCTTCATTGGATCAAGGGAAACATTATTCTCTTTTGTCTTTCTCCAGAAGAGCAGCATGCATTGTTAATATCCTTCAAATATACATCCCGCTGTGCTTTGTTCTATCATGCAGTTAATTAGCTTAATTGACAAAAGCGTTGCAATATATTTACCAAGATTAAAACTATCAATACATATTGCAAAAGTGGATGGGGGAGTGAGGTTTTTGCCACACAAATTTAGGTGCAATATGCAGTGCAGACTTTCTGTGACAACAAGTAGTGAGGGAAGTGAGAACTTTTATGACAACATAATTATACCTTAACTATGCCCTGGGTAGATAGCCTGAATTAACTTTGAGTATCAGTAACGGATTATTTCCCCAGTCTACACCCCTAAAATGCATGATAAAAGGCTTTAGTGCCAATTCAGTACCTTTAAAGAATAGTACACCAATATTTCAGTAATCTTTACAAACGATTGTGCAAAGCTTTATTAACCCCCCTGTGGCAGTAGAGAAATACTTCTGAGGCAGAGATGTAGCAGCTAGATGCAGCCCTGTTTATCAGCCATTACACAGAATACCAGCGTGTCCAAGCCTTCATGAATACCATATCTATTCACTTTTATTCTGAAAATATATACACTTACTAACACATAAATACAAACTGCACAACATACTGTTTATCACTATAGACATAAAGCTGATGCTTAAGATTCTCATTCAAGTCCGATCCATATTCAACATCTTGTTCCTTTCCTATACTCTTTTAATACTTTGCCAATAGGTCCATTCTGCATGGCACAGAGCTATCCCTCCTCACAGAGAGCTGGGGGAAGTTCACATTTCTCGTCCTGTCTGGGGGATGGGAGTGGTGAACATGCCCTGGCCTGCATTAGCGTTTACGCTTGCAAATGCAAGTACACACCCTCCCTACTCTCACATGTCCACAGACTTACTGGAGGTGCAGACGTGGGGCCTGGGTGCCACCAACTTGCCTTCCTGATGATGGCACTACTGTGTAATGTGCTGGCACCACCACTGGGACAACGGTGACACGACACACATGTGCACTAGTGCCAGCAGGTACATGATTTGCCAGCGCACTTGTATGATGTGTCACATACCCCTCTGTGCACCATAGAGGTTCAGATGGGCCTGTGTAGAGCCGGTGAAGGACCCACCTGGATGGGTTAAGTCTATGTTTGAAGCACAAAACTGTGCTTCACTTGTAGTCAACCTGCAGTGTGCTCCTGCATGGAAAGGGCTGTTTCTGAGTTGACTATGGGGCCAAGTGCAGGAAGGCCCCTAAACTCTGCTGGTACAGATGACATGCCCCAAGCCTGAGTCACTTTCATGGCTGTCTGCATTGAAGATAGCTTACCCCAGCCAAGCTTTGAAGGCAGGGAGCAAAAGTTCCTGGTTTTTGAACTTGCTGCCCAGGGCCAAGGACTTTCGTCCTGTATGCATAAGTGGCTGCCTGCACACTCCCCATGGACTGGGACACTGAGGTAGTTCATTTGTGGACTATTTTGAAAATGTTTACTGGTATGGTGGGATATGGGGCCATTTTAGGAGCATACTTTGCTCTGCATCCTAGTTCAATTTGGATTAACTGGGGGCATGGCTTCCCACTAAACTGTACTGCACTCCCTGGTATACTGGTTCAGTGCAAGGCTTAGCCCACTTCTGGGCTTCTCTCTTCCACACTTTAATGTGGACAAGAGAGCCCCCCTACACGCACACCCCTAGTTTGCTCCATCCACAATTAATGGAGTGTAGCCTGGTCTAGATGGTCAAAATGGCTGCCTAAACTGGGATACCAGTAGACCAGGGGCTGCTGGAACAGAACAGGGGAAAGGTGTGTGGAAAAGGTCCCAGTTCACTTCAGTCATCCTTCATCTGGGTTGCTGTATGGGGTCAAAGCTTTTCCAGCATATGATTCTCTGCTCTCCTTTACCTCTCTGCTAAGAGTTGTCAGTCAGCTGTGGATGCCCGCATAGGTAAGTTAAAGGTTTTTTTCCCTTCATTTTTTGGCACGCATGTTGGGGACTGTAGAATACTCTGCTGGAATTTTCTGATTAATAGATATGTTCTTCCTTCCAGCATTTAAGAAATGCCTCAGGACTAGGGATGTGTAAGAATATTTGTAACATTCGAAATTCGTATGAACTGGCTGAATTCGGACATTTGAATCTGAATCGAATGTTGGCACATTCAAAGACTGACATTCAAATTTGAATCCAATGTTTTGATAGATTTGTAGGAAGCTTTGTATGGGATTCGTATGCGATTCGTATGGGATTGAACATTCGTATTGTATACGAATCCTACCACATTTGAAGGCGATCTAGTCAAACAAATATAAATTTTCTTGCATTCGATTCAATACAAATCAAATTTTTTAAAAAAAATATTTGTGCACATCCCTACTCAGGACAATAAGCTGATTATATATTAAATTAAGTGTGTGATTACCTAGCAGTATTTTATTGTAGGTGTAATATCACTTCCAGGAATTGAAAAGCCAAATGAACTGTTCTGTTGCCACAGAAGTTTTGGTGCTCATTACTTTTAAGCATTCCTAAGAGAAGACAATTCAGTGGTGGTTTCTTTTCTTTAAAATGTTCTCCCCTGTAAGAGCTCCAGCTGCTGCCTTCAGATTGGAGAGATGGGTAAGATGTTTCTAAAGGCCATTTGCAGGACTTTGAGAGCAGGTGAAGGTTTTGTCTTTGCCTTTTGCTTGAGATGCCCATAAGCAGTTGGTGGGCCATTGTGTGGGACAGGACGGTGGACCTGGTGGGTTGTGGCCTGATTCAACTGGGCTCCTCTTACATTAATATTCTGACATGTTTTTGGTATAAAATATCTTATTATTCATGTTGGTTTATAGTATTGTATATTTATTTGATAAGACTTGACTGTTCTATTTCTAGCCTCTTAACCAAGGTTTTTTCCACCCTGAAAATTTTCATTTGTTCCACAAGGATCTTTTAACCAGAGATGTATTTGGGAAGCTACAAAGGATGTATAGAGAGAATCTAAACAGGAGTACTTGGCATAGGAAAACAAGGGAATTTTCTATGTAGGGGGAAATACAACACAAAATGACAGAAGGAATGGGGAATGCATGTAATAGGAATGTGACCAGTGCCTGGGGTAGAAGGTCTGGCATGTTTTTTTGTCATTTGCCTTCAGTTTCAGAAACTTGTTGTTTTGATTGTTATAAGCCTCCCTGAGACCTTCAATTATAGGGCGGGACAAAAACACAAATAATAAGTTAGTCGGTCAGTCAGTCAGTACATAAAAAGCCATGATCAATTGTGTTTCATAAAAATGAAAGGCACTTAGAGAACCATGTTCAAGAAATACAATACTCAAAAGCAGGGTTCTCCAATTTCAAGAAATATAAAGGCAGTTTGAAATTAACCACATTGAACAATTAATGTATTAGTCAGTCTGGTAGTACATAAATCAAGCTGCCAGTAGTTCAAGCAGTGGTATTGGATCTTTAAGAATCCAATACCTTTTCCTTCAGTGTAGCAAAGTATGCAAAATAGAAATAAATACGGGAGATAGAAATCTCCTTTGTGCTTCCAAACAGGATCCATTTTAAAATGCTGAAATAACTAGAAACCAAACGATGTGAGTGGAGTCACATTTTCAACAACACTGGAAAGCTCTGCCTGGCACTTGGTGACTTCATGTCACCAAAGGAGGGGCTGGCACACCAGGGGTGGAATCCACTCCAGGAGCCTTCTATTTGCACAGCAGAAAAGGTCACTCTGCAGTTTTGCACCTGCTGCTACTATGTAGAAGAAGGGCTGCTGCAGCAAGACTGGTCTCCATCCTGCAATAACATCCAGTAGCACTTTGACAGGCTTTAAAAGTGGCTGAGTTCAGGAGGGCATTTCAGAAACCTGGCAAAAAGAGCTAGGGCACCTGTTTGTGGTGTCTCTAAAGCTCTGCTTCCGTATACATGTGCCTTCTAGGTGCTACATAATGAATAGGTTTTAAAACCACTAATGGATAACATACCAGTGTGGCCATGCCTGCTAGTGCGATGAAGACATCATTCACCATTCCAGTAGAACAATTTGTTTTGTCTCCTCCTTAGCAGAACCTCAGAATATAAATTCCTGCTTCGTTCAGTACTCTTAGGATTTCTAGTAAGACAGAAGCCAAATGGTGGATGATAACTTCCTTCCCTTAGGAGAGGGCAAGTGGATAATTAAAACTTTACTGTAAGTCATGTCAAAGCACATGCTTCTCTTTAACTTGCTGTTTGCTAATTAAAAATCAAGTTGCAGGTGTCTTCTGCAGATTCTGATCTAGCTATTCTTAATTTCACCTCATTTACATTTTCTTTCTGTTAGGTAAGCAAGCAGATCATTGGTTGGCAAGGACAACTGGAGACAAACACTTGCCTTGCTGTTTCTTCACACCTTCTCCCTACTTTTATTGAAACTGATCCCAGTGATACGGTCTACTTCCAGTGATGTTGTACTGGGAAATTACACTGTGAATTCCAGATTCTTTTCAGTTTGACAGGAATTTTTAACATATGAAGCTACTGTTCTTGTCTTCTGTTGCAGGCTGCCAAAGCTGAAGGATCTTCAAGACAACAAGGGGCAACACTGATTGTTTTCAAAGAATTAGACTTTTTTTTTCTGCTTTGCAGTCTCTGGAGAGGCTATCAGATTGTCCCTGACAATCTACACTGCTAACAAAAAAAAGTAAGGGAACACTTAGTGTGTTTTTCCACCGTGCTCCTTTAATCCGGATCTAAGAAGATCCAGATCTAAGGAATTGGTACATTGGGACAAATATGTCCCAAATGGGTGCTGTGGTGGAAATGGGGTCATCCAGCTCTCACCCAAATGGGTCCTTAATGAGTGCAAAAATGGATACTAACTGACCATGGAAAAACACCCATAAATCACACATCAGATCTTAAAGGATGAAAATGTCAAGTCTAAAATCTTTACTGATTTAAATTGTGCAATTCATTGAGGACAAAATGATGTATCAACGGTCAGTGGAAACCAAAACTATCAACCGAGGGCTGAATTTTTATGGCTGTGTTCAGACATAAAAAAGGGTGCCTCAGAAGAAGTGTTGGCTTTTCTGCCCTGCTTTTCTCACCCATTTAAGGGAACTCAAAATGGCTAACAAAGCTTTCTATTCTTCTACCTACAACAGACACACTGTGAGGTAGGTGGGGCTGTGAGAACTCAGCAGAGAGCTGTGACTAACCTAAGGTCACCCTGATGGCTTCATGGAGGAGTGAGGAATCCAATCAGCCAGGCTATAAGACACATCTAGCTTTTATAGGTAAGGCTGTATGTAGGGATAATTAGTCTGGCTGATTACGTGGGCTGTGGTCATACCTTCAGACCGTCTTCACTCACATTTTTTCCTTCAAATCATTTTAGAAAACTGGCTTATCCTCATCCGATCGGTTTAACCAGAGTCCTATTTTCCAGAGGACATAGCCCATCCTGATATCCCAGGCCATTTTCCTCGGTGTGAGCAGGGAGAGGTGAGCTAAAGCAGGCTGGACCATGCTGTGGTGGGAGGGGTCCAGTCTTTCATTTCAGCCAATGTCTAGGGCAGGTTGGCACACATGGACTTCACGATGCACCTCCCCTTCTCTCCGCCTCCACGCCAGCCCTGGCCTGGCCAAAGACAACTCCTGTGGT
The DNA here is from genome assembly GCA_023333525.1 of Aspidoscelis tigris stejnegeri. Classification (NCBI taxonomy): domain Eukaryota; kingdom Metazoa; phylum Chordata; class Lepidosauria; order Squamata; family Teiidae; genus Aspidoscelis; species Aspidoscelis tigris. Next base: position 83,727,466 of record JALMGA010000002.1, on the reverse strand, counting down.
TCTGCCAAGATCCCATGAGGTGGCATGCTTGCTGTGAGGGCTCCTTGATTCCCTTTATTTTGTGAGCGATCGAGGGCTCCATCCACTCCCACTGCCTCTTTTTTAAAAAAATGTCTGGTAGAATTGTGCAAACTCTGTTTGAATGTATAATCAGACTTCAGGAAAAAACATTGTCTCCTGTAGCTGACATTGGAGCTTCCTTTCCACCCTGTGAGCTGGCTATCTGCCCCTCCGTGCCAAGCATGCCTTTTGCTTTGTATTCTCGTGGCTAGAGCCTCTCCCTCTTCCCCAACATCAACACAATAACCACATCACAACTAGCAATCCCCACCTCTGCCGCAGTTTTTGTGTACGATTCCTCTTTTTATCAAGCAACTGTACTTGTTTCTTTTTAAAAAATTAATCGCACGGAGAAGAAAAGCACATAAAAATGGAAGGGTGGGTGGAGGTGGTAGAGCAGGCTTAAAAAAGAACCACAAACACACTCCCTCACCTCCCTTGAGTGATACAGTGGTATCCAATAAGAAAGTAGATTTGATGCAGCAAAAGAGGTGGAGAGCCAAGAGTTCTGTGGAAGAGATTGAGACTGATCGTGGAGAAAGGTGTGAGCGATGCAGCCCAAAGCAAGAATGGTCTGAGGACGACTTATAATGATCTAGGTATGAACAGAACTGGTATGACCTCAGCTCAAATTATGAGTAGCATATCCTATCTCATATAGATGTGACAAGGGCCCTAGGCAGCCTAATGTCATGAAGGCCGCATCACCATTACGATCTTATATCGGTTTCAAACTGTTTTCAATCCTCGCAGACCCCACGTCAGTTTGGCTTAACACGCTTTCTGTGTGTTAAATCGCCCAAAGTGTTGTAAATGTTAACCCTCATTTCACCAGAGACGTTTTCGCATTACGGGAAGATTAAGACAGCTCCCGGCGCTTTCACCTTTCACACACAGACGCGCCGGAACGCGTGTAAACGCGTTCCGGCGCGTCTGTGTGCGAATGCTCAAAGCATCGTGAGCTGTCTTAGCCGGCAAAGGCCGGCCAGGGGCGCGGAGACAGCCGCGGAGGCAGATCGGCAATCAGCTGATTGTCAAACAGCTGATTGTTGAAGCCGCGCCGGCGTCGGAGGCGAGCCCGCAGCTGTTAGGGAGACAGAAGCAGGCGCGAATGCTTCTCCTCCCGAACGCCTGCGGGCGGCTCGTCCGCGTTCGAACGCATGTAGAGCACTTTAAAGTGCTCTACATTTTGAACGCGAGAAAGACAGCTGCGGACACGTCGGAGCGCAAGCCCCGCTCGGGCAATGCGTATGCCGTGTCCGCAGCTGTCTCCCACGCATACCGTTCAGCCCCGTGCGAAAATGTCTCTAGTCTCACTCCGGTTCATGCGTTTGAAACGTTTTACATTTTTTACTGTGGGAACCCTTCCTTGTTAAGGGATGAGAGTTTCCCTCCCCTAATAGCTTGCTTCCAAAGCAAGCTGTAAAATCCACCCCTTAAAGCAGCAGCCACTACGCTACACTGTAGCAATTAAGCACTTCACACCTGATAACGATCTTGCCATTTTGAAAGTTCTGACCTTTAAAAAGGAAAAGAAAGAAAAGCAGCTGCAGGTTTGGGGAGATGTTGTGTGAATGTTTAAGGCAAAGGGGGCTTGAGTTGCTGCTACTGCTGTGTGCCCTGAGCAATGAGGAGAGGAGGGGAAAGAATTGTGGCTGTCCGGTGCCGTTTTTCTTCCATCCAGGCAAGCAGCAGCCACCCAGCTAGGCTCCGTGAAGGGGTCCCTTATGGGTGGCACATTCATGCCAGAAGGAAGAGGACAGGGCAGCCCCGAAAAGCAGTTTTTAAAAAGTAGCCACTGGAGTCCCCGCTTGAGTCATGTACGTCCTCAGAATCCAGATTGAACGTGATTCTGGCTGAAAGTAATGGGATCAGGCAAATTCGCATTTGCATCCGGTTCTGTTATTTCGGCTTAGGGAAACTGGATTAAGCTTCTAATGGGGATGTGGCCAAAGTTCTATTTACCTCTGCTCTTGTCTGTGGCTTCTTAAATATACAGCTTCTTATGGGAGACTTGTTGTGCAATTTGTCCTGCATCTTATTTTTGATTGTGTGCTGGTGCTCAGAGAAGCTGTACTCTCTGACTACAATGGATAAAGTCATGAGCTCAGAAGGGATGTACTCAGACACAAGCAGCTCCAAGGGAGTAGTTGTTCTAACTATCCTCTTCCGTCTTGTTTTCACGTTTTCAACCTCATAATGGAGTGAGGCCGGTTCAAAAAGTAACTTATGCTGCATTTTTTTTTCAACTGGTCTGCTCTTTCTCTCTGGGATAGTGATCAAAGTTTCTGTGTTTCATCCTCAGGGCTAAAAAGAACACTTCTTACTATGCCATTCATCTCCCAATTACTGCATGGTGTGGGTCTCGCTGTCACAAAAGTGGCTTTTTTGTTAGCACAGAGTATGCCTTTATCCTTGGTGTGTGAGTCGTCATGTATTAATTGACAGGGAGCTTTAAAAAAACATGGAAAAGGATAGCAGAGCTGTATGTGTAGGCTGTTGTTACACTTATAATTGGGATCTGGCTCGTCTTTGAGTAAAGAGCCCCTCCCCCTTGAGCAACTCATAGCATGTAGAATCTACGAACAATAAAATGCATTAATCACGAATTAAAATAGCACATAACGATATTGATCATCATGGCTCTAAAACTTAGCAGGAGAATAAGGGACAAATCCTTTCACTGATAAAGCTTATATTCTGCCTGCTGCCTGTTGTTTCTCTGGTCGGTGTGCTGGATCCATCACCAGTACCAGGGTTCTCTCACTTTCCTGCAGCCTAGGATATACTTCAATTGAAAGTTGGTATTTCATACACTTCAAGAACAAGAAAGCACTACACGCCCAGGTGCCAGGCTGACCATGTGTGTCACCCAAAAGGGCTTGGCGTGTCACCTGTGACATGCGTGTCATAGGTTGGCTATCACTGACCTAGGACATAGCTTGAGAGTATGGTACTATCTGCCCAAGCTTGCGGTGTGCCCCAGTGTCCTGGAAGTGGAACATCCCAATTCACCCACTCCCTCTAAGCCATCTGGCTCAAAAAATGGCTTAAATGTTAGCTGCAAATACCTACAGTTGAGGCAGTTGTGGAGACTGAGTCTCTCCCTTCTCCGCCCCCTGTGTAGATGCTTGGAGGAGAAAGAAGAAAATGAATGCAATTTCCACCTGGAGACTTGGGCTAGAGCAAGCAGCATTTGCAGCCTTAGGCCCCATCCAAATAGGGGACATATAGCATCATTATCTGTGGCAACCTCACATATCAGTGGTAACCCCACTGTAGCACTATTCAATCCCCCCCTAGAACCTGTTATGGCCTATTGCCTCTGATGGTGGGTTTTCCTGACATAGGGCTATAACTTACTTTGTAGGTGAAGCCACCATAGATGCCTTGGGCACCCCACATGTGCGTGGAATGAAAAAGATGGCCGCACATGCGCAGTGATGGTGATTGCACACCTATGGGTATTTCAAACTATCTAGCCAAAAAAAAAAAAGATAATTCCAGAGGGGCTATACTCCGGAATATTGCTTTTTCGTGACATATTTGGCACAAAAAAATCTTTCTTTCTTTCTTTCTTCCTCCCTCCCTCCCTCCCTTCCTTCATTTGCATTTTTATCCCGCCCTATACCCAAAAGTTTCAGGATGGGTAACAACATTTAAAATCAATTGGGCAAGAAACTCTTCAAGGTTGAGATCTGTTGTCCCCTGCCTGCTCCTTGTGAGTCCATAGTAAAAAACACATCTTGGAGAGACTTTCTCTGGTCCCCAGTGGAAGCTCCTCCCAGCCTGCCCTACACTTGGGATATAGCAGCTTCTGAAGCATCACCCAGATGGCTCTAGTTTCCCTTTCCAGAGTTGATTTTGCATTTACCCACTTGGGCTACTTTGTTCAAACATAAATAAAAAGTTCATAAAAATCAGTCAATATTTTATTTTATTTATAACATTTATACCCCACGCTTCACCTTAAAAAAACATACCTTCCAACAAGGCAGGTGAATTAAATTTGTTAAAACTAAATGAGCAGGCTTGCAGATTTTCTTTATGCACTGCTTTCCTTCTTTAATAATGTGTCCTGTGTGGACTCAAAACTTTAAAGCCCAGATTTTTGCTGCACAAAACGTACGGAGCTTAACTGGGGAGCATAACTATCATCCTTTTTGCATCTGGATGAGTGGGAAGGCCCAGGGGCTCTCTGGCTTGGAGCATCTGCACACTGCGGAATTGCTTCCATTCTGGAGCGGCTCCTGGCATGTGTAGCCATGCCCCATTGTTGATAGCTCCACAGCTATACTAGTGTAGTCCCTGACACAGCCCTTGTACTTCCTCCTGCGTGAAGGCTGCATGGGGGTGGGGTGGAGTGGCTGCAACCACGCAGTGACATGCCATGTTGCCTGATTGCCGTAGCAACAGACATCCAGGTATGACTGTAGCTGCGGCAAGGCTGGCACTGCCAGATGGCAGCATTTGCACTTACCCTGCTGCAGGATAAGATCAAGATAGTGAACCACAGCCTCTATCCCTGCTCTTAATTTCCCAGGGAATTTAAGAGTGAAAAAGTCCTCTCATTGGGGGTGGAGGGGGGAGTCAAATGAGCCACTTAAACAATTCATGTGTGCGCTCTTCATGAACCTTCCACCAGCAGTGTTTATTTTATTATTAAAAAAAAAAACTGGCTTGCCCTAATCTTTACAGCCTGATCTTACTATACTTCAACCTTAATTTCTTATTGATCCAATAGTGTGGTTAAAGTAGGCATGAAAGTGGCTTCTCTGTGTGTCCAATCAGCTCTCTTCTGAAGCACAGGGGTTGAGATTTATAATGTGTGCCCGCTGCCACGTGCTATAAATTTCCTTCCAACTCAGTTTCATAAGAAACCTGCAGGCATGGATTAAGACAGGCCATGCATAGTTTCCTCTGTCCCACAGTCAGTGAAATAGGTGGCAGAGGACAAGACTCTGAAAGGAAGAGCTTCTTGACAGGGTTTTTTGAGGAGAGGAAAGTTTAAGAAAAGGGATATTCCAAGAGCAAGTACCGCATGCTTTAATCAAAGAATTTGGCTCTTCTCTTATAGTGGGTGTAGGCAATAGTGTTGTTAGTTAAAAATGACATGTGGGAAATGACTTGGGCTGTGATTACACCCATTGTTCAGTATGGCTTCCAGCCATCTTCTCTCTGCCTTGCTCAGATTTATTTTTTTCAGGGATCATCCTGGGGCTGGGCTCTTCCTCCTCAAGCTGGCTTCTCCAGAGTCCACTTTCACAGAGAACTCAAGCTGTCTTGGGGAGCCAGTCCATTTTCACTTCCCCTGTGTGAGCATGGAATTGGGCTGGACAGGACTGAACCTCCCTTGGAGGGGTGGATCCAGCCTTCCCTCGCACCCAATGCCTGGCTGAGGGTGGCACACATGTGATTCCCTTCCTTGCATCCCTTTCCACATCTGTCACCATTCCTGGGATGCCCTCCTCTCCCATCCTGCCCCTCCGATTCCTCTTTAGCATGAGCTAGATGTCTCATTGCCATCAACTGTGAACTCTCCAGCCCAAGGATAAGTGTTGCACATGCTTTCTTATCTCTTCGCTCTTCAGCAACATCACCAGCAGTTGGTACAGCTAAACAAGCCTCATACAGCTCTTTAATTGAGACAGCTTTAAAGATGTGGCTTCCGCAAAGGGAACGGAATTAGGGTCCCTATGAGGACGCCGTGTGGGCCATACCGGTTTTCCCCACACTGTAGCACAGCCTCTTTTGTTAACAAGGCATTTGAAGATTAAAGATCACTTCCCCTTTGTTTTGTGCTAGATTGGTACCTCAAAGCAGTATAAATTGTAGGGGTTAAGGAAAAACCAGGTGAGGAAGAGGGGGAATAGAGATCGTGATGGGGAAGGGAGGGAGGAAGGAGGGATGAAGTAGGCAGGCTTTTAAGAGCCACCAGCTTTGTACTGTATCGACACAGCAGAGCAGCGTGAAATGGCAGGCACCAAGGCCAAAGTATTTTCGATTGCTGCCTTTTTAAAACCAGACACTTTTTATTCACTCCCTACTAAGGTCTGATATCTTGTTACATTGTAATGGTCTGATCTCTCATTACATTGTAAGCTACTGCAGGCTCTGCTTACATTTCCCTGTCAGCCAAGCCTAATCCTTAGCACATAATGGTGAGAGTCCAGGGAAAAGGGGAGGAAATCATGGCTTATCATTGGGTCAGGGGAAACTGAGGAGAATGCCCCTAAAGCGTGATTCCCTCCCCCCCAAAAAACCTGCTTGCATTCCCATCGCTAAATAGTGAGGATTATTTCTAAATCCAGCAGCAAGACCTCTTTTGATTAGAGTATAGATAATCCATGTTTCAGGCCCTTTAATCCTCAAAAACTGCAGAGTCTTTTGAAACTTTGGAACCAGTGAGCTCTCAAAACGATTTGAAAGCTCTTTAAATCTTGAATGGGAACAAAGCCATAGCAATGAAAAGGTGCAAGCAGTCAGACCTGAAGTCAGGCCTTATTTGGATGTGTTCACACCTAAATTATAATCCACCTTCAGTGCACTTTCTGAGTGAAGCAACTCATCACCAAAGCATTAAGTTGTTCTCTTTCAGCATTATTTAACTTGGAAAAAGTAACTTTGGATTAAATAAGGAGGAAAGAAGATGACTAGTCAGTTTGTTGAAGTGTTCATTCTCATTTGTAGCAGTTTGGGGGCTGTTATGCTGTGTGTTCCAGGTTTCTTCTGAGAACCTAAGCTTTTGGATATAGCTGTGATATCCATCTTCAGAGGATTTTGCTCTTGGAAGGATCTTGAAGAAACCTGGCCCTTTCTGCACTTGGCCTTATTCTGGAATATATCTTGGGATAGCGGTGTGCTGGCCACAAGCTAATGTAGACCATGAAAGGCCTTACCTGGGGCCTTCCATAGGCTCCACTAGCATGCAGATAGCAGGTCCTTATTCTGGGATATATTCCAGAATAAGGACAAGTGCAGAAAGGCCCCTGGTATGTGGCTTAACATCTCCACAGCAGCTACAAATGGGATTGAATTGGACCATGAAAGTCTACATAGGACCATTGTTCTTTCACTCTGAAAGTGGACTGGAACAGGATTAAAACTTAAGTGTGAACGCAAAGGGACAACACCCTTGGGCCAATGGATACATTACACTTCCATGGGACATTAAGCAGCAATTCATGCAAATATAGCTTGTTGTTCACATTTCATGTAAGCACACTTTATGCAGACTTTACACTTTGCATAGCTCATGAGTGCCCCAGAATGTTTCTAAAAAGCTTCCTTTGCAGAATTCTTCTTCTGGGAAACATATAGATTGTGGAACAGAGGCTTTAGTTGTTGTTGTTTTCAAATTTTTAGGGGCTCTGTCAAATTTTTGACAGAGCCCCTAAAATTGAGTGTTCTGTAGCAAGGTAGCTTCAGTTAGGATTCATTTACGGTCTTTATATCATGCTTTTCTTCCAAAGAGCCCAACAAAACTACACAACACACGTCTTTCCTTCACTTTATACTCAGAACGACCCTGTTAGATAGATTAGTGTTGTGAGTGGTTTTAGCATGGTCTTGCTAATTTCTGCTTCCTTTCCAATGATTTCAGTACAAAAACAAACCACACAATTACAAGGAACAGCTATGTTATCAACTGAGTTTCTGTGTCCCCAAGGTTGCTTGGAGGCAGGAACGGCGCCTTGGGAATTTTGGCACCTAGATTCAGGAGGGAGTTGCCAAGGAAACAGTGGGATGACATCTAGATGATATCAGAAATATTCCACTTTGGCTCCACTGTGGGAGTGGAATGAGTGCGCTTCGGAGCAAAGCAATTGGAATCACAGAAGTGAAGGAGGCTGCTGTGTCATCCAAAAGAGGAGGTTTATTCTTGTGGTTGCAAGTCAGCACTAGCTAAACACACAAGTGTATAATACAGGGAGATGTGCGTGCAAGTATGAAATAAAGAACAATGTACAACTTACAAACTATCTAACGTTCCTATAATCCTGCAAAACAGGCAGGGGAAAAAACCACACAGGAACAGGTAAGGCAAAGATAAGGTACGAGGCAAAATAGGAAGGCAAAATTTGGCACGAGAGCAAAGAACCATTCCAACACTAGGATAGTTATAGTTTAGGATACAAATGTCACATAGGGAGATAAGATTTGACCTGTCCAAAGTGAATTCCTTTTCCAGGTGCTGTACAAAGCCATTGTGCCTAATCAGGGACACTACCAATCTAGCTAATTGAGCAGCTATGTTAGATTAACAAAGCTGGACAAGTCTGGACCTGTCTCTGCATGTCTTGTACAGGAAGAGAGCCCAAGACCTTAATAATTCATCCTCTAACAGATGACTGACCAGCAGAGTTACTGTCCTGAAATATAAGGTGGCATGCATCAGAATAGAACTTGTCTTTTTGCAATGCCTATTTTGTAGTTTGAGGTCTTTTGGGCTTGTGGGTGTTATTTCTAGGGCAGAGAGCCCTAACAGGCTGAGAGGGAGTGACTGGTGTTGTAGAGAGACAAAATAAATACAAGTACAAATATTTCTCAGCAATTTAATCTGCAGCAATAGGTCTCTTCCTAAACTACAGTAAGTGGATATAATAATAGCAATGCTTTAAATATTTAAGAATTTATACGTACAATGCAATGATTATCCTGGATTTATTGAAGCTATACTAATTACACTATTGTTTAGTGCCATAGGCTTCTCTTTATAATGAAATTTCTGATAGGGAAAAATACATTTTTCTCTTTCTCTTTCTCTCTCTAACCTTCCATCCTTTCTCATTTTGGGTTGACGCTTCAATATGGGCAGTTTAAAAATCCATTTTTAATCTGTTTTGAAGTTGTGGTGATGTGCTCCAGAGATAATAAATGATGCCACAGGAGAGAAAAGCTCAACTTTTCCATTTTCACCCATGTTTTTCTGTGACTAATTATGCATACTTACCTGGGACCTAATTAAGTTGTGTTGATTACGGTGGAACTTGAGGAGAAATATGTACAATGTCATTCATTATAAGGTGAGTTAAATGGAGGCTCTACTCTTCCTTCCAGCCAGCTTTTTAAACCCATCTCTCCTCTAGTGAGTTGGTTTTACTAATAATTGGTTGTTTAAATCTTCAAGTGTTGTCATAAAATATTTTTACACACAGTAATCCATCATTCCTTTTTGTTTGTTGCCAACAGGGCCCTAAAATAGACACAAAGGCTATTTATTGAGAAGAAAGGAAGGAGATAGTTCACCCTCTGTTGGCATGCACAACTAGAGCTCTTCAAAATCTTGTCAGGTACCCAATCACACTCATCCTGTGCCAATTATTTGAATTACGTTGAATTTCCCAGCCTCTTTCTGCATTGCTCGAGAAATGTGGGACAGGCTACAATGTATAAGGAAAACCTCCAGGATAGAGAGACAGGCAGGATGCATTTAAGGGCTATTTGCAGGGAATAAGAGCAGGTGGAGGTTTTGCCTTTGTCTTCTGCTTGGGATGTCTGGAAGTAGTTGGTGGACCAGTGTGTGAGACAGCAGAGTTTCTCTTACATTCCTACCCAGAATAGATGCCTAGGTATCACCTCCTGGTTAGATAATCAAGCAGGATGCCTCTAAAGGCCATTTATAGAGAACTAAGAGCAGGTGTAAGCTTTTGCTCCATCTTCTGCTTGATAATGCCCAGAAGCAATTGGTGGGTTACTGTGTAAGACACAATGCTAGACTACGTGGATTATGGCCCCCTCCAGCAGGGTTTCTCTTAGGTTCTTAAGTCTACCCCATAGATCTTCAACATATCACATTGTGAAACAAGTATACTTCTGATGGCAAGACTTCAGGAATGCACCTGTCCTACTACCACTAAGGGCGAGTCCCCATGGGCTCCAGTTATTTTGGAACTGAACTGGGGCATCCCTGATACAAATCGTAGTTTGAATTAACATGTCCCCATGCAATTGAGGAGAGGGCAGATTCAAGCCAAATCCACCTGTCCCCAAGCAAACTGCAGTAAACCGCTGCATGGGGAAACCGCACCCTTTTTTTTCCACCCCCTCTGCCCTGATAGGAATCCTGGTTGATGTCACCATGCCCTGTCCCACCCGGTGCAGCGATGACAGCGATTCCCAGGAAATCCCTGGGAAACCCCTCCAGGTTGCTCCTTGCTTAAAGCCATGGCTCATGACAGCAAGCACACCTCTGCATGACAGCTAGTCTCGTGTTCTTATCTTTGTCATCCTCATGCAGAGCAGCTACGGGCACTTTGCCCATTAAGCTGATCCAGTGTTCGTGCACAAAATCTATCCCTTTACCCACGTGTGCCTTGCTGATTGGGTGATCAGGCAGTGGGGGGGTGGGGGTCATGCCTGTAGCCAGGGAGACACTTGCAGGGCAAATGAGAGCCTTCCCAAGAAGTTTTGATCATAGCGCACACGTCAGGAACAGTGAGCACAGGCGAAACCCTGCCCGCTAATGATGTGATCACCAAACTCCTCCCCCAATAATCCAGGAGCGTCCCCATGACTCAGGATAATATGTGCTTGCCTTCCTAATTCCAAGCAAGAACAGTTGGAAAGGCGGGGGGGTTGCTGCAGATTTGTGCCATTTGTCACGCATGTAGCCTGAATTAGAGGCTTTCCATGGGGACGCTCCGAGGCAAACTCAGGTTCACTTTGGAGTGTTTTGATCATGGGGACACACCCTAAAACAGAAGGCTGCATTTTGTCGTATCAGATTAGACACTACTGTTGACAGAAACTCTTCAGGGTTTCAGATGGGACACTATGCCGGCCTTATCTGGTAATGCTTTCCCATCCCCACTGTAGTGGCATTTGCAGATGTTATATTCTGCAGCTCTCAGCGCCTTTAAACAAGGACCAAGGGCCAGAAGAGCTGAAAGCTGTGACCCAATAATTTCTGATGTGCCACTAGTTTCCCATTCTTCCACCACTAAAGGCATAATTTGTCCTCAATGTCTAAGATGGACATTGGGTCAGATTGCCCTTCAGGGCAATGTGGTATACAAATCTCTAACAATACTCATCACAGTGACAGAAATGTCACTAACACATTCTATTGCTAGTCAGCTTTTGTTAAGGCTTAGGGAAAAACCAGCATGAAAATATCTGACAGATGGATTTGTTAATTTGAATTTTACAGCTAATTTAGCATTTTGTTCCTACAAAAGAAATGTTGTAATCATCCAGCCTGAATCAGATGCGTTATACTCTTATTTTTCCACTAGGAACAAATTAATTCACAAGACTCAAGTTAATTAGGTTATATCCTTCAGAGGGAGAAATTTATATCTGGATCTCTTTTCCTCTGATTAATCATTTAAATATTTCAGGAAAGAAAATCTGCAAAATCTGCCCTGAGATTAAATATGACTCATTTAAAACCGTGGCTAAAGACCTGATTAAACATGAACACAAATGGGATATTTGTGTTAGATCAGCACAGACATTGACTCTGAAATACTATGACATCTTGTGATTTCATATACTGTATGAACAGGCTTGGAACCAAAGCCAAAGCTTTCCTAGGACATAGAGAGGGATTTCCTATGTATGACTAAACGTTTGGCCTCACTGAGATATCTTTACCACAGATCCTTTGGAGAAGCCACAGCAAAGTATGGAGAATCTGAAGCTGGACAGTGGAGCTGTGGAACAGCTATCTACCCACTTTCAATGGTCATAGGCTGTGTCCAGACTTATGTCAAAGCAGCGCAGCCTTCTTCTCTCCTCAGCAGCAGCACAGCATCCAACTGAAGGATGTGAAGTAAAAAGATGCTGATCAATCTGAACATTTTTGGGGGACATGCTGTGCCCCTGCTGTGGGCAATGGCACATCCCGTGTTGAGGCTGTTTAGGCTGTCATCACATGCAGTTAAAAAATAAGCACCCCTGGTGCTTATTCAGACATAACAAAAGGGGTGCCTCATAGAGACAATGTGTGGCCCTCATGTTCCCAAGTCTTCTTTAATTGACTTTTTCTAGCTCAGAATGTTCAGGAGAAGGGGAAGGGCAGGCCAGTGTGTGAACAATCCAGTCTAAAAGCCACCTCAAAGGTGCCTCAGAGATGCTTTTTCTTTTGCTTTTGTCCGATGACAGCCAGAATAAGCTTAGTATTGCACCTCCTGCCATGAACCCTCTAGACTAGAAAAGGTGAGTTAGCTGTGAACACCAGGGTCACATGCTACCATCTCTAGGGTCCCTTCCAGATTACTGGATAAAAATCTACAGTTATATAAAAATTTGTAGCTTACCTGGCTGGGAAGTCATGATGCGTTGTCCCCACTCGAAATGGAACTCTGCAGCTTCCTCCTTGGAAGCTGTAAGACTTCCATGGTGCATGCAGTGAAGTGCACGTCACATGGGATCGAGCAGCCAACAGCAGCTGAGCTACAGGCTCAGTCTTTGTTGGCCGTTTCCCACCTGTGAGGACGGCAGGAAACTCGAAAATGACCTGATAGTGCACAGCAAGTGTTGATCATTCCTCAACAGGTAAATCAGCAGGAGTGGAGTGTGATGCCTACACTTGTTGGATGAATGTATTGTGGGTCATGTTTTATAATTATTGTAAATGTTGGCAATGTATTTAATTATTTAAGATATTTCAATGTATAGCAATTAAGATATTTAAGGTAATGTATTTATTGCAGATAAGGGACAGCAGGTAAGCAGTGGGCAGAGCACCCAAATTAGCATAAGAGAGGAAGGAGAGAATGTCCACAGGTGCAGCCAATCAGAGGCAGTCCATGCCAGGCTGCAGCCATATAAAAGGCACAAACCCAGAAGTGCAACTGTTCTATGCTTTGGGTTTTCAGGGTGGGAAGGTTCTGAAGTGGCCATTCTTCACCTGAGGGAGGGAAACCCACATAGTTCCAGCAGGGTTTAGGGCTTGGGAATTGCGAGAGAGAGACCTTTAGGCAGCCTAGATTAGAGTAGGATGCTAATTGCTGTGTGAATTCTTGGAAGCCACTGATTTATTTATTTTTCTTCATATTAAACTATCTATTGGTTCGTACCGAGTGTTGTTAATAAAGGACATCTTCTTGTTATATAAAGAGAACTGAGTTTGAAGTGCTATTTATTACTACATGGGGATCACTAGAAAAGATCCTGTGACTTTAAATTTAGTGAAAGCTAGTGGGAGAAAGCAAGCCGTGGGAGGCTGATAGAGACACTTCTCCGCTTGGGTGGCTTATTTGCAGAAGCAAGGGAAGTAATGAGATCTTTGGCATGGGGTGGAAAGTAACACGGCCAGCGCTAAGTAATATTTATTAAGCCCATTTATTTAACTATTTATTTGAGAAGCCAAGGCAGGCAGGCAGTGAAGCACAGAGATCTGCCCCACCTGAAGGAGCGTTGCCACATGGCAGCATAATGGCACTTTTTTCTTATGTGTGAATGCCGCCTCGGTTTTCTAGTTGTGATGCAAAAGCTAAAGAACAAGCTACTAGAATCCCTCCATTACTAATGTCAATGCCTTCACTTTAAACCTTCTTTAGTCCATCTTTCTATCTGTTTTGTTTGTGTACTTGCCACCGTCTACTGAATGGAAAGTCCACAAATAAAATAGATAGAAATGAAAAGATGTGAGCAATCAGATCTGAAGACGGATTAAAGAAGGATTCACTTTAAAACTGTGACTGCGCCCTAAGGTACGAGTGGATAAAAATTGCCCTTTAGACTAGCTTCCACTTCCAGTAGATTAAGAGATAACACAAGTGTCACTGCAGAATTAATGGAAGCAAAGTGTTTAGCAGGAGACACTAGAAGCTTGCAACTTCTGAAAGTTTCAGACTAAAGCTTGGCTGATAAAGAACGAGCCATTTGCTACTTTCAAAGCTGTGTATTGAATGGTATCCATACTCGGTACAAGACCAGGGACAGTTTTTAGGTTGTGATGTATCTTTGCAATTTGAACTACAAAACTAAGAAGGAATTTTATTTAGGCCTCTGTAGATATCACTGAAATCCACAGTCCTCCAATGCAGCCCATTCTTATTGAGCTGGTCCAGCTAGGAAAGCCCCTAGCATTACAAAAAGCCTGCAGAATATCTCTGCAGCTGGGGTGATGAGGTGTCACCCATAAATGAAGTTTAAGCTGAATGTGTCACAGCTTTTTACAGAAGACTGTTAAGGAAATGCAGTGCTCATTGTTCCTATATAATGGAACTGAGCTCTATAATAGTTTGTTTGGCAAATGCTTCATATAGTCTCATTTGTCACTGGGACCGAAAAATGCTTTTCAAAGTTTGTTTACTTGACCCCAAGATACTCTCTGTGCTTAAGCTGTTAGCAGAGAAGAAAAATGAAGGTGGTGTTTTAGGTCTGAAACTGCTCACATTCTGTGTTCTGAAAATGCCACCAGACTTTGGATTCCTCAGTGTTCTTGCTATAGTGTTGGCAGATATGAATGAGTACATTGGCACTACTACAGGCAAAATATGACTGCGCTATTGAATACACTAACTTACTCATGGGTGCTTTCTGTGGTTTTAATTTTTTTAAAAAAATTTAGATCTCCAGAAATTTGCATTAAATCTCTACCAATGAAGCAATAGGCTTTCAACTTCAGGATCTACATTTTTCTAACACAAAATCATGGGAATATTTTAAATGAGTAAGAACCGCTCAGGCTTTAGCCTTGCTGCTATCTTCCCAAAAACACATTCAGGGGTGTTCAAGCACAGGCTAAATAACTATTTGTTAGAGATGTTTTGATCTGGATTCCTGCATGAAGCACAGGCTTGGACCCAATTGTCTAAGCGCCTCTTCCAATATTATGATCCACTAATTCTATGAACAAGCAAACAGGCGAACAAATATGTCTTTGACTTCTAAGGGTGTTTTCCCACTGTCACTAGAAGTACTAGAAGTAATGGGTACTTAATGGGTACTTCTAGTGACAGTGGAAAAACACCCTATGTTTATCGATTTTTCTTTCTTTCATTGCTTAGCATTTGCTCCTTTCCCACCACTTAATCAATTAAAGACTTAGTTGTTTACTTGTTTAATCATAGTTTCTAACAATACAAATAATGGGATTAACAGAATGGATTAATCTGAAAGTGTTTCTTTGAACTTGAACAGGTTTGTGTGTGTGGCCTTGCAAATTCTTTTAACATAAAAACTCATAGTTTGCGGTAGAAAAAGTGGACTTTGTTAACCATGCGCATCTCTTGGGATGTGTGGGGGTGGAGGGTGAACTTTGGTTTGAGTGGTGGTAGTGTGTGCTGACAAGATTACAGACAGTAGAGTGAGATTAGAATCAAACTCTGTCACCTGAAAATGGTTTGCTTCTTAGCTCCATGTATTTCATATCAAGAATCCATCTACACTTAAGTTTTAACCCACTTTCAGTTTGCTTTCAGACTTGTCACTCTGCTGCTGTGTTCTCTCACTCACTGGATTAAAACTTAGGTGTAACTGGGTCCCTAGGTAAAATAAAAGGAAAATAAATATTTGCCTAGAATAAAGGTTTTTAATCTTCAGGGTAAACAAAACAAAGGCAGGAGGGTCTCTTTCCTCCACCTTCGTTAAGCTTATTTATGTTCCCTTTGGGAAAAAATTCACAGCTCCAAAAAGTACAAAAATCCCATCATGGGTAAGGCACAGCCTCCTTGATATCAAAACTAGGGTTATACGTGAATTTTTTTTGGCATTTGATTTGAAATGAATCAAATGTTCAAAAATCAGTGTTCGTATGAATAGATCACATTCAAATGTGATAAAATTCTATTTGATACAAAACTATTCATACGTATTCGTACCAACATTCAAAACGTATCTGATACGAACAGATACATTATCTGATAAGAATAGATACATATCTGATATGTTTCCCCAGCTTAACAAATGTCCCAACAATTCTTACGAATGTCCAAAAACATTCGTATTCATTTGAATGTTAGCCTACAAATATCGTAACATTCAATTCAAGCTCGAATGTTCAAATTTGGGCAAATTCGGGTGAATTTTGAATGTTACGAATATTCGTGCACATCCCTAATCAAAACCTTCAGGTGCACTGGATCCTGGGTATCCAGATAGTTCAGTCCCTGTGCTGCTGCAGTCCCAAATTGAGGCATCCTTACTGTAATGCTCTTTGAGCAACTTTAGATAGCAGCATGTGCTTCTTCTCCCTAAAGGGAATAGGGGTGGGGCGGGCGAAGAAGTGACTTGAATGCCGTGAGCCTCGTTGGAACTTGCAGCACCAGTCAGAAAATGGCTGACCTTGGGTGTTTTTCCACTGTCACTAAAAGTACCCATTAAGTACCCATTAATGGGTACATAATGGCATTTTTGTACCCATTAATGGGTACTTAATGGCATTTTTGTACCCATTAATGGGTACTTAATGGATACTTCTAGTGGCAGTGGAAAAACACCCTTTGGTACCATTTCCTATCCATCTCTGTGGGTCCCAGCAGTTTCTCAGCAGCAGTGTTTTAGAAGCTGCCCTGAAGCATGGGGCCTGTGCTCATAGCTTCTGGTGGCCCAATGGTGGTGCCCAGTCTCTTATCCTAGAATGTGCCTGTAACAGATAGCTTCTGGTTGAAACCTAAATATCCTTTCTCCTAGACCAGTGATGGTGAACCTTTTGAGCTCGGTGTGTCAGAATTCGCAAGAAAACCTAGCTTAACTCGGGTGCTGTGTCACATCTAGAAATATCCATAATTTTGTGATATTTATAGCTCTAGTAAAAAAGTTATATTTTTGATATATGTATTTTATTAAAAGCAAAAACAAATAATTCTTTACATTAGTGACTTTTGTTGCTAAATCTTCAATTGAAAGTTGAATTTTGTATACTTCAAGAACTACACGCCCAGGTGCCAGGGTGCCAGGGTGACCATGTGTGTCACCCAAAAGGGCTTGGCGTGTCACCTGTGATATGCGTGTCATAGGTTGGCCATCACTGTCCTAGACAGTGTTTTCTTGTTACATGCTGTGACGGTTTCAGGGATGCAGGCTGCAGAGGGCAGTACTTGTGCTTTAGCCTTTTTGCAGACTGCATTGCTTTCTGTTTCTGCAAAACTTGTTGCAAATGGCATTTTGCAAGCCCTGGTTAGGGGTTGCAAAAAGGGTGGGAAACCCTGTCTGGGTCCTGGTGCAATGATTGGCTGCAGGTATGTTTTGGAGGGAAAAGCTGCCCGGGGACCTGGGGGCTTGATGGACAGGAGGAGGAGTTTCCCTCAGTAGCTGGAGGTTTCAGCCAATCAGGGCCACAGCGAGAAAAGGGTATAAGAAGCAGAAACAGAAGCAGGCAGTGTCTTTTGACTAGGCAATTTCAGAAGGGGGCTGAAAGAGAGGATCTGTTCTTGAAGGAGTCATTGCCAGCAACTGACCATTGGTCTTTTCTCTAGAGGGGGAACTGATCGGACTGGTCTTGTTCTGGGTATTTGGGGGGCAGAAGGAGACAGCTGGACTGGCTGATTCTCTGAAGGAGCCCAGGTTAGAACTGACCAGGAGCTGGGACCTAGTTGCTGATCTTTGGGGAGGCTTGGGTAATACTGAGCGAACCAAAGGGAGGGGGACGTGGAGAAGCTACCTGCCTGGAAGCAACTGATCCCTGGGAAGCTTAGAATGCTAAGAGTTCAGGAAGCTTGCTGTTCTTCTGACTCTTGATTCTTTAACTAGTAACATCTACCCTACCTATTTTTCTCTTCTACCTTTCTCAACCTTATTCTTAATCAACCTATTTTGGTTTTACACTTTAAAACACTTGCTACCGGTGTTTTGTGTTGCAACTGTAGTACTCACTCGGCCTGATGCACATTTCCAGCAACCCTAAAGTGCCCAGCTACTTTACGGAGGGCAGACGCTGAATTGTCAGCTGGAAGTCGTGACACATGCCCCTTCCTTTCACTGTACTCAGGGTGGCTTTCCCTTACCAAACTCTTCTATAAATGACTAGCAAGAGAGGAGGTAGAAGAGGGTGGGAAAAAAGGCTGTATCACAACCAGTGCCTGCACACTCTTCTCTTCCAAGTCTTTCTAAGCCTGGTAGAAGGGATAGAGAGAGGAGGAAGTGGAGGGGGGGGAAGAGAATTAGATTTCTGGGTTTTGGCAAGTTCTCTTTTTTTTCTTTCCAACACAGCAGATGAAAAGAGAGAGATGTACTTGTGTACTTTTCCTTATATAGATAGCTCAATAAGAAGCTTCTTACAGCAAACATTTTTTTTAGCAAGAATTGATCTAGGCATAAAACTCAGACTGTATTCAGACATAACAACAGGGGAGCCTCAGAGGCTTCTCACAAAGAGAGAGAGAGGCCCTTATGTTCCCAAGCCTTCTTTAAGCCACCTTTTCTAGCACAGAACATTCATGAGAGGGGAAGGGGCACGGTAGTGTGTGAATAATTCCACCTCAAAGCCTTCTCTAAGCTTCCTCAGAGAAGTGCTTCAAAGATTTTTTTTTTCTATGTCTGATCACTACTTCAATGTAAGCAATTCATAGGCCCAAGTAATCAAGTTCATCACCTGATGCAGTGTACTTAAAGCTACCATATTATAAACACATTAAAGGATATCCAGGTTCCTGGCAAAGATTTCCTTTTAAATTCATTCTGGACTGATGGCTCTCTCTTCCACCTGAGGCCTATTCACACTTAGGCCTCTGGAGAACTATTAGGACAGGTCCGAGACAGAGCATTCACTCTGGCAGCAGCGCAGGGCGAGGTGTGGGCGCCTTTTCAGGCTTGTACGTGCAGGGACGGAATGACCATTCACACCTTGGCCAGTAAGGACATGTTGGGAACGCATCCCTTACTGGCCAGTGCGAGTGGTTGTAGTGTGAAAAGTGAATAGTTCTCACTGTTTGAAATTCAACATTGCTTGCCAATTTTTCAAAAAAGGATGATGAGCTTAACCCAGTGATGGCAAACCTTTTGAGCTCAGTGTGTCAAAATTCGCAAGAAAACCTAGCTTAACTTGGGTGCTGTGTCACATCTAGAAATATCCATAACTTTGTGATATTTGTAGCTCTAGTAAATAAGTTATGTTTTTGATATACTGTATGTATTTTATTAAAAGCAAAAACAAACAATTCTTCACATTAGTGACTTTTGTTGCTGAATTTTGTTTGCTAATATTCAATTGAAAGTTGGTATTTTGTACACTTCTAGAACAAGCAAGCACTACACACCCAGGTGCCAGGGTGACCATGGGTGTTTTTCCACTGTCACTAGAGGTACCCATTAAGTACCCATTAATGGGTACAAAATGTACCCATTAATGGGTACTTAATGGGTATCTCTAGTGACAGTGGAAAAACACCCCATGTGTGTCACCCAAAAGGGCTTGGCGTGTCACCTGTGACACACGTGTCATAGGTTGGCCATCACTGGCTTAACCTAAGAAACCATTGCCCTAATAGACATTATAACCAAAATGTATGCCATGTCACCTTTTACCCAAGAGAGAAGAACGGGCTGAAGAAGCAAACAATGTCATTCCTGAAGAACAGTCGCTTTTAGAGAAGGGCGTTCTACAACTGTTTTGTCTTACAGCACTTAATTGATAAATACAGAAAGCTGGAGAATTGCTTACTCCTTTTATTGATCTTTCTACAGCCTTTGATGTGGTAAACAGAGAACACCTTGGGGATAAACTAGCTCCTACAACTGTAGACCTGAGACTGATATTTATTGTAGCTGTATACTCTGGTGCTAAAATGGATATTACTTTGGGCACAGGCAGAGCTTTGCTGGATGAAAATCACCAGCACAAGAAGTATTTGGCTGTGATCTACCATCTTCTTTCCTGATTTTTCTGAGTGGGTAATGTCATGAATTTGAAAGTTAAGGATGGATGCATGCCTAAGATAACAGGAAGACCACGGAACATTATTTTTAATGCACAGCTCAGGTGAGGTTAAGGTGAGCATTATAGAAAACCTGGTTATTAATAAACCTGGTCTTTGGCAAGAGAACAAACTCCTATAAATGGAGATTGGAAGATGATCTAATTAAAATTATGTCAGTAACATTCTCTGCTCCCATGGACCTCAAATAAAAGCATCCACTACCACCCCAAAAAATTTACACGAATTGCTGAACTGGAATTACCACTTATAAAAAAGCAAAAAAAAAAAAAATGGATACAAATGCATATTGTAATGAGAAATATCTTAAAAATTAATGTACCACTCAGACCACAGATGTTTTTATTAGGCATAATAGATGAAAATCTAGACAATGTGAATCCTTTGATTCTGTATACGGTAACAGCAGCAAGAATTTTATATGCTCAAAAATGGAGAAAAAGATGGAATCCTTTCTGTGGAGAACTGGCTAATTAAATTGACTAAATTAGCAGAGATGGACAAATTAACAAACCTTTTAAAAACAGTATGTAAAGTATGTAAGAGACTGGAGACCCTTCACTGATTATCTACAAGAAGGAGGAATAGTAACTGCTGGATCTGATTGACTTACAAGAGGACAGCTGAAAGAAGGAAAAACTACTGATGAGAGCAAAAAAACCCAAAACCCAGAGAAAGTGAAAGTGAAAGCAGACTCAGAAGAACAGAGGAAGTGACCTACAGCTAACAACTGAAAGATGTATTATTAATGTATGTAAGATTCCATATTGAAAATGTGAAGTTTTAAGGTTGTGTTATAAAATAATAAAAATTATACAGAATTTCAATTACCCTGGTACTATAAGACCTATTTGAAAGGTATATAATGCCACCCCATTAGCTCTGCAAAGAGACTTACTCAGGTAAGTCCCTCCCCCTCGTCTGTCACCAGGTGTCAGCTAATCCAGCTAGAATAGCTGTAAAGAGGGGAAGCAGGTTCACTCTGTGGGCCCTGCAAAGAGAATGCTTCCGTCAAACACCTTCCCTTCCATTCTCATCAGCTTGGAGCCATGCTGGGAGTGAAGAAGACACATCCACTACCTGGCAGTCTACAGGTGAGAACCTAGTCTGTTTTTCCTCCCAACTAGCATCCTTTCCAAAAGCCATGTTGCACAAGTGGGGACCACCACTTTTCTCCCAGTATGAGAGCCTGGACTTACTATCTGTGGTTGCAATAGTTCCTGCCAGCTGAACTAAGGGAGTGCTACTTGTAGTGGCTGCTTCTGAGTGTGGACGGGAGGGGCTGAATCAAACAGCAGCTATCTGTGACAACTCTTCCCTCCCAATCCCCGTTTCCTCATGGGTCATGTCTTTTTTTAGAATGTAAGCCTGAGGGCAGGAACTTGTCTAAGGTTGCATATTGTGAGCCACTCTGAGAGTCTTTCTAGGCTGAAAGGCTGCCTGCCTGCCTGCTGACTGACTGACCGCTGTCAAGTACTGCTGCTCAGTATTTATTTATTTAAGAAATGTATATCCCGCCTTTCACCAAATTGCCCCAGGGTGGGTTACAATAAGAATAAAACATCACTTATTAAATCATAATTAAAATAATAACTCTATCTCCCTCCCACCTGCACCCTCTCCCTTCCATCCCTAACAGGGCAGCACCCTGAGGAAGTTATTTACACAGCAAAAGCCTGGGTGAAAAGATACCAGGCACCAGAAATAATACAGTGTAGGTACCTGGCGAACCAGAATCTAGGGGGCCATCACAGAAAAGGCCCTTCCTACAAGTTCTCATCAGTTTGAGAAGCCAGTCTATGGAAATTGGCAAAAAGTCCAGAATGCTGGAGCACAATCTGACATAGCAGCCATTGCTGATTCCAACACAACTCTCTGGCTTGTTAGTACTTCAGGTCAAGCTTGAAAAGTACCTCATATATAAAGTGCTTATGAATCTCCCAAAGGCATTTACTTGGTTCTGCTTTGAATAAAATGAAATAATGATGAAACCAGAGTGCTCCCAGAGTTTACCATGTGCTGAAGTATTGCATTTGTAGTGTCTCAGAGATAGAGGAAATTACTCACTTCTTTTTGACTGCATTAGAGATTTTTATATATTCCCCTATTTAACTACAATTAGTCATAATGGCATACTGGGATGGTCCCTTTTTGGCAGCACACCAGGAAGTGGTAGAGGAAATGGGCTTGCTTCGGAAAAGGACCTGGATGGGAATTGTGAATTCTGGGAACGTTCATTCATGGCCTTTGAAAGCTGGACTCAGACTTTGATCTGGGCAGCCAGAGCTGCAGCCGGGTAGGCTGTCTGAAATGTGAACAGCCTGTATTGTGGGTAACCTTGATTAGGCCATACTGTGCTGAAATGTCCATGGTTGAGCAGGATGAGGCTTAGATTCAACCTACCTCTACTTAAAGTTCTCTTTAATCATTTTAGGCTGTGTTCACACCTAAGCTTTAATCCAGCTTCAGCCTACTTTCATAGTGAGGGAACAGATCAACGGAGTGGCAAGCTGATTTCTTTCAGCATTTTCTCAGAAAACGACTGTTCACTTTGCTGATGTGTTCTGCTCTGAAAGTGGACTAAAGCTGAATTAAAACTTAAGTGTGAACACAGCCTCAGAAGTTATTTGAACACGAAATGAACTGAACTAACATGACAGTGATGGAAAGTACAAGTGAAAACATTTGACCTTCCTTTTCCTTCACTCCTGTGAAATTTTTCCCTGTGAGACAAATTCAGTTTCTTTTCCTTTCCCCGACTTTCTTGAAGTTCTCAGAACCTCAGCTGCCCTTTTCAAACATTATGTAAGCAGCTGGTGGGAAGCTTATTCTTTTTTATTTAGCATTCCATCTTCCCTGTCATTCCAAGGCATTTTTTATTTAGCCGTGGTTCGGTGGTAGGGCATCTGTTAAGCACGTGGAAGATCCCACTTTTAACTGTCAGCAACTCCTCAGAACAAGGCAACAACAAGCCATTGCCATATCACTGATGGGAAAGTTGGTGATTCCAAATGCTCCTCCATCCATAAAGGAAAGTGGAGGATCTCTTCGGCATCCCCTGGTCCCTATGAAGGATAGGAGTTCTAGGGAACCCCCCCAACTGGGTAGGCTTGTGGGACATGATGGATGCTACCTTCCACCCAAACTAGGGGAGATGTGGTTGATCCTCAAGGCTTAACTGATAGCAGTGGATGTAATGAAAGATGGGAACCCTAGCAACAAAAGTGGATGAGTAAATAACATCCCAAAGCATTTTTTTAATAATAATAAAAAAATCAAACTGCTGAGTATCACAGCAGTTGTAAAGAAGAGTCCACAAGATTGCTTGCTTGCTTTATTAATTTTTGAGGGTTGAAAAAGCAGCTGAAAAGCAGCCACAAAAATGTCACCTGGGGTGGGTGGGAAGGAGGAAGGGAAAACCCTGTACAGTGGATGTTAAAGGACCCCCAAAGCAGCCACAAAAAACAGCTGCTGGTATGGGACCAGTTTTGAAGGTGGGTTTTGTTCTCTGGTCAATTCCAACTTAGAAAAGACTGAGGCTGCATCTAGACAGGTATAAAAACTGTGAATATGTCTTGGCTATGTGGGGATTGCCACACATATCTGTGGCAAACCCAACACAGCCCTGCTATGTAGGAGTGAGGTCCTGCTTTATCCTATTCTGGGCAAACCCAATTCTCAAGGTGAGTTTTCTCAAATTAGTGTGAAAACCTGCCTGTCTGGAAGCTCCGCATCATGATCCGTCCTTAATAAAATGGCCACCTGCACATAAGCACTGCTGAATCTGCGGTGAAAATGGCTACTGCACATGTGTGGGGGCTGGCAGGCATGCACTTCTGAGTATTTTGCGCTGTTGAAATGTTCTGATGTGCATGTCACACCATTGCAGAAGCAAGTGCCAGACAAGGGGGGATTTCACACTTCCCTTTCCGTCTGCTGGACAGGAAAGGAGTGTAATCACCCACCGTTAACTAGTATTCACACTTGCGAGTGCTAGGTAACTACAGCTCATGCTCCACGCAGCTGGTCACTCACCTGTGACCGATCCTGGGGCTGGTTGTCTTTAGGGCTCTACAACTATGTGTGCATCAGCACCACTGCCATGATGCTGCTGATGCTCTGTGCACGCACAGCCATGTCTGTGGCTGTCCCAGGTGCCAGCGTACTTGCGTGGCACCTTAGATGACCTTGGAGCACCGGAAGAGGTGCAGATGCTCCCCACAGGACACCTCTGGTAAGTCCCTGGGTAAGATTAATAATTAGGGAACCTCTGGGCAGGCAGGGAGCACTTGGAGGGTGTAGGAGACTCCTCCAAGTTCAGATGCCCTTCCCCAGAATTCCCTAATTATTCACTACAGGCCTAAATGTGAAAAGGCCCAAGGTAAGTGCCTACATTTACCCTGCACTTGGGCAATAAGTGATTGAATTTTCTCCAGAAATCACTAAAAACATAAGACATTTGGTGATGCCTAGAGGCAGCCTGAATTTTGAACATTTTGCACATCTTTGAGGTGCCTTTAACCTTCCTGTTATTGTTTATTTAGAGTAAGTGATCCCTCTCCCTGTCCTTTTTCTATCTCAGTCTTCCCAGACCTTCTTGCTTATCTTTTATCCGGATCAAACAATTTATCTATTTCTTTGTTCCCAGCTGCTCCTCTTTTGCTTAGTCTTTTGCTCTTCCCTTCTGAGCTGCTTCTACAGTTCCTCTATTTTTTATAGGTGTAGGTAGCATTGAAATAATCCTCCTCCCTGCTGAGAAGAAGCACAGCAGCTAACTTCAGCCTTCTTGTCCTCAAAAACATATACATAAAGAATGTTGCAAGGGGCCACCCACTTACCTCTCCCAGTGCTCTTTCTTCACATTTAGCAACACACCACATTTGTGAAGATGTGTAGTGCCCACCACAGTTCTTGGATGGCTCCAGCAGAATACAGTGGGTAGTCCTCCTTGCAGTAAGCCACAACGACCAATAGAGGGCACAGATGAAAGTGTCACCATGCCCTCTACATTCCAGTCATTACTTGGTCACAGTGACAGCCACATGCATCTGAGAGAATCAGTGATGATGTCAAGAAGACAAAAAGAAACTTATCTAGATCTTGGAAGCCATACTTGAAGTATTGTTCTGGATGGCTCCATGCAGAATAATTTCCCACCACTAATATGTTTTCTGCTTTGATTTTTCAGAGAAGGATCTACAACTGTTGGGCTGTCTCAGAATGACTGGAATGTAGAGCACATAGTGAGATATTTATAGACTTTGATTTGTGCCCTCTATTGGTCATTGTGGCTTACTGCAAAGAGGACTAGCCACTGTATTCTGCATGGAACCATCCAGAACAATACTTCATGTATGTGAAGACAACTAACCAATCCATGAGGGCAAAGAGGTGAAATTGTGCTTTTCAGACAAGAACCTTTGCTCTTGCTTTGTATCACAGGATGTAGATGCTGTGAAGTGCCTGACATTGTGAGAGGAAGGACACTTCTACAGAGGTATCCATCTCCCCAGAGGCCTGCTACTGCAACTATGGAGCTATAGCTGGACTTTCATGAAAAGGGCAACCTGTATTTTACATCAGTGGGATTATGTTGTGCAATAATGGATTTCTTCCGGACCTACCAGTGAGGTCTGCTAGTACAGGACACGGCAAGGTGTGGTCTGGAATAGTGCTCTCTGCATTGGTCCAGTACCACCCTTGAAGTTCATATATATTTTAGGGCTCATCTCGAAGGGACTAGGAACAAAAATTGGAGTCACCAGGAGATCCATTTTGGCAGGGCACTTTGATATGTTGCTCTGGTAGTCTGGGAAATAGAGGTGTGCCTTCTGAACACCCCTGTGATCCAGACTGCCTTTGCTGGTATGTCAGTAGATGTGTTTAATCAGGCCTACCAGTGATCCTGATCAAGGGCCTTTTGATCTGCGCCACAGTCTAGCTAAAGGCCCAGAAAAGCTCTATGAGGTAGGGATGTGCATGAATGTTGTTGTTTTTTGTATTCAATTTGTATTGAATTGAATGCAAGAAAATTCATATTCGTTCTAATAGATCTCCTTTGAATGTAGTGGGATTCGAATTCAAAATGAATGTTCAGTCCCATACGAATGCATATGCGAATATATTGAATTAAAATGTCCAAATTTGATCAAATTCATATGAGTGTTGAATGCTATGATTATTTGTGTACACCCCTACTATGAGGGATCATATTCCAGAACAAGGCTAAGTGCAGAAAGGCTCTAAGGTTGAACTAGTAGGGATAGTTGCATAAACTTGTTTCTCATCCTTGTTTGCTCTCATGGATACATGGGCAGCTTCTGCATTCCTTGCATTGGTGGGGAACACAGAGCTTCTCTCATGGCCTTGATGGAGCCATTTGGGACTGGAAGGGGGAGACAATGATATCTGTGCTGGCAGCTAGTATCTACATGATGTCTGCCAGTCCCAGTCTGACTTCAGATGCTAGCAACAAAAATCCCCATCTTCCAAAGTTCCAGGCTGGGGGAGATCTCTGTAGCTTACTGCAAATTGCCTATTTTGAGGGGCTTTTCCAGAGCCTGACAAAATGGTGTCTGGGATCACATGCTGCTTTGGCTGGTCCAGCCATCTACATGGCATGCAGATGGACCAGGTCACATCTGGGAACACTTGGGGGGAGCATTTTAGGTAGGTCTCCCAATCGCTTTAAGGAAAGCTGCAAACTCAAGGGCCATGTGTCTAGAATGTTCCCCAAGAATTACGGCCTACCAAGGGTCAATCTACTGAACAAATCACACATTTCCCCAGCAATAGCTTGCCCAGTGCATAAGAAGCATGTTGAAGCTGCCATATTTTTTTCTATCACAAAAGCCACAGTGAAATTTTAATTAATTAATTAATTAATTAGTTAATATTTCTAACCTGCTCTATACCTGAACATTTCAGGGCAGGTCACCATATTATTCACAGTGAATTTTAAGACAAAGCACAGCCTGCACACTTTACCCACAGTGTCTACCTAGGTTTGTGTGGCTTTCTTCCAAACCTTGAATTCACTCTTGTTGGAGCCGAATGAAGGCATTTTATGAAGAAATGTCAGAAGCCAGGCTAAAATGTGTTCCAAGAAAAATTGCTTGTCACTTCGGAAGATTAAGCATAGCATGTACTTGCCCATTTTCTGTGATGATCATTCAGTCAACGTATTTCTATATTAATAATGTGATGGGGTTATCACAACCCAGTAACTTTCAATTTGGCACCGCTAACCCAGTGAATTGGTTGAATCACTGGCTGAAATATGGTGGAATTCAGAAGCCAGAGGGGCACCCTAATAGGCTGAAACAGATGGCCACAATAAAAATAAAGATAAAAACCAGCAATTTTTGTTATTTCAGAGTCATATCCTCCGTAATACTATAATCAGGTTAATAAGATATACTTGTGATCAATTGCCAAGAAGAAAGCAGTTAGGTGATACATATGGTGGAGAAATCTGAACACTTTTTGTTTCTATTCTGAGATGATGGATGTGTGAAATATGCTTTGCATCACCTACGACAGGATGTTTCAGGCAACCTAACATTTTTCTCTGAGAAATTCCAAACAAGAAAGAAGAATTTTAGCGCTCATTATGAGGTTCAGTTCTGAATGGACATGGAGGCATGTCCTATGTATACAAAAATGGGCATGTGTCTTACTTCAAATCTTTTAGTTTAAGTGTTTTAGGTTTTTTTTAAAAGATGAAACTGAGGCTTTGGTAATAAGTAGATCTACAATTGTTTTGTCTGCTTCTGTCGAAAACCCATAATTGTATCATAGTGCTCTTAAGGTCATTATTACTTCACCTGTGGAATCAAACTATTTAGGAAGTCAAAGCTGAGAAAATGTTAAGATGCAGGGATATACTGTATATGATTTTAAAAAAGATATGTACTTTATATTTATAAAGCCCAGGGGTAGCAGCTGTGTAGAAAGTGCTATTTGTTTACTTACTTGCTTGCTTACTTATTTTAAAAACCTAGCCTTCTTTCTCAGCATAGCAATGGAGAACAGCTCCAGAGTTTGACATTGGGTAACCAACTGGCAAATCTGCTTCAATCTTACCATGTGCAAAGTGATGCACATTGGGGCAAAGAACCCTGATTACATTTATGAACTGTTGAGGGCTGAGGTTTCTGTGACAGACCAGGAAAGGGATCTTAGAGTTCTGGTGGACAGCTCAGCCTCTTCAGCATTGAAAGGTGGCATTTAAGAGGTGATATGACTGGAGTATCTAAAATCATGTACTGTATGGAAAAGATGCATAGAGAAAAACCCTTTTCTCTACCATGCAGCACTAGAACCAGGGGACACTCTGTGAAGCTGAAGGTCAAGAGAGTTAGGACTGGCAAGAGGGAGTATATTTTCATTCAGATCATCACCAGTCTATGGAATTTACTACCAGGAGCGGTGGTGACGGGAACCAACCTGGATAGCTTTAAGAAAGGATTAAATAAATCCATGGATGGCAGGGGTTTCAATGGCAACTAGAATGGATGCCTATGTACTGCCTCTAAAAGCCATTTGCAAAATAAGAGCAGGTGTGGGTTTTACCTTCATGTTGTGCCTGAGAATGCTTGAAGCAATTGGCAGTCTGTGATACAGGATGCTGGTTTAGACTGGATGTGGCCAGATCTAGCAGGGCTTCTTCTTTTTTTCACAAATGTCCCCCAAATCTGTGTTCTCCCCATCATTTTAATACCTTTTAATCTCTGTTCCCAACACTACAGATTGTTCACTGGAGGAACACTGATCAATATCTATGCTACCCATCACTACCAAACCACTATATAATGCTTGGCATAAAGCCTTGAAATGATGGCTCCTTCTTCAATGGGCCTTATTCTAAATTATATCCCAGAATAACAACCTATCATCTGTATGCTAATGCAGATCATGGCAGTGCCTAGGCAAGATCGGGGTGACCCTCCTCGTTGTCCCACCATCTTCAACAGCAAAAGGTGTGGGCACCCAGGAGAGGGCCTTGTCAGTGATGGCCCCTAGGCTATGGAATAGTCTCCCCCCCTTGAGGTGTGTCTGTCACTTTCATTGTACATGTTTAGGAAGGCAGTGAAGACGCACCTCTTTGCCCTGGCCTTCGGTTAAATGGAGATACACTTTTCCCATTGGCAGATGCTATAATTGTTTTAATGATGTTTGTTTTTAATTGTTGCTACCCACCCGAAGACCTCTGGGTATAAGGTGGGATGGATGGATGGATGGATGGATGGATGGATGGATGGATGGATGGATGGATGGATAGATACGGCCTACTGTAGTCTACACTAGCATGTGGATGGTAGCTCCCTATTCTGGGATACAGATCAAAATAAGGCCCAGTGCAGAAGAGGCCTATGCTGCTACCTAGATGCTCTAATTTTCTCTGTTGCCCTTTCCAGATGCATCTGGCTCTACTAATCATCACTACTGAAGGGATTGTTCCATTCCATATTCTTGTCTATCCACCAGGGCTCCTCCTATGTCCTTATCAGAGAGAATCATTGGAATCCACCCCTCATCTCTACCTTCATAGCTGCGAATGGTCAAGAGGGGAAATTTTATTTATTTATTTATTTATTTATTTATCTGAGGTCTCAAGGCAGGTAACAATGCTTTAAAATTCTGCATATTAAAACAAAACAATGTATATTAAAACAGTAATGTCTGCTCTTCTCACACCAGTAGCACCCCCAATAGTTCTGTAGACACACCATTGATTTAGAGCAGATTATCTTATTGGTCCATCCTAAAACATCCAGTCGTCTGATGAACAAGGGTCAGGATCCTTGAGAAAAAAAGACAGAGGTGCATAGAAAAGTTGAAGTGTGAACACAGCCCAAGTCCTTTTGTCTTCTACCATCCTGCAGTACCAATCCATGAGTCCAGACCTCCTGAGTTAAGTTTCCATATCATTTGTTCACCTAACAGAAAGGCCAGCAATGCTGGGAAGTTTTAAATTCTGTCTCAAAGCATTTCTGAGAATCAAAAAAGCCTCCTACGTGCCAGATTCTCTGTAGGCACAGAAATAGGGGAAGAGAAGGATTTAGGACTGTAATGCAGTATTGTGGGTGAAGCAATAATTAAATCATTACAGATACTGACATTGAACTGAAATCTCACAGTCATCAAATTCAAAACATTTTATTTCAGTGTATTTTGATAAGAATAAGAGACCTTGTTGGCATTAAGCACTATTCTTTCTAAGCTGAGGTGCACACTTGTGTAAAGCTAGTCTGCGTGAAGAGGAAAAAGGCTAGTCTCTGTGTCCGAGAATAAAAAGTGTAATTATTTTTCACATTTATAGTTCACTTTCCATTGGCGAGGGCCATTCAGAAGTGAGTAAAAGAAATATACAGAATGCATAATATGCAAACCTAATGTACTCCACCACCACCACAGCCTGGGCGCTCTGGTAGGCTCAAAGTTCTGTGACTCAGCAGTGTGCAGTCACACACTGGGCAAAAGGGAAGGCAAATTTATGCAGTATTCAACCTCTATAGTACGGTTCAGCCCCTTTTAGTCCTCTCCCCCAATCACACCCAGAAAATGAAAATGGATTAACACTCTATAACATCTTGAGGCCTGTAAAAATCAGAATTCAGGAAAGTATGACTGAAGAGAGGAAAGTCCTCTAGTAGGCCCTGCCCCCTACTAGAATATGCTGTCCACATGGGATGGAGTGTAGATTGAACTAGGCAGATCCAATGGCTGCCTAATACAGGACATCACCTTTTAAAAAAGGTTGGTTGTCTAGTGCCAAATAAACTGAGCCATGGAGGTGGGGAAATGTGACACCCATTTTGCCAGTGCACCAAACTCCATCACTGAAAAGATCCCCCAAGGGATCCAAGATCAGAAACTTTCATGCCTGGCCATCAGAAATGTTGGGGATTGGCCACGGAACAGCTATCCAAATGCAGACAGCATTGTTCTAGAACATGTGCAATTGCCCAGGATGTAGGTTGCTAAGATGGAGTGGCCCACCTCAGGGTATATGTAGCAGTGACCTAAAATGTAGTTTATGAAGGCTTAAGAAAAAATGCCAATTGACATTAAGAACTGTCTCTTTTTACTTGTGCAAATTCACAGATCAGTGCTGGTTTCAGACCAAAAGAAATGTGGAATAAAAATAAAATAAATAACTGGCAGTAAGGCAAGATAAGGGGGATTCTTTTTAATGTGTACCTCCTTTTGATTCTAACGGGTGAGGTTTTCATAAACTAGGGTCCCTGCAGTACAATCACAGAAGGAAAGTTGTGATGGATGTTCTGTGCCTTCCTCTGGGCTCCATCCTTGCAGCCAATTTTTTAATCCTCTAGCAGGCTGGAGGACCTAATGTCTTCTTGCTGCCCCTGTAGCTACAAAAGCTTCATCCAGATATCACTTATTTATTCCGTTTTATTTGGGTAACCCAGAATAAAATATGGAAAATCTGGAATAAAATGTGCTTATCCAAATAATACGGGATAAATACATCCTGTCTAAAGATGTGCATAGGGTTTTTTTTTGCATTTAATTCGTATTGAATCGAATGCAAGAAAATTTGTATTCATTCAAATAGAATGTAGTAGGATTTGAATTCAATATGAATGTTCAATCCCATATGTATCCCATATGAAGCTTCATACGAATGTATCAAAACATTAAATTCAAATTCAAATGTCCGAATTCAGCTGAATTCATACAAATTGTGAGTGTTACGAATATTCATGAACATCCTTAATCCTCACTGGATGAAGTTTAAGGCCACCTTTGTTCCTACATTTGATTTCAGGTCACTGTGTAAAGGACTGCAAATGACCATCAGCTAAAAGTATGGCCGGTTGTCCACAGGCAGATGATCATAGTTTTAGCACAGTCACTTCACAAGTACCATGAAGATTAATAACTTCTGCAGGTTATTAACAGCTGCCCCTTTCAGATCCATTTCCACGTACTGCCTGATGTGACTCACCTAGGGCATTTGATGAACTGATTCCAAAAAGGCAGGTGAATATTTGCCTACTTTGCAGAAAAATCTCCTACAGCTGAGTGTAGGAGTTAAGATAGCATAGGAGGAAGTTACTTTTATAATGGTGCCCATCACAACTACAAAAGTGAAATGCATACAGAAAGATTTACGCAAGTCTCCTAGGGGGCTGAGTCTGAAAAAGAATGGTCCATTTATTAGAGGCAGAATTACTTTTATTTTTAGAAATACATGTGGACATTACAATTAAAAAAATAAATATCCACCAGCAGTGCAATAAAGATTGCACATCCTCTCTCTCACAACAGCAATCATATCAATGTTTGCATATAACTTTTGCCATCTTGTTCTTTGTACTGCTTCTGCCTACACCTCTAATTATTTTAAATCTTACACCCCAGCAATCAACACCACCTCTTTGGAAATTCTTCAGCACAAGAACTGTATGAACAAGAAGCAAATGGAACTGAAAAACGATCAGATTTATAAACCTCTAAATAGCACCAATGAATCAAAATTCATTGTTTGATTTTAGAGGAAACACTTCCAGTTGGGCAGGGAAGTCAAACTGAGGTGTTAATGGTCAGAAAAGGCCTTCAAGTGGATCAGTTTCCTTGCCTGATGTAACTGGCCATTTGTTGTTTGGTTTTTTTTCCCCCTTTTGGTAAGAGATATCTTCTTCCAATCATTTGAAGTTGCTGTGTATTAAATCAGTGGGATTCTCCATTTCACTGCATTTCACAGTTATGAAGGACAAAACGGTGTGGGGCAAGAAGTTAATTTTTCCTTCCCCCATAAGTGGTGGTGTTTGAATGGCGTAGCATAGGGCAGGGAAGTTAATAGAAAGAAGTTAATAGTAGCTGCAATACTACAATGCTAGGGCCAACTAATATCTGCTGTGACAAATTTGCGAAGCACTTTGAGGACAAAGTCGCTCAGATTCGTAGGGGATTAGATGCCACAATTGGGCATAGTCCGAATGAGGTGTCCAGAGAACTGTCTGGTCCAGTTTGCTTGGATCAGTTTCAATTATTGCGGCCTGAGGATGCAGACAAGCTGCTTGCAGGGGTGCGGCCGACAATGTGCTCTCTAGACCCTTGCCCTTCCTGGCTTATTAAAGCTAGCCGGCAAGGTATGACTGGGTGGATCCAGGGAGTAGTGAATGCCTCTCTGAGGGATGGGGTGGTTCCACCAGCTCTAAAACAAGCTGTGGTGCGCCCCCTGCTGAAGAGGGCCTCCCTGGATCCAAAAGATCTGAACAACTATCGCCCGGTGGCAAACATACCTTTTTTAGGCAAGATTCTGGAGAGGGCTGTCGCTGCTCAACTGCAGGCATGTTTGGATGAAGCTGATTATCTAGATCCATTTCAGTCTGGCTTCAGACCCGGTCGTGGCACAGAAACTGTCTTGGTCGCCCTGGTTGATGACCTACTCCAGGAGAGAGACAAGGGGAATGCCACCCTGTTGGTTCTCCTGGACCTCTCAGCGGCTTTTGATACCATTGACCATGGTATCCTTCTGGAAAGGTTACGGAGCTTAGGAGTTGGAGGCCGTGCTTGGCATTGGTTCCGCTCCTATCTCCAAAACCGATCCCAGATAGTGGCTGTGGGAGATACGGTTTCGACACCCTTGAACTCACTTGTGGGGTTCCTCAGGGGTCGATCTTATCTCCCATGCTCTTTAACATCTACATGAAGCCGCTGGGAGAGGTCATCAGGAGATTTGGAGTGAGGTGTCATCAATATACAGATGATACCCAGCTCTATCTCTCTGTACCATCTGAATCAGGAGAGGCAGTGGAAGTGCTTGACAGGTGTCTAGAGGCAGTAATGGGCTGGATGAGGGCCAATAAATTGAAGCTGAATCCAGACAAGACAGAGGTGCTGTGTGTCACAGGGTCTCGGGTCCGGGTAGTTGGGAGATACCCTGCCCTCAATGGGGTGGTTATGCCCTGGAAGGGACAGGTGCGTAATTTGGGGGTACTCCTGGACTCTGCGCTGACACTTGAAGCTCAGGTGGACGCCGTGGCCAGGAGTACCTACTTTCATCTACGGCTGGTACGTCAACTTAAGCCTTTTCTGGATAGAGATGACCTGGCCACAGTTATCCATGCTCTGGTAACCTCTAGACTGGACTACTGCAATGCACTCTACATGGGGCTGCCTTTGAAGACGGTCCGGAAGTTGCAGCTAGTGCAAAACACAGCCGCCAGAGTGCTGACCGGAACAGCTAGCTGGACACATATCACGCCGGTTCTTAATGAACTGCATTGGCTGCCAATTCGCTACCGGGCCCAATTCAAGGTATTAACTCTGACTTACAAGGCCCTAAATGACTTGGGCCCCAAATATCTAAAGGAACGCCTTCTCTCATACCGACCTGCCCGTGCCTTGAGATCCGAAGATGAGGCCCTCCTAGTTGTCCCACCACCTTCGGTAGTGAGGTTGGTGGGCACCCGGGAGAGAACATTTTCAGTGGTGGCCCCCAAACTGTGGAATGGTCTCCCCCGTGAGGTGCGCCATGCCCCTTCCTTGTTATCATTTAGGAAGGCTGTAAAAACATACCTTTTTGCCTTGGCATTTGGCTGAGGAGATACATTCTCTCCCCAGTTATACTTCTTATGAATATACTATGGAGCGAGCAGCTTATATCAGAATTTTTAACCAAGTACCTTGTTTTAATTTGTATTGTGTTTTTAATTGTGTTTTTAATATGTTTTAATCTGTATTCTGTTCTTAATATGTTTTTAAATATGTTGTTTGATTCATTGTTACCCGCCTAGAGACCTTCGGGTATGGGGCGGGATAGAAATGGAAATAAATAATAATAATAATAAAATAATGCTGATCGCAGAATAACTTGAGATCTGACCATCAAAAACAGGGCTGGATCTAGAGGAGGCAAACCAGGCACTTGCTCTGGCCAGCAACTTCAAAATGAAGCAAACAAACAAAAAATCAAATTGTACTTTCAGAGCTTTATGGTTGGGGGCACAAGCCAGCAACAATAGGATTGATTTCACACTTATATTGGGCTGATCTGGCAGGACCGACCCAGCATGAAGCTACTCTGGGAGCAGGAATGACTCCACGGTCCTAGGAAAGGCCTTCCACATTCAGAAGGCTGTCCCCGGATAGGAGCTCACATGATCTCCTGGTCCACTGCCAGGTCTGCTGAGTGGTTCTACCCTGGGGAGCCACTCTGGGTGGTATAATTTGGTGCACTTCCAATATGGGCATGGAGATGTCCACTCTTCCTCACACCTCCCTGTTCCATTCTTTAGGCTCCTTGAATGCCAGTAGACCTGTACAAACTGCTCTACCAGTATAGTTCCAATATAGAGTTGGAAATACAGCATTTCACGTGTGTATGAGAGAGACAGACAAGAAAGCCTAACTTGACAAAAAGGGGGTGGAGCTTAGTCTTCAGTCAGTTTGTTTAGTCTCTTGGCCTTATTGAGATGGCTGAGAACAGATCAGTCTGTACCATGTTGTTCCTGTTGCATTTTAAGTAAAGTTAACTTTTATTTTCACTAGTCTTTTGAATGGTGCATTTCTGGGATCACTGCAGAGTCTTACTCCACAAACTCTGGGAAATCACACAAGTCTGATTTTTTGACATATAGAAGGCCATTTTGGTCATCTGGACTAGGCCTCTTTCTATCCCAATGCAGATGGAGTGCCTCAGAGAGGGAGAGGTGAGCCAGTTTCGTCTAGTGGTTAGGGAGCTGGACTCTTATCTGGGAATACCGGGTTTGATTCTGCCCTCTCCCATGAAGCCAGCTGGGTGACCTTGGGCTAGTCATAGCTCTCTTCTGAGTTCTCACAGCCCCACCTACCTCACAGGTTGTTCTGTTGAGGGAAGAGGAACAGAAAGCTTTGTCAGCCTCTTTGAGTCCCCTTAAATGGGTGAGAAAAGTGGGGTAGAAAAGCTAACTCCTCCTCTTCCTCCTCCTTCTTCAGCCTTCAGAAGAGAGGATCCTGAAGAGCAACAGGCCTCAGTCTATCCCATTTCAATGGGAAGGCCCCAAATCTCTGCCTGGATCATGCTGCATGCCAGTGGCCTTGAGTCCTCCTCACTATGTACCTTGTTCTCCCAGTATGGATGCAGATTAGCTTCCCTAGTGCTTCAAGGGCATCATGGGTGTTTTTCCACTGTCAGAAAGTACCCATTTTAGCACCCATTAAGGACCCATTTGGCTCAGAGCCGGATGATACCATTTCTACCACAGCTCGAGAAATCTGGATCATATGGGTCCTTCAGGACCTATAATCTGGATTTCTTGTAGATTCCATTAACGGGGTCTACAATGGGGTCTTCAGCCTGAAAATCCAGATTGTTGGGAGCCTGTTTCCACTACAATTTGACAATGTGGTCTAGAGGAAGCTAGGGGGAGGGGGCGCCCATGGGGGGGGAGCCCCAAAATCAAAGCTTTGAAGTCCCTCTGAAGTCCCTCCGAAGTTGCCTTCAGAGATTAGCAAAGGCTCAGAAGAGAAACGCCTTGCGAGAATAAAGCGGACTATTACCTTCAGGCATGGAAAGAGGTGCATATTAATGAGGCTGGCTCACAAAGAGCTAATTAATATGCACCTCTCTTGCATTGCTTTTACAAGGGGTTTGCCTTTGGAGCCTTTGCTAACCTCTGAAGGCAACTTCGGAGGGACTCCGCAATCTTTGCTAATCTCTGAAGGCAACTTTGGAGATTGCACCCCCTGTCCCCCCAAATACCTGGGGTGACAGGCAGATCCCTTATGGGTCAATCTGGATTTGCAAATGGGTGTTCCGGTGTTTCCACAGCAGGGAGGCTAGCACCCATTGCTCGACCACCCATGGAAACACGTTGGGTACATCCCTTACTCTGGATCTCCTAGATCTGGATTAAGGGAAGTACCCATTCTTTAGATCCAGATCTTCTTAGATCCAGATTAAAGGAGCGCAGTGGAAAAACACCCCATGGCTTGTATATATGTCTGTGCACACATGTTGAGTAAAAGTTAAACCTTCCCCCCCCCCCCCCCTGCTAGGAAATTGAGAGCTACTCTGCAATACAGAAAGTTGGCTGAAGAATCAGGGATTGCTGTAGGAATAGCTACTTTGTTTGTGTTCCATAAGAATCTGTAATTGATTGTTTCTTGGAAGAGCTTCATAGCTGAGCTTGCATAGTGATATCAGTATGTGTTTTGGCACGGGAATTTAGGACGAATTTGCAGGTGTACGTAAGATGCTAAAGTCAGCATTTTTCTTTTCTTTTCTTCTTTATCAGCTGCAGTTGAATGGGTATTTTAGTGTTTCTCATTAATACTCTTCATCTGTACCAGAATGTCCGTGAGTGTGTGAAAGAGTGAAATGGAGACGTAAATTTTTCTTTTTTAGATTTGAAAGGAATGCAAAGCAAGTTAGGCCAAAAAGCCTAGGTGCTAAAGCGTTGCTGCATTTAGATTATATGTACTATTTCTTTTTGGATTTTAGGTAAGGAAGCCACAATTCTGGATCCTTAGCTGCTCTTGTCAAAACAAACTCGTAACACAAATCTTCTCCTTTTAGAAAGTAAAACAGCAAGAGTGTGTGTTCTAAAAGCTCTTACCTTCTGTGGGGTATTGATTTTGGGTATTGTCTTCTTGGCTGTGGTGGTCACATCTTCACTTTAATCCTTCTGTCCATCTTTGGATCCTATTGCTCACACTATTTTAGTCCAATCTATTTTATTTGTGGATTTTCCTCCCTTCAATCGTACTTCCCTGAGTCCTGATTTTTATAGGCCTCAAGGTGTTAGGGGCTGTGTTCACACCTAAGTCTTAATCCAGCTTCAGTCCGCCTTCAAAATGGAAAAACACATCAGCAAAGTGAACAGTCATTTTCTTTCTTCATTATCTACCTCAAAGGTGGATGTTCTGAGGCAGATAATGCCAAAAGAAATCAGCTTGTCACTTTGCTGAAAGTGAACTGAAGCTGAATTAAAACTTAGCTGTGAATGCAGCCATAGAGTGTTAATCTATTTTCTTTTGTTGTGTGTGATCAGGGAAGAGGACTAAAGGGGGCTGAACCATACTAGAGTGGGTGGAGACTTCATGAATTTGCCTTCCCTTTCGCCCAATGAGTGATTACGCACTGCTGAGTCACAGAACTTTTATTCTATTAGAGTGCAGGGGGTGTTGTGATGATGGAGGGGGGTGGAGATCTAAAAAAGTCTCATAAATGAGTCTCAGGATGGGAACAGAAAGGTGTGAACATAGCGACCCAAAGTGAAGATGAACTGAGGAAGGATCATCAAGTATTGGGTGTGGTCGGAGTTACTGTGTTTTGAGTCCAGCTTCTTAAGATGGACTAGGGATGTGCATGAATGGTTTTTTTTTTTTTTTGCATTTGATTCATACTGAATTGAATGTAAGAAAATTCATATTTGTTTGAATAGATCCCCTTTGAATGTGGTAGGATTCTATTTGATACGAATGTATTTGTACAAATTTGTATGAATATCTCATATGAATGCATACATATCCAATACGTGTCCAATAAGTATCCCATAACATGTCTGCTCTGAAAGCTTCAAATCTGCCCTGAATCCACTTTGAATCCACTCTCAAACCATGTTGAATTCACTCTGGATCCGTTGCAGATGTGACTGGTGCAGCCTCTTTCCCACCTCCCCATTTCACGAATGTTCCGAAGGTTCGTATGAATACAAATGTCAACGTACAAATGTTGTAACATTCAATTCATATATGAATGTCTGAATTCATCTGAATTTGTCTGAATACCAAATGTTATGAATATTTGTGCACATCCCTAAAACCAACTATTTTGGCAAGATGTGACCGCGGCCCCTGTCTTCTTCAGCTGAAAGAGAAAAAGAGGGAAAGAGGCGCGTAAGAAAGGGTGGAGACAGCATGAAGTGGCCTTATCTCTGAGAAGCCAAAATTTGACTGATGGGATGGCATTGTATGGTAATGTATTGCACTTGTATTTATATACCACCTTTCCAAAAAAATAGCTCAAGGTGGTTCACAACAGAACAAAAATACTACACAAAATTCTCTGATATATATAGGACACTGATGGTATAAAAACTCACTATATACAATACAGGGTATAAGAGTGAAACTGTAACAGCTGCAATTAATGAAATAAGATTTCTCAAAGATGACAAAAGATAACTAAATAAAAATTGCAGGAAGAGAAGAGGGAGCAGCTAACTCAGATATCCTTATGTTCTTCCTTCATCGTCAGCCAGAAGCATTTGCAGTTTTTATATTCAGCCTGTGGAATATAATCACAATCCAATCACAGATGGCACTGGGAGGAGAAGGATGAGAAGGGTGGAGAGGAAAAGGTTCCCTGTCACCAGAATGTGGTTGGGGAGGTTGAAGAGTGTAGACAAAAAAAGACGCATTAAATAAGCACCAAATTGGATGAAAGTGAGCTAGCCAAAAATGCACTGAGGCCCTTTCTGCGTTTAGGCTCTGTAGATCCGTATTGCTAGATTTACTGATCTGGATCACAGGGAGGCAAGGGCCAGATCACCACCATTTGCATTGATGGAGCTAATTAGAGACCTATTTTCCCTTTTGCCTCTGGTATGCAATTAGGATAGCTCTCATACAGATACTCTGTACCAGAGCTGTCCTAATTGCATATCAGAGGCCTAAGTGCGAATATGTCCCTGGATCAAGCCTCTCTGGAACTGAGAAGCTCACAGGAGTGACAGTTCCTAGCTATGAGGTGTAGGGGGTAATTTTTAGCGGTGCGCTGAATGACAGGCCATGGGGCCTTCTTGATCTGGATTAATGTGCAGATGAGGAGGCCTCAGATATGGGCCAGATGCCTTTGATCCGGATCAACCCA
The DNA here is from genome assembly GCA_023333525.1 of Aspidoscelis tigris stejnegeri. Taxonomy (NCBI): domain Eukaryota; kingdom Metazoa; phylum Chordata; class Lepidosauria; order Squamata; family Teiidae; genus Aspidoscelis; species Aspidoscelis tigris. The sequence goes on along the minus strand of JALMGA010000002.1, from coordinate 83,687,746 downwards.
TTAGTTCAGTAAGGGCCTGAATCTCTATTGTGCCCTAAAATAGACTAATCTGTTGTGGTGTGACTGACCCAGAATCTCAAAGTAGGAAGCAATGGCTATGTTACTCTTTCTGATATAACTGGTGGTATGCCAGGTAGTCAGTGACCTCCTGATAAGAAAAGCCTGCTCCAAGGATACTTAGCATGCTCTCTGTTGCCATTTTTGCTGCTGGTATCATGGGACCAATGCATTTGTCTGGAAGCCATATCTCCTGGTGCTTGTTCTGGTGAGTGAATGCCAGTCTTTGGAGGCAGCTAGTACAGTCTTCAGGGATCAGGTGGAAGCTGCCCTGTACCACCTCCCTCCACTGTTTTGGAGGCTTCTTTAAGATTCCAGAGGAAGTTTTCCAGGTGATACAGAGGCTCCAACGGGAAGGACGCAAAATTTAAAAAATCCTCCCCTTCTTTCTAATACTACTGTGCTGTTATTACCTGTAGTTTTGCTCACTGGTACTCTGGGGCACACATTTACACTAGAGCAACTTCACTTCTTTCAAGTTAAATTGAACTTGTGTGTGAGTTCAAGTTCTGTTGGCTCCCACTATCTTAACAGTTTTACTAAGGGGAATTTAAGAAAGATCTCTGGTGCCTCTTAGAAAGATAGGCTGCCAAAATTCTCCTTGTTCCTGGAAGCAAACTTCAGTAGCTCCATTTCCCATCTGCTGCATTCCAAGCCAGCAGATGATATACACTTATCTCAACAAGTTATATAGCAGTTAACTGTTCTTAAAAGGATGCTGCAGTTATATTGGCAGTAGTGCACATGTGCCAGAAATTTGTGACTGCATATACAATCCGTTGATTTCTGATCCTTTCCCCTATAACTCTTGATTTTATGGTTGCATATTTCTCTAGCACTTACTTGAACTGACCTTGAATGTAAATCTTACTCATTTGAAGTGATGTTTCATTTAATCAAGCCCATGCATCTGTAAGCCAACACATAATGCATTGCATATTACCATTCCAGCTACTAGCACACAGTCCCAGTATAGCCATGATTGATACTTTCACTTGTAACTGCGGGTCTTGGACATGTGTCTGAGGCTTGATTGTCCTGCTGCTCTGAAGCATGGGGCAGGCAGAGGGGGTGGTACATTCATTAGATTGAATTTCCTCCATCTCTTGCACTGATGAACAGAATTCAAAATACTATAGAAGTAGGATATCCATCAAATGGCTGTATTAGTGACTTTTTATCACTCTAGTTCTTGTGATGTAGAAGGAACCACACACACAACGAACTTGGGATTGTATATTTCTGCTGGCATCTGGAGTTTGTTTATAATCATTTTATTTAGGGATCACTTGCATATGCATGCAGATTTACCAAATTCACACTTCCTGAATCCATGTAGTATTCTTAGGCTGTGGTCAGACATGGTATTTGATTGATCTCCAGGCCATCCTCTCTTCTGGGGAATCACAGTCAAAAACACATTTCCATCTCTTCTCTATACTATTCCTCGCTTCTGATGGGAATGTCCTGGTAATCCAATTATCGCAGTCCTGAGCTGGTCTCTGCTCATTAGTCCATTTACACTTTGAATGTATGATCACACAAGGGGACTATTGAAGGCTGCAAATTGATTGTGGGAAAGCAGACGGAGGATTTCCCTTTCCCTCTAGCCAATGGGCATTTCTAGAGGAAGGGCACACCACATCCCCCTTCTTCCTTGCTGCATGGGTGTTTTTCCACTAGTACTAGAGTACATGACACCAGCTGCCTATTTGGCTCTTCTTCCTTTGATTATAGGGTTAGTATTAAGCGTGGGCTAGAAAGGCACCCAGGTACTGCTTTGTGGAGCAGAAATGATCTGTGGGTGGTAATGGGCTAACCTCATGAGAAAAGAAACAATCTTTCCTTTTATTTATTTTTTAAAGAAATCATAAGTGCACAGTTGTCAAGATTTGTCTCTTCTGCCACAGGAGCCCCCACCCCACTTTTAACAGTGGTGCTATTTGCAGGGGCTGGTGCAGTTTACGGGGAGGCCACAATCCCTGCTACTATGCTGCATCCACACTGGATACACCGTACCCCAGTCTAGGCAGCCAAAATGGTCAGTTAGACCAGGATACCAATAGATCTGTTTCAACAGATCTGCCAGTGATTTAGTAAGGGCTAAACTGGCTCAGGAGCTGTATGGGCCAGGAACTGAAGGAATACGCCTTTAGGTATAGGTTTAGCAGGGGAACTATTTAAGCAGCACACAAAATTACTATGCTGAAATGGGTCCACCAAGGGTTCCAATGTTAGGAACTTTAGTTCCTAGTCATTGGAGAATGCAGAAGATCTTTGGAGCCAGAACATGAGCTGTCCTGGAATGGTTGTCTAAGAGGTGGAAAGCTCCTTCTGGGATGGAGTGATCTAGCAGCTGGAACTAGTCCAGTTTGGCCCAGTCCTTGTTCTCCCAAAATTTCATATGAAATGGCCCTACTGATCCTGAGCTCCTGCTGGCGTTAGAAGAAGCAAGAGCCTACCGGGGAAGAAGGCTAACTACAAAGGGTCAAACATCTGCTATGTCCAGATTTGGACTGGCTTAGGAAACCAGAGTGTGCAACAAAGTAGAGGTAGCCAATAGGAGTGTGCATGGATATTCAAAATATTTGTTATTCGTATGAATTTGCACCAATTCAGACATTCATATACAAGCTGAATGTCCAGACATTCGTAGTTTAGTATTTGTATGAATACAAATATTTTGAGTTATTCATATGAATAGTTCAGATATTTGTACGTGTATGGATAGGTATGTGTACGGATGCAAACAGGATGCAAACAGATGCATCTGAGATTCATATCATTGGATACACATTGAATATTCATACGAACAGATATAAATGTATTTGTATCGGTTCAAATGTCCAGACATTCATTTTTCTTTATTTGTACAAATTTGGATTTTTGAATATTTGATTCATTAGCAATCGAATGTCGAAAATTGCATTCATGTACATCCCTAGTAGCTAATATAATGGCCTCCTGTTTAAAAATATTATTTTAGTAGCAGCATTCCCTTCTCAAACACAGTTTAGATATGGTAGTACTTGAGAACCTTGTAAAATGTTTCTAATACGGATACTACCCACCAGAGTGAGCTGTAAAATTAACTAAAATGGCTCAATTTTGGAATGAGGGCTAAAGAAAGAGACCATACTTCCTTAAAATCAAATTTGGCTGCTGCGTAATCCAAGAGAACTGTTATTTTACTCACTACAGGAAACAGCTTCCCAGACTAAGCTATAATTATATAGGAGTGGTTAGAGGAGTAGTTTAAAAAATTACAAGGGGAACTTTAAATTAATTCATGAAGTTACATTAATGAATTGCTTGATGGAAGAAACATTTTAAAAATCCGTAACCGAGCAGTCATTGGAACATTTTTGGGTTTGCCTTAACTACTAACATTTCCCAAATTGTAATCAAAAATAAGTAATTGCCACTTTTAAACAAGTAAAGGACAGGGGGTAAAGGTGTCCTCAAGCTAATGTAGACTGCAGAAGGTCATGTGTGGGACATGCCATAGTTTGCACCAGCACGGTTGCACTAGCATGTTTTTGGAGGTTGTTCATGGATACTGAGGCTGCTACTGGAGCTTGATATGGTTCCTGTCTAGTGAGCAATCCTTTGCTTGTATTTTGCTCTTCCCTTGTTATTCCCTCCTTTTCTGCAGTTTGTCTTCCTTTATAGTGTGGTGCTTGTTGCAATGCTTATTCTGTAAAGCTTGCACAAGGTCCCCTTTGGCCCCATTCCCATTTTAATGAGCTTTGAAAACATTTTGGAAATCCTTTGTCCCCATTAAAAATTTGCTTCACACACTTTCCAAGGAGTAGATTGTCAAAAAAAGAAGAAGAAAAGCAATAAAAAAAAACCCTTGTAAAAACAGCTCTCACTCCTGTATTTTCTGCCAGCGTGCTTTATCTTTTTTGCTTTGGGAACGGTACCGCAGTATTGGGGGGAAATCACATCTTTAGGGTTGTCCCAATAGCCTTCTGTCCAATGTCTGTCACCGTTGTGGGTGCATCATTAAATGGGTGGAGTTTCACTCTCAGAAGGGCAACCCCTTGCCATCCCTCCCGTGTTATTGTTCCCCTCCTCTTTTGTGGTTGGTAGGGAGAAAAAGGTTTTGGGTTAGGGCAAAACAGAGGATAATATTGCCAAATAAAGGATACATTCAGACATAAAAAGTGCCTTCTCCCTCATCCAGATTGTCTTTCCCCCCATTCTTTTCTTCTTTTCTTCTTTCCTCCCTTTTTGATCACCTCCCACCTAGTTTTGGACACTGGCTATGGAGCTCTTCGCTTGCAGGGAAATATATAAAATCCCCTGAGATCTTGTTTTTTTAGATGTCGCAAGTGGATGGAGAATTTTAAAGAGAGAGAGTGGGAGAGAGAAGGCAAGAGAGAAATTTATCAACCGTAATGTTCCCCCACCGCTGGGCGCAAAACATGGGCTAGATCTCGGCTTAGGGGGTTGATTTTGTGCATGAGCACAGCATCATGGAACCGATCCCCATGGTCATGGGGGATCACTAGTATGGAATTTCACAGTTACACAAAAGTGCCGCCCTGACAGGCAGTGATCACAATGCCCAGTAACCACCAGGAGGTGATGGCAAACCAGCCACCCAAACTGCAATTTCTGCCCAGCCCACTCAGTCACAGGGCTGGGCAGCAAGAGGCAAACCTTCCAAGGAGCAGCACCAGGGTGTGTGTGATCAAAGGGTGGAGTTGGAACTCCCACCTCAGCCATATCATGATTTTAGCGGTGGGAGAGAGCCCAATCGAGAGAGGGTAGTAACCTCAACTGGTAAAGGGTGGGGAGAAAAAGATGCTGTCTCCCCAATGCGTTTTATGGAGCGTTTTCAGTGGGAATGACAATATTTGGGTTAAGTGTGATTTGTACTGAAACAAATGGGAACGGGCAGAATGCACATTTGCCTCAATATTAAGTTTAATTTGGATTTAAAAAGTCAAGTGGGAAAGGGGCCCTCAATTCATAATTCTTCCATACTCTGGAGAAATATGTAAAGTGTGCCTTTCTTTTTTGAATTAACAAAAGCCACTAAAATATCCCTGAGTTTGTACATATTACTGGGGCAATAAGAGGGCAGATGATGTTGTCTTTGAATATTGACCTATACAATGCCCAAATCAGGCATAATATCTCTAAATCAAAGAATAACTCTTCCAAAATGGTGGAGTTGCTTGGTTACACAAATAGCTATACATAAAGTAGTGGAACAACTCCTCCTCAGAATTCCAATACCATTTCCACCTGAGCTATTTCCTCTGCATATGTACAAAAGAGCATTTAGGAATCAACCTACAAAGATTCCTTGATGATTTTATGCTAATTGCATCCAAAAACAATTTAGCCCAGCAATGGAAAACAAGGACCACATAAAACTTATAGAAATTGAGAAAGATAATATGGGGTCTAGTGATAAATGAATTTAAAACTTCCCAATTTCTGCAAAGCTGTGGAGATGTCATCCCACTAATGTATTACATAACATGGAAGTCCCTAATTAACTTAATACAAGAACAGTCATTAGAAGACTTCCCTTTCCAACACTTTTTAAAAAATGGTTTACGAATCATTTAGCTCTTTAACACCTTCATAGAATAATCCTTTGCAGCTAAGTTTGAGGTTTTACCCTGTACTTTGTCAAGTTATTATACATATTAATGTATAATAACAAGTTTTGAGTATTTTACTGATTGTAAAACACAATTCCTTTTTATATCCATTGTGTAAAATTGGTAATTCTACCATATATTTTTTTCAAATAAATAAATAAAATGTACCTCCAGGTCTTCTGGCACCTCTCTCAATTTCAGATTCTTCTCCTCATTCTGTTTTGCATATTAATTACTTGCATTTTTAATTGAAACAGCTTGTTGCTGAGCAAATAAATATTCTCTGATTTATTTATTCCCATTTCAAAAGCGTCCAACATGGGCTTCTTAGCCTCAGTAATTTCCTTAGAGGTAGTATCCAAATGCTGCCTGATTATTGTAGTTTTTTCCCCAAAGTTTTTAATGAAGTTTGCCACTCTTTCAAAAAAATTTTTTTAATCGCTCAAATAATTTTTGAAGCAGTTGGGTAAAGGGATACATTTCATCTTGTAGATCACAGTGGCCCAATCCTCTCCTAAGCAGGTCTTTTGGGACTGTTCCTATTTTTCCGCTGAGGTATTCACCTCTGAATTTTTTCCCTCTCTCCTTGTTGCATACTTTGCCACTTGAGCTCACTTGTAACAAAGTCTGTCACTGCACTTTTCCCACAGATTATTTAGCTGTATTCCAGAGTATTTTGAAAAGTTTTAGGTGACTGGGTACAGGATGCATAATGATACTATAGCTGTCCTCCATGTCGCTCACATGAAAGAAATTGGAACAGTCATCACTTGTCTAGATACTGCATCAGAATAAGCCTAAAGCCCTGTCCCCATGGAATTTAAAGTGTGCCAGGACACTCCTTTTGCCTCTGAGCGTCCCCATTCCGGACTTTACAAGGCGCTTAGGGAGCTTAGCAAAGTGAGACACCCGCGATAAAATACGTGCACTTTAAAGAAGAGTTTCAGCGCTCTTTTGGCGATTCGCGGGTTTTGCTCGCTATATCTGCCTTGAGGACGCACCGTGGCAAAAGGGGCGGGGATTGCTTGCCTGCACACACAGCCAAAAAGCATTCACACATCTGAGAAATGCAGCAGGTTCGCTTCCTTTCCTTTGTAAAAAGAGCCAGAATTGCTCAGAATGGCAACATTGTTTTCAAGGGAAGCCTTAAAAGAGAATGAGCGAAGGATCGCGCTCCCGATCCTGCAGCCGCTGACTTTACCGGGGCAGAAAATCCTTTTCTAACAGAGAACAAAGTGAAAGTAACTGCTGAAAGTGAATGAAATTGACAGAATGAGCGCTGATCTGCTTTGCTGGGGGGGGGGGAGCAGTTTCAAGAGACGGAGATCTGGCTATGTTTCCTTTTAACAAGAGAGGGGGCGGGGGGGGGAATGCCTGGAAAGAGAAAACTGCTACCACGGGGACGGAAAGTCCGTTTAGATCGCGGCTGCCAGGGGGACGCTTATTCTGGAAGTGGAGGGGACTTTTAAAGTCAGCTATAACAGAGTGACTGCAGAGGAATCCGAGAGGGGCTAATAAGTCTTTTGGGGATTCAGCCTAAATTAAGTATATGAGGGAAAGATTCATGGAAGGATGGTTGTGATAATTATGTAGGACTATACACTTTCTTCACTTACCTCTTAATCCAGATCAAGGACTGCTAAGAACACATTGGGTGTTTTTCCACTGCAGCCCTTAGATCTGGATCTAAGAAGATCTGGATCTAAGGAATGGATACATTTCTTAATCCGGATCTAGTAGATCCGGATTAAGGGAAGCACCCAATGTGTTTCCAAAGGAGGTGTAGCACCCATTAGAAATAGGTGCTAACACCCCTGCTGTGGAAACAGCTTTGCACCCATCTGGGGAATCCGGATCGACCCACAAGGGGCCGGTCCATTACCCCAGGTATTTTGGGGGGCAAGGGGGGGCAGTCTTTGAAGCAACTTCAAAGTGATTTCGAAGTGACTTCGAAGTGAATGTGAAATCAACTTTGAAGTGACTTGGAAGCCAATGTTGGGGGGGGGGCAAATGTGCATCCCCTCCCCCTAGCCTCCTTTGGACCCCATTGCCTGTTTCCAGTTGAAACAGGCTCTCTTTAATCCTTATTTTCTGGCAGAAGACCCCATTGTAGACCCCATTAATGGGGTCTACAGAAAATCCAGATTAAAGGCCAAAAAGATCCGGATTTCCCCCATGGCAGTGGAAACAATCGGGTTCAAAATGGGTGCCGTAGTGGAAATGGGATCATCCGGCTCACAGACAAAAGGTACAAAAATGGGTGCAAAAATAGGTACAATTGACAGTGGAAAAACACACATTGTCTGCACATGAGTAGATCCAGGCCCTGTCTTCACGGCAACCTTATCTCAGATTCAAAAAGTTTTCAGTCCTTGGAGTCCACACGGCAGTTGGTCTTAACACGCTTTTCCCGTGTAAAACCACCCCAAAGCATGGTGAATCTCAATCCTGATTTCAGCAGGTCTCACTTCGGATCGTGCACTTGAAACGTTTTACATTTTTTACTGTGTGGACAGTACCATTTTAAGAGATGAGAATCCATGTTTAGGGTTTCCCTTTCCCAATAGCTTGCTTCCAAAGACAGTGATTTCAGTGTAAAAATCCACTTAACAGGGATTGCTACACTGTAGCGCTGGAACCACTTCACACCTTGATGGTTGGAATAACAATGCTGCAATTTTGTGCAATTCTAGCTCTTTGGGGTTCTGACTTTAGAAAGGGAAAAGGATGAAAGCAGCTGAATGTGAACGTTTAAAGCAAAGGGGCTTTAGTTTCTGCTGCTGCTGTGTGCCCTGAGCAATGGGGAGAGGAGGGGAAAGAATCGCTGGATGGCTGCCCGCTGCCATTTTTCCTCCATCCATGGAAGCGGCAGCCACCCAGCCACCCAGTTAGGCTTGGTGAAGGGGTCCCTTATGGGTGGCGCATCCATGCCAGGGGGAAGAGGGCAGGACAGCCCCCAAAAGCAGCTTTTAAAAAGTAGCCACTTGAGTCCCCCCTTGAGTCATGTATGCCACATGCGATCCTCAGAATCCGGATCGAACACAATTAAGTTAAAAGTAATGGGAACAGGCAAATTTGCATTTGCATCCGGTTCTATTATTTCGGTTTAGGGAAAGCGAAATAAGCTTGCTGTGGGGATTCACTGCCAGATTAGAACTGTGCTAAGGGCTCACTAATCCAGATTAGTGATAGACCAGATAAATGTGGTCTTCATTCATGTGAGCCAGTTTGGTCCAGTGGTCAAGGACCTGGACTCTTATCTGGGAATACCGGGTTTGATTTTGCAATCCTACAAGTCTAAACAAAGACCCTAGTTTCTAGGGAAACGCCTGGTCAAGAATGTGGGTGGGCAAGCTACTCTCACAAGCCAGCTGGGTGACCTTGGGTTAGTCACAGCTCTCTTCTGAGCTCTCACAGCCCCACCTACCTCACAGGGTATCTGTTGTGGGGAGAAGAATAGCCACAGCCGCTTTGAGTCCCCTTAAACGGGTGAGAAAAGTGAGGTAGAAAAGCCAACTCTTCTTCTTTAGCACACATTTGCTGTTCCAAAGCCCTCTCAGTGCAGATACCTCTGCCTGTGATTGATCTGTGGGTGATTTTGCACTTTCCTTCCCAAAAAGAATCACTAACGTTGATTACTCTTTGCACTCGGGAGTGCTAGTCAACATTAGCCTACCCCCACACACAATTAACCACTTACCTCCCATTTGATCACTGGCCAGTCCCTTCAGGGTGCCGCCATCTTGAATGTGACACCCTCTGTGACTGCACATGTCAGCACCTTCGCCGTAATGATGCTGGCGCTCTGTGCAGTCACAGTCGCTTCAAGAGGTCAGCAGAGCTGCCAGTGCTCTTGCACAGCAGCTCCATTGACCTCCCCGTCTAGCCAGAGGTGCAAACGCTTGCCAGCTGGATGTGACAAGTAAGTGATTGGGAAAGGTTAGGTAGCTTGTGGAGCGTGATTTTTTGCTCCACAGCTGGTTGATAATTAGGCAACTTCTGAGAATTCAGGGGGCGCTTGGAGGCTGTAACAGCCTCCTCTAACTGTAGATGCTCTTGCCCAGATGTTGCCTAATTATCAACTAAGAGTCGAAGCTTGCAAAGTCCCCCAGATCTAGCTAATACAGATCTAGCTAAAACAGATTAACCAAGGTAAGTGTGGAAAGGGCCTAAATTGAATAATAGTCACTTCTTAAGTGGCAAAGGCTTCAAGGATAAAGAAACCTATTAATCTCCCCTTAACTTCTTTTTCTTCCAGCTTTTTGCCCTATGGCCACATCCCCATGCACTCCGTTTAGTCTGAATTGGACTATTTTTAGTACGGATGCAGGGCCAAGTTCAAATTGTGCCCATTCCCATGTAATTGCCAATAACGCAGGCTCTATTCAAATATGGCTGACCCCATGCAAACCGTGCTGAACCCCTGCATGGGAAAACAGCACCTTTTCCTCTCCGCCCTCTCTCTCCTGATAGGAAGCCGGGTTGACGTCACTGACCCCTGTGCCACCCACTGCAGTGATGACAAGGAATGGCACACATACACCCTTCATGGCACATAGGGCTGAAAGGCAATAATAATAAAATAATAAAAATAATACGAAAAAGCCAGATTGTTTTGCAAAGCCGCTACGATGTTTGGTGGCAGTTTAGTGGAGGTGTGCACCTCCGCTCCACCTGGTACAGCAGTTTAGCGCTAGGGCACTAAATTAAGCCATGTAAATTAAATTATCATGCCTGGCTTGGCACTCAGGGAAGGGGGGGTGGAATAATTGTCATGGAAAGAGACTCATGGAACAGTGATTGCATCTTTCACTGTAAAACTGGGGCACTCTGGAGCACAGGGAAAGGTGGTGGTGGAATAATGGTCGTGGAAAGAGACTAGTTTCTGTTTGATCACCATTTATTGCCAAAAATGCCCAAGCAGTTGCGATCACCAATGCACAGGACAGGAATGGCGTGAAACCCCACCTCCTAATGACACCAGAGTCAATCTCCTCCCTAGATAGCCCGGGACCGTCCCCATGCACGGACTTGGCAACCAAAATGATGTGGACTCAGCTCCCAAACCATGCTAAGAACAGTTTTCTACAGGACTAAATTTAACACGGATTTGGGCGATTTGGTTTGCATAAAGTCTGTAAAAAGGGCTTTCCATGGGGACGATCCTTACCGAATTAGGATTCGATTCAGACTATATAGTGCATAGGGACACAACCTAGCATTAACAAGGAAGTCGCTCTGTTATTTTGTTATAAGCAAATTATACACACACACACAAATACTTAGTACTAAGTTGTTGTGAATTGCAATTGCAAAGTTTGTCTTCTGGTGATTATTGTTCAAACTCATATTGATTTACTGTAAGTAAGCACACAATGGTAGAATATTTATATATTTAATAACTGGAGAGTAGTACAATTGTGCATATGTTATCTCCAGAATTAACTTGGTAACTACCTCTAGTACTCTGAATATATCTAAGAAAACCAGTATCCTATTTATTGTTTACAGCCAGGGATTCTGCTTAAGGGTATTACAATACTTTATTCTCAGATTAGAAATTTAGAAAGGCAATTATGTATTAGCTTTACTTTAGAAAATATCAGGACTCTCCCAGAAACAGAAGCCTGGGAATGGAAGTTTTGGTCCTTTGAAGTTTTATACTGCCTGAGATTTTAAGATCTTTAGGGAATAGGGATGTGTATGAATATTTGAAACATTTGATATCTGTATGAATTAGTACATTCATATACGAATTGAATGTTACGACATTTATACATTGGCATTCATACAAATACGAATGTTTTGGAACATTCATACGATGCTTGAGAACATTCGTGAAATGGGGAGGTGGGAAATCAGCTGTGCCAGTCAAATCTGCAATGAATCCAGAGCAAATTCGATATGGTTTGAGAGCGGATTCGACGCGGATTCAGGGCAGATTTCAGGCTTTCAAAGCAGATATGTTATAGGATATGTAACAGATACGTTACGGATACATATCAGCTATTGTGGCAAATTCGTACAAATACATATCACATTCAAAGGGGATCTATTCAAACAAATACAAATTTTCTTACATTCAATTAGATATGAAACAATAATGATTTAATGCCTTCAGTGATGGCTGTGAACCACCCTGAGATTATATTCTTCAGTAACATGGTATAGATATACTCTGTTTTAAAGAACTTATTTAAATTTTAGAAAATGTACCCAAGCTATCAATTTGGGGGAAGTGTTTATTAAATCGATACTGGAATAGACAGAGCAGTGGTGGGTCTCTGTATATTCCCCATGAATAGATCTGATGGCCTTCAGATGCTGAAAGTTACTAGGACCTATCTGTACTGGGCCTTATTCTGGATTATTTCCCAGAATTGGAACCTGTCATCCACACAATAGTGCAGACCACCGCAGGACCTGGACAGAAACTGCCATAGTCTGGACCATCATGCAGGTGCCAAAGTCCGTATTTCAGGATAGAATCTGGAATAAGGCCCAGTGCAAAAAGGGCTTCTGCAAAGGCTACAAGTTTGTTCTCATGCTGAAAGGTTTGACTGAGATTGCAGATTTGTTCAAGACAGAGTTCATTTTCAAAACAAGGCCCAAAGGCAAACACGGGGATTATACTCTCTTGAGCCCATCTTTTATTTAGACTGATGTGACTGACAGCTATTCTTTTGTGGTTCTGCAGAATACAGAAATATTTTGGCTAATTACATCCTTAGAGTATGTTCTTGCTACGCAAGGGAAATGTCAAATTCTCTGAACAATTAGAATTCTTAAAGAAGCTAATTAAATAACTCTGGATAGGGCGACCTTGTGGAAACAGTTCATTTGGATTTTCAGAAAACGTCTGAAAATGGATGAGCTTTTGCTTGAGTCTCACAAGAAAACAGGATTGGAGGAAAAGGCCACAGATGATAAATCACATATGTGTAAGAAAAGAAGGCCACATTGGCAGCTTCTTCACTGGCCATTTCTGCATTTACCTTGTTAAAGATCCGGTCCTGAGGGAAACCAGTCCATCGTGTTCCGGATCTTTCTAGAAACCCCATATATCCGCATGGGGTGGACACCGTAGAACCTTTCCCTAGGCCCTGTTTAGGAGGAAGTTCCACTGGTGGTGTGGCGCAATTGGCCCGCACAAACACCACTGAGGGATCATTTCCTCTAGGCCCGCCCCTGGAACCCATTGGCTCGATGCACATGTGGAAGCATGTGATCCAGTCTTCATGGTGGAAAACCAGATTGAAGACATGATTAATGGGGTCCACCAAGAATCCAGATCTAAGGGCCCAAAGACTCCATTAGGACAGGAACTGGGAGGCACTCATGCAGTTGACACATCCTTCATGGGGTCCTCATGGGGTCATCCGTGCGGAAGGTAGGTGGAGTTCTGCATGGGTCCCTATTGGGTTCCTAATGGGGTCTCCTGGCCTGAACTGAGTAATTTGGGCCATTCCTTGTTCTTTTAGGAATGAGAGGAGTGCTAGGAAGCATGCCAGCATCCATCCACAAGAGTTCTCCATTCTCCAGAGTTGAAAGGCAGGGGAATTTAAGATGTTCCCAGAAGGGGACTTATTTCTGCAGCTTGGCACAATGGCATTAGGCTCTTAGTATTGTGTAGTCTGCATGGTGGCAGCTGAGGGTGGTCTGAAGACAGGGAACATAACATTCCTGGGCATGTTTTTTGGGCTCAAGACAACTACAGCTGCTCAGCTGGGTGGCTGTGAGGGAGGTGTGCTCAAGTAGCTTGAGTTTCTAAATGTGTTTGTTCTCAGGTATCTGTTTTTTTCTGAGGTATTTTTGAGAAAGGGCCTTTCCACACTGTCCCAAGATAAGAAAGGCTCTGGAGGCCCTTCTTCCACATGTTTTATCCATGCAGGCTGGAGTGTAGAGCAGGCTAACTGTTTTATCCTTTCTTATATTTTTGTTTTTGCAGATTACTATGCCATTCTAGTAAAGAGGGTTGTAGACATGTTTGAAATAACTAAAAATGATGAAATGCAAAACATAGTATGGACTCATTTTTATCTACTCCCATTACTCTGCAAGTGTTTTCTCTATTTTTCTGATGCTGCCTCCAAGAAGGGTGATTTTTATACATTAATCCAGTAGCAGTGGGAAATTAATTTCACAAGAATCCACACATACCTCATATTTTCTTTAATCTTTTCTCAGATGCTTCAACACATAGATGTTATTTGGTCCAATTTTGTTATAGCTTCAGTTTGTGAGATTGACACAGCAACCTTTATAAATTTTTTTTCTCACAGTACTTCTGTTTTCTCTGTCTTTACTTTCAGCTTCCTTTAGCTATGATCAAAAACTGTGAAATAGATCTTTCTTTCTGTTCTTTGAAATAGGTTATCGATTTCCTCCATTGCCGTATCAATACCTGGGGGGTGGGGAGGGTTTTAAAGGCATGCAATTTTTGAACACTAATGTAAAGCAATACATAAACTGTCTTTTGTGTTTCCTTTTTAAATACTTTCGTCATGAAATCCATAAGCTTAAATGTACTCATATATTCCGGCATATAAGGTGACTGGGCCTATAAGACGATCCCCAACTTTTCCAGTTAAAATACAGAGTTTGGGATATACTTACCATATAAGAAGACAACACCCGGCGTATAAGACGACACCCGACTTTTGAGAAGATTTTCCTGGGTTAAAAAGTAGTCTTATATGGCAGAATATACTGTACTCTTATTCAAATTTTTATTTCCACTGCATAGATGAGATGGACCTGCTACTCAATACAGGAATCAGCTAAATAATCTATAACAGATGACTGTCTCATCTCCATTCGAAAACTTTTGATAAGCCCTTCTGCAGGATCAAGTAAAAGGTCATTTTCTAAGGCAGCAGTTGCACCCTGTTTTTAATCCATTTTCAGGCCATCCTCTATTTTCAGCCTAAATGAATTCCATTTCTTCTCCAGACTATTTGCCACCATTTGAATTATCCTGGAATTGGATTATCCCAGCACTGAATCCATTTCAGCTGTAAGAAGGCAAGAAAATAACAAAGCTTCCCTCAAAACTGGGCAATGTTGTGTCCCAAGCCAGCCAAGTCTATGATGCAAACACACGTGCTTACTCTCAGGGCTAGTCTCGGCACACAGCAAGCTAACAAGTCCATTGGGGTTCAAGAGTAAGTGAAGTCAAGATGATCCAGGGTTCCATAGATTCTAGGATGTTGAATAATGGGTCCCGGAGTCAGGTTACACAAGAGATACGCACACGGGAGTTGCCAGGTTACTTTTTTTGTTGTCTGCAACATTTGGAATAGGTCAAGAAGCCCCACATCCCTTTCGGTTCAGCTGTGTGTGCTGCAGATGCTTAAACCGTCACAGTTGTTCCTTCTCATGTCTTAGAAGGCTGGGGGAAGTGTGTCTCAGCTGTCCCCATCTGTGTCTCTTAGCTGCATCTGCACATCTGGCCCCTCTGTAAGGGAATTCTCACCCTCAATGTCCAAACCACTGCGCTCACCTTACTGGCAAGTCACTACCTCTCCTTTGTCGTCATCAGAGGAGGATGGACTGATGACAAAAGGCATGACAGGCTCCTCCTGAGCGTTAGGTTGGGGGGAGGGACATTGCAGGGAGGCCATAGAGTGCTCAGCACATGTTCAGAGGTCCAAGAGCTGTGCTTGGAGCATGAGGTACAAGTGGGCATGGGATCCTGCTGGGCACCTGCTGGTCTCTGTCTCACTCAGCCACAATGGCACCTGGGGATGGAGCAATCTGTGCCTTGTCCACTCCTGGCTGCCATCTGGCTGTGCCACCCCAGTAGCCACCTTACCTTACCCCAGGAAAGCCTTCCTGTCCCCAGTGTGTAGGTGTGAACAGACCAAAGAAGGCCTAGGTTCCCACTCCATCCTTACATAGGAAGGGTTCATGATGGTGCTGTTACAAAGGGAAGGCATCATATACTTACACTTTGCTCTGTCTCTGAAACAAAATCTTGGCATTTGAGGCCTTGCATGAAGCAAACGCACATCCATGCACTAGGACTTCTGGAAAGATGCTCTGATGCTTCCCTAGCACTTCAGCTTCTGGGTGAGTTTATGCAAAAAGACAGGCTATAGATAAGTAGAGAATACAAAAATATTTGTTTCAAGGGAGTGAAGGATCAGCAGAGCTCAAGGCCATTCTCTCTGAAAACAACCAGGACAAAGATAAGATGTGCCTGAAAGAAGGAATACAAATGACCAAAGCCAATTATGAAGAAGAAAAGGAAAAGGAAGAAAAAGATACAAATGGACTGTGGAATCATGAGCTCATAGAATTTCTTCCAGCAAAGGAAGCAGGCGTGACCTGGCAGTGTGCAGCGGCTGACAGATGTTGCACTGAAGATCTAACCAGTATCCAACCAAACCAAGGAATCCTTCTCATTCTCTCTCTCTCTCTGTCTTTGGCACACAGCAGCAGCGGCAACTAAAGCCCCTTTGCTTTAAACATTCACATTCAGCTGCTTTCCTCCCTTCATTTCCCTTTCTAAAGTCAGAACTTTTGGAATTGTGCAAAATTGCAACATTGTTATCAGGTTTAAGTGGTTCCATCACTACAGTGTAGCGCTGCTGTTAAGGGTGGATTTTTAACACTGAAATCACTGTTTTTGGAAGCAAGCTATTGGGAGAGGGAAACCCTAAACATGGAATCTCATCCCTTAAAATGGTACTGTCCACACAGTAAAAAATGTAAAACGTTTCAAGTGCACGATCCCGAGTGAGACCTGTTGAAATCAGGATCGAGATTCACCACACTTTGCGGTGGTTTAACACGGGAAAAGCGTGTTAAGCCAAATTGCCGTGCGGACTCCGAGGATTGAAAACGTTTTGAATCCGAGATAAGGTTGCCGTGAAGACATGGCCAGAATCTGTATGGGAGTAGAGTTGATCCAGTTCAGAACTGTGCAAAGGGCTCACTAATCCACTAGTCTATGGCCATGCTAGCACTCTTTAGCACACATTTGGCGTTCTGAATCTCACTCAGTGCAGTATGGTTTAATGAAGGGCCTTTGGCTTTTTTGTCTCCGTCTGCTTCCTTCCTTAGAGTGGCTGCACATTCTCTCTTTTTCCTTGCTTTGCATAAGACTTTGTAAAACAGTAAGAATCCTGTAGATTAACCTCCACCCCTACACCCTTTCTTTGATCATGACTTCTTCAGAACAAAGCTCTTCTCTATGGCTCCCTTCCTCCTATTGCCTTGTTTTGGTTAAATTAGCCTGGTATGATTACTGGTTGATTTAATTGCTTTCTTAAAGAGTGGCTGCAGCAGAGTGGTAGATTAAAGTTTCTGGAGAGCAGAGTGTTGCCAGTTATCTCCCTGGAAGTAGGCAATGGTAAACCACTTCTATATCTTTGCCAAGAAAATTGCATAGAGAAGCCCATGGAGGTGCCCATGCAATCAACCAGAGGTTGACCAGGGCTTGATGGTACCCAACAACAACTGCCTTCTTACTACTTGAATAGCATTTCCATCAAGAATTTGAGGGTGTGTCCAGATTGGGGGATACTGCACATTCTGAGGCCTGATACTTTGTAGCAGCAGATTATGCTGCTGCTACTGTGGATATACCTGCTGTGATCAACACTCTGTCCGCAGTATCAGGTAAATGCAAAGTTTCCCGCCATCTTGAAAGGACAGTGAGAAACAGCCAACAAGAGCTGAGCCTGCAGCTCAGCTCCCATTGGCTGCCCCATCCCATATGACTCACACCTCACCGTGTGTGCCACAGAAGTCTTGCAGCTGCCAAGGAGGAAGCTGTGGACCTCCATTTGGAGTGGGGACAATGAGCCATCGCTTCACAGCCAGGTAAGCTGTGAATTTTTAAATAACTTTGGATTTTTATCCGCTAGTCTGGAAGGAACCAGATATTTATTTTCCTGTCTCATTTGTCCCTGGGCTGAACTCTTCAGCTTTGAGCCTTTTAAAACCTTGGGTTCAAAGATTTTGCACAAGAGTTATTGGTGCTCTGAGCATGTGGAAACTGCTGGGGAACTTCCTACAGGGCTTCTCCATGGAGTAATCTGAATGGCCAATGATCCTCTTTGTGTTACATATGTTGTGGGATTCCCTTGCCAAATGAATTGTCATAGGTGGTGTGATCATAATGCAAGTAATTTCTAGAGACGTCAACTAGGGACTTTCATGATTCCTTTTCTATAAAGCCTATTCTTGATTTGGAAAAGAAGCAATTATAGGAGAACATAAAAGAAAAGGCACAGCAATGAAGGTACAAAGAAATAAATATTTGTCCAAGTAATGAAAGGGAATTCAGTTTGCCAAACTACACGTTTGCTCTACTTCATGCTCAGTCAGTTTTCTGACTTAAAATAGATTAAACTGGAATTCATCCTAACCCAGCTTGGGATATACTGATTTATCCATCCAACCATTCATCCATCCCTCCATTTTGTCCAAATACAGTTTGCAAATTATCACAAGGTTGCATGTGTTTCTAGAATTAACAGACATGTCAACAGAAGAGCATTAAGTATGTTAAGACTGTTACTCCTTCAACTTCCCTAATGGCTTGGTGTTGCAGGTCAGTCCAAAATAAATAATCTCTCTCTCTGATTCATCATGGATGATAGGGCTGACCTGAGGCCAATTTGCACTTGGCCCTGTAGTCAGCAATAGGGTAGCATCTGATAATGTCGTGTCTCACCCCCAGTGAGGTGCGGAGAACGGACACACACGCTCGCACAGAGAAGTTGCAGCAGCAACAGTCAGAAATAACACTCAGCAAAGTCTGAGTCAAAGTACCTGGAGCTTAACAGTTAAACACATAGTCAAAAGAGTTCCAAAGTCAATGTTATCAGAGGGTCAGAAGGTCAGTAATGAATCAGAAGCAAGATCATGAATCCAGGAGTTACAGGGTTTTTGAGCAGTTGTCTGCAACAAACCTTATCAGAATATTCTGTCTTAAATCAGCAAGTCAGGGTCACACCTCCTTTGCTGCAGGTGATGGCTGTGAATTCTTTCTGATTTGCACAGCTGTTCATGCTCACACCTTAAACTTGTTGGTGAAGAAAGTCACCTGGTGTCTTCTGATCCTGAGCTGCTGTCATCTTGAGCTATAGTCCCAGCGTTCTCACTAGCTGCTTATGTCAGGCATTCCACATTTTGTCCAGCTGAATAGCCTGCCTGAGCTGGGCTGGACCTCATGACTGCCCTTTATCTTTGGAGGAAGAGGTGCTGACAACAGGGGGTATGATAGGTAAGGTGCATCTGCATGTGCAGGAGCATTTACAACCCAGAAATGCCTCCTACCTTACCAGATGTTACCCTATCATTGACTAGTGGTGGTGCACGAAATCAATCCTACTGAGAGGCTTACCTGTAGTGTCCAAAGCCACAACCATTTGCACCATTTCCAGTGCTAGGGTCATCTGGCACCGCTAATGACCCTGAACGTGACTGCGCAAGTGCAGACCATGATTGCGGTGATGATGACGCTGCAAACGCCATCGCACCAAATTCAAGATGGCACACTGCCAGTGCCTGGGCATGTGGGGCTTAGTGTGATGTGTACTAGCCTTCCCAAGTGTGAATGCTAGTGCATGTTAGTTGGTAACACACTTTTCCCATCCAATGGACGGGAAGTCAAGTGCAGAAACACCCCCCTGTGTGTATCACAGAGACCTAGGTGGGTGAGCTGGCCGGCTCGCCACTTACAGAACGGGGGGGGGGGGGGGGAGAGAAGGGTTACACTTTGGAAAGTATTAATGTTTTATTACAAATTTTTTTTTTTGACTGTTGTAAACTGCCTTGGAACTCTCTGGTGAAGGATGGAATATAAACAAACAAATAAACAAACAAATAAATAATTGTGCTCATGAAATGCTACCAATACCCCCATAATTAGCATGCAGTAGGGGGGCAGAAGGTTATCTGGCAACTGCACTACCTCTAACCCAGCATAGTCCCTGGGTTCTGTCAGGGGTAGTTGAGGAAGGGGTCGTAAAACAAAAGCTCTTCCTCCAAATGGCACATTTCTGGGGGCAAACTTCTTTCCTTCCAATTTTAGCATCATAACATTTTGTTAAAAACCCAGATTATTTCTGTGGGATCTCAAGTTATCCCATAAGCTTTATGGCTAAGTGAGGATGGGAGTGGTTGTTTCCTAGGCTTTAAGTTGGCAGTGTAGCCATTGTATTACATGAATCCACACGATCAGGTAATACAGCTGAAGAGCTCTGAACTCTTTAAAGCACAAATGGTGCCAAGGCTAATGATGACTCACTTTATGCATACCTGAAGTAAAAAGAACAAAAATAGCCTATTACCATGGCAAATCCCTATAATATGTAGTAAGTACATGGAAATGTTATCAAGATGAGCCAACGAGGGGTAAATGCAGCAATCAACAAAACCTAATTCAAATGGCTCTGCTTGTTAATTCCATCAATGAACCACCTGCTACCACAGAGAGCATCTACACCTATAATTTTTCTATGAGCTCAAGCTCACTGTGGTCTTCAGAAATCATATAAAAAACTGACAATCTGTGCCCATCCCACTGTATTCCCAGTACAGTCCACATTTTTTGCAGAGTGGATTTTATCCACTTGTAGTCCAGTTAGTCCAGCTTCCTATTATTGTTTGAATTCTGCCCTGATTAATCGGAGGCTGGAGGAGCATTCCAAGGGAAAGGACAGAGGCTCTTTGCTTTTTCTAAAAAGTGGCTAGTCAAAGTACTTTCCTCACAACAGGAGATCTGTGCAAGGAGGTGAGAACCTAATAGTAACAGCTGGCTGGCTTAATGCTCGATTGCAAGAGCGCTGAAAGGTGCCTGCACTCCATCTTCAGGGAGGGCAGGAAGGAAACACAGGGCCTCCCTGTTCCCCTGTGTGCTTCCACTACCACACTTCACCTGGGGAGGGAAAAAGGAAGTGTGGCCTTGACAGGCTGCTGAGAATCTTCATGCAGCATGTTTAAAATGTTGTAGATCAGAGGTGTCAAACTCAATTTTGCAGAGGGCCATATATTAAATTTAGAATGTGTAGGTGGGCCGGATTCAAATAAAAAAAATGTACTGAATTATTATAACATTTTATTTAATTATATAGTATAGTATATTATATTATACACTCAAAGCAGCTGACAAAGCTTGTGTTCTCTTCTGAGCTCTCACTGGTCCAACTACCACCCTGTGGGGAGAACAGAAGCTTTGTCAGCTGCCTTGAGTCACCTTTAATGGGTGAGAAAAGCAGGTATTAAAGCCAACACTTCTCTCTCTCTCTCTCCCTCTCCTGCCTGCCTGCCTGCCTGCTTCCTTCCTTCACGAAGGAAGCAGGGAGGGAGGGAGGAGAGGCAGGCAGGCTTCGTTTCTTCTCCGATTGCGTGGAAATCGGAGAACTTAACTCGCAGCTGCTGCCTCCGCCCCTTGCAAGCAACGCCAGGCCGAGGGGGGCAGCGGCAGCAGCAGCAGCTTCAGCTCTCGGATCTGCACCCTAGTGTCAAGGGCATCTTTACTTTTACCTCCCAGGCTGTGGTCACACCTAAGGTTCAATCCAGCTTCAGTCCACCTTCAGAGCGAGGGAAGAACCCATAAACAAAGCGAGCAGTAATTTTCTTTCCACGTTAGCTCTCCCAAGGGTGAGTTGAGGTGTCCTCTGGCTCTGAAAGTGGGCTGAAGCTGGATTGAACCTCAGATGTGAACACAGTCCCAGAGACCCAGCCCATCTCCAGCGATCTGACCCTTTCACCACACTGCTCTGTCTCTCCACCCACTTTTGCAACTGGTGTCCCAGCTTTTTGCAAAGTCTACTAAATGCTCTTCCCTCCCACCGCCTTCCCGACCCACGAATCCCTTCAGCATATCGCAAGCGGACACCCTGCCCCCGACGTCCCCTGCAGTTTCTCTTCCTTTATTTTACTTTCCCCAAACTCAGCAACATTTCTGCTTCCGTCTTCGTTGTTACCGTCGCTCTCACCCCACCCCTTTTAGGCCCCAGGAGCCGGCGCTCGGCTCTGCTGCTGCTGCCGAGAGAACAGCAGCAGAGCAGAGGCAGCGCCTGTAGAAATTTGCTCTTTCTCGGGCCTCGCCTTCGCTTCACGGAGGAGGCGGTGCCGCGCGCAGGCAGCGGCCGAGAAAGAGCAAATTTCTACAGGCGCCGCCTCTGCTCTGCTGCTGTTCTCTCAGCAGCAGCAGCAGAGCCGAGCGCCGGTGCCTGTAGAAATTCGCTCTCTCTCCGGTGGCAGCATGCGCGCAGCGCCTCCTCCTCCTGTACGAGCGCGGGCCGTATCAATACGCCCCGCGGGCCGCATCCGGCCCGTGGGCTGTATGTTTGACATGACTGTTGTAGATATTATTGCTTTAATATATATTGTTTTGTTTTAATGTGCTGAATTTTAAGAGTTGTTACCTGCCCTGAGACCTTCGGGTATAGGGCACGATAGAAATATGAATGAATATAGACTGAAATAAATAGAACTTATTTTCTCTGAAAGACTCCTCTGTGTGTCTGTATGTGTCAGGCTGGCAAAGAATAACCACGAGACTCTTTCTTTAGAAAGATGAACAGTGATTTCTTTCAGCTCAGGGTAAGGCAGGTTTTGTTGGAAGCAGCACTGACCAGAAAGCCCAGCATATTTATATATTTCATAGCTGGGCGGGGTTTGGCCCTCAACCAATGAACAGTAATTATTTTTCAAAACTCAGTTTAAACTTGGAGCCAAAATGTATCACTCAACCCCAGCAGGGAGGGGGGAGTCAACTGTCACTTCCAAACAACAGGCAGCTACTATATACATATATACAGCATCACATAGATGGCAGAGATCTTACATTCAAATATTATGGCAGGCAGCTAGTCCTGCCTGACAGTATGGCCCCATCTCCATGGCAAAAAAAAATCCAGATTTAAGCCTGTTTTGCCTCGGAGTGTCTCCAGCAGGTGTGTGTGTGGGAGATGCGGGCTTACAAAAAGTGGGTTTCACAGGGACAGGAAAGTGCGATTTTAATCTGCTTTCTCTCAAACCTCATGGAGACACTTTATTGCGAGTTACAATGCGGATTTTTTAAAAATTGCTTCAACAGCGAAGCAATTAGCTCCCATGGAGACACACCCTAAGAGTGTGTGAGAAAGGGGGAAAGGGATCATTCTAGCCACTTCTGCTAACACATCTATGTGACCACATACTGTGCACTTAGTGTGCACAAATAAGGTAATATCTGCAAATCAATGAAATGGTCTGCCTCTTGCTTCTTTTTATGCTGCGTTCACACCCACGTTTTAATCCAGCTTCAGTTCACCTTCAGTGTAGAAGAACATATCAGCAAAATAGCTCATCATTCCCCCCCACATTATCTAACCCCAAAGTGGGTTTTCTGAGTTAGATAAAGCCAAAAACAAACAGCTTGTCACTTTGTTAATGCATTATCCCACTCTGAAATTGGACTGAAGCTGGATTAAAATGTAGGTGGAAACAGAATTTGCCCCCCCAAAAAAATTACGTATATAAGTGCAACAATAATTAAGTTTAGGGCTATCTCCATTGGAAAATGTGTCAGAATAACACCAGAAATGATGAGTAGGAACAGGTGGAAAAATCTGGCTCCTTAAAGCTTTTATTTTTGTGTTTTTAAAATGAAAATATTTGTGTATGTCATTATTTTTCAGGAAATTTCACACCTTAGATGCCAAGAATATCTATAACTATCATTGTATTGCTTGGGTGTTTCTTGCCATAAATAAAGCTGAAAAGTTTTATTTCAGTCATAGTCACAGGAACCTGAGCATTTCTTTAGTTAGAACCATCTGGAAACAGAGAAAATCAGCAGGTACATCTGACTTCTAGGTCTCAAGTATTGCTTCCATCCCTTTTATGAAAGTGAATTTTGTGGCACCAGGAGACACATAAGTCAACTTGAAGTCAGGGGCTTTTGCATCTAGCAAGGCACTTAGCCTCTTTACAGACTCAAACTTTATAGAAGTACTGTAAAGGGAAAACAGGATGATGGGAGAAAAAAAGAGGTCTGGTGATATTACTCAGTATAAGGCCTTCATCCTTTCATATACTGGGCTGGACGAAAGATGTGATGCCCACAGCTTGAGCTCCATAGCAACATAATCCTACCAAAGATGGAAAGAGGAATCATTTGGTTCCATTCCAGTCCAATATTCCCAAACATGTTGGTTGATTGAAATATAACTCTGTTAAATTGAGCTTTCCTCCAGACTTTGCACTGATGCATCAGACTTCTAGTACAGGTGCATAGAAAAACAGGTGAATGTAAAAAAATTTAAATAAAATAAATGAAGTGTTGTTGACTGCAGGCTTTTCAGATTAAAAAAAAATGTGCTAATGTGACAAAAACTGCATTAAGGAAAATGTGCTTGGTGAATTCAAAATGTATGCAACGCCTTGGTGGCAAATCAGTGCATTCTGTGCAGAAAGCTGAACAGAATAGACCACAAAAATGTTGGGGACAGTAGCAAAACCAAATGGGACGGAAATAAAGTTGCTTGCTCTAATGTTAACCCTTCCAGTTTTACCAGTCATACACATAGGGCCTTTCCGCACTGGCTCTAAAAACGGATTTAGAGCCAGATGTGGAACGGATTTAGACGTGGCTTCCGCATAGGGGCCGGAATTAGACCCCTTTGAGCAAGCCCCGTCCGCATATCGGCAGGCAGAAACGGTTGTTTAAACCGTTTCTGCCGCCGAAATCAGGTCTTACATCTGGCTTTCCCCCTGAAAACGGTTTGGAAACAAACCTTTCCGCACCGGAGGGGGAAAAGCCTGATTGCCGGCGCATGCCCAGCTGTCAGAGAGGCAGAGCGCATGCTCTGCCACTCTGACAGGTGGGCGGGTCCGGCAGCCAGCTTCCCTGCCTTCCCCCTGGCCAGAGAACGGAGGATCCTCCGTTCTCTGGCGAAGGCAAGGCACCCCCACTCCTTCTGTCACCCCAACCCCACGAACAGCCCCCTTCTATGTACCTGATCGCCTCCATTTCGCCTCCATTTCGATCGTGAGTCTCGGAGGTATGGCGGCAATCGCGCATGCGCGCGCCATTGCTCTGACAGCCCCAGCAGCCCAGGGATGGTGGGAAATGTAGTCCTGGGCTGCTGGGAGGGCCAGGCAACAACCCGAACCCCAGAACAGTTGTATCTCGCATTTCTGCTTTTTGCTTTTAGGTGGGATCTGGGGGAAGTTTGCACTTCCCGTCCCATCGCAGAAATAGTGAAATTTCCCTGGCGTGTACTAGGATTTGCATTTGCGAATGCTAATACACATCAAGCCATCCTGTATGCACCTGGACACTCACCTTAGTCAGGATGTGTGTCCAGGTGCTGCCATCTTTTCTTCGGGTGATGGAACCAGTGTGCATGCGCCATCACTGGGATAATGGTGACACGCCACATACATGTGCCAGCTTCCCAGGTCACCTGATGTGCCAGTGCATTTTCATAGCTTGTCAGATGACCCACCCACCCCTCAGCACCCAGAAGAGGTGCAAATGGTCTCTTCGGTGATCGGGAAAGGTAAGCTTTTGGACACGTGTCGTGTGGGATTTCCTGCACCATTGCTAGTGAATGCTGGGATAGCTCCTGAGATGGCATGAGCTGTTTCTGGTGTGAAAATGGCTCCTGAAAGTGCAGATGGTGCTACCCAGAAGCTACCCCAATGTGCACTACTGGGCCAAGTGTGGAAAGGCCCCTGGACAGAGATGATATGAAAGCACTTCCTTGCTTAGTTTAAACTATTACCCATGGATGTGAATTGTTTTCTCCTGTACAACGTAGCAGTCAATCTGATATGCAAAAGGTTTTTGGCTAACATGTTATATGTTTTCCTCCCTCCCTCAACCCCCCCCCCCCACACACAACCTGGCAGAGCTGTAGCTGTTAAATATTTATATTTATGAGAGACATTTTGTAGCAGGCAATCAATTTATTATTTATTTATTATTTATATTTCTATCCCGCCCCATACCCGAAGGTCTCTGGGTGGGTAACAACCTTAAAATCCACCATATCATATAACAATATATAATAGAACAATAAAAACCATCACAACATCTAAAACCCAATATATATCAATTAAAACAATGGTGTTTACAGTGGGGGAAACATAGCTGACATTTATCCAAAAGCCTGAGTAAAGAGGTGCATCTTCACTTTCTTCCTGAACATGAACAGAGAAGGAGCCCGACGCACCTCAAGGGGGAGACTATTCCACGGCCTTGGGGCCATTACTGAGAAGGCCCTCTCCCAGGTGCGTCTGCATAGCACCCACTCCAATCTGTCCTCCGTAATCCATCCTCCCTGCACATGTGCGGACACGTGGGGGTCCCTCCGATCCGTCACAAATAGTGACGGATCTTTGGGAGGACAGATTACTGAAAAGCAGATCTATTTAGATCCGCTTTTCGGTGGCAAATGTGGAACAACCCTTTTAGTCCTCTGTGTGGCAATTCCAAGCTGAACTTTCACCTGCTGAGACGCTGGTGTGTGTGTGTAACATCCCCTGGTCAAAGTAATGAGAAAGTGGTTGAAACTGGTTTATTAGTAGAGAGCTTCAGTCAGGGGTTGGCATGGCTTGGGGGCTGGTAGGGGCAACTGTGTTTATACACCCTGGGCACATTGGTGTTTGTAGGCACCTTAGGCATAGTTATGCATGCAGCCTCAGAATCAAAAGGAAAGATCAAAGTGGATGGTCAAAGTAATGGAGCTGAAAAGAAATCTAGAGGTTAGGGCTGAAGAATAGCCCAAAGACAGAAAAGGACATCACTGACTCAAGTAAGGCTGAAAAAGGAATCCTTACAGACCAGCCCCCAGACTAGACCCAAAGCTCACACAAGCTTCAGGGCTGGGCTCTGAGGGCTCCAAAGACCCAGAAACAAAAGTTCCTACCTCAGAGCCCCTGGAGGACCCATTTCAGCAGAGTGTTTTGGTGCACCCTGCCAGCACTTTCCTAAATGCTGGGGAGGTGTGAATTGGGGTGATTGCCTCTATGCTAAAAGTGATGACTGTGTGGTGGCAATGGTACAAACAGGCATGCACAGTGTCATCACGGCAGCAACTGGGTGACATGGCACACAGCTGCACCTACGCCACCCACAACCAGAGTCCACTTGCCCAGAAGAGCTGTGAATAGAACTGTACTAGGCAGGTGCAGAGGAGTTAAAACTGATCCACATCTATAGGTGTAGATGGAACCCAGTACATGCAGAGCTGCTTCTAGGATAAAAGTGGCTCCACCCAATGTGGATGCCCTGAGTAGGGGCATCCCTGGAGTTCACCTGAAGAGGAAATGTGGAAAAGCTCTCAGACTACATGTGGGTCCAATCTTAGGTTTGCTGCCCATAGCCCAATCCTAAGGAGCATCCATTTTATACACTTATGAAGTTCTGAGGTTCTTTGCAGTAAACATGTTTCATGGGCTCATGTAAACAAATGCCAGCACATAATGTACAATTATGGAAGGCATTAGTGCTTTTCTTTTCAAGCTACTGCATAAAGCTTCGGCACAAGAAAGCACTTTAATTATAATTATACCTTGTACTTCGCATCATAGTTTTAATTACTAAAATAAAAGTAATTTGAAGCACTTGAGTCTGATGTTGAATCAAAATGGAAAGTTTAAAAAGCACTGTACAAGTCAGGTAATGATTCACGCTTTCTTTCCATGAAATTTCTATTATGAAGCTTGTTTGCAATCTTGTTTCCATACAGACTTTAATTGTTTAACAACGCAATTCTAACCCCTGATTTGTACCACTGGAAGGGTTTAAAACAAGGGGGAGATTACCCTCCACTGGCAATCTGCAGCCTTTCCCAGTGCTGAGGACTCCATGTAATGCATAACTACCATAGAGTGAGTCCAGCTTTTTTGGTGAGGCTAAGGAAGCAGAGACAAGCTCTTTCTGAGAGCTCTACTGGCTGTTGAACATTAATATACACTTCACCACCACCTCTAATACCACAATTTCACAAAGTGCATTTTTGCCCTTAAGCATCTGATAAATTGTCACCCTTTTCTTATAACACAGCCCATTTTATTTGCATGATTTGGTGCTATCTGTGAATGAGAATACTTGTTGGAAGGAATAGCTGCCTTGCGAGTAATACCACATGATTGAAAAGGGAATTTTCTAGGTTCACGTAATGTAGAAGTAAATGTCTTGTTACTCTTCTCCCACTCCAAAAGTGGATATAATGTGGATTAAAGTTTAGGCCAGTCATGTCAAACATACAGCCCGCGGGCCGCATATGGCCCCGGGGCCGCATCAAAACGGCCCGCGATCACCTCCACCGCCGTCTCCTGGCGCCCCCCAGTGCCATCCACTGCTGCCTTGTACTGTCGGCTGTGCGCCAGTGCTTGCCGCCGCCGGCCGCCGGCCGCCAGCCGGTGCAGGCCCGACCCTCGCCCTGGGTGCCGCTGCCTATTGGAGGGAGGGGGCGGAGCCAGCGTGGGCGAGGGGCGTGCGTCTGCCGGCCATGTGAGTGCCGAGAAGAGAAGATGGCACTGCGCGCGCCGGGCCTGGGGGGCCCAACCGGCGCCTCCTCCTCCTCCTCCTCCGCCTTGCTGCCTGCGGCCGCGACGCCCCCAAGCCCCACTGCTCACCGCCCGGAGGAGGAGCAGCGGCGGCAGCACCCGGCAGGTACTGAGGGAGGGAGGAAGGCGCGCTTCTAAGGCCATTTGCCGGGATCCAAGAGCAGGAAGGAAGCAGAAGGGCTGAGACCTGATATGTAAAGTAAGATATGCTGACTGGCTGAAATGTTTTCCACACTCCTTGCATTCACATGGTTTCTCTCCAATGTGAGATCTGAAATGTGCAGTGAGATATGCTGACTAGCTGAAGGAACTAGTATTAAGATTTTAACAATCGTATTATATACTATATAATTAAATAAATAAAATTATAATAATTCAGTACATTTTTTTTATTTGAATCTGGCCCACCTACACATTCTACATTTAATATATGGCCCTCTGCAAAATTGAGTTTGACACCTCTGGCTTAGGCATTGCTAGGACATCAGTCTTAGGGTGCCTCCAAACACTCTTAAAGCTTCACAGCCGCTGTGTTGCTCCTAACTAGATGAATGGAAATGTGGTAGGGAAATTCTGAATTAAAAAACTGCTGATTAATCAGCAATTTTATGCTTCGGACATTCCCTTGAATTCCCCTCTGTTATGACAGATGACAGGTTGTCCTATCTGGATGCCCTCTCTGCACAGCTTCCACTCATCCTGTCTGATGGGAAGCAGCAGCACAGCACCTAAGAAGTGTGTCTGGAGGCACCTTATTCTCCATGGCTATAAATTAGCAGAAGGTTGGGGTAACATAGCTATTTTGCTTCCTCTACCCTGGTTTGGTTGCCCCGCTGCCCATTAGGAAGACCAGTGACTGTGCAATTATGGAGGAGAGAAGAGAACTGTCTAGAAATGAAATGTCTGCTGTTCCTTCCTCCTCCCTTTTCCTATCTGTGCTTTTTTCATTACAAAGACAGCAGACAGAGGAATGAGGTCTAATGGAAAGACTGGCACTACTCCCATTGGTAAGCAGGAGACCAATACTTTACTGGAATCCTCATGGGGGGGAAATGCCAGCAAGAGGGTATGTGGGTATAAGGTTGCTCTGTGATTGAACATTTCCCATCACCTCACAATTTCTGAAAGCATTTCTTCTTTCCTGTCTCCACCTCTATGAGCTACTTTCTTAGCTTAGAGGGTGCTCTGGCTTTGGGCAAATTTGCTCTTCTCCCATCCCTGGGTGGTGACATAACTCCTGTCATTACATTGTGGAGCACCTGAAGTGGCACCAGTGCACCTATGAGCCCCTGTTGTCAGGATTACCAGGTGACACAGCATGCAATCATGCCTACACTGCTGGTCACATGGTTTCCCTGCACCTCCTCCACTTCGAAGAGGTGCAGATGCAGCGTAGAGTACAGGGCTGTAATAGCCTGCCTATAGTATAGGCATGGAGCAGTTTTAAACTGCTCTGGGCCTATAAGAGTGGAGGATACTCCGGCATGCAAGGAGCCATTTCTAATAACATTTCTAGGTGTCGGAGTATCCCCTGCATTCATCTATCTGGTAAGTGCAAAAAGGCTCTTTGTTTCCACTGATCTACTGTGCAGTCAAGTGTAGGGCCAGTGTGAGCAATTAACGCTGTGTGCAAGAGGCTTCATGGTATAACTGGCCTACACTACTTTTTTTTTTTTTACCTGAGGGCCATTCTGTCTTAGCTATATCCCCTTTCCCACATATTTAAAATAAAAACTACAGTACTTTTTATATACGGTGCTTTTCGAATGGAGCTTCCACTGAAAGAACAGTCACCATAGTTCTTGTCACCCCTGATATTTAGAAAGATTGCAGACTGTCTTCTGTCCCAACAGATTGCATCTGAAATGCTTTTCTTTTCCATCTGAGGACTATTCAAATCGAGCTACCCTTTATTCAGATTTTTCCAACACTGAGGCCATTTCAGCTCGCTGGCCTGTTTTGACTACATAGAGTTCAGCTTTTTTAACGCCTATAATTCTGTGTGATTTTTATTTTCATCATGTGAGAGCCGCTACTCAGCCATATCCCGCTCTCACCAAAACTTGGCCATCTGTCCTGGCCATCCTGCTAGAGCCTGCATTCCCCTTGGTGATCACCCTAGCAATCTGTCCCTTGGTCTTAGGCGGGAAACCCCTGGGAACCAGATATGCCCGCAGTTACTAGAAATTTGCATTTATACCTTGTCTTCTGCTATCAGCTGAATCAACAGAAGAACATGCTTCTATGGCAGAAATGTGAGTGAGAGAGATTATTGAATAATTTGGGGCTCAAGGGCTGCTGGTGGGTGATTCTGACACATCAAGAGTTTCAGTTTTTTTGTTAAATACTAAAATGAGTATTTGGAAACCTTTAAACTACAATATATTCTTTCTTTCCTTAGCCGTTTGTGCTGTGGAGTGTGGCTAGAACGGTGTAGCGGCTTGAAGAAAGACTGGGGTCCAAATCCCTATGTACCCATGGAAGCTAACTGAGAGATTTTGAGCTATTTCTCTCAGCCTATCTCACAAAGTTGTTGCTAGAACAAAACAGAGAGGAGGAGGAGGATAGCAGGCACTACTTTCAGCTCTTTGGAAGAAAAATATAAGTAAAAGGTAAAATGGGTTGGAATGAAAAAAAGCAGTTGGCATTCAAGTACTAAAATGTACTAAATTCTGTAGTCCAGAGACGTTTTCGCACGGGGGAAAATGGAACGCGAAAAAGCCAGCTGTGGACACGTCATCCGCATTGGCCGCGCGCGCCTTGCGTTCCGACGTGTCCGCAGCTGGCTTTTTCGCGTTCGAAATGTAGAGCACTTCGAAGTGCTCTACACGCGTTCCAACGCGGACGAGCCGCCCGCAGGCGTTCGGGAGAAGAAGCGTTCGCGCCGCTTCTGTCTCCCGATCGCCTGCCGGCTCGCCTCCGACGCCGCGCGGCTTTGACAATCAGCTGTTTTTCAAACAGCTGATTGTCGATCTGCCTCCGCGGCCGCCGGCGCGCCCCTGGCCGGCGTTTGCCGGCTAAGCCAGCTTCGGGCGCTTTGACCATTCGCACCCAGACGCTCCGGAACGCGTTTACACGCGTTCCGGAGCGTCTGTGTGTGAACGGGGAAAGCGCCCGAAGCTGGCTTAAGCTTTCCGCCTGAACGCGTTCGGTTTCGAACGCGATTCAGTGCGGAAATGCCTCAGGATATTTCTGACATCAAATGAAACCAAGCAATTTGGCATCTTGTTTGTACAATTATTTATTTAAAATGGAATCCTTGACTGGAATGCCTGAGACAGGTAATAAATCATCATTACATAGCATATTCGTGAAATACTGTAGTAAGTAACTTAGAATTTTACAACTTTCATTATGCAAAAGTTCATTAAGGAAAAAAGACAGTCTAGCAGTAACATATACATTGGCATAAGTAAAAATATCACTCCCCTTGCTCATATGAGAGGCATAGGGAAACAAAATAATTAAAATATCCTATAGAAATTGTGAAATTTAGGTACTTTATTGTCTCTATGCATAAGATCTATGACAAATGCCTTTGAGGAGCACACCATTGTATTCAGTAGGCTTTAGGCCCACAATTAATGAGATTTCATTAAATTTCCCCATCCAGAATGTCACCAAAATCCATTTCCTCATATAAGGTTATTTTTAGAGCAGAAATCTTTGAGACCAGACTTCTACTTTTGCTTTACTCCATTGATATGAAACATAAATCCACTGAAGAATAAATAAACAATAATTTAAAGGTAATTTATTCACTTACCCAAATTGGGTGGCCTCCTTGTTACAAAAGGTGCCTGCTGCTGCCACTCCCTTTTACATTTTCAGCAGCAGGTGCCTTTGCCAGAGGATGGCAGGAAACCAGAATTTGCCATGGATGGGAGTGCCTCCCCTTCTGTCCATAACAGAGCTGCCTCCACTGAAAACGGAGATGCAGCCATGTGTTATATAATCAGTTCAAGACCAGGTTCAAGTTAGCACCATCTTGAAGCTGATTTAAACCACCTTATAAACTACTCAATCCCTTTCTGCACTTAACTTTTTTGTTCCAGGAGAGAGTTGGACAACCTGTCCTGAAAGAAGCAGTCCATCTCATGCTGGGACAGGCTGATGCTGGAGCAGGTCAGGGTTGTCTGCATTTGGACAGATTGTCCTTGAAGGGTCCAAATAGAGGAGGAGCAAATAGTGAATGACTAGTAACGATGCTGAGGAATACATGTCCTGATGCAGTGGCAGGGAAATACGGGGGGTTCAGTTTGACCTTCCTGCTCCGGTGAAGTCATGATTTGAAGCATGGAACAGCATCCAATCACTGACTGCTCAGGGAGGATTATTTGGTGAGGGGAGAAGAGAAAACGATATGGCTTCTCCATGCCAAGCATGGGAAAAACAAAGAGTGAGAATAAGTAAGTTTGTTTTGATACCATGTAATAATGCAGATATGGGAAAAAAGGGAATATGAACTTGATCTCAGTTCCACCACAGCACAGATTTTCCATGCCATGTCAGAATATATTCTTGGAGGTAAGAAATGAGGGCCCTGATGTGATGCAGTGTCAAAACGGTCAGCCATCCGCTGCCCCAAACTGAAGACAAATGGAGGTGAATGCCTGCTGTCCGACCTTCACCCCAGAGATATAGCAGGAAGAGAGTTCAACAGCCCTTTCCCCTGGTCTGCTGACACAGCAACACAGTGGTCATCCAGTTGTGAAGCATGTCACACAGCTGCGAAATGCTGTATGGTGCTGCTTTAACAACACGCCAGAGACATTTGGGGGGGGGCAACACAGAAGAGACTTTGAGCAAGGGAATCCCTTCTTCCTCAGTTACCTTAATCCAGGGAAGCCAGCTGACTGCAACCTGCCAAGGTAATTCCCACACTTGTGTGGGTCAAGTGGGCAAAGGTGATGGCCCTCTAACAACATGAGAGGGAAATGTATTGTGTGCTGGAAATACAAAGAGTTGTGTAGATTATATTCATAGCTTTATCTGCAAGATTGGACAACAATGTCTAGACCCAGCCGTGTATTTGGGCCTGAGTTTATTCACTGTTTCCAATGGTGGAAAAGGATAATGAAGAGACATCTATGTTTATTATTCTGAGTTATTGTTGCAGAAGTGCAATATATTTGGGCAATTAAATTTTACAGAAAATGCTGTGTAATTACATTGCACCGCTGTGCACCAACTGTATGATGCTGTCCAGGTTAATAGGATTTCTTCATGCTAATCACTGGCTTGCTCATTAACTCGTTGAAACGTCTGCTCATTTAATGCATGTAATTGCTGTTCTAAATATAACTAATTGCTGTCTTGCTGTTCACAAAAGGAACTGAAGACAAGAGGAAATCACAATATATTTATTAAGATATGCAGAGCTAGGGAACTAACATTGGGGAGGAGTGTGAAAAATCTCTACAAGCTGAAAGCATCCCAGTGAGGTCCTTTTTTGTAGTTTCTAAATTTGGGAACAAAAAGACTCAAGGTAGAAGCTGACACTGGCTGGCTTTGGATGTAACATCAAATCATGCTTTGGCCCCATGGAAATGAGTGCTGAGATCTGTGATCCTGAAGCCTATTCTCACTTTGGCCGGTAGTCAACAATTAGGCAACTTCTGGAAAAAGCATCTGCACTTGGAGGAGGCTATTACAGCCTCCAAGCGTGCCCTACCTTCCCAGAAGTTGTCTAATTGTTGATTAGGTGTGGAGCACAAAATCGTACTCCACACCTTGACCAACATTATCTAAAAGCTTTTCTGGAGCATCCAGCGGTGTGACCATTTGCTCTATTTCTGGTTTGCTGCAGTTGGAGGGCAGGGGAGGTAGCATCCGTGCAGGCACGGTCGCGGTGGTGGGCTTCTGACATAGAGTCGTGAGAGGGGTGGACTCGTGGGCACCGTGCGTTTCAAGATGGTCATCTTCAGTCATGGCCCCTGGGTTCTGATGTGATCAGCCGCAGTATGTCCCTGTGCTTGAACACGCCCATCTGCCACAGCCTCTGAGCATGTCATGGAACATGATGCCGCAGCTGACGACGGTCAATTGCAACAGCGAGAAGACGGAACTTCTGGTTTCAGACTCAGCAGTGCGGGCTGGTAAATGGGAGGACCATACACACTTCTGGCCAGTAATGGACACTTTGAGGGAGGTTTCCTCATGACAAATGTGAATGGTTCTCCTTTACCAGAAGTTTACCAGGCCTCGTGCACAGCAGACTTATCAAATAAGTGCGAAAGGCCCCTGGTTCCCTGATTACTGCAAGCCATTTCAAGGCAGTGATCAGATGCAGAAAAAAAGCAACTCTGAGGTGGAATTGTCCACACCCCAGGCTGCCTCTCCCCATCTCCTGAACATCCTGTCCTAGACAAGGTGGCTTAGAGAATTCTTGGGAACAGGAGAGCCACACACTGTCACTCTGAGGTGGCGTAGAGGGGACTTTGAAGTGGGACTGTTCGCACACCAGTCTGCTCCCCACCCCAATCAATATTCTTGGCTAGGAAAGACACATTAGAAAAAGCTTCTGAACACAAGGGCCGGACACTGTCTCTGAGCCACCTCTGAGGTACCCCTTTTGTTGTGTCTGAACACAACCCAAGTGTTTTAACAATACTATTATTTACCATTATACTGGGGACAGAATGACAGGAAGGAAATACAGGAAGGAAATTCTAAAAAAAAGATGGCATGTAAACTCATTATTGCCCTGAATTTGTTTTGCTCGGCCAAATCATGGCTGAGTATGACATATGAACCCAGAACTGTCTCTGTCGTCTTGATATGTGCATATTTGGAGCAGACTGGATTTGGAAGCATTGCCCTGAGTTTTAGGTGTGCTGTATTCACCTCTTTTGTGTAGTATAAAAATAAGAGCAGCACATATGTTCAAGCTGCACAGAACCATTTATAATGCGGAATCTGAGGATTCTACTGGAATTTTGAGGCGAAGCCATAGGCACTGTCTCCTTCAATTGCTCCTTTCCCCAGGCAGTGTGTGTGAGTCTCAGAAGCTGTGTGTGCACTAGCTATGTTGAGCCACTACGACCACATTAATGGCCTCTGTTATATAGTACAAGATTGCAGTATGTGGCAGTCTGGCATTCATTTATTATTTATTTTCAATCATATTTGTTAAAGGTTAGCTTACAGCCTCAGTCTCCATTTTCTTTGCGAGCTACAGAACCAGAATCTTTGGAAATCTGCTTTGCTTGTTTTCCCCCAAAAGTGCAACTGCTAGAAAAGAGCTGAAGGCAAAGTGACTGATTAAAATTGAAACTAAGAAAAAGTCTCTGTCGTGAACTCCAAGTAGAGTGAACAAAGTATGGTGTTGTAAGAAAATAAGAGGAGCCCCTCTGGAACAGGTCACAGCCCACCGAGTCCAGCATCGTGTCTCACACAGTGACCCACCAATTGTTTTGGGGAATGTCAAGCAGAAGATGTAAGCAAAACCTTCATCTGCTCTCAGATCCCTACAAATGGCCTTAAGAGGCATCCTGCCTGTCTCTCCAATATGGAGGCAGCACCTAGACGTCCATTCTAGTAGCCAATGATACACTTGAGCACCATGGATTTCTTTAGTCCTTTCATAAAGCCATTCAGACTGGCTGCTGTCACCACCTTTTCTGGTAGCGAATTCTATGGACTGATGACCCTCTGGGTGATAAAATGTCTCTCTCAAGCTCTTCTTTCCCTTGCAGTTGGCACATATTTGTTTTACACCTGTCTAAACCTTGATTTTAGTATTCATTCTCGTTAAAATAGCATTCAAGTCATACCTAAGTGTTTACGGAGGCCATGTCATAGTAAATGGTATGTGTGAAAAGCAATGTTTATGAAGCCTCAACACAAATCCATTAGGGACTGAAAAAGAAAACAGAAAACTTGTCATCACTTCTTTCAGAGTGACATTTGAAATTACTCCATTTATTTAAGATAGCGCTTTCAATACTGGTATGAATTGTCGTGACAGACAAAGAACAGCAGCAGATGTAAACAAGACATTCTGGATACAATATCATCAAGAGCATTTAATTCTTACTAGAGATGAGCCAGATTGGTTCTTGTCAAACTCAGTTAATAGAAAATGGGCTATTCGAAGTGTTTGTTTTTGAACCAGACATTCCTGATGTTTGACCAAAGAGTTCACAATGGAAGCAAACACATGTGTTCAACTAGCTACTTGAAGAACAATTTAATATAGAGATGTGCTCGAATTTTTTTTGACATTCTACTTGAATCAAATTGAATACCTGAAAATCTGATTCGATTCAAATCTTTTAATTCGAATTTAACAAGATTCAATTTGAATTTACCAAATTCGAGTCTATTCGTTCAAATTTCTGCAAGAGACGCTCAGGGCACGTCTCCATGGTCTCTTTTTGTCTCTCCATTGCAACAGACTTTAAAAATGTGCGTTTTATTCCACAATAAGCGTCCCCATGAGGTTCGGTAAAACGTGCATTTAGAACGTACCTTCTGTCCCCATGGAAGCCATTTTTTATTTGCCCGCATCTTTTTCTCCCCGCCCCCTCTCTGGTTGATAGGGTGCCAGCACAGGCTACCACCACCACCATGTCTCCAACCCAGTTCTGGAAGAGTGGGGGGCAGAGGGACGCGGGCGCAGAGGAGGAAAATGATCGAGGAGGCGGCAGCAACCCATAAATATTCTCTTGCTGCCAGTCGATAGCTGGGGATTTGTGGGTGGGGCCTCCCCAGGAGCTGGGCTGGCTTTGACGTCACCCTTATCACTGTTGGCACATGGATGTGCAGATGTTCCGAGGGCAGCGCAGGCGGCCCCAGCCCAGGCAGCCTGAAGGTCTGGGTGGAGCAAGTGAGTTAGAAAGCGCTGCTTGGCTTGCATCTATTATTGCTGTCCGTGTGCGTCTGTGCTTTCCTGCTCTCCTCCTCCCCCTGGGGCTGCTGCTGCTGTGGATGCCAAAGGGGGCTAGAGAGCAAGAGAGGAGGAAGATCCTTGGGGATCTGTGGTAGCTTCAACCAAGGAGGATCCGCTCGCTTGAAAATGAGGCGTATTTTATTTTTTCCACTAAAACTGATTGCAAGAATTGCAGGCAAAGGGGAAACCCCGCCCGCTAATACTGCAGCTGGCAATCCCAATACCTCAGGAGCGTCTCCATGCTACTAGGAAAACCTGCGGCTTCCAAAAAGTTCGGAGGTAGTCTTGTTTAAAGGGGTTTCTTTCTGCTGCAGATTTTCCTCCTCTGTGGCTCTGGAAGCCTGGAGTAAAGCTCTGCATGGAGACGCTCTGAAGCAAAAGAAGCTTTTTTCAGGATTTTTCTTTGCATGAAGACGCGGCCTCAGGACCTCTCCCCATGGACCAAAAAAAAGGGGGGAGGTAGGGAGAGAGAGAGAGGGAGGGAGTAGGTGCACACAGAAGTCCCTTGCAAGATACACTGAAAGACTTTACTAGATAGTCAGAAAGTTGCAAATGTGCTGTGAGAGCCTCCCACATATCTGTCAGGTCATGGCAAGGGGCAAAACTGGCTTCAGGTTTATATCCAGCTTTTTCCTCCCCCAGCACTGTTTTGTACTGCTGGATTAAGCGGCCAAAGGATTGCAACAGCCCTGATATAGCATCTGAGGCGGTCTGGTGATCCAGCATTTCTTTTATGTTCAGCAGTTCCTTTAAGTTAGAAAAAAAGGGGGGGGAGGGAAAACCTCACTTGTCTGCATTTAATAAAAACGTGAAATCTGATCATGACTTGCAGGTAGTACAGCTTAAAAACAAGTATTTTTTTTCTTTGAATACTTCTGACCAAGCAAGGAAGTCTGAATGAACACAGACCTTTTAAAATAATTTGATATAACTGACATAATTGATAATTTAATTAACTAAATGCTAACAAATCACTGGGACTGGATGGCATTCATCCAAGAGTTCTTAAAAACCTCAAACATGGAATTGCTGATCTTCTAGCAATATATATATATATATATATATAATCTAGCTTTGTGCCTGAAAACTGGAGGAGAGCAAATGCAACAATGATCTTAAAAAAAAAAAAAAGGATCCAGAGTGATTCAGGAGATTACAGATCTCTTGAAAAACAGTTCCAGGCAATCTGATGGAAACCACAAATAAGTATAAAATTAGTATGCATACAGAATGGCAAGCATTGTGATTTCTAGATCTTCAAAGGCAGCTTCCAAATTAACTTGTGAATAGGGATGGTTCTTTTGCATTCAATTCATATTGAATCAAATGTAAGAAAATTTATATTCGTTCAAATAGATCCCTGTCAAATGTGGTAGGATTCTATTTGATACAAATATATTTGTAGGAATTCTTACAAATATCATATATGAATGCATTTGTATCCCGTAGGTATCCCACACATATCCATATGTATCCAGTACGCGTCCAATATATATCCCGTAACATATCCTCTCTAAAAGCACCAGATCTGCCCTGAATCCACTTTGAATCTGCTCTCAACCCACGTTGAATGCACTCTGGGTCCATTGCAGATGTGACTGGTGCAGTCGCTTTCCCACCTCCCCAGTCCACGCATGTTTTGAAGCATTTGTAAAAAGGTTCTGAAATATTTGTATGAAGACGAATGTCAATGTACAAATGTCCTAATATTCTATTTGTATATGAATGTTACAAATATTTGTGCACATCCCTATTCTGCAGTTTGGGAACTTGCCTTGCAGGAGTTGATCACATATTAATCTCTTCTGATGCAAGGTTTTTCACCCAAAATCTCTTTTCAAGATATTTGCGGTCTGCTGATTAAGTATGCTGATCGAGAATCCTCACCATTCCCCATTCCTCCAATATTTTGTCTCCTTCTGCAATGAGCTTCAATGTAGCTATCCTATGTTATACTTATTGTTATTTCCTAATGTTATATGATTCATGTGTCACATTTGACCTCTTGCTATTTATGAATGTAAACTATTTTAATTTGCGATATACGCACCGTTGCTCTTTTTTGTCTTAACTGTTCTCTTTTTATTGTTGTTATGGTTGGTTACTGTAATATTCCATACTGAGTGTTCGTATTGTTATATTGTTAATCATCGCTTACTCAAGTATTTTTTTTAATAGAACATAGGAGGAGATCAGGCCACATCTCATCTAGCACAGCATCACACAGTGGCTCACCAATGGATTGTGGACATTCTCAAGCAGAAGATGAGGCAAATCCCTCACCTACTCTTCTCTTCCTGCGTAAACTATCATTTAGCTTCACTGCTTGCTCTCAAGTAGGCAGGTGAGTTAAAGAGGTGATGCCATTTTGTCACAGCTGCAATGCAGAGTAGAGTATTCTTTTTTTGTACAATTGTAACCTATTAGGCTGTATGTAAGCTCTCAGCCAGACATAGAAATCAGGAGAGGTCACAGTATACAAAACTCCATTCCTTCCTTTCACACCTCCATTGTTAAAAGTTACAGCCAGTGAGTTATGGGAATATAAACATGGTCTTGGGGCCTCTATGCACTTGGCCTTATTCTGGAACATATACTGGAACAGGCAGCTGCTGTCTGCATGCTAGTACATTCTATGTCTGACCCCAGGTAAGGTCTCCCATAGTCTGTATTAGCATATGGACAACAGATCCCTATCCTGAGATATATACCAGAATAAGGCCAAGTGCAGAAAGGGTCCTGGGGCATTTTTGCATTTCCCTTCCTGTCCATTGGACAGGAAAGGGGTGTGATGACCCAAAGAGGGCTAGGTAATGACAGTATAAGCCATGCACGATTGGTCACTCACCAGAGTTAGATCCCGGAGCCAGTCGTCTTCTGGGTGCCACTATTTTGGCTGCAGTGCTCTCCATGACTACGTGTGTGTCAGCACTGTTGCCATGAGATGTTGATGCTCTGTGCACGTGCAGTTGTGTCTATGGTCATTTGAGGTGCCAGCATGCTGTGAATGGCTGTTGCCTGGATGGTCCAGGAAAGCTTAGGGTTAATATTGGTAAAGGTATGGAACACGATTTACAGCTCCACACCTAATCAA
This sequence comes from Aspidoscelis tigris stejnegeri, assembly GCA_023333525.1. NCBI lineage: Eukaryota > Metazoa > Chordata > Lepidosauria > Squamata > Teiidae > Aspidoscelis > Aspidoscelis tigris. The sequence goes on along the minus strand of JALMGA010000002.1, from coordinate 83,647,551 downwards.
CAATTACTGATCTTCTAGGAAGACACAGCACACTTGAATGCTATAGCAGCCTACTCCAAGTGCAGATGTTCACTAATTGTTGACTACCAGCCTAAGTGCAAAGAGGCCTCTGGTCTTCTTTTGTGAGAAGGGCCCTTTCCGCACTAGGCCTTATTCTGGAATGCATCTCAGGATAGGGGTCTGTTGTACACATGTTAATGCAGGCTATGGTAGGCCTTACCTGGGGCCTACCACAGTCTGCACTAGGATGCGGACAACAGGCCCCTTTCCTGGGATATATTAAAAAATAAGGCTAAGTGCGGAAAGGCCCAAGAACATCATTTTAGTAAGTAGTATCCCAAAGAGCCTGCATAGCTGGATTGCTGGTAATAATCGTCCTCAAAATGCTTTGCTTTGTTTTGTTTTGAAATTAACTCTTGATCACAGGCCAAGTCAGGCAAGCAAAACTAGCAGACCTGGGCCATTAAAGGCACTTGAAGTTAATGGTTGTAACATTAAACCATAATTACTTCCTTACTAGAAGCCGACTTAATTAAGGAAACATTAGTTGTAATGTGCAATTAGGAAATGGGATTCCTTGTGCCTCAAATGGTATGTGGCTGGATTCTGCATTGTTGATTCTTTCTTGACAAATTATGTCCATTTGCTCTAGAACTCATCAAGCATGCATTTGACTCTTCCATCCAAATAAGATCATGAAAAACTAAACAAACAAACAAAATCAATGCCCACTTCTGACACAATCAACCTTACCTTTAAAAATTCAAATAACTACCTTTTCTGATTTTAATAACTTTTTCGTTTTGACTCAGTATATATTGCTATCACATTTCATTGCACTATTTCCTTGGTCTAAGCACACAAAGCAACAACAAAGGCAGCTTGGAAGAACCTCATCCTGTCCCTAATCCACCTTTTCTGGTCTTGAATATTCATGGGATGGGGGGTAGCCTGCAATATGAACAGTCACACCCGTGAACCATGTCTAAACTGTTTCTCCTCCTCCTCCTCCTCCTCCTCCTCCTCCTCTGCATATGATGACAGCCTAAGTATCCCAAATGTATTTTTCCCACAGAGCATTTCACTACAATCCCCCCCCAACCAGGAGTCTCATGTTTTTGTTGTTTTTGCTGCTGTTGTGCTCTTTTTAACTTTTTTTGCATTCATAACCTTGGCTATTTGCAGCATGGCTTCCTAATAAATAAACAATGCCAGCTCTGAAACTATTTTGCAGCCTTATGGGCTTCCAAACTGTTTATTGCATCTTCTGTAGAGATAAAGGTGCCACCGAGCATCGCTTCACTCTCAGAAACACAGCTCCCATTAATTCTGGCATTTGTGTTACCTTTGCTTCAGAATGGCAGGCTATTATCTCCTATGCTAAAATTATCCTGTTTAAAATAGTCTCTGTGAGATCTTCTTCAGGAATGAAATCCAGCTTAATTTGATGTCATGAGAGCGTTTTATACTAAAGTGGGCATTCGGTCCAACTGCCCCCTATAACAACAGCAGTAACTGTTTAATGACACTGTGTAAGAGTTAAACATCAATTGTAAAACAGAGGTTGTAATTAAACTTCCAAATGCCACTGACATCAAACACTAGGAAAACACTGGCTGTCAATGCATTTGTTTCATTCCAAAAGAATGTGTAGGATGTACCTTCAACTGTAGGCAGTGCACATTCATAGTGTACTTTCAGCTGTGGGCAGTTCACATTCAGAGCGTCTAATAATAATTAAAAAAATACACAATGATAAAATGGAAGCAGACTGCCAGCTTATTCACGACCAACAATAATAATGAAATTAAATGGTAATTGATTAAACAGAATCAAAAAAGTTATCAAGACGTAGCTGTTCCTTAAGATACACTCTTAATCAGGGTCATTTAGGTCCAATTTCTAAGAACATCAGATTACTAAACATTCAGACGAACAGTAAAAATTGCTTCCATAAATGTAAATCCCTGAACTCATTAAGCTTTTCACTGTTCTTTAAGTATATCACTAAGCATGTGGATAGGGGAGAATCCAATAGATATTGTTCACCTAAATTTTCAAAAAAAGGTTTGATAAAGCACCACTGATTAAATTTAGCACTGATGAAATTAAAGGTTAGGTTTTGTTCTGGATCATTAGGCTCTTTCTGCATTATATCCTGGAATAGGGGACTGCTGTCCACATGATGGTGCAAATTACAGCATGTAGCTTGAACTAGTCTGCCTGTTTACAAACAGCTTTAAATTGTTTTAACTGTGTTTCATTTAACTGCGATAAATTTGAATTAACTTAGGGGTTTCATTTTGAGAGTTGCTATAGCCTTCTTTTTCTGTTTTTTGTTTGTTTGTAAACCACTTCAGGATCTCCTGATGGAAAGAAGTACAAAAATACTTTAGAGAAACAGGGATCGCTGGGAATCTAGGTCGCGCTGTTTAAAAATGCTTTGTAAAAAATAAAACAAAAATATGCTGAAAAAATCTTTTTTCATCACTAAGGGAAGGTAATTTTTTCCTTAACTTGACTCCAAGTCTTTGGCTGTATACATATAGCTCTAAGCCACTTTTGAGCTTTTTTTAAAGGTGTGTGAACACTGTCTTAACTTGTAATGACTATTTCTTAAAAAAAAAAAAAAGTCTCAGGCTTCATCTACAGATACTGACCATGGGAGGTGACCCATGTCTGGCAGTGAGGTAGCAGTAGGAGAAGGCAGCCTACACCATGTACTTCTGAAGTGGCCTTTTGCAGGCACTGGAACCAATCAGCTCACAACATCTGAAAAAGTGGCTGGAACATTGGCCACTTAGACTGCATTTCCACTGGCTCTCTAGTCTGGCCTGAATACGGCCTGAATACGGCTTGAGGGCCCACAGTCCCAAGGACAGAATTCCCCCTTTCTGTGGACTTAATGTCTGAAAATTCAGGGGATCACTATTTGGATTTTAACAGGATTCACAGCGGAATCCTGTTAAAATCCAAATACTTAGGTAATGGGAATACCCCACCCACCCACCATTTACCACCCCTCGCCCGTTCTATTGTCATCCCCGCTGTCAGTCTCCTGCCCATGCCCCCCATGCCCTGTTTCATCATCTCCTCCCATTTCCTCCACCCTATTTTCTTCTTCTCCTGCCATCTCCCCCATGCCTCGTTTCTGTCTTCATCTCCAGTGTACCCCCATGCCCCTTCCCCCTGACACCCCGTTTTGTCATCTCCCACCCCTTCCCCATACCCTGTTTTCTTCTCCTGCCATCTCCCCCTGCCTCATTTTCTTTCTTCTCCGCTGTCCCCCCTACCCCTTCCCTCTGGCTGCTGGAGAATGGCAGGGAAGGCAGGCAGCAGGATGATGACGAAGGACAGAAGAACACTGTACCTATTCCTTAGATCCGGATCTTCTTAGATCCAGATCTAAGGGCTGCAGTGGAAAAACACCCCGTGTCTGCTGCATAACTGGATTTTTTTTAAAGGCAATCTCCACTAGCCCCTTGTTTGTTAGTCTTCCCCATCAGGAGACATTAAGTGTCAGCCATTTGTGCTCTTGGCATTTTGAAGCCTGCAGTCTTATTTCTGTGCAGCAGTTATAGCATTTGCATCTGTGCGAGAAACAGATGTCAAAAGAAACACTCAAATTATTTTGCATTATACAGATTTTGCTGCAGTGTTGCCAATTAGCAGACAGCAGGTCATGCAAAATGAAAAGGCATTTGTTGTGGTGAAAAATACCAACTATTAACCAAAAAGTACTCCTCCTTTGGATCTCCTGGATCCAGGATTCCCCTCTACCTGCCATCTTGGAGGTCAGGACCTGGACCCTTTCTGTACTGGGCTTTATTCCATATTATATCCCAGAATAGGACCTCTCATCTCGGAGACTGCCATGGTCTGCACTAGGAAATGGATGGCAGGTCTCTATTCCAGGATATAATCCAGTGCAGAAAGGACCTTAGATTCTTCTGAATGCAGGCTGACTCCCCACACCCCCATTCCACAGTTCAGTAGGTATGTGACTGTGATAACAAAAGCAGAGCTGTGGCCCAGTTAATACTTAAGGCTGGATTTGCACATACCTTGGTTATTATGGTACAAGGAGATTGCTCTGTAGCAGAATAAGCAATCCGTCCCATGCTGAGATGGATTGCTTCTGGCATGGAACAAGGTCATCCACATTGGGATGGCCTGTTCTGTACCAGCCCCAAATTTAAAAGCTCATGCCAACTTTGGACTTAGTAAGAGGGCCTCCAAAAGCTTTATAGCTCCAAGGCATTGTCTAGCATTGCCCTGTTCTAAGGATGGGAGAAGGTTGTGCAGCTGAATGTCAAATATGTCAGTATGGGTGCATTCCCACGTACTGCAAACCCAGCTTACTCTGGTCTGGAGTAATCTGGGTTCTGCTGTGGGTTTACCTGGTGCACACTGGGCTGTTCCCAAACCTCATCTGCAAGTGCGTGCAAGCACACCAGCAAACGGCACAGCATGGCATTTTTTGGACAGGAGCTGCCGCTGCTGCTGCCACCATTGCAGCCTCCTCCTCCTCCTCCTCCTCACCCAAAGGGAAGCCAAGCACCCAGTGGCAGTGGCAGTGGGGGTGGTAGAGGTAGTAGTGGTGGTCGTGGCATGCTGGCGGTGGTGGTGGATCCTGTTCCTCTCCCACATCTGCTGCTGCTGCCCCTTTGCCTCCTCCCCCCTGAATCAATGCACTTTCACCAGCGAAGTGGGCATCCGAGGGGTGGCCTTTCCCCACACACCCTCCCTGTTCACTTGCTTGCTTGGTCCTCACTCACTTGCCCTGGCTGGTGGCTCTTTTCTTCACTCTCCTCCAAGGGACTGGATTGCTGAAGTCCAGTTTCAGCAGGGTCATCCCCCGTCCCACCCACCCCCACCCCCGATTTCTGTAGGGGTTTCTGAAGAAAATCTGGGGGGAAAGACCTGGCATGGGGACAGCCCTTCTCAGATTTGGAGTCTTGGTGAATGTAATGGAAATGCTGGACGTTGAGTCCAAATCCAGTCTGGATTTCAGTGCCTTTGGGAATGGGGTCTATTAGCCTTTACTAGATATCACCAAAAAGATATCACAGGAGCAATGGTGCCCCAAAATGTTCCCCTTATATCTGCAAAACACCTGGTGGTGTCCGTAACACACCTCAGTACTATACACTGCACTGTCTCTGAAATAACAAAAAATAGCTTGACTGCTTATAAAGACACATAGGAACTGTAGTCTGCCCATAATGATGTGGGCCCATTATAAGTGGCTTATAATGGGTATACAGCCAGAGTCTCAGATCCTTTCTGCACTTACAGTACTTGTTAATCTGGATCAGGAAGCTGCTAAGAACAAAGATCCAGGGGAAATTTGCACTGGGCTTCTCATCTGTGGGACAGAAAAGTTAAGTTGCCCACGTGTGTGCTAAGCATTCACAGTGATGAATGCTAGTACATGTGATCCTTCACCCCATGTGTCTGGGCTCTTACCTGAAGTGCAGGCGGTGTCTGGACGCCACCATCTTCCTGCCCTGGTGTCAGCACTAGCATACGTGCACTGTCACTGTCACAGGGGCAACTATGATGGACCACACACGTGCCCTTGCGTGGTGTGTCAGGTGACTGTCCAACACCATGGAGATGCCAATGGGCCTGCCTGGAGCCTTATTGGCTCTGGCTCTGGAACAGGTAAAGGTAAGTGCACACGTGATGCACTAAAGTGTGCACCATGTGTAGTTGCCTTGCGATACACTCTTGCATGGAAAAAGCTGTTTCTGTTCTAGAAGTGGTTCCTTGAAGTGCAGATGCTCCATCTTGGAGTATACTGTGAAGTGACTATGGGGCCAAGAGTGGAAAGGCCCCCAGATCAGAACTGTCAGTGATTGATCTGGATCTAGATAATACAGATCCAGCTGATATAGATTAACTGAAGTAAGTGCAGAAATGATCTCCAGAGTAGATTATAGGTGGCAACTGTTGCTCACCAGTATTAGCATCCATTGGCCATTAAAAGCCAGAAAATGCACTCTAAATTACATTTAAAATGTCCTCGGGGCAGGTCAGACTGCAATACTAGCCAGCACATGCTTCCACCTCTAAGCCCCTTTTAAGCCTTTTTTTTTTTTGCTGAAAGTGAATGGAATCCTAATTGAAGTAGTTTCCTTTTCTTTAATGAAGAATCATCAACTAGCCTGTAAGTCACTTCAGATAGACATATTCTGAGCTCCCCAAAGTTCCATTATCCAGATACTTCCTGTTACTTGTTAAGGATTGGGGCTAATGTGGCGTTGCCATTTATAGTGATTGTTGCTCTCTGGGCACAGAGAATTTGTAGCTGCTGGGAAAAGGACTACAAGCAGTCAATCTTTCTGCAGTCCTCTAAGCTACATGGAGGTTGAGGCTCTCTAACATGGACTTCTGTTTTGGGTTTTGCTTCTTACGCTTCATGGATCAATGTGAACTTCAGTAATGTTTTCGCACTTGTTGGGGAAAATATTTAGTGGGTTGTACTTCTACTTCTGATGTGTCTGCTCTGAGCAACTTCCCTCATGTAAATTTACTGAGAATATATTTAGGCCTTGAACACATTCCTATTCCAGGACATAAATCTGGAATAAGGCTCAGTGCAGAAAAGGCCTTACTAAATATGCCCTTTAGGCTATGTATAATGAAAAGTTAAAAGGGTAACCAATGCATTTAACTAAAGATACATTTAAAACAAGCTAAACAATGCCAGAGAACACAATGAACACCTCAACATTCTGCAGTCTCTGTAGCTCAGTATGGGAAAATTACACAGGAAAGAACAAACTCACAAACTATTATTTCTGTTTATATAGCCAGACTAGTTCAAATAGAAATTTGTGCAGAGATAATAGTTGATTTGCTTGGTCTATTATTTTCTGTAATTCTTCCCAGAATGAATAATATAATTATAGTGTCATAACATCTTTTGAGCTGTGTCCTTCCCTATTTTAATAATATTCCTTCTTTAACTTGCTTTTTCCTGTTTATAGGCAGAGTGTTATTTACTTTACTTTCCACCCCCGGTTGATCTTTAATAATACGTCTAGGATTTTTCAAAATTTTCTCTTTTTTGGCAGACTCTCTCTCTCATTACAGTTAATAGCAGATGTGGTATAAAGACATTTTTCCTGTCCTGTATACATGCAATGTGACATCTGGCAAAATAAGCTTTTCAGTTTATCATGCAAAATTCCAAAAGCCCTGCTTTTAAGGCTGCTTCCAGATTGTCAGAGGCAATTTAGCAGAATCTAAAAGATCCCACAGTTGTCTTACTCTTCCCACTGGATGGAAAGGGCAGTTGCAAACTTACTTTCACATCTGTTGACAGTTTTTGGCATTAGCTCATTTGGGGCTACCAGAACCAAGTTAAGTGCATGTCCACTTCTTTGTTGTTGTTGTTGTTGTTGTCTTATTGCATGTTAGGCCAATCTCTGGTACTCTCAAGTGAACTGATTCTGAAAGCTGTTGACAGACACGGAGGTAAGCATTGATATTATGGGAAGAAGAAGAAGAAGAGTCAGCTTTTCTACCACGCCTTTCTCACCCATTTAAGGGGACTCAAAGTGGCTGACAAAGCTTTCTATTCTCCCTACAACAGAACACTCTGTGAGGTAGGTGGGGCTGTGAGAGCTCAGAAGAGAGCTGTGACTTACCCAAGGTCACTCAGCTGACATCATGTTGGAGTGCAGAATCAAACCTGGTATTCCCAGATAAGAATCTGGCTCCTTAACCACTAAACCAAACTGGCTCACATTGCTGGGTTTCCTGTATTAGCAACATTATGGGTTTTTGTTCCCTTAAACTGGCTCTATGTTGGGAATGCCTCAAACCTGGCATTCTCAATTCTGGCATTCCTGTTCTGAGAACATAGTGAGATATATCTTACGTCTGGAGGCAGTTATATATTTACACACTTGTTTTTGTACACCACTAGGGCAATTTAGAGACCCTAAGCCTCTGTTTATTCATCCTTTCCACAGGTGGGAAAGAAAAGCTGCAGGAATAGGACATTGTTCTCATCCATTCTACTTTCTGCAGAAAGGAAATGACATAAATTTTCCAAAATGAAACTGAGAATAAATATTCCTAAATAACTCAATCAAAAGCCTTCTAAAATAAATGACAGTCATCCCAATGTACTTGTTTGCAGAGGGGAAAGTATGTAGCTTAAGAAATTAGTCTTTCTATCAGTCAAAGCAAAATTATGTTCCTCTTTCCATATATTCTTGCCTTGCTTTTCCTGGATTCTGTTCAAAAGCATAAAATTGAAAAGAAAGAGATAGAACTAAGACCGTAGCTATACACAAGACTTATGCTGCATTTTATAACCAATTCTGCTTTCATTCCAAATTTGCAAGGACCACAGCAGCATTTAAAGTATGCTCATTGCACTTTTGATCTGGACAGTGGAAACACCAAAAGGACACAGCTTGCCCTGCATGCAGGAGTATCCTCAACTTTGCCACAATCCATTGGAAACTTCTCCTCACTAATGCAATGATTAGTCCACACAAATTGTCAATCTTCCACCATTCTTGCTGTTATCACTTTTTCACTCCAGTGCAAAGCCAGCGGCCTTAGTACCTATGAGACGAGAAGAGACAAACAATAGCCCACAGACTGGGACTGTGGGGTAAGAAACATATGAGATAAAGATTCCTGAAGACCTACTATGGATGATCTACTGAGGCCCAGCGGGCAAGGAAAGCATAAAACCACTATGAATTAGGTAGCTGGGCTAAGCAAATGGAGGCCAGAAGAGTCTTTGCTTTAGTGATAGAAAACTATCTCTGTAGCTTCCCTGGAACAGATCACCGTATCACAGTCTGTCTATTCATGCTCAGCTAATTCTGGAGACGATTATTTCTCCAAAACATGAAACAATTATGCTTCATACATTAATTCAACGCAAGCTCAGAACAATGTTATTAAATATTTATAAGCTGAAAATGTACGGATATATAAATTGAAAACGGGGTGGAAAGAAACGGCAATTGTCTTGAGATTCAGGGACAATGAAAATGCTATAAATGAATCCTGATTCAAACCACATTAAGAGGAAAAAACACACACCATAAAAAGCCGGGCATTTGATTAAAGATTCTTTCTTCTCTTCTTCGGACACATGCAATCAGCTGCAACAATTTTGCAAATGGTGAATGGGAGACAAGAAACTTTTCAGAAAGCACTTGTATACCTAAGGAGGCTTTTGACTTGTTCTTCAACGCCTCGAATAGAAAATCATGATTTCAAATGGTTATTTATAAATGGATCCAAATTATTTAACAAGGTATGACGAGCTGCATCTCACTAAGCTTGTCTTTTTACTGATACCAACAAGCATGGGCTCAATCCAGACGGAGGGAATATAGCACCATTATGGTGCTGCTATGAAAGGGTCACCATGTGTATCTGTGTCAACTACGCCATAGCCCCACTACAGTCTCCCCTCAAAATCACTAAGTACTATTGCTGGAAACTAGGGATGTGCACAAATATTCATAACATTTGAATTGAATTTGGACATTGAATTTGGACATTTGAATTTGAATCATGCGTCTATACATTCAAATTTAAACATTCAAATGAATTTTGAATCTTTTGAATCATTCATATGAATTATTTGGACATTGGTATCTGAACGGATATGTACACATAACCTACGTATCCATATGCATCTTATTCGTATCCGTACCCATATGTACGGATAAGTCCAGGCCGAAAACAGGATGCATACGTGATAAAAACGGGATGTGTATGGATGTGTACAGATGAATACGGATGTGTGCGGACACATACGAATGTTGTCGACATTCGTATCTTAAATATGCATTGAATATTCGTACGAGTAGATATGAATGTATTTGATTCGAATAAAATGTGAATACATTCGAATCAATTCAAATCTTTGGATATTCTATCCAAATCAAATGCTGAAAATTGCATTCGTCCACACCCCAACAGGAAACCCAGTGCTGGTTGTGGCACTTTAACTCACCTTTTGGACAGAGCTGCATTTTTCACTCTGTCTCTCACACATGCAAGGTGATGCCGAGTTGCAAATAATGGGAAGTGTATTTCACAGAAATGTGTAAACACAGTGCCGTGGCTGGTCCTGACTAGCTAGGAAACAATTATGCTGGGGAGATAGTACCCCCCATTATTGCTTGGAGGCAGCCTTTCTTTTGCCTGGTTCTATGGTTACCCGGTGCACCAGAACTGTGTCTCTCACATAGTGGTAATGTAGACAGACAAGTAACTTTGGGACAGGAAGCCAAAAGGACACAGAAGCAACCACCAGAATTCCAAACAAAGTTAAAAACCAATACTTGGTGATGCAATAAAAAAGAAATTCCCCAATGTCTATATCTGTTATTGTTTTGTGTAAAGACCAAGGGTGCTTTCGCATTGGCCACTTAACACCATTAAGCACCCATTAAGGACGGGTTTTAAAAACCTCACTCTGGGTGTTGGGGCCCGGTGCGCTTTGCACGTGCTTGCAGCGTGCCTCCCTATTGGCCAGGGCCGTGCCCGAGATAGGAGGCCCCCAGCTCGCCATGCTTGGCTCCAGAGGAACCAATCAGGGAGGTGGGGGGGGAGGGACTTGGGAGTACAGATTGAGGTGGGTGCTGTGCTTCCGCACAGCACCCACCCCAAATCCGTATCTAAATCCATCCTTCACTTGCGGGTGTGGACGGAAGGGGTCTTAGTAGATCTGTATCTACTAGATACGGATCTACTAGACATGGATTTCTGAAATACAGATCTAATAGATCTGTATTTTGGAGAGCCAGTGTGGAACCACCCCAAGGATCTACGTGATGATGAGGTTGGCAACTGGTAGGTTCTTCTTACCTCCAGAAATGAAATGAAATTGCTACAGCTGGCAACCAACAGTTCCAATGCAACATTTGGTTTAGTTCCTAGAATTATTGGGCTTCCTAGACTTTACTTCTTAATCTTTTTGGAAAAAGAAACAAAACCATAAGCAGTATTAGAGTTTTAATTAAACTCTTTTCTTTCCTTGGCTTAGAAACAGGTGGCAAATTTTAGATAAGAACCTGGAGGCATGCACTAATGTGTTCATTTTGGAACCATGCTCACTAGAAGGCATAGAATGTGTCATAAGAATAATTAACTTTCTTTCAGGCACTACCTAAAGCTCCCATTGGAGTCTAAAAATCACATTTGTAAGATGAGATAGCTTAAAAGAGAAACTTAACTATCATTACAAGATAGGCAAATATTTTGACAAGTTTTACAACTGCAATTATAAGAAAAGTGAGTTCATTTCTTTGTCAAAAACATTTCTCTTCCCCATATGTACCAAGATGAACTTTCATATTCCATTAGTTAATTGCTACATAATAGCCTTGGTATATCTTGATATTTTCAAAGAGGTTGACATTTCTTATATTGAGGTTCAGATAGCTCTCTTAATATATTTGCTTTGCTTCTGCTTTTTAACTGCAAAATTGCAAAGCCTGTTCAAATCAGGTAAGAATTTGAAATGAAACTGAAACATTAATTTGTGTTACAACTAAAAAGCAATTTCCCAAGCTTTCAAATAGCAATGCTCCCAATGCCATTAATTAATCTATGACTTTTGTGCACCAGGATTATACAGTTAGACCTCTGTATCTGCTAATCTGGTAACCGCGGTTTCAGTTTTCTCTGCAGTGACCAGATCAGCCTCTCCTCCCTCCTCCAAGTCCTGGGACAGTTAGGAAATCATGGGAAATGATGTGACATTATTATGCAATTTTTGGAATTATGGAAAATTCAGTGCGTTTCCCTACATTTGGAATATCCATGGTTTATCGTTAACTGCAGATATGGAGGTCCAACTCTATGGCGGAACAGGGACCTGCTATTAGCATGCTAGTGCAGACTTTTGCGTCCAAGAAGGCATCTGCTGCCACCCCATCTCCATTTTTGGCAACAGTGGATGTCTAGTGACAGCTGCACCAACCCCTTTGGCTGATGTGATTGCTGACAGAGCTCCTCCTGTGTAGAGCAGATTCTCCCATCTTGCACGGAGAAGGTGCTGTTCTGTGGCAGCACATAATTGCTCCAAAATGGAGATGGATGGAGAAGGTGCCTTCTTCTGTGGCACTCAGCTTGCCCAAGTTGCTCCCACCTGAAATTGGAGGCAAGACCACAGGAGCAGTAAAGCATTACCCCCTCTCCCCTTCAGATATGATGGGGTATCAAACTTGCAACTCCTACAGTTTTCCTATTGACTGCTCTGGTGAGTGGACACTGTTTTCCCAGGAGGGATCTAGCACGGTTCTATGTAACCACATGGAAGTTGCCAAATTTACTTAACTCTGGCAGAATTGTGCCTTTTGCTTCATAATTTTTGTTTTTCAGATGTTTGCACAAGGCAGAAGAGAAGACTGATGTGAAAGAAAGTAAGCTGCAAGCATTTCTTCACTGTGAAGTTCTAATATAATTTATTTTACTTATGTTTGCTTTGTGTGTTCTGCTTTCTTTGGTATTACTGAGATTAATTTTAATGAGAGCAAAAGGTGAACCTTTAATTGATAGAGCTGCTAATTTATTTTCCATTATGCCCAAATTTTAGGCAATCTGCGTAAATATCAGTTTAAATAATTTTAACATAATGCTTTTGGTCTTTGGTTTTGTAAGAATAGGTTTATCAGGATTAGGTAAAAATGGAGACTCAGAAGAACTGTGGAAGTGATTTATAGTTAACAACCGAATGATGTAATATAAATGTATGTGAGATTTCATATCAAGAGTTTTATGTTTTAAGTTTGTGTTATAAAATAATGAAAATTAAATAAAAAATGAATAGGTAAAAATATCTGGTGTTAGTTGTTCAGAGACAGATAGATTTATGGCTGTTCCCCAAGATTTATAAAAATAGCTAACTCTAAAATAATTCTTTGGAAAGTAGCAACCAGTTCTGTAAGAACTGAAAAATCTTGGACCTCATCCCAGGTCAGTTTCATTGTTCGGGAAGAGGTGTCATTCTCCCACCCCCAAATCTAAAAAAGAACGCTGCATTCAAGCATTGTGTTCCGTTGCTTGAATACAGCCTCTGAGTTCATCCATTTTTCTTATCTGAGCTTCTCAGAGGCTGCCTCTAGACATCACTGGAAAATCTTGCTTTTTAGGAGTATTCCAAAATAAAAGTCCTTGGTGCCCAGGCAGCTGGGTATCAGTGTGGGGAAAGTGCCTGTTTCCATGCTGATGTGATGTACATAACCCAGTATTTCAATGGTGGGAAATGCTCCAGTCCAGCTGTGCACATGTGCAACAAGTCATTTTCTTTAGTAAGGATCACACAGGCTAGCTTCCAAAGAGCTAGGTTTCCATGCTATTGAGAGTTGGGTTTTCCTGGGATAAGTTAGAGGGATTTCATCCCTATGTAGTGGAGTACACTGGGGTTGCCACAGATCCGTGTAGCAATCCAACAAAGCCATGCCATAATTGCAAGTGTTCCTTGCATACATACAAATGCAGACATTGTTGTTGCAACTGTTAAGCGCACCTACTTACTGTATTCATCTGGACAGAACAAACAGGAGCACACACCAGTTTTTTAAAGTAACAGGGAGTTGGAATGGAATTTTAAGTGAATTTGGGGGACTTGACCATCTATTTCATACTGCAGTCTTGGTTGCAATAAAAGAGTTGTCATGATAGAGCCACAAAATCTTTCCTTTCTCAGTATCCAGTTTTCACTGCCAAATACTACTACATGAAATCTATTGCTTTAACCATGATCTTTTTCTTCTCATTGTATTTGCCGTAATCCTATAAACAAGTATTCCATGTAGATTTCAGAGCAAGTGTTTTCTGAACTAGGATTTTCAAGAACAGAAAATTTCAGGATAAGAACATGTTTATGAAGCTCACTGTACCTTTCTGGCCCTGTGGAGATGGTTAATTTAATTGGTTCACACATATAGCTTCTGACCGCACCTACTTGACCTTCCTCTGACCCTGCCTATCATGCACCTTTGAAAGGGATTATTCCATAACCTGGAAGCTACAACTGAAAATGCCCTCTCATGTGTTTCCACCTCCCCCTAACTACTGAAGGTGGTGGGACCACCAAGAGTACCTCACTGGCATATAATAGGACATGGGCAGGTCTGTACTGAAGGATTTGTTATTTTAGATACTTGGGTCCAAGTTGTTTAAAGCCCTATAAGGGTGTTTTTCCACTGAGCTCCTTTAATCCGGATCTAAGGAATTGGTATTTCCCTTAATCCAGGGCGCAATCTCCAAAGTTGCCTTAGGAGATCAGCAAAGGCTCCACAGAAAAACCCCTTGCAAAAGCTGGCTTCAAAGTCCCTCTGGAGGCAACTTCAGAGATTAGCAAAGGCTCCGCAGAGAAACCCTTTGTGAGACCAATGCCGCTAATCTTAGCTAATCTCTAAAGTTGCCTTCGGAGGGACTTTGGAGCTGGCTCTTGCAAGGGTTTTTTTGAAGAGCCTTTGCTAATCTCCGAAGGCCTCCCCCCTTCCAAGCCTCCTCTAGACCCCATTGCTGAAATGTAGTGGAAACAGGCTCCCTACAATCTGGATTTGAAGGCTGAGGACCCCATTGTAAACCTCATGGGGTCTGTAGGAAATCCGGATTATAGGTCCTGAAGGACCCATATGATCCAGATTTCCCTAGCTGTGGTGGAAACAAATGTGTCTCTAATGGGGTATGTAGTGGAAATGGGGTCATTGGGCTCTCAGCCAAATGGGTCCTTAATGGGTGCTTAGTGCTAGTGGAAAAACACGCGTTAGTACCTTGAACTGGGCTCAGTAGCACATAACCTTGTACCTTTTCTGCACAAAGTGTGTGCTATAATATGGATTACAGCCCTCTCTTGTACACATTTCCATAATCACTATGAATTAAAGCATGGAATTTTTCATAGAGTGCACTGAATTATATAGTATAGAAAATGGAAAAGGGGGCGATTTTTTTCACAAGTGCTCATGCCCATTTAATCACAGTTGTATTCATGTCATGTTGTAATAGATGTTAAGATTTTTTTCCTGCAGCAAAAATAATTTTAGACTTTAATTTTGAAAATCATTCATATTGATTAACATGGAGCAAATGTATTAACTTCTATTTCAACTTTATCTAGGTTTTTTTTAATGCACGAGCAGATTGTTAAGTGACTCATGATTTCTGATTCCAGGTGAACCACATGCTAATGCATGAATATAGTAAGAAACTCATAGGCAGTTAACTGATGGAAAATGATGGGACACAGGTCCACGTTCTGTCATTGACTTCTATTTTAAGTCCAAGGAAGGAAAACAGAAGCACACAATGTGTTAAAGCGACTTAGCAAAGGAAAATATTTACAAAAAGGAAACTGGGATCATTTAGTATAATATTCAGTATCTCTCTCAAATAAATATGTGCACAACACGTACATATTACAGAGTACATTTTCCTGGTGAAAGTAACTTGTCAACTTTCAAGTTTCATCAAGAGGGCTTCAACTCCTAGTAATTGGATGGTCAAAGGCCTGTGCAGCATTGCCAAAGACCTTCTGCTAGGCTCTTTGGTCCTGTTCATCTGCTTCGCTCATTGGGGTTTTTTTCTCCTTCTATCTTCCTTGACCTTGCCCAGCATAATATTTTTTTTCTAGTCCTTCATTTGCTCAAATTGTTTACCCAAAGCCTATGAAGGTAAATGCCTGAAAGAAGGAGTCACATTTTATTTTACCCAAGTCTAATCAAGACTGTAAAGGCTACCGGAACCCTGCACACCAGATACCAGGCAGGAGATGACTTCTGTTGCACTCTTTCCAGGTCTTGGATAGGAGCTTGCTGCTACTGGAGCACAACCATTTATTCCCCCAATACTGGGTAACCAAAACTTACCATTTTATCTGTTTGTAAATGGACCTGCATGAATGGTAAAGGGATTAAAATATTTCTACGAAGTTCTGAATAGAAGTCACTTGCTGAGACAATTCCAATTGGGGGGGGGGGCTTTCTAATTCCTTGCTCAGTGTGATTTGAAAATCTCTTCTTCCTGTCCTTGTAAAGTCTGAGCTGCATTACTACCAACTAAGGCCCTGTTCAGACAGGTGGAATATAGTGCCAATATGGCACTGCTATGGTATGTATCTGTGGCAACCCTGTCATAACTTCACCCCCGCCCCAATAAAAACAACAACGAGAAAAACTATTGTTGGAAAACCCAACACTGGTCGCAGGTTTTCCAGTATCACCCTCATGATAGTGTGGTAATTGTTACTCTGTCCACTGCATATTCATGGAGGCTGGAACAGCCAGCTGCTCAGATGTGTGTGTGACGTAAAACATGCAGGAACAGTGATGGCTTCATCTGGAGGTGGCCTTTCCTAAAGGTTTCTAATTGTACAGAGAGAGCCTGTGGTAGGAAGAGGTATCTGTTTCTCTCAGAATTACCTTCTCCAAAGAGATTTTTCCCATCTAAGCATAATATTTCTCAGGTCTTTGGAGTCAAGAAAATGGCTTGTTACATGTCAGGAATGTTCATATTCATAGTTGTTAGCTTGCCTCAAGCTCTTCTTTCTTCTGCCTCTTTGCAACAAATGCATTAGATGTTCCACCTTAATTCATTCCAAGTGGCTCAATGTCACGATCCCCAGCGATCCTGTAAGTGCCTGCCCTCTCTAGGAGTAGCTTGGCCCTGTTAGGATGCTGAGTTCGTGCAATGGCCGAGTGAGTACTACAGTGTAAAACACAGACACGGGTAGCAAGCGGTCTGAACAGTAAACTAAAACAGGTTTATTATTATACACAAGCAATACTAGAAAGGAAAATAAGGTTCAGGTATTTGTTGGTTTAAGTCTATGAGTCTCTTAAGGTTACCAGCTTCCCAGCCTATCAGCTCCCCTTCCTCTAAAGGAAAATAGTTCACCTTTAAAATCAAACCTCTCCAGGTTCCACCCTCCTAACCAGCTCTGCTTCAGCCCGAACCTAGCCAGTGAACTAGAACGTAGCTCTGGATGATCACAAGGCTCCTTCTGTCCTTGCTTGCCCGATCACCCCCTGGTCAGTTGCCTGCAAAGTCTTCCTCCAAGATCTCCCAGTCAAAAGACCCCTGGTCAACTACTGGCCCGGATCCTTCAGGATTCAGCTCTTCTGCTCCTTTCAGCAATTGTCCCAATATGAAGACCTCGTCTGCAGTAATCTGTGTTCCTTTATACCTTTTTTCTGTGGCCCTGATTGGCTGCCACTTCCTGGGGAAAGCTGCTGGAGAGTCCTAAGAGAAACTCCTGTCCCTCCCCCTGATTGGTGGGAACTCCTCCTCTAGCCCCTCCAGCCTTCAGATCCCCGGACATCTTTTCCCTCCAAAAATCAGCTGTAGCCAATCCTTGCACTCAGGCCCGCATGGGATTTCCCACCCTTTTTGCAGCCTCTGCCCAGGGCTTGCAAAAGGCTGTTTGCACAGAGGCTGTCTAATGCAGCTTGCTAGAAGCCTGCAAAGACAGAAAGCAAAGCAGTTTGCAGCCTGTACCCTGAAACCGCCACACTCGATCCATTTTTTCCTTCCTCCAGTAGCACTGTAATAAAGATTAACTATTCCTTTTTGTGCAGTCTCCTAAAATGAATTTGAGCAATACACCACAAAATTTAATCAGTTTTGGTGTGTGTGTGTGTGTGTGTGTGTGGGAATGCTGTGCAACTGGATTTTACCTGTGTTCCAACACAAAGTTCAAAATGTCTTGGAGGAGCATGGAAGTTTGTCTCCACAGCACCATGCTAAAGGTGCATGGAGGATCTTCAGTCCCTCTCCAAGGCACTTAGAGTTGAGGATGAAAAATGTAGCTCCAAAGATGCTTTTCATGCACTAAATCATGTCACTGGTCTGACAAAATTGGTTGCATTTCTGTGCAGGCCTTCTAAGGGTGTGATCAGACATTGTTAAATGAGCACCTCTTGGGCAAATCTAAGGATCAAGGGACAAACATAAAATTGATTTACTGTTTTCCAAAGCCTCTCATTGTGAGTCCCTTTCACAGATGGGAAATAATGACTCTGAGGATATCTCATTTTGGGGAGCGGATTGGGTGGAAATGGTTGCTACATATGCAGTAACCTATCAGGGCCATGGAAACCTGGTAGATGAACAGCTAATCAGTGACAAGCACTTGTTGTCACAGAAGGAAGAGAGAAGTGAGGTAGGATTTTAGAACTGTGTGACACACTCAGTAAAGGAGTGATTGAAAAAAATCCTGTTTGATCACACCCTGAGTCTGTGCACAGGGGGCAAGGAGATACTGTAAGAGCAAGGATCAAATCTTTGAATTGGCAGTCTTGAGGATGCAGTGGAGCTGGCAAGCACCTTTCCAAGGCTGCTTGAAGCCAGGAATGGTCTGCAGGGAAGCTCAGTCTGACAACTGAGGCTCGTACTATAGATACATGCCCTTTATCTACTTTTCAGAAAATCCACCCTTGGGTCAGACAGTGTGGAAGGAAAACTTATACGTGCCTGGAACCATACAGCCTGTAGCTAGAAAAATGTTGATTTGTAGCAGCAAGCTATATATCTAGCGATCATTTAGTTTAGGCCTAAATTTAGATCATGCTGATTTGGCCTGTAGACTGCATTTAAAAACAGTTTTATATTTGTCAGGGCTTTGATGAACAGTGTTTGTTGCTGTGAATTGGTTTGCTTTAATTTATTTTTATGGGATCTTACTATCAATGGTTCTAATTTAAGGCAAGCCACTTTGAGTGTTTGTTGTGACAAAAAAGGCAAGGCATGAAAGTTTTAACATTAAGCAATCATGTTTAATTATATTTAACTCAATTAAACATACTTTCAAGCAAAGTTGCTCTGGGTTTGTTTGACAGGAAGCAACCTTTAGCTTGGCAGATGAAAATAAATGATCTCATGTTGGATAATTATTATGTAGTGTAAACAGATAGATGGTTGAGTTGATGCTGATCCTGATTTTAGTTCTGAAATAATTCCACTTTGCAAACTGCAGCTTAAATTTGTAAGAATTATGGAGTAATGCCTTTTAAAATTCCTCTGCTCTTTTTGTTAATCTGCTCATTTTCTTATTGTTCCTTGAGCACTACAGAGTTTTGATGAAAGATGCTGCAAATGAATGTTTGAACTAAACAAAAAAATAATAATTAAAACCACCCTTGAAATTGGGGAAGGATTATGCAAACTTCCCAATAATTGAAAAGCTTGGAAACAGACACAATTGTAATCAATAACAGCATACAGAACATTAGGGCTGTATCCAAACACTTGTTACTTACTCTGCTATATTTAGGTATTCTGGAATAAACCATGGCAGCTCCAGAATATCTGTGTTTTATTCCAGAATACACAAATATAGTGGAATAAGTAATTGATGTGGGTTGAAAAAGAAGGTTTACACGACTGGATTGTTGGAAAGTTCTTTCTTATGTCTGGCCCATGGCTTCTGCTGAAAACTTGCCAAACCTTTGGAAATCCATCCTGGAGTAGGGTTAAATCAAATATTTCTGGGGTTTTGTGACATTTAAACTAACTCCTGTAGAAAATATCTCTGGTCCATGATTAGAAAGGGGACCTGAAAGAACCAGTTAGAGAAGGCAATTCGGTGAGGGGTGAGAAAAGCCAGTTGACTTTTCCAACGTAGCATGATCAGCCATATGGAAACAAAGGGAACAAGTGAGCTAACATAATGCAGTGCTAATAAATGTGTTTCTTGATGAATAAATCTATTTGAAGCCAATAAGACTTGCAAATAGGGACAAGTGCAAGTCATGTTGGAATCCACAGTATTTTATGGGAATCATCAAAGATCTGGATGTTGTTTAATAAGGAAATTGCCTATTCACAATTCCTTTTTTAAATTTCTGAGTGGCAAACAATATATTTTGTAAGCAAGATTTTTAGAAATGCCTGTTTAACGTACCATTAAATTAAAACTGCAAGGAATGCAATTTTAAAGGGCTTTTTGAAGACCCTCAAACTAAATAGCTTTCAGATAGATTATGCTAAGAAAAAAGAGCCACTTTTCTAAAGATAGTACATTCCAGTAATCCCTAAAACTACTGGAATTGTAAATTAACTATTGGGGTTTGTTAATTGCCTTTCCTACTCCCAACTGATATTATGGTTGTTTCATGGTACAAGTTAGGGAGCATGGTATAATAGGAACTGCCTTAGTATACTGTATATATATATATGTATATATGTGTGTGTGTGTGTGTGTATAAAACCTAATGAATATGTAAAATAAGCAAATGATATCTTCCCCATACTAAGGATGCAGAAAAATCTAGCTGGAATGAGTAATTATACAATATTCCCATTGGCTGTAATTACAAAGTGGGAATAAATGTCTATCAGCTGCCATCAGCCATGAAACCAGAAAAAAACTCTACTGTGGTAGAGCTAGAAGGCGAAAACAACCTTCGGTTTGCATTTGGTCTCCAGAGTGGGGAAGAGAAGATCCCAAGACAGTGTTTTACTCCCAGTAATAGAGGGAGGAAAGACACTCAGAACAGTGTGCAAAAAGGATTTGGGGTAACTAGTTGTTCCCAGTTATTGCCAAAGGATCTAAGGTTAATAGGTTGATATAACAAACTGCTCAAAGGCATATTGAATTGGCTGATGTGTGTGTTCCAGGGAAGAGGGTAGAAATTAAGGAGTAACGAATGGAAAAATAAACAATCTTTTTAAAATGATGAATATTAAGGGGCAGGTTTATTATGAAGCTGCAACAGCCTCCAATAGCAAAACATGGGCAATAGAGCTCCATACAGCAATAAAGGCCAAAGTGTTGCAATAATGTTAAAGAATGTTGATCTGTGGAGAAAGGAAAAAAGTGCAACTGGACTAAAGTGGGCCAGTAATTTTTTTAAAGCTCAAAAATACTTGAGTGTAGTGAAGTTTAAAAAGGGTCCCTAATAGCTGTCCCCTCAGTTTTTCCAGTTGTCTGAGGTCCAACTCCTAATTTGACCAATAAATAATGCCTCCCAAAGAAGAAGAGGAGTTGGTTTTTCTACCCTGCTTTGCTCACCCATTTAAGGGGACTCAAAGTGGCTGACAAAGCTTTCTATTCTTCTCCCCACAATAGAAAACCCTGTGAGGTCGCTGGGGCTGTGAGAGCTCAGAGCTGTGACTAGCCCAAGGTCACTCAACTGGCTTCATGGAGGAATGCGGAACCAAACCTGGTATTCCCGGATAAGAGTTTGGCTTCCTTACCACTAGACCTCACTAACCACTAGCTCTCACTAATTTGACTTCAGATCCCAGTTAAAGTTGCCCACCACCCAACATGTTCCTAGGATATGACCACAAAGTAGGGATGTACACGAACACATTTTTTGCATTTGAATTCAATTTGAATAGAATATTTGAATATTCTATTTGAATTGAAATTTGAAAATTCATATTTTCAAAAATCCGATTTGGGTCTGGATTATCCGGATCCATATTTTCAAAAATCTGATTCAAATCGAATGATACTGTTGTCGGGAACATTCGTATCCAATGTTCGCATCTGTTCACATCCCATTTTTTGGGTGCTTGCATCCCGTTTGCATCCTGTATTATATGCACAAATAGACCCAATATTCAGATGCAACATACAATGTCAAATTCATTCGAATCATTTGAAAATCCATATCAGATTTTCAAAAATATGGACTTGATCTGAATTTGGAAATTCGGATTTTCAAAAATCCGATTCAAATTTGAATGTCGATATTCATCAAATTGGAATTGGAACTTCGAATTTTCAGATATCCATGCACATCCCTACCACAAAGCACTACACCAGGGGTAACAAAAAGCCATTCCTGCCCTTGAAGTTTTCTCCCAGGAAAGTCACAAAGATGGATTTTGATGTAGTACCCCATTCTGACTCATCAGATCCCTTCTCCTTGGAAGATGAACCAGACCCTGAACTACCATATGCAGCACTGAAGACCAAACAGGGGGAAGAGGAAAGTGGAATGCTCTACAATTCTCACTTCTCAAATGTACAGAGAGTATGGAGGTTTGAGGGCTCTACAGGCAGAGCCAAGAAGGCATCCACCACAGATCTTTGGATATATCTGCAGTACAAGCCCAGGGATGACAGTGCCAAACACTCAGATGTCTTGCATCAGTAGCTACGAGATCTCAGGAATTATAACATCCAGCCAAGGGTGCCCATTAGCCAGAAAGGTGTGTGTGTGTGTGAGAGAGAGACAGAGTTCACAGTTACTGTATTTAGTTCAGCAGGGTTGCAAAGCAGCATAGCTGTGAAATTCAGCTTTAGCTCAGAATAGGGATGTACACAGATGGGTTTTTTGACATTCGATTCATAACGAATGGAATGTTAGAAAATCCGTATTTGTTTGAATAGATCCCCTTCAAAAGCTCCTATATTTGTGGGGTGGTGGTGAACAAATGCCCAAGCCATTAGGCTACAATGTACCTTGGAGGGATGCCCAATACATGGGTTCCAAAGCCTGCTGCATGATTGCTGTGCCAATGCCTATTATTCATGTTGCTCATAAATGTGATTTTTAGGTGGATTTTGACTTCAGATGACTGTATAGTAGGGATGTACATGAGTGAATTTTTTGGCATTTGTTTCATAATGAATCGAATGTTAGAAAATTCATATTCAAATAGATCCCCTTTGAATGTGGTAGGATTCTATTTGATACAAATATATTTGTACAAATTCGTACAAATATCCGATACAAATGTATACAGATCCTGAATACAGATCCTATACAAATGTACATACATATCAGATACGTATCCTATACCAATGCATACCATTTGGATACGTATTGGATAAGCTCCTATACAAACTCATACATATCAATACGTATCTAATATGTATCCCCAGTTTAACGAATGTGCAAACTATTTGTATGAACGTTAATGTCCAAATGTTGTCACATTTGATTTGTGTACAAATGTCTGAATTTGTATAAATTCATACGAAGAACAAATGTTAAGAATATTCATGCACATCTCTACTGTTAGAGATGAGCCTAACTGGGTTCTGCTCAGTTCAATTTATGATGAATTTAAACTGAGCACAAGTAGAACTGTTCACTCAGAAAAGGGGAACTGGCCAATGGGTTCAGCTTTAGCAAACTACCTGTCCTTGTACATATAGTCTCCCCACTCCTCCCAGAAGACGGCTGGGCCCCATGCCACATTGGGCTACTGGTAGGTGTGAAAAGCCCTCAAGTCAGTGGAGCTATGGTTTCACTGATCCTCAGTTTTGGATTGGAGTAAATTGCTCCTTATATACCATCAAGCTATATGAGAAGGAAGCACTGCACTGTATACAAAATAATACCTCAGATAACCTAGGGATGTGCATGAATATTCGTAACATTTGATATTTGTATGAATTCAGACATTCATATACGAACTGAATGTCATGACATTGGTACATTGACATTTGTGTTCGTACGAAGGCTTTGGAACATTTGTGAACCGGGGAAGTGGGAAAGGGGCTGCACCAGTCACATCTGCACCAGATCCAGAGTGCATTCAACATGGATTGAGAGCAGATTCAGAGTGGATTCAGGGTGGATTTGAGGCTTTCAGAGCGAATATGTTACAGGATTCATACTTGATACGTATGGATACATATCGGATATGTATCAGATACGTGTGGGATACATATGTGTTCGTATCGGATATTTAAACAAATACAAATTTCCTTACATTCAATTCAATACAAATCAAAAGCAAAAAACAACCATTCGCACACATCCCAAAACCATAATTATTGTACTTATTGGCACTTACAGTACCATGTTTAGTGCTTGGGGAAAAGTATAAAACATGAGGTGAGCCATGTGTCAACCAGGGTGGCCAGGTAATTGGCCAGACATGTTATCCAAACAAACTGTCTTCCCCCCAAATCTAGCTGCATCTAATTATGTGGTTGATTTTAGCTTGCTGGCCACCCTAGTGTGAACAGCTACCAATGGAATACCTTTGTCAAAGAGGGGACGAGGGCCAAAGAGGGAACTTACTTTAGAAGCTTTGATTCTGTCCCACTGGTCTGGAGGTCCTGATCTGTGTTTCTTCCAGGTATCTACAAGGGCTAGTTGCAACAATTGCCCTAATTGCTACATTAGAGCCACACACATTTTAGTTGCCTCAAGACATCTATTCCTGTTTGAAGAATTCAGGATAAGAACTTTTAAAATAATGCAAACATAAGCCTTTTCAAATACCCTGCTTTTTTTTTCAAGAAGCCAGGGAATCCATTCTTCTACAACTCTTCATCTTTTTGCAAAAAGGATATTTTATATTAATCAAACGGTATTTGAACTGCAAGGTTATGCTTTGGTTAAGACTATAAAATATTTCAGGGAATATAAAACGTGATTCTGAACTTCCCTGAGGTGAGATTTTCTGTCAGGTTTGGCACCTAGTCAGTTTTCCCAACAGCACATTTATTGCTACTTTGCTGTGATATGTTAAACAAAGAAATACAGATGAAAATAGTAACAGCTTCCCCCACTTCAAAAACAGACATCCAACAACTGTTCAGCAAACTGTTCAGCAAAATCCAGACATCTAACGACTGTTCAACAAACCATTCCTCAGGCAAAATGCTTGATCATGTAACCTTTTTTCCTTGCATTTCCCCTTTTAAATTTTGTAGATCTTCCAAAAGCTACAGATGATCAGGAGAAACAGTGTTTAAAATAATTTTCTCTTGGGTATTTCTTCCCAATAAGGTTGTCAGCCCACAGCTGCTTTATTCCTTTAATAGGAAACAGTAGAGCCACGTGTTTGTTTTAAGAAAATCTAAGACTAGTGGTGTGTCCAAGTCATTTTTGCCTATTAGGGATGTATTTGTGCACAAATATTCATATTATATGTTATTTGTATGAATTTGGACAAGTTAGGACATTTGTATATGACTAAAATGTCCAGACATTCGTACTTTAATATTCGTATGAATACAAATATTTGTAGTTATTCGTACGAATAATTAGGACATTTGTATGTGTACATATCCATGCGTATCCTGTAGGTGTCCAAATACATAATTCACAGTACAAAATTAACCGTATTTTTCATTATATACTGTATGTCCTCAAATTCATCATCTTTTTTATTCCAAGCTTTAAAGCTGTGCTTTGTTTAATTCTTCTTTGCTCCTCTGGTGTGATATTTATAAACATAATTTCTGACTTATTTATATTAATCTCCATATCTGATCTTAATTTTTTAAAAATTAATTATTGGAATAAGTTCTTCAATCATCTTTTCAGGTTGTTATCAAACTAATTGTGCACCATCCCCAAACAAGTTGTTTTTTAAACCTCTTTCTGCCTAATTGTGTATCTCTTTAGTATCTTGTTTTGTCTAATGTCATTATCCAGCAATTCTATCACCAGTACAAGTAACGTTGGGTACAGGGGGGAGCCTTGCTTAGCTCCATTTTTAATTTCTAGTTTGCTCAGTGTTACACCACCCTTATTCTTGCTTCACTTCATATTTTATTAAGTATTGGACAAAAATTCTTACCTAATCTAAATTTTTCACAAATGTTAAATATTTATTATTTAGTGTATCCAAAGACTTAAGAACATCTAATTTCAATATACTAACCTTCTTTTGATTCTGCTGTGCATGGGAACAAATGCATGCTGACCAGCAAAGGCTGTGAAGACCACCTGAGGCACCTTCACTTGATAGACACAATTTTTGCTCTCCCCAGAAGAGCATCTTGAGGTGCTTCTGACAAAGTACTTGCCTTCAGGCTCTCGTGCATAATTAGCATTACAAGTGGGAAGCTTACTAGGAGTTCCCTGTTAGCTCCTGGTGAAGCTTTGGAGGATAGGGGATGCCCATTTTGATTTTGGACGAAGGAAGCATTGTGGTGTGTGCCAGGTAAGTGTGAAATGGTAAGTGTGAAAAGCCCCAAATCCCTTAAAAACCACAAAATGAAAGTACAAAGTTGCAGAGGGATATCAAAATGACAATTTCTAATGTGTTCTTATAAAAAATGATTATGACATGAATGTGCCATATTTATCTAGTGTAGCTAGGCCCTTGACTGCCCATCTGTTGCACCCCATTGTGACCCCATAGGCCAGTTTGTGTACTCTTTGTGGAAAATGAGCACCAAGTCCTATGGGATTGTCTCAGGCTAAGTTAATGTAAGATTCAATGAGTACTCAACAAGAGCCTCTCTTTGTATGAAATTCACATATATGAATGGACACCTGGATTACAGTTTGAATGTTTTTGTTTTTAACCTGTTTAAAGGCCCAGCAGGCCTGAAATACTGTTGGATGACACTAGGATCAGACATAACAAAAGGGATGCCTCAGACATGTCTTGCTCTAGCTTCCTAAACGAAGGGTCCTCAAACTTTTTAAACAGGGGGCCAGTTCACTGTCCCTAAGACCTTTGGAGGGCCGGAATGTAGGTTTAAAAAAAGAAGAAAAAACTACTAACAAATTCCTACGCACTGCAGGCTCGGGACAAGTCAGGTGCTAAGCAAGATGGGCAGCAGCGGCAAAAAACCCCTGGCGGGCCAGATAAATGTCCTCGGTGGGCCACATGTAGCGGGCGTAGTTTGAGGACACCTGCCTAACACTAACTAACTCTAGCCTGAACCTAAGACTGAAACCTAATCCTAACCCAACCCTAAAACTAACCATAACTCTAACCCTAAACCTAACCAAACCTAACCGTAACCGAAACCTTAAACAACCCTAACCTTAAACAACCCTAACCCTAACGCTAACGCTAATCCTAACCAAGCCTATGCTTAACCTAAGCCTGAACCCTAACCCTAAACCTCACTTTAACATTAACCCAATCTTAACCCTAACAGTAACCCTAACACAACCCTAACCCCAACCCTAACCCTAACCAATCCTAGTCCTAACCATAACCAACCCTAGCTCGAATGTGAATGCAAACACGAACACTAAGCTTAACCTAAGCCTAGCCCTAACCCTAACCCTAACCCTAATGCTAACCCTAAACCTAATGTTAACCCTAAACCTAACCAACCGTAGGCTGAACCTAAGCCTGAACCATAACCATAACCATAACCAATTCTAACACTAACACTAATGCTAACCCTAATCCTAAAGCTAACCTTAACCCTAATCCTAACGCTAACCATAACCCTGGCCCTAAACCTAACCCAACCTTAACTTTAACCCTAACCCTAATGCCGGGGTTCTCAAACTTTTTAAACAGGGGGCCAGTTCACTGTCCCTCAGACCTTTGGAGGGCCAGAATATAGTTTTTTAAAAACAAACTATGAACAAATTCCTATGCACTGTGGGCCTGGACAAGTCGGCGGCTAAGCAGGACAGGCAGCAGGAGCAGCAAAAACACCCAGCAGGCTGGATAAATGTCTTCGGCGGGCCGCATGTGGCCCACGGGCCATAGTTTGAGGACCCCATCCTAAACTTTTGGTCTGAAGAGATTCAGCATAAGCAAGCAAAAAAAAAAGTGAGGATCCAATATATAAAGTCAGTTCATAAATTCTTGAAATCAAAGCTTAAGGAAGCAAATATAATTCAGGCTGCAAACACCTGAGGCATATCAGTGGTTTGGCACAGTGCAGGAATAGTTGACTAGATTTATGCCAAATTAGATTCATTGGACTGAGAAAAATCTGTATAATTATGACAGTAAATCTTGCATTACATCCTAGGAGTAATGTTGATGGGATGTACCTACACATAACATCAGTAACTGAGGGTTATTATATGTGGAATAATAGCAGGCTTCCAGGCAGAAACCTGGAGTTGTAATTTGCAATCCACCACTTGGCTCTGTTTACTGAGAATAATATTTTTGTCATCTTCCTTCAGTGTAAAATGCTATGGTGTTGTATGATTTATTTTGTATTCATTCAGATTTTTTTTCCTTTCCCTTTTTCTTTTGGAAAGTGCAGTCTACTGGGAAACTCTCCTTGCTTCAGTAGGTATGAGGAAAATTTAATTCAGGTGAATTGTGCCTGTGGCTGATTCTGGACTAGGGCACTGGAATCAGTTTCTCAATTAATAAAATGTCAGCTTTGGTGAATGTCAACAAATTGTTTTGTGAGAACCAGTTATGATGCAGAAATGTGACAGAGAGAAATATGACGAACCTTCCCTTGAATTTTATAGCTTTATTCATTTAAACTATATCCTGTGGGTGTGATTGAATAGAGTTCTAAACAGAATCAATAGGTTGACAATATGCATGATGAAACGGTCTAGAAAATCAGGTCAACTACTTATTTCTTTTCCAGCTCAAATATACTTTTTCAAAGTATTGTCTAGATACAGCAAATTCTATTTAGTTGAAAGACCTCTAGGTAGCAATTTATCAGAATAGTAGATCGCTTGTCATAATTCTGCAAACTGACAATAAACCTTATAATTGGACAATACAAAACCATCACTCAACAGATGTGCTTACAGTCAAAGAAACTAAACCTTGAGGTATTCTTTAAATGAATTTTTTAGCTCCCAGTAAATTGTCTAAAATAGCAATAGCAAGTAACTGGTAAAGCCACAAGCAAACCATGTTTCAGGCAGAAAGAAAATGAAGGTAAACAATCAGTGAGTGAATGATTAGTTCAGAATTAATCAATAGTAATTTGTTAACAAAGGATTTCATATTTAATTACGTTCAATAAGAATCATGTATAAGTGGTTGCCAGTTCTTTCTCTTCAGTTCTGGTTATGCAAACTGTAAAAGCTAGAAAGGACCTGAAAATCTATATTCTAGTTTTAAAACGCCCTAGGTGAAAAAAAAAAGCTCATCTCATCACCACTGTCCAGTTCATAGCAACTAAATTTAGTGCCATTCTAAAATGTCTTCTGCCTTTCTTACATCTACTCACACCATTTAGCTTGATAGCAGTAGCACTCTTAAACAGTTATATTTATGATTACCATATATACTGTAGCCATTTCCTGATGGCAGACACATCAAAGCCTTCCTGATCCACTTTCATCATGGGGAAAAAAATGAATTCACCAAACCAGCCAGTGTAAATGCCATGTTCTATATCAGTAGATCTCAGTTCAAAGAAAGGATTCCATCTCTCTCCTATGATTTCATCAATAATATTGAGAAATGGTGTTGCTTGAGGGTCTGGTGATCTGTCTTGCTGCAAATAGCCTGGAGATTTAAAACTCATCCATCTGTAAGTGGGGGTAAAGTTTGTGAGCCTGAGAGCTTTTAAGGCAGTAGTATCCCAAAGTGAAAGCTTTGGCTAATTCATTGGTGACAGGCAGGACCTCAGTGAGCCATGTGATGATAAGGTTCAGTGTTGCTTAGTAGGCTTCTTTTGATGGATTCTACCTTGGAGTTTCTCGACCCTATGCACTTTATACAGTGGTTAAATAGGCTACACCTTCCTGAGAAGTTTCAAGATGATTGGATGAAGCCTATTTGAGGAGTATCTCCTCAAATAGGATGGTTAAATCACACAGAGCCTAGGAACACCTCCCTAAACAGGGGAGTCTTCAGCTCAGATTTACAAAGTGTCAGTGAGGTAATAGCGTGGGGTTGTGAAGGAAGTAGGTTCCAGAAATGAGGGGAAGTGAGAGAGAAAGGACGAATCCGAGACAGGGCAGTGGAGATCCTAGGCTGAGACAAGAAACCTTGATTACTAGAATGGAGGGTCTGAGTAGGAACGTAGGGAGAAAGAAGATCAGATAAGTAAAAAAGGAGCCAGTCCATGGAGGGCTTTAAAAGTTAACAACAGGAGCTTATACTGGATGAGAAGGGGAAGAGGAAGCCAATGAAGAGATGATAATAGAGGAGAAACATGATCAAAATGGAGTGCAAGGATGAGGATGCGAGCCGCTGAATACTGAACAGAAATTAAAGGACAAAGGTGAGAAAGTGGGAGCCCTACTAGGAGATTATAGTAATCTAATTGAGAAACTACCAAGGCATGAACCAGAATCTTGGCAGTGGAGGTAGAAAGGAATGGACGGATTTTGGCAGTGTTGTAGAGAGAATCTACAAGCTTTGGCTATGGCCTGAATGTGGGGAATGAAAGATAGAGAGGAGTCAAAAATGAAACCAAGACTGCGGGCTTCCTGAACCGGTTGAATAGAAATATCACCAACAGAGACAGAAAAGGAGTATTGAAGGGAAGGCTTAGGAGGAAAAACAAGAAGCTCTGTCTTAGACATAATGAGCTTCAAGCACCAATGGCACATCCAAAGTGAGACAGCAGTAAGTCACGATGAAACTTGCTGTTCAAGCCCAGGAGAAAGGTCAGGGGTGGAAAGGTACAATTGAGTGGCATCAGCGTACAAGTGACAGGAGCAGCCAAAGGAGCTAATAAGCTATCCTAGGGACAAAGCGTGGAGGGAGAGAACAGAAGTAGACCCAGGACAGAGCCCTGGGGAACACCAACAGAAAGGGGAACAGAAGACAACATCTGACCACAGCAAAGGATCTATCTGACAAATAAGATTTAAACCAGTCAAGGACAGTGTTCGAGAACCCAAGGTCAGAAAGAATGTTAAATAAAAAACAGTGATCCATGGTGTCAAAGGCCGCAGATAAATCAAGAAGAATAAGAACAGAGTAAAGGCCATTCGCCTTGGCCTGTAAAAGATATTATAGATCTTAGTAAGGGCCATCTCTGTGAAATGCCACGGACAAAAATCGGACTGAAAAGGATCCAGAATAGAGTTGGCTTCGAGAAACTCAAGACAGCGAACATAAACAACCCGTTCCAGCACCTTGGAAAGAAAAGGAAGAACCCTCTGAGGCTGCGAGAGCTCAGAAGAGAACTGTGACTAGTTCAAGGTCACCCAGCTGTCTTCATGTAGGAGGGCAAAATCAAACCCAGTATTCCCAGATAAGAGTCTGGCTTCTTAATCACTAGACCAAACTGGCAGAGTTATGAAGGACTATACCATGTAGTTTCTTCTGCAGAAATCAGTCTGATCGCACCATGATGGACTTGGTGCTTTCTCTTAATCTTGGTTGTAATAAACAGGTTTCTTTATTATTGCAATAGGATGTCTGCTTTTAATGTACTCATTTCTGCATTGGATAACTAGAAAACATCTGCCTTGAAACTTTGCAAAAATGTAATGTGCCTTCCCTTCCCATTTGGTAGTAAGGAGCTCTTGCCTCAAATTTGGCAGCAAGAAAGATATTTACATCCAGGGTGTGAATCAACCAGTTGCAAAGGGCAACACAGTGACTAATAGGTAAAAATATATCAAAATATTAGTGCCTGAGAGGAGAGATTTGCCTTTTTGAAAGCAATAGGCACTTTAGAGTATACTTATAAGTGTTGAATGCTTTTAATATTCAATTCAACACCAAACAATTTGAATGTGGGGATGCTCTGTTCAAAAACAAACACTTTGAACACCCCCTGTTGGCTATGACTTGGATTTGAATAGAACCAGTTTGGCACATCTTTTTCAATGAGTGTCTTTTAGGGGGAAAGGTGCTCATTCCAAAAGCCAGCCTCAAAAACCATGTCCAGGTTTATCGGAATCACCCACAAGCCTCCTATTTTTTTCTATGTCTCTCATGCCCAACTCCTGACAACCATTCGTAAGATCATATTGGTTAGTCTTATCAGTTCTGCTCTTAAAAGTATATGTGAGCTGTTCTTAATGTGAGTTTCCTGATCCCACTTCAAAACAGTTATTCAAGCCAACCCCTAATTTATTATGTTGTTTCAAACAAGACCCTTTGCTTTGTTTCTGTCTCCTCTTCTCCTCTTCTCCATTTCCGTTTTCCATGCTCCTCCCTTGGACCTGCATCTTTGTCTTTGAATAACAATTAGCAGGCTGCTCTCTTTTGTCACCTCCTCAAGTGTCATTCTAGCATATCATCATCATCCTTTCCCAAATCTAAGTATTCAGCTTTTTATACAAGCTATCTATTTGCATTTTTGTTTGTTTGAAACAGCTATTCAACCCAAAAACTTATTTTTATCAGGTTGGTTTTTTAAAACATGGTTACCAGTGGTTTTGTTCTGCTCTTGCTTTTCCACAAGGTAAGTGAATTCATCCTCAGAGTTAAGACACTCTCAGCCCCTTTCTGCACTGGGCCTTATTTCAGATTATAGACACATAGTGGGTGTCCCCGTGGTGAGGATACTGCAAGGCGAATGTGAGTTTGCCTCGCAAGAATCCCCATGCAAAGCCCTAATTTGGGCTGCATGAGGACAAAATCCTCCAAATCAAAGTAAAAAAAAACCCACTTGATAACTGTTCTTGTCTTGAATTATGGGGCAAGAACAGGTTATCCTGGGGGCATGGGGAAACTCCCAGGTTATGATTGCAGCATTAGTGGGTGGAGTTCCACTGTCCCCACCGCTAATGCTGCAATCACAACTGTCCCCCCTTACCTGAGCACTTATATCACCCAGGTAAGCCTGACAGCTGCCCTGCAATCAGCTGAGCAATTGTCAGGGAGTTATAGCAGCTCTCATGTGCACATGCAGAGCTCCGCTAATGATTAAAAGAGAGATGCAAGCAAGGAGCTAATGACCCAGGAGGTCCCCTCCAACTCTACCATTCTATGATTCTATGATATGATTCTATGATAATATGCACCTCTTTCCAAGGCTCGGAGGTAACAGGCAGCTAATTTGCTTCCCAAGGCCTGGCCTGTGAGCTCTGATGAGTCAGCCTCCCAGCAAGGAGCTAATTAATATGCACCTCTTTCCAAGGCTGGAGGTAACAGGCAGTTCCGAGCCTTGGAAAGAGGTGCATATTAATTAGCTCCTTGCTCTCATCTCTCTCTTAATCATTAGCGGAGCTCTGCTTGTGCACATGAGAGCTGCTATAAGCCCCTGACAGTTGCTCAGCTTATTGCAGGGCAGCTGTCAGGTGAGTGTTTGCAGTAAATCAACCCCTTACCTGAGTGATTAAGCACTCAGGTAAGGGGGTGGTGGAGAAAACAATGGCATCCTGATGCAGGGATTTGCTGTGGTTTTCATGGGGACGGGCAGGTTAGCCTTGAACCCGCCCTGTCCTCCATTGCTATGGGGACTCCTTAATGCAAATCTTAATTCGCATTAAGGCTGTGCCGAAGCCACAGTGCATTGGGCAGCCCCATGGGGATGCACCCATAAGGTAGATTCCACCCAGGGATTGCCATAGACTGCACCAGCTGCAGATGGGCGGAGCCTATTGCAAGGTATAATCCAAAATAAGGCTCAGTGCTAGGAATGTGCACCAATTTTTTTTTATTTGATTCATATTGTTCCCCTCTTACAATTAATTGTGGTTCCAGATTTTTTCTTGCTCTTCTCTCATCATCAGATCTTTCTATCCTGTTCCATCTGTTTTCTGCCAGTAACTCTGTGGGCAACTCAAAGTCTTCTTTGAGTCTTCTGCATTCCCTAGAACATAAATGTTCATTGTGTATAGATTACTGATGATTGTATCTTAAAACATCTAGAGCAGAGTGCGGCAGAGGCTGAATAAGACAGCTTTCACACTGTCTCTTGGATTGTGCTCACTGAGCCTGAAAAACATTGGCTCTTCATGTCTGTGTGATCCCTGGGAGGCATGCCCTCCCAGGATATGGTGCTGGCTAGACTAGCCTTACATCTGAAATGCTCCTCACCATGCCGGCAGCACACCAGAAGGAGACCATTTAACTAATTCCCAACCTATCTCCTGCTCCAGCTGCCCCCATGCAGGTAGCAGTAGTTGGATCACTCTGTCTGGAGCAGTTTCCAGACTTGCTAACAAGCTTACAACTTTGAAGAGGGGGAACCTTTCATTTCTTTGCTCCAGAGAGAGGCCAGGAGAGATCACTAAGGAGCTGGACTCGGCTCTGCAGGATGTGCCAGGTGTGTGGTGCAGAAGCTCACTAAATGACCATAAGAAAGGTCTTATCTCCTATATATTAATTAACTAAACTAAAAGTTTTCATTGGACATTTCTGTGTTAAGACAGTTCATTCCAAGGTAAGATTAGAAGACTTGGTTTAATAGAGCCATTTTATGGTACGTTTGCGTTGAATTTTAGATCTGAAGGCTGGGTTGCCACAGCAACACAATAAAGGCAAACCAGGGGTTCTGGAAGGAACATGTGATATTCTGATAAGTTTTCATCAATCTTCCTTAATTCTGAAGTAAAATGCTAGTTCTTTCCTTGCCCTGGAAATTAGTTACTATTTTTATCTGGTTTAACAATTGAAAATATTTTTTTTCCCCTCAAAGAATATTTATATCTCAGTTTTCTTTTCATGTGACCTTCTTATATATAGTAATGAGTTGGCCTTATGTAGGAAAGCAAAAGAGAAAATTTAATAATCTGCTTTCCCTTACCAAAATCTTAAGAAGGAAAAAAGTCTGAAGCTTTTTTTCTTTTATTAAATTTATAACCTTACTTTTAGAAATATTGCTATTAAAAGCAGTTCAAATAAGTTGAAATTCATCAGTTAAAATCAGCAGGGGTTGGGAGAAAACTGGTAAAATTGGTATATGGATTAAATACAGGCTGAAATAAAAAAAATCAGAGGTCTCTTGAATATCAGCAGTGAGAAACAATGGCTTCTTTGGTATTCATCAGGCAGTTGCATTATGTATATTCCTTCCTTCCTTCCTTCCTTCCTTCCTTCCTTCCTTCCTTCCTTCCCTCCCTCCGGTTGGTTGGTTGGCTCCTATACATGTTTTTGGTTTTGTTGTTGTTTTGGGTAAAAGTTGGCAAACATAGGTGAATATATGGGTCAGCAGCAATGGGCGCAGGGCTGGATCAAGGGGCAGGAAAGCAGGATAGCTGCCTGAGGCACCAACCTCTAAGAAATATTGAACCCTATCACAAAGAGACTATCTCCACAGGTCTTTTCAAACTTCTTTGGAGCCCCAAGTTGCAAGCTTTATGGGGCACCCACATGTCTCAGCCTGGCCCTGAGGGGGCTTCTCTAATCTCCAAGAAAGATAGAATTGCACTTATTTATGGCTCCAAAGGCTATTTCAGAGATGAACTGGGAACTTAGGTGTTTTCGGTCTGGAATGGCCCAGTCTTACCTATTGTACCTCTGCCACTGCTGCATCAAGCCTTCATAGGTCCCCTTCACCTGGTAAAAGGTAAGCTTTAGAGTGATGGGGTCAGCAGGAGGATGAGGTGGTAGTAGTGGTGGTGATGGCAGTGGTGGTGGGTTTGGGCCTTGACAAGGCAAGGTGAAGTGAGGTAGTTCTGTGGGCAGTGCAGAATGAACACAGCCAGCAGTGACCAGTAAATGTCACCCCCTCCTAGTGACATGAGTGCCAGAGAGCCTGCTGGCTGCCCTCCACACTGATGCTGAGCTGGACAGACTCAGTGCTGGGATTATCCAATTTCAAGATAGTCCCATTCAAGGCACAAAAGTCCTCAAAAAACACCCAGAACAAAATGCACTTTGGCAACTGGTTCCCATGATCTAAACACAACAGCCTCCATTCTTTCTTTCCCCTCAAACAGGATAATGAGCAGTAGAGGCAATCAGACCCTGCTAGGCTGATATATTAATAGACCACCCAAATACCTGCTTTGTGGAAGCTGACAGTAAAGGGAGACGAAATAAAATAAATACAGCTTGATCAGATGGTCACAGCTTCTGCAAGCAACCTTGACCTAGAAAAGGAAATCGTCTGGGGAATAAGAAGCTGGCAGAAGAGAAGGGGAAAAAATGGAAGCCCTATCTGAAGCACTTTCAGCAAATAAAACTGCAGCTGGTAATGCACCTCCAGTTGCATGTGAAGAAAAATAGTTTCCTACTCTTTTCATGGCCATTAGAAGCTTTGGGTCCTCATGTGAGCTGTCCCAGAAACTCAGCTGTATGAATGTAGGTCACTTATAGAGCCAGTTTGGTCTAGTGGTTAAGGAGACGGACTCTTATCTGGGAATACCGGGTTTGATTCCACACTCCTCCATGAAGCCAGCTGGGTGACCTTGGGCTAGTCACAGCTCTCTTCTCAACTCTCACAGCCCCACCTATCTCACAGGGTGTTCTGTTGTGGGGAGAAGACCAGAAAGCTTTGTCAGCCGCTTTGAGTCCCCTTAAATGGCGGGTAGAAAAGCCAATTATTATTCTTCTTGTGGAATTCTGATCTTCAATTGGGTATCCTGGCTGGGTGCCTGTGCAAACCTAGGTCAGCTTCTCAGACATGATCTGCAGGCATGCAGGTTCAGTCTTGGTTTGTGGTTATCTCGCAAGCGCTGGGTTTGATTCCACACTCCTCCATGAAACCATCTGGGTGACCTTGGGCTAGTCCCAGCTCTTCTGAGTCCTCACAGTCCCACCTACCTCACAGGGTGCCTGTTGTGGGGAGAAGAAAAGAAAGCTTTGTCTGCTGCTTTGAATGCCTTTAAATGGGTGAGAAAAGAGGGATAGAAAAGCCAATCTTCTTCTTCTCCTTCTCATTGTGGATACAGAGTTCCCCTAGGAGCTGCTGGCCCAGTTCAGCAACCCAGTACAGATATTTGTTTATTTTTCTACCTTGCCCTGTACCCAAAGGGCTCAGGATTAGTGGAGACATTTCATCCTCCAACATTTTTTTAGGTGCGTATATACTACTGATCTGATTCTGAAACATTGAGGAGAAGATTGCTAAAGTCCTTTGGGGCATCTAGCTCAAAACCTTATAGCTTTTCAGAATTTCGATTTATGTCTGCCAAGAACACTTGGAAACCTCTTCGTCTTACCGCGTGCGTTTGTGGGAGATACTGTTCCAATGCTTATGTAAAAATATCTGTAAATCACACTTCTTTAAGGTATGTAAATGAAGAGATTGTGTCTCTGGAAAATTTACCGTCTGTAACAAGTTCTTGCCTGCAAATTATACCCACTCAATTCCTTGCTTCTAAATATGATCAATAATTTGTGTACATGATTTTCTGTAGCAGACAATGACTACGGAAAATACTTTCCTCTGAGTTCCTCTACTTTGAAACCTTAAGCATTTTGTGCAACAAAACATGTAGAAGTTTTAGATCCTTCTGGAAAACTACACCACAAAGAGACCTTTAGCTTGCATTTATAGGGTAAAGTACCAGTCTAGAATGAAGAAGAAGAAGAAGAAGAAGAAGAAGAAGAAGAAGAAGAAGAAGAAGAAGAAGAAGAAGAAGAAGAAGAAGAAGAAGAAGAAGAAGAAGAAGAAGAAGAAGAAGAAGAAGAAGAAGAAGAAGAAGAAGAAGAAGAAGAAGAAGAAGAAGAAGAAGAAGAAGAAGAAGAAGAGTTGGCTTTTCTACCCCACTTTTCTCGCCCACTTAAGGGGACTCAAAGTGGCTGACAAAGCTTTCTGTTCATCTTCCCACAACAGAACATCCTGTGAGGTAGATGGGTCTGTAAGAGCTCAGAAAGAGAGCTCTGTCTAGCCCAAGGTCACCCAGCTGGCTTCATGTAGGAGGGCGGAATTAAACCTGGTATTCCCAGGTCCTTAACCACAAATTGGCTCACAAGACCTGCATCTGAATATGCTACAAGACCTGGATATGAATGTCAATTTTACCTGAACCCTGTTTCACTAAGGAGTGAGGTGGGCAAAGTCTGGTGTCCTACTCAAAAGGCTTCCAGGGTGACCTAAACATCAGGACAAGTTGGAACATTCTGATGGTCCTCTGGTGACCCAGTGGGTGTGGTGGAGGACATTTGCAGATTGCCATGACCTGATGCTGGTTAAAAACCCAGGAGTTGGGTTTCCATTTGCAGAAGAGTTCAAAGCCAGCACTGAGGGCCAAAACATCCTGTGATCCTCATGCACCAACCCCCATCTAACTCTAAAGTTAGAGTAGATGCAGTCAGTGAAATCAGAAAATCACTTGGAAGAGACAGGTGTATACTTCTCTCTGTCTTTTCCCCGATGGTTGCTAGATCCACAGGCCAAGTTCCCACTTGGCAGTTTAATCTTGTTTTAAACTGTTTTTTTTTTTAAATCAGCAACAATGTCTGTTTTTTTGTGTTCTCACTGTTACCTTATAGTGCAGACTTACTCTCCATTCTTCAGTGCCCAGCAAGGAGAAACCCCCTCCCCTCCCCTCTCTCCTCTCACCAAAATGGCTTCTTCATGCAGTCAGCAATTGGACACCGTCATACCCTGAATTCATAGGGGCAGGCAATTCAAACCTCACCCACTATATAAACCTGCGCCCCACATCAGATCATGGACTCCTTTGGCAGCAATTTTTGTCTACTGCTTCTCCCCCCTCATCTTGAATCCATGGTAGCACAACTTCTTTCTCATGTTAACAAGGCAGTAGAACATTAAAGATCACTTCCCCTTTTTTCTTATAATGGTGTTTTGCTCTAGATCAGTATAGCAGAGCAGCGCAAAATGGCAGGGAGTGAGGCAAAAGGGGTGAATGGCAGAGGCGATGGTGGAAGGAAGGAAGGAAGGAGGCAGGGAGCAGGCAGGCTTTTACACAAAGCTGACACATTTTGCAACCCCATGATGGAAGTCGCTAAAGTCTGATCACTGTCAGTGAGTCCCTCCTATTGAAATCAGACACTTTCACTTGCTCTCCAGTTCTTGCTATTCACTCCAGTCCCTGCTCACCCCAGTCCCTGGCTGAACTTGTTACATTGTGTGTGCCTGAGCCACTGTGGGCTCTGTTCATTCTTTATCTCCTTTCCCTCACCTTTCAGCCAGTTCTAGATTTCCTTAGCCCATAATGAAGAGCCCAGGGAAGAGGGGACTATGGCAGAAGAAATCACAGCTTCCCATTGGATCAGAGGAAACTGAGGAGAACACCCCTAAAGCACTCCACCCCCCAAACTGCTTGCATTCCCATTTTGCTAAATAAAATGGAATATTTCTAAATCCAGCATCGAGACTTCTGTTGATCTGAATACAAATAATCTGCATTTCAGGATCTTTAATCCTCAGAAACTGTGGATTCTTTAAAAGTTTTGGGAACTGTGAGTGCTCAAAGCTCATTATATTCTGTTTGGGAACGTACCCACAGTCTACAATTAAGTTAATGCAGGAATGTATGGGGGCTATTATATCTGATAAATGTTTTTGATTTCTGTAGTTAATAAAGTATGTTTTGATTAACACTATTTTTGTCAGCACTCAGCTGTACTTATGGTGCCTAATGATCAGTAATAGCTGTAACAGGTGAGTGAGGCCAGGAGTATTTCCCTCTGCTGAGAGCCCATTCATGAGCTTCCTTTTGAAGTCCATGAGGCCTTTGCAACTTCTAGAGTAGGACCATGAACCAGCTGTCAGTGGTAGGACGAATTTTCTGCTGTGTTCACCTGTGGTGATGATTCTTGCCAATTGTTTTCAGGTCCTTCAAGTAGAATGTTTGATGTAAAATGGCACTGAATTTTACCTGGCCCACTGATTTTTAAAAGTTTGTTTGGAGCATTGGGGCACTTCAGAACATGAGAACTGGTAGTAAATTCCATAGACTGATGTCCCTCTGGGTGAAAAACTAGTTTACCTTGTCAGTCCTAACTCTCCTACCCTGCTTCATAGAGTGCCCCCTAGTTCTAATGCTGTGTGATACAGAACAAATTATTTGCCTTCAAAAGCAACTTTCTCTTTTAAAAGAAAGGAGCAGGAGGAGAAAAATATGATTGGGATGTGCACTTACACTGAACACAGGTGTATTTCTGTTAGATTGCTCTAGTAATTGCTCTGATAATATTTGAAAAGACAATCTCATATCTCATAAACCAGATGGTACATAATTACACTGTCACATAAACTAGGATTTACTCTGTCTTGCTGCATATTCAAAAATCGACTCCTTAATTTTTCTTGTTTACTCTGAAGGAAGAAAAAGATCAATAAAGCAGAAGGAGCTTGATAAAAATAGCAACTATTAAGTGTACAAAATACAGTAATTGTACACCCAAAGTAACAATATTAGATCACAATCATATGCCTCAATCCTCCTTCAGTTCCCCTTTATGCCACTTAAAACCTGCTGAGGTTTTTAGCTGAATACACAAAACTTCTCTCTTTTATTTCTTCCTCTTTGTCTTGTTTTTCTATAAATCAAAGCAAAGTATCATATTCCTTCTGCTTCACAATTATTGTCAAAAAGACACCACAGTGTTACTGAAGTTCCTCTGACCCAATCATGCGTATAAGGCTTCCTGCGATTCCAAGGATCTTTAAAATGTTATTTGGTTTGATAGATACATAATTAGAGAGCTGAGCTTGTGGAGAAGTGAGGAGGGAGCCTTCCACCACTAAGATTTTAATAATAGAGGTACATTTTATTAAACAAACCTTAAGTCAATAGAATCAATCATAAGAACAGAGTTCAACAATGGGGGGAAAGCCGCAATGCCGTATTCTGAGCACAGCAATGACGTGAGGGCAAAGTGTACCAGGCTGTGAGGACTGCATAAAACAGTGAGGCACCTGTGGCCCTGGTCAGATGAGTCAAACAAAGGATGGCCTACTCATGAGTTCGAATTCAGATTGTACCAGTGCTGGTCAGGCATGGATCAATTGGTCGTCCTGAGGCCATACCAACTGTGGGCCACATTGGTCACACATTTCTGAAGAGATCGCCCTGGGTTTCCTCCACGGAGCTTTTGGCTCCCCACCCCTTTTGCTACATCAAATCTATCTCATTTCCTACTGGTTTATGTCACTCAAGGGAAGCAAGGGTGTGTGTCTGAAGTTCTTTTTAAAGCCTGTTCCCCCACCTCCACACACACGCTTCCTTTTTTATGAGCTTTTCTTCTTGCAATTAATTTTTTAAAAATAATAAAAATAAATTTGTGTAAAAACACTAGAGAAAGGGCAATGGAGCGAGCAAAGGGGAAATACAAAATGCTTTTGTCTTTTACTGTCTGTGAGGCAGGGATGGGGTTGAGAGGGAATCTTTCACTATTAAGGAAGCTTGTTATCTCCTTCTGTATACTCTCAGTCCCTTCAATGCAAATTTGGCAGGCAGTGGTTTACACCTAAGATTTAATCCAGCTTCAGTTACCTTCAGAGCGAGAGAACACATCAGCAAATTTTCTTTCCACATTATCTATCCCAAAGGTGAATTTTCTGAGTTATTTAACACTGAAAGAAAATAGTTTGTCACTTTGATGATGAATACTCTCACTCTGAAAGTGGATCGAAGCTGGATTAAACCTTGCTGACTTGATTAATTTTGCTTGATAGACGTCGTTCTAATTGGTGTACTTAATGGCTATGCAAAATGTAGCAATGGCTTGCACCAGCTGATGCGCTAAGTGGGGTACAATAGATCTGCTAAGGGAACATGATCAGTGGGTAAGATTTTAGACCAATGGTGCCTTTCATCAGCTTTCCCTTTCTGCTGTCAGGTAGCTGGCTGTCCAACCATGAGAAACATTTGTACATTTTGGAGTCGGGGCAAAACAGGCGATATGGGGACTGCATATTACAATAGAATCTTAGGCAGCATTCTGACAGGGTTAGATAATCAGTTTAAAGCAGGGATGTGCACGAATATTCATAACATTTGCTATTTGTACAAGTTTGGACATTCGTACACAAATAGAATGTTACAATATCCGTCCATTGACATTTGCATGAATACAAATAGTTTGGACATTTGTATGACTAGTTCGAAAGTCGGTTAAATGGGGAGGTGGGAAAGCAGCTGTGCCAGTCACATCTGCAATGGATCCAGGGTGTATTTGAATGTCTGAACTATTCGTATGAACATTGCAACATTCAATTTGTGTACGAATATCTGAATTTGTACAAATTCATACAAGTGCAAATAAATATAGTGGCATATGCTAATTTATGAAAAGGACAAATAGTACATCTTGCCATACCCGTAAATCCTTTACAGTTTTCCCTAGTATATCTTCATCTCCTTTTGTTATGGTGCACAACAGCCATCAAAAGCTTTCCTAAGTTTTTGCTTGCTTATATTGTGGATATTATCTCATCTTTTCCACTTCTAGCATTGCTGCCTGTGCTGTGATTCTATGGTACCTGCCACATGCTGTGAAATCATATCATTATTTGCCCCAAAGGCAATGAAAGGCAGATCATCAGAAGGATCCATGTGAAATTTGGCATGATATTCTTTTCATCATAATCTGTTCTATGAGTGGTTATCCTGTCCTATGCAAACTCTTGTGTGAGGAAGAAAAAAATCAGACTCAGGCATAATTTGAAAATCCACTATCCTCCTTCTAACTTCTTTCTGGCAAGATCCCCATGAGCGAGGAGATGAATGCCCAGGGATCCATCCTGGGCTGGAGTACTGACTTTGAAGTGGCCCTGGAAGTTCATCTTATGGTCTTTAATGTCAATTAGAAATGGGATAGAAGTATGACTGCCACATGCTGCCACCTTTCTGTTGCTGCTGTTGCTGCAGTGATTCAATCACCTCTAGTACAGAGGTAATCATACTTACCAGGCGCTTGGTGATACACCTGGTAACTTTGGGATAGATGAGGCATTGCAAAGTACAGATGCCTGTTCCATCCCTGATCCTTGTACTCCCCTGGACCAATTTCCCAGGGAAGTTAAGGTGCGAATTCCCTCTGTGTTGATGTGTTCTTTTGCTTTGATGGTGACCCGAAGCTGAATAAAAACTTAGGTGTGAATGCAGGGACTTGTGTGCTATGCTCACAAACTGACTTCATTGTCTGAATTAATTAGCTCTAGCTTTGATAGATGGAATGGGCAGGGGAGCATCCTTTTGGCTTCTTTCTTAAACTTACAAGTATTGTCAAAGCATTTACAATTTACTTACAAACTTTTTAACAGAATGGAAATGCAATCTTCTCTATTGTGTTCCCATTTCAGTACACCTGTTGCCATGTTAGGTAGGGATGCCAGCGTACTGCCTACCTTTTAGCTCCCCTCAGAAACAGCAGTGGCCACAATGATGTTCCTGCATCACACAGCAGGATGTAAAGAGTCCTGAAAGAAGCATTTGGTTGACACTCGCTTCATGTGGGTGGCACAATAGCATTTGGGAGGAAATCACAATAGGCTGACTCATCTTTGACTTGAAATGAACCACAGAGAATTCTGCTTCTCAGGAAAGGTACTACAGTTAGGAAGGTTGAATACAAGAAAGCACATTGTTTCCTCTCTTTGAGATAATATGCAAGACAGATCTCCAGCCGTGGATATCCTGAAATGTTCCTTTGATAACAACAAATGCAACGATTAAGCTGCCAGGCATGAAAAAAAGACACAAAACAACCCTAAAGCATATATATATATATTCTTTTAAGATATGTTTCATATCATTTATGACAAGGACAGTGCATTAGTATTTGAATGCTTTGTTCTGATGTCTTGAAAATTCTGGCCTTAAATTTCATAGGAGTGCTCCTCCACATGTCTCCCCTGGTTCTCTTTTTTGTGTTTGCCCTGCCAATGTCTATTTAAAAATAATAATAATCATTTTCATTATAACACTTTAACAATCTGTGTGATTTTGTTCTCCTTTGTTTGAAGTAATATTCATAGTGCTGGGCATTTAAGAACATAAGTACCTAAGAGGAGCCCTGCTGGATCAGACCAAGCCCATCCAGTCCAGCATCCCATCTCACACAGTGGCCCACCAGTTGCTTCTGGGCATCTCAAGCAGAAGATGATTATTTCTGAACTAATTTATGATGATTGTCACATTCAGATTAAGACTGCATTCAGACATCATATAACTGCACAAAGTTTGTGTATAATTCTGCTAATTTGGGGTGCTGTCCGCATGCCAAACCATTGCTAGCTAGGGATGTGCACAAATGGGTTTTTTGGTGTTTGATTTGTAACAAATTGAATGTTTAAAAAATTTGTATTCATTCAAATAGATCCCCTTTGAATGTGGTAGGATTCTATTTGATATGAATGTATTTTTAAGAATTAGTACAAATATCTGATACAAACGCATATGGATCCTGAATACAGATTCTATACGAATGCATACATATCAGTTATGTATCCTATGCCAATGCATACGTATCAGATATGTATTGGATATGTATCCTATATGAATGCATATGTTTTGATACATATCTGATACGTAACGCAGGTTTAACAAATGTACAAACCATTTGTACGAATGTTCTGAAACATTTGTATCATACGAATGTTAATGTACGAATGTCATAACATTTGATTTGTGGATGAATGTCTGAATTCGTATGAATAATGAACGTAACGGATATTCATGCACAGCCCTGTGCTAGCCTGTACTTTGCAGTCAGTGGTTGCATGCATTTATTGTTGTAAAATTGCCATACTTCTCCTTGCTTTAGTGCTGATTTTCCCTTTTCCTAGAAGATCAGAGAAACATATAATGTTTGGTAATTAGGTTGCAATTTTCACAAAATTGTTGCAGATCTGAAGTCAGCTCAGCAAGCAACATTTCAAAATGAGTTATTCCAAGGTAGAAATTTGCATAGGCTTTCAGCTGTTGTTTCTTAATCCTTTTTTCAGGATGTTCCTAGCGAAGGAACAGGAGTGAACTGAAGTGTTCGGAGCTTTCCGCACTTGGTGCCCTGGTTGATGTGAGGTGAGCACCCAGATAGAGCATCTGCAGTTGAAGGAGCCAGTTCCTACCCAGGAACAGCTCCTATGTAGGAGCTTTCTCCATGTCAACTATGTGTGGTGCTTTACCTTCACTGGAGCTGGAGCCAGTAAGGCTCTGGGCTGGCCCATTTGCACCTCTTCCGTTGATGAAGGGAAATGTGATGCACCACACAAGCATGCTGGTGCATCATGTGATGTGGCATTTAAGCCCATGTGCATGGTACATCACAGTTGCCATGGGGAAGGCACCAGCAAACGAGATGGAAGTGCCCAGGTGCCCCTTTACAAGTAGGTGTCTAGATACATGGGGGGAGGGATCATGTGAACAATGTGAATGCTTAGTCCACATGTGGGCAAGTTTGCCTTTTGCTTCCCACAGATGAAACTTTATCTCAGTCATTCTCCTCTAATCTTTC
Organism: Aspidoscelis tigris stejnegeri; assembly: GCA_023333525.1. NCBI lineage: Eukaryota > Metazoa > Chordata > Lepidosauria > Squamata > Teiidae > Aspidoscelis > Aspidoscelis tigris. The sequence goes on along the minus strand of JALMGA010000002.1, from coordinate 83,602,704 downwards.
CCAACCCCCCTCCTTGATCCACAGGCCATTGCTGAATATACCCAGCAGATAAATTGTTTAGTCAAAAATTGTAGTAGCATTGAGACTGTTCATACAATGTTGCCCCTTCAAAATGCCCGTTGGCCATTCTGCACTTACTCTGGTGGGACAGCCAGAGGCTGGTAGCAATGGAGCAAATACACTGCATAGAGCTGCTTCTATCTTGTCTTTTCTTCCCTAAGTCACCCCTGAAATTTGCATCATTTGTATGACAGGAACTAAAAGAAACGGGACCAAGAATCTTATTGTTCTTCTAAGAGAGTCTCCAGATGTGCTTAAAAATCCAGCATATGATCAAATGGAAGCCTGGGTAGACAGACAGGTCTAGCACTGTGTTGGTTCTCTGCCAGTCCATCCAAGACTGAAAAAAGTTCAGGATTTCCTGCACTTTTTAGAAAAAGCCATCCTTCTTCCTACTGTGTCAACACCATTTTGTGCGGCCTTTGCTAGGCTGGATCAATCGGCCAAAAATGATGTAAGAAATGGCAGTGGGTGGTCATAAAATGTTGTGAAGCCCTGCCTCTGCACCAGACCAATATGACCGCTCCCGGGAGGCCATAGCAGAGAAATGCCATGATTTCTGAAAGTAGTTGGCTTTTTCCCTTGCCATCTGGAGAAATTGAAAGGGCTCATTCAGTCAGTTTGAAAAATTCACTGAGCTACTTGACATTGCCATGGGTCTAATAGGTCATATACTGAATTTAGAAGAAGCCTAATGTTGTCAGATGTTGTTGTTCAAATGTCAAAAGCTGAGCTGTGCTCTTCATCATTTGCTGCTAACCCAACTGGCTGAGCCTGTGAAGGCAAAGGCCAAAGGACTGAAAATGTCACATGGGAGGATAAGCAGAAAAGACAGAATTTGAGAGACTTGAAGAAATATTAAGCTCAGGCTTGCAGGCAATAATCTTCCAAACCTTTGCATGTCTTTGAGATCCACCTGCTTGTAAAAAGAGAAGATGAGTGTCTGTAGTAACTCCAGCTTTGCCATGCTCTCAGCTTGAGGCCTTTTGTGCATAATGAGCAGATGGATGATAAATTAGCACATCTGGTTCTTCTGTCTCTTGATGGCCTTCAAGTATTAACCTCTGAAAGAACTGATTCTATTTCAGTGAATTAATTCAACCCAAATACTGAATACTACTTCATGATTTAGTACATTTTTTTTTTGCTTTTTCAGTCCATACCTTCCAAATTTTGAAAATCAGAAATAGGAAGACTTTTTCAATAACTAAATAAATACATGCGTAGCATACCTTAAGAATTAACGTAGAAGATCCAAAATAAGAATATAATGACATAAGAGGAGCCCTGCTGGATTAGTCCACAGCCCATCTATCCCAGCATCCTGTCTCACACAGTGACCCACCAATTGCTCCTGGACATTCTCAAGCAGAAGACAAAGGCAAAACCTTCGCCTGCTCTTGAATCCCTGCAAATGGTCTTTAGAGGCACCCTGCCTGTCTCTCCAACCTGGAGGCAGTACCTAGCATCCCTTCTAGTAGCCATTGATGCATTAATAGAGTACTGTACACACATTTCTAGTTAGGTATAGTAAATGTTTTGTGAATGGAACCCTTATATAAACAAAGGGACATGCATTTTTTTTGCATTTTATTTAAAACATTTCTATTTTGTTCTTCATAAAAATAACATTACAAACAAAACAAAATCATCAAGTTATTAAGACAGCCAGCATGCATATTCAAATTGGAAGAAATTTCACCATTTACCAAGGACTACCTGGGATCTAAGTGCTTAAATATGTTTTGAAGAAGTATGAAGCCCTCAACATAGTTGGTGCTTTCCTTATTTTGGAGTAGGAGAGGTATTTGGTGCCACCACTGGAAAGGCCTTCTCCTTGAATGAGGGAAGACAACATCCTAGCATAGTTTCAAAGATGCCATAGATGCGTATCTTGTCTGTGAAAGTTATATGGTTTTTAGTGAGCATGAAAAAGCAAATTGGCTCCTTCCTTGTACATACACTGAAATAGATATGATTATTTAAGTTAGTACCAGGATTTCTCAAGGGCTAAGTGTCTGTTATTGATTTAAACAAGATTAATAAATTCTTTCATTAGGTCATCGATCTCAGATATACATCACATGTAACCTTAATGCCAAATTGAGCAAGAAAAGCTGTAAACTAATGTCTGTTACCACCTGACCATTTTCCATTAGTGTGAAAGAAAATTAAAGAATATATTTTGCTTTCTTAAGACCATTTTACAAAACTTATTTATTACCAAAAGTGAAATGTAGGTAGAATGGTTCTGTATGACAATGAAAGGAAAGCAATCTTGAATCTGGTTTCTTTTTAATTTTCCTACTGGATATAATAATCTTCCCGCACTACCAAGTAATTCACTACCCTTCTCCTTGGAAATTCCCACACAGGAACGATGTCTCTAAACAATTCTTTGGGGTACTCAAAAACCTCCTCCTTCACTTGAAAGAAGCAATTGCCGTGATGAGAGACTGCAGCTGTTCTGGTGCTGCTGAGAAACACTGAAATTTGGAGAAATGAGGTGGAACTGATAAAAGCAACAGGAGAAAAAATTGCATAAAGATAACAATATTTTTCATGCGCCCACAAAAACACGTTAAAACCTATACAGCAAAACATTTTTTCACGATGAAATCATAGACTGAAGGAAGTTCTGACAGTCACATAAGACTAACAGATGTGGTAATATAACTGTGCGAGATGTTTGCCTCAGAAGATTGCTCGGCGAAACATTTATTTATGTCCTTGTTGATGAAATTATACCTACTATCTTTGAAAAGTCTCTTTTCATCCAAGGAGCCACCAAGATTATTAGTGCGAGTCGGAAAATTATTTGACAAAGGAATATTGAAGAAGTAAAGAACATTAACAAGTTGAATGCTGGAAGATCACTGTGCCATTTCTATGTCAGGTTAACCCAGCCACAGAACTGTGTGTTCCCAGAAGCACAACAGAAAGGATGAAATCTGAAATAGAAATAAGACTCAGCATAGCCACACAGATTGCTCCAAAGAAACACTGTTGTTATCAACCAGTAGTGATTGTACTCAGTGGCAGTGTTCTCACTATTAGTCACAGACTAATAGAAGGCATCAGCCAACAAAGACCTGTTTGCACTTTCCTCAATGGAATTCTACAATAATTATTAGGCTATTCCATGGAAGTTAAGATCAGGCACAGAGGAAGGCATCTGCACTTCAGCTGCTGGTGCACTCCCCAGTTGGGTCACCAGCATTTGAAGTGCAGATGGCTTGGCCAGGGCAGACTACACCACCACGGCAGTGACCATGGCAGCATCCAGTTTGTGCTGGGATGTTACCATGCACCCATGGCACATGACTGCACAGCTGAAGGTTTTAGCAATGTGAATGAATATTCGTAACATTGGAAATTTGTACAAATTTAGACAAATTCAGACATTCAAATTTCAATCAAATGTAGGCACACTGAAAGATTGACATTTGAATTTGAATAAAATGTTTTGATGCATTTGTATGAAGCTTCCTATGGGATTTGTATGCATTCGTATGGGATTCATACGGGATTGAACATTCATATCAAATACAAACCCTACCACATTCTAAGGGATCTATTAGAATGAATACAATTTTTTTTGCATTTGATTTGATGAAAAAAAAAAAAACCATTTGTGCACATCCCCAGTAGGTGCGCCATCCCACCCACTTGCAGCTTTACACCGGGAAGACAGTGTGTATACTGTGGACCGGGAGCTCACCAGTGGCTCCCAGTCAAACTGTGGATATGTTTTTATTTGTCCACAGCTACTGAAAATCTGGGCAGCTGGAGGGTGCTCCCAGACACCCCAGGATAGTAATGGTGGTATGGTGTGTAGAGCACCTGCAACCACTCTGGAAATGTAAGTGCAAACAGGCCCTGATATTGGCAATCTTTAGGGATATATGGTCTTGAAGGCTACCTGTCTGCAGCAGTCAGCAGCCAGATTGACTGGTAAGTGTGTGAAGGAGCTTAGTATGTGCACTGGAGTAGAGAAAAGGTGGATAGAAGAAATTTCTTTTCTCTATCACACAACACTATGAAGCTGATGGGTAGGAGAGTTGGATCCGACAAGGGGAAGTATTTCTTCACCCAGAGGGTAATAGGTTTATGGAATTTGCTGCCGGAAGAGGTGGTAACAGCTACCAGTCTAGATGCCTTTAAGGCAGGGTTAGACAACTTTATGGACGACAGATGTATCAATGGCTACTAGAATGAATGCCTAGGTGCATCTTTCAGGCTGGGTGGGAAAGCAAGACACTTCTAAGGCCATTTGCTGGGATTCAAGAGCAGGAAAAGGTTTTTCCTTGTCTCTGCTTGAGATGCCCATGAACATTTGGTGGGCCACCATGTGCGACAGGATGCTGGACTAGATGGGCTGTGGCCTGATCCAGCAGGACTTCTCTTATGTTCTTATGTTCTGAGTCATTCCCTTTGTTTTGCTATGGTTTGGCTCCCATATACCACCAGGAATAGCCAAACAATATTATGCAAGCAATTGTTACTTCTGGAAAACTAATGCTTAGGAGGATCATGGAGGGTGAGTCTAGCAGTGCATGTCAATGGCAGGACAGAGATCAGACCAAATGAACCTACTTATCCCCTTTCCCCCATAATGTGGACTATCCTGTGCCAAGCTAACACACACTGGAGTGGCCTAGCCCTAAAACAGGCCAAAGGCTATCTGCAGGCCAGTCAGCCTGTGCAGCCGGCCCTGAAGGCTGGGCCAGCCCTTGGAGCCAGCCCTAGAGCCATCCCAGAAAAGGAAGTAGAGGCAAGCATGTGTTCAGCTCAGTCTGCTGGGATCTGTAGTTCCAGGAGGAGAAAGCAAGTGGCTGAAAGTGGTGGCTGAGAAGAGAGGGAATGAAGATGGAGGTTGTGAATTATGTCAGTAAAGAAGAATAGCAAGGAGAAAGCGGGCAGGTAGGAGGGGCAGCAGGTAGGCATGGGTCAGGTATAGGAGGAAGCAGCGGGCAGAATCAAAAGGGAGATGGAGGAATCAGGGCAAGTGGAAAGGGACACTCAAAGCAAACAGGGGTGGCTTGAACCTGAGATGTCTGGGTGCCTTGATAAGAATTCCAAAGTCAGCTTGCGGATGATGGAGTCTGTGCCCATCTCTGCTCATTTATTGTATCCTTCCCTTGCACCAAAAATTTCCTGTGATGTTCTTGCTGTGCTGGTTAAGCTGTAACAGTGGTAAGTTAGGTAAGTATTATAGAGTAAAATTAGTTGAGAAGGGCAAGCCTGCAGGGGCAGAGCTTACAGGCCCAAAGAGAAAAAGGGTGGGGTGAGCAAGCTCTAGCAGCTGATCAATCAGAGAAGACAAACAGCAGGGGAGAAGGCTTAAATAGTGGGAGCAGAATGACAGTTAGTGTTGGTTATCTTAATGACTGAAGGCTAGGAGAAGGGCCAGATCCCTAGGTGCAGCCTTAAGGAGTGAATTAAGGTTTGGGATCCTGAAAGTGAGAAGTGTAACTGATTATAGGCTGCATCCCCAAAAGACTTATTTGCCTCTCTAATGTCCCTCTACTGTCACTCTATTCAAGCGGACTTTAAAAGTGCCATACAAATCCGGAATAAGTGTCCGCATGAGGTTCAGCAAAATGCGCATTTTTAACGCACCTTCTGTCGCCATGGTAGCTGTGCTTTCTTTGCGCACATCTTTTTCTCCCCACCCCTGCTCTTGTTGATAGGGTGCCAGCAGGAATTGGGAGGGACTGCGCTCGGCACGGCCACAACCAGGAAGACAACCCCTGACAAGCCCAAAGGAAAAATAGCCATCGGTTCTCTGTTCGTCTCCCAGATCTTCCGCCCCCCGAAATGGCTTCTCATGCTGGCAAAGGCAGCAGCTGCAGCTAGTGGCTGTGCAATTGCTCATTTACTCTCATTCCCTGTTATCGCTGTCAAAATCCACCCCATACAGTGCACGATTGCTCATTCACTCACCACTTGCCCTGTTATCACTGTCAAAATCCACCGCATACAGTAGCAATAATCCACCCACTTCACACCTGATAGCAATTGCAACAATGTTGCAGTTCTGCATGATTCTGGCTCTTCAGTTCTGAGCTTTAGAAAGGGAAGCTGCTTGCGTTATTGCTGTGTGTGTAGGCAGCAATCCCCGCCCCTTTTGCCACGGAGCGTCCCCAAGGTAAATGTTGCATGGAAAACCCGCGACTTCCAAAAAGAGTGCTCAAAGTCTTATTTAAAGGGCACTTTTTTGTTGCGGGTTTTCCTCGTTTTGTAGCGCTGGAAGCACGCTGAAAAGCCTGGCATGGGGGCGGTCAGAAGTAAAAGAACATTTTTAGCACACTTTAAATTGCTTGGGGACAGGGCCATAGAGTCTCTGTTTAAATGAAGAAAGTTCAGAAGTTGAAACTGGTTATTGTGTATCAAAGAAAAGTGTTTCTTTACTTCAAACTGGTGTGCTTTAGACTAGTTGTCTTGGTAACAGGCCTTTGGATACAAAGTGCCTCAGAACAGAGTCAAGAAGCAGCTTGTATTTACTGCTGAACACGGAAAGAAATCAAATCTTCTAAGTATTTTTTGAAGCTGGCTCTAAGTGAAATAAAACCCCATTGTGGTTAGTGGAGCCAGGTGGTAGTGGCTAGTAGTATAATGCCTCAGGTCAAAACCTGCACTTGTTATTTTCATGGGCCTGTGCACTTGCCAGGAGAACATCGAGTTTTGCTCTTAGGAACAATTATACTAAAACATTCACTGTGACTGTTTTGTCTTTGGAGGGTCAAACACATTTGATTGCTTTGTTCTTGGGCCCATCTGTTGCAACACTGCAGCACTGGTGAAGCTCCAAATTGATCGGAAGTTTTGAAGGGTTCCTATTATAAGAAAAAGAGAAAAGGTCTTTCTGCACTTACCCCAATCTGGAAATCAATTGAGCTAATTGAACAGGTCCACCAGTATACTAGCTGGTGGCATACTGGACCAAGGAGGTGTGCAACAGGAGTACGCCTCCATAGTCTGGTTTACTCAGGGAGTCATTTTGGTGATGCAACATGGTGTCTCCCCAAGGGCTCTGAGATTAGAAACCTTTGTCCCTGTCTGCTGGAACTTTCAATGGTGGCTCCAAAGCTTGCATGATCTGAGCTAGAACAGTCATTTAAATGCAATCAGCCTTGTCCTAGTCCAGATCAATATGACCCAGCTTTTGGAGGGATTGCATCATGTCAAGGAGCTGATTCAGATCAGCAAAAGCTTTGATGAATACTGGATAATCTGATTCACGGATGAATAGGGGCTACAGATGTAGGCCGTATACAATTTGGCCACGAATCTATGAATTTGTACATATTCTACCAATTCCAGATGTCACGAATATTCATGCACATCCCTACCACCACTAGTAGTAAATGCTATAAACTGATGATCCTTTATGTGAAAAAGATCTTCCCTTTGTCAGTCTTAACTTTTCAGTTTGGTCTAGTGGTTAGGGAGCCAGAATCTTATCTGGTAATACCGCATTTTATTCTACACTCCTCCATGAAGACAGCTGGGTAACCTTGGGCTAGTCACAACTCTCTTCTGAGCTTTCACAGCCCCACCTACCTCACAGGGTGTTCTGTTGTGGGGAGAAGAACAGAAGGTTTGTCAGATGCTTTGACTCCCCTTAAATGGGCAAGAAAAGCCAACTCCTCCTCCTTCCTCCTACCCATCAGCTTCATAGTTCTAGTGTTGTGCAATGGAGAAAATATTTTTTTCTCTTATCACCTTTTCCACACTGTGCATGATTTTATAAACTTCAGTAGGTCACCTCTTAAACAGTCTTTTAACGATGATTTCATAAGAGAGGTCTCCCAGCCCCTGACCATTCTGGCAGCCCTTTTCTGCCATCAGATTTTATTATGTTACTGATATCTGTCAACAAATGTGCAGAATGAATCTGACATCCACACTGATGTCACCATATCCAACCCCTGCAGTGCTTCCATAAACTCTCATATAAAGCACTTTAACAGCTCTTCAGCCAACTCTCCCTATGTGGCAGCGATGCTGTTGCTGCCACTTCGTGGGACTTACCTGTCATCATACTCAGGAAATGAATCCTCTGTCATGGATTCCTCTGCTGGGTTCTTGATACCAGGGTGTAGGAGGTTCCCATAGTATTAAGATCTCAGTAGCGGAATACTGCTTGGCTGGTAGGGGTTTCTTCCCATCATCAACCTCACTACAGGAGAGTCCCTGGTTTTGATCCTTATGCCAGAATAGCTTAATGCTGTGCTTAAAGAGCAGGAAACAGGGCATTACATTCCCTTGATCTTTCCTTGGTCACAGATGCCCCTTTGCTCTCATATACACAGACATTTGTTTTCCCTTTGATTGCAGCTGGTAGCTTTGGGGATGCTACAAAACCTCTCATCATCCCCTTTCCTATGTTGATATTTTCATTTCCCCTATGCAGGACTCTTTCAATGCAGATAGAAAGAGCACAGCCCCTGAAAAACTCAAGTATTCTGTGGTTCAGCAGTTCCATTTCTTGTGGAGCATTTCTCATTTCTTGTTTCAGTTTACCACCACCGTCATTTCTTGCTTGTAGAACCATGGAGTCAATGCTGAATAGAAATCAGTGAAATGCCTCGTGGGAAATAGCAGTGCCCTATCTAACCCGCTGCCTGTTTCAACATATAGTAGCACACAGGAACAGGATGATTTGAACATCTGAAGAGATTGAAGCACTAGTCCAAACCAATGTAGACAACATCACTTCCCCTGCTATGTGATTCAGTATGGGACAAATCCCCATATCCTTGCAGGCATTGCTCTATCTTAGCAGCAGCTGGTGCATGGTGTGACCTGCTTGATTTCCCCAATTATCTTAATATCTATTACTCCAGTTAAATTGTGCTCTAAGTATTTCAAAGGCAATTGGATATAGCAGGACATAATGAACATGTTCTTAAAAAATGAAATTTACATAGATTAGGTTTAGAGTGTGCTGGTGAAAAATGTCCAAATGAGAATGGAACATGCATGGAATAAAAACACTGATCTCTTATTTATAATAGGATAGAAAGACAGAATGCATCTCTTGGTTAGTGGCCAGTCCATTAAATAATGCAAATTTATTTTGCTAAAGCAAATTTCTTTTCTCCTGTTTCTCTATGGCTCTTTCTTCACTTAGCTTAGTTTGGTACTCCAGGCTATTTCTGAGTCTCATTGATCTGCACATAAGTGCAAGAATATCCGTATTATTCATTGTCTGTATGAATTTGGCCGAATCTGGATATTCAGATTTGAATCGAATTTTGGCACATTAAAATTCAAATCAAATGCTTTGGAACATTCATAGAAAACTTCGTTACATTCGTGAACCTGGGATGTGGGAAAGTGGCTGCCCCAGTCGCATCAGCAACAGATCCAGAGGAGATTGGGAGTGCATTGAGAGTAGCTTCAAAGTGGCTTCAGGGCGGATTTGATGTGTTCTAAGTGGATACATATAGGATTTGTGTGGAACATTCAAGTAGAATGTTGTTAGTCGCAACCTGACAATTCTTTAAATAAAAATAACATAAAATAAAAATTTGTGCACATCCCTACTGTGAGGCCCCATCTACCATTTGCACATTCCATCTTCATTGGACAGAGCACAATCCTGATTAAGATTACCAATAGACCTTGACATTGGCATCAAGGTCTACCATGTCTCCCTGTTCACAACTATTGGGAGATCCATTTCAGCACCAAAGCATACCACTGAATTTTTGTTCCTACCCCTTGGAGCCTAGCCCCAAAGCTCATGTGAGTGTCAGGGCTAGTGTGGGAGCTGGTCTGGATTAGCACCATCATGCTGACATTCTGGTTCATACCACAGAGAAATTAGTGTAGGAAGGGCCTATGTTTGCCCCTACAGACTAATACATTTTGGTTTTTCTAATGAAGTACAAACCAATGTGAAAAACAGAAATGCTGCAGCCACCTAGGAGGGACAGAGCAGTGATTGGAGAGCTGATCATCAATCTGACCTGGAATGTTGCTTTGTCCCTCCTCCATGGCTGCAGCATTTGCAGAACATACGTGGCCCATGAAGGATGAGCATGGTAAAAGAGAATAAGAAAAAGCCTGCATTTCACTGAACATTCGTGCTTCCAAACAGTTATTTGAAACAGTGTTCCCCATTGGTTTCTACTTCCTACTTAACATCTTAAAGTGAAATTTTGCTTAGGTTTTACATTTTTAAAAAGCAGTGTGGTAGAAAGACTTGAAGGGACTTTTACCACCAAGAAAAACTAAGGCAGAATTTGCATGGTGTCCTAAGGGTGCTTTGAATGCACAATGAAGGAGAAGTGTCCCTCAGAGCTCTTCAAGCCATTCCCAACTGTCAGTTTTGGAGGCTCGTCATCAAAACTGACTGCAGGGAGCAGGTGTGTGTGGAGAGCAACCTCCATAACACCCCCTGTCTCAGGGAAGTGAAGATGTGAAAAGGCCCAGTGTGTGGCCCTCATGTTCCCAGGATGTTTCTAATTTACCTTTTCTAGTGGCCTTCATGTTCTCAACCATCCTCTAATCCACCTTTTCTAGCACAGAATGTCCATGAGAGGGGAGAGGGGCAGATAGGTGTATGAACCATCCCACCTTGAAGCCTCCTCTGAGGTACCTCAGAAGTGCTTTTTTGTTGTTGTTGTTGTTGTTGTGTCTTATAACCTGAGAGTCATAACGTTCTCAGGCTAGAAGCAAAAGAGGTGATAACATGCTTAGTCACTAACCATTTTCTGCCTTTCAATCTCACTCCAAAAATTAGCACACCATGGGGTCGTCGTACCTGTTTAGATGATAAAGCCAGCCTGACTATTCTCATTTTTCTTTATTGGCTTCAGAGGCAGAGCCAGATGTCACTGAGGGAGGACGTTCACTTCGGTGCTCTATTTTATTCCTTTTATTTCCTTAAAGAAGTGTACATATATTGGCTTCCAAGTGAGAGCCTGGAAATTCAGTGAAAGGTCACTGTTAATATAGAGCTACTGTTTTCCACTATAGTTATCCAATACTTTCCTTTAAAATCGACATTAAAGCCATGATTGGCTTTGAGTGATCCCTTCCACTATGCTGGAAATTTCTCAGGTCACAAACAAACAAAAAACAAACACAATAAGCATTTTCTGAGGTACACCAATAATCAAGGTTGGTGCTTGTCAAGCCTGATAAACCACTTTGAAACAGTGAAGTACATAGAAAACACTTTATGTACCTACTTTACATTTCCTAAGTAGTTTATATCAGTTTCCTGGAGACTTGTTTTGAATAGCTAAGAATAACTGAAAGACTTCCAGCACTTCGCTATCTCTTTATACAAGGCAGCATTTTAAGTTGATTTCCCAAAGGTAGTTCTTCAATAAGAAAGGGAGTCTACAAAAAGTAGTAAAAGTCTGCTTTGACTGAGCGAAATAACCTATTATGAGAATTAATGAAAGGATTTCACACTTAAGCCTCTGCAACTGCAGAAGAAGAGAGAACTTATGCAGTCTTAGGTCTACTCAGAACAAAGTTCTAGCAGCAGACCAGCCAGAAGTGGACCGAGATAAAGGGCTGCTATCCAACTCAGCGGCAGCAGCATGGTGCCATTTGCCACTCATGTCACCTGGAGAAAGTAACAGGAACTGTGGTCACAGCTGGCCACATTCATTTGGTGCCACCCATGGATGTCACCTTGCTTTGCTTCGCTTCACTCTGGGAGGGCCCAATCCTGCCACCTGACCCTGGTGCTAATGCCCTGGTATCCCTACCACTGCTGCAGCCACTACCACTGCTGCAGCCACATTTCTGTCATCCCCAACCTTGCCCCTGCCACATCCCTGCTGTTGCCCACCACCACACTGAAGCTTACATTTTACCAGGTGAAGAGGACCCACAAAGGCTTCATATAGTGGCAGGGGTGGTAGAGATGGGGGCAGCAGGGGCATGATACGTGTGACTAGGCCGTCCCAGGCTAAAAACTGCCTGAGTTCTCTGTCCATCCCTGAGATAGACAATCTTTGTAGAATGTGACCACAGCCTACATGTTGTTCTGGAAGGAAGGAAGGAAGGAAGGAAGGAAAGGAAAGGAAAGGAAGGGAAGGAAGGAAGGAAGGAAGGAAGGAAGGAAGGAAGGAAGGAAGGAAGGAAGGAAGGAAGGAAGGAAGGAAGGAAGGAAGGAAATAATGTCAGTTTTATATTGTTTTATGGTTTTTGTTTTTATGTTATTGTGAACTGCCCTGGGACCTTCAGGTGAAGGGTGGGATGTAAACAAATACTCAAAATAATAAACAAACAAATAAATACTAATTCTAACAACATTAACATTTTGTCAGGTGCAGTTTGCACAAACTGGGTGCCCTATGTGGTCCACACCTGCTACATGAATAACCTTACGAAAATCTTTGCTGTTTTGGTTTGTGGGCATTTGTCTTCCATTCACGAGCCTCTGGCTCCATTCATATCGGAACACAGAATTTTGATTAACTTTGTTCATATCAGAACAGATTCTTGTTATAGTAATTTTTATTTTGCAATAATTCTGGTTATAATTATTATTTATTTATTTTTTAAAAAATACTTTCATTCTCCTGGGGCATGCCTGAAATAAAAACAACTTTCACATCCTGACCCTCTTACCCCCACCCAAGCGGATTTATACATCACTGGCAAATAATGCCCCATATTAGTCCAGGAGGAAAGAGAACGAACAGACTCACTCTTTGGATGAGCTCCCAGAGTGCCAGATGCAGAAACAAAGATGAAAGGGAGGGGCTGAAATTCTCTGTAATATTTCTCTAGTGAAAAATATGTAATCTGCGACTGAGAGGCATTCTTCCACATCACAGACGTACAAGCAATTCCCCCATTGTGCTGTATAATCAAGTCCTTTTGCTATCAACGATTCAGTGCAGGTACATGACCTTACATACAGTAGGTCATTTAATCTCTATCCTCGATGGCCTACTTAATGCCAATTAATTAATACGGCTGTAATGATTTATCCACATTGTTGATTAATTTCCTAAGTGATTTTCCACATATCTTATTACGACTGCAGCGTTGCAGTGGGAGAATAGGCTACGGTGCTGCAAGCGATCTTTGACTTCAAATGCAGTTGAAAGGATGTGTTGTAAAGTGGAAACTTAAAGGCCTGAGTCCTTTGGTAAGCAGAACACTGCAAAGTATCTTCCTAAGACTCATTTGCCACTTCTGTGTTCCATGCAGTGGCATGAAACACAGAATTTGCCTCTGGGCCAAATCAAGCAATTCAGCCAGCATGGTGAAGACCACACCAGCAGACTTCTGAATGACGTCTGCTGGTCCCAACCTAACCTCGGAGGTCAGGAAGGAAACTCCCCCAGTCTCTGATGTTACAGGCCAGGGGAATTATTGCAGAATGCTGCCCATGGCCAATTCCTAGGGCCATTTCGGGAGGCTACCAAAATATCACCAGGCTCCACATGCTGTTGGAGTACTCTCCACCCCAATTTTCATGTCATAAGTCCTGGTCACACAAATCTAAGACAGGACAGCTTATTCATTAACTCAATCTGACATCATACCAGTGCTGGTCATACCTAGATCATTACAGGTCATCAGGTTGTCTCCACCTTGGGCCACCTCGCTCACACCTTCATCTGAGATTGACCTGAGCCTCCTCTTGACTTTCCACCCGTTTTCTTGCATCAAATCTAAACACTGTAGCAGCTTTGGTTTGCTCTTTAGCTGGGAAGAAGCTTCTGAAGTTTGCCAGCTAAAAACCAAAGCCGCCAAAATGTTTAGAGGCAGTTTAGCGGAGGAGCACTTTTGTGCTGAACTGCCTCTAAACAGTGTAGCGGCTTTGGTTAGCTTTTTAGCTGGCAAACTTCAGAAGCTGCTTGTCGGTGATTGGGGAGCCAGGGTGGAATAAGGGTTGCAAGAAGAGGTTCGTGGGACACCAAGGGCCAAATGGCCCCTCTCATCGCTGTATCTTTACCTGTCAAACTGGGGTGATCAGTTCTTTTACGTTTGCCTGGCGATCAGATCACAGAGAGAAGAGGCTCATTTCTGTTTGATCACTGTTTGAAAATGGCCAGTAGCTGCGATCGGGGAAGGGGCATTGGGTGGCATTTCCCTGCCCTCACTACAGCGGGTGGCACAGGGCTTGGTGACACCAACCCGGCTCCTATCAGGAGAGAGGGTTCAGAGAGAAAATGATGTTGTTTCCCTGAGCAGGGGTTTACCAAGGTTTGCATGGGGACAGGCATATTCAACTTGAGCCTGTGCTTTCGTCAATCGCATGGGGATAGGTCAATTCGGACTCGGCTCCATATTCAGACTAAATTTTATCCAGTTTGGACTAAATGGAGTGCATGGGGCCTTTGTGTTTGTGGTTCTTTTTAAAGCCTACTCTCCTTCCTTCATGCCCCCTTATTCTTTATGTGCTTTTCTTCTCTGTGTGATTAATTTTTAATAATAACAATAACAATAATAAAATATTGTGTAAAAATGCTAGATAGAGGAATCATACACATAAACTGGGATGAGAAGGGAAGGTGCTTCATGAACTCTGTGCATGCCAGTTGGTTGAAGGAAAGACTGTACCCCACCACCACAGCACAGTTCAGCCTCCTTTAGCCTGTCCCCTGATCCCACTTGAAGCAAAGACATCCTGAGATGCCAGGACAGACTGAGTCCTTGTCAGTCCTGTAAAAATGAGGACTCTGGTTAAGATGATCTAATGGGGATAGGGTGGCTTGGAAAAATTTACTTAAGGTATTGTGGTTCAGTCTCCTCACGTATGGTAGGAATTGCTGATCATGGATCTTTAAGTGGAGAGATTTGGTGGTCAGAGAGTGGCTTGCCGCTGACTTCTTCCTTACTCCTTGAAGATAGCTGTTTTGGATGACACTTCACATAAACCAGCAGTGATCAACTGTGGCTCTCCAGATGTTCTTGAACTACAAACTCCCAGTACTTCATAGGGCACAGAAAGCCTGGAGTTGTACTCAAGAACATCTGGAGAGCCACAGTTCATCAGCTCTAACATAAGCTAATTATATCAGGCAACATTTCATAGTTTGCAGAATTCAACATATGATCAACCTTGTTTGAACAGGGCAGGGGGTAATGTAAACCAAGCATTAGTGACCTATTTTCCACCTTGTATGATTAGATGTCTTTATGAGGAAATCATAAGGACAGAACATGGAGTTCAGCATCTTCCCCACAGTTCAGGTCCCTCTATGCACCCACTTCTTGTATTTTGAGCGTATGGAAGAAAAAGGTCTATCTAATGTATGACTATGACATGAAGGAAATCTGCCCAAATTCTCCTTTCTACTTAAATCTTGGAGTGCCCCAAAGTGCTATCAGAATGAGCCTGAGAATTTCATTTAATTTTGCTCTTAAATGTATATTTGAATTGGGGAGGTTCAAGTCCCTGATGATAGCATGTGAAATAAAGGTGGCTTCCAGGCATTGGTTACTTATTCTGCTATATTTGGATAGAATATCCAAATAATGTGGAACACGTAATCACCATCTGGATGCAGCCAAAGTCTTCAGAGCTCATAATGAATGTAGATCTCTTCACAAGGTTGGTGTCATGGTGGAGGCAGGCTGCAGGGAGGAATGGCTCCATAAGGACATTCAAAAATTAACAGAGCCTGCACAGGAAACAAGAAGAAAAAATTCCTAGGATTTGGCAAAACCAGCAGTTGTTAGTTCAGATGGTTTGGAGTAAACATCTAAGGAAATGAAGTAATGACTTGACAGAAGTGCAGATGTGTGAGTTATACAGGGTAAGGAGATCAAGAAGAAATAACAGTACTGAGCCTAGAGGAGTTTGGGGCTGCCTGTAGATTCAGATCCTCTGACTGCAAAGATTTCTGGTGGAGTGAAATGTTTGTAGTGAACTGGTGAATTTGAATGTTAGCTTGTAAGATGACTATAAAAAGTGTGTTGTGACATCCATACCCGATGTTCTTTGCGCTTATTATAGATCTGGATTAAGGGCTGTGGGCAAACCATCTTTCCATTCAGGAAGGTTGAGATAGAGGGTGGAAAGTCTGCAAATAAAATGGATAGAAAGGAAAAGGTGTGAGCAGTCGGACCTGAAGATGGGCTGAAGAAAGTTTAAAGTGGAGGTGCGACCATGGCCAGGGAATTTCTTAAACTGGATAGCAGGCTGCTCACCTACATTTTCATGTGGATCAAGGAGGCCATGACACCTGTTAGTCTTGTTCTGTGTTCACAAGATGGAGCTAGATTCAGATTAAGAGGTCCTTAATCCAGATCTCTTGTGGATCTGTTTTGGGCCCACAAGAGCACCAAGGACTTTGTTCCAGATCACAGGAGACATGCAGATGGCATGCCCCCATGATCTGGAACTACAGGGGGGCTATTTTTCAGTGGCCTGCCATTCTGCCATGAGGGGTGTGGGGAGGCAGCTGCAAAGCTCATGCAAGATCTGCAGGCATAGGGAGGCCCTTGTTAATGCTGATGAAAAGACGAAATGTTTAGGAAGACAGCAAATTGTGATGTTTAATACTAATGGCTCAGATATGAAAATTTGGCAGAAAAGAGATGATGTCATATTGACACTGCTGAAAATCTGTAGGAGTCCAGCATGTTCTATTGGTAGAATTCACAGTGTCTGGATAGGATCTGAAATGAGGAGATGATTGAGATAGATGACTAGAGTTGTCTCAAAAGAAAAGTGCATGTTGATAATTCAGCCTATCCAGGAATCACACTGGACTACCATCCCTCCAGGTAACTCCAATAATGACTACCATAAAGTTATCAGACAACATGACCCTTTCCACACTCGGCCTTGTTCTGGAATATATCTCAAGATAGGGTCTGTTGTCTGCATGCCAATGCAGTTCACGGCAGGTCTCACCCAGGGCCTCCCATAGTCCCACCAGTATTCAGATAGCAGGACCCTATTCCAGGATATATTCCAGACTAAGGCCAAGTGCAAAAAGGTCCCATGAAACAGCTTGCACACCATAGCTTAGTAATAACTCTTAAAAAGTCATCCAAAAGTGGCTAGAGCTACCTCGTCTGCTCCAATAAAACATCTTTTATGAGTGACTGAAGGAGCAGCACCCACCAAAGGAACAACACATTTTCAGAAAGTTAGGGAAACTCCAGGATGCAATTAGTTATAGATAAATTGGTGAGCAGCTGTACTAACAAAATAGCAGATGATGGGGATACAGGAGGTGTTATGCAGAGGGCAATTATAGCTCAAGGAACAGAAAGCAATATTGTGCTGTTTCAACTCTGATGAGCAGCAGGGGGAAAATCGGCTTGAACTGCTACAAGCTAAAGTTCCATTTTCTAAATGCTAAAAGCAGGTTATGTGGGGACCAAGAGCAAAGAACAGGCCTTTCCACACCACCAGGTACATATAAAGGGCTTTCTGCATGCACTTTAGTGCAGATTAGACAGGCTCTGCCCTTGATTAGTATGCTTTGTCCACACAGGATGGAATGTGATCCATATCAGGAAGCTCCTGATATTGATTATTGGTGAACCTTATTTATGAGCTCCATTGGCTTATTAAGAGAGCCGAATCTGCATCATGAAGCTGTGCAGAAGGTGCCTGCTTCTATGTTCCAGTTTACAAGGGAACTGATTTTGCCTTACTATGCTGCTGAAATGAGCCCACCAGGAGCCTCTGTGTGAGACGGGATGCTGGACTAGATGGGCTGTGTGACCCAACTTAGCAGGGCTCCTTCTATGTCATGTCTGTGCCCCTTGGTCTTTTCTGGTCTCTTGAATGTTTTTGCTGCTTACCAATGATTGTTTCTTCTTGCAGTACGTCCAGCTCACTGCTGTTTCAGATTTTTGTTCTAGAAGTTATCTCTCTGACTGTTGTTACCAGTCTGATTCATGAGTTTTTCTTCTTTTCTTTTCTAATTATTCCAAACATATATCTTTCTGTGTTATTTGTAGTCTTTGCGCATTGATTTAGTCAAGGTACCTTTAGTGTGTGGAGTACAATTTCCCCTCCAGTTTTGTTCTTGCTTTTTATCAGGCACAAACAAAGAAAGATTAAAAGATACATTTTATTAATGTCAAAGATCTGCCTAATCAAATCTGCCTTCGTAAGAGATAAGGGTTTTGGCCTAGTATCAAGAAGGCATTGCAGCATTGTTTTGAAGAGTTTCACCTATGATATAACATCTAGTAGTGCAAATATACTTGCATTCTTGGCCAGAAAATACAAGCTCTGAGGTCCTTTTTCCTGGTTGAATCTCAGCAGGACCTTGACTAGTGGTGTTGCTGGAGTTGGGTTCTATAACACTGTTTATACAGCATGGAAAAAGAAAATAGACCACCCTAAGAGTTAGTCAGGGGTGTGTGAGGTATGTGACCAAGATGAGCTTACTTGATGTTTTCCAAAATGTTTACGTCAGCTACACCTTTTTTTCTATGCACTGTCTGCCTTTGTGGTTTTTGATAATACTAAGACATAATAGAAGGAGAAGTAACCATAAGAGAGATACTGCCTGTTCATACTAGGACCACAGGGGGAGTCTCAGGATGCTCCAGAATGAAGCCTCCTCTGTTCCAGAAGCAGCTCCATGCATGCTGGACTGTCCCCTGACCTAGTAGTTGTGAAGTACTAAAAAGTGCTCCATAGCTATACTAACCACAGGCCAATTTGCACTACAGCCCATAGTGCATGATTAGGGAACTTCTGGGGAAGAGCATCCACACCTTGAGGAGGCTGTTACAGCCTCCAGGCATCCCCTGTTTTCCCAGAAGTTCCCTAATCATGCATTAGGTGTGGAGCTATAGCCTGATACGGCAAGGTTCCCCTTTATCTGGAGAACCTGAAACTTGAACTTGCTTCTTGTTTCTGTGGGCGCATCCCCATTATAAGCTTAATCCAGTTTCCTTAAACCAAAATAACAGAACCAGATGCAAATGCGAATTTGCCTGTTCCCATTACTTTCAGCTTAATCGCAATCGATCCGGATTCTGAGGACCATATGTGGCGTACGTGACTCAAGGGGGGATTCAAGTGGCTACTTTTTAAAAGCTGCTTTTTGGGGCTGCCCTGCCCTCTTTCTCCTGGCATGAACATGCCACCCATAAGGGACCCCTTCACGGAGCCTAGCTGGGTGGCTGGGTGGCTGCTGCTTGCCTGGATGGATGAAAAACGGCAGCGGGCAGCCAGAAATTCTTTCCCCTCCTCTCCACATTTCCCAGGGCACACAGTAGCAGCAGCAGCAGCAGCAGCAACTCAAGCCCCCTTCACAGCCACAGCCTTTAAAACAGAACCAGCTGCTTTCCTTTCCTTTCCCTTTCTAAAGATCAGAACTTTCAGAATTGCGCAAATTTGCAACATTGTTATAAGGTGTAAAGTGGCTAGATCGCTGCAGTGTAGCTTTAAGGAGTGGATTTTTATAGTGGCTGTTTTGAGGGGTGGATTTTTTCAATGAAATCACTATCTTTGGAAGCAACCTATTGGGGGAGGGAAACCCTAAACACGGATTCTCATCCCTTAACACCCTACGGTCCCCACAGTAAAAAAATGTAAAACGTTTCAAGCACACAAACTGGAGTGAGACCTGTTGAAATGAGGATTAACATTTACAACGCTTTGGAGTGATTTTACACGCGGAAAGTGTGTTAAGCCAAACTGATGTGGGGTCTGCCAGGATTGAAAACAGTTTGAAATCGAAATAAGGTTGTAATGGGGATGTGGCCACCATTTTGCCTATTTCTGATTTGGAAAGAAGACCTGAGCTGGCTGCCCTGCTGTGCTTGATGCCTCTTCCATACTCTTCCTCAGAAAGGTACATAATCTATAACTGCTCTTGCTAGGTGGAGAAGGAAGAAGACCTGAGTTAGTTGCTTTATTTTGCAATGAAACTTATTAGTTGACTTTGTTATTGTTTTGGTCTCTTTTTCTTGCATTGTTATGTTTCATTGTATGTATTATTGTGTATAATAGAGCTTATTATCACTTTATTGTATATTTTAAAATATATGTTATTTTTTGTTGAATTGTATATTCCTATTGTGTGTGTTTTTTACTTTGTTACAAACCACCTTGGGCATTGTTTTTGAAAGATCGTATAATAAATGCAAATACAAATACAAAATGTTTTACTAAGACATCTGTTGGAAGTTGCTAAACGGAGTTATGATCCAATTCTCAGGAAAGAAACTGTCTTGGCACTTAGCTCTATTTTTGTCAGGGACAAATAAAAGAATAACCAAAATCATGGCTAAATTTTTGGCTGCAGCAGATACTGTGAGGACCAATGCTAGTTTCCATAGCAATTATTTGTCTTCTCCTTTGTACAAAGCACAAGACTCCCCTGGGAAGGGACTTCCTGGAACTTCCTGTACACCTTCCCCTTTTTCTTTTCTGACATAAAGGGCAAGCTCTGAAGGAATTTGTAAGAAAGCTGGTAAGTCATAAGGACATGAGAACATAAGGGCATGCTCCAGACATGAGGCCTATTGGCACTTAGGCCAGTAGTCAACAATTAGTGAAAGTTTGATAAAAAGCATACACATGCTGAGTATCCTGTTACACAGCTTCCAAGCATGCCTGCTCTATCCAGAAGTACACTAATTGTTGATTAGGTGTGGAGCACTAAGTTGTGGCCTACCTTTACCAACATTAACTAAAAGCTTACCTGAAGCATCCAGCAGCACAACCATTAGCTCTTCTTCCGATTCCCTGCAGTTGGTGGGTGGGGGAGGCAGCATTCATGCAGATGTGGTTGTGGTGGTGGCCCTGATCAATCCTCTGCTGTAAACGGACCACTGATCCCTGGGAGTGGTGTCTGGTCATAGAGTCACGAGAGGGGCATTCAATCATGGGCGCTGACGTGATCAGCCACAAAACACCCCTCCTTGAACATGCTCCTCTGCAATGGTGGCCAATCACTGCAGCTGGATTCGACACAGTGCATGGGGTGGTAAATGGGAGAAGCATTCACACTTCTGACCGGTATTGGATACTTTGGGAAAACTTTCCTCGTCACAAGTGTGAGTGGTCCACCTTTACCAGAAGTTTATCAGCCCTAGTTCACAGCAGCCTAATCATGTAAAAGCAGAAAGTGGATGATGTTTGAGTGATGGCGTCTGGACCAATTGCTGGCAGGGGTGGGTGGTGCTTCAGTTGTGTGGACTGGCCAGCAATGGTGCCTCTACAATGCTGCCAGTGTTGGTATGGAACAAAAAGGATCCTGATGTCGCAATGTGGATAGTACCTGATTCATTTGGACCACAACAGGCTGGAGTGGACTAGTTAGACTACTTCAAATGAGATAAAAAGACAAGCAGCCTAATATTCAAGTCACTGTGCCATGGTGGTTTGAAGGCAAATTTCTGCTCATAGATTGGGTGTACACTGGAATGCAGGGCTCCCCACATGCTCCATCCATAATTGTTCTCAGATGCTAAGTAGCTCAAGATTTTTGCCTTTAATATATAGAAATTTGAAGAAAGGAAGGCTTCTTCCTTTCTCTGTGGATATAAGGCATCCCTCAGCATCCTGCTATTCCTCAGATATTTTGGCCACAACACCCAGCAGTCATTCCTCAAGCCCTAAATCAGTGCGCATTCTCAAGATCGTATCCCCTCCAGTTTCTCAGAGTTAAGCAATATTTCTAATGGCTGGAAAGGTGGCCATTTATTTGAGAACTGAGCAACTGAACCTCATAGGTCAGATTTGGGTCATTTTTCATTCTTTCTCAATGAAATAGATATGGTGCTGGGAAGGAACAAATGGGTGTAAATGGTAGAACTTGAAGGGTGTTTCTGCACTGGCTGCAGAAACTGGTTTAATGACTCATTTAGAACACATTTTAAACCCTTGGGTACTTACCTTCCACATTGCAGACCCCTTTAAGGACCCTTCCTGGCGGTCGCTTCCGCATTTTGGTGTGTGAGATCCATCTCTAAATCATGTCTCACCGCCAAAAACCGGTTCTAAACAAAGACCTGAAAAATTAGGTCTTCAATCCATCCCTTTGCCTTGATCCATGTGGAAGCAGGATGCTTCCACACATGGACAGGCAAAGGAATGGATGTCCCTGCAGCCGCCATCTTGGGGAGGGCAGAAGCAGGCCGGTTTGCCTCCTTCCGCCCTCCCCCGCACGCTGCGTGCCACCGGAAATGCGGGCTGACTGGCAGCTGCATGCTCCAGTCCCGCAGCTCTGGGGGCGGCGTCAGCGGCACGGAAGGCTGGATCCCTTTTGGAATGGGTGCTGCGGCCTCTGCACAGCACCCAGGGGATTTGGCCAGCCGAATCCGTCTTCTCTGCGTGTGTGCGGATGCGCGGGGCCTCCAAGGATCTGTCCCTATTTGGGACAGATTCTTGGGAAGACGGATTGCTGAGAAACGGCACCTGAAGCCTCTTATTTCAAAGCCTTTTACTGAGCTGAGATCCCAGTGACTACAGTGCCTGACAAAAGTTCTGTCGCTTATCCATGTTGTTGAAACCAAAGCCTATAACCTGACTTAAAATTCATCCATTGGTTTTAAAAATGACTCATATGAAAGCTGAAACCCTCCCAAATGAGGTTTTTAAAAAGAAAATAAATTTGCTTCACTGCTGAAATATTGATCATTTAATGAACACAGAAAGGTCAGATTTTGGCGAGACAAAAGTTTTGTCGCCCACAAAAAGTAATGTGAAAATCAAACAGATAATTCACTTCAAATACAAAGATATGTTTCATAACATTGGTGAATGAAGTTGTGGTGCTATTAGAGCCATATTTAATATTTTGTGTGACTTCCATGAGCCTGAAGGACTGCATCCATGCGTTTCGGCACTGATTCATACAATTTATTGATGAAGTCATCAGGAATAGTAAAGAATGCAGTTTTACATGCCTCCCAGAGTTCATCAAGATTCTTTGGTTTTGTGTTCCAAGCTTCCTCTTTCATCCTACCCCAAACATGCTCAATGATGTTCATATCTGGTGACTGGGCTGGCCAGTCCTGGAGCACCTTGATCTTCTTTGCCTTGAGAAACTTTGATGTAGAGATGGATGTATGAGATGGAGTGCCATCCTGCTGCAAAATTTGACCCCTTTTATGATTGGGAATGTAAGAGGTAGCTAATACGTCTTGATATTTTAGGCTATTGATATTGTCTTCCACCTTGCAAATGTTTCGCACACCCCTATACTGAATGTAACCCCAGACCATGATCTTTCCACCACCAAACTTAACTGTTTTCTGGGTGTATCTTGGATCCATACGGGCTCCAGTAGGTCTCCTGCAGTATTTGCGGCAGCTGTGGTGTAATTCAACTGAAGATTCATCTGAGAAATCCACCTTCTGCCACTTTTCCAGCGTCCATCCGTTTAGGAGGCTGTGGGCCTTGGCAAATACCACACGGTTTTTTAATTGCCTTTTGTTTAGTGCTGGCTTCTGGGCACTGATTCGACCATGGAGGCCATTTCGAGACAGAATCCTACAAACTGTTCTAGTTGACACAGGGACTTGAGGTGACCAGGCCTGTTGGAGCTCTGCTGCAGTGGAAGAAGGGCTGGCTTTTGATTTTCGAACCAACAAACGTTCCTCCTGAGCAGTCGTCTTGCGGGGTCTGCCAGACCTGGGCTTGTCAAAAACATCTCCAGTCTCTTCAAATCTTTTTTTAATTATTTGTACTTGATGCTGAGACACATTAAAGGTGCCAGCCACCTCTGCAGAGGATCTGGTCTTCAGTCTCCTGATAATCAAGGCTTTGGTCGCAGGGTGGATTTTTGGCATGTTGTCAGAGGTCAAGTTGCAGCTCAAGTGAAGGTCTGGAGTGCTGGAGTTCTTTTTATACACACCCACTAATTATCTGATCAATTAGTGAGCACAGGTAAGGCTGTAAACTAGGATTAGGTGCATTATATGACAAGGCGACAAAACTTTTGTCTAGCCAAAATCTGACCTTTCTGTGTTCATTAAATGATCAATATTTCAGCAGTGAAGCAAATTTATTTTCTTTTTAAAAACCTCATTTGGGAGGGTTTCAGCTTTCATATGAGTCATTTCTAAAACCAATGGATGAATTTTAAGTCAGGTTATAGGCTTTGGTTTCAACAACATGGATAAGCGACAGATCTTTTGTCAGGCACTGTACATAGCCACATCCATGCAGCTTTCTAATTAACAATAAATAAACAGTTTGCCGCTGCTTTCTTCTGGAGAAGCGTTGGGGACTGAATTTGGGACTTTCTGTATGCAAAACAAATGCTCTGCTGCTGAGTTACGCCCTGCTTCCTTGTACTACTCACAAATCAAATGCTTTAGGGTCTGCTGACTGAGCCTTCTTGGTTGTGGCACCACCTTCAGCAAGTAAAGGAGTAGACACCCTGAGATGGCCTTCTCTGTGATAGACCCCAGATTATGGCAGTCTCCCAACAGATGTGTGTCAGGCATCATCACTTTATGCATCAGAACACTGGTGAAGATGAATCTCTGGCCTTCAGGGCGTGAAACTGTTTACCCTCCTTCTTTCAGGTACCAGGATGGGTCAATAGAATAACCTTAAATTAAAAACATTATTAAAATGCCATCTCCCATCTTAGCAGGACCACATTAGGGGTGTTTTTCCACTGCGCTCCTTAGATCCGGATCTAAGAATATCCGGATCTAAGGAATGGGTACATTCCTTAATCCAGATCTAGTAGATCTGGATTAAGTGAAGCACCCAGTGTGTTTCCACGGGAGGTGTAGCACCCATTAGCAATGGGTGCTAACTTCCCTGCCATGGAAACACCTTTGCACCCATGTGGGGAATCTGGATCAACCCCCAAGGGATCGGTCCGTCACCCCAGATGTCTCAGGGGACATCTTCGAAGTCCCAGCTTTGCAGTGATTTCGGAGTCATCTCGACATCATTCTGAAATGACTCCGAAGTCCCTCCGAAGTGATCGCCAAGGACTTCGGAGAGGCTCCGGAGCTGTCAGCGTGGTCTGTGCGCTATTAGCACAGACCATGTGGACTTCCCTCCGAAGTCCCTCCGAAGAGACCAGCGGCAAGACCCCAGAGTCAGCGCTGATCTCTCCAAAGAGACCGGCGGCAAGACTCCGGGGTCTGCGCTGATCTCTTCGGTGAGACTGGTGGCGAGACCCCACAGTCCCTCCAAAGCGATCGTGGAAACACATTGGGTGCTTCCCTTAATCTGGATCTACTAGATCTGGATTAAGGAATGTACCCATTCCTTAGATCCGGATCTTCTTAGATCCGGATTAAACGAGTGTGGTGGAAAAACACCCAATGGGGTCTACAGAAAATCTGGATTAAAGGACAGAAAGTACCTATTTGATCTGGATTTCCCCAGCAGCAGTCGAAAGAATCGGGTCCCAAATGGGTGCCGTGGTAGAAATGGGATCATCTGGCTCACACCCAAATGGGCCTTTAATGGGTGCAAAAATGGGTACTTTCTGACAGTGGAAAAACACCCTAGGAAAGAGTAAGACTTTGGGTTTAAGACAGATGTTTTTCATACACCTGTGAATTGTGTTATGTTCTCTTTATAATCTTTGTGCTACAGGTAGATTTAATAGCAACTGTGTTGCTGACTAGAATCTTTGTTGTCTTTCAGTGCTATGCTTAAGCACCTTTTATGCTAACCATTTCTGTTGTTCATTTGGGTGTTTTTTAATTTCATTTTACTTATCAGCCAGTTGAAATGCAATGCTTGGCTTTACTCCATGATTGCTATTTCCTTTCTAAGCTGCTAGTTTTGCAGCATATTGAAATAAAAGGCAACATTCATATCTAGGGAAATGTTAGGTACTTTGGATATTATTATTAATAATATTATTAATGTTTTTCTTATCTTTAAAACACTAAATTACATTGATTTCTCCCTCAGAAGAACCAAGACAGGAATCCAGATTGAAGGATGTAATTTTTAAAGCCCTGGAATGTATTTTGTTGTTTAAAAGGGGGGTTTCCTGGATGAAACATCTTTATATCAGTGTAAAAATGCAAACGCTCTACCACCCACCACTTGTAACATAGTTTGGCACCCAACAATGAGAAATTGGTACATGCGCTATCAAATGCACTGGATGTGAACAGATCCTGCGCCGAAACAATTTAATTTTAATTATTTATTCTTCTTTTAATTAATTTTCATGGCTTTTAATTGCCGTTGATAATCTAGTCTCGAATAAATAAACCACCACAACTAGTGACTTCATCATATTAACAATATTTTATTTGATTAGCCACTGTGAGCAACAAGATATTAGAACGATGTATTTTTCATCTTATAAAATATCTTGCTGAGGTGGGGGAGCTGAAATGCAGAGCAGATCTTTTGGAGTCCACTGATGGTCCATCAGTTTCATTTACCTAGAAAGATGAAACCATTAAGCCATATATCTATTTATCTTTTCATGGCAATCCAAATGAAAGTCATTTTAGCTTCCTTGAGCAGCTAGCAAGATCCAAGTTTGAAGCCCCCTGTTTTTTTGGACACAAAAGAAGTGCAGTATTGTATACTAATTTTTCAAGAAAGCACTTATGTAAAATAGCTCTTCTAATTGTCCAAGTTAGAGCTTGCAATTTTTTTAATGCACTACTTGGCTGCTTGTAGCTGGCCTGCCACCTGGGAGTCCTGAAGAGGCTGCTGCTGCTGAGCCATAGAGACTCTGACCTGTGCTCCTAGAGGGGAAGCCAGCCTGACTCTGCAGTTTAATTAATTGCTCTTGCCCTGACTACAGCCCTATTATTAGATGGTTGGATGCTAATGCTTGGTTTGAGGCTTCTGGGTGTCAAAATAAATCCTAGAGAAAAAATAATCACTCTGAATTACTGTGGTACAGAAATATTTTCCTCTAGTTTATAAAAACCATACATTTAGGCTTCATCCACACCATGGCAGGATCTGGACACTAGGATGGAACAAACCAGCCAACCAAGAAAAGATCCCAGGCTGGAAATTCAATTACAGAAAAGCAAATAGAATCCCCAAATAAGAAACACTGTTCCTATTTGAGAACTCCATTGGTTGTATGCTTCACTAGGATGGAGCGACTACCTGGACCTTCAGAGAAATGCTTCCTGCAACAGCTACCTAATACATCTGGAACAGCAGGTGTAGGTTCTTCCCATTTCCATGGTGGTTTGAGGTCAAATTTGGGATGGTTTAGGAAATCCTGCATTAAGCAGGGGGTTGGACTTGATGACCCTTGAGGCCCCTTCCAACTCTATGATTCTATGAATCTAGTAACAAGGACAGCCTGAGAGTAATGAAATCAAGCCGCCTTAAAGGTCACCTGTAGTAATCGCAAAGGTTTGCATGGGTTTTCTCCTGGCTTCAGCCTGCCATTCATCAAGCCTCAGAGTAAAAGGAATCGCCCTGTCTCTACAAGCGTGCAGTGCACACTCAACACCAGCAGGGGCTGGACTCATAGCCTAAAGGCTTAATGGAGGATGGCCACATGCTGCACGCAGAGTACAGCCTGTTCTCTTCCTGCCTGCCACAGGATATGACATCAGAAGGACTTCTGACCTGCCCAGCTGATGGACTCCACCTATCACCTACTTGGATTTTCTCTTGAGGTCACTTCCTTCCCCGCCTTCTGGTGGGGGATATAAAAAGCCCTGCACAGAAATAAACTCTCTCTTCCAGCTGATCTCTGCGTCCTGCCTCTTCTCTCTCCCTCCCCATTTTCTAGCTCTCAGGGTCAGGCCAAACAAAAGGGGCCTGACCCCTGGTTACCCGGGCCAGTCAGGTAACTGGAATACTTTCGTAACATCTGGCGTTCAGGAGCTGCAGCTAGCTGCTGTTGCTCCCCATTCCCGGGAGCCCTCGCATTTCGTGGCGTAAGCCGGATACGCCACAGCCACAGTCACCCTCTGTTTTCTAAGAGTCTTAGGCCATTTCCTCATGGCACACATTATCCCATGTCATGCTGGGCTGGATTAAGTGGTCCAGACCAGGAGTATACAGGCAACTGCCCTAAGAGCCATCTGCATTGTGTGCAGCCCATCACAACCCAAATTCAGAGTTTTGTTTTCAGCCTCCCAAGTTGTTGGCCAGGGCTGTTTCTAGCTAAAAGTGGCCCACTTCCAGACTCACTTCCAGGTACCCTGTGAAATGGCATTGGTAGAGTGAATTGTCTGCTTGAATGCCACTTGCCCACAAGTAGTTGGTCCAGTATACTGCCCTGGAACACTATGGCTGAGTTCCCATTGCCACTTTAAAGTGGTTTAAAAACTGTTTGGATCCTCTTCATCCCCATTTCCAATAATTTAAAGCAGCTTAGAAACTGTTTGGATCCTCTTCGTTCCCATTCCTAATCAGTTTCAAGGGTATTTTGAGGATTATTTGGCTAAAAAATGGAATAAACACCTGTTTTTTTCAGGTATTTTTTTTCCATTTTTGCTTTTAAAACGCTTCTTCCTTATTGCTGTGGGAATGCTATAGCAGTATTGGGACAGATGCGTCATGAAATGGGTGGGATTTCACCCTGCAGGACAGCCCCTTTCAATTAAAATGCCAGGTTTCCCCTCTACAGCAGACACTTTCATTGTAACAATTTGCCCACTTCACACCTTATAACAATGTTTCCTTTCCCACCCATGGTTCCCCTCACGCACATGCATGCCTAAAGATCAAGGAAAGAGGCAGGGAGGATTCTTGCCCTTCACAAGTGGTCCTGCGCAATTCTGCCTGTTTTCCCCCCAGACTCCTTCCTTGATCTTTAAAAGGGGAAAAGGGGGAAGCTGCAGGAACTGGGAGAAGCACAGAAGTGGCAGCACTGAGTCCATCCCACCCTCTCACCTGTCCACAGCGGTGGCAGCACTGCTCACTTGCTCACCTGCCCAGCTCCTGTGGGGGGGGGAGTGTGTGCGTGTGTGCACGCAGGAGCTCCTGCCCACCCCCAGCAGCTCCTGCCACACCTGCCAGCGCCTCAACCCTCTGACAGGTCTCTTGGCCAGAGCAGTCTCTCTCTCTCTCTCTCTCTCTCTCTCTCTGTCTCTCTCTCACTCTCTCTGTGTGTGTAAATTGAGGGGGCTTGATTGCCGGCTTTTTGACTCCTAGGTCTTTGTGTCTTTGGACCCTTTTGAAGAAAGGAAGGAGGCTCAGGAGGGAGGGGCAGCTGGAATTTCCCACCCTTGGCCACATCATCAGATCAAACCCAATGGGGAGAGAGGGTGGGCAAAGGGTGGGGTGAAGAAAGATTCGCTTTCCCCAATGGGTTTTTTGGAAGTGGTTTTAAATCCTTTTCCTGTGGGGACACATTTCTGGGTTGACTGTGATTGCCAGATCCTCGTTTGCTTCATACTTTAAGTAGCATTGTGAATAGTGTAAATAGTGTTTTATTCCATGAGTGGGAACAAGACTTATATGGGCCACTCACAAGTGGTCTATCATTGACATGATCTGTGGCACCATATTGGACCACTGTAGCCTGGTCCAATATCTCATCTCATGGGGATGCAGAAGTAAGTGCAAAAAGGATCTTAAAATGCAGTATGAGACTAGTTCCGCTTTGCTCCAAGTGAAAGCAGGTAAATTTTTTGCCTTTTCCTCTGCTCGAGATGCCCAGAAGCCATTCGTGAGACAAGTTGCTGTACTAGATGGGCTGTGGCCTAATCCAGCACAGCTCTCCTTATGCCTTCAGATAATTAGATTTTGATTTTATTTAATCCTCTCCTTTCCAAGTAACATCCAATGTGGAATGTCTGACATCTCCTGGAGGACATAAAAGCACCCTTGAACTAATTGCCCTAAACATCCAATAAGCTGAAGGAAATGTATTGACAAAGGTTGCCTCTTACTCTTCCATGAATATGAATTTCAATTGTTTTTTTATGATCTGTGTGGTTAGTATAATGTTAATTTATTCAAAACCATAAATATTAAGTTCATGCAAGTTGGTCGATCTTATATTTGCTTCAGAGTCAAAAGATCAGTGTACATATAATAGTATTGAAATTGCAGTATTGGGAGTCCAGTTCTGTCCCCCTCCCACGCCCACAGATGTGTCAGACAGCACATATTTATGTTGTCATTACCCTGGTGCGGGAAAACAGTATGCAGCTGTTGTAGATTTTTTCCTCCAGCAATTACAGAAAAACCTTGAGTCACACACAAGAGCAGTTAGTGGATGTGTAGGTGTGGGTCTCAGAACACAGTCATAGTGGCCAGAAGCAAGCAAGGAGGAGGAAGCTGTGAGCAGGTTTCTTCCTCTCATTTCCTGTCTGTTTATCCCTTTCTTACTGATAACCATGGGACACAGTCTCTCTGTACCTCCTTCAAATGCCCTGTTTCAGTTAAAAGAAAAGCAAAAGTGTGTAAGTTAAGACTGCTTCCAGAGAGGTGTTAAAATGGACAATTATGTCACTACTATGCATGTATCTGAGGCAACCCAACATAGCCCAGCAGTATAGGGGTGGAATCCTGGTACAGTTGGACCAGGTATCTGTGGTGGATACATTCCAGGTCCCATTGCAGTTCACAAAAAATTGCAGATATCTCAAATGCGAATATCCCATGAGATTTCACAGGAATAATGGAAAATCTTGCATCATTTCCTTCAACCTCCTGAGTGCTCCAGGCCTCTGGGGAAGCTCCAGGTAGGCCCAATGGCGTGGGTGTGTGGACGCTGATCTGGTCAGCGCGGAAAACTGAAACCATGGTTACCGGATCAGTGGATATGGACATCTGATTGTATATCCGATTGTGAACTAGTCTGATCTTGTGGTTAGGGTGCCAGACTCTTAGTCTTTCAGTTTGATTCCACATTCATCTGAGAGCTTGTTGTTAGACAGATCTGCTGCTGAAGTACTATAACAGTGCTTGTGTTGGCATGGTGGCGGAACAGCCCTGTGTTCACATAGACGCCTGTTCCTGCGCAGACATTTCACCCTCATAGGACATTCAAAATGCCATAAAGGCACCATGTGGATCCTGCCTCCATTTACAGAACGTCACCTTAAGTGAGGCCAAATGGAAACCAGGTGCTCTACATAGGAGCCTGATTAAAGTGCCTGCATCATGGAGCCACAGCCTTAAACTGCGGAACTGTGGTAGGATCCACACAGCATCTTAATGGTAGATGCACACTGGTAGGTATGTGTACGAATGCAATTTTGGGGATTTGATTTGATTTGAACTGAATATCCAAAAATTCAGATTGATTCAATCGTTTAAAATTTGAATGTATTCATATTCTATTCAAATACATTTGAATTTATTTGTGTGAATTTTCAGTCTGCATTTGCAAATATGAACGTTGACATTTGTATGTGCCTGTACACATCCTGTATGCATCCGTACGCATCCCATATGCATCCTGTTTTCATCCCGTATGATCCATACAAACATGTATGGATGCGGGAAAGATGCATACAGGCAAGTACACATCATGTACGTATCTGTCACATCGCAGGCCGGTCAGGCAACAGGCAAACACTTGCGCAGCTACTCAGTCCCAAGGGTTCCAGGAGTTCTCAAGGTCCGGGTTCTAGGAGTCCAGGAAGTCAGCAAGGGTCAGGCAGTCCAAAGGGTCAGCAAGTCACAAGGAGTCCAGGATTTCAAGCTCAGGTAACACGAGACTGCAAAGACGTTGTATGCAGCAACTTGAGGCAAGGTGCGCTTGTTCTTAAATAGAGGAGTCAGTGCCACGCCCACAGTGCAGCTGGGCTAATCGCTCTGATCTGCGTCTCACCTGCTTCTGCTGCCTAAGCAGGCGATGAGAGAGCCTTTGATTAGGCTCACTGCTGCCTAAGCAGGCGATGAGAGAGCCTTTGATTAGGCTCACTGCTGGTGGATTCATCATCAGATCTGGCTGCTCACGTGAAACTGGCTTTAACCCTTCCATGCCTTCCATGCCATGCTGTGGCTGCTCCTCAGCCTGTGATGGTATTGCAGGCAGGCTTCCCTCCTCCGAGGAGGCTGAACAAGGTATGACAGTATCCATACGTGTACGTATGACTGTTTCAAAAATTCAAAATTCATTCAAATGTTTAAATTCTAATTTATAGACATTCAATTCAAATTTGATGTCCAAATTCATATGAATTTGATCAAATTTCGAATGTTTTGAATATACGTGCACATCCGTACACAGTGGGAGAGTGTGGGGCCTGCACAACCCCAATCTCATCTAGCAAACATCTCAGCATATGTGCTCCTAAGAGCGTTATGGCAGTACCGTGGGAGAAAGTCCTGTGGCAGTGCTTTTTTCTGGTCTTGTGATCTACCACTGCAAGATCCACATCTGCCTTGGAGCACTTCCTTTTGCAAAATTGTTTTCAGTGTATTTTATAAACATTCCTACATTCTGCCCTCCCTATCATTTTTAGTGTAGGATTCTTTGTGGTTTGGGTGGTTATTTACTGAATTCTGCCATTTTTTTGGGGGGGGGGCTCTTTGCCTGGTATTATAATTTGCAAACGCAGCTCTAACTGGAAACATCAAAGCTGGGAAACAAAAGATCCCTGGCTGTGATGTTTGAGTGGCTAGACTGAGAAAGAACTATTCAGTCTATCAAAATAAAGTTAAACCTGTAAATTTCTGAAGTTGTAGATCTGCTATGTGTCTCCCTCTCTTCAGTTAAATAGGAGGAAATGGTATGCTTAAAGTAATTCTATTAAAACGGAAAGGGCTCTCTTTAAATGGATCATAATTAAAGGCACAAAACTCCCACATATATTGTAATTTATGTCCATTATGACTCCACAGTACATAGAGACATGTTTGAAACAGAAAACCTCTTTTGAAGGTGACAATCTCTTAAGGTAATGCACATTGCTTCAACAATTTTCTAGACAGTTTGCCCTTCTCATTTGTTCTCTAATTGCCGCTGCAGCATATTGTCTTGAAGATGAGCTGGCACTCTAGGAATCCTTTTTACATTTCTTGAGCATTTTTTTGGGGGGGGGAATCTTAGAATTGTACAATGGCATCTGAAAGCACATTTTGCTATGTAGCCATTTAAAGATATTGTTCACATTTTAGTTCCTGAATGTTAAACCTCACCCTGCAGGCCAGCTGTGCCCAGCTGATAAAAACCAAGGACTCTCGTGGGACAATACGTTAGCAGCTGCTGTGCATTCAGAAAGATTCTACAACTATGCTTTGCACACAAAAGCAAATTGCAAAAAAAGAAAGAGCCACACTGTTCAAGGTCCTTGTGCAACTGTGTGACACTCTTATTTGAAACATCTAAAGCCCATTTTTGAAGCGGCAAATTTCACCAGCTGTGAAATAACTGTGTGGCAATGTGATCTTGGCTAATTATTGAAGTCGAAGAATTCCCATCCCATCCCATCCCATTTGTTTGAAAAGCTACATTTTTCAAGAGACTGAATTTCCTGTCATTTGGACTATTTATCTCTCCTCAATTTGTTTTTTTCTTCCAATCTCTTTTTAAAAAAATGAATCATGCATCATTGCCTTTAACTTATTTGCATTATTATCACAACATGCTCACATTACTCACAGCACCCTCCTGATAGTCTTATTTATTTACAAACCATATTTCTACTCATATCCTTTGCTATGGATCTAAGGACAACAAACGTGATAAATAATAAAATGGATACTGCAAACTCTTACTGTTTTACCTGTCATGCCTTGTGCCCTGGGCTGGCATGGACAACAGCCTTGGATGAAGAGGCCGTTGCCCATGCCAGTTCAAATGAGGGAGCCTCCCTTGCCAGCCAAAGCGAGGGAGGCACACCTCAGGGGCCAAACGTAGAAACTGATTCTGGTTCTCAAGACGGGGATGGTTTGGACTCAGATACTGACCAACACCCAGAGCAGACTTCTCTCAGATGAAAACAGGAACACTTGAGATATTCATCGCATTTGCATGCCAAATAACTGCTGCTGGGGGTGCTGCTCCCTGAGTCTGAGTTCAGAATTGCCCAACTCTGCAAATGTAAATAAATATAATATAAATATTAATGATATAAATAATAAATATGAATAACGAAATGCTGTTGTAGACAAAGGATCTTCCTTGTAACCTCAGCTCATGTAATTCCTGTGTTCCTGAACTTGGACTGGCTTTATGACTATGAAGAATCTCTAGTATTCTTACCCTGCCATTCCTGACATTGCATTAATTCTTTATCCTCCAAGAACTCTGAAACCTGAAGTGACTGCTTGCTTTTGCTAGCCCACCATGCACGTACTTGCTGGACAATGCCTGCTTGAGACACAACATTACCACTCCATGAAGGGATCCAGAGGCCCTCCTTCTGCACACAGCGTGGTATAAGGGAGACCACACCTCCACCCCATCCACATTGAATGAAGTGTGGTCCAGACTAGTCCAGACTAGTGGCCCAAAATAGTCCAGGATACTGAAAGGGCTATCAGCAGACTAGTGACCACTAAAGCTGACCACACACCTCTGCATTCCAGTTTAGCAGATCACCCATTTCACACCAAAGTGTGCCACCAAAAGGGGTCCCCAAGGGCATCTGAGGCCAGGGACTGTTGTTTCTGGATGCCACATTTGGTGCAAGAGCTTTTTTAGAACAGATGGCCATGTTTCAGGATAGTTGTATTGCTCCAGCTGGTGGACTACTCCAGCTGACTACTCACCTCCATGTTCCAGACTAGGCCAAGCTGGTCCACTGTTAGGGTTTGTCCCCATGCACTCCGTTTACTTCGGGGCTGGATTCAGGATATCCCCAATACAAATTCTAGTTCGAATTGACCCGTCACCATGTGGTTGACGAGAGTGCGGGCTCAAGTCGAATACCCCTGTCCCCATGCAAACCGGGCAAACCCCTGGATCAGGAAACCACATCTTTTTCTCTCCACCCCCTCTCTCCTGATAGGAGTGATGGCAGGGAAATCCCACCCAAGGCCCCTTCCCCGATCACAACTGCTGGGCATTAAACAGTGATCAATCAGAAACGAGCCTTTTCTCTCTGCGATCTGATTGCCAGGCATACATAAAAGAACTGATTGCCCCAGTGAGATGCAGCGATGAGGGGGGTCATCTGGCCCTTGCTGTCTCACAACCCTTATTCCACCCCCGCTCCCTGAGCTTCTGAAGTTAGAGGCAATTTATCAGAGAACAGAAGAGCACTTCTCTGGTAAACTGCCTCTAAACATTGTAGCGGCTGGTTAACTTATTGCACCCCTGCTCCCAGACAAACAGCTTCTGAAGTTTGCCAGCTAAAAAGCTAACAAAAGCTGCTACAATGTTTAGAGGCAGTTTAACTTTGGTAAACTTCAGAAGCTGCTTGCCTGCCAGCTAAAACGTTAACCAAAGCCACTAAAATGTTTAGAAGCAGTTTAGCAGAGAAGCACTTTTCTGCTTCTCTGATAAACTGCCTCTAACTTTAGAAGCTGCTTGCCGGCAATCAGGAAGTGGAATAAGGGTTGCAGGAAGAGGCTCGTGGGACAACAAGGGCCAGATGACCCCCCTCATTGCTGCATCTTTACCTGTCAAATGCTGTTTGATCTTTTAAAATGGCCAACAATTGCAATCCCCAATGCACAGGACAGGAACGGTGAGCACAGGCAAAACCCTGCTTGCTAATGATGCGAGTGCCAATCTCCTTTCCCAATAACCAGGGAGTGTCCCCATGCCTCCAAGGTAATCCATGCTTGGCTCCCAATCTGCAGCGATAACAGTTTGCAAGATTTATTTTTATTTTTTATTTTACCACGGATTTGGGCAATTTGTTCCTCATGTAGCCCGGATTAGAGCCTTTGCATGGGGATGCTCCAAGTCGAATTTAGGTTCACTTCAGAGTATATAGTGCATGGGGACAAGCCCTTAGATTCTACTGATGATCTAGATTAAGGGCCCCTTGATTTGGATCATGCTCTGTCCTGCATGGATGGATTGTAATGGTGGTGAGCAGAACATCCTCATATGCCCTGCCAATGTGTGAAAAGAAGGTTCTTATTGCACTTGTGCTGCATCCAGACACATTCTATGCTGTGGAGGGACTGCAGAGTCCCAATTGTCTGATCAGACAGGGCAATTGACCTTCTGTTGCCCTACTGCCATAAATGAACGTTACTGCACACTTACCCTTACTGCAGGAGAAAGAACTCTCACTGTGCTGTATCTAGTTAAATTGGAGTATCATCTAATGCAGGCAGCAGGACAAGAAGCACCCACAATATGCTCCCTAATAAGAAAATGCAGCTCAAAACCTGTTGGCTGCCTGAACCTACGTGATGTCTAAACTCTCTTAGCTCCATAAATGAAAGAACAGAGCTGCTTTTTAGTAGGGATGATTGGTTTTCCCTGCACAGTGAGTATACTGCAATTTAAATCCAGATTTGATAGCTTAGTCTGGAGGCAACCTTGCTAGCAAGGAATATCAGCCAATGCAGAAAGACTCAAAGATTCCTTTTCATATTATATTTTTTCAGAGGCATTCTTGGAACCATCACATCCCTGTCAAAATAGATAAGTCATCAGTTTCAATAAATCAGAAGTAAACAAAACAAAACAAACCCTCTTGCAAGTGGTACTGCCTTCTAATTTTCTTTTCTTTTTTGTTCCTTCAGATCTAACTGCATTCTTGTAAATGAAGTTGCTTCTCTATTCGTAGCACCCTATTCGTCCACAAATCAGATTA
Organism: Aspidoscelis tigris stejnegeri; assembly: GCA_023333525.1. Lineage (NCBI taxonomy): Eukaryota > Metazoa > Chordata > Lepidosauria > Squamata > Teiidae > Aspidoscelis > Aspidoscelis tigris. The sequence continues at coordinate 83,566,119 of JALMGA010000002.1, read as the reverse complement.
TCAGTATTTGTAGAATTTTCAGTTGAAGCTTCCATGGATATTGGATGCCCTGAGGACTGCCACCCATGGCCTCCCACCCCCCACCCCCAGACCTCCCCCTGTGGCCTCCCGTACATCCCCTTACCGGTCAGGGTGCATTCTGGTGGCATCCTGGGTCTTCTCCCGCAGTCTCCAGAGAGGAATATAGGCCTTCCGGGACCAAGAAAGGCACTTCCAATCTGTGCGCGCAGACCCCAAAGTGCCTCAGAAGGAGGCATGCCTATGGCAAGGAGGGCAGGTAAGTGGAGGTGGGGTGGGAATGAAGGGGTCCGGGGAGGTCGTATTCATTTTGTGCACAAATATTTGCCTGAAGCACACCTTGTGCACACTCCTACTAGCCAATAATGCATTATGCCCGAAACTGTATTGTTAGCAGCTTGTCCTGCTGGATTCAGACAATGTGTTTCCTCAACCATTAGGGGCCACATGCCATCATACAGAAGCACCTGCCCTTCTGTATAGCTGGACACTGTGCCACATCCACTTCAGAGCTTGCAGGTGTCTGGCGAAGCAGTGGGCAAGAAGTTTCTCTGGAGAACACAATTTTGCACCCTCACCTCCAGGTGCCCCGAGTCGGTGTTGAGCTTTCTAGCAGGCATGTCATACTGCCAAAAATGGAAACACAACACCCAAGACCCTTCAGGCACCCAAACACATGAGTCAAGATGTAAGCCAGGACTTAAGAGTACAGTCTAGCTTGTGATTTGGTTTAAACATTCACAATGACATGAAGAAACAAGCATGTTAAGTTAGTAGCCTATCATAGGCTGCATCCAGAGTAGGGTTTCAAACCCAGGATTATCCTGGGAATGTGTTGGGATTGCCCATTGCCACAAATGTCCTTGGCAATCCCAACACAGCCCTGAAATATTGGAGTGATACCCAGTGTTATTACAGGAAACATGGGTTGGGACCTGGTCCAGCAGGGCACCTCTTATGCTGTTATGTTCTTATCGGCCTGTAAGCTTCTCATCATGCTATGCCTAGCACCCAGCATCCTGAGAAAAGGCTTGGTAGACAAGTGACCTCACTTCCCTGGTTCACAGAACACAAAGTGACTTGGCTCTGCACCTCTCAACCCTTCTGTAGGCAACTCTCAACCCTTAGGCACAACCTAGCTGGATAATTTATTGGACCAGAATGCCTATTTAAAGGGATTGTGCCTTTTTATCACTCATTCACCTCATAAGAACATAAGAGAACATAAGAGAAGCCTTGCTGGATCAGGCCACAGCCCATCTAGTCCAGCATCCTGTCGCACACAGTGGCCCACCAAATGCTCATGGGCATCTCAAGCAGAGACAAGGACAAACCTTCTCCTGCTCTCGAGTCCCAGCAGATGGCCCTAGAAGCGCCCCATTTCCTCCCCCCCCCCTCGGCCTGAAAGATGCACCTAGGCATTCGTTCTAGTAGCCATTGATACATCTGTCATCCATAAATTTGTCTAACCCTACCTTAAAGCCATCCAGACTGGTAGCTGTCACCACCTCTTCTGGCAGCACATTCCATAGGCCGATGACCCTCTGTGTGAAGAAATACTTCCCCCTGTCAGACCTTACGCTCCTACCCATCAGCTTCATAGAGTGCCCCCTGGTTCTAGTGTTGTGCGATAGAGAAAAGAAATTTTCTCTATCCACCTTTTCTATGCCGTGCATAATTTTATATACTTCAATCAGGTCCCCTCTCAAACGCCGTCTCTCCAGACTGAAGAGGCCTAGACGTTGCAGCCTGGTTTCGTAAGGGAGGTGTTCCAGACCCTTAATCATTCTGGTTGCCCTTCTCTGCACCTTCTCTAGTTCCACAATATCCTTTTTGAGGTGTGGTGACCAGAATTGTACACAGTATTCCAAATGTGGCCTCACTATAGATTTATAAAGGGGCAAAATGACACTTGCTGACTTATTTTCTATTCCCTTCCTAATTATTCCCAGCATTGAATTTGCTTTTTTTGCTGCTGCCGCACACTGGGTTGACACCTTCATTGAACTGTCCACCAGAACCCCGAGATCCCTTTCCTGGCGTGTTGCAGAAAGCTCAGACCCCATCAGTTTATAGACGTAATTTGGATTCTTGGCCCCAATGTGCATTACTTTACACTTGTTAAGATTAAAGCACATTTGCCACTTGGTTGCCCACTCACCCAATGCTAAGAGATCCCTCTGGAGCTCTTGGCAATCTCTTTCAGATTTTACTACCCTAAATAATTTAGTATCATCAGCAAACTTTGCTATTTTACTATGTACCCCTTTTTCTAGATCATTGATGAATAAATTAAAAAGCATTGGTCCCAGTACTGAGCCTTGAGGGACCCCACTTTTTACTTCTTTCCACCCTGAGAAATTGCCGTTTACTACTACTCTCTGCTTTCTGCCCTTAAGCCAGTCACAAATCCAGGACAGAACCTGTCCTTTTATTCCATGGCTGGTGAGTTTACTCAGTAGCCTTTGATGTGGGACTTTGTCAAAAGCCTTCTGAAAGTCCAGATAGACAATGTCTACTGGTTCACCTTTATCCACGTGTTTATTGACACTCTCAAAGAATTCCAACAAATTTGTGAGGCATGATTTACCTTTGCAGAAGCCATGCTGGCTTTTGTTCAGCAATGCCTGCTGCTCCATATGCACACTAATTTTGTCTTTAATAATGGTTTCCATCACCTTACACGGAACTGACGTTAAGCTAACCGGTCTGTAGTTGCCTGGATCACCCCTGGATCCTTTTTTGAATATTGGTGTTACATTTGCTACCCTCCAGTCCTCAGGTACGGAGCCTGATGTTAGGGAAAGATTATATATTTTTGCTAGAAGGTCGGCAATTTCGCATTTGAGTTCCTTAAGGACTCTTGGATGAATACCATCTGGTCCCGGTGACTTGTTAACATTTAGTTTATTAAGACATGCCAGGACCTCTTCCTTGGTTATTTCTGTACAGTTTAACTCTTCAGAAAACACAGGCTCAGCTACTGGCATGTGTCTTCTGTCTTCCTCCGTGAATACGGAAGCAAAAAATTCGTTTAGTCTCTCTGCAATCTCCGTGTCTTCTTTAATTACCCCTTTCTCTCCTTTACTATCTAGTGGTCCAACTGCTCTCCTGGTTGGATTCCTACTTCTGATATACTTAAAGAAGTTCTTGTTATTTCTTTTGATGTTTTTAGCAATGTGCTCCTCAAAATCTTTCTTAGCTTTCCTAATGGCCGTCTTGCATTTGTGTTGCCAGTGTCTATGTTCCCTCCTGTTCTCCTCATTTGGACAAGCCTTCCATTTCCTAAATGAACTCTTCTTGTTTTTAATGACTTCATCTACTGCATTTGTGAGCCACATTGGTTTCTTCTTGGACCTAGAAGTCCCCTTTCTTCTTTTAGGAATGCATTCTAGTTGCACTTCCGTTATTGTGTTTTTAAGTAGTCTCCATGCATTTTGAAGTGATTTAACTCTTTTGACTTTCCCTTTCAATTTCCTTTTCACTAATTTCCTCATTTTGGGGAAGTTTCCCTTGTGAAAGTTTAAGGTCTCTGTGTTAGACTTTATTAAGAACTTACTCCCTGTATTTAAGTTGAAGGTTATTGCATTGTGGTCACTGTTCCCAATTGGATCAGCTACAGTGACATCCTTTACCAGGTCCTGAGCATTACTTAGGATCAAGTCCAGGACTGCATTTCCCCTGGTTGGTTCCATGACCATTTGTTCCATGGAACAGTCATTTAGCAGGTCTAGGAATTTTCTCTCTCTTTCCTGAGTTGAACAGGAGTTCACCCAGTCTATGTGAGGATAATTGAAGTCCCCCATTATAACTACCCTATCTTTATGGGCTACCTCCTTTACCTCCTTCTCCAATTGTTCATCTCCTTCGGACGTATGGTTGGGAGGACGGTAGCATGTCCCTATTGTTAGACTTCCTTTTTGGCTTGGTATTTTTATCCACACTGCTTCTGTGGAAGAGCCAGACTCACTTGGACATTTCAGTTCATAAGATTCTATCTCTTCTTTAATATACAAGGCTACACCACCTCCATGTCGCCCTTCCCTGTCTTTCCTGTACAGTTTGTATCCTGGGATGACTGTATCCCATTGGTTTTCGCTGGTCCACCAGGTTTCAGTTATGCCAATAATATCAATCCTATTTTCCATAACTAAGCTTTCTAGCTCCCCTATTTTGGCTCGAAGGCTCCTGGCGTTTGCATATATACATTTATATTCATTCCTTTTGACCAAGTTCTGCCGTCGAGGAACATGTGAAACTAATCCCGCACTTAGCTCAGCATTTTCTGCATGTTTCCAGCCCTCCTCACTTGAGGGTGCGCTCACCCGAACCGGATGCTGCCCAGCTCCTGTCGGCTTTCCCCCAGGGATCAGTTTAAAAGCTGCTCTGCAACCTTTTTAATGTTAATCGCCAGCAATCTGGTTCCCTCCTGGTTCAAGTGTAACCCGTCCCTCTTGTACAGGTTTGGCTTGTCCCAAAAAGTTCCCCAGTTCCTTACAAATCTAAACCCCTCCTCGCGACACCACTGCCTCATCCACGAACCTCCTACAGTTCTTCTAGATAGAAACATTCCACCATACTGTGTCCCTTTATCAAGGAGGTGAAGAAGAAGAGTTGGGTTTTCTTTTCTCACATAAGAACTGATTTGGAAGAATTCATATCTATGCTCCTGTTTTTTTACAGTTCTGCACACACTATGATTGTTGGTTTTCACTAAAGCATTAAGTACATGAATATATCTATAGGCATTGCTAGATGTACAATATCACCATGGGTGTTTTTCCACTGACCTCCTTTAATCCGGATCTAAGATGATCCGGATTTAAGGAATGGGTACTTCCCTTAATCAGGATTTAGTAGATCCAGATTAAGGAAAATACCCAATGTGTTTCCACGGGTGGTCTAGCAGCCAATAGCAATGTGTACTAGGTTGCTTGCAGTGGAAACACCAGAGCATCCATGTGGAGAATCCAGATCTACCCATATGGGGCCTGCCTGTCATCACCCGTGTTTTGAGGGACAGGGGGTGCAATCTCCATAGACGCACCGGAGATTCTTCAAAGATCCTCTGGAGTGGCTCCAGAGAATCTCTGGAGTGATCTGCCACAAACTTCGAAGATTCTCCAGAGCCTTTATCAAAGGCATGGTTCTTGCATGGGGTCCTCTTAGGAGCCTGTGCTAATCTTCAAAGGCAACTTCGGAGCCGGCTTCAGAGGAACTTCAGAGAATGTGTCCCCCCGTGGGTGCCCCCCCTGAGCCTCCCCTAGACCCCACTGCCCAATAGTGGTGGAAACAGGCTCTGTATCCCGATTTGATGGCTGAAGACCCCAAAGGGGTCTACACGAAATCCAGATTAGAGGTCCTGAAGGACCCAATATGATCCAGATTTCCCTAGAACTGGTGGAAACAAATGTGTCTCTAATGGGGTCTGTAGTGGAAATGGGGTCTTCCTGCTCTGAGCCAAATGGGTCCTTAATGGGTACTTGATGGGTACTTAGTGCTAGCAGAAAAACACCCCATTGTGTGATTTTAAAGTCCTATTAAGCTTCTCTGCCATGGATGCTTTTATATCATTTGACTTGTGAAGTAGAGAAATTCCATATTCTTTTAACAGCTGACCGAGTGTCTCTCTCTCTCTTTTTTAAAATATATCTTTCTGTTTGTCCATTTGCCATTTGCAAGATGCCCTGGGTTCTTTGAAAATGCAGTGAAAAACTTTATCCACCCAGATTTCAGTTTTATCCTTTAAAGCTGTTGCTCACAGATACTTTGATAAACCTTCCAAAACCATTAAAATATACTTCCAAGTATACTGTTTCTCACAGATACTTTGATAAAGCTTCCAAAACCATTAAAATTTATTTCAATAAATGCCTTATATCCACCAAAGTGTACACATTCTGATCTATGATCCAGAGTTTAAGATCTTCTTGAAATATTATTTTGCTTTGCCTAGAAACTCTCCTAAAGGGGGTCTTTATTCCACCCAAGCTCTCTATGTTGGCAGGTTTATAATAATATTTTTTTTCAGTACAGAAACCATTGCCAGTTCTCGTCACCCCTCTGTTATTGTATGAAATAAACACCATAAAAAGCCTTGTTTGGTATTTTACTAGCAAACAGTATAAGAGTCTGCCAGTGTCATATACATCAACACAACAATTGTACCATTTCTGAGTTATTGGTTTCTTGGCAAATGCAACAGTCTACTCATCTGCTGACTCTTCAGTCTGATCCAAAACAAACAAACAAACAAACAAACAAAACAAAAAAATCATAGCTTTTTGGCTCTTACAGTTCTTTTCCTGTACGTTGCTCACCCACTCAAGACTGTTGGAAGTAACACATAGATGTTTCAGATCCACGATAGCTGCACGTATCAGAATCTCCATGCAAAGTTTAGAGCAGGCATTTTTCAAAACAGCATTTTTATATTCCTCTCCCCAAAGCAAACAATTGTGGGAAAGTTTCACATTTAGAAAACAAAGTTTGATCTAGTGGTTAAGGAGCTGGATTCTTATCTAGGAATACCGGGTTTGATTCTGCACTCCTCCACGAAGCCAGCTAGGTGACCTTTGGCTAATCACAGCTCTCTTGTGAGCTCTAACAGCCCTACCTACCTCATAGGGTGTTCTGTTGTGGGGAGAAGAACAGAAGGTTTGTCAGCTGCTTTGAGTCCCTTTAAATGGGTGGGAAAAGTGAGGTAGAAAAACCTGCTACTGCTACTACTGCTACTGCTACTGCTACTGCTACTGCTACTGCTACTACTACTACTACTACTACTACTACTACTACTACTACTACTACTACTTCATTTGCATGAGTCATGATGATGGCACAAAATATAGCCTTCATTACTGGTTCCAGTGTCACATAAACAGCTTGAAATGATCAGCTTTGGTTTAGTTCCAGATCCACAGTTGAATCTGTCTGCGTGACTTTTCTTTAGCAATTAAATAGAATATACCATTTGATGTTCAAGCTAGTTTCTTTATGCCTTCATCCTGCACGCACATCATGGTACCCCAGTCACAGATCCTACATTTGTATGGCTGAAAATCAAATGTCTTTTTCACATCTTCTTCATTAGATGTATTGATCTAGTACCTCTTCCTTCTCCTCACTGGGGCACCCATTTTTGCAGCTAGAACAGATCTGACAGGAGTTTCGTTGTCAATTACAGCCATTGCCACTACAGTGAAAGACCCTGAGAAGGTTCTAGAAGTGCATGGTGTTGTCTGATCAGTAGGAAGGATGGGCCACCTGAAAACAGAGCTGGGGCAAGGCTCACTGTGAAATATATCCCCAAGTAACATATATCTCATATAAAATCCAATTGTCATTCCCGTTTCATATTCAAAAAGCACTTCATGTCTGTTTCATATCAATAAAACACTCTTTATGACCATTATATATCAAAAATACTTTCCATGGCTAAGATGTTTGATGAAAAGGGGGAGGCAACCAGAGAAAGCAATATGGTGCCCTTCAAAAGGACCGTGACATCATTTGATGAAAGGGGAGGGGCTTAGCTAGAGGAAGGAGCATAGTACCTGAAAAGACCTGCTACTTTCAATTGAAAACAAGACCTATTTCTGTATACTGCTCCTAAAGGAGGATAAAAGATCCTGTGTGAACTTGATTGAGTTGTACCTGCCTATGCAAGAAGGGGAAAGCAAGCTTCATACCCATGGGATTGGAATTACTGTATTGCTAGATAATTCCCAATATAATTGAGTGAATACAACTGACATTCACTCTCCATGGTGGCAGGTTCACAATGTATCAACAATTTCCAAATAATAAAAAAAAACTAAAGAGAAATATTTGCTACCCAGAACAATTCCTAAAGATACACATTTCTAGATAAACTTGTTGCATGTTGGTTTGAAAAGTTTTTTTAAAATAAGGTTGGAACATTTGAGCAACTTTTTCTCCTTTTTTTCTTTCTGCTTCCCCCTCACACAAAACTAAATACAGCCTTAATCATGCTATTGTTCACCTGCCAATCAATTATCCTTTGCTAGCGCTTGTGTTACCAAAAAGAGAAAAAGGAAAAAAGGAAGGAAGGAAGAAACCAAATAAGGATTCTACTTTGCAATGCTGAATAACATGGGTTATTATTAGGTCAAAACACACAAACGAAAGCCATTGTCTGCACTGTTGGGAAAAATGAAAATTTAACAGTATCTATGGACAACAGTAAAATTAGCATGGAAATATCTGTGAAGAATGATAAAATGTTCATGACTGCATGATGTGAGATGTAGCACCTGCAATATTTTTGCAGAGGTGGTTAGGCCACCACATATCTTAGTGGACCTTCCACCCTTGGTCCAAAGGTAATTTCTATTCCATCTGTGGCAACCTTCATCCGCCAATGTTGATTTTCTCATCTGGAAGGCACTGTTTTATTTCAGTTGTTTTCTATTAAATGATTCCTTCTGCTTAGATGTTCTCATCTCCATCTACATGGAAAGGATAAAGTTTCTTGCTCAACCTGCCTCAGACTGCTATACATATATGGATATTCCAAAATAAAGCATAGATACTCTGGAATATCCATGCTTAATGCCAGAATAACCAAATATAGTAGGTAATGGACATAGTATATGATGCCTGGATGCAGCCATAGCCTGGCTCTTTCTAAGGACAAATGGTAGCTGAAAAAGCAGGGGAAAGAATATTGATCTCTTCTCAGAAAGGAGCAGGTAATACCCTGCCCAGGTATCTGCCTATCCAATAGGATGTGAGTATTCCTGAACCCAAATTTACTTCAAAAAAGGAGGATGAGGGCTTTGCCCACCTTCTCAGGAGACACAAAAAGACTGGGGATTGTAAGCCACGGGTTGTGTGGCAACACTTGTGTTCAGTGTTCTCCAAATCACTCATTTTGTGGCACAGAAAGTCCTTCCCAAAAACTCAGAGGCTGCATCCCCAAAAGACTTATTTGCCTCTCTACTGTCCCTCTACTGTCACTCTATTGAAGTGGACTTTAAAAGTGCCATGCAAATCAGGAATAAGCGTCCGCATGAGGCTCAGCAAAATGTGCGTATTTAACGCACCTTCCGTCCCCATGGGAGCCGTGTTTTCTTTGCGCGCATCTTTTTCTCCACGCCCCTGCTCTTGTTGATAGGGTGCCAGTGGGAATGGGGAGGGACTGCGCTCGGTGCGGCCACAACCAGGAAGACAATCCCTGACAAGTCCAAAGGAAAAATAGCCATCGGTTCTCTGTTCGTCTCCCAGATCTTCCGCCCCCCGAAATAGCTTCTCGTGCCGGCAAACATTCACTCTCACCCCTTTCCCCTGTTATTGCTATCAAAATCCACCCTGTCCAGTGCACAGTGGCTCATTCACTCACCCCTTTCCCTGTTATCACTGTCAAAATCCACCCCTAGCAATAATCCACCCTCTTCACACCTCATAGCGATTGCAACAATGTTGCAATTCTGCGTGATTCTGGCTCTTTAGTTCTGAGCTTTAGAAAGGGAAGCTGCTTGTGTTACTGCTGTGCGTGCAGGTGGCAATCCCCGCCCCTTTTGCCACGGAGTGTCCCCAAGGTAAATGTTGCGAGGAAAACCCGCAACTTCCAAAAAGAGCTCTGAAAGTCTTATTTAAAGGGCACTTTTTTTGTTCCGCGTTTTCCTCGTTTTGTAGCTCTGGAAGTTCGTTAAAAATCCTGGCATGGGGGCGCTCAGAGGCAAAAGAAGAGTTTTAGCAGACTTTAAATTGCTTGGGGACAGGGCCAGAATAGCGTTGAATTCATGTGTGAATGAATTATTGCTACCCTGAAAACCGAAGTTCCTTCCCTTCTGCTGTTTTTGCAACATGCAGGAACTCCCCCAGGGAGAACTGCCCATGGATTCTGCCCACATGTTAATTCCTTGTATCCAGGGCATAGTTCTGTTTTGTCTTCTTTTTTTAAAAAAATGTAATTTCTAGCCTTATCTCTTAGGTACATTTTATCCAGTCCCTGCTGATACTTAGGTAAACAATGGCATGAATAATCTTACTGAATTTGAGTTTCAAAATGAAGCAAATCAGTCTTTTGCATAAATAAAATAGAATGGAATAGAGAAAAGAGAAGGACAAATAAAGGGCAAGGCAACCTTTGGAGGCAACTTCACAGAGATGCATAAGATGAACTTAGCTGAGAAGGAGCTAGCCTTCTCCCATTCATATTAAGTTGCAAGGGCAATAGCATACCCCAAGTCAGCTTTGTTGGAGGAGTTCAGGTGGCTTCTACCCTGTCTATCCATGAAGGTAATGAAATTTACTGTAAAAATCAAGCAAAAGAGTAGGAAAAAAGACAATAGAAAGTGCACTGACACAGAAGTTAAAAGGGGACTGGCAGAAAGAAGAGAGAGCCTCCAGTGAAGGAGTCCCAAAGTGGCTGGCAAAGCTTTCTATTCTTCTCCCCGCAAGAGAGGTTGGGTCCAGATTAGCGGATTAAATCTGCAGTTACAAGAAAATATGCGGCTTACCTGCCTGCGAAGCCATGATGGACTGTCTGGACTTGAGCAGCAGCACTGCAGTTTCCTCACAAAAAGCTGCGATACTTCTGTAGTGTGTGCAGTGAGGCACACATCATGTGGGATGGGGCAGCCAACGGGAGCTCAGCTCTCATTTGCTGTTCTCACCATCCCATACAGACTGATATTGTGGAGTGCTCATTGTTCAACAGTAAGTAAATTCGCAGTAGCGGTAGCATAATGTGTTGCAGCTGTGAAGTATCAGGCGTTAGGTGTGACACCCTTACCCCGACTGTGCATTGGAATGCACAGTATTCCCAAGTCTTGATGCAGCCAGACACCCTGTGAGGAAGGTGGGATCGTGAGAGCTCAGAAAGAGAGCTGTGACTAGCCGAAGATCACCCAGGTGGCTTCACTGAGGAGTGAGGAATTGAACCTTGTGACTACAAGATAAGGGTCTGGCACTCCAACCAGAAATGAATGAGTAATTAATTTGACTGATCATAAAAACATAAGAATTTAAACCAAATGGTTTTCCAATCTTTATTTTGCAAGATGAAATAATCCCAAGGCTTATCAAATGATTAACTAGACTTGAAATAGAGGTAAAACAGCAAGGTATTGAGCACGTGCACTGGTGTTTTTCAGCTAAACATCCCAGCACTAACCAAGAGGAGCAAAGGTATATAAGAGATGCTTATCAACAAAAAGGCAAAAAGAACTGCTTTTTAAAGGTTTGAGAAGAGCATCTGACTTAAATTATGAGAACTGGAAGATTAAGGGTTGGATGAGGGCGTGCCTGGCAGTTTATGGAATAAAAATTATTGAAGAAGGGAAGAAATTTGGGGTAATAATGGTTTATGAGGATATAAAGCTTTTAAAGGCAAGGAATGAAAAAGAAGTTAAGCATCTGTTGGAGCTGTTGGGACTTGAAATGCAGGGAGAAGAAGACAAAACAGAGGAGGGTGAGATGGATACGGGCCTCCCCGAGAAAGGGAAGCTGCTTCTGGAAAGGAAGAGAAAAGAAGACAGAAAATGACAGAAGACAGAAATAGGAAAAATGAGCTAATAATCTATAGCTAAAATTTGCATATTTTGTTAAGTATTAGAATATGCATTTCAGTGAATTTATGACATTATGTTTAGGAAAAAAAGAGAATTGAAATGACTCAAAAAGAACAAAGGATATGCAAAAAACCTTAATGAGATTGGGAGAGGGGAAATGACTTTAATAATTTTTAAAACTTTAAAAACAAGTTAGGGGAGGAAAGAAGCTTTTACTTTGAAAGGAGGAGAAAGAGGTTTGGGGAGAAAGACAATATGGGAAAAAACTAGACAATGTGGAAAATGCACCTCATTGCTCACCTGCTTAGGTGTAGCAGTCCTAGGAATTTAAGGGGGATTGATGCATCTGATATAGAACAGAAATAGAAAAGGAACAGAGGCAAAAATAAAGGGGTATTATGGAGGAGTAGCAATGTGCATGAATGTGTTTTTCGGCATTTGATTCATAATGAATCAAATGCCAAAAAAATGATTCATAATGAAACAAATGCTAAAAAAATTGTATTCATACAAATAGACCCTTCTGAATGTGGTCAAATTCTATTCGATAACCAATGTATTTGATACGAATATACCCGAGATACATATCCGATACATATCCCGTAACAAATCTGCTCTGAAAGCATCAAATCCGACCTGAATCCATTTTTAATATGCTCTTGATCCATGTTGAATGCACTCTAGATCCATTGCAGATGTGGCTGGCGCAGCCCCTTTCTCACCTCCCCAGTTTAACAAATGTCCAAACTATTCATATGAATGTCAGTGTGCGAATATTGTAACATTCAATTTGTGTATGAGCGTCCGAATAACGAATGCTACGAATATTCATGCACATTGCTATGGAGAACCTTAAGCCATTCTCTATGAAGGTAGATGGGTTGAGTTCCTGAGTCAAAGATACCAGTGTGCAAAAGTTGAATGGAGAAAATTATATACGTCTGGCTTTTCTGCAGGAGACTCATAAGAAAAAGGACAGTTCAGTACTACTGCCATAACCTAATTGGCAGGATCAGGCGAGTCCAGAGGAAATGGAAGAGCAAGGGAGGGTGGCAATATTGATTCTCAGAGACCTAAAGTTTGAACTTAGAGGATGAGAAATGGAAGGGGAAATTATTTTTATTAAAACAAGGATAAATGATGCACTCTACACTTTAGCTTTTGTATATGCACCTAATAAGAAGCAAAAGAGGAGGATTTTTTTGCCCAGATGATGAGAAAATTAGAAAATTATGCAGAGGGTAAGATTTTGATAGCAGGAGACTTGAACTTTGAATTACTGAGAATAAAACGAAAGGAACATAAGTGGAAAAAAGGAAGTGAAATATAATTAAATGGAACTTACTAGATGTCAGATAAAAGCCGTAGTCACCGTGGATTGGAACACATATAACTCTGTGAGACATGAAACATACTCATGTATTGACCATCCCTTGGTAAAGTGAAGAACAAACATTAAAAATAAAAGAAGATTAAACAAATTTTTATATTGGATCATGCCCCCATCATGGTAACATTGGGGAATCTGAAGGGAGGGAAAGCAGAGATGGAGGTTTGATCCAATTATACTTCACAAAGACAGCAATAGAAATATAACGCAAAGAGAAATACAAAATTATTTCGAGGCAAATGAGAGAGGGGGCATAGAATATTCAACTGTTTGGTACTATTTCAAGGCAGTAATTAGAGGAGAGTGTCTAAATGTTGAGATTGGTTTAAAAAGGGAAATATGGTTAAGGGACAACTTTCTAAAGAAATTAGAAATGGCACAGAAAGTATGGAACAACTAGAAGCAGACAAAGAAAAATATCATGAAAAATTAAAAAGTAGTTGGATGTTTTTGATGAAACAACATTAAATTGGAAATACTTATACATAACACAGAGAAAGAGGAAATGTGCATATAATGGAGGGGAGAAAAAGAGCAATCCAGAAGAAAGATTTTCATAGTAGAAATGGCAACAGACAGGGATTCCTCTTTTTCACACACAGATTTATTTTTTTATGGCGCTACAGTTTTTTAAATCCTGGAGTGGGGCAGGATTCTGTTGGAAGAGACTGCAGAAGATGTGGCTTGGAGAGGGGTGAAAGGAGGAGGGGAGGGGAGGGGAGGAAGGTTGAGAGGTTGGGATATGCACAAATGTGGTAGGATTCTATTCGATATGAATGTATTACCTGAATTCACTTTTAAAAAATCCACTCTTGATCCATGTCAAATGCACTCTGGATCCATTGCAGATGTGACTGACACAGACGCTTTCCCACCTCCCCAGTTCTGCAAATTTCCAAACTCTTCATACGAATGTCTGGAAACATTTGTATTCATACGAATGTTAATATACGAATGTTGTAACAGATTTGCATACGATTAGCTGAATTTGGCCAAATTCGTACAAATAACAGATCTTATGAATCTTCATGCACATCCTTACTGTGAGGCAATCAAGAGGCAGAAGGGGCCAGGAGGGCTAGAAAACTGGCAATGCAGTTGAGCAAAGGGGTGGGGTGGGGGGACCCTAGGCATGCCATCTGCATTACGCCTGAGCTGTAGCCATTACCATTTCCCCTCCAGTATCATACCTTCTTAGGGCTATCACCTGAACATCCTGCTTCTTGCTGTTCCATCCTGCTCCTATTCTTTGTTCCTGGACTGAGAAACAAAAAACGGCTTTACACAGCCAAATGCCCATGTGAAGTAGGAAAGGGCCATGCTGGGACAGGATCCAGTAGCTGACAGCAGAGAAAGGGTAATTTGGTGGTGGGTGGAGAGAGAAAGCGACAGTTTCCCCATGCCAGGCACAGGAAAAAATGAGGATTGGGAATGAGCAAGTTCCTTTTGAGTGATGCAAAACCACATTGTGATTCCCAAACAATATGGGTTTTCCATGCCATGTCAGTATGCACTCTAAAAGATCGCAACTTCCTCAGAGGCAGAGGCAAACACCTAATCTCTTTGCATACTTCGATATGTTTTGTTATATACTTCCTTCGAGAATCCCCGCCTAAATGGGGTGCGTATCATATGCCCATTACTGAATAACATGCTTTATTCAAATAATATTGATTTAAGATCTAAGCAAGTTAAGCAATTTAATCATTTGCCATCAAATACAAACCTGTACTAAATGGCAGAAAAAAACCATGCCTACAACATCCTGTACATGAGGCTAAGGTGGTTCAAAGTATCATCTCAAATCATAACCAAAGAGACTCGGAACAGATTAAAACAAAGTAGTTTTAATGAAATATAGTATTATATTGATACCAATAAGCAGGTTAGTCCAACCAGCATTAAAAATGCTCTCACTCCAATAGAAGTTAATTGGTTGATGCTTAACTCAATAATAAATGTTCTCAACACACAAGAAATTAAAGCTGCAATTCAGCAACCACTTTCTTTACTTGATACTTAAATAATATCTATATAAAACCTCTAAGATATACAATTTACTGATCAAAACTCAGATGCCATCTTTGGAAGGACTAAAATCCAATTGGGAGACATACGTGAGACTTTCCTGGATTAACTTCTTCAAAATAAATTTGGCATAAAAGATCTAAGATGAAGGAAAGAAATATGCACCAAAGGAATTTACTGGTCGTGCAGCAAATTTGAGAACGACCATTGAGAATATAAATAGTACTTGTTGGGGGTGGGGCTGTAACAGTAAGCCCCTATATTACAATATCTGGTGGGAATGCCAGAAATAAAAGAATTTGGGGATAAAGTGATAGAGTACGTGCTTAAGATTTCTCCAAATCTCCTGCCAGACTAGATGCTCACCACAGATAATTGCTGCCTTTTTATTATATGTTGCAAAATTGTTATTCACTAGAAATTGGGAATATTTAAACAATCTACCTGGAAAGGAATGTTATAAATAGTTATGAGAAATCATGTTAAATGAATGAATAAATGTTCAGAGATGAAACATGGAAGGAGAAGAAAAAACCCATTTCATAAAGGTTTGAATGCCTCTGCTACACACTGCACAATATGAAAGAAATGAATGTACCAGAGATCTATTTTCTTACAAAATGGATGCTATAAGCATGAAAATGTACAGTCCTAGCTACCACCACATTGTTAGAGGAGGGGAGAATTAAGATGGCAGGGGTGGGAAGTGTATAACATGTACTTACTTAGTAAAATGATTGTTCCTAATAAAGTAATTTTTTAAAAAAGCTTTGTGTGAAGGCAGCCAAAGAGATGGAAAACCAACTTTTCACAAATTAGCAAATAATATTTCCATTTGTGCATTTTTCCCCACAAACAGCACTAGGTCTAGGCGCTTGTTGTTGTCAGAATAAAATATGGCCACAAGGATAACAGATGAGACAAGCTCATCAAATGTTCTGGTAGTCAAGTAGACTAACAGAACGTCTTATAACTATTATTTTCTAGTTTAGAGTTCCAGAAAGTGGGTGGGGTGGGAGATTTGGAAGGAAAAGACAATAAGTAATGCCAGCTGTAATTTTCATTTCACAAATTCTTCCAGCATAAGAAATGTGTAAATTTGAAAGGACTTAGTTAACAATTATAATTACACCAAAGTCAATGATGCTCCAAAACCTGTAATTTGATTCCTTGTTTCTTGGAATAGATTGTCTTTAAGTTTATCAGACGTGACTAACTTCAGATGTAATCCACCCTGCCTGCTGACTAGAAGCCAAAATGCTGTAACTTAATCACAAGGATTATAATTTTGACATAAAACAGTGTGAGATAATAATAATCTACAATATATTAGGTTATTGATAATGAGATCTTCCCAGTCAGAGAGATACATGAACATGTTTTGTCTTCTTGAAAGAACTATTCTTGTTTCTTCTAACAGTTATGTTTGCGAATTAATTAGCACTATATAATTACTAGCCAGAACACAACAGCATGCATGATAGAAAGTATAACTGAGACCAATTAGAGATGATATACACTATACATATATCACAGCATTATTCATACCCTTGGCTCTGTTGTCCATGATTATCTCTCGGGCTCCTCTATCCAAAAATAACTAGGAACAGACCTGGAAGATCATTCAACCCGTTTCTGTGCTTACCTCACTTAGAGGATTTTAACTAATCTCCTCTAGCCAGTTTCAAACCCAACACAGCAGGTACCATCCACATTATTAGGATGGGGAACTGCTTGTTCCAGATGAACACTAGCAGCAATAAGAAGCTACTATAGCTGTTCCTGTCCACACAACTGACACCCAGCCCAAGGCACCACCCACTCCTGCCAGTGACTGGCCCATATCCACCATTCATATGTCATATTCAGAGTGCAAGTATGTCTTTAAAGGCTACATCCATGCCATGGTTCCAAAAGTGATCTTTGGAGGAGATGCATAGGATGAAAAGATGGAGTGGCAGTGGGGGCACACATATGCCCCCGTTCTCATTTTTCCAGATCAGGGGCAGAAACACCAATGCCTGAACCATAACAAATGGAGTTAGTATTTTAAAAGAGCTCTACATCTTTTCTGGATAGGGATTGTTTCAGACCATTCTGGGCTGGACTATCAACTAGTGCCACATCAAAATGTACTAGTGATCAGTTTGTACAAATTTCAACATTCAGCATTGACATGGAGAGTCTGACTAAGTGAATTTGCAGACATTTGGCCAGAATAAGAATGTTACTGAAATTCCCATCTATCCCCAGTGTTATAAAGTGTCAGATAAATCAGTTTATATGTGTTTATACCTAACTCCAAATCATTCTGAAGGGGAGGCCCTCCTGTTTGTATCCCCACCTTACAGGGGGGTGTACCTGGGATAAGATCTTCTTACTGGCAGCCCCCAAACTATGGAACAACCTTTCTTCTGAGGTCCACCCACCACCTTCACTGCCTCCATGGGCATCTTGATGCAGTTTGCTTGGCAGAGATGAAGAAATGATTTGCCAAACCTGTGATCCTTGGCTTTCCAGGCAGTTTGCTCTACTGCTCAGCTACAGCTACGTCTGCTTTCAGTTATAGGGCAGGAAACAAACAAGCAAACAAGTAATAAATGCTGGAAATGGCCCTGCTGATATGACTTAGGACGTAACACATAAATGTCCTCTTCAAGAGAGCTGCAGCCCTTTTAGGGTTAAAAAGAGTGGCAATTAGGGATGTGCACCAATATTCATAACATTCTTTAGTCATACAATTCTTACAAATTTGGACATTCGTACATGAATCAAATGTTACAATATTCATACGTTAACATTCGTACAAATGTGAATGTTTCAGACATTCGTACGAACAGTTCGGACATTCATTAAATGGGGAAGTGGGAAAGCGGCTGTGCCAGTCACATTTGCAATGGATCCAGATTGCATTCGACATGGATTGAGAGCAGATTAAAAGTGGATTCAGGTTGGATTTGACACTTTCAGAGCAGACTTGTTACGGGATTCTGGCTGGCTAAATCTTTTGCTTGTTTGGTTGCCAATTTAAGGGTGACTTTTTTTCTTGGACGGTTTATTTATATCAATCCCTCCTTCCCATAATCACTTTAGTAAACCTGAGAAATGAATGTGCTCTCATTTACAGTGGTCTTTACGGAGAGAGAATTAGTCAGCAAACAGAAAATGTGCTTGGAGAAGCATTAAGTGCTGTGAGCCAGTTAGTGCTTAGGAAAGACCATTCCCTGCTTCTCAGGAGAACAAGCATCCACCATCCCTCCCACACCAGACTGACATTTATAAATCATGTTTGGAAAAATGAGTGTCCGCAACCTACGAAATAATTTACTTGATGCAGGCTGTGTAATCTATTATTAGCGCATCTCTTAAGTCTACGCTTTTAGAACTTCGTGAGGCACAGCACTTTTATTGCTAATGCTGCTATTGCCAAGGTTTGGAAGTCCCTTGGCTGACCTTAAAAAGCTAAGGAGGGTTGAACCTGGTAAGTACTGGAATAAGAGACCACCGGGAATAAAAGTGTTCTGTGCTGGACTGGAAGGTAGCAAAATCAACTCTACCTCATTTTTGCACTTGCTTTTGGTATCCCATGACAGGGTGGGACACTCAGGAGCCTTTGAACTTCCAGGAGGCTCCTTTTCAGTAACATGACTATTCTGGTGACACTTCATGGAGCATTGCTGAAAAGGGTCCCCCATGGGTCCATTAGTCCACCAGCAAACCATCCTTGGTGCCCTATTCTCCTCTATGCTCCATCTTGTGCAGACAGAGGCTTTTGGGGGTGGATGTGATTTCTCCTGTAGGGATGTGCACAAATATTTCAAACATTCAAAATTCGATTGAATTTGTTTGAATTGGGACATTCGAATTCAAATCAAATGTCTATACTTTCGTTTTTAACATTTGAACAAACTGAGTGTTTTGAATCATTCATATGAATTATTTGGACATTCATTCTGTATGCATCTTATTCGTATCCGTACGTATTTGTATGGATATGTACGGGATGAAAATGGGATGCATATGGGATAAAAACAGGATGCATATGGGATAAAAACAGGATGCATACAGATGCAAGCAGATATGTATGGATGCACACAGACAAATATGAATGGTATTGACATTCGTATCATCAAATACATATAGAATATTTGTACAAATAGATACAAATGTATTCAAATTGGTTCAAATTTGAATGCATTCATTTTTTCTCTATTCATACAAATTCGGACATTCAAGTATTCGATTCAAATCAAATTGAATGTCAAAAATTACATTCGTGCACACCCCTACTCTACAGTTCTGTAAGAGCATGTGGAAGCCAGGTCCCTTAGGCTGCGTCCCCATGCAAGCCATTTGGCGCTGTTTGGGTGCCGATTGGGCTCGCATGGGACCAGGTGTGGGACCAAGATTGAATCTTGGGCATCCCCGTGCTATTTTCCCTAACGCGGGCTGGGGGCGGGTTGGGGGTGGATTCAGCAGTCACCAGGCAAATAGTGCTGGGATCATGATTTTGCTCCCTTTCCCAGGCCAGCCGCTTGCTTGCCTTGAAAGGGTAGTAAAAGCAAGGGAGTAAGGGGGTGCAGAGGCTTGAGTTTTCTCTCTTTTCCAGGGAGGCAACTTATTGCCCCCATGGAACAGAGAGAAGTTCCAAGCCTCTGTACCCCATCTTTCCGATCTGCTGACAGAAAGAGGCTTGGCTTTACTGCCAAAGTAAAGGATCACTTTGGCAGTAAAGCCAGGCCTCTTTCTGTCAGCAGATGGGAAAGAGGGGGCACAGAGGCTTGAGATTTCTCATTTTACGGGGGGGGCCCCCAACATTATTGACCCCCTGGAAAAGTGAGAAATCTCAAGCCTCTGCTACCTCCTCTTCCCATCTCGGCTGACAGTAAAGACACTTCACTTCCTTTGGGAGTTCAGATCTCAGCTGACATAACAGAGGCTTGGCTTTAAAACTCAAACCTCTTTCCTGTCAGCTGAGATCATGAAGTCCGACGCTGTCCTCATGCATGGTTTTGGCTCGCTTGGCCATGTATGCTGGGACCCCAAATCGTGCTGAGACTTGTTTTTTTCAGGTACCAAATTTGGTCCTGGTCTGGCATGGTTTGGGGTGATTTGGTCTGCTTTCCACAGACCAAATCTAAAACACATGGGGATACCCCTTGCCAAGACCACATTCGGTACCGGATCAGACATGCATGGGGATGCATCCTTAGACGTCTTCCTGAACTGCGTTAGTGGTAAATATGGAAGGGGTCCTAGAAAACAGACACTGATTTGGCCAGGAGAATTCCAGTGGGTCACCAAGAGTTGAGCTTGACTAAAGAGCACCATTAAATTGAGTGTAGGGACGGGGGAGCAGACACTGTCCAAGTTCATCTTTCTTTGGTTTCTGCAGCCAATTACACAGTGTTTATTATGGAATTGTCTTTCTTAGACTGCAGTCACACATTAGTGGCATAGGATGCAGCTGATGGCCATTCCTAGGTGGTCTTTTCAAGCCTTTCTGAAAGCTGAAATGAATGGGGTCAGCTGCACATCCTTTTGGAGATGAATTTCTGAAAATGTATGATGATCAACACCATTGCGTACTGCAAACAGCAAGAAATCTGCATGTGCAAAGGAAAGGAGATGGGACTTTGAAATGTAATCAGCAGCACATGACAGTGTTTTAAATGGTGATTAGGTTCTAGGAATCAATTGCTCAAAGTCACAGTTATGAACAATCAGCAAAAAAAACGTACAGGTTTTGCAAGTGATGAATACTCACAAAATGGCAAGCTGATCGATCTGGGAAAAGATTAAGCATTATCCTCCTTTCCAATTATACAAATTGAATGGCTATCTAAATTTCACTTCAGTCTCGCTCTGTCTTTGTATGAAGTCAGTATTTCTCTTGGGCATCCTCCAGATGGCATCTGGAAGTCCTGCTAGTAAGCAATAATGAAGATTTTTGTCCCCTTTGCTAGTAGCACTGGCTAGCCTGACAGTGCCCTGTCCAGTGCTGTCTTTCAATGTCCAAAGTGTCACACACATTCTGGGATTTGGCTGGTGCTGAATTCCCAGAAGCATGGATTACCACCACCACACATGTGTCAGCGTCTGTTTCAGGCTCCATGCAAGCATAGCAGAAGGAGCAACAATGCTAACCTAACCTTAACCCTATCCAGGAGGTAATTTGGTCTGAGCACTGTTGCTGGAAAACCTGCTCCCAGTGCAGATGTGATAATGCTACCATAGCAGTGCCATGATTGTGCTATATTCCCCCAGTCTGGATAGGGCTTTGGTTGTCCTAAGCAAAGTAGCTACACTTAAGAGTTGGTTGGATTTTGCAAGATTCCATCCTGTTCAAAAACAAGGAGGCAATGCCCATCTAGCCTTAGAATTTTATCCAAATAAAGGTTCAGGAATAGGGATGTGCATGTCATCCACACTGAGACTTTTGGGTATAGGGCAGGATGGAAATAGAATGAAGGAAGGAAGGAAGGAAGGAAGGAAGGAAGGAAGGAAGGAAGGAAGGAAGGAAGGAAGGAAGGAAGGAAGGAAGGAAGGAAGGAAGGAAGGAATATTGCTCTGTGGACCTAATTATAAATGCAAGTTATTGATGCTGTTTCACTGGAAATAGATATTCCTTGAGGATGCTTTAAATAATATTATGATAGAGGGTGGTACAGCAAGAAGATGTAAACAGCCATTTATTTTCCATTGTCATCATACAGAGTGAAGGCTCATAGCTAGTCACGATATGTTGCTATTAAGTACAGGCTAATGCTGTTTTGGTGGCTTGGCCAAAGATATTTTGATAACTGGGTGCTACAACTCTGGCTCACTGTTATCAGGTAAAGTTAGAATTTGTTCCTAGTCAACATTGTTCTAATGTCCTTGTTCCAGTCATTGAAGCTGATGCAAACACTTCAAGGAGGTCTTCTAAACATGATATAGGGAAAATATAATGCAAAACATGGCGATGGCAAGGTAATAATAATTTTATTATGTAAAAGCAGCAGTTACACACAGCAACCGAGATTACTATGCTGGATTTCGTATTATATCACTAGTCGGGCACTTCCCAAGCACCTAGGACTGTGTGATGTATCGGCGAATTATGCGAGCAGACCCCAGTAAAGTGGCTTTTTGTAGTTGGCAGATGGATATTTTGTCAATGCCAATGGTTTTTAGGTGCCCACTGAGATCGTTTGGCACCGCACCCAGTGTATTTTATTATTATTATTATTACTATGGCAAGCCATAAAAGCTTTTTTTATTGGGGTTAAGGCAAAGTCCCCAATGGTGGTGCACCGCTATCCTTCATGGGATTTGGAGTTTGTTTTAAAGGGACCAGTTAGTACACCCTTCAAACCATTAAATGATATCAGTTTAAAACTGCTATCCTACAAAGTGCTATTTTTAGTGGCAATCACGTCTGCAAGAAGGATATCAGATATTGCAGTGTTATCTATAGCAATAAATTTATGTGAGTTTAGGGAGGACTGTGTGATATTAAGATTAGACCCACAGTATCATCCTAAGATGGATTCAACATTGCACAGAAAACAGGAATTACTTTTACCAGCATATGTCCCAGACACAGGAAGTCAGAGGGAGAAAAACTATGAATGTTTGGTTGTTAGGAGGGCCCTTCAAATATATATTGGAAGGAGGGAAGGAATTAGATTAAGTGAATCTCTGTTTGTGAGCTTCCATCCTAAATATTTGGGAAGGAAAGTGTCATCTAAGGCACTTTCAGCATGGATAAAGGCAAGCATAGCAATGGCTTATGAATCTGAAGGGCTAACACCTCCTGATAGCATTACAGCTCACAGCAGTAGCAGCTTCGTCTGCATATGACAGATTGGTGTCGTTTGATAGTATGTATAAAGCAGACTTGACATTTGGAACAAGGGTGCTATATAAGGGCAAAATATCAACAAACTGTTGAATATGATATCTTAGCCCACCCTAGGGATAGCTTTGGTATATCCCATTGGTATTCTGCTTGAGCCATCTGAGAACGGAGAGTCGTTTGTATTTACGTGAAGCTCTGTTCTGGATGGCTACAAGCAGAAGAGCTTTCCCACCCAGCTAAGGGAATTGTTATAATTGATAGGCGGTAACAGTCTCGAAATCTTTCAGTGCATATACTTTGTAAAGTTATAAGGTTTTTCAACTAAAGATTGTTACTGATAAAGTTTTATATTGTTTATTCTGAGCTCCCTCAGATGAGTTAAAGGGGGGGCACAGCTGGAGAGCTATTTATAGTTTTGAGGCTGCGCCCCCTATCGGTCATAGTTGTTGTTGCAGGAAGAGGATAACCCATTGCTATTCTGCTGGAGCCATCCAGAACAGAGGTTCACATAATTATGAACAACTTTCCAATCTGCACTTTAAGCTCCCTTCTTACGCAAACAATCAATTTACTCTTTCCCTGCCCCATAAAAATAGCATTGTTTTACCACTACAGTGCCTGCTGGGTTGGCACCACTCCATTGGGGTTTATGTTATGCAAACAGGATTTATCTACGTCTTAAAGATACCGCAATCCAATTATACACAGTGTTGATAGTATAGTTATTACCAGCTTTGTGCCCATAAATTGCTGCTGTTAAGTCAGAGCTGGAAAATTGCTTCCAATTTTTTAAGCCTGCATAACAAATGGATCGGCTTGCACATCTCAACGAAGCTGCAAGCTATGCATGAAGGGCCATCCAAGATGGGCAGGTCAGAGAAGAGCTTAGACTAAATGTGATCCACTGAAGAAAAAAAAAAAGGCAAATCACTCAAGTATCCTTGCCAAGAAAATGCCATGGAGAAATGATATAACACTGGAAGATGTCCAGAACATGTCCAGAATGTGACTGGGGAAGACTGGTGGTAAGTACAAATAGCTCCAGGAAGAGTAAAGCTGGAAGGAGGCTCAGCTGTGGATGTGTCTGGTGGTGCAAGGAAAGTCTGATTCTGCGAAGAACAATACTGCATAGGAACCTGGGATGTAACATCTATGAGCCAAGGTAAGCTAGATGTGGTCAAACATGAGATATCAAGACTAAATGTTAACATCTTGGGAGTTAGTGAACTAAAGTTAAAGGAAATGGCTGGATTTAATTCAGATGACCATTCTATCCACAGTTCACACAGTAGTAAGATTCTGCTCAAAATCCTGCAAGCTAGGGCTCAGCAACATGTGAAACAGGGGCCTTTCCGCACTTGGCTTTATTCTGGAATGTATCCCATAATAGGGACTTCCTGTCCACATACTAGTGCAGGCTATGGCAGCCTCCAGGGGAGGCCTGCCGTAGTCTCCATTAGCATGCAGATGACAGACCCCTATCCTGAGATATATTCCGGAATAAGACCAAGTGCAGAAAGGGGCCAAGAACTACCAGAAGCAAAGGCTGCTTATCCACTGAGTGCCAGGGGCCGGATGTAATCTGCAACAGCAAGTCCTCCATCTGGGATTTAATTCACAATCCAATTCCCTTTCCTCACAGGGCTGGTAGACTGACCCAGTGTGGCCCATAGAATTCTTTGTTTGCCCAATGGACTAGTTTATTGGGAGGCCACACCTTCCTATAGATCAGTACAACCACAGGACAAGGCTACAGAGCAGAATATGGCACCAAAATGGCTCTGTACTCTGCTCCAACCCAAGTGTTCTATTATGGCATGCCAGACCACAGCCTGCATGCAGAGTGTTCTGCCATGAGCCTGTTTCAACCAGGCATCCAGAAGCAGTGTCCAAAGTGCATCAGAAGATCTGGCCCAAAAAGTCACAGTTGGCAAATTTGAAGGCCAAGAACTTTCACTCCTGGCTTCTGAAGGTAGTCCTGGGCACCTGAATAAATTATTATTTTCTCACTCCTTCCCTTTTTGTCTTTGTTGGTGACCACTATAGCATGTAACTCCAAACAAGATTGGAAACTGGGGGCAGATTCATTACAGGTGCTCCAAAGACCTGATCAATTGTCTGATTGATTCATCACAACATTTTAAAAGCGTGGGGAACAAGGAATGTACTTAGTGATCGCATGTGAGATGATTTTAAATAGTACATAGACAAACATAACCTTTAAAAAAAACCAAAATAATCTATATAAAGGTTTGTGGTTCAAAAATTTCGTGATGTGCCTCGATCACCATGAAAAGGTCCCGTTATGTACGTGCCCTCTGCTGTGGCATATGTTTTAACAAATAAGTTCCTCAATGTAGAAGGTGCCTGCCCAGCTCACAAAACTCAGGCGCAATCCAAATGACATGCATCTGTGGCAACCCCACCATAGGTCCACTTTCTCCCTAAAAAGTGGTTTCCCAGCACTGGTGATGGGTTTTCCAGCAATAGTGCTTTTTATTTATCTTCTGGACGGGGCCGCTATCATAGCTGTGTCCACTATGTATGTGTAAAATGCATGCCTACAGCGCCTGCTATGGTGCTTTCTAGGTAGGAGACGGTAATTGCAGAGGGAGGATTTCTCACATTAGCCAGTTTGGTCTAGTGGTTAGGGAGCTGCTTTCTTATCTGGGAATACCAGGTTTGATTCTGCCCTCCTCCACGAAGCCAGCTGGGTGACTTTGGGCTAGTCACGGCTCTCTTCTGAGCTCTCACAGCCTCACCTACCTCACAAGGTGACAGCTGTGGGGAGAAGAACAGAAAACTTTGTCAGCCACATTTAGTCCCCTTAAAAGGGTGAGAAAAGCAGGGTAGAGAAGCCAACACTTCTTCTTCTTATCGCTGCCTAACAGCCTCAGAGTGCTTTAGAAGATTAAAAGTAGATTTGCTCTGTCCATTGACTTTCTGAAAATATTGCATATCTCTTTGAGGAAAAAAAGTGAAAATGAAAAAAGCCAAGATTTGTATTTCTAGAAGATAAAGCTAACCAGGGATAATCAACAGGGAGAAATGTATAACTACTTTTGTATGGCCATCTTTGCACTGGGAATTCAGCAAATGGTGGTTGAAGCTGTTCATTTTAAATTCCTGATAGTGCCAATGTAATAATATCCATGCTTTAACAGGAGAAGATCAATTATACACACAAAAGCAAGTTGCTTTTTAAAGCATCTGATGCAATGTCTAGAACATTTTTATTTCTGTTCAAACCCTCCCCTGACTGAGGCCAACATGGCTTGCAACTTGTGTAAAAATTGCTATCCTGAGGTTTAATTGCTAGATATGCTTGATTGCATTAATACACAGCTCACTTATTTAAGCAGAAGTAGAATTTTATGAGTGTTTAATCAAGAAGCATTGTGATGTGTCAATGCAGAAACAAAAAACAAATCTAACAAATATATATCCTTAGGCCTGAAAACTTTGCAGAACTTTAGCATTACAATCAATTATGCAAAAGATGATGCTACTAAAATGTCACACTCAGTCACTGTACTAGAAAAGGTCAGTTTATTTCCAATCCCAAAGAAGGGTGACACCAAGCAATATTAAAATCAGCTCACTCCATTACAGCACCTCATCCCAAATCTGCTGATGACTTCTCCCAGCAGCTTCATGTAAATGTTAAAGAACATAGAAATTAAGATCAGTTCCAGAGGAACAAGTATGCAGGGCATCAAACATCTCCTACAACCACAACAATGCCTTGGAGAGAAGAGTAGAACCATTGCAACAGTGTCTCCAGCCCCCAAACCCCATAGCCTTTCCAGAAGGATACCATGGTTGATGGTATC
This sequence comes from Aspidoscelis tigris stejnegeri, assembly GCA_023333525.1. Taxonomy (NCBI): domain Eukaryota; kingdom Metazoa; phylum Chordata; class Lepidosauria; order Squamata; family Teiidae; genus Aspidoscelis; species Aspidoscelis tigris. The sequence continues at coordinate 83,539,470 of JALMGA010000002.1, read as the reverse complement.
AAAAGGTACCAAGAGATCTCAGAGAATCAACAGGGTTCTACTTTCTTCTGGAATGAATGTGCAAACAAACAAACAAACAAACGAATGAATGAATGAATAAGCAAGGGTGTTAAGGAGAACAAGATGATTTGGAGAAAGAGGAAAATGACAGACAGTAGAGGATGTCAACCTTTTAGAGGCCATATTTGGAGTTCTGAAAGCACACCACAGATACCATCTTATTATTACTTCTTTCCCAGAGGCACTGTATGGAAGGCTCCAATGCTTAGCCGGGAAAGCCCTCAAGGCAGACGTTCTCACCCCTAGCCCTATAGTTGCTCTTACACTACCTACTACTAATGTTTGACATCCAGAATTCCATGTAAGCTTTGTCAAATGCTGAGAGTTGAATATTGGGAATTGTAGTTCAGGAATATCTAAAGTGTTGCAGTTCAGCACACCGGCCTCAGAGACAACACTGTTCCCTTGAGCAACATGCTGGCAAGCTCTAACATACAGGTTTTCAGGAATTCTTGTTAACCTAATTCTGAGATTCAAGACAATTAATGGGGTGGGGGTTTGGGGGTGGGCTAGTGAATTACTTTCAGTGCAAACTATCAACATGAAATTGTCAAAAGTTTACTGTTGCATGTTTGATACTGTTAGACATTGACTGTTGCTGTATACTTGTCCAATTCTGTCAGACATCTGTTTCTAATTTTAGACAGCGTGTTATGAAATGCTTCCTGCTATTTGTCAGATTCTATCAAAAGCCAAAAATACTCTTCCTTCAATGACTGCTCTTCATCCACATGGATGCTGCCCAAAACTGTAGTAACCATAAAAGCTACAGTTCCCCCTAGCTTCCCTTCCAGCCCCACCTTGAATCTCAAGCCTCAGAGTAAAAAGAATTTTCCTGCTTCTATAAGCTTGCAGTACACACTCAGTGCCAGCAGGGTGCTGGACTCTTTGCACTCCAGGTAGTAGCCTTTGGAATGGTGGCAACCACACGGCCTCCGTCTTCTCTTCCTGCCTGCCACAGGATGTGACATCAGAAGGACTTCTGACCTGCTCAGCTGATGTGGCTGGACCTATCCTGTCCCTGGATTGTGGCTTTACATCATTTCCTCCCCGCCCCCACTCACTGCGGTGTTTAAGCCCGGGAAAATTAAACTCTTTGTCTTTCTGCCTGCACCCTGCCTGATGACTGGTCATTTAACATCTCCCAGCTGATCATCCACCATTACACATGCGGTGGAATGAGAAGTGCAGGGGTCACAGCTGCATAGCTAGCATGCGGCCTTTACACAAAATTCTAAATCAGCGGTTCTCAACCTTCCTAATGCCGCGACCCCTTAATGGAGTTCCTCATGTTGTGGAGACCCCCAGCCACAGGGGCGGAACCACTGGGAGGTGGGAGGGAAGGGCGGTGGGAGACTTGTCGCGACCCCTCTGAAAGGGTAATTCGACCCCCAAAGGGGTCCCAACTCCCAGGTTGAGAACCACTGCTCTAAATGATTTCACACCAGATAGTGCTTGCAAACTGACTTGGAATGCTTCCTTTCTGTACCATTCTTTTCAGTCTTCACTTTTGGTCTTTGACATCATGTGTTTGACTGTGATTGTACTTGGATAGTATGTACTGAATTATTCAGAGACCAGTCCCAAATCTGCAGAATGGCGATCTGTGGGGCCAAAAGCTGATATGGAATTGCTTAAAGAGGACAGAGAGGAAGTTTGGCTGTTGAAGAAAGAGGTCAAAAGCCATCCTCATTATTTATTTATTTAGTTCCATTTTCATCCTGCACTATATCCAAAAGTCTCATAGTGGGTTACTGTAATAAAAATAAAACTATAAAATGAATATCCTATAAACAATAGCAGTGGAAATCTCCTTCATTAAAATTTAGGGTATGTTCAGACATATATTTATGGTCATCTCTGAGGTGAACTAGGACCTAAAGGACAAATATAAAATAAAATAAGATGATTTACTGCACTTCTACCCCAAGATCTTCCACAGATGGGAGAAAATCACTCTCAGGGCAAGGAGGAGATAAGGTCAGATAGGGTGTGACAGCTATGAAGCTTCCAAGCCAAATCAGGTCTGTCACCACTGCTGACCAAGCAGAGTCCAGAAGTGTTTTCACACTACCCTTCCGGTTTGCTGGATGGGAAAAAAGCTCAATGACCCAATGTTGACTAGTGCTCGCACTTGAGCACTACTCAACTTTATGCATTCCCTCCCCCCAGGACTGGATACTCACCTTATTCTACCCTGGGGCCCGGTCCTCCCCTGGGTCCCACCCTTTTAGCGGTGGTGCCTCCGTAACTATGCATGTGTCAGCTTGCACGGGACCTCAAATGACCCCGGAGCGCTAGCAAGACCGAATGGTCACACCACTGGACGCTTCAGGTAAGTAATTAGGTAACATTGGTTAAGGTGTGGAGCATGATTTCGTCTTCACACCTAATCAATGATTAGTGCACTTCTGGGGAGAATGGGTATGTTTGGAGGGTGTATCAGCCTACTTGACTTGCATATGCTCTTTTCCAGAGATGCACTAATTATGCACTTGAGGCCATAGTGCAAAAAGGCCTCTGGAAAATCAGCCCAGTGGCAGAGAATCAGTGGTGAGCATTTGCTGCTATGAGGGGGTTGCTAGGCTTTGAGGTGAAAGCTCTCAAGGAAGATAGGAGGTATATAGGGGCTTCTTTTAAAAACTATCTGGTGCAGGTTTTCCCTCCTGCATTCACAAATGGGCCGGTCCTTTGGAAAAATGTGGCCCCAAAATGCTCTGTATAATCACACCCATAGTCAATGATTGGGAAAAGATCCACGTCAGGGGAAACGTCAGACCTGAGGAACAGCGCACTTAGCATTTCACCTGAATTTGAGAGAAAAGACGTAAATTGAAGTGACAGCTGCATATCATAAAGGTGATATCTCAGACAAAGGTTTCAGTCAGGATAAAAATGATTATAAACAGCCTGGAGAAACCCCACTGCCACCTGTCGATCCATGGTTGGATGCTTCTGCAATCATTGTTTTGCTGTCATTTCTTGTGGTTAACATTGACTTAATAGCCTTTTAAATGAAAAATGAATGTTGTGCCTCAGTTCAGCAATGCAGAGGAACAATCAACTACAAATATGACAAGGACAAATATTTTGCAAGCTTCATAAAGAGATACTTACAAGATTTGTCTTTTCCCAAGTTGCTAGTCCAGGCATCAAACAAGCTGAAAGTCATTTATACTTGAGACATATGTTCAGAACAGGAACATCTGTGGTGTTGTTGAACTATATTTTGAAATTTTCCCCTAGCTTGAGAGAATGTTTTTCTTGTTTTCTTATGAGGAATCTTAAGAGTTCCTTGAAATATTGGCAGGAAGGTTTGGTCTGAAGAACTGCTGTGGATCTGTTCCTGTGTTTTTAATAGCAGTTTCAGACATGGTAATTTGTACATTAATGTACGCTGTACCAAGAAACTCTAAATCAGTGGTTCTCAACCTGTGGGTTGCGACCCCTTTGGGGATTGATCTACTCTTTCACAGGGGTTGTCTAAGACCATCGGAAAACACATACAAACCGAGACAGTGCTCCTCTATCCATCTCCAGGCAGGTACCTGGTGTGATGACATCCAGGTGAGTACCTGGCGTGATGACATCATTGCACCAACCCCATCACATACACTCCATACAAATACAGTAGGGAGCAGCTACTGTGTAGAAAGCAGCAGTATTGGAGGTAAAACAACAGTTTTATATTCAGCTGTGGTTGCTGTGAATACTATGCTTTAATTATGTTCAATTTGTAACAATGAAAATACATCCTGCATATCAGATATTTACATTAAGATTCATAACAGTAGTAAAATTACAGTTATGAAGTAGCAATTAAAATAATTTTATGGTTGGGTGTTATGGTTAGGGTTAGGTTTGGAGTCACCACAACATGAGGAACTGTATTAAAGGGTCGTGGCATTAGGAAGGTTGAAAACCACTGCTCTAAATGGTGATACTTAAATCTGTTTCTCCCTATTTCAGCCTCACAATCCTACCACGAAGTAGGTTAAGATGAGGCGCAGTCATAACCATATATGAGAATTTGTTTTAAAGATTCTCACTAAGTGATATATAACTCCCAGAAGGATGAGCCTACTTTCCCTGCCGTCTACAAACAGCTGTTGGGGAAACTGTGGAGAAGTAGGCAATTATGTTCACATGTGCCCAAACATAGACATTTTGGTCATTACTAGAAAATGAATGTCAAAAATGTATTCAATTCTCATTCAATTTTTTTGCCACGATTTGCCTCCTACACCTCTTTCCAGATTTAGACAGGATCCCTAAATATAAACAGATTTTACTGCATTTTATGTTGCTGATGGGAAAAAAGTAACTGGAAGGTCTCCTTTACCTTAAATCTCAGTACCTGATATATTAAAATGTTAGACATTGCAGTGTCCAAAGGCTTCAGGGGAGGAAGGAAGAATACTCTTTCTTAGAGGTTTGGTATCCTTTTTTGGTCAAATATCAATTTTATTGGTAGAAAATATCCTTTTCCAGAGAGAGTATTACATTTTCTGAACCATTTCCACAACCTATTATTTCAAAGATAGGTCACAATTGTACTAACAAATCCAAATGTATAACAAATGATTGTTCTCACTTTGTTTTAAGGTTCTTTATATGAGTGTTTAGTAATGTTGTATTCTTATAAGTTATTCTGTACAATTAATTGCAATTGTTTTGTAATTGGTTATGAAATAAAATGAAAAAAGATGAAAAAAAGATGAGGTGCAGGGGAGGATTTGGTATCTTTTCAGTCCAGGAGTGAAACACTTGCTATTGCACTACACTTGTTTGTTTGTTTATTCGTTTCATTTCATTTTTATCCTGCCTTATATCTGAAGGTCTCAGGGCAGGTTATGACATTTAAAACTAAACATAAACATATTAAACAATAAAAGTGTCTGAGAAGTGGGGAGAAAAAGCTATATCCCTATTTATCCAAAGGACAGGCAAAGAGGTGGATCCTCACCGCCCTCCTAAAAATGTAAAGTGAGAGTGCCTGACTCACCTTAAAGGAGAGGCTAGTTCCTACCCTGGGCGCCATCCCTGAGAAGGCCCTACCCAGGGTGCCCAGCCCTTTTGCTGCTGAGGGTGGTGGTACAACAAGGATCTTGAGGATCCTCTACAGATCTTGAGGCATGGGCAGGTCAATATGGGAGAAGGCATTCCTTTAGATATTTGGGACCCAAGTCATAAAAGTCAGTTTTCTTTCCAGATTGCCCCCATGTCAGTTTTGATAGGAAAGAAGTCAACATCTAGCTGGAACTTTCCAGGAGACTTTTGAAGGAAGCCAACAGTGTTTTGGACCCTTCTCTTGAGGTGGGGCAAGGTTTCCTTCAAAGGGAAGTTGACTCAACACTTCAAGACACTTTACTTGGATGCAGCATGAAGTGTAATGTCAGATCTGAGCCCTTTCCTCACTAAATGCTGTTCCAAGATAAATCACAAAACTTTGCTTCCAGTCTTCTGATCTTCTTGGTTCCCCACACTGAACCCCTCTGGTTCCCTAAGATAAAGTCCCCTGAAGTAGGCATGGAATTCAAGATTGAGTTTGACCCAGTGGTGACTGGTGCCCATTCAGTTTGGTGATATGGGCAAGGCAACTAAAAGGAAGTGAAGGCAGGGGTCAGAATGGGTAAAACAAGTAGTAGATGAGGCACTATAAAGCTGCACTGTGCAAAACCATATGGAAATTCTCTGCATTTAACTCAGTGGATTATGTATATGTGTGAGCCAACCCTGAATTGAAAAATACACACAAGTGATACAACAGGGCACTGTTAACTTTGCCTGTCACCAGTTACGGTTCCAAGGCTATATATTTCTATTAAAACAACCCTGAAATATATTTGCCTTTTTAACTGCCACATCACATTGCTTGCCCTTATTCAGATAATGGCTATAGAAATTTCAAGTTCTCACCCCTTCTCCCTGAGAAAATGTTCCTTGTCTTATAACTGTGCTTTGGATTCTTGTATTCTTAGAGTAGCAGCCTGCATTTGTTTCTGCTGATTTTGTCCTGTTGTTCTGGACTGACTGTGCAATGCACACAGTATAATTAGCTGAGACTGGGAGCCAGAGTAAATGTGCAAAAAGGAAAAATAGAAGGCATTAATCAATACTTGTGATAAAAAACAAATCAAAGAAAAAGAAATAGTTAGTTAGCAAACGATCCATTGTATCTCTGCCTGGTCAAAGGAGTTCAACTTGAATCTATCCTACTGGGAAACAAAAAGCAGAGAATATGAGTGGGCCATCAATAGAGGTAAACATTTTTTTAACAATGAAACCATCATGAAGAAACAGATTATACTCAATAAAAGTAGTTACTCAATGAAAGAGCCAAGAACAACTTGTTCTTAGATTCTAGCAACCACTCCTTTTTTTTTAATGCTCTAAAATCTTCCCGGGTTTTGATGTTAGGACTTCTTTGCACTTGGCCTAAAGAGACACCTTTTCTCTGCCCTACCTTTTTGGTGATCAGAGATTGGGTTTTAGGCATTGTGCAAACAGCACCTGAGTAGTGCACTTGCATGGCTACATGTTTTAGCTCATGAAAAAGAAGGTTTGTCTGTTTATTATTTGTGTTTTTATCATCCCCTATACCAGTGGTTCTCAACCTGGGGGTCGGGACTGTTAGCTGTGAGAAAGAGTGAAGGAAAAAACACAGTCGGATGTACAAATTTTCAAAACACACTGATAGTGAGTCTGCCTCTCTCCTGGGAACGGACTATGAAGCAGATATGCTGCAAGGTCGAGAAGTGTTTGTGAGCACGTAGGCCAAATGGGAGGGGGAGACAGAGCTCACACAAGCCCCGGAAGTTGTCACAAAACAACGTCCGGTTGCTAGTATGTAAAAGGCTTCTGTAGTCTTTGCTTGTTAGCCGTTTTGCTTGTTTTGCTTGCTTGCCGCTTGCCAAGAATGTAAGCTGATAACATGGAATGGATTGGAGATCCGCCAGGCTAAAGCCTGAACTTGCTTTCTACATGCCTTTGTAATCTTACTTGCAATAAATCGTAGCTCATTAGAAATAATACTTGGACTGCCGTGTTTTAATGAGCTGGTATGCTGAATGCTGGGAGCAGAGCCAAGAAATTCTGCCGGCGCAGCGAAAGGCCAGGAGATGGAATAGCAAACAGGTAATCACTCTGCATCCAGAACTAATCTACAGATCTAATCAAGATCAACAGGGACCCCTTTGGGGGTTGAACTACCCTTTCAGAGGGGTCGCGACAAGTTTCCCGCCGCCCTTCCCTCCCACTTCCCAGCTGCTCCACCCCTGTGGTTGGGGGTCTCCACAAAATGAGGAACTCCATTAAGGGGTCGCGTCATTAGGAAGGTTGAGAACCGCTGCCCTATACCCAAAGGTCTCAGGGCATGTTACTACATTAAAAACCAAATATAAAAATGAACAGACTAAAATGATAGTGCCTGAAAGTGGGGAGAAAAAGCTACATCTCTATTTAGCCAAAGGCCAAGGCAGTGGTCTGTCTCTACTGCTTTCCTAAATATGTAAAGTGATAGTGCCTCATGCACCTCAGGAAGGAGACTATTCCATAGTCTGGTGGGAGCCATCACTGAGAAGGCCCTATCCTGGGTGCTCACTCCTTTTGCTGCTGAAGGTAGTGGTGCAACCAGGAGGTCCTCCCCTCAGATCTTAAGACACGCAGACAGGTTGATATGGAAGAAGATGTTCATTGAAATACTTGGGGCCCAAATTGTTTAGGGCTTTATAAGTTAAAGTTAGCACCCTGAATCGGGCTCAGTAGTGAATTGGCAGCCAGTGCAGCTTTGCAGAGAAAGGAAAGTAACTTCAACTTCTTTTTACTTTTGGGTTTAGTCATTTTAATAGATGCAGAGGCATTTGTTATGGCCTATTTACAAGAATCTTACATTAAATGGAATAAAAACTCCATCCATTTTAAATATTAAAAAAGAAACAAAATAGGACTGTCTCCGCTAGACCCTTGAAAAGCAATAAAAGTTAATTATGAATGAGTACTTGAGAGAGCTATAATCCTAGCTTAAAAGCAAAACTAATTCTTTTAGTTAGGCATAAAGGTTTTGTTGGGAAATAGGAATCTACTATAATTCCAAGTTTGCATTAATCATGGGAGGCTTTCTAGTGCTATTTCAAGTCTTGTGTGGGGTGGGGGAGACCATAGGCCAATTCACACTTGGCCTCGTAGTAAACCCTGGGGTAACATCTGGTAAGGTGCATCTGTACTTACAGGAGGCGTTTTCAACTCAGAAATGCCTCCTGCTTTACCAGATGCTACTCCAGCATCTACTAGTGGTGGTGCATAAAATGGTGTGCCACATGCATCCTAACCCTTACCAGAAGCTTACCTTTCTCATCCAGCACCGTGACCATTCATACCATTTTTGAGTGCCTGATGAAAGTCTGGAAGCTATTATGGTCTGGATGTGGACGAATAAATTGAAACTGATGAAGGTTTTCTCCAAAAAGAAAAAAAATGTGCAGCTTACCTTTTTATCAGAGTTAAGAAACTTTGCAGGGAGAACAGTAGGTACCCCCTGTTGTCTCTGTGATATCATTGAAAGGGGAGAGGAAATGGTCCACAATAGCAGAGAGGGGGGAGGGAGGATGGCAGGGGGCATCCAGTCACACACTCCAGGTGATGCTGTGGCAAGAGGGCGGCACAGGGGAGGCAATCCAGGGGTGGGGAGGCAAGCCACTGGGTCAGAAGACTGATCTCTCCCCTCACCCTATCAGCTGCCTGCGAGCCGCAAGCACATCATGGAATGCCAGATGGCAGCCAATCTTGGCAGCCAGGAGGAGGGACTCCTGCAGCAGCCCCAGAAGAAGAGTGAATGCTGTCCCTGCTGGGCGCTGCAAGTAAGTCCAGGGTAAAGGTTGGGATGGGTGTGGAGCACGATTTTGTGTTTCACACCTCATCCGCAATCAGGACAGCTCTAGTGAAGGCAGACACGCTTCTAGGCTGTAGCAGCCTAGTAAGCGTGTGAATGCTCTTTACCAGAGCTGTCCTGATTGCATACTGGAGGCCTAAGTACAAATAGGCCTCTCTAATGAGCAAAGGGTTATGTAATAGGTGGGATTTCTTATCCATATAATGGCTTCCTGCACACCTCCTGGTGCATCTATCACCTTTACTATACATGTTTAGGAAGGCAGTGGAAATGCACCTCTTTGCCCTGTCCTTTGGTGAAATGGGGGCTACACTTGCTATTGTTTTAATACATACTGTTATTGTTTTAATAAAGTTTGATTTTAAATGTTGTTACCTGCCCGGAGACCCCCAGGTATAGGTCAGGATAAAAATGCAAATTAAACGAACAACAGATAAACAAGTTTGAGATGCTTCATTTAGATAAAGCACCTTGAAACTAAAGCAGCTTTTTTTTCAGCCCCTTTAACGAACCATTGTTGTCCAAACAGCATTTCAGCCACATCCCAAGTGTTTCAGAAGATGTTTTTAGTATTTATTTCTGTTTGGCAATATGCTGTGTGAGCCTAAGGCATTGCACTAGGTTAGGAAAGGCTGCCTTATCTTGCTTTTCCAGAGGAATATCTTTCCCAGAACAGCCTATTATTTGGTACATTATATATATCATCTTCTTTAAATGCTAGGGGGGGGGGGGGGGTTGGCATTGATTTGTCAGAGGCCAGAACGGCGCTTGTCCTACAAAATGCAAGGTTTATTTTTTTCTAACAGACAAATACTGTGAGTATGTCAGTGCCTCAGAATTGTTTGCAGAGATTGGAATACAACCGGTGTTTTGATTGGGGAAAATGTGTGTAGGGCTTATGATGGAAATTGAGGTTTTCAGCTGGACTGTTGTCTTGAACTGATACGTGGCCAGAATGACTTTTTTGATCAGTGTTGACAAAAAGAAAAAAAGTTCAAAGTATAAGAAAGTTCAACGTTATAAAGAACAGAAATGGCATCTGCCTTACCCTAAGGTGCAGATGAGGTACCTACACAGCTAAGAGAAACACATCCTAAACCTAAGCAACAGACATGTGCAATGGGTTGTGACCCCTGGCCCAAACTGCAGCAGTTCTGTGCTTCTCAGTTGCTTAGTGTGCCAGGGAGCTGCTCTACACCAAATAGTCTTAGGATGGGTTGCATATTAAATAAACACACACACACATTCATCCATCTAAAGGAAAAAGAAAAATTAAATTTTGGGGGAGGGGGAGGGAGTCAGTCCATACTCTTAGCCACTGCTGAGAAGCCTCCAGTTCCCATAACCTTATCATCTAGGGATGTGCACAAGAGAATTGGAAAGAACTTTGCATTCATGCAAAGGCAGCCACTTCAGATGTGCTAGGCTTTAAATTCACTTTGAATCGCTGCTGCCACCGGTTGTGCCTCCAAATTTGTTCCGAATCCTCTACAAAGTTCCAAACAAAGGCACAAAAGTTTTCACGTCACATGCCAAGGTCAGTTTCCAAATACTACCAATATTAGATTCTAATGAGGAGTTTGAAACCCTTGCAATTCTTACAAATCGCAAAGGTGACAAACGTTTTCCGCCCATCCCTATTCTCATCAGCGGGTAGTAGATATATGCCACCAGGAGCTCTCCGGGTGATCTCAATATTCAGCAACAGTTATGTGGAAGGTAGTGATTCTTGAGATGTTTGGGACCCAAATTTTGCAGTTTGGAGAAACAACAGGCAGTTGATGCAGACACCACCCAGACAGTAGGACTATCTGTGTGAATAAATTATGTAGTTCAGGTACCCGGCACTTTACTAATGCCATAGAAAACATTCCACAGACCCATTTCAGCTTCCCCAAATGCCGTGAAAGTGGGATTCAGAACTAATAAAATGAGCTAAGGCAGTGTGCTTGCCTGGGGGCATTAATGAGTAATGATTAAGAATGTGCACAAATGGGGTTTTTTGCATTCAATTCGTATCAAATCGAATGTAAAAAAAATTGTATTCATTCGAATAGATCACCTTTGAATGTGGTAGGATTCTGTTCTATATGAATGTATTCATATGAATTCAAACCAATATCTGATATGGATACGCAGCAGATACGTATCCTGTAACATATCCACTCTGAAAGCATCAAATCTGCCCTGAATCCACTTTGAATCCACTCTCAAACCATGTCAAATTCACTCTGCATCCATTGCAGATGTGACTGGCACAGCTACTTTCCCACATCCCAGGTTCACGAATATTCCAAAGCTTCGTACAAATGTTCCAAAACATTCGTAGCAGTACGAATCTTAATGCATGAATATCCTAACATTTGATTCGCATATGAATGTCTGAATCCATCTGAATCCATAAGAATAAGCAATGTTATGAATATTGGTGCCCATCCCTAGTAATGATGGCTATTTATGTACTTGAAAATTCATCTGATGAAGGAGCCTGCATACAATCTTACTTTTTAAAAGCCTGTTTAATGCAGAGGGAGTTCTCTGTTGGAGATCAGGGCTTTATCCAAATGCCCCAAAACATTTCCACCTCCTTTCAACCCCTTTAGGCTTCTGGAGGAGTGATGGGGGGAAGCCCAGCTTAACTTCTCTAGGTCTGATCACATAATTTGTGTTGTGATCACATAGTTTGACTCTAGTCTGCTGCATATATTAACATGGGAGCCCGGGGTGAAATAGTTAACTGGCAATGCAGGAAATCTTGCATGCATTAATGGTACCAGTTTGAGAAACACAGCCAAAACTCCACCGGACTTCTGCTGGCACTTCAAGACCCTGGCAGCAATTCTGAGTTGTCTCAGAGTCCCACACTTTGTCATTGCCTCCAGTGCCTCTGGGGCAGGATGGGGTGGATTTCCCCCACTGAGCTTGTGTCTTGGCCCTGTGAGGATGCTGTCTGGGACACTGAATCTTAGGAGGTGCCTCTTATTCAATGCATGCTATGAAGCACACAAACCTCCTGTAAAACATATTTTCTAAAACCATTCAAAAGTTTATCCCTTATAATGTCACTGAGTCATCATATAAATGTTCTTCTTTGACTCATCCACAGAAGTCGCAGCAGTTATCAAAGCTGCCCTTCTTCTGCATCTTTCCTTCCCTCCCTCATTAGAGAACAGGACATGTCCTTCCATAGTTGCTCATTCTAGAAACCATTATCAGATTTCATTCCTTGCAAGGAAAGATCACCTTCTGCACAGTATATATTTGCAAATAAGTAGAACATCCAGGAAGGTTCTGCTGAGACCGGAGACAATTCATAGACCGGATCTGGGGTGCTACCTTAATAAAACTAAGGTACAATAAGGGTACAATCTCCAGTATCAAAAGGATCATTCAGAAGACTCCTACATGATGTGAACTGATCAGATACCTGGTTTGTCTTTTTTGTATAGCAGCCTTTTGAACGATAGTTTGCACAGATTTCTTTATTTAATATATTTGTTAAAATAAACATTTGCAGCAGTTTTCTGGCAGACTGAATGGTTCATATAGGCTCCCGCTCCTCTCTCTAGATCGGTCTAAAATTGGGAAGTCAAACTAGTAGACAATAGACATAAAATTGGCTATTTTAATTATTCCCCCCCCCCTTCTTCTGCCCCTCCCCAAGAAGCCTGCCTTAAGAGGAGGGGAAAATACACATGGGTCAGTTGCTGTATGAACAGCAGGAAACCTTCCAGGCATGAATGGCACCAGTTCGAGAAACACAGCCAGACCACCCATGGGAACAAACTGGGTACTTCCCTTAATCCAGATCTACTAGATCTTCTTAGATCCAGATTAAAGGAACGTGGTGGAAAAACGACCCTAGAAGGGAAGGTGACCTCCCTACACCGCTGGGCCTCCTTGCCTACAACGTCGTGATGTTTTAAGCAGGTGGCATGGTTTGCCATAAGCGTAACCAGGGAGCTTCCTGACAGCCTTCCCACCCTTGCTTCTGACCTGACCCCAGAGCTCTCCCAGCACCTCGCTATTCGCCACCTAGCCTCCAACACCACTATCACCTCATCTTACCTTAGGATGAGGCAAACCCAACCTGGTCTGTGTGTGCATTGCTGCACTCATGCTGTCACTGACTTGCTTCCCTTGCCTGTTTGTATACAATAAAATGAATCCTTCCCTTCTCCATTATCTCCATCACATGCTGAAAAAGTCAGTGCTGGCGGAAGCGCAGGCACATGCAGAGAGATGCAGAAACAGAATCAGCCAGTTCTTACAGGGTACAAGGAAGAGTCTAACAAGGAATGGGTCCATTTGATTTTATATGCAGATGCAAGGGAAACAAGTCAGTGATAGTGGGCTGCAGCAGTGCAAATGGACCTGGGGTGGCTTTTCTTAAATCATAAGGCAAGGTACAACTGGGGGCAGTGGTGGTGGTGCAGAGTGAGCCCTACTTTGTGCACATCGCTAATGCATAAGGAGAGATACACGGGGACAGTTATACACCGGGGAACTTCAGCTAGGCTAGAGCATAAATACTACTACTACTACTACTACTACTACTACTACTACTACTACCAATAATAATAATAATGATGATGATGATGATGATGATGATGATGATGATGATGATGATGATGATGATGATGATGTTTATTTATAGCACCCCTTCCACCAAGGGATGGTACAGGATTAAAAATTACGAAATTACAAAATACAAGATTACAAAAATAATAGTAAGATACCGATGTAAATCAATCTATTAATAATCCATGCAGTATTAAAATAATCTAATAATCTAATAATAATAATTGATTTCACTAGTCAAAGATGAATAATGTCCACTAAAATAAGTAAATTAAAGTTATTCAAGTATTAAAAAGAAAGGTCATCAGACCCTTTCGAAACTGAACCAATATATACGGGCACACTTGTCCAGTGGGTTACAAAAGGGCTTACTCAACACAATTGTTGGCTGGGGTAGAACAGGACATATACAGAAGTTATTCTCAGCTGGACATGCACAGAAAGTTCTCAGTGGGGCTGGAATAAGCCTTACTCAGACCAAGACATTTGTGAGTGGGGACAGAACACCATTTTACAGACACATAGATTTATAAACTGTAGCACCGCTGGATGGGAAAAGAGTGCAATGACCCAACATTGACTAGCGCTTGTACTTGCGAGCACTAAGTAATGACAGCCTAAGCCCTGCACAATAGGTCGCTCACCAGAGACTGATCCCAGGGTTGGTCCTTTTCTGGGTGCTGCCATTTTGGCTGCAGCACCCTGCGCAACTGCATTTCCATCAGTGCCATCACCACGATGACGCTGATGCTCTGTTGCACACACGGTCACATCTATGGTCATCTGAGGTGCCAGCACTGGAAGAGGTACGAATGGCCACTACCTGGCTGTTCCAGGTAAGCTTTCAGTTAAGGTTAGTTGGTAAAGGTGCGGTGCATGATTTCATGTTCCACACCTAATGCATGATTAGGGAACTTCTGGAAAGTTAGGGGGCACCTGAAGCCTGTAACAGCCTTCTCAGAGTGCTAATCGTGCACTATGGGCTGTAGTGCGAATACGCCTCTGGTCTATCCTGCTGCTGTGCAGATGGTGCATTCTTAGCAGCTCCTTGATCTGGATTGCCATGCTGATGTATTCTTAGCAGTTCCTTGATCCAGATTAACAAGTAAATGCAGAAAGGGAATTCCACCACAGCTAGTAGTGCATTTCTTGTGTCCAATTCTTGTACCTGCTGCTCCAGGGCAATGTACCCTTCCCATAGCCTCCATCTTCCCATGGCTGATTCTGTTTCCTGCACTGTAGCAAAACACCTTCACGCTGTCTTTGTGTTTTCTGTCCAAAATTCTAATCAGCATGCATGACATTCTAGAGGCCGAAGTGAGCTTCAGGAAATGAAGGCCCACAAAATTCTACACTAATATCGTATGTCAAGGGCAAAATTATAGTGATAAACCTATTCATCACCGTATGAAGCCAGCCAAGCTCTTAATGGTTTTAACATTAGGATTTGCATTTTGAAAAACCCATTTCTGGCTTACTGTCAACTCATATTATAAGTTGAATCGAACAGTTTCGTTAGTGCTGTCCTTCCCCACCACACACACACACACACACACACACACAGGCAAATGCTTCATCATGTTAAAAACAAAGAGAAAATATCCAGACCTGTACAGTTCACATGCAGAAAAAGCAAGCAAAGATTTGGAGCAGCCTTAGGTCACATCTTTCCCCCCTATATGCCAACCACATCACTGAAACTATTCTATGTCTTCTTGATCTCCTTGAACACCCTTTCTGCAATCATTTTAGATCCAGATTAAGGAGCTTCTTAATCTAGATGATAGGCATTCCATGCACATGTTAATGCAGATCAAGGAGACTCCACCCCCTATTAGTCCTGCTCTGTCTGCATAAAATGAAGCTTGATCTGGATTAAGAGGCCTGTAATCCAGATCTCTTGTGAACCCAATTAATTAGGTCCACAAGAAGACCCAGGGCCTTGTTCTGCATGACAAGGAGCGTGCAAATGGCACCCCTCTGTGATCCAGAACTACAGGGACCAGCAGTGTGCACCATGGCTGAGGGTGTGAGGAGTGAAACATGCACTACCTTCACAGCCACAGGGATGCACGGGCCGGGTCCATGCCGATGGTGTTGATCCAGCCCATGCCTTCACACGATCCAGATTAGATAGTTCACTTATTCCAGATCCACCGATTACAGTGCAGACAAGGCCTCTGATAACTTTTGCTTATCTGCATAGAGAGGTGTTTATTTGGTGTTTTTATAAGGGATGTTGGAGGCCAAGGCCAAGGCCATGCGCAGAGAGAGCAGTGCAGGTCTGCATATGTCTGATGATGTCACACACATGCTTGGTTTTTCACACTACAGGGACATGCAAAAAAGGGCTCCATAAAGGTGGTGAGAACAAATCCAGAAAGTGGCTCGAGTTCCTTTTTTCATACATATTAATTGGGAGAAATGGAGCAGTGCCGAATAATACCTGATCGCTAGGGAAAGCACTTCGCATCCTTGGTCTCTAATGGCAGTTTGCACTCTTTCTATCAGCAGTTTGGCACAAACATAGTTTTTATTTCTGTAGGAATCAGAAATGCCTGAAATGAAGCCTGTTGCTCAAAGATAGGCTGTTATCAGCCATCCTTTTTTGACATTCAGGGATGCAAGAGTCAGAATGTGGTTCTCAAAGAAGTGTGGGCTGAATTTATCTCAGCCTAACCTAATAAACAAAACAGTACATTCCAACATGTAAAATAAAAGCAAGTTCCTAAAAAGATCATTTTTATTGATCGTTTCCCATAAGCTTAACAATATATACTATAGTGGCAATATAAATGTAGATACTGGCTATAGCAAAGAAGGCTAGGGCACGCAGAAATGCTTTCTCCATTGTCACGCGGGGAGGCAGGAACGCATCTACACGAGTTTCTTGCCTCCCTCCCACTATTGAGTCAGGCAAGACCCAGGGCGGGAGGCCTGTTGGCTGCCTTCCCTTGGTTCCTGCTCACTCCAGGAGCCCAAATCGGGCTCCTAGGGCCAGTAGGACCCACACCCTACACCCCCCCCCAATTCAATTTAAAAGCACACTTTCTAGCAATTTAGAGATATAGAGGAAGAAAAGGGAGAAACAAGCCTATTCTACAGATCTCACTAGGGATGTGGACGAATGTTTTGTTGGCACTTGATTTGAAACAAATCAAATGTTAAAAAATCCGTATTGTATGAACAGATCCCATTCAAATGTGGTAAAATTCTATTTAATATGAATCTATCTGTACGTATTCATACGAACATTCAATATGTATCTGATATGAACAGATACGTATCTGACAGGAATAGATACATGTCTGATATGTTTCCCCAGCTTAACGAATGTCTGAACTATTTTTACGAATGTCCAGAAACATTCATATTCATTTGAACGTTAGCATATGAATATTGTAACATTCAATTAGAGTTCAAATGTCCGAATTCAGCCGAATTTTGAATGTTATGAATATTCATGCACATTCCTAGGTCTCACCAATGCATGTTTCTTCAGAAGAGGATGAGCAAACACATGACCATAGATCATGCAGCAGTGTGGTGATGGAAAAGATCCCCTATAACTGGCTAGCCTTTTTGATACAGTTTTTATGTTCTGCTACTCTGCTGGGCAAGAAGACTCCTCCTCAAGTCCAACCCATGGGAGGAAGGAAGGAACCAATGGGGCTTAAGAGCAGCAACTTTGAAGGTTCCATTCAGGTGAATGGAGAAAGGAGGGATTTGGGAAGTGTGGGAAGGGGACAAAGAGGGTGCTTCTGCACAGGCCTTTTAACACCCATTAAGCACACATTGGGAAACCTGCATCCGCACACGCGTACCTATTTAGCACACTTCCAGTGAGGCGTGTCCACACAGTAACACCCATTAAGCACACATTTGGAAAACCACGTCCGCACAGGCGGACCTATTTAGCACACTTCCAGCGAGGCACATCCACACAGTAACACCCATGAAGCACACTTTGGGAAACCCGCGTCCACACAGGCGGACCTGTTTAGCACACTTCCAGCGAGGCGCGTCCGCACATATCCGTCTCTAATGTGTGCTTAATGGGGTTTAACTGCACACCACATTGAAGGTGGTCTTAATGGGTGTTTTCCCTCTTGATCCACATTAACGCAGCATACGGATGGGAGAGAGAACACATGGGGCGGGACAGGAAGTCGCCATGTTGAGTGTGGCGGCGCGGCGTGAAGCCACCATGTTGAGAAGGCAAGGACAAGCGCGGTCCAGCCATGAAGTCCCCCACCACCACTGATGGGCTTCGCCACAGGCCGGCGCCCGCTTACAGCAGGCGAGGGCTGCATCAGGGTGCAGGAGGGAACCCCTCGCTGGCCCCTCCAGCAGAGGGGAAGTCTCTGGAGCAGTGGTTCTCCTATCCTGCTTCTCCCCACTATGTAAGGAGTATTCCGGCGGCGGCTGCAGCATGCCAGGTTGCGGAGCCTGGGGTGGGTATGTCAGAGAGGGCAGCCATACAGGGTTGGGAGGAGGCTCCAGGGAAGGGAAGGGAGATCTGGAGGGGGGCTAGAGCTGCGACTTGAACTCTGCAGCCGTCGGCGCGCACACAGCTCCCTTCCCTGTCCCTTCCCTGGCTGACAAATGTAGCTATGCCAGTCACAGAAGGCAGGCTTCGCTGCCCAGAGCACACAGCCGGAAAGTAGCAGTGAGTGACGGCTGGCTGCACCAATCACACAGCTCCCGGGGCAGCCGTCTGCAAGTCCGTGCTACTGCGTCCACATAGCGAGGGCCAAATCTGTTCCTCGCAAGCTGTCCTTCCCACGCCTGTGCGGACGGAAGGGGTGTTGGCAGATCCGTATCCAATAGATGTGGATCTACCGGAAAACGGATGTAGTAAAACTGGATCTACAGAAACCGGATTTAGGAGATCCGCATCTATTCTAAACCAGATTTAGTAGATCCGCATCTATTCTAAACAGGTTTTAGTAAATCCGGATGTAATAGATCCAGATTTAAAATGGTAAGTGCGGAAGCAGCCAGAAAGTAGATGAAAGATTCTGCCTACAGCACCCGGGTCAGTGATCTGGCTTCCCCTGCAGACAGTGATCTAATCAAGCAGGAACAATAGCTCCTGGTCCCAATACATTAATCTGTTCTGCATCCCAGGTAAAGATCTTCCCAGACAGTTACTGTAAACAAAGATTTATCTCTGTCCATCTCCTTCTTTTGTCTTGCATAGAATTCTCCAGACAGTAGCCAGACTAAGAGGTGAGGGGATTACCCTTCTTCCTTGGCCAGTCTTCTCCTATGTAAGTTTGTTATACTGGCTGTGACTGGAGTACAGCATTTTAATCCTGGCTTAAAATCCTGTCTTTTAAGCCTTTATATCCTATAGAAGCATATCTCATATAAAATATTTTTATTGGGCCTGGCAATATTGCTGGTGATATATATTATCAAATCTGCACATCCAGCCTCATGCCAATTATCCCATCTGCCATGAGACTTATAAGGCAGCATTGCCTGGCAATGTCTCCCGATTTTGCCATGGCTCAGAGGGAGAAGAGGGTACACCTTTTAAAAAGAAATAAATAAGGAGTTATCTCCTTCCATTTCTTCAATACTTTCTTGTCTTCCGCTGAATTGGAATGTGATTTGTAATTCCCACTCGATAGCTTTCAGCATTATTGATTTTTTTTCCTCCTGTGGGGTACCCATCTGCTTTGGTATCAAAACCTGTGGGACTTTACTCATAATGAATACTTGACTGGTTTTCTTCTTAAAGGATGCTAGGAATGCTTAGCTGAGAACAGGGCCCACAAATTGAAGCCAGTTCCTGTTTTTTTTACCTCTCAAACAAATCCTTTATCTGAGGAATAAGGAATTTTAAGCACTGACCCCCTTGACTCTGAGGGAAATTGAGAAAACATGACTTAGATATTTATGTCAAAAGTCTATTTCCAGTGATACCAAATTGTATTTATGTAGTTTTGAGTTTCATGATGATGATGATGATGTATCTTTAATGGAATTTATACTGTTGAGGGGGCAGCTCACCCTCCACGTGTTACACCAGTTTTTAATTAGCTACTGGGCCACATCCTTCACTTTACCAGGACAGCATCCCAAGGAAGTAAGGATGGGGGATAGATCAGGAGTCTGCACTTGGATGCAAAAAATATGTGCTTTTCCCACACCTGTCCCAAACCTCACCAGCGGTTCCCTCCGGCTGCAGTAGCAGAGCAGCAGCAACAGCACCAATGTGCCTGCGCCACCCATTTGTGTGCTGCTTTTACACCTCTTTCATGCAGAAGAGGTGTGAATGGGAGAATGCAGGGCTTCACCCACTATAGGCATTGTGGGGGCGGGGGGGGGGGGACTCCTGCATACACAGAGCCGCTTCTGATAAAGAAGCAGCTCCACACAGTGGGGATGCAGTGTCTAGGAGTTCCCCCATCTTCACTTTTCTTCTTT
Organism: Aspidoscelis tigris stejnegeri; assembly: GCA_023333525.1. Lineage (NCBI taxonomy): Eukaryota > Metazoa > Chordata > Lepidosauria > Squamata > Teiidae > Aspidoscelis > Aspidoscelis tigris. The sequence continues at coordinate 83,519,501 of JALMGA010000002.1, read as the reverse complement.
ATTTCTTGCACACAAGGCCTCAAACCACTTAGTATCAGGTTGCTTATCAAACTGCTTCTCCCATTACAATGTACTTATAAGTGTACCAGGAGCATTAGGAGAGGTTCTCCTGCAGGTTTGGCAAATTACTGAAGATCATCTTGCAGCTAGGCCTTCTCTGTGGTGGCGCTTACCATCTGGAAGGTTCTCTTCCATCATATTCATGTAGCACTTCTGTTTACATTTTTCAGGCACAGGGGGAAGGCTTTTTTTTTTCTCTCTTTCCCTCCCCCTGCTTTTAAGCATGTTTTTATAAATGGATAATTTTAGCTTTGTTATTGTGAACTTCTTTTAAGATTTTTATAATAAGAAATGGTATAAAAATACTTTAAATAAAAATAAATTATAAACCATGAGACAAACTATATCAATTCAAATGTAGTCTCCACAGGCACTCAAAACAAGCTGAGATCTTGGGGCCCTATTCGCACTTAGGCCTCTGGTGTGCACACATTAAGAGAGCTCTATCCTAATTTCATTCCAGAGGCCCAAGTGTGAATAGGCCCTTGGATTCCCCCTTACCCCTCCTACATCAGGGATGCCTGGAATCCTTGCACTGATTCTTTTTTATTCTACTCAAAATAGAATCAGCCCAGACTGGCCAACTTCTTGTGGGCCATAGAGAAGCCCTCAAGGGCCAGAAGCACAGAAGAAGGACTATGTGCAGATTTGCCATGTTTCTTTGCCATGTGCAATGCACTGCCAATTACTCTTCATTCCAGTTTACTTCTTTCCCAGCTCAGCAAGGAGCCTATGTGGAAGAAGTCACACTGTGTATGATTGGATGACCTTCGCTCGTATTCTGAACTTGAATTCTGGCATGCTACCCAAAACATTGGACTCAGTAGGCAGCACTAGACTTCATTCAAAGGCCTTGTTAATGGGCTCTCTGTTGGTAGATCACCCCTGGAGGTGATATTTCTCAAAACATCTTTTAAAAAAATATATTTCGATGGACATTATCTCAGATTCTGTTCCTGGAAATTGTAATCTTTCTGTGTTTAACAAGGGCAGGCTGTACTTTGTTAAGAGGAAAGTGTCAGAATAAAAGATAAAATGTCACTGTAGGAGAACTATCCTGGAACCCAGGGGTCCATCCCAGGCATCTTCTAATACAACCAAGAAAATTCAAACCTGAAACCTCAAAAGTGACTCATCTAGTTGGACTAGTGTAAGTAGACCATCCAAATCCCACAAAAGCCATTCAGGGGGCACTTAGCAACAGGGAAAGCCACAGTGATAAATATGATTTAATAATGCAAATCACAGGCCAAAACAGCCATTATGATAAGTCATTAAACAGAAATTTCTGGGCATCTCAAACTATATATCCTGGATGATCTCCGTTTCTACAAGGGTGAGCCTTTCTGTCTCTCTGAATTGGATTCTTTTTATACTTCCATTTACGAAGCATCATAAAACAGCTCAGCACGGCAATACATAGAGAGTGTTTTCATCTGAGCTATGCTTCATAGGATTTTCACCCTAGTGGGAAATTAAAATATCTAGGATGCAAATCCAGCCCCCCATTTCCCCTAGTGTGATCCTGGAGATGGGAAACCGAGAGCAAAAAGCCCAGCTGTTTTATTGAGGAGAACTTCCTCATGGAAAAAAAAAAAAAGAGGAATACATGCTTGGGGATTTGCGCTAGATATTCTATATTTATGTGAGAGTTAAAGCTTCAAAACGATATACTGAAAAGAAATTGGATATTTAAAAGCAAGCGCTCTGTATGATTGCATTTCAGAATTGCAAGAACGCTTTCTTATCTGAAGTACAAACTCCAATTATAGAGTTATTCCAAAGGAGGCCTTGGACTAAAGTGCTCAGAGATGTATAAGGCATAAGTCTGTAGCCAGAGGTGGCTGGTAGAGAAGGTCATGGGGAAATGCTAAATGGCAATTTCACTGTTGCCCCCCCTTTGATCTATATAAACCACAGCAAAGATACTTTCATATGGGATCAAAACCTGGGTTGCTGCAGTTTAGAGAGATCAAAGGCTAGCAGCAAATGCCATTTAGCCCTTACTTTTCCCCTCCACAGGCTGGCATCCACTGGTAGTTTCAGAATTTTAAAAGTTCCTGCTTTGGGCCTTTTTGAACTGAGGATAAGGAGGAAGTCTGAGTATGCTCCTACATGGCACATACACACTGTGCAGAGCCACTTCCATCCCAGAAGCAGCTTCACATGTGCCAGGCTCTCCCCTGGCCAGTTAGCGGTGAAGCACTATAAAGCACTAGTACAAGCTGACGTACACCCATCTGCACCTCTTCTTGGCGACGTGGGCATGGGGTGGGGAGGAGCAGGTGCAGTTGTGCACCACATCACCCGGTCACTGCTGCAGTAGGTGGCACACACGTCCACTGCCTCCATTGCCACGGTGACACAATTGCCACTGGTATAGCAGCAGTCAGATTTATCTGGCAGGTAGGGACCTGCCAGCTAAGTTTGGGCTAAATCAGGCATCTCAAAGTTCAGATGCCTGATCCATCCCAGAAGTTTACTGGCCATTGTGCTGAGAGAAGATGCAAAAAAGACCTTAGAATACAGTTTCGAGAATTCTTAATAGGAATGTGCATGGATATTTGTAACATTTGAAATTTGTACGAATTCGGCTGAATTTGGACATTTGAATTTGAATTGAATGTTGGTACATTTGAAGACTGACATTCAGATTCCAATGGAATGTTGTTACCAACACTGCTCCAGCTTTAAACTGTAAGCGAATGTGGAGGGAGTAAAATTTTGGATAATTTGGATTACTGTATTTTCTGGCATATAAGACTACTTTTTAACCCAGGAAAATCTTCTCAAAAGTTGGGGGTCGTCTTATACGCCGGGTGTCGTTGTCTTATATGGCGAGTGTATCCCAAACTCTATATTTTAACTGGATAGTTGGAGGTCGTCTTATACACCCAGTCGTCTTATACGCCGGAAAATACGGTACTTTGAAGCCCCAAAGCATCAAATTTAAACTTCCCCAGGGGATACGTAGTTGGACCGTTTAGGTTTTAAAATAATGATGATTACCATAAAACAAAGGCAACACCCATTTGAGACACGTTTCTTGTTAAATCATTGCAAAGAATTTATTAGAAATACAGAAAAGAAGTTAAAATGAAATATAAAGCCATTTCTGAAACATTTTCTATTAGACATTTAAAAGGACAGAGATAGACATGCCCCAAACCCCAAACATGACTAGATCCCCTTAACACATCTCTGTGCATTAAACTAAGTCTACCCCATTGTATTGAGACCCAAAAATAAAATTATGCAGCAAATTCCCAAAACACCATAAAATTGCCTTTTATGGGTAAGAACCACAAAAATGAGAAGGAGGTTCCCATAAGAACCATTTCAAATCTTAAAGGAACATATAAAAGCCCAAAAAGAAAAAAGAAAATTAGCCCTAATTCTAGAAAGAGTTCCCTAACCCTAGACCTTTATAAAAATATGGGGAAAGTGAATGGAAAACAATCTTCTGTTGTTCTCCCCAATGATGTCTTCTCCATGTGCAGAAGTGCAAAATTACAGAGATGTATGATTACAGTGAACTGCATCTCTTTCAGGAACCCATAAATGACTAAAAATTGGGAAGGGCTTCAGTCCCAGTCAGACTGATTCCCAAAAAGGAACAAAAATTAAAAAGAAATACTATTTAAAAACAACCTTTCAATTGCTTTGGCCAAGCAAGCCAAACTCAAACTCAAAAATTTAAAAATGTACTTCTTGCAGTAAAACTCCTCCCACTTTCCATGTAGCAGAAAGAAGAAACGGGAGGAGGATGGAGAATGGAGAAGTTTCTTCAGGTCTCTCTCTAGCCTCACATGACAAAAAGAAGAAGACGAAGACACCATCTCTTGTTCTGTTGCTTTTCTTATAGCCAAAAATTGAACCAAAAAATGCTGACTATTGGTTTTTCCCTTGTTAATGAATGAAATGTGTATGTGTCCCAAGTTACCTGGTAGCTTCTCCCCAAAAATATACAAATTAACCTAACAGCATCTCCAAAATCCTGTACTCTGACCCCTTCTGAGTCTTGCAAGCTGTCCTGAAACTTAATCCCTTTTGTCAATATGTCTCTTTGAGAGGAATTCTTATCTTATTCCTTCCCTTCAAGTTAAAATATAATGATGATAGCTTATATGGACTCAGCAGATCCTTACAACCATAAAACCCAGCACATTTTCATAAGATCCACTTCCCAAGGACCATTCCGAATTATTTTCTTAAAACAAAAGATATTCTTCTCTCTTAGGACTCAACGATCAATCATTAACCCATGTAAATAAGCCATATGTTTATTCTACCGTTCCTGTCCTCTCTGGCATCCAGGCATGATCTTAAGTCTATTAAGTCCCCAGATCTCTGCTTCCTTCACTGAAAGGGCCAACAATAACTGTATCAGCAGTTTCAAACTGAATGGAGAGATCTGTCTTTTCGTAAAATGCTACAGAGCCTTCCTTTGCTTTTTAGAAATATTTCATATCATAAGTCCAAGGCTTTTATTAATAATAATAATTATTAACAATGTTTCCAAGTTAATGGTCAAGCCTCTTATTACTCCAATTAAGGCCAAATCTTAAAGCTCTGATAGAATCTCATTCCGTTTTAGGACTCATGGCCCAAGATAGGAGAATAAGGTCTGACAGGGGGAAGTATTTCTTCACCCAGAGGGTCATCGGCTTATGGAATGTGCTGCCGGAAGAGGTGGTGACAGCTACCAGTCTGGATGGCTTTAAGGTAGGGTTAGACAACTTTATGGACGACAGATGTATCAATGGCTACTAGAACGAATGCCTAGGTGCATCTTTCAGGCTGAGGCGGGGAGGAACTGGGGTACTTCCAAGGCCATCTGCTGGGACTCGAGAGCAGGAGAAGGTTTGTCCTTATCTCTGCTTGAGATGCCCATGAGCATTTGGTGGGCCACTGTGTGCGACAGGATGCTGGACTAGATGGGCGGTGGCCTGATCCAGCAAGGCTTCTCTTATGTTCTTATGATAATGCCTTCATGCCACAATCTTTCCCGATCGTATTTAGCCAATTCTTTATTTATAATCATAAGTGGTATCAATGTTTTGATGTATTCAGATGAAGCTTCTTATGGGATTTGAATAGGATTTGAATGGGATTCATATGCTATGTGTACACATTCGTATGGAATTCATATGGGATTGAAGATTCATATCAAATACGAATCCTACCACATTGGAAAGGGATCTATTCAAACGAATACAAATTTTCTTGCATTTGATTCAATATGAATCAAATACAAAAAAAATCATTCATGCACATTCCTAATTCTTAACAGTGTTGTTCACTATGGCCTTTGCTGCAGTCCCCACACTCCGCTCCTTCAAAAGACTCCCCGGGGCAGGCAGGTCAACCCATCAAGGCAAGGGGCCCGATCATGGCACACGCTCACTCTTTTGTTCATTCTGGCATAAGTGCCCCTTCATAACTCTTCATCCTCTTCTTAGAAAGGGTGTTTTCTCTGTTCACTCATATGGATTGATGGTGTGATGTGAGTGCCTCTGTGTGACAGAAGTTGCTCTGGTTGCTACAAGTTGCTCTTATTCAGAAAATTCAAATTACCGATTCTCCCTTCTTCATGGCTTCCTTTTCCTTTTTATATAACTCAATATTGTGTCAAGGCAAACCCTTCTTATATCAGATTATATTGTTATATTGAGCTGGATGATACCCAAATTAAGGTCAAAGGGACTTAGCTTTGCAAAGTCAAGCCATTTGTATTATAGATAAAACATAAGTGATGTGCTTGTTCTAGAAAGATACTAAAATGATGTAGAACAGAGCATTTTATTAGAATAATCACCACTATGTCAAGGGTAATGAATGAATGGAATGATTTATTGTTCAAAGATCTCTAATTTCATGCTGTAGGTCAGTGTGAAGTATTTAGACCATTAATGCAGTTATGATTTACTATAGACAATTCAATGACAGCCATTGAACAAGGACATTAGTGTGTCAGAAATAACTTCTGTGTCTCAAAACTGAACTCATACCTGGAAAAGTTCAGTCATATATATATATGGAAAGTGTGTGGGAAAAGCATTTATTTTTCTACTTAAGCCACTGCATACAATGGTCAAGGGACTTTTCTAGTGGTCAATTTAACCATCAAAAGAGATATCTATCAAGCAGTGCTCCACCCATCTCCCTCCCTCCCTCCCTCCCTCCTTCCTTCCCTCCCTCCCTCCCTCCCTCCCTCCGTTAGTCCACTTTATCACTGTGTCACTGAACTTACACACACCACATAAAAAGAAAGCAGGTTCCCTTCTGAAATTCTTTATGACAGTCAGGTCATACTCCTATTCAGAGGATCTATTGCAAAATGGATCAGCTCCTGCCCTCGTTTCATAGAGAGCTTCCAACACCAAAAGGCCTTTTAGCTAGAGCTCTCTTCATAAAGTCAGGTAGCTCCAGGACCATCACAGTGATCAATTACAGAGTGGAAGCGCTGAAAACCTACTTATTCAGAGTGGAATATTTTAGTATTCTCAGCTCAATCCACTGTTCAATTTAGCCAATGGCATATATATAGTTTTAATGACATATCAAGTAAGCTAAAGGTTGGTAATTCTTTATTCTGTTTTAACTAACATTTTTCTAAGACCTATTTGAGCAGTAGAAATAGGAGACCTTTTCACACAAGGCCTTTTTGAACACGTGGAGAACACGCGGAGATGCAGCATGCGCACTGCCGGGGCGGTGGAGCTGTCCCAGCCCATCTCCAAGTGGTCCCCACACGTTCGAGATGTAGAGCAGTTAAAACTGCTCTACATCCGTCTTTGCATGTTCCAGCCATCCCCGGCGGTCCAGGGAGGGAAGCATCCGCACGGGCTTTCCTCCCTGACAGCCGTGGGCATGCCCCACCACCACCATTGCCCATAAATTGGCTGAACAGGTGACAGGGGCCCTGGGGCAGAGGCGCCTCGACCCTGCAGAGGCTTGCAATCTACCACAGTGGGCCGGGGGATGTGGGACCCCATTAAACCAGACCCACGTGGGTCCAGTCTACCAAGGAGTGCCACATCTCCTGGGCCATAGCCATCTCCGAGCCCCGGGGTGGGAGGGTGAGTGCCAATCATGGCAGGCTGGGGGAGGGTCCCCAGAGCACGGATCTGAGGCAGGTGCTGTGCATCCGCACAGCACCCACCTCAAATCCGGATTAAAGCCGTCCTTCCGCCGCGTGTGCGGAAGGATGGGGGTGGGTAGATCCACATCTATTAGATGCAGATCTACCCCAGTAAATCCGGATCTACCGGGCATCCAGATTTAGTAAAACCAGGTCTACTGGAACCCGGTTTTACTATATCCGGATGAGGTAGATCCGGATTTATTTAGGCATGTGCGGAAGCACCCCTTGTCCAGATTTTTCATAGCTTTTCCCCCACAAAGTATATGTATCACCATCTACAGAGATTTCTGAGCCCAGGTAGATAAAATCTGTCACTGCCACAACCTCCTATCCTTCTGTTTGCAGTGACTTGACGTAGCTTGCTCAGCATGGCAGTTTTGCACATTCTTTTTTTACCTTGCTCAGTAGGCTCCTCGTGTCTTCCTTAATTGTTTCCTACAGAGTAGTATCATCTGCATATCTAAAGTTGTGAATATTTCTTCTGGCAATTTTAATCTCTTCATCTGTTTCTTCTATCCTGGATTTGCACATGATGCTTTCAGTGTGTAAGTTCACTAAATAAGGTGCCAATATACGTCCTTGGCACATTCCAGTCTTACATCACACAGTTCAATTTTTGTTGCTGTTTCATCATTTAGTCATATCCAGCTCTTCAGGACCTCAGGCCTTCTCAGTTTTTCCTTCCCAATTCTAATTTAACTTCTCTTTTTTTTTTCCTAAAGAATCCATGGGTCTTCCTCCACTCACCTCTCCGTGGTCCAAACCGATGGATCTGGGCCAGCCAGGTCTGCTGGTTTCGACCAGTGTTCTCTGTGTCCAGTCCCCACCCCAGCATCAAAGTTCACGTGAGCTTTGAGGATAACCTCTGAGGGCTCCAAAGGGTTAGGGACCTTGATTCCTATCCTCGAAGTCACTGAGAACACCATTTCAGGAATGTGCTTTGGAACACTGCTGAAATTGGTCCCCTGGAAGTCATGACCATGGAGACATGCCTTCTGTATGCCTGCATGTTCTGGACCAGGGCCCACTGGTCTTCCCCTTGATCTGGATCATGCTCCATCCTATGTGGATGGAGTGTACCAGTGATGAGTATACTAGTGATGAGGTCCAAGGCTCCTATTCTGAATTTAACATGAGTGCAGAAAGGCCCTATGTGAATATATCAAAAGACTTTTTATTACGCATACAGAAGGGGAAGAAATACTTTTCTCAAAGTAACTCTGAAGCACACCAAGTTATACTCAACAAATTATAACAGACCCAGTCCCACTAGGGCCCTTACAACTGGTCCATTACCATCATGCCCTTATTCATCCTGGTATAATGCATTCAAGTATCCTGTAATTCTCACCTCCTAGGCCTGTATCCCTAGACTGCTTGCTAACAAGCTGCATTTTCTTAAGACCAGAGACATTTTTGTCCTTCTGTGCCCCAGCAGCTCCAAGTGTGGCAGTGAGAGAACCCAGACAGCACACGTTGGTCAACTGGACCTGCATCCCAGAATCCTCCAGGAGCTCAGTCCCTAATAGAAACTGTGCAGATCCTAGCTCTTTGCCATGAAGTTGAAAAAAGCAGAACAGGCAATGGTATATTGAGGTCTGAAGAGGAAAAAGTCAGGCAGAAAAAAGAATGATTGAACTCTATATAATGTATACTTTGAATCCAATGAAAACAATATTTTTCTTTGGCTAGGCAAGGCACCCAGGACACTACCTAAATTAAAATAACTTAGATCACAGGTAAGAGCTGTCATGGACACTGAATGCAGAATAAATAACACTGTTTATCTGTCCACATTTGTACAAGTAGAAGAAAATGTGGCGAGGTCAGGGAATTTTGTAACTCTTGCTATTGATTTGCTGTGAGCTGTTGATAATAAAATTAGGTGAGAGAAAAAAAGCTCAATAAACTTTGCATCTTTGAGAGTAATTGAAACTGCAGAGGCTTCCATGGAAAAACAGTTATCTGAAATCCCCAGAAGCTGAATAATAGGATGCAATTCAGTCCTGATCACCAACTTCATTATTCTTTTGTCTAGTTCTTCTTGCTGAGGAAGGTGTGTTATTTGCCAACTTTACCTTCATGTGGCTTCGTGGCTTATCAGAAAAACAATAGAGCTGGCAGATACAAGATTAGAAATGGGGAGTTTGGAAAGCTGTGCTGAATGCTTTCAAGATTGTTATACCCTCTGCAAAGTGATCTTTGTTGCTAAATTATCACTAGCAGACAATAGAGATCAGGGAGGTTGGCATCATAATCTTGGATTGTGGCTTCACTCTATCGATCCTTCTGCACTTGCCCCTTTCTGTTCTGGACCAGAAACCTCACTGACCCCAAAGCTTGCATGAGCTTGGGAGCTAGCCCTGGTCACCAGGAACGAAAGTGTCCCACAAGGGACCCATTTTAGTGACAAAAAGGCATGCCACTGAAATGGATCCCCCACAGCCTTAGAGAGCACTGGTTGACCTCGTTATCAAGTTCTACTGCTATTCCAGCCCAGAAACAGACTAGGAGCCAATTCACACTTTGGCCCATAGTTGATTCCTCCTTCCCTCCTCTATTTTATAAAAGAGGGAAAGTAGTTTTTCTCTGCAGTCTTTTCTTAGAGAAAGCTTAGGCTGCTCTGTGCAGCTGTGACTGCCATTTCTAGTCTTCTGGCTGTTCCTAAAATAAAGAAAAAGCAGGAGAATAAGAGCATATAAATTGGAGCCTCAAGCAGCTGGCCAAACATTCAGGCATTAATAGACACATTCCTTCCTAAAATGTGACCACTGGTTATGCAAAGCCACAATGTCTTTGCACAGAAAAGCACTGCTGTGGAAGTTAACAAGTTGGGCCCTCAGGAGTGGCCAAGGAGAGAACTTAATATTGCTGTGGGCAAGGCATCATCCATAAGGCATCTTCCTAGGTGCCCAGAAGGCAGGACATGCATATACCTGGGTGCCATATGATCTTGTCATCCAGACTGAAAGCAGGAGGCTTGAAGACAAGGCCAAAGGGTGTCTGAGGAAATGCAAGAAGGAAAGGTGTACAAACACCTATGTGTTGTGGGCTTTGTGTATCAAAATGCCAGGCCCTCCCAGCCCCCAAACTACCCCTTTCCAGTTTGGTCTTGTGGTTAGAGTGTCAGACTCTTATCTGGTAGTTTCCTGGTTCGAGTCCACTCTCCTCCGCAAAGCCAGCTGGGTGACTTTGGACTAGTCACAGTTCTCCTTCTGAGCTCTCACAGCCCCACCTACTTCACAGGGTGTCTGTTGTGGGGAGGAGAATAGAGGTTTGCCAACTACGCTGGGTCCCCTAAGAGTCTGGCTCCCTAACCACAAGACTAAACTGGCTCACAAAACTGAGTCTGGGAGAGATCTTTCAGTCATTCTGGGAGTCATGAAGAGATATGTGGCATTTGTTCAGTACTCTCGCAGCTGTTCTGCCCCTTTTAGGGGCTGTGTGGATGAAGCCAGTGTTGGTGTAAAAAGGATGGTGCAGAGAAGCATCCGTTGGGTTTCTAAGCTTATAGTAGATCATCATTCTAGCATGTTAAATAAACTACCTTACTTTCATCTGCTTGCGCAGTCTTCTTGTACTATTTTCCAGAAATCCATTTGCCTACCACAGACCTGTTTGTTTTGTGAAATATAGAACTCTCTGATACCGACGAAAACAGCCTTGCTGTTTTACTGTAAGGCTTCCAAAGTTGACAGCCAAGATTTAGTCATCAGGCCCTGTCGCCCAGAGCCAAAACTCTGCAACATAGCATTTTGTAAAAGAACAAATGTGTTCAGACATTGTTCCATGGCAAAAAGAGGCTTTGGGGTTTTGTTTATTTATTTAAGGCATTAAGTTCTCAGGACAGCTTCCAACGAGAACAAAAGCAAATTAAAAATACATATAATAAAACAGGGTGGCCTTTAAATCATATAAACATACAGAAAAACTAGCAGAAAGATGCTGCTGAGCGGATGAAAAGGCCTGGAAAAGGGAAAAGGTGTTTGCCTGGTGTTGGAAGGATGTTGGTACAGGAGACATTGTGCAGCAATATGATTCTCCAAAGTGCAGAAAACATATGTTGGAATCCTGGCACTGTCTCTTCCATAATCACACCAGGGCTGACTCTTCATTGGCTGGTATAGTAGAACAGCAAATTTACTAGGAGCCTCCCTTCTGCATGGTTGTACAGCCTAAGGAAGGGCCTGGACAGGTCACCAGTGGGCAGCAGGGAGGTTCCTAGAACACTTGCTGATCCAGTAAACTGGCCAATGCAGAATCACCCCAAGGCTGCATTCACACACATGAAAAAAGCAGCTGAAAAGTGGCTTGAGGGTGGTAACATGCAGACGTCAGTGTTCCCATTTCACCTCTAATCTATTCAAAGCCACTGAAAGTGCATTTTATGGCCTTTAAGGTAGTTTACTAGCACTAGCGTGTGGATGCTATCAGCTCAAAATCACTTTCAGGCCACTTCTTGTTTTTTTTAACTGTATTTTTTCCTCATGTAGTTCAGAGGTTGCAGAAGTAGCCAAACTGTGGCTTGGTGCAATGAGGAAAGATATTGCACCAAGTTTCCAACATGTTTTTTCCCCTGCACTTCATACAGCTGACCACTACATTACTTGTGCTACAGGCAGAGGTGAGGTACCGATGGCACTCTCAGTTTGCTGTCATCTTCAGGTTAGCAAATGGCAACACTTTTCTGTAGGTTTAACTCACACAAAAGCCAGTCTTCTGAGGCCTGTCTTTTCTTCACTCTTGGACCCTCTGTAAAGCCTGGCCTGGGTTTGCCAAAAAACAAACCAGTTGGATGCAGTTGTTATGACAACAGGACAGTTTTGAAAGTACCATATCACAGCACAGTTAAAATATATGCACAGTAATCCGAGAAATGAAAAGTTTTATGGAATGGAAAGTTGTTTACTTACGAAAAAGCCTGCTCTGGATGGCTCTGTGCAGAGTACACACAAGGGCTTATGGAGTCTGAACTACTCCACTGATCTAGATCGTGTCAAGGTGTCAACCTGAGACCTATTCACACTTAGGCCTCTGGTATGCAGTTAGGGCAGCTCTGGTACAGTGTGAATAGGCCTTAGATCAGCACCATTTACACTGATAATGCCAATCCGGCTCACACCTCTCTGTGGCTGTGAATTTCACATAAGCTTCATAGCAAGCCTTGTTCCTACCCTTTTTCCTACCCTTGGGGCTTGGGTGTGTATGTGTTTTGGTAGCATGCTATGGTGCACTGCTGAGCAACCCCCCTCGTAATTCCACCATGAAGCCTTGATATCTGCGTGCCTCCCAGAGTCCAGAACATGACCCTTGGTCCTCTTTTAGACCCAATTAATTGTTGTGGGCAGCTCTTGTCTAGGGTAATGACACAAGTAGCCTGACTGCAGGCTCCACTATTGTGAATTTTTATTTTATTTTGAATCTTTACTTTTAAACCTCTGCACTCAAAACACTGTGAATCTCTTACTCTTTTTTGGCAATGCGTTTACGCTTTGTTGGAGATGGATAAAGAACACCACAGTACACAATATTGAACATAATACTTTAATTCTAACTGGCTGGGTCTTCAAATTCTTGAAAAAAAGAAATAAAGGAAGTGACATGAAAGTTGCAAAAATCCAGTGGCGTGTGGTTGAAACAGAAGGAAAAGATACTCTGTAATGGAAATTGCGATGAGAAGCGATGAAGAAATGATGAAGAAATGGACTTTCTTCTATACATTGACGCAGGACCACGTCAGATGAAAGTAGGGCAGATGAAATGGGAGACGTCCTGATGGGAGAAACTGAAGTAGTTGCCTTAGATTTTAAGGGGCGGGTTCAGCATATAAGGAGCTCTTAGTGATTCCTTCCTGTTAAAAAATAGGCCACTGTATTCTGTATAAGCTGAAAGAAGACAATGAAGTATGATTCATTTTCTGTATTGCATTGTGAAGAAGAAAAGTTCTCATTTCTCAGAGCACTTGCTTATTTAAGAACTTCACCTACATTATTTGCTCCACCTACTTATTTGATTCTCCCACCCCCAGGCATATTATTTATAAGTCTCATTTGTAGCAGTTTGGGGGCTGTTACACCATGTTCCAGGTTTCTTCTGAGAACCTAAGCTTTTGGAAATAGCTGTGATATCCATCTTCCGAGGATTTTGCTCTTGGAAGAGTCAAAATCGACTTGTGTCTTCCTACATCTTGTTTCCCTTGTTATAAATGTCTACTGTTTGTTTGGCAGTTCTTCTTTTCTTTGTGTGGTGAATGAGGCATTTTTTTCCTGGCTGTAATCTGTTGATGATGTTTCCTTGGGTGGAAGTGTTAATGGCAGGTTGTAGGAAGAGAAGAAAGAAGACACAAGTTGCTTTTGACTCTTCCAAGAGGAAAATCCTCTGAAGATGGATATCGCAGCTATATCCAAAAGCTTAGGTTCTCAGAAGAAACCTGGAGCACGGCGTAACAGCCCAAAAACTGCTACAAATGAGATTGAATCCAGCTGTGAAAGCCAAGATATGACCATTATTTATAAGACTTCCATACACAGTTATTCCGCCAGAGTCTGGGCACATTGGCTATGGTCTGAAATCCAGGTTGGATCCGTATCTTAGGGACTTGTGCTTCCAACTACTGGGGGGGGGGGGTGCACCCACACTGCCCACTGCACATAGCCATCTTTGGATCTGACAGCTCAGTTCTGGAGCTGTCTTTTTAGCTCAGAAGATGAAGGTCCCTCAGTGTAGTGAAAAAGCCCCAGAAATAGGATTTTGGCTGGAACAAGGCCTGGACAGAGCAGGCGCATAGGTCCTTCTTACCACTGCCATGAGTGATCACAGCAGTGGTGACAGTGACTGTGGGGGCTGAAAGCTCTCAGATTTGTTTTCCCCCTCTATGAGCAAAGGTGCTGCAGTGACACAGCATGTGTCTGGGGCTGTCCTGGGAGTATTGTAGGTGCTCCTAGGCTGAATCCCCAAAAGACTTATTTGCCTCTCTAGTCTCCCTCTACTGTCACTGTATTCAAGTGGACTTTAAAAGTGCCCTGCACTTCCGGAATAAGCGTCCGCATGAGGCTCAGCAAAATGTGTGTTTTCTTTCCCCGCATCTTTTTCTCCCTGCCCCCTCTCTTGTTCAAAGGAAAAATAGCCAGATTTCTGTCCCCCGAAATGGCTTCCCCTGCCGACAAAGGGAGTGATCACTCGCTCATTCACTCTCAGCACTTACTTTCACTCTTTTCTCTGTTTAAAATGGCTTGGCTGCAGCCATTGGCCGTGCGATCGTGCGCTCATTTACTCTTAACACTTTCACAGATCACCCACTTCACACCTGATAACAATGTTGCAATTCTGAGCAATTTTGGCTCTTTGAAAGTTCTGACCTTTACAAAGGAAAGGAAGGGAAGCTGCAGCATTTCTGGGAGATGTGTGAATGCTTTATAGCTGTGTGTGCAGGCAGCAATCCCTGCCCCTTTTGCCATGGAGCGTCCCCAAGGTAAATGTTGTGAGGAAAACCTGCATCTTCCAGAAAGAGCGATGAAACTCTTCTTTAAAGGGCATGTATTTTTTCGCGGGTTTTCCTGCTTTTGTAGCGCTGGAAGCTCGTTGAAAACCCTGGCATGGGGGTGCTCAGAGGCAAAAGAAGATTTTTAGCAGACTTTAAATTCCTTGGGGACAGGCCCTTAGTAAAGCTGTAGAGCTGTTTTTACTGCTGCACACCTAGCAGTGATCAGGGTGGCTTTCAGATGCTCTGGGATGAAGTTGGCACTGCAGGGTGCTTATGCTTCATCCAGAGCGTGCCAGGCCATCCTGATTGTTTTGATGTGAATAGGCCCTTACATTCAGCATCCAAAGTCCAAATTCTTCCATGTTCCTGATTTGTGAAGTAGACATTTTACTTTTTCCTCCTTAATGGAATAGTTTTGCCCAATGGAATGCGTGAGTCAGAACCTCTGTTCCTTTTGAACTGTTGCAAAGATCCAATAGTTCATATAGTTACTGTCTCCTCTTCTGGAGGCTGTAGAGCTATTGAACTGATTTCACTTCATTAGCTCTTAGGAAACAGGAGAGAGCAGATGAGTAGTTCTGGTATCTGTAAGCATTCATAAATTGTGAACCAGGCATGCCAAAATTATAGGATTTTAAAAATTAATGCCACCGTTTGTTGTGTTTTTAAGCTGTGAGGTTGGTTTCTTTTCCCCTCGGATTTATCTGTTCCTCAAGAATCCTCAGCGGAATTTCTAAAAGGGAGTTCTGAGAATAAGCTCAGTGGTAGAAGGTCATAGAAGGACATAATGGCCAGCCAGTTTTGCCATGAAAATATATGCATGTATCAACAGAGCCATCTGCAGTTAAGCTGAATTCAATGGCACCTGACAACCATCAGGTAATATTTATTTATTTATTATTTACATTTCTATCCCACCCCATACCCAAAGGTCTCTGGATGGGTAACAACAGATTAAAATAGAATATACAGTAAAAGATATTAAAAATCCAACAAGTATAAAACAATATACAATATGTTTAAAATGACAGTGTCTGTACTGTGGGGAGTAGGGAGAACATAAGCAGCTCAGCCAAAGGCCAGGGCAAAGAGGTACGTCTTCACTGCCTTCCCAAATATATATAAGAAAGGGGCATGACGCACCTCAAGGGGAAGGCTATTCCATAGTCTGGGGGCCATCACAGAAAAGGCTCTCTCCCAGGTGCCCACCAACCTCACTGTTGAAGGTGGTGGGACAACCAGGAAGGCCTCACCACTTGATCTTAAGGCACGGGCAGGTCGATATGGGAGAAGGCGTTCCTTTAGATATTTGGGGCCCAAGTCATTTAGGGCCTTGTACGTCAGAGTCAACACCTTGAATTGGTCTCAGTAGTAAATTGGCAGCCAATGCAACCCTTTTAAAACCGGTGTGATGTGCATCCAGCTAGATGTTCCGGTCAGCATTCTAGCAGCTGCATTTTGCACTAGTTGCAACTTCCGAACCATCTTCAAGGGCAGCCCCATGTAGAGTGCAGTTTTCAGTTTCTAGAACTTGCCTTATTGTACAATGAAACTTTAATTTTTGCTTTTTAAAAAATTAAAATAAGAATTGAATGAATTATTCTCAATAAAATATTGAGAATAAAAATCTTCACCCTTTCTTTAAAAAAATGTAAATGGTACTCACAGAACTGTTAACATGACTCCAGCTAGGAAAACAGCATACACATTAGGTTATAACCAAGAGTGGCAGGGAAGAAATGATCTGCTTATTGCAGCAAGCAGCCCTATTCAGTTCCCTAAACCAAATTTCAGCTGTCTAGAAAGGTTCACTAGAATGCTAAGTCAAAGGAAGTATATGAGTGTTGGCATGAAGCACCTGGGTGTGAAGGTGACTGCAGTAGTTTGTTTGATTTCATTCTTGGCTTCCCCTGACTTGGTGCACTGCCAAGATAATTTGGCACCCAGTTGAATTGATCCATGAAAACTGATTTAGTGGGGCATTGGTCCGTCATCTATCTATCTATCTATCTATCTATCTATCTATCTATCTATCTATCTATCTATCTATCTATCTATCTATCTATCTATCTATCTATCTATCTATCTATCTGTCTGTCTGTCTGTCTGTCTGTCTGTCTGTCTGTCTGTCTGTCTATCTATCTAGGAAAATGCTTTGATTACTGATTAGTCTAGTTGCCTCATTAAATATTATAACAAAAGGTAAGATTAGCAAAAAGAAAGCACTGTGACACTAACTGTGGAGAGAGAACTGGGACTTACAACTCTGATGCTTGTAGAAGAAAGAGAGAAAGAGAGCGATGGGTTTAATTCAGGAAAGTTGGCTTCTCTCTCAGCCATGAACAGTTAAATATAACAAGAAAAGATCCTAAAAATGCAGAGATCAAAAGGAGTTTACCAAAGCAATATTTAGAAGGGTCAGTGCCCCAGAACTTTTACAGAAAATGTTTGGAACTGTAAGAAGTGACATGGTGTTACAATTCACAGAAATGCAAACTGAAATGTCAAGATCGAAGACAGAGTTAAAGGAGGATTTTTAAAATGATGGTCCAAGAAGTTAAAGAAATAGTACAGAGGATGGGCTGGAGGTACAACGTAAATCCAGGATAGAGTAGAAAAACAAGGGAATAAAACTGAGATTACAAACAAAGAGACAGAAAAAGATTTGGATAATCTCATATTATTACAACAGGGAGAAAAAGAATTCTGTTTGAAGTTCAAGGCAATTCTAGAGGAACCTGAAGAGGATATTGGAGAAAAGATTAAAAAGTTTCCAGCAGATTTTTCTATTAGAATATGCACAGAAAGAAAGATTTTTTTTTGACAGAGAAAGTCAAGCTAAGAAAGATCCTATTTAGATGAGATACACTGGAAGGAGTGACTTTTCCTTTCAACCAACAAAGACTTTGATTAAACTTCATAAGAAAAGCAAGAGACTGCCTGAGCAAAACTGAAAGCAAGATAGAGGAAGCCCAAATGGAAGGGGAGGTGACAAAACTGTCTCAAAACTGCCATAGATAATGAAGGACTCTAAAGATTAATTTTCAGTTGAAACTGAAACTGTCTAATTTAAGTTCAATGTATCCACCATTGTACATAACTATGGCTGAAAGACTGTAATATGTGTAAAGATGGAAGAATTCAGAATTAGTCCCCAAGGAAGATTGGTGAGCACAGCTAGTGAAACTGATAGACTTGGCAGAAATGGGCAAACTGATATGTTTGATTAGAGAAAGAGCCTTCATGTTATGTGGGTTTTTCCCCCAAAAAATTGAAACGCCTAATTAACTTTATGAGTAAGAACAAAATGATATATTTTGAAATTTGATGATTAGAAAGTATGAATTGCTGAAAGAGGGGCTGGCTTTTATACCTTGCTTTTCTCACCCTTAAGGGGACTCAAAACGTCTGACCAAGCTTTCTGTTCTTCTCCCCACACCAGACACCTGAGGTAGGTGGGGCTGTGAAATCTCAGAAGAGAGCTGAGACTGGCCCAAGGTCACCCAGCTTGCTTTGTGGAGGAGTGTGGAATCAATCCAGGAGACTACCAGATAAAAGGCCAACTCTCTAGCCACAAGAGTAACATTTAGGGGGAAATATGAGAATGGATATACATTTAGTAGCCAAAAGAATGGTTGGAAGTTACTTCTTCTCTTATCTCTTGTTTAATGTAATCTATAATATAATTTATAATCTCTAATAAAAAGGAGAGAATTCAAGGTCTGCATTTCCTTACACAAAAACAGAGTCTGCCCAGAGGGGTCTTGGCCCCTGCCAAGAACCACAGTAAATTAGAGCACTACACATATAGGGTTCTTCATAGCACTCTGAAGGAATGTCTACTACCTTATTGACCTGCCTGTACCTTAAGATCTGAAGGGGAGGTCCTCCTGGTTGTCCCACCACCCTCAGCAGCAAAAGGGGTAGGCACCCGGAAGAGGGCCTTCTCAGTGATGGCCCCTAGGGTATGGAATAGTCTCCCCCTTGAGGTGCGTCTATCTCCTTCTCTGTAGACATGTAGGAAGGCAGTGAAGACGCACCTCTTTGCCCTGGCCTTTGGTTAAATGGGGATACACTTTCCCTTCCCACTTGCAGATGCTACTGTTTTAATACT
This sequence comes from Aspidoscelis tigris stejnegeri, assembly GCA_023333525.1. NCBI lineage: Eukaryota > Metazoa > Chordata > Lepidosauria > Squamata > Teiidae > Aspidoscelis > Aspidoscelis tigris. Next base: position 83,500,697 of record JALMGA010000002.1, on the reverse strand, counting down.
TATTGTTGTTTTAATGATGTTTGATTTTAGATGTTGTTACTCGCAGGAGACCTTTGAATATAGGGCAGGATAAAATGTAAATGTATAAATAAGTAATTAGTTGGCAGAGTGCTTTTGCACACATGAACATCACAGGCTGGGAACTTGTGTTCCCCAGCTAAGGGCATTTCTCTGAACCGAGGAAGCTGCCCTGAATGAAAGAGGGACTCCTGCAGCACTTCGGACAGCAGCCCAGTAGTTCTGTATAAGCAGTAGCAGGGCGGTGCTGTCAGTTTTGCTTTAAAAAGTACTCACAGTGGGATGGCAGCTGGCAGTGTGCAGCCCTTGAATTATCATGCCATTGTCAATGAGCGCTGTGGCCTTTTACATAGATATGGCACATCCACAGGTCCCCATAGAAAACTCTGAATGTTTTGGCATGATGTAGGCACACCACTTAGCTTTTTAAAGTTATTATCACATGAGGGCTACTAATAAAGAATGTCTGGATTGTGGCTTGATTCAGTGACTCATCCTAGCTAATCATCTGATTAATATTTACACAGTAGGTTGCCAACAGCCTACCTCAGGAGAGAGAGAGAGGGAGAAAACTATTATACAAACACAGGTTTAGCTTACTCTACAAGTTAAAAAGAAATAAATACTTATAGAACAATCCTTTCAGCCTACCTAGCTCATTTCAGCTAATGAGACAGATAAGGTAATCATACGCTATGAAAGCTATCCACTCCAATGGCTGAATAGTAGTTATGGGACTAGGGCTGAGATAAACCCATTCAGATATGAAATTCACTGATCCGGTCATTGCCTCTACAACTAAAGTTGCATTTACACTGGGAAAAGGTACCAGTCTCAAGGCCTTCTGGTTCAGAAGTGGCTACACCAGCATGTGCATATGCTCTGTCATATTTGAGCCAGTGTGAGAGACTGGACACACCACTATACTTGGGACAGCATGAGAGACTGAACACCTTTGATTCCTTGCATCCATCTGAAAGAAGTTGTGGCAAACCACTTCATATTCTTGCTGGTGAAATTGAATGGGATATGTCTGTGAAGAAGGCCAGCCCTTGTGTTTAAGTGCATGGGCATTTTAAAATCCTGAAAATAGCTTCTTTTGCAGCCAAGAAGTCCAGGGCAGCTGGAGGATGAAGAGAAAGAGAACCCTGGTCAGAAGAGAACTTCTTCTGATGCCAGAGGTAGCACATGACTAACATTACTACTAGCCACCTATTGATTCAGGCTGTGTTCAGACATAACAGAAAGGGGTGCCTCAGAGGCACCTCAGAAAGACAATGTCCTTGTGTTCCCAAAGCTTCTCTAATTCTACATTTTATGGTATGGAATATTCAGGAGATAGGGGAGGGGTGTGTGAACAAATCCACCTCAAAACCTGTATGCCTTTTGGGGTTGTTTTTTGCTGTGGCCGATCACAGCCTCCATAATCATAAATTTGTCAAATTCTTCTTTGAAAAACATTGCAAGTAGTAATTACAAAATTCAGTGTTTCTCTAAGCACTGTATGAAGTTACACTTTCTTTCAAAATTCAGCTTCATTGGATGTCCCTGAGTTCCAGATGAAACATTGCAAGCAGTCCTTCTATCATAAACACTATGATTTTATATACCTTAATTTAGACATCACTGTTACTTTTTTTCTAGATGAAAAAGCCTCAAACACTGTAATGTGTCCTCATTAGGATGTTGCTGAAATGCCTTGATAATTTTGCTTGACATTTCCACATGTTTTACAGGTCTTCAATATCTTGTTTCAGCTGAGGAAGGCAAAATATCCAACCACACCACAGATTTTCAAAAAGGCACTATGTTGGCAGCTTGATTTGGATGGTAGTTTGATATCTGGCATGAGTACAGGCCAGAACACAGACAGTTCTTTACCTTCTCACCACCTAAATCCAATGCGAGTCTGGTGGGGTAGAACCAGAGGCAGCGATGAATTAATTGATCAACCCCTCCATTTTCTATTGTGTTGAGATTTGGGATGTATTAGGTGTCCGACTGTGATACCATGAACTTGTGTAAACGGCTGTCACACACTGTCTCTGCTTCCCACAGTAGTGCACACTGAGGTTGCATCCACACTCATTAAGAATACCAATACCTTAGTCGCTTGTGGATACTGGTGTTTCCATCACAACTCTAATCCACATTAAAGTCTAGAAGAGAATGCATATTGCTGGCCTTCCAAAAGTGGATTTGAAAGCACATTTTTTAGGTCTTTAATGTGAATTAACACATTAGCATGTGGATACTACCACCTCTAAGCTGCTTTTAGGATATTTTTTTAAAAAGCAACATCCCTTACTGGATGTCACACTCATGATAATCACAGGTTCTGCCAGATACACCATGGCAGTGCTGAATAAATGCCCATTAGTTTCAATATTTTTGTGCAACTGCAATTTTATTGAATTTTCTTGTAGAGGGAGAAAGGCAAGCAGGCAGACATATCTACTAGGGGTGTGCACAAATGCAATTTTTGACATTTGATTTGATTTGAATTGAATATTCGAATGTCTAAATTTGTATAAAAAAGAAAAAATGAATGTATTAAAATTAGAATTAAAAATTACAAAGAATATTTCCACATTTGTTCCCATACTGACTGAGTTATACACATCACACCATTATGTCTATTGATTTATTATTATTATTATTATTATTATTATTATTATTATTATTATTATTATTATTATTATTATTATTATTATTATTATTATTATTATTATTATTATTATTATTATTATTATTATTATTATTATTATAGTGTTGGCTGTAAAGAATTTAATGACATTTATTTTTTATATTGTGCCAATTTAGGAGTTCAATAAAGTTATCGGGGGGAAAAATTAGAACCGATTCAAATAATTTCGTACCTGTTTGTATGAATATTCAATTCGTATTTGATGATACTAATGTTGACAACATTCGTATGTGTCCGTATACATCTGTACACATTCCATTTTTATCCTTTATGGATCCCGTTTCTGTCCCATATGTATCGGTACAAATGTGTATGGATACAAATAAGATACGTACAAATACGTATGTAATGCGTATGTATCCGTACACGTATGAATGTCCAAATAATTCATATGAATAACCTGAAACATTCAAATTCATTCGAATGTTAAAATCTAATGTATAGACATTTGATTCGATTTTGAATGTTCTAATTCTAATTAATTCAATCACATTTCAAGTGTTTTGAATATTTTTGCACATCCCTAGTATCTACCTTTGAAACTGGGGAGGAACACACATGTTTTATATACTCGCAATCTTTCTCTTTCTCTTCATCCTCCAGCTGCTCTGGACTTCTTGGCTGCAAAAGAAGCTATTTTCAGGATTTAAAAATGCCCATGCACTTAAAATAATTTCACATATCTTGATGTTCAACCTATTCAAAATGACTTGTTAGATTAGAAGTCTTCCCTGCTTATCTAAATTAAAAATCACCTAAGCCAACATCCTTACCTAAGCTATGTGTCAGCTTGAAGAGGAAGAATGATCAAATTATAGTTTTGCATTGAAACACTCAAAAGTAATTACCTTTTCTTCATTTTTCTAATTAACATCTTGGTCTTTCCATAGGCTCCAGCCTTGTAAGCAAATGACAGTGCAATTCAGCACTTGTCATGGCCAGAGTCCAAGTGCCTGCATATCTGCATATACCTTATAACCTTGGGTTATGCACATCAAGAGGTCGCTGTAGCTCAGCAGTAGGGTAATTGCCAGGAAAACAGTTTCAGACCATTGACATATCTCAGAAGGAAGGGCTGCAAACTACTTCCATATTGCTTCCAAAGAGCTACACAATAGTGTCCATAGGTGTTATCAGACATGCTTAATGAGGAAACCCTCTGGGCGCATTTCAGGCTGCAATGACAGGCACATTCTCTCTGCATTTGCCTTACCCCCATCTTGAAGTACTGGAATGGGTGCCTCTTCCTCGTTTAGGCTTTTCAGACACCAAATGAGTCTTTCTTTTAGTCAGATTGGGAACTCTACATAAGCACAGAGATGGGAAATGTAGCCAGCATGGGAACAGGTGCTATGAGTGAGCAACCAGTCTGAGCCATGGAAAGCCAGGCGGAGTGGCCAATTAGCAAGTAACACCTGTTGTCAAGGAATGTATTGCCAGAGGTGAACAAAGACTGTAGTCTGGGGAAATGAGGCATTTGTGTGCTGAATTGGTTAATGGTTCAAATGGCAGGGGGTTTGTGTGTCTGTGAAAGGGATACTTTTCTTAAAGGGGTGACAAAAAAAGGCCCTGTCTGACATTAGGTTGAAAGATGGGTCCTGATCCATCAAAACTCTGTGTGTGTGTGTGTGTGTGTGTGTGTGTGTGTGTTAATTGGCATTAGATTCTCCAAACAGTTTTGCTAGTAGTGAAGAAATAAATTTGTTCAACTGGAGTATTTTTATACCACTTTCCATTAAAAAAAAAATCCAAGTATAATAATAAACACAGAAAAGCAACCAATGCCCATTACAGTATAATTTAAAGCAGTGGGTGGGAGAGGAAAAAACAATCACATTGGAAAGTGGTCCAAATGAGATGTTTGGAATTTGAGAATGTGCCACCACTCTCTGGTTGCTGGTTTTTGTTTTTGTTTTTTCACTTTTCTGCCCACATTTCATTTCTGAAGGACAAAAAGAGCCAATCTGAACTTGTAAAAGTACATAGTACTGACAAAATGTACTATTAAACGAGATGCTGTGCTCAGACTTACAATCTAAAAAATCATGATGCATGAGGAAAGGGGTTTAGGAAGGAAGGAAGTTTTGGTCCTCTGAGGTCTCTGGAAGCAATGATGATGACTGGAATGGAATGACCATCTGAATGCAGGCCATGCTGCTTGAACATGGGAAACCCTATACCATAAATGTAGCCTGGCTCTGAAACTCGTTAGAATGTTTCTTTTTCCATGTATAAAACTATTGAAGATGAAGGACTTGTTTACATGATGAATTCTGTTCTGATTCATTTGTCCTTCAACATGTACCTGTATGGGAAGTTTAAACTAGCAAAACGACTGCAGTTATTGTTGATAATAAAACATGGACGGATTCCCAACAAGTCTTTCAACAGAACAGTGTGTTAAAAATATGACTTCTGCCATATCAAGATAAAGGGAAAGTTCAAATTTCCCATCCCATTATGGGGACGAGAATGGTGAGCCTCCCCTGGCGTGAACAAGCATTTGCACTTGCAAATGCTCGTACACACCAACCCCCCCCCACACACACACATCTGGATACTTATATCTGAGTGCCAATGCATGGTCTGGGCACTGCCGCTTTGGGCCCCAATGGTGGCAGCAGTGTATGCATAACACCTGGGACGATGGTAACATGCTGTGCATGCACACTCGTGTTTTGGGTCATCTGATGTCCCAGCACACTTGTGCAACACCTCAAATGGCCCACTCAGCACCATCAAGGTACAAATGGGTAGAGACGCAGAGGGCATCTACATGGTACTTTTTTGTCTCTCTATTGTTCCTCTATTGCAGCAGACTTTAAAAATGTGCGGTCAATTCCGAAATAAGCATCTCCATGAGTCTCACTAAAACACGCATTTAAAATGCACCTTCCGTCCCCATGGAAGTGTTTTTTCTTTGCCTGCATCTTTTTCTCCCCGCCCCCTCTCTGCTTGATAGGGTGCCAGCGGGAATGGGGAGGGACTGCGATCTGTGCAGCCACAACCAGAAAGACAACCCCTGACACGTCCAAATGAAAAATAGCCATTGGTATTCACAAGTTTTCTGTCAGTTTCCCCTGCCTGCAAAACCCACCAGAAACATTTATCACTTTGGGATCCAGAGCTTGCTTCCAGTGATTTCACTGTAAAAATCCACCCTGTACAGCAGTGGTTTCACTGTAGCAATCCACCCACTTTAAACCTGATAACAGTGTTTCAATTCTGTGCAATTCTGGCTCTTTAAAAGTTCTGACCTTTAGAACGGGAAAGGAAGGAAGGTGCTGCAGTTCTGGAAGATGTGTGGATGTTTAAGGCTGTGTGTGCAGAGCCAGGGTGCTTTTTCAGAGATCTTGTGAGTAACATAATGAATTGCTTCCACAAGATCTCCGTCCGCCTACTGTTTTCTTGCATTCAGTATAGATCTTGAATACTGGCTGTGGATGAGAGGCAAAAAGAGAGAGAGATGATTTTATTTGAAGAGATAATGAGGGAGAAGGCTGAAAAAAAGAGGAAAGATGGGACCGCGGCTGGCAATCCCACCCCCACCCCCGAATTCCCCGGGAGCATCTCCATGCTCAATGCTACTAGAAAAACCTGCGGCTTCCAAAAAGTGTGCTGGTAGTCTTGTTTAAAGGGGGGGTCTTTCTTCTGTGAATTTTCCTCCTTTATGGCACTAGAAGCCTGGAGAAAAGCCGTGCATGGAGATGCTCCGTGGCAAAAGAAGCTTTTAAATGTGTTTTTTATTGCATGTAGACGCCTCCGTACATGTGTGGAGCGCAAAATCATGGTCCACACGTAGTCAACTTGCAGGAGCTGTTTCTGGGTTGGAAGCAGCTCCTATCAGTGCAGATGCTCTGTCTGCAAGAGCTCTGCAGCTTCAATATGGGGGCATGTGCAGAAGGGCCCTAGGGCAACCATATGATAACTTCCTCGTTGCCTTGGCCTTTGGTTAAATGGGAGTTTACTGTCTCTTCCCACAGACACTGTTACTGTTTTAATGTATACTGTTGTTTTAATATATGTCTGATTTTACATGTTGTTACACACCCTGAGACCTTCTGGTATGGGGTGGAATAGAAATAAAAATGAAGGAATGAAGGAATGAAACATTTTATATAGTTAAAAACAAGAGGGACATAATACACCAAAAGCTGTTGAAATATTACACCATTCATGTACGGTAATTTATTAACACATTTTAATACATCCCCAATGGCATTAACATAGGAGTAACAGACACATAAATTAAGGGCTGTTCTGAATACATCTTGTTTTTGTATGTTGCATCTTCACTGACAAATTAACCAGAGACTTTTAGTGTATTTACCTTCAAGAATCCACAGTCTGTTCCCATGTCTTTTAAAAGAACTTTCTGCATCAAATATATTTTTAAGACTACGCAGTGGCCTTTTCTGATAGGTGTCTGAGGCTTCGTTTCTGTCCTTCTCACCTTCTTCTTCAGCCAAAAACTGGCCCCAAGAGTACATCAGGGTGCTGGCAATGCTTGCTCCACCGAAACAAAGAGGACAAATTAGGGTCATTCATGCTGGGCTGTCCACCTTTTTCAGAGGCAGTTCACACAAGCTGTAAGAGATCACCTAGACTGCACTCACAGCATGATCTACAGTTTATAGGGCATTTGAGGAATCTGCCTTTTTGCAGATGATGCTTTGAAGATTCTTGATAACACAAAACTTGCACGGAGCGTGAATGAGCCCTTGATCAGCAACCAAGCACCAAAGGTGAGAGGTGTTATGGTAAGCAAATTGCTGCAGTAGGTAAGGGTCTGGAGGTGTTTCAGTCAGATGAAGAGTGCAGAATCTAAGGAAGGAACCTTATTTCTTTCAAACATTTTTCATTGCCCTTCACAGAAGTTCCAGGGGAGTTTACAAGCAGTGACAAAGCAATTAAAAACAATTAAAAACATGTACTATGAAGAATGCCAATTCTATTTAAAACCAAAAGACTTTTCGTGGACTCTGGCAGGTAGTAAAGACCAGCAGAACTGTGAGTTTTAATATGTCTGTTACCACCACTTGGCTTGCTGCGTCCCACATCCACTGAGATCCCACCAAAAATCTAATGCAGGTATCCCTCCCAGATTTAATATCAGACCTGGATGGAATTTTTTATTGGAACCACAATGGGAAGAGGGAAAACTCAGGCTGTGTTCACACTTGGAAGTTTCCTGGTTTAATAAGGGGATCACAGGCCTCCCTTCCACATCGCTGGTGCAATCCAAGGGAGGCCCCGTCCCCTCCTATTATGCTCCACCCACACAGGACAGAGTGTAGACCAGACCAAACCAAATTAGGAGGCTAAAAATGGCCACCCAGTCTTTGAAGAGCTTTACTAGCATGCTAGGTACTAGTGTATTGGGACATGGGGTATATGGATGTAGCACACCTACATGATGCTGTATACGACAAGGGACCTATTTCAGCAGCATGCCTTATTCTGCCACCAAAATAGGTCCCCCAGAACTCCATAGCGCAGGAACTTTCCCCCCTGGCTTTTGGAGCCTTCAGAGGGTGTCTCTGAAGCTGGCCATGAGTATCAGAGCTGGTGTAGGGGTTGGACTGGAACAGCCATCCCAATAAGGACAGCTTTGTCCCGGTCCACGAACAGATCTCTCCATTCCAGGGATGGGTCTGTTCACTCCTGAGACAGATGGCTCATTCTAGTATAGTGCAACCCACCCTGTACCAGAACAAGCAAGGTAAAAGTGGAAACAACCTAAATGTCCCTTGTTGTATTCTCAGTAGGAACTGCAGTGGTCGTTTGAAAACAAACAAAGCTGTTGTTAAATGGCTAGCAGCTGGTTATCTCACATCTGTTTTAGCTGTAAGGTTGCAGTAACAAACATGCTTATTGGGGCAAGCAGCAGCAAACTGCAGCAATGGGGGTGGAAAAGAGGTTTGTGAACAGAGTCTCCACACTGTGGACCTAGTCAGCAGGTACCCACTGGGAGCAAGTAGCACTACTTTCCATGTAATTGTGTTTAGGATTCTGAAACATCTTAACTACCATTCAGTTCAATGAGACATATCTGTGGCTGAGTCTGTACAGTATACAGTACTCTCCAGATACTTTGACTCTTCTTGGGGAAAGCACTTCTGCAGTTTGCTTGGGAAACATCACCCCAGCAGAATAACACCTTGTTATTAGAATTGCTTCCTCAATGTTCAACAGCAATACTTCCTTCCAGAAAAACAGAAAAAATTATCCTTTAGAATGATACTATAAATTTGGTGGTGACTCCCATTCCTAAGGTGATCAGCATAATGAAAAGGAACAATGCTGAAAAGAATGTGAGGAAAAAGGTTGTTTCTGCCCTTACCTTGCTGGCCCAGTCCAGAAGGACTGGACCAACCTGAAGTGTTTCTTGCAGTAGGAACAGCTCCACTGCTCTGGCACAAGCCTTCTGCACTTGACTGTTCAGGGACAGCCATCTCTGAGATCTCTGAAAATTGCATAATCTTTGGAGTCAGCTTCCAGGTTCTTCGGTGTCCTAGGGGGACCCATTTCAGCAGTGCAATTCCGTGCACCATCAAAATGGGTCCCCTGCTAATCCAGCCCATGGAGGCATGAAGACAGGATACAGGGGCCTTTCTGCACTGGGCCTTATTCTGGAATAGATCCCAGAAGAGGGACCTGCTATCTGCATGCTAGTGCAGACAATGGAAGGCCCCAGGTGAGGCCTGCCATAGTCTGCGTTAGCTTGTGGCCAGCAGACCGCTATCCTGAGATATATTCCAGAATAAGGCCAAGTGCGGAAAGGGCCCAGGTTTGCCTGTATCCCAGTCTAGACAGCTATTTTGGCTACCTAAACTGAGCTACACTCCATCCTATGTAGACGCAGTGTCCCAGCATGGGGTGTTGCCTCCTTGTGAACCATAGATAAGCTCAGAAAGGCCCAGAAAGTGTGGGAGATAAACTCCCTGCCTATTTTATTTCATTCATTAGAAGCAAGTTCTTAAAAAACTGCAGTCAGATTCCCTATGAAAATTCAATCTGACAATAAAGACTGACACTCAGCCTTCATTTTCTTCTCCTTATGACGACTTGCCACTCGTGGCAAAATATTGCCTGCTATTGTAGAAGTACTGAAGGATCAAATGGGTCTATTGGACAATAAGCAGTAGCAGTTTGGAAAGACAGTGCATTGGCAATGAATGCAGAATGCCCCTCATAATAAGGCACATCTGAGTGGCTTTGTTTTCATCATCTCGCATGCATCAAATTGCTTATTGCTAATGCAATTTGTCTCTTTCCTGTTTTTTCTCCCAAATGACACCAACAAAAAAAGGACTATATCTACACAATGGACATTTGCTCCAATAAAAACAACAACAACAGTAAGAGATAAAAGGAGATGACACTGTATTCATCAGAAGTACATTTAATACAATATACTAAGCTGACTGACTTTCTTTACAATACTTCCTTCCAAAGTGGATTAGATACATTGCATGAACCTATCTGTGTCTCTTTGCCAACTGCATCTCCAGCATTAACCCTTGCCCAGTTCTGTCTTGTCCATGAAAGACTTTTTAAGCCACATCCGGTCATAGGTCATGACTCTTTTTTCTTGAGTAATCCGAATTCCTCCTGTTCAAAGGGGGGGAAAATCACACAAAAAAATCATTATGAGCATGCAAAATGATAGGTAAGTGGATACCACTTTCACTTTCAGTTAAGTTCTAGAACATCTCAGAATTGGATTTACCAACTTAATGGAATTAAGCATTAGCAGGATGGAATTCAAGCAGGGCATGAGCAGAATTTGATGCATGTAGAAGTCACATGGGATAAAAAAGAATATATTTCAAGTAGAAAAATGCAGAGGCAGTTCAGAGGGGATTTCTAGAAAGGGCACAATGTTGGATTAAGGCCTTAGCTGGAATCCTCACTTGGATCTTGCTGAACTACACTTTGGTTTGTTATGGATTGAAAGGCAGTTCAACAACATTAAAGGGATTTCCAACCAGGACAGTGCCACCCACTGTCCTGTAGACGCTGGATCATGGAGTGTTTTTCCTCTAGCACTAAAGTACCCATTTTTCCACTTAGCACTAGAGTACCCATTAAGGACGGTCCTTAATGGGTACTCTAGTGCTAAGTGGAAAAACACCCATGGACCACCACTGAGCAAAACAATGTTTCTGACCACCTGGGATGTAAGCAGAAAGCTCTAAGAAGAAGGTGTGGTGAGATGTTTCCTTTTGGTAAATGGTTTCCTTCCTTATTTCATGTCTACAAAGTTTAGAACAGTTAAAAAACAGCAGTACTAAGGTTATATGATTATCTGACCCACTGTTCAACCAAAATGGGCACTCAGAATCAGGCAAGGCAGGCAGGCAAGAGAAAACAAAGGCAAGGAAATGAACAAACGTTATAAGATGGGAATAGTCTTCTGGTCTCTTTGACACATTTTCATGTCACTGTGACACAGAACCAGAAGATAAAGACACTAGACTCTATAGGTCTTGATGTTTTGGTTAAATGAGGTTCTAGATTATGGTGGTCTGCAGGATGAAACAAAATTATGTAGGAAGAAAACAAGGTCTGCCTTCATCTCCCAGAAAATGGCCACGGCAAACCTTGGTGGTATCTGCCAAGAAAACTACATAAATATATCTGGTATACTGTATATTCATACCAAGAGTTGACCTGAATTCAGGGGATCTCTAGACGCAAGTCAAAATCTGCAGTTCTCACAGAAGTATGTTAGGGATGCCACGTATATCTGTGGAATTCCCAATGCATAGTTCCAGGATAATGAGGCAATATCCCAAGACATTGCTATTATGGGAAATCTGGCAAACACTTATGCTAACAAAGCACCCACCAACTGCCCTTTGTTTTGGGTTTTTTTTTTTCTTATCCAGGTATTTCAAGAGGAACAATCACAGGAGCAGCAGGCAGATACAGTTAAGAGCCTGCAATTGTTGCCCTCATCCAACAGAGGCAGCGGTAAGCAATTGTGGGCCCTTCTTTAAATCCTACAAATACCTCTTGCCATCTTGAGGCAACCTTGGTGGTTACAACCAACATCAACTGCCCTGATTGAGGGCTCTAGAAACAGAGTTTGACTGAGCCATCACATTAAAATTTGGAAAACTACACAAATGGAAAGCATTAAACAGAGTTAAGACTACAAATCAGTCTAAGGGTGTTTGTGCACTTAACTTGTGTGGGACAGAGGCCAGTGTTCATACCACAAGCACCAATCCCACCCCAAACTTAACCCAGACTTATCTAGGGCCCTTTGAAGTGTGGATGGTCCCATCTGGGACCGTCCACATTGCAGTATCAATGACTATGTGAGCCTGGCCATTGCTATGGTAATCAGTGATGTGGCACGCAACTGCGCAGCTGCACCATGCCAGCCTCAAGCAGTGTATACTGCATACCAGAGCATACCAGGCCATCCTGATCACCTTAGTGTCAACTGGCCCTAGGTTTATAGAATGAATACTTCATATCTCTTTCATGCTCCAGTGCCCACCAGAAAGTCTCCTGGGAGATGGACATCGTTCAATCTGGGGGGAACCAGTTGGGGAATGCAAAACTTGGAAGAGATCCAAAGCTAAACTATGAGGAAATTCAGAAAAGGAAGAAAAATTTCCCAGCTCTCCTCCTCCAGCAGTTTTGGCACCCTGCTTTATATTATTCAGGAGCCCACAAGGATTTTGGAGGATTAGAAGTAAGGATATGTAGAAGTAAGAAAAGACATTCTTTCTATTAATTTATTTAGGTTAATATATATTTAGGATCCATTGCAGGATTTCCAAGTCTCTATCTCCCTTGAAACATTAATCAGAGATACCTTTTAAGTGCAGAATATCTGTGCAGTGGGAGTCTAACATTTTTCTTTTTCTCCTTTCTACATAAATTCATCCCCATAGGCTTTAAAACCTACTTTTCCCCCTCAAAGGAGCTCCAAGCAATGAAAAGAATGAATGAATAAGCAAGCAAGCAAGCAAGCAAATAAAGGGGACAATATTACAAATGCCCTTGACAAGCACAGGTTTGGAAAAATGAGCTTTCACAATATGTAATTCAGCCTTATAATGGGCTTATGTAAGAAAAGGTTTATAGATAAAGTTGAAACTCTCCCCTCCTTAGGTACTGAAAAATGAGTTTCATTCATCTAAGTATATGACACAAATAATTCAAATAATCTTTGCAAAGGCTGAAAAAATACTGTACTCAGAGCTACAGTCCTCATACATATTTAGGGCCTTTCTGCACCTGGCCCACTAGTTGCTGTTGGGGGGAACTCCAAGATGGAGCATCTGCACTTGAAGGTGTCCAGAAGCTACCCCTATGGTGGCTATGTGTGGTGTAGGTTGACCCTACCCTTTCTTAAGCTGGAACCATGAAGGCTTCAGGCAGCTCCATCTGCAACTCATCCAGTGCAGAAGGGGCATGTGACACACCACACTGGTGTGTCACATAGTGTATAAGTGCATGTGTGCAGCATGCCACAGTTGCACCGATGACAGTGCTGGTGCACCCGCATGAGCACCAATGTCAGCGACCAAAATGGTGGCATCCAGACATCCATTCACTTCACAAGTAGGTGTCCAGATGCATGGGAAGGGAAACAAAGTGCAAACTTCCCCTTAGTGAGGGCAAAATAAATGCCAGGGAGCATGATATGACTCAGTTCTGAATAGGGAAGCTTAAGGTTGCATTATAAGATACCTCTGGTACTGATGCATTTCTCTAGCTCTTGTTGACCAATGTTGTTTTCACAAAAGATAATCCAATCTTGCCAGCTTTTCCCATAATGGTACAAAAAGAAGCATTACTTGGTCAGCCTTTCAAGCTTATGGATAACCATCTCTCTCTCTCCCTTCCTTCCTCCCTCCCTCCCTCCCTCCCTTCCTTCCTTCCTTCCTTCCTTCCTTCCTTCCTTCCTTTCTTTCTTTCATGAGGGAATGGAAGAAATACCTACTTTCCATCAGAGGGAAACATTCCTCATTAGGGTTGCCAAGTGGATTCCAGGCCAGAGTTTCTCTGTTATATAGAACAGAGGATTTCAGGAGCTACAGCTTTTAATGTAATCAATATCTGCTAAAATCTTCTCTTCTACACACTTTTTTTAAAAAATGATTTCAGACTATAAAACTAACATGTCCTATTTGAAAAATCTTAAAAGAACAATACATAAAATAAAAAAGATACATGAAAGATTGGTTCCTAGCTTTTTTATGATGACTATCAGTTATTTTAATATTCAGCTTGTCTTGCTTTTCTCCATTTGTCTTCTCCCAATGAAAGACTTTTGTCATTCAATCTTCAAAACCTCTGGCTATTAAATCCTTCCCTGTGTTTTATAAAAAGTCAATAAAGGGTTGCCAATTCTCTGAAAAGTTTACTATAATCTTATCTCTTAGTAAACATCTCAATTTATCCATCTCTGTCAATATTACAATTTCTGTACTAGAACGCACAAAGTTCTTGCTGTAGTAATCATATATTGCAATAATACATTACATTTCTCCAGTTTATTATCAGTCAAACCTAGTAAGAACATATCTGGTTCCTACCATATCTGTATTTTCAAATTTGGCATTTACAGCATAGAAATGCCCCCTGCCTGCCCAGAAGTTGACTAATCATCAACTAACTGTGGAGCACAAAATCATTGCTCCATAAGCTTACCAACCCTTACTCCAGCTTACCTGATGGCATCCAGCTGGTGACCATCTGCACTCCTACTGGATGGGGAGGTCAATGGCACTGATGTACGTGCAGTTGCAGAGGGCACTGAACACAAGATGGCGGTGCCCTGAAGAGGACAGGCTGGTGATTGAACAGCAGGTAAGTGTTTGATCACGGGAGTGGGTGGGAGGCTAACATTTACTAGCACTGGCAAGTGCCAACGCTAGTAAACATTAGTTGTTTGCACTCCTTTCCTATCTAGCGGATGGGAAGGGAAGTGCGAAAATGCCCCTAATCTGGATTCCATACAGCAACCTTGCGGCCTTCATACCATTTCACAACTCTTCAAATATACGGTGACCTTAAGGGTACTGTTATGTGTTACACTGGAAACGAAGCTTCCTATTTCCTCCGTAACATTTAGTCTAGAGAAATATGCAGTGATGATGTCAAACAACTGAATCCCTACTTAGTAGAAAGGTAAGATTAGAATGTGAAATACAGTATAGAAAGAAAGAGAGGCAGGAACATCACCACAGGCAGAACTTGAAAAAGTTCCCTTTTTGTACTACCTACTGTCCATTTCTATACCACCTTTCTACTTAGTAGACATTTGAATTCATGGGGCTCTTTGCACTTACCTTCTTAGTGCAGGGATGGTGAGCTCCAAGATACGCCATATGCACGTCATGGAGCCACTTCTCCTCCAGAAACAGCTCTGCACATCCCAGAGGGTCCCTAGAGCTGACCACATGCAGTACAAGCATGGAGGACAAAAACATGCTCTACACTTGCACTAGCACAGGGCTATCTGGCCCTGGTAAGCACCTTCTCTACCTCTTCCTGGCTGAAGAGCTGCTGCTGCAGGAGTACATTACACCTGGTTGCCTGGTTATGGTGCCAGCCTCCAGCCATTCACTTTTAAGGTAAGTTCTAGGGAGTGATTGGGGAGGGTTTGAGTGTACTAAGGATCCGCAAGTGCAGATTCTTAGTTCATTCAGGGCCGTTTCATCCAAGGCTTCCCGTGGCCAGGAAGCAAAGTGTGAAAAGGGTCCTGGTCTCCCAGTTTTGGCCTGGCACTTCAGTATACTTTTCATTCTTTGAAATATGTAGTTTTGCTGGAAGGAACAATCCAAGTGCCACAGACGTAAGAACAACTTATCTGCCACTGACTTGTCTGTGACCTCTTGTAGCATCATAGTAATGGTACGATAAGAAAAACTACATCCGCCATTGGCCTGCTTATGAACTCTTAAATGCCTGAGCACATTGCCTTGGAAACAAAGTCCCCAAAAGGTTGCCAACCTAAACACAGTTCTTTTGAAGAAATTGCCATTGGAGCAACGGATTTCCAAGAAAATACACAGAGCAATGGCCTACAAGTTCAAATGGAACTCAGCCCCAAGTAAACAGTTTGCCTTTAAATGGCCAGAAACCACCCCTTTTGGAAGAAAATGGCTCTGCATGAAAAGCCAGAGCAAAGCCAAGGAAAATCCAGTAAAATGAGAGGGTAATTAGCCTGAACTAGGCAAAATGTTTCAAGTCTAGGGGCCTATTCACACTTCGGCCTGTAGTTTACAACAGGTAAACATCTGGGCAGGTGCATCTGCACCTTCAGGAGGTGCTTACTGCCTGCAAGCACGACCTGCCTTCCCAGATGTTCATCTATCATGAACTACCTGTGGTGCACAACATCATGCACCACAAGCTCACAAATCCTTACCCCACGCAACCAGAAACTTACCTGATGCGTCCATCTGCGCTTCTGCCGGCTGCAGAGGTCATCGGAGCTGTTGTGCAAGTGCACTGACAGCTCTTATGACCCCGACGCAACTGCAACTGCAGAGCGCATCAGCATCGTCATGGTGACAGTGCTAACACTGGAGTCATGGAGGGTGCCGCGCTCAAGATGGCAGCACCGTGAAGAAGAGTAGCCCAGCAATCAAACACAGGTGAGTGTTCTATCGCATTTGGGTGGACTGTCAGTGACTAGAGACGTTTTCGCACACTCGGGTTTGGAATGCGCGGGAGACAGCTCCGGGCGCAGCATTCGCTTTGCTGCGGCCGAGTTTGCGTCCCGGCATGTCCGGATCTGTCTTCCGCGCGTTCCAAATGTAGAGCACTTTAAACTGCTCTACATGCGTTCGGGCGCGCATGAACTGCCTGCAGGCGTTTGGGAGGAGAAGCGTTCGTGCATGCTTCTCTCTCCCTAACAGCCGCGGGCTTGCCTCCCCCGCCGGCGCAGCTTTGACAATCAGCTGTTTTCAGCCAGCGCCGGCTGCAGGAGCCTCCTCAGCTGTCTTCCCGCCCCTTGCCGTCGTTTGCCGGCTAAGACAGCTCACGACGCTTTGAGCATTCGCACATGGGCGCTCCGGAATGCGTTTACACGCATCCCTGCGCCCCTCTGTGTGAATGCTCAAAGCGTCGTGAGCTGTCTTAGGCTTTCCGTCCTACTCCCGTTCCAAATGGAACGGGAGTAATGCGAAAATCCCTAAGCACTCACACTTGTCAAGGTTAGTTTATCGCACACATTTCTCATTCATGAGACAGGAAGGGAATCACCCCTTCCACCTCTGAACAGACAGCCAAGTGGAAGCAGTGGCAAGCTCTCACACAAACCCCTTGCTGTAGCGATTCCACAAAGCATTTTAGAGATGTGTGGCATGCTCATTGGCTATAAATACAGCTGACTGCTCCACTCCTGTGCTAGCAAAGAGAGTCCCTGAATGCTTGAACCAGCAAAACAGGGAGGAAGTGCTATAGATACAGAGTAGAGATGGCAGCCCGTCTGCTACCATATTGCCCATGTGACATGTCAACGGATGTCTACAGATTTTTAAAGTCCATCTAAATATCTCCTAAGTTCTGGCAAGTAGAAGTTCCTTGAAAAGGCAGCCTACCTTTTACTGCTAATGATATGGATGTCCTTTGGTTTGTGTTTTATCAGTGAAGGCAGGGCTGCCGAATGACTTGCTTTTACCCACCCAAACTGAGTTTAAGTCTGGTATACACCAAGTCGCCTTTTGGGCAGATGAAAGCCTTAGGACCATTCATCTACACTATCCCACAGGCATATGAAAGCATATATCTCCTAAATAATGGGCCACTGCAGGATATAGGAAAGAGTTTCACTGAGGCAGGTACCAAGCAGAACATTTTGAGTTTTAAAAAAACTAACAAATAGAATATCTGAAAATCCAAATTCGTTACGAAAAAGGAAAAACGAATGTCCAGACATTCGAATCTATATGAATACATTTGTATGTATTCGTTCGGATAATTCAGGCATTCGTATCTGTACGGGTACATACACATCTCATACATACGCGTATGCATCCCATTTTCATCCCGTACAGATGTGTATGGTTGCATACAGGATGTGTAGGGGTACGTACAGATACAAATCTCCGAATGATTCATACAAATAACTCAAAATATTCATATTCATTCAAATTTGGAAATCTGAGTGTCCAGACACTCGATTTATATATGAATGTCCAAATCTGTATGAATAACAAATATTTCAAATATTCATGCACATCCTACTAACAAAGACTCCTCAGAAGCTGGAGAGACAGACCTGCCCCATAACACAATGTACTCCAGTAATCCATCTTAAGAAACTTAAGAAGCTCCAGCCTGTATTTTTTCCTCCACATCTGAACTGTCCTCTTTCCCAGAGACACACATGCTTGATGTTCAAAAGACCCACAATGTAGGTCAAGTTTGGCAGAATTTCCACTTTGTACACAATATGAAACGTTATTGGGGTCTGCAAATTTCACCTTCTATATTTGAATTCAACAAACTTACATAAAGGACTGAAGCAGAACTCTACAGCTTACCAATGTCTGGAAAAAACTACTTTAACCCCAAGGAAATTTTAAACATAGAAATAGTAATTTTCTTTTATTTCTATATATCATTTTCCTGCCAAGAGTGTCTCTGACAAGCAACAGCTCCATCCATTGAACAAGCAAACCCTGAACTTAATGACTGCCTGCAGTGGATTTATTTCAAATTATTTTGATCATCTCTTACCCTGAAAAGAATATGGAACAGTAAAACACCATCTGTGGGGTGGAAAATCTAAAACTATGTTTGGAGGTGGCCTTAAAAACAATATAACAAATAAGCACTGTTTGCGTAGTGCCTCTAATGACAATTTACAGGTGCCCATTAAAGACTTATTGTTTTACTCAGGTATTCCTTGCATGAAATTTTTTTTCTCCCTTGACCCACTCAGGTTTTAACATGTTTAACTGCTGCTTTTAAAATTACAGTTGGATGCCCATATCCGCAGGGGATAGGTTCCAGATCCTACTGTGGCTACTGAAAACCACGCTTAATATTTCAAACAGTGGGAAATCGCACACAAAAATTTCCCATGATTCCTTAAAATCTTGTGACATTTTAGGTGGGCCTAATGGCAGCAGTGGGGGTGGGGAAGTTGGTCCGGTCACCGCAGATAAGTGAGACTGTGGTTACCAGATCAGGAGTTACGGAGGTCCGACTGTATTTTTACCCTTGCTTTTCAGGCTCTGTAAACCACTTTGAGATTTTTATTGGAAAGCAGTATAGAATGTCTCAAATAAGTAAGTAAATAAATAAAATGATTTAGCCTGTTTTTTTTAAAAAAAGAAAAAGAAAAGAAAATCACTAACAGCCCTAGCTTCAGCCAGATACCTTAATGTCTTTGTTTTCTGTTGTAAAATTAAGCTGGACGCAAACCAATTCCTTACATGACAAGCTTTCTTGCTGCTCAAATTAATTCAGCATTCTCTGATTGAAAATTTTAATTACTATTAGATTTTGCTTGTACATTAGGGGTGAATTAAAGGTGGGATGAGAACTCTAGCTGCTTCACAGTTCTACCTCTAAGGCCTCGTTTACACCCTTACTTTAATCATTCTTCTTCAGTCCAAATCCCAGCCTATTTGGTTACATCTTTAAATGACAAGCTGGGTTTTTTTTCCCTGGATTTTCCTCTCTTTATCTGGGTTTGCCTTTGTTCGGGCCAACACAGCATTAACGTTTTAATTCCCTTCCAGGAGGCCACCATTCCAGCTCTCTGGTTGCCCAGAAAATGATACCGATACAAGCTTCTGCTCTGATTCTTGCCCCTACTCTCTACCCCTTGCCATGACAGTCCTTCCTCTGCCTCCTTGCCCCCTTTTGCTGTGATTCCCTTTGCTCTGTCATCAGATCTGCCTCCTCGCCCCCCACCCCACCCTTGCTGCTGTCCCCTTTGACAGCAGCAGAAAGGTGTGACCCAGCCATTTCAGGCTGAAAATAGCTTCAATTCAGCTACCTTGAATTGGATTAAAATGTGGATTAAAATGCTAAGTTGTAATGAGGGCCTAAGATGTTTCTAAGAGGTTTTTTTGTTTTGTTTTTCATATGCTACGTGCCAATAGAGCCCATTACTGTTAAAATCATAGTGTCACATCACAGCTTTCAAGCTGTATTATTTATTTTATTTTATCTAGATAATTTATATACTGCCCTATACCACAGTCTAGGGGCAGGTAACAAAGAGCATTAAAATAATTAACATTAAATTGCAGAATATAAAATATAAACTAAAAACAGCCTTTCAAATGACAGATTGAACAAGGCTATTGTCAGCAGCAATTGTAAGCTTCTTACTATTGATGCCTGTAGGGACACTTCTACACAGCTGGGGGGGGGGAGCCCCACTGAAACCTTCCGTTCCTGGGCTCCATCCCATAAACCTTCTCAACTTACTGAATCACAAGAAAGCCCTTCCAAGAAGATTTTAATTATCAGGCTAGCCCATAAAGAGTTCCTTCAGGTATTAAGATTTTCCTTGATTAAATAAATTTTAAAAGTCAGCCACAAAGCTACTGTAAAAGACTTTATAATTTAAGAATATTATAACTGATCAAAGTTGGTACTAGTACTTTCAGTCTATTCAGTAATTTAATCTCCACTAACTTATTCCATCTCCTGGGAATCCTTGGGGACCACATCTGGGAGTAGACTAAGATTTCTGGGACTTTCCACACTTGGCAGAACAACCCTCTCTTCCGCACAGTGGTGTGGAATAAGGGAGGTACTTCAGCCTCCTAGTACGCTCCATCCACACAGACTGGGCTAGGGCACCCAAAATAATGCCCTAGTCGACTTCACTGGTAGACCTAATTTTCAAGGCCTACCGGTGTATTCCAGCATGGTATATCCAGCCCATTTTGGTGCTGCAACAAGGTGCAGTGCCAAAATCGAACTCCCATTTTCATCTCTGGCCTTTGGAACATTCAGGGGCACCCTGCATTATCTCCAAAGCTGATGAACACTTTAAAGCAGGTGCAGGGATGCCACAGAATAGGCTGTCTTGGTGCAGACAGACTTATTCCACACCAAAAACAATCCATCCAAGTTTGCCTATCCTAGTATAGGGCAATCTGCCCCATACCAGGATAGCCTCCCTAAGTGAGGAAATGGGGCCCAACAAAGAATTGTGATCATTCTCACTAAACTGTAACTCTCTGGATTCTTGGAGAAAAGTCACACCACAGGTTGGGGGAAATACCTGAGAAAATCTGCATGTCAGAGTCTATTCTTAGGACTACTTTCTCCTCTGCATTTGGTTTTACTGGAAAGAAAAAGCTCATACAATGACACAGTGACAATGAGTGTAATAAAAGGCAAATGACCTTACAGAACAAACTCTGGCTTTTCAGCAAGCTTCAGGGCTTCATGCATGCCTGCAGCTGATAGCTTCCGATTGATATTCCTATATCTGCATTGCAGCAGATTGCGATAGGTTGTCCTCAGGTCCCGATTGAAGAAAGCATATATAAAAGGGTTAATGAGAGAGTTTGCATAACCCAACCAGAGGAATGTCCTCTCAACCCATAATGGGATACAGCTGCAAGATGTTCCACAAATAAAGGGTCTAGCAGTAGAAAGTATGAAAAACGGAAGCCAACAGACTGTGAAGGCCCCTACAATAATTCCAAGGGTGGTGGCAGCTTTCTGCTCCCGTTTGAAGATCGAGATGTTCTTCCGTTCATGCTTAAGCAGCCGTGAGAAATTTGTGCATTCTTCTGATTCCTTGTGTAGTTTCACTATGCCGTTTGTGGAAACTATCCCCTCGTTTTCTTCAGGCCTTGGAAAACCAGCAAACTTGTGCTTGGCTGCGCTCTTCTTCGCTGCCTTGTAGATCTGATAGTACATGAAAAGCATCACCGACATGGGGATGTAAAATGCAACGGCAGTAGAATAAATTGTGTATCCAAAGTCTTGGCTGATCAAACAAACTTTGTCATCGTTGATATTCTGAGCCCACCCAAAGAGAGGTGGCAATGTAATTGAAGCAGAGAGCAACCACACTGAAAGGATCATTTTAGCCATGCACTTCCCATTCTGTCTTACAGGATAGGTGAGCGGCCTAGTTATGCCAAGATACCTAAAAAGAAGGAAATCAGAGTTAGTGTACACTTGTTATCCATTTGTGGGCAAACCTGCTTCTGCTGAAAGGCTGCTGTGGGGATACCACAGAGCAAGCCAAAACAAAATTGTAATACAATTTGATCCAGCACATCTCATACTAAAAGGGGTTCTTTACTAACCTATAACTTATAATGCTATAACTAGAATTTTGCCTGGCCATTCATGCCTCTTCTGGTGCTCCAAGATCATCTGAGCTGCCATGGAAGCATGCTGGCAGCTTGGACAATCAAAGACACAACTGTGCATGGGGAGAGAATCAGTGTCATATTGGCAACAGCGCTGATACACATGCGGTTGTGGAGGGTGCTACAACCAAAATGGTGGTGCCCTGAAGAGGACCAGCCCTGGGATCAGTCACAGGTGAGTGACCGATCATGCAGGGCTTAGGCTGTTAACTGACACTTGCAAGTGTGAACACTAATTAATATTGGGTGATCACAGGATTTGATGTGTATTTTGTTTCCTTTAACTATTGCAAGGATTTTGTAATAACTTTGTCTCCATTTCTGTTTTTATAGCAAAGTGGTTGTTCTGGCCTCAGCCTTGGCCATATAGATCACAATCAATGGCCCACCCTGGCCTCAAACAGAGAGGCATGGAGATGTACCATCCATAATGCTCACGGAACCAGTCTTGAGGAGAAAAGACCACGCAGAAAGAACCGTGCTGTCACAGTACCACCCAAGGAGACCTTTCTCTGTACCTTCTGCAACCGGACCTGTCTATCCCGCTTTGGTCTGTTTAGCCACCAACGCACATGCAGCAAGCATGAGTTGAGGCCTCCCTAATCTTCGTTCATGAAGCCAAGCCTTGATAATGCTCTGGTAATGCAAACTGCAGTGCCCTATCTATTGAGACTGCAGTGTGATTGTGGGGGGCAGGGGCACTGATTAAAAGGTGAGCTAGCTTGGTCTTGTGGTTAGAATGCCAGGCTCATATCACGTAGTCACTGGGTTTGATTCCACACTATTCCATGAAGCCAGCTGGGTGTCTTGGGCTAGTCACAGCACTCTTTCTGAGCTCTCACAGCCCCACTTACCTCACAGGGTGTCTGTTGCGGGGAGAAGATAGAAAGGTATGTAAACCACTTTGAGTCCCCTTAAATGGGTGAGAAAAGCGGAGTATAAAAGCCAACTCCTCCTCTACTTATTCTATCTCCCTAAGCTCTGACTGGAGCCTGGCCTTTTCCCCCACTGCCTTATGCTCCTAATCCATAGGACACTGCTGACTCTAGCTCTCTTCAGGCTTAGCCAATTATAGGCCAGTGGTAGAAATGTCGAAACTGTTGTCAACAACACAAGTTTTGCCACCCACAGTTCAAGAGTTTCCCTCCCATAAACAGTAGTTGAACACAACATAATCCTGGGATATACAGGCAAAATCCCAGGATGTTGCTATGTCAGAAAAAAAGAATCTTGTTTTTCCCATGTAGCAATATAACATATTGTGTCTGGCACTTGCTTCTGGTTTTTCCCCAATGAAAATACCCAGTCCGCAAGTATTTCAGCCAACCGAAGTATTACCTGCTGCCAGGTACTTTGTCATCCAAAGAATCCCGGGAGCAAGCACCAGAACAGTAAACAAGATCTCACATTTTACTCATAACATCTGGATGCAGCCATAGGGAAAGTAAAGATGTAACCCTTGATGTAAGGATAAATTAAGCTTTTGTCAGTAGATCAGAGAAGGAATCCGGGCCCAGAACTTCCATGGTTGCGTCTGTTTTTATTTTAAGCCTAATGTTAATTTTAGCCTCGAAACACCTCTGTGACTTCATGCACTAAAGCCTATTGCATTAATTTAGCTGCCAGTTGTTAGAAAGAAAATAAATATTCACAAACCCATAATTAACAGATAATAAAGTTTACAAAAGCATGCACAAGAAATACATGCACTGGTGACTCAGAATAATGCATCCACAGATCGATGCTCCACAAATATTACCAACTATATAAGCTCACATAAAAAATATTAAATATTCATGGCTCATAACATGACATAATTTAGAGCGGAGACAGTTCATATGTTCTGGACCATCATTTCCCTATGCATTTCCCACCGCATAACTGCCCATATAAATCTAGTTGTTGAACTAGCAACTAAAAATCCTTTGGCTTGATATAATTTTGATTGTTCTCCGGAGAGCCAGATAAACAGAATAGCCCAGTTAATCAAATAAACCGCTACAGACTTATTTTATATATGTCAGAATGTAGTTTTAAGCATGAATAAGGCTGCTGCAGTACTATTTTGATATTCAATGTGTATTTTATTATTTGATTATATTAACTGCAATTCCTAGTAATACTGGTATTCCCACCCACCTTCATGTATGGATTCCTTAAATCTAATATGGAGAGATCAAAAGATAATGAGTGAAACCACTGAAAGAACTGAAGATGTATGTGGGCAATCTGTTAATCTTTGCATTGAAATACTGTGTGTTATTCTGTATTCAAATATAGTTCTGATTTCTCTAAGTTACAAGCATCATCCTTGAGAGAAAGAGCAGGACTTGACTTGATGGCCTCCCTCCCCCACTGTACTTTCATCATTAATTCGGTTTCTCTGAGGGCTTCGCTTCTGAACAACTTCACACCCTTTCTGAGCTGTGCAGAAAATCTTCATGAGAAGAAACTGCTCCTTGTTGCCGATGTTTTCTTCCTACATAGAGAAGGCAGTATAGGAAACATGCTGTCGGGAACGCAGAAAGAGGGAGCAGAGGTATGCACATATCTACTCTACCTTCACATTCTACTGAAACACCATGAGAAGAAACTAGAAATGAGTACAAATGTTTTTTTAATTCAATTTGTATTGAATCGAACGCAAGAAAATCTGTATTCATTTGAATAGATCCCCTTTGATTGTAATAGGATTTGAATTCACTACGAATGTTCAGTCCCATACAAATACATACGAATGCACAGAAATCCCATTCGAATCCCATACATATTCCATACAAAACCCATATGAATCCCATATGAAGCTTCATAAGAATGTACTGAAACATTCAATTCAAATTTGAACGTCAATCTTCAAATGTGCCAACTTTCGATTTGAATTCGAATGTCTGAATTTGGCTGAATTTGGCCGAATTTTGAATGTTATGAATATTTGTGCACATCCCTAGAAGAAGCACATGACTAGGATAGGAGTAAACCTGGCATAGTTCATTTTTAAGTTCTTTAAAAATGTACAGATTTATACATAACATGTATTTCATAAATACATTCATTACTTCCATATATTCATAATTCCATTATTAACCCATTTCCCTCCCTCCCCTCTGCTCTTGGGCTCAAAACAGTGTAATACATTGTAATTCTATACATTAGACAGCCATTTGTTTATGTTTAATATTTCTTCTTTGAATCCTCTTGGTGAATGTGGCATCTTTCACACAGGGTATTAGGCATATGCTGGCTTTCAGGTCAAAAGCAAAAGAGATATGGGCCGTGACTGCATGTAAGTGGTAGAAGGCACTTGGGGAAGGCACCTCCACTGCCGCTGCTTATGGGAAATGTCTGTGGTTGCCTTCAGCTTCCCTTTGATGGATCCCCAGAAATTCAGCAATTCCCTTCTCCCCAATGTTTCAGCAGGAAAGAGAAGCTGAAACTGGCAGCCTGGGGCCCATCAAAGGCATCTTGGCTATTGAACAAAGAAGAGGCCAAAGTTTAGGAAATGCTAATAGGGATTGCATGGTCAATTCCACTACACATTTAATCTTCACAGTCAGTGAAAATCTAGGCCCCAGTCACATTTCTACCTTCATTAAGTGTTTTGTAAGCAAATAAAATCTGACACTGCTTCAATTTCTTAGCCCTCTATTTGGCAAGAAGTGATGGGACTGAATGACATGATCTTTGCTTTTTTAGTGTTGACCTTTCAACCGGCTTTTCACTTTCCTCTTTCAACCACATAAAGAGGCTCCTTAATTCTGCTTCAGTTACTACCATCAGAGTGGTATTGTTGGCATATCTGAAGGTTGTTCAAATTTCTCCTGGCAATTTTAATTCCAGTTTATGGTCCATTCAGCATGATATTTGGCATGATGTACTCTGTGTGTAAGTTAAACAAATAGGGTGACAATATATGAGCTTGTCATATTTACTTCTCAATTTTGAACCAATTGGCTATTCTTGGTTGCTCTAACTATTGCTTCTTGACTCACATACAGGTTCCTCAGAAGACAGATAAAGTGGTCTGGTACTCCTATCTCCTAGAACATAACACAATTTTTGTGATCTATGCAGTCAGACTAGGGTAGTCATATTTTTCTAACTCCCTTGCTTTGGATATAATTTAGTGAAAGCTAGCTATTTGATCTTTAGTTCCTCTTCCACTTTTGAAAGCAGGTTGCACTTGGTTCATATATTGGTGAAGCCTAACTTTCAGAATCTTGAGCATAACCTGCTGAATTTTCCAAATTTGCTGGCATATTTGTGCTGTATTTTCACAATATCACCCTTTGGAATTTTAAATTGTTCATATGGAATTTGCTTAGCTCCACTAGCTTTGTTGTTTCTAATGCTTCAAAAGGTTCACTTTTCTTCACTCTTCAGGATGTCTGGCTGCAGGTCAGTCACCACACCATCATGGTCATCAGTAATATTAATATCTTCCTAGTAAAGTTCTGTGTATTCTTGCCACCTTTTCTTAATCTCTTTTGCTTCTGTTGGGTTCTTACCATTTCTATTCTTTATCTTGCTCATTTCCACGTGAAACATATCCTTGATATCTCCAAGTCTTTTTGAAAAGATCTCTTGTCCTTTCCAGTCTATTGTTTTCTTCTGTTTCTTTGCACTTGAAGAAAACCTTCTTATCTCTCCTTACTATTCTCTAGAAATCTGCATTCAGTTCAGCGTATCTTTCCCTTTCTCCCTTTCCTTTCACTTTCCTTTGTTCTTCAGCTATTTACAAAACTTCATCAGATAACCATTTTGCTTTCTTGCTCTTTTTCTTTGGGATGTTTTTGTTGTTGTTGTTGCTTCCTCCTCTACAAGGTCACAAACCTCTGTCCATATTACTTCAGGCACTTTGTTTACCAGATCTAATCCTTTATATTTATTCATCACCTCCACTGCATATTCATAAGGGTATTATTTAGGTAATACCTGTATGGTCTAGTGGTTTTACCTACTTTCTTCACTTTAAGTTTGAATTTTGTAATAAGAAACTCATGGTCTGAGGGCCTTTTTGCATGAGCTCTAGGAACCAATTAAGGAACCCTTTAGGACCCAATTAGCACCAATCAGGAAGGCTCTGTCCCCACATGGACCTCATTTAAGGCCCCATCAAGTAGGCCCTGATCCCACAAGGGCATGAGAATCCAGATTTAATGGGTCCTTTGGGCCCTTATATCAGGATTTCCTGCAGAACCATTTAAAGGTGCCCACAATGGGGTCTTCAGGCATGAAGACATGGGTCTGTACCACTTACCTGCTTGATGGGGTCCAGGTTTGGGCCTGCAGAAGCAGAGCTGTGAGCACAAGTTGTGCCAGCTCTGCCCCGCCACTTGCAGCTACAGAGCCTTGCACAGGGTCTGTAGCTGTGAGTGGCGTTCCTAACCACTTCTGCCTTCCACCCTTCTGACCTTAGGGGTTCAACTTCAGGTGTTGTATCTTTTAGCCTTTTTATACTCTCCATGGGGATTTCCTGGCAAGGGCACTAGAGTGTGTGACGGTTTCAGGGTACAGGCTGCAAACTATTTTGCTTTCTGGCCTTGCAGGCTTCTTGCAAGCTGCAATAGCCAGCCTTGTTGCAAACAGCTTGTTGCAAGACCTGAGCAGAGGCTGCAAAAAGGGTGGGAAATCCTGTGCGGGCCCTGCTGCAATGATTGGTTGAAGCTGCCTTTTGGAGGGAAAAGCTGTCCGGGGATCTGAGTGCTGGAGGGGCTAGAGCAGGAGTTCCCACCAATCAGGAGTTTCCAGCAGCATTTTATTTCAGCAGTTTTCCCCAGGAGGTTACAGCCAATCAGGGTCAGGGATATGGGTATAAATGAACACAGAAGACAGCAGACTAGGTCTTCATGCTGGTACAAGAGCTGAAAGGAGAAGAGAGCTGAATCCTGAGGGAGCTGGAACCAGTAGCTGACCAGTGGTCTTTTGGCTGGAAGATCTTGAAGGAAGACTTCAATAGCAACTGACCAGGCTGGATGATCGGACAAGCAAGGATGGACTGGGCCTTGTGATCATCTGGAGCCACGTTCTGGTACACTGGCTTGGCTTGAGCTGTGGCAGAGCAAGCCAGAGGGGGAGGAATGTGGAGAGGTTTGTCTTTTAAAAGGGGAACTATTTTCCTTTAGAGAAAGGGGTAGCTCCTAGCCTTAAGAGACTTACTGAGTTAAACCTGAGTTAAACCAACGAATACCTGAACCTTATTTTCCTTTTAGTATTGCTTGTGTATAATAATAAACTTGTTTTAGTTTACTGTTGAAACGCTTGCTACCAGTGTTTTGTGTCCACACTGTAGTATTCACTTGGCCATTGCACGAACTCAGCATCCTAACAGGGCCAAGCTACTCCTCAGAGAGGGCAGGCACTTACTGGATCGCTGGGCATCGTGACAGAGTGGCTTGCCATTTTCTTCTCCAGTGAATAATCTTTTGTTAGAACTCTCCACTATGACTTTTTTGTCATATGTAACCTGTATGGCATAGTTCCTAACTGCTATGACAAAGCGGTGGTCCATTAAGTGTCCAAAGACACTTGGACCCTTTCTGCACTCACCTGACGATCCAGATTTAGGAGCTTTTGGTCTGGTTCCTGGCTCTCCTCATCTACATGTTAATGTGGATTGAGTAGCCAGTTCTGGATTAACAGGCCCTTAATCCAGATCTCTTGTAGACCCAATTAATTGGGTCTACAATCAGACTAAAGACCTTGTTTTGGGTCATGGAGGTATGTAGAGGGACACCTCCATGATCCAGAACTACTAGGGACTGCTAACCATTACCAGTCCAGGCTTCAGAGCTAAGAACTGTTGTTCCTAGCCTTTATAAGCATGGGGGAAATGGCTGCAAAGCTTGTATGAGCTTTACGGTCATAGGAATCTGGCCCACACCAACCTAAAATCCGGATTAATGGGTCTGGTTATTCCAAATCCATTGATCCAGTTCCATCCTACATACGTGCAGAAAATGCCTTAGCTGAATATTAAAGAAAAATGCAAAAAGAATACTATAGAACAAGAAAAGCAGAGGATGCAGATAATTATTATGTTTTCATCCAGCATACAGGTGGCATTTACCCCCTTTCTTCCTTGCTTAAACTCCCTCCTCTGATTTTTGCAATAGAAATATATCTGTTACTGTCACAAATAATGTGTTGACTGCATTTTGTTCAGGAAATGTATAGGTTTATCTTCCTCAATACTTTCTTGGGAATTTGTTTTTGTTGTTTTATTTTTTAAAAAATTCAAACTTTACTTTTAAATCTCCAAGGATGGAACCATTCTTACATAGCTCTTGAGATGCAATGTACCTTAACTGAAAGTGTTCATCTCTGATTTTGTATTTAAATATATTCTAAGTTTGGTAAAATGAGTTACAATGGCAGTTGAATATAATGTTTTCATTCTGCTTAAGTGAATAAACGTATTTTGACACATTCCTCAGTAATGCTTCTCACAAGAGCTATTTCTGCACTTGCACATTTCTTTCATGATTCTATTAGCCCACAATGGCTTTTTTAAAATGATATTTTTGCCACTTTATTGCACTGAAAAATGTTTAAGTCTTAGACCTATGTTTTTTAAAGGAGTTGCTCTGTGACAAATAAGCCTGCCTCTCAAACTTCCCACTTTTTTATTTAACATTTTGGAACTATCTATATGTAAGAACAAGTGTTTTCTTTAAAATGCAATCAAACTATTCAAGAGTAACCAATTTTTTTAAAAGTGTTTTTTTTTTTGCTAACTGGGCAGCATTTAATCTTAAACATTCCTACTTCTATATAAGCTATAAGCTACAGGTATGACTAATGGCTCATACTGATGACTTCAAGCCCAAATTCTTCATATAGATGCTAAGTTTTAGCCTATTACTTCCCAAGTTTTCTGGGCCCAAGTTTTCATCTAACTGTGCTCACCCATGAAAAGTCGTCCTGGAATTTCTACCAATCTGGACCTCATCCTTGACCAAAGATGGGACCAGTGATCCTGTATGAGAGCTGAATCTGTGTGTGTCTAGAACCTTGAACAACCCCAAGCCCGTCCCTGGCACTGAAGATGCCAAGAGGTAATTACTGCCTACTTTTCCCATTTGAACTCGCTCCCGTCTCTTTCTATTTCTTTCAGACTCTTTGGGAAAACTGAAAGTTTTCTGATCAGCACTTAATTCCTCTGGCTTACTGTAGTACAGGAAAATCTTTCTCAGCTGAGTTAAACTTGCAGATTCTCTGTAAATTTTACCTTGTTGGTCAAATTGCTCATACCATTTGTGCCTAATTTCCACTGGTGGTTTGTTACTGTAAATAAATTGTTTCTTTTGCTTCCATAGGTTCAACAGACAAGCTTTGTACCACAATCCACCCGGTTGTTTCTTCCATCCGTGAGAATTGGCTGTCAGTTTTGTGCCTGCCAAACCAAACTTTTGTTTGAAAGATCCAGCATGTGACACCTGAGACACATGTCTAGAGCACTTCTTATATCAGTTCTGCGCATACTTGCAGGACGCTGACAGGCTGAAACAAGCTGAGAGAAGGATAACAAAGATGATGCAGGGGTGTACCGTAATAACATTTCCTATGATGACAGGTTGAGAGAACTATGAGTATTCAGTCTAGAAAAGAGAAAACTAAGGGAAAACATATCAAACATTTTCAGGTACATAGAAGAAACTGTTACCCAGATCCCCAGATACTAGAACCAGTGGTCTGTCCATCAGCCTGACATCAGACCAAAAAACTGGATTCCTCAATTGCCATCCAAGCAATTTTTCACATCACTGGCCTACAGGATGGAGGCAAAATGGCACTGTAGATGGTCCATCCATCTGCCCTACAGGAGAGCAACAATGCTATTAAGTTCTTCTGTATTCTCCTAGTCCCCTTTCCCTTGTGTGCTATGTCTTTTTTAAATGAGAAGACTAAGGGATGGGACTTATCTAAGGTTAGAACATAAGAAAAGCTTGAATGGTTCAGGTCACAGTCCATTGAGTTCAGCATCCTGTCTCAGACAGTGGCCTGCCAATTACTTCTGGGCATTCTCAAGCAGAAGGCAAAGGCAAAACCTTCATCCGCTCTCAACTCCTTACAAATGACCTTTAGAGGAATCCTGCCTGTCCCTCCAACCTGGAGGAACTATCTAAGCATCTATTCTACTAGTCGTTGCTATACGTGTTCTCCATGAATTTGCCTAAAGTTTTTCTTAAAGCTATCCAGACTGATTGCTGTCACCACCTCCTCTGGTAGTAAATTTCATGGACTGATTACCCTCTGGGTGAAAAAATGCTTCCCCTTGAGCTTCATAGATTGCCCCCCTGGTTCTAGTGTTATGAAACAGAGAAAACAACTTTTCTCTATATGCTTTTCCACATCATGCATGCTTTTATACACTTCAGTCAGACCACGTCTTCAATGCCACCTTTCAAGGCTCAAGACAACTAGATGTTGCAACCTGATTTCATAAGGAAGTTATTCCAGCCTCTTGGTCATTCTGGTTGTCCTTTTCTGCACTTTTTCCAGTTTCACAATATCCTTTTCGAGGTGTGGTGACCAGAATTGTACACAATATTCCAAATGTGGCCTCACCATAGATTTATAAGGAGGCAAAATAATGCTTGCTGACTTGTTTTCTATTCCCTTCCTAATTAACCTTCTGATTGAATTTGCTTTTTTTTTCAATGCTCCTGGCACTGGATTTATACCTTCATTGAGCTGTCCACCAGAACCCCAAGATCTGTTTCCTGGACCACCACAGGAAACTCAGACCCCATCACTTTATAGATGTAACCGGGATTCTTTGCTCCAATGTGCATCACTCTACTAACCTGAACAATTTAGCGTCAACAGCAAAACCTTGCTATCTCACTACTTACTCTTACTTCTAGAGCATTAAAAAGCACGGGTCCTAATACTGATCCTTGGTGGACCCTATTTTTCACCTCTTTCCACTCTGAGAACTGGCCATTTATTAGTACTCTCTGCTTCCTAGCCTTTAGCCCGTTACCAATCCAAGACTTGTCCACTTATTCCATGACCGAGGAATTCAGTAGGAGCCTTTGTTGAGGGACTTTTTCAAAAGCCTTCTGAAAGTCCAGATGGGCAATGCCAGCTAGATCACTTATATCAACATGTTTATTAACACCTCTCAAAGAATGCTAGGGCATGATAAGAGTTTGTAAGGCATGATTTACAGTACCTTTGCATATTTTCTTTCTTACTCCTCTACGTGTACAGTTGAGCATTATATCTAGCCAATTGCCCAGTACAGAGGAGGATTTTTTTTTTTTTTTGTAAGCCAAGCAAATAGTGCTCAAAGGTTAAGAACACTCCTATTAAGGTCAACTGGGTATATTATATATTTCTGGAGTGCCCAGCAGGGCATATTTATGCACTGAAATATTCTATGAGAAATAGAGCAACATGATTAAAATACATTAAGTTCAGAAAGTCATGCCAGTGCAACAAAACTAGTTCTACAAAATATGTTATATGAAATTAAAAGACATTAATCTACATAATATGCACTAAATTGCTCTTTGTAATATTACTATTTCAGCTCCAGATGAAGTGCTCTGAAAATTAAAGAGACATCAATCACATAACCTTCCTTCACCTTGATATATACTTTCTATTACCCTTGAAAATTAAACTTCCCGTTAAACATAATGTAAATTACTGCACTAGGTCATTCGCACCGAATGAAGTGCGGGAGAAAAGCTCATATCCCCCAATGTGAAATATACAGCAGCAACTGGGTTCTTTCATAGAATATTTTAAAATCCCCCCCCTCCTTGATCTTAGGCCACAATCTATCAATAATAATTTCTACTCTATGTCTTCTTATATTGTGATAGAAGTAGTTATGTCAGGTGGTGCCCAGCAGTGTCATTCTCTAAAGGTCAGAGCTCTACCTGTTTCTACATCTTGCTAAGGCAATATAACTCACTGGGTAGAGCAAAGGGTCAGGAAAGAAAAGGGCCAAAGGTTCAGTTCCAAGTCTTTTTCCCAGAAGCAAGCAACAGCAAACCACATCTTATAAGAACATAAGAGGAATCCGATCCAGACCACAACCCATCTCATTGAGCATCCTGTCCCACAGAGGGATCCACCAATTGCTTATGAGCATCTCAAGCAGAAGATGAAGGCAAAACTTTCACCTGCACTTGACTCCCTGCAAATGGCTTTTACAGGCATCCTACCTGTCTCTCCAACCTGGAGGATGCACCTAGGCATCCATTCTAGTAGCCATTGATCCACCTGTCATCCATGAATTTGTCTAACCCTTTCTTAAAGCCATCTAGGCTGGTTGCTGCTACCACCTCTTCCGACAGCAAAGAAAATTGTACAGAGGTGCCAGTGAAGAAGCCCATGTAGTGAACATGGAGTAAGGTTTGATGGTACCTAACAATGAAGAAAGGTGGGACTTAAAGAGGCTAGCTAGCTACTTGACCTAACCCATTCTTTCATTGAAACCCCATGGCTATAAAAGATAATGTTACTCGGAATCTAAATTTTACCAGAACAAAACAAAACAAATCCTTAGATGCCCAGCACAGGAGGAAAGTATTAATTTATATCTTCATGACTTTTCTGACTCCATTTGTTACCCTTACTCTCCTGTACAATCTCATACAATCTCCATTGTATCTATAAGTGCCTTATCATTACAGGACAAGTAAAAATAACCCCTAAGGGAGAGTTCCCATTACCACTTAAAACTGTTTAAAAACGGTTTGGATCCTCGTCGTCCCCATTCCCAATCAGTTTCAGGAGTATTTTGAGGATTATTTGGCTTTAAAATGGAATAAATAAACACCGGAATTTTCCAGTATTTTTTTCCACTTTTGCTTTTGAAACATTTCTTCCTTAGTGCTGTGGGAACGCTAGAGTATTCCCCTATACAACAGACTACAGTTTCAATGTAACAATTCAGCCACTTCACACCTGATAACAATGTTTCATTTACCACCCACGCAAGTCTAAAAATTAAGGAAAGAGCAATCCTGTGTAATTCTGGCTGTTTAAAAAGGGAAAGCTGCTGCAGGAACTGGGAGATGTGTGTATGTTGAAGTGTGTGTGTGCAGGTGGTGGCGGCAGCAGAGCCAGCCAGCCAGCCAGCCAGCCAGCCAGGGTGCTTTATTTGGGGTGAAGCTGCTGCAGGAACTGGGAGATCATGTTGAAGTGTGTGTGTGTGTGTGTGTGTAGGTGGCAGCAGCCAGGGTGCTTTTTTTGGGGGGGGGAGGGAACCCTTGCTGGGGATGGTGGCTGTGGAGGTGGAGCGGGTGAACAGGGCTTGAATTGCTGCTTCCCCAATCCGTTTTTGGAAGTGTTTTAAGTGTTCAGAGTGGGGACACAAAATTGGGGTTGAATCCGATTGCCAGATGCTGTTTGCTTCCTTTTAATGTGCTTTACATATCAATGTAAATCTCAATGTATATTGTGCTTTACTGTATTCCTTGAATGGGAACTCATCCTAAGAATAACAAATGTTTTTTAATTCATTTTTGTAAACTGCTCCAAGTATATTTTTTCCTGAAGTGCTAGGTTAAAGAAAAAAAAAACCTTCAAATGATCACAGCACATTAAGGTAGAGCTGTAAAAAACACATATACGTGTATATTTTTCTCAAAATCCCAGTTTTAGCATAAACTCAATCATCATAAATTTATTTAATACAGCCCACAGTTATGTCTTCCTGTGTAATTATCTTTGTAATTGCCTAGCATTCTTTTTTATGAGTCCACTATTTTGTAAATGGATTTTTAAAAGCTTTTTGTGTTCCTATATTTACTGTATTTCATTCCTTTCTCATTCACATACTCCTCCTATTGCTCACAGATTTCTATTTATCTTATCTCACAATATGCCTCTTCATTTTTGTTTTCAAAGCTACCATTGCATCCACTCAGAGAGCTTCTTCCATTTGCAATTTCACCCTGGCAATAGATGTAATTTCCACAAGCAGTTCTCTAGTATGCTTTGTCCAAGGGGGTTGTATCCTCTGGATTAGCTGTACACTTGTTTGAAAATGTCTACAACCATCCCAAGCTGTTGTGTTCTGGTCCGGTCTTTGGTGCTTCCACACCTGGGGGGAAGTCACACTTTGCTTCCTATCCATAGGAAGCAAAACGCAAGCTTGCCCATGCGTGTACTAGGCATTTGCACTTGATAGAATCTGTCCTCCGATGCATCCGGACACTCACCTCCAGTGCAGATGGTGTCTGGGCACCACCATCTCCCTGCCTTGGTGTCAGCACCAGTGCATGTGCACCAGTGCCATCACTGGGGCAACTGTGATGCGAAGCACACAAGTGCTTGCATGGCATGTCACATGACAAGTCAGTACGCTTGCGCAACACATCAGGTGAAACCCCCCCCCCAAAGCACCCAGAAGATGTGCAGATGGGCCTGCCTGAAGCCTTACCTTTTCAAGTTCATGCAAATGTAGGTTCATGCATGGTGCAGTGTCAACCTGCACCACATTTAGTCACCATGGGGTGGGGGTGGGGACACAGCTTCTGGATAGAAGGAGCTGTTTCTGGTTAGGAAATGGCTCCTTCATGTACAAATGATCTGTCTTGGAACTACCCCCCTGGGGAGACTAGGGGCCTAGTGTGAAAAGGCCTCTGGTCCAGAACAACAAAAGCACCACAGTTCCATCTTCAAAGCTTCTGAAGATCCATTTTCAAAAAGTAGCTATGCTAACTTTCAAAGAATGTTCTGTTCAGCACTGACCTCATTCATCAGACATGATGTATGAGGAACAGGGCCTAGGCCAACCACTGAAGAGAGCAGGTAGTGCCTTCGACAGGCAAGCAGTTGCATGAACCTGAACAGCTAGTTTTCAGGGCTACCTAGCTTAGCCCAGGACAAATGGTGTCTGGACCTTCACGATGGAAACAATGCCTCACCTCTTATCCAAGAACTGGGATAGTTAAACCGCTCCAAGGGAGATGAGAATGGAAAGGTCTGGAGACATTTTCATAGTACAATTTCCTTTTTTTCCTTTTCTTCCTTTATGGTTTTGAATCCACATTTACTTTTAATTACTAAGGCAAGTCCTCCATTCTTATACTTCTTAGGATCCTTCTAGAGGACAAGAAAAGCCCAAGGTCTTTTCAGGATTGTATCAGGATGACATTCTATTATTATTACAGTGGGTTTCCGGTAACAGCTTTGCCATCTGGCAAGGTGCATATGATATCAACTGGAAAACTGGACTTTTCACCCCTTTTGCAGCCGAGTCCACTTCCCTCCCCAAATGGGAACACTCCCGGACTATTTGGGGCAGAGATCTCTTTTTGGTCAATGCCTGCCCCAGATGTGGGTGGGATTTCACAGCTGTGAAGTCCCCTCTTGCCTTGCCATGCCCACAATGTTAGAGCCCCAATCAAGAAGGCAAAGGCTTGATTTCCCCTACGAGAGACACATTTAAGTGGCTGCCAGCAAGGGATACATTTGTAACAAGAGAGCAGTGGAAAAGCCAAGCCTCTAGCGTAGCTTCTCTCTCCCACCCGTGTGTGAGCTATCAAAGGTAGAAATCGTGCACGCTCTGTTCTTCTGCTTTCCTGCTTCAGCGCACATTTGCTGTCTTACCAGGAACCTCCGATTTGAAAGGAGGGAGTGAAAGGGAAAGTGTGATTGCCGCCTTCTGCTCAGCTGCTTGACCAGGGCAGACAGGGTTTGCACTATGGGGTGGGAAAATTAAAAGGTCCCTTTTCTCCATGCTGGGGATTTGGGCGGTGTGTGGGAATGGCAATATTCAGGTTCAACCTGGTTAATCGTCAGGCAAATGGGAACACCGGGAACGTGCACTCAGCCCTTTACCCGGATTAAAATAGTCCAAGAAGGACTAAAAATAGTCCAACCAGGACTAAAAAAATCAAGTAGGAATACACCAACTCAGCCTAATTTGAAAGGTGCAGGAAGAGGCCCAAGAAGTCAATCATCTTTGTATCTCCAAAAACCGGGCTGTGAAGACTGCTGGGGGAAAAAGCAGAAAAGGTCAATTACAAGATGGTAGTGGGGCAGGAGAGAAGTGGAGAACGTTCTTTTTTTCCACCTTATGTGAAAAGTAACTCAGTGTTTTTCACTGCTCTAGGGTGGGAAGGTGGCCTGATGTGTGCAGGACTGTGAGGTTTCTGTGTCCTTCAGGCTCTTCCATGGTGTCATAAATGTGCTGTGTGGATCCTGGCTCTGGCTCTGCCCACAGGTTCCCCTGCCCTGCGCTGCTTTAAAACACAAAACTCCCTCATACATTTCCATGGTCTTTCACCCTGCATTATGGGTTACAATGAACAGTTTCCCTTGCATAAGAAGAGCATGAAAATAACATTGCGGATTTCGCCTTGTGACATTCAGCTGGATGGATGGGAGCACAACTCAAATAAGATGCAGTTGCCAAGAGAAACATCCAACATTACAAAATACACACTCCTCAGGTACTGAGCTGTTTCAACAGCTGCCTTTATTTAGCGGATAGTTTCGCTGCCCTATGATTTATTGTGAAATACATGGAAGCTCCCATGCACACAAGAGCATAGGCATACAAGCACAGCAAGAGGATAACTGTAACAAGGCAGACATGCATTTTGATAAATAATGAAAGAACACAACTGTGCTGCATTAACATGTCAGGACTGAAAAATCAAAACATACAGGCAGACTGTGCTGTTTGGGCAAGGGACACTGTCTGGGATGCTCCACTGCCCTACAGTTTTTTATTTTTTACTCCATCTTTTCTTTTCTTCACCATCTGGTAATACAGCTACCAGGAACAAGACCTGGGGGCAATTTGCACTTCAGCCCGTAGTTGATAATTAGGCAACATCTGGGCAAGTGCATTTGCACTTGCAGGCGGCGTTTGCAGCATAGAAACGCCCCCTGCCTGCCCAGAATTTGATTAATTATCAACTAGCTGTGGAGCACAAAATCTGACGCAGGCACAGTTGTGGAGGGTGCTGCACACAAGATGGCGGCGCCCTGAAGAGGACCAGCCAGTGATCGAACAGGAGGTGTTTGATCACCCAACGTTGACTTAGTGCTCGCACTTGCAAGCACTAGTCACTTACCACCTAGGCTCCGCGCAATCAGTCACTCACCTGTGACCAATCCCGCGGCCAGTCCTCTTCTGGGTGCCGCCATTTTGGTTGTGTTTATGATCATATCAGGTGTCAGCGCACTTGCGCGGCACCTCAGATGACCACAGAGCACCAGAAGAGGTGCAGATGCCTCACTGCTGGAAGCTTCTGGTAAGTCCCTGGGTAAGGTCAGTAAGGTTAGTGCTCCACACCTAGTGAATTATTAGGGGCACTTGGAGACTGTAGCAGCCTCCTCTGAATGAAGATTCCCTTCCCCAGAGGTTCCCTAATTATTCACTACCGGCCTCTTGTCCCTGGGTTCAAATCACATTCAGTCCTGCTTCCTCCACCCTCACAGCCAAAACAGCTTCATTTTTGAGACTGGAGCCCTCCTCAAATTAAGCAGGAGTAGAAATCACAATCCCACAATCCTTGACCCTAACTAGTTCAGAGAAATGAATAAGGACCATGTCTCATTAGGCTGCACATTCTGGAAAGGCAGATAATTTTGGTTTTAAATGAAAGTATATTTTTAGTTTTGTATGGTGCAAGAAAAGAAAAGCTAAAATGGACTCAGATCTGCTTATGGACTAATTTGGAATGCAAATACCCTGCTGAAATTTGGAAAACGTATTTCAAACGCTAGCTTAATAAAAGAGAGAGATGAAAAAGAAATGGGATGTTTTCTCTTCCTTATCCATGCATATTTTCCAAGTGACAATTATTCCAATATGCCTTCATTAAAATGTAATAAAAACACACTGTAAGTAAATGGTACAGAAACACAACTGCTTGTTTTGCTACCGCATCCGACATGGAAACACAGAGAAGGAATATCCAAGGTGAACCCAATGCAATAACAATCACATTTATTCTGATAATGTATAAAGTAACTGAATAAAACCCAAGAAAATGGCAAATACTGAAGTAGGAACATTCGTTCCTGGCCCTCAGAGTTTCCAAAGGCTGTATCCAATTCTTGCACAAACTTCACGGCTACTGTGGGAGGCTCACCAAAACAGCCATCCCAATGCAAACGACCTTGTTCTATCTACAGCAATCTCTCTATTTTGAGCTGGATTGCTTTATGGGGACTATGCTGGAGTAGATCAGGGAACACTAAGTGCAGAAACACTGAATATATGAGGAAAAAATCCAAATCGATGCTCATATGTTGCAAATGTGTATCTCATGCATTGGAAGAAAGGGGACAAAACACTATTTAATCCTCACTGAATCCTACAGCAACCTTCCTTCCTTACCTTACCAGAGGCTGATTGACAGTTCAGCCTGTAGTTTACAATTAGGCAAACTCTGGGCAAGTACATATGCACTTACAGGAGACTCTTACAGCCTACAAGCGCCAACGCCTGCCCAGAAGTTGCCTAACTGTAAACCAGCTGTGGTACAGGACATCGTACACCACAAGCAACCCAACCCTCCCCAATCCCAACTGAAAGCCTACTTTACACATCCAGCCAGCACCATCTGCACTGTGGCCAGCTGAGGCGGTCATCTGAGTTGCCGTACAAGCATACTAGTGCTTGATCGCACCAAAACAAAGGGATTTTCTACATCACTATCATCATCATTATTAAAATATATCTGACCCTTCACCATAGCATCCCAGGGCAGGTAACATTAACTTTAGTTCAGTACTAAGATCCCATGTAGTCAGCATCTGGAGCTCATCCGTTTGCCCTGCCCACTGCTGATGATGGACAGTGTGTAATACTGATAAGAGAGGCCCTGATCAGAATTACTAGTAAACCTTGACATTGAGGTCTACTGGTGGAGCAGCACAGTCTAGTCCAGAACATGGAGGCAAGCAGAACACATGCCTCTGTCTTCTGGACTACTAGGAGACCCATTCTGGTGGTGCACCAAAGCATGCTGCTAAAATGGGTCCTCCAGTGGCTTAGAGGCTAAGGACATTCATTCATAACCCTTCAGAGTGCTCAGAGCCTGTCCCCAAAGCTCACACAAGCTTCAGGGCCAGGATGGACTGATCTAGACCAACACTGCCAGGCAAACAGTGCTGTTGCAGACCACGCCTTACTGTGGTCCAAACCAGCAGACCTGACTGGTCCAGAGCCACTGGTGGAAACCACAGAGAGGTGAGTACACCAAGTACAAAAATGCTTTCTTACATCTCCATTTGCTCTCCATCTCCGCCTTCCTCATTGCCAATCAGAGCTGAGAAGCAAAAGACACCATTCTTGATCAATTGGGATCGTCCCTCCGCAGCCACCTGGAGTGGTGGAGGGGGAAGGGGAGGTGGCACTTGAGCCTCACCTCCACCACCCTGAGGCAGCCACAATAGGGGGAGAGGCAGCGGAGGCAAGCCCCTGCCGCCTCTCCCGCCCTGATGTCCACCTGCAGCAGCAGCCATGGGGACATCAGGGTGGGGGGGGGGGCAGCAATCATGGCTGCCAGCTTTTTTAATGGAGATTTCAGGGAGATTTAATAAGGAGAGAAGGTTGGCTGACATTCAGAAAGCACAGTATGATCATTATCTGATGATGTCCCTTAACCAAGAAAATACTATGTAGTTTAACAATCAAGGGAGACAGAGATGCTGTCGACCTAAGAAGCTAAGTTGGATGGGATGCGAAGTACGCCTTTGCGTATAACGTGCAAGTTTTAAGAACATGTAAATTCATGTAAATTGCATCAACAGGGGGGAGAAAGAGTGCTAATGAGAAAGATAAGATTAATTAAGTTCCTCCTCCCTGCCGATGCATTTTTTTACAGTACAAATTAAATGCAAATGAGTTTTGAACATCAGTTTGCCCCCAAAATCACTCCCTTCCCTTCTGAAGGTTTTTTCCCAAACAAAGCTGACAAATCCTTTGAAGAACAAGAACCAACTGCCTTTTTAGCATTACCTGCCTCCTAAGAAGCTTCAAGAGAACTTCAGCTTGCGCAGGGAGCAGTGAGGTAGCAACTGGGTTTGGTCTAAGCCTGGTATTATAACTACTGTGGATTAGGGATGCACACAGTTTTTGTGTGTGTTCAATTCAATTTGAATTGAATGTGAAGAAGTTCACACTTCCTCAAATAGAGCCCCTCCGAATGTGGTAGGATTTGAACTCAGTAAAAATGTTCTTTGGATGCTATTTGAATCCCTCCTACCAGT
The DNA here is from genome assembly GCA_023333525.1 of Aspidoscelis tigris stejnegeri. Classification (NCBI taxonomy): domain Eukaryota; kingdom Metazoa; phylum Chordata; class Lepidosauria; order Squamata; family Teiidae; genus Aspidoscelis; species Aspidoscelis tigris. The sequence continues at coordinate 83,459,432 of JALMGA010000002.1, read as the reverse complement.
CGTGCCTACAAATCCCCTACAAATCCACTCTGAACACATTGAATTAGCGACAAATCAGCTCTGAATCTGCTTTGAATCCACTCTGGATCTGTGACAGAGCAGCTGCCTTCCCGCCTTCCCACATTCACGAATATAACAAAGCATTTGCCTTCAAATGTCAGTCTTCGAATGTAGCAAATGAATGTATTTGAGTGAATTTGATCGAATTTCAAAGTAGTGAATATTCGTGCACATCCCTGCTGTGGATGACAGCTCTCCTCACTATAGGGAAGGTGAGTTTCCCTGATTTCTGAATCCTTGTGAATCCTTCCACAGGCTACTAATCACTGCAAACTGCCTCCGCTTGAAGAGACAGGTAATAGTAAAATCCATCATGTTGGAGGCTTTGCAGTTGATGTCTGTCATCCAGTAAATGAAATATACAAACTGGGAGGGGATGGGGAAGGGAGCCTTGGTACTTATTCCAAGATAACACTTCCTCATATGCATTCAACAAGGGGTGCGATAAGACAGGGCTTTTTTCAGTCTCTCCTTTACCCATAATTGCCCCATCTACAAGTGCATTAAAAAAAACAGTGTCACACTTTGTTTTTAAAAATTACCTACATCTCTTCCTCATCTTCCCATTCCACTGACTGGCTGATAATTTGCCAGGTTTCCATAGCCTTGACTGGTTATCCCACCTATAACAGCTGTTTCCAGGGTGAGATTGGCTAGAGGAGCCTCTGTAGTTACCTGCCAAATTCACCCCCCAAATCAGGTTGCCCTCAGAAGCTTCAGGACAGTCAACCTTTGGTACTTTGTCTGTCCCTGGCACCTCAAATTCACCCTGGTGGTGTCCCATTAACCGTGCCGGATTGCACTCTTGGGGTGTTTCCACACAGGGGCAAATAAAAACAGATATCTGGTACCCGGATTTATTAAAACCGGTTCCCAGGGAAACCGGTTTTAATAGCTCAGGGTGCACAGAAGATCCAGATTAATGGGGAAGATCTGGATCTAAGAGATCCAGATCTACCCCAAGCCCCTGCCGCTGCACACGCGGCACGAATCCGGTTTGGAGACGGGTGCTGTGCGGACACACAGCACCCGGCTCCGATCCGGGGCGGAGGGCCCTCCCCCCACCCGCCATGATTGGCTCGCCGGAGCCAAGCATGCCAAGCCGGGGGACCCTGCTGCCGCAGCTCGCCCTGGCCCCAGAAGTGGCGGATCACCACTTCTGGGGCCAGGGCGAGCTTCGCAAAAGCCCACCCTAGCCCATCCTGCTGGGACCGTGGTGAAACCCCTCTTTACCTTGCCGTCGTTGTCTTCTTTGTGAGGGTCTTCTCCCAGGATGCAGCATGCATGCTCAGAACGCCTCCTGAGGGCAAGGGCTGATCCTGGCAGCCCAAGCCACTCAGGAGACAGGAGACCTAAACCACTTGTCCTTAAGAACGCACACAAGTACAAGCACCCAAACCATTATGTAACTGAATGATAGGACTTGCATTGTCATGTAAAGCATGCTTGCAATAGATTTCCAAGAATGCTTCTTCAGACTGTACCAAAGAGGGCCATGAAAGAAATGAAGTCTGAAGTCCAGGTGATGTTGATTCTGGAATGAAGGTTGTGTCCTGAGGTGTGTGAAGAAAAGGCTGTAATAATTTTCCAAATCCTTCTATTTACTATTTTGTTTCTGTTTCTTTCATCCTTTTTTCCAAAGGGTAAACTGCACGGTTGGATGGGCATATGTGTGCGCTGGCACTTTGTCAGCAGCAGTAATTCTAAACTGAGGCAGATAAAATCTGCAACATGCTTGTCATAGATAACTGGCTACCAAATGGAGACTGAACAGATTGTTGCTGCTACTAACAGACCCCCCCCCCCCATCTCCACAGTGCGTGCGCGTTTAAGAACCCAAATGATGAACACGGCAGAGGTTAGTGACAGTATAGAAGCATGCTGGATATCCTGAATGCTTCTCTTTCTTCAGCTACAGGGAGTAGGCAATCTTACCATGGAAGTAAACCTGGGGCCTATCTGCACTATAGTGCATAGTGCATTATTGGGCAACTTCTGGGGAAGAGCATCTGCACCTTGAGGCACTCCTAGTAAAGCTTTTGAGCAGTTTCTACTTCTCCACAGCTACTGAAGATCAGCGGCCATTTTCCACTTCCCCTCCCGTCCGCTGGATGTGAAAGGAGCGTAACTACCCAACATTGACTGTCATACAGACTAAGCCCTGCACAATTGGTCATTCACCTGTGACCAGTTCCAGGGCCAGTGCTCTTCTGGGCACCGCCATTTTAGTTGTGGCACGCTCTGCAACGCAACACATGCATCAGCACCATTGCCATGATGACGCTGGTGCTCTGCACATGCGCGGTCACGTCTGTGGTCATCCAAGGTGCCAGCATGCATGTGTGGCCCTCAGACAACCCCAGAGCAACAGAAAAGGTACAGCTGCTCACCGCTGGATGCTTCTGATAAGGAACTGAGTAAGGTTGGTAACGGTGTGGAGCACACCTAGTGCATGATTAGGGAACTTCTGGGAAGGCAGGGGGTGCCTGGAGGCTGTAACAGCCTCCTCACGGTGTGGATGCCCTTCCCCAGAAGTTCCCTATCATGCACTACAGGCCTCCAGGATGGAGGCGGCCCTGTGGCGTGTGAATGCACTATGCCAGAGCATGTGCAACCATCCCAACTGGTCAAGTGCAAACAGGCTCTATAGGGTCTTCACAGAAATAATATTTTTAGAATAAGAAGAGTTGGCTTTTCTACCCCGCTTTTCTCACCCATTTAAGGGGACTCAAAACGGCTGACAAAGCTTCTATTCTTCTCCCCACAACAGAACACCCTGTGAGGTAGGTGGGGCTGTGAGAGCTCAGAAGAGAGCTGTGACTAGCCCAAGGTCACCCAACTGGCTTCGTGGGGGAGGGCGGAATCAAACCCGGTATTCCTAGATAAGAGTCCGATTTCCTAACCACTAGACCAAAGTGGCTCCTTATGTTCTTTGCACATGGAAGTGCGCTGCACACATGACCACATAGATACCCTATGAAGAATTGCAGAAACCAAAGGACAATGGAAGAATTACAATAAGATCTGTTTTAAAAAAGAAAAATAAACATTGGAATAACTGGTCTGAGAAAATTTCAGGGTTATCTCTGGATGTTAAACAAAGAAAATCTTAATTTATATCTTTTCCTATCTCAGCAAATCATTCTTGGAAGGGTGTGTCAGAAATTAAATGAATCTACTAAAAACGCAATAGCTGTGCTTTTGCCAACAAAAGAGGCTTGTCTCTCTGCTGAAAAACAAAAGGTGTTCGATGATTGAAACAAACAAACAAACAAACAAGTCTCTGACTACATGAACTATACATGTATCTGCCATGAGCCCTAAGGGTGAGCTGTTCAGGTGTGCTCATCTTTGATGAGTTCCTAAGCCAACCCAAAAGTCCAGAGTAGTTTGTTTTTCTCCCACTGAATGGCAGCACAGAAGGGGAAGAGCTCATATGCCACCTACTGTTTTCACTTTGAAAAGTCCTGAGGCCATGGTCACACTTTCACTTTAAACCTTCTTTAGTCCACCTTCAGGTTTGACTGATCACATATTTTTATTTCTGTCTTGTTTTATCTATGGAATGGGAATGTGTGACCACAGCCTAATAGGTGAAATGTATGATGAGAAGTTTGGTCAATTTCAGTTCATCTGAGGACTTTCTCACAAGATACCAGCAAGAAGAGATTCCCCCCCCCCCCCAAAAAAGCTGTGTTCCAGCTATCAAACTCTGGGTTCACACTCCCTGCCCCAGGAGTTGGCTCTTTTGTAAACCATATGGATGCAGCCTCTGCCTCCCAGAAGGAGATATAATTACACAGAAATCCAAATGAAGGGAATCATGTTGTGGTGCATATACAAAATACAAAAGATCAGGCAATGTTCTTTCCTCTCCTAGCTCTGGAGGGATGATCGGGACAGAGGTCAGATCTCCACTTTTTCTTATGTTCATTATATTGATACTGTAGGTGGTCAAGCTGTCCAACTCTCAATCCATCTGCAAAAGCCATACATGGGCATATTTCAGGGGTTCTATTACACTGGCCTGATTTCTGCAGAGGTTTTTCTGGGGGATAGGAGGCCCTATAACTGCAAGATATAATCTTATTTACTAAAGTGCATATGAAAAACACATCTACCCCAGGGGTGGCCAAACTTCTGGTGTCTCTGGGCCACACTGAAAGAAGAAGGGTTATCTTGGGCCACACAAACACTAATGAAAACTGATGAGCAGGAAAAAAAATCTGTGCATAATTTCATAATGTTTGAGTAAATTTACGATTTTGTGTTGAGCCACATTCATAGCTATCCAGGGCCGCAGGCTGGATACTGATGGTCTGCACTTTGACTTAACTGGGATTCAAGGATATCCCCCCCCCCCCCAATACTGGTGAGGTTTAACAGACAACTTTAAGTTTTATTTACTTAGTGTGGGTGTAATCTTTATTTGCATAAACATGACAGAACAAGAATAATTATGGGTCAACAGTTACAGAACATTATGTAATCACCTTACTTACAATCCAGCAATGTTATATTTTCTCTGCTGTACTCACATCAAGTTTGGTCACCAATGAGCTGTACTCCTGGAAGACGACCTGAATTGTCAGGGGACCGTTTTGCAAACAGACCGTTTTGCCCTGCCCCCGACCCTGCCCCCGACCCCAGCCAAGCCACAGGGCACTGCCTGAAAAGTAGAGAGTCACAGTTTTCATCCAAATCATCGCCAAGGAAACTACACAGATATATCCATGTAGTTCTGAGGATATCTGAAACATTTCAACACATCCACACACGGCATAGACTTGTTACAAAGTACAGTAATCATCACTGGAAAATATTGTGACCTTTTGAGAAAAGCAAGTGAAACCACAGGATGTAACCTCTGCTACATTGTCTACAGGTTATGAAATACTTGTGATTATTTTTTTATTAGAGGAACTTGGGTCCTTTCTGTACTTATCTATAATCCAGAACAGGATCCCTTCTGGTTCTTTTCAGGGCATCATCTGTCCGCACATAGTATCCTGGAATAAGGGATCTGCCATTTCCATGTAAGTACAGACTATGGCAGGCCCTGGCAGGAACTGCTGTAAACTACACCCACATGTAGATAGCAGATCCCTATTCCAGGATATAACCTGGAACAAGGCCCAGTGCAGAAAGAGCTAGAGAGGCCCTATCCAATACCGCCACGCTCCATCCACACAGGGACAGAGAACATAATGGGCCATTTTGCATTTGGCCTCCCACCTACGGGAAGCCTTGGATGAAATGATCTTGAGTGCACCAAGTGTACCTGCAGATGCTTAATGCACTTGAACCCTCCTCAAAACTTACGTTAAATGCAAATGGCTGCCGACTGGCAGCCACATTCGCATCCTGGGGACAGCGCTATAACCAGGGGCCTATTCACACTACGGCTCGTAGTGCATAAATAGGCAACTTCTCAGGAAGAGCATCCACACATAGAGGAGGCTGTTACAGCCTCCAGGCGCCCCCTGCCTTCCCAGAAGTTCCCTAATCATGCACTAGGTGTGGAGCATGAAATTGTGCTCCACAACTTTACCATCCTTAACCAATTCCTTACCTGGGGTGTCCAACTGCAAGCATCCACACCTTTTCCAGTGCTCCGAGGTTGTCTGAGGTGCCGTGCAAACATGCTGGCATGCCAGATGATCGCCGACGTGACTGCACATGCCCAGAGCATCAGCATCACCATAGTGATGGAAGTGAGGTATGTGTAGTCATGAAGGGCACCACAAACAAAATGGCAGCACCCTGAAGAGGACTAGCCCCAGGATCAGTCACAAGTGAGTGATCTTTCACATAGGCTGTAACTAACTAGAGCTCCTTTTCTGTCCAGCAGACTAGAAGCAGGAAACTACATCACATGACACATCACATGTTCCTACAGCAACTTCTCCATTCAGAAGAGGTGCAGAAGAAGCTTACTAATGTCTAACCAGCCTGTGCTAATGCAAGTGTGGAGCACATTTTGCTGTGTGCCCAGTCACTGTGCTGCACTGAACCCAGAAGAGGTATGGACACAGCATCCAGGAACGAACAAGAAGACTGCATATAATTACTATTCAAATTCTGGTATTTGTCCATTCATTTCAAAAAATTATCTGCTGCTCTCTCTTTACAGTGAAGGACAAGAGATAAAGCATTTCACTGGTTGCAGCAGATGTGCTAAATGATACTACTTAAGAAACCAGAACACATGCATGTGAGGTCATCGTACATGCACAGGGAACTCAACACGCATGTAACACCAACACACACCAATGTGCACCTCAGCCCTTCCCACAAAGGGGCCTATAATGGCAGTGACTATGCATGTGGAAAGCAGGTAAGTTTCATGGTAGATTTTCTTCAGGGATAAGGAGCATTGCTGAAGGGAGACAGGACTGTTAGATAAAGCATCTGTTAGGAGAAGAAAGGAAAGCAGGCCACATTTAGGCAAAGAGAATAAGAAGATAAAATGAACGCTGGACCACCATGGAATAAGGTAAAAAATAGTCCCACGTCTAGTGTGAAGAAAGAATAGGAGGTGTATGGGGGGAAATCCATTTGTGAATGAATTAAATTCATCAATCCAAAAGCTGCAATACAGAAGTACGGGGGAGATCCCATTACAAGCTTAAAACAGTTTCAAAATGGTTTCGATCCTCGCAGTCCCCACGTCAGGTTGGCTTAATATGCTTTCTACATGTTAAATCACCCCAAAGCGTTGTAAATGTTAACACTCATTTCAACAGGTCTAGCTCCAGTTTGTGCACTTGAAACATTTTACATTTCTTGCTGTGAGAACAGTACAGTTTTAGTGGGATGAGAATGCATGTTTAGGATTTCCTCCCCCAATAGCTTGCTTCCAAACACAGTGATTTTACTCTAAAAATCCATCCCCTAAGCAGCTGTTACACTGTAGCAATCCACCCACTTCACACCTGATAACAATGTCGCAATTCTGCGCAATTCTAAAATTTCTGACCTTTAGAAAGGGAAAAGGGAGGAAGGCAGCTGAAGTTTCAGTGAGATGTGTGAATGTTCAACGTGTGAATGTGTGGCTGTGGAGTGAGCGGGTGAAGGGGGCTTGAGTTGCCACTGCTGCTGTGTGCCCTGGGCAATGGGGAGAGGAGGGGAAAGAATCGCTGGCTGCCAGGTGCTGTTTTTCATCCATCCAGGCAAGCGGTAGCCACCTAGCCACCCAGCTAGGCTCCCTGAAGGAAGAGGGTAGGAGGAAGAGGGCAGGGCAGCCCCAAAAAGCGGCTTTTAGAAAGTAGCCACTTGAGTCCCCCCTTGAGTCACGTACACCACGTACAATCCTCAGAATCTGGATTGAACGCGATTAAGTTGAAAGTAATGGGATCAGGCAAACTCGTGTTAGCATCCGGTTTTATTATTTCCGTTTAGGAAAACCATTTTAAGCTTGTAATGGGAACCTGGCCTACGTGGACAAGGCGTTTCTCATAGACACCTTACGATTTTTAAAAAGTTAAATGAGGAATGTGCTGAACTGCAGTAAAGGCCAAAAGACTATCTCTTAACTTTGCCACCTTCCTTCATCCCTTCGGCTGCTGCATTTTTGAAGGACACACCACTTTCACTCCTTCTTGCTCGACCACAGTGTTCCCTTCTCTTCTGTCCCAGTGCTTCTGCACACATGAGTACATGGGCTGCATTTTTCTCACTTTCTTTCTCTTTCTCCCTCCACCAACAACAACTTCTCCAAAAATATTATCCATACATTTTTCATCCTCTGCTGACTCTGGTTTACTGCACTGCAGGGACTCGGAGGCATTTGAATTGAAGGGGACAGAGAGATGGTACGCATAGAGGAATTGTTCATGCGGGAGGCAGCCTGTCCCCTTACACACTTCCCATATGACTGATCTCTTTGTAGTCACACTTTCCCTGTTCACAAGGATTTAAAGACTCCAAACCTTGTGCACATAGGACAACTGTAGAAGCACAAACTCAGATATGCTGTCTTTCTATTGCTGCCTCGTATCCTTGCTTTCATTTTGCCCAAAATCTGAGTGATGCCAAATTGATTTAAGCCAAGCGTTTGTCTGGCAGAGGAGATAGTCAGATTTCCAAAAGCATGATCACTCATCAGTGTGAAAGATTAATTTTATCCTCTTCGAAAGCAGTCTGGGATTTGCAGATGTGGCCAAACCATGCCTCTTCGGAAACCACATAATAAATAACCAATTTTTCATTTGCCAGACTAAACTGGACCTCAAGGGAATTACAGTTCTTCCCAGTTCTGATCCCTGGGCTGATTTCTGTTTATGGGCTGTTAAGGTATATCTTTGTGGGAACTGAACACACATAGCATAAGTGAAGGAATCTGGGGTGATTTCGCACTTCCTTTCCCATCCTGTGAATGGGTAAGGTGCGTTAGAAACCAACACTGACTAGCGCTCACACTTGCTTTTGAAGTTTATTCCCGTTCATATTGCACTTTAGATATTACATGCTGGCAGATACATCTTTGTACTTTTCCTTCATTCGGTGTCATCACGGATGGCAGCATTCTTGACAAGAACACATATATTAGGATGTACACTGGTATTAAATAGTATCAGAAACAACGGTTACATACAGGTAAAGAAATAGATGGTCTTTCAGAATCATCAGGACAGCTGTTGTAATCAGCTTGGTTAATTTAAAATTGGCCTAAATGTCTATGAGCTTGCATAATCTTTTTTCAGTATACAGCAATTGTCTTTATTGTATATGTTAGCTACTAAACCAACAGTAATACAGTATAAAAAGGTTAACAGTTTCTATTTCTAATATCATGAGGAGCATTTCTAGGAAGGAGAATGAACATTCCTGCCCAGACATGCTGCCGTGAGCACAATATCAACATTCAGGAATATAGGTACACACAGTTGCAATTCTTCTGAACGCACATTATGACTGAGAGAGGAAGTATCCATTTTTTTCTTTTGGTAGCCATGTTCATTGACTTTCCTCATTAGCAGTTTAAAAAAAATCAGTATGTATGTGTTACCAAGCTGGATGTTTCCTAGTCTATCTTATTCATGGTTTTGGTTGCATTTGCAAGAGGAAATAAAAACATTCCACATTAGAGATGCCCTAGTGGAACTTACAGTGAAGTGTCGTGATGGACAAGTGTCCCTGGTCAAGATTAGAAACTTTTTATTCCTGTCACCTCTTTCATGGTTTTCCGTTTTCTTCTCAACAATCAATTAACATCCTGGACCCATTAAATGTATTTGAGCCTCACTGGACTGTACTTTGAGTAAGCAAGGGAAGAACGAATATTCTTCCCTCATAAAAGACCAGTAAATATCTTGTATCTATGCCAAGACAAGCTGTAACTTAAATATACAAAACAATCCTGTTTTTACAGGCCTAAGTTTTGCTCAGCACAGGAAGGGATGTCAGACGACCCAGTAATTTTCCAATACCAGGCTAAATGTGCTTTGCAATCCGGCCTGCAACCCCCCCCCCCACACACACACACACATAGTCCAGCATAACCTTGCAGAACAGTAAAATACAATAACACCAGCTGTCTTATCACGCTTTGCTATTCAGCCATAACAATTGCTATTTCTGTGTGAGACAACAAGTTGGACCATGAGAAACTTCTGTAATTACTGGTTTGACCAATTATGGCCATAACATTATCCTACCTTCTTCCTATGTTGTCATGAGTCTCAAATGGGTATGATGTGCTTTTATGCATCCATATTATTGAGCAGTAGCTGTAGCAGTAGTAGCAATAATAGTTGAGTGCAATATGTAATTCTAGAGAATAATAGCCAGTTAGGCCTAAGTTGTGCTAAGGCTTGTAATAGCCAGGATGTCAAATGAACCAGGAGCTGTATGCTTCCTTTACCTGCTTTTATATTAGCTAAGTTATAACAAGCTGTATCTGTATATTGATATTAGAAATAAGCTGTATATCTGTATTTTATTTCATATATGCATGCCACCTGTATTCTCACATTTATGTAGATCTTACACTCACTAAGAATAAAGTGCCTTCTGTTTGGAATGCAATCATGTCTCTACAACACTGCTTGTGGTTCCAGATATGCTGCGCAATCGGCCTAGTGCAGTTCTTCTTATCTTATCAATAGATCTCAACAAAATATATAAGACATACAATACCCATTTTAATAGCCTCTTCTTCAACTTAAATTTCTACAGGAAACTTTAATCTGTGACCAGTTAATAATCCACACCTGCGAAGGCACGTGAAAACTGTTTCTACTACTTTGCCAGTTAAGTACTGTATTTTCTGGCGTATAAGACTACTTTTTAACCCAGGAAAATCTTCTCAAAAGTCGGGGGTTGTCTTATACGCAGGGTGTTGTCTTCTTATACGGCGAGTATATCCCAAACTCTATATTTTAACTGGAAAGTTGGAGTTCGTCTTATACGCCCAGTCGTCTTATACGCCGGAAAATATGGGTATATCGCCATGAAGTACTCTTTGTAGTGGTCAAAATTCTTGCTCCTGTTATTCCCCTTAATTCAGAAATTTGTAGCTACAATCTGACTTCCAATTTTTCTAAGCTCCACCTAAACCAGTTCCTCTGCTCCAGCTGCATCTTTCCTCATCTCTCAGGCACCAGTCTTTTCACAGAGATGTAATCCCTAGAGAAAGCCTGCCCTCTACTCTTCACCCTCCTATCTGCTTAAGCCAGAAACAGACAACTACCATTCTTCTGATGATTTTCTCTCTGTTCCCAAAGTTGTTGTTTTTTTAAAACTAAAGCTCAAATCCATTCTCCACTCAGCCTCAGTTCCTGCTGGCTGCATAAACACATTCATGAAATCTTTGTGGCAACCACAGAGATCTGCTTTGCCATTGCTTTTTTCTGCACAGATGTCCGAGCCTGGACCAGCAACCCTTGTACGTACAAAGCAAATGCCCTCCTATGGTGCTACAGCAACGCCAACATCAGATAGATAATAAAACACAGTCCCTTGCACTTACTCACAAACCCTAGCAATTTCCTACGCACATTCAAAGGCATTATCAAAATCTGGCAGAAGTCCTCCTCTTTCTTCCCTTAATGGCAGCTCCTATAATCCTTAGTAGGAGTTCGCCCAAATGCAATTTTTGGGATTCAATTTGATTTGAATCAAATACCCCCAAATTAAATTTGAATCGAATCTTTAAAGTTCAAATTTAACCAAATTTGATTCGAAATTGTCTAGGGCTCACTGGGTCTGAATCTCCACATGGATCATTTTGGCTATGGTGTTGTGTCGCTGTTTATAACCAGTCTGCACAATCTTTTTGCAGCGGCTGAGTACATTGTCGATGGTTTCTTCAGCTTCCTTGCATAATCGGCACTCGATGTCTACAGCTGATTTTTCTGTTTTGACTTTTATCACATTCGTAGAGCAACAAGGTGTCTGCATCCCAGGAACTAGTAGGTGGAAATGTCACTTAACCCTGGAGTAGGTTCCCTCAGTAGTTGTTGAAGGCCACTCCTCCCCTCGAGTTTATTTCCACAAGAACCCCGTGAGGTAGGTTAGGCTGACAGGCAGCCATTGTCACAAGTGAGTTTTCATGGCCCTGTGGAGATTCAGACCCAGTGCTCCCCCACCTCCACACACCCCTTCCTTTTTATGTGCTTTTCTTCTCCGTGCAATTCATTTTTAAAGTAATAATAATAAATTTGCGTAAAAACACCAGATAGAGGAATCATACACATAAACTGAGGAGAGAAGGGGTGGTGCCTTACTGAAGGAAAGACTGGACCCCATCCAACACAGCACAGATCAGCCTTCTTTAACCCCACCCCCCACCCCGCCCCCTGGCCTCTTCACACTGAGGAAGGGAAGATGGCCTGCCATACCAGGATGGTCTGAGTCCTCTGGAAAAGAAGACTTCGGTTAAAACAATCTGACGGCAATAAGCTGGCTTGGAAAATGAATTGAATAAAAATAATGTGACGACCTGACAGCCTGAGAGAAAGAACTCAGAAGATAATTAAACATAGTTTAGATAAATCAGATTTTTCTTCCTGAAGGTCACAATGAGATGATAGCCTTATGGAAAGATACAAATACCTTGCTCCATGGACAAGCAATTAATTAGACCATAACTCTTGCATTCTCAGTAATTTCTAGGATTAACCCATACATTTTAATGCCATAAGACCAAGGCCTAATTAATGTACTGCCCAGTCTAAACACTGTAATACGCTGCAGCAATTCCCAGGCTACAGCCTCTGCGCATATATTTTGACATTCTCAGATAAATAAAAATTGTTCTTCATCTGACTAAGGCAACAATACTCATGAAGGGGAATTTAACCCTCTTGGCTCACCACATCTCTCTGTCATGGCCTTATTTTGTGATGTCTCTTTCTCTATCTATTCTCCACAGACAGAATAGCAGCTTTGGGATGCCAGAATACAATTTCAGAGTACAAGAATAGGCAAGTGGGAAAATAAAAAAATAAAAAACACCCTCTTCCAGCACCCCTGATCCAACCAAGAGCAAGAAATTGCCAGATGGGAGGCAAATGGTTTGTTTACTGCAGAGGAGAACTGATTTATTTTTACTTCTTGGATGCACACGGGAATCTAAAATGCATCAAGAAAAGGTGAGGAATAGCAATTTAAGACAAACAACATCATGTGGATAGTGCTGAATAGCATGGATTGGCAATTTTATAGCATTGTGATGAGGGTAATATCATGTGGACTGTGAAAAGAAGTTGCATACTTAAAGGGGATCAAAACTTCAGTGTAGATGCAGCCACAGAAACAATGTATGTTAGTGTTCAGCTTCAAGTTGAATCTGCATCCAGATGGCCAAAAAGGACTTCCGGCTGAGGGCTCCAGGGCACAGCTATTGCTTGCCATCCCCTATTCAGGCTGCAGGCAGCCCCAGGAATAGCAGAAATGCTCTCAGAACCCCACTACCACCACCACTACCACCACCACCACCACCAATAAACCCCTGGAGAGTGACTCCAAGAGCACTTACCATCTTTTTCCACTCCCACTGTCATCCAGAAAGACAGTAACAGCAGAGAGGCAACTTACCCCAAAGCCATTATGCCTGGCACAATTAAGCACTGGACAAAAAATGGCAACTTCCATGGCCATTTCCTGTCCGTGAGTGGCAGAAACATCAAGGCTGGAGAACATCTGTTCCATAGCTTCAGGAGAAGGTAGGAGGCACTGATTATACACACATCACACCCTCCTAGCAAGCAATGAGACTTCTACACCCCACTTTGCAGGCAGCCATTTTTCAGGCTGTGAACATGAAGCAACAATCAACAAGTCAATGCCTATAGGACAGACCAGACCTTGTAAATGACACCTATACTGTTGAGTCTAATTTCTTAAAACAATAAAACTAGATGCCATCTCTCCATAGCAGTAAAGATAAAACAAAAATAGATAACTTTTATCTTTTTTTTTCTTTTTCTTTCTTTCTTTCTTTTCTTTTCTTTTCTTTTTTTGTTTGTTTGTTTCCTTGCTTGCATTTCTAAGGGATAAAAATAGCAGGGCTAATCCCAGCCGTATCAGCCTAGATTTTTTAAAGCTGCACATCTTCCATAAAGAGCCTTGGACTCCATTGTATTTGATCAAATTTCATTGTATTATTCACTACTGGTTTATTAATATAGTTATCTTTTCAAAAATACTTGCTCAAGATGATTTACATCTTTGTAAAATGTATATATTGTAATCTGTTTGCCGTACAAGATCCATTTTTCCAAAAATAATTTCTCTTAAAAATCATCCTAACAGACACCCTGTGAGGTAGGTGAGCTAAGAGACCTGTGACTAGCCCAAAGTCACCCAGCTGGTTTCATGGAGGAGTGCGGAGACTCAAACCTGGTGACTGCAAGATATGAGTTTGGCACTCTAACCACAAGACCAAACTGGCAAGTCCATACATCAGGGACACATTTTGCCCAGACCTTTTAGGAAGCAATTTGACATAAAATGCTCTGGCAAGGTTTGGGATGCATCCCGTGTCACAAGGAGCAGGCAGCAGATCCATCCCCCATCTACACTTCCTTGGGACACTTTCCCAGGGAGCTGAAGGTGCAAAAAGGCCCTAGTTATGAACAAATGTACATAAACAGGCATGAGCTTAAGCCTTTTCCTGTCTAAGAACATCCATATTAAGCTTCTAGCACACTACCACATTAAAAACTTTTAAGTTTATCCCTTGCAGCCTGTAAACAAGCCGTCTCAACAGCCACAGTGTGACTGATACCTCCATTCTAGCTACCTGGAGGGAAAACTCAGGCACACCTTTTATAATCAATCACTAGACATTGGAATGGTGCTGCTAGGTGCATTAATACATTCAAGGTACTTCTTTTCAGAATCTCGGTAGCTGTAAGGAACAGAATTCTAATGCAGGAATCTTAAATCTCATATCTGAATGAAAAAAACAAGGGCATAAACGTCACATGCTCATTCAAGTAGCCCATAGTGGATATATTCAGAGATACTGTGAAAATTGTACCCCAGGGCACGAACGATAAATTGTAGGCTGTCTTGCATTTGATACAATGCCTTGCACGCTTCTAGCAAGACAGCCAAATTACTCATCATCGCTTTAATAAAATATAAAGCCATATTATACTATTGCCTTTTCTTTGTATTTTTCCCCTTTCTGTATTCTTTTACTTGTTATGCATGAAGCTGTACTTCAATAAACTACAAGTATACATTATGCAAATATATTCTTAGTCATTCTTCTCTTTCTAGTAAATGAGATCCCATAATTTTTTATGTATCAGAAAATCAAACCACTCCAAAAGCATTATCGTCTTTAGAAAAGAATATCGCTTTAACAGGGCCCAAAGTTTAAATCTAAACTCTTCAGGACTGCATCCAGACATCAGCCACTTATTCTGCTACATTTGAATATTCTGTGATAAAAGAAATTGATATTCTGGAATAAGTAACCAACATCTTGATGCAGCCCAAGTCCATCTTTAGAAGTAAATTTCATTCCTCTGAGCTCAACAGAACATACTTCACAATTAGTGGCATAGGTTCTCATTATTCTACTTAATATTACTGTTGTTGTATCTATACCCTATCTTTCTTCTTAAAAATTCCCTGCATATTACAATCAGTGGTATTGTCATGTCCGGTGTGGACAGCAGCAGCAAAGCACATGCACACGCATCTACATGGCTAGTGGGAGCAAGGAGTCAAGTCAGTTCCAAGAGTTAGTCAGAATATAGAGTCAAACTTAGTCAGTCAAGCCAGCAGTCAGGTTACCAGATATTCGTTGTCACCAGTCAGTCAGTCAAGGGTCAGGAGTCTAGAGGTTAACATAAGCCAGGGATTGCCAGGAAAATCCTTTGTTTGCAACAGAGGCTGCTGGGTGGGACTTCCTTATGAAGAGCTCTGGCAGCCCAGCCCCCTCCAGCACAGCTGTTTGGCATGGATGTGTGTGGAGCGCCGTAGGTGTTCTCTCTCTCTCTCTGGAGAGAACTCGGCTCTGGGCGTGGCTCAGCATCAGAATCTGAGCTGTCCTCATGTAGGGGGACAGAATCACTTTTCAAGGTGGGCTCCTGAGGCACAGGTCCCCTGTCTTGGCTGGCACAGTCAGGGACCCCATCACCCGAGAAGTTAAGGGAGGGCATGAGGCATGACAGGTATGCTTTGCATACATGTTCATGGGCCATGGTAAGAGAGCAGAAAAAACAGGGCAAACCTCTGCCTTATGGTAATCCCAATCCTCTCCCAGTATGCAGACTGAAGAACTTCACCAGTACATCAATGCTTGCACACACAAAAATCTAGATTTTGCATTCAGTAGATGAAATCAAAAATCCATGAAGTTCACTTTAACCATTTTAATTACATTGATGGATTGAAAATAGGTTAATTAGTATGCTTTCAAAATTTAATTGATCAGCCAACTGAATTGATTTTAAAACTTTTCTGTTTTGGTACCTCTAACAAATTGATCAGCAGACTTATATAAAAAAGTATATGTTAAAATTATAAGAGTTACAAATGGCAGACAATGTCTCAAAAGAAGCATTATCTGCTGTGAACATATCCATTTCCCAAAGAAGAATGCTACTCTGCCTAGCATCTTTTTAAATTATAGAATTAAATTATGGCTGCAGTTCTGTTCACATAAGACTACAGCCATTTGAAATTAGTGAGTGTTGCTTCTGAATAGACATGTTTAGAATTGTGCTAAAAGACCTCTTAAGTGTCATCCCAAGTTAGTTTCAAACTCAAGTATCAATTATTAAAGGGAGTTAAAGAAGGAGAGCGGTCCATCTATACAGCTAAACTAGAAAGTTGCCAAAGACAGTAAACTTTGAAGGGAATAGTCTTCCCACAAGTGGTTTGATTTGGGAGGTGGGACATCAGACTGCATCTAGTCAGGGGTTCTTTGAATCTCATGTCTCTAGGTTTAGTGGGACTTTGCCAGCCGGTCTCCTCTTCAACCCTTTTCCTTCTACAGTCTAAGGAACAGAGCAAGAAGGTATTGGGATAGCATCTCTTTTTACCTTACCAGTGAAAGTTATATCCATCTAAGGCTGTCTCCACATCCACCTTGCTTGGAACGGTTTAACTATTCTGCTCCGGCCTGTTCCAGACCAAGCATAACAGATTCCATCCACATTGTCAGGGTGGGACCAACACCAGCAGCAATGCAGAGGTGCCACAGCTGTTTCCGGTCCACACAAGTGATACCCCATTCAAGGCACCACCCGTCCCTGCCACTGACTGACCCAGGCACCATCACTCATACATCATGTCTGGTGCAGACAGAACAGTTCTCGAAAGAAGTGTGCCCATCTCAGTATCAGGGTTCCAAAAATGATCTTTGAAGGTTGGCCTGAGTGTCGAAGAAAAACCTGTGGTGTGATCAGTGCCGGGATCAGAAACCTGCCAGATCAACAACTGATCAGCCATAGACTGCAGACATGGGGTGATTTCGTGCTTCCCTTCCTGTCCGCCGGATAGGAAAGGAGTGTAATCACCCAACAGTTACCTAGCTCTTGCACTTGTGAGTGCACAGCCCATGTCCTGTGCAATCAGTCACTTGCCTGTGACCAATCCTGGGGCCAGTCCTCTTCAGGGTGCCACCATCTTGGGTATGGCACCCTCCGTGACTGCGCATGCATCAGCACCTTCACCATGATGACTCTGATGCTCTGCCCAGTCACATCAGGAGGGCATCAGGAGTTGGCAGGGTGCTTGGGAGGCAGCTCTGTTGACCTCCTGATCCAGCTGAAGAGTGAATGCTCCCCTGCTGGACACAATCAGGCAAGTTGGTGTAAGGCGGTGATGGCCAACCTATGACACGCGTGTCACAGGTGACACACCAAGCCCTTTTGGGTGACACACATGGTCACCCTGGCACTTGGGCGTGTAGTGCTTGCTTGTTGTTGAAGTGTACGAAATACCAACTTTCAATTGAATATTAGCAAACGAAATTCAGCAACAAAAGTCACTAATGTAAAGAATTATTTGTTTTTGCTTTTAATAAAATATTACTAGAGCTACAAAATTCACAAAATTATGGATATTTCTAGATGTGACACAGCACCCAAGTTAAGCTAGGTTTTCTTGCGAATTTTGACACACCAAGCTCAAAAGGTTCGCCATCACTGGTGTAAGGGGTAGGAAAGTGCATAATTAGGGATCTTCTGGGAAGGCAGGGGGCACCACAGCCTCCTCAAGGTGCGGATGCTCTTCCCCAGAAGCTGCCTAATCATGCAAGCCTGTATCTTTTTCTTTTCTTTTTTCCAGGTGAAATTTTATCACTACAGCACTAATTCTCCCCCTGCCTTTTTGTTCAACCCTCAGCAAGTGCAATCCCGTACAATGCTTCAGTTAATGGAACAGTTTTCCCTCTTCCTTTCAGGCACTGTTGATGTTTTTAACATTGTTACTGTTTTTAGCAATTTCTTTTTAACTCCGTTTTTAATGTAACCTGTTCTGAAATCTTCAACTATAGGATGGAATATAGATAAACTGACCTCCAAATGTGAACTGCATGAAATCTTTCAAACTGACTCCACCAAAGGAAAAACAGTAGGAGGAGAGATCTTTCTCAATCCACCACTGTACAATACACCTTCCTTTGGGCTCCCCAGGAGCTATATGAAACCTAATGCAAATTTCACTCTGCGATTTGAAATTTCTGCGTGCCATTTCTGATTTTCTCTTTCTATGCTCCATCTGTCTGGCTGCTAAGGCTAAATGTCTCTCTCTGCTCAAAAGTTTCCCACTTGGGAATTCCCTTTTTCCTTGATATAGATTTTTTTTTCACTGTTCCCTCCCTTATTTCTTCTCTTAATTCAATTTAACAGCATATAAATGGTTTTTAAGTTAATAGCTCCAGTATCTACATGAATATATATATAAAATCAAATTCAGAATGAGCCATTCTGCAGAACAGAAGTACTATACTATTAACAATAAAGGAGAAAATGGACTTTTGAGCCAGAAATTAATATAAAGATTGTAGTGATGAAGTAAAAAAATAAGTTACGCACCTAATGTAAATGAGATTTTTAAACAAGTGTGAATGTCAAACAAATTAATGGTTTTAATACTGGTTTGCTACTGTGATAACTCTCTTTTTATGCAGCAAAAAAGATTTTGCTTTTGTACAATTGAAAGTTTCTAAGGGTCTACCTTACTATTTCCTTTCACAGCAACCCAAGTGATCCTTTTTCCTCCTGCCCTCTTGGGCCATGAAGTCACACTTCACTTTAAACCTTCTTCAGGGTGCTTCCGCACATGCCCTTAAACATACATTAAGGACACATGTGGAAACACGCATCCACACAGCAACACCCATTAAGGACACTTTGGCTAACCTGCGTCCGCACAGCAACACCCATTTAGGCACACATGTGGGAAACCACGTCCGCACAGCGGCACCCATTAACAACGGAATGGGCAGTACCCATTAGAGACAGATAGGGGAAGCCACTTCCACACCTACCTGTTTCTAATGTGTGCTTAATGGGGTCTACCGAAAGACTACATACAAGGTAGTCTTAATGGGTGTTTCCGCTGTGAACACGCATGCGTTTAGGATGCGTCCGCACAGTGGAAAGGTGCCTAACCAGGGCCCTCCTCCGGCCTGCCATAATTGGCTCTGCCAGAGCCGAGCATGGTGAGCTGGGGGACTCCTATTTCGCGGCTCGCTTCTGGGGCAAGGGCGAGCCACGAAATAGGAGTCCCCCAGCTTGCCATGCTTGGCTCTGGCAGAGCCAGTCATGGTGGCCCGGGGGAGGGCCCCCAGAGCACAGATTTAAATCCGGATCTAAAGCTTCCTTCTGCCGCATGTGCGGAACGACGGGGTGTGGGTAGATCCGTATCTAATACAGACATTACTAAATCTGGAACTACCCCAAACCGGGGTTAGTAAATCCAGATCTACTGGAAACCGGATTTACTAAATCCAGATGTAGTAGATCCAGATTTACCCCGTTAAGTGCAGAAGCACCCTCAATCTATCTTCAAGGCTGACTCCTCACACTTTTTCATTTCCACCTGTTTTATTTGTGGACTTTCCACTCTCCATTTTGACTTTCCTGAATGGAAAGTCCACAAATAAAATGGATAGAAATGTAACGGTGTGAGCAGTCAGTCCTGAAGGGAGTTTAAAATGAAGGAGAAACACAGTAGATTTAACAGCTTCTACACTTTCAAGCCGTGTCATTTAGACAATATATCTAACTGCATTGGACAGAATGCTGTTTATATACAGGCAAGGTATATTACAAAAGAGGCACCTCAGAAGCATCTTTTGGAGACAGTAGCGTGTGGGCCCTGTATTTCCAGCCCTTCTCTAGCACAGAATGTTCAGGAGGGGGACAGACTGGTGTGTGAACAATCCCGCCTCAGAGATGTTTGTGTGTGTGTAAGAGCGAGCGAGCACAGAGTAGAGCACTCCTTCCCATGCATTTTTCATCTGACTTTCTACACAGTTGCTATTCTTACTTCCCAACCAAAAAATTAAAAAAGCAAAAGAGACCCCTGCTGGAACAGTTGAAACAACTGCTTTTTATCTCCGGCTAATCAATATTTTTTTAAAAAAAAGAATAGCAGTCCATTCAAATTTTAAAATCCTGAAGAGTTTTGTGGACTGACTCTCAGCATCCAAGCAACCTGACAATGTAGATGATTCTCACGCATCAAAAAACAAACAAAGAAAAAACACTAAAACAAAATTAAGAGCAAAACTTGGTCCAGTTCACCCGGAGATTTCATAAAGGGGATGTGAGCAGAATACTGCAAAAAAAGGCATCTCCAAGGCAGCTAAGAGAAGACTCTGAGGTAGAATTGGTACCAATGTGCCCCACCCCTCCCTCATGGACATTTTAGCCTTAGAAAAAGGAGGATAAGAGAAGGGGCTCTCAAGGCATCCTTTTTACTATGTGCAACATAGGATACATTGTAGAGGAGGCTCTGAAATATATCATCTCTAGCTTCTGGCAATTCAAAGTTTTCATTTACGGTAGATTAATTGATCCAAAGCAATTACTTCCTCTTACCATTTTTCTCTAACACTTCTCCGCTTAGCTCACAATCACCTCCTCATATGGATAATATATCATTAAGCTCCTCTTGTGAATTGCAGGGCAGGAATACGTGCGTGAAGTTTCTTTTCCCCCCCTTTAAACAAGTATTCTGACAAGCATTCAAACAAGCCCAAGCCTGTGCCCTTGAGTTAATATTCAGTAAAATATACCGTCTCAACAGAACCATCGGTCCAACTGGGAAACGACGAGGCTTCTTAAATCCCTTCTTAAAATGACAGCGAACAAGATAAAAATTGAGAGACTGGCTCAACCCTATTTGCCAAACGCCCCAAACCCACAGGAAAACAGAAACTTCACTGTGTAGGATGAACCAAAATGTCACAGAGGGTATTTTCCCACTTAGCACTAAAGGACCCATTAAACGTCCTTAATGGGTCTTTAATGGGTCCTCTAGGGCTAAGTGGGAAAACACCCAAAATCAGGTTCTCATGGGGTGTTTTCCCACTGTCACTAGAAGTACCCATTAAGTATCCATTAACGGGTACAAAAATGCCATTACGTACCCATTAATGGGTACTTAATGGGTACTTTTAGTGACAGTGAGAAAACACCCATGAACTCTTTCACTAGGACCCCCAATAGCTTCTTCTGCACTCAACTACATTTCCAGCAGCCGCCCTCGCCGTCCAACGGAATACCTCCAAAGTTTCTTCTTTCCGAACTGAAGTGACCACAGGCGCGCCCGCCGTGTGAACGGACCCCCTTGGCGAGGACGGTCCGGGTTCAAGCCCCAAGCCCTCCGGACGTCCCCCAGTGGGGCGCGCCTCCGCCTCGGCCCAAGAAGCGCCCCTCGGGGCTCCTCACCTGTCGATGCTGATCACGCAGAGGGTCATGATGGAGGCGGTGCAGCACATCACGTCCATGGCGATGAAGACGTTGCAGAAGAAGCCACCGAAGATCCACTCGCCGCCGATGAGGTCGGTGACGCTGACGAACGGCATGACGGCCACGGCCACCGACAGGTCGGCCAGGGCGAGCGAGACGATCAGGTAGTTGGAGGGCTGCCGGAGCTTCTTGACGAAGCAGACGGAGATCACCACCAGGCAGTTGCCGGCGATGGTCAGCAGCGTGATGAGCGTCAGCGCCGCCCCGATCACCACTTTCTCCACGTTGCCGTAGCTCAGGATCTGCTCCCCGCACTGCGTGTCGTTGCCGGCGCCGTAGTCCGCGCTGGGCGAGCCGCCGCCGGAGCCCGAGCCCGAGCCCCCCGCAGCCCCGGAGCCGCCGCCGGAGCCCGAGCCGGGGCCGCCGCCCCCGGGGCCGCCGGTGACCCCTTGCAGGAGCTTCCCGCCTATCCCTAAGCGAGGCGGATCCAGGGAGCCCGAAATCATCCTCCCGCCGCCGCTGCCGCCGCCGCCGCCCAGCTGCGGGGGATCCTCGGGCGCGAAGGAGCGCAGCGGGCTGGAGAGGAGCGGGCAGCAACCGCTGGTGCCGCCCAAGTCGAGGAACATATTGAGGAGGGCTGCCCAGGAAGCCAGCAGCCAGCCCCCGGCATGCCCGCCTCTCGCGGCGGCGGCGGGTCCCAGCGCTCCGGCGTCGAGGGGGCTCCGCGGCCGCCTGTCTCTCTCGGCCGCCGGGGGGCAGAGGAGCGGCCGGCAGGGGCTGTCCTGCGCGCGACGCGACGCGGGGCGCCGAGCCCGCCCGCCCGCCCGCGCCTCCCCCTCGGGGTCGGGATCCAGCGACCACCAACGCCCCCAGGGCGACCGCAGTCCTCGCTCCGAGTCGAGGGCTCCACTCGTGCGCGTGCCGGTGCCTCCTCCCCGTCACAGCGCCGCAGATGGAGAAGGCGCGCACCGCGCCCGGCCAAGCCGAGAGATCCGCGCGCCCGCCCGCCTCCCCTCCCCTCCCAGGGGGGCCCTGAGAGCGCCGCGTCGGCTGCCCAGCCTATTGGGCCGCGCGCCGACGGCGGGCCATGTGCTGGCGCGAGGCTCGCTGCTGTCGCGCCCACCACGACGACGCACTTCTGCGAGCTGCCCTCGCCGATGCTGGCCTTGGCACGGCTCCCCTTGACAGCGACGACGCCTGAAGCAATGCCAATCGACGGTGCGAAGCGGTCTCAGAAGTTGGCTGCCGGGATGAGCCTCCCGCCCCGCCGTGGCTCTTTCTTCTCTTGTCCTGCGACGCGTCCTCCTCCTCCTGCCCCGCGAGTCATGCACGTCTCCCCAGACTTGAGTCTCCTGGTGGGAGCCGGGGGAGGAGTGAGGAAATTCCACCCTGCGATCTCTTAGCCTAGAACAGTGATGGCCAACCTATGACATGCGTGTCACAAGTGACGCGCCAAGCCCTTTTGGGTGACACACCTGGTCACCCGGGCACCTGGGCATGTAGTGCTTGCTTGTTCTTGAAGTGTACGAAATACCAACTTTCAATTGAAGATTTAGGAAACGAAATTCAGCAACAAAAGCCACTTATGTAAAGAATTGTTTGTTTTTGCTTTTAATAAAATACATATATCAAAAATATAACTTTTTTTTACTAGAGCTACAAATAGCACAAGATTATGGATATTTCTGGATGTTACACAGCACCCGAGTTAAGCTAGATTTTCTTGCAAATTTTGACACACTGAGCTCAAAAGGTTCACCATCACCGGCCTAGAATCTCTACACGACAGGTGCAGATGGGAACTTTGGATATGTTCCTTTCCGACAGAGATGCACCTACTGGTGGTTCTCATCCTGTCTTTAATCCACATCCCGGGTTAGACGTGGAATGGGAACTCTGTGGCCCATGTGCCCTTAACCACTTTGGAATACTTTGAATGCATGTGATGTGGTCAGGTGGTGGAATCCAACCTGATGCAGGTACAAAATCATCCTAAATTTCCACCAAAAGCATTACTACTCAAATCTCCTCCTTACTGGGCCTTACTGTGTAAATAACAACAAAAACATGGACGGAGGACAGTAATAAAGTTCAAGCTCAGCCGGCCAAACCAGACACATCCGGTCTATCCACCCAGAGCTCCCTTTGATTTGTCCAGTTTGACAGAAAAAGACAGTCTTGCCCAGTGAAGTTTGGCACTGCCCCTTTCCTCCCACACCCCAAGATTCAGTGAGCGATCCCTAACTCTGGTGTGTTCCCATAGGCATTTAAATCCAAATCAAATCTGAATTTGGTATCCAGAGTTTCCATTTATGTATAAATCCAAATCATATCCAAATTCGGTATTCAGTATTCCCACTCAATTTTTAATTCCCAGATTTTATGAGGACTATCCTGCAAAAATCCAGAGGAAAAAATCTTGAGAAAAATGGGACTATCGCCCCCTTTTGGAGCCGAGTCCACTCCCCCCCAAATGGGAACGCTACCGGGCTATTCAGGGTGGAGATCTAGCCTTCTGGCCAATGCCTGCCCCAGCTGTGGGGTTTCACAGCTGGGAAGTTCTCCCCCCTAACCATGCCTGCTTTGAGCACAATCAGAGGAGAAAGAGAAAGATTTTTTTTTTTAAAGCACCAGCAGGCCTGGGAGAGAGACATTGCTTTGTAGCTGCTAACAACAGAACTAACAAGGGATACACACTGGAGAGCCCTGAAAAACTTTTAAAAGCAAAGGCCCTGCAGCCTAGCATCTCTCTCCCGCCCCCTGTGGGCTGTCAAAATCGCTCGGGTACTGTTCGTCCGCTCTCCGGCTTCAGTGCAAAGGGAGGGAGTGAAGGAAAAGTGTGACTGCTTTGATCACCCTTTGAAATTGGAGGCGGCTTGACCACAGGCTTACAGGGTTTGCACTGGGGGAGGAGATTAAAAAGTCCTGCTCTCTGTGCTGGGGCGGTGAGTGGGAACGTCTATATTCGGGTTAATCATCAGACAAATGGGAACAGCCCACAATGCACACTCAGCCCTGTATCTGGATCAAAATAGTCCCAAAAGGACTAATATTGTCCAACCAGGACTAAAAAAAGTCAAGCGGGAACACACCTTCGGTCATGTTTCCTACATCCCATCCTGCAACACAGCTAACACAGTTTTCATGCAACTTCCGCAACCTGGAAATGCCCATGAAAAGTCCCATTTGCTTCGAAACAACTGGGACAGAAATTTGCATCTGTGAGAATGTGCTAGGCTCCAAATTCATTTCAAATGTTTATCAAACATTCACTGACCATGCCAGCCCTGCCTGATCCCTGCCGTGACTAGCTGCACCACTGAACCTGCTCTGAATCCACAAATTCAGTTTCGCAAACGGAACAGAACTTTGAATGAAGGTGTAACAGCTTTCGCTTCACATGTGAAGGTCAATCTTCAAATACAATCGGAGCTCCGTATCTGCAGGGGATACATCCCAGGTCCTGCTGTGGTTAACGAAAAATGTAGATATTTCAAACACAGAGAAATGCACTCCTGTCAAATCCCATGAATGATGGGAAATCTTGTGTCATTTCCTGTGATTTCCTGAGTGCCCCAGGCCTTCAAGAAGCTCCAGTTAGGCCTAATAGCACCCGTGAGAAGAGGGAGGCTGGTACTGTCACTGCAGAAAACTGAAACCGTGGTTACCGAATCAGCGGATATGGAGGTCCAAGTGCACAGCCATTATTCTATTCAAATCTGAAGTTTCAAACATTCACAATATGTGCAAACAGTTTTCACCCATCCCTACTCCAATCCAGCTTTATCTTATTTTATGTGTGCATTTGAATCTTTAGCTAAGCAACAACGGTATGTGTGTGGGGGGTGGAAGGCGATGAGTACCACTGCCATAATTCTCAAGGCCCCGGTCATTGCCTCCTGACAACCAACAACCAAAGACAAAGGAAAAAAAAGAGGACAGAGATGGGGTGATTCAAGGCAATCAGAAAAAGGAGAGAGACAGGAAGTGGTGAGGCTATAAATAATAAAGCAGCCTCACATTAGATGGACTGAAAGCATTCTCAGAAGCTGCTTACATTTCTTTTGTTATCAGAAGTAGGAGGAAAGAGAAAGAAGAAAAGAAGCATGATGGTTTCAACTTGACGGGAAAGGCGTTAGATGGTTGTAGGAGTGAGAGGCTCCTAAATACATCCAGTAAAAAGCCCACCTTAAGACAAGTGGGATGCAGTTCCAGCCCTGTTCAGAACTGCTTTGGAGTCCTCTCTTGCTGATAATACAATCAAACAAATCACTGGGACACAGAATAGCATATGGAAGACAGGCATTTAGAATTAAAATGTTCATATTGACCCAGGTAACTTACATTTCCAGTGTGAAGCTGTACGATCGTCTTGGGGTGAACTCACATTTGAAAGATCTAGAGTGATGGCAAAGAGAATGGTGCTTCTGAGAAGAAACAAGGGCTTAATCAGGATTATATCCTGGAATAGGGACATGCCATCAACATGCTGCTACAGACTACGGTAGGTCTCTCCCAGGGGGGGCTCCTTCCCAGAGCCTCCCTCCTGGAGCCTGCCAAGAGATCATTTTGCCAACACAAGAAGGTCATTTTGGCAATAAAACATACAAAGGCTGACTCCGGACACTGTCCCAAAATTGAGCTGACAAGTGACACTCCAGAGCAAAGCCCTTGCAGAATAATCGCTTATTGCCTAAGCTGCCATTGTCCTTGCATGATATAGTGACATGTACGTCTGGGTACTATGATGGTGCAAAATAGTCAGAAGTGTGCAAACGCTACCACTCTGCATGCACAGCTGCCTTGGAGGGCCACGGTACATGTGCAGTGGCCACGTTCATGATGGTGGTTCCAGTGACAGCATCCAGAGTGATAGGGTGTAGCACCATTTTGGGGAAACCTGCATTCAGAGTCAGGTTTTCCGAAAAAGGATCTAGCAGGTTTTCATCCCACTATCACAGGCTATGTTGGGGTTGCCACAGATACGTGTGGCAATCCCATCATAACCAAAACATAATAGAGTTATTTATCCTCCATCTGGATGTGGCCACAGTAGGTACTATGGCCACTGTAAACCGCTTCCACAAATCCATGTTTTAAGAAATAAAACTCTAAAATCCACTGGCTGGAGCCAAGTGCAAAAGAATGACATTTAGAATCCGGTCTCAAAATACTGCTTTAAGGAAGAACAATCCAAAATGTCACAAAGTTATGGAAAGCTTATGATCTCTCTGTCAAACAAAAAAAAGGAACTGCAAAGACCAATAAAGAAAACAAAAACAAAACGAAGAAGTGTAAAAAAGTCAAGATGAAACTGTGCCTAGAAACTTTGTCAACAAAACTGCAATTGCATCTGTTCTTTTTGATATGATACTTATCCATCTCCTTGCTGATTTAACATATTTTCCAGTAAAGAATTCTGGGGGAATAAAAAAAGCTCATGCACTTTGTTTTCTGACATTCAGAGCAGTTTTAATAAAACTATTGCCCATGCCCAACAATAAATTTTGTGGGTTTTCCCCCCTTATGGAGCAACACAGATCTTTTTCTTTAGTGACTTTGAATAAGACAATTCTGACCCCAGATTTTGTTCTGAGTATCAGAACTGAACTGAACTCATGAGTATTTTTGCACAAAAGTCCCAATTCTATTTTAGTTCTCCCTAAACCATCTTCTCATGTTAGTACTATATTTATTTATTTATTTATTTATTTATTTATTTATTTATTTATTTATTTATTTATTTATTTATTTATTTATTTATTTATTTATATTTCTATCCCATCTTATACCCAAAGGTCTCAGGGTGGGTTACAATATTATATTAATCTTAGACAGGTCCCTGCTCTCAGGCTTACAATCTAAAGAGACAAGATACAAGAGGAAAATGGCGTGGGAGGGAACAGGGAACAGCAAACAGCAAGCACTGAGGTCTTCAGTTCCGGTTCTTCTGTTTCTTATTGCTGGAATCTTCCTACTCTCTTTACTTTGAATTTTCTCTTCATTGATGACAAACCGGCTGATGGTAGAGATGGTCAGCCGGCATCTGCTCAGCCCCATCTTGCTCGGCCTCAGGAACAGACGTTTCCTCAACTGGTGGATCGGCCGCCGTAGTCTCTTTGCCATCTTGTGATGATGGCAGTTGGAGGAGGGAGGGGCACTGCTGGGAGCAAGATGGCAGAGCAGCCCAGAATTGCTGCCTCTTCTCCACTCCTCTCAGGCAAATGGACGAGGGGATGGAATCATAGAATCATAGAGTTGGCATCGACGTCTAGGGTCAATCACAATTTGTAAAAAAGATCCTGCAATGGTGCCTTGCCTCCCCCACTTGGCAAGGGATGCAGTCACAGGCTCTTACCAGTGTCTGTTTGCTGTTTCTGTGATTGTACCTCTTGTGCTTTCATGTATTTTCAAGGACAATCATGGAAGCTGTAGGAAGATAAAGGTTCGGCATTTGGGGAAATTCAGCATCATTGCCGAATATCCCATAATAGCAATGTTTTAATATTACCAGGACTATTTTGGGAATTCCAGGGAGCAAATACTTTGTCACAGCATCCACCACAGATATTAAGGCTGCAGTCCTATGGTAAGCAATGAGAAAATAGATCCTGTTAAATTATGCACACTTTTGCCACCCTGAACTGACACATGCACATGAACTAGAAAGGGAGCAGAATCGAACTTTGCACTAAGTTGTAGTGGAGGGGAGGAACTATCAGAACAGATACGGATGTTCTCTAAAAAGGAAGTGTCATATTTGTCTTCACCTTGAATAGCCCCCGTTTAGGACATTAATAGATCACAAATCCTGCATTGCTGCGATGTCTGTGCCAATCTGATTTGACATATTTAGGTGCAGGTATGAGAGAAAGGCCCTCAGGGAGAAAAGATTGTCAGGGAGGGAGAGGGAATACTTTAAAACAGAGATATTCCACTTGTGGTCTTCCAGATGTCCTGGAAGTTCAGGTCACATCTTTTCCTACCAACCCCACTGAATGCTGGGAGTAGAATGCTGGAACTTGCAGTTCTGGAATTTCTGAAGCAACAAGAGCCCTGCTCTAAAATGATAAAGAACTGGAAGTACAGTATAGGGGGATATAGGAAACCAGACTGCTTCCTACATGTTTCACAGAAGAAAGGCATTTCAGTGGAACATACCATTGTTATTGTAAAGATGATGTCCTATTAATTCATTCATTAATTTGTTCATTCATTTGTTTGTATTTTTATCCCGCCCTATACCCAAGGGTCTCAGGGCGGGTTACAACATATAAAATGAACCCATTAAAGCCAGTAACATGTTAAACCTATTAAAACCATGACAATGTCTGACTGTGGGGAGGAAAAGGCTGTTCCTTTACTTAGCCAAGGGCCAGGGTAAAGAGGTGCGTCTGCACAGTGCATCTAAACACATAGAGTGAAGGCACCTGATGCACCTCAGGAGGGAAACTGTTCCACAGTCTGGGAGCCACCACTGAAAAGGCTCTATTTTGGATGCCACCCATTTTGCTGCTGTGAGTGGCGGTACAACCAGGAGGGCCTCCTCTCCAGATATTAGGGCACAGGCAGGTTGATATGGAAGAAGCCCTCCTTTAGATATTTGAGCTGTGGGATTTCACAACCTCAGGAGCTTTGCATTGCCTTTGTCAACTTACACCACCACGTTATGGATTTCAGCAGTATTTCTCGTGCTTCACATAAAATAGTCCACTTAGATTTTTGGTTTCTATTTTCAAAATATCTAAGGCCATATGCAGGGATATTAAAAACACAGAGAAAGGCAGCTTAGAAGTGGTAGCAGACAGACACTGGTGTTCCCATCCTACCTCTAAGCCACATTAAAAGCCGAGAACTAGGAAGTGGATTTTCTAGTCTTTAATGTGGATCAGAGGGTGCTGCCACCTCCTCTAAAGTATGTGTGTATTTGTGGATGGAGACCAAGATATTTTCCCATCTTTTTTCCCTCCTCAGTATCTTATGAGATGTCACTACCGATCTAAAGTTGACCAACAGCCAACT
Organism: Aspidoscelis tigris stejnegeri; assembly: GCA_023333525.1. NCBI lineage: Eukaryota > Metazoa > Chordata > Lepidosauria > Squamata > Teiidae > Aspidoscelis > Aspidoscelis tigris. The sequence continues at coordinate 83,429,958 of JALMGA010000002.1, read as the reverse complement.
CAGAATTTTCCTACCCTTGCAATGGTGTGCTTCCAGGCAACAAAAAGAAATGCTGTGATCATCTTAAGATCCCAAAATTGCCTCTTGCAGCCCCTGACAAGATGGCAAGAAGCTATTCCAGCAAAATATCAGGTCTTACCTTGGTCTGGCATTTCTTTCTGGGCTTGTTTGGATGCAACAGTAGTCTCAGGAACATTGGGGTTTTTTTTACTGGTGTCTGGAGGCACCCTCAGACACAGGAAAACATCTCAGGGTCTACTGACCATGATATCAATGAGATGAATCTGTACAAATGTAGATGTGAAAAGGAAGTATCAAGTTTTGGGGGTTAACTAATTTTTCTCTGGAATAAAACATGAACTCTTTTTGAAGAAATCTGCTCAATTTCCAAATTGTTTTATGGTCATCTGTTTCAATGTTTCTGGGAAGTCATCCTTGCATATTTTGGCCTGTCCCACTCAAAATGAATCAAAGATGTACCAACAGTGCTGGTCTTGCGTTAAAGTAAAACTCTTGAAATCAAATTATACTGAAAATGAGCTTTGCTTCTTCTGACCTGATACAGTATCTCTGCTTCCCTCTGCCTCCAAAAATATAATGAGACCATTGCAGACTGTCAGCTGCCCGAAGCCTTTGAAGCAGAATAATTTGCTAATGTTCCAGCAAGTTTACCAAATGCTTCTTCTGGCTCAGAGTGTACAAACTCAGCTGCATTTTGCCATGATGGAGAAGGGGGTGGGAAGTCCCCTAATAGTATGGAATATGGCCAAGTTATCCTGAAAATACATTCTCTGTCATATGCCAAACATAACTCCCTGTAGAGAAGTCATTAGCACCAATGTCCCTCTTCGTCATCAAATCAAACTCTATGTGCTGTGGTCATCTTATAGAATACATGAGCATTTTCACACTTGGATGGGAAAGGTGTGTGATGAATTAACATTGACCAGCACACACTCGCACTTGCGATCACTAGTCAGTAGGCGTGTGTACGAATGCAGTTTTCAGGATTCAATTCAAGTACCTAAAAATTCAATTTGATTCGAATCTTTAAAATTTGAATTTAACCAAGTTTGATTCGAATTAAGCAAATTCAAATCTATTCGTTTGAATTTTCAATTCAAATTTGGGCTTATGAACGTCGGCAACATTTGTATGTGCCTGTACACATATTACGCATCCCGTACATATCTGTGCGCATCTGTACACATCCATATGCATCCTGTAGTTATCCCATATGCAACCTGTTTTCATCTCGTATGGATCCGTACAAATGTATACGGATGCGGGAAAGATGTATATCTGTAAGTACGCATTGTGTATGAACCTGTACACATGCAAATGTGCGGATAATTCAAACAAATAGATCTGAAATTCTAAATTTGTCCAAATTGTTAAATTCAAATTTATGTTAGGCTACCCCCATGTGATCAGTCTCTTATCTTTGATTGATCCCCAGGCCGGTCTTCTTCTGGCCAACGCCATCTTGAGTGTGCAGCCCTCTGCGATGATGCATGCATCAGTACCATCACTATGACGGCGCTGATGCTCTGTACAGCCACAGTCGCATCAGGGGGTCATTGGAGCTGCCAGCGCACTTGCACAACAGCTCCAATGACTTTCCCAGCTGGCAGAGGTGCAAATGTTTGCCGGCTGGATGTTTCAGGTAAGGCTCAGGTAAGGATTAGGTAGCTTGTGGAGCATGATTTCGTGCTCCACAGCTAGTATGTAATTAGGCAACTTCTGTGCAGGCAGGGGGCATTTCTAGGCTGTGAACGCCTCCTGACAGTGCACATGCAGCTGCCCAGTAGTAGCTGCATACTACTGAAGTGTGAATTCAGCTCATGTCTGGAAAAAGCCACAGAGATCACTGAGCTACTTTCTGTCAACTTCATGGAGAGTTGCTTTAATAATCTTATGAGAATAAAAGGCAACAGACATTAAAAACAAAAATGGAAAGAACTGGCTTGGTCTGTGTCCAAGACAATGTTTCTTGAAATGTTTCTTTAGCTACTGGATAATTATAAATTCAGGAAGAAAATAACACACCGGTGTTCACAACTTCTGCCTTCTGATAAAAACCAGGCTCTGTTTTTCAAGACTTTGTTTAAGACCTGGGATTACAGTGCTAGATAGAAAATTTTCACCAGCAAATAACCCTTCTGGATCTGATCACAGCCCATCTAGTACAGCATCCTCTCTCGTACAGCGGTCCATCAATTGCTTCTGAGCATTCTCAAGTGGAAGACAAAAGCAAAATCCTCATCTACTCTCAGCTCCCTGAAAATAGGCTTTAGAGGCCTCCTACCTGTCTTGCACATGAATTCTTTGACATGAAATTTTCATCAGATTGTTAACCTATCACCAGCTCATACTCCTTTGGCACTGTCCGTAAGGTGTCAGCCTCATCAAACTTGGAGTCCATAATTCATCTAAATGTATTATAGGTCTCACCTTTCCACAAATCATCCCAACAGTACAATAACCCATTTGCCAGCTATGATTAATGTCACATTTGCTTCCATCTGTGCATGCCCTACATGTTTTTCATAAGCAATGCTCACAGAGCAACAATTTGCCACATGTCACACGGTACGTGATCCTCTGTAGAAATGTCTTGGGACAAATGTGGCTGAAGATCATAAGTCATGGCTCTTCTTCTTCTTCTTCTTCTTCTTCTTCTTCTTCTTCTTCTTCTTCGAGCCAGTTGGTCTAGTGGTTAGGGAGTCAGACTCTTATCTGGGAATACTGGGTTTGATTCCGCCCTCCTCCATGAAGCCAGCTGAGTGACCTTGGGCTAGTCACAGCTCTCTTCTGAGCTCTCACAGCCCCACCTATTTTACAGGGTGTCTGTTGTGGAGAGAAGAACAGAAAGCTTTGTCAGCTGCTTTGAGTCCCCTAAATGGGTGAGAAAAGCAGGGTAGAAAAAACAACTTCTTCTTCTTCTTCTTCTTCTTCTTGCAGTTGACTGTTTATAGGACAAGGCCTACAACCAAAATAAAAACCATCCCTTCATGCAGCCAAGGTGGATAACAATGGGTGTTTTTGCACTGGCAGTAAGTACCCATTTTAGCACTCATTAAGGACCCATTTGGCTGAGAGCCGGATGACCCTATTCTCACTACGGACCCCACTAGGGACACATCTGTTTCCACCACAACTAGGGAGATCTGGATCATATGGGTCCTTCAGGACCTATAATCTGGATTTCGTGTAGACCCCATTAAAGGGGTCTACAGTGGGGCCTTCACCCATAAAATCCGGATTATAGGGAGCCTGTTTTCACTGCAATTGGGCAATGGGGTCTAGAGGAGGCTCGGGGGAGCCTCCCAAGTCATTCCAAAGTCATTCTGAAGTTGCCTTTGGAGATTAGCAAAGGCTCCGAAGGGGTTTTTCTACAGAGCCTGTGCTAATCTCCAAAGGCAACTTCGGAATAACTTCAGAGGGACTTTGGAGCCTTTGCTAATCTCTGAAGGCAACTTTGGAGATTGCACCCCCTGTCCCCCAAAACATCTGGGGTGACAGGCAGACCCCTTGTGGATAGATCTGGATTTGCAAATGGGTGCTCCAGTATTTCCACGGCAGTCAGGCTAGCACCCATTGCTATTGGGTGCTAGACCACCCATGGAAACACATTGGGTACTTCTCTTAATCCAGATCTACTAGATCCAAATTAAGGGAAGTACCCATTCCTTAGATCCGGATCTTCTTAGATCCAGATTAAAGGAGCGCGGTGGGAAAACACCCAATATTCCTGGGCTTCTGTCTAAGGGTGTCTCTCACTGTTTGTGCAGTTAGACCTACAATACCATGCAGGTTTCTGTGCGTATTCCATGCAAAGAGAAAACTTGCAATTGATGAAACCATTAGTCCGGGAGCTGAAAGATCTACATCCATATGTGGCAAGAAGACCAACACCAACATATAACAGGAGGCCCTGGCCAGCAGCCTATTTATATTTATTTATATTTATATTTATATTTATATTTAATAAATTTAAATTTATTCTGCTGCCGGGGAGAGCGCACTATAACGAAGCCATCCCCGGGACGACTCCCGTTTCACTATCACTCTGGTCCTTCTTGCTAAAGGGTGTAGAGGCTGTAGCCTGATTTTGTAATGGAGGTGTTCCAGCCCCCTGGGCATCTGCAAATGGATTCAGTTTAACTGTAGTTTAACTTACACCATTCAATATTTTTTATCATTACTCATTTTATGTGCCAGTGTCTCCATAGCTAGAGCAAATAGTAATGGGAATAACGGATAAACTTATTTTAAATAGCAAATTTCCTTATTTCTATGAACCCATAAATATGGCTTACATAAATATGCATCCTTATATACCTCTTCTATGTCTTACAAAAGTTCTCCCTCATTCTCACACTGCTGCAAAGTTGAAACACATATTACTGATTCGAAGTATCAAATGATTTATGTACATCCAAGGTTGTATCTCCATTGCTTTCCCTGTTCTCTTTGTATTATTAATGACATTTAGCACATTTGTTATTTGGTCAGCCATATTATGGTCCTTAATAAATCCATATTGGTTTGGTTTTACTAATTTGGGCATATAGTTTTTTAATGGATTTAGAAATATTTTTGTAAACACTGCATATCCTCATTACATAAACATGAAAGACAGCACAAATCCACGACTTCTTCCTCTTTGGCTTAAGAATTTTTTTTTAAAAAAAATTCCAAGTTATAGACTGTTTGACTAATACAGATTTTTAAAAACTGGAAATAATTCTCTTCTGTATTTATTAAAACTTGGAGAAAATCCATCTGGTTTCAGTGCTTTTAGTCTATTTAGTTCCTTATTACTCTCCTCTTCTGATATGGGAGTATTTAAATTTCTTGTTTCCGTTTCATCTAACATGACTAAACGTTCCTCTCACTGAACATTAGGTTTCCTTGTCTTTGCTTCTCTGTTATATAACTTCTCATAAAACTGTATCTTTACCTCTCTCATTTTCACTCACCAATTCTCCATTTTCATAATTTGCTTCTACATATTGATCTTTTAATTTAATCTTGTTTTAAATATTTCACTATTCTCTTATCAGCATTTAAATGTTGCAAATAAAATTTCTTTTATACATAACTGCCCCCTTTATATATAATTAAAAGTTCCTTCTTGTTACTTTAAGCTCCCTTAATATCCCTTGATTCCACTTTTCTTGCTACTTGTTTGTAATTCTTCAATTCCTGTTATTAATTTATCTCAATCCTTCTCTTTTTTCTTGTTGCTATTTCCACTGCCATACAATTTCCCCTAAAAGCAGATTCAAATACATCCCATACTACGGCTATTCCTATTGTTTTATTTCTATTACCCTCAAAATATTGATTTACTTTCCCATTTATTTGTTTATCATAATGTCCCATGGTTGTTATTACTGAGTTATATGTCAATGCTCATTTCTTATGCTCAACTTTTTTTTTAAATCAACTTTAATATCAGTGGAACATGGCATGAGATCAAGATTGATTCAATCTTCATTTTAAAATATGTAAATGATTCCAGTATATTTGATATTGATGACCTACTCCGGGAGAGAGACAGGGGGAACTCTGCCCTGCTGATTCTCCTGGACCTCTCAGTGGCTTTTGATACCATTGACCACGGTATCCTTTTGGAGAGACTACGGAGTCTAGGAGTGGGACGCAATGCTTGGCATTGGTTCCACTGCTATCTCCGGAGTAGATTCCAAATAGTGACTGTGGGAGACACTGATTTGACACTCTGAGAACTCACTTGTGGGGTTCCTCAGGGGTCAATCTTATCTCCCATGTTACTTAACATCTATATGAAGCTGCTGGAAGAGGTCATCAGGAGTTCTGAAGTGTCACCAATACGCAGATGATACCCAGCTCTATCTCTCTGTGTCATCTGAATCAGGAGAGGCGGTTGAAGTGCTCGACAGGTGTCTGGAGGCAGTTATGGGCTGGATGAGGGCCAATAAATTGAAGCTGAATCCAGACAAGACAGAGGTGCTGTGTGTCACAGGGTCTCGGGTCCAGGTAGTTGGGAGATACCCTGTCCCTGAATTGGTTGCAATGCCCTGGAAGGGACAGGTACATAACTTGGGCATACTCCTGGACTCCGCGCTAACGCTTGAAGCTCAGGTGGAGGCCATGGCCAGGAGTGCCTACTCCCAACTGCGGCTGGTGTGTCAACTGAAGCCTTTTCTGGATAGAGATGACTTGGCCACAGTTATCCATGCTCTGGTAACCTCTAGATTGGACTATTGTAACACACTCTATATAGGGCTGCCCTTGAAGATGGTTTGGAAGTTGCAGCTAGTGCAGAATGCAGCTGCCAGAGTGCTGACTGGAACAGCTAGCCGGATGCACATCATGCCGGTCTTAAAAGAGTTGCCCTGGCTGCCAATTCACTACTGAGCCCAATTCAAGGTTTTGACTCTGACTTATAAGGCCCTAAATGACTTGGGCCCCAAATATCTAAAGGAACACCTTCTCCCATACCAACCTGCCCGTGCCTTAAGATCAAGTACTGAGTCCCTCCTGGTTGTCCCACCACCTTCATTAGTGAGGCTGGTGGGCACCCGGGAGACAGCCTTTTCAGCAATAGCTCCCAGATTATGGAATAGCCTCCCCCTTGAGGTGCATCATGCCCCTTCCTTACATATATTTAGGAAGGCGGTGAAGACGCACCTCTCTGCCCTGGTCTTTGGCTGAGGTGATTCTCCCCCCACCCCAATCACAGGCACTACGAACGCAATATGGAGCATACTGTTTTAAATTTGCTGAATTTTTAAAGTGTTTTAGATCTGTATTCCATTTTTAATGTGTGTCTTGTTTTAATGTCTATATTGTTTTTAAATCTGCTGATTAATCTGCTGTTACCCGCCCAGAGACCTTCGGGTATGGGGCGGGATAGAAATGTAAACAAATAAAATAAAAATAAATCTATTCTGGTAAAATTCTTATGCCTACCAAAGTAACTTTTCCTTCTTTTCCTTGTAGCTCCTTTTGAATGTCTATTAATTTCCATATTTCTAAATTCATTTTATTTCTTTTCTTCCTCTTTTCCTCTCTCTCATGGGATCCATTAGTCCTGAAATTCAGATCCCCTCCTAACAATATGCCCCCTGTCATAAACTTTTTATAACATTATGAAAAAATGACCCTTTTTTATTGGGGTTGTGCTTATATAACATATAATTATGTTTTGACTTGTGCCATGGAAAACAAAGGCAGAAAGGGTTGGAATACACCAGTTTCTGCTTAAATGCTCTGGCATCTTTGCATCTAGTGAGCAACAAGTAGCCAACATCTGCCCATAAGCTTAAGAACCGTAACAGTATTATTATCCAAGATCATCCCAGAAGTTGGGTTCAGTTGCCTCGTTTACCTTTGGCTGCTCTTACACACAGAGATGGCTAAGAGGTGGTAGTGTTCCCAGCTGATTTCTAATCTATATTAAAGCCAAGAAAATAAACTTCCAAAGAACATATCCTGATCTTTGATGGAGATTAAAGATGGGATAGGGAGAACAGTATGCTGTATGCTACTACCTCTAAGCCACTTTTGAGCACTTTCCTTAATGCAGCCTTTGTCTCATTTATTTTTCCCATTGTGTTCATTTTGTGTCTCCACTCTTACTACATAAGAGCATTAGAAACTCCCCACTAGGGGCCAGTTCACACTTAACTGTGTGGGATGGTATAATTATACCCTCCCTTGAAGTTATGTTCAGGGATGGTGGCTGGTGTTTGCACTACAAGTACCATACTGTTTAGAAATTACCTAAGGGCACTCAAGGTACAGACAGTCCATCTCAGACCACCTGACTTGCCATAGCAACACCCATGGCAACTTCTGCTGCACACCTGTCTGTTGCCATGACAGTGAACATGGCATGCATATGGGGAGCTGCAGACATGCTACCATCCTTCCTCGCAGCTTCACACCCAGAAGAGGGTGCAAATGGTGCCAAACCAGGAGCATAGTAGACGCTCCTCCAGTCAAGCTGTTGAGAAGTTTTTATTTCTCCACAGCTTTGGAGAAAATGGGGGCACCCTTGCATGCAGATGGTGTGCAGATGGAGCCTCCTGGCACATGCAAGACAGGTAGGTGCATAAAGGCCTGAGATTGGACTATAGATAATCTAATCCAGCAACCAGTTCTCACAGCTCCAAATAGCTGCAGAAGGGAGTCCACCAGCAGAACACAAGCACACAGTTTGCCCTGCTTAGTCAGTCAGCAGCTAGACTTCAGAGGCATTCCAACTCCCAAAACCAAGGCAACCATACTTGCAACAGGACTTAAACAACTGACATGGGAGAATGTTCTGCACCGATTGCTGGAACACCATGTTCACTCCCAGATGCCACTGCCGCACTCCAGAAGTTGCCCGGCCCCTCTTAAAAGTTGTCCATAGGGATTCCAGCAGCGTGAGGAACAATCCAGGAATGACATCTCTGCACTCTCCCAAGTGCTGTGAGAGGGGAGAGAGCCTGGGCATGGTCACTTGCACTGTCTGGATCCTTCTGCAAAGTTCAAACCTTCTTCAGATGTTAGGTTTGGGTTCTGTAGTGATGAACCAGGTATGCTCCTGGAGCAAAACAAAGGTGTTTCAGCTCTCGAACTGCAAATGGTCCCAACTGTTCCTGATAATAGCCGGCCTTAGATGGTCCTTGGAGACCATTCCAAACAGGTAAGTGTGAATTCATAGCCATGACTTTCGTGAATTCTTGCAGACCTCTTCTGAAGACATCCAAGCTGATGAACAGCACCACATATTGTGGTAATAAATTGCAAAGTTCAGTTTTGCCTTGCCTTGCCTTGCCTTCTTTAAAGCTACTGACAACATATGGATTTATAGTTCCATTTAAAGTAATATAATATCTCATCATATTCTGGGCCATAATCTGCTGGGGGATGGGTGGGGGAAAGAGCATGCTAATGATATTAGTGTGGGATATGTTTTCTAAATATTTAGCATTCATTAAAATGAAAGTTGTAAGCAGATTCTGAAGCTGTGACATATTTGAGCTTGATATTGATTCCCCAACACATGCTGTTTATTAAATCCAGGACTTTTTTGGCTTTTGGTTGTGATGTTTCAGCTGTTGCTTTCTCTGCTGCCATCTCTGGGTTTTATCCAAATAAATCTTGTCACTCTGTAGTAAAAGCAGAAAGGCAATAAAATTTACTCCTCTGGAACTGTCAAAATACATTTTAACATCTTGACAATTTAAATGTGGAATAAAAGTTTTCCTAATATAAACAAATTTTGACTCCATGTATAGAAATGTGAAGCAAATCATTTGCGGCTTTAGAAGGAGAGACTCCTTGGCTGGATCCCCATGCACTCCATTTAGTGCAGATTGAAATATTTTTAGTCCGGATGCAGGGTTGAGTTTGAATTGAGCCATCCCCATGTGTTTGCTGATAACTCAGGCTCAATTCGAATTCGTCCCCATGCAAACCATGCTAACCCCCTGCATGGGGAAACAGCATCTTTTTCTCTCCACCCGCTCTCTCCTGATAGGAAGCTGGGTTGACGTCACCAACTCCTGTGCTGCCGCAATAAAAATATAATAGTAAAAAAAAAAATGAAAAATGAAAAAGCCAGATGGTTCTGCAAAGCCACTACGGGGTTTGGCGGCAATTTCCCAGAGCTGTGCACCTCCACTCCACCTTGTTTGGCAGTATAGCACTAGTGCACAGTTTAAATTAAATTATCATGCCTGGCTGGCAATCAGGATGGGACAGCGATTGCATCCTTCACTGCAATCGGGGAATGGGGTGGTGGTGGAATAATGGTCATGGAAAGAGTTGTTTCTGTTCAGTCACCATTAATTGCCAAAAATGCCCAAACAGTTGCGATCCCCAACACACAGGACAGGAACAGCGAGCACAGGACGTGAAACCCCGCCAGCTAATGACATGAGCGTCAGTCTCTTCACCAAATAGCCCAGGACCATCCCCATGCACAGACTCACCCTCCAAAATGATGCGGACTCAGCTCCCAAACCACGCCAAGAACAGTTTTCTAGAGAACTAAATTTAGTGTGGATTTGGGCAATTTGGTCCACATATAGTCCAGTTAGGGAGCTTTGAATGGGAACGCTCCTTACCTAATTCAGATTCGATTTGGACTATATAGTGCTTGGGGGCGCAGCCCTTTTCTATTTCAAAGCAGTGAGAGAAACAAATCCAAACAGGAAAAATTAAAAGTAAAAAGTTATCTTTCTGCAAGCATATGAACCAATACAGATAGAAAGCTACAGAAACTTAGACGGACATAGCAAATACCTTCAAAATGTTTCCAGTTAAATAATTTTAAATTGATCCGTATTGTGATTATTACACTCTGGCAAACCCTTGTTGGTGTGCTATGGGAATAGGTGAAAAATAATTGCAGGATTCTGACTCATTAGTACCGTATTTTCCGGCGTATAAGACGACTGGGTGTATAAGACGACCTCCAACTATCCAGTTAAAATATAGAGTTTGGGATATACTCGCCATATAAGACAACGACACCCGGCGTATAAGACGACCCCCAACTTTTGAGAAGATTTTCCTGGGTTAAAAAGTAGTCTTATACACCAGAAAATACAGTATATAAATAGTCTATGAAAAAGGCTAACATAGTAGCCATTTCTGCTACAGAAGTTTGAAAATCCTTTGTAGAAGGCAATGTGATGAAGCTAGACATTCTTTTCTGTTGTGGAGCACTATAAATTAGCAAACAGCACGATCCAAAAACAGAAAGGAAATAATTTCCCCTTCAAGGGTTTTAAAGGCTATTAAGGAGAAGCATTCATTTTACATTTTGATGAGTACTTCTTAACAAGTACACAGCAGCTAAACGTCTATGTGCATGCACTCCATGAAAAAAGTAGATTAAATGATTAACTCAATGCTGTGTTGAGTTAAACCACATAACAGGATGAGCTAAGGAGGCCATATTTCCACTTATCTTGTAGGAGCCCGGTGGATGTGGCTTGCTCTGGGGAGATGTTGCCCAACTCCAGAAAGTGGTGGTGAAATGCAAATAGAGTTATCAAGCAAGCCATCTGGATCACTCCAAACAATAAGTGCAGAGAGACTAAATGAATTCTTTGTCTCCGTATTCACGGAGGAAGACAGAGGATACATGCCAGTAGCTGAGCCTGTATTTTCTGAAGAATTAAACTGGACAGAGATAACCAAGGTCCTTGCATTTCTTAATAAACGAAATGTTAACAAGTTACCAGGACCAGATGGTATTCATCCAAGAGTCCTTAAGGTACTCAAATACAAAATTGCTGACCTTCTAGCAAAAATATATAATCTTTCCCTAACATCAGGCTCTGTACCTGAGGACTGGAGGGTAGCAAATGTAACACCAATCTTCAAAAAAGGATCCAGGGGTGATCCAGGTAATTACAGACCAGTTAGCTTAACATCAGTTCCGTGTAAGGTGATGGAAACCATCATTAAAGACAAAATTAGTGTGCAGGTAGAGGAGCAAGCATTGCTGAACAAAAGCCAGCATGGCTTCTGCAAAGGTAAATCATGCCTAACAAATTGTTGGAGTTCTTTGAGAGTGTCAACAGACACGTGGATAAAGGAGAATGGTAGTCCCATATCAAAGCCAATGAGTAAACTCATCAGCCATGGAATAAAAAGACAGGTTCTGTCCTGGATTTGTGACAGGCTTAAGGGTAGGAAGCAGAGTGTAGTAATAAATGGGCAATCCTCAGGGTAGAAAGAGCTAAAATGTGGGGTCCACCAAGGTTCAGTTTTGGGACCAATGCTTTTAAATTTATTCATCAATTATCTAGAACAGCAGTTCTCAACCTTCCTAATGCCACGACCACTTAGTGGAGTTCCTCATGTTGTGGGGACCCCCAACCACGGTGGCGGAGCAGCTGGGAGGTGGGAGGGAGGGGCAGCGGGAGGCTCGTCACGACCCCTCTGAAAGGGTAATTCGACCCCCAAAGGGGTCCCGACCCCCAGGTTGAGAACCACTGATCTAGAAGAAGGGGCACATAGTAAAATAGCAAAATTATTTAGGGTAGTAAAAACCGAAAGAGATTGCCAAAAGCTCCAGAGGGATCTCTTAGCATTTGGTGACTGGGCAACCAAAGGCCTTTTCGCACACGGGGTTTTGGAACGCACGGAAGACAGCCCGGAACGCAGCATTCGTATTGCCGCAGCCGGGTTTGCATCCCAGCCCGTTCCGGGATGTCTTCCGCGCGTTCCAAGCATCCCCGGCCGTTCGGGGAGGGAAGTGTTCGCACATGTTTCCCTCCCTAACAGCCGTGGGCACACACACACCCCGCCCCGGCCAGCATTGGCTGAAAATCAGCCTCACAGCTGACAGGGGCCGCAGTGATCACCAACCTTGCTTGGCTGGCGATTGCGCAGGCGCACCGACACCAGTACACGAGGCAGGGGACCCACCAATTTGTGGGTCCCCTGTCCCATCTACCAGGGTCACTGACGCTAGTAGATGGGAGAAGGGACCCACATTTCGGGGTTTCTGACAGCCTTGCGCATGGGGAAGTGGATCCTTCCCAGCCCCGGCAGCCCCGTTGCGGCTGCCAGAGTTGGGGAGCCACCAAGATCGGCTTCCTCTTGCCCCTTTCCGGGGTGGGAGGAGTCTGATCTCGGGCTGGCTGGGGGTGAGGGGGCGAGGAATCCCTTGGGCAACTGGAGCGCGTCGCTCCGGTCAGCCAAGGGTCCTCCCTCATCATCGCGACCCTCTGCAGGGCGTAGGCACTTGGATGAAGGCACCTGGGCCCCACAGACGACCCACACCAACCCCCAGTGCCTGGGGACCAGGCAACCTTGCTTCCACCCCATCAATATGTGCAACCTTTTAAATCTTTACCAGATCCAGAAAAGGGCTCAACAAAGTCCCATATCACAGAACATGCGATATCAAAACATGGTAGAGTGTTGGTTTTTGCACACCCTAAAGAGCTTAAATATAAACACGCCTTGGATTCGGAAGATGGAGGGATAAATACAATATACAACTCAACCATAATGTGCAAGATGAGTTCTTGGGTGGCAATCACATCCAATAAATGTCAGGCAAATGGATTACAGTACTTTCCTTACCAGCAGATGCCATAAGTTGATGGGCAAATGGAACCATTTACATTTTTATCTTTCTGCTGGATGTGAATTTGTTATTGTTAGCTTCAGTACATTGTTTTATGGTAGGTTTTGTATGTCTATATATTACTGGTGAAAATTTTATGATTTGCTGTCTAAGCCATGTTTGAACAGTTTAAATAAACAAAATAAAAACTACTGCCAGCACTGATTACCATATCTAAGAATGTATAACAGTATTTAAAACAGAAATCCTTCATGGAGAGAGTCAGAGCAAAATTCAGGAATCATCTATAACAGAAAAACAATGGAGGTATAAGTCAACAGAACATATTCCATAGGGTTTCTATTTATTCAGTGCTTGTTTTTGGTTTTTAAATAATCTCAGGGTGATTATGCACTCACAGGGTGCATTCCCAAACAGATTATAATGAGCTTTGAGACCATTTGAGTGCTCACTGTTCTCAAAGTTTTTAACGAATCCACAGTTTCTGAGGATTAAAGGCCCTGAAATGCAAATTATCCATATTCAGATCAAAAGAGGTCTCACTGCTGGATTTAGAAATATTCCATTTTATTTAGCAAAATGGGAACACAAGCATTTTTTAAGGGGGGGGAGGGAACTATGTTTTAGAAGCGTTCTCCTCAGTTTCCCCATATCCAATGAGAAGCTGTAACTTGTGGTCCCCTCTTCCCCGGGATCTTCATTGTGGACTATGGAAATCTGCCACTGGCTGAAAGGGGAGGGGAAAGAGGAGAAAAATAAACAGAGCCCACAGTAGCTAAGGAACACAAAACAATCTAAAAAGATCAGAGAAATGTAGCAGGAATAAAAGTTCATGATCTCAATAATAGGGACTCGCTGGTAGGGATCAGACTTTAGCAGCTTGTGGAGTTGCAAAGTCTGTCAGATTTGTGTTAAAGGCTGCCTGCTCCCTCCCCTTCCCACCTCCCTCCCTCCCTCCGTTTCTTCCACTCTTTCATCAACCCCTTTTTCTTCACTCCCTGCCATTTCACACTGCTTGGATTTACCGAACTAGCGCAAAATACCATTACAAGAAGGGAAAGTGATCTTTAATCTTCCACTGCCTTGTTAACATGAAAAAGAAGCTGTGCTATGTTGGGGGGAGAAGTGGCGAACAAAAACTACTGCCAAATAACTCCATGATCTGATGCAGGGGCAGGATTATATAGAGGGTAGGGTTTGAATTGCCTGCCCCAATGAAGTAGGGTATGATGGTGTCCAATTGCTGACTGCATGAGGAGGGGGTTCTGCTGAGGGGAGGAGAGAAGGGAGGGGGGCGGTTCTCCCCTGCCAGGCACTGAAGAATGGAGAGTTCACATTAGAAGGTAACAGTGGAGATGCAAAAAACCAGACCTCGCTGCTTATTTATTAAAAACCAGTTTAAAAATGGATTAAACTGCCAAGTGGGAACTTAGTCACATAGTAAATTTTGCCTTTTCTTCCTCTTTCAATCTGTGTATCACATCTGTGGCCTTTGTAAGCAGTTCTAGGTTGCCCAGCTCTCACAAGAAATGAATGATCTCCCCCAAAGCATAGTAATTATATTCTTTGACCTTTTTCTTCCTGAAAAGAAAGACTTAATTCATCTCAGCATGCAGAATAGGTGTGAGTTGAGCAGAAAATCAAAAGAAAGGAGGGAAGGAAAGGAAAAGAAAAGAAAGGGGGGAAATATTGGTTTTGAATAAATGTTCATAAGACTAGTATTTTATTGAACAGAAAGAAGTATTGGCCTGAATTAGGGATTTGTACAAATGGGTATTTTAGCATTCAATTTGTAACTAATAGAATGTTAGACAATTTGTATTCATTTGAACAGATCCCCTTCGAATGCAGTAGGATTCTATTCAATACAAACATATTTATATGAATATCCGATACGAACGAATATGTATTTGATACCTATTCAATACATATCCGACTTGAACGCATACGTATTCTGATACGTATCTTGTAACAAATCCACTCTGAAAGCATCAAATCCAACCTGAACCTGCTTTTAATCCTCTCAATCCATGTTGAATGCATTTTGGATCCATTGCAGATGTGACCGGTCCATCCGCTTTCCTACCTCCCTGGTTTACAAACGTCCAAACTATTTGTACAAACGTCCAAGACATTTGTATTCATACCAATGTTAATATAAATGTCATAACATTCATGTCCGAATGTCCAAATTCATACGAATTTGTACGAATAACAGATGTTACAAATATTCATGCACATCCCTCGTCTGGATCTGTTTTACAAAGATTTGTGGCTGGCAAGATAGCAATGAAACATATGAGAGGGACAACCATAAAAGAGGACAACCTTTTCTTACTTTTCTTGACTTTGGGATCTGTTTTTGTGTCCAAGCTCCTAAACTGAATCTAAGCTGAATGTTGCTTACTTATTCTGCTATTTTTGGATATTCCAGAATAACATATAGTTATTCCAGAATAAAGCACTCCCTTGACTTCTCCCTCTCTTGCTTTTGTTAGAGTGTCCACACAAGATGCAAATCAGAACTGTGCTGAGGTCCTAGTGAGCTACTACCCTAAATAGGTTATGTTTTAATATGAACAAAAGTGGCAGATTTTGCCAACAGACTGCATTTTAGTACCCTTAACTTTGCAGTCTGAATACAATGCACAGCTGCTAGATGTTTACATATATTGCAAAAGACGTGGTAAGGATGTGGATTTCAGTCTAGTGAAATTCAATGTGGCATATGGACTGTCCCTCAATACTTTCCATGTCTTCAGAGGAGGCAAACCCTCCCCTTGAAGTTCTGATTGGTGGGTGATCATTAGGCACATTTATTTTTCAAAAAAGGAGCTTATAAGTCCAGATATTTATGTTCTTGGAGGTATTTTCACTCTAAAATGCATAGAAAAGTGTTTCTCTCTCTTCCCAAAAATTAAAAAACATGCTTGTTCTGTATAAATTACCTGGCAAAATTTATCAAGCATGGTGCTATTTGCCGTTCCTTCCTTCCTTCCTTCCTTCCTTCCTTCCTTATCTATCTACATAGTGTCAGGGAAGGCAACGCCAGGCTTAAAGGTGAAAGAAGCAAAAAGTATGGACAAATGAGGTAGGTTTGGGGCACTCAGGCGATTAACTGTGGCAAGTTCAAGTCTTGGTATAGGGGCCACCAAAAAAGCCTTGTCTGGTTGCACCCTAGCAAGGTTGTCTGATTTTATTAATTTTTGCTTCAGCCACACCTACCCCATGAGCTTTGGCATGTTTCTGTAGCTCTTGGTTGTCCTGTGGGGCCTGACTATCCATTGCTCTTTAGTTCTGACTCCTGTTTTATCCAGTGGTCCTGGATTATTCTTTCCTTTGAAATATTGCTTTTGCCTTGTAGCTTCTGGCTTTTAGCCCCAAGATCATCTTGGGCTGCTGCCTGCTGCATTAAAGCAAGAGAAGAGTGGATGGTGGCTCTCCAAATGCTGTTGGATTACAATTCCCACCAAGCCAAGATAGCAGCACCAGGGCCAACCCAAAGAATTTTTTGTCATCCCAAAGAAAATATTATTCTCACTGTTTTTATTGTGGATTTGGAGAGGTGATACTGAAACTATGTGCTCCAATATCCAAGTCCACCCAGCATTATTTTCTTAACCTATAGTGGACTGAAGATTGCTCCATTGTCTGGATTTTTTTTAAAAAATTACTGGAATATTGAACATGAAATCAGTTCTGCCCAAGGGGCAAAAACATGGTGTCATGCTTTGCCTATATGGTTAGGCTAGCTAATGGAAACTGTGGTCTATAGACCTTTTCAAGGACCACAAGTTCCTTATCCTTGCATTAAAACAAAAATATTCAATGTGATTCTCCAGATGTTGCTGAACCATACATTCCAGCAATTAACTCTCAGCATTCTGGGAGTTATAATTCAGGAACGCTTGAAGAGGAGGAGGAGGAGGAGGAGAGTTGGCTTTTGTACCCTGCTTTTCTCACCCATTTAAGGGGACTCAAAACGGCTGACAAAGCTTTTATATTCTTCTCCCCACAACAGAACACCCTGTGAGGTAGGTGGGGCTGTGAGAACCTAAAAAAGAGCTGTGACTAGCCCAAGATCACCCAACTGGCTTTGTGGAGGAGTGCAGAATCAAACTTAGTATTCTCAGATCAGAGTCTGGCTCTCTAACCACAAGACCAACACTCAGCTCAACCCTTAAGCTTCAAAGAAACTGAAAATATGGTATCTAGATTTTTACTCAAGGCTTGACATTCCTAGGCCAAGCCAAAAACAAAACAAAACAGGTGGGGGCATAGGTCTCCAGATAAATATTACTAAAGAATTTGCATTTCTTTTCTGCATATGGTACCTAGGAGTGACAAAGCACCACTTCTATTTAGTTCTGGATGTAGGAAAAGTTCAAATCTCTAGCTGAAGACAGTGTGGGAAACAGCAGATGATATGCTATTTATTGCCCTTTTTCAATAGTAATGGCCCTGAAAGGCATCTGTCTTTCTGCCAAACAGCAAAAATCAATTCCACAAAACCACTTGAATTCCAGAGCTCCTCAAAATATGAGCATCTCACTCTTCTGCTTGCTAATGAATAAGCCTGAACAGATGCTACCTCTCACTCCACAGCAATGGATGATGATCGGGGGGGGGGGGGGAATCAGAAATTGCCTGCCCCTTATAGACTCAGTTATGCCTGACACGTGGAGAATCAATTGCTTTAAGCTTCACAGGTTGCAAAGTCTTTATATATTGCCGTATCTCTTTGGGTCTCAGTAACTTTAACTTTGAACACCGGTACAAACACAGGCTGTTCCATTTTGCTGCCATCTTTTATGAACAGTACTGATGTTTCAACATTCCGGACAATTAACTTTACATAATCTTGAGACAGACTGAGGATGAGTCCGCATTCAAATGGGATCCTTGGGCAGACCAAATGGGCATGTCCTGTTCCCACCCAGGTTTGGGAAAGAAAGAGGAGAAATTCCATTTTTGGCATACATCATCAGAGGAAATGTTCTTGGGACAGTAGTGTCTGGCAGGCCCATAGCCAATTCCAAATATATTTATTTATTTATAAATAATAGATATATGGGGGAGGGAGTCACAAATTTGGGGGTGGATGAGTAATATATCACATCTGATCTTGCCTGCAAAGGGCTGGAGTTAATTACATTAGTGGATTAAAAATTTTGAGGGGGGCACAAAAATTGGCCAGGCCCATAATCCAGCGGGGGAGCAGAGGGGGGGCAGCCCATCCAAGCAGTTAGAAGGGATTCAGGACACCCCAAGGCTTGGTGCCCCAGATAGGTATTTTAAAGCTGGCCAGAAAAAGGCTGACTGATCAAAATGGCTCCCTGCTAAATTAGGCCAAAGTCCATCTAGTCCAGCACCCTGTCATACACAGCTCATCTAATCCAGCATCCTGTCTCACACAGGTCGTGATCACACCTGGTTGATCTAGGTCATCCTGTTCAGAAACTGAACTGAAGCTGTCCTAATCCTGTCCACACCCAATCCACAATAATCAGTTTTCAGATAGTCCTCAGTTTGGGCTGCTGTGCTCACACCTTTACTGTTCTCTTCCTGAAATTCCTTTACACAATTCTTTAGTTCTCCACCCCTACTGATTACATGAACACCACCTGCATTCTGATAGGATAAAGTTCTTTCAAAATAGTGGCAATGGGGTGTGTCTGGAGTTGGGCAGTGCTGAGGGCAAACATTGAGGTGAAGGGACTGTATCCCCAAACAGAAGCAGTTGAGGCATATCCCAGCCAGAACGTAGCCTCCAGAACATGCCCCAGCCTCCATAGCTGTTTCGGTAGAAAAAGGAGGGGCTGTAGGCTGCCATTTCCCCTCAAGCTGCTGAAAAACTTTCACTGCTCAGTCTTTTTCAAAGCAATGAAACCTTGTTTCCCTTACAGATTGCAGAAGGAAAACAGAAGTTACATTGTCCTTAGAACTGTATCATTTCTATTCTTGCTCCACACACTCTCTCTCCTCCTCCCAACAGTGCTTTTCTGTCCATTTAATTTTGAAATCCCTCCTGTTCTTTGCAAAAGTGCATTATCAGTCTAGCACAAACTAAATTTCTACTTTTTAAAAAATGATGGACAGAATCCACAAGCTTGCAAACGGAACAAAGGGCAATCAGGGGGTGGGGGCCATCCTAGGAATGGTGACAGAAGTGGAAAGGGATGCAAGAAAGGGGAATTGCATGTGTGCCACCCACAGCCAGGCATTGGGCAGAAGGGAAGGCTGGATCCACCCCTCCCAGGGTGATTCAACCCCCTCTAACCCTGTTCCGTGCTCACACAGGGGAAGTGAAAATGGGCTGGCTCCCCAAGAAGGCTTGATTCCTCTGTAAAAGTGAGTGCAAACTACCAACAACAGCACCTCGATGCAATTGGCCCACATCTGTTAATCAAATGCTGCATCTGGGTAGTGAATGTGAAGTGTCTTTGCAGGCAATGTGAAGGCCCCATTGCTGTTAATGCAGCCATTGTTCTGAAGGGACTGGGAGGGCATCTTCCCAGTCTTGCTGTCACAGCACATGTTCCCCAATGATCTCCTGAATTCCATCATGTATGCTGATGGCCCATTCTTGTTCCAGATCAGATGGCACTAGTGCAGTTGTGGTCCTGATTTATCAGTTCCACCACAAATCAAGATTACTGCACCCTTAGTATGGATCGGATCCAGATTATTACTATCCCTTGCAGATGATATAGACTGTGAGGATCCTTGATCCAGATTACCAAGTTAGTGCAAAATAAGTTTGGTACGCAGTGCTTCTGCTTCCATCTCCCATTTGGGCATTGCTTTGTGGACTAGTGTAGCCACAACCATCTTTGGAATTTGCTTCCAAGAGACTTGAAAGTCAAGGGCCATGGTTACACCTTTACTTTAATTCTTCTTCAGCCCAATTTAAACACCAAGACATTTTTTCCCTTGGATTTTCATCCTCGGTTTGGGTTTTCCTTCATTTGGGCCGACACAGCATTGAAGTTTTAATCCCCTTCCAGGAGGCCATTGTTCCAGCTCCCCTGCTGCCCAGAAAATGATACCTTGACAAGCCCCTCCCCCTCCCCTTGCCATGGCAGTCCTTCCACTGCCTCCCTCACTCCCCTTGCTGTGATTCCTTTGCTCTGTTGTTGAATCTGCCTCCTTGCCCCCCCTTGCTGTGATTCCTTTGCTCTGTCATCAGATCTGCCTCATCACCCCCCTTGCCTCACCCCTTGTTGTGATTCCCTTTTACAGCAGATGGAAGGTGTGACCAAGCCTTCCAAGCCGAAAACAGCTTCGATGCAGCTGCCTTCCTAAAATGGATTAAAATGCTAAGATGTAACCGTGGCCAAGGTGAAGTTATGGTGATCTGCCCCCAGCTGGATTGATGACTCAGCCCTTCATTTCCTTCATAATCCAAAGGCTACATATGAGTCAAGGGGAAGGAAATATCTCACTAGAGTGTGGTCACACACACAAAAAGCAAGGTATGTTTGCTTCTTTCTATTTTTAGCTTCTGTTCTTATGGTGTCTAATAATCTGCCAAACAATTAATACACAGTTGTTCAACTGGAATATTTCATAGTGTTGACTATATGACTAATGAGAGATCAGAATGGAAAACTGGCTGCTCAGCTACCTTGAAATTGGAAATTGATCAGATCTTAATTAAGTTTCCTTAAGCTATACAATATACTGAAATATAAAAGGACAAATTGTTGAGTAATGAAACAGAATGATGATGATAATGGTCTGATATGCTAGTTGCAAACACATTATCTATGTGCACAATCAAGTTTGGCTCTGAGGATTTTAAAAAAAACTCATAAAAACTCTGAGGATTCTCCAGGGACTATACTGAGGGTGTCATACATATCCATGCCATTGCCAGTATAGTCCTGGGATATATCAATCCAATAGCTGAAAACATTGATATTATTGCCATCTCTTTGCCTTACTATTCCTACTATCCCCACATGCTAACAAACACAGGGGGAAAAAAAAGGGAAGTAGGCAGGTTTGCGGATTATATCTCAGAATAAGGACCTGCCATCCACATGCTGGGGCAGACTATGACAGGTCCCACCTGGTCCCATTTCTGACACTGTAAGTATCATATTCATCCTTATTAGAGGTGTCTTTGCAAGTATTTTACAGCAGAGGCTGAAAACATGTATACAGTAAGACCATAAACAAATTCATGGCCTTTTTTGTGCTTCCCTCTCATCAGTCCAGGATCAGTGGGTCTGGAATAGCCCAGCCCACTGATCCAAATCACAGGGAGTGGCTACAAGGCTTGTGTGAGTTTCACAGCCAAATTCCTATGCGTCCAAAGGCTAGGAATGAAAGTTCCTGGTCTCAGGGCCCAGGGAGAACATCCTCCAGTAATCTGGAACAAGGGAGGCCGCCTTCTGAATGCCTCCTGTGTTCCAGATCAGGGTGCTGGTCCCTCTGGTAGTACCAATTAAATGCTGCTACCAGTGATCTGGATGAAAGGTTACTTTAATCCAGATCAAGCTCCATCTAATGCAGATGGAACCAGACCAGTGTGGGGAAGGGCCTTCATGGTCTACACTAACATGCAAATATTAACATTAACATGGGGTGTTTTTCCACTGTCACTAGAAGTACCTATTAAGTACCCATTAATGGTACTTAATGGGTACTTAATGGTTACTTCTAGTGACAGTGGAAAAACACCCATAGCTTCCTCAGGGTGCTGTCCTGTTAGGGAGGGTGGGTGGGAGGGTGGGTAGGTGGGTAGGGCTGCGAGGGAGGGGGTTACATTTTTAATTATGTTTTAATATTTGATATGTTTTATCCTTATTGTAACCCACCCTGTGACCATTTGGTGAAGGGCAGGAAATAAATAAATAAAATAACTTTACTGTGTTTACTATGTGGACCTTTTATCTGTATTAAGTGTCTATGCAGAAAGGGCCCATGTTGGAATCTTCATATCAGATCTTCAGGAGTACCCTCCTCTGATTTGTCTCAGTTGTAAACACTTCCGTAAGATGAAGCCTGCCTCCAGACAACAGCCAGAGAGAGCACAAGGAAGCAATAATGCTGGGTAATGGTTCTCTGCTATTATTGTTTTCTGCCTAGTACTGGCCAAAGCCCTGTCCTTGCACTTTTTGATAAAATGCAATCTGGGCAATTTGGCTGTCATTTAATTCCTGGATCTGCACATCACTGTGCATGCATGTTCAACTGTTTCAGGCTTGTTTCATGCACCCTGGACAATAGCTGCTCTGTCCAGAGAGGTAAATTGCTCCCTAAAAAGTCCTACAGCTGGAAAATACACAACCAGCCTTGGGTTTTCCAGTAACAGGATTATGGCACAGTTGCCTGCAATATATGAGGTGACCCCACCATAGTAGCACCGTAATGGCAATATATTGGTTCTGAATGAATGGTCATCAATGAAAAATAGTCCATGAGCTTCCATTCAGACTAACATAGTAGAGATTAAAGAATACTTTGTATGTATTGAATGAGAAGCATATTGCATTTCTAGAGGAAAAGCCTTCTGCACTGAAAAATCAATCTTAATCACAATCAAATACACACTCCCAGGAAACAAGGTGGCTGCTCTTCCCAGAGGCAAAGAAACCATCTGGTTTGTTTTGGTTCTGGTCTAGCATGTTCACACAGAGACATTAAAAGCTCCTACTGTGTGTTTCCCCTTGAGCTATATAGACTGAAAAGTCAGCCAGGTCACAAGGAAGGCTTAGCAATATGCCACGATGAAGAAAAGTCAACTCATGGAAGATAATTTAATAAGAGAGGAGGACACCTATGATAATTTAGGTGGGGTGCTGAAGGGCCAGGAGCTGCAGTCAAGTCTAGGGTTCCTTGGGTTCCTGCAGATCTAGTATAGGTTCCCCGGCACAGCCTGTCACCTCAGAGTCTTTATTCAGACATAACAAAAGGGGTATCTCAGAAAGACAAGGTGTGGCCCACATGTCCCCAAGCCATCTCTAAGGGTGCGTTCCCATGGTACTAATTTGTATCTCTATTGCCCCTCCACTGAAGTGGATTAAAGAAAAGCGGGTTCAATCCGGATTTAAGCGTTCCCAAGGGGGTAAGCAAAACACGCATTTAAAATGAATGGACTGTCCCCAAGGAAGCATGTTTTGTTTACCCGCATCTTTTTCTCCCCGCCCCTCGCTGTTTCATTGGGTGATCGGGCGGAAGGAATTTCCAGCTGCCGAAACGCCTCCCCCCCAGCCAGCAGTCCTGCAATCCTTTCCTTCAAAAAGACCAAAAGAAAAATTTAAAACTTCTCTGTTCGTCTCCCCTGCTTGCAAAGACTGCAGCCAGCACTCTTTACAAGATCTCCACCCAGCCAGCTCTTTTACACTTTCACTTTCGCGGAAGCAATTCATCACAATGTATCTTTGCTGTTTCTCTTTGGGATTGGAAAGAGAAACAGCAAAGAGAAAATGCCTGCCTAGATCGCTGTTTGCATAGATAGCTGGCTGGATGACAGGCAAAAGAGAGACACAGAGAGAGAGAGCGATGATCTCTCTGGCCGGCAATTCCCACCTGGGAGAGAATCCCCGCCCCTTTTGCCACGGAGCGATCCTGTGGAAAATGTTGCGCTGAAAACCCACGTCTTCCAGAAAGTACTGCTTTAAACAGGTATTTTTAAAAGCGGGTTTTCCCCATTAGCGGCACTGGAAACCCAGATTAAAGCCGTGCATGGGACCGCTCCGTGGCAAAAGAAGATTTTCAGCAGACATATTATTGCATGGGAACGCAGCCTAATTCACTTTTCTAGCACAGAATGTTCAGGAGAGGCAAATGAGTGTGTGAACAATTCCATCTCAAAGCCTTCCCTGAGGCAACTCAAAGTTGCTTTTTTTTCTGTTTCTGATCAGAGCCAGGGAGAGGCTGGGGCAGGTCCACTGTGGTCTTGGAGGAAGCTGGACATAGTATGAAGACCTGAATAGGTGGCAGCTCCTTTTCTGGACATTTTGGTCCTAGCAAGAGTGCTGCAAATGAGCGGAGCTCTTCCAAGCATATTAGTCTGACTTCAGTTTCAAAAAGGCAAGAGCCTCATGATCTGTGCAGCATGGCAGCACTGAATTAAATAGCAAATAAGCATGGCTGCCTCCAGACTTGCAGAATAAATCCGCAGTTAAAGGGAAAAGTGCACCTTATTTGCTGCGCAGCAACAACCAGCCATCCGGACTAAAAAGCAGCTCTGTAGCTTCCTTCTCAGAAGCTGCAAGAGCCAAGTCAGCATGCACAGCCAGTCAGAATTCAGCTGCCCTTCCTGCTCTCGTTCACCTCTTCTCGTCATTCTGCCTGTACTGGCGGGAAAATTCAAATCTTTATACTGAGCAGCGAATGCTGTTAAATCAGCATTAAGGTAAGTGTGCAGTAGCAATCAGATAATGCACCGCCATGGCAATCCATTGATTGTTGTGTGTGATGCCCCAATCACGACTACACATTCCACTGCACAGCTCTGGGTGCAGCAATGACATCTTTTAAACAGTTGTGATAGATTATGCTTAGGGTCTATTTAAATAAGGCCAATAAATGGAAACCCCAGCACAGATTTCCCTGGGGTGCTGTAGCCAGAAAGAGACCTGCTGCCCCCCCCCCCATCATTCTCAAGAGGTTCCTTCAGATTGTATGTTATGTTCTTTCTCTTTTATGAGGCTTGTATTTTGTATTCTGTTGACCTGTCACACTGGCTTTCTTGTAACATTGCCTCAAATGAAAGCTTCAGCTATCCAAACTCACGCTCATTGTCTCCAAATCCCCTAGAACCTATTGCTCTGCTGATACCACACCCAAAATAATTTAAATAGTCTCTTAAATAGTGACTTCAAATAGTGTTAGGCTGTGGTCACACTTAAGGTTTAATCCAGCTTCAGTCCTCTTTCAGAGTGAGAGAAAACATCAGCAAAGTGACAAGCAGTTTTCTTTCACTGTTAAATCACTCAGAAAATTCACCATTGGGATAGATAATGTGGAAAGAAAATTACTGGTCACTTTGCAGATGTGTTCTTTCGCTCCAAAGGTGGACTGAAGCTGGATTAAACCTGTGAGTGACTACAGCCTAAGACAGGGGGGAAATGAACCTGTGCAAGATAGTTCACTTTAGCTATTCCCATGTGGTTCATCTTCGGATGTTGTGGGAACACAGTTCCTATGAATTCCAACAAAGATGGCTAATTGGCAGGCAGAGTGGAAGATGAAGGGTTTAAAAACACACACACTCAACAAAAGATGTCCACTTTTGCCCACTAATGAATAAGGAACTAAAAGCAAAAGTGCTAAAATGTAAACTGTGAGAGCTTGATTTGTCCGACAGCTTTCCAGATTTCTTGGGCACATGACCTTTATATCACCTGAACTCTGATATACTTTACCTCAGTAGAGATTCAGAAGGAAGGGCAAGGCTTTAAAAAAAAAATCTAGATTTTCGTTTTGTTTAAAAAAAAATCAGGAAAAATCATTCTTTCACACCCCAATATCAATTGGTGGCTCTTGAGAAGTTTTGAGTTCCAACAGCTCCCATTAACTCCAGTCAACACTCAGGTTGTATTCACATACCTAAGTTTTAATCTAGACTCAGTCCACCTTCAGTGTGAGAGAACACAGAACACATCAGCAGAGTGGCTAGACATTTTTTCCTGCATTGCCTAACTTCAAAGGGTGTTTTTCCACCGCAGCTCTTAGATACGGATCTAAGAAGATACGGATCTAAGGAATGGGTAGATCCGGATTAAGTAGATCCGGATTAAGGGAAGCACTCAATGTGTTTCCACGGGAGGTATAGCACCCATTAGCAATGGGTGCTAACCCCCCCTGCCATGGAAACAACTTTGCACCCATGTGAGGAATCCGGATCGACCCCCAAGGGGTTGGTCTGTCACCCCAGGTGTCTCTGGGGACAGGGGGGTGCAATCTCCGAAGTCCCAGCTTCGGAGTGATTTTGGAGTGATTTCGAAATCATTTCGAAATGACTCCAAAGTCCCTCCGAAGAGGACTTCAGAGAGGCTCTGGGGCTGTCAGCGCGGTCTGTGCGCCATTAGCACAGATCGCACTGACTTCCTTCCGAAGTCCCTCCGAAGAGATCGGCAGCCAGACTCTGGAGTCAGTGCTGCTCTCTTCGGCGAGACCCCAGAGTTCCTCCAAAGCAATCGGCAGAGACTTCGGAGTCTTGCCGCCGGTCTCTTCGTAGAGATCAGCACAGACTTCGAAGCCGCTCCAGAGCCTCTCCAAAGTCCATGGCGATCGCTTCGGAGGGACTTCGAAGTCATTTTGGAATGATTCCAAAATGACTCCGAAATCACTCCAAAGCTGGGACTTTGGGGCTCCCCCCCCATGGGTGCATCCCCTCCCCCTAGCCACCTCTAGACCCCATTGCCTGTTTCCAGCGGAAACAGCCTCCCTTTGATCCATATTTTATGGGAGAAGACCCCATTGTAGATCCCATTAATGGGGTCTACAGAAAATCTGGATTAAAGCCCAAAAAGTACCCATTAGATCCAGATTTCCCCCACGGCAGTCGAAACAATCGGGTCCCAAATGGGTGCCATGGTGGAAATGGGATCATCCGTCTCACACCCAAATGGGTCCTTAATGGGTGCAAAAATAGGTACTATTTGACAGTGGAAAAACACCCCAAATAATCCTACCTTGTTAGACAGTAAGCAATAAGTTTTGAAGCTAACAAAACTTGTGGACTCTATTCTTTGGTAACCAGACTGCTGTTGTTCTCTGGCACAGAAGTACAGCTCTGCGACTTTGGAGAAAATCCCACACAAGAATATCTTTGTTATCCAAGAAAAAACCAACTCTTCTTTTTCTTTATAGTATGAAATAAAGCCCCGGTGTTCCTGGGTTCCGGACTGTTTCTAACTCGGGAAATACAGGCACCTTAAAATAGGAAAGAAAAACCTTCCCAGTCACTGGCTTTGGTCCTAACGCTAAAGCTGCACTACAGCTGTAGACACACTTACTGTGGAGTAAACGCCACGGTGCGTAATGGGGTCTTGTTTTAAAATTCAAAATAAACACACGCTGGAAAATTCAGCAGCTTTTTCACGAATGCAAAACGCGCCCACAAACATGCATTTTTCTTTTTTAAAAAATTCAAACGTGCAATATTTTCTAAGGCACATAGCTCAGTCTGCCTGATACGGACGCAAGTCACCCAAGTTAAAGAAACCAAAATGCAGAAAGAAAACTACAGCTCCCAGGGTGCACCAGGGATCAGTTCTCTGTCGGGTCGGTCGGGTTTCCCACGAGCATAATACAGTGCACGTGGTTTCAACATGGCTGCGTTTGTGGATTTGAATCTCCCCTACTTGCCGGAGAGGGAATCAATGCAAAAGTTGGTGGAAGCTGCTGCTCACCGTGAGTCCCACGGACGCTAAAGCGCGGGCGGGGACGCGAGAGATGGGATGGGATGGAGAATTGGTTTAGAAATGGTTGTTTTTACCGGGAATTGAAGGTAATCAGGGTTATTTGCATGCGTGTTTCAAGGGCCCGGAGTTTGTAAACATATTATAAACATCGCCTTTTC
Organism: Aspidoscelis tigris stejnegeri; assembly: GCA_023333525.1. Classification (NCBI taxonomy): domain Eukaryota; kingdom Metazoa; phylum Chordata; class Lepidosauria; order Squamata; family Teiidae; genus Aspidoscelis; species Aspidoscelis tigris. The sequence continues at coordinate 83,402,320 of JALMGA010000002.1, read as the reverse complement.
TCCTTCCTTCTTTCCCCCAGGTAGTGAGTGAATAGGAGCGATGCAAAGATTTTTGTGCCTGGGAAAAGGCCTTCTGAGGCCTTTTTGTCCCCCAGGTTGTGAACTTTGGTGTAATGGGACCTGGTGGCAAAGAAACGTGATGTCTGCCCATCCCCGAGTTCACACATAACACGCCAGGCAGAGTTGCAGACTGAGACAAAAGAAGAAAGGCAGAGTGTTTATTATGAATAAATATTTGCCTCGGTAGCTAGCCAGTTTGGTCTAGTGGTTAGGGAGCTGGACTCTTCCCTGGGAATACCGGGTTTGATTCCGCAATCCTATATGAAGCCAGCTTGGTGACCTTGGGCTAGTCACAGCTTTCTTCTGAACTCTCACAGTCCCACCTACCTCAGGTGTTCTGTTGTGGGGAGAAGAATAGAAAGCTTTGTCAGCCACTTTGAATCCCCTTAAAAGGGTGAGAAAAGTGGGGTAGAAAAGCCAACGCTGCTGCTTCAGCTTCAAAACCAGACAGGCTCAGCCCAACAGACTATAATAGTTTCTGGGGACCCTATGATTACTGGCTCCCTCTGGCACAAAGTCCGTTGCAATCACTGATAGCTATTAAATGCCGCACTGGTGATTTGATTGGTGTAATAATAGAGGTCAATGAGCAGTGTATTTCACTGCAAAGATTCTAATTATGTTTCTTATACCTGCCATACACTCATTAAGAGAGGTGTGATTATAACATTTATGTACTTTCGGGCAGCTAGTGTGTATGTGGTATGGGGATTAAGGTGGTATATGCATCTTGGTGGGGTTCCTGAAACGGTATGTATGAAGTGCTTTGAATGATTGCGCAGAGCTGCATAGCTGATGTTTTTCCTCACAGCAAGCCAGAACTGACCACATTTGGGATATCATGTCTGTACATATTCTCCTGAGGGAGACAACTCTGTACAGAGCTTACATTGAGGTCTTTGAAAGCTTGATTCTTGTCAAAAGGACAGTCATGGCAGTGATGTGCAATATAAATAAATTTTGGGAGCTTTTTGTCTGCACAAAAGCTTGATGAGAAAGTTGAAACGCTCCTTTTCTTCCCACACCAGTCCTATCAAGAATGAGATAGATTTAACAACAACAATAATAATAGAAACTTTTTTTCCATGCATGCTTATTTAAAACATATTGTGCCTTTTATTAAAATTCCAGAGTTATTTGCAGAACTTTTTGAAGACCGAGGTTTTTTTGTTTAAGCACAGTGGCAGGGCTAAGTTTTTGTTCAAATCTGACAATAAGCAGGTGGCCGATTTTGCTGCATTCTTTGACGATGGGTACAACTGAAACGACATGTTATACTGCACAATGCAGATTATGCCAAATGAAATAGCTGTCCAGCATAAATCCAAGTTGTTAGATTATAATGCAGAATTATATCATGCAGTACCAGCAAGATAGCTTTGTAAAGTTCACAAGAAGCACAGAAACCCATCAGCTAATCTTCTTTCACTAGCGTGTTTGTGTGCGTGTGTAGTGGTTATTCATCAGATATGTCTGTGCAAGGAAATCTGCTAGTCTAAGTTAGGGGGAGGAATAATGTTTGATTTGACTGTTAACTATTTTAACTTTTTTTCTTTTTAAAGTTGGATATTCAACTGTAGCAATAAATTACATTGTTGACTATGAAGAAAAGAAAAAGGTAATACAGTACTTTAATAAAAGCACTTGTGCAAGATCTTATGAAATGCAGCAGTCCCTCATTATTTGCTAGTTTTAGGTTCTTGGAAAACCTTGTAAATCTCCAAAGTACAACGCTTGGTGTTGTGAGACTTATAAAAAATTCCAAACTCTGAACTGACTGCAGCCAGCAATTTCAAAACCCCATGACTGAAAAAAGTGGGAAAATACCTATCACCAATGCTAACTTGTGACTATGCAAGTTGTATACAACTATACAAATCTGCACTTTCAGATGGTAAAGCATATACATAATTAAATTACAAATAAAGGGGAAGACAGTGATAGTTGGATAGGGATTGGATAGGAACTGGGGCAAGAGGAAGGGATATATTGCAATACCTCTCAAAGAAAAAAAGGTTTTTTTAAAGGGCTCTAGCACAGTCTTTCTGACAACAGAATCAGTGATTCTTTGCTGGATCAGTGAAAGCCATGCTGAGGGGATTGTGCCTTATTAATGAAGTCATGTAGCCTTTCTTTTCTGTTCTCTTCTAACACACTGGAAGGGGATCCAGTTCTCTGACCCTTTCCTGGCACTTAAATAATTATCATTTATGTATTCATTATTTTGGATTTTTATCCCACCTGTACCCAAAGGCCTTAGGCTGGGTTACAATGTTAAAAACCAAACATAAAATGAGCCTACTAGGACATATAGTGTATGTGCCTGGTTCTTTCAGACCATCAAATGAACACTATAGCCACCAGAGGGCTACAGTTTATAACTGTGGGTGTGTTGTTCATTTGTCCTCCCTTAGAGATCTTTGGTTGAATCTAGAAAAACTAACTTTTTGCAGAACAGGCATCAATCATCTCCATCCTTTCCAACAACATCCAAGCACTTCCATTAATTTCAAGTGAGAAATTTCTGTTGCTGATTTCTTCATCATTTTGATAGAGCTGCAAAGCACTAGGATGGTAAAAAAGCAGTAATTCAATAAAAAATTTAGGGAAAAGGCACAAGTGTTTGAAAATATGCAAAATATCTATTTTAGCACCAACAGTATTATTATTTTTAAAATTTCAAAATATTTATATCCCGCTCTTCATCTGAAGGTGTCAGGGTAGCTCACCCAGAAATTAAAATAATTAAAAATTAAACAAAATGTAAGTAAAACATACTACTTTCCCGTTCCATAAAGCTTCCAGTCTGCCAAAGTGCAAGGGAGCTGGGAACAGGCATTTTCTAACTTTCACCTTCACCCCACAAAAAGGAAAAGAAAATTCTATCACAGTCAAAATTTGACAGCTTTTCACTTATGAGTAATGGGTTGTTGCAAACATTGTGAATATATGGGGCTACAATACTCCAATGTTATGTTTACATGGATAGCAACTTATAAGTTGTGACCTGTGGTCTCTTACTGGAAAATAAATTGAACTGAACTTACTGGGTTTGATTTGGAGCACTCACATGAACTGAAAAGCTGTGCTTAAAATAAGGTTCTGAGTGTGATATTCTCCAGGCTAGTTACATTAAAGTCAATATTAAAACCCACGTGCAAACAAATACTCTGAAACAATAAATAACAGACATGCATAGTAGATACATAAAAACGCATGTGTGACTGAACTTAGTTCTATCACAGTGACATTAAGTAAAAACTATCTAGGGTTTGTGTATACCTGTCATTTATATATAGTAAACATGCTTCTGGGTTTTTTTTTAAATTCTAGGATATTATCAAGCCAGTGTCTTCTTCAGAATTGTTTCCAGTCTTGCCTCTGGTTCAGGTATATCCAGTTTTATATTGTGACTAGTTCATGTTATTTTTTTCATATTCATTGGATGCCCTTTTTGAATCCTTAGGGATAACTGACAAGTGAAGTTTGGTTGTACTGTCCAGGGTTGGTCTTAACATAGAACTTTGGGGGGGGGGGGTGAAAAACTTTGAGGCAAAAGGCATAAGTCAGATTTAAGAAAACATGATGGCAATGAACCTGAGACCCTTTCTGCACTAACTTTAGATCTGGATTAGAGAGCCTCTTAATCTGGATCATGGGCATCTCATTCTCACAAAATAGAGCCTGATCCAGATTAAGAAGCCCTTAATCCAGATCTGTTGTAAACCTGTTTAGCTGGTTCGACAAATGCACCAAAGGTCTTGTCCTAGATCATGGGAGGTGTGCCTCCATGATCTGGAACTATTGGGGGCTGCTTTTCAGTGGCACATCATAGCCCTCCATCAGAACCCACCATCACCAGGCTCTGAGGCGAGAAACTATTGTTCCTAGCTTTCAGAGGTATGTGGGTGGGTGGCTGTGAATCTTGCATGAGCTTTGCACCTGCAGGGAGCCTTGGGCCGAATCAGTGCACGTAGTGCTAATCTGACCCGCACCTCTATGTGATCTAGATCTGTGGGTCTAGTTATTCCAAATGCATTGATCTTGATTTCTCAAGGTAAGTACAGAAAAGTCCTGAAACACTATGGGCTTATAAGTACAGAGTTGTAAGTTAACGTAAGTACATAGAAACTCATGGCTGTTCTTGCCCTGGTTGATCACAACTGAAGGGCAGTGCTGAGGAGCAAATGCTACCTGTAAAAGACATAGATGCTTAACTGCAGCAACTCATGGTACCTTAGTGAAAACTATTTGACTCTTCTGGGGAGAGGAGGTGTAGGAGCCTTCTGTAGTATAGTCACAGTGGTTTTGTTTAAGTAGAAATGGCAGCCAGCAAATATACATTCCCCTTGGTGATAGTGAGAGGATTTTGCGTGGGGACCCATTTTGAGTGCAGCCTACTTTCTCATCGTTATACTAATGCTAAATAGGAGGCCTGTTGCCAAGGTTTCTAGCTCACAGCTTCCCCTCTACACCTTTTCAGGGGAAATCCAAGCCAATTAAGATTTTGTCGCGCCTAACACTTGTTGTCTCTGATCCATCTCACTGCAATATTCTGGTAAGTTTACCTTGCTGCTCACAACCGAAAAACAATAGTGGTTTAAAATCTCTTGGGTTTCACAGTGGTTGGCTGCAGCTAAAAAGCCTATTTCTTCTCAGTCCTAGCACACTGCTGACCTGCAGAATCTCATTCTACCTGAAGGCAAAATAGCCACAAATATATATGTTTATATTTTCTAAAAAGATCTTGTCAGATTTCTCAGGTATAAAACTACCTGGGGCTCTTGGGTTATGAAACCTGATTTACAGAGTTGCAAATATTCCAATACAATTTTACTTACTCCCACAAAAGGATTTTTCTAATCTGCTTAGTAAGGTATGAATTTATTTTAGTGGTACATAAATCACTTGGAGGCTTCTGTTTGCCTCAGGCAAAAGGTCATTTATGAGTCTTCACTGTACTGACTGTGTTATCCACCAGGAATCTAAGCCTTGTGGGAGCAACAAGAGTGAGGTGGATTAACCAGTTATGGCATATTCTGAGGAGAACATTCTGAGGTTTGGGGGAGTTGATGCTCTTCCTTGTTCCTCGGTTTGCTAGGCATATACATAGATTATGTGCTGTTGCTGGGGCACTGAGTAAATAAACCTTCATTAGCGTTCTTGAGAAATACTTCTTTCCATCTTCCATCAAAGAGTAGACTATAATTAATTACATGGCTTTTTCTAAAAAGGCCATTCTATACTTCTGAACCTGACCTCTGTAGAGCAATAGCTTGTACGGCTGACCCTCTGTATCCATGGGGGATAAGTACCAGTTCCTACCGCGGTTACGGGAAACTGGATATTTGAAACACTGGAAAATCTCTTTAAGATCTCCCATAATTCCCAGGAAATCATGCAAGGTTTCATGCTATTTCTGACTGCCACAGGCCTCCAGGAAGCCTCCAGGAGGCCTAATGGCACTGGTGGGGTGTGGGGGAGGCTGGTCCAGTTGACTATAGAAAAGTGAAACTGTGGCTATCTGATCAGTGGATACAGGGCACGTCTGTGTTCCTGAAAATGTTGCACAAAGCTTAAGGTTTATGAGAGTAAATATATATGTAAGCTGGTGCTGCCCCATAGATTACAAAACACTTAAATATGCTAGCTGCTGTAATAAAATATAGGCCCTTTCTGCATTTACCTGTCTTTAGTCAGAATCAGCAGGTCTGGGTCAGTCAGGCCCACTGATCCCAACCAGAGACGTTTTCGCACGGGGGTGTTTGGAACGCGCGGGAGACAGCCCGGAACGCGGCAAACGCATTGCCGCCGCGGGGCTTGCGATCCGACGTATCCGGAGCTGTCTCTCGCGCGTTCCAAATGTAGAGCACTTTGAAGTGCTCTACATGCGTTCGGCCGCGGACGAACTGCCCGCAGGCGTTCGGGAGGAGAAGGATTCGCGCTTGCTTCTCACTCCCGAACAGCCGCGGGCCCGCCTCCCCCGCCAGCGCAGGTTTGGCAATCAGCTGTTTGACAATCAGCTGATTGCCGATCTGCCTCCGCAGCTGTCTCCGCGCCCCTGGCCGGCCTTTGCCGGCCAAGACAGTTCCGGGCGCTTTTACCGTTCACACACAGGCGCGCCGGAACGCGTTCCGGCGCGCCTGTGTGTGAACGGTGAAAGCGCCCGGAGCTGTCTTAAGCTTCCCGCCTGAACGCGTTCCGTTTGGAACGCGTTGCAGTGCGGAAAAGCCTCAGGGGAAGTCATGGGTGGACTCAGCACCGTCTGCACAATGGCACTATCTATACCAGTCCATGTCATAGTCTTCAAGCTTCTGTAAGCTTTATAGCCACCTTCCCCCCGCCCCCCCCCCCCCGGCGCCTCTTTGTCATATACAAATACGTACACTCTTCCCCTGGATCTAGACCACATCCCAAAATAGTCCACACTTCTAAATGAGGAGGGGTGGAATTGTAATGTATTATAGGCCAAATACACATGGTCCAGAAAGCAGGGTTTGAGTACTTTTGGAAAAATAAGGCTTATATTCAGATCACATTTATCTTCAATGGGTGTATTTATGGAAAAGCACACGTCTGGATATTCATATGGCTGTTTCTGCACTGGACCTTATTCCAGCTTATATCACAAAATAGGAGCCTACCATCCACAGGCTAGTGCAGCCTGTGCCACATGTGCAAACCTGGGGCTTATGTGCATTCTACTTTCTGGGTAATCTGAGAATGATGTTTTGGTACATTTTATTTTGATGTGCTTTCTTCCTACACTAGAGGGCAACATCAACGAACATAAAATTTTACGACATCTTTGCTGTATATCCTAAGAATGGAAAACTCTTTCATGTAAGTTAAATCGTGATATATATTTACATACATTGTTTGCAGATCCAATGGAATATATCCTGTAAAGTCATAGGAAGGAAGTGGGATGATACCAGATACTGGTCTGCTGTTTTTTTCTTATTGAGTCCTTTCCCTCTCAGCCTAACCTACTTCAGAGAGGATAAAATGTTGTGATGATAAAATGGAAGAAAGGAGAAAACTGTGTGTCACCTTAAGCTTATTAAAACTAAGGTGAGCCAGTTTGGTCTAGTGGTTAGGGAGCCGGACTCTTATCTGGGAATACCAGGTTTGATTCCACCCTACCCTATGAAGCCAGCTGGGTGAACTTGGGCTAGTCACAGCTGTCTTCTGAGTGCTCACAGCCCCACCTACCACACAGGGCGTCTGTTGTGGGGAGCAGAACAGAAAGCTTTGTCAGTCGCTTTGAGTCCCCTTAAATGGGTGAGAAAAGCGGGCTAGAAAAGCCAGCTCTTCTACTTCTTCTAAGATGGAATGTAAATGTCATAAGTAACTAATAAATGTTGCTTATCATTTCAGATGAGTAAATGATTATGCTAGGAAGCTTTCAGTTAATTGTAAACACTTACAGGAACAAAATTCAAAAATAATATATAATGAATAAGGAAGCACATGGCATATTCACATTTCTGCTTAGTAAGCGGAGAAATGATTGTTCAGTGTCAGCCTGTAGCCATCTCCAGACAGCAGCTGAATATCATGCTAAGAAATGATAATGTGGACTGTTGCTCCCCTGCCATTATCACTTCTGGACTGGACAGCACCATGGCCTTTGCAAGTTTTGAGTCATGCATGCACCTCAGCATCCAGGTTCCTGGAATGCCCGGATGTATTTCCTCTGCACATGTGTGGAAACCTGTTTTTTCTTCCATATACGGGCACGGGATGGAGTCTTTGTCATTCCATTTAGAAAGTAAATAAGTGACCTAAACAATGCTTTTGCTGGAAAACCCACAACTAGTGCTGGGTTTTCAAGTAGTTGTTCTGGGGGGAGAGGGGAATAGCAGCACTACAATGGGGTTGTCTATGATACATGAGGCAACTTACTGCCATAATGGCATTAAATTCCCCCTGGCTGGAAAAGGCCTGCATTTTCTTTGATATTTTGAAAGCGCTTCATAACTTCTGCTTGTTGTTAAATGGGTCTTAGTGGTGCTCCTTTAAGAAGAATGCTAAGGCAAGTAAATCATAATAACATTGCTAACAGTCTTACTGAATGTCTTAAAATATTGTCTAACTATGCAACCACATTCCTGGGCAGATATTTAGTTTTGGTTTCCGAGTAGAGCTTGTAGAATGAGGAATGCCTCTATATCCACTAGGTGGGGCAATAGCTTTTGTTAAAGGGATATGAGAAAGCTGGGAAAAGAATAGGTGGCACTCTTCCCACTTTGCTCCTTTTACTTTTTTCTGATTTTATTAATTGAGTTCAGGTCGTATTTGATATTTTCAGAGCGCAGATATGTTACGCATATGTATGGGATACGTATTCATTCGTATCGGATACTTATCAGATACGTATTCATTCATATTCATTTGTATCCAATATGTATGAATAGATTCATATCGAATAGAATCTTATCACATTTGAATGTGATCTATTTGTACAAATACGGATTTTCAAATATTCAATTAGTTATGAATCAAATGTCAAAAATTTGTGTATTTGTGCACACCCCCACTGCTCAGTCTAGCAGCAGTGTCCATTATTTAGAACATGAGTCCAATCCTACTTAAGCTTCAGAGCATGTCCAGGGTGGCCACTGGCAGCTTAAATGTAAGAGATATCCTTTTAAGGAAAAAATAAATTGTGTTTTCAAACCTGTGATATAGGTGGCTTGTACAACCCTGGATGTGGACCTCATATGCATCCACGTAACAGAAAAGCTGCCCTTCTACATCAAAAGACCCTCAGTTAATGTGGTAAGGTGATCTAAAGGTTTGGCATGCTATCCTGGTATTGCTTGGCCAATAACAGCCAAGAGCTTTGTCTTCCTTGGAGGAATGCCTCATGTATTTTCCATGTAGTAATGATTTGCTGTGCTCAGCTAGTGGTGGTATGAAAATAAAGTGTAAGGCAACAAAGTTTTTCCTGCATCTTTGATACATTTATGGATACACAAGACTAGGGAGGTTTTTGTTTTGTTTTGGTTGGTTAATTGGGCTATAAAACTTGATGATGGTAGCGATTATGATTTTACAACTTTACATCTTTCATTAGTAGTGTCTGCCCCAAAAAGTATTTCAGCAATACAAAATCCCAAACTATGCTAAAAGAATGCAGTACCTGCATGGAAATAACAAAATAATTCCACATTTTTATTTTGAATGTAAAAAAACAAAAGATTATTAATTGTTTCAAGTGGCCATTGACATTTTTCATTATTACTTATGTAAGTAACTCAATATTACACTGGAATCTCCAAGTTATCACAAGTATTATAACCGTAAATTTGGTGGACCAGTCAAGGAAATATAACCAAGAATGTTCTGTACCTCTTTTTTGGTAACCTAGCATCAACATTATCAACAGTCTCTAGAATAGGAATGTACACGAGCTGAAAGTTGTGGTTCACCTTGTAGCAAACTAGAACAGCAATCCAGGAGAACCATTTCGTGTGAAATCTAGAACTGGCTGGAGAGTTCTATAAACTGGCTACCATGTTCACCAAACCCTTTCATAACATACTTTAGCCTCTTCCCTTTCCCCATCATGCCTGCTGTTTCCCGTGATCACACTCCCTTTTTCTAGATCATGCCTTGGCATCCTCCTCCTCCCAGATAATTCCCCACCGTCCCAGAGTTGGGTGTCTGCGAGCTCCTACCTGCTTTCCTTGGCTTTTGTGGCCTTCCAGGCCTAATACCAGGCCTTCTGGAGTGGTGGGCTACAAGTCCTCCTAGGTGATCTCACAAGTCCACTTCTGACCATCCACTTCCTATAAGCCTCAGATGTGACCAGTCAGGGTGCTGGTGGAGTATCATCTGGAAAAAGGGGGGATGCAGTGTACAATCCAAGAAGGAGGTTGTTAGGGCAAATGTGAGGGAGAATCCTAGCAATGAACCATTAATCAAATCTTTCCCTATTAGATTCAGTTTTGGACCAAGCCCATAACCTTTAGTGGGGTTTGGTCTAATAGTGAACATCATGGATCCCCTGGGTTGATATGATCCTAAGGGTCCCAAGCTGTGTAGGTACAAAAGAAGACAGAAGTGTTGCCCTTATGAGTGGTGTAAAGAAATAGTTTCAACACCCACAGCCGTTAAACGCAATGTTGGACCTAACTTTTTTTAGGACAGATGAGGCAGGGCTGAGTAATTAAGTCTTTAGGAGACTACCTTACACCCTCCATTTAGAGAACTGGGAAGAACTATGGCAAGCTCACTTTGCTGTTTTCTGTGCTATTTTGTGACCTTTGTCCTAAGTGAGTATAGGGACATAGCTTGGCCTGCTTTTTACTGGTGAATTCAGTACCCCTAGCTAGCTCATTTTGCATAGGTTCTTTCTATGGTGCTTGTAAAATATGGCGGGTAGGCAGACAGAGAGGTGCTGTGGTGTTGCTGAATACTACACCTGTTGTTGTTTTAAATACTGCTGTTATTAGATTACAACAAAACAGTGTGATTTGGAATGACTGCTAAGAAGTACCTTCAAGTTCAGAAAACCTTGTGTGTTGATATGGTATATTCCTATTATGTGTCAAGGGGAGAATTCAGTTTTTCTTGTACAGTTGTTTTTGTCCCATTGTTTTCATCTGTTTCACATAGGAGGTGAGAAGGAAAAAATCCACATCAATAATAAACAATAGCTGTGAGACTTGACTGTGTCAGTTCCTTCAACTTATCATTATTTTTCTTTCATGTGAAGGCAATAGATCGAGGCATATACTTTGAACTTATTTATGTGCCTGCCATCAAAGACTCCACCATGAGAAGGTACACAGTTTCAAATGCGATGAGTCTGATGCAGATCTGCCGAGGAAAGGTGAGGTAGAATGAGAAAATTTGCCCCAGTTTTTCCCTTAGCACCATTTCAAATTAAATGTGTTTGAACTGAGCATTAAGCAGCTTGAACTATTTTCCTGCTTGGAATCATTATGATAAATGAACTTGTCTGCAAACACTGCCTGCCTGCTTGATATGACTAATTTGTTTCTAATGAAGACGGAAATATTTTCCTGTCAGTTTCTCGCACTGCACCTGAAAACACGCAAATCCTGAAGGAGAATCAAGTTATTGTGCTAAGGCAACGCATTCTGCCTGTCTTTCTCTCATGGTTTTGAGAGTTAGCACAAAACCTGCTAATTTTGACTGTTGGCTTCAAAGCCTGCTAATTCTCTTTTCAAGGAAGGAAAGGGCATGTCTGGCAGTGTCCTGTATCATCACCTCATAAGAAAGGGAAGGCTTTCAGACACTGCTGAACTACAAAACCCATCAGTCCTAGCCAGCAGGTCCAGTAGTAAGGATCGATGGGTACTGCTTATGTAAAGATTGTGCCTTCAGCCACTAGTCAACCTTGCTATTTTGTTTGAGCTCAGGAAAAGGTTTCAAACAACAGTCATGGAGATCTTAGGCAATAAAAACTTCAAAAAACTTTCCTCGAATAGTGCCATAATAAGATATGTAACACTTTACTGCTTTATTTTGAAGAATAGTGATCCTTGTCTAATACAAGGATATAAATCTTTTGGGCTGCTTCCAGACTTGCAGAATAAACCCTCATTTAAAGTAAAAAGCACAGCTTACCTGCGAAGCAACGACTGGCCGTCCCAATACGAAATGCAGCTTCGTAGCTTCCCATCGGAAGCTGCGAGAGCTGAGTCTGTGCTTCCTGTCATGTGGGCTCATGCAGCCAATTTGATTTGAGCTGCCCTCCTGCCTCTTGTTCGTCTCTTCTCCCTGTACTGCCCGGACTGGTGGGAAAGTTCAGTACTGCGCAGTGAGTGTTGTTAAATCAGTATTAAGGTAAGTGCGCATTAGCTGTCACGTAATGCAAAGTCACAGTGTGGCATCGATCTTCTTGTGTAATGCCCCAATAGCGACTGCGCATTCTGCTGCACAGTACAAACAAGTCTGGACGCAGCCATGGCGTAAGCCATATTTTTGCCATATTTTTGCTCTGTTTAACATGTACTGGCATATAAGACATGTTCCCCTTTTTGCCTGTTCAATTGACACCTTGAACATTTTGTTCTGGAAGCTCCTGAGCTCGGGTTTGGTGCTGCATGCAATTGTGGGACAGTGTTGTGAGTTTTCTTATTTTACAAGCCAATGTTTTCCTGACTATCTGGAAAGTCTTTAAAGCAAGCTAACGATCCTGCTGTAACTGCTTATGACCTTATTTCTCCCCTCAACCACTCCAGACCACTTTTTAATATTTGTTGAAATGGTTGTCCTGGGAGTCCCAGTGTCCCTAAGAGACTGAGGTCAATTCCTAGTGGAAGTTCCAAGCCTTTTATTCTTTCATGGCCTTCCAGTGGTGCAGAATTCAGCTTGCTAGAATATCTTCTTCTGTTAAAATTTGAAGTCTGTTGGAGCTGCAAAGGATCAGTGAGTATATATGAATCCTGTGCCCAGTCCAGAATAGCTTCAGTCTTTACCTGCAAAAACAACATATGTGTTTGTGGGTTCAGACAGAAAAAAACTGTATTCTTGTACCCTATTAGTGGGTAGCGATGTGCACAGATATTCAAAACATTTGAGATTCAATTGAATTCATTAGAATTTGGACATTTGAATTTGAATCAAATGTCTATACATTCAAATTTAAACATTTATACAAATTTTGAATCTTTTGAATCATTTGTATGAGTTATTCAGACATTCATATGTGTATGAAACGTACACATTGCGTACATATCGGTATGCATCTTATTTATATCCATACACATTCATACAGATATGTACAGGATGAAAATGGGATGCATACAGAATAAAAAGGCGATCCGTACGTATCTTCAAATACGAACTGAATATTCGTATGAATAGATACAAATGTATTCGATTTGAATCAAATGTGAATACATTCAGATTTAAAACGTTCAAATCAATTTGAATCTTTGGATATTTGAATCTAATCGAATGTTGAAAATTGCATTTGTGCACACCCCTATTGGTGGGCTTTCTTGTACGACTGGCTGGCCGCTGTGATGACAGGCAGTTGGGCCACATAGTCTATGGTTCCGATCCAGTGAGACATTTCTTATGTTCTTAAAATAATACTATTTTGTACTGTTTTAGTTTGCCTGGTTTGTAACTGAATGTTTTTGCTACAGAATTTCAGAAATCTCTTCCGTGAAGCTCATGTTCCTAACTCAATCACGAGCAGTTTTTTCTTTACAAAAGCCTTGTGAGATAGCTGTGGCTGGAAGATAGTGGTTGTTCTGGGGTCACCAGTGCACATCAAACTGAATGAGATTTTGTACTTTGGTCTACTAGCTCTAGTACTTTAATCATTGCCTTATCCTGGCTCATGATGGCTCAGACCTACCATTTTCAGAGAGTTTAGAATGTGTTTATTAGAAAAAAACAACAGTTCTTTACTTTTCTGTACATCAAGACCCTCAGACAATGTACAATAAAAGCAAGCCACAGAGCAGTTCAGTAACAGCTAAATTTCTTAAATTTAAGAAATGTAAATTACAAGACAATCAGTGAAGCTGCTAGAGAAAATCACCACAGCAACCTTCGTTTTACATAAACAAGATGGTCTCCTTTAAAATAGATCAGATTTAAAGATTATGCAACAGCTGTACAGACTTTAAAAAAAAATCAAATGACCTAGAAGTTTCTTATTCAGTTATTGAATAATTGTTGAATTACTAGGGATAATTTAAATGTCCTTCTCTGTCTGAGTGCGTTTACAAGGGCTACTCTTTCAGCTCATTGTCAGCGTTTTACTTCATGCGATTATTGGTTCCATTTAAAGGCAGCCTTTTCTATGAGAAATTCAACATGGCTGACAGTGACATTCAGTTTTTGGCTGAGTACGAATTTGGGCCCTTTCTGTACTGAGCCTTACTTTGGATTATATTTCAGAGTATCCACATGCCTTCCCCATGCTAGTGCCTACTATAGCAGGCTCCACTCAGGACCTGCTGTAGTTTTCACTTGCATGTAGACAACAGGCCCTTATTAAGGGATATAATCCAGAATAAGACCCAGTGCAACAAGGGCCTTTCTCTTCTCTTATAAGGTCTAGACTGAAGCCCTGGCCATTAGACTACCTTGACTCTCTTTCAATAAAGTCTGACAGATTTATAATCAGAATTGTTATCTGCAATATAACAGATGGCAAGGCTTCTCAGTCTGGAATATAATAGGCCCTTATGAGTGCATGTAGGCTTCTGCATAGATTCTGGTGGAAAACCGCATTTAGAAATAAAATGAGAATATGGGTGTTTTTCCATGGTCAGTACCCATTTTAGCACCCATTAAGGACCCATTTGGGTGAGAGCTGGATGACCCCATTTCCACCACGGCACCCATTAGAGACATTTGTTTCCACCGCACCTCGGGAAATCCAGATAATATGGGTACTTTTTGGCCTTTAATCCAGATTTTCTGTAGACCCCATTAATGGGGTCTACAATGAGGTCTTCAGCCAGAAAATCCAGATTAAAGGGAGCCTGTTTCCACATTAGTATGGCAATGGGGTCTAGAGGAGGCCAGGGGGAGGGGGCACCCTTGGGGGGGGGGGAGCCCCAAACCTAGGCTTCAAAGTCTGTGCAAAATAGCTGCGGAGCATCTTTGAAGTCTGTGCTGATCTTCGGAGTGAACTTCGAAGTCACTCCAAAGTCACTTCGAATTTTACTCCGAAGATCAGCACAGACTTCAAAGACACTCCAGAGCTATTTTGCACAGACTTCGAAGTCACTTTGAAGTGACTTTGAAATGACTTCGGAGCCGCTTTGGAGATTGCACCCCCTGTCCCCCCAAACACCTGGGGTGAGAGACAGACCCATCGTGGGTAGATGTGATTTCCGAATGGTTACTCCGGTGTTTCCATGGCAGGGAAGCTAGCACCCATTGCTATTGCGTGCTAGACCACGCATGGAAACACATTGGATACTTCCCTTAATCTGGATCTACTAGATCCAGATTAAGGGAAGTACCCATTCCCTAGATCCGGATCTTCTTAGATCCAGATTAAAGGAGTGCGGTGGAAAAACACCCTATGTTACCAGCTTTTATTTTGCTAGTCTGATTTCAGTATTATTTTAAATATATAACTCTTTTATTTTCTAGAACATAGTTATGTCCAGTGGAGCAGAAAAGGTAAATATATGTGTGCACACAAACTCTTGCAGTATGCAAATACGTAAATGTAGTTAATTCTGTAAGTCAACTGGTGCTTGTATTCCATACTTCAGGTGTGATCAGACAGGACCTTTTGAAATTGTTCCTCTAAGAAAAAGTGTCCCATTGCCTGAACACAGGCAAATAATGTCTGCCATTTTGGACTCTACCCAGCGGGTGCCACCTTAAACTTGTCTGATAACACTTTTGTTTTAATTGTCATTTATGTATCTTAATCTGTATCTTGTTTTAATGTATATCTTGTTTTTAATCAGTTGTTTAATCAGTTGTTACCCACCCAGAGACCTTGGGTATGGGGTGGGATTGAAATGTTAATAAATAAATATCTCATATTTCTTGGCATTAGCCCATATTGGCCTTAAAGCATATTCTTTCCAATAGCAGAATATTTATACAGTATATAGAAAAGCTCATATGCTTTTAAACTAAAGCATATGCTTTTAAACTAAAGGTTTGCATTGGCTTCTACAGCAATTAAAAAAAATTGTTATATGAGTACAGGACATCATACCTAATGAATAATTGTAAGTTGCGTCTTTTGCCATTAAACTAAGGATGTTTTTCCACTGTCACTAAAAGTACCCATTAAGTACCCATTAATGGGTACATAGTGGCATTTTTGTACCCATTAATGGGTACTTAATGGGTACTTCTAGTGACAATGGAAAACCACCCTAAATTAGATGTTTGACTGGCTCTGTCTGAAAGTAGATTAAATATATAAGCTTTGCTGAGCAAAATTATAAAACACAGAGCTGCTGTTGTTAAACGAGGGCACCTCTCAGACTTGCTAGGCAGGAATGTACTTCAGAGTGTGTGGAGCAAAAAATCCATCTGAAGCTCACATGAGTTTTGGAGCAGGGCAGGGTAGCTCAGGATCTGTCTCAGAAAAGGCTGCCCAAGTGTGAACACCCTCATTCCAGGACGGCTGGGATCTGTTCTAGTAGGAGTCATTGCAATTGGAGCATTCCAGCCCGGGTAAGTGTGGAAACACCCCTATACCATTTAGCTGATCCGTGACTCTTGCAGCCTCTTATGGAGGTTGGGAAAGCCTATTTAGTTTCGAGAAGGCTATAAATTATCCAGTTTTGCTGCTTTGAGTTCTGGGTACTTCTCAAGAGGAGAGAGAATGCAACATGCTAAAGTGATTATAGTACATGGATGGATGGATGGATGGATGGATGGATGGATGGATGGATGGATGGATGGGTGGGTGGGAGAAAGAGAGCAGTTTTCCATACATTGGAAAAGCAATTTTCTTTCCACATTATCTATCCAAAGGTGAATTTTCTGAGTTATTTAACACTGAAAGAAAACAGGTTGTCCCTTTGCTGATATATTCTCTCCGAAAGGGAACTGAAGCTGGATTAAACATTGTGTGACTACAGACTGGAAGTCATCATGGACTGCAGTCTGGAGAAACTGTGAACACTACCCTAGAGCATGCAATTGTATCTTTGTCCAACAAAACATACTGCTTTTCTCTGGGTTTATCTATCTGTATGAAATAAAATCAAATGTAAAAATATGTTTTTGTTTTCTATTGCAGCCTCTACAACTCCGGGGTCCATATGATGTGGCTAACCTGTATCCTTTGTCAGCTGTTCTATAGATTATTTGAAATTTCAGTGCTTTAAGGTATACAGTGGTACTTCGACATACAAGTGCCCTGACATACAAGTGTTTTGAGATACAAGCCACCGAGCGAGTGATATTTTGCTTTGAGATGAGAGCAAGATTTGAGATACGAGTATGTAAATACAGTACAGTACATAACAAAAACAACTGAGGTGGTGTTTTGGGAGCTGGAATGGATTAATGGGAAAATTGCTTTGAGATACGAGCGATTTGACATAAGAGCAAGGTTACGGAACGAATTAAACTCGTATGTCAAGGTACGACTGTACTTGTTGGGGGTTTGAACCCAGATCTCCTGTTAAAGGGTAGACTGACACCTTGAGATTCTGCAAGAGAAAGGAAAGGATTGTTTGGCTAGGAGAGCACCACACACAGCTGCCAGGGTTGAGAGGGATAGTGTAAGGAAGGCAGGAAACAGAATGCTAGACCACAGTAAACTAGAAGTGGTTAGTTAAAGGAAACAGGTGTCTGACCAGATCCTTTATATTCTCCCTTCTGTCCATCAGTCTCATCACAGCTAAGAACATACGCAGAATCAACAGAATAGAAAATCCTTAAAGCATAGTATAAAGGGTACCTCTTCCCTCTTTGCTCAATGTTCCCCAGAAGGTTTCTAAGGCCTAAAGAGACACATGTAAATCTATTCATGGAAAACCCAAAGTGGAATTGTATTCCAGTTCCTTTTACCCCATTCTCTTGTAAAGGGACATTTCAACGTAATCAGCTTAAAGGGGCAGGAGCAATGGTAGCTGTCTGTGTCTCACATCATGGAGAGAATTGTGACGCCACTCCATTGCTCCTTCTCTGCCCACAGTAGGACATCTTCCCCTCTCCTCACCCATTCTTTCAAATTTTCCAGTGCTTGTCCCTGGTAATCATCATCAGGTAGACAGATTTCTCTCTCCCTCTTGAGTACATATTTCTCAAAATCTTCTGCTAGTTTAAAATCCAGAACAGAGCAACTGGGAAAAACAGCTAAAGCTTCAGTTTGGTCTAGTGGTTAGGGAGCTCGACTCTTATCTGGGAATCCTGGGTTTGATTCTGCCCTCCCCCAAGAAGCCAGCTCGGTGACCTTGGGCTAGTCACAGCTCTCTTCTGAGCTCTCCCAGCCACACCTACCTCACAGGGTGTCTGTTGTGGGGAGAGGAATAGAAATCATTGAGTCACCTTAAATGGGTGAGAAAAGTGGGGTAGAAAAGCCAACTCTTCTGCTTCCTCTGCTTCTTCATCCCTATTGCGCTGGGAATCTGGCGCTGGATGTGATGTCTCACACTCCTGTGTGCCATTTTAGTTGGCATTAAGGGTGCAAAGCTTTCTGAGTTGCCTCTATGGGTATTTGTAGTAAAATCAGCAAAATCTGAACATTATGGAGGAAGTCTTGAGAGAAAGCAAGGGGAGAGAGACAAGCAAAACCTGGAAGAAGTGTACGTTGTAAAGGTTGGATTGCAGGCAGCACAACATCATGAGCACTGAGGGTCTGCTGAGCTTTTGGATGGAGCAAAATTCAGTAGATGGTTCACAGTGGAAGCTGACATGCTGTTTGATTTCACAGATAAAATAAAGTATAAGCACGGTTTATAATAATGCATACATTGGAAAGAGAAAAAAAGAAGACTCAACTTGTAATTTGATTGTAATAGTGTCATAAGACTTTATTCAGTCTAAAACTGTCACTTCAGTCCTCTTGATCTTAAAAACACACGTAGACAAGATTAATTTGCTCAAAACTACAGAGTCCCAAAACTTGCTGTTGAGGCAACTTGAGTTAGATCCCTTGGCTGCTTTTGTGTGGATTCATCCTGCTTTCTTTATGCACCCCCGCCCTGGAAAAGAGTCTGGGGCTTAAGAATATTGTTATCAGAAATATTCTGATGACATACTTTTCTTTCTTTGCATCTAGAGGCACAAGCATATTGGGGGGAAATAATACATGCAGGCTTAGCCGAATGGATCTGAAGTATTCCTGGTCAGAAGAAAGGGATAGGCTAAGGAAGAGCTAGGTTCACGGCTTGATGCTAGATTCAGGTTTTGATCCCAGTGACTCAGGTTTGGTAAGGTTTGGCCCTCAGTATCTCAGTGCATGGAATATGGTGACTCTGTTCTAGGAAACCGCTGGGGTACACAAATGGCATTGGGAGACTGGTGTGGATGCTGGTTCACCAACTCCAACTTTACATCACAGCAGTTTAGTATCGTGTAGTTTTGGGCTACACGGGAAACTGCATTTCCCCATACGCAACTCTCCATATATGGGGGACAGCTGCACAGCATTTTGAATTACTTGGAGGAAAGACAGTATGTAGATGTCGTGAGGAGCTCATATCTGCTCTGTGTCTGAACTGTGACATTTCAGACAGAGAAGACAATTAGACAGGGTCTGCTTTGTTTGGGCTCAGCTATATTGGGAACATTTTTGCTCTGTAGCAGACCCCACCCCAGCTGCCTTTCCTGTTTTGTTTATTGAATGGGCGTTTTTTAAAAAAACCTGAAGGTTTCTATTATTTTTGCAGGACAATATTTAGGTTTGGTTTTAATAGTTGGCTTCGCTGCAGGGCACATGAAGAATAAAAAGATAAAAATACTTATATAAATGAAATGAGTAAAGTGTAAGGATTTATTTGTTCTTCCTATAGTATGTTTAGTGTATTCTGGGTGCCCAAGTTCAACATTAACAGACCTGATGATTAAATATCCCTCTGGGTCTGGGGCTTGCTTGCTTGGTTACTAGTACTGTATATTGAAGAAGAACATCTCAATGTATCTGCCCAGCTTCAGAGAAGAGTTAACATTTAGTGTTTCCAGTTCAAGGAGCCTTTTTCTCAAAGCATTCTGGGAAATTCTAAGTGACGTACTCCATGTTGATCATCTGACAAGTTGTCCTTACTCTGCTCACAGACAGATATATCTGTGGAGCAGTGCCTGAGAGTCCATCTACAGTTTGCTCAGTTCTCAGCCTCAGCAACCTGTCCATATACTTTAGAGGCTCTTGGTGACATGTGAATATATTACACCTTGGTATGCTTTTAACAGATTTATATTCCTTGTGTGCAGTAATCCTTAATAAAACTCCAAGAGGGTGGCTGTTTGGCCTGTCTGAGAGCAATGCCAAAGCAGCTGTTTCTACTAATGGCCGGGGAGTTTTGCTTCATGGAGGTGAGCTGAAAGAATTTAACTCTGTTTAATCTCTACCTTTCAAACTCAGTATAATTCATCATGCGAGTCTTGAGTTTAAATGATGTCGTCTGACTGAAGTGGCTTATGCTCTTGGCATGCAAATTGTAACTCTGCTGTGAAGCAGGAAGAAGGCTGGATGTTCTCCATAAAGTTGGCCCTGTTGAAGGCAGTAGAACTTCCTTTTTTAAAAATATAATGTCTTGCACTGTGCATACTCTCTTGTGTCATCTCTTGTTTTGTCACAGAGAAACTTCCTAGAGTGGAGACTCTTGTTTTTGTTTTTTTCATATTTGCCCTTCATCAGACTGAATGAGAAAATACTGTAAACAAGCAGGCTTAGTCTTAAGCGTGTTGAAAAGCTTCTGGATAGCACTTGTGAGATGTGAAATGTGAGATACAGCTTTGATCTGTTGCCTTCTCTGGCTATCATCGCAAAGAGAAAAGTGCACTGTCGGTGTGCTTACCAAGGCAATGACGGGCATTAGGCAACCTGGCCGAGAAAATACTTGAACCACAAATAAATGTCCATAAAAATACGCCTTAAATATTTGCTGACATTATAAGATCCCATCTAGCCTATAGGCAATAAATCCCTACCTTGCAATGCTGGCGGGCCAGACTTCCTTTTTATTAATCCAGTTCTCCACACATAATATTTTTAAAATATATTTTTCATATATCTGGTGATGCCTTGGCAATTGAGAGAGGGCAAGTTAATCAAAAAAGGCCAAGCCAGTATATTTCAAGCTTCATAACTAATGGTCCTTTGCAATTACATATCATTCTAAAGGCTCAGAATCATTGTTTTTTGTTTTTAAGTCCATGATTGATTACTTTTGTTCTTCTCTCCTAGGGTTATTTAAGATGCTGCTTGTGCTAATAAAATATTTATAGTTCAGTTTTTGTTTTATATAATATAATCTTGGAATATCCTGAGGAGAAACAAAAAAAATGAAGCAGAAGTCTTATGTTCACCTGGCATGTCCTTTATTGCCCTTTCAGAATCGGAAAAAAGCCTTTTCTTTCCAGATTTCTGAGATGAAGTTTGAATTCCAGTGATTTCTTTTCTTTTTTTAATGCTGCTTTTAATATTTCATGGATTTTAAATTGGATATATATGTGTGTGTTTGGATGTTATATATTCTTTTTCTAAAATATACTGAAAATAATGGTTTCAAGGTGTATAGTGAGTAGGATAGATTCAGCACTATGGTTCTTACTGGGTCTCTTTCATCCATCCCTCTACTAAGAGAAGAAGAAAGGAAACAATTTTACCAGTTTCTCCCTGTCAGAATAAGGTGCAGGAGAAATACAAATATCTTAGCAATATAAAGCCCAAACTAGGGGTGTGCATGAATATTCGAAGGTATTTGAAATTCGATTGAATTTGTCTGAATTTTGACATTCAAATTCAAATTGAATGCCCGTAAATTCGAATTTAAAAATTCAAACAAATTTCAAATTTTGGATCTATCTGTTCGAATTATCTATACATTTACATGTGTATGGGTTCGTACAATGCCTACTTGCAGATCCGCAACTTACCCACATCCATATGGACTTGTACAAATCCATATGCATTTGTACAGATCCATACGGGATGAAAATGGGTTGTCTACAGGATAACTATGGGCTCCAAACATGTATGGAGGTATACGGGATGCGTAATGATGCATACGGGCACATACGAATGTTGTCGACATTCGTATGTACAAATTCAAATTGAAAATTCAAACAAATAGATTTGAATTTGCTTAATTTGAATTGAATATGGTTTAATACGAATGTTAAAGATTCACATCAAATAGAATTTTTGGGTATTCGGTTCAAATCCAATCCAATCCCAAAAATTGCATTCGTGCACACCCCTAGTGCAAACATTAGTTCAAGGATACAAGCTGTGCTCATCTTTCTCATATCTTACCCTGCCATTGGAAGCTTTTAAGTTTCGGGATGTGATATAAATTGAATAAATAACATTTCCATCTTGACCTATTTTTTCTTCTAGTAAGTATCACTGAAAACAATAAAATTCCTGGGCTGACATTAGGATTGCACAGTTAGAATTGTGCTGTCAGTGCCTGTTTACTTTTGGACCAATCTAGGATGGTAGCTGCAAGAATAATGGAAGTATTCGGCAGAATGCACTTCCTTTTATTTATTTACAAGTAAAGTATAAACAAAAGCTTAATAAGTGCTTTAAAAATTGCAGTGAGAGCATGCTAAAACTGTTGTTTATATAAAGATGCCGTTGTTCCTGCAATGGCCAATGCTTTTGTTGCATTTTGGTATGTAAATCTCTATGAGATACACATTTCCCCTCACCTGGGATCTTTGGCTATGCTGGCTCAGAACTGGAATCCAGCAAGATTTCTAGAGTCTCAGGTTTTCTATCCCAACCTAAAATAATGTGTGTCGGCGCTGTTTTTACTTAGAAACTAGGAAGTGTGGAGAATGGCTTCTGTTGACCTGTTTACCCTAGGTCCTACATGGTAGATAGGATGGCTTACTTTTGAGGGTTATAGATGAAGGATGCCAGTTCATGCCCGACATTCATTTTTTGGCAGCATAATGCTCCATCCAGTGAGTGGTAGTTGGCTGTTTCAGTAGCCCAAAGGCGTATTCTTTGACTGTGATCAGACATGGCCAAAAAAAAAAAAAAAAGGAAAAAAGCATCCCTGAGACATCTCTGAGGTGGCTTTGAGGTGGGATTGTTCATACATCAGTCTGTCCCTCCCCCCTCTCCTGAATATATTCTGCGCTAGAAAAGGTGAATCAGAGAAGGGTTGGGATCATGAGGGCCACACACTACTGTCTTCCTGAGGTGCCCCTTTTGTTATGTCTGAGCACAGCTTTTGTTTGACCTTCCTGACATGGCACAATGATGTGAATCTTTGCAATGAACCTTTGTCCTGCTTGTTTCATTTCAGAATCGAGGAAGACAGCCTCGGGTGTAGTATATACAAAGAAGAAACCCCGACCTCCGGAAGATGATTCTGTATCTGTGCAAGTCAGTAAAAAAGCCAAGACAGCTTGATGACACATCCCCCCTCCAAGATTCCTGAATGCCACACGTGATGAAAGGGACTCAAATATAAATTGTGGCCTCAGTAGAATTATGTGAAGTGTCTTCACAGGGCATAGGAAATAAATAACACTGACTTTTTTACAGGTGAAATTACTTCTCAACTTCTCTGTGAAGAGCAGCCATACAGAGTCTTTAAAACGTAGGAAATTGTAAAAGGATCTGCAGCTAAACATACAATGAGGACATTTTAACTTATGTTTGGTGCCATTTCTGGGAAGGTAAACTCCCCAGATACAGTTTAATCACCCTGGTATCTGAATGCTGAAATAGTTTCCATACACTCCATTAAACAATTCCAGAAGTCTTCTCAGACCTGACAACTGTATTATAGGGATAACTTTTAAGGATACACACGTGAATTTTATGTAGCAGTGCAGATTCTTCTCCAGTTGTAGCTGTTTATGGAATTGCAGTGAACTTTCCGCACTATGGGTAGATTATTATTTCTTTGCTTTGATCAGTTTTCTGCCCATATCATTGGTCAGACAATGGGATGATGGATCTGTAATCATTAGGTTCTCTTCTCTTGCATAATTGTTTGTGTGTGTTAAGCATACAAGAGTGTCTCCCTTCTGTTGCAGAGCCATTGGGAAGCGGAGCACATAGGTGAGCTGTGCTTTATTACTGCTGAACTAAAACTTAAGACACCATCTTTGGGTCAGCAGAAAGGGTTGCCCAAGATTCACCTACCTGTTTCTGCTCCCAAGTAGCATGTTCTTTATTTACGCTTTTTGAAGGTAGGTTTATAGTTGGCTTTCTCACTTTTCCATAGAAATGATCATCAGAATTCCAAACACTCTCCATTTCCTAAGCTAGTATTTTTATAATGTAAATTGTGATGTACCAGATACAAAATTTGTGTGTGGAGGACAAGAGATGGACTTCATGCAACAGAGAATGGAAGGTAGGAGGATGAATCTTCTTTTGTTAGCTGAGGTCCAAAGCAGAAGTAATCCATGCTAGGTGGCAGCGAGGTAGAGAATCATAATTATGATGGGTTTTTCTGCATCTCGTTTTTCAACTGGCGTGCCTTAATCTTGATTTATACTGCTAAGCATATTACAAGTTCTAGCACATGGGATATTCTGCTGTCACATCAGCTTAGAATTTGATAGCCTGAAAGCACTTGGCAATTGCACTTATGCTGTGTTTTCAAGGCCAGATGCTTCTTGGTCCTTTACGGGAAACCCTGCTTGTGAGATGTAGTCTTGACACCACCAAACCATCAGCATGAATGATAGCTGGCAGCCAGGCTTGTTACGAGCTTTGTGATTACAACACCTAAAATATTTCAAATGTATTTTTGGTTAATGTGCGTAGCCTGGAACCATGTCTTATGACACAATAGACATGGTATGACTTTCACATTTGGATAAACTAAACACGAGGAAAAGATGTTTAATTTCCAGTAGGCTTCTGACATGATACTTCCCTTTCTGCCACAAGGAATTATGAGTGGTTTATCAACGATAAATCATATTTGATAATTTTCTGTAGAATTCTAGAATGCTAATAGCTTAGGAAGTGGCCATCTTCAGAAGGGTGAAAGTGTGGTATGGCAGCCTCAGCACAGTAGCAAATTTCTCAGGAATTTTGTAGCCGCAGATCTGGCAGTGGGGCGTGTGTTATATTGGGGGAAGAGACTGAGCCTATACAAGATTAGTATCTCTTTGGGATCAAGAGAAGAATGTGATGCTTCTGAGAGACTTCCAGCAGCTGAATTTATTTTGAGGTAGTGGTGGCTTCTTCCAAAATTAGGCCTCTGGCTCTCAGTGGTGGTCTCCAGATGCTCCTAAGCAGTACAAGTTAGGAGTTATTTATCTGGAGGATCACAGGTTGAGATCCACTGGGCTAGACCACCTGAAAGGACAGCTATGACCTCTTGAGTTTGACTGTGCCTGTTGAAGGAGGATAATAAGAGCTGTCCAGTTAAATAGTTAAATACTTTTAATACAAAATGTACATAAAAACCTCTACAAATAGACATAATCATTTCCTTCAACAGTAAAAGAACTACCTTTCTTGTTCAGCTTTTGATTCTGTCCACTGCTCCATCTAATCCATTTCTTGTGCTGTAATTCTCTTTCCCCAGAGTTGCATAAAAAGTTCTCTTGCAAAATCCTTTGCTTTTAATTCCACTTCGCTTCTCCCTCTGTTCCCAGTAGTTCTCTAGCTCTCTTCTTGTGCTTTTAACAACTTGCTCTGCAATGGCAATTCAGCAGAAATTGGGTGACTGTCACAAATATGGCCTATTGAAAGAACACCTATCGTGAAGCTATTAATTTGCTCTGAAATGCTGTTGTCTGGCATAAAAAGGGGCTTAATGCTCCTGACTGATTTTACATTATCACATCAATAATTTCTCTGTAGCAGCAAAATGGCTTATGAAAATATTGACATGTAATCGTAGCCAAATAAATAGCCAGAGGTCAGGGTGGAGGGATAAAATTCAATACAATATATAAACAGGAATAAATAAAGCAACTTGAAATCAGTGGAATTGTTAACCCTCAGAATGTGACTTCGCCGGATTTATCCTCACGTAGGCATAGAATGGCTCTAACAAAGGGGCGAGACAAGACATTGGTTTTGTTTCACAAAAATTCCCATCATCTTATAATACTGTTGTACTTTGATTCAATAATACTTTTGATAATGTCCGTCTCTTGAGGTATGGCTTTGTTTTCAGAAGGTATCTATAGGAGAGCTCTTGTAAGAGGTGTCCTTCAGGCTGTTGAATATTTCTTTGGTGCCATTTTGCCACTGCAGGACGAGATCCATCGGAGTTTTTCCTTCCTGTGTAAGAAAGGTTGGGAAAATGGATTGATTTCCTTGAAATACCCCCTTGGCCTTTCTGTATCTTTGCATGTTCTGCACCTTTCTAACATAGGGATGGTGACAGCAGGCATGGTAATGCCTCCCAGAGTATTTTTGAACCAAAAATAATGGACCTTTCTTTGTTGGGGTGCATGTCAGAACCAAGTGTGTTGTTTGGGCACCAAGGAACACACCCAGTACATGCACAAGTCTGTCCAGCCTTCACAATGGGTTGTAGCCCCACACATTTCGTAAACTTCCCAAATTACTTATCGCTGCCACATTTACTAAGAAATAAGCCAACAAAGGTTAGATGCTTTCCGATTGTGCTACAACCAAGGACCTCTTGATGGTTTTAGTCTAGTAAATTGTGTCCTTTTTCATCAGTCAAAAGTGGTTTGTCTGTTAAAAAATAATTAAAGTTGGATTTTGGATTTGTTTCAGTGAGATTGCTTGACTAGAATTCCCAGTGGTCTTGTTTCAAAGAGTTTCTAAACTTTGGGGCATACTAGACACAAACTTCAGCCAAGAGGAAAAGCCACACTAGAACTAAAGTAGCTAGCACGTGGATTATTTGCTCATCTTGTATGAATCCACCAAGTGTTACGGAAAATTCTTGCAGAACTGAGTTAGCATAGCCACAGAGATAGTATGGTAGAAATACTGGTAAGTGCGTGTGTGAGATAGAGGACAAAAAAATCCCTCTTAAATAATAGCGGATGCTTTTTCTACATGTTAGTCTTACGAGCATCTTAAGACATGAAATGCCTCTTAAATGCTTTTCAGTAAAATGTGTTTTAATTTGTAATTAGGCTATTTAATTGTGGGTTGTTGGGTTTTTTTTACTATCTTTGATTTGATATTGTTTTTGTAATATGAAAGAAATTGTGTTGGTGGAAAACTGTAGATAGAATGAGAGATCACTTACAGCATTCCTAATGTTTAGGTTGGCACCATACATTATCAGGAGCCGAATCATTTTATACCGGTTCAGCCTTACTGCATCATGCATTGGCGTATCTCCCTCCTAGAAGAGAGAACAAACAAGGAATATAATTGACCTTTGACCCCTTCACAAGTGAGGTTGAGTATTTATACCAGCAGGTCACAGTCAAGTGCAATGTTTTTTAGAAAATAATTTTAAAATGTGTGTTATGCCACGGAACTGAAAAGGTTGTATAGGTGGAATACATTGATACAATCATTGCTTCGAAGAGCTAATGAAAAAGGTGAAGATGTGCTCTGAATACTCTGAAGAGGTAATGGTATCTATTTAAGAAAATGAATATAAGTGGCCGTGGCTCCATGGAAGCCACCAAAAGCATTTGGGAGAGACTCTTGGCCAGATGTGCCTCCTTTGCTTCTGGGCCAGACTGTTTTTTTGAAGGATCCACACTTGCACATGAGGGGCAACCTCAGCATCCAAGTGCATAAGACAGCAGCCCATTGAGTTGCCATGACTGATTTTAACAAGCCACAACAAGGCGGCAAACTATCAGGATGTGAGGTTGTGGCCTGAGATTTGTTCCACATGCCTGGATTCTTTAAGATGCCCTTTCTAGTCGTCCAGGACCAATTCATCCCAGACACTCAGACAAAGGAAGGACAATGGGGACTGGCCACCTTGGAAAGACCTCTTTGCCATATAATGGAGCTGTGACCAGCCCCTGCCTTGGACTACAATACTGCAGTAGAGGCTGTGCAGAAAATTAAAGATGAAAGGGGAAAAAAATCCTAGGTTTAGCAAAAAAAAAGTACTAAATTACTTGCAATATAAAATTTCTACAAGAGCTTTGATTCAAATGTAAGTAGTATAAAAGTAACAGTGAGAGGTGAAATATGCAGTTGTTATGGTAAATGTAATATAAAGCATTCAATAAAAGAAGAAAAACTTATTTACCAGAACATATTTGATTTGTGACCTTAGAGACTGTTAGTGTGCCTGTCTCTCAAGAATACAGGGTTTTAGAAACAGCACATGGGCTACTGATTTCCCGCCCTCCCCTTATAAAGCTTTAGTTTTTATTTCACACCCATCACTGACCCACTGAGAACTGCAGTGCAAAGAAAGTGCTATTTATTGGCATTCATGTTTTCAAGGATCTGTAGCCGTTACCCTGATACGCTGTGTGGGACGTGACCTGTCTTGAGACTGTCAGATCCTTCTCTTTATACATAGTTTTTATGTATACCTGTTTACTTGCCTCTTTGAATGTCCCACCTTTGCAAGTGCCCCTTTCTAGAAAGAAATGGGGTGTCCCTACTTCCTGTTCTTTTGCCTGAAAAGGATGAGGCTTCATCTACGGTCCACTGAGATCATCCTGTTTCGCTGTGTTAAACAGAGCTGCAGAGTGCCTGGAGAGCACTTCACTTCACAGAGGATGCACTTACTCTGTCTTTGGCGCTCAGATCTGCTTCACAGGCAATGAGGTGCTCCCCGCATTCGTACCGCCCAGTCCGCACTGCCACATGCAGAGGACTGCTGAGCAGCTAGGGGGAAAGGGAGAGCCACAGTCAGTAGAAGCAGGAGAAGACATTCTAATACAAGGCAAAACAAACTTGGATTTGAAACAGAATCTCATAGGGAGGGAATCCAACCCCATTCTTCATTCCTTTTGCCAAATATCAGATTTTTAGTTACTATAGCAACAACAATACCTTATCCTTGGCGTTCCTGTTTATTCCTTTGTTTAGTAGGTATTTTAGAATTTCCACACTGCCTCCACGACATGTCCAGTGAATAGCTGTTGATTCAAGCTACATCCGAGGAAAAAGAGAAAAATTGCAAGGATTAAAATAAGAGAAGAATCATTGTGGAGTTTTGCCTACTAGTTCACATGTAACACATGAGAGTTCGCATCTGGCACTTGTCTGTCAATCATTTGGTCCTGGGTAACAGTCATCTCCATTGAAAAGCCTTGTATCTGGCCCAATGGGTGTGGATACAAGAAGGTCCAACAGGGATGACAAGTCTGGAAGGGCAAGCATCTCTGGTTGCCACACGTGTGCCGGTGCAGCATGGCAACTAGTGAGCCATACTGGAATCTAGGAGTGACAAGTCCAATCCTCCTGTCATGACCTTGGGCAGTCACACTCTTTCAGCGTCCATCACAGGGTTGTTGTGGGGATAAAATGGAGGAGCTGAGTATGGGGTGCACCAATCTGGATTTTTCAGAGGAAGGGTGCAATATAAATGCCACCATTAGGGATGTGCACGAATGGGGTTTTTTGCCTTTGATTTGTCTCAAATGTAAGAAAATTCATATTCATTTAAATAGATCCCCTCTGATCCCCTCTATTTGATACGAATGTATTCATACGCATTTGTATGAATATCCAACACAAACGCATACGTATCCGATATGTATCCCGCAAAATATCAGCTTTGAAAGCATCAAATCTGGCCACTTTGAATCTGGCCTCAGTCCATGTCAAATATGGTCTGGGTCCATTGCAGATGTGACTGGCTTGGCCTCTTTCCCACCTCCTTGGTTCACAAATGTTCTGAAGTATTTTTATGCGTGTTCCAAAATACGGTTGTCAATGTACCAATGTCATAACATTCAGTTTGTATGCAAATCTCCAAATTCATATGAATATAAAATGTTACTAATATTTGCGCACATCCCTAGCCACCATTAAATGAATCTGTATTTGTGGACAATAGCTGCCACTTACCATATCTTGGAATTCCAACTGGGCTCCAGCTTCTACCAACTTTTCCACGATTGCCAAATGCCCTTCTGAGCATGCTCTGTGAAGGGCTGTCCGCTTGTACTGCCAATTAAAATGGACTCTGTTGAGTTTTCCTTCTTGGTGCATTTGGGGATAACAAAAAATGTCCTCACTGAAACAAAGCATGGGCTTCTGAAACTGCTTTTATACGCTTTTCTCCAGACAGAGATTTTCTCCTACATAATACTGCCTGCCTTGTACGCTCATAAATAATTTCCAGGGAGTGTGGGGTTGGCATATTCATCTCTCAGAATAAAAACAATTTTATAAAAATAAACTTTTATTTTCAGAGTGGTTTTTGAACAAAGTGTCCTTTTAATAGGGTCAGAATTTATGGTACTAGATTGCATAACAGGCTTGATTTCATTGATATTTAGGGTACTCCCTGTACCGCTGAGCATGTTTGAGAAAGAAGTGGCAAAGCACTTTAATATTATTGGCAGGAAAACTGTATAGAAACATCCATGCAGTCACCAAGAGGCATGCTGAGTTTGACGTTGCTGAAGACTAATTTGCCACAGAAAGAGACATTATGCCAGGGTTAGGCTAAGGAGCAGGAAACTGCCCCTGGAATCACCAGGATTAGGAAATATACTTGAATGCCCTGGCAAAGCTTTTACTTACTTATGTACAGACTGAGTACAGAATGCATAAATACAGCACAGAGATAATATAATTTAAAAAAACACTAAACTGGCATTAATTCACAAGCAGCGCAATTACAGCCTATTGAAAGACATGTTTTAAATAACTCCCACCATCTGCCAGGGAACATTCATCATAAGCATAAGCACCATATGAGCTTCTTAGTTGTGTGCGGCATTCCACTTATGAATCGCCATGACCAAGAAGGCTTGGGAGCCACACGCAGCTCTTTGGCCCCTTGAGTGTGGCTCTTCCAGCGTTGGAGTACCCTAATTAATAATGTACCTACCTATATAGTTTTAAGTTTTAAAAAAAATTGGCTCTCAAAAGAAGTTTCAGTCATTGTACTGTTGATATTTGGCTCTGTTGACTGATGAGTTTGCCAACCACTGGTGTAGTGGTTAGGGAGCTGGGATCTCATCTGGGAATACTGGGTTTGATTCCACCCTCCCCCACAAAGCCAGCTGGGTGACCTTGGGCTAGTCACAGCTCTCTTCTGAGCTCTCACAGCCCCACCTACCTCACAGGGTGTTCTGTTGTGGGGAGAACAGAAAGTTCTGTCAGCCATATTTTAGGCCCCTTCAATGGGTGAGAAAAGTGGGGTAGAAAAGCCAAATCTTCTTCTTCTTAAGAAAGGGTTAGACAAATTCAGGGAGGACTGGATAATGGCTCCTAGAATGGATGCCTTGATACCACCTCCACATTTAAAAGGGCAGGTGAAGACTTTGCCTTTGCCTTCTTGGGGATGCCAAGAAGCAATCGGTAGGCCACTGTGTGAGACAGGAGGCTGGACTAGATGGGCTATGGTCTGGTCTAGCAGAACTCCTCTTAGGTTCTTATAAATTCATGGAGGATAGCTGTATCAATGGCTACTATAATGGATGCCTGCCGCCAGGTTGGAGAGACAGGCAGGATGCCTTTAAAGGTCATTTGCAAGGAGTTGAGAACAGATGAAGGTTTGTCTTTGTCTTCCACCCGACAATGCCCAGAAACATTGGGTGAGCTACTGTTTAAGACAGGATGCAGGACTAGTTGGGCTGAGGCCTAAGCCAGTAGGACATTTCCTACATTTTTATGTAAGGACTTTTTTTTAGTCAATGCACTAGGCAAGGTGTTGGTGCCTCTTAATATGAAGCACCACTGCTTGACCTCAAATTCCTTGCCATTTCAGCAGCTCTTTGAGGTTTTTCATTTTCACTTGGTCACCTGGTCTTACAGTTTGATTCCACCATTGATTCCTTTTCATCTTTAGTAAAGATTACTAAAGGTAATCTTTAGTTACCTTTCTAGGCCAGCACAGTTCCAGAATTATCTCTGCTTTCTGGGAGGAAATTTGAAGGAGCTAAATTTGACAGAGTTTGTGTCAGACCCATTGATTGCTGAGCCTAGATTGTGTCAAGTTAATCACAAATGGGGAAAGGAGGAACCAGGATGGGATGGGCCTGAATTGGGAGAAAGTTATTAAGGTGAACATATTCCTGCATCATGTAACTTAACATTTTGGTGATGACACAGTGTGATTACTGAAACTAGGTACCTGATAACCATAAACCTGCTAGTGGGGAATGCAAAATATATTTCTATTAACAATGGAAGTGGAGAGGTATTGGCTGATTGAAAATATTCATTAATCATGCATTGTTTGCATTTTCTGGACCTGAGGCAGGCCTAGGAATTCTGATTCCAAAAATGGAACATTGGGTGAGTACTTAAAAATAAAATAAAAGGTATGAGTAATACCGGCAATTTGGCATTCAAATGAATGGCATTAATTCCAACCTCAATGTTACCCTTAATTCAGTACTGTTTTAAGCAAGATACAATGTAGGAATAGCATAATTTTCAAGGGGAAAAATAATGAGATTTTCCAGAAACATGACCCAGCCAAAAATAAGATTTCAGTAAGAAAAATGAAATAAATGCGTCAGTTTGTTAAAGTACTCCAGATCACACAACTGGGGGGATGGTCTGTATAGTTAACAGCCATTACTAACAGCATACTTTTCAGTTGTTTGAGCTTTAACTCGTGAGTGATATGTGTTCATATTTAATTTTAATTTGCCTCCTATTTCAATGCATTTATTTGAGAGCTTTTCACTGATTATCTCTGTGACAGTTTTTATCCACATTTTTTGCACTGCCCTGGAATTCAGGGATGTGCAGACCAATTTGGCACATGCCCTATGGGCAGCCAGTAGCTCAGAGCCTCAGTCCCTTCCATGGTTCCCCTTCCTGTATACTTCTCATATGTGCTTAGCAAACTGCTATGTGTGTATAGCAGTTTTAAGAAACACCACCTTCCTTTGGAACACTAGACTTGTGGGTTTGTTTGCTTTTTAGAATTGAGGATCCATCTGAACAAGCTGTTAAACACTGTCTTATCTTGAAGTCCAGGTTACACTAAACTATAAAAACAAGTGAAACCTGTGGCTTTTTTAATTCCAACTTTCAGATACAACATACTGAAACAGAATTTGCTAGCAATTCTTAATTTGTGGGGAAATTTATGGAATGAGATTGGAGTGATGGAGACAGAGCTAACAGAAACATCAAAAATTTCAATGAATTATGAGTCAGACCCCTCAGAGAAAGCTGTGAATACTAAAATGAGGCTAGAACTGACATAAGATGTATTATAATGCAACTATTGTAAGTTTGAATTACATATCAATAAGCATCATACCTCATCGCAGGCATCTGGGTCTCCTTTGTCTGCTAAATATTTTTCAATTACTGGCATCTTATTTTCTAAAGCAGCCTTTAAAAACATTGGAACATCCACAGGTTCTGTCTAGTGGGAAGAAGAAATAAGTTTGAACACAAATTGGGGAAATCCCATAAACCCAAAAATGAATTTGTTTTGTCACGAAACTTACTATAACTTCTGGTTCAGGTTCTTTTAGGACAGGCACTTTCACCTTCCTGATTTTCTTCCTTTTCTTCAGTTGAATGATTTTTTCAAGGTCTTCCAAACTTTCAAGTTTTGGTCTTTCCTCTAGTTTCTTTTTCTTGAGCTAAAGGAAAGAAATAGATAATAAGATGACTTTCCAAGAAATGAAAGGATGTGGCAAAATTGACTTAGACAACCTTTATCTGACTGTTGTCTATTTTAGGGATGTGCACAAATATTCCTACTATTATCCATACGAATTCACACAAATTCAGATATTCATGTACAAATATTAATGTTTTGGACATTCAAATGAAAGTTCGGACATTCATATGAGGGTACGGATATGTACGCATCCGTGTGTATCTGTACGCACCCCGTACGCATCCATATGAATATTTATGGGATGTGTATGGGATACATACAGATGCGTATTGTCAGATACGCATCTGTACATATTGATTATTCGAAAGAATGCATATGATATTCAAATGTTCAGAAATTCAAAATTGCACATTTGTACGAATACAAATATTCAAACATTTGACTAGTGCACACCCCTTTGTCTATCTTATCTCCACAGTTTCTTCTGACATGCTCAGAGTAGTGCACATTAGGCTCTTACTCTCCATCTTCACAACAAGCCTGTGAGATTGGCTGTGCTGAGTGCTTTTCCATGGCCATGTGGAATATAAATCCAGGGAATCTGCAATCCTACCCTGGTATTCCAACCACTGTATTGTCTTGGGGATTCCTTAGAGGTTCCCTTCTATTGGTAAAATAATATGGACATGTTTTGCTTGGAATCTAATACCTATGGAAATTCTGTCAACAAGAATCTGTGACGAGGCTTCTCTACTGTGACCCAATCATGAACTGCCCTCTCTAAGGAAGCAATCAGAGACACTTTTTATTTCAGTTTTAAATACTGGTAAGTGATCCTACTAGGTGTTTGGGGAATACTGATATTGGTGCATTTGCTCATTTTATAGTCTTTCCTGCTTCCAGTTTATTAGTCTGCTTATTTTAGTGTTGTATTCTTGTTCTTGATGGGTACCACTGATTCATGGCTGACTCATGATAGACTGGATGGGCACCACTATGCAGTTTTCTTGGCAGGGATACAGAAGTAGTTTGCTATTGCCTTCTTGCAGAGAGTCGAGAGCAGGTGAAGGTTTTGCCTTTGTCTTCTGTTTGAGAATGCCCTGAAGCAATTGGCTGGCCACTATGCTATACTAGATGGGCTGTGGCCCAGCCCACCAGCACTCCTCTTACTTAAGAACATATGAAAGTATTTACGTCCAAAGCACAGTATAACAAATTATTTTCAAAGAACAAGGTGCTAATGAGTGTGACTGTAACAATATCTTCCCAAAATTAAGAGTAATTACTGCCCCAGCAGGTTTTCCACAGCTTTCAATCAAAATGGCTTCACGTTGCATCCTTAGCACAGATTTCCTTTTTCTTTGAATATGTCGATGGGGGAAAGAATGTGAACTCCAGCCCCTTAAAATCCATCTAGACATTGGATCTCTTGCTTTCTAATTCTTTATTTGAATAATCCATCATTAGTGAAACTGCAGAATGCTAATTTCCTAGCTCATTCTAATCTGGTACTTCAAAGAGAAAGACTGGATTTAAATGATTTTCTCTCTCTCTCTCTCTCTCTCTCTGCTTTCACATGTCTTTAGGGAAAAGCTAGTAGTAATAGAAGTTTTGAAAAGGTATAGCTAATCCTGCAAGTGTTGTACTGAAGAGTTACAGATGGGCCAGTTTTGCAAACTGAAGCCAAAATGTTTAGGCAAACCCAAGGGTCAGAGAATGTCCTCCACTTGGCAAGTGGACCAAAATCACCAGATTTGTATTTGCATAGCAGCCTATCCCATGCGGGGTGTTTTGTGCTGGTATAGCCACAGAGGCATTTATTGTGCTTTGTCAGCCTGGTAGCACTCTACTGTATATTACATCCAACAGAAGGAGGATGAGGAGGAGAAGAAGAGTTGGTTTTTATACCCTACTTTTCCCACCCATTTAAGGGGCCTCAAAGTGGCTGACAAATCTTCTGTTTTTCTCCTCCAAACAGACACCCAGTGAGATAAGTGGGGCTGTGAGA
This sequence comes from Aspidoscelis tigris stejnegeri, assembly GCA_023333525.1. NCBI lineage: Eukaryota > Metazoa > Chordata > Lepidosauria > Squamata > Teiidae > Aspidoscelis > Aspidoscelis tigris. The sequence continues at coordinate 83,366,983 of JALMGA010000002.1, read as the reverse complement.
GCTCAGAAAGAGAGCTGTGACTAGCCCGAGGTCACCTAGCTGGCTTTGTGGAGCAGTGCAGAATCAGACTCTGTGACTATGAGATATGAATCCGGCACTCTAACCACAAGACCAAAGTGGGTCAGATATGGCGAGTGCTTTTGTCATGCCTCATATAGATACAACCAAAAAGGATTAAGGCTGTTCACACCTAAGTTTTAATCCAGTTCCAGTCCACTTTCAGAGTGAGAGAACACAGCAGCATAGCGATTAGTCATTTTCTTTCCACTTTATCTAAGTTATAGGTAGATTTTCTGAATCAGATAATGCTGAAAGAAAACAGTTTGACACTTTGTGGACAGAAAGTGGACTGACACTGGATTAAAACTTAGGTGTGAATGCAGCCTAAGTGGTACATTAACTGAGCTACTCTTTGAGGAGAATTTATTGTGGTCTTTGTCTTCACTCATATTAGGCAGTGGACAAAAATATGATGAACAGGTGGCAAACATATGATCAACAGAAAATCCCACAGTTGCCTCTCACTGCCCCCCCCCCCAACAGACACAGGAAGTAATTGCAGGATATTATTTCCACTTGCTGGCTCCTTTTGTGATTGTTGTTCCTGCTGATACCCTGGTATCAGCCAAGTGGTGACCCTGGCATTATTGCCAGATTTCCTATAATAGTGATAGTATGGGATATTGCCTTAATATCCTGGGATATATTGGGAATGCCACAAGAACATATGACATTCTCAATATAATCCCAGGAGAATTGTGGGTTTTGGCCTGTGTCTGGAAGTGTTTTTAGTTTTATATGGTCTTCAGAGCTCGGATTAGCAGTCGAAAGGAGAGTGGAGCGAGAGATCAAGGCTGTGGTCACACCTTCACATTTAAACCTTCTTCAATCCATCTAAAGTTTGGACTGCTTGCATCTTTTCATTTCTGTCAGTTTTATTTGTGGACTTTCCAGTGTGGAAAGTCCAAATAGAGGGTGGAAAGTCCACAAATAAAATGAATAGAAATGAAAAGGTGTGAGCAGCCAAACCTGAAGATGGACTGAAGAAAGTTTAAAGTGAAGTTGTGGCCACATGGCCTAAGAGGGCAGGAATAAAAAAGGACCACTTGGGCTGCTGTGAGAGAAAATATTAAGAAAGGTTTTAGGTGAGAAGATGCAGAGGGTTTCTGGAGTTGAGAGACGGGATGCATATATGACACTATTTGGAACCAATTAAATGGTCCTTATGTATTTGGATGACCTTTTTCATGGGTTTGACTCGCCATGACCAATACTTGTCTAATCATTAAACTGTATATGCACTGATCCAGTTTTCATTTTTGAAAGTAACAACTGCAAAGTCATCATCAAGTTATAGAGATGTGTTTTGTGTCTTATTGGTGGTTGCTTATGTACTAAATTTAAATCCCACTTTATTTTTAGTAACATATGTAATCCATTACTTTCCATGTCCTGGCTCCATATATTTGCAAAAAAGGAAAGTGTCTGTTTTAACGGGAAGGAGGGAGGTGCTCCATTTTAGTTTTGAGTCTGACCTTTATAATCATCGGATAATTTTTGTGTGGATTTATTTCTTTCTTGGTTTGGAGTGGTAGTGTTTCAAAACCATGGGAGAAATAGGACAGGGCTTACTGGATTCTCTCAAAATTCCAGTTCTCCCATGGAAACGGTGAGCAGCAAAGTTCTGGATACTAGCAGAAGTTCCTTTACTTAGTAATTAGTGATGATGCACAGTCTCTTGCTGAAGGATGACTGCAAATCTGCACACAATTTTCAGTTACATTAGTCATGAAGCAAATAACTTTGCACGCTGTAGGGAGCTGAGTAGCTAGAATTGTCATGTTTCCGACACCTAGCTGAATAACAGAGCCATTAGTTTAATGTGGTGTTGAGGTTTGCACTGGTTCTTCCATTAAGCAAAGTGAGTTGGCCCAGTAGATGGTTAGATGCCATTAAAGGGCAGTGAATTACCTTTGTAAAACCATTAACCAAGTCGGGATAGCAAAATGATTTAGATTATGCTACATTTGGCCTTAACTGCCAAATGTCCAGATATCTCTCTGTCCAATAGTTCAGCTAGTCCAATGCCACACATAACTGTAGCATTTCTAGAACACCATTGTCACCAGTCTTGAAGCTTATAGCTAGAGATAATTTGCAATTGTATTTTGTCCTTCATTAATGTAAAGCCTTTCTCTCCTAGTTTATTGACCAGAATGGGGCTAGAAACATTGCGGCATAATCAGACTGAGTCCATAAGCAACTGTGAATCAGGTTGCATCCAGACGTCGGTTACTTATTCCACTATTTTGTATGTGCCGGAATATCCATGCTTTATTCCAGAATATCCAAATTTAGTGGGATAAACAACTATCATCTGGATGCAGCCTTGGTTTCATCTGATTTCAGAACTGTAAATTATTCTAACATTATTCCTCCTTGTATGATGTAAAGCAGGAGGAAAAAAAGGGCTTCTATTTTAAAAATTCTAGACAGAATTACAAAAAGATACACATGCACAAAGACATCCATGAAAAGCAAAAAATTTACCTCAGCTTGTAGCGCTTTCTCTTCTTTGTAAGTCAGATTGCGCCGAGCCAGTGGATGATCAGAGAGTGTTTTAAGATCCTCTTGTTTCTCTAGCCTCACAGCAGCTTCATACTCTCCATTTCTGAAGTCCTCTGGCAGGAAATCACTTGCCTCTCTAGTGTCTGTCTTTTTGCCTGTAACCTGTGAAGGAAAACATAGCATCTGAGACTCTCAGAGTGCCAAAAACAAGCTTTCTGACAGACCTGAAATGAAGAGAAGCCTCATGAAGACAGGGAGCCCCTTGCCTGGCAAAAACAAAAATAACAGAATCCTGAGAAAACCACATTTAAATTGATAGGATGGCCTGGAATATTGATCATTAAATGTCAGATACATTGGGAACTAGTGGGAATATTAACAGTTAAACTTCTATGAAGGAAGGAAGAAGCATCAGTTTTCCACACAAGACTCAGAAAGAGTTTCACAGAACACACCAAGATCTAGAGAAAGGAGTTTTTCAGTATGGGACGCAAGAAGTAGGAAAATTAGGCACAAAATGGTTGAAGAATGGGGACAAAGTAAGGCTGCATGCAGACAGGGTCAAAAACCCATAATTATTTTGGGATAATATTTGATTTGCCACAAGTGATCAAGGTGCTCCTGATATAGTCCTGGAATATAGACAGGATTAACCTTGGTTTATGTATTCTGTCACTGTGTGAAATGCTAAAGCACATGAAGTGGTGACTTAACATCTGGACAAACTGAAATAATTTCAGGATTGCTTTGTTCTGGAGTATCTAAAAATAACAGGGAGGGAGGGAGCCCTAAAGAAGAACCTGAAGGAAGAGTGAATGACACTTAAGGGAAAAGGGCCAGAGGTGATCAGAAAACTGAGGCGAGAGCCTTGTGCTCTGAGATGAAGAGAAGACAAGAAGCTGCCCAGAGACATGAAGGCTAGCTGCAGTTGAACAATAGTGTTTCAGAAATAAAGGGTTGAGCACAAAATTGACAAGTTGGGTGGACATATAAGTGGAGAACAGAGAAAAACTGATCAAACAGGAAAAAAAACCCCATCTCTGAGGTGGGATTGTTCACACAATACTCCCTCCCCTGAACGTTTTGTGTTAGAAAGGTGGATTAGAGAAAGGCTGGGAACACAAGGGCCACTCTGAGACACCTGTGAGGCAACCCTTGTGTTATGTCTGAACACAGCTAAAGTACAATAAAAAGAAACTGAGTTAAAGATATACTTGGTGACCTTAGGATGATATTGACCTTGGCCTCTTCAATAGAAGGGGCAGGCTACAGGAAGGATGCTAGGATAGAAGCTTTTAGGCCAAAGAACTTTTTAGGGTGCTAAATCAAGGACATATGTTGTAGCAATGGAACAGGTTACACTGTAGCAATGTGTTCTGATGTAGCAATGGTGCTGCAGCAGTAGTTGGTGATGGTGGAACAAAAATATAATTTAGAAAATCTTTAGTTATACATTGCTGAAATACTGGATTTAGGATTTAGTCCCGATTTATTTTAGGTGGGTTTGGAAGAGCAACAATTTTATAGCTGCTTTGGGGATATATCCCATATTCTATCAACTAGTTCCATTAACCAAGCATATGGAATTATAGATTTCACTCCTCCCTTCAGTTGGGGAAGTCCAGTGTCATCTTATGCGATATTAAATTCTAGTAAGCTAGTACCATTTTGAATCAACTGAATGACAAAAAGAAGCTCGAAAACCCCTTCTGTCCACCTAATTATCTGCATAATTTTTTTTTGATCCAGGTTTATATTATTTTTGTTTAGGTTACAAACTCCTTGCTCAGATATATAAAACTGGTAGAATTCCACTGTTCATTCAGAATTCAAGCAAAGTCTTTTCCATATTCCATGCATACGGTGCTTTAATGAACTAACTCCCAGTAAATCAGCAAAACGAGACAAGGGTTTGTTTCCTTGCCATATGGGACAGCTCCTCAAATACAGCTCAAGTAATGATAGGGAAGGCACACTTATTGGGTCTTTCAGCCAACCTACCATTTCAGATGATTTCTGCCTTCTCTTTACAATCAGCATTAGCCATAATTCCTTCCATCAATAACAGAAACATTAGCAGAGAGGAGAGGCCTATTAAGCTGCCCAATGTATCCCTCATGTCTTTATTATCCTGCCTGGAATCACTTGCAATTACTTCAGATCCCAGCTTGCATGCTTGGCACTGAAGAAGCATAGCTGAAACTGCACTCACAGGTTTCTTCTCATAGATGCTAATTCACATACAACTGACAAGAACGGAATCTATGCAATATATCAGATTAATAGCTGTGATCAGTCCAGGCTCCCAGTTATATTTTGTTGCGGACCTGCCTTGGCAGTTTCATTGGACCAAATGACAATACATAAATAAAACAGATCAAATCAGATTTTTTTAAAAAAACAACAACAACCCTACCCTTGCCCTTAATAGGATGAGACATAACCTTTTATCTTCCATACAGAATGTTTTGCAGTTGAATTACAAATTTATGTAGACTTAGGGTGTTTTTCCACTGTCACTAAAAGTACCCATTAAGTACCCATTAATGGGTACATAATGGCATTTTTGTACCCATTAATGGGTACTTAATGGGTACTTCTAGTGACACCCCTTCTATTTCACCATGCTAAAGAGAGACAATTCTGTTAAGTGAAAATATCCAGTATTTATATAGCACTCCAGGCTCCATATCCAGTCACCAGGTTTGCTAAGGTTTGACCAGGAGGTTTCTCATTCATAGCACATCTTCTTAACCACTGCACATTCCTGACCTGTTTTAATCTAGCAGAATCTGTTCATGTCCTAAGCTTCATCCAGACAGGACTTATTTATTCAGCGTTATTTGGATAATCTGGAATAAAGCATGGATAATCCAGAATAAAGTGTGTCTGGGTGTGCTTCACTCCAGATCATCCAAATAATGCGGAGTAAATCTAGTTAAAGATAAAGCTCTAGTTACACTAACTTTTCTTAACAGTGTAACTCACAGAATTTAAAAGCCAGTAAAATAAAAGCAGTTGGATGTTTTCATATTTAACTGCACACAATTGAAATCTTAATAAAATTGACTAAATTCTACCTACCAGCTCCTCCACACTTAGCATCATCATAGCTGTTGTTGGATAATTGAAGAATGATAGTACTGCGGTAGTCCTTGAAGGGTTAGATGCCTCTTGCTACCTAAGCCAGCTTTACTGAAATAACACCAATCTAGTTTAGCTTATATATCTCTGCAAGAAAAAAATTTCTGAGTGAGATAATCTTCCAACCTGGGAATCCAAGTATGCCCTCAGTCCCGCTAGCTTGGAGATAGGTGCTCTCTCATTCCAGACATGTTAACTAGCCATATCTTGTGTCAAGGGTAAGAAGGGGGTTGAGATAGAGAGATGAGGAATCAGCCTTGTGCTATAACCACACAGCATATGTGAATCAGTGTGAAATGCAAGAGCTTCATTCCATTCTGGATGACTGCATAGCTCAGCAATGCTAGCCATTCTGTCTGTCCGATGCCCAATAGGACAGCTGTCTATAGAGGCCGCACTACATCACAAGTGACTTTCACATGAACAAGAGACAACGGGGAGAAGACAAGTGGCTTAAACGCGTTGAGCTCTGATAAGCATGAGCTTCTTTCAGATGTAGAGGAAGTAACTGTTTCCATTCGATTCTGTTCTTAAACTGTGAACATTTTTATGGAAAATCTTTCTCTCTGTGTGTGTTTGCATCTCTCTGCTCCCTCAGATGGCACTCTTCTATATTTGTTGGAAGGAATTCTCTGAGGGGATTATGAAGTCAGAACGATGTCTCTGGTGCTAAAAAGACTCAATGACACCATAAGTTACCATCAGCAGAGGAGCTGAGAACCCGCCAGCTCTGCATTTCCCTTGGAATGTGTCACTGCTTATAAAGAGAAGAATGAATGGAGATCTGTGATTTTTAAGTAGAGAAATAAAATTAGACCTTGAGTAGTGACTTCCACTGAAATTTGAAAAGACAGGGGAATCATAAAAAGTGTACAGATTTGTCCTAGGTCATGTTTTGGGCATGTATCATTTATGCTGGATTCTTGCCCATAATGAAAATATAGAAGATGTACAGCTGGTAGAAATGAGGATTGCTTTATGAAACCATGTGTCGTACTAGACATGTGTATTGGTGTTAAGTAAATTTTATTTCGAGTTGGTTTATGTAAGCTCAGATTTATATATTCATTCACTGCTGTAACTCTAAATCATACTCTGGCCCAAAAGTATAAAAAGCAAAGTACAAGTCTAAAGGTACCCCCAGATGCAGTGATTTCCCCAAGGCTATATTGGGATTGTCACACATACCCATGGCAATTCCAATATGCTCCCAGGATAGGGCACCGACAGCTCCGATGCCTGGTTTTTCAGCATGCTAGATTGCTTACCTTGTCTGTCACTTCACTGCTTGCTGCAAAAGTCCCCAAATGTAAGAAGTGTGTGAAAAAGACAAAGGGAAGTAAGTGGGTGGGTGAGTGCTTGCATCTGGGTACTTGCCAGGGCAGGAAATCTGAGGAAATGACAGACAAGGTAAGAGTCAAGGGGTATTTTTCCACCGCAGCCCTTAGATCCGGATCTAAGAAGATCTGGATCTAAGGAATGGGTAAATTTCTTAATCCAGATCTACTAGATCCAGATTAAGGGAAGCACCCAATGTGTTTCCACCTTGGCACCTGTGTGGGGAATCCAGATTGACCCCCAAGGGGTCGGTCCATCACCCCAGGTGTCTCTGGGGACGGGGGGGGGCGATCTCCAAAGTCCCAGCTTCACAGTGATTTCGAAATGACTCCGAAGTCCCTCCGAAGAGATTGCCAAGGACTTTGGAGAGGCTCCGGAGCTGTCAGCGCGGTCCGTGCACTATTAGCACAGACCGCGTGGACTCCCCTCCGAAGTCTCTCTGAAGAGATTGGCAGAGACGTCAAAGTGCCTCCGAAGTCTGCGCTGATCTCTTTGGAGAGACTGGCAGCGAGACTCAGAAGTCTCTGCCGATCGCTTCAGAGGGACTTCGGATTCTCACCGCTGGTCTCTCCAAAGAGATCAGCGCAGACTTCAAAGGCACTCCGAAGGGACTCCAGAGCGGCTTCGAAGTCTCTGCTGATCTCTTCGGAGGGACTTCGGAGTCACTTCGGAATGATTTTGAAATGACTCTGAAATCACTCCGAAGCTGGGATTTTGAGGCTCCCCCCCCATGGGTGCATCCCCTCCCCCTAGCCTCCTCAAGACCCCGTTTAATCTGGAGTTTCTGGCAGAAGACCCCATTGTAGACCCCATTAATGGGGTCTACAGAAAATCCGGATTAAAAGGCAGAAAGTATCCATTTGATCCAGATTTCCCCCACGGCAGTGGAAACAATCAGATCCCAAATGGGCGCCGTGGTTGAAATGGGATCATCCGGCTCTCACCCAAATGGGTCCTTAATGGGTGCAAAAATGGGTACTTTTTGACAGTGGAAAAACACCCAAGGTTTGCCCTGGAACTGCCCCCCTGCCATTTGGGAGGGGTGGCAAGAGGCAATTTTTGCATAATCTAAGCAAGATTCTCACACTATGTAGAGTAGGAATATGCACAGATTTTTGTATTTGATTCATATTGAATTGAATGCAAGAAAAATTGTATTTGTTCAAATGGGGTCCCTTTGAATGTGGTAGGATTCATATTCGATACAAATGTTCAATCCCATACAAATCCCATACAAATGCATATGATTAGCATACAGATCCTATATATCAATGCATACGAATAGCATATGCATCCCATATACATTTATACAAACAGCATACAGATCCTATATACAAATGCATAGAAATGACATACGGATCCCATACAAATAGCATACAAATCCCATATATGAATCCCATGCAAAGCTTCATACAAATGTATCAAAACATTTGATTTGAATTCGAATGTCCGAATTCAGCCAAATTTGGCCGAATTTTGAATTTTACGAATATTTGTGCACATCCCTATTAGAGGCAAGACACAAATTATACACCTTAAAACAATCAAATTATAAACTGCAACTCTAGTAGATTAGAGGTTTTTGGTTTTTTTAAATGAAAATAGATGTAGGAATAATTGGGGTAGATAATTTCAGTAGCAAACTGTGAGCCTGGGCACATATAGCAGTGTAGCCATTTATGATCTTAGTCTGGCAAAGCAACAATTTTCCGTGTGGAAAATGTCTTCAGAAAAGAAATTTCTGATGGAGAAGTAGTGAGAAGATAATGAAGAAGAGATGGCTTTTCTTACCTGCTTTTCTCGCCCATTTAAGGGAACTCAAAGTGGCTGGCAAACTTTTTGTTCTTCTCTCCACAACAGAACACCCTGTGAGGGAGGCGGGGCTGTGAGAGCTCAGAAGAGAGCTGTGACTAGCCCAAGGTCACCTAGCTGGCTTCATGGAGGAGTGCGGAATCAAACCCCGTGATTGTGAGATAAGACTCCAGCACTCTAACCACAAAACCAAACTACTTTTGCAGATGATAGTTTCAGCTATTCCTTAAAAGCCTCTTCCTCTACCACATTCTGTCCTTACTTCCTCTGAATTTCTTTCCTTCCCACTGGTCATTTGGCAGGAATGGAGAAGACAAGGAGGCTGCATTTCAGGGTGCATTTCAATGGAGGCAGATGGACGGTTCACTGTGGATAAGGAACAGGTTGTTTTGATTTCCTCCATTTGCCCAAATCCCAGCTGTGGTTCTGTTCCTCCTCACACCAGAAATTACTGGGTTAACATTCCATCGGGCTGCTTTGTAACATGGGACTTGGGCACTCACCCAATATTTTCTCAACCAATGACAAAGGTTTGTAGAAAAGAAGCATGGAGAAGCTGATGAGCTGGTTCTTCTAACCCTTAACACTTTTGCATGGGTAGTTAGGACTGATGGTATGTTGGTTTCTTCTAGTTCTCTGGCTCAAAAGGTAAATTATAGTATTTTATGTTTCATTTGTTTTATGCATTTTTATCCTATTCTATACTCAAAGGTCTCAGGATGGGTTCCAACCATAAACAAATATAACCACAAAATAAATGAACATACTAAGAACAATACCAGTGTCTGAAAGTAGGGAGCGGGAGCTGTTTTCTCAGCCAAAGCCCTGGGTAAATTGGTGTCTCTTCACTAGTCTCCTGACTGCATATAGTAAAAGTGCCTGGCACAGCTCAGAAGGTTGGCTATTTCATAATCCAGGAGTTACCACTAAGAAGGCCTTATCCCGGGTCAAATATGATCTGGAAGGCTGGTCTACAAGGAAAATGACTTGGGGCATATTCACACTTAATTATATGCAATTGTATAACAATACCATTACACCACAGTCAAATTCAAGCTGTGAGGGCTGTGTTTGCACTGATGGTGCTGGTGCAGTCCCCAGGCAGACCACCAGCACTTGCAGTGTTGAAGGTCCATCTTGGACCATCCAAACTGCTACAGCGACAGCCAGAGCAACTTCTGCTGTGTACCTGGCTACTGCTATGGCCATTACAACACAGTGTGCAGTTGTGCAGCTGCAGCTGCATCACTCCACCTCTTCACAGCGTCACACCTGAAAACAGGTGCAAAATTATGGTGACTGGGAGCATACCACCCAGGAACAGCTGGAACCATTCTGGAAGGGTAAGTGCAAACAGGCTTGCAGTTTCTGCTCAGATGTGAAACTAGATGACCTTAGCCAGGTCAGCCTCTCTCAACCTTTTTTTAACCAGACTGTTGAAAAGAATATACAGAGTTTTTCACCTTGAGAAGCGAATAGATGGGGAGGAGCCATGGCAGATACGTTTCTTGCTGCTCCTGATTTTATCCTGATTTTTTTTATATAAATGCCACTTTTTTGAACAAGGACAAACACTTTATTTTGGTCTGCTATAGTGCCCTGGCCTTAGCTAGTGCTTTCATATCTTCTACACTTATCATTTTACAAGACAAATGAGAAATAAGAAGAAAAGACTGCAACCAAGTCCTGAGGGCCATACTGATATTGAAGCAGCAAAGCAATCCAAGGTAGATGCTTTGGTGCCTGTCAGAAGACCGAACTCAGAGACAAACCCAGAGACAAACCTTTATCTACAAGCCAACAGAAATACTGCACTGGACCCTGAAGAAGCACTGTCTCTGGACTCCTCAATTTATTTCGACAAAAAAAGACGGAGACGGTCAGCTCAGCCACTGGACCCTGTTTCCCAGCCTGTGACTGTGTCTTCAAGCTCTCCATCAAACTCAGTAAGTAACAATCTTCTCCTCAACCCTGACAATCTACTAGAGGTGATAACAAATCAATCTAAACTTGCGGCAGACACAGTGACAGTAATTTTTGAGAAACTTCACAACACATCCAAAGAGCTGGCACTTCTTAAATCAGATTTTGAGGACCTTAGAACCTGCCACGCATGCTATATATGTAACACTGAAGTTACATTGTCCTCCCAACTCTTACTAATGGGTAAGCTACTTACCAGCCAACTGACAAACTTTTGCCATTCAAGCCTACTCTTCTACACAGATAACTTTATATAGTACATAAATTGGAATTAATGATGGATATTGGTCTTTCTGCAGAGATCAGTTTCTCAGCTCCTCGGCAGATGACCCCTACAAAGAATTATTTTTGATTTCAAGTTTACTACTATCCCTTTAATGCTACAGAAGATGCAAAGTTTCCTTGCTCACTTTCTAATAGAAATGAGGCAAGTTTTTCCAAGACTAGGTGTAGAGCCTCTACGACGAGATAACAAGAACCTTTCTAAAGACAAGGGGCTTCAAAAGGCTAATCCCTCTCAATTGGCTAAAGTCCCTAAGGAAACCACCTTTGTACAGCATTCAGTCCCTCCAAACTCTGCTCAGCCCATTTTGCTTTTAAAATAAAAATAGCTAACCCTTTATTACAAACAGAGCATGACTCATGGAGCACCTCCTCTGGCATTTTGCAAGTCAAGAAACAGAATTCTATGTCTCAATCTAAGCTTCCTGTCTCAAAACTGGCTGGGTTTGATCTGCCTTCAGCAGGCCCAAAGACTCATCAACAATTACCAAAAAGCCACAGTGCACCACTCCAGGTCAGCCCCAATGGGACTTTAAATCCCTCAACTCTGGGTCAACATACAAAGGCCCCAAAACCATTCTGATAACTGCAGAGGTGCATCACCGGATGGACTCAGACCCAGATACAGCTTTGCCCCAGTATATCTTCTGACACAGGCAGCCCTCCTTTTTGTACTCATAAGAACATATAAGAAGAGCCCTTCTGGATCAGGCCCCAGCCCATCTGTCACACACAGTGGCCCACCCATTGCTCAAAGTCATCTCAAGTAGAGACTAGGGCAAACCTTCTCCTGCTCTCAAATCCCATCAAATGGCCTTAGAAATATTCTGCTTGTCCCCACGACCTGAAAGATGTACTTAGGCATCCATTCTAGTAGCCATTGATACATCTGTCATCCATAAATTTGTCTAGCCCTTCCTTAAAGTCATCTAGACTGGTAGCTGTTACCACCTCTTCTGGCAGCAAATTCTATAGACTGAGGACCCTCTGGGTGAAGAAATACTTCCCCTTGTTTGATCCGACTCTCCTACCCATCAGCTTCATAGAGTGCCACCTGGTTCTAGTGTTGAGAAAATAAATGTTCTCTATCCACCTTTTCTATACCATGCATGATTTTATATACAATCAGGTCCCCTCTTAAACATCATCTTTCCAGGCTGAAGAAGCCTAGACGTTGCAGTCTGATTTCATAAGGAGGGGTTGCAGCCCCTTAATCATTCAGGTTGCCCTTTTCTGCACCTCTTCCAGTTCCACAATATGCTATCTGAGGTGTGGTGACCAGAATTGTACACAATATTCCAAATGTGGCCTCACCATAGATTTATAAAGAGGCAAAATGACACTTGCTGACTTGTTTTCTATGCCCTTAGTATCATCTGCAAACTTTGCTTTTCTGCTATGTACCCTTTCTTCAAACAGAACTAAGGCCTTCAAAATACAGTTCTACTCTTGATACTGAGGGGGTTCCACTCACAACTGCCACAACTGCCTCTCTACCTCCATATGACTATGAATTGGATGCCCATAAACCTTTACATTCACTCTGTGCCAAAGATCTTCATAACAGCTCAGCCAAATCATTGACTCAAGAGCTAATAGAAGCTCAGACACCACTCAATGCTTTTGGAAGTTCCTCCTGCTTCCTCAAATGTATCCAGACCCGTTACTTAGAACAACTCATCTATCCACCATAAATCAATGTGCGCATCTTCAATACCTCCAGATTACCTGGTTTTATCACCTTGGATAACTGACCTACTTTCCCATCAGTTTTTTTTACTCAACAGCATCTAACACCCTTGACCATCTTTAAGCCCTGTGAAGATACTCTGTAAGACCTCTAAGGACTACCCAGATTTTGACACTTATAAGATGTGGATCGGAACATCACTGCCCTTGGCACTGACCGTCCAGAGTTTTTCCTATTATTAGTGCCTTCCCCTTAGTTCTGTACTGATATTCACATATTAATTAACATGTACATTGTGTTATTTAAATATGTTTTGTACTCCTGGTCTGTGACCGTATTCAACTCATTCATTCATTCATTCACCTTGAGAAGCACCATATACTAAAGGTTTGACAGTGCTGATAACAATGACATACAAATGTAAGAAGCAATGATGTTGGTTCTTGGTTTAACATGAAAGGACCAGTGAACAACATCCAACGAGCCTGTTCAGAGTAGAATCAAATAGTTTCTATTCTCCAGAGATTCTTTACTGTTTGTTGCAGCCTGAAGCTTTTCAGGAAAGCCTTGCCCTTCTCTCTAAACCTGTGCCACACATCTTCCAAAAGTGGAGTTTGGTCTTAAAAATGTGCATCCTACATTGTTTCACAAGCTCACAAAGAAACTGCACAGACTCTTTCAAGTCCCCAAACAACTAAAATGCTCCATGCTTCACTGTCCCAGTATTTTACTGCTTGATTTGTCCTATTTCTCCCATTCTTACCCTCTTTTGGAGGGGCTGTGTCGATGCTATTTTCCTTTATTCTTTCAATTCTGAGGAAGGCTTAAGATCTGACACTAACATTTTCAGATAGCAGCTCTTCTATTTCTGAAAATCTGCATACCAGGTGGGAAAAAAGTTCATTAAACGGATAACGTCCGATAAGCACCCGTGACCAGACTGCAATTAAAATGAATGATCATAAACTGAATTTAGTTGAGAAACACTGGGGCCCTTTCCCCATGCAATTGAAAGTCTGCTAGAACTCTTCTTTTGCCTCTGAGCGGCACCATTCCAAGCTTTACAAGGCGCTTAGGGAGCTTAGGAAAGTGAGACACCCGCAATAAAATACGTGCACTTTAAAGAAGAGTTCCAGCGCTCTTTCGGCGATTCGCGGGTTTTGCTCGCTATATCTGCCTTGAGGACGCTCCGTGGCAAAAGGGGCGGGGATTGCTTGCCAGCACACACAGCCAAAAAGCATTCACACATCTGAGAAATGCAGCAGGTTCACTTCCTTTCCTTTGTAAAAAGAGCCAGAATTGCTCAGAATTGCAACATTGTTATCAGTGATCTGTGAAAGCCTTAAAAGAGAATGAGCGAAGGATTGCGCTGCCGAAACCTGCAGCCGCTGACTTTGCAGGGACGGAAAGCCTAACTGAGTGAAAGTAAGTGCTGAAAATGAATGAATGAGCGATCATCTGCCTTTGTTAGGGGCGGGAAGCCGTTTCAGGAGACAGGATCTGGCTATTTTTCTTTTTAACAAGAGAGGGGGCGGGGCGGGGGAAGATGCAGGGAAAGGAAACAGGCTTCCTTGGGGACGGAAAGTCCATTTAGATCGCGGCTACCATGGGGACGCTTATTCCGGAAGTGGAGGGGACTTTTAAAGTCAGCTATAACAGAGTGACGGCAGAGGAAGCCGAGAGGGGCTAATAAGTCTTTTGGGGATTGGGCCTGGTTTGATTTTCTGCGATGGTAATAAAGTGAGATTGGAAGGTTTGCTGTTGCTGGGCACCACTGAGTCATGATTGACTCCAGGTTGACTGCATGGGCACCTCTACACAGTTTTCTTGGCAGAGATAGCAAAGTGGTTAGCCATCGCCTATTTCTGGGCAGAGGCTGGGAGTCGAAATGGCAACCCTCCGCTTTCCAGGCACTTTGCTCTACCACTGAGCTACAGCCACTCCCAGATTGGAAGATTAGAGGGGTACATACTTTAGAGCTATAGCATTTTTCCCTTGTTTCAACCCTGTGAGGTATGTCAGCCCAAAAAACAGACTGAACCAAGGTCATCCAGCAACCAGATCCACTACATGCTTCACTTGATCCAGTTCCAACCCTCTGCACATTATATCATACTCATCTGGCCGACTGGGGCCTTTGGTACACTGCCAACTAGGAAAATTTAGAGGGAGGGTATGAATCAGCTTTGCAACTATTTTTATAACTGAATCTTTAAGTGATTAGGCCTATATGCGCGCTGAAAAGCCAAAGAGTACATTGTTCTTCCTCTCCCCACTCAAATAGCTGCTCCAGTGTGAGTGTCTCCAGACATTCTTCCAGAAGGCTGAGAAATAACATTTAAAGGGATGCTGTGGACATTGTAGTTGATACAGAAATCAGCCACAGGTTTGATGTACACAGTTCCAATCCAAATTTATACTAATGTCATGACTCATGAACATTGCAGATGAGGTGTAAACACTAGGTTTGTGTTGAATGAAGCTATGCTCACAGTCCTATGAAAATGTTCAGGACTCACTCTAGAAGATCAGACACCTGGAGCAAAGAGGCAGTACCTGATCCCCAAGGGCTGGGGCACACAAAGGACCTGGGGGTGGAGCAGGGTGTTTGAGCCAAACAAGACACATGCTCACCTAGCTGCTTCTTGGAGTGCTGAGTGGCGTGGCACAGTGCAGCAGTAGCCGTAGGGCAGGGCTGCTCCACACCACCCGAGTTTGGTGCTCTTTGTGGCTGCACCATTTTGGCAGCGAAGGAGCCAGTCTGGGAATGTATTTCTAGTCTGTCTCTGTATCCTGTACTATCCAGTACTATGTGGAAGTCTCTCAATGCGGTGCCAGCAGTTAAGCTGTGGTCACACTTTACCTTTTATCCAAATAGAGGCCATCCTTTGTCCACAGGAATCACACACAGAATGCATTTCTGGTTCTTCTACAGACATTCCCTCCCTGACTGGGGCTGCGTTCCCAAAGGCACAAAAATCCGGACTGGATTCAAACTCGGGAACCAGCGTCCCCACTAAATTGGACAGTAATCCAAATTGGGCAAGCCCCAATCCCATTCCACTTCCTTTTCCACTGATTTTCTGAGCACCAGCCTGCAGAAATCCGAGGGGGGAAAAACCCTGTTGGAACAAGACTTTCCAGCTGTTTCGAATTAAAGCCTTCCAAGATGAAGCATTCACTTGCGGGAAAGGTGGATTTTTCTTTCTTTCTGTTTTCAACTTTAAACCAAGCTGCCTTCATGATCAGCCTTTGGAAGGGGTTGGTGTTAGACCATGGGGGGGGGGGGCGCCCAGGCAACAACAAGCTGGGCAGCGGTGGTGGCAGTGGGAACAGGAGCGAAGCGATACTTCCAAGTTCCTTTCCAAGGCAATCCCGCTGTTTGAATATGGTGGTGGTTATGCAGGGTGGGCATTTGCTGGATTGATCGGCTTGTGCTTGTGTACACAAGCAGATCAGCGGACCCATAACTCTAACCCGCTCCAGCTCCTGCCTCTGCCCAGGCTGGGCTCGCCGCAGCGGGATTGCCTCAGAAAGGACCTTGGAAGTGCCGCGCCGCTCCTGTTCCTGCCGCTGTTCAGGCTGGGCTCATTGCTACTGCCGGGTCCAAAATGGGAATGCTGAAATGCACACTCAGCGCTGTTCCCACAACCTGCACCTAACCTGGACCAGAATTTCGTCATTTCCAGACCAGAATAATCCGAAAATGGACTCAGTGGGAACACGCCCTGGGACTACCCTGGATTCAGATTATCCCAGCACTGAGTCTGTTTCTGCTGCAAGAAATGGATCCAGGTGAAGGGTAGTGAGGCGAGAAAGTCTGCTGGTGGGCATTTGCAATCATCTCCATGGCTGCTTTCACACTTACTTTTTAATCCAGCTCCATTCCACTTTGAGAGCGAGATAATGATTGGCAAAGTGACAAGTTCTTTGCTTTGGCTTTATGTAACTGTGAAAATCCACCTTTGGCTTAGGTAATATGGAAAGGAAAAGGCAAGTCACTTTGTTGATGTGTTGTTCCACTCTGAAGGTAGACTGAAGCTGGATTAAAACTTTAGGTGTGAATGCAGCACAGGACACTGCCTCCAGCACAGAACTCACAAAGTTTTGGTGCAGCATTGATGGTGCAGGGAAGTGTAAACCCAGGAACAGTGCAAGTCTTCAGCCCCAACCTTGCCTCTACAGAGGCACAGCTGGAGTCCTCCGTGCTCCACCCCTTGATCTAGCCTGTCCAGGATGAGCAGCCTACAGTATCTCCACATGGCCTCTCTTGTCATGGAGGGAAATCTGCAGGCTCTGGAACTCAGAACCTGTGAGGGAGACTTGAGCTGGCCTTTCTATTGCTTTCTTCCCCTAATCTCCATCCCCTTATTTTAAAACATGAACACTCCGTCTCAAAGCAGAAGGATGTCAACTTGATTATTTTACCTCAGATGCAAAAGTAGTGTTTCGTGCTAGCTAGCATTGGCGGAAGCGCACGTGGATTTGCCTCTTGGTGGAACAGGGCCTAGATTCTCAGCTGCTGTAATTCAGCATAGCTCTGCTAGGAATTGTATGCTATTCCACATCTTGGCAGTCCCCTAGATATAGACTGAGAGTCACTCATGCCAACATAGTAAGGAACCTTAAAGATGCAGACAGCGTCTGAAAATGATGGTTCAGCGTTGTACCATTGGTAGATTAAATAGCCTTCAATTCTAGATTGGTATTTGTGCCCACAAACATCACAAACATGTCAGGAACCAAAGGGTGGTGGGTCCGTTTACTGTAAGCAGTTTGTTTCACATTACTAACCGACGGATTAACTGGAATAAGATGCTTTGTAAGCAGGTAGATATCCAGGGTGGACTGGCAGCAGGGTGATTACCAGTCACCTGTCTATTTGCACTGATGTCATGCTGTTTGACTGAGGTCTATATTAAGCTCTTTTGCCTTTTAACTTTGGCTGTGATCAGATATAGCAAAACAAAGCGTCTCTGAAGCAGCTTCAAGGTGGGATTGTTCACATATCAGCTTGCCCCTCCTCCCATGAGTATTTTGTGGCAGAAAAGGTGGTTTAGAGAAGGGATAGGAACACTAGGGCCACACTTCTTTGTCTCTTGAAGGGGTGTCTCTGATGCACCCTTTTAGTCTAAACATAGCATTTTCCACCATTTTGATATTGGCTTGTTCTAGACTAAGGATGCGCACAAATGCTTTTTTGACATTCTATTTGAATCGAATCAAATACCCTGAAAATCGAATTCAATTTGAATCTTTTAAATTTGAATTTAATAAGATTCGATTGGTATTTACCAAATTCAAATCTATTCATTCAAATTTTTTATTCAAATCTGCACATACGAATATCAACAACATTCATATGTCCCCGTACGCATCTTCCTGACTGATCTGTACAAATGTGTACAGATGCAGGAAAGATGCAGATCTTCAAGGACACATCACTTATGAACCTGTACACATACGAATGTCTGGATAATTTGAACAAATAGATCTGAAATTCAAAATTCGATTCAAATGTTTACATTTGAATTTCGGGACATTCTCTATTTGAGCTTGAATGTCGAAATTCAGCACATTCGATCGGATTTCGAATGCCTATGAATATTTGTGAACATCCCTATTCTGGACTACAAATACTAGTTCAGTTCTGACAGAAGCAGAAGAGACAATCTGTGAGCTTTTACTTATTTATCAGAGGGGTGACCTTCCTGTAACTAGACATGTGCTAGCATGACCTTGTGTTTATTAGTCATGCAGAAGAATTCACCTTCCCTCATTTCCTTGAATCCGAGCTAGGCTTCTGTTCCTCCTGAACACCAAAAGTAAATTGTTGACTGTTTCAGCCTAAGGTACAGAAAGGCCTTGCTCTACAAGCGGTATGAAGAGCAAACAGTAGTGAAAAGTTAAGGCAGCTGGATGGATCTGAGAAAGCCCAACTGGGGATGATGGCATTTTTCATGTCCCTTTGGGTCAGAGAAAGAATGTGCCAAGCAAGACTACAAAACTCACAATTCCACGTCTCTGTTATCATTTGGGATTGTGCAGCATCCGGATTTAGTAAAACCGGGTAGATCCGGATTTAATTAGGCATGTGCAGAAGCACCCAGAAGCTACAATGGAAGCCCAAACAGATCCTTGAGGAATAGCACTGTTGAGGAGGCTCATGAAGGCAATCGCTGCTGCCAAAGGAGAGAATGGAAGCTGTGGTAGGATGCAGAGGCAGCAAACCATTCACACATGTTTCTCTGTGCTCACAATACCTGGGTTAAACAGATTTGGCACAAGCTACAAGCAGAAGTGAAAGTACCATACTGGGAATCATCTGTCTGCTGTAACTAATATAAGTCACTCAGCTAGACAAACTGAGGGTGTCTCCAGATGGAAGGAGGCAAGCATGGGATCTAAAGGAGATTCTCTGATTGCCTTTTGTCACCCTCACGTGATGCAGAAGACAATAATGGGTTCTTACTTCCACCAGCCAGCTCCTTCCACGCTTGCTCCTCTTTCAATTACTCAAATGTTGGTCAAGAATTCACCCACTTCCCCTTCTCTCCCCCCCCCCCATGTTTGGCAGACATCTGGGCATTTGCAGGAGGAACAGTCACAAAAGGGGCCAGCAGACAGAGGAAAGCAATGGCTATTACAGGGTACCCAGCATTGTTCCTGGATTTTCTGTTCTGATGCCCGCGGCGGACGGCCACCAGTTGCAGGGACCCAGCCGGGCATCCAACTCTCTCCAGTCTGGCCACTATAGCCATGGACTTCAAGTTCCCTTTTTATGGTGCCTCTATAGTGGGGTTATCTCATATATTGTAGGCAACCCCACCATAGCCCCACTATTCCCCTCTAAAAAGTATGAAGAAGTATTGCTGAAAGACCCAGTGCTGATTTTGGGTTTTCCAGCAATTTATTGTTTAGGAGAGAGTCAGCCTAATTGCTCCATCTAGCGCACATGTGTGGAGGCTGAAACAGGCTTCCATGCATGCATGGGGTGACAGCAAGTTCATCTGGACATTCCAGACAGCTGGATGCCCAGATGTGTGTGCTGTCTAGCCAGGAAACAATAATGGTAATTGAGTAATACCCTGCGTTATCACTACCTAGTGCTACATCTGGGCTGTGTTCACACCTTAAGTTTTAATCCAGCTTCAATCCATTTTCAGAATGAGAGAACAAATTGTTTTCCTTAAGCATGATCCAGCTCGGAAGAATCACCTTTGTGCTAATTAACCGGGGGGGGGGGGGGGGTGACTGACTAACTAATCACTATGCTGATGTTCTCTCTCACTTGAAAAGTGGACTCAAGCTGGATTAAAACTTAGGTGTGAACACAGTCCTGGTCATCATATGGAAGTGGCCTCAGTCAACTAGCTTTTTAAAAAAACTTTGGGGGTGGAGCAGGAATAGATCACCTTGAATCTCATGGGAAATGTACAAGGGGGTTGCTTAAGCCTTATATGCTTTCTCTGTACACAAATCCTTGTGGACAGCGAAACAAGAAGCGAAGTCCACATCAACTAATAAAAAAATCTTTGAAATCAACTAGAGTGGTGATGACATATCTATATAAACAGGCTGCTTCGTTGTATAGTTACTAATAAAAGAAACAGTGAAATCTCTGGCATGTATCTTCTCACAACAACAAAATCCTCCTGTGTCAAATTGTATAAATAGAACTGGATCATTTCTACGTTTGCATCATCTCCCATATGTTTTTTTAAAGAAATGACTCCATTCTGTGGTAGTTTTTAACCAAAAGTAACCATCCATTTTACGCCTGAACTTTACTGTAGTGTGTGAATGTTACCTTGGCCCTGGTCACACCTATATGAGACAGGACATCCTATTCATAATTTGGACTGAGGTCATATCAGCTCTGATCACACCTAGATCGTTATAGGTCGTCCTCAGGCTGTCCTCACTTTGGGCTGCATCACTCCCACTTTTCCCTGCAATCAACCTGCACCTCCTCCATGGAACTCTTGGCTCTCCGCCCCTTTTGCTGCATCAAGTCTATCTCTCCTTTCTTATTGGATGCTAATGTATTACTCAAAGGAGGCAAGCGTGTGCATTTGTGGTTCTTTTCAAAGCCTGCTCCCCCGCCTCCATGCCCCCTTCCTTTTTATGTGCTTTTCTTCTCTGTGCGATTAATTTTAAAAATAATAATAAATTTGCAGGAAAATGCTAGATAGAGGAATCATGCACATGAACTGGGCAAAGGTTATTGGAAGTAAGGTCTGGTAATAGATATTAGAGCCTCTGTGGTTTGTGTTTAACCTGTTGGACTAGAACAGAGCCCAGTTTGCACTTGGCCTACTAGTAGATGTTGGGGTAGTTTCTGGAAAGCACCATCTGGAAAGCACCATCTGCTCTTGCAGGTGTTTCCACATCAGAAATGTCTCCTGTCATTCCAGAAACTATCCCAGCATCTACAGTGGTGCATGAAATCATGCACCACACATGTCCTAACACCTGTTTGGGCCAGAGGAGTGACCAGGGGTCATCAGAGGTGCCTCTCAGATAACCCCAAATGCGACGGCACATGCGTGGCACGTCACCATCATCGTGGTGATGGTGCTGGCACACGTACAGTCTCACTGAATTCCACACAGAAGATAGCAGTGCTTGGACATGCATCCAGACCCAGGTAGGTCTTCGGCCACATTGGTGGTTGGTCTGGCGGGTACTAGTGGTTGCAAGTGCAAATGCTAGTGCACACCAGTGGGATGCACTTTTCCCGTTCTTCAGACAGGAAGCAAAGTGCAATCCAGGAATCCACAGTCAAATCCTTCTCAGGCATTGAGTTCACTAAATGCCTTGAGCTGCCCATTTTCACAACCTTTCCTGACGAGAGTGCTGAAGAATAGGCAGAATAGAAGATTTTAAAAGTAATAACAGAAATGCTGGTGACTCTGAAAAGTGAGAGACTGTACTGAACACTCCTGAAATGTGTGAAGTGATTTGAACAATGAACAAGAATTGCTCTAGGACTTGATTTTTTGAAATGGGCATGTTTTATATGCATTCACTGACTATACAGCAATTCGGGCTGGCAAAGGACTCAGCATTGATGCTGTCACCTAAATTAAATTTATGCAGGTTGCTATGCAACATGTAGGTAAGCAACACTAGGACAGGAGGAACTATAAAGAGAAGATGTTGGCAGAATGGAGAAACAGAGCTGTCTGACAGAATATTAGAAGAGCAATTATTTTCCCAGTGGCCAAAATGCTGGGCGATAGTATTTTAGAATGCAATAGCAAGAATATTACAATAATTACAGGTTCTTTAAAATGTGGCCTCTAGTGTCCACATTTCCTTTCAATTAAAATGTAATTTTAAAGAAAAGCTGCTATAAGAAACAGAGATGCACCTTCTGGCCTTGTTCCTAAAGAAATAATCCCCTGTGTGCGAGAGGAAAAAAATCTAACAGAGGGAACCAATTCACTTAGGCTCTGTCTGCACAGGTGATTGTGGTGTCCCAGCAAGCTTTCTTGGGCGTGGTGTGTCCAAATTCACCCAGTTCTCTGAAGCTTCATATTGGGACCTGACAGTAGCCATGAAAGCTCTCTGGGAGTAGCTGTCACTCCCTCCAAGGAGACAAAAACAGGAGAGCAAATGCTGTTCACCCACCACATTATTTCCACCAGCAGCAGATCCTGAGGAGGGAGTGATCTGCTCTGGATCCTGCCCCTCCAGCTGCCCATCTGAATGCAACCTTATGGCTACCTTGCAAGCTACTTTTTCTTTGCTTTGTTCCTTTGCCTCACCTTTGTGGGAAGAACCATTACCAGCTGATGTGTCTGGGCCGTGGTCATGTGATGTCACTGTGCATCCATAAATGAGTGCTGAGGCTCTATGCACATGCACACTGACACATGCCACAACCCTGCCCACAGAAGGGCATAAAATGGTAACAACTATATGGGAATTATAGCAGTGGTTCCCAAAGTTGTCTGGGCTACGACCCATCTAAGTTTACCAACTCGGGACCCACCTCTAGGAAATTTAACCGTTACCAATATGAATAAAGGACTTTTCAAATAACAAAGTTTTAATACAATTTTTTTTTATTACTTAATTAAATAATTACATCAAAAAAGTTATTTCAAATCCGGTTAAATTTCCTAGAGGTGGGTCCCGACCCGCAGTTTGGGAAACCCTGGTGTATAGGTATTATTACATGATATTTAGATGTTGTTAACTTGCACAATAAGTTCATGATCCAATTTTTGTGATAGCAACTGCAAAAAAAAAAACAGCAATCACATATTAAGGATCATTAATAAAGGAATTTGGCAGCTGATATTATAAGCTCACAGAAGTTGCAAAGCCAAAAGAAAAAAGGCTTGGCACAGTTGTTCCTCTATAAAGAAAGGTTACAAACAACCCAAGAAAAGTAATAGTCTGCTACAGGTGTCCCTGGGTCTCACCCAGTGCTCTCTGCACAATTCCTGGTATTGTTCCTAACTGCTTCTGCCCTTCAGATTTTTAAGTTTCATTAATGGTTGGTGTCACTTTCAGAGGGGAAGGTTAAGCTATGCTTTACCAGTTATAAATTGTTTACAACTACAAGGGAACAAATGTTTTCTCATGCTAATGGAATGCTTGCTAATATAATCAGAACTCTCTGAGTATTCAAGTATTGCTCACTTGGGAACACGTATACTGTAGCTAGCTGAATCCGGGAGATCACTTACCTAAGTAGCCCGGATGAATAAAAATAAAATGTTTATGATCATCACTGGGTATTTAATTTTCAGATTAAGCTCTATTGAAATGTTGTTTACACAGATCACTTGATTGATGGGTCTGAATTGTATTGCAGACGTGAAAGGAGTCAAGGGACTGCAGCAACAATGAAACTTTAAGACATATTTGGAAAACTGTTTATGTAAAATGGTGCTTAAAAGCAAGCACAGTGCGATATTATCTTAACTCATGGAACTGCCAGGCACTATAAAAATGTCAACAACTTGGCAGTATTGTGCCTGGGCCACCAGAATGCACCCTAAAACCCATGCTGGGGGCTCTGGAAGTCTATTGCCCGGTTTGGTCTAGTACAGTGATGGCCAACCAATGACACGCATGTCACAGGTGACACGCCAAGCCCTTTTGGGTGACACACATGGTCGCCCTGGCACCTGGGCGTGTAGTGCTTGCTTGTTCTTGAAGTGTAAGAAATACCAACTTTCCATTGAAGATTTAGCAAATGAAATTCAGCAACAGAAGTCACTCATGTAAAAAAATGTTTTTGCTTTTAATAAAATACATATACCAAAAATATAATTTTTTTACTAGAGCTACAAATATCACAAAATTATGGATATTTCTAGATGTGACACAGCACCTGAGTGAAGCGAGGTTTTCTTGTGAACTTTGACACACCGAGCTCAAAAGGTTCGCCATCACTGGTCTAGTAGTTAGGGAGCCAGACTCTTATCTGAGAATACCAGGTTTGATTCTACTCTCCTCCGTGAAGCCAGCTGGGTGATCTTGGGCTAGTCACAGCTGTCTTCTGAGCTCTCACAGCCCCACCTACCCCACAGGGTGTTCTGTTGTGGGGCCGCTTTGAGTGCCCTTAAATGGGACACCCTTAAATGGGTGAGAAAAGCAGGGTAGAAAAGCCAACTCTTTTTCTTTTCTTAATTCATAGTATCTTTATTCCACAGCCATTGGACTGACTTAACCCAGTGTCTGGTGAGACTACTGCAATATTTCTTTGACAGCAACTTCCAGGAGTTCTCCAAGACTGTGTGGTGGCGGGTGGAGAATGAAAAGGGATGAGGTCCCAATGAGCTTCTGGAAAGTTGCTATTGAAGAAATGTTGCAGGAGCTTCACCAAATGCCCAGTAACTTGATTCAGTATTGGAGGAACCAACATTTATCTGGTGTGCCATGGTAAGAGCCAACCCTTGCCACCTGGAGACAATCTCAAATTGGAATAGAGGCCAATCTGTTTCCTGTGAGATAAAAAAAGGTTTATTTCTGTGGTTTAATTGTCAGAGAACCACAGCTGTTAACAGAGAAACAGTGTAGGCCAGGAAAAGAGAAGACAGTTGATGAAACTTTACTTTTATTTCATAAGAACATAAGAGGAGCCCTGCTGGATTGGGTCACAACCCATCTATTCCACCATCCTACCTCACACACTGGGCCATCAATTGGTTCTCAGCATTTTTCTGGTATATTGGATCAAGAACTGTTTGACATTAAAAATGTTTATATAGCACCCAATAACACAAGTCTCGGAGTGGAGATCAAAACAAACAAAAAACAAAACAAAACAAAAAAACCCAGAATGCTGGATTATAAAACAAAGAAAACCCAACATGAGCATTCCACACACCATTACCAATGAGCCAGTTTGATCTTGTGGTTAGAGTGCCAGAGTCATATTTCATAGTCAATGGGTTTGATTCTGCACTCCTCCAAAATACTAGCTGAGTGACCTTGGCCCAGACCCAGCTGTCTCACAGCCCCCCCCCCCCACCTCACAGGGTGTGTATTCTGGAGAGAAGAATGGGAAGCTTCTTCTTCCATGGGATGAATTTTGTAGTGACTTTAAATATGGTTGGTCTTTAAAATGCCAACTATTCTACTGCCTTTGCCAGTTTCCTTTACACCCTCACCTCCCATGAATCTTCTCTAAGAGTTACCAACTGTCTTCCTTGTTCCCGGTATGAATTTACCCTTCACACCAGAGCTCCTACTTCTAATTGAATCCTTTCACAAGTTCAAAGCTTTTTTGTTTACATTAATGTGGAAACGTCTCCAGTTGAGCTTGACTCCTGGTGATTACATGCTCGTTATATGAACATATTAAAGCACAAGGCATGATGCAAATTCAGTTTCAATTCCTAGGCATGAATTTTTCAGTATTTCCCATGCTGCTCATCTGGGCTTCATTCTCCAGGTCCATATGCATGCATACACTGTGAAAAGATTTTATTTTCAGTGGTTTTGCACTTTCAGGTAGAGCACGTCCCCATGGGAGCCGGTTGCTTCGCTAGTGATGCACTTAATAAAAATCTGCATTGTAACTTGCAATAAAGAGTCCCAATGTGGTTTGGGGCAACACGGATTAAAATCATACTTTCCTGTCCCCATGGACGCCGCTTTTTGTGAGCCCACATTTTTTCTTCCCACCCCCACCCCGGCCCACTGAAGCGATGACAGGCTCCCTTCAGCTGTCAGATCCAGCTCTCTGCATTCACGTATTTAGTGCACAAGCAAACAGCCGAAGCTGCATTACTAGGAGAGGAGGGGAGAGACTCCTTCCCTTCCTTTCTCTCCATTTCTTCCTCCATGGGTTTCCTCTCCTGTTTCTACCCCCCCCCCCCAGTAAGCTTCACTCCTGTGTGTGTCTGTCTCTTCGTCTCTTGATTTCTTTCTCTCCCCACTCCCCCCGGTAAGCTTCACTCGTGTGTGTGTCTGTCTCTTTGTCTTCCTTCCCTTCCTTTCTCTTGATTTCTTCCTGGGTTTCCTCTTCTGTTTCTCTCCCCACCCCCATAAGCTTCACTTGTGTGTGTGTCTTCCTCTTTACCTTCCTTCCCTTCCTGACAGCAGCTGTCAGGCAGGGATAGGGGCTGTTGTGCGCACGTACAGAGCTTCGCTAAAATGATTAAAAGCAGCTGCTTTCATGGCTCTTCTTGCCATTTTAGTGGGGCAGCATCTCCATGCTCCCAGGATAATCCGTGGTTTCCCCCTAAGTCAGATGTAGTACTGTTTGAAACGGTGGGGGGTTTCTGCCATGGATTTTCCTCCTTTGAGCCTGATGTAGCCCAGAGTAAAGCCATGCAAGGAAATGCTCCGAGGCAAAACAAGCTTAACTTCGGAGTATTTTTAGCATGGAGATGCGCCCATAGATTGTCTATAGTGAATTATGCTTTAGTGGACATAAGTGACTAATTTTCTCCAGAAATGAAATCAAGAGCACCCAATTCAAAATATGTGGATGGGTCAAAAAAATATGAAGGTTAGATCCACACAGGGAACTAGGGGAGGAACTGCTTATTTTCCGTCTATCCCTTCCTGTATGAGTCTTCACCACAGGTCTTCTGAACAGTAGGGCCCGTGATGACCCCCTCCATTCCACCTCCCATCTTCCTCCTTTTCTTGTACCTCTTTCTTCCTCCAGACCTGTTTCTCGGGGCCACCACAACCACTGATTGGTGCCATGCAAGTCCCACCCCACACAAGTGAAACTCAACTAACACCACCTTGCCTTTCCTAAATGTGAATTTCCCACATTTTATCCCCCCCCCCCCCGGAAATCTGCCCTCTGAAAGAGATATCTAACTATAGCACATGCTGTCCCTTTGTGTTCCATTGCATTAAATATGCCCTCAGGGCTCTTTATCTTGCTCTTTTGCATGCGTCCTTTTTCATGTTCCTGGGTCAGGATAAGAACTTCATATAAGTGACTGTGTGTAGTGAAAGCACCTTCTAGATGCTCCAGGGCCACCCTCTTCCCCATAGGTAGACGTATCAGAAATGGCAAAAAGACAGGGAAAATTGTACAGAAGGAAAGGAACGCACTTGAGGAAACTGTGTGTTTTTTTAATATCTCCTAGTCAGTTTGTAAATGAAGAATGGCTTAACTTTACCAGAATCTGGGCCAGTTTAGTCTTGTAGTTAGAGCGTCAGACTATTACCTTATAGTCTCCTGGTTCAATTCTGCACTCCCGCACAAGGCCAGCTGGGAGGCCTTGGGCTAGTCACAGTTCTCTTTCTGAGGGTTTGTCAGCCACTTTTGAGTCCCGTTCAAGATGAGAAAAGTGGCGTATAAAACTCAACTCTTCTCCTTCTTCCTGCCCAGCTTTTGACATGTCTGTCCCAAGATTAGGTCTATTAATCAATTCCATTTTAATCTAAGCTTTAGGTGATAGCACAATGGCTAAAATTGTGTACATACTGCACTACTGTAAAATCAATCTGTTAATATGTACCAGCTAATCACTCTGTTAATTGTGATTCAAACAGTAATTACAATTTCTAGAGAAAAAGTCTCCTTCAAGAATTGAAATGAAAACAAAGTTTAGAAATATTATAAGAAGTAAAACTGGCCAAGGGCAGGCTACATAGTCAGGGTTTTCATGACTCAATAGATTATGTTCTCAATAACTTGAGGCAGTAAAATCAATAAATATCCTCATCTTTATTAAGACAGAAGCAAAAGCAGCACAGCATACCAACTAATACAGAGCACCACTGGGAGCAACCAAGATCCCCATCTGCTAAGGCAATCCTGCATGAGAACACAGTACTCTAGATGAGGATTGACCTAGGTAAGTAGGAACCAGATTAGCAGAATAAAAGCCACTGTGAGAGAAAAAAGCACAGCTTACCTGCTGCAAATCCATGACATGCTGTCTGGACTTTAGCAGCCTCCCTGCAGCTTTCTCAGAGAAAGCTGCAATACTTCTGTAGTGCACACGGTGAGGTGTGCATCACATGGGATAGGGCAGCCAATGGGAGCTGAGCTGCAGGCTCAGCTCTTGTTCGCTGTTCTCGCCATTCTGTCTGGACTGGTGGGAACATTCGAATTTACCTGATACTGCGGAGCAAGTGCTCATCGTTCCACAGTAGGTAAATTCAAATTTACCAGTGGCAAATTTAGCAGTGGCATAATGCGCTGCCTCTACTAAGTCTCGAGCATCAGGTATGACACTTGCACCCTGACTGTGCATCAGAATGTGCTTTGAACTTTGAGTGTGGATTGCTTCTCTGAATCAGGAGCAACTCAAGTCCCTCCTCCCTCAGACTATGTACTCACACTCTCTTAGAAACCAGCCACTCTATAGCAGCTAAATCAGCTACACACCACAGCTGCGTCCCCACGCAGGTTGGGTGCAGTTCCATGCGCAGGATCGGCAAAGGGTGTCTCAGTGTGTTTTGGATTTAGTCCACGAAAAGTGTACCAAGTCCCCCCAAACCATACCAGAAGGGTGCCAAATTTGATACCTGAAAAAACAAGTCTCGGCACGGTTTGGGGGACTGGCACGCATTGCTCAGTGAGCCAGGAGATGCATTGCTCAGTGAGAACATGGGGATGATCACAGGCTAACAGGGAGGAGATTGACACTCACATCATTGGGAGGTGGGGTTTGCTTACTGTCCCTGCCCTGTCCATTGAAGATCACAGCCACTGACTTTTTTAAATGCCAATCGCAAAGGCAGGCTGGAGAACAGCTTGGTTTTTAAATTTTCTGCCATTTCCACGGAAGTAATTCCAACCCCGTTTCCAGAATGCCAAGGCAGGCTGCATAATGGCTTGATTTTTGTTCCTTTTGCAACCCCTGTTTCCCCAATCAGCAAGGCAATCATAAATTAAGGTTTGATTTTCTGCCTTTTAAAGTTGACGGACATTTCCACGGTCCCCGGTTGAGCAGAGGTGCGCAAAACTGCTCAAGCGCCTACTGCCACTAAACTCTGTAGCAGCTTTTGGTGTTTTAAATGTTTTTTTTTTTAGTTGTTATTATGAATGAAGCTTTATTTTAACTTGTTCCTGTGCCTCCCACCCCAGTCCTGGCTGTCAGTGCCACTACGGGAGGGGGGATGTGGCACAGGAGTGGGCTGACGTCAATTGGGCTTCCCATACCAGGGTTCGGCATGGTCCCCATCTGTGCCCAACCCGTACCTGTTCCGCAATGATGGAATGTCATGGGGATGCCCGAGATGCATTCCTGGTCCTCGCCTGGCCCATTCATGCCCAAACAGCACCCAAAGAATGCCAAACGGCCAGCATGGGGACGCAGCCCAAGTGCCCAACAAACTTGGTGGATCC
Organism: Aspidoscelis tigris stejnegeri; assembly: GCA_023333525.1. Taxonomy (NCBI): domain Eukaryota; kingdom Metazoa; phylum Chordata; class Lepidosauria; order Squamata; family Teiidae; genus Aspidoscelis; species Aspidoscelis tigris. The sequence goes on along the minus strand of JALMGA010000002.1, from coordinate 83,337,374 downwards.
ACCCTACAAAGCTACCAGCATTTATTCTTCCAAATTCCTCTGCAAAGTTCTTTTACTTTCCTGCATGCCATTGAATAGATGTCTTCTCCTGTTACTCAGATGTGGTATACATCTGAAAACATAATCACAAGGACAAGTAAGATCTTCCTTATATTCAAGGATAGAAACACAAAGCTTTGTGATACAGCCTTACAAGATCCCTGACATATGGTTGAATGCCCTCCAACTAAGGATCTGGCTCAGAAATAGTTGTGCAAACTGTACCAAATGCCATTAAGAAATGCCTGAATCTTTCATGCAAATTTTATACAGTGTGAATATGTATGCCTTAGGAGGCAAGAGCATTCATACCCTCCATGCGGGTTTTCTGGTAGTATTCTGATGGCTAGTACTGAAATTGGATGCTACCCAGATGCTGAGTCCAAATCAGCGAAGATCGTTCTTCATTTCACATTAATGTTGGTATGTTGAAGAAACGGAGATTCAATCCACCACCTGCAGAAGCACTTCAGTAAGCCATATCTCCATATTTAACAAGTGGGATGACAGATATTTCTAACAACTGCTCTCCCTGAACCCCAGCAAGATCAAATAAAATTTGGTCAATTACCCTGCCCTTTGCTACAATTAGAAAAATGTGTAACACTTAACCCATTCATATCTGGAGCTTTAAAACTGAAACTCATGTTGGCAGGTGGCTGATCTGTTAATGTCAGCTGACATCTTAGAGAAATGGGAGAACAGCTAATGTTTTGCCTTTGGCACTTCAAGCAAGTAATGTTCTTTTCCTTTTGCCTACAGTTGAATGTATGCATTTGTCCACAAAGAGCATGGAGGATATAAAGTCTTTTTGAATTATTACAAGTCATTGCCATCATCGCAAATTGACTAATCTTAGTGGTATATTCACATAACCCAGCTGATTTATGCTTTGTTGTAATGTGATCCAATTGACAACATATTTCTGTATGGTTGGGGTTGTGATCTTGGTCAGTGGGTCTGGACCTAGGGGTGCTTGTTGGTCCAGATCACAGCAAGGCTTGGACTGGAACAGTGCCATCTGCACAGTGATGACCGTTACAGTTCAACCACTGCAGTTGCCCTATTTTGGTGGCATGCTTTGGTATGTGGCTGAAACAGGTTCCTGGTAGGCCAGAAAATGAAGATGTGCACCTTCTGCATACCTCCATTATCCAAGCTAGTATGTCAGTAGTCCTTGATGTCAAGGACTACTGGTGATCCAGACCAAGAGCTCCTGATCTGGATTATACTCCATCTGGGGCAGATGGATCCTACTGGTGGTGGGTAAGACCTCCCTAGTCTGCAGACAAAAGATGACCCGAAGACAATTAGACCCAGTTCCCATTGGCATTTTAAAACAGTTTAGAAATAGTTTGGATCCTCTGTGTCCCCATTACCAATCCGTTTCAGGTGTATTTTGAGGATTATTTGGCTAAAAAAGGGAATAAATAAACACCTGTTTTTTCAGGGTTTTTTTTTTTCATTTTTGCTTTTAAAACACTTCTTCCTTATTGGTGTGGGAACACTACAGCAGTATTGGGGCAAATATGTCATGAAAACGGTGGGCTTTAACCCTGCGCAGGGACCAGCCCCTTGCCAGATTTGTAAAAGCACCAGATCCATATTCAGCAGAGAAGTAACAATTCAGCCTGATAAGATGTAGCAATTCACCCACTCCATACTCCACACTGATAAGGTAACAAAGTTTCATTTTACACTTCCCCTGGCTTTCTTCTTGCCTGGAATCACACACTGGAGATGCCTCTTTTGCCTTGCTGAGCCCTGGGAAGGAGAGAAGCACCTCCCCCATGCCCCCCCCTCCGGTGACTGAGCGTGCGTGTGTGCAGCCAGCCAGGTGAGCGGGCACGGACCTGTGGAAGGCCTTGGCTACATTACATTTAACATTGTTGCTATTGTTAGATACCATCAAGTCATGACCGATCTCTGGATGACTGCATGGGCACCTCCAAAGACATCTCTACATAGTTTTCTTGGCAGATACCAAAGTGGTTGCCACTGCCTCCTTCCAGGGAGAGGCTGGGGACTGAACCGGCAAACGTCTGCTTTTCATGCTGTTTGCTCTACCACTGAGCTACAACCAATCTCATCTAACATTCCTTCTCTTAATCTGAGTTATTTCTTGCTGAGACTGAAATTTGGCATGTCATTTGGAAAGCACTGTTTTATGGTAAATTGAGAGGTTCATTTGACATATATTGCACATATGAGAAATGAGTTGCAGCTTTTTTATATCTCAAATGTAGAACTGTGCTAAGAGGCTTTTCGTCGGGAGAAATACGGGATGTGCAAGCTATAAGTCTGCCTGCCTGCTATAAACAGCAGCTTATACGGTATTAAAGGACAAGGCCCACATCATATGTTTAATCATAGAGAAAATTATTAGCGGGGAAATGATTTGCAGTTTAAAAGCAAAGGCATGTGAAGAGACAATGCCAAGCTCTCACCATGACTACTAGGGACTTATGGTGTGTTCTGTTCCTATAGTTCTTTAAATTTATTATAAACTATTTGGGTGTGATCAGAGCATCCCATCCACAGACCCCCCAAAAAAGGGCCATTTCTTACACTTCACTTAATGACCCATTTGTGAGCTTCAAAACTGGGGGACTTTGTTTTCTGGCTTTGATGTTAGCTGAACCAGTACACTTCCCTCAGGGTAACCATTACAGCCTCAAAAGTGCCAAAATCTACCTTAGTGTTAATCTTCAGTTTGATATCGTAATCACCTACTATGTACCCTACTTTTGCAGATTTGAGATAGAGTATTTGACACAGTGAGAGGGCAATGCACAGTAAAACTTAAAATGGCTGCCAAACCACATATTGACAATTTATATTCTGGAGCCATTTTAGGTGAAAGGATTTGCAAAACATTTTTCATCCCTTCAAATATTTGGTATCCATATCCTTTTGGTGGAGCTGAAGCCTCCAAAACAGCAAGTACTACTGAACCTTTAATGGCATCTTTAATGCATTTTGATGTTTCTTTCCATATTTTTCAATTATTTTATTACAGTTTTCTTGGTTCAAGTCCACCCATATGTAATGAGAATCTCAGATTTATATTCGTCTTGCACACATTAGTGTTCTACTTAGCATATGGCAACAGTTGATAGACAGGATGAAATAACAATTAGTGCTTGACATCTGACAACGTATGAAAGCTTACTGTTGGTGCTTGAATAACTGGAACCACATTCTATAGTTAAAATCCAAATGTGTAATTTGAATTTGAATTTGAAATGTCAGTTACAACAAACGAATCATTGGCTCACATGAGAACTAATGTGTCACTAATAACCAGAGGGAAGGCCTTAAGAGAGTCCAGTACCAATTTCTCAGCAAAGGGAATCTGGCAACTCATATCTTAGCCCTGGCAGTTCTCTGCACTGTGGCCAATGTGGAGAATGTACCACCGTCCCCATGTGACATGAAAACTGACTCTGTAAACAGCACACAATTTTTAGCAATTAGATATCTATTATGAATACCCGGCAGCTGCAGCTGGAAATAGTTTCAAGCATGAAGTGTTTGCATTCTCTATGTATAGGCAGAGTGTGTGAGGTGTGTGCGTGGAAAGAGGGAATCAACAGCTGCTTTGGCCTAGTTTGTTATTTGTTTGTCCAACCTGTTCCTTTCTGTTTTTCCGACATCACATAGCTGAGACGTTTTCGCACGGGGGAAAACGGAACGCGAAAAAGCCAGCTGTGGACACGTCATCCGCATTGGCCGCGCGCGGCTTGCGTCCCGACGTGTCCGCAGCTGGCTTTTCCGCGTTCGAAATGTAGAGCACTTCGAAGTGCTCTACACGCGTTCCAACGCGGACGAGCCGTCCGCAGCCGTTCGGGAGAAGAAGCGTTCGCGCTTCTTCTGTCTCCCGAACGGCTGCCGGCGCGCCTCCGACGCCGCGCGGCTTTGACAATCAGCTGTTTCTCAAACAGCTGATTGTCGATCTGCCTCCGCGGCTGCCGGCGCGCCCCTGGCCGGCGTTTGCCGGCTAAGCCAGCTTCGGGCGCTTTCCCCTTTCGCACCCAGACGCTCCGGAACGCGTTTACACGCGTTCTGGCGCGTCTGTGTGTGAACGGGGAAAGCGCCCGAAGCTGGCTTAAGCTTTCCGCCTGAACGCGTTCGGTTTCGAACGCGATCCAGTGCGGAAATGCCTCTGGTCTGGATTTGTGATTTCATGAGGATAGACAGGTCTTTAACTGGAGTTGCAATTGTTGTTGTCGTTCAAAATACATGTGTAATTTTTCACTAAATATTCTGATGTAACCTATTGTATAAAGGTTGCAGTAACATTCCACTATGATACCATCCACCCCACGTCCTGTGGAACCAACTGTGAGGGTGACTGTGCCTCTCAGATGTATCTACAGTTTTTGTTTTTAGAACCCAGTGGAACACTGCCCACAGCAGCAAGAGCTATGCCCCAAAGCTCTGAGGAGGACTGAAAATGAGGCCGGAAGTCCACTGCATGCAAGTTCCCAGCATGTGCAATTTGGACCTTTGAGTCCTCACTGCTCCACACATCCACACAGAAGTAGACTTCATATGGTTTATTGTGCTTTCTTGTTTAGCTGCTGTAGCCATAGGTTGGGGGACTGGAGGCCAATGGCCAGGGCAGAAGGGTTTGGATGTCTTATTCCCTGGCCATTCCTTAACTCCTTCCCCCCCCCCAAAAAAATGTCCATGTGGATGTGAGTTTGGACAAAATCTGGGATGCAGTAGAGGACAGAGAACCCTGGGGCACTGTGGTTTATGGGGTCACAAAGAGCTGTGCATGACTTTAAGAATGAACAGCAACCATAAAACTCTATTTCATAGGTTTTGCCATACAGGACTAGTGGGCCCCTTCTAGGTGCGGATGAAATTTTCCCATGCTTTAAGCTTCATGGGTATTTGCCATGAAGAAGTCAGAATTTCAAGGCTGAAGAGGCCTAAATGTTGCAGCCTGATTTCATAAAGGAGATGTATCAGCCCCTAGATAATTTTGTTTAGCCCTTTCTGCATTACCCCCCCCCCAAGTTCTACAATATCCTTTCTGAAGTGTGGTGATACAAATTATACGCAATATTCTAAATGTGGATTCATCCTAGTTTTATAAGGAGGCACAATGATGCTGGCCAACTTATTTTCTATTTACTTCTTGATTAGCCCAGCATTGAATTGAGTTTCTTCACTGTTGCTTCATCCTGGGTTGACACCTCCACTGAGCTGTCCATCAGAATACTAAGATCCCTTTCCTTGCCTGTCATAAAAAACTCAGCCCCCATTGGATTATAGGTGTAATTTGGGTACTTTGCCCCACTGTGCATTAGACTGAAACACATTTCTCACTTCATTGCCCACTCACTCAATGTTAAGAGATCCCTCTGGCACTCTTCATGGTCTATTTCAGTTTTACTAGCCCGCATAATTTAAATCATAGAATCATAAATTTGGAAGGGACCTCTAAGTTCATCAAGCCCAACCCCCTGCTCAATGCAGGATTTGCTAAACCGTCCCAGACAGATGTAGGTTCAGCCTTTGCTTGAAGACCACCAGTGAACTCTTTACCTCCCATGGCAACCTATTCCATTTACTGATCACCTCACTGTCAGGAAGTTTCATATCATTGTTTCTAGTCCTTCCATCTTTTGTGAGAATAGGGACAATCCCTCTGCACTGTGACAGAACAAGGCCAACTCAAAGCAGGAGTGGAGAATTTGTGGTGCTCTAGGTGTAGTTGAACTAGCCCACCATCCACATTCTGGTGCAGACTATGGCAGGGCTTACCAGGGGCCTGTCCTAGTCTGCACAAGCATGCGGACATCAGGCCCCCATTCTAGGATATAATCCAAAATAAGGGCCAGTGCAGAAAGGGCCAAAGTTTGGATTGTGAATTTTACATTTATGCCATTATTTTATTGTAACACTCTCCCCCAACTTGGTAACCTTTCAGCCATTACTACTTACCCAAAAATGAGATGCAAAACATACTACTATTTCCCCCTTCCCCAACCCCACCACTGGGGCATCTAGTATTGCAGAGGTCTGAGAAACCCAGTTATCATTGTTTCTCACGCCTGAGTAGTCCAGGTATGCAATCTGTACATAGTTTTAAGCGAGCCTAACCCTAACTCTAACCCTAACCCTAACCCTAACCCTATCCTCACCCTCACCCTCACCCTCACCCTCACCCTCACCCTCACCCTTACCCTTACCCTAAAGCTAACCCTAACCCTAACCTTAACCTTAACCTTAACCTTAACCTTCTCCTATCCCTAACCCTAACCCTAACCCTAACCCTAACCTTAACCTTAACCCTAACCCTCTCCTATCCATAACCCTAACCCTAACCTTACCCTAACTTTAACCTGAACCCTAACCCTATCCTCACCCTCACCCTCACCTAACCCTAACCCTAACCCTAACCCTAACCCTAACCCTAACCCTAACCCTAACCCTAACCCTAACCCTAACCCTAACCTAACCCTAACCTTACCCTAACTTTAACCTGAACCCTAACCCTAACCCTAGCCCTAGCCCTAGCCCTAACAGTACCCCTACCCCTACCCCTACCCCTATCCTCATCCTAACCCTAACCCTAACCTAACCCTTACCCTAACCAACCCTAACACTGACCCTAACCCTAACCCTAACCTTAACCCTAACCCTAACCCTAACCCTAACCCTGTCCTAACCCTAAACCCTAACCTTACCCTAACTTTAACCCTAACCAAAACCCTAACCCGAACTTTACCTGAACCCGAACCCAAACTGTACCCCTAACCCTATCCTAACCCTAACCCAAACCCTAGCCCTAACCGTACGCCTAACCCTAACCCTTACCCTACCCCTACCCCTATCCTAACCCTAACGCTAACCCTAACCCTAACTGAAACCCTAACCGAAGCCCTAACCTCAACCTAACCCTAACCCTAACCCTAACCCTAACCCTAACCCTAACCCTAACCCTAACCCTAACCCTAACCCTAACCCTAACCCTAACCCTAACCCTAACCAAAACCCTAACCCTAACCCTAACCCTAACCCTAATCCTATCCTAACCCTAACCCTAACCCTAACCCTAACCCTAACCCTAACCCTAACCCTAACCCTAACCCTAACCCTAACCCTTACCCTTACCCTTACCCTTACCCTTACCCTTACCCTTACCCTTACCCTTACCTTAACTCTAACCCTAACGCTAACCCTAACCAAAACTCTAACCTTACCCTTACCCTAACCCGAACCCGAACCCGAACCAAAACCCTAAGCATAACCCTAACCCTAACCCTGACTCTAACCTTACCCTAACCCTAACCCTAACCCTAACCGAAACCCTAACCTTATCCTAACCGTAACCGTAACCGTAACCCTAACCCTAGCCCTAATCCTAACCTTACCCTTACCCTTACCCTTACCCTTACCCTTACCCTTACCCTTACCCTTACCCTTACCCTTACCCTAACCCTAACCCTAACCCTAACCCTAACCCTAACACTAACCCTAACCCTAACCCTATCCTAGCCCTAGCCCTAGCCCTAACCCTTACTCAGGGGTAGGCAAACCACAGCTCGAGAGCCACATGTGGCTCTTTGGCCCCTTGATTGTGGGTCTCCCAGGTTAGGAGTACCCCAATTAAGTTAATAACAGTGTACCTACTTATACAGCATAAGACTTAAAAATCTGGCTCTCAAAAGAAATTTCAATCACTGAACTGCTGATATTTGGCTGTTTTGACTAATGAGTTTGCCGAACACTGTTCCAGATTATCCAAATAATGTACATAAAGTAATTGCTGTCTAGATGAAGCTTTAGTCACCTTGCATTATTTCTTGCAATTAAGTTATTTAATTTTGCTGATTGACTCAGGCCATATCCAGACAGGTTGTTTTTTGCACAATTATTGTGGAATTGTCATTGATGTGTTTTCCTATCTCACATCTCCAGCTTCAGTCCATTTTCAGAGTGAATGAACCTTTGTGATAAATAATGTGGAAAGAGATTACTGGTCACTTTGCTTATGTGTTCTCTTGCTTTTAAGGGGGACTGAAGCTGGATTAAACCTTAGGTGTGACCACAGCCATAGTCATTCTGAAATTTCAAAGCAATATAACACTGTTCAGTATGGATTACATTTGCAAGACATTCCAAGAGCATGAGCAAGAATTCAACATGATCTTTGAAGTTATGGTTGCCTGTTATTGGACAGAAATCCATGGTTGCCAGTTATTGGTTCTTCGTGCGGCCAATAGGGGGGTATGGATCATGCGAATGGAAAATTCTTGACACAATTGCGTAATTGCCATACTTTGCAGGATTAAAATGCACTATTTCAGTCTTGCATAGGGACAATGTAGAACAGTTATCGAAGGGATTAATTACAAAATAAGAGAATACTGTGGAATAATTACATGCATTCTGGAGCAGTATGCAGTAGAGACTTTCCGCATGTGATCTTAGTGCAGTATAGCAAAGGGCCAGAGGCCCCATCCATTCCGAGCATGCACCATCTGCACAGAAGAAATGTAGCATGGGCGAGGGTGACCAAAATGGCATCCTAGTCCAGTTTCCTGGTCAACCTCAACATTGTCTACTCGAATGCTAGGGGGTAGTATACCAGATCATGGTTTCATGTGGATGGCACCTCTGTGGTTTCGTTTACTATGGAAGATCCATTTCAACATCACAAGGCATGCCACTGAAATAGGTCTCCAGGGTACAACAAAGATTGGAAACTATCATTCCTGCCCTTCCTGTGCACGAATATTCAAAACATTCATTTTTCGTACAAATTCATACAGATTCTGACATTCGTACATGAACTGAATGTTACGACATTTGTACATCAACATTCGTACAAATATGAATGTTTTGGACATTCGTACAAATAGTTTGGACATTCTTTATATTGGGTAAGTGTGAAAGAGGCTACACAACACATCTGCAACAGATCCAGATTGCGTTCGACATGGATCGAGAGCAGATTAAAAGTGGATTCAGGTCTGATTTGATGCTTTTAGGGTGCAGATTTGTTACAGGATATGTATCAGATATGTATTAGTTTTTATCAGAAATGTAATTATTCATATCGGATACATATTCATTTGTATCAAATATGTATCGGATATTCGTACAAATTTGTACACATACATTCATATCAAATAGAATCCTGCCACATTTGAAGGGGATCTATTCAAACAAATACAGATTTTCTAACATTCGATTCGTTACAACTCAAATGTCAAAAACCCCATCCCTATTTCAGAGCATTCACAGCCCCCTGCACTATCTCCAAACTTGGTACAAGCTTCAGAGCTGGTGAGGGTTGGAATGGAACAGGCTATCTCAATACAGACTGCCTTGTTTTGCAGCAGGAGCAATCAGTCCCAGCTTGGGATGGATTGTATATCCCAGCATGGGGTGCCCTGCCCTCTGCCAAGATAAGCCAGGTAAGTGTGGAAACGGGGTATGCCGCTTCGCTTCAAAGTTTACTAGCCCATAGCAAAAAAACAAAAAACAAAAGGAATTCAACACAAAAAGACACACACAAAAGGACTCTGTGCATGCAACACACTCCCAAATACTCTGCACTTGCTCAAGAATCCAGTCATTCATATATATATATGATAACTACAGCACAAAAATGGAAAGAAGAAGAAACACCTTTGGTGGAGGCCTGGCTGATAAAATTAATTGAATTAGCTGTGATGAATAAATTGATGGATTTAATTAAGAATAGGACTGTGGATAAGTTTGTGAAAGACTGGGCACCTGTTACTATCTACAAGAACTAGAAAATGGATCGATGATTGCTGGTTTTGAAGAGTAACTAAGGCTGCGTCTCCATGGGGCTGCCACTGCCACGTGGTGGATTCGGGGCAGCCTTAATGCGAATCTTACTTCGCATTAAGGAGTCCCCATGGCTAAGTTGACTGCAGGGCAGCTGTCAGGCGATTGTTTGGGGTAAATCAAGCCCTTGCCTGGGCAATTAAGCACTCAGGTAAGGGGGGAAAGTTGCGATTGCAGCATTAGCAGTGTGGACAGCAAAACCCTGCCCACTAATGCTGCGATCAAAACCCGGTAGTGTCCCCATGCCCCCAGGATAACCCATTCTTGCCCATAATTTGGGGCAAGAACGGTTATAAAGGGTGCGTTTTTTGTTTCAATTTTTGGGATTTTGTCCCTCGTGTAGCCCGAATTAAGGCTTTGCATGGGGACTCTCCCAAGGTGAACTCACATTCACCTTGCAGTATCCTTACCATGGGGACACGGAATAAAAGGGACTACATACTGAATGAGAGGTACAAAGGGGCATAAAAGAAGAAGCAACATAAGAGGAGACACAGAGGTCGGGTGGAAGTCAATTATAATTTACCAATTAATTGTATATTCTCTAATGTGTTTATGTAGAGGAACCCAAATAAGATGTCTTATGTTTGTATTGGAAAATATTTTTTTTATTTATTATTTATTTATATTTCTATCTCGCCCTATACCCAAAGGTCTCAGGGCGGGTAACAGCCTTAAAATCCAGCACATCAAAAAACCTATATTAAAACAATAATAACAATCACACCATTTAAAATCCAACATGTTAAAAACAACGCAATATCAGTTAAAACAGTAGGGTTTGCAGTGGGGGAAAACATAACCAATATTTAGCTGAAGGCCTGAGCAAAGAGCTGCGTCTTCACCACCTTCCTGAACATAATAAGAGAAAGAGCCTGACACACCTTCAGGGGGAGACTATTCCACAGCCTGGGGGCCATTACTGAGAAGGCCCTCTCCTGGGTGCCCACCCACCTCACTGCTGAAGGCAGTGGGACAACCAGGAATTTTTTTAAATTTTTAAATTCTTTTTTTAAAGAATTTTTTTAAAAAGAATCCAGTCACTCAATCACCAACCACAGCACCAAAACACTAGCATGTCCAAGAAGAAGTACCCAAAAGTTGTCAAAGACCAGTCAAAACTTACCAAAATCTCCCAGAAACCACTCAAATACAGAAAATATGAAAGTCTGGGGGCAGGGAAGAGCCAGACTTAAAGCCACCCTTATTTCTGGTGCATTTATTGTCTGTACTGTATTTGTTTTGTATTTGAGCCTTAAACCATGTGAGCTTCTCTCTGCAATCTGATATAGTTCAGATCAGAAATAGTTTTGTCCTATCATCATATCTTTGTGGGAACTAGATAAGAATAAAACCTTTGCTGACAAAGACCCGAACACTTCAGATGTGAAAAATGGCACTTCTTTGGTTGTTAGTGTGAGACACATTTGCAAATAAATAACACACACAATGTGTGACCTACTTACTTTATCAGTGTCACTGCTAAGTGTAGGAAACCATCTAAATGTGTGATTTATGAGGAAGCATGAATAGGGCTTTAAATACTGAACTGTAAAAACATTATGCTGATTAATTCCAACTTGCTTTTACCCATCCTGGAATGCACAATCAGCTAAATGAACGCTCTGAGCAGACAGAGATCTTATTTCAACAAATGATTCTTCTTTCCGAAAAGGGAAAAGACTGAAATGGAGTCCTTTCCGAATTCTAGTTTAAATCCTGCCTATTGCAACTGGTTTTCAACACACTGTACCTATACCTAAACAACAGAGGCTGCGTCCAAACAGCAGTTAAAAAGCAACCCTGATGTAATCCCAGTATATAGGATAAAACTGAGGGGGAGTTCCCATTATAAGCTTAATTCAGTTTCCCTAAACCAAAATAATAGAACTGGATGCAAACATGAATTTGCCTGATCCCATTACTTTTAACTTAATCGCGTTCAATCCGGATTCTGAGGATCGTAGGTGGCGTACGTGACTCAAGGGGGGACTCAGGTGGCCACTTTTTAAAAGCCGCTTTTTGGAGCTGCCCTGCCCACTTCCTTCTGGTGTGAACGCGCCACCCATAAGGGACCCTTTCACAGAGCCTAGCTGGGTGGCTGGGTGGCTGCCGCTTGCCTGGATGGAGGAAAAACAGCAGCAGGCAGCCAACGATTGTTTCCCCTCCTCTCTCCATTGCCCAGGGCACACAGCAGCAGTGGCAACTCAAGCCCCCTTTGCCCGCTCACATCCACATCCACAGTCTTAAAAATAGAACATGCAGCTGCTTTCCTTTCCTTTCCCTTTTTTAAAGGTCAGAACTTTCAAAATTCTGGAGAATTGCAACATTGTTATCAGGTGTGAAGTGGTTGGATTGCTACAGTGTAGCGGCTGCTTTAAGGGGTGGATTTTTACAGTAAAATCACTATCTTTGGAAGCAAGCTATTGGGGGAGGGAAACCCTAAACAAGCATTCTCATCCCTTTACATGGTACCATTCCCACAGTAAAAAATGTAAAATATTTCAAGTGCACGAACCGGAGTGAGACCTGTTGAAATGAGGATTAACATTTACTACACTTTGGGGCGATTTAACATGCGGAAAGCATGTTAAGCCAACCTGACGTGGGAACTGCAAGGACTGAAACCGTTTTGAAACTGAAATAAGCTTATAATGGGAATGCGGCCTGAGCTTCTTCCTACTCTGGGGAAACCCAGCACCTAATGCTGTTTTTTCTGGAACAGGTCAAAAACCTACCTGTATAGAAGCTCAGCAGCATGATCCTTACTGACGGAAATGGCTTCTTACATATTCACATGGCTAAATCTGAGATGAAATGGTGACCGTGCATGTGCGGGGACCAGCACATACCCACTTTTGCATATTCCATGCTGCCAAAATACCTGAGCATGCACATGACATCAGCACAGAAGAAGGCACTTTCCCTGCGCTTTTGTCCAGCTATCAGGGCAACCACTGGTCACTGTGGAAGACCTTGGTTACATCCATACATTGATTACTTATTCTGCTATACTGGGATATTCCAGAATAAAGCACGGATATTCTGGAGCATCGAAGCTTTATTCCAGAATGTTACCAGAATAAATAACTGGGATCTTGATTCAGTCTGAGTCCCATCAGCTCAAAAGGCGATCCTTGGGAGGGCTTTTAGCGATCCTTGGGAAGAAGCCTCCTAACTACCTCTTTGGCTGTGGTCACACTTAAGGTTTAATCCAGTTTCAGTCCACATGCAGAGTGAGAGAATACATCAGCAAACTGATAAGCTGTTTTCTTTCAGTGTTAAATAACTAAGAAAATTCACCTCTGGAATAGATATGTATCCTGTAACATATCCACTCTGAAAGCATCAAATCCACCCTGAATCTACTTTGAATCCACTCTCAAACCATGTCGAATTCACTCTGGATCCATTGCAGATGTGACTGGCGCAACCGCTTTCCCACCTCCCTGTTTCACAAACGTTCCAAAGCTTCATACACATGTCAATGCACAAATGTCGCAACATTTGATTTGTACATGCATGTCCAAATTCATACGAATTTGTACGAATAGCAAATGTTATGAATATTCATGGACATTCCTATCCACCACACAAGCATGGAAGCCAAAAAAGGCACCCACACGTGGCTGGAGCTGCCAACACACACAACCATGTGTTATCTAGCTAGGAGTTGGTAATTGAGGAGGGAGGATTTCCCACATCATTGCCTCCTAGTAGCATATCCAGTTGCCGTCTGCAGGTGGCCTTAGGCCAACGGTTCTCAACCTTCCTAATGCCGCAACCCCTTAATAGAGTTCCTCATGCTGTGGAGACCCCCAACCATGGGGGTAGAGCAGCTGGGAAGTGGGAGGGAAGGGCGGCGGGAGACTTGTCACGACCCCTCTGAAAGGGTAGTTTGACCCCCAAAGGGGTCCCAACCCCCAGGTTGGTAACCACTGCCTTAGGCCCTTTCTACACTGGACCAAATTCTAGATTATCCCAGAATAGGGGCCTGATATCCACATATTGTTGCACTACCAGCAAGCCCTGCCATGCCTAATAGCAGCCTAGTTCTAAGATCTCACTGCATTCCTAACTCCCCCCAGGCCCCCTCCACCCTACTGCACCTCTTCCACCAAACCAAATCCTCCCATGTTCAGTATTTCCTTCCGTACCTCACACAGGTGCCTCTTAACCACTTTTAATAACTCATCAGCCGTTATGTGGCAGAAAATGTACTTGGCAAAATGATCTTGGCTTGACTCTTCTTTGACTTGCAAAGCCTTCCCCATGACAGATGTTCCTTTTAGAGATGTTTGTAATAATCCTTTTCTTTCCCTGATGGCAGTGAGGTCACGAGGGAATAAGGCACAACAAATAATTTGACTCATGCACACCTTTTGCTTCAGGAGACAGCAGGCCTCGCATTTGCACATAGATTTAAAAAGGCCCGATTTCCATAGCAACAGCAGGGATCTGCGAAACGTTAGGGATGTGTTGCCTCTGCCTGTGTGTACAGAGCTTCTTCTTAGTGTGTGTGTGTGTGCATGCGTGCGCGCACACACAGAGAGACAACTACCAAAGAAACCATTAGTATATGAGTTCTGATTTTTTTAAACAGAGGATTTGGTAGGATTATGGAAATGTGGTAGGTAATTTTATTTTACACTAAAATAAAATGTGTTCCCAGCTGTTGGAAAGTCACTATGGAGTAGAGAATGATTTATTACATGTCTCCCCATTTTTATATCACTTTGAGGGCACAGTCCTTTTAGTTAGATTTTATTTGGGGTTAATGAGCATTTCTAAAACAGATTCCTCCTCAACAAGAGTAACAACGGCACCTAAATCTTAAATATATCTGTGAACAAAACAACCTGATGCAAAAGGCTAGAGATTGTGCAAGAAAAATCTGCTGGAATTCAACCAACTGCATGCTCACTCTTTTAAAAGATCAGTTATGCTGCAGGTCAGTGCAGCTAATATTAGTGGCCAAAATAAAGCTTCTGAGGAAAAGGAATAAATGAGTAGGAAAGAACAGCCAGAAATAAAACCATAGAATCATATAGGTAATGAAACAGAGGACCTTTACAGAAATGGGAGTTACAGTTTTTTATATTTATCAAAAAAGCCAAAAGCCAACATTTAAATGGTTCTTTTTTTCACTATACAAAAAATAAAACTTGCATGGACTGACCAGCTCTTTGCAAGATAGCATTTTTTAAACGAGAGAGAGAGTAGGCGGCTTGTGGGCACCCCGACTGACAGCGTGAGTGGACTCAAGTAGTTTAGAGTGCAGTACTGGCCTCAGGATTGGATAGGGATGAATAATACACATCCTGTCTCCATGGAGTTAAATATAACTTAAGCAGGAATGAAGCAACTGATTTTCTTAATTTCATCTAAGGCTGCTTGCTTGCCTTAGTTGGTCTGGAAGAAACTCCAGTACAGTGACACGCACTCCACCCTCTGCTCCTGCTGTCTTTTCAATATCTCTGGAATAGAGCATGACCAGCAGGTGTCCACTAGACTTCGTCCACAGTGGCTGTGGTCACATGGAAGGCTTAATGCAGCTTCAGTCTACCTCCAGAGAGAGAGAACACATCAGCAAAGTGACCAGTAATGTTCTTTCCACATTATCTATCCCGAAGGTGAATATTCTGAGTTATTTAACACTGAAAGGAAACAGCTTGTCCCTTTGCTGATGTATCCTCTCATTCTCAAAGAGGACTGAAGCTGGATTAAACCTGAAGTGTGACCAAGGTGTGACCACGGCCAGTGTCACTGAAGCACATAACTGCTGCATTTTTCAGTGCACCGGAACACAGCCCAAGGTGTCTCGAAAGAGCAGGGCCCTTTCTGCACTTGGCCTTATTCTGGAATATATCTCTGAACAGAGTTCTGCTGGCCACAAGCTAATGCAGACTATGGCAGGCCTCACTTGGGACCTTTCATAGTCAGCACTAGCATGCAGATATCAGGTCCCAATTCTGGGATATATTCCAGAATAATGCCAAGTGCAGAAAGGCCTCAGGAGACCTGTATTACTCAGTCTCTTTTATTCTAAATCTGGAAGCCTAGACAGCTGTGTAACTCCCACCAGCAAAGCTCCTGTTGTAGTTAAGTACAGCCTCTGTTGGACTGTAGTGGAGTGTCAATGTATTTCAGAGCTGCTTTTGTCAGGCGAGGCCTCATGGGAAGGAGCCACCACACCTGAATAGGGATGTGCAGGAATATTTGTAACATTAGTTATTCATACAAATTCATACAAACTTGGACATCTGTATATGAATCGAATGTTATGACATTCATACATGGACATTTGTATGAATACAAATGTTTTGGAACTTTCGTACGAAGCTTCAGAACATTTGTGAAACGGGGAGATGGCAAAGTGGCTACGCTAGTCACATCTGCAACGGATCCAGAGTGCATTCGACATGGATTGAGAGCAGATTCAAAGTGGATTCAGGGCAGATTTGATGCTTTCAGAGAGGATGTGTTATGGGATATGTAACGGATACGTATTTGTATTAATTCATATGAATACATTTGTATCGAATATGAATCCTACCACATTTGAAGGAGATTTATTTGAACGAACACAAATTTTCTTACATTTGATTTGATATAAATCAAATGCAAATGCAAAAAAACAACAACATTCGTCCTTATCCCCACACCTGAGCGGTCAATTCCACTGAAGAGGTTTTGACTTCCAGCTTCTTATTGGCTTGTATATCTAGACCTCTTCATGCACTTCAGGAACTGACTGCAGTCAGACATCATTACTGCCATATTTTCAGCAATAAAGAAGCCAGAAATTTAATGCTGCGCATTAAATGAGATGAGGGCATTTCTTAGGGTAAAAGGTGAGGTGCCCCAACAAGGAAACATGATTACATTGTTTTCCCCCCACTTCAAGGTGCTCCAAAAGCATTATGTATCGCTGGGCCCAGCAAATAGTTGTTCTAGCCCCAGTCCTATCTTATGTTTGGTTGCATGAAAACCTCCTGCAAAATGCAGTAGCTAGGCTACTGAAGGGTGTGTGAGCCTGGACACCTATTATTCCAGTGCTTAAAAAACTGCACAGATCTGCACTACACTTCTCAGTCCAATATGACTAACTCTGTGCCAGCCACTGCATTTTTGGCCCCAAATGCTTTTTCCCAGAGCAGGAATTGCCCGAGGTGGCTCTGAACTGTGTGTACGGATCTAGTCTAGGATGCTGGACTAGATGGGTTGTGGCCTGATCCAGCAGAACTCTTTTTGTTCTTATATTCTAATTAAGGTACATAAAATCAAAGGGTTGTCAAGTCATTCGGAAGGTGTGGAAGAAAGCCTTGTAGGAGTTACCCCCCAGTCCCCAGCACCCTTGGAAATTGAAATATAGCAGCTATTTATTTCCTGCTAATAGTGATGAACTAGGAGGACCTCACTCTGCTGAAAAGGTTTAGTACATTGTCTTAATTCCTGTGTCCTGTAGAATTCAGTCTATAAATAATCCTAGTTGAAACAAATTCTTCCTTGGTTAATCCTGTCTCTGCTTTCTGCTGTAAGCTCTTTGGGGCAGAGACCTGTCCTTTTATCCTTTGCAAAGAACACCATGATGGCATTGTATAAATAAATAATTAGGAATAATTGGCCACTAGGAACGAATAATGCCAAACTGTAACCTTCAGATTGCCCTAGATTTTCAGTGAGTACCCAGAAGTAGCCATGTAGGTGTATTATGGCTATATTAGGTGTTCATACACTTATGGAACTAATCACCAATGGAACTTAAGATTCTCTGATTTCCCCCCTGCTTCTAACCTGTTAAAATTATACTGAAACTAACCCCAATGAAAAATAAATTATTGTGGGAAAGATTCAATAGTTTATTTCCCTTTCTCTCCCATCCACGCCTAAATCCTCCAGTCCCATTTTCAGAAACTTGTCAAATCCATAAAATAAGATAGGCTGAAATGAATGAATTACTGCTGAATTCATAATATGTCAGTGGCATTGCCAATGGATATACTGAAAGACAAATGAAAAGCGAGCAGCATCTTATAATAAAAACCCTTTTATTGGTGCAGTAAAGAGCCGCATGATTTTCCATCTACCTTTTAAGACAGTAATAAAAGTAGCTCAGCCTGCCGAGCAAAAGAGAAAATCACTAAATGGTCGTCTGTGCTTCAAAAATATAGGAATTGGGGGATCCAGAGGAGGGATGGATTTTCAAAATGTTATTCCCACAACCAGGGCAGAACAATCTGCATTTACTATAGTGCTTCCTTAGCTTCTGATTAAAGAGGATAATTTGGAGGCTTGGGAAGCTAAAAGAAAAACAGAAAAATGTCTCAAAGGCAGCTGAGCCACCAATCAAACAGAGGACCCCAAAACAGAACAGCTTTCCACATATGGTTAGGAAGGTACACAGGTAAACCTCAGTCTTCCACATTTTGAGTGAAATATATGCATACCATCTTAAAAATAACAGCGTGTTTGGACCGTTCCATACTCAAACTGTGAATTGTGAGACGCTGCAGGACTTCAGCTCTAACAGCTGACATGTGAGGAACACATTGCAATCCACTTTGAGATATTTTTTAGGAGTGGCCCAAATAAATAAATAAATAAATAAATAAATAAATAAATAAATAAATAAATAAATAAATAAATAAATAAATAAATAATATAAAGTCTTTTGTCTTTATATATCTGTTAAGTGCTGCAAATCAGGCTCTGATCTGATGCAGAATTCTTTAACCATGTAGAAAACGAATTGTGTTGTTTCACAGCTAGCACACTGGCAAAGGTGACTAGAGTTTCAGCCATATTTTCTACCGTTTGTGGGTTCAAGGAGGTTAAAAGTTTAGACTGCTGGAGCAGCATTCAAACATTTGGTATTCTACATGCAGTCTGAAAAGCTCATGGTAGTTAAGTTGCTTGCTAGTTCCTTTTTGTCCAGTGGTTCTCAACCTGGGGGTTGAGACCCCTTTGGGGGGTCGAACTACCCTTTCAGAGGGGTCGCGCCAAGACCCCCATGGATGGGGATCTCCACAACATGAGGAACTCCATTAAGGGGTTGTGGCATTAGGAAGGTTGAGAACCACTGCTCTTGTCAATCAGTAGCTGTGAGCCTCCCCTCCCCCTTCTGCACATGAACAGCACCTTTGTGAGAATTTTGAGTACATGCAGTCCTGAGATCCAGTACTGTTGGGTAAATATTAGCTTTTTAAAAGGGATGTGTGTACTATGAATGTACTAAGTAACCTGCTAGCAAGGGATCACATGAGATATTATTCTCTGTCATTATTCCTTGCTAGCTTAACAGTGTGACTACATCACTGTCTTTGTGTGCTTTACTGCCTTGCACATCTCACCCAGGTATTCAGCTGGTGCTAAATGGACATCTCTTTCGGCCTCAGCACATGTGCGTTGAATGGAGCTATGATGGCAGCTCCGCCCAGAAGGTTTTCTAGCAGTAGCTGCTAGCACTTTCTGGGGTGAGTGAGAAGCAGGGCTATGTCAGGGTTGCCTCAGATATGTGAGGCAACCCCAGTACAGTGGTATTGTAATGACACTGTATTCCCCTCTGTGTCTCTGCAGCTGAGTGCCTGGCTTAGCTCTTGCTCATCCAAAGCAAACAGAGAAGGAGGGAGGGGAGGTTTGGTCATATTTTGGTCTTGAAAAAAGAAGAAAACAGGGAGGAGAGGAGAACCACTCAGAGTCCCTTAAGTAGCAGCAGCAAAGGAAAAGGAAGGAAGAAAGGAAGGGATTTTTGTCTGTACTCCAGATTACTTTTCTTAAGCAGAAAAGGGAAAATATAATTTTTACGAAGTGCCCAATTTATTTTCTACAGTGAAGAAAATGCAGACATGTGCACTTATCCTTGACTAGAAAAGACAGTGCTAATACACAGATAAATAACAGCAAGATTGGACTGGGCACTTCCTTTTCTGAAATATGGAAGTAAGCAATATAACAATTGCCTAAGATTTGTTCTTGGATTCAGCTGAATTCAGACATGTCAACTGGAAGCCTGACGTTTGGATTCAAATCAAATGCTTCGGAACATTTGCATGAAGCTTCGTTAACATTCGTGAATCTGGGGAGGTGGAAAAGCGGCTGCCCCAGTCACATCTGCAATAGATCCAGAATGGATTTGAAGTGGACTGAGGGAAGATTCAAAGTGGATTCAACGTGTTCCAAGTGGTTTTGTATGGGATAGGTATAGGATACATAGTGGATACATATGGGATAGGTATGGGATTTGTATCTAACATTTGTATCGAATTCGTAGGGTTCATATCGAATTGAATCCTACCATGTGTACATCCCTACATCCATATAATGAAGCTATCAACTGGGCTTCTGAGTTGAAAAGTATCTCTGGAGCAGCTCCTTGGAAAACCTGCAGAGGGCAATGATGCACATTTACAGCATAATACAAGTATACTTTTCAGGCTTTTTTTTTAAATATGTACAACTTGGAGCTCTTCTTGTGGGTGAGAGAGAAAATTCCTAGAGTTCTCTATTTTAAAAATTATTAACAGATTGCATGACATGTTCCTATCCAATTTCATCCAGAAATTATTTTCCCAAAGCGGAGGCTGGGAACTAAAAATGGCAAGATCAGCTTTGGCAGTCGGAAATAGGGCTCTAATGGAATAATGAAGAAATAATAATGGCAGAGATTGTATGGCATAATCGCACCACAAAAAGACTGTGTTTTTCACCCTAGAGGTTGCAAATGATTCATGCAAACCAAGGGATGCAAGCCATCCAAGTCAGCAGTTCACATCTGAAGCTGAATTATCTCCAAAAGACAGCTGCATGACCACTGGAAAAAGTGAGGAATTCTTTAAACCAGTGGTGCTGAGTGTCATGAAAGAAGAGCAAATTTGCTACAAGGTATTTAATTCATTAATGATGCCGATGCTGATAACAATATAATCTGTAATTACTTATCTGTATCTGAAGCAGATAGCACAAATCAGTGAAAAAGAGAGGCAAGATAAAGTAGCAACCATGATCTACTGAACCATCAGTAAGAAGTATAATTTACTGGCAAGCAAAAGTGGTGGAACCACAAGATCAATAAAGTAGCTGAAAATGAGAGGACCAACGTCTTATGGATTTCCAACTACAGATGAGCCTCTTGTGCTTAATACTCCAGGCAGTAGCAGAATTGGAGGGAATTTCTTTTTAAAATCCCCTGGTACAAAAACCTGCTAATTGAAGTCAAATGTCTATGCCAAATGGAGGTGGTGGTTGTACCCTTGAAGCAGTTGCAAAAGAACTGGAGCACCATCATAACACCCTGTCCATCCGCTACAAAAGACAGCACTACTGCAACAGCACATATTCGGCACTCATTAGAGATGGGCCACACTGGTTCATACTGAACTCAGTTTATAGCAAACAGGATGTTTGAAATGTTAATTTTTGAACTGAATGTCCCCCACATTTAAATGAAAGTGTTCAGTGTTGATTTGAAAACTAGGTATACTCAATGAGCTGTTTGAAGAAGAGTTCAAAGTGCCTGCACCTTTTTCAAAAATAAAAATAAAGTCTTCATTTGCTAGAAGTTATAAGCCTGATGAAAGAGGAGCGTTTTGTCTCCAAAACCTTCTTCTGAAATAACAGTGTGCATCTAAAGATGTTTCAAGAGGTTTATATAGATGCCTATAAACTTCTACTTGCTGCAAGGGTATTATCTCACTCCAGTCATTTATGAGCCAACGCGTTATCTTCTAAACTAGATCAATTGCTGCCAAGACTTTCAGCAACTCACAAACATGGATCAAATATCTACCATTTTTGCATCTGAAAAAGAAAGAACAGGTACAGTTAATTTTGATAAATTTTTGCAGGGTTAGGCCTTCGCTCTTAAGAAGTAGAAACACATACCAGTTCGTTGCTTTATTATAATTACTTTCTTACTACATTCTATTTTCGTACTGTGTTTACTACATGTTTGTAAAGGTTTCTGATGTTTAATGGATCTATTTCACATCCAGGCCATGGCCACATCAGAAGAATACAGTTTATCTTAGGATGGACTTGGAACTGAAAACATTTAAGGCCTTGTCATACCTATCTGTATGTGTGGTGGCCATAAAGGATGGAATCTGAGCTTTTCGCAGCACTTGTTCTGTCTGGTTAAGTATACAAATGTATGAAATGTAAATGAACACATTTTCACTGGGGATGTGCATGAATATTCAAAATATTCATTATTCGGACGAATTCAGATGAATTCGGACATTCATATATGAATCAAATGTCCAGACATTCATTTTTTAGTATATGTATGAATACAAATATTTTGCATACAAATGGAATACAAATATTTTGAGTTATTCGTATGAACAATTCGGATCTTTGTATGTGTATGGATACATATGCGTATACATCCGTATGGATACGTACGCAGCCGTATGGGATGAAAATGTATGAGATAAAAGCAGGATGTACACAGATGCATATGAGATTTGTATCATTGGATACATATAGAATATTTATACAAATAGATACCGATGCATTTGTATCAGTTCGAATGTCCAGACATTCATTTTTCTTTATTAATACAAATTTGAATATTCAAATATTCGATCCCAATCAAATCAAATGTCAAAAATTGCATTTGTGCACACCCCTAATTTTCACTAGTTTGTGCACACGTACGCAGCCAACAATGCACCTTGTGAAGTTGGGGAATAATGCATAATAGTTGAGTAGAATTCATCTGCGTATTTACTCAGCTACATAAGTGCATTGGACCTAGCAAAATCACAAGCACTCCAAAATTGAACTGGATTGTTTCTGGTCTATTTTAGAGCTTTTTCAAAGGATAAAATCCTGGTTTGATGAATCCCTACTAACAGGTTAATGTATATGTCTAATATTTACTGCTACATTGAAACAGCAACTGTATTCCTACCATCATTTACTTGGTAAATTGATCATAACCATCAGGATGGAAGAGCAGAGTAAACCAGGTTATATTGATCCAGGATGAACTTTCAAAGCAATCTCAAGAGTGAGTCAGCAAACATCCATCTAACACTCAGTGTATGGTAAACAGAAGTGTGTAAAAAAGCATTTTCGAAAGCATACTGCTAAATTGTACTATTTCTGAGCAAACTGCTTGGACAGTCCTACTACTGTCTACCCTTTCTATATGAGCACTGAAGTTTCTATTTTTAATATTATTCCACCCACCTCAAGATTATTAAGTTAAGAGTTTTCCATAAGTCTGGAGAAAACAAATTTTTCAATAGGCCTTAAGAAAATTGCTCTTTACCCTAGCACTAAAGACGGATCATAGATTAGGTCCTCAGTTTACAGAAGACACAGGTTCTGTGCAACTCCCAAAGGGAAGGGCCCCTGATATTGCAACACACTTTCATGTCTCCATTTGGGAAATCACATCCTGTCAAAAGTGCACCTTGGACATCAATCATGCTCAAAAAGAGGCAGCACATTCACCATGTGGCACCTCTTGCACATGGAGACCTGAGGCCTATTTGCACTTCAGTTGGTAGTCAAAAATTAGGCAACGTCTGGGGAAGAGCATCTGGACTTAGATGAGGCTGTTACAGCCTTCAAGCATGCTCTGCCTTCCCAGAAGTTGCCTAATTGTTGATTATGTGTGGAGCACCTTTAACTAAAAGGTTACCTAGAGCCTCCAGCAGTGTGACCATTTTATTTCCAGTTTCCTGCAGTTGGTGAGCGGGGGAGGTGGCATCCGCGCAGGCGGGGTCACAGTGGCAGCCGTGTTCGATTGCTGACTTCTGACGTGGCCAGACCTCCAATCCCCAGAACTGTGAGAGGGGCGTTCAATCAGCGACAGAGTAGTGGGCTCTACGCGTTTGATTACAGCCACATTAGGTCATGTGATTGGCCACAATACACCCCTGCTCAAACACACTCCTCTGCAACGGCAGCCAATTGCAGTAGTAAGGAGGTGGAACTTCCGTCTTCGGATGCAGCTGCGTGGGCTGGTAATAGACGCGTTCAGGAAGCTTTCCTCACGACAAGTGTGAATGCTCCACCTTTACCAGAAGTTTACCAGCCCTCGTACACGGCATCCTAACCAGGTAAGTGTGAAAAGCCCCCTGATGGCTAAGATGTTTTCCAAGGTGCCTCACCCAAGGTGACCATAAAGGCTGTTTATATTAACTCAATTAATTTAGTCAGGAATGCGACAGAGTTGCTTTTGGGTATATCACATTCTGGGGTGGTGGTATTTGTTTATACTGAGAACTGAAATGTGAAAACAAAGCTACTGGGTTGTCAAGTGATAAAATTGCTTATCTTTATTTCATTAAGTTCTGTGATGCATTTGCTTTGCACACGGAGCAATTGTGACTGCCAATTTTAATTGATTCATAGGTACAAATACAGTATTAGTATTCAAACTGGAATATATATGTAGAGATGGAGGAGGGAAAGTCCTTTAGACACAAAGGTTTGAAAGAGACTTTAAGCCTAGGTTTTAACGAAGTTTACCTTTTTCACCTAGTTTTTAAAAAGTACGTTTACTTAAATTTCCGCATAATCCCCCTTTTCAGTAATAATTCTATTCACAAAGCACCTCACATGAAACATAGAACATAAAGAATTATGTTTATAAAGGCAAATATTTAAAACTTTTAATAAAAATAGTTACTCTTGTCCCCCAGCTTTGAAGAGAATGAGGGAGGTGAGTTGTGTGGTATTAAGTCACTGTGCATGTCACCTCTGAGGTAGGAGAAAGCTCTCTCCCTAACATAATACTGTGGTTTGGATCTCACAGACTGACATATAGTCCACAACCACTTAACACCTACACTGTCACCTCTAGAAAAGTGGACAGTTGGGCTGCATTTCCACTCACATTTTAAAATGATTTGAAAATGATTTGAAAATTGTTTGTCCCCATTATAGTTTGGCTTCCTTCACTTTCCAAGGAGTAAATAGCTAAAAACTGCAATAAAAACACACACTTGAGAAACAGCTCTTACTCCCGTTTTTGCTGCTAAAATGCTTTATCTTTATTCCTTTGGGAACGATACTGCAGTATGGGGGCAGATGCATCGTGAAATGGGTGGGGTTTCACCCTGTAGGACAGCCCCTTGCCAACCCTCCTTTGCAGATTTCATTTTCACCGACTTCACACTGATAACAAAGTTTCATTTCCCACCCACGCTTCCCCTCATTTCCCCCTTTTTCAGCTGGGCTGGCTCCTTCCTGTGTGGGTGGGTGGGAGAAAGGTGTGATAAAGGAGGAAGTGAGGGGAAAGCATGGGCAAGGAGGCTTAGGGATGTGATTTTGTGCAACACCGTAAAATGGGCCATTGGAGGAGGGCCACTGGAGGAGGGACGGGGCTGCTCTGGAAGCG
Organism: Aspidoscelis tigris stejnegeri; assembly: GCA_023333525.1. Taxonomy (NCBI): domain Eukaryota; kingdom Metazoa; phylum Chordata; class Lepidosauria; order Squamata; family Teiidae; genus Aspidoscelis; species Aspidoscelis tigris. The sequence continues at coordinate 83,312,137 of JALMGA010000002.1, read as the reverse complement.
ATCCCCATGGTTGTGCTCGCTGGAAGGTTTAGCTTTGCTCTGGGGAAGCAAACAGCAGCAGCAAAAGCAGGAAGGGAGGGGGAGCTGAGATTCCTCACCCTTGGCCACATCATCGCAGGATTGAACCTAACTGGGAAAGAGGGGTTGGCATCCCAGCTGGCAAAGGACAGGAAGGAAAAGATTTGCTCTCCCCAATGCGTTTTTGAAGCATTTTCTGTGGGAACAGCAGAATCAGGGTTGACTGCAATTTAAAGTCAAGGAAGTAGGATCAGCCAGAATGCACATTTGCACTGGGTTTTGTTGTTTCATTTTTAAAAAAGTTTTAAAAAGCTCAGGTGAGAACACACCCTTGGAGAATTCTGGAGGTCAAATCTACTAATGTCATCCAATAACACCATGGAGGAGAACTTCAAAGGCCAAATTACGTTGTTGCAAATTTTTAGATTTTAGGATCACATTAAATAAATACAATCATGAATTTGTGTATGAATTTGGAGTGTTTACCGCTTCACCTGTGAACTCGAATAGGACTGTACTTTGCATTCATGCTCCATATGCAAACATCAGTGGTGTGTTCATCAAACATTCACCATGTTTGCAGAGCCTGTACTCTTCATATTGTGCAGCCTCTGTGACTGTAGTTTTCCTACCAAATGAATTCCAATTCCCCATTGGTTCTTGTCCTCCCATGCTTGGTGACTAAAGTCTGAGTGACAGCTTATATAATTTGTTGGTTGCCTTGTTTACTGTTGTTTATCTCTTGATGCTAAGGAAACAGATCTTCTATTTCCATTGGACAAGAAGGAAATAAAACCATCCCTCTGCCCACCAAAATAGTCTTTCACTTACACCTTGGCTGTGTTCACACCTAAATTTTAATCCACCTTCAGTCCACTTTCAGAGTGAGATAGCACATCAGCAAAGTATGTTGCATTCCAGATATGTGACCAATCACGTGGCTCTGGGAAGTTGGGGGCAACAGATGGGGAGCTGCTGCCATATGCCAGGTATTCCAATAGATTTTCCCAGGCTTCCACCGGCTAGGATCCTGGAGACCAATCACGTGTTATGGTTGATCCAAAAAGAACAGAAAATGGGGGTGGGGATGAAGAGTTGGGAGACAAGAGTCAGCAGGAAAAGAGTGTGTTTTAACCTTGCCAGGGGTTTTTATACAGCCAAAGAAGGGGCATGGGGGAAATGACATTGAGGCAACATCTGGAGAGGTGATTGGATGAAGGCTGGGATCTGACAGGTCAGAGGTCCTTGTGATGTCACAACCTGTGGCCAGTGCCAGGAAAAAATCCTCAGCAGGAAGAGAAGGGCAACTGTTGTTTTTCTCTCCGCATGGCTGAGAATTGCCATTATTGCCTGCAGGCATTTGCATGGAGTGAAAAGCATTCAGCACCTGGACAGCGACCAGCATATAATGCAAGTCTATGGAGGAAAATTCTTGCTCCTTTTACTCCTGAGGCTTGCCTTTAACCAGTGAAAGAGCCATAAGGAGAGGGGCTGAAAATGAAGCTGGGGGAGGTGGGGAGAGGCTGAGCGGCTTTGTGGTTACTACAAAAGTGACAAGCTGTTGCTTTTGGCTTTTCCTAATTCAGAAAATCCATCTTTAGTATAGATTGCATGGAAAGAAAATGACTAGTCATTTTGTTGATATGTTCTTCCACTCTGAAAGTGGACTGAAGCTGGATTAAAACTTTGGTGTGAACATAGCCCTTGAGAAATTAAAACAAGCTAATGTAGTCAAATGGCCTCAGTGCTGACAAAATCTTGTTAAAGGAAGTTTAGTCTAGAAAAGGTGCAGAAATTGATTTTTAGGTGTGGTCTCTTGGAACAAAGAAGGGCTGAAGCATGTTTAAAATGAAAGTGTGACTGTAGTCTTAGGAAAGTCCCTGCTTTTAAGCGTACAACCTAGCATCCCACTCACGGAGAAAAGTGGTCCCCTCTTCTGCTACATGGCTTCTGGAAAGTATGTCAGTTGGGGGTAAAAGAAAGTTAGGCTGTCATCTGTAGGCTGCCAGGCAGTAGATGCCAAAGTCTTTTTCACACGTGAGCCATGGCAACTCACCTGAAGCTGCCACAGACCTCCCAGACGGCATTCAGTTGTGCACTGCTAGAAAGCAGTCCAGGAGCAGCTGGATTGCTCCTAGATGACAGCCTCTGCACCATCTTCTGGACCACACACTGGATACCAGATTGGATATGGCCTTGGTGAACTGGACAGCCTGAGGCTGTCATTTGTACTACAAGCATGGGGTTTGTAGTGTGAATGGTCACCACCACACTGGATTCTATCCAGCCTGGTATGGTCTTGAACAGGCCCTTCATCAAACCCAAACCAACTCCACACTTTGCTATCGCAATACTGTTTTCAGAATTCTTTGCATCATTCTTCTAAAGCTGAATATTCCGAATGTCAAAATGCTGAATTCTATGTTCAGAGATTACAGTGCTGTCCTTTTGTACTATGAAATATTACATGTGCTTTCAATGGGAAAGATTTCAGCGTTTGTCATTTTTGCTGAGTTAAGCTGATACAAGTCCCATTTAAATGCTTCTGTCTTGCAGATGGTAAAAGGAGGTAAGTTTGGAGTATCACAGCATTTGAAGCAAGCAGCTGAAGGAGGGAGTAGTTGAGGATTCTTCTTTTTCTCACAATGCTAGGCTTGCAAATATATTACACAAAGAGCCACATCAATTTTTTTCTGCATTTTGTACATCATCCCGGAAGATAAAACCCTAGTTAATACAACAGCTGATCAAGGCACAGTAAGGAGATCTCAATTCCTATTAAATTGGGAAGGTTAGAAACAATGGTATGAAACTTCTAGAGAGTAAATACAGATTAGATATTCAAAAAAACTTCCTGACAATAAGGGTAATCAGTCAGTGGAACAGGTTGCCAGGGGAGGTAGTGAGTTCTCCTTTGCTGGAGGTCTTCAGGCAGAGGCTGAACAGACATCTGTCTGGGATGGTTTAGGAAATCCTGCATTGAGCAGGGGGTTGGACTTGATGACCCTGGAGGTACCTTCCAACTCTATGAGTCTATGAAATAATTTTGTACTGTCTACACTGGGTCAGCAAGTCAGGGCAAAATGGACTGCACCCCCACCACATACAGTAGCAGGAGTTTAAGCCCCATTAATCTCAGTGGACACCAGTTGGTATATAAAGAGAACCTGACCATTTTGGGCCCACAATTTTTAGAAGGAGCTGAAATATACTGTTTCTTCAAAGTCTATTAAGCTATTTAACATCTACAAGGAACTGCTTGGGAAGAACATAAATGATCTGGAATGCACTAATTTGTAGATCATAAACAATCGTACTATAGATGGAGCTGTGGTCATGCTAAACCAAGCCTGAGGCCTCTTTGAAGAAGGCTAAGACACACATTCCTTGCCTCCCTCCTTGCGAATGGAGAAAGTGTTCCCGCCTGTCCTAGCCTGGAAAGGCTGGGATGTGGGTGGGACGCTCCTCCCCCAGCCTCCTGCCATTGGATCAGGCAAGACCCAGGGCGGGAGGCCTGTTGGGTGCTTTCCCTGTGCTCCCATTCGCTCCTGGGCCAGCAGGACCCCTCCCTCCAGGGACACACACGCCTGAACGGGGCTTACCTAGGCAGTAACTAGGGTCAGGAGGCCAGCAGCATTTTGCGCCTTAGTTACTTAGTTACAGCACCAAACAGGTAAGCCCCGTTCACGCCCGCTCGCCCACCCCTGGAGTGGGGTGGGGAGAGTGGGGTGGGAGTGCCACTGGCTCTAGGAGCTCGTCTGGGCCCCAGGAGTGAGCGGGAGCACAGGGAACGTAGGCGCCTGGGCTGCCCACACCTGGCTCGATGGGAGCCAATCAGGGCAGCCTGGGGGTGTCATGGAGAGTGAGCGTGCAAAAGCTTTCCATCCGGTACAGCTGGGAACATGCTGGGATGGGCTGAACAGTTTCAGAGCACTTTTTTGTGCTCTGAAACTCGAACGCATGTAGACACGTTGGGACAGGCTGGGGTGGCTCGGAACAAAGCCACCACCCCTGAAGAGCAAATGCTCCATCCCAACGTGTTCTACATGCATTCAAAACTCCCTCGTGCAAAAAGGCCTCTGGTTGCAATAAAGGTATGGATGAGGGTTAGCCAGGCAAGATTAAGCCCATTTCCATATTTACCTTTGCTATACCAGTACAGGGGGAGCTGCTCTATACTGGGATAAGCAATCCATCTCAAGCTGGAACGGATTGACCCTGGCAGAGATAAAGGCATAAGACCATAAGAGGAGCCCCGCTGGATCAGGCCACAGTCCATCTAGTCCAGCATCCCATCTCACACAGTGGCTCACCAATTGCAAACGTTCTCCTGCTCTCAAATCCCAGCAAATGAGGCATCCTGACTGTTCCCCCAGTGTGAAAGATGTACTTAGGCATCCATTCTAGTAGCCATCTGTCATCCATATATTTGTCTAACCATTCCTTGAAGCCATCTAGGCTGGTAGCTGCTGCCACCTCTTCTGGCAGCAAATTCAATAGATCGATGACCCTCTGGGTGAAGAAATACTTCCCCTTGTCTGATCCATCAGCTTTAGAGTGTGCCCCTTGATTCTAGTGAGAAAATTTCTCTATCCACCTTTTCCATACCATGCATGATTTTATATACTTCAATCAGGTCTTCTCTTAAATGCCATCTTTCCAGGCCTAGGTATTGCAGTCTGATTTTGTAAGGGAGGCGTTCCAGCCCTTTAATCATTCTGGTTGCCCTTTAAGGTGGTCCACATTCGAACAGTCTGTTCTGTACTAGACCTCACGTCAGCTCTGAAGCCCAGGGAGCTTCAAAACTCTAGGAAGCCTGTCCAAGAGGCCTAAAGGTACTGTTTGGTGTGCAAAGAGAAGCTGATCCAGTCAGCTGCAGATGAATGGATCTGCGGTTACTGGATCAGTGCATGAGGGGACAGGCCTGTATTTGGGATGAAACAATTTAACTAAAGAAACGAAGTCAATGCGGCTCTGAAATTCTTGTGAAGAGAATTTTATTGTCATGCATGTTGTAGGAGAGGATGGAAATAGTTAAATGGTAAATCCCTGGAAGAATAGAGTCAAAGATGCGGGCAAAGAAAACACGCTTCTGTGGGGACAGTAGGTGCATTTTTAAGGTGTGTTTCGCTGAGCCTTATGCGGACCTTTATTCCGGGAATTGAACGGCATTTTTAAAGTCCACTGGAATAGAGGGACAATAGAGGGGCAATAGAGAGACAATAATGTTCCATGAAGACAAGGCCTCAGAGTCACAACAGACACCAAAAGAGCACATCAATGGAAATTCTTACTCCTGTTGTAGTTGCAGACGGTAACTTGTAAAGAAGCTATAATGAAGAGCAAAGGATTGTGTAGAAATCTATATTTAACTAAGAATATGTTCAGACATATAATTGGGGGCATCCCTGGGGCAAATTAAGGAGCCAAAGGACAAATATAAAATTACTCTGTTCCCTGGTCTCTGTGTATCCACCTCTTCCACAGATATGAGAAAACCATTCTTTGGGCAAGAAGGAGTTAAGGACAGATGGGTTGGGAATTGGGATGACTATGAAGCTTGTGAGCCAATCCCAGACTGCTGTTATTGCAGGCTCCCCCAACATTGGCACAGTAGAAGCAATTTAGTGGTGAGCATTAGTTGCTATGAAGGGGTTGCTAGGCTTTGAAGCAAAAGCTAAGGGGAAAGTAGGAGGCTTTTAGTCCCCTTTGTCCATGAATACTCAAAGTTCCGGATCTTCAAGATCCAGAACTTTGAGATGGGGTCTTCCTGGAGACCTGGATCTTGAAGATCTGGATCTCCAGGAAGACTCCTTGCATCCCCATGGGCCCGCTAGTCCCCATGGGTGCTGAGCAGGGCACTGTGGGGAGGCAGGGTGGCAGTGGCAGGGGCTTTGGCTGCCCAGGAGCCCCTAGGGCTGCATGGGAGGGTGTCAGATCCTGACTGCATGGGGGGTGCAGCCCAGATCTGCCACCCTCCCATGCAGTCCTAGGGGCTCCTGGGCAGCTCCTATGGCAGCTACGGAGGCTATCTTGCACAGCTAAGAAGTCTGTGCAAGCCTCCGTAGCTGTCAGGGGGCAGAGCTGGTGCCACCTGCGCACACAGCTCCACTCCTGCTGACCCAGCCCCTGGACCTTCTCAGTAGGTAAGTTGTGGGGACAGGTGTCCTCTAATGGGGTCTTCATGCATGAAGATCCCATTGTGGATATCTTTAATCAGGTCCACAGGAAATCCAGATTTAAGGGTCTGAAGGACCCATTAAATCCAGATTTCCCTTGCTTGATTGGCCCTTAGATGGGGTCCATGTGGGGACAGGGCCTCCCTGATTTGCACCAATGGAGATGAAGCGCAACTGGCCAGCACCAGATAAAGCCTTAGTTTATTATGCTGTACTATTGAAAAAGAGGGAAACGGGATCATTTGACCAAAGGTAATAAGGAAGCACAAAAAGGAGAGGGTTGTGGAGGAAAAGAGGAAACGAGTAATTAAATATGCATTGGTGTAAAATATGATTTATAGCTTGTCATCACAATTGGTAGACTTCCTACTTATGATCTCTGAAGTAACTGGAAAGAAGAAGAGGAAACCATAGATTTTTCTCAGGTCCTACAGTGTTTCTGAATGAAATCTATGAATATGGCTTTTAAAATCTGGCAGAATCTACAGTCAGCAACCACAGCTCAAAGTAGAATGGTTTTAGCTACAAGCAAATTTGAAATATTTCCTTTCTTCTCTTTGCCATCTGCACTTGCTCACAAAGCTTCCTGTTCTTATTGTACCCCAAAGAACCTTCTTACCGTATCAAGTGTCATCTATTAAACTACCAGCAATATCCAAAAGCCATAGAGTCATGTACATCCCATAATACTCTTTACCAAATGCTCTCTCTCCTATTAATCTGTCTTATATATGCACTATACATACACATGCAAAATAAATAGGAACATTTTTACTATACTCTACATAAGAGAGATAGATAGCCACACTTTGGCAAACATCCCAGGAATAGGAAATCTCTTTAACTAGACATGCTCTGTCACCCAGACTGCTAGATTTTTTTTTTCTGGATTTGAGCCTTGCTACCCTGTATTTTTTGTGATCATCATCTTGCCTAGATTCTCCTTCATCTTAAAAAGCAATTTCCTATGATAAAAAGGAGCCAAGCTATGAGGCAGCTAGTTTTCTACACGATTTTCTTCAGACAATCAATGCTGCTCTATTGCTTTTACTAACAAGGGCCAATCATAGAAGTCACTTATCTTACTCCCAAGTTAACTTTGTTCTCCAGGCAAACCCATGATTAAAAGTATGGAAATGTTACCTACAGATTTGTTTTGTGAAACAGCTTTTTTTCAAGCTGAAGTTGACTACAGAAAGAATGAATTCTGTGCTTTATGCCAAAAAGTGGTTAATTGCATAATCAGTTTAGAGGCCGTCTTAAAATTCCTACTGCCCCAACAAGATTTTGGCTTTTCTTGATTAAACTGCAGAAATCACCACTGTTTTGCATGCAGATTGACTGAGTTCTGAGCCTGTTTCAAATTGTTAGTCTGTTTTATTTTGGAAGGTGAGAATGAGCACGTAGACTATTTTTGGAAGGAAATACTTTTTTGGGTGTGCTTCCTCTTTCTTTCCATCCAAGGATATTTTACTCAGGATGATTAGAATGACATTATTGGGATGGGAGAACAAAACAGAAGACACAGTACAAGTAACACTTTGTGATGACCGCGGAGCAAGATAATGTAGAAAGGCAAGGGTTTGAAGGCAGGATGTCTATAATTGTAAGAAAAAGGGGTGTGGCTTACAGGACCCTAGTGGGAGGGGTATGCAAGCCCACCAGAAGAACCAATGAGAGCTGAGGAATGTCAAGGTAGGGAGTATAAAAGGGCAAGTAACAGCTGTCAAAGTGTCTAGGGTACTCACAGTGGGTGGGACAGAAAGGAACCGGGCTTATTCTATATTCACTGGAGAGAAGGGATAGATGAGTCCTGATTGCTTTATGTCAGTTTCTATATTAAAACAGAGAACCAGTTAGGAATGAAACTAAAAGGACATGTGCTTAACATGAAGTTGTAAACAATAAAATGTTTCATGTTTGAGTCTGAGAAGGTGCCTACATGTTGTATACATTCTTTTTATATTTATGTCCCATTCTCAACAGAGCATTTCTCACAAAATGATTCTTAAAACCAACATTTACTTTATCACAACGTAAATATCCATGGATCCAAACCTTATATCATGCTCCTCCAGTTGTAAAAATCTTGCATCTTTTAGGAATATCAGTTCTCTTAACCAGGCCAGGCATCAAGCTGCAAACTACCATTTCAAATTGGATAGGCCCAGGCCTACTCTTTCTTTAAATGTCATGCAACAAATTAAACATTATTTTCTTTGTTTTTTCCCTTGCCACACAAATGTTGATAGATCTTTTTGCCACTGTTTAAACACCGACTCATTTATTATTACAGGAATATCATTCAGCACATTCATTTTTATCACTACCAAGAATGATAATTTCACATCAGACCATATGTTCAAATATTTTTAATCTCTGCCTGTACCTTTAAATAATTATTCTGAAATTTTTTTTCAACAAATGAATATTTTCTATGGGGTTCTCAAAAAATAACAACAGTTTGGTCTAGTGTTTAAGAAGCCAGATCTTTATCTGGGAATACCAGGTTTTATTCTGCCCTCCCCTATGAAGCCAGCTGGGTAACCTTGGGCTAGTCACAGCTCTCTTCTGAGCTCTCACAGCCCCACTTACCTCACAGGGTATCTGTTGTGGGGAGAAAAATAGAAAGCTTTGTCAGCCACTTTGAGTCCCCTTAAATGGGTGAGAAAAGCTGGGGAGAAAAGCCAACTCTTCTTCAAATCATCAGCAAATGCTCTTATATATTACTTTCCTTTTATCCAATTGTCTTCTCTTAATCTCTATTCAGAAATATGAATAGAATACGTCTTTGATACACACTAATACGTATCCGATACGTATCTGATATGAACAAATACATATCTGATATATATGAATAAGTATCTGATACATATCTGCAACATATCTGCGCTCTGAAAACATCAAATCCGACCTGAATCCACTTTTAATTCACTGTCGATCCATGTCGAACACAATCTGGATCGATTGCGGATGTGACTGGTGCTCTGATTTTCCACACAGCCCATCTAACGAATGTCTGAACTATTCGTATGAATGTTCTTATGTTAGCATAAGAATATCGTAATAGTCAATTCATGTACAAATGTCCAAATTTGTCAGAATTTGTACGAATAATGAATGCTACAAATATTCATGCACATCCCTATTGCTGAGTCATTGGTTCCAGCTGCCTTTATAAGCTGTGTCTAGTCTTTCATCAATGACTCCTTTTTTTCCCTTTTAAGTAGACTTTTATGGTCTTTTAAAAATTGCATTAGATCTGGGGGAAGAGATGTAAATCTTCATTTTTGCTAACAAATGGGCCTTTGTGGTGCTACATTCTTGGTCAAGATTTAGAATAATTGCTACATTGTTTTGGGGGACTCCTACCAGATGAATGTAAAAACAACTTTGTAGACCATTAATTAAAATGTTGAAATAATCTAGCCTTTGGATGGGCTCCCCCATGGATATAGTACTCATTCTAAAGTAGTGTATTTCTGGTAAATCAAGAAAGATAGCATAATCTTTGTTCTGTTTGATAATCTCTTCTAGTTTGCCATGTTAATAAGGCACTCATATCTCCAGGTATTATAATTTTCTCTTGAAAAATGCCCTATATCTTCTATAATGTACTAGGTATAAATTCTTATTATTTGGAGCATATAAAAATAACCACTGTGTTCCTTTTTCCATAATATATCTTCTTCCTTTATCCTTTTTATTTACTTTGCAATCAGATGACAATTACTTGTTATAATAGTTACTTCTGTAGAATTTGCTGATCCTCCTACTAAATATTTATTAAATATTAAATTATTTAATCATCTAACTGAATCTCTATTATGTCGACTCTTCTGTAGGAATACAATTCTGAAGCAATTATGGGAATCAGACTGTGGGTTAACTATGGAACATGAATCTTGGTCAAGAATTCCCTCAAAACTGTATAGCTCATTTAAATGTCAGAGGGATAGGGAACTGTCCCCACTAAGACTGCACCAGATTACTAGAACTGCATATTCTTTATGCTGGAGAGGATGTGGCTCATTGGGGACTTGTAAACATATGTGATGGGAATGTCCAAACATAGCTGAGTTTTGGGAACAGATTGAACACAAAATACAAAACATCATGAAACAAAACATTATACTCACACCAGCTTTAGGGGTTTTTTTATTATTATTTTACGGTATAAACTCAGAATGTACAGACAAATTATTAATAAAAGCTTTGTTAACAAACGCAAAACTGATAATAGCTCAATTTTGGAAAGACTCACAACCATTATCCACTGATCTCTAGCTACAGAGAAGTTGTTCAAATCTTCTAAATGATCTTATTATGGCACAGAAAAACTTGATAGCAAACCTTTTGGAACAATCTTGGTGCATGGAAAAGTGGTCGACATTTCTGGAAATCTCAAGAACAAACATCTCTTTTCAAAGACTTTCACCATTTATGTATACTTTTATTAATAACAAATTGACGCTTACCTTTCCTCACCTAGTTCAGCTAACTGCAACTAACTGATCTGGGTTACAATGAATAAGTTTTAAGATTTTTTAATGTTATGTTTATTAGACAGTGTTCAATTAGACAGTGTTCATAAAGTTGTACTATTGTATTTGATTGATTATTTGATGGTAATATAATGGTTTATTATTATTAAAAATACAATAATAATAAAAATTCCGAAGCTTCCTTTTTCAGAAACATTTACAATCTTTTTCTCAGACCTCTCAATATAAGATATAATTTTGCAATTCTGTGATATAATAATTATTGAAAAATCTCACTTCCAAATTTCTTATATCCCTAAAAATAACACTATATCTAATATGAATAAATATGGGAGCTCTTATCCAGGTAAGCTGAGTTAACCCAGTCTATTAAAATATAGATAATTTCTAAGTCTCTTAACCATGGGCCTTTCCACACTTGGCCTGATTCTGGAATATATATTGGAACAGGGGTGTGCTAACTGCATGCTAGTGCAGACTATGGCAGGCCTCAGTTAGGGCTTGCCATAGCATTAGCATGCAGACATAAGGCCTCTATCCCAAGATATATTCCAAAATAAAGCCAAATGTGCAAAGGGCCTAAATCTGCTAAATCTATGTTTTAAAAAACACAAAAAAACATTAAGATGTGGCTGTTAAAAAAGCTAATGCTGTCCTTAGCTTAGAGGATAATTCTATTTAGATGGCTAGTATGACAGTACTTCCATTTCTCTGCACTGATCACTACATCAGTAAAATTTGTTTTTTAATAGGGAGGGTTAACTTGTGACCTTCTGGATGTTGCTGATGGTAATTGCTCCTACCACCAGAAATTGTTTTGCACATAGACAACCATCTGGGGCAAGTCCATTACCTAGAACTTTTGATATATTTTAGACAGACAAAGGAGACAACATCTACTAGGAGACCCACTTTTGATGGATAATTATTGGGTTCTATTTTGTGTTCTTTTTAAATTATTCTTAATAATTCTGCTAGGGTTGTGCATGAAGCCAAGTTCCTCCATTCAATTTGATGGGGGATTCACCTGCTGCTGCTACCATCCCCTCAGAGGCCCAATTAAGCCTTCTGGAGGTACACGTGCTCCTCTCCCACTTGGAAATTGTGAGAAATCTTGTGAGATTTCCCATGATTCCCAGATGAGGGAGGTGCGCACACACCTCTGGAAGGCCTACTTGGGCCTCAGAGAAGTGCGGGAATAGTGGCAGAGGCCATGGTGGCTGTAGCACACTGGGGGTAAGGATGTCAGCCTAGGGGGGATGGGAGGCTGGGGGTGAGCAGCAGATCTGGCCTTCATTGAAGTTTCCATTTTGATTCATGGGTAAATGGGTGCCCTTTTGATTTGCCAATGAATTTTGAAATTCATACGAACTCATGCAAATTTTGAATTGCACAAATATTTGTGTATATCCCTAAATTATGCTTATTATCCACATTTTTTATATATTACTCTTATGTTCTTTTAGAATCTCTTCATTGTTGGAGTAAATTATACATTTGTATTAGTTGTATCCAGATCTTCTGGTGGTTTTACATTGTTATAGATTTGGTATTTGAGAACTGTCTGTTGCAGGAACTGGAGTCTAGCAACATCTGTAAGTGCTTCACTTCTCCACCCTTAGTATATCTTCTCTTTTTGTGGTTTTAAATAACCTCTCAGTATTATTTGACTGTCTTAATCCTCCCAATTTTTGCTTTTTTCTTAACAAAATCATCCTTACTTTTCTCTTTCTTTTTCTTCTTTTAGCTTTCTTATTTTAAAATTAATGACAAGAACATTGACTAAGTAAGCATACTTCTCAAATAGCTGGATGTGCTTGGTCCCTGTTGCTAGGAAGCAAGCAGTGGTGGATGATGCTCCTTGAAACTTGTGGAGAAAGGTAAGGGCAGGTAATGATAAGCAGTTTTAAATATTTAGAGAGTGACCTTAAGAATTCTTGTTATGGAGATTGGGTAATTGTAGGGATAATCCATATTGAAGGGCAGAGAGGATTAAGTACATGTTCCAGTTGTTCTGACTTGCTTCTTTTTACTCCTCATTTTTACTGTGCTTGGCATGGGGAGACTGTATCTTTCTCCACCCCTAATCAACTACCCTCCCTCTATGGTTAGCGACTGGATGCAGTCCCAGCATTCAAATCTTGATTTCACAAGGTTGAGAAAGTCAAACTCCACCCTCTGTATTCCTCTGTTGCCCCCTCAAAACATGGATTTCTTTGGCAGCATTACTAGTCTTAGGCCATTTTTGCACTGCCCCTGAAGACCCCATTAGAAACCAAACTGGTACCAACCAGGAAGGCCTTGTCCCTACTGTAGGCCCCTTTAGAATCCCATCTAGAGGGTCCTGTCCCCACGAGGGCTGGAAAAATCCATATTTAATGGTCCTTCAGGCCCTTAAATCCAGATTTCCTGCAGAGCCCTTTAAAGGTATTCACAATCCAGTCTTCAGCCTTAAAGACTGGATTAAAGGACATGCGTCTGCACTACTTACTTGTGAATGGGGTCCAGGAGCAGGGCCAGCAGGAGCGGAACTGCCACCTCCATCATCCCATTGGATGTATGGTGGAGGACGTAGCAATTGCAGCCTCATCTGTCAATGCGGCTGCCACTGTTGCTACTTCTGCTGCTGCCGCCGCCATGCCCCTCTGATGAAGATGTTTGTCGATGGGACATCAGGGCAGGCAGTGGGGTGTGGGATTATCTAGAAGATAGCGGTCATCGGATCATGCCCATCAGCCGAAGCTGGCACCCACCCGCCAGCCACAATCTGCCAGCACCACCTACACGTGCAGCTCTGCTTCTCCACCCATCCCTCACAGCTACAGAGGCCTGCAGGGTCTCTGTAGTTGTTTATGGAGCCAGTATAGGCTTTGTTGTTGCTGCATAAGCAGCTACAAAGCCTTGTGTCTCAGCCCCACCCTATGACAGCAGGACGCCTTGAGCAATGTTGGTGCTGGCCAGTTGTGCCACACCACCAGTTGTCCTTCCAGCTCCGACTCAACAGGGAATCGGAATGGGTGCCCTGACGTCTTCTATATCCAGATCTTTGAAGCTTCGTGCACAAATGGGAATACGCTGTTTGCTTCTCCTCCTTGGGTATCCAACTCAAGCACAAGTTCAATTCCACATCTACCATACAGTAGAGTTCCTTTGAAGCCCAGTCTCACTTTCTTTTCCTTTATAATTACAGTTTTGCACAAATGTGTAATTTCAAAGCAGCATGCAATGGGAGTGCTCAGTGAAAAGGGGAAATGTATGAAGGGAACAGTTTTCATGGTAGTGAAGCTAGTTATCAGGCACCTCACCCGCAAGGCATTCATGGTGGCATGTATCCCTCAGAGAAGTTGTGGTGTCAACAACAAGCTTGATGGTGTCATGCATCATTGTTGGAATATGGGGACCAATAGACTGTACTGTTATGTTTGCCCTAAAGCGGTGATGGCCAACCTATGACACGCATGTCACAGGTGACACGCCAAGCCCTTTTGGGTGACACACCTGGTCACCCTGGCACCTGGGCATGTAGTGCTTGCTTGTTCTTGAAGTGTATGAAATATCAACTTTCAATTGAAGATTTAGCAAATGTAAAGAATTATTTGTTTTTGCTTTTAATAAAATACATATATCAAAAATATAACTTTTTTACTAGAGCTACAAATATCACAAAATTATGGATATTTCTAGATGTGACACAGCACCTGAGTTAAGCTAGGTTTTCTTGCGAATTTTGACACACTGAGCTCAAAAGGTTCACCATCACTGCCCTAAAGCCACTGAAGCATAGTTCTGGTTTTGTGCAAAAATCCCCCTTTTAATGAAAGAAAACATTCTCTTGTGCATTGCCAGAAGAAAATTGAGGATTCATTGGGATAGGAGAGAAAGGAGAAAGGAGAAGAAGTATAAATTCCACTGTATCTTCCTTTTTGTTTTCTCTTCCTACCTCAACAGAGATGTTCTCACTCTCCTGACTACAACAACCACAACAAACATTGGACAGAAGGAAATAGAATGCACGACCAATAAAGTAAAGTTCCTTCCCAAAATAGTCTACTGGCTTGTTTTCATTTTAAAACAAACTAATGATCTGAAACCAGCTGAGATCTCACTTAATCCAAATGTAAAGTAGTCCTGATTTTCACAATTTAGTTCAGAAAAGATACAGCTTAAGAAAGTTGGTACTGAAGATGGCCTCTGAACTGATTAAATGCCACGTCTGATGTACACAAAATTAAGATTGCCTTCTGTTAATAGTACAGTCTAAATATAAACAACATTTTATTGTCTTGAAAAATCCTAAATTATTTATTGATCCCCTTGAGAATACTTAAAATTACCCATCCTTTCTACCTACCTACCTACCCACCTACCCAGACTTTCTACTGTATCTACCTCTCTGATTTCTCCTTCTGTTTCAAAATATTTTCAGAGATTTAGCTAGTAGGAAACTCCTGATGGCCAGCAGTATTGTATTACGCTTTCTGGCGTGTCCTGGACCTGGGTCATATCAAGACTATATATCTGCATCATCCAAACACGAATTCTTTGAGGCTGTTTGATGATGATAGTAGCAAGTGTGGGGATCTGTTGTCAAAACATGAATTTATCACTTTGCTAAAGTGATAAATTCATGTTTTGGCAATAGATCCCAGATTCTTATTTGAACTGGCACTTCGGTTTGAAGAAAGGTACGTCTGCACGATTTGACTGCAGTCCTCTGCTTGTCTACCTGATTTCACTGTTTTGGCTGAAGTCTAGTACTGACCAAAGGAGCACACTGCACTGAAAAATCTCAGCCTAATAGGGAAAATTATGAAACCTTAATTATAACAAAAATATCACAATTTTCTTGTATACTTAGAAAATCATAGTCAGCTGTGGCTGGATACTAAACAGCAACTTGTTTAACATGTTACTTGAAGATTAATGTTTTTTGTTTGGCACAGAGACCAAGAAATTAATAAACTTAATTAAATGAACAGTTTGTGTAATTATCTGACAGAATTTTGTATTCTCACTTCAATAGCAAAGATCTAAGAACATTCTTAAGACTCTTCTATTGAAATACTGTAAATGGGATCCAAAGACTTAAGCTTTTCCTATATTGTACTAGTAGCTAATACTATTAATAAACAAAAACAAATTAAAACTAATTAAACATCATCTCCATGGTATATTTACCCAAAGGCTAAGGCTCCCCAGGAATGTTTCAGAAGCTACTGATTTAGTTATTCTGAATAAACAGTCTTTGTTTATGTAGGTGAGAACTCCTACCGTTGCGACCACGCACTCGCAGGGCCTCTCCAGATGTTTTGAAAACAAACTTATCCTTTCCTTTTAGCACTGTTAGGGTTGGCAGCTTTTGCTGGCTTTGTTCCTATAGTTTTATGGGGCGCTATGAAGAAGAAATCAAGTAGATTAAACTTTTGTTATATACTGAGGTTGTTGCCATGATCATAACCTTGAAATCTGGACCAGATGGTACCAGAGACCATTTGTGTCAATGGGATTTGCACTCAGGTCACACTCCCATGGAAGGCAATAGCACTGGAATCCATACCGATGTCATACATGCCCCTTCCTCCCTAGGCCTGCTGACTCAGAATCTTGGCAATGCCTTTTTTCCTCTCTAAAGCCCCTTTTTCTTAAAACCAATTTTTGTACCACAAAAAGATGTTATTCCGTCAACCTGTTGCAATAAGGTGACACGTAACGGTTAGTTCACACTGTGGGAGAGAGCGGTGCCAAATTGAATTCTTGATTAGATTAATGCATCTTTATCTATGCGACCTGGACAGCCTGGGTTTTGACCCATTTCCCTTTTTACCCTTCCCTGCTTGAATAGCCCAGTTTTCCACCTGTCTCCCGGGGAGGATTTGGGTATAAAAATGGCTTCCCCTGTTCATTTCATGCCTTTGGGTACTCTCAAGTATTACAAAGTCTGCTTCATGTTGGTCATCACTGCAAGAGCTGGAACCTGGGTCTACTTCTTCAACAAGAGATAAATCTCTAGCTGTTCCTGCAAGAAGCTGGACTTTGTCTTTACTGTGTTTGGGTTCCTGAGAGTTGCAGGCTGGAAATCACTCCCAATATGAAGTTCAAACTCACTCCTCCTCCCATGTTGCTGGATCAAGGTAGTTTGATCTTCCATTTACCATTGCCATAAGGGGGCAAGGGCTGACTCAGAACCCAGCAGATAACCAGACTTACTTAACATCGCATGAGGCTGAACTGCAGGGACAAGCAAGACTGATTAGCATATGTTCTTGGACTCTATACCTTGCTTTGCTGGTAGTGAAATGTGAGACATTAGCCAGAGCACTGGTGCTTCTGTCTTCTCCTCAAGTTTGTCTTTCTGAGTATTGTGATCCTCCCACTAGCTTGTGTATATATATATGTGTGTGTGTGTACATGTGCTTATGTCTTGATACATTTGTTAATCATTGAGAAAGCTGTCTCTGCACAAAAGAAGCCTCCAAGAAAGGATTATCTTCCACGCTTTTCAAACATGGTTGTTTTTCATCCTCTCCTCACTTCTTGTGCAGTAAGGTGAGTTGTCTTGTTTTGCCACTGATATCCACAGTGGAAAACCATTTTTGTCTGTGGTGCTCACACAAATGCAGTTTCCCTTGATCGAAACATGGGGAGATCAGAGGGAGGCTTCCAATTTGAACCCTTCTAACTGCCCTGCAGTTTCCAATCCATGGACCAATGCTTGCCACCAATGAAACACAAGCTTGTGTTTTGTTCTTTTTAAAAAGAAAGAAAGGCACTTAGAATATTTCAGTTGGTAAAATATAGCTTCCATAGGGAGGTACAGTATTTCCTAGTGAGGAAATACATTTGATTTCCTACAAGAGAACATTTACCCAGGTGAACATATAACTCATTCAAAAAGGTCAATAGTGTTTTATTACTTCTTTATTTTTTTTAATATCCTGACACTAAACTTCCTTAGATGTCTATTACTATATTTAATGACAAATTGCAGAAGGTAGGGATGTGTATGAATGGGGTTTTTCGCATTTGATTCGCATTGAATAGAATGTAAGAAAACTCATATTTGTTCAAATAGATCCACTTTGAACGTGGTAGGAGTCTATTTGATATGAATTTAGTTGTACGAATTCAAACGAATATCTGATATGAATGCATATATATCCAATACATATGATACATATCCCGTAACATATCGGCCCTGAATCCACTTTGAATCTGCTCTCAATCCATGGGTGTTTTTCCACCACAGCCCTTAGATCTGGATCTAAGAAGACCCAGATCTAAGGAATGGGTACATTCCTTAATATGGATCTAGTAGATCCAGATTAAGGGAAGCACCCAATGTGTTTCCACAGGAGGTGTAGCACCCATTAGCAATGGGTGCTAACCCCCCTGCTGTGGAAACACCTTTGCACCCAGGTGTCTCTGGGGACAGGGGGTGTGATCTCCGAAGTCCCAGCTTCGGAGTGATTTTGGAGTCATTTCAAAATAATTTCAAAATGACTCCAAAGTCCCTCTGAAGAGATCACCAAGGGCTTCAGAGAGGCTCTGGAGCTGTCAGCGTGGTCCATGCACTATTAGCGCAGACTGCGCAGACTCCCCTCCAAAGTCCCTCCAAAGAGATCGGCAGAGACTTTGAAGCTGCTCTGGAGTCCCTTCGGAGCACCTCCGAAGTCTGCGCTGATTTCTTTGGAGAGACCGGTGGTGAGACTCCGAAGTTTCTGCTGATCGCTTTGGAGGGACTTTGGAGTCTCACCACCGGTCTCTCCTAAGGGATCAGAGCAGACTTCAGAGGCGCTCCAAAGGGACTCTGGAGTGGCTTCAAAGTCTCTGCTGATCTCTTCGCAGAGACTTCAGAGTCACTTCGGTATGATTTCGAAATGACTCCAAAATCACTCCAAAGCTGGGACTTCAGGGCTCCCCCCCGATGGGTGTATCCCCTCCCCCAAGCCTCCTCTAGACCCCATTGCCTGTTTCCTGTGGAAAGAGGCTCCCTTTAATGTGGATTTTCTGGCAGAAGACCCCATTGTAGACCCCATTAATGGGCTCTACAGAAAATCCAGATTAAAGGGCAGAAAGTACCCATTAGATCCAGATTTCCCCCACGGCAGTGGAAACAATTGGGTCCCAAATGGGTGCCGTGGTGGAAACGGGGTCTTCCGGCTCACACCCAAGTGGTTCCTTAATGGGTGCAAAAATGGGTACTTTTTGACAGTGGAAAACCACCCCATGTCAGATGCACTCTGGATCCTTTGCAGGTGTGACTGGCACAGCTGCTTTCCCACCTCCCCATTTCACGAATGTTCTAAAACATTCATACAAATACAAATGTCAATGTACAAATGTTGTAACATTCTAGTTGTACGAATACTGAATGTTTTAAATATTTGTGCACATCCCTAGTAGAAGGGCTTTTAAAAAGAGAATGTTAATATTTGCCCAAAGATATATCAAGGTTCAAAATGGATTTGAAACTGGGGTCATTCTGTCTCTCTCTCAAGCCTGACAACCCAGCCCAACTTTTCTTCACGTGATGTTATGCATCACCATAACTCAAGGATCATGGCAGTTGCTGTCCAATACAGCTCGAGGTCACCTAGCCAGAGAAAAATTGACCCAGGTATTTAGCATTACATTGTACTTCCATTCCTGAATGTACACCAGACTTCAGCAGGGTTCGGTCCCCAAGCTATGACCTAGACCGGAAGAGATCACTTGAAGCTGAAGTAAGTTAACAACCTGGAAGCTACAAAGGTAGAACTATGATGGAAGACTGAAGGCAGCCATGAGCAGGCCCAGATTGTTTAGGATTGGAAAGATAAAGTAGTCCTTCATAAATCACTGTCTAGGTTCCTAGAAAAACCTGAATTTCAAATTCACAAAATGCAGGTTGGGGAAGTCACTATTCAAAGCTCCATTAGAATAAAAGGAGGGGGGAGAGAAGATATCCCTTGCTTGCTCCTAAAGCTTTCCAAGGCCACTGTAGCTACACATAAGAACACAAGAGGAGCCTTGCTGGATCAGGCCACAGTCCATCTAGTCTAACATCCTGTCTGACACAATAGTCCACCAATGGCTTTTGGGCTTCAAGCAGAAGATAAAGGCAAAACCTTCACCTGCTCCTGAATCCCTGCTAATGGCCTTTAGAGGCATCCTGCCTTTCTCTCCAGCCTGGAGGCATCCATTCTAGTAGCCATTAATACATCCATAAATATGTCTAATTCTTTCTTAAACCTATCTAGCTGGTTGTTGTTACCACCTCTCCTGGCAGCAAGTTCCATAGACCGATGAAGAAAGACTTCCGCTTGTCTGATCTGACTCTCTCTGAGCTAGTTTGGTCTAGTGGTTAGGGAGCTGGACTCTTATCTGGGAACACCGGGTTTTATTCCATACTCCCACACGAAGCCAGCTGGGTGACTTTGGGCGAGTCACAGCTTTCTTTTGAGCTCTCACAGCCCCACCTACCTCACAGGGTGTCTGTTGTGGGGAGAAGAACAGAAGGCTTGTCAGCCGCTTTGAGTCCCATTAAATGGGTGAGGAAAGCTGCAAATACCAGAAATCCACCCAATTCTACAGTCTCAGGTACACATAAGTAGCAAAATATCAGAAACAAGGGATGACTGTATAGATTGACTGTTGCAGTCAGCAGGCCTCCAATAGAATATAGAGCTTCTTCCACCTTTCTCTCTTGTGTTGATTACCCTCCCCCCCCCCCAGAAAACGGAGCGCAAGCAATTAAAGGGCAAAAATAAAAAGTAGCCAGTACTATTCTTTCAGGTGCCTTGGAATTTGGGGAGAGTGGTGAGGTAAGCAGTGTAATGTCAGGTGTGCTCCTCTAGGTGGCAAATGACTGCCATTTTAATTCCCTATAATATTTGAGGGGGAAAACCAGCATTAGGTGTAGGACGCATAGGGCTTCCAAAGAGCGTTGTGGGAAATTCAGCTGGTATTTTACCCAGAGTAGTGGTGGTGCCATAGTGAAACTCTCGTCGAGTGTAAACCTCGGAGCAACCTATACTAAACTGCCCAAAATTGCAAGTCTTTGGAAGAAGAGTGGAATAGAAAACCAAATAAATAATTACCTTCTCTTCTCCCATTCAATTAGCAACATTAATCCGAATAAAGACAACATTTATTGGATTAGCATCACAGCTTTTTAGCCGTCGGTTACAAGGCAGGCAGACGAAAAGCAGGAGTCGATACTTCTGAATATGTGCATTTAATACCACTACAACAAAAGTCGTGTCAACAGGTGCAACTTCGGTCTCTCAGCAGCGCTACAGAAGGGGAAAGGGGCCGCTGCTTGCAACGTCGGTATCTCTTTTAAGCAGGGACTCGTCGCCCTGAGCGAATCGCAGCCGTGCCCCTCTCGCCTTTCACCAGGACTTGAATGGTTCCAAGGAGAACTTAAATAATAAGAAGAATTAAGGGGGCCCCGGGCTTCTTTCGGCTAACAGAAGATGGTTTGAGTGGCGTGGCCGCGTGGGGCTCCCACACCCCGCCTCCGTCGATGTGAAGGCGTGGCAAAGGGCAAACTCAAAGGGAAGCCGAGCCTCTCCCTGCGACTTCATCGGCTGCACCTGAGCATGTGCAAGAGTCGTGCACATGCCCATTGCGCCAACCAGGGAGCTCCTAGGCTGCTGGCAGCGGCATGCGTGTGCCGGACAAGGAAGGGAAGAAGAATGAAGCGGGGGTGGGGAACGAGGGAGAGGGGGGGGGGGAGAGGGAAAGGGCGTAATGGAAAAGAAAGGAAAATTCCCGGGGGCAGAAGGGAGCGGGGTCGCCGCCCCCTCCGGGCTGAAAGAAGCGTGGAGCCGGGTTCCTCTTCGGCCCCGGCCGCGGAAGGCGGCGATTGGCCGGGCTCAGGGCAGGCGCCTCGAGGCGGAGGTCCTGCGCGCGTCCGGGCTGCGCGTGTCACTCAGTCAGTCCTCTGGCGGAAGCAGCGGCCGGACTCCTGCGAGGACCAAGCGAGCCGCCCGCCCCTTCCCTCCCCCCCCCCAGTTCGGCGGGAGCGAAGTTGCCTGACAGCGACGGCCCCGCCGCTTCCCTCAAGAGCGGGGGGGGGACGCGGTCTGGCGGCGGCCACTCTGGCCCGCAGCCCCGTCGCCGTGTGCGTGAGACAAGAGGGCGGGCGGGCGGGCACACAGGCAGCGAAAGGCTGTGCCCCAGTTTGTGTCCAATCAGAGAGTTGCCTGGCGTGCACCGAGCAGGGCAGCAATGCGTAAACAACAAGCCCTGGGAAAGTCCTCCTCCGTCCGCCCCCCTCTTCCCCGCCGCCGCCGCCGCCGCCGCTGCTCCGTGCGAGCGACTCTTCCTCCTCCTCCTCCTCCTCCATCCTTCTCCCTCGCGCTCTTTCCTCCCCCCCCCCGGCCTGGAACTCCTGTCAGCTGAGCAGCTCCAAGCGCACCTCGCAGCTCCCCGCGCGGCCGCCGCGCAAACATCCGTAACTCCCGCGCTGCTGCTGCTGCGTCTCCCTGGCGGGCCGCCGCCGCGGCTTTCCGAGGGAAGGTAAGGTGCCGCCGCCGCTGTGGCCCCGTTCTCGCTCACTCCCCCCCCCCCACTACTCCGGAGGGAAGTTGGAGGGAGGGAGGGAGGGGGCGGCCGAGGACTTGTCCGGCCGGCGGCGTCATGACAAGTTGCTTAAGGTGCCCGGCGCTGGTGGTGCTTCGCCGACGAGCAGCTCTTGGCGGCGGCGAGCGGGGCGGAGGTGGCTTGGCTTCCCTTCCAGGGAACGACCTCCTCCTCCTCCTCCTCGCAGGAGCCCTTTAAAGGGCACAACGGGAGAGTTAACTTTCTCTTGGCTCCATTAATTGGAAACGCGGCTTCCAGGCGCGCGGTGCTGCTGAGCCGAGCTGCGCCGGGGCGGCCGGGCGGGGGTCTCGCCACCCTCGAAGGGGCAGAGGCGGGATTCTTCCGAAGCGTCGTCGTGGGGAAGCGAGGGAGCCGCAGCGCCCCGTCTTCGGCTGTGCATTGAGATGACTTGTGTTGTGTGCGTGTTTCCTTTTGACTTGCTGCTGCTGCTGCTGCGTCGTTTCTTGCATTCCGGATTTTTCTAGCAAAACCGCCCGGGCCGGCGTGGCGGTGTGTCGCTAGTTTTCAAAGAGCAGCAGCCGAGCAGCGCGAGCTTCCTTCCTCCTCCCCGTCCTGAGAAGTCTTGGATCCCTAAAGGGATTCGGATTGGGGGGGGGGGAGGGAGGGATGTTGTCCGTCCAGCAGCTCGAACTCTCCGAGGCGGATTGGTTGGTTTCCGCTTTTGATTAGCTCGGATCATTATTATATAAGATGTCACAGGAGGAGAAGGAGGGACGACGCACGTCCTGGATGTGGCGAAGGGAGCGCTTCCCTCTCCCCCCTGGCGCGCCGTAGCGCTCTCGATATTTACAGACGAGTCAGGATCGGTGCAGGCGCCGGGTGTTGATGGGCGCAGGTACGCGCACTTTCCCACCTGTCTGGAAAGCCGGCATGTCAGGCTTCTTGTACCCGATCTTGCGAAGGGGGGGGGCGGTGGAAAGGGCTTGGGACTGAAACATTACCCACTTGTCTGTGCCGCCTCCTCCTCCTCTCTCCCAGGGGGCGTAGTGTGACTCTGCCCTGTGATGCTTTCGTCACGGAAGCAAGATGCGGATGATCATTTGGGGAGGGGACGTAGTTCTGAATCCGGACGGTTTTGAGAAAGACGCTTGCATGGAAGGTGGTTTGTGAATTGCGACCCACGTGTGTTTTGCTTGTTAATATGGTCCGGAGAGGATGACTGAATGGATGAGTCATCAGTTCCGAAGAATAGTGACTCATCTCTTTCTCTCTCGCACACGGAAGTGTAATGATAGCAGGTTTTGATCCAAACTTGAGGGAAACCGGGGCTTTGAAAACAGCTTTTATGACATTCCCAAGACTTCTTGACTTGGGTTCGAACCCTTTTTTCCATGCATAAGTGTCCACAATTGGAATATTTCACTAGGACCTCAACATACCTGGACTTAAATCATAAGGCTTTTTTAAAATGTCAGACAAGTGTGTTATGCTCCAAAACGAATAATCTTCTGTTCTGTCTGTTCCCCCACAACAGTATTCTTCCTTTCTTTTTCCATGTTTTATCTTTTTTACTTAATGACATAACTTAAGTGCTATATATTTCTGTTGGTCTAAGACTATAAAAATGATGATGGTGATGTCATCTCTAATTTGAAAGTAGTAAAAGCTTTTCTTGCTGTGATTAGGCAAAAATTATTGATAAAATGTTGGCATAGGTTGAATGGACCTGTAATTCTCTGGTTTCCTCCTCCTAGTGGTTCTATGAACCACTGGAAATAGTGGATTTCTGCTTGTTGGTCCATTGTTTTAAGTTAATCAAATCTGATTTTAAAATATTAAAATGTACTTCTTAAAAAGCTATATTTTTCTGCTTATAAAGATAATGTTATAAAATAATATGAACCACAGTGTTGGGTGAGCTCCAAAGTCTTTTCCGTAGTCCCTGTGTGGACAGTGCAGGATAGGATAGAAAGCTTCATGCTTCAAAGGCTGTGCTCACAGTGAGCTTTTGAGGAGCTATTTACTAAGGATCACATCATGTGGTCATATGGAAGAAACCTCCATACAGTTTTTTAAAAAGCACCTAAAAGCCTGCTGCTTGTTTTCCTTGCCTTTCCATTGCCTGCCACTGGCCCATTTTTCCAGGACTCTGATTGGTTGGAAGATGTGAGCCTCCATATTGGCTAGAGCAGTGGTTCTCAACCTTCCTAATGCCGCGCCCCCTTAATGGAGTTCCTCATGTTGTGGAGACCCCCAACCACAGGGGCAGAGCAGCTGGGAGGTGGGAGGGAAGGGCGGTGGGAGACTTGTCGCGACCCCTCTGAAAGGGTAGATTGACCCCCAAAGGGGTCCCGACCCCCAGGTTGAGAACCACTGGGCTAGAGCAATGGTCGGCAAACTCATGTCAGCAGTACAACGATTGAAATTTCTTTTGAGAGCCAAATTTTTAAAACTTAAACAATATAGGTAGGTACATTGTTATTAACTTAATTAGGGTACTCCTAAGCTGGAAGAGCCACAGTTTGCAGACCCCTGGGCTAGAGCCTCTGTAGCCTCCTGCCCCTTGAGCGCATGGCGACTCATTGTGGCTGGTCCCAGGGTGAGCACTTCCTTCCTCAGCAGCTTGTAACCACCTGAACAATGAACTGAGTTTTCCTCACTTCATTGCCCTGCCTTCCATTTTCCTGATAGAATGGCTGCTAAGCCAGTGTTCCTCAGTGCCTTACCCTCTCCCACTCCTGGCACCAAATCTGCTCCTCTGAATGGGTTTATAGCATGACCATGTGTGGGGAATTTCTCTAAGCTTTCTGACAGTGTGCTACAGAACTCTGTGCCTCCCCATGGAGTTTTTCTGAATGGAGAATCCTTCATTACAATATGTAGTAGCTTCAGCCCCTGAGAATTTTTCTACTGTGATCTGATTCATCACCTACCCATAGCAGATGTTCCCATTGATTATACCATCCCAGCCAGCAAATTGTCCTGAGTTAATATTTCCATTTGTGAAGGGATTGGAGATGCAGAAAGTGGTGTTTTTTACTGTCGATTGCATCTCAGATTTGTCCCATAGATGACTCTAAACACGTGTGTGATCTCAGCCTTCAGGGATGTTCAGTTCTAATATAGTACAGAGAGCAGCTAGCTGTGAGTAAGTTCTACTGCTTAGGAACTAAGTATATTAAAACCTGCCCACCTAATTGGGATCTATAGATTAAGGGACAGCTGTAAACAGTATTCCAGAAGTGCCAAGGAAATTGTTTGTTCAGTATCAGGAATGTTCACATTTAGAGTTGTTAACCTGGCTTCTTTCTCCCATATTTTGTAGCACATGTCTTTTATATTCTGCCTCTATTCTAGTGGTCCAACCTGTTTCCCCCATCTCCCCATGATGCAACTGGCCATTCCTTTTTATTGATTACTGGTTTTGTCTTTATTTTTGTCCAGCCTCTCAAAATGCATTTGAGCAACACACATTGAACCAAACTCTGGAACCACAATGTGTGGATCCTCCAGCTAAATTGTTGAAGTGACTGAGGAGGGAGGGTTTCAGGTTTGAGTTTGTGCAGTGCATTCATGAGGCAGGATGGGGCAGGGTTCATGTGGAAGCAGGGGACCTCAAGAGGTCTCTTACCACACTGCCTGCTGGGCACTAAGTGCCGAGAAAATGGAAATGCCCAGGAGTAAACAGGCTTTACCACTGTTGCTATGAGGCAGAGAAGGTATGAGCCACCCTGCATCCTCTGTTTCCTGTAAGGGCCTTCTCAAGGCCCCTTGCTGCCTTGCAGCTCACATGCATCTGTGGATAGAACTTTTTAACTAACTCATTTAGCAAGCCAATAATGAACTTAGTAACTTTTGGCTTGTCCTTGGACTGAGTGTAGAACCTAATGCCAGGTTTTGCTGCAAACAGAGTGTAGCACATATCTACCTTGGAATGCTTTTTAATCAGTTCCTAAAGACACGTCTCTTCACTTAGACGTTCCTGGTCTACGTTTCCTGGTTTCCTCATCCTGCCAGTTTTTAAAAAAATATAATTTATAGTTCAGTACATTGAGAAAGAAAGAATTTATTATATGAGTTATTTCTGTTTATAATTCACCCTATAACCTGAGGTCTCACAGTGGGTTGCAACAATTAAAACATGATGTAAAACAGTTAATGAAGCATTAAATTCCAGGTGTAAAAGTCAGAGTACAGTTTACTGTGCAGTTGGTCAGACTCTGACAACCTGGGATGGTTAGGGACAGGAGCATAGCCAAAGTGGATTAGATCCCTTACAGAGAAAGTAAAGGCCCCTCCCCCAAAGCATGGTAAGACCAAAAACATATGCAGAGTGCAATAATAAAAGGAAGCTCAGCAAGAAACCAGCATACCAGGGCTAGCTGTAGTTCGTTACTGGGCCTTGGTGGACAGCCAGTGCAGTTCAGTTTATTGATTTCTGCTTGTATTTATTTATTTGTTTGTATTTATATCCCATCTTATATTTGAAGATCTCATGGCAGGTTACAGTCATAGATCTTTGTATAAAATATGGAACATGGCTGTATCCAGAAATTAAGAAGCTTATTACAACTTTGAGGTAACAGTGCATTCATAAAATCTTGTTCAGTCTTAACAGGCACTAAAGAAAACAGGGCAGCGTTGTGTGCTACATTTGCATTATAATCTGACGGAAGGAAACGTACCTTCATCTGTACAGAAATTAGATTTATACAAAAGGTAGTACAGAGGAAAGACCAGAACATCTGGGTCTTTTTAGTCTGGAAAAGAGACAAGTGAAGAGAAGACCTGATAGGGGTGCACAAAGTTATGCATGATAGCCAAAGTGGATAGGAAGATGTCTTTCTTCCTTTCCCAAAATAAGAAAAACAGAGGTCAACCAATAAAATTAAATCCTTGACAATTCAGGATAAACTGGATTTATTATTATTATTGTTTACTATTTATTATTATTATTTATTTACAAAATGTGTAGTTAAGCAGCAAGCTGAGCAAGTGGTGTGCTCATCTCACACTAATGGGCTCCCTATGCAGCTGGTTGGCCACTGCAAGAGCAGACTACTGGACTAGATGGGGCATTTACGGCTGGATCAAGGAATCCGGCTCAAGATTAAAAATAAGAGTCCAGTGGTGCTGGCCCAAAGTTGTCTGCATTGTGGTGGCCCCGCCTGGCACCCAGCTGTGTCCAGGTTTTAGGCAACTGAAACAGTCTTGAAGTTTCTGATCCATATAATTAAGTGCCAACAGGAAATGACCTCCAAAGTCCTTGTTTGCAACCTGGGGATTTCTTACCTTGGAGATGAGCTCTGGGCTTAATGAGACCAACAACTGTACTGCAGCTGCTCTAAGGAAGTGTGAATGTAGGCTTAGCTTATGCTTAAGACTGCTTAATGGTGCCGTGTATTCACTTTTGCAACATACTTCCCTCTCCTACGTTGTTCTACAGTAATGGTTAGAACAGTAAAAAGAAGAGTGAATTTTTTTTAAAGAAAGTCTTTGGTTCAGTAGTGGTCTGGAGATCTGAATCACAAGGGCAACAGGGAAGGAGCAAGACCTCATCTAAAAGTTTTGTGCTGATGCTCCCAATGCACACTTTGAGCTTACTGGACCATATCTTGACCCAGTCTATGGAGGCACTAGAGTTTGGGATGTTACTGAAAGAAATGCAAAAGACATCTTCTTGAAGCTCATGGGGAAAATACAACACATGTAAAAGTCCTTGACTTTATATAGTTAATTTTATATGAATATTTATTTTTGGTTGTCTGTCTGTTGACTATATACGTTTCTTTTTCTGACTTTTGGTGAAAGGGGTGTTATAAACAAAGGTTATTATTATAACAAATCCTGGTGACCTTCATATTCTTACCTATTACAGCATCATTTTTGTTCCCTCAGGCTGTGGTCACACCTTACCTATAATCAGAACTGAGGCCGTCCTCTGTCCTCACAGATCAGACACCAAAATGTATTTCTGCTTTTTCTGGGGGCTTTCTTTCCCCTGTTGGGATGATCCTGTATTTGGATAATCTTAACATTGAGTCAATTTTAGCTGCAAGAAATGGACCTAGGCCAGTCTCTGCTCAGTAGCACCATGGAGAGCAGCCAGCAGGCTCTGGCACCCAGAGCCAGAGGGGAAGACCAGAGCTGGCCACTACCAGCAGTGTTCTGGCTGCACTACCCATGAAGCTGTCTTGCTTTGCCTAACCCTGGGAAGACCATCCTTTTGCACTTGGCCACAGTGTGAAGGGCAGCCAGTGGCTTCTGGGGCTTTGGAGATGGAGAGGGGGACCTGAGCTGGCCTGCCCAGCATGTCCTCACCCACCTACTGCCATTAGTGATGTGGCCATACCGTTCCCAGAGCTGCTTTGTCTCCACACAAAAATAGCTGCGAACAGCTAAAATGGACTTTACTTCTGGCTCCAACCTAAGACAGACTATCAGGTTGAGGTGTGATCGTGGCCTTGGTCATGACACAGGAGTGCTCTGTGTGCAATCAGAGGTGCTTTTTAACTACATCCAAATGCAACCGCAGAGTTTGCACAAATCTTGAATAAACCTAGAACTATTCAGAGGTCTTTCCAAATTGCAGCATTTTATAGTAGGATGACATTTGCACAGGATTTCTGAGGTAGAGAAATTAATTGCCCTTGGGCAGAGGTTTGCTACCTTGCAGAACTCACACCCTCCCCATGAAAGTTTTTGTTCTATAGTGGCATTGTGCAAGTCTTTTTTCTTCTTTTCTGAAGACCCACAGAAAGTGATTGTGGTAAAATTCCTGCTGCCAAAATATTCACACAGCACATAGGTTTCTGCAGTATAGGTGTTTTTGCCCCAGTGCAGTAGAGATCAGAAGCTCAGTGTACACTGGGCTGCTACTGACTTACAAGGTATGTGTGCATGTGTGTGTATTTCTGGCATCTTCCTCAAGGAAATCAAAGTGGTAGATGTAGTACTTCCTCATTTTATCATCACAACATTCCCGAAAAGTTGATAAGGCTAAAAAGAAGTGAATTGTATTAGTTTGATAAAATACCACACTAGTCATCATGGTCTCCGATCCACCAGCAAATGAATCTGTTGCTTCCAGAAGTCAAGAACAGCACAAACCAATTGATGTACATTACCCATACCTTATGGCACAGGGAGAATATGTTGATTGCGAGGTTCCATTAGTTAGCGAACTATTTCAGTAATTAGCCAACTTCAAGACTTTCAAAGTACACGTGTATACTTGTAAATGGGCCACACAGGAAAATAAATAGTTGTGCAACATTATCCTGTAGCTTTATTTCAGTCAGCCTGTCACCGGTGAGTGGCTTACAGAGGATGAGAAATAATTGTAGCAGGTTTCTGTGTGTTTTTTGCTTTGCACAATATAATTGCTGTCCTGTGTTCATGGACAAAATGTAGATTTTTTTCCCTCCGAGAACATTGTGTTTCAGAACTATACTAGCAACATTCAGAGAGATACAGGCTCTTAAGACACTTCTAGTTGTAGTTTAGCTAAATAGGGTTAACGTGCAACTACTAGTAGTACTAAGAGAACGACTGTGAAAGTTGGTTTGGAATTGCCACAGGAATGGTCACCTAATTCAGGACTCTGATGCTGAGTAGGTTTGAATGAAGAGTTGATCAAACAGCTATAAAGAGTCTCTGGACTGCTGGAGGCTTCACCTAGCAATGCCATGGTCTCCTTGGTACCCAGCAACCATTTAGGAACACTCAGTATTTATCATTCAATATGTCCTGCTGATGTGAAAAAGTTTTAAGACATTTTTTATAGAAATAAATAGTATACCCCTTCAAAAGAGTTTATTGAACTTTTTCCAGCTAAGTTGTACAACTGTCAATATTTAATATTTGTTTTCTTAAAACAAAGCTACTATTATGTGAGTTTGCATATAATTTATTTATGTAATAATTTTATTCAAAACAAGTAGAGTATTACAGTATAAAGTGGATCTAACAGAATCTAGGAATTGATGTATTGCAAAGGTTTGTCATCTTGGTATGCTTTTCTAGGTAGTGTGGAAATCAGAAAGAAAAAAATGACGATACCTAACACCTATATAGGACTCTGGAAAATATATTCTTCTTGTTTTTCTTAGGTACCATCCAGTTGTGTTCAATTTCTAGTTGACTGCATGGGCAGTCCTATGCAGTTTTCTTGGCAGAGTTGCAGAAGTAGTTTGTTATTGCCTATTTCCAGGGGAGGCTAAGGATCAAACCGACAAGTCTTTGCTTTCTACGCTGCATGTATTACCACTACGTTAGAGCCACTCTCTATACCTAAAAGCTCTCTTATATATTAATGATATCAAGTACATACCAATTAACTTTGCTTTTATATTTAGTTATCTGCACTATAAATTATTGTATATCACAATTCTTGAAGTCTTTAGCATGGGAAAAAAATTAAAGTATTGCCATCCCCCAAAGTGTTTATGATTGGACCAGTGGCAGCTGGACAAGGGGCAGACAGTTTCACAATGAAAAGCTCATAGGCCTGATGTGTTTTTAAAAGATATTTAAAATTGCCTGTGGCAATGTGAGAAAGTTGTATCCTGTCAAGAAGACCAATTTAACCAGGCTGAGCTCAATCATGGCAGCAGAATACTGAATTCTGTGATAATAGTACCTATGTCATTTGGCAGTTGCTTTATAAGCATGCTTCTTATGAAGGGAAGGGGAATGTGAATTCGAAGTGGACAAATATTTTTTGCCCATTCCTAACATGAAATTTTCCTGTGTTTACAATTAAAGATATATCCTGGATTATTTTCCCTGTGTAGTTATCTTTAACAGACTCTAAATATTGTATTTTTTTAAAAAATGTATGTGTAGAAATACCCTGTCTATATCAGAATCATATCATATCTGAATTTCATTATTTTTATATCCTGGGGTCTGTTCGCACTTGGCTTTATTCTGGAATATAGCTCAGAAAAGGGGACCTGCTGTCCACATGCTAGTGCAGGCAACAGGTGGCCGTAAGTGAGCCCTGCCAGAATCTGTATTAGCCTGCGGACAACAGGCCCCTATGCTGGGAAATATTCCAGAGTAAGACCAAGTGCAAACAGGCCCCAGTATTAAACTATTTTATTTATTTGCATTTTTATCCTACCCTATACCCAAGGGTCTCAGGGAAAGTTACAACATATAAAATGAACACATTAAAAGCAATAACATATCAAACATAGTAAAACTATGTGACCATTGGTGGTTAAACAGAATTGTGTGTTTCACAGACTTGAGTTTCATGGAAGTAGTAGCATCCAATGCAGCAATGGCAGAAGCATAAGAAGAGCCCTGCTGGATCCTATCTCACACAGTGGCCCACCAATTGCCCATGAACACCTCAAGCAGAGACAAGGGGAAACCTTCTGCTCTTGAATCCCAGCAGATGGCCTTAGGGACATCCTGCTTGTCCCCCCAGCCTGAAAGATGTACTTAGACATCCATTCTAGTAGCCATTGTCATGAATAAATTTGTCTAACCCTTCCTTAAAGCCATCTAGGCTGGTTGCTGTTACCACCTCTTCTGGCCGCAAATTCCATAGACAGATGACCCTCTAGGTGAAGAAATACTTCCCCTTGTCTGATCTGACTCTCCTACCCATCAGCTTCATAGAGTGCCTCCTGGTTCTACTGTTGTGTGATAAAGGAAATCTTCTCTGTCCAACTTTTCTACACAATGTATAATCTTATATGCACTATCACCCAACTTTTGTTCCAGGTATAAATATGGTTCTCTCAGTACTGATTGTATACAAAAGTTGATTCAAACTGGAAACAGCTTCAAATATTTATTTTGCTTTTGTATTTGATGTGCAAATTATTTTTAATGAGAAGGTGGAGGTTTTTTTTTTAATTTGTATTTTCATGGAAAAAAGAACTCTGCATTGGGACAAACAAAATTCAGGGTTGTGAAACTGCAGCTAAAACTCTGTGCCTGAGTCTAGTAGCAATTTGAATTGGCTTTGACCAACTCACAAGCACTCAATACGAGTAACTTCACATCAGATGTCCCATCACATTGTGGAGCTGTGCACTGCGCTGATACAGACACAAAAGATAAATGACAGGTAC
This sequence comes from Aspidoscelis tigris stejnegeri, assembly GCA_023333525.1. Lineage (NCBI taxonomy): Eukaryota > Metazoa > Chordata > Lepidosauria > Squamata > Teiidae > Aspidoscelis > Aspidoscelis tigris. The sequence goes on along the minus strand of JALMGA010000002.1, from coordinate 83,279,815 downwards.
ATTATCTAGCATAAATCCATCAGGCTCCCCATGATATGCCAATGGACGGTAGATTGTGCCAAATAGCACTTGCTTAATAAAAGCAAATGCCTAAGAGAACTGCAGGGGGTAAGGGCAGTGCCGATAACAGTTAAAAAATCAAGATGTGTTACATCTTTTAGAAGGATTAACTCCCATTTGTAAAATAGATCTGAGTTTGGTTTAAGCTAAAATCAATATATTTGTGCCTGTGTCTTGCCCTCCCATTTGATGCTACTTATGGCAAGTTGCAGAAATTTGAAACATTTAAAACATGATTAAAATGCACCGTAATACAATATCTAGAATTCAAAGGCGAGAATGTCAGGGTGAAAACAAAGTTTTAAATGGTTTTCTGAAAGCATTACACCAGCTGAAAGCTTATTCTATGTGGTTAGAATCATCCACAAGGTGTGTTGGGGGTTCTCAACCTCTTAAGTTTGACCTAGTTTTTGTTAAATTAATGATGACACGGTGTATTTTGTCCATTTGAGGGTGTATTTACCTAATATTTAGGCCTTCTTTGGACCAACTTTTTTATGTCCTGATAAGTAAAACCATAGAATCCAAAGAGGGTGTACTTTGTTTTTCTCAAGACTGTGTAGTTATCTCCAGCTTCCTTGTTCCTCCCCCTTGGGAACCACAGGGTAGATGGTTCAGTATTGCCTGGATTTTTCAAGTGGCCAACTTAATACAAGCATCTGTAAGCTTTTCTAGGGCCTAGTTCATCCCCTGCTAATCCTATTGAAAGCATACTGACTGCTGGCATGTGTATACTTTCTCTGAAGATGCATGGATTTGCAGTTTCCCATTAGATAAAGCTAGGAGAATTCCTTTCACTTAGCCTTCAGCCCTCCAGCTGGCTTTCAAGAATTCCTTAAGCTGCCACCATTTAAGGTTCCTGATAAACTACCAAGAAATTTCTTAAGCACTGTTTTAATAATAATTAACAACCTCAGTATTATCCAGTTATTGATCTAATAACAAAGGCAGGAACTAGTTGCTGAATTAAAGAAGTAGAAGCTGTTGATCAAAACACATTATGAAGTTAGAAAACAAAACTGTTCTAAATGTAATCTGAGTATATATGGCTACTTAACTTTTGTTTTTTCAATTGCTTTTTCTTCTTCTGTTAAAGGACAATAGCTTCAAATCATCCTTCCCAAAGAGTAGCCTATTACCGTATGCTGCACCTAGAAAGTAAGACATTTTAACCACCAAGACACTCCTGAATATTATAGGTTGCTCCTCTGGTTTTGATAACTTATCCTCTTAACATTAGGAAGAAGGGGTCCTTGGCCAAAGTGACAACTGAGACCCAGCAAAATACTGTATATATATAAGTAAGCAAATGCAGTTTTGAAATCGGTTATTTTGAACAAAATGGATCTCTTCATCTTGCAAGCCCTCTTTAATCGTCCAAGTGGGGCTGATTACGGCCTTCATCATCATTTCTCATGTTCATGCTACCTGGTCTAATAGGGCTAGGGCTGGGGGCTTAACCTCTGAAAAATACCGAGTTCCTCATCTCTTACCTAAATGTTCCATTACTGTCGTGGGCACTTAAGAGTAAAGTTTACTACAGAATTACTTCATCATCATAGGGAACCTAGAGACCATATATTCTGTCTATGAATGTGCTAGCCCCCAAACTTAATTGTCTCAATGTTGACTTTTAACCAGCAAGCATCTTAAAGGACCATAATCAGTTGCTTGACTCCATTTTTGCAATACTGAGATGGGATGAGGACATGATTGTACAAACTGCTTTTGAGCACTCTTCTTTCTTTGGCCTTTTCTGCACTGGTTCTTTCTTTCTTTCTTTTTCTTTCTTTCTTTCTTTCTTTCTTTCTTTCTTTCTTTCTTTCTTTCTTTCTTTCTTTCTTTCTTTCTTTCTTTCTTTCTTTCTTTCTTTCTTTCTTTCTTGTGAATCATCTTGGATGTAACAACCACATTATTCTTGCAGCACAGAATTGTAGAAAGAGTTTGCTTTAAGAATTGGCTTGTCTTTTAGCAATTGCAATCTAACATGTTTTTACACTGTCCCTGAAACTTCACTTAGCTCCGTCCCTGATGGGAAAATGAAAGTTAATATTGCTAGTCAACATGCTTGTCACTTGGGGACCTGTGTTATTAAGTGTCCAGGGACAACTGGTAGATCCATCTCTTAACTGTAGCACTAAAAATACTTAATACTGCAAAAAGGAGTGTGCCAGTGTTAGAAGTTGTTTACAGAAATGCAAGCTTTGGCATGCATTTTTAGAAGTCTCAAAAACAAGTATCCAGGCAAGCCAGTCACTTAAAAAAAATACTCAAATTTGTCCTGAAGTAACTAATTTACTAAACTTTCTTCAGGTTTTCATCATTGCCATGGTGACTGTAAAGTTAATACTGCCCTTAAGCAAAAGTTCACTATTGTTAGGTATTGAGTCAGGTGCAACAGAGAACTGGTGGTATATCCTGGTTCAGTAGAGGTAGGAACTTAGGTGCCTTCAGGCTTCCCTCTACTGCTGTTGCTCATTTTTCTTTTAAAAAAAGAAGAGCCCATCAAGAAACAAAAATGGAGGCTTTCACAGCTTGTTTTCATCTCACTTGTCATAGTGCTTGAGGTGTTTATGCTGTGTTTCATAGTTCTGCTTTGAATCTATGGCTGTGGTATCTTAATAAGATATTGGATACGAAGATGAGTTCTGATACTGAGTCACTTTTCACCAGTGTACCTGTGTGGACACACAATGGATACTGAACCCACATTTCTGAAGAAATAGGATTGTTTAGATGCTGTCTCATGACAAATTACTTCCTATGGAATGGCAAATACTACAAATGAAAGGAGACAGGCCATGGGGAGTCCATTTAGTTCAGCCTTTGCTAACTTCTTTGTAGTACACTTTGAAAAGAAGGTCTTAATAAGTGCAGCACCCTATAGTACAGATATGCCAATGATGCTGTGTGCGCACATGTCAAAGACAAACCCTCTGAACAGGATGCACAGCAGCATCAGATTCACCACAGAAAAAGGAAAGCTACTGTTTCCAGATGTTTTAGTAAAAAGAATACCCTCAGGAGAATTGGAATACCTAATATTTAGAAAATCCCCATGCACAAATAGATACCTGAATGCCAACTCAAAACATCACCCTGTGCACAAGAGGATGGTGATAAAAACCCTAATATAGATGGCCAAAGGAACTGCATAACCAAAATATCTAGCAACTGAAACAGAACATCTCAAAGAACCATTCATGGCCAATACTTATCACAGCAAGGATATCCAGCAAATCATTAACACCAAAAGAAACAACCAAAACATATAGAAGAAAAAGGTGGTAGGAAAGCATTCATATCCTACATCCAACATGTGACAGGCTTCATAGGCAATTTATTAAACAGAAAAGGGATCAGAACAGTCTTCAAACCAAATACAAAAATAGACCAGTTGTCAAGACCTGCCAAAGCATTTACAAAATACCATGCAATTATGGAAACGTTTATGTAGGGACAGACACTCTAACAATAGAGAAAAGAATATGCCTTATACAAGGTGAGACATTTGTAGTAGCAGAACACACATGACCTGAAAACCACCAATTTCTATTTGAACACAAGAAGCAGTAGCCAGAGTTAAGGAGTTGCAAGCATTGGCTATAAGGGAAACCACGGAAATAAAATGTTCACTTAATTTTAACAGGGATGCTTGCAGTACTTGAAAGCACCTTCTCAAAAACAAAGCAAACGTCAATAGCAGAGGAAATACATAACAGCCCAAGGCTAGCAACACCCAACAAAACAACCCATCATGAAGGATTATGCTAATACAGTGCCTGACAAAAGTTCTGTCGCTTATCCATGTTGTTGAAACCAAAGCCTATAACCTGACTTAAAATTCATCCATTGGTTTTAAAAATGACTCATATGAAAGCTGAAACCCTCCCAAATGAGGTTTTTAAAAAGAAAATAAATTTGCTTCACTGCTGAAATATTGATCATTTAATGAACACAGAAAGGTCAGATTTTGGCGAGACAAAAGTTTTGTCGCCCACAAAAAGTAATGTGAAAATCAAACAGATAATTCACTTCAAATACAAAAATATGTTTCATAACATTGGTGAATGAAGTTGTGGTGCTATTAGAGCCATATTTAATATTTTGTGTGACTTCCATGAGCCTGAAGGACTGCATCCATGCATTTCGGCAATGATTCATACAATTTATTGATGAAGTAATCAGGAACAATAAAGAATGCAGTTTTACATGCCTCCCAGAGTTCATCAAGATTCTTTGGTTTTGTGTTCCAAGCTTCCTCTTTCATCCTACCCCAAACATGCTCAATGATATTCATATCTGGTGACTGGGCTGGCCAGTCCTGGAGCACCTTGATCTTCTTTGCCTTGAGAAACTTTGATGTAGAGATGGATGTATGAGATGGAGCGCCATCCTGCTGCAAAATTTGACCCCTTTTATGATTGGGAATGTAAAAGGTAGCTAATACGTCTTGATATTTTAGGCTATTGATATTGTCTTCCACCTTGCAAATGTTTCGCACACCCCTATACTGAATGTAACCCCAGACCATGATCTTTCCACCACCAAACTTAACTGTTTTCTGGGTATATCTTGGATCCATACGGGCTCCAGTAGGTCTCCTGAAGTATTTGCGGCAGCTGTGGTGTAATTCAACTGAAGATTCATCTGAGAAATCCACCTTCTGCCACTTTTCCAGCTTCCATCCGTTTAGTAGGCTGTGGGAATTGGCAAATACCACACGGTTTTTTAATCGCCTTTTGTTTAGTGCTGGCTTCTGGGCACTGATTCGACCATGGAGGCCATTTCGAGACAGAATCCTACAAACTGTTCTAGTTGACACAGGGACTTGAGGTGACCAGGCCTGTTGGAGCTCTGCTGCAGTGGAAGAAGGGCTGGCTTTTGATTTTCGAACCAACAAACGTTCCTCCTGAGCAGTCGTCTTGCGGGGTCTGCCAGACCTGGGCTTGTCAAAAACATCTCCAGTCTCTTCAAATCTTTTTTTAATTCTTTGTACTTGACGCTGAGACACATTAAAGGTGCCAGCCACCTCTGCAGAGGATCTGGTCTTCAGTCTCCTGATAATCAAGGCTTTGGTCGCAGGGTGGATTTTTGGCATGTTGTCAGAGGTCAAGTTGCAGTTCAAGTGAAGGTCTGGAGTGCTGGAGTTCTTTTTATACACACCCACTAATTATCTGATCAATTAGTGAGCACAGGTGAGGCTGTAAACTAGGATTAGGTGCATTATATGACAAGGCGACAAAACTTTTGTCTAGCCAAAATCTGACCTTTCTGTGTTCATTAAATGATCAATATTTCAGCAGTGAAGCAAATTTATTTTCTTTTTAAAAACCTCATTTGGGAGGGTTTCAGCTTTCATATGAGTCATTTTTAAAACCAATGGATGAATTTTAAGTCAGGTTATAGGCTTTGGTTTCAACAACATGGATAAGCGACAGAACTTTTGTCAGGCACTGTAGACCACAGCCAAGAAAAGACCAAGAACTAACACTACACTAACAACTACACCACCAAGGATCAATAACTCATTGTCAACAACCATATAAAGGACCAACAGCCAGGAACAAAACGACACAGTTGGATACAACCAACCTAAGAGTCATTGCCAATGCCTCTGAGAAGGTTAACAAGGTCCATGAGAGTGTTAGTTGCATTTGACTTGTCCTTTAAAGATATTGTAGCTGCACCCAAAAGCTTAGGTTCAAATAGCAGAACTGTGGAACGCTGCATACTAACCCCAAAACTGCAACAAGTGAGATGCCAATGAGTGCTTCCTGTTTTTTAATCAAGAAAATGAGCTTTGTGATGGTAGATAGCTGGCAGCTCATGCACCTCTATTCAGTGAGGCTACTCTGTATCGCTTTACCTGTTATTGGAAATGGACAACAACGGAGAGATAGGAAGGTAATAATATGATACACTACAAGACTGCAGTCTTCCTCACATCTCCGTGATAATAAGTTCTGCTGAACAAAACCTTAGGTCTGAGTAAAATACCTAGGCTTTGGTCAGCCACTTCTGGATTATAATAGTTTATAATGTGAATGTGAAATTACTTAGCTGTAGTATTGGCTTCCGGGGATTATTGCAAGGTTTCATCTGCACCTGAAAGCCTCTTATAATTTAATGCTGCCACCATTAGAATCATAGAGTTGGAAGAGACCTTAGGCTCATCGAGTCCAACCTCTTGCTCAACGCCTGATTTCCTAAACCATCCCAGACAGATGTAGGTCCAGTTCCAGCCTCTGCTTGAAGACTTCCAGTGAAGAAGAACTCACTACCTCCCATGGCAACCTATTCCACTGACTGATCACCCTCACTGTCAGGAAGTTGCTTTCTAATATCTAATCTGTATTGACTCTTGAAGTTTCATACTGTTGTTTCTAGTCCTCCCATCTTGTGCAATTGAGAATAGGGACAATCCCTCTACATTGTGACAGCCCTTCAGGTACTTGAAGACTGCTATCATGTCTCCTCTCAGTCTTCTCTTCTGTGTAGCCTTTTCAATGTATTGTATTAAAAATTTGGAATTATGTATTACCCGGGGGGGGGGGAGGGGGAGGGGGGTTTAAAGCAATTGTAATAAAACTAATAAAAATTAAAAAAAAAGATCCTTCAACCTTTCCTCGTAGGACATGATTTCCAGACCACTAACCATTTTGGTAGCCCTCCACTACACAGGTTCTTACATGTCTGAAGGAACATTATATAATGTTTGCAGGAAGCAGTGGAGCTGATTGGTCCAAATAGATGTATGCATCAAGAACAACGATTATTAATCTGAATAGCTAGACTTCAAAAGTTTTTTTTATTTGTCTTGTTCTATACCAACTTTCACGTAATCTTACTCTTATTACCCCCCGTGAAGCTGATCTTAATTCAAGTTTTCTTCAGATTACATTTTAGATTAGATTACATCTTCAGAGTACATTTTACTATTTCATATATGTATTTTCTTTCAAAATTGTGTAAATTCCAGTATTTCTCTGTTACTTAACAGCCGTCAAGCCCAACAAACACTTTTGAGTACAGGTGGTTAACATAATTATGCCAACTGAATCCTGATATTGCAGAATATCCTTTCAGGTTTGAGGAAGCAAAGAAAGGAAGAAGTTCTGGAGATAGTTGTGATCGGTTGCACTGCACCTAGTCATTAGGAATTCTGCTGGTTCATAAGAGAAAAAGAAAAGCTAGATAATTCTATTTAAAAAAATGAAAGCCTCCTGTTGACTTGTAAGAAAATCACCTGAAGACCACAGCTGGTTAAAATAGAAAGGTACATTTGTAGTGTGAATCAAAAATGGCTTGAACCCAGACTTTAATTTCTTAAAATAAGACAACAGGTAGGGTTTCTTTTTATCCAAAATGCAATAAATTATCTTGATATTAGCAGCACTGGCATTCAAACTGCATTCTTTATCTTGGAGTTGAGTCTATGGCTGTAGTCACACTTAAGGTTTAATCCAGCTTCAGTCCACTTCCATAGTGAGAAAATACATCAGCAAAGTAACAAGATGTTTTCTTTCAGTGTTAAAGAATTCAGAAGATTCACCTTTGGGATAGATAACGTGGAAAAATATCACTGGTCACTTTGCTGATGTGTTCCCTCTCTCTGAAGCTGGATTAAACCTATATCAGTGATTCCCAGCTTGGGGTACACATATGTCCAGGAGTACAAACCAGGGATTTGAAGAAAAAAAAAAGATAATGGCAGGAAAAGGCACATAAATCAACAGTCTGAAAAAAGATGGAAGTCAAAAGTTTTGATGAGTAACTGTGCAGGTTTTCTTTGTCATTTAATCTTAAGAATAGCCCCATTCCATTGCCTTGTTATTTTGGGTTGTCCCTTCCTAAACAACAAGTTGCGAGCATGACACTACAGTGCACATGCTCAGAGTATGTCCCTCACAGGCCCAGGTTCCAGTCTCCTCTGCTTTGCAAACATTTGAGTGCTGTTGTGGGTATTGGTGGAAATGGGCTGCCAGGGGATCCACAAGTGAAAAAATGGTTGAGATCCCCTGGCCTCTCTAGATTAGCTTTATGGTTACAATACCTAGTGTTTTTCTACCTTTTTTCTGATTTGTTTTGTGAGGCATCTTGCTGGATGAAGAGTTCTAGACATATTATAAAAGCTTGCCTCATTTTGTATCATTTGCTTGGCTCCAATAAAATTATTGTGCAGTTGTAAACCATTATTAAAGTTAGTAAAAAAAGAAGCCAGACTATAGTCCCAGTAAGTAGTAATAACTTATGTTAGTGCTTATCATTTTGTTCTTAATCTAAAGAATTGAGGCAAGAAACACTCAAGTGGCTAAAATATCCTTATAGTCACAGAACATGCTTATGGTAGCACTTCTTTATTTTTGAGAATTCAGTACATAGAAAGCTGTGTTATTTTTTCATATTGCATATTAACTGACATTTTTGCATGAGGAGGAATTGGTTATCCTGTTATAAGGGTCAAATAGCTGAAGTCTGCAACTCAGATTTGATTGCAAACAGAGCCCCCCTTAAGAGTTATCAATATAAGAAGAAGCAGGGTGTTGAAGAATGCTAGCAAGTTGTTTGGGTTCAGAAATTACAATCTGCTTAGGGGATTCCTTTTGTTTCGCTGCATAAAGAAAGATTATGTGCAACATTTCATGTTGCATGCTGAGAAGGCAAAAATGAAAAAGATACCGTAGGCATTGTACGTTCAGTGGAAAAATTTTAATAACAAGCTATTTAGATACCAGCTTTGCATATGTCCAAATCTTAACTGACAGCCTGTTTTTCCTAACTGGTGGGGAAGAGGCATTTCTTGGTTCATAATAATTTTATTTTCTCTCAAGCAAATGAGGAAGTAATTCAGCAACTTGCGTTCAAAACAAAACTTAAGTTTGAGGCTCACACAAACCTAGGTTAAAATTTATTTTAAGTCTAAGATGTAAAAAAAAAAAAGCTTTGTAAGGAAGCTTATAGTTTACCTGGAAAATCCTAGACCTTTTTATAACATGTTTAAATCTAGTCATGTAAATTTTTACTGTAATTAAATATTTTTGCAATTCCTAAAAATTGCGTCAGTCACACTGTGATTTGATTTTTCATTTAGTAAAACGACAGGATTTAATAGACAGCCTTTCTTTTTAAATAGCCAAATGTGTTACTTCTCTTGCAAAGCACATAATAGTTCTGTTCCTCTACCCATCCATGGTCTATAGCTACATATACAAGCCTGATAACAAAATAAAACACAGTTCCTGACAGAAATGTGTGTAGTTTTGCATTTTAAACTCACTTAAATAATTATTCATTTAAAACATGCCTATCATTAAAAGTAATGCCCACACACAGCTGGATAGACAAAATTCTGATGGAAGAAAAAAATGGCTGCCTGAGCGTACAGATTACTTGACTACATAAGTCATGGACTCCATGGGACCCTTCTCAGGATAGTTATTTTAGCTTCTGCAACAAAGCTAGTTAAGTGATGCCAAAAAACAGCTCTCCAATATTGTATATAAGTGAAGGTTAGTTTTTGAGCGATCAAGAAAAAAATAGAGGTACCACATATGTATGGGGACCCCTTGTTTTGCAAAAAGACAAGTTTAAAATATAAGAGCATGGTAGTTTGGTATGGGGTATACATGGATGGGATATTTTGAAAGGTTTAATTAGCGCAAATTCTCCTTAGAGCACAAGGTGCTTGTCAGTTACTGTACATCTAACTGACAAGCAGGAATGTACATTAAATTGAAGCGATTTAATCGAAACAGGCCATTATTCCTCAGGATGAAGAGAAAACTGCTTTGCTGCACTTCTGCATAAATGACAGGAAGAAAATACTTAACCTCACCACTGATCTGCTTCACATTATTGCTTCCAGAAGTCACTTTTCCTGAGAAAAAGACTATTAAAGTTTTGTCATGATCCTAAATCTCTACACCCATCCCATTTATTTGCATTTTCATCTTACCCTATACCTTTTAAGGTTTCAGGCTCTGGTTACAACAGTTACTTCTTGCTTTAGCGGACAAGGGGGGCATATCTGTTTTAATAGTGTTTTTCTGCCTTGTGCCAGTAAGCCTATGCACTCAGCACTGCCATACGAAACCCCATCTGAGTGTCATCATAATTATATTCTTGCTGCTGCCTCAGAAACTTCACCATTGATGAAAAGAGGAAAAACTGGTGTAAAGGGGGATTTTGACGGGTAACGGCATAAAATGAGAACAGCAGCTGCAAAAATCTCTCTATTTATGTTATAGGCACCCTAAACAAGATCTAGCAAGCAGCAAATGTGTAATTTTTAAATGCCACAGCCCTGCCCACTGCTCCTGCTGTTTGAAGGCCCTTTATTGCTCTTTTGTTAGAAGCACGCAGGCATGCAACTTCATTGATGAAAAAAGCTGTGTGAAGAAAACCCCCCCCCCGTCTGCCCCCATCAGCCCTAGAGGGATGTCTATGTGGGAAATGAGGGGGGTGGACAAAGGCCCTGAATGTCCACCAAGTCTGTGGCGTAGAGGGAGGCTGATGGCTTGGGCTAAGGGTTGTCCAGTGGTGCCTCAGACAGAGGCAGCAGCGAGCACAGTATGAGCAGCCAGGCAAAGGTGGGATGGAAATCAAGGGCTCAAAGAGACAATGGGTGCCCCTTGTGTTCCCAACCTTTTTTAATTGACCTTTTTTTAACATTGAATGTTCTAGAGAGAGGGAAGGGCCACACGGAAGCCTTTATGAAGATACATTCACAGAAAAAGTGTGAGAGAAAGGGGAAGCTGCCTTTTCAGTGGCTTCTAAAATGGATTCTTGGTACAGCCTCCAGATTGGACAAGATGCCTCTGAAAGCCATTCAAGAGCAGGTGAAGGTTTTGACTTCGCCTTCTGCGTGAGATGCTTAGAAGCAATTGTTGGGCCACTGTGTGAGACGGTGCTGGACTGGATGGGCAGCGGCCTGATCCAGCAGGGCTCTTCTTACATACTAAAACAACACATTCTGTTTCTTCTTGTTACACAGACAAAACCAAGTGTAGTATGCACTTCCTTCTTTTAAAGTTTCTCTAGTCTCTCGGGTTACCCCGCCCCACACAAAAAAACCCTTTTGCATCTTCCTTTGCTTCCTCTTTCCCTATTTACGCAACAGTCATTGAAAGGAAAGTGGTTTGTCATAAAGATCAATTAGCAGCTCCCTCCCCTACCCCTGTAGCATCTTTCTGTGATGTCAAACTTTTAATTTTCTGAGTTATATTTTTATATGTATTTGTGTGCACATTGCAGGGATCCAGGATGCGTAACTCTAAAAAGAAACAGAGGTTAAGAATTGTGAACCCCTGAGAGCCCTTGGATTCTGCTCCAATGTGTGTCGACGTCCAGCTGCTGCACAGGGCAGCTTACCAGTTCCTGTGATTTTCCTGCCTTCACCTTCTAGCTTCACAGCTTGGGTCCAAATCATTTTATAGTCACAGACCGTGCCACGAATGGCTACCCAGAGGAAGCATTTTGTGAAAGACTTCAATCCCTATATCACCTGTTGCATCTGCAAAGGGTATCTTATCAAACCAACTACAGTAACTGAGTGCCTCCACACCTGTAAGTGGGAATTTATGGTTTTCTTAGGTATCCTCTGCCTCGGGAACAAAGTGGTCTTTGGTACAATTACTTGTTTTATCACATTCATATCATTTTCTCCAAGGAGCTTAAGGCAGTATACATGGATTTCCACAGAGAGTGGATGCTTCCACAGTTGCCTTCTCAGTTTTACCTGGCCCTCACATATTGAGAGAGATATGAGAGTGACACCAGCTAGTAATTTTTATATCTGATTATGTGAACCTGAATCTCCCAGAAACTCTCTTGCCCTTATACCACATTGGCAGTAGTGCTTCATCAGACTTCAAGTTTTTTTTAAAAAAAATTGACACACTTGCCTTAATAATGCCTAGAGATGCTGTAAGGTATGTGTCAAATATTAAAAGTCTACCACCACCTACAAGAAAAATGATAGAATTGTTCTTTTATAGCACTTCACAAACTTCTCTGAGTTCTGTTTTAAGCGTCTCCATGTAGACTGAATCAGTATCCTCACCCATAGATTTGTTTCATATCACAACATAAAAGCAAATTTACCACCTAGGTTGCCTCCAGATGGTGAGGGGAAATCCCAGATATTAAGGGGAACCCAGGTTTCCCCTCTCCATGGCCCACCAAGCACAGTGTCTTGTTACGATGCATATAACTAGTTTTTAAAAAATATTATGTAAAAACTAGGGTCTGTTTCACACTGGTTTCATTCAGTTGCGCTGAACTACATTCTGATTGCAACAGATCAGACTGCACTTTAGAGTGATCAAAGCAGATGAATGATGCCATACCATTAGTGTGACACCAATCCACCATCTCTGTTGTAATCATACCTTTAATTTACATTTTTGTTTAACAGCCTACTTTTATCTGATTTTGCAGTTTGTAAAAGTTGTATTGTGCAGCACTTTGAAGACAGCAATGACTGTCCCAGATGTGGTAATCAAGTACATGAGACCAATCCATTAGAGATGTTACGGTAAGAGGACAGTAAATACAAGGGCTTTTTTTCTGCTGAAGACCCCTTTGCTGGGGTCAAGAATTTAGTAGCTGATTGCAAAGTATTATATTGCAAGTATTACTGGCATTTTAAATACATGAAGTCCCTATGTTGAAATCTCAAATGCTCTTTAAAATGCTTTAAATTACTATATGAGAATCTTCATTCATATAATGTTACAAATAACTTTTTTCAAATTTTAAGTCTCACTAACCCTATTCCTTGATTTATTATTAGGCTTTTTTTAAGCTTGCCAAAAGATCTCAGTCATAACAATACAGATACATTTTAAGAACCTGTTAAAAACAATAACAGTGCCTGAAAGGGGAAAGAAAAAGCGGTTTCTTCTGCCAAAAAAAATAGGGTAAAGAGGTATATTTTTATCAGTCTTGGCACACTCCAGGCTAGAGACTATGCCCTATGCCGGGTATCTAGCACTTTAACTACTGAAGGTAATGGTACAACCAGCAGGACTTCACCTGCAGATCTTAAGGGATGGGCAGGTCAATATAGGAGAAGGTGTTCCTTAGATATCTAGGCCCCAAACTGCTTAGGACCTTATAATTCAAAGTTCACATTCTGAGTTAATAGTGAATTGACAACCAGGATAGCTGTTTTAGGACTGGCTTGATATGTGTCTGGCCAGGAGTGTCAGTTAGCAGTCTTGCTGCTACATTCTGCACCAGATGCAGCTTCCAAACTGACTTCAAGGGCAGCCCCATGCAGAGCACATTGCAATCCACTCTGAAAGTTACCAGAGAATGGATTATTGTGGCCAGTTTGTCTCTGTCCAGAAAGACCAGACTTGGCAAATCTGCTGAAGCTGGAAAGAGGCACTCTTGGACAGTCTGTACCTGAACTTGATGAGTCAATGCAAAGTCCAAGATTATCCCCAAATTTTACACTCGTCCTTTCCAGGGCATGACATTGATACCAGGGTGCCTCCCTACTTCACAGACTTGACACCTTGTGGCACAGCACCTCTGTCTTGTCTGAATTCAACTTGGCTGTTTGGACTTTTTGGCTCCTGAAAAGAGAACTACTGTCACAAAAACATTTTTAAAAAAACTATTACAAAAACTTTTTAAAAAATATCCAGATTAAAAGAACAGCACTAAATATGCACTGATTAAAAACAAAACAAAATGTCCTTGGACCCAAAGCAAAAATCAAATCATCATTAAAGGAGTACAGTAAAAGAAACGGACAAGAAACCACCACTGAGAAGGCGTTATCACTTGTTGCTGCTCTCCTGATTTCAGATAGTATGGGGGCACAGAAATATACTTCAGATGCTGAATGTAAAATTCAAGCAGGACTATCTGGGTGGAGGTTTTCCATTGGGTACTGTAGACCCAAGGTCAAGACTTGCATCTTGCATTCTGTGTATCTATTTCAGTTTCCAGACTATTCTCAAGGCTAGCCATTCATAGGGTGCATTACTGTAATCCAGATCTGAGGTTAGTTGTGCATAGATTACTGGTACTACAGTGCCATTGTCCAGGTATGACTGCAGCCAGTGAAGCAATCTGAAGGACCACTGATATTGCTGAATTAAGGAGTACCCCCAAGCTGGGTCCCAGTCTTTCAAGAGGAGTACGATGCCCGTCCATTACCAACTTCATGTCAGCATCTCACTCATATCTGGATTGAGTTTGTTTTCTTAAAACATTTTTATTAGATTTTAATAAACATGACCCAATTTACATGTAACAGACAATAATAGAATAAACACATAGACAAAATAGTTATAGGTACTTCAGATCTGCTTATATGGGTCACTCCCTATTAATGATTTTAAGCCACTGATCTATGTATAATTTCAGTGGTTAATTTCAGGTACATAAAGTTAAGTTCATAGTTCAATAGGAATTTCTGTTTTTCTAGAAATTGCAGGACAGAATTATTGTTTCTAAAGACCAGAGTTTGGAATGCTATTATATTGCTAATGCCAATGTTCCATGAATTGTTTTGCCAGTTAATTCCATTTAAGATGTTACCATGTTTCCAATTCTACACATTTAATTGTGTAGCAACCATAACTATCAGTTTCAGTGCTTCTAATTGATTTGTGGAGTGTGGATCAATTCTGTCTAATAAAAGATCTTCAGCAGTGGTCTCATTTTCTGCAGTAAGGTCTAATTCTGCTGCTGCTGTCTCTTGCATCTTGGTAACAGTTGTGAAGACACCAATACTATGTTCAAAGAGTTGCAGAGATTCTTTAAAATCCTCATGAATTAATCTCCACAGTTGGTTCAGCTGTGGAGAGTATTGAACTGTCATCTCTGATATCTCCAGCACTGACAAATGGTTCAGTGGGAGCAGGGAATCTAGATTCCCCTCTGCTCCATTTGTCCCATTCACCATTTGGGTAGATCTTCACTGTGCAGCTAATTCCTTTTGCATCTCAGTTGCATCTCAGTTGCCTAGAGTAGGCTATTGTTAGCTTATCTATTGATTAGAGTCTATTGCTAAGTGTATAATCACCACGGGTGAGCTAAAAGCAGCATTCAGAGACATATTTTCTTCTGAAACTTGTTCATGCACATTTTCAGTCCACTGAATACTATCAGTGCAGCATTTGTGTTTATTTACTATATAAATTGTGTTTTAACTCACTGGTGGTCGAAGTGTTCTGAAATATTTCTTTTATTGATTCTTTTTAAACTTCTTTAGTCCATACTTATAAAGCTTGCTATCAACAAGTTCAAAAAATACAGAATTCTTACTGTTCAACTTTTGATTTTTTTAAAAAACTTTTTTTTCTCTCCTGCACAAAGGCTGGATAACACATTAGAAGAAATAATATTTAAGTTGGTTCCAGGATTACGGGAACGTAAGTTTTTTCCCTTGTTAACTAGATTGTTTCCCTTGTTAACTAGATTGCTAGATTTTTTTTTCTTTTTGCAATATTGATCTGAAATACCACAATGCATTTTGTTGTCGTTGTTGTTGCTAACTAGAGGAACTGCAACGTGAAGCTGAATTCTGGAAGAAAAACAAACCTCAAGGAAATGGAGAAGGTAATTGATTTTTTCATAAAATAACATTTTGTTTTAAGTGTTGAAAAAAAACTTCAGATTATGGGTGGTTGTAAAACTAGTATTATATGTTTAGCACTTGTTTTTTAATTTGTTGTTGTTAATAAATATTGGAACGAACCCTTGCAACAGTTTCTTCAAATTTTATGTATACCTAAATATTTGAGTTAAACTTAGCTGTACAAAAAAAGGTAGCTAACCTTGTGGACTCATAGGCACATTTGGACTTTTAGATAGAGTCAAAGGGAAATTGCCAGTTACAGTATTTTCTATATGCATCATCTGCAGGAGTCATCCTAGAGGTACTTGTGAAGGCAAATGCTAACATAGGACTTTGCTGGTCTAAGTCTTTAAAAAGTTGGCAATAAAATAGACAATTTTTCATGTTCTGTGATGTAACTTGTTCTGAACTTTAGTACTGTTAGATTGAGGTTACCTTGCCAGTAATTTTCTCTGAATTAAGCTCAGTATATTATATATTTATATTCAGCTACATGCTGTTCATAGTGCCTTGCATTATGAAGTCTTTTAAGAAAAAATAGATCTTTTTTAATCATAAATGTTATTTAACAGTTGTGTTTCAGTGTTTTGACTTCTGGTTGGTCTATTACTGTTATCAAGTATGTCACCTGTACATGAAATATTGTTCAGAATGTCTGATCTTCTGTAACAGTTGCATGTAAATACTGAACATTAGGATGAATAAGATACATACTGTATGTTTGTAATTGCCCAACAGTACAGCCATGACACAGACCCCACAAATTGCCTGGCTGAGTTACTCACATTGGTACTGACAAAACTTACCTTTAAATAAAATATGTCGTCGATGGTATGCTTAAATCTGTTGGTTTGACATGATAGATATATAAATGGTCCATATTTTTATCATGCAGAAGAAAACCCAAAATCTGAAAATCCCAAAGACAATGAGGATGGAGATGAAAATCAAGAGAATAAAGACTATCACAGAAGTGATCCTCAGATTGCCATCTGTTTGGATTGTTTACGTAATAATGGACAGTCTGGGGATAATGTAGTGAAAGTAAGTTTTGAGATATTTCTGTTCTTTCAGTTCTTGAAAAAGTACAAACTTGTAAAATAAATTGGACTTATTGATATTTGAAACTTCTGTATTTTAAGCCCTTGGCCACTTTGCCCTTTCAACTTTTCAGTATCTGAATCTCATTAAGGAAAAATCAGACTTGTCCAGCAAAGGATTTGTATCTAGCTGCAGTTTCAACTTCCATTTCTCCACATACCCTCTGCCTGAATTATTAGATCAACATGTGTAAATGTTCAGCAGTGCACTGCTGTTACAAATATGCTTAAAAAAAAGGTTATAATCAGAGAACAAACCCAAATATATCATTATATGAAGTTGTGCCAAAGGATTTACATGTTAAGTGTTTCCTACACTGGTGACCTGATCGTCTTCATCCTACAAATTTTACCAATAGGTTTGTCTCTTTTTTCATTGAGAAGTTCTGGAAACCTGAGACTTAAATGTGGATATATGTTTATTCGTTCCTCGTATGTTGTTTTTAGGGATTAATGAAGAAATTCATCCGATGTTCAACACGAGTAACTGTAGGAACCATCAAGAAGTTTTTGAGTTTAAAATTGAAGCTTCCAAGTTCTTATGAGGTATGATGGACAACAATCCTTTTATTATTATTAGTAGTAGTATTAAGACTGAATGAGCATAAAAACACCAAACTTCAGTAAATGAATGTGATAGTAACAGTTCAGTAATTATGTGTTTCTTAAACTAGTACACTTAACTTACTAAATCTCCAAACATAAAACATATTCGTACCTTGTATTAAAGTCATAAATTAGCTGTCAGAACATCTGGTAAGTGTCAGCACACTAAAGGACTAAGGTGGAGTGTTACTACTTCTCATTAAAAAAAAATAAACTAACAGGCAAGCTGTATAAAATAACTCCAGGAAACCACTGAAATTGGTGGAGAAAACATAGGACTTGAGAAACAAAAATACCCTGGTGTGCTGTATAGCTTCTGATATTATTGACTGAAAGTCACAAGAACAAAAAGATAGAAACCTTAAAACAGGGCAGATTTTCTTGAGATCTTGTTCTCAAGATCATCCTAGGTTTTTGACTCTTAAATGGTATATTTATCATATAGCATTTATTATACATTCTCATTATTACTATTATGTGTTATTAATATTACAATATATGTGACTTATACTGTACTGATACTATATTTGACTTATGCAGTGGATATTAGGCATATGCATGAAATGAATGTGGAGCTTCATTCCAACTGTGAGGGCACATGGACAATTTTTAATTTGTTTCAAGTGTTTTTGCTGCTGGGAATAATGAGGAAACCCTTTTGAGTTCCCCTGTGGTGGGGTGAAGGCCATCCAAATGGAGTGGGTTGTAGGGTGCCTCCAGTACATCAGCCATACTACAAAAAGTTTAGACATTGATTGGTTTTTTTTTAATTATTTGAATTTTTAAATACTTTCCCCCCATTACTCCAGTGATCTCCAACCTTTTAAAAATTGCAGCTGTAAATACCTTTTCCCACCATTATTCTTTTTTTTTTTTCACATCCCCCTAAATGCCATTATTCATACCTCTGGGGTATGTGAACCCCAGGTTGGGAATCACTATGTTATTCAATACAGGTAGAAAGTAAAAGTTATCAAAAGATGATAACCTATTTTGAGAGGCACACTATAAAATGGCTGTTGCTCGTTTATTTTTTAAACTTCCCTTCTTGGATATCGGTCACCTTCTGCCTTCTCCAGCCAATAATAAACCAGTTGCTCCCGGATACAGAGCATTTGGACGAACTAATAAAGAGCATCCCTAAATAAATCAGAAATGTTATTGAAAAATATTATATCCCAAGTTTAGCTGGTGGTTCAGAAAACAGCTAAATGTATGATTACTAACAAAACGTTCAGGTACCCAATTATCAGAGTCCCTAAAAATCTAACAAAATTTATCCCATTTAATTACAATCCATTGTTAACTGAAAGTAGATATTTTAATACAGCAATAGAAAACCCTATCCCTACTTGATAGAATATCTGCAATTAAAATGTTACCAGTACCTAGTATATAATATTGTGAGTACTCTAGAAAATATGATCAATAAATTTGTTCCAGGTTTTAAAAAATCTAGACTGGCCAAAACCTTACTACATAGATCCCAGATGGATGGTAGCTGAGGCTTTCCAGATCTGAAACTATATTTTGATACATTTCAGTTAAAACAAATAATAAGAATTTCTTACACCTACTCTTAAATGGGCACAACTGAAAGTTCAGGACTATGTACTCAATTACAGCTCATTTACTTTTATATGAGAAACAAAACAAAATAAATATAATGTTATCTAATGCACTGCAAGTCTGGCATAAATGGAGAAGTATCTTTAATTTTTCCCTCTCCACTATTTTTTTTATTTTGTTTTTGATGTGTTTCTTGATTAAAGATAGTTTATGCACCAGTCTGTTTGAGTAGGATCTCTGTCTTCCTTCTTTTCACTTGGGTATTTAACCATCTCACATTTAAAGGCATCATACCCCAAGTCTTTTATCTGCCAGTTTGGTCTAGTTGTTAAGGAGCTGGACTCTGATCTGGAAATACTGGGTTTGATTCCTCCCTCTTCCATGAAGCCAGCTGTGACTAGACCTTGTGCTAGTCACAGCTCTCTTCTGAGCTCTGACAGTCCCACCTACCTCACAGGATGTCTGTTGTGGGGAGAAGCATAGAAAAGCTTTTTCAGCCACTTTGAGTCCCCTTAAATGGGTGAAAAAAGTGGGGTAAAAAAGCCAACTCTTCTTCTTTTTCCAGTACTGGGGTCAGACCACCACATAACCATGATAACCTTTTCTGTTTATTGACAATATCAGGTAATTTTGGATCAAGGAACACACATTTGCATGCACCCAATAGCCTACTACCACCCTCTCATCCATAGAGGAGACATTCCACTACATGATGATATATAGAATCCTCATAGATCTCCAGCCCCTGAAAGGCTGCTTATCACCTGATAAGCAGGCAGCCCCAGGTCAGCTCCATCTCTGAAGGGTGAGATCCTTCACTGTATTGCCTTTATACACCCAACTAAATAATATTCAGCAGCAAGGCACTGCTGCAGTATACATTTGAAAACCTCTGTGGTACAGAAGGAAGTGCTAAGGCAAAGCTGGGGAGTGACTAGAGTTAGGGCAGCAGTCCTTTGCTGGTGTGTTCATGCTGCTCTGCCATCATAGCCACGTTCCTGCTCACTCACCTTGCTAATTCTGCTTGGAATTTCAGGAAATGAGTAAGCTTTTTAAAAACTGAAACTGAAAATTCAGCCTTTCCAGTATTGGTATAGGAAACTATAGTTCTAGATAATGTTGGACTAGTTGAGCTTGTCTTTGTTAACTTGTACCATTATTATTTTAGTTATTTTAAAATTTTCTTTTAAAGCTGGATGTACTATGCAATGGAGAAATCATGGGCAAGGATCACACTATGGAATTCATCTACATGACAAGATGGAGATTACGAGGTGAAAATGTAAGATCTTTTTGAATGGCTTTCTGTTAGCTTTTTTTGTGTATTTATAGCTTATGTGCTATGTGTGATAGATAGATAGATAGATAGATAGACAGACAGACAGACAGACAGACAGACAGACAGACAGACAGACAGACAGACAGACAGATAGATAGATAGATAGATAGATAGATAGATAGATAGATAGATAGATAGATAGATAGATAGATAGATAGATAGATAGATAGATAGATAGATAGATAGATAGATAGATAGATATTTGAATGCACTTTGGTATTTTCTAGTAGTTGAGATCTGTGTTCCTAGATTTTTATGGTATCATGGCATGAGCAGCTTACCTTGAGAGTGAGGTAAAAAAAATACATGGCATCATTGTATATTTGAAAATAAGAGGTTATAAAACTGCAGTCTATTACATTATTTCCATATTTGCTGTTTGCATTGGGAAAAAACTACACATTACAATGTCTTGTTGCATTTTTGTGTGATTATATGAGGCAATTGGGTTCACTGTCTTCTTACCAAATTGCTGCAGTTTTTTTGCTCCCTGGCTACACTTTGTGCCAAGGAGTAAAAAGTAAGCTTGGCATGATCTGCCCTCACATTGCACCAGTACTCTGTCATCTCACTTGGTTGGTTCAGTTGTCCAAAACATGCCAAGCCAGCTTGGTGTCGTTCAAACAGCTTAACTGGTCAAGCGGCCAAAGTTTGGCAAAACCAATTTGGCAAAACACAAGGGCAGCTCTTTCCAAGCATTTGCTTAGCTCTCAGTGGAACGTGGTATTGGTAGAGCACGTGCCTAATTAACAACAGTTCATTGGTTTTAATTCATACCTTGTAATTCTTAAGTCATTTCATCAAATGTATTGAGATACAAATTCATTAATATAGATTAAAAAATAAACCACATATCCCGATTGAATCAGAAGTATAGCACTAATTACAGGTATAGGTTTTGTGGAGCAGATTTGAGTAGGTCTTCAGAAATGTTCATTTTCAAAAATCTGAGCCTGAAACTCCTTAATGTTATTTAGACCACAATCTATATTTCTCTGTAGAGGAGGAAGTCTGGCTCCTTGTCACAAAATATAACTTGCATTAGACAATTTGCCAACATTTAATTGTTTCTGTTGTGTCATAATAAATGCATTATTTTTAAAAGTTTTTTTATATTGCTAATACCTAATTTAATGACTAGTTAGAGTTTAATCTTGGGGTTATGACTTGCATCCAACCTTGGATGCTTTCACACCTAAGCTTTAATCTGGTTTCAGTCCACTTTCAAAGAGAGAGAACACATCAGTAAAATGTGAAATGCTATGTAATTTAGACCTGATTTGAATTGTTAAATTTTTGTGCCAACTTTCTGCCTCAAGGCACTAAAATAAATGGAAAGAATTGATACTTTTGGAAGTCCTAATTCTCCTTTTCTATACACCTGAAGATAAGGATCCTTTGAGAACACCCCTATTTCTTTCCAATACATTTTGAAAACATGGGAGGACAGGTTGTAGATTGAGGGAGTAAAGATACGGCTATAACACTTTGTGTATTTCTGCTTAATACAATTGATATTTGGATCCAGTTCATCAAACCTTAAGTCTTGCTATTTCTTTAAGTCTGCCAATTACATGAAGTTGCATATGTCTACAGTAGAAATGGGTTAGCAGCAGTAATAGATATTCCATTTGATGGCAATACTGTATTACCTTAATTGCAAAATAATTAAATTCTCATATGTGAAGCAATATAAATGACTGATAATAAATGTTCAGTTGTGGATGCCTCTTATCTGATCAGAAAATCATCTCCTCCGCAGTTTCGGTGTCAGAACTGCTCATCTTCGCAAGTCTGCTCACAGGATGGCTCTTTTTATCAGGTAAGAGGCACTCCCGACTGTACACATTATAGTCATTAAGCTAACATCAATACATCCACTGTAACTTGGGTCTAATGGGAGGTGGGTGTTGCACAGATTGTTTTTTAAAAAGCCCGGAGAATACTTCATTTGTTTGAGAGTCTTATATCCTACCTTTCCATTAGCACTTCCAAGGGACAAAGAAAAAAAAATAAAAACAGAAAAAACATATTTACAAAGCAAAATGAATAAAAATTAGCATGAGCAACTTACAAGTTCAGATATGCTGTAATAATTTAGGATTAATTGATCCCTCTGCTACTTGAAATTGATATTGAGTATCTAGCACAGAGTTGGTAAAGAGAAAGCAGAGGTCAGTCTTACTGTTAGGGTTTCTATTGCCAGAAGGAATTTCCTATGCTTCTGGCTTAAATGAGCAATTTGCATCCCTAATTTTATAAAATTTGGGTTCTGGGATTGTAGTGATGAGTGGTTCTCAGAATCATTAAAACAGTTGGGCAAAGAATGATACATATGAGCAAGCTGATACAGTACTGTAAACTAGCTTCTTATAACAAGCCAAAATATAGCTCCTCTTCAATAATGTCTTGTATAACTTGTATTTTCATGCATTTATTTTACCACATTGAAATAATTCTCTGAAATCTTGAGGCTTTAACAGTACTGGCTGTGATTCATACGTTCATTCATTCATTCATTCATTCATTAGATTTTGGGTTACAACCTGCAAAGTCCTATAGCAATTTTGAATAATATAACAATGTTATCAAATACTAAAAGGGCTAAACATGGATTCCAGGGACATAGCATAGACAAAAGGCGACACACCGTGAAGGAAATAGCAACCACTCCAATATCCATTGCCAAGAATATCCCACGAACAGTTGAAAGGCTAAGATATGACACCAGAAGATGTTCTTCAGGTCAGAAGGTGTGCAGTACATTACTGGGGAAGAAACAAGGGGAGCTATGAGTAGCTCCAGAAAGATTGAAGCAGCTGGAGCAAAGCCAAAAGAACACTGAGCTGTGGATGTGTCTGGTGGCAAAGGGAAAATCCAGTGCTGTAAAGAGTAATATTGAATGGGAACCTAGAATGTAAGATCTATGAACCGTGCTGGATGTGGTTAAATATAAGATGGCCAGTGAACTAAAATAGATAGGAATAGGTGAATTTAATTCAGATGACTTGTGGGCAAGAATCTCTTGAGAAATGGAGTAGCTTTCATAGTCAATAAAAGAATGAGAAAAGCAATACTGTAATACAGTCTCCAAAATGATAGAATGATCTTTGTTCAAATCCAAGGCAAAACCATCCAATATCATGGTAATCCAAGTCTATGCCCCAACCACAGATGCCAGAGAGGCTGAGGTTGGCCAGTTCTCTGAAGACGAAGAACTGACACCCAGAAAGATGTCAGTTTCATTGTAGAGCAGAGATTAATAGAGTTTTGCCAAGAGACCTTGCTGGTTATAGCAAAACACTATTTTCCAACAGTGCAAAAGGTGATTGTATACATGGAGACCACCAGAAGCCCTATACAGTCAGTAGAACCAAGTCCTGGAGCTCAATGTACCTCAAATCTAGAGTTTTTATTGTAAAGTTCAGACTTAAACTGAAGAAAGCAGGGAAAAGCACTAGACTAGGTATGGCCTAAATAATATTCCTGTGGTGGAGGTGATGAATAAATTTAAGTGATTCGATCTGGTAGCCAAAGTACCTGAAGAGCTATGGGCATAGATTCATAACGTTGTATAGGAGATAGCAAAAAAAAAAAAAATCCCAAAGAAAGCAAAATGTCTCTCTAATAAGAAAAGAAAGAAAGCAGGGAGAAAGGGGGGGATATACCAAACTGAGTGCACATTTGCAGAGGACAGAAGGAGAAATAAAAAGGCCTTCTTAAACAAGCAATGTAAAATAAATTAATAGAACAATAGAATGGGAAAGATGAGATTCAACAAAATGAAAAGTATTCAAGGAACATTTCATGCAA
This sequence comes from Aspidoscelis tigris stejnegeri, assembly GCA_023333525.1. Classification (NCBI taxonomy): domain Eukaryota; kingdom Metazoa; phylum Chordata; class Lepidosauria; order Squamata; family Teiidae; genus Aspidoscelis; species Aspidoscelis tigris. Next base: position 83,255,727 of record JALMGA010000002.1, on the reverse strand, counting down.
AAATTGGCATGATAAAAGACAAAAATGATAGGAATCTAACTGAAGTAGAAGAGATTAAGAAGAGACAGCAAAAATACATAAAAGAACTATAAAAAGAAAAACTTAACATTACTGATAACTGCAATGGTGTGGTGACTGACCTCGACCAGTCATCCTGGCAAGTGAAGTCAAGTGGGCCTTAGGAAGCATTCTAACAACAAAACTAATGGAGGTGACAGAATTCCAGCTGAAATATTTTAAATCCCAAAAGATATTCCTTGTAAAGTGCTACCCTAAATATGTCAGCAAATTTGGAAAACGTAACAGTGGTCACTGGGTTAAAAAAGTCAGTTTGCATTCCAGTCCCAGAGAACGGCAATGCCAAGAATGTTCACACTCATTGCACACACTAGCAACCTTATGCTCAAGATTCTGCAAGCTAGGCTTCAGCAGTGTGTGAACCAAGAACTATCAGAAGTGCAAGCTGGTTTTCAAAGAAGCAGAGGAATTACAGATCAAGTCATCAACATTTGCTGGATTCTAGAGAAAGCAGGGGAGTTCTGGAAAAACATCTACTTTTGCTTCCTTGACTGTTCTAAAACCTTAGACTGTGTGGATCACAACAAACTGTAGCAAGTTCTTAAAGAGATGGGAGTACCAGATCGCATTATCTGTCTCCTGTATATGGGTCAAGAATCAACAGTTAGACCAACCATTGAATAGCTGGTTCAAAATTCAGAAGGGAATATGACAAGCCTGTATGTTGTCATCCTCTTTGTTTAACTTACTGTATTTTCTGGCGTATAAGACTACTTTTTAACCCAGAAAAATCTTCTCAAAAGTCGGGGGTCGTCTTATACACCGGGTATCATCTTCTTATACGACGAGTATATCCCAAACTCTATATTTTAACAGGAAAGTTGGGTGTCGTCTTATACGGCCAGTCGTCTTATACGCCGGAAAATACGGTACTCACAGAGTACATCATGCCAAATACCAGGCTGAATGGATCATAAACTGGAATTCATATTGCCAAGAGAAATTTCAGTAACCTCAGATATGCCAGCAATACCACTCTGATGGTAGAAACTGAAACAGAATTAAGGAGCCTCTTTATGAGGATGAAAGAGGAAAGTGCAAAAGCTGGTTGAAAGGTCAACATTAAAAAAGCAAAGATTGTGTCATCCTGTCCCATCACTTATTGGCAAATAGAGGTGTAAAAAGTAGAAGCAGTGTAAGATTTTATTTCCTTGGGCTCAAAGATCACTGCAGACTATGACTGCAGCCATGGATTTAAAAGTTGCTTGCTAACTGGGGAGGAAAGCTCTAGCAAACCTAGACAACATCACCAACAAAAGTCCAAATAAAGCTATTGTTTGTACAGTAGTAATGCATGGCTGTGAAAGCTGAACAATAAGAAAGCCTGGAAGCCCCAGAACTGGTGCTTTTGAATTGTGCCAGAGAAGATTTTTCAGTCACTTGGACTTCAAGGATATCAAATCAGGACTAAAGGAAATCAACCCTGTCTGTTCATTGGAAAGACAGATATTGAAGCTGAAGCTCCAGTACTTTGGTCCCATAAGGAGAAGACCCATTGGAAAAGACCCTAATGGTGGGAAAGACTGAAAACAGAAGGAGAAGGAGAAGGGAATGGTAGAGGATGGGATGGATAGTGTCACAGAAGCAATGAAAATGAGCTTGGGCAAATTTCAGGAAACAGAGAACAGAAGGGCCGGGCATTGTACGGTTCATGGGCTCACAAAGAGTCGGACATGACTTGACAACTTCACAGCCATAACAGCAACAAATACACTGTTGGTTACGGATATATTAGCTGTCACAGACATGCATTGGATGACTTATTTTTTGAGGACTTGGTGGAGCTGCATGATAAGATTTTGAAAGAAATTTAAGAATTGAATTACAGGAATTCCCCTATATCTGTATTGTGAAGTAAACCTTATTTTAGAAAAGATGTAAATTTATTCTTAATGACAGGAAATTATGCCCCCTTTCCATTTTTAATTCAAAGCCAAGTGGTGGAAGGTGAATTTCTTGACAGGGCAGGGATTGAATCTTCATTTCAATGTACTGTATTTAGTTCAGTACCTTGCATTATGTGTGTAATATAAGTTAAAATACATTCAGGAAAAGATTTAAGAACATCTTTAACCATTCCACTGGTGAATGGGCATCACAAATGGTCAAACTCATACCTAGACCAAGAAGCCACCTTGAGTGATATGGAGGCACAGGTGTTATTGAAGAATACTTTTCTCTCAGACTTAGCTTTGTGAGAAAGAATTTCCAGCTTATTCTCTGTCCACTCACCTCCACCAAACAAAATAAATGCCCCTTTAAAGTACTTCTATATTTTTCAGAAGGGAGAATTAAAAAGCAAAAGTCCTGAAATGGGTTATTGGCACAAAAACAAAACAACTTAATTGCTTCCTACTAGGAAGAAATTATAGTAGCTTACAGGGTGGAGGACAGTAGCAGTTTGGTTGCATCACAACAGGGATTAAAATGTACAATTATGTCATGCTGTTTTATGATAACCAGATGTATCTGTGGCACCCCCAAAATAGCCCTACTGTATCCTATTTTGGGGGAAACCCAACTCTCAACATGAATTTTCCTGAAATAGACATCTGTCTAGAAGCTTGACTTGCAGGCTAAAGAAAATGGCCCCACAAGTGCCCACACTTACCTGTAAGTCACTGCCTTGCCATCGCGCATGCAAGCGTGATGACAGGTAGGTCATAGTGATTCCCCCTTGATGTTGCCCTGCTGTATCTGCTGTCTGGAAGGGACAGCGAGAGGAAATAGTGAGATACAAACAAGCTCTCACGTTTTCTCCTCACCATCTGTAAACAGCCTTTCTACAGATTTATCCCATTTGAGCTATCTGTATGCGGACAGCATTCATGTTAACAGTTAATTGAGATGCCTTGCACGATTTGGAGAGAAATTATGGAGTGAATGTTCAGACCAATATGATTAGAAGATTCTTGCCTAACTCTTAAAATACGGTTTATACAGCTCCACCTTTTTGTTCAGTTCTTTTTAAAATATGTAACTTGAAATATTTTTTCTATTACTGTACTTGTGTCTATGTGCCTTCATTGCTTCTAATTATTTTTCATTGTGATTTTAGTCTTATCCCATGGTACTTCAGTATCGACCCAGAATTGACTTCGGTTAGACCAAAGGGCCAGATCCCACTGAGATTAATCCTGCACTATGTTTACCCATCGACAGATTGCACAATGAATGGATGTGCCTGGATTAGGGGTGGGGGGAGTGCAACAAGAAATTCGGCATGCAAATATGGACATTTTCTTCAGTTGATCAACTGTCTCCCCAGCCCACTCCGGTTAGAATAATCCAAGTGCCATTCTGCTACTGAAACATTCATGAGATATTTGTGACATCTGATTCTGCGAGTTGTAGCCAAATTGTTAAATGTGTAGTCAGAGTCTTAATCTCAAGAATACTGGCTTTGCCTATTAGAAGGTTTCTTTCATCCATAACATAGATGACATTAGCAGAGATGGACATCAGCTTTTTCACATGTGATGTTGCTGTTTGTTTTTTTCACTTTGGCTATTTTACTGAAATGTCGTTTAAAATGAGTACTGTATAAAGGGTAAATAAACCTTTAAAATGTTTTTGTAAATAATATATGGTTTAGAAAAGTGGTTGTTCTGCCACTAACTTTTTCTTGTTCAGTTTCCCATAATTCCAGATATATTTCATATGTTGTTATACAGCAGCCTCTTGAAGCATCTGACAATTTAGTTTTTGTGTCTGATACGTAGAATACAATCCATTTGTGTTGAACTTCAATGGTATAAAGTCTCATAGCCCCCTTTCAATACTGTTCATGAGTTAACCTAGAATTTTGATTTGAAAACATGGCAAATCAGGACTGAAGCAGCAGGTAAGGTTGTTTTGTCTTTTTTAGAAGTCTATTGAAGTTTTGCAAATAGGATATTACATGTCAGCAGTTGTGTTAAAAACGATATCTTTGACACAGTGGCCATTGCGAGCATTTCTATGAAAGTTTTAATAAATTGGCAACAGGGCAGAAGAGATTAATTGAAATTAAGGGCCTTGAATGTGCTCAGTTATGGCCAATAGGCCAAACAAAAGCTTCTGTATTTTAAAGCATACATCAGAATGTTTTAATGTATATAGGTTGAATGGCATTCAGACCATATCCTATGATCATCTTAAAAACTATTCCTGGGTGTGGCAACTGAAAAAGAAATGGAGTAAATATGGTTGACACAGCTACCAGACCAAAATCTCCTGGCTGTTCAGGTTTCCATTTTTCTTCAAGAAACAGTAGTGTTACAGAAACATTGATAGCTGCCTTAGGTATCACATGTGCATCCTTGTTTTAAAATGTTGTGTTATGAATATGGATTTTCATTGCAAAGACCACAATATATTGTTATATTGTTATTGTCTTCCATGACCTTTACACAGTTAAAAGCCAAAATAACAATATAGTTTAATAATCTGTACTACTTTTAATAAACAGTTACTAGTAAATTGCACATTATAAGTAACGTAATTCAGTTTAGAATATTTTGATGTAATTAACTTTAGGGAACTGTGGTAGAACAGGTACTACAGATTTGACTTATTTTTAAAAAAGAAACTGGAATGTGAAAGATTATAGAGAAGTATTGCAATATTTGCACAAGACCAAACTATATTTGTTACTCATTGACTGCATAAGAGTCATATCTGCTGTTCAAGGAGCCAATAGAATAACAGCTGTGTACTCACTGCTATATTTGTGGAATACCTTACCCTGTAATGTATAGCGTGGTCGGCATTGTTAAATTCAATGGAATAGATAGGGGGTTAAACTGAAACCAGTTTCTGCTGTATATCCATGGTAAGCAATACCGCTAGTGCTGATCAGTATATTAAATATTACATGCACGCTGCAAGAGTACCATTTCAACAGCCATCCCTTGTTGGATACATAAAGAGCTTGTATAGAATCATCAGCCCATCAAATTTACTATTAGAAGAGGTGGGGAGAGCAGCTTGCCTGGTTACTTTTAAGAAATGATTAGACAATTCATGGAGGACATGTGCATTGATGGCTACAAGAACCATGCCAGGATGCTACATCCAGGGGAGGCGGGAGTTGAGAGATGAGGGTCCATTGTGTGAAACAGGATGCTGGACTTAGATGGGCAGGGCTCCTCTTATGATCTGATCTTCCTAGTGACCCTGTCTCCTCTGTGCCACCTCAAAAAACAGTTTTCACAGTTCTCTCCTCCATTCTATGAGTTTTTAAAGCACTTCTATCACTCTGTGTGATGCTGCTGGTCACAAGTACAAGTCTTGAGCTCTTTTTTAGGGAAAAACTTGAAAATTTGGCATACATGCATATACACAATGACAGTGACAAGTCTGATTACATGCTAGAAATCTGGTTCTGGGTGCAGATTAGTAGTTCTGGAGAGTGGTAAATTCCCTTTAATACTTTGGTTGCTACATACTAGGAAATGTATTTGTGATTTGTGTACCTTTTTGGTAGTTCTGGATGATATTTGAAGCAGTAGCACTCTCCACATCTCCTCTTGTGAGAAATGCATGTGCCAGTCAGACATCTAGAACTTACGCATGTTAATACAGGCAAGAGAGGAGAATTGATGCACCTTCCCAAAAGCTTGGAAGTGATACTGGCTGCCCCAAGGCATCAGTCAGTACAGTTACTTTTCTGCACCGGGCCTTGTTCCATCAGTGTGCTGGTGCAGACTATAGCAGGCCTCACCTTGGCTTTCCCGTAGTCTGGAGTAGCATGTGGATGGCAGGTCCCCATTCCAAGATATGAACCAGACTAAGTCCCAGTGCAGAAAGGGCCTTAGTTTTTAAGGATCCTCCCTTCACCAAGCTTAGCATTGAGCTTAGTCTAGCCATATAGGTATGAGAAAATCAGCTTGCAACAAATATCAGTATTTTTTTTCTTATCAGAGCTTTGTCCTAGTTGAATATCATTAAATACTTCTATATGCTTAAAAAGATAAAGTATATTTTCATAAATGTAATTATTGTGTTTCTTAAAGTCAGAACTACCTGCATGTTTTCTATGCAGAACAAATTAAAATGTTCCCACCCAAGTAAATATGTTACAGAAGTTGACTACAAGTAACTTTTAATACATCCACAAATGAATATAGTTCTTAATCTGTTTAAGTTCAAGAATAAGAAAGTATTTGTGATAGCAGGAGAAATGTCAATTTTCACTATTCAGAAAGGAGCATTCAAAAGAACTCTTAACACTGAGAACCATCATGTACTTTTTTTGGATGCAATATTTATTTCTACAGTATTTTATAACCTTGATTGATGGGAGCAAGTGATTAACACATTTTAAAAGCATAAAAATCAAGACAGACTTAGTAGCTGTGAAACTAAGAGCCTTAAAAATTTCTTGCACATGTAACCTTCTTGTGGCTTACACTACCACATTTCTGATTGAGTTCTATAGTGCCTCTACAAAGTTGGTTTGATAATTGTGCAAAAACCAGCCAGCTGCAAACATTTTCTCCCTAACTTCCTAATGCTTTATGGAATATTCTACCTGCTTGTGCGGATTCGACCACTTCCGAAAATAGTACATAACTGAAAATATAAATCTAGCAAAACCTGCAGTGTAGACATCGAAACTTCTATATCAGTTGGGAAACAAACTTGATTTGGGATGAGAGAATCAGGCCTGTCAACAGGTTTGTTTATTTTTTAAAGCCAGTGGGTTAGAGGGCTTCTTATTCCAATGCATGTTCTCAACAAGAAAGGAAGCATAGTTCTTGGGTGTGGGGCTGGATAAAAATATAAATATATGTGAGACCTCTGAGTGTACAGTGGGATAGGAGTTTAAATAATTCATTAGTGAAGCAAATGTTTTGCATGGTATACATCCCAGATTCTGTCCTTAATCTCTTTAGTAAAAAAAGATCTTAAAGTGACAGATGATAAGAAAAACTCTTCAGGAACTTCCTTGAGAACAGCATGCTGGACAATAGTTGCATAAGGCAACTTTCTATGTCATTTGAAACTTGAATATAGCTGGCTTCCACAGTAACTCTGAAAGAAGAAAATGGACAGCTTTGAATGTCACCTCAAATATTGTTATACTTTCCCTGTCCAAGAATTGCAACACTGCTGTCCCCACGGAAACTGGTGACTTGTGCAAAGCTTGGAAAGAAAGGACGAGGTATTACATAGGTAAATTGTGTATGCTGAATTGAAGAAATGGCCTTTAACTTGCGTGCTAACTTTTTAAATATAGCTCTCTTGCGTAATCATAGAGGCTATGCCTGATTTTGGTTCCCCTTAATGGAATTTCTGCAAGTGATGCATGTTCAATGGAGGTCCTGTGCCCATTGTTTTATTTTCATTGCACTGGGATTGTGCCCCATCTCAAATGTCTATGTAATGTAAGTCTCTTGTATTTGCAAAAATTGCATCGTGTGGAAGCATCCAATTCTTCCAATTTAGAAAATGTTTCCTTGTAAGGTTATTTTTCACATTTAAGGAAAAGTATTTTGAAGATTGTACTGGAAGAGGAGACATCATTTGCTGTTTGGGGTAAAAAGATATGTTGCTTCTGGATAGCTGAGAATCTAAATGTATGCCTTCTCCCATACAGACTTGCTCGTGCCTTATGATCTGCTGGGGAGAGTCTCTAGGCTGTGCTACTACTATTGGTAGATAAGGGAGTGTGGATGCATGAGAGGGACAGCCCCCAGATTATGGAATAGCCTTTGATCTGAGGTCCAGCAGCCTTCTTCATTCTATACAATTAGATGCCTGGTGGAGACATGCCTCTTTACTCAAAACTTTGGTTGAAGAAACAGCTTCCCTTCCTCTAACAGGCACTATTTGCTTTAGTGAATTCATTTTTAATCATGCTTTTATATTGGTTCTGTTGTAACCTGCCTTGAGACCTCTGGGAATGGAGATGGGACAGAAATTCAAACACATACATGCACACATAAACACATGCATACACGCACGCATACATGGTATTCTTGGTTTTTGCTAAAGTTTTTTAAATGTACATGCAAGATGAGATGATCTTACACTGAGCTTTTTCTTATACCATGTTTTATATATGCGCCCTAGAAAAGCAAGAAAAGAGGAACATTTGAGGATTATGTATATTTATTCAAGTAAAAGATGATCAACTGGATTAGTAATTTGAAAGAGGGGCACCTTTTAAAATGACATTAGATACTTGCTAAAAACAAAATCGGTGTGTGTTTTTGCCTAGGGATAGGATTCATGTCCTATAGCTGTATTTTTGACAGAGTGTTCCGTGATCACCTTCAATAGTGGAATGTACCAGAAGGTTTTTCTGCTTTAAAACTTCCTGAGCCATGGTTACATGTTTAGTGGTCTTTGCTTTCAGTACTGATGTCTCTCCTCTAATAAGTCCATGAAACAAAATTTCTTCGTGGTATTAACTTATAAGCACATAATACTGCTCAAATTAATTTCAGCCTATTTCAAACAGCTGTAGATTATTATATTGGATCTTGAAAGTAGAGACTCAGATAAATGATAGCTATTAACATCCATTTTAGAGACCTTTATAGGGTCTTTTTATTTTAATAAAATGCACTGCTTTCAATGCCTGTCCCAAGGATAAGCAAATAAGGCACTGGTGGTGCACTATATATACAGCACAGTAAATCTGATAATCTTTTAACTGCAGGCAGAAATACAAAATGAGCAGTAGATCCTACCAATATTTTTGTAGTAAAACAGAATGCATAGATTTCTACTCCTACCACACCTCAGTCAGTTGTTGAAAAAAAATGGAAAATATTTTTTTAAATGCACATATTCAGTTTGAGTGTTTCAGCAAAAATCTAGGCTCTTTCCCTGTGGATGCATAACCTTGGAGTAAACACAGCATGACCACACCTTCATCTTAAACCTTCTTCAGTCCATCACTCACACTTATTCATTTCTATTTTATTTGTGGACTTTCCACCCTCCATTTGTGGAATGGAAAGTCCACAAATAAAAACAGGTTGCAGTGTTCCCATATCTTTTTATTTCTATCAGATGTTGGACTGAAGATTTAAAGTGAAAGTGTGACCATGGCCACAAACTTTAATGAAAGTGACTCCTGAGCAAACAGCATAGGATGATTTGTAAGTGTCCTTAACTAAGATTCAATCCAAGTAATAATGAAAGGAGTTTGACGTGAGCAGAAATATACTTTCATCTGGTTAATAGTTAAAAATCTGTACTGTAACAGTTCTTGGCAATATGTAGAGATCTACATCAATTAATCCATTGCAAATTTTGATTTAAAGAATGGAATATGTTAGGTTTTCTGTCAAAAAGTGGTAACATCTTATGAGAAATCCTTTTGTGGTTGTAAAATTTTGTTTATAGATCATTCAAATTGAAGTTTTTTTAAAAGGTCACTGTTAATGACTTAGTCTTATCCTTAAAGATATATGTATTTTTGTAAAAGAAATGCACTTGTATATATTTACTCTGTCTTGTCATCTTTGTTTCATTTGGGAGAAAAACTGTTGCTGTATAGAACATCTAAATATTTTTAGTTTTCTGCCTGTTTTCCATTTGTGGCATGTTCATTATGTGCGTAGCTGACTTGTTGCAACTGGGCTAAATGCATTTATACCTGGATTGAGTTGGGTACATTTTGGGTATACCACAGAGTATCTCATTAAATCCTTCTCAAGGCAGGATATGCCCTGGTGGTGTTTGTTCATCTTTGATAGCAGCTTCTTCTTGCTATATAATGTTTATGCTTTTGTTATTGCATATAATTTCTGTTGTTATGTAAAAGTCACAGTAATTATGCTAAGTTTTCCAATGTCAGCTTGTAATAGTATAGTGAGTTCTTTGGCAAAGCTAGGGGATATTGCTAGGGCAAATTGAAGAAATCTGGCAAGACAAGTGGAGAGTTAAGGAGTGGAACAAGTGAAACAAGAATGGAGACTAGAATATTCAGCTGGGTTTCTTGTACTGTACAGTCTTGTACTTAGTCTGTACTGATTACTTGACACAAGACAGTATTACTGATTGGCCCAGGAACTGGCTGCTTGGCAACAAGACTTATAAATACATTTGCATGTCTAGTCAATAGTTCAATGAACTGGAGGTGGGGAGAGTAGATAATCCAAATTATTATTTTTTTTGATAGGTTAAAGAGCGGGTGGGTCTGTACACCTGCATATTTTGAAAAGCTGTTTCCTAGGAAACTGCTGCTGGAATATGTAAGTTTCAAGTGCAATTTGTGAGTGATTAATATAAAGCAAGATTTCTTCTGGTTCTCCAAAAGGCTTGGGAATGAGAGAGGTAAATATGAAATACCCTGCTGGTTATGTCCAGTGACGAGTCTAGTCCAGCAGCCTGTCCTCACAGTAATTAATGAAGCCTGCAAGGAAGACATGAGCAATACAGCATGTTTCTTGTGGCTCTCCAGAAGTTGGATTTTTAGAGACAAACTATTCACCAGCAATGTGGGTAATTACACATTGATTTGATAGTCTTGTCTCCATGACTTGACTTAGGGTGTTTTTCCACTGCCAAAAAGTACCCATTTTTGCACCCATTAAGGACCCATTTGGACGTGAGCCGGATGACCCCATTTCCACCACGGTACCCATTTGGGACCCGATTGTTTTCACTGCCGTGGGGGAAATCCAGATCAAATGGGTACTTTCTGCCTTCAATCGGGATTTTCTGCAATGGGGTCTTCTGCCAGAAAATCCAGATTAAAGGGGGTCTAGAGGAGGCTAGGGGGAGGGAATGCACCCATGGAGGGGGGAGCCCCGAAGTCCTATGGAAACACATTGGGTGCTTCCCTTAATCCTGATCTACTAGATCTGAATTAAGGAATGTACCCATTCCTTAGATCCAGATCTTAGATCTGGATCTAAGGGCTGCAGTGGAAAAACACCCTTAGTCTACTTTTGAAGTCATGCAAAGCTGTTGGCCAACAGGACATAATGTAGGAGCACATTATATAGTTGAAGAATGTGTTGAAGGAATACTATATTTTGTTCATCTTGAACTCAGTGAATGGGGAAATTTGTGTGGGCGGAGATGCTCCTTTAAATAAGAAATGGTCTACTGGATCACTCTTGTGTCTAATCTACTCCAACATCCTGCTTTCACGGTGGCCTACCAGCAGATCATGAGAAGAAGAAAAATAAGAGGTGTGAGCAGTCAGATCTGAGGATGGACTGAAGAAAGTTTCAAGTGAAAGTGTGACCATAGCCTCATGGCCTCTCAGCAAAACGCTTCTGAGGCTAGCCAGCCTCTAAACATTGTAGCGGCTTTGGCTAGCTTTTTAGTTGGCAAACTTCAGAAGCTGCTTGCCGGTGATCGGAGAGCTGGGTTAGAATAAGGGTTGCGGGAAGAGGCTCGTGGGACAAGGGCCAGATTATCCCCCTCATTGCTGCATCTTTACCTGTCAGACTGGGGTGATCAGTTCTTTTACGTTTGCCCAGCAATCAGATCACAGAGAGAAGAGGCTCGTTTCTATTTGATCACTGTTTAAAAATGGCCAGCAGTTGCGATCCCCAATGCACAGGACAAGAACGGTGAACACAGGACATGAAGCCCCACCTCCTAATGACGCCAGAGTCTATCCCATCCCCAAATAGCCCAAGAGTGTCCCCATGCACAGACTTGGCCCCTAACTTAATGCGGACTTCACTCCCAAACTGAGAACAGTTTTTTAGAGCAGTGGTTCCCAAAGTTGTCTGGGCTACGACCCATCTAATATAGGTTTACCAACTCAGGACCCACTTCTAGGAAATTTAACTGTTACCAATATGAATAAAGGACTTTTCAAATAACAAAGTTTTAATACATTTTTTTTATTACTTAATTCTACAGGCAGGGCCCACTCAGTATTCGCTCGCGACCCACCAGTGGGTCCCGACCCATAGTTTGGGAAACCCTGTTTTAGAGGACTAAATTTAGCACGGATTTGGGCGATTTGGTCTACATGTAGGCTGGTTTGGGGGCTTTGCATGGGGATGCCCCTTGCCGAATTCTGATTCGATTCAGACTTTATAGTATACGGGGACAGAACCTAAAAGATGCTTTCTTGCTTTAATAGCCTCCTTGAGAACAGAAGTTAAACATAAAGGCCTCTTCTTAGAGGTGGGTTTTTTTTAATTTTTAAGGCTAGTACCTTCCACCAACTTTTGTTCAACTGAAGCCTGTCCTGTACAGGTCTGGCTTTTCCCAAAATGTTCCACAGTGCCTAACAAATAGAAAGTCCTCCTCTCAGCATCCAAATCTCATCCACACGCTTAGACATTTTAGCTCACCCTGCCCAACTGCACACAGAACAGGTAGCATTTCAGTTTCCTGCCTAGCAATCTATATTTCGCTTGCAGGATTTCCTGACTAAATTTTAGGATGCTGTTGGTGCCCGCCTTTATATCTTTTTAGGAAAAACTAAAACAAGAAGAATGAGAAACCAGAACAACAAAAGGGGCACTAGCTGACCCTAACTGTGAGCTCTCTATGCTGACTGCCTTAAAATAATGAATTCACTTATTTTGTTACGAATATCCACAGGGTTGAGGTTCTCACCTTACATATTGGTCACAATGACTAGAGCTCCAAATCCAGCGCCACAGAGTTAAGCTCCTCAGCCCTATTTCACATTATCTTTTTGTTGCAGTGATTCTCATTGTCTTTCCAGCAGGCAGTAGGGTATACACATGAAGCACTTTGGGGGCACATCATTTAGGGTATCAGAGTTAATAAGTAGGGCTTGATTAAGAACCAGTGATTAAGCAGCTCAGAAGTGGAGCAAACTGTGTGGAAAGAAGGGAATAGCTGGTTTGATTCCCAGCCCCTCCCCGGAAGTAAATAATGGCAGACCACTTCTTATTATCTGTCAAGAAAACTTCATAGAAGTCCCATGTCAACCCAGAGTCAGATATGACTTGGTGGTGCCCCAAAACGGCAACAATGTGCATCAGGCCAGCGGTACCTGTGAGCAGCTTGCTTACAGCTTGCAGCATTTGCAGCATTTGAACCATCTTCAACGGGCAGACCCCACAGAGTGCATAACAATATTCCAGTCTGGAAGTTACCAGAGCATGGGTTACTGTGGTCAGATCATTTCTTTCTAGGAAAAGTCCTAACTGATATATCAACCAGATTCAGAAGTACACATTCCTTGCTGCTTCCACCATTACTATCACTTGAACTTCAAGGTTGAGATAATTGTGCATCAAACAAGTTTGGATACTCTTTGCAGCACACGAACCTCCCAAAGGTTTATGAGGACCAAAATCTCTGTATGAAACTGAGGGGAAGGTGAATGTTGGTGGAGATTCCAGGCAGGACTCACCTGGCTCAGTTATTCTCCATCTTTTCCCTTTCCCCCCCTAACAGCTAGGGAGGGGAGGGTCCATGTGAGCTTCATGGTAACTTCACTGCATGGTTCAATGTGATTCCATGTTTTGTGTTTGCCACAGTCCCTGCCAAGGCTGTTCAGTGCGTAAGCCTCTGGATTCAGCTTTAGTGTATTGGTCCACATTCAGCCTATGATTGGCTCCAGGCAAATGTCAAGCAAATGAACTGCCTCTCCTGACTCAGGATGATTTGAGAAAAGGAGCTAGGTATTATCTGCATACCTGTGGCAGCTCGTAGTTTGACATGCAAGGTGATCACAAGCTCTTACCAGCTGACCACTGGCCACAAAAACATGTACCACTCCTTGGGTGGGTTGTGCATCAACAGGCCAAGGAAAAGCACATGTTCCTTCAGCCAGCATCCCTAATTTATTTGTGCCTTCTTCCCTTCCATTTCTCTCCCAATACACATGCATATACAAGGCGATCCAAATGAAAAGGAACTGCAAGTTAGCTTATGGGGAAAAAAATGGCAAGGATGTTGTGTGAAAACATTGTTTCAATTTGGTAATGAGGGAAGTGACCCAAATCCCTCCACAATACCAACTGAAAACAGGAAACACAGAGGCAAAACAACAAGGAATGAAAAGAGGAGATCAGCCAGTTTGGTCTAATGGTTAGGGAGCCAAATCTTGTTGTTGTTTTTGTTGTTGTTGTTCTTCACTTTCCTTTTGATTTTTTTTCCTAACATTGTCAGGTAGCAGCACCCTCCAATCACACCCTATGCTTTAATGACTTTTAAATAAAAAGTCCAGGTCCTTGTACCTTTAGGTTTTCAGAAAATCCAGATCTTCAGACCTTTGTTTTGTGGAGTCTACAGGAATGTGGGTTCTTAAATCCTGGGTTGCTGTGCAAGGAGTAGGGGGGAGATGATGGGGAAGAAGTCTATGCGGTTCAAACGCCTCCGGAATCTTTTTAGAGGAAGAGAACAAGTATGTTTTTATTGTTCTTTGCATTTGAGAGAAGCATTCCTCTGAGAACACGGGTATCTGGTTCCTGAGCAGTAAGAACTCGAAGGGGAAAGGTTGGCATCCTACCCATGGGATGGTGGTCTACCTCCTCCAAAGATGGAAAAGTATTCAGCCGAAGTCCACATGTGTTCAGTACAGACTGGCAAAGAAATATATTTTCAGAGTGACCCACAGCACTCTTTGGATAGCATGCATTATCCTGCCTACAACTCAGAACGGTTGTGAATTCCAAGCAAAACATGTGGACACTACCTTGAAAACCCATCTCCTTACACTCTTAGAAGGCTACCGCTGGTGTTCAGCAGCACTGAAAGCTAGTCCACAAAGTATATGAGCTCACAGAAATAATATGCTTATCTGTTACCATGTAATATTCAGCATTTCCTCTCTTTTAGATTATCTATTCCTATTCACCCCAGCTTTTGGCTGAGGAAACAGTTTCCCCTCTGCTACTTCTGGCATTGTTATCATTTGTAGTTTGTTCATTTTATATTTTGCTTTTATTGCTGAAACCTGCCCTTAGACCTTCAGGTATAGGACAAGATAAAAATGCAAATAAATAAATAGTGCTTGCCATAGGCAACCATATGAGTGACTGTTTAGATTTTTGTTATTATATCACATGTTGCTTATTATTCACTTGAGACACAGTGCATGTGCTTCAAGCTTTGTGTTTCACGCTCTTATTAAGGATGACCACAACACCTCTAAATGATGCTGAAGGCAGTTTGGTCTAGTGGTTAGGGAGCCGGATTCTTATCTGGGGATACCGGGTTCAATTCCGCCCTCCCCCATGAAGCCAGCTGAGTGACCTTGGGCTAGTCACAACTCTCTTCTGAGCTCTCACAGCCCCACCTATCTCACAGGATGTTCTGTTGTGGGGAGAATAATAGAAAAGCTTTGTCAGCTGCTTTGAGTCCCCTTAAATGGGTGAGAAAAGCTGGGTAGAAAAACCAAGTCTTCTTCTATTGCAATTCATGGGTTTCAAGATGCTTCTAGCCCAGTTGAAGGAAACCCTACAAAATCAAATTGGTTAAGTTGTGCACACTGATTTGCTTGTTATTATGAATCTGCTCCTTCCTGAAAGCAATAAATGTAATTTATGATATGGTATCTGTCATGTAGCCTACAGTGTGAGCCATTTTATTGCACTTTATTTTCTTAATTAATTTTGTGATATAAAAAAATTACATTCATTTATCTGTAAATTCTTTTCATTCATAACAGGATTTAAGCAGCTTTGGTTATACGAGTATTGTGATGTCTTCACATCAATTATTAAAATAAATAAGTTTCCATTCGCCAGAATAGAGGGCAATGTCACCATGTTGGTAATTTTAAAAGTCTTTTATTACAATGTAGTAATAAATTATTACATTTGATGACGATGATAATGATGATAGCAATTCTATTTGTGGGTCTTTTGACATAAGTTTCCATGTACCCACTTTCTACCTGTCACTTTCCTGCAGGCAGTAATTCCCCCTCTCAAAGAGTATTTAACTGGAAAGGAGGAGGAGGTTGGAGTGGAGTGAAGGAATAGGCAAGAAGAAACAAGCATGTCAGGAGGAGAAGGCAAGCAGGGCAAGCAAAGAGGAAAGACAGTAAGGCCATGGCCACACCTTTACTTTAACCCTTTTTTAGCCCATCTTCAGGTCTGACTGCTCACACGCTTTCATTTCTGTTTCATTTGTGGACTTTCCTTTCAGGAAAGCCCAAATGGAGGGTGGAATGGTTACAAATAAAACAGATAGAAATGAAAACGTGTGAGCAGCAGTCAGGCCTGAAGATGGACTGAAGAAGATTTAAAGTGAAGGTGTGACCATGGTCTAAGACAAGCTGTAGAGAAAGCAAGTAGATGGGCAATGGAAGGCTAGTGTGTGAAAGATGGTGGCAGAAGCATTCGGTAACTGGTACCATGGTGTAGGAGAGGTGGAGCAAATTTACATGAAATATTTGCTTTAATTCACCTTGATCACAATCCATTGCTCTGCAGTTTGGATGGATGGAAGTGAGGCCATCCATTGCCCTTCAGAGGGCACTTTACCAAACCTGGCAAATAGGCAGACACCTGCCTGGGAAGAGAGCAAAGTGGCATTCATATTCCAACTCCATAAATTGACCTGAGCTGGGGGGGAAGGGTGCAGATTCACACTCACCAGACTAGTACTGGTATAAAAATCCCATACTAGGCTGGTCATGTTGAAATGTAGTGGGGGCATTTGCACTACAAGCACTGCAACAGTCCTGTGTATGGCCAGCAGTGCTTGCTGTGTGAATGGCCAGCCCAGATCACCATGGCAATATCCAAACCGACATCTGGTGCAAAGTCAGACGTGGCCATGGTGATCCAGATGCTGCCAATGACTGTCCAGCTGCTGTCACGCTGGCTGCTCGCCCCTTCACTGCACAGGACCCCGAACAGGAGTGAATCCACCCTCCCAGGAGAGGTCCAGATGCTGCTGGTCAGCCTGTGGACTGCTTTTCAGCTCTCCCCAGTTGGATCATTCCAGGGAGGGGGTAAGCACCTCTGGAAGATATGCAGTGGTACTTTGCATATAAATAGGCCTCATCAGCAAGCACAGTTGAAGCCTAGAAGGCCCAGAAGCAGCTCTGTGATAAGCCCTCTAGCATGCAGCCCTCTTCATTTTGTGAAAGAAGGCTGGTCTTTTACTATTCAGCTTTCAGTGAGTAAAAATAAACGCTTGGGGAATGTATAACCATCACGAATCGTTCTCCAGCATTTTTTGTTGGTTTGTTTGCAAACCTCTCTTAACTCCCCCACATATTCGTATCTACAAATTGTAGTTGTATGTTTTAATTTAAGAAATGAGAGGCCTTCTATTAAAAAAAAAAATCTGAAAAGCTTAGGGAGTTGTATTTGTTAATGTACGAATCTTTTTCTCTTCCCCTCTTGTTTTAGTAGGACAGATGCCAAACTCTTTTTTTTTTATGAATTATGAATGCAGAAGGCTTCTTTCCAAATGAAGTTGCTGGAAATTTGCCATCTGAATGATGCATTTGCTTTGCAGGATGCCAGCAGATTTCTGTTTAAGCCAAAATTGAATGATTACATCACTTTTTCCCTCTAAAGAAAAATTCCAGCCGAGGGGGAGGGGGAAATGGGATGTACAGAGAAGTTGCATAGGAAAACCACCTGTAGAGGGCAAAAGTATTTGGGTGTGTTTTTCCCCCCTATCATAAAGAAAAAGGGAACAGTTCCCTTCTGCTGGCAAATTACTATCTTCGTTATAAACAATTTTCAGGTTCTAGATAGTGAAAGTGTACCTTTTTCTTGCAAAGTAAAGGTAACATTATTATTGGGGTTTGCCTTCGTGCTAGGAAAATATCTTTGTCCATCTTATATAGCAGAGTCTGGTTTGCAGCATCAGGCAAAATGGTTTCGCATATGCTCCAACGGGGAACAATAATGGAACAGAGACCTTCGGAATGGAAAGAATGCCTTTTGCCTCTGCTACTGTCACTCTGTGTGTGCATAGGTTTCTAAGGGTGCCTCCAGATGTGGCCTAAAACCTGTTATTCTTACAGGGCTACCTTGGGAAAGCCAAATACTATTGCAGCATTTCCAGTATAGCCCTGGGTTAATTGATGGATAACTGGATATATCAGTATTATGGGAAATCCTGAAAGGTCAGGGCCTTCTGATATAAAATGGAATCCAAAGAAGCCAGCCAAATGTGCAAAAAATGACAAAGGAAGCAGAATGGGTGCTTCTGGGAGGCACACGGCTACACTTGTAGTGCCACCAAAGAGGGTCCCACATAGTATAGTGGAGCAAGATGTCATTTTGGGCATCCTAGTCCAGTCTACACACTATCCTGTGTGAACAGAGTTTGCCAGGAGGAGGAGGGGCCTTCCTTAACTCACACCAGCATGCAGGAGGGAGGCCTGTGGAGCCCTTTCTCATCAGGTCTACTGGCAAGTGCAGAAAAAGCCCTAGAGTTCACAATGAGGGATATGCCTTCATTAGTGTCATTTTGATGGAAGTAGGGAGGGAGATGCACTTTCCTTCAGACAAGCCTACTTGCAAGCTCCCTAAAAGCTTGATATCAAGCTTTTACTTGAAGACCTGAAGCAAGGGTGTCCAACTGTATTGCTCCACATCTTCCTGAACTACTGGATGGATGGATGGATGGATGGATGGATGGATGGATGGATGGATGGATGGATGGATGGATGGATGGATGGATGGATGGATGGATGGATGGATGGATGGATGGGTGCGTGGGTGCATGGGTGCATGGGTGCATGGGTGCATGGGTGCGTGGTGCACTGCTGCCGATCATGAGACCAGAAACATGGTAATCAGTCATTTGCAGAAGCAGCATCACAGCAGGGAAACTGTGAGACAAAAAGCTGTTGATTAATCAGCAGCTTTTTTCCCTCACAGTTTTCCTCACACGCTGCACAGATACTGCAGATTATTGATCATCCTGTATGGACAATGGGAAGCCACTATGCAGTGGGACAGTTCCCACACTCTCTGTGCACTTTTCACATGTCCTGTCTGGATAACAGGAAGCAGCTGCACAGGGACTATAAAGTATTAAAGTCTGGAGGAACCCCAAGGCAGGCAGGTTGCCTCTAAAGGCCATTTGCAGAAAGTCAAGAGCCTTTGTCTTCTGTTCAAGAGTGCCCAAAAGCAACTGCTGGGCCACAGTGTGAGACAGAACGCTGGACTAGATGGGCTGTGGCCTGATCCAGCAGGGCTCCTCTTATGTTCCTATGTACAAATTTCTTGACTTCAGCAATATTGTGTGCATATCTGGACCCAAAGAGAACAGTATGAGAAAGATATGCAGCAAAAATAAGTAAGCGTGGGACGGAGTAAATGAGAAAACAGTATCAAATACAAAGAAAAGACACAAATTAAGAATATAGAAGTCTTGTTTTTTAGAAAACGGAACTTAATGGATATCTTTACTTCCCTCAATACTTTTACCTATGGGAACTACAGAAGGGTACTGTATGTCCTGTTACTGAATCTGAGCACAAACCGTCATCAAAACCACAGGCCTGAGATTTGCTGCCTCACAGCATAATTACCTCTGAAAAAGAACCTGCTGCTAGATTTCACTCACTCTTTTCAGACCTCTCCCACACCATCAGCTATTACAGTCACAAAAGCCTGAGACAGAAAGGGATTTGAGTGTTGTGGGAAGCACGGAAATCAGGGAATACACTTGGAAAAATGCAAAAAAAATGTCTGTGGCTTGAATGCAGACATTGAAGAAAACGTCTGTAGCCTAAATGCAGTGGCGCACACTGTTTACAAAGTTTGGTGAAGGAAAGCCATGCAGATCCTGGAAGGTGAAACCATGAATCATATATGAGCTATGTTTTGGGTGTGTTGAGTAGGGGTGTGTACAAATGCAATTTTTGACATTCGATTCAGTTTGAATCGAATATTCAAATGTTTGAATTTGTACACATAGAGAAAAAATGAATGTATTCAAATTCAAACCAATTTGAATACATTTGTATCTATTCGTATGAATGTTCGATTCTTTACGACAGTGTTTCCCAAAGTGTGGTGCGCGTACCCCCAGGGGTACAGGAAGAGTTTGGTGGGGGTACGCGTTGCACCGGAGTTTGGTGGGGATCACGTGGGAATATCCACTGCACCGTGCTTAGCTGCGCCCACAGAACAAGGAAAGAAATAGGTGTGTATCACAGTTTTTCCACGGGAACTGGGGCCATCGTACATCATATCGCAACTCATTATGGCGGGAACTTCTGCGCATCCTTCGCGCAGCTCGGGTTTGTCCATTTTTAAACTGCGGGAACATTAACAGTTGACGTTGAGCCACGGAGCTGTTTAAACGCCACAGAATTACAGTGTTATCTAACGGTCTTGTGAGGCATGACACGGTGTGAATATACTGCGCTTCATTACAGAGACAACTTACTTCTTTAATAGTTAGTTCCGGGCGCCTGTTATCGTGCTTTAGTAAGTTCCACTGATTTTGATATTTTTTAAAAATACAATTTTTATTATTATGAGGGGTACTCAGCGTTACGAAAATTATAGAAGGGGTACACATATGTCAAAAGTTTGGGAAACACTGCTTTACGATGATATGAATGTCAACAACATTCGTATGTGTCTGTACACATCCGTACGCATCCCATTTTTATCCCATATGCATCCCGTTTTCATCCTGTACGTATCCATACAAATGCGTATAGGTACAAATAAGATTCATATGGATACGTATGTATTGTCTAGGTATTCATTACACATACGAATGCCCAAATAATTTGTACAAATGATTTGAAACATTCAAATTCATTCGAATGTTAAAAAAACAAATGAAAAGATGTTTGCTTCGAATTCAAATGTCTAAATTTGAATGAATTCAACTGAATTTTGAATGTTCCGAATATTCTTGCACATCCTTAGTTTTGAGTAAAGCTGTGTAACTGCGGTTTCATCAGCCACAACTGTCCCGGCAGGAATAAAAACCTGACAAAGGACCTTCCTGCATGGGAGCTTGTTCCAGAATATTCCAGGTTCCAGAACCTGCCATAGTCTGCAGTAGCTCTTGGGTTGTAGGTTCTTATTCTGGAATATCATCTGGAATAAGGCCTAGTGCAGGAAGGGCCAAAAAGACTCCAGGATTTACAAAGGCACCAAATACACGAGGGCAGCAAAACCGTAAGGATCTCAGAGCAGGTTACAAAGAGCAGGCTAATGGGGACCTGAATGCCGAGGCCTTTCTGCACTTGGCCCTGTGGTGCACATTGGGGAACTTCTGGAGAGGAGCATCTGCACTTGCAGGAGATGTTTCCACACCAGAAATCCTGCACCACAAACATCCAAATCCTTACTTTTCGCAGCCACCGGAAAGACCATTCACACCTCTTCTGGGTGCCAGGAGTCAGAAGTCATCTGACGTGCTACACAAGCATGATAGCACATCAGGGAAACTAGTGCGCATGTGCAGGATGTCACCATTGTCCCAGTGATGGCGCACATGCACTGGTGTCTGGACACACGGCTGCTATTGACTATACCTCTGATTATATGTTAACATGTGTTTTATGTTAATGAAATATTGCCTATGGCTGCTGACACTTTTCCTTCCATGTAATGTAACCCCGACTTTGATAAAACTGCTCAGTCCTTGACTGTAAATACGTTGAATGTTATATGCATATACCTTCTTATGGCACTATGAAACACAGGGTTGGGACAAAACCAACCAAAACTCAAGTTCAGGATTGAAGGGTGTGATCAAACAGGGTTTTTTAACTACTCCTTCTAGAAAATGTGCTCCTTCTATAGCCAACCAAAAAATAAATATAGACATTCAAGTAGTTAAAGGAATAATCCTACCTCATATTCCTGCACGCTGCTCTGCTTTCATCACAAACTTTGACAAAGCCTTCCTTATAACAAGGGCTCATCACTAATTGGCCACTCACCTGCCTGGCTTTCCATGGCCCTGTTTGGTTGCTCACTGGCAAAAAGAGTTGCTTTGGGTATTTCTTCCGTATGAGAAAGAGACACTCATCCCCACATTTCAGGACATCATATGATGTATGCAGAGGTTTTCTTTCTTTCTTTCAGTTTTCTTTAGGTGTATGCAGAGGTAAAACGCTTGGTGTCCCTGACTCCAGTTCTCCCAGGGGGCACTCCTTTAAGCAATTCAGATTGCACTTCAAATAAGTTCCCACTTATGTAAGCAGGTAGGATTGACATAAGAACATAAGAACATAAGATAAGCCTTGCTGGATCAGGCCACAGCCCATCTAGTCCAGCATCCTGTCGCACACAGTGGCCCACCAAATGCTCATGGGCATCTCAAGCAGAGACAAGGACAAACCTTCTCCTGCTCTCGAGTCCCAGCAGATGGCCTTTGAAGCACCCCAGTTCCTCCCCCCCTCAGCCTGAAAGATGCATCTAGGCATTCATTCTAGTAGCCATTGATACATCTGTCATCCATAAATTTGTCTAACCCTACCTTAAAGCCATCCAGACTGGTAGCTGTCACCACCTCTTCCGGCAGCACATTCCATAAGCCGATGACCCTCTGGGTGAAGAAATACTTCCCCCTGTCAGACCTTATTCTCCTACCCATCAGCTTCATAGAGTGCCCCCTGGTTCTAGTGTTGTACGATAGAGAAAAGAAATTTTCTCTATCCACCCTTTCTATACCGTGCATAATTTTATATACTTCAATCAGGTCTCCTCTTAAACTTCGTCTCTCCAGACTGAAGAGGCCCAGACATTGCAGCCTGGTTTCGTAAGGGAGGTGTTCCAGCCTCTTAATCATTCTGGTTGCCCTTCTCTGCACCTTCTCTAGTTCCACAATATCCTTTTTGAGGTGTGGTGACCAGAATTGTACACAATACTCCAAAGCCGAGAGACAGTGATTGGGAAAGATGTCAAGAATTGCAATGAACCATGTGCAGACCAGCCATACTGTCACACATCATTAGAGTTTTGTAAAAAATACATAAAATTAATTACAGTCAGACCTCCGTATCCATGGGGGATACATTGTGTCCTACTGTAGTTAACAAAAAGCTGCAGATAATTCAATATCCTGTCTGTCCAAGGCCTCGAAGAAGCTTCAGGTAGGCCTAATGGCACTGGGGGGTGGCGGGCTGAAACCGAGGTCCGACTGTACATTAGAAGTCTTAAAAAAAAAAAACAGCTTCCCACTGAGTAGGGCTGGGTTCGGTCTAACAATGTCAAAACAGGTAGATCACGTTGAGCTTCAAGAGGACGTAGTTTTGCTTGCTTACTTGCTTCAGTTCCAGTTCCATCCAGTTTCCTTGAGCTATTTTGAAGAATATGGTAAGGATTGATTGAGGCTCTTCAGCTCAATTCAAGAAGTCCACAACGGTTAGCTTTCACAAGCCTATCATATATTATTCACGAGACATCTAGAAGAAATTCTAGAGTTCAAACATAATATTAATGTATCTGATTATACTTTACTTTGCTTGGAGGTCTCTGTGTGCCCTGCAGGGACACAGCCACCATTGTGTGAGTCCAGTTTTTGCAAAGAGCCCGAGAAGCAAGTGGGTGTACTTTGGGATTATTTGGCTGGCTGAGCTTGGTGTTTGTTTATTAATAATTGTACTGTGTGCAAAATATTTTTTTTGTCTTAGTCTGCACGACATGAGAGAGATATTTTTAACATCTTTGCCTAGAGCTGCCCATCCCATTTGTGGGTTTTTTAGACTTCTGCAGTTTGTTGGGGGTTTGCTGTGGCCTTATCTCAGTCTCAGCGTTTCTTTCCAATTTTATCTTCTGAAGGCGCTGTGCTGAATTTGACCTTTCCAGAAAGTGAGTGATATGGGCTTCTGTCATGGATTAGTTCTTTAGGACAAATTAGGACAATGTTAATGCTGGTAAACAGGAAGAAAGCCCAAAGAATTGTGGGAATGTCCCTGAATTTTATTTTATTGCATTGCATTTTGTTCCAAGCTAGGAACAAAATAGAAATGGCTAAACTGTATCAAAACATGACCAAATGTTTCCTTGAGCTCTCTTAGTGCACACTCCACACTCTCCATAGTTTTCACATTGCTGCAAATGCTAATGAAAAACTTCCCTCTCATGTGTAAGATGTTGTTCCACGATCTTATCACTTACCTGACTGGTATGGTATAATAATAGCATACCAGTCAGGTGAAGCAAAGTGGGAACCATCCACATTTCAAGAACACTAAGCCCCAAACTTGAAGTGTGGATGGCCAGATCTCCATGGCATCAGTTACAGCAACATCCAGTGAGTGCCCAGATGTTGCCATGGCAATTGGGGTACAGCACGTGACTGTGCAGCTACACCACCATGTCCACTCACAACATCACACCCAGAAGATTTTAGCTGTCCACACAACTAGTTACGACCAGTGAGGGGTTGGTGAACTCTGGAAGAGCACCAGTGGTGCATGTGGACACACTTGCCCAGTGAGCAGACTTAGGCTGCATCCCCATGCACTATATAGTCTGAATTGAGTCCGAATTTGGTAAGGAGCGTCTCCATGCAAAGGCCCCAACCGGACTTGAATTAGTGGGCAGGATTTCATATCCTGTGCCCACCATTCCTGTCCTGTGTGTTGGGGATCACAACTGTTTGGGCATTTTTAGCAACAAATGGTGACTGAACAGAAATGAGCCTCTTTCCGAGTCTCTTTTCGCCCCGCCCCTCCTCGATTGCCAAGCCAGGTGAACGTGCAAGGCAAATAGCAGCTTCTGAAACGTGCATGCAATAACTGAGCATCCCAGTTTTACAGCGAAAGATGCAATCGCCATCTCACAAGTCTCTTTCATTGACCATTATTCCATCCCCCCTCCCCGATCACCAAGGCAGGCATGATAATTTAATTTAAGTTGCTCGCGAGTGCCAGATCTGGAGGGGGAGCCTCCTGGTTATCCCACTGCCTTCAGCAGCTAGGTGGGTGAGCACCTGGGAGAGGACCTTCCCGGTAGTGGCCCCCAGGCTGTGGAATGGCCTCCCCCTCGAGGTGCGTCAGGCCCCTTCTCTGTTTTTGTTTAGGAAGGCGGTGAAGACGTACCTCTTCACTCAGGCCTTTGGTTAAATGTCCCCCATGCTTCCACCATTGTAAACACTGCTGTTTTTAAACTGTTTTTGTGTTTTTAATGCTGTATTTTTAAATTTTGTACTGATTTTAGGATTGATCTAGTTTTTGATATGTTTGTTTTTAAATGTTGTGAGCCGCCCAGAGACCCTTGGGTATGGGGCAGGATATAAATATAAATATAAATAAATAAACTGCCATACCAGGTGGAGCAAAGGTGCACACCTCTATTAAACTGCTGCTAAGCCCCATAGCGGCTTTGCAGAACAATTTTTATTTTTACTATTATATTTTTATTGCCTTTCAGCCCTATGGGCCATGAAAGGGGGGAGAGGTATTTCCTTGTCATCGCTACAGCGGGCGGCACCTCCGCTAAACTGCCACCAAACCCTGTAGCAGCTTTGCAAAGAGATCTGGCTATTTCATATTATTTTTATTATTATCATATTATTATTGCCTTTCAGCCCTATGTGCCACAAGGTGTTGGGTGGCATTTTCCTGCCATCACTACAGCAGGTGGCACAGGGGTTGGTGACATCAGCCCAGCTTCCTGTCAGGGGATAGGGGACGGAGAGAAAAAGATTCTCTTTCTCTGTGCAGGGGTTTAGAGTGGTTTGCATGGGGAACTGAGCCCGCGTTATCAGGAGACACATGATGTCTCAATTCGAACACGGCCCCGCATCCAAACTAAAATTAGTCCAATCCACAGTAAATGGAGCGTATGGGGACACGGCCGTAGGCTTACTAGAGGATTAGTGTGAACAGATCCTCTATGTGCTAGTTCTTTGGTTTATGTTCCAGTTAAACCATATGTTGAGACAGGAAAATGTGAGATTGCTGACTGTATGGCAGACATTTCATTAAGCCTCCTGAAATTTTTGCCAGGAGTGGAAATAAACCTGGATTGCCCATGAGAGTAGAAAGAGTTTTAAAAACCCAAGATCCCATCTGATTTTTAAAATGTAGCCAGGGCTGATGGCCAGAAGATCAAAGTAAGAACATGAAGTTTTTCCCCTTTGTCTTAAACCCTACAAGAAGAAACAGTTCCATTGTGAGGAGAAAATGAGAGACAGCTAGGCTTCCGCGACTAAGGTTTAGCTCGGAAACATTAGCATGATGCATCGTCTACAGCCCCCTCCGTTTTATAAATGCAAAAAATGCTGAATCATGCATTTGAGGGCATCAGGGCTCATTGTTGTGCATTTTCTTTTCATGCTATTTTTAAAATATACATTGAAATGCCACTTGCTAAATTAGGCTTCCAAACATCAGGAAGATTTGGTTTCATGAAGATTTGGAGGTTGAAGCACCATGTATAATTGCTATAACTGGGTTTGTTTGTTTTCTTTTTCTGTTTTTATTTCTGTTATTTTAATTCAGATAATAAACCTTGGTTTTATGCTTTGGGGGAAAAGAGTGAATTCCCACCTTCAGGCTTGTAATAACAGGTGACTAAAGATGGGAATTCACTCCTTTTTCCCAAGGACAAAAACTAAGGTTTTCCTCTTTGCCCTGGTCTTTGGCTAAATGGGAATATACTGCCTCGTCCCACTTTACAGGCACTGTTTTAATATATACTGTTGTTGCTTTAATATATGTCTGATTTTAAATGTTGTTACCTGCCCTGAGACCTTTGGGTATAGGGTGGGATAGAAATGCAAATAAATAAATAAAAATCTTAATTAAAACGATACAAATAAAATCAGAAAAACAAAACAAATTCAGGTTATAGGAATGAAATGGATTCTTCTTCAGGGGAACTAAATGTTACTTGACCTTGGGCATTTCCTTGGATACACGGACTAGGATCTCCTGCAGAAGCCTGGTAGCAATAAAACCAAGACAAAGTGTTCCAATCTGGAGCTGCTAACTGGGACTGGGGCAGCAACCCTTAGGTTACTAAGGCACAATTTCACTTTTTGCAAAAATTCTGGCATTGCATGGGGTTTGTATGAAGGAGACATCCGAAGGATATTTGCTATTAAGTGTAAACAGGGTCTAAGGGGCGGACGCTTTAGAGCATATGAACTCCCTCCTTCCCAACCCACCTGAACACTCACCTCATGTGCAGATGGGTGTCCAGGCACCACCAACTTTATTGCATGGAACTGTCACTGGGGCAAAGGTGTGACACACAGTAGGTGTGACACACGTGACACTTACTGGCTCTGGCACTAGCACAAGGTAGGTGTATGTGTGGTGCAGTTCAGCCTGCACCACGCATAGTCCACGCAGGGTGAGCTCCTGCACAGAAGGAGCAATTTCTGCTCCTACCTCGCCAAGTGTGAACTGGCCTTAAGTCAATTGCAGTCAATGATGCAGAACCACGCATTGCTAGGATTCCGTGAGTGCATTGGTATGCAGCAGTTTTAAGTAGAAGGGATCTGTGGATTGGGGCTTTGAAGGCAGCAAAGAAGGGGCAAAGACTTCCTACTTCCCTCACAGCTCTCACAGATAGGCCACCAAAAGAATAATGCCCCCCCCAACAAAATTCCCAAGCCCATGTCTCCTTCAGAGATGAGTTTGAAGAATATCTGTTCTCTTCCACCATGGGTCATCTGAGATCAAATGGGTGGTTTTGCTGAATATGCCTACATTCCCGCCTTTTTAAGAAAGTGTGTCCAATTTGTAGCTACCAGGGATGTGCACAAATAAGTTTTTTGGCATTGATTTGTTACAAATCAAATGTTTGAAAATTTGTATTCTTTCAAATAGATCCCCTTCGAATGTGGTAGGATTCTATTTGATACAAATAGATTCTATCTGATACAAATGCGTACTTATCCGATACATATCCAGCATGAATGTATATGTACTAATACATATTCAATACATATCCGATACATATCCCTATTTTAATGACTGTCCAAACTATTCATACAAATGTTCCAAAACATTTGTATTAGTACGAATGTCGTAACATTTGATTTGTGTATGAATGTCCGAATTCAGTACAGATTCATACGAATAACAAACGTTATAAATATTCATGCATATCCCTAGTAGCCACTATATCATAATCTTACTATTATTAGATTCTTCTTTTAAATGCCAACTTCAGACCTCAGAGCAGCATGGTATAGTTGCTAGAGTGCTAGACTAGGTCTTTGGTACACAAGGTAGAAAGGTAGAAATCCCCCAAGGAGCTGAAACACTTTCCTTATGAAATCAGGCTATGATGGTTAGGGTGGTTGACCCTTAAAATATATATAATCATTTTATCTTTCACCTGTCTCAGGAAGAAATCCAGCCTGATGTTGATGAATAAAATCTTGAAACACTTGTTATAACCATTACGTCTGCAAATATTTTATAATCATTGTTCACCAATGAAATTGGTCTGTAATTTTTTGCCAGGGTTGGGTCCTGCGCTTCTTTAGGAGGTGCAATTCTATGGAAGTGCTCAGTCAATACTTATTTTGTTTTTTGGAGGTCACCACTTTTCCCCCTGGCTGCTAAAACCAGTTTCACCATGTCTTTTCAGCATTCTCGCAAGACTGGAATGTCTACAGGAGGAACAAGTAGCAATTTCACACAAAGGATAACCTTCCTTCTTCCAAGGGTTGCAGCCTTCAGTTTGTTGTTGCTTGTCTGTTTCTTCTCCTATACTGTCTTATAATTTGCTCTTCGTTGCTTTCAGCTAGCTAAAAGTATTTCGGGTAGGCAGGGACTGTTAAAAATCAACATCGGGAATAATTTAAGGCTGTCTAATGCAAAAGTGAGTTGACTGAACTAGATAATGCCGAGAGAAAACATCTTATCACTTAGCTGATAGGTTCTTTCACCCTGAAAGTGAACTGAAACTGGATTAAAACTTAGGTGTGAATGCAACCTTAAAGTTTCAAAAAATCACACTCTAGTAGCTTGGAAGTTAAACTCAAAAAGACAGATACAAACACTGTGCTCAAGACATTTGGGTGTTTTTTTTTTGAACCCATGTAGGAGTAGGTCAATGAACTATCATAGGATAACAAGATGAGAACATAAGAGAGAGAAAAGACTGCAGTGGAGATAGAAAACTAAATTCTCCTTCACCAGGTTTTATTGCTATCACTGAAAATAAAAATAATTTAAAAATCTGTGTCTCTGGGTCTGGTCACACTTTAAAGTTTTAGTTCATCTCAGGGATGGACATGAAAGTCAAGCCACTTCTGAGCTGGAAAGGCCTGGTCACACCTGTGATGCAGCAGGTAAGCTGTATGTCGTGGCAGGTTTGAGATGTTGGCAGCAACAACAGCAGGGTCAAGTTGTTGTTTTTGATGGGGGGTTGGGGGGTTGAGATGCGTGCAGGGGGGTTAGGTTGACCATGACAGCAACAGCAATGGAAGCAGAGGGGTACCAAAGGGATGGTGGTAGCAGCAGTGGCAGCAGGTTGTCTCTGGCACAGGGGTACTGGGGGTGGCAGTGGCAGCAGAGGTGTTATAGTGGTACAGCCATAGGCATGGCATAGTGGGGGGCAGGAGGAGTACCTGGGTGCCATCATCAGTGGCAGGGTGTCTGAGATGTCAACAGTGGCAGGGTGGCAGCAGCAAGAGTGGATGTATTGTGGCGTCTGTAGCCCTTTGCCTGGCTGATCAGAAATGGCTGAAACAGACTTCCCTTCCAAGCAGAAAAGTCATAGGAGAAAATGGTGCCTAAGGGCGAATCCCCACAGCAAGCTTATTTCGCTTTCCCTAAACCGAAATAATAGAACCGGATGCAAATGCGAATCTGCCTGTTCCCAATACTTTTAACTTAATTGCGTTGGATCCGGATTCTGAGGATCGTACGTGGCGTACGTGACTCAAGGGGGGACTCCAGTGGCTACTTTTTAAAAGCCGCTTTTTGGGGCTGCCCTGCCCTCTTCCTCCTGGCATGGACGCGCCACCCATAAGGGACCCCTTCACCGAGCCTAACTGGGTGGCTGGGTGGCTGCCGCTTCCATGGATGGAGGAAAAATGGCAGCGGGCAGCCAGCCAGTGATTCTTTCCCCTCCTCTCCCCATTGCTCAGGGCACACAGCAGCAGCGGCAACTAAAGCCCCTTTGCTTTAAACATTCAAATTCAGCTGCTTTCCTCCCTTTCCCTTTCTAAAGTCAGAACTCCAAAGAGCTAGAATTGCACAAAATTGCAACATTGTTATTCCAACCATCAAGGTGTGAAGTGGTTCCATTGCTACAGTGTAGCGATCTCTGTTAAGTGGATTTTTACACTGAAATCACTGTCTTTGGAAGCAAGCTATTGGGGGAGGAAAACCCTAAACATGGATTCTCATCTCTTAAAATGGTACTATCCACACAGTAAAAAATGTAAAATGTTTCAAGCGCACGATGCGGAGTGAGACCTGTTGAAATCAGGATTGAGATTCACCACGCTTTAGGGTGGTTTAACACTGGAAAAGCGTGTTAAGCCAAACTGCCGTGCGGACTTCAAGGATTGAAAACGTTTTGAATCCGAGATAAGGTTGCCATGAAGACACGGCTTACGACTCAGAACAGCCTCCATCCTCCTAAAATACAAGGTGTGGCCACAGCTCCTGTTTCAAAGCATTAGCTGCAGTTCATCTTATATGGCTACGCATATCTGATCAGTGTCTGCTTTATTTAGGTGTAAGTCATCAACTGAATTCTGTCTTAGCATTACTAGGACATCACTAGGGCAAAAATCCGTCATTCCTGCAAGGTTCTCCATATGTGTTAAAAACTCACTTATGCAGAGAAAATTCATGGTTTCAATTCACAGCTCAAGTCCCAAAGGAGAAGAGATGCAAGTGGGCAAGGGAGCACTGGAAGCAGAAGATTATCTACACAGCTACCATTGCTCAGATGACAGGCTAGATCCTTGGCTTCCAACTAGTTTGGTCTCTTGTCATAATCTAGTATCCAGGTATGGGTGGTTGTTTCTTCAAAGTGTTTTGCTAAGTCTTGTCCAAATTCTCATCCTCATGGTTTAGTGCTAGCATGTAAATTGTCAGAAAACCTGGTCCCATCAAAAGTCAAGGGGCCTTTCTGCAGGTGCCAGTGTTCATTACCAGCAAGTGCACTAAGGGCCGCACTTCCACATGTTAGTGCAGAATATGGGAGGCCCCTCCCATCATTAGTACTCTCCCTCTGTGCACAATAGAGTATGATCCAGATCAAGGGACTCTGCATCACAGTAGACCTGTAGCCTATCTACCCTTGCCCCAGTAGTCTGCTTCCAGTACACTCCCAGACAGAGCATCTGCTCTAGAAGGGGCTGTTTCCAATTCAGAAATGCCCCCTTCCATGTAGAAGCGCACTGGAAGCAAAGTACATGGGGAGGATGATGCTTCTAATGCCACTTGCTGGGATTCAAGAGCACGAAAAGGTTTGTCCTTGCCTCTGTTTGAGATGCCCATGAGCATTTGGTGGGCCACTGTGTGTGACAGGATGCTGGACTAGATGGGCTGTGGCCTGATCCAGCAGGGCCTCTCTTATGTTCTCATGTTGTGCCTCACACATGCACTTACCTCATCCAAG
This sequence comes from Aspidoscelis tigris stejnegeri, assembly GCA_023333525.1. NCBI lineage: Eukaryota > Metazoa > Chordata > Lepidosauria > Squamata > Teiidae > Aspidoscelis > Aspidoscelis tigris. Next base: position 83,224,255 of record JALMGA010000002.1, on the reverse strand, counting down.
CGCATCCTGCCGCATCCTCTGGTGAACTCATCCACACCTCTATAGAGGTGCATGTGATGCACTGGGCAACCATGCTGTTGCATCACGTGGCTGCCAGCACTAGTGCACATGCACAGTGGCACCGGCATCAGGAGGCAAAATGACAGTGCCCGTACCACATGTCTGCACCTCAAGTAGGTCTGTTGATGTGACAGGGGAGGGATGGCATGTAATAGCATTCTTGAGTGCTAGAGCATGCAAGGGCAAGTTTACCATTCCTGTCTCCCAGATGGGAGAGGAAGTGTGAACTTCCCCCTGGATATTGTGGTCTGCTTGGATACTGGTTGGCTCTGGTTTGTAATGTGAAGGCATGCAGGAGATGCACCTCTGGCCCTGGTTACACCTGTATGAGACAGGACATCCTATTCATAATTTGAAGTGAGGTCGTACCAGTTCTGTTCACACCTAGATCGTTATAGGTCATCTTCAGGCCATCCTCGCTTTGGGCTGCGTTGCTCACATTGATCTGAGCCTCCTCCATGGAACTCTTGGTTCTCCACCTCTTTTGCTGCATCAGGTCTATCACCTTTCTTATTGGATGCCATTGTGTCACTCAAAGGAGGCAAGGGCGTGCATTTGCCATTGTTTTTTAAGCCTGTTCCCCCACCTCCACACACACCCTTCCTTTTTTAATGTGCTTTTCTTCTCCGTGCAATTAATTTAAAAAATTACCCATATCAACCTGCCCGTGCCTTAAGATCAAGCGGTGAGGCCCTCCTGGTTGTCCCAGCACCTTCAACAGTGAGGTTGGTGGGCACCCGGGAGAGAGCCTTTTCTGTGATGGCCCCCAGAATATGGAATAGCCTCCCCCTCGAGGTGCGTCATGCCCCCCTCCTTATATACATTTAGGAGGGCAGTGAAGACGCACCTCTTTACCCTGGCCTTTAGCTGAGCTGGTTATGTCCCCTCCCAGTACAGACACTATTATTTTAAACATATTGTATATTGTTTTATATTTGTTGTCTTTTAGTGTATATTAAAGGCCCAGAGACCTTCGGGTATGGGGCGGGATAGAAATGTAAATAAATAAATAAATAAATAAATAAATTTGTGGGGAAATGTTAAATAGAGGAATCATACACATAAACTGAGGAGAGAAGGGGAGGTGCCTCATGAATTCTGTGCGTGCCGCCCTCCCCTAGACATTGGACAAAAGGAAAGACTGGAGCCTACCCACCACAGAAAAGTTCAGCCTCCTTTAGCCCGTGGCCCCTGCTCACACTGAGGAAGAGAAGATGGCCTGGCATGCCAGGACAAGGTGAGTCCTCTGGAAAAGAGGACTCTGGTTAAAACGATCTGATGAGGATAAGCTGGCTTGGAAAATGAATTGAATAAAAGTAAATGTGAGTAATGCAACCAGAAGACGATCTTAAACTAAAGGTGTGACCAGGGCCTCTGTTTTCTCAGCTACTTCTTCAGCCCCCCCAAAAAGGTCTTTGCACCAAAACACACTAGGCTTTTAGAGGTTACACCTTCTACAAATCCCTTCCCCGGGACTTTGTCCCCTTTCTTATTCCTTATATTAGGGCAGTCTCATTTTATCTCTCTTTGATTAGGCACTCTTATGTTGACAGTTCACCCACATTAATTTTATGTTCACAGTTCCTCCCACTGTTAATCTGCTCATGAACCATTCCTTTTTAGGCAGGAGGAGATGCCTAAAGGGCAATTTGGTTGCTAATGTCAGTTCCCTGTTTTGCCATCTTATAGGGATAAACATAATTTGAAATGATAATGAAATGGCAACAGAAGTAATCTGCGGCTTACTTTTTTTTGGTGATTCGATTTCTTCCATTTGATATGGAAACACGGGGAAACCACAACATCCAGAAGGTGTCATGCAGATCTTCTGAAATGTTTGTATTATGACAGCATGTAAAGTTCATATAGGCAAGAATGAAAGTCTATATAGACCAGCAGAGATTTTGACTTGGAAACAACAGTAGAATCCTGGCACCAGCATGGGAGTGACCATAGCTAAGCAGTGATGCAAACAGCCTGGAAAGCAACGGGTTGCCAGTTCAATCCCCAGCTTCTCCCCAGTAGGGATGTGCACAGATTATTCATCAGGTTTGCAATTTGTATGAATTCATTCCATCTGCAGTGAATTCAGAACAGGGGCTTTCTCTGCTTAGCTGATTAGGCTGCCCTGAACTAGGGCTGGTAAACTTCTGGTAAAGGTGGAGCATTCGCACTTGTCATGAGGATAGCTTCCCCAAAGCATCCATTATTGGCCAGAAATGGAAATTATTCTGCAATCATCAACCACGTGCATTTCACTTGCTAAAGACTAAACTTCAGACAGAAAGGCCCACAAACAGACAGCAACTGAAAACTGCTGCAGTAAAGGCCGGGCAGAGCATTAAAAAGGAGGAAACACGGCGTCTGGTGATGTCCATGAGTTCAGGACTTCAGGCAGCCATTGCCAACAAAGGGTTTTCAACCAAGTATTAGAAATTAACATTTTATTTACAGCTATTTAATTTGTCCAATTACTTTTGAGCCCCTAAAATGAAGGGATTGAGTTTAAAAAATGCTTTAGTTCCTCAAATTTGTATGTAATCATTTTGTTCAACCCAATGAATTAAAGCTGAAAGTCTGGACTTAAACTGCATCTGAATTGTTTTGTTCAAAATCCATTGTGGTAATGTACAGAACAAAAGTTTGAAAAATGTTGTCTCTGTCCAAATATTTATGAACCTAACTGTACATCTAAGGATTTGACTAATACATTTTCTTGGTGCAAGTGGAGCTGTGTGTAGCTTGGAAAGAATAATTATTCAAAGATGATCAAGCTTCATGACAGAAGCAAAGCTGACACAGCTGTTCTATTGAGTTGATGTAAAATGTCCCAGTCATCTGTATTATTTCATAGAGAAGGTATTCAGAGTATGTTACCAGTAGAGCACTCTGCCTTATTAGGAGTAAGCAGTCTTTGCAGAGAGGCGGCATATTCTGAAGTTCCAGCAAAGTTTGTGGATAACTAATAAGCAGCCAACACGTGACTTCTACACTGAACTAAGCTCAGAAGATAAATAGTATAGTAACTAAGATCATCTTACTAAAATTATCTCATGGCCTGTGCTAGTGATAGCTGAGGAGTTTCCCTGTCTTGGCCTGTTGTCTTATAATGTTGAGTAAGACTGTGCAGAGGTGGTCAAAGCCAGAAATGTTCACACCTAAGCTTTAATCCAGATTAAGTCCATTCACACTATAGATTTCTGTGTGTGGTTGTTTCAGAACTTTCTGACTGCCCCTTCCTCTTCACTGCCATTATGCCATCTCCCTGTTGTTCAGGGGATCTATAAACACTAAAAAATAACTCTACACACACAATTCAAGAAAGCCTCATGAGAACTGATAAGACCTTGGAGCAATGTTCATGAGATGTTCCAACTGACTGATGGTTTCCTTGAACATGAACCAGAACTATGCTCCACCTAACAATTCCATCCACCCCTCCCAACCCCCAGTTGTGTGGTTTTCCTCCCCTCTAAAGTGACCCCTTGTAATTTCTGGCAAGGACTTCTCTAGGTGAGGTTGTGCAGCAGTGGCATCTCCTAGCCAGATAGCAGAATGCTCCTTGGCCTGTCCCTCACCTCACCTCGCATGCAACAAGCAAGCCCAGAACCCAAAGCAGGGGTCATCTTCTTGCTCCTAGGGGTGCCACAGCCAAGAGAGCAGAATCAATAGGCCTCATCCCCATGCAACTTTGGCATGGTTCTGAGCACAGGATTGGTGCGGTCCATCCCCATGGGTTTGGGACTTGGTCCACGAAAAGTGTACCAAACACCCCCAAAACCATGCCAGAAGGGTGCCAAATTTGGTACCTGCTTAAACAAGTCTCGGTGTGGTTTGGGGGACTGGCACGCATTGCTCAGCACACCGGGAACACACATGGGGACGATCACGGGCTAACGGGGAGGAGATTGGCACTCACATCATTGGGAGGGAAGGTGTGCTTGCTGTCAGCCCTGTCCATTGAAGATCACAGCCGCTGACTTTTTAAAATGCCGATGGCAAAGGCAGGCTGGAGAATGGCTTGGTTTTTAAAAATTTTCTGCTATTTCCACGGAGGTAATTCCAACCCCGTTTCAAGAATGCCAAGGCTACAAGCATGACACACACCCCTTGCCTTACCTCCCAATTTGCAAGGCACCAGTGGGTAAGGAAGGGCTTGATTTAGCTGAGTGCACTCAGCTGAGCAAGATCTGTCAAGCCAGCTGTCAAGCAAAGGAGCGTATCTCCAGTAAAATAAGGGGGAAAAACAGCCGCAGCTTCAGACGCTTTCAGGGGCTTCAAAGGCTTCAGAGGCAACCTTATTGCCCCCCTGGAAAAGGGAGAATACTGCTGCCTCTGAAGCCTTTGAAGCCCCTGAAAGCGGCTGAAGCCGTGGCTGTTTTTTCCCCTTATTTTACTGGAGATGCGCTCCTTTGCTTGACAGCTGGCTTGACAAATCTTGCTGAGCTGAGTGCACTCAGCTAAATCAAGCCCTTCCTTACCCACCAGTGCCTTGCAGATAGGGAGATAAGGCAATCTGGCTTCCCATGAGGGGCGAGGGGGTGGAGAGGAGGTGACGATCCTCCCCCAAACCAGGGTTCAGCAAGCTTCTCAAGGGGATGCCTGCATCCATGCCAAACATGTACCTGTTCCATGGTGCTGGGAATTCCATAGGGGTGCCGAAGATGCGTTCCAGGTCCCGTGCCGGGCCCATGCATGCCCAAACAGCACCCAAAGTGTGCCCAATGGCTTGCATGGGGACACAGCCAGTGTTCCCTTTGATGGGTCTACCAGAATCTTGTTGCCTTCAGGCGGTGGCCCACAAGGAACTCACCCAAACATGTGGTATCAGTCTTCTTGGAGTGACCAAGAATGGAGATGAGGGTTCATCTGCAGCTCCAGGGACAGAATTTACACCTGGGACATTCCCCCCAAGGCAATCCCATCCATGGATTCCTGTATGGAGTGTTGCAATATACAGTTGTGCCTTAAAACAACCGCTTTTCTAAAGTATTAATCATCAGCCTCCTATCTGCATACAGTGTTGTTAGCACATGCTTACGCCAGGCAGACTTTTAATAATGGAGTAGTATTGCTGGATCAGCATATGGCATGGGAAACTGTACAGTATAAATTGCTACTTAATAATTAGGTGTTTGGTGCTAGTATTATAATTGCATGAAGCTCTTCCCTTCAAGAACAAGCATGAAACAGCAAATGGAGCATATGGACATTTTCCTATGTTTTTACTTTCAGCACACACCCATTTCTGGGCAGCTTTAAATCTTGGGCTAATAATAGCTTGCAATTCTTTAGAAGACAGTTGCTTTTTTAGCACTTTGTGTTTCTCCCTTAAGCAGACAGTTCCAAGATTTACAGGATTACAAAAGCAAGCAAAAAACTCTTATCCAAAGAGCTACTGTGTTACAAACATGTTGCTGCTTTTTAAAGTTGTTTTTTTAAAATAAAAACTTTAACTTTATAGCTTTATGAAGTATTTTTCCAAGAACATTCCACAGATCCTGTTTCATTAAGCTCTTTACCAAATGCAAAGAAGTTACACCCTTTGCTTCCATCAGAAGATGCCAGACAAAAAAAAAATACGAACATTCTAACATAACTGTCTCTTTGTGCTTTTCCAAGTCACCAAATGATTTGTGCGTTGAGCATTTAATGAGTAGGAGTTGTTTAAAATCCTTTCTGAAGGTCTCCTGTGTTCCAACGCTTCCAACATTATTAATGATCAGAAAGGAACATTTTGATTATAAGAATGTAAGAAATACTGTACACTGATGGATTGGAAGCTACAAACAAGGCAGGAACACAACAACTTGACCTGTTTTTGCAGCTCCTTGGCATCTGACATTTTGTTGTTGTTGTTGTTGTTGTTGTTGGGTACCACTGAGGCTTGGACAATTCCTGAATTGGTACCTCTATGCAGTTTTATTAGCAGAGATAAACAGAAGTAGTTTCCCACTGCTTCTTTCTGGAGAGAGGCTGGGGATTGAACTGGCAACCCCTTGATTTCTAGGTTGCTTGCAGCCCCGCTGAGCTGCAGCCCCGTTAGAGGCATAGCATCTCCTGTACCAGGGATCACTAGACCACCATCAAGGCTAGTAGCCAGCCATAGCCCTATCATCCATACATTTGTCCAAATCTTGTTTTCAGAGCCATCCAAACTGGTGGCCCACAGCACATCTTGTGATAACAAATTCCATAAACGGAATTACGTATTCTGATTCTTTTTTAAAAAAGAGTTCTAGCATTATTCTGCACTCCTGTACAAAGCCAACTGGGTGACCTTGGGCTAGTCACAGTTCTCTTGTCAGCTCTCACGGAGTACCTGTTATGGGGAGAAGAACAGAAGGTTTGTCAGCCTGCCACTCTGAGTCCCCTTAAGGGTGAGAAAGGAGGGATATAAAAGCCAATTATTATTATTCTTATCTGTCCCCCACCCCCCCTCACTTGCCTCCTTTCAAATTATAAAGGCCCGATGTTTCCGCCTTTCCTCACAGGGAAGCTCCTCCCACTCCTTAGTCATTTTATGTGTCTTGCTTTGTACCTCTTCTAACTCTGCTATCTCCTTTTTTTTAATGAGGTGACTAATATCATACACAATATTCCCTATATAATCACAAAATCAATCTGTTTAATGGCTTTATAATATTGGCAGCATTATTTTAAATATCATTTCATTTCACGTCTTAGTGAAATGATCTTGGGCTTTCTTACAGCTGTTGTGTTCTCTCCATTGACACGTTGAATATGAAATGGGAAAATGGGGGATGTGTAAAATCCCTGCTCAACCAAAGGAAGAAAGAGCTAAATACACTAGTCCTTCCACTACACATTTTCCATTGAGGAATTTTAAAGGGAGTGAGGAGGCACATTTGTACACCTCCGAGCCAACGCAGAAGTTTTCTTTAAAATAATGGGAGGAATCACGGGGAATCCACAGTGATTCAAATTTTCTCACAGCAACTCAAAACACTCCTTTGATGAAGAGGCATTTTCAAACTCCTTGAAGTAATTTGAGGAGAAACCACTTGGAATGGCTCCAATACTCTGTAATGGTTTGGAATTGCTCCAACACTCCCTAATGTAGCTAAACTGAACTGATGCATTTTATTCATAGATTTGGGGTTTGAATCTTGAGATACCAGGTCTTTGGAATGTCCTTGTATGACTGATATTTGAAATGACTCTGCATAGCTATTTTTGAAGTATCTCAGCTAAAGAATATTACTATGGATTCCCCTTCTTCCTCTTTCTGTCAATGGCACAATTCCAAATGGATTCTGACATGCAGAGAGATACAGAAAGTGCCATGTTTAAATGTTTTATTAAAGAATCAAATAATTTATTGATTAGTATAGAGACCATATTGTTCCATACAAACAACATGTAATCGGTCTATTGAATTTGCTGCCAGAAGAGGAGATAACAGCAACTGGCCTAGATAGCTTTAAGAAAGGGTTAGAAAAGTGAATGGATCACAGGTGTATCAATGGTGACTAGGGCTGTTTTTGCACATACCTATGTAAATCCAGATTTAGAAGATCTGGATCTGTGAGATGTGGTCTTCCCTTGAATTGACTCCTGAAAGATCCGCATCTTGGCGAGGAACCCATAGGTCCCCATGGACACTCTAGCCCCTGATGGAAATGGGTACCAAATAGGGATGCCATGCGCATGCCATAGTGCTCACCCCAGTGCTGCATTTAGCCAGAGCTGGAAGGGCCACCGGTGGTGCAGCACAATTAGCCAGTGCCAGTGTCAATCAAGGTGTACGTCTGCAGACAGAGAGGCTGGTAGAGAGTCATGGCTGGTAGTTGCTTAAGCAGCAACTACAAAGCCTGTGCTCAACATCATAGGCAGCTACAGAGTCCATGCAGACTTCCATAGCTGTGAGTGGTGGGGTGGAGCCAGAGCTGCCCTGTTGCAAATGGCGACCGCTGAACGCATCCCTGGACCTCATTGGCCCGGAAAGATGTGCGGACATGCGTCCTCTGTTCCAGTCTTCACAGATGAAGACCAGATTGTAGGCACCATTAAAGGGGTCTACAGTAAATCTGGATTAAAGTGCCTGAAGGACCCATTAAATCCAGATATCACCAGCACTCATGGGCACAACACGATCAGGATGAGATCTTAATGGCGTCCTAAAGGAGTCTTGTGTGGGGACAGTGCACAACTGATTGGTACCAATCAAGTACCGATCGGGTTCCAAATGGGTTCCTAATGGAGTCTTCAGTGCTCATGCAAAAGCAGCCTAGAATGTATGCCTAGGAACTTCCTCCAGGTTGGAGTGACATGCAGGATGCCTCTAAAGGCCATTTGCAGGGATTCAAGAGCAGGTGAACCACTGGGTGAGACAGGATGGTGGACCAGATGGGCTGTGACCCAATCCAGCGGGGCTGTTATTATGTTCTTAAAGACACAGAAGAAAAGGTAGTAGTATGCACAAATTAAAATGAGTTGGGAGCTACCAAAGTCTGCATGAGGTATAGTTTCCTGATTTGGGTAAGTCTCAAAAGGAAAAGAACAGCCTGCTTAATTATCTATGGTTTGGATTCCTGCAAGAGGATAAGAAGTTTTGCATCAGGGGACCAGAAGTTCCTTTTTCCCAGTATTTTTCTCTCACGGAGGTACAGTTTAGTAGTATGGGAGCTATATCTTCAGTTTCAGGAGCATCATATGCAGAGGTTATCTCCATATATGGGACATATTGAAACCTTCCTACTTTAGCCATGCTGTCTAATTGTTCATAATGGGTGCAGATGAAATACCAGCAGTTCAAATTAGGTCAAAGTGTGAGCGTGTTTTTTGACCACAGGTGTGTTTTTATTTAAACATTCTCTTTCATCAATTTGAAATAAATTAATGGGGGAGATGTGTGAATTATGTCATTTTTACAAATGTTTCTGTTTCCCCTCTAGTCCCCTTTTTTGTGTGTGTGTCTCACTGGAAGCATGTCAGTCTGAGCCCAGGGACTGTCTCAAGTTATATAATGTGAAATATATGTAAATGCGCGTGCGCACACACACACACACACGTATCTGCTCTAAGACTGCATTCAGATATAACAAAAGTGGCACCTCAGACGTGCTTCATAGAGACCATGTGTTTCCCTCAAGTTCCCAACCCTTCTCCAATCCACCTTTTCCAGTACAGAATGTTCACAAGAGAGGTGAGGGGCAGACTGGTGTGCGAACAATCCCACCTGAAAGCCTTCTCTAAGCTGCTGCAGAGGTGCCTCAGAAATGCTTTTGTTTTGAGTCTTCTGGTTTAAGGGTGACATAAAAATAAATAGAATAAATAAATAATAGCATTGATGTGCATTGGTATGCGATCCATACATTAGAAAGCTAAAGCTTCATAGCTTTTTTCCCCTCCTAATAACAAGTAAAAAGAAAGACAGCCCAAAGGGGAAGTACAAGATTACAACAGTTTTAGATAGTACATTTTAAAAATCAGGTTGATTGCTTGGTCTTCTGGATGAAATTTGAAGGTCTTCATGCTTCCTCCCTCTTGCCTAGAAGGTGAACTACTTAAATTCAGGAAAGCAATTGCTGAACATCAGGTAGACACTAGTAAGCTACACTAGAAGGGTAAGTACTGACCATTTATTCTTAATTCATTCTGTGTGCGTTCAGAAGGCCTGGTACTTTCCAGGACTAGACACCTCAGTCATCTCAAAACCACTTTCCCTCAAAAGGTTGCAGTGCACATTCATCTGAGGCCCTCATGAACCGTTATTTTTAAAATGTTCATGAAGTCATTTGCCTGAGTGCTGACAACTTTTGTGATTGAGTTTCAGGCCGGTGCCATTTGAAACATTCAGCAGATAAACACTGGGAAATGCCATGTAACAGGAGGCACTGACAGGGCTTAAGCTTTCTCATGTGACTTAGGATGATATATGGCAGAGCATACCCTATAGCCTTTGCTTTTACTTTTTGCCTGTGTTTTCACTTTTTATAATTTTTTTAGAAGACATGCTTCAAAGGGTGCCCCAAAGAGTTCATGCCAATGATTCTCATGGTTCGCTTCCTTCCCCCATCACTCTGCAGCTCTGATCTGTAGGAAGTCCCCAGAATCAGCAATCAAAATGCAAACTCTGCATTGGAATTTCCAGTTCAACTGATGCACAGGCATGAAAAATGGATTCAAGAAAATAGCCTAAGGCAGGATCTGCACTAGGCTGCTTTCTCCTCATCCACATTACAGACCACTCTACCAGGGGGTTGTGCCTCTCATGGAACAGTGTGTCTGCGTGGGACCAGACACCAGAGTGAGTCCTGGTGACAAATAGCACTGAAGCCTGCACCACAAATACCCACAGACAGAACAATCAATTTATCTTGCAGTACAGATGGTTAGGCCAATTCACCCAGCCAGTAGAACATAACACTACTGGAAATGGACTCCTGGAAATGGCCCCAGAGACTCGCTGTTTCTGGTTGTCCAGCACAAACAGCCCCTATTGGCAACTTCCATTCTTGGCCTCCAAAACTGAGCTAACATTGAGCCACTATAATATGGACAGTCCTTGGAACAAGTTGCTGGCCACCACCCAGCCCTTGGCTCAGTTCACTTGATGCAGACCAAGACCACAGACACTGTGGCTATGGTTACACCTTCACTTTAAACCTTCTTCAGTCTGTCTTCACACCATTTCATTTCTATCCAATTTATTTGTGGACGTTCCATTCAGGAGAGTCCAAATGAAGGGTGGAAAGTCCACAAATAAAACAGATAGAAAAGGTGTGAGCAGTCAGGCCTGAGGAGAGACTGAAGAAGGTTTAAAGTGAAGGTGTGACCACAACCTGTCACTATTTTAACTAACTTATTTTATTTGTTTTTATACTTTCTACTGATTTTATTTTGACCCGGCCTGAAAGCTTTGGGTATAGGGCAGGATAGAACTATAAATAATCTGTGTGGCAATGAAACTGCCAAAATACTGATTTCCATCAACACTCAGTGCAAGGATTTCACATCTAGAATTCCTGCAGCAGCATTTTATCCATGGAAAACGGATACTTAAAGTACATTTCCTGCAGCCTTTTTTCTATTTCAAAGCCATTTCTCAAAGGCGCACTGCTCAGTAAGCTATTTCTGTTTTCTTCTTTAAAATGTGTAGGCAGTGAGCAGGGCCTGTTTGTAACCAGTTGCATATATCCCCCATCCTCCTGTGCTGTAAGCAGAAAGAAGATGGAAGTAAGGGAGTTGTCTTCCTTTTCATGTACGGCCATGACAGAAATAGTTTCTCTTCTGTTTTGCAATTGTTCTGTTTAATGAGCTTAATTTAAAATGGCAAACCTGACATCATGAACCTAGGATTTATCAGCAAAGAAAGATTGTGTAGGAGGCAGAAAGAAAGAAAGAAAGAAAGAAAGAAAGAAAGAAAGAAAGAAAGAAAGAGGGGAGGGAGGGAGGAGGGGAGGGAGGGAGGGAGCATTAATTGTAAAAGGGAATATGGCTGTGTCGAAATTTGTTTTTTCTGCGCAGTGGAATGCACAGTTGCAATCCAGACATCACGCACGACGGTCCATGGATCGTCATTGCGGCACATTATCAGATCAGTACTCCACACTTACCTTAATGCTGATCTAAGGACACTCACTGTGCAGTATAACAAAAATTTGAATCTTCCCGCTAGTCCAGGAAGAAGGGCGAGAAGAGATGGATGAGAGGTAGGAGGGCAGCTCAAATCTGATTGGCTGCCTCAGCCTGTGTGATCATGTGTGATGACTCAGTTCTTGCAGCTTCCAAGGAGGAAGCTACAGAGCTGCTTTTTAGTCAGGATGGCCAGTTGTCGCTATGCAGCAGGTAAGCTAAACTTTTTCCTTTAACTGCAGATTTATTTCACAAGCCTGGAGGCAGCCTAGATTTGTGCTGAACTAAAGTTCAGTATTATTGAACCAAATGAAAAATGCCAGGACTGTTACATGCTCTACCCCGCAGTGATGGAGGACACATGGTAGAGAGTGAGTGCATTCTCCATTCAGGACGAATTTGCACTTACCTGCAGGGAGAATTCCAGGGACACTCCCAGATGGTGCATATGCATTACACCTGTGTGAAGGGGTTCCCCCCGCATGTATAGCACCAGAAAGGTTGTAACTGCTCTTCAGCTAAACAAGTGGCAGGCGGGGAAGGGCCTGTATGCTCCATTCGTACCTCTTCTGGGTGAAAGAGGTGTAGTTGGAGCATGTGACTGGGCAGCACAGGTGCATTGCATGCTGCATTGTGCAGTTGCCACGGCAACAGCACCACTCAGGTACATTGACAGCATTACTGCTACTCTGTGATCACCTCCATCATGGAGGCAATTCATACCTCACGAGCATGTATGGAAGCACTGGCAAGGTTGGGATAGATTCAGCATCCAAAAGTACAGGTGCCTGATCTATCCCCATCTTCACTTCTTTGGGACATTTCCCCAGGGAAATGAAACTGCAAAAGGGCCCTCAATTTCTATGATTCTCACTTGCTCCTCAACTCTTCCCTCCTTGCTTGAGAGAGGCCAGATTTACTGGCTAAAGAATCTAACAGTCCTAGCCCTCTATGGGGTTTGCTAATACCAAACTTCTGTTCAGCACAAACCCACTTGGAAAGCCATTGCACCTGGGCATTCATCATGAGGTTGTGAAACTTTACCTTGAAACCAACTTCTTTCCCTCATTTTCAGAAGATTTTGCAGTCTGTTAATGGGGAAGGAACAAAAGCTTTGTTCCTAGTTCAAGAAAGGGATGGAGCTACTCCCCATCATCTTAGATTATCAAACTTTTCGTGGCCAAGGCAGGAACACAGTGTAACAGGGAAAACATCAGCATGTATGCAAAAAAAAGTCCAACTCTTCTTTCCAATATATATCCAAACAGTGTTAGTTTAGGTACACCCTGGGCGCGTCTTCATGGCATGTGTTATTTCAGTTTAAAGAATTCGAAATAAAAGAAATGGAACAAAGCTGTCCACATGACTTGCAAGTTGATCTGGTTCCGATGGCAGCCTTAACACGGGATCAATACTCGGAGTCCACATGGCAGCATTGTCCTCCCGCCCATTGCCCACACTCTCTCCTGTGATTGGTTTTCCCTGCCAGGATGCCACCCTCCCTTCTCTTTGTGTCATTCCCTGCCCAATCCACCCTCCCCCTTCCCAGCAGCAGCAGCAGCAGCAGCATCCATCCATCCATCCACCCATCCATCCTGGCGCTGCGGCGCGGGCGGCTTCACCCTGGGGCTCCTCGTTGCCCAGTGGCAGAGCCGCTCCGCCGCCGCTGCCGCGTTCTCAGCGCCTTTTGCCCGGCCTGCCAGAGCGCGCTCGCAGCCCGGGCCACCCCTGCCTCCCCCCCCCGGCGGCTCCGGCGCCCGCCGCGCCATCCATCCATCCATCCATCCATCCAGGTGGGCACACTGAGCTCGCCTGCCCTCTCGCCCGCCCCTCGGCTCTCCTCCTCTTCCTGCCTCGCGCCGAGGGAAGAGCAGCCGGCGGCGGAGGCGGCAGCGGTGGCATCCATCCATCCATCCATCCATCCATCCATCCATCCAGGCGCTGCAGCGCTGGCGGCTTCTCCCTGGGGCTCCGCCGCCACTTTCCCCCCGCTTTGTCGCCACTTTGCCCCGCAGAGGAGGAGAGCCAAGGGGTGGACAAGAGGGCGAAGGCCGGGAGGGAACTCCGAGAGCGGGGAAAGTTCCCCAGGGACTCCCTTTTCCTTTCATTTTGAAAGTTCAGAACTGCGCAAAAGTGAAACTTCAACTTGCTACAGTATCTTTGGAGGTAGTGGGTGGATTCTTTCAATAAAATCATTTGAAAGCAAGCTATTGGGGAAGGGAATCCTAAACATGACGTGCCTACAATACGGAGAGCCCATTGGTTACAGATCTCTGCTGAGCTCTCACAGCCCCAGCCACCTCACAGGGTGTCTGTTGTGGGGAGAAAAACAGAAAGTTTGTCAGCTGCTTTGAGTCCCCTTCAATAAGTGAGAAAAGCAGGGTAGAAAAGCCAACTCTTCTTCCTCCATGAAACCAGATGGGTAACCTTGGGCTAGTCACAGTTCCCTTCTGAGCTCTCACAGCCGCAGCCGCCCCCACCTCACAGGGACCGAAGCTGGATTAAAACCTTGGCTTGTGGTCACACCTAAGGTTTAATCTAGCTTCACTCCACCTTCAGAGTGAGAGAACACATCAGCAAAGTGACCAGTAGTTTTCTTTCCACATTATCTAGTCTAAAAGTGGATTTTCTGAGTTATTAACCCTGAAAGAAAACCAGCTTGTCAGTTTGCTGGTGTATTCTCTCACTCTGAAAGTGAACTGAAACTGGATTAAACCTTAGGTGTAACCACAGGCAGAGGCAAAGTAGCCTCTGAAGGGGGCTCAAAGCGGCTGACAAACCTTCTGTTCTCACCCTTCAGGGGACTCAAAGTGGCTGACAAGCCTTCTCACCCTTAAGGGGGCTCAAAGCGACTGACAAACCGGTTCTCACCCTTAAGGGGGCTTAAAGCAGCTGAGAAACCTTCTGTAATCACCTGTTAAAGGGGGCTCAAAGCAGCTGATAAAGAAAATGAATGGTCACTTTGATGGCAAAGAAGGGGGGAGGAGGGCCACAGCTTTTAAAATACAGGCTCCAGGGCTTTCCTTTCCCTGTTTTAAAGTTCCGAACCTTCAAAGTCCTGAAATTGCGCAAAACTGCAACATTGTTTTTAAGGTGTGAAGTGCTTACATTGATACAGTGTATCTTTAAGGACTGGAAGTTTATAGTGGGTGTTTGAGGGTGGATTTTTTCAATGAAAGAAACCCTAAACATGACGTGCTTCTAATACGTTCAGCCATTGGTTACAGTGCGATTGGGGGGACGGGACAGCCTTAACACGGAATCTCATCCCGGAACGATACTGTCCACACAGTAAAAAATTAAACACGTGTCAAGGGCATGTTCCGGAGTGAGACCTGTTGAGATCAGGATTTATTTCAAATCGGGATAACGTCGTTTAACACGGAAATACCGTATTAAGCCGAAGTGACATGTACACGGCCCGAAATCAAAACGTTTTGAATTCGAGATAACGACGTCGTGGGGATGCGGCCCCTGTAACACTGTACTATACCTTGCAGAGTGACAGAACATTTTTCCCTCAGTTTAATATGACAGTGCAATGGCAAACAAATCAAAAACCCCAGATCATAAGAACATAAGAAGAACCTTACTGATCAGGCCACAGCCCATCTGGTCCAGAAATCTGTCTCACACAGCAGCCCATCAATTCCTTCTGAGCATGTCAAGCAGAAGACAAGGGTGAAACCTTCACCTGTTCTCAGTTCTCTGCAAATGGCCTTAAGAGCATTTTGATTACCTCTCCAATAGGGTGGCTGTACTTGGCTTCAATTGTAATAATCATTGGTACATCTGTCCTCCTTGAATTTGTCTAATTCTTTCTTAAGCTATCCAGGCTGGTTGCTGCCACCACCTCCTTTGGGAGTAAATTCCATAGACTTAAGTGAAAAATACTCCCCTTTGTCAGTCTTAACTGTCCTGTCCATCAGCTTAACAGACTTCTACTTCTAGTGTTGACCACGGATGATTGTATATGTCATCTTCCCAAGTTGCATCTTTAAAGGCTGAAGAAGTCTAGGCATTGCAGTCTGATTTCATAAGGTCTGCTAAGCCAAAGTCAGCCTCTTCCCACCCTGCGTTTCCCACTCTGCATGATCATTCTGGTTGCCCCTTTCTGCACTTTTTCCAGTTCCACAATATCATTTCTGAGCTGTAGTGACCAGAATTGTTACAGAATATTCCAAATACAGCTTTGCCTTAGCTGCATAAAGAGGTATAATTATGCTTGCCCACTTCTTTTCTATTTCCTTCCTAATTATCCCTAGCATTGAATTTTCTTTATCACATCTGATGCTCTCTGGTTTGACACCTTCATTATGCTGTCCACCAAAACCCAAAGATCCCTTTCCTGGTCTGTCCCAGAAAGCTCAGCCGCCATCACTTTATTGGTGTGTTTGGGTTTGTCCCAATGTGTGTTACTTTGCACTTGTTAAGACAGAAGTGCATTTGCCACTTGCCCACTTGCCCAGTGTCTAGAGATCCCTCTGGAGCTATTTGGAATCCCTTTCAGTTTTTACTATCCTGAACAATTTAGCATCATCAGCAAACTTCTTTGTCCGGGACAAGCTCCCAGAAGTTCCTTGTAACGCTGTGTGGAAAGATTCTGCCAGGCTGTTGGAAAACCTAAAACATGCCAGCTGGTAAAAATAGTGCCGGATATCCTATTTTTACTGCCAAATGGATCACAGCAGCTTCGACATAGCATCAGGGCTCTCTGACGATCCAGATGTAGTGACAGCAAGCTGCCAGCATTTCATAGAATCACAGAGTTGGGAGTCATCAAGTCAAACTCCCTGCCCAATGTAGGAATCACTAGACCATCCTTGACAGGTGGCTATCCAGACTCTGCTTGAGGGCCTCCAGTGAAAGGGAACTTACTATTACATGAGGTAACCCATTCCAGTGACTGACAGCTCTCCCTGTCAGGAGTTTATTTTCTAATGCCTAACCTGTATCTCCTACCCTGAAGTTTCATCCCATTGGTTCTAGTCCTACTATCTGAGGCTGATGAAAATAGGTCCAACCCTTCTTCTGTGGGCCTTTTCACACTATGCCTCAGGCTGTGGTTACACCTTGCTGAAATACAGTAGTCTCTTATTAAGAAATATAATAATTACTAAAAGGGTATGGTAACCCCACTGATAGAAAAATATAAATGGTAAATTGAGTTGAGAATTGCTCTTGTATGAGAAACTTTTCATAAACAGCATTTTAGTTATATTTTACCTAACAGGCCACTGATGAAGACTTTCTAGTCGAAACGCGTATGGCCCTAAATTCTTTGTTTTTATCAGCTGTTTTATATTTTATATTTTAAGTTTGATTTTTATTTTGGTGTGTGTTTTTAACTTGTTAAATTTGTTATGTTTGATGTTTTTACACCTTATTTCTTTTGAGTGCTGTTGCAATTTACCATTTATATTTTTCTATCAGTGGGGTTACCATACCCTTTTAGTAATTATTATATATCTTTGTATTTTTGGCATAGTACCCTAGTTTGGTTTTTTGCTTTTGGCTTTTTTGGGGTTCTATTAGGGATTTTTGTTTGCCCCAGTGTCTCTTATTAAGAAACAGGACTCAAACCACACTAACTCCAATGGCACCCAACACCTGATCATCCTTCTTCAATTCATCCTCAGTTTGGGTCCTAATGGTGACCACTCCATGGAGATTGTGCAGATGAAGTTCCCATTAAATTTTGTAGGGGTTTACCTGTGTTCTACCTACCTCTAGCCATTGAAGAGAGGCTAGATTTGTTGGAGGAAGCACATAACTGTCAGTAGTCTCTCTCTAAACAAAAGTTGTCACAAATAGCTGAACAAGCTAAGTCCAGAGTTTGATCCAGCAGGGCTTTTCTAGGGGTGTGGTCAAACGGAGTTTTTCAAATGCCCCTTTCAGGAAACTCACCCTTTCTGAAGACAAACTCAAAAACAGGTGTCCAAAGTCCTGAATTTCCTGCCTCAATCCACCCAGCCATATGCTGAGAAAAGACTATTTCTTTCCCAGGTAGCATTTTCTGCAGCTGATCAAATGGTTCTATTCCATTCATTTCCCTTAATCAAGCTGAACCAAAGCATGGATGGGCTACAGTCAATGTTCTTGTCCCATTGTACTTTGCATGAATATTTGCAAACACACAAGGAATATAAAGTACCGTAAGTCTACACAATGCTCTCTCAGCTGTCCCCTGCACTATTCTGTCCAATGGTGGCAGTGGTGGTGCTGGGGCTTTAACAGTATCTTAGCAGCAAATTGGAGCTTTTTATGGGCAAAATCTTTTTAGCAAAAAGGAATTTGTTTTTTAACGCTTGCTGATGAAAGAATAAATGGTCCTTTCATTTGCTAACGCTTTATAGGTATATTTTTGCTGACGCGCTTTGTCCATTCACAGACTTGGCCTAGCGCCAAATGTATGCAAACATTTGCTACAGCAGCTTTAATCTGCAATTCAATATATGAGTGATTGCTTTTCTTATACTTTTTCAAACCAACCCCTCCGATTTTTGAGCTCATATCTTTGGGTTTTAGCAGATCTAAAAGTAGCTGTGTGCAGCACTACCTTGCTAGGCAAATTAAAGACCTTCACAGTCAAAGCCATAAAAAAGTGGAAATTGCAAATGCAGCCAAAGGAAAACAAAATAATTAAAGAACTCGGTCAAAAGGAGGAATTGAATACAGTATTATAAAACAGCACAATCCTTTAATTACCTCAGGTCACTCACTAAACAGACCTTAGTTAAAATATATTGGTAGTAAAAAAGTTTTAATACAGAAATAGAGCTTCTAGCATTTTTAAAATTATATTATTCTATTAACATTTGTTGTGTATTCCTTGAACTATTAGTGGCCCATAGATTGGGATCACGGGGCAGGGGAAGCGGGTCAATGGCGAGATTAAAATAGGAGTGCGCAAAGCACCATTTCAAATGTGTTATAAAACTTTTGAAAGGAAATTGTGCAGCCTCTGCCTGGGGACAGTGTTTGATTAGCGATGTCACACAGCCCAGTGGAACCCTGAGGAATCTAGGAAGTGCAAGGCAGGAGCAGGGGAGCTAAGGTTACTTTTTACGTTTTTAAATCAATTTTTCATAAACACATGATACAAAATAAAAACAAAGAAATGTGATTATACAGAAATGACTAGACACATGCATCCCTCTAGCCCAGCGGCTCTCAACCTTCCTAATGCTGCGACCCCTTAATGGAGTTCCTCATGTTGTAGAGACCCCCAACCACGGGGGCAGAGCAGCTGGGAGTGGGAGGGAAGGGCGGCGGGAGACTCGCCGCGACCCCTCTGAAAGAGTAGCTCGACCCCCCAAAGGGGTCCTGACCCCCAGGTTGAGAACCACTGCTCTAGCCTTACAGTAGTGCACTCAGCTGACAGCATCTTCTAGATCTTGCCATTTTCTTCTACTTTAGTTGGACCAAAGAAATAGTTTTGTTGTTTCATCTCTTAAGAGTTCTGGTGCTTGGGGTCTCATTGAATAGTACAGTCAGGTGACCTAAGTTAATTGCTTGTGTAGCTGCTAAGGGGAGCTCTGGTTCCCATCTCACAAGAAGAAGAAGAAGAAGAAGAAGAAGAAGAAGAAGAAGAAGAAGAAGAAGAAGAAGAAGACTTTTCTACTCCACTTTTCTCACCCTTTTAATGGGACTCAAAGCGGTTTACAAAGCTTTATATTCTCCCCACAAAAGAACACCCTGTGAGGTAAGTGGGGCTGTGGGAGCTCAGAAGAGAGCTGTGACTAGTTCAAGGTCACCCCGCTGGCTTCATGGAGGAGTGTGGAAACAAAACTAGTATTCCGAGGTAAGAGTCCAGGTCCCAAACCACTAGACCAAACAAGTTAATGATGAATTCTATTCAGTACCTATTAAAGTGATCAGAGGATTGTTTTGCACTATGGACACAGCCCTGCATGGAACAGTATATCTTCATTTATTCAAGAATGAAAGTGCATTAACTGGTTACTTAATCTTCTCGTCTTCAAGATGCTTAAAAGCAGATAAAGCCTATTGCATGGGGTCTAGGGGAGGAGCTAAATGGCAACCTACTATTAGACTTTGATCTTCATAACCATGGTAAGCTAGACTTGGATGCAAGGCAGAACAAAGGACGGTTTTCCATGGTTTATGGAGATCAACAGCTAAGAGCAAATTCCCTTTAGACCCTTCTCTGAGCTCAGCATGACAGACTGACAGGGTTTAACTGAGTATTGAATATTTCCTACATGAATGTTGTTTGCATTATTATAAAACATTATAGTACAGTACGTCCTCCCTAAGTATATATAGCTCCTACAACCTTAGGAAGCATTAAGAACAAGGAGCATCCTTTCCCCATTTCTTCTCACCCCTTTCAAGATTTTTTCTAGAAGCCTAACCCTAGCAAATAATGAGGATGTAGCATGAAAGAGTGGTGTAGCACAAAAAGCATATAACTTTTTGTTCTGTCCTCCTGACATCAATTTGAAAAGATGGCTAGTGAAAATGGCCCTAAACCTATTGGCGTTTTGTTTGGTTGGTTTGATATCCAGGGGTTAGAGAAACCGGAAATAATTGGAGAATCTAAGTAGGGAAAGATGAATACCATTTATGCCATACCTAATCTCCTGGTAGTAAAAGGGGTGGATACCCAGGAGAGAGTCTTCTCAGTGATGGCCCCCACGCTATGGAATAGTCTCCCCCTAGAGGTGTGTCAGGCTCCTTCACTGTATAGGAAGGCAGTGAAGATGCACCTCTTTGCTCTGGCCTTTGGCTAAATGGGACTATACTGTCTCTTCCCACTTTACAGACATTAATACTATTTTAATATATACTGTTCTTTTAATACACGTCTGATTTTAAATGTTGTTACCCACCCTGAGACCTTCAGGTATAGGGCAGGATATAAATAAATAAATAAATAAATAAATAAATAAATAAATAAATAAATAAATAAATAAATAAATAAATAAATAAATAATCTTTCCAAAACAAGCAGTTGAACAGACTATAAGTTAAGAAGGCATGCAGAAGATTGGAGAAGAGGTTGACAGAAAGGCCAAGGACATTTATACCAAAAATTGTGATCTAACTGCTATAACAAACACAGATATTGTTTTGGTTCCTGTAAAATTCATGAGGACAGGGCAAAACCACTGTAAGTCATTAAAATTGTGAATTTGTACCGAATAAGAATACAGATGTCATATGCCAGTTCAATCTGCATAAAGTCATAGGTATGTAGGTTTCATTTAGAAGTTTCATAGATTTTATGTAGTAGTTGGGTTTTTTTCCTTTCCCTTTTTAAATTACAGTATATTCTGACGTATAAGACTACTTTTTAACCCATGAAAATCTTCTCAAAAGTCGGGGGTCATCTTCTTATACAAACTCTATATTTTAACTGGAAAATTTGGGGGTCGTCTTATACGCCCAGTCGCCTTATATGCCGGAATATACAGGTATCTTATAGATTTAATCTGTTTTGTTCATCACCCTGAAATTTTGGTGAAGAGAGGTATAAGAACCAAAGCAAAGCAAAATAAAATGCAAGCAGGGGTCATGTGAGTCTTGCTAGCAGGTGCAATAGCTGCATATGCTCTCTACAAACTTCTAATGTTGCAAGAGTTCATTTTGCATGCATGAATATGTAATTTAAACTAAGGGTGTGACCAGATGTGACTTTTTCAAGTCCTTTCTTTAGGGAAAAGCACACAACCAACAATAAAAGTATCTTTGGTCTAGTGGTTAAGGAGCCGGACTCTTATCTGGGAATACCAGGTTTGATTCCACCCTCCTCCATGAAGCCAGCTGGGTGACCTTGGGCTAGTCACAGCTCTCTTCTGAGCTCTCACAGCCCCACAGGGTGTTCTGTTGTGGGGAGAAGAGTGGGGAGCTTTGAGTCCCCTTAAATGGGTGAGAAACGTGGGGTAGAAAAGCCAACTTTTCTTCCACACAGATGTTCATATATGTGACTGAGAAACTATTTTTTTCCATCATATCTGTTAATGTCTATCCATTGATTGGCCTGTGGTCTGCCCACCATTCTATCTCCGTTACTGGTAAAATACCTGTAGGAATGATTTCTGTTCTGTGATTGGCTACATTTCCTGCCAGTCACTTGCTCTTATTTCCTCAATTTCAAGATTTCTGGAAATTTGGATTATTGAAATGGCAATATTAGTATATGTGACCTTTTGTTTTTCCAACTGCCCTTTTAAAGACCTAAGAAGTCACATGCTGATGATTGGTGTCTTCCAGGTAAGAATGAAAGTCACTCCAAAGATGATTCTTTAATAGTGTCTGATTGCACCCTAAAAAGCTTTTAAGAGCTGAATTCAAATTCAAAAGACTCCGAATTATAGTAGAAGAATGTTCAAGCAGATCTGAGGGCATAAAACTCTTAAAGGTTCTTGTTGAAGGAACAGAAAAGCTTTACCAGAGTTGCTCCTTGGATTATAATAATGGCTTTGTTGGTCACATCATGTGCAAACCAAATTTATTTGCTTCTATTTTAACAGCAGTAAAATACAAGCTGTTTAAGAATTGGGTCTCACTGAAATTAATGGGATTTCTGTTTAAAGGTGCACAAATAGTGCAAAAGTTTACAAAATGAGGATGCATTTTGGTGGTATTTATTTTAGAGGTTTTGGAAAAACAGTTCAAAAATGGTGAATCATAGTATCATCATAGTCCCTTTGGACCATGCCAGAAGGGCGTTTAGTGCATGGTGACTGCATATCACTGGTGTCCAGCCTGGTCCCAGGTGTGCAATTTTTTTTTAAACTTTACAATATACATTGACAATCCAAAAGGCAGCACAGGCATGGCATGCTCCAGGCACAGCCATGCAGAGAGTGGACTGATTAACCTTCCTCAGTGGCCCACAAACAAACTGCAGAAACTGGCACAATTGCGGGACATGGGATGGGCAAGAATACTTGAAAGATTCAAAATGTGATCGAATTCATTCAAATGTGGACATTCGAATTCAAATCAAATGCCTATACATTCATTTTTAAATATTCGAGCGAATTTCAAATCTTTTTGTATGAATTGTTTGGACATTCCTATGCGTATGTATCCATATGCATTACACATGTATCCATACGCATCTTGTTCATATTTATACACATTTGTACAGATATGTACAAGATAAAAACAGGATGTATACAGGACACGTACGAACACTTACAAATGTTGTCGACATTCATAACTTCAAATACAAATCAAATATTCATATGAATAGATACAAATTTGAATACATTTGTTTTTTCTCTATCCCTTTGGATTCGAACATTTGAATATTCGATTCGAACCAAATCGAATCTGAAAATTGCATTCATTCACATCCCTATGCCAAACCAGATCATGTAGCCAATGCATATGGCCCTGCACCCAGATTGAGCCAGAGCATATGCTCCAGTCCAGCAGTGAGCCTCCCGTTTCACCACACATGCAGATGTGGCCCCAGTTACAGGGGTTTTAAACAAACAAATGCAGATTCTAGCTCTTGCCATTCATTCTGTTATCAGGCTTCATGTCTGTAGCAGGTGCATCGTACTGCTGGTAAACAGGCTTACGCTGTCCTTTTGAACTGACACAGCAAAAGCTGAACATTAAAGTTTCATTTTGTGTCACTTCAACTAACAAATTGCACAAATTACTAACAAGTAGCCTC
Organism: Aspidoscelis tigris stejnegeri; assembly: GCA_023333525.1. Taxonomy (NCBI): domain Eukaryota; kingdom Metazoa; phylum Chordata; class Lepidosauria; order Squamata; family Teiidae; genus Aspidoscelis; species Aspidoscelis tigris. Next base: position 83,200,935 of record JALMGA010000002.1, on the reverse strand, counting down.
ATTTATGCCATTTTCTTCTTAGAACCAAGGCCATCTCTGCAGAAAATCTTTTCCCACCACCATCCAATTCCAAGCAGTCAAAATGTGCCTTTTCCTTCCGCTGTACTGAGCTGCCTTCTGCATAGGATGTATTTTTCTCTGGGTGTCCTGAGCCTTCATTTAGACTAAGGCTGCATCCATACACGGCAGGAGAAAAGAAACAGGCTGAAAGCCAATGAGTGGTGGTAGCTGACACATGGTAGTGCTCCCATCCCACTTCTAATCCAAGTTAAAGTTCGGAAAATGTGCTTCCAGAGCATATCTAATGTGGATTAAAGATGGGATAGTGACAAGAACTGCCACATGCTACCACTCCAAGCCACTTTCGAGCTGCTTTTGGTAATGTGTGTGAATGCAGCCTAACATGGAAAGATGCGGGAACAGGAAGAGGGACGGTATGTTTATATCCATTGCAACAGGCAATGTCTTCTCTTTGGCGATCATGCAGTATCTACAGTTTGCTTCAGAAAAGATCACGAAAGGCACGCCTGGGAGAATCTTCTGGAAAACACAGACTCCTCAGAAGCGCAAAAGATGGAGGATCTGCTTCATCTTCTACATTTCATGGAGCAGCGAGAGAAAGCCTTCCTTTATGCTGCCCTTGGAAGTGTGAAGTGGGGATGATGTTCTCCCCCTGGGCAATCCTAGATGGGGAAGAAGAAACCCTTCTTGCAATACACAGGCTTGATCCTGCAGAGTTTGGAGGGTTGCCTCCACACCTTGCCCTGCTGGACCTCTTTTGCTTGCCCTAGGTTCTGTATCACTCTAGAGGAAACTCCCCAATCCAGGCGGCAAGCAAGTGCAGCAAAAAGATTGCATTAAAACCCGTGGGGAAGAAGATCCTCCATCCTTATCCTTTAAATACAGATAACATAAATGATATGAAATGATGTAGCCCAGAAGAACATCAATGAAATCACAGTAAGGGTGATTCTGTGTTGGCTGGTATGCAGCAAGCAGACTAGGATCCTCCCTTCCCCATGCGGTTGCAGTCTAAGTGGCATGTAGAAGGGAGGATCCTAATATGCTTGCTGGTGTAGTATACTGGCCAGCGCAGAACTGCCCGACGTCTCAGTGACACAATACAACTCAAAGAATTTCCACCCTTGTATACTCTTCTTTTAGGGAGCAACAGTCTACAACTGTACTAATCTGGGAGTTAGCGCCACTGAGTTCCAGAGGGCTTATTCTGGAATTCATGTCCATTGTATACCTTTTCAGGAAAGGAAGGGTGCTCTGAAATGTGGTTGCTTTTCATAAATGAACAAAGATGTAGAACTGTAGGGTAATTCACTTTGTAATTTTAGGCCTTGGTCACACATTCACTTTATACCTTCTTCAGTCCATCCTCAGGTCTGACTGTTTACACCTTTTCATTTCTATCTATTTTATTTGTGGACTTACCGCACTTCATTTGGACTTTCCTGAATGGAAAGTCCACAGATAAAATGGATAGAGACTTAAAAGTGTGAGCAGTCAGACCTGAAGGTGGACTGAAGAAGGTTTAAAGTGAATGGGTGACCATGGGCTTAGATGGGTTCTTCCCAATGATACCATGTAAGACTAGACTGGGTCCATTTCTCTGTATCTTTTGCTGTTGAGAACCCTTAATTGCTCTGAGTCCTCTCTAAAGCATTTTGCAATGTTCTCTTACTTAATATTACTCATTTAGTTATAAAAAGTCAGGCCTACTCATTTGAGGTTAATTTTGTTTCTATACATCCTGTGTGAAAGGAAAAAAATAATAGCTTTCTAGAATGCATGCACTTATGAAAGCACATGGTGTACTTCTGATCAATTTAAGACTCCACCTAGTGGTGCTTAATATAATTCACAAAAAAAGGAGATACAATTGAAATGATAGCGTGCTGGGATATACTTATCAATTGGGTCAATAGCTTTCTTTGACATGAATATGAACCTTTCCACAAGTACTACTCACAGTATTGAATACCCGTGGCAAGATATTCATTTAATGTCATATTAACAAATAGATATAGTTTATTTTCATTGAAGCTTTGCATTCTGGGAATACTTTTGGAGGAAAAATCCAGCTGGTGGGGTGGGCATATAAGCTGATGAGCGGCATTCAGCTTGGTAGATTAAAAGTTCAGTAGGGCTGTTTTTGAATTATGCTGACTATAAAATTCCATTCATACATTTGTTGCATTCTGAAATGCAAGAGCATTGTGTATGGGTGCTAGCATTTACTGAATCATCTACTTTTGTTATAACAATGTGCGGCCTTACAGTTCTTGATGGTTAGATGTAGTAACTAATTTCTGTCTAGAGAGACTGTAAAGATAATTAGTGCTAATAATGTCATCTCCCTATTAGTACTATCTCCTTAAGTTCTTCTGTAAAATAAAATATACCAAAAGAGATCCCTAGTAAAATAGCAAAATATGTAGTATAGTGACAGTGTAGCACACTGTACCTGTGACTCATTTCTAATTATAGATCAATTTTCATTCGGGAGGGAAAGCAGGGAATTTGAACCAACCAAGCAGTGGAATGTTTTGCTAGGCTTTAAAATTTTAAATCTACTCATTCCCTCTTAGTGGCAACCGACACCCTACTTTAGATGTTGTAAAGTAATGCTGCTTAATTCCATACACCCAACACAGGATATTTTTAGGCACAGAGCAAAACTCCCTAAATGGATATCAAAACTACATCATATCTCACTCCAGAGATACCATTTCTAACTACTGCCATTCAGATGACACTTAAGCCGTGCGTTCTTGATTCTATATGTCAAATGTTAGCCCATGAGACTTGCCCTTGAAGGTTGGCATCAGATGTTACACATAGGTTTTTTCTCCCCCCTTTTTTAAAATAAAGTTTATTCAGTGTTTTCCAATGCACAATAAAAGAACAGAGACAAATTGATAGCAAATAAGGAATAGAAAAAGAAAGCAAAGTATAATAACTTTTAATCTTCCCTGTTAACATTTATAGATGTATTTATATTAGATGTATTTATATTCAGGCTCCTCCATGTAATTTGAATTACATTCAAAATGTAATTTTGCAAAAAAATAACAACTTGTTTCTTTTCAAACCCTTATGACTCTTCAGATCCTAATGTCAACAGATCACCTTTTATATGTTAATAAAAATGTTAATAAAGGCCAATTTTTCAGTTACAATGTCAATTATGTTTCTCTAGTCAAACATGTCTATTTGTCCATCTTTGCAAACGCTAACAATTTCTCTAGCCAATTTTCCATAGTAGGTATCAATGAGTTTTTCCAACCTTGGAAATATAGGAGACTTGCCACTGTTATCATATAGCATAACTTTCTTCCATAAGTCTTCTCCAGGAACTGATCCTTCAAGTACAAAAGAAAAAGGTCAGATTTCTACTGTATGTTAGTTTTTACATTAAAAAAATAAGCATATTCCATTTTTATTTTGGGGGGGGCATTTCACAAGTCCACTACATTTTTAAAAAATATATATTCTCCAATAAATAATTTTGGAGATATAATTTGGAAGAGACTTTGTGGATTATAGTCTTCCTCAACAAAGCACCTTGTGAAGAGGAGGTTGACAGGATGAAAGACAATTAGCAGATACAATAACACTTAGCATAGCTCGCCAGATGTCATGAAACACGACACAGTTGTTTTTTCCTCCCAATACCTCTCAGACATCCATTCTGCCACCAGGGACCAAGATCTGACTGACCTCCAAGTTCTCCTGTTCCTTCTCTCATCTAGGACCATGTTTCATCAGAATGTAATTCCAAGGGCAGGGACTTGTCTAACATTATATATTGTGAGTTGCTCTGAGTGTAATCATTGGACAACTTCCATGTCCCACAGATGCTGGATAATGGAACATGTCCACCACATATGATAAAAGGCCTCTTCATGTTACACATAGTTTCAATAGTAATATATTACCCCCTTCTCCTCCTCTGCAACATAGGATGTCCTTTGCTGGGTCCAACATGTAGATAAAGTTAGGTGGAAGAGATCTGTGAAATTCAAGACTATTCTTGTTTTTATGCAGACTTCAATTGGTCCTATACAAAATGCTGTCCATCATTTTCATTGGTCCAGGAGATTGCAAAATGCTATTTCCAGAACCTACAGGAGAGAGGCAAAGCAGATGGTGAGACCACCCTCTCCGGCAGGCTGCAAAAAAGCAAATGAGTATCAAGTACCCCAGGCTCTTCCCTCATGCAAACCAAATCCAGTAAATGCAGTTTGGCAGTGCTTCCAGACATCAAGTTAAAAATGTTACCTTTGTTTCACAATACTCCGCAGGGAAAACAGATTGTCCCCATAGTCTTCAGTACTCCAGTGCAGCAGGGAGACTTCTTCAGCCCATGTGTTCAGCAACTCCCTCTCTGATAGGTCTACTGCTTCTTGGGCGAGGGTGAACTCTCATGAGTTCTTGCCCAAACATCCAGAAAAATGTGGAAGAAAGGAATACCCCCACAGCAAATGCTCTTATAAGTAGCATTTTTTTTACTTGGGACAGAGTTGGTCTATAATGCACAGGGACTGTGAAGTATCATTAAACCCGTCTGGCAGATTGAAAGCTGCTCTGTGTTCCCTGTAAAGTTTAATCCTGACTGGATGTAGCCAAAATGTGGGCTTCTTAATGACGCTGAGTGGCTGTTGCATGCTTCAGCGCAGTACTGCATTTACACAAAAGTGCTTTGGATATTTCTTGTCCTAAATAACGGCTGATAGATTTGTACTCGAGGTGCCATCTTGATACCAACAATATTTATCCCTAGTGCTCTTACACTGCTTCCTAGTTTTTTGGTTTGTTTTTTAAAAAAACTTTTTAAACATTAAATGCAAAATTAATTCTACAACCATTCTAGAAGAAATGGTTATTCCTCTTCGGAAAGGAATTGCTTATGACTCATTGATGGTATAATGCTATGCTGATGAAGAAGTTCACTTTCTTTAGTGATCCAAAATTATCATGATCACGGGCCATTTTTAACAGACCATTTCGCACTTCCCTGGAAAAGAACACATTCCCTTGCTGTTTACGCAGATGCAACAAATGAGAAAATGTCCTGTTAACATCCTGCTAGAGTCACTGATTATCCATTTGTACAACTGATTGCTGGCTAATAGTCTGATTTTTGTTGTTGTTGTTCAATGGAAGCTAATGATGAGCATTGAATCCCTGTTAACTGGTAATCTTGTTCTAGGTTTTGGAATATAATTTCTCAGAACTTTGAGGAAAAATCCAAAGGTGGGAAGGGAGCAAAGAGGCACTGGGCCTTATTCTAGGGTGTTTCTCCACCACCTCCTGGGGTCCCATCCTCCCATTCCCCCCCCCCCAGCGGCCTCCTGTTGCTCCACTTACCTGCCACCACCAAGCCTTCTTCCTAGGACTTCCAGTTCTGCATGCACAGAACCAGAAGTGCATTAGAAGAAGGCGTGGTGGTGGCGACAAGGACAGCTAAGGGGGCGGTAAAGGGGGGAGGTTGCTGCAGGGAGAACAAGAGGCCCAGGGGATGAGAGCCCCCTAATGTTCAGGCCTCCATAGCTTCTGAGTGGCGGGGTGGGATAGGAGCTACTCTACTGCAAATGGCGGCTGTTGAGCCTGCCCCTAGACCCCATGCCTTGATTGCAGTATGAAAGGGTGTCCTTGGATCTGGTCTTTAAGGCTCAAGGCCAGATTGAAGACCTCTTTAAAGGGGTCCGTGGGCAGTCCAGATTTAAGGGCCTAAAGACCCCATTCAATCCGGACTTATCTTATGCTGGTGTGAACAGATGGGGTCCTAATGGGGTCTTGAGTGGGAACAGGGTCTTACTGGTTGGTACCAATTGAGTACCTATAGGGTGCCTAATGGGTTCTAAATGGGTGCTTCCTACTAGTGGAGAAACCTAGAATAGGTTGTATCCTAGAATAGGGAACTGCCATTTGCATTCTGGTACAGACTATGGCAGACTCTGCCAAGGATCTGCTGTAGTTTGCACCAGCATGCAGGTAGCAGGTCCCTAATCTGGGATATGATTTAGAACAGGACCCAGTGCAGAAAGGGTTATTGATAGCGGCAATAGTAATCATGGCTGTCCTTAGGCCAGTTGCAACAATGGGATCCAATAGGAGCTCTGTGTTCACAGGGGCTTCACACTGGTGGCTTGAGTTGGTTTTGGAAGGTCACATTAGCCCTAAGCAGCTTCATGGCTTAAAGAGCTGCAAACAGCTCAAACCCAAACCAATGTAAGCATTTATGGGGTGGCCCTGAACAGATTCCCCCCTCCTCCAAAAATAAAAGAAACTGCTAACACCAGCCCTGCTGGTAATTTCAACAGAATTTCAAGGAGAGGGCACCTAGATTAAATACATTAAAGCAGTGTTCCCACCTACCGTGAATCCGGAGCAAACCCAAACTACTCTGATCCGGGTTTGCTCCAGGTTCTGCTGCGGGTTGGGTTGGAGGCCAGGAACAGTGCCGAGCACACATCGGGCTGTTCCCACAGAACCCGCAGGTGCGCACAAGGTGCCAGCCCCCTCCTCGTCCTAAACCAAGTGAAGGAGAACTGCCAGCGGCCGGGTAAGTGAGCAAGGGGGTGCCGCATCTGAGGGGCGGCCTCCCCTCTGCGCACCCCCTTGCTCACTTACGTGAGGATGTTGGGAGGAGGATGCTGGCAGCAGCTGCCTTCCTTCCTTTTCCCTCCCCTTGTTTCAATAGTGGGAAAGAAAAGGCTGGCTCGGTTTAAAGCCGAGCAAAGGAGGACAGCCCTCGCTCACTTACCCGGCCACCGGCTGTTCTCCTTCGCTTAGCTTTAATCCAAGTCAGCTGGGAAACCCCTGTTTAAACAGGGGTTTTCTTTCCCTGCATATTCCCCGTAAAATCCAGGGGGGGGGACTGGCATGGGGACAGGGCTGGAAAACCGGAGTGAATTCGGAGCACTGAGAGATTTAATGGGAACCCCCATGCTGAATCCGAATCCACCCCGGATTTTAGCCCCTATGGGGACGTGCCCTAAATAATCATTTTATGGTCAGCATATGGCAGTCTGTTATGTCTGCATTTAGATCAGTGACAGGAGAAGTATGCAAGAGGAATAACATCAATAGTGTTAGCTCTGGACATCTGCTTTGTGGTATCTATCTGTATTTGAAAACCCGTAGAAAGGTTTCACATAAGTATTACTTATGTACTGGGGAAAGGTTTCTAAAAGGTTTCCATTCCAGGTTTCCTGTGTGTTAACCAAGAGAAAAGGAAACACTTCCTAAGGGAGTTTTCACTGTGAAAACTTGTCAAATAATAGCCTTCCAGGAACTTATTCAAACCATGGCCAAATACTCTTTCCAGCTAAACATGTGCGGGAAGCAGTGGGATGTAGGCTCATATTCCTTGCATAGCCTGACTCTGACATAACAGGATCATTTTGTGAGCCTTTTTATTATTGTTGTTGTTATTACTGTTGCCCATACATTGAGTCTTGGATCAAATGTCTGTGTTGAAACCTCTTGGTATGCTTTTATTGGGCCTCATGCTACGTTCCTGACAGATTATTCCCATCTAGCTTTTTGGGGAGATGACACAATCCACTGTTACTGCAACTTAATGCCTACATGTGATGTCCCAGGTGACTAAAGAGAGTGTATGGCGTAAACATACAGAGAAACTTATACGGGGGAGAGAGAGAAAAGATTGTCTGGAACTGGAGCAGAGGCATCAGAAAAAGTAAAACACTGAGTGAGCTGGGGAAGCTGATAACAACTGCCACAAAAGTTGTTTTCAGATTAAAAACAAGAAGAAGATTATTTATTTTAGAGCAGCCACATAATAAAGATTTTTGGGCCCCTTCATACTTAGAGAGTTCATACAAACCAGAACATATACAGAGAAGGACAAAAGAGAGAGAGATTTAAAAGCAAGCTCCTGTGTGGAGAGAATGAGAGAACTGTATATATTTAGGCCCTTTCTGCATAGAAAGGCATGGGCTAGAACAGCAGGAGCTTCAGGGTTGGGCTTCAAGTGCTCTGAAGGTCTAGGTACAGCCAAGATTGAGCTGTCACACATGATGGCCAATATTTCATAGTGGCGTCGAATTATATCAACACCACTGCAAATTTACTTAATGCTGATATAACAGCACTTGCTGCGTAACATTAAGTGAATTTGAATGTTCCCGCCAGGCTGGACAGGATGGCAAGAACAGCCAATGAGAGCTGGGATGGCAGCTCAGCTCCCATTGGCTGCCCCATCCCACATGCCACATGCCTCACCCCATGTGACCGTGCATGCCACAGAAGTCTCAGTTCCCCGAGCAGGAAGCTATGGAGCTGCATTTCGGGTGGGGACAACAAGTCGTCACTTCGCAGCCAGTAAGATTCAATTTTTCTAAGAACTGCAGATTTTAATCCAATAATCTGGAGGGGACCTTTCTAGCCCCAGAGACTCTGGGGGATCCATTTCAGCAGAGTACTTTGGTTGCTGCCAGAAAGGGTACCTTGGTAGTCCTGAACACAGAAGCGTGCCTTCTGCATGCCTCTGCAGTCTGGATCACGAGCTGCTGGTCTGCCGATAGATCTCAATGCAGAGATACAGTATATTGCTAATCCTGACAGGAGGCCTATTCACACTATAGTCTTTAGTGGATGATTAGGGAACTTCTGGGGAAGAGCATCTGCACCTTGAGGAAAGTGTTACAGCCTCCAGGCATCACCTGCCTTCCCAGAAGTTCCCTAATCATGTACTCAGCGTGGAGCACAAAATCGTGCTCCACACCTTTACCAGGCTTAACTAATTACTTACCTGGTGCATCCAATTGCACCTTTTCTGGTACTCCAGGGTCATCTGAGGTGCCACACAAGTGTGCTGGCAGCTCAGACGGCCATAAACATGGCTGCGTGTGCGCAGAGCGTCAGCTTCGTCATAGTGACGATGCTGCAAACAAAATGGTGGTGCCCTGAAGAGGACCAGCCCTGGGATCAGTCACAGGTGAGTGTCCAATTGCACGGGCGTGGGGCGTAAGTGACTAGTGGTCACAAGTGCAAGCGGTAGTCAATGTTGGATGATTGCGTTCCTTTCCTGTCCAGGGGACGGGAAGGGAATTATGGTCCATCCAGTGCAAATAACAGTGTACAAGCAGTGGGTAGAGCCTCACAGATTGATGAGGTCCAGAAGCTGCCTTACAGGAACACCTGGCCAGGATTAACAGTATATGCAGAAAGAAGAAGAGTTGGCTTTTCTACCCTACTTTTCTCACCTATTTAAAGGGACTCAAAGTGGCTGAAAAAGCTTTCTATTCTCCCCACAACAGAACACCCTGTGAGGTAGGTGGGGCTGTGAGTGCTCAGCTGTGACTAGCCCAAGGTCACCCAGCGGGTTTTGTGGGAGACAGGAATCAAACCCTGTATTCCTAGATAAGAGTCCAGCTCCCTAACCACTAGACCAGACTGCCTTAGCCTTAACAAAAGGAATGAATGAGTCAGTGTATTGTATGTATCTTCAAATCTGCCCATCTAGAGTCAACTGGCCCCCCAAAAATTGGACAATAAGGAGGTAAATAGCCAGCCATCATGGATCTGACAGTAACCCACTTGAAACCTAAATGTTGCTTTGAGTCAGTGTTAATTTGAAGGAAGGGAAGGGCAGGAAACTGCTTTTAATTTGTTGGCCAGCTCAGGAAAAGAAGAACTGATTGGGTATTTCATTTCTATACCATCTTTCCTAGTCAAAAGTATGCTCAGGATGGTTTACAGCCAGCGAATACCTCAAAAGTTAGAAGATATCAATTAAAATAAAACAAGAAAAAAATCTAAATAAATATTGAGGATGCAGAAATAGTTTTCTCCTCTGCAAGCCATGTGGCAGGATCAGTGACCTTGTTGGATCAGAAGCCCCAGGTATGAGTAGCATCAACATCATGTTACAGGGGAAAGCAAAATCCACATGGACCACTAACAGAGAAACCAGGAGCAAAAGAGCAAGCTAGTTGTATCTCCAGGGTAAATATGGCAGGATTCTTCCCTGTAGAACCAATGGGCAGCTGTCCAATTAACTGTAACTAACACTCCCAGCAACAGTAGTATATAAGTCCCTCCCTATTCTAATGTTAGAATGACAGGAGGACATAGCACTGTCAGTGTTTATTTGAGGCACATCTGTCTGTACACCTTGCTTTTAAAATCACTGCCAATCAGGCAGAAGACCTGGATGGCTCTCCTCAGTCACAGATTCAAGGTGTATGAGGACTGAGTTTTTGCCCTTTGTAGAGCTGCGTCCCCATGCACTATATCAGTGATGGCTAACCTTTTGAGCTTGGTGTGTCAAAATTCACAAGAAAACCTAGCTTAACTCGGGTGCTGTGTCACTTCCAGAAATATCCATAATTTTGTGATATTTGTAGCTCCAGTAAGAAAGTTATATTTTTGATATATGTATTTGATTAAAAGCAAAAATGAATAATTCTTTACATTTGCTAAATCTTCAATTGAAAGTTGGTATTTTGTACACTTCAAGAACAAGCAAGCACTACATGCCCAGGTGCCAGGGTGACCAGGTGTGTCACCTAAAAGGGCTTGGCGTGTCACCTGTGACACGCGTGTCATAGGTTGGCCATCACCGCACTATATAGTCCGAATCAAATCCGAATTCAGTAAGGAGCGTCCCCATGCAAAGCCCCCTAACTGGACTATTTGCGGACCAAATCGCCCAAATCCACGCTAAATTTAGTCCTGTAGAAAACTGTTCTCGGCACAGTATGGGAGCCAAGTCCACATCATTTTGGAGGCAGAGTCTGCACATGGGCTATTTGAGAAGGAGATTGACGCTCATGTCATTAGCAGGTGGGTTTCATGTCCTGCCCTTGCCGTTCCTGTCCTGTGAATTGGGGATTGCAACTCTTTAGACATTTTTGGCAATAAATGGTGACTTAACAGAAACAAGTCTCTTACTGTGACCATTATTACACCCCACTTCCCCAATTGCCAAGCCAGGCAAATGTGCAAGACAAATAGCAGCTTCTGAAACATGGATACAGTAACCGAGCACCCCAGTTTTACAGCAAAAGATGCAACCACCATCCCACAAGTTTCTTTCCATGACCATTATTCCACCACCTCCACCATCCCTGATCACCAAGCCAGGCATGAAAATTTAATTAAAATTGTGCACGAGTGCTAAAATACCATACTGGGTGGAGCGGAAGTGCACACATCTGATAAACTACTGCCAAACCAGTAGCGGCTTTGCAGAACGATCTGGCTTTTTCATTTTTTCATTTTTTTTTACTATTATATTTTTATTGCCTTTCAGCCCTATGTGCCACAATTGGGGAAGGAAGTGTTGGGTGGCATTTCCCTACCATCACTACAGCGGGCGGCACAGGTGTTGGTGACATCAACCCAGCTTCCTGCCAGGAGATAGGAGGCGGAGAGGAAAAGATGCTCTTTCCCCATGAGGGGTTTAGTGCAGTTTGCATGAGGAATTGAGCCCACGTTATCAGCAAACGCATGGGGACGGCTCAATTTGAACTCGGCCCCACATCCAGACTAAAAATAGTCCAATCTGCACTAAACGCAGTGCATGGGATGCAGCCTAGGACTCTCCAAACTTAATTTGCGGTGCCTTATTTAGGATTCCTTACCCTGTTATCTGCCTCCCTTAATATCACAAATGCAGAAAGCAAGCTCATTTCTTACTTCTTTCTTCCTATGGTAATTTCCCAATTGACAATTCACAATTCCCTTCCCGGAAATGTCTACTTCTGTATTATAACTGAAGAATTGGAAACAGTATGATTGTCATTATATCTACCTATCCCTTGTTTCTACTATGTTTATATGCCCACAGAAGTGTTCAGTGAGTGTTGACGTTCTCCCCACATAGTATTTATAATAAAGCCTTAGCTGGCTGTCTTCCCTGTACATTTCTCTGACTCACCTTGACAGTGAAGTGAAAATTGTTGAAAACCAAAGGGACCTTCCAGATGTGGCAAAAATGCTAGCACCTTGCTGGAACCACAACTGGACAGCCAAAGTCCTGATGCTATTTGGGGGCTGTTGTGGTCTATCAGCCACTTAAGCCAAGTAAAAATAGTGTGGGGAGATCCAATACTATTTTTACTTAGCTGGCACATAAAAGACTTACCGGCTGTCTAACAAAGTCCTTTGGCATAGAATCAGAAAAGACATCCAAGAGCTTGCCGTGCAAGCAAAAAGAGAAGGAAAAAAGCACTAGGAAGTCCCCTCCAACACAGTTTTGTCCAACAGCCAGTAAGTCATTTACATGCCTGGAGATTTCTGCAAATGTCTAATGGCCCATGGCAAGCAGCAAAAACTGGATTATACCTTATATATGACTTTCCCCTCGCCATCTGGTGGCTCCCTCAGTTAAGAGCCATTCCATTCATAGAATTGTCCATTTGAAAAACACTTGTTTAACAGAATGATACCAGTGCAGAGTTTGGGGTGTCTGTGGCTCTATGCCTTGGGAGCTATGTTCTGGGGTGCCATAGGGTATTCCTTTGCCCCTAGGGTTATTTAATACCTCCAGAAAGCTCCTGGAAGCAGCAATCAGGAGTTCTGAAATGTGGTGCTATCTTCCTGTTATGGTAACTGTTCTGTACTCAGTGCCTGAATGCAGGAATGAATTAGGTGAGGGCCCAAAACTGAGGCTGAATCCTGGTAAGGTAGTGACTTGCGGGTACAAAGTCCCCAAGTTCAGGAACGGGAACATTCCTCTGATTTTCCTCCTTCAGATGAAACATCAGAATGATTCTTCAGTCATCATTTTCACTGCAGGCCCATGAGATTACAATAGCTAGAATTGTCTATTATAAGCTTAGCATGCTATCTGCACTCCTTTCTGGGCAGGAATAACCTAGTCACTGTGATTCATGAACTTGTTAGCTTATGTTCAGGTCACCATGATGCACTTATAATAGAGGTTTCCTATGTCTGTTCCAAAAGCTCCATATGGTGAAAAATGCAGTGGCCATGTTGCTTAAAGGTGGCCTGAGGCAAGATAAAGGAGACAGGTGAGCATGGATATTGAGCAATGAAAGAACCAAAAATCGCAGAAGAAGAAGAAAACAAAAAAGGGGCAAAAAGGAAGAATAAAAAAGTTTCTCCCTTTTGCTCTTTTTCCTCATCATATCCTATCAATATCAACTTTTGGTGCTCTGCTCATCCCCTAAATTAACATGCAAATATTATTCATTGTAACACTACTCTGGGAGAACAACCTTCAGTATTAATAGATTGTAGTTATTTCTCTACATATTTGTGATGGATTGATTGAGGACAGTATCTGTCAAGCAATGAATGAAAGCACTTTGATCTTCATTTATGATGCCTTGTACGCTGGGTTATTGCTACAACTAAAAGCTTGGCATAAATAAAACAGTTGAGAAAGACTCCAAAGGTTTGATACTCTTCTTCTAGAACAAAACTGTGGGGATTGAATGCCAGTGACCAGTGTACTCTGTAAATACCTAATAGCCAAGAAAAAGAAACCATTCAAAATGAGAGGATAATGACTGCTTTTGATACACATAATATAAAACAGTTGAGCTCCAGTATTCCTTTGACATCCTCAATCAGGTCATGTCTCCAAAGTTTCCTTGTGTACATGCCCAGCATACAGCGGCCTCTGAGGAAGCAGCAGATGAGTTGCTTGCTCAGAAAACACAATTTTGCATCCTCAACCCCAGATGCCTCTTCTGGCACTTCTGGCAGCCAGATGTGGAAGCCCCATGCCTCAGGGGCATCTGGGGTCATGTGGAAGCAAGGCCTCTGATAATGGTATGCTCTAAGTCAGTGCTTCCAAAACTGTCTGATGTGGCAGGTAGACCAGCAATCCCTACTCAACTCCCAACGTTCCAGGGATTGGTTCCCAAGAATTCTACTATATTACCATACAATAGCGACGGACAAAAACGTTAATAAGCTTTGCAATTCATACAAATTGCAAATGTTCAAAACTTCACATTTGAATCAAATATTGGCTATATTCGTAGACTGACCTTAGCATGCAAAGTGAAAGCTTTTGTGCCTTCATTTGAAGCTTTGTTACGTTCAAAGCAGCTGCCCAGTCGCCTCCCGAGCAGATTTGGATTGGATTCAGATTGGATTTGGAGGCCTAACTGGTAGCGGCAGGGATCAATGAACATTTGAAGCAAATTCAAAGCCTAGCACATTCAAAGTGGTTCCTTTTGCACAGACACAAATTTCCGTTCCCTTCCCTCTGAAGCACATCTGTGCCATACAAATTCCTCTTACCACCACAGACCACCCATTTGAGCAGCACTGCCGCAAGTATTCTCTTTTACAAGAATAAGCGTTTGTCACCTGAAAAGACCTTAAACAAAACTTCTTAATTCAGCTTGATGACACCATAACATTCATAAATAGAACTTCTTGACTTGGTTTGAACAGAGATGGCATCATCACTCAGCAGCACAATGACAATGAAGGAAATTGAAAGAGCTCTGCCAAATTGCTCCCTAATAATCTTAAAATGCAGGGAATGCAATCCAGTGCTTGTTTACTAAGAGCAAGTTCTGTTCCATAGAGTCATTTACCTACACGTGCCTACAAGATACTTTAGTTCAAAATGCTATTTGGGGAAATCAAAAGGACACTTCCAATGGTATAGCTCCTTGTGGAACACAGCAGGTCTGTATTGTATTGATCATCAAATAAAAAGAATGAAGGGACTGAGGGACAAACTGTCATTTTATGCAGTCCGGAGTAACTTCTTGAGCTATTAGCCATCAGGCACAAGTGTAGAAGTTCCCAATTACAATCTGCTGAACCCCCCCATTCCCACTGAGACTTTATTGCATGTTGAAAACATTTTGAAAATTGTTTGTCCACATTGAAAATTGACTTCCTGCACTTTCCAAGGAGTAAATTGAAAAAAAAAACCATTAAAAAAGCACTTGTTTAAAGAACTCTCATCCCCGGTTTTGGTTTTAACACACTTTATTTTCCCTTTGGGAATGGTAGATTCACAGTATCCTGCCCACCTGCCCGACCGCCTGCTCTTTCGGGTATCACCGCTGCTGCTACCTCACTGTGCCGCTTTCTGCTTGCTCAGCTGCTTGCCCGCCCGCCATCTCCCTTTTGGGCTGCACCACTACCACCCCCTCGCTTGCTCAGCTTCCCGTGCGAGCCCTGCCCTCCCTCCCTCGCTTTCGGTAGCCACTGCTGCCTCACCTGCTTGCCATTTTGGCCACTGCTGGCCTTTCAGGCTGTGCCACTGCCACTGCCTCACATGCTCGGCTTCCCGCTGAACAGCCATGGTGCTCCTGGGGCATGGGGAGGAGCGAAAGCTGCTGCTGTTTTAATCATTTTACCTGAGCTCTGCTCATGCGCATGACAGCCCCTATACAGCTGCTCAACTGACTGCAGGGAAGCTGTCAGGCGATCATTTGGGGTAAAGCAAGCAAGAGGGGACAGTTGCGATCACAGCATTAGCTGCGGGGACAGCAAAACCCCGCCTGCTAATGCTGCGATCGTAACCCGGAAGTGTCCCCCATACCCCCAGGATAACCCATTCTTGCCCCCAAATTCAGGGTGAGAACAATTATAAAGGAAGTTTTTTTACCTCGCTTTTTGGGATTTTGTCCCTCATGTAGCCCAAATTAGGGCTTTGCATGGGGACTCCCCTGAGGCGAACTCATGTTCACCTTGGAGTATCCTTATCATGGGAACACAGAGTCAGTCTCTTTCATTACAACAAAACCTTGTTTCCCTTTACTTTACTCTTTGATTTATACCCCACCCACCCCACAAGTAGGCTCTGGGCGGCTCACAATACAAAACATAAAATACAGGATACAACATGAATTATATAAAATCAAAATCAAAAGAATATTTAAAACAATTTAAAAGGTCATGAACCAGAAGCTAGCCAAAGATCTGGCAGAACAACTCTGCCTTGCAAGGTCTCCAAAAACTAGACAGTTCTTGGATTGCTCGAGTACTTGCAGGTAGAGTGTTCCACCAGGTAGGGGCGACGCATGAGAATGCTTTATTTTTGGTGACCGAAAGGCAAGCCTCACTGACACCAGGGTCCTGTAACCAATTAAGTTCTGCAGATAACCTTAATATTCTCCTGGGCATATAGAAGGCAAGACGGTCCCACAAATATGAGGGTCCCAAGCCGCATAAGGCTTTAAAGATTACGACCAACACCTTGAACTGGATCCAGAACTTAATCGGCAACCAGTGCAGTTCCCGTAAGATAGGGGAGATGTTGGCCTCATGAGGGGTACCTGTTAATAAGCGGGCTGCTGTGTTCTGGGACAATTTCAGCTTCTGGATCCCTTGCAGATAGCTGAAGTTATAGAGAAGCTACATTGTCCTTAGCATTGTATCATTCCCTCTCTCCCTCCCAACAGTGCTTTCCTGGCCATTTAATTTTTTAATCCCTCCTGTTCTTCGCAAAAGTGCATTATCAGTCTAGTACAAAATAGAATTCTATTTTTTTAAAATGATGGACAGAGTCCACAAGCTTGCAATCGGAACAAAGGGCAGTCAGGGGAGGCAGAATGGGAGACAGGCCATCCTAGGAATGGTGACAGAAGTGGAAAGGGATGCAAGGAAGGGGAATAGCGTATGTGCCACCCACGTCCAGGTATTGGGTGGGAGAGAAGGCTGGATCCACCCTTCCCAGAGTGGTTCAGCCCCCTCTAGTCTAGTTCCATGTTCACACAGGGGAAGTGAAAATGGACTGGCTCCCCAAGATGGCTTGAGTCCTCTGTAAAAGAGGACTCTGGAGAAGCTGGCTTGAGGAGAGACAGCCTGCCCCCAGGATGTTCCCTGGGGAAAAAAAATCTGATCAAGGCAGGAAGAAGACACTTGGAAGCAGTCTTGAACACAGGGTGTGATCACAGCCATGGGCACTGTGCAAAGCTGTCCTTAGCACTGAAATGGAGATACTATTGTTGTTGAATGTCTTAGGAGATGTCAGACCCAGACCCAGGAAACCGCATGGGAAAATCACGCATGTAGAGCCCCCCATCTGTGTGCCACCAAATTTGTTGTCCTTGTGACAATTAGATAAACAATGTCATCTATCTCCTGTTTGCTCTGGAAAAAGAAACACATATATTTCTACCATATATTTAGGCTTCAATCTGAAGTATGCTTACAAAGGATTATGTTTCAATGAACTTAGCAAAATTCTGAGTATATGGTTGTGTGTATGTGTATGTACACACACATACTTTTGGGGAACAAAAACAATGCATTTTTAAAAACCAAATAAATATACTAATAGTTTGTTTCTCAATGCAGACTCAATTATGTAATCCAAGACTGCCCCTTTATGGCAAGAAGAGGAAGTAAAATAACATCCAATTACTTAGTTCTATTAACATACTTGCATTTCAGTCAAATATGACAGATTCTACAATGAGAAACATTAAGCTATCTATCCACATACTTAATTATTTAAGAAACTACAGGGCTTATTCTTTCTCAAGTGTTATATATGCAAGTTTTTAAATGGCATTCTTTCTCATAGCCAAAAGGAACCAAATAATCTTTTTTTAAAGTATTTTGGCAAATATTTGCTACTTTAAAAAAAATTATTTCTATGAAGCAGGTATCAAGTACAAATAGATTTCAGACACACTTGTTTCTCTAGAATTTGCTGCTTATAGAAAACACTGCAATAGTTCTTGAAACTTTAACAGAATTTCAACAAGTTTAGCTTTCCTCATCTTCCCTATTAATAAAGGTATAGAATTCATGAGCTAGATTCCCTTTGTCAATTATATTTATGCCACAGTGTTTATCCAGTGCTGTTGTTCATTTTTGCTTTTTAGATCATACAAGTAAATCCTAATAAATTAAGCACTACGTTATGAAAAAAACTCATGTTGCACTGCTATATAATAACATTCCTGTGGCAACAGAGACATTGGACCTATCTGGGAGCCTGCCTTAGTCTGCATCAGCATGCAAATAGTGCAGGTCTCTATTCCAAAATACAATCTGGTATAAGGCGCAATGCAGAAAATGCACAGGAACTTCAACTTAAATTTTGGACACTTTCAATGAAGAATGGTGATAGAGCTCTCTTTAGAGGAGTCACAATCCAACTCTTTTTGAGGGTTAGAATGGTTCAAACAAGGAATATGTTTTTTTACACACATCAGCCACTATAATTGGAGGAGCTCATTGCATGTCTTCATCCTCCATTTCCTGGGCAGAAGGTGCTAATCAATGGGTTAAATGTGATCAAGACACTGGGACATGATCTGCACTATATTCTCATTTCCCTAAGGTGCTTTCTTTCCCCCTCAGTTGTTTTCTCAAGGGGCACAAATGCAACAAAGGATTATTGCTCATCATGCATGTGAAAGGAGAGGGAAAGAGAGTTGTAGAATTCTAAAACTGCCTGCAGGAGGCAGTGTTGGTGCTGCTTAGCTAAGGCCAGCTGGATGCTGTCCATACAGCAGCCAGACTGAAGACGTAGTCTCATGGTTAAGTCATATGAGTGATCCTGGTCAGGCATTCATACCCAGATCGGACAGTGAGTGCAATTTTTTCCCAACTCACATAGCCAACCGTTCATTATTATGTCACTGACAGACTATTAGACTAAGACCAATTGGAAGAGCATACATCTGAAAGGAGAGCTGCAGCTCCTTCAGTTAACTATTATGAAATGAAATGAACTTTATTGACTAGTCATTTGACCATACCAAGTTTCAAGTTTACAAAAGATAAAATCATATAAAACATACGAGGATAAAATTAAAAAGCAAAATACCATCATTATTTGTCCCCATCATCCTTACAAGGCACCCCATTCAACCCAATGAATGATTTCCTGAGCTGGGCAGCCTTAGCAAAAAACAAAGCTACCCTATATGTTACCTGGACATTTTCTCCCTGCAGAAGGTAAGTCACCTTATGTTCTGCATTCCAGTGGGACACATTTGGTAAAAGGGGGCCCAAACAAGTTGTTATTGAGGAATACAAAGGGCAGGTAAACGAGATATGAAAAAGATCTTCAACCATTGCTGCACCACAAACACACAGTCTTTCTTCATAAGGTGCCTGATGGCATCTCCCATACTTCACTATGGAGTCAGTAAGTTCAAAACGTGCATGAGTAAATTGTTGCCTTAACTGATGGGGCATTTTGTAAACTAGATATTTTTTAAAGTTGGAAAATAGATTTTCTTCGTGCTAGCCATTTTAGTGATTTTATGATAGAAAGGCTTTCAATATTAAAGATATAGGGACCCTGACCTGGATCCGAGAAGGCACCCTCCCTTGTTCAAATCTACACTTAGACGAAGGAGAGAGATACAAAAGAGTGCTCTAAATGTAAATACAGGAATGGGGGAGCACAGAAAGGACTAGCAGCTGATGTTCAGTTCACCTCAGCTGAGAAATTGCTCAGCCAGTGTGGGGGGGGGAAGGGGCAACACGAGGGAAGCAGAAGGAATGTACCGGCGTCGCCTGTTAGGTACATGACGTAAGGCGCTCCCATGACGTAAGGCTGAATGAAGAGAATCCCCCTGAATTGCGGCCGTTACGCAAAGAGCCAACGGGTAGCGCTTCATCCTTTCCCGCTGCGTCCCTGACTCTACGGAGTCTTCGTAAGGTTACGGCTTTTCCCTAAAGCGTTGCCCCCTAAGCAACATGGCGGCCCCGCCCTCCGGCCCCGAGCTGTAGGGGGCGCACTGGCTATGTGGGACGCGCGGCGGGGAAGAAGGAGCCCGGCCGGCGGGCGTCTAGCGGCTTCGCCTGGGATGCCTGCTGCTTCGCCAGCCGGTCGGTCGGTGGGAAATATAAAGGAGCGGGGGTGGCACTGGCAGCAGCGCCGAGCCGAGCGCCACGTCTTGTCTCTTTTTCTGGCTCCGTCCTTTTTCCGCGCGGGGGTGTCTGGACGGTTAGCGCTCGAAAGCGAGCCAAGGTGAACCGCCGCCGCCTCCGCTTATTCCGGGCGGCGGCCTGGACGGGTCGTCGTCGTCGTCGTCGTCGTCGGGCGGAGAAGCGCCGCCAGGGAACGGGGGCTAAAAAAGAGGCCGGCATTCCCTCGGCGAAGCTGTCTGAGGGAGAGGGCGCCCGGGGGCGGCTGCCGCTGCCGCTGCGCGGGCGGCTCAGGATAGGAAGCAAGGAAGAGGCTGCTGCGGTGCTGCTCTGGGAGAAAGAAAGAAAGAAAAAGAAAGAAAGAAAGAAAGAAAGAAAGAACGAGGGAGGGAGGGAGGCTTCGCCTTGAAGCAAGCGGAGAGGGTACTAATGGGGGAGAAGGAGGAGATGGTGTGGTGTGTGGGCTGGACGGGCTTCTGAGGTAAAGGTTGCCTGAGGTAATTGCGGGCGGGCGGGCGGGCGGAGGCGACTTTTGGGGCGCGCGCGCAGCCCAGAGACACCACACAATGGCAGCAGCAGCAGCCGCCCCGCCGCTGCTTGACAGGCAGCAGGAGCGTCGTTAGGAGGAGGAAAAGAGCCCCGTCGCCTCTTCGTGCCGGCCAGTCGCCCGGCCAACCCACTCGCCCTTACGCACAGCAGCCTCCTTCGGGCGGACCGGTACACGGCGTCGGCGCTCGCCGGTCCGGCCGCCGCCGCCGCCTTCTCGCCCTCGCGTGTAGCGGGCGGTAGGTGGCGGCAAGCGCTTCTCCTAAGCCTTCTCCCTCTTCTTCCGGGCTCGCTGGCACCATGACCGAGGAGAGTTTGGACCCCCCGGCGGCGGCGGCGGTGGCGGTTGTGGGGACCGAGCAGGAAGAGGGGGTGGCGGCGGCTGCAGAGGAGGCCGAGAAGGAGGAGGCAGCCAAGGAAGAAGGGAA
Source organism: Aspidoscelis tigris stejnegeri (assembly GCA_023333525.1). Lineage (NCBI taxonomy): Eukaryota > Metazoa > Chordata > Lepidosauria > Squamata > Teiidae > Aspidoscelis > Aspidoscelis tigris. Next base: position 83,180,137 of record JALMGA010000002.1, on the reverse strand, counting down.
GAAGAAAGGGCAGAAGGAGAGTCAGAAATTGGCGCCCCCGCTGAGCGAGCCTAGAACGGCCTCTGGGGTATGTATCGGCGGCGCCTGCTTCTCGTTAGTCGCTTGTAATGCCCTGGTTAGTGGTGGCAGCAGCTGGCACGAAACCCGACGCCGATGCCCCATGGCTCCTCAGAGGCGCCTGCGGTGCCCGTGCCGAAGCCTCTGTGGGCCGGCCAAGCCCATTGCGTCCAAGGCTTCCTTTGAACTGGTGGTGGGAAGCGTCACCTGCTCAGAGATGCTTTTCTGTGAGCTCAGTAGGTCCATAGCTTATTCATTTATTTACATTTTTATCTCGTCCTATACCCGAGGATCAAACGTTATTAAAACAATAACAGTATGTATTAAAATAATATCTGCTAAGTGAGAAGGGAAAGGGTGGATAACTGTTTCTTTGTTATAAAGATCAAAGCCTTTATGATAGCAACTGAAAGCTATTGAAATAAAGAATCATTGTTTTTACTGACTTGCAGCGCATGAAATATATTACACGTTTATTGTATTTCATTGTAGTAATAGTACCAACTTGATCTGTTCTTTTGCTGTATATTTGGTGCTAATAATCTGGTGAATGAAAAATATTATTTGTATAGGTTCTTTACTTTTTGAAGCTTAAGGTTTTTAAAAATTTATTTTCAGTACATGGTACTATAGGTACCATGTATTAGCAATGTTCATATATGCCTTTTTATATAAAATTGATGGGTTAAAACTTTTCTTGCGGACTTCTGAAACCTTGTGAACCTTAGGGATGGGTTTTACTAAGCTGATAGGGAAAAGAGCCAGTGACACTGCTAAATCCTGGTCCACAGTACAAAGCTGGTTACCTTAGAGGATTCTTTGCCAAATGTGTGAATTTGCCACATCTGTGTGAATGCATGATGATCCTGAGAAGGAGCCTATTCTGAAACTCTTTAATAGGTCAATTGATTCATCTGAGGAGGATTTTAAAAGCTGCTTTATCATCAGTTCCTGTGCTAAATGACAATAATGAATCCTTTCTGCTTTTGGTGTTTTTTCTTTTTCTTTTTGCTGTTAAATGAAAGTTCAATTTGCCATCTGGAGGAAAGAGCAGCAGGGGGTAAGAGTCAGTAATTAGTCCTCCTGTTAGTACTGAACATCCTTTTCTTCTTGGAAAAGCATTCTAGAATTCGAAATCTTCAGTGGATGAAAGTAAGGATTGCAGATTGGTTGAGAAAACAACAATTGTTGCACTCATAGTTTTGTAAATTTAGTAAGGTACATGGGGAAATTTGATATTAGTGAATGATCAGTACTAAGTCCAGATACTAGGACCTGTTTTCAGCTATGTTGAGGCAAAAATGGAAATAATTGAGAAGATGAAAAAATCCTGAGGACCAGACTAGAAAGAATGGGAAGGCGTCATTAATAGATTTCCCACTACAATGGTCTTTTTTCTGAATCATAAAGCCAGATTGACCTTGTATTCAAAAACTGGCAGATCAAATTATTTGTCTCTTAATTTGATATTTATTGTAACATAGAAGACAGTGGGACACCGGGCAGCAGTGTAAAGCAGTTTTTGTTGTTGGTTTATTTTTATGCTCACTAAAAGTGTAGGGCAATTACAGATTGAATAAACAATTCAGGTTTCAATTTGCTATCTTGTACTATAAATAGTAAGCAAGAAGTCTGTAATATTGAAGAAGCCAGCTCATCTAGTCTTGTAGAAATATAACAAGCACATCTCTGTTAAATTTATCTGAATGGCATGGGTGGAGCTAGCGAGAGAGGAAGTAAAAATGTGTTAATTATAACCATGTTGCAGAAATGCTTAGTTGTATCTAGGGAAAGTAACAGATGGAGGTGGATGAACACAATGATATTTTTGTAATGAACGTCAAGGCTTGAACAAAGAGCTCTTGAACTGATGCTTATTTAACCAATACATTTGTTAACAGCACCTTTTTGAATCTGGCCTTCATCAGAGTACTGGTTTCAATCATATTTAAAGTAACAGTAACAATTCAGCAGAGGAAGTAAGAAAAAGTCTTAGCATCTGATACTGACCAGTACCTGTAAACTCCTGTACAAGAATTTTAAATTGCTGTTAAAATGCCAGGTGTATGTCTGAAGGCAACACTATCCCTATACAGTGGTACCTCGACATACAAGTGCCCTGACATACAAGTGTTTTGAGATACAAGCCGCTGAGCGAGTGATATTTTGCTTTGAGATGAGAGCAAGATTTGAGATACGAGTATGTAAATACAGTACAGTACATAACAAAAACAACTGAGGTGGTGTTTTGGGAGCTGGAATGGATTAATGGGAAAATTGCTTTGACATACAAGCGATTTGACATAAGAGCAAGGTTACAGAACGAATTAAACTCGTATGTCAAGGTACCACTGTACTACACTTGGTATGATAGTGTGAAGAGCTCCCCTGTATAATCTAGAATGTAAAAAGATTAATTGGGAGGCTTATTTCTTCAGATACCTGGACCCAGAGTCATAGAAGGCCTTTAAGACATTAGCATTGACTTTTAATTTTGTTCTCAGCTAGGCATGCAAGAAAAATATTTCCATATTGGTCTTTTGTTACCTCTGGCAACTGTTCATCAATTCTGTTACACTGAAACACAGCATTAAATCCTTATGAATCCATCTGTTCCAATCATGTGAATGTTGGGAGCAAATGTAGTCCCAGGTTCCTCATCCTTGAGCCTACAGGCTGAGGGGGCTATAAGAAGATGAAACAGTAACAAGCAACAGAGATCAAGCTCATTCATATTAGACTAGGGATAGTGAGATTTCTTGAGAAATCTATATGAAAATGACCATTTTTGGCGGTCCCAGTGGATCTACTTACTGTCCATCTGAGTGTAAACCTGGTACGCAGACATATATTCATTCATTTTTAAAGTCTGTAGTTTTTTTCTGTGGCTGCTTTCCCCCCTCCTTTTAATGAGGAATGGTGCATAGAAACCAGGAATTTTAACAGTTGTATGGAAGGTGTATTATAAGCTATATGTATTGACATTGCTACTTATGCATAGGTATTGAAAATCTAATGTGGCCTAAAACTGAATGAATTCTGCAGTATGAACCCTTCAGTTCACATCCCTCAAAGTAATAGGATAGCAATATTCAAGTACATATTATATATATAGTGCTGTAACTCTGCTTCAAACCCTGAAGGCAACACTACATTTGTCCATAGTCCTAGGCAATGAAATATCACTTATGCTGTTGTAATAGCTACCTCTTCATGGAGGTAGGAGGGAACCAAGCCAAGTATGCCTTTGCCTTCCTGGAGGCCACTCACACCAGCATGGATGTCATTTCTGGCAATATTCTACAGCAATTTTACAACCATTTATGACCATGGGCTAAAATGCACAGCTGTAATAATAGCCATTTGAGGCTCATATGCGCAGAGTGAGCGGCCATTTGGCCTCCACAGGTGCCTTGGGAGTGAAATCCTGAAAAGGTGTCCTGGCCTTGAGGTTGGTTCTGGGACTTCAAGGCAGGAGATTTGCCCACTTCAGTTAGCCCTCAAGGATACATCAGGATGTAGTCAATGATGGATTTTACCTGCGTAGGCAGATTTGAAATAGGCTGTGTGAGAGAGACAAAAGTAAGGAAAAGGGTGTACTTAGCTTAAAAGATTACATACCAGTGTCTTGGTTTTTGTTTCTGAGTAGCTTTTCTAATCTCCAATCGCATCCTAAAATTCAGGATCCTAACTTGCTTCCTGTGAGCAGTGGTTATTTTTTACTGGGAGAAAGATCAAACTAAGAGTTTCAGAAATGAACTAACAAGTCTTCGGAATATAAAAAGTTGCCACTTTTAGTCTTCTTTAAAAAAGGCAGAAAGTTAGGTGCATTTTTGTAGATATTAGTAGTTACTATGCTGTCATGCTTTGGCTAAACGTATTCTAAGGTGACAGCAAGCAAGTTCTGCAAATGGTGAGAAACTGTTGGTTTTCTGGGTTCAAATAAAAACTAGTTGTGCTTTTGTGTTTTGTCTCATAACTTTTTCTCATCTTACTTTTTGTAGAAAATGAAAGCTAGAAATCTGGCTTTTCAAGAAGGGAGGTGATCCTTGCCCCCTTCTGCCTCTCCTGTTCCCAAATACTGGGTTCATTTGCTGTTTCAGGAGATGTTCAGCCTACTATGAAGCACACTGCCACCGTGCTGGAGCATTTCTATCTTGCTTAGATTCATCTTCAATTTTTCATTATAGTGTTCTTAAGTTTTCTGAACAAAAGTTTTTCATGTTCAGATACTGACAAGATTTTAATTTCAAGAATGACCAACACAATATTTGAAGGTACGATGGCACCCTTGTAGTGTTCTCTTGACATTCTCAAAACTTTTTGACTCTATCAATTTCTGTCTCTGTTTGTCATGAAATGTAAACAGTTGGTACTTTTATCCTCATGAAAAGCGCACAGACCTAAAAGGAGTAAGCTGACAGAACTTTGAATTATTTTGACTTAACATTAAACAACCACACCTTTCTTACTATCTAAGGGGTTTTTCCACTTACCTTCCTTAATCTGGATCTAAGATCATCTGGATCTACAGTAGTAGATCTGGATTAAGGGAGGTACCCAATGCATCCCCATGGGCGGTGCAGCACCCAATAGCAATGGGTGATAGCCTGCCCAGAGTGGAAATGCCGGAGCACCCATGTGGCAAATCTGGATTGACCCATGTGGGGCCCACCCATCACCCCAGGTTTTTTGGGAGAAAGGGGGTGCAATCTCCATAGATGCTCCAGAGATTCTTCTAAGATTCTCGAAGCTATTTGTCGCAAACTTCAAAGATTCTCCGGAGCCTTTGACAATGGTTCATAGGATTGGCATTGCTCTCGTGTGGAGTCCTCTTTGGAGCCTGTGCTATTCTTCGGAGCTGGTTTTGAGATTGTGCACAGGCTTCAGAGCTTTGGGTTTTGGGGCACCCACCCCATGGGTGCACCCCCCCCCCAGACCCCATTGTCCGATCGCAGTGGAAACGTGCTCCGTATAATCTGGATTTGATGCCTGAAGACTCCATTGTAGACCCCTTTAATGGGATCTACAAGAAATCTGGATTATAGGTCCTAAAGGACCCATTCAATCCAGATTCCCCTAGAACTGGTGGAAACAAATGTGGCTCTAATGGGGTCTGCGGTGGAAATGGGGTCTTCATGCTCTGAGCCTAATGGGTCCTTAATAGGTACTTAGTGCTAGTGGGAAAAAAACCTAAGGGACCAAGGGTTTCCTTAGCTTTTTCCTGCAGTCTGAAAAATATTACTCAGCAAGACTTTCTGGGCGGCCAAGGCAAGGACAGCTTGATTGCAAATGTGTGTTTTGTTCACACCTTTGTTCTGCTCGTAGCATCTCAGGTTCACAAACCATGTCAGTGTAGGTATTGACCATACCCGAGAACAGTGAGCTGGAACTGTCAAAAGCAAATTATCCCTTATGAGTGACATCTGCAAAATGAAGCCATCCCACAATCAATTTAGTAAAATGCTACTATCTAAAAGACTTATAAAACCATTGCTGCCTGTAATATTCAGATAGGGCATACACTTTGCTTTCATATAGTACCCTTTAACTAAATCATTTTATTTTGTAAGGTTCCATTTCAAAAATCATTTATATTAGTACTTACTTATTAAAATTATAAACTGAACACTCTTTAATATTATGTGGAATATTAAAAAGAAAAATATTCTAATAGCCAGCATTTTACCATACAATATATGCATTATGGGAGACTGATGTATCAATGGCTACTAGAATGGATGACGAAGAACATCTTTCAGGCTGAGGGTACAGGCAGGATGCTTTTAAAGCCATCTGCTGGGATCTGAGAGCAGGAGAAGGTTTGCCCTTGTCTCTGCTTGAGATGTCCATGGGCAATTGGTGGGCCACTGTGTGCAACAGAATGCTAGACTAGAATGGATATGGCCTGACCCAGCAGGGCTCCTCTTATGTTCGTAGGTATTAGAGCACAAATGGAAATTTGTTAGAATCACATTTTCAAAGCTGGGGAAAGCTTGTATCTGATGTTTTCTCAAGTAATCAAGAACTTCATGTGAATTTTAGATGACAAGATTAAACTGCATCTAACAAAATGATCAGTCAGGTCACCTCCATAGCTGGCAGCAGCTTAGAAATAAGAAGTTAACTAAGAGGTGTGTATGTTTTTTACACAGTATGCTGACAGTATTCCTGAACTTTTTTCTTACAAAAGCAGTAAGAAATAGTAATATTTAAAAATTAGAGAAAACATTTAAGTGATGTTGAACTATAATAGAACAAGACTCTAATGTTGTTTGGGTAGCTTTAAAAGAAAAGTGTACTCCTTGGATGGGGGGAATACTGATCTACCTTCAATCACAAAAATCACAATGTAGCATCCGCTAATGAGATCTCCATCATAAATTAAGATCCATTTATACATTTAATAGGTTAAACTAGTTTTATGAATCCCTTCATGGATCACTGCCTTGTGGCAGAGAAGCTTGTGTAACTCAATGAAGTTATGAGCTATGCCACGCAAGGCCACTCAAGACAGACAGGTAATGGTGGATATTTCTAACAAGAAGTGATCGCTGGAGGAAGAAATGACACACTCCAGTATCCTTGCCACAGAAAAAATCAAGAGAAAGCTATATAGGAAAATCAATATGACACTGGAAGATGGCCCCGTCAGGTCAGATGGTGTTCAAAATATTACTGGGGAAGAGCAGAGGGGCAGAGAGCAATTACAAGTAGCTCCAGAAAGAGTGATGCAGCTGGGCCAAGGCAAAGAGACACTCAGCTGTGAGTGTGGCTGAAGGTGACAGGAAAGTGCAGTGATGTAAAGAATAACACTGCGTAGGAACCTGGGAAGTAAACTGGATGCGGACAAAATGAAGTGTCAAGACTAAACATCGACATCTTAGGAGTCAGTGAACTAAAGTGAACAGGAATGGGTAAATTTAGGTCAGATGACCATTATATCTATTACTCTAGGCAAGAATCTCTTAGAAGAATAAAAGGGTGAGAATAGTATTGGGGTACAATTACAAAAATGACATAATATTTGTTCTAATCCATGTCAAACCATTCATCACAATAATCCAAGTCTATGTCCCAACTGATGCTGAGGAGACTGAAGTTAGCCAGTTCTATGAAGACCTAAAACAACATCTAGGGGGATGGAGTGCTAAAGTAGGAAATTGAAAGATAACAGGAATAACAAGAATGTTTATGTCTTGGAATACAAAATGAAGCAGGATAGGGACTAGTAGTTTTGTTAAGATAAGTCGCTGATTGTAGCAAACATTCTTTTCCAACAGCCCCACGGGCAATTCTATAGATGGACATCACTAGGTGGTCAAATGAAATATTATATTCTTTACAGGCAAAGATGGAGAAGCTCTACAGAGTCAGTAAAAACATGAACTGAACTGCATCCCTCTTAACTTAGTTCATAGATCTTTCATTCAAGAGTCCTATCCAATATGGTTCCTTACAGCACTGAACTTTCCTTTCATTATCAGATACATCCACAGCTGATTGTCCTTTTCGCTTTACCCAACCACTGGAGCTTGCCCTTTGTTGTTCTCCAGTTACACTTTCGACATCTTCCAACCTGAGGGACTCATCTCTGAGCATCATATGTTTTAGCCTTTCAATGCTATCCATGGGGTTTTCTTCGAAAGGGTATTGGAGAGCTCTGTCATTTTCTTTTGCAGTAGATCTCCTTTTGTCTGTAGTCTCTGCTCTGACCTGTCTGTCTTGGGAGACCCAGTACTGCATATTCATTGAGCTATGCAAACCAATTCACTGCAACAAGGCAGTCATCCATGAAGGATCCCATAAGCAGCCTGACTGTAGTATAGCTAAGCTAGATCTATATACAGAGATAACAGATATGGCAGAAAAAGACAAGAAACATATGAGCCACAGAAATAAGGAAATGAACTAAGAAACTCTGAGATTGTATTCTTACATATTATTGTCTGCTGAAGAGGTAGAAGGACCTGCAAAAGGCCATGTAAAACTCTTTTGTTATAATTCCAGTAACTAGCCTAGAGCCAGAATCTTATGCAAAGTAAAAGCTTAGAATTTAAAAAATGATCCAAAGTATTTGAACCTTATTCAGTCTTCTGTATTGCAAACAGAAGGTAAAGGAGGAAGAGAAAAACGAAGCAGAACTTCCCAGACAGAATGTGGTAATGAGCAGAAAAATAGCTATTTATGGATATTTTGTGGCATATACTAGGACTTGTTTTAAGGTCAAGGGAATTCCTCCAGCCACCTAGCCACTCTACAAAACAAATACACAATTCCTTTAAAAAAAAATGATGGCTCATATCCAGTACAACTGAAATGGCTCCAAACTTATTGCATCTGAATGGTCTATACATAAATGGTCTATACATCTATATTTACACAAATGACCTAGAATCAGGAGTGAGAAGTCAAATGGCCAAGTCTGCTAATGACACCAAACTGTGCAGAATGGTTAAAATAAAAAAGGACTCTGAAGAGCTCCAAAAAAATAATTCTGTACTGAAGGCAGGAAAATAATAATATATTGCTCAATCTAACATAAAATGATGCACATTGGAACAAAAATCCTAACCATATCTTCATCAGTCCATATTTAAACATACAAATCACAACTCTATATTAAATATTAACTGTTTTCTTTATAAATTTAATTACCACTCTGCAAAAATAAATTATTGCATGAACTGAAGCTTCAGAGAATAAAGTTACATTTGTTGTTGTTTTTCCTTAATACAGGGATTGGAAAATACAAAAAATGATATTTCACCTTTTAGCAATTTTATTTCAACTATCAGTCAGAAGCAAGAAGATGCTAGAAGTGGAAGTTCACCTACACAATTTGTTATTGCAGATATAAAAAATGGTAAGAGTGCAAAAGGCTTCATTATGTTGTCACTTATGACAGCAGGAGGTACTTGATGCATTATGTTAGCAGCTGTTTTTATTTTATTTTTGTTGTGACAGTGTCTTGGTTGCTGCTAGGAGAGTTGACTTTGCATGAAGTACTGTATAGTCGTAATCGGTGACTCTGCACAGTGAGAATGTAGTTTTAACTAATGATAAATGCCAGTAGGAAACCCTTGCAGCATGAAGAAACTACAATGAGCTTCAGCACAGATTCTATGTAGTTTGTGCACATAGTAGGCTAATTGGTAGCAGTAATCATAGCCTGCCACTGCCTTAGCTGTTTTAAATTGTAGTGGTGGCGGGAGACCTATAGGCAGTATAGAGGAAGTGGGATTACAGAAAGGACTCCAATAAGCATCATTTGCATGTTTCAGAAGAGTTTTTTTATATAAGCACTTGAGAGTGATTTATGTTGTATTTGCCATGATAGGCAAAAAAGAACTATTAAATGCCAGGCTACAAAAGAGGTGGATAAAAGTAAGTGAATTTATTTACTAAGATTGTATCTAAGAATGCAATCTGAAGTCACGCCAGGCTAAGAGGAGTTTAGGTAATAAAGTCATTCAACATCATTATCACCCATGGAGCTGTGACAGAATTAAGAGCAAATTTTTACTGTGGAACAACACTGTTCTGAACAAATTGCCATTCAGGTGTTTTAGCTCAATGGCAGAGCAAACTGTCTAGAAAGCAGAGGGCCACTGGTTCGATTCCTAGCCACTCCTGCATCTCTGCCAAGAAAACTGCATAGAGGTGCCCATGGAGCTGCCTGTGCAGTTAAAAGGAGTTGGTCTTGATTATTCAACAACAGTAACATGCTGTGTGATTATATTTGCCTTTCTCTACAGTGCGCAACTTCATTTTGCATAGCTTTGAAATACTGCCCCCCTTCCTCTTGATGTTCCTCTAGTCTACATTTCCCCTTTTGTGGCTTTGAACAGATCTATGGATAAACTCTGGTTTCAGGAGCTGAGGCACAGATGTGACTGTGGTGACCTCTCCCCCTTCCCACCTACAGAGGATTGTGGCTTTTATAGTTGTTCTCAGCATTGGGCTCAGTATGCTGTACTTGTCTTGCAGTTGTACGGGGACTGTGCAAAGTTCTCTTCTCAGAGCTGATAAAGGCAGCAGGACCATGGAAAGGGGTCACCACACAGACATCTGTTTCTCAATACCTGAGCTCTGCACACAGAACATATCTGTCAAAAACCAGTAAAATAAAGTGGAATGGAAGGTCACTCCTGTGCACTTTTGTTTCATGAAAAGGAAGCAGAATGAACAGTTCAAATAAGAGGGAGCAAAAGTATTGCAAAGAGGTACAAAAGAAAGCTCCTTGGGAGCATGGTAGTCAAAGGCAAAGATAATCCTCCACTGTGCTGCTGACAAGGGGAAAGAATTTCTGAAATTCACACAAGAAAGTATTCCTGTACATTGCAGGAGGGGAAGTTAAGGGCAAGGAGAATAATTATCCAGTTTGCAAAAGGGCTTCTAGAAACATGTAGGTATGCATCTCTACTGATGATGACCAGACCAGAAGCCAGGAATAGGTCAAGAGTTGAGCCAGTCTGGTCTAGTGGTTAGGGAGCCAGACTCTTATCTGGGAGTACCAGGTTCAATTCCGCCCTCCCCCACGAAGCCAGCTGGGTGACCTTGGGCTAGTCACAGCTCTCTTCTGAGTTCTCACAGCCCCACCTACCTCACAGGGTGTCTGTTGTGGGGAGAAGAATAGAAAAGCTTTGTCAGCCACTTTTGAGTCCCCTTAAATGGGTGAGAAAAGCGGGGTAGAAAAGCCAACTCTTCTTCTTCTTCTTAACTACAGATAGGAAGGAAAGCTCATTGCAGTGTGCTGTGGCTAAAAGAGGGCTGTCCTCAAGGTGATTGCCATAGTGAAATAACATATATCGCCTCTGGAAAAAGAGCAGGAATAGAGCTAGTCCAGTGGTATGTGATGCAGTTAAATTCTCTTCCCATTGATACGAAAAACTTAAGGAGCATGGCCAGAGAACACCCAGTTTGAAAGGGATTTATGAATGTAACAGATATTATTTTATTTATAAAGTAAGTCTATTCTGAGTATGACTTGGATATTGCTAAGTAATGTTAGCTGCCTTATGCATGGAAAGCATTTGCACAACATCCCTTGAATTTATTTATTAATTACAGTTAGTTCTGTAGAACAGTCTGCTACCTTATTGTGCTTATGATACTAGTCCATGTTTATAAACATAGTTGTGTGCCTATCCAGCAATCACTGGTTCCGATCCAGCCAGGACAGGCTTCTTGGGTGTTTTTCCACTGGCAGAAAGTACCCATTTTTGCACCCATTAAGGACCCATTTGGGTGTGAGCCGGATGACCCCATTTCCACCGCGGCACCCATTTGGGACACATTTGTTTCCACTGCCGCTGGGGAAATCTGGATCATATGGGTACATCTCAGCCTTTAATCTGGATTTTCTGTAGACCCCATTAATGGGGTCTACAATGGGGCCTTCAGCAATGGAGGCTAGAGGAGGCTAGGGGGAGGGGGCACCCATGGGGGGGAGCCCCAAAACCTAGATTTCGAAGTCATTTCAAAGTCATTTCGAAGCCATTCAGAGGCTCCGAAGTTCCTCTGAAGGCAACTTCAGAGATTAGCAAAGGCTCCGAAGACAAATCTCCAAGAACAAAGGGAGAACAAAGTGGACTGTTACCTTCAGGCATGGAAAGAGGTACATATTAATGAGGCTGACTCATCCCTGTTCACACGGAGCTAATTAATATGCACGCTCTCCCAACGGGTTTGTCTTCGGACCTTTGATAACCTCTGAAGGCAACTTCGGAGGGATTTCGGAGGGACTTTGGAGCCTTTGCCAACCTCCAAAGGCAACTCAAAACACCTGGGGTGACAGGCAGACCCCTTGTGGGTCAATCCGGATTTGCAAATGGGTGCTGTGGTGTTGCCACAGCAGGGAAGCTAGCACCCATTGCTATTGGGTGCTAGGCCACCCATGAAAACACATTGGGTACTTTCCTTAATCCGGATCTACTAGATCCGGATTAAGGGAAGTACCCATTCCTTAGATCCGGATCTTCTTAGATCCTGATTAAAGGAGCACAGTGGAAAAACACCCCTTGATTCATTTTGTTATTCTGTGCTTAACTAAACCTTATGCATAAAGTGAACATGATAATCATGCAGAAATGCTGGGGAAGATATAACAGGAAATGGTGCTGCTTCTTTCCTAAATTCCTACATATAGAAATATCCATTATCTTGGGTTAATGTAGTTTTTTTATTCACATATTTGCCTCATTCACTGATTAAGTTTTTTTATGTAATGTAACTAGGCAACATCTTCAGAACAGAGGGGAAACCTTATTGCTACATAATAGTGTTACGTATGTTCAAAATAGGATTCAAATGTACTTTGCTAAACTCTTACATGTTCTCTTGCTAAGTGACAATACGACAGATATTGTTACATTTTATTGCCATTAAATGGCTTGATCTATAAGGATGTCCAAATATATTGTTAAATAATGTAAGCAAAATTTGCATTCCCTGATTATATAGTCACACTGGGTAGAATCTTTACACAATTCATAAATTCCATTTAAATTGGTAGATTTATGACTTCTGGATCAATAACATGAAGAATAGTTCCAAGAACTATCATTGCAAAGTTTGTATATTAAGGGTTAAAACGGATTGAGTGTCTATAGCTATTATACTCTTGTGGGAAGCAGCCAGAATTAGAAACCATATTTTTTGTGACTTCTACTTATTAATGGCATCTTTGTTGGGTTTTCAGCAATGAGGTCTTCCAGCTTAGTTCTCTATACTATTCTTTAACTTTGGAGACAATATGTTGTGGAGAAAATCAGCTTCCACTGTCATTCACTTATTAATTATACCATGCCCTTTCTGCTCTGTTTGTATAAGCCAAACTTTCATAGAAATGTATTATTTTGTTCCATGGTGTTTACATATGTATATGCATCAGTTGATAGTGGCTCTTGATAGAATGGATGGTGTCTAATTTTTTTCAGGATTATTCTTACAATTGCAGTTAATGATTGTTAATTTTCCTATTGAATCAGCAAAGGAGCTCCCATGTCTTGGCCATGATGTTAGGAAGAAGAAGCAAACCTCTATAGATATGGTTTCAGCAGAAATGAAAGTTTCAGCCCCTCAAGAACTACTTCTTCCTGTACAGACAAAAACTCTGAAAGATTTCCAGTAAGGACAAGTATTTCTTGTTTATATATTTTAACTCAATGTATTTTATGTGTTCTTTTTTAATGCTACTAATTACTTTAGTTACTGCTTGTTTAGGACCTTGGAATTAATGATCCAATTGTTGAAAAACTGTGATAGGAAGGTTCTTTTTTTCAAAGACAGGTAGAGGAAGTGGTTTTCACTCTAAATCCAAAGCTCAGGAAGCAGCCCCTTAGTTATTTCTCTGTTGCTTCATGTCAAGATGTGATTGTATCAGAGAGCTTGACTGTAAGCTATGGATTTGATAGTACAAGACAGGAACACCAAACTCGAGGGTTTACAACAAGTATTCCTTAAGTTGCAGTACATACCACATGAAATAAACAACTCAACAGGACAAGATTGGTACCCAGGACTAATCTATTATCAGGCAAATTGCAGACAGAAAATGGCAGAATCCCAGTAGCGGAATTGTAATCTATCTACAAACTCCAGTCCATCAACAGGGGGTTGAAAAGAGACAATGGTTTCTTGGCACACTACACATATTATAACATTAGCTAACAACCCAGCCTTTTGAGGTATCCTTTGAAGTGTCCATCACATCTACTTTCTGGTTTCCAACAAGCACCACTCTACATTGCAAAACTCCAACAAGTTTGCACCTCTGTTAACATAAAGCCTTAAGGACCATCATTATACTGAAGTTGTCACCTCACCACTACATCCATAGTTTTACATTTCTACTATCCCTTTGACTTATTTTTGAGCAAAGGTTTGCTTGTCTCAACAATAGACAGAACCATTCAATGAAAGAGGTTTAACATATATGTCTGGACAAGGGAACAAGTAGAAATTTTCCAACTGTGTCTTCCTTCCTGAAATCTCATTTCCCACTTCTATATTGGAGGTATATTGAAGTTACTATCAGATGAGGAGGAGCAATGCCAGTTCTTAATGGTGAGTTAGTATTGGGTCTTGCAGTGCATGCTTCTGAAAATTGCTGTCAAAGCAATGTCTCAGGAACCTTGCCAGATGCCTGGTAAGTCAGCTCAGTACCAGAGAAATAAAGGTAGATCCCCAAATATCCCCAAACAGCTCCAATATGGTGTCAGGACTGTTTGGTGTCCCAGCAAGTTCTCAGGATGTTCGACTTAGTTTCATTTAGTTTGGTGCTGAATGTTATTTCCAGAGCCCTAACAAGGCAGAGAGGAGACAAGCCATTATTTCAGAGATTCCTTAATTCAAGACATAGGTCTATAGAGCCACTCTGTGAGAGATGAAGCAAAAGGGGGTTTATTGTGGGCTAAAAAGGAGGATCATGATGTGCCACATTAGATTTGAAAATGCCAATACTCTTGTGTGCTAGGTGAGGTTCAAAATGGTGATACTGACCTCAGCAAAAACAACAATTGGCTTGCAGGATTTTGTCTGCTTATGTTCCTGACCTGATCCATCTTTACGCTTATAAACTGCACACACTTTCCTTTGTCACTTCATAACTCTCCCATTTGGCCTTTCCTTTACCCTGAAGGTATTTATAAGGGAGCTAGCTTCTATTGCAGAATACATTTTCCACCTGCTTCTTCGCTTCTACATTGTTTGAGGGTATGTTCCAAAGGCAAAGCAACTATAGATGCTTTCTTGACTCTCAGAGCTTGCCAGCCCACAGATTTGTGATTAATTCTGGAAAAAGTTCTTTGAAATCCAGTTAATCATTATTTTATCTTGGAGTCTACATACACGGCTAAATAATAGAATTCACCTTGCAGATGGTAGAATCGAGGATATCTATTTTATCTCTCAGGAGATAAAATCCACTCAAGGCTTCCTTGTCAGTGTTAGCCTGTTCACCATTGTCACAACTTCTAGCAGACCATTCAGTGCCTGCCCTCCGAAAAGTAGCTGGGCACTTTTTTGTTGCTGGAAGTGTGCACTAGGCCAAGTGAGTACTACAGTCTAAATGCAAAATACTGGTAGCAAGCGTTTTAAACTGTAAATCAAAACAGGTTTATTAAGAATAACACTTAGAGAGGTAAAGAGTAAAATAGAAAATAGAAAGATACAGAATAAAAGTCACTTAGAGAAACAAGCTTCAAGCGTTTACAGCTCTCTTAGCTTACAGGACACCTGTTGCTCCCAAGCAGATAATCCTATCCATTTCTCCCCTTTGGTTTGCTCAGCTCTACCCAAGCCTCCCCAAAGTTTAGCAACTCTGTCCCAGTTCCAGCAAGGCTTTGCACCTCCTTGCTTGGCTGTGGGTTGCAGCCCCTGGTCTGTTCTTAGTATGAGCTCCTTCAGAGAACCAACCAGTGATGGCTGTCTCCTTCTGCTCCCCACCAAAAGAACAGGACCAGTTTGATCAGTTCCCCTCCAGAGTAATGACCCTTGGTCAGTTGCTGGCAATGTCTGCCTCAGTGACAGATCTCTCCTATCAGTACCCTTCAGAAATTGCCCAGTCAAAAGACACAGTCTCCTGCTTTCACTGCTTATTATACCCTTCAGCCTCCCGGGCTCCAATTGGCTGTAACCACTGGCAACCGAGGGAAATTCCTCCTGCTTGTTTCAATCAAGCCCACAGGTCCCTGGACAGGTTTTCCCTCCAAATTGCCAGCAGCCAATCAATGCAACAGGGCCCGGGCAAGGTTTCCCGCCCTTTTGCAGCTTGTAGCCAGGGCTTGCAAATACAGTTTGCAAAGAGGTTTGCAAGGGAGTAAAGAAATATTACTGCCCATTGCAGCCTGAACCCTGAAACCGTCACAACCGTCAATCTCTATTCATGAAGGGGTTTCCTTTCCCAGGATTTCAGATAGTCCTTGAGCAAAGGAGTGCCTTTACGGTGGCATTTCATGTAGTGCTTACTATTTGTTGTTGTTGTTGTTGTTAGGGCTAAGGCTGAGCCCAACCACTCTCTCAACTGCTTGGAAGCACATAAAAACCACTGTTATTTCTTCAGGCTTGGATATAGTATGTACCATAGTGCCCTAACAAGATGTGTTCAGCTTTATTGGTAGTAAAATGTGAACTGTGTTCCTAATATTTCTGCTTGTATATGGAAATTTATTAAATATTTAGGGCCGTTACTAAGCAGGAAATAAACTTGTAAAATTACCTTTCAGTTTCTTGTTATTTAAGCAGCTCAGAAGTTTAGTGTTGGACACATTTCTTAGCAGGATTTTCTGATATTTTGTGTCTACTGACCAAACAAAGGTATTAGAAGGCAAATTTGTTATTTTATATCTTAGTATTGTTCAGTATTATAATTCTGGATGTATAAAATATTCTGCTTGTTGCATAATTGGATTCATTTTGTGTCTTCTGTTTAGGGAAGACATAGAAAAAGCTAAATCTTCTGGAGACTGGAAAACAGTATACGATTTTTATACAAAAACATTTGATTCTTTTCCAGAAGTCAATGCTGTATTTAAGGTAAAATCATTGCTGTCAGACATATTCTAATCCAGTTAAATTGTAACAGGTGTTTGTGAACATGTGTGAATTTATGAGTACAGACACACACAAACACATATAGATATATATTTAATATTGTGTACAACTAAAGCAAAGCAACAGAAAAAGAAGGTAATTAGTAAATAACATGCCATGCTTCTAAAATTTGGTAGTTCAGAAAAAATCATTTTCATTGGTGTGAGAAACTGATCTAGATCTTTTCATGCATAATATTTATGCTTTAATGTTTTTGTTGTATCCATAAATATGTCACCAAAAGAGCCTTACTTTTGGCATGCCTGAACAATTAAAGAAACTGTAGGAATTCAAGTTCATGGTCTTCATGGGCTTTTTTAATGCAAGGATAGTACAATAATTGTAAAGAGCCTACTCTGTTTCAATATCTTATGTGCGGTAAATGGAGGTATAATCTAGTAAAACTGTTTCATCATTTCCTTTGTTATTAATCTCAAATGCTGCGTTTTAAAGAAATCATATAAGCAGCTTTCATGAATCATGAAATCATGAATTCACTAAAGAACAAAACAGTTTTTAACATTTTAATATAACCTATATGACACTGAGTCTATAGTTTGTAATGTGCTCATGAGCTCTGGATAAAAATATGACTTTTGTTTGTTAATGTTTGTGTGTTATACTATTTGCAACAGGACTCAAAATTAATAGAAATATTTTAAGTACATGAGTGTATTTTAGATAATTGTTAATGCTAGTTTAAAAATACATCTAGTATAATGGATCTTATGGAAGAGACTACTATTGTGTGTCTTCTCAATCTGCAGAAATGCAGTGATGCTCCTTTTAATTCCAATGAAGACTGTGAAATAGATGCTCAGTTTGTGGATGCCATTTACGATGCATTACTTGATGCTGTAAGTAAACAAATTTGTAAATGCTTCTTGAGCGCTGAATGTGCTAAAGCATATTTGTATAAAATGTAGGTGTTAAAACATAGCTGAGCATTGTGGTCGTTGTACCATAAATTTATAATTCGCATATCCTCAGCTTTATAAAACAGCATAACAGATGTCTCAGGGAGCTACCAGACACATTAAAAAGCTGGCCCACTACCCTGTGGGGGTTGGGGCTGGCAGACTGCCTCAATACACCATGTCAAGCCTCTACTGATCTTTCCTTCTTAAAGACTGGATGTAAGAAAGTGTCAGAGCTCCTGCACTTTCTTTAAAAGCCTGGCATTTTCTTTACAGTCATGTTTGACTGGCTCAGTGCCAAATCCAGAAATTGCTGCAGGCCTGGGGAAAAAGCAAGAAGCCTAATCTTTTCCCTAGGCCAATTTGCCAGTCTCTTTTGTGTTATTTTTTAAAAAGACCTGCATTTCCCCACATTAGCTGGGCAGACTGTTATTTTATATGATTATACTCTAATTCCTCTTATATCAGTTAAAGGATTTATGTTCTAAGCCACAACTGTCAATAAGCAACACTACTGCAAAAGTTAGCTGATAAGGCCTGTATGTTTAGTAGGGAACCAAAGGATCAATTTGTGATATAAAGGCTAACTGACTCCACTCTGTTCATCAAACATTTTGCATAATTTCAGCTGCTCTCAGAAATATGAGCAAGGATACTCAAGGCTACTACATGGAGACAGTCTGGTGAATAAATCTTACAAAGATTAAAAGTATATGCATGCTCAGAAACATACTTCTGCTGCATGTAATTTTTAAAGGTAAATTTAGGGAAGTTTACGGGAAGTTCTGTACTGAGTAGACAAAAAAGACAAATCATTATTTTAAACGTAGGCAGTTATTCAAGGAGTATATAATGATGAGCCAAAGACATTAATTCCAGGACAGTCCAGATCAGTGAGAAGGAATATACAGAGACCCAATAATTTCCCAAAGATTTGTTGTCACATAAAGAAACAAATGTGCATGTTGCTCTTATTCATACAGAGAAATTCCAGCTAGGGATGGGTGAAAAATGCAGTGGAAGGCAGAGTAATGGTGGGCTAATCTGAGATGATGATGAGTACAATCCAAGGAGGTAGCAGGCATCATGAGAGAAAGAGAGAGAGTCCATGGGGCAATCAAACCGATAATTGTCCCTCATTCAGTTTCTTTCAGACCAAGGGCCTGTTCGCCTTTGGCCATATTCTGGAATATATCTCAGGATAGGGGTCTGTTGTCCACATGCTAATACAGACTCTGGCAGGTCTCACTTGGGGCCTGCTATAGCCTGCACTGGCAAGTGTGATCAGGCTCCCAGTCTCAAACTCATGGTAGGTTTTAGTCCACTAACACGTTCAGTGAACATCAAACTTGGTACAGTATGAATCAGTTAGTACAAATTGGTTTGACATGTTCCAGCTAATGGCTCCTTTTTTCTTCTTTTCTTTTAGCCTCAAGATGTCCAGAAGTGTGTCCTCAAGGGAATAATTAATGGTCTATTACAAGAATGGAAAGGGTAATAATAATTCCGTTACATGCTTTTATAGCATGCAAATAATTTTAATTTTCTAAAAGAGATGTGCATTCTAGGTAGAAAGAGAACATTCTGGGTGTTTCAGATTTGGGACAAAAACCAAGGGCCCCCACTTAGTCAGATTGTTCCAAGCCTCTTACTGTCCTTCCATGACCCTTCCCACTCTTCAAAACCTTTTCCCTTCAAACCGTACTTAATCTTGTGATCCTAGTTTTGAACTAGTTTGAAAAACTCTATTAATTCTGGCTTCATAAAACTAAATGAAGTATGTTTTGTCCCTGCTGATGAGATTTTTGATAATGTAAGGGAAGATTTGCTGGATTAGGCCACAGCCCGCCTAGTCTAGCATCCTGTGCTAGCCATTTGCTTCTGGACATTCTGAAGCAGAATAAAAAGGTGAAACCCAGAGGTGGTATGTAGGCATCCATTACAGTAATTATTGACACATATATCCTTTATGAATTTATCTAACCCTTTCTTAGAGATTGAAAGATTGGAGATGGGAAAAGGGAAGACCCAAGAAATGACAGGCCTGTGAGCCTGACCCTGATATTGAGCAAATCATTCAACAATATGGTTGGCGAGCACCTGAATAGAAATTCATTAATTAACAGGAGCGAATATGGCTTTCTGATAAACAAATCATATCAAACTAAGCTAATTTCCTTTTATGATAGAATTACTAACTGGGTGGATCAAGGAAATGCTGTGGTCATAGTGTAGCTTGAGCTCAGCAAGGCATTTGATGACTTTTCTTATATTCTAAATAAAAAAATGATCAAATGTTAGACTGATAGCACAACTATTAATTAGATAGTAATTGAATTTTTCTCTATCTCTCTTTTCCACACCATGCACAATTTTATAAACTTAAATCCAGTATCCTCTTCAATGCTGTCTTTCAGGGCTGAATAGGCTTACATGTTGCAGCCTGATCTCTTAAGGGAGGTGTTCTACTTCCCTGATCATTCTGGTTTTACCATTTTATACACGTTTCCAGTTCCATAACATCCTTTCTAAAGTGAAGTGATCAGAGGTATACATAATACTCTAAATATGGAATAGATTTATAAAGAGACACAATGATTCTTACAACCTTCTTTTCAATTCCCTTCCTAATTATCCCTAACATTGAATTTGCTTTTTTCGTTGTTGCTGCACATTGGATTGACACTTTCATTGAACTATTCATTAGAATCCTAGGGTCCATTATAGAAAACTCAGACTCCATGAGGTTATATGTGTAACTAGTTGTTTTGTTTTGACCCAGTGTATTAGACACAGCCTATTAAAATATATGGTACTGCAAAAAGGAAGGAACGTGGACTATTGTAGGCCATGATAGTTTGACCAGCGAGGCCTGGGACTTATGCCAAAGAAACAATCCCATTTTGGAACACTGGAACCCATTCTGGAAAAGAGGCTACAGTGTAAAAAGGAGAAATTTTCATATGACCTTATTCTCCTCTCCCCAGCCCCAGATTCCTGCTAGGAGAATCAGGTCATATCTGCATAAAGTGATTAAGAAAGCCATTAATCTTTAACTGATCTTGCTTCTTGGAAAGAAAAGCAAAGTCTGAAAACAAGTCGGAACTGGCATAATACTAAATAGAACCAAGAGTGCAGTCAGATGCTGCCTGTCACACATTTAATTTAGTCCAGTCCAGCCTCTGGTGTAATTTGTGCAGTGTGCAGATATCTGCGGGAAGTCCACTGGCGCTCCTTAGTTTAAGCTGGGTGGATGTCTCAGTCTTGTTTGCTTTAATTGCTGGAACAGCACTCAATTTTTTATGATGATAATGATGATGATGTGAACCTTTTGTTTGGAAAGAAGTATGCAAACCCCATCACTTTCTCCCAGAGGTGTAAACAGTAGGTCTATATGTAAGCAGTTGTCCCATTTTAATGACATGCCTTTAAACATGGCCCTTTACTCATGTATAAAATAGTCCCCTCCCTCTTCATAGAAAAGTATTGTCCACGTATAACTGGTCACCACTGGGCTGAATTGAGCATTAGGTTCAACCCTCCTTTCTCCAGGTAGTACATCACATGGTTTTCCATCCTCACTGTTCATCATCTGAATCAGTTCAGTCCATTGCCACACCTCATTCTTGGAAGAAGAACTTAGCTGCATGTTAAATCTGCTGCTTGGTGTTGCTGCTTGCAGCTTGATTTGCTGCTTCAAGTCTGGAGCAGCTCCACAGCCTGGACTTCGCTTTGCTTTAACAGAGGTAGCCAACTTGGACAAGTCTATAACTCTTTTGCCACAGTTGCAAAGTAACACTCCACTTTTGTGCAAATCTCCTGTTTTCTGTGGATTCTTTACTAACCTGGAGGCTCTTTCCAGCAGAGACTTTTAAAAACCTTTTTCCTATAAGTTTTTGCCTTACGAGCTTGTTGTCTGGGTGAACTATTTTCACCCATCCCAGTAAAACCCGGGGCACTGCTCTTAACAAGTGTGCATCACCTTCATGAGTTTATTCAAAAGCATTTGGTGAGGAACTTTGTCTAAAAACTTCTAAAAATCCAGATGGAATATGTTAACTGGATCACCTTTATCTACATGCTTATTGGCATTCACAAGTTAGTAAGGAATATATGTGTGCAAGATGTTATGATGGTTACTTCACTTAACTTGGAACTGATGTTAAGTTGACTGATCTGTAACTTCCTGTATTGTGTGTAACTAATCTGAAATGTTTTTTTAATAGTGCTGGTACAGTAGTCAAGTAATTTGGACATCATTTTCTATAAGTGGTAGGCCCTTATATGCAACTAGAAAACAAAGATGTAAAAAAAGGCTGCATGTTCTGTCTGCATATGTAGTGTACATGCACATATCCTGACTGATGAAAAATGAATAGAAACTGCATGAGAAAAGTATTAATGGCTCACGTGTGTGTAAGGTTAGATTGTGAACTTTATTCTTGGTTTATTTGTTTATTTGTTCGCTTATTACTCTTAGGCCACGAACAAAAGATGATCTTAGAGCATATTTTGTACTTCTCCAGGTAGGAATAAACTTTGTTTCTTACAGTCTAACACGTTTTCTGGTCAAAACTTGCCATCTAATTTTTATGTTAGTGGAAATAAAATTGGATATAAATGCAATATACAAATAAAATTATTTCTGTGTAGCTCTTTGCATATTTGCTGTTCTTATATAGGAAGGGTGGTACAGCTACAATGAGAAAGGAGTTGTAGGAGGAACAGGCAAACTGGTATTGTCATCTAAAAAGTCAAGATTGGCATTTTAATGTGTTTATACATATATATGTGTTTATATATAGGTAGGCATGATAGGTAGTGTAAACTGGCACACAGAACCATTTAGTTGAATATACTTTTACTTTAAAAGATAACACATGTCATAAAACTATTTATCTGTGGGGATTGAGCAGTTCCTTTTGCTCATGGCTTTCAACCAAAGCATTTTCCTTTTAGATATATGTTGGAGATAATTAACTGCTAGTAGGATATCCCCTTTGGGTATTCTGTCTAAGGTTAGATTGTCCCCTGCAGGGGAGGAAGTTAAGAAGACCTTCTGGCACAAGGTCTATTATCCAATACATGTGTAAGTCTTTTAATCTTTAATTTTGAACAGTCAATAATTTTGCTTTAAGCATGTGGTTATAACTGAACAAGTAGAATTATTCTATTTATTTTCAATAAATGAGGATTTTTTTTAATAAGATGTAGATACCAAGTAGAAAATGATTCCATTAATACTTGTTTAGAAAGCAAGAAGGGACTATTCAGTTCATCTCTGATACAGATTGGCATTGAAAGAATTTTTCTGAGCCAGTTCTAAAAAGTTTTGAGCAATTGCAGTTGAATGGATATAGGACCTTAGTACTCTCTACATGAGCAACTCTTCAGGGTTTCAAGAAGGAATATTTCCTAATCCTTCACAAAAACTGATGTTTCTTATCCTGAGGCTGTGGTTTGGGATGGGCTTGTTGTTGCCTCCTCCCACCAAGATTGAAAGAGCTGGATATTGGGTTGACTGCCAAATATTTTTGCTAAGAAGCGTGCTTGATGCTTGCTGAGCTTTGCTGTACATTGGCTCGGCAAGTACTATGTAAGGGCATTAGAGGAGCCCCACTGGATCAGATCATGAATCATCTAGCCCAGAACCATCCTGTCTCACATAGTGGTCCACCAATTACTTCTGGGCATTCTCAAAGAGAAGATGAAGGCATTAACCTGCTTTCAACACCATGCAAATGGCCTTTACAGGCATTCTGCATGTCTGAATATTCCTTCCGGAAACAGTGGCAACTTAATGTTAGTGAGAAACATTTGCTCGTGTGAACACTGAAACAGCACTCACCTCATATCACTGCCGCATCCCCATTAGAAGCTTAATCCAGTTTCCCTAAACCGAAATAACAGAACCGGATGCAAACACTAATTTGCCTGATCCCATTACTTTCAGCCAGAATCATGTTCAATCCGGATTCTGAGGATGTAAGTGACTCAAGGGGGGACTCCAGTGGCTACTTTTTAAAATCCGCTTTTCGGGGCTGCCCTGTCCTCTTCCTCCTGGCGTGAACGCACCACCCATAAGGGACCCCGTCATGGAGCCTAGCTGGATGGCTGGGTGGCTGCTGCTTGCCTGGATGAAGGAAAAACGGCAGCGGGCAGCCAGCAATTCTTTCCCCTCCTCTCCTCATTGCTCAGGGCACACAGCAGCAGTGGCAACTCAAGCCCCTTTCGCCCGTCACCATCACAGCCTTTAAAACATTCACACATCTCCCCAAACCTGCAGCAGCTGCTTTCCTTTCTTTTGCCTTTTTTAAAGGTCAGAGCTTTCAATGGCAAGATCGTTATCAGGTGTGAAGTGGTTCCATCGCTACAGTGTAGCTTTAAGCGGTGGATTTTACAGCTTGCTTTGGAAGCAAGCTATTGGGGGAGGGAAACTCTCATCCCTTTACACGGAAGGGTTCCCACAGTAAAAAATGTAAAACGTTTCAAGCGCACGAACCGGAGTGAGACCTGTTGAAGTGAGGATTAACTTTTACAATGCTTTGGGGCAATTTAACACGCAGAAAGCGTGTTAAGCCAAACTGATGTGGGGTCTGCCAGGATGGAAAACGTTTTCAGTTCGAAATAAGCTTGCTGTGGGGATTCACCCGTGGGGTCTGCGAGGATTGAAAATGTTTTGAATTCACAATAAGCTTGCTGTGGGGATTCGCCCTTGTAGGGATTGTTAACAGGATTTACACCAAACATGGGCAAACTGTGGCTTATACCCTAAGTTGTGATTATTGTTGCTTAATAGAACTGTGCATTTTGGAAGAATTAAGAGGAAATAAGGTTGAGCAACTCATGAATGGAAATCCCTGCTAGAAGGAAATGTGTTTGGCATTGACTTTGTAGCAATAGATTTCAAATAAAGGCTTGTTTTGAGCTCCTATCATCATTAGATATTAGATTTATATATTGCCCCATGCACAGTCCCAGCTCAGTGAACAGAAATAGTATTAAAAAGAACAAGCATTAAAAATACATGACAAAAACAGGTACAGTTTATTTAGGCCTTAGACAGATTTAAATATTGTGGGTGTTTTGGAATTTGTCCACCATCTGCAATATGTGGTCTTTATAGGAACAGTAAATAAGATATTTTAACAGAAAAAAATTATGCTTGTACATACAGTATTGGTTAGTGTTCTGATCTATACCGAGAGTAAACCTAATAAGCTCCTTTCAGTTTTAGCTCTGAAGCCTCTGATTATATGACTTCTGCTCCATATTCTGTCTCCTTTTGCCAGATGCAAACTCAAACTATTTTTAATCGGTCAAGACCTTCTTCCTGTCTCTAACCTGATTTTTATAATTTAATGAAAAATTATAAAATGAATAAAAAATAGCATGCAAAAAATATGATTTTTATTTATGTATGTTGTTTTTGATCTCATTAAATTAAATTGCACTATTAGAATTTTGGAATAGCAGCATAATAAATCATGGTAAAGAATAGAGTCGTGACACCAAAAACATTATGGTACTGTTTAATATCTCTTAAAATTAAATTAGTAACACCAGTAGATGTGAAATGAAGTCTCAGGGGATATTTGAACTTGGCCCACTGGGGAGGTTGTGGGACGCTCCAGCTCAGAGAATCCACACCAATCGAAGCAGCTCTGTCCCCATGCCAGATAATAGTGGAGCTTAGTGTTCCCAGGCAGAAATTGAGGCTAATTCAGCATTTTCTGAGTTCTTTGTATCATTTTCTGTAATAAGTGTCTTGTGCTGGATATAACATTTTATTTATGATCAACAAAGGTAAAACAAAGAGTGAGAACATTGTGTTCTTATTTAGATCTGATAGCCATATGACTTTCTGCTATGGAAGCAATATTTTTCTAAAGGCCTGCTGCTGGAAGACTGTGAGCAAAGCAAACTATGCTCATATCCTGTATACAACTGATTGGCCGCTATGGGAACAGGCTTCCAGACTAGATGCACCACTGGCCCAATCCACCAGTACATTTCCTAGGTTCTTATTGTAACAGTGTTGTAATGCATTTTCATATTAACCAAGTCTTCTTAATCTCTTTCAGAATCCTCTGTTTAGTAACACATCGACATTTGTCATTTATGCTCATTTGCTAAGACAGATTGCTGCCTTAACAGAAGGCGATCATCAGATCCTAATTCAGTGGTTTAACAAGTAAACTATTTTCTGTTGTCTAAGATATCTATCTGTGTTCTCAATTATAATGGATTTAATTTATAATCAATTAATATTTAGGAGAAGTAAGTTTATAGATAACAATTTATGTACAATTTACTGCTCATTAGCTCCTAATTTTAACTTAAAAAACAAAAATGGCAGCAAAAAACAAAATATAAAAGAGCAGGTGGGAAATACAGGGGACATCATTTGTCTTGCCTACTGTAGAAAATAACCCATCCTTTTCTTGTGTTCAACAGTTACATTATATTTGTACTGATATATTGAATGAAACAAGTCTAAAATACAGATCCTTAAATTTTAGTTTATTATTAAATTATCAGATGCAGTTAGTTTGAATAAAGTCCCAGCTGGGGATGTGCACAACTGTTGTTGTTGTTGTTGTTGTTTTGGGGGGTGTCAATTCATATCGAATTGAATGCAAGAAAATTCATATTCATTTGAATGGATCCCATTCAAATGTGATAGGATTCGAATTCGATATTAATGCTCCATACAAATCCCCTACGTATCCCCTACGTATCTGCTCTGGAAGTGTCAAATCCACCCTGAATCCACTTTGAATCAGCTCTTAATCCACTCTGGATCTGTTGCTGATGTGACTGGTGCAGCTGCTTTCCCACCTCCCCAGGTTCATGAACGTTCTGAAGCATTTGATTCGAACTTGAATGTCCATCTTTGAATGTGCCAACATTTGATTTGAATGTCTGAATTCAGATGAATTCGTACAGACTTCAAATGTTCCATGCCTATCCCTAGTCTCAATTATTTAGATATGTGAAATGCATCTGCACACAGTGAAAATAAATGGCTCAAAAGTAGCTCCAAGGTGGCAGCATCCACATACTAGTGCCTTAATCCACATTAAAGTCCAGAAAATAAACTCCAAAATGCATTCTCTGACATTTAATGTATATTAGAAGTGAGACAGGAATACTAGCATCCACATGCTACCCCTTTTAAGCAGCTTTTGTGCTGCTTTGTTTGATATATGCAGATGCAACTGTAGTTCTAGAGTTTGGAGATGAGTAATATGCACCTATTTCTTTCATTCCTATTCATCCTAAGATAGCTTTTCTTACTGTACAGTGAAGGAAGATTCCAAGACTGTGAGGGTAACTTATTCTTAGCAATTTTCCTGTTTGGTGCATGATACAAGAGTGTCCCTTACGATGCTTATAGACCTAAGTGTGAAGTGGCCCTAAACAATCTTGGCTTTATTTAGGCTCCAAAGAGGTCTGTAACTGAACTGGATTATATAACCAGGTCTTCAGTATCTAAAACTGTTATTCTAACCGCTGTGGCGCATAGTCTTATTAACCAATTTACAAATGAATACTCACTTTTTCAAATTTTGTTTTAAAAGTTAATCAGAATGGACCATTTAATAATATTCCTTCAAAATGTTTATATAATTCATGCATGTTCTAGAGAAGGTAATAAAACTTTGCAAACATTGCATGTCTTTTGTAAAGAACCGTAAGCTGCATTAACTTCTTACATGTAATATGTTATTATCACAATAACTTCAGTATCTTTCCGCTAGGATCTCTCAGAAGAGATTCAAGCAGGCAACTGATAGACTTCTGCAGTTTATTTCTTTACGTATGTTTCCTGCAAAACCTGAAGAGTTGCCTTCCATGGAAAAATGTACCTGGTGGATTCCATCTGCAACCAAAGTCTTGTCTTTATTTAGTAGGTTTGCCCAGGTGCAATTAGTTTTCATTTCTTTTATTTTAAATATTTTTATTTTAAATCCGTGGAAATCTTCAATCAGTGTTTACTTTTCTACACTGCCTTGTTTTCCTTTCCTATTTAGTTACAGTTTTTACAAGTACATAGCTATGCACTAACTAAGGTTATCTGAACAGCTTACAAAACAACATACCCATAAAAATCCATAATTTAAAATAGTAGTAAAAATAACAACAAAAATGTAACAATACAGTTAAAAACAAATATTGTTAAACAGACTGCAATCCCCAGTTGGACTATGGAGCCATCCAGACAGCCATTTTGACAATTTTCTGAGCAACTGGGAGACTCGACAAACTAATGCCAATCTCCCCTTAAGCCCCTCAATATCATGAGTGTCAGAGAGGCAAGAAGGTAAGCTTCCTTGAGATACTGTGAGGCCACTGTTGTCACAAGAGTCGAATCCTGACTGCCATATACATATGCACTGCAGGAAGAGATCAACTCAGGAGCTAAAAATGAGCCCAGAATAACTGCTTAAACAAGAACGTTATAGGCTTGTGCCTGTATGCCTGGTCTGTGGCAGCAGTTCCAGGCACAATCTGGGCTTTTGCATCTAGTTGTTCCACTGCAGAAGCAATCCCACAGGATGCTGCATGGTTTGGATCATGCACCGCATCCTGGGGTATTTGCACCATGCTGCGGCCCAGAACTCACCCTTTTAGGGTGCATTTTGATATAAACTTTGTCTTTTAAAAATACCTTAGGAATTTCACCTGGCACCAAAAGTTCATACTGATAATATGAGGAAGATCTTCAGGTGCTGATATTGAGAATATTCTTTTTATTGTAGCCATTAATTATTTTACTTGGCAGAGCCACATAGACAGGACCTTACAGCAGACCTTAGCCTATGAGCAAGAATTTGTGGAATGAGACATTATTTTAGGCAACCAGGTTCCAAGCCACTTGGAGCTTTAAAGGACTATCACTTTCAGTTGGCCCAGAAATTGACTGAGACAGCCATCTCAGCCATTTTCTGACAAAACAATGGTATGACAAAATCCCATTTACCTGAAAGTCCATATGGAATTCTTCCTCAAATTACTCATAAGAAATCCAAATGTGGCTTATAAAAATGGTGGCCTCCACCTCCACAGGAGATCTGCTTGGATCGTAAGCTTGGGAACAGTGATGATGTTGGCAATGAGGCCATGCCAACATCAGGGAGGGATAGGGCCTTCTAAGGTCATCAGTCTGCCCTTAACCACAGATCTGATTGGCACCGGTGCCGGCAGACTTTAACCCAAACAGCAGGTATAAGCATGTGGCAGTTTTTAATTTAGAGGCAGCAAACCAAGGGGGCTTTGGAACAGGCACTACTTTCGGGGGTTCTGCTGCTGAACACTTGAGATTTTTTCCAAATAGCATAATATTGAAATCTGCACATCTTGAAGAAAATCTTAACTCTGTATCAAAACTTCTCAGGTGGTTTACATTTTGCTACACTGTGTTAAATTTAAGCTGGAAAAAGTCTTCATAGACATATGTAGCCTTCTGGCAATGGTCAATAACTGATTTAATCATTTTAATCTTGATTGTGCTTATATATTTTTACTCTCTACTTTACTGAAGGAAGGTGACAAGTACCCTATTCTGTCCCCTAAGTACTAGTAGTTTTCAAAATGTAAAGTGCGGGGGGGGGGGGGGGGAGCTAATACTGTAGAAGATAATGGAGGGATCTAGTTATGTTTCATAGCTTTAATGATTTCTGATTCCACAGGTTAAGCTGCTGTCGGCCTGCCAAGACACTGGTTTTCAATATTTGACAAGAAGATAAGACTGATTATATGCAATTAAAATGCTGTTGAGCTAAAGTCATTCTGCCTTTTTTACAAAACATTCACAACATGTACATGGAACTTAAAATAAATCAGAGATTTCTTGTTAAATTAGATTTTTCCATGCTTCGTAGTGCTAGAGTTCAAATAAAAAACAGTTCTAGTAAATTATTGTTCAGGCAAAGAAATATTTTCCTATAGAGACAGACATGCACACTGCAAGGTAACTGGCATGGTGTCAGCATTAAAGCAAAGTCAGATGTCAGCATTTACTTGCAAAAAACTCATTAATGTCCCAGATCCTGACACTGATATTAAAAACAAATGTCCTTTTCTCTTTCCATTCATTGTTAACTGTTTGTACTTGGCTAAAGGTGTAACATCTCAGTTTAATTTCTCAATTTATTAGGAATGCTTTCTGAAGGCTTGTATTTAACTATATCTTGCAGATGCTTCAAATAATCTAGTTAATCCTCCTGTTATTCCATATACGGATTTCTATAATTCTGCCTTGGACCATATTGATCTTATGGAAGAATATCATAATTGGCAATGTTGCGGAAATTCTCATAGGTAAGATTCCAAGACATCAATATTATAAATAAAGGATTACAACATGTCAGATCAGGATTAACAATAATAGTGTGCATTTTTATTGAATGGAATCTTTATGCTAAAATTCAATATAGACATAGTTATCCACAATCTATATTCTATAATTGTGCCCCATGCCATCATTTTAAAATTAATTTCAAAAATAACTTTAAAACTTCTACATTACTTTCATTTTGGCAGTTTAGTCTTCTGAACCATATTTACCTACTCTAATTCTTAAAATATTTATTGAAATGCTTTCACTTTAATGTTTTGCCTTTTGTCATTCAGGTTTTCGTTCTGTCAGTACCCATTCATTATTTCCATAGCAGCAAAAAAAATTATAATTCAAAGAGATTCGGAGCAACAGATGATAAATATTGCACGGGTAAGCTTTTTTATTTCTTACATATTAAAGTTGTCTTTTTAAATAAAACCAGAGAAGATACAAGTCTGGAAAAAAATAGAAAGGAGATAGATGTGGAAAACATAGATTGTTTTCATTGCCAAGTAAAATATTTCCTTTCTGTCTTCTCCACCCTGCCTTTGTGCCTTTTCACTCTGGGAGGGGAAAAGAAAAATATTTCCCCCACCCCCACTCCGCACTCACTGCATATTCCAGGAACCTGCATTCCCTGTCACTCACACAAGAGTAGTTGTTTCTGAAGAGGGTGGAGGAAGGAGAGGTCTCCCATTTTGCTGTTGCTTTTGCTGCAAATGAAGAAGAACATTGCTGCTGCCTAGTCCACTCCCTAAGATGCTTTTCAGGCTGCACTCTGATGAGTCTAAGGACCTGTCCCCAAGGAATAAAAAGTCTGCCAAGACTCTCCTTTTGCCTCTGAGCGTCCCCAAGCCAGGGTTTTTAACGAGGTTCCAGCGCTACAAAACATGGAAATCGCGTGACAAAATACATGCACTTTAAACAACTCTTCCAGCGCTCTTTCTGTAAGTCACGGGTTTTCCTCGCTACATTTACCTTGAGGACGCTCCGTGGCAAAAGGGGTGGGGATTGCCGCCTGCACACACAGCAGAAACACAAAAGCAGCTTCACTTTCTAAAGCTCAGAACTAAAGAGCCAGAATCACGCAGAATTGCAACATTGTTGCAATCACTGTGAGGTGTGAAATGGGTGGATTATTGCTAGGGGTGGATTTTAAAGCGATAACAGGGAAAGTGATGAGTGAATGAGCGATCGTGCGCTGGACAGGGTGGATTTTTGAAAGCAGTAACAGGGAAAGTAGTGAGAGTGAATGTTTTCCAGCACGAGAAGCCATTTAAGGGGGGGAGAGGCAGAGAGCCGATCGCTGTTTTTCCTTTGGACTTGTCAGCGCTCGTGCGCTGGGCAGGGTGGATTTTTGAAAGCAAAAACAGGGAAAGTGGTGAGAGTGAATGTTTTCCAGCACGAGAAGCCATTTAAGGGGGGGAGAGATCTGGGAGACAAACAGAGAGGCGATTGCTGTTTCTCCTTTGCACTTGATCGGATTGTCTTCCTGGTTGTGGCCACACCGAGCGCAGTCCCTCCCCATTCCCGCTGGCATCCTATGAACAAGAGCAGGGGCGGGGAGAAAAAGATGCGCGCAAAGAAAACAGGGATCCTATGGGGACGGAAGGTGCGTTAAAAACACGCATTTTCCTGAGCCTCATGCGGACGCTTATTCCTGATTTGCATGGCACTTTTAAAGTCCACTTCAATAGAGTGACAGTAGAGTAACAGTAGAGAAGTAAATAAGTCTTTTGGGGACTCAGCCTAACAGCAGTTTCCCTATTGGCTGGGATGTCAGCCTTTAGACAAAGCTATGGGCCATAGGCAACCAAAAGGAAACCCTTTTACATTCTCTAATCACACTATTAGTGAGTGAGCAGAAGGGAGATCCAGCTGCCAGTGTCAGTGGCACCTTGTAGGCTAAATCATGTTATAAAATGTTATTGTGGTTGTTTTAAATGTGTGAAATAACATTTTGCCAACAATGTAAAAACAAAACCATATTATGCAAAGCCATATTATGCAAAGGCATGACTGTAGTTTCTGTTCCATTTCTATTGCACATCGAACTGATTTTTTTTCTAGTTTCAAAGATGTATACAAGTTTACATCCAGTATGTGGTTGTGCACATACATTCAAGAAATGTACGGAAACCTAAGCAAACGTGACAAATGTTGCACTCCGGTCAGGATGGGCTCTAAGAATAGGCACCCAGTCTCTCTGGCTGAGGCAGCATGTTGCACTAAATGGATAAAGCAGAGGCTGTGTTACAGTAACAGAACACTTGGCTTCTAGACATCTCTCATCCATTAGTCTACTTACTGGTCCACATTGAAATCCATACACGGTCGTCAATATAAAAAATATAGGACTTAGAAGAAAAGTTGCATGGCCAGCTCACTTATAAATTGCAATAGAAAGCACTGCTTATTTTATGGTTGTGGCACTTTAATCTATAATATAGCACACAAATATGCAACAAAATAATCTGAACAATTTTGGTTTTGTAGAGGATTGTGCTGAGAGTTCAATCTGGTATTTATTTGCAGCAAGTTGACTTCATTTCTGCCAAAGCTAACAGACATACCATAATAACTGCGCCTTCTGTTTTAAGTAATAATTATCTAAAAATATAATTATTTGTGTGTCTGTTAATACCAGGCAAGTAAATCCGAATGTAATGATTTAGCAAATACAAAAGGCTAGGTATACATCGTGAGTTTTATGCTACTTTAGATTCTAGCTATGATGCATCATTTATTTTCATGCTAATAGGAATCTGGAGCCCACTGCTTTTAAAAGTGCCAACAGAAGGAAGATGTGTGTATATTAAATGCTCTACATGAATGTTTGTGTGATGTGACATAAATTGCTGTATCAAAATCTGATGGGATTCTGCATTTCATTCAAGAAGCCTGCCCCAAATCTATCTAGAAGCCTCTCAGTCATAACAAAACATATCAATAGATACAGTTCAGATTTCAAATAGTTGAAAAGTAGTGTATACACTCCTGCACTCTATTTATCCTTTCGCTTTTTAAAAGCTTTTTTAAAATATCAACTAAATAGGTGCAGCTGCAAAAGTATCAAAATAATTGAGAAACGTTACCATGCAAAGTAAGCTCTTGTACAAGTTACAGTGATTACAAGTGATTTTCATAAATTTTGGATTCCAACACTGGATATAAAAAACAATATAATGTATTTAATCTCTTTTTTCCTCCTCCTGAATTTTTAACAGCAAAGCCTGGTAGACAAAGTCTCTCGAAGACAGAAACCTGATATGAATATGTTGTTCCTAAATGTGAAAGTGAGAAGAATGCACCTAGTTAGTGATTCACTGGATGAGGTATATAAAATGATTCCTATAATGATTGGTACAAAATGTTTCAGAATGCTTTGAACTCCTGACAGGTTCAAATTTGTGTCATAGAGCTATCTTGCATGCAAATCTTGTTTTAACTTAACGGTATTTGAACTGTAGCCTTGAATTTAAACATTGCTTTTTGTGTTACTTGTTGTAGGATACTGATTTGACAAACCCTAACAAGTTACACTGTGACAATATGAGTTGCAGTGACTCTTCATCAACTGTCTCTCATTTATCAGTGTGCTATGCCACTACTGTCAGTATAAATAGTATCTTTTTTTCTGGAAAGATGAATGTAGTAAGTGATAGCGGAAACTGCTGGTGGTATAAGTCAGAGGCACTGTCTTGCACGTCTGATGCCTTTGTCTGCAGTAGAAACACTGGCCCACCAGAAGGATTGTCTTGCTAATAGTTGTGTTAGAACAAGATTTACCTGCAATACTAATTCCAGAACAAACTTAGTCTATCTGTCTTGTCTTTGGCCACACACCAGGAATAGTTCCTTTACAACTAGGCTCAATCAAGGTGCCTCTGTGAATCAAGGTATCTTAGAGGTGACAACTTGGATCAACAATCTAAATGCTCAGTTCTCCAGGACTTCTTTAGGCAGCAGCTGCTTAGAGCCACTCACAAACACACATAATGTGGAGCATTCATTCTTTATCTCTTAACACTTGGGAATTAAGTATAAGACAAAGGCTGATCTCCATTTGGCAAGCCACATGAAAGGTACAAGAGGAATGGCAAAACCTCTCATTAATCTGAGGAACCAGAATCAGATTCTTGCTCCCAGCAGTGCCCTTCCCTCCTCCAACTGCCATCACAAGGCTAGGAACCATCTTGCCTGAGAGGAGTGGAGAAGAGGCAGCAGGCTGGGCTCTGCCATCTTGATCCCAGCAGTGCCCCTCCCTCCTCCAACTGCCATCACAAGGCGATGAACCAACTTGCCTGAGAGGAGTGGAGAAGAGGAAGCAGGCTGGGCTCTGCCATCTTGCTCCCAGAAGTGCCCCTCCCTCCTCCAACTGCCATCACAAGGCTAGGAACCATCTTGCCTGAGAGGAGTGGAGAAGAGGCAGCAGGCGGGCTCTGCCATCTTGCTCCCAGCAGTGGCCTTCCCTCCTCCAACTGCTCCCTTCACAAGATGGCAAAGAGACTACGGCAGCCAGTTGAGGAAACGTCTGGTCCTGAGGCTGAGCAGGGCGGGGCTGAGTAGACTGCTGACCATCTCTACCATCATCCGGTTTGTCAAGAATGAAGAGAAAATTCAAAGTAAAGTTAATAGGAAAATTCCAGCAGTAAGAAACGGACAGAAGAATTGGAACTAAAGACCTCAAGCGCTTTTTGCTGTTCCCTGTTCCCTCCCACACCATTTTCCTTTTGTTTCTTGTCTCTTTAGATTGTAAGCCTGAGGGCAGGGACCTGTCTAAGATTAATATTATATTGTAACCCGCCCTGAGACCTTCGGGTATAGGGCGGGATAGAAAAATAAATAAATAAATAAATAAATAAATAAATAAATAAATAAATAAATAAATAAGACCCACAAGTCTAAAGACATGTCAGTTGAGTCAAGTTGTGTCAGATAAACCAGGAAGAAAAAGGATCATTTTTTTGCTAAAAAAAAGTTTTGTTTTGAAGGCCTTTTCTTCTTTGATCCACCACAAGCAGATTTATAAACAACATGTCTATAAAGGCCCATTTGAGCACAAAAGGAGAAATACCAGTCAGAGCAAATAGGCAAAGAGCAGTGTTTACATTCAGGATGATTCCTAAGCAAAGGGACTATTCAGGACTATTCAAATAACTTTTGCCAAAGGTCGGAAGGCTTTTCAATGTGCTTGCCTCCATTAATTGTAACATATAACAATTAACATCAGACTTGCAACCAAAGTTTTCCAAACTTTTGAGTTGAGAAGCCGCGTTGCAGTCTTCTTAGGGCAGATTTCACTCAAGTTTTTCTTCTCACATTGATACCCACAT
Source organism: Aspidoscelis tigris stejnegeri (assembly GCA_023333525.1). Classification (NCBI taxonomy): domain Eukaryota; kingdom Metazoa; phylum Chordata; class Lepidosauria; order Squamata; family Teiidae; genus Aspidoscelis; species Aspidoscelis tigris. Next base: position 83,144,885 of record JALMGA010000002.1, on the reverse strand, counting down.
TAATTAAAATCAGTCATTTGGTAGCTGAATGCAAGAAGTGTTAGTACTTAAACCATTCATAAGCAGTCATTAAAATACTGGTGTCCTCTTTGACTATGACCTAATGTGGAAATTCTTTAAGCACTGGTATGAATGCAAAATCTTACATCAGAGTTACAATTCTTTGGTTTCTGTTAGATGACTTCTCCCATGGGATGGGATCTGATAGATTTCAGAGATAAGCCTCAGTTCTGTCTTCAGTAGTTAAAGTGACTGATTTAGAGACTTTGGACTCACATCTATGCATGAGAAGATTTTTACGAGATAAAGCTCCAAGACCTTATCCAGCATGCTGCTTTCCATCAAGTGACTTGCTGCTCATTTTACAGGCTCTGAATATTCTTTCTCTTTGAGCCTCTGAGATATTTCCCCTCAGACTGCCATAATTAAAAATATACTTTTTGGTGGAAATAATATTTGCCAAGATAGTGCCAGAAGTGGGAACACTTGAGTCTCAGTTTCTGTGCATTTCAAATGAATGTGCATCCACCTTTCCAGCCTCAGTTCCATTCTTCTCTGGAATTAGTGCTATCATTCTTCTATCCTAATCTATCACACTTCTGAACAGTTGTGTTGCAAGCTAAAGACTGTAGAGACAGGAATGCCAAAATCAAATTCCCTTCAAATTTGCATTGTGAATAATCTAAGTTTACTTACTTTGTTATAGCATATGTTTTTCGAGGGATTTGGCACAAAGTCAGTATTTGGGCTAATATCATCAGGGTTGTTGTTAGATTCCCTGTCACAGATATTTGTGTAGTAGCCATAGAAATAAAACAGAAATAAAACTGACTTCAGTTTACAAATTTATTTTTGTTAATAATTTTTATAAATGTCTTTTTAACAGCTCACAAGGAAGAGAGCTGATCTGAAGAAGAAGTTGAAAGTCACATTTGTAGGAGAAGCTGGTCTTGATATGGGTGGCCTAACAAAAGAATGGTTTCTTCTTCTAATCCGACAGATTTTTCAACCAGACTATGGTGAGTTTTGAAACTTAAGTAAACAAAATAATAATAATAATAATAATAATAATAATAATAATAATAATAATAATAATAATAATAATAATAATAATAATAATAATAATAATAATAATAATAATAATAATAATAATAATCCCCCCGATGGGTGCGGCCTTGTCGTGGCGGTGGGGTTTGAGTGCTCCAATGAAGCTGAGAGATGGGCCGGCGGTAGTGCAAACTACTGGCAGGTTCAACCATGCCGGAGTGGTCAAAGCAGAGGAGCCAGACTAAGTGCACCCAACTCATTTATCACGATGGAGACACAAATAAAAAAGAAGTCTATACTGGCTCGGTCGTCGCCCAGGATAAAAAGGACCGCGGTGGTTGCTGAGGAACCTGGGCAACCATCGACAAATGGGCTACAGGAACAAAATTCACAAACAAGGAAGCGGCAGAAATTCTCAAGGCCAGAGAATCGTATAGTCATGAAGTGCTACTATAAATCAGAACCTGGAAAACGAGGCTATCAAAAACGGATGCACCAGCTATGGAAACAAGAATTCCCAGACTCGAAGATAACAGAACTGCGGCTGGCTGATCAGAGAAGATTCATAAGCAGGACTAAAGTGTTCAGTGAAACTGAACTTGAAGAAATACGAAAAACTAATGAAACTGGAGCACCACAGCCTATTGTGGCAGCAACAGAAGCTCCAACAAGACCAGGAGTCACTGATCAGCTAGAACCTGATGAAAATCTGGAAATTCTGCAAGAAGAGGAAGAACAGCAACATGAAGTCATGGATGAAACACCTGGCACATTGTCTCAAAGACAGCAGGAACTGAAGGACAGAATAATGGTTCATACAGCATCAAGTACAGAGCGAAAGTGACTGCCAACCCTAAAAAATATAGGCAGAAAACGACTTGTCCCACTGATGAATGACATCAACTCTGCCCTTGTAACTGTTCAGGTAGCAACAATCGAAGAACTGAACCAGCTCGCCTACAGTACAGCTGTGATAGTAACAGAAGAACTAGGGATACTGCAGCCAAAACCAATTAGAAAATCTACTGGAAAACCAAAGTGGAAAGTCCGACTGGAACTAAAAATGAGAAGCCTGAGATCAGATGCCAGCAACCTAAAAAACATGAGGGAGAAGAAACTGAACAACGAGAAGACTAAAGAACATCTGATCAAAAAATACTGGCTGAATACAAGGAAAATTGACGAAGCTTTGGAAATCGTGAAACAGCAGATAACAGTTACAGCCAGGAAAATCGAAAGATATGAAGCAAGAATCAACCAGTACAGGCAGAACCAAATGTTCGAGTCTAATCAGAGGCAGTTCTACCACAGCCTGCATGAGCAAGTAGACAAGAAAATGGAAAAGCCAGAGAAAGAAGCAACAACCAACTTCTGGAAAGATCTCTGGGAGGCTGAAAAAGAATACAACAAAACTGCTGGGTGGATAAAGGATTTCGAGAAGAAATTCTCCATGAACAAAATGCAGCAGCTGGAAATAACACCTGAAATGGTCATGAAAAGAGTGAAGAAAGTGAAGAACTGGACATCCCCTGGCACTGATCAGTTGCATGGCTTCTGGCTCAAATACCTGACCAGCCTGCATGCAAAAATGGCCGAACTGTTCAATGAAATGCTGCAAACAGGAAACATCAGTGAATGGCTAATAACTGGCAAAACATACTTAATACAGAAAGATGCAGCCAAAGGAGCCATACCAGGAAACTACAGGCCGATAACTTGTCTACCTACTATGCTCAAGCTGCTGACAGGCATAATAGCAGACAGGATTCAAGACTACCTCGAAGACAACAACATCATCCCAGTAGAGCAAAAAGGAAACAAACGGAGAAGCAGGGGCACAAAAGACCAGCTACTGATTGACAAAATGATTCTGGAGAACTGCAAAAGCCGAAAAACAAACCTGCATATGACTTGGATCGACTACAAAAAAGCTTTTGATTCACTGCCACATGGTTGGATCCCAAAGTGCCTGGAAACCATCGGGATCAGTCAGAACATCACCAAATTTATAGAAAGTGTGATGAAATGCTGGAAGACTGAGCTTTTTGTGGGAAATGAAAGCTACGGACTGATCAACATCAAAAGGGGCATCTTCCAGGGGGATTCATTGTCCCCACTCCTTTTCATCATCGCTATGATCCCACTGTCACTCATCCTAAAGAAAACAAACCTGGGCTATCAAACTGCCAGGAATTCACAGAAAATTTCACATCTACTCTACATGGATGACTTAAAGCTTTATGGAAAATCTGAAATCGAGATTCAGTCACTGACCAACACAGTGCGAATATTCAGCAGTGACATCAGTATGGAGTTTGGCCTGGACAAATGCGCCACAGTGGCACTGAAGAAGGGGATGATTACTGAAAGTAAAGGCATTGAAATGCCAAATGGTCAAGCCATCAGGTCCCACCAGCCAGAAGCCTACAAATACCTTGGCATCTTGCAACTGGATAACATTAAGCATGGCCATGTGAAATCTGTGGTCAGTAAAGAGTACATCCAAAGGACTAGAAAAATCTTGAAAAGTAAATTGAATGGCAGTAACACCATTAAGGCCATAAACACCTGGGCCATACCAGTCATTAGATACACTGCGGGAATTGTGAACTGGACTCAGCTGGAATTGGACAACTTAGACAGAAAAACCAGAAAACTGATGACGATCCACCATGCACTACATCCTCGGAGTGATGTCGACAGGTTGTACTTGCCCAGGAAAGCAGGTGGTAGAGGACTTTTGCAAGTGAAGCAAACAGTGGAAGAAGAGAAGCATGAATTAGCAGATTACGTGGCAGAAAGCAAAGAATCAGCTTTAATTGAAGTCAACAACCAGAAGCTTCTCAAGGTGCAGCAAACCAAGAACCAGTACCGGAAAACTGCAATTCAATGCCGAACGGACAGCTGGCACAATAAAGCACTGCATGGACAGTTTCTGGAGAAGATCGAAGGCAAAGTGGACATGGAAAAGACCTGGGCCCTTTCTGCACTAGGCCTTATTCTGGTTTATATCTTAGACTAGGGACTTGCCATCCTTATGCTGGTGCTGGCTACAACAGACCCTGTCCAGGGCCTGCTGTAGTCTGCACTAGCAAATGGATGGCAGTTCTGTTTTCTGAGATATAATCTGGAATAAGGCCCAGTGCAGAAAGGGCCCTGGTCTTGGCTTACGAATGGAACATTGAAAAAGGAAATAGAAGGACTGATTCTTGCTGCACAAGAACAAGCAATAAGAACAAATGCCATCAAACCCAGAATTGAAAAATCAGGAGAAGATCCAAAGTGCCGACTCTGCAAAGAAGTGGATGAAACAATCGACCATATACTCAGCTGCTGCAAGAAGATCTCACAAACTGATTACAAGCAGAGACACAATGCTGTAGCACAAATGATCCACTGGAACTTGTGCCAAAAGTATCATCTGCCAGTGGCAAAGAACTGGTGGGATCACAAGCCAGAAAAAGTTGTTGAAAACGAACAGGCAAAACTACTTTGGGACTTCAGGCTTCAGACTGACAGTAAACTGGAGCATAACACCCCTGACATTACAGTTGTTGAGAAAGAGAAGGTGTGGATCATTGACGTTGCTATTCCAGGTGACAGCAGAATTGAGGAGAAACAGTTGGAGAAGCTCACCAGATACGAAGGCCTGAGAATTGAACTTCAGCGACTCTGGCGAAAACCAGTGAAAGTGGTCCCAGTCATCCTTGGCACACTGGGCTCGGTGCCAAAAGATCTCAGCGGGCAGCTAAAAACCATTGGCATTGACAAAATATCTGCCAACTACAAAAAGCCACTTTACTGGGGTCTGCTCGCATAATTCGCCGATACATCACGCAGTCCTAGGTGCTTGGGAAGTGCCCGACTGGTGATATAATACGAAATCCAGCATAGTCATCTCGTTTGCTGTGTGTAACTGCTGTTTTACATCATCACAATAATAATAATAATAATAAATTCCTGAAAGTGAAGGCATTGAAATGCCAAATGGTCAAGCCATCAGGTCCCACCAGCCATAAACCTACAAATACCTGGGCATCTTGCAACTGGATAACATTAAGCATTGCCACGTGAAATCTGTGTTCAGTAAAGAGTACATCCAAAGGACTAGGAAACTGTTGAAAAGTAAATTGAATGGCGGTAACACCATTAAGGCCATAAACACCTGGACCATGCCAGTCACTAGATACACTGCAGGAATTGTGAACTGAACTCAGCTGGAGTTGGACAACTTAGACAGAAAAACCAGAAAACTGATGACAATCCACCATGCACTACATCCTTGTAGTGATGTCGACAGGCTGCACTTGCCCAGGAAAGCAGGTGGTAGAGGACTTTTGCAAGTGAAGCAAACAGTGGAAGAAGAGAAGCATGCATTAGCAGATTATGTGACAGAAAGCAAAGAATCAGCTTTGATTGAAGTCAACAACCGGAAGCTTCTCAAAGTGCAGCAAACCAAGAACCAGTACCGAAAAACTGCAATTCAATGCTGAACTGACAGCTGGCACAGTAAAGCACTGCATGGACAGTTCTTAGACAAAATAGAAGGCAAAGTGAACATGGAAAAGACCTGGTCTTGACTTACGAATGGAACATTAAAAAAGGAAGCAGAAGGACTGATTCTTGCTGCACAAGAACAAGCAATAAGAACAAATGCCATCAAACCCAGAATTGAAAAATCAGGAGAAGATCCAAAGTGCCGACTCTGCAAAGAAGTGGATGAAACAATCGACCATATACTCAGCTGCTGCAAGAAGATCGCACAAACTGATTACAAGCAGAGACACAATGCTGTAGCACAAATGATCCACTGGAACTTGTGCCAAAAGTATCATCTGCCAGTGGCAAAGAACTGGCGGGATCACAAGCCAGAAAAAGTTGTTGAAAATGAGCAGGCAAAACTACTTTGGGACTTCAGGCTTCAGACTGACCGAAATTTGGAGCATAACACCCCTGACATTACAATTGTTGAGAAAGAGAAGGTGTGGATCATCGACGTTGTTATTCCAGATGACTGCAGAATTGAGGAGAAACAGTTGGAGAAGCTCACCAGATATGAAGACCTGAGAATTGAACTTCAGTGACTCTGGCAAAAACCAGTGAAAGTGGTCCCAGTCATCATCGGCACACTGGGCGCGGTGCCAAAAGATCTCAGTGGGCACCTAAAATCATTGGCATTGACAAAATATCCATCTGCCAACTACAAAAAGCCACTTTACTAGGGTCTGCTTGCATAATTTGCCGATACATCACGCAGTCCTAGGTGCTTGGGAAGTGCCCGACTAGTGATATAATACAAAATCCAACACAGTGATCTTGTTTGCTGTGTGTAACTACTGTTTTTACATAATAATAATAATAATAATAATAATAATAATAATAATAATAATAATAATAATAATAATAATAATAATAATAATAATAATAATAATAATAATAATAATAATAATAATAATAAATAATAATAAAAGTCTTAATTAAGAGGGCTTAGACATAAACATTGTCTTCCAACATGGAATTTATAGCACATGGTTAGAATATTAAAACTTCTTTTCTGTTTTACAGGGATGTTTACCTATCACAAGGATTCTCACTGTCATTGGTTTAGCAGTTTAAACTGTGATAACTACTCTGAATTTCGATTGGTTGGTGCTGTATCCTTTACTGCCCACTAGAAGGTGCTATGTACACAGTAGACTGACCATGTCAATAACACTTGGATTTTGTTGAATTCTTTTTTAAAAGAAATTCTGCAGAAATAATGTTTTTCTCATGTAATTATTGCATAGGTTATGTAGTTAGTGGACAGTGGGCACAACAGTAAAAATATATTTCATTTAAGGTTTTTATACTTGAATTACACAGACAATTCAGTTTTTAAAAACAGTGACATGTAACAGTCTGCAATGTGCTGATGTCCCCAGAGTTGTCAGCATCTGAGATTTTGGGATTTTACAGACGAATCCTATTGTGCTTAATAATATATACTCCTGGGACAGTGAGGTGAGAACAGCAGCCTTAGAAATGCAACACATTTGAATGTGAGTGTAGAGTTGAGTTCATTTAAAAAAAAACACTGCATCTTTAATCTTTCAAGATCTGTAATAATAGCATGTCTGTCCAGAAAAACAAACTGAGATTTATAGCTCTAAAGTGTATTTTAAAAGATATGTTACATCTAATGACATTTTAAAAATAGCAGCAAGATATTTGATCCCTTCTTGACTGAAAAGTGAATCTGACTCACTAAAAATACCAGAATATATTTTTCTTTAAAGTACCATTTTTATTGCATATTTCTGCAATTGTCCCTCTGAAACAGCCTTGAAGCAACTTTTGTCTTGGATGAAATTTACATGTTACTGATATACAACAAACTCTTATCCAATCTTCCTTGTCTATTGGTAATTGAAATATGACAAGAATAAATTGTTGTAAGGAACAAAAATCCTTATTTTTATATCCAGTTGTTTATGTAAGGACATTCTTTTTTTTCATCCCATCAACCATAGGTTCACAGCAAACTGAGCAACAGTTATGTAGGCTTCTGCCTCGGGACAGCATCCAGCTGTCTTCAGTAGTGAAGCTCCAGGTTGCCTCTATCAGGCATCTGCTAAGTTTTTATGTTCACTGAGACTGAGTGAAGAAGGCTTGGGAGAGAGAGAAGTATGAAAAGCAGAAATTATGGGACAATTCGCACTTGGCCCAGTAGTCCACATGGTGTGAGTTCCCAGACAGAGCGTCTGTACTTGAAGGAGCTTATCCAGAAACTGTTCCTTCCATGTGGGAGCTCACCCCGTGTGCACTACACATGGTACAGATTTAACTGCACCCTTTGTGCACCCTACGTTACACTTGCACTGGAACCAGTAATGTTCCGAATACACCATCTGCATATGTTCCTGTCTGGAAGATGTTAAGCAGCGTCAAATGCAAGGCCGGACACACACGCTGATGTGGTATGTCTCCTGGTTGCCTTGGTGACAGAACTGCACATGCATGCTGGCACCAGCACTAGAATTCAAAGATGACTGCTGTCCGGGCAGCCATCCACACCTAAAGTAAATTTTGGGGAAGGTTTGGAAGGATTAGTACGCCCTAGGCTTCCACAATGCTTAGTGCATACTTGGGCCATCTTGCCTTTTGCTTCCCAGAGACAGGAGGCAAAGTATGAAAAGGCTGTAAGTTTGATATTCTTTTTTACTTCTCCCTGGCCCTCTTTCAACTAAGTGAACAAAACCCACATAAAAGAGTGGATTGGCCAAGGTGGCATGGTTTGTTACACTTGGTCATTCCCTGACAAGATACATGGAGAACATGCATCAGAGTTCCCAGGACAAACATACACAAAGGATAGATGGCGTTGTGGTTTCTCATGGGCCTGAATTTCCCACTAGAACTTTGTTATAGGAAGCAGTCAAGTAACACTACTAGGCCTGCATCAAACACAGATTTTGCAGCTCTTAGAGCAGCGGTTCTCAACCTTCCTAATGCTGCGACCCCTTAGTGCAGTTCCTCATGTTGTGGAGACCCCCAACCACGGGGGCGGGGCAGCTGGGAGGGGGAGGAAGGGGCAGCGTGAGACTCGTGACACCTCTGAAAGGGTATTTGGACCCCCAAAGGGGTCCCGACCCACAGGTTGAGAACCGCTGTCTTAGGTGCAATTAAAGCTTGTTTTCTGAATCTCAGCTAGGACAGCTGATACCTACTTTCAGCTATGTTATGCTGCAAGTCTGAATTGATCAGCATCTATATTTTCTGTAATAGATCATAGAATTACATCTTATCATTTTTGAATTTTCCCTAAGTTGTTTTTGTTTGTTTGTTTCTTACATTCCTGTGTAAGCTCCTTAAGTGGGAATTTGACACAAGTGTTGAGTCTTTTTTAAATCATTGTTGCTACTACTTTTGATATACACATCATGTTAATTTTTAAATTTCAGTATGACTCAAAAAGGGATATTGTAATATGGTCTGGCAAGCTTAAATGATTTGAAACTTAACATCCATCATATAGTTAATGGGACTTGCTGTCTATAACAGCATCACACTGGATATTCGGTTTCCACCATGCTGCTACAAAAAGCTGCTTAGTCCTCCTATTGTACCATGTGACCAGAACACACTTGTAGGGATTGCTAATGTTACTATTGGTGACCTATGTCAAGTTATGCCGGTATGTATCAAGCATATTTTAAATTTATTATTATATAATCAGTAATTCTTGTCTTGCGGCTTTCTAGAATTTATAGAGAATTTCTGAACTGTAACAAGTTTAGGTTTGTTCAGCTCTATTATGACTTGCATTTTCAAGTTATATTTGTATATTAATATATTAGTTTATGGATGCTTGTAATGCTGCAAGCATAGATATTTTTCTTGTCTTTTGGGCAATTTTCACATTATGAAATGTGATATCAAGAAGCTGAAAAATAGTGGATTTTTAATCTGAATGTCTGAAGGTATTGTGTGTGACTCTTCACAGAGGCAAAATTGAAGAACACCCATAGCAACCTTAAGATAGTGAGGCCTCAGGCAAAAGTCACAGATGAAGCCCTCTGACCTATCTTTCCTCCTGTCATACAAAAGCTTGTGGGGAACTCTAGACAGAAAGGAAAGCTGCCTTATGAGACGCATTGTTTGAGAAACATGTGGAACCCAAAATGCAGGTCAAACCAACTAGGGATGTACATGAACTAAAAATTATGGCACAGTTTGTACTGAACTGAAACTGCATATCCCACATAAACAGCCCACATTGAACACTAATCTCTCCTCCTTTCCTCCATCATGCGTGCCAACTCCCTGGATCACACCCCATTTACCTCCCATTATCTCGTTCAGTCCCCATCATGTCTCCCCATTCCTCATTGCATCCACAAGGTCTTACCTGCCCCCCTCCTCCAGGCCTGCAACTCCAGAAACCCTAGTTCCTGTGTGCCTAAGGAGCATCTCTTTGTTTGGAGTTCAATGAGATTTTTGTTCTAACAGCAGTGGCCCCTCCCCACAGAACTGCTTCCTCCACCATGGTGGTGTGTTCTAGACTAGAAGGGGTCTTCTTTGGGTTGTTGAATCATCGGAAGCCCCTCAGCAACACGAGTAACCTGGCTCAAGTAACCTGACTACTTCCTGGCTCCAGGGACCATAGACTTCCCACCCTTTGGAGTTCACCTCACTCCCTTTGTGCAATCTTGCCTGAAATCTGCTCAGAGCCTAACTTCATTGGAGCTCTTTCACCACAGCCACAGATGTCTCTGGCTCTAGAGCAGCGGTTCTCAACCTTCCTAATGCCGCGACCCCTTAATGGAGGCAGAGCATGTTGTGGAGACCCCCAACCATGGAGGCAGAGCAGCTGGGAGGTGGGAGGGAAGGGCGGCCGGAGACTCGTCGCGACCCCTCTGAAAGGGTAATTCGACCCCAAAGGCATCCCGACCCCCAGGTTGAGAACCACTGCTCTAGAGGGTTGGTGTCTGACACCCTGACCGATACAAACTACACAGCATGTTTCTGAGGAGCCTCAGGCTGCTGCTTCAGAGCCCAGCACCACACCTTCTCTGTCCAAAGTTTGTTTGTTTAAGAATTTATATCCCACCCTTCACCAAAAGGTCTCAGGGCAGGTCACAGCAACAATATATAAAAATATTATTAAAATGTCTTTAAAATATAACCTCCCTGCTTCCCTCCCATTCTCCCCCTCATCCCCAGATAGGCTGCAGAGTTGCATGCTGCAGCCTGTGTTCATGTCAGGAGGGAAAACAAAGGATTTCTGCAAACACCAATGGCAGATTATAGCAGCAATTAGAGGCCATTTGCCCTCATCAGTCTCCAGATGGTCACCTTCCCCTTCAAGCAATTACTCTTCTTAGTGCTTCTTTCACAGCTGCATTTCCCATGCTATGCATAGAAGTGGTCATTTTCACTCTCTGCTTCCCCTGCTGATCATTGTCTAGCATTGTCTGCGTGTTGAGCAACTAATAGCTTCCTCCATGGGCCTTTCCAGGTCAGAAGTTCCCCCTCCTAGTGTTTTGTCCACATTCCAAACTGTCCCTAGAAGAGCTCTAGTATTCCCTGGACATTAGGAGGCCAATCAAAACTTACATTAAGTGCACAAAGGACTGTAGATGATCCAGTTCCTTTTTTATGCTGTACTACATTTGGAACAAGAGATCCAAGGTCTCCACTTAGGCTGTTGCAGAATGGATTTGCTCTTGTATAGTCACAGCTTATAAAGCCAAAAATCTCCTGCTCCTTTTGGGCATATGTGCACATTCCTACCACTCTAAAGTCTTCAGCAGCCTTTGTGGGCCTGGCCTCAGTCAGAAGAAATCAGCTGGGCTGCTACCTAGAAAATTCCATCAACTTTCTCCAAGGTTGTGTTCATACCAAAGTTTTAATCCAGCTTCAGTCCACCTTCAGAGCAAGAGAACACATCAGCAAAGTGACAAATAATTTTCTTTCCACATTATCAGTCCCAAAGGTGAATTTTCTGAGTTATTTAACACTGAAATAAAACAGCTTGTCACTTTGCTGATACATACTCTCACTCTGAAAGTGGACTGAAGCTGGATTAAACCTTAAGTGTGACCATAGCCCAGGTGTTTTAAGCTTGAGAGTCCAGCTGCTACATCTTATGGGAGGAAAGGCATTCAGTAGGTAGCAGGCACAAGTACTCCCTGGCCTCAGGCCTGTGCAAATTAATGCTTGGGTGCCTCCTTATATGATATTTTGGAAACAATAATACTCACCATGAGGGATGTTTATGTGGATGGTGGAAGGAGAGAAGTAGACCCATCCTCAGCAGGGGGTTGTGAAGGGGGAGCTTCTCTTCTCTTAGTTTGTAGTTAGCAGCTTCAAGGTCAAGGAAAGCAATGGCATTTCCTTATAAGCACATTGTCTTAGCTCCAGGGGAACTGGGGTTTCCTAGGACACCAGGACTATTTATAGCAGCAAAATGCTATCTTATTTTTGTAACCTGCTCTGGGACCTTTGTGTGAGGCATGGGATGTAAATATCAAAATAATAAAGCAATAAGTTGTCATTCTTCATGGGACAATCTTGGTTAACATTAATCCCAACCTATCACATACTTTTTCTACTTCTAGGGATATGCTGTAGCTGGAATTTATATTTTGTTGAGGAGATCTGTAATACAGTATTTAAGTCAATATGGGTTTGGATTTATTTATTTTTAAGAATGGGTCCTTCTTATCACAAGGAAACCAAGAAAAGTTTATGGAAAGATAACAAGTTTGCTCTGTAGTACCAAACAATGAATACAAAAGAGAAAGGGAAAGATGCAACCAAGTCTCAGGGACTGCATGGACACACCCATGCAGTTTTCTTAAAAAGAAACAATACAGAATAGTTTGCCACTGCCTTCATTCAGGGAAGAGACCAGGGTTTGAATTGGGGTTGTTCTGCATGCAAAGCAGATACTTTTATCATTATCCTATAGTCAATTTATTTAAAGCAGAAACATGTATTGTAAAGCATGCATACACCTTCCTAATTTAAAACGTATGGAAAAGTTATCTAGAAAAGTGTCAGACCCTAGAGGAGGTAGGTGTACACAGGCACACAACATGTTGATGTAATTCAGGGTGATTTGATAACAGTCTCCAAATTGATTTTTCTGCCCTACGTCTGTTGAAGCTTACATAGAAGTTCTTCTTTTAATATATTCCAGTTATTAAAAGCACTTCCTCTTTCAGGAACTGGCTCATGGACTAAATGAGCTTCTATCTTACGAAGGCAATGTAGAAGAAGACTTTTATTCAACCTTTCAGGTAAAACAGCTATAGCTTAAAAAGCAGCTTGGTAGATTAAGTTAAAATCAAAGTGAAACTAGTTAAAGGAAACTAACACTGCATTTTAGAAACTTAGTTTCAAATAAACTATAAAAGCCAAATTATCATTCAGTGGTGTCACAGGGTTTAACGATTATTCTTCTCTAATGGATACTATTATTCCAAGTTATATTTTGCGTCAGGTAGGATCAGGTTATCTGTAGGGATGTGCAAAAATATTCATAACATTTAAAATTTGTATGAATTTGGCCGAATTCGGACATGTGTATTTGAATCAAATGTTGGCACATTCGAAAACTGACATTTGAATTTGAATTGAATATTTTGATACATTTGTATGAAGCTTCATATGGGATTCGTATGCGTTCACATGCATCCATATGGAATTTGTATTGGATTGAACTTTTGTATCAAATCCAAATCCCACTACATTCAAAAGGGGATCTGTTTGAACAAATACATTTTTTCTTGCATTTGATTCAATACAAATAGAATACACAGAAGAAAAAACCCATTTGTGCACATCCCTAGTCATCTGCCCTTCCAGAGTTCACAAATAAACTAGTTTGCTTTCAGAAACATTGAATGAACTCTCTAGGAACTCAAGTCTAACCATCCCCAACTTCAGACTCTAAGGGATTATTTTCATTTGCACACTTGGTGGTGCCAAATGCTTTCTTATTTGTAGCCAAAATCCAAAGGCTGCTTCTATGGGTCTAATCCAAGTAATCCAGTGTTTTATTTGAATTTTAAACAGGCAACATCATGGACAACTCTGCTATCAGAGCCAGTTTAAATTATGCCCACCAAGTCAAGAATATGTAACAAGAAAAAATAAGGACTTAGATTTTAAAAAGGAGTAAGGTTCACACCAGTGGTATATTGAACTTCATCAGGGAGTTTACGACACATGTGAAACTTAAAAGTTTTCATCTAGAGCAACTAACTAGGAGCTCTCCAAAAGCTACGGGATTTTATGTCTCATGTGTTGGCTACTGAGGTTAATAGGCATTGGAGCCTCAACCCATCTCTGGTCTTTCTCCCATTTCACAAATCTTAAAGAACCCCAGCTAAAAAAGTTTTCTTGTCATCCCCATTTCCTTTAGGCAAGATGATCCTTCAGATGACTGTGCAGTAGTAATTGAAAAGAATTAGAGTTAGGGAACTTGATGGAAGGGCGCCACTAGGTTGTTTTCTACTCTGCTTGTAGCGAAGAATTAAAAGTTGTACTTCAGAAACTTATGGACATGATAGTTTTTCCCATCTCTTGTTTGTGCAGAACGTGAAAACAGAACAAACTAGAATTATTGATATATTTAAGAATGCATTTAAGGGTAAAGGTGAAAATAAGAGTTGCTAACTTAAGAAATGACGAACACGACAGCAGTGAGAGTCCTTTTCTCCATTTTATTCAGGCTATTAATTGTGTGAAATGTAGGTTAGTCTAAGAAACAGTGGGCCAAGACCATTTAAGGAACTTCATCACTTAAATGGTATATTGCCCCTGGGCTTCCTGAGTCTTTGCCTGATGCTGTAACATCTACATCACACTAATATTGCTATTTCTAATCAGGTTTTTCAAGAAGAATTTGGTCTCATAAAAAGTTACAGTCTAAAGCCTGGTGGTGATAAAATTCCAGTTACCAATCAGAACAGAAAAGGTAAAATTTCTTCATAATTAAACCTGGAAATCTTATTAATTTGTTTGACTTACTTTAATGTCACATACTGTAAAGTAGCTGTGTACTTAATTGTGATGATTAATGTGTGGCAAAAGGAAAATTACAGCTATTTCCTTTTCAGAATATGTCCAGCTTTATGTAGACTTCCTTCTCAACAAATCAATCTACAAACAATTTGCGGCATTTTATTATGGATTTCACAGTGTTTGTGCTTCATATGCATTAATGGTAAGAACTTATAACATATCAAGGTCCCTAAAGTGTGCATAAGAGTTTCTATATTCTTTGCTGCTTTTCTACTTCAGCAGATTATATTCGTCGTATCTTGAAAGGTGAAAGAATTGGTATGTAGAAACTGCAAAGAAATAAGCGGAAGGCTTAGGTCACCTGCTTTTAGTGTCGGAGTTATTGAAAGCATAGATGTCTGTAGAATACAGATCTGGTCTTCCTAAAGTATTCAGTGATGGTGCTGTTCAAAAATTCAATCTTTAGGGGCCAGTGTGGTATAACAGTTTGAATATTGGAAAACAAGGCTCAGTTGCTTATATAGAATTCTTTGGCTTTGATGTGTATGTTTTTCTCTACTCATGGGTTGGATGTTTATAATGGATGTTCTAAAACACACTATTAATATCCATAGCCTATGCTATAAAATAGTCAGTTTTGGCTGTCACTTTGTGGGAATAAGTAGACTAGATTAGTTTAAATCCAATACAGTCTTATTTACCTAGTTTGTGCATTTTCAAATTTGATTATTTGGCAGCTGCTTCGTCCCGAAGAGGTTGAAATTCTAGTTTGCGGAAGTCCTGAACTTGATATGCATGCTCTCCAGAGGCAAACACAATATGATGGCTACCAGAAAACTGATCTTACTATCAGGTACAAGTACTTCTTTCCTCTTATATGCAGAGTTGCAGCCTAACTGTCAATAGTGGGAACTAAATGGATTTTATACATTTACAGGTATTTCTGGGAAGTAGTTCTTGAATTTCCCCTTGATCTTCAAAAGAAGCTCCTACATTTTGCTACAGGAAGTGACAGAGTTCCTGTAGGTGGAATGGCAGACTTGAATTTCAAGATTTCAAAGAGTGAAGCATCTACGGACTGGTAAGAAAATTGTCTTTCTGTTCTTAACAATAAGCAGCATTTCTCAGTGGTGACTTCACATTAATAGAACACTTGTTGAGTGAGAACAGTTAAACTGATTTATTTATTGAACTAGTACTTAAGGATTACATAAATCATTTCAATCCATTTTTACTATGAAGTACATATCAATAACTAACATTAACAGTATAAAATATTAACAGCTTGAACCTTTAATGTAGTCATCTGCAAAATGTTAAAATTATATTTAGACTGTTCTCATTCTTTTCTCTAAAAGTCACACATCTTATTTACACAATAGTGAGACAATGGATGTAGGAAGTACAATTCTACCATCTCTCATTGGAAACCACCAATAATAGGTTGCCATGTTTCCATGAAGGGATTTGGTTTTTTCAAGCTACCATTCATCAAGCAAATCAGACAGAGAGACTGAGCTCCAGGTTGCACATATTTCCATTTATGCAGGTTTTTATACTCTTTTTTTTAACCCATGAATACAAATGAACATATCCTGCTAATTTATACCAAGATGAAATACATACATATGTTACGTATATCTATACATTAAATACACACACATACAGTATTCATACATACTGGCAAATATCAAAATGAACTTTAATTGCCATGAAATATGGCTGCCACCATTAATAGCTTGTTGATCAGGACACAAGGGGTGATGGGAGTAGGAGAAGGTGCCAGGTGGGACCTCACACTGGAACTATGTTGCAAACCACTGTTGGTTGTTGAGAAATCTAGAAAAACTGGATTGTATGACAAAAATCAGGCTGTTTTTGAAAATATACCCATAATATATTCACATCAGGAACATACAAAGGAATCTGTTTGGAGATAAAACCCAAAAGTTGGTTAAGTCCACTTCAGAGAGCCAAGCTGCATCCAGATATCGCTTACTTATTCCACTATATCTGAATATTTTAGAATAATCCATGGCTATTCCAGCGTAGTTTAAGCAAACTTGTTACTTTTAATTAAAAATCTGTATGTTCTTTTAAACAATACTTTAGGTTACCTGTTGCCCACACATGCTTCAATCAGCTCTGCCTGCCTCCTTACAAGACTAAGAAGGAACTGAAGCAAAAGTTGACAATTGGAATTTCAAATGCAGAAGGCTTTGGTTTAGAATGAGAAGACTTGAAAACAGATGTAGCACTTGCTTTCTTCTGATTGTGCCTTTAAAGTTTTTCATGTTTCTGTATGTTATATACTGTTACAGTCTTAACCTAAAACTGTGTGAAGCATTTTTAAAGAAAGAACGTTAAGAAAGGAAAAGGTGCAATCTTTTTTTGTATAGAAATGTATTTACTATTTCTTATCAGAAATACAATTTTGCACAATATTTATACAGTATTCATTATAATACCTAATGGTTAAAAGCTGCCAAGGTCTGAGGTTGAATGGATTTTCCTTGATCAGATATGAGAGTTGCCTCTTCTAGAGAAGAGAAGACAATCTTTGTCACCTCAGGTCATACAAGCTATAAGCAAGAGTGCAAAGTATTTTAGCATTGGTTATAACTGATGAAGTGAATAGATGTCCAACTGGGAAATGAAACATATGTTCTCATGATCACAAAGGCCATTGAAAGGTTTCTTCAGTGAGAATATACCACATTACCAGAGGAAACTGCCATTTATCTGACACTTGTATTCTATAATTAGCTGTGCGTTCAAATCAAGAAAACAATTTTAAAGTAGATTAAATATATAACATTAATATTTGAATTTTACTTTTAAAAAAGTGTTTTAAGCATGTAAATAATTGCTTGTAGAAAAATATGATTTTGATAGTGCAATTTACAGCTAAAGATTTTATTTTTACAACAGAGGATTCCGGATGTTATATATTCAGCCTTCACAGGTGAACATGTTTGATTGTACAGGAATGTAAAAGCTGCCATTCAAAATTCATCCAGATTTATGGAAAAACTGTTAAGTATTAAATCATCTGCATGTTCAAGATGTTAAGTTAGGGAATGTAGCTGCTGCTGTTCTTCTCTAATTGTAATTTAAAGAAAAAAGTAATGTTTAAGAGTAACTTTAAGAGTAACTTTTAAATTAACTTTATTAATTTAATGGGGGAAACAAGCCACCTTTTAACGCAATGAAAGGTGTAATTTTGATATTTTTAAATTATCTTTTCATTAGGAAATTCATACTGTAAGTCTTTTACACAATATTTAGAATAAATTCAGCAGTTTTTTTAATACAAAAGTGAATGTAATAAAATTCTATGGATTCTTCTTGCTTATGTTTTAACTTACCACAAGAAAGACAATGGGCCCTAACCTAGAAATGTTTAGATGGATGCGCATAGCCCATTTCTAGAATGTTCTGTGATCACAAAAGGAATCCTTCAAAGCTCCGAACGTCACCTATGGAGTTACACTGCCTTCAGGTTGATCACTTCTTGAAAATGCCCTGCAATTCTTGGCCTATGGGGCAGGGGTGCGTAAGAGCCAAAAACTCGTTCTCCTAAGTTGCTCTCAGGAGAAATTCACTATAAGATTGCATCTTCCTGTCTTAATCTAATATAATGATAGGTGGATATAAAATTAATTGGTGCCAAACCCCTCCGAGTTTCCTCCCTTGCTATCTGTGCTATGTAATCTCTTATTTTAACCCTGGCAAAGGGACATTCTCTTACCCAAACCTAGGTTAAGTCAGAATGCAATTGACAAGCTATATGCCTCCCAGAGCTCTGTTCTCTAAAAACTTGATGTGGTCCAGTATTTACTACCTAGGATAGCTTTCTCTGCCTAATTAAGGGACTGGCCCAATACTGGTATTCTTACATAGCAGGAACTCACTTTTTAGACCATCAAATGCATAGATTGCTTTTAAGGCAGAGATTAAAACCATGCCACTTGGTCCGTGTGTAGTTCAAGATTTGGAACTGGTTGACAATAACAATTTAAAGGGAAAACTTTGAATCATCTGAGTGCCTGTAGCTTAATGGTAGAGCAAACTGCCTAAAAAACCCAGGGTCACAAATCTGATGCCCACCTGCTCTGCAGAAGTAGGCAATAGTAAATCACTTCTGTATCTTTGCCAAGAAAACAACATGGAGTTGCCCATATAGTCAACCAGTAGTCAGACATGACTCAATAGCTTCCAACAGCATTTTGACTCATGCATTTAGAAATCTCAGCATGGAGGCTGGAAAATGCCACAAAATTATGGAAATCTTCAACACAACATCCAAGGCAAACTCACTCAGCTTTGTCACATTCCTAACATGGGAAAAATTAAATCATTCTGAAATCCCCTTGGTCTGGTTTATATAGCAGCAATTGTTAAATACTGTAACTTTAAATCCTTATGATAGAACTCTTTTCTGATCAACTGCTGCTTATCGGTAGAGTTTTGCCAACAGCCTAAAGGAATACTAAAGGAATCCAGAGAATTTCAGCGAGCCTAGGTAGTCTTTCTGTGCCTCATCACCCCAGGACTATTAAACCAAAGGTAAGGCTTCAGGCTTTAAAGGTCTTGTAAACATAATTGTGTCTATTATGCATAGTAACTTCTTGCCCTCAGATTTTAATTTAGAATTGTACACCAGATGAGAGGGGTCTTCCCTCCACACTACCATCAGGGAATAATCAAGGATACTGCATATTTATCAATCCCAAGCACATGGCACCAAAACCAGCAGCATATTCCTATTAAGCGCTCCAGTGCCAAACTTGAATAACTACTGAACATGGAGTTCGACCACTGCTTTCAGATGGGTCTACAAGTTTGTTTTGCTGCTGGGGTAGAGGAGCCATCTACATAGGCATGGTGGAACATCTCTTCTGCATAGGTTCAAACCAACCTCTGTTGTTTTTTAAAGTCTTGCCTGGAAATAAACTGGCAGAACTACCAATTAACTCGTAGTGCACAGAAGAGCTAGGAGTTGTGGATGGGGACAGGATGAACTAACCATACTGGCCTCAGCACACTTGTATCATGCAGATACTGTGTATGTTGTGTGTATTGAACACTTTTTTATGTGTGTGAACATCAGTGGAACAGACTGGGTCTTGCTTCACATTTAAATATGTTTCCTCAACCTTTTGTGCACGTAAATCCATACACTTGAAGGACTAATTTGATTTGAGAAAAGCAGTTTTATGTATTAAATTCCGCTATTAAAGCATAGAATCCTGTCACACTTAAGCAAGGAAGGGCTAGAAAAAGTATATTTTTAAGTGTCAGCAAGTTTTAGGATCCGTGACACTTAGATGGAACTGAATTCTATCATAATGCTGCATTTACTTTTTAACTGTTTCAATTAATAAGGATGTTCTGTTGCTTATATCTTGCAAATGAGTAGAAGTTGTTAATCAAATATGAATACTGATCAGGTTTTTTAAAAAAGCTTTGGATTTTTAAAATCATCAAAATCATTCTAATCTGGCAGTTGCAGAAGTATTTGTCTGCTAGGCTATTTAGTTATCTCCTGCTGATGGAAAAAATACCCCAAACAAAAAGCATGCACTATTGATCTAGTCTCATTCCTTCCAGCAGTCTGAATTGCTTTCCCTTTGCATTCATTTTGCCTTGTAATTATGATCTTCCAGCTGATGAAATTTCATTCTCACTCTGACCGTGTCAGGATGTAGCCCAGGTCAGCTTGACATGCACTGTGTGGCTGTCAGTTTCTGAAAATACTTAGTATCCAAAAACCTGGCATTCTCCCAAGCTGTCAAATGGTTCTTCAAACCATCCTGGAAGGGTGTTTGTGTGTGACATTTTACAACAGCAATAGCATCTCCACTACCCCACCGCCCAGCATTTTCCGCCAGAACAGTGTGACAATTGCCAAATCATTTTGTATGTGTGTGTTTTTTTTAAAAAAATCCTGAAATTGCTCAATCTTCTTTTACATTATTTCCCTCATGAGGCCTTTTGGTCCTCACTGAGTGTATTACAGGATCCTGTTGATTAATGAAACAGGCACAATGGCTGTCTTGGTCATCTTTAGTGGATAGAAATATCCATTAATATTTATATATAATAGTTCTGTTAATATTTGCTCTTCTCACACATTCAGAAACAATAATAGAAGGGATTCAAGAGCAGATTTCATCTTGTGTTCCTTCCTTTCCTACAAAGAGTAGACAGTAAATCATTTTATTCAACATTATGTCCAATGCAACTCATGTCGGCATACAGAACCAGGCATTTGTCCTAAAACTGGAAACTACTTCTAAAGTTCTTAGAACTTTAGTAGAGATTACTGTAAGAGGCCAGAGGAATTAAAATATACATTTATGAAGCATTTTTTTAAAAAGAAGGCTGAGCCTTGTATTCCATGGTTATATGGCTAACATTGAGCCGCACAAGAAAACCATAATAAAGTTTCTCTGCATTTGAGAAGTCTTGAGTCAGGTGGTGTTGTCGCCAAAAATTACACTGGGAATGCAGAACATAGAACACATCCTGAACCAGTTCTCAGGCGAAGGGCTAGGCATAAGCAGGCCCATAGCAAGCTCCATATATATGAGGGGGGATGTTACATTTGGTGGCTTTAAATTAAAAATGTTGAGGGGGCAAAAAAGTTGGGGGACTGCCCCCATTCTGCCCCCTCCAGGTATGGGCATGGGCCTAAGCAGCTTTTAGAGCCTCTGTCATCCTAGCAGCCTATCCAAATGCTTCTCTTTAGCGTGTTTCTTCCATTCCTCCAAATACATCCAAATTCATCAGTGAGGTACAAATTTACAATATACAGTCAACTTCCTAGGATCATGAGTTTGGTTGTGGAGCCACTGGCAGCATCGTTTTTGACACTACTCTGTGTCTATCACAGAGTGAAAATGGCACCTAAAGAAAGACTTCCAGGAGGGAAGGCATGATACAGTAAAGAGTATGTCTAGAAAGCCATTTCTAGGCAATCTGCGGCAGCTTCTGCACTGGGATGCTAGCCAACACCTGCAACCAATAAGGGACATCATGTCCACACACCAGAGTGTTACACAAGGACCAAGTATTGGAGTTTCAAACACCACGCAGATGGCTGGGCCAGACCACCCAGTGCACAGAGCCCAACACCATTTTGCCAGGCTCTCTTTCATTTGCAGCCTCTGGAGCTGGCCCTGGCCAGGCTGGGGCAATGCTGATGGCCTGTGGCTCTAGGCTATTTCACCAGAGGGTACCTTTCTGTTTCTGCTGATTTCCCTCCTTTTATTTCGTTCTTTGTCCATTTCCACACCTCCTCCCGCTATCTTGGGAACATTCTGTTCTAGGATCCGCAATTCATTCCACACTGAGCTGGCTCACCCTGGGCCAGGAGAAAGCCCTCAGCACTTCTGAGAGCCTGTGGCAGCCCAGTCTTGGCCACTGGCTCCAAAGGCTGAGTTCAGCCCTTGATGCCTGGCACCAAGACTTCAAAGACCAGGAATGAAGGTTCTGTTCTCCCTGCGGAGCTCCTTTACTTTGCACTAAAAGTAAGTCTGGATTTTTAATTTATGGCTGTAGGTACCCTTAGAAAACAAAATCCCAAGAAATTTCAACTGATTAGATAGTTGGATAGCACCTATGTGGATTGCCATGGAAACTGCACAGGCCAATTTCAAGTGCCACTGGGCACACAGGAGTAAAATTGGTATTCTGAAAATCTACTCCCCTTACCATTGAATTTCACTTGCATCAAGATGGAATGTTAGATGGAATTGTAGGTCGTACAGATTTCTAAGCCAAGTTGGGGAGAATTTCAAACAGCTGTTACAGTAACATCCCTTCTGTAGCCATTTGTGCTAGCTGTCAAACAAAATCTTTATTATTACCATGTCCTTTTCCCAAGAGAATAAGAAAGTTTTAGGCAAGATTTTGTACCACACTCAGCGTCAAGAGCTGGGGCGAGAGGTGAGGAAAATGGTGGAGATACCGTTGGTAGCCACAATTTTCAGTTCTCTCAACTTGTCACCTAGTTCTTGCACCAATTAGAAGCACCATCATAGCAAGACATCAAAAAATTAATATAAACTGTAACAATGACTCATTATCCTAAAGCAATCCGCTATGGCGAATGATAGAATTGTGAAAGGACAGAGAAGACCTTGAAATTTCTAAAGTAAAATACAGTCATTCCTTATACTTATTTGTGTGTTTGCTTGCTTACATTTCTATCCCGCCTCATACCTCTGGGCAGATAACAACAGATTAACCAGCAGATTAAAAACAAGATACACATTAAAACAAAATACAGATTAAAAACACTTTAAAAATTCAACAAATTCAAAACAGTACGTTCCATATTGCATTCATAGTGACTGTAACTGAGGGGGGGGGGGAGGGGTAGAGAATATAATCACCTCAGCCAAAGACCAGGGCAAAGAGGTGCGTCTTTACTGCTGTAGTTTGGTCTGGTTCCCATAAACCACTGTCTAATGCTAAACTATGGATTAGGACATTCATGGAGGCTCAGACTGCTCATGGAGCTCTGTGGCACAGCATTAGCTAATTATTTAGTTTCTTTGTTTGTTCATTTGTTCATTCATGTCCCATTGTTTATCACATGTTTCACAGTTGGTTACAACTTCAGAAATTGACAGAAGGGTGACCTTGTGGTCCATCCAACTGCTTTAGGGGTTCCACTCCAATTTTTCTACCAAGATTTACTCCCCTTAGCCTTCCCCTTTCTCAAGGCACTTACAAGGCATTGAGGCTATTTTACCCACAGTTGGGAAGACCCAATGAACATTCGAGGACTTCTAGCTACTAACTAGCTGAATGTCCTTTCCCATTGCACCACTAGAGGCCCACATGAGACCCTGTCTATCATTGTAATTCAATAGTTACTCAGAAGCCAAATCACATTCTCAAAATATCCAGGTCTCAATTAATGAAATGACTGAAGTCATATTTTACTAAAGGTATAACTGGTCCCTGCAGTATACACCAGGTAGAACCAGTGTAGGTGAAATGCCTATTTGCTGCTCTGACTGGTGGCCTTCCTATTTCTGCCTTCCCCTTCCCCAAAAATTCTGTCTGACTTGTCATTCAAGGGTACCTACTTTCCTGAAATCATAGAGACAGGTAAGTTAAAGGTACAAGCGAAGTGAAAAAAACTGGGGGAACAGAAAGATAACTAAGCTTCTTTATTAGTGCAAATTTATTTGATCTTGCCACACAATGACAAGATGTAATCAGTGTAATGGAAAGGTTTTGGAATCATTAGCTGGGCCTCCCATGAGAAATGCATACCTGTCTGTATACTCAACTACCTGATTCCATTAATGTGTCAGAATTGCAAATCACTTTAAAGCTGTTATTTTCCCCTTGTCTTTTTTCTCACATACATGCACTTAGTACAGTACAAACCTCCTACAGATCCTGAGGAACTGATCTACTTGATTATCATTAGAAAGTTATTTTTTCTCCTTTATTTAAAACCTCAATATCTCTTAGTTTGGAGGAATAAAAAATATGTAATCTTTTAAAAGCTGTACTTTCAATTCAACAAAAGCCCTTTTTTATTAATAATTGATATTATTAATGATAATTAATAATTGATCTACAGACTACTACCCATTCCATTCTTATGAGCACGTGTAGAGGCAAACGACACCACATGGAAGACCTTTGCTGCTATCTGCAGGGACTTTGAAGATGTAGGCAAGAAAATGAAGGTACCGGGTCTGCAGGTTGTCTTCTCATCTATCCTCCCAGTAAATGGTCACAGAATGAGAAGACGGAACATAATTGTAGAGGTAAACAACTGGCTACGTCAATGGTGCAATCAGGAAAGATTTGGATTCCTCTATCATGGAGTGAAGTATTTGCATGATTGACTCTTTGAAAGAGATGGGCTGCATCTTACTAAAACAAGAAAGCACATATTTGGGAGAAACCTTGTTGCGCTCCTCAAGAGAGCTTTAAACTAGAGCAAAAGAGGGAGGGATGTTAAAGTCCAGACAAAAATATACATCTAATGAATACAGATGAGGATCTTGCTATCAAAAGTTAAGAGAAAGGACAAAGACAAAAAGCTAGGAAAGAAACTAGAAGAGTCAAGCCTGTAAGAGATATCTGCCATAAACTAAAATGCTTCTATAGCAATGCACAGAACATGGGAAACAAGCAAGGAGAACTTGAAATACTAACACAGGAAAAGAAATATCATATCACCAGCATCACTGAAACATGGTGGGATGATACACATGATTGGAACCCAAAGCTTAATGGCTACAACTTATTTAAAAGAAATATGCTTAACAAAAGGGGAGGAGGTGTTGCATTGTATGTAAGGAAAGCATTTACTTCCACAAAAATTCATCTTTCAGATAGCAGACACCTTGTAGAAACTTTTGTTAAGAATACAAGGAGAGAGCAATACAAAAGATACTATTGTGGGTGCTTACTATAGGCCCCTTGGACAAGCAGAAGATATGGATGAACTCTTTCTACATCAGATGGCCAAGTTCTCAGGAAATCATGACATAGTTATTATGGGGAATTTTAATTATTTGTTGGAAATCTCTCTCAGGCAAAAGTCACAGGTCCAGTAAATTCAGACCCTCATTTGCAGATAACTTCATCCGCCAAAAAATGAAGAAAATACAGGGGGATCTTCTATCTTGGATCTAATTCCTTCCAATAGGAAATAAATGGTTGAGGAAGTAAGGGAAACTGGGGGCCCTGGGAGGCAGTGACCATGCTATCTTTGAATTTTGGATAACAAAGGGAGGGACTTTAAGATTGGACTCCAGAAGGGCAGATTTTGGACTCAGAAGGACAGCGCATCAGCTCAATACCAGGCAAAATCCTTGAACAACTTATTAAACAACATATGTGCAAGCACTTTGATGGGAATGCAGTAATGAACCAGAGCCAACACGGATTTGTAACAAACAGGTCATGCCAGACTAATCTAATACCCTTGTATGACAAAATCACTGGATGGGTTGATCAGGGGAATGCTGTAGTCATAGGGTTTTTTCCAGTTAACTTCCCTTAATTTGGATCTAAGAAATGGCGTCTTCAACAAATCTGGTCCTAGAAGATCCAGATCCTGGCAAGGACCCGCTGCTTCTCCACGGGCAGTGTAACACCCGAGAGCAATGGGTGCTAGGCATGATTGCAATGGGAAGGCCGGAGCACCCATATGGAGCATCCGTTGGTCCCCAAGCTGAAGACAGAAAGGGGGTGCGGAACGATCAGCTGATGCACATGTCAGTAAAGCAACATTTCTGGGGGGTGATGGGCGATTTGGGGGGGGGTAAATCTCTGAAGCCACTACAGAGTGCCTTCAGAGCCTGATCCAAGCTCTGCAACACATCTCCATAGCCTAGTTCTGGGAACCCCAATTCAAAAAAGACATTGACAAACTAAAGCAAGTCCAAAGGAGGGCTACCAAAATGGTTAGTGGTCTGGAAACTATTCCTAGGAGGAAAGGGTGAAGAATCTAAGAAAGTTTAGCTGCAGAAGAGAAGGCTGAGAGGAGACATGATAGCGATCTTCAAGTATCTGAAGGGCTTTTACAGTGCAGAGGGATTGTCCCTATTCTCAGTTACACAAGATGGGAGGACTAGAAACAATGGTATGAAACTTGAAGGGAGTCAATACAGATTAGATATTAGGAAAAACTTCCTGACAATGAGATCAATCAGTCAGTGGAATAGTTTGCAACGGGAGGTAATGGGTTCTCCTTCACTGGAGGTCTTCAAGCAGTGGATGGACCTACATCTATCTGGGATGGTTTAGGAAATCCTGCACTAAGCAGGGGGTTGGACTTGATGACCCTAGAGATCCCTTCCAACTCTATGATTGTATGATCATTTACTGATAAATGTGTCATGGTGCTGTTTTTTCTTTTAGAGAAAGTGGAGTGGCTAATGATAATGATAAAATGGAATCCTTTTTAATTTGTTTTCATTCTTGTGGCTGCTATATGAAGAGGAATACTTACACACTTGCAAGCCGATACATTTATTACATCAACAAAGAAAGTGTTGTTAATCTAATCTAATATACATATTGCCACAATGCCCAGCGATCCGGTTAGTGCCTGCCCTCTCTAGGAGAAGCTTGGCCCCGTTAGGATGCTGGGTTCGTGCAACGGCCAAGTGAATACTACAGTGTGGACACAAAACACTGGTAGCAAGCGTTTCAACAGTAAACAAAAACAAGTTTATTATTATAAACAAGCAATACCAGAAGATAATAAGGTTCAGGTAGTTGTTGGTTTAAATTTGCAAGTCTCTTAAAGCTAGGAGCTAACCCTTTCCTCTACAGGAAAATAGTTCACCTTTTAAAAGACAAGCCTCCACACGTTCCTCCTCCCTCCTGACTAACTCGGCCACAGCCCAAGCCCAGCCAGGGTACTAGAACGTGGCTCTAGATGATCACAAGGCCCGTCCCGTCCTTGCTTGACCGATCATCTAGCCTGGTCAGTTGCTAGTGAAGTCTCCCTCAGAGCCACAATCCACCCGATTGCCTCCTTCAGAAATCACTCAGCCCAAAAGACCAATGGTCAGCTACTGGTTCCAGCTCCCTCAGGATTCAGCTCTTCTTCTCCCTTCAGCTCTTGTCCCAGCATGAAGACATCCTCTGCTGTACTCTGAGTTCCTTTATACTCATCCCCCTGACCCTGATTGGCTCTAACCGCAATAAAATGCTGCTGGAGATTCCTAACAAAGGTTGCTGTCCCTCCAGCCTGATTGGTGGGAACTCCTTCTCTAGCCCCTCCAGCACTCAGATCCCCGGACAGCTTTTCCCTCCAAAACCTTACTCCAGCCAATCACTGCAACAGGGCCCGCACAGGATTTCCCGCTCTTTTTGCAGCCCAAATCCCAGGGTTTGCAACAAGCTGTTTGCACCAAGGCTGGCTATTGCAGCTTGCAAGAAGCCTGCAAGGCCAGAAAGCAAAGCAGTTTGCAGCCTGTACCCTGAAACCGACACACATATCCACTTGGTAAGATTTATGTCTTCCATAATTTTTCATAATGGCTTTGAGAGTGGCTCGTTGCAAATTTCACTCTTAACATTCTTTATAAAATTATACCACTC
This sequence comes from Aspidoscelis tigris stejnegeri, assembly GCA_023333525.1. Taxonomy (NCBI): domain Eukaryota; kingdom Metazoa; phylum Chordata; class Lepidosauria; order Squamata; family Teiidae; genus Aspidoscelis; species Aspidoscelis tigris. The sequence continues at coordinate 83,117,225 of JALMGA010000002.1, read as the reverse complement.
AGAAAAGAAATACTTTGAATTGATAGGTTAGCATTTCCATTAATGCAATGTACCAGAGTGTCAGGTTTTCTTTTATACCCTTTCCAGCATTTCATTATTACAAGTCTAATAGTTATTCATATAATCATTAATCGTGCCTTCTTTTACAAGTGCCACAGTGCAGTGGTTCTCAGCCTGGGGGTCAGGACCCCTTTGGGGGTCGAACTACCCTTTCAGGGGGGTCGTGACGAGTCTCCCACTGCCCTTCCCTCCCACCTCCCAGCTGCTCCGCCCCCATGGTTGGGGGTCTCCACAACATGAGGAACTCCATTAAGGGGTTGCGGCATTAGGAAGGTTGAGAACCACTGCCATAGTGGTTAAGTGCACTGGTCTAGAATTCAATTCAAATCCCTACTCTGCCATAGAAGTTGACTCTTAGGCAAAAAGGGAGGTCCAGGGATGCTCCCATTCAGAGCTTCTGCACCGTGTGGAGCCACTTCCATTCCAGAAGCAGCTCTGAGCATGTGGGACCATACCCAGGCTGGGATAGCAGTAGAGCACTAAAACATGCTCCACAGCTATACTGGCATGCACCCTTCACACTGTTTCCATGTGAAGGATGTGTGTGTGTGGCCATTGCTGCAGGACCCAATCACCACACTTGCCCAGCACTTAGTGAAGTGCCAGGAAACCTTGGGACAGGATGGGTATTCAAAATGAAATGTCACACACACACCCAATCACTGATCTTCACTTCCCTGGGAAAGGTGTGAAAGGGCCCCAAGTCTTCCCATCTATGGCCTCAGTGCCTAGTAAGTGCCTTGATGAACGGTTAAGGGGAGTAAATTCTGACAGAAAATCTGGAGTGGAGCCCCTAAGGGAGTTGGATGAACCAGAAGGTTATCCTGCTGGCAGCTCCTTCAGCCAACTCAGTGCCAAATGTTGTGTTTACATTCCTTTGGATTAAGCTGCTGGGACCAAAAGGGAAACTGTGATGCCTATGCAAGGCAGAGTTTCCATACCTTCATGCCCAAGCACTTTAGGTTGTCTTTTGAGACCAAAGGAGAATTCCAGCAACAAGAAAAGCATCTGGACCAAGCAATATAGTAAATTTTGCTTTCTCACTAGGGGTGTGCACGTTTTTTAAAAAAATTGATTTGTATCGAATTTAATGCAAGAAAATTCATATTCATTCAAATAGATCCCCTTCGAATGTGGTAGGATCCATATTTGAATCGAATGTTCAGTCCTGTACAAATCTCATATGAATGCATATGAATAGCATACAAATCTCGTACAAAGCTTCATATGAATGTATCTAAGCATTTGATTCAAATTTGAATGTCCGAATACAGCCAAATTTGTTCAAATTTCTAATGTTATGAATGTTTGTGCACATCCCTATTTCCCACTTTTCTGCTTTAGTATTACAAAATAATGAAGAGATGGATCCCCACCTCACCTCACCCTGCCCCACTCCTCTGCTGATTCTTGATTCAATTTCTAAGAAACACTGTGGTCCTAAAGCTATCCTGGGAGGTATGTATGGGTGCCAGCCCCTTCTTTATGCAGTTTTAGCTCCTTCCATCTCTGTTGTGTGGGAAGCATAGGCCTGTTTATACTTGGCCAATCAGGACAGCCTGGCATGCTCTCAGATGGAGCATGCCACCTCAGTCCCAGAGTGGCCAAGAGCTGCCCCAATTGCCACTAGCTGTGGACCAGTAAAAACTGTTATGCAGTGTAAGTGAGCACTTAGGATATTCTCAGTACAAGCACTGTGATGCTGCCTGGGGGCAGGGTATCGTGGTTGTGGCTGCTAAGTCATGCACCGTGTCAGCGATCACCATAGCACTAGACCCAGATAAGTCTGGATGAAGTTTGGGATGGGCCAGCACTGACAATGCAAACGTCGGCCACCATCCTTGATCTTAACTGCCATAAAATACGTTCGCACAGCAGTTAAGTGCAAAAGGGCCATGTGTCTGTGCAATTTCTTTGTCCACAACTTTGTAGATGAACCTTGCCTCTTTCCCTACTCCTGTCCAGTTCCAGCTTGTCATTCCTGCTGGATCAGCAAATGATCCTGCTATCCAAGTGAGAACATATATTTACGATAAATGTATATTTCCTGAGTTTTGAAGAACATTGTGCTGATCAATCCACATTTAGAAATCCATGTTTAGAAATAAATCAAGAACCAGACGTGAGGGAGGGGACCCTCAAACTGCTTTGGTGTGTATGCACTCAGCGTCCCTGTTATATTCTTTTTCATTTTCCCAGATTTCTCTCCAGAACTGGATGATTTCATTTCTCTGTTTTTTCAAATTCTGTGTCTGCTGTTTGGTCAGGCTTTGACAGAATTGTCTTCGATCTAACTGGAAAAGTTGGTTTTGCTTAAGCTGAATAACTCTGGCTTCATGTTGTTATTTTTTCTGGCTGTAGCTGTTATCTGTCGTTTCTCAATTTCCAATGCTTCATCAACTTTTCTTGTGCTTAGCCAGTACTTTTTAATCAGTTCCTTTTTGATCTTCTCATTTTTCAGTTTTTATTCTTTCTAATTCTTCAAGTTGCTAGCATCTAATCGCAATTTTTTAATTTTTAATTCCAGTCTAATTTTCCATTTCGGCTTCCATTTGGTATCACTTGGGGCTTTTGTTGTTGTATCCCCAGTTCTTCTGTTACAATGACTGCTGTGCTGTAGGCCAGTCCATTGGTCTGTTCGACTGATGTTATGTTTATTGCTACAAGTGCTTTGTGCATATCCTTCATAATTGGCACTACTGTAGGTGTTTTTTAAGCCTGAAAGTCTTCATATTTCAATGTTTGATTCAGCATGTGCCATGATTTTTTCTTTGAATTCTTGTTGTCTAGGGGTTAGTGCTTCAAATGTTTAAACACTGACTTCTGGCTCGAGGTTCCCGCCTTCTTGCATATTTCCATCATAGACTTGTAATTCTTCAGTGGCTTCTGGTGTTGTTAGGATTATTGTTTGTTGTGTTGCTGTTGCTGGTGATTTATTGTTATTATTATTCCACTAGATTTTGAACAAATGTTTGTGAAGGAAGTCTACGAGAATATTTCCACAAGATCAAAGCATGCTCTCATTACGAAAGACAGTTTGTATTGGCAATTTTTTGAAGGTTACCTGCTATCCATTCACAAATCAGGGCAGCTACACAGATAACTCCTTCTTTACTGTTGACATTGCCTCTTATAGTAAAACCATTATGTTAAACTTTAACTGACATTTAAGGGACTTCTAAGATTCTTAGGAAATGATATCTGTATTTTTAATTCGGTGAATATTAACAAAAACACAAAAGTTTGATTGCTATTAATTGGCAACTCTTTTACTTATTTGTCTTAAATAATATCCATTGGCTCACTTGTACTTCAGTTTATTGAGCTGATTTTTATTTCTGTTACCAAAGAATATATTAATATTAATATATATTTAGAAATACTCTATTAATAATTTCTAAATTACCAAGAGCTGTGATCCAGCTGTTTCAACAGCACTTGTTTATAGAAACTGGCCCTAGATCCAGACTCACCTGTTTGCACAAACCTGTTGCTCGAATCAAAACAATATTGTGAGCAAGAATTTGACTTTTGCAAGAGATTTCGAGAGACCATCATAAGCACCAAAATCACAAATATGGGTGACCAGGTAACACCACTCCATGCATCATCCTCAAATCACTCACCCAAAATGTAAACTTAAATTTTGGGAAATATACATATATAAACTCTTCCTCATGATTAATATGTAAAGTTTTCATTCTCCCTTTCATGGGCAAACAAAACCAATGTCAAGCATGATAACCAGCATGATAACTTAGCCCTCACAATACAAACAAGATTTCAAAACTGTCCTTCAGGGTTATCTGGGAGTGTCTACAAATTCTGTTACTAGGGCTGTGGTCACACCTAAAGTTTAATCCAGCTCCAGTCCACCTTCAGAGTGAGAGAACACATCAGCAAAATGACCAGTAATTTTCTTTCCACATTCTCTATCCCAAAGGTGGATTTTCTGAGTTATTTAATACTAAAAGAAATCAGCTTGTCACTTTGCTAATGCATTCTCTCACTTTCAAGTGGACTGAAGCTGGATTAAACCTTAAGCGTGACCACAGCCAAGGATTAGGGCGATCTTGAAGGATGAGAAGTAATTGTAGGACAACTGAGTCACATAGAAACTACCAGTCCTATAATGACAGTAGAGGAAAATATTATCCTGGGAGGCAAAGGAATCATTAAAAGAAGATTTAGGGTCTTTCCGCACAGGCTCTAAAAACAGTTTTAGAACCAGATGTGGGAATGATTTGGACATGGCATCCGCACAGGGAACCCAATTAGGGTCCCTTTGAGGATGCCACGTCTGCACGTTGGCGCGCAAAACCAGTTGCTTATACTGGTTTTGCCACCGAATCCTACCCAGATGTAAGACCTGAAAAAATCAGGTCTTACATTTGGCTTTTCCCCTTAAACTGGTTTGGAAGCAAGCGCTTTCCGCACCAGCGGGGGAAAAGCCAGATTGCCAGCACATGCCCAGCTGTCAGAGAGGCAGAGCGTATGCTCTGCAACTCTGACAGGTGGGCAAGTGTGGTGGCCGGCTTCCCTGCCTTCCCCCTGGCAAAAGAACTGGGGATCGGTGGTTCTCTGGCCAGGGGAAGGCGACTCCTACTCCCACCCCCACCCCACTGAGAGTCCCAAGCCTGTGCCCTCCGACTTACCTCGTCATCGCCAGCCTGATTCTGAGGCTGGCAGGGCTGGCGGCAATTGCGCATGCGCGCACCGTGGCCACGACTGTCCCAGCAGCCCAGGACTACATTTCCCAGCAACCCTGGGCTGCTGGGACCATCAGGGCCACAGCGCGCACATGCGCCATTGCCGCCGGCCATGCCAGCCTCAGAATTGGGCCGGCGACGATGAGGTAAGTCTGAGGGCATGGGCTTGGGACTCTCGGGGGTGGGGGTGGGGGTGGGAGTAGGAGTCACCTTCCCCTGGCCAGAGAATGGCCGATCCCTGGTTCTCTGGCCAGGGGGAAGGCAGGGAAGCCAGCCGCCGCACTCGCCCAGCTGTCAGAGTCGCAGAGCATGCGCTCTGCCTCTCTGACAGCTGGGCTTGCGCCAGCAAAGCCAGTTTGGGATGGGTGCTGGTGCTTTCGCACAGCACCCACCCCAATCCGTTTCCCCATCCGGCCCTTCCGCCGCCGCCCCGCGCGTGTGCATACGCGTGGGGCCTCCAAGAATTTGTCTCTGTTTGAGACAGATTCTTTTTTAAAACCGTTCCACCAGAAAATGGATCTTTTAGATCCGTTTTCGGCGGCATGTGCAGAGAAGGCCCTCAGATTCATTCAAGGTATCTTCTGCCTTAAAACTAGCAGAATTTGAGTGTGTCTGTCAATCAGCCTCCTGCTGGGTGGTATTGCTTTGGAAGACCATATATGACTTGTTTTTGGATGAGGGAGCTGGCTTGGGTGCAGTTACAAGACCTGGGCAGATGAATGGTGTGTGTGTGGGGGGGGGGGGTCACTCACTCATCCTGTTCCATACAGCTATGGTTAATAGAAATTCCATCCCTTTCAATAAACCATCAATCCACTCTGTGAATGAGTTTGAAGAGCTATTTCTGAAGTTGAGCCTGAGAAGTAAAGGTAAGGGAGAGTGCTGGAGTAGAACGGGGGCCGCAGGGGTGTCTCTGGGCCCATTTTGGTGCTCTTTGGAGGCCAAAAAAGCACTTCCAAGTTTGCACATGCAACTTCCCACCCAGGGACTGTGCGACATGGTGGGAGCGGAGCACGCAGAACTGGAAGGCCTAGAAGAAAAGCATGTCGCGGCAGCAGCCAGAAAGTAAGTGGGGTGATGAGAGGGCACTGGGAGAAGGGAGGGCACAGGGGCATCTGGCCCTTACCGATGCTTCAACTAAAGCTTCAATGAATACTGGATAATCCGAATTGTGGATGAATTTGATTCGTCCATGAATGTCAGAATTTGTATGTATTTGAATTCCAAATAGCACAAATATTCGTGCATATCCTTACTCCACAGGGGCAGAGGATCTACTGAGATTATTTGTCCTTGGGGACATACAGATTCCAGGTAATTCATGAATATTCTGAAGGATTTCCCAGTTACCGTGGTTGAGGCTCTTACAAAATAAGCAAAAAAGCTCTAGACACAATCTCATAACATAAGAGAACATAAGAGAAGCCCTGCTGGATCAGGCCACAGCCCATCTAGTCCAGCATCCTGTTGCACACAGTGGCCCACCAAATGCTCATGGGCATCTCAAGCAGAGACAAGGACAAACCTTCTCCTGCTCTCGAGTCCCAGCAGATGGCCTTAGAAGCGCTCCAGTTCCTCCCCCCCCCCACTCAGCCTGAAAGATGCACCTAGGCATTCGTTCTAGTAGCCATTGATACATCTGTCATCCATAAATTTGTCTAACCCTACCTTAAAGCCATCTAGACCGGTAGCTGTCACCACCTCTTCCGGCAGCACATTCCATAAGCCGATGACCCTCTGGGTGAAGAAATACTTCCCCCTGTCAGACCTTATTCTCCTACCCATCAGCTTCATAGAGTGCCCCCTGGTTCTAGTGTTGTGCGATAGAGAAAAGAAATTTTCTCTATCCACCTTTTCTATACCGTTCATAATTTTATATACTTCAATCAGGTCCCCTCTTAAATGCCGTCTCTCCAGACTGAAGAGGCCTAGACGTTGCAGCCTGGTTTCGTAAGGGAGGTGTTCCAGACCCTTAAACATTCTAGTTGCCCTTCTCTGCACCTTCTCTAGTTCCACAATATCCTTTTTGAGGTGTGGTGACCAGAACTGTACACAATATTCCAAATGTGGCCTCACTATAGATTTATAAAGGGGCAAAATGACACTTGCTGACTTATTTTCTATTCCCTTCCTAATTATTCCCAGCATTGATTTTGCTTTTTTCACTGCTGCCGCGCACTGGGTTGACACCTTCATTGAACTGTCCACCAAAACCCCGAGATCTCTTTCCTGGTGTGTTGCAGGAAGCTCAGACCCCATCAGTTTAAGTGTCCTTAACAATAGTTTGGGATTCATATAACACTTTGGGTGAATTCCCACTTATCTCTGTTAAAGCGGAAATTAAAGAAACGGATGCCAACGCACATTATTTGCGTTCCCATCTGTTTTAGTTAATTCTACTTTAAAGCGGAGCATGGTGGTGCTGTGGCATCAGCAGCAGTGTCCAAAAGGGTGTGAGGAGCTCACTCGCCCACCGCTTTCCATACCTCCTTCCTCTGCCTCGGGAGCAGCAGGGCTGCTCGACGGGAAACCAAGCGAGTGAGCAAGGAGGTGGCAGTGGCCAACGGCAGCCACAATGGCAGGAAGCAGCAGCAGCAGAAACAGCAGGCTGCCAGGCAGGCAGGCAAGCCCCTAGGCAAGCAAGGCAGCGGCGGGCAGGCGCGCGTGTGGGCAGGCAGGCGGACAGGCAGGCTTCAAAACTTGGTTTTAAAACACTCTTATCCAAGTGGGAACACCCCCTAAAGCATTTCATTAAAAAAAAAAACAGGAGCGAGAGTTGTTTGAAGGGCTGTTTTATTTAACTCATTTGTTGCACTTTACTCCTGTTTTTAATGCTGAATGGCACTTTGAAGTCCAGACAAAGTGTTTTCAAACTGTTTTGAACACACTAAAAAGTCCCAGTGGGGACGCCCTCTTAGTTATTTCATGGTAATGAAGCAAGAGGGTCAGTGGTTGAGGATCAATCCTCTTGTAACAGGTAGGAAAATACTACAATGCCTTCCATGTAGCAAAGATGAATTATTTCTCCACCACCAGTGAATTGTCAACCAGATTTTCCAGATGGGAAATGGCCAGCGGATGGTAGGTCTCATGTCACTGGAGATCTGCTATGACAAATTTGCAGAGCACTTTAAGTGGGGAGAGGAATCGCTTGGATTCCCATGACATTAGGCATCACAGGAACAGCCAAAAGGGAGAATGCAGAGAGGAATGTAGGGCAGTTATTTTTACTCAATTTACATTTACTGTATCCTAAAGGTGTACAGAAGCTTTTCATTGGGATCCAATCACTGCTATGCTCTCTTGATCCATAGTAATACGTACTTGGAAGAACTAGTGAAGAATGCAACAGCAAGACAGCTATACAAAATTTTGGTATAATCCTTCCATCTTTGTTTGATCTTGTCACTATCATTTAAGATCTGTCCAGCCGCATCTTTAAGAAAACGGATTTGAGGGTGAAATTTTATCTTCAGCTCTCTAAACTTTTAAAATCTAGTTCTTTGGCCATGGTCACACCTTCATTTTAAAACTTTAACCCATTAGCCGTGCCCTTTTCATTTCTATCCATTTAGTTTGTGGACTTTCCAGAACTTTCAGTGCTTGGGCACCTCCATGGATAACTCTATGCAGTTCTCTTAGCAGAAATACACAAGTGGTTTGCCATTGCCTACTTCCAGAGAGAGGCTGGGAATCAAACCAGCAACCCCCTGCTTTCCAGGCTCTATCACTGAGCTACAGCTACTGATCTAGTAATAATAAGGATAAGGATATTTTCAAGATCTGGTTTCTGTTTTCTGCAGCTGTGTGCAAAGGGGAATGCCACCCTTAGAAAACTCTGAAGTGGTTTACGTGCTGCAAAATAAGCATTTATTCCCTAACAGGGCCCCTTAGAATACATTCTCTTTCCGCCTATATTGGCTGCTGTCCCAGTTGGACAATGAACTCAGAAATATGTGTTGTCAAGAGACTTGCCTGCTCTTTACCTTTTTTCTTTTATGCAACCATGAACTTCAAAGATTTGCATGCAGTGGGGCAATCCCTGTCCATGACCAGAATCTGGAAAGGCAGTCAGGACTGAACTTGATTAACATATTTTAGAACCAGCAACAGCAAATATAGGGTGCTTCCGCATATGCCCTTAAACACCCATTAAGGACACATGTGGAAGCACGCATCCGCACAGTAACACACATTAAGCACACATGTGGGAAACCGCATCCACACAGCGGCACCCATTAAGTACAGAATGGGTAGACCATGTCCGCACAGCGGTACCCATTAGAGACAGATGGGGCGGCTCTGTCTCTAATGTGTGCTTAATGGGTGTTAAAAAAAACACCACATATGATTTGGCCTTAAAGGGTGTTTCACTGTGAAAACACATCCATTTAGGATGCGTCCGCACAGTGAAACTGTGCCTACCCGGGGCCCTCCCCCGGCCCGCCATGATTAGCTCCTTGAAGCCAAGCATGGCAAGCCGGGGGACTCTGGTGTCAGGGCTCACCCTCACCCCAGAAGCAGTGGATCACCGCTTCTGGAGCCAGGGGGAGCTTCTCCAAACCCCTCCCTAGCCCCCCCAGGGGAAAGCCTGAGCGATCCCCTCCTTACTTCTTCAGCGTCGCCCCGATTCTGGCCGGGGAATCCCAGGAGGCTGTGCGCCTGCGTGCTGCACGCCTCCTGACTGGTCAGGGCTGCTTCTGGCAGCTCCTGCCATCAGGAAGCTCTCTGCGCAGGTGTGCCGACTGGCCAGGGCAGCACACCTGCGCAGAAAGCCTCCTGACGGCCAGCAGGGGTTCCCTCCTAAAAAAGCACCCTGGCTCTGCTGCTGCTGCCAATACCAGCTGCACACACAGCTTTAAACATTCACAAATCTCCCAGAACCTGCAGCTGCTTTCCTTCCTTTTCCCTTTCTAAAGGTCAGAACTTTTAAAGAGCCAGAATTGCGCAGAATTGCAACATTGTTATCAGGTGTGAAGTGGGTGGATTGCTACAGTCACCACTGCTGTACAGGGTGGGGGTGGATTTTTACAGTGAAATCACTATCTTTGGAAGCAAACTATTGGGGGAAGGAAACCCTAAACATGCATTCTCATTCCTTAAAACGGTACCGTTCCCACAGTGAGAAATGTAAAATGTTTCAAATGCATGAACTGAAGCGAGACCTGTTGAAATGAGTGTTAACATTTACAATGCTTTGGGGCGATTTAACATGTGGAAAGTGTGTTAAGCCAACCTGCGAGGATTGAAACCGTTTCGAGACCGTTTTAAGCTTGTAATGGGAACAGGCTGCAATAGATGTTTCTGATGTGGAAACACCTCTCGCAAGTGTAGATGGTGCTTCCCAGAAGCTACCTCAGTGTGTAGTAGCAAGCCAGTGCTAATTGGCCTCGGATCGGCGGATAAGGGGACAGGTATGTAGGTTATTTAGCCACTGTCTGGAGGTAGTCCATATGATGTACAATGTGGAGGAATCAGCTACCCTCAAATCCAAATAAAAACAAGAGGAGAAATATAAGAGAAGCTCCCTAGCCAATAGGCTGTGATTAAGTAATTATCAAGGACTGATCATGTTTAAATGTATGTATGTGTATACATGTATACAGTGCACCAATAAAGCAGGGCTGTCTGTAACCTCAATTGCACTATAATACCCTGGAGTTTGTCTGCCTATGTCAAGAGGAGTTGCGCAAATGATTACTCTTCTATAAGCATAGAGGCAAGCAAAAACAAAAAGAAAGCACAGCTGGTCACTGACGCAAAGGGGCAGCTGATTACTTTGTCATGCGGAGGTCTGGCACAGAGTAGCCCAAGCCATTCTTGGAGTGGGAGGGAAAATGTGGACTTGAAGTGCACCAGCTGCCTTCCTTTGTGAACATTTCTGAGGAGGATTGAGGCTATATCTCCACTTACCCAAAAAAGTACCATTACGCATCTGTTGATGTGTATCTACTGCCAGAGGTAACAAATGCCCTGGAACAAGTGTGCCACCTGATTACTGGGCACAACAGAGGCACCATTTTGGAAGGGCATGATTTCCTGCTTTCAGTGGAGGTGCTTCAGACTACCACTTTGACTGGTGCCTCCAGACATGACATTTCAAGTGGTAATTGTGGTGCTTCCCCGAGTGCATGTGACAGAGGTACCTAGAAAACATCCCAGGGAAGTGAAGATGGGGGATGGATCCAATGTCTGCACTTTGGGACAGCAGATCCATTCCGAATTTACCTACCACTTCCCCGAGTGCCAGGTAAGTATCACATCTATACCAGAAGCGATCATGTTACTGCAGCAATGGCAGCAACAAGCATGCATGACGCCATTGCTGCAATGACTGAGCAACACAGCACACCACTGTGCCTGTGCCATCCCATGGCATGCTCCAATTGTCTGGAAGAGATGTGAACAGACTATGCCAGATTCTACCAGTTCAAGGCTAGTATAGTTGTGAGGCCCAAAACATCATCACACAGTGTGAATGCTCCGTCCTAGACATTCTTGGACTTCCCCTTTCCACAAAGTGCAAAACGGACCTTGGTTTTGTGTGTGCGTTGTGACTTTGTGTGTAGATTATTTTTCAGCAGGAGCTTAGCACTATAGTATTTTGCTCCATATGAAAGCAAGCATAACAAGAGAAATCTAATGTCTTTTCCTCATCCTGTCTTAAGACTCATCTTGATGTGTTACAAGATGTTCTTTGTGAGGATGAAATACCTTGTTCATGAAAGAAATCTCTATGAGAGGAGAATGTACTGATCTAATACCACATTTTGCACTTTCTGGATTTAAGAAGAAAGCTTTATAAATATGAAAATATGGCAACAGTGTCTCTAATAAGAAACCTACAATGCTGAATCCATTGGAAACACCTCCCAGTGGCATCAGAGAAGCTACAGACAAGGGGAAGTGTTTGTTTTTTTTCACCCAGAGGGTCATTGGTCTATGGAATTTACTACCAGAAGAGGTGATGATAGCAACCAGCTTGGATAGCTTTAAGAAAGGGGTAAATAAATTCATGGAATAAAGGGGTATCAATGGTTGGAGAGACAGGCACGTTGGCATTTGCAGGGATTTGAGAACAGTGGCCTTTCTGCACTTGGCCTTATTCTGGTATATAGGACAGGAGCTTGTTGTCCACATGCTAGTGCTGACTATGGCGGGCCCGAAGTGAGGCCTACCATAGTCTGCATCAGCATGTGGATAACAGACCTCTATCAAGAGATATATTCCAGATTAAGGCCAAGTGCAGAAAGGGCAAGGTGGAAGTTTTGCCTTTGTCTTCTGCTTGAGAATACCCAAAAGCAACTGGTGGGCCACTGTATGAGACAGGTGAGCTGTTGCCCAATCCAGCAGGGGTCCTCTTATGTTCTTATGGGGAAACTTCTATTACTATTTCACACATAGCACCAACAAGGATGATCAAGTGCCTGCAAGCAGCAGGAGCGAAGAGAGGGAGCCTGACTTAGTAAAATAATTCCTGTGATAAAATAAGATAATAAATTGGCACAGTTTTAGTTCTGATGCCTAGCAGGAAAGCGATGCTGAGACTTACTTTAATCTCTTGCAGGCCCTAAAATAATTGTTTCCTTTCAAATAAGATATAATTATTCCCTCCCATGCCTTAAGAAACAGTTTGGCAAGAGTTATCAAGCTCTGCCTACAAACCACACCTCACCATTCATACGGCAACAGACAGCTTTGTGCTTTAAAGAAAGGCATGGTAGCTCTCTTGAGCAAGTGTTAACTACACTTACCTCTTTGTTCTGCAGGTTTTATTATTAAATGACACACTTCATCCTCACCCATCTTTTTCTTCTCCTTGTTGGTGACAAGCTATAATCTGTTGTCAAGTGTTGTCAGACACCCACTTTCCCCACAAAATTATCTCCACCAAGTTTCCGTTGACTTCCTCAGGCAAAGGGGCAGCCATTCTTAAGCTCTTTCCATTTTTCCTCTTCTTTTTCTTTCTCAGGCAGCTTGCCACTGGTGCTGAGTATGATCTTCCCTTATGCTTAAGAGGGGGGGGGGATGTAACAGCATGTTCGATCTCCCACAAAACCACTCTGGTCCTTTTAATTTTTAAAGATCTGTATGATATCCCATGGAGCTGTGCAGCAGCTGTTTCCTGAGGAGCTTTCGCACTTTGCCTGTGAGAGCACCTTGGGGTAGCTTCTAGGAGGCACCATCTGCACTTGCAGGAGGTGTTTCCACACCAGAAACATCTTCTGCTATCCCAAAAGTCCACTAACCCAGTGTCCACTAGCAGTGCTGTACAAAATTGTGCACCATACGCATCTGAAAACCTACCTTTTCTAGCCACCAGAGAGACCGTTCATGTCTCTTCCAGGTGCTGGGAGTCATCTGAGGTGCCACACAAGTGTGCTGGCATGTCACGGAACCATCATCCTGGTCATGGTGCTGGCGCACACACTGGTACACAGTTGTGCAGTTGTGCTGACATCCAGACTCAAGATGTTAGCGTCTAGAGCCCAGAGGATAGAGCCTGGACACATATCTCCACTTCTGTTAAGTTTCTGGATGTGTGGGGGGTGGGTTGGCATGTACTAGCATACACAAATGTGAATGCTAGTGCACTATCCCCGCCCCCAGATGGGATGGGAAGTGCAGAAAGGCACCTGCTCTGCTCAAAGTTGACTAACCAGAGCCAATATTGTTTAGCCCCTGCTCCTTAGGTATGTAATGCACATCCACACATTTCGAAACCTTATATGTTTCATTTGGCTTGTCAAGAGAAAATTTAATATTCAGTGATAATAAGTCTCCCATTGTGAATAGTTGTGGAGAACTCAGACATGGAGCCTTCACATTACAGAGGAATATGTATACTTTGCCAGTATTTATGTTAGCTTGAGATGCCATATATCTGCTAGCAACAGAAGCCAAATCAATGTCTTCCATTTTCTCCTTCAGCTAATGGAAGGATTCAGCATCATGCCGTTCTCACACTGCATGTGAGGTTGTGATAGGGCACACATTAGGATCCTGTTTTCAGTTTAAGTGAAAGTTCAAAAACATAGAAAAGGAGAGGTGTGCCCCAAGGCATTGTGGGTCTGTGAGGTATATTAGTCAATGTGGAGATTATATGAAGTAACGAGAACCACAGTACTGTAATATTCTGCAAGAGTGGTCTGTGAAACCATGGCTGTTGACACTTTTATTCTCAGAATTCCTTTGTTCATGTGCTAACAGGACCTAAATCACACAAGATGTCATAATGCGGCCTGACAAAGCATTTTGCCAGTAAAGGCCAGGAGGGGCATCTGTGGGCAAGGTGAGCTGAAGTTAGTGCTCCCCTTATATTAGGGCTCAGTTTGCTAGGCGTTCCTTGGTGTGGCTGTTTAATCAAGCATTCAAAACAGTGTTTTGCACACCCCTCTTTGGGTGTGGTGGAAGATATTATTGGAAGTACGTTTTCATTTAGAAGTAGACTTCTAAATACAGTAGGAGAGAACTCTCAGTTTGTAGACCCCGACGTTTCTATTTGAAGAAGAAGAAGAAACAAATTGCATAGTTGAAGTGGTTAGGGATGTGCACGAATATTCGGAACATTCAAAATTTGATAGAACGTGTATGCATACGGGATAAAAACGGGATGTGTACGGATGTGTACAGATGCATATGGACACATACAAATGTTGTTGACATTTGTATGTTCAAATATGAATGGAATATTCAAACGAATAGATACAAATGTATTTTATTTGAATTTTAAATATTTGAATTGAATCAAATGCCAAAAAGCCCATTCGTGCATGCCCCTAGAAGTGGTATATCCTGTGAGCACATGGATATGGACACGAGCATTATATGAATATTCCCTTCTTATTGTGGCATGAGAGATAAGCCCTAGTGTTAGACAGGGAAATGCCATCTCTGCAACTATAGATGGTTGACCTCAGTATAACCCTTACTTATTTTTGCTCATGGAGCTTGTAAAGTGATAACAAGAACAGGGTGCTGTTCTTTATTTTTATTTTGTGATGTAAGCATGCTTAAGTATATCTCCTAAAGCTAAATGCAGACAGCATTTGGCAATTCAGAGCTGCCTGTCTCTCCTGTGCTGTTTCTGTACCCACAAAATGTTATTTGTAGTAGGTCACGGAAAATAGCAAGGCACGAGAGCTGAAGGTCTCTCTTCATAGCACAAAAACATTTATTCATGCCTATGAACTTGGTCCCATCCAGCAACACAGCCTGCCAAAGTAAATAATTCCAGAAAGCAGCAAAGATAAGAATGAGGCAAAGAAGGGGCTCAGCAGGAATTCCTCAGCTAGAAAGAATAACAAAAACTTCATGAGTTAAAATCTTACTTGTAGATACTGAAGCTTCCAACAGACTCCCAGTGTAATAGATTGGGAGGAGAGGTTGGGTTAGTAGCACCAAATGTTTGCCTCTTATGTATTCAGTTTCTGGGTGGGTGGGTTGGAGATCTGAAAAGCAACTTCTAAAAGTATCTTAAGGGCCTCTGAAATATTGGGTCTATGGCAGCAAAGTACACACTTCTATTAGGCTTAGGTTTTTAAAAAATCGTTTGCAGCCTGCCTCTTGATAGCAGCAAGCACATCTGCTGATACGTTTAAACTTTCAAAAGGAAACAAAATCAATACAAAATTTATGACATCCGTATGACTCTTTTTTCATTTTTGCCTTGATTACCCCTTAAGAAAAACTTAAAGAAGACTGATATTTCTGTTTCTTAATTATATATATATTTATTAAAATTAAGATGAAGATTTTAAATAATAATAAATAATCAGAAGTGGGGAATATTTTCAGTATAAGGGCTGGATTTTGTGGAGCGCTAATAATAGAAGGGGCATACCCCAAAGAGGTGAAGCCAAAATCACATAAATACTGCATTCATACAGATCCATCCACATATTTTTGACCATTTGCAAATCCCATTCACATAAATCTACCTGGACATACTTGGTCCACTCATATGACAGAAATCAACCTGGACAGCTGCAAGAAGGGGTCAGGCAAATTCATGGAGGACAGGTGTATCAAAATGGATGCCTCCAGGTGGGAGAGACAGGCAAGAAACCTCTGAAGGTATTTGCAGGTTAAAGTTTTGCTTTCATTTTCTGCTTGAGGTCCCCAGAAGCAATTGGTGGTCCACTCTATGAGACAGGATGCTGGACTAGATGGGTTGTGGCTCCATCCGGCAGGGCTCCTCTTATGTTTTTATATGTATCTATCCAATCAGAAGCTCCCATCTACTCACATGCATACATCAACATCATCTTCAGGGAATATTTATCATCCTTCTTTACTTTGCCTTATTCCTCCTCAATCTCGTGTACCCCACTCATTCATCATAAGAGAAGTCCTGCTGAATTGGTCCACAGCCTATCTAGTCTTGCATCCTGTCTCACACAGTGACACACCAATTGCTTTTGGGTTTCAAGGAGAAGACAAAGACAAAACCTTCACCTGATCTCAAATCCCTGCAAATGGCCTTTTGGGCCATCCTGCCTGTCTCTCCAACCCAGAGGCAGTACCTATGCATCCATTCTAGGAGCCATTGATACACCTGCTGCTCTTCTCTTTGCTTCTGCTTTCTTGGGGCTGGTTTTTCAGGTTCTATCTCTGCTTTTTTATTTCCTGACCAACTTTTTTTGCCTGTTGCTTGTAATTCACCTCAACCATCAAAATGGAGATTTTTCAGTAATCAGTTATCTCAAATGAGTAGATCTGAACACAATGCTTGATCAAGGGAGCCTAGTGCCTCGTGAGAATGGACAACCCAGAGACTTATGAAAGGCATCCTTGCCACATAAAGGCCATGTAGCCATTATCTTTGAGATTAAAGAGAATGTAAAGAGCTCCAGAGGGACCTCTTGGCATTGGGTGAATGGGCATCCAAATGGCAAATGTGCTTCAATCTTAGCAAGTGCAAACTGATGCCGATTGGGGTACAGAAGCCCAATTATACCTAAAAACTAATGGGGGGGGCAAGCTTTCTGGGAGAGACCTATGCATGCCCTGGGAAGCTTTGCCTTGTGCACAGGAAGCAAATTTAGAAGATGAGTCAGTTTGTTTTACTTCTGTCTTTCTGGGTCCAGTGCAGCTTCTAACCACAGCTGAACCAACAAGACTTTATTGGGGCACTTGCTATCCTGTGAAAGGAAGAAAGGGAACTTCTATGGTTAAGCCACAGAAATATCACAGCCAATTATTTGAGTTGTGGCCTTTCAATTACTTGCTTCTCTGAACAATGTCACTGAAGCATCTTGAAAGTAGGCCTATGTCTAGACTGGGCAGGTTAACTGAAGTCAGTATATTCAGTTTATCCAGATACATAATCCTGCACCTATAACCATCCCAATAAACAGCCTGAAAAAATTCCTTATGTTTTCTATCTTGCAAAACTAAGAACATTTGCAGAAATGTTGTAGGAAATGTTCTTGGGCCTTGATCCAGAACATAGGAGGTTACAGAAGGCATGACTCTTGGGAATACGAGGGGACACATTTCAGTGGTGCACCATAGTGCACTGCTTACATGCATCCCCCCTGAGGCACTGAACTTAGGAACTTTTGTTCCTAGCCGTTGGAATGTAGCTGCAGTGTGGACTAGTCTGGATCAGTGCTGTCATGCAGAACTGAGCTGATCATACTTGCCCCCAGTGTTCATAAGCACTGTCTGCTGTTGAAAGACAACAATAATAGCTTCCATTTTCACCTGTGCAGGTGTGTCTGTTTCATTAATTGGTTGTCTATCAAATCTGAATCTAATCTGTCTCATTGACAAACCCTGACCCTGAAAGTAAACCTTCATATGTTTACTTAGTGGTGTATGTCATTTAATTTAAACTGGACCACTGATCCATCTTGAGCAGCTACCTTTAAACTCATGTGGTCATTGTTTGTTTTACCCCTTCCTTGGGCTTCTCCTTGAACATTGTGGCACATCCAGGAGTGAATCTGTACATGCTCAGGGTCTGTTTTTTCATCCACTCTCCAGCTCCCAATTCCTTTCCAGCTGGCTTCTCAAACCTACATTTCAATTTTGATAATTAATAATGTTATACTGAATCAGCCTCACACATAACATTGAGGTTACTTTTTCCTTTCTTGATCTCTTTCTTCACTTGCCTTTTTTACCACTTCCTTTTCAACAAAGAAACTGTTTTACGTAGAAAACTATCAGTTTTCTTTTGTCATCAAGTTGGAAATGTGGCTAACAAATGAACAGGTGTAATTCCCTGGGAAAGACTAGAGGGGTTTGCTTTACAGTGAATTGTTTCTATCTGAAAGATTTTCAGAATATATTCCCCTGGAGGCATCTTCTCTTTAAAGGCCTAGCAGAGGCCTGTTTGCATTTTGCTTTTTTCTGGAGTATATCCCAGGATAGCATGCTATGTAGACTCTGGCAGGCCCCACTTGGGGCCACCTGTAGCCTGTACTAGCATGTGGACAGCAAGCCCATATTCCAGGGAATATTCCAGAATAAAGCCTAGTGCAAACAGACCCCTTATCTAGAACAGTGCGAGGGATGAGAAGACCTAAAGTGCATCTCCACTTGTCATTATAGAGCACTCTCCTCATCCTAACAAAGTGCCTGCTGTTGCCTCTCAAAGCCACCTTGCCAGCTGTTTCCTGGCTAGAATGCTCATAGAAGTGACTCTGCTGCAGGATGGCTTCTTCCTACCCTGCACACAGGTGCTGGAGACATGGAGGGTGCCACAGATGGGGGCACATCCTTCCATCTGCCCCAAACGAAGTCACTTCCACCAGAAGTGGAGATAATGGCCTTAGTTGTTCATTAAATAAGGATCGCAGAGTAAGCATTCTGTGCACGTATTATGTGACTCAGTGCCATCAGTTGTCATCTTCCTTGTGTGATCCGTTCCTTTTTTCCCCTGGCAATCTAGAAGATGACACTCTTCTAGTAAAATGCACTTTTGTTAAGAAGATCTAGCCACGGCTTTATTGCCATCAGTTAGAGACTTTATTTCAAAATGACAGGTTCCCGTTTCATAAAGACAAGCTTTAAAACTTGGCAGAGATATGAGTGAGCTATGTAAAGGAGAATTAAATTGAAATTGTATATCGACCCGTATTTCAATGCCACTTGTGGTATATGAAACTGAGTTTTTTGTTTATATGGGTCCCTCGTACATGACAGCCTTGCACGTAGAATTCACATTTAATTATACGCCTATGGGGTAAAGCCAGTGAAAAACTGTAATTAGCTCCTTAGCAAATATATTTCTGGAGATAATCATGTGGTGTGGGAAGAGGCAGTGCAAGAAAGACCATTGCCAAATGTAGTTTTTAAAAGGAAAACACTGTTTCACACTGTCTGGATCTGAGAAATGCCTCGTCTTGAAAAACTATGTTAATAATTCACATATTTAGCACCTGCAACAAAAGGCTTACAACTTCATAGAGCATCACTATTAAAATCCAACCATACTTTTTTCCAGATAAAAAAGAAGCACACGGACATCTAGCATCAAAATTATGCTCTCATATGTTTCTGCACTTCTTAATACTGGAATGTAGGAGTGTAATATATTACAGAAGTTTGTGGTTATAAGTAGGGATGTGCATGAATGGGTTTTTTTTGTATTCAATTGGTACTGAATCGAATGAAATAAAATTTGTATTCATTTGAATAGATCCCCTTCAAATGTAGTGGGATTCAAATTCAATACAAATGTTCAGTCCCATACAAATCCCATACGAATGCATACGAATCCTATACAAAGTTTCATACAAATGTATGGAAACATTTTATTCAAATTCAAATGTGCCAACATATGATTTGAATACAAATGTCCAAGTTTGGCCAAATTTGTACGAATTTCAAATGTTATGAATATTCGTGCACATCCCTAGTTATAAGATTTGGAGGAGCAAAAACCAGGCCCAGTCTAGACAAGGGAGCATATAGTGCCATTAAGGCACCACTGTTGGTGGGATTGCTTTGCATATCTGAGGCACCCCACCACAGCTCCACTTCCTGCTCTCCAAAAACGCACTAAAAATTATTCCTGAAAAACCCAGTGCTGTTTATGGGTTTTCCAACAATAGCATGTTTACTCACCTTCTTAATGCAGCACCCATGATTGTTCCATCCAGCAGGCATATGTGGAGGCTGAAACAGGTATCCAGGAATACATGGAGGTGCTACTGAGCACATCCGGGCATTCTGGTTCCGGCACTGTCTAGCTAGGAGACAGTAATTATGTGGGGAGGATTTTCTGCATTATCACCCCCTAGCGGGCTATCTGACTGCTGTCTGGAGGTGACATAACAGCCCCTCCCTCCTGGATCAAAGTGCAATTTGCCACGTTTTGGAAACATCAAAGGCAACAGGCAAATCATGGTCCAGCCCTTCTGCTGTGTCCCTGCTATCAGGTTACATTAAATATTTCTTCAAAGAAAGAAAGAAAGAAACATTAAGGAGTGCTATTAAAGAGATGAGCCAAACTGGTTCAGGTTCAAACCTGTTCATATCAAACAGAGATATTTGAAAGGTTCAGTTTCAGTCCAATGCCCTGTCTGTTCAAATTCAGAGTCTGAATTTGAACTGAACAAAGGGTGTTCAAACAGACTTATTGAAATACCATGTTCAATCCAAAATTTAAAGGTATTTGAATGTGTTCAGAAGGTTTGCCTTTGAGCCTAACGCCCTGCCTGCTTGAAAGAAAATGTTCAGATTCAAATCAAACAGTGGTGTGTTGTGAGGGCTTTCTAAACTAAACTCTGCCAACACAGGATAACTCTCCAAAGTACAATATATGGTGAGTCTGATCATTGATTTTTTTAACTGACTGAGGCCACGTCCCCATGCACTTCATTTACTCCAAATTGGACTATATTTATTCTGAATATGGAGGCCAGTCTGAATTGACCCGTCCCCATGCAATTGAGGAAAGGAAGGGCTCAATTCGAATGCAGCTGTCCCCATGCAAACTGAGCTACTCGGGGAAACAGCATTATTTTCTCTCTGTCCCCTCTCTCCTGATAGGAGGCAGGTTGACATTACCAAACCCTGTGTCACCTGCTGTAGTGAGGGCAGGGAAATGTCACCCAACGCCCCTTCCGGTGAGCCTCTACAATGTTTGGAGGCAGTTTAGCAGAGAAGCACTTCTCTGCTAAACTGCTGCTTGCCAGTGATCAGGGAGCAGGGGTGGAATAAGGGTGCGGAAAGAGGCTTGTGGGACAGCAAGGGCCAGATGCCCCCACCCACCCATCGCTGCATCTTTACCTGTTCTTTATCAGTTCTTTTACATTGACCAGCAATCAGATCACGGACCCACTTCCTATTGGATTGTGCAGCGTATTCTGAACTTAGAACACATCTTATAGAGCCCCTTTTACAAGCCCATCGAACCCCAAATAAAGATTTTCATCTACAGAGGCTACTTAATGGCTCTGATAGGTTTACCATCATCAGAGTCAGTCTTTTTATAGCTAGGGCGTCTAGGTTAAGGAAAAAATTTCTGAATCAGTCATTGAAGCCCTGAGATCTGTTTTTTATGTTCCTGGGTCACTGTTGTTTTAAAGTGTAGGTTTATAGTGTTTCTAATTCTTGTGGGATGTATTTATTTTTAATTTTAGTTATGTTATGAATATTTTGTAGTTAATGATGATATGGTCGATTGACTAATCATAATAAATTATTATTATTATCACGGACAGAAGAGGTTCATTTTTTGATCACTGTTTAAAAATGGCCAGCAGTTGTGATCCCCAACGCACGGGACAGGAACGGCAGCACAGGTCATGAAACCCGCCCACTAACCCTAACTCCTCCCCAGATATCTCAGGAGCATCCCCATGTGCGGACTTGTCCTCCAAAATAATGTGGACTTGCCTCCCAAACTGTAGCAAAAATAGTTTTCAAGAGGACTAAATTTAGGTTGGATTTGGGTGATTCGGTCTGCATGTAGCGCGGTTTGGGGGCTTTGCATGGGGACGCTCCTTGCCGAATTTGGATTTGATTCAAACTTTTTAGTGCATGGGGACGCAACCAGAGCAAAATGATTACAGTCACTTGACGTTCTCTGCAATGATTCCCTGTGAAAAAAATAAATGATTCAGCTCTTTACACAAGCATTCCCCCCCCAAAGGGAATAGAAGATTTTAGAAAATGGATAAGCAATGGAATGATGATGAAGGAGAAAGCATTTCACTTCATTTGGTGATCAAACAAACTCTTTGTTTCTGATGTGCAAGAGATCTAAGTGTTCCTTTGCACAACAATCTTTTCATTGGCATCTGAAATAACTATTTATGGAACAATCACATATTAGTACCATGGGGGTTAAAGGTTTGTCTGCAAGCTTGTTATGTGGCTTTGCTTGCAGTATAGAGCCTAATACGGTCTACCAATCTAACCAGGATGTTGTTGAACTACAACTCCCCACATCCTTTGCCATTGACCAAATTGGTTAGTGCTGGTGGAAGTTGAAGTGCAACAGCAGCCATGTTTAGGGATCCCCAAGGATGGCAGGTGATATGGAAGTGACAAGCCAGTGGAGCAGCTTGCCAATTCAAATCATGTATTTGGTGCTGTCAAGCCCAGGCCTGATCCATAAAGATCACACCAATGGCCATGTAGCCCCACCACCTTGGAGCCACGCTTTACAAGGGAGTTATAAGGTTTACAGCTGGATAACATGGTTGGCACACTTTAAACACTTGAAAGTAATATGAAATGTTAAATATTAATACCTTGGTCTCTCTTTCTCCACAGAGTTGACCCAAGAGAGAGGGAGAGACAATTAGTGAGGGAATTTATATCAGCTTCTGAGTCAAGTAAAGATAGGCAGGCTGCCATTCCTTAAGCCAGCTTTAAGACTCATAGGGTGTAGTTCAGAGATAGGAGTTCTTAGCTCATGCCACAGGAAAAGTTGCTGAGCTCATGAAACTTTAGAGATCTAATGAGCAATTTCTCTTGACACTGTTTTCTACTTATAGCATCTGGACTGAGTCCAAGCGCCTTATCCCCTGTGCTGCTGCAATTCTATGCCCCACTGAGAACTTGGCTAGATAGAGGCACTACATTCTTCTTTGAGTTCTCTTGCAGACACTTTGCTCTGGGCTGAGAATAAATCCAGCAGTCATTAACTCTTTCCAGGCTCTGGGATTTGTCAACACGGGCAGGAGACAGCGTTAGGTGAAGGTCCAGTGAAGGCCCAAAAAGAGTGCAGAGTCTTCATACTGGCTGAACATCCAGGTATTCAGCACATCTCCAAGGATTGGCATGCATCCTCAGAGACAACCTTTCTGCAAAGAGCAGTCATGCAGTGACTTATCTGCACCATGCTCCACACAGCTGTGCTTTGAGAGAGCCCCAAATGGCCAACTTCGCGGGCAATTTCTGCCATGTCCTAAAATAGGTCCATTCTGTCACTTCAAAACTGGGGAATGTTTGTTCCTTGACTTTGAAGTCTGTGAGAGAATGAGGTGCATAACATGGAGATAATTATTTAGCAGCTTGAACTGAATGGAGGGGAGATGTCTGCCCTTGTGTGATGCAGCTAGGTGGCATGGAGGCCAAAATATCAGCTATAATGCAGATGTGCTGGATCCTCTCAAGCCAATTTTTGGGATGGCTGTTTAGATAGCCACTTGGGGCAACAGAGGTGCCCTTTGGGGGGTGGGGCACTGTGAGGAACATACTTGTATATGCAATCTTTTGCTGTATTCCGGCATAACAAAACAGGTGCCTCAGAGAGACGGGGTGTGGCCTTCATGTCCCCCAAACTCCTCTAATCTGCCCTTTCTAGCACAGAATCTGGAGAGGCAGACTGAGGTGTGAACAATCCCACCTCGTAGCCTTCTCTGAGCCACCTCAGAGGTGCTTTTCTTTGCTGTGTCTGATTATAGCCTTCACCTCTTGTTCACATATTCACTCCTGACTGCCAGGCCTTAAAAAAAAGAAAGAAATCTTCACCTAAAATTTACTTGCGAGAAGAGCTGAGGAAGGAAGCATGCAACCTTTGTGCTTTTTTCAGTTTTTTAAATTGATTTCCTAATCCAAAAGATTCTGTGAGCCTTCCCATGGTTGTATATGGTTTGTTTCCCCTTTGGCTGTGAAGGAAGAAGCTTATGATGGAGGACAGCTTCTGGCTAAGCTGTGGGCCTTTGCCAGCCATTTGAACAGAAGCGTTTGAATTACTGTCAAAGGCCCACAGCTTAACCAGGACAAAAACAGAACGTCTGCTCGAGCTGAAATATTTTGGGCCTACAACTGGTGTGCTGCAAAAGTCCTTCTTCCAAGAAGTTTTATTTGTTATGCCACTGTGGGGATCCATTGCAGTTTCACAAGTATTATAGAAAAGCAAGCACTATACACTGTAGAAAACCCACCCGACCTACAGAAAGGCCTATTATAGAAAAAGGCAACCCAACATTTCCAAGAGACGCGGGACTGTAGCTTTTTGACAGAACTCCAATATCAGAATCCTCTTTGTACTTTTCAAAGTGAGGGAGAAGTGGGAGCACTTATCTTCAACGGCTTTGTAACGGAAAATTTATCCCACCGGGGAGTGTTACTGGTGAGAGTGTAAATGCAGAGAGACACATTCCGAACACTTAAGGCAGCCTCTGATAAGCAGACAAATTTGGAAGCTTTCTAATAATGTTGTGGCATTTACTTCTTCTGGTAGAGGTCTTCTGCCCCCTGTTCCGCCCATTCCTCCTTACTGCTCCTGGAACTGTCTCTATGAAATGCTACCTCTACAGTGATCAGGTGTAAAGGAAGAGAGGACTCCTGTATCTTTAGTAACTGCAAGGAAGAAGGAATTTCAGCAGCCTTTGCACGTTGAGCTACCTGAAGTCCCCTTTTGTATGCAACCAATACAGGCATGGTAGCCCTGTTCCCATTAGCCCACCGTAGTTGACCTTCTTTAATGCCTAGCATCTTCAGAAATGGCCCTTAGCTCTCCCTTTGCTTCATTCTTCTCTGTTATCCTGATTGCAGTGAATTTTTAGAATGTCTGTTAAAGCCCCTCTTTTGTGCAGCTATTAAAGGTGCAGGAGACCCTGTCCTCCTTGCCAGTCAGGTTGAAGAGGTGTCAGTGGGCATCACTCTATTGCAATGGTGCCCATGAAAAGAGTCCTCTATTGAAAGCTGTCTGGTTCTAGACTCCCTGAAAGAAAACAGGGAGAAGAGACCCTTGAGAGCATCCATCAACAGATCGCATCAGATGCAGATGCTACCTGTCTGTTACCTGTTATGATAGAATGTATTTCTATTTAAACTATAGGTACACTTTCCAAATCAGAAATTGAAAATGTTGATTTATGTCCTTCTTTAGAAGATACTATTTCAGGTATTTGACAGCTTGGGGGCTGCCATCCTGCCTTTATAGTGCATTAAGGGTTGATGTCTGCCATGCCATTCTAAGTCTACAGAATTATGGAACAACCCCAAAACTGCAGCAAATGAGATTACGAGTGTGTCTTCACGGCACCCTTATTTCGGATTCAAAATCTTTTGAATCCTCGCAGTCCAGAAGGCAGTTTGGCTTAACACGATTTCCGCGTGTTAAATCACCCCAAAGCGTTGTAAATGTTAATCCTCATTTCAACAGGTTTCACTCCGGTTCGTGCGCTTGAAATGTTTTACATTTTTAACTGTGTGGACAGTACCGTTTTCAGGGATGAGATTCCGTGTTCAGGGTTTCCCTCCCCCAATCGCACTTTATCCAATGGCTGTCCATGTTTAGGGTTTCCCTCCCCCAATAGCTTGCTTTCAAAGATAGTGATTTCATTGAAAAAATCCACCCTCAAACAGCCACTATAAAACTCCAGTCATTAAAGTTACACTGTAGCGCTCTAGGCACTTCACACCTTAATAACAATGTTGCAGTTTTGTGCAATTCTAGCTCTTTAAAAGCGCTGACATTTAAAAAAGGGAAAGGAAAGCCCTGGAGGCTGTGGCTGTTTGAGTTGCTGCTGCTGCTGCTGCTGCTGCTGCTGTGTGCCCTGGGAAATGCGTGAGGTGAAGGAAAAGCTCCTCGGTCCCCTCCAACTCAGCCTCTCGGCGCGAGGGAAGTGGGGGTGAGAAAGGGGCATCCAAAGGCACAGGGAAGGGAGAGTGGGAGCAGGAAGGCTTTCATGACAGCTATAAAATCAGACACTTTTGCTACATCCGCCCCGCCCCCCCCCCACACATCTCTTGTTAAATCTCCCTTCCAATAAATCTGGTTCATTTTTCACCTCCTTCCCCGCCCCTTTCAACCAGCCTCATCAGACAGTCTGATCTCTGTTACTTTGAACTATGTGAGAGGGGCTGATCCTGGGAGGGAGGGAGGGAACGCCAACCAAAGAGAAGGGGTGGGCACCATCACTGGCAAAGGGCGGGGAGGACAGGAATGTCGTGCAGACTCCGAGGATTGAATCCGAGATAAGGTTGCAATCGGAATGCTGTTGGGATGCCGCCGAACCAGATCAAGTTGAAAGCCGTGGAGACAATTTTAACCCGGTTCAATTATTTCGATTTTGGGAAATCGATATAAGGCATCCCATGGGGATGCAGCCATAAGGTATTTCATACTTGTTCTAAGAAAGTCCCTAGCGACTGGGTGGACACATCCGTGCAGTTTGTTTGGCAACAACAGAAAAGTGCTTTTCCAGGACTTTCCTTTTAAACTTTTTAGGTTTGCTTACAGAGTTTTTCTGCAGGCAGTTTTACACCCAAGTACTAACCAGGGTGCTTCCGCACTGGGTTTAAAAACACATTCAGGGCAAGTTCCCATTCAAGGAATAAAGCGCTATATATAAGGCTATTTATATTGGGACTTACATCGATATGTAGAGCACGTTAAAAGGAAGCAAAGGAGGATCTGGCAATTGGATTCAACCCTGATTTTGTGTCCCCACTCCTAAACATTTAAAAACCTTCCAAAAACTGATTGGGGAAAATTATTCTTTTCCCTCCTCAGCCTTTTCCCACCCTTCTCTTCCCATTGCCCAGGGCACACAGCAGCAGAGGCAACTCAAGCCCCATTTGCCCGCTCCACCTCCACAGCCACCATCCCCAGCAGGGGGTCCCTACAAAAAAGGCACCCTGGCTGGCTGGCTGGCTGGCTCGCTCTGCTACTGCCACTGCCTGCACACACACACTTAAACATACACACATCTCCCAGTTCCTGCAGCAGCTTCAGCCCTTTCCCTTTTTAAAGATCAAGGAAGGAGGGAAATAGCCAGAATTGCACAGGATTGCCTTTTTCAATCTTTAGGCTTGCGTGGGTGGGAAAGGAAACATTGTTATCAGGTGTGGAGTGGAGTGGCTGAATTGTTACAGTGAAACAGTCTGTTGTATAGGGGAATACTCTAGTGTTCTGACAGCACTAAGGAAGAAACATTTTAAAAGCAAAAGCGGAAAAAAACACTGGAAAATTCCAGTGTTTATTTGTTCAGTTTTTAACCCGAATAATCCTCAAAATACCACTGAAACTGATTGGGAATGAGGATCTAAACTGTTTTGAAACCGTTTTAGTTGATGGGGGTGGGTGGGAACGATGAGGATCCAAGCCATTTCGAAACTGTTTTAAAGTGGTAATGGGAACTCATCTATAAAGACACATTAAAGACACATGCAGAACACATACAGACTTACCTTCTGCACTGGAGACCTCCTTCATGACCTTTCGTGGCAGCTCCTTCCACATCTCGTCACGCGAGATCCATTTCTAAAACGGGTCTCGACACTGGAAAATGGATTAAAATGAAGACCTCAAAAATGAGGTCTTCAGTCTGTCCCTTCTCCTTGATCCGGTTGAAAGTATGACGCTTCCACACGTAGCCAGGTGAAGGGATGGATGTCCCTGCGACCGCCATCTTGGAGAGGGCGGAAGCAGGCCGGTTTGCCTCCTTTCGCCCTTCCAGTGACTGGCAGCTGCATGCTCCAGTCCCATGACTCTGGGGATGGCGCCAGCAGTGCCGGAGGCCTGATGCCCTTTGGAATGGGTGCTGCAGTTTCCGTGCAGCACCCAGGCGATCCACCCACCCAATCCAGCCTCCCCGCATGTGTGTGGATGTGGGGAGGCCTCCTCAGATCTGTCCCTATTTGGGATGGATCCTCCAGAGGACTGCTCGCTGAAAAACAGAACTTCTTTGATCTGTTTTCCAGCGGCAAATGTGGAAACACCCTAGATCTCATCCTCCATAACTACTTTTCAGTTTCAGAAGGTGACTCAAGGTATGTGTACAGTTCAGCCAATGCCAACTGGAAAAAAAGACCTCTGGGGATGTGTGATGGAGGAGGAAATATTACAGACAGGGATATGTTGAACCCAGGAAAGGGAACACAGCAGGACAATAAGAGCTTCAAAGGCAAGGGTAGACAATTGGGCAATATCTGACAGAGGACAGGATTCTAGTATAAGATTTTAAGAAAGGGCATTGCGTTTTACATCATGACTTTTAAAGAGTTGTGAGCTATAAGGCCCAAGAACTGCAGTAATAATCCATGCAGAAATCAAAACTAGGAGCTTAGACTTGAAGGCTAGCCATTGTTTAAAAACATTTAATTGTCCCATTTATTTGTTGGAATTCCAAAGACTTAGCCTGCATAGAAAAAGAGTTAAATGAACTCAGATGTCTAAACTTTGGGATGTATAGTAGTCTCCAGGACCTGTTATTACAACATCTGTTCATACTTGGCCTTACCAAAGAATTCACAGAACCTTTGTCTGCAAAGGGAATGGCAACAAAAACTCAGTTAAGTCAAATGGTGTGGGGCATATAGAGTACTGAATGATATGGGCAAGTGGGCTGACTCAGGCGCCACCTACAGAAGAAAGACTGGGCATTTTGTGGCTGTCTCCCAGTCAAATGCTTCTATATGGTGCACAAGGAAGAGAGGCTGAACTCTTTTTTCCACCAATACTCAAAGTTCCATATGGAATCCTCCTGGAGACTCAGATCTTGAAGATCCGGATCTCCAGGAAGACCCCTTGTGTCGCCGCGGGCCTGCTAGCACCCAATTGCAATGGCACAAAACCATGCATAAACCCTCGGAATACCCTTGTGGAACAATAGTGACACTCAGATGTGCAGCCCCCTCTGTACCCTCAGAGTGGTCCCATCATGCCATTACAGTGCCAAGAAAATCTTGTTTCAGGGTGATTGGAGCCTCAGTGTGGTGCAAAGCTGAGATGGACATCGGGTGAACGTCCCAGTTCTACATTCCTCAGTGCACACTTTATATTATCCACACTTTCCCCAAGCTCTCCATCTGTGTGCCCAGCTCTGATGCAAAGTGCAAAGTGCCAGCCCAGCAAGGTCCCACCACAGTCCAGACATGGGGCACAGCAGGGCTTTGCCTTTGATGCTTATTTATTTATTGGTTTCACCAAATGGCCCGAGGGCAGGTCAGAATAAGAATAAAACATATTAAATAATAAAACATAATTAACAGATCACCCCCTCCCTCCCTCCCTCCCTCTCTCCCTAAGAGAGCAGCACCCAGAGGAAGCTATTTAAATGGCAAAAGTCTGGCTGAAAAGATGTTTTCACCAGGCACCAAAAAGACGTTCAGTGAACAAGGTTTTGCATTGAATCACAGTTCCATTGCACACTTTGAAGACATCAAAGGTGAATGACTATCCAGCAGCCACTCACCCATCCACCCTACCTACACGCCAGTCATCACTGGCAAGTAAATATGAAGCTTCTCTTAGGGATGTGCATGAATATTTGTAACATTCAAAACTCGAATGAATTTGTCTGAACTTGGACATTTGTATTCAAACCGAATGTTGGGACATTCAAAGATTGACATTCGAATTTGAATCAAATGCTTTGGAACATTCGTATGAAGCTTCGCTACATTTGTGAACCTAGGGAGGTGGGATCCAGAGTGGATTCAAAGTGGATTGAGAGCAGATTCAAAGTGGGTTCAGGGTGGATTTGACACTTTCACAGCAGATTTGTATTGTATACATAGGGGATTCATATGGGATCTGTATGTGACATATAAGGGATTTATATCAAACATTCTTATTAAATTGAATCCTACCACATTTGAAGGGGATCTATTTGAATGAATACGAATTTTATTGCATTCGATTTGATATGAATTGAATGCACAAAACTTTTTTGCACATCCCTAGCTTCTCTTTATAAGGTTCTTGTTTTCCTGGGGAACAGAAAGGATAAGCAGCTGCTGCCATCCCTCCCTTTTGCTCATCAGCTCTTTCCTTGGCAAGCAGGCAGCTGGCAGCAACAGGTAATGTGAAAGAACAGAATAGTCCCCTGAGGAATGGAACCCATGCAGATGGCATCTTTTCTAAATGTCCTCTGAGTTAATAGTACCCTATCTGTACACCCCTGATGCCATTTACTAGTAGACTTCAATCCTTGTTGTTTTGTTTTCCTCCCCTAATAGACAACTTTCTGCATATATTCCAGAATAAGGCCAAGTGCAAAAAGGCCCATAGTATGCTCGGTCTTAATAACAACGTAAGAACATAAGAGGAGCCTTGTTGGATCAGACCACAACCCATCTAGGTCAGCATCCTGTCTTTTATAGTGAATCTCAAGCAGAAGATGAAGGCGAAACCTTCACCTGCTCTTGACTCCCTGCAGATGGCATTGAGAGGCATCCTGCCTGTCTCTCCAACCTAGAGGAAGTACCTAGACATCCATTCTAGCAGCCATTGATACACCTGTCCTCCATGAGTTTGTCTAATCCTTTCTGCAAAAGCACTGTGGAGGTGCCACTGCAGAAAATAGGCACTTTTCCTGCGACAGTATTTAACTCCCTTCCTTCACTTTTAGGGTTTATTTCCTTCTCCAGCAAATCTCCAAGCTTGGTCATACAGCTTAGTGATGGTGCTACTCTGGCTATATAAGAGTCTGCACTCAGGCTGTTTTCACACCTAAGACTTAATCCAGCTTCAGGACACTTTCAGAACAAGAGAACATATCAACAAAGTGACAAGATGATTTATTTCAGCATTATCTAACTCGGAATGTGACTACACCTTTAGTTTAATCCTTCTTCAGTCCATCTTCTAGCTTCATTGGTTACACCATTAAAGGATAAGCTGGTTTATTTCCAGACTTTCCTCCCTCCAAATGGACTTTCCTCTATCCAGATCAGCATGGGACTGAAGACAGATTAAGGTTTTAATCTGGTTTCAGTTTGAAGAGTGTGACCAAAAAGTCAGAAGATCCACCTTTGAGTTAGATAATGCACAAAGAAAACTACTGTTCACTTTGCTGGTGTGTTGTCAGAGAATGAATTTGCTTGGGTGGATAAGATTCTCTCGAAGCCGAATAGCTTTTAAAGATCACAGGGATCATCAGCCTTAGCACTAATATTAGCAACCACCACAACCATCACCACAACAACAATTTGAACTTCTGCCATTGGCAATCACTGTGTGACAGAAGTTAGGTTGAGTTATATCGATGAAAGCTACGAAAAAGGAAAAGGTTGAAAAGTTCTCCTTGCTCATGCTTGGGAGAACATCTGAGAACCTGGTCACTGAGTTTGATGCTGTAGTTAGAGGTGACTTTGTCCACAGCTTCTCTCTGTCCTCTTCTGGGTGACAGGGATCTGGCCACCAGCATGCGTGCCATTTCTACTTGTGAACAAGGGTACTGTCTTACAGCCTACCGTGGGCTGTCCTTTTAAAGTGCATGGAAATTTTAGCAGGGGCAGAATATCATGTTACTGAACACGGAGGGCAGAAGATGTTCATTCTGGATGTTTTGTACAAGACTAGTACTCTGGTAATCTTCAGTGCCAAAGCTCAAGCTGAATAGTGCATAGTCCATAGATCATGTGTAGAATAAGCACAGAAATGCAACTACAACAGCTTATCATCTGCTGTGGTAATTTTACATGCTTAAACTGTTGCCTAAGAATACAAATGGATTGTTCTGGATTTCACCTGAAACTCAGCTCAGCGACCCTGTCAGTATTTCCATTTGAATTTCTATCCTGCCATTTACCCATGTTCCTTTTCAAGTATCTTTAATACCGGCCATTTCCAGTTTAGTTTACAAACAAAACATGATGTCCAAGCCTCCCATATTCCTGTGGGCCTGGCTTTTCTGACCTTGTTTTGTCAGCACCTCACACAAACGTCCATGCACTTTGGACTTCCAATTCTTGCTGCTGTGTCCAATTTCCCTACTTCCCATGCTTCTAGTTGCTCTATATTTTCTTGTTTGTCTTGGCAACAAATTGGATTGCTTCATTCAATTTTGTTTTGTTATTGTGCTTTTCGTTTGGTACTGTAGCTGACTGCTCCAAGCAAAGCCTAGAACAGTGGTGTCTAAAACCTTTAGCACAATACTCTCCCTTTCTGTATCTTTGCCAACTCTGAATTCTGCCCTTCCTTTACTGAAAGGCAGAAGCCGTACAACAGGAGTTCCTGTTACTTCCAGAGACAAAGCTCTTGTAAGCAAGTGCTCTGTTCCTTAGAACAGAAAGTGTGCAATTCACATGCTCCTCCCCTGACCTTGGCAACAAAAATATCAAAGCTGGGGAATTTTCATTTCCCGGCTTCAGTGTTTCTGCCTGAGGGACAGTTTGAGAAGGCAAGGAAATGGCTGCAGGCATTCTATTCAGCCTGAGGGATAAAAACAAGGTGAGTCCATACTTTGCAGCAGTTTGGTAACACTGTGGAAGCGTGAGTCAAAGCTCTTAAGTGCTTTTCCCATGTTGCCACTGAAGCAGCCTCTAGGACCCCATGCTGGTCCCACAGGATCCTTGTGGAACCATGACAGAAAAGCATCCTTTCACCCTTTTTGCTGCTCTGGGCCTTATTGTCAGATATATCTCATAATAGGGGCCTTCTGTCCCTATGCTAGTGCAAACAATGACAGGCCCCAAAAGCTGGCCCAGTTCAGAAAGGGCCTCATTCACCACATACCTAAGATAGGCAGCTCCCTAGTTTAAGATGTTTATTGCTCTGTTTTATATATAATAACACCAGAAGTAGGCTTAATTTCATTATTGTTGTCAAGATAGCACTATGATTTAAGTGAGCTTCAAATCTGAAAGAGTACTTGTTTGGAAAGAGTGCTTTTAAAAAATAAATCAGTTTAGCAAATTGCTTAAAGTTAACTTTTGCTCAAAAAGAACAGGATATACATCAGTTTTAAAGCATAGCATGGTCCAGAAGGGAACAAAATGAATAGAAACTGCGGATGCCACAAATGAAAAAATAATTGTCTGAAGAGCCTTCTCTGAGACCGTTATAGCCAAGGGTATTTAGTTATTGCCTAAATTAAGCTGAGCTAGAGAAAAGTGTCAACCAAGGGCTTTAGAAGAACAAAAGAAAAGTTGACTTTTCTTCCTGGCGCCGCAGGAAGAAAAGCTGCTTGAAATGCTGAGCGCACTCACTTGGATGTAAATTATTATTCACAATCAGGACAAATGGTTTCCAAGTCCCAAAGCGGACAAGCTTCCAGTTTCGCAGGGATCTGCTGCTCTGTTCTTCTCATGCCTGAAGAATGAAACTGAGTTATACCTATCGCTGCACGCTTGGCCCGGCTCACGCCTGCTTGCTTTTCTGCTTAGGGCATTTTCACCTCCATTTGTGTACATGATGTGGCAAAAGTGCTTGATGCTTGGCATCCAGCGTGGGAAGCCTGAAACTGGTGGTGAGTATTAAATACTCTACTGTGGAAACTGTCCAGGGGCCCTTGTTGTTCCAGCCCCTGTTGCACACACACTGCCCATTTTAAAACAAGACAAAGGGTGCATTCCCATGGTACTTATTTGCCTCTCTATTGCCCCTCTACTGAAATAGATTTAAGAAAAGCGTGTTCAATTCAGAATTAAGTGTCCCCATGGGGCTCAGCAAAACACGCATTTAAAATGCACGGACCGTCCGCAAGGCAGCGTGTTCTGTTTACCCGCATCTTTTTCTCCCCGCCCCTCGCTGTTTTATTGGGTGCTTGTGCGATTGTGCGCTCATTCACAAGTCCAAAAGAAAAATTTACAAGTTCTCTGTTCGTCTCCCCTGCTTGCGAAGGCAGCCGGGCTGCAGCCAGTGCTATTTACAAGATCTCCAGCTGCTGAAACGCCTCCCCGCCTCCTGCAATCGTGCAATCATTTACAAGTCCAAAAGAAAAATAATTTACAAGTTCTCTGTTCATTGGGTGCCTCCTCGCCAGGAAGGTCCTGGCGAGGAGGCACCACAAACCATGCAAAGTTGGCGCCCGCGGTGCCAAGCACTGAAAGGCGATATTGCAAAATCAGAGGGGGAGGTTGCACAGAGGAAGCCCTCGCCCGTCCCCCTCCTGCCTTCCCCAATCTCTGCCCCACTCTTCACCCCCACCCCCACCCCGAGCAAGTCCATCCTTCAGGAGGCTCTGCTTTGACTGCCTGTAAAGTGCAGTTCAAGAAAGAGGCGATTGGGCTGGCTGTGGATGAGAGGCAAAAAAGAGAGAGAGAGATGATCTCTTCGGCTGGCAATTCCCGCCTGGGAGAGAAGCCCCGCCCCTTTTGCCACAGAGTGTCTCCACGGAAAATGCTGCGCTGAAAACCCGCATCTTCCCGGAAAGTACGGATGTAGTCTGCTTTAAACGGCTATTTTTTTAAAGCACGTTTTCCTCATTAGCGGTGCTGGAAGCCCAGATTAAAGCCGTGCATGGGACCACTCCGAGGCAAAAGAAGATTTTCATCGGACTTTTTATTCCTTGGGAACGCACCCAAAGTGTTTTAAGCCACCGTGTGGATGAATATCCCCCTCGCAGGGACAGGTATGGGGAGGAAAGGCAGCAGTAATAAGAGTTTGTAAGAGTAATAAGAGTAGCTGTCCTTTGACGAACTAAAATCTCAGGAAAAAGAGCTTGAAGGCGTGGAGTCTGCCTCTCCAAGACAGCAGAGTCCCACATTGATTAAAAACACTCAAGCCACAAGGACCAGTTTTACCTCCTGGTGCAAACTGAACTAAACAAGCAGTGTATACAGTCAGTAAAAATAGGTAGTGGCCTGAAAACACCCAGGTTTTTATTAGGATTTGAGGGCCCAAGGTAATTTTAAAGTTTGAAATTTAAATAGGAACAAGGAATCAAAGCAAATAATTACTTTCACTGGTTCCCCCCACCCCTGACACTTTGTGATATTTGAGGCAGAGATTTTGGGGGCTAATATTCTGCCAACATTGCTGGCATTTTTCTTCAGTATTGCTAATCGATGTCGCCTCCGGGCTCTGTCTATTAATATCTGCAAAGATAAACCAATAAAGGTTCACACAGGAGAGGCCATTATTCATAGCTAGCATGGCTCAGGGCAAGGAACAGAGGAGGGAGAGGCAGAAACAGTTTAGCAGCGTCTAGGACTACATCTTGGTCCCACAGGATCCTTGTGGAACCCTGACAGAAAAGCATGCTCTGGCCCCATCTGCTGCTCTGGGCCTTACTGTCAGATGTATCTCAGAATAGGGGCCTTCTGTCCACATGCTAGTCCTGGAATATCTCTTGAAATAAGGCCCAGTGCAGGAAGGACCTCATTTGCCACCTACCTAACATTCTGACATAACATTGGGCAAATTCACACCATGCCTCAGTCAGTTAGAAGGCATAGGGTATTTTTCCACTGTCACTAGAAGTACCCATTAAGTATCCATTACAAATGGGTACAAAAATGCCATTACGTACCCATTAATGGGTACTTAATGGGTACTTTTAGTGACAGTGGAAAAACACCCACATTGCTAGTATGCTCTAAGCATCTGCTCTTGCGGATGCTTAGAGCAAAATCAACCTATCAAACTGTCCTGAAACTTACCATGAATGCGGATGTCTGCCCGGACAGCACTAGTGTCGGCACTGGGGCAACTCAGTGATGCACTGAATCAGCATGTGTGTGCTGTCTGGCACACGACCCTCCTGCATGTCTTCCAAACAGGAAGTCATGTGGATGGTGTGTCTGCAGAGCACATTAACCTGCTCCACTTCTAGCCAGCCTATGGGTTGCTCTGGGATGTGCAGAGCCATTTCTGATGGGGAAATGGCTCTGTGAGGTGCAGATTCACCGTCTCCAAGCTCCCTGCCACCGCCTTGACTAATTGGTCAGTGCAGAAAAGCCCATTCCCGTCTTGTAGCCCTCTTCCACATATAGGTTTTTTTCTTGATAATCTTACTTCCTCCCCCCAAAAAAACTCCTTTCTGAAAACACAGCAAATCTAGACGTGTATTTTGTTTGGTATAAAGCAATTTAAACATTCCACCATGAAATCAGATGATATTGAAGAAAATTTGAAACATATTTTTGGAAATGGGGAGTTACTTTTGCAGGACGACCGATGCTAACCTCTCTCCTGGCTTCCCCATGACCTATTAAACTAAATTGTCACAGCAGGAAGAGGTCTGAAGTAATTTTGCATCTGTTGCTGCTCAAATCTGGAGACAAGGTCTGCAGCTAACCCTAATATCACTAATACCAACAGATAAAAATGCATATCACCCTCAAACTCTGGTAACGGGGTGGGGTGGGGGAATGCAGGAGCAAAATATATTCACAGATGTTGATGTTAGTCTTTGTTGGATTCCCAATATGGTCTCTACTTCAATGCAAGGCTTGTCACAAGATTATTTTAATTCTGTGGTAAATGGGCCTGCAATTCCAAAGCCACAAGGCATGCACAGACGAATACCATAACTCTCTCTTTCTAAAGCTAGCACAAAAATAAAACGAAAGCTTTGGGAGATTATTTCTGTCTAAGAGGCACCTTCAGAGACATTCTTATGGTTGTGCAATTTTTAAATCCATGAGAGCAATTTTCTTAATAGCTTTGCCTTGAGGCCTAAAAGACATTTGGTAAACAGACAACGGCAAAGGAAAAGCTACAAATGTACTGAGGTGTGCTATTTGGGCGCTATGGATAGTTAAATGTCATGGCTGTAAACAATTGTCCAATAAAATGAAGAGGGAAAGCAGTAAAGAGTTGCCTGGATTCTTGTCAACATTTTCAAGAAAGGAGTGTTCCAGCTTTATACAATGACAACATGTGAAATGGAAAGCTTTGCCCTACATTTGAGCTTTCTGGACAGACCAGAGGAAAGGGATCTTCAGTTTATTATAGGCAGCTCAGTGAAGGTATGTTGGCCCAGTGTGCAGCAGCAGCAGTAAAAAAAAAAAAAGCAAATTCCATGCTAGGGGTATAGAATTGTAGAATCATAGAGTTGGAAGGGACCTCTAGGGTCATCAAGTCCAACCAGGAAGGGAATAGAAAATAAGATATAGGCAGGATGCCTCTACAGGCCATTTGCAGGGAGTCAAGAGCAGGTGAGGGTTTGCCTTTGTCTTCTGCTTGAGAAGGTCCAGAAGCAACTCGTGGGCCACTCTGTGAAACAGGGTGCTGGACTAGATGGGCTGTGGCCTGATCCAGCATGACTCCTCTTAGGTTCTCTTAGGCTGTGTCCCCATGCAAGCCGTTTGGGTCTGATTGGGCACGCATTGAACCAGGTGCAGGACCGAGATCAAAAGTTGCCTGTCCCCATGCCATTCCTGGCAGTGCAGTCTGGGTGTGGATTCAGCCATCCCCATGCCAACAGCACCAAACCCCTTCATGGGGGAGCAGTGCCATCTCCTCTCCACCACCTCTCTCCTCATTGGAAGCCAGATTGATGTCACCCCACCCCTGTGCCGCCCGCTGCAAATGCCACATCCCCCCCCCCTTGGTGAAGCCAGGGTCAAACGGAATAATATTTTTTAAAAACCCACCCACTACAAGGTTTGGTGGCAGTTGATCACTTGAGCAATTTTGCGCACCTCTGCTCCACCCAGGAACTGTGAGGACACCCGGCAAGCTTAAACAGAGAAAAATCAAGCCATTATTATGTCTGCCTTGGCAATTGGGAAACCGGGGGTGTAATACCTCCTTGTTTCGTCTTTAACACCATTGACTCCCAAAAAATCTCAGCAGTTGAGATCTCCAATGCACAGGCAGGAACGCCAAGCACAGGACATGAAACCCCATCTCCCACTGACGTGAGCGCCAGGTAGCCTGGAGCCATCCCCATGTGCAGGCTTGGCTTACAAAGCAATGCATGCCGAACCCCCAAACCGTGCCCAGACCTGTTTTTTCCAGTACCAAATTTGGTTTTGGTTTGGTCTGGGTTTGGGGGATCTGATGCACAGAAATCGGACAAAATCTAAAATGCATGGGGACACCCCTTGCCAAACCCGATTTCGATTCAGACGAAAACATGCATGGGGACACGCCCGTAGGTTCACTTTGAAGAGGAACTAATTAATTTGATATTAATATAGTTATTAGTTGTATGCTCTCTGTTGAATGGATTTCCCCATCAAAGAAAGCAATGTGAGCCCAGATCAAAGAATACTCCCCAAATCCACAGTATCAAAATCCCTCCATGGAAAGAGAGTCCTGATTTATTAGCACTGAAATATGTTCCACAGAATCCAGGAAGCGTTCATGATTGTGAAGTTGATTGAAATGCACTGTTTTGTCTCTAATTGAGTAATCACTATTTATGAGAGTTTATGCCATAATAAAATGCATGTTGGTTTTGCTTTTATGTTCTCAGCAATTCAAGTATGGTAAGAAATTTGCAGCTAGTGGCCCCTTGCGCATTAATGCCAAAAAACACACTGTCATATCTATGTACTTACAAGAACTTGAGGGCATCTCAAGATCAAATTTAAGGGCATCTAGACAGCACAAGACAATTTAAAGACTTGGTAAAACTAAACTTTTCTGAAAGATGCTTCTATGATTATTCTTAAATGCTTAAACAAAGTGTTTTGCATGGTGCTTAAATTATACTAGACTGGCTTCATTTGGAGAAGCATTCCAAAAGGAAGGAGCCAAGATGGTCTGCATCTGCTGCCCTTTCAGACAAGTGCAAGATAAAAATAATATTTTAACTAAGAAGCACTGCCATTCTAAAATATCAAATCCACTTTCCATATGTATCTCAGAGTCAAGCTGGAAGTTGAATTACCTGGTAGTTCATAGTATGAATGTATCAAACTGGGCTCTAAATGAATTGCTTCACTCCAAACCTCCCTGGTATGTAAGGTTTGCAATTGAATCATAGAAGCATAGAGTTGGGAGGGACCTGCAAGGCCATCAAGTCCAGCCTCCTGCCCAATTCAGGAACCACTAGAGTGGACCAATCTGGACATACAGCTATTCAGCCTTTGCTTGAAGACCTCCAGGGAAGGGAATCTTACCAGTTCATGACGTAACCTGTTTTACTGGCCGACAGCTCTGTCAGAAAGTTTTTTCTCATGTCTAACCTAAATCTCCTTCCTGAAGTTTTACCCTGTTGGTTCTGGTCCAGCTATCTGGGGGTGGTGAAAATAAACTCAAACCCTCTACAGTGTGACATCCCTTCAGATATCTGAAGACAGCATCATCTTCTCTTCTGCAAGCTAAATGTATCTGCGGGCGTTTTTGCAGTTCCCTTACCATGGATGGGAAAGGTGTGTGATCAATTAATTTTGACTAGCATTCACACTTGCGATCACTAGTCAGCGTTGCCCTCTCCCCTGTGTGATGGATCACTCAACTGTGACCGATCCCCGGGCCAGTCCTCTTCTGGGCGCTGCCATCTCGAGTGCAGTGCCCTGTGCAACTGTGCGTGCATCAGTGCTATCGCTATGACAACGCTGACACTCTGTGCAGTTGCAGTTGCATCGAGAGATCTTCAGAGCTGCCAGCATGCTTGCACGGCAACTCCGACAACCTTCCCAGCCGGCAGATGAATGCTCGCTGGCTGGATGCTTCAGGTAAGTCACAGGTAAAGGTTAGATAGCTTGGGGAGCATGATTTTGTGCTGCACAGCTACTTTGCAATTAGGCAACCTCTGGGCAGGCAGGGGCCATTTCTAATGTGTGAACATCTCCTGACAGCGTAGATGAACCTGCCCAGATGTTGCCTAGTTGCACACTACGGGCTGAAGTGCAAATTCAACCCAAGCCTTTTAACCGTTCCTCATAGGACTTGGTTTCCAGTCCTTTTACCATCTTGGTCACTGTCCTCTAAACTCACTTCAATTTATCAATATCTTTTTAATATTGGGATATTAATATAATATTGGAACCGGACACTGTACTCCAACTGAGGCCTGTCAAAAGGTAGAATAAAGTTGAATAATTACCTCTCACAATCTAATCTATGCTCCTCTTAATACATCCCGCAATGGGATTTGCCTTTTTTGCAGCTGCATCACAGTGCTGTTTCCTGTTTAGCTTATGATCTACTTATACACCCAAATTCTTTTTACAAATGCTGTTGCTGTCAGTTTTCTCCCATTCTGTATTTGTTCGATTTTTCTTATCTAGACTTTTACATTTCTCCCTATTAAATTTAAAACAGAGAGAACTTTAAAACTCTACAACACTTACCATAGCAATACTTCTTATGATATGTGACTTGATGCTAGCCAGTAGTAAAATGGTGAAGCAGATATAGGGCGTTTTTCCACTGTCAAAAAGTACCCGTTTTTGCACCCATTAAGGACCCATTTGGGTATGAGCCAGATGATCCCATTTCCACCACGGCACCCATTTGGGACCCAATTGTTTCCACTGCCGTGGGGGAAATCCGGATCTAACGGGTACTTTTTGGGCTTTAATCCCGATTTTCTGTAGACCCCATACAATGAGGTCTTCAGCCAGAAAATCCGGA
Organism: Aspidoscelis tigris stejnegeri; assembly: GCA_023333525.1. Classification (NCBI taxonomy): domain Eukaryota; kingdom Metazoa; phylum Chordata; class Lepidosauria; order Squamata; family Teiidae; genus Aspidoscelis; species Aspidoscelis tigris. The sequence goes on along the minus strand of JALMGA010000002.1, from coordinate 83,076,833 downwards.
ATCATTCCGAAATGACTCTGAAGTCCCTCTGAAGCGATCGCCATGGACTTCGGAGAGGCTCCGGAGCTGTCAGCGTGCTCTGTTCGCTATTTGCGCAGACCGCGCTGACTTCCCTCCGAAGTCCCTCCAAAGCGATCAGCAGAGACTTCCGAGTCTTGCCGCCGGTCTCTCCAAAGAGATCAGCACAGACTTTGAAGCCGCTCCAGAGCCTCTCCGAAGTCTGTGGCGATCGCTTCAGAGGGACTTCGGAGTCATTTCAGAGTTTGCACCCCCCTGTCCCCAGAGACACCTGGGGTGACGGACCGACCCCTTGGGGGTCGATCCGGAATCCCCAGATGACTGCAAAGGTGTTTCCATGGGAAGGGGGTTAGCACCCATTGCTAATGGGTGCTACACCTCCCGTGGAAACGCATTGGGTGCTTCCCTTAATCCGGATCTGCTAGATCCGGATTAAGGAATGTACCCATCTTCTTAGATCCGGATCTAAGGGCTGCAGTGGAAAAACACCCATAGAAATCTGGGAATTAATGAAGTGCCCATGCACAAGTTTATTCATCAGCAATCCTGTGCTCACGCAGTTAATACCCAAGAGCTGGCTCTCCAGTTGTACCAGAATCCTTTCTGATCTCTGGGTTCCATAATCTCCACTTCCTGCTTCACTCTATAGAACATTCTTGGGACTGATGAGAAATTATAGTTTGAGCTGAGTGAACACTATACCTGCTACGATCTGCAGAAAAACTTTCAATTTAGCACACAGCTCCTTTTGATCCTGCACACTCGTGCCTCTTGATAATTTTACTGAATAAAACTATTCATTTACACTCCCCTCCTCCCCTCCATCTCTTCCTTCCTTGAGGGTAAGTTGACCTGCTAGGACTACTGTTAAATGTACTCGCCTTCTGTATTGCTCTGATGCATATTATTGGTGTTAATGGCTTGAGAGTCACACTTCTGAGCATCTTTTCATTTGAAAACTAATTCACCTGCTGATCCGAGTCCACAAAAATATGGTTCTCAAAATGTTGCATTCCCAGTATAGTCTTGGATCGCTGAATCAAATCCCCACAATATTGCTGTTACAAGAAAAGCAACAACGATCTCAGTTTTCTCATAATAGAGATGTCTACCTTTGTGTCTGACAGTCGCTTCTGGTATCAGCTCACTTGGGGCGACCCGATGCTCAACACAAGCATGAAAAACAGCAAATGAAGTGGACAGGTACTTGGCTGGTTCCTGGTAGCCTCAAGTGAGACAATTCCAGAAAAGCAACCAACAGGCGACTTAAGGGTAAGCCCATGAGTGCTTTCCCCATCTGGCAGGGGACAACAAGAAAAGCCAAAGTCTTTCAAATTGTTGTTGGGTACCACTGAGATATGACCAACTCCTGCTTGAATGTATGGGCAGTTTTCTTGGCTTGCCATTGCCTACTTCCAGGGGGCAGCTGGGGATCGAACCAGAGACCTACTGCTTTCCAGGCAGTCTGCTCTGCCACTAAGCTACAGCCATGCTCCTTATCCACCGCAGTGGCAGTTCACAAAGGCTGTACTCATACAAACACAACTGCCTTTTAAAATGTCAGGCAGCACTGGCTGATCTCCAAAGCCTTGCACTGTGGTTTCTCCTGTTTAGAGATGCCAGAGACTGAGAGCTTTTTCTCACTTACCTGAGACAGCACAGGGGATGCTCTGGCATGGAGCACCCGCACTGCATGGAGCCATTTCTTTACAGCTCCTCACATGCTGTAGCATCCCCCACACCCTGCACACTTCTTCTGCCCCTCTTCCTGGTGCAAGAGGACGGATGGTGCGGGTGTGACTGTGCACTGCTCACCATGCCGCCCTGGCGATGGCACAGCATAGGTGCGCTGTCCCTATCACCAGGACTCCATGATGATCACCGTAATGGCAGCCATTTGTACTCAGCCAGCACTTAGTTAAGCGTTGAATGCTCTGGGCCTCTGCAAGTGTGGACACCTATTAAGCATTCCTGTACTTTGTCTTGTGGAGACAGGAGGCAAAGTGATTCTGAAACTGGGATCTTCTGTGTGCAAAATATACATTCTAATGTCAAAGGGTAGCCTTGAACTCTTAGGACCATCGGAAGCTAGCTCAGACTGTGCCTGCATTCTCACTGCAGCCCTTCAGTCGTCCTCTGGGAGATTGCTCAGGAGTGACAGCACAGCAAGCACATGATACATGCCTTGCTGCCACTTCAGATGGAATCTCAGCCATGAAGATGAACCTTAGAACATAAGAGGAGCCCTGCTGGATCAGGCCACAGCCCATCTAGTCCAGCATCCTGTTGACACAGTGGCCCACCAATTGCCCATGGACATCTCAAGCAGAGACAAGGGCAAACCTTCTCCTCCTCTCAGATCCCAGCAAATGGCCTTAGAAGCATCCTGCTTGTCCCCACAGCCTGAAAGATGTACTTAGGCATTTATTCTAGTAGTCATCCATAAATTTGTCTAACCCTTCTTTAAAGCCATCTAGGCTGGTAGCTGTTACCACCTCTTCTGGCAGCAAATTCCATAGACCGATGACCCTCTGGGTGGAGAAATACTTCCCCTTGTCTGATCTGACTCTCTTACCCATCAGCTTCATAAAATTCCCCCTGGTTCTAGTGTGTGACAGAGAAAATAAATGTTCTCTATCCACCTTTTCTATACTGTGCAAGATTTTATATATTTCAATCAGGTCCCCTCGTAAATGCCTTCTTTCCAGGCTGAAGAGGCCTAAACGTTGCAGCCTGGTTTCGAAAGGGAGGTGTTCCAGCCCCTTAATCATTCTGGTTGCCCTTTTTGGCACCTTTTTCAGTTCAATTCCTTTCTGAAGTGTGGTGACCAAAATTGCACACAGTATTCCAAAAGTGACCTCAGCATAGATTTATAAAGATGCAAGGTGACACTTGCTGATTTGTTTTCTATTCCCTTCTTAATTATTCCCAACACTGAATTAGCTTTTTTTGCCACTGCTGCACACTGGGCTGACACCTTCATTGAACTGTCCACCAGAACCCCAAGATCCCTTTCCTGGTGTGTTGCAGAGAGCTCAGACCCCATCAGTTTATAGACATCATTTGATTTTTTTGTTCCCAATCTGCATTATTTTGCACTTATTAAGATTAAAGCGCATTTGATCTTCTTTCCAGTTCTATTGTTTCCTTGTTGGTTGGTCCTTCAAGCATGTTTCCTGTCTGTTGGAGGACCAACTAGCATTGGCACAGAGGCAAGGAAGATCCACCTCACACCTCTGTATTTCTACACAGGGAAATGGTGAATCTACCTACCTCAGCTCTGTCCTGGTCTATAAGAAAGGTGACTGCAGGGGTGGCTGAACCAAGAAGAAAGCTGCCTATTCAAGGACCCTTATGTTCAGCCCAGAGCAAATGCTCCTCTGACAGATGTCCTTCCTGGTCCCCGTGTGAATACAGCCTGCATCAAACCATATGCCCGCATAGGCCAGTTTTATCTCCTATGACTGGCAGCTGCTGCAAAGGAGTGCTTTTAGCTGAAGCGTGGGATTCCAAAAAACAAAATATCCTTTTATAGAAAGGTTTTATTCAACTATTAGGCATGCATTTCTCTTCTTCAGTGATGCTGTAATTCATTTTACTGTTACATAAGGACATACAGCTTTGGGAGCCTATATTTAGCTGCCACTAGAATCCTCGGGCAGCTTAAAAATATTTCTCTGAAATGTTTATTGGGGTATTAGCTCTGTGAAAAAAATGCTTTACAGGAATCACATCTTCCATTAAGATACCCAAGAAAGCTAATACTAACACAAAGAACATGCATCAATACGAGAGCTCATTATTACTTGAAAAAAGAGATTAACTACTACATGCATCAAGACTAATCTATTTAAACTAAATATTGCCTGTAAACATGTCTGTGGTGGCAGTTAAATGAAGTGTTCTTTCTTACCACAGCATCCAGAGCAGTGGTGCAAAACCTCAAACTAATGTTTGATCATACAGCAAGAGAGAAAAGGAGGTAAAAAGTGTTTGTTCAATAATGGCTTGTCTGCATAAAACAATGATCCCCTGTGTGTATTTGGAAAAGGAAGGGCAGAGATACAGCTGCATAAGCAAATAAGGTCTTACATGCTGCGTGTTTATACCTCCCACATTCACCAGCAAAGCCCTGTACAAAGAGCATACACCCACACATGCACACAAGGTGTGCTGCTGCACCCTAGGCTGTGATATAGCAATAGTAGGTATACACACACACACACACAGGGAAGCTTGCCATGAAAAGCATTGGCTAATCAGCCTGTGTGTGCATGTGTGCCTGCATACATGCATCTGCATGCTGTTTTTACCCATCCTCTTGACTTCACAACATCCACCCTGCACCTGAAATCTTCCACCCAAGGATCAATACGACTACAATGAAATTTCAGTTTTGAAGTGCCTACGGTGATTCCGCAGTGGCTGTTATACTGCACGAGCAAGCGTACAAAGAACCTCCTTTCCGCACGCTGATGTGGTGTCAGGGAGGCTCTGGGTGGGTCGCCACCCAGAGAAGGGAGGCTCCCAGTATGCTTGCTGGTGCACAGTACCAGCCACTGCAGAATCACTGAGAAGTTGCGGATATTGTATAGCACTACCAGCAACATTTTATGGTTGAGCAACTTAGCTACTTCCTTTCTATGTAACGCATGTAAGATAGACATCAGCAGATGAGGCATCCAGGAATAGAGCTGGTATTGGATAAAGCCAGCAGCAGGTGGAAAGATATTTGGGTTTTTGCCTCCTGATCCCACCATGGAATAATGCAGCCCCTTCCAATCCTCCCTTCTCCGACAGCCAGAGCCATTTGTGATGTTCAGCTTATTCAAAGGAAATGCCACGACTATTATCAAAACACAATTTATTTTTAAAGTGAAATGTTTACACAGTAGTATGATACAGAAGGGGAGGGGAATAAGAGATGCAAAAGGCTTTTCCCTCCTAGGTAATGCAAACAGCATCTCGGAACAGGTGGGACATTCGTGTTGTGATTTGCATTTTCCATAGAGAACACCACAGCAAAACAGGTGTGCACACACTCCTTTCCTGATCAGTGTTATCACGCCACAGTCTGTATCAAAATCACAGTCACACCCCTTCATTTACAAAACGTGATATAACTTTTGAGGGAGGAATCGCTACACTACATTTGGAAAACAATGAGAACAAAAAAGGCTTTCTGCATCCACAAAAGCTACAGAAGCAAACCGAGGTATGAGAAAATGAACAGAAAACTATCCCTATTTATGTGCAAGATGTGTACTCTGTCCTTTAAGCGATGAGCGTAGGAAGTGCAGTTAAAGTTACCCCTTCAATATGAAGGAAGTCAGTTGCTAAGATTTAGTCTATCATCGTGAAGAGCTACCTGTAGAAAAGAACTGACCTTTCTGCACTGGGCCTTATTCCGGAGTATATTCTGGAACAGGTGCCTGCTGTAATCTGCACTAGCATGTGGATGGCAGGTCCCTATTCTGGGGCACAATCTGGAATAAGGCCCATTGAAGAAAGGACCTTAGTGGACTCTGCCCACAATAAAGCACGGTAATAGGAATTTGTCTCTAGACATACAATGCAAATTCAGCAAGCCAACAGCCAGCATCTACTGATTAAGGCATTTAAGAAGAGTCATTTCGCTCTGTTAAAGTAACAAAACACTGTAATCTTCTACTGGATTCTACTGGCCTGGCCTTTACACCCCCAGCAAACAAAGATCTACCTGTGAAATGTGATCACAGAAGTGTTTAGGAAAGCAAGATTATCTTATGCTATAAGCAAGTTGAAAGGCAGGTTCCAGAGGTCATGTCTATAACTATGCTTGGTTCTATTTATATACACACTCCAACTCTTTCCCTCTTTTCCATACATCCCTTCATCTTCTTCACGCACATCTAATCCTTGCAGCTGAAGCACAGTTGTCCTGGGTACCTCACGATGCACAAAACTGCATCTCCTTGAGCCTGTCCTGTCCTACAGCTCTTAAAGGCACAATATGATCCTTGGGACATAAAGTGGCAATCCCAATTTGCGCAAATTGAGGATTTTATATGCTATTGCTCACTACAACCCCCCCATAGAATACTGGGGGGCTACTGAATGTTGTGTTCACCTATGTGGGGCTACAGCATAGTACAACACACCATTCTTCTAACTTCTTTAACATCTGTGGAAACACTTTTCAACCACAATCCTAATCTTGGGCTGTTGTGTTAGGTGTATTTAACTTTGTTTTGGACTAACCTTAAATTGGTACCCCCCCCCTCCACACAGCAGACCAATTTAAGGGAGGCCACTCCTACCACTAATATGCTTCATCCACATTGGGTAAGCATAGCCCAAACTAGATGGCCCAAATGGCCAGCTAGACCAGGGAATCTGTAGACTTTTTTTTAAAGTTCTACCAGTGGACTAGGGGGCAGTAGAATGGAAAAGGGAGGCCTGCAGAAAGGTCCATATTCCAGTTCAGTGAGGGACTCACTTCAGTGACACACCAGCCTGCACCACCAAAATGGGTTGCCCAAGGCTCCACAGGCCACAAACTGAAGACTACACCATCTATGGGGACAGAGCAGGACAGCTGTAGTGGAACAGCCATCTAAATGCAGATGGTTTGTTTTAATAAGCTGAACCCCTTTAGCTGCTGGACCAGTCCAGTTTGATCTGGTCTCACGAATAGCACCAAAAGGGTAAGTGCAGAAACCGTCCTGGATTCCAGCCTCAGGTTTGGCAATTCAGTATCTCACAGTTGCTGCTATATCTTTGGCTTCTCCCCACCATGTGGCCATCTATTCGACATCCCCCACACAATCACAGCTTCCTATAGCGCCACCAAGCCTTGTCACTTCCTCCACAAGACCCTCTCTTGCCCATTTGTTAAGGCAAGCAAGCAGCAGGCACAAAGTCACGTATACAAGTGCTAATCACACTTTTCTACTTTAGGTGACATGCTCGTTGAAATATATAGATATATATGTTCTTCCTCTTGAGTCTAAATTGCATTTGGTAGCTTTGACTTGCCAAGTGTACAATGTCAGCAGTTGTTTAAGTAGTTGGCAAACCCTTCTAGAAAGTTTCTGCTGTTCACTGAAAAATGGAAGTTAATGGGTGGTTCAGCTTTGGATGCCTCTGTGGTTTATTTCATTCACCAATACGGAGAGGAATTTTCAAGCCTGCCCCAACTCTGCCATTCAGGAAAGAGATGATTGGATATCTGAGGGCTGCCAAAGCGTTCACAGCCAGTTGTCTGTGCTTTTCTTGATGGTTTGAGAGTGATGCAACTTTTTCTAGGAGATGCTGGTGCTTGGACCCCATCGGACTTCCATTCTGCATGAACGATCTTGTAGTTCTTCCCACGATTATTGTCCCAGAATGTGTGCTCGCCTCTTCGGTAATAAACACAAAATTCAATGTTTTGTTCAGTGGGGATAACTTGAGGCAGGTCAACAGAAAAGGAAAACGTATCGTTGTCCGAGTCTCCATACACATTGTTCATGTAGACGCAGTCAATGTCCGAATATGTTTTCCATGAATCGTAGGTGATCCGAATGCACACCTTCTTCTCAAAGCCCATGTTTTTCACTTTCACAGTCCCCGACAAAGCCCGTTCTTGGAGGGTACAGTTCTCAAGGCAAACAGAATTCTTCTGCAAGTGGTTCCGGAAGTCTAAATAGTCAGCTGAGGGCTGAGTGAAACCCAGAATCAAGTTCTTCTCCTCGTGTAGTTTCAGACCAGCTGTTATATCTTCAAGGTCTAGCATGTCAAATTGAAGATCCCAGGCTGAATTCTCTTGGAATTCAGAGAAGACGTGAATTGCGGTCAGGGCAAGGCCCTTCGTGTCGGCAAAGACTACCCTCTTCTTGGCTCGGCCTACAGACTGCTTCCAGTCACTGTTTTGGGCCTCCGTTTCACGCTTTACATTGAGACAAGATCTGAGAGGTTTAAATCGGTCAACGAAGTTTCTTCTTTGATATTCATCAAGTGGGTTGAGGAAACTCTTCACAGGTGGAGAACGGGCAAGGCATATTCTCATAGCCACGTCAACTGGCATGATGGGATTGGACAGGGGCCTCGGGTCCAAAACTTGTATCATTCTGCAAAGGAGAAAGACAAATGCTAACTTGTTGGCACAATCTGCACACTGCAAGAGAAAAGCTCCCTGTTTGCATTGGTCCTTCTTCATAATTCATGGACCGTTGGCTTGGAGGCTTTAAATAATTCATTCAACAAGAAGATTAAGCGGAACTGTAACGGACAGAACTAGAACTGATGGTACAGTAACCTGCAACTCGGAAACCTCTGGATGAATTCCACGTGGCATTTTGAGTAATGTTTGTTCTACCTCTAGGAAGGTTTCTCGTAATTGATTTATCAAAAACCGAAAGGGGAGGGGGAAAAAAGTTGAAAATTCCCTTTGAGAAGACAATTTCTGCTCCCATACACAAGCAATGTAAACTGGAAAGAGTGGTGGTGTTAAAAATAACCCCCATTTTTAGAGCATTTGTGAGCAAGTAACCATCATTGTCTTCCCACTATGGTTACTGTTTATGGGTCTTATTAATAGACAGGTACATTTTTTTTAAAAAAAGAACATACTGCTACCAGTTGTTGGATTATAACCGATCTACTCATAGGAGGCCCATGAAAAGTAGTTTATTTACTGAAACTGGTAACTTTGTTACTCAGTTGGATGCCATCCTATCAGTCTAAATCTAGAGCAATTCAAACAGATTGCAGCAGCAGAGTTCACAGAATCTGGTGATTTTTCCCTGTTAACCTTTCTGTTTACATTATAAACAGAAAACCAGCACCCCACTGCTCCCCCCTCGCACACTTCGAAGCCTCTAGAAATTACTCGCCGCCTGGTAGCCGAAGCGGTGCAGAAACGGTATGCAAACGGTGTCGGTTTAAGTTTACAATACTTTTTATGCCTAAAGGAACCAGTAGTTTCCCACCCACCCATTTCAGAGTTAGGAAGGCCCAGCAGCGTGCTCATATGGCCCTTCTCGAAACGCAGGGTGAACGTTTCTAAGTACAGCCATTGCAAAGGGCTCTACAAGAACCCTCGTTGCAGTCTGGCTCCCACTACGTGCTTTTGAAAGTCATCACCGAGCAAGCTGATGACGGCTTCACTTTCTGGCCCGGCTGCGAGCAGGTGGGGAAGATCCAGAGACCAAAACGCTTCCCTTCTGCCTCCCTCGCCTGGGGTCTTCATACTACCTTTAGAGCTCTCGGAATTAACTCCTCCCCTCCCGGATCCTTGTTCGTCGTTCCTGAAATGAATACGCTTTCAAAGCGAGTCACTTTGTACCATAAAAGGCACTGATGAGCAGCAGAGCAAGTGGGGGAAAAAAAAGAAAATGTACGCTTTTAAAACAAAAACCCTACTTTTTTCTTTTAGTTTTTTTTTTAATGAGAAAATCAGGGATTCCCCTTCCCTCCGTCTAAGACCTTAGTTTCCAAAAGCGCTGAGTCAGAATTGCAGCCTCCTACGGCGGCTCCCTGCGCCGAATCCGCCTGAGTCATCCTCGCACATCCCAAGGGGCCAAAACGTGAAAGGTCGCGTTCTAGACCCAAAAGCAGCAAGCTCCGCGAGCCGGGGTGGGGGGTGGGGTGGGCGGATTACGGAGTCTCCAAATCGACACGAGCTGGGCTCGCAGCTTTACTGCAGGCAGGCAGCGAGCGCCACCCTTCTGGACGGGCAAACCCCCCATCCCACGCGACAAGTTTCTTTCCTTTTCTGCCGATCAGGCTTACCTGGTTCAAATGTGTTCAGGAGCCAAAATCGAGGAGGAGAAAAGCATCGAGAAAGAGAAAGAGAAGGAGGGAGCGCGGGGAGGGAGGGCTGCTGCGAATCAAAAGCAACCGACGCTTCGCAGCAGCAGCGCAGCAGAATGCCTTTTGCAGTTTGCACGGACTGACTTTTCTTCTCCGCCCCTCCTTTATTCCCAATCGCTGCCCGCCGTACACGCACACGCGCGCCGCCGCAGCAGCAGTGCAGGAGTCCCGCGCCGCCAGCAGCCGCCCTTCTTCACGTGAAAGAGCCCGGGCGGCCAATGGCGTGGCAGGCGAGGCGACGGCCAAGCAATGAGCGGCGCCGGGCCGCCCGCGCCGGGGGAACGTGATAGCTCCGCGGGCGGGGTGGCCCGGGCAGGGGAGGGGAGGGCAGGGGAGGGGAGGGCGGTGGTCTGCTGGGGGCGGCTCCGCGCAGGATGGTGGGGCGAAGCATGCGGCGGGGGGTTGACACAAGCGCGGCGGCGGCGGCAGCCACGCAGCCTCGGCTCAAGGTCAGCCCCTGCCGGCCGGCCGGGAGCCAATGGAGCCCTGATGGCAGCGAGAGGAGCCGCAGGATGGAGATACAGCAGAGTACAGTGGCGTGACAAAGTATCCGTGGCAGCCAGCGATGGGCAAAGCGGGGCAAGTGCGGAGGGGGAGAACAGCTCCTTAAGCTACATCCATTAACTCACGCGATCGCAAGTCTCTTTACTCTAGAGGAGGCCTTTCGTTCTGGTCTAGTGGTTAGGGAGCCGGACTCATATCTGGGCATACCGGGTTTGATCCCGCGCTTCTTCACGAAGCCAGCTGGGTGACCTTGGGCTAGTCACAGCTCTCTTCCTGAGCTTCCTGAGATTTGTCAGCTGCTTTGAGTCCCCTTGAATGGGTGAGAACGTGTTAAACTCCTCAGGCGAGAAATTCCATCAACAGAGGTCATTGCATCTGCACCTGTTAAACATCTTCCTGCTGTGCTGCAGAGCGCAAAGAAAGTGCCGTAGTCCTAGGCCCTTTCTGCGCTTACCTCGGTTAAACCGTATTAACTAGATCGGGATCAACCGCAGGCAAAGGCATCTGGCATCGAGTGGGCTTTCGAAGAGCAAGTGTGTGCTAGCGTGGACGTGGGCCACATTCATCTCAAGCCTTTTTGCACTACATTTCGCATGCATTCCCACGCATCCCTTACCTGCCTAGGTGCAAATGGGGAATCCACCCCGTGTGATCTAGCCCGGAAAGGCTGGTGCGGGGGCGAGATGCCCCTCCCAGGCCTGCTGCCATTGGGCCGTGTCAGCCCAATGGCTGGCAGGCTGGTCCTGGCCTGTCCTAGGGTCCCGCGTGTTTTAGCTGACCCAATTGGGTCGGCAGGAGCCTGTAGGGACCCCCTGGGCATCCCCACCCACTCAGGGGCCTGTGCTGCCCCCCCCATTCTCATGGCTGCAACTTACCTGGTTGGTGCCCGAGACTGAACTGGCTTGCCAGTTCGATCTTGGGCGCTGACCAGGTAAGTTGCCAGCGCGAGGATGGGAGGCGGCTCAGGCCCCTAGATGGGGATGAGGACCCAGGAGGTCCGTGCAGGCTCCAGCCGACCCGATTCGGTCGGCTAAAGCCTGTGAGACCCCGGGGCGAGACGGTCTCACCTCTCCCCCAAAAGGGCCCAATGGCTGCAGTGGGGGGGGGGGGGCAGAGCTGTCCAGCAGGGAAAGTGCAAATGCTCTCCCTGCCAGACACCTCTGGGATGGCCAGGGGCGGCTTGGGCTGGGTGTAGAGCACGATTTTGTCCCAATGTGTCCCAGGGCTGGCCTAATTCCACTACAGACGTCCTCGTGCAAATAGGCCTCTGGTCTATCACTAATATGGATTAGTGAGCCCTTAACACAGTTCTGATGAGAATGTATGCCTTAGCAGATACGTTCCTGCAGATGATATGTTCTTAGCAGCTCCTTGATCTGGATTAATAAGTAAGTGCCAAAGGGGCCTTATAGCTGGAGCACTGGTCCATTCAGCTTGGAATATGGACTCACTGCCTGCATCTGCACACATTTTAAAAAGCAGCTCAAAAGTGGTAGCATGCAGACATGTGTGTTCCCATGCCACCTTTAATTCACATTCAAAGTAGAGAACGCTTTTTGGAAGTGTGTTTTCTTGCTTCTGGTGTGGATAAAGGCACTAGCATGTGGACACTACTACTTCTAAGCTACTTTTGAGCCTCTCTCCCCCTTTTTTACTTGGTGCTTTATCTGGTGCAAAATGGACATGACAGTCACATTCTGACGTGAGCAGATTGCACAGGAGTTACATAAAGAGGAAAGTGAAAAAAAAAGTTTCCTCCAAGTTATCTTCACTTTGAAACTTGTGATTTAAGGGAAACACTTTCAGGAACATTTTCTGGCCCAGAGTCGTCAATGACATTTATCTGGCCACCAAGACTGTGAGTTGGTTTCTCTGGCCCACTTTTCTCACCCATTTAAGGGGACTCAAAGTGGCTGACAAAGCTTTTCGACTCTTCTCCCCACAACAGATACCCTGTGAGGTAGGTGGGGCTGTGAGAGCTCAGAAGAGAGCTGTGACTAGCCCAAGGTCACCCAGATGGCTTTGTGGAGGAGTGCAGAGTCACCTGATATTCCTAAACAAGAGTCCGGCTCCCTAACCACAAGACCAAACTGGCTCCCTCCTCTTTGGGCCTCCTTACCTGAATATCCTCCCTGCCCTTCCCGGTCTCTAAAAACCATACATACCTTCTTAGGCTTCCACAGGGCCACAAAGGTTGAGGCTCCTGGCTCAGGATTGACTCACATGGCAGGGTGGCCAAAATCGCACTCTGATGCAATGGAAAGTGAGGTGCCACTTGGTGTCCTACCACATCCACCTTTTCCAGGGGGTTCATTCAGTATTATCCCAAAACACGGGGAATCTCATAGGGTAGACTCCATATTGGGAATAACCCAAATCCAATCTGAAGTACTGTATACAGAGTGCGTGGGGATGCAGCCTTAGAGACACCGGGGATCCTCTGCACGTCAAATATACCTTAGCTGCAACCCTTCCCAATAACTTTATACTTGCTTTTGATTCATATTGGGAGCGGCTGTAGTTCAGTGGTACTGCAAACTGCCTGGAAAGTGGGAGAGCCATCTGTTCAGTCCTCAGCCTTTCCCCAGAACCAGGCCATGGCAAACCACTTCTTTAGCTCTGCGAAGAAATCTGCATAGGAATGTCCATGTGGTCAGCCAGAGGTCAGTCAAAACTTGGTGGTTCCCAACAAAAGAACAACAACAGTGGTTCAATTGGAGAGCCCCTCTGAGCCCTGTTAAAGATCAGGAACTTGGCAAATGGGCGGTCGGTGGGGGGGGTGGGGGCGGGGGGAATAATAGTCACAGTGATGCACAGGTAATTCCTCAATAATGGGGATGAAGTCGGGCAAAGATCCTTTTTTTTGTACCTCCTCCAACATTTGATCTTGCCTTCCAAACCCAACTTCTGGACTCTCTTTACAAGCTGCTCACAAGGGCCCTTCGGCCAAGTAAGTGCACATAGGCTTGCAGTCTTGAAGAGAAGAGTGACCTCTGCAGGCCAGCAGTGGAATGACTATGAAGGCGTTTCATGCAAGTAGGGATGCACATGAATGTTCACAACATTCGGTATTCGTTCACATTCGGACATTGAATGTTACAGCATTTGTACATTGACCTTTGTACAAATACTTCGGAACATTAGTGAAATGGGAAGGTGGGAAAGCGTCTCCACCAGTCACACCTGCAATGGATCCAGAGTGCATTTGACATGGTTTGAGAGCAGGTTCAAAGAGGATTCAAGGCACATTTGATGCTTTCAGAGCGGATATGTTGCGGGCTACGGATCGGATACATGTGTGTTCGTACTGGATATTGGTACGGATGCGATCGTATTGAATAGAATCCTATCACATTCGAAGGGGATCCATTCAAACGAATTCAGATTTTCTTACATTTGATTCAATATGAAACAAATGCAAAAAGCCATTAATGCACATAAGCCGTGCCTTGCATCCAACACGAATCCTTGCTTTTTCTCAAATCCACTAAGTAACTGCTTAGCAATATGGGAGGCACTTTCAGAGTGCATTTCCTTCACCTGGAGGAAGAGCTGTGCTTGGTCCCAACAAGGAAACAGTGTTTAGAAATAGACATTATTTATATGTACCTAAATCCTGCTCTGTACCTGAAGATCCCAAGGTGCGTCATAATAAAATCACTATAAAAACAGAGTTTAAAAATTAGCTGTAACAGGGCCTGCATTGGGAGGTAATGCTGTTTTCTCAGCCAAAAGCCAGGGCAAAGAAAGGCCACCCATGGACATGTGTGAATGTCCTGGGCATGTCTACTACTAGCATGTGGTTCTCATGAGAATCTTCCCTCAAGCGAACTGGCTGCCCAGAGCTGATGACTTTGTATAAACTTGCCTAGAATTTTTGTTTGTTTCCCTCAATGAAATTCCTGTGCAGTGATGACCAACAGATTGGGCCCACGGCAGGTAAAGACATAGTCATAGCCCAGTTTGGGGAAATCAGAGGGAGGCTTCCAGTAGGACCCTTCCCTTTCCCCTCTGCTGTACCACTGATCCAAGGTCTGCAAGGTTCTAATGGATTGCAGTAGCTGCTGTTCTCCAGGTAGAGTGAAATTCTGAGGCTACCACCATACTCCCTTATCTGCATTTGGACTGAAAGAGGAGCAAAGAAAAAGTATCTCTCTACAGTGAGAAATCTTACTATACTTAAATATACAAACAGTAAGTACTTCAAGTAGTAAGGCAGGCATTCCTGAGAGGCAGACAGCAATGGATGTTCAAAGAGACTGCAGCCACACATAGTAAAAAAACAAAAAACAAAAACTGGTTCAAAAGCAGCATAGGCTACAGTTACACCTTACCATTTTAATCTGCATCAGGAAAGCAGCTTATCCAAAACATTTTTGGCCTGGAATGGCTTGGTTACACCTTCCTGCTGCTGTAGCTGGTGATCCTCAGATGGAGCGTGGCTGGGGGGAATGCTGGGATTGACAGGGAGGCATTCTGGGAGGGTAAAGGAGGGTCAAGGTGACAGGTGGTGGTGGGAAGAGGGAGATGGGGTGGAGACAGCGGTGAAGGCATCGGGAGAGACAGTTGGGGGAGGGGGAGGGAGGTTGGGGCAGGTGGAGGGAGATCATTGTGACGGTAACAGTGACAAGGAAAGGAAATCAAGACAAGAGGGAGGTTTGAGAAGGCAGATCCAGTGACAGAGAAAGGAAATCAAGGCAAAGGGGGCGGGCAAGGGAGGGAGATTGTGATGATGGGCCAGAGGAAGGACTGTCATGACAAGGGGGAGGGGAGGGATAAGACTCCGAGCAGAGGCTGGCTTAGGTATCATTTTCTGGGCAGCAGGGGAGCTGGGAGGGTGGCCTTCTGGAAAGGGACTAAAACTTTAATGCTGTGTTGGCCCAAATGAAAACCTGAATAGAAGGAGGAAAATCCAGGGGAAAAACAGCTTGGCATTTAAAGATGTAACCAAACGGGCTGGAATTTGGGACTGAAGAAGGATTAAAGTAAAGGTATAATGGTAGCCTTAGAGGTGGTAATGTCCACATGTTAGTGCCTTAATCTGCATTAAGTCCTGAAAAGGCACTTCCAGAATGCATTTCGTAGTCTTTAATGTGGATTAGTGGTTGGAGATGAATATCGGTGTCCTCATGCCATCTTCTCTAAGCCACTTTTGAGCTGTCTTGTAAAATCTGTGTGGATGTGGCCAGAATGGGGCTCCAAACTTTTCTCCACTGCTCGTTGTCTGCTTACTGATAGCTCTTTGTAATTCTGAATTGAGAACTGTTCAGCTGCTCTTTCCTTAGAAGCCATCTGTCACTCTTGCAGGTGAATTGCCTAGGCAAAGAATTATGCAGGGACAAATCTTGGTCTTAATCAAGCATTTTCAGCTGATTGCAAGCTATAGTGACAGGCCATTCATAATAATCACACAGGAGATTCCAGTGCTGCCAAAGTTACCAAGTACAGTACTGAGTTAATTTGAGAATGCAAACCGTTCTGTTGCCTGCAGCAGCTCCCAAATCAGAATGTGGTTCAAGGAGACCAAAGAGAAAAAATCTTGCCCTCTTGCTATCTAACAATTGCCATATTGTTATCTAATGCAGTAACCTATTTTCACAATGTTCAGCCAGATGACTACAGAAAATCTGGAAGCAGGACATGAGTTCAGTAGCCTTTTTCTTATTCATGGTTCTCCAGCAATTGCCCTCTGTGGGAATACCACTTCTAGTACTAGACACTAGACATGTTCTATGAAAGAGTCTAGGTTGGAGCTAAGCAGTTGCAGCTGTAGAAATTACCTGCTTCATTTTGTCTTGTGCTAACCAAAGATCATAACTGGGTGATGTTCATATCTTGTGTGGACTTCAGATCTGGTGTAGTTGCATATGAGGTATCCCTGGGTTGGCTTACAAAAATTGCTCATTGCTGAGTTGATAGTGTTAGCCCAGTTGGGGTTCATGGTTGGTGCGAGTCACTTACACTGAGGACGGGATGCCAAAAATATTCAAAGTACTGTTTATTGACTGATCAGTAAAGCAGAGGCCACACCAGCAGTGTTTCTGCCACATTGGGCCCTGAGTAAAATTTGTGACATGTAGTTACAAACAGGGTAGTTGTTTAGGTGTTCAGTCACAAATGTTTCTAACTCTTTTGTGGTACACTCTTTTGCAAGTCCCTTTCACAAACAATAGTACCAAGGCAAAACTGTAGAAATTAAGGCCCTTTCTGCACTTACTTGTTAATCCGGATCAAGGAGCTGCTAAGAACACATAATCTGGATGAGAGTAGAGTGGATCCAGATCAGAACTGTGCTACTGGTAGACCAGATAAATGTGGTCTACATTGGTGCTGGCACTCTTTAGTACACATTTGCTGGCTTAAAGCCCACTCAGTGCAGACGTATCTAGTTGTGGTTGATCCGGATCTAGCTAATAGAGATTAAGTGAGGGAAGCACAGAAAGGGCCTAATTCCAAGTAAGAGGTACCCTTTTAAATCAAAAGATTTCTAAAATGGCATTGCTTATGCTAATCTGAATACTAGGCCTTAAGCCTGGCCTGTCAATGGAGCAGTCATGCCCATGAGGCATGTCCAATTTAACAAACTCCCACACCAATATGGGGCAGCTGTGTGCCTTGCCTTTGGCTGTGAGTGCTGCCCTTCATTTCCTTTTTACTGCTGCCAAACGTGTTCCATGCTTGCCACACCTCTGTCCAGCTTTCTTCTGTAGCTGCCCGTAAGAGCATAAGGGAAGCCCTGCTGGATCAGGCCGCAGCACCCTGTCTCACACAGTGGCCTGCCAATTGCCCATGGGCATCTCAGGCAGAGACAGGGGCAAACCCTCATTTAAACCCACTTTCCCAAAAGGTCATTCCAAGCCCAGTTCCAAAACAGGCTGTTGCAAGAATATCCTGGTTTTGGTTCTGATTCCCCGCTATGCATGCTTTTGAAGAGCCATCTTTTAAAGAACTGCTATCTGCCCTTGGTAAATTTCTACCATTTGTCAGGTTTCTAGTTGGAATACTGGAAAACAGAGCAATTAATAACCTTTCTGAAAAGAAACACATTTTTAAAAGGCCCTCAAATTGTATTTTTAAATTCAGCCCTGCAAAGACATGCAAAGCTGTGACTTTACTCCTTTGATATTTCTGTTAAAACATAATAGGCCTTCTGCCAAAAATGAGAATTCATTTCAGTCTTATGCCAGGTAATTAGGATGCCTGTGGGCAGAAGAAGAAAAACTCCTGTAGAGTGAATAATTGTGCAGAACAAGGAATTTTGGCAGCGGGTGATTCTTTAATCTCTATCTGAAAACTGCACATTTCTTCTGTTTGTGCTAGCAGTACACACATGAAGGAGGGGATGGCAAATGAACAAGATTTCCTATATATCACAAAACTGAAAATACCTAGTTTATCCCATCCTTTATAAGCATAATTATTTGTGCATGATATATAATGCAGTTTGGCATATTTGCTCTATGACCCTTAAGTTTTGGCTGGTAAACCAAATTAGCAATCACACATAAGAGCATAAGAGCCCTGCTGGACTGGGGCACAGCCCATCTAGTCCAGCATCCTATCTCACACAATGGGCCACCAATTGCTTCTGGGCATTTCAGGTAGAACACAAAGGCAAAATCTTGACCTGCTCTCGAATCCCAGCAAACAGCCTTGAGGGCATTCCATCTGTCTCCCCAACCCAGAGACCGTACCTAGGCATCCATTCTAGTAGCCCTTGATAAGACCGTTCCTGCTGCACACTGGGGTGATCTAAGGCCCTTACTCCACTGGTTCCTATTCCATATTATATCCCAGAATAGGGACTTGGCATCCACATGCTGGTGCCCAGAGCCTGCCATAGTCTGTACTCTGTACCAGCATGTGGACGGGAGGTCCCTGTTCTGGGATATAATCCAGAATAAGGCACAGTGCAAACACGACTGTAGGGAGGCCCCTAGTACATTTGCTGGTCCCGTAGATTAGCCAATGCACAATCATCCCTAGGGTGTTTTTCCACTGTCACTAAAAGTACCCATTAAGTACCCATTAATGGGTACGTAATGGCATTTTTGTACCCATTAATGGGTACTTAATAGGTACTTCTAGTGACAGTGGAAAAACACCCATAGATTTCTGCATTGCTCTCCCATGAATTCCTTGACTGGAAGCAAGGCAAGAAAGAAGTATTTTTCTGTTATTTAAACTATTGAAATAGTTTCAAACAGTAATTATTAGAGTTGGGCAAAACTGTGTCAAAAAAAACACTAGGTCAGTTATTTTTTCCCTGGAGCGACAAAGCTTATATAAACTAACCTACTAAACAGGTTTTTAAATACTTCTTATTTGACTGCTTGATGCAACTTACAGCCAGGAATGGAGAGGGCCAGAGTGAGGAATGCAGCTGTGCTTTCCAACCCAGCTAAGCAAACAGCTGTCAAGTCCATTCATTTATTGAATGCAAATAGAAAATGTAAAAAGTATTGGTAATATTTGTAGGTTGTTTTTTTCCCCCCTTAATGCACACTGTATATCCTGTTCTGTGTGGGATTGCATCACTAACCAGACATTGAAATAGTACCAAAAAAATCAAACAAAAAAATTGGCAGCATCTGCAATTTCTAAAGCATATAATACTAGTCTAGCTGTGAATCTCCTTTCTCTGGTTTTATGTTTGGTTTTTGAAATTCCTCTGTCGAGGCCCTCATTGTAAGGCAATTCAAGAATTATACAATTGCTGGCTTAAATGTTTGGCTTGTGTCACAAATAATAGCTCATCAACTGCATTGCCATTTGTGTGAGCAGCTTAGCTCAAAAATATTAATATCCCGCTCAGATTATATTTTGTCTAGGAAAGTACACTAGTGAAGAAACGTTATCCTTAAACCAAGTGTACTCAAAGCATCCTTCCAAGATGGCTTAAGAATGGATGAAGATGTGGATACAGTGCCTCTACCTTGGCATAGGGCAGTGGTTCTCAACCTTCCTAATGCCCTGACCCTTTAATACAGTTCATCATGTTGTGGTGTCCCCCAATCTAACCCTAACCCCCAACCATAAAATTATCTTTGTTGCTACTTCATAACTGTAATTTTGCTACTGTTATAAATCATAATGTAAATATCTGATATGCAGGATGTATTTTCATTGTTACAAATTGAACATGATTAAAGCATAGTATTCACATCAACCACAGCTGAATATAAAAGTGTTGTTTTACCTCCAATACTGCTGCTTTCTACACAGTAGCTGCTCCCTACTGTATTTGTATGGGTGTTATGTGATGGGGTTGGTGCAATGTCATCACGCCATGTGAAGACACACCCAACTAAAGGTGGTGGCAGGTTTGGGTGTGCAACGCCGGTACCCTGGTGAGATCAAACACTTTCACCCAAAGAAAGCTCTTAGGCTGAATATGAAGTTCAAAAAGGGGGAAAGTTTATTTTACAGAACAAAAGTAAAAGGTTTCTCCTCCCCAGCTCTATCTAGCCTTGAATGGAAAAATACTTTACAGTTTGAGTTCCAGCAATCTTCAGGGTGTCATCTCTTTGGGTTTGATCTTGGTTTGATCTCCTCACTCAATGGAGCTGTTGCAGGGTCTTTCAGCTTCTGATTCCTTTTTGCTTACTTGTTGTTGGCTGAGTTGTTTCTGGTAACTAAATTGGCCAAGTGGTAACTAAATCGGCTAATGTGTAAGAAATGCCCTTCCCAGCTGTCTGGACCTGTTTGCCACCAAAAGGACAGCTCTCTGCAAGCTCACAGCACAGACTGACTAAAAACTAGGAAGCTTCTATCTAAAACAGAACTTGCTGGGAAGGGGCAAACCAAACCTGGAGAAATGCAGGGGATTCCTTCAGCTCCTCCCACAACTAATACAATGTAGTATTTCCTATACTAAACATACTAAGGCAGATGCAGGAATTGGTAGAAACAGTCCTGGCTGGACATCACACGCCAGGTACTCATATGTGGACGTATCTGCATGCGGGCGGACCTGCCTCGCGATGGATAGAGGAGCGGTGTCTCAGTTCCTATGTGTTTTCCAATGGTCTTAAAACAACCATTGTGAAGGAGTAGATCAACCCCCAAAGGGGTCGTGACCCACAGGTTGAGAACCACTGGCATTGGGCTTCCCATGATCACTGACGTTTGCACAGTCTGCTTCTGCTGACTCATCCAATCAACGTGAAACAATTTATAGGCTTGTTCAGGTACTTAGTCCTTCATTTTATTAGAATCATATGAGGGTGGGAACGATGATGCTGGCCTCACCATATCCATCCTTGCTTGGCCTTATGACCTTCCAAATTCGGTTTTTTAATACATCTGAAATGTGTAAGGTCACCAAGGCAGCTTTTGCATAGTCCCTCGAGTCCATGCTAGGGATGAACTCCTGGGAGACGTACAGGTCACGCAGTGCAGGTGGCTGGCCTATTTCCTAGCACCAAAATGGCACCAAGGAGTACACCGATGGGAGATCATTCGCCACGGCACTCTGGTCCGGCCATCCAAGCAGCTTGTGGAGCCTGACACCATTTCACTGGGCTCCCATAAGCGGCCTTGGAAATGAGCTGTTTTCTGCCCAGAGTCGGAGGGATTTTCATTCCTAGGCTCCAGAGTTAGGCTGGAAAGGGCTACAGCACAGCAGATGGTTCTGGTGCTCACTGTCATTCACAGCTTCATTGTTGACCCAGATTGAGCAGTCATCACACTGCATCTCTGGAACGTCTGTAAGAACGTGCATTGGCTGGAAGTGTAACCTAGACCCTCCTTCTGCCCTCACATTCACACCCTTTATGAAAAAAAATTGAACTAAGAATCTCAAACGTTCTCAGTGCTGGGATAATGCAAAAATAAGGAAGTCTTGAGACTGTCTGAACACATTATTTAAGAGGTGTGACAGCAGCCCTGCTCTCAGTTCCCTGCAAACGACCTTTAGAGGCATCTTGCCAGAGTCTACAACCTAAAGGCAATATGCCTAGTGGTTTGGGTTGCTCAAACTACTGTTCAACACATTCCTACATAGTATTCCTGGAACACTCCAAGGCAAGAAAACAGGTGGTTCTGCTTCAGGAATGGCCATGTTCACAGTTTGTAGCCTACCCCAAAGTTTCCTTTCTCCTGCCTTTTTCCAGCACATGCATTATACTGTATATTCCACCTTAATTCATTCCAGGAACCCAGGGCATTTCCTCTGCCCTACTGCAGCAGTATGATGCAATTGGCCATCCCTTTGTTCAGCTTCTCAAAATGTGCTTGAGCAACATAAGATCTATAACCTTTATGAGCAAAACACACACACCTTTTTTGATGGGCTTTGATTCACTTTTCAGAAAATCCACCTCTGGGTTATGATGCAGAAGGAAAATGGTTTGTCACTTTGCTGATGTGCTCTCTTCACACCTGAGGTTGGCTGAAGGTGGATTAAAACCAAGTAAATGATGTTCTTTCACCTCCATACTTCTCAGCTGCGTAACCACCCCCACTCCAGCTGGTGCTCTTGTTGTCATCTTAAAGAGGAGGTAAAAGGGAGCATTTTGTCAAGTCTTTTGACAGCCTAGAAGTATGTTTTCTTATCCAAGAAGCCCTCTTCTATAACTATTTGATGGTGAAAGCGTGAGGACATTTTCCCAAGCCCTCTAAAGACCATAAATAATCTCGCAGACTGAATTTTTACTGTCTTGATTGTTTTGTTCACTCTTTGCTTCCAGATGCAATTGAGGATGTGAATGCTGGCATCACCCACCCATTTGGAGCAGTTTTCAACTGACTCCTTCAATGCAGCCTTTGACTGAAGGCACACTGAGCCGCATGGCTCAGAGTTGAGACCACCTCCTCACTCTAAATTATATCTATATCTCAGGCTAATATATCCCTTTTGCTTGTGTGCTATATTTACAAAGTTCACAGTCCTGATCGTGAGGCCCATTCTCATTCTTCCTTTTCCCCATGTTAGGAGCCAGGGTTCGTTCATTTGGGCCTAATTACTTATTTGCAGCCTTGTGATACTGTGTTTGCAATTAAGGCTGCCTCCAGATGGTAAGAGGAAATTGCAGGATCTTGTTTAGATTACACAGCAGCCTCTTGCTGCCTCTAGCAGATGGCAGGAGGCAATCCTGGGCACTTCTCTTTGCTCTTGCAAAATACACAGATGTGAAGAAGTGCCTGCCCACTTCCCTTTGTTTTTTGTTTCCCATGCTTGCTAGCATCTAAGGCAAGGAGACAGCCGATGGAGGTAAGTAATCAGTATTATGGGAAACTCAACATCATTGCTGGATGAATACTGATATATTGGAATTTTGATCTACTAACCTAGGACTATAGCCGTGATTATGTTTGGCATTCCCAGTATAGTTCCAGGAGACTTGTGTATTAATCCGCATCTGGAGGCACCCCTATTGAAATAAAGCAAAATGAGAGGGCTACGTCATGAAATGTAACAAGATATGTAACTGATAAGATTTGAAGGACAAAGCAGACAGCTGTTCCATTCTGCCCCTTAAGCTGGTTTGCTGTGCTTAAAGATAATGGATTAGTTCCATTAACTGCTGGTCTAAATAGCTTCTTTACATGAAAGTTGTATGTGATGGGGTGAAAGGCCAAACTGTTACCTGAAAAAGCCAAATTTGCAAAGGCCAAGTCAGCAGGTGAGAATCTATTTTTTCCAGTAGACACTGGAGGAATGTTAACTGTTGCTAAGAATTATGGAAAATGTGATCTGAAAAAAGAAACTTGGCACAGCTCATATCAGCCCAATGAGGGGAGATGCAGAGGGCTTCTAGGTGAGGACAGCTTCTAGCTATCTTGAAGGGGCAACTCTCAAACTGCCTTGCCACTTTGATTCTGGTTCCATAGGCAAGAGAGGGATAAAATCCCTTGGTAAACATGCCTCACTGACCTGATCATATGGCAAAGAGTGGTAGAGCAATCTCCTAAATAAATACATGATCTCCCCTCAATACTGCAGTACCGTTCCCAAAGCAAAAAAAGATAAAGCGTGTTAGCAGCAAAAATGGGAGTGAGAGCTGTTTTTTCAAGGGTTTTAAAAATGCATTTTGGGTGATTTACTCCTCCGAATGTGCAGGAAGCCAATCTGTAATGAGGCCAAAGGATTTTCAAATCATTTTCAAAGCTTAATAAAACCCAGGTGGGAATGGGGCAAATTATATGTGAAAGACAAAAATATAAAAAACAGGTTTCTATTTTTTGATTTCTTTTGTTGTATGAGCAGTTTTGTTATTTTTTTCTCTAGGGTTGTTTATCGACCCATTTGTTCTCTTCCATGCTTTAATAGTATGAATGAAAATAAGTGCCTTGAATAAAACTCAATATATAAAAAAAGATAATATTAAAAAAAACCTCTCACACAATTAAAATGTCACCTTTAAAGCAAAATCTTGAACCGAACACAATCTACTCTTTGATTCTTATCCAACTTTGTAATATATCTCTGACAGGCCTTTCTCATTAGTGAACGGTTCTCAGGAGGGGGTAATTTCCTTCCTTCAAGAAAAGTAAGGTTGAGGGAAGAATTTCTGTGGGTTTTGTTTGGTATGACCATAAATTATCATGAAAATTATCTCCGATTTTCTATGATAACAGAAAATGCTAAGGCAGAAAGAGATTTTGGGAATTTCTGCATTTGTGGTGGCTGGAGTGTTCCAGCTCCTACAGGAACCATACTCAGCTGGAGCAATCCCACTATCCAGAAAAAGGCCATCTGCACTTGGATGCCTGGCACCCCATGTCACTGCCCCCCACTTCACTGTACTGTTCCAAAGTTCCTTCAAGATTCAGAGCCTTCTGTTAGCTCTCTGATGGCTCAGAAACCTAGGAGAACTTATTTTGAAGACATAATTTTGTGCACCCTATAAATAAGTTCCCCTGCTAAACCAGCCCACGGAGGCCATATGCCCTTCTGCACACTTCCCTGGGTGTGCATGAGAAAATAATTACAGGTTACTTAATTATGAACAATGCTACAACAGAATATATTTCAATACAGTTGAAATACTATACAAATGAACAATAATATAGTAATACAAAGGCTTAACTTTATATCAGTCAAAAATTGGGAGGAGGGGGGGGAATAAGGATTCGATGCCAAAAGGTTTGGAGACAGCTGCATCAGCCATATATTCTAGTGGGGTAGCCCTGCAGTGGAATAATCAACAAAACCTTGTTGTACACCAAGGATCGGCAAATTTATTTTGACATCTAGTCCAGCATTCTGTCCCACACAGTGGCCCACCAACTGCCCATGGGCATCTCAAGCAGAGGATGAGGGCAAAATCTTTACCTGTTCTTGAATGTCATCAAATGGCCTTTAGATGCATCCCATGCCGTACGCCTGCACTTTGCTCCAGTTTCAGGGTGCAAGAAGTAAATTCAGAATTGCTGCCTGCACACTATTCCATGCCTCAGGTCCTTCCATGCGCCCTCACGTCCCTTCAGTTGGGGATGCAGGGGCGATGGGCCAACGTTGGTGCCTCTCAAAGGCATACTGAACATCACACAGAGATGTGTCCTTCATTTTCACACCCTGTAATTGTTATAGAAAATTGTATTTGTAGAAGATTCTTCCTTTAGGATGATCCAATCTTAGAGATAACTATCTCTGACATTCTCCTGTAACTATTGTACTTTGAACATGTGCCACAAGCACATAGTGACTAAAAAAAAATAAAATTATTATGCTCAGCAAGGTTGAAGGAAGCAGTAGAATAAGACAAAGAACAAGCAGGATAGTTGGGATGGTGAGTGTTTTTTTATCCATAAATACTGTACTCAAACTCAAGTGCACTTAACAATAATAACTAACAAATGGAGTCCATTTGGTGAAATTCAACTCTTTAAAAAGGGTTCATATATTTTCCATCATTGCCCTTGATTTCTGTTTTCTTTGTCTCTGACTGGATACTAATACTGAATGAAAATATAATAATGTGCAATCACTGTTAAAGCTGGTACATTTTCAACGTTTGCTGAAAAAATGTAATTTCAAGAAGAAAAGTGTAAATAGGGACAAGCAAAATACACGTGGCTGCATCTGCACATGGGGAAGGGGAAGTGGAATCGCCTCTCCCCAGCTCTGCATTTCTGTTTTCATAGCCTGCCAATCCCATGCCAGTCCTAAGCCCAAAGGGCTTTCATCAGCAGTATTCATACACCATCAACTCCCAACTGCCATTCTGGCAACCAGCATCCTATGGCCAAAGTGGTGTCAGACCTCAATAAGTGTTGTTCAGTTGTTAAGTTGTGTCCAACTCTTCCTGACCCCCATAGATCATAGCATGCCAGGCCCTTCTCTACTCTGCTTGTTTCCTGAAGTCTACACAAATTCATACTTGTTGCTTCCCTGACACTATTTATCCATCTTCATCCCCTTCATCTCTTAATCTTTCCCAGGATCAAGGGCTTTTCCAATAAGTCCTGTCTTCTCATTATGGGGCTGAAGTATTATAGCTTCAATATTTGTCTTTCCAGTGAACAGTAAGGGTTGATTTCCTTTAGCATTACTGATTTGTTCTTCTTCTAGTCTAAGAGACTCTCAGAAGTCTTCTCCAGGACCAGTTTGAAAGTGCTGTTTTTTCAACTCTCAGCCTTCCTATTATCCAACTCTCAGACCCATACATTACTGAGAAAACAACGGCTTTGACCATATGGTCTTTTATTGACAGAGTGATCTCTCTGCTTTTTAATAGGGTGTCAAGGAGCAAGCCATTTCAGATGCCAGAATCCTGTCATTGTTCCACCATGTGACTCTCTCAGTTTCATGGTGGTGCACCCCAAGCCCTCGCCTAAGCACTGCAGTTGTCCATATATGCACACCACATGGAAACAGAGGCCGTGTCCCCATGCAAGCCACTTGGGTCTGATTGGGCGCGCATTGGACCAGGTACAGAATGTTGCTTGTCCCCATGTCATTCTTGGTAACGTGGGCTGGGTGCAAGCTGGGTCCGGATTCAGCTATCCCCATACATATTGCGCCAAACCCTGGCACAGGGGAGCAGCGCCATCTCCTCTTCACCCCCTCTCTGCTCACTGGAAGCCAGATTGATGTCACCCCACCCCTGTGCTGCCTGCTGCAAGTGTGGCATCCCCCCACCCCCTTAGTGGAACAGAGAAGCCAGGACCGAAAGGAAAAAATAATTTTTAAAAACCAAAGCCACTACGGGGTTTGGCAGCAGTTCAGCGGTTGAGCAGTTTTGCGTACCTCCACTCCACCAGGAAACCATCAGAACACCTGGCAAGGTTAAAACGGAGAAGAATCAAGCCGTTATCATGCCTGTCTTGGTGATTGGGAAACAGGAGTGAAATAATTGTATAAAAGTGTCTCAGGGGCAGTGAAGGCCATTTGACCCCCTCATCATTTCAACTTTAAGACCAAAAGTACACATTTACTCCCCAAAAATCTCAGCGGTAGTGATCTCCAGTGCACATGCGGGAACGGCAAGCACAGGACATGAAACCCCACCTCCCACTGACGCGAGCACCAGTCTCCTCCCCAAATAGCCTGGGACTGTCCCCATGTGCAGGCTTGGCTTACAAAGCAATGCATGTCAAACCCCCAAACTGTGCCCAGACCTGTTTTTCCCAGTACCAGATTTGGTCCTGGCTTGGTCCTGGTTTGGGCTATTTGGGCTGCGTCCCCAAAAGACTTATTTACTTCTCCACTGTCACTCTACTGTCACTCTACTGAAGTGGACTTTAAAAGTGCCATGCAAATCAGGAATAAGCGTCCGCATGAGGCTCAGGAAAATGTGTGTTTTTAACGCACCTTCCGTCCCCATAGGATCCCTGTTTTCTTTGCGCGCATCTTTTTCTCCCTGCCCCTGCTCTTGTTCATAGGATGCCAGCGGGAATGGGGAGGGACTGCGCTCGGTGTGGCCACAACTAGGAAGACAACCCCTGACAAGTGCAAAGGAGAAACAGCGATTGGCTCTCTGTTCGTCTCCCAGATCTCCCCCCCCCCCAAAATGGCTTCTCGTGCTGGAAAACATTCACTCTCACCACTTTCCCTGTTTTTGCTTTCAAAAATCCACCCTGCCCAGCGCACGATCGCTCATTCACTCACCACTTTCCCTGTTATCGCTTTAAAATCCACCCCTAGCAATAATCCATCCATTTCACACCTCACAGCGGTTGCAACAATGTTGCAATTCTGCGTGATTCTGGCTCTTTAGTTCTGAGCTTTAGAAAGTGAAGCTGCTTTTGTGTTTCTGCTGTGTGTGCAGGCGGCAATCCCCACCCCTTTTGCCACGGAGCGTCCTCAAGGTAAATGTAGCGAGGAAAACCCGCGACTTACAGAAAGAGCGCTGGAAGAGTTGTTTAAAGTGCATGTATTTTGTTGCGCGATTTCCACGTTTTGTAGCGCTGGAACCTCGTTAAAAACCCTGGCTTGGGGACGCTCAGAGGTAAAAGGAGAGTCTTGGCAGACTTTTTATTCCTTGGGGACAGGCCCTTGGTCTGTGGAAATCGGACCAAATGTAAAATGCTGAACCCAATTTCGATTCGGACCAAAATGTGCATGGGGACATGTCCAGAAGGGTGACTCGGTTCGGCATTAAGCCCCCACCCCCAATGCAGATATGACCTGAACCTACCAATTTAAGGAAGCCTCCGAACATGCAGAAAACACCAGAATCTGGTTGTATTAGCTGCATCTGCACTGAGCTGCACTAGCAGCCTCTGAGGAATGCCTTACCCACATCGCAGATCAGCCTAATAGAAGGCCATGCACCCCAGCAGAACCCCATGTCCACGTTGGACAAGGCATGAAAATAGCTGGTTCCAATGGCTGACCGCTTTAAAGCAGCCTCCAGAGTGACCATCAGTGGTGGACTGGACTGGCTTCTTGTGTGTGGACAGCAACAAGTCACTGACACAGTCTACTGAGTGTGAGGAGCTTTGCACCATTTGTCAGGCTACTGGAAGCAGGCCTTAAAGGACATAGCTCCTGGGTGCTCAGCTAAAGCAGCCCCAGCCTGAAACTTTGGAGGCTGGAAATGAAACTCACACTGGACTCTGGACTGGGCCATCTATAATGCAGACCCATTGCTGGCCCTTGGCCACTGTTCTTATCTTGAGCCAAATCACTTAATCTGGCCCAAGGCTGGCTGAACCCAACAGGGGCTCCCACTACATGTGCAGATTCTGTCATGGAGACCAGGGCCAGCAGACAATTTACACACTTTTTAAAAAAGGTTGGTATTCGCTGTGTCAGTGCAGGCCATGTTAGATGTAACCTGCCCTGGCATGACACTGGGTCAAGGAATCAGGAAATTGCACTGTGGGCTCAAGAGAAGGTGCAAGGTCCCTTCTTTTCACTAGGCCGCCCTGAGAGCCTCTTTTGGACCACTATAGTGAAAGACCCAGTACTGTTATTTTTAAAGCCAGCGTTACTCTCACTCTTTGGAGAGTACCTAAGCCAACATTGCCATAGAGGTCAAATTGCATTATTTCAGTTTTCCTGAATTACAATATACAAGGGAAGACATGGACTGTATAAGAGCAAAGCAAAACACATATGAGGGTTGACTGTATATGTAGAGCTGCACAGCAAGGATTTCTTTTGGGCAATTTTCTGTGGGGAGAAATATGTAAAATGTGTAATGTAGCCTTGGTACTTTGTGTTCCGATGACTTACGTGGGGTGGAATTTCACTATTCCATTAGCAGCGAGAAGCGTGGAGTTTGTCTAGTTATCTGGAGATAAGGGCAGTTTGACCCTGGCAGACAAATACCTTCAGAAATTAAGAGATGCCATAGCTCCCAGCACATAGTAGCAGCATTGATCGGAAAAAAATCCCAGGAAGGAATGCCAGAGGGCAAAAGAGTAGAATGGCTGCGGTTTAGTCCCTGTTCATTCTTTCTCCTGCTGTTGAAGTCTTAAAGCCCAGGTCTCTTTCAAAATGTGACAAAAAGTAGGTGCAGAATTTGTTCTCAAGCCTTACCAAAGTAGGAAAAAGTTAGCTGAGGGGGAAACTGCAGCCAATTCTGGTTTATTTGACCTTCCATTTGATAAACATGGAGCAGTCAGCACCACACTCTTAAGCAAATAATTAGTGCATTCAGGTTGCTGCAAAACCCGTTTGGGTATCATTTTTAAAAATCTCTGGTCTTTGGTGATCGAAGGTAGCTGCCCCCTGAAGGCTGTTATCCTATGAAACAGTATTCCACTACTGAAATTAGATTCCTCTGAATGGGAACTGTGTTTCTGTTACAGCCATTCAAATATATTTTTCTCTCGTCCGTTTCTTAACCTGCCTCCCCACTCCCCCAAGTTTTGAGCTTCAGCTTTTTACATTTTGAGGAGTGGTCCCCTTCAGCAAATTCGGTATATTTGCTCTTTATCTGCAGAGGCTGAAAGTGAGGTCATCATACAAAAGTATTTCCATTCCACTGATGGATTTTTAATATCACTATTCAGCCCTCTGACAGTAACAAGGTGTTTTTGTCCAAGGCACCCATTGTGAGACAGCTAGGTTTCCCCAGCTTTAAGAATATTATAGATTCTTACTATAACCTCATTTCCCATGCTAAATGCATCCATTGTAATGAAGGAAGCTATGCAAAAGGTGTCTGCATAAATCTTGCAGTCCCTTACTGGACAGTGTCTCTGTGGTTCTTATTTGTAGCATTTGGGGGACTGTTATGCCATGTTCCAGGTTTCTTCTGAGAGCCTAAGCTTTCAGATATAGCTGAGATATCCATCTTCAGAGGATTTTGCTCTTGGAAGGGTCAAAAGTGACTGGTGTCTTCCTAGATCTTGTTTCCCTTCTTATAGATGTCTACTATTTGTTTGGCAGCTCTTTTCTTTGTGTTGTTAATGAGGCATTCTTTTCCTGGCTGAAATCTGTTGATGATGTTTCCTTGGGTGGAAGTGTTAATGGCAGATTGTTGAAGCTTTCCTGTTTATTATGTATTAGCATAATCACGTGGGGTGAGTGACCGGTGGGTTGTGTGGCTATAAATCTGTTTTGCTTGTTTCTGTATAGGGGATTCCAGATGCTGCTGAGAAACAGGCCTTGGGCCCTGTTAAAGTTGTGGGGATGTTTTATTTCAATGGCCTCTCTGGTAGCCAGTTCATGGAATCCCTTTATCTTGACTATTGTTTCTGTTTGTTCAAATAAGATCTTGTAGTGTTCAGACCATGCATGCTCTGATATTGCTGACTTGCCAGTTCACATTTCCTTTTTTCTATAGTGCATGAGGTCACCCCTACATATACCTTCTCTGTGGTTCCTAATGAAGAACTTCATGTATATTTCCACTATTTTGTTAACTCCTTTCTCATACATAAAGGTTAAATCTGGAAGGCCTGTTCCCAATAAAAAGATTCTGAATTAAACATAACCAAGATTCTTTTCCACTGAATCAAAGCACTTACCTTGTAGTCTGGATTCAGGGCTTCCTCACCTGCACATTAATACCCATCAAGGAGGCTCTACCCTTGCTGGTCCTGCTCCATCTGCAATCTTTTTAGTAACTGACAGGAGAGAAGTGAAGACAGGAGGCCATGACACTTCTCTTATGTACAAATGAGAACCCCTTTCTGGCTAAAGACAGATACACCACACAATATAATTTAAAACTGGGATATTTGTCTCTTCAGGGCACACAATTAATGAACTGATCAGTATACCGAGGGAAAACCAAGGCTGCATCTCCACTTGTGGCAGCAGAAAATGCCTCATGGTGACCGCGCTGTCCTATTTGGGGGCACATTCAGCAAGAGAGATGACGTTTTGTGAAGGCATGGTTTCACTGCCCTCAGTGGAGGTGCCTCAGAATGTCATGCCAAAGAGTGTCTGCTTGCTCTGAAATGGAGACAAGCAGGCATCTGTTGGGTTGTAATCATGGCATCCACATACCTCCAAAAAGAAAATGGCGACACCCAAGACCAAGAGCAACACGCCTAGGGCTTCTACTGGTAGCCATTATCCTAGTAATTCTTTGGCTTCCAGTTAGGGAAATGGTTGGGCAACCAAGCCCTTTAGTAAGCAGATAGCAGGGCAGGATGGGTAGTTCTTGTATTGCACAGATAGACTCAGCAATAGACTAAGTTCCTCTAAGGTGGCCCTTAGACCATTCATTTATCTAGGGTGCTTCACAGATGAAGTTTCCTGAGACAGACAAATGACATTCTAAGGCAATCTTACTATTTTTAGTCACCACCTCAGGCAAGAGGGTGGATTAGTGGTGGTCTTGCTTAGTTAGTTATTTTGGGCTTGATCAGATAGATAGGGTTTTTTGTTCTCAAGGACAGATACTGCTGTGTGGTAAGCAAGCATGCTGTCATTGGCCACTTGGTCTACCATTTGAGACAGGAAAATGTATAGTCAAGTATCCAAGTGTGAAATGAATTTCCTAGTGTGGAATGAAACACTTTTTTGCTCACTCACCCAGAGAGTCACACCACCATAATGGGGAACGCTGCAATTCACATTGTTCCTCCAAGAACTTCTGAGAGACGCCAACACATTTCATATTTGTGTTTTTAACTCTCACCAGTATAGGTAAACTGTACAGTTGGTGGACAGTGAAGTTGTTTTCTATCCCTCTTGATTCTAATTGCAGGCATCTTGTCTGAAGCAATGGTAATACAGGGCACCTTTGTGACCCCAACAGGTGTGGCCAAGGCATACTCTAACCAGCATGCACCCCACCCCCCAGCTGTTCCTGAAGAAAAATGATAGACTCTACTGTGCAGTTTGCTGTACTGCGGCTGAAGACCTTTCTGTAAAAGTCCCCTAGGAAAAAGTGCCATGGGAAAATGGAGGAAACAGAATCCTTAGAAATGTACCATTTATACTCTTGCTCCACAATTCCCCTTGTGCCCAACAGTGGATTTTTTCTGGCCATTTTTTTTAAAAAATCCAGATTTTCTGCAAAATCACTAGAGAACAAATGAAAAAAAATATGATTTGCCAGTTTACTTTGTTTTACCAGTTTAGTGAAAAACTGATTTATATGTTTTTTAAACAATGGCTCTCCTACTGGCGTGCGACTCGAATAATGTGGAATGGGGGGGGGGGGCAGGATGGCAAACACTTTTAGGTTGCCTTAATTCAACTCTGAGTAGGTTCTTCTAACCAAGTAAGTTTCCTTGTGCTAGTTAGCTGCCAACAAGGATGTGTGTCTCTAAGCAGCAAAGCCCACCCCCCTCTAAGCTACCATTTTGAAGTACCTTCACGGTCAGGCCTCACACCTGCTCTTCAGTCAGAATCTGTCCTCTCGCCACTTAAGTTTATCATTCTTTACTCTGTACTCTGGGATGTGAGAGGACAGGCCATGAAACTCATCCGTAACATCCTTTCTAAACGCCCCTCAGACTTCTTAAGAACAAGCATAAAATGTTCTCTCTTTAAAGTACTTCTTTTAGCACTTAATTTCCAGTTCATGCTCACCAATGTTGCCTTTTTTGTAACTGGCCCTTGGCCCCTCTGGTGAAAAGTCGGGTATAAAAACTAAAACTAAATAATAAATAAATATACTTCATATCTTTTCTCATACAAACTATTCCCAGCTCATGCCCTTACCCAGTTTGTGAGCCAATTTGGTCTAGTGGTTTCTGGACTCTTATCTGGGAATACTGGGAATACTTTCTCCACAAAGCCAGCTGGGTAACCTTGGGCAAGTCACAGCTCTCTTCTGAGCTCCCACAGTTCCACCTACCTCACAGGGTGTTCTGTTGTGGGGAGAACAGAAAGCTTTGTCAGCCACTTTGAGGCCCCTTAAATGGGTGAGAAAAATGGGACAGAAAAGCCAACTCTTCTTCGTCTTCTACCCCATCACTTTAATACTTGTTTTTCCCTAAGAAGAGTACTTTGCTGTCCATCTTTGATCTCTATAAAGCATAGTAAACTAGGATTGCTTCCAGAATGAAAGGTTGGTTTGCCATAATCTATAGAGACCAACAAGTTATGGTGAATTGCCAGTTATCCCCTCCTCTGTGCCCATGTGACCAGCTGTTACTGCGTACAAGGAACAATCTTGTTAGATCAGTATATGAGCAGATATAGAACATTTGAAAATGATTCCAGAAGGACAAGATGGCAATGAGTTTTGTAAACGAGTGGGCAGTTAAGAATATCAAATGCAGGAATTGTAGGAACCCTTTATAGCTTACCAGCTGTTTGGGTACATGGACTGAGCACATGATCTTTCTATTTCCTTGTTGACAGCTGCCCATCACATCCTTGTTGGCAGGATGAATGATAACTAGCACAAGAAAACTTACTTGGTTATAAGACCCTACTCAGAGTTGAATCCTGGCAACCTAACAGGGTGAGACAAGGTTGCAAGCTTGTTACGGTTCATGGTGCCAGCAATGTACTTGTTCCATTTATAAATAGAGGACTCTGTTCCATTGGCTTAACACTGGCATCTTTTGCTTTCAAGGGGGAATGATGGATTCAAAGAAGCACTGATGTTCTTTTATCTTTTAATTTTAAAAGAACTAATAAACTGAAGGTTTTTTAAAACAAAAAAACATGCCTAGGTTTATTAGAAAGTGTTTAGAAACACCATTGTTTTGTGTTTGTTTTAGTGAAGGTTCACAAACTTCACTAAGAGGTGGAGCCCAAGCTTTGCTTTCAAGATCAGATTTTAAAAAACAAATATCAAATCACAGTATGTGAACAGTACCCAGCCATAGTCTTGAATTTTGACCTCTTCTAGTATAGTATCAGATTATTTAATTTGGATTGATTCTCCTGGAATCACAAAGGTTTTTCAGGGGCTTCTTTTAAAATAGAATTTTACTGACATAACAGAATTTGCCCACTCCTGAAAAAGTGTAACACCTTTCGTGTAGATTGCCCTGCATAAGATTATGAGATGTCAAATGGAGGGAAAAGGTTAAGTTACGATGGACTCCCCAGACTATTTAAGGATGATCATTTTAGGCCTGTGCAACAGATTCACTTTTCCTGCTATTTGGGCATGCAGCTTGTGACTCTGTTCTCCATTATCTTTCAGGATCTTTGGTGATGGAGGCATCACTTGCAAGCTTGTCTCTAATTTGCTTGCTGATTGCATACTGGTTACCACAGCAGATTCAGACGTGCAAGTGAGGCCTAGAATGTCCTGGTAGCAGCTCCCTGATGTACCATCATTTGTGCAGGCTCCTGTGTTATGTGTGTTCATGTGCATGTACAACAAATGTATGGGTCACATGCTCATAATCTCAATCCTTGATGTGGGCTAGACCACTCCAGGTGGCCCCTTCCTACTGGAGCAGTTCCCGGCTGAAGCAGTCCAAGTATCCCAGAGCAAAACCATCCACACTGGGGACAACTCACTACTGCCTGGAGCCTCACAGGAACTTTAAAACTCCCAGGAGACCCATTTCAGTGGTAGAGTTTTGTGTGCCACTGAAATGAGTCCCCTTGCTAAACCAGCCCACAAAGGCGTGTGCATTTCTTCATGCCTTCTAGGCTGGTTTACTCATGAGTAGGACAACTATTGACCTTTTTAAAATGTCATTTTGGGCTGCCTAGACCCATATATGCTCTGCCCAGTGCAGACAGAGTCTGCTAGCAGTGGCCATGGCCTCTCTGTATGTACCACAGCACAGAACAGAGAAAACCAAGAAGCGGTCTTGGGCCCACACAATATCAAATTACCTGTAAGTGTAGAAAGACCCCAGGACTCTTTTCCCCTTGAAAGTTAAGGGAATGAAAGCCCTGGATGCTTCAGCTGTTTTACTTAGAAAATGTGGTTGTTAGGGTCCTTTCCACCCTACTGCTGAGTCTGCAAGGCTATGCCTTGCAAAGTTTTTAAATTTAATCCAATTGTTTATGAGTTAAATATTTTTTCAAGGCTGGCCTCTTAAAAAGGACTTCATTTTGTATGACTACAGTGTGGCATACTTTCAGTGGCATGCAGCCACATCAGCCTTGAGGGTTCTTTCTGTCTGTCTCTCTTTTTTCTTGGACAAAGACAAAATGTTGTTGTTCGAACCCACAAAGAATCGTCTTACAAATTTGTAATCCCAGCCTTTTTTATGTCATCAACCTATGTAACTCTCAAAAACAAAAGTTTTTTTGAAATGAAATGAAAATATTTGTATGTTCACATCAGCCAACGGATGCCTAATGGTTTATTTATTCATTGCCTACAAGAAAAGTATCCTGTGCTATTAAAATAAAAAGACTTCAGTCTGTAAACTGGGATTTGGGCTTGTAAATGAATCAGGCTTTCATGGTTCTTTAGCTGGCTGAGGGAGCAATCCTATGCTCAAGTTCTACCAACTGAGGCAGAACGATGGAGTTTGGTACAAGTATTGCTATGGAAGTGGTCAGCTCCATATATATGGGGGAGGCTTGTCACAAATTTGGGGGGCTGTCACTTGTGGTGAATTAAAAATTTTGAGGGCGCTAAAAAGATGGGGGGGTTGCCACCTCAGCTACGGGCCTGGTAGTGGTGGTTAGCCATGGTAGAAGATCTGGAACAACCCTTTGAAGTAGGTGGGGCTGAGAAGCAAGGAACTGGCCTAAAGTGGGCTCTG
The DNA here is from genome assembly GCA_023333525.1 of Aspidoscelis tigris stejnegeri. Classification (NCBI taxonomy): domain Eukaryota; kingdom Metazoa; phylum Chordata; class Lepidosauria; order Squamata; family Teiidae; genus Aspidoscelis; species Aspidoscelis tigris. The sequence goes on along the minus strand of JALMGA010000002.1, from coordinate 83,040,983 downwards.
CGATTGAGGATTTGAGCTGACGACTCCTACTGTAGGTCCTTACTGGAAACCAATAGCCATGAAAAAACCATACACTCAAACTTGGGAGCCATCTGCATTCATTGTATAGAGGAAAAATATTCTCATCCTCCCGCCTTTTCAGCCTGCAGAAAGCAAACAAATTGGGAAAGTATCAAATGATGTGATCACACAGGGCTTTTTTTCAAATGCCTCTTTTACAAAATGCACCCCTTTCATAGCTGTCAAAAAATAAATGGTTATTTAAATACTAAAAAGAAAATCCTACCACATGTTGCTGTTTCTTCACTTTGAAGTCAGGTAGTGCTTCCATCACAACATGTTATCACTCACTGGCTGCTACCAGCCTGGATTTCTGGGTCCCTGGTTGATTGGTCATCTCTAGCAGTCATTTCCAGGCTGGGATTGGGTACAGGAGACTCCATTGCTTCCTGCCCCATTTGATGCAAACAGTGAGTCATGTCAAGAATAATTATGTTTCATCTTTGGGACGTGGTAATCTGAATTTTTATTTATTTTTGTCTGCTTCTTGAGTCTCAAATTCACCTTGGGACTACCCTTTTACTCTGTCTGATTGCAACTAAAGATAAGCAGTGTTCTGGTGTTTTCCTTTTCCAGTTCTTGGTTTTAATGAAGGCCAAAAAGAAAATACAGAGGTGGCTTTGTGAATGTCTACAACTGCACTTCTCCAGATCTCTGAGTCACGGAAAAATAAGCATTTGAAAAATAGTGATTGGTCAACAGAGTTTGACAGCTGAGGAAAGAAAGGAAATGAGCAAAGGCTCTTAATGCAATTAGCAACAGGAAATTCTGAGAGTGTGCCTAGAAGACCCACAGAAAAGATTAGCTTAATATGCACTAATAAAAACTCATAAAAGGTGAAAGTGCATGCTTTTTATTTTAGAATATTTAAAACATGTTTAGAGTAGCAACAGCAATGTTGCCATGTTCTGTAGTACTTCTTCAGACCCGGATTCCTGTCTTTGGTGGAACTCTTTGCAAGCCCTGCAGCTGATGTACAGAATTGTCTTCCTGTTGACTTGATAGAAGGGAATAATTTTAGAAATGTCCCTGCAAAACAACTACCCTAGCTTCTCACTCCGACGGACCATATTATACAATGTAACCCAGCACCTAATCAGTTAAATAAATTCCGTACCAAAGGAACTTGGCTCAGACAACAGAACATGCTGTAGATCTGGGCCCACCTGATCCTACAATTATACTGCTAAGAGACAGGGACCTAGTGGATTGGAATATGTCACAGCCTGTTTTCTTAACACTTGTAGGAACCTTTTACTTTATACTGATTAAGAATTTCCATCCCGCCCTTCACTCGAAGGTCCCAGAATGGATTGCAACAATAAAAATATAAAATATACCTAAAATATATTTAAAATAAAATCTTTGTACCTACCTTCCCTGGCAGGGCAACATTCAGAAGAATCTAAGCATTAACATTGTTAATAGAACTCTGCTTCAACCTTTTAACAAATACAGTGGTACCTTGACATACAAGTTTAATTCGTTCCGTAACCTTGCTCTTATGTCAAATCGCTTGTATCTCAAAGCAATTTTCCCATTAATCCATTCCAGCTCCCAAAACACCACCTCAGTTGTTTTTGTTATGTACTGTACTGTATTTACATACTCGTATCTCAAATCTTGCTCTCATCTCAAAGCAAAATATCACTCGCTCGGCGGCTTGTATCTCAAAACACTTGTATGTCAGGGCACTTGTATGTCGAGGTACCACTGTATCTTTCTTTGAAATTGTGGACATTTGGTGGCAACCACTGTGGCTGCTTCCACATGCATCAAAAAAAACTGCTCAAATACAGCTTATGGGTGGTAGCATGTGGGATAGGCACACCATAATGTGACAGCTATCTTCTCTTAAGCTGTGTGGATAGATCCTAGAATTCCAGGATGCATGTGCCACAGCAATCAGGAAGGGAAGGAAATGCTACAGATTTTAACTGTATTTAACTCTGTATTTAGCTATCTCCCAGATCTGCTCTCCCAACACCATTTGCTGTAACTGCAAGGCAGAAGGAGCACCTCCACATACATTTAGTCCGGTGATGGCCAACCTATGACACGCGTGTCACAGGTGACACGCCAAGCCCTTTTGGGTGACACATGGTCACCCTGGTACTTGCATGTGTAGTGTATGAAATACCAACTTCCAATAGAAGATTTAGCAACAAAAGTCACTAATGTAGAGAATTATTTGTTTTTGCTTTTAATAAAATACATATATCAAAAATATAACTTTTTTACTAGAGCTACAAATATCACAAAATTATGGATATTTCTAGATGGGACACAGCACCTGAGTTAAGCTAGGTTTTCTTGCAAATTTTGACACACTGAGCTCAAAAGGTTAGCCATCACTGATTTAGTCTGTTACCAAAAACAGGCACTCTAGCTAGAGCAGATTTCCTGCCAAATGCTCACGAGGCCTTTGCTTTGCTACATCTCTGCCTACATGTATATAACAGATCATCCATTGGTGTGTCTGTTCCCTTCAACTGTTCCCTACTGTGGAGAAGAGGGACATATTTTCACAGTCCAAGGCTATGTTTCCACTCGCCAAAAAAGTTTTAGTTTTAACCCAGATTTTTTTTACCTGAGCCGAGGGCTCTTGCAGGCATCCTGACTGCATTCCTCCATCTTTCCTCGTCAACTTGCTTTTTGCCTACCCCGCCATTCTCCAACATACAGAGGAAAGGGGTGGGGGAGGGGAGGGGGGACACCGGAGACAAAGAAAGACAGAGAAATGAGGCAGGAGAGAAGATGGCGGGAGAAGCAAACAGCACGGGGGGGGGGGGGGGGAAGGGGCGGAAGATGGCAAAGCAGGGGATAACAACAGAATGGGCCGGGGGGGGGGGGGGCAGTAAATGGCAGGACCGTAATATTCAGATTTTAACAGGATTCCGCTGTAAGTCCCGTTAAAATCCAAATAGAGATTCCCCAGATTTTCAGACATTAAGTCCACAGAAACAGGGAATCCCATCCTTGTGTTGGGATGGTGGGCCCTCGCGCCATATTCAGGCTGGACCAGAGGGCCCCAAACACATGTGATGAAGTAGCCAACAAAAATCCTGTGAAATAATAAAATGAGCTGTTTCTTTAGCTATTATAAATCTTTGTTGTGCACTTAATTGTTTTTGACAAGATGCAATGCCACCATGCCACAGTGAGATGCTTAATGTCTTAGGGCCTGTCCCCAAGGAATAAAAAGTCTGCCAAGTCTCCTTTTGCCTCTGAGTGCCCCCAAGCCAGGGTTTTTAACGAGGTTCCAGCGCTACAAAACGTGGAAAACGCATGACAAAATACATGCACTTTAAACAACACTTCCAGCGCTCTTTCTGGAAGTCGCGGGTTTTCCTCGCTACATTTACCTTGGGGACGCTCCGTGGCAAAAGGGGCGGGGATTGCCGCCTGCACACACAGCAGTAACACAAGCAGCTTCACTTTCTAAAGCTCAGAACTAAAGAGCCAGAATCACGCAGAATTGCAACATTGTTGCAATCGCTGTGTGGTGTGAAATGGGTGGATTATTGCTAGGGGTGGATTTTAAAGCGATAACACGGAAAGTGATGAGTGAATGAGCCATCGTACGCTGGAGAGGGTGGATTTTTGACAGCAATAACAGGGAAAGTGGAGTGAATCAGCGTTCGTGCGCTGGACAGGGTGGATTTTTGACAGCAATAACAGGGAAAGTGGTGAGAGTGAATGTTTTCCAGCACGAGAAGCCATTTCGGGGGGGGGGGGGAATCTGGGAGACGAACAGAGAACCGATCGCTGTTTTTCCTTTGGACTTGTCAGGGGTTGTCTTCCTGGTTGTGGCCGCGCCGAGCGCAGTCCCTCCCCATTCCCGCTGGCACCCTATCAACAAGAGCAGGGGCGGGGAGAAAAAGATGCGCGCAAAGAAAACAGGGATCCTATGGGGACGGAAGGTGCATTAAAAACACGCATTTTCCTGAGCCTCATGCGGACGCTTATTCCTGATTTGCATGGCACTTTTAAAGTCCACTTCAATAGAGTGACAGTAGAGTAACAGTAGAGAAGTAAATAAGTCTTTTGGGGACTCAGCCTTACATATTTCTTCAGAAATCCTGTACCTTTTTCTTCATCAGCTGAACTTTCTTGCAATGACTATGCAGCACAGGACTGCCGCAGGACTTTTGCCTCTTGAGGAAAGGGAGCAGGGTTAGGCTAATCATACTTAAAGGGTAAAGTGTAAATGAATTCACAGATAAGCAGTTTGGCAGAACTGAAGTTGATGAAGGAACAGAGAAATGTTTGAAGTTTGTGCCAAGATTGCTATTTGAGCCGAGGGAAGTGCCAAGTGTCAAGAAGCTAGAATTTGAAAGCGTCTTAGAAAGAAGGGACTCTTTCTTTGGTTCAAACAGCGCGTTATTAAATTTGTTTCCAACATCAGAAGCATCTGTTTGCTTCTGTTAAACCTGTGCATTTGTGTGCTTATGTATACACATACGTGTAGATATTGGAATTGCTTTATCTCATCCAAGGCAAACAGGAATTCTCCTATTAGCACTGTTTCGATTGTGTTTGCTTTTTGCCCTATACACGCCATATTTGCATGACCCAAATTCATACAATATCATATTTTAAGCAAACATTGCTTATCATGCAACCTTAGCCTGCGGAAGTGAACAATGGTATGCAATATCCAACACAAATGATGTCACACCGTTTATCTTGCTGTTCTGTTGCCATGTTGACAAAACCCATTTGGACACTGCAACTGCATTTTTAATAATGAAATGAATCACTAAGGTTTTGATTTTTTCTCTAATGAAGGTCTGAAGTATGGTACCTGACAGAAGTTCTGTCACTTATCCATGTTGTTGAAACCAAAGCTTATAACCTGACTCAAAAGCTTTCCTCCCAGAATGCACTGGGATTCTATGCAAATTACCTCTGCAGATACGATTCCACCCTCCGGCTGCTTGGAGTGGGGCTCTTTCCCGCTACCTTCCTGCTCGCAGCGACTCTTCGCCTTCCTCCCGGAATGCACTGGGATTCTGTGCAAATTACCTCTGCAGATAAAGATGCCCTTGTGTCAAGTTGGCCTTCTGGAAACGACATAGACACATCTATGCAATTTTCTTAGGTAGCAGAACCTCAGAAAAGCGTATTCAGATATTAGACATGTTCTGGAATTATTTTGGGTGCTTTTCCAGGGAAATCTTATCAGACGATTCAGGAGTTGGCCTAGGTTCCATGCTTTGAGTGCCCGGGCGCCTACATCAGTAAGATACTAGTACTTTACCCATTTCTGCAAGCAATCAGCTCCTTCTTTCTCAAGTTTCCGTCACCTACTGACACAATTGTAACTTCATAGATGTACAGGTGGAATTCTCCCTTTTTTAATGCACTTGTGGTTAAGTATAATATGCAAGTAAGTAAATAATGAACTGTTGGATTAATATTCTAATACTATGCCTTTTGTTCCTTTGATTGGTGCAGCATGGCAATCGATGCTGACAAGAACCAGTTAATTTCTATATTGGAGAGGGGGTTCTCTTACAAGGCTCTTCTTGTTTTATGTATCACAGAAGCCTTTGCTCAGATATTAGCAGAGTTCGAATTCTTTTCCCTAAGTTTTTCTTGGACTTGTTACACAAGGAAGGTCCTCTGAAAAATAGGCCTAGGATGAATGAAGCCTTTCTCCTCCAGATTTAGTCTGCATTCAGACTTGCATGAACCTTAAAATAGGGGCTTATTAGGGGCCTGATCTATTTACTCCTGTATGTTTTCTTTTTTCCTCTCTTCCATTTCTCTAGGGCTCATGGCTGGTATGATATACAACTTAGCTTTGAGTTTCGCTGCTAAGAATGGCACTTCTCTTGAGGCCAGCACTGACAAAAAGAACATTCTTGTTTGACAAACTGACAAGGGACTAGAAATGTTTATAGGGTTTGCAAAGAAGCCATTACTCAGACTGTGTTTAGCATAACACGTCTACAGTGTTTCTGGGTTTTGTGTTTGTTTGTTTGGTGTTTAGTTAGTTACCGATATAGTTGTTCTAATAATGAATGTTGTAATTTAAAAACTACCACCATATATGTTTTGATCCCTGCTACATACTGCTCAGTGGTAATGCAGGAAAGCAGCCTGGAAAGCAGCGAGTTGCATTTACATTTATATCCCACCCCATACTCGAAGGTCTCTATTAGCACCATCCTTGATAGTAGCAATCTCTTGTCAAAAACAAAAAAACAAAAAAAAACACTTCAAAATGTAATGAGTATGCAAAGATGGGCTACACACTGATAGGAGGCCCCACTTTCATGTTCCCAATTGGCATTTTCATTTATTACAGATTGAAATGAGGTTCAGTAAGATGAAAGCAAGGCTTCGTATTGGCACCCCACGGTCCCGACCCATGGAGGAATACGCCTTGGGAGTAAGTCCAATAAAAATCAACAGGAGTAAAATCTTATAGGGTTGTGGTATTAATAGTAGCACCAAGCAGTAGCACTGCTTCACTTTCCCCAGATTTGGACAACTTAAGCAAATATTGTCATCTAACTAATTTTCTTTTTGCAATTGTTGTTGGTCCCACCAACTTGTGTCTGACTCCTGGTTGAGTGCGTGGGCACATCCATGCCATTGTTTTTAGCAGAGATGCAGGAATGGTTTGCCACTGCCTACTTCAAAGGAAAACCTGGGCATCAAACCAGGAATCCTCTGTTTCCAAGCAGTTTGCTGTATCACTGAGCTGCAGCTACTCCTTCTAGGGGTATGACTTGGGATCAGGTGGATAAAAGAAGGATATATCTCTTTTGTAAACTGCTTCAAGGTTTTTCCAATTCTAAGCAGTATATAAATGTCCTATTTAATATTATGAAAGGTTCTGTCAAATTAGACCAGTGGCCTATCTGGTCCTGCAGCCTGTTCTCATATTGCTCAACCAGCTATATATGGGGTGTTTTTCCACTGTCACTAGAAGTACTCATTAAGTACCCATTAATGGGTACTTAATGGGTACTTTTAGTGACAGTGGAAAAACACCCATGGAAACGCAGGAGCAGACGTAGCCTACTCATAGTCTCCCAGCTGCTCTACCAAAAGCATTCAAAAGAGACAGCAGGGCAAGGAGCTGCTGAAATCCCCATTTTCCAAAAATGTGTCTAAAAGTGTTGTTTTTAGACCCCTCAAATTGTTGGAGAATCAATTTGGATTCTCTTGGTGGGTTGCAGATCAGATCCACATTTTCTAGATCCATTTCAAACAGAGTTCAGAGGCCTATTCGCACTTAGGCCTCTGGTATCCCTAAGTGCAAATAGGCCCCAGTTTGGCTTCTGAAACTTTTGTGGTCATCCTTTGGAAGGGCCGAGCAGTGGTTCACGGAGCACTTTGGTGAGAGCAACAGGGGCAAGGCAAACACCCATCTGCACTCTTTTGGGAGGAATGTCCATGCTAGGAGTTGTAGATAATGCTTGTGGAAAATTCTGCTTCTATGTTTGTTTTAGATGGTAGTAACCTTTGGAAGCGTCTGTATGAGCTAATGCAGAGGCTGATCCTCACCCATTCTCCCATACTATTTAACATATGCATAAAATAGCTAGAAGTGCTGAAGTATGTTATCAGGACTGATAAAGGAATGAATGAAAGCCAATTAACTGCAGATCAGGCAAGACAGGGCAACCACCTCATACAGTGGGGGGTACCCACTGTCAAGATGAGTGGTGGTGGTTCTCGGGTCACACCAAGTTTTGGGCAGCTCCTGACTAACTGCATGGGCAACACTGTGCAGTTTTCTTGACAGCACTACAGCAGTGCTTTGCCATTGGTTATTTCTGAGGAGATCCTGGGAATCAAACCAGTAACCCTCTGCTTTCCAGGCAGTTTGCTCTATCACTGGACTACAGCCACTCCCAGATGAGTGGTACTCATTCTGATATAGTTGCACTTCCCTTGAAGGATAAGTCTGGAGTCTAGGGGTGTTTTCCCACTGTCATTAAAAGTACCCATTAAGTACCCATTAATGGGTACGGAATGGCATTTTGTACCCATTAATGGGTACTTAATGGTACTTCTACTGACAGTGGAAAAACACCCTAGGTGCCCTCTTTAATTCATGGAGGCAGATGTAGTTTCTGTGACATGGACAGCTTTTTACCAAGTGAGAATGACTTTATGTGAATGGAAACAGATTGCCTAGCATTCTCTCACACACCCACACTTGGACTGCTGTGGCTGTCAGAAACATCAGTTTGTTCAGGATATGGCGGCAAGAGAATTAATAGGACCAGGCACTGGCAGAGTAACATGCTGATCTTCCCTTCACTATATTTGTTTGTCAGAGCCTTTCTGAGTCCAATTCAAGGTGCCAATTTTAGCTTACACAGACCTATGACTTCAGTAGCTGAAGTGCCTCCTATAACTGAAGTGTGGAGAAAACACTGATATAGAAGGTTGGCTAAATTAGTGAAGCAGAGAGGTCGAGGAGGAAGCGGAGGGTAAGGATGAAGTGGAGGAAGGACAGAGAAAGCATAGGAAAGAACAGTACATTCCTTTGCAGCTTTCCCAATGTGTGAAGGAGGTTCCTTGGCAACTGAAACTTGGCAGGGCAATAATACATGGCAAAGGAATGGGAAGGAGTGAAGAAGCAAAGAAACTTCGACAGAATGGTCTGTCTGGCTAAAGAGCCCTTGAATACCATGGCTTCCTTGGGGACTCATTGGTGTAACTAAGCTCAGCAATTGGTACTAGGTTTCAGGAATGAGGGTTTTGCATTTCTGCCTTGTCATCAGCAACCCTAGTACTTGATCCTGGGGAGAGTCTTGGCTGCAAATGCTGGTAGGGGGCACCCTAGAACTGAAATGCTTGCTTTAGTGTGAACCATCAGTGAAGAGCCTTCTTTCTGAAGGCTTACCACAATCACAGGGAAGAAAGCCATACTGACTCCCCTTCTGTTGCTCCAAGTACAAATGGTTGGGCTGGTTTCCTTGGACTTCCAATTACCACCATGCAGTCTTCTCCAGAGTATAACATGTACTGTGCTACCTCCTCCTAACACAAGGTTTGGAAAGTAAGCACCCGTATTGGGCCAACTGTGACCCAGACGGGGCAGGGTTTGCTCACTGAAACAAGACCCTAGGAGGGCTGGGACCCAAATCCAAATCTATAAACAAACAAACAAATAAATAAATTTCCTGTCTTTCCTGTACAGATTACAAACTGTACAGGAAAAACAGAAGGGCGACATGGAGGTGGTGTAGCCTTGTAAATTAAGGAAGAGATAGAATCTTACAAACCGGAACGTCTAGGTGAGTCTGACTCTTCCACAGAAGCAGTGTGAGTAAGAATACCAAGCCAAAAAGGAAGCCTAACAATAGGGATATGCTATCGTTCTCCCAACCAAATGCCTAAAGGAGATCAACAACTGGAAAAGGAGGTAAAGGAGGTATCCCAAAAAGATAGGGTAGTTATAATGGGGGCTTTAAATTATCCTCACATAGACTGGGTGAACTCCTGAGAATGTCAGTAAACACGTGGATAAAGGTGAACCACTAGACATTGTCTATCTGGACTTTCAGAAGGCTTTTGACAAAGTCCCACATCAAAGGCTACTGAGTAAACTCATCAGCCATGGAATAAAAGGACACGTTCTGTCCTGGATTTGTGACTGGCTTAAGGGTAGGAAGCAGATAGTAATAAACTGCCAATTCTCAAGGTGGAAAGAGGCAAAAAGTGGGGTCCCTCAAGGCTCAGTGTTGGAACCAATGCTTTTTAATTTATTCATCAATGAACTAGAAGAAGGGGTACATAGTAAAATAGCAAAGTTTGCTGATGATACGAAATTATTTAGGGTAGTAAAAACCGAAAGAGATTGCCAAGAGCTCCAGAGGGATCTCTTAGCACTGGGTAGGTCGGCAACCAAGTGGCAAATGTGTTTTAATCTTAACAAGTTCAAAGTAATGCACATCGGGACCAAAAATCCGAATTAGGTCTATAAGCTGATGGGGTCCAGGAAAGGGATCTCGGGGTTTTGGTGGATAGTTCAATGAAGGTGTCAACCCAGTGTGCAGCAGCAGCAAAAAAAGCTAATTCAATGCTGGGAATAATTAGGAAGGGAATAGAAAACAAGTCAGCAAGTGTCATTTTGCTTCTTTATAAATCTATGGTGAGGCCACATTTGGAATATTGTGAACAAGTCTGGTCACCACACCTCAGAAGGGATATTGTGGAACTGGAAAAGGTCCAGAAAAGGGCAACCACGGCTGCAACGTCTAGGCCTCCTCAGTCTGTAGAGACAGCATTTAAGAGGGGACCTGATTGAAGTACACAAAATTATGCATGGTATAGAAAAGGTGGATAGAGAAAATTTCTCTATCACACAGCATTAGAATCAGGGGCACTCTATGAAGCTGATGGGTAGGAGAGCCAGATCCGACAAGGGGAAGTATTTCTTCACCCAGAGGGTCATCAGTTTATGGAATTTGCTGCCAGAAGAGGTGGTAACAGCTACCAACCTAGATGGCTTTAAAGAAGGGTTAGACAAATTTATGGATGACATATGTATCAATGGCTACTATAATGGGCGCGTCTTCATGGCATGTGTTATTTCAGTTTAAAGAATTCGAAATAAAAGAAACGGAACAAAGCTGTCCAGACGACTTGCAAGTTGATCCGGTTCCGATGGCAGCCTTAACGCGGGATCAATACTCGGAGTCCACATGGCAGCATTGTCCTCCTGCCCATTGCCCACACTCTCTCCTGTGATTGGTTTTCCCTGCCAGGATCCCACCCTCCCTTCTTTTTGCGTCATGCTCCGCCGGGAATTCCCTGCCCAGTCCACCCTCCCCCTTCCCAGCAGCAGCAGCAGCAGCAGCAGCAGCAGCAGCATCCATCCATCCATCCATCCACCCATCCATCCATCCACCCATCCATCCATCCATCCACCCATCCATCCACCCATCCATCCATCCATCCATCCATCCATCCATCCATCCATCCATCCATCCATCCATCCATCCATCCATCCATCCATCCATCCAGGCGCTGCGGCGCTGCGGCGCTAGCGGCTTCTCCCTGGGGCTCCGCCGCCGCTTTCCCCTCGCTTTGCCGCCACTTTGCCCCGCAGAGGAGGAGAGCCAAGGGGTGGACAAGAGGGCGAAGGGGGCTCCTCGCTTGCTCTTCCCCCCCCCCCCCGTGGCCGGGAGGGAACTCCGCCCCCCCGCCTCACAGGGACCGAAGCTGGATTAAAACCTTGGCTTGTGGTCACACCTAAGGTTTAATCTAGCTTCACTCCACCTTCAGAGTGAGAGAACACATCAGCAAAGTGACCAGTAGTTTTCTTTCCACATTATCTAGTCTAAAGGTGGATTTTCTGAGTTATTAACCCTGAAAGAAAACCAGCTTGTCAGTTTGCTGGTGTATTCTCTCACTCTGAAAGTGAACTGAAACTGGATTAAACCTTAGGTGTGACCACAGGCAAAGTAGCCTAGAGGGGCTCAAAGCGGTTGACATTCTGTTTTCACCCTTCAAGGGACTAAGTGGCTGACAAGCCTTCTCACCCTTAAGGGGGCTGAAAGTGACTGTTCCGAACCTTCAAAGGTCTGAAATTGCGCAAAATTGCAACATAGTTTTAAAGGTGTGAAGTGCTTAGATTGATACAGTGTTTCAGCTTTAAGGACTGGAGGTTTATAGTGGGTGTTTGAGGGTGGATTTTTTCAATGAAGGAAACCCTAAACATGACGTGCTTCTAATGCATTCAGCCATTGGTTACAGTGCGATTGGGGGGGCGGGACAGCCTTAACACTGAATCTCATCCCGGAACGATACTGTCCACACAGTTAAAAAGGAAACACGTATCGACGCCCGATCCGGAGTGAGACCTGTTGAGATCAGGATTTATTTCTAATCGGGATAACGTCCTTTAACACGGAAATACCGTGTTAATCCGAAGTGCCGTCTGAACTGCGCAAACTCAAACGTTTTGAATTCGAGATAACTATGCCGTGAAGCCGCACCCAATGAATGCCTAAGTACATCTTTCAGGCTGAGGGGGAAAGCAGGACACTTCTAAGGCCATTTGCTGGGATTCAAGAGAAGGAAAAGGTTTGTCCTTGTCTCTGCTTGAGATGCCCATGAGCATTTGGTGGGCCACTGTGTGCAACAGGACGCTGGACTAGATGGGCTCTGGCATGATCCAGCAGGGCTTCTCTTATGTTCTTATGTATGTATGTATGTATGTATGTATGTATGTAAATAAATAAATAAATAAATAAATAAATAAATAAATAAATAAATAAATAAATAAATAGTAGTTAATTTTTACCAGATGTTCAGTCGTTATCCCTTCAAAAGCTAGAGGAACTACACTATTCTCTAAGAGAATTGTGAACCCAGATCCAGAAGATTTTGTTAACTAAGATGGGCAAGGGCCCAGAGAACAGGTGGCAGATCTCAAAACACTAGGAAGCTCTTCCAAAACAACATGACTAGGCAGCATCCTAGTTGCATCTATCTGACTTTTTAAAAAAGCCATGGCATCTGAGCTGGAACGGATGCCTTTGAAATGAATTGTAAATTAGTCATGACAAGCATCTACAGAAATTCCACCTTTCCACAAGGCAATCTCAGAACACTCTGCAGGGTAATATTTGTATTTATTATTAATTACAAGCTAGTCTCTAAAGCACCAATAATTATTTGGTCCCCCCCCCACCCTTGGAATGAGCCACAGTACACACAGTGGGGCGCTGTGTGTGAGAACTTATTGCTACTTTAAGTTGTTGGATTTGATGACACAATGTACACATCTAGGTTACAGAGGCTACTCTTTATTAATTATAAGCTCCCCCACCTCACTACTTCATGGCAGAATAAAACAAACTAGCACAAACTGTTCTAAGATTAAACAGCGTTCTTGGCATAAAAGGGGAAAAAAGGAGTAGTTTGTCAGGTTGAATAGGACCCACATATCTGATTTCTAGATACCTGATCCCCCCCCCCCTCCCTCCAAAATGGCTAATCAAATCACTGGCAGGCTTCATAGTAGATCTAGGGTAAATTAAGTTAGCAGACGTTACTGGGGAAGAAGACTGAGGGGCTATGTTGTTCGATCGTATGGAATTGTGGGCGACTTTTGGTTGATTGAATCAACACTTCCATGGGCACTTCTATGCAGTTTTCTTGACAGAAATATGGAAGTGCTTTGCCATTGCCTGCTTCTGAGGAGAGAGTAGGGATTGAACCAGCAACTCTCTCCTTTCCACAAAGTGCTCTATCACTCAGCTATAGTTATTTGTAAGTAATTTATCATCTGGAATAACTTTGGGTGCTTGAGGTGGAGAAACAGAACTTCAGGTAAATGAGGCTCAATATATTACTGATGGGGGCCCGTTCCCACTTAACCTTTAAAATCCAAATTGAATTTAATACTGAGGTGAACATGCATTCTGCCTGTTCCATTTGTTTGAGTATAAATCACAGTAAACCCGAATATTGCTGTTCCCACTGAAAATGCTCCATAAAACGCACTGGGGAAACTGTATCTTTTCCTTCCCACGCTTTACCATTTGAGGTTCTTACCCCTCTCTCTGATTGGGCTCCCTCCCACCACTAAAATCATGATGTTGCCGAGGGTGGGGAGCTCCACCCTTCCCCTGGTGCCACTCCTGGCGTGGTTTGCCTCTTGCTGACCAGTCCTGTGGTTGAATGGGCTGGGCAGAAATTGCTGCTTGAGTGGCTGGTTTGTGTCCAGCGGTGGGTTCGTATTACAGTTGATAAAGGCCATCAAATCCTATTTGCTAATATTCAGATCCTTTATTTGGCAATATTATCCTGTTTTGCCCTAACCCAAAACTTTTTTCTCCCTACCTACCACAAAAGAGGGAGGGGAATGATAACACGGAAGGAAAGGAAAGGGGCTACCCTCCCAAGAGTGAAACCCCACCCATTTAATGATGCACCCACAATGGTGACAGACATTGGATACACATTGAACAGAAGGCTATCGGGGAACAACTCAAAAGGTGCAATTTCCCCCAATACAGCTGCACCATCCCCATAGCAAAAAAGATAAAGCGAGCTAGGAGCAGAAGTCGGGGAGAGGGGAGCACGATGTGGTGGGAAATGTGAACCAATGATCCATTTGTCAAATTTCCCCCAGTTCTGTTCATTGATGGATCAAACCCTGAACTTTTCAAGAGGCTCAGCCCAAAAACAAAATCATTGACACTATCACCTAAGAACTAGACAAACTATTGGAGGGCTTTTCATGGCTGCAAGCCATGATGGTCCCAAGCAGTATATTGCACTTGGTGGTAGCCAGCTATCACTTTTTTTCTTGGATGGGAGGGAGGATTAATTTCTCTAAAGTAAAAGTAGGAGACATGGTTGCACTTCTTTGAAGGTGAAAGTGTGAATTTCAAAACGGAATAGGTCACTTCACCCATGGTCCCACAAAATCCAACCTATAAATCTCCACCCGAATTCCAAAATGGCTTGGCCAGAAATGGTTGGAAATTATCAAAGGATAATTCAGAGGAGGAATGGATAATTAAACTGATGGAGATGGCAGAAATGGATAAACTGTCGAACTTATTAAAAGACAAAACAGTGAATAAGTTTATATATGATTGGGGACCTTTTATAGAATTTCTTCGGGGACTGGGCATTTTGACGGAAGGTTTCGGCCTTTAAGAGAAGAGTAACAAATATATGAAGGGAGCAAGGTGTAAAAAGATTACAAGAAGAAGAGTCTGAAGAATGGAGGAAGTCACACGGAAAACTTTAAAGCATTGTAATGGAAGTTATTATAATTATGTATTGAAATGTGTTTTAAATGCTGAATGAAAATAAATAAAAAATAGATTTTTTTTTTTTAAAAGAGGAAATTATCAAAGTTTTGAAAGTCTCCAGTGACACAAAATCCTTGAAGTGTGACTCTGGGAGAAAAGACTTAATTGATGGAGAGCATCTTGCAGGAGAAGTACCTTGGAGCACCTGCTGGATCAGTAAGCAGGTCCAGACTATGCCAGAAGCTTGGAGTAGAAATGAATGTAGTAAATGGGAGTGGAGCACACATAGGCCGCATCCCCACGACGTCCTTATCTCGAATTGAAAATGTTTTGACCCCGCCCCGTTTACACGGCATTTCGGCTTAACACGCAAGGAGCGTGTTAAACTACCTTAAACGGTAATAAAGTAAATCCTGATTACAACAGGTCTCACTTCGGATCATGCGCTTGATACGTGTTTCCTTTTTTAGTATGTGGACAGTATTGTTTTGAGGGCTGAGATTCGGATCAAGGCTGTGGTCACACCCTATGTCTCTTTAATGTTTAAAGCCTGTATTACTTCCTTTCGTTCTAAAGGTCTGAAGTTTTAAAATCGCTACAGTGTAACGGAAAGGAAAGGAAAGCCTGCCGCCCGCGCATCCCCGGAGCAGAGGGGGTCTACCCCCAGCTGATGAGCGGCAGAAGGGCGCCCGGGGATGGTAGGGGAGACCATCTGGGGAAGGCAGGCAGGCAGGAAGGAAGGAAGGAAGGAAGGAGGGAAGGAGGGAGGGAAGGAGGGAAGGAAGAAGGAACCACAGCCATATGCCTCTTTAATATTTAAAGCCCCTCAGCTGTATTACTTCCTTTCATTAAAATTGCGGAAATTCGCAACATTTTTTAAGAGAGTGAGCTGGTTCCTTCGCTACAGTGTAACAGAAAGGAAAGCCCGTCCCCCGGGAACTTTCGCAGCCTGGGGAACTTTCTCCCCGCTCTCTGCAGCGCCAGAATGGACGGACGGACGGACGGACGGACGGACGGACGGACGGACGGATGGATGGATGGATGGATGGATGGAAGGATGGATGGATGGATGGATGGATGGATGGATGGATGGAGAGCCTTCCCCTCTGCGCCCGCTTGCTGGGTGCCCCGATGGCAGGAATCCCCGGAGCAGAGGGGGTCTACCCTCAGCTGATGAGCGGCAGAAGGGCGCCCGGGGATCGTGGGGGAGACGATCGGGGGAAGGAAGGAAGGAAGGAAGGAAGGAAGGAAGGAAGGAAGGAAGGAAGGAAGGAAGGAAGGAAGGGGATCCCCGGTGGAGCATAGATGACGCAAAGGGAGGGATCACCAATCAAAGAGAGGGGGTGGGCCCAATTGACTCGCAATGGGCTGCCCGTGGAGTCTCCGAAGACTCAATCCGAGTTAACGCTGGAATTGTATGCCCTCCAAACCAGGTTACACTGCAAAACGTGTAGCTGGATTTAACGCAGATCAGTTGTTTCGGGTTTGTTAAACTGAATTAACGCATGCCATGGGGATGCGGCCATATATTCTTCCCAGTATGCTCAATATGCCTTGATTCTGGCACCTGTTCTTGAAACCGACCTTGTAAAGATATGTCACCTGATCCTAAGCATGTTTGTTGGACTATCTTGTGCGATCATAAATTAGTGTGCCCTATGTTGCAGTCTATGCTCATAAAAACTCAGCTTAATTTGGAAACTTGGTAACACTACCAATGATAAAGTAACTGTTTACATGTTCCAAGGACAACAGGGGTGCAGTAAAGGTCCAAACTCTTGGAATACCTGAACCTGAGTAGACAGAGAAGGATAACAGTGCTGGGAGGGGCAGCCCTTTGAAAAGAGAAAGCTCACCATATGTCTGTGTAGACTACAAATAGGAACGCAGCTATGGTGGAAGGCAAGATGGAATCCTGGTATCAGTAATAAACACTAAGTTCAGTGGCCAGCCACACATCCCCGAAAGGACCCCATTTCCTTCCTGAGACCCTAGGTACATGCAGTAGTATGCTGCTACCCATGCAGGCTCAACAACCCTTTTGTCTCAAGGCCCACGCTTGTTACACCCTTGGAACCAGGATTTTACAAGCTGCACCATGCAAGAAACATGCCTATTTTCAGTGAAAACCAGTCAGGGTGAATGGGATTCAGTGAAAGGAAGTTGTCTATCCTGGTGACCTTCCTCAAGAAGAAGAGTTGGCTTTTCTACCTCACTTTTCTCACCCATTTAAGGGGACTGAAAGTGGCTGACAAAGTTTTCTGTTCTCCTCTGAGATCCTGTGAGGTAGGTGGGGTTGTGAGAGCTAAGAAAGAGACCTGTGACTAGCTCAAGGTCACCCAGCTGGCTTCATGGAGGAGAACGGAATCAAACCCTGTGACAAGAAGATATGAGCCTGGCATGCTAACCACAAGTCCAAACTGATACACTGGCAATCCATGGTAAATTTCTGGTGCCTTCTACATTTGTGGCCTAGCTAGTGCAAACTGCTCAGTGGATCCTATAACATACCCTAGAATGCTCCGTGGTAAAAATGGCTCTGTAAACTGATGCAGAAAGGATTCTGAAGAGGTAGAACATTTGAAAATGACTTATCAGCTTCAAAGCTGTTGATTTTAAGGGCTGTTTGAACTGGTGCCCTTTATTTCTACCCTCATCATACTGCTAATTTGTTACATGCTTCAGAACCTCGCTAATCATTAAGGTGTTAACTGTAATTATATTTGGTCACTACCGCTTTGCAGATCTGCTGTTAGTCATAATTAGGATGGTGTATTGCGTAGGCTAAACTAAATGCAAGAAAAAAGTTGAGAAGTGGCTTGCCTTTTGAATGCTATAAAACGAGCTGTTCCATTAGAGATTGTCGAAAATTGTTGAGAAATTGCCTGTCTAAGCTTTGTCCTGAACTGGCATTTAGCCATTTTTGTGTGGGTTGTTAAAGTCATATTATTTCTGCTTTTAAACTCAGTTCTTCCTGGTTCTCCTTTCATACCCTCTTCCTGATTAGAAAACTGTCAATATCATTATCTTGTTAATAAATGCTCATATTCAGTTTCAATCAGTCTATTCAATAGTGCTCTTTAGAGCAGATTTTTTTTTTTTACCTTTGGGGACTTATTACTCCACAGGAGAAATAGCTCTATAACTTCAAAAACAAAAGGGGGGTTGTCTTTCTCTTTTAAAAATTGAATGGGGGATATTTCTCAAGGGGGGAGTCCCCAAAAGACTTATTTACTTCTCCACTGTCACTCTACTGTGACTCTACTGAAGTGGACTTTAAAAGTGCCATGCAAATCAGGAATAAGCGTCCGCATAAGGCTCAGGAAAATGCGTGTTTTTAATGCACCTTCCGTCCCCATAGGATCCCTGTTTTCTTTGCGTGCATCTTTTTCTCCCCGCCCCTGCTCTTGTTCATAGGGTGCAAAGGAGAAACAGCAATCACCTCTCTGTTCGTCTCCCAGATCTCTCCCCCCCTTAAATGGCTTCTCGTGCTGGAAAACATTCACTCTCACTACTTTCCCTGTTACTGCTTTCAAAAATCCACCCCCTGTCCAGCGCACGATCGCTCATTCACTCATCACTTTCCCTGTTATCGCTTTAAAATCCACCCCTAGCAATAATCCACCCATTTCACACCTCACAGCGATTGCAAAAATGTTGCAATTCTGCGTGATTCTGGCTCTTTAGTTCTTAGCTTTAGAAAATGAAGCTGTTTTTGTGTTTCTGCTGTGTGTGTGCAGACGGCAATCCCCGCCCCTTTTGCCACGGAGCGTCCTCAAGGTAAATGTAGCGAGGAAAACCCGCGACTTACAGAAAGAGCGCTGGAAGAGTTGTTTAAAGTGCATGTATTTTGTCGCGCGATTTCCACGTTTTGTAGTGCTGGAACCTCGCTAAAAACCCTGGCTTGGGGACGCTCAGAGGCAAAAGGAGAGTCTTGGCAGAGTTTTTATTCCTTGGGGACAAGCCCAAGGTTCTATAACAAAAACTTAACTCCATACTTAACAACGCAAAGTTCATTAGCTACATTCAAGCATTGTTGAGGGGGGGGGGGAGGAAAAGTATTGCATGGCCAGATGGAGGAAGGCTGCTTTTAGGGAATCGATCTGATTGCCTAAAAAGTAAGAACTGGGATTGTGCATGCTACAGACCATGCAATTCCTTTATAGCACCTGTGTAGCAAACCTGTTGTCAGAAATTTGTTACCTGAGAACTTGACTGTGCCTTTAGGTTCCCCCAAGTAGCTTGAAATTTCTATTTAAGCTTGTATTTACTGAATCATATAGGTTTACAGGTAGGTCTTTCCAACAATCCAACAATGATTCCGCCTCACTAATGAATAGACTAATGAAGTGACTGAAGCATTAAGCATGTGAAACAAAGAAGGATAGGAATATTGCAGAGAAGTTGAATTCTTTACATCTGGAAACTGTTAAGACATGTTGCCTCAGTTAGAGTCTTGGGGGAAAACATTTGTAAAAAAAATGCAAAATGATGAGAGGTTTAGATCCTCTTGGAAAATTAAAAGTTAGTAAGCGGTCAGGTCTGTGTAAGTACTTGATGGATCTCTTGTCAAACTCAGTTGTGAAATCACTGATCAACGCAAAAGTGCAAGCATTCCAACATATGATCTGAAAGCATACAAGGCTGGCACATTGAGCAAGCCACGTTTGGCTTTGAACAAGGCAGTTTTTACAGTTCTGGTTTCAGGGACTTCTTAGGGTGCTTCCAGATGCATGCTAAAACCCATAATTGTCCTGGGATTATATTGGGAATGTCACACATAATTGTGGCATTCCAATATAGTTCTGGGATACTGAGGTGTACCTCATAATATCACTATTACAGGAAATCCAGTAATGATCTGGATTTCCTCTAATAGTGATGTTGCTTGCCTTTCTGCCAGCTCATTTCATTATCACTGCTCTTGTGGCCACATAAAAGCCAATCGAGTGCATGACAATAAACAAAGGGAAGTCAGTGGGCACTTGGGTGGCTTCCTGATAGCCGTAAGAGTGATGATAAGAGAAGGAGCCAGCAAACAGGGGTAAAAGCCTGCAATTCTCTCCCACATCTCATGTGGGCGCCAAGAGGCAATTGTGGGACTTACTTTAGATCCTATGATTGCCTCTTGCTGTCCAGAGGCCCCCTAAGTTGTGATGCTACTGACTTTAGCTTTTTGAATTCTGGCAAACTGAGTTGTGCCACTCCTTACTGTGGTCAGTTTAGTGTTCTGGCATTTCTGAAAGAGTTTGAGGCAGTTTGAAGTCTGACAATTTATATGGCTTTAAGAGGCATCAGGAGCAAAATGCATTTCCCCCCTCTGAGGTTTTCAGACACAACTCTCTGGGGCCCCTCTTTTCACACTGGGACAATAATTTAACATTTGCAAGTCTGAAATTCATTAAGTTTTCTAGGACTAGTAAATAATCAGGGAGTACTGCAATCAAACAGCCAAAGTATTTAGTACTATTAAAGGTATCAAACACAAATCACTGAGAAAGAATCATCTTACTGTTAAGGACGATCTGACCTTGCTGGAACTTTCTGAATTTAAGAACGTTAACATGCATGAGGTGAGGGATAATCTGGTCTATTAAATACACTGAGTTGTGAAAAGAAAACCTTTAGCTTTTTATCCTTGTATTTTCCTGCCCTCTGGTGGCAGGAAAAATCAAGACAAATCATTTTTTTAAAATCCATAGTCTCAGTGATTTTTGCCAATTGCCACATTTCCCATTGTCTTATTGCTTTATAAAACTCCATGGTGTGACACTGCATATTGAACAGGCAAAGACCACATAGAGAATAAAACTCCTTCATAATGAACTAACGGACATGATTTAGCCCCATAAATTAACTGCTCAGTCACTACCCATCTGAAGCACTCCAGGCTTCTTATGATACTGGGCCTATTTGTAGAAATGGTACGTATTTACCAGGGTGATGGTTCAATTTCAAAATCTGTTCAAATAATGGTGAAAAATTGTAATCGTAGTTCAAATTCAATGAAGGGTTGATTTAAAATAAGCAATAATTTCATTACCACTCCCATGAAGTCCACAGCCAGATTTCGGCCGTGTCTTCACAGCAACCCTTATTTCACTTTCCCCAAACCGAGATAACAGAACTGGATGCAAACACGAATTTGCCTGTTCCCATTACTTTCAGCTTAATCGCGTTCAATCCGGGTTCTGAGGACGTACGTGACTCGAGGGGGGACTCCAGTGGCTACCTTTTAAAAGCCGGTTTTCGGGGCTGCCCTGTCCTCTTCCTCCTGGCGTGAACGCGCCACCCATAACAGACCCCTTCACGGAGCCTAGCTGGGTGGCTGCCTTGCCTGGATGGAGGAAAATCGGCAGAAGGCAGACAGCGATTTTTTCCCCTCCTCTCCCGATTGCTTAGGGCGCGCAGCAGAAAATAAACATTCATTCACACATCTCTCCAAACAGCAGCTGCTTTTCTTTCTTTCCCTTTTAAGAAGGCCAGCACTTTCAATAGCAAGATGTTAGCAGGCGTGAATTGCTTGTTTGCTACAGTGAATTGCTATTCGGGCTTCTGCTGCGTTTACAGCTTGCTTTGGAAGCAAGCTATTGGGGGAGGGAAACTCTCGTCCCTTAACACGGAAGAGTTCCCACAGTAAAAAATGTAAAACGTTTCAAGCGCACAAACCGGAGTGAGACCTGTTGAAATGAGGATTAACATTTACAACGCTTTGGGGCGATTTAACACGCGGAAATCGTGTTAAGCCAAACTGCCGTCTGGACTGCGAGGATTCAAAACATTTTGAATTCGAAATAAGGGTGCCGTGAAGACACACTCGTAATCTCATTTGCTGCAGTTTTGGGGTTGTTCCATAATTCTGCTTTGAACTGAAGTTTTTGGATACTGCTAGGGTATCCATCTCCAGAGGGTATGCTAGAACAGTCAAACACAATTCATGCCTCATGGATCTTGTCATCCTTCTTATAGATGTTGGTGAACAACTATTAAGTTGATGGCATGCAATGGCTTTCGTTGGACTTCGTGTGGCGGGCAATGAGTCACTGGCCCTTTCCTGCTTGTGATTTATTAACATGGTCTCTTGTGGTACAGTTGTTAACAATGAGCCACTGATTTGTTCCTGCTCTTGGGTGTTGTCTATTAACATAGTTCTTAATATGGGTTGATTTGTTGTGTGGTTGCTAGCCTTGGGCCGTTGTGTGTTTCCTCTGCTGTTGCCGGTTTATTTTCTTTGTTTTGAAGAGGACCTTCCAATTATTGCCAAGGAACAGTTAAAATTATGTGGATATTGTTTTATTTCAATGGCCTCTCTTGTAGCCCATTCATTGTACTCCTTTGCTCTGGTTATTGCTTCTGTGTTTTCTTTTTCTTTTTTTAATAATTTAATAGGAGTAAAACCATACAGATCAGATAGTACAAGTATCATAAAAACAAAAGTATATATAGATATAATTCAATCATTAACCCTATTCCATAAAGTGGGTAAGGGAATCATCGAAGTCGGACGAGTAGAGGCATTAACAAAAAAAGGTTGCCAGACCGTGAGATAACTTAAGTCCTGTGAGTAACCTTGCATTTCTTTATACATAGTAGCTACATACTCCAGTTTGGCGATTTGCCAAAGTTTGATGTACCATTTTTGAACAGATATTGTACTTAAGTTCTTCCAACCTTGGGCTATTGTTTGTCTAGCTGCTGTTAAAAGAAAGTCAAGCAATAACCTTTTTGGTTTACTCAGTTCAAGATTCAAATCCAATTGTAGCAAGCACAGTTCTGGGGTCAATTCTACACTGGAATTAAGAATAATATTTATTTCTACATTAATCAAGGCCCAGAATTCCTGAATTTTTTCACAGCTCCACCACATATGGAAATAATAACCTTTGACTTTTTTGCAATGCCAACAAAGGGAGGAAGACTTACGTGTTATTTGGCAGATTTGGGCCGGTGTACGGTTCCATTTATGTTTGAGTTTCAGGTTAGTTTCTACTATATTAGGGGCTAAAGAACAGGGTTTAGAAAAGATTATTTTATTCCATTCTGTATCGCTCAAGGGTTGTGTCAGTTCAGCATCCCAAGTTGACTTTAGCCTTGGCATTGGGTCAGGTAGTGTGCCAATTAAAATGGAATACAGTTGTTTAATTATACTTTTCAATGTTGGTTTTAGATTATCCATCAATATTTCCAATTGATTGAGTAATCTAGCTGCGTTCCTTCTTACTGAATCTGACAATAAAAAATGTTTTACACTCTGAGCTATAAGCCAATTACTGGAATTGCCTGATAAGATCTCTTGAAGCTCTTGATTCAAGCTTCCACTTGGAGTATATAGATCTTGCATAATTCTAAATCCCTTTTCTTTAAGTTTGTCCCCCAATAGTTTTGCTTCTGTGTTTTCAAATATAATTTTCTGGATTTTGTCCATGCGTGTTCCTCTAGGGCAGCTTTGTCAGTCTGCATTAGGCATATATGTCTCTTGTGCTCATACTTTCTTTTCTCTATAGTGTCTATGCCCATCCCTATGTAAACCTTGACACACTCACATGGTATTTTGAAAATGCCTAGGGTATGGAGGGGGTCAAATCTGTCTTTTGCTGGGCTCAACATCTGGCCAGTTTTTGTAGAAAAAGTAACGTAGAATAAATAGCCTCAGCCTAATTAGCCTCTTGGAAAGCTACTGAAAACTAGCCTCTTTAGAGGAATGTTACGTCTCATAAAGAAGAAATAGCGAAAAAGTCAAACTAAAGTGACCAAGAACCATTTTTCATTTATCTGGAGACATTGTTGCTCCTTGTTGATCACACAACCTGCCCTATACCAGACGTTTGCAATATTTCACCATCCACAACAATCAGTACCAAGTCTGTATATACTTGGACTCTGGAAACCACACTCAGCACACAAACAGCACAGGCTGCATGCCACCATATGAGAACATGCATGGCAGAATACACAGCAATAGTAGGTCTGACTCAAAGTATGAAACAGTTCTAAATATAAAAATGCAAAAACGTAGAAATTAACTTTTGTGATTTAATTTCTCCTGTCATTTGAAACCTGACAGATTAAAATACATTTACAACTGGGGCTGCAGTTACACCTTAGCATTTTAATCCACATCAGGAAGGCAGGCGAATCCAAGCTGTTTTTGGCCTGGAACGGCTTGGTTACAGCTTCCTGTTACTGTCAAAGGGAATCACAGCCAGGGGGGCGGAGAGAGGAGGCAGATCTGATGACAGAGCAAAGGAATCACCACAGAGGGGGCAGCAAGGTGGCCAATGTGATGACAGAGCAAAGGAATCATGAGGCGAGGAGGCAGATCCAACAATAGAGCAAAGGAATCACCACAAAGCGGGGGGGGGGGTAAGGAGGCAGATCTGATGACAGAGCAAAGGGATCACAGCAAGGAGGGCCAGGGGAGGCAGAGGAAGGGCTGTCGGGGGGAGGGATAAGACTCAGAGCAGAGGCTTGCCAAGGTATCATTTTCTGGTCTGCCAGGGAGCCAGAACAGTGGCCTCCTGGGAATGGATTAAAACGTTAATGCTGTGTTGGGCTAAATGAAGGAAAACCTGAATAGAGAGAGGGAAATCCACAAAAAAACACCCCAGTTTAGCATTTAAAGATGTAACCAAATGGGCTGGAATTCAGACTGAAGATGAATTAAAGTAAAGGTGTAACTGTGACCTGACTAATGGATACCAATGCAATTGTCAGGCAGGGCTGCCATAATATTTGAATGTAAGATCTCTGCCACCTATGTAATTCTGTATATATGTATATAGTAGCTGCCTGTTGTTTTGGAAGTGACAGTTGACACCCTCCTCCCTGCTGGGGTCGAGTGATACATTTTGGCTCCAAGTTTAAACTGGGTTTTGAAAAATAGTTATTGCTCATTGGTTGAAGGCCAAACCCCGCCCAGCTATGAAACATATAAATATGTTGGGCTTTCTGTTCCAAGTTGCTCCCAACAAGAAATGCCCTAATGCTGAGCTGAAATAAATCACTGTTAATCTTTTTAAAGAAAAAGTCTCATGGCTATCCTTTACCAGCCTGACAGCAATCCAAATCTCAGATCAACAGGATCTTATTAAGGGAGTTGTTACAGTGATGTGGATCTGTGGCAGCAGTGCTTCCACTGCTTTTGTTGATATGGAAGTTCTGTTGGTGACAGCCCATTGGTCCTAGAAGTAGGAAAATGGCAAAGTGTTGGTAGCTGGCTCATAGCCTCCAGGGATCTGTGGTACTCCAATCCCACTTACATAATGCCAGAATACCTGTCTTATATTTTTGTTAGTGGCTGCAACAGCAGCAGCAACAGCAACATCCCAAGTGGTGTTTAGATTATCATAGCGATTTCTGCAGAAGACAGTGCTTCCACTACCATATGTCCTAGTTAAAATGCGCACATTTGACATTACAGTTTAAACAGTAGTGGCTGGACTAGTGGGGCAGAGGGCAAGGCAGAAGGAAGTGACAACAGCAATCAGAAAAGATAGAACTAAACGTAGGAAGACACAATAAGGCTGTAACTCTGTTCAAAACTTTAAGACCTCAGTAGATGTAATAAATATACAACACATGTCAAACCACAATCCAAAGTGGTTTTCTCAGTCCATCTAATGATAGGGTTGGTTTGAAAATGTATTTGGCATGATGAACGTTCCAGGTTCAATCTCAGATATCTCTATGTAGCATTGGTGAGAAATATACTGTACGAAACTCTTACCAGTCCTTGAAGGCAACACCAGCAAATTCAGAAATCAACACCACTTGGAACTAACCATATCCTACTGGCCTTCTTGGAGCCTGGGGCAGAGAAAGCAATGCCATTGTCTCCTAGTATGAAGTGCTGTGGTAGGTCAAAGGAACAGGGCATTTTTCTGGCCCCACTAGTATTTATTTGAACATAAGAACATAAGAACATAAGAGAAGCCTTGCTGGATCAGGCCACAGCCCATCCAGTCCAGCATCCTGTCGCACACAGTGGCCCACCAAATGCTCATGGGCATCTCGAGCAGAGACAAAGACAAACCTTCTCCTGCTCTCGAGTCCCAGCAGATGGCCCTAGAAGCGCCCCATTTCCTCCCCCCCCCCAGCCTGAAAGATGCACCTAGGCATTCGTTCTAGTAGCCATTGATACATCTGTCATCCATAAATTTGTCTAACCCTACCTTAAAGCCATCCAGACTGGTAGCTGTCACCACCTCTTCTGGCAGCACATTCCATAGGCCGATGACCCTCTGTGTGAAGAAATACTTCCCCCTGTCAGATCTTATGCTCCTACCCATCAGCTTCATAGAGTGCCCCCTGGTTCTAGTGTTGTGCGATAGAGAAAAGAAATTTTCTCTATCCACCTTTTCTATGCCGTGCATAATTTTATATACTTCAATCAGGTCCCCTCTCAAACGCCGTCTCTCCAGACTGAAGAGGCCTAGACGTTGCAGCCTGGTTTCGTAAGGGAGGTGTTCCAGACCCTTAATCATTCTGGTTGCCCTTCTCTGCACCTTCTCTAGTTCCACAATATCCTTTTTGAGGTGTGGTGACCAGAATTGTACACAGTATTCCAAATGTGGCCTCACTATAGATTTATAAAGGGGCAAAATGACACTTGCTGACTTATTTTCTATTCCCTTCCTAATTATTCCCAGCATTGAATTTGCTTTTTTTGCTGCTGCCGCACACTGGGTTGACACCTTCATTGAACTGTCCACCAAAACCCCGAGATCCCTTTCCTGGCGTGTTGCAGAAAGCTCAGACCCCATCAGTTTATAGACGTAATTTGGATTCTTGGCCCCAATGTGCATTACTTTACACTTGTTAAGATTAAAGCACATTTGCCACTTGGTTGCCCACTCACCCAATGCTAAGAGATCCCTCTGGAGCTCTTGGCAATCTCTTTCAGATTTTACTACCCTAAATAATTTAGTATCATCAGCAAACTTTGCTATTTTACTATGTACCCCTTTTTCTAGATCATTGATGAATAAATTAAAAAGCATTGGTCCCAGTACTGAGCCTTGAGGGACCCCACTTTTTACTTCTTTCCACCCTGAGAAATTGCCGTTTACTACTACTCTCTGCTTTCTGCCCTTAAGCCAGTCACAAATCCAGGACAGAACCTGTCCTTTTATTCCATGGCTGGTGAGTTTACTCAGTAGCCTTTGATGTGGGACTTTGTCAAAAGCCTTCTGAAAGTCCAGATAGACAATGTCTACTGGTTCACCTTTATCCACGTGTTTATTGACACTCTCAAAGAATTCCAACAAATTTGTGAGGCATGATTTACCTTTGCAGAAGCCATGCTGGCTTTTGTTCAGCAATTCCTGCTGCTCCATATGCACACTAATTTTGTCTTTAATAATGGTTTCCATCACCTTACACGGAACTGACGTTAAGCTAACTGGTCTGTAGTTGCCTGGATCACCCCTGGATCCTTTTTTGAATATTGGTGTTACATTTGCTATCCTCCAGTCCTCAGGTACGGAGCCTGATGTTAGGGAAAGATTATATATTTTTGCTAGAAGGTCGGCAATTTCGCATTTGAGTTCCTTAAGGACTCTTGGATGAATACCATCTGGTCCCGGTGACTTGTTAACATTTAGTTTATTAAGACATGCCAGGACCTCTTCCTTGGTTATTTCTGTACAGTTTAACTCTTCAGAAAACACAGGCTCAGCTACTGGCATGTGTCTTCTGTCTTCCTCCGTGAATACGGAAGCAAAAAATTTGTTTAGTCTCTCTGCAATCTCTGCTCATGACCATTTATACATATGGTTTTTTTTAAAAAAAAAAAGCACCTTGAAAGTGCCCCTAACACTTTCATCTTAGAGAGACAGAGGCCCTTTCCGCACTTGGCCTTTTTCTGGAATATATCTCAGGATAGGGGCCTGCTGTCTGCATGCTAATACAGACTATGACAGGTCATACTTGGGGCCTCCCATAGTCTGCACTAGCACGCTGAGAGCAGACCTCTATTCCAGGATATATTCCAGAATAAGCCCAAGTGCAGGAAGGCCGAGAGTGTGCCCCTCATGTTCCCATCCTTTCTCTAATTCACATTTTCTTCTAGCGCAGAATGTTTAGGAGCAGACTGGGGAAGCCACCTAATCACAGCCCTAGAGAACATTTGCTGATGAGATTGTTCAGGAGTCAGTCTGCTTGTCTGCTCTCATGAACACTCTAGGCTAGAAAACATGGAGGAGGACAAAAGGGATCCATGCTACCATCTCTAAGGCAATTCGGGGATGTTTTGCCACATGTGAATGCAACCTATGTGTTTCACATCTCCAAGAGTCCATAGAGCCTGTCATTTATAACCTGCCATGGGAATGTTTTCTGAGTAAAAAGAGAGATGGAACTGTCTTTTCATAATAAGTCATTTTTATGAACGTCAAATGTATCATATTTATCTTTCTTTAAGTTATATTGTGGGTTTAATTGTTAAGTTTTCAAACAAAAAGAACACTTTATACATATCAATGACCAGTTCTGGTGAGTCATTCAAACGTAAGAAATTATAGCTAAAGAGCTGGCTACTTGGATTAGATTTTTTATTATTTTATTATTATTATTTTTGCAGAAGTGAAAGGTATAACAGTGTTATTTTGTCTACTAAACCAACTCTGAAAACTAGAACAGCTGCACAGGAACAGAAAATAGCTGCAATGACCATTTCCTGATCTCTGTAACACAGTACTATTGGAAATGATTAGATAGGTATATTTATAGTTTATGGCATTTATATCTTGTCTTTCTTCCAAAAACCTCAAGGCAACATACATTATTCTCCTTCTCTCTGGCTTAGGCTTCCAAAAGCTGTGTAAGGTAGGTTAGGCTAACATGTACTGGCTGATCTTAACTCATCCACTATATTTCCACTGCTGAATAGAAGCCAGTACATGGTGTGGGTCACTGGGAAGCAAAATGCTTGAATGTCTTAGGGGTCCACACTTGGGAATGCCCAAAGCATTCAAAACTTAGCTGGCACTTAGTTAAGTGCTGTCTAAGTGCAAATGGCCACAACTATTGGATTTTTATATATTCCAAGATCTGAGTACAAGACTTTCCTACGGTCACTTGATCCCTGGAGTGGCCAATCCAGGGACCAAGCGCTTCTATATTGTATCACCAACTGTTAAACTACAAACTGCCAAGGAAACAGTGAATACCAGGAGGTCTACCTCTAGGACTAGTCCCTCGATCTTGGACTCGTACTCTTGTTCTTAGAATATTTAAGCAAATGTTTGAAGACTATATTATTTGTGAGATATTTTAGATGAAGCACTTTTTATTTTGATGCTTACTCTTGCTTTGTTACTATAGACAGAACTGTTTATTACCTAGTCATCCAGATCCTGTGATAGCTTTTATCTTTGAATATAATAGCTGCACAGTAGTTTAGAAGTACAGAATTCCCAACTGGAATTAGCTGGGGTGTGACTCTGAGGTGTTCTAAGACTCCTTGACAGAACTTTGCCTGCTTCCGCATGGGAAGTGGAAGAGTGCTACATGCATTGCCTTCTTCTCCTGCAAATTAAAAGAAGCATCTTCTCTACAGTGGTGTTAAATTTTGGCCTGGCTAGTAGAAAGGAAAGCTTTATTTCCATATATGTTTGAAAAATCATTTTTATCTTGCACATCTAGCAGAGCCTTAACTGTAAAAGGTCAAATTTATAAATCTAACTGCAAAACTGCTGGTTTTGCACTCAGAGTTAGTAGAACAGGAAGATGTAATGAGTGATTACATCTTCCTAATCAGATACTTGTTCCAGGGAGGAAGAAATTCTATAGCCTAGCATAAGCAGTCCAGACAGAAGTTCTTAGTATTGACAGCCCTGTTGTTTCCTGCCAGAGCTGACATGGATAGACTCCATCATGGTGTTTGGAATCTCATTACTTGGTACTACAGACATTGCCATAAATGTGAGAGTGCTTTAACCAGAACAGCTCTAGAATTTATATCTAACGTGTCAGACATGGATATTTGGCCCAGCATATAAAGCAAGGAATTTTTTGGATCTGATTTTCTGCTTTGGTCAAATGGGTTCTGCAGAGCCGGTACAATCCCACCTACTAGACCCCCATCCCTTATTCCCGAGGTGTTTGCTAACCCTGGTGTCAGGTTAGCTTGCCTATACCAGCAAAGACAGAAGAAACTAGGAAGAAAAATTATTTGTGGAAGGTTAGAAAATGGCATGGATAGTTAGCCAGACAAACTCCATCTTTATATATACCTCTCTGGCCCTTTCTAAATTGGCCCTTATTCTGGTGTATATCCTGGGACAGATACCCTGCCATCCGCATGCCAGTGCAGACTACGGAAGGCCCCACCACTTCTTCCAGCATAAAACCAATCAAGTTATGACTCCGACTGTGTTCGCCCTTAAGTTTAAATCCAGGTTCAGTCCACCTTGAGAATGAAAGAGCACATCAGCAAAGTAGTTATTTTCTTTCTGCATTACTTAACTCAAAAGTGGATTTTCTGAGTTTTATAATACTAAACGAAATCAGCTTGTCACTTTGCTGAAGCATTCTCCCATTCTAAAAGTGGACTAAAACTGGATTAAAACTGAGGTGTGAATGCAACCCCCCCCCCCCCCGGTCAGGGTCAAAATCCAATTAAGGAAAATTGTCCCCATTGAGATTGTAAGATTCTGAATAGAATAAATCACGTGGACATGAGCATCATTGTTCTATAAGTGTAGGAACTAGACTGGAATAGTGTGCAGTACCTACAACTCTTTGGAGGAAAGGTGGAATATAAATGGCGCCAATATACTATTATAGGCACTGTATAGAACACGAGCCCTGAGCAGCTTTTTGGATTTCGGACTCTATGCACCCATCGCCACCAAACAGTTCTACAGTACATATAATTGCAATACTCTCCCGCTCCGAAGCAAGCCTGTCTGTCTGCAACCGTGCTTTTACCTTCAAGGGGAATCAAATAAGTCATGGGGTGTTATTCCACTGTCACTAAAAGTACCAATTAAGTACCTATTAATGGGTACAAAAATGCCATTACGTACCCATTTATGGGTACGTAATGGGTACTTTTAGTGACAGTGGAAAAACACCCTTAGTTGGAGCGCCACCAGCCTACCCCGCAGGGCAGTGCAAGGGTTTATGTTCCACTTCAGCATCTTCCTCCCAAGCGCGTACAACTGCGCATGCTCCCTCCGCGGTAGCCTATACGTTCCTCCCTCCAAGTCCTTGCGGCGCGCGCACCTTAACTGTGCCCCGCCTCCTCCGAGTCCGATCCCATCCCTGACTGGACGGACCCCGTGCTTTGGCTGTCGGTTATTGTGGCGTCGGAATCCTGCCAGCGGCGGCGGCGGCGCCGGCCTCACCCGCTGCCCTCCCCCCCCCCACTAGAGACCTACACGCCTCACGGAGAAAGCTTGGGCCTACTATGGCAGACGTCGAGCTGTGAGGGCGGGAGGGGGGCGGAGGGGGAAGGGCCCCTTCCGGCATGGCCGGACGGCGGGGCGCGGGCGGCGGCGGGGCGGCGGCGGCGGCGGCGGCAGGTCCTTTGGGGGAGGCGGCGCTGCAGCCGTTGTCGTCGCTGTCGTGCTGCGGGGGGCCCGCTTCGGCGGAGCCCGCCCGCGAGCTCTTCGAGGCTTGCCGGAACGGCGACGTGGAGCGCGTGAAGCGGCTGGTGAGGCCTGAGAACGTGAACGGCAGGGACACCGCCGGCAGGAAGTCCAGCCCCCTCCATTTCGCGGCAGGTAGTTATGCGGGGCGGGGGGGGGGCGCGTACTAGGGGCCGGCCAGGTGGCTGAGGGGCTGAGAGGGTCGGGGGCCCTGCCTTGTCTTCGGGGGCCGAAGGCTTCTTTATGTTAAGGCTGGACGCGGAAGGAGGGGGACCCGCTTGCCTGGCCCTAGGGGCCTCTGCGGGCTCGTCGCGGGTCTTCTGTGTGTGTGGACAGCGGGGCAAGCGAAGTGCCCCCCCATCTCATCTGCTTTGTGGAAATGAAGCCTTATCTGGGTTAAAAGTTCAGAAGAGCTCAGCAAGACTAGGGGGAGGCTATTTATTTATTATGGGATGCAGCCACATCTGAACACATCCCAGCACAGGTAAAACCAAAAGAGAGACCAAGGTCCCCTTGCTCATTTTAACGAGTTTGGCTGCCTGTGTCTGGAAAACGACACACAGTCCACCAGACGCCAAACCTCCCATCCACGCCCTTTACAAAAATGTCTTTTCATGATGTCTTATGGGTGATCAGATTTTACCCAGATTTTTTTTAAGCCATCAACTGGTAAACGGGTGCACACAAATATACCACTGTTGCATCCGAACTCCTTGTCCATATATCTTTTGAAACTACTAAGTTATATATACACTTGTGCTCTATGTATTTATTGTTGGATCCCTTGTCCTATGTTTCTTCTTAAGAGTTAAGCTTTTGTAAAGGTATTAAATTCCTTGCCCCCCCCCTCCAGAAAAGCTAACAAATGTAGAAGCTAACAAGTGGTTCTGGGTGGAGTTTGTTCATTTGGGCTGATGGTATAACTGGGAGGGGAGGGGAATTTAAGCTACCTTTTATTTACTTCTGTCAGAAGCATCGTAAGGAAAAAAAATAAAATACAAATGAATGACTTAAATAATGATATAAAGCACAGGTTTTTAATTAAAACAGATAAGTACCTATATTAAAATAATTTTTTAAACTACATTTTTTTTCTTGCCCAGAAGCAAGAAACATCAGTAGAGTTCAAGTGCTTCAGTCTCAGATCCTCATAGCTGTACTGTGCTTGCACTTTGGGCAGTTGTACAGATGTATCACAAAATGTAGTAATGTCTGGGTAGCCCCATTTATTTAAAATTTCTTTGAATTGGGCTATACTGATTCATAAACGTATTTATGATTTCCAGTACACTGCCTTGAAAAGTGGTCAGTTGCTCAGTATACTGTTAATTGCTCAATATACTGTTAACATACTCTCTAATGCTCAGAGTTGGTGGTACTCTAGTAGAGAAAAAGATTGCTGCCTCATGTGTTTGTGCAAGTTTGTGTTTGCTGAACATCATTATTGAATTTCCTTGTTGCCTTTCTAAAGATTTATAAGAAAGTAGCAAAGTGAGAGGAATATATAAAAATACATAACAATAATATAATTAATATTGTCTTCAAATTATTGTTTGTTTAAGAAAAGCAATACCAGGTACCCTTATGTGTCCAGAATTTGATAACATATTTTAATGTTATTCATGGCCATGTTTACCTTTTAGATTGGCTTAAGAGAACTTCACAGTACTTTCTGTATGGAAATGTTAAAGCTAATAAGAGGGTTTACAGTCTTACCCCGTTTCTGCCCTTAGGCTATCCCAGGATAAGCTGGGATGGATTCCTTCTGGCCTGGAACAAGACCGTCTACATTCAGAGCTAATGCTGGGGGCTCTGAAGGTCACGTACAAAAGCTTATCTTCAGAGCTTCGGGGGGGGGGGGGAGGGGAAGATTTCAGTAACATGCCTTGTTGCACCACCAAAATGGGTCCGCAGTGGGTGTACTGGACTGATATACCACCCCTTGCATGCTGGTTGACCTCAGTATCAAGGGCCCTGGGCCCTTATTTCAGAATATTTTCTGGAAGATCTCAGGTGAGGCCTGCCATAGTCTACACCAGCATGTTGATGCCAAGCCTATGTTCTCAGAAATAATCCACAATAAGGTCCGGTGCAGAAAAAGCCTTGGTCTGCTGGTAAATTGGAGTAAGGCATCATTTTGAGTAGCCTGGTCTTGACTATAGCATGTCCTGTGTGGAAGGAGGGGTCTCCTCCATCCCTCAGTAGTGTGTAAAAGGGAAGCTCCCTAAACCCTTTCTTTGTACTGAGCCTAGAGCACATGTAGAAAGGGCCTAAACTTTTAAAAATGCTAGATCAGGTAAACCAGAAACCGGATTACACATTTTGACTTGTTAGGATTGTTACACAGGTATTGAATAAGCTCCA
Organism: Aspidoscelis tigris stejnegeri; assembly: GCA_023333525.1. Classification (NCBI taxonomy): domain Eukaryota; kingdom Metazoa; phylum Chordata; class Lepidosauria; order Squamata; family Teiidae; genus Aspidoscelis; species Aspidoscelis tigris. Next base: position 83,007,217 of record JALMGA010000002.1, on the reverse strand, counting down.
GATTCTTTCCTGGGATGTACATAAAAAAAGATACAAATAGTTCCAACAGTTGCCTGCTTATTCCCTCCGCCTTTCCAGTATTTGGAGGAATGCTGGTAAAGTTTGCCATTGCATATCTCCGGTTCCAAGAGCAGGCTCAAATGACTAAGCCTTCCTTTCCTGTGGGAAAGATAACTGGGAGTTTCTTTGGAAGCCACTGTGTAAGATTATTTTGTGACTTTCATCCAGATGAGTGTGCCAAAGATATTAGCCTTAATGATGAAGCTGATGGAAGAGATTGTAGCCCAGTAAGCAAAAGATAGTTTTGCATGCAAACAGTCCTGGCTTCAGTTCCCAGGATTTCCTTGGACAAAGGCAGCGGCAAACTGTTTCTCTATCTTTGCTAAGGAAACTGTGTAACTGTTTCCATATAGACACCAGGAATTCTGCTGACATAGGGTCCATTGGGACTCATCTTTTATACAGTGAAGATTGCATCGACATTGCAGCTTGTTCTGCTGTTGCCCAGAGGCATCTCCAAGAAATATATACAGGGTTCATATTCAGTAACAAGCACTTCCTGCAGCCTCCTCCATTTTGCACAATTTGTGCAACAGTTGAACTAACTGTGAGTTCAGAAATGATCCATAAAGGCATTTTATTGCACATTTTGCAATAATGGCAACTTAGTAGACTCTAACAGCTGAACAGTCAGTAACTATCAGATGGTTTCTGTGATTATTAAAAAGCTGTTCTGTATTTATTATTTATATTTGTCTGCCACTGTCTACCCTAAGGTCTTGGGGTGAGTTGCAACAGTTAAAATGTGTAGAAGCCCATATCTTTTAAAAAGCTAAACTGTACAGGATCCAGAGGAGGAAGATAACTGCTTTTTCAACAAATGGAGCAGGCAAAGAGGAATATTTTTATTAACTGTTTGTAAGAAGGGTATGAGGCATTATTTCCTTGGCTGTTTCTGCACAGACTTCGTAGACCCCATTAAGCATCCGATAAGTACTCGTTTGGTACAGATTTGCTATGTACCTTCTGCACTGAGGACCCATTAAGACCCTTTTGGGATTGTGTCATCCGCACAAGTGTTGCAGAGTTCTGGGTATAATGGGGTCTTTGGGCCTTTAAATCTGGATTATCAGTAGATCCCTTTAATTGTGTCTTCAATCCGGTCTTGTGCCACAAGGACTGGATTTCAGAGCATGCTTCCACATGCTTCCCGGGCCAAAGGGGTCCAGGGGTAGGCCTGGAGGCTGCCATTTGCAGTGGGGTGGCTCTGGTTCCACGCCTCTATACACACCCTACATGTCCTACATAGAAGTCTACAAAGCTACCCACAACCTACATAGCAGCTACGTAGGCAGCCACATAGCCATGTCTCCTTCATACCCACTGTACCAGGAAGTGACTTTTGATTGACAGTTTAATGGGCCAGTCGTGCTACACTGCCGGCAGACCTTCCTCCTTGGGCCTAATCGGGGCTTCAGGATGCTTGCTGCAGCATCCACATGGCAGCCCTGTTTAGCAGCCGTTGCCGTCGGGTTCTAAACACCCCATGAAGATGCATGGAATCTCCTTATGGAACTCAATGGACTGGATTGAGCGACAACCAGATCTTGGAGATCTGGATCTCCTTAATCTGGATTAACTGCGTTAAGTGTGGAAACAGGCTGCGGTTAGAAGAGGCAAGGCTTTAATCTTGACCTGTAGATCTATTTTTCATGCATCTATATAGGGTGAGAAAATATCTTGTCAGTTGTAGTCTTAATTATTTAGATTTTATTCACAGCATTTTCTCAACAGTTACTGTGATAGGAATGAGACAGAAGGCCCTACAAGAGGACCGTTATTAGAAGGACCATTTGGCCCAGGCCAAATGTCACACTGTCATAAATTCTATTCTTTTTAAAAAGCATGCAATTCTTTACATACAAATATTTTTACCCTCTTTCCAAACAGTGAGGAGCCTCAACAATCTGAAATGCCCTGGGCCTCATTTCAGCTGTCAGAGAACCTGTGAGACATTGTCTGAAACAATAACATCAGTTTCAATGTCACAAGAAATCAAACATAGTTATGCTTTCTTTTTGGTTTCTTGCTTGTAGCCCTGGAAGGTTTTTAAGCATCACATTTGCAGAAGGATCTTGGATGCCAGGAACTTGATGGGAAAAAGAGGAAGAGCCATTTGGTCATTTGAATTTCCATTTTTCTTGCCTGCAAGCCAATAATCCCAAATCCTCAGAATTACAGTATGCTACCATGGGCTTGAACTTCCATATATATAAGTCTAATTAGTTGTAGTCCTGCACCATTTCATGAGGGTGTCAAATTTATTGGTTGGGAACTTCATGAGATGCAGTTTCAGGTGTTATTGGATGGTACTGGAAGTTTGAGTGGTTTTGTAGTTGTCACATGATTTGGTTTTTATGTGTAAAACATCTACAAAATGGGATCTGTATTATTTAAGAAGTTCAGTTAAAGCTTATTTGCTGATTTTGCTATAGAGATGTAAAACCCAAGAAGATGGGGGAGATCTGACAAGATTTAGGTTTTTTTTCCACTTCTCCCTTAATCTGGATCTGAGGAGGTACCCGATGCATCTCCATGGGCGATGTAGCACCCAATAGCAATGGATGCTAGGCATGCTCACTGTGGAAACGTCGGAGCACCCATGTGGCGATTCCAACTCTACCCACGTTGGGCCTGTCCATCACCCCATTTTGGGGTGGGGGGCAAACTCCAGAGCTTGGCGAAAGCTCCGTAAAAAGACCTTGTAGAAATGGCTTAACCTCTGAAGACTGTGCCATTTTCTGGAGTTTTGTTTGGAGCTGTCTTTGGAGATTAGGCACCGGTTTCGAAGCTTTGGTTTTGGGGCACGCCCCGATGAGTGCCCCCCTTTGAACCTGCCCCTAGACCCTATTGCCTGATTGCTGTGCCAAATGCACACTGTATAATCCGGATTTCATGGCTGAAGACTGGATTGTAGACCCCTTTAATGGGATCTACAGGACCCAAAACAAATGTGACCTTAATGGGGTCTGCAGTGGAAATGGGGTCTTCCTGCTCTGAGCCTAATGGGTCCTTAATGAGTCCCTAATGGGTACTTAATGGGTATCTAGTGCTAGTGGGGAAAAAACCCCTAAGTATCCCTAGTCTGTAATTGGGAGAGGTAGAGTAACTCTAGCCATAATCTTGCATATAAGTGTCTGAAGATACTATAGTTGAAAATTACCTGCCAACATTTTTCCATGCTCTACCCTATTCACAATATGTAAGATATTCCACAGATTTAGGTAATTAATGCTGAAGCTATGTGGCTAGATTTGAAAAGGATGAGCCTTTGAAACCATTTGAACAGCAGGAGGTAAAACAACTGGCTGATTTACAGCTGATATGTAGGAGTTTCTAGTTCCCAATATTATCAAGTAGGTCTTTTATCTTTTAGCCTTAGTATTTCTTTTCTGTGGAGGAGAAGTATTCATTTTGACTTGGTCTTTGACTAGGTCTGTCATCTGAGTTACAGTATTCAGAATTTCTGAATTTTGGTAGCTTGGCTGTAGAATTGCTTCTCTGGGTGTTTTTCCACTAGCACTAAGTACCCATTGAAGCACCCATTTGGCTGAGAGCCGGATGACCCCATTTACACTTCAGACCCCATTAGGGACACATCTGTTTCCACCACAGCTAGGGAAATCTAGATCATATGGGTCCTTCGGGACCTATAATCCAGATTTCGCATAGACCCCATTAAAGGGCTCTACAGTGGGTCTTCAGCCTTCAAATCCAGATTATAGGGAGCCTGTTTCCACTGCAATTGGGCAATGGGGTCCAGATTAAGGGAAGTATCCATTCCTTAGGTCGGGATCTTCTTAGATCCGGATCAAAGGAGCTCAGTAGAAAAACACCCTCTATGTCAGTGATGGTGGACCTTTTGAGCTTGGTGTGTCAAAATTCACAAGAAAACCTAGCTTACCTCGGGTGCTGTGTCACATCTAGAAATATCCATAGTCTAGTAAAAAAGTTTTGTTTTTGATATATGTATTTTATTAAAAGCAAAAACAAATAATTCTTTACATTGGCTAAATCTTCAATTGAAGGTTGGTATTTCGTACACTTCAAGAACAAGCAAGCACTACATGCCCAGGTGCCAGGGTGACCAGGTGTGTCACCCAAAAAGGCTTGGCGTGTCACCTGTGACACGCGTGTCATAGGTTGGCCATCGCTCCTCTATGTGTTCACTAAGCCGGTTCATGATTGATAAAACTGAAGAGAAATAATTGATCCTGGCCTAAGCTGCTTGCATTTGCCTCCACCCAAGCAAGCCCCTGTTTTCTTCCTGACTCTGACTGGTCAACACAGAAATCACGCAAGGGTGAAGTATGTACACTCCTAGTATGGGATCATTTCATAAGTAAATCTCGGAAATGTAGGCTCAGATTTTCACTGTTTCCAGTCAGTGCTAACTGTGGCCAATGTTCCTTACCAACAACCCTGCCGTATTTGTTGGTGCTAACAGTATCCTTGGGAGTGGCTGTAGCTCACTGGTAGAGCAAACTACCTGCAAGCAGAAGGGCTGCCAGTTTGATCCTCAGCCTTGCTCCAGAAGTAGGCAATGGCAAACCACTTCTGTATCTTTCCTGTGGAGATGCCCATGCAGTCAACCAGAGTTGGCCATGACGTAATGATATCCAGTAACGATTATAATGAAGATTTTAAGAAATACGAGTCATAAAATACTGTATTCTTTCATGGTTTCAAAAATAAATAATTGTATTTGATTAATCATTCAAACAATCATTTAATGATTATTTGATTCTTAGCCAGGGAAGCACAATTTTTTTCTTTTTTACCCTTTTTGGTCATCATGGTATTACAGAGTTTGAGAACTCTTTTTAAAGTTAGAGAACATGGAAGTACAAAGAACAACTAGTTTAATTCTCCTTTCAAATAAAGTTTATTTCAGTGGAAATATTTCTGTGGCTTCAACATTTCTGGACATGCTACAAGCTTACTGTTTATCAATTTTATTTTTAATTTGGTGAGGTTCAGCAACCCCAAGGCATCCTTTTCATTCTGGTATTCTTGGAATTCTACCAGAAAGAGTTGACAAGCGATGTTTTGATTTCTCTTGGCTCTCATATTTTGTAAACTATCTCTATCGTACTGTGTTTTCATTTCAGGTTTTGGCCGAAAGGATGTAGTGGAATACTTGCTTCAGAGTGGTGCTAATGTTCATGCTCGTGACGATGGAGGCCTCATTCCACTTCATAATGCCTGCTCTTTTGGTCATGCTGAAGTTGTCAATCTTCTCCTGCGTCATGGTGCAGATCCTAATGCCCGGGATAATTGGAATTACACTCCTCTTCATGAAGCTGCCATTAAGGGGAAAATAGATGTCTGCATAGGTAACAATCTAAAACAAAAAAATGAAAATGACCAAGTTGATCAGTAAAAAAATAACTGTGTTCTGTAACCAGGCAGTTTCTTTATTAATCCAGTCAAAATATCACAAAACATTGCAGAAACTGGTTTTGATTTGGGCACTGAAGGTGAGACACCCTCTTCCAGTACTTTAAAATTGGCCCATTAGCAAGTATATAAACTGTTGAACTAGAATTTTTAATTCAGTGATATTTAGAAAAAGCAATATAAATAGTGATTTTCTAGTAGGAATGGCAATAGACATATCAGTGTGGGCAACCTTTTTGGTGGGTCAAGGCCCACATTCTCTTGGGGAGAAATATTTAGGGGCACACAGTGGCAAAGTCTTAGCTAGGACAAAACCAATTCCTCTTTTGCTGCTCCTTTTCTCCGTTTCGTTCTTCCATAATTTATCTGTTCAGAAGCTAAATGTTTTTGAATGAGCATCAGATGATACAAGCACCTTTTGTAACCCTTTTCCAGCTTGTAGGCTGCTTCCAATTCCTTGTTCCATTTTTCCCCATCTCCTCAGTATGCTGTTAGTTAAGCAGAAACTAGAAGTACTGGAAGAAGTGTGCATAATCATGAGAAGTAATAAGTGAATTTAGCATGATTGACTTAAGTTTCTGTTGGTAAATGTTTATTGACACTTTTCACTACTTGGCAGAAGGACAACTGTGCACCCAGAAAAGCTGCATGGAAAGTTTAATTTAGGGAACCCATGGAAATTGCCCAAATGAGCAAACTAAAGCCAACAGTGGAAAAATGCAGCTGTTGAGAAGGTTGTGTTCTGCATAAACCAAAAGTTAATCCTTTGTTTAGCTTCTTTTCATAGGAAGCTGCCACTCACATAGGTTCAGAATATCATTTATTTGAGCATGCTGGAGATGCTGACTGCATTTACTTGTTAGCTGCATTCACTGTTAACAATAAGTCAAGTGTTTCTGACTTACAATTGTTTTAGCATAGCATATTAGTTCACCCAGTTGGAAATTTCTAATAGGACAAATCCTTGGCTTCCTGTTATTTTCATATCACAGCAATTCTTGATCACTAGCCAGTTTTTGTTGTTTATGAAGAAGAGTTAGCTTTTCTACCCTCCTTTTCTCACCCATTCAAGGGGACTCAAAGTGGCTGACAAAGCTTTCGATTCTTCTCCCCCACAACAGACACCCAGTAAGGTAGGTGGGGCTGTGAGACCTCAGAAGAGAGCTGTGACTAGCTGAGTGTCACCCAGCTGGCTTCATGGAGAAGTGAGGAATCAAATACGGTATTCCCAGATAAGAGTCCAGCTTCCTAAGACAAACTGAGTGTAGGTTATTGAGTAGCAACAACCCTGATTCCTTTTTCAGACATATTGGAAATCAAGGCATTCTGGTTTCCCTGTGATCTCAACCTAGAATTAAAATGAGGTTTGAGGGGCTGAGACATATGTGTTAGCATTCTTACTGATAATTTATCACAGCTGACAAGGTCCAACGATACCAATTTTTTATTCTTCCTTGAATCCCAGACATTTCTTAAATTGCCACTCTTACAGAGTTTGGTCCCCTTTGAGCAAAGGCTCCAATGAAAAAATTACTTACGCTACACAAATATTCTTCCAAAGCCCTTAATTGGATAGGAATGCAAATTCATTTTTGGTTCTGAAGAAACTAATGCCTTCATTCCTTTTAGTATTGTTGCAGCATGGTGCTGACCCAGCTATCCGTAATACAGATGGAAGAACAGCACTGGACTTAGCAGACCCATCAGCGAAAGCTGTACTTACAGGTAAGTGGGGAACTAAACCCAACTTTTGGCTACCTTCTACAGCTATTTTTTTCAAATTCTTACAAAGTGCTACAGATTCAGAGTATTCCTGGTTAGAGTCATAACTGAATCTGAAGTTGCTCTTTTGCAACATAGTATTCCTTCCCATTAAGGAAGGGTGAGACATTCAGCAGTCGATGTTCATTCTTTCCTGCACTGCTTCACAAGGTCTAGGAACCCTTTTTGAAGTGCAGACGCCCTCTTTTTCCATGCACAACCAGAGATCTGGATCTTGAAGATACCTGAAGACCCCATTGTGGACACATGAAATCCAGATTTAAGGGCCTGAAGGACCCATGAAATCCAGATTTCTCCTGCCCTCATGGGGACAGGGCCTTGCAGATGGGGCCTTCAGTGGGGTCCAGGTGGGGACAAGGGCTTCCCTATTGGTACCAGTCAGGTACTAATCAGGTTCCAAATGGGGTCTTAGAAGCATTCTAAGCCCTAGTGGGAAAAAGCCCAGAGAGGAGGAATTGATTGCCTCCTCTTCTAGCAGGAACATCTCTTTAGAAGAATTCTGGTCTTAGGAAGTTTGACTTTTATTAGAAGCAAGCCACACTCTGCATATAAACAAGAGCTGTCTAATATTTTATCTTACAATTGATTAAAAATGTAATTCAAAACTGGTAACCTGGATGGTTTCGAATAACTGAGTATTAAATCTTCATAGTTTAAATATATTTGCTTGTCATAGAATTCAATGAAAACCCCAGATCTTCTGTCCTGGAATTAGAGGGCAAATTGCAGAGAACTGTGCTTATTGTATTTCCATTACTGCAGCTAATAAGGTGGCGCCAAGTTGTGAAAGCCCCATAATCAGGAGTTCTGCTGTTACTATCAATAAGGGAAAGAAAGTGATAGACTTTCTAGAGATACACAAGAACTGATTCCTGATAAACTAGAAGGTTTCACAGGATTTGCTATTAGATCATACATAGAATAAATTTGGACACATAGATGATTGTGATATGACTGAAAAACATAGTTCTACAAAGAAACATAGTTTTGTTATTGTTACAATATATCAGGTCGATGATAATGGCAACAACACCAAAACCCATTGGCATACCCAATAAATGGAAATTATTTTGTTTTACCTAACTGGCACTTTGGATTTAAACTTTTTGGGCTGAATTATTGTTAAAATCCACAATGTATTTCAGACTCACACTTACAATCCTCTATAGAGTGCCTGACAAGGAAGACCTCCTGTACTAGTATATTTTAGTGAAAGGTTAAAATACATTCTAAAATAAGTTCCAAACCCAAAAGGGAAGCCAAGTACTTTGATAATTCCAGAGGAATGTTTATCAGTACACAAAACACTGACTAAAGATAGCAAAACCAAAGGGATATTAGAGAAATTCCATATTGGTAAAGTGTCAGAGGAGGAGAAGCTGTGACTGGCCCAAGGTCACCCAGCTGGCTTCATGGAGGAATGTGGAATCGAACCTGTTTCATATTAGAGAACCTCATCCTTTATCTTTTTATTTTCAGGTGAATACAAGAAAGATGAACTCTTAGAAAGTGCCAGGTAAGTGGTAATAAAGAAAACCTAAATTATTTCATGTATTACCTTTTTCTGGAGGAAGCAGGGATGTACAAGGTTGTAGCAGAAAGGGTTATTCTGATATGTAAAGAGTTAAAAAAATATTACTGTGGTATTATCGTCTGACCTATATGCTATTATTTGAACAGAATAGCAGTGCATAGAAATGAACATGGGCTAAAGATTACTCTCACAACAGTCATTTTTTTTACCCTAAGTTGAAGGCTTGTGCTAAGTGGTTAAAAATGGGGTTTTTCCCCCTAAGCACTAAGTACCCCTTAAGGACCCATTAGGCACCCATTAAGGACCCATTAGGCACAGAGCAGAAAGACCCAATTTCCACTGCAGACCCCATTAGAACCACATTTGTTTTCACCAGTTCTAGGGAAATCAGGATTGGATGGACCCTTCAGGACCTATAATCCGGATTTCCTGTAGACCCCATTAAAGGGTTCTACAATGGGGTCTTCAGGCATCAACATCCAGGCGTTCCCTGCCGGGCTCCTCCCCACCCTGCAGCTATCTCAGAGGGCAGAGGATTTAGGAGAGACGCCGAGCGACATCTGGGCATTCCCTGCCGGGCTCCTCCCTATCCTGCAAGTACTTAAGAGGGCAGAGGAACAGGAGAGATGCTGAGCAACATCTGGGTATTCCCTGCCAGGCTCCTCCCCACCCTGCAGCTATCTCAGAGGGCAGAGGATTTAGGAGAGACGCCGAGCGACATCTGGGCATTCCCTGCCGGGCTCCTCCCTATCCTGCAAGTACTTAAGAGGGCAGAGGAACAGGAGAGATGCTGAGCAACATCTAGGTATTCCCTACCAGGCTCCTCCCCACCCTGCAGCTACCTCAGAGGGCAGAGGATTCAGGAGAGATGCTGAGCAACACCCGGGCACTACTTGCTGGGCCCTTCTCTCCCTGCAAGTCTACTTAGGAGTAGAAGGGGACAAAAAGAGTGCTCTGCCGGATGGGGCTCTCTCCCTTCTTGCACAAAATATGATTATGAAAATTCCATTTTAAAAAAGCATTTTAAATTCTGATTCTTCAGACTGCTCTGCAAGGGCAAAAGAGGATTGATTTTATAAAGGGGGAGGCAACTGTAATTCAGGTTGCGTAAGAGGCATCATTAGGCAGAAGCTGTGGTCGTTTAGAGGAAATCTTGGTGTGATCCCACTACCATTTCTCATTGTGAGAAAGCCATACATAGGGAGTACCAGAATAGGTGTATCGTATCTTCTGCACTCTGCTTCGTTGTTGGTTTACATTTGAACCAAATGAAACAGTCTATACACCTGACACAAAACAATCCAAGCAAAACCCAAAAGTTTGAAGACACGTTTAAATCAAAGTAAAAGTGTTTCGTAATATCAAAATTAAGATAACATAACAAGGTGTTTAACACTAGTGTAAAGCTGTGCTGCCCTGTAATGAGAAGGACAGTAGGAAATAGCAATGGAAAGGAATTGTAGAAATAGTAAACAGTCACAGATGTGGAATCATTGTCCATTTGTAGTTGCTACTCTTCATAGTTCACAGACAACCAGGACGTTTAAAGATGAAACTTTTCATTTATAGATGGAATGTCAATATCAGATATAGACCTGTGAGGACTTGGTTTCTTATCCAGTCATGCAGCTCAGCCAAACACGTTATAACAATTATCAATCAAGGGCTTGAGTGTATGAGAATGAAAAATTGTTGTGTACATAATGTATGATACAAACATGCTTCAACAAACTGCAGTTTATCACATGCCTAATTCAAACAAGTGTTTTTGTGTTTTTATTCGTTGAGACATTCATTTTACTGTTAGTAGTGATTCTGCAGTGTTGTCTAAGCTAGTATGAGAACATGTCATGTTCAAGAGTAATAATTGCCTTTTAGGAGTGGAAATGAAGAAAAACTGATGGCTCTTCTTACCCCGCTGAATGTCAACTGTCATGCAAGTGATGGCAGAAAGGTATTTTTAAAAAAATTTAAAACACTCACCTGAAGCATAAGATGAAAATTATGTTTTGTCCAAACGTTTTCTTAAAGTGTTCAGTTTAGTTTATATGTTAAAACTGTTTGACGGAATAGTTTACTAAAATAGAGCTATATACTGTATGTGGAATAAGGAACATTTTAGTAGAAAGCATCAAACTTTTATATGGTTTTTTCTGAAAAAAAACCCTCTTGCTATACATTCTCTTCTGTTTTTGCAGCATCCATAAGCACTGCAGTTCTGTAATGAATGCGACATTTTAAAAATGCACAGTATGGTCTCTGAATCTGTTATTTGCCATGCTTGTTATTATTCACCAGAACCTGTTGAATGAGCTGTTCTTCTACCTTTGTATTTAATGATTTAAATTCTTTCATTTCTAGTCAACTCCATTACACTTAGCAGCTGGATATAACCGTGTTAAGATTGTGCAGTTGCTATTACAGCATGGAGCAGATGTACATGCTAAAGATAAAGGGTGAGTACGTGTTGTAAAACAGTAATACAATTTTTAATAGATGTTATTAAAATGCATTCCTATTCTGAAACAGGGTTGCCTCTTGGCATCTTTTCCATTAGTAAGTCATCTTGTGTTTTTAGGTCACTGAATTTTTTTCCTCATTTTATTAATTTATTTAACTTTGAAAGTGCATAAAACATAAACATCTTAACAAGTGCAAACAGTAACAGCAATAGAATCTAATTATTATATAGACTAAGCCTTCTAATAGGACCGGACAGGTTTCTTGACCCTTATTTACTTTACCATGTGATATTCAGGAAATAAAGATTGTAGTTTGTCCTGAAGAAATTGAAGAGAATGTGAGTCTGCGATCCTGTATTCCAGAGATTCTTTTGCCCTTTTGATGAATGATTCCCATTTGCCAATACATTTGTTTTGAATTCAAATGCTTGCATTTTGTCTCTTTGTGCCGTGATCAGTTCGTTAGTGAATAAAGTCCACGTTCTTGTAATCCAGTTGCCTATGGATAATCGCTGTGGGTGTTTCCAGAAAAGGGCTACTTCTGCTTTGGCTGTAGTGATCAAAGTTCTTAATAAATCACTGTGATGGGCAGAGGCTCCTGGCTTTAAAATACAGCAGGAATACCATAGCCGGGGACAGGTCAAATGGCTGGGATGTTATGTTGTTTAGGGCTTGTTCAGTTAATCCCCAAAACGCCCATATTACTTTAGAACTTCACCATAAGTGAAAGTAGGAGCCTCTCGCAGTACCCCCGTTCCAGCATTGTGGTGAAAATTTAGTATTGATTCTATGAATGATCAAAGGTGTTCTATACCACCTGTATAAAACTTTAAGCAATTGTTCTCATTCAGATTGGGACTTGAACGACAAAAACATCTTGCTTAATATTTTTAACCTTGTGTTCTCCTCCAAAATAATATTACATTCCGACTCCCACATAGATTTCCGACCCAATAAGTTGCTTACATTGTGTTCAGGAAGAATTCTATATAGGATCGAGGGTATACCTTTTTCTTTGTGCCTGATATTGTCTATAATATGTTCAAATGCCGTTAAGTTCCTGTTACCTATTTCTTCTCTCTGTATTCTTAAAATTATGTTTCGTACCACAAGGGGAATAAACCAGTTCTTAGACCCTGAGCTTAACATTTCTTTGATAGTATGGGAGGGTAATGAGGTAAAGTTTTTTTTGTCGAAAGTCCCTTAGAGTTATAAAGCCCTGTCTTTCCAAAATTGTCCATATAGCCTTGGGTATGTGTTCTTGCGCCTGTACCACAGACCAGAGGGGAGATAGTGAAGAAGGTGGTGGGGGTGGGGGAGGTGTCTCTGCCATCTCTTCCAGCAAAGCAATATGCTTAATGTCAATGGGTTCATAATGTCCCAGCATTTGGGGGGTATAGCTTTTTCCCTCTCAATCTCCACCCAGAGTGGGGGAGCTGGAGAGAGGAAGGCTATAAGTTTATGTAGTTGGTAAGAATCATGGTATAGTTCAAGAGAGGGATATCCCCAGCTCCCTTGCTTTGGTGGTCGCATTAAGATTTGTGTAGACATTCTAGATCTTTTCCCTAGGAAGATGTAGTTATCAATTTTCTTAGTCCATTCCATACAGAGTTTATGGGGAGTCTGAATAGGGACCGTCCTAAACAGAAAATGCAGGGCTGGGATAACTTTCATTTTGACAGTAGCTATGCAACCCCCTAAGCTGAATAATTTTCTTTTCTTCCATTTAATCAATTGGGCACATAAGGTCACTGAATTTTTAATCTTAATTGAGTGATGCTTCAAGTGAGGCATTTGAAAAATTATATTTCATTAGAGCACTTTATCCTTTCCAGCAGGATGTTGTGTTTTCCCCAGTTGCCGAGTTCTAGAACTCCTTGTGTTGCTGACTCACTTTCAGAATTAACAGGGTTAGTGTGCACTGTGCCCCTTTCAGTTGAGAGATCTTGTGCCCCTTTGCAGCGTTTATGCAGATAGTCATTATGAAGTTAGTTAATGCCTATTTTTGCAATATGTGTGCACTTACTCATTGGATTTTGCTTTTGTGTTCAGAGATCTTGTGCCTCTTCACAATGCATGCTCCTATGGCCATTATGAAGTAACTGAACTTCTAGTAAAGGTTGGTCTCTTGATTCTTTCATTGTTGAAAAGTTGCTGAGATTGTTTAATGTTTTGCTTGCAGTTAAATTGGAAAAAATCACCTACCATCAAGATAAGATAAGCTTCAGAGGTGCAAAATAGGCTTAGCAATGAATACAATTAATATAGGGTCAATAATTAGATTGTATAGGTTATAATCAGCCTATAGAAGGGAATGTTGAATTGATATTTAAATAGGATTTGACTGCTCAAGTCATTGTTAGGTAATTTTCACCTTGATTTGAATTGCACTAAGGTTTTTTTATAAAAGTTATCACGAAGTATTGAAAACATGACTTTTCAATAGCATCAGAACTGTGTTTTAGTATTGCCTAGGAGATAACGCTGATATTCTTTTTGTTCTCTTAGCATGGGGCATGTGTCAATGCAATGGATCTGTGGCAATTTACACCTCTACACGAAGCAGCTTCTAAGAACAGAGTAGAAGTGTGTTCCCTTTTGCTGAGCTACGGTGCTGATCCCACACTGCTAAACTGTCATAATAAAAGTACAATTGACTTGGCTCCAACACCGCAGTTAAAGGAACGATTGGCATGTGAGTGTGTAGAAAAATTTAATTGCACAGGAGAGATTTTTTTCTTGTAGTTTTAATTAGGGAGTTTTAATTTGGATTTTGCATTCAGCCTATAGCAGATGTAATCAAATAGTGGTCTTCAGATGCTCTTGAACAATTCTCCCTTCAGTGCTACATGATGACCCTGGTAACCATGCAGACCAGCACTGTCAATTCAAAGACTATCAAAGGTTCCAAGCATAACTTAATTCCTTTCTCTTTGAAACTAGAAGAATGTCTCCAAGACTGCATCCAAACATCAGTTAGTTATTCTGGAATATCTTTGCTTTTTTATGGACTGTCCAAATTCAGCAGAAAAAGCAAATTGTTTATACTTCTTAACAGAAAACTGTGGAGGTTCTTATTAGAAAGGTTTTAACAATAGCTTGAAAGAAACATTCATCTAGCAAAAGCAAAAACTCCTTGTGATAATATTTTGGACCTGTGTGTATCTGTATTCCACAAAACCTGTTTCATCTTCTAGATGAATTCAAGGGTCACTCACTGCTACAAGCAGCAAGAGAATCCGATGTAGCTCGTGTGAAAAAACATCTTTCTCTTGAGATTGTAAATTTCAAGCATCCACACACTCATGAAACTGCCTTGGTAAGATACTATGTATTTTCAGTTAAAGTTACATTGTAGTTAGGACAAAGAACTACTGTGGAGTGATATAGAGTATTTGTCAGACATGACTTTGAGGGGAAATGTGTTCCTTCTATTTTTAATCTCTTTTAGTTTCCATATTATTCTAACTCTACCCACCCATATAATGATTCTTTCAAAATAATAGTTATCAGGGGAAAGGATAAAGATCTAATCAAATGTGATAGAGCAGGGATGGAGAATTGCTGGGCCTCTCCATTTAACATTCAGGGTCCTCTCCTAATTCATCATCAGTAATTTGCCTTGAAATCAGTTGCTGTCTGCCCCTGGAGCCAATGAATGTCTGTTTTGAAGCCAGGGAGAGGTAGGTGAGTAGATATGGCTGTATGTATATTATAGCTACAGAAAGAAATATGCGTCCTATATGTGTTTAACACACATTAAAATGTGGCCTTTGAAACAGGCTTCTAATATTGAAGGTAAATTACAATTAAACCACAAATCACGCTCATGGAGGGAGACTAACCTATTTGCTGTGACTTGCATCCCATCCTCCCCAAATCATTCCTCACTTCCATTGAAGAAAGCCTTCGGCAAGCTCCATTAGGGACAATTTGGCATCGTGTCTTAGTTGCAGTATTCCCAACAATACTCCCCATTAATGATTTTGGGCAAAAATTGAAAAATTATTTTTAAAGGTTTACTGATCCTCAAGCCACTCCGGCAGTATGAGTATATGTGTGAGAATGAGTGAATTGATAAGTGGGTATGTGGCACATATTACAGATGATGTGTATGAACTGACATCACTGTATTTCTAAAAAAATGTGCTTTGGGCAACTCTGTCCCCCATTGTCACACAGTTGCTAACTGTTAGTGGTTACAAAGAAATGTTGCTTTACATTTGGGAAAAAAAGCTTCCTACCCAAGCTGTAGAAAAAATACCTGAATCAATAAGCAGAGAAAAAGCCAGATAACCCGTCACAGTATTTGAACTGTGATTATCTAGAACGTGGATGCTTCATACAATTACTCTCTTTTAGTGCTTCATTCTAAGGATTAGTTGTCATGTTTAGGGTGATATAGCAAAGCCTTCTCCTATCTTATTGTTTTTATACTACAAGAAGCTTTTCAGAATTGTTGAGTTCTCATTCAGGAGGGTAGAAACATTATTTCTTAGCTTACTGTGTCCGTCAACAGAAAAATCATATGTCCACTGATACCAACCTTTTTTTAAAAAAAAAAATCTGCAGACTATAATGCTTTTAAATCACAGTTCATAACCTAAGTCTCTTAGGCTGGAAAGAGTATATATAGTTACTGTGGTTGGATTGACAAAGTGGTAAAAGCCATACTGATGCTCTATTTCCTGGTGGTAATTAGGCAGTGGAGGTGAAAAAGCTTAATCCTAGGGGACCAGAAATTCTGTTTTTCCCTAACCTCATATCTGTGTGCAGTTACCAACAGAATCACTTAGAAGCTGTTGCACAAGCAGGTTTAGGAAAAGAAGGGGTGTACCACCACCAGAATGAGTAGGATTGCTTCCCTAACAGAATCCGATTGTATTAAATGCGGACCCATTTTAATAACCGTATCTTGCATTGTTACCTGTACTGCTGGAGTTAATCCCAATATTTATGGGTCCGTGAGTAAATATCAAAAAAGAAAGATTATCATACTTCAGTTGATTAGAAAATAATAAAATGGATTCATTGTTTTAATAGCATTGTGCTGCTGCCTCTCCATATCCCAAAAGAAAGCAAGTTTGTGAGCTGCTTCTAAGAAAAGGAGCCAACATCAATGAGAAGACAAAAGAGTGAGTTTTAATTCCATTTTTTATCCTGCTCATTTCAGAATTTCAGGGCAGCATGTCTGTTTTCTCTGACTTGCTCTACTGTCCTGTTAGTTAGCTAGCTTCATAACTTTTTGTTCTGATATTGGTTTAACAGTACCTGAAAATGAATATTTTGATAAATCACAATTTCTGCTTCATTTAACTTAATGAGATTAAGATACAGTAAAGCACAACGTGGGCAGAATCTGTCTCATGGCTCTGTGGGAGGAATGAAGAGCAGAAAAAATGCAAGTTTGATTCTTTGTTCTGGCTTGTTCCAGCATGCATTATGTAGCATTAAATACTAGTGTTAATTCCAAATGTGTCCACCCAGTTAGCTTTCAATGGGCAACTTCAAACCATCATTTGGGAAACTGACTTTTAGAGTAAACTGTAATTAATATCAACTATAATTTCAGACCTATGCACATTATTTAATTTAGAAGCAGGAGCTTGTGTTCTGTTGCAGCTACACAAAAGGGAAAAAAGGAAGTGGAGGACATTAGAAAATAAGGATTCTTGACTCAGCAGCTATGATTTACTATAATATGAATAAGACCTTTAACCTCTCCCAGTCCACCCAAGAACTGATTGAAAATGAGATTCAAAGAACAACATTCCTTTCCAAAATTACAAAAAGCATATATCAGTGTATTGTATGCCCTACCAATAAACATATTTTTCCAATCATAATGATGTTATATTCATATTAATTTGGTAGTCAAGAAATAAAGAAAATTAAATGAAAATTCCCATAATTTGTTTTGTTTTTCTAAAGCTTCCTGACACCTCTCCATGTGGCATCAGAAAAAGCTCATAATGATGTTATTGAAGTAGTTGTGAAACATGAAGCAAAGGTATGAATTACTTTTAGTGTTGTCAGATGCATTTCCATTCATAGTGAATGATCAGGTAGCTATGATCTGAATTTTACATAGTGCTTGTTTAATAGCCTTCATGTTCACACTTGTCTTGACTGCTTTTCTAACATGTTTTTGCCACTCTTGGACCAGGGATAGCTAACCTTCTTTTTGATCTACATACTAATCATGGTTGTAACAGAAATGGATGAGGCAGCCCCACAGTTGCATTCACCCATATGTGTAGGTAGGGTGAAGATGGTTAACCAACCACGCAGACGGGTTCATGTGGTTATCTGAATTGTGTTGGTAAACATTGTCAAACATTTTTGTCAGTCTCAGCAGTGGCTTACTCCTGTTTTGGAGGCTGGTGAAGTTTTCAAGCAGTTTTTCCTGGTCCCTGTAGTGACATCAAAAAGAAAAACAGAAGAGATGGAATATTAACATTATCTTTTATCATCAAATCAGTCATTTTATGGAAACATTTGTAGAATCCAGTAGTTAAAAAGAAGCCTTTGAAAAAAAAGTGTTGCCCTTCTGTTTTGTTTAACTCAGTTTTTAACATTTATTGGGATCTCCAGGTCAATGCTTTGGATAATCTTGGTCAAACATCTCTGCACAGAGCAGCTCACTGTGGCCACCTGCAAACTTGCCGGCTCTTGTTGAGCTCTGGCTGTGACCCTTCCATTGTGTCACTGCAGGGTTTCACTGCGTCTCAAATGGGAAACGAGAGTGTTCAACAGTTATTACAAGGTAAATCCCTTATGTATTTTGTATTTCAGGGATTGTTTTCCTTTTCTCTTGTATTAGCTAGGTCAGCATTAGAAAGTGTTTCTTGAGCTACCTTACAATGTCATTCTTTTGGTCAACACCCTGAAACATCTTGCCTCCAGCCACTTTGGCCAGCACCTTGCAGGTTGGGTGTTGCTGTGGCTGTTTCACTGCCAGGTATCCCAGCTAAGATAGAGAATATCTTTGTGAAACACTCATCCCTTGAGCCCTAAAATTGTGCTCTTCAATGAAGGACCTGAAGGGTGGGGGCTGGGGTAAGTTACGAATGGCTGTAGTTATTAAAATAAACATGAATTGCTCCTGTCTTCTATTGGAGCTAAGCTAATATACAATATACGGTAAGCCACCACAGAGTTGTACTTGTTGCAGAATATTAGTATGTGGTGATCCAGTGTTCCAACTAAATGAAACAGTTGAGGAAGAGCTATGTAGTCATACCCCAGTATCAGCACTCTCAGCTACTGGTTGCCAGATAGGCATGTGAAATTATGCACAAAGTAGCATATCAAAGTAGTTGTAACTCTCTAGTAGTAAGCTAATTTGATCTTAAGATTAGAGTGCCAGACTCATGTTGTAGTCCCTAGATTTGATTCTGTACTCCTCCATGAAGTCAGCTAGGTGACCTTGGGCTAGTCACAGCTCTTTCTGAGCTCTCACAACCCTACCTACCTCACAAGAACAGAAGATTTAAGTCCCCTTAAATAGGTGAGAAAAGGAGTAGAACCAACCACCGCCCTCCTCCTCTTCCTCTTCCTTCTTATAAATGTAAACTATAAATGTATTCCAGAGAGATGTGATTGTTTGGAAATACTTAAAGCTTTCAGTCAAAGACAAAAGAAATTACTGTTGTGTATATTTTGCAGAAGGTGTCCCATTAGGCAATTCAGAAGCTGATAGGCAGTTGTTGGAAGCAGCAAAGGCTGGTGATGTAGACATGGTAAAAGTAAGTTCTTGTTTTTTTACTTTAAAGAACAAACTCTGAAAGCTTAATTTGACAAGAAGCATTCCTAATCTTAGAGTGTTGAAAAGGAGATATTTATATCTTAATTACATGGATAAAAAATTAAACTTTAGACTGCTGGGGGGTTGTTCGTTTTTGAAGCCTTTTGTTGGAACAACTCTTGACTAGTTTAATGGGTGCCTTGATATATACGTCAAGAAGTAGGAGTAGTGTTATGCAAACAGGTGTTTGGACTTGTTTGGAGGAATGTAAAGGAGCCCGGGATTGCTATGTGAAACATCTAGCAATCCCCAACTCTTTTGGGCACTGTGGGGCTATTAAGGAACAAGTGACTCCTGCAGAAACCACAAGGGAACTTACCTGTTCCTTTCTGACATTGATGCCATCATTTTTCCATCTCAGGCAAAGCAGTGTCACAATTGTGCAGGTATCAGTCCAACATGCCTGGGATTGTTGAGGGCTTCATCTAGCAGCTTAAGGCCTGTTAACTTTTCTCTGAACAGGTTCAAATGCCTATTGGTACAAGCCTAGGCTTATTTTTTGTATGAATTAGCATAACTGTGCATTTTTGTGTACCATTTTATTTGACTTGCACAGATGAAGCTAAGACAACATTCTGTGATGGGTTTTTAGCAATCTTTTGAGAGATTAAGGGAACAGTCTCTACTCCCCAAGAGGCCATAGTTTGCAGCAGCAAGTTATTATTTGAGGTATATCCTGCTATAGGAGTAAAAAGGTCTGCCACCACTGCTGTCTCAAAGGTGGTCTACTGTGGAAAATTAGAAAATAACTTCCCCAGCCAGCAGAATTTTGGATATGCTGATGCCGTAGTTCATAAAAAGTTATTTACAAACTAATACATGGCTTATAGGATATTAGAAGAGCTGCAATTTCAAGCTGGGTTTTGCATGTGGAATAATTTTAGCCCAGGGCATGTATTAGCAGTTCCTGATGCTTCCAAAGTTATTCAGAATTTTTACAAATTATGTTATTTATCAATATATGCATTCTTTTCTTCATAATTGATTTTTTCAATGAGTTTAGATGGTGGAATAAACATTGAATTGAAACATCTTTACATTGTTTTCTGAGGAATACTAAGACATTTCTGTACTCTTGACTTGATAATTAGGAGAGAGCTATTTGATGTTTCATTGATTCCTGTGGCTAAATTTTTGGTGTATAAAGGGACCAAAAACCCAGGGATGGATGTGTCCTTTCCCCCCATAAATGAAAGAAGAATGGATTTAATAATAGAAAGTCACCTTGAATTTTATATCATTGACTTCTGAGGAGACTTGACTGCTGAATTCTAATTTGCAAATTCATGAAGACCCTTCTAATCATCCTTTGCTTGATGAAATGATTGAGCAAGAACCTAGGAATTCTGTGTTCAGATTTCCAGTCAGCTATGTAATGTAAACTGGTGACCTTGAGGCCTCTTAACTTAACGTGCTTAAGAGGGTAAATGAAGGGAAGTAGGACTGAATATGCAGGAAATATGGGACAAAGTGCCATAAATAAAAAAGGGAATAAGGAATAATATACAAAAGATGACTGCTTCTAATCTGTATTCTTCCTTTATGTGCCAGTAATGTATGTTTAATCTCCTGTGTTCCCTAGAAGTTATGTACAGTGCAGAGTGTGAATTGCAGAGACATTGAAGGGCGTCAGTCCACTCCACTTCACTTTGCAGCAGGATACAACAGAGTGTCTGTAGTTGAATACCTTCTGCAGCATGGGGCTGATGTTCATGCAAAAGACAAAGGGTAAATTGAATGAAAAATATTTTGTTCCTCTTCATTTCAGTGGTCTACATACCTCTTAGCTAAGGAATGTTTGGGTGAGGTCATGCCTCAGATTAATTTTTCTCCTATTAAGAGGCATCACCAGGTGTTTTGAAGAAGATGGCTGCTTAAGAATAGTCCTTTTTTTTAATCATCTAAAGGCCATAATGTAACATTGATGTGTCCCACATCTGGAATGACTAGTAGCCATCATAAGAGTATTATCTACATAAATATATATGCTGCTGCAAACAAAAATCAAATGTTTGAGAATACCAGTTATAAAGTTTCCAGACGCTTAGAGGTTTGAAGCACATAAAATCGCAAAATACTGTATTTTATTATGTTATTTCTGCCTAGTTATGGCCCTCTAATGATATAGGCATTAAGAACACTTAAGTGTTTCATGGATATTGAGATGTTAAATCAGCTTATGATTTTTGCTGACAAGAATGATGCAGATTTTCACTGATGAATGTTTTCCCAAAATTTTAGAGGCCTTGTCCCTTTGCATAATGCTTGTTCGTATGGACACTATGAAGTGGCTGAACTTCTTGTGAAACATGGGGCTGTTGTCAACGTGGCTGATTTATGGAAGTTCACTCCTTTACATGAAGCTGCTGCAAAAGGAAAATACGAAATTTGTAAACTTCTGTTGCAGGTACAAACAGTAATTTGAAATACATAGCAGGGAATAATTTAATATAAGTAATTGCTTCCGTCTGTTGGCACTTAACCGTTTTTAAAAACTCCACTAGAATTGTACATGTAACAAATATCAAAAGGAAGAGAAATCAACTCATTAGTAATGAGTCAAATGCTGTGATTCTACTTCACATGCATATCTGAGTACTTATGTATGTTTTTTACAACATAGCATGGCGCTGATCCCACCAAGAAAAACAGAGATGGAAATACTCCATTGGACCTCGTCAAAGATGGTGACACAGATATTCAGGATCTCCTTAGAGGAGATGCAGCTTTGTTGGATGCAGCAAAGAAAGGTTGTTTGGCTCGAGTGAAGAAATTGTGTTCCCCCGATAATGTAAATTGTCGTGATACCCAAGGCCGACATTCAACTCCACTCCACTTAGCAGGTTAGTGTTTTATAAGTGTTACTTTGATACATTTGTAGATGGTGATATTAGAATTATCATAGGGTGTTTTTCCACTGTCACTAGAAGTACCCATTAAGTGCCCGTTAATGGGTACAAAAATGCCATTACGTACCTATTAATGGGTACTTAATGGGTACTTTTAGTGACAGTGGAAAAACACCCATAGATGCTACTTTGTAGTGCAGTGTATTAAAGATGTCTGTTTGGCTTGTGAACCAGGACCAAGCAAAGAGTTGAGTCTTGAGTATGTGCATGAAAATACTTTCATTTGAATGTTTAAGGTGGTTAGCGGTCAAGACTTCTTGTGACCTCCCTCATTCACAGCTATTTTCAACTATACCTTCACTAGTCATCTCACTGCCCTGTCCTCACACCCCTTGTGCACACTCATCCTTTATCTTAGTTTAAGAGTGAGTGAACAAGGCAAACCTATATCCCATCCAAGCATGTGGGCGGGAGGGAAACAGAGTGGAGGGAGGGAGGACAAGTCTTGTCAGACCACCAGAGAAGTGTGGCAGAGGGCCACGAGAGAAGCGGAGGGGGTGGAGGGAGGACGAGTTGCAGTGGAGCGGTGTGACAGTGTGCTGGAGGAGCATGGGAAGAAAAGCAGAGGGGGTTGGGGGGAGGGAAGACAAGTTGTGGCGGAGGGCCTTGATGGGGGGAGGAGCAGAGGGGCCTGCCCCTCTGCTGTTCCAACAAGACTCATCCTCCTATCCTCCTTCTCTCTCTGCTCCTGCTCTGCTTCTCCCTACAAACACATGATTGAATGGGGTCTGGGTTTCCTTTGTTCACTCACTCACTCCTAAGGTAAGGTAAGGGGTGGACATGGATGTGGGAAGGCTACAAGCAGCATTGATCTCAAACCACCTTAAACTTTAGAACAAAAGTCAAGCACATCCCTAGTTGAGTCTAAGAGATGCTTTATGTACTGTAGAATATATATTGTAACCTTGAGGCAACCCTTAGTCTGAGAATAGTTCTTAATGGCTTCATATCTGCAGCTGTATATAATATGGATTCTCCACTCTCCGTCTCAACACAGCCAGAGATGTGGCTCCAGCAAGCTGTGCATTATGTCTTTCAAGGCAATTATCTTTCATTTGCCTTGGTCATTTTGTTAAAAATGCATGTTCTTGTCCCAATACCCTCTAGCTGGTTACAATAACTTGGAGGTTGCCGAGTATCTGTTACAACATGGAGCTGATGTCAACGCACAAGACAAAGGGGGCCTAATTCCTTTACATAATGCAGCATCCTATGGGGTGAGTAGCTTTTGAGTTATTGCAGTTCTAAGACTGCCCTTAGATCAAATCTACCATATTCTCTGTCACTGAAGTAAGTATTTTTCATTGCATAGTAGGCAACAATTTAAGTTTCATAACTTGAATATGAATAGCGAAAATGTGGTGTTAATTATTCAGTACAGTACAGCCTTGTATAACGTGAGGATTCAATTCCAGGAGAGCATTGGTTGATGTGAAAAACCTTTATAGAAACAATAAACTTTTGTGAAAATCTGGGGTGAAGGGAGCTGCAGCGAAATGTGGAGACGGGGGTGCATCCTTGTGAAGTAGGCTGCAATGAAAAATGGGGTGTGTTTGGGAACTTTCAATTTGAGCATTACATCGTTTATTTTTGTGATTATTTTAACTGGACCAATAACGTTAGGCTAGCTTCTTGCATTGTCTTGGGGATTTCAAGAAATGAGTGGAGAGGTACATCATGTCACCAATCTGTAAAGCAGGACCGGGGATGCAGTGTTTATCTGCCATCATCTTCTGAGAGTCCTTGGCAAGTTCCAGAGAGGCTTGTAATTATGACCAAAGGGCGGCTGAGGAATCCACCCAGTGGGTGAGGGATTGAGTGCTGTCAGCAGCAGGGCATGGAGTTCAGTTCCATAGACAGCTTTAAACTGAGAAACCTGCAGGGAGTAATGGACAGAGTTGCTATAAGCAAATTCAGCAATGGGGGAAAACTGGCGCCAGTCAGATTGTTGAAAGTTAGTGAAGCAGCATAGGTATCGTTCCAGAGTCTGGTTGACATCTTTGGTAGCTCCATCAGTTTGAGGGTAGTAAGCTGAGGAAAAGGAGAGTTTGATGCCAAGCTTTGAAGTGAATGCTTTCCAGAACTTAGCAGTGAGTTGGCTGTCCCTATCAGAGGTGATTCGGGATGGAGTTCCATGGAGACAGAATACGTGGTCAGTGAGTAGTTTGGCCAGGAGAGAGGCAAAGGAGATAGCTTTCAGAGGTATGAAATGTGCCATTTTGGAGAAATGGTCAGTAATGGTGAGGATACAGGCGTGGTTTGAACTTGCAGGCAAATCAGTGATGAAATCTAGGCTGATCACTTCCCACAGACAATGAGGTGTGGGTAGTGGTTGGAGTAAGCCTTCAGGCTTTCCAGGTTTATGCTTGGAGGTGAATCAGACTGGGCAGGAGTGGACATTTGTTTGGATGTCTCTTCCTATAGAAGGCTACCAGTAGAGACATTTGATTGAAAGGAGAGTGCAGAGGAAGCCAAAATGGCCAGCTGCTGGGGAATCATGGGTTTGTTGCAAGATTTTGCTATGTAGGTTCTCTGGGGATATTAATTTTCCCATTGCGTGTCGGTAAGGTTGAGAGGTGGTCAAGGAGGAAAGAGTTGGGATTGATACCGTTCATCTGTTGGAAGATGCTCCAGGATTTTGTTATGTATGGGATTGGTGACAGCCATGGTCGCAGCTGCTAATCTGAAGTGTTTTGATGAAATAACAGTTGTTTCTGTATTGGATTCCGTAGAGCGATATTGGGGGTGTTGAGAGAGAGCATCGGTGAGATAGTTTATTTTGCCTTTAATGTACCTCAAAGTGAAATCGAAATATGAGAAGAATTCTGCCCATTATAATTATCGAGGGTTCAATTTCCACAGTGTTTGCAGTGTTTGGAGATTCTTATGGTCTGTCCATACCTCAAAAGTGTGTTGTGCTCCCCTAAGCTAGTGTCTCCAGGTGGCAAGGCAGTGCTTTACAGCCAAGAGTCTGTTGGTTAAGACCTAGCATAATTTCACACTTCCTTTCCTGTCAGCTGGATGGGAAAGGAGTGCAATCACCTAACCTTAACTCACCTGTGCTCAATCTGGGGGCTGGTCCTCTTCAAGACACCACCATCTTGAGTGTGGCGCCATTGCCATGACGACGCTGATGCTCATCGTAGTCGTATCAGGAGGGCAGCAGAACTGCCAGCATGCTGGCGTGGCAGCCCTGTTGTCCTCCTCATCCAGCAGAGGTGCAAATGCTCCCTGGCTGGACACAAAAGGTATGTGATTGAGGAAGGTTGGTAAGGTCATGGAGCACGATTTCGTGCTCCACACCTAATTCATACGAAGTAGTCTTATACGCCAGAATATACTGTAATTAGACAACTGGAAAGGCAGGGGGTGCCTGGAGGCTATAACAGCTTCTTCTAGGTGCAGATGCTCTTCCCCAGATGTTGCCTAGTTATTGACTCTGAGCCGAAGTGCAAATCAGGCCCCTGGTCTTTCAACTTTGTTCTCTGTAGAAAATTTCAGGCTAGATAGTTCTTTTGAAATGGCTAATTGCATCAATTACTGCTTCCCTTTTACCTCTGTAGGAGTCCAAATGTAGGTTTAGCTTTCCACAAGTCAGAATTCATTTGCAAATTGACATTTCTTTTGATGCCTAACCACAAACTGATTGATGGACAGAACAAAAACATTACCTTTATATGTTAAGGGTGCTGCCGTACAAATGGTATTGAAAGCTTACAGTTTGCCTTTCACATTTAAGAGAACCTGCGGCATTCATTGGTGGAACATAAAGCTTTTGTCTTGCTAATGACTTCTTCAGCTTAAAAGTAGATTGAAGCTGAGTATGCCTTTCTTATTTTCCCTTCCCATGATAATAATAAAAAAATGAAAATAGTTTCAGTAGATTTGGGGAGGCAGGGGACAGACTATTCATCTGATGTTTGGTGTTTTATTTTCTTTCCTATTTTGATTTTCCTGAGTGTGCCTGTTCTCACAGACCATGCTAGCATCCAGGGTCATTTCTGGAAAAAAAGTAACAGATCGCATCAGCATGCTTCTTTGCTTCTGCTGCCCCGTGTGTTTTGATGGAATTTGGTTTGCAACATTCATTTTTACTAAGATTAATGGAAAAGATGCAGAAAAGGCCCTCTTCCAAATTACACTACATAACACATTTTATTTTCCAGCATGTAGATGTAGCAGCCTTACTTATAAAGTATAATGCCTGTGTCAATGCTACGGACAAATGGGCTTTCACACCTTTGCATGAAGCAGCCCAGAAAGGAAGGACCCAGCTTTGTGCCTTACTGTTGGCGCATGGAGCTGACCCTACTCTGAAAAACCAGGAAGGACAAACGCCATTAGACCTAGTCACTGTAAGTGATGGGGATTTTTTGTTATTTTTTAATTGAAAAATTAAGATTCATTTCCTGGCTGCTGAGACATCTGGATAAATTTAATATGGTGGTCTGCAAGCTGAAAGAAAATCAGTATGACCTCACATTTTTCTGAACATGAGCAAAAGGAGTTTATCATTTTGGAAGAGAAGGAATTAATCTCCTTTATGTAAATTGTCCATTAATGTATTGCTTCCTGCTTTGCCTATCATGGCCTTCCTCATTGATTCTCTAGCTCAAATGTATGTGAAGATATCCTCATGTTGAGCTGGTGGTTGCATGGACATGTCTGTCCAGTGTGTGGAAGTGGTTTACCACCGCTTCCTTTTGAAGAGATTCTGGGGAGTGAGCATGGATCTTCTGATGCAAAAGACACACTTTGCAATTGAGCTACAGTCTCTTCCTAATTTGAATGAAATGTTGAGTTAAATCTACCCTGCCTCGTTTGTGACCCCAGAAATCTCATACCACATTCCACCCATGTTCAGTTGTCTCCTTTGACTTAAGAAAACTCCTGTAAAGTTTTCCAAAAGCAGGTCATCGAGTAACAATAAATGTTTGCTGGTTTGCATTTGTGTTGGTTTTAAAACAAGCTACGCAGACAGAACAAGTGTCTAGAAGTAAATAAAGGCAGCTAAGAAAGACTAAAATTCCAATAATGAACTTTGCATTTGTAGTGTATACTCTTTGGTATACTCAGGTTTTGCTTGGGCTGTGACCATAAACATTTTTCAGAAGCTGAACTGAATATCTATAGAATATTACAGCCAACTATACAATGCCAATTTTACAGTGTATGAAGTCACCCATTTTATTGTAGCAACAACAGCCTAGGCTATATTTGTGAGAAAAGGCATTGAACAAAGTTTGTCTGAAGTGTCATGGTAGGCTCAAGTTCTTTAGAGTCTTTTTGCACTTGCCATTAGTGCAGAAGAAGCAGGTCAGTGAACTTCCCTTACACACTGGTGCAGGTTGGGGCGTGGGGCTCACCCTTATATTGCCCACTTGCAGAGGACAGAGCCTGGACTAAGCTAGGTGCCCAAAATGGCAACTTGGTCTTATCAATCACATGCTAGGATTGGCGTAGTGGATCACAAAGGCATGCAGATGGCACACACCTCCCAATGGAGGACTCATTTTGGCAGCACAGCAGTGCACACCGCCAAAACGGGGCCCACGAACTCCAAAGCCCAGGAACTTTGCTTCTTGGCCTTGAAGGCACCCCATGCCAGCTTTGGAACTGGCCCAGGGGCTTGTGCAGAACAGGCTGTCCTGGTGTGAACAGTCTTGTTCCACGCCAAGAGCACTATACTGGGATGCAAAGATTATATATAACAGAGAAGGTTTTCTTAGTTCCTAAGGATTTTGAGTTCTAGTTTGTTGGGGAGCCTTAGGTTCATGGACGTAAAGCAGGTTATGGTTGAATACATTTGGAAGTGTTGTAATGGTGTCTTCGTGTTTTAAAATTTTCAGGCAGATGATGTTAGCGCTTTACTGACAGCTGCCATGCCACCTTCAGCACTGCCATCCTGCTACAAACCTCAGGTTATCAATGTGTCTCACAACACAGCAACTTCAGCTGATACACTTTCTTCTGTTCCATCCAATTCATCTAATCTTTCAGCTGCCAGGAGCCTTGACAACTTGTCTGGCAGCTTTTCTGAACTCTCAGTTGTCAGCACAAATAGTGCGGAGGGAGCCTCTGGTTTGGAGAAGAAAGAAGGTGAGATTTTGCTTAATCCCATTAAATGAACATTGAGGAGGAATGCCACTGTTAGGAGGAATGCCGGTGTGTAACAGCAGGTTAAAGCCTGCAGTTTCAGGCAGTGATATCTCTAGTGAGTTGTCTCTTTACACCTGTTTTGGTATGTTGGATTATGTTCCAGTATAATCAGAGTATTAATACTCTCTGTCCAAAGTTCTTGGATAATTTAGTGAAATACAATGTGCATCTGGTCTTGGTTAGAGTAACAACAGATGTATCCAAAAACAATCTCTTCACTTTCTAGCATCTTCACATATCAAACGTTTGTATTTTTTCCCATAAGCAATTTGACTGTATAATGGGAAGACTAATGTTGGTGGTTTGTTAACATAAAATGTTCTGGTAGCTCAAAGCCTTACATTGCTCCTGGATTTTTCTTTTAAATCCGGTCCTTGTAGGATATGTGAGCAATTATACTAAAATCATACTTGAGGAGAATGTTCTAAGAATAAGTACAGATACATTTTTAATTTGTATAGAATATAAAGCGAGCATGTCATTATAAGCTTGTTCTCAAAATGGGTTTTATGTTGCAGTATAGTTATTCCACTTGGGACTGGAGCTTACCTTATGCCATTAACTATGTTGTGACTACCCTGGAAAATATGAGGCTAGCTTACTCTCTTAGTAGTGTGTAGTTGTGTATATAAAGTCTCTTGTGTCTGTGCTGGTCACTGGCTATAAAAAGATATGATAGCTAGACCAATATCCCCTTCTTTTCCTCCCCTAGTAGTGGTGTGCAAAGTGTTCCTAAACCGTAACAGAGAATTCTGGGTGTTCAGAACAAAGGACTTCGTTCAAAAGTCATATTCAGAGAAGAAAGTCTATTGAAATTAGAACATTTTAAATGTTCCTGTGGCCTCTTGATGGCAACTTTTGCCGTCTCCCTGTGAGTGTTTTTTAGACCAATTAGGTAATTAAAAAACAGAAAATTCATTAAATTCTTGATTGGCCAGTTCCGTTATTGATTGGGTGCCAGACGGCACCTGCCACTCCCTATCACACAATCCAGTTGAGTAGTCCTATTTCCCACTCCCCAGTAGGAAACAGTGGAGTCAGAATGCCCCCCCCATAGTTATTTGAGACCAGAACACTTTGACCATCCTGAGGGGAATGGCATTCAGAACTCAAGGGGGGGGGGGGAAGCAGCACTCTTCTAGCTAATTCTCAGGAGGAACAAGCCACAATCCCAATAGTCTAAACTGAGGAATTATTTGCTTTTTTTGAAATCACAGTGTGCAACCATTTGCTCTTCTTATTTACTTTGATATGTTTGAGCAAAGAAGAAAAACCAATTCCAGTTTGCTTAATGTTAAGCAGATTTCATACATCATTTCCCCAAATGTAATTGAGGAGGAGCTAAACATAAAAGATTGCTTTATTCATTGTAAACCATCATCAATATTTTTTTCAGGGTTTCTAGTGATACAGATAGTATTTTGGACTTCCTTATGTGCAGGTTTGAGGCTTGAGCCTCAAAAAGATTAAATCTGCTGTTTCCCTTAATATGGAGCCTAATACCTTTTCCTATTCAGTTTCAGGTGTGGATTTTAGTATAAATCAGTTTGTGAGAAATCTTGGACTCGAACATCTCATTGATATATTTGAAAGAGAACAGGTATTAAAGTTATTTATTTGTATGCTAAGAATATGTTTCAAATATAAAATGAAAAAAAATCTAGATTCTGATTTGAGGAGCACTCACTAGAATTTGTATCAGGTAAATAATCAATTGGAATTTGAATACTTTTACAAAAACACAGATGAATTTGTGCATTCTGACAATTATTATCATCTTGGATGGTTTCTGAGACTTGGAATTTTGAAGAGAGCCTTTTATGTCATTATTCCAAGCTACTCTTTATTGTATGCTTAGCTTGCCATTAAAGAGTAAAGTTTGCATCATAAATTTAGATTGGCCTGGAGTGTTCCGTCTAGATCGGTGATGGCCAACCTATGACACGTGTGCCACAGGTGACACGCCAAGCCCTTTTGGGTGACACACCTGGTCACCCTGGCACCTGGGCATGTAGTGCTTGCTTGTTCTTGGATTGTGCGAAATACCAACTTTCAAATGAAGATTTAGCAAGTGAAATTCAGCAACAAAAGTCACTAACTTAAAGAATTATTTGTTTTTGCTTTTTAAAAATACATATATCAAAAATTTAACTTTCTTACTAGAGCTACAAATGTCACAGAATTATGAATATTTCTAGATGTGACGCTGCACCTGAGTTAAGCTAGGTTTTCTTGTGAATTTTGACACACCGAGCTCAAAAGGTTTGCCATCACTGGTCTAGATACAAAAATGCCATCAAACCATAGGTTGGGTATATTTGAGTCTTGAGATTAGAGATGCACTAAGTAACATGATGAACACAGCTTTATTTTATCTTCCAGCCATGCTGCTTATGTGAGAATCAGCCCTGAGTTAAAATACTGCTTTGAGTAAATTATCTTGCAGATTTGAAGTACAGTAACTTTATATTACTCAGCTGCAAGAGTTGAAAATTATACCGTACATTTTAAACATTTTTTGTTACAGCTGAATTTTTTAAAATGTTTATAATATATACTATTATATATATTATTAATTATTAAGGGACTAAACATAACCTAAGAATACAGAACTGTCTGACAGTTCTGTTCCCGGATTTTGAACTTGATAGCACAGGAGGTTTTCCATTAGCATCACTTGCGCAGGGCTTGGAAATATGTTTTCAGTGTTAAAAAAATGAATACATAAATCTGTCTTGTTTGTGTTTTTAGATAACATTGGATGTTCTAGTTGAAATGGGACACAAAGAATTAAAGGAAATTGGGATCAATGCTTATGGGCATAGACACAAAATAATTAAGGGTGTTGAAAGACTAATCTCAGGACAACAAGGTATGCCACAGTAGCTAAAGTATTTGATTGAGCTACGCTGTAGCACATTTCCATACTTGAAAAATAACAGTGCTGTTTATTTTACAGTTTTTTGGATGAGGCCTGCAAACAGTACAGTCCTATGTAAATTTCTGAGTTCATAAGGAGTTTTGAGCAAAACATTACAAATAGGATTGCAACCTTTGCTATCTTTGAATGCTTTTGTTTTCTTTTTCTTTCTTGTGCCCTTTTCAAGTAGAGAAGCAGTTGATCAACTTTAGACAACCTTGTTTGCATTACTCAAATACCTCTGATTTTGCAGAGTTAAAACCCACAAGTTTTACATATTCATGAGTAATATTCATAATATGTGTTACATAAAAGGCAGGAAACTTGCATAGTTACACATTTTTTGCCACTGAACAACTGCTTTCCACCCTAGACGTACTAGAGGGGAAGTAAAATCAGCTGTTTGGTAGCCCTCATATTTTTTGCAGGTTTAGAACTTTGTGCCATTTGCAGACCCTAACTCTCAGGAAAACTAAGGGGCGACTGAATCTTATTTTTAATCTTACAGTGTTGGCCCCTGGCTTTTGATTTTAATTGTAGCCATAAGGATTATTAATAAAACATTTTTTTCCTAATGTTTATGCTTATATAGCTGGGGTTGAGGGGGATTGTCTTTGGATTCAGAAACATGCTAGTGGAGATGTTTAGCTCTTACAAGAAACATTACTGTTTGGGCCCTATATTTTTGAGACTATACCTTCAGCTGAAGCGATTTTTGACAACTGGGTAATGTGTGTCTAATATTACCTAAAGTTCTTGTGTTGCATTTTCTCATAGGTCTTAACCCCTATCTAACTTTGAATACTTCAGGTAGTGGAACAATCCTCATAGATCTTTCTCCTGATGATAAAGAATTTCAGTCAGTGGAAGAAGAGGTATAGTATAATCTTTTTGATACATAATTTCACATATAAAGAATAATTTTAGTGGAGAGCGTTGTAAAATATGGTTCATGACCTACTTGTGGGTCATAGAGAGATTTAAGTGGGCCACAGTGAGGAATAGCCAGCAACCACATAGCTCCCACCCCAGGTGGCACATGAAGCTGAGCTTGCAGCTCCCATGTAACACTCTGGGAAGCCTACAACCTCATTGTGCTTCTTCTCTTCCTTCCCCTCCCTTCCTTCTTGCCATGATAGCAAGAGGTCTCTATTTGTCTTGAAGTCACTGGCCTAGAGAAGGGAACCTGGAAGCACACACAGTCTTGCCAAAGACACCCAGGTGCAGAAGAGGGAAGCACATCTGAGCTACCAGCCTGAAAGCATCCAGAAGTTTCCCTGGGTCTTCTCTTGTATTGAGCAGAGTGGTTCAAGAGGACAGGAATTGGTGGATTGCTAGATCTTTAGGTCATTGCCTGGTGGGTCATGAATCGCAAGTTTGGAAAACTCTGCCATAGTGCATTATTTAAATGTACTGTTCTTAACTGTAAAAAAAATCACCCTTCTCTGGCTCAGGATTTCACACTGTGTTCTGTTTGAACCTCAAAAGTAGTTCCCGTTGAGATACAGTAGATAAGCCGCTCTTTTGACAATCAGGGCAACTGAATATTGGGATTGCAGGTTACATGTGGTGAGTTGCTCATGTGGAACAGTATCCATATAGTGAGCTTTGAAGCAGCTCATTTATAGCTTTCCACTGTTTGAATTCTGCTTAAAATATTTGGGAAGAGAACCACCTTGAGTAGAGGTTTTCTTCTTCTTCACACTCCACTTCAGATGCAGAGCACTGTTCGTGAACACAGAGATGGTGGGCATGCTGGTGGAGTTTTCAATAGATACAACATCTTGAAGGTAATGTATAGATAACTCTTCTGCTCTCAGTCTCATATAAATAGCTGGTTCAAATAAGTAGTGTGTCTGGGCAGCATTATCTGTCAGAAGCCTTGCTACTCTATTTTGTGCTAGTTTCATCTACTGAACCATCTTCAAGGGCAGCCAGCAGGGAGTACATTGCAGTAGTCCTGATAAATGAATTGATACTGTATAGTTAGTCTCTTCCAGGAGTGTATATTTGGTGTGTATTTATATTCTTAGTTTATTTTTTTAAAAAAAAACATTTTAAACTTCTGGAAGCACTGTAGAAGACTGAAATAAATTATGAATGTCAAGATAATATATCTTTCATTACTGCCCTATCATCTATAGAAGCAATTTTATTAGAAATTCAAGTTGTATCCAGTGGAATAGCATTTTCCTTTCCGTTCTTCAGAGTGGCCCAAGGCTGCTACGGTAGATATGAGGCCGTCAGAATCACATTTGGGAGATCCACACCATAAGGAGGATGAGGTTCTGTACTATGAACACCCTGGAAAGACTATACGGTAGAATGCCAACTATATATTGCTATAGTGGGAATTAATTGTGAACTCTGATTAATTTTTTTTCCAGATACAAAAAGTGTGCAATAAAAAACTCTGGGAAAGGTACACGCATAGAAGGAAAGAAGTCTCTGAAGAGAATCATAATCATGCTAATGAAAGGATGTTGTTCCATGGTATTTCATATCATTCTTTTATCCATTTTTTAATTCTCTGGACTAACCTACAGCCCTTTCTGCTCTGGGCCTTATATCCCAGAATAGGGGCCTGCCATCCATATACTGGTGCAGACTATGGCAGGTCCCGGAGTAAAGGCCAGTTCACAAAGGGCCTAGGTTTTGATGCTGAATAATATTTAGAATAACAGTGGTTAAGCTGAAATTTTATTGGCTTTTTACTGTTATATAATTTCATGCAGGTACATTTATCTCTTATATAATTTTGTTTCCTGGAAAATACCACTCCTCTAAGAATTCATA
The DNA here is from genome assembly GCA_023333525.1 of Aspidoscelis tigris stejnegeri. Lineage (NCBI taxonomy): Eukaryota > Metazoa > Chordata > Lepidosauria > Squamata > Teiidae > Aspidoscelis > Aspidoscelis tigris. The sequence continues at coordinate 82,973,388 of JALMGA010000002.1, read as the reverse complement.
CCCTGCATGTTAGTTCTTTTTTTAAGATATCTTGCACTTTCTGTACACAGTCAAGAAATGAAGTACACCATACCACCTATATTGACTTTTACATTCAGAGTTCACAGATAAAACACCCTGAACATTTCCGTGTGAGTCACATCAGTGAACCTCATATAGTTGTCTAATAATGTGTTCACTAACAATTAATTTATACCTCATTTTCCGGGTAGGGAATGAAAAGTAAAGCACAGTTCTTCATAGATTGATAGACAAAATTATGTCTTCAGTGGACTTAAAAAATTGAAAGGAATAGAAGTGTCTAATAGACACGTTTCTTTGTATGTTATATAAATAATGATGGCATGACAATATGTTTCTCATACTCCTTTTGCAATACATTTCTGATATATTAAGATAGCTTGAACATACAAATGACAGTTTAAAAATCAGTTTAAATAAATGTGGTGCAAACACTGTTAAAATAGTAATGTCAAGGAAACATTTTTACCAAAGCTAGCTTTGGAATTTTTCCACTAAAATATCATGATAAAGGCTAACAGTGAATCTTAATTGGCAACTTTTCGTACAACGTCAAGACCACTTCTGTTGACAAGAAGCTATCTTCTACAGTATTTCAGACCAGTAGCACATCTAGGGCTGTTCTCCTAAAAGTATGGACAATTCTCACTCACTGGATGTCAGAGGGCTGCCTGTCAGGGCTCAGCAAGAGGCATACTTCATTTCATAAAGCTCCAAGTTCCTTTGAGTTTTTCAGAATTCAGCTCTGCAGTGAAGCCTGCCCAGACAGGAGGAGGAACGTGCAGAGTGGAGCTCCACCTTTCACACTGCTTCTTTGAGCCCCAAATATTCTGAAGCTATATGCAGCTGGTTGGCAGTGGGATAAACAGGCCACTAGACTAGATAGGCAGGTGGACCAATCTAGCAAGGCATGTCTTAAACTCTTATGCTCTGCTGCTGAGCTTTTCCTGAAACCATTCTCTCTTTTTTTTTGACACATGGGAAACAAATCATTTTCTGGCAAGCAGAACAGAGAAAAGCATAATATATTGAGCAAGAAGACTCAGTTAAAGCATTGTGATGGTATACCCTCAAGTCAGGCTACACTTCTGGTAGTCTGTGTATTCACATCCATGCAGTTTTCTTGGCAAAGATGCAGAAGTTGCTTGCCATTAACTTTTCTCAGGGATATACTAGGGATGCAACATATGACTGTCTGCTTTGCAAATAGTTATTTTACTGCTTAACTAAATGCACTCCCAAAAATGCTACAGGGATTGTTTTGGTGGACTAGATGTTTGTCTAAGAAAAGCACCCTAGACGTGCCTTCTAAAGATAACCTGTCTGTTAAGCAGAATCTTCAAATTTTTAGCTTGCTGGATTTTGGGCTTCTTTGCACTTAGCGAAAAGGGACACTTTGGGTATGCTCCCAGATGGAGCATATGCATTATGTGGAGATGCTTCTATACTAGAAGCATCTCCACTTGTACTGGAGTGTCCCACAGCCAGGATAGGTGTGGAATACATTTTTGTGCTCCACAACTTACCTGCGAGCCGGGACAGCCAGATGGTGCAGGCGTATTTGTGTGCCGCATCACCCAGTTGCTGAGTTAACAGCACCAGGCAGGCGTGTTGGCACCATTGCTACAGCAACCTCGTTGCCTTTGTAATGGAGGTGATTTGCACTTAGCCAGAACTTGCCAGTCTAAGTTTAGGAGAGATCAAGTGTCACAAAATGGGGACTCCTGGTCTATTCCAGAACTTACCTGACTATTGCATCAAAGAAAGGTGCAGATTGGCCCCATTGACTGTGACTGCAAACAGTCAAAGCAGTTGTGAATATATCCATACAATATTTTCCTGCAAAAGAGCTTTATTTGTAATGTGGCCAAAGATCAGGACTAAGAGTGCAAAGGAGAACATTCTTTATTTCATTGTATTTGCAGGTTCTCCTTTCGTGAATGCAATCATTCATAAAGGCTTTGATGAGAGGCATGCATACATAGGTGGAATGTTTGGAGCTGGGATCTATTTTGCTGAAAATTCATCCAAAAGTAACCAGTATGTCTATGGCATTGGTGGTGGCACGGGTTGCCCTGTTCACAAAGACAGGTCTTGCTATGTTTGTCATCGGTAAGTAGAAGTAGCACAGATAAGACTAAAATAAATAAAAGCCATTTTTGTTTGTTTTTCTATCCCATCCTATACTCAGATGTCTCAGGCCGGGTTACAATATTATATTTATCTTAGACAGGTCCCTGTTCTTAGGCTTACAATCTAAAGAGACAATATACAAAAGGAAAATGGTGTGGGAGGGAACAGGGACTTGATAATATTACATACAAATTAAAATGAAGTTCTTAAAGATCTTCACTTGACCAGATAAAACAAAGCGTCTTCTCTCCCCAGCAAACCTTCAGTGACCCAAATGTCTTCTTTAAAAAGCCAAAACCTCTTCAAGCTGGGTTTGCCGGGGAGAGAAGAAACTTTGTATGAGTGACTTTTCCTTCTGTCTCCAGTCTATTGCTCACCATTTTCTTTCTTAAATCAAAGTAAGAGGTTCCTGTTATGTATGCTAAGAAGCCTAACTACTTATAAATAGGTAGGTTTTTTTATTGAGCGGTATTTGCCAATTTAATCAGTGTAGTGTATATTATATGGTCCCATCCAGATAGGGACTAAAATGTGGGATTATCGTGGGGCTATATTGGGTTTGCCACACGTATCCATGGCAAACCCAACATAGTCATAGGAAAAAGGGGTGGTGTTAGTGCTGTGTGTAATAAATCAACCCCCACCACAGGTTTTCCCCAAATAGTGATATGGGCTTACCTGTCTAGATTCTTGCTCCTACAGTCATTGGCCTGGAAATGGCTACTTTGTATGTTTGAGGCCAAAACCAGGCTGGAAATAGCTGGTGTGCATTTGCGGAGGACGGCGATCATGCATTTATGGGTATTTTGCTCCGCTGAAATGCCCAGATGTATGAGCACACCACCAGAGGAGCAAGTGTCCAGACAGGTAAGTGTTTGGAAATTTCCCCACAGTATTGCTGTGCTGTTTGGCAGGGACCATGAGAGGCAACTACAGGATCTAAACAAGATCCCTTATTTTCTTCTCACCGTCTAGACTCTAGAGGCAGCCTAAAACCCTCTTCACTTTTAGTCACTGCAATATTACTATGACTCTTATTTTAAAGGCTTTCTTTGTCTAGTAAAAACCTTGCGTCCTGAGGCCATAGTTTTGGGGGCAAATCAGCAAGCATCTCCTGTAAGGGGTAATTTCACGCACGTCAGATTTGGAGCTAGATTTTTCTTTCTGCTTTCATCAAAAATTGAAACGGTATCATCTTAGTTCCATGATTATGTATAACCTCATTTTGGGTTTGTTGCAAAAATTATTGAACTAGGAAAACTGGTGCTCTCAGTTTCAACTCAGTAGAAGCTTGGGTAAAGGTACTACTTAACCGTTATTTGTGTTAGGAAATGTTTCTCTCCCTATGTTTATTAGTAAAGTACCTATTTTCTTTAACATAGGCAGTTGCTGTTTTGCCGTGTTACGTTAGGAAAGTCTTTCCTACAGTTCAGTGCAATGAAAATGGCACATTCTCCTCCAGGGCATCATTCAGTGACTGGTCGGCCTAGCGTGAATGGACTTGCTTTGGCGGAGTATGTCATTTACAGAGGTGAACAGGTCAGTTGTTTTCATTCACGTTCCAAATGACTTGTTTTTAAACATGAAGGTCGCTATTCATATCTGTGCCTACAAGCTTATATCCTCGGTTGCAGGGGCAGTATTACATATTCATAAACAACACTCCATCTTGAATTCACTTGGGCCTAGGAAAGAGTGCCACTGCTACTTATATTAAAAAGAAGAAAGAGGACAATATGCACTAAGTTTGCACTTACCTGGTTGGAGTCTGTGCAGACAACTCCATGTCAGGGCTGGACAAATTCATGGATGATAAGTATATCAGTGACTAGAATAGATGCCTTTCTTCTTCTTGAGATGCACAGAAGCACTTGATGGACCACAGTGTGAGGCAGGATGCTAGACTAGATGAACTGTGGCCCAGTCCAGCAGGGCTTCTCTTTTGTTCTTAATGTCAGGGACAATCAGGACCGTTTGTCTGCTCGATGCAGGAACATTCACATTCCTATCCAGCAGAGGTAGGCATGTGAATGGAGAGCTGCCTGGCATGCTCTAGGCCATGCATCTGGATGTTGGACACCTTGCCCACCCCCTAGCTGGGATAGGGCAAAGGGACAGCATGCACAGTGCACAAGGGGCAGGTGAGTCTAGTCAAGAAGAAATGTCTGGAGGTGTTACATTCACCGTGCTCCCAAACCATTCCCACTGCTGCAGGATATCTTGTGGAGAGCTTTCAACCTGCCCACAGCAGATGAACCTTGGGAGCAGCTGGGATGCTCCAGGACAATTGCAGCAGATCACAGTGCAATACATTCCCACAATCTGCCTGGAAGACTGTATAGATACTGTAATTTTTATTTGGAATTGACATAGATACATCTCTTTATCTTCCAGGCCTACCCAGAGTATTTGATTACCTATCAGATTATGAAGCCTGAAATTGCCACAGAAGCATGAAAATAGATATTTTGCAGAGATCAAAAGTGAAGAGTACATTGGATTGCTGAAAAATTGTATCATGTTCCCACAACAGTGTGGTAGAAAATGTGAATAAAATCTAACATTTTGACTTGGTAAAGCTTTAATAAATGTATAGTAAGTTTTCTAAAGTTTCAGAAACTTCTTTTTTTCAGCACTTTAACAGATCTCATTCCAGGTGAGACTGAGTTTGTCTGTACTAAATTATAAAACAGATATTAACTTGAACTATGTTTTCTATATGCTGTTACAGTGAAATCTAACAAACTGTATTGCTATACAGGAACTCATTTTACTAATACTGTGTTCTTTAAAAACACTACATTTACATGGAATGCAGTTGCGTTTGTAAAACTGTAAATAAGAGCTTTTCTACTAGCCCGGTATCTATTTGCATTGTTTTTTGTAATATAAGTGTGTCACAATTTCACCATAATGAAATCTTCTTTTGAGATATTGCATTACTCATCTGCATTTCATGGCATTCACTAAATTGAAAGACTCCATGTGATTCGTCAGTTGGAAAGCAGCTTTAGCTAAGCAAGTGGAGCTGAACAGGGGAAAACGTCTCCCTGGAAATTCTTCCTAAGTTGTACACATTCCTGAGAAACCAAGCAACGCATTCCATTCATCAGCAGATCTGCCATACATTAATACATCTGTTGGAAAGGATAAGTCGCTGGCTGGTGTTGCATAGAATGCAGCTGAACCGTTAGGCATACATTTCATATGAAAGCCGTGTATTTTATAATGAACAAATATCTATTGTTTTCTTGCCATGAAAAGTTAAATGTAGAGATGCCGTACAATCAAAGACCGACTTCTTTTGCAAACAGGACTTTGGGAATGAAGTTAGAATTGTGTTTTTTTATACTCTTCATTCTCCATGCTTAGTTACCCAACAGCCTTTGAGTCCTGTTTCACATAGTGTTGACAGTGGCTTTGCGGGGAAGGTCCCCATTTTTACAGCAAAAGAACAGAAAAGAGTAACCATACCTCTCTAAGGTGCTAGCAGCATCTTCATTTCTTCTCCTGTTACCTTGCTGTCTCTTTTCATTCAGTTTCACTTAGAATTACCTAATTGTTATAAAGTGTTAGGTAAATGTACAGAAATCAAAAGTACTTTTATTATATCCATTTTTTTTCAATTAAGCATTTTAATTGGAATTGATCAGCACCCAGGGTTCTGACCTGTAATGTAAATTATTGGTGGATCACTGTCACATTATAGTTTGAGAAACCTCCTAGTCTGGTTAATACGGTAACTAACTTTAAATTGCATTGCACGTGAAGTCAGTGCATGAATAATTATGAAATAATGTGGGAAATATAGTGGATATCACTTTATTGGTTGCTGCTGTAGGCAATACAGAGACTAAAAGGGGGTTTAATTTGTATGGTACTTCTTCACTGCATGTTTTCCATTCTTTTCTAAGCCAAATGCTGGAACGAGTGGTCATGCAAAATCTGCAAACTATGATTTGAGCATTGAGATCTTAATTTCGTTGCTGAAAATATTTCATTCTTTGTGAATGATTATTTAATGTGATGTAAATTATTGTGGTATTGGTAGCATTTTAAATGGTACCACAAGTCAGTTAGAATGCTTTTAATTTTGCATGATACATCTTGCTTTTTTTGAAGGCAGAAAATGCAATTGCTTTGATTGTGTTGAAGTTGACGTGAGATTCTGGCCTCTTGTGCAATTTGTGCTTTATTCATCTTGAAGTGTCTTACCTGTACTGTACTACATTTCATTCCATTCAGCCCTAAATAAACTTCATTCACAAATGCTTTGGTAGTATGGTGTAATTAATATGCATACATTAATAAATATGTCGAGGAATATGTGTATTAAATTTCGTTTGAAATAAAATGTGCTGTTAGCCTCAATCTAATAGCTTGGGGCGTTTCCTTGTTCTACCTGTATACCTAAAATCTTTTTGTCATCAAACAGATCATACATCAATCCTCAAATCCTTAAAAGCAAACAAAACTTCTGAAGAGGAGCTCATATAAACATGTGATATGCCAGAGGGTTGGAAAATGAAATTATAAACACTAGCCAAAAAATTGCCAGCTTTATCAACCTAATTGATATTACTGCAAAAAATTATGGAAAATACTTCTGCTCAGGCTTGAAGATTTTGCTGAGGAGAATGATATAATAATGGAAGAATAATCTGTCTTTATAGTGGATCACTCAACAATTGATAATAGTTTAGTACTGAACATCTAATTAACAAATATACAAGAAGGAGTGTGATAGTAGGGCTAGGCTTTCCCTGCCAAAACAGCCCTTTCAATTTCAAGTTGCACAATGAACCAGAGGAAAATTGTAGAATTATTTGGTTTATTAAAATAAAAGGGCAAAATTTTAAGCAAATACATAAAATAAAAATACATAGAGTCAAAATAATTCAAGCAAATAAAAGAAAGATTTCTCCATACAGAACATGGGCTTCAGCTTCAAAGTTCCATGACATTTCAAAAGGACAGCATTTGGATTAAGACAACAAAAGGTAAGCCAAGTTAGAAAGAATAGAAGATGAATAGCTAATACTAACACAGACATGGCTATATCCGAAATCATGAATACATCACATGTTACACATTAGCCAATAAAATGCCCACAAACACAGGTCTTTCTAGAAGGTGAGTAAATAACCCCTTCCTATCATGTAACGTGAATAGTTGGATGTTCCATCTTTGCAGCTTTGAAAGTAAGCTCCCAGGTTCAGCTGGTGGTGAATTGTACTGCTCCAAAGCCAATTATGTCTTTCTTCTTCAAGACTCAACAAGCTGATCTTGCCCTTGAGAAGATTTTTACTTCTGATGTTAGCACCCTAAGGCCAAAGAGGGCAACCATACTTTGGTTTTATTGACCTCATTGCAGCATTTGACGCAATAAGTAGGGCCCTTCTTTGTGATGAGCTTGGTTCCTTCAGTAAAAATCCAAGATTACTGGCATTCATAAAATAATTTATATTTTGGATTATCCCTGGAGATTCTGGTGCCATAATATAAGAGATTTCTACAATTACTGAAGTATGACATTTTTATGTGAAAAAAAATTAGTGGCTTTCTCAAATCATATTAAGCACCATATGCTAACTAATAGGAGATCAGTCAATATCCTTTTGTATGTGGATGATGTGGTCTTAATGTCTACTACTTGGGAGGAGAAGAACTTTAAAGAAATATAATTTGTATTGTTCTACTAACCTCTAAAAACTCAAAGGTAAATCCAACGTGGTTGTTATTGGTAAGAGAAAGTAGGTACACAACTCATGTTTGGATAGCAAACCAAGGTGAAACTTTCCAAGTGAAAATTTACCTGGGGCTAACATTCTGAGCAATTAGTTCATGGATACCATATACAGTATAGAGAATAGCATCATCAAAAGTGGTGTCTGCACCTGGGACACCAGATCTATCCCAAACCTCGCTAGTGCTTTGGGAAAATGTGTTCTCTATGCTAGAGGCAATTGTGTCTCCTTGACAATGGGCCCGTGCTGCACCATTGCCACAGTAATGGGAGCAACACAGAATGCAACTGCATCTGGGTCACCCTTCCCTGGGCTCAGTTTGATGGAAGAAGTTTGAATGGAGCTGTGCTGTGCTGGGTCAGACTGGCAGTTAGATGGAGAGCAGTTAAAACTGGTCTACATCTGTATGTGCGGGGGAACTTCTGCATGTGTGGAGCTGCTTTTAGGACAGAAGTGGCTGCACACAGTGTGGATCCCCTGTGCTGGGGAATCCTAGGAGTTCCTCAGAAGAGGAACTGCGAGATGTTCCTGTGTCCCCAGCAGGCAATAAAGGCACTGTAATGAGGCCCTCAGGGCAGCTTGTCTCCATTGGGAGTAATGACAACTGCCTTCAGTTAAAGGGCCTCTGCTGCAAAATGGAGATGCTGCCAAACTGGTTGTGTCTTTTATCACTGGGGCACTGCAGTGCCTAGCTGATAGCATTTGGGTGAAAACCATGATATGAATTTATCATTAGCAATAGCTGTAGATTGTCTTGAGCACCAATATCTATGGTTCTTTTTTTTTTAGCCTGAGCTTAACGTTATTTCCTATGTCCTCAAAGCTTGAAAAGCTGTGTTGTAATGTAAGAGAAGACAGTGTTGCCAGATCCCTCATGTTCTTCCAGGCATAAGCTGAGATCTTATGACAGTAGCTAAACTGTCTTAGTAACACAGAGCACCCTGGGAAACAGACGGCCAATTTGGCTCTAGCAGCCTGGGCAAAGGAGGGTTTTGCAAATCCTAGGTTAGGAGGAAAAATTATTGAAGGAAGATGGAACATCGATCACTTACGTGAGCGTTCACTCTTGGGGATCCAGACGACTCACGCTGGGTATTGTCATTCCTATTACTGCATGGTTGAACGAAAATTTAAGACTTGGCCACTAGGTGGCTCTTCTCCCTCCTCAGCTCTCTCTTCCCCAGTCTGTCGAGGAGTGTCAGGAATCATGTCAGGAGCCACGTCAACATCCTGACCCTAAAAACAACAATTAAACAAACAAACAACACAACGGAAGATGGGCGGGCTGTGAGTCGGCTGGATCCCCAAGAATGGCCGCTCACGTAAGTGATCAACGTTCCATTCTCAATTGGGATCCAGCCTACTCATGCTGGGATGTACCAGAGCCCAACAATGAAGAAGGGAGGGGAAACGCCCATTAGAGAAGAGGCAAGAGACTACATACCTTAGTAACAATCTTACCTTGTCCAGAATCACATGCTGCAGCACTCTTCTCCCAAAGGCTGCCTCTGCTGACTGATACTGGTCCAACTTATAGTGCCGCATAAAGGTCATCAGGGAGGACCACACCACAGCCAGGGCTGCCGAGGTTACCACAGTCCTGGTGAAGTGTGCCTTAATCCCCTGAGGCACCGGTTTACCTTTAACCTGGTATGCAAGAGTTATGCGGGCTTTGACCCATCCGGCTATAACCCTTGCATTTGCCTTCAAACCCATATTAGAAGGGTGAAAACACACAAAAAGAGAAGGCGACTTGCTAAATGATTTTGTCCTATCCTTATAGAACAAAATCGCTCTCCTCATGTCTAATGTGTGCCAACTCCTCTCCAGGTCCGTCTTTGGACCTGGAGAGACAGTAGGCAGGTGGATCTCCTGAGGTCTGTGGAAAAGCGAGTCCACCTTTGGATGAAACAAAGGGTCCAGGCACAAAATGACCAAATCCGGCGTGAACTGGCAAAACGGCTCCTCCACTAAGAGAGAAGAGATGTCAGACACATAGGTTAGGAGGAAAAGTTACTGAAGGAAGACTTAGGCCCCGTCTACATGCAATAAAAAGCCTGTTAAAAAGCTTCTTTTGCCAAGGAGCATCTGCATACAGAGCTTTTCTCCGGGCTTCCAGCACCACAAAGGAAAATCCACGGAAGACCCCCCCCCCCACTTTAAACAAGACTACCAGCGCACTTTTTGGTAGTCGCAGGTTTTCCTAGCAACATGGAGCAGTATTGGGGGCGGGGAGTGCTGGCCGCGGTACTAGCAGGCGGGGGGTTCCTGCAATTCTTTGTTTTTTACATTTCCTGTCCCACCTTTCCTCTTTTTTCCGCCTTCTCCCTTGTTTTCTCTTCAAATACACCCGCTGACATCAATAATAACATTCAAGGAAACAGTAGGCGGACATTTCAATCGCAAAAGATACATTGTTGCATCCGCAATTGAAAGTGTAAAAGGCAGAAAGATAAGAGCCTCCTGATTGTGCGCACGAGTGCACGAGTGCTGCAGCCCGGCAGCTGCCTTTGCCAGTGTGGGAGACATTCTGGCAGACAGAGCACTAGTGAATACCGATGGTGATGATGATGATGATGATGATGATGATGATGATGTGTCGGGGGTTGTCACGTTGGTTGCCCGGCTGACTCCCAATACATTAAAGGCTTTGGGGATGTGGCCGCGCAGATCGCAGTCCCTCCCCGTTCCCGCCGGCACCCTATCAACCAGAGTAAGATGCGGGCAAAGGAAAAACGGCTTCCATGGGGACAGAAGGTGCGTTCAAAATGCGTGTTTTACTGAGCTTCATAGGGGTGCTTATTTCGGAACTGAACATGCATTTTTAAAGTCCGCTGCAACAGAGGGACAATAGAGAGACAAAAAAGTACCATGGGGATGCCCCCTTAAAATCTTAATTCTGCCATGTAAAGGAGCACTGGTATTACTTTAGCCTTGTAGATATTGAGGATTGGACTAATTGAGTCTGGATATTTATAACCAATATAGAGTAGGATTCACTTCTGTATTTGAAGGTAGGAATCACATACAGGTCATCACATTACTTCAAGAGTGCTCCATTTGTCTTACTTGTGTCTGTGCTGCAGATGGGTTTGTGTATGAGTTGACAGCATTAGACTCAGGATCATAGTTTATTTGTATTAGAAAATAATCTTAAATTACATTTTGTTAATTTTATTTACTGTGCTTCAGCATATAATACTACTTTTGATACTGTACTGTATTATTCTGTGCTGTACTGGGATGTTTCCTCCCCAGAGGTAGGCAGTGGCAAACCGCTTCTGTATCTTTGCCAAGAAAACTGCTAGAGATGTTGACGCCCATTCAAGAGTTGGCCATGACTCGATGGGACCCAACTACAACAACAGCCTAATGAAATAAAGATGTAATAATTATTTGAAGTTAAACCTTTTGTGTGAACTGTAACTGCAGAAACAAGCTAGTGAGGCTGGTAGTTTGGGGGTCCTGGTTTTTCAAGTGGCGGAACTGTGGTTGTCAAAGTAGGTTTAAGAAGAACCTCACAAAGGAATGTCATGCTGCTTATATGAACACAAAGCCAACAAGTTAAAGAAAAACTGGCCAGCTGACTTTACTTACTTGTTTTAACTAACCTACTGACACTTTCCCATTTCATAGACCTCTGCAATTATTTACAGAAATAATGATCATCCAAGGAAAAGCCTGAACAGTATTCCTTACAATGAGGCAGTTTGTCAATGGTTAAGGAGCTGGACTCTTATTTGGGAATACTGGGTTTGATTCCACACTCTACCCATGAAGCCAGCTGAGTGACCTTGGGCTAGTCATAGCTCTCTTCTGAACTCTCACAGCCCCACCTACCTCACAGGGTGCCTGTTGTGAGGTGAACGGAAGGTTTTTCAGCTGCTCTGAGTCCCCTTAAATAGGTGAGAAAAGTGAGATAGAAGCCAACTCCTGCTCCTACTCCTTCTTCTTCTTAAAGCCCAAAGCTTACGAACTTATCATCTAGGGGGCAGTAGATACTAACATTCCTGGTTAACTAGCTTTTTTGCCTTGTGGAAAAAATATTCTGTTAGGAGTTAGTTTGTCAGTTTCAGGATATCTGCAGTCATTATCCATCCAAAAATCCATACATAGAGTGAGGCTGGGAGCACCAAAATACTTTGAGATAATTTTTGTGTGTAAAGTGGGGTTATGTAACAGAAAGCAGACATTTGAATCTTAAGAGTGGAAGCTTTGGTCTAGTAAAGGAGAACTGTCTTGAAATCATGAACTAACACGAGAGCAGGACAGATACTAGAAACTTGCATAGCCGTTCTGATATGCTGTTAGTTATTGTTTCTCTAATACAGTAGGTCCATCATTTACATAAGGACTCCATTCCGGCAAATCATGGAATTCCAGCTTTTCACATCTAAACATTGTTACATATTCTGCAGTACTGATCCCACAGTGATTCTGAAGCAAGATGTTTATCTGTTGCCCATACCCCTAGATAGGAGTTCCAGTACCTGGTAGCAAAAAGTCTCCTACCTTTGATGACTTCTAACATAGGATGTGGGCACAAAGGTGTGGCTGAAGAGCCCTGGAAACCAAGAAATCAGGTTTCCTATGGTGCCACCAAAAAGTCTCTTGGCACCAGACGATATGGCTCTCAGTCTAGTTTAACTTTACAGCCAGGAACAGCAAACTTTGGAAAGTGCACAAAAGACCTAGCCAGAAGACTGGAATCTTGGAGCAAGGGTCCAAGTGTGGTTGGGTGTGGGTCCTGGAGGCAGGACTTGGGGTAAGGAACACCATCAAGGTTCTTTCCATCTTGAAGAGGAACACCCAGTAGAAGCTTGCTTTGCTTATGAAGGCAGCACATGGAACAGGACTTGTTGCATCAGAGACTTTCCTTGCATCAGAATCATCACCTGGACCTGGGACTTGACAGAGAAGCCTTCTTTCAGCAAAAAGTGTGCACAAAAACACACATTTAAAGCTAATGTTAAGACATTGCTTCTCTAGCTCCTCATACTGGCACATATCCTGAATCTTTAGGGTCAAACACCATTTTGAAGAAAGTTCAAGGGTTAGCTTCATCTGCCTATGCCACTTGGAACCTCTTCCAGTTAAGTATCTTTGATGCTATCTTATTTTTTATTTAAATCCATTCTCAAAAACCTGTTTGCTTCTTTTTAAATATTTAGCTTAACACAAGTAGATCCACAGAATGAATGGATCAGCAAAATGACTAGCCATTTTCCTTTCACTTTATCTAACCTAAGGGTAAATTTTCTGAGTTAGAAAATGCTGAAAGAAATTCTACTTGACACTTTGCTGATGCATTCTCTCATTCTGAATGTGGATCGAAGCTGAATTAAAAATTATGTGTGAACGCAGCCTCTGTGACTTTTATCCTGCAATCACAGTTGTTTTGGTCCCTGTTGACCCAAAAATAAAATAAACGGTGTTTTTGTTTTTGTTTTTAATACCCCAACAGCTCCTTGAACATCAGCTTCAGGGAAAGGAAGCCTCTTTGTTGCTTATTTGTTTTCAAACCTTAAATGGCGAGGCACGAAGGAAGGAAGCAAGGCTCGTTCAGCTGATAAGCAAACATGACGTTTTCAAAATCTAGCCTCCCTCCTCGGGAGTTTCTTTATTCGTCGGGATGGGGAGGGATTTTTTTACATGTTGAAAGGCCCAACAGCTTCATCGCGGCACCCTAAGGGTCTGAATTGGATGAGAAACCCTTCGTTCTGTATGCCAAAGTCACCCCGAGAGGGACCACCAGTTCTGACAATCCGTCATTCACGTTTCCCACTGTTCTGCTCTATTGAGGCAAAATGTGAGAAGCTGTTCCCAAGTCCTCCCCACACAAAGGTCTTTATTAGTCTTTACTGAGGCGTGAGCCGGGCGAGCCCAGTGGAGTTGGCAGCCTGAAAGCGACCCTCGTCGATGGCATTTGGCAGGCCGGCTTTATTGGGAGGCAGATAGATTTATGAGTTGTGAAAGATGGGCAAATTAACATCCTAGGCATTCTTGATAGGATTAGACTTTCTAGGGCAGGCCTGTATTTGCATACCGCTCTGACTTACCACATCCCCATTGTCTTTGCGGTTCATTTTAATATGCTTCCCACCCTCACGTTCTTGTCCCCTCAGCTATGCAGCCCTCCCCTTTGCCTCGACTTCTCTCTTGCATCCCTTTGTCACCTACTGAGATAATAAATAACTGAGGGGCCGCCTGGAAATTCCAGCTGGAAGGGACTTGAGCGCGCCTTTTAAGGGGAACAAACGCACCCTGACAGGGCTACTACTGACGGAAAACCTCCATATTCACAGAGGCAAAATGCTGCTTCCAGGCTCATTTCACTTCATTGCATGCCCTTTGCCTATTCTGAGAGGTAGCAGTGGCCTTACTTGCAAGACCATATATGTCATTTTGACAGAGAATTGTATGACACACCCGCTGAATAATTCTGATTAAAATCTTGCTTGTTTGTTCTCCAATCTACTTCTACAAAAATCCAGTTTCTCCGCATGCTTCTTACGCATGCAAAATAATAATAATAATAATAATAATAATAATAATAATAATAATAATAATAATAATAATAATAATAATAATAATAATAATAATAATAATAATAATAATAATAATAATAATAATAATAATAATAATAATAAAAACTTGCCGCCCCTGTGAAACTCCTAGGGACCTTCATGAACAATAAAATCACTGCAGAAATAGACAATAACAACAGATTAAAATCTCCATTAAAACATTTTAGTACATTTTGAAGTGCCTTACAAATAAAGGCAAAAGCAGGTGAAAAAAGCTATAAAAACTGTGTTTTTCATGGTAAAACAAGGAATGAGATGAGGAATGTTATTGGATACCACCAAGTCATGGTCAGTACCTACTACCTAGGTGACTCCATTGACACCTCCATGGGAACTTCTTTGCAGTTTTCTTGGCAGAGATACAGAAGTGGTTCACCATTGCCTACTTCCAAGGAAAGACTGAGGATCAAACCAGCACCAGCAGTTTGTTCTACCACTGAGCTACAGCCACTCCCCTGTGTCCAGCTCACCCAGTTTTCTTTTCTTCTCCACACAGGTAAGTTCGTTCCTAGTCTGTGTGATGATAGTTAGGAGGGAGGGTCAATGCTGGGAGCTTAGTGGAAGGTGTTCACCCGGGTTCCTTCTCTCTTCCTTTTCCCACAAGCAAGATGGTTCCTTTAGAGCCCAGGTTTCTCCTCTCTTCCTCTCCCCACAGGGCCTTTAGTGACCTGTGTTTTGCTCACTGGGCAGGCATGTCCACATTGCACCACTGCCACAACCACCCCAGAGTAATCCAACTGTGGAATACTAAAAAGCATGCTTACCAGGAGCAGTTGGGTCGCTCCTGGACACTGCATCTGCACCCTCTTCCAGATGCAGTGCAGCAAATGGGGGTGGCTGCACAATGGCAGCATCCAGATCATAATGCTCAAGCTTGCATTGGATATGGCTTCAGACATTACCTTGGCAACATGCCTAGCCCTTGGCTGGCCGTTGGCACCTCAAATGCTATGACACTTATGGTGCAAATGGCTGCCACAAGGCTGGATGCTTGGTATTGTTATTCCATCCCAAGCCAGCAGAACAGGCTCTAAGGGGGAATCCCCACAGCAAGCTTATTTCGCTTTCCCTAAACCGAAATAATAGAACCGGATGCAAACGCAAATTTGCCTGTTCCCATTACTTTTAACTTAATTGCGTTCGATCCGGATTCTGAGGATCGTACGTGGTGTAAGTGACTCAAGGGGGGGGGGACTCAAGTTGCTACTTTTTAAAAGCCGCTTTGCAGGGCTGCCCTGTCCTCCTCCTCCTGGCATGGACGCGCCACCCGTAACAGACCCCTTCACGGAGCCTAGCTGGGTGGCCGCTGCTTGCCTGGACGGATGAAAAACAGGCACCAGCAGCCAGTGATTATTTGCCCTCCTCTCCCCATTTCCCAGGGCACACAGCAGCAGCAGCAACTCAAACCCCCTTCACAGCCACAGCCTTTCAAACAGAACCTCCAGGGCTTTCCTTTCCTTTCCCTTTTTTAAAGGTCAGAACTTTCAAAGAGCTAGAATTGTGCAAAACTGCAACGTTGTTATTAAGGTGTGAAGTGGCTAGATCGCTACAGTGTAGCTTTAAGGACTGGATTTTTATAGTGGCTGTTTTGAGGGTGGATTTTTTCAATGAAATCCCTATCTTTGGAAGCAAGCTATTGGGGGAGAGAAACCCTAAACATGGATTCTCATCCCTTAACACAGTAGGGTCCCCACAGTAAAAAATGTAAAAGATTTCAAGCACACGATCCAGAGTGAGACCTGTTGAAATCAGGATTGAGATTCACCATGCTTTGGGGTGGTTTAACACGGAGAAAGTGTGTTAAGCCAAACTGCCAAAGTTGCTTGCAACAGCCCTAGCACAGTTCCCATAAACTGCAAGATTTATTGTTATCAGCAACCCTCAAAAGAGCTAGAAGAAGAAGAGTTGGCTTTTCTACACCGATTTTCCCACTCATTTAAGGGAACTCAAAGTGGCTGACAAAGCTTTTCTATTCTCTCCACAACAGAACACCTTGTGAGGTAGGTGGGGCTGTGAGAGCACAGAAGAGAGCTGTGACTAGCCCAAGGTCACCCAGGTGGCTTCACGGGGGAGGTCGGAATTAAACCCAGTATTCCCTGATAAGAGTCCGGCTCCCTAACCACTAGACCAAACTGGCTCACAGGGTTCTGTAGGCCAACATAAGATATCAGCTATTATTATTTTTCTCTCTCTCTTCATATGGGCATGTGAGCATTTCTGCATGGGTATTTACCTTAATTCTTTCGCTCATGGAAAGGAAGTCCTTGCATCCAGTTACAGGAAAAAATGCATTTTTTTTTTCAGATGCTTGGCAAAATTCTATAATTAGTTTGGCTTGGTTTGCATTTTGTTGGGAATGCTACTGCAACAGGGTATCTTGAAGTTCTGGTGGGCTGCAGCAAATTCTACGGTCCCTAGAGACTACAGAATCCCTGTCAACAGGCACATCACTCTTTGTGATGACACAAAGCGGGATCCTTATTGGTCTCTCTCTGGGTGGCATGACATCATGCGTTATCTTCAATAGGTTCCCCAGTTTGTCTAAATATCTGCCGATGCCTGCTGAAGAATGAAACCAAATATGGGCGGGGGGGGGGGAACATTTTCCCACTATGTGCTTTTAGATCCAATGAAAATGCAACCTGCCTTGGGATAAAGAAAACCATCCCCCCCCCACCGCCTCATTCCACCACCCCCAAAAGCAGCTTGTAGACTTTGCAATTTGTGCTAAAAAGAGCGATGATTGCAAGCAACCATTTCACGCTAAGGTGCATTACACCGTTGAATCCCAAAGGGCTATTAACCCTCAATCAGAGGCGGCTGCAGGACCTTTGGTCTCTGGGCAGAGGCATGCATATCATTTTTGAGCTGTTTACCCTTGGGCAGAAACAATAGCTCACTTCTTAAATCCCTGACATCTGCTGAATTAAGTAGTCTTTTTCTGTGTTGCTCTCCTGTTATTTCCCACACACACATCAGCAGAATGTGAACAGTATTTTTTACTGTTATTAAAGGAAATAATGTTAACAATAACTTAAAAACAAACATATGGAAATAAAAAACCGGCTCATGATGCAGAAATGCCCATTCTACCGCAGTTAGGTTCAGGGACAGAATGCCACATTCACACTGCAAGTGCTGATCCAATCCCTAACTTTACTACTAGACCGCATCCCCATTACAGGCTTAATTCAGTTTTCCTAAACCGAAATAATAGAACCGGATGCAAACATGAATTTGCCTGTTCCCATTACTTTCAGCTTAATTGCATTCGATCGGGATTCTGATGATCGTAGGTGGCGTACGTGACTCAAGGGGGGACTCAAGTGGCTACATTCTAAAAGCTGCTTTTCGGGGCTGCCCTGCCCTCTTCCTCCTGGCATGAATGCACCACCCATAAGGGACCCCTTCACTGAGCCTGGCTGGGTGGCTGCCGCTTGCCTGGATGGAGGAAAACTGGCAGCGGTCAGCCAGCGATTCTCCCCATTGCCCAGGGCACACAGCAGCAGCGGCAACTCAAGCAGGGGGCCTTTAAACATTCACACATCTCCCAAAACTTGCCCGGCTTTCCTTTCCCCTTTAAAGGTCAGAACTCCAAAGAGCTAGAATTGTGCAAAATTGCAACATTGTTATCAGGTGTGAAGTGGCTGGATTGCTACAGTGTAGCAGCTGCTGTGAAGGTTGGATTTTTACACTGATATCACTGTCTTTGGAAGCAAGCTATCGGGGGAGGGAAACCCTAAACATGGATTCTCATCCCTTAAAACAGTACGGTCCCCACAGTAAAAAAATGTAACACGTATTAAGCGCACGATCCAGAGTGAGACCTGTTGAAATGAGGGTTAACATTTA
The DNA here is from genome assembly GCA_023333525.1 of Aspidoscelis tigris stejnegeri. Classification (NCBI taxonomy): domain Eukaryota; kingdom Metazoa; phylum Chordata; class Lepidosauria; order Squamata; family Teiidae; genus Aspidoscelis; species Aspidoscelis tigris. The sequence goes on along the minus strand of JALMGA010000002.1, from coordinate 82,955,048 downwards.
CAAAGCTTTGGGGTGATTTAACACGTGCAAAGCGTGTTAAGCCAAATTGACATGGGGTCTGCGAGGATTGAAAACGGTTTGAAACCAAAATAAGCTTGTAATGGGGATGCGGTTTCTCAGTGGGACAGAAGTGGTGGTGTGGCATGCAGGCGGAGCGTCCTGGCATGTGTGGGAACATTCTTGACAGGTAGGTGTGAAAAGTTTCTATATTTGGGTCCTTTTATATTGAAAACTGGATTTGGGCAACAGGAGAGCGGCTGTCATTAAATCTACAGTTTTGCATCTTAAAATGTCATTGAGCCGAGCACCTAAATTTGCTTTATCATCAAGTCAATATGACTTCACTGTAGTGCGGTCCCCAAATCCACCTGCTCTCTGATTTCTACACAGAGCTCACCCATTTCAATGAAAATCATTCTAACACCTTCTGCAGGGAACTCTGTATTTTCAAGATAACACGTCCTTGCCTTCCACTCAAATAAACAAGAACTCTCATAGTAAATGAAGATGCCCATGGACGATGATCAGCTCTGGATAGGAAAGGCCTATAGCTTACACACTCCACATTTGATGATGAATATGCCCAAACTGGGAGGTTTTTGCTTCTGGTTTCTGATTTCACATCCTTCATTTTGAAAGACAGGCAGGAACGTTTTGCCTTTCTGCGTATGTAAACCCAGTACTGAATGTACAGTGTAAGAAACGTCCCTGAATTGAGAAGAATAATGTTCATTTTTGTGTTGGCTTTGCTGCTGATGTAGCATTTGTCCTTTCCTATAAAGCTTTGCAACCCTGAGAATTCTCATGGCCTTTGTCACAGCGAAGCGGCATGCGAGTCAAAAGAATGTAATGCAGCCGCCGTTGAGGATCCTGGTGTGTTCCAAGAAGGGAGGATCCTTTCATGTAGGGAGGCTGGGTTGCTGATGACTAAAATCACGCCATAGCTATCAGGCCATTTGCTCTATTCAGGGAAGGGGAAAGTGGGCTGGGTTAAGGACAGTTCAACCTTCCCTCTCACGCTCTCCCCACACCAAAGGTGCATTGTAATTAACCTTTTGAACACTTGGGATGTACAGTGCTACATTTCCACCCAGTAAGGCACGTAGGTCAGGTAGGTGGGTGGGTGGAAAATTGCTTAGCTATAAGGTGCCAAATTATTTCCCAAGCTGTTTAATATTTTATACAGGATCTTGCTTTAGAGATTCTTTTCAATAATGAAACATTTGTGGGAAAAGAAGAATTAGTCCGGCCCTCTAGCATTTCCCACTGCAAAGGCCTCTTTTGGTTTTTGTGGTATTTAAATATAAAATCCTTCGAAATCCGAAATGAATGAAGCAGCTTGTTTTATGCAGCCGAGTGTGGTAAGCTGGAAACTCTGCCTGTTGTTATTTCCTCTACTTCATTGCCTTTTACAGGACAATAAACTGGGCAATTTGTAGATCCTGAAAGCTTTAGGAAGATCTACTTCTATGCTGAGGCTCTCCTCAAACTTTTAAAATTATCTTTTGAAGTACATTGTCACTGCTAAATGAGAATATCCTCAAAGTTTATATCAAAAAAACAAACATACATTATTTTTCCAGAAGTTTCCAACTGGCATAAAATAATTTGAGGAATTGCTATTCTGTCCATGGGTGTTTTTCCACCATGCTCCTTTAATCCGGATCTAAGATCCGGATCTAAGGAATGGGTACTTCCCTTAATCCGGATCTAGTAGATCCGGATTAAGGGAAGTACCCACTGTGTTTCTACGGGTGGTGTAGCACCCAATAGCAATGGGTGCTAGCCTCCCTGCTGTGGAAACACCGGAGCACCCATTTGGAAATCCAGATTTACCCACAAGGGGTCTGCCTGTCACCCCAGGTGTTTTGGGAGACAGGGGGTGCAATCTCCGAAGTCCCTCCGAAGTCCCTCCGACGTTGCCTTTGGAGGTTAGCAAAGGCTCCGAAGTACCTCCGAAGGCAACTTCGGGGATTATCAAAGGCTCTGAAGACAAACCACTTGTGAGAGCTTGCATATTAATTAGCTCCTTGTGAGCAGGGATGAGTCAGCCTCATTATTATGTACCTCTTTCCATGCCTGAAGGTAACAGGATGAATCAGCCTCATTATTATGTACCTCTTTCCATGCCTGAAGGTAACAGTCCACTTTGTTCTCCCTTTGTTCTCGAAGGTTTGTCTTCGGAGCCTTTGCTAATCTCTGAAGTTTCCTTCGGAGGGACTTTGGAGCCTTTGCTAATCTCTGAAGGCAACTTCGAAGTAACTTCAAAATGGCTTTGAAATGACTTTGAAGTCTAGGTTTTGGGGCTCCCCCCCATGGGTGCCCCTCCCCCTAGCCTCCTCTAGACCCCATTGCCAAACTAACGTGGAAACAGGCTCCCTTTAATCCAGATTTTTTGGCTGAAGACCCCATTGTAGACCCCATTAATGGGGTCTACAGAAAATCCGGATTAAAGGCTGAGATATACCCATATGATCTGGATTTCCCCAGTGGCGGTGGAAATGGGTGCCGTGGTGGAAATAGGGTCATCCGGCTCACACCCAAATGGGTCCTTAATGGGTGCAAAAATGGGTACTTTCTGCCAGTGGAAAAACATCCCATATTTACTTCTTACCTGTGGCTGGATTGGATGCCCCCCAAAACAGTCCAGAATTGGTGAGGAAAAAGTTTAGCTAGGAGTGAACTACAGAGGCACCTTCTCCTCTCCCCATGCTTGTCATCTATCTATCTATCTATCTATCTATCTATCTATCTATCTATCTATCTATCTATCTATCTATCTATCTATCTATCTATCTATCTATCTATCTATCTATCTATCTATCTATCTATCTATCTATCTATCTATCTATCTATCTATCTATCTATCTATCTATCTATCTATCTATCTATCTATCTACCTACCTACCTACCTACCTATCTATCTTACACAAAAGTCTCAGGGTGGGTCACAATTAAATCACTATAAAATGAGAAGACATGTCTCTGGATCTTTTCATACCTTACTTATTTATTTTATATTTACATTTTATAGTCACACAGGCTGGTGAACTTCTGGGATGCATTGAGTGTCCACACTTTTTGACACCTGACACACCTGGAACTTGCCAAATGCTTCCCTGAGCTCTGGATGTGATCACCTAGATTGCCTCACCATGGCAACAGGCATGCATGGCATCATTGCCATGGTGACTGGGTGATGTGGCACACAATTGTGGCTGTGCCACTCCACCCCAGGCTCTGTTTGCCCAGAAGAGATGTGAACAAATCCATTCTGGGCTATATTAGCTGGTGGTTAGTATAGCAGTAGATCATGTTTTTGTGCTCTACAGCTATATGCAAGGGGGACACTTCAGCACACACAGAGCTGCTTCTAGTGGTTCCGTCCAGTGCCTATGCTTCATGCGGGAGCAGCCTCCAGCTGTCCCACTGGAGCAAGTGCAGAAAGGCCCTCTCTTTCTGCAGTGCTCCTAGCTCTTCATGGCTTGTTCTAGTGGAAAGATATGTCCACCTGTTCTCAGCCACTTCACAAAACTCACTCATCTGCTGCAACCACACTTATTTCTCATTTTGGTCTCTTCCATGCCTTAAGCCTGAGAGACAATGGGAACTTGTATCCTTTCTTCAAGTTACCACTTTGTTATTTCAGTAATCTCGCTCCTTGAGTTGCTTCATGGTTTGACTAATTCACCCAATATTGGATGTGTTTTTTGCTAGTTGTTTATTTTTTATTGCCACTTGCTTTTACATTTGCTGTTTGCTCTGTAATAATGGTCAGAAATTGTGTATTAAGATCAGTCAAGTGCCTCCCCTGTCTTGGGCTCAGCTACAATCTGTTACCAGTAAAACTAAACTAGCAGTTCTTTAAAATCCTGCATGAAGGGAACACAACTAAAAAATGTGTCCAGAGCAGTTCCCATAACAGGCTTCATGATGGGAAAAGCTGACTAAAAACCTTGGTGTAAACAGGCCCTCATAGAAAATGGGTAATAACTTTCAAGCAAATTTATACCTTGGATTTCTCAGAAAGCAGGTAATATTAAGAGATGAGAGTTGAAGTAACAATGAAGGAATGCACTTAACATGACAGCATCTAGATAAAGAGGGTTTAGTTATGCACCATGTTCCTGAAGTGCTTTGAACCAAGAAAAAAGATGGTTCTGTTGCAGGTATTTTCATTTCCATAGTTGTCAGCCTACCTCAAACTCACCCATCTCTTTCCATTATATATATTACATATTCCATCTAAATTCATTCCAAGTGGCCCATAACGTATCCTTCTATTCCCCCAACAAGTAACATGTTGTGAAGGAAAACAGCTTGTCACATTGATAACTTGTTCTCCTTTACTCCAGAAAATGATTGAATGTGGATTAAAACTTAGGTGTAGCTGGGCCCTCAGAAACAGTATTCCATAAGCAAATTTGGTTGATCAGGAAGAATATAAAAACGATACAAATATTTTAAATGAAAATTATATATTTAACTGACTGGGAGGGAATTACAATTCCATGGGACTGTCTCATATTCTCTCTTTAGAGTTGGTTCAACCCATTTCTCACCAGTTAAGAAACAGCTGTAATTCTCTCATCTTTGGTGATCTTTCCGATCAGAACATTTTTCATGCCTAAGCACTCAGTGTGAGGCCTGGGAATCAGTCATTACCGTGAGGACATTGATGGCACACAAGAACAAAGGAACAAATAGATCAAAGATTTTTGGAATGTGTCTCAAACACTGTCATGTGGCCAGTTATCTCTGGGGTTTGCAGCCGTCAAACTTCCAGGCAGATCTGTGTCTCCTTCACCATTCAAGTGGCAGTTACGTTACTTAGCAACAGTTTCCAGCAGCCCTTTACATTCTGTTATATATTTCAAGGCCGCTAATGGTTCCTTGTGAGAGGTTCTGAATGTTTAGCTATTTCAAGGTTTGTTTGTTTTTTAGAACCTGCTTGGTGCAACCTACTCAGCAGCAGTACTGTATTATGAAATGATACAGTTTCCATTCAATTTATTTTTGAAGGACTGTGGGGTTCTTCATTGAAGCTCGATGCTTAAATTCTACAGCAATGGTGAACTACTGGAAACTGTTTGTTCACAAAGCAGACATGCTAGCTGGAAAACTCAGGTGGAAAGTTTCAGAGTCACTTCTGAAAAATCAGCTTGATGATGGTGAAGTTGGGCCCTTCTTTTTATGAAGGGTTACTATTTTTATTGGTTCTTTTAAGAGCCTAGTTACAGGCTGTGATCAGACACAGAACCCCCCCCCCACACACACATCTTGAGGTGCCTCCAAGGCAGCTTAGACTAAGATGGTTCTGAGGTGGGGATGTTCACCTTCCAGTCTGCCTCTCCCCCATCTGAACATTATGTGCTAGAAAAGGTCAATCAGAGAAGAATTGAGAACATGAGGGCCACACACTGTCCCTCTGAGGTTCCTCTTGAATGCCCCTTTTGTTATGTCTGAACACAGCCATTAAAAAGCTACCCACATTATCGTTAAAAGCTACTCACATTACTGATTTTTCTTCTTCTTGCTCTCAAAAGTTTGCCTCGCAATGGCTCATAAGCTCCTTAACACTTTTTATTAAAATTCCATCAGCATAACTAGGCAAATGTTCAACTCCTTTTATATCTTTAAAGGCAAAGAACTAATCTACACAAATTTCCTAGCTACGCTTAATTTACTTGTAATAGTTACATAGCATTGATTTAATTAAAAAGACAAAAATTGGTGCTTAAATGTAAAGTTTACCATCATTCTTCGCTATGCTGTTTAAACCTTGGAATTTCTTAGGGAGTTGAACATTGTTAAACCACTTCTGGCATGAAATGGTATTGTTCCAGGAATGCAGTGCAATGGTGGTGTGAACCCTAAACGTTTAGATTTGAAAATAAATTCAGAAAACTAAGCTGGACTGAATTTTTGAAGAAGGCCAGCTGTAGGAAGATGTTTATAAACCAAATTAATATATAACCATCATTGAAGAGATGCTAGCTGTTCATCAAAAAAACTTAAAATGTCTTACACTTGTTTTTGGTATCACGAATGATGATAAATATTGAATAGTGGGGTCCTGTTCAACCTGAAGTCTCCATTCCAGCACTTGAAATGAAACCATGTTAAATTGAAATGTTCCCCTCTGAGCTCTCCTTGGTGGCAGGAAAAGTATATTAAAGTGAAACAGGAATTCCTGATAATGCTTTGCACTCAAATAAGATCTCAATGAGTAAAATAGGTTCTGCTAAAAATGCACAAACAGAATTCACTTAAAATTGGGCTTTAATAACTGCTGCAACCAAGTAGATGTGAAACAGCGAAACGCCAGAGAAGTGTCAACGTATCTAACAAATAAAATTGCCGTCACATGAACGCACATTCCGGCCACAATTATTCAATCCACGTATTTCAAAAACACTTTTATGGGAAATGTTGGAGGGAAAGATTAATTTGCGTGAGAGAAGAAGAAACACACCCTATAAAAATAAAGTTTCCTTCAGCATTCCTGAAAGACCCTATTATGTGCATGATGTGGGATGGAGAAAGCAATCGCTTATTGTGGCACTTCTATTTGCCTATAAACACTAGCTGTGAACTCTTTCAAGCATTTAACAATAGGCTGGCACATAAACTAAGTCAATCTGCACGAATGAAGGGCTGTGGGTGGAAGACAGATTCACTGTTGCCTTAGGAATGGGAGGTCCCTACAGGTCCATACGTGCTTAGCAACTAGTGTTAGGTTCAACTCCCTTCTGGGTTACATTTGTTTTTGACTTTTTAAGGGTTAGTACATGCGTAGGACATTGCTCATCCTGTCATTTGTCTTGATGAGAATCAAAGACACTAAAATAAATAGCTCAATTTAATGGCATTAGAGAGAGAGAGAAAAAAATTGCAATCCTCATGGCATTATCCAAGGCAGAATACAAAGACTACAATGCTACCAACAAGTTGTAAAAGAATTTCATTTATTTTTATTTTTATTCTTCATTAATATAACATATTGGCCAGTGGCATCTATTCCACTTCACGTTGTCCAAATGTTAAATACAGCCTAGATTTGTATGGAGAGAAAACTTTTGTCAGAAATTTTAAACAGGATAATCTGAGGATTAGTTCTTTGACTCTGGGCAGGGAAGAAACCAACTGAATCAATAAAATGGTTGACTTAACAGCGGCCATCTAGCCTGTAGTGAAGGCTACAGCTTTTGTCTGAGCCCATATACCCCAAAGGATTTTGTTTTTGTGACTTGATTAACAGCAGCTGCAGGATTAGTAGAAAGGAATAACCCATATATCTCTTACAAGTCCCCATTGCTGCATCATGCCCCACTTCCAACTGTTCCACATCTTTGTCCATACTCTGTTGACGCTCAGATTCTTCCATTTCACTTCCCCTCTTCACGTTTGCCTTCATTTGCCGTCATTGGAAATCAAACCATTTGCCTTCCTCCCATGTCTATCTCTAACTAAGCTCTCTGCTGTACACCCCCTGCTCTTCCCCCGCACTTCCCCCAATTCCCCAAGTTCAGCCATTCCAGAAATTCACAAAGAAGTTACATAGCGAATGCCATTTCTCTTCACAATTGGCCTTGACCACATCTGCGTTAAGCTCTGTGGGCTGCTCAATACCTTCTGCAATGGCTGTTGGCCACCTACTAGGTGGCTGGGTGGGAGTAGCTAAAGAGTTGTGAGCACCTTTCCTCTTACTGCCTTTTCTCCGCTTGTCTGGAACATTTGCCTTTGCTGGGGTGGTCACAGGCCTCTCCCTGGGTGTTTGAGATGGTTTCTGCATGGCTGTCGGGTCTTTGGCTCGTCCTTTCCCCTTGGACCTGCCTTTGACGGTGGTCTCAGAAGCTACTGGGGCTTCAGTGCTTAGTGAGAAGGGTACAAGGTGTAGCTCAGCTTCAGACGCTCCTTTCTTGCCTCTACAAAGCCGAGATTTAAGAGGACTAGCGTCCTGACATGGATGATGTTTCCGGCGGAGCTTGCCCAGGATCTGCTTCCAGAACTGATGGCCTTTGGAGTTGTAGGCACTACACTGCTCCGGCCGGCCTCGATAAACGCACTGCTGCCCTTTGCCACCCTCCGCTTCTGACCGGTGACAGCTGAGTTGGAGTTCAGCGCCTCCTTCTCCAGATATCAGCTGCCAACTGCACAGGTGTTTATCACGGGTGGAGAACTGTCCCGACTGTGCCCAGGGTGAGGGTGGATTCACTTTCTCGCCATTCTCTTTGCTCTTCCTGGCAGCAATGCCTTCTAAAAAAATCAGGAGCAGTAGCATAAGTGGAAGCGCCTGGGGGAGCCTCATTTCCTGAAGTCAACGGAACCGTTGTGCTTACCATTCAAGAACATCCGCAAAAAGAGCCCAAGTGAGAATCCCTGCACATTTCTCAAGTCCTGAGAAAGAAACAGATACTAATTAGCAACGGACACACGAGCGTGCAAAGATGAGTAGCCAGAGTTAATTACAGACTATCTCTTGTTCTTAACTGTGGTCATACCTATGGTTTAATCCAGCTTCGGTCCACCTTCAGAGTGAGAGAACGCATCAGCAAAGTGACCAGTGATTTCCTTTCCACATTATCTATCACAAAGGTGAATTTTCTGAATTATTTAACACTGAAAGAAAACAGTTTGTCACTTTGCTGATGTAGTATCTCACTCTGAAAGTGGATTGAAGCTGGATTAAACCTTCAAAGTGTGGCCACAGCCAAATTAGATCCTCAGGAATAGGGAATGCCTCCAGCAAAGAAAAGAATATATTGCTATGCATGGTGTAACAGGGTGCACATGAAACCAACTTGCTGCTTTCCGTTCAACACACAAGAACACCTATTACTACTTGAATTTACATCAATGAAACTGAACTCCTCTATAGCGAGGAGAATTCTCCTGCACTCTTTGATTTTCACACAAAAAGACTGAGAATTTTACACAGAGGCAGTCTGTTTCTGCCTTCAGAAGGAAAAAACACACACCCAAAAACCCTGGAATAAATATTTTAACAAGGTTGCACAAACAAACCTCCAAGTATCTTTCTTTGTTTTGTAAAAAAACAAACAAATTTCATCCCAAGAGATCAGAAAAGTTCCCTAGTTTATTACACTCGCCCCCTGCTTTCCCTCACTCTTTCCATGCACAAAGAACCTTTTTAACAGAAGTCATTGCTCCAGTTAGCTGCCACGCTTAAATCACCACGGCTCTCTTGGTAAATAGGGAATGAGGTCAGTGGGTTACCATGATGCCAAAACGCATCTCTTAGTTTTTGCACTTGCAGAGACTGCATGGTGCATCTCAATGAAACCAAGCCTTCACAGAGTCAATTGCCATCGTTTTCCCTCCACCATTTATTCCCATTCTTTTTGGCTAAACTTACCCTTGACTGTGAGAGGCAGGGAGCTCTGCAGGAAAAAGACAAGGCTGCATATAGGATTAGCTTCTCTGAAGTGGCTGTACGGAGCATGCATGTGTTATCAACAGCCCAGGAGGGGCCAATCACCGCTGATGCCCCTCCCCAATCTTAGGCGTGCAAAGACACACACACACACTCACCCACAGAGTGAGCAAGAGAGGGGCATCTTGGCAAACAAACCTCCTTAGACACAGAGAGCTATCACGTTTTGCTCTTTTAGATTTATGGTTAAGGCAGCAAATGGTTAAACAAATATATCCTTCTTGCTGGAGGAAATGTTCCTGGTTTTGCTTTGTTTTGCTTTTGTTGATTTTGAACAACTTGAAAACTGACTTTTTTGGTCACAGTTGCAACTATATATATATATTCTAGTGCATACTTGGATCCCAGGCTTCTTGCTGCAGTAATAATGAGAATGCCATTCGCTTAGCTGCCACCCACTCTCATTTACATTACTAATCTCGTGGCATAATGAAGATGTTAAAGGTTAAACCCGACACTCTAAATTCGACTCATCTTAGTAATCTGGTTTCTCTGTTTTGAGCTGATTGCATTTTTCTCTAGACGGTTTCAATGCCGACTGCAGCCAGTCTATCTCCATCCAGATATTGTTCCAGCTGGTGTGTCAGCCAAAGCATATAAAGCCATGTAGATGCGAGGATAAACCTGTAAAGACTGTGACTTGGGAAAACATAACCCTTTCAGGGATGGATGGAATTCCAGTTCTCCACAAGAAACAAGAACCCCCTCTATTACATCATCTTGCCTCAACTGAATGAGTCACCATTTCTTCATTTGCTCATCATTGTGCTTGAGACAGCAGCCACCAGACTTCACTTACTTTTCCTGCTAGTTTTGGATATTCCAGAATAAAGCACTCCTGGGGCATCAGTCTATGGAATTTGCTGCCAGAAGAAGTGGTAACAGCAACCAGTCTAGACGACTTTCAGAAAAAGGTAGACAAAGGTATGGATGACAGATGTATCAATGGCTACTAGAATGGATGCTTAGGTGCATCTTCCAGGCTGGGAGGACAAGGAGGATGCCTCTAAGGCCATTTGCTGGGATTCAAGGGTTGAGATACGCATGTGCAGTTGGTGGACCACTGTGAGCGGCAGGATGCTGGGCTAGATGGGCTGCGGCCTGATCCAGCAGGGCTCTTCTTATGTTCTATCTTATGCAGGAGCCATTGAACTGGTTCTCTTCAGGGTCCTGCCTTCACACAGACAACTGGGACATTACCCCCAAGGTCAGTGGTTGGCAAACTCATTAGTCAACAGAGCCAAATATCAACAGTACAACAATTGACATTTCTTTTGAGAGCAAATTTTTTAAAACTTAAACTATATACGTAGGTACACTGTTATTAACTTAATTAGGGTACTCCTAAGCTGGAAGAGCCACACTCAAGGGGCCAAAGAGCCACATGTGGCTCCCGAGCCGCGGTTTGCCTACCACTTCCCTAGGTGATCGGTTTCTCTTTCCTGCCCTTTAAAGCACCTCCACACATCATTAACCTTCACAGCCCAAGAAACCTGTATCCTCCTTTAAAAAAAACTGTGTAAAAAGAACAGCAGGAATGACTAGTGAAATCAGAAATTGTGAGATTGAGGGGACGATCACCACACTGTACATTTAAAGACTGATAGACCTGGACTCTGTTCACACACAGCTAAAAAGAAAAGAAAAGAAAAAGCAACTCTGGTGTGTCTTAGAGGTGGTTTGCAGGTGGGATTGTTCATACTCCAGTCTGCCTGAACATTCCTAGGCTAAAAAGTTGGATTAGAAATGGGATGAGAACATGTTACTGTCTGCATCCCCATTACAAGCTTAATTCGGTTTTGATACGGTTTCAATCCTCGCAGACCCCAAGTCAGTTTGGCTTAACACGCTTTCTGCGTGTTAAATCGCCCCAAAGCATTATAAATGTTAACCCTCATTTCAACAGGTCTCACTCTGGTTCGTGCACTTGATACGTGTTACATTTTTTACTGTGGGGACCGTACTATTTTAAGGGATGAGAATCCATGTTTAGGGTTTCCCTCCCCCAATAGCTTGCTTCCAAAAATAGTGATTTCAGTATAAAAATCCTCCCTTTACAGCAACTGCTACACTGTAGCAATCCATGCACTTCACACCTGATAACAATGTTGCAATTTTGTGCAATTCTAGCTCTTTGGAGTTCTGATCTTTAGAAAGGGAAAGGAAAGCAGCTGCAGGTTCTGGGAGATGTGTGAATGTTTAAAACAAGGGGGCTTGAGTTGCCACTGCTGCTGTGTGCCCTGGGCAATGGGGAGAGGAGGGGAAAGAATCGCTGGCTGCCCGGTGCCGTTTTTCCTCCATCCAGGCAAGCAGCAGCCACCCAGCCAGGCTCCGTGAAGGGGTCCGTGATGGGTGGCGTGTTCACACCAGGAGGAAGAGGGCAGCCCCGAAAAGCAGCTTTTAGAAAGTAGCCACTTGAGTCCCCCCTTGAGTCACGTACGCCACCTATGATCCTCAGAATCCGGATCCAACACAATTGAGTTGAAAGTAATGGGATCAGGCAAATTCGCGTTTGTATCCAGTTCTATTATTTCGGTTAAGCTTATAATGGGGATGCGGCTTAAGGTGCTTTTACATCACTTTCTTTGCTACCTTTGAACACAGCCCCGGTTGGGAAGAGTTTTATCAGTAGATCATTATTTCTTCCAAGATCCATCCATCCTTCCTTCTTTCCTTAATTCCTTTCCCCTCCTTTTTTAAAGAGAACAAGTCTTCTTGGATGTGCCTTGGTTTCTAGTGATAAGAGTGAGGTGCATTTGACAGATTGTAGGGGAGGGCCTTGGATGAACTAGTTATTAACTGATCATATATACATTTTTAATAAATACTGGCAGATCGTTATTGCTATTTGCAATGATGAAAATTTGCTACAGAAAATGACTAACTCTTGGTTTCCATCACTTCTTCAAAATAGAAAAATTGGCACCTAATGTCTGTTCTACAGCACAAAAGTGACACCTAGTGGCAATTTTTGTTTTTTTAAGCAGAGATGCTTTCCTTTCCATCTACAGGCCCTGTTCATGCTCGGCCCAGGCTTTTCACACTTAAAGTATCCTACTAGGTTGGCAAAGACCCTGCACAGAAGCGGCAATTTGCACTTCAAGCGCTAGGAAAGCCCACTACCAAACCACCAGCGCTTGAAGTACAAATGGCCAGGCCAGATCGCTGTGACAATATCCGCGGCTACATCCGGCGCACGCTTGGATGTTGCCATGGCAATCTGGATGCTGCGTACAACTATGCAGCTGCAGTCGCACTACCACACCCACTCACCACACTGCATTCAGAAGAGTATTCGGATGCTGCATCCAGGAGAGAACTAGTTTTGGATGTAAGAGTCAATAATGTGCATGCTTCTGCAGCATAAATTGAAAAAGAAGACGAAGAAGAAGAGTTGGTTTTTATATCCCACTTTTCTCAGCCATTCAAGGGGACTCAAAGAGGCTGACAAAGCTTCCTGTTCTTCTCCCCACAACAGAACACCCTGTGCAGTGTGTGAGGCTGTGAGAGCTCAGAAAGAGAGCTGTGACTAGCCCAAAGTCACCCACCTGGCTTCATGGGGGAGGGCGGAATCAAACCCAGTATTCCCAGTTAAGAGTCCAGCTCCCTAACCAGTAGACCAAACTGGCTCATATGTATTGTTATTTTTAGTTGTGATACTCAGACTAGGGAGATTGTCAGGGCGTATTGTATCAGCATTTGTGTTCCATGTATTTATTAGAAAGTCCTTTTTAAAATCACAATTGCTGCTATGCGTTTTCACTATATAGGCTGCCTCCAGACCCATAAATATGTATTATTTCCCCTAGACTAAAGGTGCGCGGAGTCGGATGGCATGACAGTATTTGCATGGTCTGTCACTCGGTTGCTGCAGCAATGGTCAGCATGTATGGCCATTACTGCAGCAAAGTAATTGCTGCTAAAACAGCAGTGTTCACACTTACCCGACATTTAGTGAAGCGCTGGGTAAGTCTGGGACAAGTCAGGTGTTCAAAATGCAAATGCCCAGTCTATTTTCCATCTTTACTTCTCTGGGACTGTGTCCAAGGAAAGCGAAGGTGCAAAAAATGCCTTGTGTGATGGGACTGTTGGAGACTACCAGAAGTTACCCAAACACCCACCCCTTACTTTTGTTGCTTTTCATGTGCTTGCCTGGCTTCTAGTAGTCTTCAGAGGGGTGATCACAAATCCTGCTTCCCAGACGTGCAGGTAAAAGGGGCTATTACAGGGAAGCCAGCATTGCTGCTGAATTTTCCATAATAGCATTGCAACATCCAGTCAGCACTACATCAGAGGCCTCTTTGCATTTGGGTTGGCAGTGCATGATTAAGGAACTTCTGGGGAAGGGCATCTGCACTTGGGGGAGGCTGCTACAGCCTTCAAGCGCCCCCTGCCTTCCCAGAAGTTCCCTAACCATGCGCTACCTGTGGAGCACAAAATCCTGCTCCACATCTTCCCCAACCTTCCCCAATCACTTGCCTGTTGCATGCAGCCAGGAAGCATTCACGCCTCTGCCAGATGAGGAGGTCAACAGGGCTGCCGCACAAGCGCACTGGCAGCCCTGCTGGCCTCCTGACGCGACTGCGACTGCGCAGAGTGTCAGCATCATCATGACAATGGCGCTGTCACATGCGCGGTCGCACAGGGTGCCGCAGCCAAAATGGTGGCACTCTGAATAGGAGCTGCCCTGCAATCAAATTAAGGTAAGTATTTGATCGCAGTGGGGGGACAGCTAACGTTGACTAGTGCTCCAAGTGCGAACGTTAGTCTATGTTGGTTCGTCGTGCTCCCAATGTCGCGCTTCCCAGCAGACGGGAAGGGAAGTGTGAAATCATCCCAGGAATGCCTTCGGTGAGTCAGGCATTCCCACTGTAGCGTCAAGAGGATTGTGCAGTGCTTTACCTTGCACCTGGAGACAGTCAGAGGCACTCAGAACTCACATGAAAGCTCAGAGGCATCTTGAGAATAACCACTGAATTCTGTGGAGATCTGTCAACAGATGGGAGCAAGAAGAACGAGGGAGAGGAGGCATGGAGGTGAAGGAACATTTACAGCCTGTTTTCTTCTTCGCACAGACTTCACAAGCTGTGAACAGCTCAGTCAAAATTAAAATGGGCTTGTCAGGATGAGGTGCAAAATTAACAAGTATAAATGTTATAGCGAAAAAGAAAATTACGTGCTTCCAAGATCTTGAGTTATTTGCTTTAATGCGCTCTGTTCTATCCCAGGCCAGTGCTAGTGACAACATACAAAATGAGACAACTGATAAAAATGTTGGGTTCCAGCTATGTGTGACATTAGGGCTGAGATCAAAGTTTAAGTCAATTTAAGGCAGTCTGTGGTTCCAAGGGTCCACACGCCAAAATCCCCTTCCAATTTTTACTGGGCTATTCCCTCACAACTGGATCTATCCAGTATTCGCATTATCCCAGCACTGTTTCTACTCCTTAGTTCAATTCTATTTTCAGAGTGTGAACATGGAAGACCAATATTGCGGGAGGTAGTGGTCCATACTTTCCTGGGTGGGCATGTGGAAGGTTTCCCTTTTCCTCTTGTGCCTGATCTTGTGGGGGATCTAAAGGAGTGGTGCTGCCATCCCCACTTCCTCCTTGCCTCCCCCCCCCCATTTTATAATGGGGTTAGTATTAGGGGTAGCATTGAAGAGCATCTAAACCAAGGCCCTTCAGCGGCTCATCAAGCAATGTGTGTATCATTCCTCCTCTTTTGTCATGCCCTGTTTGGCCTCATCAGAAGAGGAGGATATGCCTGCAATGTGACCACAGGCTGAGGAACAACCACAGCAGGGCATTGCAGGCATGGAAGAGCTAAGGCTGGGCCCAGGTGAGCAACCAGACAGCTCTGGTGATGAATCCACTAGCAGCGAGCCTAATCAAAGGCTCTCTCATCACCTGCTTAGGCAGCAGAAGCAGGTGAGATGGAGATCAGAGCGATTAGCCCGGCTGCACTGTCGGTGTGGCTCTGACTCCTCTGTTTAAGAACAAGCTCACCTTGCCTCAAGTTGCTGCAGACAACATCTTAGCAGCCTCGTGTTACCTGAGCTTGAAATCCTGGACTCCTTGTAACCTGCTGCACCTTGGACTGCCTGACCCTTGCTAACTTCTGGACTCCTAGACCCTGGACCAGAACTGACCATGAGTACGCCTGGAACCCTTGGGACTGAATAGCTGCACAAGTGTTTGCCTGTTGCCTGACCGGCTTGCGACATGACATCTTTCTGAGATGCAAGGGGTGGAGACATGCAAGAGGGCCTTTTCTGTGGTGGCCCCCAGACTCTGGAATGACCCCACTCTGGAGGTTTGTTAAGTACTTATATTATATGGCCTTTGATGGTCAGCTTCCTTTGGCGTTGTCCTGCAAGGGAGGGAGGGTTGTAGTTTAGATGTGTTTTATCATTGTGAACTGCCCTGGAACCTTTTGGTGAAGGGTGGAATATAATAAATTAATAAATAAAATTAAGATGACAGCTGCAGATATGATTTCAGTCTATTGCTAAAAAGCAACTGAGTTCCAGAGAGAAGGCAATCTGAATAGCAGGCCAAGGCAATGAAGAACCCACTTGGAAGATTTTTTTTATTTTCCAGGATGGCAAATACTACCAGAAGTAATTAGAAGCAAATACTTACTGTTTCCTGTATATTTATATTTTTATTAGAAGTGAAGATTTCTAGTGACCACATTTTTAAGATCAGCAAACTCACAATGTAAGATAGCAGTTTACAAATTTCAAGGTTAATATTTAACATGTCATATTAAAAAAAAGCTTGATTAACTTGAGAATCATGCCCAACTAATACATGCAAGATACAAGCACATAAACTATGAAGACACCAAACATCCTCAGTGAAACAAGCCCATCTGAGATCTTTCTAGAGACAAGAAGCAACTGGATGCAGGGAAACTACTGCTAAACAGTGGTCTGCTGTCTATCTTTGGCCACAGTCCCATTACAAGCTTAATACGGTTTCCCTAAACTGAAATAATAGAACCAGATGCAAACGCGAATTTGCCTGATCCCATTACTTTCAACTTAATTGTGTTTGATCCAGATTCTGAGGATCGTACGTGGTGCACGTGACTCAAGGGGGGACTCAAGTGGCTACTTTCTAAAAGCCGCTTTTTGGGGCTGCCCTCTTCCTCCTGGCGTGAACACGCCACCCATCACGGACCCTTTCACGGAGCCTGGCTGGGTGGCTGCCGCTTGCCTGGATGGAGGAAAAACAGCACCGGGCAGCCAGCGATTCTTTTCCCTCCTCTCCCCATTGCCCAGGGCACACAGCAGCAGCGGCAACTCAAGCCCTCTTCGCCCGCTCACAGCCTTAAAAACATTCACACATCTCCCTGAACCTGCAGCTGCTTTCCTTTCTTTTCCCTTTCTAAAGGTCATATCTTTCAGAACTGTGCAAAATTGCAACATTGTTATCAGGTGTGAAGTGGGTAGATTGCTACAGTGTAGCGGCTGCTGTAAGGGGTGGATTTTTACAGTAAAATCACTATCTTTGGAAGCAAGCTATTGAGGGAGGGAAACCCTAAACATGCATTCTCATCCCACTAAAATGGTACGGTTCCCACAGTAAGAAATGTAAAACATTTCAAATGCACAAACCGGAGCGAGACCTGTTGAAATGAATGTTAACATTTATAACGCTTTGGGGCGATTTAACATGTTAAGCCAACCTGATGTGGGGACTGCGAGAATTGAAACCGTTTCGAAACCGTTTTAAGCTTTTAATGAGAATTCACCCTTTGACCTCTAGAAAACCAGTCTTGCTTCCACGTTGACTCAGTTTGTCATGTTTGAAGGAGCACAAAGGCTAACGCTGCACATGTACAAACTGGCCACTGCTTCTGAAGGCAGGTCATGAAAACCAACATTTCTTCAGATAATCACAAAAGAGTCAAAACCAGCTTAAAGGAAGTTTCCAGCACCTCTGCCTGGACCAAATTCTTGGTTAGGGTAATGTTTCTGGGAACCTGATAGTCTGCTAGCTGATATAGAGACTGCACAAGAGTTCACAAAAATGTTCATCTTCAATGGTCAGCATGTTGTGTCAGCACCATTCATCCTGCTCCAGAAAGGTCTTTGTGATGAATACATTCAACATGTCTTAGGCAAGTGGATGACCCCAGAGAGCCCATGTATCATGGCAATCAAATGCCCAGGACACCAGCCTCCCTAGAGAGCTGGCACTGGAGGGTCTACAAGTTACTTCCACAGTGAAATTCCTCAGGGCAGGCAAAAATGACTCCAAGGGCACTCACCATCATCAGTCACTCTAACTGCTGCTAAGTAGACATACGATGGTAGAAGCAACATATGTACCTATTCTGCACAGGTGGCATGGCAGCAAAGGTCTACTTTGGAGTCCCACACTGGCACACGGAGAGGCCTTTATCTCCAAAGCTGGCAACTCAGCTCCAGAGCTCAGGTGTCAGGTCTGAAGGCGGCGAGGAGCAGCACATTGATGTCCCTTGCCTTGCCCCAAAAGTGGGAACAAGTGTCCCTATTTTGGTGCACTCTATAGGCCTTTTCACATGTGGGCAAAAAAAAGCCAGTCTGGGAATGCTCCTGTACAGAGCACAGACACTGCACGAGCTGACTGTCCCCTGGCCAGATAATGGTGGAGCACTAAAAGGTGATCCACAAGTATACTAGCCATGTCTAAGATGTGGCTAGTACACTCTGGCACACACCCTTCACATGTCTTCTGGGGGATAGGTGTGTGGAGTGGGGCAGCACAGCTGGAGTTGCATGCCACATTGCCTGGTCACAGTGGCGATGGCCAGAGCACATGGCCATTACTGCCTCTAGAACAGCATCATTTGCACCTATCTGGCACTTAGTGAAGTGCTGGATAGGTTTTGGGACAGGCTGGGTGTTCAAAATGTCTGAGTTATGGATGCAGCCTTCGCTTGGGAAGTGAAGGTGCAGACCCTGAGGTCTGCCGTACCAGTGCAGCCAAGATTGGCATTGAGGCAGCCAGCAGTGGCACTTTTCAACTGCTTTGCAACCTTTCATAGCAATGGACTACAATGCGCAACCAAAACTCTGGCTGGTCAAACTCTGGCATTGGATCAGTCTGCCAAACAGCCACCAATGGTTGCATCAACAGACATGAGATCCTGTCCATCACCTCCAGGACTTTGAGGCAAGGTACTCATTTGTCTGCCCAGAGGATGACTCTAGATCACTCCTAATGTAGCATGTAGACTTACTCTTTATTTTTTCAAAGGCTACTCTGATCTCTCTTCACTACAAGAGCTAAGGCTATGTCTACATGGAGAAAGGGCTGACATCAGAGTGAATTTGGCATCCTTCATGTCCACTCACAACATAAGCGTGCATGTGACGAGAATGTCCCTGGCAAGCGTTCATCTCACTCCTCCTTCAAATGCTAAAATAGAAGTCTGAGGGCGGAATGAGAGCAGCAACCCAGTTGCCCCAGCAGCCAGAACTTACATAAGGACATGTCTGTCACACGCAGGCACCAGCACCAATGCCTCAATGGGGCTTCTAGCCTTGGCCATGGGGGATGCAAGTAGGCTTTGTATTGTACTCTAAATCTGATCATTTGAAAAGTCCTCATAACCAGGGCTGCATCAGAGTCACGTCGGAGCAAACATTCAAAGAACTGCAGTCCGTGTAACTGTTTGTACGGGTGGACCCATGTCATTGGGTGCTGGTATTTTAGCCTCTACTCTTTGGAAGCCACAAATGAAGAAGCAATTTCTGTGGCTAGAGAAACATTTGCATCCACAGCCCCTGGCATAAAAACATGAAAATCCCCTCTTTCACTTTTCTGTACAGCCCGAGGCAACTTCTGCCTGCTCCCCTTGGGACTATGCCACATGTGTTGGGGGGGCACGGGGGTCGTCCTTCCAATGAGCTGGAGGAGGAGGAGGAGAAGGAGAAGGAGAAGGAGGAGAAGAGTTGGCTTTTCTACCCCGCTTTTCTCACCCATTTCAGGGGACTCAAAGCAGCTGACAAAGCGGCTCCCCACAACAGACACCCTGAAGGGCTGTAAGAGCTCAGAAAGAGAGCGGAGACTAGCCCAAGGTCAGCCAGCTGGCTTCATGGAGGAGAGCGGAATCAAACCAGGAAATCTCCAGATACAAGCCTGGCACTATAACCACAAGACCAGACTGGCTCACCTAGTGAAGCCACAGCTATGGGAGACTTAAGGTACAATCATATGCCTTCCTAAGAACTGTTTCTGCAATTATGGCACCTTCTACGTATTAGTGTTAAGGCCCTTTCTGCACTCACTGTTAATCTGTAATAAGGGGCCATGAAATGAAATCCTCTCCTTGGTCTCACTGGTCCACACATAGTGTGGATCTGTAGGACCCCACCCCCTGCTGGTATGCTCTGTCTGCACTGGACACAGCAAAATCCCAGTCAGGAAGGCCTTGATTAGGATTAACAGTAGATCTGTTTAAACAGGTCTTTGGTGGACCAATGGCCCCTGGTCCAGAACACAGAGGTGTGCAAAAAATATGCCTCCCATTGGTGCACCAAAGAGCATTGCCAAAATGTCTGAGACTAGGGACATTTGGCCAGCCCCAAAGCTTGTACAAACAGTGCTATTCCAGACCAAGCTTTTCTCTTGTCTGAACCATCAGGCCTGGCTGTTCTGAACCCACTGGTTCAGATCACTGAAAGGTAAGTGCAGAAGGAGCCTCTTTATTTGTATAATATTTCTAACCTGCTCTGTACCTTAGGGTCTCAGAGTTGGTTGCCCTCAGTGCTAAAATACTTCAAAACAATACATGAAGTTGAAAAGCGTAGAGGAAAACCTGCACATCTTATCCTACTTGCTTCCATCACATCCTTGTCTATCCACAACCTCGACTGAATAATTTCCTGCATAGAAAACCAGCATTTTTAATTGAACTGAATTTATGGACCAACCTTCACCAAGGTAACAAAATGCAAAGGATTAAAAGCAAATAAAACCACAAACATTTAAACAAAAATTATGTCAAGAAGACAGGTGGTGCCATCACTTCTTGATATTTGTAAAGGTCTTCCAAATGAATCAAAATTTGTGAATACTATAGCAAGGGACCAGAAATGACCCTTCCCCACCTAGAAAATTAAAAAACCCAGAAAACCCCAAGATCTGGAATACAGTGTTTTTATATCCCAGACTTGAGAACACACAACTTTTGGCACCATTTGTCTCATGAAGAGCAATAAAAAGTCACAAACCTACAGTGATGACCACATAAAGCCAGAAGCATGAAGCCACCTTAAGCAGGTAGAAACTGTTGCATCCCACATGCAGTCATAACGCAGCAGCACTTGCATCAGGAAATTGTCCTCCGTGTCAAATATCTCTGAACATGCCTAGCATTTCTGACACAACTGTGCCCTCTGAAATCTTGCTGTAAAGGCTCTCTCTTTTTTTTTTTGCCCAAAGGTGAACATGGGCCTACCATCGGCCCAGAGGCAGCTAGATTGACACAGAAAGGCATGCGGAAGGATGCACAACTCCCTGTTCTAGTCTAACAGGGGGGTATTATAATGTGTCCTTAGTACAAACTAAGGCTAGGAACTGTCTGGGAAAGCTGCCAGCACACTCACAAGCACACAGCTGACAAGAGATTGCTCAGCGAAGGTACAGCCCAAACGACGTCCGAAAAGAAGAAATCCAGAAACAGTCCAAGTCCAGGGTTAACGAGAGTAATACAAACAGTCCAGTCCGAGGTCACGGCAGCCAGAAGGATGGTCAACAGGTCCATTCCAAGGTCTAGGGTTTCCAAGCAGTCCAGGAGTCAGATACAGCAGCTTTCTCTTAAGGTAAACAATAGTTTCTGATGAAAGGCCTGAGCATCTGCCAGGTGTTTTATTTTGCACTTTCAGATCCCAGCTGCTGATTATCAACTGCGTGTTTCTGAGCAAGTCTCTTTGAGCGTCTCAACCCTTAGTTCTCTGCTCTCCTTTGCTTAAAGCTAGGGATCTCTGGGCTCTGCTGTTCCATGTCTCCCACATCCTGCACTTCTGCTGTGGTAAGGCTGGGCTGCTAAACCCCAGGCTCCAATGGGGCTGGGGAGTCAGAACTGGGTCCTGGCATCACCTCAGGTTCCTCCCGTACCTGAGGAAGTGAGTCCTCCTCACCCTCTGAGTCCTCTTCCTGGCTGACCATGACAGGAACTATAGTTCGTAGTCTCAGCCCAACTCAGAAGTGTCTCCATAGATAGTGCAGTCTCTGAAGCCAGCATGGAATGCTAAATTGGAGCAGCCTTTCCAATGCAGAAAGGTTTATCCCTGTACTTTGGAGCTGTTCCTGCCACTGAAATGGTTCCACACTGGACTGGAACAGCTGGACTGTTCCCATTAGGTAAGTATGGAAACAATCTTACTTTGGGTTGATAGTTGCTGTAAACAGCGCATTTGAAATGGGTAGATCTTTGGTCTGATCCAGCAAGATATACTCCTGTGGGGTTGGGGTTTGATTTGATTTGTTGTTCTCTCATCCCATCCGTATTGTGCCTGTCATGGCCCCAAGATAGGCCTGCCATGTTTCTGGTATCAAGCTATCACTACAAAATGAGTGCATCTCTCAAAAATTACCTCAGCCTCACATTCAGATGGAAGCAAAATTGGTAGATTATGATTGTTCATGCCACAGCAAGGAGAAGGTTCAGAAGGCTGTGGTACTTGTTTCTCTTGGGGGGTTCCTTCATTAGTCTCTTCCTCTCCTTCAACATTCCCTGGATGGGGTTGTGTCTGACTCCAGGCGCTAACAGTGGGCAGCAGTATGGAAGCTGGTTGACTGCTTCTACCCTTCTGGCATGAGGAGTCTTGCTGATAGGAGACCAGCTCATTGCTTAGGTTGACTCTCTCCATGGTGGAGGTGCTGGTTGTCCAACAGCAGAAGCAATGGCAGCCCAGTAGTCTGCTAAATGCCCGCCGGAAGTCTGTATTGAAAGCATAGATTACTGGGTTGACTGAAGAGTTGGCCCAGCCCAGCCACGTGAAAATGGTCAAAATTGTTTGGTCGATGCAGGCATCAGGTTCAAGGGTTTTACTTCCGTTCCTTGATTCACAAAAGGGTAGCAGACAGTTGAGCAAGAAGAACGGCAGCCAGCAACAGACAAACACACCCATGATGATGGACAACGTTTGAAGAACCTTGGTTTCCTTGCTCAAGGAGGTTTTCAGAGGGACAGTGGGCTCTTTGCCCTGCATGTACAGCAGGCCCCCTGCCCGCTCCAGGGACGAGATGCGGCGGATTTGAACCTGAGCAATACGGTAGATCCGTATATAGGTCCCAATCATAACCAGTACAGGGATGTAGAAGCTGATTAAGGAGGAAGTGATGGCATAGGTGCGGTTAAGTTTAGTGTTGCAGCGATGAAGCAGCGGCTCCTCTCGGTCAGCTTTGTGCCAGTGAAGCTGAACGGGGATGAAGGAGATGAGGATGGAGAGCATCCAGGCCAGGCTGATCATGGTGGCGGCCAGGCACTGGGTCATCCGTCGCTCATAGCGGAAGGGGCTAGCAATAGCCCAGTAGCGGTCCAGGCTGATGATGCACAGATGGAGAATGGAGGCTGTGGAGCACATGATATCCAAGGCCACCCAGGTATCACAGAACCTGCGGCCAAAGAGCCAGACACCACCCATGGTGTCTGCAGTCGCCCTCCAGGGCATGACCAGTAAGCCCACGCAAAGGTCCGAGGTGGCCAGCGACAGCACAAACCAGTTGGTGACTTTCGCGCGCAGGTGGTGGAACCGGAGGACAGCCAGGCACACCAGCGCATTGCCCACCAGGGTGCTCAGCACCAACAGCCAAAGCAAGCACCCTAAGAGCACCTTCACGCTGTTGCCTCCCCCAGCCTCTTGCGTCAAGGGCCCCCGGCTGCCATTGGAGGCGTTCTCCATCGGAGTGCGCGCACGAGTGGCTGACCCTCTCGAGAAGTGTCCCTAGGAGGAACGTGGATGACGTTCCCCGTGGCAGAGCTGCCGGCCGGAGTTCCCCAGTCACCGCGTGTCTCCCTCCTCCGAGGTGCACCGACTCTCGCTCGCTCTCGGGTTCCCGAAGGCATCGCCCAGCAGAGCAACAGAGGAGCGGATC
Organism: Aspidoscelis tigris stejnegeri; assembly: GCA_023333525.1. Lineage (NCBI taxonomy): Eukaryota > Metazoa > Chordata > Lepidosauria > Squamata > Teiidae > Aspidoscelis > Aspidoscelis tigris. The sequence goes on along the minus strand of JALMGA010000002.1, from coordinate 82,931,492 downwards.
AAGAGCTTGGCAGTCCACTACCGTCTCTCTCTCTCGTCCGGGATCTGGAAGGGAGCAGCGATTTGCGTAATCCGGGCTCGAACTTCTCCACGCGCCACCGGCGTCGCTGATGCTCGTGGAAGGCGAAAGTTTCTGGCGTTGCCCGCGCTCCCGTTCCCTCCCTCCCGCCCGCCCGCCCTTCCATCCATCCCATCTCCAGCTCGGCGAGAGAAAGGGAGCGCTGGCGAGCGGTGGAGATCCGGATTCCGCTCCCTCGGCGAATGGGCGGCGTGGGCTGCTGCTGCGCCTGGGGTTGAAGCAGGAGGTGGAGCGAGAGCCCCTGCGCATCCGAAACCTGTTGCAGAGGCGTCGTCGTGAGGGCGAGGAGCGGGGCGCTTGTACCCTCCCACCTGGAGCACGGGGAGAAATGGACAGAGGCAGAAGGGGGGGGTATCCATGCGCCGTGCGTTGCCCTCATTTTCCCCGCATTTCTACCCAGGAGTGTCTGGGTCGTAACAGCAAGTGAGGGGGAGATGACTGGCCGGCTGGTTCTGAGCTCTCTGGGGCTTCCAAGGCAGCCGGCGAAGCGGCAGGTATGCGGGAAAGGAGAAGAGAAAGAGTTGGCTTTTCTACCCCGCTCATTTTCTAGACCAGCTCATTGCCTAGGTTGACTCTCTCCATGGTGGAGGTGCTGGTTGTCCAACAGCAGAAGCAATGGCAGCCCAGTAGTCTGCTAAATGCCCGCCGGAAGTCTGTATTGAAAGCATAGATTACTGGGTTCCATGAAGCCAGCTGGGTGACCTTGGGCTAATCACAGCTCTTGTTCTGAGCTCTCACAGCCCCACCAACCTGTTGTGGGGAGAAGAACAGAAAGCTTTGTCAGCTGCTTTGAGTCCCTTTAAATGGGTGAGAAAAGAGGCATATAAAAGCCAACTCTTCCTCCTCCTCCTCCTCCTCCTCTTCACCTGCTCTTGAATTGCTGCAAATGGCCTCTTTCTCCAACCTGGAGGCAGTACAGCTTTGTGTTTTATACTTATATAAATTAAATGTGGTTTCTTTCTGTTCCCTAAAGAGCAATGAGATGAAGAAGCATTTTCAACCTCAAACCACTCTTTAGCTGTGGCCCCAAGAGAGCTCTTGATTGTGGCCAGAGAATGGTCAAATCAGTGGAGCTTTGTGGCTACATTAAAACTTCCTAAAGGTTTCCTCTAGCAGCACGCAGCGGTCACATTCTCTAAGTCTTTGGAGATCATTGCCAAAGTGCATTTCCCTGTCTTCCCGGGACTTTCCCACCCTGATCAGGACTATTCTGCATTCAGATAATCCCAGCCAGAGTCTGTTTCAGCTGCCAGAGATGGGCCTAGGCAAAGAGCTACTGGTCTTGATATAGCATTACTGAACGAATTCTAAAAAAAAAAAAAAAGGAGCTACTTGTCTTTGCCCATGGAGAGCAGCCAGCAAGGTCTGGCACTTGGATCCGAAGGGGGCGATCATCGCTGGTCTTGACTGCCCACATTCTGTCCTGCGCACCCAGCTGTCTTGCTTGGCCTTGCCCCAGGATAGGTGTCCTGTTGTGTATCGTCAGAGTGTGCACAGAGGGCATCCAGTGGTCTGCTGAGGCTCAGAACTGGAGAGGTGACCTGGTAGAAATGCTCCAGAATCACTTCTACGGGGAACATCATTCAGTGACAAAGGTTCTTGGACTTCGCTTTTATCCTGGATCCTGCTAAAACTAAATGGCATTGCCAGTTCTTAGCTTGCCATTTCTAGTGCAGTGGCATTTCCTGTGTCACTAGTTTCCAGAAGCAGCTCATGTCCTGGAATGTAAAATCCTGAGACATGAAGAGATGGTCTTCAGTACAGTACTTTATCACTTACAGGATCACATATTTTATCTTACTAAAGTTGGCTGTACATAAGTGATATTAAAAAAGAAACCCTTTTGCTGTATGATACAGTCCTTAATTTAGCACTTTCTAACACAGTGCTTCTGGTAACGAGAGCAGATACTAACACCTTTTTAAAGAGATATTGGGTGTTTTTCCACTGTCACTAGAAGTACCCATTAAGTACCCATTAATGTGGATGTGTTCTCTCGCTCTGAAAGTGGATTGAAGCTGGATTAAAACCTACTTAATGGCATTTTTGTACCCATTAATGGGAACTTAATGGGTACTTCTAGTGACAGTGGAAAAACATCCATTATTGCTGTGAGACTGTGAAAACCTGTTCACTTCAAAATAATAAGAAAAAACTGGTAAGATTTGTGAGCTGTGTTTATTTTAACAATTTTATTGATTATAGGCCACTGAGGAAGACTTGTGTCGAAACGCGTTGGGCTTCTTTTATATATTTTATATATATTTTTTTAATATTTCATTATATTATTGATATATTTTCTATTATTATTTTTATACGTTTCATTAAAACCTAGTGGGGTATTGTTACTCTTTTAGAAATTATAATTGCTTTTCTGTTCTACAGTTTTGTATTTCTTATTCACATAGGTGTTTGGGGTATACATTGTTTTCATTTATTTTATCCTATTGGGGTGCTTTTTTTTCTTTGGCAGAACCCCCCTGTTCAGTTTTGGTTTTGCCAGACAGGAAGCTCCATCCTCTGCAGTAATGGTGCGGCATGCCCCAGAAAGTGTGAGGTAAAAAGACGCCCATTAAGCAGCATCTTTCCCCTTCAGTGAATGCTGTGCTCCTCCAGCACTGTGAAAGAAGCTGCACAGCTATGGAACCAGTCAGAACGCAGCCTTAATGATGGCTTTTATGGGAACCTTGAAGCTTCCTAAGAAGCTGTTTTGATTGGCGCTAGAACAAAAAAAAAAAAGATCAAAATGAAATCTTTCCAGTTTATTTTCACAATGGTGGTTTTATTGGTTTATGTAGAAACCCCCAGATAAAATGCACCCTCCTTATAAGTACATGATAGTAAAACCTGATGGGGTCCTACCTTTGATTAGAGCTACACATGACTGAAGATTCTAAACTGGGTGGTCCTACCAAAAAAAAAAATCAATGAAAGTTGTATTTTCTTAAAATCCTGTATTAATCTAGTATTGCCTCTGAGTGCATTTTTTAACTTTGGCAAATATTTATGGCAGGAATACAAAATAAAGAATAAATGCTCCGATTTTATTCCCTTCTGCTTATTGTTTTATCTTTTTATACTTGAAAAAAAGACAAAATAAAAAGTGTCCATCTCTGATATCGCCACTAGATGGTGCACTCAACTTGCTAGGAGGAAAAGGCTTTTCTGAGCTGTGTGGTTCTTGTATGCAAAAACCTTTTGCTCCATTGTTAAATAATTAATATTCTCATTATTGTTTAACTTGTGCTTCTTGCATGCAGAGACAGACACATTCAAACTGCTAATTACTTTGGGTTTCAACTATTCAGAGGCATTGTTGTTGTTGGATACCATCGACTAGTGGCCAACTCCTGGCCGACCGCACGGGCACCTCCACTGGCACCTCTATGCTGTTTTCCTGGCAGAGATATAGAAGTGGTTTACCATTACCTACTTCCAAGGAGGGGCTGGAGATCCAGATTGACCTAAGACTGAGCTATGACTACTCCAGACTCCATGAGCACTTCTATGAAGTTTCCTTGGCAAAGATACACAAACCCAACAACCCTGTTTCCCAGGCATTTTGCTCTACCACTGAGCTACAGCCACTCCCTACACCACTCCCTACATTGCAGGGTTGGGGTGGTTGTTAGGTACCATTGAATTGTGGCAGGGTCCTAGCTGCTTCCATGGATGCCTCTATGCAGTTTTCTTGGCAAAGATACAGAAGTGGTTTGCCATTGTCTACTTCCACAGAAAGGCTGGGGATTGAACCAGCAACCTTCTGCTTCCCAGGCAGTTTGCTCTACCACTGAGCTGCACCCTCTCCCTATTCAAGGGCATACTGAAGCAGCAAACTGTTTAGGACAGCAAACAAAAGTCAAGAAGAAATTAGGGTACAACAGCAACAATATCCATGCAGAATATCAATTGCCAAAAGTCTCCAATTCAAGAGGAGATTGATGATAGCAAACACAAATTGTTTATGGGAGGAATATAAATATAAAGGTTAGTTTTTGTGCCTCTGGGAAATAGAAATTTCGTACTTAGTGTGCTTCCTGAGCCAGTTTTTGATGTAAACAAATGGGTTTTTGTTCTGGGCTGATAATTTTATAGTTTAATGATGAAGATTTTCATGAACAGTTAATCAATATTTTACTGTTCGTAGTACTGGTAGAAACAGTATAAAAACTGGCAGGAATAATTTTGATATTTTTTCAGCATTATAGTATCTCTTCTTCCCAACTTGCAAGGCAAATATAATAAATCAGTGTAAGGCTGTGCTTACATTTCAACTTTTCTGCACACCAGAAGTGACCCTGGGATGCTCCGATCACAGCCTCCAAAACAAAAAGACAGAGACTCCAGTCATCGGACTATGAGATGCCTCAGTTCAGACTGGTAAGGTAGTCTACTCACAATCAGAGGTATGTCTGCAGAATAAAACTCTCAGGGCGGTATAGGGCCCTGTCCTCAAAAGACTTATTAGCCCCTCTCGGCTTCCTCTGCCGTCACTCTGTTATAGCTGACTTTAAAAGTCCCCTCCACTTCCGGAATAAGCGTCCCCATGGTAGCCGCGATCTAAACGGACTTTCTGTCCCCAAGGAAGCCTGTTTCCTTTCCCCACATCTTCCCCCCCCGCCCCCTCTCTTGTTAAAAGGAAAAATAGCCAGATCTCCGTCTCCTGAAACGGCTTCCCGCCCCTAGCAAAGGCAGATGATCGCTCATTCATTCACTTTCAGCACTTACTTTCACTCAGTTCTCTGTTAGAAAAGGCTTTCCGTCCCTGCAAAATCAGCGGCTGCAGGCATCGGCAGCGTGATCCTTCCCTCATTCTCTTTTAAGGCTTTCACAGATCACTGATAACAATGTTTCAATTCTGAGCAATTCTGGCTCTTTTTACAAAGGAAAGGAAGCGAACCTGCTGCATTTCTCAGATGTGTGAATGCTTTTTGGCTGTGTGTGCAGGCAAGCAATCCCTGCCCCTTTTGCCACGGAGCGTCCTCAAGGCAGATATAGCGAGCAAAACCCACGAATCGCCGAAAGAGCGCTGGAACTCTTCTTTAAAGGGCACGTATTTTATCACGGGTGTCTCACTTTCCTAAGCTCCCTAAGCGCCTTGTAAAGCCTTGAATGGGGCCGCTCAGAGGCAAAAGAAGAGTTCCAGAAGACTTTCAATTGCATGGGGACAGGGCCTGGGTGTGGACAGAGCAGGTATTACTGTTTTCCCTCTTGACCTTTCCCAGCTGTGAGGATGGAGTTGGAGGATGAATTTTCAGGCTTCTCCCTCACCCTTGCTTCCACTAGGAAAGAAGGCCCAGTTTTGAAAGAAAGAAAGAGAGAAAGAGAGAAAGAGAGAAAGAGAGAAAGAAAGAAAGAAAGAAAGAAAGAAAGAAAGAAAGAAAGAAAGAAAGAAAGAAAGCATTGTTTCCACAGCTACTAGTTCCTCCCTTTCTGCATTACATATATTTCTTTTTTTTTCTGAGTATGTTCTCAGCTTTGGAACCCACCCACCCTGCTGTATCCTCTTTGGTCAACAGCAGGAAGAATATACCAAGGGATTCAATTTATTTATTTTTCTAAATCACTTTCTCTGCAGCTGCTGGCCCTTCCTTTCAACTGTATATATTGACAGCATGGAATACCCAAAACTGTGTGTCACCACCATGTATGTGTGGCTCTTTTTTTCAAGCCCCACACATGCACAGTGGCCACAGAGAAGATGGCAGCTTCATCTACAAGGTAAGTTATAGCGCTATTTCCAAAAAACTCGCAATTGTAGTCAGGTTTTCCCAAAACCAGTTATAATGTGATTTAGTGGGTATATGTGGCAATTCCGTCATAGCTCTGACATATTATTGGTATATACAGTCAGACCCCCATATCCACTGGTTCAGTAATCACGGTTTCAGTTAACCACGGTTACCAGATCAGCCACCTGCAGGTGCCATAACAGAAAAACACCCAGAACCAGAAGGCCTATTTTGGCCTCCAGAAGGCCTGTTTCAGCCTCTATAGTGCTGGAATAGGCGCAGGGCACCACCAGAGCCCATCCCAAAAAATTCCAGCACTCTCTGATGGCTGTAATAGGCCTTCCAGAGGCCAGAAAAGTGCTTCCGGTTCTGGGATTGCATGACCCCAGAACGGGAAGGCCTCTTCTCGATTATCCACAGTTTCAGGTAACCACGGGAGGAGCCAGAATGTATCTCCAGTGGATACGGGAGTCCAGCTGTACCCCCTATTTGTAAGGGGCCTAAGACTAATAGATCTGGGCATTTTGGTTTTAGATGTCATTTGCTTATATTACCATAAACAGTCAAACTTTCCTCCTGGAAAGCACCTGAGAACTTCTGAAACTTTTAAAAAATAATACTGTGTACTGTTCTTCCCTGGCAAAACCTTTGTTACTCATAATTAAGAGGTTCCTGTTCAGAAGTTCCTTTACCCATATCCTTCATATAATGGCCCATTATATGACCAATGAGTATCAGTGCAATGAAAATGACCTCTCCTTGACTTTGCTTCCATTGTTGAGTGATCTGATAAGAGGCAATGACCAATCCTCCAGGAAGCTGCCTGATGGTTAATTCAGACTACTAATCCATTTAGGCCAATACTGTGTCCACAAGACTCGCAGCCATCATCTAGGCTTTCTTGGAAATGCTCTGAGGGATTTTCGCACTGCAACGCGTTCCGTTTGGAACGCGTGCAGGTGGGCAGCTTAAGACAGTTCCGGGCGCTTTCACCATTCACATGGTAAAAGCGCCCGGAACTGTCTTGGCCGGCCAAGGCCGGCCAGGGGCGGGGATTCGGCCGGCAGCGCTGCTGCCCATTGGGTGAGAGCACCCAAGGGGCGGGCAGCGCTGTCAAGCCAGCCGCCCCGCTTCGTGCGAGCTCTACGGGGCCGGATCGGGCCCTGTGGAGCTGGCACGAACATGCCCGGGCACCCGCGTGCCCATTGGAGGGGCCGGGGCAAGGTCCCTATGGGGCAGGATGCCTTTGGAGATCAGAGCCCCTGGCTCTGATCTCCAAGGGCTTTGGCCCGTGCCCCGATCTCGCCCATCTGCGGGGCGCGAGCGCCTGGATCTAGGCGCGGGCGCCCCGCAGATCAGTCCCCCGCCCCCCCCCAGTCCCCAAAACCTCCACCCCCAACCACCCTCCGATCCGGATCGGGCCCATCTTCGCTGTGTGGGTGCCTACATCGAGGCACCCACACCGCGAAGATGATTCCCCCCCCAGGGCCCCAGGAGGACGCGCGCGTGATGGAGGACTTACCTCGTCGCTGTGCAGTCTCGGACTGAGGGTGGCATTCTGGGAGCGCACAGCACGCAGCCCACCTAAGCCTCCTATTGGATCGGAGGGTGGTTGGGGGTGGAGGTTTTGGGGACTGGAGGGGCGGGGGGACTGATCTGCGGGGCGCCCGCGCCCCGCAGATGGCCACAATGGGGGCAGGGGGGACCCTTGGGGGGGCAGAGCGATGTGTTCCGGCCGCCCAAGGGGTTCCTCGGCCCCAGCCAGCCCGGGATCGGCCTCCTGCCACCCCGGAAAGGGGTACAGGAAGCCGATGCTGGTGGCTCCCCGGCTTCGGCAGCCCCATTGGGGCTGGACCCGGGAAGGAGCCACGTCCCAGCAGCCGTCGGGATGACAGACAGGACCCACCGAATTGGGGTTCCCCTGTCCCATCTGCCAGGGTCACTGACCCTGGCAGATTGGAAAGGGGAACCCCAATTCGGTGGGTCCGGTCTACCGGCTTCGCCACGCCGGTGCGATCGCCGGCCCGGCAAGTCGGGCCCTGGGGGCGTGCCGACGGCTGTCAGGGAGAGAAGCGTGCGCGGTTCGTCCGCGTCGGAACGGATGCAGAGCACTTTAAAGTGCTCTGCATCTGGAACGCGTGGAAGACAGCTCCGGACGCAAGGCGGCGCAAGCCTTGCTGGGGCAATGTGAATGCCTCGTCTGGAGCTGTCTTCCACGCGTTCCGAAAAGGCCTGTGCGAAAAGGCCTCTGGTCTGAATCTTGGACATTGTGCACGCAAGGCTGCTATACTGCCACTAAATCATGCCTCATGATAAGAATCTGGAGTTGAGATTTTCAACCCCCCCCTTCCATCCCCCCACACAAGCACAACCTGCAACTCTGGAGCAGAAGATTCACATCCAGAAATAGCAGGGCTCTGGTGAGACTCTAGTTGAAATCATCCCCTCTTGATCATGCTAAATTATATTTTGTTCTGTTGCATGCCAAAACAGAGCAGAATTTTCTGGACTCACCGTTTGATCCAAATCTAGTAGCCTCTGCTCTGGATCTGAGCCTCCACATCCGCTTGTTAATGGTGATCAAGGAGGCCCTACCCCCCCCCATTTGTCCTGCTCCATCTGCAGAAGATGGAGCACGATCCAGATGAAGAGGCCCTTAATCTGGATCTCTTGTGGACCCACTTAATTGCGTCACATGTTTCAGATCATGAGAGGTGTGTAGATGGCATGTCTCTGTGATCCCAGAACTACTGGAGGGGGGTGATTTTCAGGCTTCAAGATTAAGAACTCTCATTCCTAGCCTTCAGAGGTGTGTGGTGTGCGATTGCAGTACTCACACGAGCTTCGCAGCCACAGGTTTGGAATGGACCGACTGACTGAGCTTTACTGATTCACAAGCAGCATCGGCACTTCCTTTTTAGATTTGCCACTGCCACAGTAAGTACCCTATGGTTCTACCTCCACACAGCATTACCAGAGTCTGAAAATTCTGCCCACCCCCACTCCGGCACTGCATTTTCTCTTGTTCTGACCAATCATTACTATTACTAGTTTCATAATTGAAAAATACGAACACCCACAAGGAATCCCAAAAGTTTTTTTAAGCCAGCCAGCCACAGGACTGTGAGAAGCTGGAATCTCCAAGCAAGCCCCAGGGTCAAACAGTTTGCAAAGAAACCGTTCTGCACAAGCATCTCCCCATGCCTTGAAAATTCCTCGCAGTGCTTAGAACACTGATTTCCGACGGCACAAGAAGACAGCAGAAGCAGGGAAACGCTCCTATTTCACCATAAGAATATCCAGTAGGTGCGTAACACATACATATGTAACAGAAGTTCCCACCTGAACCTCCCGAATGCCAGCTGTGTTCTTTCAGCCTATGAGTGCCTCTTCTACACGCGGCTCAACGCACGTCAGGTGGGTTGACACTATGTTGTCAGCTAGGAATGTTTGGCTTGTGAGGTGAACATAGGAAGTTGCTTCCCGCAAGCAGCTGCTGCCAGGTGGAAATACTTCAAAGATGACTCAGTGTGCGATTGACACTGTAACATTTGTTCCCTCACGCTTCCAAAAGAGGAAATTCTTCCTGTTGCTTAATTCTACCACAACTAGAGCTCATTCTTGCTGTGGAAGTCACTCTCCCGGAGATGACAAAATGGAAACGGAGGAGGTACTGTATACTTTCTGATGTAATTTCTGTATTTAAAAAATATACATCTTTTGAACATAGATTATCAAAAGTACATTAATTATTACATATAGTTGGAAAGCTCAATCAGCTCCTGATTTCTGAGTAGCTGACATGTCAAAATTTAAAGTGATATTTTGGCAAATTGTTAAATAAACTTTTTTTTTTAATTCACCAGGGCAGACTGTAATGAATTGTTTGGACACTGTGAGAAATTGTATCATTAGAAAGGTTTTTGTTAATGGTTAAACCCCTTTGGTAGGTGATACAAATTTGGCAGGTATTTAGTGAGAAAAGTTGTTGGGAGTAGCGATGTGTATTGAACGCTGTGGGACCCCTTGGTAGACCGGAGTGCATCGTTCCGGTTAGCCAAGGCTCCCCTCCCTGCCCGATTGCAACTGTCTGCGGGGTGTAGGCACCTGGATCGAGCGTGAACTGCTTGTCCAATCAGAAGCCGCGGCGCGCCCACGTGGTGCGCACTCCCAGTGGCCTCGGCTCATTGCGCGCGGGGCGTGTCCCCAGGCCCTGGGGTGGGGGGGTGGGGGGTTGTCTGCAGGGCCTAGGTGCCTCGATCCAGGCACTTACACCTCACAGAGGGTCGCGATTGGGCAGGGGGGAGCCTTGGCTGACCGGAACGATGTGCTCCGGTCTACTAAGGGGTCCCACAGCCCCTGCCCCATAGCCAGCTGGAGATCGGCCTCCTCCTGCCCCGGAAAGGGGCAAGGGGAAGCCAATCTCGGTGACTCCCTGACTCTTGCAGCCCCAATGGGCCTGCAGGAGTCGGGAGGGAGCCACCTCCCCCAACGCAAGGCCATCACTCGCCTTGCCGGGCTGTGGTTCCCATCGCGCAGGTGCGCGCACTCTCGGTAGATGGGGCCTGTTTGTCCATGGGTCCCCTCAGCCGTCTACCAGAGTCAGCGTCCCTGTGCTATGGCAACCCCGGCCTGGCAAGGTGAGTGATCAGCGCAGGCCCCGGTCACCTGTTCAGCCGATTTTCGGCCAATGGTGGCGGGGGGGGGGCGTACCCGCGGCTGTCAGGGAGAGAAGCATGTGTGAATGCTTCCCTCCCCGAACGGCTAGAGACGCTTCAAATGCGCAGGGGCGGATGTAAAGCACTTTTAAGTGCTCTACATCTGGAACGCATGGAAAGCACTCAGGAACCGGCTGGGACGCAAACCCAGCCCCGGCAGTGCTTATACCACGTTCCCGAGTGTTTTCCACGCGTTCTAAAACCCCTAGTGCAAAAAGGCCTCAGGTTTAAACTTTTGCAGAGTTCTTCTCCAGCTGTTGATGCAGATGAAAAAGAGCTTCAGGTATCCAATGCCAACTATAGATGCAGAGGAGAAAGAGGTCTGGGTATTCAATTTCAGCTTACAGACAGCCATCTTAAAATGTTTTGCTTCTCCAGGGCACTTTGAGTCTGAAATCTCATCTAAGATTACACATTGTGAGCTGCTCTGAGAGACTTTCTAGGCTGAAGAGAGATTTATAAATAAATAAAGCAAGCAAGCAAATCATTTTGTTCGAATAAAGTAACTTTTTGAGCCCTATCTACAAATAATTTTATTTATTTTTATTATTTGGAAGGACAATGTTGTTGGTATAAAGGCTGCATAAAAAGCCAAAATTAAAGAGGGAATTAGCAATGTTTAGAAGTTTAGGTGCTTTTGTCAACTTCTTAAAATGTATTGGTTAATCTTTTGCTCTAATTAAAATACCATATTATTCAAAGGATGCCACTGTGGCAAAAAAACTTTGTGACTGATTCAGCTATTTCTTTCTCTTAAGCTTCTTATTAGACTTTGTAATGAAAACCAGCTGCAAAAGCTAGTTCTGATGAAAACTGGCTCTAAAAGAATAAACTTTTAAAGCAAGTGAAAATTTACACATATGTGGTAGTTGCCTCAAAGACATAATAATCTGACTGCACAAAATTAACATACCTAAAGAGCAATTTGGAAGGCAATTTTCCTCTTCGCTTGGTATTCATTCACAATGGTACTGTATCTTCAATATGTGCTGAATGAAAATGGGATAGTTGGAGCAACCTTTGAAACATAACAATATTTTTTCACTCAGAGGGTCATTGGTCCATGGAGTTTGCTAGCAGAAGAGGTGGTGACAGCAACCAGCCTGGATAGCTTTAAGAAAGGGTTAGACAGATACATGGTGTATAAATGGCTACTAGAATGGCCTAGGTACCATCTCCAGAGCCCTTTCTGCACTGGGCCTAATTCTGGATCATATCCTGGAATAGTGACTTGCCATTTGCATGCTGGTACAGACTATGGTAGGTCCCACCCAGGGCTTGCAGATGACAGGCTCTTATTCCAAGATATAATCCAGAATAACACCCAGTGCAGAAAGGACTCAGGTTGGAGACAGGCAGGATATTTTTAAAGGCCGTTTGCTGGGAACTGAGAGCTGGTGAAGATTTTACCTTTGTCTTCTGCTTGAAAATGCCCAGAAGCCATTGGTGGGCCTCTGTGTAAAATTGAATGTTGGACTAGGTGGGCTGTGGTTTCGTCCAGCAGGGCTCCTTATATTTTCTGGCTTAGAAAGTCAACATAACATTACAGTGTCTCTGAGCAATCATCTGCAGCTGGATTGCTCCAGGGAGAGGTTAGCTCATTCCTGGCAGTGACAGCAGTAGTGGAGTGCAGTTGGGGCTGTCTAGCGAATGGACCACTGCTCACTAACAAGTGCAGACAGGACCAGTATTTGGTCAAGGGGCCATACTGAAGGTTAAAAAGGCCCATGACGTTTTTCATCTGGTTGCTCCCCAATGAGGACCTCACATGCACTTCCTGCATTTTCCTGCAGATCCCTAGGGCTGCGTCCAAAAGTCACTTACTTATTCCTCTCCACTTGGATATTTTGGAATAAAGCTTAAATATTCTGAAATATCCATGCTTTATTCCAGAGTATCCAAATATAGCTGAAAAAGTAGGTGAAGTCTGGATGTAGCCCAAGGAACATTGTTCCCTGTTTTAACAACCATTGGACAATGGATCCCTCAAATGGATCTCTCAAAAGGTGCTGCCACCAGGATGCAAAGAGGGCAGATGTTTTGTGATAGGAGGATATGCAATAAAACAGCTGCTTTAGCAGCCAGTTCTGAGTAGCAGGTTCCACAAAAACTGTGCAGCTTATGCAAATAGCTCATAACAAAGGACGACTCTAGGCACAATGAAAAGGAAACGCTGGGCACTGTTTGCACTACCTTTTGACACCAAGCATGATGTGTGGACAAGCCAAGTTTCTGTTGCTGCTTTCAGGCAAACAGTCACATTTTCCTTCTTTTGCTGCAGACACAGCTGAGAACTGGGGAAGCTCTGGAACCATCTTTCTAATAAGCGGTTATAGCAGCAGTTATTTTGATAGCACCAGCTTTGTTTTGGATCATCATTTTTTTAAAGGGTGGTTGAAGAACGGAAAGCCTTAGAAGAGTATAACAGGGAGAGAGAGAGAGAGAGAGAGAAAAGATCGGAGAATTAAAATTCAAGTATGAAATTAATACCATTGTTTCATCAGCCTTGAAAGAGGAACTCTGCAGGCTATGTTATTGTAGCACAATACAAGCCGGATCTTGGTTAGAGGCACTATTGTAATTAATGCAATTAATAATAAATGAATCCAATAGAGCTTGTTAATTCAATGATGGCATCTGAGAGGATTTTCCCTGACTGTGCTGACATGATTCTTCATAAAATTTTCAAGAATGGAAGATGCGCTTTTAAATAAGCGCTGCTCCAGATGGGGAACAGAAAGTAAAAAACGTCTCAGTTGAAGGATTTTTTTGTTTGAGGCCTGGTACCTACTGGGCAATTTAATCTGGATTTAAAGCAGGCTTTTAAAATCAGCAGCAAGGTCTGTTTTTCTGCATTCCCACTGTTAGCATCTCACTCCAAATCTCCTGATTAATTCTCCCAGTAGCTTCATTTAGATATCAAAGAGCCTGGGAGACACAATTGACCTGACGAACCCCACAAGTGAATTCCCAAGATGTCAAGCAAGAATCTCTATAATCACTCTCTGGCATTGGTCTTGGAGATAGGAGGCAGTACCACTGCAACACAGTACCTCTGGTCCCCAAACTCCATAGCCTTTCCAGAAGCATACCATGGTCAATGGTATCAAAAGCCACCAAGAGATCCTGGAGAACTAGGAGGACCTGAAACCAGACTGAAATTGGTCTAGACAATCAACTTCCTCCAAGCATGCCTGTGGTTGAATAGTCGTAACCCTCTCCAATACCTTGGCTCAAAAGGATATATTGATCACCAGGCAATAGTTGTTTAGCTCTTCTGGATCCAGTAAGGACCTCTTGAGTAGTAGATGTACTGCTGCCTCTTTAAGGGGCAGCAGCACCACCTCATTCCTCAGATTGGCAGTAGGTACAGCAGCAGGAATGAATCAGGCCTATGCAGAGTGGTTTTCGTTGTTCTGCAGAGGAGTGCTCTTGAGTGTGGATTCCACACATGGGAATGGATTGGGGATCAGCAAACAGGCATGTGGCCCCTGTGGTCCTAGTGCTTTTTTGGTATACCTTAACATGGCTGTGTAGATCTTGCCTCTGTTTCTTTTTGTAGCTCTGGTGATAACAGCCAACAAACCTTCTCCTCATCTTGACCAGGAGCTGACAAAAGCAACTAATTTTGTTGGCCTACTGACCCAATTTCTCATTTGGGGTCTCCACTCTTTCAGGGTGCATGATACTTTGTGCATGATGCCTTCCTTTGCTCCCGTGGTATGGCACGCCAGCTGACAGGGTCTCTTAAGGGCAATCAGGCCTACCCTTAGAGCCTGGCCAAGGCTGTGGGTACAGGTTTCTTGTCTGAAATGAAATAGTTTGAAGTAAAATGTTCAAGCTCAGAGGCACACACACCTTTGTTGGGTTAATTTGAAGCTTTGAATTTAGCCCAGTTTAACACAGGCTAGAAATTTAACACACACTAAAAATCTCGTACACTGTAAAAATCTCATACGCTGTACCTTTAAAAAACACTTTGGAGAAATGACTAACTGACAACAATAGACCCATATAAAATATTCCCTCCACAATTTTACATCAGAGGAAGTATGGATACTATGAAGACCAAAACAAGTTTATCCTGTCGAAAGTCGATCTTGTGTGACAAAGTCAATGTTACCCTTAATTAATTTGCTTTCACTTTATCAAAGAATCTTTTTATCCTGTGCTGGATCTCTTACCTTGCAATTTTGGGTCTGTTTGGTCTTAATATTATAATGTTCTGCTTCTACAGTTTTATAACTCAACCATAAAGCACATTTCAGACAGAGCAAAACTTGGCATAAGAAAACATCCATATGGAAGTTAAATATTTCACAGTAAATTTGGAGCCTTTCAGTCGCTTTGCAAAATAAAAGGCTTGTTTCTTAACTCACCTTGACCCCCTTTTGCCTGTCCCTGTTATTTAATTTTGCCTTGAACTGGGGACTTCACTATGTGTCTGAGCAAAAGGAGCATCGAATGCCAGCATTTCAAAATTTGACTAGGAATTCTGATCTTATAGCATACTGTACTCTTTTCTTGATTGCTGTTCAAAATTTGCATCTTTCCTCAAAAAGGTGGTATTTTTGATAGTCAGAACTGGAAATTTGTTTGGAAAGGCCTTTGTTTGGGGGGAGAAAAAGTGAGTTTTCTTTCAAGAGTTTTGTTGACATATTAAATGAATACTGTTTCCTTGTGTGTCAGCAAGAGAGAATATAAGTCAGAACAAAAATTTCAAAGCAACTTAAATTGATTAAAGTACTTGTCCACAGATAAGATTTTAGATGGCATTGTATACACCTGCTGCTGAAGAAGGTGCTGCATAAACCTCAACCCTTAATAAACTTATTATTATTGTTTACTCGAGACTCTTCCTTTTCTTCCAGTAAGATAATCCATGGAGTTTGTGAAATTGTTGTAGAACTTGGAATTATTTCCTTCATTATACATGAAGAAGCTAACCACTAGACCTACGCTAGCAAAAAAAGTTTTTCAAACTCACCAGGCTAGGGAGGGATGGGGAATACCAAATACTGAAAATTATTTTCATGCTTTCAGAATTTCTCAGGCATTGCATTGCAGGAGAAAGAATATTCCCAAATGGAGAGAGATGGAAACACAAGAAGCACCTAATATTATAGTACCTGCTTTTTGCTGTTGGCCAGATAACGAACTATTTGCATTATCTATGCAGCATGGGTTTTTTATTATTTTTACCTAGGGTGTTTTTCACTGTCAGAAAGTACACGTTTTTGCACCCATTAAGGACCCATTTGGGTGTGAGCTGGATGATCCCATTTCTACCACTGCACCCATTTGGGACACGATTGTTTAGACTGCCCCTGGGGAAATCTGGATCAAATGAGTACTTTCTGGCCTTTAATCCGGATTTTCTGTAGACCCCATGGGGTCTACAATGGGGTCTTCAGGCAGAAAATCCGAATTAAAGGTAGCCTATTTCCACGCTTGTGTGGCAATGGGGTCTAGAGGAGGCTAGGGGGAGGGCACCCTTGGGGGGGGGAGCCCCAAAACCTAAGCTTCAAAGTCATTTCAAAGTCACTTCGAAGTCTGTGCAAAATAGCTCTGGAGCGTCTTTGAAGTCTTTGCTGATCTTCACAGTGAACTTCGAAGTGACTCTGAAGTGACTCCGAAGTCACTTCGAAGTTCACTCTGAAGATCAGCACAGACTTCAATGGAGCTGTTCTGCACAGACTTCAAAGTGACTTTGAAGTGACTTAGAAATGAGTTCGAAGCCACTTCGGAGATTGCACACCCTGTCCCCCCAAACACCTGGGGTGACAAGCAGACCCCTCAAGGGTAGATCCAGATTTCTAGATGGGTGCTCCGGTGTTTCCATGGCAGGGAGGCTAGCACCCATTGCTATTGGGTGCTAGACAACCCATGGAAACACATTGGGTACTTCCCTTAATCTGGATCTACTAGATCCGCATTAAGGAATGTACCCAGGGTGCTTCCGCCCAGGCCCTTTAACACCCATTCGGCACACATTCGGAATCCCGTGTCTGCATACGCGTTGCTGTTTAGGACACTTCCGGTGAGATGTATCTGCACAGCAACACGGATTCAGCACACTTTTGGGAGACAGCGTCCACATTGTCGGACCTATTAGGCACACTTCCGGTGAGGTGCGTCCGCACCTATCCGTGCCTAAAGTGTGCCTAATGGGTGTCAAAATGACACCGCATATGATGTGGTGTTAATGTGTCTTTCACTGTGAAAATGCATCCTTTTAGGATGCGTCCACACAGCAAAAGTGTTCCTACCCGGGGCCCTCCCCCAGCTCGCCATGCTTGGCTCCGAGGAGCCAATCATGGTGAGCCGGGGGACTCCTACCTCAAACCCCTCCCTAGCCCACCCGGGGGACACCGGCCAAAATCCCCTCCTTACCTGCTCGTTGTCAGGAGGGACCCAGGATGCAGCACGCCTGTGTCCTGCGCACCTCCTGATTGGCCGGGGCTGCTCTTGGCAGCTCCAGCCTTCAGGAGGCATTCTGCACAGGCGCGCCCGTACATGAACAGCGCTTTATAAATAAACTATAATAATAAAAAATAAACTAATCAATCGCATGGGGACAGGTCAATTTGAACTAGAGTCCATATTGGGAATATCGCAAATCCAATCTGAAGTAAACGGAGCGCATGGGGACAAGCCCTGTCTGTTTTATATTTTCTTTTATTGCTGTAACCTGACTCGAACCCTTCAGGTATAGGGTGGGTTTACAGAGTTACTGTATCATTCACTAGATAACCCTTCAAACTTAAGCAGGCTGAGGGCTTTTCTCTGATATTAGGTCAACAAGACAGAGTAGTTTGCTTGGGTTTCTGAATAGCTTTGGGGATGGAACAAATCAGCAGATGGCTACAGCTCATGTGATCTGTTACTCAACATGAGTTGAATCAAACGTGTGCAAACACATAACTGCGCCTATCATGTGAGAGTGAAAGTTGCCAGAACAAAATCACTGTGCTACACATCTTTGTTGCTTCCTCAGGTACAGACTGGCAGATCTTCAAGGGTTTTAAATAATAAAAAGCAAATAAATAACATTTTATTTATATCACAATACTTCTGTTGCCTTGGTCAAAGTAGTTTTGTTTCTGTATATTGCCTGCATACAGGGCTGAAGGGACATGATGCATAATTAATCCCTCAGATTTCTAATGTAGAGCAAAGCACTGCGTGGGATAAAATCATCATTTAATTTTTTTCCTCCAGATGGTCTAGCTTAAACATGTACCAGGATGAAATAAAAGTACACCGATGCTAGAAGTGTCTGATGGCAAAACAATTTCTTCAGGGAGAAGATGAGAGCATCGGACTAAAAGTGTCAGATTCTGAGGGCCGAAAGGGACGCAGCTTTAGAAATTTGGGCAAGCGTCGTCCAGGGTTTTTGGCCATCTGTTTTGGCATGGGACTGATGGGAGCTGTAGTCCAGACCATCTGCTGGGCACCAAGTTGGGCAAAGTCAGTCTGCTGTCAGCTACAGATCTCAACGAAATTTAAAGGCTTGACTGTGACCTTTCTCAAAGGGGAATGGTGACCCAGCCAGCATCACATCTTTCTCCTGCTATATGCAATTATAGTTTTATTTTTCTACGTTCACGTATTTTAGGTGGACTAGACTCTAATGTTAAACAGCACTGTCAGCCTGCAGCAAAGTCGCGGGAAGGGTTTAGATGAAATACGGTAACCTGAGACGTTCCTGTCAGCGGCGCACCTACTTTAGCGGGAGGGGCGGGGTCACCGCCGGGCGGATGTTTACAAGCTTCCACTTCCGCCCCGGCAGGCGCGTCTCTATGGTTGCTCTCGATGCTTACTGAAGGGGCCCTATGCGCTTGCGTCGGCCGGGCCCCCTTAGGCCGCTCCCGCAGCAGCCGCCCGTCGCCGCCGCCACCGTCATCGCGTGTGTCGAGCGGAACCGGCTGGCGGAGTGAGGAGCGGCGCTTGAGCTGGCGCCCCGCCCCCTCGCCTTTCGTGGGCCCCGCTGAGCCGCCGTGAGGGGCCGGGCCGCCGCCGCCGCCGCCTCCTGTCCCCCCCTTCCCCGCTCCCGGCCGCGCCGCTGGCTCCCCCGGGCTTCTGCGTCGGCAAATGGTTGGGCCGGACGATGCCGGAGCTCAGGGCGGCGGAGCCTTGCTTCCTTCGGGACGGGCGGCGGAGGAGGAGGCGGAGGAGGAGGCGGCGGCGGCGACGAACCAGCAACAGCAGCCGCAGCAGCAGCAGCAGCCGGAAGCGGAGCCCGAGCGGGATGGGAGCCGCCGAGTCGGCGCCGGGCCCCGGTTGCAGCGCTACTTGGCCGGCAAGAGGCCGCCCAACGGGGACGCCTGTGGCGCAGGGCGGATGACCAACGGGGACGCGGGCTTCCTGCTGCCGCCTCAGCCCAGCGCCGAGCAGGAGCCCGCGGCGGCGGCGGCGGCGGCGTCTTCGGAGCACGGCGAGGAGAAGCTCCACAACGGCGGCTGCGGCGCCTTCTTCTTGCCGGCGCCGCCGGGTGGGCTTGCGCTCGAGGAGCCGCCGAGGAGCTGCGCCCTCGACGGGGCCGCCGACGCGTCGCCTGCCATGTCGCCTTCGCCGTGCTCCTCGTCGTCCTCCGAGAGCCCTTCGTCGGCTTCCGAGGAGGCCGAGGACCTGGCTTCCCCGGCGCGGGCGCTCCCTTGCCTGGCCTTCATGGACATCAACCTCAACTCGCGCAACACTTTCGAGGTGAGCCGCCGACGCAGCGCCCCGGAGCACCTGCACCCCCAGAAGGAGACCGCCGCCGCCGCCACCACCACGGCCGCGACGACGACGCAGCAGCAGCTGTCCGTCTCCACCGCGCATGCAGGAGCCGCCGCCCCCGGGCCGGAGCAAGGAGACCGAATCAAGCGGCTGGGCGGCCTGGCCAGCACCAGCTTCGCCGAATTTTTCACGAGGTAAATGACTCACCCGCCCCGTCGCTCATAGGGATAAGGTGGCCTGTAGTCCTCGCATGCGACACTGTCACGAAACTGGAGAAATTGCCGATTTTCCCAAAGGCCTGAACCCCCATTCTTGCATCTGGTGAAGCAGGTTTAGCTAGGAGAGCTCATGCTACCAACTTTTTTCTCTGAGGTGCCCCTGCTTACTCAGTCCCCATTGCGTTTAGAAGCATCCGTTGAAAAAATGGGGGCAAGGCAGGGATCTCTTTCAGGTTACTAGTTTATAAGCTCCCCAAAGGGGTTGTCATGTGTGCTGCTGGTAGAATGGTTGGCCCTTCTTAGAGCCCTTGCCTCCCAAGTGAACTGACTAGCTGTAGTTTTTCCTTTGATACATCTAGGGATGTGTTTTGTGGTCTGGGAACTGGAAGGGAAGAGCCTCTGCAGAAGCAGAAAATGGCTAAAGTACTAAACAGTTGTTAATGTGGATCCATTAAGTTTGATTCCATAAGATGGAATGTATGTTGCAAACATTCGGGAGAGTTTTTCTACTCGTGACTTCGTGGTTAGCCTAAATCCAGATTGTAGTCAACTTTTTGTAAACCATTTAGTGCTTAATCTCTAAGGCTAGCATTTCTGTAGGGCTTGTGATTTTAAACTTCTTTGTTTTTTTAAGTATGATATTGCAGTCCTGATGTGTGCTTTGGGGCTACTGTATGAACAAAGCATTAAGTTACAGAAGCAACTAACCTGGATAGCTTTAAGAAAAGGTTAGGTGAATTAATGAAGGACAGGTGTATCAATGGCGACTGGAAGGATACCTAGGTATTCCCGCCAGGTTGGTGACACAGTCGGGTTGCTTCTAAAGGCCACTCATAGGGAATCAAGAGCAGGTGAAGGTTTTGCCTTTGGGCTTCTTTGCAGTAAGGTGATCAGGATAGCCTGGTGTGCTCTGGAATGGAGCATCTGCACCCTGCAGTACCTTCTCTATCCCAGAATGGCTGAAACACACCCTTACCACTGTTAGCTGTGGGCAGTAAAAACTGTGATTCTGCCTATTCCACTCTCATTACAGCCCCAAACACTGATTTGTGCTGCTACGCTGCATGAGGGCAGGGTGTTGTGGCTGTGCAGGCACGTGCCATGTCGGTGGTGGCTGTGGCAACAGCCTGATGCTCATGGCCACTGCTCTGACTGTGGAAACTGGCCTGAATGGGACTGTCCACATTTCAAAAAATTCCAGGTCCTGTTTGGAAGGAAGAAAGTACTCACAATATGAATGCTTGCCACTGTCCCTGATCTTCACTTCTGAGGGACACTGTCCATGGAAGTTAAGTATGAAAAGGGCCTGTGTCTTCTGTTTGCGAGTGCCCAGAAGCAATTTGGTGGGCCACTGTGTGAGACAGAATGCTAGACTAGATGGACTGTGGTCTGATTCTGTATGGCTCCTCTCACATTCTTAAGGTGACTTGCTAAGGAACCTTTTTTCCTTTATATTATTTTATTTAAACTATTTCTATGTCACTTTTTCATTGAAAAAATACCAAAGTGGTTTAGAATGTAATTAAAGTCACAGTTAAAGCCAATTGAAGACAGTATTAAAAGTAGACATTGCTTTGTGTAAGACTGACTGTATGAATTCATTCTGTGGTAGGTGAACAATTTTACAGGTAGACATAGGCAAACTTTATAAGCTGAGTGATGGAGAGATTCATAAGCTGCACTTTAGTTAAACATTATTTTCTGGGGTCAAAATACAGATGTATGTTGTATCTTTGCTTAATTGTGGGATTGCCTTTTTCTGACACCTTAAAGAACACACCTTGATAAGCACCAGCAATTTATTTGATTAGCTCTGACTAGTCTTCCTGCATTTTTCTGACATTACTGTCCAGTTATGATTGAATACTCATTGGGAAGCAAATCTTGCATATGTTATGGGATATTATTTTTAACTGTGGTTCTGATTGAAAATTAAAAATGTTTTGATTAAGGAAGAAAATCTTCAAATTAATAACATTCATTAAAATTTTATTCTGATCTGTAGACAGGTAAAAATGTTTCAAGATGACAGAAACAAAAGCTTATATTATTATTGACTAAGTTGTAGATTGAACTTCAAGAACTATTCATTCTTATTTTTGTTTGGCTTCTGCAGTATTGGAATTACTGCAGTGGAATTCACATTTACAAAGGGACTTTAGGGTCCTCAGCCAATTTTCCAAAAAGCATAATTTCAGAATATTGAGAAGATACTTATAGTCTCATTATTTTTTGGCAACTGTTCATGCTGATTTAGCTTCTTTCCAATACTGTAAAGTGGATGCTGCACTTACAATAAAGTTGATGTGTTTAGTCAAACCTGGGATGATTCTCTGAATATTCATACTGTGCCTTTATGGTGCTGTGACTGCTGCTGGTGCAGAGATTGCATATCCCTGCCTCTCATGGTGTGGTGGATGTAAGTGGCAGAGTGTAGTAGGGTTGTGCATGAAGCCCATTTACCCCCCTTTGATTCAATACAAACAGAAGGGAGGAGTATTCTTCTTTGTGTGATGCTTCCCCTTGTGAATGTAGCGGGTTTCAGCTTTGCATGTGAACATCCATTGAATATTTGCGTGCAAAGAAAACCCCATCCCTCCTTTCCCGCCCCACCTTGTGCCCCACTCAAGTTTTACTGCAGCAGCCTCTACTGCCATTGTGCTCAACTAGGCCTCCTGGTGGTGCGCATGCAGCTGGAGAGGCTGCTCCCATCCGGGAATTGCAGGAATTCTCGTGAGAGTTCCTCCAATTACTGGATAGGGGCAGCCTCTAAACCTGTTTGTGCGCCTCCAGAAGGCCTAGTTGAGCCTCAGAGGAGGGTGCAATGGCAGCAGCAGTGGCTGGGTATACTGGTAAGTGGGTACACCTGGGGGGCAGTGAGAGGCTGGGGTGGGCAGATCTGGCCCTTGTTGAAGATTCTTCAAAGGATGGATACATTCAATTCATGAGCAAAAGGGGTCTGTGAATGTAGGCTCCTTTTGATTCACCTGTGAATGTTCAAATTGTGAACATGACATATTTTTTGCCCATCCCTATAGGGCAGTGTTTGCATGGATATACACTTCTCCAGCCAATGTCTCTCCATAAGAACTTAATAGACAGCTTTTCTATCACTCCCCTGGGGGCATGACTTGAGCAGACCCATCTGGCTCACTCATGACTGGTGACCCTGTATAGTTTTCAGATGCAGGAATAGACCCCTAAAGGGCCATTTCCTGTGTTTGAAAACCCCTGACTGGTAGCATTGCAACTGGGGAACTAAAATTTCCCAGCCATGATTGTTATGGGACCAGGAGTGAGAACAGCAGCAGACATACACTCAGCAAGCAACTTGTTTCTAGAGAGTGCTTCCAGCATAGTGCTCTTCTTAGCACACAGCAAGAACCATGCAAGGTTGATGATATTCTCACCATCACTACACAGCTCTTACTTAAACTGATGGAGATAGGAGAACAGAAGAAAAGGGCAAGTTTAGTTGAGATACGCTACACTGTTATCCCATGACAAGCCTTGGTGGTAGAATGTAACATCCCATAAAATATATGATGTAGTCTGTGGTCATTCTCTTAGGTAGTTATTCCATACTGTTCACTTATTAACTTCTTTTTTTAATTTGGACTGAGTTCTTGTCAGGTGCTGGATGTGTCCAACTAGCCATACTTGTACAACATACTATCTTGGCTCTTCTTCGGAACACCCCTCTACTCTAATTGAAATGCTTGCCACTGTGGAAAATGACTTTATGGGGCAGTTTATGGTGCTAGTGATACCTAGGAAAATGCAGAATTTGGTCTGTCAAATCACTTCCTACAGTTGTCTTCCTTCCTTTCCCCTAATTGTGTTTCTGGTTTCCAGAAAATATACAGTGTGCACAATGTTACCAAACAAACAAAAGGAACATGTGCACACGTTGTGAGTTTTTAGGAGCTTGGAAGACTGTGTTTGAGGTGATTGGTGCAAGAGTTGATTCCAGTTTATGAATAGGATTCTTTATTCTTCATGGTGTCTCATGCCATGCCTTTTCTAATAGGAACGATATCACAAAAAGTATTCTTTATAGTTGTAATAAATACATTTTGGACTACTTTGAATAGTTTTTTAAAAATGTTTTGTAGAAATCTCTGAAGATGCATATACATATACTGGTAAATGCCCATTTCCTGCCCATCTCAGAATATACCATTATATATATTCTAAGAGAAGTTATAGCCGTTTAAGTCTTTGTTACTGTTTCATCAAATGTTAAAGCATACATACATTGGGAACCGTTGCTTAGAATTTTCTGTTTTTTGGTGGATGTCCCTCAGATGTTCTGATAAGTTTAATATTTCTTCTATTTCCTATCCCTGACTTATTTTTCTCCCTGAGTTTATAAAGTGCACACTGCTGTTAATGAATTCCAGATGCTTGTTTCAGTTTTAACTATGTCATAAGAACATAAGAACATAAGAACATAAGAGAAGCCTTGCTGGATCAGGCCACAGCCCATCTAGTCCAGCATCCTGTCGCACACAGTGGCCCACCAAATGCTCATGGGCATCTCAAGCAGAGACAAGGACAAACCTTCTCCTGCTCTCGAGTCCCAGCAGATGGCCCTAGAAGCGCCCCATTTCCTCCCCCCCCCCCAGCCTGAAAGATGCATCTAGGCATTCGTTCTAGTAGCCATTGATACATCTGTCATCCATAAATTTGTCTAACCCTTCCTTAAAGCCATCCAGACTGGTAGCTGTCACCACCTCTTCTGGCAGCACATTCCATAGGCCGATGACCCTCTGTGTGAAGAAATACTTCCCCCTGTCAGACCTTACGCTCCTACCCATCAGCTTCATAGAGTGCCCCCTGGTTCTAGTGTTGTGCGATAGAGAAAAGAAATTTTCTCTATCCACCTTTTCTATGCCGTGCATAATTTTATATACTTCAATCAGGTCCCCTCTCAAACGCCGTCTCTCCAGACTGAAGAGGCCTAGACGTTGCAGCCTGGTTTCGTAAGGGAGGTGTTCCAGACCCTTAATCATTCTGGTTGCCCTTCTCTGCACCTTCTCTAGTTCCAGATATCCTTTTTGAGGTGTGGTGACCAGAATTGTACACAGTATTCCAAATGTGGCCTCACTATAGATTTATAAAGGGGCAAAATGACACTTGCTGACTTATTTTCTATTCCCTTCCTAATTATTCCCAGCATTGAATTTGCTTTTTTTGCTGCTGCCGCACACTGCGTTGACACCTTCATTGAACTGTCCACCAAAACCCCGAGATCCCTTTCCTGGCGTGTTGCAGAAAGCTCAGACCCCATCAGTTTATAGACGTAATTTGGATTCTTGGCCCCAATGTGCATTACTTTACACTTGTTAAGATTAAAGCACATTTGCCACTTGGTTGCCCACTCACCCAATGCTAAGAGATCCCTCTGGAGCTCTTGGCAATCTCTTTCAGATTTTACTACCCTAAATAATTTAGTATCATCAGCAAACTTTGCTATTTTACTATGTACCCCTTTTTCTAGATCATTGATGAATAAATTAAAAAGCATTGGTCCCAGTACTGAGCCTTGAGGGACCCCACTTTTTACTTCTTTCCACCCTGAGAAATTGCCGTTTACCACTACTCTCTGCTTTCTGCCCTTAAGCCAGTCACAAATCCAGGACAGAACCTGTCCTTTTATTCCATGGCTGGTGAGTTTACTCAGTAGCCTTTGATGTGGGACTTTGACAAAAGCCTTCTGAAAGTCCAGATAGACAATGTCCACTGGTTCACCTTTATCCACGTGTTTATTGACACTCTCAAAGAATTCCAACAAATTTGTGAGGCATGATTTACCTTTGCAGAAGCCATGCTGGCTTTTGTTCAGCAATGCCTGCTGCTCCATATGCACACTAATTTTGTCTTTAATAATGGTTTCCATCACCTTACACGGAACTGACGTTAAGCTAACTGGTCTGTAGTTTCCTGGATCACCCCTGGATCCTTTTTTGAATATTGGTGTTACATTTGCTACCCTCCAGTCCTCAGGTACGGAGCCTGATGTTAGGGAAAGATTATATATTTTTGCTAGAAGGTCGGCAATTTCGCATTTGAGTTCCTTAAGGACTCTTGGATGAATACCATCTGGTCCCGGTGACTTGTTAACATTTAGTTTATTAAGACATGCCAGGACCTCTTCCTTGGTTATTTCTGTACAGTTTAACTCTTCAGAAAACACAGGCTCAGCTACTGGCATGTGTCTTCTGTCTTCCTCCGTGAATACGGAAGCAAAAAATTCGTTTAGTCTCTCTGCAATCTCCGTGTCTTCTTTAATTACCCCTTTCTCTCCTTTACTATCTAGTGGTCCAACTGCTCTCCTGGTCAGATGGAAAAACTGTTGTATTTAGTTGGAACAGAGGGATTAGGCATAGCTTTGTTTCTTTTTAATGGTTATTGATTTAAAATTTATATATGACTTCCCATTAGAAAAAAAACTTTAGAATTAAAATGGTTATGGGAGTCATATGTAGTACTGTACTCCAGTGGAAAAAATACTTCAGGGAAGTGTTCTTAAGCTGTAAGTCTGTGAACACTTGGATTTTTATTTATTTCTGAACCCTTATGTTACTGTGCTAATTAATTTAGTTTTAGTTTATCAAATAGAAGATGGAAAACTGTCTTCCAAGGTGTTTTAGTGTGGCTAAGATGAGAGGGATGACGGGAGCAGTTAATAATAGGGATGGGAGAGTCAAACTGAAAGGCAGACATACCATCTTTCTATATACTCTACCTTGCATACAAGTTCTGTAAATAGCTAGTACAATACTTTATCCTAAGAGGAAGCAATTATATTTTTACAGCTAACCATATTACATGGATGATCTGTTTCTGCAAAACAGAGTGTTTTCATTCTTGGTAGTTTTTGAAAATTAATTCTTGCTGGAAAGATTGCATGGTGCCAGCACCTCCTAATACTGTCAGAATTAAGATATATGGCTTATATTTATCCCCTACTGACCCTGAATTTTGAGCATACATGGATTTTCACTTGTGTACATCTTCACTATGTACCAAATCAAATGTATAATATACAGATTGCTGTTAGGAGATTGTGTCCAAGCCCAAGCGTTCTGGCCAGGGCTGCTCCCATCTTCTGGCAGGCAGAGCAAGGTTCATTGTTTCTGACATTAGGTATAGCAGACTAGTAAGCAAGGTGTTTAGATATAACAATGCTGAGACCTCAAAAGCACTAGAATGTTGCTCATCATATTTCGAAGGAGAGTGAAGGGCAAGGAAGCTGCAAAAAGAATGAAGGAGAGTACTGGAAAGAGTCAGCAAAAAGAAAGACGAGGAGGGGCTTCATTTGTGACCTTGGCCCTCCTAACCTCGTTTTCCCATTAGTGCTTATAAACCACGAAGTTGTCAACCCTAAGGCTTTTGAGGAACTTAGAGGCATTGCTGTCTTAATACACTTAATTGGATTATTACCTCCTAATGATTTTGGTATTGCATCTATTTTTATGTGGGGTGTGCAGTACAAAGTTGCAGTATATATCTCTTCTGTTCATGATTTCAGCCACTCCATTTTATTTTCCTTATGCTTAGGTTTTCATTCACTTCGTGCAGTCAATGTGCATTTCATGTGCAGTCAGAATTAGTTGTAATTGGGTTTTTTGTTTGGTACCTTGAAAAACTTGGAGTCATCTTAAGCCATTTGATATCATGTATATTCATCTGCCTTACACTTGAAACTGATGATTCCTCAGTTGTAATCAACTAGTAATGAGTTGCTGCTAATTCTGTAATGGGAAGGTCTGGACCTCACTGGTAAAGCAGCAGTCTGGAAGGCAGAGGGTTGCTGGATCAACCCCCAGCCTCTCCCTGGAAGTAGGCAATAGTAAACTACTTCTATAACTCTGCCCAAAAAACTGCAGCGTCGGCAGCAATTTAGTGGTACGTAACAACAAGAACATGTAACCCTTTGAGCAAAAATGGTTAGCATAGAGGAGTTAGCCACAACTTAGCGCAGCAGCAACAACAGCAATTTTATTTGGTCTCCTGAGACTACTCAGTGTAGCCCCTCAGCGTGATTTTATACACTCTTAAGAATTGAGTTAAACTAACTTCTCATCTATTTTGGTTTGGTTAGCCATCATGGTTTCCTTTGATTAGAGGAGTGATTAATTAATTAATATTTGGTATTCAAAGTATAAAAATATTTGAACTGTCCTCAAGAGTATGAAGCAGTCACGGCATAGCGATAGGATTGTATCTCAAATGTTTAATTTGCTGAATCTCACTATTATTCAGAACATTTACAGAAGCTTTCTAGTAAGATAGTTGTAGCTGGTTGGGTTTGTCCAGATCCCAGCCTGGTGTGAGTGAGTTCACTTGTGCATTAGCTTGGGAAACAAGTGAATAGCTTGGTGCGATCTGTCTCCACTTTGTGTGAGCTGTTTGCCTTGCTTGGTGGTTCAGAGCTATTGACACAAGCTAAGAGGGGTTTGGCATGAAATAGATAGATCATGCCAGGCCCTGTATTTATTCCCTGGCAGACCAGTACATGTTCCTAGTAGTTTGGCAATAGTGAGGTACTTTGTTGTGGTTCATAATTTTTTGATTAGATATAAGAATTTTGATTAGATAGATTATTAATCTCATAGACGTCAAACCCAGCTATACAGTATGGGAGTGACTGCACCTCAGTAATGGAGCAAACAACTTGGTTTTATCCTCAGCTTCTCCCTGGAAGTAGGCAAACCACTTCTGTATATCTGCCAAGTAAACTGCACATAGGCACAGATGGTGGTGTTAGTGCAGTCAGTGTGGAGTCAGCCACAACCTGGTGGTACCTAACAAGAGCAACATGCAATCCTTTGGGCAAAAATGGTTAGCCTGTATGGAAAGACCCTAGTGAAATACGCTGGAAGTTACAGAAACTGTCTTTTTGTTCAGTTTTGTAAACTGTTTAAAACCTGCAGTGTCTTATAGTGTGACATTTGTACAATTTTCCTTGCTGTGTTTTATCTTTTTTGTTGCACATCTTACAACATAAAATTAACAATCATTTAGTCTTTTCAGAAGTCCATTACAGTTGCTATTGTTGTTGTGTGAGATAATTTACATTCATGCAAGTCCTTATTTTTGTGTTCTGAGCAGGATTTCTCCACCTCAAACTGAACCTGTGAGAAATTGTGTAGCTGTAATTTCCCATTCAATTACTCCACATAATCTTCTTGAAAAGCTGTTAAACTTGAATGTTGGAGCATTACAATATGCACTGGCATGTTTTAAGTTTGCTCTGACTTGTAGTTGTGGCTTTTGAGAACTCTAAACAAATTAGATTGGCACAAATGTCTGGGAAAGCCATAATTTATAACTAATTCTGGAAGCATAGCTGAAACCAAATGTTTTGAAGTTTTATTTCATGTTGATTGTATATGAAGATGTTTTCCTGGTGTAGTTAATGTTTTTCATGTTTGTGGAGGCAGTACTTATCAGTGTACTGAATGACTTTCACAGGTATCAGTTTCACCTTTGTCTGAACTTGATCCAGAGTGGTGAAAATGCCCTGGCCTGCGAGGCGCAGTTTGTGCACATGAGTGAGTAGGCGCAATTGATGTTTTTACCCCAGCTAATCTGTTAGTTTCTGATATGATGTAACTTCAGAGTAAATCTCATGTTAGAGTTGATTTTTGTGTATTACTTAAAATAAGGAAAAGGGAGCCCTTAGGAGACTGAATTGTGTACCATTCACCTCTTAAATGAAGGAACATCTGTGTGCCAACTGGACTGAATTGTTAGTGAGTGCTGGAAGAGATAACACAAGAAAGAGCAAATGTAAGAATACCAGGCAGGGGCAATCATTGAAATGTGTGAACCAGGGCTGTAGCACATTGATTACCCTTGGGTTTGATGAAGGAAAGAGTTGAAAATCCTGAGTATTAGTAGGAAGATGGCTAGTGTATAGAAGGGAAGGGCAAGGAAATGCTGTGAGGAAATGCTAATTCAGCGGTGAGTACCTCTTGGATTACTGAAGGCAACTGCTTCAGAATAACATATTGTGGATGATATATTTGAAGCCATGCAAATGAACCACGTGTTTGTGGATTGAAAGTTTTACTTGTGGTCAGTAGTTGCAAACTTCACCAGGTTGCATCATGAGTCTACAAATAAAACTCATTGGTTAGAACGTTCTGCTATCTTGCCCTTTTTTCCCACTGACTAAAGCAAGCAGATATCTTAGAATCTGGAAATGGAGTTTTTCAACACGTTTTGGATCATAGAAACAAACTATTCAGAGACTTGGGTTCTAGCATCACATTTGTCAGTGAGATTCCATTCATAGTCAAAATTATACAAACAAAAAACCCTGTTGTTATCTTACCAAAGACTAAGGGAATTAGAGAAATATATTTTGTCTTTGGACAATGTTTATCAGCCAAGTCCATCTATTGTGTGGCATTCAGAGGCATGCATGGAACCATTTCTGAGTTTTATTCAGTTTCAAAGGTCATTTTGAGTTTAGGAAAGAACAAGCTAGGTTTCTAAAATAAGAGTATGCCTGCATTAATATGTAGTATGCACACACATTAAATGAATGCTTTATATATTGATGTTTCCTCCCTCTGGTCTTCTTAGCGTGTATGCAAAAGATTCGGGTTTCTGGTTTCCGTGTTTTGGAGCTTGACGTGAGTGGACAGGCACCCAGACTCTCAGTGTTAATTTCGTTAAATGGGGGATGATCTAAGTTACTGTGGTTAGAAACAGAAGCTAAAGTAACAGTAATTTTTAATATTGCTTGTTGTGCCAACAGTTGAAATGCCATATTGTGCAAAGTGGGAACCATTAATTTATATAATCTGTGATAGTATTGGTTTAGGTTTGGGTTGTCAGCTTGTGACTCTTAGCAGAACATGAAGTTGGGTATGGTTTGTATACTGGTAAGTTATTTGTCCTCATCTTAACTGCTATCAGTTTTCAAGTGATAGGTTGTAGTCACCTGTTCTAAAGCATAAGGCTCTGTTCTTCTATTGCAAAAAAAAGTAAATAAAAATCTGTAGCAATTCCTGTGTCCAAAGATTAGATAGCTTACACTGAACTACAGTATTAGCAGATTTTCTTTCTTTCCACTATTAAAGCCTGTATTTCTTTCAGGGTTAAATATGATGAGCTTGTGAAAAGATACAGTATGCTGTCTGCTTGTGTATCTTGGTAAAGCTGTGTGTTTGATACTTCCACATTACTTTAAATTTTGAGGGAATTCAAACTGTGAATTTCTGCCATATTCTCAAGGACTTCATTCTTTGGTACTGATGTGTTGTAGAAGGAATGTTTAAAACAGGCATCTAAGTATCCCTTAAAGATAAAGAAAACAAACTCCTTTTCTTTTTGGTTGTGTCTTTTTAAAAAGTCTGATTAATTTTCTGTTTGTTTGGTTTTGAATAGTATATGTGTTGGAAAACACACATCACTCTTGGGTTTTGCTTCTAAGAATGAAGTAACATTTAACCTTGCATGCTATATACTTCGTTGTTGTTACTGAAACTAAAATTTTGTTTGACGTCTAGTTATTTTATGAGGAATCATCCAGTAGCCTTGTTTTCCTATGCAAAAGCTACCAGTGCATACCTAAATGTTTCATAGGCAACAGGAGCACTTCAGATCGGAGGTCATATTCTCAAGTAAAGCTCTGCTATCATCATCTGCACGAGCTGGACATTGTTTTCAATACACTCAGAAGGACATGTCCCAGGTGTGCGCTGTGTGTACAGTTTTCACTTGCCTTCATGTATATAATACAGTATGAGAGTACACAGGATATCATGTTCTGTATCTGAACGTTTGTTGCTGCTAGGCATTAGTCCAGGGGGAAATGGATTATTTATCATACAAAGGTTCTCCTTATATGATGTGTTCTGTTGCTTTCAATGTCATCTCAAGACAAACTGTGTTGGTGAAATACTGGATGGAGTTAGGTTCTTTTAATCTTATCTGAATATTGCCAGAGCTTCTGAATTCAAGACATGCAAAGCAGGGCACAAGTTCCTAATTGTTAATGAAACTGAGAACGTTTGTATGCTTTGTGCCATTTCTGATTGCTGGTGGAAATTTGCATGAGTGAATGCTCCTTCATATGAAGCTGATGACAACAGCTTCTCCCCCCTCCAAAGTAGGGAGAAGTTCTGAATATAAGAACTTTTTTCTACGGAAGAGCACATAGGTATGTGATCCTTCCAAGCCATTGTCGTGCCTGCAGCCAGGTCTAAGCTGACTATAAAAATCTTGGCAAAAAGAGACTTCATACTGCAAGCTGAAATAACTTAATTCTGTGATCTGCAAAATGAATTCCTTATTGGATGAACTTCTATTGCCACCAAAATACCCAAAAATTGTTTGGTAAGTTTACAACCAGGTATAAGACTAAGTATTTAAAAGATGTAATTAAAAACATTTAACTAAAAATAACAAAAAGTCAGATTTAAGACAGGAAAGATTTAAAACCAAATCAGGCAGAGCAGATCTGTAAAATGTGTTGAGTGAAGAGTCTTGCACTAGAATTTGAAGGTGCATAGGAGAGTGTTAGGCAGGCCTCCGTGAGGAGACAATCCAGAACCTGGATGCCGTCACTGAGAAGGCAGTTTCCTGTATGACTACCTGCTTCAGTTCATTCGAGGGGAGGCATAGAGCAGGCCTCCCTTCATGGGTCACTGCATGGATCAAAGAGTGGTAATAAAAGGCTTCACATCCAACTGGAGGAATGTTTCAAATGGAGTGCCACAGGGGTCTTACCTGGGTCCAGTGCTATTTAACATTTTTATAAATGATCTGGATGAGTGAGTCAGAGGGATGCTGATCAGATCTGCAGATGACACAAAGCTAGGAGGGGTTGCTAACACTAGGGAGGAGAATGAGAGGATTCAAAAAGAGCTAGATAAGCTTGAACAGTGGGCTGAAACTAACAGGATAATATCTAATAGGGACAAATGCAAAGTCCTACATCTTGGTAAGAAAAATGGTAAATGAATACAGAATGGGAGGAATCTGGCTGAGTGAAAAGTGAAAAGGATCTGGGTGTACTGGTTGATCACAGGATGAACATGAGTCAATAATGTGATGCAGCTGCAAAAGAGGCCAACACCATCCTAGGATGCATCAAGAAGAGTGTAGAGTCTAGATCATGGGAAGTAATTATTCCTCTTTACCTTGGCCAGACCTCATCTAGAGTACTGTGTTCAGTTCTGGGCACCCTAATTACAAAAAAAAGACATTGACAAACTAGAGCAGGTCCAAAGGAGGACTACCAAAATGGTTAGTGATCTGGAAACCATGTGCTGTGAGGAACAGTTCAAGGATCTAGGAATGTTTAGCCTGCAGAAGAGAAGACTGAGAGGAGACATGATAGCAGTCTTCAAGTATTTGAAGGGCTGTCACAATGCAGAGGGATCGTCCCTATTCTAACACAAATTGGGAAGACTAGAAACAACAGTATGAAACTTCAAGGGAATTAATACAGATTAGTTATTAGAAAAAACTTCCTGACAGTGAAGGCGATCAGTCAGTGGAATAGGTTGCCACAGGAGGTAGTGAGTTCCCCTTTGCTGGAGATCTTCAAGCAGAGTCTGGACCTACATCTGACTGGGATGGTTTAGGAAATCCTGCATTGAGCAGGGGGTTGGACTTGATGACCCTAGAGATCCCTTCCTACTCTGTCATTCTGTGATTCTATATCATGACAGAGGGGCTTACGTAGCTTAGTGAAGTTATGACCTACTCCATGCCGGGGCACCTAAGACAAATCAATCTTAATGGAGAGTTTAGACAAGATATGATCTACAGGAGAACAGAATGACAGACTGCTCCAGTATCCTTACCAGGAGAATATCATGGACAGTATCGAAAGGCAAAAATATATGTACTGCTCTGGCAAAGATCAGAATGTGTCTAATACATTACTGGGGAAGATCGGAGGGGAAATACAAGTGGCTCCAGAAAGTATGAAGTTGCTGGGCCAAAGCTGAAAGAATGTGGCTGGTGGTGAAAGGGGAAGTCTGAAGCTGTAAAGAATAATATTGCATAGGAACCTGGAATGCAAATTGGATGTGGTCAGACATGGTTTGGCAAGATTAAACATTGTCATCTTGGGAGTCAATGAACTAGAATGTACGGCAGTGGGAGAATTTAGTTCAGATGATCATTATATCTATTACTGTAGGCAGAAGAAATGGAGTAGCCCTAATAGTCAATAAAAGGGTGAGAAAATCAGTAATGGAGTACAGTAGCAAAAATGTCAGAATGTTCTCTGTTCTAGTTGAAGGCAAACTGTTCAGCATCACAGTGATCCAAGTCTATGTCCCAAGCAATGATGCTAAAGAGGCTGATGTTGGCTAGTTATATGAACATCTACAGTGCTTTCTAGAACTAACATTGTAGACGGGGCAGCAACAGAAAACAAAGAAAAAGACAGTAAAATGGCTGTTCGATGAGGGTTTACAAATAGCTGAGGAAAGAAGGAAGGTGCAAAGCAAGGGAAGGTTATACCCAACTGAATGCAGATTTCTAGGGAATTATACCAAGGAGAGATAAGGCTTTCTTAAATGAGCAATGCAAAAAGATAGAAGAAAACAGAGTGAGAAAGACAAGAGATCTCAAGAAAATTAGAATTATCAAGAGAACATTTCTTGTTAAAATGGACTTGATAAAAGACAAAAATAGTAAGGACCTAACAGAAGTAGAGGAGATTAAGAAGAGGTGGCAAAGAATGCAGAGAAGAACTAAACAAAGTTCTTGACATCAGTGATAATCATGATGGTGCCAGACATCCTGGAGAGTGAAGTCAAGCAAGTCTTAGGGTGCATTGCTAACAAGGTTAGTGGTGGTGATGGAATTGTAAACCCTAAAGGATGATGATGATAAAATGCTGCGTTCAATATGCCAGCCAAGAGTGGATTGGAAAAGGTCAGTTTACATTCCAATTCCAAAGAATGGCAATGCCAAAGAATGTTCAAACTTCTGAACAATCATTACACACACTAGAAAAGTTTTGCTCAAGTTAGGCTTCAGTAATATGTGAACCAATAACAACTAGAAGTGCAAGCTGGTTTTCAGATAGGCAGAGGAGCTAGAGATGAAATTGGCAACATTTGCTGGATTGCGGAAAACGCTGGAGAGCTCCAGAAAAATACCTACTTTTGCTTAACTTCACTGTGACGTTGGGGATCACAACAAATTGTGGCAACTTCATAAAGAGATTGGGCGCAACAAACCACCTTTCCTGTGGAGTACAGTAAGGCTGTATATTGTCACCTTGTTTATTTATTCTACATGCATCGTTCATGAGAAATAATTAATCAAAAGCTGGAATTAAGATTGCTGAGATAAATATCCTCAGTTACGCAGTTGATACCGCTCAGATGGCAGAAGGCGAAGAAGAATTAAGGAGCCTTTAATGAGGGTGAGAGTACAAAAGATGGCTTAAAGCTCAACATTAGAATCATAGAATGATAGAGTTGGAAAGGTCTTCTAGGGTCATTGAGTCCAACCCCCTGCTCAATGCAGGATTTCCAAAACCATCCCAGACAGATGTCTGTTCAGCCTCTGTTTGAAGACATCCAGCAAAGGAGAGCTCACTACCTCCCATGGCAACCTATTCCATTAACTGACTACCGTACTGTCAGGAAGTTTTTTCTAATCTGTATTGACTCTCTTGAAGTTTCATACCATTGTTTTGAGTCCTCTCAAGGTCATGGCATCTAGTCCCATTACTTCCTGGCAGATAGAGGGGGAAGAAATGGAAGCAGTGTCAGATTTTATTTTCTTGGACTCAGAGATACTGCTGATGGTGACTGCAGCCATGAAATTAAAAGGCACTTACTCCTTGGGGGGAAAGCTATGGGAATCCTAGACAGCATACTAAAAAGCAGAGATGTCACCTTGCCACCAGATATTCATATAGTCAAAGCTATGGTTTTGCCAGTAGTAATGTATGGATGTGAGAGTTGGACCCTGGCTGAATGTTGAAGAATCTACGCTTATGGATTGTAGTGCTAGAGAAGGACTTTTGAGAATCCTTTGAATTGCAAGGTGATAAAATCAGGCAGACAGGCAATCAACCGTGATGGTTCATTGGAAGGACAAATACTGATGCCAGAGTTCAAATACTTTGGCTGTTTAGAGAGAAGACAATCTATTGGAGAAGACCCTGGAGCTGAGAAGTCTCCAAATTTCATATGACCTCCTATAAGGGTTTAATGTAGATGTTGAATAACAGGTGAGAAAGACTGGAACTAGATGCCCTAATGTAATTTAGAGCCTTTATATGTATTTCCTAAGGCATATGACTGATGTGTTTTGAGTTAAGATTAAACTTGCAGTAAATACGGTGAAAACATTGTTAATATAATATTGTAACCCGCCCTGAGACCTTCGGGTATAGGGCGGGATAGAAATACAAATAAATAAATAATAATAACACCAGTAACAGCAATCAACCGTTTCATGGTACTGAATTCAGATTATACCTTTGCTATCAGAAGTCCTTATCTTATTAGTCTTCTCATGACCATGGTGGTACTACCTTGGGTTAGCAGATATTTCAGGCAGTGAATTTAATGTTTTTAAAAGTATGTCCTACTTTTTTGCACATGCAGTACCGAAGCTTGGAGAAAACCATTAAACATAATTGCAAAATGTAATGGTAGTAGCTTTTAACAATTCACTATACAATTCTCATTCATCGCACTGAGCAGATTTCTCTGTGAGTTCAGTGAAGTCTAAGCTGGTAGTTTAAAGAGCTCCAGTTGCTGCACTGTCTTATTTAGTAGGACCAGTGTGGCTTTTTATTTGCCCAAGATGATTTTAATAATGTCGTTGTAGTTTGTAACACCTTTTTTTGCAGCCAGAATATCAAGGAAATTCTTTTTAATACCTAAATAGTGTTATGGTGTGATGGCGATTATTTCTGTGTTTTGAAAATGAATCTGTTATATAGCTGTAGTGCTGAAAGATGCTCAAAATCTTTGCCTTTTCTTAGTACTAGAAATGGAATTGGCAGATGACTATCTGAATTTTAATACATTTTGTAAAGAACATGCCTCGTTTCCGTAAGCCATTAAAATCCTTGGTAGGTGGGGCGCTTGCAAAATCATTTACAACGAGTGATATTTCCATCTCTAGCAAAAATACAGATTATCTAGCTAGGTGTTTATATCTGCCCACATTTATCCTTGTGCTCCAGGCAAGAGTAAATTTTACCTCCCTGGTGGCATTATGAGTTATCTCGTTGACAGTTGTATTTTGCATAGGCACTGTGAAAGGGCAGTGAATTGCATCTCTCACAACACATCCCTTAACTCAAGCAGTTGTTATAATTGCAGAGCATGTTTGGGTGACTGCTGAGTAGGGCAGGTGGATGACCATGGAGAGCAGATTGGGAAGGGCAGTTTTTCCGTGTGTCTGAGAAAAGTGATAATCCCTGAGCTTACTGGTGGGGGTATGTTAATGTATTTTCTTTTCTTGCTGTTTCTTCTTTCTCTTGCATGAACAGGGTTTAGGATTAGCAGATGTTAAGTGCCAGGGTCCTATCCTGCTGCACTGGGAATGGCATCCCAGTGTTTATTTCTGTCATGGTCTACAACAGTGGAAAAACATCCGTAGTTTGCTTTGCATGTTTCTTGTACATGGATCCTTTCACACCTACTGAATTGTTTCCCCCAGAATTGGATGTAGGGATGTGCACGAATATTCGAAACATTCAAAATTTGATCAAATTCGGACACTCAGATTTAAATCTAATGTCTCTAAATTTGAATTTAACATTCAAATGAATTTTTGAATCTTTAGAGTAATTCATATGAATTATTTGGACAATCGTATGGGTACACATCTTATTAGTATCCATCCGCATTTGTACGAATACATACGGAATGAAAATGGGATGCATACGGATGTGTACTGACACATTTGAATGTTGTCAACATTCATATCTTCAAATATGAATTGACAGTTCATACAAGTAGATTTGAATGTATTCAATTCAGATGCGAATACATTCGAATTTTAAACATTCAAATCAATTTGAATCTTTGGATATTTAATTTGAATTGAATCAAATATTGAAAATTGCATTTGTGCAAATCCCTAATCAGATGTATGTTTTCACTTTCCTGTAGTAGAAAATGGGATGGTCTACTGATTTGGAGGCAAAAATGCCAGTCTTTCTTCTTCGAGGGTTTATTAGCGTTTATTATATTTTTTTGCTAACCGAAAAGAGAATGAAATGCTGCATTCTCCATCAGAAAGGAAGTTTACATGTAGATCAACCATGTAAGTAACTAGCAAGGAGGAACATTTGTCTTATCTCATTGCACCGGAGTCTTCTCCCATAGCCATTAGCTTTTCTTTTGCTAGTTTCTCAATGCAACACCAAGCATCAATACAGACCATTTTCTTATACCAAGTATGGAGCACTACTGGGTTATAGAAGATCGGTATTTGTGATTACATGTGTATTAGAATTGGCTGTCCGGTATTAGGTGACTGTCACATGTATATCTTTTGCAAAGCAAAACATTCATGAAAAAAATTAATGTTTTATGTGCGCACTGTAAATGCTGCACAAAGAATAACTTCTCTATGTTCAGCCTTTTGATGTCACTTCAAAGTTGTTTGATTGAAGTTCAGTTTCCAGCTTTCATAATCACTCCCACAATGTAGGAGTGGGTGGGGGTTGTGTCAGATTCACTTCACATTGTCAGATTCGCTGTGTTTGTAAATACTGGCTTAACAGAAGCACGTAACGAACTGGAGCTAATAATTGCACACAGATATGGAACAATATACATTGATTATGCAAGCTCGGTTTCATCATGTTGATGCAAGTGCAAAATATTTTTCAGAAATTGGATTTGTGGTTCTTCCAGAAACTTGAATCTCAGCACACCTTGCACATTTGTTGCTTTGTGTACATGTTAGAAACTCATAGCAACTGCTGTTAAATTTCAAGATTCAGACATGCGTGAAGCCCTGGAGTGCTGCATTTTTCTAGATTTCCAGCCAGGCGTACCTTTCTGACTTGCATTTATCTTCCTAGCTTTTCTATTCTTTTGTGGATAATAGAAAGGATGTACTGAAATACTAGTCTTCCTGACAAATTTGCCAATCAGGAGAGGTGGTTGAAGTGCTTGAAGGGTGTTGAGGCAGTAATGGGCTGGATGAGGGCCAGTAAATTGAAGCTGAATCCAGACAAGTCAGAGGTGTTGTGTGTCACAGTGTCTTGGGTCCCTGTAGCTGGGAGATACCCTGTCTTTGATGGGTTTGCAATGCCCTGGAAGGGACAGGTGCGTAACTTGGGGGTATTCCTGGACTCCGTGCTGACACTTGAAGCTCAGATGGAGGCCGTGGCCAGGAGGGCCAACTCCCATATACTGCTGGTATGTCAACTGAAGCCTTTTCTGGATAGAGACGACTTGGCCACAGTCATCCGTGCTCTGGGAACCTCTAGATTGGACTGCTGTAACACACTCTACATGGGGCTGCCCTTGAAGATGGTCTGAAAGTTGCAGCTAGTGCAAAATGCAGCCGGAACAGTTAGCCGGTTTTAAAAGGGCTTCACTGGCTGCCAATTCACTACTGAGCCCAATTCAAGGTGCTGACTCTGACTTATAAGGCCCTAAATGACTTGGGCCCCAAATATCTAAAGGAATGCCTTCTCCCATACCAACCTGCTCGTGCCTTAGGATCAAGCAGTGAGGCCCTCCCAGTCGTCCCACCACCTTCAGTAGTGAGGTTGTTGGGCACCTGGAGAGAGCCTTTTTGGTGATGGCCCCCAGACTATGGAATAGTCTCCCCCTTGAGGTGCATCATGCCCCTTCCTTAATATATTTAGGAAGGCGGTGAAGACGCACCTCTTTACCCTCGCCTTTGGCTTAGATGACTGTATTTCATACCTTTAATGTATATTCTGTTTTTAATCTGTTGTTTTAACAGTTGTTACCCGCTCAGAAACCTTTGGGTATGGGGTGGGATAGAAATGTAAATAATAAATAAATAAATATGCTTAATGATTACAGATATTATAAATTAACTGCAGCTGATTCCTTAGTGTTTTTTCTTCAGTAGATAATCTTTAATGCCTGATTTGATTAGATAATCAAATTACTGTTCTTAAAAGGAGTTTGTCGCTCACTGGAGAAGGTTCTTCACCTTATCCTTAAATATCTCACCAACATGTTTTGCACAATTCACATCGAATATAGACAGTATCAGCAACTCAAAATATTAAAATCAATGCACTATATAAAAACTAGTACAAATAACTCCATTTTTAAATAATACATAGAACTTCTAAGAAATGGCTGCGGGGTGGGAATACAAAAGTCATCATCCTATTTTTGTTTTAGATTCTCAGATGTGTATCTATTACTTCTAATGGTGCACACATTCTGAATATATGTGATTTAGGCGTCTGTTCCAGAAAGTCTGGATTAACAGACCGTGAATGTGGCACTCTCTTTTTTTCTAGGCTTCTTAAACTATTAAAAAGTTTATAAATAACATTGTGATTTTAGGAGTGCTGTATAGACAATCCAGTGCCTTTCTCATGATCCCTTGAACAAGAAATGGAGGAAAGCCTTCTTTTGTGCTTAAGAGCATAGAGCCAAGTATCGTGCGCATTCTTGAGGTGAAGTGAGTGTTGCTGTGTTTTGTTTGCTTTACTGCCCTCAGATTTTACATTCAGTGGACAGGCTCTCTCTGTGTGGGCAAAGTTGAAAGTTCATTTGTATGGATTAAAGAATAAAAGCTTCAGTGATTGTCTCCTGCCTGTTCCCCTCCTCGTACCCAGAATATTAACGCTTGCCTAGTCGTGGTGTTCTATTAACTAATATGACCTGTCTTGAGGAAATTTTCAAGGATTGATATGTTGGCATGTCTGTTGCAAATTTGACTTGGTTTTTCGGGTTACCTGCATTTCAGAAACTAAGCCTGCAATCCTAACTTCACTGTCCCAAGAAGTAAGCACCACAGGTGGCCATGGGACTTCTAAATAGGTTTGGTTAGGGTTGCAGCGTATGGCTGACTAAATGCCTGGCAAATGCATCTAAGTTTTAAACTTTTTTTTCAGGAACTTCTTTCCCAAAAGAACAAAGGAACTCAAGCCTGCGGTTCACAGTGCTCCTGGATGGAAATTGTTTGGAAAGGTTCCTCCAAAAGAGAATCTACAAAAGGACTCCAAAGTTATCCAGCAGGTGAATATCTCTAATGCTGCATGTGAAGCTTCTCTTATATTGCACTTGGAATTTCATGCAGGGTATTTCTTTGAGGGAGGCTTGATTCTTTTGTTCCTCTGCAAACCCAAAGAATTCCCATGCTAACCGAGAACAATTAAAATATCTGTTTTAATTGATTAAAACAAACATAGTTAAAATTTGTTCACAGTAGCAACCTGTATTTTAATGCTTACAAATTTTAGGAACATTCTGTTGATTTTATTGATGTTTTATCTTTTTATGAATCTCTGACCTACTCTAGAACCATTTGGTGAAGGGTGGAAACTAATAAATGTGGCAACAGTGTGCAGTTAAACAGTATACTGTAGTCCGGTGATGGCCAACCTATGACACGCGTGTCACAGGCGACACACCAAGCCCTTTTGGGTGACACACATGGTCATCCTGGCACCTGGGCGTGTAGTGCTTGCTTGTTCTTGAATTGTATGAAATACCAACTTTCAACTGAAAATTTAGCAACAAAAGTCACTAATGTAAAGTATTATTTGTTTTTGCTTTTAATAAAATACATATATCAAAAATATAACTTTTTACTAGAGCTACAAATATCACAAAATTATGGATATTTCTAGATGTGACACAGCACTTGATTTAAGCTACGTTTTGTTGCGAATTTTGACACACCGAGCTCAAAAGGTTCACCATCACTGCTGTAGTCAGAACCATAAACATCTTGCAATCTACAAGTATAAGAATAAGAAATCAGCTTTAGTGATAGTTGAAAAATCTAATACTTCAAAAAAATTAGAAACAATCTGAAATCTTTGATTAAATGTCCACTTTGCATTGTAGAATTGTGTTTAAAGGTAAGACAGATTTCTGTGCAAAATGTGCGTTCATGAATACAAGCAGAATCACGAAATGTGTGAGATTGCATTCTTGCTAGATAGTGCCTGTACAGTGTACAGTGTACATGTGTGCATTAATCATATTTGCAGTGTAAAAACTTAAATAATTGTAGGACTTAGGGATTTATTTGGCTGTGAAGTTTATCTTATTGTGCTTGTCATTTGGTTTTGCCAGGATACGACATTAAGAATAAAATACCCATATTGCACAATTAATAAAACTAAAGTAGGAGAAAAGAACTCAGAGCTGCTTAAAGCATCCATTTTGTTTACTGAAGTTTAATTGGACTGCAGGTATAGTTAGGGCATTAGCCATGTGATCTGAAGTGGTAAAGGGTGGCTTTCCAAGTTAGGGTGCTTGAGGATGAAGGCTGTGAAGAGTAAAAAATAAATCCAGCTGAAATGTGTAGTAAACTAGGAAAGTTTGAGTGCAACCTTATTTCAGCCAAAAACCTGGGGACACGAGAATTTGGTAAAGGGAAGGTATTTGTTACTCAACAGTATAGCATGGATTATCTTTAGCCTTTAGTTATTTTCTCCACAGTTTGTTCTTGCATAACGAAGCAGTCTTTAACTGTGGGTGGGTTTTGATGGTGGTAATTCAGTTTTGAGATTGTTTATGTAGGCTTTCCACTAAAGGTGGTGTCCTATTTCCTTCCAGGACTTTTTTCATTTATAACCATTGGCTTTGCTGGCTGTGGGTAATGGAGTTTAGGAGACCTTGCAAGATACGGACAGCTGCATTTTATTTTGTTCTCTTCTGAAACTGGGAGAGGTTCTTCCTTTGAAAGAAATGCTTTAATTTTTGTTTCAGTTTTACACTCTTCCTTTATGATCCATTTATGTGCGCATACGCTTGTTAATAAGCAAATGGTGAAAGAACATAGGTGGTTGCACTGGTGACTAAAATAGTTTGCTGGACTTTGAAGATTCTCTGGAGAGTTTTTTAAAATCTTAGTATCAGGGCAGCTACATAGCCTCCACCCCCTTTTTTCACTAGAACTTTTAAAAAAACTTATACCAACTTCTTTAAAGTATCTTTGTTTTTTGAATGGAACTTTATTTGAGTTATGCCAAAAGCATAATAAAATCTTGAGTTCTGAAGCAGTTTTTCCACTGTATGTGTCAAGCACACGTGTAGTGCTTGATGAACAACTCCAAAATGGTTGGGAAATATGCAGATCTGGCCTGTGTTACCTATCAAGATCTAAATGTTTTGAATCTGTAATGTGGGATATTTGTTGTTCGACTTATTTACAGAAGTCTGTAGTTTTAAGTATATACAAATAAGTTAGTGTTTGAAATGCAGTGTTTTGTTTTAAATTGATACTAGCTGCTTGCTTAAAGTTAATATTTTCCAATAACTTGTGCGTAATTCTTCATTGCACTTACTATACAAGTCTAAAATGAACAATTAAGGCGTACCTCTTTGTGGCTGAAAGTGGTACCACAAATGATATTGTGGTTTCAGTGTCCTCAGGAATCTTGGATTGGAGTGAAAGATTTTCTCCAACCCTGGCTTGGTTGGAACAATTAAGAATATCTGTTAAAAGGCAAACTGTGCACACCTAGTTCCTAATCAGGCTTCCCAAATATTTGAAAGTAATGATGATCCTTTATTATGTTCAAATAAGATCTCTGTTACTTATGCCTAGAGAAGTGCATGAACAAGTTTGTCAATCTAGAAACAGGTCAAACCTCGAACAGTTTGTAAACTGAACATTAAAAAATATAAAATGCATTTTAAAAAAAACCCTATTTAAAGGACCAGTTTCAAAATTGAACTATTAGGTTTGACCCAGCTGAACTGAACACACTAGTTTGGCTTGAATTGAATCAGCCCTTTCAAGCAGCGGAGCAGTTTGGTTCAAATTGGGTAGAACAGGATATGTAACACATGATCCATAAAATGTCTAGTTTACACTTGCTACTTTTTGAAAACAAATATTACTGTGGAACAATGCAATCCTAAGTATGGCTTCTCAAAAGTAGATACCACCGTTATTAACGGACTGGAACTATACCAGCATAAATAGCAGCTTTTAGACTGTTTATTTGTATGTATTATACTGGACTACGCATAATAGGAGCCGCGCTGGATTGGGACACAGCCCATCTAGTCAAGCATCCTGTCTCACACAGTGGCTCACCAATTGCTTATTGGCACATCAAGCTGTAACTTGGTTTTAACTG
This sequence comes from Aspidoscelis tigris stejnegeri, assembly GCA_023333525.1. NCBI lineage: Eukaryota > Metazoa > Chordata > Lepidosauria > Squamata > Teiidae > Aspidoscelis > Aspidoscelis tigris. The sequence continues at coordinate 82,887,736 of JALMGA010000002.1, read as the reverse complement.
GGTGGGCTCCTAAATCTAGTTAACTTATTTGCAGTACCCTGTGATAATAATAAGTTAAATAAGTTACTAAATGTGCATACAGTACTTCCTAGTGCAGAGGCTTCTGGTTGAGTTTAAGAAATCATATAGAAAAAGATAAAGTTATGAATTTCAGACACATCAATGGTGGTATTTAATGAAAAAATTAAACTCCGTAGTTAAAACCAGGTTACAGTAATCAGACATCAGGAAACAAGGAAATCAACTTGTTTGCATTGATTGCATGAATGTATGTTAAATTGCTACTAGTGTATTTTGTTTTAAACAATCCTATTTAGCAATGTGTTTTATTGTTGGTTTCCAGAATATCTTGTGTGTTACAAATGGTCTTCATAAAGTTACTGATTTTAAAGTTTAAGAGTCTCAGTAATAAAATATGGGTAAGAATTGCATTTTGTGCTAATATAGAATGTTGAGTATCTTCTATGATGAATTTTGCCTTTCTTTGCTAGTTGGTTTTTTTTAAATCCTCAGATCTTCAAATCATATGTATTTTGTCCTTCATGTTTAACTTTATTAGGGACGTTAGTCAGAAATTAACAAAGCTAGTACAGTGAAAATCAGAGAGATCAGTCAGTGATGAACCAACTTCGGAGTTTTGAACTCCCGTGTTAGTAACCGCATATAGATCTTTATACCCCTAATAATGAGAGATTGTAGCACACCACCTATGGAAAATGGTATGTAAAACAGATTGTTCCAGCTGGGAAACTGGGCTTTGAAGAGCATGAATGAATTTCTTTATTGTATTTTGGTAGAAATGCAAGTATAGTAATTCATGAGTCACTGTTCACTGCAGAGCCTGATCCACAGGAACGTACAGAATTCAGAAGAGAGTGTTTTGAAAATCCTTTTTTCCTAACATACCCAAAGGAAGAGCATAACAGTGGTCTTTAATTTAAAGTAGACTTGTTCTTTAGTGGTAATTGAATACTCAGCAGATGGGTGAAAGGACAACTTTTTATTGCTTGCACTTCATTTTGTAAAAATAGTTCTCAGATATGTTCATAAATTGAATTTTATACTAAAAGAGGCAGAGAAGGTTTTGCTTTTTCTCTTTCCAAGTAGATGTGTCAGGCTTCTAAAGTTTCTGGGCTGGGGCTAGATTCAGTCTTTTAGAAGGAGATTCGAGAAAAGTTACAGCTTCAAAATGCAAGGAAACATTACAGAATGAATTTCTAGGAACATCATCAGTAAAGAGGAGTTGGAAGTACTTTGTAAATTCCTGTGATCATTTTGAAGCTGGCAAAAAATCTTTTGTCCGGAGTTTGGTTATTGTATTTTGATTGCTTTGTTTCAAAATAATCATCATGATCCAGAGAGTTAGTAATTAAAGGTGAAATCCTAAAACTTGTGGTTGGAACATGGAATGTTCATTGCCTGGTCCCTCCTAGTCTCCTTTTGTGTGTCTTTTTCAGACTGAAAGCCTGAAGTCAGGGAATTGTCTGGAATTACATGTTGTGAGCCACTCTCAGAGCCTTTCTGTGGTGAAGGGCAGCTTATGGGTGTTTTTCCGCCGTCACTATAAGTACCCATTAAGTACCCATTAATGTTATAAAATGTAAGGAGGTGATGGTGGTGAAAAAAAGGGGAAAATCCATTTAAAGCCTTTGGTGGCACAAGGTTCTTCTCACCTGTACTGTTTCCCTCAAGCCTAGATGGGCTTACAGCGTAGCAGAATATCTGTTGTGCTCCTTAGCAGCAGAAAGAGAATAACCCCATAGCAGTTGTGAGTTTGCTGTTGCTCATGAATAAAAACTGTCATTCCTTAGCACCTTTCTAGAAATATACATATGTCTTATGTGTATCCTAACTCTCTCTGATCTTAAGGCAGGTTTTAAAATTTCAACAGTGGTGCCTTTCATCTTTTTTTATTTCACCTGTGTTGAGTGGCTGTTAAAATGGTGTTTCTGAGGGATAATTCTGAGTGGCTTATTTGCTTACTATAAAACATAGAAGAGGATTCTCCTTGATTTATTGAGACCAAATGTGTTTTTATTATTCCCAATTCTGAGTGGATGACGCAAGAGGAGTCAATAAAGGCCTGCTAAGCTCGTGTAGGTGAAAGGACTCTGTTTTGCCTTTGCCCATCACTAACTTATAAGAGAGAACTTATTTTTTGTTCAATATTTGTTTTACCTTTGCCGTCATTAGCTTCTTATAAGAGAAAATTTTACTTCTTTATTTCATATATGACTGAAATATACATTAAACAAAAAATAAGGGAGAACTATGCATACAGCAGGATCCACTGTATTATTTTAATATATGTGCTAATTATTTTTCTTTTTTATACGGCATTTTTTCTTCAGCTATGTAAATTGCATTTTTTCTACTTCTGTTTCTTTTTTAACAACAGACATGTAAGTATTCTCTTTTTGATGGATACTTGTAATAAAAATATAGTTTTGAAATTAGGTCCTGGACTAGAAAAAAAATCTGTTTTCTACTACTGGCAAGGAAAATAGTGTTTTCAGTCTTAAGTGTCTAACTGCTACAGGAGTCTTGGACTTGCTTAGGCTAAATCATGTTGGTCCCAGTGAGAATAAGAAAATATGTAGATTAGTCCCAGGGATGGTACACTTTGCGGTTTCAGTTCTGGACATGTTTGAGGATCTCTATGTCCCTAGAACATTCACTTTCACCTTACCCCGCAGGAGCACCATTGACAACTTAGGAGGATTTTTGTGATTGCTATGCAAAAGCCTGTGAGTGTATTATGAGTTGTTGTTGTTTTAAATTTGCCCATGAAGAGGATGATCTGCTAAAAGCAGATCCACTTCCCATGGGCACAGGGTTCTCTTTTATAACACAACACATTTTTAGTAGTTATCGCCTAATTTAGCTCTTTGTGTTCTTAGATACATGTCAAGAGCACAAATTAAAATATGTGATTGAATGGCAAAACTGAGTGATGGACTGCATTTTTAAAGGTTCCTGGGTTTTGAGGAAGTAATTGCAGTTTCTCAAATCAGCATTTCAGCTTCCTTTTAAGCAATAAATAACAAAAAAAAACCCTTTGCTTGCCTTTATGTTTCTGACTTTCATTTCCTTTACTATCCTGGCATATGCATATATTTTTAGGTTCTTTGGTAATCTTTAGATGACTTTCAGACCTCCTCAGAATTGAGAAGTGCCTTTAAAAACAGCCAAGTGAATAGTATTAAGTTCTGAACTCCAGTAGTTTAAGGACATTGCAGACTTGAGTTTCACAATTACAGGTCTTCCCTTAGTTAGTGCAGTTTTGTAGTGTGTGGTTTCACTCATACATATGTGGTGGTCCCTTATAAGGCATGAAGCCATGCTGTACAAATTGCACTGTGCAGGTGGTTGGACGTCATTGGAAGGGGAGCCACAATTGTGTAGGGTTATCTCAATGCAGTTTGTATAATGCAGTGGCTTCTATGAACAGAACTCCTACATCCATATTTAATCTTTGGTGCTCAGTTCAGTAACTTTCAAAAGCAATTTAGTGTGACGCAATGGGTGTTTTTTCACCGTGGCCCTTAGATTCGGATCTAAGAAGATCCAGATCTAAGGAATGGGTACATTCCTTAATCCGGATCTAGCAGATGTGGATTAAGGGAAGCACCCAATGTGTTTCCACGGGAGGTGTAGCACCCATTAGCAATGGGTGATAATCCCCCTGTCGTGGAAACACTTTTGCACCCATGTGGGGAATCCGGATTGACCCCCAAGGGGTCGGTCCATCACCCCAGGTGTCTCGGGGGACAGGGGGGTACGATCTCCAAAGTCCCAGCTTTTGAGTGATTTTGGAGTAATTTCGAAACCATTCCAAAATGATTCTGAAGTCCCTCCGAAGCGATCACCATGGACTTCGGAGAGGCTCTGGAGCTGTCAGCGCGGTCCGTGCACTATTAGCGCAGACCACGCAGACTTCCCTCCGAAGTCCCTCTGAAGAGATCGGCAGAGACTTCGAAGCCGCTCCAGAGTCCCTTCGGAGCGCCTCCGAAGTCTTTGCTGATCTCTTTGGAGAGACCGGCGTCAAGACCCTGAAGTCTCTGCCGATCGCTTTGGAGGGACTCCGGAGTCTTGCCGCCGGTCTCTTCGGAGGGAGAGCCAAGGGTAGTGGTGAGAGTGTTTAACTTGCACTGTGTAATACCCTGAATGATCCTGAAATTGTCATTAGCTTTCAGGCTGATCTACCTTCATTGCTATGTCTGCCTTCCTGCTTTCTTTTGGAGAAAAGGAAGGTTGGAAGGTTAGAAATCAGACAAAAGGGGGATTATTCACAGTAGAAGATTTAACTGTAGGTCACCTATTCCTTGTGCTGATATTGACAAAAATATCCAAATTCTTGAGTATTGTCATAATATTTAGGAAATTCATGCAGCTGTGTTGCTTGCCACTTTTCAAAATATTGCAGTTCATTTCTCTATATTGGACATTTTCATTTCAGAAGGAAGAACTCTGTAGATTTCAGCTGCGTTATTGAATTGGTTTTGGAATTCGGCTATTATCACATATGGTTAGGTTTTTGTAAGAGAAGAGAAAGAGCTATGTATTCAGACCTTTAATCTAAATTTTATATGAGGATGCTTGGAAAATTAGGACTTCTGTGGTGTTTTGTATAAATTCTAAAGAAAAATCTAAATTTTGCATTTATACTGCTGTATATTAATGCCTGTCCAATGTTTCTCTAAGGATTTACTTCTGTTTTTCTCATTAGGATGAAAGTTCTGGCAGTGTTGCATCAATATCTACACTCAATCTATTAAAGACAGGGGTATGGAATTTAATATTTTTCTTGCATTCTAGGCCATGCATGGGATCTTTTTAGCAATCACTAAAATAGTTAATATCACATAAATGTAGCATGAGTTAATAGTACTAACACATCAAGTCATTAAATACCATTATTGAAAAGCAAGTTTTAATTCATTGCCATTCACAGTTTCAAATAGGATATACATTGCTTTGTTTCATTTCTTGCAGAATATTTGTTGTTGAGTGTACCATCAATGGCGTTAAGTACATTCTTCACTTTGCATCCTGTTTTGTGCACTCAACATTTTGGAAATTTTGACAGTGTTAGGTTTCAAAATCTCTCAAGAAGTCACTGCGAATAGACTGAAAAAGATGTTGAAGATTTGCTCAATACTAAGGCAAACTGCTTTCCCTCCTGATACCGCGCTTTCATGCTGCTTTTCCCCCCTGCCGCTAGTAGTACCATCTAAGCAAATTCAAAAGCCTACAGCTTCTTTGGAAGAAAAAGATTATAATTAAAGGCCACAAAAGCTTGGAATGTCATATTCCTAGCACAAGTAATGTTGTGAAATACATTCATTGTGTTCTCAACATTTAAGGAAACTATCAGAGTTTACCAGTGCAGCTTAATTAAGCAAAAGGTGAAGCTCTGGTGCGGGCGTGCACTTCATTTTTGCAACCTGGCCACTGTGACTGTGACTCTCAGTCTCCTTCACAACTAACCAGACCATGATGATGAGTCAACATGGAGGGCAAAATGAGCCTTCATGCACAAGCTGGGCAGGTCCTCCAGGGCAACTTCATTGACAAAAACTGTAAGGCAAGTGAAGGGAGAAGGGTGCGAGGTGGCAATTTCAGAGTCACTTTTCTTGACCTCAACCTGAGGTACACCTCCTGGGCCCTGGGGGTGTTCGAGCTCCCCAGAGTTCTTCAACCGAGAGAGGTGTGGATGGTTGTGTCTGTTCCAAATTATTGTGCATTTATTTGACAAGGCACATTTCAGAGTATCTTAATTAATGCCTTGTTCAGATTTTAATATCCTTTCTAAGTATTACTTACTCCCAGTTTCTGTCCACTCAGTTATTAGTGGTGTGGAATGAGACCATTGGTATTATGTTACAGTATTAGATACCCTTCTTTCTCAAAGGTTTTGCTAGATCAAGGAACAGGTGAGTGCCTTGTGTGCTGCTATGCAGAAAAGCTAGGTAGGGTTAAGAACTGAAACATGCAAAAAAAAAATACTAGATTTAATTACAGGCATGTGTTTGTGTTATTTTTAAGCTGATAGGCAGAAAATGGTGCTTGCTTTGCCTCATTTTTCATTATCACGAATTTCTGTTTGGTTGGTAATTGTATGTCACCCATTTTCTAATTTCCTTCACAAGGCTTGCTTTTTAATACCAAATAGGTTGCCTTTGCTAATACACAAGGAACATTTCTCTCTGATATCAGTCCTTACACGTACACAAAACCAAGGTTTAAGACTTTAGTCTAGAGTCCTCATGTGGACAGGGTCACGTACAATTGTTATTTTAATCTTGTGGGAATAAAACAAAGCACATGGAAATATTAAGGACAATAAGGGCTCTATTTTTAGGCTTATACTGTAATGTGGCAAGCAAACAGGAAGAAAAAATAACAAGGAAGGAAGATTCTACAGTGGTTGTGTATACCTGTAGAGCTGTAGTACTGGCAACCAAGCATTTGACGTATGGAAAATAGGTATGCTAATGCAATCTGCAGTATATGTATTGCATAGGTGTATTCAGGGCTCATGGGACCTCATTCTGAACTGCTCCATAGAACAGGGTGCTATGCCTAACCCAGTCCTGGGGTGAAGAAAAATGATGTTGCCAGCAATAGAGACATTAAAACTGAATGTACAACTTAGACTTAGAAAGCAAGTAAACTTAATCACTTTAAGATAGCAATGTGTGCTGGTACTCATTTGTATAACAATCCCCTTTTGCTTTTGTTTTCACAGGGTTATATTAGAGTCAGGATCCTGCTTTTATAAGCTGTTAGGGAAGGAGGCTACGTTAATTCTTGCAGTGCCCCGTACTGTTAGCTGCAGTATTTTGGTGTCTTGTGGGACATAAATGTTACGACCTCCATTCTCTGTACCTTATTTGGCCACCGTTTGAAGTGCTTTTGCATAGGTAGTGTCACAAACTTCAAGGGCCAACTATTCATACTCTGTGCATCTTTTGGAAAGTGGAGATTGCATCTTAGTTTTTGTAACTGTAATCACATAACTTATTTCATTGATAGCAGTTTGGATAAAGAAGCTTAAGACTGTTTTCAGAATCTTTTTCATTGTTGTAGTAGAAAACAAATGCAACAGTATAAAGTCTTATGTAGAGCTAGTAGGTCAACCAATTTTAATTAAAAAAAATTAAGCATGTTCAAGAGCTTACATAAAAAGGAGCACTCTGCAACTGGACATTGTTCCATAAAAATCACCATATTTGGGCTTAGAGGAAGGAAGACCCCCAAGTGCTAAAAGTAGAACTAGCCCCCTACTATCATGGGTAAATAGCTTCTGAATATGAGCTACGGTACATTTTTCAGTCATTTTGGTTCGTGTACCTTTGCTTCTTAAAATCACTGGTACACAAGTCATGAACGTTATTTGTTATCTTGATTTCCAGAGTCAAGTCACAGAACAATATTAGCACAAAGTTTTATATTGTCTAAAGTACTTTCTGCTTTTGAATAGCAAATAAGCATTCTTCCATTTTGTGACATATATTACAGCATAAACAAGGAGTTGTTGTGTTCTGTAGGTCTTTGCCTCCCTTTATGCATTCTATAAATGACACAGGGAAACTGTTGAAAATTGCATTCTTAATTGATTTTCTGTCAGGCAGACAGTAGCAATTGTCAAGAAATTGCACTGTATGAGTTCTTAGCCTTGAAACAATCCATTTAATGCTGCCTTAGCAAAGACAGTGATAGCACTGTACAAGCACAGAATAAGGTAGAGAATGGATACAGAATTCAATAGTCCCATCATTTTAAAATTCTCTTGTAAAGTCTTAATAGCTAAAAACCACTTTGGAAATACTGTATTCCAAAGGGCCTGGTAAAATATATTTTCAAAAGTTCAGCTAGACAGACTGTAATGGTCATGGAAGAATTGCATTAAAGTGTTCCCTGTCATTATGTCATTGATTTTCAGATTAAACAATTAGGGTTTTTTTGCAGCGTATGGAACTTTACACAAAGTGTTTTTAGCAGCAAAAAGTATAGATAACCTTGATTGTAGACCATAAATCTGGGAAGCATCTTCCTTGTAATTTTTTTTAGTTCTTTCTTGTAATGTTTACTGTCTGTTTCTCTTCTTTTATATCTTGCTGCACCATTTATATACCAGTAGCTTTCTACAGCTTCCTACGTTTGAATTTGGATGGCTTTTGTATCTTTTCCATTTGATATAAATAAAAATATGCCTGTCTGATTGTGACTACTGTTAGTGGGTTTGTATGCGTTTTAAAAACTTCCCTTCTTTTGGCTGGGAAAACAAGCTTGGGAATACTACACCACGTATGATGGAAATAAATCTCATTGATTTGAGTGATGAATATTCCCCCCCCCCCACCCCAGTAACCAGAGTCTTACATGTAGTTGAAACATGCAAATTACTTCTCTGAACATTGAAACAAACTGAAAATAATGTGTAATGCCTGTACTATGCCATTAACATAGTGTGTAATATATCATCTTTTCTCTGCCGTAAATACCTGAAAGTCTTGTTCCATGTGATTTGTTTTATTCATGCTGTATACATCCCAATAGCCGGGTAATTATTTTTATGGCTTGCAGCCAAATTACTGCTGTAGTTACTATATCAATGTCATTGCATAAAGCAGGGAACATCTGTTTCTGCTAGCTGGCCAGATAATAACTGATAAATTTGATGCCACAATGACCAAATGGTTTTTTGTTCTGGGTCCACTGTGCAATGTTCTTTGCTTGAAAAATAGCAAGCTATGAATCCTGTATGCCTTGAGACTATCTTAATGCTAGCATACATGATATCCAAATTGTCAGTTTTGTAAAAAGGTGGCACAGGAGTTCTAATTGGGCTGTGGAAACTCATCCTTTTGAAATATCTTTATAGTATGGTATTTTTATTTTTGAATTAATGACGTTAGCATGCCCTGAGTCTATACATTTTTGTATACTGATAATAAGCATGCATTTAAATAAAGATTTTTCTTTTTTTACATCTGTAATCATAAATGAATTCCACATCAAAGCAGCTCCTTTTCAGTTAATAATGCTTGCTGTTTGTAGTTTAATATAAGACAGCTGTTGAAAAAGTGATCTATTTAAATGGGGGGGGGAAGGGAAATATATTTACATTTATACGCCACCAGATTTCGTAAAGTCTCACAGTAGGTTGCAACAGATTAGAACAATGGAAGGAAAATTAAAAGCAAAGTTAAAAAAAGATTAAAAGCAGAGGTAAAATAGGATTAAAATTTTAGTGCCCAGGTAGAGAGGGAGATAAAGTGCTCAGTCAGTTAGCGAATCAGGTAAAGTGTTGCATCTTCACTTAACGTCTAACTATATAAAGCTGTTTACGTTCAACAGTAATGTGGCCTATTCTGTATCCTGGAAGACTAACCAAACATTTTAATTGCCACTGAATTGCCATTTCAGTCTATATCTAATAGTATTTGCAGCTCTTTTGAGTCATTCCAGTAGTCTCTTTAATCCATCCGCCCTTACATTCCTAAATACGTTTTGACCTAACTTCTAGGGCAACGTCACTGTAATGCAAACCATTTAAATCAGTCTTTTCATTTATCTTGCCCATAGTTAATATTTAATTTCACTTTCATACATTGGGCAAGGGTGTATAAAGATTAGGTAGTAGAGTTTTGATTTTAAAATGTTTTCTCTTTGTAATGTAGCCATATGATAACAAGGTATTTGATTTTCTATACAGTTAGACCCCCGTATGCATGCAGGATTGGCTCCACATCCTACCACGGTTACTGAAAACCATGGATATTTGAAATGTTGGGAAACTGCACTCAATTTCCCATAATTCCTCTAAATTCCCATGGGATTTCTTAGGAAACATGGGACTCTCACTCAGTTTCCCATGATTCCATGAAATCCTGTGAGGTTTCTCAGACATCATGGGACATTGAGTGCAATTTTGCGAGATTTTGTAACTACTCCAGGTGGGGTGGGGCTGATCCAGTCACCGTGGATAAATGAAACTGCGGTTACCAGATCAATGGATACAGGGGTCTAACTGTACTTTAAGATCACAATGTTATTGTAATTGTATCCATTGAAATATATCAACAAGCTGAGTTTCTTGTTCTACTGCAGTAGCCAAGTGCAAGCCTTCAGGTTGTGTATTTCTGCTTATTTTCTCTGAGAGGAGTTCAAATACGTTTGCTTTTGTTTTAAGCCATACATCAGCAAACCTGGAAGAACTGTGCCTAATCCTAACAATGATTAGCATAAAGTCTGCTTTCAGTTGTAATTTATCGAGATTGCTGAGCTAACCATAGTTAGACTAACTATAGTTTAAGGTGAACTTAACTGTGTCATACTGAGACAGTAAGTAAAGAAGCAAAGTATGCAGAAAACTGTTCAATCAAATCAGATCATAGATCTGTATTAACTCTGATATGGGTTTCTTCAAACTTTAACTAGAGATGTCAGGAATGAAATTTGGAATTTATTGTAAGCAAAGCTTGTTTCAGCCATGGAACCACAGTCCATCCTTCATTCATCTAGCCATTGCTCATTATGTTTGCCCAACTGGGCCAGTATCTTTAAGGAAGAGGTTATACCATTCACTTTCATTTCCCAAAATACTGTATTGTTCTGATTCATTTGTCATAAGTGCATGTGCAAATGTCAGATGCATTCTTTTTTCTAATTTTCAAAAACTGTCCTGGAATAGTTATCTGAAGGTGACATTACCTTGATGACCCATCTGAACAGCTGCACTGATAGAAACATGAACTGTTAGAGTTTATCATAGCTAAATGTATCCTTTAATTTTGTTTAGGAATATGAGGCACGAACTGGAAAAGTCTGCAGACCTACAGCCCAAACCACAAGACGCAGACATTTTGAATTTGAGCCACTTTCAACTACTGCTCTTATTCTGGAGGATCGGCCATCGTAAGTCACTAAATTTTTTTTTAAAAAAGCAATGCAGCACTAGTTATATATTGAAAACCAGATTGTTACAAAAGACATTCTTCATAAAGTTTTGGGTGAAATTGATTGCTTTTTAAAATAAGCTCCATTGTTAGAAAACAGTTTTGTCCAACTCAGTTGTGGTTGTTTCTAAGTTATTAAATGTTTTTGCTTAAATCATAGAGATGGATTAAGACTGTAGTATCCTGATAGATTTATCTTGTTTTATACAAGCCCTAGACTAAATGGACACTTCTTATCTCGGGACCTACCATGAAAAGGAAGCATTTTTGACAAAGGAACAATACATTATCTTAAAATAATTTTCTACTAGAAGGAACTACTTTAAAATGTGATAGGATTCTGACCCAGTGGATAGGGCACACGTAATGCTTCAAGAACTAAAGTTAGAGCTCGTACTCTCAGAAATCTGTGATAGTTTTTCTGGGCAATTTTACCTTTCACTTGCAGCATGATTGAGGGGACAGACAAAACAAGGTACTTCAGCTTAGTTTGACTAGTTTTGATTCACCCTTAACAAAGACTGTAAAAGAGGAAACAATAGTAAAAAAATCCATATTATTCAGTAGGCCCTAGGCTGCCCATATAAATTACTGTGGCTTAAGTCACAATTTTTGGGTTTTGCCAGATGATGCACTGGTATCACTTTGGCTGTGGTTATATCTAAACATCCTTTAGGCCACAGAAGGTATGCCTTTTGCTGGTATAAACTGTACTGGGGCTTGTGGGTGGCACTTGAAAATGGTGGGTGTTTGGGTTTCAGTAGTTCTCAACTCCTTCTTTGCTCTTCACTGTCCTACATACACTCATTTGGGGACTCACCTAGGGTAAGTTGTTCTAAAGAATGTGACTTATGTTGGTCAAAGTCTGGCTCAGGCTGAATTCAAACATTAAAAAAAGCCTCTTGCAGATGGGGTTATTCACATGCCAGTCTATTCCTTCTCCTCTCATATGTATTCTAGGTTAGAAAAATAAGAGGTGGGATGAACACGGATGCCGCATGCTACGAATGACAAGAAGCTTTTCAGCCACTTTTTTTGCTAGGTGTGAACGCAACCATAGTTAGAAGAGAGAGTGATCTATAGCAAACTTTCTTACTTGGTGATTTGCTTTCACAGATTTACCATCTTCTCCCCAGAATTGAAGGAGATACTGTTTTCTTTCACTAAATTAGGTATGGTAACCTGCCTGAGTCAGAAGGAAAAATCATATTGCGAATAAGCAGAGCATAATTTATTTTTGGTAAGACAGTGAAACAAGTCAGAACCCTAATTTCATAACATCCGTCTTTCTCTTTATTTAACATTTTTTTTCAGGAACCTTCCTGCAAAATCTGTGGAGGAAGCATTGCGGCACCGACAAGAATATGATGAAATGGTGGCAGAAGCAAAAAAGCGAGGTAGGCTGGACTTCGATGATCACACTAATGTTGCCTGTCCCAAAATTAACTTCTGGAGCAATGTGTTAGGTACTGTATTTATAGGAAAATGGGAAACAAGTGACCCTGAGATGAAAGAACCCTTTTTAAAACACAAAGATAGTCCCATGCCTTAAAATGAAATGATTGTGTAGCATTGTACCAAACTAGGGCCTGCCCAGTTTGGTTAGTAACAAACCAGAATCAGATATTCTTGATTATTCTTTTGTTTCAGAAACTACTCTTCAGTACCCCCATGGCTTTCTTATCTCCTCTGACCTGAGTATTGAATTGGTTGGCCTGCACAGATCTGGGAAGATCCCCCCTGGTGGAGACTTTATCCCAATTGAATTAGATTAAATGCAATTGAGATTGGTGGGCCTCTATTCTTGCTACTTTATGTACGTTTACTGATCAGACTGGGCATATGTTTAGAGGCTGAGGTTTATCTATAATTATCCTAATCTAAAAAAAAAAAAGCTAACTCAGCCAACTACAGGCTAGTCAGTCTTCTCTCCTTATTTAGTAAACATTGTGCCAGATACTTGTATTGAAAGCTCCTTGAACAGGAAGCTGTAATAGCACTCAAGCAGACTGGATTCAGATCTAGATGTTCAACTGTTGACCTCAGATAGGTTCTTGAACATTTTTTGACAAATACACGAACAAATGGAGGGGTGCTTTATATACTTCCTTTATTGATTTTAAGTCAGCTTTTGATTCCACGCCTAGAGAGAGTCTTTGGCATAGTCATGTCAAAGATACGGCCCGCGGGCCAGATGCGGCCCGCAGGCTGTATTAATACGGCCCGCCGCCGCTGTCCTCCTTGGGCGAGGCGAGGCAAGTGAGTGCGCGGCGGGACCCTCCACTGCCCGAGTGCGCGGGCGCAGCCATGGACAGCCAGCCCCTCCTCTGTGCCCTAGCCACGCCCCGGCCATGCCCCGCCCCCTCCTCTGTGCCCTAGCCATGCCCCCAGCCATGCCCCAGCCCCTCCTCTGTGCCCTAGCCACACCCCCGGCCACGCCCCCTGGCCCTGACAGTACTTTTTTTTTTTTAATCCGGCCCTCTGCAAAATTGAGTTTGACACCTCTGCTTTGGAATAAGTTGCCAAGTTCTTCAGTTGATCAAAGTTTTTTCTTTTTCATGAGAAATCTTTATAGAATCTACAGAAGGGCGTAAGATTCTATCATAGTTGAGAGGGGCATGAAACAAGGCTGTATGTTTGCCCCATTGTTGTTTAGTGTTTACATCACGGAAGTAGTGAATGCAGAGAGCTTTAGCTCGATATTGTCATGAAAATCACCTTGCTACAAACATAAATGGCAGCTTCATGGAACCCCTATTGAATGTGTTACTCTGGGTCTAGTTTTTCAAGCAATGTGGGGCAGTTGGAAAGAACATATTGCTTATGTGGTCATGAATGCTCAGAAACCTGTCAATGCTATCTTAAGATTCTTTCATACTGCCTGAGGGAAAAGTTATCCCAGCTGCCAGAAGAGGGTGGTTTTTTTGGAAGATTTCACCCCAGCTTCTTTAGGGAATTCAGATTATGCAACAATCATTACTTAATAGTTCTGTTGAGCTATACATTTCACTTCTTTCTGTGTTAATGTTGAGCTTCAGCTTGGGAGCAGATTTAGTCAACCTGGAGCTCTATACTTGGCTGCATATTTTTAATTTTTGGATAAAGGTGATTTTCTTTCCAGTAGTTCTCAGCCTTCTGGTTCATATGAATATGTTTTCTTGTCAATGGAATAAATATTATCACTGAAAAGCGCACATTCTACCTGAATACTTACACCTGAATACTTTTTTTTTTTTTAGTTACATTTGTTGTTTCCTTTTATTCTTTCTTTAGTAAATGGGTTTTCTGCTCATAAAGCAGATATGTCTAAGGGAATGGGAGTTCTCCATTGAGAACTGATCAACACATTGGTAAGAGAAAAGACTTGGTTGGTGACTTTTTTCAGAGGCCCACCCTTGCATGTTGTGTTTTCTATTATAATACCACGTTATTAAAATTGTGCATGTTTGAACTTTTGGATTGAATAGAAATTAAGGAAGCGCATAGAAGAAAGAAAATAATGAAAGAACGCTTCAAGCAAGAAGAGAACATTGCTAGTGCTATGGTGATTTGGGTCAATGAAATACTTCCTAATTGGGAAAGCATGTAAGTATAGGAAAAGTCTTGCGTTCCATAAAATATTGCTTTTCTTTCTGTTTTGAGCTCTATTTTGAGGCTGATCATAGTTTAGAATTAGTTTCCTTAATTTCCACCAGCCTATTTCAAAAATATTACATAATGGGATGTTGTTATTGGCAGTTTGGCTACCTGCTCACTTATGGACAGGAATATATTTTTAGGCACATCCAGAAGTTACTTCTTTACTTTCATTAAAGGAGCTTTTGCTTCTATAAGGGAAGGCTCTGGGTTCCCAGTATGCGATGTCCTTGATTGTGGGGCAACATAAAGATACCCAAAATAGTAATTATAAAACACTTGAGCTCCAAAAATGCTTACTTTTTCCCCTTATTTAGGCGTTCCACAAGGAGAGTTCGAGAATTATGGTGGCAGGGGTTGCCTCCAAGTGTTCGTGGGAAGGTTTGGAGTCTTGCTGTAGGAAATGAACTGAATATCACTCCTGGTATGTGTTGGAATGGTTACTTTACTTTGCTGAATTAAATCTTTGGCATGGAATAAAAAGTTGGGGGGGCATTTTCTGAGGGGTACACAAAATATCAGGTAAAGAAGACCAGGGAATGAAAACCAAAGGCACAGATATATGTTTACAGTGAGATTTTCAGAATATGCAAAGATAGGGCCTTGTTTGCACTTAGGTCTTAGTGAGCAGTGGTCTGCTCACTAGGGAACTGTGTCTGCACCCTGTGCTGCCACCACAGTGAGTTAACCTCTCCCTGGAGCAATCTAACTGTGGACTGCAGTGACAGAACATGGTGGCGCAACTGCGGCTGCAAGTCACATGCAGCATCCAGATCACAGTGGCAGTGTCCATGCACATGCCAGATGTTGCCATGGCAATCTAGTCTGCCCATCTGCATTTCAAGTGCTGCAAGCTTGGTATCGTACTTTACCAGCACTTGAAGTGCAGATAGCCACCTCCATGCTGGGTCTTTAACTGATTGGTTAGGTATTAATTGTTCTATACTAGAATTGTATGTGTTTCAGTAAAGATCAGTATAATAGCTTTAAGCACTGGAGTAGCTCATAATTCCTGCAGTGCGTATATGTAGGGCATGTCTAAGTCACTTCAACTAAGCATGTCCTGAACTCTTTGTATTCAGTTTTTGTATCTGGATAATGATGTCTTGTGGCTTTATTTTGTGTTTTGCAGAACTCTATGAAATCTTCTTATCTAGAGCCAAGGAACGATGGAAAAGTTTTGGGGAAACTGGTGCTGAGAACGATGCTGAAGGTATATGTGAGTTTTACTAGCTGTTGCATGTATTATAATGAACTGAAAAGAGAAGGAGTAGATATGATAACAAAAACAAATAGGACATTCCTCCTAGGACCACTGCATTTAGTAAAGTATCATACACCTAAAATGTGCACTTAAGAAACTAATATGTGTGGAGAGAATCCTAGTTGACATAACTTCTTTCATGATACAAAAAAATACTGTTTTGAACATATGTCTTACATTGGATTTTGGAATGTATTCACTTCTGTATTTAAAGGTTAATTAATTAATTTTAATTGCCAGAATTTGGATTATTCACTGTCACGACTTCTAGCGAACCGATCAGTGCCTGCCCTCCGAAAAGTAGCTGGGCACTTTTAGGTTGCTGGAAGTGTGCACTAGGCCGAGTGAGTACTACAGTCTAAATGCAAAACATTGGTAGCAAGCGTTATAAACTGTAAATCAAAACAGGTTTATTGAGAATAAGATTTAGAGAAGTGAAAGGGTAAATAGAAAGTTCAGAATATGCAAGATAAAGATCAACAGTTTCATAGAACAGCAAGCCTCAAGTATACACAGCTCTCTTAGCTTCCAAGACTCCCCTTGCTCCCAAGGAGATAATCCTACCCACTTGTCTCCTCTGGCTGATTGATGAGCAAATTGCTACTCATCTCCTTCTTATGGCTGCAGCATGTCTTGGTCACCAGCTGCCTCCTAGAAGAGGACATTTAAAGAGCGTGTTGAACTTAATCCCAGGGCATCCAGAGGGCTACCAGAAAAGTAATTCTGCACACCTCTAGAACTAAGTCTTGTTACTGAACACACAAAATCAAGATCTAATATATATTGTCCTTCTAAGAAGGATGCTTGGAGCACCTCAGGGGGGAAGCTGTTCTATAGTTTAGGCCCTATCTTAGTACCCACCTCTTTACCTGCTGAATGTGTAGGGACAACTAGGATGGCCTCATCTGGCACAGGCAGGTCAATATGGGAAGACACTTTGAGTAGGTTTTGGTAGCAAATCAGCAGCAGTGCAGCTCTTTGAAAACTGGTGTGGTGTATGTCCTGCCAGCAGTACAGCTAACAGTGTCGCTGTTGAATTCTGCACCAGCTGCAGGTTCCAAATTGTCTTCAAGGGCAGTCCCACGTAGAGTGCATTACAACAGTCCAATCCGGAGCATGGATTACTGTGGTCCATTTGTCTTTGTCCAAAAACGAATGTACCTAGTGAACCAGCCATAGCTGGAAATAAGCACTCTTGTCCATAACCTCCACCTTGACTTCAGATCCTTTGAGTTTGAGAACTGGTTTATGTGTCACTGATGAAATTGTTTGATGCAGTACAGCTGAGCTTTATTTATCCTTTTATGATTTTTAAAGTGGTAGTACTTACATGATTTCTACATTGTAACAGTGTACATTTCATAGTATATCGAAAGGGTAGGTAAATTAAATTGAAGACACTTATTTTAGTAAAGAATGAGTATGATTATATGTGGCCAAGATGTATGCTGTTTAAATATCCTTAGGTATATCTGTCCACTGAAATAACTGTGAATCTTTGTCTTTTATTGTCTAAAGATGCTGGAATATCAGTTGCTGATCGTGAGGCTAGTTTGGAGCTAATAAAATTGGACATATCTCGCACATTTCCATCCCTCTATATTTTTCAGAAGGTAAAATATTTCCGCTTTCAACGATACCTATGTTTAGAATGTTGGGTATAGTTCCTCACCCTTAGGAGGAGATGTTAATACAAAAATCTGTCAAGTTAAAACTTTTGTAGGAATAAGAATTTTCAAACAGAGTTCTATTCAGTGTATAAAATAGCAGTTCTCAACTTGAGGTCTGGGACACCCCCACCCACCCCCGGGCCCCACAAAGGCCTCACATGGGGTCTGTGGTAAGCTAGTGGTGGCTTTGGGTGGGTGGGGGAGGCAAGGTGTGGTGCCGGGGTCTACAGCAACAAACGTTATATAAAGAGGATCCACAGTGAAGAAAAGGTTAAGAAAATATATTAGCATTTATTAGCAACTTTTGCTGTTTCCCTGCTAAAGAGAAACACAAATACTGAATAAAGCAGTCAGCAAGCCTTACTGCATTCCCTTTCAGAACAACCATAGCAGAGTGAAGCCCTTGTTTCTCAGTGGCGGTGGCTATCTGAAGTCAGAAGTTGGCTAATCAGCTATAGTTTATTTCTGGTGACTGTTGTAAAGTAACACCATTGTTAGGTAGAACCTTGGCATAAAGTGGTGAATAATGCTTGCAATTATTGGCATTTGGCCACATCTTTGAGAATCAGAAAAAAAAAGTACAGTTGTAAAGGATTATTTCACAAGCTGCATGATCTGTGGTGATTATTCCAAGAAAAGCTGCAGAACAGAGAACAGTAGCAATGATCCTTGGTGCTTCTACTTTCATGTGCTGTGCCTTGAATTCTAATAACCACAAATATAATAAAAGAAGTGCCCAGACATGGTCTTTTATATGTAATTCTGCCTTTGTGGTCTTGTGATCTGGGAGTACTGGTTGATCACAGGATGAACATGAGTCAACAATGTGATGCAGTTGCAAAAAAGTCAAACACCATCCTAGGAAGTGTCAGGAGGAGTAAGGAGAATTATTCCTCCTTACTCTACCTTGGTCAGACCTCATCTGGAGTACTGTGTCTGGTTCTGGGTACCCCAGTTTAAAGAAGATATTGACAAACCAAAGCCAGTCCAAAGGAGGATTACCAAAATGGTTAGTGGTTTGGAAACTGCCCTACGAGGAATGGTTGAAGGATAGAGGAATGTTTAGCCTACAGAAGAGAAGACTGAAAGGAGACATGATTGCGGTCTTCAAGTATCTGAAGGGCTGCCACAATGCAGAGGGGGATCATCCCTGTTCTCACACAAGGTGGGAGGACTAGAAACAATATTATGAAACTTCAAGTGAGTCAGTACGGATTAGATATTAGGAGAAACTTCCTGACAGTGAGGGCGATCAGTCAGTGGAGTAGGTTGCCACGGGAGGTAGTGAGTTCTTCATTGTTGGAGGCCTTCAAGGAGCGACCGGACCTACATCTGTCTGGGATGGTTTAGGAAATCCTGCATTGAGCAGGGGGTTGGACTCAGTGACCCTAGAGGCTCCTTCCAACTCTATGATTCTGTGATACTTTCAGGGTAACAAACTAGGAAGTGTGCACACAGACCTGTTGTCCCATTGTGAGAAGATTCTAATGCGCTTCCAGTATTGTGGCTGAAACTGAAAATGCAGTCTTAACAAGCCGAAGGAGTTTCTGATTTATGGCTTATCAAGCTCAGGCAGAAACTGAACGTTTGGAATCTGGGTATTCCCCCTTTTTGTTTGCACAACCAACTTAGATTTCTGTGTGATTCATTTGCAAACTTTCACAATATTTTGGTTCCTGTTACATTTAATAGTGAAATAAAAACATTATTGTTCCTTAGACCCATCCCTGTCATAGGCTCCTTTTTAAATTTAAAGCCCTTAGAAACAGTTTGTGATGTGGTGTGATAAAAAACATTGCTGGCTAGGTGTACCACATTATTAACATGCTTGCTGAATTGTTGTGAACTCATTTTTATTGGCGGTATTTTCAGATCAGTGAATCCCCAGGGTGTATCAGGGCTCTTCATGTGTACTACTCTTGACTATGTTGCTGAGAACAAGTTATTACGTGATCTTTCCTTCATTTGTAAAAGTGTCTCTGTGTGGAGGGATTATTTTAGATTTAAAATAAAGCTTAAGAAGCAGTAGATGTTTAACAGCCCCTTTTTTTGTCTCTTGATCAACTTCAGGGTGGTCCTTATCATGATCTTTTGCACAGTGTCCTGGGAGCATATACATGCTATAGACCTGATGTGGGATATGTGAGTATATGTACAATGTTTCTTTCCCTACGTTGATTTTCAGTATAACCTATATGGTAATGGAAATGACTTTTTGTTAACTAAAGCAAGCAGGTCAATTTTGCATGACTGTACTTTATTTCTGGAAGAAGGGAAGATGTGCTCTTTTGTATCAGATGCTAGTGGCATAGTTAATGCAGTGTAAGAATATTTGAGATTAGGGTTGTGTCGCCATGCACTAAATAGTACGAATCAAACCCAAATTCAGCAAGGAGCGTCCCCATGCCGAGCCCCTAAACTGGGCTACATACGGACCAAATCGGACCTAAATTTAGTCCTCTTGAAAACTGTTCTCGCTACGGTTTCGGAGGCAAGTCTGCATTATTTTGGAGGACGAGTCCGTGCTGCATGGGGACGCTCCCAGGCTATTTGGGGAGGAGTTAGGGTTAGCAGGCGGGTTTCACGTCCTGTGCTGCCATTCCTGTCCTGTGCGTTGGGGAACACAACTGTTGGCCGTTTTTAAACAGTGATCAAAAAACAAACCTCTTCTCACCATGATCTGATCGCTGGGCAAATGTAAAAGAACTGATCACCCCAATTTGACAGGTAAAGATACAGTGATGGGGGTGGTCATCTGGCCCTTGCTGTCCCATGAGCCTCTTCCCGCAACCCTTATTCCACCCCGCTCCCTGATCGCTGCTAAACTGCCTCTAAATGTTGTAGCACCTTTCGTTAGCTTGTTCCACCCCCACTCCCCAATCACCTGCAAGCAGCTTCTGAAGTTTGCCAGCTAAAAAGCTAACCAAAGCCGCTACAGTGTTTAGAGGCAGTTTAGCAGAGAAGCGCTTCCCTGCTAAATTGCAGCTTCCCAGCAATCGGGGAGCGGGGGTGGAATAAGGGTTGCGGGAAGAGGCTCGTGGGGCAACAAGGGCCAGATGACCCCTCCCCCCAATCGCTGCATCTTTACCTGTCACTGTTTACCTGATCACTGTTTAAAAATGGGCAGGTAACAACCATTAAAACAACAGATTAAAAACAGAATATACACTAAAAGCTCTTTACATGTGCTTTTGCAGACAAGTGTAGATCAAGCTCATGCCACTTAGATATGCATGGCAACTTCTGCCCATCTTTCCCTCCCATACATTATTGTTTTAAAACGTACAGTTCCCCTTTGACACACATTTGTAAATGGAAGCAGATTATGTTGTTGTTTTCCCCTCCTTAACGTTTGAAGGAGCTTCACAAATCTAGTCTTTATGGTAAAATGTTTGTGTTGCACTCATCAGCTGTTTTCTCCCCTAAGGTCCAAGGAATGTCCTTCATTGCTGCAGTCCTCATTCTAAATCTGGAAGAGGCAGATGCTTTCATTGCATTTGCAAACCTCCTGAATAAGCCATGCCAACTGGCCTTTTTCCGCGTGGACCACAGCATGGTATCTATCCATTTGAATAGGGTTTTTTCCTTGGTTAGTCTAAAAGAAGTGACTAAACATTAGCCAGTGTACTGTTTTCCAGTTGTTGTAGATTCCAGCTTTCATCGGTCCTCAGAAACAAAGCGGTGGGAGGGAATGATGTAGTTTGACATACCTGTTTGATTTTTAAGTTGCCTCAGTGCTTTTTCTGTGTAATTATTATTCGATGTGCCTTCAAGTAAGTCCCCAGAATGTGTTTGAAATTGGCTCTTATGTGGTTCTCAAGAAGGTTTCAGTTTCTAGAAAAAAATGTATGCAAATAATAGAAATCACGGTTTAGCTAATGTTAATGTGAGGTAAGAATGATATTCCTTAAAGAACTCTGTATGATGAAGGAGTCTAATAAAAATTGGTTCTGGGAGACATACAAGGCTAGCTGGAAAACAGGAAGATGAAGACAAGAGTGCAGATGAAGCAAATATTGAGAAGAAGAGTTGTTTGAAGAACAAGGAAGTCACCAAAAATATTAAGAAGATATATGGACACTATATGATTGGCTTATGGTGTCCTGCGATGTTGTTTTAGGTTATTAATGAAAAAAAAATTCAATAAAAATTGTACCTGTGGGGGGAAAAAAAGGAGGTTTCAGTTTCTGGCTCTTGGTGTGGTTTTTTTCGTAACAGTTTGTTCTTGTCTTTTTTCTTCATAGATGTTGAAGTACTTTGCAGCTTTTGAAGTATTTTTTGAGGAAAATCTCCCCAAATTATTTCATCATTTTAAATCCTACAAGCTCACTCCTGACATATACTTAATAGATTGGTAAGTTTGAATATTGGTTGGATATATTTGATTTACCTTCTTTCTTTCTTTTTTTTTTAACATTGTGCTAAATTAAGAAACTTGCAGCGAATTTTTAAATATGGTAACATTTGTAAGTGGATTCTTTGTAGTTTATCTTTGGGTGACTCTGTACTGGCTGGTATACAGGACCACCAAACGTGCAAGGAGCTTCCCTTCTGCATACTGGTGCTGTCTAAGGGAGGCCCCACCTCCCGCTAGTACTGTATGTCCCATATGCACAGGATGGGACATGGACCAGACCAGGAGGCCCAAAATGGTGGATCTCCTTTTTTCAATTCCTACTGAATTATTAGGGGATGGTAAAACAGACCATGGTGGCATACAGATAGTACACATCGGATCCAAGACACACCACATTGGGTCCCCTGAACCTTGGAGTGTGGTATACATGATCTGGTTTACTAAAAGTAATTGCAGAAAGGCCCATTATTTGGGGTGTTTGAGGTACCTGATTTGGCTATCTTGCTTATAAACTTGAGCAAGTAGGAATCTGCTTAAACGATGTGACTCTCCTAGTTTCCTTCCTCTTTTGTTTAGGAAGAGTTTGAAATGGGGGCGAATTGCAAAGGGTAGAATGAATCTGTGGAAGCAGCTTGCATTATTCATGGCAATTTTCTAAGTATAGGCCTGTCAACAATGAGTTGGAAGATTAGCAGAATCTTTCCTGACGTTGGTTCAATGCAGCAGTTGCCTTGGCTTAAAGGCTGAGTATTTGGGAAACCAGTTGTGAATGGCTGAATCCACCAAGTTAGGGAAACTGCCACTTGGCATGGTCTCAGGGGGGATCACACCAAACTGCCAACATATTTTTCATGCATTTTGAATGCCCAGATTACTCCTAGCTAAGCTAGTTAGAGGAGTCATATGAGGAAAGGTTGAAGGATCTAGGAACGTTTAGCCTACTGAAGAGAAGACTGAGAGGAGACATGATAGTGGTCTTCAAATATCTGATGGGCTGTCAAGGGCAAAGTGATTGTCCCTTTTCTCACTTGCGCAAGATGGGAGGAGTAGAAACAACGATATGAAACTTCAAGGGAGTCAATACAGATAAGATATTAGGAAAAACTTCCCAACGGTGAAGGTGATCAGTCAATGGAATAGGCTGCCGCGTGAGGTGGTGAGTTCTCCTTTGCTGGAGGCCTTCAAGCAGAAGCTGGACCTACATCTGTCTGGAATAGTTCAGGAAATCCTGCATTGAGCAGGGGGTTGGACTTGACCCTAGAGGTCCCTTCCAACTCTATGATTCTATGCAACCACGAGTCTTTTCCAACCACCACATGTATCCATGAATATTCCTTTCATTGAGGCAGTTAAAAGGATGTTGAAACACTTTTTTCCCCTTCCTGATTCTTCTAAATGCAGGATCTTCACCCTGTACAGCAAGTCATTACCCCTGGATCTAGCCTGTCGAGTTTGGGATGTGTTTTGTAGAGATGGAGAAGAATTTTTGTTCAGAACTGGATTAGGAATTCTTAGGTTATATGAAGATATCCTCCTTCAGATGGACTTCATTCATATAGCACAGTTTCTAACAAAGCTACCTGAAGACATCACCTCGGAGAAACTGTTTTCTTGTATTACATCTATTCAGATGCAAAATAGTAACAAAAAATGGTCTCAGGTAAGTATAATTGGCTGCAAATATATAAAGTTTATTAATGAAATTTTATTCATCCTTAAGAATAAATTATCAGGACAGTGTACAAAGAATGAAATTCAATAAATGATGTTCAGTCTGTTAAATGCTCCATAGAGGCTGCATTCCTGGGAAGGTCATCTGCTTGGAGAATGAATAGGGCAAGGAGTGTATTGATGGTAAGAACCTAAGAGGAGCCCTGCTGGATCAGGCCACAGCCCATCTACTCCAGCATTCTGTCTCACACTGTGGCCCACCAACTGCTTTTGAGCCGTCTTGAGCAGAACAATTTGGAGCTGTTTGGGTCTATTTCTGTGTGCAAAATGGTTGCCAGTGTGGGAACAGGCTGCTAGCATAGGTAGGCTAATGGTCCAGTCCAGTAGGCCATTTCTTATTTGGTTATGTGAGGCTATCATTAAAAGTAAAAAAGCGTTAAACAAATTCTGGTAAATGAAAGGTTCATTTAGTGTTGAAGAGAGACCCTCTTAAGGGCCAGTATCTCATAATTGTTATTATGCAGTTCCCCAAATCAAAAGGCAAGGCAAGTTAGCAGTACAGTAAAAAAAAAAATATTGAGATATAGTTGCTTATTAATTTTAAGGTAAGATGGAACAGAAAATATGTGATACATGACATGCGAAAAACATTTACATTTTGAGTGCCACCACTAAGAAGGCCCTCTCTGTCATAGCTTCCCTCTTGCCATGCCTGAGATGCAAAGGCACTCTGGGAAGGGCATGTTTTGAAGGTCCCACTTCATGGACACACATAGTAACAGTTTTTTGGGTCCACACCCAAGCTAAATGTGTGTATGTTGGAGCGGTGAGTGTTCATACTGCCAGTCTAGCAATGTACTAATGAAATAAAGCATCTGTGGAACTGTTTTCAAAAAAGCTACATATTAATTGCTGTTACTTTGAATTGAAACCTGAAATGAGTAAGAAACCAGCTCATTTGACAGAGCTCTGCCTAACAGTTTTTAAGTGGTTAACAAAAACTATCTGTGGGACTTGAACCTCGTAATCAGGGGACTGGCCCTTAAATACTACATCCGTGCCCTGCTATGGACATTATTAGAACTTAGTACCGGAGTCTAGGTTACATCTGTTCAGGTAAGTGTTTTGCTAAAGGATCAGCTTAAAAGTGATAGAAGCAGCTTCATAGAATATCGATGACTTGAACTTCTGTGGCATAGGTTGTACCACATTATTGCAAATTCATAAGATTGCATTAAACAAAGGAATCTTTATTTTACTGATCGTCTAAGAGCAAAACTGGCTGTCCCAAAGCCTGGTGTTCTGTGGGATTACTGTGCTTGCAATATTTTATTTTATTTGTATATATATATCCAGCCCTTTACCTGACTGTCCCAGGGCGAGTCCCAGCAATAAAAATATAAAAACCATAAAACATACATTATAGTATCAGGACAGTAACAAAGGCCTGGGGAAGAGGTATGTTTTAACCAGGTGCCAAAAAGATATACAGTGTTGGCACCTGTCGTGCCTTCAAGGGAAAGCTGTTCCAAAGTTTGAGGGTCATCATAGAAAAAGTCCACTTTTGTGTCACCAACTCTTGTACATCTAAGGGGCAGGAAAACAGGAAGACCCTTACCTTGTGATTTTAATACTCGAGGAAATGCATACGGGAGAATGGGCTCCTTAAGATAACCAGGGCCCAAATTGTTCAGGACTTTATATGTCAACATCCAAACTTTTGTGTTGGGCTTGGTAGTGAATAGGCAACCAGTGCAGATCTTTCAGGGCCAGTGTAATGTGCATCCAGTTAAAAACTCACATCAGCAGTTGAGCTGTTGCATTCTGCACTGGTACCACCTTCTAGATTATTCTCAAGGGTGGCCCCATGTAGAGCACATTACAGTAGTGTAATCTGGAGGTTACCAGTACGTGGATTACTGTGACCAAGTTATCCCTAACCGAGGAACCCCAAAACTGGTGCGGCAGTCAGAGATGGAGGTAAGCACACCTGGCTACTGCTGCCCTAGTGACACATCCAGAAGCACCCCCAGATCACACATCTGTGTTTTTTTCCTGGGGCTAAACAATCCCTTCCAGAATCAGATGACCGTTAACTTCCTGGGCTTCCCGTGACGCATCTTGTCTGTTCAGTTTCCATTTATTGGTCCACATCTACTCCTTTATCCGCTTCTAAGCAGTGATCAACTACCTGAATCATGTCTCCTGGCTTGGAAGGAATGAAGAAACGGAATTGGGTGTCATCAACACACTTTTTTAAGAACAAAAATATTTATAAAAAACATTAAGTCTCTTTAACCTATGTCTTAAATCAATTTTCAGGTGTTTGCCTCATTAATGAAGGATAGCAAAGAGGGAGACAAGAACCATAGCCCAGCACTAAAAAGTTAACTTCAAGTTCAATGGGGAAAAAGTCAAAACCACTTGGTTGTTAAAGAATTCTGAACATCTTCACAATGAAAACCACTAAGAAGAAACAGCTTGGGAGACCGAGGGAAAAGACAGTATTTGACTGAATGCAGTGGTGGAATTTATCAAATGGTCACCCTGTTGCCAGTATTAGTAGAGCTTTCTGTGGGAGAATCCCTTTTAACAGGAAGCAAAATAAAAACTTGTGAAACTGAGAAAGTGGCTAATGCATATTTAATATTTAAAGTTGAATGCAATAAATTTGTAATAACTTTTGTTGGTACTTAAAATCTTGAGGGATACCTTTTTTATGATGACCACAAAGGCACTTTTGAGAGGAAGGCAGGTGTTAAGGTAAGGCCCAAAAAACTGCTACCTGAACCAAACATTTGGTACAAATACCTCCAAAATTAACCAGTAAAATTCTTAGGACCAAATAAGATTTTTGCTTTGATAGACGTGCTTGCCAGATGATAGGAGGCTCTAGGTGTGTATTGTTCAGATCCTTTTAAAAGTGCAGCTGCGCTCTTAAGTGGGTGTACGTAAGCCCTGACCCCGGAGGTTTCGCCTGACAGCGGCACAGAGTCACTGGCAAAAGGTCTGTTGGCCTCAAAGGCACCGGCACTAGTCAAAACTACAAGGACGGAAGGCTTAGATGAGCAGCTGGCGGGTTTCTAGAATTTTGCTCCCTGAAGTACTAAGTGGGTAACTTGCTTATAGGAAAACTGGATTCCTGTTCCACGAAAATCAGATGAATTTGATTGTTTTAATCAAAGCAACTTATACTTGATAAACACTAGTGTGATTGATAAGCTAGTGACAAGTCCTTTTGCACATTTTAAGCAATGTTAATGTGAACCGTTTGAGTCCCTGTATATTGAACCTTTTCTCATTTAAATGCAGAATTGAATAGTTTTGAACTGCAGTGTGAACAATAATGAATACTCCAAATTCCTAATGTCTCATCTAATAACATCAGCACAATACTGTACAGGAATCATAGGGGAGCATCCCAGCTTCCTACACACTCCAAAACATGTTTAAAACAGCTTTTGAATTGGAGAGACACAGAAAGGATACCTCTTAAAACTCTCTGAGCAGCTAATGCTTATTCTTTCTAAGTCCATTTTGATAGTATTAATGTAAATAAAATTGCATTATGATTTTTTTTTTGTACCTGGTCCCTGTACATGGAAATGAAGTCAAATTATCATTGCATTTAAAAAGAAGAGAGCGAGACTATTTCATTTGTCAAGTGTTCAGAGTTGCAAAGCCTGTTTTAAAGATTTGGGTTACGGTGTGTTGTAATATTTATGTTGCTATCAAATTTAAAACTACACTTTATATTACTTAACAGCATAAAATTTGAAGTTAAATATCCTTTTTTTCTTATGTATTTACTTGGTTCCAGTGTATGTCTTCTATATGGGTTCTCTTGTACAGTTTTCTTACTTTTCAAATATACACATGTATATACATTGTAAATAGAAGGGATTTAGCCTTCATTCAAGACCACTAGTAACAATTCCTATGTAAATAAAACTTGTAAGCAGAATTGATTCTTGAGTTGTTGCTTTTTTTTTTTACCCCCAAATCCTAAAGAATATGGATGGCAAGAATTTTCTTTCTGATGCTGCGTTCACACATAAATTTTAATCCAGCTTCAGTCCACCTTCAGAGTCGAAGAACACATCGGTAAAGTGACTTGTCATTTTCTTGCACATTATCTAACCCAAAGCAGATTTTTCTGAGTTAGATTTACCCAAAATCAATTTGTCACTTTTGCCAGTGCATTGTTGTACTCTAAAAGTGGACTGAAGCTGCATTAAAATGTAGATGTGAACTCAGCCTGAGTGCATCTGTAATGGATGTGTTTTTAAAAACTTTTAAAATGTGTTTTCAAAACAAAACTAATAGTAAATGCGACTTGATTGGCCCCAGAATATGTAGGTCTGAGTGGTAGAAGATATGGGGCTTTAAATCTTTAAATTGGATATTCAAAACAAAACAAAACAATATGAACACTTCCACACTTAAATGCGTCCCTCACTCACTAATTTGGGCTAAGCCTACAAAATTATTTACTCTTATTAAAGTGGAAGAAGTTGCTGTTTCTCATGAAATGTCATTACTGATTCTTTGGGTAATCCCTTTTTATTTACTTATATAAGAATGTATATCCCGCCCTTTACCAGAAGGTCCCAGTGTGGGTCCCAGTAGTAAAAAAATATAGAACATAAAAACATATTTAAAATATAACCAACCCATCCACTTTCTGTGGCAGTACAGCATCCAAAGAGAACCAAGCTCCAAAGGCCTGGGTGAAGAATGTTTTAACCGTGTAACAAAAAACCTAAAATGTACATGCCTGGTGAACCTCATGGGGGAGGCAGTTCTAGAATATGGGGGCCACTACACGAAAGGCTCTCCTGTGTTTCCCTAAGCCTTGCACCTCAGGAGGAACTAGAAGGACCTGTTCCTGAGATCTCAATACAGAGGCAGGTCTATAAAGGAGGTGTTCCTTCAGATATCGGTTCCTGACACCTCAGTCCTTAGGAATTCTGATGAACCCTATGGCGTCTCTGTTAACAGAAAGTGTCTATGTGTGCATGTGGCCTTATTGTCTCAGCATTCTGCAACATAGATTCTGCTAGTGGCAGTTGTAAGAATTAGTTAATTTAGAACAAACCTAAGGCTTATAGTACAACGCATAAAATGTAATTTTTCCTTTGATTTGCCAGAAAGCTAATGGAATGGCATGAGGAAGAACAATAGTATTGCTAGACCTCACCCTATTTGGGTTTGGTTATAAGAAAATTAAACCAGGCTCAAAGGGATAGACACTCTACACCCCAATCACTATGACACATTTTTGGAGTCATCTTCTCAAAGAACTTTAAATTATGCAATACAACCATATATTGTCTTGAAAAACAACCAGACGAATATGTGGAAAAGGAAGAAATGGTCACTTCTAGGTAAAATAGTGACCATAAAAATAAAAGTGCCAAAATTCCTGCACCTTTTTCAAATTCCCTTTGCTATATCTGCATAACTTTAAAAATGGGTGAAAAAAACTGATGAATTGTGTGTTTCAAAGGAAAACGAGTCAATAAACTTACTGTCTCAAAAAATGGTAAAAGGGTTGGGGATCCATCACTTGAAATGAGGCATTTCAAGTATGACATGCTCTTTTTTCCATATCCATGAAGCCCCTGACTTTTTAAAATTTTATTTTATTTCCAACCTCAAATTCACCAACTCATTATTACAGAGTACAGTGGTACCTCGACATACAAGTGCCCTGACATACAAGTGTTTTGAGATACAAGCCGCCAAGCGAGTGATATTTTGCTTTGAGATGAGAGCAAGATTTGAGATACAAGTATGTAAATACAGTACAGTACATAACAAAAACAACTGAGGTGGTGTTTTGGGAGCTGGAATGGATTAATGGGAAAATTGCTTTGAGATACGAGCGATTTGACATAAGAGCAAGGTTACGGAACGAATTAAACTCGAATGTCAAGGTACCACTGTAGTTACCAAATATGGCATAAATGGAAACACAACTTCCACACCCTTTTCCTTTCATTTGCCATTCCAAGCTCAGGGAAATGCTCTAACATCATGCCCTAAATTTGGCAGAAATTGCAAAGCAAGAACTTAATTTTACTTCAAATATTTTTACAAGATAATAAAACACAAAGAAACCCTATACCCATATAATAGAAATAGGATGAAAATCCGAATTACACACTGGCTAGATGAGAGAACTGAGAGTTTGAAAAGAGAGGTAGAAGTGGTGTGCTGAACATGTCTACAAAAAAAGGTGAGTGAGAATCCAAGCTCTAATAGGAAAACACTTTGGTTACGTTCAGACATGCATTTTAGGATGCTTCTGGGGCAATTTTGAGACCCATGGTACAAACAGAAAATACTGCACCTTGAGGTCTCTCCTCGTGCATCGCTTTTGCACGGATTTCCCCATGCAGTTCAGAGTTTGGGATGGATGGGGTGGGATGGCTACGAAGCTTTTGAGCCAGCAGCCTTCTACCCCCGTCAACTAATCAGATCCATGGAAAACTGGTGAATGACTAGCTCTGGTTGCCTGGAGGGGTTGTTAGCTGTCAACATCAAAGCGGCCAAGAAGGTAAGAGGCTTTTAGGTACTTTTAAAAACTTGTGTGATGCACGGTATTTCCTGCTTTCGCAAATGGGGCGATCCTTTGGAAATAAACGGTCCCCAAATGATCTGCTTGAACAACACCCCTTGATTTCAAACTGATTTGACGCGCAAATCAAAATATCATCACGGGAGACCTGCAACCAGGACTTCATCCTCCATTCACTTGCAGTTAACCTAAATATTCTCTTCCTGCTGCACTTTATAAAGCTGATGAAGCTGATGGGTAGGAGAGTCCGGTCTGACAGGGGGAAGTATTTCTTCACCCAGAGGGTCATCGGCTTATGGAATGTGCTGCCGGAAGAGGTGGTGACAGCTACCAGTCTGGATGGCTTTAAGGTAGGGTTAGACAAATTTATGAATGACAGATGTATCAATGGCTACTAGAATGAATGCCTAGGTGCATCTTTCAGGCTGGGGAGGGGGGGGGGGACCGGGGCGCTTCTAAGGCCATCTGCTGGGACTCGAGAGCAGGAGGTTTGTCCTTGTCTCTGTTTGAGATGCCCATGAGCATTTGGTGGGCCACTGTGTGCGACAGGATGCTGGACTAGATGGGCTGTGGCCTGATCCAGCAGGGCTTCTCTTATGTTCTTATGACACCTGGAGGCCAATGCAACTTCTGACGTTCGTTGTGTGACAAGTATTCAGGCCATGGAAAACAGTGGTGCATCCCGAAAGCCTAGTTTTTGCTACAGTCGCTCCTGGATCTGTTCTTCGGTGCGCTTTTTCCACACTGGTTTATACGCATAGCCCAGCCCAGCCCACGCTGGGAATCAGTCCTACACCGGGAAGGAATAGGCAATGTTCTTACAGGGCGTGACATTCGCTCTTCACTCCGCACCTGTCCATACTGGATTTGGAGGTTGGCTGTGGTCACACCTAAGGTTTTATCCAGCTTCAGTCCGCCTTCAGAATGAGAGAACACATCAGCAAAGTGACCAGCAATTTCCTTTCCACATTATCTATCCCGAAGTGAAAGTGGACTGAAGCTGGATTAAACCTGGAGTGCGTCCACAGCCCTTCTGGAGTGCCACCCAAATACGCCCCTCGCTTGACGCCTCCGACGGCGACCAGCAGGGGGCGAGCCAGCCAGCGAGCCAGCCAGTCCAGGGCGATGCCGACGACGGAAGCCCAGCCCAGCCCAGCCGAAGAAACTCCTCGGCGTCTTCATCGAATCTACCACTGAGTTGATGCCACTTCTTGCTCCTCCCAGCAGCAGGGGGCGCTGTGGGCGGACAGAAATTCTCCCCGCGGAGGCTTTTCCGCCTCTGCTCCTTCCGTCCCGCTGCCTCGCGTGCTTGAGCGAAGGTGCCCGGGTGCCGGCTGGCCAGGGGTTCGTGGTCTCTCTGCGCCCCGCACTTCACTCTCTGCCGCCATGAAGCCGGTGAGACGCGGCTCGGGCTCGGGCAGGCTAACGGTCTGGGTGGTGGGAACGGCAGCGGGGGTGGGAGGTGGTCGTGGCGCTTGCAGCGTGAGGACGCTGCAGAAGGAAGCGAAAGGTTGTCTTGCCTAAGGGATGGATCACAGTGCAGAGCAGAAGGGGTGGCTGGCTGGAAGAAAGTGTGTCGAGGAGAAAACCTGTGGGAAACGTTTACCTAGTATTCCAGTGATAGGGTCTTTTTAAAAGTGCGTTGCAGCTTGTTTCGCAGTGGATTTTGCCCATGAAAATAAAGCTGCTCAGTAATAGGACTATAGTGGACAGGGAGGAAGGTGTTGTATGCTGTGGTCACACGACTGAGGTTTAATCCAGCTTCAGTCCACCTTCAGAGCGAGAGAACATATCAGCAAAGTGACCAGTAATTTTCTTTCCACGTTATCTATCCCAAAGGTGAATTTTCTGAGTTATTTAATATTGAAAGACAGCAGTCAGTGGTGGGAGCCAAACTCTTATCTGGGAATTCTGGGTTTGTTTCCTCTCTCTTCCATGAAGCCAGCTGGGTGACCTTGGGCTAGTCACAGCTCCCTTTCTGAGCTCTCACAGCCCCACCTACCTCACAGGGTGTTCTGTTGTGGGGAGAAGAATAGAAAAGCGTTGTTAGTCGCTTTGAGTCCCCTTAAATGGGTGAGAAGAGTGGGGTAGAAAGCCAGCCCTTCTTCTCCTAATCCAAAGCCCAGTTCACACTTGGCCTCTTAATTTGCTATAGGTTAACATCTGGGCAGGTGCATCTGCACTTGCAGGAGGTGTTTACAGCCTGTGAATGCCCACCCAGATATTAACCTATTGCAAACTAGCTGCACCACAAGCAAACCAACCCACCCCAATCCCACAAGCAAATCAACCCACCCCAATCCCAACCAAAACCTTACCTGTCACATCTGCATCACGACCATTTGCACCATTTCCAGTGCAAGGGGTTACCTGAGGTACTGTACTGCGCAAGCGTGCTGACACCTCAAATAACCCCTGTCATGATTGTGTGTGTGCAGAGCGTCATCATCACCATAGCGTTAGCAATAGCATACATGCAGTCGTGCAGGGCGCTGCAGTCAAAATGGCGGCACCCTGCCAGGAATCAAACACGTGACTGGATGGAGGTAAGTGACCGGCCATGTCATGGGTAGGCTCTTGTGTACTAGTGTTCCCTAGTGTGAATGCTAGTACACGTTAGTCTGTTCTGCACCTTTCCCGTCCAATGGATGGGAAGGCGAGTGCAGAAATGCCTCAAGTACCGGTATTCAAAGCAGCTTAAAACAGAAAAACTTAAAACTGCTGGAAACATATACATGAGAACATAATAATTGGCTTACAAAATCAGATTGCGGTCCCTGTACTTTAGTGCCTTCTTTCCTCTAGTGACTATATAATAGTGCAGAAAATTGTTCTTTCTTGTTTCTCTTTACCTGAAAATTGTATTGCATTTATTCAGTTATGGCATTTATATCCTCCTTCACCTCCAAAGACACCTTTGCTTCATTTAACCTTCATAGTAACCCTGGTGGTAGATTTCAGCAAGATGCAGATATGGTTGCAAGATTTTTAAAAGCATAAGGTTTATTAGCATTCAGGAATAGTGGCCATGTGTACTCCACAGTGATACAAGGGCAAATTCTGAAGTGCAGGATGTCGTAATGATCATTATGTAGATGGTAATATGCATCTTTAGACCCTAAGGTGAGTTTGAAAATATAATATAAGCAGCTATGTTGATTACTTTTTATTTCACACACTCAGTCTGAATTATTTCGCTGTTATACCTTATATTATTATTGTAATGAATGTGACAAGAATTCCCTGCATGGACTTATTTTCTGTAGGTGAGCACTGTTGGACTTACTGACTGAAAGGGTTCAACCTGCAAAGTATATTAAATTTTAGCAAAAGGTTTTCAGCCATCTACATTGCAATCCTGAGCCTTTAACTAGAAATGCAACCAGTCTGGCAAAGAAGTGTTTTGTATATACCATAAGCATTAAGAATTAAATTGGAATCCTGCTCAAGAAGTGATAGAGGGTGCATGTTCTTAATGTTCAGTCAAATGATGTCTTTGTTTTGCTCTGAAAAATGTTTTTTGTCTCATTACTTTTTTTCAGTGCACCACTGGATTTAATTAATGTCTCTTTCAAGCAAATTAATATAAATGCATCATCACCTTTTTACTATAATAATATATCACATAATGTACTTCTTGCTATGAATCACCCACCAATTGCAGTAAAGGTGTTTTTAGACAAAAGACATCAGTAGCAAGATGAAACTTTTGTGTTTTTCTCTTTCCAGAGAAAAAATACCAAGCGAGTTCCAAGCTTTCGTAAGCTGCTGAAAACCAGTAAAACAAAACTTGAAAACAAGTTAAGAAACAAGCAATTCAAACAACAGAGTACTGCCAAGAAGTACAGAAAGGAACAAAGGAAGCTCAGACAAGCTGTCAGAGATGTTGCATCCAGGACTCCAGTGCCTCTGGAAGGGGAAAAGAAGAAGTATCCAGGTGAGACTGAATATGTGTGCTTTAGAGGTGTGTGTAGGAGATGACAAATTAGGTGCAATTTTGGCTTAATTGATTGCTTGAATAGGTTTTGTGTGTAACAAAGCTAGTTTGCAATTAATTGACACCCGAGCAGGCAGGAGGTGCTTCTAGGCTTTAAACGCCTCCTGCAAGTGCAGATGCACCTGCCCAGATGTTAACCTATTGCAAACTAAGAGGCCAAATGCAAATTGGCCTTAGATCTTCAGTGCAAAAACAGCCCAAGAAACTTCAGGTGTAATGTGACCATTGGGAATAAACTTGGTTCAGTGCCTTGTGCACATGATCATATCTTCTTTGCATCCTGACCAGGTTTAAATTGCAACCAGAACAGTTTGGTTTGTGTAGCTGGAGTATGGTTTGATTAACCTACGGACTGGAGTTAGGAACTAGCATGTGATCCAGTGTACCTGAGCTCTGTGTGGGAAATAAGAGAACGGCAGTCAGCCCTGAGACTGGGAAAGATTGAAGGCAAAAGGTGAAGGCGACAGCAGAGGATTAGATGGATCAGTAGTGTCATGGAGGCAACTGTCATGAGATTTGGGCAGTAGAGACAGTAAAGGACGGAGGGGCCTGGTGTGCTCAGAGGCCTGTTCGCACTTTGGCTCATAGTCCATGCTTAGGGAACTTCTGGGGAACAGCACCTGCACTTGGAGGAGGCTGCCTTCCCAGGAGTTCCCTAATTGTGTACTAGGTGTGGGCAATGGCCATTTGCACCTCTTTTGGTGCTCTGGGATCATCTGAGGTTGCGTGCAAGTGTTCTCACACCTCAAACAACCATAGGCACGACTGCACATGCACAGAGCATTAGGGTCATCGTGGCAACAGCGCTGATGAACGCACAGTTGTGCAGGTCACTGCAACCAAAATGGTGGCCCCCAAAAGAGGACCGGCCCCACAGTAGAATCAAAGTAAGTGCAAGCGCTAGTCAACGTTAGTTCATTGCGTTGCTTTCCCGTCCAGCGGCCAGGAAGGGAAGTGCGAAAACATCCCTGGTCTATGGGATCCCAATGAGTAGGACCCAACTGCGTGACTGAACAACGACAACAAGATTTTTAAAAGTTAAATACAGCCAACACGAATGTATAAAAAATAGTGTTGGGCCATACAGGACATACAAGATGGCTGGATGTTTGAAGTTTAACAGAAGTGCTGTCTTGTATTAACATTTATATCTTCTGTCCTGCATCAGATTTGTTTCCAGAGGTTAAGTCAGAAGCCAAATCCAGGAGTAAAAATGAAATGATAAAAATGTTCCGTCTGCTTTTGATGTCTTTCTGTATTTTACTTTCTCTAATGTGTGATTTTATTTGACTCAATAGAAAAGGAAGAAGAGGAGGAGGAAGCTCTTCCCCTGGATATGATGGATGAAGATGATCTGAAGTTAATGGAGGAGCTGGCTCAAAAGGCATCTTTTGTAACGAGAGACCTGTCTTCCAGGTAAATACCTGCAAACTAGAATAGTGAATGGGCTCTTTGACACTTACCTTTCTGGATCACACCAGGAACACTCCTGCACAGCTCTTGAGTAGAAATGTCTCCCCTGGTGTGTATAGGTGTGGAGCAGTTAAAACTGTAGTGCATCACCAAGGTAGTATAGGTCATTCTTTCCATCACCTGTTCTATCTTTATTTCATTTAAGAATTTATACCTTACCCTTCACCCAAAGGTCCCAGGGCAGGTCATAACAATAAAAAGATGACGTATAGAGAACATGCTTAACAAATGAATATTTACAAGATGATGTACAGATGTTACTTAGCACTGTATAAGCTTGGAAAAATGTATCATATGTCAACAAAATGTTGGAAATGTAAAAAGATAGATGGTACTTTCTATCATATGTGGTGGACATGTGAGAAAGCAAAAAAATATTGGAAAATAATAAGGTGCCTGATGAGACAAATTTTGAATATTAATCTTGAGCTTAAACCAGAATTATTTTTATTGGGTATTGGTGATGAAAGTTTAAGTGAAGCAAAGACTTTGATATTGTATATGGTAACAGCTGCCAGACTGCTATATGCACAAAAATGGAAGCAAGAAGAATTACCTACAGAAGAGGAATGGATAATCAAATTGATGGAGATGGCAGAAATGGACAAACTAACTAACTTATTAAAGGATAAAACAGTGAAGAAGTTTATAGAAAGTTGGGGACCTTTTATACAATTTCTTCAGGGATTGGGTATTCCGATGGAAGGCATTGGCCTCTAGGAGAAAAAGCAACAAGTAGATGTAGGGAGCCAAATGTAAAAGATTAGAAGAAGAGTCTGAAGAACGGAGGAAGTCACGTGGAAAAGTTATTGAAATTATTGTAATGGTATATAATTATGTATGAATTGTATTAATGAAAATAAATTTAGAAAAGGGAAAAAAAAGAGAATATGCTTAACAAATGTTTAAAATATAACCCACCCTCCCTTGCAGGGCAACACCCAGAGGAAGCTAAACATCAAAGACCTGGGTGAAGAGGCATGTTTTAACTGGGGGCCACCACAGAAAAGGCCCTCTTGTGTATTCCTGCACCTCTGAGAGAGGTGGAACCATGAGAAGGCCCTTGCTAGCTTTTTTCAGCCTCTCTGATTCAGCTGCCCCAGAGCCACATTTAACATGTTCTGTGTTTGCGGTTTGGGCAGCTGTCAAGAGTGTTACCTCTCTCTGTCCTGTTGGAGTTTCCACAGAAATCTAAGTGCAATTCAAGTAGAGAAGCAAGTCCCTTTGTCTTTGTTCATCCAACTTGGGTGGGATGTTTCTCTTCTTCACCGTTCTGTTGCTCCTGCTCCATGGTGCTTCTGTGTAATTGGAAATGACTGATGAGTGGTAGCAGTTGTGCATATGATTCCTTGAAATCCAGCCCCTCTGCTGGGAACCTCAGGAAGGGAATGACCCATACTGCCTTGGTGATGCACTACAGTTTTGATTCTACCTCTTGCTTCTGTAGGGGCAGTAAATTTTCCCCTTTGCCTACCATGCACAGCTATCTCCCCCTAACTTGAATCAAGCAGCAAATGAATGGTACTTCCAAAATCTTTGGAGAAGCCTGACTCTGCATTTTAATTTTTCTTAACTTTTTATTTACAGTTTTCATACATAGATCATCTTAAACGGCATTACAATAAGATCACCATTTACTTTTTCATAAATAACATATTCATTCCATTTCATCTTTACAATTATAAATAAAAACAATGTAAACATAAATAATCCTCCCCCAAATATATCTTTATCTCAAACTTATAAGGAATTTATTAATAACCTGTTTCAATTTATTATTAATGTCATTAATGTATTAATATAATTCCTTCCAGCTATTTTCAACTGGAGTCCTTAAAATTTCTCCCATATACCTAAGCCTTTTTCATCTATACACATCAAATTTAAACTGATCCATTATATAATAATACCAAGTTTCCAATTTACATTTTCCCACTTTCCAATATTTCTTTCTTTCTTTTTTGAAGAAGTGTAGTAATGAAGTACTGTCCTACAAAAACGGAATGTATGATTTCGCTATACAGTTAATACATTGAATTCTTTCAAGCGTTTTAAGCATCAAATCTGATGAATGGAGGATTTTTTCATTCTGTAGTGAACCTGTTCATGCAAGGAAACGTAAGCATGAGAGTGTGATTGAAAAATATGAGAAGCAGCCTCGGCATATGCAGATTGAACCTGAAAAGGAACTTATTCATCTGCTTCCCATCAAAGACAAACGTGGAATTATTCCGCAGACTATGGAAAAACCAGGTGGGATGCATTCTGCATTGCTAAGCATTTTGCCAGTTTGTTTAAGACCTGGAGAACTAGTACTGTTGAATTTTTAAAGGCCAATATCCTCTCTGACAGTTGAAAGCAGTGGAGAAGAAGATGAGGAAAAGGATGAAGTAGACGAAGCAGAAATTGAACCAGGTAATTATTAATTTTTGAAATAGATGCATTTAGGCGGATGCATTTTTAATTGGCTTTTCAAACAGCGTTCTGTTTCCTGGAACGTTCTGGTGTAAATTTATTTATTTCCCAGGGAACATTTTGTGGTTTGTGATGCTTGATGAATTACGTGATACAGGAATTAAAGCAGGTATATTGCTGCCAAGGCTATGAATTACTCTTAAACTGCTTCCAGATGTTTCATTTAGGGAGTCAAATTAAATTGGAATGGAAAACTGATCTAGGCAACTCTTAAAGCCTGGAGTATTAGTTGAAAGCCTCTATTAAACCCAGCTAACCCCTTCCAAACCCCAGCCAACTACAGATTTAGTAACCTAGTTTAACATCAAGGTGGGGATTTGGCCAGTAGAAGTAGGTTGTCAAAACCATCAATATCCACAGAAAGTCTGGCACAATTTATAGCAGCAGACGTTTTATGTATGTTACTTAGGAGCTGTACTTTATAGAGACTGTTGGCATTTCAGGGCACAGTGTATCAAAGGCCACTAGAACTGATACCTAGAAACTGCCTCCAGGTTGGAGATACAGGCAGGACACCACTAAAGGGCATTTGCAGGAGATCAGGAACAGTCAAAGGTTTTGCCTTCACCATTTGCTTGAGAATGCATGGGCCACTGTGGCTAGATAGGATGCTGAACTAGGAGGGTTGTGGCCCAAACCAGCAGGGCCACTCTCAGTCCCACAGAATTCCTTTTGGAAAGGCCCCCTCACACATCTGTAGCCTTCCCCACATCCTATGGCTTCACCCACGGGATGCACGAATCCCAGGTTGCCCTCTAGCTGGCTCACTCCTAGTGATATTCAGTGCATGCTCACTTCCTATACTCATGGGACCCCAAGCCCAGTGAAGATGAAGGGGCTTCTCTGGCGTTCCCTACCTGATGTCAAGCGCATTCTAGGCAGTTCTTGGTTTGAGACAGTTCTTCTCCCTTGGGACTGACTCCCTTAGTGTAGCAGGATTAGCTGCCTGCTGCCTCAGCCTTCCGGCTCCCCGCATCTCACAATTTTTTACCTTACCCAATTACTTGTAGCAGTTGATCCCCAGTCTGGTCCAGCAAAGTACTTACAATGCAGCTAATGCCCATCCTGACTTCAGGCCACAGAGAGTTTTACAAAAAGATTCACAGGCTTCCATCTAAATGCTTAACTTGCCATTTCTGGAGCAAAGAAATGGACATCTGTAAATGTAGCGTCTAGAACATAAACTTGGTTGTTTTTCATCAGTAGCCCTTGAAGAACCTTTGCCTGTTCTCACTGCTGAAGAGCTATTAGTTCATAGAAAGAAAAAGCTGCAGGAGAAGAAGATCCACATGGCTGCTTTAGCATCTGCAATCTTATCTGACCCAGAAAATAATGTAAGTGCCGGTAGAGTGACTTTGATGCTACTCAGTTAAAAAATTTAGTAGTATTTTCATCCTGGCCTATACTTGAAAGTCTCTGGGTGGGTTACAGCGGTGAAAACAAATATGAATCCTCTAAAAACAAGAAGAATGCCTGAAATATGTAAATAGAATTGTTTTCTTTTTTTACTCCGAAGGACTCAAAACTGGTGGAATGAAAATGTTTACTGTAGAATGAAAAGGCCAATGATATGATGCAGCATCCTGGTGTGTTCTGCTTATGGATTCTTGCCCACATATCCACCTTGTTTGGTCTAGTGGTTAGGGAGCCGGACTCTTATCTGGGAATACCAGGTTTGATTCCTCACTCCTCCATGAAGCCAACTGGGTGACCTTGGGCGAGTCACAGCTCTCTTCTGAGCTCTCACAGCCCCACCTCCCTCACAGGGTGTTCTGTTGTGGGGAGAAGAATAGAAAAGCTTTGTCAGCCGCTTTTAGTCTCCCTTAAAGGGTGAAAATAGCCGGGTATAAAACCCAACTCTTCTAGATTGGTGATCGCCTTCTGGGTTGGAATTCCCTTTTATTATGCTCCCTTTAGGTACATCTTTGAACAAAAAGGGATAAAGCTGTGCATCATTTATGCATAGGATTAAACTAATGTCACTCATCTTTCTTGTGTGCCTTCAGTACTTTTGACAACCTTGAAGACATTGTTCCATAAAAACCAAAGTTCTACTGCAACCATTCTGCTAGAAGTGAATTATTGCAGTCAGAGTAACCACTATGCTCTATCCCTACCGAAGAAAAAATAATACAAAAAGGTCCTTTTTGGCATCTTTGTTATGGGCAAAAGCCAGTGAACTTCTGAGATGGATTGAGCATCTGATCCATCCCAAGGTTACCTGTCAATTATGTGCCAGGTAAATGCAAATGCTCCTATACCGGCAGCATTTGCCTTGCCACGGCACCGGACATCTGTGGCGCCCTTTGTTGTGGTGGTAGGACATCGTGCCACACAACTGCAACAGCCCTATCCCACACACCATTCGCCATCTTGAACTGGCCGGTGGCTAGTGTAGTGGTAGAACACTTTAATAAATAAACATAGTCCTTACAAGATACTGGTTCTGAAACTGAGGAATGTTGTAATATAGTCTTCTCCGTCTGATAGGATTCAGGATCCAAGTGTCCAGATGAAAGACTGGGTCTTGAGTATATGTATGAAAATCGTCAGTGTAGGAAATGCGTTTGTTTCATCTCACAAGGTTTTTCATAACTGTGTTCTACCACCGCTTTGCAGTGGCACGTGCAGACATGATTGAGCTGGTTTTAAGGAAGATGTTGCTTTAAGGTCTTCAATTTCAAGCATACTGAAAACACGAGTTAGGTCACACTTGAAGCTTTTATCTGAAAAAAATAGCAAAGTAGAATTGATCCTGATAGAAAAACAATATTCTGATGTTTCTGAGGGACGCTGGTTCAACTTGTCCTGTCCCCCCGTCCCCCCCCCCCGGCTTTTTTTTCTTGTTTTTGGAAGGCAGGTTAGGCAGTTATCCAGAGTTAGCAGCAGTAGCGGGTTTAAAATGCCCTTCACTTTACAACAGTAGTACAGATGTGTACTTAGTTTGGCTTCCCTGTGTTCATGTGCTTTTCTGCAAATATTTTACCCTTGAGCAGATAAAGAAGCTGAAAGAATTGCGTGCAATGCTGATGGAACAGGATCCCAACGTGGCCGTGACTGTGCGCAAGCTGGTGATGATCTCTCTGATGGAAATATTCAAAGACATCACCCCATCGTACAAAATCAGACCTTTAACTGAGAAAGAGAAAAACACAAAGGTGAGGTTATGGCTTTTTGACA
The DNA here is from genome assembly GCA_023333525.1 of Aspidoscelis tigris stejnegeri. Taxonomy (NCBI): domain Eukaryota; kingdom Metazoa; phylum Chordata; class Lepidosauria; order Squamata; family Teiidae; genus Aspidoscelis; species Aspidoscelis tigris. The sequence goes on along the minus strand of JALMGA010000002.1, from coordinate 82,846,463 downwards.
AAAGCTCAGTGTGAGTTTGGAAACCTCAGAAAACCCTAATTTTATAGAGGAGGAAGTCCGATGTTTTGGGTGTGAATTGAATTTTCATGAGGAATTTGGTTCGTTAATATGGCACTTAGCTTATCAAATGTAAGAGTTACTCTTTCTGGTAGAATTTGGGTCATTCTGTTCACCAGATACTTCTCAAGAGGTCTTCATAGGCTTATCAGACCTGTTATTTGAAACAAACACGTGCTTTATGAAGAAGTGTGAATAAGGGCCTTTTTGCACTTACCAGCTGGGAATATTCCCACATGATTTGGGATGCTCCATCTGAACATTACAGTGCCACCTCCATCCTGGAACATCCCAGAGCAAGCAGGAGCATTTCTAATGCTCTGAGGCTGCAGAGCAGTAAAAATTACTCCACAGCTTCTCAGTGAGCATCTAGTGTGTTCCCAGTGAGCTCCCAGGTGCAGCATTCACACCAACATCTGTTTCAAATGCTGTGTGAGGGCAGAGTGGGATGAGGTAGCTGTGGCTGTGCAAATGTACACTGTGTCATGTTGTGTTGGAAGTTGCTGTGGCCATTGATATGTGATGCAGATCATCTGGGACAGGCCCACCACATTGCGAGGGCCCCTAGGTAAGTTGGGGACAGCGTCAGCACTCGCAGTGTGAATGCTGTCCACCATCCTTGAGCATAACTTTAGTGAGATGATATTCCACTGAAGTGAAGTGCTAAAAAAGAACTAAGCCTCTAGAGAAGCTGGCCTAAACCCATAGTAAACAAAAGGTCCTTACTCAGAATGTCTCATTTTTGGGTGTTTTCCACTGTCACTAGAAGTACCCATTAAGTACCCATTAATGGGTACAAAAATGCCATTACGTACCCATTAATGGGTACTTAATGGGTACTTTTAGTGACAGTGGAAAAGGACCCTTTGTCCACTATAGATAGTTTCAGGATTTGAGTCAGAGGTCTTCAAGGTAGCTTCTATGCTTTCCAGTTTGAATATGTTTTACTTCACCCTAAATGTCTCCAGTGTAAGATGTGACAGCTTGTGAAACTAAAGTACTTGGTAATTGTAGCACAGTGGATTTATTGCAAGGTATCTAATATTTCCTGTTTTCCCACAGGTTAGAAAAGAAACACAGAAATTAAGAGAATTTGAGGAAGGCCTTGTGAGTCAGTACAAGTTCTACTTAGAAAATCTGGAGCAGTGTGTGAAAGGTAAAATATAACAGAAGCGGGCAAAAGATACACATCGTGGTTATTGGTTAGGAAATAAAATGGGAGGCACTAGAGAGATTACAAAGAATACTGAAGGTCATAGGATAAATCCCTGAAGTCTTCAGTCTGCTATAGAAGAGGTGGTAACAGTGACCAGCCTAGAGGGCTTTGAGGAAGGGTTAAACAAATTTATGGATGACAGGTGTTTCAGTGGCTACTACAATGGATGCCTATGGACATCTTTCAGGCTGGGGAGCCAAGCAGGGTGCCTCTAAGGTCATTTGCTGGGATTTGAGAAGGTCTGCCCTTGTCTTTGCTTGAGATGCCCATGGGCAGTTGGTGGGCCACTGTGTGAGACAGGATGCTGGACTAAATGGGCTGTGGCCTGATCCAGCAGGGCTCATCTTATGTTCTTATCGAGGGGCATTTCTGCACCTAAGGGGGCTGGACCTCTCCAGCTTTCCCGAAACAAGGCTATCTGCACTTTGATGGCCTGTTCCAGGATGAGTCCCCTGCTTCCCTCTGTTGCTTTAAAGCCACAGGGGGTCCTGTGTTGGTGGCACAATTTGGTGGGCTGCCAAAGTGCATCCCCTTGCCAAACTGAAACAAGGAGATGCTCCTTGTTCCTTTCTAGTGGCCACTGGACTCCAGTAGACTTTAAAAAAAAGATATTCTGGTCCAGGCTGCCAGTTTGGCCGCCTAGATCAGCCTATGCTTCATCCATACATTTGTAGAAAGGCCCTAGAATTAGTTTTGAATCCTTAGAGGGCTGAACATCTAAAACTTGTTTAATAAACAGACCCATGGTTGCTCCACCTGCTGTAATAGGCAACCAATTTCTGTGGTTTCAGGGACAGAGCAGTATACCCAAATTCCACTGTACTATAACAGAGTCTTTCTTCTCAATGAACTTCTAACTTTTCTTCACCTCTGGCACACTACTTCTTATTTTAGTCTTTCCAATTTGAGACTGTGTACCTTACTACCTTGCTACCTTGTAACCTGCCATTGTTTCATGCATAAATCAATGGATGTTAAATCTTCTTTTGTACACCAAATTTTTCTATGAAAAATACTATTGTGAGGTCTCTCTCTCTCTCTGGTGTTTTGTACTTTAAGAGAGTACAGTGCTGTTTGTCTCTGTTTAATAGACCATATAAAAATAGTTCCTCTAAAAATATTGTTCCTCTAAAATATTCCTCTAAAAACACGCAAAGATTTTGTCTGATGTTTTTCTTAGATTGGAAACAACGGAAGCTGAAGAAAAGCAATGTGATTTCACTGAAGGCGTACAAAGGGCTTGCAGAGATTGCCGTGAAATGTCTGTGTGAGCTACTGGTGTCCCTGCAACACTTCAACTTCCACAATAATATAATTGTATTGGTTGTACCGCTCATGAATGATGCTTCAAAGCTGGTGAGAACCTCTGCTGGATAAATTAGCATTCGTGCTGTTTGTGATTTGCGTAGTGACTTGTAAAATAGTTCTGTGGGATTTCAAAGCAAAGCAGTCTGTTTCCCGGGCGAGTGAATTTTTTGCTTAGTTATAGAAAGCTATGTTGAGGAAATAAGCTTGGACAGTTTTCTTATGAAATCGAAATCCCTAAACTGATCATATTAACCTCCAGGTTTCTGAAATGTGCTGTGATGCAGTAAAGAATCTCTTCAAACAAGATAAACTTGGCTTTGCTTCACTTGGTGTAGTGAAGGTAATTTCTGGTCTTGTGAAAAGCCGAAATTACGACGTGAGACCCGAGGTAAGCCCTGGATGATGTTTTATGTGCGTCAATGAAACAGGAACTCGGAATGTCTTTACTGAAGCAAACATTTCAGGTGTGTTCCAAATATGGCTTTCGGGTCTTCATAAATTATTGACAGGGTTCCAGAATTGTTTCACATTGTTTATTTTTCTAACCTCTGTGTTTTAAATGCATTTCACAACTGCTTTTGGATTATCTTGCAGGTACTATTGACACTGCTACATCTAAGAATTAAGGAAGTTGAAGTAAAAAAAGATGTAGAAGATATCGCCCCAAAGAAACGATTCATGTCATATAAGGAAAAAAGGAAAAATTTATCCAGGATGCAGAGAAAGGTACTTACGAACAAACAGTATGTTCTGTTTTGTTGGTGGAGAAAAATTACACAGCCGAGTTCTTATTTCTTAATTTTGTAGAACCTCTTTGTGATTTTAAAAGGGGAAGTGATGAAAAAGTACTTCAAACAAAGGATTACCTGTTACATAGTTCTCTTCCCATATAGACCTGTCAGTGTCCTAAGACTTCCTGGTGAGGCCCCCTTGGAGGTCCCAACACCTTCAGTACTTAGGGGGTGGGAATGCGTGGGAGGACGTTCTTGCCTGTAGCCCCCATGTTATGGACCAGTCTCCCCTCTGACAAGCAGCATCAGGCACCCTATATGTGTTCAGATGACTGGTGAAGACACACCTCTTCACACTTGCTTTTGGCTGAGGGAACAATGTCCCCTCTCTATGGAGGCCCTGCTGCTGTTTTAGTCATATTTTTAATCTGTTTTTATATACTGTACCTTTGGGTATAGGGCGTGATAGAAATATAATGAGTACATTAAATAAATAAGGTGAGGAAAACTGTGGCCCGTGGGCTGATGGGAGTTTAAAAACTTACAGAGAAGGAGTATCTTGAATACACACAATTTATAAAGCTGGCAGTATCTTGATGTCTAGAACTAACAAGCTTTGTATATTTTTAGTGGAAGAAAGCGGAAGAAAAATTAGAGAGAGAGCTCTTAGAAGCGGAAGCATCAGAAAGTGCAGAGAAAAAGCTGAAGCTGGTAAGTTTTTTCCCCACAGTTCCAGATGGCGCATTGCTATATACTGCATTATATGCAAGTGAATGAGGCTAGATCTTTACATATTGTAATCTTTCTTATAAAGCCTTTCTTTGGTTCTATGGGACTTTTCAAATCATAGACAAATTGGTAGGTAGATGCATGGCCATCCCTGTTCACTAGTTATCTCCATCTCTGACCTATTCACCAGCTTTGGCCTTTCTTGGATAGGAGTAACTTGGCCACAGTGATCCATGTTCTAGTCTCCAGATTAGACTACTGTAATACACCCTACATGGGGCTTCCCTTGAAAATGGTCCAGAAGCTGGAACTAGTGCAGAATTCAGTTTATGTTTTATGGTTGTGATTCACCTTGGGACTTTTGGATGAAGAGTGGGATATAAATTCTTTATTAAACAAACAAAACAAACGAACACAACGTAATTACACATTTTCACATTTGTCATGATGTGGCAGCATGCTCGAACTATGTGTTAAAGCCTAACAGAGTTGGTGATCCATCTGGGAGGGGTTGGTCAGTTGCTTGCCAGGTGTGGAAAGTTGTGCTGAGTATGTGATCCAAGGGCCACTGTGCTGGTGTTCAGAGCTGTCCTGGGGAGGACAACGTGCCTGTCCAGCCTTCTCCAGCCAAAGCCTTCCAACTCTAGTGTAAAGTACTAAATTAAAATGAACTCATCACATTATCTATTGATTGGAGCGTGGCTTTTTTTCTACAGCACACAGAAACGTTGAATATTGTATTTTTAACTTACTTCCGAATATTGAAGAAGGCAGAGAAGTCTCCGCTTTTGCCTGCTGTTTTGGAAGGTCTTGCAAAGTAAGAATCCCAAATGTTAAATTTTTGCTTTAGTTGCTACCAGGTTACTATGTGCTTAACACTTTCAGTGATAATTAGGTCAGAAATAATGCGTTAATAAGTGGATCCCAAGATGCACTGCGTTAGCAAACTTCAGCTTAGAGCTTGTTTTATTTTCTAAGTGATCACTAGGAAATGAAATAGAACAGCAGTTCTTAAGGTTTCTTCACTGTGGACCCCCTTTATATAACTCTTGTTGCCTCAGATCCCCACCCCCCCACCTCGCATGCCCCACTCAACCCCCACCTTGTGTCCTCTCCCCCCCCCCCCGCCCACTCACACCATCGCTGACCTACTGCAGACCCCCTGTGAGGCTTTCGTGGGACCCTACGGAGCCCTGGACCCCAAGTTAAGAACCGCTGAAATAGAATATTGTTCTTTGCTCTCACTTACGGCCGTACTGCGGGGATTTAAGTGATTTTACGTACTCTTAAGTGATCTTAGGACATTGTTCTTGAACTGTGAAGTGGGTTGCTATTATCTGACAGATTAATTTAATTAGAATTTATAATTCTTTGATTTTAGGTTTGCCCACCTGATAAACTTGGAATTTTTTGATGACCTGTTAGTTGTTCTGCATTCTCTTACTATATCAGAGGTAGGTTGGTATTTCAATTAGTATATTAATCTTTTTTGTTGTATTTATCTTTGTGATTTAAACAAATATTTTATGCAGTGTGTATATTTTAGGCGTGATCATCCCCAGTATTCTTTTTTTCTGACACCACTTGTGCTGGAGGTTGAAGGGAATGCTTGACACAGTGGGCTCTTCTCATACCCCACCAATTGGCTGGCTCAGCAGTTCAGCCGGGAATCTTTAACTTCTGCTGCTGAATATCTTTAACACTTTTATTTGTTAATTCCTAGGTGTTAAATCACAGGGAGAGCCTGCATTGCATTCTTTCTGCTTTTCACATTTTGTCTGGTCAAGGTAAGCTTAATTCTTGTAATAACTCGTTTTTGTGGTAGGATTGAATTGGTACAGTTATTACATGGTAACTGAGAGCAATCAAGCGTAGAGATAGAAATAAATAAGATATAGATAACGCAGAGGTGATAGAGATCCTTATGCCCGCATTATCTGAATGACATTCAGGCTGAGTGATGGTTGGGAGAGGGACAAATCAGTTTAGGTTTCTACTTTCACTTTTTCCCTCTCGTTTGCTGATGGTTTATATTATACAAGTCTCTGGGTGAGGCTGGAAAATGGAATTTTGGATAAAGGATCATCTGTTTTGAGTACTTACTCTGGCATAAGTCTAGTTCAGTCAAGGGGAATAGCTCTGCTTTACCTGAGCATTTTCATTAATTAGATAAACAAAATTTGGATTGCTCTAAAAATGTCCATTATGAGCTTGTAGTCATAAACCTACAAGCAGGAATCCACAGTGCTGTTAGTTTTGCTTTGTAAAGGAATCTGCTCTTCCAGTAACTCTGCTTGTTCTACGTGTAATTTTTTTTTACAAGGCTGCACATCTTTTTGTTTCCTGAAGGACTTAAACCTTGTGGCTTTACTTCTCATCTTCTTGTCACTTGCTTCACAATAACTTCCGTTGCCAAAATAAACCTTTTCTTAGGCTACTTTGCCTGTCTCAATACAATTCATCATCTTCATTCTGTTTCCTCTCCTGTTTTAAACTTCTCAGAGTAAGCTCGTGCATAAACTTATTAACTGTTGCTACTTCGCTTAGGTGATGTCCTTAATATTGACCCGTTGAAGTTCTACACACATCTTTACAAGACGCTGTTTAAGCTACATGCAGGTAACTCTTATACTTCAGTATGCTGAACAGAGCAAGTACCATGCTGTAGATTTCTTTTCATACATTGTAATAGATGGTGGTAGTGTTCTGCTGATGAGAAATCTTAAGTAAAGATAGATCTGAAGCCTTTTATTCTTTCATGGTGCTTGGCTTGAAACGATATAGAGCAAACTGCATGGAAAGCAAAGGGCTGCCGGTTCAGTCTGCAGCCTCTCCTGGGAAGTAGGCAATAGCAAACCACTTCTGTATCACTGCCAAGAAAGCTGCGTAGAAGGGCTGCCCATGGAGTTACCCATGCAGTCAACCAGGAGGTGATCAGGGTCACACAAAATGAACTTCTTCTCACTCTATAAGTGCTGATTTTATTTCTTTACTAAATCTATATTGAAACACTTAATAGGCCTCGTACACATCTTTCTATTTCTGTACACATTGTCAAAATACATTCTTTTAATACATTTTGATCTGCGTGTTTTTTAAGGAGCTACAAATGAAGATGTGTCAATAGTGCTGCGGTGCCTCGATGTGATGCTCACTAAGCGTCGGAAGCAAGTGTCCCACCAGAGGGCGCTCGCTTTCATAAAGCGCCTCTCCACACTAGCTCTCCATGTCCTTCCAAACGCCAGCATTGGGATCTTGGCAACTAACAGAATATTAATGCATGTAAGTTTTATTTGCTGCCTGGCACTAAATATCTGAAGTGGTATAGCCTGTAAAAACTCAGTGTTGAAAGCCATACACACGCAGCTTGTCGTTATCTTAGGTTTTCTTACCATCCTGCTTTCATTGATCCATTTCCTCTAATAGTTGGCAAGCTAGATTTTCATTCTTCTTCAAAGAGGTTGCGGCATGCCAGAATTCTTTGGCTTCCTCCATACTATTCCTGTTGAAGAGTCAGGAATTCAGGGGAGGTACCACAAATCACTGAATGCCATGTCATGACTACCCATAGTCAAGCCTTCTCTGTGGTGGCACCCACCCTCTGGAATTGTCTCCAGGACACCTATTTAATGGGCAACTGCCTTTTTGCCCAGGCCTTTCCGGAATGAATGTTTCTCTCCCCAGCCTTGATTTTAATTGTTTTTATTTAACTACAGTGGTACCTTGACATACGAGTTTAATTCGTTCCGTAACCTTGCTCTTATGTCAAATCGCTCGTATCTCAAAGCAATTTTCCCATTAATCCATTCCAGCTCCCAAAACACCACCTCAGTTGTTTTTGTTATGTACTGTACTGTATTTACATACTCGTATCTCAAATCTTGCTCTCATCTCAAAGCAAAATATCACTCGCTCGGCGGCTTGTATCTCAAAACACTTGTATGTCAGGGCACTTGTATGTCGAGGTACCGCTGTATTACTACGTTACTGTTTTTATTCTTCATATACTGCTTTGAGGTTATATTTTAATAGGAAGTGATTTATAAATATTTTAAATAAAAAACTTGACCAACAGGACTCCTTAGAAGTCATCTTGTATGCAGTTAAATCAGAAATACTGGCATTTAACAGGATCCTAGTACCCTTGATGATCTGGTATATCCACCAGTGTGGAATTGCCTTTGGTTTGGGCCTGGTGCTGCTTTTCTATATTTTTCTTTCTTTTTTTCTTTTTTCTTTTTGAGGCAGAAGTGGTAGCACCCAGTAATTATTTCTTTTTCTGCAACTTTTCCTTTTTTTACTGGCTGATTTCCTTGGATGGGATTCAAGACTTTCCCAAAGATGGATCTTCTCTTAGACAATGAATCTCAGGGAAGTGGACTTTATCTGCCGGAACTGGAAGAACCAGAGTACTGTAATGCTCAAAACACGGCACTCTGGGAGTTGCATACACTACAGGTGAGTGTCACAAAGAACAGGTTCTTTTTACTTTACAAAAAACATCTAACACCTGATGTTACGATATGGTTGCATTGAAAGTTTGGGATACAAAACTACCTGACATTTTAGGATGTAAAAGCTAAATTAAATTGATGCATATTCAGATCGGTATTCACGATCTCATGAAGGTGGCCACCCACCCAATTAATTTGTCACGACTCACACAGCAGTCTTTCATTATTTGATTATGGATGACGGGACTGACCTGGTAGGTCTTGCTGAGACCTGGGCAGATGAGCTGAGAAGTCATATGGCTACCCAACTTTGTCGAACTGGCTGTCATGGAGGCCATGAGGTTCATTTGTAGTGTTCTCTGCATAAATTGAATTCTCTAACATCACAATACAGAGGACTTTGAAAATCTCATCAGAGACCATTCCAGGCAGCCCAAATAGGGATGTTGCTGGGGAGTAGAATGGAGAATGCCTTATTCTGTCTCTCTAGCCCAACATCAGGAACATATATTACTCTCAATCCTAGCCAGAGCAGATTGGGCTCAGGGTTAGTGAGAACACCTCCACGAACCGCATGCTAAGGATGGTTGAATTAGTTAACCCTGAGCAAATAGACCTTTGGTTGAATACTTAAATATTACACGTTGCTGAAGGAAAATTGTGAGTTTTAGGCTGCTAGATTTGTCACCATGTCAGAAATTGTGATGAAAAGTCATCGGCTGCCTTTGTTCAGCTGCCGTGTGTGTGTCACTGTTGACAGCCAGCTGAACTAGTGGGGGGCATAGACATGCCAGATGTGTTCCAGCAGACCAAGAGAGGGGCAAAACGGGGGCCTTTCTGCACTTGGCCCAGTAGTCACCGTGGTAGTTTTTGGATGGAGCATCTATACTTGAAGGAGCCATTTCTGAAGCAGAAATGACTCCTTCCGTTCAGAAGCTCCCCCCCACCAACCCATGGTGACTACACATGAGGCATGATTAAGTACTCCACACATGCACCTACCTTTACCTGTACTGGATCTACTAAGGTTTTGGGCAGGCCCATTCACACTTCTGATGCAGGAGGAGCATGTGATACGTTGTGTGAGCACGCTGGTGCATTGGGTTACCCCAGTGATGGTGCCAGTGTACATGTGCTGGCATTGTCATCAGGAGCAATAGATGGCAGTGCCTGGGCACTGCAGGTAAGTGCCTGGATGTGTGTGGGTAATATGTGTGTAAATGTTAGCACACACATGGGCAAGTTCACCTTTCTTGTCTCTCAAACAGGACACGAAGTACAAATTTGCTCCAGGTCAACACCAATGTCAATGGGAATTAGTTCATAGTAGAGGCAGAGCAGTTGAGTCTTTAAGCAGTGGTTTTTAAGTGGTCAGAAGCAATCTGAGAACTTGCCACGTTCTACAGCTTCAGGCAAGGGTGGCATGCAAAGCTCTTACTCATCCTTACCTTCCCTCAGCCTGCTGTAGAAGCAATATGTCTGGGCAGTGCATGGTAGTACCAAGAAAGTCCAAGAATTGTATGTATATAGATATATAGCTCTTGTTTATCTTTTATTATTCTACTTTTCAGAGGCATTATCACCCAGTTGTCCGGCAATTTGCAGTTCATCTTGCTGCTGGTGCTCCCGCTGAAGGATCACAGGCGCTTGGGCATGAACTTGGAAGAAGGTGACTGTGCACACTCTTGATATGACAAAGTTGCACAGAGGTGGTGGTGAAATCCTAGAGATTTCGGAGCTAGAGGAGTGATGTCAAGCTGCAGTAGTAATACATAGCTTTAGAATACTGCAGCAACTTTGTTGGATGGAACAAGAGCACTTTCTTTCCAGAGATTTTTTTCAGAAGGGAAGCCCATACTGGAGTTTTCTTTAGTACTTCTTTTCTCAGGATTCAAAGAATGATGGAGTTGGACGCGACCTCCAGGGTCATCGAGTCCAACCCCTTGCTCAATGCAGGATTTCCTAAACTGTCCCAGACAGACATAGGTCCAGCTTCTGCTTGAAGACCTCCAGCGAAGAACTCACTACCTCCCGTGGCAACCTATTCCATTGACTGATTGCCCTCACTGTTAGGAAGTTTTTCCTAATATCTAATCTGTATTGACTCCCTTGAAGTTTCATCCCGTTGTTTCTAGTCCTCCCAGCTTGTGCAAGTGAGAATAGGGACGATCCCTCTGCACTGTGACAGCCCTTCAGATACTTGAAGACCGCTATCATGTGTGCTCTTCTGTAGGCTAAACATCCCTAGATCCTTCAACCTTGGCAAATAGTTTGGTAGAACTGGGCACAATTACAGCTTCAAGGATTAGAGTTAGAGATGGAAAGGTAGTAAATTACCTGCATGTCCTGGGAAGACTTTCTTCAAGACCCGCTCCTTTTACCTGTCAGTGCTCTTTCTGTCAGAGAAAATGGCAGGTTGGGCACACTTTCAAGTCATCTGACAGAGGTGATTCCACCCTGGCGGACTAGGAGTTTCCCTTCTAAACACTAGCAATCATACCTATGGCCTCCCTTAGACCGTTTCAGCATGCAGAAGAGCAGCTCCTGGTCTTCTTGCTGGTCTAGTATACTGGCCAGTGCAGAATTTCATCCCAACAGCTACCTGAACATCCAGTTTTTGGGCACAGATAACTTTTTCCAGGTTACATAAAGCCTATATGATTGTCCTTCATAGGTTACCTACAGAACTCTTTGAGGCCTACAGTATGAAAGAAATGAACTTTAATCCCAGTATGGGGTCAACAGCACCAAGGAAAAAGGTATAACATTTTCAGTGAATTATATTTTGAGCTTTCAGTTGAATACATCTGTTTTTATAACATTAAAATTTCCATTTCAGGGTAAAATTTTACAGAAGTCATTTCTGACAGAAGACATGAACGAAATGTTTAAGATTTATCTTGGGAAGCCTGCCCTCCAAGAAGTCTTGGATTTTGCTAAACATATAAAGGCACCGCCACAGTCATAATTATAATCCAAGCCAGCGCAATGCATTTAAAAATAAACTCAAAGATATGACTCTTAACTACTTCGCTCATGATGGTGGATTTTCAAGAATGAAGAAATGGATCAAGGAATATTATTTGAAGACACTTGAAGTAAATTTGAGATTGTTTTCCAAGAATTTAGTTATTTGTGGAAAGGATAAGACATGAGCTAGAATTCATGTACACTGCAAATTTAATTGCAGAGCAATGATTTATGAGGAATAGAGTGACAAGACACTTTTAATTTATATTTATATGCCTTTTTAAAAAAGTCTCTGGTCTCATTCTGTTTGTACTTCATAGTTGGGATATCAAAGAGTTCTTTGTTATAAAGTACTGATAAGAGAAATGAATCAGTAATTTTCTTTTTCCATTAACTTTAAAGGGTTACAATTAACAACTAGGTTGTTTTTCCATACTTTTTTGGTGGTTTTTTTTGCTCTAAAATTGCTGTATTGGGGCTAGAAGTACACTAAGTGGAATTCTCTTCAGCCTCCCAGAAACTGACCACAGAATGCTAGCTGAAATTCAGGAGTGCCTCCCAGACTCCTTTGTTGCAAACAACGAAGCAAACAAACAAAAAAAAAATCATCCCTACTTTTAGCTTGCCAGTACTCAAAAATTCAAAGATTCTTGAGGCTCCTTTGATTTTGGAAAAAAGTTGAGCAAGTTAGGGGTTGGGTGTGGACTGCAATAGTTATTTTATTTTTATAGTGCCATGGTTTTACATTCATTCATTCTTTAATTCAACTTGCATTTTTATCCTGCCCTATATTCAAAACGTCTCAGGGTGCCTGATGTACTTTGAGGGGGAAACTATTCCATAGCTGGGAGCCATCACTGAGAAGGCCCTATCCTGGGTATCCACCCCTTTTGCTACTGAGGGTGGGGCACAATCAGGAGGATTCCCCTTCAGATCTTAGGGCACGGGCAGGTCAATGTGAAAGGAGGCATTCCCTTAGATATTTGGGGCCCAAGTCATTTAGGGCTTTATAAGTTAAGGTTAGCACCTTAGGCCTTTCTGTACTTGCCCTGGTAATTCATGCAGGGAATCCTCCTAGGCAGACCATCCTAACGAGAAATGGCTCCATCTGGGAACATTCCCTGTGTGAACTAAGCATGGTGCGGGTTGAACATGCACCATGTGCTCACTTACCTTCATTACCACCAGATCCAGTAAGGCTGTGGCCACATCATTGGCACCTGTTCCAGGTGCTGGAGGGTCACATAACATGCTGCACATGCTAGGCCTACTATTTTAAAAACACCTTTTTTCTTACAAACCATGCCTTAAGAAAAGCTCAGTGCTAACACTGTGGAGTTGATTAGTATGGTGCAGGCTTCTGTAATAATGATAAAGAATAATGTTATGTTTTGCTGAATCATTTCGTTCGGTATGAGATCTGGGGTGTTTTCACTCTTCCTGACCCAGGGCGTGCAATCAACATTGACTTGCGATCGCTAGTCAACATTAGTCTAGACGCACACCCTGTGATTGAACACTTACCTCTGTTCGATCGTAATACTGAGAAGGGAACGAAAGATTTTGTTCTATTGTGCTTTGTGTGTTTTGTCATGTGGACAGTGGCTGCTGCTTTGCCTTGAAAGAGAAATACTGTAACTGAGCGCCTTGCCTTAAGGAGATACATACTAGTGTCAGGAGTTCTGGAAGTTGCTGGAAAGTTCTAAGTTTCTGACATGCACATTGTAACATGAGCTAACCCCCCCCCCCCCCCCCCGTATAAAAGCTCCTTGTTCTTTGTTCTCAGCAGGCCAGCTTTGCGGAGATATCCCCTGGCATCATTTGCATGTAGTAAAAACTCTCTTTCTGAAGTACCTCCTTTCAGTGTTTGACTCCATGTGTATCCCGTAACAGTACGGTCCTCTTCAGGGTGCCGCCATCTTGTGTGTGGGGCCCTCCGCAACACTGCATGCATCAGCGCCATCGCTATGATGATGGTGACGCTTTGCACAGTCACAGTTGGGTCAGGAGGCCAGCAGGGCTGTTGGTGTGCTTGCAGGGCAGTTCCAATGACCTCCCCAGATGGCAGAGGTGTGAATGGTCGCTGGCTGGATGCTATCAGGTAAATTGGGGTGAGGGTTGGTAATTTCATGCTCCACACCTCGTCAGCAATTCGACAACTTCTGGGAAGCAGGGGGCATTTCTAGCATGTAAACGCCTCCTGCAAGTGCAGATGCACCTGCCCAGATGTTGCCTAATTGCCGACTACAGGCCAAAGTACGAACTGGACCCTGGTAACAGGTTATCTCTGCTGAGAGATCCTTATGGGAACTTTCCAATAGAGCCCTCAAGGGGGCGCTGCGCATCTGTTTTGCCATCTGTTCCAGCAATGTGTTTACTTTCGGTTTATAAGAAAGGTCCACCAAATCCTATGACAAAACATAAGCAACAGCCTCCTTTGGATTTCAGTTGTGACCTTCCTTCCCCTTTAACTCAAAAAGTTACTTCAGAATAATTAGCTAAACATGCTTTCTTTCTTCATGAAGCTTTCTATTGCTTCCCCTTTTGAGATGAAGGGACCATTTTGTACTAAAGATGAATGGTACATTTTTCAAGCCACAAGTATTAAGCTTTGTAGAACATCCAATCTGATTATAGCATTCCATCCAAGTTCAAATTGTTTTTGAGCAGTCTGCTTCCTTTGAACTTCAGTTAATTGGACAGTTCTTTTCTTGATTTACTAACCGTACGATTCTGGTAGGCAGCAGGTGTTTTGCTGTTCTGGAAGCTTCTGAATTATCTATATTGAAAAAGGTTTAATTTCCACCGTGATTATTGTTTCAATTTTCATGCACTGAATATGGATAACATTAAATGGCTTTAATTATATATTAATACCAAGAAAAGTTACAGCGCATAGTAACAGTCTTATAAAAACATCAAAATGACAATGATCTTGCAAACATATACAGATTTTTTACACGTACTTGCAAATAAACAGAAAAGGCACACAATTTCTACCAAAAGTGAACTTGCTTTCAAATTTAAAGGAGTGCTTAATCACACTGCCACGTATAATGGGGAAAATGCCTATATATAAAAAAGATGTTACATCTGTTGGAGCTTTGATTAAGAAGTAAAATGTCTCTTCTTACATCACCTTTATAATATTGGTCGGCTGAGATATGCTTTTGTTTCCTGAATGCATTTTCAGAAAATGAAATAGGGTACTTAAATGCTTTACACAGAGATACAGGAGTTTTCTGTAAAGATATGCAGAATTTAGCAAAGCAAGGCATGATAAATACATTATACAGAGGCACATACCTTGCATGATTAAAATAAATAATCTGGTTTAAAACAGAAACTAGGATACACTGTATGCAGAAATGGTCCTAATCAATTTCACTACGAAACAATCTTAATGCTAACTACAGTACACTGACAAATTAAGAAAAAAATCATAGTGTTTGCATTCATGTTACTAACATCTGTGAATTACAATATACTTACATCTGCCCGTAACCACCTTAAAAGTATGTGCTTCGAAGGAAGATTTAAAAGTGCATTATTTTTAGGTAACACACTACAGAACATGCTCAACCTTCATTTTCCCTTAAGATGCTTGATTAAAATGTTTTATTCTAAAAAAGGCAGTCTTTGCTTGCAATGGACAGTATAAGGTGCTTACTTTATATGCCTCTCCAAAGGTTCTGACTGTGAAGACTAAAAAGACCTTAACCCCCCAAGGATTCCAGGCCATCCTCCAAGCTTGGTGACCACTCAGAGAGCTAACTCTTGCCACCAGAAGCAGCGACTTGGTTTTGCCTTGCAACCCATCAGCCGGGGGCTTCCACCATGGCACAAGCATCTCTTATTTAGAGACATTCCAGTTACTAAAAAGTCAAGGGCCCGCTCTCCAGTAGAGACTAAAGAACATCTTCGTCTTCATCTTTTCTGCTTTGCAACTTGACTGCAGCCTTTCATCTTTATGCTTTCTTTGAAGAATCTAGAAGCAATGAAAATTTTACATCTGATGTCAGATTCCATAAACTGAAGTTCAATTCCTTTCTTGCTCTATAAACAGTTTTGACTAATTTTTGAACTACTGCTGACATGTGAACTGGCACGATTCAATCATGGGTGGGCACTCAAATCACATTTCTTCCCTTAGAACAATTAAAGGTTAAATTAGAGAGTTTGGACTGATAAGAAATAGAGGCAGTGGGTTTGCCATGTGTTTTCTGCTCTAGACAAAGACAGAAGCATGGATCCTTTTCGGCTTATTATAACTAGACCTTCCTGAGAAAAAACAATTCAAGATAATCCACAAAGTGATTACTGCAGGAAGCAGCATCAGAGCTGTGCAACTTTACTTTGCAAAATTATGTACCTTAACAGGGTTTTATTTGCTTTGATCGGTTGGGGAAACCTTGCTGCTGTCAAGCATAACCTAAGGTACAAATAACTGCTTAATGGGATAAGTTGCAGAATGGGTTTGGAAAGTATTTTTAGCAAATTGGATTCTGACTGCACAGACTAGTAGTGGGACCTCCCTTGCAGGCTGGCTCCGTTTCCTATGGAACATTTTCATCACAAGACATCTATAATCTTTGGCCCTTTCTGCATTTACCTCAGTTAATCTGTAGACCTGTATCAACCACAGGCAGAAGTATCTGCACTGAGTGGTTTTAACAGCAAAAGTGTGAATTGGCTCCTGGATTCAAAGGCAGTGGCCAATGAGGGTTAGGTCAGGAGGTTTTGAAGGGCTAGATGGGGAGGAACAGCCGGAATAAGGCACCAAGGCCGGACAAGGGTGGATTTTATAGAGTCAGATGGGGAGGAGAATAAGGTAGCGGAAGGTAAAGAAATTGAGTGTTGGGATAGGATCGATGAAGGGCTATGGTAGCAGTCTGGGGTGGGACTGAAGATGAGAAGTTTTTTGTTAAGGAGACCCACAAGCCTACCCCTTGTTCAGAATAAAGCTTACTATAGCGTGTATGGTATACCTGTGTACCTATGCTAGGCAGCATATTCCTTAAAAACGAAGTTATTTAAAGCATTTGCTACATGTCCTACCTCAGAACAATCCTGTGAAGATTATTCCAGCGTGTCAGTGAAAGTCAAACCACAGGCAGTCTTGTCTTCTTTATTTTGGAGAGCTTCTGAAGACGTTTGCAGAGGCGGAGTTATAAAGCCCCTGTACTGCTTACTTGACTTCGTTAATTTCTTTAGTTCATTAGCAAAGGAAATACCTTTTTTTTTATCATCTCTGCCAGCCTACAGGAAAAGATTCAGACAATAGTTCAAGTTGTAAGATTAATAGCGATTCTTTGATTTGGGAAACATGGGGCCTTTTCACACTTGGCTTCCTGGCCATGGGAACCTTTGGATCTGAACCCTCCCTCCACCCATCTGAAACCTACCTTAAAGGCTGAAGGCTGCCATCCAGGTGCTTGTGGCAATGTGCCTGCGTGCTAACATTGGTAGGCTTGGGCAGTGCTGTCACTGGGGCAACTGTGTGGCATGCCGCATCATGTCACGCACCCCTCCAGCACGCAGAAGAGATGTGAAGGGGCCGGCAGGAGCCTTACCGACTCTGGCACTTGTTAGTAACAGCACATGTAGTGCAGGGTTATTTTGCATCATGTGTAGTTGACTCCTGCATGTGCGGATGCTCCGTCTGGGAGCTCACCCCATGTAACCTACTGGGTAAAGTGTGAATTGGCCCATGGAGAGAAAAAGCAAACGTAGACTTTCAAGGCCTCTGTTGGTTCATTTAAGGCAGAAGAAGGGGTTCCTTATCATGTTTTAATGATGTTAGAAGAGTTCAGTCACTTTATGGGCTGGGATTAAAAATGAACTGTCAGAAAAAATAAAAAAAAGGAATCTTACTTGAACCTGTTCTTTAAGTTTAAGGATAAATTTCCCAGCTCCTTTCCATTTGTTCTGAGCCTGAAACACACATTCTTGGTCAGAAAGAATTCTCTGAGAAGTTTTGGGAGTTGAGGATTTCTTGTTTGTTGGTTCTTTCATCACTTCTTCCAAGAGGACGTAATCACTTGGGTTTGGATTGTTCAGAATACTGTAGGAATACTTGGCTTTGCATAAAGTCTGTTTAGCAAGGGAAGAAGGCAACAGTAAAAATCAACCTTATCTGCATTCTATTCATTTGTATACAAGCTGAAGGGCAACAGAATTTCTAGGCTAAATACAGGTTGATCCTACATACCTGCAGCGCAGCAACCATGACAGTTTGATGTCACAAGCCCTGGTCACGCCTTCACTTTAAACCTTCTTCAATCCATCTTTAGGGCTGACTGCTCACACCTTTTCACTTCTATCCATTTTACTTGTGGACTTTCCACAATAAAATGGATACAAATGCAACGGTGTGAGCAGTCAGACCTGAAGATGGACTGAAGAAGGTTTAAAATGAAGGTGTGAGCGTGGTACGGTCTTCATACTATACATTTTATGGCCCACTGGTCACTGGAAGTGATAATGTGTCAGCCTTGGTGGACATTTGGAAGATGAACTTCCCAGGTAGTAGGAGGGAGATGGTGGTTATGGTTTGGGAAGTGAATAAGATTAACTATCTTGAGTTAAAGGAATTGAACATGAAGCTATTGCACTGATGCTATTGTACCCCTATCCAATTGTCCTGTATGATACCATTGTTTTCTCAGGCCTCTTGGCATCTCTGTGGCAATAGAGGGACCTATGTACATATGTGGAGGACATGCCCAGAGGTTGTCTGGTTTTGGGATGTAGTGATACAGCAGATGAGAGATACGTTGCATTTGGATATAAAGGCCTACCCTGAACTGTGTCTTCTGCAAATTTATAGGGGGCAACGAGCTCTGGAAGAATATAAAAATGTTATTGATCATTTCTTGTGGGCTGCACTGTTAGGGGTAGCAGTGGGGTGGAAGGATAAATCAAAATGGTCCATTGAAAGATGGAATGCTAATATACTTGACATTTACTAATTTGATGTCTGTAGGGAACAAAGGCTCCTTGCTGTGGGAGAGCTAAAAGTATTATCAGTACAAGGTAACTGGCAGAGACTATACTTTGCATTAGGAGAAGACATTCTTCCATTGGCGTTGAAGGAAGGACTTGTTAACATACATGGATTTTTGCTGCCATCTCAATAGTCTTGTTTCTACCCATGTGTGTGTTGTATGATGTATTTTTGTTGCCCTTGTTTGGTGTGTGTTATGTCTTATTAATTTATGTTGAAAATTATAAAGATGAGCAAAAAATTGTTTTTATGGCCCATTCTGTTCCAACGGAGATCAGCGAGACTCTCAGGGCACAGAAGTAGAAGCAGCACATCTTACCTGCTGGATGACATCCTGGGCTGTGCTGAAGCGGGGAGCTTTAATGACTGTTCGAGGTTGTTCTGGGGAAACATCATGAACTTGAACAAAAAAGCTGTCTTCTTCAGAGCTAGCAGCTGCATCCTCTTTCTCCTCCTGAAGGAGATTCCTCTTGTTCAAGCTCTACAGAGAAGCACAAAAGGCATCAAAAAGGTAGGCTCGTCTGGCTTTCGAAAGGAGTGTCTCAATATTTTGCAAAATAGGACCGAGTTGTAAATTCACTGTATTTTAGTGTAATCCACGATGGGAGAAAAGGAAAGAACCCAAAATGCAGCGGTCAGTGAATGTTTGTTGTAACCTGACTTTTATTGGTGTTACAAGTGGAAAATGTAGAGATGCATTTTTCCCAATGTATCAACAAGGAAGAAGAAAGAAAGAGCTTAGAAAACTCAATTACTGTTGAGGTATAATTATTTAATTTTATTCCTCTTATTGTTCACCTATGGTTCTTCTGACCAAAATTCATTTGATCACACAAGCAGTATGCTACCAGAAAGCTTCCATTAACAAAAAAAAGTGGTGAAAATCAGCATTTTTGGGCATGACTTAGGTCTACGTTATCCATTCACACGAAAACAAATGTTTCTTACAACAGCGTTTAAAACCGACATGTTAAAAAACAGCACAATATCAGTTAAAACAGTAATGTTTGCAGTGGGTGGCAACCATAACCAACATTTAGCCGAAGGCCTCAGCGAAGAGGTGCATCTTCACTGCTTTCCTGAACCTAATCAGAGAAGGAGCCTGAAGCATTTCAAGGGGGAGACTGTTCCATAGCCTGGGGGCCATTACTGAGAAAGTCCTCTCCCAGTTGCCCACCCATCTCACTTCTGACGGTAGTGGAACAACCAGGAGGGCCTCCCCTCCAGATCTTAAGACACAGGCAGGTAAATATGGGAGAAGGCATTCCTTTAGATATTTGGGGCCCAAGTCGTTTAGGGCCTTGTAAGTCAGAGTTAACACCTTGAATTGGGCTCAGTAGTGAATTAGCAGCCAGTGCAACTCTTTTAAGACTGGTGTGATGTACATCTGGCTAGCTGTCCCAGTCAGTACCCTGGCAGCTGCACAATAGTGTTCGTGTTCAGTTGGATTCACAGCCTGATTTACACCACCTGCATTCTAGCTGTCAACCTTCCTGTTTCGTGGCCCATAGCTCCATGGAATACCAAGGAGCTTTCTGAGCTCTACAAGCATGGCAATGACACTTGGGAGCGATCATGTCGATAGCCCTGCTCCTCTCCTGATTCCAGAGAGAGACCAGGGCTTCAACAGGAGCACTAGTCATGCCAACTGGAAAATCCCCCAGGGCATTCAGGAATCACTTAGATTCCTAAGTCTCCAAGGGTAGACCATCTCAATAGGTCCAACATCCCCACAGAGGGTAGCAGCCACTGTAAGTCCAAATCTCACCAGCGAATGATCCATTCATGACAACAGGCTGACAGCCAGCCCTCCTATCAATGGCTTATTGCAGTTTGTGACAAATTTTAAAGCAATGTTTTGGAAGCAGGATTCTTGAATCCAAAATCTCGCAATTGTTCTTCAGGATGAACTCATTGGCTTGATTTACATAATTCCTAAAAGCTGTTCTGTATTACCTCCCTTTATAATGCGCTGTGTCTACAAAAATATGGCTCCAAACAATTTACCTGCTTTGTTTTGTCACCCTCCTGATAGTATCAGCAAGCAATATAGGTCAAGGTAAACAGACTTACTTCCTCACGGGTCTTAAAGAGAATTCTTCCAACGTAGCCTTCTTCGGGGAACCAGCTGTTCAGGAGCTGGACAAGATCTTCTTCAGGCCCGAGGACTCTCTGGAATGGTGGTTTCCTGAACTCGTTTCTTTCTTTAGATATAAAACATTTCTCCTCCATTAAAAAATAGTCCGTGGGATACTTTCCAATGCCTTTGGTAGAGGCCAAAATCTAAAACAAAATTATGTTAATAATTAGAGCAGCTTCAGTCAGCATGTTCAGTAAGCCAATTGTATTGACAACAAAAACCCTTTTATTGATTTATCTTGTGTATAATAAAAACAAGCTTTTACTCTATTTCTAGCCATTCAAATTGCCTTTCTTGGGGCTATGGGTTTTCTGGGCAGCTGAAATCAAGGAGGCAAACACTATTTAATCTTATTTCTGTCCAGTTTGGCTTGATAAACCATTTATTCATGATTTCAAGACAGTGGGGCATTTTCCTGGGGCTGGGATAAGAGTCTCCACTGAAATATCAGCTAGACGTTTTTCCACTCATGAACTTAGCCCTTTTAATTTTCATTCTAAGGGAAAAAATGCTATGAGGGAAAAAACCCCAATGGCTCATAACAAAAGCAACCACCCTGGTCTGTTGTCCAGAAGGACTGTTAACAGTCTAGCTGCTACATTCTGCATCCCCTCAGCTTCCCAAACTGTCTGAAAGGGCAGCCTCATCTTGAGTACCTTACAGTACTCCAGTCTGAAAGTTACCAGAGAATGGATCACTGCAGCCAGACAGTCCAAAAAGGGCCATAGCTGGGAACAGGTGCTCCTGGCTACCACCTCCATTTGGGGCAGTTTTTGGGTGGTTTCGCAGGATGGGAAAGGAGCACAATCACTCAATGTTAACTAGAATTCACAACTGCAAGGACTAGGTAACTACAGCCTAAGCCCTGCGCAATCAGTCACTCATCTGTGACTTGATCCTGGGACAAGTCCTCTTCAGGGCACCTCCATTTTCTTTGTGGCATGCTCCACGACTGTGCGTGCGTCAGTGCCACTGCCATGACGATCTATGATCTGGCGTCTCTGGTTGTCTTACATGCCAGCGCGCTTGCGCAGCACCTCAAATGACCCTGCAGCACCGGAAGAGGTGCAAATGCCTGCTACCTGGACGTGCCAGGTAAACTTTAGGGTTAATGTTGGCAAAGGTGTGGAGCAAGATTCCGTGTTCCACATCTAATCAACAATGAGGCAATTTCTGGGAAGGCAAGGGGTGCTCCCCAGATGTTGCCTAATTTTTGACTATGAGCCAAAGTGCAAATGGGCCCTTGAGCTTCAAATCTCAGGCTAGAGGCCGAGAGCACCTGTCCTTTCCAGGGCGAAGAAACTGCATCTAGAACAGGATGGCCCCCACCCAGCACATGACTGCCTCCAGTAAATTTCAGAGGAGAAGCTGGTCTCTCAACATCTGGGGATTCTATGAAGATCAAAAGGACAGACTTACCTGATGCAGAAGCTGAGCTGCTGTAGTTCCATGCCTAACAGTAAAAAGGGTAAAAGGTTCTGGGCCTGGGACACCATGCACAGTGACTTTGTACAAGGCAGTTGCTCTCTGCTCTGCTGTGCTGAAGCACTACAGGAAGCAAACAGTTGATATTTTATTTTCAACCAGTTTGTGCACATTTAATAAAAGTCATATTCATCCAGCAAGAACACGGCAGAAGGAATTTTTGAAACAACAGGAATTAATAATATTTACTTTTGGACAGATCATGCCACAATTTCCCCTAGCAACTTAGCCTGGCTGCAGTCTGCCTGCCTTCCTATAGTCCTCATATGCTGTTAGCATTTGCGCTTCTCCAGTGCCCTGGCGCTCTGCCAGCTTTCCATGAGTTATCAGTATGAAAAAGTTATGCATTCCCATCAATTTCAATTTAGTTAGCTCCCCTGTTCTTTGTTCATTCTACTTTTTTTCATGAGTGCTGTTAGCTTCACCCCCCCTTTTTTTTTTAAAGAATGAATGAAAGCAGCTATTTAGACCTTTTCTGCACTGGGCCTCATCCCAGATTATACCCCAGAATGGAGGGGTTGCTGCCTGCATGCTGATCCACACTACAGCAGATGGGAGCTCACATTGTCTGCACCAGCATTTGATTGGCAGGTCCCTATTCCAGGATATAATCCAGAATAAGCCCCAGAGCAGAAAAGGCCTCACTGTTTTACTGTACAATCCTGACCACATCATCTCCACAGCAGAAGGTCTCATTCTACTCACAATGATACTTACCCCCTGGAAAAGTATTTTAGGATTGTAGGCTACCTTCCTTTTATCCAGCCATTCACTATATATTGCAGTGATGGCGAACCTTTTGAGCTCGGTGTGTCAGAATTCGCAAGAAAACCTATCTTAACTCGGGTGCCATGTCACATCTAGAAATATCCATAATTTTGTGATATTTGTAGCTCTAGTAAAAAAGTTATATTTTTGATATATGTATTTTATTAAAAGCAAAAACAAATAATTCTTTACATTAGTGACTTTTGTTGCTAAATCTTCAATTGAAAGTTGGTATTTCTTACACTTCAAGAACAAGCAAGCACTACACGCCCAGGTGCTAGGGCGACCATGTGTGTCACCCAAAAGGGCTTGGCGTGTCACCTGTGACATGCGTGTCATAGGTTGGCCATCACTGATATATTGTATAATGAGACTTGCACATATTTTCAGATACCTAGCATGGAAATCTACTCTTTCCTAACTCATTATTTGGGTTTCCAGATTCTAACCTGTAACTCAGAGTTCTCTGCACTTATTCGTCCCACTAATTTCTCCTTTACAAATTCAAGAAGCACTCCAACCTCCAACTGAAATAACCTCGTATCTATTGTAGCATTACTTCCTTATGTTTACCTCCTACCTTTCTTCTGCTATGCAACCCAAAAACTGCTGAGTGACAGCAGCCCAACAGGGCCTTTTTGCCTTTGGTCGCTGGGAAAGTTCTGTCTTGGATCATCTGTATCTGTCCGAGAACCACTTCCATCTCAGAGTGGCCTTTAAGTGCAAAAAGGCTCTAAGTCTCAGGTCCCTTCGTAACATACCTTGTGAAACATCAGAGTAAAATGTATACAGACACCCTTCTAAAGAAAGCAGATAAGTATGTGTGAAACACCCACACACCTAAGAAGTATTGCTAAATGCTGGACAAAATCTCAGGAGGACTGAGATCTAAAGACGATCCTATGATGGCCTCTTATTGTTCTCTGCCTGATGGGAGAAGCAGTCTCCGAAGGTGCACAGCCTCCCCCTAAATTTTTTTTGCCCCCTTCAAATTTTTTTAATCAATTTACAGAAAAAATGGGTCTGAGTCTCTGGCTTACCTATGATCTAATTCAGAATCAGCTACACTGGAAGCCAGTGAAATGCCCACCCTTTGGTTATTGTTTGCATGCTTGGTTGGCTTCTGGTGGCTCTGAGTGAGCTGTTTCTGAAAGCTGCCAATAGACACAAAGGTAAGCAGTGCTATTGTGGGAAACCCTACATCATTGCTAGATCTCCTGCAATAACAATATTATGGGTTTTCAATAGGGATGTGAACGAATATTCATAACGTTCAAAATCTGTACAAATGTGTTCGAAATCAGAGATTTATATTCCAATCAAATGTTCACATATTCGAAGATTGACATTTGAATTTGAACTGAATGTTTCAATACATTTGCATGGAGCTTCAAATGGAATTTGTATACATTTGTATGCATCGTACAGGATTCGTATGGGATTGAATATTTGTATTAAATTCAAATCCCACCACATTCAGAGGGAATACGAATATTCTTGTATTCTGTTCAATACGAATCGACTACAAAATAAGTTCATGCACATCTCGAGTTTTCGATCCAGTAACCCAAGACTATATTGGGAATGCCAAATATGGCATTGTGGGTTCTACCCTCCGTTTGGTGGTACCTTCACTCAGAAAGGAGCTCAGTTTCAAGGTCATTTCTATTCATAATTTGCAACGAATCAGCTAATTTTGTGCAGTTATGGAAGTAAGGAAAGCTAGAGTGATGTGCAGTAATACTGGAGGCAAACTAGCTGTGGACATGTTTCACATAGTTTGGGGGCTGGAACCAAACACTTGAATTTCACTGTCTGAGTGCAGCACTACTGATTTCAGTAGGAAAAGGCTAATAATCCATCATAATGAAATTACCAGTGAAGCAGGCACAGCATTTCCGGAAGAATTTTCTTCCATTCTTCGGCTGTTAATAAACAAGCTTGAAATTTCTAGTGCTTCGTTGTGCAGGCTTCGGAGCTGAAGATGCCTGTACCCTTAAAGAATATATGAAGATGGAAGAATAAGACATACAACTCGACTCCACTATCATAAGTTACTTACTTTGGGCAGACAGATTAATACAGAAAGTAATTTGCAGAGTGTAGCTATTGGCTATGCTTGACCAATAAGAATGCAATCATCTCTTCTTTCAGGTCATACATACTTCCAGACGGCGGTCAAATAACCCACTAGCAAGGGATATTGATCCCCCATGACTCTCCAAGTTTGGGGTCAGAGTTGTCTTTGTGTGTTTTAAATTGCGCACAGTCCCAGACATCCAGGCATCCAAGTGCCCAGATGTGTTTGTCTTCACTTCTGTGCATGCACAGACACCTATTCCTGCCTTCACGCATATGCAATGGATGAAGCTATGATGGAGGCTCTGTCCACAAGGTAAGTGGGCAGCCCAAAAAGTGCTGTTGCTGGAAAACCTGCAACCAGCACTGGGTTTCCCAACAATAATTTTTGTGGGTTCTTTTTATCTTGGGGGGGGGGGAGCAGGGCTAGAGGAAACCCCAACACAGCAATGCCATGATGGCACTATATCCCCCCACCTGGACAGACATGAGGCTCCAGAGAGAAGGCAGGTATTTGTAAGCACACATAGGAATGTCTAATTTTTAATTTTGAGCCACAGATTAACAAAGCTGTTCTGTTACATTTGTAATCGGTGCTCTAGGAGAGGAAGATATAGGAAATTCTGGAAGAGGGCATGGTTTTATTTGAGGAAGACTACCAAAAGTTTGAAAAAGATCCATGAATGACTCTCCATGTCAGAAGCAGAAGATGTGGAAGGTGCTCAACACTACTGGAGCTGCATAAACAGTTCCAGCTTTTGAAGAAAAAAACCCAATTATTTAGGGATGTGCATGAATATTCTTAACATTCAAAATTCGTACAAATTTGGCCGAATTTGGACATTCAAATTCAAACTGAATGTTGGCACATTCAAAGATCGACATTCAAATTTGAATCAAATGTTTTGATACATTTGTATGAAGCTTCATATGAAGCTTTGTATGGGATTCATATGGGATTGAACATTCCTATTGGATACAAATCCTACCACAATATTCGAACAAATATGAATTCAAATACAAAAGAAACATTCATGCACATTCCTAGTTATGATGCATGTAGGTCAAGCAGATCTCTTCCTCCAGTAGTGGAACTACAGCAGGCCTCACTGGGGAGGATGCATGATGCTGGAGCCGAAAAAGCAAAGAATGCAGCTGTATTTTTTATAAAGATAATTGCATTGATTAATGGTCTTTTACTGCAAAAGCTAAAGGAGGATGTCTCAGTGCTGAAACCATATCTCATGTGGTGTGCTATTCTCTGTGATAAATGGCGCATGGCCTCTCATAATACCAGTCCTCACCAACCTTTCTTCAAGAACTGCAGTCAGTCAGCTGGAAAGGGGTTCCCTTCTCCAGCCCTGCCCAGACAGGAGGAATATAGCACCATTACAGCACCACTGTGGTGGGTTTGCCTCACCTATCTGAGGCAACCCCATCTCACTATTTCCCCCCCTAAAAAGAGCAAAATACCATTGCTAGAAAACACAGCCCTGGTTGCAGGTTTTTCAGCAATAGCCCTGAAAACAGTTGTCCAAACACGCACAGATGTGCTGATGCACACATCCAGGCATTCACAATGGCCAAATGTCCAGGTCAGTAAAATGCCCAAAGACAGCCCCCACCGTGGCCCTGTCTAGCTAGGAGGTGGTAACTGCAAGGGAGGATTTCTCAAATTACCGCCCCCTAGCAGGATATCCACCTGCCAACTGGGAAGCCCTTTCTTTTCCACTCTTCTACCTACTATCACTAAAGACATCTTTCTTCTTACTGAATATTATTTATAGCTTAGCAGGAACACCCAGCCATCCACAAAGCCCGTGGCCGCACCTTCACTTTAAACCTTCAGGTCTGACTGCTCACACTTTTTTCATTTCTATCCACTTTATCTGTAGATTTTCCAGCCAGGAAAGTCCAAATGGAAGAGTCCACAAATAATGTTTGTCCTTTTGAAATGGATTTTGCTTTTTCCATACAGAGCAGCCTTCCAATGTTGCAAAATGTGCAACCTGCAGCTAACAAGCTAAACTTTTGAAAATCAGCAGCTAACAGGACACACACTATCTGCACAGCCACTCACGCTCCCTTTGCTGCTTGTATCTTTTAGTGCTTGCCTTTTTTGACAGAACTTGCCTGCCGATAGTGTGTTTGCTCACTACTACTACTACTACTACTACTACTACTACTACTACCACCACCACCACCACCACCACCACCACCACCACCACCCCTACTACCACTACTACTACAGAAACATAATATAACACAACACTAAATATATTGGCTTTGATATTTCATGGCACATCAGGGTCTTCCAAAGATCCTAAGATGACACATTGTACCAGTAGATAATGTGAGCAGAACCCAGTAGGGTGGCCATTTATAATTGACAGATGGTAACCTTGTCAATGTTAAGCTGTTTTAAGCGCCATCCAAGGTCTTTTGGAATGGCACCCAATATGCTGATCACCACTGGGATCACCACTGCTGGCTTGTGCCAGAGTCTTTGAACTTGGATCTTTAAGTCCTTGTATTCATTAATTTTCTCTGTTTGTTTGTTTCACATCAATCTTGCTGTCTCCTCGAATAGCGACAACTATGAGCTACACCCTGTTCTTCTCAACAATGGCGACGTCAGGGTTGTTGTTGTTGTTTGTTGTTAATTTGGTTTTTTATCCCGCCCTATATCTGAAGATCTCAGGGTGGGTTACAGCGATGAAAACAAAGGACAAAATGAGCACACATAAAAGAGTAACGGTGGACAATTTCACACCTTTACTTCCCCTGGGAAAAAATCCTGAGGCAGTAAAGATGGGAGATGGTTCTGCCAGTGCTTCCCTAACTGCTGGCGAGGTGTGGATCGCTGCCATTATGGCAGTGATCATGGAACCGTGGCAACAGCACCAAAGTGCCTGCATGGTGCTGTTGTGATTGGATGACACAAGACTAACTCCACTTGCGCTGCCCCTCTACAGGTTCCATTTGAACTTGTCCCAGCAGGGAGAGCTGTGACACGAACCACACCTTGCGGCAGGGAGCATAGATGTAGAACAGTTAGAACTGCTCTTCATCTACCAACGCTGGGGACAGTCCTGCACTCACAGAGCTTTGTCGTGGAAAGAAGTAGCTCTGCACAATGAGGATGTTCTGTGAAGGACTCCCCTGGAGCTCCCCCTGCAGGCAAAGTGTGGAAAGGCTCATTGTCTGAAACAGGAGGGAAACCCTTTTCCTCAGCCACAGGCTGTAAATAGGTGCCTCTTCTCTAATCTCCTGAACGTAAAAAGAGAGCTTTTGCGAACTCCACTGCATCAGTATCCACAAAATGGTAGGTCAGGCACTTCATTGCTTGTTTCTGCACCTTTTAAAGGTCGACTAAAGCAGGGACAGTTTGACCTACATGCATCAGCATACCACAGGTATGTCAATGGCTACTAGAATGGATGCCTAGGTACTTACTCCAGGGCGGAGAGATGGGCAGGATGCTTCTAAAGGTCATTTGCAGAGAAACAAGCGCAGTTGAAGGTTTTGCCTTCATCCAGAAGCCTGAACTAGATGGGCTGTGGCCTGATCTAGCACGGCTTCTCTTAATATTCTTTTATACAGGCTAGTTTCTTAAGCCCATGTTGTTTAGCTAGCATTACATTGAAGAAAACTCAACAGAAAGCTGAGTTTCATTTTACCTCTCTTTAAAGCCTTCAGTGGAATAATTCTTTGAGCCATCACAGCGGAAGAATTGTTTTCAACAACTGCAAAACGAAGGAAGACTAGATCCTCAAAGTGAATCCGGAAGAGAAACTGTTCATTCCACATGGGATTTAGAGTATTACGGTGAATCGGCTTAGTGCGGAAATGGCAGCTATCCAGAGGTATCCCAAGAACATCAACTTCAATGCATGGGCTTCCTGTGCTGCTGGTAGGACAAACGTTCTGTCCAGACACAATCTGAAATACAAATAAGAGGACAGTGGGAACGCACTGATTTCATAAGTTTTCTTTCTCAAATTGAAGAGCCCTTACTCATCCAAGAACAAAATAACCCATTAAAAAACGGTAAGGAGTAGTAACCTACCAAGATATAAAACAAGCTGAAATAGCACTTTTGCAATTTGCTACTTTCTTGTTCTGATAGAAAACAGCAACTATTTCTGGGCAAAAGCTCAAGTGGAAAAACGCCACACTTCCTCAAGCGATCTCCCACCCCATCTATACTATAAAATCCAAAAATATGTGGCTGAAAACGGCTTCCAAATGTACACGACCCTTTTTGCAGCAAGGAAATCTTCAAACAGAAAACGTGTCCCTTTCTTCCTATTCCCCCATTTAATCGTAGCAATTTTATTCTCAGTCATCATCAACATCAGCGTCAGAAGCATTTTAAATACACTTTGTTGCATACAATGGTTTATTTGAAAAGATTATTAACAGTTTTCACTTACTGTAAGTGAATAAATAGCTGGTTCTATGTTGTCTAAATCTCGTTCTAAAGGACAAAAACGTTGATACATTGGACAGTTCTTGTCCCACAAAACAGGTGGTTTCAAAACATATCCACTGCCTCCATTTGCCTCAAACATGGCTGCATTTAGATGCAGAGGAAGATCTGAAAGAAACACAGTAAGAATGTGGTTACTAAGATTTGTTGGTAGGACCACACATTCAAACAAAAATACTTTTGTTTAAAAACTTTTTTAGTTTTTAAAATTCCACTTAATTCCAGTTTTATTCAACAGATTCATTGGACTGCCAGGTCTAAGATATCTTTAAGTCATTGTTGGATCCAGTTAACAGCTCTGGCATTTAGAAGAAGACCTAGCTCTTATACCCCGCTTTTCTCAGCCTTACAGGGATTTAAAGCTTCAAACCTATTCTTCTTCCCACAACAGACACCCTGTGAGGCAGGTGAGGCTGAGAGCTCAGCAGAGAGCTGTGACTAGCCCAAGGTCACCCAGCTGGCTTCATGCGGGAGGGTGGAATCAAACCTGATATTCCCAGACAAGAGTCCGGCTCCCTAACCACTAGACCAAACTGAGAGCATAGAAGAGAGTTATGACTAGTCCAAGGTCAACCAGCTGGCTTTGTGGAGGACTGCAGAATTGGACTGAACCAGGACTATCAGTTAAGAGTGATACTCTAACCACAAGAACAAAGTTGCCTTTTTTAGGCTCAACTTTAACTACCTACAAGTGTTTGGTATCTGGTATGGTGCTGCTAGCAACCCTGCCAGGGATTCTGCAAGGGAAATGCTCTTATAGTGCTGTTTTCAGAGCATTAGCGTCACATTGCATCAATGCAATGCATTTTCTCTGCGTCTTGCAGTTCTAGTACACATGCGAAACATGCAATCCATAATAAAAAGACCAAACAGTGTTTTTTTTTGGTGTTTGAACTGTGCATGTTTTATAACAAGGGATCAGTGAGCCATACCATCGGTTTGGTAATTCAGTGCCACCAGCTGTACCCCATGCAACCAAAATAAAAGAGGATGAGGATTGGATGAGTCAATACGTGTGGCAGCTGGGTATGTTCGTAGCAGCTGGCAGGTGGTATGCTGGATCAGCTTCTGGGAATATCGTCTGCATAAGCGCTTGGCAGCATTCTCATTTAAAGAGGAGATATGGTAACACCTGGGCGTCCTTATAATAGAACTCAGAGATGTCGTAGGGCTAAAAGCAGGTGAACCGGGCTCTTCCCAAGTCTGACGTGCAGTATCAAAGGCGCCTAAAAAATAAACAGTATTTTTCAACTATAGATATACAACCTCACAACACCACTGCGCTATCCCAGAGAAGTATAATATATTAACAGAACCTTTTGATAGGGTTCAAATGGGACTTTAAAGTTGTTGTGGAACTGCACCAGAGCCATGCTGCGCAGAAGGGAGGCTCCTGGACTAGGAACATTCATTACTCATACAGATGTGGACATTCGTATATGAATTGAATGTTATGACATTCTATATTAACATTCGTACAAATATGAATGTTTGGGAAGATTTGTATAAATAGTTTGTACATTCGTTAAACTGGGGATACATATCGGACAGGTATTGATACGTACGCATTCATATAGGATATGTATCCGTATAGGATACCCAGGATCCGTATGCATTCGTATTGAAAAGTTGTATGAATCTGTACAAATACATTTGTATAAAATAGAATCCCACCACATTTGAAGGGGATCTATTTGAGCAAGTACAATTTTTGTAACATTTGATTCGGGCCCCTTCATAAAACAGTTTAAGTGCAGAAAAACCCTATAATTCCAATTAGCCTTTGATATAAACTGCAGACATTTGTTGGAGGGTATTAAAACCATAATAATA
This sequence comes from Aspidoscelis tigris stejnegeri, assembly GCA_023333525.1. NCBI lineage: Eukaryota > Metazoa > Chordata > Lepidosauria > Squamata > Teiidae > Aspidoscelis > Aspidoscelis tigris. The sequence continues at coordinate 82,815,195 of JALMGA010000002.1, read as the reverse complement.
GTCACGATTTTTTTGGAAAATATAATTGCAAAGACTTTATTTTGCTATTCACTTTCTAAGAAGACTTAAAAATCTGACTCCATATGCTTATTTGCCATTTTCACTCAGATTTAAATAAAGATTATTACCTGCCAAAAATCATACAAATATACGCATGCACAGACACACTCTGAAATAGGTCTTTCCACTGAGTAAAACACAAAATGACTGTATTTCTTGCAATTAAATGCTGTTGTAGCAATTCAAGATTTTAATGTAGATATTTTGTATGCAGTGAAGTCATTTTAATGGCTGCACTGCTAATGGAAAATTATTCAAAACCTTGAACGCCATTCAGGCAGCAGCGCGATGTGTTTGATCTTTAACTACTAGGTCTGGTATATATGTGCTGGATTACAGAGCCATTCTTTGTGATCGGTAAGAGAAGATGCTGAGTTTACCTTTTCCAGATGCTTTGGCAAGCATCGCTGGATCCCCTGGGCTCAGTCTTCCAGGATTGTTGCCAAAAATGGACTTCCTGCTTTTTCTCTCCTTACCTCGGTTAGAGCCAGATGGATTTAGAGTTGACAGCCCTATTTCCATTTTTCAAAAGAATACATGCACAGAAATTCATGAGCAAGTTGGCATGGTATTTCTTGCCATTTTTCAATTTTCAATTTTAATGTATCCTGCAGGAAAACTCAGTAAGATATAATGCGACAAAGCCATTCTATCAGCACACAAATTCCTCTCATATTCAAGGATTCTTGTTACTTTACCTTCATGCTCAGAAGCAATACAAGTATGTTTGATCAGAATACTTACAAATTACCTTGCTAGTGTATTATAATAGCAAAAAGTCTGGGATAAGGAAGGCAAGTTAACTTTATAGCTTAGAAGATCCTAATTTCTACAACAAAGTTCCATTATCTGGAAATGATTTTTTTCATCTGTCTTGCTACTAGATTAAGTTGAATGAAAGACAAGTTAAGCAAAATATTTCTTTTTAATCAGTTCAAAGAGTTCAAAAAATCTAAGGCCATGTCTGCATTGGGTCTTATTCTGGATTATATCCTGAAACAGGGACCTGTCATCATAGTAGTGCAGACTATGGTAGACCATAGGTGGGTCAGCTGTAGTCTGCGCCAGCATGCAGAAGGCCGGTCCCTATCCTAGGATATAATCCAGAATAAGACCCATGGAAGAAATGGCCTGAGACACTTAGAATGTATTTTTCTCTAGCACACATTTTACATGCTCTGAAACCATGCACTTAAGTACCTAACATTGTCTTTGGATTATAATCTTCAAAGAAGTTCCGATTAGGTTCACTGTAGAAACTGGACTGAACCCATCTCTCTTTTATCCCTATCCTGAATCCTACAGTAATCTATTCCTGAAGGACCAGGGCCAGCAGAAACAGTATTATTAATAAACTGAGTTAGCATTAAGAGGCAATCGTTGAGAATTCTCTGTGATTTGAAACACCATTCTGCTAATGTGGACACCTTTCAATTCAAGAGTTCAAAACAGTTATGGGCCCAGCTATTCAAGGAACATTTGGGGGCACCTTGTGGTGAAAAAAAATGTTTAGGTGCCTCCAGATGGCAAGAGGTAATTGCAGGATCTTCTTTAAATCCCACAATTGCCTCTCACTGCCACAACCAGACTGTAAGGAGGCAATCCTGGGCTATTAGCATTATTGTTCCTGTTCCCAAGTACCCGGATGTTAGCAATACAGCACCTTTTGTGTCATCTCATCACCCCTGTGCTTGCTATCATCCAGGTATTTGGAACAATAATAATAATGTAAAGAGTGGCACAAAGATGTAAGGAATCAGAATTACAAAAAATCCAAAGTTGTTGCTGGATTTCCCATAATGTAAAGACTATTCCATAACGGGACTTCTTCTCCTCTGAGAAACACTTCTTATCCCTTTTTCCTTATCTATTGATCAATCATGCCTCATGCTCCTCCCTTCATGTGTAACTTCTCTTCCCATGACAAGCAGTTTCTTTCTTCTGTTTTCCCACGGTTGCAGTGGTGTGCAACTTAAAACTTTTGGGTTTTGAAAATTGCTATAAAGATAGCCATAATGAAATCTTAGAGCTGCTTAAATCCTTAATGAAAACTGACACACCGTATTGTGCTATAAGAACTACAGTTATGTGAACCAATAAATGTAGTATACATGAATAAATGCAATAGAGCCTCTTCGTCATTTTGGAATCATTGTACTTGGGCTGCACTGCATTTGTGTGTGATTTAAAAAAAAAATCAAATAATAATAACAGATTGGAATCAAGGAGACGGTTATTGAAGTGCATGAGAAGCTGCAGATAATCATGCTAATAGGAAGATACGAGGCAAAATCTCTTCATTGGAAGAGTCCATGCAAGTGTGGTGGTATGGGACTGTGGAATTCAAGACAAAGAAACGGTCCCTGTGTTTCTCTCAACTATTCCCTTGAGACAAGAAGATTTGAAGCACACTGCATTATGGGAAAATAATGCTTTCCAAGTGGCTTTCCCAATCTGACAAAAGGGCAGAATTTTAGAGGGAAAATGACAATGTTTGCTATTTCACTAATTAATGTGCTACAATCACACTGTAGCATGAGCGAAGCAGAAAAATCATAGATGCAGTGAACACCCAAATGATTAAAAGATTGGTGAAAGTTTCTTTCATTTCACCCTCCGAGTAAGCAGCTTTGTCTTTTCTTGGCCACAGGCATTACTAGAACTGAGCAGGAAAAAAGCCACGAATCAAAAAAATCAGCATCCATATTGAAAAGAAAGGAAGAAGCCATCAGCACGACTGATTTTTTTCGGTAAGAAGCAAACAACCAAAACTGCATTAGGATAAAACATGTTATTTATAGGCCACAATATATCCAGTATATATCTTTCAATCCAATGTACAGCAAGATTAAGAGATTTCCCTACCCCTCATTTTTTATTCCTAAAGGTTCTGAAAATTAATGCCTTATTTTTGCCGCGAGCCAATTTTCCCCTGCAACCCTTCCAGTGTAGCCCTTCTAATAGGCCATTCTCTGCTTGCCGACTATTCTTACTCAATTGAAATTTCCTGCTTTCACTGGTATCCCAGTATAACCCCATTCTTTCAGTTCCCTTGTTGGACTACAGCCCAACCTCTACTGAAAGGATAATTGTCTTGCATGTGTGTATGTATGCACTGTGTGAGATAGACAGGGAATAAAGTATAGAGAATGAAAGGTCAGACATGTGTGCTTGGAAAGAATGTTTCTGGCAACCAAGAAGACAAGGCAGGCTGGGAGTTACTTCTGAAAAAGACACGTGGCTTGCCTAATTTTCCAGAACCTTCCTTGTTCCCAGTGTGGCATCCCTCTTATGGGAAAGATTCAAACACAGAGATTGCTCTCGGCTGCCATGCAGTGGGAAACCAGCCAATTTTTTTAACATTACAAGTTGCAAAAGACGTGAGAACAAGCCATCAAGGATACTTACCAGGGAACTTCACGGCTTGACAGTAGATGACAAGATCAGACAATTCGGGTGCTATTTGTCTACTTTCTTTTTTGTTTTGGGAGAGATAAAATTCTTCATCCAGTTCCATGTCATAAACCTGCATATTGGGTTCAAAGGATCAAAAAAGGATTTCAATATGTGTCCATATTGTGGTTTGTTTTTTTTAATCATATTCACTGAAAGTAGACATTGTTAACCAAGCATCATTTAGCTGCTTTGGACTAAGGCCTTTTCTGCACTGGGACTTATTCTGGATTATATCTTGGAATACGGGACTACCATCCACACACTGGTGTAGGTTTTAATCTACACCAGCGTGCTTCTGTTTTGGGATATTATCCAGAATAAGACTGAGTGCAGAAATGGTCTAAAACTCCCAGGGCCTAAACTGGAAGACATCACATGAAGGCATACTGTATTTTAGACATTGCTAATTTTTATTTTCATATACACCTACAGTTTCTCTTTGCTAGATTAAGAGTGGTATTGCTTTAACCATTTATTAATTTTTAGTTAATTATTAACCAAAGACAAGGCAGCACTGAGGAATTTCATTAGTTCCAGTCAGTGGATTCCTCCCTTATTTGTTTTTTCACATGACATGCACCTTGTCCATCGGAGTTGCTACATATTAAGACATTCTACAGAAGAAACAAAAACAAAGCACTGAGCCATAAGTTCACTGTGTTTAAATCAATCTAAGCATTCAGTTTAAATAAATACTTAGATGGCTAGGATCTGGGTAGTTTAATGCATTCTTCAACAGAAGTTGAACCAGGGGGCATTCTGCAGGCCGCAAAACTAGAGAACTATAATGTATAATCTTCGTCTGGAAATGATTTTGCCAGCTGAATATTCTATATGCTTGGTTAAAAAGTTGCTTTCATTTTTTTTTAAATACAGAGTTCATTAACATCTAGTAAACTATATTTTGCATATTATAAATGAAATTCCAACACATTTTGTGGGATTTTTGAAAGGCATGTATGCAGTGTATAAATCTTGAAAGCTGGAGTACATGCAATTCAAAACCACTACATGGAATTTGAAATAATTCAACAATCATCCCTCTACATATCAGTTTCTTTTTAAAAATGAAAATTAAAGTATAAAATGACTGTTTCCCTTAGCACAGCTTCTTCTAGAACGAGGTGGAACATAAAGAGCATAGCCTTGGTACTTTTCCTCCAAATACATTACATAGTTGTTCTTTTGTGAGGATCATATTTTCACCATTAACAAACTGTAGCCAGAATATTCAGAGGCCCAGCTTTATGCCCTATGCACATTAGCATGCACATTCCGGCTGTGGTCACACCTTGCTGAAACAGCCTGACTTATTAAGAAACAGGACTCAAAGCACACTAACTCCAACTGAACCTGATACCTAATAATTAGGGATGTGCATGAATATTTGTAACATTTGAAATTTGGCTGAATTTGGCCGAATTCGGACATTTGAATCTAATGCTGGCACATTTGAAGATTGACTTTCAAATTCAAATAGAATGTTTTGATACATTTGTATGAAGCTTCATATGGGATTCGTATATGGGATCCGTATGCTATTCGTACGGGATTCATATGGGATTGAACATTTGTATCGAATATGAATCCTATCACATTCAAAGGGGATCTATTCAAACAAATACAAATTTTCTTGCATTTGATTTAATAAGAATCAAATACAAAAACAACATCCCTACTAATAATCGTTCCTCAGTTCATCCTCAGTTTGGGTCATTATGCTCACACCTTTCTGTTCCTGCCCTGAGACCTTTTTACAAGCCTTTTAGATCTCCACCACTCTCCACCATCAAAACAACCCCTGCGCTCTGATAGGATAAAAGTTCTGTCACTCATCACCATGTAATCACACATTAGGTGAAAGGGAAGACAAATCCATGCAGTATCTACTTCAGGCAACATGACGAACTATCTTGCTCCCAGCAGTGCCCCTCCCTCCTCCAACTGCTGTCATGACAAGGCTGGGAACCATCTTGCCTGAGAGGAGTGGAGAAGAGGCAGCAGCCTGGGCTCTGCCATCTTGCTCCCAGCAGTGCCCCCCCTCCTCCAACTGCTCCTATCACAAGATGGCAAGGAGACTATGGCAGGTGATCCCCCAGTTGAGAAACTGTCTGGTCCTGAGGCCGAGCAGGGTGGGACTGAGCAGATGCCGGCTGACCATCTCTACCATCATCCGGTTTGTCATCAATGAAGAGAAAATTCAAAGTAAAGAGAATAGGAAAATTCCAGCAATTAGAACTGAGGAGAAGAATTGGAACCAAAGACCTCGAGTTCTTGCTTTTTGCTGTTCCCTGTTCCATCCCACACCATTTTCCTTTTGTTTCTTGTCTCTTTAGATTGTAAGCCTGAGGGCAGGGACCTGTCTAAAATTAATATAATATTGTAACCTGCCCTGAGACCTTTGGGTATAGGGCGGGATAGAAATACAAATAAATAAATAATAATAATAATAAATAGTATGACTCAGCCCCCTTTAGTCATCTTCCCCAATCACACCCCAAAAATGAAAATAGATTAACACTCTATAACAGCTTGAGACCTTTAAAAATCAGGACTCAAGATTCAAGGGAGGAAAGTCCACAAATAAAATGGACTGGATGAAAAAGATGTGAGTGGTGGGGTCCGAAGGTGAACTGGACTAAAGTGAAGGTGCGACCATAGCCTCACAATACCATATACTGTTGTATGTCAATTACTAGATAAATTATACATAGTACTATTTTGTCATATGTAAGGATAAACAGGACCTAACTGAAGTGCATAAAATCAATCATGGTGTGGATAAGATGAATGGAGTAAAATTCTTTTTCTCTACTGCAGAACACTAGAACCAGATGGCATTCTATGAAGCTGACGGGAAGGAGAGCTAGGGGCAATAAAAGTGAGTATTTTTTTACCCAGAGGGTCACTGGTCTATGGAATCTACTTCCAGAAGAGATGGTGACAACAACCAGCCTGTATAGCTTTAAGGAAAGATTAGATAAACTCATGGAGAACAGGTGTATCAATGGCTACTGGAACGGATGCCTAGGTATTGCGTCCAGGTTGGAGAGACCAGCAGGATGTCTCTGAAGGCCATTTGCAGAGATCTGAGAGCAAGTGAAGGTTTTGCCCTTGTCTTCTGCTTGAATAGCCCATAAGCAATTGGTGGGACATTGTGCTGGACTAGATGGGCTATGGCCTAATCCAGCCAGGATCCTCTTATGTTCATTTTTAGGAGCTTTCTGTTTGCAGAGATAGCTGAAATGTTTTAAAACATGGCAAGATGCCTTTCTGTGAGTAAAACTGTGGAACACGTGCAAGACCAGCCCAACCACCATATCAAAAGCTTTTATAGGCAGTAGCCTATGTTTATCATATGATCATGATCTGAACAAGAGAGATGCCAAAGAGCAGTTTTATGAATTGAAATTTTTTTTGGAGAAAGACTCTAACATGTGATTAAAGCAGGATCCACACTTGTTGGAACCACAAAGCACAAGAAGTGAAACAGCTGCTAATAACCAAATGATTAATATTTTAGGATTGTTTATGGGAGGATGTTATCTCCTTCATTTTTGACTTCAGCTGCTTGATGCATGGAACAGAAGAGAAAAACTTCAAAGGCAAAAAATGAATAAAGTTTACTGGTGACCAAAGCATCAGAACCAATCTAATATTTGTTGACATAAAAAAGTTCCACTAATTTTCGCTGCACTACCTCCCAGGAAGGGGCTTTCAGGCTACAGCTGAAAAGACTTAATGGGCACATGAAGGCCTAACTAGATGTTATGCTAGCGGATGAAGTGTATTTGAGGCAGGATCTTTTAAGCTGCCACAGTCCAGTGTGCTATAAAATTCACCATTAGATTCAGTTCTAGACTTCCAACGGGAACAGGCTTCCAAAGCACATTTTTGGCTGCAGTCAAATAACAGAGGCTCAAGGGTGCAGTAATTTAAAGCTTCACTTTCACCTGCCCATTAATCAAAGGGAGGGACCTATCCACCATCATAGGTTATCTTGTGCAGTGCTGTCCTAGGGCATTTTTGCACTTCCCTTCCTGTCTGTTGGACAGGAAAGGAGCACAATTAACCAACGTTGACTAGCGCTTGCACTTGGAGTGCTAGTCAACATTGGCCTTCTGTCCTCCCACTATCGAATACTTACCTTATTCAATCTGGGGCCCAGTCCTCCTCCTCACCCTGACAATGCTGACACTCTGTGCAAGTGCAGTTGCATCTATGGTAGTTAGAAGTACCAGTGCACTTGTGTGGCACCTCAAAAAACTGTGGAGTGCCAGAAGAACAGTGAATACTCCTGCCCCGGACGCTTCAGGTAAGTGCCTGGTAAACGTTGGTTAACGTGCAGAGCACGATTTTGGGCTCTACATCTAATCAACGAGTAGTAAACTTCTAGTGAGGGCAGGCATGTGTGGATGCTCTTCACCAGAGGTTCACTGCTTCTTCACTAGAGGCTGTACTGCAAACAGGCCTCTACTGTGGGCAACCTGAATGGCCCTTAGAGCTCTCCATCAACAGTCTGGCCCAAAATGGGCCCATTATGGGCCAGACTGTTGATGGAGGACTCTAAGGGTCATTCAGTTTACATGTAGCTCATACCAGCCCAGATTCTTTGAAATTGTTGGCCAGGGCTGTTTCAGCCAGATAAGTCAGCAACGGTGCATTTCCCACACCACTTCCAAATAGTGTCAGGTATGGTATACTGATTCAGAGCCTGAATGTTCTCTGCACGTGGGCTGTTGATTTGATGTACCAGTTAGATAGCTACACGGACCACCTACGAGCAGTTCAAATGTGGAGTAGGCTAAGGCCCCATTTTCACAGCACAGCCCATTTCCAAATGCAGATCGGGTGGTCCAGCCAGTCCCCCTGGCTCAGTCTATCAACTCAGTGTGTGGACAGGGCCAAGGTTTCTAATAGGGATGTGCATGAAGATCAACATTTGAATTTGACTTTTGAATTTGTATTAGAAGATTGACATTTGGATTCAAATTGAATGTTTTAATACATTCGTATGAAGCTTTTTATTGAATTAGTACGGGATATGTATGGGATTCATACGGGATTTGTATGCATTCATGTGGGATTCGTATGAGATTTGTATGGGATAGAACATTCATATCGAATTTGAAATCCACTACATTCAAAGATGATCTACTCGAACAAAGCCAAATTTTCTTGCAATCAATTCAGTATGAATTGCATACCAAAAAAATAATAAAAAAAATTTATGCACATCCTCAGTTTCTAACCATGGGGCAGCTTTGTCTTTACTGCCCCTCTCTCCCAGTTGGAACCACACAAATATAAGCATTACTGCTAGATCCCGAGTCACGCTCAGCAAGGATGGGGAAGAGAGAGCAGCAAGTAGTACCTTTCCCTTAGTGTTGTAAGGAGTGCTATCTGTCTTCTTTATCCTCTTAGCAGTTTCTTCACTGTATTCAAACTGAAGCTTTTCAATAGTTAACTTACTCTCAGGGCGCTCTTCCAGGATGTTATCTGGAAAGCAAGCATTATCTGATTGAGACAGAATACTGAATAATTAAAATATTACCATGCTGCCAAACAACAACTTCAAAGGTAAAACAGTGCAGTCAGCTCCTATCTTACCACTTTGAATTTAGCACATCTGTATTTCCATAAGAAGCAAATTTTCAAACATCTGTGGATTAGTAAGTCAAATCAATTAATTTTTATTTTAGTTTTAAAAATAAGGCATCTAAAATGTTTGTTGCCTTAGGCACTAAACCCAAGCCATTTTTTTGGGGAGGGGTAACAAGGGAGAAGGCGCAACAAGGGAGTGAAGGGTTTACTAACTAATGTTGCCCCTTCACTAATCACCCCAATTTAAGACGAAACAGGGAACTGTACTATATATTTTACATCAACCCCATATCTGTGTGTGAGCCAGAAGTCATTCAGCAATCACAAAACTGCAAGTGGAACATGCAAAATGTTGGAATCACAAAAGAAAGCAATGGAAAAAGGCAGAAACACACAGCCGTGTTTACTAACACGCAAAACTCATAGCCTCCACTCTTAAGTTGTTTGGAAACGTGGTGCTGAAATGCATGCAGTTAGGATGCTTGAGACCAAATGGCCTTTTACCTTCCTGGCTGTTAGGAGCAGGAGAAGCATTAAGGACATCAGCTAGAGGAAAATAGAGTCAGAAAGGGTATAAGAGAAAAGGAAATTAAGAATAAAGCCAGAGAAATGAAAATTACATTCAGGCTACGTAGAGCTATATCATTTTGATACAAAAGTTCACAAAAATACTTTCACAAAATAAATAACTAGTAAGTTTTTCTATCAGAAAACAGAGTGTAAATATCAGTCTTCATATTATACAATATCCAGATTCCTATTATATGTCTGTACCTATGTCCCTATGTAGAAAAGAAGTGGAAAGAATATTAAAAATAAAAATGAAAAATCTCTAATCCCTGCAAACCATCTTCTCTAAGTGGTTTTTAAGATCTCTGAGAGATGCCCTTTCTTCTTCACTACGTGTGAATGTAGCCAAAGTCTACATCTACCTGAGGGGTAAATGGAGGCAATGGGGTGTCCAGAGGGGGTTAAGTCACACACAGTCTCTCCCCTTGTTCACTAAGTTAGTCCTGGGGATCCCAAAAGGGCCTCTGCATGAAGAGTTTCAAGGGCTGTGGTTTGGCATTAGGTATGGGCAGATTTCCCTGGCTTGAGGTGCCCCTCTAGAAAGCAAGATGAAATTGTGAGATCTTCTTTAGATCCTGCAATTGTTCATCACCACTGCCAGATGGCATAAGGCAATCCTGGCCAACCTCAGACTCTTCTTCTATCTGTTCCAAAATACCCAAATGTTAGCTCCTGTGGCTGATTATGGAAACTCCCATCACCTGAGCAGACATGGCTCTCAACAATTCTCATTTTAGCAGCCACTCAGATGAGCATTTTTGGTGGTCAATTTAATTAAATTTTTTGACCGGCCTCCCAAATCAATGCAACTCAAATAAATTGCTCCGGTGTTGTGTTCTGTGCTCCCCAAAGCGGCAACTGCTTTGAGAACGCATTTCTGCAGCACCTCAAAGCTTCAAGACACGTTTTTGCCTCTCTTCCCTGATACGCGTGGAGAGAACAGACCAGAGCAACCACTTCATCCAAGGCTTCCAATTATGTTGCGAATGTGGGAGCACCAACTCATCAACCATCCTTTCAACTTGAGCAGAGACAGCAGCACTGGCTTCCCTCTCTAGTAAACCACAAATGCTGCTGCCGCTGCTGCAACACATTGGGGCAATCTGGACCTGCCGCTTCAGTTGGCTGTTCTTAAAAGAATGAAAATGTTTTACAAAGAGCTGGTGTGTGGATCCCATCATAAGCTGGAAGCTCTGCCCAAGGAGGGGGAGAACTTTGTCACATTACCTGGGGGTTGTTTAGTGGCGGCAGCCTAGACCACCCTGTATGCTGGCTGGCTCTCATGCCCGGCTGGCACTGATATCATGGAGGGGAGGACTGACTCCGGATCTTTTACCAGCTGCTTTGGGCTCTAACTGGCCTAAGCTGTTTCAGGATTTAATGATGGAGTCATGAGAGCTGACATCTGAGGCAAGTGAGGTTTGCAGTTCCTTAGATGTTCGTCTGGGTTCTTTTGTGACTTCATGGATAAGTTGTTGATGTAGTCTTGGAGAAATTTTTGGAAGGTTGGCTATTTCTAGTAAAAATCATCATCATTCCACATTTTCTCCTTAAAGCTTCAAGAAATGGCTTTGTAACCCTTTCCAGACTGATACATTGCAGTAACTTTCTTTCCCAACTCTCCTGGAATTTCTTTTGACTGTGATATAGTGCAAATGTTCTACTTCAAATGATGATTGGAGTCAAGGGCTGACAGTAATCTGATTGACCCCAATGATCAATTAAATTTGCTTCACTCATTGATTGGGTAACTAAAGGAAAATTACTTTCTCATATGGGTGATAAAGGTGCTGGATAACTTCCTGTTTGAAGATCTGAAACAATTATGTGTGACAAATATGCAAAAACAGAAGAAAGGAATTGGGGCAAATAATAAATTATACTTTGATTTTATGTAAATTGCCTTAGCAAAATTTTATTTTTGAAAGATGGCACAGAAAAGTATTTATTACAATGTTCAGAAACTAAATAGAATTTACACAACCTAAGAAAGTGAAAGTGTTAAAACTAATACACTTTGGCTGCGTTCCCACTCATGTTAAAAAGCGATTTCAAAATTATCTGAACTTTCTTTGTCCCCATTACCAATTCAGTTCAGGTGTTTTTTGAGGAATAAATTGCTAAAAATTGCAATTAAAAAACCTCTGTATTTTCAGGTGTTTTCCCCATTTTTGCTCTTAAAATGCTTTTTCTTTATTCCTTAAGTGTGTTTGTGTACACAGGAGTGCTTGGCTCCCTTATTTTTATTTTTATCTTTACTTCTAAGCAAGTCTGTGATTGGGAGGAAGGACACAGGGGTCAAAACTGAGGGGGCTCCATCTCTGCCCCCCCTTTTTTTTTTTTTACAAATTATGATTTTAAGAAGGGCATCCATGGAGGTCTGTGGGAAACAAACGGTGGCAGCCAAAGCAGGAGGGAGGGGAAGCTGGGATTCCCCACCATTGGCCACGTCATCAGATCAAACCCAATGGGGAGAGAGTGGTGGGCAAAGGGTGGGGAGGAAAAAAACGCTTTTCCCAATGCGTTTTTTGGAAGTGTTTTCTGCGGGAACACAATTCAGGGTTGACTGCGATTGCCACATGCGCATTTGCAACTGGTTTTGTTGTTTCGTTTTTACAGCCTTTTTATAGCATGAGTGGGAACGCAGCCTAGGTGTAGATAATAACACATTCTAAATCTGTTCTAAAATATAAACATTTTCCCAGTACTTTTTATAAACAGTGTTTACCTATTGCACATAATGGATAACTTAAAACTTTAAAAATGCATTTTAATCTGAATTGTACCATGACAAATAGGGGTTATGCGGATAGAAACAGAAGTACTGTAATTTTAAAATACTATGCCAGCGTCAAGCTTTCCAAACCAGAGTAACTGCATTTTTATTTACCATCAGACAAAGATTCGTAGTCATAGTCATAGTCATCTTCTTCATCTTCATCTTCTTCATTAGCATTAGCAAGACTTCCTATGTTACTACCATTGCTTGCCTGCGCCTGCATATACGCCAGCTGATGAGCCTGTAACATGTAGACATATTTTAAAGATACAATAAGAATCTACAAAAACCAAAAATACAATTTTTTTCTCACTAGTATGTTACATTATTATACATTATCACAATCTTTGCTTAGCTCTGCCAGTTGAGCAACATGATTGCAGCTTCTCTATATATTTTTTAAAAAACAACATCACAGGACAGCCTAACTTTGGGCAGTCATAAGATGATATTTATTTTCAATGATTGAAAACATATGGATAAAAGTAAGGTTGTTGATGCAACATTGATCATAGCATTAAAACAAATGATAACTTGTTTATGTATTTCTATTTGGGATGGGTGAATCATATTTGTCAGGTTCACAATAAGTACAAATTCATATGAATTTGAACATCTGCATTTGAATGAAATATTGGCATTTGAATGCGAAGTAAATGCTTTTGTGTATTTGTTCAAAGCTTCATTATATTTGCAAAGGTGAGGAGGCAGCAAAGCAGCTATGATGGCCGCGTCCACATGGAGTAAAAAAAAAAAAAACAGGGTGGAAGCGAAACAGCTTAATGCGAATCTTAATTCGCATTAACCTGTCCACATGCTAATGGAGGACAATGCGGGTTCCAGGCAAACTCGCCCATCCCCATGAAAACCGCGGTAAATCCCTTCACTGGGATACTGCAATTTTCTCTACCCCTTCCCCCCTTGCCTGAGCGTGCAAACACATACATGCAGACACAGACAGGGGGGAATCTCTCCTAAGAAATGTCCTCCTCCTCCTCCCCTCCCCTCCCCCCTCCCGACCCTGACCCCTCCTTCACAACTTTACATGCACGCACGCACGCACGCTTACACGGACACACGGGCAGGGGGGAATCCCTCCTGACCAACTCCTTCCTTCCTCCTCCCCTCTCTCTCCCTCCTCTACGCACACACACACACACAACACACACGCATGGGCAAGGGGGAATCCCTCCTAAGGAATGTCCTCTTCCTCCCCTCCCCCCTCCTGACCCTGAGCCCTCCTTCACACACTTCACACACATGCACGCATGGACAGACAGGGGAATCCCTCCTGACCAACTCCTTCCTTCCTCCTCGCCTCCCCCCCTCTCTCCCTCCTCTACGCGCACACACACACACAACACACACGCATGGGCAGGGGAGAATCCCTCCTAAGGAACGTTCTCCTCCTCCCCTCCCCCTCCTGACCCACATGCACGCACGGACAGACAGACAGGGGAATCCCTCCTGACCAACTCCTCTCCCCCCTCCTCGCCTTCCCCCCACTCTTCTTCCTCCAGCCCCTGGTGAAAGCTCGCTGTCTGCCTCTTTTTCCCCTGTCAGTTGCCTAGCAGATTTGAGGTTGCAAAAGGAGGCAGACAAGGAGCTTTAACCACACTAAAATCCTGTCCTTTGCCTTGCATACTTGCTGGCTACAAGTCTACCTTGGAGCCAGGAAGCATGCAAGGCAAAGGACAGGATTTTAGCAAAGGGGGAACAGTTGCCATCGCAGCGTTAGTGGTGGGGACAGCAAAGCCCTGCCTGCTAATGCTGCGATGGTAACCGTGAGTGTCCCCATGCCCCCTTTATAACCTGCTCTTCTACCGTAATTTGGTATGAGTACTGTTATAAAGTTTTTTTAAAAAAAATTCAAAGTAGAGGGTTTTATTCTGCTGTAAGCCTGAATTAGGGCTTTGTATGTGGACGACTGCGAGGCAAAATTGCTTTCACCTCACATTCTCCTTGACATGTGGACGAGCCCACAGTCACTTCTGCATCAGATTCAAAGACTACTTGGAACAGATTTGGAGGCAATTCGGAGGTGTAACTGGTGGCAGGGATTTGAAGCGGATTCGAATAGCATTCAAAGAGCATTTGCAGCAGATTTGAATCTTATTATACTTGATGTGGGTCTATTTCCACAAATGTCAGAGATGGTGGACCGATGTTCTTCTCCTTTATCATGCTAATTCAAAGGTTTTTAAAGCCCCTGGGAACCTCAAGAAGAACCCTATATGCTGGTGTGTGGGAACTTCAAAAACAAAACAAAAACAAAACAAAACCCTTGCAAAACAGAGCCATACAGGAGAGGGACTTCTGTCTATGCCTTCCTTCTCTGGTTGCTGCTGCCTGAATGTTGTATCAGGATGTTTGTGCTATACATCAAGAAGACATGATATTTACTTGTCCTAGCCTAGTGTTTACAGCTAGTCCTCAGGCTTGGCTTTCTTGACAGTCCTTATTTATTTATTTATATTTATATTTATATCCCGCCCTGTACCCGAGGGTCTCCAGTGTAACTTATAGTATAACTGAATATTCACAAGCCCCTTCCATCAGGTATAGGAAGTGAGATTATTTATACATCTTACTAATGCCCAAAATGTTACATAATTCATATCAGTTTACAAAGAGAGCTCTTACCTTTTGTTTTAATATATCCACTGGAGTTTGATGAGCTTTGAGCTTTTTGTTTTTAAGCAAAATCCGCCTTTGCAATTGATGGGGAGAAGGTAGCATTGGGTCATCAGAAAAGTCACTCTCAAATAAAAATTTAGTTACCAGCTTATCTCCAAATGTGTTCTGGAATAATAACATTATATAAGGCATTATGAACACAGTACTACAATCTAAAATGTTTAAATGCTACCATAGCCCACACTGTTAACCAACCTTAAAAATGTCGGCCATCTTTCGCTGCTGGGGCAAGGAGCAATGGTTCTCAATGGATATGATGACCGGCATGTCTGAGGTAATAAATGCACTACGATCAATGGCTTCAACTACTTCCTGTAAGATGAAAATGCAACCAGAAGTCCGTTATTTTTCTACTGCATTTATAATGCAGGGCCTTCTGCCTTGTAAATTCCTAAATGAAGATACTCCAGGAGGAAGAAGGAGCATAACAGCATTTCAAACTTCGCTGAAATAAATATGAAAACCAAGCTTATGTGTAAGGATGCCTCCAGATGATGGTCGGATAACCCACTAGAAAGTGATGATGTGGGGTATGGCTACCCTGCCATTAATGCTTCCTAGTCAGACAGCGCCAGCTACAATGCTATTTTTGAATGTTTTAGTGACACACGTATTTGCGTACTTGGCCAGCACTGAGAACTCAGAAGTGTGAGTCACTACCACCATGTATGCAAAGCTGTCAGTTTGGGCTACCATGAATACATGGTGGATGACGTGATGATGCCAACTACGTCCCAGGGTAGAAAAATGTGCTATTGCTGGAAAACCCACGAATACCATTTAGCACTTATATTTGGGAGGAGGAACAGAACTGTGTTGGGGTTGCCACAGATATATGTGGTGACTCCACCACAGTGGGATTATAATGGTGCTATATTCCCCTCATCTGGATGGGGCCCATGTTCTGGATTCTTACATGAACTGGATTTATAAATAAGGAATGAAAAGGGAGCTGCAGAGTTCCAGATATAACATCACCCTGTGATTTCAAATCTTATGAGAACATCACAGGGGACTATTATCTGCTGTGCATGATACCTATGTTCTGCACTATCTCAAGACAGAGATTGCCTGAAGAGGCAACAGGGGTACAGTGGGACTGCATGTTGAGGTATGAAGGTCAAATAAGACACCTGGGGGGGATGAAGGGGGGGGGAAACATTTCCCAAGATTTCTCTTTCCTCTCTCCCATGACCATGTGGTTATTTTTTTCTTCCTATTGATACAGAAATTTCCGCATGTAACTAGAGGGCACATTTGTAGTGGAAAAAATTCTCTCTGGAGGTTCCTTATACAACAGAGATCACTTTATTCCCGTTGATGCAGTTATGGCCCCCTACAGCAGAAGCTGCACTTAAATAACACAAGAAGACAGGAGATTCACACAGCCTTGGGAGTACAACTAAGCATACAGTCATATACTGATTTACATAGTCTGGATGATATTAGTGTACTATTTCTGTTAATTTCATTTTTTAATGAACATAAGCTGCTCTGATGGTCTGTTGACTGGGGTTCCATTTTGCATTCTAACTATTTAAATTTTCAGATCAAATCAAATATTTATTAATATCCAAGACCTGCCCAAGTAGAACATGAATTAGAGTAGATGGCAATATAATAAAAGGAGAACACTTAAATATAGGCGCAGAGTTTTAAAAAGGCCATGTTTTACTCTCCTGTTACATGAATTCAACTTATCAAGACAATAACATAATTTAACTCCAGAATATACTGAAGGGTGGTGTGTATTGCAGGTGTATTCCATAGAAGCAAATGACTTTATAAAGGATCCTAGGAATGCTAACTGACAAGAATAGGAAAATAAAAAAAATAATTACCATGACCTTGAAATCTATTTAATATTGGTTGTATAAAAATATTTCTTAGCCTAAGGGAAAAGTGTAGCAAAACATACTCCACTATTTTGATTTGATCCTGTTCAGACAGCTAACCAACCTAACAACACCTTCAAAGACAAGAGAAGCCAACATTTTTCTGAACGCTAATTTCAGCACTGAGGCATAATTATGAACGTATGCATACCTTAAAAGGAATCTTAGTTGTGAGTGTATGGCCATGATAAATTACAGGCATTCCATCATCTCCATCCCAGCAGTCTAATTCCACACTTCTGCAGCCTTGCAACAGAACCTGAAAGAATAACACGATGGCATATTTCTTCTACCTAACCATATGCCACATTAAAGAGGTGCGATTTTAAATCTTTCACTGAGTTTAACTGACTTACAAAACAGGTCAAAATATAAACGTTGTAAAAACACTGAACCCATTTGTCAAAGGCTTTTAACGTGAAAAAGTAAAGTCTTCTTTTAAAAACGATGTTTTATCACTACTAACATATACATAACTCAGTTTTCCCAGCTATAGCATCTCATCACTACCAATTCATACATCACTCAATTTCCCAGCTTGTTTAACTGTTAAGCCCTGCTATTAATTCCTCTGCACCTGTGTTTAGATAAGAAAGATTCACAGCCAGTTCAGATGCATGTGTGTGTATGTGCGGACACATACAAAGAAAACAGATTTGATCTGAAGTTTCTCTCAAAGTCAGCCACATTTTACCCATGAAATTATTTGCCCTCTGCTCTTATACATGCCCCCTCACAAGTAAAAACCTGATTGGGAACACAAGATGTTTTTGAGCACCCCAATATAGGAAAAAACATGTGTTTTAAGGACTAACTTAGACGTATTCCTATAATGGAGATATGTATGTAACAAATACTTCTTACAATCCCATGCATATAGATACATTGGAATCAATCTGGAAACCAAGGAGAAACAAGTACAGTGAAAAATTATTTTGCTTTTGAGAGGCGTGAGATGAAATTTCTGTAGACTCTTTAATACATCGGACACCAAGATACTAAACTCAAATCTATTTAGTGTTCTGTTCTGATTTCAAGGAATACGCAAGAACCTTTCAGTGCAAACTTCTAATTACTGCCACTTGACCTAATTAGGAACATTTTACAAAACGATAGAGGCCATTTAGATAAGACCCATCTAGACCCATTTCAATCTGGCTTCAGGCCTGCTTATGGCACAGAAACCACCTTGGTCATCCTGGTTGATGATCTCCTCCAGGAGAAAGACAGGGAGAATGCTACCCTGTTGGTTCTCCTGGACCTCTCAGCAGCTTTTGATACCATTGACCATGGTATCTTTCTTGAGAGGCTATGGAGTTTAGGAATTGGAGTCAGTGCTTGGCATTGACTCTGCTCCTATCTCCAGAGCCTATCTCAGAGAGTGGTTGTGGAAGATATTGATTTGCCACCCTGGGAACTCACTTGTGGGGTTCCCCAGGGGTCAATCTTATCTCTCATGTTATTTAATATCTATATGAAGCCGCTGGGAGAGATCATGAGGAGATTTCGAGTGAGGTGTCATCAATATGCAGATGATACCCACCTCTATATCTCTGTGCCATCTGAATCAGGAGAGGTGGCTGAAGTGCTTGACAGGTGCTTGGAAGTGGTAATGGGCTGGATGGGGGCCAATAAAATGAAGCTGAATCCAAACAAGACAGAGGTGCTGTGTGTCCATGTCGTTGGGAGATACCCTGTCCTTGATGGGGTTGCAATACCCTATCAAGGACATTAACACTCGAAGCTCAGGTGGAGGCCATGGCCAGGAGTGCCTACTCCCAACTACAGTTGCTGGGTCAACTGAAACCTTTTTTGGACAGAGATGACTTGGCCACAGTTATCCAGTTATCCATGCTCTGGTAACCTCCAGGTTGGACTATTGTAATGCACTCTACATGGGGCTTTCCTTGAAGATGGTTCGGAAGTTGTAGCTAGTGCAAAATACAGCTGTCAGAGTGCTGACCGGGACAGCTAGCTGGATGCATATCACGCTGGTCTTGAAAGAATTGCATTGGCTGCCAATTCGCTACTGAGCCCAATTCAAGGTGTTAACTTTGACTTACAAGGGCCTAAATGACTTGAGCCCCAAATATCTAAAGGAACACCTTCTCCCCTATCGGCTTGCCCATGTCTTAAGATCTGGAGGGGAGGCCCTCCTGGTTGTCCCACCACCTTCAGCAGCTAGGTGGGTGGGCACCTGGGAGAGGGTCTTTTCAGTAGTGGCTGACAGGCTATGGAATGGTCTCCCCCTTGAGGTGTGTCAGGCCCCTTCTCTGTTTGTGTTCAGGAAGGCGGTGAAGACGCACCTCTTCACTCAGGCCTTTGGTTAAACGTTGCTTATGTTTCCCCCCATGGCAAACTACTGTTTTAACCAATTTTGCATTGTTTTTATCATGTTGGTTTTTAAATTGTACTGGTTATTATTGTTTTGATATAGTTTTTTATTTGTTTGATTTTAAAGGTTGTTACCCACCTGGAGACCCTCAGGTATAGGGCAGGATATAAATATAAATAAATAAAATAAAAATAAGTCCACTCTTCTTCAGACTATAGTTACCTGTTGGCATCATGAGATTATAGTATATGTCATGAGATTATAATTTTTTCAGGTATATTTGAGCAGCTGTTAGAGCTAGAATAATTCCTAATGACTTAACTGATGTCTTGATTACCACAGCACTTGTATAGACCTCCAATATTCATCTATACTTGTTTTCATGTCTAAAATATTACATAACATTCCTAGAAACATCACTCTTTAGTATACAATTTAGTAGAGATTTTCAGCACAACTTACAAGATACTGAATGACGCTTTGACATTTAAATGAACTAACATATTAGCTCAATCTTTCCTGTGGGAAAGTCTAATTTTAGCAAGTCAGATCAGACAGGCTTGCATTTAAACGCTATGCCTCTCAAATGAAAACTGCCTCTTTTCTCTGCCTTAGAACAAAGCTTAAATATATTGCAAAAAAGCATCTAAGCACATTTGTGCATACAAGCCGTTTTCCCACACATTTTGTTTTCATAGGCCTTACAAGCAAGTACACTTAGGTTTAAAAAGCAGGAAGGGGTCATGCTTCTTGGTCTTCCTAAACAAACAAACAAATCCTTGAAGGAAAAAAGGGCAACAGATTCACTTTCTATACCTGGCTGTAAAGTTCTACTGAGGATTCGCCTTTAAGTTGATGTCCAGTGAGGTAAGTATTGTGTGAAGATTCTATGTAATAATAGGACAGCGGAAGTAGCAAATCTTCTACATTTTCTTGAGATTCATTGTTCATAGAGGCAAAATTATCTTTATCCATCAAAAACCTAGAAATTCAAAAGGAGATTATAAAAGATACACAAGGCAGAAAAAACCCCAATATTGAAATACTTCATAAGTAATTACCGTGCAAATCCTTCAAATGACATTAATCCCTGCTGGCACATATTGATGCTAGGTTCAAATTTCTGCAAGAGAAGAAAAAGAATATCAATAATCAGGAGTAAAAACAAAATATTTTATTTATCTCCCTCAATCTGAAGTTTCCCAGGGTAGAAAACTGTGTATCTTAAAACAGTAAAATCATACAATATACATAGATTTAAAAACAAGAAAATGAAGAATTAGTTCCTTTCAGCACTGGCCCTTATTCCGGATTATATTCTAGAATATTCTGTTTGCTTGCTAGTGCAGACTATAGAAAGCCCCCAGAGGGACCATCCATATACTGTACCAGCATGTGGGTGACAGCCCCCTATTTGGGGATGTATCTGGAATAAGTCCCAGTGCATCAAGGGCTTAGACAGTTTTTTTGACTCACAATTTATGATCACTGAATGTATGCATGTCCTACTTAAAGGCAGAATGTGATGATGGCAGAAAATGAGGAATGGACATTTGTTGCAAAGCTTTCTTCCTCCTCTTTTCTCTGACTCATGTCTTCCTCTTTTGTCTCCAGTATCTCATTAGGTTCCCATGAAACTTACTCCATCCTTCTCAACAGCAACTACCATTTCATCTTCCAGACAACTCCGTACTCCATTCCACAAGTATAGCTGGTACCCAGAGGCCAGGATGGTGTAGCTGGCCTCTCATCTATCAGTTATTTAGCATGGAACCAATCACTATCAAAACAGATGTGAGTGCTCCACGTTGCCATAAAAAGCCTGGGTGCAAATTCACACTTATGTAACAATAATGTATCACACTTCACAAAATATATCTGGGCCCACTTTGTTAGATGGCATTTTGTGCATGATCAGACATTGTATTTAATCAGTTTAGAAGCTGCTTTCAATTCTGAATGCCCTGAGAAAGAACTGGGCTTTCCACACATTTTCTGGACTAAATTGCCGAAATCAGGACTATTTTGCATTCAGATTAAGTGAGTTCTTAGCCTCTTTCAAATTATTAACACATTTTAATTCAGGAAGTGAGAACATGCAAGTACTCTTGGGAGGGAATTGTACTTTTTTGGGCATATTTCCCATTTCTTCCTGTCCAATGATATTTATTGTGGACATTCTAACAGGAGGGTGATAGCATCACTATTAGGGTGGGAAGTGTGAACAAAAGAGAATATATAGTAGAAATTACACTTTGTTTGCCTTCTTTCTTTCCTGTCCCTCCAAGGAGGACAACATATGCTCCATTTTCCTTTCTCTCCCATCCCTGCAGGAAGGACAACATATTCTCCATGTTCTTATGGCAACACACAAG
The DNA here is from genome assembly GCA_023333525.1 of Aspidoscelis tigris stejnegeri. Taxonomy (NCBI): domain Eukaryota; kingdom Metazoa; phylum Chordata; class Lepidosauria; order Squamata; family Teiidae; genus Aspidoscelis; species Aspidoscelis tigris. The sequence continues at coordinate 82,793,424 of JALMGA010000002.1, read as the reverse complement.
GGAAACAACATTTCCTTTCATTAAAAGGGAATTCAGTGGCTTCAGGGCAAACACCATGGCATAGCCCATTGATCTTCTCCAAGAATGGCCAGGGATGGAGGCGGGGTATGTCTAAGCTGGACCTCTTTGGGGGCACAGTCACCATCAACTTCACCAATTTAATTGTGGAACACATGCCAGGGGAGGTGGAGGCCATTAGCTGACCACTAGCTCCATTACCATGAAAATTGATCCCTTTACACATTCTCCCCTGTTCACTGACGTGTCCTCCACTGCATGCTGCTTTGGAACTGCACATTTGTGCAAAATTGCAATTACAAAGGAAAAGAAACTGAGATCTGGCTTTCAAGAAGCTTTACTGTGTTGTACAGGTGGAAGTGAAGTTGGACTTCAGTGGAAACAGGCTAGAAGAAAAGGAACAAGCGGTGGATGAGAGCAAGCAGCACCCCCATTGCAGCTGCTTTGAAATTGCAAAGTAGCACAAAATGGCAACGAAAAAGGAAAAGAAAGTGAGACCAGGTTTTACAGAAGCTCTGCTGTGTAGATGTGGAACTGAAGTTGTGTTTGGGTGAATACAGGCTGGAAGGGAAGCTTATTGTCACAAAAATATTTTGTTTTTATTTTTTTTGGTGGCTTATGTGAACTTTCCCCAATTATTCACCCTTTTTTTGGACAGCTAGAATGATTTTCAAAAATTCATTAAAATGATTGGGTGGCAAGCACTCCAAGCTTTGCAACATCCATCATTTCAGGAGAATATGCAGAATCTTCTAAGGTTTTTGTGTTTTGTTCTGGGCTCAAAAGAAAACACAAGAAACATTCAGTGCAAACCTCTGTTATGAAATGCCAAATATACATGCACAGACCTAAACCATGGGAAATGGAGCGGGGAGGGGTAAGTGACCATTTTGTGCTATGGAACTTGTTCAGGACAGCTGCATGAAACAAACAAGGAAACAACCTGAGTTGGCCGCAACCCCCATTTTCGCCTTCCCCTCCTGTCTCTCAAAAACTCTGGGTCTGTCTCAGTTCCCTCCGAAAGCAGGTTGTTTTGCTGGTTGTACCAATCAGGACTATCTCATTAGACTCAGGGCAGGGAAACTCCATGTAAACAAGGTAAACATTTCAAGAAGCAGTATTCAGATGCAAAGCAGGCTTCACTGGACTGATCATATTTAATCACTACCTATTATTTATCAACTTGAAGTTGTCTGAAGTATCTATAAATTTTGATGAAGGGTGTTTCCTTGCAACAGCTGGTAGATCATGTTCTCAATGTTTTGGAGTATTTGAAGCCCATGTCCCTGATCAGCCAAGGAAAGATCTCTGTATCCCAAAGGCCTTTGAATTTTCCTGCTGCTGCAGAAGTTTGGGGCATCTTGATGTCTGCAATTCTAAAGGTAGGTTTACTTGAACTTTAGGCACTTTAGTCGACTAGTTATAACATTCTGCTTATTTTAAAATTCTTTTAAATTGATTTTTAAACAATATACAATAATAGGTAAAAGTTTGCTTATCCCGAGTATTAGGGTTTTTTTTTTTTTTTGTAAATATTCATTAGGTTTTCTGGGCCTTCTTCCCCACACTTAAGTGAGGTGGTTCAGCTAACCTATTCCTCTGGAGTGCTGGAACTTTTCCAATCTGAACTTTATCCTTGACCAAGCCTGTCTTTAGTAGAAGTTCAGTGTCCATTTAGAACTTTGAACAATCCCCTTGGTTGGATCTGATTGAGGAACTGAAGCCACCAGAGAGGCTGTATGGTCTCCTTCCTGTCCCAACACTTCCTCCTTCTTTCTAGACTCTCTGGGAAAACAAAATTACTTTCTTTCAAAACCAAAATTTGACTGCCAGATTGATGGCCAGGGCAAATTCATGACATTTTGACAACCAAAGGAGGTAGCTAATTGGTTTCATTAATCACAGGAGTTAAATTCATCCTGGGAGAGGTGATCAGCCCACTGAGTCACACCTCCCTTGCCTTATGTTCTCACAGCTCAGTCTTCCTAGTTTTGCTTAGCAGTGCCTTCTGATTGGCCCGTAAGCCCTATCATCGAAAACATTTATCCCTTTCCTTACTGAGCTGTATTAGAGCTGCTGAATCACTGCCTGAAAATTTGTATCATGCTGCTCAAGTTGCTCATTTGTGTCTAAGGCTGCATCTCCAAGCAACTTATTTGCCTCTCTAGTTTCCCTCTACCGTCCCTCTATTCCAGCAAACTTTAAAAGTGCTGTTCAATTCCGGAATAAGTGTCCACATGAGGCTCAACAAAACGCGCATTTAAAACACACCTTCTGTCCCCATGGAAATGTGTTTTCTTTGCCCACATTTTTTTCTAACTGCCCCCTCTCTTGTTCATAGGGTGCCGGTGGGAACGGGGACTGTGCTCTACGTGGCCACAACCAGGAAGAAACCCCCAACAAGTCCAAAGGAAAAATAGCCATCAGTTCTCTGTTCGTCTCCCAGATCTCCGCCCCCCGAAATGGCTTCCTGTGCCAGCAAAGGCAGCGGCTGCAGCCATTGGCCACGCGATCGTTTGCTCATTCACTCTCAACACTTTCCCTCTGATCACTGTCAAAATCCACCCCATATAGCAGCGGTGACTGTAGCAATCCACCCACTTCACACCTGATAACAATGTTGCAATTCTCCGCAATTCTGGCTCTTTGAAAGTTCTGACCTTTAGAAAGGGAAAGGAAGGTAAGCTGCTGCAGTTCTGGGAGATGTCTGAATGTTTTATGGCTGTGTGTGCAGGCGACAATCCCCACCCCTTTTGCCACGGAGCGTCCCCATGGTAAATGCTGCCAGGAAAACCCATGGCTTCCAAAAAGTGCGCTGGTAGTCTTCTTTAAAGTGCACTTTTTTCCCCGTGGATTTTCCTCCTTTTGTGGCACTGGAAGCTTGGAGAAAAGCCAGGCATGGGGGTACTTGGAGGCAAAAGAAGCTTTTTAGCAGGCTTTTTATTGCTTGGGGATGCAGCTTAAGTCCCACCACCATAAAGCAAACAATGTCACAATCTACCTGCTTATTTCCCCAAAACTCCTGCACTTAAGAACATCTTGGATGCATATTGAGAGCAGTTCTAAAGAATTTTAATTCTTATTTATTTATTTATATTCAGATCCCACCCTATACACAAAGGTTTCAGGACGGGTGACAACCTTTAAAACAGCAATTTACAAACCAGTGTATAAAAATTTAGTAATGTTTCTTAAAATCACAGGCCATTTAGATGAATGAGCCCACTCTCCTTTCAACCACAGCTACCTTTCGAAGTCACACTGTTTCATCATGAGAAACGGCCTTCGTCACTGACACAATTTCAGCATCCAGCTTTGCCCTACAGAAAACTCATGAAGTCAACAAACAAGCAATAGAAACAAGCAGATGCATTCCGATTACTCTGTTTTACAAACCTGTATAATACTGAGAATTTCATCATATGTGTAGTGTTCTCCTTGACAATTTACTAAGAAATCATTGAGTTGCTGGATACCCACTCCAAATACTCCTAAAGATGTGCTCTCTACTCCAGTGCCATTAGTAACAATGCTTGCTGCAGCAATAGCATCAGAAATTTGCCGCTGATTGTCTGATAGCTGTTGTCTGCTTTTTATGAACAGGCCCAAATCTGATATATTCCTAGTTAGCAAATCTAAAAAGACAAAAATAAAAGAAATACAGGCCTTCAGAAAAACACTTGTTTAATAAACTGAGGGGGGAAATCCAACTTACTCAATTTCAAAATCTCTAAGCAAAAGAGGTTACCCTATACTTTAACATATTTTCAAATTATTCCATGCTTAGAATTAATTTGATTTCATTCAGAACTTTTATTTACAAAACCACAAATCCGTTAACTTTTGAACAAAATATCTTTAAATGACATCACTCAGAAAAAGAAAAAAACTGAATGCATTATTCACATTGGTTCCAAAAGTAATAAAAACAAGTTGACTAAGCATTTCCTAGCAGCTCTAAAAAAAACGTACAGGAAATAATATCTGGTTAACTTTTTTAAAAAAAGATATTGATCAATATCTGTACCCATGCAGAATGCATCAAAGGGACCTAAAGTATTTTTATGGGCATTGTGTACAGGATAAGTAGATTCACAGTTGTCTCTTCATATTCAAATATTTGCATACTGATGAATAAGTAAATGTAGGGATTCTCTGCTTCTGCAGCCTTCATAATTGTGAGTTAACATGAGGTTTCCAAGCAGCACATGAGGTTTAGAGAAGAGGTGGTGAATGCTTTGAGGTATCTTGAAGAACGTAGAGTGGGTGCTTTTGAGAGATTCAAAAAGCAAGAATGACTGGGTGTTCAGGGAAGATTTTAAGAGTACTTTTTGGCCCTGTCCCCATGCTCAAAATAATCCGAAAGTATTCCGTGTCTGCCCCGGAGGGTCTCCATGCAAAGGCCTAATACAGGTTGCCTGGGTGACAAAACCTCCACTATTAACTGTACTCCTTCCAAAATAAGGGGCTTAACACGTATTGTCCTGGTGCCATGTGGACACTCCAGGAGTATTAGGGGCAGAGCTTGGCGGCCACAGTATTACAAACACAACACAGATCATCCCTTTCCTCGGCCATGACAGTTAAAAGCATAACCAAAAGTAATAACATCTTTTAAAAGCATAAGCAGGTCATTCCTTTCCACTGCAGGTTATTGGAGGTGTACACGTGTGTGTATGAGAATGGGGAAGAGAGAAGGAGGAGGTAGGAGGAGGACGATCCAATTTCCTCCTGTCTGTGCGTGGATCGTTTTGTTTGATACGTTGGATTTTAAATGTTGTTACCTACCCTGAGACCTTTGATTATAGGCTGGAATATAAATATAAATAATAAATAAAATAAAAATAAATAATAGATAACTAAGTGAAGTATATTTCACAGCTAGCAGATAAATAATCCACAATTCTAATTTGGTAAAATGTTTTAAACACTTGACTATTGACCTTGCAGTAAAATGATAAGAAGCAGATCATAACTGGAGAAACTGGGATCTGAAACAAAATTCCTAAGTTAGAGTTAAACAAATTTATGGAGATCAGGTTTTTCAATGGTTACTGGAATGGATGCTGGTTTGGAGAGACAGGCGGGATGCAGGGAGTCAAGAGCAGGTGAAGGTATTATCTTAGTCTTCAACTTGAGAATACCCAGGAGCTATTGGTGGGTCACTGTGAAAGACAAGATGCTGGACTAGATGGGCTGTGGCCCAATCCAGCAAGGCTCCTCTTATGATCTTACGTTCCTAAATTAAAATTCAACACACTACCAATTTGAAGAAAGTCTTTACCTAAATCAGGCTGGAGGCCATTGCTGTTCTCATCAATCTTCAGAGAGGTATATAATGGAGCAGAATCAGTCCCCAAACGACTGCAGGGTACAGCATAAATGTCAAAAAGATCCTTTAAATCCTTGCGACTTCGAACACTGTAACATATGATCCATTCTTATTACCAATTATTTTCAGGTTCCTTTTTAGAAACTCAAAGAGTTGGAATGAGTTTTACCTGAAAGACTTGAAGAGCTCCACAAATTCCACAAAGCTCATGTTGCTATCTGAAACCATACAGGTTTGGAAGCCCTTCAATCCCCCTTTAAGTCTTCCATGCCAACTGCTATTACTCCACGTGCTAAAAATCAAGCAAACAATAAACTGCTGTTATGTAGGTGTAGAAATGCAATCTTAGTAGAAGTTCTATTTTTGTATGTTAACACAGGGAACTGTTATTGACAACCACAGGGCTAATGTTGCCATGATGCCACTGTTACGAACAATCAGGATCTTCTGTCTATCCAACCTTCAGAATTCCTTAAGAATATCAACAAGCCCACAGAGAAGAGCAGTATACTGAACCTGGCTGTCAACCAGTGCATTTTTAAAAGAGCATGTGTGTCCAAGCAAGGAGTGTCCATCAGCTGCTTTGTTGATGCAATCAGCACCAGTTGCACTTTATAGAACACATTATAGTAGCCTAGCCTGAAAGCTCTCAGAGCTTGGATTACTGTGGCCATGCTGGCTCTGTCCACAAAGGGCCAAATCCAGAAAACCAGACAGAAATAGGCATTCTTGACAATGGTGACAGAAGTATCGCAAGACAATAAACATATCCTTTCCAGGAAAATGCAACCCCATCATGAACAGCATGTCTCCCTATTACACAGATTTAAGAATCTCTGACACACAGTATGTCTGTCTTGGCCCAGCTCAGTACTATTTCCACCAGTTCTAGGGAAATCCAGATTGAATGGGTCCTTCAGGACCTATAATTGGGATTTCCTGTAGACCCCATTAAAGGGGTCTACAGTGGGGTCTTCAGGCATCAAATCCAGATTATATGGAACATGTTTCCACTGCGATTGGGAAATGGGGTCTAAGGGCCTGTGCACCATCTCCGAGGCTGGCTCCGAAGAATAGCACAGGCTCTGAAGAGGACTGCATGTGACACCAATGCCAATCCTATGGACTTTTGTCAAGGGCTCCGGAGAATCTTCGAAGTCTGTGGCAGATCACTCCAGAGAATCTTCAAAGAATCTCCAAAGAGCGTATACAAAGATTGCACCCTGTCACCCCCAAAACCTGGGATAAAGGGCAGGTCCCATGTGGGTCAATCTGGATTTGCCACATGGGTGCTCTGTCGTTTCCATTGCGGGCAGGATAGCACTCATTGCTATTGGGTGCTGCACTGCCTGTAGGGATGCATTGGGTGCTTCCCTTAATCCAGATCTCCCTTAATCCGGATTAGTTGAAGGACCCATTCCTGAGAACCGGATCATCTTAGATCTGGATTAAAGGAGAGCAGTGGGAAAAAACCCAAGGAGAATAATCAGAGTTGCCTTCTCCCATCCTGTCCTAATAGAGGATGTCAGCCACATTGGCTAAGAAAGTTCCACTCTCATAACTAAGCTTAGAGTCTGACCTGAAGACAGGTCAGAAGGATATCAGTTGATCAGAGGGTGTTGATATTGGTGTGCATTAGGAGTAGAGGCTGAGCCAAACTATCTATATGGCAATGGGGGAAGGTGTCAGAAAGTGTGGTAAATGTCTACATGCTTGCATTGCAGCAATTAGACACACCAGTGGCCACCATTATCAGTGCTACTGCATGTACTGCATAGCCTAGGCTACCAGCGCAATCTATTTGTTTTCCAAGGATATTGTATTTTAGCAACCAACAGTCAAGCCTCCTTCTTACCTAGGTTGACTTTTTATTGATGATGACATCACAGGAGAAGATGCTGGTCTAACAGGTGAAGACATCCCAGGTGTTACGTTACTTGCTACTGAGGTAGTAAGAGACTGTGTTCTTCTGGAAGGCAGTGTGTTGGTACCAGAAAAGTTAACTAGAAGAGTTGGTTCTAAGAATAATAACAACAACAACAACAACAAAAATTCAAATGCTATCATTATAATTTATATTCCACTTCATAAAATTATAGAAATTTATTTAAGGCAGAAATATGATAATCTGAAATGATAAAGCAAAACTAAAGTAATGTTGTTTGGGGCTGTTCCTACCACAGTTACAGGAAACCGTGGATATATGTAACTGTCTCAGGCCTCTGGAAAGCCTCCAGGAGTCCTAATGGTACTAGTTGAGGGAAGGAGGCTAATTCGGTCAATTGATCTGATTCAGTTTATCAGTTCAGTAGATATGGGGGCAGGCCTGTATTAGAATTTCAGCATTTTCAGACACATAATTGCCTACATTTTCACTTCTTTGGGTATATCACGGTACCCTAAAGGAACTGAACTTCAGGTACTCCTACTGTAACTTCAGAATAAAGGCCTACTACCATTTTTAATCCTCTTTCCCCCTTACTAAAACAAGGTTTAAAGGGGCACTTTTTAATTTTATTAAAAATTGTCTTTCCCCTTTCCTGTTCCTTATGGATGATCTGCAGAAAGCACCCAGAAGCTGCTGTAAAGCCAGACCCTGGCCTCTCTCCTTCGCCTTTGTCTTCTCCTCTCCTGCTTCTCACAGAGCATTTTTGACATTTCCCCCTCTTCCTTTCTCCTTGCCATGCAGAAATCTGGTGAACAGTCGTCTCAATTTATAATCAAACCCAAATGAAATTTGAATGGAACTGCTCCAAAATGGTTCCAAAGTTCATTAGTGAAATCATATCACCAATATACATGCATCAGAGAACAGCTAGAACATTCAGGCAAAAGCCACCTTTAATCTTTGGAAGCAGGCTGAAAAGTCATGGTTGGATTGCAATGAAGCAATTCCAGTGCTTTCTCACCCTAAAGGATTCATTTAAGTTTCTCATTAAATTCAAAAAGGCTACATACCTGTATCTTCTTGCTCATCAATATCTTGAGGGTCTGAACCACTTCTACTTCGATTTTCCTTTAAAGGTCTTGCTTTTCGAGATGCCATCTCGTCATCAGTGCCATCTCCACTTTCACCCTTAAAATAGCAAAGTTCATAATAAACACCTTCAGTACACATTTATGAACAAAAGCATTTATTTAAGAAAAACAAAAGAAATTGGTGATAACTTCCACATACGTTATTGTGCAATAGAGATAGGCATTTGTCTACTTTGAAAAAAAAAATTTCTTTCATCCTAAAAAGCAACTGTATCAAAATACTAAACAATCCAATCAGACAATCCAACTGGAGAAACTCTGCTAGCCCCTTACAAAGAGCAAACAAGTAAAATTACTCAGTTCGGTATGTTACAGCTTCTAGAACAGTGATGGCAAACCTTTTGAGCTCAGTGTGTCAAAATTCACAAGAAAACCTAGCTTAATTCGGGTGCTGTGTCACATCTAGAATATCCATATATATAATTAAAAGCAAAAACAATTTTTTACATTAGTGACTTTTGTTGCTGAATTTCATTTGGTAAATCTTCAATTGAAAGTTGGTATTTTGTACACTTCAAGGACAAGCAAGCACTACACGCCCAGGTACCAAGGTGACCATGTGTGTCACCCAAAAGGGCTTGGTGTGTTACCTGTGACACGCGTGTCATAGGTTGGCTATCACTGTTCTAGAAGTTCAATTGTCTATAGTGACTGGGGGGAAATTGATACAGCTTTATGCCATTTAATATTTTATCAGTTACTGATTCCAACATTTTTAATTTAAAGGTTATAGTATATATTTTATGGAGGATTCAAATTATCTTTTTACACCATCTCCCCGTCCTGGGGTTACTGTCAAGAGACAGGTGGGCTTTGAGTGAGACTGCACACCTCTTAGTGCTTGTACCCATGGCAAGGATATTGTGAGGTGAGCCTAATTCAGGCTACATGAGGGACAAAATCCTCAAAATCAAAATAAAAAAAAACCCTTTATAACTGTTCTCGCCCCCAAATTACAAGGCAAGAACAGGTTATAAAGGGGGCATTGGGACACTCCTGGGTTATGATCGCAGCATTAGCAGGCAGGGTTTTGCTGTCCCCGCTGCTACAGTTGTGATTGCACACACCCCCTTGCTTGAGCGCTTAATCGCCCAGGTAAGGGCTTGATTTACCCCAAACAACCACCTGACAGCTGCCCTGCAATCAGCTGAGCAACTGTCAGGTGGGTATAGGGGCTGTCAAGAGCAGGGCAGACCTCCGGTAACATAAAAAAATTGACAGCTTCCTTGAGGTAACAATCATGAAGAGAAACTCACATACTTTGGGTGTGTGATGCAAGCAAACATAGGGCTAGAAAAAAGCACAATTTGGCAAGGTAGAGAAAAGCAGAAGAGAATTGATGCAAGAGAGGGATAGAATCAAAAAGACTACTGGAACAAAATATTACTAAATCAGTTCAAAATGATGATGCATTTGTAAATGCAGTCATTCGGATTTCAAGACAAGTCAACAGCACCTAACAATCACACCTTCAGGCTCTTGATAAACATATCTAAAACTTCCTAGAGAGGCAAAAATACTGGATGTGCTTCCTGCTGACAGCCATTAAAACACAAAACTGCACTAAAAGGTAAGACGAGAGATCTGGAATGATCTATTTTTTAATTAAATGTACGTTTTCTACTGTCATGTGTGTGTCATAACAGAAACCCATTTAAATATAAATGGCAGCAATAAAGCATTTCTTAATTCTTTCTACTGATAACTACAGTTGATTATGCAAAAAAATAAAATAAAGCAGTTTAAATAAGAGATATAACAAGTGAGCAACCTACCCTCATGAGCACTTTCTTCTTTTTCTTAGCTGTGCTGATTCCCAGAGTGTTGTTCCTTTGCACACTTGGTTTATCCACATTTTTTGTCAAACTTCCTGGGCTTGTATTTCTTGTACTCCACCGCCTACCTCCAAACAGTTCAACAGCCTGAGCCAAGGTTGGGCCTTCATATCTGGCATCCTCCTAATAAAAGTCCTCAAAATTTTTACAATGGCCATAATACAGAATTTAAAAGACAATTATTATTTTTTTCCATTTAATTCTATGAATGCACAGTGCTGCAGGGTCAAAAAACCAGGGCCAGACGCAGTGGATCAAAAAAGACCACCAACATTAGCAATGCTACAAATGGGTTAAGATTACTTTAGAGCAGGGGTTCTCAGCCATGGACCCCTTCGCCAGTCAGGTAAAAACCAACAGACCCCTTCTTAGAATATAGCAGCAGGGAAAACTACAGATCCCTTCTCAGAATGTAGTAACAGGTAGTTTGATGACACCTAACATTGCCAATTCAAGATCACGGACCCCCTGAAATCTTTCCACATACCCTCCCAAGGGGTAAAAAGCCCCGCTTTGGAAGTTCAGTGGGTGTAGTTTGGTACATACTCTGTGCCCAGGAAATAGGAGAAATGACCGCTCAGTTTACCTGATAAAGGTTGACATATTGTTTCCTCAGCCAGTGCAGTCTCTGATCCGGGAATTTCTTCATCTTTCTTACAGCATTAATTAATTCCAGCAATCCGTCAAAGAGCATTTTAGCCGTGTATTTTGGAGCAACAAAGTGCATCAACTTGTTCTCAGTAGTTTGAAATCCATACAGTAATGTTACACCGTTCTCTTCAAGTGACATATTGCAAAGCTTATTCTGAACGCAAACAGCATGCATATCAATGCCAGGGTGCCCCATATACACAGCTTTTGCTGAAAATAGGTCTAAGCAACCTTCCACCAGTCCATTTAATCCAGTATTGCCAAGAAACTGAAATTTTCCAAGTTCAGGAGTGGTACCTAACATGCTCAGTTTCATTTTAGAAGTTGCAGAAGAAGCAGTAGTGGGTTTTATCCAGGTCAGTGTACTGTTGTCAGGTTGAAGCTGAAGAAAACAGCGCACGGAAAAATGTGTCTCTTGATCATAATGTATGACTGTTGCACCCTGTAGCAAAAACTGATGGACGTCTGCTCGGATTGAAAGCACATACCAGGGAATAAGCTCAATTCCGTGACTGAAAGCTTGCTGCTGCTCTTCAGCAGCCTGGGTAGTCCAGTCTTTGGATTGCTCAAATATGTCGCTTTCTGAATCTGATAAATCTCCTATTATTAACCTGTATGGAAACCAAGATATAATAAGCCTTCCAGTTGCATACTGTAGCACAACCAGGATTTTGGTGCCTGGTTAAAACATACCTCTTCACCTAGGCCGTTGATATTTAGTATTCTCTGAGTATTGTCCTGCCTGGGAGGAAGGGCAAGAGGCTTGTATTTTAAGTATGTTCTAAGTTGTTATATATAAATAAATATTCTGCACTGTGAAAAGTAGATGCAAATGTTCTTCTCTGAGCAACAACCTGAAGATATCCATCTCAACCAAACAATTACCTTGAAGAATAGTGTATGTCTACAACAGAAAACATAACACCTCAAGGAAATAAGAGGAGCATGGCTGCAGTCACACTGTCACTTTAAACCTTCTTCAATCCATCTTCACACCTGACTGCTCACACTTTTTCATTTCTATCCCTTTTATTTGCGGACTCTCCACCCTCCATTTAGACTTTCCTGAACTGAAAGTCTGCAAATAAAAGGGATAAGAAATGACAAGGTATGAGCAGTCCAACCTTAAGATGGATTGAAGAAGGTTTAAAGTGAAGGTGGGACCATGGCCTACGTCCCAAGTATGTCCGCACCTTCTCTTCCTGCCACATGTCAATGACACCTTTTTAGTTGAAGAACAGGATAAATATGCTAACAGTGTGAGCAACAAAAATAGGCATGGGCTGACAGAAAAGTATGCAACAACCAAATGTTGTCTACCTGTAAATCACCCCACAGTCAGATGCATATTATTAAACCTGTTCATTGTATGGCCAAATCACAATAACATTGGTGATATGCAAATAGGAGTATGTGATACTATACTTCCCTTTCAACCATCAATAATGGAGTGTGCAGTCTAATTAATCTAAATACAGATGCATAAATAAACAACACTACATGCATATCCAGATAGAAGCTGGGCATGGTTGTGGAGAAGGAGGGTGGTTTCATAAAGTATCATCCTACTATGGATTCCAAGTACAAGAGAGATTATGCAGGCATTTTCAGAATTGTGTTTATTATAAGTAAACTTCAAAAACTTCAGTATCATATTCCAAGCATATGGAAGAAATGTATCAAACTGTTAAAGCTATAACACTTTAAAGCTATTGCTATTGTACAGATTAGTCTGATGAAATCCACTAACTAAACGTGAAAGAATAGGAAATATAGCTTGACAAAGAAGTCTGGCACTCACTAAAATTCTTCACTAGCATGGTAGAAAAGTTATTAAAGTTTTTACTGTAAGATGGAAGTATGATTGAAAGGTATACACTACAGACAGTTTACAAATTCTCCCTTTGTGCAACCAACCACCAATATATTTTTCTTGAACTGATAAAACAAACTGAGGGGTATTTAACGTTTTATTTCACTGACCACTCAGAATGCAGAAAACAGCTACAAATCAAATAGAGAAACAAGTAAATAAAATTAATCTTTTAGATAAGCCAGAACAAAGTTCAAGAATATGAAACTCAATTTAATGTTTGCTTTTGCTTCCTACAAACAATCAGATGATTTCTAAACCGTTTCCTTAAAAAAGGAAAACCTTTAACAGCAAATATTATAACCAAAGCCTGAGAACAAATTATTTCTGGAATGAATACTATAAACTACTAAATAATGATGTAATAAATTTTCTAACCACTCCCTCATATGTCAAAAGGTGATGTGAAAAGAGGTCAGACTCATCCGGAGACAGATGTTGCTGTACCGGCCAGAAAGAAATATGCCAGATGATAATAATTCAATTAGAAATCACTTTGCGAGGAAGCAAGACGACCTCATGTAAATATTGCAGGAAAAAGCACACTGGGAACATGATATTAGTATTTTTCATTCCAAAACAGGTACTCAGAGGAAGTTACTTCTTTAGTAAAACTTTGAGTAAGAAGAATCATAATTCACCAACTACAACTCTTTTTCCCTGCTCTTGTAACAACAAAGAAGTTTTCATGGTTCTTACATAATTTGCATTCAAGTTCAGAATGTTCTGAACTTCGGTGATTTTTTTCATTGCGCAGAGAGAAATGGGGAATCTGAGGTCAGAGAGCTTGAGCTTTCTCATGTGTCATAATTAAAACAACACCTGTGCTGGATGCCAGTGCTCTGTTCTGAATATTCATAGTGTTTATTAGCTTGATAAGCTTTCCTAAGATAATTTATGAACCTCAGATAACATGTCCTTAAAAGTAGTGGGATTAGATACAATAATAAATAACCTTTATTTTGACTGGGTCAGAATGCTATTCCATGAGGATATAATGTTCTGAGCGCAGATCAACAGGGATGCCATTGTGCTATTTCTAGCGTCACTGACAAAGACTTTGTTACCTCTGTAAATGTCTAAAACCTTCAAGCCAAGACGAAAAGGCTTTGACTGGAAGTAATTACATCAGAAGAGGACATAAAATGTAATGAGTGGCATTCTAAGCATCTGAGTGCCACAATTCCATACATAACTCTTAAGGAAAAGGTCTGGGACCGGCAGAAGTCCAGGAAACTAGATATCTGCATCAACGTTATATGTTTTCGACTTAATTCTTATATACCACATTTATTCAAATATTTATGCAAAATGCAAGTACAGTTGGCACATTGTGCTGGTTGAGACATATTGTGAAATCATAATTTAATATTATGAGAAATTAACTTGAACGTGCCTTGGGCTTAACACTGTACCCCTGTCTGTTCATTCTCTGGCACGTCATCATAAGTTTAAGACGTTGGTGTCCATCTTAGAGCAACTATAGCCTGCTCGGTTCCTGTGTTATCTGAACCTAGATGGACTGTGTACAACCTTTAATATTAATTTAAAACATTTACAACCTATTACTGAAGAGTGCCGTGACTGTGGGAAACGATACAAAATAAATATGGAAAACTGTTTTTTACAGAACAGCCATCTACTAGACTGGATTCAGAGAAATGCTTTTGGAATGGGAGCAGGAGAATACTTCCTCATCTGCTCACCATCAGCTCCTCCAAAGCCCATTTCCAAGGATCAAGGGAACACACTGCGCAGGGAGGGCTGTGTCATGGGACAGAAATCAGTCAGGGGTTCTTTTGCGAGAAGATATGGCAGGGGTTATTTTGAAACATATTAAAACCCATGTCAAAAAATTTTCATTTCTGCACAATATTTGAAATGAAAAGAATACAAGTGGCATCTACTCCATTCTATTTTCCCTCTCCTCTGGGTTTTCTTTATTTATTTACTTTTTGTTACGTCAGAAATGCACCTTTCTTGAATATACTAAGTCTTCACTGAGTGGTATTGGGTTTCATCTGCTCTAACATCAAAGTGGGAGATATATGCGCACACCCATGCAAACCTTAAGAGTTCACTAATCCTGCTGTTACATCCTCCTTGTGTGTAGATGATGCTACGCAAGACTGGCTCTCAAGAGAAATTAATTTATTGATATATATGATAATGAAAACAGTCGTTATTCTGGTAACCAAAACAATGGGAGTCATTAAATTAAAATTAATTGACTGTTATTGGAAGGACACAAGGAATTTGATTTCATAGGTTATGTTTTTAAACAAGGAGGGAACTTTTGTATGATTTGGTTGATGGATGCAAGGTTTTAGAGGGAAAATAAAGGTACAAAAACAGAGGGCGTGTCCCTATAGGAGCTAAAATCCAGAGTGAATTCAGATTTGGCATCGGGGGAAAATCTGGGGAAAGAAAACCCTTGTTTAAACAGGGGTTTTCCGGCTGACTTGGATTAAAGGAGGACATTCAGCAGCTGGGGTAAGTGAGCAGAGGGGTGAGCAGAGAGGAGGCCACCCCTCGAATGCAGCAGCAGCGGGTGACAGGCAGGGGCCATGGGGAGGAATTCTTTATCCTGCCCCCCCCCCAGGAAAGAGGAGAGCTGGCAAGTGAGCAGGTTTGTGTGTGTGTATGTGGGTGCTTTCCTTCCTTTCCCCCCGCCTGCTGCCCGATGCCACTGTATCCGAGGGGCAGCCTCCCCTCCGCGCACCCCCTCGCTCACTTACCCTGCTCGCCCTGGCCACCAGCTGTCCTCCTTCACTTGGGGATGTCAGGAGGAGGAGGAGGCTGGCAGCGGTGCACGATGCGCCACTTGCAGGTATGCTTGTGCGCACCTGTGGGTCCTGTATGGGAACAGCCCAACGCGTGCTCAGTGCTGTTACCAGCCTCCAACCCTAACCCACAGCAGAACCTGGATTACTCCAGATCAGAGTAATCCAGGTTCACTCCAGATTCGCTGTGATTTGCTGTAGATGGGAATGTGGTCTGAGTTGAGGAAGAGAGAAGTACCTGGTAGCAGTAAGGAGCAAAGTGTTACTTGGATCCGAAGAAAAGCAGAATTCACTGTAGAAAAGGCTGAAATTACTAAAGACAACAAACTATGGGGGCCTGGCTTATTGCTGAGAAACTAACTTGTGTTGGATGCAACGTTTACTATGTTTGAATTTTTGTGCAATCAATAGGCCTTTTCGCACAGGCCTTTTTAGAACGCGTGGAAGACAGCTCCGGACGAGGCTTTCGCATTGCCCCAGCGGGGCTTGCGCCGCCTCGCGTCCGGAGCTGTCTTCCACACGTTCTGGATGCAGAGCACTTTAAAGTGCTCTGCATCCGTTCCGACGCGGACGAGCCGCCCCGGCGCATTCCGGGAGAGAAGCGTTCGCGCACGCTTCTCTCCCTGACAGCCGTCGGCACGCCCCCAGGGCCCGACTTGCCGGGCCGGCGATCGCACCAGCGCGGCAAAGCCAGTAGACGGGACCCACCGAATTGGGGTTCCCCTTTCCCATCTGCCAGGGTCAGTGACCCTGGCAGATGGGACAGGGGAACCCCGATTCGGTGGGTCCCATCTGTCATCTCCGACGGCCGCCGGGACGTGGCTCCTTCCCAGGTCCGGCAGCCCCTATGGGGCTGCCGAAGCCGGGGAGCCACCAGCATCGGCGTCCTGTCGCCCCTTTCTGGGGTGGCAGGGGGCCGATCCCGGGCTGGCTGGGGCCGAGGAACCCCTTGGGCGGCCGGAACGCATCGCTCCGGTCCCCCAAGGGTCCCCCCCCGCCCCCATTGCGGCCGTCTGCGGGGCGCGGGCGCCCCGCAGATCAGTCCCACCCCCCGAATCCGCCACCCCCAACCACCGTCCGCGCCGGATCGGGCCCATCTTCGCAGTGTGGGTGCCTGCATCGAGGCACCCACACCGCGAAGATGATTCCCCCCTCCCCCAGGGCCCTGGGAGGACGCGCGTGCGACGGAGGACTTACCTCATCGCCGTCCAGCGTCCGACTGAGGGGGGCATGCTGGGAACGCGCAGGACGCAGCCCCCCTAGCCTCCCTATTGGACAAGCAGTTCACGTGAACTGCTTGTCCAATAGGGGGGCTAGGGGGGCTGCGTCCTGCGCGCTCCCAGCATGCCCCCCTCAGTCGGACGGCGGACGGCCACGAGGTAGGTGCTCCGTCGCGCGCGCGTCCTCCCAGGGCCCTGGGGGAGGGGGGGGAATCATCTTCGCGGTGTGGGTGCCTCGATGCAGGCACCCACACAGCGAAGATGGGCCCGATCCGGCGCGGACGGTGGTTGGGGTGGGGGTTTGGGGGACTGGGGGGGTGGGCGGCTGATCTGCGGAGCGCCCGCGCCTAGATCCAGGCGCTTGCGCCCCGCAGATGGGCGAGATTGGGGCGCTGGGCGAAGCCTTTGCAGATCAGAGCCAGGGGCTCTGATCTCCAAAGGCGTCCTGCCCCATAGGGGCCTTGCCCCGGGCCCACCGATGGGCACCCGGGTGCCCGGGCATGTTCGGGCCAGCTCCACAGGGCCCGATCCGGCCCCGTAGAGCTCGCACGAAGCGCGGAGCAGCTGCTTGACAGCGCTGCCCGCCCCTTGGGTGCTCTCACCCAATGGGCGGCAGCGCTGCGGCCGAATCCCCGCCCCTGGCCGGCCTTTGCCGGCCAAGACAGTTCCGGGCACTTTTAGGATTCGCACACAGGCACGCCGGAACGCGTTCCGGCGCGCCTGTGCGTGAATGGTGAAAGCGCCCGGAACTGTCTTAAGCTTCCCACCTGCATGCGTTCCAAACGGAACGTGTTGCAGTGCGAAAAAGCCTCATATCTTGCTTATTTGCAATTAAAATGTTTGTATTATTTGAAAAGTTGAGAAGTTTCACTTAGTAAACTTTTCTCATTTTGGATTCTGATTCCTGCATCTACTGTATATATGTCTGATTTCCCAACCTATTTTTATTGCCCTCAGTGCACTACAAAATGTCCAAAAGAAGGAAGCTCAAGACATTGGTGGCAGCAAAATCACAGGCTCTCTGAGGTGGTTTAGTTCCATTCTCTAATACCAAACGTTTAGTGCATTTCACAGTTAGGCGGAACATACAATTATCTTCTCAGAACCAGTCGTATGATTAAATTTTCCTCTTCCAAATGCTACAATTTTATTAACTGACCATACATTGCTTTGGTTTTATTTTGTAGCTTTAAATCTTTTAAAAGCGATCTTTAAAAACTTACTGATAACGGTTTCTGTCCTTCAGTGAATTTCTTCTGGAATTTCCACCTTCGTATTCAATAAAATTATCTTCTCCGTCTTCAGATTCCAAGGTACGATTACAGCTCCGAATAGTTTGAAAAATGTAATTAGCTGTTGATTCTTTTTCCGTATTATGTAGGCCGTCTTGACCTACCCTTTGTAAATAGTTATCCTGCCCACTGTATTCTGCAACAAACTAAAAGAATACCCATGCAGTTTAATACTACTGTGCTGAGAATCAGTGTATACATGTATAAAATCACTGCAGATGGAAATTTCAAGTCAGGTGGCACACAAAAAGCCATTTCATTTTTAAAATACCCCTTTACTCAAGGCAGGTTATACAAATAATCTTGCAATATCATCTGCCTGCAGCAATTCTTTTAGATCTACTTACAGTATAATTCTCTCGGGGTCTATTTACTAGTAATTCCCACTGGGCTGAATGGGATTTAGGATTCCAGCTTTAATTACTAGCAACATTTTGAGCTATCTATTTGGGGTGGGAGTGGCCAAAAAGCTGTAAACCATAGTAAAACTACATTTGGCAGCACCCATGAACTGATCTCGTCCCTCTCTGTTCAGACACAATGGCCACGGTCACACCTTCACTTTAAACCTTCTTCAGTCCATCTTCAGGCCTGAATGCTCATACCTTTTCATTTCTATTTTATTTATGGACCCTCCACCCTGCATTTGGACCTTCCTGAATGGGAAGTCCACAAATGAAACAGATAAAAAGTGTGAACAGTCGGATCTGAAAGCGGACTGAAGAAGTTTTAAAGTGAAGGTGTGACCATGGCCAGTGAAAGAATGAAATGTTATCCTAAGAACAAATCTTTCCTGGCCTGAATCTTTATTATACAATTCTTAGTTTTAGAAAATAGACACCCAAACCTTTTCCATATTCTATTTCTCTGGACCTCTATTATATCTTTTTTCCACCTTTTTTTTAAGACTAAAAATTCCAAATATTGTACTTGGTCCTGTTATCATGGTTGCAATAGTCCTTGATCATTATAGGTGGTCTAGTCTGAGCTTTCTCCAAGCCTGCTATATCTGCTCTGATGTTTGATAAACAAAACCATACTGATTTTTTTACATATTAGAATATTTTTATAATCATCACATAGAGTTTCTAATATATTTTTTTCTGATCAGTAGCCACCAGCCCAGATACCATTATTGTATACAAGTTAAAATTTATTTTAATATCTACTTGTTCACATTGTACCACAGATGCTATATTGACATCCAGTGAATCAAGCTGGAGAGTTCCTTTGGTTTTTCTGACTGCGATTATTTTCCAATCACTTCTTAGCTTCCTTCCTTACCTTATCAGAGGCCGATTCGCACTTTGGCCTGTAGTTTACAATTAGGTGACTCTTGGGCAGATGCATCTGCACTTACAAGGGGCGCTTACAGCCTACAAGTGCCCCCTGCCTTCTCAGATGTTTACCTATCCTGAACTAGCTGTGGTGCACGATTCCACATGACTGGGACATACTTGATAATATTTAGCCAGCGACCATTCGCACCTCTGGCAGCTGGGGAGGTTATTAGAGCTTCTGCGCAAGCACGCTGGCAGTTCATATAACCCGCTGATGTGACTGCGCGTAGCATCAGTGTTGCCATAGCGACAGTGCTGATGCACGCACAGACATGCAGGGCACCACACTCAAGATGGTGGTACTCTGCGAAGGAGCAGCCCGGCAACTGAACACAGGTAAGTGCTCGATTGCACACGGGCTATTTTCTGTCCTTTAAACAATTACTTGTTTATCAGAGGATCTATCCATTCTTTTCAAAGTTGCTGAGTTTATTTGAGAACTAGGATATGCAGTGTGGCTCAAAGTGCTACTCAAAATGACCCCACAGCATCGTTTTGAGAACCTAGCTTTAGCATAAGCAAGCCCAGTTACCAGACTCGTGGATGGAATTTGGCACATATCCGGCCTTCCTGTAGGACTTCCAGGGTTGGTGGGGAAAGGACAGAGTGGCAAATAGTGCTGTATGTTTGCCGTTATATCCTCAGTTTGCATGGCACCAATAACCACTCTGAAGACATGGGCCCAACTCCGCCAAACACACACAATCTGGTAACTGTGAATCCATTTCTAGTAAATGTAAGCTCTCCAGCAGCAATGACTTGTACATAACTCCCTGTGTCATACTGGTTTCTTTGAGGAGTTAGTAAGTTTTTTTGTATATTTACTGTCTACCATTCCTTAGATATACTTAGGAAGGTGGTGAAGACGCACCTCTTTGCCCTGGCCTTTAGCTGAGGTGGTTATATCTTCCCTCCCAGTACAGATACCATAATTTTAAACACAGAGTGTATTGTTTTAGATCTGTTGAATTTTTAAAGTGCTTTTAATGTATATTCTATTTTTAATCTGCTGTTTTAATGGTTGTTACCTGCCCAGAGACCTTCGGGTATGGGGTGGGATAGAAATGTAAATAATAAATACTTCCAGCTTTTCCCTAAACTGAGGATACTTCTCATTAGACTTCTTTTTGCTTGCTTCTTTTACAGGCTCTGTTGCACTCAAAACATTCCACAGTGCCCAAAGAATCTAAAGCCCCAAATTCATCTAGGAATACTCAGCTCTGCTTGCATTTCATGCAGAACAGGTTCTGTTTCTTTAAATGCTACCCTGAAGGTCTTGACTTTCAAACTAGCAAACTATACCTATCTTATGATCTCAACCTAACAAACTATACCTGGCTTTCAAATCCCAAGACTACATTTTTGCACACAGTTGAAGTCAGCATGGACCATGACCCCTGCAAATAAGATAACTTCATCATACAGTCTGTGTGTCTGTAACAGTCAGCAAGCAATGTTCCTAATAACTGAATCATCCACTACTAGGAACCCTATTGCTAGTAAAACGGGATAATTAGTTTGTGAGAAACTTGATTGACCCATATAAATGAATCCCTATTAAGGGAATATTCGCTTCTTCCTTGATACATTCATCCTTCATGGCAGCCTAGGAGTCAATTCCATGAAGTTCAGAGAGATTTGGACTTTTTTCTCTCAGTTACTAGACATAGGTCAAAAGATCCAAGTTCAATTAAAAAAAAAATCACTGAACTATCATAAGCCGCTTATATATGCTTAATAAGCTCTTTGGATCATGGCTTTAACTCAGAGCGTTGCATATTGTACTCACAAACTACTCTTATGCAACAAGATAATGTTTGTAGTGGTGGTAATCTTATTAATTAATTTATAATCTGACACTGGGAATTTACTAAAGTTTGCCAAGATCAAAATATAAGAAACTGAGCTGTAAAGTCACAATGCATACCCTGGATTGGTGGGCATATGGCAACATAAACCTGGGGCCACAAGAACTATGCTGTGGCCACTGCTATAAAGGCAGTAGCTGAACCTGCTGCAGCCTTATTGCCTTTTGGTGTCTGCACATTGGTTACAAGTAAAAGCCTGGATGGTAAGGAGGTGGAAGGGACACAAAAGGGATAATTCACAGCATCAGCAAAGCTGCTTCATAAGCTTTATAGGTTGGCAGCTTTCATGCAGTGTCACGACAAAAACATTTAACTCGGTAGGTTTACACTCCCTGTTCGTCAAAAAACTCTCCAAGGCTCATGGAACTGATAAGCTGGCAGGCAGGAGGAAGCACCAGGAAATACTTCCTGCTGGCGCTAGATCTAAGACTGAACACAGGCATGCAAGGCTTTTTAAGGTAGCCAAAACAGTTCAGAGGGTGACTCAGGCTGCATTCTAGTTCTGTTATCATAAGGGGCCAATTCACACTAGACCCCATAGAACCCGATAGGGTAACATCTGGTAAGGAGCACCTGTATTTGCAGGAGGCTTTTGCAACCCAGAAAGTCCTCCTGACTTACCAGATCTTTACCCTATTGTCTGCTAACGCACGCATCCCAACCCTTACCTAAAGCTTACCTTTTACGTCCAGCGCCACAACCATTTGCGCCATTTTCAGTGCTAGGGGTCATCTCAAGTGTCGCGTAAGTGTGCTGGCACATCAGATGACTCCAAACACAACTCTGCATGTTCTGTCGCCACGCAGTCGTGCCAGGCTCCTCAAAAAAGCTGGCGGTGCCTGGACACGAGCCCAGACCCAGGTAAATCTCCAGGGTGTGTGGGGCTTAGTCTGGCATGTACTAACATTCCCAAGTGTGAATGCTAGTACACATTAGGAGAAAATGTACTTTTCCCATCCAGTGGATGAGCGCAGTTTTCCCCCTTTCATCTTCATATTGGTTTTCTTTTTGCAAGAATCGATTATACTCAGAGGTTTGTGAGGCTGTTAAATCCTAGCATGTGTGCTGGAGAGAGGAGGGAGCTGGGGTGCCCTTCAGTTTGTACAGTTGGCAACAAAAATATTAATTTAGGAAGAAGAAGAGGAGGAGGAGAAGAAAAAGAAAAATAGTATACAAGCGCTGAAGGCTCTCTCCAAGATTCTTAAGGCAGGTGAAGAGACCTGGAACCAGAGAATTAGGGCAACTGCTTTTATAGCCTTAAACTTGCTCTTCCACCTAGCAAGCTCAAAGAACTGTGCCACTCTAGTGGACAGCAGGAAGAAGAGGAGAGGTGCTGATGCTGAGAGCTTCTCTTAAATGAAGGAGCAAAGTTCAACAATTAGAGCCCAGAACAAGGAAATAAAAGCAAAAGAAGTAAATTCCTGCTGAAGAACTTAAGAGGAATCCACCAGCAGACAAGGAAAACTGGCTGTTACCTGCCAGGTGGGCTTTTACATTTGACTTCTGCCCCTCTGCATAGGAAACCACTGCAGATGTCTTGAAGGCCTCCAGCAGCTAGTTCCTCCAAGAATAAATATTGCTCCATTCTTTTTCATGTTAAGCAACAGCATCTGCATAATCAAGATTATGCAGATGGAAAGATAGCTCAATCAGCTAAAGTGGTTAGGGAGGAACCAAAAAATCACCTCTTCTTGGAATTTAGGTGGATTTTAGAAAATTTTAAATCTCCTTGTGAAATGAATTTCCACCTGAACATAATTACACCTGCCTGGTCTATTCAAATTCATGGAATTTGGGTGGTCCAGTATTGTTAGTTCATTGTAAATGTCAAGAGGCCATGAATGGACAAATGGAAACTGTCCATATGTATACAGCTCCATACCTTGATGATAGGAATGAACTAACCAAATTCTATGCACCCAAAGTTAATAGATTCCCACAGAAAGGCAAAATTCCATTCAAAAAGACCTCCTTTTATAAATCTACAGCACTTGAATTCTTAATTAAATGAGAAGGTAAATGAATGTTTTTATGCAGCAACATCAATCTAAATGCAATTTGGATGTAGTGGCAATTCTACAATAGTATGGTGCTACCATTATTACCTGCATCAGGATTATGTCATTAGGGCTTTCATTCTCCAGCCATTATTCTGGAATCATTCAATCCACTGACTAGATAAGAATATCCACACATCTAAGTGCAATTTAGTTCTCTCTACAAGCAGAATTTATCTGTGCTCTTATTAGTTTACCTCCAATGTTTCATCCTGGGAGTTATACTGTGGACAAAGTCTGATCAGGCTTGCAGCCCCATCCAGCATTTCACAGAGTTCTTTTAAAAACACACCGCAGAAAGGAACAACTTTACAGCCTGGGATATTCAGAGCTCTGTTGACAACTTTTCTATATTCAGACGATGATTCATGTTGTGCCATGGCATCTTTCAAACTTCTCATTGTTTCAATATCAGACTGATCCATGAATTGCCACATTTTTAAAACCTTTCTTGACCTGTTTGGGAAAAAAGGCGAACAAACTACCTGCTGAAGTTAAACTGAAAAATCCAAAATCAACTTGCTGTATTCAAAGTTTTTTTTTAAAAAAATTAATTTGTCTTAAATTATATCCACTGGCCACACAGTCCACCAGTTGTACAAGCCCTTAGATCCAGATCAAAGAGCCTCTGAGCCAGATCCTGGGCCTCCTGATATGCATTTTAATTCAGATTAAGGAGGCCCCGTCTCCATTAGGCCAGCTCCGTCTGCACAAGACGAAGCCAGATCCAGATCAAGAGACCCTCCATCTTGATCTTTCGGTAGACCTGATATATCAGGTCTACAAACCAGACCAAGGGCTGTATCCTGCAGATGGCATGCCTCTATGATCTGGAATTCCAGGCGCTGTCATTCTGCGGTATGCCACAGAACTTTGCCAAAAACCACAACCCCCGCACCGTAAGCCTAGGAACATTCACTCCTAGCTGTTGGGGTGTGTGTTTATATGGAGGGCCAGCTTGTGCAAGCTTTGCAATCTCAGGGACACTTGAGCTAGATTTGTGCCGTCAGTTCAGATGGCATGGATCTGGCCTTCACCTCCCTGTGATCCAGATCAGTAGATCCAGATTTACTGCGCCACAAGTGCAGAAAGGGCCTCAAGTTTCTTTTTTGACACTGCAGTATCTCTTATATCTTACCTCTCTTCTCCACTGAGTCTCCTGTTCTTTAACCCTTCCCTCTTTGACAATTCACAAATGCATCATCTATATCCACACCATTCAGATTCATTAACAAAATGCAATTCAGATTTTAAACATAATGTATTTACTGAACACTTTACAGCCTTAATTTTATTTGCTAGATTGATCCTTTCCATCTTCTATACTCTTAGAAACTTTTATATGAAAGCTCCCATGTTTATTGTCCAGGAAGATAAATGATGTGGTCTCTGGAGTACTGTGAGAAAAGACCTGTCTTTCACCAAATTTAACCTCTGTCATCCATCTTACTGAATTTTCCCGGAACAACTATCATAAACTCATAAGACAAGATAAATGAAAAGAAAAAGAAAAAACAACAACTTAGCAACAGAATACTATTTAGCACAGTGACTTATGGACTGCTGTTCCTGCTCACTGTTTATTTTATTAAAGGACAGCTGAATGTAACAGAAGCTGCAATTTAATCTATGAGTCTCCATCACTTGAAGAATGAGCTGCAAGTTACCTTAGCCCTGCCAAAAATTCCATGACAGCATTGTAGTTGCCCATGTTCCAGCAGCATTTTGCCACGTGTACCACATATGAGAAGACTTCGCGTTTTTCCTCCATTGAGCCTGCAGTCAGAATTAACCACGTCACCCAAGAGCTCACCTTATGAAAACAAACAAACAAAAAATACACATTTTTAATACGTACCTTACATTTGTAACATTTTGGAAAACTATGTTGATTTAAGCTGATTTAATACTTTCATCTATGTATTAGTCCTTTTTTACATTTGGAAAACAGGGGAAACTACCGAAAAGAATCAGCACTGGTGTTTGAATCCCTATCTGTATTGGGTCTTATTCCAGATTATGTCCCAAAATAGGTATCTGCATTCCAGATGGTGAGGCAGGCTGGGCCTGTGGTGGGGCTGTGAGATGGTTGGTGGGACTGAGATGGAAGGTCATGGGCTGGGCCTGTCATAGTTTGCACTAGCACATTATTATGCCATTCCAGGCCCCAGGTTACAGGTTTACGAAATACATTTAACTACATAAATTACTTCTAGATTTATACTGGCTTACAATACATAACAGTGGAATACCATGTTTGTAATAGTCTCCTAAAAACTATGACAGGAGTGCCGTCTGATTTAGTCGAGGTTGGTATCTCTCCGGTATGAAATTTGGACTGACAGTTGCCATGCATGACAGAGAGTGGAAATCACTGAATTGTGGCAGCCTCTGATACACTACTGCTTCCTTTTTTTTCCAGGCAATAAACAGAAGAAGAAGAAGAGAAGAAGAGAGAGGAAAAGAGTTGGCTTTTCTACCCCACTTTTCTCACCCATTTAAGGAGACTCAAAGCGGCTGACAAAGCTTCCTATTCTTCTCGCCACAACAGATACCTGGGGCTGTGACAGCTTAGAAAAAGTAGTTCAAGGTCACCCAGCTGATTTCGTGTAGAAGTGTGGACTCGAACCAGGAGATGACCATATAAGAATTCAGCACTCTAACCACAAGAGCAAACTGGCTCAGCAAGGTCCCTGGGTCTATATAGCGGATATTGAACAGTGCTTGTAACAGTATGAAGTGATCATGTTTGAGGTTTCCCTTCTGCTCCATTGGGGAGCCTGTGTTCCTCTTTTTGCATTTTAATGTTGAGCTGTGTCTTTACAAAAAGGTTTGCAAGTTTTCTTTTTGATATATACTAACTTGCTTGTTAGGGAGATAGAAAATTTGTACTCTCCGTGACCTTAACTTAATGGATGACAAAAGAGGGTCTGCGTCTTCTCTTAGCTTGGGGGGGTGGGGGCTAACAGTAAATTGAGATTTGTTAGAAAAGATGCTACTTTGTGTGACCCTAGCTTAATCTGTTAAAAAGGGATTGCCCGGCAGGCTGGCAAATGTAAATATCTAAAGATGCTGGCTTATCTTATATTCAGTAATTAGGAGCGTTCACTTGTTGGCATTATGTCACATCCAGAGGAGGTTTCATCCATTAACCTCCACTAGGAGGCTGTATCTGAAAGCACTCCAGAGGCAGAGAAAGTAGCCCTTTTCTGTACATGTGATGCATGTTGAGGGAGGGGGACATGTTAAGGGGAATATGTAGTGGGAAGATCGGGAAGAATGTGACTTCACAGTACCTGAGTCAATTGGGGAAATGAAGGAGGGACCATTCGGCCAGGACCAGGGATAAAAGGAGGGTTGCTACCTTCCAAACTCTGAGAGATTCACCTAAGGGTGAAATAGCTCTGGTGGGTCTCCTCTTTATATAAAGATGTTTTTCTTTAGAGTTAACATCAAGCACATTCATTACAATGGGGAGAAGGGTTACCAGAACTTCCCTTTCTTTATCTCCTCCCACACTTCAGACTGTTGCTGTTACCGCCCAGGCTTCCCCACCACCAGGACAATGAGGCAGGGTGATTGTAGGAAATTCTCACAATGTGCTGTAGTCACTTTATGGGCAAGTTCCCATTGAAGGAATAAAACGCAATATACATTGGGATTTACATCAGGAATTAAATCGCTATGTAAAACGTGTTAAAAGGAAGCAAACAGCATCTGGCAATCGGATTCAACCCCGATTTTCTGTCCCCACTTTCCTACCATTTAAAAACTCTCCAAAAACAGGTTGGGGAAAGCATTCTTTCCCCTCCTGAGCCTTTCCCCACCCCTCTCTCCCCATTGGCTTTGATCCGATGATGTGGGGAATCCCAGCCCCCTCCCTCTTGCTTTTGCTGCTCCTTTGAAAGGGGAAAGCTTGTCTGTCAAGGCAAGGCAAGCCAATGCAGCCTTTTGCAGGAAGAAGTATTTTTTAAAACAATCAACTTGGTCCCCTTGCCTTCCTTTCCTTTTTAAAAAGGCTATAGCAATGTAAGATCCTTCAAGCACAGAGAGAGAGAGACAGAGAGCAGCCCTTTGTCCGAGGCAAAAGAGAAACTTGGAAGGCAGAATCTTCTGATCTCCTTCCCTGTCTCTCTCCCTCACACACATGCTGCTGCTGTCCTGTTGGCTCCTTCCTCTTGCCTTTCAGGGAAGCCAAAAACTGCCAGCAATGGTGTGACATTGTTATTCGTGTCCGTGGGTGTGAAGGAGTATTGCATGATCTGTTAGTTTGTGACCAGGGAAAGGCTGGCTGAGAAGGGAACTACTGAAGAAGCCCTGCACTTTAAAAATCTGGCCATGGGCTGTCTTGTCCTGCTGGGACAAATCCCACCCATTTCATGATGGATTTGCCCCAATAATGCTGTAGTGTTCCCAGAGCAATAAGAAACATTTTAAAAGCAAAACTGGGGAAAACACCTGAAAAGTCAGGTGTTTATTTAATTCCGTTTTAAAGCCAGATAATCCTCAAACTGATTGTGAACGGGAACATCGAGGATTCAAACTGTTTTTAAACCATTTTACTTGATTGAGGGTGGGAACGGCGAGGATCCAAACAATTTTTAAACAGTTTTAAGTGGTAATGGGAATGCAGCCTATGTTTTACAAGGATGTTCTCTGATAGAGGAACTTGCATAGACTGTACTTACTTAATTCTCATTATTTGTATAATCTGGAGTAAAGCACATAAAGACACATTTTATTTCAGAGCAACATTTCCCTTAGAAAATGAATGAATAAAAACTGGAGTAATTTGGTTTAGCAATTCTAAACTACCCTGGTGTTACCAGTTGCCTACAAAATAAAATTCCCACATAAGTGCATGGAAGGCAAATGTTTTGACACAACATGAGAAAAGTTGGGAATGTGTCTTTCTAGAGGCACAGAGTATATCTGAGTGTTTGCATGGAATTCTTAGAAATACTGTGTTCTTCAATACCTGATTAGAATACATTCTACCTTAGCAATTGCATCTCTTTTACTATACCTATTCCTAACTATACAAAAAGCAGCAGCAACAGAATTTGGCTCCACACCACAAATTCTAACAATTGTTCTACTGGCAATTCCTGTTTCCTATTTGATTAGGCACAATGAGATAAATCAGATCACAAATGGATGCTTACTATTTATCACACAGAAAAAACTCTGTTTACTTTCCCATAATGTTTATTAAAGAAAAAGAAAAATCATACTTCACATGGAAATCTAATTCAAACCAACTGGACTAAATTACAGAGAGGTTCCCTTGGGTTTGTTTTTCCCTTTGTATAAACACCACCAGCATGAGATAAAAATGTGGGCTCGCTTTTCTACTTTAGTTTCCTTCTCGAATCCTGAAGGGCTTCTAATTTATGTTTACAGTCATGATTTAGTGATGAGAGCTTCATATAATGGATAAATTCTCCTACAGATAAAGGAAACTGTATTTCATCTTTTACTAGCCTCTAGATTTAAAGTCATCAATCAAACCTGTAAAGTCAGCTGCAATAATGTGATAAAACTCCCTTGAAGAAGACGAGTTCTCTTTCTCACCCATTTAAGGGGACTCAAAAGTGGCTGGCAAAGCTTTCTGTTCTCCTCCCCAGCTGTGAGAGCTCAGAAGAGAGCTGTGGCTAGCCCAAGGTCACTCAGCTGGCTTCATGGAGGAGCGCAGAATCAAACCCAGTGCAGTATTCCCAGATAAGAGTCTGGCTCCTTAACCACTAGACCAAACTGGCTCACCAGTTTTAAAGCACAAGGCCTAAAACACAAGACTCTTTGTGATTTCAGTCAGCTCAGATAAGATTGTAACTGAAACCACCCCTGCAACTTCCCCGCCTTTCAGGAAAAAAAGACAGCAGTGAAATATATTTTTCATTGATACCATTAAGACAGAATAATTAATATTTGCAAAATCAACCATTCAAATAAGAGGAGGAAATATTTAGGCCTTTTAACAATACTAATTGTCAAAATATGCAGTTTTAAAGTGTCTTTACTTTGCCATGCTGGGAGGGGTGTGGATATTTAATAACTCTGGATACCTCCTCCTGTGAAAGTCCTGTTGATGTGTACATGAGCAAAAGTGGCAACAGCCCTAAGAATGGGAACATACCAAAACATGTTTGGAAGTATCTTATTTTTAAATTATGGCAGCAACATCTGACTGTTTATTAATCCCAACCAGAAAAAAAGATGATAAAGTAAAAGGTCCACTCAGCAGTAAATTAGGCTGAAATGCAGCCATTGAAAAGCAGTTCAGGAGACCTTAAGTACAAATGGCAGTTCAAGGGCCTGTTTGCACTCACCTTCCTGGAGCGGTCGCAGATGCTCCAGAGGAGGCCTGTCAACATGCTGTGCTGCTTCTGCTGTCCTGGAGTGCCTCAAAACTTCTGAAGTTCCCTCCAGCTGCCCCAATCTCTAACAGCTATGAACAAGTATAAACCTGTCCGTAGCTTCACTGGAAACAGCTCATAAGCTCTCGGTCACAGTATTTGCGCCCTCTTCCAGATGTGAACATTGTGAGTGGGTGATGAGGTGTGGTTGCACAATGATGTGCCAGGGGTTAATAGCTATGGGAATGTTCTAGTGCTGAACAGATATTACTGCAGTCATTGCTGTGCCAATCTAGCCTGCCCAGGCCGAGCCATCTGCGCTTTAAGTGCTGGTGGTCTGGTTGAGGGGTGCACCAATGCTTGAAGTGCAGATGCCTACTTCTGCGCCTGATCTTCACCTCAGGTGTGAACAGGCCCCTTGTCAATAAGACAAGGTTGTAATTATTAGCCTTTCATCATCATCCCCCTTTAGATTATAAGAACATAAGAGGAGCGCTGCTGGATTAGGCCACAACCTATTTAGTCTTGGATCCTGTCTTGCACAGTAGCCCAACAATTACTTCTGCAAATCAAGCAGAAGACAAAAGCACAACCTTCACCTGTTCTTAGTTCCCTGTGAATGACTTTTAGAGACATCCTGCTTGATTCTCCACCCTGGAGGTGGTTCCTAGGCATCCATTCTAGACAAGAACCTAAGTGGAGTCCTCCTGGATCAGGCCATAACCTATTTAATCCAGCATCTTGTCTCACACAGTGGCCCACCATTTGCTTCTGGGCATTCTCAAACAAAGAACAAAGGTGAAACCTTCATCTGCTCTCAACTCCCTGCAAATGGCCTTCAGAGGCATCCTGCCTGTCTCTCCAACCTGGGCTTAGGAAAAGCACAGTGACATAAGTAATATTTGAACTTCTTGCTTGAAAAATTGTGTGATGAAGAACTGAAGTGACATTTTAGAACATTATGAGTGTTCCCCTGGAACTAGGAATGTGCACAAATGTTTTTTGGGGGGTTCAATTTTTATTGAATTGAATGCAAGAAAATTTGTATTCATTCAAATAGATCCCTTTGAATGTGGTAGGATTCAAATTTGATACTAGTGTTTGATATGAATTTGATACGAATGTTCAATGTGAATTGCATATAAATTCCCTATGATGTATCTCCTACATATCTGGTCTGAGTGTGTCAAATCTGTCCTGAATCTACTTTGAATCTGCTCTCAATCAACACTGAATCCACTCTGGATTTGTTACGGATGTGCCTGGCACAGCCACTTTCCCACCTCCCCAGGTTCACAAATGTAACAAAGCTTCATACAAATGTTCCGAAGCATTTAATTTGAATTTGAATGTCAATACTCTAATGTGCTATCGTTCAATTTGAATTTGAATGTCTAAATTTGGATGAATTTGAACAAATTTCAAATGTTATGACTATTCATGCACATCCCTACCTGGAACAGCAAGAAAGGTTGGCGTTATTCTGGCTGTTTGGATCTATTCTGTGTCCTGTGTTTCCTGTGGTTTCTTAGGTGGTAAGACACAAAGGAGGTTGCGTAACAGCCAGTGGGCTTTAAAATGGAGGATGAGGAGAGAAAGTATAACCTGCACAGAAATACCCTCAGGCTCCAGGACCCTATCTTGTTCTTGCTCAGAAAGGTCAGAATCATCCTCAGACAGGTTCTGCTAGGTTGGTGGAAGGCAGGACGTGACATCAACTGATCTTCTACCTCCATCTAGGTTTGAAAAAACTGGTAGATGATTTGATCCAGCTCCTGGCCGGTATCATTCACATTTGAAATGGTAAAAGACTAGTGGCTCGCGAGTGAGCTAAACTGCTAGTAGTGGTTTCTGTTGTTGTAGGGTATTGTCAAGTTGTCGCCAACTCCTGGTTGACCACATGGGCACTTCCATGGGTACCTCTATGCAGTTTTCTTGGCAGAATACAGTGGTGGTTTCCAGGCTGGTTCCTCTACCACAGAGCTGCAGCCACTCTTAGCAGAGGTTCCCACTCAACTCTAATAGGTATACCTTTATTTTTTCTCCAGCCAAGTTTTGTTTTGAAATACAAGGGGAAACCTTTATGCAAGACTAGTAATTGGCCAATTAACTACTGTGTTCTCAATCTCCAGCTACAGTTTGAATAAGGTGATCAAATTTAGGAAATACATTTCATGAAAACTTTTATCAGGATACATTCAGATGTCTGGGATCAAGTCTGACTGACTTTGATAAATCTGGTATCCTATTCAAACTTTTTGGTTACAACAAATGCAACTCAGTCAGTAAAGCAAGTACTTATGCAAACTCGAGTTATGAAGAGAAGAACAGTGTCATATTTTACTCACAGCTGAAAGAATACATATCCCCAGTTTGAATTACTCACAGATCCCCATTTAAACACTATACTAAGCATAGAACAGCGTTTGCCTGTTGTCCCGGCAATATAAACAGAAACTTGGAAATGCCTCAAGGAAAAGAATCTGGAACTATAAAAGAAAGCTTCAAGTTTCTTTAGAAGCATCAGATCAGCAAACAGTATGACAAGATATAAGCTGTATACTATTTACAGGTTTAAATAATTAGCAATGTCCAGGGAAAGATACCTTTCTATAGAAAAACTAAAGAGGAGGGATAATTTTAAAAACTATAAGCACTTACACTTGTTATGGAAGCATTTATTTTTTACTAGTATTGTAGAGACATGCTGAACCAGATGTTGAATTAGAGGCTCACCTTGAAATTGAGACAAACTTCACTGGCCTTGGTGAGCTGGCTTTACAAGGACTTATAAACTGCCACAGCACCTCTTTATGGAAGCTGTAAAAGGCTTTTCTAGGCTTAACTATAAGCACAATAAAATAATCTTATGTGTTTCTGGAAGTTCTCGTTGATGTAGTATGTGATTAAAAACTTCAACCACATGGGAAATCAACTGATTATGCAATTTCTTATAAAAATATGCTGTGAATCCATTGGATCCTGCTGCCTTTCCTGATTTTAAATTCTTTATTATACAGTTGGACCCCTGTATCTGCTGGGGATACGTTCCGGGTCCTACCGTGGTTACCTGAAACCATGGATAATCACAAACAGGCCTTCCAGTTCTGGGATCATGCAATCCCAGAACCAGAAGTGTTTTTCTGGCCTATTTTGCTTCCAGAGAGCAGTGAAATAGGCGTGCAACACCACTGGACACCTCCCGCCTGACTCCCATGTGCCCCCTTCCATTTTGAGAGAGGCTCTGGTGGCATCTCACAACTGTTCCAGTGCTCAATGGAGGTCGAAATAGGCCTTCTGGAGGCCAAAATAGACCTCCCAATTCTGGGTGCTTTCCATTATGGTACGTGCAGGGGGTGGGGCTGATCCGGTAACCATGGTTAACTGAAAACCATGGTGTCACGATCCCCAGCGGTCCAGTAAGTGCCTGCCCTCTCTAGGAGTGGCTTGCCGCTGTTAGGATGCTGAGTTCGTGCAACGGCCGAGTGAGTACTACAGTGTAAAACACAGACACGGGTAGCAAGCGGTCTGAACAGTAAACTAAAACAGGTTTATTATACACAAGCAATACTAGAAAGGAAAATAAGGTTCAGGTGTTTGTTGGTTTAAGTCTATGAGTCTCTTAAGGCTAGGAGCTACCCCTTTCTCTAAAGGAAAATAGTTCCTTTTTAAAAGACAAACCTCTCCATGTTCCTCCCCCCCTTGCTAGCTCTGCCACAGCTCAAGCCAAGCCAGTGTACCAGAACATGGCTCTAGATGATCACAAGGCACGGCCCGTCCTTGCTTGACCGATCATCCAGTCTGGTCAGTTGCTAGTGAAGTCTCCCTCAGAGCCACAATCCTCCACGACTGTCTCCTTCTGAAATCACTCAGCCACAAGACCAATGGTCAGCTACTGGTCCAGCTCTCTCAGGTCCAGCTCTCTTCTGTTCCCTTCAGCTCTTGTCCCAGCACGAAGACCTAGTCTGCTGTAATCTGTGTTCCTTTATACCTTTTTTCTGTGGCCCTGATTGGCTGCCACTTCCTGGGAAAAGCTGCTGGAATAAAATGCTGCTGGAGAGTCCTAAGAGAAACTCCTGTCCCTCACCCCTGATTGGTGGGAACTCCTCCTCTAGCCCCTCCAGCACTCAGATCCCCAGACATCTTTTCCCTCCAAACATCAGCTGTAGCCAATCACTGCAGCAGGGCCCAGGCAAGATTTCCCGCCCTTTCTGCAGCCAAAACCCAGGGCTTGCAAAAGGCTGTTTGCAAAGAGGCTGGCTATTGCAGCTTGCTAGAAGCCTGCAAAGACAGAAAGCAAAGCAGTTTGCAGCCTGTACCCTGAAACCGTCACACGTGGATACCAAATCAGTGGATATGGGGGTCTGACTGTATTACTTATTTCTTCCACAGTTACTGGGAGGGAGGCACTATGTATTCCAACCGATAATGTTGTAGCTAAGGAATATCTGTGTTGGTGTGAAAAAAAAGGGAGGGTTCAAAAGTTGTAAGTGGGGGTCCATGAAAATTTATCTGGTTTCGATAGTAAAGAACAAAAATGACCTTTTTTTAAAATTGTTGATTTGCATTGTTGAAGTTACGTTACGTTATTAATGTTTAATTTTAATTCTATTAAGTCTGTAATCATATTATTTTAACAAATAGAACACAAGAAAATATACTATTTTTCTTTTTATTTTTACCACTCCGAATTTAGGGTTGGAACTCAGCCGCAACACAAATTTCCATCGTTAGATCTAATCTTCACATTTTTTTTTGGACAAGTTTTGGGAATATGGTAGAAATGTAGCAGCAGGGGGTCCACCAAAATCAGTAAAATTTTAAAAGTGGTCTACGAGGAAAAAATGTTTGGGAACCTCTGAGTTATACCAAGGAAACCAGATTTCTTGCAAGGGTACCTCTAACTGCAGCCAATTGGCGAGGGTGCCACCATCATGCTGTTGAAGACATCATGACCCACAATCCAATGGACAGGGTAGCATCATGCTTGTGCAGACATCCTGTGCTTGCACCTCATGATGTCTGTGCAAGCATGATGCCATCCCGCACACTGAAGTAGGAAAAAATAGTGACATCCATGTTGTTAAGGTGACATCCTTGCTGTTTTTGCAGGGTTTATTTGCTCCTCAGTAACTTCTCAGTGCCAAGGAAAGCCCAGAATTGCTAGGTGAATTTCCTTATAGTCCCAGCCTTCATTACGGGTTTGAGTGCCTGGTCATACAAGCAAAGGAATATATTTTAAAACAAGCATTTTCAGGAAGTGGAGAGACAGATTATAACAGAGGGCCAACCAAATATTGCTTGTTGAGTACCTGCTGAGATCTTTTCTCTTCCTCTTTTAACAATATGTGACAGCAATTATGGGGGTTAAACTGGTCTAAGCAGATATAAAGGTACACAAGTGTACACATACTATTAAAACCAAGATACTAAAGAGTAACAGGGTGTTTTTCCACTGTCAGAAAGTACCCATTTTTGCACCCATTAAGGACCTATTTGGGTGTGAGCGAGATTATCCCATTTCCACCACGGCACCCATTGGGGACCCTACTGTTTTGACTGCCGCTGGGGAAATCCGGATCAAATAGGTACTTTCTGGCCTTTAATCCAGATTTTCTGTAGACCCCATTAATGGGATCTTCAGGCAGAAAATCCGGATTAAAGGGTTTGGGTGCTAGACCACCCATGGGAAGACATTGGGTGCTTCCCTTAATCCAGATCTACTAGATCCGGATTAAGGAATGTACCCATTCCTTAGATCCAGATCTTCTTAGATCCAGATTAAATGAGTGCGGCGGAAAAACACCCATAAATCAAAAAATGTTAAGCCTAACAAAGATACTAAAGAATAACACGAAGCAACAAGTGCTCTTGAGCCTTAATCTTGGCTTCTTGAAATCTTATTAAGCAATCTCAGGCTATCCATTAATAATACATTTACTATCAGCTGTATCAGTGGCATGAGACAAGCTTTGAAGAACTAGTAAAATAGCTTTAGTGCTTTGAAATGATTCCTATAATGATACATTTGCTTCCACTTAATTATGAATACAATTATGAACTTTTTAGAACAAGTGATTATTTTTTACATGGTTTGATAAACATGAATTATTGGAAAGAACTTTAGAACAGTTGTTTGTGAATGGAGCAGACATACCAATAAAAGGAAACTTTATCAAAGGGAAGATCTCATACTAGCAGGAGCAAAAGAAAATCTTGATTTAGCCATGAAGATAAAGACAGCAGTAAGTCATCCAAAGAGTGAACGAGATTAGAGACCACAGAGACTGAAACAGCAAAAAGGCCATATATCCATAGGCCTTACAGAAAAGTATAAATCTGGAATGGAAATAAAGGCTATGGAAAGTGGAGCAAGATGTTCCAGACAAAGAATTTGGAAAAGAACAGCAATTCTGAAAAGAATCCCAATGTTTTACTAAGTGATACACTTCTATTTTCCCATATTTAAATCTACTGTCACCACCTACAATTTTAGGTGAAAAGCAACTCTTTTAAAAATTTTGAAACATCTTCTGATTTTGATTGGATGGGCTAATTTGCATTTACCAGGTACCAGCATGCTTAATACTGCTGAGCTTGGAGGAAAGGGGAGGCTGATTTAAAATTCTAAATTCCACGTTGTGTTTAAAAGAGGGAAGTGGGAACAGCATCTAGCTTAAGAGGTACAGATGCAACGCTAGATGTACATAAGAGCTAGATGTACATACATTTGCAAAGACACAAAATAGAAACTATAGCTATATAGTTCCGTCTAGGGGTGTGCACAAATGCAATTTTCAACACTCAATTCACAACTAAGTGAATATTAAAAAATCTGAATTCGTACGAATAAGGAAAAATGAATGTCCGCACATCTGATTCAGTATGAATACATTTGCATGCATTCATACAAAAAATTCGGACATTCATATCTCTACAGGTTCTTACACATATCATGCGTACCCCTACGCATCCTGTTTTCATCCGGTATGGATGTATACGAGATGCTACATATGAGATGTGTATGTACTCGTACATACATACAAATATGAATGCATACTAGATGCTACATACTAGATGCGTATCTATCCATACATCCATACAGATACAAATGTCTGAATTATTTGTACGAATAACTTGCAATATTCATATTTGTTTGAATTCAGAAATCTGAATGTCCGGACATTCAATTTGTATAGTATATGAATGTCCGAATTTGTACGAATAATGAATATTTCGAATATTTGTGCACATCCCTAGTTCCATCTTCATATCCCACACCAGTGTCAGCCCCTGCTCAGGTGTCAGTTCCTTTAGCCTGGTTCTTTGTCTCCCAGTCATTCTCATGGCCTTAGGATATATTATCTAACAATAACATTGGGGCCATCATCACAAAGACCCTGCCATAACAAACGGAGGACTTAACATGAATCCCCATTGTTCCTTACGGCCAGACCCTTGGAATGTTCACAACCAACCTCGCTCCCGAAGTATTTTGTGGGCACCTCTAACTGGTTGTGTAATTGTTTGTTTCATTTAGTGCTTATAAACATTCAATGGTTGGAAACAGAATTCCATCTGTTCCCACATGGATCTCACACAGATTATACATAGATGCAGCTGAAGTAGATTAGATAAACTATTTATGGCCCTAGGAATAATAGAATGGCCTCCATAACTCACTTATTGCCAACTTTCAAGTTGATTTGTTTTTTGTTGGCATTTTTCAAATTTGGACTGCAACAGAACGCTTTATTCATTGTGCCATTTCAACGTATTTTAGTTTATGATGGTCTTTTGCTCCTGCTAGTATGAGATCTTTCCTTTGATAAAGTTTCCTTTTATTGTTCTAAAAAGACCATAATTCTATTCATAATTGAATATCCAAGTATGTCCTATAAAACTGCACTGTTATGTAAATAAGGGGCTCTTGAGAGGTTACACTAGTATACATCAAGCCATCCCATCGAATGCCACAAAACTTGTTCAAAAAGGCCTTAATCCAGGATGTTAAATGATTTTGAATGTGCTATGGATCAAGCAATTTGAGGCTAAGTCTTTGTCCCTTGTTGTTATATCAATGAAAAACTCATGTGCCCACCTACAGTTATGACTAAGGATGTGCACAATTTTTTTTCATGTTTGCTTCGCTTTTAAGTGAAAGAGCACAAAATATGCATACATGCGAACAGAGCCACTTTGAATGGGGTAGGATTCAAATTCCCTGCAAATATTCTTAGAACGTCATGCAAATCCAATTCAAATCCCTGCCATTAGTTGTGTCTCCAAATCCCCTCTGAATCCACTTTGAATCCACTCTGGGTGCAGATATGATTGGGCAGCCGCCTTGCTATCTCCCCAGTTTCATTAATGTAACAAAACATCAAACAAATGCACAAAAGCATTTGCTGTGCATTCAAATGTCAGGCTTCGAATAGAGCCAACATGCAATCGGAATGTGAATATACAAATCCGTATGAATTTAGAATGTGATGAGCATTAGTGCATATCCCTAGTTATGATATATGACAGATATTATTGGGGTGATCATGATCCCTCAGAATGACAGCCAGCAACCTGTCAGAAACAGTTCTATGAATGTCTTACTCAACCTTTTAAATTATAATAGATAAAGTGCAGTTTACTCCAGGGGGGTCCTTGCAAGGTGATTATCAAGCCTAAACTCTGCATTCCTAGGGCAGCCCACAATGCTAAAGTATATCTATTTCTGTGTAGATTTTATCTGCTACAAGATCTGCAGCCACTGTATGAACGCAGGTTTGAATAAGGATCACTGATATATGGTGTTGTCAAGGTTAAGACTGGTAGAGAAATCAGGTGGCAGTCAAATTGGGATAAAATGCAGTGTAAGATAATCACAAAAACTATA
This sequence comes from Aspidoscelis tigris stejnegeri, assembly GCA_023333525.1. Lineage (NCBI taxonomy): Eukaryota > Metazoa > Chordata > Lepidosauria > Squamata > Teiidae > Aspidoscelis > Aspidoscelis tigris. The sequence continues at coordinate 82,754,870 of JALMGA010000002.1, read as the reverse complement.
TAAGACAATCTAAAACTTCCTTGTCCACCACATAGGAAAGATCCAGACTGTATGTCTTATATTACTGTATGGACAACGTTAGGGATGCGCATGAATGGGTTTTTTGTTGTTTTTTTGCATTCACTTCGTATCAAATCGAATGTAAGAAAATTTGTATTCATTCGAACAGATCGCCTTCAAATGTGGTAGGATTCTATTTGATCCAAATGTATTCATACAAATTTGTACAAATATCTGATACGAACACATACGTATCCCATACGTACCAATACATGTCCAATACGTATCTGATATATATCCCATAACAACTCCACTCTGAAAGCATCAACACCCTGAATCCATTTTGAATCTGCTCTCAATCCATGTTGAATGCACTCTGGATCTGTTGCAGATGTGAGTGGTCCAGCCACTTTCCCACCTCCCAGGTTCACGAATGTTCCAAAACACAGAAAAAGTATAGCCCACATAGACAGCATTATCACATGATGTACTGATAATTATGTACTGCCAGTACTCAAATCAGAGACTTCAAACATTTTTGGGCTACTGATCACTTCAGGTGCTTCCGCACTGACTTCCAATTTCGGAAATCTGTGGTAAGTAGATCCGTATCTAGTAGATATGGATCTACTGCGACAAATTCTGTCCACTCCCGGCAGGGTGGGACGGAATTCAATCTGGATTTGAGGTGGGTGCAGTGCAGAAGCACAGCACCCAACTCAATCTGGATCTCCGGAGGTCCTCCCCCGGCCCACCATGATTGGCTCCTCCAGAGCCGAGCATGGCGAGCCAGGGGTCTCCAATTTCAGGGCTCACCCTCACCCCAGGAGCCACAGATCATGGCTTCTGGAGCAAGGGGGGGCTTCCCCTCCCCCCCAGCCCACCCTGAGGAGAGTGTGAGGGATCCCCTCCTTACCTTACCGCAGGCAGGCAGATTCTGGCTGCGGGGTCCCACTTCGCCTCGCGCCTGCGTCCGGCACACCTCCCGATTGGCCAGGGCCGTGCCTGGCTTCAGGAGGCTCTCTGTGCAGGCGCACAGCCCTGGCCAAAACTTATTTATTTAGAGGTGTAATCTAAAAGGTTGAATCCCAATAGACACAGCAAGAATAGGTAATATAGTATCTCAAAAATACTATTGGATTCCACCTCCCATCAGCAGGATGGTCAGAAATGGCAGGAAAAAATCTGATGTGATTTTTTTCTGAAAACCTGGTGAAGTGGATCTTCTACTCTCCATTATTTCCACCAGAAGAATTCCAAGAAGAGTTTTTTATACTGAGGCTGACTGAAAATATCTTTGCCAGTGGAGGGTGGTTTGCTAGTGGTTTCCTAAACACAGTAGAAGAGCTGCAAAACCCCAGAATAGTTATTTTGTGATGTTCTATGAAGCAGTTTGAGTAAAGACAGAGAATGGTATCAATTTCACTTTCCTCTGATAAGGCGGGCCTGACTCACTTGAGCAGGTGATTTCTTGCACACTGTCCAACCTCCCTCATAAAGAAAGTGCTTTAAAGTTAAAGCAATAATCTTTGTTAGTTAAAAAATAAATGTAGGATCAGCCTAAATATTCCATTTTTTCAAAAAACAAATTGCAGTAATTATTTTACGTAGATATTTCTGCTTACTTCGTTATTGTTTTATCATTTCTTCTCACTGAGTATTTCATATGAATTGCCGTGATTGTTTTTAGCTCCAACTTAAATGTTCCTTGTTTGACTTGAATATTTTCTGTTCTTTCAGTTTTTCCCATGGCCTTAGCTCACATTCATATATTGTTGCTCGCTGGATATTACAGAACTGATACAAAGCTTCAGAAGACTGAATTTTGCCAAAATGAGCACATACCTAGTACAAACGCTTACTTACTAAATGACTTAATATGTTTGGAAGGAAAGAAATACGCTGACAAAGAACCACCACTATTTAATACAGTACAATTATACACCATTACAAGTGCACTGTTCCAAACAAGGACTGGAAACAGTTTGATTCTTGTACAAAAATAATCTTTTCAAAACGTTTCTGCAAACCTGACTAGGCATTCTAAAAATTCTAAACTAACCGAGGGAAATATTTACGTACATTCCACTGCTAAAGTAAAACGATCGTTTTAGGATAGCTCTTTGTTCTCTGATTAACAGTGCAATCATAAGATGAGTTTCCTAGGATTACCAAACATTGTTAGGGCGCAATCCAAAATATTATATGCCTGTTAAAAAGTAAGCCCTGTTGAGCTCAGTAGGAACTGCTACTGCATAGCTGTATATGAGATTTTAAAAATTAAGACACTTTTCAGAAGACAGTAACAAAGACAGAATGGGAGCTGGAGACCACAGCTAGGTCCTTTCCAACAGAAGGATCTCATAGTATCACATCACTAGAATTTCATAGTATTTCTGGGTCTGTAAGTACAGGATTGCACTGTAGATTTATGTGGGAAATAGTATTGATTTGGACATAATTTCGCTTGGGGAGATTTACTGAAATCAGCCATTCATTTTTCAGAACAGTACAGCCGAAGCATCAGTTATGACCTTTAAGTTACTGCTGTGAGCTGCTTGAGGTGCTAACCTCCTTATCTCTAGTTTCAGAACCATTAAGAAAGTCTCCCACACTCCAGGAGGCCTGGACATGCAGGAACATTCCATTACAGAGGGTGAGAAACAGAGATCCTGCCTCACATGGCAAAAGTGCTGGCACCTTGCCAGCATTGTGGCTGGCCCTGTCACAATCTAGCGACCGCTTAATTCCAAGTAAAAATAGTGATGGATTTTCAGCAATATTTTTTACTTTGCCTGCATGGCGCTGCTTAAGGAAGGAAGGAAGGAAGGAAGGAAGGAAGGAAGGAAGGAAGGAAGGAAGGAAGGAAGGAAGGAAGGAAGGAAGGAAGCGCTAACTTTACATCCCCCCTTTACATCCAATATTTCCTTCCCCAGCTAGAGGCAGCCACAATCTGGCTCACAGCAATGGAAAGGAGATGAAAATCTTGAGGGATGTGCTACCAGTATTGGAAGCCCAGTTATAAATTATACTTCATGGCTTCAGAAATTCATGATGCTGCACCATGCTTAGCAGTAGGGTATATTTTGGTCAATTGCTTTGTTCCAGTGTACGCTGGGCAGCACAACACCTACTAAGCAAATAGCAATCCTTCTCATGAAGCCAATTCGTGGAATTTGTATTTCAGAGATTAAGTACAACTGGCAAAAATACACTTTGAGCACAACCCTGACTGAACTGTATCTGCTCAAAGGTATGTCCCAATGTGTTTGGTGCTTCTGCCAGAATATTGTGCTAAATACTATAGCTGGACACTATTCTAATCCAAGTTCCTTAAACAAACTGATTTGCGGCTCAAAATTGTTTAATAGCCAAGAAAATATACTGTAACTAATTTCTGTTCTGTATCAAAAGATATTTATATAAAAGATCAAGAACAATAGTAAATCAGATGTATACATAAAAGTGCCATGGCATGTTTACTTTTTAAAATATCAGCTGTGAAAAAACTTTAGACCAAAATCTGCACTGACTTGATCAAAAAGTTAAATGAGGCCACCTCCAAACTGCAGTCAGATAATTGCCATGGTCACACCTTCATTTTAAACCTTCTTCAGTCCATATACAGACCTGACTGTTCACACCTATTCATTTGTGTCTGTTTTCCTTGTGAACTTTTCATTCGGGAAAGTCCACAAATAAAACAGATAGAAATGTAAAGGTGTGAACAGAGAGATCTGAGGCCAATTTGCACTTAGGCCTCTACTCAACAATTACTGCAGCTCAGGTGAAGAACTTATGCATGTCCACTAGGCTGCTACAGCTTAGAAGCGTGCCCACCCTCACTAGAGGGGCATTAATTGCTGATTAGGTGTGGAGCAAGATTTTGTGCCTCACACCTTTACCAACCTTTACCAAAGGCTTACCTGCAGGATCTGGCAGTGTGGCCATTTGCACATCTTCTTGATCATTGTGTGTGGTGGGTGGGGACGCACAGGCATGGCTGTGTTGCTGGGCTGATTGCCAGCCACTCCCGTGATTGGGCAGATCTCTGCAGGCCGGTGCTGCAGCGGCAGGCAGGCCAGGGACCAATCCATACAGCATTGGGGCCCCTCTGCATTGGCCTCCAGGCGCATCACAGAACATGACTGACAGCAGCCAATCATGGCAGCAATGAGGTGGGACTTCTAGCTTTCAAGGCAGCGGTGCAGGCTGGTCAGTGGCAAGACCGTTTGCAATTCTGACCGGTAAGGGACGTTTTCCCAAAAATGTGAATGATCCTCCTGTACCTTACGTTGACCAGCCCTAGTTCACAGCAGCCTAACAGATAAGTGCAGAAAGGCCCCCTGAAGATGGACTGAAGAAGGTTTAAAGTGAAGGTGTTGCCACAATCAACGTGGAATAATATTCCTTCACCATTATTGCTTGCTTAGATAGACAGCACTGGCCGTGGCACCATCTTTGCACATTTTAGTGATGTGCACATCTGGGTATTCATCCAGTGTCGAACTCCCAGATGCATTGCCATCAGTTTCAGGCTCCATGTTGGCACAGTGGATGTAGCAAAGATGGCAGCTCTGTCCATAAGGTAAGAAAATACACTACTGCTGGAAAACCTACCACCAGTGCTGGGTTTTCCAGCACTACTTTTAAGGATGTTTTTGGGGGAATATAGTGGTGATATGGTGGAGTTGCACAGATATGCAACTCCACCTTCGTGGTGCCATAATGGCAACAGATGCCCCCCATCTGGACAGGCCCTGAATTTGAGGGATAACTTATGAAATGAAGAAGTAGCTACATAATCCAAAATTGATTTTGTCAGGAAAAACCATTCAGTCATATAAATATAAATAACTTTTATTTATCAACCATTTTGTAAAGAAGCACATTCTTATTTTCCATCCACTATTTACATGAAATAAATACCCAGTGTAAAAAGGACTGGTATGCAATAGTTGTCTCCCATTAAGTATCAAGAGTCTTGTCATTTAAAAAATCCATCCTGGCTCCCACAATATAAATATAGTGAATTATTTTTGCATGCAGTGCCAAAAAGCCAGCAACCAATTATTGTTATTTTGCCAATGAACGCATGACTCTTTCCACTGGAACCTTCTTCAAATACATATATTAAAGAAACAAACTTATGTAGACAACGCTGTCGATATTCGGTAAGCACTGAAAAAAGAAACAAATGTCTTGCTGTTTTCAGATACCCAAACACAAATAACAGCAAATGGTTAAGGCGAAATTTTCTTTGGAATTGAACTGTTCAGACTAACAACTCCAAACAGAACAGAAGATAACAATGAGAGTTTCAGAAGGAAGGAATACTGAACAAGCATCAATAAACAGAAAAACACGATACCATAATTTTTATAATTGAAGTATTGATCAAGCTTATAAACAAGATTTCCATATGAAAAAAGCAGTTATGTTTATTGTTGTGTTAACTAAAATAATCACATTTATATGTGCAGTGTTCTCCTGCTATTGAAAAGCGTAATCTTTCTAAATATGAATTGTGAAAATTTTAAGTAACAGGGCCCTATGGGAATGGGGAGGATGGCCTCATTTTTCCACTGCATCCCTCCCAAAAGAAACAGAAAGGAAGACAAAAACTCTTGAGAGGCATACCCTTAAACCTGGTAGAAGTACTTGCCAATTCAGGAAAACACCACTTCAAAGGCTACTTCAGTCTTTGTGAAAGTAACAGGGCAGCCACTAAAGAAGATTTGGGAGATCCAAGGCCTGTTTGCACTAGGGCGGTGATGGCCAACCTATGACACGTGTGTCACAGGTGACACACCAAGCCCTTTTGGGTGACACACATGGTCACCCTGGCACCTGGGCATGTAGTGCTTGCTTCTTCTTGAAATGTACGAAATACCAACTTTCAATTGAAGATTTAGCAGCAGAAGTCACTAATGAAAAGAATTACTTGTTTTTGCTTTTAATAAAATACATATATCAAAAATATAACTTTTTTACTAGAGCTACAAATATCACAGAATTATGGATAATTCTAGATGTGACACAGCACCCAAGTTAAGCTAGGTTTTCTTGCGAATTTTGACACACTGAGCTCAAAAGGTTCGCCATCACTGCACTAGGGCCTCTGGAGAATAATTAGGCCAGCCTGGGACAGAGCATTTGCTCTCTGGGCCGGGCACTTCCATCTGGAACCATCCTGTCCCACCCCAGGGTGACCTAATTGCGGCCAGAGTGTAAAGCATGAAATCATTCCCCACTCCCTGCCCAAGCTGTCCCCAGCTGTCCCAGAGCTGTCCGGCAAGGAGAGGATTCGCACTCTCCCTGCCCAACAGCTCTGGAGCCCCGCCCCAAGGTGCTGCCATTGGGCCCTATAGGGCGCACCAGCTAGCAGCCCCTTTCGGGGGAGGGGCGAGAACGGGACAGCACTGTTCTAGTGTTTTGTGGGCTGCCGCCAGGCCAATCAAATCAGTGAAAGCCTGTGGGGGCCTCCTGGGTGCCCACCCCCACCCATGCGTCTGCGCCGCCCCCAGCTCCCCGCACACAATTTACCTCTTTGGACGCCAGGTTCGAACTGGCAGGCTCTGCAGTTCAAACTTGGCAAGCCCAGCACACAGGGCCTGCCAGTTCGAACCTGGCCTCTGAAGAGGTAAGTCGCACATGCAGGGCTGGGTGGCGGTGTGGACTCCTTGGTGAGGTGGGTGCCAGGTTGTCCCTGCAGGCTCCCATCGGTGTGATTTGGCCGGTGGGAGCCCATGGGAGCCTGAGATGGGCCTGCCAGCCAGTGGGCTGATGCGGCCCAATGGCACCAGGCCTCGGTGGGGCATCCTACTTCCGCTGCAGCCTTTTTGGGCTGGGACACACAGGGACAGATGTCCCATTAGCACCGTGCCCGGTAAGGGACACGCCCCTTACTGGCCAAAGTGTGAATGGGGGATCCATCCCTACGTGTCCCAGCCTTAGTGCATTACAGTAGTGTGAAAAGGCCCCCAGATCCCGAAAACCAGCCAAAGAGACCTAAATAAATCACACAGGATCCCTGCAATTCATGAATGTACAGGTCACATCATACATTAAAAATATGCTGTTAGATAAAGACTGTTATAAACTCTCAGAAGAAATGTCATATTTAGATTGACACATCATTCACTGATAAAAGATAGTGGCAAAATGCCTTGTATGTTAAGAAGACCACAGCACACCAGAATAAAAAGGAATGTCTTTTTTAAAGTAGGGCCTGCAACTGTGCTTAACTGTGGATGCACTGACCGACAGTATCTTTCACTTTGAAGAAGAGATTACCAAAACAAAAAACAAGGAAAGGAAAATGTCAGGTCTTTCTGATTTAGCAGTTCTGCATTTACAAATACACCGACTAATGGCACCTCCAGATATCTCCAGAAAATGGGGCTTTTTAGTGATATTCAGGAGTAAAGATCCTCCAAAATAATCACTTGTTTCATTGCAGGAAAGCACCTTTGTCTGCACTGGTTTCATGCACACATCCCTAATCCTAATCCTGCACATGCAGAGTAGCCATTTTCACCTCAGATTTGGCCATGAACATGTGCAGAGGGCCATTTATTCAGCAAGGATTGCATTGCCACGCTTCCAGACAGGTAGGTTTTCGTGCTACTCTGGGAAAACCTGTGTTACCCCTATATAGCAGACCTATGTTGAGGTTGCCACAGATATGTGTGGCAATTCCACCATAGCCACAACATAATTGTGACACAGCCTAAGTGGCCATTCAATTCAAACAGTCTTGAGGAAACCTGCAGTCTTTACCAGCAGAAACATTACAAGGAAAATATAAGGAACAGTGTGAACAGAAGAAAGCAAAAACAAGAAAGTTAAAAATGATTCTGAAAAAATATGAAATTGAAAAGCAGTATTACATATTCCATGTACTTTTGGAAACACTATCTTTACATCATTGGGGCCGCGGTCACAGCTTCACTTTAAACCTTCCTCAGTCCATCTTCTGGTCTGACTGCTCAAACCTTTTCATTTCTATCTATTTTGTTTGTGTACTTTCCACCCTTTGTTTCAATATTCCTGAATGGAAATTCCACAAATAAAATGGATAGAAATGAAAAGGTGCAAGCAGTATGACCTGAAGATGGACTGCGGAAGGTTTAAAGTGAAGATGAGAGCATGACCCAAAAGAATGAAGATTTTCCTAGTGAAAATTCAATGTTGCCTTTTAGAGAAAAAGAATTGCCTTATTACTTACTGTATTTCCTCCAAAGCATTAATCTCTGTTGGGTGCATGCCCACTCATGAGAGCTTCCAAACGGCTTCTGTTACTCTCTAAAAGGAACGTTCTGATTCTTTATAGGTGCTAGTTATCCTCTGATTATTCCGTGATTCTATTTTATTACCAACGTTTATGCTGTTTAGCACATCCTACATTTTGTGAGTGATATATGCATCCAGGTAGTTATCCAAGGTAAAGCAAATCAATCACCTACCTCTCCTCTTCTTTACCTTACTTTTATTTCTAAGCAGTTGTTCTAGTCAAACAAAGTTCATCTCAAAGTGGCTACAAGATATCAAATTGTTTAACAATACAGTGTACTAATATGCCACCACGTGATTGTTTTATTGTATTGGAACACAATCCTGAGTCAATAAAGGACAGCTGCACAGTATAATGACATAGCCACTGCTGGGGCATAAGAGGCCTTTTGTAACACTCAAAGCAGCTACGTAACGATTTGAAAAATGCCAGTGGATAAGTAGGTGGTTTAGCATACTCCTTAGAGGAAAAGTTCTCAAATAAACAGTACTGCCTGTTAAAGAATAATTACAATGTACAATAATTACCATGTACAAAAGTGCTTAATTAGTTTTCTCTGGATTATTGATAAATACCTGTGAGCTGCTAATGAAATCTAGATGTCTCTGTTTCATAATGTTCTGTATAGACCACTAAGAAGATCGTGTTTAATCCACAACAAAACAATCTCGAGAACTAAGTAATATGACCACTCTGTACAAGACATTACAATTCACCAAATAAGCTCCTATTAAAAAAAAAACCCTATAAGGTTGCTTTCAGCATCAGTGTGCTCAGACAGTTGACAGAGCCCTTTATGCTGTTAGATAAAAAGGCCAATGGTAGGCTGTGTATCCTTCTTTTAAAAAACAGATGTTGTAAAAAGATAGATATAAGCAAGATTTAGGTTTCTTTCAGTATCGTTCTGTGTTTCCCTTTGCTTTGTTCCATATCAGTGGTATTATGGAATACTGAAATTGCTGCAGACCAGTAGTGCATGAATAGTGAACTTCTGAGGAAGGGCATCATCTGCACATGGAGTAAGCTGTTACAGCCTACAAGCAGCCCCTGCCTTCCCAGAAGTTCACTAATTGTTGATTAGGTGTGGACGATGAAATTGTGGTCCACATCTTAACCAATGTCGATCAAAAGCTTACCTGGAGTGTCCAGGCAGCGGCCATTCGTACCTTTTCCAGTGTTCCGGAGTCATCTGAAGTGCCGCACAAGCAAGCTGGCACCTCAGACGACCATAGACATGACTGCATGTGCACAGAGCACCAGCATCACCATGGCAATGGTGCTGACGCACGCACAGTTGCGAAGGACGCCGCAGCCAAAATGGCGGCACTCAAAAGAGGGCCAGCCCTGCAATCAAATGAGGTAAGTATTCAATCACGGGAGGGAAGATGGCTAAAGTTGACTGGCACTCCAAGTACAAGCACTAGTAAACACTGGTTAATCACACTCCTTTCCTGTCTAGAAGACAGGAAGTCCAAAATTGCCTGAGGTGTCCTTAGCAGGGACTTTGCCTAGGGCAGTGATGGCGAACCTTTTGAGCTCGGTGTGTCAAAATTTGCAAGAAAACCTAGCTTAACTCTGGTGCTGTGTCACATCTAGAAATATCTATAATTTTGTGAATTTTGTAGCTCTAATAATATTTTATTAAAAGCAAAAACGAATAATTCTTTACATTAGTGACTTTTGTTGCTGAATTTCATTTGCTAATATTCAATTGAAAGTTGGTATTTCGTACACTTCAAGAACAAGCAAGCACTACGTGCCCAGGTGCCAGGGTGACCAGGGGTGTCACCCAAAAGGGCTTGGTGTGTCACCTGTGACACACGTGTCATAGGTTGGCCATCACTGGCCTAGGCTGTTCTGGAGCAGACCTTAAAATCGTATAGCTTCACCTGCACTGTCAATAGAAAAATAATACATGGAGAAGGATGGAAAAAAGATATAAAAATATTTATCCTACCTCATTGAATCTTGTCACCAGGTCTTCAACCGTATTGTGTTCTCCATGAGGTGTGGAAAGAACAGTTGCAGAAACTGAAGCTTTAATAGTTGAAAGTTTATTTTGACACTCAGTATTTCCCAAATCTCTGGTTAAAAAGCAGAGGTAGTCAATGGGCAACACTCTTCTATACAGCTCTTGCTCCTGCTCTGTTAGAATACTAGCAACTTCCTCAGGAAACTGAATAAGATGCTGAAGTTCTACAAGCTCTTTACTGATTCCAGCTACAGCAGAGGTAAGGACATTTGATCCAGCCATAGATGAACTCAGTTGTCGTTCTGAAAAATAAATAAAATCGAGCTTAGAAATAGGATAAAGTCCTTCCGTTATCCCTTAAATTTTGCTTAAACTTTACAACACTGTCTTGCACATTAGTTTTCCTTAATCCATGTAGAAAGCACATCACCACTATATGACATGAAACTTCCAACCAGCACTAAACATCAGGGATGTGTCCAACCATTTGTTTTTAGAATCAGTTTGGAATGAATTGGGGGGGGGGAGTGTCAAGGGGTCCAAAACCAAATTAAATCACCTTAACTTCAATAGGTTTGGTTTGACATCAGACTGCATTTGTTTGAATCAAATACTTTCATTCATTCTTCCTCCTTCCCTTTTTTGTGCACTTGCCTTCCTCTATCATGCTCCCACCCAACTGGCCATGTTCAAGGCTTTTGGGAAAGTTGAGGTGCATGTGGTCCTTTGGGGGAACCAAGGACTTCCATTTCTGAAAGATCTAACAGGTTCCAGATATGTGCTGCAGCCCACTGTGGTCTGTTTGGAAAAAGCAGGCATTGCAAACAAGGTAAAGCTGCAAAGGAAGTGTGTGTGTGGGGGGGGGGGAGGCCTGGGTGTTACTGAGAACAGGCCAAGATGCAACTGGAATGAGGCCACATGTTTAATAGGCTGGGACCTAATAGTACTAGGCCAAGGGGAAGGCTATGCAAGCAAGCAGTTTTCGGTTCTAGGTCAAACAATTCAATATATTCTTGGATCTGTTCACTGCGTTCCATTCAAATTGGGATTCCACGTTTGTGTACACCTCTGTTATGCATTCAAACAGACTTTTCAGCATTCAGTTTAACAGACTGCACTTAACCACCTAGTGCATACCATAAAAAAAATCATTACTACAAATCTTATGTATTGTGCTCCTTTCTTTTTCTCCACTGGACATGTGAAACAAGAATACATCTGAGCTGGAGAGTGGTAAGGAACCCTATGGATAGAGTGGGGCAGCCACCTTTGTCCATAAGGAAACTATCTCCTTCACCATCTGCCTCATCTTTCTGAGGATGCCTCCAGATGGTGGTCAAATAACCCACTAGCAAGAGGTAATGCAGGTTATCCCTTGGTAGCCTAACAGTACCATTTTTGTGCATTTCACTAGCTTGAGCAACCAGACATCTGGCCAGCGCTGAATGCCCAGATGTATGTGTTGATACCTCTGTGCATGTGTGGACATCTGTTTGGCCTCCATGCATGAGGCTCTGTAGAGAGAGGGTGAGTAGAAAGCACTATTGCTGCAAAACCCACGACCAGCATTGGGTTTTCCAGCAAAGGTCTCTAGTGCTTTTTGGGGGTGGGAGGGGCAGAAAGTGGCACTATGGACCCCACCATAGCAGCATTGTAATAGCACTATATTCCCTCCCATCTGGACCGGCCCCAAGACTGGGGTTGAGGGATTGTTTTTGCCATTGAGCCAGAGAGACAGAACAGGGTGCTGTTGAAGTGCTATTCATCCCACTGCACAACACTTTCCTGTCTGAGTTGGCAGAGGATGTTTGAATTTGGTGTTCAGGGAAGAAATTCTGGTTCACATGTTCGATGCTCCTGTCATGGCCCAAGTGGAGTGGGCAGAGTTACTGACACAAATGCTTCCAAGCACACTTGGAAAACCTGCAGAGGTCATAAAATACCCTGGTATAATGGGAAGCTTCATGCAATGAAACAGGAGGGCAAGTGGTGTGAATCCTAATGGGATTCTGACTGAACACATGTAAAAGTGCATGGTCATGCCTACCATGTTGCAAGTGCCTATCTAGCAGAGCTATTCTAGATGGTTAAAGAGCTTTTGTCGTCTAGCCATGAGGATGAATTTATGCCACCTTTGGAGGCACTCTTTGATAAATTCACAACACTGCATCCTAACAATGAGATAAAGTCACTCGAATTCACGTTGAAATGGAATCCATAGTTGGAAATGGTTTCCAATATCCCTCTTATACCAATGAAAAACCACTATATTGAAATCAACTAAGTATCTCAATTATCCTTAAAAATCCTGTGTGTCTAGACTAGTTTTTGTAACAAAGTGCAGAAACTGGGTAGAACTGTCCTCAACCTGAATTAGAGACTTCAGTGGCAAATGCCACATCTTTTTTTATAAAATAAAAATCTATTGTGGTGCAATTGCTGGACTGGAATACAGAAAATCTGTCTTCCAGTCCTCATTCAGTCATGAACATTGTAACAATTCTTTCTGACAGGGTCATCTGCCCAGTATTACATTTCTAATAGAGAGCTACAGTTGCTATAGCCAATGTTAAGTCCAAAAGAGTACCAAGACAGCCATTTTTTCCCACCTCTTGTTTTGAGCAGACAGCATTAAAGTATATAGGCTTGAGAGAAACAGACTATAAGAACTGAGCTGGATATGAATGATCAGGAGACAAATTTTGGTTAGTTTAAATAAAAGACTTAAGTCTTAGGTTCTGAAACTTAAAAAAGGCAACCAGTATGTTAAAGATAATATAGTGTCTTAATACAAAGTTACTGTGTGGCTAGCAACTGGAATAACATAAGAGGAGCCTGCAGGATCAGGCCACAGCCCTACTAGTCTAGCATCCTGTCTCACACAGTGACCCATCAATTGCTCCTGAGCATTTTCAAGCAGAAAACATAAGGCCTTTTCACACTTGGGCCAGCTCTGACACGGTGTATTTGCACGCCACGGAGCCGCTTCCGTCCTGGAGCAGCTCCAAGTGCGCATGGCTATTCCAATCTTTGGTAGGTGTGCTAACTGCTGTGTAGTGATATAAGGACAGATTTACACCAAGACTTCCATAAGAATGTAAGAGGAGCCCTGCTGGATCAGGGCAAAGCCCGTCTAGTCCAGGATGCTATCCCACACAGTGGGCCACCAATTACTTATGGGCATCTCAAGCCGAAGATGAGGGGAAACCTTTCACCTTCACCTGCTCTCAAATCCCAACAAATGGCCTTTGGAGGCATCGTGCCCGTCTCCCCAGCCTGGAGGACGTACCTGGGCATCCCTTTTCACCCCTGCAAAGCCTGAGCCTGAGGGGCAGAATAATGAGGTGATTCAATAGTCATGTTTTGCTTCCACCACTCCAAACAACTTCATATTATCAGCAAATGGGCCACCTCCTGGCTTCTCTCAGCTACACATCACTTATGAATAAGTTTAAAATGATTGGTCCCAGCTTACATCTTTAAAAAAACAGCAGCTATCAATAAGTCCAATACAGCTACTCATATGTTATACAGAAATATATTCCCTTTGCTACCCCACCAATTTGTTATGATCTAGGGCAGCAGGTTCTCAACCTTCCTAATGCCACGACCCCTTAAGGCAGTTCCTCACGTTGTGGAGACCCCCAACTATGGGGGAGGGGCAGCTGGGAGGGGGGAGGGAGGGGCAGAGGGAGACTCATCACAACCCCTCTGAAAGGGTAGTTCGACCCCCAAAGGGGTCGCGACCCACAGGCTGAGAACTGCTGATCTAGGGAAATGACCAGTTGCACATGTGTTTTAATTAGAACGTTTGCTTTATAAATGTTTTCATTTTTTAATCTGTTCAGAAACCTCCTCTGTATAAATTTCATATCATGGTGCAGTGGAGTACAGTATACTGACATTTCTCACAGAAAACCCAATAAACAAAACTGTGTTATTACAGAACTTGTAGATATCCATAAAGGAACTACATGATACAAGGCTTCAAGCATAACTGTTACAGCATGGACATGAGAGACAACTCTCTTTTATCAGTGCCAAATAACTCTGTTAAAAGATCACTGTAGTTATTTCAGTTCCTCTTAAAAGTCAAAACTCTGACTCCAGTTACATACAGCATTTTATCAACCATCAGCCAAATCTAGTCTTTTAGACCACTGGACCACATGGAGCCAGACCCTGACTGTCAGTTGTGAACTCAGAGGCAGCAGAAGAATTCTGACTGTCCAACTGGTCTTAGCTTTAAACCTCCAGTAGTATTACCCTGCCTAAATTTTGCCGCCTGGGCCCCTCTCTCTTTTTTCTTGCTTGTACAAACGCCATGTGACTGAAACATAGGGCCTTTCCGCACAGGCTCTAAAAACGGATTTAGAACCAGATGTGGGAAGGATTTGGACGTGGCATCTGCACAGGGAACCCAATTAGGGTCCCTTTAAGGACACCACGTCCGCACATCGGCACGCAAAATCGGTTGTCTTACATCTGGCTTTTCCCCTTAAATCGCATTGGAAGTGAACGCTTCCGCACTGGCAGGGAAAAAGCCGGATTGCCGGCGCATGCCTAGCTGGCAAGAGAAGCGGCGATCGGGCTGCTGGGACCAGCAGGGCTGCGGCGTGCACATGCACGACTGGTGCCGGCCCTGCCAGCCCCAGAATTAGGCCGGCAAAGACAAGGTAAGGCGGAGGGCGTGAGCGCAGGACTCTCAGCAGGGTGGAGGTGGGAGTCGGACTCGCCTTCCCCTGGCCAGAGAGCAGCCGATCGCCTCTTCTCTTGCCAGGGGGAAGGCAGGGAAGCCGGCCGCCGGACTCGCCCA
The DNA here is from genome assembly GCA_023333525.1 of Aspidoscelis tigris stejnegeri. Taxonomy (NCBI): domain Eukaryota; kingdom Metazoa; phylum Chordata; class Lepidosauria; order Squamata; family Teiidae; genus Aspidoscelis; species Aspidoscelis tigris. Next base: position 82,739,786 of record JALMGA010000002.1, on the reverse strand, counting down.
CCTGTCAGAGACACAGAGCATGCGTTCTGCCTCTCTGACAGCTGGGCATGTGCCGCCAGGGCCGGTTTGGGATGGGTGCTGGTGCGTCCGCACAGCACCCACCCCAATCCGTTTCCCCATCTGGCCCTGCCATCGGCACCCCGCACGTGTGCGTACATGCGGGGCCTCCGAGAAACTGACCCTCTATGGGTCAGATTCTTTTAAAACGTTCCGTCTGAAAATGGATCTATGAGATCCGTTTTCCGGCAGCACGTGCGGAAAGGCCCATAGTGTCTTAAGTCCTTAAATTATCTGACTTATTTGTGTGCTGTCATACTTCAGTGTGACTGAACAACAGGGTTATAGCACACATTTGAAGGAGGGTCTTTTATGTTCATATGTGCCATTTTTAGTACTTCTTTCACTGTGAGAACCTTCCATTTGCTATTGTCTTCTGTTTCCTACTTACAGGAGACTCCTAAATCTACTCAAGTATCACTGGTATGAGTATTTGTCAAACTTTTTTTCTGAAAGTCCAAGTAGTTGTCTACTACATTAATTCATTTACGTATTCACTGACAAAATCAAAGAACTCAAGTTTAGTCAGGCATCTCTTATCTTTGGAAAATCCACACTGGTTATTTTGCAGCAAGATATATAATTCTACCTTCAATAATACTTTCCCAAAAGCATGCATTAAGTTAACCAGTCCCAGATATACATGGTAGGGATGTGCATGAATATTCATAACATTCAATAGTTGTACAAATTTGTATCAATTTGGACACCCGTATACGAATCAAATGTTATGACATTCCTACAACTGACATTTGTATTAGTATAAATTCTTTGGAACATTTGTGAACCGGGAAAGTGGGAAAGCGGCTGCACCAGTCACGTCTGCAATAGATCCAGAGTGCATCAGACATGGATTGAGAGTGGATTCAAAGTAGATTCAAGCTGGATTTAATGCTTTCAAAGCAGGTATGTGACAGCCTCCAAAGAAAGGTTATTCTTGCACACCCTACCTTTCATCTTCCACAGTGAGGGATAATGTGCAAAATTCATTCAGCTTCTGCAATCTCCTTGTTTCTCCTTCACCAGGCGTAAGGCTTAGAGAGCTGACCTGCAAAGTTGCCCAGTGTTATTATACCATACGTGGAGGAGGAATGGGAAACAGAAGAATGAAATAACCCTGTGTTGTAGACCCAGGCTCTTTCTGCACTTTGCCTTATTCCGGAATATATCTTGCAATACGGGTTTATTGTCTCCATGCTAATTCAGCCCTGGCCCCTATTCTGGGATAAATTCCAGAACAAGGCCCCAGTACAATAATCTAATCTTCTTGTTTCTTTAGTTTTGAAAACTGAAAAAATAGGACTTTCTTTTGAGGGGGGATCATCATCATTATCATCATGAAACCTCAGGCCTTTTTTCCTACTGTCAGGACTAGTAAATGAAGTTCCAGAAAGTGTTAATTCAGATCACGGAGGGGGATTATTATCATGGAGGTAATACAAGGACATTTTGATCCAAACTAAGAGCTGAAGCTCAATTAAAACAAGTCTGTCCTTCTTGATACACACAGTTTCTAACCAGAGGAGGGTCTGGGGAGCAAAGAAAAAGAATGCAGTATATTGTTGCTGCCATGCTTTTGTTTCTGGATCTGAAATGCTGATGGGCCTCCAACTGCCTGTGATAAGAATTTGATTTACTTAACCAATAATCTAGATAATAAGGAAATCAGGTTTTCTAGATTTGGGGGCCTAGAACATGAAAATGCTAACATTCCACTGTTAAGATAACCACAAACATTTTCACCTTTATCTCTTAGGGACTGACACAGATACTTCTTAACTCATGGCAATTAGATGAAGGAATATAGAATATCTAAGCCAGTGATGGTGAACCTTTTGAGCCCGGTGTGTCAAAATTCACAAGAAAACCTAGCTTAACTCGGATGCTGTGTCACATCTAAAAATATCCATAATTTTGTGATATTTGTAGCTCTAGTAAAAAAGTTATATTTTTGATATATGTATTTTATTAAAAGCAAAAACAATTCTTTACATTAGTGACTTTTGTTGCTGAATTTTGTTTGCACAATCTTCAATTGAAGGTTGATATTTCGTACACTTCAAGAACAAGCAAGCACTACATGCCCAGGTGCCAGGGTGACCAGGTGTGTCACCCAAAAAGGCTTGGAGTGTCACCTGTGACACGCGTGTCATAGGTTGGCCATCACTGATCTAAGCCTTTCTGCACTAGGCCTTATTCTTGATATCTGGGAATAGGTATCTGCCATCTGCATGCTGGTGCAAATTACAGCAGACTCTGGGCACAGCCTCCCAATTGTGGATGGATGGTCCCTATTCTGGGATATAATCTGGGATAAAGCCCAGTGTAGAAAGGGCCATAGTTTCCAAAAAAGGATGACTCCAATCCCAGAGCTACTTCTGTATTTCTGATGGGATAAGTGTTAACGTTGACAGAGCACACTTTTCGTAATTTGTCTCTTAACTGCACAGTATTATCTGTTGTCACGTCTGGCATAGGTTTTTAAATATCCATAATACAAGGTTCTGACATACTTCTCCATCATCTTCCCTCAGTTCAGATTCAATATACTGTAATGCGAGTCTCAGGCAGTTGGGACAACTAAGGAACAGTTTCTGAAAATGGCTTTAGGCTGGCCTACTTGGATTTGCCACTTCTGACTTAATTCTTTAATTTGTTTTCAAGTAATCCCATCATAATTGCATTTTTGTGTTTTTTAAGCCACACTGTATCAGTAAAGTATCAATAACCTTATTTAATTTAATTTAAATGGAGCCCATCCTTTTGGTATGTTTGGTTTCAAAAATTTCCCCAGTGATTAATATATCTAAATCTGTCTTCCTTCTACCTCAAAGTATTCTTTACCTCACACGATGTTGTGAGAATAAAATTAAACTCTATGGCCTTAGAACAAACTGGCCAATTTCTAAAGAACTTTAAAAACATTTCTTTTATCTTGGCCTCCAAGTGGTACTGTTTGTTCTCAGAACACTATACCTTCAGATCATTCCTATGATGAAAATCATAACATTGGAAGGAGTTATCTCTTTAATGCTTTGTAAGTTAACAGGCTTAGCATAATGGCTTACACCTCCAAATGAAACTTGGGTCAAGGAATACAGTACGTATCTGCTGTACTTGCACTTAGGCTACCTCAAGGTCAGAGCTAGACATGTTTTTCATACGTTTACTACAAGAACATACTTTCAATAAATAAAAAATTTGTTAAAATAGAATTAGAAACAATTTATATTCCTTCCTCAACCTTTTCCGTATTCAATCTCACCCTCAAACACCTATCCTTGCTTCATGTCTCTGCTACCTCTACCATACTTAATATATCCTGGAACAAAATTCAGCAAGTTTTGCAAGCTGTAGTGATGCAAAGAGGAAAATTCTGAATGGTCAACAGAAAAGGATACTGTTGTTTATTTATAAATGGATTTCTATAGGTTAAGCTCTCATTTAATTATAGTGATGGTTTTGTTATATGTAACTGCAAATGGTTGTTTATTAATTATCGTATTTCAAACATAAATAAATATAGAGGGGGCAGCAAATTCCATAAACCGATGATGCTCTGGGTGAAGAAATAACTTCCCCTTGTCAGATCCGACTCTCCTACCCATCAGCTTCATAGAGTGCCCCCCTAGTTCTAGTATAGTGTGATAGAGTAAATAAATTTTCTCTATCCACCTTTTCTATACCATGCATGACTTTATATACTTCAATCAGGTCCCCTCTTAAATGCCGTCTCTTACCTAATTAGTTCAATGTGCACTAACTAGGTAAGTGCAGAAAGGCCTTTTGATTAGCTGCAGATCTGTGCGAAGTAACCATCCCAAAATGTCTTGGTCTAGCCTAGCCTTTGGTGCTACTGCAACTGGTCCAGAACAAGGAAAATACCACAGCTTATGCTTCTAAAGATTATTTTTGAAACTCCAGGCAGGCTACTTTCAAAAACTGTTCTGTTGAGCCTTAGCCTTGAGCATTAGATATGGGTGGATGGTACCTTAGGCGAGAAGTCAGTTTTGTGTACCAGAACAGCTGTGGTGTGTCTGCACTGCTGCCAAGTTTAGCCCAGGACAGAATATAATATAGAATATAATAGACTGGGATAGTTACAAAATCTACCAATTTAAAAATAAAAAGGTTTTTTTAAAAAGGTTTTGCAGGCTGTGCCATGATGGTAAGGGGCTAATTCTGTATCATCAACAGGATTTTTTCTGCCCAAGAAGAGTCTACGGTTACTCACTACGAAAGCTATTATTCCATTTGTCTATAAAAGAAGGCAACTCTTCTCAGGCATAAAGGGGATAAATGGTTTATTTTAGTCCAACACACTATGAACAAAACCCTTCAAATTAGGGCTGTAGGAGGAAGAAATACTTGCCTCATAGATTTTGAAATTAGGTGACGTGATCAAAAAACTAATTTACCTCAGATTTGTAGTTGGCTGAGACAATTCTAAATTCATCTCCAAACATCTTGCAGGCGCAATCCTCACTAAGAAAGTGAGAGGTTAAAGCCTTGGATTTTTAAAAGTATTTCAATAACACATATATTATCATGTTAGCTGATAAATCCCACAGGACCAATGAATTTCTCATACTTAAAATTGTTAGCTACCATTAAAAAAACAATTATAAAGGATTAAAAATCCTCTTTTGGCTGTCCTCATTCTTTAGTTCAGCACTTTTGTCATATTTGTGGCTGGAGAATTTGTATATAATTTATATACATTTTCTTCTCTATGAAAGCCTGGGAATTTTAAAAAAGAGAAAAAGAAAAAAAGAAAAAAGTATGAGAGCCAAGATACATTCACTTTAAAAAAAATGTAGAAAGAATAGTTAAGATTGGCATTCTGCCTATGTGTTATGTTATGTCCCCTACTTCATGTCTGTGCTTTCTGTTCATGACAGAATGTTAGCTCTTTTTATTTCCATAATCAGTGGAGGAACTAGACTACCATTACTGAAATGCTTATAGTACAAAGTTGATATAGATCAGTTCCCATCCTCTTTATACCACAAGCATCTTGTACCCTTTTTGACTTCTTTATGGTATTGCACGGATCAGCACTATGAGCTAAGAATGCATTATTTATTTATTTACACTTTTATCCCACCCTGTACCTGAAAGTCTCATGGCAGGATACACAATGAAAACAAAATATAAAATGAACACACTAAAAACAATATCAGTAACCAAAAGAGGGAACCTATTCCCTCAGCCAAAGACCACCATAAACAGGTGCCTTTTCACTAAGCTCCTGAATATATATAGTGAAAGTGCTTGACAAAGCTCAGGATCAGGGAGGGAAGAGGCTATTCTATTCCGTAGTCTGGAGGCTACCACTGAGAAGGCCCTATGCTGTGTATCCTAATTACAGGCCTGATTTTGAAAGATGGTTTAAGGAGGCTGTATTCATCTCCCTAGCAATTTACTTCTCTATATATCTTTATCAAGTGAGACTTCATAAGTTCTGGATCGGTGTCTAAATGCAATGGTGGTCTGGATCAAGGTTGATAAACTGAAGCTGAATCTTAAAAAAGATGGGCCCCAGGTCCAAGAACTGAGTAAAATGTTTAGATGACACTGTGTTTTCTCTACAGGAGCTGGTGTATAGCCAAAGTGTTCTGATTGAAGAACCATCACTGCCCCTAATACAACATTGCCAAGAGTAGCTATTACTTGTTTTCATTGGTATGAGGGCTCTGAACATTACAAACCCACTGATAACTTCAAAAACTGGACTACTACTAATGTGTTCTATGTGATGCTGTCCTTCAGGTTGTTCCAGAAGTTCCAGCTACTTCAGAATGCATCAGCTATGCTACAGGACAACATCCTTGATAAGGCCACCACTCAAGACATTACACACCTTATGAGACCACGTTGGGATAAAAACTGAGATCTTGCTTTGACACACAAAGACATAAACTCCAGACTACACACCGTCTTTCACACAGGCCTAAAATCTACAGATAAGACTGTTGCATGCTATCAGGCTTAACTGCTCTCTAATGCCTCCATTCCATTGTGTGCAGCGTTTTTAAGCAATCTCTCTCCTTGTGGTTTCTTAAAAGATACTTGACTTGGTTGTTAGGGATGTGCATGAATGTTTTTGGGGGGTTCAATTAGTATCGAATCAGATGCAAGAAAATTCGTATTCATTTGAACAGATCCCCTTCAGATGTAGTAGGATTCGAATTTGGCACAAATGTTCAGTACGAATGTTGAATACAAATCACATACGAATCCCCTACATATCTGATCCATATCCCATACATATACACTTTGAACATGTCAAATCCGCCCTGAATCCACTTTGAATCTGCTCTCAATCCACTTCAAATCCGAATATGAATGTCCAAATTGAGATGTTATGTCCGAATTTCAATGCTATGAATATTCGGGCACTTCCCTACTATAGATTCTTATGCAAAATTTTGATCTATTTTTATTGCTTTTATATTTGTAGCACTATGTTTCTATTATTGCTTTGTGAACTGTTCTAAGATTTTTAAAGGAAGAACTGTATAGAATTGCTTAAAACAAAACAAACAGTTGAAAGGCTAGTGATTAGCTACCCTTGCTTTACAGAATAAGACATTTCTAGAAGACATAATGGGATTTTCAGAAACATTAAGACAAAAAGATTGGTTTAGACTTTTGTTTAATCAGTCCTGTGTATTATTAATCTGATTTATTTAGCCTTCCCTTAAATTAAACTTTTGCAGTACTTCACTAAAGCAAAGCACTAGGGAAGGGGGGGGGGGAGGACTGTAGACTTGTGACCCAGATCCAACTCCTTTTAAATTGATTGTTTGAGAAGTTCAAAACAGTAGTGAGAGATAATGAAACACAGCAGTGTGGTATAGTTGTAATAACTGCAGATTAAAAAGAAAAAGTGTTGGCAAAAATCAAGATCTTCCTGTAGAGCTGAAAATTGCTTTCCCAATTGTTACGTGACCTTACTTAGAAACACTAGTAATACATTGAATATTGTATCTTGAGAAGGGCCATAGCTTAGTGGTATAGGAAACAGCCTGGAAAACAGAGGGATGCCAGTTCAATCCCCAGCCTCTATCCAGATGTAGCAATGACAAACCACTAACGTTTCTCTGCCAATAAAACTGCATGAAGGTGTCCAAGGACGTACCTATGCAGTCAACCAGGAGATGGTTACAACTAATGGTGCCCAACAAGAGCTCTCTGGCACTGTGACAGCCCCTCCTCAGCCTCTGCAAAATATACGTCCTGTCTGAAGACACCCTTGATGTCTCCTTTTCCTTGTGTACTGTGCTTGTTTCGATATTAAGCCCCAAGGCTGGGGAATACCCTACATTATATATTCTAAGCCACTTTGAGAATCTTCTGACTTAAGAGTAGCATATAAACTAATAACAACAACAACAAACAACAACAACAACAACAACAACAAACAACAACCAGAAGCTTCTCAAGGTGCAGCAAACCAAGAACCAGTACCGGAAAACTGCAATTCAATGCCGAACGGACAGCTGGCACAATAAAGCACTGCATGGACAGTTCCTGGAGAAGATCGAAGGCAAAGTGGACATGGAAAAGACCTGGTCTTGGCTTACAAATGGAACATTGAAAAAGGAAACAGAAGGACTGATTCTTGCTGCACAAGAACAAGCAATAAGAACAAATGCCATCAAAGCCAGAATTGAAAAATCAGGAGAAGATCCAAAGTGCCGACTCTGCAAAGAAGTGGATGAAACAATCGACCATATACTCAGCTGCTGCAAGAAGATCGCAGAAACTGATTACAAGCAGAGACACAATGCTGTAGCACAAATGATCCACTGGAACTTGTGCCAAAAGTATCATCTGCCAGTGGCAAAGAACTGGTGGGATCACAAGCCAGAAAAAGTTGTTGAAAACGAACAGGCAAAACTACTTTGGGACTTCAGGCTTCAGACTGACAGAAAACTGGAGCATAACACCCCTGACATTACAATTGTTGAGAAAGAGAAGGTGTGGATCATCAACGTTGCTATACCAGGTGACAGCAGAATTGAGAAGAAACAGTTGGAGAAGCTCACCAGATACAAAGACCTGAGAATTGAACTTCAGTGACTCTGGCGAAAATCAGTGAAAGTGGTCCCAGTCATGCTCGGCACACTGGGCGCGATGCCAAAAGATCTCAGCGGGCACCTAAAAACCATTGGCATTGACAAAATATCCATCTGCCAACTACAAAAAGCCACTTTACTGGGGTCTGCTCGAATAATTCGCCGATACATCACGCAGTCCTAGGTGCTTGGGAAGTGCCCGACTAGTGGTATAATACGAAATCCAGCATAGTCATCTTGTTTGCTGTGTGTAACTGCTGCTTTTACATCATCATCATCATCATAAGAAGAATAGGTATGTCCATGCAATCGCCAGGAGTTAGCTCTAACTTGCTACTACACAATAACTACAATATGAAAGCAAATATATTGTATTTATGCACTTGAATAACATCCTTTTTTATTACAGGGAAGGTCTGACAGGGTGTTTTTAAAGCAATAAAAACTATGAATCGGGAAATAATTCTATCTGGACACATAACTAATCTACTAAGGAATGGGAAAGATCCCTGTACTGTTGCATCCTATCTGGCTGTAAAAGCAACTTTTCATTATTTCTTCTCAAAAGCAATTTTCTTTTGAAAAAAAAGTCCTATTAAAAGTTATATTTTATAGTAAAGGTTTCAAGACTATCAGGCTTACCAGGAAAAGGGTTATTTTTCTGTTCATATCCTAAAACTTCAGAGGAGTAGGTATTTTCAAAAGGTGAAATATCGTACCACCTACTACACTTGTTCGCCTTAGCTGTCAGGGAACAGCTGCTCAGCATGAAACTATAAACTGTCAAAACGGAGGACTAGCATGCTTTGTTTAAGCTACAAAAACACATGCAGGGAGGTCAGGTTACTTACTTCCCAGATAAAAGCTGAAACACTAGGAAGAATTTATGTTTAAGGATTGCCAACTTCCTACCAAGAGTAAGAACCTACATAATCTACAAACCTTCCATGTCAATGTACTGTATAAGAGAATTTTTTTCCAAAATAATTTCTTCTAAAATCAGCCCGTGACCATTTTTAAATTTATCTTTCCTAATTGAACAATACAGAAAAGACAAGATACACAACCCTAAATATTACTTGTGTCTTATATGGTGCTAAAGAGAGTATTTGGACCTCACTTTGACTGACAGTACAATCCTAAGCATGTCTAGTCAAGTTAATCCAAATAAGTAAAATGGGCCAGCTCCTCTGTGGGAAGTATAGGATAACATTAACGGTCAAAATAAAGAAACACCCTTTATCCCTTATTTATAAATGTGTCTTAGTTGCATCCAGACGTCGCTTACTTGTTCCACTATATTTGGATATTCTGGAATAAAGCAAGGAAATTCTAGAATATCCATGCTTTATTCCAGAACAACCAAGTAAGTAAGTGATATCTGGATGCAGCTTAGTCTGCCATTAATTTAACCACTTGGGTCGTGCAAAACTGCATGTTGTTACATCAACACTAAACAAGCCAATATGAGTGGTCAAACTGAATGGAGCCCTGTTTGGTCAAGCCACTCAGCCATTTATAAAGAATCTGAAGGAATGGCTTCTTTCCCCTCTCACTCACTTCTCTACACCAGAACAGGTTGGGAGACAAAAGCTGGCAAAACTGCCTGGAACTGCCACAGATCAGGTCAAAAAGAAAGACTTGCCATATGTGGCTGCCACCAAAGAGGCAGTCTTCTGCTGTCTTTCTCTCCCTATTTCCTGTCAGCTTGAAGAGACTAAAATGGGAGGTGAAATATCTTTGCCACCACAACCAAAGACAGGTAGTTGTGATAAAGAAATTGTGGGGGTTCAGTCCTCCAGTGCTCTCTAACGGCTGAATCAGTACAAACCAGTCTGATCATTTAGCCAAACTGGGGCTGGTTTGGTTCAGCCCAATCTGAGCCCAAATCAAACTTGAATATTTATCACATTCGAAATTTGTACGAATTTGTCCAAATTCAGACATCTGAATTTGAATAGAATTGTTGGTACATTTGAAGATTGACATTCAAATACAAATCAAATGTTTCTATACATTCGAACAAAGCTTCGTTATATTTGTGAACCTGGGGAGGTGGGAAAGTGGATTCAAAGTACATTGAGAGTGGAGTAAAAGTGGATTGAGAGTGGATTTGATGCATTCAGGGGATATGTAGGGGATTCATAACAGGGATTCAAATCGGATTCATAACGAACATTTGTATCAAATGTGAATCCTACCACAGTCGAAAAAAAAATCTGTACAGCCCTACTTAGGTGGATGTTTAGGCCGGAACTGAACATCAATTTCCTATCTGCCGTGGCCCTATTGTCCACCCCAAAGGCAAAATACACAGCAGTCATGTTTTAAGATCAACCAAAATAAACTATCTGTGTTTCCCCGAAAATAAGACAGGGTCTTATATTAATTTTTGCTCCTAAAAACATCCTAGGGCTTATTTTCAGGGGATGTTTTATATAAAACTTATATAGGACTTATATTTCAAGCATCCCCAAAAATCATGCTAGGGCTTATTTTCAGGGCAGGTCTTATTTTTGGGGAAACAGGCAGCAGCCCCTAGGACTCCTTAAGGGCCTTCCAGATGGGGGGAATATAGCGCCCTTATGCCACTGCTATGGTGGGGTTGCCTCACATATTTGAGGCAATCCTCTCACTGCCTGGCCATTACCGCTGTATAAAACACTAGAAACTAATGCTGGAAACCCCAGCATTGGTTGTAGGTTCTCCAGCAATTGTGTTTTTTACTTACTTTCTGACTATAGCCCACATCATAGCTCTCATCATGTGTGAAGCCTGAAAGAGGAATTCACCCATACAGAGAAATCCTGGTGCACACATCTGGAAATCCAGGATGGCTGCATGAACACAGTGCCAGCCATGGTGCTATTCTATATAGGAAGCAATAACTGCAGAGAGGATTTCCAGCATTTTCACCTCCTAGCGGGAATATCCAGCTGTCATCCAGAGGTGGCCCTAGTTGTTAAGATGGGGTATAAAATATGGAGTACAAAATATACTTTCTAAAAAGTCATCTTTTGCACACCTGGTCTCTTTTTGATAAGGCAAATTCAACTGAAAACCTTCTTGTATTTATAGAGGTATTCTTAACAGATTTTTGTACAATTAAGGGCAAAAAAGGTATTTTAACTAGGAGTGTGCATGGACCCATTTTTCCACATTCTAATCAAGTTGATTAGAACATTGAAAAATTTGGCTCCAGTCAAATACCCCCACACACACACAGATGTGGGGGTATTCATATTGAATATCAGTGCCCGGAATGAATACCCCCCTCCTTTCCCCCCCTTCTTTCCAAACCCCTTCCCCTTTCCCACCCACTCCCCACTTAACTTACCTTCCCGCCATTGCCATCTGCAGCACCCTCTCCAACCACTATCGTCCCAGGACTCTTCCAGGGCCCTCTGGAACCACGAGCAGGCTTCCCGGGAAGCCTGCTTGCGGTTCCAGAGGGCCTTGGAAGAGGCTCGCACCACCACTGGAGCACACCCCCAGGTAAGTGGGCCCCGGGGAGGCAGGCACGCATTCTCCAGTGGCAGGACAGGTCTTTTTCAGGGCCCTTTGGAACCGCAAAAGGGTTCCGAGAGCCTGTATTTAGCTGTCAGGACACTTTCACAGTTCCAGAGCGCCCTGGAAGAGGTCTACACTGCCACCGGAGCAGGTAAGGGGGCCTAGGGGAGGCTGCAGGGGGAAGGGTGGCCAGGAGGGTGGCTGGGGGAGGGAGGTCCTGAGGCATCCACTACCTACCAAAGCTTCTAGGGATACTGGATTATCCGATTCGATCCATGAATCTTGGAATCCAGACATACTCATCCAGATTCCAAATGCACAGATAATTCATGCACAACCCTAATTTTTAACATAATTCATTTAAAGAAGTCATCTCAATAAAATCTCATCTAGATGAAAATGGATTTGCATGCAGAACAGTCTTAGTAAAAGCTTACACAAAACACAGCATGATTAGTCTTAGATCTAATCCATGCCTAGCTACATAACAGATTAACTGGGAAACTGAATTATTGCTTAATTTAAATAAACGCTCTAAGTAAACTACACTAACTTCATTTTTTCTCTCTTTATTCATATGCAATTGTCCAATACTACCTGAAAAAATTATTTTAACTTTTAGAAGAAGCCACTGCAAACAATTCTTATATCTAATTTTCAAACAAACAATACAGGTATTATTTAACTGTTTGCTTTCCACATTCTAAGAAGGTGGTAAACAACAGGGCACTTGGCAAACATTTCACCACTTAATGAATCCTCACATATTCTTTAAACTTCCACAGAAATTACAATATCATAAAAGTACATATTAATTTTTTTAAAACAGTAAGAAATGAATTCTGAAAACAGATGAGTAAGCACAAAGGGAAGGACAGAAAAGCACCAGAAAAGCTGGTGACTCACTGCCATTATGCTGGGGGTGACAGGGGGAGAAAAGACATGAAGAGATTCTACAGTGAACTATGTGTTCAAACATAATAAAAGGGGCACCTCAGAGGCTCCTCAGAGAAACAGTGTGTGGGCCTCTTGTTTCCAAGTCTTCTCTAATCCACCTTTCTCAGCCCAGAATGGTCAAGAAAGGGGGAGGGGCAGATTGGTGTGTGAACAATCCCACCTCTAAGCTGCCTCTGAGATGCTTTTTTATGTTGTGTCTCATCACACCTTGGTTTGCAAACCTGTAGTTGCATTACAAACATGTATTCAGAATTCCCGTTTAGCAAAAAGTGACAGGTGGAAGAATGGTAAAATTATGAAGAAGAGGCTGGTCTACTGTGTTCACCAGTTATTTCCCAACTGCCACCTTGCTTTGGTGTCCAGAAAATTGAAAACAGAGTTGAAACCTTAGCAGTTTATATCCTACATTCCCATAATAAACAGTAAAGCACCATAGGTTGCATTTAAATGTTTGCAAGTGGGGATACTAATGTACAGAACAGCAGTATTTTTTCATTGTAGTTTCCCGTTAACAATATGAATTCTAAAAATGGAACATGTATTTGTTTGATCCCTGTTTTTATAAATCTTTTGACAAAAGACCCATTAATTTTCACGAACATAAATAATCTTGGTTACTTGATACAGAGACAGAGAGTATTCTGAGTATATCCAAATAGTTATGACATATACTGTTCTTCAACTCCAGCCTCATTAAGGTCTACTTTATCACAGAACCATATCCCAGTACTTTACCAAATGTAAGCATAATGAAAGCACAGGATCTTTATATAGTGCTTTGTTGACATTATAATCTAAAGTGTTTTATAATCCCTAAAAGCAAGAAATTCTAGATACCCTTGAACAGTAAACCTACACAGTTGCTTCAAAATTACTCAGTGATTTAAAGATTTGGTCTACACAAAAAACATGGCTGTTTAACCTGAGAGGCATTTGCAAGCAAGTTGCTGCAAGCAAGTTAGTGACAGCGTGGACCTGAAAGCAGAATGCAAGAAGGAGAAGCAAAAAGAAGATGGAACTGAAAAATATATGAGCAATGACGGCTTCTGAAGGGTAGTCAGTGGTTACGTAATTTTGAGTTCTCCACAGCATGGGACGTGAATGCTGATATTGAAACATTTCTTGTAAAGTTCTCCAAAACTGGTTTCAGTTTAGCTAATAAACTAACAAAACTTCAACTTGGAGGCCAGTGTTTGGGCAAGCTAACATGTCTTTGCCAACCTCCATTCCAAGACCACAAAACAATCTTATTAAGGCTGGTTCTGCTTATTCCTCAGGTCTTAAAAGATGAAGTTAAATGCCATTATGTTGTGTTATGAGATGACCTCACACAGAAAAGTGACATTTAGGGACTGCTGGGGCTTCCCCCAGCCTACACTCCCATCAAAAGATGAACAATTCTAAACAAAAGCATCAGTTACCCTCCAAAGAGACAGCAGAGGATGGAGGGCCCAATAGAAACTTCATGACTCCCCATGACGATATAACTGAATTAAATCATGCTGTGTGATGATGTTTAGTCTTAGATCTGAGGGAATAAGCAGTATCAGGTATTTTCCTTGATCAGGATATGTTGGGTAAAGTTCACCAGTGCAGCCAAACCTTGGTTTTCAAGGTTGTGTAGCTGTTCTGAATAATTTAGACTTCAAATTTCTTGCAAAACCACATTTCCTTAGTAATCAAACTCTGACACATTGTGAAGTACCCATAATACCACTTTTCCAAGGATGAGTCATAACTTTAAATATAATTTTACAACCATATTCAGAAAGGCTATGTTGTTTCAGACTCTAAGAATTTAATGTTAGTTAATTTGTTAGTTAAAGGTCTGTTTGCACTTAACTGGCATGGTATTGTAGTAAGTGTTCAACACAGTGCTGGCCATTCACACCTCAACCACTAAACTAGTCCTGCACATGGCCAGTAGTACTGGTAGTGCAAATGGTCAACCTGTGGCTGCCTAGAACATCAAGGCAACATTAACAACAACAACTGGCAGCTGTGAGCAACTGTGCAACAGCAGGTAAGCAAGGAAATGGCTGAATTTACTTATCAGGGATAATTTAGCAATAGCTTATACTTGGTCCACCATACTTGGTCCAGCTGTATAGAACCACTTTCGATGTTATACAAGAGTATTACACCTTCCTTAATTACCTTTGAGCATAATTCTCCCAGTAGATCCTCCTAAGATATTTAATGTACCACTTCTTGCTCCCAAGGACGTAGTTGCTTCTAGTAGTGCACCAGTAACAACATTTGAAAGGGAAGTTCTTCGCAATGTACAACGGTACTCAGAAGCTGTTTGAGAACACTGTTTTATGCAAGATTTGTCACTACTGCACCAACAATGTGCATAGTGTTTTGATATTAATGGTTCCTTCAGAGGATAAGAAAAATATTCCAACCACTCTTCTGCTCCAGTTGCAGACTTGAAGATCTGTGAAACAAAAAAGGAAAAAGGAAGTAACAATACATATACTTGAAGGACCAAACTGAACCAACATTTACCGAACAGTTAAAAACATTTGATAGTACAAACAAGCATATACTGTACAGGGCAAATGTAACCATATCTTCCCAGAGCTTATCAGAAATCCTTATTTTTAAGAGTGTGAATGTAGGGTTGCATTCACAGTTTACTAAACCATTCATTCTTGCACTAAAGAAAGCCAAGACTCCAAAGTAAAATTAATAGAATGTATAGAATGTTGGAAAAACAATAGTTTGAGATGGCTCCTATGTGAAAGGACAGGGTGAACTTGGGACCTTTTCACACCTTCACTTCTTTGAGACAGCCTACCCCAGGGAAGTGAAGATGGGGGAATGGATCCAGCATTCACACTTTGAGATACCAGACCCATCCTGATCCTCACCAATGTTTCCATAAGCAGTGTTGAGGTGCAAATTGCAGCAATCACATCACTGTGGCAACGGCAACGATGGACATGCACCGTGCCACTGCCATGGCGACCAAGCAATGTGGCATGAAACAACACCTGCACTTTCTTGTCCCAGGCTCTATTTGCCCAAAGTGCAAATGGAGCCATGCCGGGCTGTCTCAGCCCAGCTGCTAGTATAGTGGTCTACCACTATACTCACGGGGATCGTTTCAGCTCACATGGAGCCATTTTTAGAATAGAAACAGCTCTGCACAGTGCGGATGATAAGTGTGAACAGGCTCAGAGAATCCCTCAAGTTAACCTCATGTGCTGGTGACACATCCACCGCGTTTTCCAAGTTACAATACAGAAGTGGTTTGACATTTCCTTTTTTTCCCCCAGGTTGATGCTAGAGGCTGTTTGCAGGTGGTTCACAGGCCACTCTCCCCCTCCCCATCTAGGCTTTAAAATGCAGGTTGCAGATGAACAAAAACATGAGGGCCACACAAAACGTTTTTAGCTGCCTTTTTTTTTTGCTACTTTTAAATGAAGAGATTGCTGGCACAATATAGGTTGTCACAGAGAGAGAAACACTGAGCAAGGGTTATTTACGCATTAACACAAAACCATGACAGTGGAAACCTCTGTATTTATAGACACCAAATAACACAAGAGGCACATGAAGGTCTTCACTGTGCAGCAGGCTTCTACATGCCACTTTCATAATATGCTCAAGTTGCTTCCAGAAACTGAGTACTTCAGGAATCATAGGGATGAAGCTGTACAACACTACTTCAAATCATGTCACTTGTACGGGCAGCAGCACCCATGAACAAACAGAACCTCTGGTGAGATCTTAAGAGCAGGCGCCAGTGGCAAAAACTGTGTTGTACAATCAAAGGAAGAAAAAAGAACGGAATGCATTGACTTGGCTGTTTGTGGATTACAGATGTTACTGTGTTTGTTTTACACTCTTTATTGTGATATTTTTATTATATTGTGAATCAACATGGGAGCTTTAAGTAAGTAAGGTCATACCCTAACCCTAATCCTAACCTAGTATGCATAGTAGGTGGAGACACGCAGGCAGGGCCTTCCTTAGACTACACAAACATGTGGAAAGGAGGCTCCTCATAAGCTTGGTGGTCTGGTATGCCAGCCAGTGCAGAATTGCCCAAAGTACTTTGATAGTGTTGAAAATAAGGACAAGCAATTGGTAATTAAGTTAGGAAGGATGACACATCTGTACACACATAGGGCAATTTTGCACTTCCTTTCCTGTCTGCTGGACAGAAAAGGAACCCGATTAACCAATGCTTAGTGCTTGCACTTGGAGCACTAGTCAACTTTAGCCACGCCCCCTGGGATCAAATACTTACCTGATTGCCTCCCCCACGATCAAATACTTACCTGATTAAACTGTGGGGCTGGGCCTCTTCAGGGTGCCACCATTTTGGCTGTAGCCCCCTCCGTGACTATGCTGATACTCTGCACACATGCAGTCGCATCTATCATTGTCCAAGGTGCCAACGCACTTGTGTGGCACCTCAGACAACCCTGGAGCACTGGAAGAGGTGTGAATGGTTGCTGCCGTGATGCTCTAGGTAAGATTAGGGTTAAGGTTGGTTAAAGTGTGGAGTACAATTTTGAGCTCCACACCTAACCAACAAGAATGTTCTTTCCCAGACATTCACTAATTGTTGACCACCAGCTGTAGTGCAAAAAAGCTTCTAGTCAGGAACACCTTTATATAGTCTGAATAACAAGTGAGAGAAGTGATTTCAGCATCAAGCATACTAGTGCTTCAATGCAGCAGCAACAGAACCCTGTGGATCTGAACCTTGGACCAGAAGAAGCAGATCAGCACTACAAATGAAAGCCTTTACACTTACTGCCCAAACACAAGACCTTTGTCCTAACTCCCCTGCCCTCTGGACCCAACCCATAGGCCTTCACCGCAGGAGAGCTAATTGCAACAGGTCTTAATACTCCACATTGTTATAAGCAGAGTTCCTAGTTTTCTCTTTACCTTGAAGGTATCCTTCTATGATGGCAGCCTGGGTTAAGTTGACAACCCACATCTTGTTCTGAGACTTAGCTAGGTCCTACAACCTAAGGACATAGATCTTCCTGAGAAGAGTGGCTCACTCAATCATGATTTTATGTCTTATATTTTGTATTGTTTTATTTAATTGTATGCTGTGGTTTTTGCATTGCATTTTTGGTATAATTCTGTTACAACATTTCATTTCATTTTCTTCTCATTATGTATATTTTGTAACCTAGGACATCTGGAGAAAAGGCAAGTGGAAAAGGTATTACCAATATGGCAGGTAGAGTAAAATCTTAGTTACTTAAGGAAAAAAAATCAAATGAAAATAAATCAAGATTTTCTTATTGCATAATATAATATATGGAATAAGATTTAATTTTGTTTGCTTCTTCTATATACAGTTTTTTGTAAAGATATTTGCAGACACCTGGTATGCCATCCAATAAAGTTTTACAAGACTATTGTTTACAAAACAAAGGTTTTTTACTTAAGAAAGAAACCTACAGCAAATGTGACTTATATTGAGACAACTTCATCTTTCAAGGGTGTTCCTTTCTTCCCAGCAGAAGGTCACTAAGTAAAATCAGTCAGCTCTGTTCAGTATTATTAGAAGATAACATGTAAGTATTGATTAAAGTACACAGATTTGGATTTGTTTCTTGGTAACAGAATGTTTTTTAAGAACTATATCAGATCTCATTAGTCATCTGAAATTTAATCTACTATATTTTTTTTTTAACTGCACTGCCAGAACCAGTAAGGATGAGCAAAGGAGTAATAGCTGTGTCATGGTTTGGGATCACAAACCACAGCTATTGTATTATTATGACCTGCCCTGAAACTTTTGGGTATAGGGATGGATGGATGGATGGATGGATGGATGGATGGATGGATGGATGGATGGATGGGCGGGCGGGCGGGCGGGCGGGCGGGCGGGCGGGCGGGTGGGCGGACGGACGGAGAGCAAGTTCCCAACTCCCTTTCAAAGGATCCAGTGAACATGCTAAACCCATCCTCATACTGTTTTGCATCCAACTGTTTCTAACACTACTTAGTCTTGAGTTATTGTCACGTAATGTAGCGGATTTAGACTGGAGTCAGATCACTTGTTAATCTCAGAGAATAGCTGGGCGATCATTCAGACAAATATATCCAGAGACAAAGTATTTCTTTCCTCAGCAGCTTTATTTCAGAATCCTTTCTGATACAAACTTCTCTTTAAAGAGGAAACTAAAGATATGCTTCAACCACCTCCTTCCAAATCTGTCTAAAATCCAAGTGGCTCCTAAAAAAAAGGTATAAACAAAGAAACAAAAAAATCCAAGTAAAAGAAGCACAATGAAATGCAAGCGAAACTGGTCGTGGGCTTCAGGTTTCATTTTTATTACACTGGGGTGGTCATTTTCTAAAATGCATGTTTTCTCAGCTGGTGATGCCCTTTTAAAAGTGAGCTTGGAAAATATGATGGAATTTTTTCCTTCAGGATGGGAAGCTTGGATTTAATTTTGGTAAGAAAAAGAAAAAGGAAGGGAAAGGAAGGGGAGGGAACTCAAAGAAGTCATTTCTAGTTATTTTGCCTGATGCAGGAAAGGGAGAACTTGTTGAACTTCTCCATTTGAAAATCAGCAGGCTTCCAACCCAATTACAAGCTTAATACGTTTTCCCTAAACCAAAATAATAGAACTGGATGCAAATGCGAATTTGCTTGATACCATTACTTTCAACTTAATTGTGTTTGATCCGGATTCTGAGGATCGTACGAGGCGTACATGACTCAAGGGGGGACTCAAGCTTTTTGGGGCTGCCCTGCCCTCTTCCTCCTGGCGTGAACACTCCACCTATAACTGACCACTTCACGGAGCCTAGCTGGGTGGCTGGCTGGCTGCCGCTTGCCTGGATGGAGGAAAAACGGCAGTGGGCAGCCAGTGATTCTTTCCCCTCCTCTCCCCATTGCTCAGGGCACACAGCAGAAGCGGCACTCAAGCTCCCTTCGCCCACTCACTGCCACAGCCTTAAAAACATTCACACATCTCCCAGAACGTGCAGCTGCTTTCCTTTCTTTTCCCTTTCTAACGGTCAGAACTTTCAGAATTGTGCAAAATTGCAATATTGTTATCAGGTGTGAAGTGGGTAGATTGCTACAGTGCAGCAGCTGCTATAAGGGGTGGGTTTTTACAAATCACTATCTTTGGAAGCAAGCTATTGGGGGAAGAAAACCCTAAACATGCATTCTCATCCCACTAAAACTGTATCGTTCCCACAGTAAGAAATGTAAAACGTTTCAAATGCACGAACCGGAGCAAGACCTGTTGAAATGAGTGTTAACATTTACAACGCTTTGGGGCGATTTAACACGCGGAAAGCGTGTTAAGCCAACCTGATGTGGGGACTGCGAGGATCGTAACCGTTTCGAATCCATTTTAAGCTTGTAATGGGAATTCACCCACTGAATCACTGCTATTCAGAATTGCCTCCAAACACTTATTAAAAGATTCAACAGCAAACCTGGCACTTGTAGACAGGAACATGAGGCAACACCATGTGCCAAGTGCATCTTGTTCACAATGCAACATAAACACCCCCCAGTGGGTGCGCCATTATGTAGCAAAGGCACCTTAAATGAGGCCAGTTTTCATTCACAGCATCTCTCCCATTACGTGTCCAGACAGCTTCCTTCAGTGCCACCATGTTTCTGTACCGGCACCATCACTGGACAACCCTGACGTGGTGCATCAGGTGACCATTTGGTAGGTCTTCCAAAGTGGAAGATGTGGAAATGGCCCTGCCCAGAGCCCTATAGGCTCCAGCACAAGTAAAGGTAGGTCTATGTGCAGAGCACTTCATTGTGCTCCACTCGTAGTCGTTTCCTGCTCAGAAGGAGTCATTTCTGGTTTGGAAATAGCTCCTTGCAGTGCAGATGCTCTGTATGGGAGCACACTGTGGGGCAACCAATGGGCTAATGAGGGAAGGCCACAGCTACCCTGATTAAGTTGCCATTGCTACATCGTGGAGATATGGCCAACATTTAATCATATAGTTTGATGGTGATATGGAAGAGTCTGAAGTGTTCGCTAACACCTCAAGATCTCGCACCACAGATTAAGCTGACATATCAGGAAGGACAAAGCAGAACTGCAACTATATGTATTACACTTATATATATATATGTATATATATAAATAGTAAATTAAGGGGAAAGACTTCATCTCTCTGATTACTGACAACTATGCAAACACTGTGTGCAAAATGCTCTATATTAGGTTAACGATGCATTCAGACCAAGTTCAATGTGATGTTATTACTTACTGGAAAGGAAAATTATAATAAAATTGTTGATAATTTGATGAAAAAGATGTCATATGCTCAGTGAAATGAGCAGGATGTCATCTGGATGCTACTGAAAATGTTTCTAATTAACCACACAGTGGCAGCTCTGGATAAAGCCTCCGATACAGTTATGTTGAATCAGTTCTCATAATTTTTGTTGTATTTATATCTGATCCACATTCCGCACAAATCTCAGTCTTTGCATGGTATTCTTTCCTAACATGGCTCTAAAAATATTCGGCAAACAAAAATAACTTCTAACACCAGTAGCTGTTTTGTAAAATATTTCATTATTCTGCAATCTGTGAAGCTGTGTTTTGCTGCTTATTTAAGTTTACCTTAACTACTAAAACAAAGAATTCCTTTGTTTGCAATAAGAGGAGACAGAGACTTTGGGGGGAAATAATAATGAGGTTACTCTCTACTGCTCGGAAGGAGACATTAGAGCACTTAAATTCTCAAAAGAGAACACACATCTCAGATACATTTTTACATTTGCACCATACAAGAACTCAGTTCAATCACATGGAGGTTGGTAGACACACAATGGAAGACATAGGTCCTTTCTGTACTTACCTACAAATCCAGACCAAAGGTCTCTTGTTCAGGGCCTCCTCATCCGCACATTAACACAGATCAAAGAGGCCCCACACCTCCATTAGTCTGGCTCCATCTGAACAAGACAGACCAAATTTGAGTTAAGAGACCCTTAATCCATATCTGTTGTAGACCAGATAAATCAATCTACAACCAGACTAAGGGCCATTTTTACCCTTCCCGTGGACGGGAAAGGTGTGCAATTAACTAATAGCCCACCTCACGCGCAATCGAACACTAAGGCCCTGGTAAAGGTTAGCATGCTTGTGGAGCACAGAGAACAGAAGGTTGGTGATTTAATGAATAGAACACCTTAGTTATTCCCCTTCACTAATATTTGTTAAATACAAACTGCCTCTAGACTTTTTTCTTAACACAAAGCAGGGCCAATCTGAGTTCAGTCAAATTAATTTCAATTTAACTATCTTTAATAAACTTTATTTAGTGTCTCTTGTTATAAAAATAAGGCTTTCAAAGTAAAAATATTTTAATAAATTTTGGCTGGTAAAAACACAGTCATAAGATAGGCAAAAAATAATTGGTTAAACAGGAATAGCCAATACTTTTGCATCAATTAATTTGTAACAAGGCAGTCTTATACAATAGACAAGATATTCTTGGCTCTGCAAACTCCTTTGTTACAAAAGAAAAACAATAATAAATTACTAGTACAAAACAAGACAAGTGATATGCATGCCCTGTGCCTCAGTATAAGCAATATATAACTCAACAGAGTGTTGCAAATAATCCTACACTATACATACACAGTTCTCTACATCAAAAAGTATTAAAATTATTATTTTTTAAATGCAATTGCTGGATTTTACATTTCAAGATGATGTGTAGGTCAACCATTGAATGTTCCTACTCATGTGACACCATAGGCCTTCTTGTACTACAGCTGGTAGTCAACAGTTAGTGAACGTCTGGGCAAGAGCATCCGCACTCGGAGGATATTGTTACAGCCTGCCTTCCCAGAAGTTCACTAATTGTTGAACCAACCTTAACCCTAAGCTTACCTGGAGCATCCAGGCAGCAGCCATTCACGCCTCTTCCGGTGCTCCAGGGTCATCTGAGGTGCCAATCAAGCGAGCTGGCACCTCGGACAACCATAGACGTGACTGCACGTGCTCAGAGCCTCAGCATTGTCATGTTGATGGTGCTGACACACACGCAGTTGCAGAGGGCACCACAGCCAAAAGGGTGGCACTCTGAAGTGGACCGGCACTGCAATCAAATCAGGTAAGTATTCAATCACGCGCGGGGGTGGCGGGAATGGCTAAAGTGCAACTGCTAGTCAGTGTTGGTTAATTGCGCTCCTTTCCCGTCCAGCGGATGCAAAGGGAAGTTTGAAATCATTCAGCACTTAACAGATCCTTCTATGAATGTGTGGGCCAGTTGTCCAGTGGTTCTGTTTTCATGCATGAAACAAAATCAATCTCTTTGGTAAAATGTGGTGGTAGAAGGGCTGCGCCTTGCGGGAGGAAATGTTACACAAGCAATTCCCAGCTATGGACAGTCAAAAGGTAGTCAAAGTAATACTGAAGTTTCTTCTCAAATGAAATTTAGCATATACAGTGGTTTGTTTAGACCCAAATTGCTGTATTGTGCAAGGGACAACTGTAAATCTTGTGAGTCCCATGTTGAAATTGTGACTCCATTTCAGCTCCATAATTACAACAGGGAGCTACTGTTTGAGATAAATGAACAGCCAAGGGCAAGCGCTCTCCAGGACTGAAGAATCAGGGCCAGATGACACTACACCTTGAGCCAAGGAAAGATCCATGAAGCCCCAAAACGTACAGAGCCTTGTTATGATGTCATCATGCAATATAGCAAAAACTAGCCCCAGCCCCTCAAGGAGAAGACCAGAACCCATCTGCATAGAGACTGAGAAAGGAACTCTAGCACGGCTAAACACCCATCCCCTTGGGAGTGCCCCTTGCAGTCCCAATTAATTTCAAAGTTTTATATACTCCTTTTGCATACTTTTGCATATCACAGAAGAAGTCTGTTTCCACCTAATAATAACCAGTTATTCGGAAATCAATAAAAGCTTCATCCAACCAGTAGGACCAATTTGCGTGTTTTCTGTGTGCTAATTGCCTATTTTTATTTTAAGTAGTTACGGATCTTTAAAAATAAATGTTAATATTTTCCAGCATATTAGCTAGTTTTTTAAACTATACCATATTATTTGTATCCGATTATACATTATTTAACATGTTTGCAGATGTGTGTTTATTTTATTACTTTCTTAGCTGCTCTGAGAGATGAAACTCTATTGAACAGAAGCCAGAAATCATGGTAGAAGAGAATGGAACAGGCAAGAGAAAAAAAATGGGGAAATTACAGGTTAGCAATTTTTACTAAAAACCTTATTAAAAAGAATATCTCTCTGGGGTGTCTCTCCTTCATTAACAGTCATTCAATTTCAATTACCACAGCATTTTGAGGAAATAAGCTTAGATTAACCTTCAAGTATTAGCCTTTTCCACAAGGGTTTTCATACTCCCATATCTGAGGTATATTCCTTCTGTATTTAAAAGGCCTGCATTAAAGATTTATAATAAACATCCTATTTAATAGCAAAAGGGAAGGTTTCCAGGCGTCTCTAGTTTTTTCTCCACTACTTTTATTGATTGCATTTATATATAACTAGACATTTTAAAACATTTATAAACCACATTGTGCATCTATGGTTTTTCCCAAGTAGGGCTTGCCAGATTAGCACGCTTTGCCTGTTTTTGGAATCTATCACTCAGTACCCATGATCTTATCCTAACTCCCAACATGCATTTAATGAAAATAAACTAAAATACAAAAGTGTGTGTGAATGATATTTACCACTATCTCTACTTTCAATCCAATATCATTTTCAGTGAATATTCATTCGAAGAATTAGAGTATGTGCTACTGTTAAGTTTACTGTCAGAAAAACTTGTTAATTACTCTTGTATTTTAATTCTCTCGTAAAACAAACAAACAAAAAGCCATGAAAAGAAAAAACTGGGCTCAACTTCTTTGCTCTCTTTTGTCTATTTTTGCTTTAGGAAAACAATCCCCTAGTTTATGGTACTTTTCTAACTAGTTATGAGGAAAAATGCAATTGTGGCTCGCATGAAGAAGCAGTATGTTGGAGAAGAAACTGAATGTTATGTGGACTATTCCAAAAGCCACACCACATTTAGGCACATGGGACGTTTCCACACTTACCTTTGGTCTGGCTCAGCAAGGAGTCCAGAGGCCTCCCTTCCACATGCCAGTGTGGTTTACGGGGAGCCACACCTCCTGCTCATACATGGCACCTAGACTAGGATACCAGTCTATAAATGCTAAATTATCCCAGAGCAGGGCTGAATTCACACTTAGGCCTCTGGTATGCAATTAGGCGCCATTTCAAGAGCCCACCAAATTGTGCCACCGAAATGAATCCTTCAGGGGTTCATTTGAGAATCTGGGAGCTGGCTTCAAAGATCACATGATCATCACTGCTGGACTGGGCCAGTAAAGTAAGGGCAGAAACAGCCATGGATTGGACCACTAAAAACAATGGATTCTGTGTTTCATAACTTTATCCTGGATCAAAATTTTGGCTCATAAGACTTATATCAGCGGTTCTCAACCTGTGGGTCACGACTCCTTTGGGGGTCAAACTACCCTTTCAGAGGAGTCTCCTGCTGCCCCTCCCTCCCCCTCCCAGCTGCCCTGCCCCTGTGGTTGGGGGTCTCCACAACAAGAGGAACTGCATTAAGGGGTCACAGCATTAGAAAGGTTGAGAACCGCTGACTTATATACAAGCATTCTTCATTGAACTCCCAAATCACATCAAACTCAGACAGAATACACACACACAAATTAAAAGCCCAGTATTTTTGGTGCCATTAAAACAAAAATATGGCTTTATGCATTACATAGAATTTTAACATATTATATTTTCCTTTTAACTTTTATTACAGATGTTGAAGAAGTCTGGTAGAACACCAAAGACTGCTCCTGAGAGATCAGAATAGCAGCAAAGTTTGAAGGGATTTTGGAGTGGCTGGATGTTATTCATCTCCAAAGAGATTGCTTCCCAAGTCTCTATACATATGCACTTCTTATTTGGCAGAGGGAAGGAATGCATTTATATATTGGTGCAAATGCTCAGAAAGGGAAAGGTATGGGAAACATGGATTGAAATTATTGGTGGCACAAACAGGGCTCTGACAACATCACTTTCCCTCCTGTTCCCCAAATCCATAAATCTCTGACAACAGAATGATGGTGGATCTGGATAGAAGGGTGAAAAAGAAAGAAAAGGTAGATGTCTCTTCCCCCCTCCCATATTTCTGTCAGGTTGAGTTCATACCAGTATGAAAAACAGGGCCCACAAGCGCAACCACAGTACTGCTTTCTTCACCACCTACAAAGTGTAGGAATGAAACTACACACAAGTTAGTATTTTGTGGAAAGAAGAAAAGCAGAAATCAAGGACTTTGCATTAGGGTGTGCACTGAGCCATTTTCCACATTCTATTCGAGTTGATGTGGGTGTATTCGTATCTGATATTCTATATTCTGTCCCTGAACAAGCAACCTGCTCCTTAGCGAGGTTGGCTGCTGTTTCAGCAGAACAGGACCATTTGTAGTCATATGGCTTGTTCCGCTCCAGCTCTGGCCACTGCCTCCAAAAGTCAGTCTGGGAATAAAACCTCTCAGTCTTTTCAGGCGAGATCCACTTCTGGAAGTACTTCCTGGAGCACTGTCAAAATGGGTCCCCCTGCAATAATTGACTGTAGGGCCTGCTGTCCACACGTCTCCATTGGCTGGTATACCAGCCCTGGGCTGGTTGTAGATCTCTATGTTAAAGTCTCCAGCTGCATTAGGTTAAGGCACCATTTTGGACATTCTGGTCCAGTCCACACTTCATCCAATGTGGACAAAGTATGACAGGGTGTGGACTTGCTGTAGGCCATCCATAATGTTCCTGGACTTACTCCGAAACCACCTCAAATGTGTAAATGACTCCAGGCTCCAGGGGGAACTCTTAACGTCACACCCTCTCAATTGCTTATCCAACTTTAAAAATAAGCTTTTCAAAAATATCATCTTTATCATGCTTTGCTTAGATAGACTGGGTGAAAGCACCCACAAGACAGACCATCCACTACATGTTGGTGGCTCCCATCACCACAGGGACATCTTGCCAATTGCCATCCACCACTCTAGACAGCATTTTGTGGAACGCTTAAGAGTATTCTGAAAAGAAACCCTAGACATAAAATGATTGATTCAAACCATCTTCAAGTTAAACCTTTTGCCTGGGCAGATATCCAGTTTTATTTATTAAGTTCATACAACATGGACTTTAGAAGACTCTATATAGTTTATAAGAGAGAGTAACAAAGACAGCAAAGACCTCTATTTTGCTATTCCTGTTGCAGTCATCAGGTGCCCTCCTTTTTACTTGTGCATTGTAAGATCTGCTGATTTAAAATGCTCATTAGTTCCATCATTTTTTAAAATGAATCATCCTGGTAGAAACAGTAGAAAATGTCTTCCAGAATTATTGGGATGGGTTGGAGTGGAATTCTAATGTTACAAGTGCCAGCGACTCAGCTCTGGACACAGCAATTACTCTCTTGCAGCCTGGCAGAATCTCTAATGATACAGTAATCTGTGTATCTCCAATGATACACTAATTCAATTTCTGTCACTGTTTAGCATGGCTAATTATTTTGAAGCTTGTGCAAGACTTGGCACTGAAGTTAGTTCAGAATAAACCACGAGAGTTATTTGGAATTTAGAAGAAATTCAGGAAGATGTTTTTTATTTCTTCACAGTGAGCAGAGTTAAAACAACGTCTCCAAGACATGGGCTGCTTCCCCCCTTCCTACTGTGAATCCAGAACAATATTGTAAAACACGTATGACTGTTTCACATACAGCTTTAGCACCATAATTAATAAAAATGTGGATTAATAAAATCCACTAGTACATTTCTTTGCGACAGTTTGAAAATGCACCTTTGACCCTTGTTTTTGTTTAATTTTTAACACACAAACAGAAAAACAAGAACTGTATTAATATTAATAAAGATACGGTCATAAGAGTTTCATACATATAGGAATAGTATCTCTGTGTTAGAACTTTAAAACATTCTTTTTGTCCAAAGAGAAGTAAATCCTGGCAAAGCCCTGTCTACTCTTTTCAAGACATTATATGGTGTGAATGTACTTGTAGACTTCAACAATGAACAAATATGGTCTGGAAAGATGAAGTAATTGTTTTATCCCAAAAAAGTTGCAGGGGAAAAAAATCTAGTACGAATGTATTTTGCAGTATCCTTTTCTTACATGCCTTACAAAACTTTTGTAATGTTAAAAGATGTTGGAAAGAATTTGCAAAACATTTACAGATATCTTTTTCTTCAAAAGGAAAAATACTCACAGCACAACCTACATTTCTTTTTATAAGTATATCCCTTAAAGTTTATTTCCAGGCAAGTGAAGGATTGCAGTTTTTTAATATCATTAAGAAAACCTATCTGTTCTTCACTATGAGTTGGTTCTCACACACCTTAGAGCACATTTGCTCTGTTTTTACACCTGCCTGGGACATTTTGGTAAAGGATGGGTTGCCCTCTACCAGGGGTGTTTTCCCACCATGCTCCTTTAATCTGGATCTAAGAAGATCCGGATCTAAGGAATGGGTACTTCCCTTAATCCAGATCTAGTAGATCCAGATTAAGGGATGTACCCAATGTGTTTCCATGGGTGGTCTAGCACCCAATAGCAATGAAGGTAACAGTTGCCTGAAGGTAACAGGCAGCTCCCAGCCTCACTGCTCTCTGTGGAGCCTTTGCTAATCCCCAAAGTTACCATCAGAGGAACTTCTGAGCCTTTGCTAATCTCCGAAGGCAACTTCGGAGGGATTTCGGAGCTGCCTTCGGAGGGACTCTGAAGTCTTGACTTTGGGGCATCCCCCCATGGGTGCCTCCCCCCCTGAGCCTCCTCTAGACCCCATTGGCAGATTTTAGTGGAAACAGGCTCCATACAACCTGGATTTTCAGGCTGAATAGCCCATTGTAGACCCCTTTAATGGGGTCTACACAAAATCCAGATTATAGGTCCGGCAGGACCCTTTATGATCCAGATTTCCCTAGTTGTGGCGGAAACAAATGTGGCCATAATGGGGTCTGTGGTGGAAATTAGGTCATCTGGCTCAGCCAAATGGGTCCTTAATGGGTGCTAAAATGGGTACTTAGGG
The DNA here is from genome assembly GCA_023333525.1 of Aspidoscelis tigris stejnegeri. Taxonomy (NCBI): domain Eukaryota; kingdom Metazoa; phylum Chordata; class Lepidosauria; order Squamata; family Teiidae; genus Aspidoscelis; species Aspidoscelis tigris. Next base: position 82,711,070 of record JALMGA010000002.1, on the reverse strand, counting down.
TGTTTCCGCACTTACCGCTGGAAATCCGGATCTATTACATCCAGATTTACCAAATCCGGTTTAGAGTAGATCCGGATTTACTAACTCTGGTTTGTGGTAGATACAGATGCACTAAATCTGGTTTAAGGTAGATCCACATCTATTCGATATGGATCTGCCAACACCCCTTCTGTCCGCACAGGCATGGAAAGGATGGATTGCGAGGAACAGATTCCGCCTTTGCTGTGTGAACGCAGTTGCACAGATTTGAAGGCAGCTGCCCCAGGAGCTGCATGATTAGAGCATCCAGCCGTCAGTCTCCACTACTTTCCGGCCGTGCACGGACGCACCAGGGAAGGACCGCCGACCAATCAGCGGCGTGTCTGGGTTCCCATGACCACTTGGCGGTGAAGCCTGCTTTTTGTGATGGGAATCACTACATTTGACAGCCGGGGAAGGGAGCGGGAGGGAAGCTGCGTGCATGATGACGGCTTCAGAGTTCCAGTCTCAGCCCTCTCGCCGTCACATCCTGAGTTGCCCGACACCTCTGGGGGCAGGGCAGGGTGGGGCAGGGCATATTGGAGCAACGATCCTCAGCCCGTGAGCAAGATCAAGGCGCCCCACATACATGCGCAGTACCATTTGCACATGTGCCTTTCCTCCTCACGGGCACAATAACGCATCACAGAGTTGAAGGTACCCCCCTCCATATCTCCCTTCCCAATCCTTAGGAGTACACAGGGGGAAGCAGGCAGATGTGGCCCGTCATGTGAACAGGAGCCCCCTCTGCTTTGTGACCTGGCAACCCTGTGCCAGCCGCGGCTCCGCCATGATGTCAAAGGCCAGGCCAAGGGAACGGCCGTTCAATGCCTTCCCGAAGCTCTGATGGGCGCTCATGGCACCCAATCTGTGCCCGGTGAGGGTTAGCTGACGGGCATGCTGCATCAACCGCTTGGATGCACCTTACATGGCACGGAGAAGCAGGATAGGAGAACCATCTCTCCAGAGACTTCCCCTCAGGCGGCGCCCGCAGCAAAGGGCTACCTCCTGCACCCCACTGCAGCCTGGGGCTGGGGTTGCCCTGGGTCCCCTTTTGTCAGCCCGACAGAGCCGTGGCTGGATCCATCGCTGATCCCGCTGCCACAGGAGGGCCCGTGCCCCTGGACGAGCCGCCATCGCGACACACCCATGAGCGGGGCCCTTCCCCTGGGGCTGAATCGCCCCTGGGGTGACCCACCTGGCCCCCACGTCCAGCTTGTTGGCCCTCGGCCGCCCTAAGCAGGTGCCTGCCTGATGCGAAGCCCTTCGGAAGGGGGGGGGACTTCATGGCTGGACTGTGCTTCTCCCTGCCTTCTCAACACGGTGGCTCCACGCTGCATCGCCACAATCAACATGGCGACTTCCTGTCCCACCCCATGTGTTCTCCCTTCTGTCCGTGTGCAGACACGTCCCGCGTTAATGTGGTTTTAGAGCAGAAACACCCATTAAGGTTACCTACAATGTGGTGTTCCGTTAAACCCCATTAAGAGACAGATATGTGCGGATGCGGTTTCCCCAAAGTGTGCTTAATGGGTGACGCTGTGCGGACGCAGCTTGCCAAAATTGTGCTTAATGGGTGTTAAAGGGCATGTGCAGAAGCACCCTTAGTGACAGTGGAAAAACACCCCAGGATACACAATTTGCCCCAAGTTGGAATGGTTGCTCTTGGTGCAGAACAAGTGTATCCTCATTGGACTGTGCCAGTACCTGCACTGGCTTGAAGCTCATACCAGATTCAGAGCTGGCTTGGGGAGCTTCCAAATGCTTTAAAGGCCAGGAACAAAAGTTTCAGATCTTTGGCGCTCCCAAGGGAGCTGTTTTGGTGATGCAACAAGATGAAATGGGTTCCCTGAACTACACACCTATGTAGTTCAGTATACCACCCCAAATATGCCAGTAGACCTCAGCATCAAAGTCTACTGGTAAACTGGAATAGAATGCCATTTTGGGCGCCCTTGCCCAATCCACGCTTCATCCCGTGCAGATGGGCTGTACTGGAGGGCAACACAGTTCCTCTAATTCCTGGCTTTCTATATTATTCACTTGCCAGCATGTCAGGCCTTCACTTTAGACCTTCACTTTAGACCTTCTTCAGTCCATCATCTTTTCTCAACACTCGCACCTTTTCATTTCTATCCATTTCATTTGTGGACTTTCTGTCCTGGAAAGTCCAAATGGAAGATAGAAAGTCCACAAATAAAACAGAAATGAAAAAGCATGAGGGTTGCGATCAGAAGATAGACCAAAGAAGGTTTAAAGTGAAGGTGTGACCACAGCCTCAGTCTTTGAGAGGAGAGTACTATTTCCACAAGTAAAAGCATGCAGTGCCAAATAGTTTAAATACATTTATATCCCAAGAAAAGAAAAAATAGTATCAGCATGGACATGGGTAAAGACTGTGGTCTCACATTTTTAAGAAACTCATCTTACATATCAGAGTTCCTTCTCATTCAGCAAATAAAATTGAAGTACTTTTTGCTATTAAAAATCTGAGCTAAGACATTGATCCCGTTTGCATGTCATATTGAGCCACAGCTCAGCATTGCATAGACTGAATGAAGTATGGAAATAGACAGACAAAAGCATGGGGTGAGTCATATTACCACCACTGCTATTATATAAATCCAGCTCCACAACTCACAACTTGAATTTGGCTGGCTGAGAAACTGTTTACAAAGGTAAAACTGAACTCTACTTGAGTTCACACTTCACCTCTTTGCAAGGACAAGGGTAAGAGGGAGAAGGGTGGATAGTTTGGTTACTCTTTATCTAATGCAAAATAATACAAGGGGACCCCTGCTGGATCAGGCCACAGCCCATCTAGTCCAACATCCCATCTCACACAGCGGGCCACCAATTTCTTTTGGCAATTCTCAAGCAGAATATGAAGGCAAAATTTCACCTGCTCTCAATGACCTGCAACAGTCTTTAGAGGCATCCTGCTTGCCTTCTCCAACCTGGAAGTATTAATTAGTACAGCCAATCTGAGGCTTTTCAGATGTTAGGCACTACATTGCCTATGCTGCTGAGACTAAGAGCATTTTAATCCAAATTGAATTTGAATTCAGGAAGGACCGTCCCCATGACTTATGTAATTAATCTGAATTCGGCATACCGGCATCCCCATGAAATTCCTTATTCCCAGATTTTAAGAGGACTATCCTGCCTAAATCTGGAGGAAACAAAGTCCTGATCAAAACGGGACTCAGTCCCCTTTTTTTCATTTCATTTTCCATTTTATTTGTATACCGCCTTTCCAAAAGAAAATTTTCCCAAGGTGGTTTACAGCAAACAGAAAATATACAATGTAATGTAATAATCAAAAGAGTACAATAAAAATACATTATAAAAATTGTATATCATACAAAATATTGGAAAATAAGCCAAAACACACACACAGAAAAAATAAATAAATAAAATTGAGGCAACTGAGGCCAAGTGGAGTCTAAAGCAGCTGAGAAAAGGTCCCAGTCCCACAAAGAATCATTTCCTCCAAGATGTCCATGCCCAGACAGGCTGGAAAGTCATCCAGATGCCCTCTAGGCTGCCACAACTAGACCTTTATGGTCTCTGGTGTAGCTGAGACCAGGTGGAGTCCAGAGAACCTGACAAGAGGGACCCAGTCCTGCAAGGAAGCAGCTCCAAATTATCAGGGCCAAATTATCCAGGCTGGAGAGTCATTCAGAGGGCAGAGTGGTCTAAGCTACTACCACCTCTGGAGTGATGGCAAGGTTCTCCTCCTCTCGGGCAGGGCATCCAGCCAAGTCCACTTATTTTCCCCCATATGGGAACAATACTGGTCTATTTGGGGTGAGGGTCTAGATTTCTGGCCAATGGCAGCAAGCTGTGGGTGTTTTTTTACAGATGCAAAGCTCCCCTCCTTCCTTGCCAGTCTCGCAATGCTAGAGCCTCATTTGAAAAAGGCAAAAAGGGAGGAGAGCTGCTTGTCTTTTAAAACAGTTTCACTGGAAGCATTTGTCTCTTTTTGTATTGTTATCAGAAAAGATACATTTGAGAAGCTATGCAATGCTTCTAAATACTTCTAAATGCTTTGCAAAGATACATTTTATTGTGCTGTGCTTGGTCCTTCATTGATCTGCTTGAGTGCACATTTGCCGGTAATGTCAATGTATGAAATAGAAAATAATTTCGTAGAAAATGTTTTTAAAACTGCCTTCAGTGAGGGTTTTGCTGCTTGTATTGCAGGCAGGGTTTGCAGAAGGGTCCCTTTGAGTTTACCATGTTGGCACGCAAAACCAGGTTTTGCTGCCGAATCCTACCCAGATGTAAGACCTGAAAAAATCAGGTCTTACATCTGGCCTTTCCCCTGAAACCAATTTGGAAGCAAATGCTTCCGCACCAGTGGGGAAATAGCCGGATTGCTGGCACATGCCCAGCTGTCACACAGGGAGAGTGCACGCTCCCTGTTTTACAGCTGGCCCTGCCCACCGGCCTCCACCAAAGCACAGCCGGCTGCCGCCTTCCCTGGCCTTCCCCTCGCAAGAGAAGGGGCCATGGCCCCATCTCTTGCCAGGGGAAGCCGAAGCCTAACCCCCCTGCCCAGGGTTGGACGCTCCCAATTGGGCCCTTCCCTGGCCTTCCCCTCGCAAGAGAAGGGGCCATGGCCCCTTCTCTTGCCAGGGGAAGCCGAAGCCTAAACCGCCCCCCTCCCAGGGTTGCACACTCGCAATCGGGGTCTTACCTGGTTGTGGGGCCAGCCACACTCATGAGGGTGACTGGGAAATAGAGGTTGCAGTGCACGCAGGCACAGTGGAAGCTGGGTCCCCCCTTCCAGAAGCCGATGCGACGCGACCAGGGAAGGCCCCAATCAGGAGTGCGCCACCCTGGGCCGGGGGGGGGGGGTTAGGCTTCGGCTTCCCCTGGCAAGAGAAGGGACCATGCCCCTTCTCTTGCGAGGGGAAGGCCAGGGAAGGTGGTAGCTGGCCGCACCATGGGAGCTCCCAAAGGAGCCAATAGCGCAGGCTGGTGGACGGCCCAGCTGTCAAACAGAGAGCATGGACTCTCCATCTTTGACAGCTGGGCATGCGCTGGCTGGGCCGGTTTGGGACGGGTGCTGTTGCATCCGCGCAGCACCCACCCAATCCGTTTCCCCATCCAGCCCTGCCGCCTCCGGCCCGTGCATGTGTGTATGCGCGGGGCCTCCGAGAATCTGACCCTATCTGGGTCAGATTCTTTTTTAAAACCATTCTGGTGGCACATGCAGAAAGGCCCTAAGAGACAGACACCCTTTCTGCACTGGGAGTCTTGTTTCAGTAGCACTTCTGGAAATGTCTCCAGAACTGGTGCACCAGGGGAAAGGACCCTCCCAGAAACTGCAAGTGCGGTCTCCGTGATGGGCCAAAGGGCTCTTCAGAGGCAGTGGTGGGGACCTGGACTGTGATGGGATGTCCACATCTGCACAATCCTTGGAGCACACTACTAGAATAGTCCAGGTAGTGCAGCAGTGGCCATAATCATAACCTCTGGAAGTCACCAGGCTGGTTACCCACACTGAATCACAATTCAATGGTATGCATGTACCCTTCAATTATGCCAAATTCCACTAAGGAAAACAAGAAGTTAAAGGTCTAGAATAAAGCTTTTCTGCCTTTTCCCACTGGAGTTCAAAATCACATGAGCCATCACACTCTGAATTTAAAACATCTGGCCTAGTACCAAGAGAACAAAAATACTTTATATTAATTTATCTTATCCTCAGGGGACAAGGACAGAGCCAGAAGCAGCAGTTCAGAAAACCATGAGATTTATTTTGTTTCATAAGTTTTAGTTTCAGCTGAATCTCATATTGCTCACAAAAATCACACACGCCAGTGGTATGGTGTGCAGTATAGACTATTACTACAACTGTATGATACAAGAGAAAGAGTTTGTAGTTCTAGAATTAATTATGCAATAAAAATTGATTTAATATCTTCAAGTTTATTTTTCCATTCATTCAGAGAAGCAAACATAAAGTACGGCACCATATATGAATCCACAAGCACAAGCCGCCATGCGGCAGATAAATTAGCCCTAAAACTCTGTCTAGAGAGCTCATGCCCTTAATAGGGCAAGGAGGATGACCTGCCCAAGGGCTGGACTCATCTGCATCTGCTTCTCCTGTTTCCTTTAAATTAGCAGGCTGGGAAGCAACAGATGCTTTAAGATGGGAATAAATTTTCTAAAGAAAACTAAATATACGAAAAGGGAGTTTAGTGGATAGGAAATTAGGAGCGCAAAGGATTTAGCAAATCACCAGTCTTGAAACAGTTTCAGGGCAAATCTGCATTTCCTCCCCGCCAGTATTGCGGACCAGACCAAGATAAGGTTGGCCGCCATTTAGGGCATCCTAGTCTAAACTACCATGCAGTGTTGAAAGGCCCATAAGTAACATCACAAACAACCGATTCCAAAGGCACCATATATCCAAAACCAAGAACTGTGGAACTTGCAGTATACTTAATTTATTGCACATTTGAATTTCTATGAGTTGAATTTTCTTCCTGGAGACATTTCAACACCAGGGCTGTTGTCACACCTAAGGTTTAATCCAGTTTCAGCCCACTTTCAGAGTGAGATAATACATCAGCAAAGTGACAAGCTGTTTTCTTTCGGTGTTAAATAACTCAGAAAATTCATCTTTGGGGTAGATAATTTGGAAACAAAATTACTGGTCACTTTGCTGATGTGTTCTCACGGTCTGAAGGTGGGCTGAAGCTGGATTAAACCTTAGGTGTGACTATAGCCCAGGTAGTCTGCACTCACGATGCAACCTAGTCAGGTAAAGGTGAATTTGCGGCCCTGAGCTACAGAAGGACAGCAATGATAATAATGACTTTGGATGGTATGGAAAGTGGATTTGGCTTGGAAGGGATACGTGCTTCTGTTTCAACCCTACCTGCCAGCTCTCCAGGTTAAAACATATCATGCTACTATGTATATCTTCTCTTTGACTTCTCCGTGCTGCTCTTTTCCACTCCACTTCTCATCTCTTCCTCACTCTCTTCTCCCTCCAACAGAGGAGCTTGGGATAATGACAGAAGATGCCTGCCACGGTTCCTCAATGCACACAGCACCGTGGATTTAGCTTGCACCAGACACTTTGCATTACATGACAATTGCACTGCCAACCACTCAATTATTCTGCAGTCCATCTCTTGCAACCCTAGCAGACAGATTTATTCTTCTGAGCACTGGAGCTGAGATAGGCCGTATAATACACATTTCTGAAATGTTTTAACTGTTCCCTGTTGGCATGCCTCACTGTTCTGCTGTGAATATATTTGACTAACCCTGCCTGTTTACCTTTCTCCAACTAAACCTTAAACCTTCATATTCTGCCCACCTCACTGCTTGTGGCATTTGCCCTGGTTCCCACCACTGCTATTCTGAACGGGAATCATTTCTTGCTTTCTTCCTCTACCACAGCTCTGTCCTAGATCACTACACACTGCATACAGTATCTTGAAAAACACACCCCAGGCTTCCAGAAACAAGCAAGTCATGGAAGTACTGTTTCAATTAACAGAGCCCCCCAAAAGATCAACATTTAAAACATCTTCTGTTGCTTTCAGAATGTTTTATCAAAATTTATGTCCCAAATAATGCTAAGCTCCCTCTGACATGCTCTTCTTTCCACAGGGCTCTCTCACTTCAGGTTGGGGACTCAGAACAGAAAACTGGAATAAACTGAAAATACAGAAACTCAGCATGACAGGGAGAATGGTCAGCTCATGTTCTCATGTGTTTACATAAAAAATTATTTTCATATGAGCTTAGAGCAGCAGTCTGAACCAGTCCAGTATTATCACTGTACTAAGATCAAAGCTGGAAACAACATAGAAGAAATTATGAGGTAGACATTATGAGTAAACAGAAAACTAACCTTCACAAACAGCAAAGAAAAACCAGATATTAGTTCTACCATCCCTCCATCATCACTTTCATGCCTTCTTTGCTAACAGCTTGTATTTAAGGACTGTTTTATTATTTATTGTCTTGCAGTACGATAGTAAGAAATATACAGCTGCAAAAAACACATGAAGTGATTTTTTTAAAAAAAATACTTCCATAGATAGACAAGATGGACAGAGAAGAAAATGCGAAACATTCTGATTATATGTGAAAAAAATGTTTAATTTTCCTATAAACTGAGGTTAAACAAATTCGTTATTCAAAACGGGTGCACAGTTAAGGTAGATGGGGTTGAATTTTCACTGCACTGTTTTTTTAAAAAATAAGTTAAAGATAAGAAACAGTTCAGCCTATCAGAGCTGTATTAGTCACACAGCTTTGACAACTTAAATTCTTGAAATGCAGGACATTTTGTTCAGTGCATCAAAATACACTAGTAATATAATTCTAAAACAGTAAAATGAACTAGAACACCCGGGAGCACAAAGTACTATAAACATCTTTACTTTACAGAATGTAAATAGTCATAATATAATATAAAGGAGATATTTAGATATTATATAAATAATATAAGCAGTCTAATCGTAATTCTATAAAAATGATTCACCACAACTCAGCATGAAAGTCTGAAATTATAGATTTTCACATATCTTCTCAGGATGACAGACAAAAACAAATTCCACGCTCCATATTGCTATATGAAATTTATATACCATTTTATTTTAGTGCACCGATCAGTTTTTCAAAGTACTCATAATCTGCCTTGTAAAATTAAAAAAGAAAAGGGATCCTCAAAGGAGAGGGTGACTTCCACAACTGGATTAAAATTATCTAGCAGAATGAAAACAAGTAACTAGAATCATTCAAAAACATATTCATAAGAGCAGAAAACATAATTAAAGTTACTAGAACTGAACAACCAGCTGAAGTTTATCAAGATCTGTCAACTAGGAAACATAGAACATGTGCTGAATTTAAAGTTAGAAAGGAAAGGTACGTACATGCAGTATTAATAAATCTTAACATTAAAACTCAAGGCTTCTTCCTGCAAAATGCAATGCAAACAGCTTTCCCTTCTGAATTCTCAGAAGGCTGGGAGGGAAATCCTGTTTGTGGCATCACTGTGCTGTTGCAGGGGCAAATCTCTAATTCATACCTTAAACTAACTGTTCTCTAACAATGAATGAGCCGTACCTTTTCCACTTAAGATTCCAGAGCCGGTAAACCCAGATGACACCAACTTGAGCCAAAGGCTATATTGCGGGATGGAATGCAGAAGCAAAACACACCAGCCGGGAGCCCAGATGAGGTGACTATATTCAGCTATAGAGGATGACAGTCTGTTCTCATTCGGTCTCAAGAGCCTATGTCTAACAGCCTGCAGTGAAACTATTGTGTGGTGCCAAATCTTAATCCCTTTGCCTCACTTCACATGGTACTGCTTCACCTCTTCAGTTCTTCCTGCAAAACTTATTTTTTCTGTTTCTTTCATTTTTGTTTTTTTTTTAACCAACAAAACCGCTTGTCAAAAGCACAGAGAAGAAAATCTGGATCTTATCACTTGTTGAAATGTTTCTGGATTGTGCTTGTTTGCTGATATTTATTTCTCTACAAATCATATACTTTTAAAAAAAAGTAATGAAAACACTGAGATATAATTAGAGTTTAACATGAATGTCTGCAAAGCACAATCTCCTCCTTTACTTTCACTGGATTATTTCTGATTAAAACATATTTAAAAGACCCATACAGGAATGCCAGCATTCTATAACATGAAGGAAAAACAATGTTTCATTGTATTTATTTAATTAAACAATGTTTCTCCTCCTCCCCCCTGCCCCCCATCCTTTGAAGAAAAAATTCCCACAGTACACAGAAAAAATTAAATCACCCTGAGGGGATACACAAAAAAGATTCAACATTTCTGTTTTGGACTAAGATTAGAAACAAATTATTTTACCAGTTCATGATTTTCAAAGATACAAGAACTATACACAAATATCCTTTCTTCAACATTACGTTTACACCATGAAAGAAATCCGGAGTGCAGTCCTGTTCTTCACATCTCTGCGATGTGTTTAGGAATATATTACTGCATTAAAACTGACTAGTTTAGCTTTGATTAAGGAAAAATCACTAGTTCTTTTTCATAAACACTGTGAGCTCTTCATTGATGTTTATAGGTTAATTAGAAAATTATATATCACAAAGTAGAGGCATCTTGGCTGTTTGGCCTAGTTTCAGTGCAATGACTAAACCTGCTTCAGTCAACACTAACAGAAGGAAAGGTGTTCCTTCAGATACTCAAGATCAAGATCAACCCCTTGGATTGGGCTTCATAGTGAATTGGTGACCACTGGAGCTTCTTCAAGACCAGCATGATGTGCATCCAGCCAGAAACGCCTATCAGTAGTTATGCTGCTGGATTCTGTATTAGTTCCACCTTCCAGACATTTTCAAGGGTTGCCCCATGTACAGCACATTACAGTAGTCTAGTCTGGAGCATCAATCACTGTGGCCAAACTGTACCCCTCTAAAAAAGGTCAAAGCCACAAAAACAGAACTTCATCACACACTCTTTCTTTCAGGGGCAAAACAATGGCATAGAGAATTGGATGATGTTTAATTTCCTGCACTCAAGATCCCATGATGCACAGTACCTTCATCTTGTCTGGATTCAGTTTAAATTTATTGGTCTACATCCAGCCCATTACTGCCTCCAGGTAGCAATCAAGCACCTCAACTGCCTTGCCTGACTCAGAAAGAATAGAGAAGTAGAGATGGGTGTCATGCAGGTACTGGTGGCAGCTCACTGCAGATCTCCTGATTACCTCTCCCAGTGACTTCCTATAGATGTTAAACAGCATAGGAGACACATTTCCAAGGAACCCCACATGAGAGCCCCCAAGGGGCAAACAAAAACTTCCTATCAGTTTGGTCTTACGGTTAGAGCACTGGACTCTTAACCAATAGTCTTCTGGTTCAATTCCGCACTCCCTTTCTGGGCTCTCATAGCTCCACCTACCTACCTCATAGGGTATCTGTTGTGGGAGAACAGAAGTTCTGTCAACTGCTTTGAGTCCCCTTAAAAAGATAAGGGAAATGGGGTATAAAAGAAAACTCCTCTTCCTCTTCTTTTCTTTTCTTTTTTTTGGAGCCTGTTGCAGAGATGTGAAGAAAATAGGGATGTGTAGGAATATTCAAGACATTTGAAATTTGTATGAATTTGGACATTCAGATTTGAATTGAATGTTGGCACATTCAAAGATTGATATTCGAATTTGAATAAAATGTTTCTATACATTTGTACGAAGCTTTGTTACAGATTCTTATGGGACTTGTATAGGATTCGTATGGGATAAGTTTGTGATTCGTATACAATTCGTATCTAACATTCATATCAAATTTGTGTGAAATATTCGTATCAATTTAAAATCCTACCACATTCAAAGGGATTTATTTGAATGAATACAAATTTTCAATCTGATACAAATTGAATACCAAAAAAAACCCCCAAAAAACAAAAAACCATGCACATCTCTAGAAGAAAATCATTCTAGGACAGTGCCTCCAATTCCCTATCCCTGAAGTCATATCACCAGGATACCATGGTCGAATGTACCAAACGTCACCGAGAGATCAAGGAAAACCAACAGGGTCAGTGTCCCTGTCCCTCTCCTGACAGAGGTGATCCATCAGGACAAGCACAGCAGAACAGTTTCATACTGAAGCCTGAAGCCAGACTGAAATGTGTCAAGAAATTTGGCATAAAAACTATTCTGACCAAGATAAAGGTAAGGAATCAGGCTGAAGTACTGGTGGTCTAGAGAAATGTCTGAGTATATAAAAAGACATGGCCTTAAAAAAACAGAGACAGACAAAGACAGCATGAACAGGATTTAAAAACAAAAAATGTAAAAGCTTTTCTTACAGGTTAGCAGAAATACTAATGTACAAATAAAAAATCCAAACAATATATCAATTGCTGTGGCCACAGATTTTATATTTTATTTTTTAACTGCTGCATTTTTGCTCCCCAGTTGCCCCCAGTGTCAGGATATTGAGAGAAGACTTGGAACAATCTTCCTTCAACCCTGGCTCAGCAGTTTCACCAGATCAGCAGACTGAACCACACCAACCTAGTCCAGCTGAGTGCTCTGGAAGGACAAATCAGCTGAACTGCTGAAATGAAGAAACAGTAGCTTGCCATGACAGGAGGGTAGATTACACCAATGCTTCTGGAACTCCAAAGAGGCCACAACGGGTGAGGTATGGGGTCAAACCAGATGACTGTAGTCTATTTTTCTAGAATGGTATGCTTCTACAAATTGATGGGAAAAGAGTTGGCTTTTCTACCCCACTTTTCTCAAGTGTTTAAGGGAACTCAAAGCGGCTGACAAAGCTTTCTATTCTTCTCCCCACAACAGACACTCTGTGAGGTAGGTAGGGCTGTGACAGCTCAGAAGAGAGCTGTAACTAGCCCAAGGTCACCCAAATGGCTTCATGGAGGAGGGCGGAATCAAACGCAGTATTCCCAGATAAGAGTCCGGCTCCCTACCACAAGACCAAACTGGCTCACTTAAGAGGCAATATTCAAAGACGTAGACATTTTAGTCTGGATCAGTAAGCAAGGGGATCCAGTAGCATCACAGAGACTAACACAGAAGTTGGTAGTATGAGCTCTTACATACTAAGTCTACTTTTCATCAGGTGCATGAAGTCCCTAGGGGACAGACATGCAGAGGCAATCAGTGTGTGAGAATAGCAATAGAAATGAAAAAACTATGGCTATAGTGCTGAGGTAATAAGTTCAGTATAACAATGGTTGTTCAGGTTTTATGTGTGAATATAAGTGCAAACTTTTCAGAGCACTGTAATGTAGAGCGATGGACACTGGCAAACCCAAAGAAGATGTGAATAGTCCCAGGGAACCCTCAAGAGGCTGGGGTGTTAATTAGTGTTATGTGTAGTGAGCCAGGAAATCACTGTCTCTATTCAACCCCCTCTTGACAGACTGGAGTTTATGGATATATTTCAGTTCTGCTGTTTTTCTTTCCAATCTTCCTTTGTGGGTTTTGTGTGTGTGTGTGTGTGTTGTTGTTGTTGTTCAAAGACTTCTGTTATGAGGTCAAAGATGGAATGCCCTGGAAGAGTAAGGTGTTTTGCACCAAGTTTTCATTGTATTCCTGTTTCCGATTAACGTCAACTGAATAATGTAATTGTCTTAGGGTGTTTTTCCACTGTCAGAAAGTACCCATTTTTGTACCCATTAAGGACCCATTTGGGTGTGAGCTGGATGATCCCATTTCCACCACGGCACCCATTTGGGACCCGATTGTTTCGACTGCCGCTGGGGAAATCTGGATCAAATGGGTACTTTCTGGCCTTTAATCTGAATTTTCTGTAGACCCCATTAATGGGGTCTACAATGGGGTCTTCAGGCAGAAAATCCGGATTAAAGGGAGCCTGTTTCCATGCTTTTGTGGCAATGGGGTCTAGAGGAGGCTAGAGGGTGGGGGCACCCATGGGGGGAGAGCCCCAAAACCTAAGCTTTGAGGTCATTTCAAAGTCACTTCGACGACTGTGCAAAATAGCTCCAGAAGTCTGTGCTGATATTCAGAATGAACTTCAAAGTGACTCCAAAGTTACTCCAAAGTCACTTCGAAGTCACTTTGAAGTTCACTCCGAAGTCACTTCGGAGATTGCACCCCCTGTCCCCCAAAACACCTGGGGTGACAAGCAGACCCCTCATGGGTAGATCCGGATTTCCAAATGGGTGCTCCAGTGTTTCCACGGCAGGGAGGCTAGCACCCATTGCTATTGGGTGCTAGACCACCCATGGAAACACATTGGGTATTTCCCTTAATCCGGATCTACTAGATCCAGATTAAGGAATGTACCCATTCCTTAGATCCGGATCTTCTTAGATCTGGATTAAAGGAGCGCGGTGGAAAAACACCCTTAGAAAAACTCTCAGTTCTCTCGTTTATCACTGTGAGTGTAATACAGAAAAGATTTCCACTCTCTTCAGCTTATCTTCACATATACACTTATCTGTTCACATGAATGTGAACGTAAACGTATGTCATGGTGACCTCACCAACAGTATGCAAGCCAACAAGAAGGCCAAAAAACCTACCACTGAACGAAAACCAAGTACTCCAAGTCATGTCACTTAGGAAGACCAAACTCTTCTATTGCTTAACTCCACAGATGCCAAGGTATTACCACTGTGGTGTCATGAATATATCATGAGTATGCAGGATCTACACAATCTGGCATCTGTGTGGCATGCCCCCATCAGGTGGCTACTAGGATTGATGCTGAGACACAGCCTCCAGGTTGGAGAGCCAGACAGGATGCCTCTAAAGGCCATTTCCAGGGAGATTAGAGCAGATGAAAGTTTTGCCTTCTACTTGAGAATGCCCTGAAGCAATTGATGGGCCACTGTGTGAGATGGGATACTGGGATAAATGGGATATGCCCTGATCCAACAAGACTCTTCTTACGTTCTTATTCCAAAAGCACTCCCCAGAACACCATAAGGGAAAGCAGATCTGGAGTAAGTGTTCTAATAGCACCTACCACCACCCTTCTGGTGCTTCTGCTGACTTCACCACTCATCTGCAGCCCAATTTCTTTGAACACAGAAAATGACTCATTTCAAGTTAAAATAAACTGTCTTGGCTGAAAGTTCCCCAGCTGTGACATTCATGCAGCTGAGACAGCAGCATGCAAACAGCATACTATCACTTTAAGAAGAGCACTACATTCTTCTCATTGCTGAGCAGCTCCTACGGTTAATGAGAAGTTGGTCAGATGAGCTACCATGGAATTTTTTAAAGGGATGCAGAGAATATTTCCTCTTTAAATTCTCCCACACTATACTCCACTAAAGGAGGCACTCCTAAAAGATAGTCACATTTTTATTTAACAACTGCCTGCTTCCTGGTTCATATATAGGAGTTCAACCCTGACAGCAAAAGACACGGAGACTTCAGAAATATAATTTTCTTTCATTTGGACAATGTCCACACCAATGGTCAGGGTGTGATTCCAGCAGCTGTGAATTTTCACCCAGATGGATGCACAGTGGCTTTACAAGATAAACAGAAACCACAAGTTTGCCAGTTCTGGTTTAACAGCAAACAAATGTTTGCCTCCACCCACCGATCCAAAACATAGTAACTAATAACTCTGAGTGCCCAAGGAGAGGAAAAGGGCATGCCAAGCCATAGTTTGGTATTACATGTGACATCAGCTAGTACAAGAAGGCTTAAAATGTTTACTTAAATCTAGCATTATGTAATCTAAATGCTTCATGTATGGCCAACCACCGTAACTGCAGTCTTTAGAAAAAAAAGATTAAAACAAAACCACTGCCCTGTGACCTCACCATATCTCTAAACAGAGGGAGTCTTGATACTATCTAGCATTAAAAATGCTTTAGTCTTATAAGTTCCTTTAATATACCGTGATCCACCTTACAATACAGTCACTCTGTTCTTGGCATTCCCTGTGACTAAAGCCAAAGGTGTATCAGTTTGCTGAAATATACTTTAAGTGCTTTTCTGGCATATAAACAATGACATTCTATTCCTTTCTTGTGAAGCTGCAGTCTGAACAGGAGGAGGTAACACATGCTATTTAGACAACGTGAAATTCTGTGTTTGTGGTGGGAGGGGCCACATGACTCATACTGAAGATCATCTAGTCCTTTAAGATAGAGTTCTGAACACACTATTCTTTCCATGATCCTGTCTATCATGCTAATTAAATGCAGCAGCCAGAATCCAAAGACTTGTGCACCAATTACTGTGTGCTCAAGGGGGTTTGTGTTTCTACTAAAAGAGAGAGAGAGAGAATATAAGAACTATAATCTGACCATTGTTGAATGCCATTCCGAGAATTAGAACAGCTCAACGATCACCAAAGATAATTTGTCACGGTTGAAAAAGGCTTGAATATATCTCTGTGTTGAATTTTCGTAGTAATTCAGTAGTTAAGGTTAATATTTGGTTAAGGGAAGCAAGGACAAAGTGTGACAAAATGATACAGATAATATGGAATAGTGTTTCATATTGCATTTGGCAGGGAGGGTTTGAGAAAGGAGGGGAAGAGTAAATGTAAAGTTTGGGATAGATACTCTTTTGTATATGTACTATACAGGTTTGCGTCTTTTTTATCTATCATCTTGGAATTATGTATTAAAGGATAAATAAACAAAAACGTAATACTTGGAAAAGCAAGAAGCAAATGAACAGGACCTTCATAAAAAATTTGATTCACTGGGTGCTTCCGCACAGGGGCTAATTAATCCGGGTCTACTGCAACCGGATTTAGTAAAACCGGCTCCCAGGAGAACCAGTTTCACCAAATCCAGATCCCCGGTAGATCTGGATTTAGGGAGTAGATCCACATCTAACAGATGCGGATCTACCCCTTGCCCCGTGCCTCCGCACACGCAGCATACATCCGGATGGGAGGCAGGTGCTGTGCGTCCGCACAGCACCCGCCTCCCATCCATGCCCCTGGGCCCTCCCCCGGACCGCCATGATTGGCTCGCCGGAGCCAAACCCGGCAAGCCGGGGGACCTCTCTGCCGCGGCTCGCCCTCACCCCAGAAGCGGTGGATCGCCACTTCTGGAGCCAGGGTGAGCCTCCCTAAAGCCCACCCTAGCCCACCCTGGGAGGAGTGCGGTGAATCCCCTCCTACTGGCAGCCCTTGCCCTCAGGAGGTGCGCAGGACGCAGGCGCGCTGCATCTTGGGTGCCTCCTCTCAGAACTGGGGCGACGCTGATGAGGTAAGGAGGGGATTTGCTGCGCTCCCCCCAGGGTGGGCTAGGGTGGCTTTAGGGAGGCTCCCCCTGGCTCCAGAAGCGGCGATCCACCACTTCTGGGGTGAGGGCGAGCTGAAAGGTAGGAGTCCCCCAGCTAGCCATGCTTGGCTCCGACAAACCAATCATGGCGAGCCGGGGGAGGGCCCTCCCTAGGCACACTTGCACCGTGCGGACGCATCCTAAATGGATGCGTTTTCCCGGTGCAACACCCATCAAGCACACTTCATATGTGGTGTGCAGTTAGCACCCATTTAGCACACTTTAAGTACAGATAGGTGCGGACGCACCTACCGGAAGTGTGCTAAATTGACCCCGCAAATGTGGATGCGCCGCCGAAAACCACTTTCAAAGCAGTGTTGCTGTGCAGACACACCTCACCGGAAGCGTGCCACGCAGCAACGCATGTGCGGAATGGCCGCACCAGAAGTGTGCTTAATGGGTGTTAAAGGGCCTGTGCGGAAGCACCCACTAAGACAAAGTGCTTTACAGAGAAGGGAATGCTATTTCTTTGGCCAAAGGCTAGGGGTAAAAGTACACAGCTCAGAAGGAGATCATTCCACACCCTGGGGACCAACACAGAGGGTGTGTTCACACATAAATTTTAATCCAGCTTCAGTCCCCTTTCAGCAAAGTGAACAGTCAATTTCTTTCCATATTATCTAACCCAAAGGTAGATATTCTAAGTTAGATAATGCTGAAAGAAATCAACTTGTCACTTTGCTGATGTTTTCTCTCACTCTGAAAGTGGACTGAAGCTGGATTAAAACTTAGGTGTGAATGTAGCCAGAGGAGATCTTTTCAAGATCCTGATGCCTTTTGAGTGCTGACAGTTGTGTCACCACAAACATCCCTTATAGATGTTTACAGAGGAACAGATCAGTTATGTTATGCATCCATTAAAAACACTAATTTAATATAGACTATCTCCAAATCAAGAAGTAGCCAATATGAAATTCCCAAGGCACTGAACACTAGAGCAGTCATCATCCTCAACAGCTGTCCATCATGTTGGCTGAGGCAATTTGGAATGTGCCCTGCATTCTCCAATTCCCTCCCCATGCAAAGCTGTGGTCTAAAGAGGAATTCTTGGGGGCTATTCACGCAACAGCCAGTAGTGCATGATTACTGAACTTCTGGTGAAGAGCATCTGCACTTTGAGGAGGCTGTTACAGACTCTAGGCATGACCTGCTTCCACACAAGTTCACTAATTGTTGACCATTGTTGACCAATACCTTACCTGGACTGTCCGGGCAGTGGCCATCTACACCTCTCCCGGTGCTCCGGGGTCGTCTTGAGGTGCCACACAAGTGTACTAAAACCTCCATAGACGGAATTGCATGTGTGCAGAGCGTCAGTGTCTTCATGGCAATTGTGGAGAGCACCACAGCCAAAATGGTGGCGCCCAGAAGAGGAATGCCCCCGCAACTGAATCAGGTAAGTATTCTATCTTGGAGGGGGGGAGCGGCAACTAAAGTTGACTAGCGCTCCAAGTGTGAGCACTAGTAAAAGTTAGTTAATTGTGCTTCTTTCCCATCCAGCAGACAGGAAGGGAAGTGCAAAAACGTCTTTGCAGGAAGCTGGGCTGTAGATTCCTCAAATCAAAATGGCTTCATGGCACGACTACAGATGGTCTGTTCTCTGCATATTATTTGAAAGCTAAGTCCAGCTTGAAATATTTGAGAGTATTCTCACTTTTTATACATCTTAAATGCAGCCTGCACTGTTATCAGGTTCTTTTTCAACAAAATTATCTATATGCATTTTAGATAGACAACCACACATTCTCATTTTACATCTGCATTCATAATTACACATTCTAAGCATATTTCCAGTTTTTCATTTTCCCTTCCCCCATTGCCTAACCCTCTCACCCAATGAGGATTTTATAGTTCAATTATTAAGGCTATTTATCACATTCCTTAGCAGTGTTATCAGGTTCATGCCAAATGGCTCATATTAAATGCAAGTAAGAAAATCCAGGGAATGTGTGTTGCAACTGAGGGCCTAGACACACAGAAGCTTCTTATAGATGTTATTATATAACAGCATCTCCATTTTCAAGATACCCTGGCTCATCACAAGGGGCCATAGCCTGATAGCATAACCGATGCTCATCATGAGGTGCCATAAACTGATCCGATCAAGGTTGCTGCTACAATGAACAGGAATCACCAATCAACTGGAAGTGAACATAAGAAGATTTTGTGCTGTTACAGAGCATAGAATACTTTGGAATGACTCAGGCATCCAGCGAAACCAGATACAACTGTTAATTCTAAACCTAATGAGGTGGAACAATGGAAGCAAGCAACCAGACTATCAGCTCCTGATCAAATCCACAGCTTATACATCCTGAAGAAAGATCAGCTGCAATTTGTTAAATTTGCCTCCTGTCAATGATATTGGCATTATATAACAGAATGCTGGGATGAGAGAACAGAACTGAAACGAATCCCACAGCACCGTACAAATTCTCCCCAGCCCACAGGTCAAAGTTGAGACTTAGGACCCAGCTACACCTAAGTTTCAACAGACATCAAATTCACTTTCAGTATTGTTCTTGGTCTTTACTGTTGTAATGCTTTCAAAAACTTAATAAAAATCATATTTTAAAAAAATCCACTTTCAGACTGACAAAACACATTGGTCAAGGGAAAAGCACTTTTGCTTCCAAATAATCCAACCCCCGAAAATCTACTTTTGGGTTAAACAAGGTGGCAAGAAAACAGCCAGTTACTTTGCTGATGCATTCTGCCACTTACAAGGTGGATCAAAGGTGGTTTAAAATGTAGTTGTAACTTTTCTATAAACGCTGCATTCTTAGTGTTGTTGTTTTTCAAGTTCTATTCACAGGTCAATCTGCCCCTCCCCAACATGTGAATATTCTAAGCTAAAATGTTCTGGAACCTAAGTTTTAGCCCTATAAGCAAAACATTGGGCTTTTGGTTTTTTAATCATCTGATATTTGTTGAACTAAATTTATTTTTTCCTACTATCTACAGCAACAGAGAGGACTGCATTTTCCCCACTTGGCATCTGTGTGATATTTGAAACACCCATGCACTATTTTGCCACTATGTAGCAGGCAAAAATTATATTTTGTCATGAAGGTGGTGGTGGTGGTGGGAAGTATTAATTTCTTCATTTATTGATATTTTACTTTTGACATGAAGGCTTCAGGGCATAATCACAATAAAACAGAAATTCAGAGGTTCAGCAGTTGCTGGAGCAATAAAGTAATAAAGAAGAGGAGGGAAGTCTCATAAAATGCAGGGCGACATAGAGACATATGGTCTTCAGGAGTTAAGGCATGAATTAAAAGGTGTATCATGGGCAGGCTCTGAAATGTATGTAGTGTTGGTGCTTGGTGACCTACAACCCAAGACCTGCCACAGAGAAGAATTTTCCTGAGCTGCCTCCTTGCAAATATCTGTGGGTAGGAGGACTATCAGGAGAAGGTTCTCAATCAGGTCAGGGGGTTGGAGGAGCAACCTGAGTTAGGTTCAGAAGTGAATAGGCACCTCATGCAGGTATTTTAGGATCTATATGATGAGTATCAAGCCATCTGACTGACCAGCTTCCAGCAGATCTATCATTCTCATTTTATATGTGGCATATTCAACAGCATCTACAATTTAGAAGGATTACTGACTTAACGAAAATCTGACAGCAAAATCATGGCATAACCACACACAGGAAATTGATGGTGTTGTTACTAGTAAGAGACTGAAGAATACCATCCCTAGTAATGATGGATGAATGAATACTATCCTTTTCCACTTTTAAAACTTGAAAATTCATTTATTCTGGAATCACTTTTATTGTTCAAAATATATGAAAGTTTTATTCAGTCTCCATCTGCTGGTCAGAAATTTCAACAATATAAGGAACACAACAAAAGCAACAAATGCAGTCATTCTAACTGCAGTAAAAAAATTTGCACTTCAATTACTACACTAAAAAATATCTATACTATTTATCTATTAAGGGTGTTTTTCTACCGCGCTCCTTTAATCCAGATCTAAGAAGATCCGGATCTAAGGAATGGGTACTTCCCTTAATCTGGATCTAGTAGATCCGGATTAAGGGAAATACCCAATGTGTTTCCATGGGTGGTCTAGCACCCAATAGCAATGGGTGCTAGCCTCCCTGCTGTTGAAACACCGAAGCACCCATTTGCAAATCAGGATTGACTCACAAGGGGTCTGCCTGTCACCCCAGGTGTTTTGGAGGACAGGGCGTGCAATCTCCGAAGTCCCTCCAAAGTCCCTCCGACGTTGCCTTCGGAGGTTAGCAAAGGCTCCGAAGACAAACCCTTTGGGACAGCGTGCATATTAATTAGCTCTTTGTGAGCAGGGATGAGTCAGCCTCATTAATACATACCTCTTTCCATGCCTGAAGCTAACAGGATGAGTCAGCCTCATTAATATGTACCTCTTTCCATGCCTGAAGCTAACAGGATGAGTCAGCCTCATTAATATGTTACATCTTTCCATGCCCGATGGTAACAGTCCGCTTTGTTCTCCCTTTGTTCTTGGAGTTTTGTCTTAAGTTGCCTTCGGAGGGACTTCGGAGCCTTTCCTAATCTCCGAAGGCAACTTCAAAGTAACTTCAAAATGGCTTCGAAATGACTTTGAAGCCTAGGTTTTGAGGCTCCTCCCCAATGGGTGCCCCCTCCCCCTAGCCTCCTCTAGACCACATTACCACACTCACATGGAACAGGCTCCCTTTAATCCGGATTTTCTGGCTGAAGACCCCATTGTAGACCCCATTAATGGGGTCTTCAGAAAATCTGGATTTAAGGCTGATATGTACCGATATGATCCAGTTTCCCCCAGCGGCAGTGGAAACAAATGTATCCCAAATGGGTGCTGTGGTGGAAATGGGGTCATCCGGCTCACACCCAAATGGGTCCTTAATGGGTGCAAAAATGGGTACTTTCTGCCAGTGGAAAAACAACCTCATTGACAAAAATGATTTTGTGGTATTCGTTTATTTAAAACATGCAATGTTTTCATATAAACTCTTCTCATACTTCATGAATTCTATTTGATATAAACCTAGATTTTAGTAATGAATTTATCTGTTGTAGTGAATCAAGTCCTTACTCATCCACTCACCTAGATACCATTGTATTTTGCAAAAGTATGTTTTGTGGTTTTTCTTTGTTTCCCTGCTACAGGGCTTCCTCAAATCATTCTGACAAAATGGAAAAAAAAACCCTTCTGTATAGAGATATAGAATATGGAAAAGCAGCATAACTTTTGGATATTTTTACCAGCTATGTAGAAAAAAATAACCTTCCACTGTACTGGTCACCATTATTCAGATAGCAGGTTAAAGGCACTGAATATGTCTTTTAGTTCTAGAAAATAATTTGAACCATGTACAATAAAAAAGCAAAAGATATTTCCAGGTGATGACAGAATAATTTTATAATTTCCATTTGACGGTCAGTTTAACTATACCCATAAGCAAACATAGTTTGTCCTTGGAACAGTTACTGAGTTATGATTACATAAGCTAAAAGGTGAACCAATAGGACAAAAGTTCAGATGTAGTTACAGTGCAAAGTTTATTTTAAAGGCCGAAAAGAGAGAAAGGTATGTGTGTTGTATATTGTGTGTTGTGGGTATGTATGAAATCCTCAGCTGTCAAACAGTAACTGTACAATATATAAAATCTTAAGAATTTATAAAATTCAGAACATGACATTCTATTAATCCTATGCTGCATTTATGAAATTAAATAATTTCTTTCTAATATTTCCTTTTGTTATTTTGAGGTTTTGTTTCACAATCTATATTTTTATGAATATCAGATACATTTAAATATACCAATTGCACAAGGAAAGCAAAAGTAGATTTCAGCTCTCTGGTAATTACAAAGTATCTCAGAACAGAAATAAATCTGAATTAATGATCTTCTCCACCAGAGGGCATCTTAGTGTCAAATAAAAGTGTTACTGGCAGACAAATGAAATTCATATCACACTAGCAAATTAAACTCATATTAAATTTTTACTTATATCGCCATAACATTCCTACTTCATTCCTCCTTTGTCAGTTCTCAAGGCTGTCGCCAAAGAACATGATACAATTATTATGGATGTCTACAGGCAACTGATTGCATTTTAAAATCCTACAATGGAAAGTTCTGGAAACTTGAGAGATGAGGGAACCTCTTCCTTCTAACTTAGACATACCACCAATGTTAAACCACAGGCATATAAAGTAATGAAGGCCTTGCAGGGCATTCCAGCACTTTACCAGTGCAGTGATCCACATCGGTTATTGGATCGCTCCATCCGCATGCAGAAGATTAACCAGAGGCTGCCACAGCCTTCCCAGGAGCAATCCAGATGTTCACTACTAAAAAACAGACAGGTTGACCAAGAGTGGCTGGATCAACCCTGGGCTGCAGCCTCCACACCCTCTTCAAGAGTGTGGCACAGTGAGTGAGCTTGACAGCAGCTGCAGAGAAGAAGAGAAGAGTTGGCTTTTCTACCCGGCTTTTCTCACCCATTCAAGGGGACTCAAAGCGGCCGACAAAGCTTTCTATTCTTCTCCCCACAACAGAACACAATGTGAGGTAGGTGGGGCTGTGAGAGCTCAGAAGAGAGCCATGACTAGCCCAAGGTCACCCAGCTGGCTTCATGGGGGAAGGCAGAATCAAACTGGGTATTCCCAGATAAGAGTCCAGCTCCCTAACCGCTAGACTAAACTGGTTGCAGTTGCCAGATCACCATGCCAAAATCTGATCATGCACCAGATGCCAGTTCAGACACTGGGCCTTTTCGCATACAGGCTGGAAGTGACCTCATGGTGTGCTCTGAGATGGACCATCTACGCTTCAAAGAAGGTCGTTTCCAAACCAGAAATAGCTCCTTCAGTGCAGAAGTGCACCAAGAGGCAACATTTAAGTGCACCACTTTACCTGTACTGATCTGGTGACCGTGTACTGTAATGCACTGTTCATGGGGCTGCCCTTGAAGACGGTCCAGAAGTTGCAGCTAGTGCAAAATGCAGCCGCTAGAGTGCTGATCGGAACAGCTAGCCGGATGCACATCACACCGGTCTTAAAAAGGCTGCATTGGCTGCCTATTTACTACAAAGCCAAATTCAAGGTACTGACTTTGACTTATAAGGCCCTAAATGACTTGGGCCCCAAATATCTAAAGGAACGCCTTCTCCCATACTGACCTGCCTGTGCCTTAAGATCAAGCGGTGAGGCCCTCCTGGTCCTTGAGGTGTGTCATGCCTCTTCCTTACATATATTTAGGGAGGCGGTGAAGACGCACCACTTTACCCTGGCCTTTGGCTGACCTGATTATATTTCCCATCCCAGCACAGATACCATCATTTTAAGCATGCTGTGTGTTGTTTTAGATTTGTTGGTTATTTTTTAAAACTGCTTTTAATGTATATGCTGTTTTTAATCTGTTGTTTTAACGGTTGTTACCCGCCCAGAGACCTTCAGGTATAGGGCAGGATAGAAATGTCAATAGTAAATAAATAAAATAAAATCCAAATTTGTATGAACAAAGAAAAATGAATGTCTGAACATTCGAACCAATACAAATACATTTGATATGTATTCAATTATATGACTCTTGTACACACCCATACACATCCGGTTTTTATCCTGTATGCATCCTGTTTTCATTCTGTAAATATCTGTACAGATGCATATGGATACATACTGTATGTGATGCGTACAGATACATATGCAATGCTTATGTATCGGTACACATACTGTACGAATGTCCAAATTATTTGTATGAATAACAAAATATTCATATTCGTACGAATGCTAAAAATACCAATGTCTGGACATTTTATTTGTATACAAATGTCTGATTTTGTCCAAATAATGAATATTTTGAATATTCGTGTGCGTCCCTAATTACCACTGAAAACTAATTCCAAATAACGTTTCCTTTTGTTGGTCCCAGTCCTTCTAGATTCAACTTCACTGGGTGACTCCCTAGTTTTAATATTTTGAGAAATGGGGGGAAACATCTCCCTATCGACTTCGTTCACACTGCATAATTTTATACACCTCTATCACATCTTCCCTCGCTTGTCCCCTTTCCGATTAAAACACCCCAAATGATGCAACATTCCCTCATGTGGAAACTCCACTAGCCTCTTGGTTATCTGAACCTTTCCCAGCTGTTCTGTATCATTTCTGGGATGCAATGACCAGAACTGCCCACAGCATTCCAGATGCAGTGACACCAAAGATTCATCTTTGTTTTCAATGTGGTTTCTTACATGCTGTTGGCCTTTTTCACAGCTCCGCTGACACTTGGGATTTTTAGTTCCAATGTGCATCCCTCGCCACTTGTTCATGTGGAACAACATCTGCCATTTTATGGCCCAGCCCCCATTGCACAGAACTCCCCTTTGGAGAACTCCCTCTTCACAATCTCTTTTTGTTTGTACCACTCCAAACAATTTGGTGCAATCAGCAAATTTGGCCGTTCCACTTGACTGTTCCATACTTGACTCCAGATCATTTCTAGATATGTTTAAAAGCACTGGTCCCAAGACAGAACCTTGAGGGACCCCACTGGTTACATAGCTTGTGTGTTACATCACATTAGAAAGGCAATTTCTGCCAGATCTAACTTGCATTTCCAAGACTAACAGGAGTGAGCTTGACAGAACCATATTCCTTCCTTGCCAAACCTTAATGGCTGTTCTATCCTGGCAAACACCAAGGCTCCTTGTAAACACTCCTCAGCCCCATGAGGAACAGAGTGACTGATCATGTTTCCTCTTCCATCCAAATGAAGATCTTACACTTCAGCACAACAGTCGTTCTTATGAAGATGTAATATGCCTGCATGCAGCCAAAATACCTCTTGCCATACAAAATTAAATGATTAAAAATGCTTACTCTAAGACCTTATGAGGCAATGTACAAATGAAAATCCCTTAGATTTCCAGTGGCAATGGACCATTTTGAAATGTCAAACTGATCCAAAGCAGAAGAAAATATCCAGCATCTACTCAGACCAGGCATAGAAGTTTTCACTTAATGACCTAGCTTATATATTGAGAGATAATTCCAAAAAATCTTGCAGTCATTTAAAATGAAAATAATGAGAAATTACCATACGTTTTCAAGAGGAATAAGGAAGTACAAGCATAAACAAAAACATAAGCTATTTGCAAACTAATTACGTTAAGAACAATACAGGGGGAAAACCCTCTAAAACTGCAGTCACATTGACATGTACCTTGGTTACAACAATAAACAAGCCCTTTGGAGACCATTAGTGAGAACAGCTCTTAGGTCCTTTCTGGACTTACCTGGTAATCTGGATCAAGGAGCCTCATTGTCCACGTACAGCCTTTTTGCACTTAACTTCCCTGGGAAGTTAAGATCAAGGAAAGGCTGGCATTCACACTGCGTACGCTGACCTGTCCCAAAGCTACCTGTAACGTACCCTGTACACAAGGCCGTGTACACAGGGTTGTTACAATGGTGATCAAAGGACATGGTGCACAGAAGTACATGAAAAGGCTCTGTCTGGGACCCTACTAGGAATGGCACAGTTTAGGAGATGAGGGTGGATTCTGCACGCTCAGAGCCACTCACACCATGTGGTAGAGTGCTCACAGGCTTCCCTCATCGCCAAAGTGCAAAACGTCCCACAGTCTGTATGGGACTAGCGCTAATCCAGATCAGATCCATGCTAAAGTCACAGTAATAAAAATTAGTGGTGGACCTCATTAATTGGTACCGCAATGGTAGTAGTGTCATCATATCCAGAATTAGAAATGAGCTATCTGCATGTAGAATAGAACTATTTATTTATTTATTATTTATATTTATATCCCATCCTATACTCGTAGGTATCAGGTCACGTTACAAGTTTTAAAACAGCAAGTTAAAACAATAAAACCCATAAAAACACTTAAAAGCGAACAAGCAGACAAACAAATGAAAAATCCAGCATATTTTAAAAAATTTAAAAAGTATTGTAAATATTAAAATACTAATAGCTACAGTGGGGGGGGGATGGTCACAGTAGCCAAAGGCCAGGGCAAAGAGGTGCATCTTTACCACCTTCCTAAATGTATGCAGAGAAGGGGCATGACGTACCTCAAGGGGCAGACCATTCCATAACCTGGGGGCCATTACCGAAAAGGCCCTTTCCTGGGTGCCCACTCGCCTCACTATTGAGGGTGGTGGGACAACCAGGAGGGCCTCACCTCCAGATCTCAAGGCACGGGCAGGTTGGTATGGGAGAAGGCGTTCCTTTAGTTACTTGGGGCCCAAGTCATTGAGGGCCTTGTAAATCAGAGTTAACACCTTGAATTGGGCTCAGTAGTGAACTAGGAAGATCATTGGCATTGTATCAAGGAACATACACTGTTATGGTGAAACAGTGAAAATACCTTCAAGATCCCTTTGGAACAACAGTCACGTTGACAACAATGGAGTCTTCACATTGCCTGCAAAGAAACCTTTCATCCACTACTCAGACACAGCATTTGATCAATGGAGATTTGGTCCAACTGCATCAGGGTTTCAGAGGTGCTGTCATCAGTAATTCACACCTGCTCATACCAAACAATGGGTGCTTCCGCACTTACAGCTGGAAATCCAGATCTATTACATCCGTATTTACTAAATCCGGGTCCGAGTAGATCTGGATTTCCTAAGTCCAGTTTGGGGTAGATCCGGATTTACTAAATCCGGTTTAAGGTAGATCCGGATTCACTAAATCCAGGTTAGGGTAGATCCGCATCTATTAGATACTAATCTGCCAACACCCTTTTCTGTCCGCACAGGAGTGGGAAGGATGGATTGCGAGGAACAGATTCTGCCTTCGCTGTGCGGACACAGTAGCACAGATTCGCAGATGGCTGCTCCAGGAGCTGCGTGATCGGAGCATCCACCCATCAGTCACCGCCACTTTCCGGCCATGCGCGGACGCATCAGGGACAGACCAGCCAACAATCAGCGGCGTGTCCAGGATCCTGTGACCGCTTGGCAGCAAAGCCTGCTTTCTGTGACTGGACTCGCTCCATGTGACAGCTGGGCAAGGGACCAGGAGGACAACTGCATGTGTGTGGACGGCTAAAGAGTTCCATTCGCAGCCCTTTCGCCCTTGCATCCCAGATTTCCCGACACCGTGGGGGGTAGGGCAGGGCAGGGCAGGGCAACTGGAGCCTCCTCCCAAACCTTTCTGAGTGCCCTCTCTGACACACCTGCCCTCCACTCCGTGATCTGGCGACCCTGTGACAGCCATGGCTCTTACATGATGTCAAAGGCCAGGCCGAGGGAACGGCTGCTCAATGCCTTCCCGAAGCTCTGATGGGGCTCATAGCACCCAATCGGCGCCCGGTGATGGGTAGCTGACGGGCACGCTGCACCAGCCGCTTGGATGCACCTTACGTGGCACGGAAAAGCAGGATAGGAGAGCCACCTCTCCAGAAACTTCCCCTCAGGTGGCGGCCGCAGGGAGGGGCTGCCTCCTACACCCCGCTGCAGCCTGGGGCTGGTGTTGCCATGGGTCCCCTTTGGCCAGCCCATGAGAGCTGCGGCTGTATGCCGTCGGTGATTCTGTGCCCCTGCCTGAGATGCCATTGTGACCCAACCACGAGTGGGGCCCTTCCCATGGGGCCAAATGGCCCCTGGGGTGATCCACCTGCCCCCCGGGTCCAGCTTGTTCACCCTCAGCCGCCGTAAGCGGGCACCTGCCCAATGCGAGGCCTGTCGGGGGTGGGGGGACTTCATGGCTGGACTGTGCTTCTCCCTGCCTTCTCAACATGGCGGCTCCACGCTGCATCGCCACACTCAACATGGCAATTTCCTGTCCCGCCCCATGTGTTCTCTCTCCTGTCCGTGGGCAGTTTTAGAGCAGAAACACCCTTTAAGACTACCTTCAATGTGGTCTTCTGGGAAACCCCATTAAGCACACATTAGAGACAGATAGGTGCGGATGCGGTTTGCCGGAAGTGTGCTTAATGGGTGTTGCTGTGTGGATGCGGTTTTCCCAAAATGTGCTTAATGGATGTTAAAGTGCATGTGCGGAAGCACCCAATGTGTCTCCTTTAGACCACATTTGCTGTCATCGACCCATCTTAATGCAGATTCCTCCTGCCGCACTTGACCCGAATCAAGCTAATGTGGACCCACTGATGTGGCTTAAGTGCTAAAACCCATGGGGAAGGTTCATTAAATCCTCCCTGTCATTGGAATAAGACTGCATGGCATGATGGAGAATATATCTAGACACTATAAGTAAACAGTTTTAGAAACACCATACTGTATTTTAAATTCCATGGATGGAACTGAAAAGCATCTGAAGCAGAATTTGAAAATAACAGCTGTAAGGAACAAGTTGAAGACAGGAAACAAAGTGGCTGGTAACTAGTTTTACAAAGGGGAGCGGCTGTAGCTCTGTGCCAGAGAAAAGTGTCTGGAAAGCAGAAGGTTGATGGTTTGATCCCCAGCCTCTCCCCACCAGTAGGCAATGACAAACCACTTGTGAATCTCTGCCAAGAAAACTGCATGGAGCTGCCCATGCAGTCAAGCAGGAGTCAGCCCTGACTGGGTGGTAGCCAAAAAACTTTTACAGAAATCATTTATTGATATTTATAGCAAGAAGTTCATCAGGAACTTATAAAAATCCTTTCTCCTGTATTCGTTTTTTTAGGGGATCATCTTAAATCCTAAGGCTACACCATAGCTGTGAAAATAATATAAATCTTGCACTTATGTAAGGTAGGATGAAGTACAGCTTCTGGGCCCCTAATGCCTTCTCGGGGACTTACAGAACAAAAATAAAGGCCTATTTGCACTTAGGCCTCTGGTATGCAATTAGGAAAGCTCTGGTACAGAGTATTTGTACCAGAGCTGTCCTAATTGCATACCAGAGCCCTAAGTATGAAGAGGCTCTAAGTATTCAGAATTTTAAAATAAAATACACTATTGATAAAACAATCTGAAGTTCACTACTTATTTATTGTTTGTATTTCTATCCCGCCCTATACCTAAAGGTCTCAAGTGGTAACAACATTTAAAATCAACATATTAAAACAATAACAGTATATATTAAAACAACAGCACCTGCTTGTGAGAAGGGAAAGTATATCCTAATTTAACTGAAGGCCAGGGCAAAAGGTGCATCTTCACTGCCTTCCTAAACATGTACAGTGAAGGTGATAGCAGAACCTTAAGGAGGAGACCATTGAACCCAGTTGGATAAATAGGTATCATCCACAAAGCAGCCTGGAGAAAGCTACTGAAGAACAGCAATCCTGCTGCTCAGAATACTTTTTCTCTGCAACCCTGCTTGCTTAATTTGGTGCTGGCCTCCTGCTGTTGGCACATCATCTGCCTATCCCCACGCTGATCTGAACTTTCACAGTTCCCTAGTTAAGGCTAGCTGACAAGGTATGACCAGGTGGATCCTTGGTCACCCTGGTTGATGACCTCCTCCAGGAGAAAGACAGGGGGAACGCTACACTGTTGGTTCTTCTTGACCTCTCAGCGGTTTTTGATAACATTGTCCACGGTATTCTTTTGGAGAGGCTACAGTGTTTAGGTGTAGGAGGCACAGCTTGGCATTGGTTCCGCTCTTAACTCCAGAGCCGATCTCAGATAGTGGCTGTGAGAGATACTGATTCGACACCCTGGGAACTCACTTATCTCCCATGCTATTCAACATCTACATGAAGCCTCTGGGAGAGGTCATCAGGAGATTCAGAGTGAGGTGTCATCAATACACAGATGATACCCAACACTATCTCTCTGATCTAAATCAGGAGAGGCAGTTGAAGTGCTTGACAGGTGCCTGGAGGCAGTAATGGGCTGGATGAGAGCCAATAAATTGAAGCTGAATCCAGACAAGACAGAGGTGCTGTGTGTCACAGGGTCTCGGGTCCATGTAGTTGGTAGACACCCTGTCCTGATGGGGTTGCAATGTCCTGGAAAGGACAGGTGCGAAACTTGAGGGTACTCCTGGACTCCACGCTTGTAGCCCAGGTGGAGATCGTGGCCAGGAGTGCCTACCTCCAACTATGGCTGGTGCATCAACTGAAGTCTTTTTTGGACAGAGATGACTTGGCCACAGTTACCCATGCTCTAGTGCAGTCTACATGGGGCTGCCCTTGAAGACAGTTTGGAAGTTGCAGCTAGTGCAAAATGTATCCGCCAGACTGCTGACCGGAACAGCTAGCTGGATGCACATCATGTCGGTCTTAAAAGAGTTGCATTGGCTGCCAATTCACTACTGAGCCCAATTCAATATCTAAAGGCGTGCCTTCTCCCATACCAACCTTCCCGCGTATTGAGATCTGGAGGCAAGGCCCTCCTGGTTGTCCCACCAAGTGGGCTGGCACCTGGAAAAGGGCTTTTTCAGCAATGGCCCCCAGGTTATGGAATAGTCTCACCCTTGAGGTGCATCACACCCCTTCTCTCTATACATTTAGGGAAGCGATGAAGACGCACCCCTTTGCCCTGGCCTTTGGCTAATGTGACCATTTTCTCCCCATCGTAGATATTAGTATTTTAACATTTAGTATACGTTTTTAAATATGCAGAATTTCTTAAGTGCTTTTATGGATATTATTGTTTTAATCTGTTGTTTTAAAACTTGTAACCCGCCCTGAGACCTACAGGTATAGGGTGAGATATAAATATAAACAAACAAACAAACCCTGACCTGGAACAGGATGGTTCTATATTTGGATGCTCACTCAGGAAAGGCTTGCATGTTTTTATTTCAACTGAACAATCTCAGCATGCTGGAGA
This sequence comes from Aspidoscelis tigris stejnegeri, assembly GCA_023333525.1. NCBI lineage: Eukaryota > Metazoa > Chordata > Lepidosauria > Squamata > Teiidae > Aspidoscelis > Aspidoscelis tigris. The sequence continues at coordinate 82,679,520 of JALMGA010000002.1, read as the reverse complement.
AGAAGAACAAAGAAGGAGAAACCATTCTCTTTTCCAGGCCCCCAAACAATCCCATTCCCCCATCCAGTACCAGGCACCACACCCTCCTGAAGCAACTAAAATCCCCTTCCACTGCATCTGGCAGAGAGCATTCACACCTCATGTCATACAAGAATATAATAGGAGTCCTGCTAGATTGGAACACAGCATCCTATCTCACACTGTGTCCCACCAAGGACAAAATCTTCATCTGCTCTTGACTTCCGGTAAATGGCATCCTGCCTGTCTCTCCAACCTGGAGGCAGTACCTAGGCATCCATTCTAATAGCCATTGATAACACCTTCCTTCATGAATTTGTGTAACCCTTTCTTAAAGCTATCCAGCTGGTAGCTGTCACCACCTCTTCTAGTAGTAAACTCCATAGACCAATGGCCCTCTGGGTAAAAATATACTCCCCCTTGCTCCCCTAATTCTCCTACTCATCAGCTGACTTAGTAAGATTGATGGTTAAGTTGGGAGCTGAACATAGGACTTCCAAGTCATAATGCAACGTAAGAAACAGCATAATTATTTGACATAATAGAAAGTCTTAAACAAGAAACAATGCAAAAGCAGTGAATCAATATTAAGCCTCCACAACCAAATATTAAAGTAAGAAAAGCAAACACACCAAAACCTTCACAAGCTTTGCAACTCAGTCCGTAGCACAACAGAACCTAAAGCAAGCAAACCAGGCGCTCTGACTAAGAATGTGCAATGGAATGCGTGCTGGAATGTTCTGCACATTAAATAAAGCACTATGGTTGTCCCACAGTCAGAACAAAACCCTTTGGCTGCTGCATTCAAAGGGACTGAAAAGCTCCTTTCCCCCCTCCTTAAGGCCCATGAACCTGATCAGCGGTTTTAGTTTTGCCCGTGGATGGACTGGATCCGTTTTAATTTCTTGATTAAACTGACTTTATCAACAATACAAGAAAGATAAAAACCATACACCAATAAGACAAAGAACAATAAAAAAATCAGAAAAACAATGAAATATTAAGGCCACTGATTTAAATTTAAACTGGATATTCCAATTTCCTCCAGTGCAACATTTTCAGAGTCCTTCCAGACCTGTGGTAACACTGTGATCTTCTTTGCATTGCCCTGTCTTCCAATGCCAGATAGACCCATGGCATTCCAAAAGCAATGCTGATTTCAACATGCAAATAAAGTGTTGCAACACTCGAACAAGAAACCCAGAACTGCTAGTGATCCAAACACATATCTTTACACCAAGGATTTTAAAGACTAATATATAGTTGAAACCTGATTCTTTTTCTTCAGTTTGAGGGAGAAGACCTACGGAAGACATGCTTATGGCCATAAGACAGCTCTATGTCAGCATCACCCACTATGGAATGCTGGCTAGTGAAATTGATAGATTAGACAGAAATGGATAAACTGACATGTTTGAGTAAAGAAAGAGCAGTAGGGTCATTCCTTAAAAATTAGGAACCTCCTATTGGCTTTCTGAATGAAACAGAAATTGTGTACACCCCTAGTTCTAACAGCGACAATCTAACCACACAAAAATTGTGGTATTCTTTAATTATTTTTAACCCATTTAATGAGAAATTCTACTAAAAAAGAACAAAAATAAAATCTGGCACTTTCTGCACTCACTTTAGATCTGGATTAAGAGCCTCGTAACCCAGGTTATGGGCCTTCACCAACATGTTAATGTGGATCAAGGAGGTCCTGCCCCATTAGTCTGACTCCATGTGCACAAGACAAAGCCAGATAGGGGGCCTTTCTGCACTTAGCTGATTAGGGTGCCATGACCTAGGACTGGTAAACTACTGGTAAAGGTGGACTATTCGCACTTGTCATGAGAAAAGCTTCCCCAAATCGTCCATTATTGGCCAGAAGTAAGAATACTCCTCCCATTTACTAGCCCGTGCCACTGCGTCCACAGCCAGAAATTCCACCTCCTCACTGTCACGACTGGCCATTCTGCGACATGCTCAGATGCCATTGTAGAGCGGCATGTTCAAGCAGAGGGATGTATTGTGGTAAATCATATCAGCACCCATGATCGAACATGCAGCACCCACTACTCAGTTGCTAATTAAACTCCCATCTCATGACTCAATGACTGGATGCCACTCCCAGAGATCAGTGGTCTGGTCACATAAGAGGTCAGCAATCAGTCACGGGCGCTGCCACCACATCTGTGCAGACGGCACCTCCTCTGCACACCAACCACAGACAACTGCAAGAAGAGTGAATGGTTGCGCCACTGGATGTTTCAGGCAAGCTTCTGGTCAATGTTGGTAAAAGTGTGGAGCACAATTTAGTGCTCCATGCCTAATTAGTGGAGGCTGTAACAGCTTACTCCACGTGTGGATGCTCTTTACCAGAAGTTTGCTAATTCCTGATTACCAGCCAAAGTGGAAATAGGCCTAGGGTCTTTATCAAGAAAGGTATTTAGCTATCGTAGTAAGCTAGGGTAGCAATAAGCACTCCTACCCACCCTTGTCACCTGGGTTTCCAAGGATAAAAATGGATCAGGGAGAGCACCCTAATTTAACACTTGTTCCTCACAGCTAAATACAAAACTATCCAGGAAAGCAAATCCTGCCATTTCCCAGATTTGAGAATTCAGGACAAACAATACCTTCATCTTATCAAGATTAAGTTTCTGTCTACTGGACAGCATCCAACCTCTCACGGTCTCCAAGCACTAGTCCAGCACCTGAACTGCTTCTGCTGGTTCATATAGCACAGAGATATTTGCTGCATCCCTATGCAAGCTGTTTGGCGCTGTTTGGGCACACATGGGCCAGGTGCGGGACTGAGAACGAATCTTGGGCATCCCCATGTCATTCCCAGCAGTGCGGGACAGGTACGGGTTGGGCGCGGATGGAGATGTCCCCATGAGAACCATGCCAAACGCTGTATGGGGGAGTAGCACCACCTCCTCTCCACCTGCTCTCTCCTCATTGGAAGTCAGATTGACATCAGCCACCCCTGTGCCGCATCCTCCCCTCATTTTTTGAGTTGTTTATCATCTGCATACGCAGGATAATGCACTCCAAACCCTCTAATGATTCTCCAGGGAGCTTCATATAGATATTAAAAGCTTGGGGAAAATGACTGACGGACCCCACAAGTGAGCTCCCAAATATATATTTTGGAACAGGAACAGCACCAATGCAGTCCCTAAACTCTGAAGGCATTTTAAAAGGACACCATGACTGACAGTATCAAAAGCTGTTTAGAGGTCCAAAGGTACTAGTAAGGTTGTGCTTCCCCTATCTCTCTCCTGCCATCAGGGCAACAAAACCAGGCCTAAAGCCAAACTGAAGAAGAAGAAGAAGAAGAAGAAGAAGAAGTTGGATTTTCTACCCCACTTTTGTCATCCATTTTAGGGGACTCAAGGCAGCTGACAAAGACTTCTATTCTTTTCCCCACAACAGACACCCTGTAAGGTAGGTGGGGCTGTGAGAACTCAGAAGAGAGCTGTGACTCGCCCAAGCCCCCCCCAGCTGGCTTTGTGGAGAAGTGTGGAATCAACCCCTGTATTCCCAGATAAGAGTCCAGCTCCTTAACCACAAGACCAAACTGGCTTTATTTCTTCCAAGCCTGCAGCTGTAGTACCACCATCTTCTCAAGCACCCTGGCCAAAAAAGGAAAATTAGTCAGTATGGAGCAGAAATACTTCTGGATTCAGAGAACTCCTCTTAAGGACCGCTGCAATTCCTCCTTCCTGCAGGAAGACCTTAATTCTCATTGGATCCAGTTGAACTACCCACACTGCTAGTTTTTATCAGCCATGCTGAACAAGGATCAAATGAACAGCACAGACTCCTACAAGTGGCTTCGGCAAATCATCTGTTTCCAAAGACAGAAAACTGATCCCCTAAAATAAGATTAGACACGATGCAGTCAAAATCTTGTCATTTACAAGAAATGGAACAGATGAAAAGTATTTTGTTATACCAAGTTCATGGAAAATCCAAAGATTCATTTCAGATACAGGTTCAATCACTAGATGTATCTTCTACGAAGAATATTATATTTCAGTTCTAAACTTCTGAAACATCACATTCAGGGAGACAATAAGATGTAGTAAATTTATACAGCCTTTTAAAACACTTACCTCATACCATATAGATTGCAAAAGGTGAGGATGCAGTGCCTGTCTTATTGAAACCTGAAATATTATTAGCTTTTCTGATATAATCCCATAGTGGCTTAATTGATTGTAGGCTCTTCTCTGGTCAATATAACGGCAAGCTATAGCTCCTATATTTCCAGTTGGTAAAGTTCTAACAATTGCTCTTGTTCCAGTATAGATTGATTTCTTTATCTCCTTATCATTTTTGCAAAACCTTCTGAACAATAGCGTAGAACGCTCCTTCTTACTTCGAGAAAATTCCTCCTCCATCTCTTCTCTACAACTTTCATTGAACTCTTCAAGATGGCTCAGGACAGGCTTTGAATGCATTTTTCCAGTAAAATTGCCAATAGAGAAATTGTGACCAGAGCATGTCACACTGAGTTTTGGGGTTGCTCTTTCCACACACATATAATTACCCACTGAAGTGTTGTAAGAGTCACACAAATGTTCAGTTTTATTTCCACAGGTAGTTGATAGCTCCATCGATCTACACACACAGGCTGCAGTATTAGTGCTGCAATTATATGTCTTTACTGGTTGCAAGCATTCATTCCAAATGAAGCTCTTGTGCAAAGTACACAAAGTGTTTGAGATATTTCCTCCTTCTTTAATATAATCACAATCAGAATTCTCAGTTTCATTTTTATTTACTGAGGATTGACTTCTTAGAGGTTTGAACTCTAGTGAAGATGCATCCATTTTTAACTGAATTTCAGCATGCATAGTTGTTCCCAGTGAAGAAGAGATTCCAGTTCCTAAGTCTTTGCTTTTCTTTGCAAAAGAATCACATGACTGATGTAAGTGGTTATGTAAAAGTCCACCTCTATAGTTTTTTTGTATAATGTCATAATTTATGTTAAGAAACTCCACTGAAGTAGGGATACAAGTACCTCTCTCCCAGGGCTTTTTGCTATCAGTCATTTCGTTTTCATGCATTAAAATAAAAACACTGAACAGCTTTCCGAAGCTTTTGAAAACAAGTACTGTGTTCATCCACTTTATTTAAATTGTTATGACTGACATCAAGGGTATCTATCTCCATTTCTTCTCTGGTTGACAAGTATCTCTGCTGAACACCAAGTGAAGAGAATGTTTTTTCTTCACAGATTATCTTGATACTGAAGTCTGCAGACATTATTTTGCTTCTTTTCCAAAATCACTGAGTTCATTATAGTACTGGTGTGAAAAAAACCAAAATATTGCTATATCTTCATTCGACACAAAACACAGCTGTATTATCTATAGCCTTCAAACATTTGTTTAATACAGCTGAAAGTATTTCCCCACAGGTAAATGCTTCCATAATGTGTTGGAAAGTGCTTCTTAAAATAATACTTCTTAAAATAACACTTCTTGAAATAATATTCTGGTAAAGGTAATTTTATGCCACCTCCAGTTAATCAGATGCCTGTAAGAAAAAAGAAGAAGAAAGTCATATTTAGAACCCAGTATCAGGCAAATCTGTGCATTCTTAAGAGCAACAAGTATTTTGTCAGACTGCATGTAAGTGGCATGCAGACCACATCAAGAACACATTTCAAAGTATGATACATTTATACCTTCAGTTTCTAATGAGTTTTGCCTGCTAAGTTTCCTTTAAAAGCTTGAAAACACAGGGAATTAATAGATTCACTCTCTTCTACTTACACTGTAATCTGTCGTACATTATTTTTGTTGTTGTTTTTAATTTTATTTTCAATTAAAGTCTTAATTCAAAACAATAACAGAATATAAAGTTCCAATAAAATAACAGTTAACAGATTTCAAACAATATGAGTTAAAGAAAATATAAATATAAACGAGAATAAATCTATAGTTCTAAAGCAACTAAATTGCTCACAGAAAATTTATGTCTAAAGCAAGCAGTGATAAAAGAAAAATAAGGAAACAGCAACCTTAATAATTATTATGCTTTCAAATTTGGAAAAATAGATTTTTTTAAAAAAGATAAAAAATGATACTTAGGCCTCATAGCTAATTTGGTTGTCCTGGAGGAAAATAAAGACAACCATAAAAAATGAACAGAATCCCAACATCCTATTCTTCTGGATGGTTATAAGATCATTGATAACTAATCTCCATACTCTTAACAAGGCAAAAAAATCCCCTGTCAAATATGTCAGAAATTTAATGTTTTCATGAATGTTTACAGAAAGGTAAGACAAAGAGGAAGCAGCTTCAGCAATGACAGATTAGCTCAGATCAAAGGGCAAGCAACAGAAGCAATTGAAAAAAATCATGCGTCCTGGCAATCCGACAGATTTTATTCCCATTTACAAGGGAAACGTTTTCACTTATATTGCTTGCAAGCGTTGTGGCTGTGCTGCTAAAAGGCCAGAGAACTAATCTGCATTACATATAACTGAAATAAGCAAAATGCTTTCTGGCAGCCTTTGTCTCAAGCACAGCGAATGAATGCAAAAACAGGAAAAGTTATGTAGCAGGATGTCAGCATCTGCAAACCTAATGAGTCAATGACCTTTTCCTCACCAAAATGGGATGGCAAGGCTTGCCACAGCTAGCTGCCCACTTGACTGCATCACTTGACAACACAGCGTGGCATGAAACTGTACACGTACAGTTGCCAGGATCTGTCCATCTGTTTATGAGTGCTGGAAACATCAAACATTATGCTTAGATTGCAAACCTAAGCATGCATATACCTTAGATGCATATACCTTAAAGGAAACCCGACTGGTATCAATGGGATTCTATTTAGGGATGTACCAACAACACTGGACTACCTCTGTCATAGTCCCTTCCTACACTAGCCCTTATTCTGGATTATACCCTGGAATAAGGACCTGCCATCTGCATGATGGTGTGGACTGCTATAGTCCCCGGGCAGGAACTGCTATAGTCTGTACCAGCATGTAGATGGAAAGTCCCTATTCCAGGACCAGAACATATCAAAGAGAATGCACACTCTGTGCAATTGTTTTACTGTCACACCAAGTGCTCAAAGTGCAAGCATTGCAATGGCACTACCACACCCTCTCCAAAACACTCTCTGAATAATCTGTCAGGGTGCATCCGCATGGTACTTTTTCCTGTCGCTATTGTCCCTCTACTGCAGCGGATCTAACAAATGCCCGTTCAATTCCGAATTAAGTGTCCCCATGGGGCTCAGCAAAACGCGCATTAAAATGCACTGACCATTCCCAAGGAAGGATCTTTTGCTTACCCGCATCTTTTTCTCCCCGCCCCTCGCTGTTTCATTGGGTGCTCGTGCGATCGTACACTCATTCACAAGTCCAAAAGAAAAATTTACAAGTTCTCTGTTCGTCTCCCCTGCTTGCGAAGGCAGCCGGGCTGCAGCCAGCGCTATTTACAAGATCTCCAGATGCCGAAACGCCTCCACCAGCCAGCGATCTTGCCTCATACACTTTCACTTGATATAAGCAATTCATTACAATGTATCTTGCTGTTTCTCTTTGTGATTGGAATGCCTGCCTACTGTTTTCATATCGTGAAAAAGAGAGAGAGAGAGCTTGCTGCCTCGGAGAGAAGCCCCGCCTCTTTTGCCATGGAGCGTCTCCATGCAAAATGTTGCTCTGAATACCCGCGTCTTCCTGGAAAGTGCACTTGCAGTCTTCTTTAAAGGGCTTTTTTTGCAGCACATTTTCCTAATTAGTGGCGCTGGAAGCCCGGATAAAAGCCGTGCATGGGGGTGCTCTGCGACAAAAGAAGATTTCCAGCGGGCTTTAAATTGCATGGGGATGCACCCTCAATCTCCAGCAGCTCTCCTCCCTTTTTCTGCTCGCTTCTACACAAAAACTTTCCTCCATTTTCTTGTTCTCTCTACCTATGCAGAAGTGGTTCTGTGCACATTTGTTTCTGAACAGAAATGTTCTTGCAACATTTTTAGTCCCAGCAACAGTTGCATGTTTCTCCCATCTGTATCCATGCAAGTATAGGGCTTTTCCACGCAGGCCCTGAAGAATCCTTTAAGAACCCAATTGGTCTGCATTTGGTCTGCATTTGCTATGTATCTTCCACACTGAGGAACCCTTTAGGACCTCTTTGGGATTACGTCATCTGCATGAGTTCAGATTTAAGGCAGTCTTTAGCCCTTGATTGACAGTTTCACGGGCCAATCGCACCACACCATGGATGGAAATTCCTGCACAGGCCTACTTGGAGCCTCAGGATGCATGCTACAGTGTCCGCATGGCAGCCCCGTTTAGCACCCATGCGGATGTATGGGGTCTTCATTTAGATTTGGAACTACAAGGAATATATTCCCCAAGACTGGATTTTGAAGATCCAGATTTACTTAAACTGGATTAACAATAGTAAGTGCGAAAACAGCCATAGATAGCTTTGCTGTAATGATATCATTTTGGCAGGAGGGCAAAGCAGACAACATATCTTGGTCATAAGGTCTAAAAGAGCTCTCCTGTGCAAAGCTGTAAAAGGCTGGAATGTCTCTTGACTCTTCACTAAAATACTCACTTCCAACCTCCATAAATCTCCAGTACGTGTACGCTTTTTAAAAAGACACAGAAAGAAGTAGAGTGCTTTCCATGTGAAAAAAGCAATTCACAGAAATTGTGGATTAGAACAAAAATACTGCACATTGGACGCAAGATTTCATATTTTGGTATGATTTCTCTGTGATGGAAACTGATGCATTGCCTTCAAGAACTGAGAAGAATTAGATTAATTAAGTTAACTGAGACAAGACAAAATTGGACCTGACAGGACTGAAAGGAGCCATTTAAGCCACTAAGTTTAATCTCCTTCTCTTCACAGCAATCTAAGAGAAGGAATTTCCAAGAGGTTTCTTTCTGTTCAGTCTATCATCACTACTGGAGTGCTTTTAGTACAACCAAGGCTGTGGTCACACCTTCACTTTAATCCTTTAGTCCATCCTTCAGACCCCAATGCTCACACTTTTTTAGTCCAATCTGTTTTATTGGGTGTTTTTCCACTGTCACTAGAAGTACCCATTAAGTACCCATTAATGGGTACGTAATGGCATTTTTGTACCCATTAATGGGTACTTAATGGGTCTTTCTAGTGACAGTGGAAAAACACCCATTGTGGACTTTTCTCCCTTCAGCTGTACTTTCCTGAATCCTGATTTTTACAGGTCTCAAGCTGTTATAGTGCGCTAATCCATTTTCATCTATCAGGTGCGATGGGGGAAGAGGATTAGAGGGAACTGAAAGATACTCTAGTGGGTGACAGAACCTTTATCCTATCGCAGCTCAGGACGCGTTCTAACGGCGGAGAGTGGTGGAGATCTAAAAAATCTCAAAAAGGAGTCTTAGGGCCGGAACAGAAAGGTATGAGCATGGCAACCCAAACTGAGGATAAACTGAGGAAGGACTATCAGGTATTGGGTGTGGTTGGAGTGAGTGTGGTTTGAATCCTGTTTCTTAACAAGATGGACTATTTCAGCAAGGTGTGACTACAGACCAAATGTAAGGATGTACAGAAAATAATCAGCTTTGTTTTAACTTTCATTGTTGTGCATGCTGGCATGATGGAAAACAGGCAAATTGACACTCTTTGTAGAATCTGAAGAGTGGTTTTATAGAAGTTTCTTAAACGTATCATGCTTTTGCAGTTTCTCCTTGCAGGGTTTTATACCAAGTATAATAAACATCTTTTAGTATAAGCATGCATTCCCTAAGTATTTCTCATGGTTTACTTTTCTCCAAACCAAAATGTATACAAAATTTGTGAATATCAAAGCAATGATTGCTATTGAAAACTGGCCCTTAGGGGAACAATGCCTCAATATTTAGATATTGTTGTTCAGTCATAAAGTCCTGTCCAACTCTTTGTGATCCCAGGGACTATAGCACACCAGGCCTTTCTGTCCTCTATTGTCTCCCAAAGTTTGCCAAGCTCATGTTCATCAGTATTTCCTACTCTCACCTAAAAGAAGCTTGGGTGTTCTTTGAAGCTATGGAGCTGGCAGAACAAAGGGAAGAATTCCAGTATGACTCAGACAGCCTAAAGCATGTGTTTTGTTTCTGCTGTGTTTCAGACACCGGAGCAGCTGGTGTAGTGCTTGCCAGAGAGAGGGGAGAATGGAATGGAAGACGATGACTAGGATGCTTGAGGTAGAGAAAAGAAGGAGTGAGTTAGGACAGAAAAGGGAAGGAGGTTTTTTAATTCAGCAAGTCATTGGTCTACAGCGCTTGTTACCATGGAGGTACTAATTGTTTTAGAGTGTTGAATTTCTAAAGTCTTTTAATGTATATTCTGTTTTAATCTGTTGTTTTAAGGTTGTAACCTGCCCAGAGACCTTCGGGCATGGGGCGGGATATAAATGTAAATAATAAATAAATAAATAATAACCACCAGCCTAGATGGCTTTAAGAAGGGGCTAGGCAAATGCATGGAGGACAGATGTATCAATGGATGTTGGGGAGACAGGTTGGGGAGACAGACAGGAGGTCTTTAAAGGCCATTTGCAGAGAATGGAGAGCAGATGAGGGTTTTGCCCGTGTCTTCTGCTTGAAAATGTCAAAACCAAAACAAAAAGGTGCTGTATAAAAAATTATATAATTCCTATAAGGGTAAAATATACCCCTCTAAAGATATAAAAGAATATTTAATAAAAATATAAGTATGTAAAATAATATAGAATAATCTAAAAAAAATTCATTAAAAACAATGAGAAATCAAATAGAAGCCAAAGAATCAAACAGAATCACATCTGTGAGCTGTATAGAAATTGTATGTTATAAAAGCTTTTTAGAAATTAATTTTATTATTTTTAATAATTATAAGCCACTGAAGAAGACCCATTTCTAGGGTTGAAACGCGTTTGGCTTCTATTTGATTTCTCATTGTTTTTAATAAAATTTTTTTAGATTATTCTATATTATTTTACATACTTATATTTTTATTAAATATTCTTTTATATCTTTAGTGGGGTATATTTTACCCTTATAGGAATTATATAATTTTTTATACAGCACCTTTTTGTTTTGGTTTTGAGGTTTTCACTTTGGGTGTTTGTATTAGGGATTTTGGTTGTTGGTTTTTGCTTGAAAATGTCCAGAAGCAACTGGTGGGCCACTGTGTGAGAAAGGGTGCTGGATTAAGATGGGCTTTGGCCCGATCCAGCAGGGCTCCTCTTGTGTTCTTACATTCTAAAATGAGTGGCTGTGCTTGAATGGTCTGAGCTTATGTCTTCCAGCTGATCCTAAAGGAAAGACCTCTTGTTCTTCTACAGTGAGAGATATTTCCTCCCTTACAGTGTTTCGTTTCCATGAGAGTCTTATCATATGCACCAAATTGATTCAGCTCCCATAGAGTTTACAAATATGTAAAAGGTTTTTGGCTGAAGCCAGATGGGGATGGGCAATGAGTTGATCACCGTTAGGGGGAGTCTTCGGTCAGTCTGATTTTTTTGTTTGATCCCTAATATTATGAAAACAAAGCCAGTTATGGTTTGTCCGGCAGCCTGTGAGATAACGAAGATAATGAAATGAAGGAACAGGAGGAAGGTCAGAAAGACAAACCCCAAAAATACCCCAGCAGACGTGCCTTTCTATCCCTTTCCATGAACTTCCATTTCTGGTCCAATATGGGAGGAAGCAACATAAAACCTGTTTATATGTGCTTTTAAGGCTTATATAATGAAATATGAATCTGCACATGACATTTAGCATGACATCCCCAATAAAAGAATCCTGTGCTCCCAGAAACCCGGAATGCATTTTATAAATATTTTCTGTAGATGATTAGCATCCTTAAAATTTATCAGATTTCAGAATGTGGACAATTACAAAGAGAAGCAGCAGAGAAACCTCAGTTCCTGAAATAGAAAACCGGGGCGGGGGGCGGGGAGCTTGCAGCTGGCTCATGTTGTACAGCAATGATAGGCTATAAACACTAGAGCCCAGTGTCTCGGAAGGCATAAGGTAATATATCAAATATCAGAAGTCTATTGATAGAGTTGAAATGCTACTTGCAGAGCAGCATATTTAACCTTGACTCTCTTAGGATCAAGCAGACATGGTGGGCTGAATCAGTGAACTTGTGCCCTAGTGAAGTCAATGTAGCGAAATCTGGCCAATTTACTGGGGATCTAACCAACAAAGTCTAAAAACAAAAATATTGTTACAGACTGCATGGTGATCCGTTTTATGCTTTGTGTTTTTTTTTAAATCCTGCTAGCTTCAGACTCTGGGCGCGTCTTCATGGCATGTGTTATTTCAGTTTAAAGAATTCAAAATAAAAGAAACGGAACAAAGCTGTCCAGACGACTTGCAAGTTGATCCGGTTCCGATGGCAGCCTTAACGCGGGATCAATACTCGGAGTCCACACGGCAGCATTGTCCTCCTGCCCATTGCCCACACTCTCTCCTGTGATTGGTTTTCCCTGCCAGGATCCCACCCTCCCTTCTCTTTGCGTCATGCTCCGCCGGGAATTCCCTGCCCAGTCCACCCTCCCCCTTCCCAGCAGCAGCAGCAGCAGCAGCAGCAGCAGCAGCAGCAGCAGCAGCAGCAGCAGCATCCATCCATCCATCCATCCATCCATCCATCCACCCACCCACCCATCCATCCATCCATCCATCCATCCATCCATCCATCCATCCATCCATCCATCCATCCATCCATCCATCCATCCAGGCGCTGCGGGGCTGCGGCGCTAGCGGCTTCTCCCTGGGGCTCCGCTGCCGCTTTTCCCCCGCTTTGCCGCCACTTTGCCCCGCAGAGGAGGAGAGCCAAGGGGTGGACAAGAGGGCGAAGGGGGCTCCTCGCTTGCTCTTCCCCCCCGTGGCCGGGAGGGAACTCCGCCCCCCCACCTCACAGGGACCGAAGCTGGATTAAAACCTTGGCTTGTGGTCACACCTAAGGTTTAATCTAGCTTCACTCCACCTTCAGAGTGAGAGAACACATCAGCAAAGTGACCAGTAGTTTTCTTTCCACATTATCTAGTCTAAAGGTGGATTTTCTGAGTTATTAACCCTGAAAGAAAACCAGCTTGTCAGTTTGCTGGTGTATTCTCTCACTCTGAAAGTGAACTGAAACTGGATTAAACCTTAGGTGTGACCACAGGCAAAGTAGCCTAGAGGGGGCTCAAAGCGGTTGACATTCTGTTTTCACCCTTCAAGGGACTAAGTGGCTGACAAGCCTTCTCACCATTAAGGGGGCTGAAAGTGACTGTTCCGAACCTTCAAAGGTCTGAAATTGCGCAAAATTGCAACATTGTTTTAAAGGTGTGAAGTGCTTAGATTGATACAGTGTTTCAGCTTTAAGGACTGGAGGTTTATAGTGGGTGTTTGAGGGTGGATTTTTTCAATGAAGGAAACCCTAAACATGACGTGCTTCTAATACGTTCAGCCATTGGTTACAGTGCGATTGGGGGGGCGGGACAGCCTTAACACTGAATCTCATCCCGGAACGATACTGTCCACACAGTTAAAAAGGAAACACGTATCGACGCCCGATCCGGAGTGAGACCTGTTGAGATCAGGATTTATTTCAAATCGGGATAACGTCCTTTAACACGGAAATACCGTGTTAATCCGAAGTGCCGTCTGAACTGCGCGAGCTCAAAACGTTTTGAATTCGAGATAACTATGCCGTGAAGACACGGCCTCTATCATTAAGTTACACTACTTACTAAACTGCAGAGAAAGCTGCAAAGCTTATTTGCACAGCCTTAGAAGTAGGAACACACTGTGAACATGACCAGAGAGGAACAACTCTAAAAGCTTATTTGGACTTGACCTGTTATGAGTGTGATGCTGAAAGAATATTTTAAATTGTCTGTTTTTACTTGATGAACAGGTGTAGCAGCTCCATTGTTCATTCAAAATATTGCAATACACAATATTTGGCCGCAAGTGCGGAAACACCCATAGAGTCATAAAAGATGGAAACCGTTCCTCACAGGGGAAAGTCCAGGCCTGTAACAAGCTTCCAAAGATAAAAGCATATAATTGATCACTAAAATTATGTGCATAAACGAATAGCAAGGCTGAGCCTACCAACTTTATAAAGACCTTAGAACTAGAACAACTTCCTGAGGCCTTTTCACACTAAGGCGATTAGGCTGTAACACACTAAGCCCAGTACACTCCGGGTACAGGAGGACCATACACATTTCTAGCCAGTGAGGATGCTCCTCAGCAACCAGAAATGCGAATGGTCTTCCTGTACCCAGAGCATACCGGCCTGTGCTGCCTCCTCATACAACGGAAGTCCTGCCTCCTGGCTGCTGCGATTGGCTGCCACTAGCCGCTTCACAAATTCTGTGATGCGCTGGCTGGCAGGTGGCCAGGAGGGGAGGATCAAACCAACCCAGCATGTTGCGGTAGCATATCTTGCCACCCCTAGATAGCGCCCTCCATGCTACCCTCTTGCCTTGGAAAAGCCCCGCAGTCACTGCTTACCAACGCCAATCAGCTACTGACGCGAGCGGAGGGTGACAGGGGATGATCCAGGCATGCCCCTCCCCCTGGCAATGACATGCACCAGGCATGTTGGCACTGGCCACAGCCGTGGTGAAAGGGCAGCAAGGGGGCATGATCCAGGAGTGGCAAGGCATGCCACCCCAACATGCCAGCCCCCGGATCTGTCACTTGCCAGCCAGCGCATCATGGAATGTGTGATGTGGCCAGCAGCAGCCAGGAGGTGGGACTTCTGCAGTGAGCCAGAGGAAGAGCAAATGCTCTCTCCACTGGATGCTCCGGGTAAGTCCAGGGTAAATGTTGGGATAGGTGTGGAGCATGATTTTGTGCCCCACACTTCATCAGCAATTAGGGCAGCTCTGGTGAGGGCAGGCACGCTTCTAGGCTGGAGCAGAGCTGTCCTCATTATATACCAGGGGCCATAGTGCAAACTGGCCTCTGGTGAAGGTGCCTGTTAACTATTCCACATTCACTATTTCCCTGACATAACAGCTGAAACTGTGGATCACTACAAGGTAGTCTGACTAGTGCTGCTTTCTCACCCTCAGAGGAAAGAGGCACAAAATGCACCACCTTGCCCAGACCTTGAGCTGATTCACCCTATGGCTTGTAGTTTACAATTAGTCAACATCTAGGCAGGTCCACTTACAGGAGGCACTTACAGCCTACAAGCTCCCCCTGCCTGCCCAGATACTGACTAATTGTAAACTAGCTGTGGTGCACCACAAGCAACCCAACTCTCCCAAATCCCAACCAAAAGCTTACCTTAAGCATCCAGCCGGTGACCATCTGCAATCTGCCTGGCTGAGGAGGTCACTGGAGATGCCGTGCAAGCATGCTAGCAGCTCACATGACCCCGTGACTCGACTGCAACTGCGCAGAGCATCGGCATTGCCATAGTGACAGTGCTGATCCGTGCTCAGTCACGCAGGGTGCTGCACTCAAGACTGTGGCGCCCAGGAGTGGATCGGCTGTGTGATCCATCTCAAGTAAGTGATCAATCGCACAGGGACTAGGCTGTCATTGACTAGCGCTCGCAAGTGCAAGCGTTAGTGAACGTTAGTCTATTGCACACCTTTCCCATCCACAGGAAGGGAAAGAAAGTGCAAAGTAACCCCTTAGCATATCCCCTGGGCAGGCAACACCACCTAGAGCAGGCATGTCAAACTTACGGCCCGCGGGCCGGGTCCGGCCCGCGAGGCGTTTCAATCCGGCCTGCAGATGCCCGCTGCCGCCGTGGCGGCAGCAGCGGCGGCGGCCCGCCTGTGGCTGCGGCCCGCCACCACGCAACGCTGCCGCCGCCGCCGCCGCTGCCGAAGCGGCCCGCCTGCGGCTGCGGCCCACCACCACGCAACGCCGCCGCCACCACCGCCGCCGCAGCGGCCCGCCTGCGGCTGCGGCCCACCACCGCGCAACGCCGCCGCCGCCGAAGCGACTCGCATGCTGCCGCCGCCGCCACCGAAGCGGCCCACCTGCGGCTGCGGCCCACCGCTGCGCGACGCCGATGACGCGGCCGGCCTGCCGACGCGGGACGCGCGCCGCTGACGCACGACGCGCGGCGGGCCGACGCGCGGCGCCGCCTGCTGACGCGCACCGCCCTCCTTGGGCCGGAAGGAGGCAAGGCGAGGCGAGCGAGCGTGCGGGCGCCGCCATGAACAGCCAGCCCCTTCCTAGCCACGCCCCGGCCACGCCCCTAACCCTCATCTTTGCCCTAGCCCCACCCCCAACCACGCCCCCAGCCCCCTCCTCTGTGTCCCGGCCATGCCCCCCCACCACGCCCCCCCCCGCCACGCCCCCCGCCACGCCCCCTGGCCCTCACTTTTTTTTTTTTTGAATCCGGCCCTCAGCCGGATTGAGTTTGACACCACTGACCTAGAGAGTGGTGGGGAGCTTTCACAATATCATCTTACGCCTCATCCTAGTTACAAGAGACTGCCAAGCGACCTTTACCAGAAGACAGAGGCTGCTGCCAGACGCCAGCCAGGTATCCCACTAGTAAGTGATATTTTGGAGTATTGCCTCTGCATCAGAATAACTTGCTAGCTCGACAGTGATGCAAATATCAGGTATTTGGCACGGGAATACCAGGACGTCTAGACTGCCACCATGGCACATGCACAGCAGTCTGTTTTGGCCACCACCTGTGCCCAGTGGGCAAAAATGATGGTGGTTCCCTCCAGAAAGGTAGCTAAAAGTGCTGTTGCTATAAAACCTGCCAGCAGCAGCACTGGGTTTTCCAGCAATAGGCTAACACATTTTTTAGGGAGAATACAGCAGGGCTGTGGTGGGGTTGCCTCACCATAGTGCAGCCAGAATGGTGCCATATTTCTCCCATCAGGATGGGGACAGAGAGGAGTACAACTACCTCTCCTTGAAGGCATCCTGAAATTGGTTATCTATACCATTTGCTGCGAGAGGGGAATGCAATCCTTTTACGGCAAAAGCAACTTCCAAGTAAATTCTGCACGATAATGCTCCCAAAACTTCTGAAAAGTGTTTTTGTTAAAATGCCTTATTGACTATTTTTGTCTGATATCAAGCAAACGTAAGGCAGCTGGTGGCGGTAAATATCAAGCTTGAAATGTTGCCGTCTCTTCTGCTTCTAAAGCCCAGTAGCAGAAGTACTGCAAAAGTGAGAGGCATTGATGTGTCTTCAAATGCTTTATTTTTCCAAGGCTGAATTTGTTTGAACACAGTAAAAATCTGCTGAATTTTCAAGGGTTGTAATGTTAACAGGAATCCAGAACGACACAAATAATAAACGTTCAGCAAAATTTAAGTGTGTTTACTTTGGCTTTACTATCTGACTCACTGTTATTGTTATCTTTGAGTACTACTGAGTCATGGCCGACTTTTAGTTGACTGTGCAGTGCAGGTACCTTGACACAATTTTATTCACGGAGCTACAGAAGTGGTTTGTTATTGCTTACTTCCAGGGAGAGGCTGGGGATCAAACCAGCAACCTTTTGATTTCCAGTCTGCTTATATTACCACTGAGCTAGAGCCCTTCCTTGTACCTTACTCAGGCAAAATATAAAACCTGTTACATTTGGTAACAACACTGAATTTAAAAATAATAATATCAATTTGCACAGCATCCCCAAGCCATTATTCTTTCCTTATGTTATTTTCCCCCCTGAATATGGTTATTACATAAAAGTCAATATAGTTATTCTTGAATGTTTATTTGCAAGACTCCTTTAATAGGGGGAACCTATTTTAATGCAAGTTTTCTTTAATTTTTTTTCTATGACATTTCAGCATGCTTTTAAAAATATTACAGGCTTCCTACAGATTTGAAACAAGTCACCAACTTAACCAGCCCCACCCTAATAATCTATTGAAAACCCACAACATTCTGTTTCACCTTTGGGAATTCTTTTTCGACCAATCAGAACTCTCTCACCAACCAAACACCTGGAGCCAGAACATATGGCTGAAAAAAGATAAAATATCTGCAGTAGTGGACAGTCAGACATTCAGAGGCTTTTAAACTAAAGCCAACAAAAAACAAAACCACAGTATGTTGAAATTTTCAGAACTATGCCCCTCAGAAGATTACATAACATCAGAGTTAGAACAGATTTTGTACATATAAAAAACTCACTATGAACTGTGTTTCGAACAGTTAGAAAATTTAATTTCCAGATCTCAGAGAGCTTTTACTTTTATTCTGAAGTTATCATGGCTATCCTCGATTTTCAAGAAAGTATGGTATCGAATAACTAACAAAATGGCAACAGAAAGATGAATGCTTCAGTCTTTAAATGAAGTCATGCTGGAACTCCAAATAAATAAATAAATAAATAAATAAATAAATAAATATAAATAAATAAATAAATAAATAAATAAATAAATAAATAAATAAATAAATAAATAAATAAATAAAAGTTTTAACATGATTTGTCATACAGGCCTATCTCCATTATCAATAGGTTGCTATAGATATCACAAAGCAAACCTGGCAGTATTTAGGGTCATTCCCTGTCCATGGCTTCAAGAAATCAGAATAAATTTCAGTTAATATAAGGTCCTTTACACTCTTGCCAAGAGGACAGTTCCAGGCAGATCACTGGAATGCATTGTTCACACTGCAATCCACAGCAACTATCTCTTAGGTGTCCAGATCGGGGGCGTTTTCACACTTCTCTTCCCATCCCATAGGCGGGAAAGGAGTGCAATCAACCAACATTGACTAGCGCTCACACCTGTGATTGCTAGTCAATGTTAGCCTACCCCCCAAGCGATCGAACACTTAACTTCTGCTTGATTGCCAGCCAATCCTCTTCTGTGCACCACCATCTTCTGTGTGGCGCCCTCCACGACTGTGCATGCATCAGCACTGTTGCTGCTCAGTCTTAGACACATCAGGAAGCCAGTGGGACTGCCAACGCACTTGCGCGGCAGTTCCCGTGACCTCCCCAGCCAGCAGAGGTGCGAATGGCCACCAGTTGGGCACTATCAGGTAAGTTGGGGTAAGGGTTGGTAAGGTTGTGGAGCATGCTTTTGTGTTCCACGCCTAGTCAGCAATTAGGCAACTTCTGAGCAGGCAGGGGGTGTTTCTAGTATGTAAACACTTCCCACAAGTACAGATGTGCCTGCCAAGATGTTGCCTAATTGCTGACTGCAGGCCGAAGTGCGAATTGGCCCCTGTTCCTGAGCCTAAAAGCTGCCCCACAATGGTGGGAACTGGTTCGGAATGCTGCACTTGCAAGACTTCTTCAAGAGAAGGAGCCTTTAGATTTGGACCTTCAGGGCTTGAGGGTACGTACCTGAAGGGTCACCCACCCTCACCCACTGAACACAACATCCCCTCTTCCAATTGCAGTGAATGGGTTGTCCAACAGCAAGACATTAACTCCACGAAAAGAACAGGATGCTTGCCATTCACTGTTTTAGCACTGACGGGCAGGAACAAGACTGTTCCAGCATACAGAATGGAAATGGCCCGAGCCATTCCTGTTGTGAACCAGCCTGGAAAGGACTTGGGAGATCATTCTTAAAAAGTAAGTGTGAACCTAGCCTTAGCCTTACTAGAATGTTTTTTTTTAAAGCTTAATGTGGATCATAAACAGAAAGCAGTAAAAAAAAAAAGGTCATTGTTGCAAAGCATACAAAATTAACTGGAAAAGTTTAAATACAGGAAAAAATTAGAGTACAAATTCTTTTCTTGTAAAGGATAATGAAGTTTCCAGTTAAAACCTTAAAATATGAGACTAACCACATTTTTGTCAGGACTAGAAAAATGTGGCAAAACTAAAAACTAAGTCATAAAACAATAACTTTAGCTACTAGTATATTTCACTAGCACTGAATTCTATATCCAAGATGAGAGCAGAACGACAAAATATGGCAAGAATATGACAGAAAAGCACCTACAGAAGATAAAAGAATAAGAAGAGTTGGGTTTTCTAGACCTGCTTTTCTCAGCCATTTAAGGGGACACAAAGCAGATGACAAAGTTTTCTATTTCACAGGAATCATGGGAAATTTCACTTGAGATGCACTCCATTTCCTATAATTCCTGTGAAAGCCCATGGGATTTCAAAGGCATTATGGGAAATCTTGTGCCATTTTGGGCCATTCTCTGCCTGTCCCAGGCCTCAGAAGACCTTAAGGTAGGCCTAATGGTGCACGCGGAGGGGTGGGGCGGGGCTGATCTGGTAACCACTGTTTCGGTAACCATCTGGTCACTGCGGGAAACTGAAACCATGGTTACTGGATCAGTGGATAAGGGGGTCCGACTGTAAATGCATTTTTAAAGTGTGATGTGAGCTACTAGAGTCAATGTAGCATAGTAGCTTGAGCGTTAATGATAGAGCCTAGAAGTTCCCAGGTTTGAATCCTTACTCTGCCAAGAAAGTTCATAGGTTAACCTTAGACCAGTCACAGCCCCTCATCCTAACCAACCTAACAAAATTTTTTGTTTGTTTAGGTGATGTATCTTTACCAGTCATCTGAACGCATAAAGTGTCTGATGCATCTCAGAGATGATACTGTTTCATAACCTGGGGACTGAAACCAAGAATGCCCTCCCACGCATTCCCATGCACCCTAACTCCCGAGAGTGGTGGAACATCCAAGAGGTCCTCAGTGGCAGATTACGGCATGGGCAGGTCTATATGGAAGGCGTTCCTTTAGACATCTGGGGCCCACCCCATTTTGGGCCTTACAAGTTAACACTAGCATCTTGAACTGGGCTCGGTAGCAAATAAGCAGCCTGTTCTTTTAGGATGGCGTGTGCTGTGTGTCCGGCCAGTAGTGCCAGTTAGCAATCTAGCTTCTGTATTCTGCATTATCTGCAGCTTCCAATCCATCTTCAAGGGCAATCCCACAGAGTACATTACAGTAATTCAGACTGTTTTTGTCCAAATATGGTCATAGTAGGCAAAGCAGCCACAGTTGGAAACAGACACTTCTATAACAAGGAGGGAAAAAAAGAATAGTATGTATCACCTTAGAATCTTCTTTGAAGGAAAGGTGGAATGAAAATACTACAAATACATAAATGGTCTGGAAGGAGATTTCCACATTACGGCCCCAAACATGAAATTCAGCAGTTAGGTAGAAAGTTCATGGAACTGCTCTCACCATCACCAATTCAGGTGACAGGTCATGGGCTGTTACAAAAGGGACAGGGCTGTAAAAGGGCATGAACTCAGCAACAGGATTGGTATCTGCTTCTGTGTGTGAGAAGGAGCATGGGGAGCACTGCAATGGGCCCTGGGTTCCTCCTGGTGCACGGCAAGGCCCGGCTGCATGAGGCCAGAGAGTGTAGGCAGTTCCTGGATGATGAAAGCATTGATGCCATTAGGTGGCCTTCATGTTTCCCGGTACTGAATCCAACTGAGAGCCTCTGGGATATTATATATTGGTGTATCCAACATGACACAGACTGTCCATGATCTCACTGATAGCCTGATCCAGATCTGAGAGGAGATCGCCCAGAACACCAACCCCCTCCTCATCAGGAACATGCCAAGACATTGTCAGGAATGCATACAGGCACGTGGGGACCATACACACTTCTGAGCCACATGATGAGTTGTCGCGATGAAACTCACACAAATTGGATCTGCAAATGATTTGAATTTTCTACTTTGATCGCCAGGGTAATCTAAGGGTGTTTCCGCACTGGCTGCGGAAACCGTTTTAACCACCCTTTTAAGACCCATTTAAAACCCTTACCTACTTACCTTCCGCACTGGAGACCTCTTTACTGGCCCTTCCTGGAGGCTGTTTCCACATTTCGGTGCACAAGATCCGTTTCTAAAATGGGTCTTGCCGCCGAAAAACGGATTAAAATGAAGACCTCAAAAATTAGGTCTTCAATCTGTCCCTTCACCTGGATCCCTGTGGGAGCAGGACGCTTACGCACATGGCCAGGCACAGGGACAGATGTCCCAGTGGCCGCCATGTTGGGAGGGGCGGAAGCAGGACGGCCTGCCTGGAAGCCCCTCCCTCGCACACCGCTGGAAACATGCAGTGACTGGCAGCTGCCTGCTCCATCCCGTGGCTCCAGGGGCAGCGTCAGCGGCGCGGGAGTCCTGTGGACTTTTCAAATGGGTGTTGTGGCTTCCGTGCAGCACCCATGTGACCCGGCCACCCAATCCATGCGTGTGCAGCCGCAGGGAGGCCTCCTCGGATCCATCCTTATTTGGGACGGATCCTCCGGAGGACTGCTCACCGAAAAACGGATCTTCTTAGATCCGTTTTTCAGTGGCAAATGCAGAAGCACCCTTAAATTCAGCCCTCCACTGGTTAATGGATTTCAATGATCATTGATATGTCATTATGTTCTCAACGAATTACGCAATTTGCATGTGTAAAGATTTATAACTTGAATCTTTCATTCATTGAGATCCAATGTGTGATTTAAGTGTTCCCTTAATTTTTTTGAGCAGTGTATATGCTGCAGTCCATGCAGAAAGTCATAGCCCAAAATAAAAAGAACTCCTCACAAAATTTTGAACACAGGTACGGAAGAATACAAAAACTTTCAGAAGAACACAGTGCTTGCAACTCCCCTTGAAAGTTCTTTGATACACTGAAACCATTATTCACATAGTGGACAGATACATTGAATCAAGCAACATTTGCAAACTGCCCTCTTAAATACTGGGGCTGTGACCAGTATTTAAGGTTTAATCCAGCTTCCGTCCACCTTCAGAAAGAGAGAACAGATCAGCAAAGTGACCAGTAATTTTCTTTCCACATTATCTTCCCAAAAGTGAATTTTCTGAGTGATGTAACAATGAAAGAAATCAGCTTGTCACTTTGCTGATATATTATCTCATTCTGAAAGTGGACTGAAGATAGATTAAACCTTAAGTGAGACCACAGTCTAGGACACACAAAATTGCCAAATGGTTGACATCTCATAGGGATGCCTCCATCCACGCCTAACCCGTACAATGTTTTTTCTTTTTCGTTGTTGTTTTTGTATTATCAAAATGTATTAAAATAAATTTAAAATTTTTTAAAGTGCACAAGTTCTCAGGACAGTTTAGCCAGCTGGCAAGCTTTAAAATACCCCTACCAGTTAAGTTCTCTTCCCTCTGTGAATTCCCTGCATCCAATGCCGGCTCTAAAGCTGGTGCGAGCTTCACAGCATTCTGAGTAACCTATCCACCATGTCCACAATAGATACCATGGCTAATACAGTTCCACATGTGATCTCCAATGAACTATCTTGTTTAAGCTTCCTCCAGACATCAGGAGGCAATTGTGGGATCTTATTTTGATCCTGCAGTTGTCTCTCAATGCCACTGCTCTGGCAGGAAGCAATCCTGGGATCTTACCTCCTTCTACCAGCTCCTCACATTCCTGTTCCTGTTCGAAATATCTGGATGCTAGCAAAGCACCCACTCACTTCCCTTTGTTGTTGTTTTCCTGCACTTTGTTATCTTCTGGATATTTGGAACAGGAGCAGACCAGAGGTAAGCAATCGGTATTACAGGAAACATAGCATCGTTGATGAACTTCCCATACCAGTAAACTGTATTTTCAGTCTACTAACCCAGGAGTATATTGCAAATTATACATTATACGATTTAACCAGCATGTGGAGGCACCCTCACACATCATAGTTACCAAAAAATGCAATTGAAAAGCATGCTTTAGAAATGCCCCGTTGTGAAACATAACGGGGAGAACTCCATGCAGAATATTTTCAGCAGCTTTTCAGATGAAGCATTCACCTTGTAAAATATGAACATCAGACACAAATTGCACTATCTTTGAGCAAAAGACAAAATGTGAACAAAGGATGCCTTTTTGGGATAATTTTTACCCTTTTAAGTTGTAAAAATGCACAAACTTTTGACACATACTAACTACACATTTTCTCACATCCATTGTACCTAACTGGAGTCAGCTGAAGGGAAATTAACCTGAGTCCATATAAACAGGCCTTTTCGCACTACACCCAGAACAGCTGTAGTGCACTTAGGCTAGGACACTTTGGGACGCTTACCCCATTCACACGGAGGGAAGTAAGGAATGCGTGTAGACTTGCCTACATGCGGATCGGGAAAGCATCCCAGAGTGTCCTAGCCTGAAAGGGACAGGAACGGGACACCCAGGTAAGACTCAGGGACTGGCAGACCTGGCACAACCCTTCCCCGGGTTCCTGTGGGGTCTAGGGGGCCAGATCAGGCCCCCTAGGCCCACAGGAACCCTCCTGGGCACCCACCCACCTGGCCTGAGGATGTGCGCATGCACGCAACACCTACCTGATGGCTGTCTGGGTACAAAGTGGCCTGGCTCAGCCACCATTGCAGTGCGCTTGTGCGTGGTGCCAGCTCTGATTGGCCAGCTCTCATTCGTACCCAGACAGCCACAAGGTAGGTGCACATGTGCATGTGTCCCCGGGCCAGGGGGTGGGTGCCCAGAGCGGGGTGTGGTCCCAGGGGGTGTCTGCTGTGCTCAGCCACCTAGATCTAGATCATCCCCAATGGGCCAGGCGATGTGGCGCTCTGGTGGTATGCTGAGGACTCCCTGTCAGCACTTTGGGTGGGCCTGATATACCACAGTTCGCATTCTCCCTGTCCTGGAAAGGGATGAGGGGAGGCCGAACTGGGTGTCCCCCTGACTGCTTCAGTCCTGATGGGACTGCAGCAGATGGGAGTGAGCCACCCTCCCTCCCCACACACGCGATGCCTCACCTTGCTGGGCCTGGGGTGGGATCTGCTGTGGTCTATGCAGGTGCATGCACTCTCAGTAGATGGGACCCATGCGGTCAGCCTGGGTCCTGTCTACCAGAGTCCACATGCCTGCGCAGACCATGGCAGATCGTACCCCGGGCCCGGCAAGGCGAGTTACTTGCATGGGCCTGCCAGCTGTTGGGCGGATTTCGGCCCAACAGTGGCAGTGGGGGGCACGTTCCACAGCTGTTGGGGGGGGAGGCATGTGAACGCTTCTTTCCCTGAACAGCTGCGGAATGGCCGGGTACAGGCCGGAACATGCTGGGCCAGGTGTAGAGCACAATTAAGTGCTCTACACCTGGAACGCGTTGAGGGTGCTCTGGGACTGGCTGGGGCGGTTCCAGACAGAACCACTGGCTCAGAGGAGTGAATCGTCCATCCTGGTGTGTCTTCCATGCATTCCAAAAGGCCTAATGCGAAAAGGCCTAGTGTTTCCTTCAGGTTCCTGGCAACCTGAAAATTATTTTTCCACTTTTGAAAAGAAAAAAAAAAGCTAATTCTGGGCTCGAAGGTTTCTGACAACTCTTGCTACTGGGGGAGCAGGATGGTAGCCATTCAGCTCTAGGTCTTCTTGTTGGAAATTGTCCACTTTGCTCTATTCTAGTGGTCGGCAAACTCATTAGTCAAAAGAGCCAGATAGCAACAGTACAACGATTGAAATTTCTTTTGAGAGCCAAATTTTTAAAACTGAAACTATATAGGTAGGTACACTGTTATTAACTTAACTAGGGTACTCCTAAGCTGGAAGAGCCACACTCAAGGGGCCAAAGAGCCGCATGAGGCTCCCGAGCCGTGGTTTGCCTACCCCTGCTCTATTCTATTCTCTGGATACCACTGACTACCATATCTTACAGCTATGCTCTATAAATTCTCTGTGAAACCGGAGTAGAAAACACTATCATACAGCCATTCCACTCCTAAGGTGGAACTGGAAACCACTTTATCCTTTTGGATACTGCACTGTTTTTTCTGTTCCAAATGATAGTTTAACACGGTGATGGCCAACCTATGACACGTGTGTCACAGGTGACACACCAAGCCCTTTTGGGTGACACACATGGTCACCCTGGCACCTGGGTGTGTAGTGCTTGCTTGTTCTTGAAGTGTATGAAATACCAACTTTCAATTGAAGATTTAGCAACAAAAGTGACTAATGTAAAGAATTATTTGTTTTTGCTTTTAATAAAATACATATATCAGAAATATAACTTTTTTAATAGAGCTACAAATATCACAAAGTTATGGATATTTCTAGATGTGACACAGCACCCGAGTTAAGCCAGGTTTTCTTGCGAATTTTGACACACCGAGCTCAAAAGTTTCACCATCACTGGTTTAACATGTAGACACTTCTCAAGTGCATTTCCCCATGAAGTCAGATGGAAATGCAAAAGCCCAAGGCCATCATTTAGAAAGTGGCAAAGAGCTAGATATGGAAGAGGCTGCATTCTCCCTGAGCAGGTTCATAGTTTGTCTTTGGTCTTGGAATGTTCACTGCCACTAGAGACCTACTTTGGCAGAAGTGAGAAGCATTTCTGGCTTCAAACAGTGCATGAATTATAATCATTCTTGGAGCAGAGATAGCCCAGCCGCAGCCACATTGATGAATGCATTAGGAACAAACCAATGGATCACTGTAATGTGTTGTGTGTGCAGTTATTGTTATGAAGCTGTTGCAGGGGGGATAAAATATGATCTCTATCCCGCTAAGTGGATCTGCCTATCATAAGCACGCAAGATCACTGTTCAAAAGAATAGAGCCGTCAACATTACATTGCTGTTGACATATAAAGCCTGAAACTGCTTGAAGGAGCGCTTCCTCTCCCTATAGACATCTGCAACCCCAATGATGGCATTTTTTGGCTGCACATTTAGGTGTCTGAAAGTCACTAGTGACTGTTTCAGACTGCTGTTTTTTATTATAGAGTTAATGCTCTGTTATTCTAAATACTTTGGCTTTCTTGTACACTTTCCTGTCCTAACTTTTTTTTTTACAAAATGTCACATAATGTCACATAAAGATCTTTAAATAAATGCACATATAGATTTACTCCTAAATGCAGGCTTTATTAGCTTAGTTAATATAGTATATGTCAATTAAAGTAAAAACATGAAACTTGATCTCTTAACTCAGCATCGGTTAATTTTTCTCAGCTGTTGTCCTATTAATTTGTGTCCTGTAGTTCATTATCAGCTGTTTCTAATACAGCCTCTTTCTACCAAATAATAAAATAAAGTTTAATGCATAGTATACTGAATAAAGGTTACAAGAATCTAATGAAATTTTAATCACATGTAGTCCATGTCATTAATGAAAAACCTTTTAGAAAAACCTTTTCGTCCAACACATTAAAGTATCAGTATCTGGCAGACAGACCTAAGTTATAAATTACTGCCAGGTGGTGCTTTTATTACCTCATTAGGGCCTTTTCTGCATTTACTGTCTGCACCCTTCTTGTGATCTGGAACAAGGCCACATTAACCCGAGGATCAGAAGGCCTGTGATCTGGATTAAAAACTCCTCTTAATCTGGATCACCAGGAAGTGCTGAAAGGGCTTAGGTATATTAAAATATTGTGGGGGTCTGACTAAACAAAACATTTTCAGATTCTATCTGTTACTACTGGAACATATGCTATCTGAGCAGAAGTGAGAATTACAAGTGAACGTAATAGCTTATTATTTACAAACAAAAATTAACCAAATAACATAAAATAGAAATAAATATGAGAAAATAAATTTGTCTACCATATGTATAAAGCTGCTATTCCTCTTAACAACTGAAATTCACAAGCGTATACATGCAGCCTTTTATTCCACCCAACACAAGTCTCACATTATAAAATGATATCAAAGGCACCTATGTCATCCATTGATACTTACACTCTGGGATCCTATAGCCAAATATTGAAGATTGCTATTCCCACTGCTTAATTCCTATCCAAAAACCAGTGGCAGGAAATCTGCCCTATCAAAACAAAAAAGTCCCCGAGTATAAAGCAAGGTCACATGCAGCTAGAGAATTGTCTGTTTAAAAACTGCACTATTATTAGATGCAAGCTAGCAAGTTATGCAGCACTTGTTCACTCTAATGGAATTATAGCATTCTTTTAAAATAAATGCTTTAAAATACTACTCATGTGTACACATTTATACTACTACCAGAATACTGGTAGCTCAAAATAGTTTAATCAACTGAATCCATTAACTAGAGGTTCCTCAGGGGATGCAGGTGAATGCAGAGGAGAGAAATTGTGTGCACTATAAACTAGATTAAGGAACATCTGAGAAGAGGGAGGGGCATGAGCAGCAGAACAGAGTAGATGTCTCTGAGCTGCTCGGGCCCAGGGCCACTGAAAAACCCAAGAAAACGAAAGAAAAAGGCAACCAAAAGCTTATAAAACTAACAAAACTTGTTTTACAAAAGAATAGAGCTCCTTAAGGGAGCATTTAAAAAGCAGGAAGGACAGGAGGAAGGAGAAATCTGCAAACAAAGGGTGTTTTTCCACCGTGCTCCTAAGAAGATCCGGATCTAGGGAATGGGTACTTCCCTTAATCTGGATCTAGTAGATCCGGATTAAGGGAAGTACCCAATGTGTTTCCATGGGTGGTCTAGCACCCAATAGCAATGGGTGCTAGCCTCCCTGCTGTGGAAACACTGGAGCACCCATTTGGAAATCTGGCTCAAGAGCACTTGTTGCTTTATGTTATTCTTTAGTATCTTTGTTAGGCTTAACAGTTTTTGATTTATGGGTGTTTTTCCACCGCACTCGTTTAATCTGGATCTAAGAAGATCCGGATCTAAGGAATAGGTACATTCCTTAATCCGGATCTAGTAGATCCAGATTAAGGGAAGCACCCAATGTCTTTCCATGGGTGATCTAGCACCCAATAGCAATGGGTGCTAGCCTCCCTGCTGTGGAAACACCGGAGCACCCATTTGGAAATCTAGATCTATCCATGAGGGGTCTGCTTTTCACCCCAGGTGTTTGGGGGGACAGGGGTGCAATCTCCGAAGTGGCTTCGAAGTCATTTCGAAATAATTTCAAAGTTATTCAAAGTCACTTCAAAGTCACTTCCAAGTCTGTGCAAAACAGCTAAATTGAAGTCTGTGCTGATCTTTGGAGTGAACTTCAAAGTGACTTCGAAGTGACTTTGAATCACTTCGGAGTCACTTCGAAGTTCACTCTGAAGATCAGCACAGACTTCAAAGATGCTCCGGAGCTATTTTGCACAGACTTCGAAGTGACTTTGAAATGACTTTGAAGCTTAGGTTTGGGGCTCCCCCCCATGGGTTCCCCCTCCCCCTAGCCTCCTCTAGACCCCATTGCCACAGAAGCGTGGAAACAGGCTCCCTTTAATCCGGATTTTCTGCCTGAAGACCCCATTGTAGACCCATTAATGGGGTCTACAGAAAATCTGGATTAAAGGCCAGAAAGTACCCATTTGATCCGGATTTCCCCAGTGGAAGTCGAAATAATCAGGTCCCAAATGGGTGCCGTGGTGGAAATGGGATCATCCGGATCACACCCAAATGGGTCCTTAATGGGTGCAAAAATGGGTACTTTCTGACAGTGGAAAAACACCCTAAATGTATAGCATTCATTCTCTGCACATCAGGTTCTTTTTGTTGTCCTGACCTGACTTTTTTTTTTTTAACAAAAGGTGCATCCACATGCAATTTAAAGCCCGCTGGAAATCTTCTTTTGTTGCGGAGCACCCCCATGCACGGCTTTTATCCGGGCTTCCAGTGCCACTAATTAGGAAAATGCGCTGCAAAAAAACAGCCCTTTAAAGAAGACTGCAAGTGCACTTTCCAGGAAGACGCGGGTATTCAGAGCAACATTTTGCATGGAGACGCTCCGTGGCAAAAGGGGCGGGACTTCTCTCCGAGGCGGCAAGCTCTCTCTCTCTCTTTTTGCCTCTCATCCATAGCCAGCATTCACGATATGAAAACAGTAGGCAGGCATTCCAATCACAAAGAGAAACAGCAAGATACATTGTAATGAATTGTTTATATCAAGTGAAAGTGTATGAGGCAAGATCGCTGGCTGGGGGAGGCGTTTCGGCAGCTGGAGATCTTGTAAATAGCGCTGGCTGCAGCCCGGCTGCCTTTGCAAGCAGGGGAGACGAACAGAGAACTTGTAAATTTTTCTTTTGGACTTGTGAATGAGCGTACAATCGCTTGAGCACCCAATGAAACAGCGAGGGGGGGGGGGGAGAAAAAGATGCGGGTAAGCAAAACATGCTTCCTTGGGGATGGTCAGTGCATTTTAAATGCGCGTTTTGCTGAGCCCCATGGGGACACTTAATTCGGAATTGAACGCGCATTTGTTAGATCCGCTGCAGTAGGGGGACAATAGCGACAGGAAAAAGTACCATGGGGATGCACCCAAAATGTTGCATAGGTGACATAAACATGCTTTAAATAAATGCTCATAAATGTTTACTCTTAAATGTAGACTTCATTAGCTGAGTTAATACAACATATGTCAATGACAGTAAAAACATGAAACTTGATCTGCTGAGGAAAGTCCAAATTTAGGATGGAAAGTCTACAGATAAAACAGAAAAAAAGATCTGAGCAGTCAGATATGAAGAAGGACTGAAGAAGGTTTAAATGTGACCACAGCCAAGAAAAGTATATGAATCACAGGAAAATCTGAAACTAAATCAGTTTCATTGGGCAAAGATTAAATACTTTTTCATACTTAACCAATTTTCCACCTTACCAATATGTAGGTAAAATAGGATACTTTCTATTTTAATTATCAATGCAATTGCACTGTTAGTCCAGATTAATCAACCGAGAATTCTTGAGAATCCAAACTTGTCTGTCTGCAACTGCAAATCACTTTTACTTTTATTACCGCAACATATCAAAGAATCTTGAGATGTAATAAACAAATAGTCACCTGGCAACAACTCTTGTGAATCAAATTAATCTAAGAACAGACCCAAGCTCAGCAATGATTTCAATACTGGTAAAGCGATATGAAGATCTGGCCACACCAAGTCAAACACTCAGGCTTCTTAATTTTTCTCAAGAAAAAAATAAATAGGTACAGTATTACTATTATCTGTTATGAAAGGCAGGTTCTGCTGAAACGGCACAAATCTCAAAACTGGGCCCAAATGTGCAAATATGAGAGTTTTGATGGCCTATTGATTTGCGAATAATGGGCAGTTGCAAACCCTGAGCCAAAAATACATAAAGTGTGTGTTCCCCTTCAACTTTTAAAGAGCTTTGAATTTATTTTCAAAGCTGGCAATTTCCACAGGATCAGACAAATCCGCAGTTCCTGCGGATTAAACGTCCTGAAACGCGGATTATCTGTATTCAAATCAAAAGAACTCTCACTGCGGGATTTACAAACAATTCTCATTTTTTGCAAATGGCAACGGACAGTTTTTGTGGGTGAGGAACCATGGTTTTAAGGGCATTTCCTCCGTTCCCCCTGATCCAATGAAAGCTTTGATTTATCATTTCCTCACCCCGGGCTGATGGGGTGGTTGAAAGGGGAGGGGAAGGAGGTGAAAAAATCAGAGATGTAACAATATATTGGAAGAGAGATTTAACAAGGAGTGGGATGATCTAACTATGAAAATCCACCTCCCTCCCTCCTTCCCTCCAGATGCCTCACCCATGCCTCTTTGCCTCTTTGCTCTGATCTACAGTAGTGCATGCCTCTTTAACTTTTGCCTGTAACTACTTGCTACTTGCAGCTGCTGCAGGGACGAGGTGTTTGAGGCCGCATCCCCATTACAAGCTTATTTCGCTTTCCCTAAACCGAAATAATAGAACCGGATGCAAACGCGAATTTCCCTGTTCCCATTACTTTTAACTTAATTGCCATCGATCTGGATTCTGGGGATCATACGTGGCATAGGTGACTCAAGGGGGGGCTCAAGTGGCTACTTTTTAAATGCTGCTTTTCGGGGCTGCCCTGACTGCTTTCTCCTGGCATGGACGCGCCACCCATAAGGGACCCCTTCACGGAGCCTAGCTGGGTGGCTGGGTGGCTGCTGCTTGCCTGGATGGAGGAAAAACAGCAGCGGGCAGCCAGCAATTCTCCCTATTGCCCAGGGCACACAGCAGCAGCAGCAACTCAAGCCCCCTTGCTTTAAACATTCACACAGAACCTCAGCTGATTTCCTCCCTCCCTTTCCCTTTCCAAAGGTCAGAACTTTTAGAATTGTGCAAAATTGCAACATTGTTATCAGGTGTGAAGTGGTTCGATCGCTACAGTGTAGCGGCTACAGTGAAGGTTCGATTTTTACACTGACATCACTGTCTTTGGAAGCAAGCTATTGGGGGAGGGAAACCCTAAACATGGATTTTCGTCCCTTAACATGGAACGGTCCCCACAGTAAAAAGTGTAAAACGTTTCAAGCGCACGAACCGGAGTGAGACCTGTTGAAATGAGGGTTAACATTTACAACGCTTTGGAGCGATTTAACACGCAGAAAGCATGTTAAGCCAAACTGACATGGGGTCTGTGAGGATTGAAACCGTATTGAATTCAATATAAGCTTGCAATGGGGATGCGGCATTAGGCACTTAACACTCCTTCCTCCCAGGATCACAGTGGATAAAAGACCCCATGATCTGATGCAGGGGAAAGTTTATACAGAGGGTGGGGCTAGAACTGCCCCACCCATGAAATCATGATATGACAGCACCCTTCCCTGCTGGGCACTGAATAATAGAGAGTAAATCTGCGTTATTAGGTTACCGTGGGAACACGGAAAAATGGAGATGAATGCTGACTAAATAAATCTGGATTTAATCTCGGAGTTTTTGTGCAGTGGAAACATGGCCAAAGCAATGAATATAAAGCCTTGAGGGTAAAAACGGATGACTGTATTGTTCCTGATAAACAATTCCTATATACACACAAACACATATAAGCACACATTACATATTTTTAGGGAAGTGACCTGCAACCTTTCTGAGCCTGAGTACACATGTCAGATTTTGAGGACATGATGTGAATTCACCTCCTTCTGGTTGCTTCCTTAAAACGGGCACTGAAAGGGAAGCAAAAGTCCTAGTCTAAAGGACCTCTTGGGTTCAAGTCAGACCTGACTCAGCATCACCAGAGGCCAATCTTTTGAACAGCTCTGTAAAATACTGTACAGACACTGAGCAGGTGCATATCTTCAAGTTGCTTAGATGACTATTGTCATAAGATCATAAAAGAAGCCCTGATGGATCAGGCCACTGCCTGTCTAGTCCGGCATCCTGACTCACACAGCGGCCCACCGATTGCTTCTGGGTATTCTCAAGCAGAAAACAAAGGGTGCCTCCAGACAGTGGCCGGATATAGCAGCAGGAGTCAATAATGCAGAGTACTGATCCTCCATGATCATTGCTTCCCGCCTAGACAGTGCTGTAGTAAGCACTTTCTTTGTGATATGCAATCTGGGCAATCCAACCTCCGTTGAATTCCCAGATCTGCGTGTCACCACCACACATGCATGGTCGTCTGTTTCTCTCTCCAGTGTTGGGTTTTCCAGAAATAGTACTTTGTGTTTTTTAGCAGGGAAAAACGTGGAGCTACGGAGGCGAAACATGAGGCAACCACATGACAGCAGAAACATAATGGCACAATATTTGCCACATCTGGATGGGGGCCAAAGGCAAAACCTGCAAATGGCCTTGAGGGTCATCCTGCCTGTCTCTCCAATGTGCAGGCAGTACACAGGCATCCATTCTAGTACTGTAGCTATTGATACACCTGTCCTCCACAAACTTATCTAATCCCTTCTTAAAGCTATCCAGGCTGGCTGCTGCCATCAGCTCTTCTGCTAGTAAATTCTATAGACCAATGACCGTCTGGGTGAAAAAATACTTCTGCTTGTCAGTCCTAACTCTCCTGCTTAACGGCTTCCTAAAGTGTCCCCAGTTCTAATGCTGTGTGATAGAGAAAACAATATTTGTCCAGCGGTTAGGGAGCCGGACTCTTATCTGGGAATACCAGGTTCCATTCCAACCTCCCCCACTAAGCCAGCTGGGTGACCTTGGGCTAGTCACAGCTCTCTTCTGAGCTCTCACAGCCCCAGAACAGGGTGTTCTGTTGTGGGGAGAAGAATAGAAGCTTTGTCAGTTGCTTTGAGTCCCCTTAAGTGGGTGAGAAAAGCGGGGTAGAAAAGCCAACTCTTCTTCTTCTTCTTCTTCTTCTTCTTCTCTGAGTTATTTAACACTGAAAGAAAACAGCTTGTATTCTCTGGCTCTGACAGTGGACTGAAGCTGGATTAAACCTCAAGTGTGACCTCAGCTGGAGTTAACAACTAAGGAGGACCAAAAGGTTTACGTGTGAAGTCTTAACTCTTTTCCATCCTGGCGTCCATGCCCTCCTCCCCCTCCTCGCTCGCATCCCAAGCAGCTGTTAATGGCACCAAACCTAAAAGCGGCACCAAACTCGAAGGCGGGGGCGTATAAACGAGGGTACAAAGCGTCCCAGGCCCTCTTTCGCCAGCGCCGGCCGCCCACACTTCTTCCCTTCCCTTCCCTTCCCTTCCCGGGTCTCTCGCGCCGCCGGGCGAAGAAATCCTTCAGCAGCTTTGAATTAGGCACGTGAGAAGACGGTGGGACGGTGGCCACCGATCCTCTCCGCGTCGCAGGAAATGTCTCTGTCCCTAGACGGAAGAAGCAACCTCCGCAGCTGCTCCACAAGGACCCTGAAGAGCCCATCCGCCCGAAATGATCTGGACCCTCCGAGGGCGCCGGGCAAACCCTCTGGAGGCGTCCGGTCCCTCATGCTCTGGCCAGAAAGATGCCTTTCGCCTTCCTCGTTTTATCCTAATCTCGCCTTTCTCTTGTCACTGACTGGGGGTCGCCCCCCCCACACACACGTACACACGCACACGTCGGAAGACAGGCTCTCCTCAGTCTCCCACCTCACCCGGAGATTCCGAAGGGGTTTCCCTTCCTTCCCGCCGAAACGAGCTGAGACTCCCGCCCGACTCGCGTGCCGCCCTCCGCCGCTTCCCAGGGTTTTTCTGCAGCAGCAGCAGCAGCAGGGAAAGGAGCGGGGCAGCTCGCTGCTGGACGGGACGGGGAGGAGGCGAATGGGCAGGCTAACCCACGACACGACACAACACCGCCCTGCTCTGTTTTTGGGCGGGAAAAAAAAGACAAAAAAAAAAACCTCTCCAAGGAGGACCAAGAGAGGCGGCAGAAGCAGCTCAACAACCATGGGTTGCTTTCTCCTGCGAATCAGCACAGCCACGAGAAGATGGAGGTGATGGTGGACCTCACCAGAGTTTAAGAGGGGACCTGACTGAAGTATATAAAACCATGCATGGTATAGAAAAGGTGG
The DNA here is from genome assembly GCA_023333525.1 of Aspidoscelis tigris stejnegeri. NCBI lineage: Eukaryota > Metazoa > Chordata > Lepidosauria > Squamata > Teiidae > Aspidoscelis > Aspidoscelis tigris. Next base: position 82,644,457 of record JALMGA010000002.1, on the reverse strand, counting down.
ACAGAGAAAATATTATTTTCTCTATCACGCCACACTGGATCCAGGGGGCACTCCATGAGGCTGATGGACAGGAGAGTCAGGTCAGGCAAGGGGAAGCATTTCTTCACCCAGAGGGTCCTCCGTCTGTGGAATTTGCTGCCAGAAGAGGTGGTGACAGCTACCAGCCTAGATGGCTTTAAGAAAGTATGGATGCCTAGGTACATCTTGCAGCCTGGGGGGACAAGCAGGATGCCTCTAAGAGCATTCCCTGGGATTTGAGAGCAGGATAAGGTTAGCCCTTGTCTTCTGCTTGACATGCCCATGGGCAATTGGTGGGCCACTGTGTGGGACAGGATGCTGGGCTAGATAGGCTGTGGCCTGATCCGGCAGGGCTCCTCTTACCTTCTTATGCCAAACAGACTAAGACCAAAATCATGCCCTTTTTTTTCTTTGTTTATGCATATTTAAAAGAAGTGCTGGATTACAATTTAGATGAAAGGAATGGAGGGAGCCCTCACTTGCACAGGGTGAGACATTCCTTCATCTGCTGGGTTCACCCCCTGTACCAGGGGCAATTTCGCACTTCCTGTCCCATGGATGGGAAAGACGTGCAATGAACTAGCCTTGACTAGCACTCACGCTTGCTGACAGCCCACTGCTGTGTGATCGATCACTCAATTGCATTCGATAGCCGGGCTCCTCCTCTTTGGGGCACCGCTGTGTTGAGTGTGGTGCCCTCCGTAACTGTGTCAGCACTGTCGCTCACTGGGGAGGCACCGCTGGATTTTGGACTGTGCACTTTTTTTCCTAACAGTATTCCCTGCTAGGAAACTCCTCCGCAAGCTCAGACTATGCTTCACAGTCAGAGTAGAAGGATATATTGAGGAAGAAAATTAAGAACATTAGTGGAGCCCTGCGGGATCAGCCCACAATCCATCTAGTCCAGCATCCTGTACCACACAGCGGCTCACCATCGCAAGCTGAAGACTCTCTGCTCTGGACTCTCTGCAAATGAATCAAAGCTGTAAGCTTGCTTTAAAAAATGCAGAATATAAAGGGTAGGGATGGAAATGTTACACCAATTTGTCTCCACAAGCACCAATAGCAATAGGAGAAATGTGAGGAAAAGATTGCTCGGGCCATGCCTTGAGGTCCTTCTCCCCATTTAAAAGATCTCAAAACATTCAAGGCAGTTTTTGAAGAAGACGCAAGGCCTGGGTGGAATGCAAAAAAATTCATGCATGTACAACGCAAGGAAGACCTGCATACGAAGAAGGGATTCCCTTCTACTCCCTTTATTTTTATCCGGCCATTCATGGCAGGAGGGATTGTTACTCCGTCCCAAAAAATACTGCAGGCAGAACCTGAGGTTGGTTCAGTCTGGGTTTGTGCCACTGATTTAAGGCTCTAGCCCCTCTCCCGCTCCCTGAACCAGAGGCCTATTTGTACTATGGCTTCTACTGCATAATTAGAGCACCTCTGGGGAAGAGCATACGTACGATGAGTAGTCTGTTACAGCCTACAAGCGTGCCTACAAGAAGTGCACTGATTGTTGATTAGGTGAGCAGCAAGATTTCATGTTCCACACCTTTACCTAATACTCACCTGAAGCATCCAGCAGTGTGACCATTCACTCTTGCCAGCACTCCACAGCCATTTGAGATGTGTACAAACATGCTGGCACCCGCCTCAGACGACCATAGACGTGTCTGCAGAGCATCTGCCTCATCAAGGCAATGGTGCTGATGCATGCACAATCACGGAGGCACCACTGCCAAAACGGCAGCAACCAGAGGAGGACTGTGCCCTGGGATAGAATAAGGCGAGTATCTGATCCTGGGGGGGAAGGAGCAGGTAAAGCTAACTAGCACTCAAGTTGGGTCATCCAGCATAGAGAAAGGGTAGTGCAAAAACGCCTCTGGCGACCCGCCCAACCTCATGCAATGCACTAAAACTAACAAAAGTTTTGCTCATCCACAGAAACGCCAGGCAGGCGCTCATCATCCATCTAGGACAGTGATGGACAACCTATGACACGCATGTCACAGGTGACACGCCAAGCCCTTTTGGGTGACACAGATGGGGTGTGTAGTGCTTGCTTGTTCTTGAAGTGTGCAAAATACGAACTTTCAATTGAAGATTTAGCAAACGAAATTCAGCAACAAAAGTCACTAATTTAAAGAATTATTCGTTTTTGCTTTTAATAAAATACATATATCAAAAATATAACTTTTTTACTAGAGCTACAAATATCACAAAATTATGGATATTTTTAGAAGTGACACAGCACCCGAGTTAAGCTAGGTTTTCTTGCAAATTTTGACACACCGAGCTCAAAAGGTTTGCCATCACTGATCTAGGACCCTGAAAGATCCTTCTCTGGAGGGTCACACAGAAGCCTGTGAGCAGAAGGCGGGGAGAGGGAAGAGGTTTTTAGAGGAGGAACTTGCTTGGATCAAACCAGGCCTGTAGCCAGCTCCACAGATAATGGAAGGGTCACAAATCTGGAGGTGAATGAGTAATATGTTACATTTAAATGGATTAAAAAATTTAAGGGGGACAAAAGTTGGGAGTCTGGCCCTCCCCCCCGCCCCCCCCCCTGCCCCCGGCTACGGACATGGATCAAACCTTCTTCCTTGAGTGATAACGCAGGCCATGAAGTTCCCATCATCTCCACCCCCACGGAGTTACCATCACATCTTGTCCTTGCCCAGAGGGACACTGAAAGGCCCCACTGCTGGGGCGATCCCACACTGGCAGATGTCATAGGGGACCAGCAAGCTGTGATCAGATACATCAAGAAAAGGAAGATTCTGGGGTGCCTTAAGAGCTCTGGTGTAGGATTGTCCCCACCCCACCCCAGTCTGCCCCTGCCCCCCCTCTCACGAGCATTCTGGTCTAGAAAAAGTGGATCACAGAAGCCTTGGGAACAGGAGGGTCACACACTGGTTCTCTAAGGCACCCCTCTTGTTACGTCTACACACAGCTAGGAACGTCCCTTCCCCACGCTGAGTCGGGGGGGCGTCATCTAAGAGAGGCCCCGCCCAGAGGAGTCCCTTCCCACCAGCCTGCGGAACCGCCCCCTCCTCTTTGGCCACGCACCTGCTGCCAATGGTGGCGACGGCGGACGGGGGGATGCCTTAAGCCCGCTGTGCATCCATAGCGCTTTAGGAAGGGCGTGCTGCTCCCCTCCCCTCGTTTAACGCTGCGGTCCCGCTCAGACACCGTGTGTGTGTGTGTTATCAACACACCTGCCTCGAATTCCGCCGCACATCGAACATCCCGCAGTTGCCAGCGCATCCGCCTTGCTGCAGCCCACCCCCCCGCCTATCGGAAGACCCCCATGCATGCCAGCAGCCCCTTTGTTCCCATCTCCCTCCTCAGAAGTCCGGTGGGCGCTTTTAAAGCGCACGCATCCCGTCCTGAAAGGAGAGCTCTCGGCTTCCAGTTGGACTTCGGGCTGCCAACTCGAAGATGCCGCCGCCGCCGCCACTTCGGCTTGAGCTGAAGGTGCCCGTGGAAACGGCGTCGGGTTTCCTTTTCCCTCTTACCTCGGAAGCGCCTCCGAGTTTACCGGGCGAAACACAGACTTCTCTCCACAAATCTTTGCAAGCCGAAGGCCGATCGCGCGTCAGGACGCTGCTGCCCAAGCCTGGTTCCCGGAGCGCACAGCGAGTGCGCATTGAAGGCAGTCCGACGGGGCCTCCTGCTGCTGCGGCGGCTTCATCTAATGCCTCCCCGCCGCCGCCGCCGCCGCCGCTTCCGAAGGACTTGCTCTCCCCTCCCTCCCTCCGGAGCGCGAGGAGCTCTGTGTGTACGTGTGCGCGCGTGTGCGCGCGTGTGTGCGGAATCCCGCGGGTGCCTCACTGCATTGGAATGTCTGAGCTAAGCGGGCTTCCAAGGGCTCAATAACCGCGCGGGGAGCCGCGGCGCGCTCAGACCTTGGGGAGCTTTAATGCCCTCCCGAGCCTTGCCAGCACTTTTACACAAGGTGCCTTTTTTACACCCTGCCTGCTCGCTCCGTCCAGTGAGAAAAAGCACAAGGGAGGGGGGGGGGAGAGAGGCAGCCTATCGCCGTGGAAACAATGGCTCGATTCAGGACTTTGCTCAGAAGTGGAGCACACATGCTTTGGCGCTGTGTGCGCGCTGCTGCCAACTATTATCTATGGGAAGAGAGAGGCTGTTAACTCAAAGGGCTCTTTTTTTGGGGGGGGGCTTTAGGGGTGAGGGTGACATTGTCAAGTTTCCATCTTTTTTTTTTTTTGAGCATCTTTGCAAGCATAGATTTCACAACCCGCCACCACCACCTCCTTCTCCTCCTGCTGGAAGTCAAATAAAGCAATCTTGTAAATCTTTTTTGGCAGAAAACCTCCTCAAGTTGAGGAGAGGCAGAAATTGGCTAAAGGCGAGGAGCAATTTCATTCTGGACTTTGATATACTGTATAAAAAAACGCAATTCTTATAATTATGACATGGAGAGACCATGTAAAACTTAGCTGCGAATTTACTTCTTCCTCTTCCAGGGCTACAACGTCGGGAAAAACATCTTCAGGGGCGGAGGGAGGGGGAGTTAGGTGGGGCTGTAAGAGCTCAGTAGAGAGCTGTGACTAGCTCAAGGTCACACAGCTGGCTTCATGGAGGAGGGGGTAGAGACTGGCTCCCTAACCACTAGACCGAACTAGCTCAATGGAGGCATGCAGATGGCATCCCTCCATGATCTGGAATACCCAGAAGTGCCCCCCTTGCCCTAGGGCTAGGAACTGTTATTCCTAGAGGTTTGTGGGGGCACTTCGAGGCTCACACTGAGTGAGCTCTGCAGCCATGGCAGGGAGTGGGGGGGGGGGGGGAAAGATCCAGATTGCCACCATCTGTACAGACAGAGTGGATCTGGCCCTCACCTCCCTGGATTGGTATTCCCAGATAAGAGTCCAGCTCCGTAACTGATCCAGAATGTCTGCCCCCTCAGTGCAGAAACAGCCCTCGCTGAATGCACAGGAACCTTCATGGGCACCTCTGTGTCTTTTTATTGGCATTAGAAGAAGATCACTGTACTGTATTTTTTGTCTGTAGGAAGCTATGCCATTTATGATGCATTGGAAGTTACTGTAAACTCTTGTACAGATGGGATACAAATCAAAGTTTCCTAGTATTCTATTAGTACCATGGCAAGGACGTTTACAAGTTAATATAACATTTATGTGGAAAAAAACCATAAAAGCAGAATCCAGCTTTTAACAGTTAAGCACTTTTGACTTCAACAGGAAAAAATTAAGCACATGCTTAAATTTCCCACTGAAATCAAAGAGAATTCCAGTTTTAGATGGCATCCTAATTAGCAGAAGAAACAAAGAATGGATTCAAGGACTAGGTCACATGTAACACTAGAGCCAATTTGGTCTAGTGGTTAAAGAGCAAGACTCTTATCTGGAAGTCCCAGGTTTGATACCACCCTCCTACATGAAGCCAGCTGGGTGACCTTGGGCTAGTCACAGCTGTCTTCTGAGCTCTCACAGCCCCACGTACCTCACAGGGTGTTCTGTTGTGGGGAGAAGAACAGAAAGCTTTGTCAGCCGCTTTGAGTCCCCTTAAATGGGTGAGAAAAGCGGGGTAGAAAAGCCAAGTCTTCTTCTTATATGCCCCCTAACCCTTTGGTCCTTTTCCACTTTGCTCTTGAATTAACATATAATTCACTTTGCTACCCGATTTTGTAAAATGAAGAGAAAAACCTATGAAGGTTTCTGGAAGTACCTTCTGTTTCCACTGTGCAGAACAGACATTTCACCAAGGTACATGTTAGAGTGCTGCCCCCATTTGTGATGGTTTGGTTTGTCTGGGTTCATGATTCTCCCTTCCTACATTTCTGCATGCCAGTGGGCTATTTCTGGTGGGGCTTCTGCTTTCCATTTCTGTACAATGGTCATTTTGGCAGCTGTCATTAAAAGGATAGCTAGCATACTTAAGAGAGCATGTTTGCTGTCTCCCTCAGAGAACTTTAGCAACATAAGTTTAGGATCTGGCATTAGGAACATCCTTCAATTTACCTTACTTACCACTGTAGTTTGGAATTCAGTGAATAGCAAAGTTTGTTTTATATATGTATATATATAACAAAAGAACCTAAGAGGAGTTCTGCTGGATCAGGCCACAGCCCATCTAGTCTACCGTCCTGTCTCACAGTGGCCCACCAATTGACCATGGGCATTTCGTGTCTTCAGTCCATCTTCAGGTCTGGCTGCTCACACCTTTTTCATTTCTGTTCATTTTATTTGTGGACTTTGCATTCAGGAAAGTCCAAATGGAGGGTAGAGAGTCTGCAAATAAAGGATAGAAATGAAAAGGTGTTAGCAGTCAGGCCTGAAGGTCTAAGAGGTTTTAAAGTGAAGTGTGATCACGCCTGTGTCTGGAAAACCAAGCACAGGTAGCAGGTTTTTCAGCCTTAGTGGTTTTAGGGATGCTCTTACCTTTCTGGACAGAGTACCAATTGAAGCTCAGTCCAGTACATAGCCAACCACACATGCGCTGAGATGGTCATGCGCACACCCGGGAATTCACAGCCGAATTGTCCAAATTGCATGTCACCAGAACATGCAAAGACAGCGTGGCCTCAGCACAATCTAGATGGGAAGCAATAATAGCAGGGGAGCAATATCCCACATTCTTACTTTCTATTGTTATATCAGGGTGCCATGCACCCTGGATTTTACCAGATGAGTCAAGAGTACTGAGTTACAATCTAGCCTAAAGTTCTGTATTTCGTGCTAGCTATATGATAGGTTGAGGGGAAAACAACATAAGGAAGGTAGAAGATGGACAAAATTCCAGAGAAAGAACCCACATTTGCAAGACAAAATCTTGCACATAATAGTAAATTTTGTTCTATGTGAAGTTTCTTGGCCCTTATGTTTGGTACCAGGCATTCATACCCCACCCACTTAATAGCCCATTTTTCCAACAGGTAAAGTAGCCCTACTTCTATGTTGCTAACTTGTTTTAATATCAGAGGTGTGCCAGAGCATTCATAATATATTCACTCACAGACATTAGTATCAGCAATAAATCTTATGTCCATTTTTCCTTTGAACTGCAGTGAAATAAAGGTTTATTACCTGAACCAGTGAAAATTATTGTCTCTTTCTCTCTCTCCCTCCCTCGCTCTAAATGTAAGCTTGTTTATATAATTCTGTTACGTGCTTTCTAATCTTCTTAAAGAGCATGTTAATGTTATTTTTAGGTTTGTTTTTCATGACGGAGCCCTTACTGATCGATTCTTCTCTGAAGCTGTAACTCTTGGTTGATGCTTGCTTCCATATTTGTTTCCATGAAGCTGATCCAATTACCATCTGGGATTTCTTTCACAGCAGGGATGGCAAATCTTTTGTTTTTATCCCAAGGATTATAAGGAAGGGTTGGGAACTTTCCAAAGGTTACACTTCTGCATGTATACAACACCCTTTAGTGAACAATAACTAGTGGATTTGTGTCACTTAACAGAGGGAGTGGCCTTCCCGGTCTGTTAATGGTAGGTTTATTTATTTATTTATTTATTTATTTATTTATTTATTTATTTATTTATTTATTTATTTATTTATTTATTTATGTATGTATAACCTACCCTTCACCAGAATATCCCAGGGCAGGTCCCAACAATTAAAAAATAACATATATAGAATATTCCAAAAACATATTTAAAATATAACCCTCCCTCCCTGGCAGGACAGCAGTCAGAGGAAGCTAAGCATCAAAAGCCTAGGTGAAGAGGTATGTTTTAACCAAGCACCAAAAACCATATAATATAGGCACCTGACAAATCTCCAGAGGGAAGCTGTTCCAGAATCTGGGGACCATCAAAGAAAAGTCCCTCTTCTGTGTCCCTGAGTCTGAACAACTCTTGAAACTGAATATGAGAGGGGAAAGGATTGCAAACTCATGAAGGTGCTGAAAAGAGCTATGGCTGCATGGAGGTGGGCTATAATATGACGCTGTGCACAGTCAAACAGCCCTGTGTCTCCTTTATCTTTATTTTAATCTGGTTTTTATCTTGCATGTGCCAAAATTATATGGTGCTCAGGATCCACAGAAAGTTGCTTGGAGGGCCACTTCATGCCCTTTCCCTGAATGGGGAAATACTTGATGAGCATTTAGCATTAAGGCCAATTTCAACTGTAATGTGAATGCCATCTGTCAGCACAGCAAGAAAACTACTTCTCATATGTCAGCCATGTGGGAGATACAAACTGACCTTATGCACCTTAAATAGTTCACGCTCAGGTAAAGATGGCAGTAGCCTGTACCTTGGGACTGCAGGTGAATGGAGGAAGGGTGAGTTGCCACTTCTGTTAGAACCCTCAAATGGTCTTGGCACAGTGGTTTTGACCGTTTTACCCAGGATCCCCTATGCACCCAGATCCTTGTATAAAGGGGATTTTTGTTAAGACACATTATGTAAATGTAACAAGGAAGAGAAATGTTCATAGTTGCACAAGTGTGGCAAAAGCCACACAATATAACTTATTGTGAAGAACAATAATGGTCCACGGTTGCTCTCCTTTTTTAGAATACCATGAGCTACCTTCAGCAAGGGATGGATGGGTTGCTTTAGGGAGGCAAGAAGAGAACTGATAAATGGGAAGAAAATCCTAAGATTTGGCCTACAGCTGTCTGCTTATTGGTTGTCATGACTGTCACCTGGTTGACTACATGGGTGACTTCACGGGCACCTCTGTGCAGTTTTCTTGGCAGAGATACATAAGTAGTTTGCCATTGTGTACCTTCACAGAGATGCCGGGGATCAAACCAGTAACCCTTTACTTTCCAGGCCATTTGCTCTACCACTGAGCTACAGCCACTCCTTCCAACCTGGGAAAGCAGACATGAGCTCAATTTGCACTTCAGATGTTCACAATAGGTGAACATCTGGGCAAGTGCATCTTCACTTGCAGGAGGTGCTTACAGCCTGCAAGCACCCCCTGCCTTCCCAGATGTTCACCTATTGTGAATTAGCTGTAGTGCATGACATAGTGTACCACAAGCTCACCAACCCTTGCCTCTGCTCTTGAATCCCTCCAAATGGCCTTGTCTCTCCAGCCTGGAGGCAGTACCTAGGCATCTATTCTAGGAGCCATTGATGCACCTGTCCTCCATGAAAATTCCATTGGGTGTTCCCAGCTATGGATAATAACCTTGCTAAACCCTGACAAAAAATTAGAGTGGAAACCCTAAGTTGGTTAATTACATTTCCCCTCCCCCAACAATATATGGGATAATGTGGGGTGTAAATGTAAATAATAATAAATGGGAAGAGGTGACTGTATAAAAGCTGTAGCCTTTAGTTGTTTAAAAGACACTGGTAAGGTGCTGTAGAGATGAAACTGGCATGCAGATATGCTTTTGTATTCAAAGGAATAAACTTTGTGTTGTTAATTCAAAAAGGGACAGGAAAAACAGAAGTCCAGGGCTGTTATTAGTCCAGGGAAGTTATCTTGCCTCTTGCTAGGCCACAAAACAAAGCATTTTCTCTTGATCTGGCATGTTCTGGGGGTTTTGGATTACAGCTTCCTACATCCCTGAACACTTGCTATGTCGGCTGAAGGCTGAAAGAGTACAGAGTATTAGTACTAACAGTGTATAGTCAGATGCTGTTGGTTCATAGAAAGCTCGGGGTTGGTTATTCCAAGGACAACAACACGGTATGGGAACAACCTCCAATCCTCATTCCATCCCAAGGAAGTCAGAGAAATTAGAGCCTTATGGCACACTGAAGTGCTAGATGTGATTTTTACCCCCAATCTTTTGATGTCAGGTAGGGGTGTAGGAAGTTTCCAGGGTCTTTGTGTTCTGGGACCCTATAGGGTCCTGTTCTTCCTTTTTCAGGGAATATGTAAATAAATCTGGAGTCTAAAGACTTACATCATGCTCCTTCGCACTTACTCAGATGTTAATAGAATTGGAAGTACAATGGGTCGATTATATCTAATATAATCTTTAGCTTCTCTTACCCCTCCTCTTAAATATCCAGTACAGAACATCACTAGAGACTAAGGTGCTTTCTGCTCTGGACCTAGAGGAGCCTTTATTCCATTTTCTGCCATCATCAAAACCTGTAGTTTATTGAGTGACATGGAAGACTTTCTGCCAGAACACTGGCTAGCTATTGATCTTTTTTCATTAGTGTCTAAGGGATTGCATTGATTTCTTGCTTCCTGTCTTTAAATGCCAGACATTAAATGTGCTGTGCTTACAATTTGCCAGGATCCATAAAACTCACTCTTGATTATCTTTGGTATTATTTGTTTTTGTTTTATGCTCTTCCACACTGTGGCTGCATTCACACATAAGTTTTAATCCAGCCTCAGTCCACTTTGCTGATGTTTCTCTCACTCAGTGGACTAAAAGTGGATTAAAACTTAGATGTCAATGTATTAGAAAAGTAAGACAATACAGACATAGATGATAGATAGATAGATAGATAGATAGATAGATAGATAGATAGATAGATAGATAGATAGATAGTATCTGAAACCAGCCACACCCACAGGCAGATCTATCTATCTATCTATCTATCTATCTATCTATCTATCTATCTATCTATCTATCTATCTATCCCGCAGGGGCTGTGTTCATACCTGTTTTAATCCAGCTTCAGTCCACTTTCACAGTGAGAGAACACCTCAGCAAAGTGAGACTGTGTTTTCCTTTGGCATTATCAAACTCAGGGCGAATCCCCACAGCAAGCTTATTTCGAATTCAAAACGTTTTCAATCCTGGCAGACCCCACGTCAGTTTGGCTTAACACGCTTTCCGTGTGTTAAATTGCCCCAAAGCGTTGTAAATGTTAATCCTCATTTCAACAGGTCTCACTCCGGATCCTGCGCTTGATTCGTGTTACATTTTTTATAGTGGGGACCCTACCATTTTAAGGGATGAGAATCCATGTTTAGGGTTTTCCTCTCCCAATAGCTTGCATCCAAAGACATTGATTTCAGTGTATAAATCCACCCTTAACAGCAGCGCTACACTGTAGCAATGGAACCACTTCACACCCGATTAACAATGTTGCAATTTTGCACAATTCTAAAAGTTCTGACCTTTAGAAAGGGAAAGGAAGGGAGGAAAGCAGCTGAGGTTCTGTGTGAATGTTTAAAGCAAAGGGGCTTTAGTTGCCGCTGCTGCTGTGTGCCCTGAGCAATGGGGAGAGGAGGGGAAAGAATCGCTGGCTGGCTGCCCACTGCCATTTTTCCTCCATCCATGGAAGCGGCAGCCACCCAGCCACCCAGCTAGGCTCCGTGAAGGGGTCCCTTATGGGTGGCGCGTCCATGCCAGGAGGAAGAGGGCAGGGCAGCTCCAAAAAGCGGCTTTTAAAAAGTAGCCACTTGAGTCTCCCCTTGAGTCACGTACGCCACGTACGATTCTCAGAATCCGGATCGAATGCGATTAAGTTAAAAGTAATGGGAACAGGGAAATTCGCATTTGCATCCGGTTCTATTATTTCGGTTTAGGGAAAGCGAAATAAGCTTGTAATGGGGATGCGGCCTCAGAAAATTCACCTTTGGAATAGATAATGTGGAAAGAAAATAACTGGTCACTTTGCTGATGGGTTCTCTCACTCCAAAGGTGGACTGAAGCTGGATTATAACTTAGGTGTGGACACAGCCTGTGTCTTCTCTCTTTTGTTCACTTTTCCCACCCCAACAGTGATGATCTTGGCATCCTGAGTACAAGACCCACAATGGATAGGAGCTTGCCCCCCCACAAAAAAAGTACGGTTTGCTCCCTAAACAGACTTCTGGCTCATTCTCACTTTCCAAAATAAAATGGGCTAATGCTCTGATCCAGGCAGAGCCCTCACTGAAACCCAAATTCTTGTTAGTACAGTAGAAAGTTAAAACAGCTTCTAAACTGATTTTCTGTCCTGTTGGAATGCAGCCCCAGGGGAGGAAATAGGAGAATAATTTTCCACAGTGCATTCAGAGATGTGTAGCAGCCTTTGGAATGGCAAAAGCATAATTGTGTAAACAGTGTTAATATGAAACTAAACTGAGAAAGATTAGTAGCTGATAGTAATAGCAGAGATGCCAGTGGCTCCCTTCTGGAAAGCAGAAGTTCATACAGCATAAGGCATCCATATTGCTCCCATGGTAGGAAACTTCTTGAGACAATTCCTCAACACCTGCTGAGAAAAGAGAGAAGGGAATCCAAGGACAGGTTAGGATGGCAAGGAAATGGCCACAGACAGGTGAGTAGCTCACCAAATGGGTCAAGTGGTTGGAAGACAGGAAATTGGCATTTGAGCCATCAGTCTGGCTAAACCCAAAGAAAGAAGCAACACTCACCTTTCCCATGCCTTGGAAAAGCAACAGTGCAAGACATAAAGCAAACAAAATGTATCTAAGAGGGCAATTAAATGTATATTTGATCCAAACTAAATCTCAGTGAGTTCAGTGACTTCCTCCCAAAGATGTTTGCACAGGATTAGAGCTTTTGTCAACCTTTGAACAACTCCCTAGGTATATACAAGGTTTCCACCTTCAGACTAACTTTAGCAAAGTGTCTGCTGGGGTGAAGAAAATCTGGTCTGCTAGAAGTAAGATAAGATCATGCATAACCTTAGTATCTCCATTCAGATGCTCCAATATGTCCCAAGAAATCTGGGATGAAAGAACATAATCCCTTTAACACACCTGCTTCCTTGAGAGACACTACATCCACATGGCAAATAGGCAACACACTAGACTTTAAACAGTATTTTTAATGGCTGCTGCCAAACCTATCTCTAGTTAAACATCTACTTGCAATACTCTTTTGATAAGGTACCTGAACCTTTGCCTATGAAACTATCAGCATTCATTGGCTTGCTTTGAACCTGCTCCTGTTTTTGCTTCATTCCCAAAACGTTGCCCACATGTGAGACTTTCAGACATTCTTCTGGGGCTGGTGATTTGCTGGGCTCATGCAATCCTACCTTGCACACCAACCAGAACCAGTACCACTGTAGCCAATCCATCTCCATCCTTTTTTTGCTTTTGCTTCTGTTTTGGAAGGGAGAAGGCTGAATTAGCTCATGTTTATTTTAAATAATAACACAAGATCTTCCAAGTTATTTCCCCTCACTCCTTTATTTATTTATTTAATCAAAGCCAAAATGTTACTCCTAAATAAAATAGGTGACTATACAAAGCAAGTAATGCCAAGATATATTTGGTTTTTTAAAAGTTGTTTTGATTGTTATACATTATTTATTTAATGTCTGCTTTTGACATCCCTGTTCTAATTTAATGATGTGATGTGTGCCTCCATGTTAACATTTCAACACCGGTGGATTAGAGAATTTCACTCCAATGTAGTATTAGGTCCTGTCCAGATGGGGGAAATATAGACTCTGGTCACATATACGAAACAGGACATCCTGGTTCAAAGTTCTCCTTTTTCATTGGATGCTGTTGTGTCACTCAAGAGAGGTGAGGGTGTGTGTTTGCGGTTCTTTTTTATGTCTGCTCCCCCACCTCTATGCCCCCGCTTCCTTTTTAATGTGTTTTTCTCCTCCATGTGATTATTTTTTTTAAAAAAAAATACATAATAAATTTGTGAAAAAACGCTAGGTAGGAGAACCATACACATAAACTGAGGAGATAAGGGGAGGTGCCTCACAAACTCCGTGTGTGCACATTGGTTGAAAGGAAAGACTGGACCCGCCCATCACAGCATGGTTCAGCATCCTTTACCCCACCCCTCTGCTCACAACTGAGGAAGTGAAGAAGGCCTGGAATGCCAAGATGGGCTGAGTCCTCTGAAAAAGAGGACTCCGGTTAGAATGATCTAACGGGGGCAGGCTGGCTTGGAAAACGAACTGAATAAAAATAATGTGATTAATATGACACTTAGGTTGCCTTAAATAAAGCTGTGACCAGGGCCATAATGGCATTATAGTGCTTCTACGGTGAGGTTACCACATGTATCTTTGGCAACCCCACCATAGCCACACTATATCCCTCCTACAAAGTGTTGCTGGAAAATCCAGCACTGATTTTCTAGCAATAGCGCTTTTTCTTGCTTTGAGGATGGATTTGCAATCATAGCTCTGGACACTTTGCATGCATGGAGGCTGGGAACATTTGGCCAAACAAGCATAGTGGTGGGAATGCGTGCTCCCAGGTATTTGTTGGCAACTGAGTACCCTGATGTGTGCATCACAAAGAGGGGCAAAGGCAATGCCATGGTCAGTACTGCCTAGCTAGGAAGCAATAACTCAGGAGAGGCAATACCCCACATTTTCACTTCCTAGCAGGATATCCGGTGGCATTCTGCTGGAGGCCTTAGTCACATATTGTTTTTTTGAAAGTTCAATAGAAAAGCTCCATTGAGATATAAAACAGAAACATAGTGAAAGTTATATTTTCCAGTAAGCAATTGACACATGTAATTTAAATTCCAACATATTATTGCTTTTCTCATATTCAGGCAGTCTGATTAGGTGTTTTGAATGAGGGAACTTACACAATTTTCCATAGGGTTTGCCAACGGATCACTATACACAAAGAAAGGAGGAAAGGAAAAGGAAAGGAGAGAAAAAATAATTTGGCTATTCTGTATTACTGCAGTCAAAAGAAAAAATACATTTAAACATACCAGTGTATGGTGTACCAATCAGGAGGCAGAGTAGGGCAGGGGGACCTGGTATTTTGTAGTCCCTGGGTCACAAAGAGTCAGACACGACTGAACAAGAACCCATCAATGCCATATTAAGGTAACACGTGCTGGATTGACAAGAGTATGGATACTCAGTAATTCTGTCTCTGAGGAGCTAAGAAGGCCTGGGGCATTTCTGCACATGCTTTCCTGTCCATTTGACAGGAAAGGTGCAGAAGATACTAACGTTGACCAGCGCTTGCACTTGTCCACACACAACTGGAGACTTATCTGTGTTCCCAGTGTCCTGCGCAGCTGTGCGTATCCCAGCACTGTTGCCATGGTGCCACTGATGCTCTGCACAAACACAGTCACATCAGGGAGTCTTCTGAGATGCCAGTGCGCTTGCGCGGCACCTCAGACGACCCCCTTGACTGGAAAAAGTGCAAATGGTCACTGCTGGATGTTAAAAATAAGGGCTTGGTCAGGAATGGGGCGGTTGGTCACTTGTGGTACACGCTTTTGTGCACCACAGCTATTATGCAATCAGGCAGCCTCTAGGCAGGCAGGGGGTATTTGCATATTGATATAAGTAAGAGACAATACATACAGTTATGCATATCTGTAGGGAACATTATTGTTAAAGTGCTCTAAATCAATATAAACAAAAAATGTATAATGAACCTCGTAAGATCAGCGCATGTAATTGAGAAGGAAAAACCATAAAACTATATTTATATAAAAGTGTTCTGTTACTGACTATATTACTTTCCATTTCAAAGTGGGGAGCTTGAATTACCAGCATAGTGTTGCTGTGTTGCTGTGCACTTAAAGGGTAAGTAGGCAAGTTTTCTAAGTGATCCAAGTTATCTAGATCAAAACATACAATTTGAAATATACGATCAAGAAAGTCAGTCTTATTATACATGGTTTCAGATACAGAATGTCTGAATTACTTGTTTTTTCTTTTTAAAAAATCTGCTTTAGTATGTATTCCCTCACTTAACCACTGGAAGGGATAATTGAATTTATTCCCTGGCTACTCACAGTCATCTCAGATGTTATCACTTTCCCAGCTTCCCATGTGCTTTACTTACTCATAATATATCTCATTTCCCTTTTGTTACCCACTTTGGCCATTCATTGCTCATCTTTAATTTGCTATTATTATGAATAAATTAAATGTGCCCAGTCCCAGGACATGATCTTTAAAGAGTTCATTGCTTTCTCTCTGCTGTGAAAATTGCCTATTTACTTCTGTTCTCATTTACAGGCCTAAAAGAATTTTTGGGCCAGTATAACAGAACATCAAATGAACTAGAAGCCTCCATTTCAAACAATAGGAGCCTCTCTTAGGGCACATTCCCATGCATGTTTTGGTCCGAATCAAAATTGAGTTTGGCGAGTATCGTCCCCATGCATTTTTGATTTGGTTCGATTTTCGCAGACTAAATCGCCCAAACCAGAACCAAACTAGGACCAAATTTGGTACTGGGAAAAACTGTTCTTGGCATTGTTTAGTGTCTCGGCACGCATTGCTTTGCGGCTGAGCCTGCGCATGGGGATGGTCCCAGGCTATTTGGGGAGAAGATTGGTGATCGTGTCATTGGGAGGTGGGGTTCCATGTCCTGTGCTCACCATTCCTGCCCTGTGCATTGGAGATTGCAACCACTGAGATTCTTTGGGAGTAAATGGTGTTAAAGCTAAAATGATGAGGGGGTCAAATGGCCTTCGCTGCCCCACGAGACTCTTTTATACAAGTATTCCACCCCCTTCCCCGATCGCCAAGGCAGACAGGATAATGGCTTGATTTTTTTCCCTTTTCCACTGCAAATATTCCACCCCCGTTTCCCGATTGCCAAGGCCGGCATGATAATGGCTTGATTTTCTGCTTGCTGGGTGTTCTCGCGATTCCTGGGTGGAGCGGAGGTGTGCAAAACTGCTCAACTGCCACCAAACCTCATAACGGCTTTGCGCAAACAGTCCTGGCTTCTCTGTGCTGCGGGGGGGGGGGATGCGGCATTTGCAGCGGAGGGCACGGGGGTGGAGTGATATCAATCCGGCTTCCAATGAGGAGAGAGGGGATGGAGAGGAGATGGCACTGCTCCCCCATGCTTGGGTTTGGTGTGGTTTGCATGGGAACGGCTGTATCCACACCCAGCCTGCATCCAGCCCGCATTACTGGGAATGGCATGAGGACAGGGTTTGATCTCGGTCTCACCCCCAAATGCAAGCCCAAACAGAGTCAAACAGCTTGCATGGGGACACAGCCAAAGGGTGTCTCTGGACATAGGAAAGCTGCACATCAGAATGCGGAGCCGTGGCATGGGCATCACACCTGATGCCCAATACTTCGTAGTGGTGGTGCATTATGCCACCACTACTTCGAATTTACATACTGCGGAACGATCAATACTTGCACTTCAGTATAAGGTAAATTTGAAGTTTCCCGCTGTCCTGACAGGACAGTGACAAATAGCCATTGAGAGCTGAGCCTGCAGCTCAGCTCCTATTGGCTGCCCCTTCCCATGTGACGCACACCTCACCGCACTCGCCATGGAAGTCTTGCCACTGCTGAGGAGCAAGCTGCAGACCTCCTTTGGAGGGAGTGCAAGGACACGATGCTTCGCAGCAGGTAAGCTGCATATTTTTATATAACTGCAGGTTTAATCTAATCTAGAAGCTGCCTTACATCTGCACCCCGCTCCCAGTCATGCTAAGATCGAAACCGGGGAACAAAAGTTCCCCAGCCTACAAATTTATGCCCAGGCCTATTTGGGATAGTGCAGAAAGTAGATCTACAAGTCAGACATTTCTGCACCTTTGAATATAGGGCCTGGCAGAGAGATGCTCTGGGCAAAACTGCATGGGCAGGTGGAGAGGAAGGACAGAGAAAAGCGCATAAAGCAACTCTGATGATAATTTCTGCCCCTTTATAGTAGGATGGTGACCTGATGGGTGCAGGGTCACTCATCACTCTTGCCCTTTCTGCACTGATCCTTATTCTGGATTATATCTCAGAGTAGGATATTTCCATTTTTATGTTAATGCAGACTATTGAAAGCCCTGGGCAGAGCTTACTGTAGTAGAAGAAGAAGAGTTGGCTTTTCTACCCTGCTTTTCTCGCCCATTTAAGGGGACTCAAAGCAGCTGACAAAGCTCTCTATTTTCCCCACAACAGAACACCCTGTGATGTAGGTGGGGCTGTGAGAGCTCAGAAGAGAGCTGTGCCTAGCCCAAGGTCACCCAGCTGGCTTTGTTGAGGACGGCAGAATCAAATCTGGCATTCCCAGATGACAGTCTCGATCCCTAACCACCAGACCAAACTGGCTCGCTGTATGCTGACGGTAGGTCCCTGTTCTGAGATTTAATCCAGAATAAGGGCCATTGCAGAACGGGCCAATGTGCTCTTCAGGCTCCTTCATAGTGCCATGAACGTGCAACGCAGATCCTACCCTAAAGCTTTTGCAGTGCCAGAGACAAAGCTAGAGTGGAAGTGCAGGATGAAAAGACAAAGACGTCAGGTTGGGCCTTCTATACAAAGGAAAACAGAGATCAGAAACATACACAGAGTGCCATAGCCAATCAACATCTAGCTCAGCAGCCAGCCAGATGTGTTGTCAGCTGGCCAGCTCTAGTAGTTTCAGAACCTCCTTTGGTTATTGAGCCTCTAGCAAATACCCAGTTTCAATGGCTGCATACAACTCTGCTGATGTTAAATTGTTGTTTACTGCAAAAGGAGGGGTTAGGGGAAAGGGACTGCAACCTGAGTTTGTGCAAATATAAGATCTATTAAGCTGACTTTGCACTTGTGAAAGTTCATGAAGCATGAAGCACAGTTTGCATTTGTGAAAATCTAAAGACTGCTTACTTGCCACATTACAACATGCAAGCGGTAATTTGAACTGCACCACCCCAGAGCACTGTGTGCAGCTAGTCGGTAACTGATCTGAATGTTCTGCATAGTAAAGTAGTGAATCGATCATGTTGCTGATGCCTACACAGCTTTAAAGACAGGTTGGCTTGGGACTGTCTCCTGATGGACAGATCCAGTTTAAATAGAAATATTCTGAAGCAAGAGAAGTTCTGATGTGATGGTGGGGAGGTGAAAAAAATCCATGATTAAGCAAACACAATTCCAGGTGAAAAGCAGATTCATAATTTCATAGAATGTAGAGTGCTTTATATGCTTTCCCAAGCACAAACTACATCTTCAGGGACTGATTAGTAGGTCAACCCCTGTAAGAACATAAGAGGAACCCTGCTGGATCAGACCACAGCCCATCTTGTCCAGCATCCCAACTCACACAGTGGCTCACTAACTGCTTCTGGGCAGCTGAGGCAGAAGACAAAGGCAAAACCTGCTCATGAGACCCTTCTGCACTTAGCCTGCTAGTGCACATTGGGGTAGCTTCTGGTTAGCACCATCTGCACTTGCAGGTTCCGTTTCCACACCAGAAAAGGCTCCCTGATATCCCAGAAGCTACCCCAGCGTTTACTGGCAGTGGTGCCCCAAAGCTTGCCTTTCTTAGCCAGCAGAGAGGCCATTTGCACCTCTTCTGGATGCTGGGTCATTTGACATGCCGCACAAGTGCACTGGCATGTCAGGTGACCTGGGCCAATTCACACTTCAACCTGTGGTATGCAATTAGGCAACCTCTGGGCAGATGCATCTGCACTTGCAGGAGGCATTTTTGCAAACTAGAAATGCCCCCTGCCAGCCCAGAGGTTGCCTAATTGCATACCACCAGCAGCACCCAGGGACATTTTTGCACTTCCCTTCCCATCCTGTGGACGGGAAAGGAAGGCAATCAACTAACGTTAACGAGCGATTGCACTTGTGATGGCTAGTCAATGTTAGCCCACCCCATGCACCATCGAACTCTTACTTCTGTTGGATCGCTGGGTTAATCGTCTTCAGCGTACCCTCATCTTGTGTGCAGTGCCCTCCGCCACTGAACGTGCATCATCACCAAGGCTATAGCCAGGGTTATTATGATGCTGACACTCTGCACAATTGCAGTCACGACAGGAGGCCACCCAGCAGAGTTGTGAATGCTCATTGGCTGGATGTGACAGGTAAATTTCTGGGGAAGGTTAGGTAGTTTGTGAAGCACAATTTTGTGCTCCACAGCTTGTTCATGGTATGTGAGCATCTTGGAAGGCAGGGACAACTGGAGGCTGTAACAGCTTCCTCTAAGTGCAGATGCACCTGCCCAGATGTTCACCTGTCGTGAACTACGGGCCAAAGTGCAAATTGGCCCCAGGAGTTTATCGGATATGTGATCAATCTCAGGTGAGTGATTCATCATGCAGGGGCTGGGCTGTCATCAACTAGTGCTCACAAGGGCGAGCGCTAGTCAATGTTAGTTCATCATGCACCTTTCCCGTCCATGGGACAGGAAGGGAAGTGCACAATTGCCCCTGGAAAGCTAGTGTAAGTGCATCGTATGTCATCGTTTTCCCAGGGACAGTGCTGTCACTCACTCGCTGGCACCAGCAATCAAATAGAAGATGGCAATGCCTGGGCATGCATCTGGACTCAGGTGAGTTTCTGGGCGTGTGTGTGTGTGTGGTGACGCATACTAGCATTCGCAAATGCAAATACTGGAGCACACCTCTGGATCGTACAGGACGTGCGAACATCCCCCTACTCTCAGCTCCCTGTAAATGGCCTTTAGAGGCAAATGGCTTTTAGAGGCATCCCACTTGACTCAGTGGAGCATAGATACCTGACTACCCTTCTGCATTCCTTTGTTCACAACACACTCTCCCTGATGCATCCTGTGGGCAGCAGTATCCATGCACAACCATCAACGTCTGGGCCTGCTTCTCACTGGCAGACTGTCAGAACTTACATCACCGGTATGGTGTGAGACCGAGTACTGCATGGTGTTACATGTGCGCATACCAGTTACGGCCACTTCCAGGGTCAAGACCCTGCCAGGCTGGCTCCATCACCCTGTATAGATGTGGTCCCACTTAGGGAGTTTCATCACCCAAAGTATCTGACCGTGATCAATGGTGTGATTGAACTCAAATCCAAATTGGTACAAAAGATATAGTGCTAAAATTCAGTAACTATGCCTTAGGGAAATTATCAGCATTTTCCACCGCTGTCTAGCAGGGAAAGAGGAAGAAAAACGAATGATTCATAGGAATTTCGGGTGTGCAGGCTGGACAACTCATGCTTTACCAGAAAGCTTACACTGTAATTGGACAGCAGCAGATTCAAGTCAGGTTCTTTGAGTATTGTGTTGCTTTAGAGGAGCCAGGGCTTCAGGACAAAATTGCACAAATAAGATGACAGCGGGTTAAAAAAAAAAAAACTTTGACAGTGAAATATTTCATCAATATTTGTAATATAAATCAACTCCCTGCACCAGAGTGTGAAGTTTTCAGTGTACAAAAATAATGAAAAAAGAGACAGATGAATGGAACAAGGCCAGACCCATGACCAGGCAAAGTGAGGCGGCCAACTGAAGCCACAGGTTTGGCTGGTCAGGAAAGGGCAGCAGATTGTTTAGTCATTAGGGATTCCCCCCCCCCCCCCGCATTTTTACAGCAGGAAGCAGTAGAAGTGATTGTCAGATTTCTTTTTACCTTAGATAGAAAACTTGCAAACAAACAGCCACCATATTGTCAATTTTCACAATTAAAAGTTCAGTATAGACCATCAAGGTTTTTGGAGAGACGTATAGAAACTAACCTGATATTTTTTTTAAAAAAGAAGTTTGCAGTTGCAGAGAAAGTTCTTAAAACTGGTGATTAGTCAGCTATTGCTCTTTTTCTTCTTCTGTCCTGCCTTCACCAAGCTTTCTTGACACTTTTATGCCTTAAGCACAGCTGTAAAGTGAGGCGGACTTGTCAGGAAATGTGATCTTGTATTGCATTTGAAGCTCGCAGCTCGACCACGCTCCCTCGCCTGCCAAAATCTACACATCTCACTCAGATAAACATCACTCAAAACACCAGAGAACCAAGTATCTGTAACTTTAGTGTATGACGGTGGCAGTAAATATATGTGACATTAAAATTGGCTTCATGGTACCAGCTACATTATTTTTGTTTGTTTGTTTCAAATATCTTTATGTCATGCCCTCACTGACTTTTCAGGTGCTGAGGGCGACATCCCTACCAGCCAAAACGAGGGCAGTGCTCCTCAGGGGCCAAATATAGAGACTGATTCTGTCCCCCTGAGCCAAGTTGTCTTAGGAGATAATGGGAACACCTGAGATGCTCAGCACACTTCTGTGCCAAATAGCTGCACTGGTGGGGGCAGGACAGTCTGAGCCCAATATAAGGAAGTCACACCCAGAAGCTGCCATTGCAAACAAAGGATTTTCCCGGCAACCCTCGCCTTGTGTTAACCCTTGGACTTCTGACTCTGACTGACTGACAATGACTATCAGGTAACCTGACTCCTGGCCCATCTTAACTCCGTATGACTCTAACTCCCAACAAACTCTTAAATTGACTTGGCTCATTGTTGCTGCTAGCTGTGTGTGTGCCTGTGTGTATGGTTGTTGCTTCAATGTATAACACAAAATTTGCATCCTTCACAATTTCATGTTATGTCATCTACATACCCATTACTAAATTTATTTCCTCTCTTCTCTCCCCACCCCCTTACTCTCCCTCCCCAGGGTTAGATCGGCCTGCAGTCTAATTTCCTATTGAGATCTTCTTGGATATAACGAACTATTATTTGTTGGACTGTGTCCCCTTTTCTTTCTTTCATCACATTATGCATCCTTTCCCATTTATCCATTATACAAATTTTCTGTAATACCCCAATAATACATGAGCTGCATGCACAGCTACATTTTAATCCAGCTTCAGTCCACTTTTAAGAGCAGAAGAACACTGCAGCGAAGTGACTTCTCATTTTCCTACCATGGTATCTAACTCAAAGGTGGATTGTCCGAGTTAGGTAAAATGAAAAACAATACAAAAGAGAATATAACATATAAGAGGACAAAATGATACTACAATAGACCTATTATAGACTGGACATAGCCTACATTTCTTGCCTAATCATTCTGCAAGAAAAGGCCTGCAGCTGAGACCTGATGCAGTGTTATTCCTTCAAGAATATTTGGAGACCTACACATAAGGAGAAGTAATGATAACTCCTCTGATTCTTCCTGTCTCTAAGAAGCATAGGATGCTCCAGAACTGTGAAAGGAGACAAAAAGAGACACTAGGGGCAGGTTCACAGATACCTCTTTAAATCCTCCCCTGCCCTGAAATATGAAATCCACTCCAAGCTGGGACTAGTTGCTTCTGGTGCAAGACAAGGTTGTCCGCATTGCAATGTCATATCCTGCACCAGCTCTGAAGCCCATGCCAGCTTCACAGCCAGCCCTACAGCCTTTGAATGCTCTGAAGGCTAGGGGAGGCATTTTACTTGTGTGTCTTGCTGTGCTATTGGAAAGGTCCCTCTGGGCTATACTGGACCGTGGAGGCATGCCACCTTTACCCTTCCATAGTCTGATACACTACCCCTGGGCTAGGGCACCATTTGGGGCACTGTGGCCTGGTCTATGCTCAAGCCTGTGCTGACAGAGAATGATAGGCGGAGGAGGGACCTCCCATAATCCACACTAGACCTTTTCTTATCACAGGACAATGCCTTGTGTGGAAAGGTCCCAACAGCCCCTTTCTCAACAAGAATTATTGCTGTTCATTTACTAAGCTCTGCCTCTGTAACAGTTCTGAAAATGTTCCATGACAAGCTCTCTTTGGTGTACATAGAATTCTGGAGACAATTTATGGAGAAAGAGTGCTCATAAGCAGCTTCAAAACTAAGGGCTGCATCTACTCCCATTAAAATAGCAGTTCAAAGATGACTTAGAGATGCTAGCGTTCCAATCCCACCTCTGGTCTACATTAAAGGTCCATAATGCACTTTGGAAGTGGTTTAAGGTAATAGTATGTGGATGCTACTACCTCTCAGATGAGTTTGAGTCTTTTTTTTTTAACTGTGCTTGGATGTGCCCCAAAATTTGGGAATGTGCTCAGTGCTGTGTTGTAGGACTAGGGAGACATTTGACACATAGGTCCTGGTCACACCTTTAGTTTAGGATGCCTTCAGATCGTCTTCAGGTCGCGTTACTCTCATTATTTTTATTCAATTCATTTTCCAAGCCAGCCTACCCCCATTAGACTGTTCTAACCAGAGTCCTCTTTTCCAGAGGACTCAGCCCATCCTGGTATGCCGGGCTGTCTTCACTTCCGCAGTGCAAGCAGGAGGACAGGCTAAAGGAGGCTGAATCATGCTACGGTGGGTGTGGTCCAGTCTTTCTTTTTGGCCAGTGTCTAGGAGAGGATGGCACGTGCAGAGTTTGTGAGGCACCTCCTCTTTTCTCCTCAGTTTCTGTGTATGATTCCTCTATCTAGTGTTTTTCCAGAAATGTATTATTATTATTTAAAAATTAATCACACAGAAGAGAAAAGCACATAAAAAAGGAAGTGGGGCCATGGAGGTGGGGGTGCAGGCTTAAAAAAGAACCACAAACACACACTCTTGCCTCCCTTGAGTGACAGAACAGCATCTAATAACAAAGGAGGCAAATTTGATGCAGCAAAAGGGGTTGAGAGCCAAGAGTTCTGTAGAGGAGACTCAGGTCGATCTCAGAGAAAGGTGTGAGCAATGCAGCCCAAAGCGAGGACAGCCTGAGGATGACCTATAATGATCAAGGTGTGAGCAGAACTGGTACAACCTCAGTTCAAATTATGAATAGGATGTCCTGTCTCATAAAGGTGTGACTAGGGCCATAAAGTGCATTTTTTGATTGCCTGCAGAACTCTTAAGTGTCCTTCTAACTAAATTTCCTCAGATGCAAGTTTCATTATGCTCAGTTACATCCAGCCCCAGAAAATTGAGGCTAGGATTGCAATCATAAATAGGACGGTGTGTATCCCACTGTTGTACTGAGAAAAAATAAGCACATGCTTCAGTGGAGTTTAATTGCTTTATGCTACAGCCTTCTGACAAAAATAAATATACTGTCTGAGCCAATGGAGAGATAAGTTGAAAGTCCAATCTAATAAAACACAGCACTAGGAGGGTGGTGTCCCTGATAAGATAAAAGAAAGAGAGGCATTGGGTTAGTTTCACACCATCTTGGGCTAAAAAAGTCACAACAAATTGAATTTCTCATAGCAAACACTAATACATGTTAGTTTGTCCTGCACATTTCCCATCCAACAGACAGGAAATCAGATGCACAAATGCTGCTGGGCAACTTCTCCATTTGTATTCAGTGTTAATTACAGCAAGATTGGTTGAATGTCTATAATGAGGAAAGAGGACATATCAGAGAGCAGGAAGATGGAAGCTGACATTGCCTTTCTGAATCTTTTTCTTCTCTTGCCTTCCTCTGTTCTACACACTCTGAAGTCAAGGAGACCTACATTTTTATGGTTATGGGGGAAAACAATCAGGTCTTTTGTCTTCCAACATCCCCCACCAAAATAGTCTATTATCTTGAAGCCAGAACATTTGCTTTCTGTAACACCATAAAGTACCATGTGCATTTTGATAGAAATAATAGTAACAACGTGAAGAAGTCATAGTTCTTCCTGAAAACTTCAGTTTGTGCAACTCTTATGAAATCAGCCCCAGAATTCTTCAATAAGAGTTCTGAAAGCAGAATGTTAACCAATTTATTGTGTTTTATTTAAATGCAGGGTGGTTGGGAATTACGTCAAAATGGTAAATCACAACAGTGTATACCTGGCCTAAGGAAAAGTTAATAGTGATTATAAAGTAACTTTTATAGCTATCCTAGATAACTGAATAAATCTGATAGGAAAAAGAATGTGAATGAGAAGTACAATTAAAATAAACCATACTGCTGAAAAACTGCCTGAGGTTATGGTGGACTTATAACAGATCACTCCTACCTTTCTGGCCGCGTTCCCATTACAAGCTTAAAATGGTTTTCCTAAACTGAAATAATAGAACTGGATGCTAACACAAATTTGCCTGATCCCATTACTTTCAACTTAATCGTGTTCGATCCGGATTCTGAGGATCGTACATTGCGTATGTGACTCAAGGGGGGGGACTCAAGAGGCTACTTTCTAAAAGCCACTTTTCGGGGCTGCCCTGCCCTCTTCCTCCTAGCGTGAATGCGCCACCCATAATTGACCACTTCACAGAGCCTAACTGGGTGGCTGGGTGGCTGCCGTTTGCCTGGATGGAGGAAAAACGGCACCGAGCAGCCAGCAATTCTTTCCCCTACTCTCCCCATTGCCCAGGGCTGGCTTGCTCGCTCTTGCTGCCGCCGCCGCCTACACACACAGCCTTAAACATTCACACATCATCCAGAATCTGCAGCTGCTTTCCTTTCTTTCCTTTTCTAAAGGTCAGAACTTCCAGAATTGTGGAGAATTGCAACATTGTTATCAGGTGTGAAGTGAGTGGGTTGCTACAGTGTAACAGCTGCTGTAAGGGATGGATTTTTACAATGAAATCACTATCTTTGGAAGCAAGCTATTGGGGGAGGGAAAGCCTGAACATGCATTCTCATCCCACTAAAACGGTACGGTTCCCACAGTAAGAAATGTAAAACGTTTCAAATGCAAGAACCGGAGCGAGACCTGTTGAAATGAGTGTTTACATTTACAACGCTTTGGGGCAATTTAACATGTGGAAAGTGTGTTAAGCCAACCTGACATGGGGACTGCGATGATCGAAACCGTTTCAAAACCATTTTAAGCTTGTAATGGGAACGCGGCCTCAGTGAGCCAGAATTATCTCACTCAAATTACCATCTGTGCACTTCTCGGGAATAGTAACAGTTTCTTACACAGCTATAGAAGTGAAGCAAGTTGGTTTAACTTAAAGGCAGCTGATCCTTGTTCTGAGTGCCATCAGTTTTAGTAGCAGAAGCTAAAAGAAGTCTGCACAGGCTTAAGGCAAAGGGAGAAAGATTTAAACCACTCTTCCCAGGCATGCATCTAGTTTTATTTATCTATTTACAGGCTGTGTTCACACCTAGGTTTTAATCTACTTTCACTCGACTTTCAGAGTCAGAGAGCACATCAGCAAAGTGACTATTCCTCCCCCCGCCACTTCATCTAATCCAAAGGTGGGTTTTCTAAGTTAGATGAAGTTGAAAGAAAACAGTATGACACTTTGTTGATGTGTTCTGTTACTCTGATAGTGGACTGAAGCCAGATTAAAATTTAGGTGTGAACACAGCTACAGTATTTATATTTCTATCCTGGCCTATAGAAATTCTGTAAACTGTAAAAATGAGGACACTGGTCTAATGGGGGTAGGCTGTCTTGGAAAATGAATTAAATAAAATAATGTGAGTAACATGACTTGAAGACGCTTCAAGGTCATCCTAAACTACTAGTGTGACCAGGACCCTAGTAAACTAAACAATGGGCCTTTCTGCATGGACTCTCAATCTGGATTAAGGGTCCATGTAGAATACTTCTAGGCCATGTAGATCCACCTATTAAAGAAGCCATCCCTCCTTCTGAGGTTTGTCTGCACAGGACAAAGACAGATGTGGATTAAGGAGACCCTTAATCCAGATCAGTTGTAGACTGACTGTATCTACGTCTAGACCAAGGACCTTGAGATCATGCTTTTGTGATCTGGTACTACAAGGGGCTGCTTTTCAGTGGCATGCAAAGTTTTGTAATTTTTACGCAATAGAATTTATTTATATCCTGCCCTTCACCGAGACTTCTAAGAGAAAGTCTCATTAAACATTAAAGCATCACTAAAAACATAACAAGAAAGCATTGGAAATAAAACCACCTACTAACACACACACACACATTAAATGAAATACGTGAGACTCTAAAATGCCCCAGATCTTTGTGTTCTGTTTATTGGGCTCGGTTCTTAGCCTAGGTGCTTAACGTTGAAATATTGTCCACAAAATGTCACAACATGGTGCAAAGTGCTGGTTACCTCATAGCATTTTTTCCTTCAGCCCCAATTCCTGCTGTAAAACTCCCATAAGCTGATTTCCCCAGAGTCTTAAAAAATAAAACAAGAACCCGAAATTCAAAAAACAACCTGGTAACCCACTTTTCTTGTGTTTCTGGCTGAACCTGATCACAAAAGTGGCTACATTTTTTGGAACTGATTGGGAGCTAACAAAACCACATCTCTATTAAACAAAGAAAAATGTGGCCTTGAAGGTGTAACTAGGCTAAAAGGAATTATGATATTGCAGTCTTATTCTTGATAGAAATTACCCCATTTCATTAGTATAGTAGTCAGCTTTCCTGCTGAGTCTCAGTTTTTTTGAGATGCTACCCAAATAGCAATGGGAGACACATTTGTTTAGCATGCCTATAAAAGAAATTGTTTAAAACCTTTATTTCTCAAATCCATACACATACTGAAATGCAAATTTTCTTAAAAACTTACACTTCTCTGAATTTTTTGCTTTTTGCTAACAGAAATAGGTTCATGGAAAAGCACATTTCAAAGAAGGGATACCCAGAAAAGTGTGTATATTAATGAAACAAATATAACAAATACATTATAATTGAGAAACAGTTTTGCAAGAATGTGAAAGTAGACAAAATCGTATAAACATTGCATGTATAAGTTTTAACTTTGCAAAATTCTTTTTTTTAAGTGCAAAATTGGTGTATAAACGGATAAACGTGAAAAGTTTCATAAGACTGGTGGCAAGAGAAACTTAACGGACTTGTCACCCTTTGCTGGTTACCATTGTGCAAAAGAATTTATTAGAAATAAGAAATGGATGGAAATCCCATTTCCATAGGCACCTATGCGATTCTATTCAGTGTGGATATGATCCTCATTTAAGATTTTCTTTCATAAGAAAACAGCACAACCAACCTCAGAATATTCATTTCACCCACATTCCATATACAGGGAAACATAAATATGGACTATTTTTCTTGATATATTCCACTACTCAATTCAATAGTTTTGTTTTCTAAAAGGTAATACTGTACATTGTAAAACATTGCTAGCATAACATTTTGTAAAGTTATGTGATATAATGATAATGTGCCCTTAGTGTCTGAAAAAGCATTATCTTGCATGCAGATCTTATTGTGGTTAACAGGCTTAACCACACCTGGAGGATTTAGTTCTATGAACTAACAAAACATAAAACTAGTTGGACATTAAGTGCTTGCTTGGTTCAAAGCAAGCAGATCAAGAAATCACATTTTGTTAAAATCATAAATAATGGAAAACTACACTCTGCTCTGTTAGAAAATACAGGTGGCTTAATTATAAACTTTATTAACAGAGGATCTTTTGACTCCTACTCCATGGTTAAATTAGAAAACCCTGGAACGTGTGGACAACATTACGGTAGTAAGTACTTCTGAGATCATACAGAGTGTGTTTGCCTTGTGAGGCACCATCATAGGCTTTTGAGTCACAGGCTTTTTATTTATTCGTAACAATTTTCCCTTCCTCCACCTGAAAATCTCAAGGAAGGTCACAATCCTTCCTCTCTATACAGCCCCTTTCCTTCCTAGCCTGCTTCCTCAAGAGTAAACAGCTTCTTCAAGCTACTGAATAAGAGCGACACCTACTGGCCAAAATGAGCAATTTCCCCCTTACTATTTTATGTACCGGTAGTACTTTATAATTACAATATTTGAATTCCACTGTATAGTGTATTGTAAGTGACTGATTGTGAGGAATGATCAATCTTAAATCTTGAGCTTTAAGGCTGCCATCCTCTCTCACCTTGCTCATCTGTATCTCCAGCTTTCATCTCTCTATTTTTGCTTAAACACAAGGCCTTTGGAGATGTGCAATTTTGCATCTTCAAATGTGCAGGACGCTTTTCCAGCCAGGATACTGAGGGTGGGCAAGGGCAAAGGTGACAGTGGTTGTGGGGTTCCCCCCAGCATTTTCTTTCTTCAGCATTTAGTGGGAGGGTGTCATTCTGCCCCACTTTGCTCCTTGCCCTGTATCTCCAGCTTCCATCGCTCTTAATATTCTTTCAACCTGAGATCTCTATTGCCAGCCAGTATATTGCTTCTCTTGCCCTCAGTGTCCTGGATAAAAATTCAGGCTTCCCCTTTCTGGCACATTTGAAGGTGCAGAATTGTGCTTCTCTGTGATTTCCAACTTACACAATAGCCTTCTGCCACAGCCACACTGGAAAATGTAGCCAGATCGTGGAACTGAAACCATCTAAGAGCAGACATAATTTGATTATTAAATAGGTTGATTTTCAGAGAAGTGACTCATCTAAAAATAGGAAGGCCACTTTGGGTGTGAAGGCTAAGCATGAGGGACTTCTTCAGGCCATTTAAAACCTTGTTTTTTGAGCACATCATGGCTTGGCTTTCCGAACAAAGATCAGGGAGGGCTCAACCCACGCTTGCTGCATGCGCGCTGGTGGCTAAACAGGCCAATGCAGGAAAGGTAGGTCCTGTTGCACAAGGTTCAGGGAAAGGTCTCCCTGGGTGATACTGTTATGGCATGGTTCTTCCTGCGTTGTCTTATCCCCTCAAGACTGGTTCTGCATGCATTCTGAAAAGGAGGCAGAAGCGTTGTGGATGGTACGTCTCCATGCCTCTCGGTTTGAGGCCAGGGTGGGCCATTGATTGTAATCAATATGGCTAAGGCTGAGGGATTGCTTCAGGGAGTCCTTATATCTTCTCCTTGGGGCTCCTCTGTTTTGGTAGCCAGTGGTGAGTTCACCATAGAGCACCATCTTTGGGAGGCGATGATCCTGCATCCTAGAGACATGGCCTGCCCAGTGCAGCGGTGTCCTCAGCTGGCCTTCTCTGTGGCAGCCCCAGACTGTGGCAAAGCTTTCCCTCAGATGTACGCCCAGCTTCTTCATTGATGACTTTCCAGCATCTGATGAAAGCATTCTTATTATCCAGACTTTTGGTAATTAGTTCTGCCACATTTTTTGTGTGTGTGTGTTTAATAAGGGGGGGGTCTTTTATTAATATTGGTATTTTAGGGGATGATGTACAGAAACAAGGCACAGAAACCAACAACATCTTAGAGGAAGCCAGGAAAAATAGTTTATCTACCCCTTGTAGTCATATCTCTGAACCTTAAGAAACAAGTAGCAGTATCACCCTTAAAGGCCACATTCTAGTCCAAATAAAATATTTAAGCATCATCTATGCTTATATATTACTCTTTACCTCCAAGGTCATAGAAAACTTTTCAGATTTCTTTCTTTTAAAAAAAGAATAAAATGAACAAGCACAAATCTAAAATATTTGTAAGGATCCTCAAGGAATGTATGGAAAATGGCCAATAAAGGGTGCAGCCAGAAGATCATCTATGCCCCCCTCCCCACTTCCAGGCTGAGGGTTCTCATCTCACTTTACAAACTTTCTCCACAAGTGACATATTTTTTGCAAACCCCCCCCATAATTTTTGGAAGTAATGCAGAAATGAGGTAATTTTGTCCATTCAAGAATACTCGTCACATGACATCATTGCTTTTCAGGAGAAAAAAAATATTGAATAACAATTTAAAATTATTTAAAACTGGAACAAGCAGTATTTTTGTACTGCCAACAGAAACCAGGACTGTTTCCTGGAGGAATCTTATGTAACTCTAAGCCACTCTTTCTTTTAGAGTGTTAATGTGCAGAAAAACTCCACAAAGCTGAAAAAAAACCAACAAATGGGTTGATGTCCTAAGCCACACTTACAACGCCACCTTGCTTACCTAGAAATTGATAGTTCATAAACTAGTTATAAACGAGATAGTTCAGGAGGGTGGGTGGCCAATAGGAAGCCAGGGCACGCGTGTGCACACGGCACGGCATGCCAGGCCTCCCGCTGCCATTATTGGCCCAGCAGCGATCAGGTAAGCAACGGATCATGCGAACGTGACCCCGGGTGGGGTGGGGGTGGGTGTAGGCTGTGGGTTCCCCTTGCCCGAGAAGGCGCAATTGTGCTTTCTCGGGCGAGGGGGAACCCGGGGAAGCTAGCTCACAGCCTCCCCATCCTGGCTCCAAGGGAGCCAATTGAGAAAGCCAGGGGGAAGGGCCCAGCTGTCACTGAGGGAAAGCATGCGCTCTCCCTCGTTGACAGCTCACCAATGGATGAGGGCGGGGGGAGGGCCTTCGGAGGCAGGATTGGGATGGGTGCTGATGTGTTCGCACAGCACCCACCCCAATCCGGCTCCGCACTCTGGCATTTCGGTGTGCAAGACCGGTTTCTATTTGGGACAGATCCTCAAAAAGACTGGATCGATGGAAAACAGATCTGAAAAGATCCATTTTTCGGTGGCCAGTGCAGAAAGGGCCATACAAGGCACATAGGAACTTACCTTCTGCATTGGAGGCCAGATCCGGGACTTTTCGAGGACGCTGCTTCTGCATTCCAGCGCGCAAGATCCGACCCTAATCACGTCTTGTCGCCAAAGGATCTGGTCTCCAGGAAGACCTCAAAAATCAGATCTTCCATCCAGCTCCTTGCCTCGATCCAGTCAGAAGCAGGACACTTCCGCATATGGAGAGGCAAGGGGCTGGATGTGCCAGTGGCTGCCATCTTGGAGAGGGCGGAAGCAGGCCAGTTTACCTCCTTCTGTCCTTCCCCATGCGCCGCTCACCGGCAGAAATGCAGTAACTGGCAGCTGCATGCTCCAGTCTCATGGCTCCAGGGGCGATGGCGGCGGTGGCGCAGGAGGCCGTATCTCCTTTGGAATGGGTGCTGCAGCCTCTGCACAGCACCCAGGGGATCCGTCCGGCCAAATCCGTCCTCCCCGTGCATGTGCAGACACGCGGGGCCTCCGAGGATCCGTCCCTATTTGCTTCAATCTGTTTCTCAGCGGCAGATGCGGAAGCACCCTATGATCCCAGCCTAGATTTGCACTACGTCAAATTAGGGTGCCTCCAGACAGGGACAGAAGCAGTGGAGAAAGTTTGCTGCTTCTGTGCCCACACTGGGGGTGAAGCATCCCCTCCTCCAGCAAAGTAAAAAGAGGCTCGCTGACAGGAAGATTCGGCATAGGAAATTCAAAGTTTCTGGTCTTCCAATCTCGAGAACCAAAAGGAGCTTTGAATTTAAGGCAGAACAGTGCACATGTCTGGAGACACTCTTAGAATAGCTTTCCATTAGACTGACCAGGTATTTTTAAACTTTTGTCAAGTTTGACAGCCATGGATTGCTTTCATAGTGATGAAATACAATGCACATTTACTCCCCACATGTTTATTGTTACAGTATTTATGAAATATTAAACATCGCTTTTTAAGATACCACAGCATTTACACTTCAAGATTCAGGAATCAAAATATTAGCTTCCAAAAATAGAGTAGTATTCACTATAAAACAGCAAGTACAAAAGTAGGTTCTCAAGGTACAATAAAATCTGTGGAAGTAGTGCAAAGTACATCTGATTCAACTCCTGGGTATTTTGTAAAAGCACAGACCATATTATTTTTGAAATATTCACAAATGTGCCTTTAATGCCAGTAACACCTCTTAGAATTGAGTTTACTGTTGCTTTCAGCACATAAACTGTTCACCTTAATGAATACATGAGTGGCAATATGAAATAATAATTTTAGTTAGACAACTATTCAAGGATGCAGATCTTTGTGTATGCCCATCTTGAAAGGTCGATGAAAACAATAATAATTTAATTAGTATACAAACTGTTTCGCCACACTGGCACCCACGGAGCCATGTGTACTGAGCTCCTACTATCTGGAGATGGTGCCAATATTACTTCAAAGACCCCAAGATCACAACTTTGGAAAAATGAGAACTTTGTGGATTTTTTTTTTTTAGGATTGATACACAGCTAAGGCAAACTGCATAGCAATTTGGTAAACTGTAAGCAAAACATTGTACACATTCCTCTGGGCAACAGGGGAGCATTAGACCATTTTTGTTGGTCTTTGCATAAAGTATACAAAGTATGAACATGAACATGCCTTCTCATGCTGCCAGAGGCCTTTTCTGCACTCACTGGTCAATCCAGCTTAAGGAGACCCTTAATACAGATCATGAGCCTCCTGATCCGCATATTAATGCAGGTCAAGGAGGCCACACTCCTGCTAGTTTAGCTGGACAGAGCCAGATCTGGATTAAGGAGACTCTTAATTCAGATTTGTTGACCCAAACCAAGGGATTTGGTCAGGATAACAGGAGGCATGCAAATGGCACACATTCATTTTCCAGAAGTAGGATCAGAAAACACTCCCAGGCTCTGAAGCTAGGAAGTACAGTTCCTATCCTTCGGAGATGTGGGCGGTGGCTGTGGAGCTCACTCAAGCTTTGCAGCCGTGGGGCCAGATCAGTGCCACCAGTGCCCTTGGCGCTGATCCAGCCCACGCAGCCATGTAATAAAGATCAGTGGGCCTCTAAGCAATTCAGATGAGTGGAACCCACTGATCTGGGTCAATGCCAGTAAGTACAGGAGAGGACTAACTCTTTGGCCAAGTCACAAAAGCCAGTGCTGAATACGCTGTTGCAATTTGCTCTAAGCAACACCAGAGGGAACAGTAATTCTCCCAGCAATAGCAATCATCAACTCCAGCATGTTTTAAACAACAAATAGCACTGCCTTAAACATGTGTCCCAGTGAGTCATTTCGGGTTGGCTGAAAAAAAGTACAGGAGGAAAAAACCTCCACAGTAACTGCCTGCTAAATAGCTTAAACAGATTGCTTGCCTGGTAAGCAGCCCCAAAATTATGTGAAGAAATGAAACCAGAGTATTGTAATTCTTTCAAGAACACATACAATTTTTGAAAGAAAAAGGTACAGTACCACTCAAATTTGCTTCAGGCTACACACATCAGAACAGCTGAAACATGATTCACTGGTAATTGTAAACAATACACAGGATTAACACACTCTTGTTGCTTAAGGAATTGGGGAAGCTGCTGTAATGGGCACATTCACACTTTCCTCAGTGGAATGGTATAATAATGCTATTCCACTGAGGTAAAGATCAGGTCAGGAGGGGGTCATGGGTACTTCAACTGCTGGTGCACTCCCCAAATGGATAACCAGCACTTGAAGTGTGGCTGGTTCAGCCTGGGCAGGCCAGATCGTCATAGCAATGGCAGCAGCAACATTTGACCTATGCCAGGATATTGCCATGGTAATTGGCCTGCAGCAGCAGTATCTCACACACTCACAGCTTCCCACCTGGAAGAGGGTGTGAACACTGCTGGCCAGGAGCTCACTAGCTACTCTCGGTCAAGCTGTGGACAAGTTTTTATTTGGCCACAGCTATCGAAGATTGGGACAGCAGGAAGGAGCTCCTGGATGGTGGGAGTGGTGTGGCATGAGGACGAACCTCCCCTGGAGCATCTACAACTGCTGTGGAAATGTAAGTGCAAACAGGCCCAGTGTTGCTACAATGCTTCATAAGTGCCTTTGTAGTCAGAGAGATATCAAGTTTTTCAATAAGAGCCTGAGTAAACTAAGATATCAGTATAAAGGAGATCTTATGCAATAAATGTTACCCAACTTCAGGCATTTTAAGGGCTAGGAAAGAAACTACTTCTTTTGTCTTCAAGTAGTACCTACTTTCCTAGCCCCCCAAAAGCCTGAAGTTGGGGGACATTCATTGCATAAGTGACTTGCATAGGCATTCTTTTTGGTACAGGTTATCTTTGGCGGCAACAATTCTTTTCTGTCTTAACATACCCAGGACTGGCTGAAGTGGTGACTGAAGCCAAGCTGCCATTTTCACTGTTGTGGCAAATGCTGGAAGCAATGGTTGGCAAATGAGATTTAGGAGCTGCTTCCCTCTATAATGCCAGGCAACTGTCAGTTTAATTATATCTTCCATCTATCAGCCATCACCTTCACCTTGGCATGGAAGTGATTTAGGATCACACTGAAATATTACAATCAGAATTAAAAGCATTTTTTTTGGCGGGAATGGCATGGCGCCTTTATAGTGGTTTGAATGAACAATGAGGGCACAGTATCGGTACGACACTGTAGCCTGTTGTGCATACAGTGTGAAGGGGGGAGAGTGGCATCTACATGGAAGCCATGTCTATGCGGCTATAACCACTATTATAGCTTCAATCAAAACAGGTAAGGGGGTTGCCTCCCTCCACATTGGGATAATCACACCAAATATTGAGGGTGGGGGGAGACTACCTCCCTCTCATTCTCTAAGTCAAAACAAGCTCCAGTCTTGGCTTAGGGACAAAGGGAGACCTCTACATGCTGAGTCAATATTAGAACCTCTGTTGTCTCAGGGGGAGGGGGAGGCAGAATTCCTAACCTTTGAGCTCAGGAAATGATCCTGGTTTCAAAGGCTCCTACTCTCCACAATCATATCAAAATCAATCTTATAATCTGAAAGTTGGGCGCAAAACATGCAGACAGCACATTCCTGAATTAAAGAACAGTAGTAGTAAAGTAGCCTGCCCTCCTCCTCCTCTTCTATATATATTGCAGTATTATGAATATTTTGAATGGTCACTAAGTTGAAGCATACATTTGAAATGTGAAAAGATCCTGAATAGATGTGCACGAATGAAAAAAATCATGTTAAATTTACAATTGAAACGAATGTTAAAAAATTTGTTTCTTCATTGAATTGTTCATTTGAATGTTCAAAACTTTCACATTTGCTGTGGAAAAGTTTGACAGCAGTTTTTTTCCCCATTGAATATGTCTATTTTGATCAGTGAAACACTATGAAAGTGTGAAAATTCAATTGAAATTTTGTATTCGGGAGCTGTGAGCAATGTTAGGTTTATCTGAAAGTCCGGACGTTGGAACGTCCATACTTTAATTTTGATGCGAAAATTTGTGAATCTGAAAATTCAATTGAATTTTTGAATGTGTATTTATTCATGAACATCCTTAATCCTGAACCATTATCATTATTTTATTGATATGTGTTACCTTACTACTGGAAGAGAATATGCAAATCAGATATCTAACACTATTGCATTCCTCTTTGGCATTTTTTTTCTTCTTACTTATATTCCTCTCCCTATCTTTCAGAAGCCTGAATATTTCATGCTGAGGCTGTTCTTGATTAACTAGCAATTAACAGCTATCTTTTCTTGTAAACAAAGGCTATGTTCAGACATCCATGATGGATGCCTTTGGGCCCATAGGGAGAAACACTAAAGGTAGACGGTTTAGATGATCTCCTATCCTGGAGCTTCAGCATGGGGTTTTCCTACTCACCTGGCTTCAGAATACAGTTGCCATATCACTGCTGTGAGCAGAATCAAGGGACTGCCGACATATGCGCAGTATGGCCTGTAATCGTGAAGGCCAGACTCAAGTAACTGGATACTACCATGCACCAAAATTGCTGGTTGGATGACTCATGTAATAGCTTATTTTGCTTCTTGCTTCTGGTTTGTCGCATTGAGCTAACACATCAACTGAAGATAAAATCTTGTCATACAAAGTTCTGGAGTAACTAACAAGTAAATAATATTTTAATTGCATAGTGAAATAATAAGACATTAAAAACATTTTGCATAGAACTGAAGACAATTACAGCTATGATATGTTTCACTGAAGAGAAGAGCCCTCACCAAAACTGGCCACAAGCAAGCTTTTAGTTGAAATGTAGCAGCCAGTATGGCTTTTTACTCCATCAGCTCAGGCACAAGAGTTTTTAAGAAAGAGTTATAAATATTTCAGTTCAGACACCATAAATACATTTTAAGATCCATTTCTCCAAGATACATAAAAACAACAGCTAGTAAACATAAGTTGAAAAATACAAATATTGCTCGCAAGGCTGCTGTGTAGATACAATGTAAAAGGAACAATCAGCATGTTCTTGTCATCATAGATCTACAGTGAACAAAAACAGGACTCAAGCAAAATTTAGCCCATTTCTATCATGTAGAAGAATCTCAAAATCTTTCCCTAAATGATACTTTAGAAACCTAAATATTTTAGAGCTCTAATATCAGTGTAGAAAAGACTTAGAACCTAACTTTAAATCCACTTTCACCACCTGTGGTTGATTGGAGTGCTAAGGCCTTTCCATACTTACCAGTATCCCAGTACAGTGCAAGGCCTTGCCCACTTCTGGGCATCTTGCCTGTACATTCTGTTGTAGACTAGAGAGTCTATACCATTGCTCCATCTGCACGGAACAAAGTAAGGCCTGGTCTAGGCAGCCAAAATGGTCATCTAGAGTGGGATACCAGTATATCTTTTTTAAAAGGTCTATCGGTAGTCCAGGGGGCACTAGAACAGAACAGTGAAGCATGCAGAAGGGTGCAAACCTCTTTGTTCCAGTTTACTAGGGAGACCATTTCAGCTGTGCACCAAACTGCACCAATAAAATGGGTCCCTGTGGGAATCCAAAGCCAGGAACATTCATTCCCGGCTGTCAAGAGTCCCCACAGTAGCCTCCAATGCTCTTGCAAGCTTCAGAACAGTGCAGCATTGGGGCTGTCTCAGAATAGCCATCTGAAGTGTGGATAGCCTTGTTCCAAGACTGGTGGAGTGCTCCAGTTCAACTAAATGTGGAAGTGGCAGTAGTCTAAAACATTTGTCTCTCCAGGCCAAAAACAATGCATGTGTTCTGTTCTCAATATCAGGACCCCACAAGTGTACCTGATTTAAAGCCCAGTCTTTAAAGCAACCAAATTTATGCATACATTCATGACAGAGGTACGTGTGTCAAAGAAATATGGGGAGATGTTTCCTCCTCCCTGCCCCTTTTAATGGTAAATGATATTTCAGAACTGTTTTTGACACGACAATCACTATATGGGGGAAGCAGAACCCCAAATATTCACAGTTCTTTGGTTCAAGCTAATAAAGAAAGTGAGTTTGGTAATAACTCTTGATTGGATCAGGAAATTTGAGACAAATCATTTAAAATAAATTATAATATCCTGTTAAATTTCATTTTTGGTACTTTTCTTTGAATTTTGACACCATTTCCGAATGACCGTTCCAGAGCTACTAGCAATGACACAAAGGGCCCCTCCCACGGTCCACCATGTTGGTATATGGCTGAGAAAAATAATTTGAAAAATGAAAGCAAACACAACATCCATAGTTTTCATTATAGCCACTGGTCCTGCTTTCTCTATCTGTAGTGCTTTTGTAAGAAATATTTGTCCACCAAGACCAAAAAGTCCAATTAGTATTAAGAGAAATCTGTCTAAGCCGCAGTTGGGTAAACTCCATTCATCCATCACAAAAAGGGCAATTATGCATACTATTAACCCAATCACTGCATAATACCATATGGATAAAAAGTAATGCACAGATTTCCCCATCTTCCTCAATATAACAAAAGTTGAAGCGGCTGCTATTGCACTTGTAAGAGCTGCTATAGTTCCTTTCAGGTGATCTGTGTAGTTTCCGTCAATCCCAGCAATTCTGGTTCCAAATATAAATGGTGGCCTTGCAATAAGCACCACTCCAGTGATTGTAAACAAGGTAAAGAGCAGATCCCAAGGACTGTACTTCTCTTTTAGAAATATCCAAGCAAATAAGGACGTAAAAACGGGGCTGCTGAATGTAATGACTGTAGCGTCAGCAAGGGGCATCACTTGGAAAGCATAATAAAGGAGGATCATTGCACCAGAGCCAAGCAATCCGCGGAAGAAAAGAAAGAGTTGCTTGCCTTTTGGTCCCAGAAATCCTGTCCTAAAGAGACAAAAAACAGAGATAGCTATCATATTTTCCCCATAGGTTAGAGGTCCTTAATTGTGACTCTAAAGTACTGACTACATAGCAAAGTTCAGTGTCTTCTTCCCAGTGTTACAAGAAATCATTCTTGAAGACCAAAGTGGGTTGCTGGGTTCTTACCAAAAGGTACTCAGGAGGTAAGTAGCAATTCCTCATTGGTGGTATACTGGACCAACAAACATAGTAGAAGCCTCAGGAGTCTATCAGAGGGCTTGCCTGGGCTCTCCCTTAGGGTGTTTTTCCACTGTCACTAGAAGTACCCATTAAGTACCCATTAATGGGTACAAAAATGCCATTTTGCACCCATTAATGGGTACAAAAATGCCATTTTGCACCCATTAATGGGTACTTAATGGGTACTTCTAGTGACAGTGGAAAAACACCCTTAGGATCTTTCCATGCTTGATAGAATGATCAAGGTAGGAGAAGCTCTGAAATGGTACATCTCATGGAGTCGTTTCCTCCCCAGAAATGCTTCTGTGCATCCCAGAGCTCCCCACAGGCTGGATAGGTGCAAAGCATGTTAATATGTTCCACACGTATACTAGCTCCAGAGCTGGTAAGGCTCCGGACACACCATTTGTACCTCTTCTTTTTTAGGAGAGGTGCAGGAGGAGCATGTGATGGGCCGCCAAGCACAATGCCACACCACACTGTCCAGTTGCCCGAGTGACAGCGCCACAAAAGCGCACTGGTGCTGTCATCAGGGTTCCGCAATGGGTGGTCATTTGCACCCAAGGCGAGTTTAAAATGCTCTAAGGATCTGCGAGTGTGGATGTTTAGAGCATTCTAGCGTTATCCCTCCGACTGAAAGGAGGGATAGTGTGAATTTGCCCTTAGATCGCAGCAACATGCAGAAAAGAGGCTCCTCATATGTTTGCTGATCCAATATATCAACCAGTACAGAATCACCTAGGGTGGTTCCGCATTGGCCACTTAACACCTATTCAACAGCCATTAAGGATGGATTTGTGAAACCTTGTCTGCACAACAACACCCATTAGAGACCCATGCGTCCGCATTGGCTCGCGCGAGATCCGTATCTAATGGGTGTTAAGAGGCCCTTAATCCGGATTAAGGGAAGACTACCTTGGAGGTAGTCTTAATGGGACTTAATGCGTACTTGTCCTGTAAAGACACATCCATTTAGGATGCGTTTGCACAAAGACAAGGGTACTGAAGTGGGCCCTCCCTCTGGCCCACCTGATTAGCTCTTCTGGAGCCTTAAATGGCAAGCAGGGGGCCTCCTATCTTGGGGCTCCCCCTCGCCCCAGAAGCCATGGATCGTGGCAGCTCGGGCCAGGGGGGCTTCACCTACCCCCCCTACCCCCCCTGGTGCGAGCGCATGCGGTCCCCTCCTTACTTGAAAGCAGCCAGGCCGATTCTGGCTGCTGGGGGCCCAGTGTGCTTTGTACGTGCGCACAGCGCACCTCCCTATTGGCTAGGCCCATGCCTGGCTTCAGGAGGCCCTCTGCGCATGCACATGGGCCTGGCCAATAGGGAAGCGTACTGCGCACACGTGCAAAGTGCGCTGGGCTCCCAGCAGCCAGAATTGGCCTGGCTGCGTTCAGGTAAGGAGAGGACCATGCACGCACGCCCCGGGGTGGGTTGGCAGGGGGTAGGTGAAGCCCCCCTGCACAGCACCTACCCCAAATCCGTGTCTAAATCCATCCTTCCCTTGAGGGTGCAGACGGAAGGGCTGTTACTAGATCCGTATTTACTAGACACGGATTTTTCTAGACATGAATTTCCAAAATACAATCTGATACGAATTTTGAAGGGCCAGTGCAGAACCACCCCTAATGTCCCCAGGGTACTGGAATTTCTGCAACAACATAATGAGAAAAATGTGGTGCTGAATTTTGATAACCTGAATTGGCCTTTCCTGTTTGAAGTGCTGGAGAACGTGAAATTTGGAGATGGCTTTATTAAATGGATGAACTCCTAGTACCTTGAAACTTAATAGTTATTCTAACCTCTGTCAGAAACTATCAGCACTCTTTCTAGGTGTGTTACAGACATCTTGCAGGCCAATGGGCTAAGTGGACTAAGAGTCCAATCCAGCCGACATATCTTTGTGATTTCATGGTTTTATAGGTTTGATTGCTTTGTTGTGGTGTATTTTGTTCTCTTGTCCTGAGACTTTGGTAACATGCAGTAAAAAAACCTTTAAAATGCAATGCATACATTTTTGCAGATTCTGTTAATACTCAGCCTCTAAAATTACACTCAAGTAATTTTAAAGAGCTTTTTGCTTAAAAGTCAGAATGTGAGCCTTTTTCAAAAATGGCACTAAATCTACCTGTTCCCATCTAACACTGCTGTATTCTTTTATTCTTACCTCACTGAAAGGAAACAGAATACTCACTTGTAGTATATTATACCAGGAAGCAGAAATACCATTTGGAAAATACATCTAAAAGCACTGACTTCCACCGAATGTAGATCTTCAACTTTCTTTAGAAATAAAGAGGCCACTGAGAAGAGGAAAGCTGATAACAGTGTATAGAACAGACCAAGTCCCGGACAGGATCTTTTCTTTTTTATTCCTGGAAAAGAACAAGTCCAATTTCAGCTAGTTAATCAACTAATTAATGATTTCTTGAGCTGTATTTGCACTACTCAGAACCGTGTGATGCACCATGCCAGCAAGCTCCATCCAGTACATTTTGAACATT
This sequence comes from Aspidoscelis tigris stejnegeri, assembly GCA_023333525.1. NCBI lineage: Eukaryota > Metazoa > Chordata > Lepidosauria > Squamata > Teiidae > Aspidoscelis > Aspidoscelis tigris. The sequence goes on along the minus strand of JALMGA010000002.1, from coordinate 82,602,555 downwards.
TAGTGATGCCCTACCCACATGGCTTCTGGATGACCTTTACCCATGACGAAAGCTGGCCCTGCTTCTCATCTTTAACTGGGAAGTCGGAACTTTTCCCAGGATAAAGTATTGGGTTCTCCTTTCCATGCCTCTAGAATACCTTCAGGAACAGAAGCACCTACTTTTTGTTTTCCAGTACTCAGTATATACTACACATTCCATTGATCCTATCCCACTGCAGGAAGCTGTGAGATGATGGCTAAGTGGGTCCAGAGTAAGGGGTATGTATCTTCACACAATGAAGTAGTACCATCAGTCACAATTTTCCAACAATGGCTAACGAGGGATGACTGCTTATGGATTTAGACAAATGCAGTGAAATGACCACTAGAGGTCAATACAGAGATAAGTGACAGAGAACTCCAAATTGTATGTACACAGATCTATTTCTTAATGACATTCAGGTATCATTATTTTTTCTGAGGATCTCAAGGTAGTGTCACAGAAGGCTAATTTGAACTTGACCTGGTGGTCCAAGTGGGGTGAACATTCAGACCAAGTGTCATCACTTGAAGGAACCAATTCATAACCAGAAATGGCAACTTCTACATGGGAGCTCACCCCACGTGGACCACATGTGCACCTACTCTTCCCAAGCACCAAAATCAGTGAGGCTCTGGATACAGCATACTGGATGGAGCTTGTTGGCATGGTGCATCACACAGTTGCCCTGTGAAGCTGCTGGACACTTGCACTCATGCCGGTACCAGGATTTGAAGATGGTTACCACCCAGGCAGCCAACTGCACTCAAGGTAAACTTTGGGGAGGGTTGGGGAGGGTTCTGTATGCACTGAGCATCTGTCCTTAAAATAATAGTTCAGTTTATATTTGGGACAAACACTGTTCCATAATTTTAATTCCAAGCACATGGTTCATCCCACCAGTATCTGAGTCGCAATTAGGAACATTTCCTACTTCGGAGTCCTAGGCTGTTTCCAGACATCACTTCAAAAACCAATAGTCTGGAGTAAAGTGGTTCTGGAGAGAAAACAGTTTGCCTAGATCCATAGTCAATACTCCACATTTTAGTGTTTTTGTGATGTCACAGCAACAATATTTTTCCGTTCATGTGCTCAGGCCCTCCCTGGGTGCTCAGACTGAAGTACATTCTGATAGGTCCATGCATTCTAAGAAGAAAGTGAGTTCTCATTAGTTCTTGCACAGCTTCCCACACAGACTGCAGTGAGAGTACCTAAAACCACTATTTTTTAAACACAAATATAGCTACAGGAGAGAACTGTTAAGTGTGTCCATCAAATCAAATACTGCTACATATTAAACTCAGATTTTTAGCTCCATATGGATACACCCTTAATATTTTTGGGGACCCATCAAGGATGAAGTCTTCTGTGAGCTGAATTACAGTGCTCATTGACTTGGGACAACACTGGGAATAGACAGAAACTCATGTGATTTGGACTACAACTCATTTCTAATCTCTACACAATGCCAAGAGGTTATCACCATGTTAATTTACTTTGAAATGTAAGTAAAACAGATTCCTCAAGCACCAAAAACAGTTTGCATCATAATGTGACATCACAAATAACAGTATTGCCCTTAAGATACCTGTGATTTCTATTCAGCATCATTTAAATATATTTATCACTGCTTTCCTTGTACTAAATCTGTGGTCAGATATTTGAATATAACAATGCAAAACTCTAGAGCAGAGTTTCTAATGCAATGGCATAGAAAAAAAATGACTTCCAAAGGTTATTCAACCACAGTACACATTACTGAGGGTTTTTTAAAAATCACAATTATTTTAATCTTGTGCTTAGAAGAACAAACAGTACCTTCCCAGTCTATCTGTTGACCTACAGCATAATTTTTGACTTCTAGCCACAACAGACTAGTAAGGATTTTGATCTTTTAATTCTATTATTTCCCCTGTTTGGTCATATTATATAGTACAGACCACCTTAATGGGAACCTTTTGTCTGAAATATTAGATTAAACAGTTACAGCTGATATAACAAATACAGACCCATGATAGCTACAGAATGAAGAAGGTTCTGTGAAATATTTTCTTTTATGATCTGAAAAAATAAACTTCTATAGTCAAAACTGGAATGATTAAATTGAACTGGTTTTGAAAGAACTGGGCATGTTCTGCCTGACCTTGAGTACCTCTTTTTGCAAATATCTACAGTAAAAAATATGCCCACATGACTCTGAAGAGTATGGTTTTTTTAAAAAAAGCAGCTAAATTTAGGCTAAAAACACCACACAACAATACACAGCTTTCATATATGATGATTTCTCTCAATCTGTTGCTGTTCTTAAAAGGAGCCATTAAGAATGTTGGAAGGACAGTTCCCTGTTTTGAACAAACTTTGAACTTCCCGATTATAAGAAGAATGATAATTAAGCATATGTTTAAAGAAAAGCTGCACTGTGATCCCAGACAGCAAAACCAAACATCAGAGAAATTAAAGAACCTCTCATTGCATTTTTAAAAATATTGTACGTTTTCCACTGTCTCACCACCACCACCACCACCAATAAACCTTATTTCAAATACTACTGTAGAATTTCATAATGGTTCTCAGGCTATACTGACTTTTTATTCATTATCAGCTGCACAGTGAAAAGCTATTTAGCACAATGATATAAATAAAAGTTAACAGCCAAAATGTGTATTTTGGATACATCGGGTTTTACTAAAGACCTATCCATTCTGTCCATGTTTTTAATAATCTTTCATACACTTCAGTAGAACTGATTCGCTCTACATCTGAATTCTCAAAAGATAATTAAATGAACTAAATCAGGGCCTTGAGCAGGAAACCACCACTCCAGCAGACAGTTTGGGATGTTCCTGAAGGTTAACTTTGTGCTCTGTGGGTGCTTAATGGTTCAGATTTACACTAGTGATACAGCTAGATTTGGGGGCTCAGAATGCTATTATCACTTTCATACACCACTGCAGAGGCCATGTACACACTTACCTCTGGGAAACTATGAATACAATTTCAAGCTGGACAATTGGGACCATTTGCATTTTGCTTGCTGAAACATTTCCATTCTGTTCCAGCAATGCACAAATGTGAACACCATGAACTTTTTTTTTCATTCAATTTCTATCAAATCAAATGTAAGAAAATTTGGATTCGCTTGAATAGATCCCCCTTGAAAGTTGTAGGACTCTATTTTATTCAAATGTATTCATATGAATTCATACAAATATCTGATACGAACGCATATGTATCTCATATGTATCCCAAAATATATCCGCTCTGAAAGCGTCAAATCTGTCCTGAATCCACTTTGAATCCGCTCTTAAACCATGTCGAATGCCCTCTGGATCCATTGCAGATGTGACTGGTGCAGCTGCTTTCCCATCTCCTCGTTTCATGAATGTTCTGAGGCATTCGTACGATTACAAATGTCAATGTACGAATGTCCTAACATTAGAATTGTATACCAATGTCTGAATTTGTATACCGATTATCTAGACCCATTTCAAACCGGCTTTAGGACAGGCTTTGGGGTTGAGACTGCGTCTGAGCATTGACAGGGGGAGTGTGACCCTGTTGGTGCTCTTAGAACTCTCAGCGGCTTTTGACACTATAGATCACGGCATCCTCTTGGACCGCCTGAAGGGGTTAGGCATCGGGGGCACTGCTTTGCAGTGGTTCCGGTCCTTCCTCTCGGGCAGGTCTCAGAGGGTGCTGCTCGGGGACTGTAGCTCCAGTAAGAGGTACCTCACTTGTGGGGTTCCTCAGGGGGCTATTTTGTCCCCGATGTTATTTAACATCTATATGAAGCCGCTGGGTGAGATAATACGGAGTCATGGTGCTGGGTGTTATCAGTACGCTGATGACACCCAAATCTATTTCTCCGTGTCTCGTTCGTCGGCCTCAAATTCCGATGGCATCTCTTCTCTCAATGAATGTCTTCAGGCGGTAATGGGCTGGATGAGGAAAAACAGACTGAAACTGAATCCAGACAAGACGGAGGTGCTCATGGTAGCAGCCCCGAAACCAAGAATTGGGTTGCAACCTCCAGTCCTGGATGGGGTCACACTCTCCTCCAGTGACTGTGTTCGCAGTCTGGGGGTGCTCCTTGACTCGTCGCTCCTGATGACAAATCAGGTAAATGCGACGGTCAGGAGTGCCTGTTATCAGCTTCGGCTGATACGCCAGCTGCGCCCTTTTCTGGAAGTAAGGGATCTCGAGACTGTTGTGCACGCGCTGGTAACCTCACGCCTTGACTTCTGTAATGCACTCTACATGGGGCTACCCCTGTGCTTGACTCGGAAATTACAGCTGGTTCAAAATATGGCAGCCAGGCTTGTCTCAGGAACATCTAGGAGGGACCACATCACTCCCGTTTTGAGGTCCCTCCACTGGCTGCCTATCAGCTTCCGGGCCCAGTACAAGGTGTTGGTTATCACCTTTAAAGCCCTAAATGGCTTGGGTCCAAGCTATCTCAGGGACCGCCTCCTCCCGTACAATCCTGCCCGCACTCTCTGGTCCTCTGGGAGGAACTTACTGCAGCCTCTAAAATCTAGGCTTGCGGCGACCTCCCAGAGGGCGTTCTCTGCTGTCGCCCCCAAACTCTGGAACGACCTGCCGGATGAGATCCGTCAGATAACATCATTAGACAGCTTTAAAAAGGCGGTCAAGACGGATCTCTTCCGGCAGGCCTTTCCAGATTAACCATCCCGGCCCAGATTCCCTGATTCCTCCCGTGGCCCCATCTTAGTGATGGTTGAGGATCAACAGAGGGACATCAGGGTTTTTAGTTTTTAAATTATTGTTTTATGCATTGATATTGTGTTTTAATATGTTATACTGTTTAATACTGTCTTAAGGGGGGGAGGGATAAGGTGTTTTTAATTGTTATATTTTACATTTTACTGCTGTTAACCGCCCGGATTGGTTTGCCATAGGGCGGTATACAAATAATTATTATTATTATTATTATTTGTACAAATATTGAATTATGAATATTCGTGTACATCCCTATCCAGAACAGATTACCACTGCAGAGTCTAAGCCCAGGTTTCAACTTTGCAGTGTTCTGCAAACTGCAAATGACTGTCCACGCTCCTTTGCCGCATAGCACCCAGAAGAGGGGCAAATGTGTTGTCACAAAGGGTGGGATTCTCATTTTGGGTCTTTTGGATCTCTCCCCTCTCCACAAAGAACAGGAACCTTCATTATTGCTTATAAGCAGAATATTTAGAACCTCTGCATGTTCCATCAGGACAGCTAGAAGTTCTGACAGGACACTTGGAATGTTTTCAGACATTTAGGATGTTTCAACATTTGCCGCCGAAAAGCGGATCTAAAAAAGATCCGCTTTTCGGCAATCTGTCTCCCGAAGATCTGTCACAAACAGTGACGGATCTGAGGGACCCCTGCGAGTCCGCACACGCACGAGGTGGATGGATTCGGGAACACGGATGGAGTGGGTGCTGTGCCAATGGATCAGCACCCATTCCAAAAGTCCTCCGGCTCTCACGCCACCGACACTGCCCCTGGAGTTTTGGGGCTGTAGCATGCAGCTGCCAGTCAATGTGTGTTTCCGGCAGTGCCCGGCATGTCGCAGAAGGACTTTGGAAGCAGGCAGTCTTGCTTCCGCCCTTCCCAACATGGCGGGTGGAGGGAATCTGTCCTTTCGCCTGGCCGTGTGTGGAAGCGTTCTGCTTCTGCACACATCGAGGCGAAGTGACAGACTGAAGACCTGATTTTTCAAGTCTTTAATTTAATCCGGATTTCGGCAGCAAAACCAGTTTTAAAAACTGGTCTTGCATGCCGAAGTGCAGAAGCAGACTCCGCAAAGGGTCTCAGAAGAGGACTCCAACGCGGAAGCCACTTAAGGTAAGTGTTTTTAATCTTATTTATGGTGTGTGTGTGTGTTAAACTGTTTTCCGCAGCTAGTGCAGAAACATCCTTAGAATCTTCTTCCTAATGAGAACAAAAAAGTGTTCAGTGCACACCCCTACCTGATTAGCAACACTAGCTTCAAATCCATTCTGAGCTTCAATTCAAAATGCTCATTTGGACTTTTAAGCTCTAAACTACCATGCGTTATTTCTTTCCACATATACTTATCTAAAAAGAAGCAGCACCAAAGGGTACGGAGATAGTGGTACTGAGATAGTAGACTTAGTTACATTCATAGTGATTGCATCATGCTTATGTAAGACTTTCCCACAGTGACAAGAAAAGACTTTCTTATTCTTCTGACCTTTCAAGGACTTTCTATAGCTCTTAATGTCTTGGATATTTATGTTAAACTGATGTTAAATTTTATGATTTATTTTAAATACATCACATTCTATGTTGTAAAGTTACTGTCATTTTTCAATAGATGTTAACCATGTTTATGTATGCTGTCTACGGTAATCTATCAAGATTTCAGACAACAGGCATTGCAATACCGGGACTCTTATCCATTGGTGCTTAAAGACCAGCTCTATAATGCTTCTTTCTTCAACTGTTACATGTAGCAGCCATTTCACTGTGCTCTAGAAGTACAGAGATGTGATGGCAAAACCTGTGCATCAGCTTTGCTAAAACCTTAGAAATTCTGGGCTATTCTTCATTTTGAATTTCTAAGACCCCCATCCACATAGGCACCCAGAGGCCTGGGTGTCCAAATATTGGGAAGGCTAGAGGGCTGGGCCCCAATTATCCTCCATGCTGGCCCAACCACCAAAGTCCTCTTTGAACAACTCTTTGGGTATATTGTTTTTGGTGAGTCACCTCCTCTCAAGGCTGGAGAAGAAGTGATTCAGTGGCCATGGTTCCCAGCTTTTTACCATACTGTACAGGGCCAACTTCTGGCCATTCTTTTTAGGGTACTGGAAAGCAGCCTGGGCAGGAAGAACAATGCAGTGAGAGAACTTTCCTTGCAGTGGTATTCTGCTGATTGAGCAGCAGTCGCGCCTGCCACTGCACCAAATCCTAGGTTGCGCAAGGTCGAAGACCAAGCAATCTGTACCAACAAAACAGCATCACTACTTCTCCTTTGCAGTATTTGTTTCAGAATGCACTTGTAAAGGCTTATTATTTGCACTTTGTAAGTCACGCAGGGAAGCTTATAGGTTAAAGCAGGGTTTCCCAAACTGTGGGTCGGGACCCACCTCTAGGAAATTTAACTGTACAGTATTTGAAATAACTTTGTTGATGTAATTATTTAATTAAGTAATTAAAAAATTGTATTAAAACTTTGTTATTTAAAAAGTCCTTTATTCATATTGGTAACGGTTAAATTTCCTAGAGATGGGTCCCGAGTTGGTAAACTTATATTAGATGGGTCGTAGCCCAGACAACTTTGGGAACCACTGGGTTAAAGAATCTAAAAAGAATGCAATAAAATATATAGTAATATTAAATAATGAATAGAATCATGGGGCCACATAGGAATATCATTAACTGATTAAAACAACAACCCAGGCTGCCTCTAGTCTTGTGAAATAAATCTGCAGTTAAATGTAGAAGAAGAAGAAGAAGAAGAAGAAGAAGAAGAGTTGGCTTTTCTACCCCACTTTTCTCCCCCATTTAAGAGGACTCAAAGCGGCTGACAAAGCTTTCTGTTCTTCTCCCACTTGTTAGATAGGTGGGGCTGTGAGAACTCAGAAGAGAGCTGTGACTAGCCCAAGGCATTCCAGCTGGCTTTCTGGGGGAGTGCAGAATCAAACCTGGTACTCCCAGATAAGAGTCTGGCTCCTTAACCACTAGACCAAACTGCCTCACTAAACTGTGCAGAAATGACCTGCCATCCTGACTTGAAAGGCAGCTCCATAGCTTCCCCTACCAGAGCTGTGAGAATTAAGGGGGCACACAAAAACACGTGGGCTGAGGCAGCCAATCAGATTTGAGCTGCCCTTCCTGCTCTCATCTTGATCTTCTCGCTGTTCTGCCTTCACTGAGGGAAACTTTGGATTTTGTTTATACTGCGCAGCGAGTGTCCTTTTACCAGCATTAAGGTAAGTGTGCGGTCCTGCTCAAATAATGCAATGCCATGACGATCCATCAATCGTCGTGTGTGACAACTTGATCACAACTGTACATTCTGCTGCACAGTATAAACGTGTCTGGACGCAGCCCTGAACACACCCGTATCCCCTTTTTACTCCTGAACTTAATATCTATACATTACCAAAGAGCATTTTCAATTAGCTGTGCCCATATTTTAACAAAATAACAAATAGCTGTATTTCCATGCAAAAACTCCAGCTCAAAGATACTCTGCAGAATAAGTCCCATATTAGGTTTCCATGTATATAAACATAATAAATATACATAGTAGGCACCTGTTCTCTCTTGCTTAGAAGCAGAGAACATCATTTTTCATTAAATAAAAAAAGCAAGATCTAATTTCATTAGAATACAAATGTCTTGCCTCTCAGTGTTCTGAATAATATTTATTTATTTACTACACTTATATATTGTGGATTTCAAATCACTCTCTGTGGTTTATATATTAAACAATAACAGAAACCCTGTGTTTGGCTGAGACTACATCCAGACAAGTTACACTATATTTGGATATTCTGGAATACCTAAATGTAGTAGAATAATTGAGGTCTGGATGGAGCCTGAAGGAACAGTTTTTCCCCATGTGGATGGGACCTAAGACTGCCTATGGCCTAGTTCCCACTAAAGTGTAATACTGTATTTTGACCATACCACTTCTGACCACAGATAGGTGCAGATATTCATCAACACCAGAAAAGGAACAAAAGCCCCTCCCATCTCCATGTAGCTTTTCTACATCCAGGGAATTATTATATATGGTGGAACATTCTGTCTTTCAAAGGTCTACAGAACCTGATTTTGAGGAGTGGCTGTACCTTGGGGGTAGAACAAACTACCTGGAAAGCAAACGGTTGTAGCTTCAGTCCCCAGACACTTCCTGTAAACAGGCAGCAACAACCCACTTCTGTATCTCTGCCAAGAAAGCTGCATAACAGTTTTCACTAAAGTGCCCATGTACCCAACTTGATGGTACCCAGCCACAATAAAATCAAGCATATATTGACCAAATCTGCCATGAAACTTTGGGCCACAAAACAACATACTACAGCAAGTTTTTCAAAAGTATCACACAATGAACTGATGTTTGGAATACTCTTAACTGTCATAAGTGCGTACAACATTGTTTATAACTCCCTTGATTTAGAAAACGACTAGTAGTGAAAGCTAGGGATAATGAAATATTCAAACTATTGTCTGTTGTAGCTCTTCTCAGAGGCTGTTAAGATTTAACCTGGCTTCGGTCCATTATTATAAGATTTAATCCAGCTTCAGTCCACCTTCAGAGAGAGAAAACACATCAGAAAATTGACCAATCCTTTTCTTCCCACATTATCTATCCCAAAGGAAAACAACTTTGTTCTTTGCTGATATGTTCTCTCACTCTGAAAGTGGACTGAAGCTGGATTAAATCTTAGGTGTGAATGCAGCCATAAAGCCTTCAGTGTTCTCTCTACAGGACTAATTTTACACACCGATTCCTTTTGGTTGAAAACATTGCTAGTGCCTGCTCACATAACTGCCACACTAAACCAAATATTCATTTTTTAATGCCTTTCTGGTAACTCCAAATGATAGTGAATAATTCATGGATTTATGATTTAGAAATGATTCATGAATTTATTCACAAATTCTTTTGTCTGCTTTAACTTGCCTCTACCGAAGTCCTTTATATTACATTGTATTTACATGGCACTTCGATCACAGTTAATTACAAAACTTGACATTTTGCTGCGACTGTTGCAAAGGTTAAGCAAGACAGGATACATCTCTGCAAGAAAGGATAAAACGCCCTTTGCCTCGGGAAACGCTTTATTTATATTATGGAGGTACAGACTCAAGGTTAAAGGCTGTGATTTTACACACGTTTGCACTTTTAGTCATTATGACTTTTACATAACAAGCCTATAAACACTTGCTTTACAGTTATTCAGAGTTAATGTGAAATGTCCCGATTCCCCCAAAAGATCAACTTAAGATGGACTGAAAAGATGGAAGGAAGCCACTTTAAGCACATTAAGGTATGAATAACCCTCGTTGAGCAATTGGAGGGTGAAAAGGTTAAGGTCCAGTTAAGGCAGAAAGTTTTCCTTTACCCTTTTAAAGAGCGATTACGGGTTGAATGACACGCGTAATCTTTCTTAATGGCGCTATGGCGATTCCGGGGCATTAGAAAGAGTTTCTCGACTTTAAAATAAAGAGAAAGTGTCCCCCACCCGCCCGCCGCAGGCGCCAATGCCTGTGATTGCTAAAGAGAGGCGCGCAGGACGAAAGTTTCATTTAAACAAGGAAAGCAAGGGGCAGAAGGAGCGGAGACGCACAAGGCTGTTTGCTATGCTTTGGCTTTATCTTTAAAGAAACAACGGAGAGGAAATGTTGAAGGCAACGGGTTCTGATACAGACACCGCGGTTTTAATCCAGTTTCAGTCCACTTTCAGAGCGAGAGAAGAGATCAGCAAAGTCACTAGAGGCGGCTTTTCTGAGTCAGATAAGGCAGCCGGTCAGAGAGAAAAACCATCTCATTCACCGATGCGTTCTTTCGATCTGCAAACGGGCTGAGAGCGGATTAAAAGCGAAGGGTGAAGGCAGTCGGGGCAGTTCCTGGAACTCGTCGTCCGCCACCCACCAAAGCGCCTCCTGGCCAAGCGGGAAGCGCCGCTCATGCCCGAGCCTGCCCAGGCGAGAACGAGGACGCTGCCCTGCCCTTCCTTCCTATGCCCGCCCTCTTTGTGCCCCAGGGCACGGGGTGCCGCCGCCCGGCCGGCCGGCCAATGCCACCCGCGGGGGAACGCGCCGCGCGCCCTCCTCACCCACCGGGCGCCGCGCGTCTCCAGGGGCAGCTTCCACAGGGGCAGCAAGGGCAGAGGCCGCCGCGCTTGGCAGCTTCCCCCGCTTCCATGTCGTGCACCTGGCAGTGCCCGACATCTTCGTCCTTCCGCCGCCCCGCCGCTGGCAGATCCCCATCTGGCTCCCACCGCTCTGCTTCTTTATCTTCCTCATCTCCTCCTCCTCCGGTGGCCGCGGCCGCGAGACCAGCAGCGCCGCCCTCGCCCCCCGGACTCTGCACCATCAGGACACCGCGTAGACCGCTGCTGCTCGTTGCTGCTGCGGCGGCCGCGCTCCAAACTGCCGGCCGGCTCTTTTCGGCCGCCGCCGCCGCCGCCGCCGGGACCCGCCGGCAAGTTCGGTCAGTGCGCATGCGTCCCGCCAGCATTGGCTCCGCCCCCTTGTTGCCAAATCAACTCTCTCTCTCCTTTCCATCTTCCCCGGCGGCGACTCTGCGTCCGCGTCGTCGTTTCCGCGGCGTTGTCCTCGCAGGACTTCTGATCCCACAGGAGAAACGCCGGAGCCGAGAGAGACCTCGGAAGGGACTCAGTCCCAGAGTCGAGATAGGAGGCGTTCCCTCCTCTTCCTGGAAAGCGGAGGGATCACATTCAGCCCCTCCCGTCAGCGGCGTTCAAGAATATTTTCTTTTTAATGGAAGTTTCCTTATTGAAAATATTAAAAAAGTAACAGTAACATGGGAAAAATAAACTTGTAATAACATGTCCAGTGAAAAGCATATCAGAAATAGTTAAATATGCAAAAATACAAAGGGACAAAATTACAGAAGAGAGAAGACAGTATAAATATATGTACAATCATGTAATAATAAAAGGAAAACGACTGGAACAGAGAAGATATCGCAGAAGAAAACGGAGCAAAGTTAGAGCCCAAAAAGTAATATAAGGAATCCAAACAGAGGAGTTATAGCAGGGGTTTTGACCAATGTATAATTTGTGTTGGTAAGAAATGAGTTCTGTTACAGCATAATTTGTGAGTTTAAAAATCCAGTTTTTTTAAAGTCAGTGTTTCATGCTTCTTCCAGGTTTTTTTCAATGACAGCCCTAACCACCATAAGCATTAAATAATATTTTCTGAGGAGGAAAAGACATTTTGTTCTCTTTACCCGCACCCCAGATGTATTTTATTTTATATCAAGGTGCCAGACTATTCATAATGGTTGTGTGACTAGCCAAGAAACACTTGGTTTTTTTCCAGCCTAAATCTTTCTTATGCCCTGAACTCACTAGGTGACCCTCAAGGAACCATCATAATCCCAGCTCAGGAAAGTAGTTATAGTAACTTATGCAGAACTCTAATATGATCCAGATCAAGCGTTTTGAGCACATGTGATGCTTAAGATTGCAACAATCATTTAATTAAAACTAGTATTTGCAGGAAGCAAGGAAGGAGGATGAGGAGCTGGCTTTTTACCCCGCTTCTTTCACCCATTTAAGGGGACTCAAAGCAGCTGATAAAGCTTTCTATTCTCTCCATAACAGAACACCCTGTGAGGTAGGTGGGGATGTGATTGCTCAGAGTTGTCACTAGCCCAAGGTCACCCAGCTGGCTTCATGTAGGAGGGTAGAATCAAACCCGGTATTCCCAGATTAGAGTCCGGCTCCCTAACCACTAGAGCAAACTGGAAGGAGATAATAAAAATTTATTATAATCAAAGGCAATAAAACCATACTTCAGATATGTGCCAAAAGAAGCTACTTTTCACAAGCTACTTCTGAACCTCCTCCAAGGGTTGTTTCTCGTGCTAAAACAACCAGTTTCTGTCTGGTTGTAGTTTGGTAGAACAATTATAATGTGTAATGTACAATGAATAGAATAAACAGGAGTAATGTTATATCTAAGAATATATGCCCTGTAATGTGGCACTTGATCAACATTACTAAATATGCATGAGGGCAAGATGTGTACAGATGGGCTTGTTTGCAGGTATCCATTTGCAGCTGGTTGCCACTATGGCTGTATTTGGACATAACAGAGTGTGTGGCCCTCATGTTCCCAACCCTTCTGTAATCCACCTTTTCTAGCAAAGAATATCCATGAGAGGACCAGTGGGGCAGACTGGTATGTGAAAAATCCTTACACTGGTGTGCAAGTGCTAGTTTTTTTGTTTTTGTTTTTTTTGCTTTGTATGATCACAGTCTATGAGAACAAGCTGCTGGACTAAATGGGCCAATGATCTAATTCAGCAGAATTTTTTTAATGTTCCTGTGACATTTTTGTAAGTATATCAGTTGTTGGAGATGCTGCCCCTATGGCATCCAACCCCCAGATTGTAGCTCCACTGTGTAACTCTTTAACTCAAAACAATTATTACTGAGAGTGTTTTCACACTTCACTTCCATGGGATTCTGTCTGCGTCCAGACTTAACCTCAGCGTCTTTTTACTTTGCTTCTTCGGGGACATGCTGTGCCCCTGCTGTGGGCAATGGCGTGTCCCTGTAAGGACAACCAGAAGCGACTGCGCTGTCCCTGTGCGGCTTCCGATCATCGGGTCTGACCAATGGGAAGCAGCTTCGTAGGGATGATGAAGTATATCGCAAGTCTGGACATAGCCACAGAAGTTCACACAGAACTCACAGAAGTTCAAAGACAGTGGCCAGTGTTCTTAAAACATATTTTAAATATTTATTTATTCATTTTATTTATATGCTGTCTTTAAGCCAGAAGACTCTGTGGTCACCCCTTCACTTTAAACCATCTTCAGTCCATTTTATTTGTGGACTTTCCATTAACAATAGTCCAAATGGAAGGTAGCTTACAGTAGAGAGACAATCTTAGAGAAGTCCCTGCCCTCAGGTTCACAATCTAAAAAGTCAAGACGCAAAAGGAAAAAAGTTTGGGAAGAAAGGGTGAACAGCACACTTGCAAGCTGCAACATCCCAAGACTTTTCCTCTCCTTCTCTTCTCTTGTCTGCAGGAAAGATAAATCTTTATAAATCTATAGTGAGGCCACATTTGGAATATTGTGTACAATTCTGGTCACCACACCTCAAAAAGGATATTGTGGAACTAGAGAAGGTGCAGAGAAGGGCAACCAGAATGATTAAGGGTCTGGAACACCTCCCTTACGAAACCAGGCTGCAACGTCTGGGCCTCTTCAGTCTGAAGAGACGGCGTTTAAGAGGGGACCTGATTGAGGTATATAAAATTATGCACGGTATAGAAAAGGTGGATAGAGAAAATTTCTTTTCTCTATAGAGAAAATTTCTTTTCTCTATCGCACAACACTAGAACCAGGGGGCACTCTATGAAGCTGATGGGTAGGAGAATAAGGTCTGACGGGGAAGTATTTCTTCACCCAGAGGGTCATCGGCTTATGGAATGTGCTGCCAGAAGAGGTGGTGAGAGCTACCAGTCTAGATGGCTTTAAGGTAGGGTTAGACAAATTTATGGATGACAGATGTATCAATGGCTACTAGAACGAATGCCTAGGTATATCTTTCAGGCTGAGGGGAGGAGGAACTGGGGCGCTTCTAAGGCCATCTGCTGGGACTCGAGAGCAGGAGGTTTGTCCTTGTCTCTGCTTGAGATGCCCATGAGCATTTGGTGGGCCACTGTGTGCGACAGGATGCTGGACTAGATGGGCTGTGGCCTGATCCAGCAGGGCTTCTCTTATGTTCTTATGTTCTAAAGATGGCTGCTTTATAGTGACAGTTGAGAGGGAGGGGCCAATGCTGGGAGCTTGATGGATAATTCCTCCCTCCCTTCCTGGCAAGTATTTTAAAGGGAGTTTTAGTGCTGATTTTAACAGTGATAGGGCAATAAATAGCTTAAGCCTTAAAATGTATTCTAGCATTTTACCTTGAAAAGCAACAATGGAAAGAAAATTGAAAAGAAAAACTAGCCCAGAGTAAGCAACAGGTGGATCATTATGATAGGAGTAATGAAACTAAGACCAAATTTATGTCAGTAAAATTAAACTTGGAGATTTAAACATCTGGGTTGAGACTTTAAACATTTGGGTTGTAACTCGATCTGCGTTCACACTCAGGCTTTAATCTGGCTTCGGTTCGCTTTCAGAGTGAAAGAAGTAATCGAAAAAGTTAGTCATTTCCTTTATACTTTATCTAACCCAGAGGTGGATTTTCTGAGTTAGATAATGTTGAAAGAAAACAACTTGGCTCATTGCTAATTTGTTGTCTCATTCTGCAAGTGGACTGAAGCCGAGGTGTGAACGCGGCATTGGGGAATCCCAGACCGTGAGCTATCATGGCAGGATCAGGGTAAGCTACTGCAGAAATATCAGGAGAGATTGGGAAAGAAAGGGACAACCTCAAAATTCAGTTGGTTGAAAGAAAGCCCTTCTGCTCCTCATGCTCTGAATGTTTGCATGTTTATATGCTCTGGAAAATTATATTTCCTTTCTGATAGTAGATATGTATCAGACACTGTCCAATATATCTTCCATCAGCTTCATAATCTTGGTGGGTTCAACCGCTTAAATGACTGAATGACATGAGAACTAATATCCAGATATTATCCTAGATGGTATGCCAAAAGGAAAATGACTAGTGTTTTTCATATCCTGTTCATAATAAATTGCATGGAATGGTAGGTTAGGGGACAGAGGGCCACATTTGCAGCAAAAGTGCTAGTACAATCTCCAACTTCACCACCAGTGCTTGTGGTCTGGGCGATCTGTCCCAGACTGTCCAAATCGCCATGGCCCTGGCCTGGGCAATTTTCACCATGCGCTTGCATTTATGCTGCTGCAGCCACATCATGCCTTGCTGCCTCCCCCCCCCCAATGCAGTGTTTGCACCAGAAGAAAGTACAAATAATGCATCTGGGAGCTTCCAAGGAACTCCTGGGCCCTGTCCCCATGCAATGTAAAGTCTGCTAAAAATCTTCTTTTGCCTCTGAGCGCCCTCACGCCAGGCTTTTCAACGAGTTTCCAGTGCTACAAAACGAGGAAAACCCGTGACAAAATACATGCCCTTTAAAGAAGACTCTCAGGGCTCTATCTGGAAGTCGTGGGTTTTCCTCGCAAAATTTACCTTGGGGACGCTCTGTGGCAAAAGGGGCAGTGATTGCTGCCTGCACCCACAGCCAAAAAGCATTCACACATCTCAGAAATGCAGCAGGTTCCCTTCCTTTCCTTTGTAAAAAGAGCCAGAATTGCTCAGAATTGCAACATTGTTATCATGTGATCTGTGAAAGTGTTAAAAGAGTGAATGAGTGAAGGATTGCACTGCCGATAGCTGCAGCCGCTGACTTTGCAAGGACGGGAAGCCTTTTCTAACAGAGAACTGAGTGAAAGTAAGTGCTGAAAGTGAATGAGTGAGCGATCATCTGCCTTTGCCGAGACGGGAAGCCATTTCAGAGGATGGAGATCTGGCTATTTTTCCTTTTAACAAGAGAGGGGGCAGGGGGAAAAAGATGCGGGGAAGGAAACAGTCTTCCGTGGGGACGGAAGGTGCATTAAAAACACGCATTTTGCTGAGCCTCGTGCGGACGCTTATTGCGGAAGTGCATGGCACTTTTAAAGTCCGCTTGATTAGAGTGACAGCAGAGGGAACTCAGAGAGGCAAATAAGTCTTTTGGGGATTCAGCCCTGGTAAACCTCTGGATAAGTGAAAACTTCATAGCTTTGGAGGGTTGGGGATGGTCCTGGATGGAGGTAGTCGTGTGGTATACAGATGGAGCATCCCAAAGCATTCCCAACTGTCCCCAAATGTTTCTGATGAGTAAGTATGAACAGGCTCCAAAATTAGTAAATGGTGTTTATGTTATTTTATTACAGAGGATATGTGGAGTGGATAATATTAAATTAAATGAGACTTCACTCACTGGAATGCTATAATAATACCATTTCAGTAAGGTGAAGATCAGGCGCGGAGGGAAATCCTGGCACAGTCCTGAACCAGACCACAGGCACTTGAAGTGCATGTGGCCCAGCCCAGGCAGGCTGGATTGCCATGGCAACATTTGTAGCAAAGTCCAGCATGAGCCCAGATGTTGCCATGGTAATTGGGATGTGACACATGGCTGGGCAACTGCAGCCACATCATCACACCCATCAGACCTACTCCCAGCTTTGCACTTGGAAGAGGATGTGAGCATTGCTGCTCCTGATCACACTGCAGACAAGAGTTTACTTGTCCACAGCTACTAAAGACTGTAGTGAGCTCCAGGTCATTCCAGGACACCAGTGGAACCACACCTGCCTAAATCTTTTTCACTGTGGATTCATTCATTGATTCGTTCAAAATCTCTACTTAGAAAAACAACTTAGATGTGTGTGTCCCTTCATTGTGCAGTAATCACCAATGCAAAAAATAAAATAAAAATAAAATCCTAGTAGTTTATTTCCAATGACTCTATAGTTAATTTAGAATTCTTTTCATACCTTTTGAGATTAATTTTTTCATATTAGTGGATAGTTTACTGCTTCTGATGTATTTTAAAGATGCCCATAAAGTTTGTTTTCAAGGTTTTTAGAAATATCTTCCTAAAATTCTTCATGGTTTGCTTATGTTTATCAATTCTTCCTTAGTTTGCAAATGATGATAAAAAAAGATGGCTTATGTTTGAATTTAATTTAGAATAATTTCAATATTTTATCTAAATAAAATTTATTTTAAAATATAAAAACTTGATACCATATATGACGTATGTCAATGCATTGCTCAGAAACTAAAAGCACTGAGGTCAACAACATAGGATTTTCTATAGGACACAATACTTAAGATTGTGACTTTAAAGAATTGCTATAACTAGGGCAAGTACTGAATACTGCTCTCTTTTTTCATAACCCTTGGCTAATTTGAAGAAGGCTGATGGCTTTCAGGGCTCTGCTTGTTTTTGCCAAGTTATACAAAGCATCCTGTTTCATGTCAGTCAGGCTGCCAAACATGTGTCACATCAAAAAGTTCAAGCTATATTTGTCCAACACGATCCTATTTTTTGAACCCTAGGACCAGTTTTGCAAGGGGATCCAGCAACCAAAGTTGTTAAGCTTAGTTCTGTTCAAGTGATTCTAGTTATGCCATTCTACTGCCTATCTCTTTCATTTTGGGGGATTTTTTTTCCCAGTATGAACCAGTATGTTTGGCTTAATAAGCATAGTCTGGGTTCCTTTTGGTCCCATTTCCCTTCCTTCCTGAGACTTCTCCCTCTCAAAAAATACATATAAATATAAGAAGTAGTGTTGGAAGAAGAAGAGTAGGCTTTCCTGCCTCACTTTTCTCACCCATTTAAGGGGACTTAACGTGGCTAACAAAGCTTTCTATTCTTCTCCCCACAACAGAACACCCTGTTCTGTTCAGAAGATTGCTGTGACTAGCCCAAGGTCACCCAACTGGCTTAGTGGGGGAGGATGGAATGGAACCCGGTATTCCCAGATAAGAGTTCGGCTCCCTAACCACTATAAATAAAATAATAAAAAATAAATCACTGCGCTTTAGTTTTTCCAAATTGGCTGATACTTCCCTCTCATTAATAGGTAGTACTCTTTTATCGACCAGGCATCACACGCTGACTGTTCATGATTCCAGCCATTCCATTCTACTCTCCTTTGATTTTCCATTCTCCACCACCCAAAAAGCCTGGATCTTTCTAAGACAGGATCTGCTGTTTGTCTTCATATCTTCGCTCCTTGCTTTTATGGTGGCATGATGGAGGTAGAGTATGGTGTCCACAGGTATGTACCACTCTTTCCTCATGTGAGATGCTCAATAAATGGTCAGTGCCACTGAGATATGCACTCATTCCACATTCAAAGTACAACAGATCTGCTTGGATATTGAAATCTCGAGGCAAGGGCCATCTTGTTTGCTCTTCCTTTCTCTGAGGTTAAAGGGGCAGGCATGTGCAAAAGGGCCTTTCCTGTAGTGGCCCCAAAAATCTGGAATAGCCTGCTTCTGCAGGTTCTCCAGGCACCTACTTTGTATGGTTTTTGTTGCCTGGTTAAAACATACCTGTTCACCCAGGCCTTTGATGTTTAAATTCCTGTGTGCATAGTCCTTCCATGGAGGGTAAAAGGAGGGTTATATTTTAAAGATGTTTTAAGAATATTTTTATTTTTTTTGTAATTGGCCCTTTTTTAGCGTATGGCAAATTCACATTGTAATACATTAATAAAATAGCTAAAAGCAAAATAAAAACAAGAAAAGTCAGGAAAAATCACAAAGTAAAATCACAAACATATACCTAATTATAAGTGTAGTCTACCGTGGCTTTTGTCACTATCAGGAAATCACAAAAATTCCTACTATAAGCTCAGTTTTGATGTTCTTTCACTACATGCTGGATTGTTTGTCTTTCAACCCCACAGTTACATATTTGGGAT
The DNA here is from genome assembly GCA_023333525.1 of Aspidoscelis tigris stejnegeri. Taxonomy (NCBI): domain Eukaryota; kingdom Metazoa; phylum Chordata; class Lepidosauria; order Squamata; family Teiidae; genus Aspidoscelis; species Aspidoscelis tigris. Next base: position 82,583,384 of record JALMGA010000002.1, on the reverse strand, counting down.
GTAGTTATTTCCACTTACAAAGAGGATATGGACATTCACCATGTCCCATGCGTATCTGATTTATAATGCATGGGACTGATTGAATCTGGGTACTTTTTCCAAAGTGCAGGGCAGGGCAAGCTGAGACAAAGGGCAAACTCTGACATTGTAGAGCAGTTGTCTATTCAATGTTGTTAAGAGCATCAAAGTCATATTCCATTAGGACTTTAGAAGTAATGACAGCTAGGCGTCTAGATCACAGTCTGTTTTATTCTATGTAGGATATGCCTTTCAGATCTGTCCTTGGACTTCTTGATGAAGTGTGGGAGACAAATTCTTAAATAAATAAATAAATAAATAAATAAATAAATAAATAAATAAATAAATAAATAAATAAATAAATAAATAATGGCATCATGCAAGTCCATTTAAGTCTTCATTGGATTGCTCGTAAAGCTCCTCTGTGAAGAACAATCAGCCTGAGGATCGGAACTCATGGGTCAGGTACCCACTGGACAATTTTGTTCAGGTTTTAATTCAGTTTTTTAAATCAGCAGTGAGTTCTGTTTTTGCGCGTTCTCACTGGTAGCTTATTATGTGGACTTTCCCAAGAGAAACCCCATCTGCTCTCTTTTCTATCATACCCTGACTTCATCAGGGTGGGCAATCCAAACCCCATTCCTATATAAGCCTGTCCCTGATTCGGATCATGGCACAGCTACTGTTTTCCCCACACAGTAGCACAGCATGAAGATTAAAAATCACTTTCCCTTTGTTTTGTACTAGATTGCGACATCAAAGCAGCACAAAATGGCAGGAGGGGGAGGGTAAGGAAGGAAGGAGGAAGGGAAAGAAACAGGCAGAATTGCACAGGATCATTACAGTGCTAAATGGTAGGCATCAAGGCCAAAGTCTTTCCAATTGCTGGCTCTTGAAGTAAATCAGACACTTTTGGGTCATTCCCTGCTATGGCAGGGATGCAGGCAAAAGGTGTGAATGGATCTCTTGCAATGTTACAATTGTAACAGTAAAATTGGATACTTTTGGCTCACTTCCCTGCTGAGCTGAACCTTTGGGAGAAGAAACGATCAATGGGCGGGGCTTTCCTCCTTGCAAGCTGCTGTCTGTGTGAAGGGAGGAGGCTTTTTTCCTCGCTCTGACAGAGGAAGGTCTTAAAATCATTTTGGACTCTGGGCTCCTGGGGACTGTGTGCTGCTTGAGTTCAGGGGCAAAGCAGTTCAGCGTAAATGGAAGCAAAAAGCATGGGTCTGATTTCAGCCAAGCACAATCTTCTTGGTATGTAATGGCAAGAACTGGGGGGGGGGGAACACACAGCTTCTCATTGGATCAGGGGAAACTGAGAACACCCCTAAAGCATGGTTCCCTCCCTCCCCCAAAACTGCTTGTGTTCTCATTGCCAAACAGTGAGGGATTATTTCTAAATCCAGCAGCGAGACTTCTTTTATTTGAATATAGATAATCTGCATTTTGGGACCTTTAATCCTCAGAAACCCCTCCTCCATACCAATATCAGTTATCAATATCCTCAGAGTGATTGTTTTGCTGGAATACAGCAAGTCAACAACTCAGATTTTGTACTTGAAATACAGAGCTCAAATGTAGTTGCTTGTTATTAAAATGATACGAAATGTCAGTAGTGTACCAGCTTTGTAGAACTGAAAAGTAGATGTTTATCTCATTAAAAGGTTAAAAAAAAAAGTTGTAAGAATAGACCATAAGTCCTGGAATGGCTGCATGATCTTATACCACTTACTTCCAAATGAGCTATGATTGTATAACAGCTCCTGAACTTGTTTCAGCCTCCAGTAAATTTTATGGAGTGAATTAAAAGTCAAAGGTTAAAAGGAGTTTTAAAATTATTGACAACTTGGGACTAGAAGTCAGGCAATTGACTTCCATCTCTGTCACCACACAATATGTAAATATATTTGAAACAACACTCATTTGGATTTCAGGTAGTTACTTAAGCTTTTGTTTGGGAAAAGCAAATTACACAGGGTGCTTCCGCCCAGGCCCTTTAACACCCATTAAGCACACATCTGCAGCGGCACCTCCGCACACGCGTTGCTGTTTAGGACACATCCAGTGAGGTGTGTCCACACAGCAACACGCATTAAGAACTGGTTTTTGGCAGCGCGTCCGCATTTGCGGGTCCCTTTAGCACACATCCGGCTAGGTGCGTCTGCACCTATCCGTCACTAATGTGTGCTAAATGGGTGTTTCCTGCAGACCACATTTCATGTGTGCTTAATGGGGCTTCCACTGTGAAAACGCACCCATTTAGGATGTGTCCGCACAGCGGAAGTGTGCCTAGGGAGGGCCCTCCCCTGGCTCGCCATGCTTGGCTCCTCGGAGCCAAGCATGGCTAGCCGGGGGACTCCTACCTTTCGGCTCGTCCTTGCCCAGAAGCGGCAGATCGCCGCTTCTGGAGCCAGGGCAAGCTTCCCTAAAGCTCACCCTAGCCCACCCTGGGGGGAGCCCACGGAATCCCCTCCTTACCTGTTCAGCGTTGCCCTGATTCTGAGACAAGGCACCCAGGTTGCAGCATGCCTGCGTCCTGCGCGCTGCATCCTGGGTGCCTCGTCTCAGAATCGGGGCGACGCCGAACAGGTAAGGAGGGGATTCCATGGGCTCCCCCCAGGGAGGGCTAGGGTGGGCTTTAGGGAAGCTTGCCCTGGCTCCAGAAGTGGCGAGCCGCAGCTTCTGAGGCAAGGGCGAGTCACGGCAGCGAGGTCCCCCGGCTAGCCATGCTTGGTTTCGGGGAGCCAAGCATGGCGGGCTGGGGGAGGGCCCCGGGGCACGGATGGGAGGTGGGTGTTGTGCATCTGCACAGCACCCACCTCCAATCCGGATTTATTCCCCCCTCACGCCGTGTGTGCGGAGGGATGGGGGGCGGGGTAGACCCACATCTAATGGATGCGGATCTACCCCGTATATCCGGATCTACCGCGGATCTGGATGTAGTAAAACCGGGTGCTCTAGAACCCGGTTTTACTAAATCTGGGTGCCGGACAACCAGATTTGCCCCTGTGCGGAAGCACCCACACGGTCTTAAGAGCAGCAGCAGAATTTTAAATGACACTTAGCTCCAAGGTATTTTTTTTTTATTTTCTCTTTTTAAAAACACGTTTTCTTCCCTTCAAATTAATATGGAAAAGTAACTTGAGGTGAGAAGTCACAGAGACTTTATAGCACTTTTATTTGAGTTGTTTTTCTGCCCAAAGACTGCAACCAAATAGGAAATGGCATCCATACAAGTAGCAGTTACCAAAATTATGTCTAAAAATATAATGCAAGAGGTGGATGAATAGTCCTACTCTGCTCCATGGATTTGGATTAGATGTTTTTTGTACAATTTCTAATCCAGGAGAAGGATTCCAGACTCTCCCAGATACTAAGGGTGAGTTCCCACTCAAGGAATAAAGCACTATATACAATGCAATTTACAGTGAGATTTACATCGATATGTAAAGTGCGTTAAAAGGAAGCAAACAGCATCTGGCAATTGGATTCAACCCCGATTTTCTGTCCCCACTCTAAACACTTAGAATGCTTCCAAAAACAGATTGGGGAAAGCGATTCTTTCCCCTTCTCTCCCCATTGCCCAGGGCACACGGCGGCAGCAGCAACTCAAGCCCTGTTCGCCCGCTCACCTCCATAGCCACCATCCCAAGCAGTGGTTCCCTCCGAAAAAAGCACCCTGGCTGGCTGGCATGCTCTGCTGCCACTGCCTCCTGTGCGCACACACTTAAACATACACACATCTCCCAGATCCTGCAGCAGTTTCCTATTAAAAAAGGAGGTACCTTATATAAGAAAGAAGCAGTAGATAAAATATTTCTTCAGTTGTTTAAAGCTGTAGGAAAATAGGTGACGGTCTAACAACTCTGTGCCAACAAATATGGATCAAGACCTTTTAGCCTAGAGATTAAAAAGCAAAAGAGAAATGCCTGGAATGTGCAAATTAACAAGTCATTGCACTAATTCCTCACTTAAGCCAAGGTGAGCTTAAGGGTTCACTAAGAAAAGTGGGTCCACAAAAGGAGAACGGAATGCAAAATGAACTGTTCAGTTTTTGAAAAGACAGAGGGAGATGAATCAGATCACTAATGTAAGATGAATAATGATCAGAAAAGAATATGGGGGTTCTTCCTTCTGCTTCATTAACTACTGCAGACCTTTCAACTGCACAGATCATGTTAGAATGTGGAATGAATTAAATCTAATAGATATGCCAGAACACTATTTTTCTCAGGAGTCTTTATACCAGAAAAGAAATTACTGTAAGAAATGAACTTGAGGAGACACAGGCTGCCTCCAGTGGCAAGATGCAATGCAGGATCTGGACACAATCCTGTGATTGCCTTTTGCAGTTCAAGCACCAGGAGCGATCCTGGACTTACCTTGGTGTCTGTCAGCAGCTTTTGTGGAGGTGTCAGTTGGGATTGCTCAGAAGCCAGTTAAGGCCTCAACCACTTCTTTTTATTGTTTATCTTGCACTTGGCTAACCCCAGCTGAGTCCACCACAAAGGTTGCTGACAGACGTCAAGGTCAACGTTGCCTCTTATGGGAAACTTGGCATAATTGCTGGATTTCTGTAATAGCACCATTATGGATTTTCAGCCAACTAAATCAAGGGTATATTGGGAATGCCTCATAATATGTCTGGTATAGTGCCAAGACAATCATGGGCTTTGTGGCAGCAATAATTATTCAGAACAAATAAGGGAGGACAAAATGGGTCAGCCATCCTGGGGAAGAGCTGTGCATCTCAACAGATAGGCTGTCCTTCAGGAAGACCATTTGTTTGTGGCTTTACCTAGAAGGTAGTCACACTGAAGGTTTAATACAGCTTCAGTCCACTTTCAGAAAGAGAGAACACATCAGCAAACTGAGTTGTAATTTTCTTTCCACGTTATCTATCCCAAAGGTGAATTTAACACTGAGGGCGCGTCTTCATGGCATGTGTTATTTCAGTTTAAAGAATTCGAAATAAAAGAAACGGAACAAAGCTGTCCAGACGACTTGCAAGTTGATCCGGTTCCGATGGCAGCCTTAACGTGGGATCAATACTCGGAGTCCACATGGCAGCATTGTCCTCCTGCCCATTGCCCACACTCTCTCCTGTGATTGGTTTTCCCTGCCAGGATCCCACCCTCCCTTCTCTTTGCGTCATGCTCCACCGGGAATTCCCTGCCCAATCCACCCTCCCCCTTCCCAGCAGCAGCAGCAGCAGCAGCAGCAGCAGCAGCAGCAGCAGCAGCAGCAGCAGCAGCAGCAGCAGCATCCATCCATCCATCCATCCATCCATCCATCCATCCATCCATCCATCCATCCATCCATCCATTCATCCAGGCGCTGCGGCGCTAGCGGCTTCTCCCTGGGGCTCCGCCGCCGCTTTCCCCCGCTTTGCCGCCACTTTGCCCCGCAGAGGAGGAGAGCCAAGGGGTGGACAAGAGGGCGAAGGGGGCTCCTCGCTTGCTCTTCCCCCCGTGGCCGGGAGGGAACTCCGCCCCCCCCACCTCACAGGGACCGAAGCTGGATTAAAACCTTGGCTTGTGGTCACACCTAAGGTTTAATCTAGCTTCACTCCACCTTCAGAGTGAGAGAACACATCAGCAAAGTGACCAGTAGTTTTCTTTCCACATTATCTAGTCTAAAGGTGGATTTTCTGAGTTATTAACCCTGAAAGAAAACCAGCTTGTCAGTTTGCTGGTGTATTCTCTCACTCTGAAAGTGAACTGAAACTGGATTAAACCTTAGGTGTGACCACAGGCAGAGGCAAAGTAGCCTAGAGGGGGCTCAAAGCGGTTGACATTCTGTTTTCACCCTTCAAGGGACTAAGTGGCTGACAAGCCTTCTCACCCTTAAGGGGGCTGAAAGCGACTGTTCCGAACCTTCAAAGGTCTGAAATTGCGCAAAACTGCAACATTGTTTTTAAGGTATGAAGTGCTTAGATTGATACAGTGTTTCAGCTTTAAGGACTGGAGGTTTATAGTGGGTGTTTGAGGGTGGATTTTTTCAATGAAGGAAACCCTAAACATGACGTGCTTCTAATACGTTCAGCCATTGGTTACAGTGCGATTGGGGGGGCGGGACAGCCTTAACACTGAATCTCATCCCGGAACGATACTGTCCACACAGTTAAAAAGGAAACACGTATCGACGCACGATCCGGAGTGAGACCTGTTGAGATCAGGATTTATTTCTAATCGGGATAACGTCCTTTAACACGGAAATACCGTGTTAATCCGAAGTGCCGTCTGAACTGCACAAACTCAAAACGTTTTGAATTCGAGATAACTATGCCATGAAGACGCACCCTGAGTTATTTAACACTGAAAGAAAACAGCTTGTCACTTTGCTGATGTATGCTCTCACTCTGAAAGTGGTCTGAAACTGGTTTAAAACCTAAGTGTGACCACAGCCCATGTGGTTCAGCTTCTATCTGAACTAACTATGCTTTAGTGCCTACTTACCAACAAGGCCTGCTGAAAAGGATTTAGGACTCTTTTGCCTGAGTCCCATCACATAACAAAAGTTTTGCAATAAAGGGCTAAAGCTTTGCAGTAGTTATAAAGTGCACAATGTACCTGCCGAAATTTGCTCTTTGTGCAATGTTTACACCCCAAATGTAAACTGTGAAGGGGCCCTGATTTATCCCAGACTCTCCCCAGTTTATTTCCCATCTTTATTGTTAAACTTTGTTAGGTCTTCCTCCAGCTTCCAGCAGCTTTCTGCAAATTGAGGTATTTCACAGAATTACTCTGCCTAGCCAGATTGTCTGCCTCAAATAACATTTTATGGAGTGACATGAACATTTTAAAAATTCCATTGGGTATAACATATATTAAAATCTGCAGTGTAACAAAAATGCTTTCTGCCTAGGTAATTCAAAAGCACAATTTCAAAGGCAAAGGCTCTCTGTGCCATTTTTCTAGTTTGACTCCATTCTCTGAAACAACAGCTCTGGGAAGCTGTGGAGGATTTGGAACAGAAGCAGCAGCGCCAGAAGAAATAGGGTATGGAGCAACTCCTTTCCCCTGTTCCCCACACCATAAAATAACTCCTGGTTCTAAGCTATGAGTATAAGATTATGGCAGTGCTGTGTGCATCTGATTTTAGCTTAATGGCATGCATTTGCTAAGGAAAAAACAGGTAGAGAATACCTTTGGTAACAAATGGGAACATGGGGTTTTCTGCACCTGCTTTCCCATCCATTGGAGGAGAAAGGTGCATGACAAACTAATGTTGACTAGCGCTCCCACTTGTGAGCACTAGTACACAATAGTCTAGCCCAGTGATGGTGAACCCTTTGAGCTTGGTGTGTCAAAATTCACAAGAAAACCTAGCTTAACTCTGTGCTGTGTCACATCTAGAAATATCCATAATTTTGTGATATTTGTAGCTCTAGTAAAAAAGTTATATTGTTGATATATGTATTTTATTAAAAGCAAAAACAAATAATTCTTTACATTACTGACTTTTGTTGCTAAATCTTCCATTGAAAGTTGGTATTTCGTACACTTCAAGACCAAGCAAGCACTACACGCCCAGGTGCCAGGGTGACCATGTGTGTCACCCAGAAGGGCTTGGCGTGTCACCTGTGACACGCCTGTCACAGCTTGGCCATCACTGGTCTAGCCCATGCATGATCGGTCACTCACCTGTGTCTGGTCATGCACCTGATCCTGTGCAGAGTGATGCCTTCTTCGTTGTGGTGTCCTGCAAATATAAAACTATTTTAAAAACAATAACCTTTGTTTAGTTATAGGGGAAAATAGATTTTAAAAGCTAGACACTTTGTTGCATGCACCATTTTTAAATGTATCAGTACATTGTTCTGTTACTTCTGGCAACAAAGTGTCTAGCTTTTAAAATATATTTTCCCCTATAACTAAACAGAGATTATTGTTTTTAAAATAGTTTTATATTTGCCTAGAGTTCACAATTGCCTCTTACTGCCCTGTTGTCCCACCAAAGACTTCTCCACAGCTTGACTGGGAACAGCTTAGTATGTTCCCTAGTTGTCAGCAAAGCTGCAAGGTGGCGGGGCAATTGTGTGCCAATTGTGTTTACCATGACAATGGGTGGACACACAGAAGAAGTTGCTGTGATAATTTGGACTGGCTGGGATGGACCATCCATACTGCAAGTGGCGGTGGGTCGGCCGGGGGCTGAACCAGCACTCACAGTGCGAACACAGCCCTCACAGCCCAAACTTACCTGCAGCAGAATGGTATTGTTATACCATTCCATGCAGTTAAGTGCGAACAAGCCCTAAGGTGGGAAAGACTAAAACTGTGGACAAAGAACTTGTGCTGAGCCCATAATGGAGTGGAGATGGTATAGATGTAAATATTCTGTATTGAAATGTCTGCTTTTAATATGTGGCTCAACTCTTTACATCAAGATGGTCAGATCTTATGACTAAGATTTTTGGGGAAAGTGCGGGAGTCACAAGTGCTATGAGATAATCCATCTTGACGGCTTGATCACTTATGACTGCAAATGTGTAAGCCAATTTATTCTCGATGGAGTCTTAAGCCAAAGAAATTACAGGGCCCTGGACGGGCCGTCAGCACAAAATGGGTCTTGATGGTATCAGACAGATTGTTCAGGTGCAAAACCTACTTTCCAGAAAAGAATGCAACAATCTTGCACTGAATTTTTAAAGACAGATATGGTCTACATCTCCCACGGACATTGTTAAAGGAATTCTTTTAGGCCTTTATTTGACTGTTAAGCTTGACCAGAACAACTGCTACAGAGTGAAAGTAATTACATTTCTGGCACAAGAAATATGGGAGGTGTTTTATAGAGGGTGGTTTGCTCACTCTCATTGGCTGAGAGCATCATAAATCTTTACAAAGTGTTTTATGAAAGCAGATTATAATTATAATTATTCTTTCTTCTCCTACCATGACTAACTGTCACCTAGAAACCATTGCTTTCTCCCAGTTTTTATAAGAGCTGTTGTGAACTATATACAGCCTTGGAGTGTTCTTGTTGAACAAATTCCTTTTTTAAATTATTGATTGGGGCATAATGACATTGTGAAATTAGTTATGTACTTAAGAAACAGATTAACGCCAGCAACTAGAAGTCTATGGACTGTTAACCTAAGGAAGTTTTCCCCCTATAATCCCCCAGCATGCACACACCTTTGGAAAGCTCTGTAAAGCTTCAGATTCCAAATAATGTCCAATTGTGTAGGGGAGGTATTGCTGCTATAGAAATGGAAACCTCACTGTAAATCAGGCTTGAAGCTTTTCTGCATGTAGTTTAGGTGTGGAAACTAGGGAACCATGGGATGGACTGGACATCTGCACTTTGGGATGCCCAATCCATCCCACACTTACCTAGCACTTCCACAAGTGCCGGGTAAGCATGATCGCTGCCACTACACTAGTGGCAACGGCCTGGCTGTGGCTCCTCAGCTATCCTGCCGTGGGACAGTCCGGCACACACAGATGCTTCATGTGGGAGCATCTGACTCCTCTATGAGCCGCATGATCCTATAGTAGAGGCAAATTGTTTATGAGGGACTGGAGGCTATTCAGGGGATGCTTGTTTTCCCTGAAAGAGGGGGAAAGACATTAGAAAGCTAGAGTTTACATCTAGAACACTTGTCTAAATCTTCTGTCTACACAATATCTGTTTAAACTATGGCACCATGGAGTGGGGTTGGATGGGATGGGATGGGATGGGCAGATACTGGTGCATCAGAAGTGCCAGGTTACCATTACAAAGGCCATAAGAGTGACCTGACCACCAGAGGAGGCCTAACTTCATAAGTAACCTTGCTACCCACTAGTTTGGATCTTGGCTTTTAATTTGCGTTGGGAGCAGAGGAGGATTTCAATGTTGTGAAGGCCCAGAAGCTTATCCTCCCACTGCTGGATTACATGGGCCCCAATACCTTCTCAGCCAGTCATTTTAAAGCCAGGGTAAGGAAATTATAGCCCTCCACAAAGTGTTGAACTGAACTCTGACCACTCGAAGTAGAATGGTTGATGGTAAGGGATGATCTAATCCAGTTTCCTAAAACTCAGCAAGGTCTTCAGTTTAAAAACTTCAGAAAATGAGAGATTCTGTAAAGCTGCAAGTAGGGTATGAAGACAAAAGGCTTTACTTCCAGCATGTGATGGAGCTTCTAATTATTAAAGACCAGAGGCCCTTCCTGCACTTGCCTGCTCGCTGTCCGGATCAGTGGGTCTGGAATAATTAGGCTTACTGATCCTGAGCACAGGAAGGCATGGGTGGGATCATCGCCATCTGCACTGATAGCACTGATCCAGATCAGATCTCAGCATGGCCTCGAATTTCACATGAGCTTTGTGACTACACATCTATGCCTCTGAGGTCTAGGAACAAATGTTCCTAGCCTCAGAGCCACTGTTATGCGTTCCTTGATAGTCCTGAGCATGAGAACCATGACTTCTGCACACCTACTGTGTTCTGGATCAGGGCTTCTGGTTCTGCTGGTAGACCTGATTAAATGCATCTACCAGTAATCCTGAACGTCCATGCTTGGGATCATGCTCTGTCTAAAGCACACGGAGCCATACCAGCAAGAAGCAGGAGTCATAAACAAACCAGCCGTGATTGTATATCTCCATATACACACAAGTTATATTAATTAAAGCAGGATCAACAAAAAATTTGAATTCATTCAATATTGAAAGCAACTTTTCATACTTGAACTTCAAGGCTTCAAGGTGGGGCAGAAAAACTAGATTTCCACAAAGACCCTCCTACTACACCATGGGGGATTTTCCACTTACCTCCCTTATTCCAGATCTAAGATTATCTGGATGTAAGGAATGGGTCCTTCAGCTAATCTGGATTCAGTAGATCCAGATCTAAGGAGGTACCCGATGTGTCTCTGCAGGCGGTGTAGCACCCAATAGCAATGGGTGCTAGCGTGCTCGCAGTGGAAACACCGGAGCATCCATGTGGCAAATCTGGATCTACCCACACGGGGCCCGCCTGTCACCCCATCTTTTTTGGGGGTGCCATGGGGGGAGGGGTGCAAACTCTGTAGATGCTCTGGAGATTCTTCAAAAATCCTCTGGAGTGGCTCTGGAGAATCCTCAGAGATTGCTGCACATTGGTCTATAGATTCTCTGGCGCTTTGGACAAAGCTTCGTAGAAATGGCATTGCTCTGGTGGGTCATTTTTGAAGCCTGTGCCATTCTCCGGAGTTTCCTTTGGAGCCGTCTTTGGAAATTATGCACAGGCTTTAGAGCTTCACGTTTCAGGGCAATCCCCCCCCCCCATGGGTGCCCACCCCTAGACCCCATTGCCCGATCACGGTGGAAACACACTCTGTATAATCCAGATTTGATGCCTGAAGACCCCATTGTAGATCCCTTTAATGGGGTCTACAGGAAATCTGGATTATAGGTCCTGAAGGACCCATTTAATCCAGATTTCCCTAGAACAGGTGGAAACAGATGTGCCTGTAATGGAGTCTGCAGTGGAAACAGGGTCTTCCTGCTCTGAGCCTAATGGGTCCCTCATGGGTACTTAATGGGTACTTAGTGCTAGTGGAAAAAAACCCCATGTGCAAGTGATGTGGTCTTGGGGAGTTGGCTGTGTGGCACTCAGTACCACCTTTGGAACGAAAGACGGGGGAACGTACTTCCTCAGTTCCCTGCACCCACTGAAAGCTGATCCTGTCTCGTCAGGCTATAAGTGCATCTCTGAGATGACAGAAGGTGTCTGCTTCTACTGAGGCTACTTTAAGGGAAGAAATGGCAGGGGCAAAGCAGCCAAGGCCCAAAATTAGGCTTAAAAAGCAAAACTTGGCATTGCTGTTTAGGCCAGAATGGGTTTAACATCTGCTGTGCCTAGGGGCTATTCTGTTCCAGCTGCTTAGTCCCTTAGATTGCATCAGCATGTGGAAGGGAGGTTCCTAGTATACTTGCTGCTTCAGAATACTAGCCAGTGCAGAACTGCCCTAAGATACTGGGAAACGAAAAATTATAACAATGAAAACAACTTCGGTTTTTAGGGGCCTCGAACAGCTGCAGAACTTCAAATCTTGGGTGTTTAAAATACTAGACCTCTTGACATGGGATGACAGCATAGACCTCTAGTTGGCCAGTGCATGGGGTAGGCAAACAATCTCACATCCATTTGGCATAGGCCAATGATGGCCAACCTATGACACGCGTGTCACAGGTGACACGCCAAGCCCTTTTGGGTGACATACACGGTCACCCTGGCACCTGGGCGTGTAGTGCTTGCTTGTTCTTGAAGTGTACGAAATGCCAACTTTCAACAGAAGATTTAGCAAACAAAATTCAGCAACAAAAGTCACTAATGTAAAGAATTATTTGCTTTTGCTTTTAATAAAATACATATATCAAAAATATAGTTTTTTACCAGAGCTACAAATATCACAAAATTATGGATATTTCTAGATGTGACACAACACCCGAGTTAAGCTAGGTTTTCTTGCAAATTTTGAAACACTGAGCTCAAAAGCCTATGCCATCACAGGCATAGGCTCTTCCTGAAGCCCCTAATGATGCCCCCATGCCTTAAACCCTCACAAGCACTCTGAGGGGGATGTTGTTGGGAAAAGTCCCTTCCTCTCAGTAGATCCACAGACAGTGAAGGAGGCAACTTATTGGGCCTGGTTTCTGCCCAGACAGTTTAATGGACGACTTCCAGCATGTGTTCCAGGAAATGGCCCAGGCTGGAGACCTTGCTGATAAGAGGAGGGTTTCCTCACAGCATTCTTCCCTTGAAGCTCACTAGACCTTGCAAGGGCTGTGGTATTTCCCCGCCATTTCAATTGCCCCTGACTTCCTGCCCCAGATTACAGCCCTTTCAGCCTAGCAGAGAAACCAAAACAAGTGGCAAGATATTGGCTGCGTTCAGACACATTTATATATTTATATTTATATTTACATTTATATGCCGCCCCATACCCGATACTGCACATTGGAATGAGCAGTCCCGATCGAGCTGTCACGTATGGCAATCGATCGCCGTGGCATTGCATTATACGATTGGGACTGTGCACTTACCTTAATGCTGGATCAATGACACTCACTGCGCAGTATAAAGAAAATCCAGAGAGCGGGAGGGCCAGAAAAGCAGACGAGATGCCAGCTAAGCAGGAAGGGCAGTTCAAAATTTTGATTGGTTGCCTCAACCTGCGTGACAGCGCACACCTTCCCTACTCTTACAGCTTTGATAGGGGAAGCTACAGAGCTGCTTTCCAGTCAGGACACCTGAGGCATTTCCGCACTGCATCGCGTTCGAAATGGAACGCGTTCAGGCGGAAAGCTTAAGCCAGCTCCGGGCGCTTTCCCCGTTCACACACAGACGCACCAGAACGCGTGTAAACGCGTTCCGGAGCGTCTGGGTGCGAATGCTCAAAGCGCCCGAAGCTGGCTTAGCCGGCAAACGCCGGCAAGGGGCGCGCAGACAGCCGCGGAGGCAGATCGACAATCAGCTGTTTGACAAACAGCTGATTGTCAAAGCCGCGCGGCGTCGGAGGCGCGCCCGCAGCCGTTCGGGAGATAGAAGCAGGCGCGAATGCTTCTCCTCCCGAACGGCTGCGGGCGGCTCGTCCGCGTTGGAACGCGTGTAGAGCAGTTTAAAGTGCTCTACATTTCGAACGCGGAAAAGACAGCTGCGGACACGTCGGAACGCAAGCCGCGCGCGGCCAATGCGGATGACGTGTCCACAGCTGTCTTTTCCGCGTTCCGTTCAGCCCCGTGCGAAAACGTCTCTGGTTGTCGCTGCACAGTGAGTATACTGTGCTTTTAGATTTAGCTGAAGGTTTATTCCGCTAGTCTGGAGGCAGCCATTATTCCATTAACAGTCCATCAGGCTTTGGGATACAGATGTTGTCAACCAGCACCTGGTACTGGAGCAGGTGGGATCTGATTAAGTATAGGGTACTTAATATTAATATTCAATGCAGGAATCTGTTCTAGTCTGATATTATGGGTGCCAAACGGGCTGTTCAGTTCTTGTGCAATTCTTTATTTGATTCTACTTACTTTCATTCTATGTAGGAGGTGGGTGCAGTTCAGAGGTACAGCAATTATCTGGGAAATGTCAACAGGTTTTCAATCTCTCCTGATTCAGAATGGCAGGGAAAGAGAGCACATCATTAAGAGGAATATATTGTAACAACAAGTGCTTACATCTGCTCTGCTTTGCATTGGAAACTTAGAAGTACAGTGTTTTTTACATGAAGGGTTACACAATAGAAGAAGAACTGGCACCACCTGCTGCTTCCAGCCAGGAACTACAAGCTGCTGCCGCAACGGAATGAAAAATGATTTTCTGTTGTTGCCAGACTATATGCAGTCTGGTTAAAACAAGCCCTTAAATGAGATAGTTTATCAAGCCACAGTTAATGCTGTAAGGGCGCATTCACCGCTCTTACAATGATGTTAAGATGTTTAATGGGGGCATGCAACAGTAAGAGCAATTTCCATGTCAAAGCAGAGAAGAGCAAGTCCATTAACAATAGCAACACCAGACAGCAAGTTATATGAAGCATCCTTTCTCTAGGGTGAGGCCTCTTTAGGCTGCTACAGAGAAAAAGGTTTCAGGGACAGAGATTTTTAAGGGAAGTGACCTATTCCTCATAAACTGGTTTCCTCCTGCACTAATGATACTTCTCTGGAGGGAACATGGGGTGTTTTTCCACTGTCACTAGAAGTACCCATTAAGTACCCATCAATGGGTACTAAATGGCATTTTTGTACCCATTAATGGGTACTTCTAGTGACAGTGGAAAAACACCTATGGACTCCTTCTCTGGAGCAATTTATTAATTATAAATGTAGGTACCTGTGTTTCTGGGGGGCAGCTGTGTGGTGATTTGTCTGCTTCATGCAAAGATTGTGGATGTCAGTTGTTTTCTCCTTGAGAAACTACTGTGAGGGCAAAAATCATCATTTGCAGTTTGGTACTAACCCGGTGAGGCCAGAAACCTTGCAAAGGTATCACAGGCCAAGAGATACCCGCTGTGTGACTTGTGCACCTCTGGCCTCTGCGGCAGATTTGGAGTTTCCTACACCTCAGACAGCCTTTTACTCAGCTATCTGGATAGAACAAGGAAGGAAGGAAGGAAGGAAGGAAGGAAGGAAGGAAGAAAGGAAGAAAGGAAGAAAGAAAGAAAGAAAGAAAGAAAGAAAGAAAAAGAAAGAAAAAGAAAGAAAAAGAAAGAAAGAAAGAAAGTTAACAGCATTTTAGGGGTAAAATGGTACTGAAAATTAAACTGGCACTATTATAAAGGTGGTAAGACTGGTTAATGATTATACATGATATATAAACGTATGCAGAGGAGTTTTTCTCTCCTTCACCAAATGCCACAACAGAGGCCAATCCACACTTGGCCTCTCAGTATGGAATTAGTCAACATCTGGGCAGGTGTATCTACAATTGCAGGAGGCGTTTACAGACTACAAACCCCCCTGGCTGCACAGAGGTTCCCTAATTGTATACTTGCTGTGGAGCATGAAACTGTGCACCACAAGGACACTAACCTTAACCTAGCGCATCTGGGAAGTTACCTGGAAGTGTCCAGCAGTGAGCATCTCCACTGTTTTCAGCTGAGGGGGACATCTGAGCTGCCGCGCAAGAGCCGGAACCTCAGACGATCCCCTGACATGGCTGCGCTTGCGCAAAGCGACGGCATCATTATAGTTGATGGTGCTGGTGGACAAGCAGTCACACGGGATGCCAGAACCTTGCAGAGGACTGGACACTTGACTGGACCCAGGCAAGTGACCGATCACACGTGGGCTAGGCTATTGTGTACTAACACTCACAAGTGCAAGGACTAGTCAATGTTAGTCTGTCCTGCACCTTTCCTGTCCAGTGGACGAGAAAGCAAGTGCAGAAACGCCCTTAAAGTTTATCCAGTGAAGCACCATTTTGGAAGAGTCAGAATGGACAAAAGGAAGTGTTTTTCACCCAGCATAAAGTTAGACATTGGATTCTCTACCACAAGGATTGTTATTGCATGCTTGTGGCGAAATCACAGCCTTTGTTACTTAACGCTCGTCAAGAGCATCTTTCTTTGACCACACTTTTCTAGTTCCCAACCTCAGTCTGGTGACAAGGGTACTTTGTACCAATTCACCCCTCCACTTCTCAGATTCTTCCTGCCATCCTGTCAATCAGCTTTTGCCTGGGGCTGGTAAGTCTGCCTCCCTCTGTCTGCCAGGAAGAAGACAGCAGGAAAGGATTTCTCCCCATTCCCAGCATTGGAGGAAGAAGGCAGGAAGGAGGGAACAGTTGTCAAGATCTTCAAGAAGGCAAGCAGAGAAACCGGTGGGTGGGTGGGAAGAGAAATCAATCAGATATCTGAAATGGATGCAATGTATAGCTGTTCTGTAACATATAGGTACTGTGCCCTGGATCCTGTATAGCAATCTTTGTATAGGCTTTTCTATGCAAATACATAACTGAAAGATCCTGATTTTGGGCAAAATAGTGGCAGCTAGTGCTCTTTATTGCTGATTAGTCAGAGAAAGTATAGCCAAGATTCACTTAATTGTTGGTATAGCACAACAAAGTTGTAGTCCTATGTATACACACCCACATGAGTCATCTCCCATTGAACCTTGTGGCTCTTATTTCTGGAATAAAAACACATTGAATTGCTTAGCGATTAAGCCATTCAAACATTTTTCTCAAGGGCTTTCTTGAGAGACAGGGGCTTTCTGTCTTTGAACCAGCTGAGAGCAACTGTGAATAGTTAGGAAACAAGAGGAAAAAAAATGCCTTATTCCTTTTTGCCTGTGGGATTTTTCTCTTTCAGAATTTCTGGAGCTGAATACATCTGATGTCCTTGTTTAACTTGGTTTGTAGGGTATTTGCATGTGAATGCCAAAATCCTGGAGTTGCTGGCACCCTTCAAACAGATCTCCAGCCTCTCCCAGACTCCTCTGGATGTTTTTCAAAGCCTGCGACTGCTTCTGGGTTATGCAATGACTGCATACTTAATAGAGACACAAATGGAGGAGACGGGCATTGTTTGGATCAGGGCATCATGCATGTTGATTATAGCCCAGCTTCAGATTCTAGCATTCTCCAGTCCTCTGGCAAACCGGGTTACAGCAATGACAAACTGTTGCCAGCTTTCTTTTTTTAAACATTAGAACCATGTTTAAAATCTAATATCCAGGTCCCGAGCACTGTGGTATTATCAGGACCTCTCAGATTCCCAGCCTATAATTTTCCTCAGCAATCATCTAAACTAATGCAGATAGGATGTGCTGTAAAGAAAAGATGCATATTCATGCTTTCCCTGTCATTCTCCAACAGAGGTGTGCATTCATCCCATCTTAGGTATGCAAATTGGCAACCAAAATCTGATTTAATTAAATCCCACTCAACAGTTTAATCTGGTTCTTTTTAAAATCAGCAGTGAGGACTGATTTTTATCATTCCCATCCGTTCCCATACAACACGGACTCAAGATGGACTTGTTCATTCCCACTATTATTTGTCCGTGCTTGGCATGGGAGAATCCCTCTGCTTTCTTTCCTCCCCTCCCTCTTCCCTTCACCCCCACCCCTGCAGCCAGCAATTGGACACTGGTCTAAACATAATACTGTGACTTCATTGGGGTGGGAAATCCAAACCCTACCCTCTCTATATTGACCTGCCCCCACATCAGATCATGGAGTCCTTTGGCAGCAGTTTTTGTTCACTACTTGTCCTCCGCTTCTTGTATCCACCATAGCACAACTTTATGTTAAAAAGGCGGTAGAGTATAAAAGACCACTCTCCCTTTTTTCTTTTAATGGTGGTTTTGCGCAGGATCGTGATTGCAGAGCAGCATGAAATGGCGGGGAGTACAGCAAAAGGGGAGAAGGAAGGAAGAAGACGTAGGAGGGGGAAGGAAGGCGAATGAAAGAAGCAGTGATTGTGGAAGGAAGGAGGGAGGAAGGGAGCAGTCAGGCAGTCAGGCACTTTCACTTTTTACATTGTCTGCACTGCCAGTGAGTCCTTCCTTGTCTCTAACCATGCTTATTAAAATCAGACAGTTCTACACTCTTTACATTGTCTGATCTCTTGTTACATTGTGCCTGAGCTACTGTGGGCTCTGGTCTTCCTTCGCCTCTTTCTCTTCCCCATTCAGCCAGCCCAGTCTCCCTTTTTGAGTGGTGATTTTGTGCTAGATTGTGTTAATGCATAACGGCGCAGAGCCCAGGGAGGAGGGGATGATGACAGAGGAAATCATGGCTTATCACTGATCAGGGGAAATGGGAGAACACCCCTAAAAGCATGGTTCCCTCTTCAAAAAGCCCTCTTATGCAGTTCCCATTTTGCTAAATAAAATTGAATATTCCTAAATCTAGCAGTGAAACCTCTTTTAATCCGAATACAAATACTTGGCATTTTGAGACCTTTAATCCGCAGAAACTGCAGATTCTTTAAAAATTGTGGGATGGTGAACACTCAAAACAGTCTCAAAGCTCATTATATTCTGTTTGGGAACACAACCACAGAGAGCAGGGATCCTTCAATTAGGTTTCATCCAAATGGGAACACATTCTTTTTTATTTTTTATTTAGCTGCTCCCCTTACCTTCACGGGTTTGAAGATGAGCGTTTTCTTTTGCTTCCTATATAGTCCCTTGAGAGTACGCTCTGCCCTTACTAATGATCCAAGATTAGAATTTTCCTATCAAAAAGAGATTTTGTTTTGTTTTGAGAAAAAGCACTTGTTCGCCTCTCTGTCCAGATTTTTTTTAAGTAAAGTTAAAATTACAGGAAGAGAAATATCACCAGTTACAGTCTCAGGTACGCTTACATCTCTAGCTCACAAACATCTTTTGGACTGGTGACATTCATGAGTCTGCCAGGCTTGCTTTGAGAAGAACACAGAAGTTTGGAGCGTGAGATGGAGGCACGATGGGTTTTAATTACAATTAATTGATTGATTGTCAGTGCAGGAAGATCTGTTGGGCTATTCTTTGGATTAGAAAATTCACCTACCCTTAGAAGCATCAAAGTTTAATCCAGTTGCTCTTACTCAGCTGTCACCAGCGGGCAGTCATCCTAGCTAAACTCCAGAACCTGGATGAGGGAAAGCAGGACCACTCTATCAGCCCTGCAAAGAGTGCTTCTGTCAGCTCCCTCCCCATCCATTGTCATCAGTTTGGAGCTGTGCTGGGAGTGAAGAAGACCATCTTGACATCAACCACCTGCCAGCCTACAGATGAGAGCTTAGCCTGCTTTTCCTCCCAGCTGAGATGGTTCCAGAAGCCATACTTTACAAGAGGGGACTATCTTTCTCCCAGGAAGACAGACAGACCTTGCCAGGGTGAGAGCCTGGACTTGCTGTGGCAGTTCCTGCTATTTCTGAGGCTGTGCTCAGGCATAACAAAAGGGGCTGCTTAGAGGCACCTCAGAGGGACAGTGTGTGGCCCTCATGTTCCCAAACCTTCTCTAAGCCACCTTTTGTAGCACAGAATGTTCATGAGAGGGACAAACTAGTGTGTGAATAGTCCCACCTCAGAGCCTTCTCAAGGTCACCTCAAAGGTGCCTCAAATATTTTTTTTCCCAGTGTCTGATGATGGTCTAAGTGTGGGCAGGACTGGAACCTGGATCAACTGGTAGCTAACAGCAACTAGTCCCCTTTCTTAGGGTGCGTTCCCATAGCTGTTTAAATCTAAACCGAATCTGAATTTGGTATCCAAAGTTCCCATTTAATTTTCTATAAATCTGAATAGAATCTTAATTCAGTATCCAGCATTCCCATTCAATATTTTATTCCTGGATTTTATGAGGACTATCCAGCGAAAATCCAGAGGAAAAAAATCCTGAAGAAAACTGGACTCCCCCCCTCCCACTTTTGGAGCTGAGTCCACTCCCCCCCCCCAAATGGGAACTCTCCCAGACTATTTGAGGCGGAGATGAAGCCTTCTGGCCAATGCCTGCCAGATGTAGATGGGATTTCACAGCTGTGAAGGTGCCCCCTCCCTTGCCATGCCCGCAATGCTAGAGCCAGGATTCGCTTGGATTTCCCCTGAATGGTGGCGGGGTGGGTGGGGGGTGGAGCAGCTTGATTCGCCACGGTTTTGCTTTTAAAACCTTTTTTGCTTGATACACATGTAGCTTTCTTATGATCGTTAGCAGCTATTAGTAATGGATCCTGAAAGTGCAGGAGAAATCCTTCGGGCCCTTGAATCCAGATTTACTGCAGATCCCTTTAATGGTGTCCACAATCTGATCTTCAGCCATGAAGTCTGAATTGGAGGACGTGTGTCTGCACAACTTACCAGCCGATGGGGTGGGCCTAGCAGAAGGGGAGCTGCACGCATGGGTGCTGCCAGCTCTACCCCGCCACTCACAGCTACAGAGACCTGCACGGACTTCATGGCTGTACATAGACTTTGTATTTACTGCGGTAAGCAGCTATGAAGCAGTTAATCTCGAACACGCCCTCTCTTGGAGGAAGTCTGCCTTGAGTGGCGTTGGCGCTGGCCAATCATGACGTGCCGCCTTCTGGCTCCGGCTAAACAGAGTGTTGGAATGGGTGCTACAGCATCTACATGGTGCCCCGCTTAGCACCTATTGCAATTGGGTGCTAGAGGGCCCGTGCAGACGTATGGGGTCCTCACAGAGATCCCGATCTTTCCAGACTGGATTCAAGGGAGGACCCCATCATAAAGATCTGGATCTTCTAAATCTGGATTTCCAAAGGTAAGTGCAAAAATGGGGCTAGGATCTTTATCCAATGTTTGGCAAACAGTAGTGGTTGTGAGCCTTTCCTACATTAAGGCCTCAGTTGTTTCCATCATTCAACAGAGACTGATGGTGGGGGTGGGGTGGGGGGGAGGTCATGTCAATATATCTACTAACCCTGGTCCCAATTTTAAACAGCAACCCTCCTCAAAGAAACACTATCCATACTCCAGTTTTGCATATTACTGAAGACTGGGCTATAAAATGAGCTATAGTAATTTTTCATACACCTTTAGGTAAATTTGCTATGTCCCACTAGGGATGACTTTATCATTTTCTTAATTGTGTTTCAAACTGCAAGCAAATTATAAATGGAATTTGCTCCATTGTGCTAAAGTAATTTAATAAAATTAATTAAGAGAAGGTTCTCATCAAAGCCACTTAAACTGATTGCCTTCACAGGCTCTAGTTACGGATAACCCAAACGATGTAGAGGTTACAGCAAGAAAAGCAATGTTCAGAGTTCAAAAAGAAAAGCAATGTTCAGAGTTAGTTTAGAAGAAGCAGTAGTTCAGTGTAGGGATGTGCATGAATTTTTTGGTATTTGATTTGTACTGAATTGAATGCAAGAAAATTCATATTCATTTGAATAGATCCCCTTCAAATGTAGTGGGATTCTAATTCAATATGAATGCTCAATCCCATACGAATCCCACGCAGATCCCATGCGAAGCTTCATGCGAAGGTATTGAAACATTTGATTCAAATTTTAATGTCAGTCTTCGAGTGTGCCAATATTTGATTCACATACAAAGTCCAGATTCTGCTGAATTCGCGCAAATTTTGACTGTCACGAATATTTGTGCACACCCCTAGTTCAGTGGAGTCATCTGGAGCGAGCACATGCCATTTCATTGGCTTTGTTGGAAATCCACACCACAGCAGTAGACCTCTGCTTGATCTGTTCTTGTAATTATTATTCTCCCAACAAACTATTCAGTAATATGATGTGAATTGCAAGTCAACACCTTTTTTGCATGATCACTAGATGTCCCTGCATCTCTCTCTCTGAGCTTTGAGCATAAAGGATGCCTGAGAGAAGTGATGTCTCTTGTTGCTACTCTTTCACTAGGCTCCATGGTCACACCTTGCTAAAATAATCCATCTTATTAAGAAACCAGACTCAAAGCACACTAACTCCGACCACAACCGAAACCTGATAATCCTTCCTCAGTTTGGGTTGCTCTGCTCACATCTTTCTGTTCCTGTCCCGAGACTCCTTTACAAGACTTTTTTAGATCTCCACCCCTGTCCACCATCACAATCCCTGCACCTTGATAGGATAAAAGTTCTGCGACTCAACAGCATGTAATCCCACACTGGGTGAAAGGGAGGGAAGGCAAATTCATACAGGGTTTACCCACTATAGTACGGTTCAGACCCCTTTAGTCCTCTTCCCTGATCACAAATCCCAAAATGAAAACAGATTAACTATAACGGCTTGAAACCTGTAAAAATCAGGACTTGGGAAAGTAGTATTGAAGGCACAAAAGTCCAAAAATAAAATGGATAGAACCAAAAAGGTGTGAGCTCCAAGACAGACTGAAGAAGGATTAAAGTGAAGGTGTGACCATAACCTAGGTTCTGCAGATCCTCCCCTACTCAATCGGTCATGTGTGCTCCAAGGACAAGGAGCAGCCAATACTATGGTCAGGGGCAGAGAGGAAGAAATTCCTCTTATATTTGTTCTGTGTTGATGCATATATATATGTGCCATCAGTCAGATTTAGCAAGGTATTTCCTAAGTTTATCAGACAGAAAGAGAAAAAGAAAACCTTCTAGAACTAAAGAAGTTAGAAGATCTAAGGGAAACCAGAAGAGGTGGTGACAGCAACTAGCCTGGATACCTTTAAGAAAGGGTTAGACAAATTAATGGCTGTCAGGTATATAAGCAATCAGAATCAATACCTACATACTACCTCCAGGTTGGTGGGACAGGCAGGATGCCTCTAAAGGCCTTTTGCAGGGAGCTGAGAGCAGTGAAGCTATCACCCTCGTCTTCTACTTGAGAATGATCCCAGAAGCAATTCACATGCCACTGTATGAAATATGATGCTGGACTAGATGGAATTTGCCCTGATCTAGCTGAGCTCCTCTTTCCACATCTCACCATTAAGATGTGACCAAACAGCAGAGAAGGCATTGTGAATCATCAGTCAGAAAGTGGTTAATATGTTAGGTTTATTTACCAGAGTTTTTATTTTTGGGCCATAAGAGGTGATATGCAATAAATAAAGGAAAAGTATGAGCTGCCACTTTCATGACTATGATAATGACTGTAACACTGCGATTATGGGGATGAATGGATGGAGGCTTGGTTGGTTGGTTGTATATTAAATTAGAAAAGCAAATTAAAAGTATGCCCATGCTGCTGCCTTTTGTAGAGACATCATATTTCACCCATATGCTTATTGAAATGATTTCTCAGTCCAATCCATAAGGATAGTAGCTATGTGTCCACATGGGGTCATGTAAGTAATACACAACATAATACAAGTGTACCAGAGAACTGAATCAGATAAACCTTTAAAAAAAAATAAGGATTTTCTAGCATTCCCTTCCTATAAGTGGATAACGGCTGAGAACTATCTTGCCTGAGAGGGGTGGAGAAGAGGCAGCAGGCTGGGCTCTGCCATCTTGCCCCCAGCAGTGCCCCTCCTTACTCGAACTGTTCCCATCACAAGATGGCAAAGAGACAATGGCAGCGGATCCACCAGTTGAGGAAACGTCTGGTTCTGAGACCGAGCAAGGTGGGGCTGAGTAGATGCCAGCTGACCATGTCTACCATTTTTTGGTTTGTCATCAATGAAGAGAAAATTCAAAGTAAAGAGAATAAGAAAATTCCAGCAATAAGAAATGAACAGAAGAACTGGAGCTGAAGACCTCACGTGTTTGCTTTTTGCTTTTTCCCTGTTCCCTCCCACACCATTTTCCTTTTGTTTCTTGTCTCTTTAGATTGTAAGCCTGAGGGCAGGGACCTGTCTAAGATTCATATAATATTGTACAGCACTGAGTACATGTACAGCAGTTTAGAAATAAACTATAATAATAATAATAATAATAATAATAATAACGGAACACTGAAATACAGTATGAGGAAAATGTGCTTGTGATCTCACTAGAATGAGTTAAGATCGTTAGGGAGCTCACAGAAAGGAGAATTAGCATTTATCAGTAAATGATGTTCTTGAAATTGAAATGTCCAAGCTTTGGCATTTGTAGGTCATTGATATGAACAGCGAAGAGCTCCTTGAGTGATCCTAGGGACAACAGGAACACAAGTCAATTAAATCCACCTCAAACTGAGGTATCATTAGAAGAGTAACATTGATGTTTGGACATTTGGCCCAAGACTGCTGTTTTTCTGATATCTGAATTTGGAACTGGTTTAATTTTACTTGGCCATCACTCTTAAAGTATAGTTCA
This sequence comes from Aspidoscelis tigris stejnegeri, assembly GCA_023333525.1. Classification (NCBI taxonomy): domain Eukaryota; kingdom Metazoa; phylum Chordata; class Lepidosauria; order Squamata; family Teiidae; genus Aspidoscelis; species Aspidoscelis tigris. Next base: position 82,559,213 of record JALMGA010000002.1, on the reverse strand, counting down.
GATAATTATCTGTATGCTCATTGCTATTCCCTGTTTCCCATGATAACTTTGGTGCACAGTATCCTGTAGACCACACCACAGGTGAGTGTGGAAAGGGCCAATGTCTGGATGCGCTCAAATACAAGTAATATTGGAAACAAAATATAATTTTAAGTTTTCCTACACTCAGGAGTGGAAATACTGTACCAAATAAAAGCACTTGAACTGAGGAAAGTTACACAGTACTGTACTGTATATTAAAATTGTTATTTGTAAAAAAGCACTAGGAATATGAAAGAAAATGTAAACATTTTTATTTGGCAGTTGTTCTCAAAGTGGTGAATAATGGAAAATTACATCTTATTGGGTTCCTCTGCTACAGCAGATGGAGTCTCCATACATATTTACATACAGTCTGGTCCAATGCACCTATGCTTAAAGTAGACTCTGTGAAATCAATGCAATTGTGTCTAAGTGAAGTTTAATTGATTTCAGTTGGCCTACTCTAATCATGACAACTTCTAGATCCAGCACATTGTGGTTGCAAAGAATACTTAACAATATAATTTGTCTTTTTAAAAATGCAGTTTCCAACAGCACTAGACTTGACATGTATGAATGAAGGTATTTGTAATGCTTTTGTAATCTCAACTGTTAAAGCCATTGCGTACGCTGGAAGAAAGGAGCATCATTGTCATGCATTCAGTTTGTCAGTCTTTCTCATGAATGGAGGATGCCTTGCAACAGGCAGCGTGTTTGTATCTGTGTCTGTGCATGTGTGTGGAGGTGTGCGTATACATGTGTGCATGTCACGCACTTAAGTCAACTATAATATGTTTATAAATCACTGTATTCCCTTTGAAACTTGAGGCAAAGAGAAAGTCCTTTTTGTCGACAAAAACATGCGTAAAAGATCTTGGTGCTTGTATATTTAATTCCTGAAACTTCACAAACTTGCCCTTTCCTGCATCCCAGAAATAGACTTGAGTAAAAGAATAATCGCTTCCAAGAATAGCATATTGATAGTTCTTTATCTGAAGAGGCTGGAAAACCATTGAACCTCTTGACGGCATCCTTTGTAAATCCAAAAACTTTGTACCTCCCCATTTCATTACTTTGGAATCACCAATGAATCTTGTTAGGCAGACATAAATATCTTCTTTCACAGTGAAGTGCTTTACAGCATAAACATCTTCCATATCTGGAATATCAACAGGATCCGCAAATTGATTTTTCCCTTTATTCCACTGATATATAACAGGGTGCTGAGAACTGCTTGATAAGATTAAGTGAGGCTTGCCGGCTATGTCAAGGTACTCCACATCCGTGTCTCTGTACCACTTATGCAAAGACTGGTCACAGTAGAAACCAACTCCGTTCCATTTGTAGACTGTGGTGATACCAGCTTTGGAACTGTCCGCAATTGCAAAGTACCAATCTTTGGCCATTGTGAATATTTCTATGTCGTTAGGTTTTCTGATCCTTAGAATCTCAATATCTTGAATTTTAGTAAATTTATTGGCATGAATGTCTCTCTTGTAAATATGTGAACCACCAAAGAGCTGAGCGACAATGATGTACAAATTATTCTCAACAATGACTGGCTTGCATACAACCACCGATGTCCCTGGATAAAAAAAGATAAAAGATCCCATTCTCAATGACCATTTCAGTCAGGTAGCATCACAGGTGTAGAAATCAATCGCTCATACCTGTAATGTTGTCAAAATTCCTAAAAGTCCCTTCCACATGGTCCCATTGAAGGAAGATACACTTTCCAGTAAAAGGCTGGGCAATAACCACATATTCATCATTCATGTATGAGAAAGCATCAATTGACAAAGACTGGAATGGTAGTTTTCGAAATACAACAAATTCTGAAAAATAACACACATATTTAAGAGGTTTTTTTTAAAAAAAATACTATTTATTCATAGATAAATAGCGACCTTGAGACTTAGGTCATGATATACCATGGTGCTCAGGCTCCAGCTTCAACTAACAGGGCAGTACTTCATTTTTCATGTTCTAAGAAAAGGGTGCTCAACATTCTATTCCTAGTATTCCATGGTCGCCAGTGAGGATGCTGGAAGTTGTGGTTCAGGAATATCTGGAGGGCCGCAAGTTAAGCTTGTCTGTTCTGAAGTCTACTTCTCATTTTAATTAGGCCATTGATAAAAACAGAAGACATTTTAATAAAGTCAACAGCATAGATTGTTCAGACTGCATGCATTAACCTTAACTGATCCTTAATTACTTTTTTCTCAGTACCACCATTAAGCAGGAACAGTCATCTTAGATCAGTGAGGCAGCATACTAAGTCCTCTTGTCGGTTTATGAATGATGGGGAGAGAAATGTTAAGTGGATATTTTCTCTTTCAAAAAATACAAGAGCCAGAAGTGATCCAGTGAAGCATAATTTTGGAAGAGTCAGGAGAGGAAACTGAAATACAGTAAGGCCCTATTTTAACATGATGTACTAATTGAGAACTAGGTCCTTTCTGCACTGAGCCTTTTTTTTTTAATGGATTACATTCCAGAATACTGCCCTATTGTCCACATGGTGGTGCAGACTATGGCAGGCCCCACCCAGTACAGAAAGGTCACTTGTTTCATAATTAAGCATAGTTATTTCACTTTAACATGCTTTCCCTAACCTTAAAGGGTTATTACTCGCCTAACACGTTTGCCAGAATGAAATCCTCATGTCAAACAGGGTCCTACTGCACTGAATTTCTTCACCCAGAACAGTTCAGCTTTACAGCCCATAATCCAGTTCAGAAGGTCTGAAGTCTGGAGCTCACAAAGGTACTGCTGCCACTTTCAACATCATCATTTTCGGAATGGATGCCTAGGTACCACCTCCAGGTTGGAGAAACAGACAGGATGCCTTTAAATGCCATTTGCAGGGATTCAAGAGTAAGTGAAGGTTTTGCCTTTATCATCTGCCAGAGAATGCCCAGAAGCACTTGGTGTGACACAATGGGTGTTTTTCTACAGTCACTAAAAGTACCCATTAAGTACCCAGTGGGTACTTCTAGTGACAGTGGAGAAACAGCCAATGTGAAACAGGATGATGGATTAGATACACTATGGCCTAATCTAGCAGGACTCCTCTTATGTTCTTATGTGTTTTACCTTGCTTTCATGTGACATTTCTGCACATGACATGGGAAGGGAATGGTGTTGTCATACTACTCCAATCACAAGCAGCATCCTGCAGTGCCACATACCTCCACCCCAAGGGCAGAAGAATCCTTTGTAACAAAACACTAAGATCGGTCCTTTCTGAGTTGATGAGATTAAGTTCTATTGAATGCAGTGTTCTATTGCTGTGCATAAATAGCAGCTCTATTATTAGGAAGAGTCAATGGGTGTTTTTCCACCGCGCTCCTTTAATCTGGATCTATCCCACCTGTAATCTATAATAGAGGCTAGAAAATGCACTTTCTGACCTTTAATGTTGATTAGAGGTGAGATGGGAATATTGGGGTGTTTTTCCACCGTGCTCCTTTAATCCGGATCTAAGAAGATCCGGATCTAGGGAATGGGTACTTCCCTTAATCCGGATCTAGTAGATCTGGTTTAAGTGAAGTACCCAATGTGTTTCCATGGGTGGTCTAGCACTCAATATCAATGGGTGCTAGCCCCCCTGCTGTGGAAACACCGGAGCACCCATTTGGAAACCCGGATCTACCCACGAGGGGTCTGCCTGTCACCCCAGGTGTTTTGGGGGACAGAGGGTGCAATCTCCGAAGCGGCCCCGAAGTCACTTCGAAGTCTGTGCAAAATAGCTCTGGAGCGTCTTTGAAGTCTGTGCTGATCTTCGGAGTAAACTTCGAAGTGACTTCGGAGTGACTTCGAAGTGACTTCGGAGTCACTTCGAAGTTCACTCCGAAGATCAGCAAGACTTCAAAGACGCTCCAGAGCTATTTTGCACAGACTCCGAAATGACTTCGAAGCTTAGGTTTTGGGGCTCCCCCCCCAAGGGTGCCCCTTCCCCCTAGCTTCCTCTAGACCCCATTGCCAAACTAACATGGAAACAGGCTTCCTTTAATCCTGATTTTCTGGCTGAAGACCCCATTGTAGACCCCATTAATTGGGGTCTACAGAAAATCCGGATTAAAGGTCAAAAAGTACCCATGTGATCTGGATTTCCCGAGGCGCAGTGGAAAGAAATGTGTCCCTAATGGGTGCCATGGTGGAAATGGGGTCATCTGGCTCTCACCCAAATGGGTCCTTAATGGGTGCTAAAATGGGTGCTAAGTGACCATGGAAAAACACACAATAATGTATAGCAAACACATTTTACCTAATCAAGCAAAAAGTGAGGGAAGAAAGCAAGCCAGACTGAAAGAGATCCTAATACTATCTCTAAACTATGGTCAAATTTGGGTTTAAATGCCCTCTCAAAGAAAGTGAGATGTCTTTATTAGATGTCATTATTGTTAGATACTTGGGAAGATTATCTAATACAAGAAGTTTATTAACATGTACCTCATTCGACAGCAGTCTCTCCTTGGACTCAATAGTTTGTGGATTGTTGCTATTATATGGTTTTTTAAAAAGGAACTCATAATGTCTAGCAACTCTTTGAAACAGGGAAGTATGGAAGATAAATTCATAGCCAAATCTGACATCATCCAAATAGCAATCCTAATTATGGATTCTTATTCAGAAGTGCCATTCATTGTGTTCAAATGAACTTTATTCTCAGGCTGTGTTTCCATACAAATGTGGAGTGGGCCTGAGGGTGGGCACCTTGGTGAAAATGCCTTGTTTGCTGCATCAAAAAATGCCTCCATTTCAGACTACAGAGGCTTTGATTCTGGGTTTGATTCCGGACTCGCTATGAAGCCAGCTGGGTGACCTTGGGCTAGTCACAGCTCTCTTCTGAGCTCTCACAGCTCCACCTACCTCACAGGGTGTTCTTTTGTGGGGAGAAGAATAGAAAGCTTTGTCAGCCACTTTGAGTCCCCTTAAATGGGTAAGAAAAGGAGAATAGAAAAGCCAACTCTTCTTCTTCAATGATACAACAATGGAAGTGTTTTCGAAAAGGGCAAGAAACAACGTCCTTTGTGCAAAAGCACCTCTGCAAGCAATCACATTCTTGCTTGCAATAGCAGACTCCTCACGGGACACTACATAAAAACACAGCAGCTAGAGGCTCACCAACAGGCTCCTTATTTATTGAGTAAGTGGAGGCACAGCCTCAATTACACGTGGTTAATTTTAGGACAGCAGTACACCTGAGTCATAAAGCATTTGCTTTGCCTTCCAGATGCTCCAGATTCAGTCCTTGGCATCTCCGATCAAAATGGCCTGATAAAATAAATAGATTCTGCTGCTTGAGACACTGGGAAGTTGCTGCCACCTGGAGTAGGTCAGTATTTAGTCAGATGGGCCATGGTCACACTTTTAACTTTTAGTCCATCTCTGGGATAGACAGGGAACAGAGGCTGTTTTGGCCTCCTTTGGCCTGATCAAACCCTATCACGTCACTACCACTCCAAACCTTCGTGGATGGATACCCCAGTAAAAGGTAAGCTTCGGTGGGGGCTTCAGGGGGTGGGGCAAGAGGTGGCAGTAGCATGGGGGGCATGGGGGAGTGGCAGCAGCAGTGGTAAAAGCTGTCAGTGGTGTAGGGAGGCATGGGGGAATGGTGGCAGTGGCAGCATCGAGGGGCAATAGGTCTTTGTCTAACTAGATCCATTTCTTGGTGAAACATACTCAGTGCTGGGAATATACAGATTTAGGATAATATCTCCCAGGCAAGAAAGTTCTTGGAAGAGCCAAAGTGCCACTGGGTGTCTGGTTTCTGGAGACTCAGGAATCAAGATGGCCTCCATCCTCCTAAACTCCAAGGTGAGACTGTGGCCACAGAGAAATAATTTATCTGTTTTAAAACAACTTTTGTGATCTGTCTGGTTTTCAGAACTGCGTTAATTCTACAGTAATAAATACACAACATACCTTCCTTACCACCTATAAAATCTTTATTCAAAAAGCGGGAAACTTACCTGTAATGATGCAATCAAACTGACTGAGAGAAAGATCATTGATCTTGTGTTTCTTCAGCTCTGGAGGACTTTCACAATAAATGTCTTCCACTGTGGCATTTGTTCTGCTCACCCATGCCACTAACCATTTCAGTTTGCAATCACATTTGAATGCATTTCCTCTAAGGTCCCTGGGGGGAAAAGTGAAATAATATACTGTTGCTGTGTAAGTGCATTAATTGCTTATTTCTGATCTTTTTGCAAAAACTACTGACTTTTCAGTCAATATCTCCAATGAGGGGAACCCCTTAAGTTTTACTATTTATATTCCTGTCAATCCTTAGATATTAATAAGAACAGTTTCCCTCCTGCAAGCATACAGAAGTTCTTACCCACTGAAAATGTCAAGCCCAATAATCCAAGGCAAAAAGCCAGGAATGTGTGAGAAGAAAGGAAACAATCTCATTCCATTACATGGCTCCCCTGACTTGCCTTCTGCTAGAGCACCCAGAGCTCATGTAATGTAGAGTTTTGACACAAAACTTAGCTTAGTTTTGCACTTCTTATATAATATGAATATTCTGGACTCTGGAGTTTACCAGATTCCTATTCCTGATGGTAAAATCCCTTGGGAACATTTCTCCTCAATAGTTCTAATTTCATGAAACTGAAGCTATCATAAGCTAAAGTTGACATTTTGTCTTCTGCTAGCCTCCCAAAATCGACACGCTGGGAGGTATATCTATGAAGCAAAATTCGTGGTACATGAGCTTCTGTGATGAGAAATCCAAGGAATCATAGTGGGTATAGGTTTAGGTGAACAGAAATGTATCACTCTTCCTGGGCCAGTTCACGCACTAGAATGTAATTATCTTCAGATTTTTGCAGTTTATTTATTCCATTAAAAATTTCAAAGCAGCTTACAGAGCATTAAAAGCAAGGTCTTTGGCCTTGTTTAGTTTTCTCTGGCCCTACTGTTCCTTGGGGCTACCAAGCAATTGAATGGCTGCCTGCAAATCCTGCCCTTCCTTGGTTTTTGTTCTATACCTGCCAAAATCAGGTATTCAGTCTAAGTCCTTGATTTATCAGGGTTTTTGTTTGATTCCAGATATTCACGCATTTGTTTTTATCAAACTGTTTTTTGAAAACCAGATTTTTCCCTGTTCCTGCACTATGGCCACTATGGTATACATGTCTACCCTCAGAATTACCCAGATGCTCACAATGCAGTAAAGGCGCCCTTAGAGCTCTTCATCCTGCCCCACCAGAAAGGCACTTTCTCAAGTGCCCAGAACAATTTAAGGAATTATGTGAGCAACTACATGCCACCCCATTTCCTATCTGTAAATGTAGCTGTAGATAAAGAACAACTAGATTTTTACTTATTGTGGAATGATTACTAATACGCAGCTATGTTTCTGACCATTACATTGAAATTAAGACATTTTCTTACACATTGGTCAAAGAATCCAAGCCTTTGAATATATCTTTGGGGAGTGTCTGGAGATTATTGTTTGCAAGGCTCCTGTAAAAGAAGATTGTTTTGTATTATCCCTAAAGCATATTTTCCCATGATCAATAACCATTGTTTTGTAAAGTGATCAGAATACTCAATTTAGATATCTTATAATGAATTCCAGAAAAAAAAAATCTTAAAATATGTTTTTCTTTGCTAGGGCAACACACTTATGTATTAGGGAACCATACCTGTTTCATATAGATATAGGCTGCATCCACACTTAGTAAAAGTGGTTCAAAACTGACTTAGAACTGATAACTGCTACTATCCCACCTGTAATCTATAATAAAGGCTAGAAAATGCACTTTCTGACCTTTAATGTTGATTAGAGGTGAGATGGGAATATTGGGGTGTTTTTCCACCGTGCTCCTAAGAAGATCCGGATCTAGGGAATGGGTACTTCCCTTAATCTGGATCTAGTAGATCTGGATTAAGGGAAGTACCCAATGTGTTTCCATGGGTGGTCTAGCACTCAATATCAATGGGTGCTAGCCTCCCTGCCATGGAAACACTGGAGCACCCATTTGGAAATCCGGATCTACCCACGAGGGGTCTGCCTGTCACCTTCATATTATTGTCTTTTCTAAGTTATTTCCAGACAGCAAGAAGCAATATGATATCTAAAGAAGATTCTGCAATTGCATCTTGCCACCCCACACCAGACAGGAAGAGTAACTGCAGGCATATCATCACATCTGCTGGTGGCTTTCAGAGTAAGCTTGCTTGGGGGTACTGGAAGCCAAGCAAGCATCTGCCCACCTTTGTTATTTTTCACTTGCTTGGCTGGCTTTCAGTAGTGTAAAGCAAGCTCATTCCACAAGCTACCACCATATGAGGGTAAGCCTTGTTAACAGGAGAAACCCAGCATCATTGCTGGATTGCCTATAATAGCGATATTACAGGTTCTCAATTAACTAGCTATATTGGGAATGCCCTCAAGATGTCTGGCATTTCCAGCATAGTTCTGAGAGCATGGTGAGATATATGTCACATCTGGAGACAGCCCTCATTTGTTTCTCCCTCTTCCATGTTGCAGTAGTAAAGGAACCCTGTGCCTTCAGGTGGGAGAGAGAGAAGGGAGTCGGTAGCTCAAAGGTTATTGAAACACTTCTCTGCACTTATCTAAAGACTGGGGATCTAAGTACACGGAAGCTCTCAGCAGCCTTTGCTCTGCTTCTTCCCTCTTCTTCATAATTTTACACCAGAAAATCACACAAGATCTCATTAGTTTGCAGATATAACAACTGCAATAAAAAACACCCTATCACAAATATACAAAACTCACACATATTAAGGTTGCAGATCTTAAGGAGCTATTATCCAATCAATATTGGCTAGCTTCAAGAGCTTTTTGAGGTATACCTGAGGACTGGGTCATATTCACTAAAAATACGTGATTCCTCCCCAACCCTTTGTTTGGCAAACATCCAAAATGCCCCAGATAGCTTTTGATATTTACTTGAAAATAAGCTTTTTCATGAAGTAGGTGTTCAAAAAATAAGACAAACGCTGCTTTCATATACAAACCAGTCTTCCCGTTAGTCATGGAACAGGGTTTGAAATAACATGTAGCCCATTAAACAATTACAGGCTTAATTCCATGTTTAGCTGGCCAAGAAAACTGCATGGAGGGGCCCAGGGAGGCACCCCTGCAGTCATCTAGGAGTTGGTTGTGACTCACTGGTACACAGCCACCACCAGCAAGTGCAAAGTGGGAAGATCTCACTGCCCTCAGGCTCTCACATCACTAATGTGAATCTGAATGACAGCAGCACAAAGGCACCCGGCCTGTTCCACACTCTGCACAGCCTTATTTCACGACACTCAGAAAATGGCTGAATTCTGGGGCCATTTCCTGTGTGTTCCAAAATAGGCACATGCTGCAACTTTGAAACCAAGGAACTTCCATTCCCCAACTTTGAATTTGGTGAAGGCATGATACAGTTGGGCACCTCTTGAATGGAGCAAATGCTCTGTCCTGACGGGCAGCAACGTCTCCAGTCATGGGGATGGAGCAATGGTTAGGACCACAGTATTAAGAAACTTTTAATGAATTAAAAATGTCTAAAATTATAATAGAGTTATTTATGTAAAAATGAAAAGTAAAATAAGTAAATTAATGAAGGAAAATAGATAGATTGAATAACTTCTACTTACAAGTGAATTAGAGATTTCAACCCACGGAAAGTGGTATTTGAAAGTGATTTTATGATGTTGTTCTCTATAAACCTGAAGTGGGGAATAAGGTAGTTCAGTTGAAGTAAGTTATTTCAAAACATTCTACTTCATCAAGAAAAAATGGACCATGAAGGTTTCAACTCACAAGTATTCTAGATGAGGAAGGCCCATGAAAGCATCACTACTAATGACATCAAAAGTATTTGCTGTAAATAATCTGCATTTAAAAAAATGAAAGCAAATAATTAAAGATTCATATGCTCTTAAAACAGATAAAAATCTTTGCTGGGTTTGGTTACAATTGACAATATACCATACATCTTAAAGGGCCTCAGCTAGTGTGGTCAATGGCAAGGGATGAAGAGAGTTATAATTGCTGACCAAGATGTAAACTATTTTTGCTACAATAGGCAGATGTGGTTTATCACTAGCGTTGTATCTGCAGACAGTGAAAGAAAAAACAAATAGCTTAAAATTGGCTTAGAAGTCGTAGCTGTCAAATGCTGGTTTTCTTATTGCATCTCTAATGAATATTAGAGGCCAAAAATGGTCTTCCAAGCTGCATTTTTGGGAACATTAGCTGCTACATGTTACCATCTCTGTCTTTTGAGCCACTTTATTAATTCGTGGGCATGTAGCCTGGCTTGAGTACACTGTTATTCCCTATATAGCCTTATACAAAAAATATCCTCCAATAATTATTAGTTCATCTGTTTGTGGAACATTAAGGTCTCATATTACAGAAATCAATCTGGTCTGTCAGCCACACAAAGGGCTTCTGACTGGAAAGTTTGTTTGTTTTTTAATGCCCATCAAAAAAATATATGGTGCCTCTTTTTTATTGTTCACAAAACTATTTGCTTTAAAAGACTGTAATTCTATACTCACTTACCTGGAAGTAAGACCAACTGAATTCCATGAGACTTAATTCAATATAAAGTAAACAGAGAAGTTATTTCAGCCTCATATGTGCTCCTGAATCAATAATGAATCAAGAGATCAATAAAATAATATTTTACATCTTTCTCAATACGGGTACAGTGATAGACTTGAATATTTTATCCGTAGTCAACTTCTTTATACTGTATTTTTTGCCATTCAAGACCAACATTCTTTCCAAACTTACTTCTTCTAACTTCATCCTGTGTTTTTTTTTTAAATATATATTTCTTATATATTCTTTGGCATATTATAGGTATGTCTTATAAGCTAGTGCATCATATATGGCACAAAATATGGTAGTTAGCATCCTTAATTAGTAAAACAAAACTTTAAATTTTTTCACTGATATTTTCTAACCAGGTTGGACACCAAAAGCAGACTTTAGATTACATAAACTATGATTTCTGAAATGATCTCTTAAGCAGAAAGTAAGCCTGTCAAAGTCTTGGGCACAAGTTAGGCCGCTTCCACACTCGCCTTGCTTGAGGTGATTTAATTATTCTGCTTCAGCCTGTTCTGGATCAAGAACAGCAGGTTACATCCATGTCATGAGGGTGGGTTGCTGTCCATTCAGGACCAACACCAGCAGCAATGCAGAGGCACTATAGCTGTTCTGGTCCACACAACTGATTCCTCACACAATGTACTACCCACTCCTTTCAGTGATTGGCCCAAGCACCATCATTCATACATCATGGGCATGAACTGTCTTCAAACATAATGTGTCGACTCTGTTCCAAGATTTTGAAGATTATCTTCAGAAACTGGACTATAGCTAATCAAACCGGTCTACAGGTCCACAGCTAATCCAGAGTAGGGACCTCTTGGTACAATTCTGACAAAGCATACTGAGCAGGCATTTGGTCTGATCTACTGATTGAAGCAGAAATTGCATTAGGTCTTATCTGTATGCATAAGGGGTGGGTGGGGTTGGATCCCAAGAATGTGAACGTCTAAATGCTTTAAGGGATCTACAAACAGCCTTTCTGGAACTTCAAAAAATAATATTTTGAAGATCTCAAACTACAGTGTGCTTAAAAGAAGCAAAATCCTGTCATTACATGCGCAAGGAAACTCTGCCCATAGGATGGTGTATTGTTATGAGGACAGCAGCAACATTCATGGCTCCTTTTGAGTCCATTTACCTGGTGGGAGTGGAGAGAGGGTGCAATTACTCCCACTTCCCATGGATCAGTTAGCTTCTCATATTCTCAAAAAATGATAGGTTGAATGGAAATATGGGCACAGAGGATGTGACAATGTTGTTTACTCCCTGCCCTGTTCCTTCACTGTGGCTTCTTAAGGCTGACATAAGGAGTCCATTTTCACAGGAAACTGCACCTGACCTACATAGGTGTTTTCCAGGAAATCCCTTATTTATGATTCAGTTAGTGATAGATTGTGTTCGGTTACCTGACAAAGGCACCTTTTCCAGGCTCCCAGGACAGCCAAAATCTCCTTCTCCCCTTGCTGAAACATCTGGGGGCCCAGGAAAGATGTCTCAAGTTCAAAATGTGAAGTGCTGAAAAAAGAGGCCATGAGAACTCAAGGGGCTTCTGGGTCCTCTGTGCACAGGTGCAGACTCCTCTAAACAGAACCCAGCCCAGCAGTAATGGACATAGGAAAGTGCCTTAGCTGGCCACAGGAAGGTTCCAATGACAGAGGTGCCTTCTACTAGGCACCTTTGATTGTGTATGTGGAATCATGTTCTAATAAAGAACTCTATTCATACAAGATCCCTTTGCTCTCTTTTAGAAGCCCTCCCCCCATTTGGCACTACAGTTCCATGCAATGAAGGAAGTGGACTTCCTCCATACAAAACTTGGGCTATCTGAACTTGGCTTATGATTTTACAAAAAGCAGGAGACTTTATACAAGTCAAAACATATTCCATTTTCCATAAGAGGTTAATACTATGGAACACGTTTGTGATTTGTTTCCATCACACATTATGACCGAGGAATGCTGCAGGCACAATTATTGTGTTAGGTCTCCACAAATGCTGGAGCAGAAAGGGGAAGCTCAGCATCTAGGAGAAGGGGGAAAAAACCTAGTAAAAATGGAAATCTCAAGACTGCCTTCTAAGATTTATGAAGATCCACCCTGAGCTTCCTTGGGTGGGGAGGTTATATTTGAATGGTTGTGATCTGAAAACTGCTACTTTAGCGCTCAAGAGCTCCTGGTGGGACACTATGTTTCTCCTTATTTTGAATTGCAGAACCAAACTATGCACAAGAGGCCATGCAAAAATCTCCTCTTCTGAGGGCCATCCATGGATTTTGGTAAAACACATACTAATAGAGAATTTTTAAAATGGGATTATTTAAGGGCCTTACACAATGTGAGGGTGTTTCCGCACTGGCTGCGTAAACTGGTTTAAACATACATTTAGGACACATACAAAACACTTTCATACTTACCTTCCACACTGGAGACCTCTTTCTGGAGGGGACCTTGGAGGGGGCCGCTTCCGCATTTTGGTGCGCAAGATCCGTTTCTAAAATGGGTCTTGCTGCTGAAAGCCAGATTAAAATGAAGACCTAAAAAATTACATCTTCAATCCGTCCCTTCACTTGGATCCATGTGGAAGTAGGACACTCCCGCACATGGCCAGGCGAAGGGACAGATGTCCCGGCGGGTGCCATGTTGGGAGGGGCGGAAGCAGGACAGCCTACCTCAGAAGCCCCTCCCTTGCATGCCACGCACCGCCGGAAACATGCAGTGACTGGCAGCTGCCTGCTCCAGTTCCGCGGCTCCGGGGGCAGGGGCACGGGAATCTGGAAGACCATCCATCTGCTTGATACGGCCTCCCTGCATGTGTGCAGACATGCGTGAGCCCTTCAGATCCATCCCTATTTGTGACGGATCCTTGGAAGGTTGGATCACCAAAAAACGGATCTTCTTAGATCCGTTTTTTGGCAGCAAATGCGGAAGCACCCTGACTCACCTTCTCCTGTTCTCCTTGGGAGGGAGGCAAGACTGCAGTGAAGGGCCATTATTTGGTTCACCTGAAGCAACATGCTCTGTGGTGCACATTGTCTGACTTCAAAAGCGTTTCTGTACTTACCTCAAGCCTGGATCCTAGCCCTCTTTTGTGTGCATGCTGAGAGCTCTAATCCCTGCTAGTATGCTCCCTCTTCACAAAACAGAGCATAAGTCAGATCAGGAGGCCCCAAATGGCATACCGGGGGCATGGGGGACCTGTTTCAGCAATGTGCCTTGTGCCACCTTCAAGTCTGGTGCACAGCCTAGTCCAGAACAGATCAAGACCAGGTCCTACCTGACCCAGATCCACAAAATCAGACTTGCACAGCTAAGTGCAGAAAGGCCCTGAGATACTGGGGACTAGGGGTGATTCTACATTGGCTGGTATACTTGACCATCAAGGGTACTAGGAACCTCTTGACTGCAGCCTTCTTTAGAACACACCAGCATGTGAAAGAGAGGCTACTAATACCCTCGCTGGTCTAGTGTACTGGCCGGTGTGGAATCACTCTAGGTCATGTATGCTTACCTATGGATGAATTATACAGGCTAGCCTCACAATCAGACACTATTCTTGAATTGGGATTCTTCCAACTCAGTAGTCATTGTCATTGTTTTGGCTAATTTATTTTATCTCTTTTTATACTGACTTTATTTTAACCCACCCTGAGAGGTTCAGGCATAGGACATGATAGAAATATAAATTAAATACATAAATAAAAGGACGTTCCAATCAAGTGTAACCAAACGTGCAGGCTAACTAACTTTATCGCACAATGTCATATGCCTTGACCACCACCCTGTTTTCCAAACCATATATAAGCAAATGAAAAGTCTACACTGAACAGAAAGAGCATTACTGAAAAATGTAAGAGCGATCTGCATAATACCAGCAGTTAAAAAAAAAGTTTATTGTTTTATTGTTTTTTGAAAATTGGTATGTGTTGCCTCTACCTCATTTCATACAACAGACAGACTCCTGGAACAGAAATCTGTTCTCTGTTTGCAAAGGAGATTATGAAATTTCAGTATATCAACAGCATGGAACATATTTATTTAATGGCATTCAGGTATGTAAACTCCTTTCACTATGAATTAAAGGCCCCTCAAAATACTTTTGCTATCAGTCAAGAAAATGTTCCATGTCATGGAAAGCTTGCTAGAACCAGCTGCTTCTCATGTTCTGCATGATACTTCATGGGATGAAAATGTAGGTAGCATCTCCTAGCTAAAATGGCAAACTCATGATGTGTTCTTCCCTTTATGGACACAGAAACAACCAAGTATAAAAACAGCAACCATCCCTTTTTTCTCAGCACAGACGATGTGTGGATTTGTCCTTTTTTTATAACATGATCTTACTCCAGAAGAGCTTGTGTGGGATAATGTGTATGGGGACAACATAAAGGTTTCCATGGTAACTAAATTTACCCATTTGTCCTGGATTCAAAACCTGATGCTGTGCGCATGCCTTCTTATCAGTTCCCAAGGCATTTGATGGAAAAGGGAAGAATCACAGCATTGTATCAGGGGTATCAGCAGTTAAATGGAGTAGACAGAATGCTTGAACAGAACGCTAAAATAATATTCAAGTAGAATAAAGCAGTGGACTGACACATACTGTTTCCAAACTGAATGGAAATATTTCTTGACAGGGGTTCTGAGCTAAATCTCTCACATGCATGAGCCATACCTTTCTGTGTGGCTGTTTTTTGCAGAGAGAGAAAAAAGCATGCTCACCCAAGAGACACATCTGTAATATATCTGTTGCATAAAGCTACATCTGTTTTCAATGTTTAGATCGGTCACTTATTAGTCATTAAGGAGAGACAACTCCAGCCCTCTTCAAAGGAATTGTTAAGGGAAATCCTACCACCTCTCCAACTGAACTTGCATGAATTTTGTTTGTGGAAGGTGTCTCACTGAAACTGAGATCCAGATTCTGAAAAAAAGCCAATCTTAACAATGTGGAGAACAACTTCTACAAAACCCAGACGCTAAAAGTGTAGAAAATTAATTATGAGGTCCCATAATGGTTTCAAGGTATTTGAAATGTACCAAAACTTGCCACAGTTTTCCTTAACAAAAATTAGACATGTAAATTTAGCCCAGCCAACCCTAGCTAAATAAGCATAATGTGGTAAGGTTGAGTAAACACTAAAGAAGCATATAAAGTTAAAAAAAAAAAGCATTTGCTGTAAGATACCTTTAATTACCTTTAAGGAAAATCTAAGTGCATTTTGTTACATAACGGAACTGCACTAGCTATTTCTTAAACACAAGCGTTAAAGCCCTTTTACTTTAGTGCTTTTAGATACACGATTCATAGTAGTTAATAATGATATGAATCTTTCTCACAGAAGTTGCAGAGATGGTGAAAACATAAAACTCCTTTCTGGGATTTTAGTAAAAGCAGATCTCACGAAGGATCTATGAAAGAAAAGAAAAACAGACCTGACGTTAAGGTGGGCTCGCAAAACCCTTATTTACCTCCCTGACCTGAACGCAAAAGTTACTAGGGATTTAAAATAAAGAAATAATTGCAGTAAATATCACATTCCTCGGAAAACAAGATAAACAAGCTGTCAGGATTTAACATTCCTCAACACCCCCCCCACCACCACCCTTTGGTTCTGAATACTAGAGGTAACTCGCTCTGCAGGCATCGTTCTGCCTGTATTGAAAACACCACACATGCTCAGTCGATTTTAAACATAAATTAAAGAATCAAATGCTTACAACCCTTACAGTGAGGTAATGTCAGGCGGAACGCTGCGTGGAATAGATCTGGCATTTTCACACAGAGCATTATCTTTGGTACAGGTACACCAGGTAGGACATGTCCTCTTTCCTTGGCTGCTCCCTTCAATCAGCAACAGGATCACAAGAATGCCTAGGAAAGCAGCAATTCCTCTACAGGGTTTCTTGGAATCTCCCATTCTTTGGATCCACTCTGGTTCCAGCCAGCTGAAAGAAGAATATCCCAAAACATGAACAGGGTTGTGGTGTTGTTTTTCCCCTCCCCTCTATTCAGACGTTGAACGTTCAGTATCTTTTCTGGAAGACCAAGTTTAAAAAATAGTAATAATGATAATGATAAAAATCTCTCGTGTTCCCAGCCCTTTAATAACTGTCTCTTTTTCCTTCAAAACGTGAATGGGTGGCTGCTGGAAAACCTGCGGCTGGTGTGAATATTTCCCACCACATTCACTCAGGCAACAGAGAGAGAGAGAGATCCAAGCAGCTGTGGAAGCAGAGAGAACTTGCATCACCAAAAAAGAAAAAAAGCAAAAAGCATCACACCAACCCGGCACTGGCTGAGCACGACACACAGCCTTGGGTTTCAAAGTGACGCAATTGAGAAAATACACGGCTTCCTCACGTCTGAGGGGAGCCCCTCTGCTAGCTTCCCAAAATAGCACCATATTATGCATGGCTGGTGGGTGGGTGGGCGAGGGGGAGGAGTGGGCGGGCGTGAGGGGAAAGACGTCGGCTCGACTCGCTCTATTTTACCTGCGTGAACCAACCTCTCCCCCCCCACACACACTTGGGAAGTAGCCTTTGCAGAGGCACCCAGGAACAGCAAAGGGAGAAAGGAAGCCACTCTTGGTTGGGTGAGGGGGGGGGGGAGGCCGGGGGTTGCGGGAGGGAGTCCAAGGAGTCCACACCGGCGCGGTGGGGGGGGAGGGGTTGAGAGAGCCGCCAGCAAGAACCAAAACATAGTTGTTGCCTTCTGTTTTATGCACAAGAAGCTGCTCGTGTCTCCCTCCAAAGCCACACACACACACGGAACCTATTAGGGAGAAGGATGCCCACAACTGTCATTTCGGGGTGGGACTCGCTTCCTTCCAGACAAAGCAGTCAGAAACAAACCTATCTGTGTCTGTCTTGCGTCTTTTTGCCTTGTTTATGTACCGAAAGCAAACTCGGCGAGTAGATTGCTGAACACTGCAAACCATTTATTACTGTGGTTGTTGAGGCGGTTGTTATGGAAAGCTGCTCATCTGGTGCTGCAGTGTGATTTTTTAGCCCTAGAAAAAAAGAGGCTTCATTTGTGTAAGGTCCCGTCCCCCCAGCTTTAGCATCTGTTTCTAAAGCCAGTGCTTAATCCTGGGGGCATATAAATAGATCTGTGTGCTTCTGGCCACCTTCGTTGTTCATTTCACCAGCAACCACTAAAAAAAAATGCATCAGGGACTGGGGGAAAGGGTTCCAGAGTAGAGCATATTATATGTGAACAGATCTAAGTCTGGACTCCATTTTCAATGAAACACTGTGAAGGGGGTTATATAAAAGTTGGATCCCCGACACTGCAGCTCCAGGCCATTTAAATCTACTCTGCCATTCAGCTTAGAGGCTATTTTATTGTCACCATTGTAATCAGGAAATTCTTTAAGATGCTCTTGGAACTGCACATGAAGCTTACATGCTTAAACAGATCACTCCTGCAACTTTTGAAAGCTGAAAATGCTGATAGAGAAACTGAGGCAAAGCTAACTTGGGGAGTCAGGGCCAGAAGCTGAGAAACAATTGTAACTGGAATCTGCATTTGCCAGCTGGTACTGTGCTGCTGCTTCCTATTGATTTTATGTATATGTACTTCCCTATCTCTTGTGTGTATTTTACCTGGCAAGAGAGAAGATAGTGCTGAATTTGAGCAAACAGAAAAAAAGACCTAAATGCAGCCTCTTTTCTCTTGCTGGCCCTGAGGAGTTCTGCCATCTTTCTTCTGCTGGTATTCTATCCCTACCTCCTTTAATTTGGGAAGTATACAGTTCTGGTCATCACACCTGAGAAAAGATATTGTAAACCTGGAAGGATAGGTATATCAATAACTATTAGTATCGTCTCTATGTTACAGGATGCCCCTAAAGTCCGTATGCAGGGGTTAAGAGCAGTTGCAGGTTTTGCCCTCATCTTCTGCTTGAAAATGCCCAGAAGCAATTGCTGGGTCACTGTATTTATGAGACAGAATGCTGAACTAGATGGGCTGTGGCCTGACCCAGCAAGGCTGCTCATGTTTTTATGTCCAAATGTACTCTTTGTTCTTGGGGTGTGCACACTTGCCACGAATAGGAACTAATACTGAGTGATCCTGCTTTTTTGCCAAGGACTCAGGAATTATAGCATCCTGTTGGTGCTTTTGGATAGGATCTGACCAACAATATTTCAGTTGTTGTGGTTGCACTTAAGAGTAATCCTTCTTCAACTAGGGGCCAACAATGGCCTCTAGTTTCTATGCATTTTCTTCTCTTGACAGAGAGAAACTATGAAATTTGGGAACATGGGTTTTTAGGGGTGTAGGAAGCATTGCGAGATAGCATTACTTTTTGGAGGACACCTAACCTGAGGAAAATACGGTGGACCTAGTGATTTTCACGAGTCAGCTTTTGTATCAGATACACTGAAGGTGGACAGAAGATGGCCAGGTCCCAACTTAACAGCTGAGGCATCTGCTTTCTGGGTAGGTGAAAAAGATTCCTCTACCATCTCAGTTTTCGAGCAAGGAGGTGTACACTCAGTGGCAAACAGAGGCACATTTATTCAGGGAACAAAACTGCACCCTGCATCAGGGTCCTTTCATTTGTGTTTATGACTGGAAATGGATGGTAGCATGGCCCAGTTGTGGAAAAATGCTAAGCCGTTAGCTTAGCAAAGCAACCCCACAGCCAAGGAAGCCCTAGCATAGCCAAGCAAGGCCTTAGCCAAGCAAACCACTAGATTAGCCCAGTGATGGCGAACCTTTTGACCTTAGTGTGTTAAAATTCGCAAGAAAACCTAGCATAACTCAGGTGCTGTGTCACATCCAGAAATATCCATAATTTTGTGATATTTGTAGCTCTAGTAAAAAAGTTAAATTTTTGATAAATGTATTTTTTAAAAGCAAAAACAAATAATTCTTTACATTTGTGACTTTTGTTACTGAATTTCATTTGCTAAATCTTCAATTCAAAGTTGGTATTTTGCACACTTCAAGAACAAGCAAGTACTACACGCCCAGTGCCAGGGTGACCAGGTGTGTCACCGAAATGGGCTTGGCATGTCACCTGTGATACCCGTGTCATAGGTTGGCCATCACCGGCTTAGGCAAACAAGCCTTTACGCAAGCAAGCCCTTAACTTAACCAAGGGGGCCCATAGTGTACTGAAGCAAACTATTAGCCAAGCAAGCTCTTGGCTTAGGGAAGCAAGTCCTTGGCCAAGGAAATCCTTAGACAAGCAAGCCCTTAGTCATGCAGGCCATAGCTCAGGGAAGCAAGTCCTTAGACAAGCATGCCCATAGGCAAGCATGCCCTTAGGTTAGCTAAGCCAGCCCTTTGCTTAACCAAACAAGCTGTTAGCGGAGCAAACTCTTAGCCAAGGAAGTCCACAGCCCGTAGCCAAGCGAACCCTAAGTGAAGCATGCCCTTAGCCAAGCAAGCCCTTAGGCAAGCAAGCTCTTAGCTTAGTCAGGGAAGCCCTTAGCTTTGTCAAGCAAGCTCTTAGCCAAACCAAGGGAGCTCTTAGCCAACAAGCCCTTAGCTGATAGCAGTAGCCAAGATGAGCCAAGCCAAGCCTTTTGCTTAGCCAAGCAACCCCTTAGCCAAGCCAGTCTGTAGCCAATCTATTAGCAGTAGCCAAGCTAAGAAAGTAGCCATGGCAATAGCCAAGCCAAGCTAATGACTTACTGCTTGCTATGGAAAGCAACTCCCTCTGATATGCATGCACAATCTTTGCAGGCAAGTAATATATACACGCCATGAGTGCTGAAAGAGAAAGTTTTACAGCTGCTTGAAACTCCCAGACAACTGTGGAGTCCTGAAAACCTTGAATTTAGCATTGAGGGATTACTGATCGCTCAGAACAAAAGGAGACATCAGATGGCATGTAAAAGTATGACCAATATCCTGTCCAGCAAAAAAGGGAGATTGTATGCTATTGAGCCTGGAAACAGATGGTAGCATGACCCAATTCACCTGCTCAATAGCACACAATCTTCCTCTCCTCTCCCAGGGCTATACCACATGAACCTAGTCACTAAAATGGCTCATTGTACCTCCTGTAAAACCATCCTCATTATTTAATCTACCCTTTAATGCTGCCACATAAATGATTTCTTTAATGCTCTATCTAGTTGATTTTTAAAATTGCTTTATCTATGCCTAATGTCCTAGTATATCTTTCTTTGAAACTTTTAGTTGGTAGAATGATAATACTTGTATAAACAGGGGCTACCAGAGTTTTGTGCCACAAAACTGATTCAGATGTAAATAACAGAAATAAGGACAGAATTATTCAAACCAGCACAATAGATAAGTGTTGCTGTAACTATGCTGTATTATACTGAACTGATTGATATCATCCAACAAGATATTGGATTAAAAAAAAATGTTGTTCTTCAACTTTTACCTCCAGACAGGTTTAAGAAGTGCCAACATATGCAAAGCTGGGTGAAGTAGTGATTAGGAAAGATGGCTTTCCCTGCAGTGAACCATACTTTATTCACGGCTACCAAAGACTCCTTTTCTCAGTCACTGCTTTGCTATCCCTCATGGCGCTCACCTTCACCTGCCTGTTCTAAATGAGTCAGGGAAAGTTCTTTTTCTCCAGTCTCTTTCCAAGAAAAGAAGCCCACAGAAATCTTGAAGCCTCCAATCTCCCCCAAACAGGCCTTTGGGTGTTTTTCCACTAGGCACTAGAGTACCCATTAAGGACCCATTAAAGACATATTAAGGGTCCTTAATGGGTACTCTAGTGCTAGTGGAAAACCCCCCGAGTACCTTAATGGGTCCTTGATGGGTACTCTAGTGCTAAGTGGAGAAACACCCTATGACAGCAGTGACTTAGCAGTCTCCTCTCCCTTCACTGTGTGGTAAAACCACTGGATATTAAGCTTTTGGGTGAGAAAAGAGCTTGCCTTTTGTTTCTGTCACATTGGCTGCAGCCAGACTAGCAAAATAAATCCGCAGTTAATGGTAAAAGTGCAGCATACCTACTGCACAGCGACAACCAGCTGTCACAAATCAAAAAGCAGCTCCGTAGCTTCCCCATCAGAAGCTTCGAGAGCTGAGTCAGTGCACACCGCCATGCGGGTTGAGGCAGCCAATCACATTTGAACTGCCCTTTCTGCTCTTGTTGTTTGGTTCTTGCCATTCTGCCTGGACTGGAGGGAAACTTCAAATTTCATTTATACTGTGCAGCGAGTGTTGTTAAATTAGCATTACGGTAAGTGCGCAGTCCTGATTGGGTAATGAGATGCCACGACGATCCATCAATTGTCGTGTGTGACACCTTGATCACGACTACACGTTCCATTGTGATTTTAATATGCTTTAACTTCATGGAATCCTGCCATGTTTAGGAACTTCTAGGGAAGATTAGGGCAGCTTTAGTGCCAAACTTTAGCATGCTGGAAGAACACCAGTGTCCTGTTCTGTGGAAATGCACACCGACAGCCAAGATTTCCACAAAAGTAAAAACATGTTGGCAGTAGCTCTTTTAGACTCCACTCCAGTCTACGGCCTTTTCTATACTTTTTGGTATCCTAGTGCAAAGTCTAGCTCTTCTCTGGACCTCTCTCTTTCGTACTCTGTTGTAGACTGGAAACACTACCCCTGGCAGGCCACTGTGTCTGCAGAGAACATAGCCTGGCCACCTAGACTGGGATACCAGTATTTTAACAGATCTTTTGGTAGTCTAGGGATTGCTAGGGCAGACCAGAAGCACATGCAGAAAGGTGTACACCTCTGTGAGGCAGTTTAGCAGGTGAATCCATTTCAGTGGTATACTGAAATGGGTCTCCTAGGGCTCTGAAGCCAGGAACTTTAGCTTCAGAGTGGCAAAGCATGCATAATTTGGTCAGTCCCGTGCCTGCTAGATTGCACCAGCGGGAAAATGTCCCATTCAGCTGGACTCTTCCACCCCCAACAAGTGCAGAATGTTTCTAAGACTGCAGATGTAAACCAGTGCCTGTATCAAAACCACTTAAAATAACAGTTTAGCCATTCAAAACACTTGCCTTAAAAAAAAGGAAAAGAATCAGGAGACTTAAACACTTTGTGTACTAAATTTGAAATTTAGTGCATTTCTTTTGCACCCTGCTGCCTATACCCTTATATAGGTTACTGTCACCGGTCACCAAGGAATTTGCAGTTATCTGTGTAATCTGCAAAACCTATTAAGATTTAAGTTTGGATGTTCATCACCAGTCTGAATATTTGCCATTGTATCAGGACGAGCACCCCTGAGGGTGCCTCCACACTCCCCCAGGGGTCATTCACCCTGCTGGTATGGACCGAGCGAAGTCACACGAAACCGTTGTGGAGTTTTGTGGTTTATTAAAAAAACAAGAAAAGGTTCAAAAGTTTGAGCAAAAGTACAAAATAAATATCTTTAGCAAATAAAAGTTTCCTTCATGCATACGCATGAGGCACAGCCTTGGTTACAAAGCATAACATCAGCATTTACTTGCCTCTTGGTAGCATAGCAAAACAAAGTTTCCAGGAGCAAGAGCATGTACAGAATGCAATATCAAAGATCTAAGAATCATGGTAAGGTAAGTAAAGCATAAGGTAGATAGATAGAATCCCCATAGCTAAAACATTACTATATCCTCATTCAGGCTAGGTCACATGATACACACAAGACAATAAGCAATGTAAAGCTGAGGTCATTTTTGGTGGTTAATTGTTTTTAGAACTTGCCCTTTGCTCTAAATTGGATTCACAGACTCCCAATTAGTGTTATCTTGTCCTTGAAATGCCAGGAGCTTCTGGCTCTGGGCAGAATTTACAGTTAAGGGCAGAAACGTCCATTTCAAGATTCTTCTCAGACTAGATGTTACCAGCAAATTCTAAAATGGAAATGGTTTGGTTCTTTCTGTTTACACTGAAATGACAGGGTTTTGGTGGTTCCCGCTACAGCCATATAGATAGCCTCTCTGATGTGAAAATCTCAACATGGCATGTTTTTTTCAGTGAATGGGTCTGTAAGTAGCCATTAGAACCAATAGAAGGCAAACAGTGGAATGAGACCAGCCTGCTCCATAAAGACACAAAGGGCATGTCTCCATGCACATTTTGGTCCGAATCGAAATTGGATTCGGGAAGGGGTGTCCCCATGCATTTTAGATTTGGTCAAATTTCCACAGACCAAATTGCCCAAACCAGGATCAATCTAGGACCAAATTTGGTACTGGAAATAACTGTTCACATCACGGTATTGTGGCTTGGCATGCACTGCTTTGCGAGCCGAGCCTGCACATGGGGATGGTCCTGGCTTATCCTGTGCTCGCCATTCCTGCCCTGTGCATTGGAGATCACAACCCCTGAGATTTTTTGGGAGTAAATGGTGTTAAAACCAAAATGATGAGGGAGTTGAATGGCCTTCACTGCCCCACGTGACTCTTTTATACAAGTATTCCACCCCCGTTTCCCGATCGCCAAGATTTTTCTCCCTTTTCCACGGCAAATATTCCACTGCCCTTTCCCAATCACCAAGATCGGCATGATAATGGCTTGATTTTTCTCCCTTTTCTACTTGCCAGGTTTTCTCGTGGTTCCTGGGTGGAACGGAGGTGCGCAAAACAGCTCAACTGCTCAATTGCCACCAAACCTATGTAGCAGTTTTGCTCAAAGAGCTGGGTTTTTTTAATTATTATTTTTGCTATTCGGTCCTGGCTTCTCTGTGCTGCTAAAGGGGGGGGGGGGGAATGCGGCATTTGCAGCAGGTGGCACAGGGGTGGGCTGACGTCAATCCGGCTTCCAGAGGAGAGAGGGGGTGGAGAGGAGATGGCGCTGCTCCCCCATGCTGGGTTTTGGCGCGGTTTGCATGGGGACGGCTATATCCGCACCCAGCCTGCATCCAGCCCGCATTACTGGGAATGGCATGGGGACAGGCAACATTCGATCTCGGTCCCGCACCTGGTCAAATATGAGCCCAATCAGAACCAAATGGCATGCATGGGGATGTGGGAAGTGTGTTAAAAAGTAATTTCTAGGCCTAAACAATTTCTATTAACGTTTGGCTCTGATTCATTAGAGGAAGATGTATGAAAAATAATAAGATTTTGTTTTATTTTTTTCTCAGAACCAAAATACTTGATAGGCAATTGTGGTTGAATTAGAAATGCCTGTGCACCTTTATAGACAATATAGATTCTCAAATGTCAGACCATCACAGTACAGGTAGGCTGTTCCTGCTCTAAACTGCTTTACAGCAAATCCATTCAGAAGCTGTTTTTAGAAAGTGTGCATGTTGCTATTAACAAATCAGAGACATCTTTCTCCAGGCTGTATATCCCCAGTCAGCAGAATTCAAAGAAGTAATGCAATTTTAAGGTGAAAAACAGAGGATGCAACTAAATGCATGGAAAGTGCACCTCCCAAGATCTCCAAGGTTCGGGTAGCCAAATTTGCTCACCTCTAGAAGCCTGCACACCAGTCCAACAATGCGCATAGTTGCCCTTTCTATAATTCAGTAAAAACTACTTTTAGGTAGGGTGAGCAATGAAGTTGCCCGGAATGGAGAAGAACTGTGCAGTTTAGTGGTTGGTCTTTTAACCTGGGATTGCCTTGGACAACCCAAAAAAATCCTTAGCCAACGTCCAGCCATATTTTTTTCTAAGTCTCTGGATCAGGTCCCTAAGGAAATATCACTGCTGCAGGAGGTAGTGGGTTGTGCACCTTCTGCTCCAACAGTTAGCCTTTCCAGGAGCCATGGGGATGCCCCCCTTTAACCACATATGTCTCTTCAGTTACTACCTCTGGTATATAATTACCTCAAGGTGAAAAGGAAATGTGAGACAATTAGTTGCAGCCATAGTTACTAATCACTTAAGGAGATTATGGGTTAATGCATTCCCAGGTTCTTATTGTCAAACATGCCTTAGGGTCTGGTCACATGTATATAAATGGTTTCTTCTGACTGCAAAGGAAGAGGAACAGACAGACTCCCACACTGCTGTCCATTGGTTTACCTAATGAGAAGGTCGGCTCGCCCATTAGAGCAAAGCATATAGTATCTTAACAAATCTTGCTGTTCAGAATTTGAATCCAGTCTCTGGCCATTTCTGCACTGGGCCTTATTCTGGAATATATCCTGGAATGTTTGCATGCTATTTCAGACCATGGCAGGTATTGCTGCTGTAATTGGCACTAGCATGCAGACAGCAAGCCCCTGTTCCAGGATATATTCTAGAATAAGACCTAGTGCAGAAAGGACCTCTGTTTCTCCTTCATGGATTTTTCACTCCAGAGTTGCCTAATTCACTTTATTAAGCAGGGCCAATTTTCATGTGAGTTCCTACTGAATTACATCCACACAGAATCTCATCTATCAATAGCCCTATCCCTGATAGCACCTCCATTTAGTTAACTTGTCTTCCCATTTCACCAGCCTCAGTGGGTACCAGCCAGGCCTCAGTCTGCATAGAAGACACATCCCAGTTGTGTGTTGGTTAGATAAACGTCTCATGCTTTCTGTGTGATTCTCGGACTCTACTGCATTCCCGAAGTGCTATGACGCAACATTTCTTAGTTATTTTATTAATCAGAAGGATAGGCCTCACATAAAAATACTGTAACAACAGCAGCGGGGTGGGGTGGCCATAAGGACAAAATAGTAAGAACACCACACCCATTCTCAGTGGCTCAGACCTTCAGTCCATTATCTTCCATTACACATAATTTGGATCACGACTGTATAATGTATGCTACTATGTTCACTAACGACCGCTTTCATGTGGCTTTGAATAGAACTGTAGCCTCAACAGCATCTCTCCTACTCTGTTTTGACCACTATGGTAGCAGCTGTCGCTCAAGACATAGATCTGCCCATGCAGTTAACCAGGACTCAACCATGACTCAGGGCATCCAACAACAATTTTGACCCCTGGTACCACTTTCTGTCAGCTGCCTCATCTTCCACCCACCAGTCCCAATGGACATTGCCTATCACTGCACAACAGCGGGTTTTAAGTTTACAAGCCATGAATACTTTTCACAAAACATTGACTAGCTCCTTGCCTGCTTGGAAGAAGGAATAATACTTGTGAGCCAAAGGTTTTGGCAACTGTTTCCGAAAATCTGGTGTCTGAATTATCTGCAACACTAATGGAGGAAAATAAAACATTAAGACAAGAAATCCAGCCAATCTCAGTCTTTGTATATAAAAGGTTTGGAAACAGTTTGCTAAGAATATTTTCTGGGTCTTCTCACAGATGAAAATACGCTTTGGTTTATTTAATCCTTGTGTTAACTGACTTAATTGCAGTATTGGCAGGTTACTCAGTTTTTGATGGAAGCTTAGTAAGGTGAAATATGAAAGAGCGAGATAAATTAGAAATAAACTTACCATTCATTCTTAGAATTTTACAAAGTATTGTATTTTCAATATCACATCAGAATCAAATTGTATTTCTAGAAACTAGTCTGCCCTTAAGTCAAATGTGTATGTACTATATTACAATTATGTAATGCTGAGCAATCATTATTTAATGTGTCAGCAACTTTATCAGTATTCTGTGCAACTACTGAATAAAAGTTGCTGCTGCTGTATTAATATGGACACCATCACATAAACATCAAATGTGCAATGATATTTGTGCTATTTTTAGAGTGTTAATACATAATATTCCTTTTCTACACATCCTTTCCCATAGGATCTGCAGACCAGCAATGATAAAAGCAAAAAGTAGAAAGGTAATATAAAAATGCTATACACTCTGTAAATGGTTCAAGATGAAAACCTGAGGCATCTTAAATAGCCCTATCAGGAAAGTTTATAGCATTAAGGCCTCTGGGTTAAAACATGTTTAAATGACCAATCAAACATCCAGAGGATAGAGTTTCAAATTTTGAGTGCCCTGCCTTACATAGTTATCAACAGAGGCCCTTTCTGCTCTTGGCTTCATTTTGGATTATATCCCAGGGCCTGCTGTCCACCCAAGGTCTCCTGCAGAATCAGGAAAGGGTGCCATTTTTGTACTCCATCCTGGCCTGTAGCTTCATTTTAGGAAGGGTCTAGGCCAGTGATGACCAACCTATGACACACATGTCACAGGTGACACACCAAGCCCTTCTGGGTGTCACACATGGTCACCCTGGCACCTGGGCATGTTCTTGAAGTCTACACAATACCAACATTCAATTGAAGATTTAGCAACAAAAGTCAGTAATGTAAAGAATTATTTGTTTTTGCTTTTAATAAAATACATATATCAAAAATATAACTTTTTTACTAGAGCTACAAATACCACAAAATTATGGATATTTCTAGATGTGATACAGCACCCGAGTTAGGCTAGGTTTTCTTGCGAATCTTGACACACAGAGCTCAAAAGGTTCGCCATCACTGGTCTAGGCTTTCCCTGTTCTGCGCTAGTGTGCAGAAGATAGGTTCCTCCTATTCCAGAATTCAAGCGTGTATTAAGAGCCCTTGGTGCTTGGGTGGAGTAGCTAAATTGTAGCTGTACTGACATTTTACTAGGAGATTCCTATATAGTAAACCCCTGGAAATTTCCAAAGTCGCAATGCACATGGAATAACGGTGCCAAATCATTCTAGTGAGGTTGCCGGTGAGGAAAGGGGATATTTATCTCAGTCCTATGAAAATGTTATACATTCTGCAAATGGTTCAAGATTAAAACTTGAGACATCTTTAATTATAAGATGATTATAATTGTTTTTGCAATGAAGTAGTAAACAGCGAGAGACTTTTGAAGTCAATAATTGTCCTGTGAACCTTTTCTAGGAAATGGAGTTTACATTCTTAGTAATGTTCTTGTAAAAAATACTGCTACAAATGCTAAATCCAAACCAGCAGAGGCTTGTTTTACCACAGTCACAATAAACAAAACCAGCCTTTTTGAATCCTCACTAGTTCTGAAAGGGATTACTCTTTTTACTGGCATGTTCTCCAAGATCTATTGCCAGAACTCTCCTGCATCTTACCAGATGGGGAGCAGGAAGGGGGAGGGGTGTAGAATAAATCTGAGCTTTTCTAAGGCATCCATCAAGATGGTGCTGATTGTAACTGAGATCTCATAGCATTCTATCAGGAATAAATGTAATTTGCCTTTTGATTTGCACAGCACAAAGACTTGGGTATTAGAAATCAATCTGATCTCTCTGGTGATATCTGCACAGGAAGGATGTTGAATTTAGAGCAAATGTGTGCTGTCTGCACATCACCTGCTGCCAGTGCTCCCCAAAACTGCACATAGTGATTCCATGGCTGTGATCAGGAAGGGCAAGGGAGCTTCCCTTCCTGGCCACCTTCCCATTATAAGCTTAATTCAATTTCCCTAAACCGAAATAACAGAGCCAGATGCAAACGTGAATTTGCCTGATCCCATTACTTTCAGCCAGAATCGCGTTCAATCCTGATTCTGAGGACTGGATGGAGGAAAAATGGCAGCGGGCAGCCAGCGATTCTTTCCCCTCCTCTCCCCATTGCCCAGGGCACACAGCAACAGCGGCAACTCAAGCCCCCTTCACCCGTCACTGTCACAGTCTTTAAAACATTCACACATCTCACCCAAATTTCGGCTGCTTTTCTCCCTTTCCCCTTTTTTAAAGGTCAGAACTTTCAAAACTGCAACATCGTTATCAGGTGTGAAGTGGTTGGATTGCTACAGTGTAGCGGCTGCTTTAAGGGATGGATTTTTACAGTAAAATCACTATCTTTGGAAGCAAGTTACTGGGGGAGGGAAACACTACACACGCATTCTCATCTCTTAACACAGAACGGTTCCCACAGTAAAAAATGTAAAACGTTTCAAGCGCACGAACCGGAGTGAGACCTGTTGAAATGAGGATTAACATTTACAATGCTTTGGGGTGATTTAACACGCTGAAAGCGTGTTAAGCTAACCTGACGTGGGAACTGCGAGGATTGAAAACGGTTTGAAACTGAAAAAAGCTTATAATGGGAACGCTGGTGAGCTCCTAAACACTGTTCACAAGTTCTTCCATGTGCAAATACTCATTGGGGCTGGGCAGCTGCAGCTGTGTAGTTGTGAGCTGCATCATGATCACAGACCATTTGCACTTGGTGTACATCAAGTCCAGATGGCTCCCTATGTACCCGATCTTAAATTTCTCTGGAATGGTGTCCTAATACCATTCCGGAGAGCAAAGTGCAAACAGGCCTTCAGTCACCCATATATTTAGGATCAAAAAAGTTATTGGCTTTTAAAGCTGTCCCTGCTAAACACAGTACCATGTGAGATAAGGGGGCATGAAAGGGATAGTTGATCTGTTCAGATTTTGCTTCCTAACTATTTTCATATATCTTAAGACTAGATACAAATAGCTGTGTTTACCAACCTAATAAAGCATTCTGAGGAACTTGAAAACTTTAATGTTATCATGTTTAAGTTGGTCCTATAAAAATACTGCATCACTAGGTTTTCTTCCCCTCATATGAGTCAACACAGCTACTTTTCCTTTTGGCTACATAATTTGGCATTTTACCAGATACAGATACAAAACGTACTTCATTTAAACTAAACAGAAATAAGATAACACCTTAGGAATACTTGCATTTTCCTGGAAGATAGTTGAGTAATGTGCTCCCATGGGGTCAGTTTAAAGATCTCTGGGATCACTGTTAAACAAAAAGCATTTGAATCAGCAGCCAAATTACTGGAATAGCTTTATACTTTATCAGATACTGGAAATTAGCTCTTAAACGTAAGCCTTTTCCAGGCTGGGGCCCTTTCTGCACTGGGCCTTATTCTGGATTATAGTTTACCAACCACATGTTAATGCAGACTACAGAAGGCCCCAGACAGTTCCTGCTATGGTCTTCACCACCAGCATGCAGATGACAAATTCCTGTTCCAGATTAGAATCTGGAATAAGGGCCAGAGCAGAAAGGCCTGGGCCTTATTCTGAGATACATCCTGGAACAGGGGCCCACCACCTGCGTGCTAGTGCAGACTAGACGTATTTCTGAGATATACCCTGAAACATGGTCCTGTGCACAAAAAGTACTTTGTGAAATTGTCCTTCCCTGAGATAGTAGTTGCTCCATCTCTACAGGCTGCTTTATGTAACAAGTTTAATGAACATTTGGAAATCTCAAAGCCCAGTTCTTTATATCCTTAAAATGCAAAGCACTCTGGCAAAGTTGCTAGGTTTCTTTTAATACTATGAAGAGTCTGTAGCAACTTGCAAGTGGAATGTACAAATTATTTATTTAGAGTCATTTAAATAATTAACTCATATAATGCCAGTTTCATAAGTGCTAAGCAGGCTCCTTTAAAGAAAGATAAGAATACACATAGAATACTTTCACCATTGAAGGCATCTGTGATCCAGTAATGAATACATTATAAAACATTTACTTGAAAAGGTTTTGAGAGGACTAAAATCTTGCTTCTGTGAGTCTGGATTTTTTAGGGCCTATATAACATTCTGTGATTTCTTCCTTACAAGGACTGAGTAGTTCAGGTGTTTCACCATGATTTAGATTTAGAAACATAGGTTTAAAAACGGTGTCCCCCCACTCTTGGAATTTTAATAGCTTATGCCCCCCTTATGGTTGTACTATTGAACTGATCCTTATTTTTTTCTGGTTCCATGTGAAAATGTAAATGCATATGAATATATTTTTGATCTACTATATGATACATATGTGTGTATAGATGCATAATACCAGAACCTATATTATCTCAGGTCTGTTTACAGTGCTAGTACCAATATCGCTATGGTCATGCTTCTTGTATTTTTCCTAACATGCCAACCGAGGTTTGCCTGCATTTCCCCTTATCAATATAAATCTTAAGAAATACCTACTCTCTCCCGCCCAGCCAAACTGCTTCACTGGGCTCTCAGGTATGGTAACATTTTTACAACAGCACAATTTGGCACGTGGACTCCAGAGGGATGGCATTGAACAGTGGTTCTGTAATTAATTCTTGGACTCTTTAATACATGTTACCGTGGAATGGAATAGACAAAGCAGAAAGAACCAAAAAAGGAGCCGAGCATAAAGTGCTGAGCAACACTCCTTTTCAGGAAAATTTCCTGACCCGTCCCTAACTTAGGGCTTTGAGTCTAGGGTAGACATTCCTCTCGCCTTGGCATTATCAGAAAGCAATTAAAATGCCAATCAGCCCCCTGAAATCTTCCTCTTCCTGGGACCTTAAGGAGGCGATTATTTGCTCAGTCGGACAATTCGTCGCCTCGTTCGCCGACAGGGCAAATGCTGTTTTAAGGAACACAAATGCTGTTTTAAGCCCTTTCTGCACTGGGCCTTATTCCAGATTATATCTTGAAAAAGGGAGCTGCCATCCACATGCTAGTGCAGGTTATGATAGTCTTTACCCAGGGCCTTCCATAGTCCACACTAAGGTGAGGATAGCAGGTCCCTATTCCCAGATATAATCCAGAACCAGGGCCAGTGCAGAAAGGGCCTCAGACGCCCACTACTCTTAGGAGAATGAGCAGCCCACCTGGTAGAACGCGATGGGGGCCAGCGAGCAGGCCTGCCCTGCAAGGAGCGCCCGTCAGAGCGGCCCTTTTGCTCGGCGGCCCTTTCCCGAATAGACGCTGTTTCCGACCGGAATCCTATTACTGACGGACGCGTGAAGCAGCCCAGGAGCATCCGTCCGTTCTCTATCGCTGCCCGCGGAACGGTAAGGGAGGGAGGGAGGCGGCCGGGGGACTTTTTGGAAACGGGCAAGTCTACGCAGGGGAGGGAGAGCGTCGGTGTGAGCGGAGCGCCCCCCCCCCCCCGCGATGAAGCTCTCCAGTGCTGTAAGTAGCCTTTGGCAGGGTGGGAGGAGGAAGCGCCGTCGGGAACAACAACAACAGCAACGAAACAAATGCGACTGAGAGGGAAAGGGGAGATGGCTTTCCTATATACAGTACTATACGTGTTACTACTGTTGTTGTTATTCCAGGGGTTTGCGTGGTTTGAGGAATGGACTGACCGACACCCTGTAATCCACGCGAAGGTTCATTTTGCCACTCAGGCTCTGTTCACACCTAAATTTTAATTCAGCGTCAGTCCACTTTCAGAGTGAGGAAACGTACCCGCAGAGGGTCCGGCTGTTCTTTTTTGGGTTATCTAACTAACTCAGAAAATCCATCTTTGGCTTAGTAAGCTAACATGGAAAGAAAATTGCGAGTCATTTTTCTGATGGGTTCTCTCGTTTGGAAAGTGGACTAAAACTGGATTAAAGTTTCAGTGTGAACGCAGCCTCAGTCACTTGCAGGGTCTACTCCTAGTCTGACGGGAATATGATTCTGGGATCGCAGCATCTTGACAGCTTCTTACCAGGGCTTATTAGAGCCCAGCAGAGAGTGTGGTCATGTGTGCGCTGTGTCTAAACAAGCTGTCAAGATACTGTGATAGTGATGATGATGACAACATTTACAGGATTAAAAATGACAAAAAATAATACATACCATTTTAAATCAATCTAGTAATAAAATAATATTAAGACATAGATCCTCGTCAATGCTTTTGGAGGCTTGCTGAGATGTTTGATGTTTTTGCCTCAAACCTAAATGTGTTCAAACCTGAATGGAAATATATTACTGCAGTACAATTTGCTAATATCATCTCACTTGTGTTTGGCTACCATCAAGCTGTGGCCATTTCCTGGATGGCTGCATGGGTATCTCCATGGGCACCTCTAAATAGTTTTCTTGGCAGAGATACAAAAATGGTTTTCCATTGCCTACATCCAGGGAGAGGCTGGGGATTGAACTGGTAACCCTCAGCTTTCTTGGCTGCTAGCTTGCACTATCAGAGAGCTACAGCAACTCCAATCAGCTAAGCAACACCAACTGAATTTTGTGGGATTTATGTTTAAGTAAACATATAAAAGACTGCAGCCCTAAGTCTAGTATTAGTCTTGCTAACATAAATAATCTGTGCATGATTTTTAAAAAATTAGTATACAGGGAATGATCAACACTGTCAGAAGTCCCATTGTTAGAAGGTCTGACTGTTTCTCTTGTCAAAATCAGCAGATAAAGAGCCAGGATCACATTTTCCCATCTATGGATATTGAGACTTGCAAGTGGGGAAACTGGGAATAAAATGGGATTCCCTGTATTAATTAATTACTGTTTAAGCAAATCATATATTTAATATATGTAATGGAATGTAACTTGTCTGAAAATTCTCAGCAAATCTCCACAAAGGGGAGAGCATTGCTGAGAGTGCAGAGTGACTTTATGTAACATCCTTTGCTAATGTGGTAGCTTGTACATTATTTCTATTAGTCTCTCTCTTTTTTAATTTACACTTTGCCTTTCTTCCAGAGCACTCAAAGTAATAGATGTTGCTGTCCTTCCCTCCATTCTACCTTCTAAATAATCCCAGTGACATGTTAGGTTGAGTAACAGTGGCCAGCCAAGGTCTTCCTGTGAATCTCTGTGACTGAGTGGGTCATTGCATTTTAGACTCCCAGGCCTCATTGAACACATTAGCTGCAATGCTACAATACCTGATGCCACTTCTTTGTGGATAAAGAAATCATGCTTCCTCTAGCAACATGTAAATGTCCGTGTTCTTTAAGCTTTGTAGAAAATAATGCTTTAAGCTAATGTCTTCTGATCATTCAGTTTACTGGATCTTGGGTTTTTCCTTTGCAGATCCTTAGCCATGGGGGCTATGACTCTGATTTCAGTGATGATGAAACAGGAGAGAAGTCTGATCAACAGAAGAAGAGGTAACATCTTGCCATCTGATTCTTGCGTTTAAATGATAGCCTCATAGAGAATGCTGTCTCCAAGGGTCAGTGGGCCAGTGTGAAAGAGAGAGAAGGAAGTGCCTTGACCATTAAATGGCTTTATGTTTTATGCTCTGTTCCACTGATGTGTTGCCAGTCTTCCAGAACAGCATTCTGTGTTAACCAACCATATTTTTGTTTGTCTCTAGCTGGGTAGCAGTAGGCTTTGTAAGGAAAGGACCTGTTAGAAGGAAGTGAATTGCTGAGGCTGCATGATGATTGTTTTCCAGTGCTTTGTTACGACATTTAAAGAGGAAATCCTGAGCATGCTTATTTGGGAATAAGTCCCAGAGAATGTATTACAGAGAATGCATTATATGTATTCATGGGTGTTTTTCCACTGTCACTAGAAGTACCCATTAAGTACCCATTAATGGGTACTTAATGGGTACTTCTAGTGACAGTGGAAAAGCACCCCTTTTCTATAAGCTGCCTTCCAGAAGTAAAGACAGGACAGGATTAAAATACTTAAGTAAAACAATTTAAGTGGGCCCTATGGAAGTAGGCATGGACTGTAACCCTGTCATCAGGATACCTTTGAAAAAACTGCTTTTAGGATATGAAATTATTGTTTTGCAAACAGGTCAAATTCTGGTTCTCACTCACTCAGCTGGAATGCTTGGCGTGAGTGCAGTGTGAGAGTTCTTAAGCATCCGTCTTGGGTTACAGATTACTAGACCTTACCCCCACCCCCAAGTTGTCATGTGTTGCATATACCAGGCCACCCCTAAGCCATCTTCATCCTAGCATGTAAATGTGACCTCAGGCACTCAGCTACATTATAATAAAAAATGCATTATAAAAATTGCACGTCATACAAAACATTGCAAAATAAGCCAGAACACACGCGCACACAAAAACATTGAGACAGCTGAGGCCAAGTGGAGTTCGGAGCAGGTGACAAAAGGCCCCAGTCCCACAAAGAATCATCTCCTCCAAGATGTCTGTGCCCAGCCAAGCTGGAGAGTCATCCAGAGGGCAGATGGTGTCGGCTGCCACCACTAGACCACCCCTTCTAAAGGGATGACAAGGTTCTTCTCCTTGGGCAGGGTTCCCGTTTACAGTATGGATAATTTTCTAAAAGGAAGATTAAAGCAGTGGCTGTGAGGTTTGCTGTCAGTACGCTGCAAAGTACTGTGAAGTGTTGGTGAAGACTCCCTTGATGCTTGCTGTCCAAGCTAGGTTGCTGGTGTTCGGTGTGAAACTTCTGTACATTATCATCTGTGCTTTTTCTTTTGCATACCAGAAGCAGTGATGAGGCGTTGCTCCAAAAACCATTCCAGAAAGAAAAGCAAGTCAAAGTGGCCCACAGACAAGTGGCCACAGCTGAATGGGACAGGTACTTCCCTTTATTTATCAAATGTTTTCAGAACACCATTAAGCACACAGTGTTTACAATGAGATTTTTTTTCTCCTTAGAGAGGAAGCAAGAAATCGAAGATTTCACTTAATAGCAATGGATGCTGTATCCTTTAAATATGTATGATATTGATTAAAGGGACATTTCTACTTCTTGTTTGGTGTGGGCAGCAGGAAATAATGTGAAAGAGTCAATTGTTAACAAAGTTGTTTTTTAAAGTAAGCTGTCATTTTCTTTTATATGAAAAGGAGGTTTCTCCCTGGCTAAAGTCAAATAGCAGCCACTGATCAGTTTGTTGTTGTTGTTATTATTGCTAATGCTTAGGTCCTGCAATAAGGTACAGTGGGGTTTTATTGATACCCTGTTTTGGCCAGGGCACTTTTCTGGTGCTGCCTGCTGGCATCTTTTGGGTCTGTTGCATGTGGATTGTAAAACTGCCGCATTTGAGCAGCTCAGGCTTTCTACATGCACTCTCTCCTGAGAGCAGATGTAGAAAATTTAGGAGCAGTAGAAAGAGGAGAGGAGAAATGCTATTCCATTGAGCTTTCCCCCCACTCTTTGTCAAATTAAAGTCAAATTGGCTGAAACAAAGATTGATATGGATTGCTGTGATTTGTACCACATTTTCATTCCTTCCCTCCTTCATACGCAATCAAGGCAGGAATCCACCTTTCCTCAATTGGGGCTGTCCCTGGGTAGGCATTTTCTTCCTGTGAAGTGGTAGGGAAGTATGCACACAATAGTCTTCTGTAGGGATGTGCATGAATGTGTTTTTTGTATTTGATACAGATCATATGTACAAATGAATACGAATAGCATATGGATCCCATATACGAATCCTATACGAATCTGTTAACTATCATTGTTTTATTGAGACTTTATACTCTGTTGTTATTTTGAATTTTAAGATTTTAATTGAAAATATTTTTTTAAAAGGAAAAAAGCGTGTGTGAAAATAAGGTTTTAAAGATTATGAAAAATGTCTTCAAGAACAAGGCATATCCAAATTGCAATATGGGTTCATTGATGACTCAGAAGACTTCAACTGTATTTTTCAGATTTTTTCACTAACATCAAGGAAACATATTCCATTCCTTCTCTTCTCCTTAGTTTCGGTAATTAATTCAGTTGATAAATAGCTTGCTTATCTGCATGAGTTGAAGAGTCCTTAGTTGAACTTAGTTTGCATTTGACCTGTATCAACAGTAGTTATTAAGTTCACCTGTCTGCACCTTGCCCTGTATTATTTAGTTCTTGTTCTTTGAAAGGAAAGTGCTCTTGTAATAGGCTAAGTGCTGAGTTGGTAGAATGATCAATGATTTATGATGCTATGCTGTCCTGGCTGGAAGCCAGTTATTGGGAGGCTACATTTATGGATATTTTTAATCAAAGTGTCTCTTACATAGAGAAGGAATTCTAATACAAATACATATGCTGTGTCTTGTAGTTACAAACCTGCAATTATTAAGCTGCCTTTGATTAAAAATAGCCATCACATTACTTACTTACTTGCACTTACTTACTTATTTACTTGCATTTTTATCCTGCCTTATACCTGGAGGTCTCCAAGCGGGTAACAACATTTAAAATCAAACATTAGTAAACAATAACAGTAGGTATTAAAACAATGGCATCTGCAAGTGGGAAGAGAAAAGTAACCCATTTAACCAAAGGCCAGAGCAAAGAGGTGGGTCTTCAATGCCTTCTGAAGTGTGTACAGTGAAGGTGATTGACACAGCTCAAGGGAGAGACTATTCCATAGCCTAGGGGCCATCATTGAGAAGGCCCTCTCACATGTGCCCACCCCTTTTGCTGCTGAGAGTGGTGAGACAACCAAGAGGGCCTCCCCTGCAGATCTTAAGACAAGGGCAGGTCAATATGGGCGTACATTCCTTTGATACTTGTGGCCCAAGTCATTTAGGGCCTTATAAGTCAGAGTTACCTTGAGTTGGGCTCGGTAGGAAATTGGCAGCCAGTGCAACTCTTTTAAGACCAAATAAATCTATGGACCATCACTTTAGAAATTACTGTTGCATTTGGGATATATATGTCTATTTTCCTCTCATCTTCCTTTTCAAATTGGGAAAACTTTGTTATAGACTTTATTTTAAGGCATAAAAATCTATTATTAGTTTTATCCATCTCTTCATCATGCAGACAGTTTTCTCAGTTCCTTCAGTAGGACTTCATATGTCCTATTGGTCATCTCCATGTTACTAAACCCGTGATTTCCAACCTGAGGTAGAACTACCCCCAAGGATACAAACTACAACATTTAGGGTATGTGAAAAAAACCTGAATAATGGCAGAAAAAGATACAAACGTCAATAGTGTAAGAAAGCTATGTTAATCGCAAACATTTTGCTAATATGAAGGCTACAGTTTATGGAAATAACCTACCAAGATTATGCAAGTAAACAAAAGGTTGGGAACTAGTGTGCTAGACAAAGATTATCTTCTAGTGGTATAAACTAGATTTCTCTCCCAGCCTCTCAAACTTTTTTGTATTCTGGGCTATTATCCTAGCTTCTGGCTTCCTAGGAAGGCTTGGAATGTTATCACTTCTTTACTTAATATTAGCAAATATTATTGTTAGCGAATCACAATGGCAAGGGAGTGGAGTTGCACCACTCACAGTCTGCCTCCAGACATCACGTTAAAAAGGTGTGGTTTACCTCTAGTCCAAAGTAAAATGCTTCTGGAGGGAAAATGGCTTGCTTCCCACCTATAGATGATATTCTGCAGTTTGAACATTGGAGCAGCAAGGATTTTTCCTTTCATGTGTCCAGCCCCTCCCTGTGTTCTCAGCTCTGATATGTCTATGTGTTCTCAGATGAAGGGGAGTTTTCATATAGTTTGCCTCAAAACATGGGGAAATGCAGAGTAATTGAATTCTCTGCAGCCCGAAACCCTTAAAACTACAGTACTATTTTTAAAACCCGGAATATCAGGTTATAATGTACAACTACAGTGGAGAATCTTTAAACCTGTCTGTCAAATAGAAAGCTCCTGCACTGTCCACATACATTTTTAACCCTGTCTGGATGCATCCACAATCTCTTTATTACCCTAATGTTTACAGTTAAAGGATCTTGAGGGGAGACCTAGGAATGGCCCTTCCTGAATCTTTGGGGAGTAACCGCTAACCATGCAGTTGATATTTGACTGTTCAGAACTTAAGCTCAATTGTGAAATTACGTGGAGCTTGAATTTAATTTAGCTTTTACTGTTAATTTATTCGTTTAGCTTTTACTGTTCTTCACGTTCCATTGTTCTAAAAAGCACAACAAGACTGTAAGCGTATGCTCTTGAGCAGCATGCACTTGTAGGATGGGATGAAATTGCCCCCAGATTAACAGAAGAAAATCATTATTCATCTAGAAACGTTATATAATTTTCTTAACTACACTCTTCTTGTAACTTAACCTTCATTGCAAATGAGCTTGATATCCAGCTCTTTGTTTCTTGTATGAGGCAAAAATGTTTCCTTGGTTGCCGTGAATGGATAAGCCTTAAATATTGGTAGAGAAAAATGCAAGTTACGTTCCTTAATTTTTGTCAGTATGCAAGACATAAAAAGTTGGTGAATGACTATATTTTATACTATGGAGGTAAAAAAGAAGACTTCAAACGCTCTGGGTGAGTATGGTGTAATTATAGAAGCTTGTCTGCTTCAGCAAAATTACCAAGCCTGCAATCTTATGCATAAATAATAGAAAGCAAATCAAAATGAAATCAATAGGGTGTGCTTCTGAGTACTGTAAATATTTATTAGGATTGGGCCATAGCTAAGTACTCATTTCATCCTGCTTTTGTACACTTGGTATAAAGAGAAGAACACTTACATGACCCTGCAGATGAAATCAAAAGCCCTTTCTGTATATAAACATAATGTTCCTTGTGGGAAATTGTTATTTTCAAAGTAGCAGTCCAGCAATACATAATTTCTAGCTGAACTTTTGATTCAACTCCTGTTACACAGTAGTTTCAAGTACTTGGTTTATTAACTTTTTGTGATCTGGACATGAAACAAAAGTCTGAACAAATACAACATGCCTGAACAAGTAATCTTGCAGCATATTGTTTAAAACACTAATATTTACTGTATACATGTATGTCTTTAAATATATTCATTTATTTGTGTATTCTAAAGAGAAAAAAGCAGTGCACACCACTTTTATCTCCTGAAGTTTATTTCATTTATCTGCATTTTAAATACATAAAATTACCTGAAGGCCTCAGGGGTCACAGCAATAAAAACAAAATATAAAATGAGCACACTGAAAAAAGAAACACTGCCAGAAAGTGGGGAGGGAAAGCCAGGATGAATAGGTGCATATAAAGTCATGGTGCCTAATACATCTCAGTGTAAAGACTATTCTGTAGGGGCTGAAAGCCCACGAGACCTTTCATGCTGTGAGAAATCACACCCTGGGAGTGTTGCAAACTTTCGTAGTCAGTGAAAGTCCGTGCATAGTGGGTAGTAGGTTTGATCACAGTGATGGGTGTTCGGCCTTTGCTCCTCATTTGAGCAAAGCACATCAGTTTTGGGTTCACTGTGGACTGAGAAGTAGATCATGAAGATCAAAGTCTACCTCTCCCCTTTGATACTCTACCTCTCCCCTTTGTAAGTAATATTCATGAAGCTTGTAACCTGGGCAAGGCCTGCTTAGTTAAGAGAGCTCTCTGAAGCTCAGGAAGACCAAGTATGCGGGAAATCTAAATGCTGCCTGCATGGGCAGTTACTGTAACCTCTTTGTATTCACTTATAGATCCAGGGAGGTATTACTGAATTTATGTCATGCCCTAAGACGGATTTTATTTCTGAGACTGCATTTCCTTGAGGGGGGATAGTAGCACCTTCTGGGTGTCTTTTTACTCTGCTCTTCACCTGGCACCAAGAACAAAAGTTTTCCTGGCTTTGAAGTTGCTGCATGACCCTATTATACGGATGTGCAAGAAATGGTTCTGGAAACTGGCTGTCTTCGGCACATCATGGAATAGGACAGGAAGCTGCATAAGGCAGGGGGTTCACTCACATCTCTGCCACCCATCTTCAAAGTTTATTTTGCTCCTCCCCCCTTTTCTCACTTTACTTGATGCAGGATATAAAACACACAAATATTCCAAATAAGTTATTCTATCTCTCTGTGTGCTTATAAAATTCACCCAGTGCACCCTTTCTCCCCTCTTTTTCAGAGAAAATGACAAGACTGACCTTGATATTATAAGGGAAAACCATAGATTTCTGTGGAGAGAAGAAGATGAAATTGATATGACCTGGTAATTGGGGTTTGACTAGGCTTCTTAATATCTTCTTTTTATTAAAAGTTGCTTGAAATGTTTTTAAAAATCTAATACTGCATCTCCTTGTCTAGGAACATAAGTGATTGAAACCCACTATTATTACCGAGCACCAAGTAAATGTATGCTTTTATTTTAAAAAAGCCTTCAAAAATGAGGCAGTTGTTTCTCTGAGGGGAGTTCAATGTAGTCTTATACTCAATGGTTTGTTATTATTTGTCCATTTTCTGCAGGATGTAGGATTTGTCAATTGGTTTTTTGATTGCCTTAATTACCCATATTAGTAAGAAAATAGAGGCACCTCTGTTTTATTCAAATAATGAAATTTCTCTGTAGGAGAGGTGTGGAAGGGTCAGAAATTCACTAGAGTTTTTTTCGTACACTATGGGAATCTTGCTTGTCCTAATATTCAGGGTATTGCTGCACTTACGTTAGATCCAGAAAATTGGGCACAAAGTCCCCTTCAAGGACTTTCTGTCCGTTACGTTGGTGTGGACTAGAGTCCCCACTCACTGCTATTTTGCTCCCAGATCATGAGAGCTTTGGGGCTGGTGCAAGGGCTGAGCTAAAACAATGTCGCAGTACAGACAAGGTAATTAGCGAACAAGGAAATAGAAATCTTATTGTAGGGTCATCATCATCGGAAAAAAAATTGTAAGTGAACCGCAAAGGCTTTTGGAACAAGTATATTTTGAAGGAGGAAGAATG
This sequence comes from Aspidoscelis tigris stejnegeri, assembly GCA_023333525.1. Classification (NCBI taxonomy): domain Eukaryota; kingdom Metazoa; phylum Chordata; class Lepidosauria; order Squamata; family Teiidae; genus Aspidoscelis; species Aspidoscelis tigris. The sequence goes on along the minus strand of JALMGA010000002.1, from coordinate 82,517,509 downwards.
TATCAGAAAGTATCTAATATTACAGTTTTACTGTTAAATGTAGTTTTTAAAGAAGTAGGGTCCTAATCAGATGTGAAAGTCCCTTGTGTTCTGTGTTTTGGGCTTTAGTTTTTTACACACTTTTTGGAATGAGCTCCTGACACAGAGCAGAACTTACAGCTGGTATGCTGTAGTCAACTCCAACTGAAAGATGCTTTTTCTTCTGAATTTTTCCTGTGTAGTTCCATCGTAATTACAGACTTGCAATACTTTGACTGAAATTTTTCAACATTTTAATTTTTTTTGCTTAAGCCATAATAATTTCTTCTTTCAGGGAAAAGAGGCTTAGCAAGAAATATTACGACAAGTTATTCAAGGAGTATTGTATTGCAGATCTGAGTAGATACAAAGAGAACAAGGTAATTGATTATCTTAACTTTTCTTATTTGCTGTTGGGCATGGCCAACTCCTGGTTGACTGCATGGGGAACTCAATGGGCACCTCTATCTAGTTTTCTATCACCTCTATGCAGTTTTCTTGGCAGAGATACAGAAGTAGTCTACCAGTGCCTACTTCCTTTATTATTTAGGCAAAGTTGAATAATAGAATTATAGATTTGGAAGGGACCTCAAGGGTCATTGAGTTTCAATCCCCTTCTCAATGCAGGATTTCCTAAATCATCCCAGACAGATGTAGGTCCAGCCTCTGCTTGAAGACCTCCAGTGAAGGAGAACTCACTACCTTCCGTGGCAACCTATTCCACTGACTGATCAGCCTCACTGCCAGGAAGTTTTTCCTAATATCTAATCTGTACTGACTCCCTTGGAAGTTTCATACCGTTGTTTCTAGTCTCCCATCATGTGTAAGTGAGAATAGGGACAATCTCTCTGCACTGTGATAGCCCTTTGGATACTTGAAGGCCGTGATTATGTCTCTTCTCAGTCTTCTCTTCTGTAGGCTAAATATTCCTAGATCCTTCAACCTAGCTTAGGGCTTGTGTAAGTATTGATTTCCTCATTTATAATTTCTGTTTCTTTTGTCACTCAGAGCACTTCGGTCAGTTGGGTGATCTGCCACTTCTTCAGCCTAGCTTCCGCTTAACTTTAGCAGGACAGATCCACGAACCTTTAGACTAGGCCACAGGTTTCACAAAATTATCACAGGATTTTTCTGGAATGGAGCAACTAATTTAACCTATGAGTCGTTCTCCAACTTGAGCTAAGAGGAAGGCAAGGAATGTGTGACTTGAGGTCTTTTTACTGCTCTGTCTATAAGACCTGCCCAGTTTAGTTCCTTGACTTAGAGGTATTCCTTTTTCTTAGCCCAATTCTGATGCAACCTTTCTTTTCTTCTATATGGAGCTAATATACTGTAATGACTGGTGACTGGCCTCATTTTCCTTAGCTTCGTATCTGAACAATTGAAGAATTTTGTAATTTTTTTTAAAAAAAGTTTCTCTTAGGTTTGCCATTGTAATAAAAATGGGAAGAGCAGTTTTATACTGAGTTTTTCAAGAGTTCTTGGTATATGGCAAAAGTATCAAGTAATTTCTCACATGGTAGTAGCTTTATTGCATGCGGCTTTAGTTATCCAAACGGCCCTCTTGAAAATAGTGTTTCTGTTAAGTACACCATCCTAACTACCTCCACAGTAAATCCTCCATCTTATTTGAGCAAATATTTTGCGTATGTGTTAATAATTTGTTCACAGTCGTGAAAGTCAGAAAGCCTTCTGGCTATTGACTACAAGATCACATGTGTTCTAATTGACAGAAGTTTCTTACTAAAGCTTTACAGTTTGTTGTAGTTAATATATTTGGTAGACTGGATCAGGAATATTCCATTAATGTCCCAAATGGCAGTGCAATTCATATTAAAAAATGACACTTCCGTGAAATTCTAGTCTTGATCTAATCCAAAAAGGACAGTCAATGTTCTTCTGAGGCAAAGTGGTGAACATCATGTGTAAATTTTCCCTGAAAAAAGTATTACAAAGATGTAATGCTTTACCATCATGGGGTGCTTGTCTTTTTTGAAATTAATAATTACATATTTCGAAATCAGTCAAAGGAAGATACATTGAACTCAGCTTAGAAATATGCCAATTCACAGGCGATATAAAGTGGTTTCATGCTTATTTGTATCCTGTTTGAGCACTGTAGCAATTGTAGAGATGTCGTTGGCGTTTGTCCAGAAGAGGTAGACATAACATGATACTCTGGACTCATCTACACTATAGCTTGGCTAACAAGTGGCGAGTGCATGTACACTACTGGGCTGTGAATTCCCTGGGAGTGGAAACTTTCCTAGGAGATTTTATCCTGCCCTGGCACCAAGAGAAGTTGCTAATAACATTTAGGTGTCACCAGTGAAACTGGCTAGGATGCCAGTAAGGGTGATACACTCCAAACAGGGCAGTGTGGACACAGGAAGGAATTGTTCTACCTTTGCGTTCTGTCCCTTGCAGGCTTAGATGCTGTTTTGAGTTGCAGTGCATGGAATACTACTTGACATTGGGTTGTTGCTGGAAAACACTGTGTGACCAATGGCAAATTGAGAGTATTACTAAATAGTCACTATTTGGGATTTAGGTCAGCATATTTGGAACTGCCAGCTTTATTGTGCAGTGTTCTTTGCAGTCTTTCTTCCTTTTCAAAAAGAGGTCTGGGAAAGATGCATTTGAATGAAGATACACATAGTAGGCTTATTCATTACTCTGGGCTTATTAAAAGTAAGGAGGAAAGAGAAGGACTATTGGATTCATAGTCATATTTTGTATTAGTTTCCTAGCATACTCTAGTCCTTTAAGCCTTATCCTCACAGATAACTTTGCATTGATTACTGTCTGTTTCACTGCATCCGGAGCGGCAGCTTGCAGGTTCTAGTCTGACCGCCAGCTGCCGTCTCAGGAGTGTGGGGCTTGGATAACCCCTGCAGCCTTTGTCCCTTCTTGGCTTTCAGTCCCACTCTGATCTTTGTGGGCTTCTTCCCAGTTGCCGCTGCTTCTCAAGTACTTGTAGAACTTTACAGTAAAGAATTAGGAAAGAATTACAGTAGGCTTGCCTTCAGGACAGTTTTAAAAAACAAATTATGAATGCATAGATGACTTCCCCTTGTGCTAAAGTTACCTTGCAGTTTGAGTGATTTGGTCTCCTAGCATTATTGAAATAAACCCAGAATTTAATTGCTCCCCTTTATATATGGGCCTAAATGTGCATGTATTTTGGGGGGGCATTTGAAAATTGTATTCGTACAAATAGATCTCATTCGAATGTGGTAAAATTCTATTCGGGACGAATCTATTTGTACATCTTCCCTTATATAGCCCTGGGAGAGTCCTGAGATCAGCTAGCCAGACAAAGCTGGCCACTCCCAATCTAAGGGAGATACGCCTTGTTCAAACTAGAACCAGGGCCTTTTCCTGTGTAGCCCCAACCCTGTGGAACACTCTCCCACAGGAAATTAGGGCCTCTCCATCCTTGATGACGTTTAGGAGAGCCTGTAAGACCTGGCTGTTTGGGAAGGCTTTTGGTCAGGGTGGTTAATAGACAAAATAGTAGCCAGTTGGACTGGGGTGGTTTTACGAAGGTTTTTATGCCCCTGGTTAAATGATCCTTAAATTAGAGGAATTTTTTGATAAATGGTATCGTCTGTTGTAATGTTTTAAAGCACTAGAATGAAGTGTGTGTTTTTAATCTTGTTAGCCGCCAAGGTGGAGATGGTGCGGGATAAAAGCTAAATAAATAAATAAATATTCGTATGGGCATTTGATATGTATCTGATATGAACAGATACATATCTAATATGAATAGATACATATCTGGTACGAACAGATAATCTGATATGAACAGATACATATCTGATACTTTCCCCCAGCTTAACGAATGTCTGAACTATTTGTACAAATGTCCAGAAACCTTTGTATTCGTACAAATGTTAGCATACAAATATTGTAACATTTGAATTAAGTTTGAATTTCCGAATTCAGCTGAATTTGGCCTAATTTCAAATGTTAGAAATATTCTTGTGCATCTCTTCTACCAACTAAATATGCCATTATACCTAAAATACTTACAAGATATGGAATTGCCTTTGCAAAGGTCTGATTAAATGTTCTACCTTCAAATCTATTGAAGGGTAGATACCAACATATCCCTATTACCCTCAGAACTTGTCCATGTAAAAATGGTGACATAGAAACAGTAGAACATGTTCTTTTATTTTGTAATCTTTGTAACATTGCCCATCAAGGATTAATAAGTCCCAAGCTGAGCCCATATCAAGGGAGACCCGATTTGGAATACATCAGATTGCTGTTAATTGATACAAATCCTGACATGACCCTTTTGGCCATAGCTATAAAAATGAGGGAGAAGTTAGCAAATGAAACCCTGCAATTGAGCAACCTTGACTAAAGATAACTCTGATTCATTGTAAAATGAAAAAATGAAAAATATATGAAAAATATACTTAATCATATATATTTTAAGTTGCTTTTATTGTCTCTCATTGTAAATAATTTTATGTTTTTAAGGATTATCTTTTGAGTCTGTAGACTGAAATAAATTTGATGATGATGACAATGAAATAAAATAATGTGTTGTTTTTCTCCAGCCATCTCTCAGTCTTACTGAGCAGTAGATACAGTTATGCTAAATTATACTGACAGATACAAGAGCCATGTAAGGATTGAGGCCTTAATATGTTAATTATAAAATTATAAAGTAGAACTATAAATGTATTTGATGTCTCTAGGATTGATCTGAGGCCAGAATATCATTACTTATTCATATTTCAATCATACCTGGGGTCCTTATGGACCGGGATCTGTGAGTCAGTTGGGTGGTGTGAGATATGAAGCCTCGCTTTGATATTTCCACATTGGCCTTTGATCTGTCCAGTGCTGTAATGCTGTTTGGAAAGACTAGAGCAGCAATTGGATCAGGAGTGTTAGCAGCTGAAACACACAAAGGATTTCTCAGTTGCACTGGGTATATTTGATGCCTCCAAGCTGGATTTTTCCTGAGTGTGTACATGCAACATAGTTTCAATGCATCTTTTATTTTTCAAACAGTTTGGTTTCAGATGGAGACACGAGAAAGAAGTTATAGCAGGAAAAGGCAAGTTGCCGTTGTTTTTGTTTTCTTAATTAGCTTAAGGCTTCAACCTGTATGAATTGAGTCTTGCTGTGCAAATCTATAAACAAACGATGGCTATATTAAGATCCTAGGTTTTTTTAATGTTCTTTTCTTTCTCCATAAATTAGAATTTCAAAAACCTCAAAACAGGCCAAGTCCCTGGTGGAGAATGGAGATCAATAATATCGTTCACCACTAAGGGGCGCAAGCAGAGTACTAAAGCTTTCCTAGATAACAGTTGTGTAATGCTATTAACTTATTCTTGCAACTCAGGTTAATTGTGCATATATTTTGTTATGCAGTCAGAGGAGAACCTTCTGAAGTGAAATCCTGTACGTGTTTAAAGTCTGCTGTTTGCTTTGTATTTAGTTTGAATGATTCTTAAAACATGATTATATAAGATGAAATGTGAACAAAAAGAAAGACCTGCAGATTTTAGATATATATATATTCATATATATGATTAACCAATCACATATGAAGGATGCAAATAAGTCATTACATCCCTAAGGGTCTATCAGTTCTTTGAAATATTACGTTAGTCCAAAGTTTGTCTCTTAATGAGGCACACAGAAGCAGTTCAAGAGATTCAAGGCCAGATTCGGGCATTGCTCATCTCTTATCTGCTTGCTTCTTTCCTCTGCTTCATACCTGCATTAGGCTTAGTTGTGCACATCCTGCTAACTTCTTTAATTCACTCATTGTATTGTTCCAAACTCCCATAATCCTCCTCACAAAATTCCATTTGGGCTTCACAGCCCTGACATGACATCTCTCTCCCCCCCCCTGAAATATTGCAATTCTTAGCTTCCCAGTCATCATTTAATAAAACAAATTAGTGATTTTTAACATTAATTCTAGCAACCTAGAACATACCTCAACATCTGGTTATTCCAGAAAAGTGAAGCAGGTAATATAGTATATGCGAAAACATAGTTTGACTTGGCCTCCTGATTTTGGCTAACACTCCTCTTGTTTCTGGAAATCATCCAATTAGTAAAGCTTATTTTACTACTGCTGTCTTCCTTATGCTCATTACTTGAAGTATGATGGATTAAAAAAAAGACTTATTTGTAGGTTTCAGACAGAAGTTTGAGTATTTTAATTGATACCTCAATTAAATATCACTGTCTTCCTGAAGGCTACAGTCTTAATCCTTTGAGTGAGAGTTTATTGTCATGGTTATAGTAGGTGTAACGGTTGCTTACTACTTTGTGTTTTTCAAAATAATCAGAACGAGAGGTCTTCTTTAGTAGTTATCTTTTAACGAAGATTTATTTGTTGCTGGAAGGAGTATATGAACATCTACGTTCTGTATTCTTTGATTGCAGCTTTAGCATTTCAGTTGGTTTTATGCGGCAGAAGTATCTGAGGACACTGTCAATCCATAGGTTAGCAGCTTAGGAAGAACATTCTGAGGTTAATCTTTCAAAATCAGTTCTGGAGCTGAGCCTATTAATACCAATTAATACCAATTGTTATCACCAGCTAGGCGTATAAATGCATCCTTCTCTGAGAGACTGCACGTTATTTTGTGTTCTCTGCACAGGATTAGGGACGCCAGAGTGTGAATGTCATAAAATATGCAGTGTTGTGATTTCGTTGAACAGGCCAGTCGAAAGCTATGCTGCTACATTTGCATGCCTTCATTGAAGCGCAGTGCATTTTTCAAATTACACATCTGCGCAAGATCTCAGTCTTGAGAACTGTATCACTAGGTGGATGTAGCTAGCAGGATTTATAACTTGCTTGTTCTGGACAGCATCCCTCAATATAAGATGCTAATCTGCTTTTGGAAAAGCCCTTGTGAATATAAAGCATGTCAGGCTGAGACTGAAGGTGCCTCCAAACGCAGTTTAAAAACTGCAGATTTTGGGTTTTTTTTACCATACCTGTGGTAATCCCAATATACTCCCAGGATAGTACATTAAAAAGTGCAGTATAGGAATGATGGGAAATCCAACTCTGATGCCAGGTTTAGCATCATGCCAGATTGTTTATAGTGTCTGTCCTCTCCTGCACTTTTGGGTTTGCGCCGAGATTGCCGTCTGCTGTTTGGCAGGGCTGGCAAGAAGTAATTGCAGGATCTAAACAAGGATTTCTTTTCACTGTTTATATTATTAAACACAACTTTAACAATCATCTCAATTGCCAGTAGCTTAACTTGTGAATAGAGTCCTTTTGAAATTAATTCTGTTCTTGTTTTGACTGCTTTCCAGGTCAGTTTTACTGTGGAAGTAAGCACTGCGATGAAAAAGAAGGCTTGAAGAGCTGGGAGGTGAACTTTGGTTATGTTGAGCATGGCGAAAAGAAGAATGCGCTTGTTAAATTAAGTGAGTTTCTCAGTCACTTAGCTTTAGCATTTATGGACTTAAAAATGCATGATTCTTTTTTCCCCCTGGTTTTAAAAGCATCAGTATTTTTTAAAAGAAAAACCAGATTAGGTGTTTTGTATTTACTCAAAAATTGCATAGTTTACTAGAAGAGAATGGAGTCTAGTTTTATGTAAAACCAGCTAGTGTTTGGACACTGATTTCTACAGAACATAAATTGATTTTGTCAAAGGCAAGCTCCCAGCAAGAAGAACCTAAGTTGGAGGCAGCTGTTGGATGATTTATATCCGAGCACCTCCATATTTTCAAATGGTTTGTTTTCTGTTTAAGTATTTGAAAGTGAGGTCAGTTCCACACTGGCCAATATACCAGACTGGACCAGGAAGAATACTGGGAGCCCCCCTTACACATGCTGATGAGGCCTCCTAGAACACTGGTCAGAGTTACTTTAAAGCTGCATCCAGACCTCACTTACTTGTTCTGCTATACAGACGCTCCTTATCTACTGATCCAGTAACGGCGTTTTCACTTTCCCGTGGTGACTGGATCAGCACAGGGAGAAAGGAGGTCTTCCCTGGCAGGTGGCATTTGGCCTACCTTAAACTCTTCCAAGGCCTGGGAGGAAATGGTCCCAAATGGTGTGCAATTTCCCATAATTCCTTTGAAATCCCACCAGATTTCACAGGAATTATGGGAAGTGGAGTGCGTCTTGAGTGAGATTCCCCATGATTCCTGTGAAATCCCGCCAGATTTCACTGGAATTATGGGAAATGGAGTGCATTACCCAGTGTTCGTTATAATCTGCAATTTTACGTTATCTGCAGATATTGCGGCCCGACTGTATTTAGATATTCCAGAATAGATCATGAGTATTTTGGAACAGCTACATTTTATTCCTGAATATCCAAATATAGCAGACTAAATAAGCAACACCTGGATGCAGCCTGAGTCTCTACAAGCAGGGCTGGTGGCATGTGATCAGCATGTCACTGCATTTAGAATAGTGCTGCTTGAGTAGTGCTGTTTTTAGTGCAGAAGAGGGGGATGCTTGAAGACCTCCTGTCTCCCCGTGCGGATCCTGCCGGTGTTTCCAATATTGTGTATTTAATAAAATCTGAAACCAATATACTGTGTATCACTTGGGTCAGTGTACATATGTTTCATAACTCAATTCTAGAAGAATGGAAAGGAATATGAGGCTTTTAATGGACTTAAGTGACATTGACGTGTACTACTATGTCTTCATTTTCCTTTTTTTTCTTTTTTTTTGAAGGGCTTTGTCCAGAATGCTCTTACAAATTAAACTTTCATCACAGGTAAAATACATTACTCGAATGAATGAGGATTGTATATATACATTGTATACATTTTCATTGGAGATGAGAAAATTTTTTTATCTGTTTTTGATAGCAAAACAATCGATCTAATGTGCCCAGACTTTTTTGCAGCTCAGAATGCAGTAGGGTTGTGCAGGGAGTTTGCCTTCACTCCAAATCTCACAGATCATCAGGGTTTCCTTTGTTATAGAACTAAACAACCCCTCTGGTTCAAATTGCAACTTTTTATTTCAAATAGGCAGGGTGTTCAGTTCTATCTCAGGTTGAACTCAGGTTGTTCACTAGGTTCATTTGACCACCCACTTGTATGTTTCAAATTTAAACTCTGTTTTAAAAAAATACATATTTTTACTATTTTTCATACAGACATAATAGAAATAACAGCACAGATACAAAAGAAGAAAAAAAATTGTGACAGTATTTAAAAAGTAGGATACACATATGTTTATCTGTAAATAATAATAATCAAACTCTTTTTTTGACCAGGCAGGGCACTCAGATTGAACTGAAACCTTTTGGAGATCCCTGTTTGATTCTAACAGGTTCAGACCTGAACCAGTTCAGCACAGCTCCACTTTGCAACACAACAAAAGTCCAGCAAAAGTGGAGTTAATGCAAAAGATTAGAAAAAACAAAGCACTGCGACAACCATTATCCAAGCCTCCTTGGGGCTTGAGTTGCTAGAAAAAATGACTTCCACAAGACTTGCTTTTAGGATGTTAATGCCAGAAAGAAATGCTTCTCTGGACTTTGTTTCTCAGAGTCTCATCATTACTTTCCTTTTTGCTGGGCTTCTGTCATTAAGGGAGCCCAGGTAATCTGGAGGATTTTAGGAGGGGGCCAAACCCCTGCACATCCCTGGAATGCAGGTCTTAATTACTTTATCATTATTTACTTAAAATATCTAAGGGCTGAAGCAGTTCAGAATATTGTACGGCCCTTTCTTCACATACCGTCAATCCTGATTAGTCAGCTTCTGAGCCTCATCTGTCTAAATGTTAATGCAGATCTGTGAGGCTTCACCTCCTGCTGATATGCTTTGTGTATGCTGTATAGAGCACAATCCTGATCGGGGTGGGAGGGAGCTGACTGGGATTACCAGTAGACCTGTTTAAACCAGTAGGCCTGCTTTACTCCATAATTATATCTTTTAGTGCATATATAAATGTTCTGGCACTTTGACTTGACTGGGGTACAAAGTTACCCCACCTACACTTATAAAGGTTAACAGCACAGCACCTTCCCCAAGTGCTTCAGTTATCAAGAAACTTTGTGGAGGCCTCGGCTGTAGGGCTGAATACATCTAGTGACCCAATCTAAAGCAGATGGAGAAGGGCACATGCAAATGATGCTGCCTGATGGAAGTTAGGGACCAACCTGTCTGAGAACTCTAATGGAATAGATAGATTCCTCTCCTTTCAATTTCAAAATGAGGTGATGATGGTGGGAATGTCCCTCTGTCGTTCAGGAAGGCAAAACTGATATAGGTATACGCCCAAGGAAGTTTAGTTACAGGCTTTTCATGCGTGTATGAAAGGGTGGTCATGATGTCCATTGGAGAATCAATAAAACTGAATCAAGTCTGAATTTGACAGCACATTTTGTCCCTCGTTTGAACACTATGGCTCATGCTGTCAGGACTGAAGAGTAGTCTGCATATTTATCTCAGCTCAGTCAGTAAGTAGCTGTTGATGAGATAAGGAAATGTACCAGTCCAGGTAATGAATGTAGAGAAACAGTAGCTTTGTGTACATAGGAGAGGGTTGGTTTTTGTTTGCTTTTTGAAAATGGAATTCCACCACCCAGTTCTTTGGCATGGACTGAAATTACTTTCCTCTCCCAAATTGTGAATCTCAGTTGCTCAGGAAGGAATAGGAATATGCAATCCCAACTATTCAGTTTTGATAAGTGAAAACTTGTTTTCCCATCCCATCCCACTGCACATGTACAGTATACAGCACACATGAAAGCCTACTTGTATGGATCAGTAGGCCCTTACTTGCCAAGAACAAACAGATACACACGCAGAGATGTTTTCTTCATTGCCAGTTTGGGGTAGAGGACTGCTATTGAATCAGCTCTGGGTTTAAGCATTGACTCCGGTTAAGTTGCACATGTGAGCTCAGGCAAGTGGGTGGCCCAAAATTTGTTTTTTTTAATGAATACAGGAAATGCATCTTAGACAAACGTTATTCATTCATCTTGAGAATGTTGAGAATCTGTTTAAAACCTGATTTCTGCATATTTTTGCAGTTGGGCTAGCAAACTAATTTTTAACATTTGTGTTACTTTATCAAGGAGAAAGGAAATAAAGCCTCCTGAAAAGAGAGCGAGCACAGAACAAAACTCCAGGGGACAGAAACATAAGAAGCCAAGACTATCATCACTTCAGAAGGGGAAGTCAAAAGGAAAAAAGAACCTTAAGGGTAAAAAAAAACACCCATCAGTCTTTACAAGGATGTTCCTTATTTTACAGGGTTTTGCTAATTGCTAGTATTTTGTTACTTTAAAAATGACAAAGCCCTTAAGGTTAATATTTTCCTCACCTTGTTCATAATTCATTTGACTTTAAAAAAAAATTATATAGGGAAAACTAGCACTCTTTTTGGTGTTACCAAATGCAGCGGATGTAATTTTTATTTTTACAAAATAAATTCTCCATAATTCTTATAAAATAAAGTATTTCTAATTTTTATGAAGAGTCAGATGAAACTGTATTGGACCTTCCTAGAAGTAATTTTCTCTGAAGATGGATATTGTAGTCACATCCAAAAGTTTATGCTCAAAGCAGGACTACATAAAAGTCTAAACAGGGATGCCATGATTTTTGCTGCTATACTGATAGAATGGCAGGAAGTCTCTAACAACAGAAGAGGAGGAGAGAGTCATTTTATGGAAATACTGCCCATCTGTGAGAAACTGGATTTGAATTCCTCTGTTATTTATTTTTCATAAACTGAATGTGTTTTGTTAATTTTTTTATTCTTAAAGGTAAGATTTTTCTTACATTTCCCATCAGCTTTTTAAAATGCCATGGCACATTGATGCAAGTTGGTTTTCTGTTAAAGCATAAAATTCACCTCTGTGTTTAGTTCTGTCTCTTGTTAACTGAGGTATTGCCTTTTTCAGATGGTGAACGTTTAGAAGAATCAGACGATTCTGATGAAGGTGAATTAAGTAATATTTAGTATTAACTTTTTGAGATTTACTGAGAAAGCATCCCATTCATTGCCTATACTGAGGACTGGAAATAGGAAAATCTAGCAATTGTACAATCCAGTTCTAAGTACAGTAGAAGATAGCTCTCCATTGTGTGAACAAAAAGGTTGCCAGATATATTGCTGTCCTATCCTCCCCCCAAAAATCCAGATTTATTTACTTATAGCATGTGCTTTTTACTGTTTAGCTAAAACGTTTCCCAGTAAGACTTCAAAAATTAATGCCAAGTCAATGTTCTCAATGCAAAAGACATTATATGTGAAAAAGGGGGGGGGGTCTCTTAATACACTAAACAAACAGTCAACAAATATAGTTCTATCTGGATATCTTAAGTTGTATCCACACGGCAATGCTGCATAATCCCAGATGTCCTTTGAACACAGTATAAAAAAGCAATGAGGGCACATTTGGCCCTCATTCAACGTATTGCCATATAGAAAGATGTCCACCAGTTCAGCCTAAAGATGAGTACCAGACCAGAGATGAGTGACTCCGGGACCAGGTGTAAGGGGGTTTCAATTCGTTCTTAGCATCCTTAGGCTGGTCTTGGCTTCATGTACTTCACAGGGATTATTATGAAGATAAAGTGAGCAGAATAATGATCTCTTTGGAAGAAAGGCAGGCTATAAATGCCATAAATAAATAAATCTTGTGTTAATAAATAAATAAATAAATGCATCTTAATTTGTGCTTATAAATCAACCAGACTTAATTTGTGCTTCCAGGAGCAGAGTTCAACAACAGTGATGAGCAAGATGGACCTTCAGATGCTGAATTTTGGAAGAATTTTCAACCAGAGTCAGAAGAAAAAACACGGTGAGTGTTGAAACAGCTTTTTTGCTTAAGCATGACTGGCTATTGAAAGGATTTTTCCATATAAAATTTAGCTGGTACTTATAATTTTTCTCAAGAGGAAGGACTCTTTGTAGGACTCTGTGCATAGCGGCAACAGGCAGGAAAAAACTCTTGAGGTGGTAAGTGAGGAGCACATCCAGCTGGCCCCTCTCCGTCGATGACACCAAAATCAAATTTGGATCCATTCCTCCTTCACTTACCTGCCCATTTTATTTCACCAGTTACTTCTGCCTCTGAGGGTATTTGCTAAAGTCCACACTTCACTTTCAAAAGATCTCAGTTTCAGTCCTTGTCATTTCCATGCAGATGAAGGAACAATTCTAGTAGTTGGGTGGTCACATCATTCCACCTACACGTATCATCTCAGAACCTGCTTCATTGGTCCCTTTCTTGCATGCATTTAACATGTTTGAAAGGTCTAACCATAATCACCCTCCTGACTGCAGTCTCTTCACCCCTTAGTTCCTGAGAGTTCTTGGTGTCCTGTCTCTAGGGACAGCAATATGCTAGAGTCCAGGGGTCCTCAGCCTTTGTTTGCTTATGTACCCCTTGGCAGTGCGTTTCCATAGGTTGTACTCTTAGCAAATGTGTGCAGTTAATATAGTTATTTCAAATATTCTGCCGTTGTTCAATTTTGTGTTCTAAATACAGTTGTTAAGGTGCTTTTAAAGTAGACTATTAAATATCCTAAATAGTACTGAAAAAAGCCTGTAAATGAGCATGACCATATGTTGTGTCATTCAATATTGTTTGATTTTGTCTTAAAGGGAAGAAGAATTTGAGGAGTATTTTCAAGACATGTTTCTCTGAAATGCTGTTTGGACTGTGAAGTTAAGTTCTTAATAAATCGTCAAAACCTGTAAATAAATTGTTAAGTTTCAAAGGTCATGTTACTTTCTGTCTTTGTGCTGTTTGCAACAGCCCTAAACAAAGACTTAAGAAGTGTCTTCTGTCCTGGAACTCTTTTGCACGTTCTTTCCCAGACAGTAGGGGTCTCCTGCAGCCATTGGAAGAACTTCCATAAGATGTGAGAAACAACTCAGACACCACTGTACGCAATATTTCTTCCCCCACCCTCAGATAACATTTAGTAGACGATGATCTCTGAAGAGTACTGAGTATGCTCAGCCCTTAGTGAGGTAATTTTGCTTTTGTTTCAGAAGACTTTGCACAGCTGCATTCCTTGAGAGTCACCAATGCTAGTCTTCACCTCTGGTCCCAGTGGGCTTCAGCGTTATTACAGTTGTTAAGGTGCTATTAAAGTGGACTATTAACATCATAGCAGCAGATAGGATATATTTATGAATCTGTACAGTATTTTTTTTCTAAGAGCAGCTATGTAAGAATTATGCTGACTCTTCAGTATATGTAAAATTCTTTTTGGACCCTGTTTCTAAGGTCTTGCTTTTGAAAGTGCTCCTAAGTCTTTTCCTCATACTGAAGTAGTACAGTGATATCATCATATATTGCATTTTGTTTTAATAAACAATGGAATAGCTTGCATTGGGTGATAGTACATACATCTTATACACTCTCCTTCATTTCTGATCCCTTTAGCAACAAATTAATTTAGGTGGCTTCAGAGACCCCGTCCAGACTGGGGGAGTATAGTACCATTATGATGCTGCTGTGGTGGGGTCACCACGTGGATCTGTGGCAATCCCACCACAGCCCCATTACTCCCCCCTAAAAAGTATTAAAATTTGCTGGGAAACCCTGTGTTGGTTACAGTTTACTTCTGGATGGAGCCACTGCTGTCACTCTGTCTGCCACAGATGGATGGAGGCCAGAAAAGATGGCCACACATGAGTAGTGCTGGCAATATGCATTCCTGCAATTTGGTGCTGTCAATACCTGGATGCGTGCGTGAAGACAGAGTTGGGCAAGGCGCTGCCAGGCTTGTAAGCAGTAATGGCGGAAGGACAATATACCACAATTATTGCTTGCAAGTGGGATATCCATGCGCAACTTGGAGGCAGCCAGAGTGCACAGCAAGGCAAGAACATGCAACATTCGAGCCTTTTTTCCTGATTAGATGAAGACCTTTAAGTTCTTTTTAAATTCAGTTTCTAATAATTTGTACAAAAAATATGTTGTTTGCTTCTGGAGCTAAGTGCGATTGAGTGAAAAGTTTTGATTAGCATTTTTTTTGTGTGTGTGTGTGTGTGAAGTTTGCACTTAATCCACCTGGGACAAAATCGGCATGGCGCACCTATCATTTTGAAAACAGATCACTGAACATGCCGTGTAAAGAACCCCAACAGCTTCAACTTGTAATACACTCACGATCATGATTTTAAATAGATACAGTTTGATTCAGCATTTTTACATTCTATGTGTATTGAATGTTGCTTGAATTATTGCATTTTGCATAATCCACAAGTACAGGCGAAATGGCAATATAAAGAAAATCACTAAGGGTGTCCTTGAACAGTAGAGAAAGATAGCTTTCTGAGTATGGAGGCTTCTTTAAGTAAGGAGGTGGATTTAAAGGTTAATTCTTTGTCATCTTTCAAGCTCAGCTGGCAGGCAAATCCAATAAACAACTCTCAGCTTCCATCTGTGCAGTTTGTCTCTTGGGGTTTTAGCAAAGTCCATTGGAATATCTGCTGCATCAAACGTGGTGAATTTTTCACTTTCTTCTGGCTGTTTACAGTACATTTATATATAAAAAATTACAATACATTTAATGATCATCGCCTTAATAGTCCTGCATCTAGTGTCAGTACAGAAAAATAGTATTTGCATTTTTTTATGGCATGTAAAATTCTGCACAAAATATTTGGCCCAGGAATCAGTGACAGAACAAATCAGAAACTTAATGGAACACTATATTATTTAGTTAACCTTGTTCATTATCTGTGTTTTGCATTTCTTTGCGTCCATTGCTTGAAACATTTGTAGCATTATACAACTATATTTATATGTCTATTCTAAAAATGTGTCAGTGTTTGGATATTTTTTTTAAAAAATGAATCTGAGATACTGTATCATTTTGGTAGCAGAATTTATAAAGTGACAGAGAGCAACTCTTGCCTGTACCCATTTGCCTGGCACCAGGGTTTTAATCCAGCCTAAACAGGGTTGGGAGTAAGGCTTATGAGTTACTGATATGCCCACATAGCAGGGGTTACTACTGGCATGAAACACACACTTTATATTTTCCCATTGGCCTATGTCAGTGGTTCTCAACCTTCTTAATGCCGCGACCCCTTAATGGAGTTCCTCATGTTCTGGAGACCCCCAACCATGGGGGTGGAGCAGCTGGGAGGTGGGAGGGAAGGGTGGTGGGAGACTCATCGCGACCCCTCTGAAAGGGTAGTTTGACCCCCAAAGGGGTCCCGACCCCAAGGTTGAGAACCACTTGCCTATGTGGATCCTCTGTCAGAGAGTCCATTGTATTTTAGGCCGTGATGGGGGATAAATAGCATGATTATGGTGTAGCTATGTTGGAATTGCCACTCTTATCTGTGGCAAGGCCAGCACGGCCTCACAGTGTCAGGGTGAAAACCTGCTACATGGCCTTTCAGGAATACCTGACTCTGAATGTGGGTTTTCTCAAAATAATGCAGTATCCTAACTGGATGCTGCCCCTGGAGGATTCCATCTCAAATGTAGACCCCACACATGTGCAGGATTCAAGAGGGGCAGCCACAATTGTGTAGTGGCGGCAATCGGGCACTTCCGGATTTTTCACACCATTAAAAGACCCAGATGTGCCTATCACTAGATTGTGCAAGGACAGCTCTGCACTGTTTAGGGAAGGGATTATTTTGGAGGGGCTTTACTTAGGAAAATCACTTTTTAGTGTGGTTTTTGGACAGTGTTTGGAGGTGGCTCTGATCTCTCCTAGCATGGTAGATTACCTCCCTTAGAATTGCACAGATAATGAAGTAGTTGACACTAAAATAGCAAAGTAAGTATAGTCTTTACAGTTTGATGATAGAAAGGAAACCTTTTGGCCCACTTTATTAGTATTTACTTCTGCAACAACTACATTTTGCACAAACATATCTGCACTGAAACTACAGTGTGCAAGCCCCTGCTTCAGAATCAGGGATCTATAAAGGCCTGGCTGTCTCAGTTGCCCAGGTTGCTTGTTTTGTATTCAGGAATCAACTTGCACAGTGCAACATTTATCATGGTGAATAAAGTTTCCTTTGTCATAGAAAGCTTTGGAATGCCTTGAAATGTTCTACTGAAGATTGGATATTGAATCCAATCATTATGAATCCATTGCAGATCATTTCCCTCAACTAATTAGGTTAGAAATAGTGAATACAAAACACAATAATTTGTGAGAACCAGACTTCAAGTGAAAAAACACTGTATCTTGTGATTTAAATTGGGATTGTAATTTCAAGCAAAGTAATTTTGAAATCAAAGGATTGTAATTTCAGGCCCTATATGTATCTATGGAACCCCTTCACTGCTTGCTATATCCCTGCTAAATCCTGCCATAATGTATTTCAGAAAAACACAACCCTGTTTGCAGGTTTTCCCGCGATAGCAGTATAATGTACCTTGTAGATGGAGCTGCCATTGATCACTGTGACCACTGTGCAGGCAGCGGATTGAAAAAGATAGTCAGGCACGCACAATGGTGGTGATTGTGAACTTCTGGGTGTTTTGTGCTGATGAAATACTCAGATGTGCACATCACATATAGTTCACTAACAGAGCCATCCCTGCACTGTCTCTAATTCTGGGGGTGAGGGTTTTTTCCAGAATATTACTTGCCTGGAGCAGGCCTCCCATAGCTCAGGAATGCAGGTCACTGGGACAAAAGCCCTTGTTCATGTTCCGCGATTGGGCTTATTCTTTGCAAATCAGTGATTCAGGGAGATTTTTAATTGGTGTTGCTCTCCTCTGCCAACCTTTGGATGTGGTTGTGGTTGCACACCACCACTGCATAACAAACATGGTTCCTCCTACAGATAGTTTGAGTTCACCTGCCAGCAGTTTCTAGCTTAATTCATTTGTGTGTTTTTATGGAAGGAAAGAAGCTGATGGCAGGTAAACTAGAAAGTAAACTTTAATTAGTAGTACTCAGGACTTCTAGATTATGGCCCAGGTGTTTAGGATTGAATTGTAATAGGTTTTGCTTTGTTCTCCTTTGAGATATTTCAGAGACAGTAGCTACATCTGCACACAGTGAAAAGCAGCTCAGAAGCAGGGTAGAGGTAGTTGCTGCCTGCTGCCTCATGCTAGAATTCCCATTCCAACTCTCATCCACATTAAAGGCCAGAAAGGGCACTTAATGCGGATTAAAAATAGACTGAGAACACTAGTTGCCTAATGCTACCAGTCTTGGTAACATAAACAAGACTTCTGGCCTGGTATGAGTGTGTTACCTTTGCAAGCACTTAATCTCACATACCATCACAGTGTGAACAGTGTTTAGGTACAGTGTGGGAATTCTCAGCAGCTTGTGAAGGGCTTCTCCTGAACAGTAACAAGATCATACATTGCTCGTTTGGAGTCAAAACACATCCTGTCCTGAGTACCTGGTTCTGGCTGGCAGACTGAATCCCATTTTCTGCCTGCCCTGCATCCACATAAAAATCAATGGATTAAGATATATATGCTTGCACAGCAGCTCTGTTTATAGGCACAAATCTGACGTTGGAATTTCAGCTTCCTAACATGATACTTGCTACAATTTTATTAGTAACAGTACAGGGAAAGAATGAATTGTTCCAAGTGGAGGAACAAAACAGAACGCAACACCACTTGCTTTCTATGAATAATTATGAGATTAGGAACTGCAACCCCGGAGTTAGTCGTATGGAATTGTCTTGAAGTAGCGTAAAAACCAGGTTCCCGTCAGTTTGCAGTTTTAATACATTTAATTAAAAAAAAAACACTCCACATAAACGGTGAGAAGAGCTTCCTGTATCCACAAAAGGAATCCATGACCGTCTTTTCCAGAATGTATCAGGTTGCATCTCATCCGTTCTTCACGATTTTTCACTGGATACTGACACTTTTGAATCTGTTAGTAATGGCAGATGTGTAACTTAGTGCTACTTTGTGCTTCAGAGAAATCTTTAGGCTCACTGAAGATCTTCTAAGATTTCTTCCAACTGTAGCAAAAATATAATCCTCGTGCCACTGAAGTCAGTTATAAAATTGTACATGTTTTTGATTTGCCTTCTTCGCCTCCACCTCCTCCGCTTGCTGCCGCTGCTGCCCCTGCTGCTGCTGCTGCTGCTTCGGCTAACGTGAGGCAGAAGATAAGTGTTAGCGAAGGGAGATATACATTTGCTTTAATGCCATGTGTTTAATTATTCTACGTCTTAAAGACCACATGTGTTTGCCCAATTGGATTCAGCACTGGTGCACTCTTAGATGGATGTAGAAATAGTATTCTTTATGGTAAAGCATATATTAGAAGATATCTCAAAGGGCAAACACACACTGAACCACTCTTACTGGAAAGTTTCAGCAACTAGTATACTTAACTGCAGATCCCCCTTGAGGTGAAGAAATGCCTTGCAAAATGAGAGATCAATATAATCTTCCAAAGATTTTAGAAATGAAAGAAAAAGTTGTTGTTCTAAATCTGGATGATACAAAATAATTCAGCCAATCTAAAAAGTCCACTGATAATCCTATAGAGCGAGTAGTACTTTTTCTAGTAGATCTGACTTCTAATGATTCCTCAGTTTTCTGCTTGTCTTAGTATTCATCACTATTGCAGAACAAATTGTTGCTTTCTCGTTTGTTCAATCCCTTCCTGCACTTACCCTCAATCTGTAATAAGGAGCCGTGGAATCCACTTCTGGTCCTTATCAGTCTTCATGTTAGTGTGGATCTGCTGACCCAGATCAAGGACCCCTGGTGGATCAGCAGGCCCTGGTCCAGAACACAGCCACCTCCCATGTTTGGGACTACCAGGCACGTAGCAAAGTGCAAAATGGATCCCTCGATGGCTCTAAGACAAGGAACTTTAATTCCCAGCTGCGGAGCATTCAAAGGCCAGCCCCAAAATTCATGTGAGTTTTAAGGACTGTATGGGGGCTGGTCTGAATCAGCACTGTTGTGCATACAGTGATGTTCCAGATCACGCCTTTCCATGGTGTAAACCAGCAGGCCTGGTTGGTCTAGACCTACTGGTTTGGACCATGGAGAGGTGCAGAAAGGGCCATAGATCAACATACCAATATTAGAATTACGACTTACATTTGAAAGCAGTGGATCACCATGTTACTAGGTTATTTTCGACCCTTTCCACCTGCATTGAAACATGTCACATAATCAGTTGCCTAGCCTCTGGAATCTTTTGATATAATTAACAACTTGATATTCAAAATGGTGATTTTAATTTTGCAGTAGCCTCATATTGTCCCTGGTTTCTGTTTTGAACTTTCCACTGTAGTGGTTCAGCAACTGTATTTAATTTTTATTTTGTATACACAGCAACAAACCTTGGAACCGCTTGGCAATCCACCAAAATAAAATACCTGGGCATTTATATACCAAAAAATCTAGACAAGATTCTTACAGAAAACTACAAACCTACATTCCAGCAATTAAAGATAGAAATTAGAGATTGGAAGGACAAGCATTTATCATTGTTGGGAAGAATTGCAGCAAATTGCTTTATCTATTCCAAGCGTTACTACTAACTCCAACAAGACAAATATACAATAAATTCAAGGATACAATAAACAGCTTTATTCATAATAGCAAAAGAAGCAGATTCTGAAATAAGGTCACACAAAAACCTCCCAGTTCAGGAGGCTAGGCAGTACCCAATATTCAGGTTTATTTCCAAGCATTTAGATTGGCAAACAACTTGGCAGAAATATGTATTGCCCTCAACTTCATCTACCACCAATGTGGTATCACCTGGATTTAACTCATAAAATTCCTGATGCAATATGGGAGAGATTAGAAAATTCAGGAATACAAACATTAAGAGAGTGCTACACCACACAAGGCCAAATTAAAATTGAATAACCACAGTGTGTATTCCTCTCCAAAATAACTGGCTCTTGAATCTATTAAGCGTCTAGCCTCTAGGATTTACAAAATTTTAATCATATAACAGATCGGAACTTAGAACCCACGAGAGGAATCTAGAATCTGGATCTGGGAACAGATTTCCCATGAGAAAAATGGGTAAAATTAGTTAATTTAAAGCATAAATGGTGGTCCATGACTTTGATGAAAGAAATCACCTTAAAAATACGGTATAGGTGGTACTATACCCCTTTAAAAGTAGCCAGAATAACCAGGAGTGGTTGAACAAAGGTTAGGCTAGCCACTCCCAAACTGATTTGTGTTAACTGCCAGATCTCCTAGGTGATCATGCTGTTCATTCAAGCTTATCTCCTGAGCTTGGTTATAGGGGTGTGCACGAATGCATTTTTGACATTCAATTTGTAATGAATTGAATGTTTGAAAATCGACATTCGTACTAATATTCAATACATATCAGATATAAATGAATATGTATCCTGTATGTATCCAATACGAATGAATGCGTATCTGATATGAACAAATATTACGTATCC
Organism: Aspidoscelis tigris stejnegeri; assembly: GCA_023333525.1. Classification (NCBI taxonomy): domain Eukaryota; kingdom Metazoa; phylum Chordata; class Lepidosauria; order Squamata; family Teiidae; genus Aspidoscelis; species Aspidoscelis tigris. Next base: position 82,496,127 of record JALMGA010000002.1, on the reverse strand, counting down.
GATATGTATCCGTAACATATCCGTGCACTGAAAACGTCAAATCTGACCTGAATCCACTTTTAAACCACTGTTGATCCATATCGAATGCAATCTGGATCCACTGCGGATGTGACTGGTGCTCCATTTTTCCACACCCCCAATCTAACGAATGTACGATCTGTTCATATGAATGTCTGGAAACATTCGTATTCTTACGAATGTTAGTAGAATATTGTAACATTCGGTTCATATACGAGTGTCTGAATTTGTCTGAATAACGAATGTTACGAATATTCCTGCAGATCCCTGTGATTGTGCCTATTGTTTTTCCTCAAATCTTTCGCTAACAGTTTGGGAAATACCAAGTCTACAAATCAACAGATATCTCTTATTATTTTTGAAATGGTGTGCCCCAGTTCTATGCAAGAGGCATTGGGAAAATGTTATGGAAAGGTTCATTTTTGCAATTAAAAACAACAGCAGTATGGATGGGTTGACATTCAATTCATAACGAATCAAATGTTAGAAAATTTATATTCATTTGAATAGATCCTCTTTGAATGTCGTAGGATTCTATTCAATATGAATCTATTCATATGAATTTGTACAAATGTCCAATACGATACGTACCCTGTAACATATCCATTCTGAAACCATCATACAACCTGAATCCACTTTTAATTCACTCTCGATCCATATCAAATGAATTCTGGGTCCACTGCAGATGTGACCAGTTTCACAAATTTCCATACTATTCATATTCATATCCGTACAAATGTTAATATATGAATATTGTAATATTCAGTTCATGTATTAATGCCAAATTCAGCTGAATTTGCATGAAAAATATTATGAATAATTGTGCGTATCCCTAAACAGCAGTTTATGGCCTAGAACAGTGAGATGGGCGGGGAAGATCAAAATGCATGTGGTGTTTTGTTGGAAGAGCCCTGCGAGTTACTACTGAGAAAAGCAATGCAAGTGATTTCAGCACTTAAAATTATTATTTTCCTTGTCACTTTGCTACAAACCCCACACACTTTAATAAAAGTAGATCCAGACGTGCTCACTGTTTCAGCTCGTTTTGCAAATGTATGACGGACAAAGTTTAGTTCCACACAAACTAAAAAAGTGGGGCCCATTTTGCATTGAGATGAGCCCCAACATCCTCAGGCTGCCTTGTGGTGTCTCACTGAAGCTTCCAGCTGCCTCACTGAGGCATCCAGCCGGCTCAGGCTCAGCTTGTGTGGCTCAGGGGTGATGCATTAGTCCCTTACAGCTAGTTTACAGCATTGTTAAAGGCTCACCAAAACCATAAAAGGGTTTTTTGTTTGCTTTGTAGTACTTTTATGGCTGTTGGGCCTTATAGAGGCTGTAAAGGAGAATACGTGGCTGTAATAGTGCCATAAAGTGGCCATTAAATGCCACAGTGTTATTTGGTGCTTTGTTGGACTCAATCATCAAATGCTGCAAAGTTTGGCACACCACTGAAGGGAACTGAGAACGGAGAGGCAACGCCGTTTGGAAACAAGGGCCCTTTCCCACTTAACCGGCATGGGAAAGTATCCTATAGCAGGTAAGATTAGGGCCAGTGGCCAGTGTTCACATTGCAAGTACTGGTCCATCCCAAATTTCCCTCAGACCTGTCCGGGAACATCTGCCTTACTGTACAAACAGCCATGTGTGCCAGGCTGTTACTAATGCAGTATGCAACTGAACAGCCACAGTTGCACTGCACTCCCCCCCTCCCCTCAGCTTTTGCATTGGAAATAATATGAAGGCTGCTTTCGGGGGTTAACCAAGAATGATCTAGGCACTCTCAATTAACAGCAATCAGGACAGCTCTCAGCCATTCTGGGACGGTGCATACGCCACAGGATACATATATTCCATGCCAGAAAACACTAGGCCTTCCCAATTGTCACAGTATGAACAAGCCCAAGCTGTGGGCTTATTCAGCACACTTCTAAACCTCCCCCTTTTTTTTGCTATTATTTTTATGTCAAATTGGCCAAATACTTTGAAGAGTGACCTTCTTAATTAATAAAACTGCATTTTTTTCCACTTAATTTCTGACTCGCATTTCCTATTCACAGCTTGGTTCTTGAATATGTTTATTTAAAATTTAAGTTCAGTGGAAATTTTGTTGTTGCTAAGCTTCATTGAAAACACTTATTCACGGGCAACTAGACAACAGGCTGCAGTCTAAATATTCCTAATTAATAGGCTTACTCCAGAATGAGCCTCAGTAAACCTAATGTGATTTTTTTCTAAATAAATATGTGTATGATTCCACTGTCATGATTCCACCAACCTTTTTAAAAATGGTTTTCTTCCTATTAAATATATTGTCTATGTACAATAGAGCTGATCCTCATAGAAGAGGGTAAATGACTTTTATTAATTTCAGCATTAGTCAATAGATGAAAATTGTTTCCTGCCTCTTCTGCGACCTTTGTAAAATGTAGCCTGTGTGCAGATGTAATGAAAGGAGTACCTCAGAGGCACCTCAGAGACACAGTGTGTGGCCCTCCTGTTCCCAAGCCTTCTCTAATCTACCTTGTCTAGGGAAATAATGTTCAGGTGAGAGGGAGGGGCAGATTGCTGTGGGAACCATCCTACCTCAAAATTCTTCTCAAGGCTGTCTCACAGGTGCCTGAGAAATCCTCCCCCCCCCCTCGGTGTCTGATCTTAGTTCGTTTGATTCAGCCAGTTTGGTCTAGTCGTTAAGGAGTTGGACTCTTATCTGGGAATACTGGATTTGATTCCACCCTCCTCCATGAAGCCAAAAGGGTGATCTTGGGCTAGTCACAGCTCTCTTCTGAGCTCTCACAGACCCACCTTTTGTGGGGATAAGAATAGAAAAGCTTTGTCAGCCACTTTGAGTCCCCTTAAATGGGTGGGAAAAGTGGGGTAAAAAAAGCCAACTCTTCTTGTTGTTCTTCAGCCCATTTTGCTCTAGCCCCATTCAAAAGTGCAATTCAGTGTAAAGCTGGTTTCGGGACAGAACCAAAGATAAACCTCCGAACAACATTTTGCCTTTCTGCCACTGTCCCAATAGGCTCCATTCTATGTGGTGCTGCTGTATTTACCAAAGAGCTGCCTTACCAAGGAATACTTTTTTTATTTATTCCTAACCTTTTTTGGCTTCTTCTTCCTCTTTTCTTTTCTTCTCTTCCTCAATAGCTTTCATCTTTTCCTCATATATATCAGCTCGTGACTTCCATTCCACCCGGTTGTTTTGGAGTCCATCAAACATAGGGGTAATTTCCTTGTGAAACCGTGAGAATTCCTAAATAAACAGTGTAAATTGACAGAATCATAATGCGAACATGGGGCAGGCGAAAGAAGAAAACAACATTTTGCTTTCACGATCTAAAACAAATAGGGTGGAATTAGGTGTTGGTAGAAAGATAGGCCAAATTTGCCCTTCAAGATTTAGTGCTGGTATTATGCCCCAGCCCAATTTCTGGGTTCATGGGTCAGCATGCTATGCCAAAAAGGCTCACCGAGGTAGGAGCTGCCGCTCTCTTTATTACAAGCAATAAGAAAAACCAGGAGATAGCTCTCAAAGACTGGTTTCCCTTCATCCATATTGAAAGAAATACTTGTGCACGTAGTTATAGTTTACAAACAATATGATTGATTACCTTTGTGTTAATGCATCATAATTCTACAACACATGTCTAGGGATGTGCACAAATATTAATCACATTCAAAATTTGTACAAATTTGTTCAAATCTGGACATTCAAGATTGACATTTGAATACAAATCAAATGTTTCTATACATTCGTACGAAGCTTCGATACATTCATGAACCTGGGGAGGTGGGAAAGTGACTGCCCATTCACACCTGCAATGGATTCTAAAGGGCACATCCTTAGATTCTAAAGTGGATTCAAAGTGGATTGAGAGTGGATTTGACACTTTCAGAGCAGATACGTGGGGGATTCTTAGGGAGTACATAGGGATCTGTGTGCAATTTGTAGCAGGGATTCAAATCAGATTTGTATTGAACATTCATATCAAATTTGAAAGTTACCACATTTGAAGGAAATCTATTTGAATGAATGCAAATTTTCTTGCAGTCAATTCAATATGAATCAAACACAAAAAAATTGTAATTATAATTGCATCATGTTAATACGCATTATTGTGACCCTACAATGCTATTGGGTCAAACTAAAGATTAAATTCTATGAAATTTAAACACCATTCTTGGTAGTGTTACATCTCTTAACTTGGAACTTTATGAACAGTTTTCATAGCAAGGTACAAATGAATTCAGGCAAGCGTGTTTGGGCAAGGGACCCTATTTATTTTAGGGCATGGGCCCCCTATCACCGGATCAAAAGTGGGCGATTTCTGGTCCAGCGCTAAATCTCACCAGATGTTTGAAGCTGTGGAAGTTTTGTTTTGCAGCTTGGAAGCCTTTGAGGCTGGGAGGTGTTGGCAATGTAAATTTGCAGGATTGGAGCCTACTCCTGCAGAGATGGCCTTTCTGTATGGAAGCAGCCTAAGAGCTGGGCCCTTTCTGTGCTTGGCCATATTCTGGAATATACCTCACGATAGCAGTCTGCTGACGACAAGCAGACTATGGCAGGCCTCACTTAGGACTTCCCATAGTCTGCACTAGCATTTAGGTAGCAGATCTCTATTCTGGGATATATTCCAGAATAAGACCAAGTGCAGAAAGGCGCCATGGGATTTCACAGGAATATGGGAAATCAAGCAAAGTTTCTCCTGATTCTTGTGAAATCTCATAGGATTTCATAGGAATTATGGTAAATTGAGTGCAACTTTCATTTGGAATATCCATGTTTTTTTGAGTAACTGCAGTAGGATCTGGAAAGCATCCTCGGTGGAGATGGAGGTCCAACTGTACTGCCTGAATTTGCCTTCCCTTTTGCACAGTGTGATGACACATTGTTGAGTCACAGAACATTTATCCTATCAAAGCACAGAGGATGTTGTGATGGTGGAGAGGGGTGAAGTAGGGATGTACACAAATATTTGTAACATTCAAAATTTGTACGAATTTGGACAAATTTGAACCTTTGAATTTGAATCAAATGTTGGTACATTAAAAAATTACATTCAAATTCGAATATAATGTTTTGATATATTTGTATGAAGCTTCATATGAAGCTTCATATGGGATTCGTATAGGATTTCTATGGGATTTGTATGCTATTCACATACATTTGTATAGGATTCCTGCAGGACTGAAAATTTGTATCAGATAAGAATCCTACCACATTTAAAGGGGATCTATTCAAACGAATATGAATCTTCTTGCATTCGAAGCCCCATATTCCTGCACATTCCTTGGGTGGAGCTCTAACAAAGTTTCATAAAGGGGTCTCAGCACAGGAACAGCAAGGTGTGAGGATAGCGACCCAGACTGAGGAAGAACTGAGGAAGGATTATCAGGTATTGGGTGTGGTTGGAGTTAGTGTGTTTTGAGTCTGGTTTCTTAATAAGACAGACTATTTCAGCAAGGCATGACCACAGCCTAGGTGTTATCTGGCCAGGGAGGGAAGTATATATTCTAATTTATGGTTCACACTGTTTTATGGTTTTTATCTTTTTATTATAGTGATCCATCCTGGGACCGGCTGCCCTTAGTATATAAATATACAATAATCTACTGCTATGTTTCTACAACAGGAAATGTGAAACAGAATGAGATATGAGATATTTTGATATGAAAATAATATTAGGAGAAAGTATCTAAGAAGATTCATTAACTGAGAAAGTGCACAAGCATATGGAGCTGGATTTAAATTTAAGAAGCATACTTCACTGTAGTTGCTAAATGTTTTCTATGTGTAAAAACTGAAAGCATGAACTGGGACTTTCATCTTACCTTGTACACAAAGGTACAAACAAAATCAATGAAACCGACTTGAAGTTTGGGCAGTTCTTCACTTTTGTTCCTGTCCATCATAGGCTAGAAAGGAAGGAAGAAAATATTCATTTGAAATATTTGAACTGCTTACTCTCAAGTCTGAAAACGATTGGGTAAACTAATAAAACACTTACAATTGGCTGTTGCTGGAGGACTGTTCTTTCAAGATCACCTTGCTCCCAAAATTCATTTGCAACCATGATAGCAACCTGAAAATGATTAGAAACGTTTATTTCAAAACTGAGGCTTAAGCAATAATTGTAGACTAGAGCAGCACTCAGGATACTTCAGGGAAATCAGGTTGGAGAAATCATTTTTTGCTATAATAGCGAATATCTGTAGCTCAGGGCTAGATTGTTTATCATTGGAGTCTTCTTAGCTGAATAATCTTTCTGCAGATGTTTTGCCACCAATCAACATTACATTACTGGTGCGAGGATTTTTCCCCACATGGTTGTGACATGCCAGGTATGTTAGAGATACACTGGGAGTTCCAAAATGCAGACATCCGATGAATCCCAGTTCTGCACTGGCCATCACACCTAACAAATGTGCAAAAAGTTCCTCGGTCTCTTATTCCGCTGCATTAGGATATTCCAGAATAAAGCATGGATATTCCAGAACATCCATGCTTTATTCTAGAATATCCAAATACAGCAGAATAAGTAACCGCCATCTGGATGCAGACTTACTGTGAACCAACCTAATTTGCAATTCTTGAATTGAAATGCATCCTTTCCTCAAGGTACATATAATTCTCAATTTGTGGTACCTGTCTTCAATCAACAAATGTGTACCAAAAGGTGTATATTGGAAGGAAGGGCACACCTTGTATTTATAACATGCAAAATGAATTATAATGACTGAAAAAAGCATTACATTAGATAAAATGACAAAAAAAAGAAAGCAATACATATATTGGGGAAAAAAGGGATCTACAAATGCAAATAGATTTGCATGCAGGCATAAAAATATTATATATATATGGACGCAAAATGCAAATGATGCACATTGTTAAACTTGTTGTTTTTAAGCATGAATGCAATTCAGTTGAACTTGACTCAGGGTAACTCACCTTACTTTGCACCTCCCATGGTTTTGTGATAGCAGACAAGTCACAGCCAGTCATCATCATAGCCCTTTAAAAAGATAGAAAAATAAAATAGATTTTTGAAAGAAGGAACACTGCACTGTCCATCTTGGAAGAAGAATAAAATAAATTGACCTACATGATTACTTCTTTTTTGGTTGGGTCCATAGATATGTACTTAATTGCATCTTCCTCTTTTTCCATCTGTTCAATTGCATCCACAATCTTTTGAAACATGGTCCTTTTTCTGTGAAAGTAATATGGCAGTCAATTAAAATACATGCATGGCAACACCATGCAAAACATCCATGGCACACACCCTTTCTCATTTTTTTAAAAAATGGTCCTTAATGATCTGGCTTGATATCTGATATTCACTATGCTCTTCTTGCTGGATTCTTTCTCTCTTTTTTTCCTATAGTTGTAATAAAATTTCATTTATATATATATATCGGTATGTGTACGTAGAGGTGTATAGGTATATGTTTGTGTGTGTGTGTGTACACACACACACAACCCTTGAGGTGTGTCAGGCACCTTCACTTTACATGTTTACACTTCTTTGCCTAAATTGGGATATAGCTTTTTCTCCGCACTTTCAGACACTTTGAGATGGAAGGTTCAGTCAGACCTTCCCATTTCTACTCATTGTATCTGTGGACTTTCTGTTCAGGAAAATCCAACTAGAAGGTGGTAAGTCCACAAATAAAATGGATAGAAATGAGCAGTCAGACCTGAGAATGGACTGAAGAAGGTTTGAAGTGAAGGTGTGACCACACCCTGACACAAATAACAAGAAGTACTGTAACTAAGCACTAAAGGCAACAGAGCCTTGCATGCTGTCTCCCTCTAAACTGCTGAAGTGGATTTCTGCTCTTGTGGAAAACTCCTTTTATCGAAAGGAAACGATTATTTCATTTCCCTGTCACTTTTGCTTGCAAGTAGGGGAGAGGAAGGAAATGGAGGATACGTTGTTCCTCCTTGCAGGGACTGAAGAAAAGAGGCAGATCAAGCTCCTGCCCTGTCTGCTCTTCTACTCTCTCTCCCCCCTCCCAAACAGTCTCCCTACATAGTGGTGGAGAGTGCCATGAAAAGGAAGGAACATCAATGTTTATAACTGGATAAGTGGGGATGGGGAGAATACCCCTAAAAGTATGGTTTACTCCCAAAAAAGTCCATTTCACCATTCTCATTGTGCAAAATAAAACAATTTGAACCTCAGAACAGGACTGAGAACTCATTTAATCTACATACAGATAGTCTGCTTTTTGGGAGCTTTAGTCCATAAAGCATACAGATTCTTTAAAGTCTGTGGGAATGATGAAGACTCAAAGTGTTCTCTAAACTGATTATGTACTGTGTGGGAGTGCACCCTTGGAGAACTGAAAAAGCTACATTCAAAATTCTTTAAAATCAAGTGCTTACGCCGAGTGCATTTTGAACTGCATACAAAATAAGATGTAAGAACGTAGTACTTACTTGAAGTACAAAGCCAAGTCGGTAGCTATGATTGCAACTTCAAATAAATGTAAAACAGTTTCAAACTGGCGCTTGTTTAGGTTCTGGAAGATGTTTAAGCTCTGCAAAGTAAGGGGGGGGGAAATTGCTAATCAGCTCAGTTTCATAGGAGATCACAATACATCCAATTCAAGTATAAACATTTCTCAATTGTGTACATATAAATACATATATAAAGCAAAGATTTGGCAAAATTAGCTATTCACATCCAAAGTTTAACAGGATTGTGGAGGAGAGAAGCAGAAACAAGTCAAAGACCCCAAGGGCCCATCTACACCTAAGTTTTAATACAACTTGAGACAATCTTAGGAATGAGAAAAACCATCAGCAAAGTGACCAGTAATTTTCCTTCCAAATCATCCCAAGGTGGATCTTCTGAGTTAAATAATGCCAAAAGAAAATGGTTTGTCACTTCGCTGAGGTGTTCTCATTCTGAAAATGGACTGAAACTAGATTAAAACGTAGGTGTACATGGGCCCCAAGACATTTATATGCCTTATCCACTCCATAATAATTTTGTCCAGCAAGAAAGAAACATTTATCTATTAGCAACATGTTGCACACCACAGACCAAGGGAATACCCCCCATTGTCTTATCTGATCTACAAGAAAATCATCAATAAGGAATTTCCAGAATTTCCTATATCAATTTTCCATTATTAGGTTAACACCTGCTTTCCATTTCTGCACAAGCATAATTTGAACTGCTGAAATCACGTATCTGCACAGTAATCTATTTCTAAGGTTGCCTGTTCTGCTTGGGAAACCAGTGGATCTTCACTGTTTCCATTGCTGTAAGTAATTGGGATGCGCACAAATATTTGTCACATTTGAAATTTGTACAAATTTGTTCAAATTCTGATGTTCAAATTCAAATTGAATTTTTGTACATTTGAAGACTGACATTTGAATACAAATCAAATGTTTCTATACATTTGTACAAAGTTTCTTTACAGTTGTGAACCCTGGGAGATGGAAAATTGGGTGCCCAGTCACATCTGCAATGGATCCAGAGTGGATTCAAGGTAGATTCAGAATGGATTCAAAGTGGATTGAGAGTAGATTTTATTGTATTCAGAGCAGATACATAAGGATACATAGGGGATTTGTAAGGGATACGTAGGTGATTCGTAGCAGGGATTATTATTATTATTATTATTATTATTATTATTATTATTATTATTATTATTATTATTATTATTATTATTATTATTATTATTATTATTATTATTATTATTATTATTATTATTATAGCGCTGTCCGTGTACTCAGTGCTGTACAAATACAAGTCAAAAATTAATATTGAACATTCGTATCTAATTCAAATCCTACCACATTTGAAGCGGTTCTATTTGAACAAATATGAATTTTCCTGCATTCAATCTGTTATGAAAGAAACATTTAAAAAACACTTGCACACATCCCTAATAACTAATGGGATCCCAAATCTGCCAGTGATTGCACTTCTCATCAAAAGGTTCTTACAGGTTCACAGTTCAACCACATATGCCTAAAGGAGCCCTAGTTCAAGTATATATTAAACATATTCTTCTCACAGCTGAAAAACTGAAAACATAACAGCTATGGCACAAAATAACTTGGAAGCAGGGACTGACCTCATCCTGCAGCAACGTTTTACTGTATTCAAGATGGTGTCTTTCTAAAATAGAAGAGCCATGAAGTCTTGCCAGTGGAGCTGCTGACCTGTTGAAATACAGTATAATTTATAATATGTAATATTGACTGAACCTATCATATGTATTCTAGAATGTATCTAAACTAATTTGCTTTTAGTTGGTGGGAAAACTATCTCATTTATGAAGTATTATCTGTGTTGTTTGCCTTTCACCAGCTTTACCAAAAAATTATTATTACTATCCAACAGCTTCCTAATTCTCAGTTGCTGTTTGCTTGCCTGTTGCTTGTTCACAAACTTGCTGTCAAAATTTCTCAGAACAAGTGAGACGGCAAACAGAGATCATATGAGTAAACTACAAAGGGGGAGATTAGGAAGTAGCTGAATAGAAAAGCTGGTGAAAGGTTAGCCATGTGGATGAGCTGCCATCTGAAGAGTACACCTCATTCTTTCTAGTTGTGTTCCCTTGTGCACAGAGCATGCACAGATTTGCCAAATTCCTTTGAAACCTGAATGGTACAGCAAATCCTTTTGTGTCAGGTTAAGGGGGTAACTACACACAGGTTTTAATGTGTATTCATTAAGTTTCCGCTGCCGAAAAATCACACCTAAATGTGAGTTCTCATGTCAAATGTGAAATATTTTCAACACCCTGTTTCTGCAGAGTGATCTGCCCAGTATTCACCACGGAAAGCTTCCCTCAGTGTGTTGTTTTTCATGTGCCTGCCCATCTCCTGTGGCTGCACTTGGGTGTTCTAGGTGATGGGGGCATGGCCATAAATCTATTCACAATAAATGTAGGAGTGTATCTGCATAGGAATAAACAAATTTATACAAGAGGGAACAGTAAAAGAAGAATGTCCACAAATCATTTTGCAGGAAGTTCAGAAACGTGTATGCATGGGGTGAGGGTTGAGGACAACTTCACAGGAAAGATTTTGCATACAAGGGGGGAACAACAACAAAAAAAGTAGAATGATGTTTCCGCACTTTGCCTCCCTTCTCTGGGAAGCAAAGGACAGAATGGCTCTACTATGCACTAAGCATCCATAGTTTGGATACTTAGTGCATGCAAAACCCTCCCAAACCATCCAGACACTTACCTTAAATGCAATGGCAGCATAAGTGTTTGGATGTCATTGTGGTTGTGTTGTTAGGCAAGTGACCCTTCTGCATCTATTCCTACCAGGAAGATGTGTGGATGGCGCACCTGGAGCCTTGCCCCACGCATAGTGCAGTATGGAAGGAGCCTTTTCTGATAAAGAAACATCTCCTTCAAGTGAGGGTGCTGCATCTGAAAGCTTACCACACGAACTACAGGGCCAAACGCAAATTGGCCCGCTAATGATCTATTCCTAGGTGAGTCCTAACATGTTTTAAGCTTTGCTGCCTGTGTGTAGCTTTTTCCAGCCAGCAGAGGTGGCGAAACGTTTAGTGAAGTACAAAGATGCTGATTTATCAGCATCTTTTTATTTTGCACATACCTTTGATTGTTCTGCTGTGGGTGATGGAACTTCCCATCTGGCAGACAGGAAACCATCGCAAAGGGACACCGAAGCTTCTGGTCCTCCAGTCTGATGGACTAGAAGCTGCTACAGTGCCCTTCACAGCATAGAGAGTGCTGGGGTGTACTCTATATCAGCAAAGTAACTAGTCATTTTCTTTCCACATTGTCTAACCCAAAAGTTTTTTCAGAGTTAGAGGATACCAAAAGAAAACAGCTTTGGATGTATGTAGGATTTCATGGCCATATTCAATCTCATTTGTAGAAGTTTTTGGGCTGTTATGCCGTGTTCCAGGTTTCTTCTTTGGAGAACCTAAGCTTTCGGATATAGCTGTGATATCCATCTTCAGAGGTCTTTGCTCTTGGCCAAGTCAAGGCGAAGAGCAAAGACCTCTGAAGATGGATATTGCAGCTATATCCGAAAGCTTAGGTTCTCAGAAGAAACCTGGAACATGGCATAACAGCCAAAAAAGTCTACAAATAAGAAAACAGCTTGTCACTCTAATGACACATTTTCTCATTCTGAAAGTAGACTGAAGCTGGATTAAAACCTAGGTATGAATGCAGCCTTAAAATAGATTTCCCTTTAATATGACTGGTACTTCCTTGTGTGGCTACCCTTTAAGAAGGGAGAGATTTCCGCAAAATTTTGGTTGCGAAAGGCACTTGGATGCCTTCTTTGGATGTGGACTGTTGCCGGTGGTGTGCTTAAACTCACCACCTTCAATAAGGTTTGTCTAGAATCATTACTATGGTCCTTCAAGATTGTTTGGTTAGCATATCTGATCTGACTGTGCTTTTCATATATAGTTTTAAAGATATTTTAAATGTTATATTCTGCATTAACAGAACAACTGTTATGGCTTGGGCTTCTTTTTCCAATCCACATTTCTGAGTGCATTGTTGCCTACATAAAAGTACCCGATATAATGTTCACATTTAATCAGCTACTTCAAATATAATCTTGTACTGATGTGAAACAATAAATACTTCATTAAGCATATATTTTAACTTTTACCCATCAGGAAGTGCCACTTACTTCATTTGATACAAGTTGTTAGTACCTCTGTGGTCAATATCATGGCAAAAAGCTGCAGCTACCATAGCGAAGGCTTCTAGATCTGTGTAATATTTCTTTATTCTACCTGTCTGTTAAAAGAAAAATATTTTTTTAAAAAATGTTCACTACTATAATCATGTTGTAAGTAAAAGGAAAGTTAGGGAATTTTGAGGCAGAATCCTCAGAATGCCTAGGTTTTTGAACCACTACTCTTTGCTCCCCATAAGAGCATAACAGGAACCCTGCTGGATCAGGCCACAGCTCCTCTAGTCCAACTATCCTGTCTCACCCAGTGGCCCACCAATTGCTTCTGGGCCTTCTCAAGCAGAAGACAAAGGCAAAACCTTCAGCTGCTCTCAACCCGCTGCAAATGGCCTTTAGCAACATCCTACCTGCCTCTACAAACTCAAGGAAGTGCCTAGGCATCCACTGACCTCAAATACAGGTCAAAGCAAAAAGACTTGTGACCCATTACTTACTATCAAGTCAACTTGCTTGGGTGGTGGCAGGTACAGCTGGCACAGTGCCTCTGTATATACTAGGACACTCTTCCCAGGCCAACAAGGCTGGGTTGCTGGTGTAGTTCCACAAAATCAGGTCAGCCTGATCTTGCTAACCACTACTGAAGAGAGCTGAACTCTGGTTCAGACTGCAGCTGTGAGTTTTCCTGGCTAAGCCTCCTTTGGCTGGCACCCACTGTTTGCAACAGCCCCCTAAGAAGCCTCCAAAGGGAAAACTTCACCAGTGGAATGACAAGGAATCAAAATAAACACATATCAATTGCCTGGAGGTCCTTGCTGTTTTGGGGCCAGTAGAGCTCCTCTGGCAAGCTAGAGCCCTGTAGATCTCAGGTCCACTGAGATACATCATCACAGGGATTGGATCCAGATAATGGCTTGGGCACAGCATAATTTGATATAACACATTTCAAGGTGCAGTCTTTTAATGTTGGTCTTAAAGTAACTTTCTATACAGCTGTTCCACATGCGCTCTGAGATATCTTGTTTATGCATTGCATTTTTATCTTTCTCCCAAGAACAGAATCTCTGTACCATAATAAACGATTGAGTGACTGACTACTGAACTGTTTAGGCAAAGAGTTTCTATCTTCATCCACCTTTCCTTGATTTCAAACCCTCCCCCATATTAGCAATAGATTTAAAATCTCAAAGTCCCTTTCAACAGTTGGGGTGCCTCTGGGTATGTGCAAAGGGCATACATTCTAGCATAAATGCAGAGGAATAACTATACCATCAAGAGGGTAAACATCGTCTGTCCAACATTGAATCCGTGCCTCCAGTTGTGGTAAGTGATATCACGGTAACCTTTTCTAACGGTATACATCCACCTTGTAAGTACCTATGGCAAATTAGAAAGGGATTTAAGTCTTCATACCAAGTCCTGTGACCACTAAGAAATATTTGTACCCTAGTTGTTGAAGTTGTCAATGTCCAGAGATGATATCTAGTGCTGGGCTGTGTTTGTAATGTAATGCAAAAGAAGCACCTTAGAGACAGTATTACATGGCCTTCATGTTCTCATTCCATTTCTAATCTACCTTTTCTAATCTAGAATGTTCGGGGGGGGGGGAGCAGACTGATGTCTGATCAGTTCTACCTGCAAACCATCTAGCCTCTGCTTAGATATCTTTTGCTTTTAAAAATACCCAAGTGCTGTTCCACCCATATGTTCCTTAAAATTATGTAAATAAAGTAGTTTAGCATTTCTGTATGAGCTTTCCAGAGGCCTTTCTGCACTTGGTCTCATTCTGGAATGTAAACCAGAATAGGGACCTGCTATCTGCATACTAGTGTAGAATACGGAAGGTCCCAGGTGAGGCCTGCCATGGTCTGTATTAGCTTGTGGCCAGCAGATGACTAGCCTGAGAAATTTTCCAGAATAAGGCCAAGTGCAGAAAGGGCCCAGATGAGTGCATGGGGAGACAATCTAGGAAAACTGCGGACACAAATTTGAAAAAAAAAAAGGTTGTGAAAAACTTAGCGCAGAAATAACTGACAGGATGGTATCCAAAACAAATGAAAGTCAATTTTGCCTCTTTTTTATTTGCAACATTTTTAATGTTACCTTTAATGTGGTGGCATGTTGACTGCACACTGCCTGCTGCCTCACCCATCAAGGTCAGCACTGGGGATTCCCCACTGGCAATCTGCCAAGGGGGCCACCCCTGCACTATCAGGTTCACTGCTAGGGAATCTTCACTGCTGGCAACCCTTCCTGTCCATGAAGATAATAGCTGGAGATTCCTGGCTGCAGTCTTGATAGGTAGGGGCAGCCCCCGCCCCTGCCTGTCAAGATGGCAGCCATGGAAACCTGGCTTTGACTTTGATGAATGGGGGCTGCCTCCATCCTGCCACTAAGATCAGCTACAATCTTGACATAGGAGAAGGCAGTCGTTCTCTCCCACCATTAATATCAGGTGTGATCTTGATGGGGAGGGTCATTGAACACAGGCACCTGTTGAGATGGCTGCTGAGGAGGTTGGTAAGCCCTTCTTTGGGTTTGGCTATGTGGCAGCATCAGAGCCAGAGAAAAAGTCCTGAGAGCTTTTTCTCCCATTCTGCTGTTCAAGTACTGGATTGGGGCTTATGCCATAATGGTAGGGAAAACAGTGAGGGAAGGGTTGTCTGGACCCTGCCCATGTCACTTTTGAGCTGTAATAAGCATATGCAGAAGGATTGATATACACTTTGCTTCACACAGGACAGTACCTCTGCTGGTACTTTGAATTTTTCCACAACATTTATCTCAAAAAACAGCCGTATCCCACACTTGATCAATTCATGTTCCGTGACAGGAAAGTCACTGAAGCGAAATTCATAAAGTTCTACATCCTTTGGATCAGGCAATTCTTCTTTCTGTTGAGAAAAATCAGTTTGGCGTACATCAGGAGAGTAAATAGAGACTCTCTAAAAAAAAAAAAGGTTAGTGCAGGCATGTCAAAGATAAGGCCCGCGGGCCGGATGCGGCCCGCGGGGCGTTTTATTACGGCCCGCGGCCGCCCACGGCTGCTACCCGCGGCCGCGCGCCACCGCCATCCTCCTTGGGTGCGAAGGAGGCGAGGCGACGCGAGGCGAGCGCGCGGGCGGGCGGCGGGACCCTACATTGCCTGAGTGTGCGGGCGCTGCCATGGACAGCCAGCCCCTCCCTAGCCACGCCCCAGGCATGCCCCGGGCACACCCCCAGCCCCTCCTCTGTTCCCTAGCCACACCCCGGCACCCTGGCCACGCCCCCAGCCCCCCTCTGTGCCCTCGTCATGCCCCCGGTCATGCCCCCTGGCCCTCACAGTCCTTTTTTTTTTTTTAATCCGGCCCTCGGCCAAATTGAGTTTGACACCTCTGGGTTAGTGGAACTTTTCCTTGGCAACATTTTTGAACCAACACGACAGGGCTTTTTTCAACCACCCATTTTAGAAAATATGCCCTTCCTGAAGATAAAAAGAAAAACCGACATTCAGACGGCTTATTCCTTCACCTCAAAGTTTAGCAACACCACCCAGCAAAAAATGCTCACTGCTGATTGGCTGCCACTATTTCCATTTTCCAGACCCCTGATTTGTTGCTGGTAGGCAGCATTTTTTCTCAGACTGCAGTTGGTTCAATTGTCCCCTCCCAATGCAATAGAAAAGAAGAGTTGCTGTGAGTCTCATGAATTCCCATTCCAGGAAGAGATGGCTTTTCAAAGGCTTAGATACACAGCAAGGTGCATTCAGGGTTGCCTGACATCCCCAAACCCAGTTTTCTCAGTGAGCATCTCTAAGCTGAACACAGCCTAATATTATTTTTTGAATCACTGTAGTTGTCTTCCTTTGAAAGGAGTGAGGAATCAGTTTGGATTTTCCATTCCTGGAAACTTACAGAATCTAATGGATCCCCAAAATGTTTAGGGTAAATTCTAGTAGCAATATGGCTGGTCTTCCTGTTGATTTCTGGAACTGCATTTTTGCAAGAGCATGTGAATGTTAGATAGATCATGACCCATTACCCTTTCTACTCTTGCAGACTCAAAGATTGCCCTTTCTTTCCCTACTATGAGAGAAACGGGAAGAATTATACCCTGTTATCCTCTTGGACCAATCACACTTGATACAACTGGCTGGCCATGTCTTCACGGCAACCTTATCTCAGATTCAAAACATTCTCAGTCCTCGGAGTCCGCACGGCAGTTTGGCTTAACACCCTTTCCCCGTGTTAAACCACCCCAAAGCGTGGTGAATCTCAGTCCTGATTTCAACAGGTCTCACACCGGATCGTGCACTTGAAACATTTTACATTTTTTACTGTGTGGACAGTACCGTTTTAAGGATGAGAATCCATGTTCAAGGTTTCCCTCTCCCAATAGCTTGCTTCCAAAGACAGTGATTTCAGTGTAAAAATCCACTTAACAGTAATCGCTACACTGTAGCGATGGAACCACTTCACACCTTGATGGTTGGAATAACAATGTTGCAATTTTGCACAATTCTAAAAGATCTGACTTTAGAAAGGTAAAGGAAGGGAGGAAAGCAGCTGAATGTGAATGTTTAAAGCAAAGGGGTTTTAGTTGCCGCTGCTGCTGTGAGCCCTGAGCAATGGGGAGAGGAGGGGAAAGAATTGCTGGCTGGCTGCCCGCTGCCATTTTTCCTCCATCCATGGAAGCGGCAGCTACCCAGCCACCCAGTTAGGCTCGGTGAAGGGGTCCCTTATGGGTGGCACGTCCATGCCAGGAGGAAGAAGGCAGGGCAGCCCCAAAAAGCAGCTTTTAAAAAGTAGCCACTTGAGTCCCACCTTGAGTCACGTACCCCACATACAATCCTCAGAATCCGGATCCAACATGACTAAGTTAAAAGTAATGGGAACAGGCAAATTCGCGTTTGCATCCGGTTCTATTATTTCGGTTTAGGGAAAGCGAAATAAGGTTGCTGTGGGGATTCGCCTGCTGTGTAGTCTAATTGGACTGGAACTCGGAAACAGAAAATTTTAGAGACAGTTCAAGGCTCTCCTCACCTCTCTAACAGATATAACCCAATGGTCTATCTTGGCAGTTATGTTTTCTAGCATCTATAAGAGGCCACTGGGAGGTATCCTCTGAAGGTTAGGAGTTCAGATGCCACCCACTTCATCTAACTTGTCTTTGAGCTATGATCTAATAAATGCTAATAATCTGAAAAATAGCTGTAAAAGCTGTTTATGATTATCTACTTTAAATGCAGTTCCTCCACCCACCTATCACTAGGAAAGTAGCTTTGGAGTCTGGGTGACGCTCTGTGATTATTCACACTGCTTTGAGGTACAAGTTGCATCTGTGATGTGTACCAGTGCCCAGCCTTGCTGAAGTGACAGCCATGGCTTTTCCTAGACAGCAGCAGGCTGACCTCTGTGCCCCCCGTTATTATGATCCTAATGCTATGGAGTATATTGGCCTTTGATCCTCCGGCATGTTGGGAAGTATTTCCATGCTAGAGCAAAGACTAGTTTGTTGCACCACAGAAAGACCAAAGGTGAACAGCTAATTGATGGACAGCATCCATGCGCACCTACTGTTGTTGCTTCAGTTGATAGAGGTAACTAGATATGGGTGACGGAGGCAAGTCTTCAGATCAATACCAGCATTCTGAATTGGGTCCAGAAATAATAACTGGAGAATCAGGTAAAACAGAGTGTCTATTGCCTCTGCTTGTTCAGGTTGCACCAATAATCTGTCTTCAAGAAGTGTCTGAGTCAAACTTAAACGCAAAATGTAGCTGTATTTTATAAAGACCCGATTTGTCCCTGACATTCAGAAGAGGCAAATATCAAAACAACTCAAAAGGCTCTCTTCTTCCTGTGACTATTTTCACAGAGGTATATTCCCTCTTGATATTTATTCTGATCTCAGGTCAAGGGCAAGAGCCAGTAACTCCTGGAGCAACCAGAGGAACTACGCTCATTTTATCCCATTAGCAAGCTGAGATTGCAAGCCTTCTAATAGGATCAAGTTGTTGTATGTGGCAGCACACAAGTGATCGGATGTTCAGTTCAAACACTCTCCTGCATCAGGAAGAAGGCTGCATACAACTTCCAGTATGTTCCATCCCATAGTTTTTCTCACATGAAAACCCAGAGGAGATCAGTAAAAGCACCCTTTGTTTCAGAGGGAAGAAGGGAAGATGCCAAAGCTAGCCAATGCCTTCTAACAAAAACTAGGGATCGGGAACTTTTAACAATATTCTTGCTTTTCCAAGTGGCTTTTCATCCAAGTGTCCTGAACGGTAACTCTCATTATTCCCGCAGTCAAAACGAATAATCCATCACAGTACAGTCTCATTATAACTGCACTTTGCAGCATTTGGGGCTGGCAATCAGGATTTTTTTTAATAAAAAATGAAAATTATAAAATGAAATTATAAAGATTATAATTATAAATGAAATTACGAAGACTGTAAAATGAAAAAGGATGATAGAAATATCTCAAAGTATATGTTTAATGCTAATAAAATGCCTCTCCCCATATGAAACAGATACTTACTAGAATTTTGATAAGTTGTTTTTCATTACAGTTATCTTCAGTAATCACATCAATATTTAGCTTTTCTTTGTATTTCTGAAAGTAAAAAAGCAAGTTAATGAATCAGTAAATTCAGCTGATGTCATCATAAGACACAATTTTTAGTCACGAAGATGCGGGCAATACTTACCAATATGGATTGAACTTCAGCAGGAGTTGCTTTTGTTTGATACATGAGCATTTCCTGAGCAATGTCTTTCCTATTTTCAAGTTTATTCATTTTGTCATAAGTGTCAGTATTTAAAACAGACCATCCGAGAAACTGTGTCAGCATCTGAAATTGTGCAAAGGAACATGACTGCAGTATTTAGAGTTATCCGCATCTTGCATATACAGGTTATTCAGAGTATTGGAAAGCCACACTGCCATGAAAGTCTTGAACAACGGCTTTTTCCTCACATCTGAAAAGGTTTTTAAAGACTTCAGTTGCAGTATA
Source organism: Aspidoscelis tigris stejnegeri (assembly GCA_023333525.1). NCBI lineage: Eukaryota > Metazoa > Chordata > Lepidosauria > Squamata > Teiidae > Aspidoscelis > Aspidoscelis tigris. The sequence goes on along the minus strand of JALMGA010000002.1, from coordinate 82,476,448 downwards.
GTATGTGGGAGAAAACAGATTGTTGGAAATTAGGCATGGCAGCTGTTTCTATGTGTGGTGGGAATGCCCGGTTACTCAGACCATCTGGAGACAAGTCCAGCTTGAAATAGAATCAGTTCTAATGACTTTGATTCATTGCTCTGCCAATCAATATCTCCTACAGAATTTTAAAACTTTGTCTCTTCCACAAACTTCAAGGGCTGCATCCCCATTAAAAGCTTAATCCAGTTTCCCTAAACCGAAATAACAGAACCAGATGCAAATGTTAATTTGCCTGATCCCATTACTTTCAGCCAGAATCACGTTCAAGCTGGATTCTGAGGACGTACGTGACTCAAGGGAGGACTCCAGTGGCTACTTTTTAAAAGCCGCTTTTCGGGGCTGCCCTGTCCTCTTCCCCCTGGTGTGAACGCGCCACCCATAAGGGACCCCTTCACAGAGCCTAGCTGGGTGGCTGCCGCTTGCCTGGATGGATGAAAAACGGCAGCGGACAGCCAGCAATTCTTTCCCCTCCTCTCCTCATTGCTCAGGGCACGCAGCAGCAGCAGCAGCAGCAGCAGCAGCAGCAACTCAAGCCCCCTTCGTTAAACATTCACACATCTCCCCAAACCTGCAGCTGCTTTTGTTTCTTTTCCCTTTTTTGAAGGTCAGCACTTTCAATGGCAAGATCATTATCAGGTGTGAAGTGTTGGATTGCTACAGTGGATTGCTTGGATTGCTACTAGGGTTGCTGCTTTTACAGCTTGCTTTGGAAGCAAGCTATTGGGGGAGGGAAACTCTCATCCCTTAACACAGAAGGGTTCCCACAGTAAAAAAATGTAAAACGCTTCAAGCGCACGAACCGGAGTGAGACCTGTTGAAATGAGGATTAACATTTACAATGCTTTGGGGCGATTTAACACGCGGAAAGCGTGCTAAGCCAACCTGACATGGGGACTGCAAGGATCGAAAACGGTTTGAAACCGAAATAAGGTTGTAATGGGGATGCGGCCAAGGTGTCTTCTGAATCTGTTACTGCTCGGAGCAAAGCAAGTTATAGTGGAAGTCTTCTTAACCCTTTTCTCTATAGCAATGGTATGCTACTCCATGAACTATATAGCTGTACAACTGTGGAGAATGCAAGGCCAATAAGATGATCTAACATTTTAGATCCATGCTTCTACCTGTTCTGATTTCTAATGTTCTTATTGCCATTTATCACCCACTAACCTATTGGTTCAGTACTAGCATTTCCACCTAGTTTTCTTTTTTATTGTTGGTAATGTTAATTGCTGTTAAACAGTTATGTTGTGGTTATTCACATTTGTTATACTACTACTACTATTAAATAAATGATTTATAACAAAATATGAGAGAAAAGGACAATTAAGTTGATTATAATTACTGTACAACAGAAACCTATTCCAGTTCCATTCCCCCAGCCCTCTCTAAACACCATAGAGCAATGCAATTTGCAATTCACCTACCAGAGGATTTTATTTTGTCATGAGAATTTCCATGAGCTTTTATTTGCAAACTGGGTGCTTCCATATCTGTTATGGCAAATCACCATTACCAAAACACTGCTAGATTAATTCATAGGGCTACTAGTTAAAGGCTGGTAATTAGTTAATTATATTAAACAGATTCAGGCTTGCAGATCTGTTCAGGATACAAAATACAGTACATTCTCCCCCCAAGTCTTGACTACTGACTTGACTGTTGAGCTTACTTCAATAAGTTGTTCATCATATTCATCGAAGGGTCTGCCATCTTTCCTGTTATAAAATGTAGCAACACCAACAATTTCTTCCTTTTTGTTGACAATAGGTAAAGACAAGACATTTTTAATAATCCAGCCTGTTTCATCAAATTCTCCTTTCTAAAAAAAGGAAAGAGAGAGAGAGGGAAGGGAAATAGGCGTTAGAGATTTGTGTATCTATGAGAACCAGTTTAGTTTAGAGGCAAGTGTGTTGGTGTAGCATTGGAAAGACTATGGTTCTAATGTCCACTAACTCTTGAAGCATGCTGGGTAAGTTTGGATGAAAAACTGCCTCTAGGATTCCAAACTTAAAGGTGCCCAATTATACAAAAATGTTTCCCTTTCTGTCCTCTGATTTTATAAGGTAATACAAATCAGAAATTGAACTGTTTGCCAGAACAAAGTACATTTTCATTCATGAAACACACCATAAAAGTAGTTGTGTGGTAAGTAATATTTCTTTATATTAAATGTGCCGGTGTGTGTGTGTATGTGTGTGTTTGAGACAGAAGTAGACTCCACTTGATCCTGTACCCAAAATTCCTTCAGCCTGTGTGTCCAAGGAGAACTATTCCTGACCCCTTAATCTCCTCTGAGGAAAGATGAAATAAGAATATTAGAAATAAGTAAATCTTTTCTATGTTCAAAGCTGATTATAGTAAACAAATACTGCAGTACTGTTAATTTCTTAACAGACTAAAAAATAGGGTGGTACCTGAAAAGTGAAGTATTCATCTGACGGTGCATCCATCATGTTACAGATCTAGAGACAAGAAGAAATGTGATAAATCGTTGGATTTGTTACAGTCAGCAGCCCACACAAGGCACTTTCTCCCCTATCAGGCGATGTTTGTCTAATGAAGGGGCTGAAGTCATGTGCCATCAGAGTTGCTCTGGCATTTCTCACACTTACCCTACTAGCCAGTCTAGACAATGTTAAGGCCAGTGCTGCTGCTATGCATGTTATAGGTGACCAGTTGCCTGAAAATGCCACCTAATTGTGCCTCCAGGCGGCAAGAAGAAATTGCAGGATCTTATTTAGATCCCACAAAACAATTGCTTCTTGCCACCCCTGCCAAATGGCAGGAGGCAATATTGGGGCAACAGTGCTTTTTATGTCACAGAAATGGCATCAAAGCTCTCACTGCAGAAAACAACACCCCAGTGTGTGTGCTCACAAAAACACAAAGTCATAGAAAAATACATAAAGACAGCAACTTACAAATTCCATCATCATTGTTTCATCCACTGCCCATGTGTGGACAGACTGATGTGCACTAGGGGTGTACATGAATGCAATTTTCTTGATTCTGTTCTATTTGAATCAAATGCTCAAAAATTCTATTCAAATCGAACCTGTTAAATTTGAATTTAACAAGATTCTATCCATTTTTGCCAAATTCGAATCTATTAGTTCAAATTTTTGATTTGAATTTGCACATACAAATGTCGACAGCATTTGTAGATGCCCATATGCACCTTCCCTGCGTCTGTACACATCTGTACACATCCGTATGCATCCCGTAGTTCTCCCATATGCAACCTGTTTTCATTCTGTACGGATTCATACAAATGTGTACGGATGCGGGAAAGGTGCAGATCTTCAAGTACACATCGTGTACAATCCCATACACATATGAATGTCCAGATAATCTAAATGAATAGATTTGAAATTTGATTTGAATGTTTACATTTGAATTTCGGGACATTCTATTTGAATATTCATGCACATACCTAATGTTCACATCTATACATTTGGGATGCCCCAATGTCTGGAGGTGTGCCTCAGTAAAACAGGTGAAAACAATATCAACCATGGCACTATCTAGCTATAAGATGGTATTCCTGCATTATCACCTCCTAGCAGGATATCTGGCTGCTGTCTGGAGGCAACCATGCTGCTGTGATACAGGTATGATCAGCATCATGGCAAAGTATCAACCAGGCCAAAAATATTTCTAGCACCACTTCTCATACTCTTCATGCCTTCCTGTGCTGATTAAAGCTAATTAGCATATGAGAAATGAAGAGGGCTGTTTTAAAAAAATTACTTTTTCAACTTGTTTGTTCATTCATTCATGTCATCCAAAGACATAAAAACATACCTAAAAGAACCTAAAGCAAACGTGAAACTTATGGAGAGGCATTAAAAACAACCTGTAGATCATCTAAAGTTAGGGTTTCATTAACAGATTTTAACATTTGAAAAAAAAATTGCCATTCTGTTAGGAAATGAGAATTGAGTTTCTCTGAATTTGCCATTATCTATAAATAGTAACTGAATGACAATTAAAGAAGGGAGATCAGGGCAATGCACTAAATTTCCCTTGGTGTTTATTAGATGTTAGAACAAATAGAATTACTATAAATAAATTGTGATTCACAATACAGTATTGACTGCATAGAGTCAGCACAGTATGGATTTTACATGAGTTTCATCCTCCCTGAGGGCACACCTTCACTTTAAACCTCCTTCAGCCCATCTTCAGATCTAACTGCTCACACCTTTTCATTTCTATATGGTTTGTTTGTGAACTTTCTACCTTCCATATGGACTTTACTGAATGGAGAGTCTGCAAATAAACCAGATAGAAGTGAAAAGTGAAAAGGTGTGAACAATCAGGCTGCGAGATGGACTGCAGAAGGTTTACTTTAAGTGAAGGTGTGACCACAGCCTGAGTGTCTGGAGCTCAGTGGTTGAGCAAACTGCCTAAAAAGCAGAGGGGCATGGGTTTGAAACCATAAAGGAGGCTAACAGCAAAGAACTTTTTTTTATACCTGTCACAAAACCTTTATAAAGGTGAGCCCATACCACCATCACACCACCTTCATAGAAAATATCTGCCCATGATCTGCAAATGAAGACCCTCAAAATGGCAGAGGCTACTCTGGAATGAATTCACATGGCTCTTACACCTGACACAAACAGTGAGCCAAGTGGGGAGGAGATGAAGGTCAGGTTACAAAAGGTCAATAACTCTATTCAGGGCAAGGCTTACATAGTAAGCCCCAGCAGTTCTAATGTAATTTCTTCTACCTTTTTATGTAATGGAGTAGCCTGACCTTTTCATAAATGGGGCCCTCTAAGTCACAGAAATGGCATCAAAGCTCTCACTGCAGAAAACAACCCCCCCCCCAGTGGGTGCACTCACAAAAACACAGTTAAGTCATAGAAAAATACATAAAGACAGCAACTTACAAATCCATTTTCAGCAACATAAGTTGGCAATCCACTAGCAAGACACCAGTGGTCTGCAGGCGGTGTTCTTGAGAAAGAGAAAATATAAAATGAGCATGTTTCTTATAAACTAGCAGAATTAACTACTGTCTAAGAGGTCAACAGTAAGTACTCACGGAATGACTTTGATTTCTTCTTTTCCATGTAAAATGTAATCAATTATCTTATAAAAATTGACTTCCTAAAAGCAAGGAGAGAAAACCATGTGAAAATCTGCAAGGGAAGCTTTCTGAACATTGTGATTTGGAAAAGCCAACTAATGTTACTCACCCGGCCATCAGGGGTTTTGGGCCCTTTGTATGGTTCTGCCTCCCCTAGCTTAATTGGCCATTCATCGTAGAATTCCTGGAAATAATCACAGATAAATTAGCATAATAGTTCACGACAAATAGCTCTCAAAATGCATTTCACAATTTATATAACATAAAAAACAGAGGTCTAGCCTCACAATCTCTGGGCTGTTGGGCTATAGGCCATTTGGATTGTGCTAGCAGGGAGAGTGGCATCCACTTGTTACAGTGTGCCCTTGGAGGCCATGCCTCCCTGAGAATTCTCCAGTCGCAAGAGTTCTTCACTTGGAGCACTCAGGAGACAATGGGGCTGGTCACACAAGTCTAAGACAGGACGACCTATTCATTAATTTGAACTGAGGTCATACCAGTGCTGGTCGCACATAGGTTGTCCCAGGACATCCTCACCTTGGTCTGCATTGCTCACACCTTTCTGAGTGATTGGCCTGAGCCTCGCACACAGAACTCTTGGTTCTCCATCCCTTTTGCTGCATCAAATCTATGTACCTCCTTTCTTATTGGTTGCTGTTCTGTCACTCAAGAGAGAGGAGGGTGTGTGTTTGCAGTTCCTTTTTAAGCCTGCTCCCCCACCTCCACGCCTCCTTCTTTTTATGTGCTTTTCTACTCTGTGTGATTAATTTTAAAATAATAATAATACATTTGTGTAAAAATGCTAGATAGAGGAATCATACATATAAACTGAGAAAAGAAGGGGAGGTGCCTCACAAATTCCGTGCATGATGATTGGCCCAAGGAAAGACTGGACCCCACCCACCACAGCACAGTTCAGCCTCCTTTAGCCTGTCCCCCCCTGCTCACACTTGAGGAAGCAAAGATGTCCTGAGGTGCCAGGAGGGGCTGAGTCCTCCTCAGTCCTGTAAAAATAAGGACTACGGTTAAGATGATTTAATGGGGGTAGGTTGGCTTGGAAAATGAATTAAATTAAAATAATGTGCATAGCACAACCTGAAGATGACCTGAGGTTGTCCTAAACTACTTGTGTGACCAGGCCAATCTGAAGTGGCATCCCAAACATTCCTGTGTTGTGGGTCACTCCAGCAGTCTGCAATATGGACATCTGGAGTGGCTCAAATAGCATGCTGAGCTTGGTACTGTTTTTCTGTGGTCTGGAAATGATGTTGGACCATTTGCAGTGCCCTGTCAAAGTCTCCTCCTACCTACCTACAACTTCAGAGGCCAAGATTGGCCCTGGGGCCCACAACATCCTCCTCCTCTGTTATTGCCCCAAACTGAGTGATCTGGACCAAGATTGGCCCCTGCATCATTTGCCTAGCCATGTGGCATGAAAGGTCCCTCTGATGCCTTTCTGGGAACATGTCTTTCCTTTAAGTAAGAGCAGATATCTAACTGCTGTCCTAGAAGAATGTCCTGGTTACTCTCACTTCTAATACCATTTCCATACATATATAAATGTACTGTATGTGTTAAAAAAAACACAGTATAACCTTTTCTTTGGTCATGTCCAGCAGACCAACGGAATATCTTTCACAGTTTAGGTAAATTCGAATAGTGTACAGCGCTTTGTGAAACTGCCGCTCGATATCTGTAAGTTCTTCAAAAACTTTGTTAGAACACCACAAAAGCATCTATTAAAGAGAAATAAAGAAGAAGCAGGAACGTTACTCACCTTTTAACATGATTTTTGAAAAGAAATGATAAATATGAGGAATAAGAGATAACACAAGATCATACACTGTCTGAAAACTGTAGCTGAATTCTTATTTTCATTAACTCTGTGAAAACTGTTCACAGAATCTCAATCCCACTGTTGTATCTGAAGCCCCACTCCCTCTTAGGAATGTGCACGGATTATCCATGCATTCAGAATCTGGAAGAATACGTCCGGATTCTAAGATTCGTAGATGGATTGAACAGGTCCCTATTTGAAGGGCTGTATCCATCCACGAAATCAGATAATCCAGTATCTGTAGAAGCTTTAATAGAAGCTTCTAAGGATACTGGATGCCCCAGGGCATCCCTACGCCAGCCACCCTCTGGCCACCATTGCCCCAAACTCCTCCCCCCCGTGGCTTTCTCAGGGTCCCCTTACCTGCTCTGGTGGCAGCGTGGGCCTTTTCCAGGGCCTTCTGGAACTGCAAAAGGGTTCTGAGGGCTAAATACAGGGCTTCCAGTAAAACCCTGAGAACCCTTTCATGGTTCTAGAGGGCCCTAGAAATGGCCCACACCACCACTAGAGTGCATGAGCCCGTCTCCCTGGGGCCCACTTACCTGGGAGGCATACTTCAGTGGTGGCCCAGGCCTCTTCTGGGGCCCCTGGAACCACAAGCAGGCTCCTGGGAGGTAAATACATATCTTCCAGTTTTACCAGAAGGTCTGTATTTACCTCTTGGGAGCCTGCTCACAGCTCCAGATTGCCCTGGAAGAGGCCTGGGATGGTGGTGGCGGCAGTGGCGGCGGCTGCACGTAAAAGGCCCAACAGATGGTGACTGTGAGGAGGTAAGATAAGTGGAGAGGGGGTGGGAAATAAGGGGTGGGGGAGGGGTGGGACAGGAGGGGCAGGGGACATTCATTCTATAGAATATCTGTGTTCGGAGACGAATACCCCCACATCCGTTGGGGGGGGGGCGTATTTGGCCAGAGCCAAATTTTTCCACATTCTATTCAGCTTGAATAGAATGTGGAAAACTGGCTCCATGCACAGCCCTACTCCTTCTATTGAGCCTGGAAGCAACAAACAAAGGTATACATGGACACATCTATACATGTATATACTTCTGTGCCAAAACAAACAAACAAAAAGTATCAACAACAAAGTGCAGTGGTTGTATACTATGCAGGCTTCTCAGAAGAAACCTGGAACACAGCATAACAGCCCCAAAATTGCTACAAATAAGAACAAAGTCCAGAGTGCCTTGAAATGTTTCAAGTTATCCAGCAAATGTTCTTTACCTGTCACTCAATAAGGGACAATAACCACCCTAACAACCATCAGCATCATTTGCACTGGAATTTTATGAAGGCAAAAATACCACACAATTCATAAAAGATGTGGAAGCAATCAATATTACTGCTTGTTAAAAAATATTATTTTACCTGACTTTTCCTGGATTCAAGATTGTACAAGTATGCAGTATGATATTGTTTTATAGCAATTGAGAGGAAGTTAATGTATTTTACGAAGACCTGCAATGTAAACACATAAAAAAGAATTTATTATCAAAGGTGTGATCCAGAAACCCTTGCTGTTGTTGATATTAATTAGTATTACCCTTTATAGTAGGGTTTTTTAATGCATTGTTTCCTGTAGTGTTTTTAGACCATCGGCTAATTCTTTCCCCTCCTCTCCCCATTGCCCAGGGCACACAGCAGCAGCAGCAACTCAAGCCTTCTTGCTTTAAACATTCACACATCTCCCAGAACCTGCAGCTGCTTTCCTTTCCCTTTCTTAAGGTCAGAACTCCAAAGAGCTAGAATTGCGCAAAATTGCAACATTGTTATCAGGTGTGAAGTGGGTGGATTGCTACAGTGTAGTGGCTGCTGTAAACGGTGGATTTTTACACTGAAATCACTATCTTTGGAAGCAAGCTATTGGGGGAGGGAAACCCTAAACATGGATTCTCATCCCTTAAAACGGTACGATCCCCACAGTAAAAAAGTAACATGTATCAAGCGCACCAACCGGAGTGAGACCTGTTGAAATGAGGGTTAACATTTACAATGCTTCGGGGCGATTTAACACGCGGAAAGCCTGTTAAGCCAAACTGCTGTGGGGTCTGCGAGGATTGAAACCGTATCGAAACCAAATTAAGCTTGTAATGGGGATGCGGCCATGTGGGAGCACAAAATGGGGAAGGTACCTGCTTTCTGCTTTTGTTGCCACTGCCATTATAGGGCCCTTCATGGGTATGCACCATGCACAGCAGTGGGCAAGTGTGTGACATCATTGCACATGATACACAGAGAGCTTTGGCACACACTGAGGAACACACAGACAACTGCCAACTTTCAGGGCCATTTCATGCACCCCCTTATATGAGCCCAGGCAGAAATGTCTAAGTGAGTGTGTGTAGAGGAGGGTGAACAGTGGGTTGATGTGGGTCTTACACTCCTGACCCTCAGACACATTTTTCTCACCTCCAGGTAGATGCTGTCAAAGAAACTGGGCTTGCAAAAAACTACCCAACTAGTTATTTCTTTTTGGCAATACCTCACAACTGTAAAATGCAATTCCTTGCATATAAGATTAATATCTAGCATTTGGATATTTTTAAGCAAGCCTTTGAGACCTAGCTTTTATTCTACATTACTGCAACTAAACAGGGAAGCATCTGTCTTGCAGTCAGAATGCCCCTGGTTCAACCATCAGCATCATCCCAAAACAAAATAATAGCAAACTAACATCCATACTGTTGCCACGAAAGCTGCACTGATGTGTCCCTGTAGGCACCAGAAGTTACATTCAACCCAAGGACATTTTTATTTTTATTTTACTTTTAGTATATTCATTCATTCATTCATTCATTCACCCACCCACCCATTCATTCATATTTATTTATCTATTTATAATTTCAAATAGTTTACATATAACTCAAATTTCCACTACATATTTTGTTTTTATTCATAATGGGAGGAGATACAATTGTGTGGTCTGGATTTGAAGCTACATTGCTGATGGAATGCTGCGTGATTTATTTAATAATGCAAAATTGCATGTAGTGATCTTTTTCAGATACTGATACTCCCATATTTCAATACCTTAAAAAAAAGTTTATGCTAAAACAAATAAATCCAGTATTTTCAAAGCGAAGTTGGTTTTTTGACATTTTTTTAATGCAAGAACGGTTGTTCTGAAGTCCAGAGCAATGCAGAGAAGGAGAAAAAATCCCCTACAATAGATTTTGAAACATTACTCTTTATAATTTATGATCTATTACATCGCCTCCTATTATTTCAAAGAAAATCTAAAAATGACTGCATGTAAAAACATCATTAAAAATAGTGAGAGGGAAAAGGAAAACTATTCAAACAGGCAGGACCTGGGGAAAAAGATAAGTCTTCAGCTGGTATCTAAAAGACATAAGCCCAAGCACCTGACAAATATCAAAGGGGAGAAAGTTACATCACAGAGAAGGCCCAGCTGTGTGTAACTGTACGACAACATTCCGGCTCCATCAATAGAAGCAAATAATCATAGAGTTGGAAGAGACCTCTAGGGTCATTGAGTCCAACTCCCTGCTGAATGCAGGATTTCCTAAACCACTCCAGACAGAAGTATGGCCAGCCTCTTCTTGAAGACCTCCAGTGAAGGAGAGCTCATTACCTCCTGGTCAATGGATATCACAAGGTGCCCTCCTCTTGGCCCAGGAGCAGGACACTGAACCATCTGGCCACTCTACACATCCTAGAAGTCACCTTACCTGAAGATTCTCAAGGCAGATGCCTGCCCCACAGGTGTTTCCTACCCCTCCATGGGGAGTTGCAGAGTGAGCAGGCAATACATTACAGGCACAGTTTTATGGAGGGTGGGCATCATATCTGACCAGAAATGGCTAACTTCCTGTGTTGTTTCTAGTTCAGAATGAAAGCACGCTCTCTGGAAAATCTGCAGTAGCGGAACTCTTGCTACTATGATGGCTCACTGGCTTGCATTCTGCCCCAATGGCGATGCAGCCTCAGTAACCTCTGGTACCAACAGTGTGGGATCCCCTGACAATCTTAGTAATCTTGCAGGACTGTAACAGAAGAGGCAGGTTGCTAGGTTGCTCTAAGCCTGTTAATTTTCCATACAGAAACCACAGCAGAATGCCACTATTTCAGGTGTAACCTCAGGCAATTCAGAGACCCCAGTGTCATTACTCCTTAATATTAAGGAGATACAAACAAAGTATTCTTTTCAACGGAAACAAAGTCAGTATGGTACTCACATCTTCATCTTCTTTGGAAAATTCAGGGGCATTTTTCTTGTTAAGTACCATGAACACAGCTAGAACTTCTTTGCCTTGAACAATAGGAGTTGTTAGCATACTGACAGTTGTGTAGCCGGTTTTCTTATCCATAGAATCAGAGAAATGAGCATTCTGAAATAGAAAAGGGAAAGCACATCAATTCTGATGTTAGATGGAGTTTGTAGAGTATATAAGAACATAAGAGGAGCCCTGCTGGATCAGGTTACAGCCCATCTAGTCCAGCATCCTGTCCCACACAGTGGCCCACCAATTGCCCATGGGCATCTCAAGCTGAGACAAGGGCAAACCTCCTGCTCTCCAATCCCATCAAATGGCCTTAGAGGCATCTTGGTTGTGTCATCCCCCCCAGCCTGAAAGATGTACTTAGGCATCCATTCTGGTAGCCATTGATACATGTGTCATCTGTAAATTTGTCTAACCCTTTCTTAAAGCCATCTAGGCTGGTTGCTGTTACCACCTCTTCTGGCAGCAAATTCCATAAGTTGATGACCCTTTGTCTAATCTGACTTTCTTACCCATCAGCTTCATAGAATGCCCCATGGTTCTAGTGTTGTGTGAAAGAGAAAATAAATTTTCTTTATCCACCTTTTCTATACCGTGCATGATTTTATATACTTCAAACAGGTCCCCTCTTAAAGGCCGTCTTTTCGGGCTGAAGAGGTCTAGACGTTGCAGTCTGATTTCGTAAGGGAGGTGTTCCAGCCCCTTAAACATTCTGGTTGCCCTTTTTGACACCTTTTCCAGTTCCACAATTCAGCACATTCAGTTTATGTAATCTTTGTTGTACTTAGCTTTACCACAGTCTTGAGCATTCGCCTGCTGAAGATTTTTCACCTTCCCAGTTGCAGGTACAGAATCAAATTGGATTCAGAGTTTAATCTTATCTCAGCATCCCTAAAATGTTAGAACCTCATGCTCCTTGTTGTGACGACCACAGGGTGTTTTGGTCTCCCTGAACCTTCTGTTGGGACAGTGTCCTTCCTTTTATAAAACTGGATGTGCATTTCCTAGCTTTTCTGTTTCTTTTCTTCCCTTTAAAGAAAGAGCTATATGGGAGGATGCGTTGGTATTGAAACCTCTTACATAAAAAGAAAGTGGTAAGGTGCATTGTGGCATCACAGGACAAAAGGGACACCCTGAAAAAAGAAAAGGGGGCAGGAGCAGAGCTAGGGCCTTTAACAATCATTGTAAGGGCCTTTCTGCACTGGGCCTTATTCTGGATTATATTCTGGAATAGGAGTTTCCCATCCACATGGGGTATCACTACTACAAGAGTTTGTCAAGATTTATATTTTGTTTGGTTCCAAAACAGAAAAATAAAATCCTCTGTTCTGTTTCTCTTCTGAACTCCCCCATTTCCACATTTTCTTCTTTGCCACATGATGGTTGTTAACAAAGAGTGAAAGAGAAGAGCAAGCATTCAGCCCTGGGTGTTCAGGAACATGCAGGTGAAACCATTTGCCAACTGTTAGGAAAATTCCAGACTACTATGAAAACAAGTTGCCGCCCTATCAGCAAATGCTATTCATATTAGTTTCTTAATAAGCAGATGGGTCAGAGAGAAAAGATTCATTTTACTTTGAATATGCTGCAGCATAGGAAGTCCACTTTCCAGAACCCCACCAAGATGAAATTCAGACCTCCCACATTCCAGGACACAATTTATACCTAAACCCCAGCGGGTAATTACAATATTCCCAGTAACACCTTGAAAGTACAGAAAAGACATACATATCAGATTTCTCTGACATGCTCAATAGAGACAAGTCCAAATGGCTGACTGGTTCAGACCAGTTACTTCTTTGAAGCTCCTTATCAGTTTGTTTTTGCAGACACACTGTCCTTGATAGCATTCCTCACACAACCATCAGTAGCCCTAGTGATGGCAGCGAAAAGGATGGGGGAAAGGGAAGTGATAACTGAACATCTTGGAAGCAACAATGTGCCAATGTGCTCCTGTACAGGTAACAAAATCACTACCATGGGATGTAGGCTAGAAATTAAACTTAATATAAGCTACCATCCTTGGGGCTTTCTGCGCTTAGCTGATTAGGCTGCCGTGAATTAGGGCTGGCGAACTTCTGGTAAAGGTGGACCATTCACACTTGTCATGAGGAAAGCTCCCCCAAAGCGTCCACTACTGGCCAGAAGTGCAAATGGTCCTCCTGTTTACCAGCCCATGCCGCTGTGTTCAAAGCCAGAAGTTCCACCTCCTCACTGCTGGGATTGGGCGTTCTGTGACATGCTTGGATGCTGTTGCAGAGGGGTGAGTTCAAGCAGAGGGATGTATTGAGGCTGATCATGTCAGTGCCCATTATCGAACACACAGTACCCACTACTTGGTTGCCAATCAAACACCCCTCTTGTGATTCAGTGACCAGATGCCACTCCCAGGGATCCATAGTCCAGTCACATCAGAGATTAGCAATCGATCGTAGCTGCCAATGCCAATGTGCCTGCACAGACACCGCCTCCCCCGCCCACTGACCACAGGGAAATTGAAGAAGAGTGAATGATCGCGCTGCTGGATGCTTCAAGTAAGCTGTTGGTAAAGGTGTAGAGTGTGGTTTAGTGCTCCACACCTAATCAACCATTAGTGAACTTCTAGGGAAGCAGGGCATGCCTGGAGGCTGTAACAGCCTACTCCACATGTGGATACTCTTTACTAAAAGCTCACTAATTGTTGACTACCAGCTGCAGTGCAAATAGACCTCTTGTCTCCACATACTACAGGCCAGAGACAACCTTGGATACCATCTATAGTTTAGTTTCTGGCCAATATATGATTTGCTTTAGAAGGGAGAACAGACAAATAGTTCTGCACCAGATAAGAACATAAGAGGAGTCCTGCTAGATCAAGCCACAGCCCATCTACTTCAGCATCTGTCCCTGGTCCTAAAAACAATTGTAGAACCTATCCCAATAAAATAAAAGTTGTATAAAGCTGGGCATTAAAAATGAACAAAATCATTGTTACTTAATCCTGAACTCAGTTAATGGAAGTTTTACCCTGATGATCAGTGTCACATGTGAACTTGGAAGGCAATAATGGGAATTGACCTGCAGAGACTTTCCTAACTCCCTGTGCAATCCCACATTCCCCAGTCTGAGCGCCTTTATGCACTTTCCTTCAAAGTCTGAGTCCAGTAGGGTCCTGGTCACACATATATGAGACAGAACATCCTATTCATAACTCAAATTGAGGTCATGCCACTTCTGTTCACACCTAGATCGTTATAGGTCATCCTCAGGCAGTCCTTGCTTGGAGCTGCATCACATACATCTTTCTCCACAATTGATCTGAGCCTTCTCCATGGAACTCTTGGCTCTCCACCCCTTTTGCTGCGTCAAATCTATCTTCTTTCTTATTGGATGCCATTGTGTCACTCAAGCAAGGTGAAGGTGTGTCTTTGCAGTTCTTTTCTAAGCCTGCTCCCCCACCTCCATGCTTGATAGAGGAAACATAAACATAAACTGAGGGGAGAAGGGCAGGTGCCTCATGAACTCCACACATGCCGCCCTCCATTAGACATTGGCTGAAAGGAAAGACTGGACCCCACCCACCACAGCATGGTTCAGCCTCCTTTAGCCTGCCCCCTCCCCCGCGCTCACACTGAGGAAGAGAAGATGGTCTGGTATGCCAGAACAGCCTGAGCTCTCTGGAAAAGAGAACTCTAGTTATTTATTTATTTATATTTATATCCCGCCCCATACCCAGGGGTCTCTGGTTAGTACAATCCAATGGGGATAAGCCAGCTTGGTAAATGAATCGAATAAAAATAATGTGAGTAACATGACCAGAATATGACTTGAAGCTGTCTTCAACTAAAGGTGTGACCAGGGCCTAGGTCTGGAACAGAGTAATCCATCCAAAGGCTGGGGCAGATTGCTCTTAGATGGAACAATGCCTATCTGCACAATGGCAACGTGTTCCAGCCCAAGCCCTGTGCTGGCCCCAAACCTCACACATGCTTTGGATCTGACATGCACAAACACCAAAGGTCAAGAACAAAGTTCCTGGTCTCAGAACCACTGGGAGACCCATTTTGGCAGTGCAATGAGGAACATCAGCAAAATGGATCCCCCTGTAACCGAAAAACAGAATGCTTCCATTTCTTGAACTAAGCCAAGCTGGCATGCCAGTAAACCTTAATACTGAGGTCTACTGGCGATCTAGACAACTTGATCTGGACTATGTTCCAGCCCATGAGGATGAAGTGTACCAGCAGTGGGTGTGATGGAAGGGAGGCCCTTAATGCACTTGCTGGTAATTGCAGAAAGACTATGAATTTCAGATATAGCCTCCCTGCGTCATCTAACTCTCAGGTTCTTTGAGAACATGCAAGAACCCAAGACGTGCTTCAAATACAGCCAGCTCAACTTTTCTTAATGCACACTAAACACTGGATAGGCATCTTGCTGATATTTGTGCAGGAAATAATTGTGGGCACGCCTGTGCATGTGCTCACACACAACCTAAAGAAAGCTGAAAAGGACACACATTTATGGGTTTGATAGTTCCAGCATATCTGCCAAATCCATGAGACCCCTGTTTGCTTTTCATTGCATTACAGACTGCAGATAACAAAAGTTAAAGATTAATTTTGTGATATAACACAGTCAGCCCTGTTTGAACTCTTAGGCTGCATTTGTAAGAAGTAAAAAAAAAAAAAAGAGGTGGAGGGAGGTGGAGGGAGGTGGAAGTGTCCACATTCTAGTGCCTTAATCCAGATTAAAGGCTACAAAATGTACTTACAAAGGGTGTTTCTGCATTTGCCGCCAAAAAGTGGATCTAAATAGATCTGCTTTTCGGCGAACCATCCTCCTGAAGATCCATCACTATTTGAGATGGATCGGCACACCCGCACACATGCGGAGAGGACGGATTCTGGAGGACAGATTGGAGTGGGTGGTGTGCAGATGCACCAGCACCATTGTGAAATGAAACTGATTTGGCTAGGAAACAGTTAAAAAACTGAGTCACAATTCTCTGTCTTGTCTTATGTGTATCTTCAAGTGTCCACTCAGTCATGAAATTTTCACCTCACACCTCACAAAAGAGTTCTGGATGACATCACATAAATTTCAGGCTTTAATTTTTTTTTTTTTTACCATCCCTTACAATACATATTCATTGGTAAATGCATTTCCTTCATTCACATATTTGCTTTTTCATAGATCATTTCCACCCTCCCTTTCCCTCTGCATAATTTATAGTAGTAGAGTGAACAGCTGTGAATGACTCAAACATTGGAATCTATATGTGAGACAGCTTTGTGAGAGTATGTCCAGGCACTGTATACTGGGGGCAGCTGCTGTGTCAGGTGCCCACATTTTCCACCATTTGGTTGTTCCTTTTTCTACACCCAGACTTTTCAGCTGAGAAGAGTGGAATTTTAGGTTAAGGTGATGACAGACTTGTTTTTGTCCAGATCAGGGATACTCAAAGGACAGCCTTCCAGAAGGATTACAGCCCTCATGATGGGTGCTGCAGGAACACCTTGAGACAGAAAGAGGGATTCACTGGCTGTGATTGTGAGTGGTTGGATAGCTCCTGAGGATGCCAGCTGCTATTTGCCACTTGCCCTTGAGGCATTGTGCTTCAACTTGGCCTTTGAAGTGACACAGAAATCCTCACCTCTGCAGACACTTCAAAGTTGGATTCGCTGCACGTGACACACTTCAGAGATGTGCCACAAATAACCACTGGCCTCTACAGGTGGTCAGCACACACTAAGGTCCTGTCCCCAAGCAATACAAAATCTGTTAAAAAGGTTCTTTTGCCTCTGAGCACCCCCATGCCTGGCTTTTCTCCAAGCTTCCAGCGGCACAAAAGGAGGAAAATGCGCGGTAAAAAGACTGCCCTTTAAAGAAGACTACAAGAGCACTTTTTGGAAGCTGCAGGTATTCCGAGCAACATTGTGCATGGAGACGCTCAGTGGCAAAAGAGGCGGGGATTGGCGGCCAAGATCTCCGAAAAAAGCACCCTGACTCTGCTTCTGCTGCCTGCCTGCACATACAGTCTTAAACATTCACACATCTCCCAGAACAGCAGCACCTTCCCTTCCCTTCCTTTCCCTTTCTAAAGGTCAGAACTTTTAAAGAGCCAGAATTGCAGAGAATTGGAACATTGTTAGATTTGAAGTGGGTGGATTGCTACAGTGTAATGGCTGCTGTACGGGGTGGATTTTTACAGTGATTAAAATCACTGTCTTTGGAAGCAAGCTCTGGATCCCAAAGTGATAAATGGCTCTGGTGAGTTCTGCAGGCAGGGGAGATGAACAGATAACTTGTAAATATGGCTATTTTTCTTTTGTACTTGTCGGGAGTTGTCCTCCCCGGCACCCTATCGGCATGCTTCCTTGGGGATAGTAGGTGTGTTTAAAATGCATGTTTTACTGAACCTCATGGGGACGCTTATTCTGGAATTGAATGGCACTTTCAAAGTCCGCTGGAATAGAGACAGTAGAGGAAAACTAGAGAGGCAAATAAGTTGCTTGGGGACGCAGCCTAACTGTCAAAGCCAGGGATGCTAACAGCCAGCATGGGCCACAGAGCAGAAAACCTTTTGGGGCTTCCTGTAGATCCACCTACCCCAAAACAGGTTACAAAGCCAGGGATCATCACATCCTCTCTCATCAGGCCTAGTGCTGTAGTCCTTTAGCATTTAGCAGCTCATCCTTTGAACACCCCTAATCAACTAGAAGAATGCTCAGGAAACACATAAAGCATCTTTTGCAGCCATTTAAATACTGTCAGAACAGGAATCTATGAGCTTGATGCTTGTTTGAGTCCAGTAACGTATAAGTGCTCATAGATTTATTGTCCAAATTTTAACATAAGCCTGATGGGAAAAAAAACTCCGAATAGAAAAACCACCTATGTTCTTACACAAGGGAGACTGCTGGGAATGGTGAAAGCCAGAATTTTGTTCTGATCCTGTATCTTCTGGGCTTCTTCCTGACTAACTTTTATTTATTTGCTGAGGGTTATGAGGCATGCTCCAAAGGATGGCTGAACAATCCCACCTTCCTGCACTTAATCTGCTTGAAGTTCTATATTCCACCTCTCCTTCTAAGACCTGAAATTAGTGTGTGCCATGCATTCTCCTCTCCAGCCCTTTATCCTTACAACAAACCCATGAGATAGATTTAGCTGAGAGATAGTACGTGGCCCAAGATCATCCAGGGGGAACCGTACAGGTTTAAATCAGCTGCAGTGAAGTCACATTAAAAATGTGAGCTTACATATCACATGTGCAGTATTTTCAAATCAATCTGTAGTTTTTTGCAGAGTACCTTCTAGCAATATAAGCCAGTTTGGTTTAAGTGATTAGGCAGCTGACTTTTATCTGGGAATACCAGGTTTGATTCCACAATCCTCCATGAAGGCAGCTGGGTGACCTTGGGCTAGTCACAGTTCTCTCCTGGGGTGTTTTTCCACTGTGCTCCTTTAATCTGTATCTAAGAAGATCCAGATATAAGGAATGGGTACTTCCCTTAATCTGGATCTATTAGATCCAGATTAAGGGAAGTACCCAATGTATTTCCATGGGTGGCCTAGCACCCAGTAGCAATGGGTGTTTGCCTGCCTGCTGTTGAAACACCGGTGCACCCATTTGCAAATCCGGATCTACCCACAAGGGGTCTTCCTGTCACCCCAGTTGTTTTGGGGGACAGGGGGTGCAATCTGCAAAGTTGCCTTTGGAGATTAGCAAAGGTTCCGAAGTCCCTCCAAAGTCATTCCGAAGTTGCCTTTGGAGATTAGCACAGGCTCTGCAGAAAAACCCCTTTGGAGCCTTTGCTAATCTCCAAAGGCAACTTCAGAATGACTTTGAAATGACTTCGGAGGGACTTTGGAGTTTTGATTTTGGGGCATTCCTCATGGGTGCCCCCTCCCCCGAGCCTCCTCTAGACCCCATTGCCCAACTGCAGTGGAAATAGGCTCCCTATAATCCAGATTTTATGGCCGAAGACCCCATTGTAGACCCCTTTAATGGGGTCTACACAAAATCTGGATTATAGGTCCAGAAGGACCCATATGATCTGGATTTCCCTAGCTGTGGTGGAAACAGATGTGTCCCTAATGGGATCCGTAGTGGAAATGGGGTCATCCGGCTCTCAGCCAAATGGGTCCTTAATCAGTGCTAAAATGGGTACTTACTGCCAGTGGAAAAACACCCCTGAACTCTCACAGTTCCACCTACCTCACAGGGTGTCTGTTGGGGGGGAAAGAATACAAAACTTTGTCAGCCGATTTGAGTCTCCATAAATAGGTGAGAAAAGTGGGGTAGAAAAGCCAACTCTCCTCCTCCTCCTTTTTCCAGCACAATATTTTTTTTTAGGTGTGCGCATATTGTGGATTTACAGAGGGTGAACAGAGAGAAAGAAGAGAGGGTCTTGCTTTGATTGTTCTTTGAAAGAGAACTAATAATTTATGGCACCATGAAAACTCCAGCCCTTTGGAGCTCTGTAAAAAGGCGGCCTTTGTATACTTGTGCACAGAGCATTGGCAAGTACAAGAATTAGAGACCCAAGATGACATCTAGCTCTGCAACTTTCTTAACAACAACAACAACAACAACAACAACAACAACAACAGCACAGGGTGGTTCCTGAAGAGAATAGGTTCAGCCAGCCAGCACTTTCCCCCCTTGTTGAATAGTGGTGCTGGAGTGCACTTCTATATTCATTTTAGGCTTGGCAGTTTCCAGTTTGGGGCAGGAATGCACTTCTGCATTATTTCATGCCTTTCAGTTTACAGCTTTGAGCAGAAATGCCCCTGAGCACTGGTATAGCGGCAGAGAGCTGCTGGTGATTGTGTTAACCAATCAGTTACAGTGGAGAAGGACTGTCAGACTGGGGGTGATAGAAGATGAATCAGATTAAATCAAATGTAAGAAACAATTGTGGAAACAAGGGTACTTATCTACACATGTGGTGGCAACGCCCCAAGGTTGAAAAATTCTGGAAAATAATTCAAACAACAGTTTGTGAAATTACATCCCAGGATATTGTGCTCTCCCTGGCTATAGTTTTTTTTAATTATGTTTTAAGGATGATTCAGTACCCAAATGTAGCAGGGATTTGATTAGGTCTATGATAACAGCCGCTAAGGCTGAAATAGCACTCCACTGGAAGAACCCCAATCTTCTGTCTATGGATCCTCATTGTCAATGAGCTAATTACGGCTCAGCAATACGAAATGCAGGCCTTGGAACAGCAAGCTCAATTTATTAAAAAAAATGGGCACCCTTTATTGTTCAGGCCCAGGTCAATCCCGCTTTACGTCCCTCTGCTTCCTTTTCTCTAAAATATAAGTTACTATCTTTGTTCCCGGATTTAATTGTTTAATTCTTGTATACAGGAGAAACAACACTGTAATGCAGAAACTGTTATTCTTCAAATGTCTTCAGGCAATGTAGTTAATGGTTGATTTTCTTATTATTTGTTGGCTGTTAGGCTATTTGTTGGTTGTGGACTGTTATGTTATTTATAAGTTTATCATTAGAATTTTATACATTGCTTATGATATATATTTGATATTTTAGTTATTGAAATGGATTTTTTTTAATTGCTATATTTCTTTGATGTATTCTCATTGTATTTTTTTCCCATTGTATTGTTGTAAACCACCTTGAGCAAAAGTTTCTTTGGAAAGGCGGTCTACAAATAAGAATGGAATGGGATGGGATGGGAAAAAAGGCTTGGGCATTTCCGCATGGGACAGATCTGAAGATAGGAAGGTTTAAAGTGAAGCTATGACCACACCTAGGTTAGTTTAACCACTTCAGAAGTTATTTTTCCCCTCCTTGCAGGATAAACTATGGCTGTGCTTATTCCTAAGGTTTAATCCATTTTCAGAGTGAGGGAACATATAAGCAACGCTGTTCTATTTTGGCATTATCCAACTCAGAAAATCCACCCTTTGAGTTAGATATTGTGGAAGGAAAATGGTCATTTTGCTGTTGTGCTTTTCCACTCTGAAATCCAGGTGTGAACAGAAAAAGCTGAATTATGCATTTTTCTCCCAAAAGTGCCCTTTATAAGGTCCTAAATATACAAGATAGTAGGTTTAAACTACAGAATAATCACCTGACCGGACATCAAGTAGTGGAAATATAAATATCACTCAAATTTGATGAGGGGTAACTTTGTTTTAATGTATTTTTACTTTTTATAAGCTGTGATGAGTATCTTAAGGTGAAGGAACAGTATGGGTAGTGATCACTGTCATAGTTGAAAGTGCCTAGAACTAGCCTAGAGCCATTTTGAATGCTTCCTTTGCCTTCTCCCTCTGTACTATCAACAAGCAAAACATATTTGGTTCAATGGGCTGAAGTGAAAAAAAAATAATGGAACTAACTGGTTTTCATGTTCCAAGAGAGAAACAAACTAAGGGTGTGCACGCATGCAATTTTTTGGGATTCGATTCAAATCTTTAAAATTTGAATTTACCCAAATTCAATTCGAATTAAGCAAATTCAAATCTATTCATTTGAATTTTCAATTTGAACTCGCACTTCCAAATTTCAACAACATTTGTATGTGCCCTTACGCATCATTACACATCCTGTATGCATCGGTACGCATCCATACATGTCCATATGCATCCCATATTTATCCCATATGCAGCCCGTTTTCATCCCGTACACATCTGTACAAATGCATACAGTTGCGGGAAAGATGTGTACGTGCAAGTACGCATCGTGTTCATATCCGTACACGTATGAATGTCCGAATAATCTGAATGAATAGATCCAAAAGTTCAAAGTTCATTCGAATGTTTTAATTAGAAGTGATAGACATTCAGTTCGAATTCAAATGTCCAAATTTGAATGAATTCGATCAAATTTCAAATGTTTTGAATATTCGTGCTCATCCCTAAAACAAGCATGTCTGCAAATCCTTTACTTGAGATTCTCCTGCAACCACTCCTAAAATATGTTTCACATGTTTGCTTCTACTGACTATAGCATAAAAACCATTAGTCTTTCTTTCATGGTACCACTAGGATCAAAACCTAAGATAAAGAGTACAGATTGTGAGCAACTCTCTAGATCCTTCCTCCAAACAACTCTAAAATCATAGATCACATTCATTTGCCCAAACTAAGGATGCATCTACAGCCTGTGGTGAAGCCAACTGGGGCTGGAAAGCCCTTAGAATTGGTCACTACTGGCACAAGCACATCTGCCAGCACATGGGGCTCAGTTTTCACGCCAGGCTGACTACAGGTGTTCTAGTTCACCTGGAAGTCAGCAGTGGCATCTAAACACAATGATGTACTGTGCTCACTTCGGCAGCAGCTACGGACTGATCAACATCAAAAGGGGCATCTTCCAGGGGGATTCATTGTCCCCACTTCTTTTCATCATTGCTATGATCCTGCTGTCACTCATCCCCAGTGCCCACCTGGAGCAGGGGGAGGATGCCCCCCCGCCCCTCCCAGCCTGCGATCTGGCCAGGAGAAGGAGCCCCTGTACTCCTGCTTCTCCTTTAGAAGCAGAGTAAAGGCTTCTCCCGGCCAGATTGAGGGGTGGAGGGATGGGGGGATGCCTCCCTCCTGCTCCTGGTAGGCACCGGGGATGCCCACCTGGAGCAGGGGGAGGGCAACTCCCCCACCCCTCCCAGTCCCCTTCAATGGGTGAGAAAAGTGGGGTAGAAAAGCCAACTCTTCTTCTACTTCTTCTAAAGATCAAGCAATATCAAGAAATCACTATTTTAAAAAATGAAAAATTTATGAACCTACTTTACAATTCTTCCAAATTCCAATGAGCCAGGCTCTTTACACTACACTACACTACCTTAGGCTGCCTCCAGATGTGGGTAAAAATCCATAATTTTTCTGGGGTTGTAATGGAATTGCCACACATTCCTACAGAAATCCCAATGTAGTTCTGATATTGAGGTGATATCCTAAACAATCAGTATTATGGGAAATCCAGCAATACCAATACCTTATATCTTGTCTGCTGGGTCTTTGTGTTATCATTCTTTGTCCAAAGAACAGGCGTTTCCTAACATCTGAGTATTTTGGAATGGGAACAAGAATGCAAAAAGCTGACAGGGGTCATTCCCCACCACCACACGCCCAGTAGACCAGTTTGTCTGCCCAGGAGAAGGCCTTGGAGCAGGACCATTCTATTGGAAAACTGCTTATCTAAGCAGTCCACAAGTTTTCTACAATTGATATACTGGACTATGGCCAATGGTTTCTGGCCATGTGGCTTTCCGCAGTAAGCACTAGTGTGCAGACGACAGATTCCCAACACACATGTGGCATGGTCCAGACAGAGTGCAGATATTGCTTTGGAACAGAGATGTGTGAAACTGGTTCAGCTGGTTTGCAGCAAACTGGAGTGTCCCTATGGTTTGTACGCGGACCAGTCACCTTGTAGTTCAAAAAACTGATCTAACTAAACTAACCAAGTGAACCATAGTGAACCAAGGCTTCTTTGCTATGGGGCTTTCGGGTCACATGTGAACCAAATGCCTTTGTTGTTGTTCTTAAAGAACCCAACCAAGTTTTTTTTTTAAGTTTGATTTGAACCAAACCGTTATATTTGGATTCCTTGGGTTCAAATTGCCAGTCACAGCCTCTCAATCTAACCTCCTGTTTGGTCCTAAGCCAGATAAGAAAGGAAGAGGGTCTCAAGCACTGGGATCCCACAAAAGCCACCTGTGAAACACATCCTCTGTTGCATCACCATGCACTGATAACCTGTATCAACAAGCACAAGCAGATCCCAAAACACATTGGTACAAATGCTTACAGCAGCAACAACAACAACGTGAAAGTGCTGAGCAGCGAGGCAGGCTTACCAATTTTTTTCATAGTTCTGGAGAAGTCATTTATTTGCTCTGAAAAGCTGTAGTATGAATTTGATCATGCAGTAGATTTACTGTCATTAAACTATTTCAGTGAAATACAAGATGTTCTGCAGACACTAAAACTTCCATAATATTTTCATTTTCCAGGTCAAAAGAACATCTGGGACTATTTGTTTACTTCTTTACGCTGACAGGACATAATCCTGTTACAGAATATAAACAATAGAGTCTGCATTGCTAAGTACAATATCATGGGGGGGAAAAGCCCATAAAGCTGCTTAATATAACTTAGAAGTCATGAAGGAATGTGAATGAACCTGCTTTTCTCAGTCTAAAGTTAATACGAGCTGCTTCCAGATGTACTTTAAAAGCTGGCATCCTGCTGGCATGCTGGTGGGATTGGCCTGGATTTAACTTCTACAGTGGAACATCCCACATTATCTGGAGATGTCAACATCTTGTTGACATATCTGGAGACTGGCCATGCACTGGAAGGGCACAGCATTGGACTGGACATGTGGGATCCTGCTGCTTCTCGGAAAATAGCCAAAGGAAAGGAACCAGCACAGCCAAGTTCCCAGAAATTCACTCCAAGGGCCTGTTTGCACTTACCTTGCTCTTATCTCCTAGATGCCTACATGGCACATTACCACTGCTGTCCCAGAGCATCCTGGAGTTCACATAAGCCAGCCCAGTTTTTATTAGCTGTGGGCAAGTAAAATCTTGTCAACAACTTGACCAGGGATGATTTCGCACTTCCTTTTCTATCCTGTGAATGGGACAGGTGTGTTACAGACTAATGTTGACAAGTGCTTACACTTGTGAAACCTAGTCAATGATAGCCTAGCCACTGTGTGATCACTTACCTGGGATTGGTTGCACATCTGATCCTCCACAAGGCTCTGCCATCTTGGATTTGACATACTATGTGACCATCCACACAGGCCCTGACACTCTACTGTGTGGAGTAGCTAGCTTTTTAATGGGATAATGATGGCTTCTTTTAAAAACCGATGTTTTCCTGAGCTCTCTGGTAACTAGGGGTGTGCCCAAATGCAATTTTTGGGATTGGATTCGAATCGATTTGAATTTTTGGGATTGGATTCGAATCGATTTGAATTTTTGGGTTTGGATTCAATTTGAATATTAAAAGATTCAAATTGATTCAAATGCTTAAAATGCGAATGTATTCACATTTGATTTGAATAGAATACATTTGAATCTATTTGTACAAATATTCCATTTGTATTTGAAGATATGAATGTCGACAACATTCATATATGTCCATAGAACATCCTGTTTTTATCTCAAATGCATCCCATACGTATCTGTACACATGCAAATGTCTGAATAATTCGTACAAATGATTCAAAAGATTTTAAAAATTGTTTGAATGTTAAATTTGAATGTATAGACATTCAGTTCAAATTCAAATATCCGAATCTGATCAAATGTGATTGAATTTCAAATGTTTCAAATATTCTGCACATCCTTATTGGTAAGTCCAACTGATAACAATTTTTGACAGGTACCTCTGAAACTAATAAAAGCATAAACCCAAAGTGTTTAAATGCAGCATAAAATCAAAGCTTCTTTGCTTAATGTCAAATAAAATGCTAGCTTTTTAATCCCTTCCATCAGTGGCTGCATCTGCATCAGGAGAACTGATGGCATGGTCATCCTTCCAATGGACTGTTGAGACAGGATGAAGCCCATTCACCTCCCTGTTTCCATGTAGACAGCACATAGGTTGTCAGTACACTGTGAAACCAATGGAGTTCCTGACTGTAGTCTTCACATATAACATCCAGAATCCCACAACTGGGGTAGCGTAAGATCCCCAAAAAGGTCAAATAGGCCCTTTCCACACTGGGCCTTATTCCTTGGAATAGATATCTGCCTTCCACTTGCTGGTGTAGACTATGTCAGGCCTCATTCAGGGTCATCTGTAGTTTGCACCAATATGAAAATGGAATGTCCCATTCTGTCTTATTATCTGGAATAAGGTCCAGTGCAGAAAGGGCCTTAGGTGCAAATGTCCTGGTCCTGGGAACCCCCACACTGCCTGTGGTCAATATTGAACCATGAGGCCACTGTCACAGCCCCATATAGACACAACCAGATTTAAAAATGGCTTCAGTGTACTCCTTAAGCCTGTTATAGTGTTTCCATCATGAAACACTTCTGTCGTTTTGGAGATGTCCATAAGAGACCCCCAAATCATCACAATATATTTGTCTATTTGTACTGCCATCTGCATTTGTACATTTTCCTTGAGAGGCTTTTATCTTGGGGTTATCATGTGGAAAAGACAAGAGTGGAAATACACCTTTAATGATTGCAAAGGAGAGGCAATTTCAGCAGAAGTTGAAGCCATTATAAGGTTCTGCTGGTCTCAAAGAGTACTGTATGACACTTTGGCCGTGGTTAGATCTTCTCTTTAAACCTTCAGGTCTGACTGCTCACACCTTTTCATTTCTATCTCTTTTATTGCAGACCTTCTTTTCAGGAAAGTCCAAATTGAGGATGGAAAGTCCAGAAATAAAACAGGTAGAAATGGAAAGGTATGAGCAGTCAGACCTGAAGATGGACTGAAGAAGGTTTAAAGTGAAGGTGTGGCCATAGCTTCAACTGTACATTTCACCCTGTCCATTCTAGCACTGCTGCTGAAGTGCTGATCCAGTGTCTGGCAGCAGTAAGTGTTGATGATGAAAAGAAGCTCAGCTCAGTCTCTCCAAGGCTGTGTGACTTTGAATCTTCAGCCTGGATCACAGAAAAGTCAGTGGTAAAGGAAGTGTCTGCACATCTTTCTTTGATATAGGAATTCTTCCCTGACCTCGGTCCAATTTGTGCTTTGGCCCATAGTCAACAATTGGACAACATCTGGGCAGGTGTGTCTGCACTTCCAGGAGGTGTTAACATGCTAGAAACACCCCCTATCTTCCCAGAAGTTGCCTAATTGCTGACTAGGTGTAGAGCATGAAATTGTGCTCCACAACCTTACCAACGCTTACCCCAACTTACCTGCAAGTATCCAGCCAGTGACCATTTGCACCTCTGCTGGACAGGAAAGTCATTGGAGCTGCTGTGCAAGCATGCTGGCAGCTCCAATGGCTTCCTAACGTGACTGGCCGGCAATTGAAAACAGGGTAAGTGTGTGTGGGGGGTAGGCTAACATTGACTAGCGATTGTAAGTGTGAGCACTAATCAACATTAGTTTATTGTATTCCACAGGAAGGGAGGTGTGAAAACGCCCCTAGACTAGCAGGCATTAGTGACTCAGGCCTTTGTTAATTCATGCCTGGACTACTACAACACACTCCACCTGGGGCTATCTTTTATAACAACTCAGAAGCTTCAGCTGATGCCGATCTGCACTTTGGCCCATAGTTTACAACTAGACAACTACATCTACAAGTGCCCCCTGCCTGCCCAGATGTTAACTAATTGTAAACTAGCTGTGCACCACCAGGAACCTGCACAACCAGGAACCTACCTGGAAGTGTCCCACCAGTGAGCATCTGTACTTCTTCTGGTTGAGGAGGTCATCTGAACTGTCATGCAAATGTACTGGTATCTAATGCAACTGCGCTTGTGCAAAGCATCAGCATCGCTGTAGTGATGGCACTGGTGCAAGTGCAGTTGCACAGGGAGCCACACTCAATATGGCGTCACCCAGGAATGGATCAGCTGCAGGATTGATATCAGGTAGATGATTGATCACATGGGGGCTAGGCTATCATTGACTAGCGCTCACCCTGGTCTAAAATGCAGTGGCCCATAGGAAAGATGACAGGGTCACACACCCACAGCACCCACACTTATACTGCTGCATTGGTTACTGCTATTTTCTGCTACTTTTCTCTGGTGCCCAATTGGGCAAAGGGGAAAGGCGTGGAAATCTGTCAACAGATAGCAGACATCACTTAGGCAACTAGAAACTAGTTACTTATTCCCTTATATTGACATTTTCCAGAATAAAACATGATTATTCTGGAATATCCATGCTTTATTCTGGAATATCTAAATATAGCAGAACAAGTGACCAACGTCTAGATGCAGCCTTTGTTATTGTCTTTCCTGCCACAGCTAAAACTTCTGTTCAGATTGCATCTTCTGTGGAGGAAAGCAAAGGTGGGTCTCAGCAGCTGTCTGCATGCATGTTGCTGGCATGTGTTCATGAAGCTGCACTTGCTCCAGTGTTGCAGTCAGCATAAATCCCTCCTTTACTAATCTTAACAACCACGACCTTGTTTCTTGGAAACTCCCTTCCTAACCTTGTTCTCATAATCCCCTTCTAGGCTTCAAAGATCAGCTTATGATTCACATAGACCTCACTGTAATACTGTGTTAATTAGGGAAGTGACAACCCTTTCTTCTTCCAGCCATATTATGTGACAGTTCAACTGACAAAATCCAAAGCGCCAAATAAATCAAAATAATTCCTTTTCTAGAGGGTCCCAATGCCTTTTGGAATCCCTGTACTACAGAAGTTGGATTTGACTTGTCATAAACTTCATTATAAACATATCCCTTGACCACAACAGTACAGCCAGAATGAGCTGGGATCCCAAATAAAAAGGATTGGTTTGATTTATTTGGCACTTTGGATTTTGCTGTCCTCTCTTGGTTGGATTGTTTGAGATGCCTGTTCTTTTTTTCTTCATAGGTGATCTGACTACCATGTTCATTTCTCTTTGGCTTATACTCATCCTGTCTTCGTAACAAAAATTAAGGCCTTAATATGTTTATTTAGAGTCATAATTGAGCATAAGACTTTAGACATAACACAATACAATGAGCTTACAATCTGAGGCAGAATCCTCAGAGGGCCCCCAATGGGGCAGACAGTGTGTGGCTTGGAAATGAGATGTTGTTTCAGTGGATTTTGGAAATCGGTAACTGAGATGGGGTGTTTCCGCACTTCCCTTCCCATCCGTTGTACAAGAAAGGAGCGCAATGACCCAATGACTTGAGAATGCTAGTCACTAACAGACTAAGCCCCATGCAATTGGTCACTCACCTGTGACCAATCCGGGGGCCAGTCCTCATCTGGGTCCCACCATTTTGGTTGTTGCGCCCTCTGTGAGTGTATGTGCATCAGCACCGTTGCCATGACGATGCTGATACTCTGTGCATGCAGTCATGTCTATGGTCATCCAAGGTGCCAGTGTGCTTGCACGGCACCTCAGACAACTCCAGAGTACTGGAAGAGGTGCAAATGGCCGCTGCCTGAATGCACCAGGTAAGCTTTTGGTCAATCTTGGTAAAAGTGTGGAGCATGATTCCATGCTCCACACCTAATCAATAATTAGGGAACTTCTGGGAAGGGAGGGGGCACTGGGAGGTTGTAGCAGCCTCCTCCAAGTGAAGATGCCCTTACTCAGGAGTTCCCTAATTGTTGCCTAGTGGCAGTAATGCGAATAGGTTCATGGATGCTGAGGTTCTGAAGCAGGATAAGTATGAGTGGTGCCTTCTAGCAGCATCCACCTCACTACAGCAACAGCCATGCACAGGCAGCCTTTGATACAGTGACTGAGCAATGAGGCATGCAGCTGTGTAACCACAGCCGCCCTGCCATGCCCCCATGCAGCCTTTGAATGGCAGTAGGTCTGAAGGCTGCATTTGGGGTATAGCTATCAAAGCAGGAGATGATCAGGCATGCTGGGAGCTGCTCTGAAACAGAATCAGGCCCATGGTGTGCTTCTGCTCCGTGCTGGAAGGTACCTGAACATCCCCATCATCACAATGTGAAAAACCCCAGAATGTGCTAAATGCATTCCTGATCCATATCTGTATCCGCATCCATTTATATTATTCTGCTGTTGAAAATAGCCACTAACAATATTCAAATGTAATATGCAAACCTCACATTTTCTTTCTTCTTTTCCTAAATGATACTTCAAATATATGGAAATGTTGTCCTGTTTATATATTTAGAGCTCCCATTACAAATGTGCCATTCTGATGTTCTGTATTTACACTTGAGCAGCTGATTGCTAATTTGCACAATACCTGCAGATTTGCATTCCAGCATCAAACATAAAAGACTCTTTTTTGTGATAATAAAATCTTAAAGAAAACAACACGGAAGACATTTTCCTTTTACACAGTATAAAAGGTCTTGCATTCTTACAGGAATTCTAGGGGGAAATATTCATGATTCCACTGCTTTTTAAATATATATATAAATGGATCATGATTTACTAGCTCATTTGTTCCATTTGACTAACTTATTTGTTAGGTCAGTGAAGATGTTTCTTGCTACTATTAATTCCAAGATTAAACACTATTAGCTCTTGTGATCAACAGGTCTGCTCTTTTTTCTTTGCTAATCCCCGTTGGAGGAAGGGAGCAGATGCTGTTTTCAAGCTAATTAATGATGGTCCAGATCTTCTCCTCTCCTTTAATCCTTTGAACCATTAGTGAGTGTAAGATGCTTCCTCACGTTTTTGGTAACTTTCCAGACTTTAGAGAGGTAATCCTAGGATAAACAGATATTTAAAGGAGTATATCTCCAGACTCAACCCGCCCCACAGCTCCTGTGTATGTAGTTGCTAGCAGAGGTGGTGGGCTACTACCATAATCCCATGAAACATAGAATTACAACATTTCACTTCCTCCCTTCAGAGATTCACATGTCAGCTTTCCCCAAGGGCAATTCTTCTGCACTTTCTCTCTCTCTCTGTATGACTTTTTTTTTAAAAAAAAAATCACAACCAAGATCTGCATGGAGCCCTTACCGTGTTGTGTAACTCAGCCACAAAAGTGAGGATGTTGCTTGCCCTTTATCCTCAAAGGTAAGCTAGTGCGTTAGCAGGGCGTGAGTCACTCAGACCTGAGCACAGAGAGCCACCATCCCACTCTAAACGTTCTCTACAGCTGCTATGAACTGTGTGCAGGAATAACGTTTATCCCACTCGTTTATCCCTGCTTGCTGGGCAGAAAGCCAAACAGCAGGTCCTCACCATCTCCATTTGTCTCCAACCTACCACTATCAGAACCACAGCAAGGGCCAGTGAACAAGCAAAACCAAAAATGGTCCAAGAAATTAGTCATTTTCAGTCTGATGCAAAAATCACCCAACTGGATATTGGGCTGGTAAGTCATCCCTTCCTTCTCCCATTATTCTACACAGAGAAGGGAGAAGCGAATTAGGGGCCTATGACTGCCCTAAGAGTTATCCATCATGCTCTTCCAAGTAATTCAGCTCCTGAGGGACTGGGAAAGCCCAATATCCAGTTAGTGGTGGGTGCATGTAAACACACCACCCCAGAGACATCTACAGGTTTGGACCTACTCTTAAGTCAACTGGGGTGTCCTACACCAATCATGTGGATGCAGCCTCAGATTTAGGACAGATATACAAAAAAAGTACAATGTCTAATACTGTGAAGATTCAATTGCCATTGCACAAAATAAAAGAAAGCCAACAAACCATACCTTATAGTCTAGCAAGATCATTCCCTGAGGCAGCTTTGAGACAGGATTGTTCACACACCCTCTCCTAAACATTATGTGATAGAAAAGGTGGATTAAAGAAGGCTTGGGAACATGAGGGACACACATTGTCTCTCTGAGGTGCCCCTTTCATTACGTCTGAACACAGCCTGAGTCC
This sequence comes from Aspidoscelis tigris stejnegeri, assembly GCA_023333525.1. Classification (NCBI taxonomy): domain Eukaryota; kingdom Metazoa; phylum Chordata; class Lepidosauria; order Squamata; family Teiidae; genus Aspidoscelis; species Aspidoscelis tigris. The sequence continues at coordinate 82,444,780 of JALMGA010000002.1, read as the reverse complement.
TCTCATAACCATAATGGAGCCAATAGTGCACAACAGTCATGAGATGAGATATTGGTTTATTAATCATTTTTCACTTAAAATCAAAGTGAAAGGACACCACAAAAAAGAAGCAAGGAAACACTTAAAATAGATCATATGGTCAACACCCAAAGCAGCCAGAGATCACAGAAAAATAGAGAAATATAATTAATATACAATGTGGAGGACAACAGAAGCAGCAGAAGTAAAACAAGAGGTTCTGGATTCACTACTCCCCTCACTTTCTAGGCCCCTCAAATGCTTGTCAGAAGAACTTTGGCTCCATCCATATGTCAGTTACTGGATATTTCCATGCTTTATTCTGGAATATCCAAATATGGTGGAATAAGTAATTGATATCTGGATGTAGCCTATGTTTTTCCCTGGTATGTGAAAAAATAACATCAAACACCAGACAGTACGTTCTTTAGCTACAGAGCCACCCCTGAGAAGCCCTTCACTATCTTAACAACAGAGTAGAGGCACAGAGAAGGACAACAGATACTTAGTATCAAACCGAATGCAAGAAAATTTGTATTTGTTCAGACAGATCCCCTTCAAAGGTGGTAGGATTTGATTCGATACAAATGTTGCATATAAATTTGATACAAATGTCAGATATGAATCCCATACGAATCCCATATGTATCCACTACATATAACATACGTATCTGCTCAGGACGCACTTGAATCCACTTTGAATCTATTCTCAATCCACTTTGAATCCACTTTGTATCGGTTGGAGATGCTATTGGAGCAGCCACTTTAACACCTCCTAGGTTCATGAATATAACGAACCTTCATACGAATGTTCCAAAACGTTAAATTCAAATTCGAATGTCAACCTTCAAAGTTGCCAAAGAGAACAACTGAGGCAACACCCTCTCATCTTCCACTCTGTTCAGCCTCTGTAAATCCACAGTATGAGCACACCTAAAAAATATTGTGTTAGAAGAAGAGTTGGCTTTTCTACCCCACTTTTCTCACCCATTTAAGGGGACTCAAAGTGGCTGACAAAGCTTCTTGTTCTTCTCCCCACAACAGAACACACTGTGAAGTGGGTAGGGCTGTGAGAGCTCAGAAGAGAGCTGTGACTAGCCCAGGATCACCCAGCTGGATTCATGGAGGAGTGCAGAATCAAGCCTGGTATTTCCAGATAAGAGTCCGGCTCCCAAACCACTAGACCAAACTGGGTCACCTGGGAGGCAAACATCTGCTGTACCCACAACCTGCAGACATGAATGCCAGAGTTTTCAGTGATCCAGGGTATGCAGGCCCCTATTCTTATCCCAGGTACGTGCTCTTCCTTGTTCGTAAAGGCTTGGTAAAGTTAGTTAGATTTACTGCAGTCTACTGACCAGACATGTTGATTAGGTATAATTAGCAATAAATACACAGTCTCCATTTATAACTATATTAAAATTGGGCAATATCAGAGGAGACATGGACTGCATCTAGACTTGGGAATACTGCGCGTTCCAACACACAGTCAGGTCATGGGTGTCACACCTGCTCCCAGATACTTCGTAGCGCTGGCACATTATGCCGCTGCTAGTGCGAATTTACCTACTGTGGAATGATGAGCAGTCGCTCCACAGTATCAGGTAAATTTGAAGTTTCATGCCATTCTGACAGGATGGCAAGAAACAGCCAACAAGTGCTGAGCCTGCAGCTCAGTTCCTCTTGGCTGCCCCATCTCATGTGACGTACACCTCACTGCACACGCCATGAGAGTATCACAGCTTTCTGTGAGAAAGCTACGGGGAGGATGCTAGCGTCCGGATGGCCTGTTGTGGCTTCTCAACCAGGTAAGATGCATATTTTGTTATAACTACAGATTTAATCTGCTAATCTGGACTCAGACATGGTAAAAGTACACTGGTGTACTTAAACTCCAGGGTCTTTATAGTTGTTCTGAGTTTCTTGAAACAACATTTTCCAACCTCTGTCTTTGAGATTTGCAGCTCCCTGTTCTTGTTTAACTTGTCCATGGACACATCTTGAAGGAGGGAACTACCACACTGGGAAGCATTGTCCTCATCTAATACCTGGGTGCACTCCAGGACTGTGTTTTATCCTCCTCTCTATATTTCCTGGATTGAGGCCAGGTCAAGACATCAACCAAATATCTCACCAACAAGTGATGTTCTAGAATATAGGTCCTCCAGAATAACCACTTGTTGGATAGACAACATGGTAGTTGGCTTTGTCTTTTTGCATCATAGTGTCTGATACATCCAAGTACTTTGTCCACACTAAATACCTGTAAGTTCACGATCACCATGACTATGCATTCATGGCTGTCTCATGTAGTCCAACACATATGTGGTGTCCATGTCCAGGCTGGTGGCTCACCCCCACATGGTAAGTTATAGAGCTATTTCTGGAAAACCTGCCGTCAGAGTCATGTTTTCTTGTGGTAGGCTATAGTGGGATTTAGGTGGAGGGATATAGTGGGGTTATGGTCCACTTGCTGCAGATATGCGCGACAATCCCACCCTAGCCCTTAAATTATAATGCTATATACCCCCTGTTTGGATGGGGCCTGAATTTCAGGCTACTTGACACAAACCGAGTAGGAGTAAACCCAGTGCAAAGAAGGCTTGCTTGAATGGAATTTGTACAGCTGCCATGGGAGCATCAAGAGGTCATACTACCATTTCCTCTTTCTCACAAAACAGGACATAAAACAGGATCAGACCCCTCCACTTATTAAAAAACAGCTTGACTCCTACTGAAGTGGATCCAGAAAATCAGTTTCATTCAAGAACACTTGGATTGGTCAGACACTATGCACTAAAGGATATTATTAGAAGGCGAAAATGGCACCTGAGAAATAAACGGGACTCCTGAAAATCAGAGGAAAAAGTTGAAGCAAACAAAATTAAGCAGCAGAAACAACAAAGGAAGAAATAAGCATGGTAGCAAAAGGAGTTTCTGCAAACAGCACACTTCCCGCTCCCAAGGTTTGCAGCTGTCATGTGGATGCTGTCTTCGAAAGAGAAGTTTTGCAACACTATGCAATGATGTCCTTATCTAGATATAATGAGGTTTGACAATTTCACATTACTCTGAATGACCGCAACCAGAGTTTTCCCATAGGCTTTGATTAGAAGTGGATTTTTCTTTGTTCAGAAAGGGAGGTTTTCCACTTACCTCCCTTAATCTGGATCTAAGATGATCCGGATCTAAGGAATAGGTCCTTCAACTAATCTGGATTTAGTAGATCCGGATCTAAGGAGGTACCTGATATGTCTCCATGGGTGGTGAAGCACCCAATAGCAATGTGTGTTAGCGTGCTCACTGTGGAAAAACCAGAACACCCATGTGGTGAATCTGAATCTAACCATTTGGGGCTCACCCTCACCCCATGTTTTTTTTTCGGGGGGGGGGGCACAGGGGTCTGTCCAAACTCCATAGATGCTCTGGAGATTTTTAGAAGATTGTCCAGAGTGGTTCTGGAGAATCTTCAAAGATTGTGGCAAATCACTCCAGAGATTCTTTGGAGCTTTGGACAAAACTCCGTAGAAATGGCATTACTTTGACGGGTCATTTTTGAAGCCTGTGCCATTCTCCGGAGTTTCCTTCGGAGGTGTCTTCAGAACCTTCAGATTATGCACAAGCTTCGGAGCTTCAGGTTTTGGGGCACACCCAATGGGTGCTCCCCCAGACCCCATTGCCTGATTGCTGTGGAGATACGCTCTGTATAATCCAGATTTGGTGCCCGAAGACCCCATGGTAGAGGAAATCTGGATTATAGGTCCTGAAGGACCCATTTCATCCAGATTTCCCTAGAACAGGTGGAAACAAATGTGGCTCTAATGGGGTCTGCAGTGGAAATGGGGTCTTCCTGCTCTGAGCCTAATGGGTGCTTAATGGGTCCCTAATGGGTCCTTAATGGGTACTTAATGCTAGTGGAAAAATTCCCAAACTTCTGTCAAAATAACAAAATATTCAAAAAGGTTGATATGTCTGGAACTTGTTTAAACAATGTAGCAATGAACATAAATAAATTGAAAGGCCTAAGATTTATCTTTTCCATTGTTTGTTCCTAAATTCTTATATTTTCCTAGTTTTACTGTATGTGGAAATGTTTTATTAATCCACTTGTGATTTTGAATAATCTGTAACGAATATTGCGGGGGATATCCTACCTGTGGAGCATGTTATTTGTGATATATGTCCAATTGCCTGCCATTTCCATGGATAACAAATCCATAATTTCAGCTTTGCACAATAATTTCTTCACTTGTCTGAAATATATAGTCTGTTCTTGAGGCTCTGTATCAGCTGCTATAACATCCTTATTCCAATCCAGATATGGTATCCCAAATTTACATTTAAAAAGCTGGCAATATTTACTATATGGAAAATAATTACCTGTGAACTGTCCCTTCCAATCACAGATCGTTTTAATACTCCCAGTCAGACAGAAAGACAAGAACCCAGGGATCCCATAACTTTAAAAGCTTCATTGGAGAAGGAATTTCAGTGAAAGCAATAGCTGCTTACATTACCTCTTTTGCATAACTATCAAAGGAACAGGAATCTTATCGTATTTTTCATAGGGTAACCTAACCTATTAGAGCAATTTCTCACAGCCAATATCTATATAGGAAGGGGTCACCATTTAATATAAGCACCCTACAATTAAATAAACTACTCCTAAACACAATTCTGACTTCTAGTTTTATCCTCCAAAGTCAAACTGATTTGTAGCCTAAGTTAACAGTAAGTTCATCTTATGAACAGTAAGTTCATCTTATGAGAGGTCACAGTGCAGTGACCCTTCTGCACTGGGCTTTATTCTGGATTATATCTCAGAATAGAGACCTGCCTTCCATATGCTGATGTAGACTACAGCAGCCTCCACTTGAGACCTGAGGTACAATCCAGAATAAGGTCCAGTGCAGAAAGATCATCTTCCAAGGTTCATTGCTGGCTGTTCTGTCTTACAAGTTTAATTGGAGACAGGAAAATATCAAATGCCACTTGCATTTTTATTTGTTGCCTAACTTTTTAGTGAGCTGGCTATATCTTGGAAAGCTCCTGCAGAAAAACTTCATATGCAGTCATCCTTTGTATAATATAAGGTTTTGGTTCCCACAAGCTACCATATAATGCAAAACTGTGTTCTGTAGATGCCTCTAAAGCCCTGTCCCCATGGAATTTAAAGTGTGCCAGGACACTCCTTTTGCCTCTGAGCGTCCCCATTCCTGGCTTTACAAGGCGCTTAGGGAGCTTAGCAAAGTGAGACACCCGCGATAAAATACGTGCACTTTAAATAAGAGTTTCAGCGCTCTTTCGGCGATTCGCGGGTTTTGCTCGCTATATCTGCCTTGAGGACGCTCCGTGGCAAAAGGGGCGGGGATTGCTTGCTTGCACACACAGCCAAAAAGCATTCACACATCTGAGAAATGCAGGAGGTTCGCTTCCTTTCCTTTGTAAAAAGAGCCAGAATTGCTCAGAATGGCAACATTGTTTTCAAATGAAGCCTTAAAAGAGAATGAGCGAAGGATCGCACTCCCGATCCTGCAGCCGCTGACTTTACCAGGGCAGAAAAGCCTTTTCTAACAGAGAACTGAGTGAAAGTAAGTGCTGAAAGTGAATGAAAGTGACAGAATGAGCGCTCATCTGCTTTGCTAGGGGCGGGAAGCCGTTTCAGGAGACGGAGATCTGGCTATTTTTCCTTTTAACAAGAGAGGGGGCGGTGGGGGGAAATGCCTGGAAAGAGAAAACTGCTACCACGGGGACGGAAAGTCCGTTTAGATCGCGGCTGCCAGGGGGACGCTTATTCTGGAAGTGGAGGGGACTTTTAAAGTCAGCTATAACAGAGTGACTGCAGAGGAATCCGAGAGGGGCTAATAAGTCTTTTGGGGATTCAGCCCAAAGACCATTTGCAGGAAGTTGAGAGCAAGTGAAAGTTTCCCCTTTGTCTTCCGCTGCTTGAGAAGGTCAAGAAGCAATTGGTGGGCCACTGTGTGAGACAGGATGATGAACTAGATGGATTGTGGCCCAACCCAGCAAGGTTCTTCTTATATTCTTATGCTCTTAATTGTCACCTATGGAAAAGCTAGAGAATTATGAAGTCCAGGTCTACCAATGGAAGACAATGCCATCCCGTGGAGGATATTTGTGATCAAGCAATAATAGGCCATTGAAGAGGAAAGGCCAGTCTATACAGAATTCATTGACATTGTTGGAGCAGCAGAGCAGAAGCTCAGTCAACTGATAAGTCAATGAAGGAAATTAGGACCACTAGTGTGTTAATGGTACAGTGAATGGGTTGCCCAGTCAGTGGAAGTGAAATTGCATGACTGAACATTCCGAAGATTGCATTAAACAAGAACAGTCACATTTTATTAAAGATGTAAAAGTAAAATTGTGTTATATAAAACCATACTATACAGGGTATGATTAAATGTAAAATAGGCCGCCACCACCACACTCATGATCATGCAAATATTCTTCTCTTGCTTACTTTCAAAGGCGCAGGGAGTTGCCCCAGAAGTCAGCCCTATTCTGTGCTTTTGAAATTAGGGATTATCAGATTGCGAGCAACGAGGACATGTATATCAATGCCTACTAGAATGGATGCCTACATACTACCTTCAGGATGGAGAGATAGGCAGGGTGGCTCTAAAGACCATTTGCCGGGGGTTGAGAGTGTGTGAAAATTTTGTCTTCATCTTCCGCTTGAGAATGCCCAGAAGCAATTGTTTGGCCACTGTGTGAGACAGGATGCTGGACTAGATGATATGTGGCCTAGTCCAGCAAGACTCCTCTTATGTTCTTATGATGGGCAGATGAGATAAATTTGAACAGCAGTGGTAGGGCAGGAGAACTATATAAAGTGTGACCAGAATCCCTTTTCCTGCCCCTGGCATTATTAATGTGCCATGCAAATCATGTCATAGACACACACAGACAAACTGTGGAAGCATGGGGCAAGATGGGTGCCAATTAGTTCCCAAAGGATTCTGAGAGGAATCAGTACCCCTCTATCTTTCATATTAAGTGGCTCAAAATCTGCTTCACCTTTACTGCTCGTATATTCCAGTAAACTGCTTTTATCCCTGTTGCTTAAATGCTCCAGAAATGTTCTGGATCAGGCCACAGCCCATCTAGTTCAGCATCCAATCTCACAGAGTGGCCCACTAATTGCTTCTGGACAATGCAGAGGGCAAACAGAGCATGCATGTAACAAATATACCCACTACCATATAAGGGGTCTTAGGCTTGCACAAGGCATTCTACAGAAATCTAAGTAGAGAAATGTATGTTAAAATTCTCCAGCTAGGTGCCAGAGGGAAGAAAGGTTGTCATGATACCAGAATCCTGTCTTGTAAACAAGTGTAAGATGATGATTGTTTGTCATTCTCTATAAAAACTGTCATTTTTATTATACATATTAAGACACAGAGACCTGCATTCTGATCTTCCTTTGCATGCAAAAAAATAAATCTGATCTCTGGTTGTCCTGATCACCTGGTTGTCCAAAATTTAGCTTTTACAAAACCAAGCCAACAAAGATATCAGAGCTCCAACCCTACACAGAACCACTGGAAGAGAGGAAAAGGTAAGCAAGCTAAGAAATTTGAAAAAAAAATCTTTGATGTCTAACCCTGAAGATGGAAAACTTAATAAATTGGATAAAATTGTTTCTCTCCTACCAAACCTTGGGCCATAATATTGTTAACCTTTTCAATGTCACAAAACACTCCATTTATTAAAGGCAACCAATGTCAGCACATAAGGCTACTTGCAGAAAATGAATTGTAAGGATATTCCGCAATAACCAGCCATGGTACCAAGTTTCCTGGAGTAGTTTCACTGACTGTACACCTAATGAGGCCCATGCAACATTAGCTCATCGGGAATTTTCGGGAGCTTACCAAGCATGTGGAAAAAACAAAAGAAAGGAGAACATAAGAACATAAGAAGAGCCCTACTGGATCAGGCCACAGCCCATCTAGTCCAGCATTTGCTCTCACAGAGTAGCCCACCAATTGCTTCTGGGTATTTTCAAGCAAAAAACAAAAGCACCGGTGCTGCTTTTGCACTTGGCTTCCCGTCCACTGGTTGGGAAAAGTGCATTAGCAACTAACATATACTAGTGTTTGCACTTGGGAACACCTACATGCTAGACTATGTGCCCAGAGACTTAGCTGTGCCTGGGTGCATGCCTGATTGCCAACATGCCATCTTGATTGCAGAGCCCAGTGCAAGTACCATGTGCAGGTACCATGATCATGGTGACAATGATGCTCTGTGCATGCACAGTTGCGTTTAGGGTCATCTGTGGTTCCAGATGGGATGCATACGAATGTGTACCACTAGTAGATGATAGATTAACATCTGGGCAGGCAGGAGGCATTTCTAGGTTGTAAACATCTCCTGCAAGTGCAGATAAACCTGCCCAGATGTTAACCTATAATTGACGACAGGGCCAAGGGTGAAATCACCTCTGCTCTCAAACTGTGTAAATTACTTCCTGGATGTTCCCAGCAAGTTAGTGCCACATGGACCTCACTAAATGTGCCAGTAAGTGAACATACAATGACAAACAATGCCGGATTCTGTTTTATAACCTATGTTTTGCCTTGCCATCTGGAGCCAGCCTTATGTCACTGTAAACTCTAAACCATTTTCTGTGAACATATTTCAAGAATTTTTCTAGAGAAAATCTCATTCTAGGAATGCTGGAGCAAATGCTACAACATTTAGCATGTATTTTCCTCACGAACAAAGCTTATCCTTATGTCAGAAACTGGCTTAGTGCAGTAGTTTACAATTATTTTTTCCAGAGGATCAAGATTATGGAGCTAGCTTTTTGACCACTGTGATATAACCAAAGAATGAACACAAAAAGCTAAGCAGAAAGCACACCTAAGATCTTCAAAACATTCATAGGAAATACTGATTTCTGGAACATTCCAAGCAACTTTGGGTATCATGAAAACTGAAAGATGGCAGTAAGTATGGCTTAGATTTTTGGAGATTAGTCTATCAAATGTAATGAGCATTGCTTAAGTATGTGTGTATGTGCATGTGTGTGTGTGTGTGTGTGTGTGTATGTATGTATTATTTATTTATTGTCTATCTCACTCTGTATCTGAATGTCTAAGGGCAGGTTATAATACAATTACTGTTAGTCATTGCTTGATCTGACAGTGATTCTTTTAAGAACGGCCATTTTAGAATTTGTCACTGTTTTGGTTGGTAGACTGTCATAAATTCTTTTCTGTATATATTTTAAAAATTCTGTTGCACCAAACCCCCCAGCAACCATTAAAAATAAATAAAATGATGTGAAGCAAGAACTCATAATTTATCATGCATAAGCTAGTGATTACAGTAAACCCATCATGATGTCAGTGGGTGATCTGAGTGTGGAATGAGAGTTTAAGAAGAGACATTGACAAATTATCTTTAAAAGGCTACCAAAATTGTGCCACTGTTGGTAGAATGGCATGCAAGCAATATTGGAATAGCCAGTAACTGATTTCCAGACACTGAAATAGATCAGAAATCTTCAAGTAACAAACAGTTGTTGTATATCTTTGGGGACTCTACTGAATAGCATGCAGATAAGTATATTAAAACTGGTGCCTTCATATAAAAACTTAATATGCAAAAAAAGTTTATTTGTTTATTTAAAGCCATAATCATACCTTCACTTTAAACCTTCTTCAGTCCATCTGTAGATCTGACTGCTCACACCACTCCATTGCTATCCATTTTATTTGTGAACTATCCATTCAGGAAAGGCCAAATGGAGGGTGAAAAGTCCACAGATAAAACATTTAGGCCCCGTCTTCATGGAACTCTATTGTCCCTCTATTCCAGCAGACTTTAAAAATGCCGTTCAATTCTGGAATAAGCGTCCGCATGAGGCTCAGCAAAACACGCATTTAAAATGCACCTACCATCCCCATGGAAGCATGTTTTCTTTGCCTGCATCTTTTTCTCCCCGCCCCCTCTCTGGTTGATAGGGTGCCGGCAGGAATGGGGAGGGACTGTGCTCTGCGCGGCACAACCAGAAAGACAACCCCCAACAAGTCCAAAAGAAAAATAGCCATGGGTATTCACAAGTTCTCTCCCCTGCCTGCAAAACCCACCAGAAACATTTATCACTTTGGGATCCAGAGCTTGCTTCTAAACATAGTGATTTCACTGTAAAAATCCACCCCGTACAGCAGTGGTTACACTGTAGCAATCCACCCACTTCACACCTGATCATAATGTTACAATTCTGCGCAATTCTGGCTCTTTAAAAGTTCTGACCTTTAGAAAGGAAAAGGAAGGGAAGGTGCTACAGTTCTGGGAGATGTGTGAATGTTTAAGACTGTGTGTGCAGGTGACAGCAGCGGCAGAGCCAGGGTGCTTTTTTCTGAGATCTTGTGAGTAACATAATGAATTGCTTCCACAAGATCTCCGTCTGCCTACTGTTTTCTTGCACTCAGTATGGAACTTGAATACTGGCTGTGGATGAGAGGCAAAAAAGGAGAGAGAGAGATGATTTTATTTGAAGAGAAAATGAGGGAGAAGGCTGAAAAAAAGAGGAAAGATGGGACCACACCCGGCAATTCCCGCTCCCAAATACCTCTTTTGCCACGCAGTGTCTCCATGCTAAATGCTGCCAGAAAAATCCACGTGTTCCAAAAAGTCCGCAGGTAGTCTTGTTTAAAGGGGTGTCTTTCTTCCATGCATTTTCCTCCTTTGTGGCACTAGAAACTCAGAGAAAAGCCGTGCATGGAGACGCTCTGTGGCAAAATAAGCTTTTTAACGGGCTTTTTATTGCATGAAGATGGCCCCATAGAAATGAAAAGGGGTGAGCCACCAGATCTGAAGGTGGACTGAAGGTTTAAGGTGACGGTGTGACCTTGACCTGAGACATCTACATACTGTACCACTTCTCATTTTAAAAAAATATATCTTGAAGTGGTTTTGTTCTAATAAAATCCATAAAGAACAACGTATTTCAGTTTGAGGGGCAAATCTGTCCCATTAATATAAAACACTGCTAAGTCTGGCAAGCTGCACATCTTTCTTGATCCTCCTGATCTTTTCTTCGGTAATCTGCCTTATGAATTTAAAAGGATTATCCACACAGCTCTCTCACTGGTGGCAACAGACAGCAAGTCAAGTATTGCTTGTCACACAAAATGAGCGCCAACCGTAATCAGTGTCAAAGTATTGAGCCTTTGACTCCATTACAAAATATCAGATTTTTGTATCAAATGTTCTGCCTTACCAAAGGGAATGACTGATTTGAAGAGGCAGCTGAGCTGCAGACTTCCAGTACCGCATGGAATGCTGGGAGTGGTAGCTGAATGCTGAGAATTACAGTTCGGGAGCATCTGGACGGTATCAGACATTGCTTAGTTGGACATTCTTTCTTGTCAGTATTATTTAATCCAGGACATAGTCCACCAGAACACACATCCTAGGCAAGTCTCTGTGAAAGCTGCCCTAGGAATTAGTTCTTCCACTGTGACAAGCCTCTGACCAATTCGCTTCGAAATAACTCTGTAAAAATATTTGAAACTGCTCTTGATATTCATTCATTCATTCATTCATTCATTCATTCATTCATTCATTCTCTGCCCTGCCACATCACATTCAGGGAGTAGAGGTATAATGAGAACAACAGAGACAATTCATAGATAAAAGTCTCTTTTGAGTTTTACACTAGGATAATGTAGCTCAGTGGTAATGCAAGTAACCTGAACATAGAGTTGCTGGTTTAATCCCCAGCCTTTCATGGGAAGCAGGCAATGGAAAACTATGTCTGTATCTCTGCCAAGAAAACTCCATAGGTCCCCATGTAATCAACCAACAGTTGGCCACCACTTGATGGTATCCAACAACAATAAAATACGTAGCTTCCTCAATGGAGAGCCACCATAGCATAGTGGCTAGACAGTCAGATTAGAACCTGTGACAGTTTCTGAACAGTCCCTCAGGACCATGCCTAGCTCTGTGTATGTGTGGCCAGCTCCCAGGTGTAAAAACCTCACCTGGGAGCATGTGAATAGAAAACTTCTCAGAGCTTTCCCAAGTATTTCCAGGTTCTGCTGCATGGCTCCATTCTTCTGTGCTGCAGAATCCCCCCTAGCCTGCAACTTTGAATTGGAGGAACGTTGTTTCTCTACTCCAGAGACAGGCTGGGATAGATCCATCATCCTGTAATGGCTCTTGCCTTGTTTCGAACATGATCAATGGGGAACAGGCTCTGTACTGCATGCCTAATTGTGCAGTGCAGAGGTGGTCTAGAAGTCACTGGGTTCAAATTCCCACTCAGCCATGAAAGCTTCCTGGATGACCATGGGCCAGCCACTGCTTCTCAGCATGCCTCACATGTATGAAGATAAAATGAAGGGGAACAAAACTGTATCTGCCACTTTGGCCATGGTTGCATCTTCACTTTAAACATTCCTCAGACCATCTTCAGGACTGACTGGTCACACTTTTTCATTTCTATCCATTTTATTTGTGGACTTTCCAACCTTCATTTGGACTTTCATTCGGACATAAAATGAGCCTTTCCCCCCAGTATATATCCCAGAATTGGAGCCTTCAGATTGTATGCTAGTGCAGATTACAGCAAGACCTGAGTGTGGCCTGCCATAGTCTGCACTAGCATACAGATAGTGGGCCCCTAATCTGAGAATTTCCTAGAATAAGGCCCAGAGCAGAAAGAATCTCTGTTGATAAGTAGATTCAAGACCCTTTAGGCTTTCTCTTCTCATATTCCTTCCACTTTCAGCAGGATCTGAACATAGATTTAAGAATTCTAGGCATGTCTAAGTAAAAGCAAATTCTACCAAGTTTGACTTTGATCAAATAATTTTGTCTACTAAGTTCCGTAACTTCAAAATGCCTGCTGACCTTCATTGCTTTATACCATCCTACCTATAACGTGATGGTTCTGTTCTAGGTCACCAATTCATTAGGCAAATTGCAACAGGGAAACTGGCAGTGATCACTATTTCTAACTCTTCACCAAGCAATGACTTAACAACCATTCCATACACAAATTGATATTCAAGCAACTATTTATTCTCATATACCTTAATGGCACACAGTGAGAAAGAAACATGCTAAATTTATAACAAATATTAGTAATATAAGTAGTGGCACAGGATCAACTGTCACTCATTGCTACCCACAATGACACAGAAGTCACATCTGATTAATGTAGGACAACTCATATTTTGTACACCTTGCTTGAGATCTACCCCAGAGCACAGATTATACTGATGGTAATGTAATTCTAAAAACAAATTCTACCCATGATGTGGAATTGTTCCTGAAACATTAAAATAAAGGGGAACAGTTGCACCTACCCTGCCTTTACTTTAAGCCTTGACTTATGACTATATAAAATAATATACGCAGAGCTCAGCTGCACAATAGTTTGGATGTTCTCTTTCCTAATAGGAATAAGTAGCATCAAGAAATCTGCTTATTTCCTAAATGTTCCTCTTCATTTTGAACAAATACCGTCTGATATTCTCATAAACTGGGAATATGTGGCTTTTTGGGTGTTGTTGAGTCTTAGCAGTCTTGATACAGCAAGCATGGTGAAAGGCCACACATGATGAAGTCAGAAAACCAACACTCTTTCAAAGACCAAAGGTTCCCACACTTACCATAAAACATATAAACAAGAAGTTTTAGCAATTTCCTTAATCCCAGAGAAGTTCTCTTACCTGTTTAACATCTGGTATATTAAACAGCTTCTTGGTGTGAGCAACCCATCCTGCAATCCCAGTGTCCAAAGTATAAACCACTTCTTTCTCAGGAGGCACCAGGTTGTCCTCATATTTGGAGGTGGCAGTGATATCAAATAGTCTGGTGGCCACTTCTGGAATACCGTTCCGTAAACGGCAAACAAACATACTACTCCGGTCAGCATCTAATAGTTGGACCAACCTTTGCAAGACCTTGTGCGCTGACTTTTCCATCACGTTTGCTTCATCCTGGAGTTCCAACAAAATGTCTAACAGTATCAGACTTTCTTCTAGCTTAGACAAGTCCTTGAAAGAGCTTTCATTTTTCAGTTCCGAGGGATCGATTTTGAAGACGCCTCCCAGTGCCTCAAGTCTCAGTTTCCGATCATAAAACTCCTTAGCAAACGCAGGATTGTTCTCCAGATATTTCTCAACATCATCCTTGCTGATCTCACCCATTTTGCTCAGCAATTCCTTTGGAACTTTTTTCTCACACCTTCATCACCACTAAAGCTGAGCAACTACATTTAAAAGTCTTATTTTCCCAAGTGGTAAAAATGCTAAGTCGCTGTGTATTCTATATATCTCCCATAGCACAGAATTGTAGGTTTGCTGGGTGGCTTTCCAACCTTCTAAAATCCTTGAAAGTATGACAGCAGTTTGCTGGCTTAGTGTCTTCTTAGTGAAGGATCCAAGGCTGCTAATTAAAGAGATGTCAGGACACTAAACCCTTGAGCTCATAAATCCAAAGAGAGACATTTTAGTGTGATAAGCTAACTATGCTCAAAACTAACCTAGCCATTAATACAACGTACAATCATGAAAAAAGGTACATGCTTGTGTATCTCTATGTGGACTTGCTTTATGGTGTTTTTGATGGCTTCTTCAATAGACTGCAGGAGGTTTGACAAGCAGTGTGGAAAAAATTTAGGTGTGCAAATAAGTACTTCAGAAGGCTGCACGTGCCTGGCATTGCACATGCACAGCATTCTTGGCAGAAAGTATATTTATACCTTGGCTATACAAAAGCATCCTGGGAATCCAGTCAGTGTTTAAAAATGATTCCTCTCTTCTATCTGAGTGATTTAGGAAATCTTAAACATAGGAGTAGGGCTGTGCACGAAAACAATTTTCAAAACTGAATTTGATTAGAATTGAATATCTGAAAATTCAATTTGATCCAAATCTTTAAAATTCAAATTCACCCAAATTCGATTTGAATTAAGTAAATTCGAATCTATTCGTCCACATTTTCTATTTGAATTTGCACTTATGAAATGTCAACAACATTTGTATGTGCCCATACGCATCGTTATGCATCCCGTATACATCCATACATGTCTGCATGAATGGAGTATTTATCTGGTATGCAACCCGTTTTTGTCCCGTACAGATCTGTACAAATGCATATGGAAGCAGGAAAGATGCGTACGTGAAAGCACGCATCATGTACGTACCTGTACACATACAAATGTCTGAAAAATTCAAACAAATTGATTCAAACATTCAAAATTCATTAAAATGTTTAAATTCAAATTTATAGACAATCAATTTGAATTCAAATGTCCAAATTCAAACAAATTTGATTGAATTTTGAATGTTTTGAATATTCATGCACATCCCTACATATGAGTACTACAAAGGGACATAAGCAAATATGATATCATGTACAATATGCAGTGAATTGTAGCTTCTAGGAAGGCTCATTTAAAAAAAAATAGTAGGCTTCAGTTGTAGGCAGATAATAGATTTTGGTTATATCCAAGTAACACAAAATGGTTGCTCCACTTAGAGCCCTCACGGGGCTCCCACGAGTAAATATTCCTGCCTGCAATGGGGTTATAGGGTGTTTTTCTACTGTCACTAGAAGTACCCATTAAGTACCCATTAATGGGTACAAAAATGCCATTACATACCCATTAATGGGTACTTAATGGGTACTTTTAGTGACAGTGGAACAACACCCATAGACTGACCTCAAGGCATGAACTCTGCCCTTGATGAAGCCCTACACATGGAGCACAAGAAACTGTTCTGAGGGCAGATCATACCCTTATTTGCCGCCGTCTCCACCACCATGTGGAATAAAGGAAGCACTAGAGGCAAATTACCAGAGGTAATTTCCACACAGCTACATGAACAGAGTCTCCTGCATGCTGGATGGTACCACAGGATCTGCAAGACTCAGTTCAAAAAAGCGAGAAATTTATCTGAGGGAATACCTTTAATTTGAAATAGTGCACTGTAACTTCTCTTTAAGGAAAAAAAACCTAAGCCTAATCTTTTGAAAAGTCAAGTGCCAGTGTTTTATGATGTTTTTTTCTCTGCTTGACTCATAATCCTGGGGAAAGAATCATTCTTATTTATTTTATTTTTCATTTATTTAAGAATTCATATTCCACCCTTCACCCAAAGGTCCCAAGGCAGGTTACAATAGTAAAAAAATACAATATATAAAACATTTAAACATATTAAAAATATATCCCTCCCTTCCTCCCATCCATATTCATCTAACAGAAAGTCTCTACAGTATTTGTTTTATTTGTTTGTTTATATTTCTATCCCACCCTCTACCCAGGGGTCTCAGGGAAGGTCACAATAAAATCTCTATACAAACAAGTAAAGATCAACAGCCTGCTGTTTCTTCTCTTCTTCCAGGCAAGATGGCTCACAACTTTCTGGTGACAGTTTGAAAATGGAATGCTGTTTATAATGTTTAATTTAGAAAGTGTTACTCTTGCTGCCACTGGACAAAAGATGAAGACAGATCTCAATCAAATAAGCCAGCGCTTCAGATATAATACTTGTAATAAGTAAGAAAGGCCAGTAATTATTTGGATAAAAAAAGAAAAAAGAATATAGGGCAATTCTTCTCAACAGTGCCCCTTCCTGCACTTACCACACTAGATCCATAATAATGAATCCAGATTAGCTTGATCCAGATCATTAAGTGGGTTGAACAACAACGTTTTAAGGAGACGCAATGCAGACACTCAACCACTGTTCTGCAATAGTGAATGTGAACTACTGGCCACAGCACCTCTCAAATCGAATACAATTGGCCCATGTCCCCGTTGTTCAAACACTGCATCTGGGCAATGGGAGCAAGGATTATTCAATGGGAATGTGAATACACCATTGATGCAGGTGTGAGGCTTTATTTGCAGCCAATGCAAAGTTGCCGTCACCTTGAACACATAAGTTGTTTCAAAGGGACTGCCTCAGTGGTGAATGTTCCTTGTTGCCATGCTCACACTTTTTTCTTTCCTGTTCTACGTGTGGATACCCCATCACTTGTTCTAGATCAGAGACGTTTTCGCACGGGGGTGAACGGGACGCGTGGGAGACAGCTGCGGACACGGCATCCGCATTGCCTGAGCGCGGCTTGCGCTCCGACGTGTCCGCAGCTGTCTTTCTCGCGTTCGAAATGTAGAGCACTTTAAAGTGCTCTACATGCGTTCGAACGCGGACGAGCCGCCCGCAGGCATTCGGGAGGAGAAGCATTCGCGCCTGCTTCTGTCTCCCGAACAGCTGCGGGCTCGCCTCCGACGCCGGCGCGGCTTCGACAATCAGCTGTTTGACAATCAGCTGATTGTCGATCTGCCTCCGCGGCTGTCTCCGCGCCCCTGGCCGGCCTTTGCCAGCTAAGACAGCTCCCGGCGCTTTGAGCATTCGCACACAGACGCGCCGGAACGCGTTTACACGCGTTCTGCCGCATCTGTGTGTGAAAGGGGAAAGCGCCGGGAGCTGTCTTAAGCTTCCCGTCCTACTCCCGTTCCAAATGGAATGGGAGTAATGCGAAAACGTCTCAGATGGCGCTAGTATGATTGTGATACTGATTACTCTGGTATAGATTTGATCCAGATTATCACTAATCCTATGCAGAACATGTGGACTACAGACCTCAAAGCGAGTGCAGAAAGGGCCAGTAATGCAGAAAATAAAATTTCAACAAGAACAAGTTATTGTAGATACTATTTTCCACCTGATCACCCTGATTTTATCAGTTATTTATTTATTTGTTTATTTATTTATTTATATTTCTATCCCACTCTACACCCAAAGGTCTCAGAGTGGGTAACAACATTTAAAATCAGACATATAGCAACAGTTTATATTAAAACAAGGGCATAATTATAGATATTATATGGTGCCCATTATTTTTTCTTGATTGTATGCATTTTTCAAAGTGTTTTTGACATACACAAGGCTTTCATTTTAACATGTTATGACGTAGTTTTCCCTTGACGTTCGTAGTCACAACAGTAAATGCAACTATTTTTGGAATAGCCCTTCATAATACACCATCCTTTGAGCTCCCACAGGGCACGGAAACTCCTAAGAAGGATAACTGACAGACATGTGGCTATTTAAATAGATCCAAGTAGCATGTAAATGCCAAAGGTATTTATGAGGTTCTTCTTGTCCACCCTAGTGTTTACATTTGATGGTTGCCATGGTGACATCAGCTCCTTTCCCAAGATGTAGCTAGTTCTCCTGGATTTTCAAAAGAAATGAAGCATTTGTGGACTTGGAAATATGTAAGTCCAACATGATAAAGCAAGAAATCAAGAGCCCTTCAAGGGTATGGTCCTTTAATAACTTATTTTTGTATATTGCTTTCCATCTCATGTGCATCTACAACATGATCTGTTTTTCTCCTGTTCTGCCACTAGTGGAAGGCATTATGAAACATCAGTTCTGTTGCAACACAGAAATTAGGTACATTCCCAAATTTTACCCCTGGTCCTTCAAGTATGGTGCCACCACACATAAAATCCCTTTAATTTCTGGACCAGGGAACTAACTATGCAAATAATTCAATTTCATATAGTCAGCATGCAGATGATTTATTAGTTTCTTCAGAATGCAAGTATGAGTGATAATTTTGGCTACCTTCCAATATAATTTTTGGCGGATTTGATTAAAACAGATCCCAGATCTTGAAATACAGCTGCATTTGGAGTGCAATTATCAATATAAAACACTTTGCCAAAAGCTAAGCAAAGAAGAATTCCATGTAATCCCAGACCATACCAAAGAATCTAAGCACCATGTGTACAGGCTACATAAGCACTGCACGTAATCTCAACAGATTCTCTGGAAGTGCAAAAACACGGCTGCAGTCCCTGGGAAATCATCCCAAGTTGGAGTGTGCATGATTCAAATGTTTAAATCAATCCAAATGTTAAAAATTTGAATGCATTCACATTTGATTCAAATAGAATAATTTGTATCTATTTGTATGAATATTCTCTTCGTATTTGGAGATACGAATATCGACAACATTTGTATGCGTCCATACAGAATCCATACGCACTCGTACGCATCCTGTTTTTATCCTGTATGCATCCCAGTTTTGTCCCATACGTATCCGTACAAATGTCCACTTACAAATGTCCGAATAATTCATACAAATGGTTTGAAAAATTCAAAATTTGTTTGAATGTTCAAATTTGAATGTACAGACATTTGATTCAAATTCAAATGTCCAAATTAGAACAAAGTCGATCGAATTTTGAATGTTTCAAATATTCACACACATTTGTTTTGATTTTATTTATATTTACATTTATATGCCGCCCCATACCCGAGGGTCTCTGGGCGGCTCACAACATTTAAAACAGACATATAAAAATTATATCAGTCTAAAACCAGAAACAAGTTTAAAAATGCAGCTTTAGAAAAATACAAAAATAGTTAAAAACAGCAGTGATTTTCAATGGGGGAACTGTGGGGAACATTTAACCAAAGGCCTGCATAAAGAGGAACGTTTTCACTGCCTTCCTAAATAGGAACAAAGAAGGGGCCTGACGCACCCCGAGGGGGAGACCATTCCATAGCTTGGGGGCCACTATCGAGAAGGCCCTCTCTCGGGTGCCCACTCGCCTAGCTACTGAAGGCGGAGGGATCACCAGAAGGGCCTCCCCTCCAGATCTTAAAACACTGGCAGGTCGATACGGGAGAAGGCGCTCCTTTAGATATCTGGGGCCCAAGTCATTTAGGGCCTTATAAGTCAGAGTTAGCACCTTGAATTGGGCTCGGTAGTAAATTGAAACAAATCAAAGTGGACAAATTGGCTTCCACACTTTTTGATGCCAAATCTATCCCAAACCTTCCCTACGTGCTGGTGAGGTGAGAAGGCAATAACAGAACTGTGGCAACAGTGCCAGCACGCACGTCTGGCATCCTTGCTGTGGCAACCAAGCAACACCGCATGCAGCCGTACCTGTACCACCCAGTCATGTGCTCCCTTTGCATCTTTTCCACTCAGAAGAGGAATGAATAGGAGGTGTGGGGGACACAGCTTCTAGCATAGAAGTGAGTCTGTGTAATGTAGATGCAACGTGTGGAGTGTCCCAGAGCTTCCACACAAAAGTGAAGTGCAAATTCGCCGTCAATCTCCTCAGAACAGTGCCAGATCAATATCATGTGACTACTGACTGGAAAAAAAAAGTTGTTGAAAAGAAGTAATAGAAAAACATTTTTCGTACAAAACTATGCTTGCCTTACCCCTCTGTCCCTTGTATGCATATATTCCGAGAGGGAAAATAGTCAATCATTAACTAGCTGAAGTCCTACCTTGTGCAATACTGACTATCTCCTATTGCATTGCCTTTGAGAGTGGAGAACTAACACATTTTTAACCAATCATAGTTAAAACACAGTTTGCCCATGTTCAGACTGTTGGAATTATTGGCAACTTCTACACTACAGCATGGGAATTGTTCTACACCAAGTGGGTCAAGAATGGGGTGGGAAGGGCCAGATGCCCAGCAGCCATCTGCATGATGCCACCTTGGGAGCTGAAGAATGGAAGTTTCCAGGCCTCTAAAGTTGCAGACCTGGGCACTTCCATTGAGTGCTTGCAAGTACCAAGATGAGCTGATTCAGGAACTCACAAAAATATCACTAGCCTCCACCTCTACCTTCAAGCCACTGCCCGCCCCCCCCTGTCCACAGGATCATGCCTATAGTGGATCCCAGCCCAGGAACATGTGGGAGACCACTTAAAGTGGACTCCCTCTGGGGCATGCTTTTCACACCTGGGCATAGTCTATACACTGTGTCCATGATTCCCAGGGAGCATGCTAGAATACAGAGCCAGCCTTCCCTAACCCACTACTGATGTAGCTCTATATGATGATGTGGAAGCTGCCCATGATTCTTGAGAGGCAACACGGTCTAGAAGATTCCAGAAGTAGTTGATAGATTGCAACCCCCTGATCAGGTTGCTGAGATGCGTGCACATTGCAAGCTTAGTGCAACTGGTTATTTCTTTGCCTGCCTGTGTGTAACCACTCACCGGTTTTGCATTATGTCTCCTCCAGGTATGGACCAAAGCCAAACTTCTCTGCACTTACAAAAATGTTATGAAGTATTTGCCACTCTCTTCTTTGATTCCTTACATCATTAATATTGATTAAGAAATTCCACCTTTCTTTTTTGTTCATTTTCTCTAGTTTCTAGCCTCCACTAATTCTACTGCATGTTAATTCATGTTCCCTTTGTCCTAAACGTGCAAACTGAGGCTGAATTTAAGAGAGTTTCTAAAAGTGATCCCTTTAGCTCAATTGGAAGGTCCAAGGTCACAGTGAACTTTGTGAGCTTACACAAGTCTCTGCTATTCAGCACTAACACTATGCATTATATCACACTGGGGCTGTATTCACACCTAAGGCTGTGGTCACACTTAAGGTTTAATTCAGCTTCAGTCCACTTTCAGAGTAAGAGAATACATCAGCATAGTGACAAGCTATTTTCTTTCAGTGACAAATAACTCAGAAAATTCACCTTTGGGATAGATAATGTGGAAAGAAAATTACTGGTCACTTTGCTGATGTGTTCTTTCACTCTGAAGGTGGACTGAAGCTGGATTAAACCTTAGGTATGACCAGAGCCTGTTTTAATTCAGCTTCAGTCTACTTTCAGAGCAAGACAATGTATTGGTAACATAACAAGCTGTTTTCCTTCGGTGTTATCTCTGAAAATCTACCTTTGGGGTAGATAATGTGGAAAGAAAATGACTGGTCACTATGGCCATGGTCACATCTTCACGTTAAACTTTCTTCAGTCCATCTTCAGGTCTGACTGCTCACATTTTTCATTTTTATCCATTTTATTTGTGGACTTTTCACCCTCCATTCAGACTTCCCTGGGTGAATAGTCCACAAATAAAATGGATAAAAGGTGTGAGCAGTCAGATATGAAGATGGGCTCAAGAAGGTCTAAAGTGAAGCGTGACCATGGCCTTTGCTGATGTGTTGCCTCACTCTGAAAGTGGACTGAA
This sequence comes from Aspidoscelis tigris stejnegeri, assembly GCA_023333525.1. Classification (NCBI taxonomy): domain Eukaryota; kingdom Metazoa; phylum Chordata; class Lepidosauria; order Squamata; family Teiidae; genus Aspidoscelis; species Aspidoscelis tigris. The sequence continues at coordinate 82,422,734 of JALMGA010000002.1, read as the reverse complement.
GCTGGATTAAAACTTAGGTGTCTGTATTTTACTCTTATTCATGTTTGGTATGTGCCATAATATATGAAGCTCAATTCAGCTCTGCTACTTAAAAACAGGCATTGAATAAGTAGGTGAGATACGTGTTAAACAGGATATGTCTGTCTCTGCAATTAAGTGTTCTAGTGAAGGGGTGGGGGAGAACTTGCTAAGTCCTTTTTTCACACACACACATTTTTATTCCCAACATTGCCCTCTTTCTATTCCACTTGTGGGTGAGAAAATGGCCATTTTTCTTATTTGCGCCTGACTGAGATGCTGTCATCCTTGCTCCACTCTGGATTATATGGCTGGAGAATATTTAACAGGATTTCTTTACTGCTTCTAGAGATTTTGAAACTTCAGAACAAATATTTACTGCAAGACGACGCAACAAGCTGAGAGAAGAAAAACAATTGTTATATAAAATGATAGTTTGACTTCACAAAAGGGTGAAAGGGATGGATTTTAAAAATGGTAGTTTGTGGTTTCCATGGACAGGTGCAGTAACATTCCCCCTATTCATGATTACTTCATTGTAAATAAAATAAATTACTTCATTATCTTCTTACTTCATATTCTAGGCGCCTGCGCCCCGCAGATCAGCTCCCCCCCCCACTCCCCAAAGCCCCCACTGCACCCACTCCCCGAACCTGATTTCGCCCATCTACGGGGTGCAGGCGCCTACATGTAGGTGCCTACACCCCGCAGATGACCCCCCCCCCAGTTTCAGGGCCCGGGGATGGGATGCGCGCGCGCGCGCGTAGGTCGTACCTTCTCAGTGTCCGGCCTCGGAATGAGGCGAGGATGCCGGGAGCGCGCACCACGTGGCGCGCCGAGGCCCCCTATTGGACAAGCAGTTCACTGGATTTCTTTGCCATGAGGATAGTTGGTAGTTCCCAACAGGAACATTTATATAACAGGGCCCAGGAGTGCTTAAGGAATACCCCTTTTGAATCATGTGGATTCTGGTTATGTCTCTTGCCAAGCTGTCCAGAAGCCAATTTAATAACACTTCCAAAAGATATGATAATTTTCTTGTAAGTGCTAGCTAGGCTGACAATAGTCCTGGTATGGAAATCGGTTTTTTTCTGTCACTTTTGTCATATAATATCTCATATAAGGTGTTTGTGCTTTGGTTTGTAAAGAGCATGACAACTTCAACTTACAACAGTTTTCATTCACAGCCTTTATGGAATATATTATGTTTTCCAACAGAGAGTTTAGATTTTGTCCACAAGGGATTACTGAAATCCTCACTCTTTATGAGGATTTGCCCACAATTAGGGCAATATTTGTAACATTAAATATTCATCCGAATTCAGACATTCGTACACAAATCAAACGCTATGGCATTTGTACGTTGACACTGTACGCATACAAATGTTTTGGAACATCCATGAAACGGGAGGTGGGAAAGCAGCTGCACAAGTCACATCTGCAATGGATCCAGAGTGAATTCAACAACATGGTTTGAGAGAGGATTCAAAGTGTATTCAGGGCAGATTTGATGCTTTCAGAGGGGAAATGTTACAAGATACATGTCAGATATGTATCGGATATGTATGTTCGTACCAGATTTTTGCACACATTCCTATGAATACTTTTGTATCAATAGAATTATATCAATATGACATTTGAAGGGGATCTATTTGAACTAATTTTCTTATATTTGATTTGCTACGAATTGAATGTAAAAAACCCATTTGTTCACATCCCACAACCAGAAATTGCCTTCATATCTCTGTAGCACTTTGTACTTTTTGAGTCAACTGCACAACATTCTAAACACTCCAGTGTAGTATTTAGAACACAGGGCTGCATCAGGTGACAAGGGCCTTTCTACATTTTCTTGGTAATCTGGATCTTAGTTCACATCATCTGCACAGGAGTAGTGGTAGTCCAGATCAGTTCCGTTCTAAGGGTGCAGTAATCCAGATGAATGGCAGACCAGATAAATCGGTGCCGCATCTGTACTAGTGCCATCTGATTCAGATCAAGGAAGGGGTGTCTGCACATAGAATGAAACTAGAAAGATTGTGGGGGCGTGGGCATTGAGGGACATGTGCTGTGATGCCAAGACTGCAAAGACACCTCAGATGCAGAGTTTGATCAGTGATGACATGGGCCAATTGCATTGGATGTGGAAGATGCTGTTGCTGATAGTTTGCATCCACCGATACAAAACAGACATCTGCATCGTGTCACTCTTTAGAACACATTTCCTGCTGTACAGCCCACTGAATGCAGATGCCTGTGATTGATCTGGATCAAGCTAATCCAGATTCACTAATCTGGATTAAGGGCAATAATTGCAGAAAGGACCAAGATTTCAGTAGGAGCATAAGAACACAAGAGGAGCCCTGCTGGATTGGGCCTCAACTGATCTAGTTCAACATCCTGACCGGTGAGTCAGTTTGGTCTTGTGGTTAGAGTGTTGGACTCAAATCTCGTAGTCACTGGGTTTGATTCCAGATTCCTCCACAAAGCCGGCTGGGCGATCCTGGCTAGTCACAGCTTTCTTTCTGAACTCTCACAGCCCCACCTACCTCACAGGGTATCTGTTGTGGAAAGAAGAACAAGAAGCTTTGTCAACCACTGTGAGTCCCCTTAAATGGGTGAGAAAAGCAGGGTGGAAAAGCCAACTCTCCTCCTCCTCCTAGTGGCTCACCAATTGCTTCTAGGCATTGTGCAAGTATGATAGATTAGACTCAAGGAGTGACTGATGATACCAATATTCTTAAATGGGAAATTAGCTTGTGCTGTAACTCAATGTGTGCTCACTGTTTTTATTGTGGTCAGAGCACACACACAGAGGCCAATCCTCTAAGAAAAGACTGCTTTTCTGCATCTTGTAGCTTGTTGGCTGTTTTCATTCCACAAGCCCCAAGCTGATCTTGCTGTGTCACCCTGCCCTTTGGCTTTATGTTCCTTGGAAATTATCTTAAATGCTCTCAAGACATCAGGTCTGAAACTCAGGGTAGATGATGTGTTTGTGATGCCACTGGCTTAGCTAGGTCCCAGGATCAAAGCTCACCGCAGCTCCCTGCTGCCCAGTTACGCAAGAACTTTGTTGTGAGAAGAGCTTGACCAGCAGCAGGAATCGATCTTGTTCTTGCCTCTTGCCACCTCCCCCTCACTATATTGATCTTTTGCCTGCTAAAGTTTACAAAATAACTGCTCCCCCTGCCCTCTGCAAGAACTATAAAACACAGGCACATCCCCTCTACTTGGAATAGACTTTGGCTGCTTGGATCTGCATTATAATCCTCCTTGTCGGACTCCTTCGTTGTTTTGGAGCGCTGGTGATTATCCTTTTAAAATGTATTCTTTTCCTGAGAGGAGATGTTTGCCAAGAAGTCATATCCCTTCCTTGCCTACTTGAGAAGTTTGAAGATCTTGGTGGTGGTCTTTATGACTCTTGTCAAATTTCAGCCAAAGAATCTACCAGTTTTTTTAAAAAATATTTTTTAGATTGCATTGGGAATGTACCCTGTTATTCTTGATGATGACTGACCTATGGTGTTTTTTGCAGACGCATAGCAGCAAGATGGCTCTCACCAAGGGAGGCCTTGCCTGGCTGGTTCTGGTGGTCCTGGCACTGGTAGACAGGAGGTGCCAAGCACATCGTGACTGTAGAGTGAGCAGCTTCAAAGTCCAGGAGAACTTTGACAAAACCAGGGTAGGTTTCTCACCTCTTCTCTTCTGTTCCACTGTTTGCAAGAAGAAATTGTAACATGTAATTCCTTGTTCTGGAATTCCACACCCTTTAATAGTATAATTCAGCCTTTGTTGACCTGTTATCTTCCAGATCAATCCAGTTACTTAGAAGTCTTCAGCAATTTCCTGTTCCCACCCTCATACATCTTCTATTCACTTGTGGTTTAAAGATCTTTCTTTCAAGAATATAGTGTTCTGTTAAATAGCCTATACATTTAAGTCTGAGGTTCTCAAAGCAAAAAAGAATACTTCACACTTAGTTACAATTTCGTATTTACAACTTGAGAAAGATCCATGCTGATTATTTCCCTTTTCTTTCTTTCTTTCTTTCTTTCTTTCTTTCTTTCTTTCTTTCTTTCTTTTTGCATTCAAATGTCTTATAATTGAGTTTATACAACGTTCAGGATTGTGCTTCCTTAGCCTTGGTCTTTTGGCTGAAGATGACAGTCTTGACAAATTCCATTCTCTTTGCAGACCCTCACGCCTCCTATATTCTGGCTCAGAGGAGTAGAGAACCCTTTTGAACAGCATCAGTTATAATGCAGAATGTCTGCAAAGGAAGGATAATTTGCCAAATACTGTCTAGGTCAAAAAGCCTTCTCTTGCAAATGGATACCTAGTGCATACAAACTTAAGTCTGCATAGTTTTAAGTATAGTAAGCTACATCTTAGCCGCATCCCCATTATAAGCTTAATCCAGTTTCTCTAAACCGAAATAATCGAACCAGATGCAAACGCGAATTTGCCTGTTCCCATTACTTTCAGCTTAATCGTGTTCGATCTGGATTCTGAGGATCGTAGGTGGCGTACGTGACTCAAGGGGGGGACTCAAGTGGCTACTTTCTAAAAGTTGCTTTTGGGGGCTGTTCTGCCCTCTTCCTCCACCTATAACGGACCCCTTCACGGAGCCTGGCTGGGTGGCTGCCGCTTGCCTGGATGGAGGAAAAATGGCAGCGGGCAGCCAGCGATTCTCCCCATTGCCCAGGGCACACAGCACCAGCAGCAACTCAAGCCACCTTACTTACTTTAAACATTCACACATCTCCCAGAACCTGCCCCTGCTTTTCTTTCCCCTTTAAAGGTCAGAACTCCAAAGAGCTAGAATTGCGCAAAATTGCAACATTGTTATCAGGTGCAAAGTGTAGATTGCTACAGTGTAGCAGATGCTGTGAAGGTTGGATTTTTACACTGACATCACTGTCTTTGGAAGCAAGCTATTGGGGGAGGGAAACCCTAAACATGGATTTTCGTCCCTTAACATGGAACGGTCCCCACAGTAAAAAATGTAAAACGTTTCAAGCGCACGAACCGGAGTGAGACCTGTTGAAATGAGGATTAACATTTACAATGCTTTGGGGCGATTTAACACGCGTAAAGTGTGTTAATCCAAACTGATGTGGAGTCTGCGAGGATTGAAAATGGTTTGAAACCGTAATAAGCTTGTAATGGGGATGCGGTATGGCCATTGGTCATTAATCTTGAATTAAATTAGAACTGGAGGGAAAGGAAACATCAATTGCCGTTAAAGCCAATGTAGCTTCTTTTTTTTTTTTTTTTGTCGTCAAGGATATGGAAGTAATATAGCACTGTATCTAAACAGTTTTCAATATTGTCACCCGCGGGATCCTCTCGGGTGGTCTGGACTGGGTTCTACTTGGACGCTTTGTACAAATGTACCAGCATTCATACTAAAGAAACTGGAACAGTGGGGTTCCAGAGCATTCAACCCTTAGTTATTTAATATCTCCATGAGGTCACTAGGAGATACCTTTCAAGGTTTTGGAGTACATTGTCAAAAAGACATAGATAACGCACATAGCTTTATATCTTTGTATCTGGCTGCGATAATGGATTGGATGAGGGCCAACAAACTGAAACTCAGTCTAGATAAGATTGAGATGATGGTAGGTAGTCCAATTGCCCAAACCTCTGTCCTTGTTTTTAGGATGGGGTTTTCTCTCCTTTTAAAAACCAGGTGGACAATTTGGGAGTATTCCTTGGAGAACTTGCTGGAGAACAAGGTTGCTTCAAGATCATGGAATGCTTTCTACCATCTTAACCTGATAGCCCAAGTAAGCCCTACCCGAATGATGGCAAACCAGTATTAGTATCAGTATTAGTATCCTATGCACTGCAAAGCTCTGTGGTGCCTTCTGTTTAGACTGACCCTTAAGTAAGGGCTTTCTAATGTCACTGAGAGTCTCTTCTGAATGCTTTGAAACAGATTTTTTTCACACCTATACAAGAAAAATGTTTGAGAACTGACCTGCAAAAATAGCACTTGCCAGACTGATGACAAGGATGCAGCCTGAGCTTCTCAGCTGCTCCACCCCGACTCCCATGCCTCCAAAGGCTAGAAATGGAAGCTCCTAGCCTCAAGGCCTAGGATGGGTGCTTTTTGATGGTGCAGTATGGTGTGCCACTAAAAAGCAACTCCAGTAGTCCTGCAACATGGAGCTGTGCCATCTGCACACCTCCCGTCTTCTGGAAATAGGCCTTTAGCTTCTCTGGTAGTACTGATTAAGGGTCCCTTAATACAGATCCTAGGCTTTTTCACATGAGGGAGTCCGGAACACATGTAGGACACACCGGAACGCTACATTTGCATGCTTGGGGCGGCTGGATCCGTTCCAGGCTGGCCCAAGCATCCTGGCGTGTCCTAGACGCGTTCCAGCCATCCCCGGCTGTCCTGGGAGGGAAGTGTTTGCACACGCCTCCCTCCCTGACAGCTGCAGGCCACGCCCCAATCCACGATTGGCCAAACAGGTGGCAGGGCCGCGCAATCACTTACCTTGCCGGCCCCAGGGTTGTCCTCTGTCACGGTCCGTGCAGGTGCATGGACTCTGGTAGACGGGACCCAGCCTGACCGTGTGGGTCCCGTCTACCAGGAGCACGTGCACCTGCGCTGACCGTGGCAGATGGCAACACCAGGGTCGGCAAGGTAAGTGATCGCGTGCATGGGGGGGGAGGGTGGCTCGCTCCCAGCTCCTTCAGTCCCAATCGGGTCCCCTACAACATACAGGAACCCAGGGAAGGCCCCTGACAGGTCTGCCCACCCCTGGGCGTTCTCACCCAATGGCGGGCAGACCTGGGAGGGGTGTCCAGCCCCTGTTCGGCCTTTTCAGACTAGGACAGTCTGGGACACTTTCCCCATTCACACGTAGGCAGGTAGAAACATGTGTAAACACGTTCCTACCTGCCTATGTGTAGATGGGGAAAGCATCCCAAGCTGTCTTAGCCAATCTGCATTACAGCCATTTGCAATGCCACTGTTCTCATTGTTCTGGACCAGAGGCCTATTTGCACTTTGGCCACTAGTCAACAATTAGTGAATGTCTGGTGAAGAGCATATGCACGTCAACTAGGCTGCTACAGCCTACAAGTGTGCCCTCCCACCCCAGAAGTTCACTAACTGTTGATTAGGTGCGGAACATGATTTCATGCGCCACACCTTTACCAATGTTTACCTAAAGCTTACTGAAAGCATTCAGTGGCACAGCCATTTGCTCCATGTCCGGTTCCCTGTGTTTGGTGGGTGGGGAATGCGGCGTCTGCGCAGGCATGGTGGCGGTGGTGGCCGTGGTTGGTCGCTCACCCATGCCATGATCAGTCGCTCACCCATCCCCAGGAGTGGTGATCGATCGTAGAATCACGAGAGAGGCGTTTGATCATGGATTAACCTATGATCGAACATGTCCCTCTCACAACGGCATCCGAGTGGCCAATCACAGGAGTGAGGAGGTGGAACTTCTGGCTTTGAGGGCATTAGCGCGGACTGGTAAATGGGAGGACCATTTGTATTTCTGGCCAGTAATAGACACTTTGGGAAAGCTTACCTCCCAGCAAATGCGAATGGTTCAGCTGTACCTGAAGTTCACCAGCACTAGTTCACGGCAGCCTAATCAGCTAAGTGAAGAAAGCAGGTGTCTATAAGAGGTCTACAACTATTCTGGAATATGGAGCCCCTAGGACAGTTGTGGAACAAAATGGCGCTAGTCAGTGGACTAAGCTTTCTAGGCAGCTGCTTGTTCCAGTCTACTGACCGACTGTTGGAATGTGCTATATTTGCCTTCCCTTGAAATTCCATCCAGAAGCTTCATCCTCACAATTTGCTTATTTAATTTTGATGACATTCACATGCCGTCTCCTGCTAACATCGGTTGCATCTCAATGTCACTTACTTATCCTGCTGTATTTGGATATTCCAAAATAAAGCATGGATATTCCAGAATATTCATGCTCATTCTGGAATAAGTGGAATAAGTAAGTGACATCTGGGCCCTTTCCGCACTGGGCCTTAATCGGGATTATATCTCAGGATAGGGACCAGCCATCTTCATGCTGGTCCTATCTATGGTAGGCCATACCGGGGCCTACCGTAGTCTGCACCAGCATGCAAATGGTCGGTCCCCATCCCGAGATATAATCTGAAATAAGGCCTAGTGCGGAAAGGGCCCTGGATCCAACCTTACAGGTACAGGAGCAGCAGCCATGGTCCAAGATGGTTCCACTGGTGCATCTGTTTGTCACACTTCATTCATTAATCTCTCTAAGTGGTTCTGTTAAAAGTGTTTCTTCTCTTGCTACAGTACGCTGGAGTCTGGTATGCTGTGGCCAAGAAAGACCCTGAAGGGCTGTTTCTTCAGGACAACGTGATAGCTGAATTTTTTATCAGTGAAGATGGAAAGATGACTGCTACTGCCAAGGGCAGAGTAGAGCTCTGGAGGTAAGCAGAACCAGTACCCTTACTTGGCAGACTGAGGCAATTACCTCAGGCCATGTAAATACTAGTCACAGAGGAACAGTGGTGAGATATTGCATAGAAGAGATATGTCAACCCCCTTGACCTATTCTGCCCAAGTTAGCCTATGGTCTTCAGTTGGGTTGGCGGGTACCGCTCTGTTTGAGGAAGGTTCAACTGTCAGTCATACTCATTTTTAATTTTTAAATTAAATTAAAATATGGTTCATGACCAGTATAGTTAGAGACATATAATTAAAATGTACAACTATGTTCAATATAAAAATAACACACCTAATAACATCTGAAGGACTCAGCAGCTAACTAATCTTACATTGAAAAGATGTGACCCAATCCTGTGGCTCAAATCAGTTTGGACCCTATCTTGACAACATTAGCACAAAATGAAGCAGTTTCCATTGTTATCTTTGGGATATATTTAGAGCCAGTTTGGGGAGGGATTTAGAGCCAGGTTTGGGAGGGATTAAGGGCCTTTCTGCACATGCTGCCGAAAATGGATCTATAAGATTTGTTTTCCGGCCGAACGTTTTAAAAAGGGGGCGACAGCGGCAGGGCCAGATTAGAGATGGTGCTGGTGTGGACGCACCAGCACCCATGCCAATCTGGCCTCCGGAGGCCCTGCCCAGCTGTCAAAAATGGAGAGCACATGCTTTCCATTTGACAGCTGGGGCCACCCACTGGCCTTTGCCACTGGCTCCATTGGAGCTGCCATAGCGCAGCCGACAGCCGGGTTCCCTGGCTTCCCCCTGGCAAGAGAAAGGCCAATGGGCCCTTCTCTTGCCAGGGGAAGCCGCGGCCTACCCTCCCACCCCACCCAGGGCCATGCGCTCGCGCTCGCGTGCTTACCTGGTCACTGGCGGCCCGATGCTGGGAGTGCCAGGTCCGGCGTCAATTGTGCATGTGTGTGCTGCGGCCTACATTTCCCAGAAACCCTCATGAGGGTGGCTGGCCCCTTCCCATTGGCCAGCCACCCTCGTGACGGCTGCTGGGAAATGTACCTGCAGCGTGTGCATGTGCGATCGATGCCAGTCCTGGCGCTCCCAGAATCAGGCTGCCAGCGACCAGGTAGAGCGAGCGCGTGGCCCTAGCCTGGGTGGGGGATGGTGGCTGCCGCTTCCTCTGGCAAGAGAAGGGCTGATCGGCCCTTCTCTTGTGCAGGGAAAGGCAGGGAAGCCGGTCTTACATCTGGGTCGGATTTCAGCGGCAAAACCAGTTTAAGCAACCGGTTTTGCGCGCCGACATGCAGACGTGGCGTCCTCAAAGGGACCCTAATTCCAGTCCTTGTGCGGATGCCACATCTAAATGCTTTTTTTAGAGCCTGTGCAGAAAGGCCCTAAGACATGGCTTCCACATTGGAGGCCAGATTGGAGCCCCTTTGAGGACGCTGTATCCACATTTCGGCGTGCAAGACCGGTTTCTTAAACTGAAAAATTAGGTCTTACATCTGGCTTTTCCCCTTAAACCGTTTCGGAAGCAAATGCTTCCGCAATGGCAGGGGAAAAGCCGGATTACTGGCACATGCCCAACTGTCAAAGAGGGAGAGTGCATGCTCTCCCTCTTTGACAGTTGGGCCCTCCCCTGGCCTCCGCCATTGGCTCCATTGGAGCCGGCACGTAGAGATCGGCAGCCGGCTTTCCCGGCTTCCCCTTCGCCCTAGAAGGTGCGATCGCTCCTTTTAGGGTGAGGTGAACTTGCAGCCTACCTGCCCCCACCCTGCCCAGGCTGCCTGCACACGATCTGCTCCTTATCTGGTCGCTGCCAGGCCTCCCGCTGCCAGAAGCGCCCTGGCAGCGAGCTGGTAAGGAGTGGATCATGCTCAGGCGACCCCAAGCAGGGTGGAGGGTGGGGGGTGCTGCTTCCCTCTTACTCGAGAAGGTGCGATTGCACCTTCTCTTATGAGTGGGAACCCGGGGAAAGCACCCCACAGCCTCACAATGTATGTCCCTGTTTGGGACAGATTCTCTGAAAAAATGGTTCGATCCGTTTTCTGGCGGCAAATGCAGAAAGGCCCTAATAGTCATCTGATCTGCCTAGTTTTAGGCTTATAATTGGTAGAATATAATTGGTAGAGCAATAGCGCAATAGAGCAGCAGAACTTGTCATGATGTTTCTGCTGCTCCCTCTCAACAGGTTATCAAGACTCATTATGAGGGATTCTGTTGGATTTACTGCTCAAAGGCCAGTCACAGGCCCTTTCTGCACTAGGCTGTTACCCGCCCAGAGACCTTAGGGTATGGGGCAGGATAGAAATGTAAACAAATAATAATAATAATAATAATAGGCCTTATCTTGGTTTATATCCCAGAATAGGGGCCTGCAGTCCACATGCTAGTGCAGACTACAGCAGACCCCACATTATCATGTGGACAGCAGATCCTTATTCTGGGATATAGGGTGTTTTTCCACTGCAGCCCTTAGATCAGTGGTTCTCAACCTGGGGGTCGGGACCCCTTTGGGGGTCGAATTACCCTTTCAGAGGGGTCACGATGAGTTTCCCGCTGCCCTTCCCTCCCACCTCCCAGCTGTTCCACCCCTGTAGTTGGGGGGTCTCCACAACATGAGGAACTCCATTAAGGGGTCGCGGCATTAGGAAGGTTGAGAATCGCTGCCTTAGATCCCCAAATCTAAGAAGATCCGGATCTAAGGAATGGGTACATTCCTTAATCCGGATCTAGTAGATCTGGATTAAGGGAAGCACCCAATGTGTTTCCACGGGAGGTGTAGCACCCATTAGCAATGGGTGCCAACACCCCTGCTGTGGAAACACCTTTGCACCCATCTGGGGAATCCGGATCTACCCCCAAGGGGTTGTTCCATTACCCCAGGTGTTTTGGGTTGCAGGCGTAGGGGTGCAGTCTTTGAATTCACTTCAAAGTCATTTCAAAGTCAACTTCAAAGTCACTTAGAAGTCACTTTGAAGTGAACTTCAAAATCACTTCGAAGTGACTTCAAATTGAATTCAAAGTGACTTCGAACTGAATTTGAATTGAATTCGAAGTCAATGTTGGGGGGTTCCCAAAGGTGCATCCCCTCCCCCTAGCCTCCTTTGGACCCCATTAATCTGGATTTTCTGGCAGAAGACCCCATTGTAGACCCCATTAATGGGGTCTACAGAAAATCTGGATTAAAGGCCAAAAAGATCTGGATTTCCCCCATGGCGGTGGAAACAATCGGGTCCCAAATGGGTGCCGTAGTGGAAATGGGGGCATCCAGCTCACACTCAAATGGGTCCTAAATCGTTGCAAAAATGGGTACTTTTGACAGTGGAAAAACACCCCATAATCTGAAACCAGGCACAGTGAAGAAAGGCTCATATTCCTTTCCTTAGTCAGCAAGGTCCCATTGCCTAGCCTTGCCACTGAGTCACGTAGACCATTTCTGTTGCTGCTTCTTCTTTGCAGGTTCAACCAGCTCCTCAGCTTTTTCGATCCCTCCTTCCCCTTTTGCTTGTAAGCCCAAGCATGCTCTTCCAGCCATGTTTATATACGACTAACTCTACCTCCTTCTCCCTCTTCAGTAACTGGGAATTATGTGCTGACATGATCGGTGTCTTCACTGACACAGAAGATCCTGCCAAGTTCCAAATGAAGTACTGGGGTGTGTTAGCCTACCTCCAGAAAGGAAGTGAGTGCACAACTGCATGGTAACCTGTGCTCAGAAGTAAATCCCTCTGATTTCGTTTATGTGCAAATACATTAATGAACATAGTCATTCCTCATATGACACAATGTTTTTATTTTGGAAACCTACACACTTTTTAAATAGATTGCAGTTACTTTTATAACATTGGCCTTTTTGGCACTTATCTCAGTGGACCTGGAATAGCCAGACCAACAGATCCGGATCATACAGAGCCATGGGCCATATCAATGCTGTCTGCATTCATGACACTGATCCAGCACACATCTCCCCATAGCTATGAAGCTTGCACGAGCACCTCAGCCACCTCCCAACACCTCTGACAGCTAGGAATGAAAATTCCTAGCCTCAGAGGTTAGGGAAGTGTTTTTCACTGGCATGATTAAACAGGTCCACATTAGATCCAGATTAAAGGTTTCTTAATCCAGATCTAGCTCTGTCTTGTGCAGACAAAGCAGGACTAATGGAGGAAGGGCTTCTTAATCTGGATTAAATACAAGTGCAAAAAGGAAGATGGTTTCAGATGGGGTTATGCTAGTTATAATAATCAAAACTATGTTGATTCAAACAGTGGGTGCATCCAGATAGCTTAAAGCTGTCTTAAAGCTTTGAATTGCCTGCACATCTGCTTCCTGTCATCCTACCAGCGCAAGGGAAAGCTTCGTGGAAAGGGTGGAGCTCCTGCAGAGTTGCATCCCGGCACCTAGACAGGACCATCAAGACTCAGCAGTGAGTGAAGGAAAGTGCAGAGTTAAAAGCTACTGATAAAGCAGCAGCTTTTAACAGCACACTTTCCCTGATGCTGCACAGCTGCTGCTGACTGATGGTCACATGACCGATCATGGGAATGCCAGATCAGCAGCGGCTGTGAAGTTTTTGCCACTGTCTGGAGACACTCAGTGTTTGCATGAGGGATGACTGCAGAAATGCGGGGTGGGGGGAATGATACAGTTTGCATCAAGGCTCATGGTTGCATTTTCTCCCCCCCCCCCCCGTTATTTATTTATTTAAATAACTTTTTCAAATAGCAAATATGTTATCACCATAAACAATCCAATAAAACAAAAACAAAAGATAATTAAGTGGAACTGCAATCATTATTAATTTGGTGAAGGGTGGGAAATAAATAAATAAATAAATAAATAAATAAATAAATAAATAAATAAATAAATAAATAAATAAATAAATATTTATGCTGGATACACACTAACCTTATATGACCAGGCCAGCAGGATTGGGTAAGTCTGGATCCATTCTGGCAGCAGGAATGGCTCCAGCATACCTCATTTGTATCAGGTTTGCCGTGGTCCAGGTTTCTTCTGAGAACTTAAGCTTTGGGATACTCCTGCAATATCCATCTACAGAAGATTTGGCTTTTGGAAGGGTTCCGCATTTGGAAGGCTATTCTGGGACACTGCCCTGCATTGATTTCAGAGATCATGCAATCTCTGGAACCACTTCTGGGTTCACCAAGGACTGGGGACTGAAGCTGTTAGTCTAGTTTCCCCTTGGGGATGGATTTCTCAGGGGCAGTTTGCCATGTCTCCGAAATATGTCCCCATTAGTCCAAAACAGGGAGGCACACACCCTTCCACACGTCTCCCTGTGCTGGAATGCCAGCAGACCTGAAAAAACTGGTCTACTGGTGTCCTGGTATAGGTGGCCATTTTGGCTGTCTGTACCGGGACGTGATCCATCCCAGTGGAGATGATCGGACCAAGATGGGAATGGCCTCTCTCTTCCATCCAGTGTGCGGAAGAGAGGAGCCTGTTGAGGAATGAATGCCACACTGGACCATTACTATAGTAAATGCGACGATTTTAATTAGGCTTGTCCTCACTTAACTATTTTGACCTTTGAAAATAAGGAACAAAACAAATTCTCGGGACAATTTCTGCGCTTGGGCTTATTCTGGGTGATATCCCAGAATAGGGATCTGCTGTCTGCCTACTAGTGCACAATAATCAGGTCCTGGGTGGAGTCTGCCCCAGTCTGCTTTAGTTTGTGGACAACATGTCCCTTCTCAGGATATAAGATTAAATAAGACTCAGTGCAGACAGTGCCTAAGACACCAAATCACCCCACTTATAAGAGTACCAAATCTACTGCAGATGGATACACAGCAGCTCAGTACACAGCATCCTATGTTAGATATGACCATAGTTGAGCCGTGACCTATATAATAACTTTAACATTAGCCTTAAACGAACAAGCACTTTTGTTTTCGCTGCAATAGGCCAACTCTGGAATTTGGCACAGATTTCAGGAGAACTAATCTCCTTCCTCCTTCTGTTTCCTGCAGCTTTCAACAGGTATTCTACCTTTGCCCTGCCACGAAATCAAAACATGCAGCTTCCTGAGGACTTAAGGGTCCAAAAGGCCACTGTCCTTATCTGTGTTATCTTGCTAAATTCCAAATTTGGTGCCGTCCTTTACTGAATGTTTCCAAATGCTGTCTTCACAGGATCACTCAAAAGTAGCTCTTCTTTTTTCTTTTGTTTTTTGCCCTGTTGCCACCTCTGAAGACTAGAACCTGTGCACTGCTTTATGTATTCAAATACTCATTTAAAGTATATTGAGGTTCACAAATAAATACATATGAATAAACTCCTTCAGATTTTAGCAGTAATTTCTACCAGGCCTGCCTGTTGGGGACAGTCTTTGCAGCCTGGTCCTGCCCTGTGTGCGTGACCCCCCACCACATGTGGGGCTACTACCCATCTTTGCTGAAGAAGCTATTCTGGATTTTGGCCCTTTCTGCACTGGGCCTTATTCCCAGAATAGGGACCAACCATCCTGCTGGCGTCTACCATAGTCTACACTAGTGTTTTGACAGCTGAGGCCTATTTGCACTTAGGCCAGTAGACAATAATTAGTGAACGTCTGGTGAGGAGCATACACATGTGGAGTAGGCTGTTACAGCCTCCAAGCATGCCCTGCTTCCCTAGAAGTTCAGTATTTCTTGATTAGGCATGGAGCACTAAATCGTGCTCCACACCTTTACTAACATTGACCAAAAGCTTACCTGAAGCGTCCAGCGGCACGACCATTCCCTCTTCTTCCGGTTCTCTGCAGTTGGTGGGTGGGGAAGGTGATGTCTCTGCAGGCATGGTGGCACTGGCTGCTGTAATCAATCACTGACCTCTGACGCGACCGGACCACTGATCCCCAGGAGTGGCATCCAGTCATAGAGTTGTGAGAGGGACATTCAATCATGGGTGTTGACATGACTGAGCACAATAAGTCCTTCTGCTTGAACACGCCCCTCTGCAATGGTGTCCGAGCATGTTATGGAATGGCCAGTCATGGCAGCAAGGAGGTGGAACTTCTGGCCTTGGACACAGCAGCGTGGGCTGGTAAACGGGAGGACTATTCACACTTCTGGCCAATAATGGACACTTTGGGGAAGCTTTCTTCATGACAAGTGCAAATGGTCCATCTTTACCTGATGTTTACCAGCCCTAGTTTGTGGCAGCCTAATCAACTTAGTGCAGAAAGCCCCCTGGCCCCTATTCTGGGATATAATCTGAAATAAGGCCCAGTAGAGGCTTTGTCTTTGGGCACACGCCACATTTGCATAGCTTCTGCTTTCTGCTGTGAAGAATGATATTTGTCTTGTCTGAGTGATTTTCTCATTTTCTTATTTGAAGAGATGAATGCTATAGTCCCAAAGAAAAGTGACATGCAGTATAACCTTTGATTACCACTACTGAAATGATACCAAGTTTTTTCAAAATATACTTTGTTCCCTTTTACTAGATGATCCTCACTGGGTCATAGCCACAGATTACGACACGTACGCTCTGCACTACTCCTGCCGAGCACTGAATGAAGACGGCACCTGTGCTGATAGCTACTCCTTCGTCTTCTCTCGGGACATAAATGGACTGTCTCCAGAAGTACAAAGAATCATCAGGCAAAAACAGACAGAGCTCTGCTTAGAAAGGCAATACAGGATCATTGCTCAAAATGGTAAGAGGGTTTTTTTCACTAGATACTCGCAGCTGAAGTTGATCTGTGTTGAAAAATTGCTTAATGAAAAGCTTGGATTCTCCTGCTGGTTTTGGCTTCCTCAAATGCCTTACTTCACAGCAAGGAATTCTTCGATGATCTATATTTTGTTCAGTTTCAGTTCCCATCTGCCCCAGCCAGCATGGCTGATGGGCCAAGGAAAATTTCTGACAGATATCAGTTTCCCTGCAGTGACACAGGAGTTAATAACAAAATTAAATTACGTGTAATCTGTTTCTTCCCCTAGTGGGTTCTCTTGTATTGGACAATATGAAATGTAACTTCTTTTAGTATTAATCAGTTAAAGGAGTATAATGGATGGCTTATTCACAGTGTTCCATATGGTCAGGGGTGAAAGGGATTTGGTTCTCAGCCTTCCTAATACAGTGACCCCTTAATGCAGTTCCTCATGTTGTGGAGACCCCCAACCATGGGGGCAGGCAGCTGGGAGGGAGGGAGGGAGGGAAGGCGGGAGACTCATTGTGACCCCTCTGAAAGGGTAGTTTGACCCCCAGAGGGGTCATGACCCACAGGTTGAGAACAGCTGGTTTAGAGCTTAAAATTGTTAGTTTGAACCCAGCCCCCGAAGAGGTAAGTCACACATGCAGGTTCCCGCTGGTGGGATTGGGCCAGCCAGAACCCACAAAATACTGGGACAGCACTGTCCTGATCTTGCCCCTCCCCCAAAAGGGGCTTCCAGCCGGTGGGCCCTACAGGGCCCAGTGGTGGTGCCCCGGGGTGGGGCTCCAGGGCCGTTCGGCAGGGAGAGTGCAAATGCTTTCCCTAACAGACAGCTCTGGGATTTTGTGTTCCACACTCTGGACGTAATTAGGCCACTCAGGGCCTCCCTGATTGGAATTATGTTCCATTTCAAAGTAGTGGGTTATCACTCATTGGAAACAAGTCCACCCAAAAGCTGAATACAGGTGGTCCTATCCTGGATCACAGATAAGTGTATAAAGGGCCATGTTAAGTTTAGTGTGGATGCTGTAAGGATGCACTGTAGAATGAATATGGCCTGGGGAAAGTATCCCAGGCCAGGTATATTTGACAGTGCTTAGAATGCATTGGCTCCAAAATTCTCCAGCTTAGTAGCTGCAGGCTGGGAGCATTTTGCAGCATCTTGGAAAATAGCCCCAGAAGTGGTCTGCTTCTTCAGTACTTCAAGATACAGTTTCTGCACCTGCGAGCAGGCCAGGTTCAGTAGATATGTCCTCTGTGCCTTACTGGGCACATACCTGGCATGGTCCCAATGAACTGTGCAGATGTATAAGACCCTCCTTTGAGGGAAGGAACTGCGGTTGCTGTGCCAGACTGGGCATTAGTAGTGGACCCTACATCAGCTTAGAGGAAAGTATGTGAGACTTAGTTCAGTCACATTCCTGTTGGAACAATTTCATGGAGGAGCTTCGGTAATTTGCACACGTGCCCATTTGTGCTACATAGCTACTTTCTTTCTTACTTTTGATAATGTAATCTTTAATAATTGTTTAAGGACATTTTTCATATCCCTGAAGAACTGAGAAACTAATGGTTTATTTAGCACTGTGACAGCACTGTGAGAACTTTCCTGCTCTATCTTTCATCTAAGTCTAGAAGGAGTAGGCTAGCAGCAGCCCAACAGAGAGTTGGGTCTCTTTGTTGGTCCCACTTGTTTGTCAATAGGATCCTGGCAGTTTAAGGGTGCATTCAGACATAACAAAAGGAGTGCCTCATAGTTACCTCAGAGAAACAGTGTATGCCCCCCCCCAAGCCTTCTCCAATCCATCTTTTCTAGCACAGAATGCTCATGGGAGGGGAGAGGACCAGACTGATGTTCAGACAATCCCACCTTGAGGCCTTCTGTAAACCACCTCAGAGGTGCTTTATTTTACTGTATATCATCATAGCCTAATTAAACATCTTAAAAGAGTCCCATAAAAAGCGAATTACTTTTAATGCCCTTACTGGAGCATCAATGGCTATTGGTGATGTACTTCACCAAGATAGTAGTTAATCCACAGACTACATATTTCAAAGACCATATTATTATGCTTAATATTATGTTCAGAAATTTAATCACAATTTTTCCCTTGGTTTTTTTTTTTTTTTAGGATACTGCAGTTAAAGAGGAACAACTCTCTGGGAACCATTTTATAACTGTAAAGTTTACAAACTGTATCACAGAACATCTTTGGGGTGGATTCCTTCAGTTTTGAACGTATTTATCTGAAATGGAATATTCAGCTCACCTGCAAATAAGTGGAGTTTAATAAAACATGAATAGTTACACTTTATAGTGCTTATCCTGAATATACAAACCAAAAGTCCTACTGTAGGTTCATAATCATAAATCTGCATTAAATAACACTTCTTTCATTTCCTTCTTGAGCACCAGAGTTTCTTTTTTAAAAGAAAAAACATGAAGCATCCATTTTGTTGTCGGTTACTTTTTAAAGTGTCCTGCCCCTCCAAAACGCACTGGCCCTACACTGGGCCTCACTCTGGATTATTGTATTCCAGAATAGGGGCCTGCTGTCTGCATTCTAAGGAACTTCCATAATCTGCACAAGTATGTGGACAGCAGGGCCCTATTCTGTGGTAGAATAAAGCCCAGTACAGAAATGGCCTAATACTGTTACAGTTGGTACCACCAGCTATTTCATTTCATGCCAGTGGCAACTGCTGGGCAAGACTGCCTTTTTTTCAGGGGCCCAGCAAATAAAAGGGGCTTAGAAACCAGTTACTCCAGCCAGCTGGCTACAGTAACCAGTTTGGCTGGCTGCTGAAGTTGGTGTTTATTTATCACTGGACTCTGTGCATATTTTTTACTACAGTCTGCATAATACAGGAAGCCTATTTTGTTTTGTTTTGTTTTGTTTGACACATAACTATTCCACTCTGGCATGCTCTCCCTCTTTGACAGCTGGGCCTGCCCACCGGCCTCCACCATTGGCTCCTTCTGAGCCAGCATGGTGAGGCCGGCGGCCGGCTTCGCCAGGTTCCCCTTCACTCGAGAAGGAAGCCGCAGCCCGGCAGCGAGGAGGTACGACGGCGATCGCGAGCACATGACTCCCGGCCAGGTGAGGGGTGTCAGCTGTGGCTTCTGTTTCACTTGAGAAGGGGCCATCGCGCCTTCTTGGGCAAAGGGGAACCTGGCGAAGCCAGCTGTCGGCCTCGCCATGCCGGCTCTGAAGGACCCAATGGCGGAGGCCAGTGGGCAGGCCCAGCTGTCAAACAGGGAGAGCGTGTGCTCTCCCTCTTTGACAGGGCAGGGCCTTCGGAGGCCGGCTTGGGATGGGTGCTGGTGCGGACACCAATCCAGCCTTGCCGCCGCCACCCCGCATGTGTGTGGACATGTAGGGCCTCCAAGAATCTGCCCCTGTTTGGGGCAGATTCTTTTTTAAAATGTTTCGCCAGAAAACGGATCTTATAGATCCGTTTTCCAGCAGCATGTGCAGAAAGGCCCTGAAAGCCTAGCAGGAAGCTGATGCTTTTTGAAATAAAAAGCTGTTATTGTGCTTTTCCAAATTAACAGCTACATTCCATCTCCTTTGCAAGTAGCTAGCAGTGCTCTACTTTGGCCTTCTAATTGTGCCGTAAAGTAAGCTGACTCTGAGAAACAATGCCATACCCATGGTAGTCCATTAATGGGGATTTGGGATTGGTTTCTTCCAAGCCTCCTGTACATTCCAAATGCACCTTTCCTACCCTGGGGCCTTGCAGCATTTTAGACTACAGTTTGACAACGCCCTGACTGGGGCTGATTCAGGGTGGCAACAAGCTACTGCTAAAGGCAGGATGGTTTCACCTGAACCTCTGTTCTGCCCCTTTGCTCTTTGCATCTGTAAAACTTTGCACAGAGCCAAATTCCTGTACCAGGGACTCAAAACCATCCCAGAAGTCAGGCTGAGTACACTTTACTCAATCTGGAAGTCTGGGTTAATGGATGACATGGGAGAGATCAAATGTCCACGCATTACTCTCTTGCTAAACCCTTTGAAAAAAGTGACCTCAAGGTCATCCCGCCCCATTCTGGTACAGAGACAGACAGGCACCCTGTCCCCACCAACCCTATGTCAGTCACTGTCAGTCACGTAGAAAGTGCCTTGAGCTCCAAACACATTCAAAGGGGATTAGATTCTGGATAGGGATATGCACGGATATTCATAACATTCAAAATACGTATGAATTTGTATGAAGTTTCATATGAAGCTTCGTATAGGATTTGTATAGGACTGAACATTCATACTGAATTCAAATCCTAGTACATTCAAAGGGGATCTATTTGAACGAATACAAATTTTCCTTCATTCAATTTAATACAAACCAAACACAAACACACATTTATGCATATCCCTAATTGTGGAAGGCTGCTCCCACTACCATACCACCCTGGCAGTCATCATAAGTACAGGTAAACAGGATTTTTATTTTATTTTATTTTATACTTCACACCAGAAGTCTGTTTAAGGAAAAAATAATAATACAACAATTCATCCTGCAATGTCCCAAACTGTACCCGTATTTCTGAATCAAGTTTTTTTAAAAAATTCAGCTTGAATTTACACAAAGCAAGAATAAAGCAGCTGTGCTTTGCAAATCAAGGCAACATTGTTGGAGGGGTAGATCAGAAAATCAGGAGCACAGCAGGAGATTTTATAACCCCTGCCAGCTTGGTGAAAATCCCCCCTCCCTGGCCAAAGAGAGTTATTGGGGGGTTTTCCACTGACCTCCCTTAATCCGGATCTAAGATGATCCAGATTTAAGGAATGGGTACTTCCCTTAATCAATATCTATTAGATCCGGATTAAGGAAAGTACCCAATGCGTTTCCATGGGTGGTCTAGCACCCAATAGCAATGGGTGCTAGTTTGCTCACAGTGGAAACGCTGGAGCACCCATGTGGTAAATCTGGATCTACCTGCATGGGGCCCACCTGTCACCCCAGGTGTTTGGGGGACAGGGGGTGCAATCTCCGTAGACGCTCTGGAAGAATCTCCAAAGATTCTCCAAAGCGATCTGCCGCGAACTTCGAAGATTCTCCGGAGCCTTTGACAAAGGCATTGCTCTCGCTTGAGGTCCTCTTCGGAGCCTGTGCTATTCTCCGAAGGCAAGTTTGGAGGAACTTCAGAGCCGGATTCAGAGAATGTGCACAAGCTTTGAAACTTTAAGTCTTGGGGCACCCCCCCCCCATGGGTGCCTCCCGAGCCGCCCATAGACCTCATTGGCCAATAGTTGTGGAAACAGACTCTGTGTAATCCGGATTTGATGCCTGAAGACCCCATTGTAGACCCTTTTAATGGGGTATACAGGGAATCCAGATGATAGGTCCTGAAGGATCCATAAGATCCAGATTTCCCTAGAATAGGTGGAAACAAATGTGGCTCTAATGGGGTCTGTAGTGGAAATGGGGTCTTCCTGCTCTGAGCCAAATGGGTCTTTAATGGGTCCTTAGTGCTAGTAGAAAAACACCCATTGTTTACTGTTGCACTCTAGATATATTTATCATCTCCTTCTGCATGCTATCAAAGGCCACCTTACCTCTTCTATTTTACCAGCCCATTTCATCCTAAGAATAATATGAAATCTATTGCTGTATGTATACAACAAAAGAAGAAGACCACAGATCCACATTCAAGACGTGCCTTTAAAATGGTGCCATGGTCTTTGAAAAGCTCAGCCTGATATTTATTTGAATAGCATCAATTAGGATGTCAGCAGTTCCATATCTCATAGGAAGGAAGAGAGGAAGGGAAGGAAAGAGAGGAAGAAAGAAAGGAGAAAGAAGGGACGTCACGGAGCTCAGTTATGCTCTAACTTCTAAAACCTCTGTTTAGTGAACAGTATCTCTAGCATCTTACAACAGAAAAGTCATTTTCGGCAGCTTTTAAGAAATTTTTAGGCACCACAGTATTCTATACAAGATGTAAAGACATTCATATTCCGGCTCCTTCTGCCTTGTCTTGCCTTTTCTAGGTGGTTTCTTTTACCACCTTTTCCATGCCAGAAAAGTCATAGAAGATGTGATCCTATAAACTCAGATCAGGGGGCTGGGTGACATAATGGATAATGCAGATCACACGCACACACACTAAGAGTTCTGCAGAGACGAGGCCCAAAAGCCTAAGTTATCAATCTCCCAGTTGATGCTATCCATTGCCATGGCAACAGGGCAAGGAGAGGATGGGAATGGGCTTTTGCTCCACTCAGCCTCCATTCAGGCCACAGTTTCATCAAACTCTTCCCAGTTAAATAACTTGTGCAAATAACTACCATATATTTTGGGCAGCTGCGCTAACCCAATCTGAATTTAGGGTTGGAGCTTGACCTATAACAAAGAGGCTGCTGCTTAGGATTATGCTGAAAGTTATTTGGAAATAACAGACACAGTGACATGCCCGGGAACATGTCCAAGGTTGTGATGCTTCACCGTAGTCTCTGTTGTAGTTTCCTTCTTTCCAGGAGGGCCTGGGCAACAGAAAAAGATTTGTCTCCATTCATGCTTGAAGTGGGCAACATTATATAAAACTGGGTTGACGACTGAATTGGCAAATGTGAACGTCATTATCCAGAAGAAAAAGAAAGGTGGAATCTTTACATCTGGCTTGAACTTTTGTACTAAAATGAGTAAAATAGTGATGATGATTGGGCTCCACATGACGAAGAAAGAAATCATCAACACAAACAGGGTCCGAAACAGCCGGACGTCTTGCTGAGAAATCCGGATGTTGTTACTCTCTGAGTAGGCCATGTCAACATTCAGGCGCCTTCGTGATGCTTTTGCGATCTGTATTCAAACAGAGTATCTTTTCAGTCAGGATTTGAAAGGAGCATTCAAACAAGTAAATAAACAAAAATGTGTAGAAGGTAATTATGTATTACATGCTTCGTTAACATGTGATAAAACAATACAGTTGGACACCCATATCCACTGATCTGGTAACTATGGTTTCAGTTTCCTGCAGTGACTGGACGGTCCACCCCCACTCACCCCATGGGTGCAGTTAGGCCTACCTTAAAGTCTTCTGAGGCCTGGGACAGGCAGAAAATGGCCTGAAACAGCACACAATTTCCCTTAATGCCTTTGAAATCCTGCGGTTATTTCACAGGAACTATGGGAAATGCAGTGCATTTTCCAGCATTTGCTATTTATCCAAGGTTTACATTATCCATGGTGAGGCCTGGAACGTATACCCCGTGGATATGGGGTCCGACTGTATTCTTTTCTGTCCAAGTCTCTCTACTCATTACCCTCCCCTTTCAAATATCACCAAAATTACTGTGCCTGAATGATCCTATTTGGGCTCTGCAAGTGCCTTTCCAATAAGATGAGAAGGCAGATCAGGTCACCTACTTGCTGAAGCAAAGAAGACTTCAAAAACTAATGAGTTTGCTACAGTTAGTCTCCTGCCATACAGTGAACATGCTCTCTCAATGGCCTATGAGCTCTTTCATTCAAAACCCTGATGAAGGCACCATATGCAAGTCTCTGGGTCTGCCTTTGTCCTACTGGATGGAGTAGGGCTCCCAAAATGGCCACCTGGGCCAGGACACCAGTGGATTTTTTAGAAAGGTCTACAGGTGGTCTCGTAGATTCTCAACTGGACTACAGGGCACGCAGATGCCTGCGTGTTCCAGTTTAGTGTGGGATCCATTTTGGTGGTGCTCCAAAGCATGCTGCTGGAATGGGTCTCCAAAGCCAGGAACTTCCATTTCTGTTCATCAGAGTTTGTGGCAGCTAGATCCAAAATGTGTGTGAGTTTTGGGGCCAGAGCAGCAGCTGCCCCAGAATCGCAGTTCAAATTGCTATTGTTCTGTGACATGTGGACTCAATTCAGCCAACCGACTGCTCCAGCTGACCCGTGAGTCGTTTGCACATGACTTTATACTGGAATATATTCCAGAATAGGGACTTCATGTTCTCATGCTAATGCAGGCTGCAGAAGGCACCAGGTGAGGCTTGCCAAAGTCAGCTAGTTTTCAAAAGGTGAATATCTGGGCAGGCAGGGGACATTTGTAGGCTTTAAATGCCTTCCGCAAGGGCAGGTGCATCTGCCCAGATGTTAACCAATTGCAAATCAAGTGCGAGCTGGCCTCAGTTCTCAACCTTAGATGTCGACAAATTAAAAACGTCCTCTGAAATCATCCCTTCATTGTTTACACACAAGAAGCCACAAGATGTGACAAGTAGGTATTAAAGGTTATAGATACTGAACCCAGGTTTTCAGCTGCAGCAAACTGAAAAATTTGTATCATGTTTTCAAATGGATGATAGATGAGAGCACAACATAGCAAATGATGGTTTCATCATACTGCAATTAATGATTTTACTTCCTCTTTAGAGAACAAACTCTCAGCCCAACTCAAATATGATTTGAATACTATTTGAATGTTATGAAAAGGGATTTTTTGCTTACTGTTTTTCAATTTTCTTTCTTTAAACCTCATAGGCTGCGTTCTAACAGGGCAGATAATCAGTTTAGAGGTCATCTGCAGATTCTACTCAGCCAACAAGAATTTGAGTTTAGCTTTTGTAGACCAAATTGCCAAAACTGGAGATAATGTTTATACATTTTGTTTTGGAAAATGAGAACAAAGAAGTAATCTATTTTGGGTAGGAACCATACTTTTTGGGGTGAACTCCCCATTTCCTCTTGACCAATGACAGACTTCATTGTGGGTGTTGTACTCAGGAGGCTGAGAACATCATTACTGAGACGGGAAGAAGAGAAGACAGTAGAAGTAATGCTTTATCTGCCTCTTCCTTTCCCTCCAACCCTTGCAAGGAGCGCAATACATCCTCCATTTCCTTTCTCTCCCATCCCTACAATTATAAGAACAATGTAAACTCCATCTTCCCTTGGCAATGCACAGTTTGGGCCATCCCAATTTAGGCAACCTAGCCCACAATGGACCAGTTGCCACTAACTTGCCCATCTTTTGTTCCCAATCCCAAAAGGGCTGTTTGGGCTCTTAACTATCTGCTCTTCATAGTCAAGAATTACTTTCATAACCCATACTTGCAAGACACATTGGTTTTCATCTCACCACTGTCGGAGTGAGGTTCCATTACCTCATCCACGGGAGAGAAAATCACTGCCAGCAAAAACCATGCTGTCCTCAGGGAAATCCATAGAGATCAAATATGCAACACTGGCCTGGCCCAGTATACGGCTGGGATTGTTTGTTTGTCTGTTGCTCCTAAATAGCTCCTGTCCTTACAAATCTACTGCAGATCACTGAACTGTGGGCATATTTTGTGCAAAGTTCTATTAAAAATATTTAATCTCTTCCAACCAAGCTATTATCAGTCGCCGCCGCTGCCAGGGCCGCCGCACTGGAGTGGAGTCTAAGCTGTCTTTAATTCTCTAGCACCACCTACCTGGGAAATATATAATACTATGAGGCTATCAAGAAAGCAGAAGTTTTCTTTGCCTTTTTGTCAGCCATTGCATATTCGTAACTGGGAGCAGGCCCCTCTTCTCTCTCTCTCTCTCTTTTTTAATAATATGGTTGCATCCACACATTTTTGTTAAAAAAAAGTTGCTCAAAGGAAGTTCAGAGATTGTAGCATGCTGATGCTAATGTTCCCATCTCACTTCTAATCCACTTTAAAGGCCAGATCATGCGTTTTAGAAGTGCATTTCTGGCCTTTAACAGGCTTTACAACATTAGGATGAGGGTGTCCCCACTTTCAATCTATGGGCCTTTCTGCACCTAGTTGTACAGTTCTTGGTCTGCAGATCTGGATTAGGAGGGGCTAGTCCCAATATGTTTTGGACCAGCTTCTGCACTGGCCCTGAAGCTTGAGCAGACTTCGGTCCAGGAACTCCTGGAGGACTCACTTCAGCAACAGA
Organism: Aspidoscelis tigris stejnegeri; assembly: GCA_023333525.1. Taxonomy (NCBI): domain Eukaryota; kingdom Metazoa; phylum Chordata; class Lepidosauria; order Squamata; family Teiidae; genus Aspidoscelis; species Aspidoscelis tigris. The sequence goes on along the minus strand of JALMGA010000002.1, from coordinate 82,396,747 downwards.
ACATGGCTGCTGCTGAAATTGATCCTCCGTGGTCCTAACGTGCTGATATGCTAACCTCATTAAGCCTCCTGGTATTCTAGACCTAAGGCCTTTTTGCGCTATAGCCAAATGGCTGTAGTGCATGAAGGCTAGGCCATGCGGGGACACATTCCCCATTCACACCTAGATAGGTAAGGAACACGTGGGGACGTGTTCCTACCTCCCTAGGTGCAAATGCGGGACCCATCCCCACGTGGTCTAGCCCGAAAAGGCCAGCACGGGGACAGGACGCCCCTCCCAGGCCTGCCACCATTGGGTCAGGTTCAACCCAGGGACGGACAGGCCAGTCTTGTCCCTTTCCCACTTCCTGCAGGCTCTAGGTGACGCAATCGGGTCCCCTGGAGCCCGCAGGAATGCCCCCAGGCACCACCACCCCAGACACAGGCCTACCAGGGGATGTGCGCACATACCACTAACCTCTTTGTCACCGGGTTTGAAGTAGTGGGCTGGCCAGCGGCATTGTGCGTCTGTGCGCACCGCCGGCTCTGATTGGCCAGCTACCCATGCCTGCTGGAATGTATCATCCATACTACAGTACAGTATACTAGGAAGTTACATCTCCTGGTAGACCACTTCTTCCACATCAGATGCGATGTTGGAGCAGGCTATGGTGTGAAACGGTGCCCCAGCCCACTGCAACTATGGACCCCTTATAAGCAGTTTATGTGGCATTCCAGCCAGTGTGGACAGCAGCTTGTGTGGACCATGGCCCCATGTGTGGACAGCACTGCTTGAATGGCTACTCCCATCTGGCCTACACTAATGTCATTCAGAGTTTCTACCTGACTCTATTTTGGAAGGCATAGTAAATGGCCTCAGCCATTTTCTGCATTGTTGAAAATAGGGTCAGACAGATTCCTGGAAACAAGAGCACTGCACGTACATCTACTTGATCGTGGCAGGATGGCAAAAAGCACCATCAGAGTGCCTTTTCACGCTTTTCATGTAGAGCACTCTAATGGGATTTTCCACCTCTCTCTGGTGGGAAGATGGCCTGATGGGTGCAGGATCATGCAGTTCCCATACTCTTCTGGTATTCCTATGGTGCTACTACTCTGCCTTGTAGATCCTACCATAGCTCCTTGTACTTAAGCAAAGGACTGCTTAGTTTGCTGCCCCCAAAACATCCTTTTGCCACTCTGACTCAACTGTATGTTCTGCCAACATTTAAACAAACAAAGTAGTACCTGTAAAATCTTTGTATAACTAATAACAATGAGCAATCCTGGTATTAAGAAGACCACTGTGGCAAAAGATGCATCCCAGGCAATTTCTCCTGCCGTGCTGGGCCAGATCAATGTGCAAATGAATACATCCTGTAAGCAAAAAAACACAACATCTCTGTAAGTTTTTGGTATAAACTATCATCATCAAAATTAGGAGCTGCATCATCCTAGGCTCGTGCCTTTTCTGAGAAAAGATCATTACTAACCAAACACAATCTATGGAAATAGTTATTAACCAAAATTATGTTGTTAAGTAAAAATGTACTCACAAAAGGCCCCAGGATACAATCAGAAATAAGGCTCAGTGCAGAAAGGGCCAGATGGTCAAATCGGGGGCAATTTGCACTTTGGCCCATAATAATTAGGTAGTCAACAATTACAGTAGAGGTTGATCTGGGCAGGTGCATCTGCACTTGCAGGAGGTGTTCACAATGTCCCCTGTCCGCCCAGAAGTTGTCTAATTGCATGCTAGCTGTGGAACACAAAATTGTGCTCTACAAGCTTACTAACCTTTAGCAAAGACTTGGGGTGTTTTTCCACTTAGCACTAAAAGGACCCATTAAGGGTCCTTAATGGGTACTCTAGTGCTAGTGGAAAAAACCCCTAGCACTAGAGTACCCATTAAGGACCCATTAAGAACTCATTAAAGGTCCTTAATGGGTCCTTAATGGGTCCCTAAAGAATACTCTAGTGCTAAGTGGAAATACACCCCTACTGGAAGCATCCAGTGGTGACCATCGGCACCTCCACTGGATGGGGAGGTCAATGGAGCTGCCACACTGCTCTGCTGACCTTTTGACATGACTGCGACTGCGCAGAGCGTCAGCACTGTCATGGCGACAGCACTGATGCACACACAGTTGTGGAGGGCGCCGTACACAAGATGGTGGCACCCTAAAGAGGACCAGCTGGCAATCGAACAGAAGGTAAGTGTTCGATCACAGGGGGTATGGCTGTTTACTAGCATTTGCAAGTGTAAATGCTAGTAAATGAAATGCTAGTAAATGTTAGGGAAGTTTTAATGGTATATATTATTGTATTATAGTTTAATTATGTGTGCCACCTTGAGTCTCTTTCTGGGAAAAAGGCGGGATAAAAATTGAATGAATACATAAATAATAAATAAATGTGAAAACACCCCTCAATTAAGAGGCTCATTAACTGGATCAAAGGTATGAGGAGAGAAGGCCTTTGCCCTCCATGAAACCTGGCTCTTGCTTGCAGCAACAGAACTGATAGCTGATCTTCGCTATCTCTAGGGCTGTGGTCACACCTAAGGTTTAATCCAGCTTCAGTCTACCTTCAGAGCGAGGTAAAAGAAAAGTGACCAGTAATTTTCTTTCCACATTATCTACCCCAAAGGTGAATTTTCTGGATAGAAATACAAATAATGAATGAATGAGTGAGTGAGTGAGTGAGTGAGTGAATGAGTGAATGAGTGAATGAATGAATGAATGAATGAATTTTACACTGAAAGAAAACAGCTTGTCGCTTGGCTGACACATTCTCTCATTCCAAAGTGGACTGAAGCTGGATTAAACCTTAAGTGTGACAACAGCCTAGATCTGCCTGACTTCATACAGAACCATCATGTACCTATGCAAATGCAATGGATGCCTCAGTAAGTACCATACTATTGTACTGTTAATGTTTGCAGCCATTTCAATACACAGTGCAAATAACGCTAGGGTTAGGTTCTTCACAATGGCACACTGCAATGAAAACGATTAAAATCAGTGGCAATCCTGGGATTAGGGGAGGTTCCTGGAAGCCAACTGGGCCTTTGAGTGATGACGAGGCAACAGTCCTGGCCAACCAATTGTATTAGGTTCTGTGTAGGGATGTGTGCGAATCTTCGTAACATTCAAAATTCATACAAATTTGGCTGAATTCAGACATTTGAATTCAAATAGAATATTGGCACATTCGAAGATTGACATTCAAATTCGAATCAAACGTTTTGATATATTTGTATGAAACTTCATATGGGATTCGTATGCTATTCATGTAGGACTGAACATTCATACTGAATATGAATCCTACCACATTTGAAGGGGATCTATTTGAACAAATACAAATTCTCTTCCATTATATTCGATATTAATCTAATAGAAAAAAAAAAACCCTTTGTGTACATCTCTAGTTCTATGCTCTCTGTGCCTTTGCTTCTTCCACACTGTAAATGCCACTTCTGGGGGCTTCTTCTGGTTCCTCCTACCAGTGCTTTTTCTTAAGGTGAGATTCTTTCCAGGGCAGCTGCTCTGTCCAGCACCTGTCTTCCACCACCCCTCAAATTCATTCTTGTAAAGCAAAAAAAGTGCAACGGGTAAAAAAAATGCACCACAAATAGATATATAATACTGCAAATGTGTTGTGTGAAAATGTTTAATAGGAGGTTGCCCTGTAGCGGTGGGTTAGAACGGATAGATACATAATCCACAAAGCTTGAGATTACAGCAATGAAACTTGGCCGCTCTCCCTTAAAGCAAGAGCATTTTGGGAAAACCTTTTCTCTCCATTTTCATTAGAGATTCACCAAAATCCAAGCAGATTTTCTTTCAGTAACTGGATTGATGTTCTGGATTGATGTTCAGTAACTGGATTAAGCTATTTGCAAAGTAAACAAAGAATCTGTCTCTCATACAGAAAAATGATAATAATGATGACAATGATGACAATAATGATATCCCTTTTATAGATATACTTGTCAAAAGTGGATTAAAAAGGACCTAACCTGAAGCTGTATTGTGTGAAACATATCTGCTACAGACAACATGGGGTTCTTTCACCCAATAAAAGAGGAGCTCAGAAACACCTTAGAGATAGTAGTGTGTGGCCCTCATATTCTCATTAAATATATGCTGAACTGGTTCAGGTTTGAACCTTTTTGAATTAAACAGGGGATGTCAAAAAGGTCTGAGTTCAAACTGCACACACCTTTATTTGAAAACAGAGACTGAATTCAAAACAAACAAAGGGGTGTTCAAACAAACACATTCAATACACTCTGATTCAAGGTTTGAAGGAACTGAAAGTGTTCAAAAGGTTCACATTTGAACTGAACACCCTGTTGGTTCAAAGAAAAAAGTTTGAAATTGAACTCAATAAAGAAACGTTTGGTTCAATTCAAACCAAACAGATATTTTAAGTGCATCCTTCTCTAACCTATATTTTCTAGCCTAGAATGTCCATGAGATGCAGAAGGGAGAGACTGGAATGTGTATAATTCCACCTGTAAACCATCTTTATCCAGACTGAGAGTTTATGCATACTACCCTGTTTCCCTGAAAATAAGTCCTAGCATGATTTTTCAGAATGCTCGAAATATAAGCCCTATATAAGTGTTGTATAAAACATCCCCTGAAAATAAGCCCTAGTGCATCTTTAGAAGCAAAAATTAATATAAGACCTCTCTTATTTTCGGGGAAATGAGGTAAGCATGAACACAGCCTGAGATACAAATAAAGGATATTAAAATAGTTAGAACTAATACATGAATATGAAAATGACAAAGTCCTCTTACAATTGTACCTAGTTTAGAATATGGAACAGAAGAAAATGCAAGAATCTATGGTATTTCTTTACCTTTCCCTCTTTATACTACTTCTTTGAAACCCACAGTTTGGAGGTTAAATTTAAGAACTGCAAGCAGTAAGTCAATTTCATCTGAACATCTTTTACTTTGATAAGGTGTTATTTCCAAAGATTGGGGGTTATTTGCCAGATATTTCATACCATATTCTTCATACTATACCATTTGGACTTTTTCCGAAAAAAAGGTATAAAGTTAGGCACTAAACCCCTAGAAGAATTTGAAATTTTACTTCAGAAAGAAAATAAGAAATAGCAAAACAAATCATCTCCAAATGTGCAAATATTTGTGGAAAACAAGTGTAGAAAACCAGAGATAAAGAAATAGAGAATACTGGGGAAAGCTGTGACAAAATCCCCTACAAACCGATACCACCATATAGTAAAGATATAATATCTTGTTAAGATTCTGTGTATCAGTAAGACAACTATGTTGAAGAGAGTGTAAAGTTAAGGCGACATAATCCTTTGTGTGAACCTGTGATAAAGTTATAATAATCTGAGAACAGATTTTCAAATAAATGGAAGTAGTAACACATACATCCAATATTAAGGTTTCCATGATCGTTTTTAAATTTCTTTTCACCATTTTAAAAACAGTAGATAGATCTAGTAGATAGTTTTATGGATGCTACTCATGAAATCATGGTCAGATTTTTAAAAGATCTATATTTTAGTATTCCAGGTCCTGAAAACTTTATTAATGGAAAAATCAAGTTAGTAGAGCTAATTTCAATGGTTGATTTTGTTAAGAAAAATGATTGTCAAGGACTTTCTAAGATGAGATAATTTGGAAAATAAGAGTATAATACTAAGTTTATTAATATCATTTATATAATATACAATTTTTTGTACTTGAACTATCTGTTTTAAGAAGATGTTTAAAATTTTAATTGATATCCATTCTACATCTTTCTATAGGTTCACTGAACTAAAACCAACAGATCTACAGTTTTTTATAAGAAGAATAACTTCACATGGATAACTTAATACCTGTTTGAACACTTGATTGTATTGTACTGTTAGATTTCTGTTGCTTTGCCCTTCTTTCCTCATAGAAGAGCAAGTTACTGTAACATTCCAACATGCTAGGGTGCCATTTGAGGATTCTTCCAGACAGTGTGAATAATGTGAGGTTAACACACAGCAGCGTTCAATTTGACAGACACATTTAACAATTCTCCACTGTAGCTCCACGTTATAGACTGATACTCCAGGTTTAAAAAATAGCAACTCTCTGTTTGGAGTACTGCATTCCTCCATGTTTTTCCATTTGTTTGGGCAAAGGGTGTGAGAACCAATGAGACCCCACCTTCACCCTATCAGAGCTAAGAACGCAGGGAGGAGCTGAGCATGTGAACGGAAGAATCTCACTGCTGCAATGTAACAAAAATGGCAAAACGTGGAGTATTACTTATAAGTGGGGGTCAACCGTTTTCTCTCTGGAACCACTTTACTATGCACTATTAGTATATCTGGAGGCACCCTAAGAAGCTAGTTTTTCCACAAGCACCTTGGAACTCTGTGTGTGTGGAATTAAAAACATAAGCATGCTGGAGTGCACCAAGTCTGAGTAAACTAGAGGTGGCCAACAATTTTGGCTCTGAGGGCATGCTTGTGATTTTGAGGACACACTTTGAGTCCCCCCCCCTTCTTGCCTTTTCCACTCCTCGCAAGCTATGAAACTCCGGTGAAACCAAAAGTAGCTTTCTGGACCACCAGTATGCACCTGGGCATCAAGGTGGCTACAATTCTTAAGTCAGATATAAATCCCCCACTAAGTTGCATGGCTTCTACTCCTGAATATATTACGACAAGATTGCAGACAATGTATACAAGTGTTTATTTAATATCCTCTGGGAGACTGGCTGCAGCACAGTGGTTGAGCAAACAGCCTGACAGTTGCAAGATCAATCTCCAGTCTCTGCCTTGAAGCTGATAATAGTAAACCACTTATCTAGCTTTGCGAAGAAAACTGCCTAGAGGTGTCCATTGGAGGCACCCATGTAGTCATCCAGGAGTTGGACCCAACTGATTGATATCCAGCACTGTCTTCTGAAGTCTAGGAGCAGTGATCAGTTGAGTCTCTTACATTAATTTTGCTATTTTTGAGTATTTTGGAATAAAGCATAGATATTCCAGAACAAAGCACATTTCTGCCCAATCACCCACCTGAAGGATGTCGGTTTCTGAAGACCAGCTCCTGAGTTCTAGACCCTTTCCGCATGGATGCTTCATTAAGGGCCCACGTAAGACACATTCTGGCCTCCCATCATGTTAATGTGGATCAAGGAGGTCCCACCCCCAACTGGTACAAGTGTGTCTGCATTAGAATCAGATCTGGATTCTTAATTTGGCAATACTGTTTACTTGCTACTACCCAGAACACAGGGGGCAGGCAGAAGGCATGCCTCTGTGTTCAGACACTATCCTGTGGCATGCTATAACACGCCACTGAAAAGCAGCCCCACATGAAGGTATGGGGAAGCAACCAAAAAGCCCGCATAAACTTTTTCAGCTAGCTAAGGGCAACCTAGACAGTCCTAGGTTGCTGCACTGGGCCTTATTCTGGATTATACCCGGAACAGAAGCCTGCCATAGGCTGCCTCCAGATGGCGGCCTGACATACTGGTAGAAAGCAACAATGTGGGGTCCTGCTCAGCCACTATTATTGCTTTCTATCTAGACAATTCTCATCCGGGCAATTCAGCTGCCATCGAATTCACAAATATGTATGTGACCAACATCGTGCATGTGAGCTGGACAGAGCTCTGACTGCCGCCGTCCTGAAAACCGCTCAAGCTGGAAAATCTGCTAGCAGTGCTGAGTTTTCCAGCAATAGTTTCAGCACTTTTTAGGGACAGAGAAAGGTACTATGGTGGTCTTGCCCACGATATGTGGGGCAACCCCAGCACAGCAGCGCCATAATGGCACTATTTTTTTTCTCTTGTCTAGACGCAACCATAGTCTTCATCAGCATTTTAAACTTTCCTTAACATTTAAGAGACTTTGGGATTTTATGGATGAGGTTCCTTCCCTTAAGCAGGTGACTTACTGCTAATACCTACATGGTGAGTGAAAGTGTGTGAGAGAAAATTAAAAGTCAAGAGGTGTGTCGTCGTCCCCCACATAGTGGCTGTGTTCATACCTAAGATTTAATCTAGCTTCAGTCCGGCTTCAGAATGAGACAACCCATCAGTACAGTGACTAGTCATTTTCTTTCCGCTTTATCTAACCCGAAGACGGATTTTCTGAGCCAGACAGGGCTGAATGAAAACAGCTTGTCCCTTTGCTGATGGGTTCTGTCAATCTGAAATCGCACCGAAGCCGGATTAAAACTCAGGCGTGAACGCAGCTGAATCATTCACATCGTACTCTCTCTGAAGAGCCAGATATCTAAAAGCAGCCGAGTAAAGGACCTCTGCACCCACCCTTATTTAATTACACATCCGCTTTTTAAAAGTTTGCCCAGGGCTCGACGTTATTCCCCCGCCTTCGCCCCTCTTCGTTTAACCCGAGCGCGCCCTCGCCTCCCGACCCTCCGCACTCCGAGCTGCGTCCTCGACGGAGCGGCGCGACAGCCGCGGCCCCGCTCCCCGCTCCCCACTCACCGGTCCCCTCGAGGGCAGCGCCCGCACGGTGAAGAAGAGGCAGAGCGGGAGGGTGGCCAGGGCGGCGAAAGCCCAGATGAGCGTCAGGGCCACGGCGACGGCTTTGCGCCGGTAAGTCCTCGACGGCCGGAGGCGCACGATGCTGACCAGGCGCTCCAGGCCGACGGCGGCCAGCGAGAGGATGGCGACGCTGCCGCTGAGGCTCATCAGGTAGAAGAGCAGGTGGCAGAGGAAGCCGCCCAGCGTCCAGCTCTCGGTCCAGCGCAGCACCGCCACCAGCGGCATGGCGAGCACGAAGAGCAGGTCGGCGCAGAAGAGGTTCAGCACCAGGCAGCTCGAGGCGCGCAGACGCCGCTTGCCCCGACGGCGCCGCGCCAGCAGGCCGATGGCGCACGCGTTGGCCGCCAAGGCGAGCGCGAAGATCAGCGACAGCGCCGCCGTCTCCAGCACGGTGAGCGCCACGCGGTCGGCGGCGTCCTTGAAGTCCGAGAAGAAGGGGAAGAGGGTCTCGTTTTCGCCGACGGGGGCGGCCCAAGCCCCCGGCATCGGCGGGCGGTGGCCGAGCGCATCCGGCGGGCGAGGCGCGCGAGATGGACGGAGCGGCCCCGGCTCGAAAGCCGGGACGGGACGGGACAGGACTGGACGGGGCGGCCCCGACGGCGCTCAGCAGCACGACGGGGCAGACAGGCGGCGAGCACCGTAGCCTCGAGCCGGCTCCTCCTCCCCGCCAGGGAGCAAGTTTGAACCTGGAGTGGACATCGCTCTCTGGCCAGATGCTGCCTCCGCGACGAGGAAGTGGAAGGAAAGTGAGGAGGGTAAATACTAATACCGGCCCGCGACGGCGGGCGGGGGCGGGGGGGCGGGGGGAGGAAGGCTTTATGAACAAGTGGCCCTATTACGGGAAGCCGCCCTCTTGCCTTCTTGGCTGCGATCCCTAAAACCCGGGAGGTGGCCCTCTGTCGCTTTCTGTTCATCCTAGCGCACCGTCCAGTCTTGATGGATGCGCGCTGGCGATTGGTAGGAAGAGGGTAGAAAAAATTTATTTGACTAGTCGTGTGACCATTTCAAAGTACAATACAGTTAAAACAATAAAACAGAAGTCCCCTGTATACAGTCAGGGTTCTACATTCAGGAGATGGCGTCTTTTCTTAATAGCTTTTAAAATGAAGAGGCTAACTCCTGCTATAATAGATCTTTCATGTCCTTGTAGAAGAAGTGCCATAAGCTCAGTTCTCTTGTGAGACTGGAGCTCAGATACTAGTGGGTGTAAAAACCAGGGCAATCAAAAAGAAAATGTTCCATATCTTCAACCGATTGATCACCCCAAACACAGAGTCTTTCACATCTTGGCATGTTATAATAAGGTCAATTTGCATCATGAGGCCAAGTTGGTCAAATCTGGCAGCCCTAGTAAACAGTCTTCTTAGAGGTAGCGGAACCGGGTAGGAAGAGGGGAGACTCCACCGCCTCCGAAGTAGTGGACTGGTTCAGTTAGGGGAAATAGGAGTTGTGGGAGTCCAGGGATTGGGGCGTGGGTGGGGTCTGGGGGAGCAATGGGGAAGTGGCCAAAATGATGCTGCATTCACACCTCCATTTAAATCCAGACTGCTTTCAGAATGAAAGAACACATGAGCAAAGGGACCGGTTATTTTCTTTCTACTTTATCAAACTCGGAGGTGGGTCTTTTGAGTTAAATAATACTAAAAGAAAACAGCTTGACACTTTGCTGGTGGGTTCTCTCATTCTGAATGTGGTCCCAAGCCAGAATTGAAACTTCCCCATGAATACAGCTGAGAGGGTCCCAAGAAGGCGAAAAGCGGCATGGCTTGAGCTCATGAGGGACGCTGGACAGAAGCTTTGTGACAGAACAGGACAGATGAAATGACAGAAGTTGATGGGATCCTGACAGGAATCCCAGTTAACAGAAAAGGCTGCATTCATATAAATGAGGGGATATAAATAAAAGCAGTGCAGTCGCAGAACAAGATATTTACAAAGAAAGGAACCTTTTGGATGTCTGTTCATAAATGCCCTGCACTAAGTCCACTTGGTATACGAGGGCAGCTTTAAGATCCTAGGGGGCCTCTTTGTGCAACAGAGGGCGAGTTCCCATTTAAGGAATAAAACGGAATATACATCAAGATTTACATCAGGATTTGCAACGATATGTAAAGCGTGTTAAAAGGAAGCAAACAGCATCTGGCAATCGGATTCAACCCTGATTTTCTGTCCCACTGTCCTACCATTTAAAGCGCTTCCAAAAACGGGTTGAGGAAAGCATTCTTTCCCCTCCTGAGTAAGGAGGGGGCAAAACCTCCCTTATTAGCATAACGGGAGGGGGAAGAGAGCACTCAACCAATCAGGCGTTGAGTTATGTCTGGTGAGGGGGTATAAAACCTGCCTGCCAGAAGAGAGAATTGTCCATGCTTTTGGGATTCTGGGGGGAAGGCAGGTTAAACTGTCTAGTTCCCTCAGGGGATAGATCCCAGCATAGGTCCAGACCTTCTAGGCCAGGGACAGAAGGAAGGCCAGAAGGGGTAGAAGGAAAAGGATTGTGAAGTTAAGGAATTAATTTGTGTGCCAATGAACTTGTATTCTTCTTCAAACACAGTTGTAAAGAATAAAGCTTTTTATTTTGTTTCTTTGAAGAGACTTTGCCAGTTTCTAGATATTCTGATCCAGAAAGGTGTTACAGTTACAAAGTCCTCTCTCTATAAGCCAAGGAAGCTGAGGCTAAAGGAAATAAACATCCAGTAGGCTGGAGACAAGAGTTCTGAGTGTCAGGCAAGTGGGGAAAACGAATTAAGCATTGCTGGTGTTCGCTTGTGGGCGCGAGGCTTGAACAAACCATAAAACACGCTACCAGAGATATAAACATGCTACCAGCATTTTAAAATTATAAAAACGCCTTACACTCTTCACCCCTGTCTTCTATTCCTGTAAGACAGCCCGCACTGGGGGATGGGCGGCGCCACAGTGACCCTCTATGCAAAGGAACAGTAACATCTTGGAGCAGTTCCATTTTTAGGCTGTCGTGGAACCCATGAAATCCTGATCCAATCCTGAGGAAGCCCTTTCAGGATGAATTTGGAAGTCCACCAAAACCACTGTCCTGGGGTTCTCCAGTACCACACCAGAGAACACCATTGGTGAGAAAGGCTATTGGCTAGCAAAGTGGTCTGTAAACTTAACAGCATCATCAATCTCCAGATAAACTTAACAACATCAAAAATATCTAATTTGATATAAATTTGAACTAATTTCGAATCTTTCAAAACACATTACATACGTATCCATACACATCTTATTCGTAGCTGTCCATCTTTTGTACAGGACAAAAACGTGATGCATACAGGATAGAAACAGGATGCGTACAAATGCGTACAGGTGTGTATGGATGCATATGGACACATTTGCATCTTGTCGACATTTCTATCTTCAAATACGAATCAAAAATTCATATGGATAGATTTGAATGTGAATACATTCAAATTATAAACATTCAAATTTATTTGAATCTTCAGATATTCAGTTTGAATCAAATCAAATGCGGAAAATTGCACTTGTGCACACTTCTAGTAGGGAACCTTCATAGCCTGCATTAGTTTGAAGTGACTGGGATGGTATTTCTGCCAATAACAGCCCATTCCCTGTCCTCTTCTTTCATCATGCTTTGGTCCTATCCTGAAATACACAGTAGATAAAGCTGAGTCAGATCCATCCTACTCATCTACCCACCTAGGTGTCTGTAATACATATCAGGTCAGCATCTTCATCTACAATGAAACTGGATGAGTGCTGCCTTACTATGATTCTGCAGCAACAAACAACATACCTGGGTTCAGCACACATATACATCCCATAAATACATAGGTGGTATGCTCTGAGTGAAGTTTTGGCCCATGAGAAGAAAAGGGAGGAATTATCTGATCATTCTAATTAAGATAGCAAGATTCAAGAGGAAGAAGAGGAATGGGCAATTGTGTGGAGTCACCCTGTTGTATCATTTGGGAATTCGTAATGTATTTTATTGAACCCAACCCTGGATGATCAAACTCATTCCATGCATCTATCTCATAATTTTCTACACGTAGTATTTGCCATCTTTAACAGGTGTGCTGGGCTGTTTCATATTTACAAAGTGGTTTTACATCATTGTATCTGAGATGTTGATTTTTAGTCATACCAGAGAAGCCTTGGGCTGGAAGTTCACTCAAAAGTCAGTTCCAGTAAACAGTTTAGCATCAAGAAATGTGAAGCAATATCTTTACCAGTCTACTGTTAGGGTATATTTCAAAATGTTAGGCCATATTTTAAATCAGATCACTAGGCTATCTAAGTCAGCCCTAACCTGGATCTGTTCTTCCCCTGGAATGTTCTCCCTGCTGAACTAGGAAAGGAAGTTAGCCGTGAGCATTCACGTCTTTCAGCTTTATCATACTTGACCTCAGTGGGATAGAATCCCACAGAAGTTAGGTTTAGGGGTGGTGGCTGATGTTCACACTGCAAGTGGTAGCACCATCCCCAAAATACCTGGGGCATTGCAGTGTGGATGGTCCATCCGGGACCATCCACATTGCCATAGCAACAGCTGCAGCAACTTCTGCCTCACACCTCCTGAAGTTTGCTGCATGGGGACTGGGCATCGTGGCTGTGCAGATGCGTGCCATGTCAACAATCACCCTAACAATAGCACAGTGAGCATGGACATTGCAATACTGCAGCAGTGCAAATAGTCCTGGATGGGACCCTTCACCTTTCCACCCATGCACAGGTAGGTCCTAGGTGACTTTTGGGACATGCAAGCACTCATGATGTGAATGCCGGTCATCATGTCTGATCCTAACTGCCATGGGATACTTTCCCATAGCAGTTAAGTGAGAAAAGGTCTAAAGATAATTTTAAAGAACAGCTACATTGGGAAGTTGTAATGGCATCTTGTAGGAAATTTTAGTTGTAGTCTAGTCGTTAATGCTAATTGCTCCTGTATTTGTCTTTCTTTTTTACAACAAACTGGGTGAAGGAAGAATCCACATATTGATAAAGGGTTATGTGAAGTTTATCATCTACCAGCGGTTCTCAACCTTCCTAATGCCGCAACCCCTTAATGCAGTTCCTCATGCTGTGGAGACCCCCAACCATGGGGGTGGGGCAGCTTGGGTGAGGATGGGGCAGGAAGGTGGGAGACTCATGGCGACCCCTCTGAAAGGGTAGTTCAACCCCCAAAGGGGTTGTGACCCACAAGTTGAGAATCGCCGACTAAGCTGTACATTACACTGAGCTGAAGGAGAAGTCATTCCAATTAACTGGATTTAAGGGCATTTCTGCACTTACCATAATAACAGTCCAGTGTGGCATCCAGTCCTCTTCAGGCCCCTCTCTTCCTCCCTGCTCCCTCTCTGGGTCAATCCATCTGCACTTGGATAGAACAAGGCCTCATATAGGTTGCCAGCTATAGGACACCTGTAGACCTGGGCTGTTCCTGATCTTGGCCTTATTCTGGAATATATCCTGGAAGAGGGGCTTGCTGTCTGCACACTAAAACAGATCATGGTGGGCCCTAGGGAAAGTCTGCCATAGTCTGCAGTAACAGGCAGACAAGAAACCCCTCTTCCAGGATATAGTCCAGAATAAAGCCAAGTGCAGAAAGGGCCCTGGAGCCTGTACACATTTAGCTGTACTGGAATATATCTCAGATTAATGGCTTGTTGTTAATACATGCTAATACAGACTCCAGTAGGTCTCACTTGGGACTTGCTATAGCCGGACAGTAGAAAACAAGGTGTGAACAGGCCCCTGTTTTATCAGGTCTGCCAGTGTTCCAGGGCAGGGAGGTATGTAGAAGAGAACCAATTCTGGTGGTATACCAAGTTGCACAGCCAAAATATGTCCCCAGGGAGGCTGGAGACATATTTTCTGCAGTGCCTCCAGAAATCATGTGATCTCCAAAGCCAGCATGAGCCACTATATTGGGACAGGACTTGGTAGCTACTCCAGACTGGACTGTTCTGCCAGTCCAATCAATTAAAATAAGAAATGCAGCCTAAGGCTGCCCCCACACTCAGATAATAAACCAGACAAGTGACAGTCTAGTATGCTTCATCTCCTTGGGGCTAATGTTATTCCAACCCAGAACCATTCCATGAGGTCTCTCCTCTGGGTTAGTTATTCTATTCAGCTTTTGCCTTGAGCACCAGATATGATGCTCCCAGATCCAATCACTGGCCGGTGTGGTGCCTTCGGTGAGGAATCGGTTGTGTGGACTAGAATAGCTATAGTGTCTCCACATTGCTGGTGGCATTAGTCCAGGACAGGTGGCATCTCCACCTTCATGATGCATATGGAACTTGCTGTGCTTGGTCTGGAGCAGGATGCAATGGAATAACTAAACCGCTCCAAGCAAGGTGAGTGCAGAAATGGCCTAAAGTTCATGTCGTCTTATTTTATTGGATATTAGCTGAGACTTTTTGTTCTTGTGGCTTTTTACTCCTTCACAAGTGAGTATTTACACACAGCATCTTTAAATATTTGTGTGGCTTGGTGTGACTTATTAAAACTGTACACATAAGGAAGACGTTTTTTTTCAGCTATATTCCAAGCAACTAGTTGTGAAGAGAAAATTGTTTATTATGTTTTTTGCATGAAGGCATTCATTCCCTTATTTGCCCGTGGCAAATAAGAGCAGACTAACTCAGTTCTTTTCACTATGTTAAGGCAAACAGATGACAGAGATAGACTTAACAAGGAGAAACATATGGTGAGCAGTTGACATGGGGACCAGGGCAAGCTGCTTGTGTATTGAAACCAGTTATGCAGGACTAGCAACAGTAACATAAGGGAAAGAAAAGCAATTATTATCATTTCTACAAAGTCAAAGTACAACATTTTCACTACAATACAGTAATTTGTAACAGAATCTCTTCTATGGTTGTATAGTGCAATCAGACATGAATTTTTCAAGTGGCTCCTTTGGAGAAAACCATCCAATTATCAGAAGCACAATAAAAAGGGCCTTCTACATGGAAGTTTGTATATGCAGCTGGGAAGCTACCTTATTTCACCACACTGCAGGCTGCATTTGCTGCAGTTACCCTGACACCATTAATTAATCACTGTCTGCCCACCTTTCCATCTCTGTGATTTGCAAAGCACTCCTAGCAATGGTTTCTATTCTAGGATTGATTACATTTCCCGCCTCTTGCTTGCTCTTATTTTCTCAGTTTCAGATTTTGGCAATCCTGATTTCTGGAAATAAGAATATTAATCTATATCTGTGTGTGTTTTTTATTTTCCATTTGCCCTTTCATTTCTTAATTGTGATGGCGCTGTCATCGCTCAGTTTGGATATTCTAATGCACAAACAGGAACATTGCTATCCTCCTTTTGGTGTGGGAAACCTCTGTCTATTGCAGTTTTCCTGCCAACAGGTCAGTGCCATTTGAGGGGGGGAAAGATGACTTCAGTGCTGAGAAACCCCACTCATTACTGAACTGGCCTTTCTAATGCTTTAAGATTCAAGAAGCTGCATGCTGATGATTAATACCTGTTGGATAAGAATGGAAATTGCCTAGAGGACAACGTTATAACAGTGTCTGATTGCACCCACTGAACATATATGAAGTAGGATATTATCATTTATAGTAGAGCAGCTGTGGCTTGTGGGTAGGACTACACAGGATGGCAAGACACAATTGGAAATACTGCTTTAATCTCTCCCAAATGCCTTTGGGTTGGTTGCACACTACAGCGCAGCACATTGATATCAAAGCAAACATATAGGTCCCAACCGATGGACCGTTATTAAAACAGAAGATACTTAAAATGAGCTAGACAAGGAAAACCTCATGAAAAATATCTTCGCATGGAACTGCTTGGCAAGAAAAGTGCAATCTACAATGTTTGTTGTTTAGTTGTGTCCGACTCTTTGTAGACTGTAACGTTCAAAGGCTGCTTACCTTCCACTGTCTTCTGGAGTCTGCCCAAGGTCACGCCCATTATTGCCACAACACTCTCCATCTCTGCTGACCCCTTTCCGGGTCTTCTCTGAGCTTTCACAGCTTCTTTACATTTGTGAACCTGGGGAGGTATCCCATTCAGGGCAGATATGTAGCAGATTCATATGGGACTTGTAGCTTGGATCTGAATTGAATTTGTATCAGATTTGAATCCTACCATATTAAAAGGGGATCTATTTGAACGAATATGAATCAAATACAAAACAAAACAACCATTCATGCACATCCCTATTTCAAAGTACACTTTGGGGGCATGTAGGGTAAGGCATGAAAGAGGAAAGACGGAGCATCTCCTGTAGAAATAGTTAAAAGTTCAAACAAATGTTGTATAGTAAATCGGAAGTGTTAAATGATGTTAATATATATCATAGTTTACCTTGGCAAGTCATAAATCTGTGTTTGACCAGCCTGACCTAATAATTACAATTTGAAAATGAAACCCAGTTGTGTGTAATATTGCAGTCTCTGTTACGAAAAGTTTGATAACAAAAGAAATACGTCAGCCCAGGAACAATGAGTAAATAATAGATGTCTTCCATGAAAAGGTGTCATGGTATATGCCATGTCAACCAAGGACCCTGGTCTCTTTCATTGCAGCAGGAAGCACATTGCTATAGTTAGCCTTAGTAACTCCATGTTCTAGAGAGACTTCAGTTCCCATCATCCCATATCTATTGATTATGCTGGTCAGCATCAGTGAGAATCCAGAATTTGAAGTTATGCTTCTCTGATTGAAGAGTATGTGAAGAGAAAATACGGCTAATTCTATTGTAGACTATCTTGTTCTTCAGGCAAGATACCAAAATCAATTGGTAGCAGCAAGTGATGACAGCCTAGAAAGCTGCACAGTGGTTGCATGTTGGGGCGCACAGGTAGAAGACTCTGCACCATGCCACACGGGTTTGCATGTTTTCTCTTTTTAAAACTCCCAGAAGGCAGCAAAAGGGCTTCTTTTGGTAAGTTAAGATGCAGGATTTGTTGTCAGTACCCCTTGTGGTTTGACCTCTCTCCCCTTAGATAGCTGCCACTGGTGTTGGATCAGGAACTAGTGTTCCTGTGTTCAAATTTTCATTCATAGGAGCACACCAAGTACCTGGCTCAGTGAATCCTCTCCCTAACAGGATTGCTGTGAGACTGAAATAGAAGACCTTTCTGCAGTTAGTTTTATTTTGGAACATATCTCAAGACAGGAGGCTTTTTTCCACATGCTAATACAGACCGTGGCAGGCCTCACCTGGGGTCTGCCGTAGTCTGCCCTAGCATGAGGATATTAGAACCCTGCTGCAGGATATATTCCAAAATAAGGCAAAGTACAGAAAGGGTCAAAATTAGGGGAATAATATGTGTGGGCTTGAGCTCTTTGGAAGAAAGGCAGGATATGAAAGTCAATAAACACACAGCTTCATCACAACAGAAAAGGACAATTTTGAACAAGGTAAGGAGCATAGTCCTTAATTTGGATTCTTGGCCCCAATGTGCATTACTTTGCACTTGTTAAGATTAAAGCACATTTGCCACTTGGTTGCCCACTCACCCAATGCTAAGAGATCCCTCTGGAGCTCTTGGCAATCTCTTTTAGGGGGACTCAAAGCAGCTAACAAAGCTTTCTATTCTTCTTCCCAAAACAGAACACCCTGTGAGGTAGGTGGGGCTGTGAGAGCTCAGAAGAGAGCTCTGACTAGCCCAAGGTCACCCAGCTGGCTTCATGGGGGAGGGTGAAATCGAACCCAGTATTCCCAGGTAAGAGTTCAGCTCTCTAACCACCAGACCAGGTGTGTACCAGGGGTGTTCAACTTACAGCCCGTGGGCCGTCCGTGGCCCAGGATGGCTATAAATGCAGCCCAACACAATCAATTTACTTAAACTTTTTTGCCCATCTGCTTTTATCAGTGTTTGTGTATTTAATATTTGGCCCAAGACAACTCTTCTTCTTCCAGTGTGGCCCAGAGACACCAAAAGGTTGTAGACGAAGCCTGCTAAATTTGGCCATCTCAGCTATTTCAAAAGACCCCAAAGGCCTCTCAGTATTCAGATAGATACTGCTGAGTATTCATGGACATTGGAATGTTGGCCTCAGACTCTGACAGGGATATGAGACAGAAGAAATAGACTTACTGGTGAGGGATTCTAAATTGGAGGGGAGGGGGAAGAATGGGTGGCTGATAAAAAGCTCCTGCATGTCAGATCCTCTGGGGATTTGTATTGATCTACTTTCCCCTAGGCAGATGGGGTCCTTGGCTCTAAAAGGATTTCCCTGTGATTTAATGCCATATCACAGTCCATCCCATTCCCTTTGATACAGTAGAACTTCTACAGAAATTATGCTTGGGGGGTTGGGGGTGGGAATTGGAACTAGGGCTGCAGTTACATCTTGCTGTTGAAATCTGTCTCAGGAAGGCAGTCATATCCAAGCCACTTAGCATTTTGAGGTGTAACCAACTGGGGTAGAATTTGGATTGAACTAAATATGTAACCACAGCCTAGACCTTGTTCGAATTTCTAAGGCTTATAAAGTATTAAAGCTGCCCTAAAACTCTTATCTTCCAAGGAAATCTGGCATCCTAGGTTGGGAGCAAGTGCCACCTTGAAGCCTATTGTAAGGACGCAGGCTCAGATATCCCAGATATGGCGTGCAGTAGTTAGTCAATAGGGCATTTGTGATTGTGGACTTTGCTTGATTTCACGCAAACTTACTATTTGGAAATGTTATTACTGTGCAATTTCATAGCATCCATTTCTATTTACGACGACAGCAATGAAATGGATGCTGCAGCCAGTTTCAAAGGATGTTGGCTTTTCGCAGGAAGCCATTTTAGTTTAATAAAACAATGGTGCTGAGTGGACTAGGGGTGTTTTTCCACTATCAAAAAGTACCCATTTTTACACCCATTAAGGACCCATTTGGGTGTAAGCCGGATTATCCCATTTCCACCACAGCACCCATTTGGGACCCAGTTGTTTCCACTGCTGTGGGGGAAATCCAAATCAAATGGGTACTTTCTGCCCTTTAATCCGGATTTTCTGTAGACCCCATTAATGGGGTCTACAATGGGGTCTTCTGCCAGAAAATCCAGATTAAAGGGAGTGTGTTTCCATAGGAAACAGGCAATGGGGTCTAGAGGAGGCTAGGGGGAGGGGATGCATCCATGGGGGGGGGGAAGCCCTGAAGTCCCAGCTTTGGAGTGATTTCAGAGTCATTTTGAAACCATTCCGAAGTGACTCTGAAGTCCCTCCGAAGAGATTGGCAGAGACTTCAAAGCCTCTCCGGAGTCCCTTCGGAGCGCCTCCGAAGTCTGCACTGATCTCTTTGGAGAGACCGGCGGCGAGAATCTGAAGTCCCTCCGAAGCGATCGGCAGCTCTGGAGCCTCTCTGAAATCCTTGGCGATCTCTTTGGAGGGACTTCAGAGTCATTTTCAAATGATTTCAAAACGATTTTAAAATGACTCCAAAGCTGGGACTTCGGAGATCGCACCCCCCTGTCCCCAGAGACACCTGGGATGACAGACCAACCCCTTGGGGGTCGATCCAGATTCCCCACATGGGTGCGAAGATACTTCCATGACAGGGGGGCTACACCTCCTGTGGAAACACATTGGGTGCTTCCCTTAATCCGGATCTACTAGATCCGGATTAAGGAATGTACCCATTCCTTAGATCCGGATCTTCTTAGATTTGGATCTAAGGGCTGTGGTGGAAAAACACCCTAGGTGGGGAGCCAAGCTCCAGATTTCCAACTTAAACTGTACTTTAAGGCAATGTTTGCCTAAGCAAACAGGTTCAAAAACTTTTTTAAAAAAACCCTATAACTTTGCTCAATAAAGAAGCTTTTTTTTTTAGGCTTGTGCAGAACAAAAGTTTTTGGTCAGCTAACCTGTGAAAGAGGGCCAGGACTGTCAGGTATTTCATTGGGTGAGCCTGACCCTCTTTCACAGCAAAGTCAAAGTGAGGGCAGGAAAGCATAAAGTAAACTGAATGGTAAATGCACCTGCTTCTCACTCTGTTGCTCCAGACAGTGCTGATCTGGCCCATGCCTCCAAAAAATCTGGATCAGTGGATCCAATTAAGCCAGATCTACTAATCTGGATTTATCACAGGTTAAGTGCAGAAAAGGCCATGTGATGTGAATTTTAGGAAAATGACCAAGGAGTGTTGTAGACTGAAGTTGCATCAGTGTTGGAGAGGTGACCTGGCCAGGACAGAGGAGGCCTAATGCATTCTAAAGGAAGTACAATTTCATGAAGATTAAGTAACAAACATAAAGTATTTTTAAAAAGACATTGGTAAAGACACAGCTTGAATAGCCAATCCTGTTTTATTTTAAAAACCATTTTCTTATACAGTTTCCCTGAATAAGTTATATCCCTAGCTTTTAGCTGTGAGATAAGAGGAGTGCAAAGAGAGGTGTACTTCAAGCAAACAAAATGGCTGCAACAGTCTTTAAGAGGCACCCTGATGTTCTGAATTTTGGGTTCACTCTTTCGCTGCACAAAAGAAAAAAAGTTCAATGGAAGTTAGAGAAAGTGCTACTAACTTTCAAAAATACATAATTTTATGTCACACATAAGACTGTCAGTATACTTCCACTTCAGATGGGCTATATAATTTCCAGCTGTTGATTAAATCCTTTTTGCTCTTTATGCAAATATTAAAAGGCCAGAAGATACCCAGTATGGTGAAATACACCTCTAGTTCAGACCAATACAGAGTAAACAACAGGAGTGTTTTGACACAGTGAGAGGAGTATAAATCAGTCTGGAAGGCTTTTAAAAAAGGTAGATTTCCTTTCCTTTGGAGATCTATATTGGCAACACTGGTGCTGTGGCAAAGATCTCTTGTTTTCCAGTGCCACCAAGTTGTCTTATCAGACCTGAATTCCTACAGTAGCCAGTGCTGAAGGTAGTAGTCTTGGTAATGGAAGGCTGTTGGGACAGGTCATCTAGAATAAGTGATCTATCTTATTCTAAGTCCAGTTTGCTCAACAGAGTTGCCAGCAAACAGAAGCCTGTTAAAATGTAGGTGGCAATGTTTATTTTTGTGCTTCACACAGTAGCAACTTCCCTTTCCTGAATAAGGATATGACAGCCCTTAGGAGTTTTATAAGTGCCATTACCAGCCTTAGAACTGAGCTGTAATCTTGTCTGTTTTTAACAAAATATTTTGCCATGGAATACCTATTGGCCATTGAATATTTATTTTAGGCCTCACAGTGCAAATACAATCAGTAGTTTAGAATCTAAAATCTTGAGTCCCAAACATTATTGTTTGCTGAACATCACTGTTTGCTAATTGGAGTGATGCTATTAAAATGAACTTTATTAATAAGTTTGAGCATAACGATAGTTTCTGATTGAATATGATCAATAGTCCTTTAAAGTCTTAAATGACTTTTCTGAAAATGTTATTTCTAGCTAAAAAAACTGGACCCAACAGAACCTACCTACAGGCTTGTTCATGTACTTAATCTGGACAGAAATCAATGTGAGCAAGTAATTCCCTATGCTGGCTTGTAGGATACTGTGCTTTACATTTGGGACATTCCAAGAAACTTTCATCAAGAAGATTTGAACGTTTTGATGAAGAGCCTTTATCTTGAATTATTAACTTGTCTTCAAAAGCAGCCTGGAAGTTGTTCATAACTTCTATACATCCTCCATGCTCTGAAACCTTTTCAAAAATACAAAAAGATCTTGTTAACTAGGCATATTTTAATATATATAAATATATGTGCATTTATTCATGAAAATATTTATACAAACATACATAAATATATGTATACTATACTAACCCTACCATCTTATTGTGCTCATGGTGGTTTATAAAATTTAGAACAAATATGTTAATAGATAGTATTTAAAAATATGAAACCTGCAAAAAAACAAAGAATTAAAAATTTAAAGATGCTATCCAGATGAACAAAAATTCTCCCCCCCCAAAAAAAAATACACAGGGAGAAGGTTTGTGTTGATATTTCTTAATATAAATCGAGTATATTAGTATATACAGCAAAGTTCGCAGACCATGTTTTCATAGAATGTGCTTTTAATATCACTCTTCTGGAAAATTCTGAGCCTTCCTCAAATAAGGTGCCTCTTTTATTTGCTGTTGTACATATCGGCATCTTATGGAGATGGGTTTGAGGGCAAGGAGAGGCAGAAAAGGTCTCTTGCTGAAAGTAGCAACTGTCCTGGAGGACTCTCGCCCTTTGTAAAACTGTCAATAACAAGAATCAAGAAAGTAGCCGAAGTGATACTTTGCGATGTGAGGGGGAGAGAGAGGACCAGGAGCACCAAGCTTACTTGACGGATTGGGAGCACAAGGCTCCAGGACAGCCTTAGAAGAAGTTTGTTCTTTTTCATCATTTAAAGTGATCAGAAGCTTTAGATAATGCCTATTTCAAAAGAACATTCATCATCTAAGGCAATCCTGGGGACTCGTGCTCCTAATCAGTTGACTTAAGAGCTCAGAAGAGCCTTTCTGGCAAGTAAGCGTCACATCCTTTGACCCTCTGGTGGCACCAATCCCAATCTCCATTGGCTTCTTCTCTGCGCTCCTGATGCCTTTATGAAAGGCAAGAGCCCTCTGGAGCAACTTTCCCTTTTGGCAATTGTTTTCCTCCATTCCTCCCACCTGAGAAGATGTCAAATCCATATCTCCACCCTCTACCCTGCTGCTGGGAGGTACCCCAGCCCCTCAATTCCCATAATTTCTTAGTGCACACTTTTGCAAAACACCTAATTTCCCGGAAACCTAACCTTTGTGTTCTGCAAAGTTCTACTGTGTAAAAATACATAGGCTATAACAGTTTCCCTTAAGTTCTTAGGAGATTACTTTTTGGTGAACAGGGGACATCAGGAAATGTATGGCACTTGTGTATAACTGAGAAAAAAAATCATGAACAGCCTTTTCAAACAATGTAAATGGTGAAGCCTCGGACAAAGGTAAGCAGCTAAGAACAATCTGCCTAAAACATCAGCTATATCCTTAATGGAGGACGTGGATTTAGAGAAGTTATTTGGGTAAGTGTATTCTGAAGAACATGAGCAAAACCACATAGGTGTGCATGAAACCTCAAGAGCATTCATACAGCTACACTACAGCTAAAGAACAAAAAATAATAAAATGTGCATTCCAATGGACACACATGGAAAGAAGGAAATGAGTTCAGGACATCAGTAATACTTACTGAAGGTTCAAGACGGGTTATTTGGTTCTTTGCCTCACGTAGCTCCTTAAGGACCTTATTTAACTGATGTTGCAAGTTCTGGCGGTCAAGCTTTTCATTCTCAAAGTCTAATGTGCATGCCTGGATCTGGCAAGAAACATTTGGGGTGAAATGCAAAGTCTCCTACACATACCTCAAAATGAGTCGTGTGTGGAGGGGTGCATACAAACACATCCTCCGTTGGTGAAATTGGTGTGTTCTTTTGTTTCCAACACCTTAACTTCAACATAGCCACAAAGGGGAAAAAAGAGAAACCGTATAGGGATACAAAATATTTTAAAACCTTACTTGGTTCAGAACATGCCATGACTACTAAGGAGAAATTTTTATCACCAGTGTGCAAGACAATATCAAAATAAACAACTAAACTGTTTAACTCTTTATAAAATCTTAAAATTAATCTTCCTTTTTGATATTACTGTATTGTAGTGTCAATACTGTACCTGTTGTTCCAAAGCTGCTAACCTTACATTTTCTTCTTCCTGTTTTAGCAAAGATCTGTGGAGCAATTCGACCTATAAAGATGCACAAGACTATATTAACAAAATAAAAATCTTCACACTATTTTGTTCCTATCCTAGCAACATCTCACCTTAAAAAAATAGAGTGGCTAAAGAGGAATAAGTGGCTTTTAAGTCCCCCTCTGCCTTTCCCCATGCTTATTTGACAAAAGCACCCAGGAACATCTATGTACTGAAGATGTCTTCCAGGGTTAGCCACAGAACTGGGTTTACAATTATTGCTTTAATAGAATGGGCATTTAATTGCTAACTTGAAGCACACATTCATTTAAAGCAACTCAGAAAATTACAGTGGGGAAAATGGATTTCTTAAACAGGTTAAAATTGTGAAGGGAAAAATGAACAACATAAAAACAGTTCAAATCTGATCATACTTCCAGGTAGCCCATCAACCTTTTCTCATTGAAGTCAAAGGTTCTGGCAAAACAGGACCTTGCTTTGTTCTGAAATCAGGAACAAGCTCATTTTTGAAAGGATATGTTGTTCCATAATTTGTTTTCAGGTGCAAAAATTTTGCACAACCCTACCATTAGTTCTACTGTGTTGTTGGTTTTACAATCTTTAGGCAGGCAACCTACAAGTATTGCAAGCAGCAGCAACAGCATCTACCATATACTTGCCTGAGATGAGAGCACTTGGGTTCGTTTCCTTTCTGCATCGAGCTTCTCACGGGTAATTTCATTTTCACGCGTAAGCCTCTGCAGTATCTCCCCTTTGATGTGGTTTTCATCCTGAAGTGCCTGAAGATCAACTTGCTTGTGCAGGTTCAGTAAACTATTTAAATGCATCACCTCTTGCTTGGCTTCATCATGTTTTCTTTTGAATTCATTCAGATCATAATGCAGCTGAGTTACAGTATGCCTTTCTGCCTCCAGATCATGTTTTGCAGCTGCCAAAAGCTGTTCATAATATTGCTGTTTGTCTTCTTACAGGAAATCGCAAAAAATAAAATACAAAACAAGAATTGAAAATATATACAAGCAAATATTCTAGCAGTTGCAAGCTACACCTCAGATAAATGTAGGGAAATATTTTCGCAACTCACAGAAGTATCATGACAACGGACTTGGAAATGGGAACACAACTGTCTTCATCATTCAGATGTTGTTAAATTACAACTCACATTCTATTTTTGCTAATAGCTGTTTGGGTAAAAATCACTCATTTAATGAATATGAGCAAACAAGCCCATTATCAGGTGATCAGCACCACCACCACCAGCACTACTACCACTACTATTATTTTGAGGTGCACAAACAACATAAGAACTAGGGATGTGCATGAATGAAAAATTCACTCATTTCACATCCGAAAATTCACTGCATCATTGAATCGTTTGTGAAAATGTCCAAACTTCCACATTTGTGGAGAACACTTTTGCAGTGTTTACCATTGAAAAAGCCTATTTTCATTAGTAGAATACTGCAAAAGTGCAAAAATTCAATCAAATTTTAATATTCATGAGCTGGGAACATTCTTCATTTTATTCAAAAATCCAGACATTCAAATGTCCATATTTTCATTTCAATGTGAAAATTTGCAAACTCAAACATTCAATCAAATTTTCAAATGCAAATTCATTTGTGCACATCCCTAATAAGAACAGATGTTTAAAAATCCAGATTCTTTATTGAAAATAATTGTGTCAAACTAAATTAGTAGCACTTCTCTATTGGACCTAACTTCCAATAGGCAGATCAGTTTTCATATCTGCATGAGAATGTCAGAAAAAAGAATTTAGATTAATTTTAGGGTGGCTATTCATACAAATGGAATATTGATCCCAGAAATCTTCTCAATATAGATGAAATCTGAATACAGTCAGTTTGAAACATTAAGGAATACCTTCTGTTCTAGTTTTGTCAGCTTGCTGTTGATTAACAGTTTCCACTTGCTGTTCCAATTCAAAAATTCTCGCTAAAATGCTCTGAACATAGGCTTCCCGTTGCTGGTCATATATTAGCCACTGCTGATTTTTCTCCAGAGCCTTTAGGTCAAAGAAAGTGAGTGACGTAGAGAAAGAAAAGGAAATAGGGTAAGACAAGAAATCCAAAAGTTAAACAGTATTTCATAACCAGACATCTATATAAAACAAGCAATTAAATCAAGAAGCGGGTAAATTTCTTTAATGGACCACAATGACAGAGGGCACGAGACTGCCAAACTAGGCCTGAACACTGATGGTAGAATATAAGTTTGTCATCTCCACACATTCAGGACAAGAGTCTTCATGCTGAAATCTGGAACCTTTTTCATGTTTACAATTAAAACATAGAGACGTAAAACTAGCAATAGGAACTCAGCTGTAATAGTGTGCTGATCTGAGGACACAAAACTGAATTATGACATTTTTATCTGGAATGGAGAAGGAAAACTGGCCAGAGTTGTTGAAGCTTCTGGACTCGATCATGAACTTTGTTCCGACCTAAACATGTTTTTTTTACCTCTCACCCTCTTATCTTTACTAGAGGAAGATTGCACTTCCACACATCCTTTTTTGGGAACAACCCTCACTGAAGTCAATGGAGCTAACTTATAAGTAAACATGGCCTGTTTACTTTTAGGTATCTTTATGAAATTGTGCGCATGCGTACAATGCCTTTTTATGAAGCCTTACATCTTTCAGTTGGATCTCAATTTCATTTACATTTGCTGGTGTTCCAGAGCAAACTGCACCAGTTTCCTAGAAGCAAAACAAACAAACAAAAATTGGTTAGGAAATGGTAGCTCAGAGCCCAAGGGCATCTTTTGAAAGACAGAATTAAATACAGCCAGTAGTGGCCCCCGGAGCATTTCTGACGGTGCAGCAAGGGAGAGCAGGAGGCTTTAGCTGGAAGCTTCTTTAGATCCTCTCAAACTGCATTTTGATTAAGGGGCAGTCTTGTTCGATTAAGGATCAGACAACCCTGTGCCAATGCTAAAGCCAAGAAACTTGCAGATTTCATAAAATCCACGTTAAAAGCAGTTGGATCCATAACATTCGCAACGTGAAGCTATGGCTGTTAAATATGTGTCTTGTATCTGATTTGTCTATGGAGGAGTAAGTTCTAAAGGTGTGCCAAAAGGTGCCACAATTTAAAGACCAGGAACAACTTTATGTAACAAGTACCACTGCTCAAGTTATATTGAGTGAAACATAATGATATCCAATGCTGCACCAAGGAGGACATGATGATATGGTCTTTGGACCAGGACCCAGAGCACTTGTACCCCCCGACTGTGTTACATGCCATTTTATGGTTGTGCAGCATGATCTACTGCTGCAAAGGTAGCTATCCATTATTTCAAGCAGTCAGTAGTTCAGTAGCTATGCTGGTGACGATGCCTGATCCAGCATAGCAGGGAATAAGCCTTCCCAGGGAACTCTTGAGTATGCGGAATCCAACATTCTCCAATTCCCCACAACTTTCTGTGTTTCGGTGTTCCTGCCACAATAAGGTGATCTGATCATGGAGTTTCTGACACTTGAAGAGAATGGATCATTGAGTCTTTGTTAGGAAATATATAATTATTCCTGCTAAAATACAGCTGTATACACAGACAGATATTCAACCAAGATTTATAAAGTATTCCAAATTTCTATTTTGCTTATCTCTATTTTTCAGAACTGGGCTAAAATTTAGAGATTTTATTATGACAGCAGTGGGTAAATGGTTTGAAAGCTGCCTGCTTATTAAACCAACTCTTGAAAACCAAATATATTGCAAATTAACAATTATTTCACACCTTTACAATGCCAATTTCATGACTCAATGTGCAATTGCTGTTCATGAAAGGTTTCCAATAGTCATAAAATATAGTCACAAATAAATCTTACACAATGAATCTTTCAAATGTTTAGACTACATAATCAATTCAAGTACACTTTTATCAGGTTGAAGTAATTTTATTTCACTAGCAGCATTTCAGAATTCTTTTGTTCCTGTAAATACAAAAGCCCTAGCCCCATGAAAAAAATAAGCCTGTCTCTCACAGTCTACTTATTCATTATATAAGTGATCTTCTATGGCCATCTACCTAACATAAGTGGTACTACCATAATACTATTCCATGTTAAATGGATATCCAAATCTGTTATTAAGTAGGGAAACATAACAAGATCTTTTCCTTGTTTAATCATCTTCAGCTTAACAACAGTCAGAATAGACCAGAAAATTGCCTGCATTTCCCACTAGGAATAATTTATTATTACTTCTCAATAAGCCACCTTCCCTACAAAAATCCAACCATCCAACCCAAAAAATGTAATATAAAAGCCCTAGATATACAGCCCTAGATATACAGAGAGCTACAATAGATGAGGGGGCTCTAGTATTCTTTCTTTCTATTACAATTCTGGAGTTGCAGCACCTGTGCCTAATCCGCCACTGCAAGGCAGAAGAAAACAGATTTTAATTAGCATTGAAGGAGGAGTTGGTTTTTCTACCCTGCATTTCTCACCCATTTATGGGGACTCAAAGCGGCTGACAAAGCTTTCTATTCTTCCCCCTGCAAAAGACATCCAGTAAGGTAGGTGGGGCTGTGGGAGCTGTGACTAGCCCAGGGTCATCCAGCTGGCTTCGTGAGGGAGTGAGGAATAAAACCCGGTATTCCCAGATAAGAGTCCGGCTCCTTAACCACTAGACCACTTTTGTTTTTACAAGGTGAAAGTCAAGAGGAAGAGAAATCTGGTGTTCAGCGGGGCTTTCCCCTTTTTTAAGCTGGTTCCAGACACAGAAGAAGAGGAACGAACAGCAAAACTTTTATTGTAGGATAAAATTTTGTGAACTGGAATCCTCTTCCACCACATATAATACTTATCCTCTGTTGGAGAAACACACACACATGCACGCACAGAAAAACTAAACCAAGATGGAAAGGCAACATCGGTCTCAAAAGAATACAAGATGTGCAGTGGCCATTAAGATGCAAATTCAACTTCCAGATACAAGCAAAATTTCAGTGCTTGGAGACCTGCCTCACCCAGGAAGAACTTATTTTTATGATCCACTTTTATAACCTCCTGTTTGGTTTACTCAAGGCACTGAAGGTGTGGCTTCCCTTAAAAACAGTTGACATGCCACAGCTGCTGCGGAATGGAATGTTGTACTCACATGGTAGTCCATTCTGGAAGATTCTCAGAAGAACCACAACTAGAGGGTTAATTTCATCTGCTCTGTTTCCACGTGACTGACAGGTGGCACTTCAAACTATAAACCTCTGCGTACACCATCCAAACGCCAGTCCTGTCTAACCCGGTCATGTGGGAAGTCTGCACGCAGCACCTCCCAGATGCTCTTCTTCCTAGAGGCCCTGATTCCATTCTCCTCCTGCCAGAATAGGGGTGGGAAGCAAAGTTCCTGCTGATCTGGGCTCACACCAGACAGACATGTTGTGGAACCAGAGCAGCAGAGAAGTACTGGGGTACGGATAGCATGAGCAGAATTTCATAGTTTGAAGGGCCATCTGTTGGTTGTGTGGATGGATTGGAAGGGATTAAGCCCACAGTTGCAGTTCTTCTGAGATCTACCCAAAATGTGTTGTCATGTTGTTGTATGGTGCAGCTAAGTGGGATTGCAGATGATTGATCCTTCAGGTAATGATGTACTGGTGTGGATCAATTCAAGATGTTGTTGTTTTGGACCCAGATATGGAAGTTAACTCCTATCCCAGTCAGCTGATGGCCTCCATATGCGATGGGACAAAATGAGATGCAGTGAGAAGGATTAATTGTAGATAACTTCCTCCTCATTGGCTTCAAAGGAACATAGGAAGGCATATTTTTACTCAATCCCTCATGCTGCTTGAATTCACATTGGTTCTTTGCTCTTGATTTTTGCTTGTATATCACTGCTACCCTGGCCTGGGTAAAATAACTGATATATACAAAACTTAGACACAGGAAAGTTGCACTTGCTGTAATAAGTTACAAGAAAGATCAAGCCACAATATACGACACAGTAAAAAAAAAAAGTAAAAAGCCAGCAAGCATACAGCCGCTATATACTACACTGTAATTGTATGCTTGTATTTTATAGCTTGTCCATCAGGCATCCCAAAATATTCCAGGGAAGTGAAAGTGTCAACTGATTCAAAGCATGCTCTGAAACTTAAGATCAAACTCAGTTCCCCCTCAACCCTCTCTCCTAGGTTTCCAGACACCAGTGAACTTTCCTAAAAGGCAAGGAGATGATGGTGAAATGGCAGTAGCAGAAGTTTTGATAGCAAGTGGGTTCTGTTCAAGACTGCCTGGAAGCGAACGGGCCTGATAGGGGCTAGAGCCCAAATGACTTTTATTGCCCAAAGTTTTGCACTTATTATACTAGGGGAGGGCCATGGCCTGCTTTCCAGCGCTGTCCCAGCAGCACCTTGATGGCCAACCCTTTCAGTGGAAAGATCCAGTTCACTCTGAATTCTCCCTTAAAGGGAGGAAATGTGTGTGAATGCAGGTATGTGTGTGAGGAGCCAATTCAGCTGGCTTCATGGTTGCTTTCAATTAGGGGTGGAAGTTTGAGAGGTTTCACAGTACTATATAACTGATAGCTAATTTTGCCATTCTTGTGGCCCAAGGAACCATGGATCATTGTATTATGGAGTTTATGGCACCTGGGCTAGCGGTTAGGGAGCTGGACTTTTATCTGGGAATACCGGGTTTGATTCCTCACTCCCTCACGAAGCCAGCTGGGTCACCTTGGGCTAGTCACAGCTCTCTTCTGAGCTATCATAGCTCTACCTAGCTCACAGAGTGTTCTCTTGTGGGGAAAAGAACAGAAAGCTTTGTCAGCCGCTTTGAGTCCCCTTAAATGGGTGAGAAAAGCGGGGTAGAAAATCCAGTGCTCCTGCTTCTTCATCGTCATCACCCAGATATATCAACACTTCTATACAGGATTGGAAAGGTAGATGGGGAAAGAGTTTGATGCTAGGTTTTGGAGCTTAGCTTTATTTACTTGGGTCTGTGCCCCATCCTTTAACCTAGGCATTAAAAGCAAAGTGCAAAAACAAATTTGAGAACATTTAAACTAAATGTGAAACAGCAAAAGAAATCCTCACTGTATTTTTCCAGACAGCAAGTGATCTACTAATCAAAACGTACCTGGGAAATCTGGATATTAGTGGCTCTATTTTCAAGGTCTGAGCATTTGGTAGTCACGGCAGATAATTGGTTTTTCAGCCGATCGACCTCTTTTGAGAGGAAATTAATTAGCTCTTCAGTCTTGGCCATTTCCTTTGTCTTCTCATCCAGTTGACTAAGCAGATTAGGAACTTCGTCACCTTTACTTTTGCTCTTCAGTTTGTCTTTCAGAAGCTGGATTTCTTGATCCCTCTCTCCAAGTTTATTTTTATACCTTTCCGCATCCGTTTCCAGAGCAAGTATTTTCTATATAAAATACAGGCAATTTATTATCACGTATGTCAGCCTCAGAAAGGAACGTTTTATTTCAAAACTTAGCTATGCAACGATTATACAAGGTTGGATTTGGAATGTAAGATTTTGAAACAGTAACTAAAATCAGAAGGGTGAAGCTTTCATTTGCAAACACTTTTTCATAAAGCAAGAGTGCATTGCAGCACTTTTTCAGAGTGCCTATTATTCATCTATCACAGTAGCAATATCTGCTGCACTTAGAAAAGCCACTGTCTCACTTGAACTACACTAATATTTATACATATAATTTACTTGTCTGTTTTGCAACTGTTTGTGAGCATCCTCCTGGACATGAAGAGGTGAAAAATGTGCAGGTTTTGAAGCTGGAAAAGTTGAGGGAAACGGGCTGAGGGAAACAGGTAGAAAATACAAATTTTTGGAAGCTGCAGGGCTTATGGGTCAGACAGTATTATAAAACATGGAGGAGTCTGAAGCTATACAGCCCTCAGGCCCTTTCTGCACTGTGCCTTATTCTGGATTATATCTGCCATCCTCAGACTGGTTGGTACAGACTACAGCAGGACTTGCCTGGGGTCTGTCATAGTCCACACTAGCCTGCATATGTCAGTTCCCTATTCTGGGATAAAATCCAGAATAAACCCCAGTGCAGAAAGGGCCTCAGTTTAATATATAAATTTAGCACCTAGTTTAATATTCACACCAACAAAAAGTGTCTGGTTCAAAGAGCGAAAGATAGCAAACTGCTAGAGAAAGGCCCTTGCATTCAGACCTATCCTGCATGTTTTGGTCCAAATCGAAATCAGGTTTGGGAAGGGTCATTCCCATGCACTTTTGATTTGAACCTATTTCCGTGGACCAAACTGCCCATACCAGGTCCAAACCAGGACCAAATTTGGAAAAAAACAGGTCTGGGAACAGTTTGGGGTTTGGGCATGCATTGCTTTGTGAGCTGAGCCTGCGCATAGGGACAGCCCCAGGCTATTTGGGGAGGAGACTGGCACTTGCATCAGTGGGAGGAGAGGTTTCATGCCCTGAGCTTGCTGTTCCTGCCCTGTGCATTGGAGATCACAACCGCTGAGATTTTTGGGGAGTAAATGGCATTAAAGCCAAAATGATGAGGGGGTTGAATGGCCTTTGCTGTCCCACGAGACTCTTTTATGCAAGTATTCCACCACCACCACCACGTTTCCCGATCACCAAGGCAGGCAGGAAAATGGCTTGATTTTTCTCCATTTTAAGCTTGCCAGGTGTTCTAGCGGTTCCCAGGTGGAGTAGAGGTGCGCAAAACTGCTCAACTGCTACCAAACCTCGTAGCAGCTTTGGTGTTTTTAAAAATTATTTTTTGCATTCAGTCCTGGTTTCTCTGTGCCACTAAGAGGGGGGGGAATGCGTCATTTGCAGGGGGTGGCACAGGCGTGGGTTGATGTCAATCCGGCTTCAAATGAGGAGAGACGGGGCGGAGAGGAGATGGTGCTGCTCCCCCATGCTGGCGTTTGGCGCGGTATGCGTGGGGACGGCTGAATCCACACCCAGCCTGGGTAACCAGGAATGGCATGGGGATGGGTAACATTTGATCTCAATCCCTCAGCTGATCCAATGCGTGCTCAATCAGACCTAAATGGCTTGCATGGGGACACGGCCCTAGAGGCCCTCTTAGCTCCCAGGTTGTAGAAAGGCTTTCCTTTGAAGTGCAACATACACCATCAGTTTATACATTTAGTCTGTTGATGAAGGTGCACCTCTTTACCTCTAGATGACAATCCTTTTTCATCCTTCTCCAGGTACTGCACCATTTCTAAAAAAATTTTTAAATGTATTTTAATTGTTGCAACCCACCCTGAGACTTCAGGTTATAGGGTGGGATATAAATACATACAGTATTACTCCAAAGAGAATTGAGAGAACCATTCAGAAATTCATATTCTTGTCTCCTTAGTAAAAGCATGGCAGTGGGCATCCAAAAATAAGAGACTTAATTATAAACTGCATGGCATAATCTACAATGGCATCTAACATTTTAGACAATAATTTTAAACATATAAAAGACTGTGTACCTCAAGTAGCCTCTTTCTTTCTTCAGATGTCATTTTGGTTTTGTTCTTAATGATCTCTTCCAAA
This sequence comes from Aspidoscelis tigris stejnegeri, assembly GCA_023333525.1. Taxonomy (NCBI): domain Eukaryota; kingdom Metazoa; phylum Chordata; class Lepidosauria; order Squamata; family Teiidae; genus Aspidoscelis; species Aspidoscelis tigris. The sequence goes on along the minus strand of JALMGA010000002.1, from coordinate 82,363,037 downwards.
GATTTTTTCAAGGATGCATTCTCTCTTTTATACACCTGCAACTCAGATTCGGACTTGGAATCCCCCGCTTTTAATCCCCATTTGCCAATGCTCATTTCCTTGATGGCTTTTGATGCCATGTCTCAGATAATTTCTAGAAAATAATCATTTTTTTTAGACAATTGTTCTGTGGGTTTAATAAAGAATCATAAAATGGCAGGGAAAAATCTGCTTGGCTATGAAAACTCAGGAAAAGGCAAGACTGCTAGTCTTTAACTTCTTCATAAATCACAAAAATGGGGCATGGCGTGTCAGGACAGGACAGGACAGGTCATACATTACACCCTGAAATTGTTTGGAATGACCAGGGCTAGAAACAGTGCTGGCAAATGCATTTGCTGAAAAGCAAACTGAAGGGTTTTTTTTAATTTTACTTGGTGTTTTGCCAGCAGCAGATCCTTTCTCACATTTAGAAAATACATACCAGTAATTAACGAAGATTTTAAGCACCACCATCACCACCACCAAGTTCACGACTGCACTGTAAGGCTGCAATACTAACCTGAATAGCTTTATGAAAGGGTTGGAAAAAGTCATGGAAGGGTATCAATAGCTACTAGAATGAAGGCCCAGGTACCACCTGCAGGCTGGGAGACAGACAAGATGTCTCTAAAGGCCTTTAGCAGGGAGTCAAGAGAAGGTGAGGGTTTCACTCTCATCTTCTGCTTGAGAATGCCCAGAAACAATCTGTGGGCCACTGTGTGAGACAGGATGCTGGGCTAGATAGGCTGTAGCCTGTTCCAGCAGGGCTTCTCTTATGTTCTTATACTAGTTAATAAGTTAACATTTTAAGCACTTCTACCCAGAAAAACACCAATGGCCTATTGGAGTTTCAAAATATGGCATTTGCTGACATGTTAAAAGTTTTACTCTACTAACCCTACCTAGTCTAAGATAACATGAATTTGAACTGTTTGCCTAACTAGGTAATAGACATCCTGGCAGACTTCAACGTGGATTAGAAATTGGTTACTTTTACTTTCTAGGATTTTTTTGTAATAAAGTACAATCTGCATTAAATCATTTTGAAACAAACATGCAGATAAAGGGGCTGGCAGTTCACTAAGAGTGCTGTCATGTGCCTAGTGCTGAAAATTCACCCATTTCAGATACATTAATCTTACATCAGACACCCCTTGGTGTGATCTTGGAAGCTGAGCACTGTCACTACTCCAATGCAAAACATCTTGTGAATACCAATCACTGTTGAAGAATCTGATATCATATATGGTGACTGCAGCCAGATTGCTATACGCACAGAAATGGAAGGATGAAGAGTTACCTACGTAGGAGGATTGGATAATTAAAATGATTGAAATGGCCAAAATGGACAAACTGACAAACTTATTAAGAGACAAAACAGTGAATAAGTTTCTAGAAGACTTATCAAATATCTACAGGACTTGGAGGTGATGACAGAGGGCTTTGGCTAATGCACATGGAAAAGAATAAAGGCATATAAGGGAAGCAAGAAATAAATGAATTTAAGAACAGGAGTCGGACAAACGGAGGAAGTCACACAGAAAATACCAAAGCATTGTAATATGGGGAAGTGGAGAATATTAATGTTGAAATGATTGGAAAATTCTGTTGAAAAATAAAAAAAATTATATGGGGGAAAAGTTTTTCTTACTTCCTAGGGTTTTTTGTAATAAAGTACAATCTGCATTAAATCAGTTTGAAACGAACGTGCAGACAAAGGGCCTGGCAGTTCACTGAGAGCGCTGTCATGTGCCTAGTGCTGAAAATTCACCCATTTCAGATACATTAATCTTACAACACGACACCTCAGGTTTAGCGGCATATTGTGCATTTAAGAATTAGAAGAGGCGGAGCTGAATTTTTAGCCATCACCTTCTAGCACAGGAATAGTGGAGCACATCAAAGCTAAAAGTGGGTGGGTGTTGCAATAAACACAAATGCATTTATGCAGTCCAAAAAGCATGTTATAGGAAGTGATAGTCCATTTTATCATAAAGATCGACCATCGACCAGAAGCTCCGCAGACAGAACTTGCCCGAGTCCAGAGAGGGCGCGATCTGGATTAAACCCTCCGGTCCCGTCTCCTTCGCCTACTCGCTTCCTTACCAACTCACTGGAGAGGCAATAAGGAGCCCGAGGCGGGCTCCACCGGCCGCGGCGAGGACGATCTTCCAGCTGACGGGGCGACGGCGACGCTGAGAGGCAAAGGAGCAGCAGCCGTAGGGAGCAGCGGCGGCGGCGGCGGCGCTCGCTGTTGTTATGACCGCTTCTCTTCGAATCTCGCTGCTTCCGGGAGTTTGAATGCCGCGGCTCTGATTGACGTCATTTCCGTTCCGTTGGGCCGGAGTTACGGAGCCCGAGAGGGACAAAATTGTAAAGAGGACGGCCGACGACGAGGCGACACCAAGGAAGACTTCTCCGACCTAGAGGAAAGGCGGGGGGCGTGGGTGGCCATAAAACGGAGAGCAGCAAAGGGAAGAGAAGAAATATCCCATGGGCTTAGTTTAAATCTTTGGGAAGGTCTATGGATTTTGCTGCCAGGAGAGATGGTAACAGCAACCAGCCTAGATGGCTTTAAGGAAGGGCTAGACAAATTTATGGATGACAGTGGCTACTAGAATGGATGCCTAAGGGCATCTTTCAGGCTGGGGGGACAAGCAGGATGCTTCTATCTAAGGCCATTTGGTGGGATTTGAGAGGAGGAGAAGGTCTGCCCTTGTCTCTGTTTGGGATGCCCATGGGCAGTTGGTGAGCCACTGTGTGAGACAGGATGCTGGACTAGATGGGCTGTGGCCTGATGCAGCAGGGCTCCTCTTAGGTTCTTAAGGTTGATGAGCATTTTATTTCTGTTTGGGGGTGTAAGGATAGTGATTTGGAGCTTTGATATAGGTTGGAACTTCAGCCCTTTCTGCACTGGCTGCCTCTTATTCTAGATCAGTGATGGCAAACCTTTTGAGCTCGGTGTGTCAAAATTTGCAAGAAAACCTAGCTTAACTCGGGTGCTGTCTCACTTCTAAAAATATCCATAATTTTGTGATATTTGTAGCTCTAGTAAAAAAGTTATATTTTTGATATATGTATTTTATTAAAAGTAAAAACGAATAATTCTTTAAATTAGTGACTTTTGTTGCTGAATTTCGTTTGCTAAATCTTCAATTGAAAGTTGGTATTTTGCACACTTCAAGAACAAGCAAGCACTACACACCCCATGTGTGTCACCCAAAAGGGCTTGGTGTGTCACCTGTGACACGCGTGTCATAGGTTGGCCATCACTGTTCTAGATTGTATTCTGCAGTACAGACCTGTCGTTCATATGCTGGTGCAGACAGAGAATGTCACGCCCTGGAATATGATTTGGAATAAGGCTTAAGGCAGAAACAGCACTTATATCCACTAAGCAGTGCTGCATTCACACCTCATTTTTAACCCAGCTTCAGCACACTTTCAGAATAAGAGAATACAGTAAGAAAGCAGCAAGCTATTTTCTTTTGGCATTATCTAACACAGGCACTGTCGAGTCTGGGGAAATATAGTACCATTCTGGCACTGCAATGGGAGCCGGTTGCTTCGCTAGTGATGCGATTAATAAAAATCTTGTGTTGTAACTCGCAATAAAGCATCCCCATGTGGTTTGGGGCAACGCGGATTAAAATCGTACTTTCCTGTCCTCATGGGAGCCGCTTTTTGTGAGCCCGCATCTTTTTCTCCCCCTCCCCCCCCCCCCGGGGCAATGACAGGCTTACTCAATTGCGCCTTCACCTCCCTTCAGTTGTCAGATTCAGCTTCCTCCATCCATGTAACTGCAGCTTTTTTGGTGCAAAAGCATACCAGTGATGATCTCTCCCTTTCTTTCGCATCGGAAGTTGCATTATTAGGAGGGGGAAAATGTGGAGGAGTTCCTACCTGGCTGAAGAGCGCTGACTCTTCCAGCCAGTGAAAGTGGTGGTGGGGAATCCCCTATAAAAAGAGGAGCTGCTCTGTCAAACAGCAACAGTGGAACAGAAACTGGAAGTGAGGGGCTGGTAGCTGCTGCCCTCCCTTCCAAGCTCCACATGGCGAGAGCAAGGAAGAGAGGAAGGCATTGACACTGACAGGAGTGGGTTAGCTCCTGTCAGTAGCCGTAGCAATCCCTAGTTGGGAAAATGAGGAGGAGGAGCTGAAAGAAAACAGACAGTGAGAGTGCTGTCTGCTGCCGAGAGCTGAATAGATCCAGACAGGAGGAGGGATCAGGGAGCGCAGCTCTGAGAGTGTGTGTGGATGCATGCCTCTCCTCTCGGGTGAAAGAGGAGAAGGGAAGAAGAGGGGCGAAGGGGCTGCTTGGAAAGTGGGCTAAATAGCTTGGGATGATTTTGTAACTTTTGCTATCAGGGAAAACTGATGCTAATTATCATAACAAAGGAGATTGTTCCTCAGCAAGCACAGAATCTCTCTCCCCCTCCTAATAATGCAGCCTCCGATGTGAAAGAAAGGGGCAAATAGCTGGTCTGATTGTGCGCTGAAACAATTGCCGTTAGGTTAATGCAGGGAGCTGAATCTGACAGCTGCAGGGCTGCAGGGAGTGAGCTGCTTTTAGTTATGCTTGTAAGCGTTCCCATGCTCCCAGAATAATCCGTGGTTGCCTCCTAAGTCAGATGTAGTACTGTTTGAAAGGGGGGCGGGGCAGTTCTGCCATGGATTTTCTCCTTTGTGCCTCATCTAGTCTGGAGTAAAGCTGCTCTTGGGGCTGCTCCAGGACAAAAGAAGCTTAACATTGGAGTATTTTCAGCCATGGGGACGCCCACAGAGTGGAGAGAGGTGTGAAACGAGGTCTCCCAAGGTATTGGAACCTGTGTTTTTTAATGAGGTGGCAAAGTTTGCTGCTGACGGTAAATTGTTCAGGGTAGTAACACTGGTCTTTTCTGCACTCACTTTGGTTTGACCCGGATCAGTGGATCTGAAATAATCCAACCCATGGGCCAGATCAGTACTGACTGCAGTGAAGGTGCTGAACTGACCCACATTTCCCTGCAGCTGCAAAGCTTTTGCAGGCTTCACAGCTGTCCCCCTACCTAGTCTTGGTGCTTTGGGGGCTATGGCGGTGCGTTATGGTACCCCTCTGTGGTCTTGGATCACAGAAGTACTTCATCTGCACGCCTGTTGTGATTCACAACAAGGCTCTTAGTCTTCTTGTGAACCTGATAAAGGGCCTCTTAATCTGGATTAAGGGCCTCTTAATCTGGATCTAGCTCCATCTTGTTTAGATGGAGCATAACTAATAGGAGGTGGAGCCTCCTTGAACCACATCCGTGTCTGGATGGAGGCCTATGATCTGAATTAAGAGGCTCCTTAATTCAGATCTATAATGTGTGCAGAAAGGGCCACTATCTTCTCCTGCAGAGATGTTTACTCATGTTCTCCCACCCCAGGATACTTAGTACAGAAAATAGTTTTTGAAATTAACTTCCAGTATGGATTGTTTTTGGTCTCCCCACACGGTGGCAGCCTAAGGCTGTTTTAAGTTCCTGGTTGTTTTAAAAATAAAAGTTGGTGGCTTCTGGAAAGAATTTTTACTCTATACAAAAAGAAAGAGAAAAAATGTCATTACACTTAACCGTCAGATTGTATAATTTCACAATGTTTGTTCTGGACTAAGAGAAGAGGTGTTGTATGCATCAACACAGGTATGGTTAATGTTTCACATATCTGGATTTGTTCATGCACAAGCACTGTTTTTATCTTACACTTTAAATCATTGTGCACCACTGATTCTTTCCTTAGCTCTGCTGGAATTCACAAGTTCCTGCCAGTCTTTTCTAATACCACAGGAATTGTGGGTGTCAGTTTACACAAAGTTTTCTCAGAGCCTTTGGTAACCAACTCGTCATAGGCACACCCATGAGTTCCACTTTGCTCTAACAGTCATTCTGAATGTCTTTCTGCTTGCTCCTCCTGCTGGCATTGCAGCCTGAGGAGTTTAGTAGAGGGTTCTTTGGGTTGGGGGAATTTCATCTTTGTGAACTACAGTTTTAAAAGTTTTGAGAACCATGCTTCGTGTAATTGTGGAATCTGCTGCAAATATCCCTAAACACAAATTTGGGAAACCAGATCCTATTGTATCGATTATTTTTAAAGGTAAGAAAGACAAGCGTATGAAGTATCATTTTGGATATGATCTTACTTCTGTTTGCCAGAGTGGCACGGCAAAAAAGGAAAGAGAGTTCAGCTAGAATTTAAATGTGCATTTATAAAAGACCTTGTGAAGAAACTGAAAATAATTTTGGACAGCACAACTTTTCACTGAGAAGTGGTCAGGTGACATTTTGGGGCATTGCTATTTGAAAACTCTTGTGTGTGATTGTCTATTGATCAGTTCAGGAGAGTCATGACACCTTTAGTTCTGGTGAATGCTCAAAACAGCTGCATCTCTGCTTTTAAAAAAATCACTGCAAGAAGTAGGTCATAGCTTTGCATTTTAGCTGGTGTTTTAGTTTCTTTTTTAAAAAAGCAGACAAGGATTTCTGTATTGTTTACTTTAAAGACTAGTTTGTAGAAGCATTCTTAACTTTGATTTCATTACATTCCTCCATTAAAAAAAGTACTGAGCCCCCTTTGATTTTCGGATAAATGTGTTGCATGAACCAACAACTAAGATTTCAGTTGCCAAAAGTAATCAGTATATAAATTTATGTTGTGAATCTCTGCATAAATTTTGCATCAGACTGGATTTCAGTTCTACATAGTTGGCTATGATGCTGCTGTCAAATGATACAGTGTAATAAAGATGTATTTGAAAAATGGAGTACTGGCATGTTCCAATGACATAGGAAGGGAGGAGAACTCTACTTTTTTGTTTCCTTTTTTAGAAGCTTATGGTCACTTGTCATATTTTAAGTTACCGAGTACATTCTTTTAGTTCAGCCATTGTTATCACTTTTCTCAGGTGATGCCTTGTGAAATATGAATTTATGGGTCAGTTGACAGCAACCTAAAGGGCTTTTATCACTCGTATTTTGCAGTAGTTAGGGATGGTCAAAGCAATGCTAAGCTCATTATGAAAAGACTTAAGAGTACTCATAACATTTGTTATTTTTTGAATTCAGATGAATTACGACATTCATACATTAACATTTGTACAAATAACAAATGTTTTGGACATTCATATGAATAGTTCAGACATTCATTAAACTGGGGAGGAGGGAAAGTGGATGTGTCAGTCACATTTGCAGCAGACCCAGAGTGAATTCAACATGGATCAAAGGTGGATTCAGGTCAGATTTGACACTTTCAGATATGTTACGGGATACATATTGGATACATATGTGTTCTTGTTGGACACGTAACAGATACCTGTTTGTTCATAATGGATAATTCATTTATATCTGATATGTATTGGATATTCATACAAATGTGTACAAACACATTTGTATCAAATAGAATCCTATCACATTCGAAGGGGATCTATTCAAATGTTATTAAATTTCAAGTCCCTTGGAATATTATTCTTTAAAGCATTGAGCTGTCCTTTCACCACCAGATACCTCCACAATTGAGTATCCTTTTGGCTTTGCCCCAGCCATTTAACTCTTTCTGAAGCTACTTGTAGATGCCCTTTGCTCTTCCTTAAATATGTATTAGGCCCTGTCCCCAAGCAATTTAAAGTCTTCTAAAAATCTTCTTTTGCCTCTGAGCGCCCCTAGGCCAGGGTTTTTAACGAGCTTCCAGAGCTACAAAAGCAGGAAAACCCACGACAAAAAAGGTGCCCTTTAAAGAAGAGTTTCAGCGCTCTTTCTGGAAGTCGTGGGTTTTCCTCTCAACATTTACCTTGGGGACGCTCCGTTGCAAAAGGGGTGGGGATTGCTGCCTGCACACACAGCCATAAAGCATTCACACATCTCCCAGAAATGCTGCAGCTTCCCTTCCTTTTTTTTGTAAAGGTCAGAATTTTCAAAGAGCCAGAATTGCAACATTGTTATCAGGTGTGAAGTGGGTGATCTGTGAAAGTGTTAAGAGTAAATGAGCACACGATTGCGCGGCCAATGGCTGTAGCTGTTGCCTTTGCTGGCACGGGAAGCCATTTCGAACAGAGAACAGAGTGAAAGTAAGTGCTGAGAGTGAATGAGCGAGCGATCACTCCCTTTGCCGGCATGGGAAGCCATTTCGGGGGACGGAGATCTGACTATTTTTCCTTTGAACAAGAGAGGGGGTGGGGAGGAAAAGATGCGGGGAAAGAAAGCACGCTTCAGTGGGGACGGAAGGTGCGTTTTAAATGCGTGTTTTGCTGAGCCTCATGCGGACGCTTATTCCGGAAGTGCAGGGCACTTTTAAAGTCCGCTTGAATACAGTGACAGTAGAGGGAGACTAGAGAGGCAAATAAGTATTTTGGGGACTCAGCCTTAGACATCTTCCAACCTGAGGGGCTTAGCTTCTGGTGTCACATCTTTTTAGCATTTTGTTACTGTCCATGGGGTTTTCTTAGCAAGGATACTGCAGTGGCTTGCCAATGGATCATTTTCTTTCAGAACTCCACTATGACCTGTCCATCTTGAGTGGCCCTGCTCAGAATAGCTCATAGCTTCAATGAGCTGCACTCCCTGTTACACCATTGCAAGGCAGTGATCCATGAAGGGTTCTTGAAAGACTACCTGCTCTAGATTTCTACAAGTCCTCTTCTTAGTACACTTTCTGCCTCTTGAAAGCAACCCCTTTGTGTCAAATTAAGATAATATTATCTACCACCTGGAAACACATCACCACAAATAGATTTCTGAGTCACAAAACAAATGTTACGAATATTCATGCACATCCCTAACTAATAGGGTTCCTTGTTAACTACATGCAAAACCTCACAAAATGGAAGGTTTTCTTTTTCCGGCATGGGCTCGTCCTTAACCAAGTCAAACTACTGGATTTTCCATGTGCAGATTTGAATCAGATTATTAGAGCAGAAGTTTGAAAGAGAAAAAGTCAAAAGTTCATCCTATGATTCATCTTCAAATGTCAATATTTCCTTAACAGTATTTATAGCTTCACCAGCACAGCCTGACAGCGAAGAAGTAAATTAAAAGATAAAGTAACACTGCATCCAGACGACAGTTACTTATTCTGTTTTTTGGATATTCCAGAATAAAGCATGGATATTCTGGAATATCCGTGCTTTATTCCAGAATATCCAAATATAGCAGAATAAGTAACCGATGTCTTGATGGAGCCTAAATCTAGTGCTTTTGACAAGCTGGGGCATGGGTGGTATGTACAGGAGCAAAACCAAAACCTAAATAAGTGTAGAAATAAAAGAAATATAGTAGTTCCTCATAATTTACTAGAGCTATGTTCCTAGGAAAACTCATGAATTTCAAATTCATAAAATACTAAATTGTTGTATTTATAAACTGAAAAAAGACTAGGTTAAGTCAGCTTGCTCCTAATATGTAGAGAATTTCCCTCCCCCAAAGAGGCAATTGATTTTTAAATGGCAGCTGAATAACCTGCTAGGAAGTACTAATGTGGAGTATTGCTCCCCTGCTGTTTTAATTTCCTAAGCTGTGGTTACACTTAAAGTTTAATCCAGCTTCAGTCTACTTTCAGAGTGAGAGAAGACAAGTGACAAGCTGTTTTCTTTCAGTGTTAAATAACTTAGAAAATTCACCTTTGGAATAGATAATGTGGAAAGAAAATTACTGGTCATTTTGCTGATGTGTTCTCTCGTTCTGAAGGTGGACTGAAGCTGGATTAAACCGTAGGTGTGACCATAGCCTAGCCTGAGTCGCACTACTCATGGGTTCCAAACCTCTGTACAACTCCTCAGATGTGTATACTATACATGAAACTTTCAGTAAATATCTCAAATGATGTTGGACTACTGTATTAAAGAATGGCTGAAGATAGATTCAAAAACTAGGAGAACACCCTCCAAACATCAACCATGGAATGTGGGTTTATTGATAAAATATTTGAAGTAGCATAATTATTATTCCTTTCATTTCTGCTAACAAGATGAAAGTGCTGGTTTGCTTTCCAGGACATACTGAAGTCTGATACCATCACCACTTGTGAAGCATAATAGCATTTGCCTTTGTATTATGTATTATGAATAAGCACCATTTTGTTGGTTTCTTTCCCTCTGGCTAAAAATTAAAATGCCTTTTAAAAGCAAGAAAGCTGGCATTTACCAATACGGTGCCAGTGTGGGACTTGTTTGTTTCTGTTTCCATTGTCAATTGGTCTTTGACTTCATGCCCTGACTTCCAGGATTAGTCTCTGAATGCTTGAATTGTGCCAAAAATATGTGCTAATGGCTCCCATTCTCTAGCTTTAGGATCCTGCACCAGTGTTAAATGAAAAGACAAAGGGTTTTGTTTTGAGATTTTTATCTGAGTTGACTCAAAATATTTTGCTACAAGTGATTAAAAGGCTAAATGCTACCTCCTCTGCCTTCTTTGTACAAAATGTAATGACTGAATCGTACCAACTGTCAGTGGGTTATAGGCCAGGGTCCTGCATCTGCATTTCTTAAGGCCTTTCAGCAGGTACTGTTTGTTTGGGGATATGTGTATAAATCCAATCAATAAAGTAAAATGCATCATAAACAAGATGAGTGGCATCTACTGAGATTTCTTCTTTTGTGCAACCCATTATAGGTGTAAAAAGCATGGGCCATTTCTGCACTGGGCTGGTAGATTGGCCCAGTGTGGCCCATAAAATGCTTTGTCTGCATGATGGATTGGTTTACTAGGAGGCCCTACTCCCCCAGTAGACTAATACGTTGGCACAGGACAAGTCCATGGACTAGGATACGCCACTTCTCGAATTGAACATGAACTGCTTATAAATAGTCCTGTAGAGTTCTCACATGGTATGCTGGACCATGGCCTGTGTATGGACAAGCCATTATACAAACTCCAGCACAATTTTCATTTCCCTTCCATTTTATTTGGTCAAGCCAGTTTATATCAAGCAGAAAACAATACACAAAATAGTACATTATAAATTATAATACATAATAAAGATTACATACAATACAAAATAATAAATGGTAAAATTATACAAAACCATGGGGCAAAAACAAGGAATACAAAGTCTTTCCCCTTTTTTCTCGTAGCCAAGCACAGTGACAATTCTTACTCCCTCGGGGAAAGTAGGGCAGAGGGAACAAACACCAAGGGCCTATTCGCACTTAGGCCTCTGGTATGCAATTAGAACAGCTCTGGTACATATCTGTCCCAGAACTGTCTTAATTGCATACCAGAGGCCTAAGTGTGAATCAGCCCCAGGGCTTCTTCCTTCCTTCTCCCAGCCAAGTGCACCCACAGTTCTTATAGCCTGAGGGAGGGCAGGGCAGAGAGAAGAAATTCCAGGTCTTTCTTCTATTGGCCAGGAACCCAGAAGTACGTCCAGCTGGCTCAGAAGCTGTGAGCTACTGCTAACCCATTCCACTGGAGGCTTGGCTACCTTGTCTCCAAGGTAGGCCAGCACAGTGTGGGATATGCTGTGCCATGCATAAGAACATAAGAGAAGCCCTGCTGGATCAGGCCACAGCCCATCTAGTCCAGCATCCTGTCGCACACAGTGGCCCACCAAATGCTCATGGGCATCTCAAGCAGAGACAAGGACAAACCTTCTCCTGCTCTCGAGTCCCAGCAGATGGCCTTAGAAGCGCCCAGTTCCTCCCCCCCTCAGCCTGAAAGATGCACCTAGGCATTCGTTCTAGTAGCCATTGATACATCTGTCATCCATAAATTTGTCTAACCCTACCTTAAAGCCATCTAGACTGGTAGCTGTCACCACCTCTTCCGGCAGCACATTCCATAAGCCGATGACCCTCTGGCTGAAGAAATACTTCCCCCTGTCAGACCTTATTCTCCTACCCATCAGCTTCATAGAGTGCCCCCTGGTTCTAGTGTTGTGCGATAGAGAAAAGAAATTTTCTCTATCCACCTTTTCTATACCGTGAATAATTTTATATACCTCAATCAGGTCCCCTCTTAAACGCCGTCTCTTCAGACTGAAGAGGCCTAGACGTTGCAGCCTGGTTTCGTAAGGGAGGTGTTCCAGACCCTTAAACATTCTGGTTGCCCTTCTCTGCACCTTCTCTAGTTCCACAATATCCTTTTTGAGGTGTGGTGACCAGAATTGTACACAATATTCCAAATGTGGCCTCACCATAGATTTATAAAGGGGCAAAATGACACTTGCTGACTTATTTTCTATTCCCTTCCTAATTATTCCCAGCATTGAATTTCCTTTTTTCGCTGCTGCCGCGCACTGGATTGACACCTGTGCAGGCCAGCACGGTATGGGATATGCTGTGCCATGGAGCGACATGGTGTCCTTTTCATTAGCCCACATTGATGGCACAGCAGCCTCAGTTATAGTTGGGGCAGCAGTTATGACAGGGATGTGGCACACATTGTTCCGACCTGCAGCAATAGGGATGGCTCAGAAGGAAGGGTTTGTGTCTGTGCCACTTGCTGCAACACTGAATGCTGAAGCTATTTAACTTCACACTTTCCAAGATTAGGATTGTTGCTGCTGTTGCTTATCTGTGTCTGAAAGCCATGACCAGGATTGTTTCTCCTACTAGCATTGACTATGCTACCTTGGGACTGAATGAGAGCTGGTTTTGAGAAAAATGTGGGCAGCAATGGGATCTTCACCACTGACTTATGGGAATGATAGCAAAGACGTGAGGAGTTTCTGCACTTTGCTTTCCATCCGCGGGATGGGAAAAGTACATCCCCACCGGTGTGCACTAGCATTCACACTTGTGAACACTAGTGCATGCCAAACCAACCCCCAATGCGGGCACCTGAGTCTGGATGCATGTCCGGGTGCTGCCATCTTCTGCGTGGAATCTAGCATCACCGTGTGTGTGCTAGCACCATCACCACAATGATAATGATGTGCTGCGCATGCGCAGTCACATTTGGGGTCATCTGAGGTGCCCACGTGCTTGTGCGGCACTTCAAACGAGCCCCAGTACTGGCAGAGGTGCAAATGGTCACTACTGTGGCCAGAACAGGTAAGGTTGCATACATGTGTGGTGCATGATTTCATGTATCACCACTAGGGTAGCTTCTGGGATGGCAGGAGACGTTGGTGGTGTGAAACACCTCCTGCAATTGCAGAAGCGACACAGCGTATACTAGCAGGCCAAGCGCAAATTGGCCTAAGGACCGTGCATGGTACTTAAGAGTTAAGTCCTAAGCACTGCTGGCTGGTGCCCTTGTGACTGGCAGGATGGAGCAAGAAGCAACAAAAAGGAAGCTATGCTGGCATATGATTGTGCATTGCTCACGTTGCCTTAGTGGTCAGCTGCCCACAGATCTCATGCTTCCCTCAACCACAGCTGCTTCATGCACCAAGCGGCCTTGCACATAATCCCTGCAACAAGGATATGCTAAAAGAAGGAGCCTGCAAGTGTCCAGGATGAATGACCCTCCATATCCAGCCCATTTGGGTCTAATTGAGTCTGTGCTACTGCCTTTAAGGAAGCATGTGCAAGTAATATTTTCATTTATTCACAAATTGCAGCAACAGTTCTTAGTAATGTGAACTGAGTTTGCAAAAAGGGCACCCGTATTGTACCATCGTACCAAAGAAAGTGAGAAAATTCAACTATGCCTGGGCATTCTGCTCATTACTTACACTGTAAATTCCCAGTGTGGCTCAGAACCTGGTAGTATTAACATGGGCTTTTGAATATAGAATTCAAGCACAACAGTTGAAGCTAAATTGTAGATAATTTCCTACGTTAGTTCAAGGCTGTTGTTTGGCCTGAGTCAACATCCTCTGCAGACTTAGAAGAAGAAAAAGGAAAGAAAAGGCCAAGTCAATTCCCATTGCGGGAATGTGAGTCAGTTCCTTGTTCCCTGCGTAAAGCAGAATTGTCTGCTCCTCCTCTGTACATGAAGAAAGAACTAGAACTAGAAAAGGACGTGAAAGCTTGCTACTGAGACAAATGAGTAGGTGGTTGAACTCTGTCCATCCTCTGTTACCAGGGGAATACATTCATGCCCACTGCTTTCAGAAAAGGTATTTAAGATTGCAGTCTTAATCTATGATCCCTCATTAAAGTTTTGACAGCTTCAGTGAAAGGCTATGAGACAAGATAGCAAGCATTTGTCCATACAGTCACATGGAATGAGATCTGAGTTGGTGGCACCCTATAGCAAATGTCCAAAACCTGATTTATTATTGTCTATATTAAGTGTATCTGAGAAACTGCATCTTGATCATGATTTTTCTGTGTTACATTGGAATCATATGGAAAAAAAACTTTTCAAATGTTCATATTTCAACAGCAGTTAATACAAAAGACGTTCAGGATAAAACACCACAGATACAATAATGATGAAAAATAGGCTGGAAGCCAATTTGCGTGACTCACACAATGGGGAGTTTGTATAGAGCACATTAGCAAAAAATGAAAATGCATTATCAGAAGGAGATGACAAAAGGGGATGCACATTTACTTGTGCTAATTTATAAACATGGTTCAAAGATGGCCATTATAATCATTAAAAGGATATATTACATCCACTGCGGAGAAGACTATGGTTAGGTAACAATTTTGGTTGCTTAGAAGAAGAAGAGTTGGCTTTTCTACCCTTGCTTTTCTTACCCATTTAAGGGGTCTCAAAGCGGCTGACAAAGCTTTTCTATTCTTCTCCCCACAACAGAACACCCTGTGAGGTAGGTGGGGCTGTGAGAGCTCAGAAGAGAGCTGTGACTAGCCCAAGGTCACCCAGCTGGCTTCATGGGGGAGGGCAGAATCGAACCTAGTATTCCCAGATAAGAGTCTGGCTCCCTAACCGCTAGACCAAACTGGCTCACAGTATATATGCACCCATGCACAGTATATATGTATATAAATGGTGAATCAAATATGTCTCATTTGTAGCAGTTTTGGGGCTCTTATGCCATGTTCCAGGTTTCTTCTTCTAAGAAACTAAGCTTTTGGACATAGCTGCAATATCCATCTTCAAAGGATTTTGCTCTTGGACAAGTGAAGGATGTCTTACTAAATCTTGTTTCCCCATTTATAGATGTCTGCTGTTTGTTTGTCAGCTCTTCCTTTGTTTGAGTTGCTAATGAGTCATTGGTCTTTTCCTGGCTGTACTCTGTTGTCATTATTTCCTTAGGTGGAAGTGTTAATAGTGGGTAGTTGAGGCTAACCTGTCAAATATAGCTTAGTTGTGGTAGCATCCACACATGAGTCTTCTCATCCTATTTCTAATCCACAATCCAAAGTCATTTTCTGCCCTTTAATGTAGATTGGGGGTGGAATGGGAACTGTAGCATATACATGCTACCATCTCTAAGTCACTTCTCAGCCACCTTCCTTTATTGTGTGTATTATTTCAAGATCCCTTTCGCTCTCATTTCTTGACTTTGTTTCTCTTCAGGCCAGATCTGGACAAGATATGCCTTTAAGCAGAGGACTTTCCTCTGCCAAATATGACACATTATCATTTTTTTGTATCTTGGCTGATGGGTTTTGTTAACACAGGTTTGGGCATGCAAATGATATATCTTTCCCTCAGTTACAGTCACAGGAATAAACTGCCTTATACCAAGTCAAACTGTTTAGTATTGTCATCAACACTTACCTGGCCTTACTTATAGAGCTCAAAGCTTGAAACTAAAAATCACACCACTGCATATCACCACGACAGGGTTGTTTGTGGTTCCTGTGTTTACCCTTGGGTGTGTCAAGAGAACATTGAGGCAGTGGCTTCAGCTGGATGTTCTAACTAACAAAAATGGCATGGTTAGAAAGGGGAAGGGGAAATTGTTAAAGTTGGCTACCACCGAATTGCAACCAACTCCTGGTTGACTGCATGGGCACCTCCATGCAGTTTTCTAAGCAGAGATACAGAAGTTGTTTGCCATTGCCTATTTATAAGGAGAGGCTGAACTTCAAATTGGGAACCCTCTGCTTTCCAGGCAGTTTGCTTTACGGCTGAGCTACAGCCACTCCCAAAGAAGGAGAGAAGTTGCAATTAGCATGTCTGATAACATACTAAGAGTTAAAGCACTTTTACCTGAGAATAGTTTCATGTATGTTCAAACACCTACATATCGGTTGTCCCAGAGCACTAAATTATCGCAGGCAGGGATCACATAAACCAGTTCAGCCTTTTTTGCCTGACTGCAGAAAAAAGAAAGGTGAGTTGGAACTGCTATTGTTTAATATTTTCCACATAAGCATTTTTTGTTTTTTTCCAGATGAAAAAAAGAAAACGAAGAAAATTGACAGTGAACTCAATCCTGTTTGGAATGAGGTGACTTGTTTTCATTTCTTGCTTTATACTATATGATTCTGGCTCCATTATGAGTGGCAAAATTTCATAGACTGCTGCATCCCTTTACACATTAAGACACAAGGAAATAAATATTTGTGTCATAGCTGTCTAAGTTGAGATGTGTTAAGATTTGTAAGTGAGATTTATAGGTGAAAACATGCACTTCAGATGGAGATGAAAGATGCTTGCGTTAAGTTTTAAAAAGACTTGTACTAATTGTGCTCTCAAAATGCATAAATCTTCAATGGTTTATATGCCTTCTGCATTT
The DNA here is from genome assembly GCA_023333525.1 of Aspidoscelis tigris stejnegeri. Lineage (NCBI taxonomy): Eukaryota > Metazoa > Chordata > Lepidosauria > Squamata > Teiidae > Aspidoscelis > Aspidoscelis tigris. Next base: position 82,346,465 of record JALMGA010000002.1, on the reverse strand, counting down.
ACACCTAAATTTTAATCCAGTTTCAGCCCACTTTCGGAGTGAGATATCATATTAGCAAAGGGACAAATTGCTTTAATCAACTCAGAAAATCCACCTGTGGGTTAGATAGTGCGGAAGGAAAATCTACTGCACCCTATATACTGCATCCATATGCAACCTACTTAGATGTTTTGATTTCCAGTTTCTAAACTTCAAGCTTAATATTATAGCTATCCAGAAATCTTAGTGGCGTACAGTGAAGACATAGCTCATCCTTCAGTAGAATCTTTCAAATTATCTCTTGAAATGTGCATAATGCTGTCTAAATCTGGGCTTTTTTCTTCTAGCCAGGATCACATACAGCCTGTGTATCAGAGGTCCCAGCTGGATAGCAACTGCTGTTACGAGAATTATATCTTAATTTACGATTTGTGTTGAAAACAAATCACGTGCTGCCCCAGTGAAGAATTTTCCCTGTGACAAAATGCAACAGATAGGAAAAGATTTAATCCTTCCTTGTCTCAGAATTAGCAACCCAGAAGCCGTTTAAAAAAACACAACAAAACAAAACAGCTTATAGTAGTTAAGTGTAGATTAATGCAAAAACGGATTTAATCTATCTGGTCACTAATAAATACTGCAGTGGTTGTGTTTGAGGTATGGACATGTTTACACCAAAGAAAGGTCTCAGTGCCACTGAATTCCCCCCAGGTACAATGATGCCACATTAAACACGCACCTGTTCAGCTAAAGGAACTATCTGTGTGATTCTTTCTGATGAATTATCTGCACCTTGGCTCTTCTTGGTCTCTGTATAGTAAACAGTAATTTAGCCGATACCAGTGTAGGAATGTTTATATGCAGAGATGTCTGCAAAGGATTTGTTTGACGTCTCCTTCAGCTCTTAAGTTTACTTTCTAGTTTTTAAATGTTAAAATATACTCTGGATCAGGTCACACAACCTCAAATGTATAAAGTATGGTAACCTGTGGCAGGGGAGGGCTTTGTTTCTGTGCCTCAATAGCATGTACAATAATGCTCTTGGATGCTGGCACATATGGCTGCTGTGCACTGATCCCAAAAAGGTCGTCTGAGAAGTGGAAACATGAGGTACACAGGGGTACCTCCTGCTGTTCGAGGCTTCAAAGCTGAGGCAGGAAAGGTCCTCAGCTTTGATGTTTCCATCCAGCATAATTAAGGGTAGAACAGGAAGTGGCCCTGAAAGGCAGTCATTTTCTATTCAATAGCAGAGTAAGTTATTCCAAGTACCCTCAGGGCACGTCTCCATGCAAGCCAGTTGCTTCGCTTGTTGTGCGAGTTAAAAAAATACGCTTTGTAACTCGCAGTAAAGATTCCCCATGAGGTTTGGGGCAATGCGGATTAAAAGCGTACTTTCCTGTCCCCATGGAAGCTGCTTTTTGTGAGCTCGCATCTTTTTCTCCCCCCCTCCACCCGCTGGAGCGATGACAGGCTCACTTCAGCTGTCATCCAGCTTCCTGCATTCATGTAAGGCAGCTGTTTTAGCCCATAAGCAAAGCAGTGATCTGCCCCTTTCTTTCACAGCGGAGGCTGCATTATTAGGAGGGGAGAGAGATTCCTTCCCTTCCTTTCTCTTGATTTCTCCCTCATGTGTGTGTGTGTTCACTTCCCTTTGCTTCCTCTTTTCCCCTGCTCCTTGCCGCTAGCTGCACTTGTGCGTGTGTGTGTCTTCACCTCTCTTTGCTTTCTCTCCACTTCGCTTCCCTCTTTCCCCCTGCTCCTTGCCATTAGCTGCACTCACGCATGTGTGTGTCTTCACCTCTCTTCGCTTCCTCTCCGCTTCACTTCCCTCTTTTCCCCATGCAGGGCAAATGACAGCCTCCTAATGTTATGCTTTTAAGCATCTCCATGCTCCCAGGATAATCCGTGGTTTCACCCTAACATCGGATGTAGTACTGTTTGAAAGAATTTTTTTTCTGCTGCGGATTTTCCTCCTTTATGCCTGACGTAGCCCGTAGTAAAGCTGTGCATGGAGACGCTCCAAGGCAAAACAAGCTTAAATCTGGAGTATTTTCAGCATGTAGACACACCCTCAGAGTAATTTTTTCTTTCTGCCCGTGAGGCTCAAATGGGTGGCAACTTGTTATACCCCTCAGGCTTTCCGCAGCCAACCTTTTCTTGTCATGTAGATACAGCCTATGTTTATTCTGAATTCTAGAATCTTCTACCCTGAAAACAAGACAGAAAGACTGTAGACACTATTGTACCAGGGCCACTAGTGCCCTACCTAGTAAGTGATATTTACTACACAATTTTTAATGGTATAGTTCAGTCTTAACCATCTTCACCCAGGAGTAAATCCCATTACTGGAATGGAGATTACCAACAGGAAAGTGAGATTAGGATTGAACTGTTTGTCATGACATCCTATGTGTTTTACTTAGAAACAAGACTCTTGCCCAATAATATACAATTGTGACTAATTTTTATTTATTATTCCATGGTGCATAACCTTATATATTTGTACATTCCTAAACACATAGTCTTGGATCATCTGGCCTTAAGGAATAATCCAGGAGCGTGCATAAAAGCACGCACACACAAAGCACTTTAGACTATTTTAGCAAGCCAAATGCAAACATGATCTGAAGTACCTGTGTACCTTATTTATAATGCCTGAAATTCTTCCTTCTAAAATGTTTGGAATGCTGAGTTGTTACTGTTTCAGTTTTCATAGTCAACCTATTCTTGTTCTTTCCCCCCAGATCCTTGAGTTTGACTTGAGAGGAATCCCCCTGGATATTTCGTCTTCCCTGTTGGTTATTGTGAAAGATTTTGAAACGATAGGGCAAAACAAGTATGTTGCATTTATTTTTTTACAATATTTTAGTGAATTTTTTTAGTACGATTTAGCCTAGAGCAACTTACGTGGAATATAATTTAAGCAGATCTAGTCGTTTTGCAATAAAGTTGTAACTTTTTAAAACTTTGGTTATATTGTTACTATACCTGAATATTGGTTTTTCCTTTATACTTCAACTGTATTTCAAAATGATGGGAATATAAGTCATACATATTCCAACTCCTGCAATCCTTTCCATGACACTCCAATGTGTTGCATGCATTAAAACACACACACAGTAAAACAGTGGTACAGCCACACCAAAGAGTATAAGCAAAGAAAGAGAAGGCAATGGCTGGAATGGATTCCTGAAAGGTATAAGAAGAATGACTAAGGTCCACCCAGATGGGGAAAATACAGCACCATTATGGCTACACTATGGAGGGGTTGCCACATGTATCTGTAGCAACCCCTCCATAGCTCTGCTATATGCCCCCTAAAATGCACAACAGTCATACATTGATGCCCAATGTGCCTGTGGGATGATGCCATGTGCCTGCATGGCAGCAGCTATACGTCCTGCATCTGGCAGCAGTTGCACTTCCTGCAAAGGCAAGTTCCTTGCTTTTCAATGAAACTGAGCTATTTGTCAATTGCTGGAAGTACTGAAGAAGAAGAAGAAGAAGAAGAAGAAGAAGAAGAAGAAGAAGAAGAAGAAGAAGAAGAGTTGGCTTTTCTACCCTGCTTTTCTCACCCATTTAAGAGGACTCAAAGTGGCTGGCAAAGCTTTCTGTTCTTCTCACCACAACAGGCACCCTGTGAGATAGGTGAGGCTGTGAGAGCTCAGAAGAGAGCTGTGAGTAGCCCAAGGTCACCCAGTTGCCTTCATGGGGAAGGGTGGAATCAAACCTGGTATTCTCAGATAAGAGTCTGGCTCCCTAACCAGTAGACCAAACAGGCTCACTGGACCAAACTGAAGGGAGACTAGGGTTGTTGGACAAGGCATCTGAAAGTTCCAGGCTTCCCACAACAGCTTATGTCTGACAAGTGCCTAGGAGGAAGCAGACACTACCAAGTGGATGCAGAGTAATGTGTTGCTAAACAATAAAGAAGAAAGCAACAGCGAATGTGCAGAAGAGTGGGGAAAGCAAGTTGTTCCCAGGTACACAGGAAGAGTAATGCTGCCAGATTAATGTGAGGGGTAAGGAATGGGAACACTATCAAAGGTACAAGAAGACTGGGGAAAACAGGAGTGGGGGAAGCAGGAGTCACAAGGCACACAGGGAGCATGGGTCCATGCTTCCACCCCTCCACTTGTCATAAGAACATAACAGGAGTCCTGCTTATGAACATCTCAAGCAGAAAACAAGGACAAAACTTTCACCTGGGGCCTATTCACATTTAGGCCTCTGGTATGGATTTACCTAGGCATCGATTCTAGTAGCCATTGATACATATGTCATCCATTAATTTGTCTAATCCTTTAGGAAATGTCTGGATTACAAGTTGTACCTCCTGAAATCTCTTCTTCACAGCTAGTAAAGATGTATTACCCTGCCCATTTGTTACACACAGAACCCTGCAAATTATTGTGTTCATTTCTAGGAATGTCAGGTTAGGTGAGTGACAGAGTTTAGTTCTTCATGGGTACATAGTCTTTGCTTTCAGGAAGTCAGAAAGTGAAGTCAAAAATAGCTGCTCTGGATGGAAGCTTTGCCTTCTGTTATTTACTTTGTGATTCACTTTTTCTTTCCAAAGAATGTTTCTAGAAATTGATTAAAAGTTTGACCAAGGGGAATTTGTTTGGAAAGACATATCCTGCAAATACGTTCCATTTTTCTTAATGTTATCTTGTGCACAACATATTTATAAACAACAAAAGCCCTGTTTTCTTTTTTTTTTAAAGCACATCATATTGTTTCCTTGCATTTCCTTTTAACATCTTAACTCTCCCTTCTTTGTGTTTATACTTGAAAGCCAGTTTTACTCATATAAACCACACTGAGTAGTTCTCTATGCTCAAATGCCAGGGGTTGGGCCCGCGCAGATGTAGGAAACAGCTTTCTGAGTTTTTCTGTTTCTCTGTCACTGGAGTAAAATGCCTCTGACTTATTCCCTCGCCATTTCCTGTATTCTGTCATTCCACTGGGCTTATTAAAACCAGCATTCCCTTACCCTCCACCCACACATTCCAGTTCCAGATTTCTGACTTAATTCAGCGCCTGCATTAATTTAGCTCCTGAAATGCAGCTACACTCAAGGTCAATAGAAGAGAAGATCAGGGTTTAGTACAGCTGTTTTACAACTTAGTGCAGCATAGACCGAGTTCTGGTGTTGGAAAAAACTTTTGTAGCTCATGTTCTGATCAAACTAAACAACACTGAAAGTGTACCCATTTCTTCAGTCCAAAACATAAACCTCAAAGCAACTGGCATGCCACATGGAAAAAAAGAGCTAAAAAGAGCCCGAAAAAGTTTCTCTTTTGTTCTCTTGTGCAGCTGCGTTTCTTAAAGCACCATAAGGGAAATGGTGAAAACTTCAAATGTAAAGGACATTTTGTATAATTTTAGGGCAACATTAAAGACCAGAGGGAGGAGCATAAGGGTTTGGGGGTCATCTACATACCTTATATGTCTAGGATTGGGCCCAGCTGCCCAGCAAGCATCTCTGCAACAGCCATGGTTGCCATAGAAACCTGACAAAATCTGTGTTGACGGCAGAACACTCGCATGTTCTCGTTTACTGGTATTGAGTCTGCATTGATTCTGGCCACATGTAGATATGGCCAATTTAAATGTAGCTGGCATATTAATTACTTTTTTATTTAGCTCCCCCCCTCACCTTGACTTAGGCATTCTTTTTTTAAACCCAGTTAATAAAATGTAAGATTGTGGTGTATTTTGTAGTTCACTGCACATATTACTTCTATTATTTAAGGCACCCATTGCAGAATAGGGTGGAGTGGTGCCAATTTCTGAGGAAGAATTGGCCTATAAGCCTTTGGTTGGCCCTGCATAGCCTTGGCAGACATTGTTGAGATGGATGCCTCATTGCAGAAATGGGAGAACTCGCCCTGATTATTACTTTCCAGGATAAATGGCCTTGGAGGACACTGAGGCCCCGTTCCAACACATGATTTAGCCAGGCTTGAATTCAGCTCAAGTTCTAACTGACCTGACAGTTCCCAAGGAATCTCATGTTTCTGTGAACTAAGGATGTTTCCGCATTGGCTGCCAAGAAATGGCTTTAAGAAAATCCATTTCCCGGCGATCCGTCCTCCCGAGGATCTGTCCGAAATAGGGACAGATCTGAGGAGGCCCTGCGCATCCACACGCGTGCAGGGAGGACGGATTCTGCTGGCTGGATCCTCTGGGTGGTGTGCGGAGGGTGCAGCACACATTCCAAAGGGCATCCGGCCTCCCGCGCCACCAATGCTGCCCCCGGAGCTATGGGACTGGAGCATGCAGCTGCCACTTACTTCATGTTTTCGCCAGTGCGCAACACACAGGGGAGGGGCTTTGGAGGAAGACTGGCCTGCTTCTGCCCTCCCAAAGATGGCGGCTGCCAGCACATCTGGCCCCTCACCTCTCCGTGTCTGGAAGCGTCCTGCTTCCAAACGGATCAAGGTGAGGGGCCGGATGGAAGACCTAATTTTGAGGTCTTCCTGGAGGCTGGATCTTTCGGTGGTGAGACCCCATTAAGAACTGGTCTCACGCACCGGAGTACAGAAGCGGTTGCCGCAAAGGGTCCCGGATCTGGCCTCCAATGCGGAAGGTAAATACTGTATGTGTCCCGTATGCGTTCTATATGTGTTCTTAATGGGGTTTCCACAGCCAGTGCGGAAGTACCCTAAAGGTCCCAAAACATGGAGAATCCCTATTCGGATTAAAAGAGGTCTCACTGCTGGATCTAGAAATAATCCTTGCAATTTAGCAATGGGAATGCAAGTGGGTTTTGCGGGGGAGGGAACCATGCTTTAAGGGTTTTTTTCTCAGTTTCCCCTGACCCAATGGGAAGCCATGATTTCCCCTGCCCTCATCCCCTAGTGCCCAGTCTGCCTGCCATTATGTACCAAGGGGATCGTGCTGGCTGAACAGGAGGTGGGGTGGGGGAGGTGGAGAATGAAGAGCCTGCAGTAGAGATACATGTAAAACTAGAGATACATGTATTGGGATGAGATGTACCAAGAGATCAGAGCAAAGACAGTCTTGCAATCTTCATTGCAAAGAATCAGACCAGTCATATGTGTAGGGTGGGGATTTCATTGCCTAAACTAAAAGCAATGTGATGACGGCCGATTCCCAACAAACACATAGAAATGAAAATGGGTTGACACTGGATAAAAACTTAGGTGTGAAAGCAGCCTGTTTGTCCTTTTATTGAACAGTCAAAATTGACTATTTATTTATTGTTCCTCTACAGTAATTTATTTCTAGGCTAATAATGTACTTGGAGGTAAAAGCTGCATTTTTTCTATCTATTTCACATGAAGAGCGATCCTGGGCACTATAAATATTGACTCTTATTCATTAGGGAGTTGTCTTCCAGTTATTCATGCTAAATGCAAATAATTAATGAGCAAAGTAAACTTGCTGAGAATGCTATCTTAACTATTTCTGTACTAGCCTCTGATGACCACATCATATTTTAAAAAGCAAATGTAAATCACTATTGTCCACAGATCAGAGTGAGAAGAAATTGCGGTGAGAAATTGCAGGATCTTATTTATATTTTGCAATAGCCTCTTATCACCGCTGCCAGATGGGAGAGTCGGGTTCTTACGACTGTCATTTCTTCATGGGATTGCTGCTCTTGCAAAATTACCAGGATGCAAGCAAGTGCCTGCCCTTTGTGCTTTTTCAGGCACTTCCTGCATTTGGGTACTTTTGAAAGAGCAACAATTGGTCTGTGGTGAAGCGGCATTCATGGTAAGCATTCCAGCATGATAGAAAACCGAATCAGAAATGGATTTTCTATAATGCCTATATAGCTCATTTTTGAAGGAGTATCCCAAGAGTATATTGGTACTGCTACTGGTATGTGTGACAGTCCCAGTGTAGTCCATGGAAAATCGTGGTTTTTAAAACGTGTCTGGAGGCACCTTCAGATGGTCATCATTTTTTGCAGAAATAGATGGCAAAGGACACCTTAGGCCTATCCACACTTAGACCTCTGGTACAGCTCTGAAATAGGCCCCATTACACAATATGAAATGAAATGAAAATTGATGCCCCTGTATTTCCACGATAAAGGCGTAATAGCAGATTTTTAAGAAGCCAGACTTCATTGTAAACACTGTTACTTTTTAAAATGTTTGTCATGACCATTTTACCCCTCAAATGCGAAAAAGGTAAAAAGAGCATAAAATCCTTTCGCCTAGCCCCACACAAGATCAGCGTACCAATGTTTATCTCCTGATGTTAGTGGCTTGCCATTGTCTTCTTCCAGATGTTTTCCCAACACTAGCCTTTACTATGCCTGCCATCCACAAACTAACTAGACCCAACTCTGCTTAGCTTCTCAAGTTTAATAGATGTTGACTATTCATGTAATACAAGTGGTGAACAAATAATCCATTGGACCTCTAAGGCTGGTGAACCAAAAATGGGGAAGGAGATGAATCATATTCTAATATCTAGTGGATAATAAACTGCAGTTGTGCTGACCAAAGGCACCAGCATGCTCCTGTTCCTCTAATTTTCCCAGCCATAACTGTCATACGGATGACCTTTAGTGGATTTATTTTGCCTTTGCTATCTCTCTTAAAGGACAGGAACATTTCTAAAATTAGAAACATTAAGTGGGAGAAGATCCATTAAGAAGATCCAGGAATATTTAGGGACCTTCTCCTCAAACAACAGGAGTCTGGAATATTTGTGTGTGTTTGCACCCTCTCAGCAAAATTTGTTTATTTACACTTGGAGCATCTTAGTAGAAATAAAATCGATTTTCCAAGGATCAAAACCTTTGAAGAAGTTTGTATAATAGCACATTTTCCCCAAAATAAAATAGTAGCTACGTGCACTACATTAAGGAAAAAAGACCTTTTCTATTTTACTTGCTATTTTATTTGCCTTCCTGATAAAAGTGAAATTCACTTTAGTCTGGCTGATACAGAGGTTTCCATTTCAAGATTATATTTTAATGTGATAGATAGATAGATAGATAGATAGATAGATAGATAGATAGATAGATAGATAGATAGATAGATAGATAGCAAGTGACATTATTAGAGGAGATTCCATTCATAGAGAGGGGGGGGGAATATTTCAGTTTTTCTTTCTTCTTGTTCTAAGAAGAAAAAGCTTGCTTAACATTTGCTTGCAGCTGTACACTGCCAGCACATTATTCATTGCTGTGGCATGTATATCCTGGTTATTTGAAGCCAACCCGAGCACTTCACTTTTTCCTCTGCTTCTCCTGACCTGAAACTTGCTTTGACTTGCAGAAATTTTATCATCTCTTAAGATCAATCCAGAATGCATATTAACTCATTGGAAAAATAATTCCAAAAGCTCTTGAGTGGGTACAGGTTTCACACAAACAGTGCAGATGGAACAAAAGATATGAGTAAATTGTTCTTCCTTATAAGGAAGTAAGGAAGAAGATACAGGAAAGCCATCTCCTTTCTGTTACTTTAGTAGCTTACTCCCTCAGTTTTCCAGTTTTGCTAGCTCTCTTTTCTCCATTTTAAAAAAATTCAAAATACTGGGAGGATATGTTCAGCTGCATTTTAGCACAGAATATTGCAAGTTGCAACACAGTTTATTTGATTTAATTTATTATGTGGGAGAAGAGCTGTACATATATTTTCCAGACTTGGATGGTTGGGAACCTAGCAACAGAGGAGAAAAATGTTATGTCAGTCTCTTACTCATGAAAGGAGCTATGTTCTGTTCCAAGAAATGTGTTTAACTATATTTTTTTAGACTTTAGTGTTGCCTAACGTTATGCTCTATCACAGCACATAAACTTAAATTACATTTGAAAGGATTTTCTCCTGACACTTTGTGTAGGATTACAGCACCAACGTGTCTGTTAAAATATTTCTAGCTCTTAAATCTTGGGTCTTCGCCTCACATTTTATGTCACATATATAATGAGAAGGAAGAGGTCAGTTTGCACTTGGCCCTGTAGTCGACAATAGGATGACATCTGCTCTCGCAGGAGGCATTTACAACCCGGAAATGCCTCCTGCCTTACGAGATGTTACCCTGTCGTTGACTAGCGGTGGTGCATCCCAACCCTTACCCCAAACTTACCTGAAACGTCCAGCCCTGTGTACATTCGCACTATTTCCAGTGTGAGGTGTCATCTGAGATGCCACGCAAGTGCGCTGGCACCTCAGATGACCCCAAACTCAACCATGTGTGTACGGAACATCATTGTTGCTGGGGCACCAGGACCAGTGCATGCGCAGTCATGCCAAGCTCTGAACTCAAGATGGTGCTGTGCTGCCGGAGATCAGATACTGACCCGGACACAGGTCAGTCTCCGGATGCATGGGTCTTAACGTAATGTGCACTAGCGTTCCTAAGTACGAACACTAGTACATGTTAGTCGGTCACACGCTTTTCCCGTACAGTGGATGAGAAGCCAAATGCAGAAACACCCAAGATCTAGTGTTGCTGCTTCAGTTTTGTTTTACATTATAAGATCCTTTGTTATTGTGTAATGTATTATTTTGTATTGTTTATGATTCTATAATGTATTATTTATTATAGCATGTAATGTATTATTTTGTATTCTATCTTTTCTATTTGTTCTAAACTGCTTTGGGCACATTTTCTTTTTGGAAAGGTGGTATACAAATAAAATGGGAATAAAAATAAAAAATAATCAAATATGCTATTTTGGGGCTGAAGCTCTGCAAAGATCTGTGAAATACAGTATTCCAAGTGTTGCTGGACTCCACCATGTGTGGTCAAGGTTCTTTATCTCTCACCTATGCTTTTCTTAATAGTAGTCAGGTAGTTATCAGTGCATTAGAGATATTTGAAGATATCAAAAGAGATTTAAAATATAGTTCCATAACTGCAAAAAGCAACATTACCTGGAACTAGCCACAATGTTTAAAAATTCCAGGTTGTTTCCTAAATCCTCAGTTAGGATTCAGATTAATGATATATTCCAGTTACATATGAATGACAGAGAAACCAACACATATTCCGATTAGGAAGAACTAATACTAATAAAATTAATAATAATAATAATAATAATAATAATAATAATAATAATAATAATAATAATAATAATAATAATAATAATAATAATAATAATAATAATAATAATAATAATAATAATAATAATAATAATAATAATAATAATAATTCTGGAATATGATCCCAGTAAGTGTGGCTCTAAGGCAATCTCCTAAACTTTAACAGTGTTGATCTTGTATTCTCCAGTTATGTGGCTTGTGGAAGAGATGACTAACTTAGAATCATAGAATCATAGAATCATAGAATGGTAGAGTTGGAGGGGACCTCCTGGGTCATCGAGTCCAACCCCCTGCTCAAGGCAGGATCTCCTAAACTTAGATCTCCTCCTTAAGGCAACTACACTGAAGAATGAGACAAGCTGACTCTTTTTATAAAGAAAAACAAAACCCTGACGGTGTGAGAGAGATTCAAAATGGCATATAAAGCCAAAGTTGCATCTATATGTGTGTTTTAATGCTGGCTATTCCCCAACCTGAGGTTTATTTCCGTTTGGCCCCATAGTACACAATAGGGTAACATCTGGTAAGGAGCATCTGCATTTGCAGGAGGTGTTTTCAAACCAGAAACACCTCCTGCCTTTCCAGATGTGACCCTATCATCTATTAGCAGTGGTGCACGGCACACTTCCCAACCCTACCCAGAACCTTACCTGTTGCATCCAGCGCTGTGACTGTTCACACCATTTTTGGTGCTATGGTCATCTGAGGTGCCAGGCTAGGGGTCACCTGAGGTGCCAGAGCATCACCAGCACTGTGGCACTAGTGCATATGCAGTCACGCCAGGCTCTGAAAACAAGATGGTGGCACCCAGACATAGGTAAGGCTCTGGGGCATGTGGGGCTTAGTCTGGTATGTACTAGCATTCCCAAGTGAAAATGCTAGTACACGTTAGTGAGTTCTGCACTTTTCCCAACCAGTGGATGGGAAGCCAAGTGCAGAAACGCCTCTGGTGTCTTTTGGACACTGTAGATGATTTCACACAGCTTAAGTAAGTGTTGGTTAGGATTGATGGGAGTCATAGGCTGCATCTACGTACACCAAAAAGACAGTAAGCAGCCACACCCTAGTAGCAAATGGCCGCACCTTGTTTCCTTCCTCAAGCCCTGAAAGAGGCACATTGATCCAAGAGGGGCAAATTGCCCTCTGTGCACCTTTTTTTTGCTGAGCCACATATTATGCCAGACAGCATAATTCAATGTCTGAATTCTGGCCACTTTTTGCCTCCTGTGAGACCATCACAGGTTGCATCTACACAGAACAAAAAGAGCAATGCATGATTGCAGATGACCATGCCCAGAAGTGACTGTAACTTGCTTCAAGTTCTGGAAGGGGCACATTGACCCAAGAATAGGAAATCCTAGTCTTTGTGCACCCTGTCTGGATGGCTACAGTTCTACCCATACTTCCTTTCAGCAGCAAGAGTTCTGGAAGCTTTTCAGTTCGTGTGGATGATGTCCTATCACAGTTTTGTTTTAGTCGCTTCAAAAGGCTAACCTGTAAATTCAGAGGTGTGGATGGTCTTCTTTCACTCTCAAAAGGACAACAACTCTCTGCAAAATAAGCAACCCCATTGGTTATTGATGTGGAAGAAACCATACGCCAACATTTCTGAAGGGGCTATATTGGGTAATCCTCGTGTAAAAGATGTCCTAGACCATCTGAATCCACCACAACAATGGCTGTGGCAATTTCCACTGATACCTGGCCTTTGCTATGGTGATCATGATGCGGCGTGTGTCATTGTAGCCACAGCCACCCCCCTGCCCCAACTCATCAGCATTTGCAGCTGGAAGTCGTGTGAATGCTTCATGCAGAAGTTGACTGAGAGTGTACTAGAGGCTCCCAGTCAAGCTGTGGTACAGTTTTTACTGCTCCACAGCTAGGGAAGTTTGGAACAGCCTTGCGCACTCTGGGCCACTCTGGGACAGAGGTGTCACTGCGGCATGGAATATACCAGAGCATGTGAGGCCATCCTGAACGGGTAAGTGTGGAAAAGCCCTTAGTGAAAGTATCTGTACTTACACTGTGAAATGGAATAGGCAGTTGGGTTTCAGTTCTGCTCCACTTGAAGATGAGTACATAAAGCCAATGAAAGCATAATGTGAAATGAGTCAGCTAACCAAAGGAACCTCCTTAATAGCTCTTCCTATAGCCTTGTGTACTGTGGAATTTGCATGTTCAAGGAGAAAAACTGTTTTGTCCAAAAATGGAAACAGCAGCTCTTTTGCTGGAAGGAGGAAGTGGCATACACTAGTTTTTTTTGTCTACATAAACAGATGGAAATTGTTCAGTTGCTGCCTAGTGTAGAAGGGAAGTCTATGGAGAAATAACAATTTGACCTTGTTTGTTTGTTGTGTTGCTAGAACTTTTCTCTCAAGGAAAGAGCTACCCTTTTAGAAATTTTCAGTCATTTCCTTTGGTTTCTTTTTTATTCACACCTGAAAGGGAAAGCTGATGCTCTGGATCACCAAGCTGGCCATATAATACTTCTTGTTATTGGTTGCTTACTGCAAAACACTGTGTTAGCGTAAAACCACGTTATGCACCTATTTGTCTCTTGTGGAAAAGTGGAAGCTAGGAGAACCACTATCACTATAAGTCAATAGCATTGTGGAGGAGAGCTCAGATAACCAATAAGTCAATAGTGCTGCAGAGGGTAAATTCAGGCTCCCAGTATGTCGGTGGTGCTATAATGGTGTACTTTAGTCCATCAGTATGAGCCTGCATTGAAACAGGATCTAAAATATGGAATTATCCTGGCACCGTATTGAGATTGCCTCACATATCTGTGGCAATCCCAACATAGCCCCAGGATATTGGGGTGAATTCCTGGCATATCACTGTTCTGTGTATGTGTGTGTGGGGAGGGACTCCCAACCCAAGTTTTCCCGGAATAGTGATGTGACTGAGATATGACTTATTTTGTCTGGATGCTTGCTCTTGGGAGCCATCTTCTTGTAAATGGCCACTGCGCATGCGCAAGGCTAAAAATAACCAACGTGGAAGTACAGGAGCTGGCACTTGGACACTTCTGGGTATCTGTGCTACTCTGACATCATGGAGCAGGAGTAAGGGCTCAGATTTGCCCCACTATTTTCCCTTGCTGCAAGAACAAAGAGTGGCAATTGTGAGATCTAAACAAGATCCCACATTCTTGTGTCACCATCTGGAGGCAATCGCTCCTCAGTCACTCCTCAAAGGACCAATTACATTATTAAACTTTCCATTAAGAAAACCAAGTCGCATTTTACCAGCTAAAGGTTTGTTGTACTATAACTGTATGGATTATTTACACCCTAACCTCAGATCCAGAAATGCATCTGGTAGGTGATGCAGAAGCTACACAGAGCTTGTGGAAATGCACAATAGGGCACTGTTGCTCTGCAGCATTTGTGCAAGTGGAGGGAAGGCTGCATTCTCTTTTGCTGGGAATTGGGAAGTGGCTTATCTTGTAGTGACAAATATGGGTAGGAGCTTGGTGCATACACTCAAGCTTTCCAATTGAACAGTACAATGAATGTCTCACTCCTATCATCAAAGATGAATACCCCCTCCCTATTTACAAAGGCAGGGATTAAAAATGAAACTTAAAACAGTTAAAACTACACAGCTAATTAAGAACATTAAAAGTTGGGCATGTCATGAAAACAACCATCATATGGGGAATGCCTAGGTGAAGAGGCAATTTTCAGCAGGTGTTTCAAAGCTATAAATCTGAGTGCCCCAGGAATATCAGAGGCGATGGCATTTCATGAAATTGCAATGTTATCATTTTATTATACAAACAATACACTAAGTAAATTTTATTTACAATGCATTGAATTGCGCCCTATGTATTTTCCTCTTGTCTTTCAGATTAATTGGCACAGCATCAGTAGCTCTCAAGGAATTGGTAGGAACACAGAGCAGATCACTCCCATTCAAGCTTGTTCCATTGTTAAATGAAAAAGGACTGGAAACTGGAGTGAGTTATTTCCTTACTTTCATTTTTGCTTCTTTTTACTGGATTGAATCCTTCATGATATATAAAAAAATTGCCACCATGTTGTGAGTGGGATAGCTAATAACTAATAAAAAGATTAAGAGGGTAAAATGTGTGAGCAGGCAGGGAACTAGAAGAGTTTGCAGTAATACCTTTGTGATACAGTTGGTACTCCTGTTGAAGCCCTGACTAATTTTGGTAATGTGGACGATGAGTGGTGATTGACAGTATTACTCCTATGGACTGTCTTCCTGCTTACAGAGTCTGTAAAAGGACTGTAAAATGAATGGCAAGATAGCTGGGGCCTGTTCACACTTCGTTTTTAATGAGTGGTGGTCTTCCCCCTAGCCAAGCTTGACTACACTGGTCAGCTGTGGCAACTCTCCAGAAGATGCCACAGACTCCTCCAAAGCCATCCAGGGTGGACCGTTTATGCGAAGAACGTCACATATCACGAGAGAAGCAACATGTGGAAAGGGCCCTGTTAGCTAATGGATATTCAATACAGGAAATTGATAGAACAACAAATCATAAGGCTAAGAAAAAGCGAAAGGAAGGGTCAACCATTGGAGCTGCTAAACAGATGGAGAAGTTGGCTTTTCTTCCATATATAAAAGGGGTGAGAGATCATATTGGGAGAATACTCCGAGGCGCTGATATAAAAACTGGTTTTTGCCCAACAAAGAAAATTAGCCAAATGATCCGTAGTGTCAAAGATCCCAGACCCCCGTTCTCCACTGCTGGAGTCTATAAAATACAATGTGATTGTAAAAGGGTATATATACGTACAACAAAAATAAGTGTTGCAGCCCGTATACAAGATCACGAATGCCACTGCAGGCTCAATCAATCTGATAAGTCTGCAGTACATGTAATGAAGAGTGGTCACCATGTTGATTTTAACAATACTACAGTTCTTTCCTCCACCCAATCATTTTACCCTCAGATTTTTAGAGAAGCTATTGAGATTTATAAGTACCCATTTCATTTTAATAGAAAGGAGGAAGTCAAAGGAGTACCGGATGCTTGGTTACCAGTTTTAAAAACGTGCAGAAAGGCCTTGACAGATGATCCTGGTAAAAAAAAAAAAAAAGTTACTGTTTTTTTTAAGTAAGAAGAAGGAAGAAACTGCAGGAGCTGGCCCCTGTTTTTGATCTTGAAGAGCCCTAGATGCCTTGTATTTAGCAGTTGACTGATTCTCTCTAGTTCATTTCTAAATGTCTGTTTTACTGTGTGTTTTCTCTTAGCACGGTCTACTATTCTTGTTTCTTCTGAGGAAGCCTACAGTGAGTAGGTGAAACTCGTGTAAAGATTGGGACTTATAAAGATTAAGACTTTTATGACAGGCTTTTTGTGTGTTATTTTAGTTTCCCCCTGTTTGTAGTTTCTTGTAGTTTTTAAGTATTTTTAGCATGACTGTTTTACCCGGAAACTACTCCAACCATCGTCCTTGAAACTGCTATTCCCTTGACCTTGGTTACAAAAAATGGCTGATTACTGTATTAGCTGTTTTGGAAGTCAGAAGGTATGATAGGTTGGTTAAAACTAATGTTTACAACTTTTATTTCATACAATATAGGCAACAATAGATTTGGTGGTAGGATATGAGCCACCCGCTGGGCCTCCAGATCCAAATGATCCAGGGGGAAGTAGTGCAGGACTTGAAGGTATGTCAGCTTTTCTCCAAATTCTCTGTTCAATAGATTTTGGGAAATGTTTAGTAATCATTTACTAAAATAACAGTAGGGAGCAGTTAGGGAGCAGTCCAGTTAGGGAGCAGTTTAGTGTTATGAGCATGGTTTCTTAGCTGACATGTCACAGTGGGCCATGAGAGTCAAGCTAGATGTGATACACCATTTTGTGATAGTTGTAGCATCCATGTTCTCCCATTGTAGCACTGTAGAGTCCTTGTGCCCTTGTGTCAATGTTGAGATTACTGGAAGACGCCGACCCACATAGCCGGCACTCATCCAGGAAACACCCCAGTGTAAGTGCTCATTAGAATACTTTAGCCACAAGTAGTAAGAAGAAAATGGTGTCAGTCTGTTGCAAGGACATTTCTGGTCAGGAATGTTTTCAGAAATACCAGAATTGGCCACTGAAATTAGCCATTGAAAACATGTTATGTGGCCCCTACAAAGAGCTCGGGGTAAGTCCCTTGTAATGGTGCAGCAAAAGAGGAGTTGGGAAGGGCTTTCAGTGGTCTTCATACTACTCTGTGGCTAAGGTATTCTAAGAAGCAGTTATGCTGCTCTGTTTGCTGGAGGAGTGTAGTGTTGTGCAGGCCCTACATGTTTGCAGTTTATGTGGCCAGGAAAGCCAGTATGCTACCATTTTATGAAACCTACTAACATAGCTATCTTCTTAACAAGTTTCAAGGCAGCCTCCACCATCCCATATTTGGACCTATAGGGAGCCGACCTTCATCCTATTGGTTGTGGGTATTGTGAGGTTCAAAACTTTACTTCACAAAATTGTAATTTATGTTCTCTTCTAGAATTTAGAGGGAATTAAGAGCAATTTCTGTAAGTTCTCCATAATAAAAGAAGTCTCAAAAATTCATGTTGTAAAATGGTTTACAAATGAATTCTGCCTGTAAGCATTTCGGAGGCATGAGTTATACCTCATGTCATTAGTGTCTTAAGCTTTCAATTTATGTCTCTGTAAGTCAGAATTTTTCCCGAAGCTATGTTCCAGTAGTTCTCACCCAAGACATTTGCTGCTATGATTTAAAGTCTCTACCAAATGTTAGCTTTTTCTGTCATGAAAACTAATTTGTCAGTTTACATAAAGACTATTGAATAGCCCATAATTATATGGCCTTAGCTACCAGGTGAGAAAGGAGGATCTTGCTAGTAAAACATATACTTGGAGGGCAGGGTGTAACCTTCCCCCAAACAGCAAAAACTTGTCCTGCCAGTTTCATCAAGCAGCCTCACCTTTAAACTTTAATTTTATTGTAGAAAGTGAATCAGGTGAGCTGTTGGGTTTTTCCCAGGAACTGAATATGATGTTAGAACGTAAGAATTATTCTAGCATTTTAAAAGTCGATTAATTAATCACTACAAAATCAGAATGATAAACATGCAATATTCACTTTCTTATGTGAAGGGAGGAATTTCTTACAGTTATATGTATGGAAATCTTGCATTATTTTTGTAAAATCATGTATTAGATTTTAGCTTAAAGCATCCAGCCTCCATACATAGCCTCAAGTGGAATAGTCTGATAATAGTTTTTGTCATGCAACTAGTTATACGTGAAAAACTAAGTTGGTACAGCAAATTATGCAACTAAGGACCTTTTTGCACTTGACTCAGTGGGACTATTGGATTATGCTCTCACACGGAACAGATGCACTGCACAGAGATGCTTCTAACCCAGAAGTGTCTCCATGCATGCTGGAATGTCCCTTGGGTGGATACTTGTGGAGCACTAAAATATGCTCCACAGATCTGCATGCTCCATTCACGTCTCTTCTGGGAGAACAGAGCATGGCACGGGGTGGCACAGCTGCAGTTGCACGCTATGCCGCTCAGTTGCTGTGGCAAAGGAACATGCCCTTTGCCACAGCAAGGCAATCACAGCATTTTCACTTACCCAGTGCTTGGGGAAGTGTCATGTAAGTTTCAGATGCATCAGGCATCACAAAGTGCAGATGCCAGATCTATCTAGACGTTAAACTAGAAAAAGTGCAAAAAAGCCCTAGGAAGTTCTAGCACATCTCTTTGTATCCTCCATACCTATCAGTAGTGGTTTTTTTGTCTGATCAGCAAAGACTTTGAAGATGCCTTGACAAAAGCTATTTTTAAGATTTCAGAATTCCATTCATAAGGCCTTACTTTTGCAATTAGTAGCAGCTAGGGTGCTATATCAAACTTATTCAAAATCCTTTATTTATGAAACCCATGCAGTAAGACTAAAAGGAGACATCCCTTTGTGGCTTAATCATTTGTGCTAACGTTTTGCAATTCCAGATTTCTGAACTGTAATTGCTCAAAACTAATAAGGCCAACGCATTCTTCATAGTTTCGGTTCCTTTTTAGACATGAATGCACAAATCTATATCCGGAACAGAGGGATTTTGAAGTAAATTGTGTGTCGCTATTGAAAGCAGCTTTCATCTGCTAATGTAATTAAGTATTGCAGTGCTGAATATGATAAGTATCTTCCCATTTACATTCAAAAGGTAGAAAAAATGGTTGCTAATAACAATTTTTTTAAAAATGAAAGAATTAAATACAATTTTTGAAAGGCAGATTGAAAAATTCGTACTAGTTAGGAGTACCAAACTTTTGGCCTGTTTGCATTAACAGCCTAGTGTGATATGGCAGTACCATATCAGGCTGATAGGTAGGGATGTGCATGAATTTTTTTTTTGTATTTAATTCGTATTCATTTTTGTATTCAATTTGTATTCATTCAAATAGATCCCCTTCAAATATGGTAGAGTTGTATTTAATACGAATGTTCACTCCCATACAAATCCCATATGAATGCATCAAAACATGCAGATTGAATTCAAATGTCAATCTTCAAATATGCCAACATTCAAATTGAATTTGAATGCCCAAATTTAGCCATTCATATGAATTTTGGATGTTATGAATATTCGTGCACATCCCTACTGATAAGGTTAAGGCACAGAGGGAGCTCTTCATCCTTCAGGTTCAAGTAAAGCCATGAACCAAACCACTAGCAATTAAGTTGCAGATGATCAGGCCAGGCCAGATGACTATGGCAACAGCCACACTAAAATCCAGTATGTGCCTGGATGTTGCCATGGTGCTTATGCCACAGTGTGCAAACATGCAGCAGCAGCCACACACTTGCAGCATTGTACCAGGAGAAGGGTGCAAATTCTGCTGCCTAAGGGCCACATAGTCACTCCCGCTCAAGCTGTGGACTACATTTTAGCTGGTTTTAGCTAGATCCACAGCTAGTTTGAACCAGGGAGAATTTGGTGAGCCCTGGGACAGAGGCAGCAGTGGCATGAGGATTCACTTATGTGCTGAGCAGACAATGCTCACTAGACGGTTAAGTGCAAATAGGGCCCAAGCCTCCTATTTGTGATCACTATAGTTATTTTTCATATTGAAAGGGCTTTAAAATGTTATGAAACATTTATCCTTTCAACCAATTTATGAGGAAGATTTATAGCAATTATTTTTCCCACTGCTGTGAATCTGACGTTGAGGGCTACCTAAAATCCTTTCATGGGGTAAGTTGCTGTGGGGATAGGACATGGTTCCACTTGAAGGCATCTGGAAGAAAAAGGCCTCTGTCATTGTGGATGGCTTGGCCAGCCAACACACTTTCCTGTCTTAAATGCCACTTGGCAAGGCTATGGTTACCACCAAGGCTTTGTATCTGTGCATGAAGGGCAATGCAGCAGTTCCTTTGCTCACCACAGTCCATATCAATTGACCACTGAGGCAACAGAACACAACAAAGCGTGTCTCCAGACACAGTCAAAGCTGTGCAGTAGTTCTGGTGTTGCACAGGGGCTTCTAGTCCACCAGAGTGGGAGATCAGAAGCTTCAGAGTCCCTGTGAAACACCTTCCCATCTGTCAGATGGGAAGTTTGGTTGCTGGCACTGGCAGTGGAGCATTCCATACTAGGTGTATGTGTGAATGCTCTGCTGCTACCCTTCGTTGCTTTCATCCTTGTCTGGATGCACCCAGAGTGAGAGGAAGTGACTTCAGAGTCACTCCTCCCACATTGACATTAGGCAACTATCCGCCCCGCCCCCCAAGTGCTAGCAGTGCCTCCCAGATGCTTTGGTGGGGTAAAAAATGAAGATCGATGGCTCTGGTAGCCCAGAAAAGGAGTCTTCCTTGTGTAATGGTGATTCAGACAATGATTCCCAATGTCCTTTGATGGCAGTAAATGGTACTTCAATCTACAATGGATCAAAGCACAATGAGTCATCACTTACCATCTGGCCTCCCATGACATGACTGAGCTTGCTATTCAGCACAGTGCAGCATGGTCTCTGGGGGGAATCAAGCTGAACCACAATAGTCTCTTCACCTATCACCACAATGGCAATATGTAATCTGACACACTTGGTGCCTGGGACAGTGAGTGCAGGAAGTTCTCTCCAAACAAAACATATTTATTCTATGAACATCACAATTTTGGGATGTGTTTGAGCCCTAAAAACGCACAACCTTGATGAAGGAGATGAGTATGAATGACTCTTAAGAAATACTCTTACCTACTGTTTTCTGTTGCTCACAGCTTTTGAGTTCTTATAATGGCTACACAAGAAAACTAACTGTACTCATGTATACTTTTGTCAGGTGGTGGAGAAGATGGGGGTGAAGAGGATCTGCCTGATAGGGCAACTCAGACTGTCCCTAAGGGTGGACCAGGTGGCACACGTGATGCGCAGCTTGCTCAACGCATTACCAAAGGAAAGAAAAACCGAAGAGTGCTCTCCAACAAACCTCAAGACTTCCAGGTCAAGGAGTTATTAAATGATCTGTACTGCTGTGTGGTGCCAACTTGGTGGTAGATCTGTGTGCTCATCTTGGTGTAAACCTTGCTGAATAGCAACAGAATAGCTTATTTGTTATAGTTGGATACCACCAAGAAGTGCTGCATGGGCACTTCAAAGGTCACCTCCATTCAGTTTTCTTATCAGCCCTCATATTTATCACAGTTTTACTTAAATTTCATATCCCCCTTTATATATTAATTATTGTTATCTGTTTTTCTTGCACATTTCAGTCTTTTTTCCTTCTTTTCTTTAGTTTGCTTTCTTTTAATGTACTCAGATGCTTGATAGTATATCTTCCATTAAACAATAATAAAATATTAGTACTAATAAAAATATTGGTAGGAGGAAAAAAGCTGATCCATTATTAAACATAGATCTCTTCTCAAAAATTTCCAGAAGCTCTTGTTTAAATCTTGGAAGATTCTTTTCCCAGGTGTCTTGTCTTTTGGCTGAAGTATACAATAACAAAGGAGTGGTAGAAGTAAATCTCAGTGTTTAATAGTAAAGTCTGGAAGTATTTGTTTTTTTAAAAGTACCTTTGCAGTGTGTTGTAAGAAATGGAGCTAAAAATGAGGAGGCTGTACTCCATAAATATTCTCCATGATTTAGCGGCTCCAGTGTGTAAACAAATGATGAAACATGTCCTAGCTACAACTTCATCTTGTCCAGTAATGTTTTGCATACATGGTTTATGTACATGCTTTCTCTTTTCTTCCTGGCAAAAAAAAAAGCTGTGCTTACCTATGCATTATTTCATATGCTGTCTGGAATTAGTGAAAACTAAATGCCCTATTCTATTTTTTTAATATGAAAACAATTAGTTTTTCAGTGCATATTGTCAGAATAGCCCAAAGAATTCACACATCAACTGAAGTATGCTAGAGGGAGCTTCAGTTTATTGAGCTAATAGCAAAAGACAACAGGATGCGCTTTGCCTGGCTCTAAGAAGGTCTTATTGCCCAGCTTTTAAGGCCAGGCCAGAGAAAGTCTAAACAACTGTCTTCATTGCTATGGGAACCCAGGGTCTGGCAAGAATGAGAGAGGGCAGGCTCCTCTCGCACATATAACAAAATCTTTGTCCCCCGCCCCCCCCCTTCCTGTCTTAGATTCGTGTTAGAGTCATTGAAGGCCGCCAGCTGTCTGGGAATAACATAAAACCAGTTGTGAAAGTGCATGTCTGTGGCCAGACTCATCGAACAAGAATCAAGAGAGGAAACAACCCTTATTTTGATGAAGTGAGTATTACACAGTATGCATCTTGCTAATCCTGCTGAATGGTGTCATTTTTGTAACATGAAAAAATAGACATTTTAGAAACACTGAAAAAAGTGCTTTAAAATGTTAACTGCCACATGGTAGTGTTCCTAACCTACCTCTAAGGATTCTTCTATACAGCAAGAAGCAATTGCAGGATCTAAAGAAGAAGCCATAATTGCCTCTTGCTACCACTACCACATAAGGTCGTGGCTTTCAATTATGTCCACCAGCTCCTTTCATTTTCATCACTCTTACAACTAACCGGAAACCTCCCAAGTGCCTGTTGACTTCCCCTTTTTTCACATGCTTGGCTAACTTCCAGGTTAGCTCTAAGAGCAATGCTAGTGAGCCAGCAGACAGGTAAATCATGTGATATTTTCTGCTGAGTCCTTCCCTGCCAATTTCCAGGCCTGTTTCTCTAGGTAGGTCTCTAGATTCCTCAGCAACTTGAAGAACCAGGTGGTATCAGTGTACAGAAGCATGGTACAGAACAGGGACAACTCTGGTGTTGGGAGCACACATTAGTGGCAAGTGTGAGATTGGGCCTAGCTACACACAAACCTTACCTCCCATTTTGAAAGGAAATTGGCTTGAATTTTGTGTACAGAAACGAACCAGCCTTTTCTAGGGTGGATAACTGTGAATGAGTACTGGTTTGTGTGGGGATGCTAGGGGAAGTGGGGGAATTAGGGAGTGATCCAGTTTGTTTGAACTGAGGTTCGGTCTAGCTTGATACAGCCTTTATGTTGGCTACTGCCTCATTTGCAAATGAATGAACATTTAAATCTGATTACAGTGGTCATTGTTTGCTTGTGACTCCACCAAGGTATACCTTGGTACCCTAACACTGGTTTATTACACTCTGGTGACAAGAGCACTTCTCCAGTTGCTGCCACATCTCTGTTCTCCATACCTACCCACAGAAGAGGCACCTTAGTTAAAGGTGCAAGGAATTTTGAGATATAGGCCACGGTCACGTCTTGCTGAAATAATCCATCTTATTAAGAAGCCAGACTCTAAACACACTGACTCCGATCACACCCAATACCTGATAATCCTTCCTTGGTTGGTCCTCAGTTTGGGTCACTATTCTCACACACTTCTGTTCCCATCCTGAGACGCCTTTATGAGATTTTTTAGCTCTCCACCCCTCTCCACCATCACACTCTGATAGGATAGAAGATCTGTTACCCAACAGTGTGCAGTCACACATTGGGTGAAAGGGAAAGCAAATTCATGAAGTAGCTATTCACCATAGAATGGTTCAGCCCCCTTTAGTCTTCTTCCCCGATCACACCCAAACAATGAATACGGATAACATTCCATAGTGGCTTGAGACCTGTAAAAATCAGGACTCAGGAAAGTATGACTGAAGGGAGGAAAATGTGCAAATAAAACAGACTGGACTAAAAAGGTGTGGGCATTGAGGTCCAAAGACGGACTGAAGAAGGATCAAGTGTAGGTTTGACCACAGCCATAGTGAAGGATACGTAACTGTTAAGATTCAGAGAAAGGCAAATAAGGCTATAACCATTGGGTTTCCCAAGAAGCACAGGGTTATGCATTAACATGATAAGCAACATATTACCTCAAAATGTAAGAGGTTCTGCTTCCGCTGTTGGGGACAATTTCACCCCTCTCCCCACCAAAATCTGTTAGAAATCTTTACTGTTACAAAATATGAACTAAATATCTAAGCCATTTATCCTCAAATGTCTTGACAGATGTTTTATTACAATGTCCACATGACTCCTTCAGAACTCTTTGATGAAACAATTAGCATCCGGGTAAGGAAAACCAACAATAGTCATTATAACTGTATTACTATTCTTGAATGAATATTAACGATTATTTTCTTTCATTTGCTTATAGGTATATGACTCTTATTCTTTACGTGCTGACAGTCTAATGGGAGAATTTAAGGTAAGCATTCTAAGTGTTTCAAGTTAAGATAGCTTGAAAAAGAGGGATGTATGTTGTCTGCAAAAGATAACTGGTCAAGGTATTTTTTCTTGGTGATAAAAAGCTGCTGTTTGGATTGCATTTCTGGAAAAGCAAAGGTGCAGCTAAGTTGAGCTTGACTCCTATATTATAACAATAATAATAACAACATTTATTTGTTTAAAATATTTTACATCAGTTCCTTTTCTAAAATCTTGAAGAGGTTTTCAGTAAAAAATGCCAATATGATAGAAACAGACAAATGAGTGCACTTCATAAATATATTATATAAAGAAGTTGGTGGGGGGAAAAGACCATGCTGGTAAGGCCTGTAAACATATTGCAGTAAAATAAACAATATCTTGAAAGGGAAAAAATAGGATAAAGAAAGAATAAGCTAAAACATTTAATCACAGGTCCTCACTAAATAACTACTTGCAGAAGTCCTATAATTACATTTAAAAGCAGGCAAGAAAGTCTTCAGTTCTGTTTATTTAAATTTACTGAAGTGTATGAAAACAAAAGGTTTAGTGAAAGGAAACAGACATAAAAGTAATGTGCATTTTATTTTCTCGTTTCTCTTTGACTTTTGAAAACGTAATATTCTCATTCTTTGTTTCAGATCGACATTGGTTATGTCTATGATGAGCCAGGTAAGTAAGCATCCAGAAAATATAAAAGCTTAAGTTCTGAACTCTCTTTGCCATGCTTTTAACATTGTTGCACTTCAACACCGACACCCGTAACTGCTTTGTGATTTGTTAGGAGCTTTTATTTGAGTCACTTTTCTCTCTTTTGTAGGCCATACAGTCATGAGAAAATGGCTTCTTCTAAATGATCCTGAAGACACAAATTCAGGTGCCAAAGGATACTTGAAAGTTAGCATGTTTGTCCTCGGAGCGGGAGATGAGCCACCGGTAGGTGAACTGATAACTATTCTTCTTGTGCAGTCATGCTTAGTAGTCATAAACATTAATTTATCTTGGGCTGGGAGCTAGGTTTGCGAGGAGAAGGAAATAGATGAGTGGACCTGCTTACTCTATGTTTCTCTTCCCCAGTTCTGCTTGCTCTGCTGTTTTCCACCCTCTCGCCAGCGTGCTTCTCTTCCATGGCCTTCCTCATCGCTGCCTTTCGAAGGTACATCTGGCTTCCCTTCTCCCTGTTTCTTAACTTCTGGGTGTAGCCCCCTCCTGCTGGTAGTGTTCCTTCCTCTTCATCCCATTCCTAGGGGGTTTATTAAATCACAAAGAAGAATATATAGTAGAATATACTGTACATATATAGCGTATATGTGCTATGTGTGCGTGTGTATCAGTAATTTTAGGAGGTTCTCAAAGTTATTAAAATGGAAAAATGAACATGCAGCTGTACTGAAGCAAAATGGCAGAAGTAGCTCCATGGCACAGACTTGACTATGCCAGCAGCTCTTACTTCTCTTAAATCCAAACTTCTGCTTAGCCCGGTTAAAGAAGAGTAGACTTTCACTTGTCCCTAAGAGCAATAAACCAGGTTTTGTATCAGTATTACTGAAGGAACACAGTTACAACCATATGAAATGATACTTGCATTTTTGTATAGGTAGATGCTCTTCATCCAACCAAATCTCACTCAGTACTTGAATCTACTGGATCTACCAGGATCAGAGAGGCCTCTTAAAAGTGCCTTTTATCCTTTTGCATGCTTCCAGTGCCATACATAATTTTTTAAAAAGCAAGACAGAATGTAGAGTCTCTTAAATAACCTTAACTCATTCAGCTATGTCAAGCAGTACTTACTCCAGTACTTAAAATTCCCTGAGCTTTTATTCAGATCCTGGAATTTAATCCAGCACCTGGACTTTCTTACTAAACAGAACTTTTCAAATCTAACCCTTACTTCACCAACTGAATTCCCAGGGAAACTGTGCTTGTTGAGAACTGTGGAGAAATTATGAAACAACCTATATGACAAAATAAGTCCCAATCCACATATTCGGAACCCTTTCTTTCTGCTCCATATCTGCCATATTCTAGTCTTACGTATAAATAGACTCTGCAGTCCTTTCTGCATTTACCTGCGCTAAATCTGGATCAGTGGGTCTAGAATAAGGAGGCCCTATAATCCACATTAAGATGCTCCTTAATTCAGATCAACAGTAAGTGCAGAAAAGGTCTGTGACTCACTTCTACATTCTTTCCATAGATCCTGATTGGTCATAAGGATGCATAATTTATATCCTAATAGATAGGGCTTTAGGACAGGGACAAGGCTAGAGCTCTCCAGATGGATCGCCATAGGATGTGCCTTCCCTAAACCTGCTGATTTCCACCACCAGTCACATTTACAGTGTAGTTCCCTGGCTTAGTCTTCCTTTCCTACAAGTTATCTTCTCCCACAAGTAAGAAGTAAAGGGCACGTCAATATGCACATTTTGGTCCAGATTGAAATTGAGTTCGGGAACGGTTGTCCCCATACATTTTAGATGTGGTCCGATTTCCACGGACCAAATCGCCCACACCAGGACCAAATTTGGTACTGGGAAAAACTGTTCTTGTCATACCTTGGTGTCTCAGCACGCATTGCTTTGCGAACCAAGCCTGTGCATGGGGACGGTCCTGGGCTATTTGAGGAGATTGGCATTCATATTATTGGGAGGTCAGGTTTCATGCCCTGTGCCTTGGAGATCGCAACTGCTGAGATTTTTTGGGAGCAAATGATGTTAAAGCCGAAATGATGTGGGGGTTGAATGGCCTTCACTGCCCCATGAGACTCTTTTATACAAGTATTCCAACCCCCTTCCCTGATCGCCAAGGCAGGCAGGATAATGGTTTCATTTTTTTCCATGGCAAATATTCCATCCCTGTTTCCCAATCGCTAAGGTGGGCATGATAATGGCTTGATTTTTCTCCCTTTTCTGCTTGCCGGGTGTTCTCGCGGTTCCCAGGTGGAGTGGAAGTGTGCAAAACTGTTCAACTTTCAACTGCCACCAAATCTCGTAGTGGCTTTGCTCAAACAGCTGGGTTTTTTTAATTATTATTTTTGCCGTTCAGTCCTGACTTCTCTGTGCCGCTAAAGGGGCTGGGATGCGGCATTTGCTGCGGGTGGCACAGTGGTGGGGTGATGGCAGTCTGGGTTTCCAATGAGGAGAGAAGGGGTGGAGAGGAGATGGCGCTGCCCTCCCCCATGCCGGGGTTTGGCACGGTTTGCAGAGGGGCTGCTGTATCTGCACTCAGCCCATGTTACCGGGAATGGCATGGGGACGGGCAACATTCAATCTCAGTCCCGCATCTGGTTAAATACAAGTCCAATCAGAGCCAAATGGCTTGCATGGGGTCATGGCCACAGTCATGTATTTGGAAATCTGCATTGCTCATTGACATATATAACTAAAAACTCATGAACACAACTAGAAAAGGGGATTGATGCATGCAACTGAATATTCAGTTTATGTGAGTCATATACAGTGAGCCTTCAGTTGTGTTCCAAGGGGCAATTTAAAGTGTCTCTTTTGAAACATAATGTTAATCCAGCTTCAGTCCACTTTCAGAGTGAGAGAACAAATAAGCAAAATGACAACCTGTTTTCTTTTGGCATTATCCATCTCGGAAGATCCACCTTTGGTTGGGAACTACAAAGTAGTCTGAAAGCCCCTCTTACAAATGGTTTGTTTTGGCTTCCTATTTGCCACTGCAAGACACACTGGAATTCTCCTTCTATGGAAAAGTCAATCTAGTCAATTTTTTGTCTGGAGCGTTTTGTGTCCACTAACCTTCCTATCAGTCAGTTAAAATTAAAAGAAGGGGAAGGGGAAAGATTCATTTTGGACCAATTAATATCAATCTCAAATCAAATGAAAGGAGCTAGGCCACCTCCAGAAGCGATAATGCAGAATATAGTCGAATCTATTAGTTCAAATTTTTAATTTGAACTTACGAATGTGTCGACAACATTTGTATGTGCTCGTACGCCTCGGTATGCATCCCATACACATCCGTACACATCCATATGCATCCTGTAGTTATCCCCATTTTCGTCCCATACGGATCTGTACAAATGCGTATGGATGCGGGAAAGATGCGTATATCAAGTATGCATTGTATACAAACCCATACACATACAAATGTCTAAATAATTCAAACGAATAGATTTAAAAATTCAAAATTTATTCAAATGTTTACGTTCGAATCTATGGACATTCTATTTGAATTTGAATGTTTGAAATTCAGATAAACTTGATCGAATGTCAAATGTCTTTGAATAATCATGCACATCCCTAGTCGTGGTCACACTCTTCCCTTTCATCAGTCCATCTTTAGGTATGACTGTTCACACCTTTTCATTTCTATCCATTTTATTTATGGACTTTCCATGCTCCATTTGGAGTTTCCTGAATGGAAAATGGATAAAAATGAAAAGATGTGGTCAGACTTGAAGATGGCCTGAAGAAAGTTTAAAATGAAGGTGTGATCACAGCCTCAGGAGTGGCTTTGAGAAGGCTTTGAGGTGGGATTGTTCACCTACCAGTCTGCCCCTCTCCCCTCCTTTCAACACTCTGTGCTAGAAAAAAGGGATTAGAAAAGGCATGGGAACACAAGGGCCATACACTATGTCTCTGAGTCGCCCCTTTGGTCATGTCCGAATACAGCCACAGACAGGTTAATTTCCTATAAAAATACACCAGATACCAGGAAAAATGGTTCTAAACTTTATCCTATGGAATTTCAACATGTTTGCTCTGTCAAACAAGGATTTGTTTATTTACTGTTGGCTTTGAACTATAAGATAATACATGCAATCTGTCCCCAACAGGTGGAAAATAGAGAACGGGATAATGAAAATGACGACGTAGAAAGCAATCTTTTACTACCAGCTGGAATAGTACTTCGATGGGTCACTTTCATACTTAAGATCTACAGAGCTGAAGATATCCCTCAGAGTATAAATTTTATTATTTCCCAGTAGTGTATTATTCATATTAAAATTCTGTGCAAACTTTCTATACATATATAGAAGACAGCTGTGTTTAGGGATTGTTTAAGTAGGGGATTGATGGGAAATCAATTTTTCAGACTTCTGGGTGATAGTAATAGTAGCAGCATTTTCTCCTACCAAACCGTATTATCAAAACCAGAGGAAGATGAATCTGCCCCTGAAGATGTATCTGTTTGTGTGAACTGGCTCCCAGTCAGCTGAGCCATACTATAGGGCTGCATCCCCAAGCAATAAAAAAACCTTTTAAAAGCTTCTTTTGCCATGGAGCGTCTCCATGCACGGCTTTTCTCCGAGCTTCCAGCAGCACAAAAGGAGGAAAATGCGCGGGAAAAAAGTGCCCTTTAAACAAGACTACCAGCGCACATTTTGGAAGCCGTGGGTATTCCTAGCAACATTGTGCATGGAGACGCTCCATGGCAAAAGGGGTGGGGAATTGGCGGCCAAGATCTCCGAAAAAAGCACCCTGGCTCTGCTGCCTCTGCCAGGCTTAAACATTCACACATCTCCTAGAACTGCAGCAGCTTTCCTTCCTTTTCCCTTTCTAAAGATCAGAACTTTTAAAGAGCCAGAATTGGGTTTGTTATCAGGTGTGAAGTGGGTGGATTGCTACAGTGTAACAGCTGCTGTATGGGGTGGATTTTTACAGTGAAATCACTATCTTTGGAAGCAAGCTCTGGATCCCAAAGTGATAAATGTTTCTGGTGGGTTTTGCAGCCAGGGGAGACGAACAGAGAACTTGTAAATATGGCTATTTTTCTTTTGGACTTGTTGGGGGTTGTCTCCCTAGTTGTGGCCGTGCAGATCTCAGTCCCTCCCCGTTCCCACTGGCACCCTATCAAGCAGAGAGGGGGCGGGGAGAAAAAGATGCGGGCAAACAAAACACCCTTCCTTGGGGATGGTAGGTGCGTTTAAAATGTGTGTTTTACTGAACTTCATGGGGATGCTTATTCCAGAATTGAACAGCACTTTTAAAGTCCGTTGGCATAGAGGGACAATAGAGAGGCAAATAAGTTGCTTGGTGACGTAGCCTAGGTGGGGCATTTGTGCTTGGATACAGGCAATTGGGATTTGCAGATAAGGGCTGTGGGCCATGTGTGAAAGTGGAGCCATCAATCTTTGCTGTTTGCAGATGGCAGGTTCCCATTCTGTGATATAAACTGGAATAAAATCCTGGGCAGAAAGGGCTGTACTCTCACCCTGCTTCTGCTATCATGTGGGCTTTTCAAACTAGGCTTCCAGATATTTCTGAGCAGTAACTTTCAGCATTCTAACCATCCTGTGCCAACCCTAATGGAAAGCTCAAAATTGTTGTTCATGAACATCTGGTGGATTACAGTTTGAGATCCACTGCCTCTGCGAGAACTGTCTTCTCAAAACAGAACCAGGCCAATAGAACTGGCTTTGATCCAGTTTTGTTGAAACAAGTTCTCTTTTAAAGCAGTGAGCATCCTGCCCCTCCTCTATTCACTTCAAATGCCATATGGGTGGTACGGGTGGGGACTACAAAGCAATCTGCTCTGTCAGTAAAGGTAAAGCATAGAGCCTTAAAGTTGGAAAAAATGAATTGCCATTCACCCCACTCCAACAATGGCCATGCATGCGAGGCATTGTCATAGCCACTGACCCACTTGGTACACAACTGTGGCTACACCGCCCCATCCCATGCACTGTTCACCTGAAAGAGGTACAAATAGGGCTATGTTAGCTGCATCCCCGACATGGCTAGCATAGCTATGGAGCATTATTTAGTGCTCCACAGTAGGGACATGCATGAATGTTTTTTTGGTATTCAATTCACATTCATTCAAATAGATTCCCTTCAAATGTAGTGGGATTCAAATTTGATACAAATATTCAATCCGACACAAATCCCACGCGAATGCATACAAATCCCATACGAATCCCATATGATTCCCATACGAATCGTAATACAAATGTATTGAAACATTCTAGTTGAATTCAAATGTCAATCTTCAAATGTGCCAACATTCCATTTGAATATGAATGTCTGAATTTGGCCAAATTCATGTGAATTTTGAATGAATATTCATGAATATCCCTTCGCCACAATCATCTGGCTTGGTGACAGTCTGGCATGCATGGCACTGCATCCTGCTTGGAAGCAGCTCCAGGCAGTGCAGATCCTCCCTGCTGGAACATCCTGAACCTCCCCTGCTGGTTCAAGTGTGAAAAGGCCACTATGTGCTCTGGATGTTCTCCATCTCCAATGACTAGTCTGTTGTTACCATTTTTCACTGCTATTCCTTTCCAGTCACAATGCAAAATTGATCATTATTGTATGCTTATTAAAAGAACAAGCCTTGTTATAAGACCTTTATTGCTAAAAGTGATTATTATTATTTTCTTACCTATGATTTCTATCTAGTGGATGATGCGTTTGCACAGACAGTGAAGGAAATATTTGGAGCTGAAGCTGATAAGAAAAACCTTGTCGATCCATTTGTGGAAGTTTGTTTTGCTGGGAAAAAGGTATATCATTAAGTATCTTAGCTAAGAGTTTTAGAGACCACTTTTTAATAAATATTTGTGCAGATGGGTGCAAGTAACAAGAATTAATTGTGTTCCTATAAACACCTTTTGTGGTTTTAATATTACATTTTTAGGAACTTACATGAGAGAAAATGATAGTTTCTCTAACTGAAAAATACCTGTGTGATTAGAATTATGTGTACTTGTGAATTAAGGAGAAATAACATACACAATAGCAGCTGGTTTATAATGCCCTAGTTCAGTGATGGTGAACCTTTTGAGCTCAGTGTGTCAAAATTCGCAAGAAAACCTAGCTTAACTTGGGTGCTGTGTCACATCTAGAAATATCCATAATTTTGTGATATTTGTGGTTCTAGCAAAAATGTTATATTTTTGATATATGTATTTTATTAAAAGCAAAAACAAATAATTCTTTACATTTGCTAAATCTTCAATTGAAAATTGGTATTGTGTACACTTCAAGAACAAGCAAGCACTACACGCCCAGGTGCCAGGGTGACCATGTGTGTCACCCAAAAGGGCTTGGCGTGTCACCTGTGACACGCATGTCATAGGTTGGCCATCACTGCCCTAGTTCATCATTATTCCCAGAATGGTCCTATCTAAAGAATCTTGTGCATTGCTATAGACTTCATGTTGATAAATGTATCAATAGTCCTGACAGTGTTCACCCCTGGAGTTAAATAAAAAAAAAGGTACCTCAAAGGGAGCTCAGAGGTTCTTCAGGGGTTGTACTGTCAGACCTCTGTTTGTCCAGACCACTCTAATGCATGTGAAAAGCCACAAAATAATTTTTCAAAACATATTAGAGGCAGTCTGAGGATGGGATGAAAGGGGTATGAGAATACGAGTGCTAGATGCTTCCACCTGCAAGACTCTTTTAGCCTTTGGATAAATAATGTCAACTTTGGCAACACTGATTGCTTGTTGTAAAGACAGAGTAGGGTGTATCTCAGGTTAACCTCCAACCTGGATTGTGTTTGGATTGCTCTGTGTTCAGCCTAATTCACAGATTTCTGATTTTACCCTGTGCCTCGGTCACACCTTCACTTTAAACCTTCATCAGTTCATCTTCTGATCACAATGCTCACACCTTTTCATTTCTATTTATTTGGAAAGTCCAAATTGAGGGAGAAAAATCCACAAATGAAATGGATAGAAATGAAAAGGTGTAAGCATTGCAATCAGAAGATGGACTGAAGAAGGTTTAAAGTGAAGATCTGATCATGACCCTAGAGTATCTAATCTCCTGAACTTCTATAGCTTCTCTTTCAAAACAAGGTTCTTTTATCTGTTCAGTGCTAATCAGTTGTACTATATAAAACTAGCAATATCTTTTAAAGACTCTGAAAATGCTGCCACAGTGGTGAAAATTTGTTTTATCTAGTAAATTTTAGTGCAGCTCATTTTTGCTTGAAGAAAACCTACTGTATGTCTAGAAGTATAACACACTGATCAAACTTCAGCATCATATTGTTTTTATGGGCTTCCTCCCTTCTAGGTTTGCACAAGCATAATTGAAAAAAATGCCAACCCAGAGTGGAATCAGCAGGTTAATCTTCAGATCAAGGTTTGTTGAATTTTAAAATAACAACAAAACCTACGGGGCTGTTATGTTTCCTTTTTGAAAAAAGACAGTGATTAACTAATGTGGATTTCTTTTTCTAGTTCCCATCAATGTGTGAAAAAATTAGACTGACTGTATTCGATTGGTGAGTTCTTTCTTAATACAAGGCTCCCTATAATCTGAATTTGATGGCTGAAGACCCCATTGTAGATCCCTTTAATGGGGTCTACAGGAAATCCTCATTATAGGTCCTGAAGGACCCATATGATCTGGATTTCCTTAGCTGCGGTGCAAACAGATGTGTCTCTAATGGGGTCTGTAGTGGAAATGGGGTCATCCGGCTCTCAGTCAAATGGGTCCTTAATGGGTGCTATAGTGGGTACTTATTGCCAGTGGAAAAACACTCCATGATTCACTTCATCTTACTACAACCCTTCTAATGCCTGAGGTACAGTTGTTTAGTATGAATCATAGAAATTATTCCAACTGTTTTATGGTTTAGTATGAATCATAGAAATTACTCCAACCGTTTTATGCTTATGTCTATCAGGTTTATTTCTAGTAATGTTACTCAGGTGCTAATGCAGCAGGAAATAGAGAAAGCCTACTGTATTCTACTTTCCTTACAAATTTTATAAAGAAGTATACATTGCGCCATCTCATGGCTTCCAGCGGAAACTAAACAGTTCCACTGAATGATAATTTTCTGTGTTTTCATTGTGCAGAAGCAGAATCTGTAAAGTGGAGGGGGTTCCTCCTGTGTATACAAATACTGTGTTGGTAGCTAACAGCAAAAAATGCCATGTGCACTGTCCACATGCACGCCACCGCTCCTGGCCACAGAAACATTGCAACTGAGGAACCTTTGACCCCCAGCTACAGTGCTTCTGGCCAGGACTCTTTGGGGAAGCACAGGAAATGGCCCGGAATGTTGCTGTGCTCCCCAAATAGGGCCACATTATTTGGCAGGAAGAAAGTGCTGCAGGTAAGTCTGCACATAGTGGTGTGGGGACAAGGCACAGGCAAAAGTGTTGTCACAGTGCTTTCTCCGGCTCCACCAGTAAAGTGCTCTTAGCAGCGCTTTGGGTGGTCTGTTTACCTGATGTGTAGGGGGTCATGTGGACGCTGTAATTTTTGTTTCCTTGTATGATATTATGACAACGTCATGCATCTTATGCTAGAGTTTGCTACTGTAGTGACCTCAACAATTACGGAAAGCAATCATAGTAATAAAGAAGATCTGGTGTATATTTAAAATAAGGCATATTCGGGAGTATAGTAAAAGCTCTTTAGTGTACAAGTGCCTCCAGACATAAATAAAAATATGCCAAGCTTGCCTTGGCATCTTCACATTCTCCCAATGCTCTAGAACAGCAGGCTGGGCTCTTCTGACCATGTGGTCGGCCCACTCCCTCTATGAGAGGCCTACTGCTTCTCTGAAAGACTTGCTGTTCCTGGTGAGGGTGGACTCTTGTGAGATCTCGTCCAGACACCCAGGAAAAGGGGAAATCCTCAGCCAATGCTAAGTTGGAGTTTTTTGCTGTGCAGCATCAGGCTTTGCTGAAGCATTCTAAAAAGCTGTCTGCACTGTGGCATAAGAACATAAGAAGAGAAGCCTTGCTGGATCAGGCCACAGCCCATCTAGTCCAGCATCCTGTCGCACACAGTGGCCCACCAAATGCTCATGGGCATCTCAAGCAGAGACAAGGACAAACCTTCTCCTGCTCTCGAGTCCCAGCAGTGCCCCAGAAGCGCCCCAGAAGTGGCAGCTGCTTGAAGGTCCCTGCAAAGTATACCTCCTGTCTGGATGCACTGCTCTTTAGTAGAGCCTCACTCCAAGTGACCATGTGAATAGCTCCATGCCTTCCTCATGACAATATAGATGTGGCCTGCCATTGCCTTTTTCATATCTGATGCCAAAGTACATGCAAGTGGATGCTCTGCCCCAAGCTAGGGTCATGTATCATGTTCTGATACAAATGTAGTACAGTACGCACAAGTGAACGTTTAAAATGAATACTCATGTATTTAATTCCCTCATATGATCTAGGGATCGACTAACAAGAAATGATGTTGTGGGTACTACTTATTTAAGCCTCTCCAGAATAGCTGCTCCTGGGGGAGAAGTTGAAGGTAAGGTAGCCTTTTATTTAGATCATTATTATTCAAAGAAGATCCTGTATGTTCCAAACCAAGATGATCAGGTAGAAGAGCATTGAGACACGTTCTTCATTGCAGGTCACTGCAGTGTCCTGAAAGACAGAAGCTGTTGGAAATCCATCATTGATCAGATAATGAATTTAGATTGAAAATATTAACTGCTTCAAGTTAAGAGTTCAGCACTTCGCAAGGAGATGGGGCTTTTCTGCAAATACTGATAAACTGTTACAGTGCAAAGTCTAGGCCACAGGGATTTTTGCATTTCCTTTACCATCTGCTAGATGGGAAAGAAGCTCGATGACCTAACATTAACTAGTGCTTGCACTTGCAAGTGCTAAGTATTGATAGCCTAATCCCCGCACAGTCGGCCACTCACCAGAGACCAATCCCAGTGCCAGTTCTCTTCTGGCCACCACCATTTTGGCTGTGGCATCCTCCATGACTGTGCATGCATCAGTAGCACCACCATGATGATGCTGATGCTCTGTGCACGTGTAGACACATCTATGGTTGCCCAAGGTGCCAGCACGCTTGCGCGGCACCTCAGACGACCCCAGGGCACTGGAAGAGGTGCAGATAACCAACGGCTCAGACTCTCCAGGTAAGCTTAGGGTTGACGTTCAACAATTAGTGAACTTCTGGGAAGGCAGAGCATGCTTAGAGGCTGTGGCAGTCTCCTCCTAGGGCAGATGCCCTTCCCCAGAAGGTCACTAATCATACACTACTGGCTGTAGTGCAAATAGGCCCCACTTCTGAGCATCTGTCTTCTGTATTTCAGTGCAGACTAGATAGGCTATGCCCCCTGCTAGACCTCTCTGTCCTCATTTGATGGTGGTGGGAAGGAGGGTGGGAGGGGCAAAATGACTATCTAGACTAGGATAGCTGTAGATCTTTTTAAAAAGATCTACTACAGTCTTACTTTTGTAAATTGGCCCAAGAAGGGTTGCAGGAGGGTGACCCATTTGAGTCAAAGGCCTTTCCTACAACATTTACATTCCAAGAGAGGGTGCTTTTTAAAACTTATTTTCTACTTTAGCCAACATTATGCAGAATTGGCCTGATTCCTGTGCAGATTGTTCCCTAAGGAAGAGTTCTAAAAGTGTACTCTGCAAACAAAAAATACATAAACAATTTCACTTGGCTTGGATAGTAAAGGAATTCCAATGAGATTCAAAGTCATTGCTGACATTTGTAAAAACCTATCTTTTACAGCTGTATGTGGGAGTTCTCTTCATTTTTTGGTTTTTTTTTGTCAGCTTCTGACCCATTGTTGTATTTGTGTGTGTGTGTGTGTAGATATAGATATATAGATAAATAGATATATAGATATTTGGTTGACAAATAGCTCACCATGTAGTCCTCATTTTCTCCACCACAGGATTCCACTAATAGGTTCATGGTAAGAAACAACAAAGACTGCGTTCTAATATATCATGTTTTGGGTAGCTTGGCCTATATAGTCCTGTGTCCTGTTTAATGCTATGTAGGGTTCAATATTCCTTTTTGTTGTCAAAAAACACTGTGCCCCTTTCTGAATGGCATAAATCATCTCACACTGACCCATGATGGGCTGGGCTACTGGTGGCCCACACTAAGGGCCATCTTATTACAGGTAACCCGAGGCTTAGAGTCAAAGTTCCTAGCCTCTATAGTTGCTGGCCAGGGCTGTTTCACTAGGTACCAGGGCACTGCTTCCAGGTACCTCGCGAAGTGGTGCCAAGGATTTTGGCTTCAGTATAACAAACCACCTTGTCTCGTATACCAATTATACCGTGGGCAAGAGGTATATGGTTAGAGCAAGGTACAGCGCCATTTTTGTGCCATAGTCAGGTCCAATGTCTTGTCTCGTGTGGATGCAACTTTCTACCTGAAGATATGACCTTCCATTAGATTGGTCTGCAGTGCAGACAAGGCATTCCAAGGGGTCTGCTGACCCAGAGTGAAAAGGTTCTGTTTCTTTTATTTATTTCTGCTTGCTTAATTTTTTAGAATTCCTGGTATATTTAATTTATTTTCTGGTAAAAACAATCATTCTACTTTTGATTAAGAATTGCCAGTGCTGAAGTCTTGACATGAAAAAGACTTCACATCAAGACTTCAAGACTGGCAATTCTTAATCAAAAGAATTCCTTTAGCAGAAAAAAAAATTCCAAGCCATAACATTGCATGTACAATACATTATATGGCTTACTAATATGCTTTCATTTCTGCTATATAAAACCAGTCATGTGAAAACTGTTCATCTATTCCATCTTAAAAGCCTATTTAACTAAATAATTTTTTAAAAAAGTAAAATAAAAATCTGACATCCATTTTGATTACTCACATACTCATTAAGTACTACTGTACATTATTTCTAGAATCTAAACATATCAGTCTTCTATGCTAGTCTCCCTCTATACTGATAAGGACACTTCAGGGTTTGCAAAATATTGCCATGTATGACTGTGTCCCCTTGCACTATATAGCCCAAATTGAATCCAAATTCGGTAAGGAGCATCCCTATGCAAAGCCCTGTAACCGGAATATGCGGACCAAATTGTCCAAATCCATGCTAAATTTAGTCGTCTAGAAAACTATTCTCAGCACAGTTTGGGAGCTGAGCCCACATCATTTTGGAAGCTGAGTCCATGCATGGGGACGCTCCCGGGCTATTTGGAGAGGAGATTGACGC
The DNA here is from genome assembly GCA_023333525.1 of Aspidoscelis tigris stejnegeri. Classification (NCBI taxonomy): domain Eukaryota; kingdom Metazoa; phylum Chordata; class Lepidosauria; order Squamata; family Teiidae; genus Aspidoscelis; species Aspidoscelis tigris. The sequence goes on along the minus strand of JALMGA010000002.1, from coordinate 82,307,875 downwards.
CCGCATCATTAGCAAGTGGGGTTTCATGTCCTGTGCTCACCGTTCCTGTCCTGTGCATTGGGGATCACAACTGTTTGGGCATTTTTGGCAATAAATGGTGACTGAACAGAAATGAGTGTCTTTCTGCAACCATTATTCCATCCCCCTTCCCTGATTGCCAAGCCAGGCGAATGTGCAGGACAAATAGCAGCTTCTGAAACATGCATACAATATCTGGGCACCCCAGTTTTGTGGTGAAAGATGCAATTGCCATCCCATGAGTCTCTTTCCGTGACCATTATTCCATGGGGAAACTGCATTTCACATCTCTGAGGTGTCTTTGAGGCTGCTTTCGGAGGCGCCCCTGTTATTCCAATCTTGACATTTTCCTCTTACCCAGTGATATGGTCATAAATATTGTAACAGTGCCAGTATATTTCTCAGTTAGTGTAAAATAAGTAAAAATGAAATTAAAAGTAAGTAAAAATAGTGCAGCACTCAAAGGAGCAGAAATGCCTCTTTGACCAAGGCCGCTGTTAAACCTATCGAGAGATTATACTTCATATACTTCAGAAGCGAGACCTGGGGCTACCACAGTGATTCACTTTGATTGGAATGTTTTATATGTTTACATGTAGTGTTACATGTGAAATAATTTGTTTTGTTTTTTATAATATATAGAGCTTTCATCTTCGGGAGCTGGGGCTTCACCGTATGAAGGTTCATAATCATATTTTGGAATGTAATATGTGATTCAGTCTTCCATTCCCTTTAAATCCAGATAATTAAACTATTTGCATATATTTATATTAACTGCTGCAATGTTCCTTTGGTGCTTATGGCAATAATTTTGCATTGCTTGGGCTCTGGAGCAGGTTTGCATGGAACCGCTTGACTTTGCATGGCTTGGCTTCAAAATTGAGCATGTTTTGTGTTTTAAATTCATAACACATGTCAGATACAAGAGCTATGGGAATATTTCTTTGTGATTTGGGCTAGGAAGGCTCTCTAGGTTAAATCCAAGCAGGCACACGGACCTTAGGGCAGTTCTGAACTGGACCAGCAAGCATACTAGAAGTCTCCTGTCTACACACCCTGCTTAGGATCTCTCTTAGACTTCACCATTATGCAGAAGGGAGGCTCCTAGTATGTTTGCTGTTCCGGTAGACCAGCCAGTGCAGAATTGTCCTTATTTCAGAACCCAGATAGTCATGTACCTTTAGTAGATTGGTTTATCCATTGGGTTCTGTGGCTGGTTTTTAATGTAAATATTTTCAAATGCGTAGAAGTAAATGCAAAGTTAAGGAATTACATCTGAAATGTATGAAACTGGTCCTTTTAACTGATTTGAGATTCTCTTCAGAACTGTACTCAAAAATTTGTAGCACAGATCACCAAGCAGCACTGCCTAGCAAGACAATTAGGAACCACTTATCTAAAGATATTTAACAGTTAGGTGCACCATCTCATTTAAACTTTGGCCTTTTCTGCTCTTACCTCAGTTAATCCATATTATCTAGATCCATATTAGCTAGAAATGGATTAGCTAGATCTGGATCAACCACAGGCAGAGGCATCTGCATTTAGTAGGCTTTTGAAAAACAGATGTTCTAGCATAGATATAGACCGCATTTATTTGAACTGGATCTACTCTATTCCCGTGGAGAGGTTTTGTTCTTAGCCGTTCCTTGGTCCAGATTAACAAATGCAGAAAGGGCCTTTGTTTATGTGAATATACCATTACATTTTCTACCATACAAGAAGAATAATATTTTTTTTTTCAGAATTTTTATTCTTCAAATTCTCAGCACATGTATTTGGGGAGGAGGGCTACATTTTCTTCTTACTAAGGGGCAATTAACAGAGGCATGATTTATATTTCGATCCTATTGAAATAATTCAAGGAAAAACAGTGTGACCAAAAAGATGGAAGAATTTCTGCATTTTTAGGAGCTAATTGGAAAAGGGAATATCAGCTGGTATTAGAGATGTGCATGAATGGGGTTTTTTGCATTCAGTTTGTATTGAATTGAATGTAAGAAAATTCATATTTGTTCTAATAGATCCCCTTTGAATGTGGTAGGATTCTATTTGTCACAAATGTGTTTGTACAAATACATACGAATATCAGATACAAACGCATACATATCCAATACCTCTCTTATATGTATCCAATACTTATCCACTATATATCCCATAACATATCTGTTATGAAAGCATCAAATCTGCCATGAATTCACTTTGAATCCACGTTCAAACCATGTCGAATACACTCTGGATCCATTACGGATGTGACTAGGATAGCCGCTTTCCCACCTCCTCATTTCACAAATGTTCCGAAGCTTTGTACGAATTTTCCAAAATATTAGTATTCATATAGATGTCAATGTACGAATGTTGTAAGATTTGATTTGTATACTACCGGTAGTATCCAAATTCATATGAATTCGTACAGATATCAAATGTTAAGAATATTTGAGCACATGCCTAGCTGATATGGCTTGTCATTCTTTGCTACATCTTCTAATATGTCTTTTTTGAAAGTGCTCTTGCAATTTGACTTCTTTCCCATGTAGCCATGATGGTTACCAACCTAAACGTAAAATGAACTCTTACATTTCACACCTTGGGGATTTCCCCACGGGCTGTTAAAACCCATTTAGAAACACGTTAAGGACACATACAGAACACATAAGAACTTGCTTTCCGCACAGGAGGCTGGATCCGGGACCCTTTGCAGCGGCCCTTCCACACACCAGCGCGTACGATCCACCCTTAATTGGGTTTTGCCGCTGAAAATCTGTTCTTCGTGAAGACCTCAAAAATTACGTCTTCAATCTAGCCCCTTGCCTCAATCCATTTGGAAGCAGGACGCTTCCGCACAGGGAGAGGTGAGGGGCTGGATGTACTGGCGGCCGCCATCTTGGGGAGGGCGGAAGCAGGCTGGTTTGCCTCCTTCCACCCTCCCCCGTGCACCGCTCGCCAGCAGAAATGCATGGTAACTGGCAGCTGCATACTCCAGTCCTGCGGCTCTGGGGTCAGCGTCGACGGCGCAGGAAGCTGGATCCCCTTTGGAATGGGTGCTGCGGCCTCCTCACAGCACCCAGGGGAGCCGGCCAGCCTGATCTGTCCTCCCTGCACGTATACGGATGTGTGGGGCCTCCTCAGATTCGTCCTTATTTTGGACAGATCCTCGGGAGGACAGATCACCGGGAAACTGATTTTCCTAAATCTGTTTCTCAGCGGCATGTGCAGAAGCACCCTTACATTCAGTAGTGTGGGAAGCAGTTCCAGTTGTGCCTTGATGGTGCTATAAGTCTGTTCTTTCTCCCAATCTAACATTAACTGACTCCACAAGTCCTCTAACATCAGGTACAATCAAATATTTTTATTATCACAGGAGTGCACTGCTGAGCTAACTATTCACTTGTGTATTCTTGAATAACACTTCAAATAAAATGAATTTAAACGTTTGAATGCACTGATTTTCTATTCTGAGGTTCACTGTCATATATAAAAAGTAGTTCTGGTTTAATATTTATGTCATTTTCCAGCAGCCAGAAAGGCTGTTCCCTGAGTGAAAGAATAATGAATATTACCGAAGAGAAAAAAAATCTAGTTGCATACACTGTTTTCCTGTCTGTGCATCTTTTGATTGTAGACGAAGCTACAGGAAATAAGTTTTTTTCATTCTTTTATTGTTTTCTTATGAGATATTGATATATGTGTAGCACAAAATTGGTTTATTCTTTGGTTTGCTTTTCCCAGAAAGTTGAGGTTAAATTAAGTGTTACCGTTACTCTCTGGTCAAAAGGTCTCTGGATCTCCTGATCTAGAGACAGCTGCTTTTCTTGACGTGAACAGTGGAGACCAGAGGCATATTCTCATGAGGGCCTCAGGAATGCGAGTAGGATACCCTAGGATGAAGCATTTGCTCTGCTGGGCCAGCGGTTCTGTTCGGAACCACCCCGGGCCGTCCCAGGGCGCCCACTCGCGTTCCAGGTATACAGCACAAAATCATGCTCTACACCTGGCCCAGGGCGTTCCCAGCTGTCCCAGGCAGCCCCACAGCTGTACGGGAGGGAGAACATTCGCACTCTCCCTCCTGAACAGCTGTGGGCCCCACCCCCAGCAGCCGCTATTGGTAGACGGGCCCAAGCTGTCAGCACTTCGGACCAGAGGCACTGACAGCATGGGCCCGGTGTACCGCACAGAGCGGCACATTGACCTGGCCGGCCATGCAATCACTACGACAAGGCAAGTGGCTGCGTGGCTGGGGGGAGGGTGCCACCCCTCTGGGTTACCTAGAGCCCGCAGAAACCTCCCCCTGGACACAACCCCTGGGCTGGGGCCTAGTGGGGAGGCACACGCACGCGACCTATCTCGTCACCACTGGGTTCAAAGTGGTGGGCCCAGCCAGTGGCATTGTGTATCTGTGTGTACTGCCGGTTCTGATTGGCCAGCTACCTGTGAACCTGACCCAATGGTGGCAGGTCTGGGAGGGACGTCACACCCCTGCACCGGCCTTTTTGGCAATGGCCACTTGGGGACATATTCTGCATTCACACATAGGAACACATCCCCACATGTTCCTTACCTACCTAGGTGTGAATGGGGAATGCATCCCCGTGTGGCCTAGCCTTCGTGCACTACAGTGTGTGGAAAGTGAGGAAAGACCTCTATTATTCTCTGCCTTTTATTTTCTACTGTGCCTCCTTAGGGAAGCAGATTTGGCACTGTGGGTATGTAAGGGATTTTTCCATCACAAGGTCAAGATGGATCAGGGTGACCTTATGAATGGATGAAGTAATCCTGTATTTTCATTCATTCATTTCTTTGTTTCTTTGTTCGTTCATAAATATATACATACATGCGTACATACTGCCCTTCAATAATATCTCAGGCTGGTGAACAAATAAGATAATACTCAGTAAAGTGTACTTTTTAAATAACAACATTACTACTATGCAGTATCTGAATGACTATTTTTCCTCCAAACCCATAGAATAAAATGTTTTCATTTTACTAACAACTAACATTTATTTTAGTTGGCTTTAACTCACACAGAGCAGTGGACTTTAATAACTATAGTATGTTCTAATCGTAATGTTTATTTACTAGTTAATACTGGAGAAAGTGAAGTGGGATTCTTACCAACCTTTGGGCCTTGTTACCTAAATCTTTATGGAAGTCCAAGAGAATATACTGGATTCCCAGATCCATATGATGAGCTAAATTCAGGAAAGGTTAGTGTTTGTTTTCGATATCTCAGAGTCAAAACATCTGTTCTTTGCAGCTTAGTTTTTAAAGACATATGTTTTAATGTTATGATAAATACATAATAGCAGCCTTTCGGTATTTATTTACTGGGTACACTGGTTAGCAATTGTAAACTAAGGCATCCAGAGAGGGTCAAAAATCCATAATTGTTTTGTAATTGCCAGACATGATCATGGTGCCCTCGATATAGTCCCAGAATATAGACCCGATTTATTGGGTTGTTATTCCAGTAAAATGAACTATCATAACATAATATTTTATTACTCCGTAATTCAGCTCTGTCTAGATTACTGTGTGAGAAGTACAGTGAGAGTTCTGTGTGAGCTGTTGATAGCTGATAATACTTCACCTGATACTATTGGTCACTTGTACGGTGCAACAGGAAGGTTTGGTCATGTGAAAGGAAATCTCACAGCTGTAACATCACTCAGCTGCTGCGGCAAATGCTAATGAGCCAGTTTGCTCTAGGGGTTAGGGAGCCGGACTCTTATCTGGGAATACTGGGTTAGATTCCGCCCTCCTCCATGAAGACAGCTGGGTGACCTTGGGCTAGTCACAGCTCTCCTTCTGAGCTCTCACAGACACCTTAGAGGGTGTCTGTTGTGGGGAAAAGAATAGGAAGCTTTGTTGGCCGCTTGGAGTCCCCTTAAATGGGTGAGAAAAACAGGGTAGAAAAGCTAACTCTTCCTCTTCTAAAACCTAGAGTATTGATCTAATGTCTAGACAGTGTGTCATAATTTCAGATGTGCTTTATATTTGGAAAATCAAAAAACGGCAAAATAAATAAGTTATGTCTGGAGGAAGCCTAATTTGTGTCTTGTTAGGGAAAAAAAGTTGACTGCTTCAGTTTTCCTTTTTTCCTAGAAAGAATACTGAATATGATCAATATAATTTTTACCACCTTGGTAATTAAAAAGCACACACCAATGAACAGTCAATGGCCAACGAACTGAAAATATGGGGGTGAAGAGGCACGTAGGCACAGTGTATCGGTCCTGAAGCTGATATTGATGTGTATGAGAACAGAACTGGGTTTGAGGCAATTGAGAGACTTCAAAAACACCACGGCAGTCCATCACCCAAGTTTCTTTGGCCAGTGCTACAAAAGTTTACCCTTCAGATTTCATAACTCTAATTTTTTTACTAAAGACATTCTCTGAGGGCCTTTCTGAACTTACTGGTAGTCTGGATCTAGAAGGTGATTACAGGCAGTTTAAGGGAGGTCATGCCCTCTTCTGGCATGCTCTGTCTGCACAAGATGAAGCATAGTTCAGACCAAGAGGCTCAAAATGGTCTCCGCATTTGAACATATGGGGTACTATCTTGTGGTAAAACATAAAGGAGGCATGTGGTCAGCACACCTCCATCGTCCAAACATAGCCTCCTATATTCCCTCTAAAAAGCACTAAAAACTATTGCTGGAAAGCCCACTGCTGGTTGCAGGTTTTCCAGCAATAGAGCTTTAATGCACCATTTCCAGTGTGTGGAGGCAACAGACACTTCCAGGTATTTGGTGCTGGCCAAATACCTGGATGTGTATGTCATTTTAAGCATGAAAAGACAGTACCTTGACTAGGAAGTGATAATTATGAGGGAGTAATATCCCACATTATCACTTTCAAGTGGATTTTCCCGCTGCCTTCTGGAAATGACCAGAAGAGGTTCATACTAGGTTTTCCCATCCTTCTTCCCTGCTAAGCAGTTAATTCTTGAAATTCTACTGTGCCTTCCAATGCATTCATATTGCACACAATGGCTGTGGTCACACCTAAGGTTTAACCCAGCTTCAATCCACCTTCAGAGCAAAATAACCAGTAATTTTCTTTCCACATTATCTATCATAGGGATGTGCCAGAATATTAGAAATATTCGTTATTTGATCGAATTCGGCCAAATTCAGACATTCTAAGTTATTTACACTGAAAGAAAACAGCCTGTCACTTTGCTGATGTTTTCCTTCATTCTGAAAGTGGACTGAAGCTGGATTAAACCCTAGGTATGACCACAGCCAAAGACGCATGCTGAAGGGAATTATAATAGACTCCCACTGGGGTTATTCACTTTGTTTGTAATGTCAGAAAAAAATTGTTGTTGCTGTTTTTAAAATGTAAACATTGTAATATGTACAAATTCAAGAATGCAAATTAGATTCGTAATATATATTTTATACCAATTTAGCAGGCTAGATAGACTGAAGTTTTCTGGTTGTATTGTAGGGAGAAGGAGTGGCTTATAGAGGTAGAATCCTAGTTGAATTGACTACACTACTTGATAGCAAACCCCTCAGCAAAAAGATTGATATGATACCCAGTGATGATATTCTGGTTGTTGAGGTAAGTTCTATTTACGTTTTCTATGTGAAAGCTACCTGCCCTGATTAGGAGATTGGGTAGTATTAAGGTCAGCACATGTTTGGTTCTTCAGATGACTGAATTAATTTCCAAATGACTAGTCATGTAAATTTTATAAGGCTCAGAATTTTATAGCCCAGTGATAGCCTCCGAATCCCTAGGGAAGCACCAGCACTATCTAAAGTGCCCTTTTCACCTGCCTGAGCCAGAACATCTCTGCCATGTATCAGGTGCTGGTTCTGATGGGTAAAAATGAGTTTTTCATTGGTGCCATTGTCCTTCTCCGTAACATTGATCCTTAGGGAGGTGCAAGAATATTTGAAACATTCAAAATTTGATCAAATTCGGACATTTGAATTCGAATAAAATGCTTATACATTCATTTTTTAAACATTCAAACCGATTCAAACATTTCAAATAGTTCATACAAATTATTCAGACATTAGTATGTGTATGGATACGTACACATTACTTACATATCCGTATGCATCTTATCCGTATCCATTTGTACAGATACATACGGGATGAAGACGGGAAGAATATGGATGTGTACAGATGCATACGGACATATACTAATGTTGCCAACACTCTTATCATCAAATCTGAACTGAATATTCATACGAATAGATACGAATGTATTCAAATCGGTTCGAATTTGAATGCCTTCTTTTTTCTCTGTTTGTATAAATTTGGACATTTGAATATTCAATTTGAATTGAATTAAATGTCAAAAATTGCATTTTTTAACACCCCTAGCCATGTATCAAACCACAATAATTTGGAACCTGGTTGGAAAATTTTAACTGTATTGATTTACTGAGTGGGTAGGAGAAACAGTACCTCTTGGCATTGATAGTAACCTTTGGCTATGCTTTCATATGTCTTTTCTCCTGCTCTCCTTCGGACAGAAATATGTTGGCATGTATTTTTGTACATATTTTTTTTTTTTACTTTTAAAGACTGGTTATTAAACTGCTACTGATATTTGAATCCATAGAAATATCAGCGCAGAAGAAAGTACAGCCTCAGTGCTGTGTTTCATTCTGCCACCATGCTGCAAGACCCAGGTGAAGCTATCCAGTTTGAAGTTAGCATTGGGAATTATGGAAATAAATTTGACTCTACTTGTGTACCACTGGCATCAACCACCCAATACAGCCGTCCAGTGTTTGATGGTGAGTATTACTGACAGCCAAACAGCCAAACTTAACAATAGATCATAATTTTGAAAATGTGATCCTTCTCTCATTTCTGTTGGGTGAGCATCGCTTTAAGAAGCTCTCCTAAAGGAGAGGCTCTCCTCTTTAAAAACTTTTGTGATCCTTTCTGCACTTACCTTTATTTTGGACTATGGACCACAACGTCCACTTCTGGACCTCATTGGTTCACGCATTAGTGTGAATCTGTGAGATCCTGTCCTCCCTGGTTGGGGGTACATTCCATTTAATGCAGACAGAACAAACCTTTCTATGGTCCAAACCAGCAAGCTTAACTGATCCAGATCCAGTGGTTCGTACCATGGGCCTTTCAGTGCGGAAGAGATGTCCTTTGTTGGTACAGCGATGGAGAGAACAGCTGTATTTGTGGCCATAAAGAACACCACATGGCTGTCTATCTGATCATGGTTTATGTTCAGCTCCAAATGCAGCCCTGTTTGATATGACTCTGTTGTTTTAGAATTTTGAATTTAATTATAATCATGCTTGTATTCAGTATGGTTACTAGGTGATTTGAAGACCCAGATGTGGGTGGGATGGGCTGAATATGTGTTGCAGAGCAAGTTTAATGGAAGACCACTAATTTGGTAGTTACATGGTTCTTGCTTTAAAGGATGTTGCTGGCTTCTTTATAAAAATCTCTCCTTTGAAGATTATTTATGATCATTGCTTTATGGGACTGTGTAAGGCGTGAGCCTGCCATTAGTCCAAGTGAAGTACCTAGCAACCTCAAGTAGGACAAAGCCTGGGAACTCTCAAAAGTAATAGATTTCAGCTTCCAAATAATGCATGAATGTTTTGCTTCAGGAAACTACTATTACTACCTTCCTTGGGCAAACACAAAGCCAGTAGTGACACTGACTTCATACTGGGAGGATATAAGCCATAGACTGGACCCTTTAAACTTTATCCTTGCCATAGTGGAAAAATTGGTAAGTTCATGGCTGTGCTTCCTCAGGTCAGCTTCTCCAAAGTCTGCTTTTGCACAGGACTCAGTCCATCCTGGGCAGCCAGTCTGTTTTCAGTTGCCCTATATGTGCGGGGAAGTGGGCTAGAGGGGGCTGAACTGCGCTGGGAGGGAGGGATCCAGCCTTCCCTTCTGCCCAATGCTTGGCTGAGGGTGGCACGCACACAATTTTTCTGCACATCTCCCCCTTTATTGCATCCTTTTGCGATTCTGCTGAACTCCCAGGAGGTACCATATTGGTGAGGGAGGGAAGGCTTGGCAGAATAGTGTAATCACAGCGGTAGTTTCTTCTTTACTTGCCAGGCAGTTTGTATTTTGCTTGTCACCATTCCTAGGATGGTCCCCTCTCCCATCCTGCCCCCCCCATTCTTTCCTCTGACCACACGCTTGCGGACTCTGTGCATCTTTTAAAAATATATATATAAATCTGTTTTGTGCTAGACTGATAAAGCAATAGATCACATTTCTTTAGTTACTCTCTCGTGCTTTTACGGAAGACCTGGAGGGATTTAAAAAATAAATGGCCAGAAAAGCACTGTTGGGAGGGGGAAAGAGGGAAAGAGTGGAGCAAGAGTATAAATTATACAGTTCCAAGGACAATGTATCTTCCATTTTCCTTCAGCAATGTGCAAGGGAAACAATGTTTCATTTCAGTAAAAGAGAACATCAGTGCTTCAGCAGCCTTAGGGAACACAGCAAACTACAGCCTCTCATTTTTCTATGGGGAATGGCTGTGGAGATGGAGGTGCAGGCTGGCTGAGACATGCCTCAGCTGCATCTGTTTGGGGACACAGTCCTCTTACCCCAACAGTATCCCGTGTTAGTATCAAGTTTGCCATCAGCACCACAAATCTCCAGGTGCACCCTATTACCACTGTTGATTGACAGAGCTTTATCCTATCGGAATGCAGGTGGTGCTGATGCAATCAAGAGGGGTGGAGAACTAAAGAGTTGTATAAAGAAGTGTTGGGGAGATAACATGACAGGTGTGAGCACAGCAGCCCAAACTGAGGACGATCTGAGGGCTGATTGTGAGGAACTGGGTGTGAAAAGGATTAGGATGGCTTCAGTTCAGTTTCTTAACAGGATGGACGATTTCAACAAGGTGTGATCAGGTCATATGTGTCATTCAGAGCTAGAAAAAATTCAGAAACATTTCTTCCCCAAAAATCTAGTAACTAGACAAATATTTGGGGCATCATGGGATGGGAGGAAGAGATCCTTTTTTTCTGCTACTTTGGACAGAGTGTGAATGAGAGAGAAAGAGAGAAAGATATTTGCTCCATTCTTATGCAGACCTGGGCAGAGATTGCCTGCCCCCCCCCCCCCCCGCCACCCATGCTATATGATTCTTTCCCTTCTTCATCTTCTTCTCCTTGAAAACAACCGGCACTGAAAATGGTGGCAGTAGAGCAGACTTAGCAGCCACGTTTTGATATCTGCAACCAGATGCTTTGTTCAGAGGCTACAACAAGACGGTGGAGAGTAAAGGTTAACGAATATATGAGAAATTTAAAAACATTTTAAAAATAGGGAGGATATCCCAAAGGACCTTTTAAAGATAGGAAGAGGAGACAGAGAGAAAAACAACATTAAAGCTTTCAGTTTTTAAAACAAAAGCACTGTCTCTGAAGCCCAAGGGCGCCTCCCTTTCATGGCATGTTCCCCTGCCATATATCCCAAATGTGGGGGGCAATGATTAGTACAGATAGGAGGCTCAGCACTCTATATGCACTTTCTTCTAAAGGTGCTATACAAGTGTGGGCTGAAGTATCAGTGGGGAGTGGATGTGAAATCACATGGAAAAATAAACCTAAATAACTACTTCACGTGCTCCTATCCCAATCTTTAAATCTGTAGCAAGCAAACATAGCGGCTTTAAAATCAGGAGTTCAAGCAAAAATGCCAGAAAACCGGTTGGCTGAAATATGGCTGAAGTTAATTGATGAGCTTCTGGAGGACATAACGTAAGTTATCCTTTATTTTCATATGTCCAAAATGACTGCAATTTAAGCTGCGTTCCCATGCAATAATAGAAAGCACCGTTGAGGCATCTTAGAGACTGTTTACTAGTGGTCTCTAGTGGTTCACAAGTCAGGCTGCCTCCAAACAGCCGGAAAACCAACTAGAAAGCTATAATGTAGGGTATTGCTCCCTTGCCATTATTGCTTTCTACTCAGCACTGGTCACAGTGTTATCTTGGCACATTTAAAGTGGCACAAATATCTGAGCATTTGGTTGGTGCCCTATACCCAGAAGCATTGCCATCATTGTGCCTGTGCAGCCGTCTGCTCCGGTCTCCACATGAGCGCAGTGGATGGAGTGATACTGCCAGCTCTATCCAAAAGGTGAATTAAAGTGTGTGGTTTTTTTTCTGGAAAGCCTGCCATTAGCACTGGAGTTTCCAGTAGTAGTTTTTAGCACTTTTTAGGGGATGTATGGGAGGACTGTGGTGGCTTTGCCACAGATATGTGTGGTAACCCTGCTTTTGCAGCGCCACAATGCCTTAATCTGACCCTTCCCTTTCTCACGGGCATCCTAGACTAGAAAGAGTCAATTAGAAGACATGCTACCATCTCTGAGGCACTTTGAGCCTTTTTTTCCCCCCCTTATGTACAAATGCAGCTTTAAAGAGATTGGACTAGCAGTTTCCCTATTCAGGGAGGGAGAAAATTTAATGGGACCAATTGCAGGAGACCTGGCATGAATAATGTTTCCTTATGCTTCTGATCTTACTGGGAAGTGTTCCTGGTTCTGCAGCGGTTTCCATAAACTGTTGGCCAATTGCTATTTTATAACTGAGCGGATCTGCTTTATTTTTCTATTTCAGTAAGCCATTTCCTCGCCTCGAAGGCAAGCACAACGTCACAGTCCTTGACACACAGATTCATAAGCTGAGAACCAGATCTCTTGAGCAGATTCAGGAGGCAGTGCTAAAGCTGAGGAACGAAGCCACAGACGTAAAGAGCACCATAACTGCAATTGAGGATTGGCTGGATCGGTTAACGCAACTAACGGAAGAAGTCAGTTCTCTCCATACCTACAGAATAAATGTTTGCTATCTCTATGGGCCTATTCGCACTTGACTTTATTCTGGGATATATCCTAGAGTAGTGGCCTGCTGTCCACACTCTAGTGCAGGCTACAGCAGGCCCCAAGTGAGGCCTACCATAGCCTGCATTAGCATGCAGACCACAGACCCCCGTCCTGAGATATACGCCAGAAAAAGGCCAAGTGCGAACAGGCCTTATATGTATATATTGCATAGATTTATTGGAAAATTGTAATTAAGGGACACAGACACAGGTAAAAACTCTCAGTTTTCTCAAAACTACATTGGGATTGCCACATGTATTCTTCTGTAGCAATCCCAATATGCTCCTAGTAGGGATGTGCACAAATGTTTTGTTTTTCATTCGTATTGTATCAAATGTAAGAAAATTCGTATTCATTCAAATAGATCCCCTTCGATTGTGGTAGGATTCTGATTGATACAAATGTATTTGTACAAATGCCTACGAATATCCTAAGCGAACACATACGTATGTGGTATGTATCCTATACGCCTCCCATAACATATCTACTCTGAAAGCATAAAATCTGCCCTGAATCCACTTTGAATCCGCTCTCAAATCATGTACGAATATCGAATGTCATGAGTATTCACACACATCCCTAGCTCCTAGTAATGTGTTGCATAAGCATTATTGAAGATATAGCTCTGACTCTGGGTTTCCCATTATGCTGGATTGCTTACCTGGTCGGTGATTTCTTATTGTCACTGTTGCAAAAATACTCTTATGTAGGAAGCTGGTGGGGGGAAAAATCAAGGGAAGTAGGCAGGTGCTTACTATCACATGGATACTTTTGCAATAGCAGCGATTCCAAGAAGAAACGACAGATATAGTAAGAGACTAGGGGTGTTTTTCCACTGTCACTAGAAGTACCCATTAAGTACCCATTAATGGGTACGTAATGGCATTTTTGTACCCATTAATGGGTACTTAATAGGTACTTCTAGTGACAGTGGAAAAACACCCTAGGATTGCCTCCTGCTCTTCGGCAGGGAACGTGGTAATTGTAGGATGTAAAGAAGATCCCACAATTTCCTCTCACCATCTGGAGGCACCTTAAGAAACCTGTGTAAGGGAATACTTGGTGTTTGTGGGACTCCCATTGTCATCCAGTTGATAGGCATGGGAATACATTGGTGGACTGGACTGATATGAATTTAAATTCGATTAAGAGAGAGCAATCAGTCAGTGGAATAGGTTGCCACAGGGGTAGTGAGTTCTTCTTCACTGGAGGTCTTTAAGCAGAGGCAGGTTTAGGAAATCATGCATTGAGCAGGGGGTTGGAGTCGATGATCCTAGAGGGTCCTTCCAACTTTATGATTCTGTGAGATCAAAATGGAGGCTTCAACTGAAACTTTGCCTCTCCCATACTCCTCCAGTTCCACTGTGGGTGATCTCTACCTCTGGATAAGTGAGGAAGAGACAGAAATGACTGCCTTTTTGGTATTGGCACCTGGAATTACTCTCTCAGAAAAACTTACTTGCAGTTCCTTCACCATATATATATGTATTTCATCAGAGAGGTTTGTCAAAACCACATTGAGGGCACCTAAACGTCTACTTATTTGTGTATAGATCTAAATAAGCTTAGTGTGGATGCTTACAAAAATCTGTAGCACATTAGAATATATCTGTCATTCTAGGTAGCTATTGTTGTTAGGGTGGCTTGGATTGGCTGTGATATGCTTCATTCAGACAACACTTACTTGAGCTGCATGATTTGCATAATCCAGTATGAAGCATGGATGATGTGAATAAAATGTGTCTGAATGTGCTTTACTTTCAGTTATCCAAATAATGCAGATTAAGTAAGTACAGTCTGGATGAAGCTTCAGTGGTAAGCCAGAATAATATATGAAAGAATCCTCAGGTTGATTTCATCTTATATATTTTTAGGAATTCTGCATGTATGAACTCTTCTGCGCTAATGTCATATATACTATGATGTTATTCTTTATAAGCATGTTATTTGTAGCTGTTGCACCTTTTGCCATAAGTGTTTGGCAATTAATAGGAAATTCTATCATGTTTTATAAGAACTGTTTTCATTATTCTTCCCTTTCCTGAAAATAACAGCCCCAAAACAGCATGCCTGATGTGATAGTTTGGATGATCCGGGGAGAGAAGAGACTAGCTTATGCACGCATTCCGGCTCATGAAATTTTATACTCTACTACGTGTCCTGAAGAGTCTGGAAAATTTTGTGGAAAAAACCAAACAATCTTTTTAAAGGTAATTTAAACTCAGCCATATACACTATTTTGCAAGAACCAGTCTTTTCCTGTAGTGGTAAAGTAGCCGAGCCTTTATCAGAGATGTTATCTCTGGCTCACCTTACCGGCCTTAACTCCAAAAGACCAGAGGCAATGTAGGATTATTTGGTTTATTAGAATAAAAGAAAACTGAGCAAAAGTACATAAAACAAGATGCAGGCAAAATAAAAGAATTCTTCATGCAAAATGCATGAGGTACAAGCCTTAAGTTCCAAAAGCAAAAGTTCAATCGCATCAAAATAGCCATTCAGGAACAGGCTTCAGGCAAAACAGGTTTTCAGCATTATATGCATAGGTAAAGGTACATAGGTTCAAGGTGAGACAAATCAGACGATATGTAGGATACAAGACACAGGATGGAAGGTGGATTACTATATCCTAATTCTAGACAATCACATGGTACAATATTAACCAATGAGATACAAACAAACTGAGGTCAGTGTGGAATGCTTTGAAAGTCAACCGCCCATAATTGTCTCCAAGTGTTGCCAATTTGCAATTATCCCTATCTTTGTTTCTGAGCTCCTGCACGGGTATACCAACTTCAAGGCCCGAGTGCTTCAAACACTTACTAATTGGATTTTCAGTTGGGCAAATGTTCTCACATCCAGGTGTTAACCACCTCTAGGCCAAAATGGAAGGACTTGGGTTTTCATAATAAAGGTGAAATACAAAGATGAAATAAGTCATCCCATTACATTTCCCAACTTGAAATTCCCTGATCCAGTACATCAACTTGACCAATTAAAGGAAAGTGTGAGAAAGAAACCTAAATCCTCACTCCACTCAGGTCCTGAGATTCTGTTAAGCAGGATTTGGAAAGAAGGGGAAATTGCCAAATCTTTATCTATTTGGATGATGGAGAAATTCCGTTGCTTCTCCCAGGTGACAGGAGCAGGACAGATCTGTGGATGGACAGACTGGTTGGTGATTTTTTTAAATGAAGTGAAAAATATAAAGGCAACATTTTGTGTGTGTGTGTTCAGTCCATTTAGAAAAACAGGAAACAGTAATTTTAGAAATGCTCACATTTAAATATGACAGCATAATATGAAATAAACATACATTCATCCTTCCTATAGCATGAACCATGGTTAATGTAGTTTGGGTTATATACAGAACCTGTGGATGGCAGGTGTATATTATGGGATATAATCCGGAATAAGGCGCAGCGCAGAAAGGACTAAGGGTGTGCATGAATGTATTCATATTAAAACTGATTCAAATACATTTATATCTACTCGTACAAATATTTGATTTGTTTTTGATGATACAGATGTCGACAACATTTGTATGTGTCTGTACGCATCCATGCGCATCCCATTTTTATCCCGTATGCATCCCGTTTTCATCCCATACAAATGCGTACGGATACGAATAAGATGCGTACGGATATGTATGTAATGCGCACCTATCCATACACGTACAAATGTCCTAATAATTTGCACGAATGATTCGAAACATTTAAATTCATTAGAATGTTAAAAAAATGAATGTATAGACATTTGATCCAAATTCAAATGTGTGAATTTGAACGAATTTTGAATGTTTCAAATATTCTTGCATATGCCTTGGAAGGACCTCTGTTTGTCTGTGCAGGAGTCACTGCCGCTGTGTCTGACCTTCTGCAATCTGGAAATCTGCCCTGCTCAGAAGAGGAAGGCTGGTTCCACAAAGATTAGAAAATTCCTTCTTTGCCTGCTTAATATTTCTCTTGTTGATATTGGATATCTGCATATTACTTTGAGGGGAAAGGAAACTTCAGAATAGTTTATAAATTCATAATAAAATGCAATTAAATAGATTTTAAACACACTCATACAAAAAGCATTTAAAGTACTTTAAAGAAAATTCCAGCAATAAGAAATGAAGAATTGAATCTGAAGACCTCACATGCTTACTTTTTGCTGTTCCCTGTTCCCTCCCACACCATTTTCCTTTTGTTTCTTGTCTCTGTAAGCCTGAGGGCAGGGACCTGTCTAAGATTAATATAATATTGTAACCCGCCCTGAGACCTTTGGGTATAGGGCGGGATAGAAATACAAATAAATAAATAAATATAGATAATCAGGAACAAGACTGGAGCATGACACAAATTTTACTCCAGTTCAAAGACATATCTCAGCTATCAGCAGTAGAGGAAACAGTCGTGCAGATATCACAGAACGCCTCTGATTTTCAAACTTCTTATGACAAGGAAATATTAACGATGATTAATATCAAGTTCTCAGAATTGGGCAGGGGCAGCCCCATTGTTCTGCGAGGGCAGGAAAAAGGAAAACAGGAAAAGAATTTACAGTCTGCCAGCATTAGTACCCTGCATGCTGTCAAATCCAGGACAATGTTCTGGATTTATATGTTATATGGAGCTAAACTTTATATGCTTTACATTTTACTGCTGAAGTAACATCTGAGATAGGAAAGGTCTGGGCGCCTATCTGTCAATAATGTGTCACTGATGAACTGTGATTATTTCTAGTATTTATGTTTTACTGCTGTTCCATTGAAGGAAGAAAGTTCCTTTGATTTACTCTCCCTCTTTATCCTCCTCTCCTTTTCTTTTTCCTTCTTTATGTGTTTTAGTATCCTCAGGATACCAACAAAGGCATCAAGATCCCTGTACAATTGCGAATTAACTTTTGGCTTGGCTTGAGTGCAGTTGAAAAAAAGTTTAACAGTTTTGCAGAAGGAACATTTAGTGTCTATGCTGAAATGGTAAATAATTACTATGTTATTTTTGGAGCTTGACCTTTTCCTCTAATTAATGAATTTCTTTGGAAAGAACAAGTGCATACTGGTTTGGGGGTGCTCTTGGAGTCATCTTTGTTGATGGAAGCTCAAGAAACCTCCATGGCACGACCTTCTACTGGCCACTTTTGTCCATGCCCAGATAACGTCACATTTAGACTACTGAAACATGCTCTATATGGGGCTAACCTTGTATCCGTTCCGATAGTCGTAAGTGGTGCAAAAGGGGGTGCCCAGGTTGTTAATTGGAATGCCTACCCACTGGTTCCCAATTAGCAACCATGGGTATTTTCACACTTCCCTTCCCGTCCGCTGGATGGGAAAGGAACATGATCACCAAGCGCTAGTCACTAACTGCCCACACTCCACACGATTGATCACTTGCCTGTGATTGATCTGGGGGCCGGTCCTCTTCTGGTGATGCTGACACTCTGCACAGTTGCAGTCGCATCAGGAGGTCAGCAGAGCTGCCAACACACTTGCATTCACCCAGGCATTCCCTGAGGATGTTTTCTCCCCAACCGATCCAATGTTTAATGGGTTTTTAATACTGCGTATATCTTAACATGCTTTCCCCCCATAATTTTAATGTCTACTTTTCTGTATGTAAACCATTTTCAGATACTTTTATATGAAGCAATACATAAATGCCTTAAATTTAGTTGATGCATGAAGTGTTAAAATTCTAAGACAAGATGCCCTGGCATTTTTCCTGAGGATCCATAAAGGGCACAGTCAACCCAGTAGCCCAACACAAGCTGTACCAGGATAAAATCCTATAGGGTGTGAGATGACCATTTATATAGTGGTATGTGAGAGAACCAAATTCAGAATCAGATAACTCAGGAGGGTTTGTTCCAATAATACTGAAAAACAAGGGGGGAAACTCTACATTATTTTTAAATGAAGATGTGACCCCATTGTAAACATGGGGCCTATCTATGGGTCTTTTTCCACTGACCTCCCTTAATCCGGAACTGAGAAGATCTGAGTCTAACGAATCAGTCCTTCAACTAATCTGGATCTAGTAGATCCAGAGTAAGGGTGGTACCCGATGTGTCCCCACGGGCAGTGCAGCACCCAATAGCAATGGGTGCTAGCTTGCCCACAGTGGAAACGCCGGAGCACCCATGTGGCGAATCCGGATTGACTCACATGGGGCCCGCCCGTCACCCACTGCTCTGGAGATTCTTTGATTCTTGTCGTAAGCTCCAAAGATTCTCCAGAGCCTTTGACAAAGGTCCACAGGATTGCCATTGCTCTCATGTGAGGTCCTCTTCGGAGCCTGTGCTATTCTTCAGAACTGGCTTTGAAGCCAGCTTCAGAGATAGTGCACAGGCTTTGGAGCTTTGGATTTCAGGGCAGCCCCCCATGGGTGCGCCCCCCCCCAAAAAACCCCTAGACCTCAATGCCCGATCATGGAAACGGGCTCTGTATAATCCAGATTTCATGCCTAAAGACCCCATTGTAGACCCCTTTAATGGAGGAAATCTGGATTATAGGTCCTGAAGGACCCATTCAATCCAGATTTCCCTAGAACAGGTGGAAACAAATGTGACTCTAATGGGGTCTGCAGTGGAAATGGGGTCTTCCTGCTCTGAGCCTAATGGGTACTTAATGGGTCCCTAATGGGTACTTAGTGCTAGTGGAAAAAAACCCCTATATGGTGCTGGCTATCCTACGCCATGCTGCTCTATGCAATCCAGCCCATCATGAGCCAGACTGTTGAAGAAGTGCTCTAAGGGCTATCTATCCTACAGGTGGCCCATCCGAGTCCAGCTTTTGAAGCCAGGAACAAAAAGTTCATTCCTGGCCTCTGTATTTGTTGGTAGGGCTGTTTTGGCCAAGTGTACTGAAGCAACACATTTCTGGTGGTGCTCCTAGTTGCCCAGTGAAATGGCACTGAGTGGGGTATGCCAGTTCATGGCCCACATGCTGTCCCTCTCCCAGGTGATGAGGTGTCCTGGTCAACTGTTCTGTATTGCAGGCAGAGGGGTCTAGCTGGTCCCCTGAATCGGTCTATGGACCCAATGCAGAGAAAGACAGACTGATTTAATACTGACCACCTTCATAGACTCAGATGAGCTTTAATTCTGATGTTAATGAGAAGTTGCATAAAAAAATATTTCCTTCCTTCCTTTTTCTGTTTCTTTACCTCATTTTTCTCTCCATCATCCCCTCCCTTTTCCCCTTCTTCTGACAGTATGAAAATCAAGCACTTATGTTTGGAAAGTGGGGAACTTCAGGACTTGTTGGCCGCCACAAATTTTCTGATGTCACAGGAAAAATCAAACTGAAAAGGGAATACTTCTTGCCTCCCAGTGGGTGGGAGTGGGAAGGCGACTGGTTTGTTGATCCTGAAAGAAGGTCAGTTTTTTGTTTTTAATTCCTCCACTACCAGGCAATGGGAGGGACTTGTGCAATTTCCTTCAGAGGAAATTTCAGAAGTTGAGAAATGCCATAAAACACTAAGCTGTTCCTTTAATGTTACCCAAATAATCACATTCATGTAGTGGGATTATATTACAATTAGTACTTTCATGGCATAAGTTCAGGGGTGAGTTTTGTGTAAGTATGTGCATTTGTGTGTGTGAGTGTGTGTGTGTGCGTGCATGCATGTGCAACTTCTTCTTAATGTTTCTGTGAAAGGGAGACAGGCCCTTTCTGCACTGGATCTTATTCTGAATTATATCCTGGAATAGGGACCTGCCATCTACATACTGGTGCACACAACTGAAGACCCCAGGCACGGCCTACTATAGTCTGCACCAACATGCAGATGGTAGATTCCTATTCCGGGATATAATCTGGAACAAGACCCAGTGCAGAAAGGGCCACAGTCTGTTCTGTAGCTAGGGGATATGTCACCACTTAATCTTCATTGAACAAAAAGAGTTTATTGACATCACAGCAGCCTTCTGCAACCTTCCCATGGCTGTTAGATGGCCACTCCTTTATTCTGACTATTGGACATGCTGCCATTGATGGGAAACAGAAGCTAAAGTGTTCCAAAAGTTTCACTAGACGGTGTGGGTGTGTTGTTTGTTCTGATTTGTCCAGGTTTCAGCTCCATTGAGTGACCTCTGATTTTAGTATTTTGAGAAAGGGGAAAAGTTCTCCCTAGCCACAACCAGTCAAATTTGCAATAAAAATGCCAACTCTAATTAGGATAGAATGTTAATCTACATTAGCAATGCCTTACAAAAATAAAATGAAGCATCTTCTTTTATTGGAAGAAAAAAAACCCTAGCAACCATGGCTTAGCCCACAGATGGCAGTAAAGAGCAATTTTATGTTCCTCAAAATACCTGTTCTTGATATGCCCTCAAGTTTAAGTACAGTAAAGCGTTTCTTTTAGTAATGGTTTCCTTTTGACTTCACAGCTTGCTGACAGAAGCCGATGCTGGCCACACGGAGTTTACCGATGAAGTGTATCAAAATGAGAGCCGCTATCCTGGAGGAGAATGGAAAGCAGCTGAAGAGAGCTATACAGATGTGGTGAGAGTCACGTTTGATGAGCCAGTCATTTTTGCATGGTTATTGAAGCAGCAGTGTGGATCAATGCAGACATTTTTTTTAGCTTTCAGCACACACCACTAATTAAAACTAAAATCTAAAGTATGTTGAGCTTCTAAAATGGAAATGTAACTATTTCAAAAAAGAACTCACCATCTTGGATTGGTGTTGTAAAACAGGCCTTCTGGCACTGATTGAATATGTTGTAAGATTTTGTTGCAGCCCTCATCACATTGGGTCTAGTTACTAATGAAATGCTGTTAAGTCTGGCTTTAGGGTAATGTGATTTGTGCAACTGTTATGTCTTCCTGAGGTAACTTTATGGCCACAGTAGTAGCATTGCAAATACAGATCTCTCCTGTGGTTACTGTCAGTTGCCTCATTGACTAGCCCTGCAGTGGTACTGTGTGGATGTGTGCCTGCTGTCATCCAAGCCACATTGAATATTTCCACTAGGAAAAGTTTACATGAATAAAGGAAATTCATAGAGAACAGATGTATCAATGTCTACTTGAACAGATGTCTAGGTACTGCCTTCAGTTGGGGAGATAGGGGCTGATTGAAGGGATGTCTCCTGCTTCTGAATGTCAAGAAGCAACTGATGAGCCACTGTGTGGTATAGGATAGCTGGACTTAGATGGGCTGAGGATTGCCCTAGCAGGCCTCCTCTTATGTTCTATGAAATGGCTGTGGAAGTTGACCATTTCCTGTGTTCATCATACAGTGGCAGGTCCTCATGGTGAGGATTCTTCCCTCCACTCTGCTATTATAAATATTTTAATGAGTGCAAACAGTGGACTGAGTGCTACCAGGTAGCAGAGGTATGTGGGCCCTGTGCTCCAGGAACTCTTGCGTGGTGTAACAAGGGCACACAGATGTGGAGGCCTACACTGTTGTAGTAGTTCCACAGTGCCATAGAAGCTCCATGTGGATCTTGCCCAAGATTTACAGCTTGAGTGTGTGTTATATTTCTTTTTTGTCTGTCAATGTTCAAAGAACGGAGAAAAAGCTGTACCACCAGGTGAAATAACCTGCCCTCCAGGATGGATGTGGGAGGATGATGGTTGGATATTTGATATTAATCGAGCAGTGGATGAACAAGGTAAGAATTAGAATAAACAATATAGGTTTTATGCCCCCACTTTTTAAAGTAATTATTTCTGTGAGATTATTTTGAACTTCTTTTCTTCAAGTTGATATGCAGCATTTGAACTGGGAGGAAGTTTCCAAAGTTGTTGATAAAATGGCAAAAGGTCAGCAATGTGAAGGTTAAAAGTCCCATGAGTCAACTTGTAGGGAACCCATGAAGTACAACTTAATGCTCAATTGTTTGTCAGTTTTTTGTAAACCTCTGTACTTCATAGCTTTGGTATGAAAAACAGTACCATCCCATTTATTTGAGCTGCCTAGGAAACATATAACACTCAGAAACATTTCTCTGGGCTTGTCCCCAAGGAATAAAAAGTCTGCCAAGACTCTCCTTTTGCCTCTGAGCGTCCCCAAGCCAGGGTTTTTAGCGAGGTTCCAGCGCTACAAAACGTGGAAATCGCGCGACAAAATACATGCACTTTAAACAACTCTTCCAGCGCTCTTTCTGTAAGTCGCGGGTTTTCCTCGCTACATTTACCTTGAGGACGCTCCGTGGCAAAAGGGGGGGGGATTGCTTGCTTGCACACACAGCCAAAAAGCATTCACACATCTGAGAAATGCAGCAGGTTCACTTCCTTTCCTTTGTAAAAAGAGCCAGAATTGCTCAGAATGGCAACATTGTTTTCAAGGGAAGCCTTAAAAGAGAATGAGCGAAGGATCGCGCTCCCGATCCTGCAGCCTTTTCTAACAGAGAACAAAGTGAAAGTAACTGCTGAAAGTGAATGAAAGTGACTAAGAATGAGCGCTCATATGCTTTGCTAGAGGCAGGAAGCAGTTTCAAGAGACGGAGATCCGGCGATTTTTCCTTTTAACAAGAGAGGGGGCGGGGGGGGGGGATGCCTGGAAAGAGAAAACTGCTACCACGGGGACGGAAAGTCCGTTTAGATCGCGGCTGCCAGGGGGACGCTTATTCTGGAAGTGGAGAGGACTTTTAAAGTCAGCTATAACAGAGTGACTGCAGAGGAATCCGAGAGGGGCTAATAAGTCTTTTGGGGATTCAGCCTCTGTGATATAAATGGCTTTAAAATTGTCATAGAATTGCACAGAAGAAAATTACACCAATATAACTATTCATAATAGCTACAGGGATTTGAATAACAAGGGATGGTTAATAGTAAAGGTTTGAATATTTGGATTTTAATAAACAGCCAATGAACTGATTATTAGAATCATAGAATCATAGAATCATAGAGTTGGAGGGGACCTCCTGGGTCATCGAGTCCAACCCCCTGCTCAAGGCAGGATCTCCTAAACCATTTCAGACAATACAGTCTTAGTTAATACAGTCCTGCAAGAGGGAAACTTACATATCTTATCTGTGTGTTTATAGCCTGGGAATATGGTATTACCATTCCTCCTGACAATAAGCCAAAGTCCTGGGTTGCAGCAGAGAAAATGTATCATACTCATAGAAGAAGAAGGCTGGTTCGAAAACGCAGAAAAGATCCAAACCAAACAACCACATCACGGGTAATGTAGCTAAACCAGAAATTTATCAAGCAAACTTGTTTCTTAAATCACAGATTATTTAGCATTAATAAGTACGGATGTGCACAAATGTTTTTTTAAAATTCGATTTGAATTAAATGGAATGCAAGAAAATACATATTTGTTTGAATATATCCCCTTCGAATGTGGTAGGATTTATATTCAATACGAATGTTCAAACCCATACAAATAAAGATTCAAATGAATGAATCAAAACATTCCATTTGAAGTTGAATGTCAGTCTTCAAATGTGACAACATTCTGTTCAAATTTGAATGTCCAGATTCAACCAAATTCATATGAATTTCAAATGTTACAAATGTCCATGCACATCCCTGTTCATAAGGTCTCAACGCAATTTAACACTTACTGAAGTTATGGGATACTACTGTGTTTCAGAGATGCTGTTATGTACTGTTGTGATTTGGGTTATGTTAAACAAGTTCACACAATCTTTTGTGTGAAGGTGTGTTCCAAAACTGACTTTGTTACATTGTACTGCTTTGGAGCC
The DNA here is from genome assembly GCA_023333525.1 of Aspidoscelis tigris stejnegeri. NCBI lineage: Eukaryota > Metazoa > Chordata > Lepidosauria > Squamata > Teiidae > Aspidoscelis > Aspidoscelis tigris. The sequence goes on along the minus strand of JALMGA010000002.1, from coordinate 82,283,322 downwards.
AGCTTTTCTGGAACCACAATAATGTTCTACCCATTCTACAATCTTTTTTACTGTCGATGGAGCTCAGTAACCCTACTCACTTGCAAACAAAGCACCAGAATAATTAAACCAAACATGGGACATTTCACATGGGAAAAGAAGGTGTCATGGGGTGTTTTTCCACTATCACTAGAAGTACGCATTAAGTACCCATTAATGGGTACAAAAATGCCATTACATATCCATTGATGGGTACTTAATGGGTACTTTTAGTTACAGTGGAAAAACACCCATTGTGTACTTTTACTGGAAATGAGCATGGGTAATTCAGTATCCCCAGTGAGCCGAAATGTTCAGGATTCAGTCCTCTGAGTTTCCTAAGGATGTTCTACATCAATAAGACTGCAGTTACAGACCAAAGATTAACGGTTAGCAGTATTAAGATATTCCAAGATTCTTCATGAGTTAGTAGGTTGTTACTTTCTTTCATAATAGATTATTATATCTCAGTCACACACTTATCTTCACATCTGCAACAGAAATAAGCTAATCACAGTAGTTTGGCTGCTATATTATTATCTGGCTGCTGTAAGTTAATCCCGTAGTTTGGCTGCTATATTATTGCAATTGCTTTTTTAGGGACCCATTTCCTATGAAGATCAAGAAGGCTGGGAATACGCATCCTTGATTGGATGGAAGTTTCATCTCAAGAAGCGCAGTTCTGATACTTTCCGTCGTAGACGCTGGAGGAGAAAAATGGCTGTTTCTGAAGTATATGGTTCTGCAGCTATTTTCAAGCTTGAAGGGGCTCTTGTAAGTAAACTTGATGCTGACTGGTTCGTTGCTCCATTTCAACATTTGTTTTAGTGAGACTCCAGCTGTATGGCCATCAATTTGATCCGTACTTGTCGTATGGTGTGATATGCTTCTAAACTGATGAAACAGGTGGTGACATATCAAAACAAGAAACCCAAAGCCAGGGATCATTACAACACAGCATGGCAAAGAACCAAGAACAGCCTGTGGATCGGGCCTTCTGAGGTGGAGGAAGCAGCAAGGTTTCAGTGAAAAGGCTCATTTTCACATATCTGAATATGTCCACAGTGTGGTTCAGGCAATGAGAAATGACGCTTTCATGCACAGCCTCATGGTGCTCACCAGCAAGGTCCAATCTGTAAGGCATCCCTGGAAGGATTATTAATTATTTAAATAAAAACACATGTTTTCAGGAATATCTGGCCTAATTAATTTGTCTTTTCATTCAAGCTTCTCATTATAAAGATACCTTTATGGATTTAAGAAATGGGGGATGAGTTGGGTTTTCTTCTCCCTATTGTCCAATTCCTTTTCTTTATGTTTGAGGGCAAAAAAAAAAGTGTTTTAGGCTGTGCTCAGATAGAAAAGGGGCACGTCAGAGGCACCTTTGTGCAATGGGCCTTATTCTGGATTATATATCAGAATAGGGACTAGCCATCTGCATGCCGGTCCAGACTATGGCAACTCATGCTGGGGCATGCCACATTCTGCACCAGGGTGTGGATGACAGGTCCCTATCCTGAGATACAGTATAACCTGGAATAAGGCCCAGGGCAGAAAGAACCAAGGTGTGTGCTCCTGCTTTCCAAGTCTTCTCTAATCCACCTTTTCTAGCACAGAATGCTCAGGAGAGGAAGAGGGGCACACTGCCGTGTAAACAATCCCATCTTGAAGCCTTCTGAAACCCACCTCTGAATTACTTTGTTTTTTGCTATATTTGATTCATCTTATTTATTTTTATTTGTTTGTTTATTATTTGTATTTCTATCCCGTCCTATACCTAAAGGTCTCAGGGCGGGTAACAGCATTCAAAATCAAAAATTATTAAAACAATAACAGTATGTATTAACACAACAGGATCTGCAAGTGGGAAGGGAAAGTGTATCCGCATTTAACCAGAGGCCAGGGCAAAGAGGTGCTTCTTCACTACCTTCCTAAATGTGTAGAGTGAAGGTGATAGATGCACCTCAAGGGGGAGACTATTCCACAGCCTAGGGGCCATCACGGAGAAGGCCCTCTCCTGGGAGCCCACACCCATTAGTGCTTAGTACCTTAGTGCTGAATACCTTTGAGGAAGTTGATTAAATAATGGTAGTAATATGCTTCTTATCTTAGGGAGCTGATACAAGTATGGATGATGGAGAGACGACTTCTGAGAAGGCAAAAGAATCAGCAGCACGTGTATTTGGTGCTAATACTCCGATTGTTTCCTGCAACTTTGACAGTAAGTTCATGTGAAAGATTTCATTTTAAGCAATACTGTTTCTTAAGTGTCTTTCAGAATGGCTATATAGCTACCATTATTGAGCTCACTTTGTTTATATGACTAAATTAAGGAAGTATCAAGATCAGATATCTCTTTTTTCCTCCCTAGATGCAATAAGGGCTGACAGAGAGCTAATTCTAACTTTAAATTTTATGAGGAAAAAAGCTAGCTTTCCAGCTCAGTAGCCTTCTCACTAGGATTTGTTTGGGCCCTGGAAAGCCATCTCACCTAATGAACCAAATCATAATGGACCTATCATTCACTGACAACATTATGAAGAAAATAGATTTATTTCCACCTGTCTGATAAGTCAGAGACCTTGGGCAATTTCATGTGTGAGAGACAAACGTTGACTAGCACTTGCATTTGCACAATAGAAAGGTTCAGAGAAGGGAAATAATAGCAAACTGTGAACCAAAACAAGAGGTGCAAGTAAAAATCTATTGGTTACAAATGTGAATGAAAAAATATGGAGCCTTCTTTCCCTGTAAGAAATTAACAAACTATCCAGGATACTTTTCACAGCACTGGAGGTGGGGAAAGAAAGGAAAGGACAGCAAGTATACAAGCACAGAAGGGTTGAAACAGGGTGGTTTAAAGTTGTTAATTCCTGAGTATTTTACAAAAACAAAGATAAATTTCTTAAGCTTCTGAGGGGGAGATTTTTAGAGTTACAAAGGATTTTTTTCCACTGCTCTGTGAACTTGGTTCTTTCTCCTGTCAATTCTCCACAAAGTTTCCCTTTAATTTTATCGATTCCTTTGCACTCCAGCACACAATATTTTTTATGCAGTGGTTCTTTACCTGGCAGGTCCTGTGCTCTAACACAGGACCAGCAACAAAAAAAGCAATGGACTTTTAGAAATTGCCAGGAACAACTAAGAATGCAGGAAAGCCCGGGAAGCTATGGATCAACTTGAATTGCCCAAATTGCTCAGAATACTGGGCTGTCATTACGCCTTTGGAGGACAAACTCCTCCAAATATAAGTAAAAAAAAAAACACCTTGATAACTGTTCTCACCCTGAATTACACGTCTGTTTTAATCATCTTACTGGAGCTCTGCCCGTGCTCTTGACAGCCCGTATACCCTCCTGACAGCTGCTCAGCTGACTGCAGGGCAGCTGTCAGGTGAGCATTTGGGGTAAATCAAGCCCTTACCTGGGCGATTAAGTGCTCAGGCAAGAGGGGGTGGAGAAAACCGTGGCATCCCAATGCAGGGATTTACCGTGGTTTTCATGGGGACGGGCGGGTTTGCCTTGAACCTGCCCTGTCCTCCATTGCCATAGGGACTTCTTAATGTGAATCTTAATCCGCATTAAGGGTGCCCCGAATCCACCGTGAGGCAGGAGCAGCCCCATGGGGACACAGCGAAAATGTACGGAAGTGCTTGGAGCAGTGAGTTAGAGTGTGATTGGCTACCCAACCTGGCTTCAGCATGCATGAAAAAAATGGTATGCGCTTCTGATTTAATGTGTTTTCTGTACTTTGTGTGCAGGTGAGTCTTTACATTTATTTATTTATTTATTTATTTATTTATTTATTTATTTATTTATTTATTTATTTATTTATTTATTTATTTATTTATTTATTTATTTATTTATTTATATTAGGAGTCTACAGTTACCACCTTCGATGCTATATCTATCAAGCAAGAAATCTTTTGCCTTTGGACAAGGACAGCTTTTCAGGTATATGGATATTTATATATTTACATACATTCCCATTCTGAAGTAGCCCTGTCATCTGGGGATGTGCATGAATATTCATCAGGTTCGCAGTTGAAAACAATTTGAACATTTGCATTCGAATAGAATATTGGCTGCGTTCAAAGATTGACATTCGAATGCAAGGCAAATGCTTTTGTGCATTCTTTTGAAGCTTCATTATATTCACAAAAGGGGGAGATGACAAAGCAGCTGCCCAGTTGCATTTGCGGTGGATTAAGAGCAGATTCAAAGTGCTTTCAGAGCAGAGGCCTTTTTGCACCAAGGCGAAGACGCCTCGGAACGCTTCCCACCGAACGGGTTGAGAAAATTTTCCCGTTCGCATGAGGGCAAGTAAGGAACGCTTTGAGAGCAGTTCCCTTGCCTGCCAGTGTGAACGGGAAAGTGTTCTCAACCCGTTTGGGGGGGAAGACCCTCCCCTGGGCTGCTCCCATTGCCTCCTATGGACCCAGTGTGGGCAGCCCGGGTGCCTTCTTTCCTTGCCTTCCTGCTCGCTCCCGAACCCCAGATCGGGCTCCGGGGGTGGGCAGGAACGCCAGCCAAAAGCCCCCAACCCATCCGCAGGGTCGTGCGCGCATGTGAATGGGGTTTACCTTCTCCTGCAGGCCCAATTCTGCAGGCTGGGCACCCACACATGCTCAGATGGCCAGTTGAGACCAGGCGGAACACACAGAGACGGTTTCAGAGCACTTTTTAGTGCTCTGAAACTCGAACGCATGGAGGGCACATTGGGACACTTGCGGGCAGCCTGGAATGGATCCCACCACCCGCAAGAGCAAATGCTGCATCCCAATGTGCCCTCCATGCGTTCGAAAACCCCTTGTGCGAAAAGGCCTCTGATTTGAAGAGCATTTGCAGCAGATTCAAATCCTACCATGTTCAAAGTGGCTCTGTTTGCTCAAATGCTAATTACCTTTGCATTCACTTCAATGCAAAGTGTGCGCGCGCACACACAGAAATTTACGCACATCCCTCCTGTTTTCTTCATTCAGCTAGCCAAGGTGCTGCAGATGCTCACACATGCTAAACTGTCATGGAAGGATGAAAATCATCCTTACTATGCAAGTGCTGTCAGCCCCCAAGCCAACTTCGGAGGTATCCATGTAAACGTCCCTCCCCCCAATGACCAGGCGATGCAAGTTGTGATTTCTGCTCAATTTATCTTCAAGAGCAATATGTCAGAACATAATAGTCTTTGTTTAACTTACCTTACAAGAAATGATATTTGCTGCCTTGAGCTACTCAAAAGAAATGGATGCAATGCGTAGTTTACTGGCAATTAAATTAAAATTTAATACTGGCAATTAGAACAGTGTTTGCTGTTAGGATGGCTTTAGCTACAACTTAGTTTTAATCCACTTTCAGAACAAATAACACATCAGCAAAGCGGCAAGCTGTTTCCTTCTGCATTATCTAAGCCAAAGGTAGATTTTTGTGATTAGATAATGTGGAAGGAAAAACAGTCCATGACTTTGCTGGCGCGTTCTCTTGCACTAAAAGCTGGTGGATATGCTAGGTAGGAAACATGAAATACACAGTGTTTTACCTGGCATGAGGAAAAGAATGGCAGTCATTTGATGCTGCCCCTCACTTTTGTGAGTTGTGACAGTTCCTAATTGTAGAAATAACAGTGAGACTCCCCACGCAGAAGTTTCAAATTATTGTAAATAATAAGAATGAAGTCATCACTATGGAGGGAAGAGGTTAGAAAGATAAAGGGAATACATATTACTTTTGTGTTTCTTCAGATCCGTATGCTCATGTTTCATTCCTCCACCGAAGCAAAACAACTGAGATCATCAAATCAACACTTAACCCTACATGGGATCAAAGTATAATATTTGATGAAATCGAAATCTATGGGGATCCTCACATGGTAATCCAAAATCCTCCTCAAGTGGTTGTTGAACTATTTGACAGTGACCAAGTGGTAAGTGGCACCTTTTTCCAAAGCCTGTTCCATCTGTTTGGTAAAAGCAGACTGATAATAAAGTTCACTGTTCTGTTCTTGTAATTTTTACAGGGGAAAGATGAGTTTCTGGGAAGAACATCTTGCTCTCCTATGGTGAAGCTTGACCCAGAGGTTGACATTAGTCCTAAACTTCTCTGGTATCCAGTTCTGAATGGAGGCAAGGCTCGTGGAGACGTGCTTTTAGCAGCTGAACTTATACTTAGTGAAAAGGTAACAGAGAGCAAATCAAGTGATTGTATACTTCAGAGTCATTGTTATATTGTTTATGACCTTGGCTTAAGATAAATTATAAAAGCCTGTGTCTCTGTATTTTTAAACAGGGTGGGATCAACCTTCCAATTCTTCCCCCTCAGAAAGCAACAAATCTTTACATGGTACCACATGGAATCAGACCTGTGGTTCAACAAACTGCTATCGAGGTATTATGATGAATGCTTAAATATAAGGGACAAAATATATAATGTTTTAATAGCATTGTTTAAATTATTTATTACACAACTTTCTTAAAAGCAAGAGTGTTAACAACAAAAGAAATTTTAAAAAGCTTTATTAAAATGCTTATCACTTCATGACATAAATTGGCATATATGTACTTTTACCAAGCAATTTGAGTGGTTTTGATGAAAGCTATAGTCCAAAGTAGCTGGACTCTGGCTCACATTGCCAGAGCCAGGATGTCCACTAATTTTGAACTCTTTGCTCAAGTATTCTCAGGCTGTGTCCCCATGCAGCTTTGGCACGGTTCCGAGCGCGAGATCGGCGCAGTTCATCCCCATGGGCTTTGAATTTGGCATGCGAAAAGCATACCAAATCCCCCCAAACCATACCACAAGCATGCCAGATTTGATACCTGTTAAAACAAGTCTTGACACAGTTTGGGGAGGTGGCAAACATTCCTCAGTGTCCTCACATAGGGACGCTTGCGGGCTAACGGGGAGGAGATTTGTGCTCACGTCATTGGGAGGTGGGGTGTCCCTGTCCTGTTTATTGAAGATCACAGCCGCTGACCTTTTAAAATGCTGATCGCAAAGGTATGCTGGGGAACGGCTTGGTTTTTTAATTTTCTGCCATTTCCGCAGAAGTAATTTCAACCCCGTTTCAGAATGCCAAGGCAGGCTGCATAATGGCTTGATGCTTGTTGCACTTGCAACCTCCATTTCCCAGATCATCAAGGCAATCATACATAGAGTCTTGATTTTAAAATTGACGAGTGCTCCTGCGGTCCCCGGTGGAGGTGCGCAAAACTGCTCAAGCGCCTAGTGCCGCTAAACCTTGTTGTGGCTTTCGGCATTTTTTTTTTAATTAAAGTTATTTTTATTAATGGAACTTTGTTTTTACTTTCCGTGCCTCCCACATCAGTTGTGGCTGCCAGTGCTGCTAAGGGAGGGGGGGGGGAATCCGGCTGACATCAATCTGGCTTCTGATGAGGAGAGGGGGGCGGAGAGAAGGGGGCGTGGCTCCCCCGTACCAGGGTTCGGCATGCTTTGCATTGGGGATGCCACCATCCACACCCAACCCGCGTTGCTGGGAATGTCATGGGGATGCCCGAAATGTGTGCCCGGTCCTGCGCCTGGCCCCTGCGGGCCCAACAGCACACAAAGTGTGCCAGATGACCAGTATGGGGACACAGCCTCCATGTTCAAATTAATCACATAGCTTTCAATAAGTCTCCAAGAGCTTTTGGGAATCCGTTCCTAAATTCTTGAAAAGGAGATCATTTCAATGACTGCTTTGTTCATGTACTGGGTTTTGTACCAGCAAAACCACACCAAGAGGTATTCAATAGGGAGAATATTTTAGTCTCCTACGTATTCTTGGATTTGGGTCTGCTCTAGTCTCTGCCATGTAGACAAGGCTGGAGTAGTTGGAGTGTTTTGTGTAGCATCCAGAGCCTAAAATATTTCCATGGGCTCAGGAAAAGGTCCACTTCTGGGGATCTTTCTGAGTGTGCTGCGGAATTCCTCTGGCATAAAACATTGAAGAGTGGGACATTCCTTTCTCCAAAGATAGGACAGTGGATCAAACAGAGCTCTAGGAAATGCATGGAGGTGCAAGCAATCTCTGCTCTCCTACGTTTGCTTTTTCCTTTTCTACTTTGCTTTTGTGGGGTTTCTGCATGGGTTTCTTTTCCTTCTTTGTTAGTAATTTTGATGAATTATGCAGTCACTTTCATCCCCTGTTTTATTTTCATTTATTTTTCTCTTTCTGTTATTTATTTTTTTTAAAATAGATCCTTGCATGGGGATTACGTAACATGAAAAATTACCAGATGGCTTCCGTTACGTCCCCGAGCCTCATTATAGAATGTGGAGGTGTAATGGTAGAATCTGTTGTGATTAGAAACCTGAAGAAGACACCAAATTTTCCTGGATCTGTTCTCTTCATGGAAGTGGTATGGTGCTATGTACTCTAAAATGTGCATCCTGCACTTACTGTATTGATAACAGAAAAAAAATTAATTTAATATTAATATTTATAGTGGGATAAAAACACTCAGCCAAACTGAACTTTCCAAGAAGACAAATAACTTTCTTTCTTTCTAGCTATTACCCAAAGAAGAGTTGTATACTCCATCACTAGTTCTTAAAGTGATCGATCACAGACCATTTGGCCGTAAACCTGTTGTAGGACAATGCACCATCAATCTTCTGGAACGATTTCGCTGTGATCCGTATGCTACTAAGGAAGATATTGCACCACAGATGAAAGGTACAGCTCCATAAAATTACAGAGTTGCTGCTGCTTATCACATATAGGTTTTACTGTCTTCAGCACTGATAACATCTTCATCACAAATAAATGAAATCCTTTGCTGCTTCCTTTGAGGCTTGAAGAGGTGAACATTTAGTGGCTTGTCCCCAATACCCTCAGACTGATTTCTGTGACAAGTGTTTGTAAACAGTGGCTTATACTCATTGTAGCATGAGAACAAACTAGTAGGTCAGAATAAGTTGACCTAATGGTGGGTGAGGCACTGAACTTTAGGAATTCTATGGAATGTCACATGAAAATTAACACAATGATCATAGTGGATTATACACATTTTAGCTAACCTTGAAAGAAAAGATGGGTAAACTGCTGGATGTGATATGATTCAGGTACTTACAACAGATGCTGAAAAAATGTGTTCTTTGTAAATTGTGATGTTGATTGCAGATTATATGGCAGTTATCCTCTGAATTCTGTACTTCTCCACATTTGTCAAGTGGAATTGTGTCTATAAAAATGGGCATTTTCGGGGGGGGGGAATGCATTTTGAAATGCATGGTGTTTTTTAAAAAAATATATAGAAAAGTTTATTTTCAATGAGTTATTGGGTTTTATGGATGCTTAATTTTCAGTTAGCCTTCTGTCAGCAGCACCTCGAAGAGATGTGGTAATAGAAGTAGAAGACACGCAACCCTTACTCACAGCACAGGTAATCTTACTTTACAAGGGGGATTTTAATGTAATATTTTTGGTTGATTTGCACTGTAGTACACTTCTGTAATAGAACTTCAACCAAGTAAAATATCTGTAGAAGTAGGTGGAAAATTGAAAAATAAGTTTGGAAAAATATCTTGTGGTGGTTTGACAGGAAAAAAGGATTTCTTGTTGTTCCTATCTAAATATTTTATTTCAGTTACCTCTTTCTTGTACGCACACATATACACTGCCTATGAATCGTCTAACAGCAGCTTTAGAACATATTTGCTGATCACGTTTCTTCATTGAATTAATTGATGAATAATGTTTGAGTGATATTTTGTTTACTGGTAGAATCAAAGTTTCAGTACCTGAAAGATCTGGAATATTTACTAGGTTTGGTTGAAAGATTTTTTTTTTTTGAACTTGCAAAGTGTAAATAGTGCTCTCATGTGGGTGCTGTTGATCAGAGAAGCTACAAAAATTCAGGACAGGATATAGGTTCAAAGTAATTTCGTACAAATAATGTATAATATTTGAATCGTACTGAATATTGCCATGGCAACTTCTGCCAGTCAACAACTCTACAATATTGTTCATCAAAAGCAAATATGAAAATAAATGCTTGATGCATTTTCAAATTGTGTGCTAAAACATGATGAAAGTGTTCAAAGTTCATCATGTAATGCAAAGCTATAAGCAAAGATTTATCTGTCCACTTTTTGTTTGTCTTATTTTGAAAATGCTTTACTTACTACTAATACTGAGTTTAGCTTTTGCAGCTGCTCTTTCATTATTTCAGAGGGAGAAAACAACTAGATGAGTCAATGTGTTGTGTTATTGTAAACATATCAAGCAGTGATGATAATGTAAACTACAGTGATTCATGTTCTTTTAATTAATAGTGTGCTAATACTGTTTTAGGAGTGTGTACAATAATAGGAGATAACCAATTACTACTATCAACCAGTATTGCATTGGAGGAAGTTGTGTAGCATTGTACAGGGCCTATTGTTGCTTATATCTTGTAGGTTAACTTTACATTTTACCTGACTAAAAGGGAACAGTGACATCTTAAAGAAATTATTGTAGAGGAGGAGTCTAGGGGCCTTTCTGCACTTACCTTGCCTTGATCTGCCCCAGAGTGTCCGGACCCTGTGAGGCCCTCTGATCCAGGACATGGCATGGCTTGGACCGGAACAGCAGCATCTGCATGTCTCTAGCTCTCTCCAGTGCAGACAGAGCTGAACCAGCAAGGTTATGGCCTCCTTGATCCACAATAATGTGTGAATAAGGAGGCCTTGTGATCCAGATTAAGAGACTCCTTAATCTGGATCAACAATAAGTGCAGAAAGGGCCCAAGATAAAACATTCAGATAACTTTATTCCATATGTGTAGATTTATATTTAAATAGATCTAAAAAGTATATCTGGTGTGGGCCAGTTTGGTCTAGTGGATAAGGAGCCAGACTCTTATCTGGGAATACCGGGTTTGATTCTGCCCTCCTCCATGAAGCCAGCTGGGTGACCTTGCGCTAGTCACAGCTCTGTGCTGAGCTCTCACATCCCCACCTTCCTCACAGGTTGTTCTTTTCTGGGAAGAGGAACAGAAAGCTTTGTCAGCCGCTTGGAGTCCCCTTAAATGGTTGAGAAAAGCGGGGTAGAAAAACTAACTCTTCTTCTAAATATACTACTAAAAAGCATACTAAAATTATGCCAGATATATTAAATATAGAGAGATGTAAAAAGTATACTTAAATATACTTTGAACTAGGTATAATTAAAACACTGTATTCAGAAGAAAGCTTTTACCATGTACACAAATATCTGAAACTGTTTCAGTGATCTCAATATGTGAAAGAAAAAACACTTCAAGGTTTTGAAAATGTCACCTTTGTATGACTAAAAAGTCATAAAAATTGAACAAGTAACTTAATAATTCCATGCAGTTGTAAAAATATAGTATCCTAATTATTATAGCAAAAATATGTGAACTGAAACTTCTTAGAAGATCATTGGAAAATAAGAGTACGTAGATAGATCTAGAACCTCCCTAACCACCTTCCAATTTCTAGTGCTTAAGCAGCATGTCAACCGCACTCCACAAAATGTCTTCTCCAACCACAGTGCATGTATGTATTCATGAAGAAAATGCATGCTCACTAACAACTTGGGTGTTTGGCATTTGTGGTGACTGAACTTTCTCTTTGGGGTCTTCTGCTGTGAAACTTTGGAGAAAAACAAATTCCAGATTAATAGAGAATCATTGTCTCAAAAGGTATTTGTAGTGAAATAAAAGTCTGTATTTTCACAGATGCCAATTTTTATTTTTATTCTTATGTGCATTACTTGCTAAAATGTATCATCATATTCTGAAGAATTTGACATTGGAATAAAGTTTGTTCTCTTTTACTGTCAGTTTCTCCAAAGTTTCAGACTGTCCACTGTATGATGAATTAACAGTAGCTGTTGCTATACAATCATTGCTTATGGGTTCTGGCATCAGCTACAGATCGTAATTAAAGTTTGCTGTGGATTTTTTCCCCAGGGTTTGAATGAAGTGTGCAGTAGAATACAAATTGTCGGACACCTGCTCAGACAGAGCAAAGCTCACTTAAAAGGAATTCCATGCAACTGGCAGGCCCATTTCTCAAGGGTGCCATCTAATGGGATTTTTGTTCATTGTCTTAAAATATTATAGACTGGAGGATGTAGCTTTGGGGTGAGCCAAGACTGATGGGAGAATGAGGAAGGAGCATAACATTCAGGGGTGTAGCTCCTATCAGTACATGGCTGCCCAATTTATTGTTTTAACTTCACTGTTTTAACTTTATTCTTTTAAGGGCCCACAATGACTGTAGCCAGTTTGGTTTAGTGGTTAGGGAGCTGAACTCTTATCTGGGAATAGCAGGTTTGATTCCTCCCTCCCCCACGAAGCCAGCTGAGTGACCTTGGGCTAGTCACAGCTCTCTTTCTGAGCTCTCACAGGGTGTCTATTGTGGGGAGAAGAATAGAAAGCTTTGTCAGCCGCCCTTAAATGGGTGAGAAAAGCGGGATAGAAAAGCCAACTCTTCTTCTTCTAAATATAAGTATACTATGCATGGCTGCCCCACTTCACTGCCATTCCTCCCAAAGGTGATCATCATCTGGACCTTCTTAATAACAAAAACCCAATAAAACAAAATAATGAAGAACAATAAAAAATTGGTCCCGGGAAATGTTTCTTGGTGGTTTTAGATATTTCTAAATCAGTCAGAATCTGAACCAACTTGGAGACCAAAACACTGTGGAATCAGAACTGGTTCAGCTTGCTGAGTTGGTTCATCCCCTTCTGCTGTGACATCCCCTTCTAGTGCCATCTAATATTGTCCAGAAATGCCTGGCAAATGCTTCCCAGAGCTTTTATTTTTAATGGGCTTCTGCGATGGAGCGAATCTAACCGGTACAGTATTTGTGAATGATAAACCTAGAATCCAACCATGTTTAAGACACAGTCTCCACCCCTGTAGAATTACTCTACTGTGGTTGGAAGAGCAGTAGATTGTGAAGTGCCTTTACAAGTGTTAAGGGGTAAAGGTCCCTAACAGTCTTCATTAATAGTGTTTTGTCCACTGCTTCTCAAGACATCGTTGGGTAATTCATAAGGAGGCCTACACATAGACTCTCAGCCCCTTCCCCAATACTCTTGCCTTTCCAGTCTATGATCCTCTGTTGAATTCAAAAGTAGTTAGAGAACATCTTGGAGATTAAGTTTATTACTTTTTCAGTTTTAAGTTTTAAAATCTTCTAAGCTAAAAGAGAGAAAACAGAGGCCTATTTGCACTACGGCCTCTAGTGCACAATTAATGAACCTCTGGTGAAGAGCATACACACTCTTACAGCCTCCAAGCATGCCCACCCTCACCGGAAGTGCACTAAATCATGCTCCACATGTTAACCAACGTTAACCAGAGACTTACCTCAAGCATCCAGGGCAGGAGCAGGAGCACACACTGTTCTTCCGCTGCTCCAGGGTCATTTGAGATGCCACACAAGTGCACTGGCACCTTGGATGACCATAGATGCAACTGCCCATGCACAGAACATCAGCATTGTCAAGGCAAGAGCACTGACACACATGCAGTCGCAGAGGGCGCTGCAGCCAAAATGGCAGTGCCCAGAAGAGGACCGGGCCCCGGATTGAATAAGGTAACTATTCAATCGTCGGGGGGGGGGGGGGGGAGGGATGGCCAAAGTTGACTAGCACTCCAAGTGTGAGTGCTACTCAGCGTTGGTTAATTGCACTCCTTTCCCATCTAGTGGACAGGAAGGGAAGGGCAAAAAAAAAAAAACCAGGTAAATTTAGTAATTGTTTTCAATAGAATGCTGTGTTATTGTAAGCTTTATTGCAAATGTTTTTTATACAAAATTCAGATTTCAAAAAGTGGATAAATTACTAAAGCAAAAATGGTGTTCAGGCTGAAAATTTGTACATGTATGTGTAAGATTAAGGGTGTTTTTCCACTGCACTCCTTTAATCCGGATCTAAGAAGATCCAGATCTAAGGAATGGGTACTTCCCTTAATCCGGATCTAGCAGTTCCGGATTAAGGGAAGTACCCATTGTGTTTCCATGGGTGGTCTAGCACCCAATAGCAATAGGTGCTAGCCTCCCTGCTGTGGAAACACCCATTTGCAAATCCGGATTGACCCACGAGGGGTCTGCCTGTCACCCCAGGTGTTTTGGGGGACAGGGGGTGCAATCTCCGAAGTCCCTCTGAAGTTGCCTTCGGAGGTTAGCAAAGGCTCCGAAGTCCCTCCGAAGGCAACTTCAGAGATTAGCAAAGGCTCCAAAGACAAACCCCTTGCGAGAGCTTGCATATTAATTAGCTCCTTGTGAGCAGGGATGAGTCAGCCTCATTAATATGTACCTCTTTCCATGCCTGAAGGTAACAGTCCACTTTGTTCTCCCTTTGTTCTCGGAGGATTGTCTTCGGAGCCTTTGCTAATCTCCAAAGGCAACTTTGAAGTAACTTTGAAATGGCTTTGACATGACTTCGAAATGACTTTGAAGCCTAGGTTTTGGGGCTCCCCCCATGGGTGCCCCCTCCCCCTAGCCTCCTCTAGACCCCATTGCCAAACTAACGAGGAAACAGCCTCCCTTTAATCTGGATTTTCTGGCTGAAGACCCCATTGTAGACCCCATTAATGGGGTCTACCGAAAATCCGGATTAAAGGCTGAGATGTACCCATATGATCCGGATTTCCCCCGTGGCGGTGGAAACAAATGTGTCCCAAATGGGTGCCGTGGTGGAAATGGGGTCATCCAGCTCACACCCAAATGGGTCCTTAATGGGTGCAAAAATGGGTACTTTCTGCCAGTGGAAAAGCACCCTAAATCTCCACAGACATAGGTTGCATCTCTATAGCTGTTTAGGGAGATAACGAAGGGCAGGCACCTCTGCAAAAGATGTTTGGCCCACAGACCAAAGAAGCAACCTCTGAGATGCTTGCCCTAAGACTGTTTGTTATATCTTACCTATATCTTACTGCTACTGGGAGCAACCATCTTTAAGGTGGCCACTATGCATGTGCAGAACCCGAAAAAAATGGTCACACACGTGCAATGGTTGTAATCACACACTTCCAGGTATTTTGTGCCATTTAAATACTTGGATGTGTATGCCACTATATAGTGGAATATTTTGGGTTGCATTAGGAGATAGTCCTATTTAATGAACCATCCTTATAAAATTCAACTCATTATTAATATTTTTATACAGGTGTGGTTTTATTAACAGTCATACCAAACTTGCAGGTTCTATTACAAAATTCAGATGTCTAAAGGTTTTTGTTAATTAAAAGTAAATCTATGAAAATGCTAATGACCCAAAAATCTGCACAAAGATTTTCCAAACAATATATGTTGCAGTGTGGATGCTTTGATCAGTGCATGAAGGTTTCACCAAAAAATGAATTAAGCGTGAGTGGACTCTAATTCTAATCCTCTTATGGCAGAAGGGGGTCATCAATTTAATTTTCAATCCTTCAAGATTCCAAAGGAATCATTAGGTTATGTGACTGATAAGCAATAATCAGAGTGGGCCCTTGCTGTAATTCTGTTATATATGCTCTTTTACTTCCTGTTACAAGAATGTCAAACTTTTAGATTATAAATTCACACTAATAAAATATATAGGTGATTTTGGGGAAATATTCAGAGACAAAAATGAAAATATAGTATCATCAAATGTAACGTTACTATTAAACCCAACAGTATTTCTCTTGCAAAATACAAAACTAGGAAATATTTTCTTGGATTTAACCATTTTTTAAATTTTATTTTTTCCTTTATGTCTTCCTGAGCAGCTCACAGAAAAGGTAATTGAATTTATTTAATGATTCAATGGTTACATGTGATTGATAAAGTGGGCAGTACAGCGATTCACCTAGGGTCCATCTACACCTAAGATTACTTTCAGAGTGAGGGAACACATCAGCAAAATGATTTTCTCCAACTCAGAAAATCCACTTTGTGTTAGCTAATGTGGAAAGAACATTCATGAAGGACAGGAATGTCCATGGCTAGTAGAATAGATGTCTTGGTACTGCCTCCAGGTTGGAGACAGGCAGGATGCTTCAAAAGGCCATTTGCAGGAATCTGAGGGTAGGTAAAGGTTTTGCTTGAGAATGGCCCAAGCTGACAGGATGCTGAGCTAGATGGGCTGAGGTCTGATCCAGCAGGCCTGCTCTTATGTTCTTATTTGTAATTATCAACAAACTTTATTTTAATAGTAAAACAGGTAGCCACACACTAATGCTCCCATCTCACCTCCATCTATATTAAGGACCAGAAAATGCACTTCCAAGTGTATTTTCTGACCCTTAATATGGATTAGAGGTCTGATTGTAACCATGGCTGCCACCACTGAAGCAACCTTCAGAGTTCTCCACCATATCATTCTCCTTAGCAGTATTCCATAGTCGTTGCCCAGGCAGCAGAGCAACAGCATGGGGAAAGTGTTACCCGTTTGGCAGGCTTGCTCCTGAAATGGCGTGGTACAAACATCTAGCTATGTCATGATGCAAAAAAGGCACAATTGCTGCCCTATGCACATGCACAGCCACCATTTTCTGCAGCGTTTGGCACCACATATGCACAGTGTTTTTTAACCCTTGGTTATGAGTTGACTTTCCTTATTGTGGGATATCACTCCACTATCCAGAGGCTATGTTGCAATTGCCACAGACACGTGTGACAATCCGAGCATAGTTTTGGGATACTCCCGGGTTTCATGCACTTTCTGGAGGCAGACTCATGTGTCCGGATGAAGCTAGAACATCACTTTTGTTATGTCTGAACACAACCTATGCCACATCAAAGTATTTGGAATATAATTAGATTTCCCATTAGTGTGGCCTACAAACACATTCTGTATAGAGACACCCTTTCCTTTCTATGCTGAGTGCTGGGCAATGGCCTCACTCCACACACATGCTATTCAGT
This sequence comes from Aspidoscelis tigris stejnegeri, assembly GCA_023333525.1. NCBI lineage: Eukaryota > Metazoa > Chordata > Lepidosauria > Squamata > Teiidae > Aspidoscelis > Aspidoscelis tigris. Next base: position 82,266,453 of record JALMGA010000002.1, on the reverse strand, counting down.
TCTCTCTCACAGTGGGTAGACTTAGGTTTACCCTGTAGTGGCCCAGATATTGGTAGATTCCAGCTTTCAGAAGTAATGTGTTTTGTATTTCATCAATATTTGGAGTCCCACAAGTTACTCATACCTGACCTTCAAAAATTATAGATTTTGTTGTTGCTTTTACCAAAATTTACTCTTCTGAAATTATGTTCTGAATTTTTTTCATGTTTTATCTTTAAGCTTTATTGCTGTTGTTGTTTTTGCATTTTTGTGGAAAGGGTGCTAGAAATAAACATTATTATTAATATTATGTTAATATTTAGGAAGAAGAAATTGTGGACTGGTGGAGCAAATTTTATGCTTCAATAGGAGAAACTGAAAAATGTGGACAGTACATTAAAAAAGGATATGATACCCTCAAGGTATATTTGAGTAAACCCTTTTCATGCACTGTTAATAGGATTAAAAGACATGTATATCCTAAGGCTTCATGAGATCATGATGTTTAAAAAAATGTAATTTCATTTTTGAAGGATGGTTTTCAAAATAGGTCCCAAGCAAAAAAACTGATGACATTTTGAAAGACTTGAAAATGATTGCTCTTTTTTTGACATAGTAAATTGCATTTTACATAAGTACTATGGTACCTATCTATATTAAAATGCTGTCGTAAAACGATCAAATTATAAGCTGAAATGTTTTCCTATGGATTTGCTGCATTGTAGAAGTTCCCTGAGTCAAATCTTATTTCTACTGACTTGGTAGCATCATTAGTGAATATTTTTTGTTCCTTGATCCTTCGTGGTATACACAACAACTCTTTTGTGCCTCTTGTGTCTTTGTTTCCTTGGTGTTTTTTTCTTGGTAGAAGCCTTTTGTTTGATGACAGGTTCCTGTGAGTTGATGTGTTTAAGTTCCTAAGGATCTTCCTTTTTGAGCTGAAGTCTTAGTCTCCTTCTTTGTCCTTCACAGTGTTGAGTGAATTCCACTCTTCTTGTGTGTTGTTAAACAATAGAGGAATTAAAGGAGGCTTGGGGAAGTGTGAAGTTGGTCTTCTCTTGGATGGATTCATTGATGATCTTCTCTTTGTATCTTCTTAAGTTGCTTCTTGTATGGAGTGTTGATTTTCTTTCCTTTTGAATGTCTATAAATGGGGTCCATTTCTATATGCCTGTTGATATCCAATTCATCTGAGTGCCAGGCTTCTATAAATTATCTTGCTTTCTTTGATTTGTCTTAATCAAGTAATTTTCTACAGTTTCCCAGTTGAATGTATGTATGTTCAAGCAGATTTGTAGGGCACCTAAAGATTTTTTTCATTGTAATTTTTACAGCTATTTGGTGCTCATGGAAGCATCCAGCAAACCTTCTTCTAGTTTGTCCAAAGGAATGGTGTTGACAGTCTCAGCACTGTTTTTATAGATCACTCCATTTTTGTCTTCTTTGGGTTTGCTTAATGCATTTTGAAAGGGATATGTTTGGTTTGTGTGCCACAGATATTCCAAGATGCTGTAATAATCTGCTAGTATTTTATGAGGCATGTTTGATGTAAAGAAGAGTAATTATTTTTGTTATCGCCCTGGTAGTGCAGCTACAAATTGGGTAGATAAATATTCTTTATGAAATTGAAGAATATCCATTTTGCTGGAAGATTCTGTACAAGTAATCTGTTTCTGCCTTCTGGAGTTCTGAGGTGCTGTCACTGTGTTTGTCTGAATATAATTTTTATGCAGCCCTTTTTGTGTACAAGGGTCTTCTTGCAGAGTTATACTAGAGGATGACATTTGTCCAGATGTTTTTTCAATGGACTTGAGTTAGAAGCTTTCCATTGCTTAATCTCCTGATGAAGATATCCAGGAAGGGTAGTTTGCTATTGCTTTCTTCTTCTTCTGTACATTTGATCCAGTTGAATATTTATTATTTATTTGCATTTTTATCCTCCTCTATACCAGAAGGTCTCAGGGCAGGTTTCAGCAATGAAACCAAGATGTAAAATGTACATACTAAAAACAGGAACAGTGCCTGAAAGTGGGGACGGAAGCTGTGATAGTTGTGTATGTACCATGAGGCATAAGTCCATTAGTTCCATAAGGTTGGTAGTCTTGATTTTGTGTGTCCGATTAAGTTGGTTGTACTGTGTGGGAAATGTCCCTATTGTTTCCTTAGTCGTATGGATTTATCTTGCAAACAGTCTGTATTCTAATGAATAGTCAGTGCTCATTGACAAACACCATGAAATACTTCTTTGTGCTCTTAAAAACAAACAAGAAAGCCCAAAGATCTCTTCTTTTTCAACCTACTACAGCGGCATGGCTGCTGTTAAATACAAGAAATTATTTATGGGATCATTTTCTTTATTGAGTGAACCCTGCCCCTGCTATCAAGGTCACAGCCAGAATTCCTCAGCTTCAGTCTTGACAATGGGGAGAATGCTGCCTTTGCTTGTTGTAAAACCTAACAATCTCTTTCATTACTTTAAAGTTATCAAATCTTGCTTGTAATTTTGGTTCTTATTTTTTTCTTTTTCTTTTAAATAAATCTAAATTTTGCTGACAGGTGTACAACTGCGAATTGGAGAATGTCATTGATTTTAACGGCTTAACAGACTTCTGTGAGACTTTCAAATTGCAGCGGGGCAAATCTGAAGACCATGATGACCCTACTGTTGTAGGAGAATTCAAGGTAGAACAATGACATATAAAATTACATAAGGTGGATTTTATCTTTTCTTCTTGAAATTATGTGGAAAAGTTATATTCCTTTGTATGCTGTATGTGTCTGTATATGCAATTAGTAAAACAGAATCTACAAAAGCATAAAGCATTTGAACTTAGACATTGACATCCTGCTCTGCAAATTGGTTTCAGAAGACCAGGATACTTGCCAGAGTTACCTTTTTCTTTTCTTTTCTTTTTGTGGTTTGAAGGGTTTTGCAGATGGGGCAAGAATTTCCCACTCCCCATAGCTCCGCTTCAGTGTATGTTCCACTTGATGAATAATACTTTTGGATCCAAACAAATGCTTTCAATCTAGTCACCTTTTTTTGCCACGTCTATACATTGTTGGCTGTGAAAAGGATAGTCCAACAAACACAAGTTAGTCCTAGCAGCAAACTGTGAGGAAGTCTTACCTCCTAGCTGTTTTCTGCATTGGAATTCCCACTCTTTGTGGGTTGGATTTCTGAAAAAATCCTTGTGCGCCTATTTTAAAAAATGGCTATGTTAAACTAAAAATGGAATCTCTTACTCATCACTTTGAGCAGGTCCTGAATAGGAAAGGAAGGGAACCCAACCACAGCTGTGAAAAGTGTGTTTACTTTTTTTTTTTTTTGTAGATGTCATAAAGTAAAGAGGAAGTATTCTGAAAATAAATCTTCTAGGCCGTGTCTACATGCAAAGAAAAATCTGTTAAAAAGCTTCTTTTGCCTTGGAGCGCCTCCATGCAGAGCTTTACTCCGGGCTTCCAGAGCCACAAAGGAGGAAAATCCGTGGCAGAAAAAAAACCCCTTTAAACAAGACTACCTCTGAACTTTTGGGAAGCTGCAGGTTTTCCTGGGAGCATGGAGATGCTTTCTCCACATCTTCTCCCATATTCCATTGAATTTTTAGGCATTTTTGATCCCTGCAGAAGAACTGGCTGTCAGAATCAGCTGCCTGCATTCAGCTCTTTAAGCACCCAAACAGAGCTGCAAACTGTCACATTGTTTCACATTGGAGGGGGAGAGAAATTTTGTGCTTGCTAACAGGGAAAGGTGATACTAATTATCATTATCATTGTTTCTCAGCAAGCAAATCTCTCTCCCCCCCCCTCCTAATAACACAGCCCCGAAATGAAACAAAGTTTCACTTCGCAGGTCTGGTTCTGCACTAATCAGGGGCCATTAGGTGAATGCAGGCAGCTGAATTTGACAGCTGAAGGGAGCCTGCTTTTAGTTATGCTTGTGACTATGTTGCAAGCATTAGTTATTTAGAGAGTGAGCTGCTTTCAGTTATGCTTGTAACTGCTTTTAACTCTTGGCAGCCAAGTAAAGGTTCTGTGTTGTGTTCTGAAGGTTCAATTGAGGTTTTTGCCTGTCATCGCTGCAGCGGGTGGGGGGTGGGGGTGGGGAGAAAAAGATGCGGGCTCACAAAAAGCAGTTTGCATGGAGACAGGAAAGTACGTTTTAAATCCGTGTTGCCCCAAACCACATGGGGATGCTTTATTTTGAATTACAACCCACATTTTTAAAATCTGACACAAGAGGGAAGCAAAAAGAGACCATGGAGACGAGCCCCTAATTGGTTATTTTTTATTTCATTGGGTCATATTTTATCACAGACACCAGAGGAGGTTCTCATGTGTCCATTTTTGGAAAGCCCAGATGAAATATCAAAATAATTCAAAACTATGGGCAGCACAGAGGCTATACAATTCAACTTTGGGTTTTTTAGTGTTCAGTTGGTTTTCATTTTAAGTATTCAGTGTATGTTTGGTAATATGGTCAATACTGACTAATCAATAGATTGATGAGACTGAACTTTGTGTTCAGATAGTCACTTGGTCGAGGACATTGACAGGGTAACCTCAGACCAGTCATTGCCTCTCAGTTTAACCTACTTGAGCTGCTTGGAAGAAACATGAGATATAAATACCACAAATAAATAAATAAATAAATGATAGAAATTTTATTTTCTGGATGAAGCATTCTTTTGAAATTATGAAAGCAAATTAAATGGGATGGAGTTAAGTCACATGTTAGAATTCAGGCCATATTTTAACATCAATGGAAAACATTCTAGGGTGATGAAGGGGTTGCGCCTCCCTGATCAACATTGCACCACCATCCTAATCAACATCCCACTGGCATCCAGATCCATGTCCCACCACAACCCTGATCCATATCCCTACCTACCCTAATCTGTGCTGAAGCCCCCAGTGCTGCCATGAGGTGGGGAACAGGTCACACTGATGGGGAAGTGGTATGGTGTGGTGTGGCGTGGCGTGACGTGGCGTGGCGTGGTGTGGTGTGGTATGGTGTATGGTATGGTATGGTATGGTATGGTATGGTATGGTATGGTATGGTATGGTATGGTATGGTATGGTATGGTATGGTTGGCAGTCATGAATGCCCATAAAATCTATTTTAATGCATCACTTCTGGCAGCCTTCAAATGTATTTGGGCAACGCCCCTTTAACCAGGTCCCAAGATGGCAGAGGCATGCCTGCAGTAGTTTCAAAACAGCTTGAAAGAGTGATGACTGAACACAACTTCAAATTACTCACATTTCATAAGTAAAGAAAGGAATCCAGGGTATTTCATTTAGTGTTTTCCAAGCTAAACTAATAATGAGGCTGTTTAATGGAGCCTTCTGTTCGTTTTAAAGCAGGTAGACATGGACAACATGAAAAGAATTGCTTTGGTTCTGACAGTGCGTTTTACGTTCATATGCCATTTCAGGGCTCTTTTAGGATCTATGCATTACCAGATGATCCCAGCGTGCCACGTCCTCCTCGTCAGTTCCGTGAACTGCCCGATAGTGGGCCTCAGGAATGTCTCATACGAATTTATATTGTCCGAGGCATAGATCTCCAACCTAAGGATAACAATGGATTGGTGAGTTAATATGTCCAGGGGTTATATTATATTAGCATCTTCTAGCAGAATAGGATTCTGCCTGGCATTTACTAGGAAAAACAATGAAAATGATGCATTAGGAAAGAATATGCAGATACCAATAGCAAGGAATACTGCAATCTTTTATAAAATTATATTTTGAATTTTCTTATTAAGACATATAGGCCCTGTCCCCAAAAGACTTATTAGCCCCTCTCGGCTTCCTCTGCCGTCACTCTGTTATAGCTGACTTTAAAAGTCCCCTCCACTTCCGGAATAAGCACCCCCATGGTAGCCGCGATCTAAACGGACTTTCCGTCCCCAAGGAAGCCTGTTTCCTTTCCCCGCATCTTCCCCCCCCCCCCGCCCCCTCTCTTGTTAAAAGGAAAAATAGCCAGATCTCCGTGTCCTGAAACGGCTTCCCGCCCCTAGCAAAGGCAGATGATTGCTCATTCATTCACTTTCAGCACTTACTTTCACTCAGTTCTCTGTTAGAAAAGGCTTTCTGCCCCGGCAAAGTCAGCGGCTGCAGGCATCGGCAGCGCCATCCTTCGCTCATTCTCTTTTAAGGCTTTCACAGATCACTTGATAACAATGTTGCAATTCTGAGCAATTCTGGCTCTTTTTACAAAGGAAAGGAAGCGAACCTGCTGCATTTCTCAGATGTGTGAATGCTTTTTGGCTGTGTGTGCAGGCAAGCAATCCCCGCCCCTTTTGCCACGGAGCGTCCTCAAGGCAGATATAGCGAGCAAAACCCACGAATCGCCGAAAGGGCGCTGGAACTCTTCTTTAAAGTGCACGTATTTTATCGCGGGTGTCTCACTTTCCTAAGCTCCCTAAGCGCCTTGTAAAGCCTGGAATGGGGCCGCTCAGAGGCAAAAGAAGAGTTCCAGCAGACTTTCAATTGCATGGGGACAGGGCCATAGAATGCCAAGCCTGGACCTGGGAACAAAGGCCACCTCTGGGTGTTGCCTGAAAATCACACTATTTAGTGTTATTCCAGAGTAAAGCTGTTCCAGAATAATCACTTGTTGCCCAGACAGTTGGACTACAGTGCAGAGTCTTTCTTGGTGCTCATTTCCACAATGGGGCGATGCGCAGACCCAAGTATTTTGGCAGTGCAAAATCCCTGGAAGTGCACAATTACCACCAGGTTCACGTGCATGCCTGCCATTTTCATGGCCCATGCATGCTCTGTGGCCATTTTCAAGATTTATTTATTTATTTCCATTTCTATCCCGCCCCATACCTGAAGGTCTTTGGGCGGGTAACAACGGATTAAACAACATATTAAAAACAAGATACAAATTAAAATAAGATACACAGTTAAAAACTCCTTAAAAATTCAACAGATTTAAGCCATGCACTCAATGGTGCATTAATAATAACTGTAACTGGAGGGGAGAATGAATCACGTTAGCCAAAGGCCAAGACAAAGGAAGGGACCTTCCTAAATGAAAACAAGGAAGGAGCATGGCGCACCTCAAGGGGGAGACCATTCCACCGTCTGGGGGCCACCACCGAAAAGACTCTCTCCCAGCTGCCCTCCAGCCTCACTACCGAAGGTGGTGGGGCAACCAGGAGGGTCTCTTCCTTGGATCTTAAGGCACGGGCAGGTTGGTATGGGAGAAGACATTCCTTTAGATATTTGGGGTCCAAGTCATTTAGGGCCTTATAAGTCAGAGTTAACACCTTGAATTGGGCCCGGCAGTGACTTGGCAGCCAATGCAATTCTTTTAAAACCGGTGTGATATGTGTCCGGCTAGCTGTTCCGGTTAGCACTCTGGTGGCTGCATTTTGCACTAGCTGCAACTTCCGGACCATCTTCGAGGGCATCCCCATGTAGAGTGCATTGCAGTAGTCCAATCTAGAGGTTACCAGAGCATGAATAACTGTGGCCAGGTCGTCTCTATCCAGAAAAGGCTTCAGTTGATGTACCAGCCGTAGATGAGAGTAGGCGCTCCTGGCCACGGCCTCCACCTGAGCCTCAAGTGTTAGTGCAGAGTCCAAGAGTACCCCCAAATTGCGCACCTGTCTCTTCCAGGGCATAGCCACCCCATCGAGGACAGGGTATTTCCCAACTACATGGACTCAAAACCCTGTGACACACAGCACCTCTGTCTTGTCTAGATTCAGCTTCAATTTATTGGCCCTCATCAAGCCCAGTACCACCTCCAGACACCTGTCAAGCCTGTCAACTGCCTCTCCTGATTCAGATGGGACAGAGAGATAGAGCTGGGTATCATCTCCATATTGATGACACCTCACTCCAAATCTCCTGATGACCTCTCCCAGTGGCTTCATGTAAATGTTAAAGAGCATGGGAGATAAGATAGACCCCACAAGGGAGTTCCCAGGGTGTCAAAACCGTATCTCCCACAGCAACTATCTGAGATCGGCTTTGGAAATAAGAGCAGAACCAATGCCAAGATTGCCTCCAACTGCTGAGCTCCATAGCCTTTCCAGAAGGATACCATGGTCAATGGTATAAAAAACCTCTGAGAGGTCCAGGAGAACCAACAGGGTAGCATTCCCTTTGTTTCTCTCCTGGAGGAGGTCATCAACCAGGGTGACCAAGATGGTTTCTGTGCCATGACCGGGTCTGAAGCCAGATTGAAATGGGTCTAGGTTGAAGATGGTGGCTCCTGGCAGCAAAGTCCAGACAGATAGGTCATAGAGCTCTTTGGGGGAAATATGCATTAAGAGTTGGGTTTTTCTGAAATAGGACATAGCGGGATTTCACCCCTATGTCACACTGCTGTATCGGAGTTGCCGCAAATGCGTAAGGCAACCTCAACATAGCCACAGCAGAATCATGTGTTTTAAACCCTGTCTGGTTGCAGCCAACATTTAAGATTAAACATTTGAGAGTAGCTTTCAGCAAGCCATTCTTCATTGTGATGCTATGGAATAGCAAAAAAAAAACAAAAAACCCTTATTTTAAATCATTCCAAGGTGCACATAAAGCTCATTGCTTGCAAGAGCTAAAGTAAATCTACAAGTACTTAAATAGAAGGGCTCTGTGGTAGCTTCCACAAAAGGCTTTTGGTCTGTACCTGCTTCAATGCAGGGAATAACACATTTACTTAGCAGACCAATCCCTGACAAGCCATCCCTTCTGGGCAATCGGCTGTCCACACAACAGCAGCAACTAGCCTGCTTTCCAGTATGAAAGGGCACCAGCGGGTGGGCTAAGGGGAGACTGTTTCAAAGCAGTCTCCCAAATGTTTTTGGGGTAGATTGTTCCAGCCAGTGGACGGAGCCCAGCACCATTTCATGAGGCTCCTGGAAGCAGCCCTGGCAAAAGCAACCCTGCCCAGCTTCTGAGTCTGGGGAGCTTTGTTACTGGTCTCTGACATTGGGCTGGGACAGGCCACAGCAGTGCAGATGGCTCTCGATGTACAGTACCAGCCACTGCTCCAATCTTGACCCAGATTGCTGAGTCCACACCAAGACTAGGGATGTGCATGAATATTCATAACATTCACTGTTCATATGACTTTGGCCGAATTCAGACATTCATACGCAAATCAAACATTAGGACATTCATACATTAACATTTGTACGAATATGAATGTTTCGGAAGATTTGTACAAATAGTTCGGAAATTTGTGAAACTTGGGAGGTGGGAAAGTGGCTCTGCAACTGATCCAGAGTGCATTTGACATGGATCGAGAGCAGATTAAAAGTGGGTTCAGGGAGGATTTGGTGCTTTCAGAGCAGATTTGTTACTGGATATGTATTGGATACATATCGGATACATATTCATTCGTATAGAATACATATTGGATACATATCAGATACATATTCGTTTGTATCAGGAATTCGTACAAATTTGTATGAATACATTTGTATTGAATAGAATCCTACCACATTTGAAGGGGATCTATTCAAACCAATATACATTTTCTAACATTCAATTCGTTATGAATCCAATGCAAAACAACCCAGTTGCCATGCTGTGCCGAAACTGCCTATTTTTGAGGGGAACCATTCAGCACTCTCAGATCCATTGAACAAATATTTCCATTTCTAATATTTCTAATACATCTGTGACACACCTGGATTTTGACCCATGTGGGGAAAAAATGTTACACTTTACAATTATAAGTATTGTATATGTTAATTAACTTTACTCTTGTTTCCTAACAGTGTGATCCTTATATTAAAATCACCATAGGGAAAAAAGTGATTGAAGACAGAGATAATTATATTCCCAACAACCTCAACCCAATTTTTGGAAGGTAACTTCTAAAACCGTATGTCCTTTGCTATTATAATTGTTCTAATTCCCTCACAGAGATCACTATTGTGGTCCCATCATTGCATTAAGATCTTTAGAGAACTATTCATGATTCTCTTTGCTGCTGATAAAGAAAAATGTGTGAGTTGAGAAACATTCTGGCATACCATTCTGTTGATTTCTGTTGGGAGAAGAGCTTTAAGCATATTAGAAGAAAACAACTATGATGAAGTCATAGGAGAAGATAAGTCAGTTTTAAGTTGCTGTTGATCATCTGATGCTACAGAAAGATGAATTAAAACATTTGTATCTTCACCTCACTTTAAGGTCCCAGGGGAAGTTATAGGATAAAACACAAAACACCAGAACATCTGCTGCTCTAAATAATAGCTGTCTGATCCCACCTTCTATAGTCCCACTCAAGCCATCAGATGCAGCACTGGTAGCTCCAATACCAGGCAGATGTTCTCCAGGGGTGGCTGGAAGATGGTAAGCCCAGACAGGCAGTAATTCTCCAGACAGCAGAATTCTTCATGAAGCCGCTCCGAGGCACTGGTTTCCCTCTGCTGCCCTTAAGTAGGGCTTTGATCCTAAATAAACTTCCTCCCCTAAAATGTTGGTTGAACATTACAAAGAATATCCCTGCAGTGAAACCATTCAATAGGAAATCTGACTGGAGATGCATTGATTTAGCATCCAGCTTGAAGCAGGGGGGCATTTTCACACCCATCTGTGGTATTCAGGAACAGAGTGGAAAGCTCTGTTCCAGGACAGGCAACCTGTCCCACACTAGGATGGAACAAATTAGGGCTGTCTGCACTTGGACAACCCCTCTTGGCCCAGGCCTAGCACTAGCTGTGAAGGCTGGACCCAACCCTCAAAGCTGGTATCCAGATTTCAAAGGCTGAAGCCGAGATTGTGAAATCCGGGACCTTCCCCATGTGCATGCTTGGTTCAGACCAAATCGCCCAAACCGTGCCCAGACTTGTTTTTCCAGGTACCAAATTTGGCCCTGGTTTGGCACAGTTTGGGCAATTTGGTCCATGGAAATTGGGCCAAATCTCAAATGCATGGGGACAGGCCTTGCCAAACCCGATTCTGACTAGTAATGCATATTGTTTTCAGTGTGGTCGTTTTGGGGGAAATTGATACCTGTTGGCTGTTTCTGTGTTTAGAATGTATGAACTGAGTTGCTTCTTGCCTCAAGAGAAAGATCTGAAAATTTCTGTCTATGATTATGATATGATGACCCGAGATGAAAAAGTTGGCGAAACCATCATTGATCTGGAAAACAGATTTCTCTCCCGCTTCGGTGCTCATTGTGGACTACCACAGCAGTACTGTGTGTAAGTTATTTTCCTGGATACAAAACATCAAAAAGATTATATCTTTCATGTAGCATTATTTAGAAGTATTCAGTGTTCTAAGTACAATACGCGTTTCCTACATTACAGGCTATGTTATGATTTATCGAGGTAAACTATCACCAAAATAAGTATTCAAAGGGCCTTGATGCCCATGGAGATCTGTGTGCCAAGCACCATACATCTATATTTTGAAGGAGACAGATTACTGCTAAGCATTATGAAAACTGGTAGAATTTCTTTGGTTTTGCACTTGCTGGTTCATCTAAAACAGAAACAAAGGATCCCCCCATTCAGCTGAAACTGAAAGATGAGGGGTAAAAATAATAGAACCTTGTGAGATACTATTGTTTCTGCAATGTGAAACTACAGTTACCATTATAATATATAGTAGTTCCAAAACAGTCTCCAGCAAAATCCATTATATCAATCAACACATTCCTGATAATAATTGAGAAATGTGTTTACAAGGGGAAGCCTACATTTACTTATTTTGAAATTTGACTGTTTATTTAAAAGTTCAGGTGCCAATACCTGGAGAGACCAGCTGAAACCAACACAACTTCTGCAGAACACAGCCAGGTTTAAAGGCTATCCTCCTCCAGTCCTCTCTGAAAATGGAAATAGGATTTCTTATGGAGGAAGAGACTACACTTTGGAGGAATTTGGTGAGTTTGCTCTTAGTCCCAATTACTGTTCCAGTCTACCATTTGTGTTTTTTTGAATATGGAATTTGAACCTGAATTTATGGTTGCATCCAGTGGCAACTGATCCATGCACGCACAAATGGAAAAGAAACAGGCCAAGGGACTTTTCTAAGTCCAAGACAACGCTAATGCAAAGAAGAATTTCCTTTAAGCAGATATGCAAATATTGACATCTAGTTTTCAGATATGATTTCCAGCTGATTACATGTCATCTCTTTTTTCTTCAGAGGCTGGCAAGAAATTGCATGAACACCTTGGACCTGGTGCAGAACGACTAGCTCTTCACATTCTCAGAACCCAAGGACTAGTGCCTGAGCATGTAGAGACAAGAACGTTGTACAGTACTTTCCAGCCCAACATCTCACAAGTACAATATATTTATCTTCCGTTTCCCAGTTAGCCTCAATGCGATTTATTAATAAAGTGAAGGAAGGGTTAAGATAATTATTCCTGCTCTGCTCACTGTGCAGGCTGTATAAAAATGTAATCAATGTCCTGATCCACCTGTACAGTTGATATAGGTGTAACTTGTTAATGGGTGTTTTTCCACTGTCAAAAAGTACCCATTTTTGCACCCATTAAGGACCCATTTGGGTGTGAGCCGGATTATCCCATTTCCACCACAGAAGCCATTTGGGACCTGATTGTTTCCACTGCCGTGGGGGAAATGCAGATCAAATGGATACTTTCTGCCCTTTAATCCGGATTTTCTGTAGACCCCATTAATGGGGTCTACAATGGGGTCTTCTGCCAGAAAATCAAAAGTACCCATTTGATCCGCATTTCCTCCACGGCAGTGGAAACAATCAGGAAAACGATCTCTTTGGAGAGATCGGCGGCAAGACTCCAACATCGGAGTCAAAATGATTTCAAAATGACTCCGAAGTCCCTCTGAAGCTGAGACTTCGGAGATCGCACTCCCCTCTCCCCAGAGACACCTGGGGTGACGGACCGACCCCTTGGGGGTCGATCCGGATTCCCCACATGGGTGCAAAGGTGTTTCCACAGCAGGGTGCTTCCCTTAATCCGTATCTACTAGATCCGGATTAAGGAATGTACTCATTCCTTAGATCCGGATCTTCTTAGATCCGGATCTAAGGGCTGCGGTGGAAGAACACCCAATTTTGAACCAGACACCAGTTAACTTGATGATAGAATGCATTCTCCATGGACCTTGAGTTCCATGCATCTAGAAGCAGATCCAGACCTCCTTTTTCTATGTATTCCGCTATCATTTGGAAGCTGAAAGCTAAAGTTGTTTATCTGAAAGTTATGCTTGTGTTTATTCCTATACATTTAACACAGGCATCTTCTGGAGCTTTTGCAGCAATTAATTCTACCTATTCTGGTAGTACTGGTAATTTCACAGCACTAGGGATGTGCACAAATATTCGTAACGTTTGATATTTTCAGAATTTTGTATGCGAATCGAATGTTAACAACATTCGTACATTGATATTCGTATTCGTACAAACGCTTTGGAACATTCGTGAAACGGGGAGCTTGGAAAGCAGCTGCAACAGTCACATCTGCAATGGATCCAGAGTACATTCGACATGGTTTGAGAGTGGAGTCAAAGTGGATTCAGGGCAGATTCGATGCTTTCAGAGTGGATATGTTATGGGAAACATATCGGATATGTATGCATTTGTATTGGATATTTGTACAAATTCATTTGTATCAGTTAAAATCCTATTCAAATGCAAAAATAAATCCATTCATGTACATCCCTACACAGCACTTCTCTTTTAAATTATTTTGCAAACACATTGGTTGGGGTCCACAGAACAAACTCAGTCATATCCGAATGCAAGTGGAAGATCCTGAATGGGTCACCCACAAAATCCATGCAACAGTGCTCACCAGAAGTCGTTTTTAAAATCACCTGTGGTTTCAGAGGGATTTTCTGTATTGTATTCCCTTGCACATATACTGATTTCATTTTGTGGGTGGGTGCTATTCATAATGTTAATATTCTGTAGTTAATTCTATTCTATTCTATCTATTTATGTAAATAGGTATATTTTATGGGCTGGAAAGGAGTTTGGCTTCTATACTAGAGAATCAGCCCCCAAACCTTCTTGGGCTGTTAGTTCTTTAGACTTCTGCCGTGATACCAAATTCTGATTGTGATAGTAATACATCAAAATCCTGACATGATTTTCTCATTGATCCAGGGAAAGCTTCAGATGTGGGTAGATGTTTTTCCCAAAAGCCTAGGGCTGCCTGGTCCTCCATTCAACATCACTCCCCGCAAGGCAAAGAAGTAAGTATGAAAGCATATTCCAGGAGGTCTTATTTGTATTGGTGAAGGACTGTTGTGTCAGTCTTCTTCAATCAGTGTCTTTTTCTGCACTGGCTCTTATTCAAGAATATATCCCAGAATAAGCAGTTCCTGTCCACATGCTACTGCAGATTATGACAATTTCTTTCTACACTGGACCTTATTCCAGATAACACCCAACTCATTATCCAACTCTGAATTTCCACTTTTGGTTTAGAAAAAGTGGAAAGGAAATGACTAGTCACTTTTCTGATGTATTCCCTCTCCAAAGGTAGACTGAAGCTGGATTAAAACGTAGGTGTATAGATGGGTCCAAAGGGTGAATGAGTCCTATGTGAGCTTGTACTTTGTCTTATTCCTTTTCTGTGCATAGGCATTGTTAATACTAGTGTCATATGCAAAGCTGAGCATACAAACTTAACTATATGATTTCCCTGCATTACAGATACGAACTGCGGGTAATTGTCTGGAATACAAAGGATGTCATTCTGGATGAGAAAAGCATTACAGGGGAAGAGATGAGTGACATCTATGTGAAAGGGTAAGCTGACCCTAACTCTAAGCTCATTAACAATGAGCATGATTAACAAATAATTTCAGATGCTTAATGCTCATTAAGAGTTGCAGCAGGCAGAGCACGTGTTTTATATTAGGAAGATCTGGGGTTCTGTTTCCAGCATCGTAGGCCAGGGAAGTCCTATTGAAGGGTGGAAAGTCTACAAATAAAACAGATAGAAATGAAAAGGTGTGAGCAGTCAGACCTGAAGATGGACTGATGAAGGTTTAAAGTGAAGGTGTGGCCACCACCCCAGGAACATCCCGTCTTCAATTCTCAGCATCTTCTAGAAACTGGAGGGATATATATGTTGCTGGCACTATTTTATGTCTAAAACCCTAAGCAATTGCTGTCTGTCAATATAAGAACATAAGAGAAGCCCTGCTGGATCAGGTCACAGCCTATCTAGTCCAGCATCCCATCGCACATGGTGGCTCACCAAATGCTCATGGGCATCTCAAGCAGAGACAAGGACAAACCTTTTCCTGCTCTCGAATCCCAGCAAATGGCCTTAGAAGCAACCTGCTTTCCCCCACAGCCTGAAAGATGAACCTAGGCATCCATTCTAGTAGCCATTGATACATCTGTCGTCCATAAATTTATCTAAACCTGTGTTAGAGCCATAGGCTGGTAGCTGTTACCACCTCTCCCGGCAGCAAATTCCATGAACTGATGACCCTTTGGGTGAAGAAATACTTCCCCTTGTCGGATCCGACTCTCCTACCCATCAGCTTCATAGAGTGTCCCCTGGTTCTAGGGTCATGTGATAGAGAAAAGAAGTTTTCTCTATCCACCTTTTCTATACCATGCATAATTCTATATACTTCAATCAGGTCCCCTCTTAAACGCCATCTCTCTAGACTGAAGAGCCCTAGACACTGCAGCCTGGTTTCATAAGAGAGGTGTTCCAGCCCCTTAATCATTCTGGTTGCCCTTTTCTGCACCTTTACCAGTTCCTCAATATCCTTTTTGAAGTGTGGTGACCAGAATTGTACACAATATTCCAAATGTGGCCTCACCATAGATTTATAAAGAGGCAAAATGACACTTGCTGACTTGTTTTCTATTCCCTTGCTAATTATTCCCAGCACTGAATTAGCTTCCTTTGCTGCTGCTGCGCACTGGATTGACACCGACCCCGAGATATGTTAGTTTGACCCGTGGACTACTAACTTGGTTCAAAACAGATGATCTGAAGCTGCATCCAGATGTTGCTTACTTATTCCACTATATTTGTATATTCTAGAATAAAGCATGGTTGCAGCCTACGTGGTGAAGAAGGATCTGTTTGATTTTTAGCATTCTCAGACTGTCTTGGGTTGATTAGAGACAGGGAATTGTGGTCCCTTAGCCCCCATCATTCTTGATTCCTGATCATACTGGCTGGGATCACAGGGGGCGGGAATCCATCACTATATGGAGCAGTGATGGTTGGTGTGGTGCTGCAAGGCCTCCAGAAGAAGCCCACAAACTGGCCTTCAACAAGGAAAGAGGGCTTGCAGCTGTGCTTGCTGACATTGCCTACCACTGATATAGAGGACCATCTTCATCCCTGGATTAAGAAACTCACTAACAACTTTGGAGCTGATCACTGGCACTGTGTGCATAACTGGCAGCACAAACCACATCACAGTGGCATTAACTGGAACTATTTGAGGGAAATCAGATTGTACTGAGCCAAATGGTATCCGTCAGGCACCACAACTGTTTTTGACTTTATAAATAGCCATCGGTCCCATTCACAGTCCACAGCTACATTTCATTGCTTCTGACTTTCAGATGGATGCCTGGCTACGAAGAAAATAAACAGAAAACAGATGTGCACTACAGGTCTCTAGATGGGGATGGAAACTTTAACTGGAGATTTATTTTCCCTTTTGAGTATTTTCCAGCGGAGCAACTCTGCACTGTTTCTAAAAAGGTACCTTTTTATTTTTAAAATTATTATTATTATTTGTTATATACAGAAACACAACAATATAACACAACACTAAACATGCTGGCTTTGATATTTCACAACACCTCGGGATCTTCCAAAGATCCTAAGATGACATTATGTTCTGGCGGATAATGTGAGCAGAACCCAATAGGGCGGCCTTTTGCAATTGACAGATGGTAACCTTGTCAACGTTAAGCTGTTTTAAGTGCCATCCAAGGTCTTTTGGAATGGCACCCAGTTTGCCAATCACCACTGAGACCACCACTGCTGGCTTGTGCCAGCATCTTGGAACTTTGATCTTTAAGTCCTTGTTGTTGTTGTTACAAAAGCTTTTTCCTTTCCAAGGTTTTTCTAAAAGCAGTGGAGATAGGTGGGTGGAAGTGCTATGTAAGTCCTCCCATTAGTTTTCCTTGTTCCTTTCTGCACTGAGCCTCTTTCTGGATTATATTCCCATAATAGGGGTCTGCTGGCTGCATGCTACTGCACCAGAATGCATATGGCGTGCAGCCCCTAAGGCAGTTAGATGGACTGCACATTATCTTTCTGGCAGCTCCTGCAGCCAATCCCGTGACAAATGTTGCATTTAGACTCCTTGGATCATACTGGCATAGCCAAGAAGGAAATTCTAAAGCCTGGGCAACTCAGAATTTTCATACTTTCATGTCCAGGATCTTTCCATAATCTGTTGAGACAGAAGGAGGATGCCAGCAATGTTTATAGTGGAAAAAACAGGGCTATAATCAGTTACGTGACCTATTTTCTTGGCAGAAGTTAAGTAATAATCTGATTTTGCAGCCAGGCACAGACATTCCACCTCTCTCCATTCTAAGAATGCCCCATTTTGGGTACACATTTTGGATTCATTAGAAAATATTACTTCAGAAGTTTGCGTGAGAGCCACTAGGGTTTAACTTGTTTGCTCCTGCTAAAATAATGTCATTTCCTGCCATTTTTTGTGTTGCTGGTTGAGGTGGGAAAAGCAGCTGTGGATTGTTATCTAAACCTCTCCCAGTTTGGCAGATGTGTTAGAATTACACTGTTAATTGCCATTACATTTTGTCTGAAAGACAGACAGAAAAACTATAGAGCTCAGTTCTTTTTGCTGGTAAATAGTCAAGTATTTCTTACTTAGGGTTCTTTTAACTATACAGTAAAAAGACTCAGGGGAGCATTCTTAAAACCATTTCAAAATCATAACCATGCTTGCTTATTACGGCCAGTTACTCTTTAATGTATACATTATGCTGAAACGGACAGAGGCTAATCCTTTTGTCCCAGGGAACTCATAGCCATAGGTCACCACTTTCTGAGGCCTTGCTAATTTGGCAGGACGGTATTGATGACATATACAGAAGAGTGTGGATGAGGCAGAGAAGTTTCATTTCATTCCATCAACATTGTTTTTCTTCTTAGGAACACTTCTGGAGCCTCGACAGCACCGAATTCAGAATCCCACCAAAGCTGCTTATACAGATATGGGATAATGATAAGTTTTCCTTGGATGACTATCTGGGTAAGTCTTTAAATATAACACATGGGGTGTTGACATACAACAGAAAGGGTGCCTTAGAGTGTTTTGCGAAATGATCCTCAGGAATCTAACAGAATACGTGACAAAATGTCCCCCTTTCCCCCTCTTTTTCCTCTAGGTTTTGTTGAACTTGACTTACACAATGCTGTCATGCCAGCCAAGGCTCCAGAAAAGTGCACATTAGACATGATCCCGGAGCACAAGCCAACTAATGTTGTCAAGGCCGTTAAGACAGCTTCACTTTTTGAGCAAAAATCCATGAGAGGATGGTGGCCGTGCTTCCTAGAAAAAGATGGCTCCCGTATTTTGGCTGTATGGTTACATTTATACCTGTTTACTTTTATTTACTGCTCATTATCATATAGCAGTTCATTTATCTAAAGGCTTTCTCCCACTTAAAAATCTGTCCACACAAAATAGGTTATGAGCTCTATGTGTGTGTGTGTGTTTGCATTTGTTTGTGTGTGACATGATAGAGAGAAAGTGGGGCATGTTGATAACATTATTAAACATCTTCGTGCCCCAAAAAGGCCCATGAAGGCCCAGTTATTTCAGCCAATGCCCAGTGAATTTAGTGATGGGCCTCATATTGATTTAAGTGCCATGGGATGTCTGTAATATTTTCCACTAAGAGATGTAGTGGCATGTTTTAAACTGCATGTTATTAGTACAGCACGTTGTCCCAAGTCGGTCAGACAAGCTCCCATTTTTATATCGTAAAGGTTATGGAAACTGTTACAAACCAAGGTCTTATTGTCAACATAGTTTACCCATGTTAGAATATGAGGAAGAGAACAGTTCCCAGTTAATTGCATAAATATATACAATTAATTATTAAGAAATATAAACAACTCTTTTCATAATATCCAGTGTTTGTAATCTTTTTTCTAATATGAGTATCCCCACATTTAGCACAGTAGTAAAAAGAAAGAATATTGAATTAACTAATTCCCATGAATACAAATGTTGAATTTAAGTATGATCATGTTTTGATTCCCTTGAAGGGTAAAGTTGAGATGACCCTGGAAGTTCTCAGTGAAAAAGAGATTGACGAACGACCAGCTGGTAAAGGAAGAGATGAACCCAACATGAATCCCAAGTTAGACCTTCCCAAGTAAGATATAGTACTCCTGTCAGTGATTTCATTCAGGTAGATCTAGGACCTTCCATCTATAAAAAGAAGGGCTGGTTCCATTGGGGACTCCCACTGTGTTAACATCTGCCTCCTGCATACAAAAAAGTGTAGTGGTGAATTGTTTCACAGTCCACCACTTCCTTTGTAGAGCACTCCTCAGGACACCCCCTATATCTATGAGACTTGTACCTTCCTTCCTTCCTTCCTTCCTTCCTTCCTTCCTTCCTTCCTTCCTTCCTTCCTTCCTTGCTTCCTCAACTCATACAGCGGCATGGTAGGTAGTAGTATCTAATGATGATTCACAGCTTGGCTTTGATGACAACTCACAGTACATAGACTGCCATCTTGCCAGCTCTCCCTGATCTTCTCCATAGAACTAGCCACCCCACAAAAAAACTCCCCAAATAATTATTAAGCTCCTGAATGCCATTAGTAACAGAAGTGGAAGCAAGTGGCAGTTTGACTTGAGTAAGATAGATTCCCCCCCCCCCCCGCTTAACTTGATAGTTAAGACCAATTCAAAGGCCAGGACCATGTGGACATACACACAAACTCTTAGCAGCAGTTCTGCTCAGCCCTGGGCCACCACAGTTTGGATGCCTGGGTGTGTACCAAGCCACCCATGTAACAGTTCCGTTCCAATCCAGTCCAAATCTAGTTTGGCTGGACCAATTCATTGGGGTGGATTTGAGGAGCTTTCCATGCCCTGCCTTCCTTCTCCTCAGCTGAAGAGTCAAGTCATATGAAAGTGGGCAACTGAAGATCTCCCCAAGTTGTTCAGGAGGAAACTTCCCTGTCAGTGCATTGTGTCACAGTGATGAGGTGGCCCATAGCAATGAACTGTTTTCTCTTCCCGTGCCAAGAGAGGAAAGGATATCTGCCATCAAACAACTGATCGGTCTTGTTAATGGCATGGTTTGCCTCAATCAAGCTGGCAGACCTTATCTGAGGTACTTTACCAAGCCAAACCATAAACAAAATCGACCATAAATTACAGCTTGTGAACAAGGTCCAAAAATGTTGGCAGTCAACGTTCACCAGCAAATCTGACTTTGGGATTCTGAGATTTGAGTATAGCCGCAATAACCCAACCACACATTTCCACACGGGCTATGAAGACCCCATTAAAAATGGAATCAGAACTCACCTTCCACACAGAAGACTCCATGAGGACCCCATTAGGACCTCATGAGGGATGTGTCATCCACATCAGTGCCTCCCAGTTCTGATCTTAATAGGGTCTTCAGGGCTGTAGATATAGATTCTCAGTGAATCTTGTAAATGGTGTCTCCAATCCAGTCTTCCACCATGAAGACTGGATTGCAGAGCATGCTTCTGAACATACATTGGGCCAATAGGGCCCAGGGGCAGACCTAGAAGAAGCGACCCCTGAGTGGCATATATGCGGGCCAATCGTGGGCCAATATTGTGGTTTGTGGCACAAAAAATACAAAGCCTGCTGCAACACTTACTACCATGCCTGCTTGGGTGTCTGGTCTCCAAGGACCTAAGATGACTGTTGCCCTCCCTAAAAGTGAGGTGTGACCATGGCCTTGGTGAAGAAGTTGCATTTTCATTCCTCAGCACAGATCCAAGGAATGACAGGGTCTGTGGTAGATAGTATTGTTCCATATTGTTTAATTTTCATAAATGATGTAAAATAGAAAGATTCAAATCCTGTCTCCATCCCCACATTGCAAGAAGATGTCAGTGATGCAATGTGAATTTTCACGTTGGGTAGCAAAAGAGTAGTATCCATCTCTACTGAAAACATCTGCATTTTGTTACTGTGAGATGCCATGTATGAGATGATCCTATAAATGAGCATGCCGTTTAATGCCCCAAATCTTTACTTCCTTTCAAAATATAGCCGGCCAGATACATCTTTCCTTTGGTTCACGAATCCATGCAAAACAATGAAATATATCGTTTGGCGCCGATTTAAGTGGGTCTTCATTGGAATCCTTATCCTGCTCATCGTGCTTTTATTTGTGGCAATTCTTCTCTATTCACTGCCGGTATGCATTTTTTTAAAAAGGTTTAATATGATACTTAAATCTTTTTGTTATTTGTCTTAGGCTATGTGCTCAAGCCCCCTCGCCAAGATTGTCTTAGGGGGAGCCAGCACAAGGACAATAGGGCTAATCTTTGGCCCTCTGTGACAGATGGGCACAAGCACGGGTAGTCCTTTCTAGGGGTGTCCAGAAATGCGATTTTTGACATTCAGTTTGATTTGAATCTAATATTCAAATATCCAGATTCGTACAAATAAGGAAAAATGAATGTCTGGACGTTCAAATTGCTACAAATACATTTGTATCTATTCATTCAGATATTCGATACGTATCCAATGATACAAATCTCACACACATCTGTACGCATCCTGTTTTTATTCAACACACATCCCGTATGTATCCGTACGGATGCATGCAGATAGGCACAAGATGTGTACGGATACATATGCAATGCATATGAATAAGTACACATACAAATGCTCAAATTATTCGTATGAATAACTCAAAATACTTGTATTTGTATGAATGCTAAAAATGAATATCTGGACATTTGATTTGTATACAGATGTCCAAATTCGTTCAAATTCATCCAAATAATAAATATCTATCAGCTGAGGTCAGTTCACAGCAACCTGCTGGTGATGGCAATCTGAATCCACAAGACAAGTCTGGTTCACAGTGGAAAATCCTCCTCCAAAGTCAAAGTATCCTGTCCACCACTTCAGGATGGTACCCAGGGATTCAGGTCAGGAAACCCTGGGTGCTCCCCACCCCCAAGCCCGAAGATTTTTTTTCGTGGACATCTGAACACAGCCTGAGTTGTGTTCATGACAATCACTTATGCTTCACAACAAACAAAACTTTCTTCAGTGTTTAACCACTGCTGATTTATAGTTTTAGTTAAGCAAAGCCAAGAGCTTTAAAAAGGACAAGATATGGGAGCGGTGTATAGAAAGATTATTAGCGCAAATGGACACAAGTATCGTGGGGAAAAGTTTTTTATTAAAATGACTGTATGTCTAGATTGAATTATAAAATTAATTTAATAGGAGTGGTCTATCACAGGGGACAGGCCCATAGCCAGCTCCATATATATATATGGGGAACCTGACAAGATTTTTGGGGTGAATGTGTAAGGGACTGGAGATAATTACATTGGTGAATTAAAAAATTTGAAGGGGGGGGGCAAAATGGGACTGAAGGAGCGGGGGGGGGGACTTTTGGCACGTTTAGTGCACATTTTCTTTGTTTTTACTTTATGTACTATATGTATGTTTGTATGTATGTTCTGTAAGTACATTATCAACTTAATAAATAAAAATTATTCTGTGCAAATAAATAAATAAATAAACAGGACAAGATTGAGCACCTAAAAAGCAAACCTGTGAAATGTTATACAGTACAGGTAATTTAATTTTTTTTGGTGCTTTACATTAACTTTGGCTGGCTCTGGACTTGGGGAATAAATCCGCAGTTAAACGTAAAAGGGCACAATGCTTACTGCGCAGCGACGACCGGCCATCCTGATTCAAAAGGTAGCTCTGTAGCTTCCCCTAATGGAACTGTGACAGTTAAGGAGGTGTGCATCATCACACGGGTTGAGGCAGCTAATCAGACTTGCCCTTCCTGCTCTTGCCTTGGGGTGTTTTCCCACTGCACTCCTTTAATCCGGATCTAAGAAGATCCAGATCTGAGGAATGGGTACTTCCCTTAATCCAGATCTAGTAGGAAGTACCCATTCCTTAGAACCGGATATTCTTAGATCCGGATTAAAGGAGCTCAGCGGAAAAACACCCCTAGTGGAAACAGGCTCCTTATAATCCAGATTTGATGGCTGAAGACCCCAATGTGTAGGAAATCCACATTATAGATCCTGAATGACCCATATGATCCAGATTTCCCTAGCTGTGGTGGAAACAGATGTGTCTCTAACGGGGTCTGTAGTGGAAATGGGGTCATCCAGCTCTCAGCCAAATGGTTCCTTAATGGGTGCTAAAATGGGTACTTACTGCCAGTGGAAAAACACCCCCTATCTTCTCACTGTTCAGCCTTCACTGAGGGAAACTGGATTTTGTTTATACTGTGCAGTGAATGTCCTCTTACTAGCGCTAAGGTAAGTGTGCAGTCCCAATCAGATAATCCAGTCATGACTGCACTTTCCGCTACCCAGTTTAAACATGTCTGGATGCAGCCTCAGTTGTAAAGGAAACCTTTCTCCAAAAAATTACTTTCTTTGCTTTGGAATGTTTAGAAAATGTTTTAACTACAGATTTCTTTCTCTCTCTCTCTTTAGAACTACTTGTCAATGAAGATTGTGAACCCATTGTCATCTCATTAAGAAACATGCTTCACTTTTAATATTTGTAATTACTGTGAGGTTCTGGAGCCTCCAAAGATCCACAGTACAGTCCTTTATGTTTCTTCTCAGAAATATGGCCTATGAATTCACTGAAGTTTATGCCCAGATAAAATTTTATATACCTAAAGCATTGGTGGTCCTCAGAGGTGATGGCAACAGGAGCAGAGTGAAGCTTCGGTTGGAACTTTCCTCCGATCTCATCCAACAACATTTTAGCCTGTGATGGGTAAAGGTTGCATTTGTATTGACGCTGTTGTCTGATTCATACATGCTGTCCACATCCTGCACATGCTTGTGCATGTTTGACCTGTCAGAGAGGGGGTGGGTTTCAGCATGTTTTTTGTGCAATTGGAAAGAATAGACTTCAACAAATCGTAGAAGACCTTTTATGGTATACCCTGAATGTTCAACCAATATCTGGGATTTATGTCGGAGCAGCCAGTTTGTGCACACAAGCATTTTGTTCCACATGCCTTGGGTGGCCATCCTGGCATCTGTGAATTCTAGGCATGATGCCCAGACACGCACTCTCTGTGATGCTGATGGGTGCCTGACTTTCCAGGCATATGATTGGCCGGTGGTCAGCCAATGGAGTAACTGCACTTCCCAGTGATGCAGCAAACTCACCATTGAATTCCAAGGTATGTAACCAACTTGGAAGAAGGCTAAATAACACTTAGTACTACAGGTTGGAACCACACTGCCATTATGCTGAGATGCTTTTGCATGAGATCAAAGGTCCAGTTTAGTGAGATCAACTTGTCTCTCATTTGGTCCCAATCGACAGGCTATCACTGGCTTAAAGCAAGCATCATGCCTGTGACTCTTAATCTTGAATTAGAATATAGTCATTTCTAAGAACTGAACTGTTGCATAAGGTATAGTGGGTGATAACAACTGTTAAATATAGGGATGTGCATGAATATTCGTAACATTCAAAATCCCTAGGAACTTGGCAGAATTCGGATATTTGTATTTGGATCAAATGTTGACACATTCAAAGACTGACATTTGAATTTGGATTGAATGTTCTGATACATTTGTATGAAGCTTCATATGGGATATGTATGGGATTCATAAGGGATTCATATGGGATTGAACATCATATCAAATTCGAATCTCACTGCATTCAAAGGGGATCTATTCAAACAAATACAGATTTTCTTGCATTTAATTCAGATACGAATCAAATACAAAAAAAATTTGTGCACAGCCCTAGTTAAATGCTATTTTTTGTCCTGTATTTTGACCTTAATATCATCAAGATGGGGAAATTATCTGGTTTTTTTATTATTATTTTAAATGAGAGTTTTCACATTTTTTCAAAAAGATTTGTCACCCATATTCTTCCTTCAGTATAAGGAGGCTGCAGTATTGAATTTTTTTTTTAATATAAAAACAAAAATCAGCACTTTGAAATTCTGCCTCTCGACTTATGGAAAAAACAAAGAATAATTATGTTTTGCAAATAAAACCATAGTGCAGTAATAACTGTTAACCAAAGGTATGAATGCTGTGTTTTGGAAAGTATGCCATTAATTGCATTAAATGTCCTTTTTCTTTTTGTATACTTTGTCAGGAAAGCAATAAAATAAAGCATTAGGAACAAAGAGTTGTGATTTTCTAATTTCTAGGATTAGAATGGTATTTGAATTGCATAGCCCAATGCAGAGATAAGTGTTCCTACGTCCATTGAATTTTTGTTGCATTTGGATCTACTCTTTTTCAAAAACATCCAAGAGAATGGGAACTAGTGCCAAGATTTATTTATTTATTTGTATTATATTTCTATTTATATCCTGCCCTACACATGAAGGTTTCAGGGTGGGCCACAATAAAATTGGTATATAAAAAAAGCATCCATCTAGTTTGAAACTAGTGACACCAGCTATAGTGGCAGAGCTGAATGGCTAGTTGCTTATTTGGCTTTGATGTTTTGAGTGAGACTTTGTTCCTGATTATATCATACTGCCATTTGCTACACGTCAAAGTCATCAACAGGAACAGCAAATGGTGAATGGCGGTCAGGCCCTGTCAGTGCAACCCATCTCCTCACCACTGCTTGTACAGGGTATAATTTAGCTACACTGATACTGTAGTAACTCAGAGTACTTGCCTTATCACTGTTTACTAGGGCTGACATCACATGGTGTCACACTGTACTCAGTTGCTCCCCTTTGTTTTTTTAATTGGCATGAGGTCTCACAGAGGTCAGGTGTATCAATGGCCACTAAATGGCCTAGGTATGGCCTCCAGGTTGGATAGACAAGCAGGATACCTCTAAAGACAATCTGAAGGGAGTTGAGAGCCTCTGATGGTCTTGCCTTTGTCTTCTGCTTGAGATGCCCAGAAGTAATTGGTGGGCCAATGCATGAGATGGGATGCTTTAATAGATGGCATGATTCAGGAGGACTCCTCTTATGGTCTAATGTTTTTGTGAGTTGGAGAAAGATCATAGGAAGCCTTGACTTCCCTGGGATGGTGGCTTATTGCTCCCTAAGAAGCTATAGTCTGTAAACCAGCAACAAACCATTGCAGAGCCAAAGACCCACAATAAGACAGAATGTCATATTTACTGAGGTGTGTGAAAGTGAATTTCCTGCTACTTCCAATAATCAGTTTCTGTCATGATGGAGTAACATTTGCCATTCTCTTTATCAGTGATAATAGGAACAATACTGGAAGAACCCTAGGCAAATAAAGAACAATTTCTATGCCTACCCATTGTTTCTGGTTAGATTTTACGTGTCTCAGCAGTTGTTGTTAAATTCCTAACTCCCCTTAAGTGTAAAACTAAAGCAATGTAGATCATAACTCTCCTTTAGGGCAGCAGGCACACTTATAATTTTTCTGCTTTCTGGAGTTAACTGTGCTTCCTTTGATGGTATTGCCAGGAACTGGAAGGATATTTGTTACTAATCCTTCTTAACAACAGACCATAATGCTGTTAGGACAGTGAACTGACAGAGCAGCAGAGTTGGATCTAGGCTTTCAAATGCTGGTTTGAACTGCAAAAAACCCAAGGCCAAGCATTTCACAGCATGAAAACAAGTATCATCACCCGCTAATCACTGCAGATCAGGCTATTTAAAAGCCCAGGAAGGGGTACCAGTATTTCTTGTTTTGATTTTCAGCCCTAATGCTCTCCTCCACAGAGAAAGGGCAGGTTCAAAGGCTGCATTACAATCAAGTTAATGGAATGCCAGAGGTTGTGTAGTATTGCTATTTTGCATGTCTGAAATAGTGAAATAATAAATCTAAGAATAAGTCCTCTTGATTCCAATTAGGCTTTCTCCCATTTAAATGTGCAACTAAAGGACTGCATCTTTACACTTCCCTGTATCTTTTTGTCAATCCATGACGTACCTACATACGCACACAAGTTTGTGTGTGTGTGAGAGAGAGAGAGAGAAAGAAGAAGAAGAGTTGGCTTTTCTACCCCCCTTTTCTCATCGATTTAAGGGGACTCAAAGTGGCTGACAAAGCTTTTCTATTCTTCTCCCCACAACAGAATACCCTGTGAGGTAGGTGGGGCTGTGAGAGCTCAGAAGAGAGCTGTGACTAGCCCAAAGTCACTCAGCTGGCTTTGTGGAGGAGTGAGGAATCAAACCTGGTATTTCCAGATAAGAGACCGGCTCCCTAACCACTAGACCTAACTGGGAGAGAGAGAGAGAGAGAAGGCCATCACAAAGAGAACTTTCATGTCCCTTCCTGTCAGATTCAATCTTTTTAAGCTAAAGTAATTTGCACATTCAGCTGAAAGTGATCAAGGGCATATGTGAAGTAACCAATTCATATATATAGGCTGACTCTCCTTTTTTTAAAAAATAAAATCACCTAATCTCACTCAATTGAAACTTCTGTGACACCCTAAATTTGATCTCTACCCATATGATTATGCTTAGATGAAATGTGATTGCAAAGGATTTTGAAATTTGGGCTCTTATTTATTGGTGGAATGCAGCTGGTCCTGTCACCACTGATAAGGCCAACCAGCTGTAGAAAGTCTAAAAGCTTTGCCGTCATGATAGGGAAGTCTGTAAATCTTTCAAAATGTTCTCAGCCAAAAAAAAGGGGGGTTATAATTCCAGGTATTCATTTACATAATATGACGCATTATGTGCCAGGGTAGAGGAGTTGTCCTGTCAAGATGTAACAGGCCTTTTTGGGGGCGATTACTAAGAGCAGATGAAGGAGACATGAGTTAAAAATGAAAAGTCAAGGCCTGGAATGAATCACAGTCGAGATGGATTGTCCCTTTGGTCTTAATAGTCACCCATAATCTTTGGCAGTAACCAGCAATTGTGTCAGTGAAATTCTGATTTACGATATTGCAGAACAGTTGCACAAGTTTAAAACAGTACGGAAATTATAAGGACTAAAATGTACATTGTAAATGTTCTCATTAAGCCTATTTTCCCTTAAAGAGTTATTTGGAGGATACTGTTCCTATGGAAACAATACTGAAAATGAGAATGGGGTCCTGAAGATAAAGATTCATAGGGTTCACCAAACATGCCTTTCAACATTTTGAAGAGAGAATGATAAATGTAAGACCACTCCTCCAGGTTGGTGACACAGGCAGGATGCCTCTAAAGGTCCATTTGCAGGGAGTGGAGAACAAGAGAAGGCTTGAGAGTACCCAGAACCCATTGGTGGGCTCCGTGTATGAGGGAATGCTGGACAAGATGGGCTGTGGCTTCTAGACATGGGGCACTCTCATGTTCTTACATTCTTATTAAGATGTTATCTCATTATTACATCATTATACCACTGGACTGGACCCAGCCTGAATAGCAGGGAATCAGAGGTTCAATTCTTGGCATCTCCCTAGAAGTAGATCAGGTCAAACCACTCTGGTACCTCTGCTAAGAAAACTACATGGATATGTCCTTGCAGCCTTAGGAGTCAAGTTTTACTGGAGTAAAAGGTATTTACTTTTACCTGTCACTGGATGGGAAAAGATGTTAGATTGGCTCCACACAAGGCTTTTTACTGCCAGTGTGGGTATCTCTCTGAATGGGCCTAAAGAGCTACCATATCACCATGACTCTGAAGGAGCCTTTCTTGGACTGCAGCCACCACTTCACTGTGGACTGGTAGGGAAGCTGGAACCCTATATATCCAATTGTCTTGGAGCCAATGCCATATGTCAAACACTGGCCCACAATTTTTTTTCCAGAAGAAGCACCCTGAGAGAAGGATGTTCTGCTCTTCAGTGATGGTGTTTCTCCTGGGTGTGAATGTAGGAACTGATCACAGCTCAGATATGGCTGCTTGCCTCCCCAAACTCTGGGGAATCTCTGGTAGTCTTTTGAGCACAGCCTCTGTGTGAAAGGGAAATACTCTTGGGCCTTTCCACATTTGGCCCACTAGTCACCCCACAGTGCAATCCTAGATGGAGCATTTGTGCATAAAAGAGCTGTTTCCAAACCAGAAACGGCTCCTTCTGTGCCCGAGTGCACCAGGAGGCGATTGAGTGTAGTGCACAATTACATGATCTACACATGCACTTATCTCATGCCATGAACGGAACCTGGAAGGCTCTGTGATGACAATTCGCACATCTTCTTGTTCAGTAGGTATCAAACTGAAGGAGCCACCAGTGTGCTGTGGCCAGTTATTCTCCTTTGCTTCTCTCTTGCCGTGAGCAGTAAAAAGTAGACCACGATACAAAACTTCCATTTAGCAAGCTTCTGTGACTAAGGGAGGGGTTAGAATCCTTGGGCCTCTTAGCATCTTCACTTCCCTGGGAAACCGTCCCAGGAAAGTGAAGATGGGGAATGGATCTGACATCTGCACTTTGGGATGCCAGATCTGTGCCAGACCTTGCCAACATAACTGATCCTGGGCTGCACTGCCCTAGGCTCCAGAAGAGGTCTGAACAGCACCTTCTTTCTCTACATGCTGAGCCTTCAGGGAGTGAGGTTGCTTTTGGGCATTTGAGATACTGTTTAAGATAGGCCTGTGTTTCAAGACTGTATGAGAGAAAAATGATTTTACTAACTGTTTTTACCTTTATTAGGGAAAATGGTTTTATTAACTATTTTTCACTTTTTTGAGAAAAAATGTGCCCCTAATGGGGTCTGCGGTGGAAATGGGGTCATCCGGCTCTGAGCCAAATGGGTCCTTAATGGGTGCTAAAATGGGTACTTTCTGCCAGTGGAAAAACACCCAAGATGTCAGCATATGTACCTTATTTCTATGGTAATCATGGTCTCTCACCTCCATGAGGAGATACAATGTCAGAGACATTCAGTCAGAGAAAGAATGTAGCTTAAATTTCAAGTCTACTGTATAAACATTACAATAATACATTAATCAAACAAGAAAAACATTTTTACTTTTAAGAATTACAGTAATCTGTTTCAAAAATAGATCTAGAATATTACACAGAACGTAATCAATGCCAATTTTGCAGTATCTGGCAATGTGACCAAATAGTTTTGGCAGTTGTTTTTCTTCAGTTTTTAAATGTGAGTCATCTGATGTCCTAGTATTTATGGCTGGCTTATTGGATCCCTTGGCA
Organism: Aspidoscelis tigris stejnegeri; assembly: GCA_023333525.1. Classification (NCBI taxonomy): domain Eukaryota; kingdom Metazoa; phylum Chordata; class Lepidosauria; order Squamata; family Teiidae; genus Aspidoscelis; species Aspidoscelis tigris. Next base: position 82,236,218 of record JALMGA010000002.1, on the reverse strand, counting down.
GGTGTGGGAAAGACCTGCTAATACAGTTAACTGAAGAAACACAGAGTGAGTCCAAAATACTCTCACAGCTAGTTTTCAAGAGAGGCAAGTGTAAAGGTTTAATGCACAAGAAAGGAAAATAATAGCATCAGTCTGTAAAGGTAAAAATAGGTAATTCGTTTTCTGTCATAAAAGTAAAAATAGTTAAGAAAACCCTTTTTTCTCATGAAGGAAAAATAGTTAATAAAATAATATTTTCTCAAAGAAGTAAAAAATAATGGAATAATTATGAATAAAATAGAATTTTATCGTAATATGGTCTTATGATTTAGTATAGCAATAACCAGAAATCTCTTAGTTAGATACATATAGCCGAGTAGAAAAAGTACAACATATATACAACCGAAATTTAAAAGTTGTGAGTTTATTATTTTGGAATTAATAAGGTTAAAGTAAAATGTATGGTTTTAATTTGTTTAAGGAAATGTTTAATAAGTATAAACTTTCTAAATATTTGTAATATTGTTAAGTGTATTTTGTAATTTAAAAATAATAAAAAATAGTTAAAAATCATTTTGTTTCATAACTGTAAACATAACTGTTTCCCAAAAAAGTGAAACATAGTTAATAAAACCATTTTCCCTCATAAAGGTAAAAACAGTTAGTAAAATCATTTTTCTCTCATACAGTCTTGAAACACAGGCCTATCTTAAACAGTATCTCAAATGCCCAAAAGCAACCTCACTCCCTGAAGGCTCAGCATGTTCAGAAAGAAGGTGCTTTATGAGTGGAAAACAATGAATGCTGTGGTGAAAAGAAAGGGAGGCAAGAACAGTGTACAAATGCAGGTAGTTATTGTCTGTTTAGGCTGCAAACAGCCTTGTAGTCTATCACTCCTTCTCTGTAGCTCCCTTGAGGTAAGTTTATTCCATTGGCGGTGAAACCAGCAATGATGAATACCATCAGATATTCCATACTCTAAGACGTTTGACAAATTATTGCCTTGATGCCCCTCCTTCACAGCAACCAAAGGATCAAGCACAGGCAATTGTCTAATACTAAGCAGCCAATTGTGCTTGGCTTTTCAGCTGTATTGGAAATAAAAAATAGGATACTCTCCATGCACAGTAGAACCGTTACTGCTGAACTCTTGAACATTCTGTGCTAGAAAAGGTGGATTTTGTTATGTTATGTCTGATCACAGACATAACATCTCAAAGCCCTTTCTGCACTTGGCCTTATACTGGAATATATCTTGGGTCTGTTGTCCACATGCTAATACAGACTATAGCAGGCCTTGCTTGGTGCCTATCCTAGCCTGCACAAACATGCAGACAGCAGGGCCCTATTCTGGGATATAATCCAGAATAACCCTAAGTGCAGAAAGGCCCCAGGTTAAAATTTTCAGGGAGACTTAGCAGGGGGCAGAAATTCAGGACCAAGTTGCAGCCAAAAAAGAGGCAGCAGCAGGTGATAGCTGGTAAGTTACCAGTGTATTGTAGAGGTCAGAGTGCTGGGCTCAAACCTAGCAGTCTCAGGGTTTGAATCACCATCAGCCACAGTAGCACACAGTCACCTTGGACCAGTCACTGCTTCTTAGAATAACCCCCATATGTATACTTTCTGGGCAGAATTTTTGTTGGACAGCTGGACCAAACCTTATTGTGGACTGGTATATGAGAAAGCCATGATAGACCTTCAGGTTCCTCCATGGTAGACTGACCCAGCAGTGCAAAGAGGAGTGAGTCTACCGAGGGCAAGAAGCCTGGCACCATTTTGCTGGGTTCTGGGAAGTTACCATCTGAGCTACTGCTGCAATGCAGATCACTCTATCCGGACCAAAATCAGACCTACACAGTGCAGAATAAAGTGTGCTGTGCACAAATTGCCTTTGAAAGGAAAAAATTAGGAGTGAGGAAAATGGTGTGTAGACTTTATTCCAGGATAAATCTTTAAATAGGGGCCTGCTGACCACACTCTGTGCAGACTATAGCAGGCTCTGCCCCCCATCATCATACTTCTGCAGCATTGGATGAAGCGTGGACTGAGCTAGAGCACTCAAAATGGTGCCCTAGCTCTAGACCTCAATGGTGAGATCTACCACCAGCCCAGGGCCAATATCATGGAGTCATGTTGACAGCATGTTCTCATGGTCCAATATACTATGGGGGACTCTTTAAGGGTGGCATTCCAAGAAGCATCTCACCCTGTTCCAAAACTGAGAAGGCAAGTGCGGAAAAGCTCAAAGTCCCTACTATCATTTCTAAGGTGGCAAAGTTTTGTTCTTTAGCAATTAAGCTCCATAAGTCTCTTGTTTCCTTAAGTTGCCATACAGTGTTCTTTTACTGTGGTTTTGTTTATGTTTGTTCTGCCTTTTAATATGCTTTTTATATCTTGTAGAATAAATGTTAGCCTGGCACACCTGTTTCTCACTTGCCCAAACCAGTGGTTGAAAGAATCTCATCTGTTTGAGACTTTGATCCTTTCTGCAATGGGTGATATACCAGAATATCTTCTAGTTTAGGCCTCTGCTGTTCACATACGGGTCTGGATGAGCAGACACCCTACCCACTGCTGGCACACTTTGTCGGCACTGGATGAAGCTAGGGACCAGGACAGAGTGTCAAAATGGTACCATATCCCTGTCCAAGGGCAAGTGCTATCACGTCCCATAAACAGGAATGCAACAAGAACCCCATTTTGGAACACGCCACCAAATGCAACTGCCAAAACAGCCCTGGTTAGAAACTTCAAAGATCAGGGACAAAAGTCCCTAGGCTTCAAAGACTGAGCACTGGCTTCAAGAGTGGATCGTGGCCTTCAAAGCTAGTATTTGGGCCTGGGATGGACTCTCTGGAATGTGGACAGCCTTATGCTGCCTCACCAGCTACCTGTCCCAGGATGGCACAAGTTACCTATCCTGTACCAGAGCATCCTCCCTTGATCTCAGGTAGTTTAGGCAGGTGTATAGCTGCATCATCTCCCATTACAACCTTGTAAGCACCTCCTGGAGTGAACGTTCCACCACAGGAGTGGCAACTGTGGCAGGTATGTGACAGTCAACTCACCAGAGCTGCCACTCTGAGGCTGATCCTTCTTCACAGCTGTGTTGCCCAGCAGTCCTTCAAAGGACCAGAAAATGACCAGGAGCTTGGCCATGTTTCTGGACTGACTCATGCTAAATGGAGTTTGGTTGGTTGCATCTTCCTCCTAACATGTTTCTATACTCTGGAGGTGGGTGGGAGAAAGTGACCTTAGCCACCCCAGCTACTCTTGGAACCAACAAAAGGAATTTAAAGTGGATTTAACTCCTGAGGAAGTCAGGTGGCTCAGGAGCCAGTAGGAAGCAAGCAGTGGCATCTGCCAAGCTTCTGGGGCATTTGGTGGTTTGGGCCACATTTTGGCACACTGCTCCAGGCAAGAATGGGGGCTCTCCTTGGCACCTGTGTGGACACAGCCTCTGAACATCACAATCTTCCCAAGAAATTAAAGTCTGCTTTATCATATTTCAAATATAATATTATCTACCTTCAGAATTTTGATTAATAAGCATAGTGTACCTATGTGATTAAAAACAAAAAACAAAACAAAGTCTTCCTTTCTGGATGCCCTAAAGAAGTACAGTTCTGAAGAAATAGGAAATACAATGATAAAAAATTTGGTACTTAAAGGGCTTCAGCGTTCTTAAAGTGTTAAATGACTTCTATGATTTTCATAATTCGTCTTTCTCCAACAATGCTCTATAGCCTCATATCGGGATCCATGCATTAAATTATAAATATATCCCAATTAATGACAACTGAATTTGTACCAGAAGATTACTCTCTTTGCTGCAAACAGCCAACACAGTTGTCTCCTTGAAAAATCTCAGAAAATCTACACAGACTCTTCCATCTGGTAAGCATTCTCCCATTGGTACTTAGTTAAATACTTTTCAGTGCATTTGAATAGCTAACAATCCAGCCTGCTTCATTGTGCTATTCAAATTAAATCCCTTAACAAAAGAAAGGCAATGGACTTAAAAACATCTAATTTCCAAGTGTAAAAACTCAGTGAAGGCAACCTTTAGATGCAAATCTGACCTCACCTCTTGGTCCTATTTAACATTGACCAATAGGACCTTTTCTGGTTGTTGGTTGCTTTGCATGATTGGCCTCTGCAGGGCAATTTAAAAACAACAGACAAATAAACAGAAAGAGTAAACAGAGTAAGAGAGGAGCCTTCCTGCTCAATTGATAATTGATTCTATTCTAACCTTTTCAAGTGTCAATACCCTGTCACGCTATGGTGGAGTCCTTGCACCTTTTGGCATGGATGTGAGTTACCCTCTGCCATGCTGGCCCAAATGGAATAGCCCAGTCCAGGATGGGGCAGGCTGCTGCCAGCCCACACAAAGGACCACCTGCCTTGCACTTGTGCTTGTGCTTTGGGTGTCTGGTAAAATGTTGCTGGGTGTTACAGAGGTGGTATAATTGGGTGTCTTCTGCCACAAATGGGGCCATAGCAAGCTTCACCCGTGTAAGTGATCCATGCAGGACTCCAATAGAGTCTACCCAATTTTGTGGTTGCTGCTTCATGTTTTATTGGTCACACAAGACACATTTTATTTATTTTATTATTTACATTTCTGTCCTGCCCCATACCCAAAGGTCTCTCGGTGGATAACAACAGATTAACAGTTTAGCTGACAACATTGCAGTCACTTTAGCCAATCTGATACTAAGGCTATGTTCATGACAGCAGAAAAGTGGCTCAGAAGTGCATTACAGTGGTAGCATATGAACATTCTACAACATTCATGTGAGGAAGGCAATGCAGTCTGGCATATGAACTATCTCATCGGCAAACTGCCTCTAAGCCACATCTAAGCCATCTCAGAGGTGCTTTTATTGACGTGTGTGAACACAGACTGATACTGGAGAAGACTACATGGCCTAATTTAGCCATATACGTTGAGATCTCAGGGAGAGGGCCTTCTTGTAGTCTCTCCTCTCTCAGAGGTACAAGGGGTAGGGAGATGCAGGAGGGCCTATTTTGTGGTGGCCTCCAGACCATGGAACAGCCTCCCTCTTGAGATTTGCCATATGCGCACATTATATGTTTTTTGGAACCTGGGGCCCTTCTGTACTTGGCCTGGTAGTCGCTGTGGGGGGGGGGGGAGCCTTTGGATGGAAACCAGAAACAGTTCCTTCCATCCAGAAGCTCCCCCCAGGACAACTAAGTGTGGAACACGATTGAGTGCTCCACACATGCACCTACCTAGACCTGCAACAGAGTCAGTAAGGCTCCAGGCAGGCCCATTTGCACCTCTATGGTGCAGAAGGAGCGCATGACGCATAGAACAAGTGCGCTGGTGCATCACATACTGTGCTGTGCAAGCGCATGTGCACGTTGCATCAGGTTTTCCCAGTGATAGCACCTGGGCACGCACACTGGCATCATCATTAGGAACAGAAGATGGAGTGCCCAGACATTCACTTGCACTGCAGGTAGGTGTCGGGACACGTGGGGAGAGGGATGGCATGTACTAGCATTTGTGAGTGCAGACGCTCGTGCATGCATGGGGAAGCTCACCTTTCTCATTCACCGGATGAGATGGGAAGAGTGAACGTGCCCCTGGTTAAAGCATATCTCTTCACCCAGGCCTTTGATGCTTAGCTACCTTTGGGTGCTGTCTAGCCAGGAAGGGTGGATGTGTGGGAAGTTTAACATTTTATATATTTTATATTTTACTGGTGTGACCTGCCCAACCATTGCAACTCGCAACTCCAAGACATCACAGCCACAAACCAGCAAACCTAAGGACTCCATGCTTTTCTAAGGTTTAATCCAGCTTCAGTCCACCTTCAGAGCAAGAAAACGCATCAGCAAAGTGACCAGTAATTTTCTTTTCACATTATTTCTTCCAAAGGTGAATTTTCTGAATCATTTAACACTGAAAGAAAACAGCTTGTCGTTTTGCGGATGTTTTCTCTCACTCTGAAAGTGGCCTGAGGCTGGATTAAACCTTAAGTGTGACCACAGCTTCTGAGACGAAAAGCACAGAGCCCATAGGTTTGCTGGCTTGTGGCTGTGCTCTCTTGCAACTTTATTTAAATTGTATACTCTGTTAACTGAGGAAGCTATTAAAAGAAGGAGGCAAGGGAAAAGATCCTTTGAATCATCAAGTTCCCAAGAAAGCAAAAGGCCTGAAATTCTTAGTGATGACATGTTGCCTTGGAGCTGATTTTGACACCTATTTGCACCTTCCAAGGATTACAAAATTTGTCAGGATGGGGTTGAGGGTGAAGGACAGACTTCTGATTTATGATCCATATAGACCTGGGAGACATACCAACACATAGTATCTGGGAATAGCACCATATCTCCTGGGTGTGACGGTTTATAGCTTGGACTTCATATTGTTTTTATCATATAGTCACTCTCAAAATATTTCCAAGAATCATGTTACTCGTTGTTGGAAGCAAAATATGGCAGGGATTGGAAACAACATCCATAATTACTGTAATTATGTCCAGCAGTAATACTTACTTTTGACATTGGGTGCAGAAGACATTCCCTTCTTTCTGGCCTGCATAAATATATATATACATCTATGCTAGGATAAATTTTAACAGTCATTACAGAATCAACAGTATCTAAAGGAACCAAATATCTAAAGGAACACATTCTCCCATACTGACCTGCATGTGCCTTAAGATCCAACGATGAGGCCCTCCTGGTCATCCCACCACCTTCAGTAGTGAGGCTGGTGGGCACCCAGGAGAGAACCTTTTGGGCGATGGCCCCCAGACGGTAGAATGGTCTCCCCCTCGAGATGTGCCAAGCCCCTTCCTTGTATTTATTCAGGAAGGCAGTAAAAACATACCTCTTGGCCTTGGCCTCTGGCTGAGGTTTTTATTCTCCCTCCCCAGTTACAGCGACATCACTATTAATGCATTAGGGCAGTATTGCCCAAAGTGTGGTACGTGTACCCCCAGGGGTACGGGAAGAGTTTGGTGGGGGTACAGGTTGCACCGGAGTTTGGTGGGGATCACATGGGAATATCCACTGCACCGTGCTTAGCTGTTTTTTATGAGGCATACTCAGCGTTACGAAAATTATAGAAGGGGTACACATATGTCAAAAGTTTGGGAAACACTGCTTTAGAGAGTGCATGGTTTTAAATTTGTTGAATTTTTAAGGTGTTTTTTAAATGTGCATCTTGTTTTAATCTGTATCTTGTTTTAATTTGTATCGTGTTTTAATCTGTTGAAACTCCAGAGACCTTCGGGTATGGGGTGGGACAGAAATGTAAATAAATAAATAAACAATAGAGAGCAATTTCAAAGTTGCTCAGCATAGAGAACAGGAAGTAAAATTGGACATTTCGGAGTATATAGTCAGACCTCCATATCCGCTGATCCAGTACCATGGTTTCAGTTTTCCACAGTGACCTGATCAGCCTCCTACTGATTAGGCCTACCTGAAGTTTCTCTGAGGCTTGAGACAGTCAGGAAATTGCGCAAACTGATGTGAGATTTCCCGTAATCCTGTGAAATCCCACAAGATTTCAAAGAAATTGTAAGGAACTGGGTGCATCTTGAGTGAGATTTCCTATGATCCCTGTGAAATCTCATGGGTTTTAGTACATTTGAATTCAACTGTATTTTGGGATTTTTTTAAAAAAAAATACACATTTTGGTTGAGTTTCCACACCAATGCAGAATGGGTCTGAGAGAAAGTGCATTGGTGAAAATGCTTTGTTTGCTTCATCAAAGTCTGTGGTCACACCTTCATTTTAAGCCTTCTTCAGCCCATCTTCATAATTCTCCGACTTTTTCATTTCTATCTGTTTTATGTGTGGACTGTCCACCTGGGAAAGTCCAAACATAAAATGTATAAAAATCAAAAGGTGTAAACAGTCAGACCTGAAAATGTGGCTATGGGTTGAAGAGAACCTCTAAGGTTCTATTATGGAGCAGGGAAAAGCCCAGAGAAGTGGTGATCTAGACATTTTTTATGCCTTTATGTGAAGACAGTCAGACCATTCAATGGAAACATGGCAACCAAAGATGTATCTTTGGGCACTTTGCTTGATCACTGGAGACATAGCCATAATTTGGCATTAAATAAATTCTTGCCTCACCATTTTACTTCTGCCCCTGGCTATATAGTTAGCTGGTTTGGGCAACAGAACTTTTGGGGAGCAAATAAGATATAACTCTTGGAGATCAGGAACACTAGAAACACTAATGGCCAATTGCATTATTGAATTGCCCAGTATCCCAGAAAGTAAAGAGTAGGGACGGAGGCTGGCATTCACACTGCGAGCATCAGCCCTGTCTCAAACTTACCTTGAACTGACCCTGCAGCTGGGTGAGTATGGAAGATGCTGTTTGACAGTATCTGCCTCACCGCAGTAACAGCTCTTGCTACAGCAACCAGGAAACGCTGCATGCAACTGCACAGCCACCCCCATGCAGCCTGAAGTAAGTGTGAAGGCTCTGCCTGGAGCTGCACTAGTATAGCTGTGGGCCCCAATCCAGAACACATAGGATCCATTGGTATGGGGCACCAAACTACACTGCCAAAAGGCTCCCTTGGAGGCTTTGAGGCTATGAACTTTTGCACCTAACCTTTCAGAGCCCTTACAGGCTGGACCCAAAAATTCAGTGTGGAGCCTGGTCCAGACCTGTGCAGTTCTACAGACAGCATTGTACCAGACCACTGCCTCTGTGACCTGCACCATTGGGCCTGCCTAGTCCAGATCCACTGATCTGGACCACAGCCTTTCAGTGCAGAAAGACCTAGTTTAGTTCTGAACTGCTTTGAGCCTTGGTACTACTTCCTTTTATCTGCCAGACACATATCTCGTAGTCATCAGCTTTGATTCTATATTTCTTCCTGAGCTGGGTGACCTTGGGCTAGTCACAGCTCTCTTTCTGAGCTCTCACAGCCCCACCTACCTCACAGGATGTCTGTTGTGGGGGAAAGAACAGAAGGTTTGTCAGCTGCTTTGAGTCCCCTTAAATGGGTGAGAAAAATGGGGTATGAAAGCCATTTTTTCTTCTTCTTATCCTCCATGTGCCCCCAAATCCACAAACGGGACCAGTGATCACTCTCAATACTCCCAAGTACCTATAGTAGTGGGAATTAGTGCCACATTAGTGACCTTTTATTACAAACTATGAAATATATGGTTTCTTGAAAAACAAATGTTATAATCTCTTCTTGGGCTCAGCACACCCATGGAAACTCCCAAAGCCTGGAAACTCCCAAAGCCTAGAGAGTTACAGTGTACCTGGGTATTTCTACATATTCCAAAAACTTCAGTGCCCATAGTTAATTTTCAAAATGCCATTGATTGTCTTGTACCTGATAACACAAAAGATGCCGTAAACAATAAACTTGCTCGTTCTCCAACCATTATGGTGAAATTAGGAGTATAGTCAGCACTTCCCAAAATATATGTCATCACTTTGAGAAATAGATTAAGAATGTTGGGAGCTGTCTCAGGCAGGTATTTCTAGTTCAGTAACAGCAGTTCTCAAAGGCAACAGCTGTTTGGGTAGATGCTCTTTGACCATAATCTGATGGAGGGACAATGAGCCAATGGCTCTCTTCTCCTTGGCCTCTGACTCGGGTGTCTCTACATAATGGACAGGGGTTGGCACAAAGCTGGCAGGGTCTGGGGCATCCACATGGCCCTGTGCCAGATGAGGACACCTCCTGCCCCAGTGGTCAACAGAGGCAGCTTCCCACAAGTGCCACACTTTTATGGCTGATTCAGCTCAGAAGTGGTATGTACATGCGATAACACCTCTGTGCCGAATCTAAACCTGGAGTTCCTGATCTTGTACAATTTGTATGGCCCAGCCTCTAGGTCCATTTATGGTCCTTGAATTTCCAGGGCAGGGAGTTTGGCTTATGGGAGTGGAAACATTCCACATGCAGAGAAGGTGACTTTGGAGCTTTGACTATTGAGATAAGGCCCTCCTGCTCCCACTGCAACCCCAATACCTTACTGCCACTCCTAGTCAGGGTTGCTTTCGCACTTGGCTTCCCATCCGCTGAATGGGAAAAGTGCGTTAGTGACTAACGTGTGCTAGCATTTGCACTTGAGAATGCTAGTACATGTTAGACTAACCACCACACGCCCAGACACTCTGAGGATGCGCAGAAATGGTGCAAATTATCATGCACTGGACAGGACAGGTGAGCTTTAGGTTAAGGTTAGTATATGTATGGTGCTTAAAAAAAAAATGGGATTGACTCCCCCCTGTGGTTATTCCTTCATTTGCTTTCTTGAAGAAGAAAGAAGAGGAGGAGCAAGAGCAAGAGGAAGAAGAGTTGGCTTTTCTACATGCTTTTCTCACTCATTTAAGGGGACTCAAAGCAGCTGACAAAGCTTTCTATTCTTCTCCCCACAACAGAACACCCAGTGAGGTAGGTGGGGCTGTGAGAGCTCAGAAGGAGCTGTGACTAGTCCAAGGTCACCCAGCTGGCTTTGTGGAAGACTGCAGAATCAAACCTGGTGATTCCCAGATAAAAATCCAGCTCCTTAACCACTAGACCAAACTTGAAGTTATAGCAAACTTGAAGCAGCGAGGATCCTGCTGGATCAGGCCTGCAGCCCATCTAGTCCAGCATCCTATCCCACACAGTAGGCCACCAATTGCCTCCTGACGTTCTGAAGCAGAAGACAAAGGCAAAACCTTCACCTGCGCTCAGATGCCTGCAAAAACACACAAACATATGGACCAAGTTCTTACCAATCCCCATTGGCTATGGAAGAACTGAGGTTGTAATCTAAAACATCTGGAGGGGAACCGGTTGTGAAGGCCTATTGTAAGTTTTCCATGTTGTTTGTGCTGTCACAGCTGCCCCTCTGGAATCCCTGTAAAGAAGATCCCTTTTTAAAATGCAGAAGGCATTTGCTAAAGAGAGAGAAAGGAAGAGCAAGTGAGAGCAACGGAGCATAACCTTTCAGGAAAGCACCTATAATTTCTTTTGTTGCATCAGAGCTTTCAGCTCCACCAGGTCTGAAACAGCAGCGTAGTAAACAAACCCCTAAACACATCATTATTAAAGTAATTACCAGATGAAATTGAAATATCTGCAGTTTGATGGCATGCTGTTGTAATTCCTCTTTTGAAGTTGGTAGGAAGCAATTCATTCCTTAATGGAGGTGGGGGCCTTCCCTGGAACAAGGGAAGAGAAATGTGAAGAAGATAAATAGAAAAGCATTCTGAAGCCACTAAAGCAGTTCCCTTTGATCATTTGTGCAGCATCCTACAAGGCTAAATGGTCTGTGAATCACACCTTAATTTAATACCCTGGTTGGCGAGCATAGGTGAAGGCAGTTGCTTCTTGACTTGACTTGGCCACAACTGACCCAAATAAACTCTTTGTGCGCAGATCAACAGCTATGGATGATCTATTATTATTATTATTATTATTATTATTATTATTATTATTATTATTATTATTATTATTATTATTATTATTATTATTATTATTATTATTATTTTATTTAGAAAACGTATATCCTGCCCTTCAGTGAATGGCCCCAGGGCAGGTTACAATGCAATTAAAACATATCAAATGGTAAAATACTATTAAAAATAAAACCCCCTTTTTCCCACCCCCCGCCTCCCTCCCTAACAGGACAGCACCCTGAGGAAGCTATTTAAACAGTAAAAGCCTGGGTAAAAATATATGTTTTCACCAGGCACTGAAAAGTATACAATGTAGGAGTCTGGCAAACCTTAAGAGGGAGGCTGTTCCAGAGTCTAGGGGCCACCACAGAAAAGGCCCTGCTGCAAGTCCCTATGCCTCGTACCTCTGAAAAAGAAGGAACAACAAGAAGGCCCAATCTGTGAGATCACAGTTTGTAATAATGCTATGAAGACAGTTACTGTCTTGGATAGCAATATTGCTACAGAAGAGCAGACAATGCATACAGTGCTGATTTCCTTATGAATTGACCTGAGCAGTTTGGAGTCATTCAGCCCAAACCATGCATCTTGGGAACTGGATTTTGTATTTCTGCAAATGTGCGCTTAACTTTTTTAATTTCCATGGTGTGTTTACTTAACCCCATCATCTGATGTCCTTATCTGCTCCTCTTCCTCCTCCTCCTTCCTTTTAAGGGCTGTGACTGTAAGCTTTTTGGTGAGATCCTTTTGGTAAAGTCTCACAAATTGTAATATCCTCCGTTACATCTGCTTCACCTTCAGTTAAATTCTGTGACAGGCTCAGTGGTTTCTGTTTGTGGTAAAGCAGACAGGATCTAGCACAAAAGGGGCTATTTAGCAGGATGGGGGGATCAAAGAGAAGATGCAGCAGTTAAGGAATGGGACTTCATTATGCCGAGAGTCTTTTCCGAGTCCCTGCTGCTATAATCCATTGCTTCAACCGTCCCAAGTTTTCATAATTTATCTTCCATCCCAACTCCAGAAATCTGTAAAAGAAAGTACATGAAATGAATACAGATCATAACGATTAAGGAAGCACAGATTACCAGCACAGATTACAAGCCAAGTTCAGAATCAGTTTTTCCTATGAAAGAATCTGAAAGAATATTCAGCTGTTAGTGGGGGTGAGAGGTGTTGGTCCCTCCCCAATAATTAAGGCCAGTTTCAAAGGAGAATTTTCTGCTCAAAATGTAAGCACCAATTTTGTAATAAGCAGGGTTTGCATATCTTTGCATTTTCCTTTAAAGAAACAAAACCCAAGACTTAGTTGATCAGATGTGACAATGGGGAAAAGCGAAACATGTGGACGGGATTGAAAATAATGCTATCAAAAAAGTTCATTTATTTATTTGCATTTTCGTCCTGCCATGTACCCAAAGGTCTCAGGGTGGGTTACAGCTATAAAAACCAAATGTAAAATAAACATATATTTGTTTTCCAAACAGTTCCAAATATTTATTCTGTGTTTAACATATACCTAGTAGCATGAATTAAGAGTAAGAAAAAGAAAAGTTGTCGAAAATATACCACTATTGTCATTCATGATAGTAGTATCAAAAAACATCAGTAATAATGGAATCAGGGAGACTTTCACACTTGCCGTCCTGTCCACTTGATGGTAAAACTACATTAGCGGCTAATGTGTACTAGAGTTTGCACTAGTACACATTAAACTAAGCCCCATGCACCCAGAGACTTACCAGTGTCCCACTGAGTGTCCGATCGCTGGCCAGGTGACACCATCTTGGGATTGGAGCCTGGCCATGGCAACAATGATGCTCTGCACACGTGCAGTCATGTTCGGGGTCATCTGGGATGCTAGCACACTTGCACAGCACCTCAGATAACCCCTTGCACCGGAAATGGTGTGAGTGACTGTGGAAGAGGTAAAGAATGGGATGGAAATGGTCTGCCAGGTGACGGTAGGGTAACATCTGCTAAGGCAGGAGGCGTTTCTAGCTTGTAAATGCCTTCTGCAAATGCAGGTGCACCTGCCAGATGTTACCTTATTGCAAGCTATGGGGCCAAGTGCGTATTGGCCTCCATTCTGAAGAACTCCGTGATGCTAAGTTCCACAGTGTAAGCAGCCTTCCAAGAGTGATTCTGCACTGGCTGATACTCGGGACCTGCAAACATACTAAGAGCCTTCCCTCTGCATGCTGGTGTGTTCTAAGAGAGGCATCAGGCACAGTGGGCAGAAGAGAGACTCCTAGCACTCTTGCTGGTCCAATATACTGGCCAGTATAGAACTGGCCCAAGACCATCTCAGTATTTTCACAAGTACACTTTCTATGCTCCCCTTTTCCCAGAAAGTCACTGCTATTGCACATAGCCACTGGCTACACCAAAAAGATCAGGTTATCCAAGGTTATGAGTAAAGGTGTTTCTGCACAGACCCTTGAACCACATGTAAACACACATTAGACACACTTACAGACAACTATAAACTTACCTTTTGCACTGGAGGCCAGATCCGGGTTCCTTTATGGCGGCGCTTCTGCACATCGGCAGGCAAGCCCTGTTCTTATTCGGGTCTTGCCGCCGAAAGATCTGGTCTTCATCTGGCCCTTCACCTCAATCTGTTTCAGAAGCAGGATGCTTCCATACATGGAGAGACGAAGGCTGGATGTCCCGGCGGCCGCCATCTTGGGGAGGGCAGAGGCAGGCTGGTTTGCCTCCTTCTGCCCTCCCTGGGGCGCTGTGCACCACCGGAAACACACAGTGACTGGCAGCTGCATGCTCCAGTCTCGTGGCTCTGGGGGCGGCATCAGTGGTGCGGGAATCCGGCTGCCTTCGGTCCTGGGTGCTGCAGCTTCCATGCAGCACCTGGGTGATCTGGCCGCCCGATCCGGCCTCGCCGTGGCCACCCCGCACATGTGGACAGATCCTCGGAAGAATAGATGGATGAAAAATGGATCTTTTTAGATCCGTTTTTTTGGTGGCAGGTGCAGAAGCACCATAAGTTCTGTGTGGCATAAGTCCCAGGAACCATGCTGGAATCATCGGGCGAATTTGCACTTACCTGCAGGGCGAAGTCTGGGGACACTCCCAGATGCTGCATCTGCACTGTGTGGAGACACTTCTTGACCAGACATGGCTCCACACATGCAGTAGTTCCCCCCATACGTATAGCGGCACAGCAGTTCTCTAAACTAGTGGCAGGGCTGGGAAAGAGGAATTCAAAAAGATTTAGAGAAACTCGAACAATGGGCTGCAACTAATAAAATGGTATTTAACAAAGAAAAATGCAAGGTTCTGCACCTGGGCAAGAAAAATGAAAAAAGCACATATACAATGGGAGGAATTCGGCTGAGCAGCAGCACATGTGAAAAAGACTTGGGTGTCCTGGTAGATCATCAACTGAACATGAGTCAACAGTGTGAGGCAGCTGCAAAAAAGGCAAACGCAATCCTGGGGTGTATTAGGAGAAGCATAGAGTCCAGATCACGTGAAGTTATTATCCCCCTCTACTCTACCTTGGTCAGACCTCATCTGGAGTACTGTGTCCAGTTCTGGTCACCCCAGTTTAAAAAAGACGCTGACAAGCTGGAGCAGGTTCAAAGGAGAGCTACCAAGATGGTGAACGGTCTGCAAACCATGTCCTATGAGGAACGGCTTAAGGAACTAGGAATGTTTAGTCTACCAAAAAGAAGACTGAGAGGAGACATGATAGCTGTCTACAAATACCTCAAGGGTTGTCACAAGGCAGAGCGATCAGCCCTGTTCTCACTCTCTCAAGGAAGGACTAGAAACAATGGGGTGAAACTGCAGGGGAAAAGATTTAGTTTAGATGTTAGGAAAAAATTTCTAACAGTAAGAGTGATCAACCAGTGGAACAGGCTGCCACGGGAGGTGGTTGGTTCCCCTTCAATGGAGGTCTTCAAGCAGAGACTGGACGGCCATCTGTCTGAGATGGTTTAGGAGATCCTGCCTTGAGCAGGGGGTTGGACTCGATGACCCAGGAGGTCCCCTCCAACTCTACTATTCTATGATTCTATGATTCTAGAGCACATGACTGGTTGGCGCAGGTGGAATTGTGCTCCACATTGCTGCTAGCCACAGCTTCATGGTTCCCAGCACATAAGGAAGTGTTGGGAAAGTTCAGGATAGATCCGACATCCCAAAGTGCAGACACTGGATCTATTGCCCATCTCCACTTCCCTGGGACATTTTCCCAGGGAAGTGAAAATGCAAATACAATCCTAATTTTAAAGTTATCTATGCTTCAGTTACTTCCACTGAAGTTCAAGCATAACCATTTGCCAATTCACAGGACGTACCTAATTCTCTGGGTGCAACACACACCAGCCCTTCTGAATGTGGTAGGTAATGCTGAGTAGTATGGGTGGAAGGGGTGTCAGGCAGGGCTAGCTGCCTGCCATGTTATTTGAATATAGGATCTCTACCACCTTTGTGATTCTGTATATGTGTATATTATGGCTGCCTGTTGTTTTGGAAGTGACAGTTGACTCCCCCCTCCCTGCTGGGGTCGAGTGATACATTTTGGCTCCAAGTTTAAACTGAGTTTTGAAAAAGTTATTGTTGATTGGTTGAAGGTCAAACCCCGCCCAGCTATGAAACATATAAATATGCTGGGCTTTCTGTTCAAAGTTGCTTCCAACAAAAAATGCCTTTACACTGAGCTGAAATAAATCATTTTTCATCTTTTTAAAGAAAGAGTCTTGTGGTTATTCTTTGCCAGCCTGACATATATGGAGAGGACAACAGGATTTCTGCACTTCTGGTAAAAGTTATAGAAGAAGAGAACTGAGTAAGTTTTGTTTCTACAGGAGCTCTGTCTTCCCCATGTGGCAAATTCCAGAATGGGAGATTGAACACATAGGCACAGTTAGTAACTTGGAATCTCAGTAACACAGAACCCTCAAATGGTTCTGTAAAAGGTGAGGGCTGCTATTAGCATTGTGATCCTCTTTCAAAACAGCCTGAAAGCCTATCGTCTGCACTGTGAATTACTAACCAAATGGACAGCAATACATTTACCTGGAGTGTAGAACTCTATAATCTCTCCCTAGATGACTTGTCTAAGATCACATGATAAATCAGTGAGACTGCCAAGGACACACAGATGCGATCTTCTGGCTCACCCTCCAGTGAACTTCACAGTGTCAAAAGCAAACACATTGATTAAATAGCTACAATGGGTTTTGGCAAAAAGAGTGACCCAGAATGCTTAGGGATAACAAATATTCAAAGGCTCTTGGATTCACCTTTTCAACCCTCTTGACTTAACTGTGTACTGTAACACGTTTGCATGGGAAACGGCAGGACGTGGATTTCTAGCCATTCTAATTTCATTTCCAAAGGAGAGCGTTGTGGGGTTTTGTTTTAATGTGCAAACCATTTCACTCTCTTGTAGATTTCTTTCTGGGAAAGATTAGAATGTTCCAGTATTTGAATCTGATTTACTGTGATTATTAAATTACCTTTTTTTATTATTTTTTTAAAAGCCTGCTGGATAAATATAAACAAAGGCAGATGAGTTGAAAAATGTGCTTTTTAAAAATCTTATTTGTGGTTACTTTACTTTTGGCCACATCCATTATAAGATTAATCCAGTTTCCCTAAACCGAAATAATAGAACTGGATGCAAATGCAAATTTGCCTGATCCCATTACTTTCAACTCAATCGCGTTCGATCCGGAATCTGAGGATTGTACATGGCATACGTGACTCAAGGGGGGACTCAAGTGGCTACTTTTTAAAAGCCACTTTTCGGGGCTGCCCTGCCCTCTTCCTCCTGGCATGAACGCGCCACCCATAACAAACCCCTTCACAGAGCCTGGCTGGGTGGCTGCCACGGGCAGCCAGCGATTTTTCCCCTCCTCTCCCCATTGCCCAGGGCACACAGTAGCAGCGGCAACTCAAGCCCCCATGCTTTAAACATTCACACATCTCCCAGAACCTGCAGCTGTTTTCCTTTCCCTTTCTAAAGGTCAGAACTCCAAAGAGCTAGAATTGCGCAAAATTGCAACATTGTTATCAGATGTGAAGTGGGTATATTGCTATAGTGTAGCGGCTGCTGTAAAGGGTGGATTTTTACACTGAAATCAGCGTCTTTGGAAGCAAGCTATTGGGGGAGGGAAACCCTAAACATGGATTCTCATCCCTTAAAATGGTACAGTCCCCACAGTAAAAAATGTAACATGTATCAAGTGCACAAACCGGAGTGAGACCTGTTGAAATGAGGGTTAACATTTACAATGCTTTGGGGTGATTTAACATGCAGAAAGTGCGTTAAGCCAAACTGACGTGGGGTCTGCAAGGATTGAAACCATATTGAAACCGAATTAAGCTTGTAATGGGGATGCGGCCTTTAAGTCACCTCTTTTATAGATTAATAGATCAGGCCAAAATGTTGAATTGATTTCACCCTTTTATCTGGTTACCTATGCACTATTTTACAGAGGACAGTGCTGTATTTGAGAGATTCTTGATCCAAGCGGATTCAGGCTCAAGGAAAAGAGCAGCTGTGTGATCAAAAGTGTTAATTCTGCCCCTAAAATTGCTGATTTGTGCTCCTCTGGCTAGTTGAAGAAATCAAGACTTCCACCCTCAAGGTCATACTCTACAAACAATCTGAATTCAACTGTGGTTCAGAGATAAAGATGTTTAAAAGAGGCATCGTGCAGAAGTGGAAATGAAATTGCAACCTGAGCTCCTCGGGCTGTGCGGCCACACCCGCCAGAAGAAACTTTGTTATTTTAATAATATTCTTTCTAATTTCTACATTCTGTTATACACATGCGGATGTAAATCACCGTATACGGATTGGATTCAAAGTCTGTTGATGGTCTGTAAATTATTGCAATCTGCGCTCTAATATGAATCATAAATATTGCATTTACCTTCAGCTTGGAGTCTGCTAAATAGACTCAAATGTTAACGTGTGTGTACGCCTATGCACGCACAAACACACAAATATACATATACATGCACAGGCGCTTCCTTGTTAAATTATTACTGTGTTACCCTGAACTGTGGATGAACCCTGTTTGCTTGTAAAAGCAGCAGCTGTTTTTGCAATTGAAACCATGGTTCATTACAAATTGACCTCAAACCCATGAGTAAAATTTCCTCTCTTTTACAGCAACTATCCAGACATGGTCGAGATGTAAACAATCATCAAAATCAGGATGAAATCTTACCGGACAGACGGCACTCTCCATACTTTTTGGCAAGATTACAACAGCTCTTGGATAGCCAAGAGTGATGCATTGTTAAATGACCCTCAAACCTTCCCTTCTCTAATGTAGTAGGCCCGTCCTGCCAACTTTGGAACGTAACAAAGACCAATTGTAATGAATCCTTAAACATAAAAGTGTACAAACACCCATTAATAGATTTTGACACTTTCGCAGAGGTTTGGAATAAATGAAGTAGTCAATTTGTTTTAAATGAACGCTATGTCTTAAGGAAGTCATGCAATGTTTAATTCCTTTGAAAGCTGACATCTATTTTTATATTTGTTTAAATGTAAGGCAATGTAATAATATTTGCAAGCACAGTATTATCATACTCTGTATTCAGACTTGGGAATACTGCCCATTCCAATGCGCAGTTGGGGTGTGGGCGTCACACCTGATGCTTGATATTTCATAGTGGCGGTGCATTATGCCGCCACTACTGCAAATTTACCTGCTACAGAACTGTGAACACTCACTCTGCAGTATCAGGTAAATTGGAAGTTTCCTGCTGTCCTAACAGGATGGCAAGAAATAGCCAACAAGAGCTAAGCCAGTAGCTCAGCTCCCGTTGGCTGCCCCATCCCACTTGATGTGTGCCTCACCGTGCATGCCATGGAAGTATCGCAGCTTGCTGTGAGAAAGCTGCGGACAAGCCGCTGGAGTCCAGACAGCCCATCATGGCTTCCCAGCCAGGTAAGCTTTGTATTTTGATATAGCTGCAGATTTAATCCGCTAATCTGGGACTCAGCCATAGTGATACGATGGAATTTGATGCTGAGTAACAGCGTATTGGGTTCTAGCCTTGGTCCACTATCTATATTCCAGAACAGACCAAGTTTAGCAACTGTTGCTCACACACTGGTGACCTCATGATTTGACCGCTGTGAAGTGTGGGGTTGCCCTTAAAGCTGATCTAGATGCTGCAGCAGATGGTACTCAGACTGCTGGTTGGAGTTGGCTCCTCCTGTGAACATATGTTTACTTGCTCAGCCTGCAACCCTGTTGAAGGACCTGCAGGCCAAGTTTAAGGCTTGTGGACATCTGCTGTCTGGGCTCCATCACAATGACATAGAAAAATGAGAGGCTAAGAGTGCAGGAAAAAGCCCTCTCTGAGCACTTTAGCAGCATTTCCTTCCTGCTGTGGTGAAGGAAATGGCTATATTTTCCACCATAAAGTATGTCACATGGTCCATTCCAGTGTTGTTGTGGCTCTTGCTTCAAATAAAAGTCATCATTACTTCTAATACCCATCTGATCACAGCCTAAGAGTCTACAAAAAAAAATTACAAAAGGATCTAAATAATCTGGGGCTGAAATGATGCCTTCTCTTACATAAAGTTCTTTTATTCTGCCAATGAATAAAAGAAGATGGTGCCACTTCTTGCAGATATCTATCTGGTTTGAACAGGAGTGTTTCTATAGGAGCATCCACACAATTCAAAATGATCAATCTAAAGTTGGCCAGGAGGGTGGAATGATCCGACAAATGCAGTTGCCTTCCACCTCTTCTTCCAAAAGAGGTGACATTTTTGTTAAATTAGGGCCACATCCCCATTATAAGCTTAACCAAGTTTCTCTAAACCGAAATAATAGAACTGGATGCAAACGCGAATTTGCCTGATACCATTACTTTCAACTCAATCACGTTGGATCCGGATTCTGAGGATTGTACATGGCGTACATGACTCAAGGGGGGACTCAAGTGGCTACTTTCTAAAAGCCGATTTTCAGGGCTGCCCTGCCCTCTTCCTCCTGGCATGAATGCGCCACCCATAAGGGACGCCTTCATGGAGCCTGGCTGGGTGGCTGCCGCTTGCCTGGATGGAGGAAAAACGGCAGTGGGCAGCCAGCGATTTTTTCCCCTCCTCTCCCCATTGCCCAGGGCACACAGCAGCAGCAGCAACTCAGGCCCCCTTGCTTTAAACATTCACACATCTCCCAGAACGTGCAGCTGCTTTCCTTTCGAAACGTCAGAACTCCAAAGAGCTAGAACTGCACAAAATTGCAACGTTGTTATCAGGTGTGAAGTGGTTGGATTGCTACAGTGTAGCAGCTGCTGTAAAGGGTGGATTTTTACACTGAAATCACTATCTTTGGAAGCAAGCTATTGGGGAGGGAAACCCTAAACATGGATTCTCATCCCTTTAAACGGAATGGTCCCCACAGTAAAAAATGTAACATGTATCAAGCGCACGAACCAGAGTGAGACCTGTTGAAATGAGGGTTAACATTTCCAACACTTTGGGGTGATTTAACACGTGGAAAGCGTGTTAAGCCAAACTGACGTGGGGTCTGTGAGGATTAAAACCGTATCGAAACCGAATTAAGCTTGTAATGGGGATGCGGCCACAGTTTATGTACTCCAGGATAACCTGTCCTCTGTTCTGGTCTAATGAGAGACCAAACAGCACCACTGAAAGGAGCTACCAGAGGGAACTGAGGCTAGAAAATTCTAGTTCCTAGCTTTTGGTGAGCCAGGAAGTGGCTGTGGAGATAGCATGATCTCTAGAGCCAGTACATTGGAGACATTTCTGCAGGTGGAACAGCTCCTGCTGTACCAGTCCAGTAGGATAAATCTAGAAATGGATTTATTCTCTGTGAGCCCCATTTGAGTTGAAAATATAATCCAGAAGACAAAAAGGGCCTATTTGGGACATTTTCAACTTGACAGAGTTTGTCCTCATTCCATGCAGCTCCATCTTCAAGCAGTTTCATCCAGCTGTGCAAGTGGGTCTGTTTGGCACCTAAGAATTCAGTCATGTCTCCATTTCAACACTGAGTGGGCCTGTAGGCCTTAGGCTCTGGTCACACAAGTAGTTTAGAATGACCTTGGGTTGTCTTCAGGTCATGTTACTCACATTATTTTAATTTAATTTGTTTTCCAAGCCAGACTACCCCCATTAGATCATCTTAACCGTAGTCCTCATTTTTACAAGACTGAGGAGGACTCAGCCCATCCTGGCATCTCAGTACATCTTCACTTCCTCAAGTGTGAGTGGGAGGACAGGCTAAAGGAGGCTGAATTCTGCTGTGGTGGGTGGGGTCCAGTCTTTCCTTCAGCCAATCGGCACGTGTGGAGTTCATGAGGCACCTTCTCTCCCCAGTTTATATGTATGATTCCTCTATCTAGCATTTTTACACAATTTTTTAAATTATCCCACAGAGAAGAAAAGCACACTACAAAAGAAGGGGGGCATGGAGGTGGGGGAGCAGGGTTTAAAAAGAAATGCAATCACCTCCCTTGAGTGACAGAATGGCATCCAATCAGAAAGGAGATAGATTTGACACAGGAAAAGGGGTGGAGAGCCGAGAGGAGCCTCAGATCAATCTCAGAGACAGGGGTGTGTGATGTGACCCAAGTGGGGGCCGGTCTGAGGTCGACCTACAATGATCTAAGTGTGACCAGCACTGGTATGACCTCAGATCAAATTAATGAATAGGCTGTCCTGTCTTAGACTTGTCTGATCAGGGCCTTAGTGAAAAACACCTTGTTCACTGCATCATAGGCCTCCCAAGAGTAAACTGCACCTAATGTGCAAAGGCATCTACCGTGACAATCATACCCCTTTGTGAGTGTATAAAGCTTGTTATGGGGCATCTCTCACTACTATGCAGTGATAGCATAGCCCATTTAAGAATTCACATTTATGGAGATGCAGCTACAGAGTTTTACAGGATTGTAGTTAATTGATTATTGCTGTATTATACTTTATCCCTAATTAAGTACCTTAAGAAGTCTTATTATTTAACCTGTTGTTACCTGCCCAGAGACCTTTGGGTATGGGGCAGGATAGAAATGTAAACAAAAATAAGTAAAATAAATATTATAAGGATGTATAGAAATTTATCAAATAAACAAATAAATATGGAACAGCCTTCCCCGAAAAATTATTTCTATTATGTCCTTTATTGAGGAGTCTAAGACACTCCATTTCTGTTCAGCTTTTAGAACTGCTGAAAACATATCCCTGCACCTCAAAACTTAGACAGTCTAATAATAATCATTCATCTAGCCTGTGTCTTCACGGCAACCTTATCTCGGATTCAAAACGTTTTCAGTCCTCGGAGTCCGCACGGCAGTTTGGCTTAACGCCCTTTCCCCGTGTTAAACCACCCCCAAGCGTGGTGAATCTCAATCCTGATTTCAACAGGTCTCACTCCGGATCGTGCGCTTGAAACATTTTACATTTTTTACTGTGCGGACAGTACCGTTTTAAGGGATGAGAATCCATGTTTAGGGCTTCCCTCTCCCAATAGCTTGCTTCCAAAGACAGTGATTTCAGTGTAAAAATCTACTTAACAGCGATCGCTACACTGTAACAATGGAACCACTTCACACCTTGATGGGTGGAATAACAATGTTGCAATTTTGCACAATTCTAAAAGATCTGACTTTAGAAAGGGAAAGGAAGGGAGGAAAGCAACTGAATGTGAATGTTTAAAGCAAAGGGGCTTTAGTTGCCACTGCTGCTGTGTGCCCTGAGCAATGGGGAGAGGAAGGGAAAGAATCGCTGGCTGGCTGCCTGCTGCCATTTTTCCTCCATCCATGGAAGCGGCAGCCACCCAGCCATCCAGTTAGGTTCGGTGAAGGGGTCCCTTATGGGTGGCGTGTCTATGCCAGGAGGAAGAGGGCAGGGCAGCCCCGAAAAGCGGCTTTTAAAAAGTAGCCACTGGAGTCCCACCTTGAGTCACATACCCCAGGTATGATGCTCAGAATCTGGATCGAACGCAATTAAGTTAAAAGTAATTGGAACAGGCAAATTTGCGTTTGCATCCGGTTCTATTATTTCGCTTTAGAGAAAGCGAAATAAGCTTGCTGTGGGGATTCGCCCCTAGTTTTATCTAAAACGATATAAAAGCAAAAATTTTAAAATGTGTGCTTTTATATGGCTTTAGTATCCATCACTGTTTTTTAAACACCCCGAAATATTTACAAAGGGCAGAACTGACATTTTTTTGTGTAAAGAATAAAACCAAGTAAACATCCAGTTACACAATTTTCTTCTAACAGTAAATCATGTTTGTTGTTCTTTTCCAGACATGTTTTCTTGACGTCAGACCATTCTTTCATTGTGTGTGACCCGCCTTCCAGTCTGACAAGGTTCCATCCTATCTCAACTGTCTAGATATCAAGTCGTGGACTTACGGTCATTCAACTGTTTATCAGTGAGGCAAACTCAGCTGCAAGAGACAATATCTTATTCACAAATCACAATACTTGTTTGTCATACCAGCACGCACTTAAAGGTGTTTTTCCACGGTTCCCTATACTAAGTATATTCTTCTTTTAGGATGTTGAATATCAGGGGGAGAAATTAACACAAAGCTCTATATCTTTTTTAAAAAAAAAAAAACAGTATGGCTTAGTTCAGAGTTAACAAAATTCATTTTCAGTCATCACCATTCCTTGTCTAACATGAGCTTCATCCAGATAGCATTTACTTCATTCCAGTGAGATGAAGATCAGGCACGGAGGGAGCCATCTGTATTTCAAGTCCTGGTGCAGTCCTGAATCGAATCACCAGCATTTAAAGTGCAGATGGCCTGATCTGGGCAGGCCGGATCACCATGGCAACAGCTGTGACAATATCTGGCTTGCACCCAGACTTTTCCCCTGGTAAGCATACCACAGGGCACAACTGCACAGGTGAAACTGTGTCCCCTGGCCCACAGCTAGTGAAGGTTGGGGCAGCTGTAGGGAGCTCTGGGAGAGGAGCCAGTGGTGTAGCATGTGGACACACTGTCCAGGAGCAGCTGGAATCACTCCTGCAAGGTAAGTGTGAACAGGCCCACTGTGGTTTTCAGGAACCCAATCGCTATGCTATTGAAAGAAAAATTGTATATTTCTCTGAAAGAAACAATAATACAAGCAGCTTGTTGCTTTCTTAAAAAACAGATCTATGCATTAAAAAAAATGTTATTATTGACAAGGAAAGAAGAGTGGAGCACACCTCAGCAGTAGAGCTGAGCAATCATGTAAAGAATCAATCAAATGAGTAACTTGTACCATCATATGTGATTTTATAGGCACTTTCTGCACTTGGCCTTTTTCTGGATTAGATCCAAGAATAGGACCATGCAGATTTGGGCAGGCCCAAGTGAAGTCAGAGATCCAATATCTGAAGTTCTGCATATGGAAGGAATGAGAGACTTTACTCAGCTTTGTCAGCTGCTTTGAGTCCCCTTAAATGCATGAGAAAAGTGGGGTAGAAAAGCCAACTCTTCTTCTTCTTCTCAGCTACCCCTTTCCCTAAAACTTCTAACCTAGATCTGAAAGGTTAGAAATGCCATAGTGACTTTCAACCTTCAGTCCATCTTCTGATTGCAACGCTCACACCTTTTTATTTCTACCCATTATTTTTGTGGACTTCCCATCCTCCATTTGGATTTTCCAGGGTGGAAAGTCCACAGATAAAATGGATAGAAATGAAAAGGTGTGAGCGTCGCAATCAGGAGAACTGAAAAAGGTTTAAAGTGAAGGTGTGACCATGGTCAAAGAAACACACACCAACAAAAAAAATATGTGGGAGGCAATATGACATGCTGCTCTTTCCATAAAACAAAGTCTTTACAGACAGAAAAATATTCTTCAGATCAGTGTGTCAATCACATTAGTAAATTGCATTTTTTCAAATGGAAATTTTGTGATTCACAGCAACTGCAAATTAAAATTAAACAAACAAAGCAAGCCCTGGACTAAAGGCAGGTGGGATGAGGATAGAAAATAATTTTTCCAGAGCTGTGGTGGTTGTCCATTCATTGGCACTACAGCAAA
This sequence comes from Aspidoscelis tigris stejnegeri, assembly GCA_023333525.1. Taxonomy (NCBI): domain Eukaryota; kingdom Metazoa; phylum Chordata; class Lepidosauria; order Squamata; family Teiidae; genus Aspidoscelis; species Aspidoscelis tigris. The sequence continues at coordinate 82,210,800 of JALMGA010000002.1, read as the reverse complement.
AAAAAAAAAAAGAGAGAGAGAGAGAGAAATGTACTCAGAATTTCAGCTATACAAAGGAAACTGATACTCCTGAGAAAGTCTTTAAGGACTTGTGATAAACAATGTTTGCTATAATGCATGCACCTCTATTTCTCTCCAGTGTAGTTAATAAAGTCACATAATAAAGTGGCACATAAAATACTCTTAAGTTGCATTCCCACTTGACGTTTTAAAAATGAAATTTACCTAAATTCGAGGTGAACGCGCATTCTGCCCGATCCTACTGAAAACATATACAAACATATAGAATCCGAATTTTGTCATTTCCACTGAACACTACATAAAACGTGTTGGGGAATCAGCATCTTTTGCTTCCTGCCCTTTGCCAGTCAGGTTTTTTTTTTCTCTGATTGGGTTTGCTCCCATAGTTAACATCATGACATGGCCGAGGGTGGAGAATTCCAGCTCCATCCTTTGATCGCATACCCAGCCTCTTTTGCACAACTGTGTAATTTCAGACTAGTGATCCCCCACGACCATGGGGATCAGTTCCACGGTGCTTTGGTCTTGCACAAAACCACCTCCCTAAGCCTAAATCTACCCCATGCTTTGCACCCAGTGGTGGGCAACAGAGAAATTTATCAACCGTAATGAGCTCCACCACCACCAGGTGCAAAACATGGGCTAGATCTAGGCTTAGGGGGGTGATTTTTCTCTCCACCTCTCTTTAAAATTCTCCATCCACTTCTGACATCTAAATGGATGCCCTTACACCTGCCCACTTCCTTCTCACTTCTCGCCCACCTACCAGCCATGCATAATGTGGTGCTATTTTTGGAAATAAGCATGTGTTGGTGTGACGCTTTTTGGGGGGAGTGATGCAAGCTCTCTCTGCTTCATGGGAGGCATAGCAAGGGGCTGCCCTACTGAGAGTGAAACCCCACCCATTTAATGTTGCACCCACAACAGCTACAGACACTGGACAGAAGGCTATTGGGAGGAGAACCCTAAAGATGCAATCTCACCCCAATACTGTGATACTGTTCTCAAAGCAAAAATGTTGAACATACTTTATAGTGAACTGGAATTTCAATATAGGCAAGATCAATATGGTCACATCAGATTATGCCAAAAGAGTGCTAGGACTGTGGAGGTCACATGTCACCAGATCCTGAAAGTGCAATCACTGCACATCATGGCACCCATCCAACCTCTGGCCCATTTCCAAAGAAGGTATAGAAACTTACTTGCAAAATGGAGTGTGGGCCTAGCTCACTCCCGTGGCTTCCACGTGACTGTGGACAGCCGCTGGAGTGACCTTCTTCCACTCATGGTTTCCAGGCCTCATGATGCAAAGACCCCAAAATAGCTATCTTCCAGGGTCATTTCTGGCCCTTCACGGTTGAATAAAGTGGGACAAGCTGTCTTTTCAAGGACTGTAAACCATTTTCCTTTTCAGAGCAACCAGCTAATATTTCAAGGGGTTCATGAACTTGAATTGCTGATGCTGAGTGTCATAAAACTATCTGCTGCTACATTCTGAGAGGGGGTTCATGGTTTTCCCTGCCACTACATTCTGAGAATTGGCCCATGGTTTTCCCCTGATGGGCAGAGGAGCCCATGGAACAAAAAAGGTTAAGAACCCTTGCTGCGGAAGGTCCCAGGATTTCACAATATTAAGAAAAGAAATGAGTTTTCCTCACCCAAAATATCTACTGATTTCAGGGTTCCTCTTCCATCCAAAAGCATTTGAATAAAGTGATATTTGAACAATGTCTGAATAATTTAAAGAGAACCTAAAGCACTGTGATAAGATAGCAAGCAGAAACACCACATGGCCCTTATAAGCAACAGAAGATTGTAATCTAATTAATATTGAGTGGAATCTTTTACATAGATATTCAAACGCTCACAAGACTGTATAGCAGAGGACTGGGAAAGCCTCTTACTTTGCCTTAAATTAACTATCGGGAACTGTGGGCAAGAAGGCTGGCTAAATAAATAAATAAATAAATAAATAAATAAATAAATAAATAAATAAATAAATAAATAAATAAATAAATAAATAAATAAATAAATAAATAAATAAATAAATAAATAAATAAATAAATAAATAAATAAATGTTGTTCCCATCCATTCTAGTAGACCATTGATACTCCTGATCTCCATGATTTTATTTAATCTTTTCAAAAATTAACCAGGCTGGTTTCTGTCACCACCTCTTCTGGTAGTAAATTCCATAGATGGGTCTGAAAGAAACAGCAAAGCTGTGGGGAAACAACAAAGCTACTCTATTTTCCAAGCAGTTTTTGTAGCTCTTTTAAGCATTCATACTTTTAAAAAATAAAACAGAATATCAGATTTTGGGACTTTTTGCGCTTGGGTGAAGGGGCCAGTCCATGGACATTGCTGCACTTAACTTCCCATCTGCTGGATGAGAAGAGTGCATTACCTACTAACATGTACTAGCGTTCACACTTGGGAATGCTAGTACACACGGTACTGTGCCAAGCCCCATGCCCCCAGAGACTTACCTGTGTTAGGCCATGTCCGGGCACTGTCATCTTTTTTTTGGAGCCCATCACAACTACACGTGTGTCGTCGCTGTCACCACAGCGACAGTGATGCTTCACACACGCGCGCAGTTGCCTTTGAGGTCATCTGAGGTGTCAGCACAATGGTGCAGCATCTCAGATGACCCCCTTACCACCAGAAATTTTGTGAATGGTAGCAGTGCTGGACGACAAAGTTAAGACTCCGGTAAAGGTTGGGCTGTGTGTGTGTTGCACAATAGGGTAACATCTGGTAAGATGGGTGTTTCTGGGTTGAAAATGCCTCCTGCAAGTACAGACGCTCCTTTCCAGATGTTACCCTCTCATGTACTACAGGGCCAAGAGTGAATTGACCTCAGGTATGTTCCCACACTGCGTGGAGCTGCTTCCATTTCAGACTGTCCCCCAACCAGATAGCAGTGGACCACAAGAACATGCATCACAGCTATACTAGCAACATCTAATATAGCGCGACAAGCACCCTTCACATCTCTTCTGGGCCAGGGGTGTCTGGGGTGGGGCAGTGCAGACATAGTTGTGTGGCACATCACCCAGGCACCACTGGAATGGCTCGTGCTCATGACTGTTGGTGACAGGGCAGGTAAGTTTGCAATAGATCAGGCATTCAAAATACGAATACCCAATCGACTCTGGATCTTCACTTCCCTTTGTTTGAGAATTTTGCCTCGGTCTTAGAAGAACTCTGGGGAAAGCCTCCTTAACTGATCCCTGTCATTCCGAGGTTTTCTCTCCCTACTGCAGGAAAATATTTGTCTGAATAAAGTTGCCATGTGGCTTCAAAGGATGAACTTGGTTCTGAAACTGTAAAATGTTTCCATCTCATTTCTCCCACTTTAATGCAATTCGCAGAGATCCTCTGAAACAGATACTGTCCCCTCCAAAGCATCCCTCTCCATCTTTTGTTACAATGACATAATGCAACAACAGATGTATTCATTACATCTGTTAGTTTGGTAGTGATGCTATTTTCTTCTGCAATATCTGCACGGTCAAAAGTGCCCCCTCTTCTCTCGATTGACCCCAAACCTTGGCAGATTCCACAGACCGTAAAACTACTTACAGTAAAAGCATTTGTTTCATTTTCTCCTTGAGTCAAACAGAGGGCTTCTCTATCAAGAATAAAAGACTGGTTCTCTAAGGCTCTCTTGACATAGGAATGAACCCATCAAGTATGGAAGGTAAAGACAAAGAGTGTTAAAACAGGGGTGAAATGTTGCAAAGAGCATTTCCCCTTAATGAATTAGTCAGAGATTTGTAGCAGGCCAGCCAGGGGAAGTCTTTCAGCATGTGTATCCAGAAGTGTCACTGGCTTGCTGTACTATATCCTAGCTGCCCTTTACATGAACTGGGCAGTTTCCTTTTACCAGTTTATTTTAACTTCTACTCTGGCAGGCTCTCTACGGCAGCTAGATATTTATGTCAAATAATTTGTTAATTCTTCGGATTTTTTGGCAGGATTTTTAAAAAAAAGTAATAGAAAGAAACAGCTGTTCTGCCTGCACGTATTTCATGATGAATCCTCAAAGAGAGCCCTGTTGATTATCCAGACAAGAATTATAATGCATTGTCAGGTGGTACTTCCATAAAATGCTTGGGGGGGGGAGGAATCTAAACTGCACAGAATTCTGCCTCATAAGTTCTGAGCAAAGCTATAAGAAGATAGTATAACTTTTGCTGAGGATTAGGGCTATATCCACATGCAGTTCTAAAAGTGAATTGAAAGCAGCTTGTTGCATGTTGGTGCTGCCTTAGTCTGCATATTTTAAAACAAAATACTACAGTTCATAAGTTTAGAAGGAAGGAAGGAAGGAAGGAAGGAAGGAAGGAAGGAAGGAAGGAAGGAAGGAAGGAAGGAAGGAAGGAAGGAAGGAAGGAAGGAAGGTTGCAGAGCAACTTTTAAACTGATCCCTGGGGGAAAGCCGACAGGAGCTGGGCAGCATCCGGTTCGGGAGAGTGCACCCTCAAGTGAGGAGGGCTGGAAATATGCAGATAATACTGAACCAAGTGGGGGATTAGTCAATAGTATGCAAACAGAACGATGCAAGAAGCACTATAAGGATTCACATGTTCCTCGGTGGCAGAATTTGGACCAGAGGAGTGAATATAAATGTATATATGCTAACACCAGAAGCCTTTGAGCTAAAATAGGGGAGCTAGAAAGCTTAGTTATGGAAAATAGGATTGATATTATTGGCATAACTGAAAACCAATGGGATACAGTCATCCCAAGTTACAGACTGTACAGGAAAGACAGGGAAGGGTGACATGGAGGTGATGTAGCCTTGTATATTAAGGAAGAGATAGAATCTGACGAACTGCAATGTCTAGGTGAGTCTCTTCCACAGAAGCAGTGTGGGTAAAAATACCAAGCCAAAAAGGAAGCCTAATAATAGGGACATGCTAACGTCCTCCCAACCAAACGCCCGAAGGAGATCAACAATTGAAAAAGGAAGTAAAGGAGGTATCTCATAAAGATAGGGTAGTTATAATGGGGAACTTCAATTATCCTCACATAGACTGGGTGAACTCCTGTTCAACTCAGGAGAGAGAGAGAAGATTCCTAGAACTGCTAAATGACTGGTCCATGGAAGCAGATGGTCATGGAACCAACCAGGGGAAAGGCAGTTCTGGACTTGATTCTAAGTAATGCTCAGGACCTGGTAAAGGATGCTAGAAGGAGCGCCTGCGCAGAACGCTTCCTGAAGGCTGGAGCTGCCAGCAGCAGCCCCGGCCAATCAGGAGGTGCACAGGATGCAGGCACGCTGCATCCTGGGTCCCTCCTTCCAGAATCAGGGCGACACCAAGCAGGTAAGGAGGGGATTGCACGGGCTGGGGGAGGGCCCTGGGTAGGTGCACTTTCGCTGTGCAGACGCATCCTAAAAGGATGCGTTTTCACAGCGAAAGACACATTAACACCACATCATATGTGGTGTCATTTTAACACCCATCAGGCACACTTTAGGCACGGACAGGTGCAGACACACCTCTCCGGAAGTGTGCCTAATAGGTCCGACAATGCGGACACGCTCTCCCAAAAGTGTGCCGAATCCGTGTTGCTGTGCGGACACACCTCACCGGAAGTGTCCTAAACAGCAACGCGTATGCGGACACGGGATTCCGAATGTGTGGTTAATGGGTGTTAAAGGGCCTGTGCGGAAGCACCCTAAGACTACTTTTTAACCCAGGAAAATCTTCTCAAAAGCCGGGGATCGTCTTATACGCCAGGTGTCATCATCTTATACGGTGAGTATATCCCAAACTCTATATTTTAACTGGAAACGTTGGGGGTCATCTTATACGCCCAGTCGTCTTATACGCCAGAATATACGGGTACATTCTTTTGGATTTATCCATACTTCCCCCCCCCCCTACTGTAAATATTTATTTTAATAACAGGGATATTCTTTTAAATGTGTTGAATCTTTTAAAAGTGTTTTTATGTATTTTATTGTTTTTAATATATACTGACTTGTAATTTGCTGTTTAAAAGGTTGTTAGCTGCCCTGAGACCTTTGGGTATAGGGCAGGACAGAAATATAGATAGATAGATAGATAGATAGATAGATAGATAGATAGATAGATAGATAGATAGATAGATAGATAGATAGATAGATAGATAGATAGATAGATAGATAGATAGATAGATTTTAAATTAAATAAAAATACTAATCCTCAGCCCGGAAGTCTGCCAAAATTCCTCAATTCCTAATAATACTCCTTCCATCATTCCTTTTGGGTCTCCCAACACCACCAGGGCATCATCTGCAAACAGATTCATTTTAAGCTCCTCCCTTCCAATCCTATAGCCCTCCCAATTTTCATCCCAATGGAGCCTATTTGCAAAGGGCTCCATCACTAATTTAAAAAGTACAGGAGAGAGGGGACAACCTTGTTTAGTGCCCTGCTGGATATGAATATCCCTAGAGAGGTTCATTAATTCTTGACTAGAAGCTGTAGTGTGAATAGGCCTTAGGATTCTGATTGTGTGAATGATAGCTATAGCTCTCAACAGATCTGTGAAGATCAGACAACTTCTCGCAAAACACACATTTTTTAACAATTCATTGTCAGTGTTCCTCCTCATTTGCTCGACTAGACAGGAGACTAGCATAATCCTAGAGAATTAGAGTCCTTAAATATAGCATATTGTTCTTCGCCAACAATTTGGAATACAGATGCAATGTCTAATAAATCATGCTTGGATTCAAAAATAATTGTGAAATCATGAAACTGGAACGTGACTGCATACTTACTGATTACTACCTTGGCCCATCTGCTACTTTCTACATTGGCACATATTGTGGAACACTTGGACTTTTACCTTCTAACATCCCCCAACTTGTGTGGAATATAGACTAAACTTTCAATGGAAGAGGAAAACCATAAACAGTTTTTTTCACATGTGCCATAACGTTTATGCGACTGTTAAGGGCATTCTCCACATTGGAAGTCCAAAACTCAAAGCTGAGATTCTTCCAAGCCCAACCTTTTGGATTAATAATATTTCAATAACAAAGTTGAAAGAAGGGGGGAAGCTGTGAGATGTTGCTCCCGAATGTCTGAGTATGTGAAAGAGCTAAGCGTTCGACCACATTGTGACTAGGAACGTATGCAAACAGCCCAAAGCAGTTCATTTCAACCCCAAAGTGGTGGACTCCCAGATCTATCTGGCAGATGCCTTAAACCAGGGATGGATCCTCCTGTCCCAACACAACTTTGAGATGCCCTAGGACAGTGATGGCCAACCTATGACACGCATGTCACTCACAAGTGACACGCCAAGCCCTTTTGGGTGACACACATGGTCACCCTGGCACGTGGACGTGTAGTGCTTGCTTGTTCTTGAAGTGTACCAACTTTCAATTGAAGATTTAGCAACAGAAGTGACTAATGTAAATAATTATTTGTTTTTGCTTTTAATAAAATACATATATCAAAAATATAACTTTTTTCCTAAAGCAGTGGTTCTCAACCTGGGGATGGGGACCCCTTTGGAGGGTCAAACTACCCTTTCAGAGGGGTCGCGACAAGTCTCCCGCCACCCTTCCCTCCCACCTCCCAGCTGCTCCACCCCCATGGTTGGGGGTCTCCACAACATGAGGAACTCCATTAAGAGGTCGCAGCATTAGGAAGGTTGAGAACCGCTGTACTAGAGCTGCAAATATCACAAAATTATGGATATTTCTAGATGTGACACAGTAGCCGAGTTAAGCTAGGTTTTCTTGCGAATTTTGACACACCAAGCTCAAAAGGTTCGCAGTCACTGCCCTAGGACTTTGGCACTCCATCTCAGAGGCAGAATGGGAGTAGAAGGTGCTGGCAGCTGATCTGCAGGGCTACTCAGGAGATGCAGCACTCCTTACTTTCCTAACTTCTTGGTGTCTATTTGCCTGCTTTGCTTTCTCTCCAAACTTAAGAATGTAGCCTCATCGCATGCTGGCCATCTGGCACTGTTTGAGCACACATAGGCCAGGCACGGGACTGGGAATGCATCTTGGGCTTCCCCATGTCATTCCCATCAATGAGGGCCAGGTTCAGGGTTCGGCGCAGATGCAGGCATCCCCATGACAAGTGTGCAGAGCCCTGTCCCCTCTGCCCTCATTGGAAGCCTGACCAAAAGCCGCAACTCTCAGCTGTCAAGCGCCTCCTGTTAGCGATCAGAACTCTCAGCTGTCAGCTCACCTCTCTGTCGCATCCCCTCCCTCCCTTGTCATGAGCCCAGGCAGGTAGATTGATCCAGTGATCACATAGCAGCCATAGGGCCAAATCAGGATTTTGCTGCCTCTTTCAGGGGTCTGGTTTGCTCCTGTGGCCATTGTGTGGCCCCTAGAATTACTGAAAGGCTTATGACAAGAATTGTTCCTCTCTTTGCCAGGAAGATATAGTCTGGTAACCTACAGTAACTGAAAGGAGACAAAATGATTGGCTTTAAAGTTAGAAAGTGGTTGATCATCAGATAAAAACTGATTGTTTTGCAATCAAACAGCGAACAACTGATTGGTTCAAGATCGGGCAAAAGACATCAAAGCTGCATATTATCATCCTATTTGTTTAATCATGTGCTGAGTACATCATGGAAATGCGAGGCTGAATGAATTAAAAGCTGCAATTAAGATTGCCTAGAGAAATGTCAACAGCCTCAGATATGCAGATGATACCAGTCTGATGGCAGTAAGTGAAGAAGAATTAAGAAGCTTCTTGAAAGAGGGTGAAAGTGGAAAATGCAAAAGCTGGCTTGAAAGCTCAACATGGGGGGGGGGAGGCTGTCTCTGATTCTTAATGACCCCATAGGCGAGAGCATGCCAGGCCCATCCACCCTCTACTATCTCCCATTGTGGGCCTTTTCCCACTAAGGCTTAGAAACCTTCTAAGACCCCATTAGGAACCCAGTTAGTACCAGACTGGTACCAATCAGGAAGGCCCTGTCCTCACCTGCACCCCATTGAAAGCCTCATCTGCAAGGCCCTATCCCCACAAAGGTAGGGGAAATCCAGATTTAATGGGACCTTCAGGCCCTTCAGTCTGGATTTTGTGTGGACCTGATGAGAGGTATCCACAATGGGGTCTTCAGGCATCTTCAAGATCTGGATCTCCAGGAGGACCCCATCTGGATCTTGAAGATCTGGATCTTTGACTGTGCATGGGAAAGGGGGGTGGACACCTTTTTTTCCAAATATTCCCTCTGTTCTTTGCATGAAATTAAGCAAGTGGTTTGCCTATATTATTGATCTATTGATTTTATTTATTATTTGTATTTCTATCCCACCCTATACCCAGAGGTCTCAGGGTGGGTTGCAACATTTAAAATCCATAGGAGTGGGGAGATTTCCCTCTGTGGGTCAGAGCACCCTGCCCACAATGCTGGGTGTAGATCCAGCCTCAGCTCATTGGCTTTGCTAGTCTACATTGCCTTCAGAACTGAAGAGCTAAAACGTGTCAGTGTGTTTTACTCCTGAGGGCAGCTTGACATGACCACAGGATACCTGGCACCTTGGATAAAAAAGAGATAACACTCCAGCTTGGTGGAATATTGTACTTTGTACGATTTTAGCTGGAGAGAGACAAAGTTCTTGATACTTGGTATTTCAACAACTGGGGAAATATCTTGACTGAGCAGCTCAAATTGTGATTGCCTTCTTGTGTATTGTGAACTGGAGAAATATCCCAGCTGACACTTCACAAAAAATACCTTTCAGAGAATTTAATATTCGGTTTATTGGAGACAGAAAATAATACACACCAGAACGGGGGTCTTTCCCCACTGGCATGCATACCAAACCAATCCCCCACACACCAGGACACTCACCTGGGTCCGGGCATGTGTCCACGCACCACCATGTCCTCCGCAGAGCTACTGCACGTGCACCAGCACCATCACAACATTGATACGTCATGCATGTGCAATTGTGTTTCCATTCTTCTGAGGTGGCAGGATGCTCGCACGGCACCTGAGGCAACCGCCAGCACCAGGTGTGAGGTGTGAATGGCCTCTCTGGTGGCTGGGAAAGGTAAGGAAATGGATCCTTGTGATGCATAATTTCATGCACCACCGCTAGTAGCCTGTAGGGTAGCTTCTGTAATAGTAGGAGATGTTTTCGATGTGAAAACATTTCCTACAATTGCAGATGGCGCTTCCCAGTATGCTCTGGGTACAGGAGGACCATTTGCATTTCTGGCTGGTGAGGAGTGTCCCCTCGTATACCTCGTATACCGGGCTTAGTTCACAATGCACTAGAAACACTAGTGTGAGAACGTCTCAGGTCTCCTCTCAGACTTCTGTAAGCTAAACATTCATTGATCTTTTAACATTTCCTCATAGGACAGAGTTAGCATACCACTCATTATTTTGCTAGCTATCCTTTGAACTTGCTCCAGTTTGTCAATCATGGTCACCTTCCTTTAAACCATTTTCACTCCATCTTCAGGTCTAACTACTCACAACTTTTAATTTCTATCCATTTTATTTTTAGACTTTTCACAAACAGATAGAAATGAAAAGGTATGAGCAGTCATACCTGAAGATGGACTGAAGAAGGTTTAAAATGATGGTGTGATCACGGCCAAAGGTTATCTCTGAGGCTCCATTAGAGGTATCCTGTTTAAAATGGGGTGCCCAGATGGACACAGCACTCCACATGAAGTCTGACCAATGTAGAGTTAAGAGGTATAATTATGTCTCTATGCTCTTCTTCTCTCTCTAAATCAATTTTATTTAAAATTTCAACAAACCAACAACAAACAAGTTTTCAGCATCAATCTACAACAATACAAAATTTACAACAGTCGTATATAACAACCAGAACAGAAAGGTGTCCATGCGATTTGAGGTACATAATTTTTCAATGTGTGATTAATCATGTTGAAGAAGGAATTTACAGAATTACAGAAAAAAGAAAAAGTAAGTAATTAGGATAAAAACAGTATGGATCAAAATATCTAAATTAATAGAATTGGAATGTAGAGTCTCTATGCCAGCTTGAGTTTCTATGCCAGTCATTCTCTTATCTGGGAATACCGGGTTTGATTCCACACTCCCCCACAAAGCCAGCTGGGTGACCTTGGGCAAGTCACAGCTCTCTTCTGAGCTCTCACAGCCCCACTTACCCCACAGGGTGTTCTGTTGTGGGGAGAAGAACAGAAAGCTTTCTCAGCCGCTTTGAGTCCCCTTAAATGGGTGAGAAAAGCGGGGTAGAAAAGCCAACTCTTCTTCTTCTTGACACATTCCAGAAAGGTGTTTGCCTTTTTTGCAGTTGCATCACAATGCTGACTCATGTTCAATCTGTGATCTACTAACACACCCAGATCTTTTTTACATATGTTGCTGCACAGCCAGATTCCTCCCATTCCACTGTGTGAGACACAATGCTGGACTAGATGGGCTGTGGCCCGATCCACCAGGGCTTCTTGTATGTCCTTAAGTTCTTACAATTCATGTTCTTTCCTGATGAGCAGTGGGAAAATAAGAAAATAATAAACAAAAAAACAGCTGCCAATGCAAAGACATCGACCTGATGAGTGACCTTCTGGAGCCCAAGTACTGTACAACCTCCCAGTCTTCCCAGTCATGAAAACTGTAGCCAACATTTGCTTCCAAATTGTGGGACAAGGTAGAAATCATAACTGCAAAGGGGAAAGACAACAGAACGAAATATAATCCCTTTGCCGTGCCCCTCTCGTGAGCTCCAGTTTCTTGGTGTTCTCATCAAAGAAACTTCCCCACGGAGAGAAGCTTTTAAAAGCACCTGGACAGCACAGAAACAAAAATGAGCTGAATAATGAGTTAGCAGGATGGCAGCAGTGAACTCTGTAAGTGAGAGAGGGCTTTAAAGTGCATGGTTAGCAGTGAAACTGGCTAAGTGGTTTCAAATGAGGATTCATGGTGCCAAAATAAATTGAGAAACACAGCACAGCACAAAAAGAACAGTAATGAAACTGAGCGCTGGGAGAGAAGGAGTGGATTTTATTCAAAAGGTAGAAAGCACACAGGGGGGAAAAAAGAAAAGAAAATTCAACGTGTCTTTAGCAGTCTCCCATGGCATAGCTTGGCATGGAAGGTTCCTTAGGAAGGAAGAATGCCACCGGCAGATAATCATAACTGAACACACACACAAAGGAATTGGATTAGGTAAAAAGGTGCTACAAGCATCAATTGACTGGTTTACATGTCTACCCCCCGCCCCAGGTCCCTTCCACCTCCACTTTAAAGCTCCTGCTAGATGTTAGCTCCAGCTGCTGTTTAACCTGAATTTTAGCCACTTTGGGCATTGTTTCTTCTGAAATAGCTTCAGTATACCTCAGAAAGGTTGGAGCTCCATATAGATTCCAATAGCTTGAGATCACATCGGGGTCCTACAGTACTTGAGTTCAAGCCTCCATGTAGCAACCCAGGATTGTTTCCTTGGAGAAGGGTGGGAGGTGTCTGCCAGTTTGGTTTCATGGTTAGAGTGGCGGACTCATATCTTGTTTCATTTTGCACTCCTCCATGGAGCCAACGCGGTGACCTTGCGCTAGTCACAGCTCCCTTTCTGAGCTCTTATAGCCCTGAGAAGAACAGAAGGTTTGCCAGCCACGTTGAGTCCCCTTAAATGGGTGAGAAAAGTGGGGTATATAAAAAAGCTCACTTACTTTTTTCCCTCATGTTGACCAATCTGAACACCCAGATATCAGAACTTTCATAGCACCACCCCTCCAGGGAAGAGAGTAACAGCATGAAAATCAGCTGAATGGAGTTGTGGAACTATCACCTATTTTACTTGGCCTTCACCCATTGATATATGGGGTGTGCAAATGATTTACCAGCTCCAGAAGAGCCACAGGAACCGGGATCCTTTTAGGATTCTTTTGGATAAGATGTAAATACGATTTCCCAGGAATCATGGGAAATTGCATGAGATTTTGTGAGATCTTCAACTGCCCCAGGCCTCTGGGAAGCCTCTGGGAGGCCTAATGACTCCAGAGGTGGGGGGGGGGGCAGGATGGTCTGGTTGATTGTGGATAATTGAAACCATGGTTACCAGACCAGCAGAGATGGGGGCATGTCTGTAATCTCAGTTGGTGCTTCCAGAAGTCAGCCAAACCTGGGAGAAACAACAACCAGAGGTAGGTGGGCGCTTGACTTGCTTTCAGTAGCACAAACCACGATTGTAAGAAAACAATCCAGCATGCATGGCTGTAAGCCCAGGAGGACTGCTCTTTGCATTTGGTATGGGGAAGCGAGAGGCAATGGCATGTCATTTGGTTGGTTCCCACATTACCTCTTGCTGTCTGGAGGCAGTCTCTGTTTGTGCATACGAAAGTCATAAATTCAATGTATTTTCACTGTCACATGACTTTCATAGTTAAGGAAATCAAGGGACTCTCCAGATGTCACAGGGGAACTTCGGGTTTCTTTTTAAAAGGAAGCCAGACTGGCACAACTTGTGCTGACAGGCTTTTGTGGAGCTCCTTGGACTCATGATCTGGGAACTCGCTGTGGCATGAAAACTAAAAAGGAAAGAAGCTGCACGTCCTCTTGTCTCTTTGTTGTTTTTGCACCAAAGTACCTGGATATCAAGAGGAAATTGTGTCAGGGAGCAATGGCAACAGCGTTGCCCTTACACTTTTGAGAAAGTGCAGGAATCCCCAATTTTGCTTAAAAATGTATTTTCCCGGGAAAAGACAAAAGTCAGGTCTGTCTGGCAGCCCCACCAGGAGACCCATTTTGTGCCTCAAAAGTGTACTTACCTTAACCAGAGAAGGTCTTTCCTGCCCCTGGTGAGCCCATCTGCACCTCTATGGTGCTGGGCAGGTCAACTGATGTGCTGTGCAAGCGTGCTCACATGTCAAGTCACCCGGAATGAAAGTGTGCATGTGCAGAACGTCACCGTTGTCCAGGTGATGGAGCCGGCAAATGCGCTCTGGCACCAGAATCCCAATGGAAGATGGCAGCGGCCAGACGTACATTTGCACTAAGGTAAGTGTCTGGGTGCATGGCGCGTACTAGCATTTGTGAGTGCGAATGCAAACAGGATGGGAAGTGAGAATTTGCCCCAGGCCAGTTTAGCATGGAAAGCTGCAAAGAAGTCTTATTTCGTGGCCTCCTTTGCATCCTCAATTACCTGTCCAGCAAGAGTTTCTCATTATCTGCTTCTGAAAATCCAGTATTTAAACCCTCAGATAAATTTACAAGGTGTTATGAGAACAAAATTGCTTGTCTCCATGCCAACTAAAGCACCTCCTTTGACAAATTAGGTGGTGAAGTATCCAGTGAGTTGCCTCATGCAATTTGTGGGGTCACTTCCAGTTTTTGAGGCTTAAGGATATGGACAAAACGCTTGTGGCTGTCCAATCTATGAGAGGCATTCTGGATCTTTACCCATCTTGGCTTAATAGAGCTAGCCAAGAGGAGCTGATTGGAAGGATCCAAGGAGTGGTGAATGCATCTTTGTTGAGGGCATGGTCCCACTGGCCTTGAAAGAGACAAAGGTTTGTGCACTCCTGGAAAAGCCCTCCCTGGATCCAGAGGTTTGTTGTAACTACTACCCAGTGGCTAACACTCCTTTTCTGAGTAAGGCTCTGGGTAAGGTTGTGGCTGTACAATTACAGACATTCTTGGATGAAACTGATTATCTGAACTCATTTCAAGCTGTCTCCAGATGCCAGCAGACTATAGCACTAGGAAGCACTGCTATTATTGTTCTCTGCCTAGACAGCTCTGGCCACAGCACTGTCTTTGTGTGATTTTATGATGCACAATCTGAGCAGTTCAGCTGCTGTCGAAATCCAGATGTGCCCATCATCATCTGCATATGTGTGGTTGGCTGTTTCGGCTTTCAGGCATGCACATGAGGCTACAATTCCAGCTCCATACAGAAGGGTAAGTGGCTACCCTAAGTCTGTTGCTGACATGAGGTAACCCCTTATTTGCGGTGTTTGGATGCAGCCTATATGAAGCTATTGGGAGAGGTCATCAGGGATTTTGGAGTGACGTGGAGGTCACAACCAACTCTGTTTCTCCATCATATCTGAGTCAGGAGAGACTGTGAATGTTTAGAACTAGTGGGTACCTGGTTCTCATATTCAGGTACTTGGGTTTTTGCCTGCTCTAAGTGCATTTCTGCACTTAGCTTCCCATCTGTTGAACAGGAAAAGTGCTGAACAGACTAATAGAGGGGTAGGCAAACCACGGCTCGGGAGCCACATGTGGCTCTTTGGCCCCTTGAGTGTGGCTCTTCCAGCTTAGGAGTACCCTAATTAAGTTAATGACAATGTACCTACCTATATAGTTTAAGTTTTAAAAATTTGGCTCTCAAAACAAATTTCAGTCATTGTACTGTTGATATTTGGCTTTTTTGACTAATGAGTTTGCCGACCTCTGGTAATGTGTACCAGCGTTCACACTTGGGAATGGTAGTACACATCAGCCACACATCCGGAAACCTAACTCCGGCCAGGCACATGTCCAATCGCTCACAGGGCGCCGCCATCTGGACTGCAGCACCTAGCATGACTACGCATGCATCTCAGCGATGATGACGCTCTGCACCAACGCAGTCACGTTTGGGGTCATCTGAGGTGCCAGCACAAAATGGTGTGAATGATTGCCAGTTTGACATATCAGGTAAGTTTCTAGTAAAGGTTACTTTGCATGTGGTGCATGATTTCGTGCAGCGCAGCTAGTTTGCAATAGGTTAACATCTGGGCAGGCTGTAAATGACTCATGCAAGTGCAGGTGCACCTGCCCAGATGCTAATCTGTTGCAAACTCCAGGACCAAGTGTGAATTGGCCTGAGCAGAGCACTCCCTCTGCAGAAACAGGTATATTGTTTAAGAGTACTGCTTGAGACACCATTGTCACTGGAGGCTCAAGTAACCTCTATGACTAGGAGTGCCTATTGTTTGTTTGTTTGTTTGTTTGTTTGTTTGTTTGTTTGTTTGTTTGTTTGTTTGTTTGTTTGTTTGTACATCTATCCCGCCCTATACCCGGAGGTCTCAGGGCGGGTTACAATATTATAAAAATCTTAGACAGGTCCCTGCCCTCAGGCTTACGATCTAAAGAGACAAGATACAGAAGGAAAATGGTGTGGGAGGGAACAGCTTTGGCTGATATAACAATTATTCCCAGAACCTGAACAGAGATAGCCCCAGACATTGTTGTCTATACTAGGGGCCTCAAGTTTAGATACTATGTGGGGCTGCCCTTGTACCTCATCTGGAAGCTGCAAGTAGGAGCCAGGTTGTTGGGTGTGGCACCTCACCGTGCACATATCACACCTATGCTTAAGCACCTGCATTGGTTGCCATTTAGCTCTTGGGGCAGATCAAAAGTTTTATCTTTGGCATACAATGCCCTTCACAAGAGAAGTGTGAAATCTCCTGATAATCTTCCAGATCACCCTGTGTGACACGATCTACCGCTGTCACATGTGAGGCCAAGTAGACAGCAGATTACTCAGCAAGGATCACAGGACACCCGGTCTGGCACAGCAGGCAAGGGGAGAACCGCCAAGTTACTCTGAGAGAATCCCACAGTCTTGCCAGGTTGGTCATGTGGTTGGAGTGTCAGATTTTTATCTGGTAATCTCCTTATTTGATTCTGCACTCCTCCGCAAAGCCAGCTGGGTGACCTTCAGCTAGCCACAGCTCTCTTTCTGACTGCTCACAGCCCCACCTACCTCACATGGTATCTGTAGTGGGGAGAACATCAAGCCTTGTCAGCAGGCCACATCCCCATTACAACCTTATTTCAGTTTCAAACCGTTTTCAATCCTCGCAGACCCCACGTCAGTTTTCCACATGTTAAATCACCCCAAAATGTTGTAAATGTTAATCCTCATTTCAACAGGTCTCACTCCGGTTCGTGCGCTTGAAACGTTTTACATTTTTTACTGTGGGAACCCTTCCATGTTAAGGGATGAGAGTTCCCTCCCCCAATAGCTTGCTTCCAAAGCAAGCTGTAAAATCCACCCCTTAAAGCAGCAACCCTAGTAGCAATCCAAGCAATCCACTAGCAATCTAAGCACTTCACATCTGATAACAATCTTGTCATTGAAAGTTCTGACCTTTAAAAAAGGGGCTATCTCCCCCAGCGGCTGCAGGTTTGGGGAGATGTGTGTTTTGAAGGCTGTGTTTTGACGGGCGAAAGGGGCTTGAGTTGCTGCTGCTGCTGCTGCTGCTGTGTGCCCTGAGCAATGAGGAGAGGAGGGGAAAGAATTGCTGGCTGTCTGCTGCCGTTTTTCTTCCACCCAGGCAAGCAGCAGCCACCCAGCCACCCAGCTAGGCTCCATGAAGGGGTCCCTTATGGGTGGCGCGTTCACACCACGAGGAAGAGGATAGGGCAGCCCCAAAAAGCGGTTTTTAAAAAGTAGCCACTTGAGTCCCCCCTTGAGTCACATACGCCATGTACGTCCTCAGAATCCGGATTGAATGCGATTCTGGCTGAAAGTAATGGGATCAGGCAAATTCGCGTTTGCATCCGGTTCTGTTATTTCGGTTTAGGGAAATTGGATTAAGCTTCTAATGTGGATGCGGCCTTTGAGTTCCCTTAAGGGTGAGAAAAGCAGGGTATAAAAACTGACTCTGACTTCTTGTTTCCCCCCCCTCCTCCTCCCTAATCTTCCTCCATCTCCATGACAAGATGCATACAACAAGAATATACATGCACGTGGCCTCATAAATGCATATTCCTGTCACCACAGTAAGTCCATCTAATCATGGCCTGTGCTTTGATCCACAGAAGACCACCAATCTGATCCATGCTCTTCCTCTCACCCCTGTGCCAGTCCATATACAAGTGCAACATTCTTCAATGGCATGTGAAGTTCAAAATACATCTCATAAGAGTTCCAAACGTCGAAAGATCTGGTTTCGCTTTTAGGGAAAAAAAGAAAGATCTCATTTCATGAATTCTACACAGGTTTTTGTTTTCCTATTGCCCCTTCACTCCTCACTCCAACAACAACAGAAATGCTTCCCTTCCCTCAGTGAAGCTACTGATAATACCCTTGCGTAACTGTTCAGGGCAAGAGACTGTATCACAGAAGAACACGAGTTCAAACTCTTAAAACAAACCCACAGAGTCATGACCCATTTGTTTGGACACTCTGTGCTGTCCCAGACAGGAGAAAAGCCCTCAGTGAGCCTGTTAAAGTACACAAGAGTTCACAATTTATTAAGAAGATTAGCTCGGTTTAACCTGTGCATTAAGGACTAGTCACTGAATTTGTGGTGTTTTGAATCCTTCTAAACCATTGTAAGACTGTTTTATCTTCATCTTCATCACACAGTTTGGTAGATGTTCATGACCAGTTTGGTATTGGCCTTCATCTCCCATTGAGTTCTTCCCAAGAATGTAGGATGACATAACGCATCGGCAGAAGGTGCACATGGATCTGAGCAATGTGGCCTTTTGCAGTTAACCAATGGAGATTTTGTCAATATGCAGATGTTCAATAATAATAATAATAATAATAATAATAATAATAATAATAATAATAATAATAATAATAATAATAATAATAATAATAATAATAATAATAATAATAATAATAATAATAATAGAAAAATCAGTAGAAGATCCAAAGTGCCGACTCTGCAAAGAAGTTGATGAAACAATCGACCATATACTCAGCTGCTGCAAGAAGATCGCACAAACTGATTACAAGCAGAGACATAATGCTGTAGCACAAATGATCCACTGGAACTTGTGCCAAAAGTATCATCTGCCAGCGGCAAAGAACTGGTGGGATCACAAGCCAGAAAAGGTTGTTGAAAATGAACAGGCAAAACTACTTTGGGGCTTCAGGCTTCAGACCGACAGAAAATTGGAGCATAACACTCCTGATATTACAATTGTTGAGAAAGCGAAGGTGTGGATCATCAACGTTGCTATTCCAGGTGACAGCAGAATTGAGGAGAAACAGTTGGAGAAACTCACCAGATATGAAGTTCTGAGAATTGAACTACAGCGACTCTGGCGAAAACCAGTGAAAGTGGTCCCAGTCATCCTCGGCACACTGGGTGTGGTGCCAAAAGATCTCAGCGGACACCTAAAAACCATTGGCATTGACAAAATATCCATCTGCCAGCCACAAAAAGCCACTTTACTGGGGTCTGCTTGCATAATTCACTGATACATCACGCAGTCCTAGGTGCTTGGGAAGTGCCTGACTAGTGATATAATACGAAATCCAGCATAGTGATCTCGTCTGCTGTGTGTAATTGCTGTTTTTACATCATCATCATCATAACAATAATAACAATACAAATAATAAAAATAAAAATACACTGTGACTTATGCCAGAACTACCATCTGCCAGTGGCAAAGAACTGGTGGGACCATAAACCAGAAAAAGTGGTCAAAACCGAACAAGCTAAACTACTGTGGGACTTCCAAATTCTGATTGAACACTGAAACATAACACACCAGACATCACAAACATGGAGAAAGACATTGTTGACATTGCTATTCCAGGTGACAGCAGAATTGATGAAAAATAGTTAGAAAAACTTATGGACTTGAAAATAGAACTACAGTGACTCTGGCATAAACCAGCAAAGGTGGCCCCGGTGGTTCTTGGCACACTGGGGGCAGTGCCGAAAGATCTTAGTGGGCACTTGAAAAGCATTGGCATAGACAAAATATCCATCTGCCATCTACAGAAAGCCACTTTGCTGGGATCTGCTCGTATCATTTGCCGATACATCATTCAGTCCTAGGTGCTTGGGAAGGGCCAAACTAGTGATAACAGTGACCAAACCAGCATAAGCATCTTGTTTGCTGTATGTTACTGTTGTGTTATGTTTAATACTAATACTAATTAATTAATTAATTAAAATAAAAATGAACGCCTCTTTCTCAGTATTTCCTAGTAAATTTATCTTTTACGTAGCATAAACATTTGTGGGCCTAGAGGAAACAGAAGCACCTTAAATATTTTCCGGGAGCTCTTCCGACCTTCCTCCCCCTACTTTTGGGGCTATATTTGTAGAACTGCCTGCTGTGAAATGACAAAGTTCATGGTTCATCTGAACTTTTGAACTCAAATGAGTATTTGACACAGCAAAACAATCTAATGTGAACCTAACACAAAGTTTTCATAGTTTTAAAACCTAGCTTTCAGCTCTTTGTCTGGGGCAATTGGGTAGGAAAGTTCTTTATTGATGCTGTAAAAACTACCCATTTAATAACAGACAGGGAGGGATGGAGGAGGGAGCGGAATCTGTGCAAAGAGAACCTTAGCATTTCTGAAATAGTGCTGGCTTGGTAGATCTCTGAACTCTACCTGACCTCATTATGAAGACTTCCTCAGGACAAGTCCTAGCAGCAGTATTTGTGACAGGACCAAAAGGCTCCCATCCTGTTTCAAATGCTCCAGGGCTGGGAGTTCACAAATAATATACTTTAAAACAAAGCAAAACAAAAATGTACATGCTAATCACAATCATCTAGCACTGAAATTCCACATTCTTCCTATCCCCAAGCCCATCATTTGAGAAAAGGAAAGAAAAAAAGCAGGAGAAATGATGACTATGAGCATTTTTAAAAAATCCTTAAGTGCTCCTGTTTTCTCAGCATTTACATCAAAAATGAATATTCGGTGAGTCATTCTTATGACATTGAAGGTAGGCTAGAAAGTGAGCAAGAGACAAAGGTCTAAGGAATCTCTTTGCCTGGGTGGGGCAAGGAAATGCAGGAGTAGCAGAAACAGTCTAAGGTGTGATCTTAGGTGCCATGACTTGTTGCCAGTGGCTATGTCTGTACAGCTAATAGTGTCACATATGGCCAGTAAGAGAGGTAGGGCATCTCCACACTACACCAATGTAGATGCAGAAGTAGCTGCTTCCTGTCTTGCTCCAGAGGCCATCTTTGTTGCAAGTCTAAGACAGGACGGCCTATTCATTAATTTGAATTGAGGTCATACCAGTGCTGGTCACACATAGGTCATCCTCAAGCTGTCCCCACCTTGGACTGCATTGCTCACACCTTTCTGTACGGTCGCCCTGAGCCTTGTACCCAGAACTCTTGTATCTCCATCCCTTTTGCTGCGTCAAATCTACCTCCTTTCTTATTGGATGCTGTTCTGTCACTCAAGGGAGGCGGGGGGGGTGTTTGCAGTTCTTTTTTAGACCTGCTCCCCCACCTCCACATCCCCCTTCTTTTTTATGTGCCTTTTCTTCTCAATGCAATTATTTTAAAAAAAAATAATAATAATAAAATGTGCATAAAATTGTTAGGGAAAATCATACACATAATCTGAGGAGAGAAGGGGAGGTGCCCTATTAAGTCCACACGTGCCGATTGGCTGAAGGAAAGACTGGACCCCACCTACCACAGCACAGTTCAACCTCTCGCTCACACTGAGGAAGTGAAGATGGCCTGGAATGCCAGGATGGGCTGAGTCCTTGTCAGTCCTCTAAAAACAGGACTCCAAGTTAAGATGGTCTAATGGGGTTAGGCCAGCTTGGAAAATGGATTAAATAAAAATAATGTGAGCAACACAACCTGAGGATGATCTGAGGTCGACCTAACCCACTTGTGTGACCACAGCCTGAGAGTGTTTCACAACAGCAGTGCCACCCCCTTACTGAATGTAAATATATGATATACATAGACCAAAGTCCGGGTCCATTTCTGGACCCTGATGCAGAGAGACCCCTCTGGACCTTCAGCCGTTTGCCTCTGACCCTCCTGACTCATCAGGGTAGCAGCTCAGATCAGAGCTTCATGCAGATGAAGCCTGCATCTCCCTAACAGAAGAAAAATGCTAAATAAGAAAAATGCATAATTATTTGCTGAAGTTGTATAATCTATATTTAGGAGCATGTAAGTGTGACCACATTAATCTATTCCTCTTGCTTCTTTGTTTTGGACTCGGCATAAAGTGTTGGCATTGACCTTTACAACCTAACAATAAAGTCACTCCAAAGGTGACCTCAACAATTAGTGACTACATTTTTTTTGGTAATAACACAGGAATCTGTTATTCTCTCCTATTCTCATGGTGGTCCCTCATCCAATCACTAACAGTGACAAGGCCAGAACTTTATTTAGATCAGCCAAGATCAGGTATGCACAGCCACCTACTGCGGTAACTCAGAGCCAAGTTGTTTCATCAGCTGCTGATTTTCATATGAGCCCATTAGACTTGTAAGCTTGGAGTCCTCAAAAGATTTTAGTTTGCTCTTTTTCTTTCAATTTAATATTATGCTTGATTTAACACAATGGAATTAAACATAATCCAAGTTGGGGAGCGATTACTATTAAAGCTAATTGTAAAAGAAATGATCACAATTGGTTTCTAAATATAGGATTATTTAGGCTGTTGATTCTGCTTGTATTTTCATTATTGGCAAATTAGTAATCTATCTAATAATTTCAGTCTGAACCATGTGAATTTCAGCTCCTTGTCAAAAATGGTTTGACCTCCAGGGAACAAAACAGCTGGGATACAGAACTACCCCATGCTCATTTTCTGTAAGAGTGCACCATTACACTTCCTTGTCTCATGCTAAACATCCCATGCTAGATTTTATTCTTCTGGAGATTATTAAATTTTATTTTATTTGCAAGACAGACGGGCTTGAAGTTGAAATGCCTGCTGGTTTCAGTGATAGTGCAAACAGGTAGAATGATAACACTAACTTGGTTCCAGCCAGGGAGGCTCCAAAGCAGTACAAATTATTTAAGGTTTGTTCCCCCAGACTTCCAGAAGGACTGATGTTGGGTTCCTCTACTGGTGTATCCTCCTTCCTGAATCATTGGGGCTTCCCCATCCATTTCCTGTGCAAGGATGTCCAAAAAGGCTGCAGTCAAGCTTCTTGCCCTCAAGGATTTTTAGTAGGCAAATTGCAATCCAGTGGGTGTCTTATGCCACCAACGATGGGTACTCAGTGCCTCTGATGCTCCATTGAGGCCTCTGGAGCTACACAGCCAAAGTTCCTGTTGAAAGCCATCTTCAAATAAGGATTTATGCACCTCTAGTTAATCTTCTACAAGCAAGTTTAACTCTTTCCTGACATTGTAAAAAGAGGGAATACATATGCTACCATACAGCCATGATAACTCGAAATAATATTGAGCCTTTTCTGTGCTGGGGCTTATTCTAGATTATATCTCACAATATGGACCTGGCATTGGATGTTGTGAGCCACTTTGGTCTTGTGGTTAGGGTGCCGGACTCTTATCTAGGAATCACCAGGTTTGATTCCACACCCTTCCGTGAATCCAGCTGGTGACCTTGGGCTGGTCTTCTGAGCTCTCACAGCCCCAGCCACCTCACAGGGTGTCTGTTGTGGGAAGAAGAACAGAAACTTTGTCAGCTGCTTTCAGTCCCCTAGAGAGTGAGAAAAGTGGGGCATAAAATCCCAGAATAAGGCCCAGTGCAGAAATGGCCTTAAATTGTTAAGATAATATTACAAAATTTGCCATTATCATTACAGCATCATAAACATTACATCATCTACTTGTCAGCCCAAACTTTTACTGAACCAATTGCATAACAACACCCTTAACAAATTATCAGTCTTAAACTTTTATTAAATTAATCTGGTAAGCCAAATGGATCATTCATCATCATCTAGATTTTTGCGCCCAAATTTTTCCAATCATATAGGTTTGTGACTTTTTCACAGAAGAAGCATGAAAGGACATTTTGGAAGTAACAATCAAGTAGCACATAATTCACCACACATTCTGCAAAAGGCATATCAGCAGAATCAAATAATATCTTGCAATCTATTAGTTAAACAATCCATTCACTAATAATTTTTGCAGGTAACCTTGTTGTAGTTCTACAAGATATGACACATGTAGAATGGTATACTGTATATACCAGAAGTAACATTCTGGTATATTTGCACTGGTACTATCAGATATAATCAGTGAGATTCTTGTAAATTATGTTTTAAAACATTATCCATTGGTAACTGAGTTCAGTTGACTTGTCTGATAGTTACATTATTGAAAACAGCTTTGGATTCGTTTTGTTAAGTGGGAAGGGGTATATGTAAATGAATGCATTTATTCAAATAACATTTAGTGATTAGTTTTTACTTGTTTTGTGGAAGATACTTTGTTGGGGTGAAGAAGAAGAAGAAGAAGAAGAAGAATAAAATTACTATTTTTTTTTTTTAAAAAGCACTACCTATCTTTTGGATTCTACAAGAACATAACATTGGTTCTTCAAACCAACTCCTTCCCTGTACGACTCTGGGCATTGTTTTAAAGCCTCAGTGTCTTAATCCATCTCACCAAGTATTTGGAAATTTCTTCTTGTAATCATACTGGGCTAGAGGCCATATGTGTGAATGGGCCAATCTTGGCACCACTGTGGCCTAGAAGGTATTGGGAAGGCCAGGAATGGCACTTTATGACCATTTTGTGGCCTTCTGTAGTTATAGGCCAAGCCATGCATCTGTTTGAGGCAGCTGTTAGTCAGTGCAGTTGGCCAAAATAAAACCTAGAGCAGCAATTAACTGTATGATACTGGAATTATGCGGCTTTGTTACCTATTAGTGATTATTTCATAATTATTAGTATCTGCTTTCCAATATTCATAGACTGCATCTACACTACATTGATACTTCCCAACAAGGCATGGAGCCAGGATGATGTTATGAATCAGGAGGTCCTGAGGAACTGGGCAGGATGATAGCTGGAAGTCTCACTCTTTATTTCACCAAACTGTGTTTTGATCCATGTGGGAGAAAGCATAATTGGGTAAGATCAAAGTAAGAATCATCTAATCACCGTTGTTTCCATCCCATAGAAGGAAATGTGCAAATAAGGTTGGGTGGGTTTTTTTCAGGTTCATAATATTTGATTTTAATGGAAGCTTCTTTATTAACAAGGTGGCTACTTGGGTGCCATTTAAAATAAGTGTCAAGTCCTAACACCTTTTTGTTGCAGCTAAATTCTCCCATGATTTCAATATCTTATGGTTTCTTTTTTACAGTGCCATCAAGTCATGGTCAACTCCTAGGGCCTGTTTACACTTGGCTTTATTCTATAATATATCTTGGAATAGGGGTCTGCTGTCCATATGCTGGTGCAGGCTACAGCAGGCCCAAGGTGAGGCCTGCCAGAGTCTGCAATAGCACATGGACAACAGACCCTTATCCTGAGATACTGTCCAGAATAAAGCCAAGTGTGCTTTCCAGGTTGCTAGCATTACCACTGAGCACATGGACAACAGACCCTTATCCTGAGATACTGTCCAGAATAAAGCCAAGTGTGAACAGCCCCCTGGTTGACTGGATGGGCACCTTCATGGGCACTTTTATGCAGTGTTCTTATCAGAGATATAGAAGTGGTGTGCCATCACATACTTCCAGGGAGAAGCTAGGGATCAAACTGGCAACCCTCTGATTTCCAGGTTGCTAGCATTACCACTGAGCTGCAGCCACTCCCATAGGCCTCTCATAAGCCTGACCAATGGTATTCAGATGGGCAAAAAGAGCTACATATCACCACCCCCACTGGATCTCCAGTCAGTTTCCAAGGTGGGAAATAAGATCTCAGAGGCACAATGCCAGTAAATACAAGCAAAGCACTCTTAAGAAGTGAGCAGAAGCAGGGGCAACACACCTTGTAGGTTTTCTGCCCAGTCCAATTCCATATTAGACAAAAAAACTCTGATTTGCATGGCCACTTCCTGCCTGGCACTCAACAGCACTGGGCAGAAACGTCAAAGTCGTGGAAATTTTGTCCCATGGCTTTGAAACCTGTGAGGCCAGGAGGTTTTGTGTGTGTGCGTGGGGCCCCTCCTGATCTAGTGGGAGAAGGTCCAGAGGTTCCCACTGCAAAAATGGCAGCTGTGTGGGCTGTGAAGTTGCAGGCAGCAAAGATTTGCTCAAATTCACATTATTTATTGCTAAGCATCCATAAATATCCAAGGATGAACCTTTGCAACATTGGCTTGCTCTTCACATGTTATATTGATGTGAATAGCCAGACTGACAATGTCATGATGACTAATACTGGATAGTGTGGATTCGTCAGCTTCCCTCTGTAAAAGTCAGCATGGGAATTGGGAGCTGCATGTCAAGGGCACATCCAGTTTTCCAAGCTGCATTCTCCATCGTCCTCAGGAAATGACCTTTAACCTGGAGTCCTTGCTTATATCTCAGTTCTCTTCCCACCTCTCTCTTCTGCAACAGGACAACTATTGGCAACCAATTACAATAACATCAATCAAACAGAGTCCTCAATAACTGTCCAGCAGCTATGTTATAACTAGATAAGTTCTTAGAAACAATGCAGGGTAGACAGAAAGCAGGCAGCAAAGGAAGTTTTCTGTGGAATTACTATATCCAGTATAGTATATATCCAGACATCAAATGCTACTAAAAAAAAAACCAAAACATTTAATTATCTGGAAGTAAATGATAAACTTTAAAAATTGCTGCTCATGCTGCTGTTTCGGCTTTCCTTGAGTCAAACCACATGCCTGGTGACATGGATGCCACTATGCAGTTTTCTTACCAAAGGAATGTTTCCCATTACCTTCTTTGGGGGAGGTGGTGGGGGCTGAACCTGCAACCCCCTGCTCACTAGATAGCTGCTCTGCCACTAAGTTATGCCCATTAAGATGCTCTGGAAAGGGAAGGGAAGCGACAGGAAAGGTGGCATCTTTTGTTGGAGTGCTGTAAAAGTCTGTCCTCTGGAAAACAAAACTTATGGGAACCTTAAACAGGCGATGTATATGCTGAGGACAGCACTGAGTTCACAAGACAACAAAAAAAATTCATAGATCAAAGTGTGGTGCTCGCAACAGGCAGAGACTTGCAAAAAGAAACTACAAATCCTTGTAAAGCTTCCTTTGAAATATTAAACTACCAGAGATTTTGAAGAATCTAGGGATATATATAATCTACAAACATGCTTAAGAACATAAAAAGATAAGAGATCAGGCCATAGCCCATCTTATCCAGCATCCTGCCTCACACAGTGACCCACCAATTGCTTCTGGACATCTCAAGCAGGAGATTTAAGTACCTTTAAATTCGCAATTCAGCCTGTAGTATGCAATTAGACAACCTCTGGGCAGGTGCATCTGCACTGTCAGGAGGCACTTACAGTCTAGAAATGCCCCCTGCCTGCCCAGAGGTTGACTAATTGCATACTAGCTGCGGAGCACAATATCGTGCTACACAGGCATGCTAACCTTCCCCAGACTCTTACCTGAAGCATCCAGCCAGCAAGCATTTGCACCTCTGGCAGCTGGGATAATCATCGGAGCTGCTGTGCAAGCGCGCTGGCAACTCCAATAACCCCCCCTGACGCGATTGCGACTACACAGAGTATCAGCACCATCATAGTAACAATGCTGACACATTTGCAGTTGGGGTTGGCGCCGCACCCAAAATCGTGTTTTGGCAGTGCCCAGAAGAGGATTTGTCTAGCAATCGAACAGAGGTGAGTGTTCCATCATGCGGGGGGTAGGCTAACGCTGACTAGTGTTCACAAGTGCAAGTTCTACTCAACATTCTTTGGGATGGGAAGGGAAGTGTGAAATGCCCCTGGTGGCAGTACCTAGGCACCCATTCTAGTAGCATTCTCAAGCAGAAAGTAAAAAAACCCTCACCTGGGGTCTTTCTACACTTTATCTGGTAGTTGGGTTACTGTGCATTCCCAGACAGTGCATTTGCACTGGAAGGGGCTGTTTCCAACTCATGCAGAAGTGTACTGGAAGCCAACTACATGTGGAGCACAATCTCCACATCACATGCCTTCCTGTTGCGTCCTCTGGCAAGCTCTTCCACACCTCTGTGGTGCACAGAGGGGCATGTAATGCACTGTGAAAGTGCACTGATGCATCACATGATGTACTGTTTTCCAGAGGACAGACTTTTACAGCACTCCAACAAAAGATGTGTGGCACATCACTGTTGTCCTGACAACGGCACCAGCACCAGCACAGTGACACCAGCATCCAGAAAGATGATGGTGCGACCAGACACACGTCTGCATTTAAAGTAGGGATGAGTTGGTGTGTAGAAAAGCTTTGTCAGCCACTTTGAGTCCCCTTAAATGAGAGAGAAAGGCGGGGTAGAAAAGCCAACTTTTCTCCTTCTTCTACTAGCATTGTGATTGTGAATACTAGTACAGCTGTGGGCAAGTTCACCTTTCCCGTCCCGAGTCAGACAGGAAGTGTGAATTTTCCCGTGTTAAAATGAGTGTTAACATTTACAACGCGTTGGGGCGATTTAACATGCAGAAAGCGTGTTAAGCCAACCTGACGTGGGGACTGCAAGGATCGAAACCATTTTGAAACCGTTTTAAGCTTGAAATGTGAATGTGGCCGTTAACACTCATTTCAACAGGTCTTGCTCCGGTTCGTCCATTTGAAACGTTTTACATTTCTTACTGTGGGAACGGCTCCGTTTTAGTGGGATGAGAATGCATGTTTAGGGTTTCCCTCCCCCAATAGCTTGCTTCCAAAGATAATGATTTCACTGTAAAAATACACCCCTTACAGCAGCGGTTACACTGTAGCAATCCACCCACTTCACACCTGATAAGAATGTTGCAATTTTGCGCAATTCTGGCTCTTTGGAGTTCTGACCTTTAGAAAGGGGAAGAAAGGAAAGCAGCTGCAGGTTCTGGGAGATGTGGGAATGTTTAAGGCTGTGGAGGTGAGTGGGCAAAGGGGTCCTGAATTGCCGCTGCTGCTGTGTGCACTGGGCAATGGGGAGAGGAGGGGAAAGAATCACTGGCTGCCTGGTGCCATTTTTCATCCATCCAGGCAAGCAGTAGCCACCCAGCCACCCAGCTAGGCTCCGTGAAGGGGTCCATTATGGGTGGCGCGTTCATGCCAGGAGGAAGAGGGCAAGGCAGCCCCGAAAAGCAGCTTTTAGTAAGTAGCCACTTGAGTCCCCCCCCTTGAGTCACGTATGCCACGTACAATCCTCAGAATCCAGATCAAACACGATTAAGTTGAAAGTAATGGGATCAGGCAAGTTCGTATTAGCATCTGGTTCTATTATTTTGGTTTAGGAAAACCGTTTTAAGCTTGTAATGGGAACCGGGCCAAAAGCCCATCTAGTCCCTGTCTCAGGGAAGTGAAGATCAGGGATGGAGTTTGGCATTCACATTTCAAATGCTCACCCTGTCTCAATGTTCCCCAGCACTTACCCACAGTGTGAATGCTGGCATCCCAGGCCCTCCCACTTCCTGCAACAACACCCATACCCAAAACCAGATGATGTGGCACATGACTGCGGCTGGGCTCCCCACCCCGCCCCAATGCACCCTTTGCACAGAAACAATGCAAAGAGTGTGCACCAGAGTGAACTAGTAGCATCATAAACCCTGTTAGTATAACTGTGGAGCACTATTTAGGCTGTCTGGGTTGGGGGATACTTCTGCACACTCAAAGCTGCTCCAGAACAGTAATGGCTCTCCATGGTGCGGATACTCTGTACTGGAGCATCCCTGGACCTCCCCTTTCACCTAACTGCGACAAGGCCCTTACAACTGAGTAGGTATATATAGGATTGTGCTTCCAGCTGTCTAGCTTTCCTTCATTGTGTTTTATCTGAAATCTTTGGATGCCAATTCTTGTTATCTTCCTAGTCTGGGGCTCTACAGAGTTAAAAGCAAAAGGCTATCATTCTACTGAGACTTAAAAGGAAAAGAATCTTTCCCCTTAATTCTCTTCTTAAAAGTATTACACCGTATTTTATCTGCAGGTATAAACTGCTGAACCATCTGCGTCTTTTATTGTTGTTGTTGATAATGATGATTCTATATAAAAGGGTTATGTTTCAGGCTCTTCAAAGCCTCCAAGAGCCTGTGGTTCCCAGGCTGGTGAAGGCACTGTTTCTCCTGGGTTCCGGTTTGCTTGCAGAACGTATAATTCTTTCAGGCTCCCGTGTATTGTTTCCTGTCAAAACAGCTTTCCCATTT
The DNA here is from genome assembly GCA_023333525.1 of Aspidoscelis tigris stejnegeri. Classification (NCBI taxonomy): domain Eukaryota; kingdom Metazoa; phylum Chordata; class Lepidosauria; order Squamata; family Teiidae; genus Aspidoscelis; species Aspidoscelis tigris. The sequence goes on along the minus strand of JALMGA010000002.1, from coordinate 82,180,859 downwards.
CCAGCCGTTCTCAGGCCTGAACATCCGGCAAAGATTCTTTCCCATGGGGTGATATTACAAAGGGTAGTATCAATATTTATTGCCCCTTTGCTACATCTTAATCCTCATCTACCTGGGGTTCAGGTTCCCACTATAGACCTGCAGTATCACCTGTGTCTCTAACACCTTTTCTTACAGCCTTCTGCTGTTTCTCTATTGGCTCCAGCGCCTTTGTCAGCTGAATTATTTGTGTTTTCTATTTCATTTTTGACTGTCATTTCTTTTTGTGTGCCTTCCCTAACTCCATTGACCCAATAAACATTGCACCTGTTGCCCTCAGCTTCCCCTAAAGCAGGTTCCGCCTTAATCATCTTCTTAGCCATATTTGTTTACATTCCCCTAAGAAAATGGTCCTCTCTCATTAAAGTGTTTTATCCTGAACATTGCTAAAAGCCTGTATTATTTATAGCTAATTCATTGTACACAGCGTTTGAAATAGATGATAGAGGGAGGAAAATTTTGGAGACATAGCAGAGATGTATGATAATATTCAAATTTTCTATTTCCTTTTGAAGGCAATTTCCATAAAAGGCCAAGGATGTTTTGCCATTTATGATGGACCTGTATTTAACTAGGAACCGCAGCCAGATTTCTGTGCTGGGCCATATTCCAGATAATATGCCAGAATAGGGACCTTCTGTCCAGCTGCTGGTGCAGACTGTGGCAAGAAATTAGTTCTGCTTCTGGGATAGAGTTCTTCTCTGCTTTCATACCCTAACCCAATACTTGTATTATACAAGCTCCAGTCTACCAATGTAAGTCAGACTGTGGTCACATCTGTTAAATAAGATGTCTTCAGGTAGTCTGTGGTCATGAGGGATCACACTGAAAACAAACAACACAAAAGATCTATCAAGAAGAGAAAGCAAGGTCCTTCTAATGCCCTGATTCAAAAAAAGGAATATACAACCTTATTGTAAAGATAGTTGTAAATTTACTGATAAAAATGATTTACCAGTATCTTATAAAAGCTTATAACAATATATAAAAGAAAAAAGGAGGGGGGGTGTATAAAAACAAGAAAGGAGATAGTGAACGTCCAACAATACAAGAGTACCAGTCTGAGACTCCTCAGAGAAGGCAAACAAAGAGTTGCGTCCAAAGTATTTTCAGATAACAATTAGAGGATCTTAAGCCAGACACCTTTCGACTGATAGGGTGCTTCTGCACTTACCGCTGGAAATCTGGATCTATTATGTCCGTATTTACTAAATCCGGGTCCGAGTAGATCTGGATTTCCTAAGTCCGGTTTGTGGTAGGTCTGGATTTTCTAAATCCGGTTTAGGGTAGATCTGCATCTATTAGATACGGATCTGCCAACACCCCTTCCGTCCACACAGGCGTGGGAAGGACGGATTGCGAGGAACAGATTCTGTCTTCGCTGTGCAGACACGGTAGCACAGATTCGCAGACGGCTGCTCCAGGAGCTGCGTGATTGGAGCATCAAGCCGTCAGTCACCGCCACTTTCCGGCCGTGCGCAGACACGTCAGTGACGGACCAGCAACCAATCACCGGCGTGTCCAGGATCCCGTGACCGCTTGGCTGCTTTCTGTGACTGGAATCGCTCCATTTGACAGGCGGGCAAGGGACCAGGAGGGTAGCTGCGTGCGTGCGGACGGCTGCAGAGTTCCAGTTGCATCCCTTTCACCCTTGCATCCTGGATTTCCCGACACCTCGGGGGGTAGGGCAGGGTGGGGCGGGGCAGGGCAGGGCAGGGCAGGGCAGGGCACCTGGGGCCTCCTCCCAACCCTTTCCGAGTGCCCGCTCTGACACACCCACCCTCCGCTCTGTGACCTGGCAACCCTGTGCCAGCCATGGCTCCACCATGATGTCAAAGCCCAGGGCAAGGGAACGGCTGCTCAATGCCTTCCTGAAGCTCTGATGGGGGCTCATGGCACCCGAACGGCACCCGGTGATGGGTAGCTGACAGGCACGCTGCATCAGCCACTTGGATGCACCTTATGTGGCAGGGAGAAGTAGGATAGGAGATCCACCTCTCCAGAGACTTCCCTTCAGGCAGCGCCCGCAGGAAGGGGCTGCCTCCTGCACCCCACTGCAGCCTGGGGCCGGTGTTGCCATGGGTCCCCTTTGGCCAGCCCGTCAGAGCCGCAGCCGTACCTGTTGGCAATCTCGCTGCCGCGGGAGGGCCCCTGCCCCTGCCCCTGCCCGTGTCCCTGCCCAAGACGCTATCACGACCCAACCACGAGCAGGGCCCTTCCCGTGGGGCTGAATGGCCCCTGGGGTGACCCACCTGCCACCCGGGTCCAGCTTGTTCACCCTCAGCCACCATAAGCGGGTGCCTGCCCAATGCGAGGCCCGTCGGGGGTGAGGGGACGACAACTTCATGGCTGGACTGTGCTTCTTCCTGCCTTCCCAACATGGTGGTTCCACGCCGCATCACCACACTCAACATGGCAACTTCCTGTCCCACCCCATGTGTTCTCTCTCCCGTCCATGTGCAGATGCGTCCCCCGTTAATGCGGTTTTAGAGCAGAAACACTTATTAAGACTACCTTCATTGTGGTCTTCTGGGAAATTAGAGACAGATAGGTGCGGACGTGGTTTGCCGGAAGTGTGCTTAATGGGTGTGGCTGTGCGGACGTGGTTTGCCGGAAGTGTGCTTAATGGGTGTGGCTGTGTGGACGCGGTTTTCCAGATGTGTGTTTAATGGGTGTTAAAGGGCATGTGCAGAAGCACCCATGGTCTTCTTCAGTGGCTCATACGATCATCCCAACTGCAGATAACTCCTTTTATATCTATATGAATATGCAAAGTAAAATTAGGCAGCGTGTTACACAAAACCATACTCTCAAATAATAAAGCAATTTACATATACATATACATTTAACCATCTCCTATTTCCCAAAATGGACATGAAATAGACGATACTTACATACCACAAAGGGCTCAAACACATACACCATACGTAAAACTTTTATAAAAGGCAACTAAAAAACAACCATAAAATACAAATATTACATAGGATTCAATAACAAACAATAGGTCAATAAGAACATAGGTATAAATAATGTATACAGAAAAATCACAAATATACTCACATAAGACAATTTTCTCACTCTAAACAGTGTGATACTATCCCTCTTTGAACTATAATGAAGTAATGAAACAAAACTCAAAGAGCTAATATATACAGGGCAAATCTTGTAGGACTGTCACAGTCCTAGTTCTGCAGATACTCACGGACCATCTGATACAGAAAACCAAATTACTTCCTCATTAAGACGAAAGGGTACAAGAGTCTTTAATCTGTGAATCCAAAAAAGTTCCTTTCTGGCCAGTTTTTCTTTACATTGTACATCGGATTGTACATGGTCAATACACCAGTATTTTAATTGAGTGGCTTGGTGTGATGATTCAAGGAAGTGTTTAACCAGGGGAGCCTGTACTTTTTGGTTTCTAATGCAGCTTTGGTGTTCCAGTATTCTAGTTTTGACTGCCCTGGTAGTCATACCTACATATAACTTCTCGCAGGGGCACTGAATAACATAAACAACCCTAGAACTTTGGCACGTGAAGAAATGTCTAATAGAGTACGTTTTATCATCAAGTGGATTGATAAAGGTTTTTCTTGTGTAACACACTTCACAAGCCTTACAATGTCCACATTTGAAATGGCCAGTGGGGGGAGGCAAACTGGGAAGTAATGACTGAGACTCTTTGGGGGGGGGGGAAGTGTTGGATCTAACTAAAAAATCCTTAAGGTTCAGAACTCTTTTGTAAGAAAGACACCTAGTTTGGTGTCTGTAGGTTTTATGTAGGTTTGTGTATGAAATTGCCTTCACCCAAGGAGACTTCTATGTCCAGAAAATGAACTTTAGTACTGCTGTATTTCATATCGAAATGAATGATATCATGAATGGTATTTTAAAAAGCCAAGAAAGAATGTAACATTGTCTCAGAGACTGACGAGATACAAAAAATGTCATCTATATATCTCTTCCATGAAATTATATGATCTTTAAACACAAGATGGTTCAATACAAAGGTGGTCTCAAAATCATCCATAAAGAGGTTAGCTACTTCAGGAGCAAACTTGCAACCCATGGCAACACCAGAAGTTTGCCAATACAAAGGCCCATCAGATTGGAAGAAATTCATGCATAAAACCAGTTCTGCTAGTTCTAACAAAAAATGTGTGGGTGGGTTCTTGGAGGTTCACTTGTTAAGCACCTGTTCTATGACCTTAAGGGCCTCCTGTTGCAGTATGTTAATATAAAGAGACACTACATCTAATGTAATCAAGAGTATAGGAACTTCAGGAAAGGAAAGTGAATCTAAAAAAGATAGGAAATAAGCCGTGTCTTGAATGAATGATGTAATTCTAGGAACAAAGGGCTTCAAAAACTGTTCCACATATGTAGCCAAAGGCTCCAAAATAGATCCACAGCCCCAAACTATTGGCCTGCCAGGAACAGGAACAGTGTTTTTATGTACTTTAGGGAGCAGATAGAAAACAGGTATTCTGCTTTGAGATTGCTCTAGAAATTGTTGTGTTTCTGCATTGATATATCCTAAAATAATCGCTTCCTCCAGAACAATGTGGATTTCTTTTCTAATGTCTGGAGTGGGATCTCTTTTGCATATTGCATAACAGGATCTATCAGCAAGTTGCCTCAATGCTTCCTGTACATAATCTTTTCTGTTCCAGAGTACTACTGCCCCTCCCTTGTCTGCTGGTCTGATAACTATATCTTGACGGCTGCTAAGATCCTGTAGTGCTGCGTACTCCTCTCTAGAGAGATTATACCATTCCCGCGTGGTAGTAGATTCCATTGCTTTAATGTCTCGGAGAACCAGATCTTGAAAGGTCAGAATGCGAAAATTATTAGTAGGTGGATTAAACTTAGATTTAGGTTTACAAGCCCGGGAAAAGGGGGATAAATGCTCTAAAGAATCTGTACTACATGTCACTTAAAACTGTTTAAAAACGGTTTGGATCCTTGCCATTCCCACCCCCTATCAAGTAAAACAGTTTAAAAACAGTTTGGATCCTCGTCGTTCCCATTCACAATCAGTTTTAGGGCTATCTTGAGGATTATTTGGCTTTAAAACGGAATTAAATAAACACCTGATTTTTCAGGTGTTTTCCCCAGTTTTGCTTTTAAAACGTTTCTTATTGCTGTGGGAATGCTACAGCATTATTGGGGCAAATCCGTCATGAAATGGGTAGGATTTCTCCCAGCACGACATGACAGCCCATGGCCAGATTTTTAAAGTGCAGGGCTTCTTCAGCAGTTTCCTTCTCAGACAGCCTCTCCCTGATCACAAAGTAACAGTTCACGCAATACTCCTTCACACCCAGGGACACGAATAACAATGTTGCCACATTGCTGGCAGTTTTTGGCTTCCCTGAAAGGCAAGAGGAAGGAGCTGACAGGGCAGCAGCAGCAGCGTGTGTGTGAGAGAGAGAGAGAGAGAGAGAGAGAGAGAAGGAGATTCTGCCTTTCAAGTTACTCTTTTGCCTCGCACAAAGGGCTGCTCTCTTTCTCTCGCTCTCTCTCTATGTCTGCTTGAAGGATCTTACATTGCTATAGCTTTTTTTTTTAAAGAAAGGTGAGGGGACCGAGTTGATTGTTTTAAAAAAATACTTCTTCCTGCAAAAGGCTGCCTTGCCTTGCCAAACAAGCTTTCCCCTTTCAAAGGGGCAGCAAAGGCAGGAGGGAGGGGGCTGGGATTCCCCACATCATCGGATCAAAGTCAATGGGCAGAGAGGGGTGGGGAAAGGCTCAGGAGGGAAAAGAATGCTTTCCCAAACCCGTTTTTGGAAGTGTTTTAAGTGGTAGGACAGTGGGGGCAGAAAATCGGGGTTGAATCCGATTGCCATATGCTGTTTGCTTCCTTTTAACACATTTTACATATCAATTTAATTCCCGATGTAAATCCCGATGTACATTGCGTTTTATTCCTTCAATAGGAACTCGCCCCAGGAGTAAAAAATGTATTGAGTAAAGAAATAAGGAATGTGATAAATAGCCTTAATAATTGAATTATAAGATCTGCATTGGGTGGGAAGGTTAGGGAAGGGCAGGGAAGGGGAAATGAAAAATTGAAAATATGCTTGGAATTTGTAGTTATGAATGCAGATGTAAAATGAGAATGTGTGGTTGTATATCTAAAATGCATATAAATAATTTTTTTTTAAAAGGGAAGAAGAGACTTCACAGACAGAACATCTCAGGCAGTTAGAACATTTCCACTCGCCTGGAGTTTAAGTTGAAGCATGCTGCCTAAACAGGTGTTGTCTGGCATAGGCCATCATTATCTCTCACCCTGATGGATGTGAGTTTAATCTGCCTTTTATATGGTAGCCAAAAGTGAATGAATTAGTGTCTGAAAAACAGATGAAGCACTTAGTGTGGTGTTGTAGGTGGCAATGCACCGCACCCTTCTCTTTACAAATGGTATCTCTAATGGCCTCTACTGCTGTGCCATTAAATTTTAAATTTGGATGCATTTTATATTACACTATCAATAAATGCAGATTGCATTAATGGGTTTTTAATGAGCTTGCGATAAAATTAATGGGATTTGGAGGCTTTTACAAAACTAAGGAACGTCATTAACCAAATGTGAACGGAGGTTATGGAGTGTTCAGGAGGAAGAGTTCTTTGAAGGACATGGATCAGTTGCAAGGTCAAGCAGCAGCGAATAGTTTGGCTGATATCTTTCTTGAGCCATTGGGCCTGTTTGCACCTAACTCAGAAGGATGGTATAACTGAGATTAAGATCCCATTGAGGTTAAGATCAGGCTCAGAGGTGCTGGCGCAGTCCCCAGCGGATAGCCTGGCCCAGCCTGGCCTCATGGCAATGGCTTATCCCTCACAACTGTGCAGCCGCAGTCATGCCACACCTTTGCAGTGTTCACACCTGGAAGAAAGTGAAAATGTTACAACCAGCTGGTTCCTGGAGGCTGTGGGAGATATGAAGGACAATATTAACATGTCAAAGAGAGGTAAACTGGTAAGGAATAGAGGACAATAAGAGCCAGGAGAAATCTGATAGCCAAAAGGTCAGAGAGTTCCATAGATTGAGCTTCCACCAGAGACTTAGATGATGTTTCCAGCAAGGTCAGGTTCATTCCACAGCCAGGGGAGTGACAGAGAGGACTTTGAGGCCAGGTGTTCCTTCCTAGGCTGGATAAGGCCTTTCCTGTTAAGATAGCAAATAGTGCCTTTAGAGAGCCTAGAAGGTAAAGGTCATAGGTTTTCTTACCACCAGGATGGAAGTAGCCAGATGCTAAAGAAGAATAGGAGGCATAAGGGTCCATTGGGGAGTATACAATGAAGGTCAGAGTTGACAATTGCTTTGCAGATAGACTTTAGGGATTAATCAGAGGAAGTAGAGCACAGAGGATGGTGGCAGGTACAGGAAGCCTGTTCAGGTGCTTTAGCCTGGTTAATGGGTTCTAGAAAGACTTGAGGTTAGAATAGGTGAGCACAGGTCACTTGCACTTTAATTTGGAATAAGACCCAGTGAGAAAAGGGCCATAGATGATGGACCAATGATCTCTTCAGTATAAATATGGTTACCATATGGAAACAAGACAAGGTTTCTGTCCCTTTAACAGCTGACTCAAAGAAGAAATTTCTGTGGGTATAACTTTTTAACACAGGCACCACCTGCTGAAATTTCTTCCTCTGCAGGCAGCTTATCCTCTTTTCCATATTGTACCCATAGTGCAAAACAACTTCCTATATTCCTGAAGGATTTAGCCGGGGAATCCCGTGTTGAAAACTGCATGGGGTTACAGAAGGCAACAAGCCTTGTCACAAGGTTGTCAGCTGGAATCACTTCACAGGGGAAATGAGAAAACATTCATGGAGGTGAAGGCTTCCAGTGGTTACTAAGGGTGTACAAAAGCTGCTCAGAGAGAACAAGCCTCAACTTGGATGCTGCTTGGGTGTGGGTGAGGTGCAAGCAATGGTGGTGATGGGAACTGCAAACACTCCTTTTCCATCAGAGTCATTCATACCAGTCTTCCAGGCATCTAGGGGGCTGGCTGGAGAAATATGTCCACCCCATTCATCACACCACTTGCCCTAACTCCTGACAAACTTGATCTACCTAAAGTTACTTTAAATTACTGGGAGTTTGCCTTGCTGTAATACGCAAAGTTTCTCTTTAGCTACCATTTAGCTGAATATGCAGAGCCAGCCGGCAGGCAACTGTCTGAGTACTCAACTGCAGCCTTTGTTGGCGGCTAAAAATGTCGCAGGCCTCTGTCTTGACTTCCAGTCCTTGGCAGCAATTGCTGCTGGATTTTTGATTCCTGAAGTTCTATGCTCTTTCCCAGATCCCACACCTCTGAGACTGGTGCCTGATTTCAGTGGGGAAAGAGATCTGGGGACTGCTATCTGCATGCCAGGGCGGACTAGTTGGCAGACCCCAGATGAGGCCTGTCATAGCCTGCATTAGCATATGGACAACAGATCCCTATTCTGGAATAAGGCAAGTGCGGAAGGGGACCTGGTGACTTAGATGACAGAACTAAGAATTCAGGTTACAATCACAGTACCCACTCTTGGCTTTGATATAAGGCTTAAAGGAAAAAGTGAAGGGGAATACAGGCTGTTTCTGCACTGGGCCTTATCCTAGATTATATCTCAGAATAAGGATCTATCATCTACATGCTGGGGTGGACTATGACAGGCCCTACAGAAAAGGCCACAGTTTCATCTGTAAAAATTCTTAAAATATTTTTGACCTGCAAACCAAAATAATAGGCACAAATACAGAACTCATTCTAATTTGAAAAGGTATATATGGAACTTTGCATGTGGAGGATAGGTGTTATCAGTGGCTACTAGAATGGATGCCTAGATACCACCTCTAGGTTGAAGAGACAGGAAATGAAGAGCAGGTGAAGGTTTTCCCTTTGTCTTCTGCCCTGAAGCAACTGATTTGGCCACTGGGTGAGACAGGATACTGGACTAGATGGACTGTGCTTTGATAAAGCAGGGCCCCTCTTGTGTTTTTATGTCCACTGATGTAGAGACTGTACATCAGAAACAGCACAGAAAAGCAAGAAAAAATGCTAGGAGAAACACAAAATCGTTAAGAACAAAAGTGAATTTGTGGTTTGAATGCAAACAGTGAGGCCGATTCACACTTGGCTTACTATTGCATGTTTGGGTAACTTCTGGCAAGCACCATCTGCACTTGCAGGAGGCATTTCCACACTAGAAACATCTCCTAGCAGTGGTGCCCAGAATGATGCACCACAAGCATCCATTTCCTTACCTTTCCTGGCTACCTGAGAGAGCATTCACACCTCATCTGGTGCTGGGGGTCATCTGAAGTGCCATGCAGGTGATCTGGAAATGCAATGTGTGTCATGTCACTGTCATCGTGGTGCCAGCACACACACAGTCACAACAGGCTCTGCGGAGAAGATGGCACCACCCAGACTTGCGTCCAGACCCAGGTGAGTTTCTGGGCGTGGTGTGTGTGTTGGTTTGGTGTGTGCTAGCATTTGCAAGTGCAAATGCTAGTGCACACCACTGGGGATGCACTATTCCCATCTCATAGATGGGAAGCAAAGTGCAGAAAGGACCCTGGTTAACTAAAATCCCACACCACAGGAACACTCAGGTGGTGGTACTATGCTATTGTTCTTTTGTTCTATTGTTTATAGCACCTTGCATTCAGACTGGTCATCTCAAACCCAACTGCTGCCCAGCAAGTGAGACAAACTACTTCTGGAGAATAGCTTTGAGGAATCAAATGTCACTATGAAACCAACTGGAATGTTGAAATAGGTTCAAAGCTTACCTTCCCACACAGAATTCCCACTGCTTTGCGGCACGTCAACTTTAAATCTACTAAACATTTGGGCAAACACACTAATTTCAAGCAAAAATTTGGTTGAAGAGTGTGGCCAGCTTTCCATTTAGGTGACCCTGTTTCAGAGAAATAGGCAGGCAGCCCAGCCCGCCACAGAAAAAGATGTCTTCTGAATCTCCATTTTGGAGTGTAGCGCACCTCCATAAGCACGCCAAACCAGGCACCACCAAGAAGCGTGCCACTGAAATGTGTTCCTCCAGGGCTCTGAGGCTAGCCCTTCAGAGCTCTCTAAGTTTGGCCCTAAAGCTCATGTGAACCTTGAGGCCAGTGAGGGAATTCATCTAGACCAGCACTGATACGCAGTTAATGATGTTCTAAATCAGACCTTGCCTTGTTCCAAACCAGCAGGACTCCCTAGTCCAGACCGATTGGCCCAGAACAAAGCCAGGTGAGTGCAGAAAGGCCCACTGTCCAGTTTGTTTTTCTTTCTCATTTCTATTTTGATTATAAATAATAATACATAGTGTAACAGTCACTGTAGAGTCATATGGAATTTGTTGCAAGATAAGTGGCCGTTATAAAGGCCTAACATTAGCAAATGATGCAGCAACGGTCATTGCTGGTCACCTAACTCAGCTAAGAACTGCACAGTGGTGGTTTCTGCTGCTACAAGGGCAGAGCCCTTAAGAGCAAGCAGTAGTTCCCTCAGAGCAGGGAGCATACTGATCACATGCTGCTCCCCCCAACTATGAATCCTATGAAATCCCACGAGATTTCACAGGAATCATAGGAAATCTCACGTGATTTTGCACAATTTCTGCCCCAGACTTCTGGGAGCCTCAGGTAGGCCTAATGGTGCTGGTGAGAGTGCGGTGGGGGAAGCTGGTCTGGTCACTGTGGATAAGTGAAATCCCGGTTACTGGATCAATGGATATGGGTTTCCAACTGTAATGGAAACTGCATGAAACAATTCTGATTTCCAGTCCTCCGTGTTATAAAAGTTATTTTCTTTCTCTTTTGTTTCTCTTGCTGCCTTTCCACTAAGTATCACAACAAATACACACATTATTGATGCTAATGGTTCTGTCTTGAGTGCCAGAGACAAAATATTACATGCATTATACATCCAGGATAATGGGGAAGTTCATTAGTCTAACAAGAAAATATCTCACGGTATGAGCAGATTAATATGCCAAGATGATTTTCTCCATGGTATGAAGATAAAAGCTATTTCTCCAAACTATGCTTGCTGTATGGTCTGCTCCCAAAAGGACATCACAGCCAAGGGTAACCATATTATGCTTGCTAAGATGCGCTAGTAATATTCACACACTGCATCCCAAATAATTCACTGAAAAACTTGGAGCCAAGACTTTGTCTCACTTAGATCACCAAAAATATGGAGCTTTAGGGCAAGTTCCACATCTCAGTGGCACAGGGCATGCTGAGGCAAAGATGTATCAATTAAACAGAACTGAGTGGTCATCTCCAAATTAAAAAAGCCCTCTTTGAGCCTCAGAGTGGGCTTTCTCAAAGTACCCACCCAAAGTACCCAGAGGAGGATGAAGAGGAGAGTTGGCTTTCATACCCCACTTTTCTCACCTTTAAGGGGCCTCAAAAACATTCTGTTCTTCTCCCCACACCAGACACTCCATGAAGTAGGTGGAATTGTGATTGCTCAGAAAGAGAGCTGTGACTAGCCCAAGATCACTCAGCTGGCTTCATGGAGGAGTGGAGCGCAGAATCAAACCAGAAGACTATCTGGTAAGACTCCAGCAATTTAATAACAGAACCAAATTCTTAGCTGCTTACCGAGAGGATGTGAATCTATACTCTTCCCCCCAAATGTTTTATAATTGTGTATTTGAAGTGAAAGATATAAAACAGTAGGGAAGGAATAATATTTGAAGAGAAAGGGCATTTTCATGCCTACCAGATGGAGCAGTTTCATCCTCTTGATGCTCAGGTGAATCTACCTGGCTTTGCCACCACAATCACTCCGAAGCAGTCCAATTTCACAGTTTGGTCTAGGGGTTAGGGAGCCAGACTCTTATCTGGGAATATCGGGTTTGATTCTGCACTCCTCCATGAAGCCAACTGGGTGACCTTGGGCTAGTCACAGCTCTTTTCTGAGCTCTCACAGCCCCACCTACCTCACAGGGTGTACGTTATGAGGAGAAGAATCGAAAGCTTTGTCAGCCACTTTGAGTTCCCTTATATGGGTGAGAAAAACGGGTAGAAAAGCCAACTCTTCTTCTTCTTCTTCTTCTTCTTCTTCTTCTTCTTCTTCTTCTTCTTCTTCTTCTTCTTGATTTTGTCAGCCCTCTTTCAGCTTCAGTGTGGCAAGTCTGAGCTACTATGGCTGTGCAATTGCCCAGAGCTGCCAGATCACCATGGCAACATCTGACCTTTTACCAGGTGGTACTGTAGAGGTCGCCTTGGTGATCTGGGCAGCCCTGGGCTGGCTATTTGTGCTACAAGCCCTGCTAGCCAGATGTGGGGCTGGTTTAGCACTTGCAGTGTGAATGGTCACCACCACACTGAAAATTACCAGCCTGGTAATGGTACTGTTTGCCAGCAAGTGTTAGTCCCCAATTATCAAATCCTATTAGTATTTCTAATATAGTGTTGCTGGTATACTTTAGTATTTCTGGGTCATCCTTTTTCTTTCTTTCTTTTTTCTTTCTTTCTTTAAAAGGATATTTTGGCATAAGAGTTGTTTAAGAGATCAAGGTACAAAGCCGCCCTGGGTCACAAGAAGGGGAGGAATTGAATACATCTCAAGAATCAGCAAAGACATGGAATTTTGAAGACAGTTTTCCTACCCAGACATTAAATTTAACTAGCATTGTCTTGATTTACAGTATCATCTCTACAGCTGACACCTTTATGTCCCTCCTCCCTATCCCAGCAGGCCTCACAGACAAAGCTAATGATAGATGCTGGTGAACTTTTCCTCTGCTCACCTTCTGGAGAACTTTCCCATAATCTATTGTTTTCCATCACAGTGGAATACAAAACAAGTTTTCTCTTTCCACCCGTGACTTGTGCTTATGAGCCATCTTGCCCTATCTTTAAAAGCAATGTGCAGAATTTATTACATCAGCGTGAAAGAAGTTTTAAACTCCTTCCCTCTTTATCCCACTCCTTGAACTTAAAATGGTCCAAAGTAAATCAACGTAATGGCTGCCTACTTTACATTGTCACAAGCCAGCTTTATACGCAGCATTGTCATGTTGCTTGGAAGACTTAATTGAAAACATAAAAAGGACGGGGCTTGTCTAACTTTGTGTGCCTTCTGTGTACTGTAGTAAAGTACACAAAGGGTCACCATAGCTTTCATTAAGCAACAGAAGCCAGATGAGACTACAGCAATATTCTCCTTATTTCTCCTTTTTAAAAATGATGATATCATTGATCAGTGGGAGAGTGGATAGTGTCACTACTAACAAATACATACTGTCGCTTCCCACTGTCCAGCTTAAAGAAGATGTGCAACAACAGGCCAAAGAGCTCCTGAAAATGTTCGTTTTGGTCCCAGATCTCAGTATAAGGCTGCCTCTGGATAGGGTAGATAAGAGGCAAATCTAGGTGGGAAATCCTCCCTCCAGAATTACGGCCTCCTAGCCAGACAGTATTATGGCTGGCACTGTTTTTGTGTGTTTTACTGATGGACGCATCTGAGCATTTGGTTGCCTTAGATACCTGTATGTGCACATCAACACCTCTATGCATGTGTGGATGCCTGTTTCAGCCTTAATGCATGAGCAATGGATGGAGCTGTCCAAAAGGTAAGTAAAAAGGACTATTGCTGGAAAACCTGGACCCAGTGCTTTTTAGGGGGGAAATAGGAGGGCTGTGGTGGGATGACCTCAGTTACATGAGGCAACCCCACCGTAGCGGCACTTTAATGGCAGGATATCCCCCTCCCCATCTGGAAACAGCCTAAGTTGTATTATTTATTAGCATGCAGTCCCAGTGCTGCAGGAAAAGAAGGAAGAAGAATTTGGGGGAACTTTAGTGGAAGCATCAGGGGGGAAGACAGAGTTCCTAGTTCTTTCTGTACCTTTAGAAAGAGGATGTCACAGAGACGGTTGTTCCTTCTCACTCCTTTCTTCTATGGTACCATTAGGAAAAGGCATTGTGGGACAGAGCTTTAGGGTTTCACTCAAGAGAATGAGTGGGAAGTCCCCCAAAGACAGCAGAGCTGTGAGGCTGAGGCCACTGAGGGCCCAGCAGTTTGGGGTAAGGCCAGTCAGCTATTTAAGCAGCAGAGAGCACAAGGCAGTGACCCAGTGGCCTTCAGTGTAGGGATGTAGGCAATTATTTCTTTTATATTAGATTTGTATCGAATTGAATGTGAGAAAATTTGTATTCATTCAAATAGATACCTTTTGAATGTGGTAGGATTCAAATTCTATACGAATGTTCAATACAAACTCAATATAAATGTTTGATACGAATCTCATACAAATCCCATACGTATCCACTACATATCCGTTCTGAACTTGTCAAATCCACCCTGGATCCACTTTGACTCCATTCTCAATCCACTTTGAATCCACTCTGGATCTGTTACAGCCACTTTCCCACCTCCCCAGGTTCACAAATGTAGTGAATATTTGAACAAATGTTCCAAAGCATTCGATTAGAATTCAAATATCAATCTTCAAATGTGGTGAAATTCAGTTCAAATGTCTGAATTTGTCTGAATTTGCACAAATTTTGAGTGTTGCGAATATTTGTGCACCTCCCTGCTTCAGTGTCATCCACCTTGGCATCTGTCTGAAGCTACACTTGTTATCTTGCTGAAGTTATTCTTGTTTTCTCTCCAGTGTAGGCTAGAAAATGTAGCAGCGAAGACTCTTGCTCAATACTTTGGTGACATTCATTGGAATACCACAGTATTCAGTTTTGTTCCCTATGGTTTTCAACACTTACATGAACCTGCTTGGAGAGAGCATCAAGGGATTAGGAGTTGGGTGCCATCAGTATGCTGATGACATCCAACTCTGTCTCTCTATCCCTTCTAAGTCATTTCAGGTGCCATGTGAGGTCATTGCCATCCAAAAAACTCAATTGATCAGTAGGGCCAGGACATCCTGCACTTTCCTTGTGAATAGATATCTGAATGTGCTCCTATGAAATCACCAAAATTAACTACTGCAAACTCACTGCACCCTTGAAAAAAAAAAGGAAAGGAAAGCAGCTGGCTGTGATTCCAGCATGGCGTCTCAATTGAATGGCACCTGGTTTTAGATAGTGCTGCCAAGGAAGAATCGGTGCACAACTTAGACAAGCTCTTGGATTCATCATTGTCACTTGAAGCTCATATTGCACCAGTTGCTGAGAGTGCTTACCTCCATCTCTGGTGGGTTCACCAGTCCCAGCCTTTCTTGGATAGGGGCCATTTGGTTACAGTGAGCAACTAGATTGCTGTAATGTACTCTACCTAGGGCTACCCTTGAGGATGGTCCAAAAATGGAACTAGCATAGACTGCAGCAGTTCATCTGCCAGTTTTTGTTTTATTCATAAGAATATGAACATGACCTGTATGTTAGTTTCAGCATGGAGTATATATTCTAATGTATGTGACAGAAATCTTGGTACTGGGTTGTGCTACAGGAAGAACTTCTTCTGCTGTCAGGAACTTCTGAAATATAATAACTGGGTAGTAATTAAAGGCTCATGATGCTCTTGTGCTTCCCATACAAATGGATGTGTTAAATATTTTATCTCAGACCCACCAATGACGTTATATTCATTTCCATATAAGGATGAAGGCTGCGTAATTCATACATCTTTTCAAGCCGTAATTTTTCATGCAGGTTTATGAAATCCTTTGGATGCACCCGCTCCCAAACCCAATTGCCTTCACTATTTTTTTTGCACCATCCATCACATTCATGGCTTCTGCAAACAGTGTTAGAAAGTACGTACAAGTACATACTGTACTAGTAATCTGGGCTTCATATTTGCAAATTGAGAGAAGAGGGAGCAATTAACAAGAAATTTGCTCTTTCAGTTTTGTGAATATTTCTCCAGATTAGTTGCCCTTTGGTGTCTTATGCACTTAATGCTGTCCTTTTGACCCCAAAGAATTTTAGAAGAACTTATTGTGCCCGCTGGTGTTGTTATGTCTTGGGCTATGATCAGACACAGAAAAAAAGCATCTCTGAGGCACCACAGAGTTCATTTAGAGAAGGCTTCAGGGTGGGATTGTTCCCACACCAATCTGCCCTTTCCTCCCTCGTGAACATTCTGTGCTAGAAAAGGGAGATTAGAGAAAACTTGGGGCAAGAAGGCTACACATTGCCTCTCTGAGTCTTTGTTATGTCTGAACACAGCCTTTGGCCACAGTTACATCTTTACTTTAATCCTTCTTCAGCCCAAATTCTAGCCCATTTGGTTACATCTTTAAATGCCAAGACGCATTTTTTCTAGAGTGTCCTCCCTCTATTCAGATTTTCCTTCATTCGGGCCAGCACAACATTAAAGTTTTAATCCCCTTCCAGGAGGCCCCCATTCCAGCTCCCCGGTTGCCCTGAAAATGATACCTATACAAGCTTCTGCTCTGAGTCTTGCCCCTCCCCTCACCCCGTTGTCACAAGCTCCCTCCCCTCACCCTCCTCTTGCCTTGGTTTCCTTTCTCTGTCACTGGATCTGCCTTTCCTCACCTCCCTCTTGCCTTGATTTCCTTTCTCTGTCATCGCAGTAATGAAGAAAATAAAAAAGGATCTACTATACTGTGTATGTGTAAAAGTCTTTTTATATTATCTGGTAAAAAATTCTGCAATCTGCTGAAACTGAAAATATCAGTACAACTGTCAACCTTGGAAGATTATGATTAAATAATGGCATCTCTGTAATATTTAATAATGTAACTGAAAATGTGTTTTATACATATGGGTCCCTCCAGACTAGCAGGGCAAAAAAATTCACAGTTAGTAGAAAAATCGCAGCTTACCTGGCTGTTAAGCAATGACTCGTTGTCCCCACGTAAAACGCAGGTCCGCAGCTCCCTCCTTGGCAACTGTGAGACTTCCATGGCATGCGCGGTGAGGCACGTGTCGTGTGGGATGGAGCAGCCAATGAGCTGCAGGCTCAGCTCTCATTCGCTCTTCTCGCCGTCTTGTCCAGACTGGCGGGAACCTTCAAATTTACCTGGTACTGCAGAGCGAGTGCTCATTGTTCCACAGCAGGTAAATTCGAAGTAGCAGCAGCATAATGGGCTGCCGCTACAGAGTATCAAGTGTCAGGTGTGACATCCATGCCCCAACTGTGCATCAGAATGCACAGTATTCCCAAGTTTGGACACACCCTAGCTTATTTACATTAATGTTATGCTATACTACATTTCATAGCTCTCTCAAGGTATACTTACTATATTTGGAGTTTAGGTTTGTTTGTTTTTTTAAAGTAGATTGCCCCTAGTTTGTATCCAAAATAGGAAATGTATTTTCCCTTACCTGTAGAATTGCGAGGTTTTTTACCATGATGTCTTTCTTCTAAGGCTTGAAGTATGCCCAGAAGAAAAAGAGGAGGAGGAGTTGGCTTTTATATCCCATTTTTTCACCTATTGAAGGGTACTCAAAGTAACTGACAAACCCTCTGTTCTTTTCCCCATTACAGACACCCTGTGAGGTAGTTGGGGCTGTGACAGTAAGAGAGCTGCGACTAGCCCAAGGTCTTCCAGCTGTTTTCATGAAGGAGTATGGACTCAAACCGGGAGACTTCCAGATAAGAATCCTTCACTCTAACCACAAGACCAAAGTGTGGAGGCACTCTGAGAGACATCTTTCCTGCAAAGTGGGGGAAAGGATTCTGGGAGAACTGTCCACTCTCATGTACTCATGTTGCTGCCATGTTAATACATGGTGCCTACACAAATGACTGAGGCCCTTTCAGCCCTTACCTGCTGTAAATCCAGATCAGTTAGTCTGGAATAACCTGGCCCACTGATCTGGATGGCGTGGAAGCATGCTCTGGATCAGCAACATCTGCACTGACCAGCCTCACTCCTCCCTGTAGCTGTGAAGTTCACATGTGCTTTGCAATCACCCTCCTTCCATGCCTTTGAAGGCTAGCCTCAGAATCTGGGTTCTTAGTGGTAGTCTTAACCCAAGTAGTAGGGTGATAAAGACAAAAGTGGATTCTTTATTAGGGGCCACATGAAACATGTTCCCAACCAATGTGCCCACTTTGCCGCTTATATAAGCACACACCCTACGAGTAGCTGCATTGTCAGACAGGGGGAAAAAATGCATGAATTCCAATTTGGTTATTGCTTTCCTCATCTGGTCCCTAAAAATATGTGACGGTATCCATTCATGCTGAAAGTGGGTAGCATGACACACTGAAAGGGCATGTCAGTGTAACAGAAAATCCTCAAAGATGTCCGATAGTTTACATTTTCAAATACAGTTTAAATGGAAAAGTCACAGGGACCCATCTACCCCACCCCAACCCCTATCACTTTAAATTTGAGACATCACTTTAAATATGTTTCAACATTTAATTAAGGCTTCCTGGGGTTATATTGTGCTCTAAATCACTAATCAGCAGAGTGAGAGAAGAATACACTTTTAAGGCATCCCAGTAACTGTGTAAAATCCAGATTCCATTGACATCAGTAGCAGAAATGCACATTGGGGGAGAGCCTTGGAGGCTTCTATGTCCTCCCGCTGGAATTTCCAGTTCCCCAGAAAAAGGCATAAAGGGGACATCACATCCGTCGAGTCCTCCAGAAGGGCCCAGAGGTTCAACCCAGTATGCTTTATTTGTATGGTGGAAGTGATGTATTGTGAGAAACTTTGTGCTTTTTAACTGTTGACACAACTGAATTACCTTGCCATGGCCTTCGCCAGGGAAGAAATGTGACCAAATGTATGAGTCTTTAAGGTTAGCCAAGGTTCAGAGGGTCATTCCTGGGCCATTTTATCCATCATGGTCAATGCTTGTGCACTGTATTAGAAGTGAGCTTGCAGAAGGTTTTTTTTTGTTACATTGACAAACTGGGCAAGAGGAGAGGATTTGTTAGTGTACAGTACACAGAAGGGATGTTGGAGCCTGTGAGATTAAGGCTGCACCCTTATACATGCTTACCTTAGAGTAAACACCACTAAGAACAATGGAATTGGAAATAGGCTTGTAGGCTTGCAAGAACAGCTCACCTTCCACAGAGATAATTCAGGCTGTGCAGAATAACAATACAGAATTTCTTAGATTTGCATTTTTAAAACAGCTTTGCAGATGCAAACATACCAATCAGCAACTGCGTTCCTGGGTTATACTAAAGGAATGCATAGGACTCATGGTCTCTTTTAACAGGTGTAGGGAGGCCACAAAGCTAAATAGGGAAGCGTTAACTCTTTCCTCCTGTTAACTCTTGTTGCTGCTGTTCATTGCCACCACCGAGTAGGGTCCAATACATGGATAGCTACATGGGCAACTCTGTGTAGTTTTCTTGGCAAAGATATAGAAGTGGTTTGCCATTGTCTACTCCCAGAGAGGGGCTGAGGATTGAACCTTTGACCCTCTGCTTTCCAGGCAGTTTGCCACATTTAAGCAACTACTAACCCAGTGGCATACTGCCACTGCTAATGAAGATTCAACAGAATCATCAATGCTTCTGGTCAAAAATTATGTGAAATACAAGCTGTTGTACTGGATAATACTGTATACTGTGAACTACTGTTGTCCGTGGGTTTTATTATGTTAAGCCCAACCATCTAAAATATGCAAAGTTGGGGAAACCTGGTAGCAGAACACATTCACACATAACTTGTGGACGAAGTGTAGGTAGATGAGCTATTTGAATGCGTAATGAGCCTTATGCATTATTCCTGCAACTCGGGCTATGTGACACAGGCTGCCACCAGATGGCAAAAAAGCAATGCAGGATCTAAAGAAGACCCCATAATTGCCTCTTGCCATGCCCTGCAAAAGCAAGGCATAATCCGGGGCATACCACAATATCTGTTGGCGCCTTCCATGATGGGGGTCGCTTGGAGGTCTACTTTTCCGATGGTTTTCACACACTTGGCTGACTTCCTGTAACCCAAATTGATCCCATCAATAGAAATTGCCTAACAGGCCTCAAAGTAAGCATCACTATTACAAGAAACTCAGCATCATCACTGTGTTTCCTGTTGCATCCCCATTACAAGCTTATTTCGCTTTCCCTAAACCGAAATAATAGAACCAGATGCAAACGGAATTTGCCTGTTCCCATTACTTTTATCTTAATCACGTTGGATCCAGATTCTGAGGATCGTACGTGGGGCATGTGACTCAAGGGGGGGACTCAAGTGGCTACTTCTTAAGAAGCCGCTTTTCGGAGCTGCCCTGCCCTCTTCCTCCTGGTATGGACGTGCCACCCATAAAGGACCCCTTCATGGAGTCTAGCTGGGTGGCTGGGTGGCTGCCGCTTCCATGGATAGAGGAAAAATGGCAGCGGGCAGCCAGCAATTCTTTCCCCTCCTCTCCCCATTGCTCAGAGCACACAGCAGCACCAGCAACTAAAGCCCCTTTGCTTTAAACATTCACACAGAACCTCAGCTGCTTTCCTCCCTCCCTTTCCCTTTCTAAAGGTCAGAACTTTTAGAATTGTGCAAAATTGCAACATTGTTATCAGATGTGAAGTGGTTTGATCGTTACAGTGTAGCCATCGCTGTTAAGGGTGGATTTTTACACTGAAATCACTGTCTTTGGAAGCAAGCTATTGGGAGAGGGAAACCCTAAATATGGATTCTCATCCCTTAAAATGGTAGGATCCCCACAGTAAAAAATGTAACATGTATCAAGCGCACGAACCGGAGTGAGACCTGTTGAAATGAGGGTTAACATTTACAACGCTTTGGGGCAATTTAACACGCCGAAAGCATGTTAAGCCAAACTGACGTGGGGTCTGCAAGGATTGAAACCGTATTGAATTCGATATAAGCTTGTAATGGGGATGCGGCCTATGGGTTATTCCTCAACTAACTCAGGATTATATTAGGAATATAGACCCAAGACAATCACAGGTTTTAACAAGCATCCAGGAGCACCTATAGTGATTTTGCTTTGCCTACAAAGGGAAAAGGGTTCTTTTCAGATGTGACCCCTTCAAAAAATCATTTGTTCACTTACACAAAAGATTCCATATTTGTATTTTTCTCCATCAACTGTATACTTCTTGGCATTTCATCTCAAAATATGCAGACAATGTATCAAAGGTTCACAGAGGAATGCCCCAAAGTACCATGCTGTGCCCAAGTAGTAGCCCTTCTGATGTTGAACTACATTTCCCATGAACAGCAGCTGCTCTGGCCAACAACATAAGAACACAAGAGGAGACCTGCTGGATCAGGCCTCAGACCATCTAGTCCAGCGTCTGGGCATTGCTTCTGGGCATCTCAATTGCTTCTGGGCATCTCAAGCAGAAGACAAGGACAAACCCTTCACCTGCTCTCAAATCCAAGCAAAGGCCTATGGAGGCATTCTCCCTAGGTGTTTCCACATTGGCTGCGGAAACCGGATTAACGAGACATTTAAGACACATATAAGACATATTGGCACTTACCTTCTGCACTCGAGACCTCTTTCCAGACCCTTGGAGGAGGCCGCTTCCGCGTTTCAGCGTGTGAGATCCATTTCTAAAATGGATCTTGGCACCAAAGCCAGATTAAAATGAAGACCTAAAAAATTAGGTCTTCAATCCGTCCCTTCCCCTGGATCCATGTGGAAGCACAATGCTTCTGCACATGGTCAGGTGAAGAGATGGATGTCCCGGCAGCCGCCATGTTGGGAGGGGCAGAAGCAGGACGGCCTGCCTCGGAAACCCCTCCTTCGCATGCCACGCACCGCCAGAAACACGAGGTGACTGGCAGCTGCCTGCTCCAGTCCCGGGGCTCCAGAGGCAGTGTCGGCAGCGCAGGAATCTGGCAGACTTTTCAAATGGGTGCTGTGCCGGATGCGCAGATACGCAAAGGCCCTTCGGATCCAGCCCTATTTGGGACAGATCCTCGGGAGGTCGGATCACCAAGAAACACCCCCTGTCTCCTCAGCCTGGAGGATGTACCGAGGCATCCAATCTAGTAGCAAAGAGTGATGGGAACTGTAGAGAGCTTGAGTTATTCAGCAGCTACATACATTCAGTTAATACTAAACAATTTGTTTAGCCCTTCTTAAAACTTCAACAACATCTTTGACCATGTATATTCAAAAGTGAACCATTCTGATATACAGTGTGAACTCAAACTGGAAACTATATTCCTGTATGACCCCCTCCAGCTGGACAGGAAAAAGTCCAAGCTTTGTTCTTTGCCATAGCCAGCCAGACATGCATAGGGCTCATACACCATGTATTGAAAGTACTGGCAGACTGGTGAAGTTCAACAGAGCACTGAAAAAATGTAGTTTGCTATGCGCCTGCTGCCTTTCTTTTGTTTTTCTTCCTGCACAAAAGCTCTTTTAAAAGCTGAGTTCCCAGTTTTAAACCAGTTCCCAGTTTTAAACCAGGTTTTTAAAAATTAGCAGTGAGATCTGTTTTTTCTAAGTTCCCGCTGCTAGCTTATAATGTGGGCTCACTCTTCATTCTTCAGTGCCCAGCAGGGGGAGGAACCCCCTCCCTTCTCTCCTCCCCTCAGTAGAACCCCCTCCCCAAACAAACAGCAATTGGACACCATCATACCCTGAATTAATTGGGCCGGGCAATTCAACCCCCACCCCCAGTATAAACCTACCCCCACATGAGATCATGGAGTCCTTCAGCAGCAGGTTTTGTTCACTGCTTGTCCCCCCCCCCCACATACACATCTTGTATCCACCATAGCACAACTTCTTTCTCCTGTTAATACAGTAGAACATTAAATATAATGTCCCTTTTTTTTCTTATAATGGAGCTTTGCGCAGAGGCAATCTTGAAAGGAAGGAGGGAGGGGGCAGGCAGGCTTTAACACAGGAGCTGACAATAAAGCTTTGCACTGGATCATTACAGCACATAATGGCCAAAGTCTTTCACGGTCTCTTCCTCTTCTTAAAATCAGACACGGTCTCTTCCTCTTCTTAAAATCAGACACGGTCTCTTCCTCTTCTTAAAATCAGACTGTTAGGTACTGCAGGTTCTGTTAATTCTTCACTTCTTACCCCCTCTTCAGCCAGCCCAATCTCCTTAGCACGTACTGGCAGAAAACCAGGGGAAGAGGGGACTAGGGCAGAGGAAATCACGGCTTATCATTGGATCAGGGGAAACTGAAAACACTCCTAAAGTGTGGTTCCCTTCCCCCAAAAAACTACTTACATTCCCATTTGCTAAATAGTGTGGAGTATTTCAAAATCCAGCAGCGAGACCCCTTTTAATCCAAACAGGGATACTCCATGTTTTGGAACCTTTAACACACAGAAAAGACAGATCCCTTGCAAACAGTCAGAACGGGAAGAACTTGAACTGACTTCAAGCCTGATTATATCCTGTATTGGAATGCACCTCAAGTGTCTCCATCCAACAGTCAGTAAGTCAAACACATACCAGGGAAATAAAAATAGTGCACTATTTTTACTATGACTGAAGCTGCTGATTGATTGGTATAACATCCAGAAAACTCTTGTCTCAGATTAAAGTGTTACCTTGGCTTAAGTCACCCTTACATTATGTTCAATCAGGCAAGGTTTCAAGCAAATGTAAACAAAATAACATTCTGTTCAGGTTTTATTATTTAAGCCACTTTATGACTTTTTTGGTTCAATGTACATTTAATTTACTAGTCTTACATCATTGCTTTTCAGCATGTGTCTAGATCCACACTCAGGTCCTTAAATGCTTCCAGCATAATTAGTAAACAAGCTTCCAGTAAAATTCTTAAATAGGAAACTTTATTTCTATAGAAATAAAATTATCCAATTATGAATCCCAAGGACCCATAATTATAGTGCCTGTCTAAACACACACACACACACACACACACGCACACCATGTATTATGAAACAGATTCCAAAATAGTCTTAGGAAAAACCATATAAATAACTATTACACATTTATGAAGTTAAATATATAATATTGAATTTAGGGCACTATTTAAGAGCCATTGTTGGATTTTAAGCAAGGAAAACCAAGCTATCCTGGAGCTCAATCAGACTTGACCGTTGAAACTTGTGAATTTTGCCGGCAGATTGTCCACTGGGTATACAGTCGGGCCGGTTTTCATTGTTGGGGGTCCATTTAAAAGTTCCCAGTCACAGTTCCGGGCCAACTCTACAGTAAAGATTTTGAGGAGAATTTTTGCAAACTCTTTTCCCACACAGCTTCTCAGGCCTCCTCCAAAAGGGATGAAGCTGAATCGCGAGGCGTCTTCAGGGAAAGGAGACATGAAGCGGTCAGGGTTGAACTCCTCTTTGTCAGTGAAAAGCTCTGCAACGTCATGAGTGTCGCAGATACTATAAATGACGTTCCAGCCTTTGGGAACCTGGAATCCCTAAAAGGAACAGAAGAAGAATGATATAGCATAACATGGATTTGTCTCAGGTATCCAATGATTTCTATGACTGACTGTTGACATGAATTCTTGTTGAAGACCGTCAGAATGTTGGAAGCATCACTTTCCAAATATCACGTCCAGCCTGGTGATTATTACAGGGAAGCTACAGCTACAACAACCCAAATATATTGTGCTCTCATCCTAACTGTGTCCAGATGACTACATAGAAATCAGTACATATTTAGATCTATTGCCTATATAAGAGGTATGGTCTCATACATGTTACAGGTACAATAGGAATTAGAGCCAGACATTAGGGATGTGCACAGATATTCAAAACATTCAAAATTTGATGGAATTCGTTCAAATTCGGACATCTGAATTCGAATCAAGTGTCTATACATTTGAATTTAAGCATTCGATCACATTTTCAGTCTTTCAAATCAGTGTTTCCCAAAGTGTGGTACGCGTACCCCCAGGGGTACGGGAAGAGTTTGGTAGGGGTATGTGTTGCACCGGAGTTTGGTGGGGATCACGTGGGAATATCCAATGCACCGTGCTTAGCTGCGCCCACAGAACAAGGAAAGAAATAGGCGTGTATCGCAGTTTTTACACAGGAACTGGGGCCATCGTACATCATATCGCAACTCATTATGGTGGGAACTTCTGCGCATCCTTCGCGCTGCTCGAGTTCAGCCATTTTTAAACTGTGGGAACATTAACAGTTGATGTTGAGCCGCAGAGCTGTTTAAACGCCAGAGGATTGCAGTGTTATCTAACGGTCTTGTGAGGCGTGACACGGTGTGAATATACTGCGCTTCATTACAGAGACAACTTACTTCTTTAATAGTTAGTTCCGGGTGCCTGTTATCGTGCTTTAGTAAGTTCCACTGATTTTGATATTTTTTAAAAATACAATTTTTATTATTATGAGGGGTACTCAGCGTTACGAAAATTATAGAAGGGGTACACATATGTCAAAAGTTTGGGAAACACTGTTTCAAATCGTTCATACTAATTATTTGAACATTCGTATGTGTATAGATATGTACGCATTACATACGTATCCATACGCCTTTATATGGATACGTATGGGACGAAAACAGGATGCGTACAAATGCGTACGGACACATATGAATGTTGTCAACATTCGTATCTTCAAATATGAATATTCATACAAAGAGATACGAATGTATTCGATTCGAATCAAATGCGAATACATTTGAATTGTAAACGTCCGAATCGATTTGGATCTTCGGATATTCGCTTCAAATTGAATTGAATGCCAAAAATTGCATTCATGCACACCCCTACCAGACATACAACCAAACACCATTGGTATCACCCACTATCAATGATAGTTATCTTTGCTTTATCCATTGAGAATATTGGTACAGATACTCTGTTACCAGAGCTGTACCAGAGCTGTCCTAATTGCATACTAGAGGCCTTAGTGTGAATAAGCCCCTGATATCTGCATGTTAGTGCAGACTACTCCAGGCCCTGCGTGGGCCTACCATAACTAGGATAAGGCCCAAGGCAAAAAAGGCCTTGGTTGGTTTTGCCCAAGCCAGAAAAGTTGGATCCTCCTCAAAAGGCCAATTTCTGCTTCTTGTTTCCATCAAAGAATCAAACTATTAACACATTTTGCAACCTGAGCAGAGCAGCTAATCCATAAAGGCAAAGAGGACAGTGTACATGATCCCTGTGATAGTTTCCGGGTTCAGGCTGCAATGGGCAGTAATATTTCTTTGCTCTCTTGCAAGTCTCTTTGCAAACTGTATTTGCAAGCCCTGGCTACAAGCTGCAAAAAGGCGGGAAACATTGCCTGGGCCCTTCTGCATTGATTGGCTGCTGGTAATTTGGAGGGAAAACCTGCCCAGGGTCCTGGAGGCTTGATGGACAGGCAGGGGGAGTTTTCCTCAGTTGCTAGTGGTAACAGCCAATTGGAGCACTAGAGGCTGAAGGGTATAATAGGCAGAGAAAGCAGCAGACTGTGTCTTTTGGCTGGGCAATTTCTGAAGGAGACATAGTGGAGATCTGTCTCTGAGGGAGACTTTGCCAGCAACTGACCAAGGGATCTTTTCTCCAAAAGGGAATAATTCAGACCAGTCTTGTTCTTTGGGAGGGAAAGCTGAAGGAGGCAACCGTGTCTGGTTGTTGCTCTGAAGGAGCTTTGCAGAAGAAGAGACCAGAGGTTGGAACCCACAGCCTAGCAAGGAAGGGCTAAGGCTTGCTGAGACCGGGATTAAGTTGCTAAGCTTTGGGGAGGCTTGAACTTTTGGGCAGAGCTAACCAAAGAGGGAAGTGGATAGGATCATCTGCTTAGGAGCAACTGGTTACTTGTAAGCTGAGTAAGCTGTGTATGCTTGAAGCTTGCTATAATAAGAGACTTCTGAACTTTCTATTTTCTCCCTTACCTTTCTAATTGTTATTCTTAATAAACTTGTTTTGGTTTACTATTATAACGCTTGCTACCAGTTCATTGCTTTAGGCCTGTAGTACTCACTCGGCCTAATGCATACTTCCAGCAACCTAAAAGTGCCCAGCTACTTTTTGGAAGGCAGGCACTGGACGGTCTGCTAGAAGTCGTGACAATCCTTCATGTTCAATGGGGTCAATTTTCATAGGGGCTTGCATAGGACTGAAGCCTCCTATGATCTCCTTTACCACTCACTCTAACAATTCTAAGCCCTAATAAAGGTGCCCTCTGCTCCACCAGCCCTTCCATACAGAAACTGAATAAATGCAAGCTCCTACAGAAGGCATTAGGCTTGATAAAACCACAGCTGCTACATGCCACCTTGGTTGCACCCAGACATGGGGCAATTTTGCACTTCCCTTCCTATCCGCTGGACGGGAAAGGAGCGAAATCACCCAATGTTAACTAGCGCTCACATTGCAAGCACCCAACGCCATGTGTGGAAATCTGCTCCTATTGCTTACGTTTAGCTCAAATGTCTTGAGAGCCACTCGGAATCCTCCAGGAACAGGTGGACTTATACGGAGTGTTTCTTTAATGACACAGCCGGTATATTTCAATTGCTCCAACACTTCCATTTCCAAATGCTTATCCTGATTCAAATTGCCCAGCAATCCCTGCAAACAAAGGACTTGGCATGAGTACCAGGACAGAAATAAAGAGAAACATACACAGACCTGAAAAACAAACTCCTGTTAGCAAGAGGATAAGAAACAAAATCACTGCCATTATCTATGGGGAAGAACAGTATCCCATTTCTATGAAAAACAGTAGGAAGGGCTTTGAGGGTGATTCTGTACTGACCAGCAAGGAACCTCCCATCTGGTGGTACAGCCCTCCAGACAGGAGGCCAATTCGCACTCGGCTAGCACAAGTTGTGGCAACTTCTCGGAAGCACCATTTGCACTTGCAGGAGGCATTTCCACATCAGAAAAGTCTCCTTTTATCCCAGAAGCTACCCAACAGCCGCTAGCATGCACTACACACATCCAAAAGCTTACCTTTCCCAACCACCGGAGGGACCATTTGCGTCTCGTGCCAGGTGTCATCTGAGGTGCTGCACAAGCATGCTAGCACATCAGGTGACTGAAAACATGAGTGTGTGTGTGCAGCACATCACTGTCACCCCGGTGATGGTGCCAGCACACGCACAGTTGCACCAGGGTCCGAACCCAAGATGGTGGCATCCAGATCCTCAAGGAGACACACATCTCCACTTCTGGCCAGTTTCCAAATGTACAGGGGGTAGGTTAGTCTGTACTAGCATTTGCAAGTGCAAATGCTAGTGCCTGCCAGCGGGAGTGCACTATTCCTTTTCCCCATCTCCACTTTCCCTGTACCACAGGAGTCTTAATTTCTTCTGTCTTAATGTTCGTTCCCATGGCTAGTCCAAGTTCGTGTAAACATTTTTTAGCCTTCTACTTTGATTTTCTTCTCCTGGCAAAATTAAAGTTCGAGGGACAAATTTCCCAAGAAGCTGAACCAACTCTGAAACACATACCAGGCAGTAGACCTGGATTGCTTTAATAAAGGGTTAGATAGATTTATGGAGGACAGATGTATGAGTGTTTCCTAGAATGGATGCCTATGTGATGCCTCTGGGTTGTTTACTAGAATGGATGCGTCTTAAGACCATCTGCAAGGAGCCTTGGTTTTCAGACTGAAATGCCCAAAAGCAATTGGAGGGTAACTGTGTGAGACAGATGCAGGACTAGATGGGCTGTGTCCGGACCCGGCAGAGCTCCTCTTACGTTCTCTTATGTTAGTACACTACACATGGGGCAAAACTGTTTTGTATAGGGCAGTGAAGTCTAAGGGACCTGGAAGGCAACAGCTTACAAGCAGAGATGCACACAAACGAAGATCACATTTGGCTGGCTTGACAGCAAAGCATTTAGTCAAAGACACGGTCATTTGCATTCAAATCCAAACTGGTTTGGGAGAAAAAAGCCCCAAGTATGGGACTGGTTTTGTGTAATCGAATTTCTGGATATTTGAGCAACCACAGCCACAAATGCAAACTATTTGATTGAACTGTTGAACATGAACTGATTTTTGCACACCTTTACTGCCAGCACTTGGAGAAAGCACTCACCTTCTCTTGCAATTCTTTCCTCACTTTTTGCAACACATGCTTGTGAAGGCCAAGGAAAGTAATCAAGGAGGTTGCCGCACTTGCTGTGGTTTCATGCCCACCAAAGAGCAGCTCAGTTGCAGATTCCTTTAGTTCCTTTATAGGGAGGGAAAGAACAGAGAAGCTTAGGAATTACCTATTCTAAACTGTGGGAAAAGCCTCTGATATATAACAGTACTGAATTGATAGAGATATTAGCAAATTGATTTCTCTGAATCACTATTCCTTTTAGATTTGCCTTCCCTGTTCTTTTGCCAAAGTCTCAGCCTCCAATCCGCCAATCTCTCCCTCCCTCCCTCCCTCCCTCCCTCTAACCGCACCAACATCTAAATCTCATCTCTATATTTCATTCCACCAGCCAACAGCAGCAGGTGCCCTTTGTGGCTTCTGAGGCAGAAAGCAAGGCAGTTAAAAGGAAGTGATACCAGGACTCTGTATAGACAGAGCTAATGGAATCAGACACTTAAGACTGTCATTGAAAATTGCCAGATGAAAATTGGTCCCACTAGGCAAACTGGATTAGGTACACCTTTTGCAAGTCTGAAGTGAAGCGGTCATGAACGAGAAAAGGAAAGTTGATGCAATCTCTGAGCTGGACGTGGTGGAGTGCCACCAACCCTGCTATCCCATTCCCATTAATATCCTCAAGGTGGGGGGACTCTCCTCCCCTTCAGTCTGAATATCTTTCTAGGCTACTCTTTTTCTATGCTGCACCGTCTCTTTGGGCTGCAAATCCAGAACCAGCTGAGAATTCAACACATTTTTCTCTACGTCAGTCTCCCTCAAGTCTCTTTGAGCATCATCTGTTTGCCTCAACCACTGCCCTGCTAGTTTAAGAAATGTTTTGTTTGTTTTATTAAGACATTGCTATACTTCCTTCCGTTAAAAAAAAATTCAAAGTAGTTTGCGGAGGGGCCAGAGGCCTGTTGCTTATCAGCTACTCCAAAGTCTACTAAAGATATCTCTCTACCTTACCAGGAAGATATTTTGACAACATGTGAGGTATCAGGTCACATTGAATGGCCTTAAGGCTCTTAGATCTGAAGTTTGAGGATTTCTCTCATCATGGACACTCTCTCACAACTCTGCCTAAGACTTAACTGGTTCTACTTTTCATCTGGTTTTTAAACACGTTTTGTGATGCCATTGGCATTAATTGTCCCATAATCCTTTGCAAAGAGTATGAAGATGCAGGATGTGCTAAAACACTAAGGCAGACGCAGAAGGAAGGATTAGTTGCAGCAAACACAGTAAAGAAAATAGAACAGAATTAGGCATGGAGAAGTATTACTAAAACAGGCTGCATTTTTAATTCATGGATTTCCTTTACTAGTTTTCATTATGCTCTATCTCCCTTTTCTGTATGTACATATGAACGCATACAAAAGCATTTCCACATGTTCCCATGCAAACATAAATGTACATTAATGCATATACAAAGTTGCACGTATATTACATATATTACAACCATTACATATGATTGATATGATCGATATATATATCATATGTAATGGTTGCTGGTATAGACATACATTTGGGCTTGTGCACGAACTGGTGAAAATTTATTTTTCTTTTCTTTTTGCATACACAAATCTGTCTGAAAAAAAAGCATAGAGGTCTTGATAAAGACGTGGATATGTAGACATGGAATCAATGCAAAATCTGTACAGATACCAAGTTGTGTAAATTTCTCCACGCCCATATATTCCTGTATTTCTCCTTCACTGCTCAACAAGATATCACATTTGGATCCGAAGGCAACTTAGTTGTCTTCTCTCTTGGCCATTTGATCTCGGATCAGTTTCAGTATGGAGCAGAAGAGGAAGGCAGATCAAAAGGTTTCTCTCTGCCACCATCAGCTCCAACCAACATAAGCAATGGACAAGTAAACTAGAGACCTGTGACCACATGTAGGAGAAAGCAGGAGACCCAAGCCTCTCGGGCAATAGAAGAAGAGTGGGCTGGTAGTTAAGAAGGTTAGCGTAAAAGCTAATACTTGTGAAATGAGAAAATATTGACCTGTTTGACCTTATTTTAAAAAAAACAATGGGCACAAAACCACAGACTGATATGGTGAATGCATCAAATGATAGAAAGCGTCAGCGTATGACAGTTGATAGCTTCAGGTTTATCTTTGAAGTAAGAGGGAACTGAAAGGAAAGGACTTCTAACATTCAAGGTTGAGGATCCTATCCTGCATCCTTAGACTTTGTTGGGCTATGATTCTTATCATTCCTAAACTCTGGTCGTACCGCCTGAGGCCGATGACAAAATCTGACTACATCAGGAGGAATTATACAAAGACAATTAGGGAAAAATATGAGAGAGCACAAGTTCTATATTAAACACATTTAGAGGCCTAGAAGTAAAGAAGTTAGGGTAACACAGTTTAACCAAAAGCCATTTACGCTGTTGTTAACTGGGGCAAAGAGGAAATGTTGCAAATTTTAAGAGGGTGACATTTTTTCCAAGCTTTGGTTTTTTTGGCTGGCCAGACAAATTGTGCCATGTTAAAAAACAAAGTATCCCGAGATGGGTCCGAATATTTTTATATGTGAGAATTTCAGTCTTTTAACTCTAGAGATACAATCACCATGGGAGTCCACACAAGTACTCTGAAGGGAGTCAGCTAGATACATGTTCACCTTGTCAGAGTGTGCCAGTCTTTTGCCAAAGCTGGCTAAAATGTACTTCGGAGAGAATGTCCATTGCCGAAAAGAAACCCACATTTAGCGGCTCCAGGTTTACCCTACATTTATAGCTCTGGGAACTGATATTCTGAGGCAAGCTTAATAGGAGTACCATAACCATCAGTCATCCCATTAGAAAAGAAAGGTCATAGTGATCATGGAACAAAATATTTTTGAAAAACAAAAATTGCTACCCTGATCCCGTTCCCCGTGTATGTTCAAGTCTTTATTAAGCATTTGTTATTCTCTGTCCTAGACTTAGCAAAGAATGCTGCTTTAAGACTAAGAGATGGGACCAGACACAGTGGAACTTCAGGTCCCACTGACTGCAGTGAAAACCTTTCATGACTTTCTCACAACGATTTCCATGCTTCATCTGGAACACACTCAACGCCCTGGGTATCCGGTTCACTTGGATAAAATAAATCATAGAATTCTAAACTCCACTTAAAAGTTTATTTTTAGCAATTGCATTCTATATTATATTTTAATAGCGTGTGTAATTTCCCGAGCAGGTCACAGAAATTCTGGGTTCTGCAGCAACCATCAAAAGACACTGCATCCTCTATTTTACCATAACAGCAACTCTGCAAGATAGGCTAAGGTGCTAGCAAAACAGAAGGGTTCAGGAACACTGAACTGGTTTCAAAACCAAAGAAGACATTTGAATCTGTGTTTTTTCTTCACTCTGGAAACTAGACTATATTGAGGGTCTCAAAGAGGATACATTTCCTTCCTTCGTATGAAGTGTGAAAAGTTTGCAGCTTTAAACCAGTTGCCTAAGAACACAAGTATGTCCCACTGAGCTAAAAAAGATTTATATCTGACCAGGCATGTAATTCTAAGCATGCCTAGAATCCATGGAAGTTGGCTTGAATTCAGGAAAGGTAGTCAAATAAAACTGAATTAGGTGTCTTTAATAAACCGAATGACTAAGGCAAGCTGCCGTCCTGAAAGGCCAACTCATTTGCTTTTGATCACAGCGTGCTGCCAATAAAGAAAACACTACCTCCCAAATTTTCAAAGTAAACTGAGCGCAAAGGAAAAATGTTCTCTAAAGAATAAAGCAACACAGAAGAAACTACCAAATTTACCTAACTAGCAACCAGAGCTTCAGGGATTGCAGATCTTGAAACGAGAATGTCTTTCAGCCCAACGCTATTTTTCCACTAATTTAAAACTAGATTGCCAGGTCCTGGAGATTTAGCAGCAGAGAAAGCATAGCCTTGTGAATATCTGTCTGGCCCTTTGCTACTACACACCAGAACTCCCCAACTGGCCCTGAATAAGATTATTGCTCTCCTAAATATTCAGCAATCACCTTCCTGAAAAAAAAAATACAGGTAGATCTTGTCCAATACTGCAAGGTTACAATGGACCACAACAGTCCCACCCCCAATCAAACTCTGAACAATTAAAAATGAATTTAAAAGAACACTGCCCATCTAAGGAAAAGGGCCTCTTCATTTGAAGCCGTGGGTAAAAGGCATCTGCTCTCTCTGCTCCAGGGCTATTCAAAGCAGTGCTGGCACCCTTAATTTGGAAAGGTGAAGGGCTGCTCATTTAGGAGAGATCCCTGCAGGAATCAAATGAGCAAAGTCTGCTGCCTACTCCTCCACCCCTCTCCCGATTACTTGAATTCTAATGGGCAGCCATGCACAAACCAGATTTCCTTTCCTCTTCTATTGGGAACAGGTTGCTTTTGAGGAGGGACAATACAGAAATCCAGCACCTTCAAAGCTTTCCCTTAAGAAGAAGGAGAAGAAGAGTTGGCTTTTCTCACCCATTTAAGGGGACTCAAAGCCACTGACAAACCTTCTGTTCTTCTCCCCACAAAGACACCCCGTGAGGTAGGTGAGGCCGTGAGAACTCAGAAGTGAGACTAGCCCAAGGTCACCCAACTGGCTTGATGGGAGAGGGTGGAATCAAACCCGGTATTCCCAGATAAGAGTCCAGCTCCCTAACCACTAGACCAAACTGGCTCACGAGGTTCACCGGAGACCTCAGGGGCAGAGATGTTATGAGAGGTCTGGGGGACCAGGGATCTCACCTGCATGTTCAGCTGCTCCCCGTTACTCTGCGTGTGCTCCATCAGCAACTGCAAGGCATCCTTGTAGCCACCGGTGGCTTCCTTCCCTGCAAGCTTTGCACGGATGCTCTCTTCGATCTTGGCGTGAATGATGTCCCTCGCCCTCAAGCCCTGCAGGCAGCAAGGTGAGCTTTGATCAATTCCAGGGTGCCACTCATCATCCCATTTCCAAGCTGCTGCGTACCCCAGACAGAAAAGTCACCCATCTCTCTCCTTCAGCCACTTCCTTCCTTCCCTCCCGCCCCCCCCCCAATACACACATCACGGACATCACGGCCCTCCACCGTTACCTTGTAAAGGCCACTGAAAGGAAGGTCGATGGGCAAGGAGAAAAGGTTGCGGATCATCTCCTCAAAAGCTTCCACCAGGTCCTGCTCGCTTCCAGAGCGCGTCTGGCTAGGCTGGAATCCTAAGAGGATGCGCATAGCAACGCGGAACATGAGGCGCTTCACCTCCGGATAAACCAACAGGCAGGAGCTGCCGCCACCATGGCCGTCGCCGCCGCCACCAGCACTAGCCAACAGCCACTGGTTCAGGGAAGCGCTCACCTCCTCCTGGATGACTGGGATATAGTGCTCCAAAGCTTCTCGGGAAAAAGCCCTCATGATGACCTGTGAAGAGGAGGAGAGGTAAAGAGGAACACTTTTTAAAAACACCCGGCGAAGACAAAGCTTCTCCGAGAATCACCCTCTCTGGTATCCAAGAAGCTCCCCTGAATTTTTGCTTCTACCCCTGCCCTCACAAGAAGGCCTGGTGAAGCAATCCAGAGACAATGAAAAAGAAGAGGAGGGCGAGTAGGAGTTGGCTTTTGTACCCCACTTTTCTCACCCTTAAGCAGAATCGAAGTGCCTGACAAACCTTCAGTTCTTCTCCCCACAACTGACACCCTTGTGGGGCTGTGAGAGCCCAGAAAGAGAACTGTCACTAGCCCAAGGTCACCCGGCTGGCTTTGTGGAGGAGTGCAGAATCGAACGGGGAAACTCAGATAAGAGCCCAATGCGATAACCACATGGCAGACTGAAGTGACCTAGCTGCCCAACAGAAAGCGTGTACTTTCCTAGATGTGGCAGCAGCGTCCTCACTTGGGGGAAGATTGAGTCGGCTTCTGCGCCACTGGGTACAAAGGCTTGTAAAGGACCCCCACAGGCCACCGGGTCATCCACACGGCCCAGAAGAAAAGAGAAGCCCAGAAGCTTAGGGGCCCAATCCCCAGGTCTCCCCTTTGTGGGGGCTGAGAATGATTGTTCTTCAGCCACTGGAATAAGAGGCAAAAGGCAGGGGGCAGGTGAACAGGGCAGGATGCCAAGGTAGTTTTAAACACCGTCTTCTTAAAGCGGCGGGATATGAGAACGCTCTCGTTCGGGTTGCAACTTCCTCCAAATGTCTACAGCCTTGAGTGCCTAGGGAAGGGGAAGAAATAGTCTTGGAAATTCAGGAAGACTTACTCTGCCGCAAGGTGTGGGGCACCAGGGTCCTTTTTATGGCCCTAAATTGCTCCTTTTACTCGTAAAGCCAATTTATGAACGGCGCCATTCGTTTTATTGGAGCCAGTTTTATTGGAACGGACTTTCCCCAGATGGGGTTTTTGCATCCTGCTCTTCTAACCTCCATCCTCTTCAAATGGGGTTCTCTGTGGGTCTACTCTAAGTCAAGCCGCTGGGAATTTGCTTGCTCCATCAGTCTGGCTGGCCACCCTACGTTCAGCGACAAAGGGGAAGTCAACGGACACGCGCGTGGCCGGGATTCATCTACCACCGGGAGAAAGCACGTAGTAGTTGGGCAAACTGGATCTCCTCCTGGGGAATTTTCCAACGGAGGGTGCCGCTTTCC
Source organism: Aspidoscelis tigris stejnegeri (assembly GCA_023333525.1). NCBI lineage: Eukaryota > Metazoa > Chordata > Lepidosauria > Squamata > Teiidae > Aspidoscelis > Aspidoscelis tigris. The sequence continues at coordinate 82,145,330 of JALMGA010000002.1, read as the reverse complement.
CACTTCGTCAGAGCTTGAAAATTAACTTAGGGCCCGGAATGGCTAGTAGGTGGATGGGAGACCACTTAGTGATGCCCCGGTGCGGTAAGGTCACACGGTCTGGCTAGTAGGCGGATGGGAGACCACTTAGCGATGCCCCGGTGTAGTACGTTTGCATGGTCTGGCTAGTAGGTGGATGGGAGACCACTTAGCAATGCCCCAGCGCAGTAAGGTCGCATGGTCTGGCTAGTAGGAGGATGGGAGACCACTTAGGGATGCCCCGGTGCGGTAAGATCAAAATATATCCTGTGAGAAAACCATGCTGAATTTGTTAGCAAGATGGAGAGAACTCCGGACTGGACCTTTACCTTATCAAAGTTTCTCAACGCTGCTATTAACCCCCCCCATGCCACCTGTGGCATCATCTGGGCACAACGCAGCACCACGGTTGCTGTGCCCCTCGCAAAAAACACAGAGACCTTGAAAGAAAACGACTTCGTTCATCCCTCAAGTTCAGGGCTGTACGGTCCCCCCACCCCACCCCCACCTAGCCCGCCCCTCTGGCTCCGGGCCACCTCCGCGAGGAGCCCGGCCCGCCCCGCCCAGACGGGGCCACCCTCTCCCACGCACCCACCCACCCCGCGCCCGACGGCGAGCGAGGCGAGGCGAGCGGCAAGCGTCGACGGGCGCCTCGGTGTCTCTTGCCTTCTTGCGGTGCTTGTGGCTCCCGTCGTGGAGGTTGGAGAGGCAGGCGGAGCCCAGGATGGTGCGCACCGAGGCCGGCCACTGCACGGCCACCAGCCGGTGCTCGCCCAGCAGGATGTGGCGCACGTTCTCGGCGCCCATCACGCGCACCGTGGGCGTCCCGAAGAGGTGCGTCTTGTAGATGTGCCCGTACTTGCGCCGCTTCATCTGCAGGAACTTCCGCCGCTGCGTGCAAAAGAAAACCAGAAGGGAGAAGAAGCGCGTTAGCGGCGCCTCGGGAGACCCGCGGGCGGGAAGAGAGAGAGAGTGGGGGGGGAAGCGAGCGAGTGAGCGAGCGCCCCCGGCCCCCGGCCGCCGCCGCCCCCTCCTCACCTGTAACACCAGCTGCAGGGTCTCCCCGAAGAAAGGCAGCCCCATGGTGCCCGGGGGCAGCGGCAAGGGGCAGGCGGGGTCCCGGCCCCGCAGGCAATACACGCTCCACAGCTTGACGGCGCTGAGGAAAAGCAGCAGCGGCAGCAGCACGAAGGTGACCACGGCGCCGGGCAGGAAGACGCACAGGGCCATGTTGCCCGCAGAGCCACCGGCCGCGAACTGCGCGCGATCCGAGCCCGAGCCTCGTCGCCTCCGGGGAGCTGCCAGACAGCGCGGCTGGGAAAGGGGCGGCTGCTCCGGCGCCGTCCTGCTCTCCCCCGCTCGACCGCGCGCCCGGCGGCGGCGGTGGCGGCGGCGGCCCCCTTTTATACCCATCCTCAGCCTCAGGTCGCTGCCCACTTTACCTTGGGTCGCGCGATCAATTAGTTCACCCAAAGTTCAGCCTTAATTGCCGCTGGTGGTCCGCAAGCTCCGCCCCCGCCCCACTCGCCCCTCCTCCTCCTCCTCCTGCTGCCTCTCCTTTCCACGCTCATCCAACCCCCCCCCCCTCCATACCTCCTCCTGGCTTAGCCTGTTGGGCACTCGCGCTCTTGAGTCCCTCGCCTGCCTGCCTCCGCCGCCACCTCTCCCGCTGCCCCAAGCGGCTGACTCTACCGGCAGCAGCCTTGCCTGGCCTGGGGCGCCGCGGGCACACAGCACCACCGCCAAACCCGGGAGGGAAAGCGCCCAGCGGCAGGAGCAACGCGATCGGGGGGGGGGAGGGGTGGACAGGGGGGCTTGCGCAAGTCACTCCGGGTTGAGAGCCCTTGTTGGGGGGGCTCCAAGAGGGGAGGGCGGGTGTCATACCCCACCCCACCCGCCTTGAAGTAGTTTGGAAGGTGGTCCTGGCTGACCCCGTTTGGTCTAGTGGGTGACCTTGGGCTAGTCACAGCTCTCTTCTGAGCTCTCACAGCCCCACCTACCTCACATGGTGTTCTGTTGTGGGGAGAAGAACAGAAGCTTTGTCAGCCGCTTTGAGTCCCCTGAAATGGGCGAGAAAAGCGGGGCAGAAAAGCCAGCTCTTCTTCTTCCTCCTCCTTGAATGGAGCGCTGTGTAGCCCAAGCGGGTTTCCTGGAAAGATAGATACCCTCCGAGTGACAGACGGACGTAAGTGAGAATCGCAAGGAAATCCCGTAAGGCAGGGGCTGCGACTCTCCCTGGAAACGCACCTCTGGCTCGCTCAGCGGAAGAGCAGCCCCTTTGCGTGCCGACGAGTGCAAACTGGATCTTCAGGAGGCGGCGGCTGTGAGCCCCTTTTGCACTTCTGCCCAAAAAGCCTTGCCTGGATGGCTCCGTGTACTCCATCACAAGGGGTCACGGAGCCATCATTGCTTTTCGCCCTGTCGCCAAACAACACGCGCTGCCTCTGGGGTCTGAGGGTCGAAACATGCAGACACTCTTTGCTGCTACCCGGGGGTGATCCAATGCTCGGAAACCTGGAAATAGGGCGTGTTTTGTCCCTTGAGTGGTGGGCATTCACAAGGAAAACCATCCTTCCGCTCAGCCACTGGACACACGCATCAGAAGTCACTCTTTCTCACCTGCCCTGACATTTTGAGTTTCACTGCTCTGAAAACACAAGCTGAGAGAAACCAGGGGCCTATTCGCACTTGGCCTTTTTCTGGAGTGTATCTCAGGATAGGGGTCTGTGGTCCTCATGCTAATGCAGACTCTAGCAGACCTCACTTTGGGCCTGCTGAAGCCTGCACTAGCATATGGACAGCAAGTCCCTATTAGAGGATATATTCCAGAATAAAGCCAAGTGCGAATAGGCCCCAGTTGTATCAGCAAATTCCCATGAAACACACACCCCTCTGCGCGCCACCTTTATTCCTAATCTCTTCGTCCATCCAGGTCCTCACCTGGCAACTGGGAAGCCACCACGGGGAGGAACAGCTAGAACCTTAGAACTTCCAGCTTGCAGCCGGAACCCTGGGCGAGTGAAAGTAAATCCCATTTTGCTTCAAAGAGACTGCAGCCTGGGCCCAGAGATACATTTTCTTCCTTAGAAGTCCCAGTGGAAGTAAAAATCCATTAAATAGGTCTCTTCATTTCAGCTGTTTGAGAGGGTATTTATTTGTTTGTTTGTTTGTTTACATTTTTATCCCACCCTATACCCGGAGATCTCCGGGTGGGTAATGAGATCTAAAATCAAACATCATTTAAAACACTGGTTTGATTTTTATGCCTTGCATTACGCAATGCATTGATTTTTATGCTAGAGCATTGATTTTTACTTCATGGCTGGGGTGCTCCAACCGTACCCCTCCACATGTTTGTGAATTACAGCTCCAATCAGCCACAACCTGTGGCAAGGAACTATGGGAGCTGAAGTTTGGGTGACAGTCTGAGCAGCCCTGCTTTAGATTCAGCACAGACCCCTTCCCCTGTGAGTACCAAGGACCGGAGGGGGCCCACTCAGTGTTGGCCCCTTCATTCTTTTTCTTTCAGGAGAAGTTCTACAGAACATAAGATTACCAAGGTTGTTTTCAAAGTTTTGAGGGATCCATGCCCCTGACCCCTGTTGAGATTATTGTAATAAGACAGCAGACTTCATCCTTGCAGTTGGCACAGCGTAATGTGGGTTTGAGACGCAGTCAGAGCAGTGGAGATGTGATGATGCATTCCAAGCTCTGCACTTCTGTGCTAGAACTCAGCAGAGATTTTTACAGTACAACACTCGGCTATTCCTATTTCAGTTGCATCAGAGTTTTGTTCCACGTGGTTTTCTTTTTTGTCCATCAACGAATAAACGGATGCAAGACTGATGTAGGTCAAGCAAAGGATAAAACAAGAATACTGTTTAATGCAAAAAAACATGCTTTAAAAAAAGAAAGTGAAGGTCAAGCAGAGAGAAGCCACACCTGAATCTGGTTTCATGCTACCTGCTCCCCTGTTGCCCTCAGATACTGTTTGAGAAAGAGTGACTCCCTCAAGGTCACCTATATAACCAGGGGGCTCTCTTCAGACTATTTACTATTTAGGATGATCTCTTCTAGAGTTTTAGATTCCATCCATTAAGTCATTTAATCAACTCCCTCTCCCCCCCCCCCCGTCCTACCATGGCCTTTCTAAAGGAGCACCTTCTTCCATATCAACCTACCCGTGCCTTAAGATCTGGAGGGGAGGTTGTCCTGGTTGTCCCATTACCCTCAGTAGTAAAAGGGGTGGGCACCTGGGAGAGGGCCTTCTCAGTGATGGCCCCTAGGCTATGCAATAATTTTACCCTTGAGGTGCATCAGGCTCCTTCACTGTACTGTATATGGTTAGGAAGGTGGTGAAGACACACCTCTTTGCCTTGGGCTTCAGTTAAACGAGTGTCTACTGTCTCGTCCCACTTCACAGACACTGTTATGTGTTTTAATATGTACTGTTGTTTTAATACATGTCTGATTTTAAATGTTACCCACCCTGAGACCTTTGGGTATAAGGTCAGGACAGAAATATAAATAAATAAATGACCAGAAATTTCAGGACACTGATTTTTAATTATAGGCCAAGGGTGCCCATCCATGAGCTTTGGAGACACATTCTCCTATCTCTCCAAATATGTGTCAGTCAGCAGCAGGCTCCGGACACAGGTTACTCAGAGCAAAAGATCACACATCCCTTCCCACCCTTCTGATGCATCTAACTTAGGTCTCCTGTGAAACACAGGTGTTCAGGCTGGGTTTTTCTAACCTTCTTCCTTCCAAAGTACAGGTGTAGCAAACTGCCTGTCCATTACATAAAGGAGTTTCAGCAATAGTGTCTCCATTGCATTTCAGCCTCCGACACAGTTCCAAACGGTGTGTGAATCCTGTGTTTGCATCCAGCCCCTGGCATGGCCTAGTCTATAGCACCTTAGAAAAACAGTGACTACATTGAGAAAAGGAAATCCTTTAACCCACCCAAATTTCCCCAGTAAGATGTGACTCTAGTGCCATGAAAGGTGTTGCCAATCCTGATGGTAGAAGAGCAGATACAGAGAGAACATTGCTTTTTCTGGGGGTCTTGGAGGCAGATGAAATAATTTTTACCCGAATGACAACGGCTGGATCGCAGGCCGAACGCCTTGCCACAAATCCAGGAAACACTCTGCACATGCTCAGATGCGAGTTCTTGGTGCCCCCTTCCTTCCCTAACTCAGCCTTTCAAAGCCTCGCATTCCCTCGCAGCTTTATAAAACGCCAACACGTTACGGCCGCCCAACCCCCGCGTTACAGGCGATAGGATAGGGCGCAGTAGGTCAGACTTTCCTCCGATCCCTCGTAAAGATTCCGGGCGGAAAAGACCTTCCTCCAGCCGGCTTCCCGTCCCGATCTCGGGCTCCTTAGCACCGCGTGTGTGAATGGGGCGTGCGCGCGTGGGAAGGAAAGGCGGCGGGGTGTTTCCGAGGCTAAAGCCATAAATGATGTCAGCAGCTGGGCGAGGAATGGCCTCGCCTCGCCTCGCCTGGCCGCCGCCTTCCTCTAGAATTAGTTCTTGGGCCTGCAGTTCACCCCACCGACCGGGCTCGATCACATTTACGTCCAGGGACCTGGGACGCAGCATCCGCACCACCACCAAGAAGACGGAGTAAATCCTGGAGCTGATGATGCGGGGCTAATCGCGGGTTCACACGGAGGTCAGCGAGGGGGAAAGACTTCGGGGGGGGGGAAAGGTAAACGCACGCGCGCACCACCTCCGCCGACCGACGGGCGGGCGGGCGAGCGATTGCCGGTGCTGCCGCGAAGCCCGGCTCCGACGGCCGCCAGCGAGCGAGCCACGGGCCCGGCCTGCTTTCCGCGCGCCCGAGGGCGACTGGGCGGGGATTTGACGGCCTCGCCCGGGGAAGTCAGCGCGGTTGACGTCTTCGCGGCCTCTTTCCAAAGGGCTCCGTCGTGCGCGCCAGCGAAGCGGTCCCGGGGATCGATTACGGTCCCGGGCAACGGGCTTGGGCCGGTCTATCGGGGTGGGGGTGGGCGACGCCTTCCGCCGGGGTGGGATCGAAGGCCCATTGGTTTCGATAGGAAACTTTGAGGTGCGCCTGCCCAGGGTCGCGAATCGTCCTGGTACCTTGTCAAAACAGGCGAAAATAATGTCTGCGCGCACTCACCGCACACTGAGTCCGTCCAGGGGCCTTTCTGCACTTGGCCTTATTCTGGAACGGATCTCAGAACGTGGACTTGTTATCAGACTGTGGTAGACCCCAGCTGAAGCTTCCATAGTCTTCACTCGCATATGGACAACAGATCCCCGTCCCAAGATATACTCTGGAATAAGGGCTGGTGCAGAAAGGGCTCCGGTGCGGACAATGGCGAACGCCGGACCCTAAAACTCGGAGGGACTTGGTTTACGGAAATCCTGCAGAAGATCTGGGCTGAACTTGCTTCGGAGAAGTAATAGAGAGTATTACTATTAATAATAATAACTGCGTTTCTACCCGCATTTCTTCGGAAGAGTTCAGGGCCACGTCTCATTGGTCTTTTCCTTTTTATCCTTACAACGACCCCGTGAGGTAGGCCAGAGGAAGGCGGGACCTACCCCCCTGATGTGACGCTCGAACGACTCCGGTATCCCAGCGTCCCGATTCCTTCGGGTGCGAGCGCTTCGCTCGGAAGCGGCGTAAATCTGCCACTCCTTATGGCGTAGCGTCGCAGCTGCCGCTTGCCCGGGCGAGACGCTTTTGAGACGGTGTGACGCCGGAGTCACGCCCGTTCACGAAGGTATGGTAGGCTTGGGCTTCGAGGCGCTCCAAGGGGAGAACGATGCCCCCGAGGATCGGTTTCTTCGCGCGGGCACTTCGGATCGGGCGCGGGGCCGTCCTGCCGGCAATTCACAAGCGACGGGGATCCGGAGTGCGAGCCCGTCCCGGCGGACCCACGTTCCACGCGCCTCCACGGGGGGCTCGCAGCGCCTTCGCTTTCGAGGCCGCCAAGGGCCTTTGGGCAGCTCACCCTGCGGCCCCCCGCGAAGGACTCGCGCCGCTGCCCCCGTGGGAAGGGCGAGGGACCTCTGGGCACCGAGGCACAAAGGCGCCGGAGCCGAAGGGCGGGAGAGCCCGACGGAAAAGCTCGTGTGGGCGTGGACGGCGCGGGCGCCGCTTCCCTGGAACCTTCAGGAGAAGAAGGGCCGAGCGTCGAGCAGCCGGGCGGCCGGCATTTCCCTTCCGTGCCCGTGGACTCTGGGCGATGGCCAAACGTCGCGGAGCCGCATCACTGTCACGCCGGCCCACGAGCCCCGTGGGCCAGAAAGGGAGCCGGGGAGAGAAGCGGAGGCCCCTTCGAGGCCCGACTCGCGCACCGAGCGTCAGCCGCAGCCGCAGCCGCGGACGGGCGTCGAGCCATGCGGCCTGCTGGCGGGCGGACGCTTCGCTTTCTCGGCAAAAAGTGGCAGCCTTAGAACTGGTGTGAGGTTCCTTCCATCTGGCCCTCGCTCTCCTTCCTCATGAGTCCATCCTGCAGTTCCTGTTCTACACAAGGACTGAAGGTGTAGGCGCTCTGATCTGGGCCCTTTCCGCACTGGGCCTTATTCTGAACGGTATCTTGGCACAGAAACCTGCTCTCCGCGCGCTGCACAGACCATGGCAAATCCTGAATGGGGCCCACCGTAGTCTGCATTGGCATCCGGATGGCAGGGCCCTATTCCAAGGTAGAAGCTGGCATAAGGCTAAATGCAGAAAGGGCCCCTCCACGAATCATTTGCCTTGCTCTGGCTGCACTTGTCTCTTTTTGCCTATAGGAGAAGTGAGAAAAATGCCCCCACTTTAAGACAAAGCACCAGAATCTGGAGTCTGTAGCCATCAACTTGGTAACAATGAGGAAACAGTTTCAGTCTTAAAAATTAATAATCTAGCCCAGGGATTCCCAAACTATGGGTCGGGACCCACTGTTGGGTCGCGAGCGAATATTGAGTGGGCCCTGCCTGTAGAATTAAGTAATAAAAAAATTGTATTAAAACTTTGTTTGTTATTTGAAAAGTCCTTTATTCATATTGGTAACAGTTAAATTTCCTAGAGGTGGGTCCCGAGTTGGTAAACTTATATTAGATGGGTCGTAGCCCAGACAACTTTGGGAACCACTGATCTAGCCTGTGTTCAGATGATGCTAAAAAAAAAAAGGGGGGGGGGAGAATAAGAAGAAAGAAAAAAACCTCAAAAGGGCCTTTGGGTAATTCTTCACTAGCTGGTACACTAAGAGCCTCCTGGTGGGTGGGGGCTCTGTTTGGTTCCTGGCCAAAATGCCAGCCCCTGCGGAATCACCCTTAGGGCAGAATCCAGAATGGTCATGGGTGGGGGAGGGGACAGACTGCTGTGTGAATGGTCCCACCTGCAAGCCATTCCTAAAGTGCCCCAAAGGTACCCTTTCAGCCTTAAACGTGGGGATAGCAGTGGGCCTCCTCCGAGGTAACGGGACGTTTGCCTCTATTACATTCAAGAAGGGAAGTGCACAAATATTTGAAAACTGGGAGAAAAATACGGATTTTCGAATGATTCAGATGTGTAGATTCGTATCTGTCGTATACGAATTTGCCCAAAGATTATCTGTATCTTGCGCTTAAAATACGGGATTAAAACGGGATGCATACAGATTTTTCCGGCACGCCCACAGATACGTATAACAGATACAAATGTTGTTGACATTCGTATCTTTAAATACGAATCTAACATTTGAATGTACAGATTCAAATGTTACGGATTTGAATCGGATTTTAAGTCATTCACATCTTAAATATCCTAATCGAATTGGATTTTAGGACACTCAAATCTGCTCGGATTCGAATGTCAAAAAACATTCTTGCACATCTCTACATTCAAGGGGTCGTACAAGAATTAGGAGCAGCTGTAGGTCAGTGGTAGAGCAAACCACTTGAGTATCGCTGCCAAGAAAACTGCGAAGGGACTCCATGGAAATGCCCCATGCGGTCAACCGCAACTTGATGGCAACAAGCAAGAGCAACATTATTATTGGGAAAGCATAATACAGTACTGTCAGGCTAAGAAGCTCTAGGTCCAGATATCTTTCTCTTACACGTTGCCCTGGGGATAAAAATAGGGTGCTTGGCGTAATCCTCAGCACAGAGGTGGTGAGCCCGTGGTACAGTTAGTTCTCAGGCTTCCAGTGGGCTCCCTCGAGAGCACGTAGATTTCCGCTTGAGCTACCAGCTTACGCCGACGGCAATGGAAATGACTCCCGACTCTGGCACGTGAAAAAGAAAAGCCGCTAACGGGTGGATGCTGGCATTTCCTTCCCACTCGCAATCCACCTTAAGGGCGTTTCCGCCCTTTAATATGGATTTAGGAGTACTTTGGCGTGTGGATGCTATCCCCTCTAAACCGCTTCTGAGCCACTTTGTCCAAAGGCAGCCCTCTTTCCGAGGGTTCACGGTGCCAGGCTCGTCCTCTTCCATCCGAGGCTCCTCGGAAGCTCTGGGGAGTTTCCCAGCCGCCGAAACGGCGTTCAGACGTTCTGGAGCGCTCCCGGGTGTCACGTGCAAACAAGCGGCGGAGGGGCTGCCCGCCCGCCCGCCCGCCCGCTTTGAGAACGAACGAAAGCGGCTGCCAGGGTGGGGAGAAGAACAGAGCTCCTCTGTGGCGAGCATCGTGCGCGCGTCCATGCTTCCAAAAACACACGCGCGTCCACGCAGATCTTGGCTCGCCTTAACAAATGCGCATTGTTCGCGGCGAGGACCGTTGAAGCCGGACCCGATCCGACGACGCCTTGGGGCTCCCTTCCCCTCCGATCCTTCTCTCCCCCCCCCCAATCTGTTGAGGGCAAGAAGGAACTGGAGCTCACGACGGCAAGGATGGGGGGGGGCGAAGAAGGAAAGCCGAGGGACCCCTGGCCTATGTCGCCGGTTTCCCCAAGGGTGGCTTTGTTTTAATGACAAAAACCATAATAATAACTTGGACAAACGGGCGGGGGCGGGGAGAGAAACAGGAAAAGGGGGGGCAGGGGACCGCAATGTCTCTTCTGGCTTGCAACCCCCCTTGGGCTGACCTATATAAGCCCAGAGTCCTTGCGAGGTTGCAGAAGGGGTGACCCCCCTCCTCTCCTCTCCTCTGCCACCCCCCCCCCCGATGAGCCTGGGTGCCCGTTGGGTGCTGTCTCCGGCGGCCCGGCCCGCGGCGCTGGCATCACCCCCGGGGCCGTTTTGCGCGCTCCCAGGCGGTGACCCGCGGGCGACCCGCCGCGGCTCGGATCGTGACAGCTGAATGACCCTGCCGGGGCCTCGGCCAAGTTCACTGTCCCTCCTATAACGAGATGCGGTGCGCTGAGCACCGTTAATTAACGCGGGAGACCGTGATTGTCTCCCGAGGCCGGGCGGTTCGACGGTCGTCAGAACGCGGCGGGGGGAGAGGGAGAGGGAGGGAGGGGGCGGGCGGGCGGGCGGGGAGCGGGGAGACCTTCCCCTCTGGTCAAAGAGCGAAAGAGATCATTAAAGACGTCTTGGAAAAGGGTCAAGAAATTAACAGCCTAATACGAGCGCGATGACGAGCGAAGGGTTACGATGACGCTTCGTTTGCGAATGACCGTGGTTTGCAGGCGGGGGGGGGCTGTAGGGGGCCTGGGGGACCCGGAGGGGGCCTGGGGGACCCTAAGCTCCATCGAGGACCTCGGCGCCTCTCTAATAAACTGCGGATCTCTTAACAAAGGCGGTCACTCATTTAGGCCACAGTTGGTCCGAGCCGTCCACACGGTTCCCGTCGGCATCGAGGAAGGGCTGGTGGTCGTACCCTGGCTCGAGTTTTCTTTCTGTCGGTGCTCCGGCCCGGGTATAATCGCCTGGTTCACAGGCCACGAAAGAAACTCGCCCGGGGTGTTTTGATGCTTTCTAGAATCCAAGTACGGGTTCTTATACCTCTAAGGGAGGCAGCGACCCTCGCCGACGTCCCCTCTTTTGGCCGAAACGTGAACTGCCCAAGGGACTCGGAGCGGGAGGCCGGAGGGGAAAGTCACTTTGGCCGGGGACGGAGTCCGCACGCACTGAGCGCTCGTTGGGAGAACATTTATTTAGGGGAGCCTCTAAGCACGGCCCGTTGCTCTCCCGTCTGTTCTCTCACAACCGAGAGTCGCGCTTGTTCCGCGGCGTGTAGCCGAACACAAGGGGGTGAGACTGTTGCCGCAGCGAGAGCGCTTTCGACCTCGACGGTCAGCCCTCCGGCATCGCGCCGGGGACAGACGAGGCGAACGGGACGCGGGACTGCGGGACTGGGACCTTCACCCAGATTGGGCCGCGCCGTCGGTCAGCTCCCGGAGACCGCCTCCTTCCGTCCCTTGGTTCCGAAGTTCGGCCGCCACGCGAGGGGAATCGCCTAGGACGCCTTTCCGCCTCTTCCTCTCCGGTTGCCCCGCTAGACGGCCGGCGAGACCCGGGATTCTCACCGTCCTTGGGCAGCGTGCGGGGCAACTCCGAGCCCGTTCGCCCGCTGAATTCAAGGGCGCTTCCCTCCTCCGAGCACGGAAAGCACCCTAGAAGAGCGAGATTTACGTCCGGGCGAAGGTTTCAGTCCCGATCTAGGACGGGAAGAACCGAAGCGGAGTATCGATCTCGTGTCCCGAACCGCAGAACAGGGGAAGAGACTGAAAAGTCAATCTGGAATTGACACTCTTCTAGGGGCTCCGGGCTTTTGTCTGTTCTGCTCATGGGCGCCACGGGCATAACCTGCGCGGTCGCTCCGTCGTCCTGCGGTGCTGCATCCGTGGAAGGCGGGCAAGGAGGGCGGCGGCTTCTTTCGCACCCAAGGAGGAGGCGAAGAATCGGTCCGCACGGCGCACACGCTCCCTGCATCTCGCGTGAGCCCGACCCCTAGTTTTATTTATGGGGAAACATCTATGGGTGTTTTTCCATTTAGCACTAAAGGACCCATTAAGGGTCCTTAATAGGTCCTTAATGGGTCCTCTAGTGCTGGTGGGAAAACACCCTATATCCATATACATCTGTAGATAGGCACAGACACACATTTAGACACACATACCCATATATTTTTAAAAGCCATAAACAGGGAAAAAGCAAAAGTCCAAAACTAAAAGGCCTATGTTCTTATATCTATAGTTATATATATATACAAATATAAATATATCCTTTCCAAGGCTCTGGTTAAAAGGGAATCCCGGGGCAGAACTGAAGGGGGCTTTGGGGAGCAGTGAAGGGGCGGGGGTTGTGCTGATTAAAGTTAGTCATTGACATTTGGCCGTTGAGTTTGGGTCTCCACTCCCCTCCTTCCTCTCGGTTTACTACAAAGATTCACCTTAATGACAAGGTCAGAAGGGCAGGCGCTTCCGGGTCACTAGAGGGTCAGCCTGCCAGCAGCGTTTAAGTTAGTATTACAGGCAATTTCTTGACAGGGAAGAAACAAAAGCGGAGCTACCTTAGCATCCTGACCCTGATATTTAATTTATAAGCCCTGGCTTTCCCTGGCGATCCCTCCACATCCAGGTAAGCTAACCTGTGGAGGAACTGGTAGCTGGATTAGGATGGTTCAAGGGAACCCTAAATCTCTGTGACTTCCCAGGGTGGTTTTTCAGAGGCTCCAGCACTACTCAAATAGTGTTCTAAGGCAGAATAGAAAGGGAGGGAACTGAATTTATACATCAGAAAAACTCTTTATACCTCCCTCAAAGGAAATACTTTAGCGGGGGGGGGGAAGGGTTAATTCTAAGTTGGATAATTTCTGGTAGTAGTTAAATAAAGTCCTGGACTCTATTACAATGATCAAAATGTTGATTGTCCACCCTTTAGTCCTCTTACTTGACTTTTTACTTTATTTTAGCCCTAAATAATTTTACACTTATGTCTTGCTTTTCGTTCTAGGATCATGAAGTGATCCCTGATGGTTGTCAGCTTCCCTGCAAGGAAAGTAAAACAGAGATGGCTGCTTGAGAGAACCCTGATATCTCAGGGCTAAATGCATATTTTATATATAAAATAAAAATGACAAAGAATCAATTACCAACTTCAGAATTTGCAGCCCTTCTATTCATGCCCCACAGGTGGCATAACATATTTGCATAAATAAACCTAAACCCTGAAACAAAATTAACCAAATGCCAGGAAGAGAGTTCTAGGAATGATCTATCCAAATTAATGTAGGTAAAATAATAAAGAATTATAAACATTATTTTGGATAGATCATTCTTGTTGTATTGGTTGTTCCTTATTATTTTGTATACATTAATTTGGGTAAATCGTTCCTGGAACTGTCTTTCTAGAATAATGTATTAGTAACCACAAAAATTTATATCTAAGACAAAATCAGAGCCAAATCATAACACCCTCCCCTTCAAAACATTCATGTGTCCTCACCCCATAAAAATAATGGAAATTAAAGGCAACAGGAAACACCTAACAAAGGGCATAAAAAAGAAAGCCAAAAGTCTCAAGGTGTTTTTGAGTAGACATTTTAATTGCTCAAGCAATTTCAGCTGCGAGTGTTTGCCAGAGGCTCTACAAGGTTAAAAATAAAAAAATAAAACAGTGTTTTTGCAATATACAGTTTCTTACAGGACCACAAAATGAACCACAATTTGACTATCAAACTGCTTTATTAATATAAAACATACTTACAGAGTGGAAGACTATAAGCACTTAACAGAAACTGTAACTTGCCAACAAACAAAATAACAATATTACAAAATATAGTGTGAACTTTAAATCATGTTCACTATCATTCAGTTTAACAGTGGCCCATGAAGTTATATTAATTTCATTTTAAGGGAGAGAATCAGAAGTGGGTTTAGCAGAAAAATAAATTAAAGGAGATCAATGGGTGTTTTTCCACCGCGCTCCTTTAATCTGGATCTAAGAAGTAGATCCGGATTAAGGGAAGTACCCAATGTGTTTCCATGGGTGGTCTAGCACCCAATAGCAATGGGTGCTAGCCTCCCTGCCATGGAAACACCGGAGGACCCATTTGGAAATCCGGATCTACCCATGAGGGGTCTGCTTGTCACTCCAGGTCTTTGCGGGGAAGGGGTGCAATCTCCAAAGCGGCTTCGAAGTCATTTTGAAGTCACTTTGAAGTTATTTCGAAGTCACTTCGAAGTCTGTGGAAAATAGCTCCTTTGAAGTCTGTGCTGATCTTCGGGGTGAACTTTGAAGTGACTTCAGAGTCACTTCGAAGTTCACTCTGAAGATCAGCACAGACTTCAAAGGAGCTATTTTCCACAGACTTCAAAGTGACTTCGAAATGACTTTGAAACTTAGGTTTTGGGACTCTCCCCCCCCATGGATGTCCCTCCCCCTAGCCTTCTCTAGACCCCATTGCCACACAAACGTGGAAATAGGCTCTGTTTAATCTGGATTTTCTGGCTGAAGATCCCATTGTAGAAGGTCTACAGAAAATCCAGATTAAAGCCCAAAAAGTACCCATACGATCCAGATTTCCCAAGGCGCAATGGAAACAAATGTGTCTCTAATGGGTGCCATGGTAGAAATGGGGTCATCTGGCTCTCACTCAAATGGGTCCTTAATGGGTGCTAAAATGGGTACTAAGTGACCGTGGAAAAACACCCATACTGTATATCCAGAAAGGATTACTTTGCAGTGTGTCCTTGCACTAGCAGGTTTTGAAATATGTTTAAGGCCCTTTCCGCTTGTTCTCCTGGTGCAAAAGCTGACTTAATCCTAGGATGCATCAGGCATCTGCAGCACAGCATGCAACTTCAGCTGCTGGGATGGTAGCCAACATTTGCACTGTAAGCACCATCCCCATCCGATTTGTACAGCACCCGCCTCCAATCCGGATCCACGCCGCATGTGCGGAGGCATGGGGCGAGGGGTAGATCATCTACCCCGTAAATCTAGATCTCCTGGGGATCCGGATTTGGTAAAATCCTGTACTTCGGGCCGGGAGATCCGAATTTCTTTGCCCCTGTGCGGAAGCAGCCAAAGAAAACAGTGCCAGAAATCACTATTGGCCAAAGGAAATGTTGCCACGGGTGAGAAGTGCAAGTGGTTTCACCTCACTCCACCCATACACACACATGAAGAAAACCTGGGAAAGTTCCCGTCTTCAGTGCTAACTTACAAATGCATGACTTACGTGAGTTGCACATGACCCCAATCCTACATAAATACCACAGTCACAGACAAATGAGAGTTGTGGTTCTTAAAACTGCAGACAGCAAGGGCTGGCTGTATAATGCAAATATAATGCATTTTCCCTACAGACTGCAAATTAAACATTGGGCCAATAGTTTCGTTTCATGGCAGGAGGTAGGGTTCCAGTTCTTTTCACAGCTGTTGGGTTTTTTGGATCAAGGAAATTCACAGGAAATCTCTGTACCCTAAACTTTTGCTCATCTGATAATTATTAAAAGGAACAATGCTTCAGTGAGTGGGGAAAGAGTGATAATGGGTTTTCTTTTTCATTTCATTGTCCACAAAGTTTGACCCGTGTTCTGGAGCATGTGCAGGTGTCTTTGCTCTTAAAACCAGATAATCAGACATCTTTTATCTCTAAAGCTCTCCTTTTATAGGAAGCATCCCCACACGGTAACTAATGTAGGAGATCACCTGATGGACTACATTGCCACCTGGGCTGGGGCCAAAGACCATCCAATCAACTCTATTTGAATGAGATATAAAAAGAGGGTGATAGACTGAGCTTCCTGTTTACAGTCACAATTTGCTTCTTGGGTTTGCCACTTGAGTTTGTGTATTGACTAAGTCTCCTTTTTCTCCTTTGTCATGGAGTAAGATGAATGATATTCCTAGTTCTTGGAGGGGGAAATAGTCATACCCTCATAGCAAATATGTGCAAATATGTTCTACTCTTGTTTATCTCTGTGAAGTACAGGATTTATTTTGAATCTCAATAAACTTCTCACACACTTGAGAACAACAGGGTACATGTATCTGGATGCGATTTGTATTTTGTGTTGCATTTTCTCTGCTAGATTTTAGCTTCCTTTTTTATCCTTGGAATTCACCGAGGTACACAGTTCATTCCCGGCATCAAATATTATATTGCCCTGCTTTTATTCCATAAAGGAATTTTATGCTTTTAGTTTTGATGCTGACAGAATCGCTTGTTGACTCAGACAAAGTTCTCCATTTCTTGAGTGGTTCGCACTTTTATTTCAGACACTTTTGTGAGCTAAGGGAAATTATGGAGATAATACTTTGTTTCAGCCTTTTTGCATTTCTCACTCTCATATGTGGTGGGTGTCTGCAGGCAAAGGAGGAATTTGTTGATTTTTACTGTTTCCCACTAGAAATGTGCCTAAAAGTTTTTTTTTAAACCCTAGTGCTGCTCAATTTGAACTCAAACCTTTTCAAGAGGGTTGAATTGAACATTCAATCTGTTCAAACATACTCTAAAGCACAAAGTGAATGGTTTGATGTGAACCTGGGTGTTTAACTGGTTTGATAAGATCCCGCAATGTTGTTCAAGATTGAACTACCCCCCCCAAAAAAAACCTGGGGGTTGTTTAGTTCAAATTTGATCCAATTGAACACCAGTTTGAATCAAACTGTTTGGCATACCTCTATTTCCTATCCGAGAAAGTAAAGAGAACCCAACAATATGGCAAGATGTAAAGATTTCTTCCATGAACCGAATAATACCTAAAGTATAAAAATAGTAAATGTCCCGCAGTGTAAGGATATAGGGCTGTAATAAAAAAAAGTATTTACCCCCTTCCTAGTCAAAGTCCATGTTCAAATCCTATTAAGTTGCTGGCAGTTCATGCTCAAGGGCCTTCCAATATGGCTAAACTAAAGCAACTCTGGAAAGAAGAGTGGGGCAAAATTCACAGTCCATCTTGCCCAGCATCCTGTCTCACGAAGTGGCCCACCATTGCTTATTGGCATTCTCAAGCAGAAGATGAAGGCTGAACCTTCACCTTCCTCCAAAATGGTGCGAAAGCTATCAGAAATATTCCGTTGCAAGTTGTTGATACTAAAGCTGACAGAATCAGGTATTAAATTTACGGGGACAATTATTTTCTCAAATGGATGATATAGTCACAAGTCTAATAAGTTCTTATCCTCTCTCGCTGACAATTTCATGTACCAAAAGATGGTGGAGGAAACAAGAGGATTGGCTATCCTTGATCTAATTCTTACCAACAGAGAGGAAATGGTTGAGGATATCAGAGTTTCTGGGGCATTAGGAGGCAGTGATCATGTTATCCTTGAATTCTGGATAATAAGGGAAGGAAAGCATGAGAGGACTCAGACTTCAAAGTTGGACTTCAGACGGGCAGATTTTGATGGACTCCGGAGGAGGTTAGGAGGGATCAAATGGTTAAATGTACTAAAGGATAGAAATGTCCAAGAAGGATGGGATATTCTGAGAAATGCAATATTAGAAGCGCAATCATTAACAATTCCTCAAAGAAGGAAGAATGGAAAACATCTAAAGAGACCAGGGTGGATAAACCTAAAACTTAAAAACTTGATAAAAAAGAAAAAAGAAATGTTTAAGAAATGGAAGGAGGGATACATATCTAAGGAGGAATATAATGAAATCAGTACAATCTGCAGGGCAAGTATCAGAAAAGCTAAAGCTAAAAATGAACTGAGGCTTGCAAGAGAGACTAAAAACAATAAAAAACGGTTTTGGGGATATGTCAACAGCAAAAGAAAAGTCAAAGAGGTTTTGGGAAGTCTGCAGGGAGAGAATGGAGAAGTGATCGAAAGTGATCTTGAGAAGGCAGAGATTCTGAACTCCTATTTTGCACCTGTTTTTTCCAAGAGGGATAATGTACATGCAACAGTCCTTCACTGTACTGATGAAGGACTAGGAGAATCAAGACACAAAATCAACACTGAGAGAGTAAGGGAACACTTAGCTAACTTAAACGAATTTAAGTCCCCGGGTCCAGATGGATTACATCCTAGGGTACTGAAGGAATTAGCAGAGGTAATTGCTGAACCACTTGCTGTAGTCTTTGAGAAGTCATGGAGAACAGGAGAAGTCCCAGACGATTGGAGAAGGGCAAACGTTGTTCCTATCTTCAAAAAAGGGAAGAAGGTAGACCCAGGGAACTACAGGCCTGTTAGCCTGACTTCAATACCAGGAAAGATTCTCGAACAAAGTATTAAACAACACATATGTCAGCATTTGGATAGGAATTCAATAATTAACAGTAGTCAACATGGGTTTGTATCAAACAAGTCGTGTCAGACTAACTTGATTTCATTTTATGACAAAATCACTGAATGGGTTGATCAAGGAAATGCAGTAGACATAGTATTTCTTGATTTCAGCAAAGCATTTGACAAAGTGTCTCATGTGATCCTCATTGAAAAATTGATCAAATATGGGTTTGACAAGGCAACTATAAGGTGGGTTCAAAACTGGCTTAGTAATCGTACTCAAAGAGTGGCTTTAAATGGCTGCACATCCAAATGGAAGGAAGTGTCAAGTGGAGTACCACAAGGTTCTGTCCTGAGCCCAGTTATGTTTAATGTTTTTATAAACGATCTGGACGAGGGAGTTGAAGGGAAACTGATCAAATTTGCTGATGACACAAAGCTAGGGGGGATTGCAAACACCAGAGAAGAGAGAGAGAGGATTCAAAAAGATTTAGAGAAACTCGAACAATGGGCTGCAACTAATAAAATGGTATTTAACAAAGAAAAATGCAAGGTTCTGCACCTGGGCAAGAAAAATGAAAAAAGCACATATACAATGGGGGGAATTCGGCTGAGCAGCAGCACATGTGAAAAAGACTTGGGTGTCCTGGTAGATCATCAACTGAACATGAGTCAACAGTGCGAGGCAGCTGCAAAAAAGGCAAACGCAATCCTGAGGTGTATTAGGAGAAGCATAGAGTCCAGATCACGTGAAGTTATTATCCCCCTCTACTCTACCTTGGTCAGACCTCATCTGGAGTACTGTGTCCAGTTCTGGTCACCCCAGTTTAAAAAAGACGCTGACAAGCTGGAGCAGGTTCAAAGGAGAGCTACCAAGATGGTGAACGGTCTGCAAACCATGTCCTATGAGGAACGGCTTAAGGAACTAGGAATGTTTAGTCTACCAAAAAGAAGACTGAGAGGAGACATGATAGCTGTCTACAAATACCTCAAGGGTTGTCACAAGGCAGAGGGATCAGCCCTGTTCTCACTCTCTCAAGGAAGGACTAGAAACAATGGGGTGAAACTGCAGGGGAAAAGATTTAGTTTAGATGTTAGGAAAAAATTTCTAACAGTAAGAGTGATCAACCAGTGGAACAGGCTGCCACAGGAGGTGGTTGGTTCCCCTTCGATGGAGGTCTTCGAGCAGAGACTGGACGGCCATCTGTCTGAGATGGTTTAGGAGATCCTGCCTTGAGCAGGGGGTTGGACTCGATGACCCAGGAGGTCCCCTCCAATTCTACCATTCTATGATTCTATGATATAGGTTTTTAGGATAACATTTTTCTTTCAATAAATGAAATGTTCCTTCGAAAGCTGTAGTTTGTATGTACTCAGGATTTCTCTTGCATTAAATTCTGTTTGAAGATCCAAAACAAATAACGGTAACAAATTTGTGAAAACAAAAGAAACTAAGAAGGGAAGAAATGCTTTGTCATGGCACTGTTAAGTCTGTGTTGATTTGGACATGGAAATGTCAACTGCAAATGGAAGTCTTGTGAACATGGAAGTCTTATGATCCAGGATGTTTATGTATTATTTACTTATTCTAAGCATATATATCCAGTTCTTCACCTGAAGCTCCCAGGGTAAGTCTTCTGTTGTGATACTAATGTGTGGTCAATGCACAGAACACGATAATCTCTCATGTTGCACAGTTGTCTGTAGCCTTGGTTATGCTGGGTCTGGAAAATGAGTAATCCCCACTGTGTTTGAGCCTTGCAAAATCGCATTACCAAAATAATTGTCCCCAGTGAGGAACTGATTATTTATTTGGCTTATATACCATGAATTTCAAACGACTCTACACAGTTTACAAATTAAACCATGACAAAACAAATTAAATGAAAGTCTTTCCCCTCTTAGTGTCATAGAATGAAACCATTGGATTGCTCGTTACAGTTTTGAATTTTGTAGCTTTCAATAAACCTGGACTTGAAATGGCGTACAGAAGTCAAGCAGGTGCAAAAGGAAAGATGAAAGAAAGTCTGTACATTAACAAATCATACAGAGGACACTATATGATGTTTATCTGTCCATATTTCATCCAGATATCTCTTACTTATTCTGCATTATTTGGCCAATCCAGAATAAGCCACATCCAGCCACATGCTTGAAGGACCGTTTTCGCATGGTGAATGTTATCCAGTGCCATGTTGGGCTGGGATTGTTTTAATTAGGTGCCCAACAGTAGCCTACTTTGTGTCCCTGGTGAAACGGTAGCAGGCCCCTTGACCAAAATAGACTATGGGCATTTCTGCACTTAACTTCCTATCCCCTGGATGGGGAAAGTGCATTTCCTACTAGTGCGTACTAGCATTTGCACTTGGAACACCAGACATGCCATGTGCTCCAGGGAACATCTGGGTGCCACCACCTTGTTTTTGGAGCCCAGCCTGACTGTGCATGCATCGTCGCTGTTGCCACAGCAATGGTGACACTCCACACGTGCACAGTCACGTTTGGGGTCATCTGAGGTGCCAATGCGCTTGCACAGCAGCTGAAATGGTGCAAATGGTGGTGGTGGTGGACACAACAGGTAAGATTCTGGTTAGGGTTGGGATGCGTGTGATGTACAATTTTGTGTACCACCACTAGTAGATGATAGGGTAACATCTGGTAAGGCAAGAGGTGTTTCTGGGTTGGAAATGCTTCCTGCAAGTGCAAATGTTCCTTACCTGATGTAACCCTACCATGTACTATGTGGCAAAATGTGAATTGGCCCCTGATCAGCCCATCCACACATTAGTGGCTCGTCTGCTATGCCACACTGGAGTACTGTTGACTACAGTGCCTGACAGAAGTTCTGTCGCTTATCCATGTTGTTGAAACCAAAGCCTATAACCTGACTTAAAATTCATCCATTGGTTTTAGAAATGACTCATATGAAAGCTGAAACCCTCCCAAATGAGGTTTTTAAAAAGAAAATAAATTTGCTTCACTGCTGAAATATTGATCATTTAATGAACACAGAAAGGTCAGATTTTGGCTAGACAAAAGTTTTGTCGCCTTGTCATATAATGCACCTAATCCTAGTTTACAGCCTCACCTGTGCTCACTAATTGATCAGATAATTAGTGGGTGTGTATAAAAAGAACTTCAGCACTCCAGACCTTCACTTGAACTGCAACTTGACCTCTGACAACATGCCAAAAATCCACCCTGCGACCAAAGCCTTGATTATCAGGAGACTGAAGACCAGATCCTCCGCAGAGGTGGCTGGCACCTTTAATGTGTCTCAGCGTCAAGTACAAAGAATTAAAAAAAGATTTGAAGAGACTGGAGATGTTTTTGACAAGCCCAGGTCTGGCAGACCCCACAGGATGACTGCTCAGGAGGAACGTTTGTTGGTTTGAAAATCAAAAGCCATCCCTTCTTCCACTGCAGCAGAGCTCCAACAGGCCTGGTCACCTCAAGTCCCTGTGGCAACTAGAACAGTTTGTAGGATTCTGTCTCGAAATGGCCTCCATGGTCGAATCAGTGCCCAGGAGCCAGCACTAAACAAAAGGCAGTTAAAAAACTGTGTGGTATTTGCCAAGGCCCACAGCCTACTAAACGGATGGACGCTGGAAAAGTGGCAGAAGGTGGATTTCTCAGATGAATCTTCAGTTGAATTACACCACAGCTGCCGCAAATACTGCAGGAGATCTACTGGAGCCCGTATGGATCCAAGATATACCCAGAAAACAGTTAAGTTTGGTGGTGGAAAGATCATGGTCTGGGGTTACATTCAGTATAGGGGTGTGCGAAACATTTGCAAGGTGGAAGACAATATCAATAGCCTAAAATATCAAGACGTATTAGCTACCTCTTACATTCCCAATCATAAAAGGGGTCAAATTTTGCAGCAGGATGGTGCTCCATCTCATACATCCATCTCTACATCAAAGTTTCTCAAGACAAAGAAGATCAAGGTGCTCCAGGACTGGCCAGCCCAGTCACCAGATATGAACATCATTGAGCATGTTTGGGGTAGGATGAAAGAGGAAGCTTGGAACACAAAACCAAAGAATCTTGATGAACTCTGGGAGGCATGTAAAACTGCATTCTTTACTATTCCTGATGACTTCATCAATAAATTGTATGAATCATTGCCGAAACGCATGGATGCAGTCCTTCAGGCTCATGGAAGTCACACAAAATATTAAATATGGCTCTAATAGCACCACAACTTCATTCACCAATGTTATGAAACATATCTTTGTATTTGAAGTGAATTATCTGTTTGATTTTCACATTACTTTTTGTGGGCGACAAAACTTTTGTCTCGCCAAAATCTGACCTTTCTGTGTTCATTAAATGATCAATATTTCAGCAGTGAAGCAAATTTATTTTTTAAAAAAAAAAAAACCTCATTTGGGAGGGTTTCAGCTTTCATATGAGTCATTTCTAAAACCAATGGATGAATTTTAAGTCAGTTTATAGGCTTTGGTTTCAACAACATGGATAAGCGACAGAACTTTTGTCAGGCACTGTATCTATAAAAAGTCATTTAAGCATTCAGGATATGTTTTCAGGTTTGAGAATACAAGATGCCAAAGAGACTGAGACACCCGTGAAAGTCTTCAAGTGTATCTCGATAAGGTCCACTGCTGTTGTCGAGATTGTGTCATTTGTGTTCGTGTGCCCTGTCAGACATTAAGAAGGGATGTTAGGTTATGAATACCTGGTGGAGTACAAAACTTCTTAGATCCAAAGCAGAGGTTAAAATGACCTTGAGTGGAATATTAAGAGGATTTTATATGTCCATGATGTGTGTCCCTTATTCCTGCCAGAAGTTATTTATCAGTGGAGTGATGTGTGTGCTAAGAAATCTCCTAGCCACCATCCTAAGTACTCAAATGGTTCAGATTCTTAAGCCACTCTTTCATATAGGACTGTGTGAATGAGACTCTCTTTGCTATTTTCTTATCTCTAGGAAGTGAGGTGGATATACTCTGGAATTGTTTATTATTTGTAATAAACTTTTAGATTTTTCTTTTATAAAACCCAATCTCTGTGTGTGCTGCTTGTGTTAAAAAAAACTCAGACAATAAATCAAAGATGGGATTAAAGGAGACTTGCCTGGAAATATTAGTCAGGCTGCATTCTCACTGGGTTGCATAACATGAATGTTCTCAGGAAAGGGCATCCGTCTTGGATTCACCCCAATAACTTAGGCATCTGATTGTGTGATAATGGTGCACTCTTAAGTCAGCTTCAGAGCATCACATGGGTGACCAAATTCAACTTTAGAAGGCAATGCTGAAGATGGCGCCTTTAAATTGCTCCCCTTCCTAAGATGTGTTTTCATCAAGATGGGAACAGTTCTCATCTGGGAAACCGTGCATCATGCTCTATTCCTCTTCTCTCCTTGGCACAGATGGAGTGCCAGTCACTTTCCTACCCTATTGTTTGGGGCGACCTTTAGCAATGTGGCTTTCAGGGATGGTCCCAAGGTCACCCATCATTAGCAAACAGGCAATGCTTATTTAATTGTCTGACTTTCAAGCAATTGGATTTTGCACATAATCAATGGGCAGTAGACACTCCTGCTTCCCCACCCACCTTTACTTTTCCTCCCTTGCAACCAAAACATTGTTGCACAAACCTTAAGAATGGGCTAGTTTATAGTCATAGTTGCAGGTTCCACAAAAATATGCAACCATACACTGAAAGCTTCCGTTCCATTCATCAGCTGCCAAAGCACCTTAGGGCTCAGTTTCTTCTGGAAGAAAAGAAATTGGGATTCATATTTTGATCACTTTTGAGGATGGGGACAATCTCTGGATATAAGACAGATAATTGTAGTGTCACAATTTAACAGTGAAATAAAAAATGTTGAAACCAAACACAAATACATTTTACAAGGTGGGGGTAGATATGATCACGCACCGCTGCTCATCTCCTCCATGAACACACATGGGCCGCATCCCCATTAGAAGCTTAATCCAGTTTCCCTAAACCAAAATAACAGAACCAGATGCAAACACAAATTTGCCTGATCCCATTACTTTCAGCCAGAATCGCATTCAATCCGGATTCTGATGACGTACGTGATTCAAGGGGGGACTCCAGTGGCTACTTTTTAAAAACAGCTTTTCGGGGCTGCCCTGTCCTCTTCCTCCTGGCATGAACGCGCCACCCATAAGGGACCCCTTCATGGAGCCTAGTTGGGTGGCTGGGTGGCTGCTGCTTGCCTAAATGGAAGAAAAACGGCAGCAGCCAGCCAGCAATTCTTTCCCCTCCTCTCCTCATTGCTCAGGGCATGCAGCAGCAGCAGCAACTCAAGCCCCCTTCACCTGTCACCATCAACAGCCTTTAAAACATTCACACATCTCACCCAAACTTCGGCTGCTTTCCTCCCTTTTCCCTTTTTTAAAGGTCAGAACTTTCAATGGCAAGATCGTTATCAGGTGTGAAGTGCTTGGATTGCTACAGTGTAGCAGCTGCTGCTTTAAGGGGTGGATTTCTACAGCTTGCTTTGGAAGCAAGCTATTGGGGGAGGGAAACTCTCATCCCTTAACAAGGAAGGGTTCCCACAGTAAAAAATGTAAAACATTTCAAGCGCATGAACCGGAGTGAGACCTGTTGAAATGAGGATTAACATTTACAACGCTTTGGGGCAATTTAACACGCGGAAAGCGTGTTAAGCCAAACTGACGTGGGGTCTGCGAGGAGGATTGAAAATGGTTTGAAACTGAAATAAGGTTGTAATGGGGATGCGGCCATGTTCTTCACTCTAGATGAGAAACTGATTATTCTTACTTGTCATCATCTGCATGATAAGGAAAACCTGTATGAACTATGGGGTGGGCCAGAAGGAGGGAACATGAACTAGCAATAGGATGTTATAAACGTCTAAGCTGGGAAACTGATGATACCTTCTTAAGGAGGTCTTAAGGATAATACCAAAAATATGTAGTCACACACATACACAAAACTGAATCAAGGCACAGCCCAAATTCAGAGCTATATTGTCTTGACTGTTGTCCTCAGACTAGGAGCTGTTCCGCCCTGGGTCCCATTGTTTGCTTCCAGTGAGCTCCCAGATGAAGCATCTGCACTGGCAAAAGCCATTTCCAACTTAGAAATGGCCCCATCCGTGCTCCACACATTGACTTTCCATGTCTGCCAGCAAGACCACCTGCACTATTTTATATAATTTTATATACTTCAATCAGGTCCCCTCTCAAACGCCGTCTCTCCAGACTGAAGAGGCCTAGACGTTGCAGCCTGGTTTCGTAAGGGAGGTGTTCCAGACCCTTAATCATTCTGGTTGCCCTTCTCTGCACCTTCTCTAGTTCCACAATATCCTTTTTGAGGTGTGGTGACCAGAATTGTACACAATACTCCAAATGTGGCATGCCAGATGGTGGTATCAAAACACGTTTCCACACTCCAGGTATGTCTGTGGACATGGGGTGGGGGCTGGGCTGGGCTGGGCTGGCAGATACCAGCATTCATTAGTGTGAATGTTTAGCACATGCATGGGGAACTTTGACCTTTGACGTCCATGGACAGATGGCAAAGTGTGAATTTCTCCCAGCCCTAACCAATGCACCAGTCAAGATATTGCATGAAATGGAAGCTAACCTTCTAAATAAATGAAGACAAAACAGGGCTGCTATTTGACAGTATTTATTCTTGCTCATGATGGAATCTTGAGAGTTAAATCCCCTAGAGCAGAGTTACTCTGAAAATATCTTCTTGTCTTTCAGCTTTGAGAGCTTGGTCATCTCCACAGGACAGCTTCAATTGACAATGCTATGAAGCAACCCAAGGCAGACAGAATTGTTGCATTTTGAGCTTTTGTCGCCGCAGTGATTGGAAGCCTTCCTTAGGGTTGCACTACTTCCAGCTACGGCTAGAGGGCGCCCATACAGTTACCAACTGCCTGGATGTGAAATGCTGGACAGCTCAAAAACTAGTAGATCAGATACACGTTCTCTGCAGAAAAACATTTTTGACACTTAACTGCTTTGGGATGGTGGCAAGCATTCACACTGCAAGTGCCAACCTATCCCAAACTTTACCCAGCCCTACCTGGATCTGGGTGATGTGTGAACAGTTCCATCAGGGAGCATCCACCTTGCCATAGCAACAGCCATGTGCACCGGGCCATTGCTAGAGCAACTGGGGATGCAGCGTGCAACCACGCAGCTGCAACTGCACTGCCCAGCACCCCCATAGCCATTGCACAGAAAATAATGGAAAGGCTGCATCGAAGGGTTAACCGTACCGTTTTTACTGCTCCACGCTAACAGGGCATCTCTCAGCCACCCTGGGATGGAGCATTCACTGCAGGGTGGGTATGCTCCATGCCAGGGCATGCAGAGCCATCCTGATCGCCATAGTGTAGACAAGCTCCAAATCATGTACATCTTTCCCTGGGCAAAACCCCATCCATAAACTTAATATCTCAACTGGAACTGATCTTGAGGCAAGACTAATTTATGCAAAGCTTGCCTTGTGTTCTTTGAGAGGCAAAGCTTAGTAGTGGCTTCAAAAAATGTCTATTGGAAACAGAAATCAGAAGTCACAGAGATGTTTAAAAACAAACACTTGGCACTAAAACAGCATCCTGTATACTTGAGCATTTATTTTATCCAAATAAAATAAAATAAGTCCATATCCGTTCCTCTGTGTCTACATTATGGCTGCCAAATGGACAAAGTTGTGGTTCCCAAACTTCTAAATGAGATGGTCCAAGGGAAAAGGAAGAAAGTGCTCTTTCAAGTTTAGTACAGCAGATTCATATAAAAGGAAATTTCAGCACATTGCAGGCTATGGCTGGTCTTGTACACTGTTACTAGCGGTATGGGAGCTTCTTCTCTTTTCTACCTGCCCACCTTTCTTTTATAGCATTACTATTTATTTCAAAACCATGATAATTCTGCAGCTACCACAAAGTGCTTTCCGAAGCTTCCAGAGAGACTCAATAAATACTCTGTCCTACAGAGAGCAACAGAGATTCCGTGATAGAACAGGAGATTGTTCACAATTCCTCAGCATTGGCTCACAGTCAGCAAGGTTCGTTGGGGGCCCAAGAGGTGCATCAATCAGTTATGACCACGTTCTACATTTCAGGCACAACCCATGAAACACACTGGAGAGGCAGTGAAGTGGGTCTGTTTGCACCGTGCAAAATATGCACTCACACATTTGCATCTACACACACACTGAAAGGGCTTGAGGGTGTGTGGAGGGACTTCCACGGCACAAAAGTTTCCATGCATAAGAAGCAATTCTAAGGTTACTTCTCATGCACTGAACTGGCCCTTTGCGGTGACGAAATGCTGTGTGATTGCTTGTGCACAGCAGCCCCAGCCATGGCTGTGGAGCCATCAAGCTCCTTGATAACACTGCTTGAGACTGTGAGAGCAGTCTGATCTGGTAGAGATGCCTTCACCAGTTATCTCCCAGCAGGTAAATGGAGACAATAGACGGTGGCCTGAGCACTGCTGTGGAGACGAAACTGGCAGAGCGGTGTCCTCTCCCCATGAGGCTCATCAGTAGGCAGGCGATTAAGTGCAACTCAAGTAAGTGCAAGTTCACTGCTTGGTGGACTGTCTCATATAAGCAAAGGAGCATGCTCTTTCCTTTCAGCCAATTCAGCAAGTCCACTCTTGGGTTAGATAACGCGAAAACAAAATGACGGATCACTTTGACGTTTTCTTGTTACACTCTGAAAGTGGATTGATGCAAGATTAACATTTAGGTGTGAACACAACCCAGGAAGAATAAGTAATTAAAAAGCACACAGGTGTGTGGCCCAAACCAAACCCACTCCACGCTGGTGTCTCCCACGGTGCAGCACTGCAGTTTGCATAATCAAGTAAAGTAGTATTTAGAATTAAGGTCCATCATTAACAGCATAATCTGGCAGATGAACAGGCTTCAGAGTTAAGTCCCATAACCTAATAAGACATGTGAGTCTTATTTACAGGACTGTATCATGGATTAGGGAGTATCTTAATTCAGTAACAGAGCATTTGTTTAACAGGGGGAAAGTTTCAAATTCTTTCCTGGGCATCCTTCTGGAACAAGACAATGGCGAATCACTTTGGTGTTATTGCCAAGAAAAGTAATGGATGGGTTTAGATAGTTAGTAGGACCTGAGCTCAGCTTCAGGGCACCTATACTTTTACCTAGCATCACTTAGAAGGTAACTTATTTTCTCCCTTTAGAATACAGATATGGTATAATGGTGATCCCCTTACTGAAACGATGCAGGACATAATGGTATTTGAAGATAAGGAATCAGCTATGTAAAGGGTTATGTGCAGGCTTTCACAGCTGGTTTCAATCTGCTTTGTAGCTTTTTTTTTTTTCTGTTATGACAAACAAACAAATAAAACTATACAGAAACTATATAGAAACAAAACTATAGAAACAAACAAAACAGCATCAACAGATTACAACCAGGAAGAGACCAATGCCACACTAACTGCCAAGCACTCAACACAAACCTATAAGGAGGGAAACAAGTTCTAAGGGGACACCAGTTGCTTTTGACTCTTCTAAGAGCCAAATCCTCTGAGGATGGATATCGCAGCAATATACAAAAGCTCAGGTTGTCAGAAAAAATCTGGAACAAAGAAGAGCAAAATGGTTATAACTCAGTGGTAAGAGCACTCACTTCAAGTAGAAAAGACTCCACTTTCAAATACAGCATCTCCAAATAAGGCTGGAAAAGGCACCCTACCTGGAAGGTGAAATCCCAGAAAGTGGCTGCCAATCAGAGTAGACAATATCAATCTATATAGACTAATAATCTAATTTCACACAAAATCATCTCCTGTGTTCCTAAACTGTGTTTTACTTAGTTTCCTATTAATTTGTCCTTTATAGCCAAGTCTGGATTTAACTTGAAAAACCTTTGCCTGTCTACTTTTCATCCATGCTTCTTGCTCTCATACAGAGATGGGTGTCAGTTCCTTGTCTCAGAGCTACCCTGCCTTTGATTGGACTCCTCTTCACTGAAGAATAGAAACCCTGCCTCATAGGACTGTGATGACTGAGGGAACAGCTCACTCCAACCCATCATACAATTCCTATCAGCCTTGACAACTGGCTGATCTAGTTGGGGTTGGTGAAAGGTAGACTCTAAGATATCCATACAATTAGCTATGTCCAACAATTCTGTACAGTCGGTGAAAGAGGAAGAAGGTTCCAGGCGGAAGACTCTTGGATCTCTCCAAAGTTTTGATTCACTGGGATCAAGGTACAGTTTGGGATTAGCTAAGGGCGACTCTCAGTCGGATCTTTTCCATCCCCTTGGCCATTCCACTCTTCAGGCTGTCCCCAAATCTGTCATCAACACAGAGCATTCTCATAGCACACCCCTCGAAGGGCTCATACCATCAATACATACACAATCTATACATAGTTAAATTTTTCCTAAATTGAAAAACTGGCCCTGCTGTTCCTGGGATTTCTTCTGGGGTAAACTAGAATTGGGCAATGACATCTCTTAATCAGCTGGCAAACACACCATCAAAAAGTGCAACTAAAATACGGAAGGGCTTATTAACCTGGAGTCACTCTCTAAATAAGAATGAGGGCAATTCCACACTGGTCAGTATACTAGAACAGCAGTTGTAGTATGAACTTCCATCAACAGCAAGTATACTAGGACCCCCCCTCCCTCCTGCACACTGGTGAAGTCTAAGGGGGGGCCTTGGGCAGGGCAGACCACACCTGTGTGTGGACGGGAGACTCCTAATACACTTGCTGGTCCCCTATACAGGCCAGTGCGGAATTGCTATGAGCCTCACAGACCATTAAGGACCAAGGACAGGGACATTCTTCTTCCTCCCTGTCCAAAGAAGAGACTGGAGCCGACTGAAAAATTATCATTGGAAGGAGACGTGCTCTTTCGTCCCCAAACCCTACTCTGCGCCACGACCCTCAGTTAGGGGTACAGGGACAGTGTTGATGCTTCTCAAGCACTCAGCTTGCTGGTTCTGCTGGTTCTTTTCTCAGGTTTCAGAGGACGGAAATAGAGCTGCAAGCCATCCACAGGATGCACAATTGGCACCGTCTGCATCTTAGGGAACTGGGCTGTAGCCAGCTCCCAGCAGGCTGTGCTGACCAATTCAATGGCGAGTATCTTCAGAATGGCTTGGGCCAGTTCTTTCCCAATGCAATTTCGGACTCCCCCACCAAATGGGATATAGTGAAAGCGGATCGAGCCTGCAACTTTTTGCTCTTCTTGCTCTTCCTGGGATACCCAGAATCTCTCAGGATCAAATGTATCTGGAGGACTCTGGTAGATGCTGGCAGTCTCGTGTGTGTCTCGAATGCTGTACATCACACTCCAACCTTTGGGAATCTGGTAGCCCTAGAAGAGGGAGAAAAGATGAAATCAGCACCAGAGACAGCAACCGTCTGAGGGCAACCTACTCAAGAACAGAAACAGCTTCTGGGTGGCCTTACACCTTTCATTCACACACCTGGGGGGATTAACTGTTTTGATTTTGATTTCTGAATAAAGAAGTGGTTGGGTACAATGGCCTGAATGGTACTTCCAATGGTTCTATTCTTGTCTAGTTTCAAAGACATCATAATAGATGGAGGAGCATCGGCATGGCTTCAAAGATACGTGAAACAGTCTGTGCAGCATATCCATTGGCTCAAAGTCTGCCAGTGACAAAATGTTGAGCTGATAGTTCAGCTGAGCTTGTTCAAAATGTCGCATGTTATTGTATCTCACTCAAAATCAATCCCAGATAGTATGACACTTGGGCAACATCCAAGCAGACAAAAATTCAAAGTTGTACATGAGTAGAATAGCTTATACTATAAGTACACACACACACACACACACACACACACACACTCCTCCAAGGAGTGGCTATAGTTCAGAGTAACTGCCTGAAAAACAGAACATCACCAGTTTAGTTTTCAGCATCGTTCAGGAAGAAAATAATAAGAAACCACTTCTGTATCCACCAAAAACCCTGCCTGAATATGTCCCTGTGGTCACCAGGAGTTTCTCTGCAACTCAATGGTATCTGGACCCCCAGATGCTGCTGGACTAATGTTCCTATCACCACTCCAAGGAGACCAATGGAAAGGAATAATAGGAGTTGTAGTTCAGAAACCTTTGGAGAAGACCACACATGAGCCTCTTCAGTTGATTTTATGGCCCTTTCTGCACTGGGCTTTATTCTGGATTATGTCCCAGAACAGGGGTGTACCATTCCAATGCTGGTGCAGACTATGGCAGGTCTCTATTCCGGGGTATAATCCAGAATAAGGCCTTGTGCAGAAAGGGCTTATACCTTACTCCCCATTTACAGAGCAACCTAAAAATAGTTAACACAAATATTCAAAGTGCTTCTTATTAGGTAGCATCTTATTTTTCTGCTTTTGTAATCATGGAAGCACATTCCTTTAGTCAGTGTTCACGGTTTTCTAAAACTGTTCTAAATACATAAATATAGCCCTTAGCTACATGAGTTCCATAAAAACCCTAATTATTTCAGGGTTGCTATTTTTTCTTTAGTCTCTACCATTTGCATATCACTTTATTACAAATCCTAGTCCATTGTTCTCTCATTTTTTAACTGATTGGTTCTTCTATAAGAAGGAAACACTTAAAAATAGAAATATATGGGTCCAGTGCATCCATGTGGAGGCAACTCCTGCTAACCTAATATAAAAGACATGCTGATCTTTTAAGTGCTATGGGGTTATGATTTTTTTCTAATAAAAGCATGGATCCCTCATTTGCCGCTATCACCCACATCTCTGACCTCACATCTCTGATCCAATGACCTTCAGGGCTGGGCATCACAGTTTTAAGAGACTTGAAATAACTGCACCCATTCCCCTCAGTCTTGGTTTCTGGAATCTCAAGGATTTCTTGCAGACTGCATGTTCCAACTGAAGTGATTTCACTTGACAACCAGCCAGCATCACTTTACACAATTAGATAGAATGCACTGTGCTGCCATCCACTGCTTGGTGACATTTATGTTTTATTGATCTCCCATCCTTCAGCCCAAGGGTTCCCAAGTTCGTGAACAAACTGCTTGAAAACAACAAAGTAGATGTCAAAACAACCCAACCAGATATAAAACCAGAGCACAAAACCAGAGTCAGCTCAACCTGGAATCTGGACACAGCAATCATAAGTGTCGGTGATAAAACATTTTTGCACAAATAACTTTCCACATCCAAAAGGCTACGGCAAAAAAAGGCTTTTGTGCATGTGGCATACTGTGAACTGGTTGAAAGACCCAGGTTCAAGGTCTGTTCTGAAGATCCCTTGACTTCACCCATATTTGCCTGCCTGCCTCTTCAATTCCAGCATTCATATCATTTCCTGTCCTTTCTTAGACCAAAGCCCAGGGCCATAAGATTCCTTATTTGCCATCTACCATAGGCCCTTCACCTTTTCCCCACCCTCCCTCCCTCTTACGTTTCCCTAAGTGAGGGAATCTTCTAGCATCACAAGGGAGGGACAGATGGTTCTTTTTGCCTTCCCCAAAGGAGCTAACCTTTGTGATCAGACTAACCTTATGAAATTCAGCTCAACCCAATCAGATAACTTCCACACACATCCACAAAAGGAAGCCAAGCAGCAAAACTCACATCCAGTTCAAAGGTTTGCAAGGCTGTCCTATAGCCTCCAGACACAGGGGGCAGCAAACGCAACACTTCCTTGATGACGCAGTCCAAGTAACGAAGTTGGCTTAGCTTCTCCAAGGTCAAGTAAGGCTGGCAGTAGCATTCTGGCCCTTCCAGGCTGATGGAAGGTTGCCTGGCAACGGAAGAGTTTGCATTCCCACATATTGTTTCCTGGGCTCCTCTGCTAGTGGTGCATGCGTTAGGACCTTTTTCACCTCCCCCCATCTCTCTGTCTAATTCTTTTTCCAACCCGGATGAAAGAGGCAATGTGGAATCTCTGTCTTTGTTCTCCTTTGCACGAATGATCACGGTCTCCTTGCAAGATTCATGTGTTGTCAGAGACGCTCCTGACTTAAGGCAATAGCACTGCTTGGGAAGGTCATGTGATGCCAGTTCCTGCTGGATCTTTTTTATAACCAGAGGGTGTTTCAGCAACAAGAGGATCATGGAAGTGCTGGCACTCGCTGTAGTAAAGAAAGCTGCAAATATCAGTTCAATTGCAGACTCCTGAAAGAGATCAGAAAAGATGCTCTAAAGCATGCCCCAGAACATACAAGAGAAGCTTGCTGAGCTAAAAACAATCCAGTGGTGCTATCTAAAATCAAAATGTTGCTTAAAATACAAAATGATGGAAGGTTATTAAAGATAAACCACTTCTCAAGAAAACACAAACACATTGATTGAGTTCATGATGGTCTCATATTACCTCTGATGTTTTTCTGTTACATACCAAAAGACACTTGTTTAACTGAAGGTGATTTGACACAGAGCGTTAAATGGGTGACAATAAAAATATTCTTCAGACAAAGCAGAATAACGCGTGTCTAAGATGCCTCTTAGGCAACTTACGGAAGACTTTGAGGTGGGATTGTTCACACACCAGTCTGCCCCTCCACCTCTCCTGAACGTTCTGTGCTAGAAAAGGTGGATTGGAGAAGAGGTGGGAAGAGGAGGAACACACTAGGTGAAAAGGTGAAGACAAGGGACACTCCCGTATGGTGAATCCACACTGCACAGAATGGATTCTATATCAGAAACAGTTCTCTGCATGTGGGAAGTTCCTCTGCACTTATAGTGGTAGACCTCTCCATCTATATGAGCGGTCAGGCTGGGACAGTCCGGCACACAACACTGTACCTCTTCCAGGTAAAAGAGGTGCAAATGGAGTGTGTGACGGGGGAGCACAGGTATGGTTATGTGCTATGGCACCTGGTCACCAAGGCAACAGCACCATGCATGCCCATTGTTGCCATTGCCGCAGTGCCGGATTCATACTTAGTCAGTGCTTGGCAAAGTACCAGCTAAGTTTGGACTAGGCTGAGCATCACAAAATGTGGATGCCCAATCTATTCTAGAACTTAACTGGTCATTGCCCCAAATAAAGGTGCAAGTTGCCCATCGTGCCTTTGAGGTGCCCCTTTTGCTATGTCTGAACCCAGCCTTTGATACACAAACATGATACCTGAGATTCTAGAATGAGGGCTTAGCAAGGCCAGAGGAAAAATGGGGGAGAAATGGTCAAAAACAATTAAAATCCACTCAGTCCTACCACATAAATATAAAACAGCTGAACAACGGCAGGATGCATGTCTGTTGAAGAGGTGAGAAACATGGATGCCTAACTGTATTTATATTTACGAGAAATAATTTTAAAAAAGAAATATGGATGCCTGAGATTTTGTTCACCTGTGGTAAAACATTTCAAAAGTACCTTCGTGACAGTAGCGTGTAGCCATTATGTGCTCATCCCACCTCTAATCCGTTTCTTCTAGCCTAGGGTGTTTATGAAAGGGGGAGGGGCAGATTGGCAAGTGGACAATCCTGCGGCCAAATTGTCTCAAAGCCATTCTGAAGCCGTCTCAGAGGTGCTTTTCTTTTTTAACTGAATATGAATGCAGCCCGGAGGAGAAGGGAAAATTCATAGAGGAGAATTTGTCTTAAAAAATAAAATAAAATATTAGGTTTGTGGCCAGCTGAATGGTTGGCTGACAGATCAAACACAAGTATTGTTGTTTGCCTGTAAAGTCTGGAAATAAGTTCCTTTTTTGGAGCTATAACTCCCACCAGCCTTAGCCCATGAGCTAATGGCTCTTTGGCTAAGGATCGTGGAAAATACGGCCCATCTTGTGTCTTCAAGTGAGGCTGAATTGTTACAGAAATCTGTCATTTCAGGAAGAAAGAATGAAAGCACGTTTCAACATTTTGGCCTCAGCAAACTTAATTTGGAAAGGGAAAGGCCATTTCCTAGTAAATAGAATACCAAGGCCAACATCCCAGACAACAATATTTCATTTCTTTATTCCAAAGAAGTCATTTGGAACAATGTGAAAGTTATCCTTCACTTTGCTGAAACTACATATATTACAATGAGCTTGCATGATATCACATGTGTTGGATTATCTGAAAAGAGGTAGATCCAATATCATCAGCAGCAATATAACCAAAATCTCTATTTTCCCTATATTAGTTTAGGCGGCTCCTTACATCATATGAAATGCCATCAACCTACTTTTACCATCTGGATTCTGGAAACACTTATTCCTGACCATTCCAATAGATTTCAATTGTCAAAGTATGGAGAGCTGCTTTATGGGGGTGGATGGGGGGAAGCTCAAAGCCAGCTATTGTTTTATGCTCCAGAGATTTTTTTTTAAAAAAAAAAAACCTGCTCAAAGCCTTGTGTTATGGGACCTGAGTGGAGCATTTGTTTTGCATACATGAGGTCCCTCAGCATGTCTGAAATCCAGGATGCCTCATACTGTTAAGGAACAAGCAGCCTTCCTGTTGTTTATTCTAATTCGAAGACACAAGGGAGAAGTCTAATACATAAGGATTACTTTATTGGCACATGCAGTTGCTGGTGGAATTCTTAGGTATAACCCTGGCATCATGGATAGCACAAGAAGAGAGATGAGTGATAAACCTAATTTCCTGTGCAACCAGAAGTTGCCTCTGTGCAGTTTGCCAATGTTTCACCTGCTTTATGTATTGAACATGCCTCTTCTCTGCTCCCACCAGACTGTAAGAGGCATATTTACCTCTCTATAATCTGAGGAAACAGACTATATAACCTCAAGCTTTGTCCTCATGAGTGAAACTGCCTTAATTAACTAGTTTTACCTTTAGGAGTTGATGCTGATTCCACACTTGTTTTTCTTTATACATGTTGTTGCTGCTGCAGCTGCTGCTGCTTTTGCTATTGCTGCTCCTGTTATTATTAAAAGTTTATCTTAAGAAGTGTAAGTACAGACACGTTTGTTTACGTGAGGGCACATGTGTGTTAGGCCATGGTTACACCTTCTCTTTAAACTTTCTTCAGTCCATCCTCAGAGCTGACTTCTCACACCTTTTCCTTTCTATCTGTTTTATGTGTGGACTTTCCACCCTCCATTTGGACGCTCCTGAATGGAGAGTCCACATATAAAACAGATAGAAATGAAAAGATATGAGCAGTCAGATCTGACGAAGGACTGAAGAAGGTTTAAAGTGAGGGTGTGACCATGGCCTAAGTGTATTTGGGCCTAGTCTGTTTTACTGCTGTGCTTTCCTCTGCTTAACACATGTGGACCCCCAGCCCTGGATTCTGTTTAGGATTTGTTCCAGAGACCATCATAGTTTCGAGGACATTTCTGCTGTGCATCACTGCTCTCTCATAGATACCAACTTCCTTTCAATCTTGTGAATCTGACATCATTACCATGCTAGGCTCCTGTAGTTAAACAATCCTTCCTGCACTGAAAAAATATACAATTGTCAGGTTTGACGGGGAGAGGGCACCATGCAGGAATTCAATTTTTACCAGGAAAGAAAGAGAAATATTGACAGATGGCTATCTAATCTCTGCATGGACACATGCAGGGAATGAAAAATCACCTGGCAACCAGTTTCCTGACGTTCAGCTGGAAATCTTCTTTCTCCAGACTTAAGCCCATTATTTCACACTCTGCCCTCTGAGATAACGGTTTGTTGGCCTCTTCAGCATGACATTCAATTTCCAAAGGATGATATCCCCCCCCCCCCCCGCCGCCTCTTTCTTTCTTGAGTTAGTTATCTTCCCACTGAAGCCTCCCTTCAGGACAGGTAACAGTTGGCATAGAAACATAGTTAGAAGAGTGACACGGACTGTATTGGGTGGGGATGCTTTTACCTCAGCCAAAGGCCAGACTTCTGATTTCTCAGCCTAAGTTCATAGGACCTAGTTTCCTCTTTCCAACGTTTTCTGCCCTTTCATATTTGTTCAAATCCTGATTTGGATACCATGCTTTTATGGATACCTCCTGTTTTGCAAAACTGACTTATACCTTGCTTGTGAACAACTGGTATTCCAAGAGCTAAGTAAAGAACTTTGCATTTCTTTTCATTGTACTCCTTTCTGACTTCCTCAACCCAGTTCTTCCACTCAGCAAGGTTAAAACTTCATTTCAGTTCTCTTGAGGAACAGAACTTCACCCAACTTTTTATCCTTTACAGTTCTCATAAGTGCTCCAAGCATCCTCTGAGACATTAATTAAATTTTAAGATGTTAAGGGATAAGTTCAAACCTTGTGGCACCTTGTCTGATATTCCTCCAGTATAATATGGAACCATTGATGGTGACTATCAAGCCAGCCAAGCCAGTGCCATTCAAAGCTCACCATAACTAGCTTGCTCTTCAGAATATCATGGGACACTTTTCAAGCAAAGCCCTTCTTTGGTTTCTCTTTAACCATCCCATCTGTGAACAAACCAAAGTCCTCATTCTCCTTGCCCCTTCACTTGCACATTGGCACATGATATGTGCATGATAGACCTGTGAGCTATACTATGCTGCTAAAGGGAAGGCTCTATCCATCGCTAGGTACTTAGTCTGTGCTTTTATTTACCCAGTTTAAACAGCATCACCCCATGAACAAGGTCATGATGTAGAACCTATGGATTTCTGGGTTCAAATCCTTACTTTGCCAGAAGGTTCTCTGAGGCTGTGGTCACACATTCAGCTTAAACCTGCTTCAGTCCATCTTGAGATCTGACAGGTCACACCTTTTCATTTCTATCCATTGCATTTTTGGGCTTTCAATCCCTCCATTTTTGGATTTTCAAACCTTTTCAAAACAGATAGAAATGAAAAGGTGTGAGCAGTCAGAGCTGAAGATAGACTGAAAAACGTACAAAGGGAAGGTGTGACCATGGCCCGACTGACCTTGGCTTAGGGTAATTCCACCCTGGCTGCTATACCAGACGAGCAAGTTTACTACCAGCCTCCCTTCCAAAGAAACTTGCAGTCTAAGGGAAGTCCCAGACAGGGTGTGCAGATGGGAGGCTCCTGGAACTCTTGCTGGTCCAGTATACTGGCCAGTGCAGATTTGCATTTTATTAAAACAAAGTAGCTGTTGAGGAATGAGATCTAAGGTGTTACCTTCAGTTCTTGCATGGTGAATTCCCGGCCATGCTCCTTGGCGCTGTCGATGATAAAATCCAGGGCATCGCTGTACACTTTAGGGTCCTTTCGCTGCAGTTTCTCTTTGATGGCTTTCTCCATGTAGCTGTGTAATAGATCCCGGGCTTTTATGCCCTGAAAGGAGAAAACGAACCTGGTCCTTAAAAGTATAAGAACATAAGAGAAGCCTTGCTGGATCAGGCCATAGCCCATCTAGTCCAGTGTCCTGTCACCCACAGTCACCCACCAAATGCTCATGGGCATCTCAAGCAGAGACAAGGACAAACCTTTTCCTGCTCTTGAATCCCAGCAAATGGCCTTAGAAGCTTCTTGCCCACCCGCCCACCCAGCCTGAAAGATGTACCTAGGCATTCATTCTAGTAGCCATTGATACATCTGTCATCCATAAATTTGTCTAACCCTTCCTTAAAGCCATCTAGGTTGGTAGGTCTTACCACCTCTTCCGGCAGCAAATTCCATAAACTGATGACCCTCTGGGTGAAGAAATACTTCCCCTTGTTGGATCTGACTCTCCTACCCATCAGCTTCATAGAGCGCCCCCTGGTTCTAGTATTGTGTGATAGAGAAAAGAAATTTTCTCTATCCAGCTTTTCTATACTGTGTATAATTTTATATACTTCAATCAGGTTCTTGAGAGAAAGGCCAGCAAAATGCATGAAGAATCAAATGCCCAGGTCTAGAGCCTTGAAAAGCAACGAAGAAGAAGAAGAAGAAGAAGAAGAAGAAGAAGAAGAAGAAGAAGAAGAAGAAGAAGAAGAAGAAGAAGAAGAGGGAGGAGGAGGAGGAGTTGGTTTTTCTACCCTGCTTTTCTCACCCGTTTAAGGGGACTCAAAGTGGCTGACAAAGCTTTCTATTCTTCTCCCCACAACAGAACATGCTGTGAGATGGGTGGGGCTGGGAGAGCTGTGACTAGCCCAAGGTCACCCAGCTGGCTTCATGGGGGAGGATGAAATCAAACCCGATATTCCCAGATAAGAGTCTGGCTCCCTAACCAAATCTGTCTGTTCCTGTGCAAGGGAGAAAGAAGAAATCTCAAGGAACCCTGGACCTTGGGTCACCAAACTCAGGAGGTGAATATTGTAAAAGGGAACAAGAAAAAGGGAAGCAGAAAGCAGCAAAGACTTAAGAAAGGGCTGAAGAAATTATCTCAGGGCTGGCTCTGCAGTTCCTGGGCATTTTAAGTTTTGTAACCATGTATGTGAATAAAAATACCTAACGGCTAAGAATATAAATCTACAGCTTTTGCAGAATATGGAAATAAGGATGAGAGTTTTTTGCAGTCTGTTAGATAAATTTTGCATTGTGGGAGGAGGGAAATACATTTTTTATTTAACCAATTTAACATTAAGCAATATTCATCACACAGAACCTACTCTTACTCTATTCTTCATTTTCTTCCCCATAGCAGTGTGTCCAATGGCGCTGAGCCTAATTGCCCAGCATGCTTAATGCTCCCTTAAATAGGGGGCATTGGATGGGGTACAGCCCCTCAAAAAAAATCTCAGAATATCAGGACT
Organism: Aspidoscelis tigris stejnegeri; assembly: GCA_023333525.1. Lineage (NCBI taxonomy): Eukaryota > Metazoa > Chordata > Lepidosauria > Squamata > Teiidae > Aspidoscelis > Aspidoscelis tigris. Next base: position 82,105,615 of record JALMGA010000002.1, on the reverse strand, counting down.
ATTTTTCTCCTTTTTCTGCCCCCAGTTATTTTGCAGCCAGGCCACATATGTTTAGGCTCAAGTAACTTAAATGCAGAATCCAGAGGAAACTAATTACTTCCGACTGGAGTAACCGAAGCGCATGTGTATTGCAGGCAATTCAGCCCAATTCAGACACTTTGACCAGAAGAAAAGAAATTTGAAGGGATGAGAAGGGTATTGTATTTTCTTGATATCGAACAATATCACCTTATCAAAATAAAAAAAAATCTCCCCATTTCCCTCTTGATTCAAGGAAGCAATTTTCCCCTCTTAAAATAGTAACAGAAATTAAGGCCCAATAGAGATAAAGACCCTTAAGTCCAGTTTGATTCCTACTAGCTGTAGGGGCCCCTTCTTCATGAGACAGAAATAGACTATTAGATTTAAGGGGTCAGTGCCTTGGACTGCATCCTATGGATCCCAGTCAGAGGTCGAAGACAATGATTTCCAAGTCACAAGTGGGGTCACTTGGCCTGTCGTCATGGTCCCAGTGCAGGGTCTTTCAGAAGTTCCTGAACTCTTGCTCCTATATCCCTTCTTCCTGAAAACGTCCACTGAAGTTGATGGGAATTGCATTCAAGAGGTCCACCTGTGAACTACCCTGATTGAAAGCCCATTATTGCTGTGCAGCAGTAGATGGAGCTTCAGAAGATGACAGGGGCTTTGGTTCGCGCCAGTCTATTCCTCAGAGACCCCCTTTTGCCATGGGGAACATCTCATGGACTATCTCAAAATTATGTATCTCTAGAAGTTAGACCTGCAATCTGTCCAGGTCCCTGCCCACCTATCACAGATCCACTCTGAGATGTTGCTTAGGCAGCTAGCATGGCAAGCTACTGGTCAAGACAATGCACACTCTGGCTCCAGGATGCACCACAGGGGGTTCATGGCTGGGCTCCATGCCCAGGAAAACCAGACGGTTCTCTGTGGGAAGTTTCCACCCGCTCTTGGAGCCCTTCAGACTAAATGGGTCCTTTATGCATCCCCACAGTTTGGATTGAAAAAGCAAATCAAAAGTTATTCTAGTGCTAGTTTCGCAGTTGAGAGGCGGGTTTTACAAATCAAGTCCAAGAACAGAGGATGGCGTCTCCGTTACAGAACATTTGGTGACTTTTCAAACCTCAGGCACACCCTATCACTTGCTTTCCGCCTCTCTTTAATCCCACCCCTCCAGCTACTGCAGGCTGTTCTGTTTGGGAGTTACATTCAAAGACATTAGCAATTGCTGTTAAAGGCTCCATTGGTGGCTTCTCAACCCCTCAGATCTGAGAATGAAAATCCCTCCCACAGTTTGTTAGTAACATTCAGCCTAACAACAGGCTTGTTGCAAAATTTGTCCCTCGTTTAACCTGGACCTGGACCTTGCACAGAGTATGGTGTATTTTTGCCCCTGGGCTGGCTTCAAGTGCTACTAGGTCTTCAATCTCACATTCATGTCTTTTCAGTAAGTACTGTGATCAAGATGCTCCAACACCAGCAAACATCAGAGGGATTCTGAAGTTCCGCTGCAGAGGACGCTCACTCCAAAAAATGTCAAAGCCCTAAAAATTATCTTGGATGCTTCCTGCCAAGTCATTGCAGTCTTTATCCTTTTTAAATGAGAGATTTTCATGTTCTTTTTATTTATTTATCTTGTTTCTACTGTCAGTTAACCCTCTCCTGGTCATTCAATGCTCTCCTAGCATTTAAAATGTTTAATCCTAAAATTGATTTTTTAATTAGTAAAATAAAAACTTCCCTTCCCTTCCCTCCCCTCCCCTCCCTCACTCGTAATGCACTGCTCTCTGTTTTGGAGCTACAAAGATGTGATTTTAGTTTCTTGTGAGCTGGTGAAGAGTTACATGGAGTGTCCTTCAGTTAATCTTATGGGACTCTTTTATCTAATCTTTATGGGACTCTTATTCCAGACTGTGAAGTAATCTCCCTACTGAGGTGCGTCAGGAACCTTCACTCTATACGTTTAGATGAGCTTTGAAGACGAACCTCTTTATCCTGGTCTTTGGCTAAGTAAAGGCAGCCTTTTCCTCCCCACATTCAGGCACTGCCACGGTTTTAATATGTTTAATATGTTATTGGTTTTAATGTGTTCATTTTATATAATGTAACCTGCCCTGAGACCCTTGGGTATAGGGCAGGATAGATCAATCAATCAATCAATCAATCAATCTTCAGTCCATCCCCTGATCACAACACTCATACCTTTTCATTTCTATCCATTTTATTTGCGGACTTTCCATCCTCCATTTGGACTTTCCAGAGTCCCGGTTTTCATAGGTCTCAAATTGTTAGCGTGTGCCCCAGTTTGTCTTCAATCTGGGTGTGTGATTAGGAAAGAGGACTAAAGGGGACCTAACTTTACTATAATGGATGGAACCTGCCTTTCCTTTTGCTCAAAGATTATTAAGGATAGTCCTCCAATCATCTACCCCTGTTGCCTCTGTTGATTGACAGAACTTTATCCTATCAGAGCACAGGGTGTATTGATGCAGCTGACAGGGGTGGGAAGCTAAAAACTCAGGATTAGCATGTACAGGAGACTCAGGACAATAACACAAAGATGTGAACATAGCAACTCAAACTGAGGACAACCTGAGGAAGGACTATCAGATATTGGGGTTAGTAAGTCTTCAGTTCGCTTCTTAATAAGACAGATTATTTCAGAAGGTGTGGGAATTGGTGGGGTTGGGAAAATGGTCTCAAGAAGCCTTAGGAAGGAAGTATTATGGAATAAGGAAAACAAAACCTCCTGCCTCATAGCCCATACCTTCCGCAGTCCACTGAAGGGGACGTTGAGAGGCAGTGAGAACAGATTCTCCACCAGTTGCTCAAAAGTGCAGGCCAGTTCCTCAAACTGCTTCTCCTCCAAGCTGAGTCCCAGTAGAATCTGAGTGGCAACACGGAAGGTTAAGGTCTTGGCTGATGAGTAGACGGCCACGGGTCTTGCGGCCCGGCACCAGTTACTCAGCTCCCATTGCACGACTTTCTGGATGCGGTGCAAGTAACTTTCCAGGGCGGTGTGGCTGAAGACTCTGGCCAAGATCTGCAGCAAAAAAGCAGGAAAGACAGTGTGAGAGCCAGAAGGCAGACACGCATTGTGCTAAGTAAGATCGAGATTCGGCGGCAGCAGGTGCTCTGCTTTAGTATTCCAGATTTCCTCCAAGGATCCTCCTTCCCTCTCATAACAACCCTGTGGGGCAAGGGAAGCTGAGAGAGAAAGAGACTGCGCAAAGTCCCCCAGGCTGCTTCAGATAGTTGTGGGCATTGTGGCTACAGCCTCTAGCCGCATCACTACACTGCATTAGGTGCAGACACTCATCTGCCTCCAGTTCGCTCTCTATTCACCATAAGCAAAGAGCCAGTTCCTATAAATGTCAAACTCAATGTTTCCCTCGGATTGTGCCCTTTTTATTTATTTATTTATTTATTTATTTATTTATTTATTTATTTATTTATTTATTTATTTATTTATTTATTTATTTATTTATTTATTTAAATTAATTAATTAATTATTATTTGTATTTCTATCCCCCCCCCCCGTACCTGAAGGTCTCGGGGCGGGCAACAACCTTTAAAACAACAAATTACAAACCAATATATATAAAAAACAATAATATACATAAAAACAAAGATTCAGCATATTTAAGACATTATCCTAGATATTAAAATATTAGTATCTGCAGTGGGGAAAAACTATAATTGCATCAGCCAAAGGCCAGGGCAAAGAGGTGCGTCTTTGATATATACAGAGAAGGGGCGTGACGCACCTCAAGGGGGAGACGATTCCATAACCTGGGGGGCATTACCCAGAAGGCCCTTTTCCTGGGTGCCCGCCCGTTTCACTGTTGAGGGCGGTGGGACAACCAGGAGAGCCTCAGCTCCAGATCTTAAGGTACAGGCAGGTCGGTATGGGAGAAGACATTCCTTTAGATATTTGGGGCCCGAGTCATTTAGGCCTTGTAAGTCAGAGGGCATAGATGTAAGAGAATGACAGAACAACATGTTTGCAAGCTAGCCCACACAAGGAAGCATTTTACTTTGTTTTATTTTTAAGGAAAGAAGTTCTAAACCAGCTTCACTAGGGCCGAAAAAACATAATCTCAGTTTCCAGAAGATTGTGCGTGAGGATGACTCCGAATTTTGGCCTCTGAATGAGAAGGCTAGCTTCCGTTTTTCTACTGAACTTCACATCTCATCATCCCCATGGCTGGCACACGGAGTGTCAAGGTTTAGTCAGGTCTGCCCAATTGCAGCTCTCCAGATTTTCCAAATGACAACCGGCGGCATTTGGCACAGACTGCTGGGAGCAGCAGTTCCAGAACACCTGAAAGGACCCAGGTTGAAGGGTCCTGGTTTAACTACTTCTCCCAGCTTTTGTTTAGCCTGAGGTTTTCAATTATAAGAGAGAAGTGGAATGGCTTCCACCATCCCTTGCCTTGTCCAGGCTGGATGGAATGGATGGAAGCTGCAGCAGCTCAAGAACCTCAAAAGAATCATGGGTCACCGCCGTCGTTTGTAGCACTCAGGTGCATCCCAGCTTTCCAGCACGAGCAGGAGATGCCTAGCAAGGTTGTCCACCTAGCTTCCGCCCTGTCCCAATCTGGGTGCCAGCTAACCCTCCAGACACTTACCTTCCTGCGCTGTCGATGTGTTTCGGCACTGGCACTCAGTAGGGTGTGGGAGCCCAGCAAGATTTGTGTGCTGAGGGGCCACTGGGTGCTCACCAGGTTGTGCTCGCCCAGCAGGATCTTGCGCACATTCTCAGCACCGCTCACACGGATCACTGGCTTGCCCAGCAGGTGTGTCTTGAAGACTGCACCATATTTCTGCCGCCGGGAGCTGTGGAAGCCGGAACCCTGCAAAGCAAAGCAAAAAAAGGAGGCGGGATAAGGATTCAGGATTAGCAAGACCCTTGGCACGGTGGAAACCATATGTAAGTCAAACACCTCCCTGGGGAAGCACAAAGGGCAGTTCCCTCTGTGCTAAGACTTCACAGCCCCTCCCTTTCGACCAAAGATCCTATGTGCACCGGAACAGCAAGACCCCAGCTGAAACAAGGGGTTAGCTGAGGATATATAGAACACCTTTTGTTCAGCCCTAAAAGAACAGCGGCTCTGTCCCACCATCTCAGACTAGACTCGGCAGGTATGACTCCAGGACACAGACAAGCATCCCTCTCAGTTACCCTCAACTTTTGGTGGTAACCAGTACCTGGGGTTCTTTACCCATGACAAACCTGCTTGGGCATCTGTCCCACTGAATGTGTGTTCCTGAGCAAACTGGTCCAGCATTCCCTAGGAACGTCATTTAGGCTGGACATGCTCACCACTACTGTGGGAGGGGGATTCTCAGCGGGATAGGCAAAACCATGGCCTTCAGCACGTGCAGACTACAGACTTCAGGGTTGGAGTTCTCTGGGGCCCTCCTGCTCTTCTTCCCCCACCCCGACCAGTCATCTACCTCTGTTCCTTCCTGTGATGCTCACCTGGATCAGCCAGTGCAGCGTCTCCCCGAAGAAAGGCCAGCCCATGGAGCCTTTGGGCAGTGGCAGAGCGCTGGTCCGGTCCCGGCTGAGGTGCCAGCGGAGAGCCCACAGGTGCCGGCTCAGGAAAAGAAGGAGCGCCAGGGCCAGGAGGGTGGCCAGGGTGGCCTCTAGCCAAGACAGGGTGTCCGCCCAGGCCGCACCGGACAGCAGCATCTTCATGCTCAGGCTCTGTTCCGGCATCCTCACCAGGACTCACACACCAGCTTGGGCTGTCCGGAGAAAAGGGGAGGGGAGCAGATCAGGGGAGTGGGTTCAATCTGTTTCCATAAACTGGAGTGCATAGGGGTGCTCCTGATTTGGAGGGCATCGTGATTCGGATTGCGATTCCCTAGAGCGGGGCCTAGAAAAGCAAGGAGAGACGCTTGGCATGCTTTAGCAACTTCAAGGTCTCTACCCATTAGATGCCCCTAATCCTCTCAGCGTCTTGTGTTCCCTAACCTTGGGAAACACGCACTTTCCCCGACCCCCTTTTTATCACGCCTTGCCGAGAGCCCCAAAGCTATTTGGCTTCCCTTCTTGGTGGCGGGGTGGGTACCAAGGGACTGTGGCAGATGTCGCTCAACGGAACGCCTTTCCTTGACTTGGTAAACCCACTCTACAAATCTAAAAGTGACACCGAAAGTTGGGAAGTTTGGGGTGGGGGGGGGGAGAACGCTTAGGATGGGCATCCAAGTGCTATCTTGTCCCACAACCAAGGCAGCAGGCGAGGTGGTGGTGGGGGGGGAGAGGATGTCTGGAGACGCTGAGCTCCCCCCACCCCCGGCCAGCTGTCAAAAGGAAGATAGCCAGCAGAAGAGAGCTCCCTCAAGGTCCTTACCCGGAGATGCTCTCCTCGGGAGGTCCAGGATCCGCCAGAGGAGCATCCTCCGCTGGTCCTGCTCTTCAGCCTAGCCTAGCCTAGCCTGCCCGGCGGTACCCCGAATTCCCCTTCCCTTCCCCAAACGGCTCCCTCCGCCTTGGGCAGATTTATATAGAGACCAGGCATCCACCTTCGGAGATGACGTCTCGGCTGCATATTTAAAACGTGGAGCGAAAGGGCTTTGATTGGTGCCCGGCAGGGTCCGGTGGTGGGGGGGGGGCGATTGGGGGGCGGCAGTGGGGGCAGAGAACTGTGTGGGATCGCGGTGGAGGAGCAGGAGGAGCAGGGGAATTGCCGGTACTGATCTGCCCCGTGGAGGGGGGGGGAGGCTGCTTACCACGCAGGTGACCAATACGAGGCGATCCTCCTGCACACCTCCGTCCCGCATCGCCCCGGCGGTCCCCGGACTTGGGAAGCCCCCGAGGCGGCGGGAGGGTTTCCTTGGAAGGAGAAGGCGGCGGCGCCCTGGACGCTCCTCCGGCGCCTCTGGAGCGGCGGAAAAGGTCTCGCTCCGCATGGAATGGCGTAGAAAGGGGTCACGCCGGGACACGCGAGCCTTGAAGCGCGCTACAGCCGCCCGCCCGCCCGCTCTCTAACCTGCCTTGCGGAGGGGAGCAGGGGGGAGAGATCGCCGCCTCCCGCCTGACGTTTACCTTTTCCTCCCGCCCGAGAAGTCACGGCTTCAGTTTGGGCTAGTGGGTCGGGAGCCGGACTCTTTATCTGGGAATCCCGGGTTCGATTCCGCACTCCTCCACGAAGTCAGCTGGGTGACCTTGGGCGAGTCACAGCTCTCTTCTGAGCTCTCGCAGCCCCACCTGCCTCACAGGGTGTCTTTGTGGGGAGAAGAACAGAAGGTTTGTCGGTCGCTTTGAGTCCCCTTGAATGGGTGAGAAAAGCGGGGTGGAAAAGCCAGCGTCTTAGCCTTCGACCACCCGCCCGACGGTGCAGGCGAGTGAAGCGGCGCAAGGCGGGATTCGAATCCTGTTAGAGGAGTCGCGAGGGGGGTCCGTCCGGGCTCTTAGGTTGCGCCACGAACTCCTGCAGAGCTACAGAGAACCAGAGATCCTGGGAAGCCCTCGAGGGTCTTCAGGACATTAAAAAACAAAAATTAACCCGGAGGAATCGGTTTATTAGCTAGGGGCTGGACCTTCCGGACCCTATCCACCACCCGTTAGCAGGAGCTTAGCTTTCGAAAAGGAGCGCATCATCTCAAGTCGAGGTCGTCGGAATTCGATCGGTGCCGCTTGCTCACTGGTGGAGGCAGCGAGAAGGGAAGGCGTCTAGGAGGTGATGGTGGCTTACTGCTAGGAGACGAGCAGATCTTAGGGTCTGACTCTAGACGAACTACTCCAAAGCTATTTTCCATGAGCTGAACTTCCAGAACAAACCGGCCGGTGGAACCAGGGAAAGATCCAGTACTTCGTAATCTCTTGCCCAGTACGCCAAAGTTAAAACAGGGCTAGTAAGTGAGCCACCGATATAACGATCCAGATCGTTTCGAGGGAGCTGTTCCTGCTTGCGATAGTTCAGTTAGCAGTCTCTATTAATTACACTTTAACAACAGCCCATAAGCGTACCTAACATTTTCCAAGCGATGTTCAAAAATCCCAAGGGACTTGGTGCTGTAAAGAAAAGATGGTACAAGCTGCTTGGGTGAAATAGTTGAAGAAGTATGAGGCAGCGCAAATGTAGTAACTACTCTGCTCTTGAGTCCCTCCTGCAAAACTCTGAAAAACAGGGGGTGGCTAGACACAGAAGTGCTTTGTAACCAACCTTCCTAGTGGCACTTGAAGAAACAAGTTAGAGGCACCTAGGAGGAAAGAGGGCAGGAGATATGATTGACCTTTAGAGGCTGCTGCAAAATCCACCGAGTTACAGCTAGTAAGCTGTGCGCTGTGCCCTCTTCCAGGATCCTTTATTTCATAACCCCTCCAAGAGTAAGTTGCTCTTCAGGTTGCTTATGCATGCTTAGTAAGTTGCTTGGGACCCCCAGCTTGTAGATGTGTGAGAGAGTTTGCATTTCCTTTGTGTGCTCTTAGTACCAGTCCTGATTACATAAATGGCAGCAAAGCTTGATACTCAATGAGTAAGTACTCAGTCTAACTATCCTTCATGTTCCAGTTTGCACTCAGAACAGATAAGCACCTGCACTGGTTGTTGCCAGGTAGCCACCATGCCAATTCAAGGTTTCCTCTTTGCCCCGTAACAACTTGGGACCAGGTTTCTTAGTAGACCAACCTTCTCTGTATAGGCCTGGAAGATCCATTAAGCTCTTTAGGAGAGGTTCTGCTGCAGGCACCACAATTTGCTGAATATCACCTTATGACTATCCACAGTTGGGCCTTCTCTGCAGCGGCACCACATCCTCCGGAATGGTTTCTCTTCTGATATCGATAGGGCACCTGCATGTCTGGTTTTGGGGCACCAAATTGAAGATTTACCTTTTTTAACCCAGGTGTTTCCAGAGTTCGTTTCCACCACCCTTGATTTTAATCATGTTTTTATATAACATTTATCATTTTAGATTTTATTCTCTGTGTTATGTCAATCATTTTGAGATTGTATTTTAATGGGAAGCAGTATCTAAATATTTTTAATATTAATAAACTGATCAGGAAGTGTCTGGTCCCATAATAGCCACCTCCAAGCAGTCTGGGTTGTGATGGACTTTCCCACCTGAGGTCACCATACTGAACTGCGAGCAGCTATTTTCTACTCATTATAAGAAGAGTCGGCTTTTCTACCCTGCTTTTCTCACCCATTTAAGGGGACCTCAAAGCAGTTAACAAAGCTTTTTATTCTTCTCCCCAAAACAAACACCCAGTGAGGTAGTGAGATCTCAGGAGAGAGCCCAAGGTCACCCAGCTGGCTTTGTGAAGGAGTGCAGAATCAAGCCCGTTATTCCCAGATAAGAGTCTGGCTCTCTAACCACTAGACCAAACTGGCTCACACTTAAACATTTGTTCTCCCTTTGTACCTCATTTTATCTTTCCAGCAGTCCTGTGAAGCAGCTATGGGCAATTCTGGTAAACTGGCCCAGCAAACAGAAGAAAGACTCCCAGAACGCTTGCTGAATCCAGTTTGCCGGCCAGTGCAGAATTATCCTTAGAATCACTTAACAGACCATGTAACATCCTGTTTTTTTGGGGGGGGGGGGAACTCCACCTTCCCATGTCATCAGCAGCACCAAGGGAAAGCCTGAATTAAAGACAAGTAAGTGGCAACCAAAAGTGACAGAACTTATAGGTAGGAAGACATAGGGAAGCAAAGCAACCCTTTTGCTTTCCAGGTATGATTCACACTTGGCTAGAATCAGACACACCAATGAGGCTTTTTTCTTGGTGGTAAGGCTGACCCTTAATACTTTGCTGCTTGAAAGAGAAAAGCATAAAAGCCCCCTTCTGCCTTTATTTTCCTTCCTCAATGTCAGGATGCAGAGAACCTGTGGGTGGTGGAGAGATCTCAGCCAGAAATTCCCCAAATCACTTTTGACTGTTTGAATATTTTGTCATTCTCTTGCAATAAACACTGTAGATCCCTTCATCTCTTCAAGTCCTTAGAAGCTGCTACCAGACACAGCTGTTATACTACCTAATGGTAGGATGTGCTTCACCATTGTGAAGCTCCTCTTCATGGGCCAGTGGACTTCTGGAGGGGCTGCAGGCTCACAATGATACCTAGAGAGACCTCTTCTTTCCCTGTCCTCTCCTGGAAACCAGAGGCTTATATTTCACTCTCACTCTCTCTGTCCACTCCCAGGATTTCCTAATAGATACAGTGACAACCATCAGTTTGGATGGCTTCAAAAGCAGGAATGTGTAAGCTTACAAACGACAGAACTATCAAGAGCTGTAACTCCCTCTAGCAGTGGAGGTGGCAAGCCACCATAAACTGGGGGACTACGCACAGAAAGTGTGCTCAATCGAGTCACAAGTGCCCAGTTTGCCACTTCATAGACATAGTGCTGAACTCAATGGACTGCAGGTCTGATTCTCAATTCTGTTCGTTTCAGTAGCACCATCTTAGGCAAGGTGCTGATTCAGCCATGCTCCCTCCATACAGATTCTTTTCCTGCTGAAGGATTTACCAGGCTGCACATGGGTAAAAGTGGACAAGAGGCCTCAGAGGTTCGTGGCAGGAGATCAAACCGTCCAGGATGAGACCCAGGCCGCCCTGAGCATCCCCCTTGGGGCCATCGGCCTTCGCCTGTAAACCCAAAGTGACAGCTCACTGTCTTTGCTGCCCATTGATCCAGCCGACAGCTGCCTCATCCATTCCTGAAATCCCAGAGTTCCTCCCCAAACAATGAATGAATGAATGCAGCTTCATGCTTGTCCCCTCTAATGAGACCACAGGAAGGAAGAGGTGGAGAGGACAAAAGAAAAGATGGGGGAGGCAAACTGTGCCGAGGTGCCCCGACTTTTTGGTCATATCTCAAAGGACAGGTCTTACTTGGGAATCTCCACTCTTGTTAGACACTTGTTAAAAGTACTGACGCCCCCACAAAATCGAAGGGCGATTAAAAAAACACATACCAAAAGAACAGGCCATCAAACTGGGGTGCCACTTCCCTTAAGCAACCAAAGAGGGACGGACCACTGGCACGGATACTTGAGGAAGGGAGAAAAACAAAGCCTCCACTGGGCAACAGGGAAGACACAGGCTGCAACTGGGTCAACACTAAATTCATAAAATATAAAAGCCGAACAAAGGGGTAAGATTTATATTACTGTATTCCGGACTGTCAAAAACAATACATTGAGCAAAACAAAAATAACCCCCTCCAAAAAGAAGTAGTACATTCCTTATGCAAGTCCCGTAGGTCATTTGGTTTGAATTTATTATACATTCGTTTGTGTTTCAAACAAGAATGCTCCAGTGCAGAACTTGAAGAGGGGAAGGCGGGAAGGGAAATCTAGTCCTCTATCTACCCTTACTGGCACACACTGACACCCAAGTACAAAAGTGGCACTGCGTTGTCTTATCCCTTATACTGGGGGAAAGGAGGCAGAGAGAAATTCTGAGTGAACGAGAGGAATAAGAATCACTTAGAAAAGTCCAGTTCTTCAAACACTACTAAGGCCAGCGTTTGATTCAGGTAGTTTTAAAGGATACTACAAAAAAAAAAAGCTCCCCCCCCCTCTTTTTGCCCCACTACAAAAAGAAAATCTGGTATAGAAAACCTGTTGGATCATTTAAGGCTAATAATATACAAATTATACATAAAATTCTATATAGAGAGACAGAGCGAGAAAAGACAGGCAGCACAGAAACAGAAAAAGGTGGGGGGTTTTGTGGGGGGAATGGCATTAGGGTTAGAGCAGCCATGGGAAACAGAAAGATTAATTTTTCTCCCAGGACATTGTGAAACGGCATTGCCTTCAGTCTCAAAGAACATATTTACAATCCTACTGTTGCATGTACAATCTGGCGTGCGGCCCTTACAAATTTAGAGTCCCATGAGTCCACTCCCAACTGTTGCCCAGCTATGTACAAATGGACAGCGACACAGAGAACGGGCGTTTTCCTTTTGCTTCCAGTGGCCGACGTGTCTTTCCCTTCCCGGGCATCGAACTTGCTTCTACTCTGGAGCAGTGAGGATCGAAAACAAGGTGGCTTTCAAGAGTGCTGGGACATGCCATTCACCAACCCGCGCAGCTGCCGGACCACAGTCTCAATGAGTTTTTGCTTGTCGCGGTCATTCTTCCGGAACTGAGCAAAGATGTTGTTCTTTTTAGCATCTTTCATCCTGGGAGGGGAGGAGAAAATGTATTACAGGAGCTGAATTTAAGAATCTGAAATGGGATTTCTTTTCATCTCAAAGTGAAAGGATTTAAGGCCTCACACCACGGGCTTCAGAAGCATACTTAGGACAAGCAGACACTGGCAGAGATTGGCAAACAGCTCCTTCAGCAACTGAGTTTACAAACTTCTCTTGGTGCTGTTTTCTTTTTTCTACAGGCCAGAGTCCAGTTTCAACGGGAAGATAATGTAGTTCTGAATCACCCTTGAAAATCTGAAACATGTAGTCCAGTTTCCCTTAACTGAGCCAAACTGTCAAAGACTAAAGCCTAGGAAAGGCAGCAAGGAACCCTGTGAATCTTTTAATGCGTTTGATTAACTTCTGCAGACTATAGTCTACTTTCATTATCTGAAAATCCTAGGCTGTAATTACAAATACATTTAAAGTAGCATTTTCCATGGACATGAGAAAGCTGACTAAATCCTGTATTAGGCTGTCCTAAATCCTGTATTATATGTTTGGAAACAAGAATCATGAAGTGAAGAACAGCTTGTTTAGAATCAGTGGCATTTAATTAGGATAGCGGCACAAGAACCACCATGCATTTTGTTGGCTATAAGTGTTAACAGAAGTGTCAATTTATACAGGGGCCCAAATCGTAATGATTAAGAAAATCTGTCTCAATTTTGGAACTCTTCTCTAAACCAGGCAAGAATCAAACTGGGGTTCATTGCATGAAGGTCTTGAAATTGATACCTGGGAGGTTCAGGTTAAACAAGCAAAAATGTACACAGAAATAGACCCAAACATACATACCCTCGGTGGACTCTGCAAAACATCCAAGCATTGGAATGAGAAAGAAAACAAAAGATTATAAGTCAGCTATCCTAAGTCATGAGCTACCAAATAGATACCACCCACCCACCCGTAGAGATTCAAACATTTAAATGTCTCCCACTGATTCTTGTGGAATAGATTTACTATTTGAAGCGCCCATCACTTCAACCCCAATTTTACTCACTTTTCCTAGAAATAAATGCCACAAGTTGTCTATCCCATCACAGGTTGTTCTCTTGAGGAATCCCATATTAAAAAGGGAGCTCCTAGGAAGGGGCAATTTACTTTCCCAGCAGAGACACGCTCCGCTCCGTTTTGAAAACTCTTAGATTCGTTGTGCATGTGAATTTGCCCAGGACACTAAAAACGTGATTTTTCTTTATTTTATTTTTTTCCAAAGGTGCAGTTAGCCCTAGATTCCTTAAGAATAATCAGACACTTCAACAACAGCATGGAGGGGAGGCTATTGAAAAATCAATATGCTTAAAAACGAGCTAGGGATCCATTCGGCTTTCCTCAGTCCTGTCTTTAGGTCTCCTAGGAGTTTTCCAACGAAAGCGAAGAGACTTCAGATTAGCGCTTCCAAGGCGACGCACCAAAGGGAAGAAGATGCGGACGCGGCTCCAAGGGGCCGCGTTGCACAACCGAGCGATCAGGCTTCTCAGGCGTTCGCAAGCGGCCTTTAATACGGATCCACAGCGGCACGCACCCTCTTCCCTTTCCCATCCGGATCCAAAGCGGGACGGCTGTAGGGGAAGGGAGCGGGGAAGGGGGTCCCACCCTGGAGACGAAACGCGCGAGCTGGACTCACTTTTCCAACAGGGCCAAGGCGGTGGTCGGGCTGACGCGCAGGTACTTGGATCCCGGCTGCCCGTAGTCGGCGAGGTAAGTCGACCAGTCCCACACCATGAAGAGATCCAGGAGCTGAGGGGGGAAGCAGAGGCAGGCGAGGCGCCGTTAAGGCCTCGGCTTTGTGTTAAGGCTGGCGGCGGCGGCGGCGGCGGCGCCTTCCCGCCCTCTTCGCCCCACCACACGCCCCGACCTTCCCTCGGCTTCCTCCACCGACTTCGGCACCACGTTCGAGCGACAACTCTCGTCGTTCGCGGCCCGGAAGCTGACGGAGCGGGCGAGCAGGCAGGCAGGCCACGACGAGGCCGGGGAGGCCAGAGCCAAACCGGGCCGGGGCTTTTCGTACTCGTGAGGCCTGGTGATCTCTGGCTGCGAGAGAAGGAAGGGCGCCCTCCCGTCGTCACCGTGAGCTCCTCGTTACCCAGGAGCCAAAGAAGCCGCCTCCCCACGGGCGCTCCCTCTCACCCGAGCAGACGGGGCCGCTTCACCTGAGAGGAGCGCGCGCCATGGCGCCAGGAGACGACGCTGCCCGAGGCCCTCCTAGCCCAGAAATAAACGTGGCCACGGTGGCCGTGGTGGGCGCCTGCTTACTTCTCACTCCCAGAAGGACTGCGGCCGAAAGGGGCCCCGCACTTCCGAGGACCCTCTTTATTTTCCGGGAACAGACGTTCGCTCCCATCCACCCACCCACCCCCGCCCAACCAACCATCTCCCCGGGCTGGAAAAAGCTAGATCGAGGTATGGTGAGGAACCCCAGCTGGCCACCCTTGGGGCCCGCCAGAACCTCAGGGGAGCCCGGCTGGTCCAGCATCCTGCCTCGCATAGGCTGTGGTCACTCCGAATCCAGCCTCAGTCCGCTTTCAGAGCATACCTCAGCGAAGTGACAAGCGGGTTTCTTTCAGGGTGAAAAATAACGCAGAAAACTCGCCTTTGGGGTAGAGAATGTGGAAAGAAAACGACTGGCCACTTTGCTGATGCGTTCTCTCGCTCTGAAGGCGGACCGAAGCTGGATTATTGGCCCTGAGGGACTTTTTTATAGCCGGCAGAAAGAAATTGACTGGGACTGGGCTGGATCCACGGGGTTAAGGAGAGGCACCCCTTCAGTCTCCCGCTTTGAGGGTCTCCAGGAGACAAACAAACAAACAAACAAACAAACAAACAAACAGTGGTGTCGGGAGAGACTTGGGGCTGTGGGGGCTGTAAAAGAGTTAGGGACGTTTCTCCTCCTCCTCCTCCTGCTCCTCGTCTTGGCTCTTCGCTGCTTAATCTCCCGCCAGAGCTGCTGCTGTCAACTCTCGCCATAATCTTTTAAAAGCCAGGGTGTGACTCTCGCAAGGAAGCGGCGTCCCCGTCTCCAACGGGAAGCCCTAATCCCCTCTAAGCCAGTTAAAGCCAACTTCCGACCGGCGTTTTGCTTTGTTTCAACATTGCCCGGCCCTTCACTTGCTACTTTGGGTGCGGATCGGATTCCTCCGTCGCCCGGGGTGCTTGGCAGAGGCTTGCTTTGACTTTTCAGAAAGCCGGAGGGCCGCCGTCGGGGGAGAAGAGGGTGGGAAAACAGGGGCGCTCCCACACATTGGTTTCCCTGCTCATTAACCAGGCTCAGTCTGCGATTTCCTCTTGGCCTTAAGCCGGCTCTGCCCAAATCCGCCGGTGTGATATTTAAAGAAGGCAGGCGGGTGTGAGAAAAAGGGGAAACGAGAGATGCCTTCTGCAAGCCGCCTTGGTGTTTTGAGACTTTCAGATGGATTTCGTTTCGGGAACTCTGCGCTCCCAGCTTCTCGCTCGGAGGGAAGAGCCATTTTCCACCGCTCTCCCTGGTAGAGCCTCATTTTAGCACTGATTCTCTGTCACGGATTCAGAACCCAGTTTCTTAGGAAAATACAAACAGTAGTCTGGATCAGTAAGCAAAGGGGTCCAGTAGAACCTTAGAGACTAAGGGAGAGAAAGTCGATAGCACTAGCTTTCCTAAACTAAGCCTACTTCATCAGATACATGGAGTGTGCCTAGACGCTTTACTCCTTCTTTTGGTGAACTAGCAGACAGCACTTACTTAATCTGCCTTATCTGGATAATCTAGTGTAAATCCAGAAATTCACAAATCCAGACACATTCCAGATTATCCAAATAATGTGAATTAAGTAAATGTCAGGATGAAGCTTTATAGTCTACAAAAGCTCATGGTACCAACTTCTTTCTCTCTGTTTGTCTCTTAGGGTGCTACTGGACCCCTTTGCTTAAAAGACCAGAAAGGTTTTGCTGCCCAACAGGTATGATGCACGATAGGCACCAGGAACCAAGTTTTGGAATTCTTTCTAACTTCACTATTCTTGCCCACTGGCTAGGCTTGACTGAGGCTAAGGGGGGGGGGGGGAGTCCCGTTTCTAAACCGGCAAGCACCAAAGCTGGGACGTTCTTTCTTAATCTACATCCAGTTTAATTCGTACTCTGGAAAGGATGTCATAAAACAGGCACTTAATCTGGCTTGAAGTATCATTTTCCTTCAATTGTCCAAACCAGCAACAGTAAGGAACCTACTTTCTCTAGAAATTAATTACTTGTGATTGAAACGATAAACTGAACAGTCCTTCTTAAGGCAGTTTACCAAGGAGGTAAAACTGGACCAAAATTCACAAACCATTTTTACAGGAACCCTTTTAGGAGATAGTACTAGAAAGCATCTAAAACATTAGAGGCTTGCCTCTCCTTTCTTGTCTGTGGCAGTTTAAGTGAAACAATCCAAAAAATAATCAAATGCACACTCTAGCTAGGTACTTAAATTACACAAAATCCTACTGAAACTTTACTGAGGGATGAACACCAGCTCCTAAATTACTTCTATGCCTAATTGAAAGGTAAAGTGTACATTGATCGAATACATATTCCATGCAAAGCTGGGTTTCTGTGCATTGGCAACTTCCACAAATGATACATTTAAACCATGTCATTTGTGAATGCACCATCTGTAATTCACTAGGGTAGAAGAAAAGGAAAATATGAGAAGAAAAACAAAGTTGTCCACCTCAGACAGAACGTATACTTCTTACTTTAGGTTTCTGAATAAATGTAGACCCAGGAATTTCCATATATTCTTTCAACTGGGGTGCATCAAACATAAGTGCTTCCGCATTTCCATACCATGTCAAAGAAGTTTGAGAATGTTGCAGAGCAAAGGAGAGTAAAATATATGCAACCTTATTTGAACCATTATTAATTTTGGATCCTGTATGATTATGATGATGGAGAAGGAAGCAGGAATCCTGGAAGCTATAACTGAGCACTTACCATTGCAAACTCTAAAATATTATTCCACTATGACACCTAAATCCTGTAATCTAAATTTTCAGCAGCATCAGTATGAAAATGTGTTTTCCATAATTCTCAATACAGTATATAAAATGTCTATTCAGCTTATTCATAAGTTCAGCTCTTTACTGTCCAATCATAACGTATTTGGTGCATTCTCATCATGCCCTTAAAAATTATTTTAGTAAAATAGGAATATGAGTGAAGTGTGAAAGAGTAATTAATTCTGCACTGTATTTTGCACATTGTCTCTACACCAGTTAAAACCTGAATTAATCCCTTCACAAAAGAAGAAACAGAAATGGACATTTCATTCTGTGAATGCTAAAAAGAAGGCTTCCCAGCTTTATCCACCTTGATCTTGTGATTCAGCTTCTGGGAATGGCCACACTGCTGAGGAAGAGGAACTGAGAAGCAAAGGGTTGCTAGTTCAAAACCTGTTACCCCTCTGGAAGAAGGTGATGACAAACTACTTCTCTATCTGCCCAAAAATGGTACAGTTGTGTCCACGTATTAGTTGTTAGGCATTGGTCATATTCAACGGTACCTAACAATATTAATACACACACAAGGCAGTAAGATACATAAAAATAAATGGTCTTATTTCCCAATAATTGTCCTTGAAACACACTGAATAGTATCTGCTTGCTCTGCTTTTTAAATCAAGCCATACAAGGTAAGCAGAGAAAATTGCCTGAAGAAATCATTGTGGAGTGCTGGGGAAATCTAATAATGAATTTTTTAGTTCATCTAAACCAAAAAGAAGACCAAATAACTATCTTAATTAATACATTCTGCTTGATACATATAATTAATCCAAAGGAAAATTAAATCCTTAGTTTTAATTAGTGCTATTTCTCTGAGCAACCACATCAAAATATCCATCTGGGCAACCACATCAAAAAACCTTTTTGTGAGAATTACTAGTATTTTGCCCCAGAAATCCCTATTATAAATTTCAACTTAATGTTTGTTGAAGTTCCTGATGTTTTCTTTATTAGTCCTATACTTCTACTGTCTATGTTCTAGGTTACTTGGCAGGATAAGAATTTTTACTAATAACTGCATTACTCTCAATGTAAGCCCATAGAATGACCTTCCTAAGCAAAACTCTCAGCTTTTTCCTTATCTTAATCTTTAGACATCACTTTCAGTTATAAAATACAAAGCAAATTTATAATAAAAACAGATAAAATAATGAAATATCTAAAGAATGACTTATTCTGACATAAAATAGCTTTCACAACCAAATGTTAACACAATGGATTTTCTATTTCTAATGTTCTTCAAACACAGATGAACAGAAGATTTGAACAGAACAGGAACTTTTTTCATCTAAATGAAAGATGAACAAAGTCTTCAGCTGGAGACTTTCTCAGAACTTGTTCTCACAGTGGCCACCCAAACGTCTATGCAAAGTTCATTCATAAGGCATAAGCTTAACAAGGTTTACCTTGCACATAGTCCCCAGCAGGTGAGTCTGACTAACACAAATATCAAAATCAGCGTCTACAGCTTGAACTACAAGTCCCAGCATTCTACCCTCAGCATTTCATGCCAGCCCTGGATTCCCCCAGCAAGTTGAGCAGCCCTCTTCTAAATAGTGGAGGCTAATAGAGCTTTAAAGGAAGAACTTAAAAAACCTTATAGTTTTTTCATTCTATTTTTGCAACTGCAAAAATAACGGTCAGGAGTGCCTCTTATCAGCTTCGGCTGATACGCCAGCTGCGCCCTTTTCTGGAAGTAAGGGATCTCGAGACTGTTGTGCACGCGCTGGTAACCTCACGCCTTGACTTCTGTAACGCACTCTACATGGGGCTACCCCTGTGCTTGACTCGGAAATTACAGCTGGTTCAAACCATGGCAGCCAGGCTTGTCTCAGGAACATCTAGGAGGGACCACATCACTCCCGTTTTGAGGTCCCTCCACTGGCTGCCTATCAGCTTCCGGGCCCAGTACAAGGTGTTGGTTATCACCTTTAAAGCCCTAAATGGCTTGGGTCCAAGCTATCTCAGGGACCGCCTCCTCCCGTACAATCCTCCCCACACTCTCCGGTCCTCTGGGAGGAACTTACTGCAGCCTCTAAAATCTAGGCTTGCGGCGACCTCCCAGAGGGCGTTCTCTGCTATCGCCCCCAAACTCTGGAACGACCTGCCGGATGAGATCCGTCAGATAACATCATTAGACAGCTTTAAAAAGGCGGTCAAGATGGATCTCTTCCGGCAGGCCTTTCCAGATTAACCATCCCGGCCCAGATTCCCTGATTCCTCCCGTGGCCCCATCTTAGTGATGGTTGAGGATCAGTAGAGGGACATCAGGGTTTTTAGTTTTTATATGTTTTATGCATTGATATTATGTTTTAATATGTTATACTGTTTAATACTGTCTTAAGGGGGGGAGGGATAAGGTGTTTTTAATTGTTATATTTTACATTTTACTGTTAACCGCCCGGATTGGTTTGCCATAGGGCGGTATACAAATAAATATTATTATTATTATTATTATTATTATTATTATTATTATTATTATTATTATTATTATTATTATTATTATTATTATTATTATCAATGGAGTCTCAAAGATAGACTATTTAGTGGTGAGCATATGAAGTCATTTACCCTTAGCCTTTCCCTTTCAATATCTTTTTCCATTTCACCCTATAACATTAGGCTGATTTTATAACAGATTATTACTGCTACAACACTAGAAGTTTTTATCTGCAGTGGTCTGATGCCAATGTTAACTGATTATATACTTTAGCCTCTTTATAGACTTCTATAAGCTACTGAATGTAGTTAAATTTTGGCCAAGCAGGTATAGTGGACCTGCTGTAAACTGTATTAAAAAAAAAAATTACCATATATTCTGGCGTATAAGGCGACTGGGCGTATAAGACGCCCAATTTTTCTACTTAAAATTGAGATTTTGCAAAACTGGGGTGCGCAGCCTAAACCGAGCCTCAGACTGGGGAGAGACAGCCTCTGCTTTCAATCTCTCCCCTACCAGGTCATTGACGAATTGGGCTAGAGCAGCAGCCTCTTTTAAAGCAGAGAGGCTTTTGAAGAGAAAATGACTGCAGGATTCTTCATATTTCGCTCGGTGGAACACCCCCTCCCCTACCGGGTCATAGACGAATCGGGCTAGAGCGGCAGACTCCAAGCAGATCTTTTGCTGGCCGTTTATCAGAGCAAGGTTTTTCCCTCATGTCAGCACCAGAAGGAAAGCTACAAACCACATTCTTGGGATTAGCAGGTAAGGCTGCCGTCTCTCCCCAAGTCCGAGGCTCGGTTTAGGCTGCGCACCCATTTTCTGTTGGCAGCTGTGGGGAGCAGGACCCCAGTGAGGGTATTTCCGGTGTATAAGGCGACCCCTGACTTTTCAGAAGATTTTTTGGGGTTAAAAAGTCGCCTTATAGTATCAGGAGAGACAAAGACAGTGAAGTGGTCAAAGAACAAATAAGAGGAGAAGGTTCTAGACAACATTCAATTGTTCAGAAGAAGTTCTGAAGTCATGAATAATCAGCAATTAAAAGTATAAAGTATAGGAACTGGTGTTTTACGTAATCTCTAAGTAATGATGTTTCAGTTTATATACTTTATACACACACACACACATTTCTGCTTGCCAAGCCAAACTCTAGCTCCAAGCCTATCTGATTCCCAGTCATTAACACTGCCAAAATAGGAACTACAGGCTTTCCCCTAGGAATATGGGACCTCTTTACCCTGCCTCCTTGTTCCACTTATTTACTGCTATTTTATGTAGCAAACTGGGAAATCCATCCTGATTTCACCCCTATCTATCTAAATCCAGACTTTGTCATAAAACCCATTTCCCCTGTTTGCCCCTTTCTGCCTTTTATAGGACAGCTTTCTCCTCAGCTGGAGCCCCTCCTCCCCACCAAAATGCATTTACCTCAACCCAGAGACTGACAGATGCTCTTTAAGCTAAGAGAACGAGAAGAAAAACATTCACAAAAATTTCATACCTTCCAACAAAAAATATTTGGGATGGACTCAAGAAATGGTGTGTGCAATACCTGCATTCTTGTTCCTTCCTTTCCTTGCCCCTCTTGAGTACTTCAGCTGTGGCTCAGGCATTAAACATCTCCTTAGATGCCACTTTGGCAACAAACCAAGAGAAGGAAAGGGAAGAATGCATGTTCCTGGATTTTGGCCATATGACATCCCTCCCCCGAGATGCATGATGGAAGGCAGGTAAGTATTTTCAAAGGTCACTTTGCTACCAGATGGTTTAGGGTTACGTATGGAGCATGTGAAATCGACAGTATATGTGAAGGCAAACTGTACTGCATTCCCTGGAACTTGATTTCTGTATGTATATTTTGGTAAGGGCCTCAGCATTCAGGCTGCCTCTCGCCAATCCTGTTTAACTTCAAAAGCTAAACAGGCCCAAGCATGGTGGTTAGTGCTCAGATGAGAGCATTGATCAGGGCAATGGGGGAGATTGTCCATTTTTATGTGAAACATTTTTGAAATATAATTGTTATTCAGGAACTGAAGAGTCACAATGAGTCAGCAACTCCTGACTCAGAGTCTTGTGATTCAGTCTGAAACCCCATCATGACTTGTAGTTTGTGGACTATAAAAATAGCTCTGTGTTGAACAAGGTTTTTACCCTTAGTTTCTGGTATAAAAAAAGATTTTGAAATAAAGCTACTGAACCTTCCAGTGAGGAAAGAAATACTTTGTCTCTGGATTTATTTGTCTGCGTGACTGTCCAGCTATTCTCTGAGACTGACAAGTGATCTGATTGCAGTCCAAATCTGCTACACTACGTGACAGGTTATGGGCCCAGCGACGTGGTGCCTACGAGGCTGAGCTTTGTGATATCTCAGGAGCTCTTGGCTGCAAGGAATCCAGTTTCAGAAGGGAGAAGGAGCCCAGCTGTTTGTTGCCATGGCTACCCAATCTCCAGTGTTTCAGCAGTAACTTAAGAAGCTAAGGCTGTGTCCCCAAGCAATAAAAAGCTTGTTAAAAAGCTTCTTTTGCCACAGAGCATCTCCACGCACAGCTTTTCTCCAAGCTTCCAGCAGCTGAAAAGGAGGAAAATGCGCAGGAAAAAAGTGCCCTTTAAACAAGACTACCAGGGCACTTTTTGGAAACTGTGGGTATTCCTAGCAACACTGTGCATGGAGATGCTCCATGGCAAAAGGGGCGGGGATTGGTGGCCAAGATCTCCGAAAAAAGCACCCTGGCTCTGCTGCTGCTGCTGCCTGCACACACAACCTTAAACATTCACACACCTCCGAAAACAGCCTCTGCTTGAAGTCCTTCAGAGAAGGAGAGATCACTATTTTCAGGATTTTTTTTTTCAAATATCTAACCTGTGTTGACTCCCTTGAAGTTTGCTGTTTGCTACTTAGGTCTACACTGAATTTTATGATGACTTGGTTCTCCCACTCCACATTCACATAGGAGTCTTATTAATTCTAGGAAGTGCTTTTTGCTGACAACAACAGAAGCAACATTTACATACTGCACACAAGCAAAATACATAAGCCTTCCGATTATAAACTCCAATCACCCATTCTGAAGGCATGTTCAAAAGGTTATGTTATGTTGGGACAACTCTTGGATACACAGAAAAGTCACTTGGAACAACAGTGGACTGTAACTCTGTTTCATTCCTTGTTTATTGTCTTAACTACATCATGCTCTGTGGACGTTGGCATTCTTAACTGTATGCTATTGGTGTGTAGGACTTGCCTGGACAACAAGCTACTTGCATTATTGTTCATTCCAAATACCCAAGTGTCACAAAAGACCTAAAGGAAAGTGGGCAAGTGCCTGGCTAACATCCAGGTAAAGTCGGACCCCCGTATCTGCTGGGGATACATTCTGACTCTTACTGTGGTTACCTGATACCATGGATAATCGCAAAAAGGCCTTCCGGTTCTGGGAATGTGCAACCCCAGAACTGGAAGTACTTTTCTGGCCTCCAGAAGGCCTATTTTGGCCTCCGCAAAGCATTGGAATAGGCATGTGACACCACCGGACATCTCCCACCTGCCTCCCACAGGCATGTACATTTTGGGACGGGCTCCAGTGGCATCATGCACCTACTCCAACACTCTACACAGGTCCAAATAGGCCTTCTGGAGGCCAAAATAAATCTTATGGTTCTGGGTGGTTTTCCCTTATGGTGCCCGCAGGGGGTGGGCTGATTCAGTAACTGTGGCTAACTGAAACCGTGGTTACCGAATCAGTGGATATGGAGGTCTGACTGTATTTGGAACAGGAATCATAACACAGATAACAGGCAGAAGCCCAGGACTGTATCCTGCTGTCTGGCAGACACAGATAACATATATTTGGAACAGGAACACTAACAGAAAGAGCTGGTAGACACAGATAACAGGTAAAAGCCTGAGACTGCCTCAATGGAAGGATCTAAAGAAGATCCTGCAATTGCCTCCCACTATTTAGAGGAACCCCTGAACTGGCACTCTGAAAACAGTGACATTTGTTTATTCTATACCATTGATAACCATGGATATGTTAGAGTTCAACAGCAAAGAGATTACTGAAATGACCTTGAAAAAGCTATGGGATGCATTTGTTCATAACATTCACTAGTAAACATGGCTTGAAGGCACTTAGCAACAGAAATAATCAATGCAGAAGTGTTTGTAACTCAATGGCTACCAGGAAAGCAGAGGGACTGCTACCTGTCAGAAAAACTGCATGCATGTGTTCATATAATCTCCTGGAATAAGCTCCAATAATAATATTCAGTGTCTACAGTATATACACATGAACAACTTGTCTGCCTGCTACATTCCAGCAGGTATCAGAAATTTGGCATGTCATATGCTTAGACCATGCCTGGGATGTGGACATAGAATGTACTGGCCCCGCAGCAGAGCACTTATATCTTACTCACCTGCCCCAAGGGACACAGAAATACCTCTAGCTCCTTTGTGTGGCACTATGCACCTTCAGTCATTGGGAGCAGGTATCCCTTCTCTTGGCAACCAACACAATTGGCTGCTGCAACAGCAGGGATACAATGTAGCTTGAATACTTACCACTGAGTACCTTCCTGCTGTCCACAATAGACAGTCTACTCTCACAACATGCCTTAGTGCTCTGGCACCTCTGGTAATCATGGGAAAGCAAGAAGCCACCCAAATCCCACCTCACTAGCCTGACAGCAGCAGTAGGCTCCAAGGAATACCGGACACCATCTAGACAACTTTTGATCATCTTATCCAGGTCAGGTGTGCCAGCTGCTCAGGGAACTGAAGAGTGTCTGAGACCTGCTCAAATCTTGCACTAGTTCTGGCAGCTTATAATCTATAAAAACTGACTGAATAAAAAGTGTATGCAGTTATCAAAAGGTACAGTCATCTTTCATATACCATAGTGTTTGCACTCCACCAAGCTTGTATCATTTTTAAAATCCCATCATTGATTGTGATCACTAGTTTCCATAATGGCTTGCTTCCCAATGCCAGCAGTGACTCATCCAACACAGTCTGGCAAGCCATGACAGTTTGAACATCACATTATACAAGTGATAGCACATTTTTCTAATCACATTAAAGCAAAACTGCTCAGACAAGGAGAAAACTACATATGTCATGGCTATGCTCTTCTGTTTTGGCTCAGAAGTAACGGTGCACATGTTTATTTCCACTGAAAACAGAAGAGAGCTATAATCTTAAATTATTTCAATCCTGTAATTAATATAAAAGGTGGAACAGGAAAAGAATTTGAGGGCAAGTCCAAGCAAAGTCAAATATATAAACATGGCTTACAAGTTTTTATAGGGATGACTTAGTTTTGCACATTTTTTTGTAACTGTTTCCAAAACCAGCAGGTATTAATATGAAACAATGTTGGCAACTGTACTTTTTCACACTAGCAAGTATTATTGTTGACACAAGAGCAAATGTTAACCTAGAGCACTTAATTTCATCGTTCAGCAGACTGCTGGAATCACAGATTCAGAAGAGACTATTAGGTGTTTCCCATCAGGCTACATAAAACTGTTCTAAAGTACAATAAGAAACACTAATCCCACTGGATCCAGTGAGGGATGTTAGTTTAGAAACCTACAGATTAGGTAGGTTACATTATAGATACTTTATCTATATGCAAGTTAAAGTTGCAAACATTTTTAAAAAGATGGAAATAGCCTCATAAATTCCTATCAACCTTTACACAAAGATGCTTAAGACAGCATTGTATTTGTGGTACATTAGCAAAATGTACAGCCGGATAATATATTTATAAACGTGATCTATCATCTCAAAGATCTGTGTATTTATTGTGTCTGATAAAAGGGGCAGCCACAGGAAGAGGGGGAAAGTAACAGGGACAAAAATGAAATAAAATACAGTAATAGGGAATGTGAGGTAAGAATGTGCACAAATCCAATTTTTGGGATTTGATTTGATTCAAATTGAATATCTGAAAATTCAATTTGGTTTAAATGTAACCAAATTTGATTCAAATTAAGCAAATTTGAATCTATTCATTTGAATTTTTTATTCGAATTTGCACTTACGAATCTCGACAACATTCGTAGATGCCTGTACACATCTTTCCCAGGTCCATACACATCTGTACACGTCTGTCTGCATCCCACGGTTATCCTGTATGCAACCCGTTTTCATTCCATATCGATCCATACAAATGCGTACAGATGCGGGAAAGATGCAAATCTTCAAGTACGCATCATGTACGAACCCATACAGATACGAATGTCCAAATAATTCAAAGAAATAGAACTAAAATTTGAATCAAATCTTTAAATTTGAATTTAAGAACATTTGATTCAAATCTGAATGTCCAAATTCAGTCAATTTGATTGAATTTCAAATGCATTCAATATTCATGCGCATCCCTAATATGAAGTATCAATGCACCCCATACAAAACTTGAGAAAAATATATTTTCCCATGAATGTGTGTGTGTCGCCACCTTCTGACCAGGGGCTTATGGTTCCTTTTATTTGTTTATTTGTGGCCTGAAGCGTGGTAGGTGTGTTTAACTTTCAAATGCCTTCCCCCAGCCACTTCTTTAGTTCTGCTCCTGCTATAGCTGGTTGAAACTGTTTCCTACTGTAAGGTGAAGCCCCTCCCCTACTCTAGCTGTTACTGTATCCTTTCACTGCTCAGGCTTGTGTCTGAATGTGCTAATAACAGGCTTTGTAGCTTCTTTTATCAAACAAACAACAAGTTTATTGTATACAGACTTCCTGGTATTAAATCAGTAAGTTTCAATGAACAACGGCCAACAATCTGACCTTCTCTGTCTTAGCCACCACACCAGATATCATATCAGCTTATAACTCTAAACTCTTGGACCTTATGAGGATTGCTTTCTTCAGGTCAGGGCATGTTTCCCCGTGTACCTTCCTTCCCTGATAATCCTACTTAGAATCCCTGGATCTACCTTGGAGCCTACTCCAGCTGCCGGGCGGGTTATCCACCTAACCTCCCTCCCTGGATCCCCAAGCATAGAACAACTAATGGTTTTTCTGTTCTTGCTTATATAAGCTCTGGCTCTGCTAGCCTTCACCTGATTGGTTGGCTCCTCCTGAGAGTTCCATGCCCCCTCCCTGCTGTTGCTGGGGAGAAATCTCTCTCCACTTACCTCTCTAGCTCTTAGTTAAAACACTTTGAGCCCACATTGACTGGTGTAGATGGTTGTGTGCTCACTACACTTTCATCAATTCTAAATATTTCGCTTCCTCTTAGTTACACCAAGCCCGTGGGCACCACAGTGTGGGACACAGTTACGCCTTGTATAATGCAAGTGCATAGTATAGTTTCCATTAGGTATGGGAAACAAATGTAGCTTCCCTTTGTGAAAGCATGCTGTGTGTGATTTATTATATGAGTTGCTGCTAGGAATGGAGAGCCAGCTATTGTACAGTTTTCCATAATGCAAAATACATTGCATGACGGTTTCTCAGAACAGAACCACTGCATATCCTGGGGCTTACTGCACATAACTTCTCAATAAAAAAAGTCATTTACAAAGAAGTCTTGACAGCATCTCATCATGAAGGCAGGAATTACCTGTTAAACTTTATGAAAATATTTCAAAAGGTAATGTTTATCATTCATAGTATCATATGGAAACAAAGATTTATTTATTATTTAATAATATTATTTAAGAATGGCCAGACTGTAACCCATAGTACTTTGGAAGGCTCAGAATGTTTCCTTAAATATGGATGAATGAAAGAGGTATTTCTCTGACAACTTATTTGTTTCAGACAAAGCTCTTGAGGATACTGTTATGTATCTGATCACCACCACCAAGAAAGCTCTTCCATCATTTAATTTGACGAGGGCATATAAAGTAGGGTATTTGTAAAGGATTTTAAGAGCACACTTACATGTAGTTAAAGAAACCTTTTTGGTTTTAAAAATGCATTTCCTCTCTTGCATCCTTTTTTTTTACAGTTCAAACCCATTTTAAAAGTAGCTAATGTATGATTCACATCACTGGAGCCGTCTCCTGAAAAATATTTTTCTTGGGTAGCAGGTTCCAGATATGTGATTGGATGATCGGCTCTCTCCTTTGGCCATCTGATTTGCTGCTCCACTTACTTGGTCCACATAACATTTTCTACTTTTTCCATCAACCAGCACTACTGCTGGGATAAGGTTGGGATTTTTTTTCTTCTCTGCAAAATCCACATATGCAGAGATACCTGAACTAAGCAAA
Organism: Aspidoscelis tigris stejnegeri; assembly: GCA_023333525.1. Lineage (NCBI taxonomy): Eukaryota > Metazoa > Chordata > Lepidosauria > Squamata > Teiidae > Aspidoscelis > Aspidoscelis tigris. The sequence continues at coordinate 82,077,749 of JALMGA010000002.1, read as the reverse complement.
CACAAAGTTCCTATTTCAAATTTGTTTGGCACTTTTCCTAGCATGTTAATTTGTTTCTTAAATGCTGCCATCCCTTTTGTAAGCAGTCTGTATATCTTGCCCAATGTACATGTTAGGTATCTGGCACTTTTAGTCTGTAAAAACTTCCTTAGAGTTCATTAAAGTGAATTTGTTTGATGCCAAATGTTTGAAATAAATCAGGTCTTTAAATTGCGTTCAGGCAGTTTGTGAGGTAGGAAACAGTCTATATATAATATTGTATTTTTAAAATGATTCTATCAAGAGGCCATTTGCACATAAGACCACTATAAAGAAATTCTTTAAAAAATAAGAAATTGATTAATATTTAAAGAATATGACTAGAGGTTCCCTGGAGAAGGTGGGGAAGGTGTGTTGGGAAGAATCTTGTATGGAATGTAAGAATATAAGGAATATACATGTTTAATAGAAATGGTAATAAAGTTTTGAAAAAAAATTTCTTCTGTTCTTCATCATAGAAATTAATTTCAAACAGCTACATATATAATAGTAATTAAAATACTATACAACATACAATAACAGAATGAAAATGTAATGAAAATGGCAGTTAGGCTATATATTTTGCACCCAGAAAGGGAATTATTTGTCAGACCTACACTGGATCATAGACACATATTTTCTGACATACTCTTCTATTTGCTACTATAAATTTCTGAAACTGCAAGGATAAGAGCTGTAGAATTCTTGGCATCTCTAAAATTCTATCACAATGAGAGCTAAAGTCATATAAAATGTGAGGAACTTATACTTCAAAAACATTTTGTTCAGTTCTTTCTTTCTGGTCTAAGAACTTTGTACATGCTCAGCCCATCTGAATCCTCAAAGAGTCTCTTTATTGTATAACTGCCCAGTAACGAGTTAACTCCCTGCCATTTGAATCCTCAAAGAGTGAAGGCTGAACCCTGCTGTAGCCAGGCCAGTATCAAAAGAACAAAAGGATATGTGGGAAGACATTTGTGGGAGGAATTTCTGTGCTGCCCCAAGTTAGGTGCCCCCACTCTCTGAACCTCATTCACATCCTAGAATACACTAACTCAGCAATTTTGATGCAAGATAAAAAGAATGTTTGTTGTGGGCTTTTGAATAACCTTGGCTTATTCAAAATCTCTGGCTTAGTTTAGGACTTTTGTTCCCTGTCATTCACTTCTTGTAAGTTCAGTTTGAAAAAATACAAACATGAGAGTGAAATTTGATTTAGATTCTTTATCAGCTATCATTGCCCACGTCAGATGATACTGAATGACATCTTACTAAATCCAGATCTTGACGGAAAAAAGAAAACTCACTTTGTCATATGGCAATATATAACACCATATGCAAGCAACATCACATAACAGGGGTCTTCCTAATCTGACTTTTTTTTCCAAATCCGATCCACAAATCCTAGTTACAAAAGGCTCACAAAACTTCATGCAGATAAGACAATTGATGAAGGAAGGAAGGAAGGAAGGAAAGTGGCAGCAACATCATTTACATAGTAGGTTAATTTGAACACTATTCTTTTTACAAAAAGTTTATAAATCGCCAAGAGGGTGGTCTACAGATTAATATCAGTTAACAGAGATAGGCATAAACGAACACAGAAGCATTTACATTCTCTTTAAAAAGTGTGAATTAAAGCTCATGCATTAGAAAGTGTTATTCTTATAACCATTACTCAGATTCATACAACTATTCCCCAACTAAGAATTGTACCAGAAGCTAAACAATTTGATTATTAACCTGTAATCAACCAGATACTCCTAGAAATGATTGCATGTGTAATTACCTTTTGTCAAATACAATTTGCCTAATAAACATGTCAGAACACTTGCTGCTAAGCCTCTTTCAACAGGTAAATGCTGCCTTTCCACTGCCTTGGGGCATAATTAACAGAAGGGGGGGAGGCTGTTATAAAAACACACAGAAGCTGATTCACGGAGGCAGGAGTTCACAGCATGCAACCTGCCAAGGCCTATTTCACGGCCTGCCATGCTTGCCTGAGCACTTATTGAGTTCCAGCCTGCTGTGACAGAGGCTATGGTGGCAAGCTCTGAAGAATGACATTTGAATGTGGGTTGCTGCCACATGAACTTCAGGAAGAGACAGGACTGGGCCTATAATGAATGCTTGAAGCAGCGGATGATAACATTTGGCAAGTCCTTCCTAGAAACAAGGCATGTGTATGTTTAAATGGACCACATTCAATGGCACAAAATTTGCACATCTGGCATTCCAATCCTAGATGCAAAAATGTTTGCCCCAACCCTACTATTCTATTCCTAGACCATTAATATGAAAAAAAAATCCAGTCATTAAAGATGGATTAAAATTGCCCATAAATAAGCCATAGAGATGAAATGGTGTAAAATTCCGCCTTGTCCACCATGCTTCTAAGACTGTAAGTTTAAAGCATATTAAGGTATGATTTAATGAATTAATTTGTTGTGACTGCCATCCAAGTCCCACTGAAACACACATACAAACACCAACGTACATAGCTCTCAAGGACATGTAGATTTAGAATAAAACATAGTTCTCTTTGGCTGATAACTGGGACTCATCAGGATGGAGAAGACTTTGGCTTCAGCTCAAAAAAGCTTATAAAAGGGTATAATCCTGCACTATGGGGAGCACAAAACGAAATCCCTACCTGACCCCTGAATAACCCAAACAGGAGATTAGCCAATTTCCAAGCAAAGTAAGTTGTCACACTGTTAGGCCAATTGCTTCTATTGACATTTTGCATAAACATCTTACTCAGGGTGATCAGAAAGGACTGTTATGCCATTAACGTTCCACCCCCTTCATTCCTTCTTTTTTAATACCTAAGCTTTACAGAATAAAGCCCTTTCTGAATTAGAGATAACAAAAGGGTCAAAAGGTCACACACATTCTTTTAAGTAGGTACAAATCTAGAAAGTTTAAATTCATTGGAAAGCGCAAATTAGGACATTTTTAAAGCTCAAAAAAGCACATCTCCTACATTGCTGAAAGAACCTATCAATTCAACTTACTCCAGGCTTGACTATATGAATACTTATGTCCAAAATTTTAGTTACCACAGACTGCATTTTAATTATTTACTTTAAAATATTCACAGCTATATTGACATCCTCTTGGAAATCAAAAACAAAATAAGAAAGGCAAGGTGCTTGCCTTGTCTAACAGATCAGCGATTACCATTAATTAAATACTATTTTCAATGTATTAAAATATAAATTCAAATAACGGTATTTAATGCAAATCTTAATCATTTACGCAGTAGGCACAGTGGATTGTATACAGCACACAAAATGTTTTATAATCTTGTTAGGTTTATTTTGCCTCCGATCAGGGATGGAAACAATCTCTTTTTAATAGTATAAAAGCTTCCTGCTGGGACCTGCAGATTACAGCTAATTGCTAAATTCTTTGAAATTCAGATATAATGGATTGTGACCTTTTTAATTAAAAATCCCAAAAGAGAGGCCAACATTTCCTACCAAGTAACCTCTGTTCAGTGTATGCCACATGAACTACATTCACCCTGGGACTTTAAGTCTTTGTACATAAGATGGGGGGGGCGCGGGGGGGGGGGTGAGAAAGAGAATGTGTGCTACCACTAGCATCCTTGTTGGATGAAATGAATTCCTATTTCAAACAGAAAATATTTTGGGGTTTCAGGCAATTATGAAGAACTTAATACTGTATATAACTTGGTCTTAGTGAAAAATATTTTCTACATTATTAACAAGAGTCTTGAAACCAGCCCTTCCTATTTAGAGTGATATAAACCAACTGAGGCAGACCAAGTGGTATGGATCCCTGAATTCAAGGTGAAGATGTATACTCACCAGTCTATTTCTCAGCTTAACTTACTTTATTGGTTATTATGACAAATGGGGCAAAAACCTTCTCTGTTGCCTTGTCTGCTCAAAGGAAGAATTTTGTAAGCAAGAGATAAAATTTTAGAAAGCTTGCTTTGCATATTATACCAGCTCAGTGATGGGCTAAAATTTCCATGATGCAGGATTTAAAAATTTGTTTTAATATATGCAACTTGCATGCCATATATCTTATTTCAGTTTAAGACTGCATTATGTTCTCTGCCTGTTAAAGACCAACATTCTGGACATTTTATCCAGGAGAGGAAATTGCATGGCAGCTATCTTGTTCCATTCATTCAGATGCTGTGTTTTAATATAATTAAAAGTTAAATAAATTTTAAAATACATTGAAAAGTGAGCTGTATGAAACAGAGAGATCAGCCCAAGCACAGAAAGTGAGATGCTACTGGAAGCTGCCTAAGTAGCCCTCTTCCCAGTCTACTCAGGAGAAGGATCCAGCAACTATTGCATACAGCAAGGAAACCTGACATTTGCTGTGTTTAACTGCTGCTCAAAAGTGGCCAGTTTTTTGTGCAGCTGCTTGTTAAATCTTTAAAAAGAAAAATCATGATAGTCCATTATTTTACTTTGTTATTGTACTGGCTGGATGACTTTAGAATTTTCAGTTCATTCATTAAACAGTATTGTTTTCTCCACCTTTCTCATATGCTAACACTTCAGAATAACTTTGTTTTCAAAATGTCAAAATGTTGTTATTTTTACTCCCAGCATATTAGTTTATTGCAGTCACTGACCAATATAAGGTATTATCTACAAACTGAAATACTGTTTTTTAATTCATTTTTTAAAATTAATTTGCCTCAGGAAGGTGCCACATACTCATTTTGCCATATGAAGAGTCACCAGTGACAGCTGTACCCATTGTGTTTGCCCCATCCAAAAGCAACTAAAATCTATGACACAAAGCATTTTTCCAGGAGTATGGGAAAGGAAGCAAAAGGAAACAGAGAAACCTTACTTGCACCATTTTTCTGAAGGACTAAATAGGCCTGGATGAGATCACTGCATTTAACCATTAAACTACAAGTAGATTGCCTTGAGTTTCAGGGACTAAAGGTGGAATATTTTTGTACAAAAGTAAGAGTACTGTAGCCCCAAAATCTCATGTCATTCACACTGAATCACTATCTGCAAAATAGTTTTCAATCAGGTAACCTTGGAAGGTTGTTGTTTCAAGACACCTCAAGTCATACTGATTTTATTATTTATTATTTATGTAAGACATTTTTAATACTGCTTCCCATTTTTTAAAAAAATTCAAAGTAGTTTACAAAGCATTAAAAACAAGGACAAAAGCAGAATAAAAACAGCAAATAAATCATATCAAAAACTCAGTGGGCCAGGGGAGAGACAAATTTTTAATCAGGGAATTCCTGCTTAAAAAGCAAATAGAAGTGGAACAAGTGAACAAACTATATCAGAGAGAGCTGAATTGTGCAATTTCCCCAAACAAGAATGCTAACTTGCAGAGGGATATCCTAACAACTAAATGGCAGGTGGATATCCTTGTGCTTAAAGGAACAGAATGAAATGGCCCAAGTATCCTTAAAGATGAGTACCAATCCAGACTAGAAAAGGAGGAACAAAATGAAAGATTTTCATTTTTGTTTATGTCCAGGACTAACTACATATTTTAATTTATTTTTCATTGCCTTTTGCAATAATAATAAACAAAGGCTTCCTAGAACTACATTTACTCTAAGGATAATAGAATAAGGAACCTGAATCTACAATTATGAGAACACTGATCAAAATCTGAGAATTAAAACAAACTTATTTGGATACTGAAATTGTGCATCAACTCCGAATATAAACAAAAGACAATATTTTCTTTACAGATACTTACATCTGTTTCAAATTGACATCTCAAAGTGAAGATATTAACTCTCACTATTATGGGGATATAATCTCTCACACATTTGTAAGTGTATATAAATATGTAAACTCAGGGGTTATGACAGCTAAACCACAGGGAACTGTTTCTGCTCTGAGAAAGTCAAAAGTTATTTGGGTTCATACTAATCCATCACAACTTAAATCCTCCCAAAGGGCACAGAACCTTCTTTAAAACTATGTCTTGAAACTAATTCTGAGAGATTCCTGGCCTTGTTATATTATATATGAATAATTCCTTAGGACTTCAAATGAATGCACAGGAAAAAAGAACTTTCTGCTAGACAGGGGTATTCTTTAGAATAACATACCTATGTAGATAGAGATAGACAGAGATGACAGAAATAAATGATAGAGATATAAAATAGAAATACAGAAATATAAATAGAGATACAGAAATATAAATATAGAAACAGAAATAGATATCTTGTCTTAAAGGAAAGTCATAGAAAGTCAGGAAGTTGATAAAATTAACCAAGGCAGGCATCATTTAGCCTATAGCTGTCCTGAATACAGACACAAAGAAATCTTGTTTAATGGTCATGCCCTTTTCTCATCATTAAAAAATAAGCCAAAGCAGTGGCAAAAGAATAGTCTTGTTTACAGTTTGAAAAGGAGCTCTCTGGCAGGCACTTTGGTCTCCAAAGGGCAAGGGTCTAGCCAAGTTGTTCTTCTGCAGGCTGTTCGCCTGTACACAAAGTCCTTTCACACAAAGCAGTAAATAATTGTAAAATTAAAGGTTGGTTGGGTTTGCAATAGTAAAGCATGCCATTTTTAGGTCATTCCTCAGCTTTAAAAAAAAACCCTTTGCTACATAATGTTCAAAGATACTTTCTGCTCCTCAGAAAAGCAGCGATCATCTGCAGTTGTCTGGAGAAAAACCATTTCTGTAAGTCCCGTAAAGTATTAACAAAGTCACACCTTCATATAGTTTTTGTTAACACCATTTTTATTTCTTTTCTTGGCAAATCAGGCTGGCAAGCAGGTCTATATGCAAGGATGGGTTTAGAAGAAGCCTTTGGCTGATCCCTGCAGTTTTAAGCGCGTTTGCTTCTTCCATGCCATCTCTCAGACAGATATAGAAATTGTGGCTGCTTTAGGCTGGGCTTGAGCAAGAGAAGATGATGTTTGGTGGATGGCTGCAGAAGCCCTACAGAAGAAAGTGTTTCACTGGACAGTGTAGGATGAAAGACTGCCTAGCTCTCTGTTCCTGTTGCCACTGCTGCTGGGCTGCCTGTTTCCTGGGGGCTTGTGGGATTGCTGTTACTTTGTCTTTGCAGGAGTCTTTGAGAGGCTGAAGTCCAAATGGGAACAACTCCTGCTAACATCAGCCTGAGTATCTCAGACATTCTAGAGGAGCAGTTGTTGGGTATATGATTTATTCTTTTCCCCAAATCAAGAGTCCCTCCAAAGGCAGCTCTGGAATCCCTCTGAAATGCTTCAGGAGATTAGCAGAGGCTCCACAGAGAAACCCTTTGCCTCCATGGAAAGAGGTGCATATTAATGAGGCTGACTTGGGAGCTGCCTGTTACCTCCAGGCATGGAAAGAGGTGCATATTAATGAGGCTGACTCATTAGTGCTCAGAGGAGAAATGCAAGCAAGGAGCTAATTAATATGCAACTCCAAAGGGGTTTGTCTTTGGAGCCTGTGTTAATCTCCGAAGTTGCCTTAGGAGGGACCTCGAAGCCTTTGCTAATCTCCAAAGGCAACTTCGAAGATTGCACACACCCCCATCCCCCAAAACACCTGAGGTGACAGGCAGACGCCTTGTGGTCCAATCCAGATTTGCCACATGGGTGCTCCGATGTTTCCACAGCAACCAGGCTATTGGGTGCTAGACCACCCATGGAAACACATTGGGTACTTCCCTTAATCCGGATATATTAGATCTGGATTAAGGGAAGTACCCATTCCTTAGATCCAGATCTTCTTAGATCCGGATTAAAGGAGCGCGGTGGAAAAACACCCATTGTTAATAAATTGGTATATTTTCCCTTCATTAACCCCCTTAGGTTATATTTGGAGAAAAAGAGATTGAGCAATTGATTCTCCACTAGTTGCTGGTTCCAGTCTTCATGGGCATGTAGAGGGCACCACCAGGAGTTCATTATAGTAACCCAGTCTGGAAGTTACCAAACCATGGATGACTATGGTCAAGTTATCTCTATTCAGAAAGGGTTATAGTTGGAGAATAAGCCTTAGTCTGCCTCAAGGTTGTGAGGGGAAATACCACATAAATGGGAATCAGACATTGTCCTGCACCATGGTTTCACATACTGGAGACATCTGATGAGGTTCAGCAACTTTTGAGAGCTCATTGCACACTCACCCTTTTTCTTTTTTGTACAAGTATCTGTGTTGTTGTTTGGCGTGTTTGGCGTAAAGCTGCCTGTAAAGTAATGCTGCCGGATCTCCCCAGATGCAGCTGACAAGCAAAAGCATACCAGCGAAATTAAAGTAAAGCTGGATGTCTAGTAATATTTTTACTGCAAATTAAGTGCTGACAGACCACAACAGCACTAGCATGCTGTTGGAATGGTCTGGTGGTCCAATTGTGACACACGTCTGAAAGAATTCTCAGCTGGAGTCTGAAGTCATAATGAAGCTGCACCATTATGTAGTAGATTCCTTGCATTTTTTTATTTTTATTTTTGCTTGTTTGCTATTCTTAGACTGTAGGTACAGTGCTCCATAAAAGGCCAAGAGACACTGGAAGCTATACCATAAATACAGATCGGTTTCTAATCTCCAGGTTGTAGACTGGCCTTCTTTTCGAGGTGCACCAAGCTCCATCACCATATACTTACAGACATATGGTAAATGCACGTCTCTTTACCTTAGCCTTTGGTTGAAGATGTTGCCCTTCCCTCCCAGGCACTGCTATTAGCAGTTTCATTATGATTTTTTAGGGATTTAATTCTGATGGAATTTTTCCATTGGTTTTATTATAAGCTGCCTTGAGACCTTAAGATATTGGGGAGGGGGGGGGGTGATCTTCCCAGGAAGTAAAAGAATTCAGGGCATGTCTTTTCAGGTAGAAGGTAAATGGCCTTCTAATTTCCTTCGTCTGCTTTGGAGACCATGAAAACTGCTAGTGGGAAAAGGCCAGACACTGAATCAACACAGTAATATATGTGCCAAAATCTGTAAAGTTTGAATGTTTCTGCCTCTACTACCCTGCTTCCTGTGTAGCATTTAGGTTTGGCCTCAGTATGATGAAAATGAGACAAGCTGATTTTGCTAGGTATTATACTTTCTAGCAGCTACACTAAAATGAGAGGGCACTTGAAGTGTTGTGTGTCAGCAGAACCTGCCCATTCTGCATCCAGCAATCTTGACAGCCTTCGCTGCTAGCAGTAACCTCCAACACAGGGCACTGAAAACATCTGCCTACTACAAAAGAAGCACATGTCATTTTCAGTTACTTCTTCCTTGATTGTTCTTTCTCATCGGTGGCTCCTTTCTATGGACTTAACAGGTTTACGAACACGCACACAATTTCTTGCAGTGCCTCCCACAACTGTCAACACTTTACAGTTGCATCCGACATTTATTAAGTTTCCAGAAGAGATGTGCATGAACAGGTTTGTATGCTAGATTGTGGAACATAAACTTCTCAGAAAGGGCCATAATCTTCATGATTTACCCCTTGCAAGCCTGGCTCCCTACAGTGGCAAAGGGAAAGCTTGGGGAAGGGGCCTACCAAAGGATAACTCGTCAGGAATCTCTCCTCTCCCGGCTGCCTTTGTAGCCAGGAGCAGGCAGAGCCAGCTGGACTTAATGGTGGTGGCACCATGCAGGCTGCAGTGTGCCCACAATCCCTGTGTCCTTCTCTGGTCCTTGTTTAGGGGGATTTCTGTTTTGTTTTGTTTTAATGGTTTTTTAATTTTTTTTTGGGGGGGGGGTTCTGCTTTTAAGCTCTGCAATACCAAGATAAAACTGATTACACAAATATATAAGCAGGCAATAGAGTTTTTATTTTGTTATACAACTGAATTATGTTAGATATGAACATTCATTTGGTGCAGTAGATGCCGTGACTATCACAGGAAACTGGTATTACTATGTTTGGTACTGATTCTGAACCACCCATCCCAAATGTATCTTCTGATATCTGAATTACTATGTTGTGTAGTACCATAAGATTTATGGCACACCTAAAGTTGGGTCTATAAGAATATCATTTTCAACTTTCAGGCAAATCTAATTATCAAAGAGCATTAACATTCACATAAGTGAGCCAAAGCAGTAAGTGAGGTGAATCTCAATCTTCCCTAGACAAGAGATTAATCATGTCTTTAATCATCATATGTTAGGATAAACATTTCATATATAATCCCAACCATATATAGAGCCTCTTGAAACAATATAAGGAAAGAACTAATTTGGACTTTAAAAAAAAGTGGGGGATATAAAGAGCATGTACATGTTATCACATCATTTCAGCACACAAACCTATGTAAACACTGAACATACTAGTGATAGTAGAAATGCAATAGGATTATACAGAAGGTTCCTAGACTGTTTGGAAAAAGAAGAACCACCAGGTAGTTACAAACCACTGTGTCCCATTGGTATGTTCAGGTGAATGGGATATTTTTCATCAAATATATTTAAACAGAGATTTCAATACCTCTTATTAATGCATCTCTGATATCCTATTAAAGCATCGGTTGATTCTAGGTATCTATAAAGTATTTGCTATCGTCTTATTTTAATTTTACTTAAAAATAAGGAAATAAGTTTTCTCGCCACCTCGGCATCAAGGACAATCAATTATTTAGGTTCTTGTTCAGTTGATGCTTTGCCAATAAAGGTAAATATTTTACCATCACAACAAAGCAATAATTTCATAATTTAAGCCTATCGCTACTGTGTGTGTAGACAGCATTATATACAGTTTATAACCTACATTTACTTTAAACAGCTACTTTGAAATATCATCCATTCCTGGAGAGTAATCCTTTGGTAGGTCCTTGTGTTCCTTAAAACCATATTATTCTAACCCTCTATTGATGGACTAGATCCATTATCACTTAGAAGCAGTGTTAATCCCTCAGTAATTAACACCTTCATTAAAGTAATTTGAGCTCTGAAGAAGTTTAAGATGTATTATTGGCTTAGCCAAATTAAGTTTACTAGGAATAATTTTTACGTCATTTGACCTTTAAGTTTTTCCTAACCTATTTCTAGTTTTGCCCATTATTTTCTCCTTATTTAATTGAAATGTATCTGATGACCCAAGTAAGTTTTATTAATTATACACCTTGAATGCACTTCAAATCAAGCAAGCACCCACGTTTCAAAGTACTTCTCAGAATTTCTAAACAGTACAAGTTCAAAAACAAATTGCACCAAATTATTTATAGTAGATAATGGATTAAGATGTAAGAGAAGTAAATGACACATTATTTGGTGGAAACTCACACACATTAAACAGGCACATTACTACTGGTAGGAAGTACATTAAATAGACATATTCAGTATGTCCATTTTTTCAAGATATCAACATTTTAAGCCAATTTATTAATTTTACATTAAAGCAATTTGAGACTTCAGAGACCAAATTTAAACTGTCCTTGCCTGCTAAATGGCAATATCTAAACGTATAATATGCCTTTGCCACATTCAAACTTGCTGAGGATAAGCGAAAATGCCTATATTATATGGGTTTAATTATTCTCCTGTCTTGGACTGATATTAGTGTACCAGTACATATCTCCTACTTAAGAGGCTGCATAGCTGTTCCAAATTACTCAGAAAAGCATTATTTAATTTCTGCCTTTTCCTTTGGAAGATCTAGCCCAACTATGGAACAATATCAAAAATGTAGCTATGAGATTATTATGAAGGGGGGAAATGATAGATGTACTATCTGTTCCTATTTTCAGTTATTATGACTTCCAGGGCAACACACATTCCTACATGGATGCCTGCCATAGGTCACCTACTCTAGATTTCATCTACAATATACTGAGCACCCAGGAATATTTTTCCAAAGTTCCAAAGCTGTATAAGTAATTATTGTCAGCATTATACTTATTTGTATCACAAAGAACCAATGAACATTGACCTTTTCCTACTAATCTTGTACACTGCCATGAAATCACACAGAAGGAGTAAGCTGTTGTTGAGATAACTGGCTTCCATTAGTAAGCATGTGATTGGCAGGACGATAAAGTCTTTTCCCTCACAGGTCAGCTACTTTTTAAAAAGAGGGCAATCCTGCTGATCCATCTTTTAGCTATAGTCTCTCAATAAGTCCCAATTCTCTTGCCTTTTAGCTTTGATATGGTTCAAGCTTTCCCCTTGTATCAGCCCCTACCTGTCATCAGCTCCTCTGTACTGAACAGCAAATATCGGGAGTTTGACCTTAGGGCACAGTCCGGGTGGGCAGGTAAAACCTGAGCACTAGACCGACTTCCTTATCTTTCATATCCTGCATTTCATGAAACAGTATCAAATTCAAACTAAAAAACAGAAGCGTGACCTCTTATAAGAACTTTCTGAAAACGCTTCGGTTGCCTTTCTAAGAATTCTTGAAAAGAACTGTCATCTACCCTATTAAGAACGAAATTGATAATAAATAAAAGAAGTCAGAGTGAAAGAGTGCTAAGTTCTTACTAAAAGCTAAATGCCACTGTTTATAAGGATTTACATCCCTAAACACGTCGCTAGTGAATGAAAAAAATGAATAAAATAAATTCTGTGAAAAAAACCTCCCATCTATCTTGAAAAAATTACACATTTAATAACCTGGAGTGCAACTGGGGCTGTGAACAGACAGATGTAACCATTTCAAGATAGTAACAATCCATTTTTTCCATATGTAAAACTGGAGATTGGGTAATAAATGGGGAAGCAAGCCAAATGAAAATAATGAATATTTTAAAACCTCATCTCTGTGGATCTTTCAGCTTTCTTAAGCACCTATTATAGGCATTTTCCAGTATAATTTATACCTTTTTGAAGCTTATAGAGGAATGGTATTCCAAAGCAGGAATGGTCAATATGTGAATCAGAACAGGAATAGCAAACTTATGAATAATATGGGCAACAGTTAGTAATGATAAGAGCTGGAATCCAGCAACTTATGAATAGCTACAGGCCCTAGAGGAAAAAACATTCCACTTAATGACAGAATGCACTTTTACTAATAATAATTTTATATAATAATAATTTTATATAATAATAATTTTATATATTTTTATATATATATATATAAATTTAGATATACGGGAAGGTATGAGAAATATAAAAAATACATGTTCGGTAACAAAAATAATTTTTTAAAATGTGGAGCTATCTAAAGCTCAATATTGTATTAGCATGAACTACAAAAGCATCCCTGTTCTGAAATAAAACTCACCCTAGATTCAGATTAAGGAGCCTCTTAGTTGCATTTTAATGCAGATCATAGGGGGCCAATCCCCCGCTGGTCCAGCTCCATCTGCACTAGAGGGCTTTAATCCAGGTATCTGGTAGAACCATTTGGTGAGGTCTACCAGAGAACTAAGGCCCATGTTCCACAAGGAACCCTTATTTCTAATTGGTTGGAAGTGGGGGGGGGGGCTGCAAATCTCATGCAAGCTTCACAGTTGCAAGGAAACATGGGCTAGATCAGTGCTGTCAGTGCAGATGGTGCTGATCCAGCCCACATCTCCCCATGATCCAGATCAGTGATCCAGTTATTCCATACTCCCTGATCCAGATTTATAGAAGGTAAGTGAAGAAAGAGCCACAGTCTGTAATAAATGAATTGCCAAGAATAACTGTGTCAACTTTGACAGATCCCCTTCTAACCTGAGAAATAACATATTTCGGTTATTGGGCTGGGTAACAGCAACAGTTCATTTAAGAACAGTGTTCTACTTTAAACTACAACCAGTCATCTACCACTGAAATTTATTTCTGCTATGAGTAAATTGGTCAATAATGAAATCATGTGAGTTTTTTTTCCTTTAAGGCCAACTAAGCTAGAGCTATCCTGTTTTGTAGCCATAGATCCCAAAAGTTAGAGATCCATCCCATTTACTTCAATCATATTTTGTCACTAGTAAATTTCAAATTGTAATTTTATGAATCAATACAGGATATCCCACCTTAATTATTTTGTTTTCAGACAAGCTCTAAATTAATCATTTTATGTTTTCTTTACAGAGACTATACTTCATTAGTTAGTGCCTTTAATAATTTTACACAGTATTTCACAGTTGGCAAAGAATTCCTGACTGGAAGAAGGAAAGAATTTGGGAGAATTCCCACCTCTAGCACCAAACAGCTAAGCTGTAGCTCTTTATCAATAAATTCCTTTTCAATTAGCCCTTACAGTCGTGCTTCAGCACTCACCACTGAAATCTGGCAGTGAGTGGTAGATATATTAGCATTTCAACCAAAGGCTTTGACATTAATTGACTTTGATTTCTAGCCAAAGATGTCTTCTACAAGCCAAAGCAGTCTCCACAAACAGACAGCACCTGTTTAACTACCTCTGTGCTGCATATTATACACAAACTCAATTTAAAGATGGACCTTTGGTTCATTTCCACCAAGACAACTGTAGACATGTTCGGCCACAGCAGACAATGCCTTCTAAAATGCACAAGTGACATAAAATAAGAGCTCATTGTTTTCTACTGTTACAAATGGCAGCCTTGATCCAAAACTAGGAATACAGATAATGCATTCATTAAAACATGCCAAATAGATATAACTTTCTTTTCTTAAACTTACTTGTCTGAGGTCGATGAATGCTAACTGTAAAGTTTCTCCATGAAATCCAGGTACAGGCTCAGAACTGGCAAACACTATAAGGGGCGAGTAGATGAAAGAGAAAGATATGTATTTTCACAAAATTCCAAAAGCAGTTCACTGTTATTACAATGCAGATCATCACAGAGTAGTAAAATATCACCACTTGAAGTTCACACAAGTAGAAATATTTAATTACACACATTCATTAGAGAATGTGCTTAAGCAAATGCATCTATTGCCAATTAGCTACCACGTTGTACGGTTGGCATGCAAAACTTAGTAATGTGTACAAGGTATTATGATGAACCTGTCTGGCCACCTTGATGAGGGTTTGGTTCATACAGTTTATGAGGAAAAGGGCAGGAAATTGTAGCAATATGGCTTTATGCAGCTATAAGAGGAGCAAGGTAGCAGAGGGGGCACAAGGCACCTTTGGGGCATGAGCGGAAACATGAAGTGGCCCTTAACTTTACATAAACATCTGCTGCAGCCACAAACATGTTGTAAATAGTAGTCTGTGACAGTTCATTTCAAACACTTGATGGAGGCTTCAAAGGCCAAAAAAGGCCACCCTCTGCTAGTTCAGTCCAGAAAGTCCCTTCTGTTGCTTTGTGCTTCCCCCCACTGGTAAAGACCACATTGTACCCCTCAAATCTCATCCTGCATTGCTCCATGAAGCCTTGATAAACTGGAGAATGGACCCAAATAGGTCTGTCTCACCCACAAAACCAAAATATAAGGTCAGGTTGGTTCAGGAAAAACTGGTGATACAGGCCTTTTGAGCAGTGAACCACTTCGCTGCAAACAGGTTAGGGGAAATACTGGTTTCCCACCTACTGTTTTTAATTATTCTATTCTATTTATTGTATTTTAATATAACAAATTGTGGAGTTTGGGGGTTGGGACACTTTGCCATCATGTTTTATTTAATTGTCATAAACTCCTTTTCATTATTTGGATGGGAAGCTGTAAAACTATTTTAAATCAATGAATAAAATAAGTGTAGGCTTTTGACAGACTAGGCACATGCAAGGCAGTGTTTCAAGATGGACACCTGGTTTCAGTGAATGATATTGCATATCAATTTTTTTTACCTTATCCAGCATGCATGAGATCCCAAGTCACAGGCCACCACAAAGTTCATATTCTCTTTGAAATCACTGAGTTTTTGAAATTTTTGAAATGTAAAAATGCACACTGTACTGTACATGAAACTTTCTGGATGCTAACTACTTTCCTAATACTTTGCAAAGTGGTGCTACTGTACTGTTCTTTTAGTACAATCTAATAACGTGATCTCAGTACACAATTATTTTATGAGCTGGAGTCTGCAATGGAATATCCTGTATTAATTTTAAATTATGGAAATTACAGACAACTAAGCCATGTTTACGTTTGGAGCTCACTCCCTGCTCAACATATACAGGATAAACTTGTGCTAAATGTTGCTAATTATGATAATATGCCAGGATAATAAGCTGATGTTATTCCAATAAGCAGCATGATTCATTACTTTCTATGTTGTATTAGAGGTCTACTGTGGCAATTACTTCTATGAATGTTGGTCAACAATTTTGTAAATAAAAAGAGAGAAGCAGAACAAGCCAAAATTCCATTATGGCTTTGTTCAATGTTTTACTGGCTGGAATCATTCAACTGTTGCAGTTGCTTTAATACCTAATAAAATTGAGGATATAACATGAACATTAGTTCAATCTTGTCCCTACTAATGTTCATTAAGGTATTAAAAGTTATAACACATTCTTTTCAAAATGCTGTAGCAGGTTCTAAAGTATTCATAATCTCATGCTGTTTCCTGAAGCATTTGACAGCTCAATGCACACAATCTTTTTCTAACTGGTGTGCTATAGACACAGGCAGGCCTTAGAATGTGCTGAATCTGCTTGGCTTCTGACACTGTGTTCATGAGCACATTCCAGGTGTCACTGTGTTGACTGTGATTTATGTCCTTTATCTGATCTCCTCCAACCTTTTGAGTTCAGTGGCATCTACTGTGTAATTTAAAATTAATATGTTGTAGGAAAATAACTAAAAAAAAAAGCAAGCATCTTCCCACAATATAAGATTTGATGATTTACAAAAGGGTAGCAGCTAGTGTATCAGGTTGTAACTTTTTATTTCATGACAAACACTTCTGAAATAAAAATAGGTAGCAAATGAAATGTAGTTTTTTCCTGAGCCCAATTTGAGGTGTCAACTTTACCCTATACGGGGTAATCCCTAAATATCTTTAAAAACACCTCCCAGATTGGCCTACCTGTGCCTTGAGCTATGCTAGGGAGGACCTCCTGGTTTGTATCACTACCTTCAGTACTTAAAGAGGTGGGGAGCACTGTTTCTTCCCTGAGGTGTACCAGGCTAGAGATGTTTTTTTGATGTTCTATTTGAACCGAATCGAATACCTGAAAATCCTATTTGATTCAAATCTTTTAAATTCAAATTCAACAAGATTCAATTCGAATTTAACAAATTTGAATCTATTCGTTCTAATTTTTTATTTGAATCTGCACATACAAATTTCAACATTTGTATGTTCACGTATGCATCTTCCCCACATCCATACACGTCCGTATGCATCCTGTAGTTATCCTGTAGGCAACCCGTTTTCGTCCCGTATGGATCTGTAAAATGCGTACAAATTTGGGGAAAGTTGTGGATCTTCAAGTACACATCGTGTATGAACCCGTACACATAGGAATGTCCGGATAATTTGAACAGATAGATGCAAAATTTAAAATTCAATTCAAATGTCTACATTGAAATTTTGGGATATTCTATTCAAGTTCAAATGTCAAAATTCAGTACATTCGATCAGATTTCGAATGCCTACAAATATTCATGCACATCCCTATACCAGGCACTTTCACTCCAGGTGTTCAGGAAGTCAATGAAGACATACCTATTTACCCTGCCATCTGGATGAGAAAGTATTCTTTTACCTCTTTCAGGCATTGTTTTTGGTATGCTCATTTTGTATTTTGTTTTTATCATTGTAACCCGCCCTGAGGTATATGGCAAATAAATAAATAAATCTGTGGCTTCAGTTTCATGAGTCATTTTTAACTTGATACAAAGAGTCTCAGGACAAGTCTTTAAAAGCTGTGAAAACACTGCCAATACTTATTGACATCAGAACCTATAATACTTCACTGCCTTATGTTAAGAGTTCCAAACAGTTATTTTCCCTTTTCCAGAATAAGTGACGGAAGAAAGAGAAAGACCTCATCCCACTACAGCACAGTGCAAAAGTTTGAGGCAGGTGTGGAAAAAATGCTGCAAATAAAAATACTTTCAAAAATAGAAGTGTTCATTGTTTATTTTTATCAATTTACAAAATGCAAAGTGAATGACCAAAGACAAATCTAAATCAAATCAATATTTGGCGTGACTACCCTTTGACTTCAGAACAGCATTGATTCTTATAGTTTTTGAAGGAACTTGCCAAGGAGGCTGTTCCAAACACCTCGGAGCAGTGGTTCTCAAAGTTGTCTGGGGCTACGACCCATCTAATATAAGTTTACCAACTCGGGACCCACCTCTAGGAAATTTAACTGTTACCAATATGAATAAAGGACTTTTCAAATAACAAAGTTTTAATACAATTTTTTTATTACTTAATTAAATAATTACATCAAAAAAGTTATTTCAAATACGGTTAAATTTCCTAGAGGTGGGTCCCGACCCACAGTTTGGGAAACCCTGCCTTGGAGAACTCACTGCAGATCTTCTGTGGATGTGGGTTTGCTCAAATCCTTCTGTCTTCAAGTAATCCCAGAAAGACTGTTGAGATCCGGGCTTGGTGGGGGCCATACCATCACTTCCTGGACTTACTTTGGAGCATTTTTTTTCCACCCCTGTTTAAAACCTTTGCACAGTACTCTAGTACATTCTCCTACTTTGCATGTGTTTACTAAAGAAGAATGATTCTTCTAATAGTAGAATCCTACCTCAATAGTGCTGCTGTCCTGGTATATAATATGCCATACCATTCAAACCCATTCAGCAAGCCATTGCTGAGAACAGGGAACACGTAACTGCCCTAGCTGGTTTGGGTGCAGTAGCATCTGCTAATGTCACCTCAAAATGGAGTTTTGAAGGGACAGAACTGTCAGCTCTGGCTGACTTAGTTCCTCAGATACATTGGCATAACCACTATTACCAAGGGCTCTGCCTTTCATCAATCGGTGTGAACACAAATAAATACTGAGATGTTGGCAAAGAGGAGATCTAGATCAGCAGCTTTAGCATTGCCAGTTTGCATCTCTGGCACAAAGAAATCCCCATTATCTAACTCCTTCCAAACTTCTAGGCCTATCAGGGGTTGACAGTTTCCTGACCTTACAATTTTGCCCATAATCCTATACTTACATTCACACTGTATGACATCCAGGTTAAACTGCTGAATAGCTCCCATGCTTATTTGTTTTAAGTCATTATCTAGTAACATCTGCATCAAGGAAGTTGATAGATGTTGGCAAGCTGACATACAAGCAGTCTGGGCTACTTTCCCCTGTTTTAAAGAGAGCAATAAAGAATATAAGAATCAGCAAGTGCGTATTTGAAAGAATGGATTATTTCATTTTCTCCTACATTTGCTAAGTTTAAAAGGAACAAAAAGAAAAGAAAAGAAATGGCCAGTATTCCAGCTACTCACATAAAATGCCCCTCCTGTTTCAGGTTTCTTCCCACCCCAAAAGGATTTTAAAAGAGCACAAAAAGGAAGCATTTTGAAAATATCTGTAAGCATGTTACAGACAAAACCCAAACAAACATGTCACACATATTTATCACTGCACATTAGAAAACAAATTTGCACATTAAAATGCATTTTCTGGAATGTCACAAATAAAGGAAAACAGTCTAAAAATCACTTATTCAACAAGTTATATGCACTCTTCTACAACTGAAAAAATACATAAATATCTAATGAAACACATTTGCACTCCAACACTAATAGCATAAATGACTAGTCAAGCAGGATGGATCTGGGTACAAACATGCCAACACAACATCTTCTGCAATGGGGTCAGGGAAGCAGGTACCTTTGATTTTAATGATTTTTAGTAAGATACTGGACCAATATCAAATTAGATTTTCCCTTTTTTAACGAGGCTTTGCTAATTAACAATCTGAAACATTACAGCCTATTTCTGTGTGTGATTTTTCAGAAGTAAATCTCCCTGACTTCAATGGCACTTATTCTGAAATAAGCTTACAGAACAAGCCTCACCAATTTTCTTTGGGGGAAAAAAGAGAATGAAGCATTCTATTACATTCCATATCTTGTCACACAGCAGCTGTAAGACCTAACATAGGGATGAAGAATATTTTATAGCCCAAGTGCCATATTTCTTCACACATGAACTTCTGGACCTAGGTGCTAATGCTGTGTGTGGCCCAAAGCAAAGAAGAAGAAAAAGTGCCTTGGAGCAATAAGGAAGCCTTTGATCTTTGTATGGCAAGCTACATTTCACACATTCAGAAGCCAGAGATTTACACAGATTTCTAGCCAAGCAAGACAAGTTATCACAGTTCAAAGACACCATCCAGCAACTTCTTAGGAAGATATCTCTAGGGAAGGAAGCGTGGCTTGCGTGGAGAACCAGGCCAGGTAGAGAGATATAGAGGGCTTTTATTTGATTCACTGTCCTGCCTGCTTTGAAAAAAAGCAATAGCACTGTCTAGCCAAACAATAGCAACCAACACCCCCAGAAGATCTTCCCTCTGATTAATACCAAGAAGTTAAGCTATTCATTATATATTAAAATGAAGAATTAGACAGTTCAATTGTGCAAAAAGCATTTACATATACTCTGTTACTTTTAGAATTAAGCACACAAAATGCCGTGAAATTCTTTTTCACTGTTTCCAATTTATATTTATTCCTCAGCATGCAGTGTATGAAATTTATCCTATTATAGATCTAGCCTCTAAAACATTTTTGGGTGGAGATTCAAAAACAAAACATGTTTCTGAGGAAAATATTTTGCAGGAACAAAAAGAAATCTTTTTCATCGTAGTAAATATATTGGAAATCATGCCATTTTGTGGTATGAACATAAAAGAAAATGAAGGGGCAAGAAAACAGGGTCTTAATTTAATTATGATATACCAAATATAAGATAATGGGAATGTCATTTTGATTTAATGGAACATCTGCATTTTGGATTAATGCAGAACTTCATCAAATCAGCTCCACGTCCTATTTCAAATATATTACGAGCTCCACTGTAATTTAATGACAGTAACCACCAAAGTAAGCTACCAGATTAAAAAAAAGTCCTATCCAATCATAACATGAAAATATGCAATGTTCTATTTTGTCCTTCCCAAATCTGTGGGTTTATTTATTAAAAGTGGGAACTTCTTTAACATTATTGGAGTCCGAAGATAATGGTTATAACAGATGATATGAGAAAATTTCCAATGAAAAAAAAGTTAGGATTCATACAGATTGGTATAATGAAAGACAAATGCCAATATCCTAAATAAATAAATCAAAATAAATCAAAATAACTGATTTCAACTATGTACTTGGACTACAGGCTTATTGCTCTTACCAATGGAGGAAAAACTGAACAGAGGAAAGAAATCAGGCTGTAATTATTTGAGATTAAAGAGTTATTGTTTTAGATCAAATAAAGAAGTGTGCATTTTGGGGCTGCAGCTTTCATAAGCATCTGACATTCTTTTTAGTGTTTAGTTTATCTAAAACATTTAACAGATACAAGTAAATTCTTAAGGGAGGGAAAGGCTTCCAAGTTGAAAATCTGCTAAACCTACAGTGGGAGGGGGCACTGTAGGTGTTAAGGCTGAATTCATACCAAACAATAAATGGCCCTCCCCTTGATTTAGTTGGTTTCATTTGTAGCACTTTTGTTAACGCTTGGGGGAGGGGGTTACTTGTAGAAATCCATATAGACTAACATTTAAGAATTGGAATGAAAGTTGTTAAATTGCTCCCAAAGACTGAAATCAGACAGCTTGCTTATCTGGGCAGAAAAGGGACATTTCCCATCAATTACTACCATTATTTTATGCTATTAACACATTTGTATGTATTTGTTCTTCAAATGCATCCATTCATATTTATATTCTACAAGTGAAAAGTCAAAGAAATAAGGATTCTTTTACATGATACGTAACACCTGCTAGAAGATAAGGCACCTACATTTTGCTTACCCTTTCCAAGTTTGTAAAAAGAGAAAACCTTTAGACAAACATCTTATATTTCAAAGAAGCTTGTAAAAGAGAATCTGCTGACATATTAAATCCTTTCTGTAGTATCCAAAAGCTTTTCTCTTAAGAACAATTGCTCTAAAGAGACATTTGGCCCCTAGGAAATTCCCAGAGGGTCAGCCATATGCATCCTTCCTCGGCACCTTCATGGGACTGCTTTCTAGACCCATACTAGATGTCTCAAAAAGGCAGCTTTCATCATGCAGGAGGATGTCAGTCAATATGATTTATGGACTGCATTCAACAAAGTCAAAGCATATAGAATGAGAAATATGACTACAATCTGCTAATTTGTTTTGTATTGAGCCACTTAAGAGTCAAAGACCTGATGTCAGACTGAGACCAGCAACACAATTAACTGGCCGGTGACAGATTCATCCATCCTCCCTGCCAGGCTGTGCCAATCAAGGACAGCATGAGACGACATTTGGAAGAATCAGTAAGAAAACCCTTTCTCTAAGTAGCCTACGTGGGCTCCTGATTGACAGTTTTTGAATATAGCTTGTGGAGCGCCACCACTCTTTATCCAATAGCTTCTTGCTGCAAGCTGTGAAATGCGGCTTTTACTGCCAATCACAAAAACAATAAAACACAATCCACAATGCCCTATACAAACAGGGAACAACAAGCTCTGTTTGTTAGAACTGAAAGTCTAGCTTTATAATTAGTTTAGCAAAATTAAATTACACATTTCAAAGCTTTTCTCAATTTATTAGTACTAAAAAGAAAACTCAAATGCATATTATTTAGAAGCACATCTGTTAAACCAAGCATTCATGTGACAGCAAGAATTACAACTTTGTTTGATCAACAACAGCACAAAATTCCATCTTTTCACAAAATGAATTCTACTAAAATTAAGCATATGTTTACAGTTATGCTTAATGGTGACTGATCATAACAGACCATAACTGTTCGGCATTTGGAAAATATTTGGAACATTTTCTACTACAGAAACAATTTTCTTAGGTTAAATAAAATCCAAATTTCGTTTCCCCAGCTAGCAAAATGGTTAGAATTCATTGTATGTACACAATATAGCAAATATACCAACAGGCTTTAAAGATAAGGGTGTAGCATTATAATTCTAAAAACTAAGTTTGATTTAAGTCAAAATGACTCATAAAAGCCCATTTGTAAAGAATCTTTTTTAAATCGTAGTTTTCAGTCACACTTTAATCCTTTGTACTCTATTAGCATCTCATTTTGTCAGCTAAATGCTTTCAAATAATATCTGAGGAAGAAATGGAAATCACATATTCCATTTCTCAGAATATTTCATAGCTATTCTGGACCACATAGGACCAGCTGATTTACTTAGTTGCTTTCTTATTTGCGCTATTTTCCTTGCTTAATATTTAAATTAAAGCATCTGTGAACATTTTTAAGGAACTACTCAGTGAACGCAAAAACAATGAAATCCTTAGTAGAGCCTGTGGAAATTGAATGGGTCACTCAAGTTGATCACTGCCCTGGAAAGCAGAAGCAACCACGTGTAGACAAACTGGTTTTAACTCCTGCGTACTGTGGCTAAAGTCATTATGCAAAATTGTAAGCCATTTCCAATTTTTCCTTATTGATGACTTCTATGTTGTATATCCAATTTATTCTTCATACCCAGTTATACAGGGCTTATATTTCAAGAAACCTGAAAAATCATGCTAGGGCTTATTTTCAGGGTAGGTCTTATTTTCGGGGAAACAGGGTATTAGGAAATATATATATAAATCTAATAACATTGCCTCAATATTAGTATGTACCTAAATAATTGAAATGTGCATGACCCAGTTATTTTTGGATTGGGGGGGGGGTAGTCACATGAATTGACTAGAACAGTGATTTCCAAACTGGGGGTACCTGTACCCCCAGGGATACAAAGCAGGACTTTTAGGGATATATGAAAAATAATGAATAATGCCCGAATATTTGAAATAAGTTCAACTATGTTAAGTGCAAACATTTTGTTAACACAAAGGGTACAAGTGGTATGCAAGTGAAATATGAAGGGCACAAGTGATACGCAGCTGGAAAAAAATGGAAACTACGGGAGTAGAAGGATACATTTTGGATAGCAAAACTCAATAAGCCAAAATAAAAACTGATAAGGAAATCTTTTAGGGAAGTGCAAACACTTTAGAAAAATTACCACAAACTCTCCCTGTATCATAAAAGTAGTTAATCTTCCTTAATTTCTGGATTATCACCAGTATGAGGAGTATTCAAATACTCTTAAGCTGGGCTTTATTTTCCTAATATAACCACCTCAGTGGCTCCATCTTCTGTTTCAAATATTTAAATATAAATTCAGGAAATAATTCTAGTGTCAAGAGAGCATTCTTCTACTTGCCCTACTGTAAAGAGTATAGAACTTTGTGGTAAAAAAACTGCCATGAAATCAGAATAGTCATAGGTTCAGTTCCTGGCATCTCCCAAGAAGAAGGGAATAACAAATCACTTCTGTATCTGCCAAGAAAACTGCATGGTTGTGTCACTGTAGCCATCAGGCATCAAGACCCTGACTGTGGTACTAAATAACAGCAAAAAATAGGCTATATGCTATAGCACTGATCCTAGACAATCTCTTAGGGTGGTCTAGACAGAAGCCTTACTTATCTATATGCTCTTCTGATCATTTTTAAAAAGAAAACAACTGTAGCTTCTTCCAATATGTTTTAATTACAATTGTGCATCAACATATAAAGATGTATAATAATGGTGTTTTATGCATATACAGTGCAGTTGGGTTGTGACTTTGATGAAAATGAAATATGTATTAAGAGACAACTGGAAAATGGTAGATATTTTTTAAAAAGCATTCCAAAGCTAAGATAGCTAAGATATCTGATTTACTTCTTCTTCCTGCTAAGTTGCTGTAAGCAGCACTGTCAGAATTATTTATTCTTTGGAGCCCTAAAATACTATAAAAATGTCTTTAAGTGTTTTTCTGTTTATCTGAATTGTTTGGACTTGAGTAAAAAAGATGCCAAAATGAACAAGAAAGGAAAATTATTCCGCTCTCCCAGTTTTATATGCTCAAATAACACAAATATTTTAGAATTTTATTGCATTACCAAAACTGCAATACTATCATAAAAAAAATGCAATATATATGAGCAGAACTGGGACAGGACACAATTCAACATCAACACAAGATTTAGTTTTTACCAAATGTCAGGAATGTGTCTTAACAAGTAGCAAATCTATCTAAAAGTAGCCACAGATCTGTTATAAAGCAAGTATTCGTGTTGGATGAGAGTAAAACACTCAAAATAAGTTGATGACCTGAAAATAATCGGGGCATGACTCTTCTAAAGCAATCCATCATCTTTAAGAAATACATTTGGGGGCAGACATTATCCTCACTTCAAAAAGTATGTTTTTGAAAGAGAATGTCAAAAACTTTCACCAGCTCTTTATTCTCAGCCTCTATCTAGCCATTTTAACCTTATTTCGTATGCACATCCCCAAAGCTGCATTTTGACACCTGACCTCACATCCAAGAGGTCTGATGGTCTCCTTTGAATGATCTCATTTCAGATGCAATGCATGCCCTATCATGTTTCTATGAGCCTTTAAAACGATCCTTCTGCCTTGATGTCCAAAAGACCAAGGTTAGTCTTCGACTTGGATTCAGCATGCAACTATACAGCTTAGTAGTAAGTCAGATCAAACCAAATACAGGGCTTTTTAATAAGTCACTCACTACTGAAGCAATAAGCCTGCAGGCAGTTCATAGTTTAGGTTTTCCATGTGCATGCTTTTTCTTGAGTTTGCATTTACTTACCGACATTGCCGCATGGTCATTGTTGTTATTCTGAGAAGGAAATCAGTAAGGCAATCAAAACAAAACAAAAATTAAAATGCATTATCAACATCATTTTGAATTTTGTCAGAAGTCAGAAGGGGTAAATTCTTGAACAAAAATGGCCAGTCTGTTCTATTTCCTAAGCTCCTAACCCTTCATCCAAGATTTAAATGAAGTTGATTTGCCTGTGTAATAAGATCTTTTCTAACCAGATAGATACGCATACAAATTAAAGGATCTTTTCAAATTCACACAAAATGCAATGCTGCCATTAAAGTTAATATTATCTACATCAACAGTATATCCCAGAAGACAGATTGGAAATCTTGTTTGAAAAGATGTTGGGTCATACTCAATTGTCATGGGAACTTCACAAGTTTCCGAGAGATTCAAAGTTTTGTAATCTTCCAGTCAGTGCGTTCAAGGTCCCTCTATAAGCAGCAGCACATTTTCTTCCTGAGCCCCTCCAACCCCTTGAATCATGAGGGGTGCCACTAG
Source organism: Aspidoscelis tigris stejnegeri (assembly GCA_023333525.1). NCBI lineage: Eukaryota > Metazoa > Chordata > Lepidosauria > Squamata > Teiidae > Aspidoscelis > Aspidoscelis tigris. The sequence continues at coordinate 82,051,630 of JALMGA010000002.1, read as the reverse complement.
ATGAAAGCATCAAGCCCTTCTCTGTACGAAGGGCTTTCTGTTCCATCTTACATTATACAGACCCACTGTTAAAATATGCTTAAGCAGAGGGTGTGATTATAACAAAAAAACCTTTAAATTGATTAGCAAAGTTAAAAACCACACTTTCAGGACAAATTCAAAATAATGTCATTTGCTTTTTATCTGTTTAAAAACTGCTATGAAGTTGCGACCCAGACAAAATGTTGCAAACAAATCTTTACAGGGGACAAAACTGGAAAGACGATACATGGAGCCAAATGACACCACAACGAACAAAAAACCTTAACTCATAAGAACAGTCATATGGGAAAGTTCATGCTAAAGACCACAAAGCGGGCTGCAAATCCTGCCGCTCTTGTTACATGTCATTAAAGCTGAAGTTAAACCTAAGGTTTAATCCAGCTTCAGTCCAATTTCAAAATGAGAGAACACATCAGCAAAGTGACCAGTCATATTCTTTTCACATTATCTATCCCAAAGGCGAATGTTCTGAGTTATTTTACACTAAAAGAAAGCAGCTTGTCACTGTGCTGATATATTCTCTCACTCTGAAAGCAGACTGAAGCTGGATTAAACCTTAGATGTGACCACAGCCCAAGCTGCGTTCAGTTTTCACTGACTGCACTAATAGATCTACTCTAAGAGTAAATATCTGCTTGGATGAAGAGAATCCTGCAAGGATCTTCACTCATTCCGCCTTCCTCCGGCAGTGCCCTGAAAACTGTCCCACTTGGTCAGGGAACCCTTTGCCGAAGATTTAGAGATATGCAGGGGAAGCCAATGAAAGCTGCTTCCCCATTTCCTACAATGGAAAAATTCTACTGGATCTCATGTACATTCCTTTTTTAAAAACAGCTCTTCCATTTCAAAAATGACCAAAGTGTATACAAAGTATACACAGCAATTTTTCATTTTAGAACTACTAGACTGAAATAAGTTGCATAATGCAGTTCTTGGATCAATCCTCCCATCAGAGATTCCCTGGAGATCTGCTGAAGTTAAGCAACCAAAGACCAAAAAAGACAAAGCCCATACAAACTGTGTACCCTTATTTGCTTGATTCCTCTGTTGTTCGTGCACTGGCTCCAATTTTGCTACCAAACCTAATTTAAAGGGTTGCTATTAACCCTTATTATTGGGTTCTTCATTTGTTTCATAACTACACTAATCATATCAAAGAGGTAACAAGTGAATGAATCTATATTAAATCAGGAAGTTGCAAAGTCACAGCTACTACATCCATGGCACCTGAAAGTCAGCATGAGGCCCTGGGCAAATAAACTTAACTTGGCTATTCAGCCAACTTGGCTGTTCAGCGATTTGTGAGCACTTGAGCCATGATACCCTCTGAACTCCCTCTCTTCAGGCTTGGCTGCACCTCCAAATGTTTGCATAGCTTGTAAAACCTTTTCTTTAGCCACACAGGTACCATCCTCATGTGCTAATAGGGCTGCCATAAGATCAGATGGAGGATGGTATGTTCACATAGCATGTGCCAGATTCACTTTCTGAAAGGAGCAATGATTTTGCAGACAAGAGATTTTCCCCACTGAGGTCACTCTTTTTTAGAGGATTCAGCATGGGGGAATTGTGTATCCCTGTCCCCATTCCTCCTCTTACCCAGAGTTCTGGATCACAAACAGCATACACAGCATTATTTACACACATCAGGTTTCCAGCAAGCATCACGCTTGGAGAAATCAGTTCCTGCAGGTGGTTTGCACCCACAGAAATATTCCAAGGAGTGAGGAAGACTGCTTTGGAGGTCAATCCACTTGAACAAAGCCCTTCAATCCCCTCTGGAGCAATGGCTTGCTACCATTCACATTTAGCCCCGTCAAGGCTTCACGTGGATGCAGGCATGGTTAAGAACTCTCTCTCCCCACCTATATATGCAGGCATGGTTAAGAACAACATATATCTGTATATTTATAACTGCAGTTCTGAGTGCATTTGGTGGATATGGTTTCATTAGTAGCAGTATATAACTGCCACATCAAGAGTAGCAATGGGCTTAGACTCTCAAATGAATGGGCAAATCTTCTGTTACGTTTTTATGTTGCATCCAGTATAATCTTTATTCTTGTATAAAATTATTCCACAAATTGAAGAACACAATTTTTATATGCCCCCCTCTGAAGCCATGAAAAAACTCTCTCCATTCATTCCTCAGAAAGCAACAGCAAGAGAATAAGATATGATGCAAAGGGTTGCAGTAGCTGGAGACAATAGGTAAAAACTGGATCCCCTGGCTTGCATGAGCAGAAAGGCTTTTTGCCACAGCAAAGCTTTGTTGGATACAGCCCTTTATCTCCAAGAGACTTCTTGATATATAAAACCATCCCAAAGCTTCCTTTCAAAATCAAGAGATAATGGTCAATAAACAAAAAGAATGCAAATCGTCCCTTGCTTCCAGATTAGAAAGCAATGGAAAAGGACACAGCTTCTCTTTTTTCTTTCTTCAGTTTCTCCATTAAAATACTGTGCCAAGTTTGTAGTTACTAAGCAACCACATGCAATTTTCCAGGCCTTGATTGTCTTCACGCTGAGACAAAAAGTTTACTTGGTACTTTGCAAATGGTGGTTCGTCTTCATAAAGTACCTTAGAACTTCTTCTGGAATGTTTTCTTTCTCAGGATTATTCCATATTAAAGAGTGTGAACACTTCTAAAAAGGAGAAACTGAGGGCCTACATTACAATCAGTCAAAATACTATCCCAGCTGACTTATTTCAGGGAAAGAACCAAACACAGTTTGTCAGGTGGCCTAAAATACTGAGATACTGCTAGGTCAGGTAGTTCAGTAGTACAGAAGCCTATCTGAAACAGGTGACCTCCTGTTTGCACACCAAATTAGAGGGGGTAGGCCTGACTGCAGAGAAGGCCCAATTGCAGGCAATAGCAAGAGGACACTAAGGATGCATCCAGATGGTTACTTATCCCATTATATCAGAATATTCTAGAATAATATTGTACCATCACCTTCAATAGTAAAAGGGGTGGGCACCTGGGAAAGGGCCTTCTCAGTGATGGGCAGTAGGATATGGAATAGTCTCCTTGAGGTGTGTGAAGCACCTTCACTGTATACATTTGGGAAGGCAGTGAAGACGCACCTCCTTGCCCTGGCCTTTGGTTAAATGGAGTTACATGTTCTCCTCCCACTTTTCAGACACTGCTACTATTACTCTTTTAATATATAATATAAATGTCATTACCTGCCTTGAGACCTTTGGGTATAGGGCGGGATAAAAATTCAAATAAATAAATAAAAGTAATATTCCAGAATATCCATGCTATACTCTAGAATACCCAACTTTGGCGGACTAAGTAAGTGACATATGGATGAAGCCTCAGTAATCTGTGGTAATTGCAGTAGGACCTCCCTGGAAGATTTACGCGACCTTACAGCTCTGTAATGGAAGGAGGAGGGCAATCCCATCATCTTCAGTGAGGTGGAATCTCTAATAGCAAATGCTGAGAAAAACCTCTGAGGTTCAACCAGTGATACGTGTATCACTGGTGTTATGTAAAATAATTTTAAGAGATAGACAATTTTGATTAATTTATTGTAACTTACTAAAGTAAAGAAAAATAAGTAAAACCTTCTAGTATAGGTGGCTTTTAAACATTGTGGCAGTGTTTGCCTTTTCAGGGACACAAATGTTATGGCAATTATCTTGTTCTTGTTTTCTAGTTTGTATATTAATGTTATTTTATCACTTTATTGTGTGTTAACTGTTACATATATTGTTACCAAAAAAAACATATTAATTTTTAAAAATTGTGATAGGATTAATGAGAATAAGTAAAGTTTGAGAATCACTGGAGGAGACACACCAAGTACTTAATGCAATGTAAAATTTCTCATTCAAGAAGCTGTTTACTCCCCACAATTATTGGAACAAATAGACTCAATGATGGTAACTAGGCTTCCATAATTTTTCATGGAAGCAAGGAACAAAAGAAAGAAGGGGGGGGGAAATCTGCTATTCTTCCATTAACTTTCTTTTCAAGTAACCAAAATATATGCTTCTCCTGGTGCAGTATTCACACAGATACACGGAGAAAGCTGATAGATATGGTGAAGTCAGATGAAACTTTTTTAAAAACCAAAAACTAGCCATTTTGAGTTCTTCACTGTCTGAAAGCAGAGAAGTATTAATGTTTGCTGTTACTTCCAGAGAGCAAGAAGCAATCACGGGTTCTAGAGAAGATCCTGACATTGCCTTTTGCCGCCTCTGCCAGATCAGGACCTTAGCTAGTGTCTGCTGGCTCTTTTCATTATAATTTCGCTGTAGCAACCTGGAAGCCAGCCAAACATCTGCCCACTTTTTGTTGTTGTTTTCACATCCTTGGTTAGCTTCCAGTAAAATAATAATAAAACAAGTCAATAGACTCGTAAGTATCCATCACTGTTACTTACAGGAAACCTGGCATGATGACCAGATTTCCCATAACAGCAATATTACAGGTTATTGCTTCACTAACCTGCGACTGGCATTCCCAATCCGCTCCCAGGAAAATCACAGCCATGTATAGAGGCACTCTTATTCAGTTCTCTACTGCTTGCTTTACTCTGAATGGCTGTTGGAGGTCTGTTGGTTATCTATATTCTTTTTAAGTATTCTGATTCCTTCCAGTTTCACAATTCTATGATTCTGTTACAGCCCAGAGAAGTTTATAAACTGGGCAGTATAAAAATGACAACAAGATCATGTTTATTTGCCCAGCAGATGTCAAGATCACCAACTGATTCTTTTTACTGATCCCAGCAATTAAGGCTTTGCATTAATCCAAATCCTGCTTCTGTCAAAACATAGGTCTGCCAAGCTCATATTTGCAAGCATCAAAACATCCTTCATGTTACATACACACTACACAACTCCAGAACCCATCTGAAAACTTCCTGCAAGTAGAAAAACAGCAAGACAATTGGAATAGAAGTGCTCTGACAAATGAAACTGTAGGTAGCACCATTTTTTCTTCCACTGCTCCAGTCATTTCACACAAACTATGCAAATAATTGTGGGTGAATGCGTGTGATCTGTGCATGCATGGAAAAAAATAACAAGTTGCAGAAGATATTTTCTACAACAATTACCATCTGACATCTACAGATGTGATCAAATGCAAGATCCTGAGGAAAACATGTACTCATTGTTTTAGAGAACAATCCAAATGGGTATTTTTGAAATACATTTTTATAATAAATCTCAAGTGTTTCCCTAGCTTGAATAATCCGATGCAGGACACCATAGACATCGTAGAAAATACTTACACAGACAAGAAAACAATAAGTACTACACAGAGAATAGACATAATACTATCTTCAGCAATAAAATTTAAATAGAAGTTTAGAAGCTTTTAGAATTTTTAAAAGAAATGAACAGTCAGCTAACCACCAAAGCGTAAAATACCAACCATAAATTAAATCAAAGAAATATTTGATAATTTTTTCAAGTACCAAAAAGGGGGACTAGGCCTTAAAAGTTGTGATAAAAGTTTGATAGTTTTAATGATTCAAAAGAAAAATCAGGGTATGATGCAAGCATTTTACATTTCCGAAAACTTTGGCCAGTATAAGAATAACTTGCTGGATTTTATGAGCCACTGTTCTGACCCAGCAAGGCATAATTCATGAGTTTGGCTGTAAAAATATATCTACATTATAACAAGGTGGGAAAAAAGAGAGAGAGATTTTAGATTTCTAGATTTTAGAAAGATTTTTGCTGTATCACAGTTACTTTGTATAAGTTTTCACAAGTGTTAATACTGTAGAAGAATGCACTATAAAACAAAACAAACCTATTATTATTTCATAATATAAAAGGTAGATTTATAGAAACTTGGATTTATAGAAACCTGTCACAACAGTTACCTCAGATCAACCTGGAAAGAAACATTGTATAATTGAGAAAAGGTGACCTACTGTGGCCCTTCAGACATTCCTGAACTACAGCTCTTATGATACCTAGAGACCCAGGTCAAAGGCAAAAAAATAAAGTTCTGAAGGCTACAGTTCGGTCAGGCCTATACTAGAGTCACATTTAAATGTGAGATGCTGAGGAATGTTGATTTATAGTCCAGAACAATAATATGCAAACTCTTTTTCCTTGGTATGAAAAAGGAACATCAGCATTTTTGCCAGCACATATTTGATTAAAATATAGGATATGAATCCAGTTATCTAGAGGTAATTCTGGTTTGAACCACTGCTCGTATAGGTTAAAGTTTGGTTTGGCAGAGCTACAGAAACCAAAGACTAATGGTCAATCACTATTTTATGCTTTTGTTGTATCTCATATAGGCTTCCACTACTGTGCTTGTACAGAATGGTTAATATTGTACTGACAAAAAAAGTAGGAAGGAAAAAATTGTGCAGGAAATATAGAGGGATTATGCAAACTTCAACTGGAAGTCTACAGTAGTTTTGTGTGGATGAAAATGAGCTACAACCAGCTTCAAGATGACATTTTTCCTGAGCTTTCTAGGATTCTTGTCATTTAAATCTGGATAAACTTAACTGTGGTTAATTGACAAGCTGAATTTCAAACCAGAGTTTATAAAACAGGGTTATTTCAACTACCTTGTTAGTTTCCTGCTTAAAAAACAAGCTAAGGTCAAATAGATATTATATCATAGAAACAGTTTTTGCTCTTGTTATCATAGGCATACTAGAAGAAAGCAGAGAGGGAACACTGACAAGCAACTCATTAAGCTTCTTTTTATGTTGCTGGTTTGATGCAGTCTGCATCGCACTGTATTTATACATCATGAACTTTTGTGGTCGCATACACATACATAGAGATGTAATTCAGAGAGTTGTTGATTTTTCCTACCACATGTACCAAAAGTGTCTCTGGACTAAATCTACATAGACAATCTGCTGCAGTTACTTCCATTTTGAATACTTACAGGCAAATGAGTAAAGACCTGAAAAGTACTTCTTAAGAAGTTAATGAGATCCATTAGATAACCACTGGCTCGTCCATCTGGCTCAACCATTGTCCAGTCATAGTCAGCAAGCTGGATAAATTCATCTATCTTTTGGTTAAGTTTGGTATAAATTTCCCCTTCAGCAGCATGTCTTGCATCCTGGGGGGAATAAAATAAAACCCATATTTATAGCATTCCTGTCATTCCTTGGGCTAGGAGACTAGCCCAACTGGCTGAAGAAGAGAAGACACAAAATGTAAATGCTGCCTTAAACCAAATTGTAACCCACAGTTGTAAGGGGAAATCTGAGAATGCTTTAGAAGTGCAGTTGTCCTCCATTATTCGGAACAGTCTTGCTCCACCAAAATGATACAATTATGGAATCTTGTGAACACCACAGGAGATGGAATACAGAATTTGGGGATCCCATTGTGTAAGGTCTCCCATATACACATTTTCATATGTTTAGCGATAGAAAACAGTGGGTATTTGGTCATAACTTTTGGGTCATACAATAGACAGTCACAAATCTTCTCACATGAATATGTTAATAGCCAAAGTTAATAAAGGCCTGTTTGCCGTTATCAGGTGGAGTGGTTCCATCTGCTCGATGGTGAGATCTGTCCATACAATGCCACTACCATCACCATTGTCCCAGAGCTCACCAAGCTGTCCCCAGATCTCACTAGCTGTAGACCACTAAAATGTTGTCTTCATCTTGACCAGGAACAGCTAGTTAGCACCTGCTGAACAATTTCTCATTATGCAATGGGTTGCGAGATAGTTGCGTAGAAGAATGCAAGGCTACCTACCATCCTATCTGTTGGCAGCAGAGAGCACAAGACAGCACCTTTGGGCAGGGTTTATAAGGTGGTGGCTTAAGTATACCACTCATTAGTGGCCTGTTATAGAGAAAAACATAATGTATGATAGCTTACATCTTATAATTATAAATTAAAGATGCAACCTATCATACATTACATATTATTTTTGGTAATACTTAGGGACATATGTTATCAGTACAGTTGGACTCCCGTGTCCGCTGGGGATATGTTCTGGCTCCTACCGTGGTTACCTGAAACTGCGGATAATTGTGAACACGCCTTCTAGTTCTGAGGTGGTGCAACCCCAGAACTCAAAGGGCTTTTCTGGCCTCCAGAATGTCTATTTTAAGCCTATTTTAGCTTACGCCTCCCAGCCGCCTGCCTCCCATGCACCCCCTTACATTTTGGGATGGGCTTTGGTGGCCTCACAATCCTATTCCAATGCTCTATGGAGGCTGAAATAGGCCTTCTGTAGGCTGAATTAGGCCTTCTTGTTCTGGGTGCTTTTCCCTTATGGTGCCTGCGGGGGATGGGGTGAGGCTGATCCAATAACTGTGGTTAACTGAAACTGTGGTTACCAAATCAGTGGATCCAGGGGTCTGACTGTAGTTTGTGTCATTATTGTCACTAACTTAAATTGTCAGGTATCTTTTGTTTATCCAATAACAATTCAGATCAGGTAACCTTATGGCACTCACAGACCCATACACTGTTTAATAATTTAAACAGACGTTGAAAATAAAATTTATGAGTGTTCTGTTGCAAGAAGTAAGATTAAAAACAGCAAGAATAGCGAGAAAAAATATCTTAAGTTATTTTTAACAAAGACTCATATAATCTGCCACCAGGAGATGCAGTTAACAATAGTGGAGCATACCAAACTGCAGGATAGCCAAGCAATTAAATGTATGCAGCTTTCCATTAAAAGGTACATAAGGATTAATAAAAAAGGATTTTCCATCACAAGTGAAGCATATGAACTGGTGTGACATTCCGGAGTAAAAATAATTTTAAAGTAATATTGAGAGCAGGAGGATACCTGGATAGCTTGGGATGCAATTAATTCTGAATTTTTTTTCAGGAGCTTAGATACCACAAATGGCAATCTCAGCATGATTCACAAACAATTAGATAATGCACATATAGCTTAATATAAGAGATCTCATTAATGCTTTTGTTAAGCCAGTGCACAGAAAATTGGCAGGCGAGTTCTAAAGCATGAAACACGTTCATTAGAAATTATCCTTACAAAACAAAATTAGGGGGAATAAAATTCCCCCAAACCACTTTGTTGATAAAGTGGGGGGGGGGGGAACGGACGGACTACATATTGTTACCTATCGTTCATCTGTAATTACTGTTTGGTCAATCCATCACCAATCAATTTCTACAACTATTTGAGAAATACCTTTCAAAAGCAACTAAAGCAGTAATAATGTAGAAACCTGCATATGTTAATTACAGCAAACAGACAAAAATGTCTGATAATGATGTGCTCCATCCGTAGCTAATTGTTAGAAGCAATACTAGCACTGGAACAAACTATGGGTTGTTTTTTATAACTACTAGTACAATGAGCAAGGATAGCTGGGAACCAGAGACATCAGAATGTGGAATACTCTCACCGTGCTCATTTACTTGCAGCACCTAGATTATGTATATTATAAAATTTCCCAGTAAAGTCCTACAGCCACTAATACAGTAACTCATATATTCTATTCCATCTAGTTTGCAAAGATAAATCCCCCCCCAAATTATGCAGATCAATAACTGCAGCATCTGAAATTTGAACCACCTTTCTAGAAAAACAACGCCAACAGACATTTGGAAACACTAAGCAATTTTTATTTCAAAGTTCAGAAAATACTGTTTCATACTTTTTTAACATAACATAAATACCTAGAATACCATCACACTAAAAGCAGAAGGGTGGTGGATTAGATTCTTTGATAACGTTTCCTTTCTATATCCTACTTTTTTTACCAGAGAAAGAAAACAATGGAATTTGATATGTTGATTTTTAGATTCAGTTACAAAGCAAGAGTATTGAAGGCAAAAGTGCTCTAAGTAAGGATAATCCTGTTGTGTGTGTTATTCTGTGACATCCTGCTGTGTTTGGGTGTATACATTACAAGGCAATTACCTGAAATTCAGGCTGTAACTGTTAAGGAACTCTGTTACAAAATGCTTCAAACTTAACGATTATCTAATAACTCAGTGCTGTGCTATCCACTGTCAGTCCACAGGTTCTATATTTAAAATACTGAATGACTTATTGTCTTTCAAATACGATAGCCAATCAGCAAAGAATCACAGAACTAGTTTCCCATGACCAAGAGGTTCAGAGACTCAGATAGGTTCTAAAAATGCTAAACATGCCTCCAAGTTCCTGACATGGGCTGCCTCCAGACTTGTGGAATAAATCCACAGGTAAACATTAAAGCGCAGAATAGTTACTTCGCAGTGACAACCAACTGTCCCGACTTGAAAGGCAGCTCCATAGCTTCCCCTTGCCTTGGAATAGTATTACTTATTTATGCTATATTATATCATATTTATACATTTATAATATAATGTAATTTATAATAGTGTTTATTATAATAGTACACATTTTTTCAGGTTTTGCTTCACCTGAGGCAATATCCTTTTCACTGATTTTTCAACAAAGTACTTTCAGCTTGAAAAATATAAAAGGTGAAGATGAAGATTTGAAGCTAACAGTGCAGACATATTCTATTAATAGTTATGCTCTACAAAGTTCACCATAGGCCAGCTGCTAATGCTACTGTAAAAATTTCAATTTAGTCTCCATTCTGAAAATAGTGATAATTAGCACAGTGAGCTCACAACTTATTAAAAGGAAGTATCATATACAAACAGAAACTAGAAACTAGCCTCCTTAAATAAGGACTTTAAAAAACACTAACATAGTCACATACCTTAAATGTTGAAAGACCATAGAGTCTTGCAGTGTGAAGAGTTTCTTGAGAAATATTTGTAATATTAGTTATGAAATCCTCAAGATATTTACATGCTTGTTCCAAATGTGTTGTGTTTATGATAATCTGCACCAGCTTCAACAAGAAAATACCAAGAACAAAATTTTCATGACATACATATATCATATAATTCAGCTACAATATTTAAAATATATCATATCCATAATATTCATTAGCATTTGCAAATGCAACAAAGTTAACCAATTGTTGTAAGTGCATTCCCTTTTATTGGTAAACCTTTCCCATGTGACTTATGTACTGAAGAACCTATCTGAAGAACCTGCCAGAGACTATCACTGTGTAGCAGAAAATACTTTATCCTACAGCAGTTTTCAAAGATCATTTGAATTTATTAGACCTACCAAACCCTGTGAAACAGTACCAAGCCAGACCACTAAATATGCTTTGGAGCAGCGGTAGTGAAGTGAACCACCTCCAGATGATGGAACTACTGGCCAAAATTCACATTCCAAAATTCAATCAAATATTCAAATTTGCAAATCTTCACATGAAAATGAATGTACAGACATTTGTACATCCAGACATGCGAACGAATTGAACAATGCTCCTGGAATGCAAATACAAAAATTCAATCAAATTTTTGCACATTTTTAGTATTTTACTGATTAAAATAGACTTTTTCAATAGAAAAAAGCCACACCAGGTGCCTACATTGTATAATTTAACACCTGGTGAAAACGTATCTTTTAACCCAGGCTTTTGCTTCTTAGGGTGTTTTTCCACTGTCACTAAAAGTACCCATTAAGTACTCATTAATGGGTACGTAATGGCATTTTTGTACCCATTAATGGGTACTTAATGGGTACTTCTAGTGACAGTGGAAAAACACCCTTAAACAGCTTCCAGTTGGGGATGAGAGGAAGGGGGTTATATTTTTAATTATCTTTTACTATTTGATATGTTTTAATTTCATTGCAATGCACCCTGGAACAATTCAGTGAAGGGCGGAATATAGATTTTCTAAATAAATAAATACATTCAAATGTTCAAATGAACAATTAAATGTTGAAACAAATTTTGGGGTATTTGATTTGAACGTTAATTTTTCAGAAGGCGGCGGCTACAGCTCAGTGATACAGCAAACTGACTGGAAAGCAGAGGATTGCTAGTTTGATTCCCAGACTCTACCTTGGAAGGAGGCAATGGGAAACCATTTTTCTACCTCTTCCAAGAAAAGAGCATAAAGGGGCCCTTGGAGGGGCGAGGAGATGTCACTCAAGACTCAGTGGTACACAACAGCAAGAGCAACCACCACCTACTCCTCAGTGGTATACCCTCTTCAATCAGATAACTACATACGACAGAACACAAGAATATATGTCCCAGAACTTACCTCTGTCAAACCTATATGAGGCTTTTTGATCAAGTTTTGTAAACAACTGCTTAATGTTCTAGTCAGAAGCAAGTTTGTAGATTTTCTAAGCATATCATCTATCTCTGTTGAACTGAAAAACAAAGCAAGAAAAATTATTTAGGCTTTAATCTTAAAGTTGCTTTTTTAATAAGATTTAATTCTCATTAGACACAACTAAAGGTACCTTCACATGGTCTTTAAGGCCCAAACATCAGTTACCTGAATAAGAGATATTTACTTGAACCAAGAAGAATACAGCAGATTTTTGAAGGTAAAAAAATGCCTCCAAAAAGGGTTGGAGAAAATACTTTCTTTGAATGATTGTTTTTAGAAAAACTTTTTAAACCATGAAGATTTGATGGTCCCTGCTACCTCCTGACAGGGAATTCTATGGAATCCTTGGCCAGCATAGGGCTGTCATACTCAGCCAAGAGACAGAATTTCTGCCGCTTTTTCCCCATTCCCCCATGCTAGTCCCATAGGGTTCCCCCACCCCCTTACCTTCTAGAAAAGAAAAAAAGCTCAGGAATCCTGTCGCTTGGCTGGGAACCTTTTTTTTCTGTAAAGAAAAAGGAGAGGAAGAAGGGGGAGATGAAACATTCCCCTTCCCTGCTATTCCTAGATTCACTCTGGGAGTGAGTCTGTGTGCTTTAAATATAAGTGCAGTCTTTTGATAGTTCTTTCCTGCCACTTTTTCTTCAGTTGGCACAATGTGCATATGAAATGTTTGTCATCAATCTGTACACTGGCAACACCAAACGAGAAATGCACATTTGTCTGTTTCCCACAGAAATGCTCTTTAACACAAGACAGAAACAAAGACGTGATTTTTGCTATTATGCAGTAACACAGCCCCAATAAATGTTGTGATATAATAAATGTTGCAGACACTAGTGCAGTTTTAAGATTCAAGCCCTGAATGAGTATCACCTGATATACTGTGTTTCCTCGAAAATAAGACCTACCCCGAAAATAAGCCCTAGTTCAATTTTCCCACTATTTTTAAAGCTCTAAAATATAAGCCACACCTCCAGAAATAAGCCCTAGCCCGTGGGGACTGCAGGGGTTGGTTTGGGCATCGGCTGGCCCCCTCACGACTGCCTCAGTGCTCGCCTCACCCGGTCTGAGGTTTTGGCACGGACTGGGTGGCTTTGCATGGACTGCCGTTGGGATGCCGCTCTAGGCAGCGCAGCTCTATGCCCCTGCACAGACTAAACAGTAATTACAGATGGACCACCCGTGCCGTCTTCTAGCCACTTTTTACCCAGTCCTGCTCCTGGGCGTGTCCATGAAGGCCAGAGTCTTCTCGGGGATTCAGGGCACTCTAGGCAGCTCGCCTTGCTGCTCCAGACCATGCCATGGCTGGCGGAGTTCTTTCCCTTTGGGGATAACTCGGCCAGCCACAGCAGGCTACTGCCTGGTCCGTGCCATGCTGGAAGACTCAGACTGCATGGAAAGAGAAGTAGAACCGGCAGCCGGGCCTTCAACACAAGGGGCATAGAGCTGTCCTGCTTAGAGCAGCATCGCAACTGCAGCCCGTGTGAAGTCCCCAAAACCTCAGACCGGGTGAGGCGAGCACTGAGGCAGTCGTGAGGGAGCCAGCAGGGGCCGGCCAGCATTGGCGGAGTTATCCCTGGGAGGAAAGAAATCCTCCAACACTGGCTGGCAGCGTTTACTGAAAAGTAGCAAAGTCCGGGGATGGAGAGACGAACAAATAAGACATCCCCTGAAAGTAAACCCTAGCATGTCTTTAAGAGCAAAAATTAATATAAGACCCTATCTTATTTTTGGGAAAACACAATGTGGTGCCTCGTGTTTATTTAAAGTATTTATTGGATTTATTGCAAAGTATGAATGCATTGTATAATATGTATTTAATTGCAGTTAAGACTGGAGAAGCAGGTAAGCAGTGGGCGGAGTTTATGCAGATTACCCTAAAGGGGGGGGGGAAGTAACCCACAGGAGCAGCCACGTGCTGAGCAGAGAGTATAAAAGGCAATGCCACACTGAAAGAATTGTTCCATGCTTTGTTTCTTGGTCCAGGGTTCACAAGGGGGCTAGCAGCACTTGTGAGGGAAAGGAAAGAGAAATAGATCTGGGTCTTCTGGTCTTGGGAAGGGAGGCACAGGGGATCCTTAACACTAGCTCAAGGCTAGGCAAGCTGAGTTGATAAAGTGAACACTTCATTCCTTGTGTTATTTATAACTGACGTGTAAACAATAAAGAACAGTTTCCTTGTTCTGAAAGAATTTGTTCTACGATATTTATTGCATAAAGCTATATACAGAAAGTTAGTGAAAAAGGGGTTTCTGTAGCCTTAAGGGAGAGAGAATGGAGAGAGCGAGAGCAGTACCATGGTGGGCTGCTACAGGAACCGCTTCACAGCTTATTAACAGGGAAGGAGTAAATGTGGTGGGAAGGGCTCTGCTGAAATGGCTTTTTTAATGCTACCTAAAGCAAATAAAATATAACAGAAGGACTGGGGGGGGGTCTAGAATGTTAAATATCCACCTGTCTGGGGAATGGGCACCACACATGGTAGTATTAGGAACCGTCCAGTCCAGTTCACCGTATTTTCCGGCGTATAAGACGACTGGGTGTATAAGATGACCCCCAACTTTCCAGTTAAAGTATAGAGTTTGGGATATACTTGTCATATAAGAAGACAACACCCGGCGTATAAGACGACCCCCAACTTTTGAGAAGATTTTCCTGGGTTAAAAAGTAGTCTTATACGCCAGAAAATACAGTATTTGTTTATTTATTTACTGGACTAATATATCACAGATTTTGTTTCTTTATCTGTATTAGAGTTAGGAAATGAATTGAAAGTTAGAAAATTCCTATTCGTTCAAATAGATCTCCTTCGAATGTGGTAGGATTTTATTTGATATGAATCTATTCATACAAATTCATACTAATAACTGATATGAACGAATACATATCCGATATGTATTCTGTAACATATGCGCCCTGAAATGGTCAAATCTGACCTGAATCCATTTTTAATCCGCTCTCAATCCATGTTGAATGCAATCGGGATCCATTGCAAATGTGACTGGCGCAACCGCTTTCCTACCTCCCCAGTTTAACAGATGTCTGAACTATTTGTATGAATGTCTGAAATATACATATTCGTACAAATGTTAATGTACAAATGTTGTAACATTTGATTCGCGTACAAATGTCCAAATTCGAATGAATTCATACAAATAACAAATGTTACGAATATTTGTGCCCATCCTTAATTCACACCTTTACAGTTTCAGAATTGTATACTGCAGTTTGACAGACTAGCTGGCAGTCTGTTTTTCATTGTAACCAGATGACTATGTTAGATACTAGTGAAATTTTAGAGGTCTTTACATACAGAAATATTACATAACTCCTTTCCCTCTACCCCTAGTACTCTCAAATGATATAATCTACTAAGACCTTTTTATCCTCTCATGTTGGCATGTATTTAGCTTGGTTATCTCCATAAATTTCCCTTCCCCTGTGAAAACAAAAATAACTATTTCCAACTCCAAGGCTGGCATAGTTTTTCTTCCCTGCTGACAAAGCAGAAGTTCTTTAGGTCCTGCACATCCAATTCATTCCACCCAATACATCCATTTTTATCTTCTACAGCTGTCAAAGCAATGGTAACAAACATTGCTGGTGACAGATCTCCTACTTTCCCTGTATCCCTCCAGCTGAAGTTTAGGATGCTCTCTAATTCACTATACTGCCATGAGATCAATACGCTGGGCTCAGGGATTTACCAACAGTCCTATCCCTGCCAGTGTAGTTAACTTCAAAGCAGATGAATATCTGAAATATATTTTCTTAATGATTCTTAAAAAAATTAAAACATAGTCAAGATTGAGGCCCAGATATAGCCCAGATATGGGCAGATATAGCGCCATTATCATGCTGCTATGGTGGGTTTGCCTCAAATATCTGATACTACCCCACCATAGCCCTGCTTACCCACACACACACACACAGTATTGCTAGAAAACCCAGCACTGGTTTTGGGTTTTCCAGCAATAGCATTTTTTACTCACTTTATGGTCAGAGCAGCCACCATAGCTCCATCCACCGCACATGCAATGTGTGTGCAGCACTGAGGACACACATACACACGTATCTTGGCATTTGGTACCAGCCAAATATCCAGATACACACATCAGAGACAGCACCAGCTATTGTACTGTCAGGATAGCAAGAGATAATGGTGGGGGATCAATAACCCACATTGTCATTTGCTGGAATCTGGAAGTGGCCTGACTCTGTGTAAGTATTAAGCTGTCTCAACACTAGGGTCAGGCTGATTATGCCTACACATAGTAGATATGCTTTACCTAGTCACTTTTTAAAATTGTTTTTTTAGAATTTTTAAATTTATTTTTGAGATACTTCAGTTAATGGACCTTCAGCCTCCAAGGGAATGTTTTATTAATTGTTTTGATAATCTTTAACATATGCTGTTGTGTAACCTGAACTGTGTTTGCTCATTGTTGGAGAACAGTACTTGGAAAAAAGTAATTTGCATGGTAAACTAGCTCCTGATTAGACAGGGAGAACAGTAGGCTTTATTTATTAGGTCCCTGCATGCGTGAAGAGAAGGTAATTTACAGTTGTCAACATTGCACACGGCTGGATGGCAAATTGGAAATAGCTTCCACATTTCAGAACGTTAAAATGGATCTATGACGTTTATCTAACTAAAAACTAATCAAGATTGAAGGAAGACAACAACTATGGAATGCTTAAATTTTTTTAAAAAAAGCAAAAAAAGGTAAACCTTTGACCACAGGAGTATTTTCAGATATGCAGGACACTTAAAATTTTGCATGGCTGTTTCAGCTTCCGGAAAATATAAAAGTCCTCTAATATACACTCACCAGACCAAGTAAAGGCCCCAAATAAGAAAGGGATGTTGCACTGATTAAATATATATATGGACTGAGCAAGGAGTTCCATAAAAACATAAAAGTCTGTACTTCTATATATTCCTTATCAAGTAATATGCTTCCTACACTAATTGCAAGCAACAGCTGGTTATCTGCATTGGCTGAATGTTGCAGAGTCTCCAGCGGGTAATCCTAATGTAGGCAATGCACTGCATTTTATCAAATTCACAATTCACATAAACATTAGATACAGGGTTATTTTCCACCCTTGAATCAGACAGCTAGTCCATTTCTTTACAACCTGCACTGGATCGCCAGAATTTCTAGGCCCTGGCGGTCTAGAAGAAGAAAAGAGTTTTTTTTTCTTTTAACAAGTAAAGTAAGCATACTAAAAGTTTGGCTCATGTAACCAAAATCTCAGCTTTTGTAAATGCTTACCTACGATGAAGTGATTCCGAAAATTTAAGGCTTGCATAAATGAATTCTTTAACCTGGATATAAATCTGAGGCACTGACTGAGACATTGGAAGTTTCTTTGGGAAACACTGCTGTGGATACAAAGATTATATATAAGCCATGTTATATTATATCGTACCTTAAATAAATACAAAATGAACAGCTTCGGAATACAGGTCCCAAATATCACAGGATAAATTATAGACTCATATTCAATGCTGTAAATGCTCAAGTATGCTAAATCACCTCAGGATGGAAAATTTGTGATATACGTCATTTGAAGTAAAAGCAAGGACTTTGAAGAAATTTTGCACATATTAAAGAGGATATCACAAGAACAGTGTCTCTGGTTAAAAAGCAAGTTCCTCCATATAGAGATTAGAACGTTATTACCTGAAATTAATGGGCAAAAGACTCAGCAATCATATATCATGTTTGGGATCACTGCTATTCATGTCCTTTCAGTAATTCTCTTTCTTTCTTTCTTTCTTTCTTTCTTTCTTTCTTTCTTTCTTTCTTTCTTTCACAGGCATTTTTTGTGTTAAATATACTATCCAAAGTTAAAAGTTCAGTATTCATATAAATATTTGCTCTTTTTTCTCTAACGCTTTCCAGTCCAAATGCACAATACAAGTGTTAATTACTTTGTCAACTGCTTAAGTTCCAGCATTATGTTTCTGTTTTAATCACCATTCCATAGTGAAAACATTCATATGGGGGAAAAAGGGATTGGTTCAGAAGAAGGGAACAACAGATGATTCTACAACAGGATTGGGGCTGCATCCCCATGCAAGCCATTTGGCACACTACGGGTGCTGTTTGGGCAGGCATGGGCCGGGCACGGGACCAGGAATGCATCTCGGGCGTCCCCATGGCATTCCTGGCAACACAGGCCAGGTACAGGTTTGCCGCCGATGCAGGCATCCCCATGAGAAGCATGCCGAACCCTGGTGTGAGGAAGCAGCGTCCCCTCCCCTCCACCCCTTCTCCCCTCATTGGAAGCCAGATTGCCTTAGCTCCCAATTTGCAAGGCACAGGTGGGTAAGGAAGGGCTTGATTTAGCTGAGTGCACTCAGCTGAGCAAGATCTGTCAAGCCAGCTGTCAATCGAAGGAACACATCTCCAGTAAAATAAGGGGGAAAAACAGCCGCGGCTTCAGCCGCTTTCAGAGGCTTCAGAGGCTGCAGAGTTCTGTCTCTTCCAGGGTGGCAGATTGTAAAGGGGGAGGGCAGAGGATGCAGTGTTCTCCCTTTTCCAGGGAGGCAATAAAGTTGCCACCCTGGAAAAGGGAGAACACTGCAGCCTCTGAAGCCTCTGAAGCCCCTGAAAGCCCTAACATGGTTTGGACACTTCTAGGAATATCATACACTGGTGCCCCTAGGGGCAGCAAGAAAACCTTGCAAGTGCTATCATTTATACTTCTCAACTGTCATTGATGTTTTTGCAGGCCTCCTTCCCCAACAGAGCCCTTTCCATAAGCAGTGGCCCAGGGGAGTGAACTGCAGATACCTATTCTGCAATTTTTACCCAAATCCTTTACATGACTGTTATATTTGCATTACATCAAAATTAAGCTATACACAGTTGAAACGTACTGAAAGTAAATCTTGGTTTGTGAACAAGCCAAAGGTAAAAACTCTTGTTTGCCATATTCAGAAACAACAGCAAGCAATGGTTTCCTGCTGAATAAAACAACAGCTTATCTTCTATTCTTGCACAATCAGGACCATCCAAATGAGGTCTGGTTTTTCTGATACAATATATTGCTTTCTTACCTTATCAAGTTCTGGATCTTGGAAGGGAAATTTACTGATCACAATTTTGTACTCTTCTTCATTTGATATAGGAATTGGACTGCAATTATCCGCTTCCAAAATATCCCTGTATATTTAAGGAGTACATTAGAAATACACCACTGTAACCATGCAGTCTCTAAAAATTATACAATTCATAATCACTTTTCAATGGAATAGATATGGACACGTTTGATCTGCTAAATACAAGGGGACTAGAAACAGCCAGAAATTACTGACAAGAGAAGCAGAGAAGCAAATATATATAGGATAATCCAAAAGCAATGTAATTTGTGTACTTAGTGTTAGTTCAGTGTGCAATGCACACATAAGGTATTTTGGCAGAGTAAGGAATTTTTTCATTTTCTTCCAAGATTTTCCTTGAGAAACTTCAGAAATGCAGCAATATATGTTACTTCATAACTGAAAATTGAAATACACCATCTCTTGCAAAACATAGCACTGTAGTTCCATTTCCAGCAACCATGGTGCTGTACAACCTTGCAGAGGGAAAGCAACACAACCGTCTATCCTCCACCAGCAAGTTCAATAGCCAGCAGTTATTTACATAATAGCCCTGCACAGTGCAGTGTTTCTAATAGAAGAAAAGCTGTATTTTGCTTTCCACCCATTCCCAAAACTACTCTATAGGAAGACCATGCTATATGAGAGACAACTGTGTTCATACATATCTGGCTATCAGCATCCAAAATTTTGAAGGTTTGTCTTTTGTGATACAAACCTGAACACCACAGCCCATTTTTTAAGCAGTGTTTCATTGTATTGATCTCTGATTTCAAATAAAAGATCAAACAATCTATTCACAGGGAAACCGTAGCCCTAAAAAAAAGTACAAAGTGGTATTTTAGAAGCTACTATCAAAGTAAACAGGCATACAGTACTTACATACTTTAAGATCTGAGGCTGCAACCAGATTTTTTAAAAAAATAATCCCCCCCCCACAAACAAAGAGCATGAGTAACCATACCAACATTACAAGTGCCTAATAAATAAATAATAGATTATAGATGCATCTACGTACAATTTATTTATAAAACCTTATTTCATTAACATTAATTAAAGTAGAAGGGTATTGCTTAACCCATCAATTCATCACTTTGTGATCTGACCACTGGAACTCTCTCAAATTTGGTAGAACAGTGAGTAGTGAAATCCATACATGTTTGAAGAGATTCGACATTTCTGAGCTAAATCATTTCTTACTTTTTCAGTGTCTTGACAAGGAAATTGCAACACATTTTCATCTTCCTCCAGTATATTGCATCCTTGATGCACATGGCCTCTTTTATGCTTTGTGCATTTCTTCCAACCTAATGCCAATCCCATTTTACTTCATTCTGATTTTTGCCCAGCACGTGGGTTGCTTTTCTTCCATCCAGCAACCAAATTATAAAATGCAAGGCAAGTGCTCCATCATGGTGTTTGCCTATAACAAGGCAATATTTCTCTTATTTTTGTTCTTATAGCTATGCACAGGGGAATGGCTGTAGCTCAGTGACAGACCAAAATGCCTGGAAAACAGAAGGTTGCTGGTTTGATCCCGAGCTGCTCCCCAGAAGCAGGCAATGGCAAACCACTTCTGTGTATGTGCAAAGAAAACTGCATAGAGGTGCCCAGTGGAGATGCCTATGCAGTCAACCATGATTCAGACATAATTTGAAGGTACCCAGTGACTATGCACAACAGTACATAGAAAGAAACCAATACTTCCTTCAATATTTGGACCTTAATACTACTGTGGTTTATCCTTAGCTTTTCGGTATTGTTTGCTTTGATACAGATGAACACAAAGTCAATTATGTTAACAACATGGATCTTTATCACAAAGATTGCAGAGTGCTTCCTATTATGAGTATATTCAGCAGAAGAGTGCTGCCAACTGATGCTCCTATATGATATACTGTGCATGAAAAAAACCTGCTTCTTCTTCCCGATTTCTTCTATTTTTGTGTATTGGTCACATTTAATTGTTTCAGGCCTTTAAATAAAATTTAATATGAGAACAGAAACCTGAGTAAGGATAAAATATAGCTTTCAAATGATCATCTCATTTTCTGAAGGAAAAAAGTTAACAAAAATTACTTAATACCCAGGTGAAAAGGTTTTGCCCCCTTAGTTATTGGTGAACCTAAGAACCAACTTTAATTGATAACTGGACTCAATCAGACTAGACGTAACTCGGCTTGATTCCTGCCAGCCCTGCTGAATCCAATCATCACTTAAAGAGAACATTTTCAGAAATGTGGAGTAGGCTAAGAGGTGTCAAAAAGCAGCACACTATGCTGAAATCAAAAGAAATTCTGGAAGAGATGAGAAAGAAAGTTATCAAAATGCATCCGTTTGGAAAGTTATAAAACCATTTTGATGCTCTGGGACTCCACTGAGTCACAATAAAGCCATATTCTTCAGCTTTCATCATCCCACCATTAGAAAAATACTGGGTGGAAATAGTATTCATGGGAGAGCTGAACCTAAGCGGAACACAAAGGCTTGTCTCACATTTCCCCAAAAAGTTAATGAGACCCCAGCTTTTTGAGATAATGTTCTGTGTACCCATGAACTGAAGGTAAAACTTTTGGAAGTCAGACAGTTGTCTCTGCTTCTATGCAATTTTGTTTGAAAGTCTGAAACAACTAATTATGCCAAATATGCAAAAACAGAAGAAATCAGGAAGGGGGCAAATACTTTTCCACATCACTGCTACCCTTCTGAGGTTATGGAGTAAAATTCCCATTAGCTCCACGCAGCAGGCCACAAACCCATTTAATGCAAATTTTATGTTTTTAAACATGCTTTTATCTAAATTGTTTTATCTAAAATTTATCTTTAAAAAAACATGTTTTATCTAAATTGTTAACATGCCACCAACCTGCAAGGTATCTGCAAACACAACAATCAAGTTCTTCAGCTCCAAAACCAGGTCAGGATCAGTGCAATAAGACTGAAAATTAAAGACAGGGTTTTTTGTTTTTTTTTAACATGAGAGTTTAACAAACCCAGTGAGGTGATGCTTGTCACTGGGTTGGCAGCTGCTTGTTCCAAGGGGCTGATTTTAAATGGAAACAAATGTCAGCCAGAATGCAGCTAGTTCTTCCCAAGTGGCCCAAAGATTCAAAAGTCAAATGAGAAAATTATGAAGAACATGCACATCTTTGTAATACTGGGCATCAATTTTCAGATGTTGTTGAACAGGTCCCATCCTCATATCCATTACTTAAATTATGTGTGAACATGCATGACAGAAACAGAGGGAGACAGGATGATACAAACACATAGGCACATAATTATGTTTACACGACTTTGTTGATACTTGTACATATACCAGTAACGAGGACATGAAGGAAATTACATATGATCCACACACACAAATCTATTTTAAAGCCTAGAAATATGTTCCGCGTCTTTGGATTTTCCAGACTTGGTTTGTTTCCTAACAAAAGGAATCTAGGGATGTAAGGAAGTCCACATACAATCTCAAAGTCTGGTCTCCCCCAGCCACTAAACACTTGCTTTCTTTTGAACATGTGATCCAAACCAACTTCACCTTTAAACAATAAAGGTAAATGAAGAAAAGAAAAACTGTGATTTCAGCCATTCAGACTGCTTCATCAAAAATAAAATCACACAAATACCTAGTACTGTATTAAAAAAAAATGTTACTTCTTATATAAATATACATTTGGGTGTTTGTAAATTATTTTTAAGCACAATAAATGTTGAAAACCAGTAACTGCTACTAGAACTCTAGTTGTTTTATATAATTTTCCATGGAAGTATTAGTTTGGGCAAATTAAGCTAAAACTATACATCCTACAGCAAATACTAACTTCTCAGTCAAATAAAGCATATCTTATATTAATAAAAATGTATCAGTTTTGAGTCCTTGGAAGCATACGTGAGGCATTATGTCTGTGAAGCAATACAAATACCAAAGGGTAGTTCCAAGGCTTTTGCTGGGTAAGTTTATTTTGGAAACAGAGTTTTTGGAATGATAATTAGGAACTATTTCCTGGTGCTGCTTTCAGTGCTAAACTAATTCAATCTGATCTAATGAAGAGGTCACTTGAAACTAATTAGGATGGATTGCAATAATAACAGTAGATTAACTCCGCATATTCTAAACTGAGGGACTAAGGGCACAGTTTGGAAAACCCAGGGAGCTGTAAATCAGTGAAGGATTATGTAGATAGCCCACGGCTGTGGCTCACAGCCTGATACTGCTGGGACAAACAAAAGCTTGGCAGGCTCTCCTCCAAATCTGAGCAATTTTTAATTACAAGTCCCCCTCAAAGAGTCACAGTAATAGACCTGTATTTTTCCCCTTCACTTTCATATTATCCTTCTCCCCCCACCCCCCAACACACTCAAAAGTTTCTCAACAGATGAATTTGCAGGTCACCTCCAACACTGGCTCGCTCACTTACCGAATGTGTTCTAAGGACAGCAATAATCTTTGAAAGTGCCATGTTCCAAAGTTCATCTGTGTAAGCTCTTGTAATCAGTCCTTGAGTTACATGTAAAATATGGTCTTCTACTACAAAAAAGCTGAACACACAGAAATACAAAACACTGTGAAATAAACGTGATCATTCCCTAGGCATATACAGTACTTTTAAAATGATGGGGGGGGGGGCAGATTTATTTCATTCTCATAAAGCTTCCAGTTTTGAAGTCAACTTGTTTCCAACTGGAAAAACTTCTCTGATCTTTACAGAGTATGGCCCCGTCCAAACAGGTTGCTATCATTGCCCCATTACCCTCCCCCCCAGCACTTTCTACTATTGCTGGAAAACTGAGTGCTGGTCATGGGTTTTCCAACAACAGCATTTTTAGACTAGCTACTTACCTCCTACACAGAGCCACCATCATAGCTCCATCCAGCACAGACGCAAGGAGGTCAAACCAGGCATTCATGCATGTGTGGAAATGATGGGAAGCACATCTGGGCACTAAGACTCCCACATGCCTGGAATGTGTGTAACTTAAAATGCAGGAAGAAAGTGCCAGCTGCAATGCTGTCTAGCTAGCAAGCAATAATAGAAGGGTATCAATATCCCATGTTATTCCTAGCTAGCAGGTTATTCTGCTGCTGTCTAGAGATGGCTTATGTTGATACAAAGTATTTAAATAATTACACATACCAAAAGCTATCATTTTCCAGTTTTTGACTTTAATTACACCTGTACTGTGAGCATACTAGGAAGATAGTGAAGCAGAAACAATCATTCTATCTAAACCTTCCTTCAAACAGTGTGTACTGCAGAGTGACGACGTAAAAATGCTGGAAGAGAGATGAAGCCCCGCATACACTACTGCATATTTAAAGTCAGTACAAAATTCAACAGCTTATTCTAGCCTTCTCCAACATAGTGTCCATCAAATGTCTTACAACAAAGTTTCCCCTCAGCTCCAGCCAGTGCATTCAGCTCCAGCCACTGATAAGAATGCAGACCAGAAGTTTTAGAACACAGTGAGTTAGAGAAGTGGTTAAGCCATTGGCTAACTTTTAACAAAAGTCTTGTGGAATTAAGAAGAATTGGCTTTTCTGCTCCACTTTTCTCACCTATTTAAGGGGGCTCAAAGCAGCTGGCAAACCTTCTATTCCCACATCAGAACATCCTGTGAGGTAGGTAGGGCTGTGAGAGCTCTGAAGAGAGCTGTGACTAACCCAAGGTCACCCAGCTGGCTTCATGGAGGAGTGCGAAATCAAACCTGGTATTCCCAGATAAACCAAACTGGCTCACTGAATTTATTCTTTATGCACTGTTCAAATTATAGCTCTCAAAAAGCAGGACAGATGTTTCCATTTCATTTAGGTATGAACATGAATATCACAGTTGATTATTGCATCCTGAAGAAGTGGCACTTGCTTATTGGTTGAATACCACTTGCTCTTCCTTCCCAACAGATCTTCTTTTGTTTATTTATTCACGTATTCTTAATGATTCCTTATACAGCTGCATACAGCTGCAGGATGAGTGTTCTGTAATTTTGTTGTAACAGACAGACAACAGTGACAATTCCTCCCGACAGCTGGAAAGAGAACAGTCTTTTTACACCGGAGCTCCATTTCTAGGATAAACACAAGATTTCCTTTCAAGAAAGCTTAAACCCTTATGGGATTGGTGCTATTTGCCATTTCCCCATCACTGTCTCTCTGCCATCTGCAACAACCAAAGCATTCTGAAGTATAACAGCAATGCAGTTAATAGTTCTAAAAACAATTAAGCACCTAAACAGCTCAAAACTATGTTGTAAAAAACAATTTAAACAGTGCTTCTTAGGAATGCAACAGCTATCTGCATTTTTGAACTCACCCTACAATTTGACTGAAGTATCTTCTGTAGCCTTCTACTGTTTCATGCTTTAAGGAGAAAAGCACATAGACACAACAGGTTAAATGAGACTTTGCAAAGCAAAAAACCCAGACAATATATTTTTCTGAAGTCTTTCTGAAACAAGTACCATGTTTGACTGTGGCTGTAGCACTAATCTTGCTTGTTTTCTTCTCTGTTTTCTATAGTAGTTTTCAAATGTCTCTGCATCACCCTAAAAGGTACAGAACACACACCTCTTAAAACATTCACAAACTCACATGAAAGTTAAGGACTGAGGTTTTTATTTATATTTTTTGTGGCTGCATCCAAACAGACTGTAAAACCCAGGATTATCCCAGCACTATGCTGGCATTGCTATGCGTTTCCTACCATCCAGCACACCTGGGAATAAGCAAAGGCCCACACACACCCAGGAAACAGAGTACAGAAATGGGTCCTCCAATTGTTCCTTATGGGTGGAATGCTGGAGCAGACAATACTTCAAGCTTTTCAGAGTTTTATTCAGAGTTAGAAATGTCTTTTGTTTTTTCTCCATTCAGGGCATGGAACTTCCTACCAACAGAAAGGCAACAGAGATTCAAACTATCCTCCACCATGATTATTTTTAAGTGAATTTGAAAACATCATTCTTCATCCAAATTATCTAGGGGTTAAAGAGATTTTACAGCCATACTGCTGTTTTAGTATGTTTGGATTTACTGAGTATGATTTTTGCCAGCACTTCTTAGCTTTTGTTTTGAAAAAGTAGTATATTAAGTTTGGACAATTAATCAACAGAATATAGCATCTAGCAGAAATACCCAGAGTAGCACGAAGTCGCACAAAGAACAAAACACAATGAAGATTTTTATGAATTTATGTTTCCTTATTTATAAGATTTATACTGTAACCAGAAGTCCTAAGAAACCCTTATTTTTAAACTGTCATCCTGTTAATCTCACCAAAACATAAAAACTTATAATCCAGTACACCCTCCTACCACGTGGACTCGCTGCTGAAAGCAAATACAGCTAGAAGGCAAAGGGGTAAGATGATATGGACAGCTGACAAGACAGACTGCATGTTTCCCCAGAGGTATATGCAGCCTCTAGCTCATGAGTGCTTGAACAATTCACCAGAGCAATTAATGGTGTAAGCTGATCTAGCTTAATTCACTCAGAACCAAGTATAAAAAAGAGAAAATGTGAAAAGAGAAATGGCTGGATGGGAAAGGAGTGCAATCAAGTAATGTCTACTAGCGTCTGCGCTTATAAATGTTAGCCTATCCCACCCCACCCCGCGATCAAACACTTACCTACTGTTCGATCGCCGGACAGTCCCCTTCAGGGTGCCACTATCTTGTGTGCGGCCCCCTCTGTGACTGTGCATGTGTCAGCACCATTGCCATGACAATGCTGACGCTCTGTGCAGTCATTTCAGGAGGTCAGCAGATCTGCCAGTGCATTTGCACGGAAGCCTTGTTGACCTACTCATCCAGCAGAGGTGTGGTTGGTCACTGGCTGGACGTGATCAGGTAAGTTGGGGTATGGGTTGGTAAGCTTGTGCTCCACAACTTGTTGATAATTGTCAACTTCTGGGCAGGTAGGAGGTGTTTTTATGCTGTAAACACCGCCTGCAAGTACAAATGAACTTGCCCAGATGTTGCCTACTTATCATCTACGGGCTGAAACGCAAATTGGCCCCAGTTAAGCTTTGAGTATGTTCATTTGCAGTCGAGAGCAAGATACAGTTTTTGGTACATGTGAAAGGAATTATTTTATGGTTGTGACAGTATGGCAACTTATATGAGGCTAAAAAAAGAGACTTCACTTTTAAATAACTACATTAATATGAAACGGTCCATTTATTCTTACCACTTATAAATAACATTGAATACAAAGTATTCCATGTGTAAATGGCAGTAAAAATAAATGTACTGATTTGGTATTAAATAGCATACTTGTTGCAAGTAGACTTTTTGTTTTTAGCCTTGTATTCCTATTTGTGTCTAGATTTGTATGGAAGGGATTCTTTAGTTTTATGATAATTATTATACAAAAATTCAGGTACATCATCCCAATCTACATTTAAGCAAAAGGTCTACCCTATGAATGAAAGCTTGTATTTGAACCTATAATGACATCGATAAATATATTTACTAAAGATAATGATATTTATAAACATATATACTAAAAGTCCAGTGGTGGCTGGCAAAGAAACAACACAAACATTAGTTTTTTATAATGTACCAGTACATGGATTTCCAGGAGTTAGCTAAAATCATTTCAGAAAATGTGTAACTACTTCCTCCCATCTCATCAAAAAACATAGTAAAAGCATTTGAAAAGCAAAAGTATATATGTATACGTACCAGAACTGAATAAATGTGTAAGCATCTATACACAGGAGAAAAATCTACGAGATCATGAGCTGTCAAAACCTGTAGGAAGGTTTAAAATATTTTTTTTTAAAGTTCAATCAGTTCCACTGTTACTTTACAAACCAAACCAGGCTATTTATTCTACACAGCCAGGCAGAGTTCAGGATAGGAAACCTGACACTGATACCGATCCTTATGGTATTATTATACTTCCTCTCATTCGATAAAAATGTTCCAATGTTTTTGATACACACATATAAATATAGCTTATATTAAATCTATATAGTAGTAATAACTCTTTATGAATCCCCAAATGAATTTTACAAATAAGAAGCACACTGGTTCTAACTCTTGATGGTTAACAAAGGGTGAATTCGCCCCTTCATTTCCCAGGGAGAACCTCCCAAGAAAGCAAAGAGGAGGTAGAGTTCCAATGTCTGCATTTTGGATGCTGGCTCCTTCTCTAACCTCACCAGTACTTCTCTCCGTGTAGTTAAGGTGTGAACTGCCACCATTACAGCAGCGATCACATCAATGTGCCAATGGGGTTGCGTGGCACTGTTGCCATGGTGATGGGATACCATGCTGCTCACCACGCCTGCACGGTCCCTTTCCCAGCTCCTTTCATACTTCTCCAGGCAGAGAGAAGTGCTGAGGGTGCCCTGCCCAGTGGCAAGGAGTGTAGATGTAGAGTAGTTAATTTTTGTTTGATAGCAAAAGTTTCTGAATCTTAGGTCCTTCATTGTAGACCACCAGTAAAGAGATCAATCAAGCAAAATTTCTGAATTATTAATTTAGTTCAGAAGCTGACCAGACTGTCACCTGGAAGTTCTACAAGTTTCCTTAAGAATATAGCTTTAAGCCTCAGAACCACAGCATCTAGCCAGTTTCACTTTCCAGTGGACACAATCCAGCTTCTAAGAGGATCACTAAATTAGAAACACGGGCTCAAATACTTAGTTGTTTTTATTATTTTGATTAGAGCAAAAACTGACACAGCTTTTACTGTTGTGAACCCAAAGACAAAGTTGCCTGTGGAACATCAACATGAGAACATTAATGTCAGATCAGAACGACATTCATTTTTTTCCTTCTTATTCTTTTCTCACAGACAAAAAACAATGGCTACAATCCAGTCACGTAAAATATGAAAGAGGTTCATGGCCATTCTTAGTTGGTGGAGCACTTTTGTCAGGTTAATTCCAACAGCGAATAAAATTCTGTCATGCTAACTAGTTATGTGACCCTCAAGCAGTCATTATCAAGCTTCTTAAAAGGGATAAACGGTATTGTGACCCAAGACTGATAAATAACAGATCTCTGATGCCCTTATGGTGGCCACAGCCAGTCCTTCTTATGGTAGCACCTACCTTATGGAATAGCCTACCTTCTGTTGTTCATATTTACAATTCTTTGGCACCCTTAAAGTCCTTTAATTCCTTGGGCGAACGTTTGAATTTTCCCTCACTTATATTTCCTTATGTGTGACTTTTACCCTTTACAAACATCTTTCTTGGTTTATCATCTTTAAAAACTGAAGCAGCATATCAATGTTCTAAATGTAAATGTAAGAGTTGTAGGGAAAATGGGGAAATAAAAAGCCCCGATAGTTAAATGGTCAAAAAGGACACCTTGACTGCTGTCTCTGTTGGAAAGTTATGTCACGAGCTTCAGTTCTGTCTGTTTAGGATTGTGACCAGAAAGTTGTACAGCAAAGATAACCAGAGCACTACAATGAAAGTTAATTATGAGAAATTATGATACCTCATCTTCATGTTCTTCTTCCTCTTCAAAATTTTGCTTTGAAACAATTTCATTCCTTGGTTCTGGAACAACATCATTATTTATATACACATTCTTCCTATAATGAAGGTTGTTTTGCTTCTGGAGACCTGTATTAAAGGTTTTTTGCTGTTGGGCCTGCATGAGCAAAACATGACAGAACAAAACATAATACTGCAGTGCTATTTATTGGGCTAACAAAGCAAGCAATGGCCACAAGAACAGAAACAGGAAATCATCATTTTGAGCAAAGAGAGATTCAGTATGTACATTAGTGGCAGGTATCTATTATTGGATAGTTATATAACAAAATATTGCTAAAATAAACACCTGAACATCTGGGATCCTTGGTTTAGTTTTTTCTACCCCTTGCTATTCCATATTGTTGTGTCTGCATCAAATGTTTCAAATTAACTAGTTCAAATGAATATATTTAGAGAAGTGATTACTCTTTTTAAAATGAATTTAAAGTTAACTGATCCCTTTTATATCTGAATCACTTATCCTTATTAAAATACCTTTTCTTTCTTGGATCTGGAATGATAATATATTCATTTTAGACATTCCTAGCCCAAACTTCCCCAACCTATTTTTAATGAGCTTTACATGCATGCATAATGGTAGATGTTAGTTTAAGTTTAAAGTAATCAGCATGTAATAAAAAGTTCACCTCATATTCTACGTAACCTCGCGGTCTAACTTTTCTAAACACTCACTTCATGATAATAAGCAGAAAAAACCTATAAAAATTCAAAATACATTGCAAATCACTGAATTAATTTTGCAGGTGCATTATGTTGTTAGCTTATAAGTAATGCATTTTTCTTCATGACACAATACAGGTTCTCTGTAAAGAAAGACTGCACACTTCAGTACCTATCTTATCTACAGGTGTTTTTCCACCGCACTCTTTTAATCCAGATCTAAGAAGATCCAGATCTAAGGAATGGGTACTTCTGCACCCCCTTACTCCCTTGCTTTTACTCCCCTTTTGAGGCAAGCAAGCAATCATGATCCCCGCGGGATCCACCAAACTTGCAAGAAACTCCTGGCCACACATCATCTGCTGCCCAGCCTTTCCAGCGATCTGCCCCTAACTTCAAATACCCTTTGGAGCTTTGCAGCCTTTGACAGCTGCAATGCTCTCTCAAGGGGTTTTTCTTCGGAACCTAAACTAATTTCCAAAGTTGCCTTTGGAGGGACTTCAGAGCTGGCTTTGGAAGGACTCTGAAGTCTTGACTTTGGGGCACCCCCCCCCCCATGGATGCCTCCCCTCCCCCAAGCCTCCTCTAGATCCCATTGCCAGGTTGTAGCAGAAACAGGCTCCCTACAATCTGGATTTTAAGGCTGAAGAAAGCACTGCACAGACCCAAATGCAAGTTCCCTAAATTTTATGATACAATTTTCTAATTAAAGGCCCATTTTTGTAAACCATAAACAAAAGTGTACGTTGGTGAAAACAAAAGAGCAAAACTTATTATATTAGAGGAAATTACTTGCAAAACCACATATTGAGCAAAACTGCATACAGAAACATGCATGAGAATCTTAAAAATTAATAGCTATTAGTTTTAAAAATTACAAACTGTGGGAGAATTGACTGAACCTTAGATTGCTAATAAGATAATCTTGGAGCTAATGGATATTTTCCATTTCTCCATCCTTGATCCAATCAGCCTATCTAAGAACAACAAATGGTACTGTATATAGAAACAGCTTGAAAAGTTTGGACAGCAGCATGACTCGAGAAACAGACATATAACCTACGGCTGGCAAAAATGCAGCTCCACAGGCCACTTTAATATGAGTTATACACTTCCTCCTCATATAATGCAGTGGTTATGTTCTCAGAAAATTAGTTGCGTTTGTTGCATGGTGGACTCATAATACCAGCTTTACGCAGCCAGCAATGACTCGAGGGGTGTTTTTCCACTGTCACTAGAAGTACCCATTAAGTACCCATTAATGGGTACTTAATGGGTACTTCTAGTGACAGTGGAAAAACACCCATTCCACTGTCACTAGAAGTACCCATTAAGTACCCATTGATGGGTACTTAATGGGTACTTCTAGTGACAGTGGAAAAACACCCATATACTGCAGTCTAGTACAACACAACATTGCCACAACGATGATATGTGAGGGTTCACTGAATAGGTTTTTCTGAGCAAAAATAAAGAAATCGCTATAAATTGTAAATGCTACAGAGATTATAGGAATTTCTGCTAAATAAATAAATTCGGATAAGACTTTTGCCACACTTTTGTTCCTTCTCTTTTCTACTACTTATTTTACTAAAGAGGAAAAAAGGTTCATCAGGAATTTCAAAAAGGAAAGAAAATGCAGTAAAAGCTTTTAATCACCTGCTATACTGAAGGTAATATTAGAAACCCATGAGATATGCAGATACAGGTTAATTTAATTATCTTTTGTTTGCTTACAAGTTTCACTCTGCCCTCATTCACAGATCATTTTTTTAAAAAGAACAAAGAAAGAGAACAAACTGAACAAAGAAAGCACCTGTTTTCCGCTGCAAACCCGTCACCACTACTTCCTGTTTCCCAAATGGCCATGCAGCCAAGCAGGACAGCAGTGCAGGCCTCTTGATCATTCCATTTTTTGAGAAAAGAGATGGAAGAATTGCATAGCCATGATTAATTTGTACCTGCTGCACATATGCACAATCCCACAATCCTTCCTCATACAAGCCCTATTAAATGCATGGGCAAAAAAATTCTGGTTAAAAAAAACAAAACATCAATCAAGAAATGTTTAAGAAAAATGTGCTACCTGTTTCATTGCTGTTTCACCAATTTTATCTGAATGTTTCCGAATACTTTCTAGGAAGTCTTTAAGATCAGACATTGATATTTCCTTAATCTCTTCACGAAGTTTTGGAAGGTTTTCAATCATTATCTGACAAAATCGATATTGACTAACTCTAGGAAAGTATATATTTTCTAGCTGTTCCATGGTTTTCAAAGCAGAATAATATCTGGAAGAAAAAGAAAGAGAAGATACAGAATAACATACCATATATCTCTCACCCCTGTATTTCTAACAAAAATGTAACATAGCCTTGGGTTTAGATTTTAAGGACTGTCCTATACGTAACAGAATTAAATGAACTGTAACACAGAACCCAAAAATCTTGATATTTTAAAATAGCTCCTACCTCTTTCTCAGTGCTAGCTAAGATGACTTGGTTTTCAGCTTAACATAACTTGTCATAACAAGTACACTTATATGCAAGAGGGTACATAGCCTCAGCTCAGTCAGATAAGACCAGAAAGAGCCTGGGATATGCAACATTTAGCCTGAAATATTTTGTTTTGTCCCCTCTGTAATTCTTCCCAGCTATCTTCCCAAAAAGGCAAGGATGCCTGTGACAGCTACTAGAATGGATGCCTAGGTACGGCCCTCCAGGTTGGACAGCCAGGCAAGGATGCCTCTAAAGGCCATCTGCAGGGAGCTGAGAGCAGGTCTTCCCTTTGAGAATGTCCAGAAGCAATTGTTGGGCCACTGTGTGAGGCAGGATGCTGAACTAGAAGGGCTGTGGCTTGATCCAGCAGGGCTTTTCTTCCGCAATGCCTCAGGATGAGAAATTGATAAATACAATATAAAAGCATTTTCCCAAAGATGGCAGACTGGTGACTTTAGAATGATAAATTACTGTCAGCCAACAATAAGTCAAATCAGGCTCTCATTAAGAGGAGGAAGCCTTAATCAACACTGGGAAAAATTTGGATAGCTTTTCTGGTATAGGACAACTTTGTTTTGTTCCAAATCTTTGGATAGTTTCTAGTCTTCTACCAGAACTGTAGTATGATCTTGTTCTGAAATTCTTCTTGGTTAGACAAGGAGGATGCATGATTACTCATCTCGCCTCACTGTCTGTCTTAGGAACCAAGTGTCTGGCCATATTTTGAATTAACTCCTTCCTTCACAACTTTTTCTGCAGAAACAGACACTACTGCTTTGAGTGCTAAGCTGATGGTATGTTTCTCTTCCACACAGAGGCTTACATTTCACTGCAATGTTGGATGCCCACATTGCAGGGACTTGCAGGTGGGAGACTCTTACCAAAAGGATTATCCCTGAGTTTTTTCATTCCATGCTGGTGTAGGACACAAGGCACCAAACACTTGATGTATAGTTCCAAGACAATCTTATGCCTCTGCGACCAAGACCAGAGTCTGAGAAGAACTTTAATGACCCAGTAGCTAATATGCGTTGTCTGATGGGGTCTCAGATTTCGATCTGAATTTTCTATAATTTGTGAGGGATCTGTGTTGACCCATTCCACTAAATCATATCTTTATTCTCTTTGAACCCTAACCCAGAATGCCCACTCTTCTTCCTTTCTTTTCTTCTTGTTGTAATGTGCTAGCTTCATATGTAAAGAAGATTTTGCTGACATTCTTCAAACCCTTGCTCCTTCTGGTTCTTTGTAACTAGCCTCGGGAGGATGATGGCTGGAGTCAGACCTGCAGAATTCACTGAAAAACAGGATGGACAATTCATGCCTCATCCTGGATTCAATTCATTGGGTGAACTGGACTCACCAGACTGACTGCTTCTTGCTCTCTCCCTTCCATCAAGTAAATAGATGTATCAACTAACATAAGAAAAATATTGACTCTGCTAAAATTAAAAGTTAGGCTGAATATAGGTCTTGCTGATTGACTGCAAGGCATGCCAATGTAGAAACAATAAGATTTGAAAAAGTAAAGCTTCTCAAATTTTGTCTAAAACCATTATTCTCAGCTCTTCAAAATTCTTTTGGTTATTAATGTTCATATCTTGATATTCCCATTTGATCATTACAACAATGATTAGTAAGGGGTGTTTTTCCACTGTCACTAGAAGTGCCCATTAAGTACCCATTAATGGGTACAAAAATGCCATTACGTACCCATTAATGGGTACTTAATGGGTACTTTTAGTGACAGTAGAAAAACACACAAGATTTACAGTGGTCAGCCAAGTGATAACATGTTTTCTTTCAGTATTAAATAACTCAGTAAGTTCACCTTTGGGATAAATAATGTAGAAAGAAAATTACTGGTCACTTTGCTGATGTGTCATCTTGCTCTAAAGGTGGATTGAAGCTGGATTAAACCTTAAGTGTGATCGCAGCCAAAGATTCAGAAGCCTGGACACTGTGCCTGTGTATTCACTTAAGAACAACTGGCTTTTGAATCCCATGTTTTTTAATTGTCTTATTTTATTTTTAGCATATTTTTAATCACATTGTTTATTCATTGGGGTATAGGTGTATATATGTATATGTATGTAGTGGATTAAAATATGCAATGTACCTTTATTGTGAATCACCCAGAAAATTCATGGTTATTGGGTGACCATATAATTAATAAATAAATAAGTTTTACAGATACTCCTTATATTGATATGTAACTATGATTTCTGTTCAATACTCATTTAACTACTTTGCATGCAACTTATTGTGGAAGCATGGCAAAGCTTTAGCACCCCTCCCAAATTAGCAAAAAAAAAATTCTTGAACATGGAATTCCAGCTCTACAAATAATGAGGCTTGAAAAAAATAAACTATAGCAAGCATTGTTTTGCCAGTTCTAGATGGTCCAAAATGCTTGCACCACAGAAATCATAATCAGTGGCTGTGGTCACACCTAAGGTTTAATCCAAATTCAGTCTACATTTAGAGTGAGAGAACACATCAGCAAAGTGACCAGTAATTTTCCTTCCACATTATCTATCCCAAAGATGAATTTTCTGAGTCATTTAACACTGAAACAAAACAGCTTGTCATTTTCTGGATGTATTCTCTCACTCTGAAAGCAGACTGAAGCTGGATTAAACCTTAGGCGTGCCACAACTAGAAACAACTCAGTGACTCAAGCTGGTTCTGATAAGGTATGCTAGGACCATTTCAAGTCATTGGGTTGGTTCAGACACTAATCTCTGTATTAACCACTTTGGGGCCACATTCCCACTTGACTATTTTAATCTGGATTCAGAACCAAGTGCGCATTCTGGATGTTCCCATTTGCTTGATGATAATGTGGGCTCAATTTGAATACCACAGTTCCCATTCAAGCCATCCAAATCCTCAACACGGAAAAACGGGATCTTTTCATCTCCACCCCTTGTCCAAAACTTGTAAGCCTGCCCCACCCAGAATCAGCTGAGTGAAAAAACAGACAGGCGAAACAAATGCTCTCCCTTTCAAATCGGGCTGTCCCTCCATTACCTATGTTACCAGGAAGGCAGCAGCTCTGCGCAGATTCAACTGAGCGAAAGTAAAGACAGGGCAAAGCATCTCTCCCTTTCAAATCAGTGGGGGGGTGGGAGGAGAATGGAGGTTTGTGGTTCCTGCACAGGTTCAAAGAGAGAAGAGGAGATTCCCTTCCTTCTTCTTTGCTTTGAACGAGCTGCTCAGGACGAAGCAGAGCTAAAAAATGATTTCCTCTGCCAATTGCTGTAACAATATAATGTATCTCTCGTAGTTACAGTGGTATTCACAAAAAGGGGAAATCTATGTTCAAAGAGCCACCACTTTTTTTATCTCTGGGACTCTAGCATTGCTGGGGCGGGAAGGAGAGGGGGGCAGACCTTCCCAGATGTGAAATCCCACCCATCTGTGGCAGGCATTGGCCAGAAGGAAATGGGGGACAGCCCAAAAGGCAGCTCTCCTTCCCGAATAGTCCTGTAGCATTCTCATTGGTGGAAAAAAAGTGGGCTAGCCGCCAAAACTTTTTTTTCTGGACTTTTTTTCTGTGGATTTTAGCAATATAGTCCTCATAAAGTCCGGGAATAAAAATTTAAATGGGATCACACGCTCCCAAAAATGGACTGGATTCGCATTTAATCTTGTATGGGAACGCACCCTTAGTGCCATCTAGTGCTGACAAAAAAGTTTGCCAGTTTCCTCCACACACAAGCGTAATCTTGCTGCTGCACTTTCTGTGTTTAAGGAAACATCTCTGACTGCTGTTATTTGCAAAGAAGGGCTGAACATTGGCACATTTCACTTCATGTTTTCTTATAAAAATTGCAAAATTTTGTGAATGGTCTTGCTCTGTAACTGAAGTTCATATCTTGCTCTAGGGAACACAATTACTTGTTAAAAACACGCATAAGAGTGTGCTGTTGTCAGCTCTTAAGTCAGTGAATAATCCTGACAAGAGACTAAAGGGAAATATTTAATAAACCAAGAAAGAAGCTATGCATTTATTTGGAGACTGTTTGACGAGAATGGAGAACATTTTTCATTGCATGTTGTGTTCCTTAAAAATGTGTTTCTCAAGGCAATTGTTAGGATTGTAAAGATGGTTCATTTTTCCCCTAGCATCTGTTCATTTGTAATGGCAGACAAGAAACAAAGACATGAAAACAATACAAAGACCAGGATTCATTATATGTCTTACCATCCTCATCAGTAATTATAGAAGAAGTAATTGTAGAAGACAAGTGGATGAACCCATTCATTGAAAGAGTTTAATTTCAGTAAAAAAGAAATGGCTCACCTTTTTACATTCATCTGCTCTTTTAATTTACTGTACATCTCAAGCACTGTATAAAAAGATATTAGAATGCACAAATTTTACTACAAAACATGGACTTGTCCCAAAAAACACATACTTCATGTCTTCAGTTTGCATGAAAATGCAGTCTTGTCCCAGGTTGCAATGAGCACAACCTAAATTTAAGGGCATGTAATAAATGATGGGCAGAACATAATTCAAGTCTACATCAACATAAATTGACCAACATTTCCCCATTAAGCCCCTATGGACTTCTAAATAATTTCTTAGTTTTCCCAGTTACAAGCTGGAGGGAACAGCTCATTATGCACCAAGAGTACCACCTACTGTAACCCTTGCAAGTTACAGCAAATACTTTACAAAAGAAGGTCATGGCTCTCAGTTGGAGCAGTTTTTATAAGCAGTAAACCATGAAAGAGAACACTGGTGTATTCAAAAGGGCAACATGCACTGTTTCAGTAATCAGATCAAATAAATATCCAGAAATTATATTTTAAATACATGTTGGAGAATTTTCAACTTCTCCTGGATGTATAGAATTTCATCTGAGCAAACCAGCATACAGGTACACAATGAGATAAAACCACTCTCATTGCCTCTCATTGTAAAAACAGAGCTCATTTATACAGTAGAAATAAATGTACCGTAAGTAGACTGCATCCTAGCTCAAACGATCCCATCCCTTAAAATTTCTGAAATGTAGATGCATCTATGGATTCTTGTGTCACCTGTGTTTCCACACACGTGTGACTCACCTGGAAGACACAGCTGAAGCTTTTCAACTACGGTGGTAATGTTCCTCTGCTGAAGTCTGCACTGGATTATTTCCTTCGTTTCAGCTATCACCTTGGATGTTTTCAAAGATATTACAATTAAATCACATACACATATTGTTTCCTATAAGTATCCAGTAAGTCCAGAGGAAGCACCATTTTCTCACCTCTTTCCCAGCATCTTGAAGCCTTCGGTTGGTATCAGTAACTTGGACCTTAAAAATAATTTCACCTTTGTTAGACAAATATGCACACATTGCCCTGATGTAACTGCTCACCCTTGTAATCAGATCAGGCTTCATGAGAAACTTAGAACAATGAAATGCAAATCCAAATTAACTCTACAGCTTGAACATGAACTTTTGATCACCAAGGGTTTTTGTTAACTTCAATTAGTTATGACAGTGCTTTCTAACAGATTCTGTGGCACTTCTCAAATTTACTTCGGATTTTTGAACTTACTTTGTTTCTGTAGGTCTGTCAAACAATTCAAATCATTGACCCAATTGACCACTGGTCCCTTTTTGATAACCTCAATGAGGTCTATGTGCCATTCATTGTCTGCAAGAAATGGTGATTGCATTTTATGGTAATTAAACATTCATACTTTGCTGAATGCAAACACTGGGTGGTTGATTAACATCAAACGTGGAAATCTCGAAGCCACAGCAACATTTTAATGCTGCAGGTGCAGGCAGAGCTCAACCTCAGACTTTCCCACATATTAAGTGACTCATTAGGTCATCATAATAAGGGAGCACATTCTAGTTTATTAAAAAACTCATTAATTTCTGAACAAAGATGCTCAATGAGCTCATTGATGCTGTATTTGGTCTCTTGTTATCTGAATATCCTTTATATAATGCTGTTCTAATCATAACCTCTGGTGAACTATGCTCATTCTGTCTGGCGTGCATATTTTTCTTGCAAATGTGTAAAGAGAGCTAAAGGGACAAGTTCAACAATTTACTATTTCTAAAGAATCTAAGCAATTTCAATTACTCAATGAGAAAGCAGAGAAATGTTTGATGCAGATAATTTCATGCTAAATTTGGGCACTTGGGGAAAGAAAAAAATGAACTTGTTAAAATATTTAGACCTATCTTACTTCATGGAACCTATAAAACGACTTCGTAGTTAATTAAAATTAAATGTATTCTTCATTTTTATAAAAACTAAACACAGCTCTCATTTTCAACATCCCAGTTTTGAGCCAGTGTCTACAGTGCTCATGACAACACTTCACTGCATTTTTAAAATTATGAAAATCTAATTTGCAGCATAAAAGAGATATTTTATTTTATTCCAAACATGAAGATAGTATCTTACCTTTAGTTTTTCTGCATCTGCTCTTACTTTAAGTAGTTCTGTAATAGCATCTACAAAGCCTTGGTGGTGAAAATTGCACATCTTTTCAATCTCCCTGTCATGGTTACGTATACAGGCATCTAGTTTTTCTATAAACCTTTGGTGTGCATTTGGTTGATCATCATAAACAGACCTGTCAAGTGTATACAAGCAACAACAGCAACATTTAATTTCAAAAGAGAAAATTTCATGAACTCAGATTCTACATTTAGCTAGCCACTTAGTTCTGTTACCTATACTATTAAAATTCCTACTAGACTATGAAACCTATAACTGAAGGCAGACTTTATTAACACAAGAGTATTTTTCTCTTACCAAGTTTTTTTTTAAATACACATACAAAATACTGTACAAATACTAAATGTTGTAAAAATGTATAGTATTCTGATACACTGTTTCATTTAATAAATGTATGGTCATTGACCCAAGTATACAGATCCCACATTGACAGAATTCTAAAATTAGCAGTAGTAAATAAAATCAGCAATATTTAAAAAATGATTTCATTTTGTTCACCAAACCCCAAAAACTCAGTACAATTTGTGTGATTTTTCTTACTAGCCATGGCTTGGAGCAACATTAAATACCAAGAGAGATGTATACCTGGAAATTTCACTAATGGCAATGTATATTTAATCTACTCAGAAGACAAAACAAAAATACATGATGCAAAATTTCTACTTCTCTAGCTAGACTAGGGTAAAGTCTTTCACTGTGTGTGAGGTACAATACATTTTGCATGTCTCTTAGGAACAGACAGCTCCACAAAAGCCTTGCACAATCAGCCCTCTAGTGGAATACAGCTGTCAAATGCTTAAATACAGTGGTACCTTGACATACGAGTTTAATTCGTTCCGTAACCTTGCTCTTATGTCAAATCGCTCGTATCTCAAAGCAATTTTCCCATTAATCCATTCCAGCTCCCAAAACACCACCTCAGTTGTTTTTGTTATGTACTGTACTGTATTTACATACTCGTATCTCAAATCTTGCTCTCATCTCAAAGCAAAATATCACTCGCTCGGCGGCTTGTATCTCAAAACACTTGTATGTCAGGGCACTTGTATGTCGAGGTACCACTGTAATTAAATTTTCAAGCCACTACTGAAAAGATCTAGTTAGATACATTCAAATGTAAGTAAATATGTCTGTTAAAATAATGTAGCACAGGAATGCACGCAATATCTGTTTACTTGTATTTCCATCCCACTCTATTCCATCCCAATGTATACCCTAAAGTCCCAAGATAACTTACAATAAAAAATAAACAGAATTCAAGTCATTAAAAAAAAGAGATAGCATTGCCTGAAAGGGGAGGGCAAGCTGTTCATCCAAGGATAGGATAAAGATGCACATTTTCACCACCCATCTAAAAGACACCATTTCTTTCTCCAATTATTTATAAGCCCACTTTTCACCTGAAAGACCGCATAAAGCCCATAAAAGAAGTACTAAAATGAAAAATCGACAGAATTCCATCTCTAATGCTTAAAACTAACCCTGCAGGTCTTAGCAGACAAATATCCTCTTCCTTCCTTTCAGAAAATCAATCATATTTTATTTATAACTAGCAAAAGGGGGTTTGTCACACTGGTTAAAGATTTTTGCCACTGCACAGAAGTTTCAAAACACACACAGAAATTGATCCATTATTGAGGAGGGATTGTGGGTGCTTGTCCTCACTCACCAGAAGCTGATAGATCCAAGTCAGTGACTAAGTTCTTTAAAACTTTTATTATTTTGCTGCACATTTTCATCAGCAACAATGACTGTTTAAAAAACAGTGGCTTTTTCAGTTCTCATAATTTGATGTACACATGCCCACAAATTTACATAAAATTTCAATTCAGAAAGACCACTTCAGCTTCTAACTACAAAGCAGAATTTTGTTATACATTATGACCAGATTATCATCCTCTGCTTTATTTATTTACAGAATTTATATCCTGCCTTCTGAAAGACTCAAGGAAACTGCATTGTCCCTACCTCCCTTCAGCCCTTTACAAAAACCTTATGAGGCAAGATAGCCCAAGAATCAGTTATTGGTGCAAGAACGTTCCTTTTGCACCAGTGACTGATAGATAATTTGAACACAGGAATTATTAAAGGCTAACTTAACACTCTAGACACTATCCTAAACTGGCTGCTGCTTCAGATGGACAGGAAGCCTGTATGGAACAGGCTAATTGTTGATCTCTAAAACCACAGTCTTATAGAACACCCCACCACCAGCAGCAGCAGCCATCTACAAGCCCCCTGGGGCAGTTAACAATGTTCATTACAGTTCTTATGAACAAGGGAGAGGAAGGGAATCCTCCTCCCCAGTACAGAAACTAATATGGTCCACGACATTCAGAAGCAAAGCAGTGTATGTATATGGTGAAAGAGCAAGAAGAGAAATATAACCCAGAAACACAGGAAGGAACAACAACAGCTTCTGAAAGTGCCAATAACGGCAGATACAAGAATTTTGTGGAGGCCATTTTTAATTCAGTCGTTAAGCCTACAAAGAATTCTGTCCTTGCCCTCAGCCTTGAATGAATGAATGAATGAATGAATTGTATTTACAGTTACAGACCAAAATCAGAAAGTAAAGACATGCGCAGTTAAAAAACCAGCTGAGAATTACATTGTTCTCTTAAATGCAACAGATGCAGAAAAGTCTCGGCTCCATCAAAATGCTCTAATTTCAGCATCCTCTAATGGCTAAAATTTATAATGGTATTATCCAGAGAAGATGAAATAGTTGAAAACTGTGTCTTCGATATTAGCAATGCAAGTGACAAAACATAAAATTATACTGTACTCTTGTGCCATCAATCCATATCTCCTCATTACCAGCACTGTCATAATTTTGTTATTATTAAATTAACATTTCAAAATCTTATTCTCTGATATTACTTCAATTCATGTCAACCCCACTAGGCCACTAAGGTGTTTGGGGCAGTTCTGCACATTTACAATGCTTTAAAAATTAGTTTCCAGAATACTTGGTCCCACATCATAATACTTGGAGAATGCCTTCTACAACTTGCTTTCACATTATAATTTTTCCTGCAGTATGTGAGTGATATTTGCACCAGAAATGTATTTTTTTCTCAACCAGACTGTTGAGTTCTAAGGACTTCATAAAGAACCATAACCTGCACACATTACCGCACAGTATGGGTTAAATGTTGGCATTAAAAGTGGCAGAGATATGGACAGATAAGGCTTAAGGATATGATCTGAGTTTTCAGTGGAATTCATGGTACTGTATTTCGCACCATAAAAAACAAACTGAATCATACAATGCACTGATAATTTAGCAAGGAATATTTTGGGAAAAATATTTTTTAAGCAAGCATTATAATCATATTGGGTGTAACCATGTATAACCTGAATGTGGGTTTGCAGTTAGAACAACCCTCTTCCTAAATATGACCCATCTGTGAGGATGTTGATGCAGATATTGCAGTGCCACTACGATTTGACCTGTCAGTGCCATAAAGGCAGCCGTCGGCTCATCTCTATATGAGAAGGACAATTAAGCAGCAGCCGATGCCTGTTCCGTCATTATCAGGGCTGTCAAAAAACGCCTCAACAGCAATTTGTAGATATCAGAGGCTAAATC
This sequence comes from Aspidoscelis tigris stejnegeri, assembly GCA_023333525.1. Classification (NCBI taxonomy): domain Eukaryota; kingdom Metazoa; phylum Chordata; class Lepidosauria; order Squamata; family Teiidae; genus Aspidoscelis; species Aspidoscelis tigris. The sequence continues at coordinate 82,008,546 of JALMGA010000002.1, read as the reverse complement.
AACCTTCTTCCCTGGCTATTTTCAAGTATCAGAGGCTAGAGTCAGCATATAGTCCTTAATCAACGTAAGCTGTAAACTGCTGCCAAACAGCACAAAGGTCAGCCTTGGAATGAGTCTTGGTGAATGTGTAGTTAAGAAATAAATCGCCTTTCAGCTTTTAGTCAGTAAGCAACACTGACATCAGCCTTAAAATGTATTCCTCATAAGTGCCGTTTATTGTCTAAACACTGAAATGTGTTATAAACCTTGAAACCTTGTCCTGCTGGAGTCCAATGACTGAAAGTATCTTCTTTGTAACATGAAATCATACAACTAAAACAAAAACAATTCTGCTTGGGGAAACAGTTTCCCCACCTTGAGGAGGGAGGGAGAAACACTAGTTGAAACCACAAGCAGGTAAGTTTATTGTTTCTGCTATGAGATCAATTTTTTAAAAAGGCAAGTTATAAAAAAAAATTAAATATCACTGAGCTTGTGCCAAATATACCCTTCATTGCATATAATGATTTGTAAAGAACTTTTGAGGAAGAGGTAGGAGGGATTTTATAAGGAAAAAATACAGTACTTCAAAATCCTACTTTCCAGTTAAATTTGTTTCTTGCTTTTTAAAAAGCTATTAATATAAAAAGCTGCCATCATAGCCTTGCCAGAAGTTTAGGCTAGGCTACTCATCTAAAAGAATAGTTGCTTTTCTATTTAAATAAAAAAACAGACATTGTGAATCTATTTGTGTTTTGTCCATATATTTCTCAAAAACTGTCATGAAAAACCGCACTGGAAATGAACAACACTTAGCAGTTCTATTAGGCATGCAGAAATTTACTTCTAATAGAAATAAAATGAAATCTATTTTGGTGCTATTTTATCTCAAATTTGCCTGTCTCTCCAAAAACAGTATTTCAGTAAAACTGAACATATACATTGGATATAGCATTCAGCTTGAGGGTAGCACATTGCATTTATTTCTACGAAATGTGTGAAAACTGCACCATCTTGTGGAGCTTGGGGGAAATTATTTCTTCCCAGAGATAACGCAGCAGCTTGTTAAGACAAGCACTCACTAGTTCCTAAAGGGAATAAAGTATTTTTGTATTTTCTGTTTAAAACTGTAATATCTTATGAACTAAGGCTCATAAACAGCAAAACAGTATCCATAAACACAACAAAAGAAACACATGGATACAATCACAGGTGAAGATTCTGGCCAAGAAGAATGTATGTATATATTTGTTTAATTGTTTGCTGCACATATGTTTAGGGGCTTTATCAGTCTGTTTAATGCCTGTATACTCCTTTGGGTATAATTAGCAAAGGGATAGTCTAGAACTAGAATATCAACAGTCAGGCACTACTGAGAACATTATATCACTTTTCAAAAGTTTTCAAAAGTTTCCCTATCAAGAAAACTAAATAGGCTTCAATTTGGCAAACAAAATTTGCTGCAGCAAAAGTAAGCCAAAATATTTTGAAGGTTGTGCAAACCGTATTTAACTTTATTTTGAAGGCTCAGTAAGGAGTTTATAAACAGATAAACTGGACATGAGTAGAAACCTATTATCTTCTCTGGTAGCAGTGTCCAACTGTGCAAAAATTTTGCAATCTAATTTATATTTGAAAGCTCAATTTATAATTTCTCAAGGATATACTGCGCAAACCTAACCCAACCTTTGCTTGATGTGGGAGCAGAGAATCATAAAAGCCTAGTTCACAGCTCTACAGGGAAGCTCCTTTATAAAGGCAATCTGTTTGCAGCAAAAGATTTCGAGTTCCACTGGACAGCTAGAACTGTCAGCAGTTGTCTCAGCAGCAGGGTATGTAGGGAGAACATATAACTGGAGATCAGCTTAGGTTGGCCTTCCAACTCATCCTGACTAGAACAAGGACCTGTGTTGACAAATAATGTGCACCTCCAACAATGCTAGCACATGTATTTTGCATGTATAATAGGACAGACCATAACATAGTGGTTACAGTTTTGTAAAATTTCACATTTTGTGAAAAGATGCAATGGGAATAATAAAATACTGGGAATTCTGGCATTAGAGGAATTTCCCAGATACCAACTGATCTACCAAGGGGGTCTGGACTCAGATTTTGCACCTTCCAAGAGAAGAAAAGATGTGACAGGCTGTTGCAAAAGGATCCTGAACTGATTCTACCTTTTGCAAAAGTATCAAGAACACAAAGAAGAAGAAGAAGAAGAGCCCCGCTGGATCAGGCCACAGCGTATCCAGCCCAGCATCCTGTCTCAGTGGCCCACAAATTGCTTTTGGGTAGGGGTGTGCATGAATGCAAATTTCGACATTCAATTTGTAATGAACTGAATATTCAAAAATCCAAATTTGTACGAATAAAGAATAATGAATGTCTGGACATTTGAACTGATATGAATACATTTGTATCTATTCGTGTGAATATTCAATACATATCGAATGATACAAATCTCGTACATATCTGTATGCATCCCATTTTCTTCCCATATGCATCCCGTACGTATCCATATGGATGCGTTACGGATACAGCAAGATGTAGACATACAAATGTCTGAATTATTCACAGAAATAACTCAAAATATTTGTATTTCTACAAATACTAAAGTACAAATGTCCAGACATTCGATTTGTATACGAGTCTAAACTTGTACCAATACTGACCAGAACACAAGGGCAAACTTCCAACTACTTTCAACTCCCTGAAAATGGCCCTTAGAGGCATCCTGTCTGCCTTTAAACATGCTTTGGTTTCCCCTGTTCTTAAAAAATCTTCTCTTGATCCCTCCTCTTTGGCTAGCTATTGTCCAGTCTCCCTTCTTCCTTTTCTCTCCAAGGTGTTGGAAAGGGTTTCTATGTTCGCTGTCTTGCATTTCTTGAAGCCAATTCTATTTCTGATTCTTTTCAGTCTGGTTTTCATCCGTGACATTCTACTGAGACAGCCCTTACTAAGATTGCTAACGATCTCCTACGGGCCAAGGCCAACGGCCTTTATTCTATTCTTATTCTTCTTGATTTGTCTGCGGCTTTTGACACTGTGGATCACTGTTTTTTACTTGATATTCATTCTAACCTTGGCTTTTCAGACACTGTTTTCTATTGGTTTCTTATTTGTCAGGTAGATCTTTTGCTGTGACTTTGGGTGGACAGGCTTCACCCTCTGTCCCCCTTATTGTTGGAGTCCCCCAGGGTTCTGTTCTGGGTCCTCTTCTGTTTTCTCTTTATACATTGTCCCTTGGTTCTCTTATTAGTTTGTTTGGTTTCTCTTATCATTTGTATGCCAACGACACCCAATTGTACCTTTCCACTCTTGACCTGTCCTCAGGACCTGAACAACAAATTTCCTCCTGCCTTGCTGCTATCTCACAGTGGATTTGTCATCGGCGGTTGAAGCTCAACATGTCTAAGACAGAGCTTTTTGTTTTTCTACCGAAGCCTGCTCTTCAATATTCCTTTTCTGTTTCTGTTGACGATATTGTTATTTGTCCTGTCCAGGTAGCCCATAGTCTGGGATTCACTTTTGATTCTTCTTTGTCTTTTAGTTCCCACGTTCAGGCCATTGCTAAAGCTCGCCGATTTTCCCTTTAAAATATTGCTAAAATTCATCCTTTTCTTTCTGTTGCTACTGCTAAGATTTTGGTTCAAGCTTTGGTTGTTTCTCATTCAGACTATTGTACTCTTCCACGTACTCACCTTCGACCTTTAATTTCTGTTCAGCATTCAGCGGCATGCATTATCATGTCTGCTCGCCGCTTTGATCATGTTTCTCCTTTATTATTTTCCTTTTAGTGGCTTCCCTTTCCTTTTCGGCTTCAGTACAAGCTCTTGTTGTTAACTTTCAAAGCCCTTAATGGGCTGGCTCCACTTTACATATTCGATCTTCTTTCCCCTTATACTCCTACTCGAACACTCTGTTCCAGTAATCAAAATCTGCTTTTTCAGCCCAGGATCTCTACTGCCACTTCCCGGATTCGTCCTTTTTCTCTTGCTTTCCCTCATGCCTGGAATCTCCTTCCTCAACATATGTGGGCTTTTACTTCTTTGTTGTCATTTGAATCTTAGCTAAAGACTTTCCTCTCTAGGGAAATCTGTTTCCAGATTTGGTGTGACCTGTTTTAATATTTGATCTGTTATTGTGTTGAAGTTTTACTGTTTTTTTTCTTTTATTAGTTTATTTTTACTACATTTCATTTTTAGATTATACACCACTGGCAGGTTTTATATTATATTTTTATTGATGTGATTTCTTTGGTACAGCACTGAGTACATGTACGGCACTTTAGAAATAAACTATAATAATAAAAATAATGATGATGATGATGACGGTGATGATGATGATGATGATGATATACATTTGGCTAATATTAGTAACAAAGTAAAAACTGGAATGGACAACTTTCATACCCATGATTTTCACACTGTATGACTAAAGTTTATCTTGCAGAAGGCAACAGATTCCATGTTCCACTGATGTAGTAGTACTGCATTTATCAATATATTGATCATATTTTTGTAACTTTTTTAGGGGTTTGGTTCTTAGTTTTTTATTATTACTTTATAACTGAGTAGTCATTTTTTCTTTTTCTTGTATTTGTATATTCTTATTTATGGCAGCTTACTTATATTCGAGCTTTGCTTGTGTTTTATTCCATCATCCATTTAATTTCATATGCAGTCATGATTTCTTATCTAAACATGGTAGAATTTGTTTCTTTGCATTAGATACCCCAAGGTGAGAAACAAACAAGAACCAATCATTTTATGAATTCCCATTTATTTCCACTAAGGTTGTAACTCTGAACAGGAAAAAAGCTTAAGGAACAAAAATAAGAAACCATATTCCTGAATGATAGAAGCAATAAACTCTCACTATATAGAAAACAGTGTGAATTCTGTCAGCAAATTACATTTCAATAACTGGTTGTATTTTGTCCAAATCTTAATTTATCACTGCAACATTCTAAAAAAAAAAAAGCTCTCAACCTAGACCTGGAAAAAATTACTTTTACTGAAATTCTGTTTCATTCATTTTTCACTTACCAACTAACATAAACATTATATGAACACCAGGGGGCATCAGTCTATCACAGAACAGCTATAGGAAGTGAACAGAGAAGCTTCCTTATCTACTTCAGACCATTACAGAACATAACAAACTACATATAGAATTATAAGTTAAATATAACAATATCTAAGAAGATTTTTAAAACTAAAATATAAAGCGGCCCCAATAAAATTTACTTCTTTAGCATTTCCCTTCTACGTATTTGTCCTTCATAGTTTACACTGATAAAGAAAACACAGGGCCTTCAGCATCAGGGGCTTGCGGCTGCAGAGGGGGAGATTTCTACAGCCCGCACCATCCTTTCCCTTGCTTCTGAAGAGGCGGCTGTCAAAGAGGCGTCAGAGAGGACCGCCTCCCAAGGGGGTCCGGCCCTATCTGGCTAAAAATCAGAACGCCATCGGTGGGAAGTGCGGCAGCAGCGGAGAACGGGCTGCAGCTTTCCTTCTCCCATCACACAACAGTCTTTGCAGCAATCGTGAAGAGGTGCGGGCTTCAGCCCCTGGTTCCCTCTAAGGCCGTACTATAAGCCAAAAGAGCATGCCAGTTCCCTGTCTACTCATACTGGCTAACGGCTCGCACTCTGCTTGGCGGTCCGATCCAGGCCTCGATCTGGCTGGCTCCCACCCAGCCAGCGCACTCTCCCCAACCGTGGAGAGTGCTTTGACCATCTGGGCCTCACCTAACTCGGGGATTGGGAGATCCTCTTGTCGAAGCCCCAATTGGCAGGGACCGCTATTCTAGATGGCTTCCCGCATTGCACCAGCCATCTTGGAGGCCTCTAGCAATTGCAGCCGCCATTTTAAGAGGTGCCTGGTGCTGCGGTCGCCATTTTGATGGTCATATAAAGCAACAGATGCCATTTTAAGCTCCATTTGTGACCTAGTCAGGCTCTACCGGTTTACTGTTTCATAGGCACTGCAATTAATTAAAATTATATACATACATATACAGCAAGATTAATTTCTCTCTCCCCTGTCTGTTTGTTCTATTGTCAGATTCATCTGTGTCTGGGATGGCTTCGGATGGTTCTGGCCCTCAGAAAGCTGATGCACCTAAGGCTCCAAATCCCAAGGTTCTTGCTTTTAACCCAAGAAGCCAGCACCTAATACAATTGATATCAATCCACCTCAGAAGCAGTTGGTGACTCGGGCCATGTCATTGTAGTGATGGCAGACCAGGCCACATCCAAACACAATCCGTTGCCATCCTCTGTCACAGATGCATCTTTTGGTTTCCCTGGGCCTGCAAAATGGTCTACACCTACCTTCCTTCATTCCCCCCAGGATATTTTTGGAATGGCAACTACTATTAAAGAGTCAATAGCAGCAGAAGTTCTTTCTTCTCTCAAAGCCAGCAGCCTGGTAGCTCAGCCTCAGCAGCCCCAGAAAACGAAAGAGAAGCACAAAAGAACACCTTCTTCACTCTCATCCTCTTCCTCTGAGGATGACCAGCCCAAAAAGAAGCACAAGAAGGATTCAGGGAAAAAGCAGAAATCCTTCAAGCACCAGGCTCAGGTTCACAAGTCTGCAGCCTCAGCGATTTCGACTGGTGCTAACTCTATTTGTCAAGAGCCTCCTAGTGAACAGCCTAGTCAGGCAATGGAGCTGCCCTGCGGGCCGACACAACCCAGGTCTTCAGCTTCCTCAATGACCTCACTGATCTCTGAGGATCTGAACCCAATTGTACCAGATCCTCTCTCCATGGAGGATGGGGATGAATGATCATCTGTTCAGGCCCCAACAACACCAAGACTGGTGTCTTTCGAAGAGTATGTCCTCACAGCTGAGCAAGCTGCTGAGACCTTGTCTACTACCTTGCCTAGTCAAGCAAAAGAGGAAACTGCCTCTGAGGCAGCCAAGCTGATGTGGATCCCTCCGGCAGAGGAAAAAGTTCTCCCAATCCCATCAATTTTTGAGGAACTGATTTTGAAGGAGTGGCGAAAGCCCACGACAGCTCACAAGTTTCCTTTGATCTTGAGAAAGATGCTTCTTCCCCAGAACCATCCGAAAAGTAAATGGGCCGTGCTTGCAGTCAACGCCCCTATTAACCAATTAGTATCAAAACAAGTTGTCCCGAGGGACTCAGAGTCCATTTTGTGAGACCATCTTGACCACAAGATGGAATCCATGCTTCACAAGTCTTTTGACACTGAATCTATGATTATAAGGGTGTCCTCTACCAACTCAGTCATCGATAGAGCTGGCCTCAATTGGTCTGGTAAAGTCCTGGCCGATCCATCTCTGACAGAGCCAGTGAGGGATGCCATTACTGCCATTAGAAGATGCCTCACCTTATCGGCCAATCTATCTGTGGATGTCCTCCAATTGGCTGCCAGAGCGTCCAGTTTATTCACCGCGACTCGCCGGGCCCTTTGGCTTAAAAATTGGAATGTGGATTGGCGTCCAAGAATCAAGTTATCTGCTCACCTTTTAAGGGCCAAAGCCTCTTTGGTGAGGACTGCTTGAAAGACATTTTAGTTGAATCAAAAGAGAAAAAGAAAGTGATGCCTACTTCCGCCCCTAGCCCACCTACTCCCTTCAGGTGCAAATCTTCCTCTCAGTTTTTTAGGAGGCAACCAAAAAATAACCAGTTCAAGCAGCTCTTTCGGTCTAGGCCCCCCAGAGGACAAGTGGCTTCAAACAGGGAGCTTCAAACAGGGAGCCTGTCAGCTTCAAACAGGGAGCCGCTCAGCCGAGGTGGCTGTCACTTTAACAAGTCCTCCTTTACCCCACGTTATGGGGGAAAGTAGCAGAGTGGGTGGCAGGTTATCTCTTTTTGTGCCCCAATGGGAAGCTACTTGGTCAGATCAGTGGGTCCTTCAAGTTATTTGTTATGGTTATGAGTCAGAATTTCAGGGTACTGTTCCATCTAGATTTATCACCTCTCCTGTTCCCTCTGAAGTTAATAAAAGGTTGGCCTTGCAACAAGTTGTCCATGAGTTATTGGACCTGGGAGCCATTGAGCCTGTTCCGAGGGAGGAAGAAGGCCAGGGTGTTTACTCAATCCTGTTCCTGGTCCCCAAAAAGTCTGATGAATGGAGGTCCATCTTAGACCTGAAATTCTTAAACAGCTTTCTCAAGCCTAACAAGTTTAAGATGGAGACACTAGCTTTCATTTGAGGAGCAGTGAGGCAAGGGGACTACTTGATTTTTATGGATTTAACGCATGCCTATTTCCACATATTAATGGCCCCATCTGCAAGGCCCTTCCTCCGCTTCTGCATAGATGGGAAACACTTAAAATACCGTGCTCTTCCTTTTGGGCTCTGTAAAGTCCCAAGAGTATTCACCAAGACACTTTCAGCTGATAGCCTCTCTCAGGGTAAAGGAAATAGAGGTATTCGCCTATTTAGACGATATATTGTGTAAAGCCCAGTCTTACCAAGAGGCGGTTAATACAACAAAAGTCGTCATAGACACCTTCCTGGCACATGGCTTCATGATCAATTGGGAAAAGAGTTCTTTGACTCCTTCCAGGTCTATTACGCATCTGGGCACCCACTTTGATTCAGAGGCCTTCTGCATCTCCCTGAGTAAAAAGAGGATACAGACCATCTCTGCCATAGCTAGGGAGGTCTGGAGAGCCCAGAGGGTGAAGGTCAGCACGTTATCCTCCCTTTTGGGTAAGACGGTCTCAGTTATTGACTTGGTTCCCTGGGCTAGTTTCTACCTCCTCCCTCTCCAGTAGTTTCTTAAGCCCTTCACCTCTATGACTACTGCACACAGAGACAGTATGGTTTTTCTCTCACAAGAGGTGAGAACGTCCTTGCCCTGGTGGTTTACGAGTGCTAATCTGGCCAAGGGATGCCCTATTTCCTGCATAGACAAAGTTAGGGTTACCTGTGATGTGAGTAAAAGAAGTTGGGGTGCCCAATGTTTGGGACATACGGCACAAGGAGTTTGGTCTCAGAGGGATGGCACTCATCAAATAAACTGGTTAGAGCTCAAGGCTATCTATTTGGCTTTACTTCATTTTCAGACCCTGGTAGAAGGTAAACATGTCCTAGTTCTCACAGACAATGTCACAGCCAAAGCCCATATGACCAGACAAGGGGGTTCTTGATCTAAATCTTTGATGTCCCTCTCGAGCCTACTCTTCAGTTGGGTGGAAGTCCACTTACTCTCAATCTCGGTTATTCATGTGCAGGGAACCCAGAACACCTTTGCGGAAGCACCCAGCTGGACAGATCTCCTGCAGGCCGAATGGTGTCTAGACCCAGAGGTCTTCTCACTCCTGGTGGACATGTGGAGCCAGCCAGTTGCCGACCTGTTTGCCACAGCAGAGAACACTCAGCTCCCCTGTTACATTTCCAGATACAGGGACCTGGACGCATGGGCGGTTGACGCAATCTCCGCCCAGTGGCCGGTGGGTCTGCTGTATGCGCTCCCCCCATTCCCCCTTCTATCCCAGTTTCTACAAAGGGTATATCAGGAGGGGAGGGGGTCCCCATGATTCTGATAGCTCCGTTCTGGCCCAGGAGGTCCTGGTTCCCCCTCCTCAGGAGCCTCCAATCCCAGTAATCTTTTCCCCTTCCAGTGTCTCCAATCCTGTTGTCTCAGGGGGGAGTGTTTCATCAGGATCCAAGCTGGCTGTCATTTACAGTGTTCTTACTCAATGGGCCTTCCTAAAGGCTGCTGGGTTTGAGAACGATGTCATAGACACTATGCTTGCAGCAAGAAGGTCTTCCACTAAGCGCATCTACGATGTGGCTTGGAGGGCTTTCTGTACACGGTGTTGACCAAGAAAGATTGACCCGACCTCAGCCTCTGTATCCCAGGTTCTTTCCTTCCTACAAGAGGAAGCCCAAAGGGGTCTCCGGTTTAATACCCTAAGAAAACAGGTCCATGCCCTAGCAGCCGTGCTTAACTTAGAACGAATATTTTAAGATCTTGCTGGCCAGCATAAAGGTGAAGTCCCCGCCAGTGGCCCACAGATTCCCAAGCTGGGACCTCAGGCTGGTTCTCTCAGCGCTGACTGGGAGGCCCTTTGAGCCTTTGGCTACAGCAGCCTTGAGACTCCTGGCCTTCAAGGTGGCCTTCTTCGTGGCCATCATGTCAGTGCACCGGATGTCTGATATATCGGCTCTTTTGATGGAAGAGCCATATTCCCAGATTACTCCAGATTCAGTAATCCTTCATTTGGACCCACAGTTCAGACCTAAGGTGGACTCCTGTTTTCACAGGGCCCAGGAGATTCACTTGCCCACTTGCTTTCCTTATCCTAAGACAGATCAGGAGAGGAAGTGGCATACATCAGATATTCGTAGGGCCATTCTTTTCTATCAGGACAGAACCAAGTCCTTCAGGAAATCGCCTTCACTATTCTTGTGTTTTCACCCATCTAATATAGGCACGAAGGCAAATACAAGGATAATTGTGGGATGGGTTAAGGCCTGCATTACCCTTGCACACCATGTGAAAGGCAAACCAGTGCCCCAAGGCATTACAGCACACTCCACCAGGTCCGCAGCTAACTCCACGGCCTTGGCACTAAACGCACCCCTTGAAGAGATATGCAGGGCTGTGGCCTGGTCATCCACGATGACTTTCACATGTCATTACAAGTTAGACCAGTATCGCTCTGCAGATGCGGCCTTTGGCAGAAGGGTGCTGCAACACATCATTTATGACAAGGTGGGTCTCTTGTCCTCTTTTGGTTAATTTTGTTTTCTCCTTCAACTCTCTCTCCATTATCCTTTCTGAAATTCCTCTTATTTTCCCTCCCTTCTGATTGAGTTGGGCTCTGGTACATCCCAGCATGAATCGGCTGTATCCTGGGGAGAATGGAGCGTTGACCACTTATGTGAGCGTCTATTCTCTTGGATCCAGCCGAGTCACAACCCGCACTTCTTGGTTATTCTGCTGTGTTTTTTCTTGTGTTTTTCTCTTTTTCTGTTGGTAGAGAGAGACATTTGATGCAGCGGCTGAAGCTCCTCGACAGTCTGGGAGGGAGGGAGAGCTGCAAGGAGAGGAGGCACCTCAGGCCACACCCACAGGGGTGGATATTTCTTCGTTCAGCCAAGCAATTAAAGGAAGGCAAAACCTAGCATGACTCCATTCCCTGGTCATCCTCGGACAGAAGAAATTTTATTTTTTTTCAGCATCTACAATAAGATATGTGATCTTCCAATCCTTTCTAAAATATTGCTCTCTAGCAGAGGTACAGAAAGGACAGTACAGTAGATAATGTAGAAGGTCTTCAATTTGAGCCTGAGAGCACGGGCATATTCTTTGTGTGAGTGGAATGTTCTGAAAGCTACCCAAAAGCATTGTTTGGCATCTCAGGGCACTGAATGCCTAACATGCCTTATAAAAGCCAATCTCAGCTAAATATTGTGCCCTTCAGGTTTAATGAGGTGGAACCAGGGGGAAGGCTTAGATGCTCTGATCTGTACCAAATTATAATTGTTATCCATTTGGTAGATCAATTATCCCAGTTTTGGGGACTCAACAGGAATGTTTGTTAAGCAAAGCATATATTTTCCAATAATAATTTCAAAGTGTTTTTGCAATTCAGAGTTTGGGGAACTAAAGCATTTTGTTACCAGATATTTAAATACAATCAGACCACTTTTGTTTTCTAGCTCAGCATTGACTGGCAGCAGCTCATCTGAGCATCTGACACATAGACAGCAAACCTGGGACCTTTAATAAGCAAAGAATACAGATTACCACTGAGCTAGGTACAACTTTCTGCATAACTGAACGAAAATATGCATCCTACAAGGCCTGTGTCCTTTTGGAATGAGAGAGGAATACAAAGATCAGTAAATGTTGATGAAGGGCAGTATTATCTACCACTGCTTCATTAAACAAGATTTCAATTTACAATGCTTTGGGCATTTTTTTACTAGAAAAACTTCCCCATACAGAATTGTCTTGAGCTTATAAAGACCTACCTGAAATAGGCATACAAAGATCAAGAAGAAGGCAGCAGTTAACTAGTTGAATTCATCTATATAGGTTAATTTTTTCCTTCTTTTTCTTCCCTGGCCATTATTATTTTGCTGAAATAACATCTACAATGGCTAAAATAATACTTGTGTATTGCATATACTAATATTATGTCATGCCCTTAAGAAGATGAAGAAAACAAACAAACAACTTCAAGTTTTTTTATGCATAAATCCTTCATTCCATTACAGAGATAGACATTTGTAGGCATACTACAGATTTAAAAATTAATGCAACAATCTTGCATTCCAATTAACAATGCAACAACAAAAGCTTAGCAAAACATAGTCTTCTATATTTTGGAAAGAATTTTGAAAATATTCAGACAAAACTCAGAACTTTTAAACAGAAGACTGAGTGAAAGTGGATGTTTTCTGAACCAACTGGCATATGCTGAATATGACAGCATAACAAGAATTAAATTATTGCATCAGTTTCTCCGGAAAGCTTTCCACACAGTTTCCTCTCTAACAACCTACCAACATAAAACCTACCACTAATCATCAGCTCCTTATGCTAATTTTTCCTGTATTTCACATAGCTTTTGAATCCACACCCTTCTTTACAAAACGAAGGCCAGGTGTTTCCTGCAATTCAACCACAGATTTAATATGGCCATATTCTTAATCTCTGAGCAACCTTTCCACTTACAGACATTATCTATGATCCCAACTCTTCCATCCCTGTCTAAAAATGTCATGGTTCTATTTAGAAGATTACAGCATGCTAAAAGAATGGAATTTGCTTAAATCTTACAAACAGAGGAAGAGAATTTATTAATCTTAACTCTGCCTTTATACTTGTCACGTTTTCCTGTATGTGCAGTTTCTGTGAATTGTTCTCACTAATAGTATCCTGTTTCTATGAGCAGGAAAGGGCTGAGTACAGTTTGTTAGTTAACATTACTTCCTATAACCAGGGTCAATATTCCGTAGTAGTAACACTACAGCAGTTATTGTTCAGTCTGCATAAGCAATGTATCACACAGATAGTTGTTAATGGACATCCTTTGTAGTGAAACGTCAACTGATAATCAGAAAACCCAGATTTGCAATGAACTTCCTCCTTCCTGTTTTCACAGTGCAAAACAAGATGTCTCTTCCTGCTAAGCTTTTGTGCTATGTACCAATGTATACCGTAAGTTTTTAAAAGTTAAGTTTTTTTAGAGGTTTGCCTTTTCTCAGGAAACCATACACAGTGAAAGCTTTTTTCTACTTCAAAAGCTGAGATTTGATTTTGCCAGCAACTTCACAAAAGATCATTCAACCAAGCTATTAAATGGATGCAATTAACATTTTTTAAAAACTGCTCAAACAAATCTCAAAGTTTCTCCATTCAAATCAATTCCCTAGTAAAAATATTTATAGATTATTTTAAAAATCAGCTGCTACAAAAAATACTGTCAGTGTTATGAGCTACTAATAATATTAATAAATGCAACTAATGAAAAAAGCAAGACCTGTGCTGTAGTATAAAAGTCAAGTTCATACCCATATATTTTTCTAGATCTCCCATTAAACCTTTTTTTTTAAATTCAAGATACTTTAGGTATAATGTTCTCTCCCAAACAAAAGTACATTAGAACTCTTTTTAAAAAAGCTTCATAGGTGTAAGACTAGTGGAATCTGAGCTGGTTGCCACTGACTAGGAATGAGGTATCTGCAAAACAGCTGACATTTCAATGAAATTGCCAGGCCAATGTATATCAGCCATAAAAATAGGAAAAGGCATGTTGGAAAGAATAAAAAATAAGATTTGAACTACCAATAATACCTTTATGCAAGTCAGTACAGTGACTGCACTATGTGCAGTTTGACATAAAAAACCTACAAAAGATATAGCAGAGTTTTAAAAAGTTAAAAACAGAGCAACTAAAATTCCCAAAGCTAGAGGAACTTTCTTATGAAGCAAGGTTGCATGGCAGCCATTCTGCCACACTTCCCTCTCAATCACTTTTCCTCATGGGTCAAGTCCCCATGAGCCTGAGGATAGAGAGTTGTCTAGTATTATGTATTATTAGCCACTCTGAGAGCCTTTAGGCTTAAGGGTTGGATAAAAATGTATTGAATAAATAAGTCACAACCATTTACACAGCAAGGTGGGAGTGAAGAAACAGCTGGACCACTATTAACCACCACAAAGCCACAAACATGATGATGGAACAGGAGGAGGAAGAGTTGGCTTTTCTACCCCATTTTTCTCACCCATTTAAGGGGACTCAAAAGTGGCTGACAAAGCTTTCTATTCCTCTCCCCACAGCAGAACACCCTGTGAGGTGGGTGGGGCTGTGAGAGCTCAGAAGAGAGCTATGACAAGCCCAGGGTCACCCAGCTGGCTTCGTGAAGGTGGGCAGAACCAAACCCAGTATACCCAGTTAAGAGTCTGGCTCCCTAACCAATGAGATCAAAAGCTGTGGAGAATTCTGAAAGGATCAATAGAGTCACACTATGTTTGATCTCTCAGCTACCCCCCTCTCTAATACATTTCTCCCAAAAGGAATATTTCTGACTCTTCATCTATTGAAATACACCTCTGGATCCAGGAGGAGACTTTTCATGAGTAGATGAAACACTGCCTTTATCTGGTCTGGTGGCACCACTTCTTCCTGGAAAGACTCATCGCACTCTGAGCCCACCAAGTCTTCCCCCAGCATTGACAGGGGCAGCTCTGATGGCTAGTCTGTAACATCTGAAAGATCTTTACTTCGGAGGCACCCTCCGACAAGAGGAAAACAAATGATATATACTAAACTAAATCTCTTGTTAAATGAAATTAGAGAATCAGTAGAAGAAAAGGTGGGAAAGGGACCATTCTAGGCAATTTCAAGAGTGGAACGAGGAATATACAAGGGGCAGGGAACAACATGCAAACCAGAAATGTTTCCAGTATGTTGCATTAAATATATCTCTCTGAACATACACAGTTTTCTCACTTGTAACCAGAAATAATGTATATAGTATTTGCCACATTCACTTCACTTAATCCAGAGCAAGTACACACCCACACACAAAGCACTGTGTAGTTTACCTACTGTAGTTAACTCACTTAAGGCAGGGCAAGGTCAGAATTTCTGCTCATTCTTCCGGGAATGGAGAATTGGTTTACTATGAATTAATATTTTGGTCATCATATCTCAAAATCAACTTTAATAGCTGTGGGAATCAATTAACAGAAGCTCAGATCAAATACCAGCTGCTCCTGATTAACGAAAGCTCAATAACAAAGCTGTTCAAAATAACATGTGTACAGCATGTTTAAGCAGGCATCCCTAAGCTGTTTGTGGCCAGTATCTTAGCCACAACTTAAAACCTTTAATACTTCCAAAACTGTTACTTTCAGTTTAAGAGTTGTTGATGATATCAATAAGGTCTTTGCAACATTACTAGTATACATGATGAATACTGAAAACAGCAAAAGTAGAAAGTTTCAACCCTCATCAATAGGGACGGAGTAACTTTATTCACTACCTATAAAAAAGTGTAATATACTTTTTTTGCAGTTCAAAAATATGATTATGTAGGAAAGGTCTGCAGAAAAGTCTGCAGAAATTGGGCCCAATATCATATCTGATTTAGCTGCAGGTATTAAAAATGAATGACATATAAGGCAACCTAAACATCCACAAATCATATAATTTTACTGATAAGGGTGAATTTAAGGGTAGCAAATGCAACCCCAATCTCCAAAAAATGATCCAGGGGTGATCCAGGAAATTACAGACTAGTTAGCTTAATGTGGGCTCCACGTAAAGTGATGGAGGCCATCATTAAAGATAAAATTAGTGTGCACATGGAGGAGCATGCATTGCTGAATGAAAGTCAGTATGGCCTCAAAGGTAAATCACACCTTAGAAAAGTTTCTGATCCTATGAGCTTTTAAAGAAAAGAAGCAACTAGCAAGGATGGTGCTCATGGGAAGTGCCACATGTATCCACAAGTCCAAAACTGTTGGCTCAGAGTATCATCAAATACCCAGAGCAGGGGATTGGATGTGCTTGACTTGATATCAGAACCTTATCAGAGTTAAGCCATTTTTCACATTTGGAAGAGTTTCATAGGCACCACAGAAATGGTCTGATTTCACTTCATTGCCCAGTTTGCCAGCCTCAAGGGCTGGGACAGACGGCCTAAAGTATGAATAAAAATACTGATTGATTGATTGATTGATTGATTGATTGATTGATTGATTGATTGATTGATTGACTGACTGACTGACTGACTGACTGACTGACTGACTGATGTACTTCTTCCCATTAGAATATAATCTTGAAGTAGTGTACAAAGAATAAAAACTGCTAAAATCATAACAGTACAAACAAAACATTCATTCTGGAAAAAACTGGACAAAAGGTAGGTCCAGTTGGTGCCAAATAATTTAATAACATTTTCAAATCAGATTATGTTTAAATAAATAAATAAAATTATAAAACTAATTTAACAAGCATATTTTATTTATTTATTGGTACTATACTGCACTGTATCTTTATCTTCAAACTTTAGTCTGCAATCCTGCATGCAGGAATGTCTGTGTCAGCTACATAAAGGAAATTACTATATGCCTATTTTTGCAAGATTGCAGCTAACCTTAATAATTAAAATGACAACGTTTGAAATAATTATACCCTTAGTGTTTTCAAAAATATCATTGTTCTTTTATTTATGTCCCACCTTTCCACTCTTAGAGCACTGGGAAGTGGCTAATAACAATTAAACACACCTAAAAATCTAAAATGAACATTTGCATTTTAGTATTGCACTTTAGCATTAATATCTTGCCATTGTTGTTTTTCTGTTTTCTCAAACCAATATTATATTGGTAAATATAAAAGGTCTTCTTGGCAGTAGCCCCCAGATAGGTATCTTCGCTATATACATTTGGAAGATTAGCGTCCTACCACAACCTCTTTCAAGCAATGTTATTACTTTTAATGGGGTTTTTAAATCTGTTTCCATTGTTGTAACCTGCCCTGAGACCTTCATCTGTAGGGCAGAATAAAAATACAAATATAAACAAACATATAAGACAGTATTATATTGGCCAATTCTCAGAGTAGGAATTTTCATTTCATTATTAAATATTTGAGGAAGACAGAATTCAGTCTAATTCTCCACAACTCAAACTGTACATTTCTCAGATACATACACACACACACACTTATAAAGTTAAGCTTTCCTTTCTCCTCTGCTAACACCATCTATCTAATGGTGCCGGCCTGCCCATGGTTTAGATCTGGTGGGACGACCTTCCTGGTTGCCCCACCTCCATCAGCAGTGAAACGGGTGGGCACCTGGGAGAGGCCTTCTCAGTAATGACCCCCAGGCTATGGAACAGTCTCCCCCTTGAGGTGCATCAAGCTCCCTCTCGATACATGTTCAGGAAGGCAGTAAACACGCACCTCTTTGCCCTGGCCTTTGGCTAAATGTGATTACATCCCCACACACACACTTTTAAGTAGTACTGTTTTAAATACATATTTGGTTTGTTTTAACATCCTGAATTTTAAATGTTGTTGTAGATATTACTGTTTTAAGATATATTGTTTTGTTTCAATGTGTGGAATTTTTAAGCATTGTTACCCGCCCTAAGACCTTCTTCGGGTATATGGCGGGATAGAAATAAATAAATAAATAAGTAAATAAATAAATAAATAAATAAATAAATAAATAAATAAATAAATAAATAAATAAATAAATAAATAAATAAATAAATAATGTTGCAATCTTCACTGCATTTTTGAAGAACTCCTTGTTAGCTTTCTTCTCTCTCCATTGATCCTTTCCGTTTATTCTTCTAAAACCCAATAGCTCTCTTGTAATGTCAGTCTTGGGAATGGTTGTAACTCAGTGGCAGAGCAAACTTCCTGGAAAGCAGAGGGTCGCCAGTTCTATCCCCCGTTTCTCCCTGGAAGCAGGCAATGGCAAATGAGTTCTGTATCTCTACCAACAAAACTGCATAGAGGTACCCATGAAGTAAACCAGTAACAACAAAAACACCAGAGGCAAGGGCAAACAACCATAACAACCAAGTATATAATACATATCAGTTATTTCTCCACATAGAAATGACATACATGCAGCCTTTCGTGATTTGCCCATTTTAGAAGATGGGTTTCACTACAGAAGGAAGACCTGTTCTCTCTTTTACCACAGGGCACAACAATCGCAGACACACCTTACTAAAAATAAAGGTTGAAGAAGAGATAGTTAGGTTGAAGGCTCTGAACTGGTGCTCCCACGCTGCAATCCAACCTTCTGAAAGCTTAGGCCCCAATACTGCTCATGCAGTATTAGATGTCTGACTAATATATAGCTGTACACACGTAATTCTCAGAATAACGCTGAACATTAAAGAGCAGATATGGATGACAAATCATTATGCTGCATGAGGGCCAATAAACTAAAGCTGAATTTTGACAAGACAGAGACTGTGGGAAGATGGTTCTAATATTCATATACTTGGGAATTTGTTCTAGGTGGGCTTGTACTTTGTACAAAGTATGTACTTTGGAGGTGCTGCTTGAGTCATCAATGTAACTGGAGGCCCAAGTGACCTCTGTGACTAGAAGTGCTTATCACCAGCTTCTGCCATACCTAGACATACCTGGACAGATACAGGCTAGCCACTTTTGCCTACGTTTAGATATGTAACACAATCTTTAACCTGGTTCAGAAACTGCAACAAGAAGAAAAAGCAGCAGCCATGTTGTAGAGTGGGGTACCTTGATGTGAACATATTGTACCTGAGCTTAAGAGCTTGCACTGACTGCCAGTTAGATACCAGACCAGATTCAAAGTTTTATCTTTGGCATACAAGGCCCTTAACAACAACTACCTGGAACCAGCTTACTTAGTAGACCACCTCACTCAGAATAGACCTGGAAGATCATTAAAATCTTCAGGGGAGGTCCTGATATGGATACCACAAAATCACTGAATGCCATCTTGTAACTACCCACCATTGGGCCTTCTCTTCTGTGGTACCTACTCTTCTATTTTTTAGGCACTACTTGAAAATTTATCTTTTTACCAGAGCCATTCCAGGGTGAATGGTTTTATTGGGGGGGGGGAGGGTTGTTTCCCCCATTTTTGATCTTATATTATATTTTTATATAACTATTATATTAGAAAAAAGTGGCAAAAAACAACCCTATTATAATTTTAGCTATTATTATTCTTTATGTTATGTAAACGACTTTAAGAGTATATTTTAATGAGAAGAGGTATATAAATATTTTAAATAAATAACTTATTCCAACATCTTCCCAAAGCTACAGTTAAAAACAGATAGCATGATTTTTGAAGATCATTGAAAATCAACCATACCATTACCAGTACACTCCTGAAAACCAGTATTTCTGTTTGGCATCGAAAATCTTATGGCACAGTACTTAATTGCATACTACACTGAAATCTTCATATATAAATAGCCTATCTTGTGGACCTACTAGATGTGCAAATGAGGCTGACATCCTTCCATCATTCTTCCACTGCTCAGCACCATGTTGGGTGACAGCCAGGCTACTGACCTCCAAAGGCCAGATGAAAGAAAATGCAGGAATTCATATTTAAAGTGCCAACAATCTTCCTACTGTTGTTGTTTTAATATACGTTTGATTTTAAATGTTGCTACCCGCCCTCAGACCTTTGGATATAGTGTGGGATAGAAATACAAATAAATAAATAAATATTTTCTTGAACTACGTCAGGTTCAGCATCAAATCACTCACCTGTGAATGCAAAAATAAGAAAAGGGGCTGGCACAGTTAGTTTCTGGAGGGGCAATTTGGTATTGTTCAAATGGAGCTCCTGCAGCCTTTTTCTGCTCCAATGAAGGGTTATACAAGCACTTTTTAAAAAGTAGCGGTTTGTTCTGTGCTGTTTGGAGGTGTCCTGGGGTGTTTTTCCACTGTCACTAGAAGTACCCATTAAGTACCCATTAATGGGTACTAAATGGCATTTTTGTACCCATTAATGAGTACTTAATGGGTACTTCTAGTGACAGGGGAAAAACACCCCTGAATCTACTAGTGGTTTCTGAATTAATACACTGCTAAAATGAGCTATTTTAGAACAAATCTCTATCAAACCTTGCACAACCAAAATATTTAATACCTCCTGCAGCAGATGCCAAGAAGAGATACAGGGCAAGGAACTGAACAAGAGCTTTTTCAAATTATCATAGGTGATTTCTCGATGAAAAATCTCATAATAAAATAAACAATGGGATAAGAAAGATCAGAGGGAAGTATCAATTTATTCCACAGTTTCAAGTAATTTCAACTTTGTTAGAAAGACCTTAGAAGACTTTGTAGAAAGCAGAATCACATCACATTCTTTCTTAACAGTGGAACTTGGTAGTTTGTTTTGATCAAATTCAGTGAGACAGTAAAATAGATAAAGGAATCAGGCTGTATCATCACCTGTTTTAAACACGTAACTTACAGAATTTTAAGTCTGGAGAGTTGGCCACCCATTAGAGTATCCATGAAATCAACACTAGGGCATCTCCATCAGATAACTGTTCAAGCTTCGCTCAAGTTGAACACAAAGCGATAACAGGCTCCACTGTTGATCTATTCTTCCTATGAGTGTGTCTTCCTAATGTTTAACCTACGATCTAGAATTCTGCAACATAGGCCCATTCAGTCTGTTGCCCACTGGGGAACAGGCAAACAAGCCTTTGATCTATTTTATGCAGTAACCCTTTTTCTATTTTAGCAATAGCTAACACAACTATCATTAGAAAGGGAATAGAAAACAGCTCAGAAAGTGTCATTTTCCCCCTTTATAAATCTATGGTGAGGCCACATTTGGAATATTGGGGACAATTCTGGTCACCACACCTCACAAAGAATACCATGGAACTGGAAAAGGTGCAAAAAGGGTAACTGAAATGATCAAGGAGCTGGAACACGTTCCTTATGAAACCAGGTTGCAATGTCTAGGCCAGTGATGGCTAACCTTTTGAGCTCGGTGTGTCAAAATTCACAAGAAAACCTAGCTTAACTCAGGTGCTGTGTCACTTCCAGAAATATCCATAATTTTGTGATATTTGTAGCTCTAGTAAGAAAGTTATATTTTTGATATATGTATTTTATTAAAAGCAAAAATGAATAATTCTTTACATTTGCTAAATCTTCAATTGAAAGTTGGTATTTCGTACACTTCAAGAACAAGCAAGCACTACATGCCCAGGTGCGAGGGTGACCAGGTGTGTCACCTAAAAGGGCTTGGTGTGTCACCTGTGACACACGTGTCATAGGTTGGCCATCACCGGTCTAGGCCTTTTCAGCCTTGAAAGACAGCATTTAAACAGTGACCTGACTGAAGTATATAAAATCATGCACAGTGTGGATAGAGAAAACTTATTTTCTCTGTCACTCAGCACTAGAACCAGGGGAGCACTCTATGAAGCTGATGGGCAGAAGAATTAGGACAGACAAGGGGAAAGATTATTTCACCCAGAGGGTCATCGGTCTACGGAATTTACTACCAGAAGAGGAGATGATAGCAACCAGCCTGAATGACGTTAAGAAAGGATTAGAGAAGAACAGATGTATCAATGGCTACTAGAATGGATGCCTAAGTACTGCCTCTGTACCGGAGAGACAGACAGGATGACCCTCAAGGTCACTTGCAGGGAACTGAGAGGAAGTGAAGGTTTTGCCTTTTGTCTTCTGCTTAAGATGCCCAGAAGCCACTGTGTGAGACAGAACTCTGGACTAGATGGGCTGTGGTCCAATCCAGAAGGGCTCCTTTTATGTTCTCATGACATTCTTCCTTTTCCTCTACAGTATACCTTGCCCCCTCAACTATTTCTCAAAGGATTAAGTTTCCTCTATTGCTAACAACAACCTGGATTCCCAAATATGTTGTTCCCCTCCAAAACCAATTTGTCTTCATTTTTCTGAAGTCCCCACAGTATTTGATTTTGTACAGGTTGTATGGATTTCAATGAACTGTCAAAAAACAACCCTTTTCTATAAGTAAGCATTAAATACACCTATTAATATTTTTCATTTGACCATAATATTCAAATCTCAGGTTTTCTCCTAAATAAGGCCATGCACATTGAAACTGATGGGAAATATATTTCAAAACATTTGGAGCATCCCAGGTTTGGAAATACTGATCTAGAATCTAGATAGGTTGACATAATGATGTATCAGCATCACAAATTTAATATACTTCCACCATCAGCTGATGCCATTGCAACATCATGCAAAACTATTCCACAACATAAGCAGTAGGTGTGCCATCAGCAGCACAAAGAGAGAAAGAAGAATCATGACACATTATCCTAAAACGATTTTGGCCATCCACTTATTTGCAGAGACATGTCCACTGAAGAGTATAACAATAAATAATTAAGAAAACAAAAAGCTTGTTTCACTTGCTTGGCAACAATACCACTACAAAACACATTTTAAGGATCATATTGTAGTTTGAAATGATAAGAGAAGTTCCAGTTCCAGTCTAAGATTGGCCAATACATCACTTTCAAAGGAAGTAGTCAGACAAGTCCATTATGACCACAAGTAGTCAGACACACCCACTGACTTTGACAACTGTCACAAAACACATGCATTGACCACCACCATTCCTACGATTCCTGCAGGTTATATAAAACCCAATTAAATCTCTACATAGTACACAATTACTTCACACTAGAGGTAAGCAGGTTCAGTACTGAGTAGATTTTCATCCTCACAAGAATGAAGACTAAAAAGGGTTGGAAAGAATCGGCAAAAATATTTTAAAGCTTATTATTATATTTTTTATTTTTACAGCCAATAACAGAAAGAAGGGGTAGCACACATAGGCTTCCAGAACAGTCAGCAGAAAAGCTTTGCTTTAAAAAAAAACAAAAAAAACCTTGAAATTATGCTGTATGGGAGGACCACAGGGATACCTGCCAGACCTTTGTGATCATGTCACCTGCCTTCAGAAGCCAACCTTCACCTAAATTTCCCAGTTCCTTGGTCCCAAAGCTTTCACCCCTTATACCAACCAAGGGCTTCAGAAGCCTCCTAAGGAGACTCTCCAGAGAATATATCTATTTTCTTTCATTTTCCTAAGAGCATAAAATCCGAGTTTTCAGGAGGACACGGGACAGACAGTACTGCCTACATCTGGAGGTCAAGGTGGAAGCTGTCAGAGATAAAAAGCAAGACCCTTGGGGGGAAAGGGGGGGTCTGCAAAAGGGCAGAGGTGAAGCATGAAACACATACAGGATACATTGTATTTTCCTACAAGCAGGTGGACCTACTCAACCGCGACTGTCAAAAAGACCACGAGAGTGGGGGGAGGACAAGGGATGCCCCAGGAGGAGAGAAAGGGGGAACCCCAGTGCTGAGAGGGATCCCCTTTGGGGGGGGAGGTCGCTCCCCTCAGTAAACAGGCGCGTGTGTGTGTTTCCAACAGAGCTGTCATTCCTCCTGCACTTCCCACCACGGCAACCCAGAAAACGGGGGGGGGGAGAAAGGGAAACGCCGCCCCCCAAGCAAGGAGCAGCCTCTCTGCGTGCCCAGGGCAGAGTGAGCCCCCCCTCCCCAACCCCTTCACCTCAGGGTGGGTCCTACACAGGCCGTCTCCGTGCTCTCAATCTCCTGCAAGATCCGCTCATGCTCCGGCAAGCTCTCCGCCATCTTGGACGGGAGGGACGCGGCGGCGCGGCTGGGGGAACGCGCAGGGCGGGGGGGGGAGAAAGACACAGGGAGGGAGGGGGAGGGAGAAAGGGGCGGGGCGCGCCGGTGCGGAGTGGAGGGCGGCCAATCAACGCGCCGCACTGCCTCTCGACCTTCGAAAGCGCCACCAGCCTCCCGGCGAGGCTCCCAGGCAGAGAGCGGCGCTGATGCTGTTTGGGGGAAGAGTTTAGTTTAGTAGCGTGTACACACAGACACACGCACACGCGGCAATGTTGGTTCAGTGGCATTTCTCACCAAGGCAGGGAAGTACTTTTTGACCCACTGATTTCTCACTGCGAGGAGAGGAGAGGGGAGGATACATTTCTAATATAAAATTCTTCCCTGATGCTAGAGACCTTGGAGATAATACTCGGGCTGTGGTCACACTTAAGGTTTAATCCAGCTTCAGTCCACTTTCAGTTTCGTCTAGTGGTTAGGGAGACGGAGTTTTTGTCTGGGAATACCGGGTTCGATTCCGCCCTCCCCCATGCAGCCAGCTGGGTGACCTTGGGCTAGTCACAGCTCTCTTCCTGAGCTCTCACAGCCCCACCTACCTCACAGGATGTTCTGTTGTGGGGAGAATAGAAGCTTTGAGCAAGAGAATACATTAGCAAAGTGATGAGTGATACTTCAAGGTACTGTTAAAAAAATTTCTCATTTCTCATTCCTTATTCAATCCCTTGTTTGTTGTCTTTCCTGATAGAAATTTCTCCTCCTCTTTGATGCTACGAGTCACAGTCACTGACTATCCTGCTTGATCCCCAAAGTTTTCATCTAACTTTCTATATGGCAATCAAGAAAGTTCCTTCCAAAGGCCATTTGGATCCCCCCCTTTCTTGTCTTGAGACTCTTCTACTTCATTTCAGTTCTCACAATGGCCCTTATCCTTTCCCATAATTCCTCAGGTTCTCTTTGGGGTATTCTACTACTGAATCAGTGTTAAATAACTCAGAAAATTCACCTTTGGGATAGATAATATGGTCACTTTGTGGTGTATTCTGTCACTCTGAAGGTGGACTGAAGATGGATTAAACCTTAGGTGTGACCACAGCCTTGGTGACTTTAACAGGGTTCGCCCTGCTGTGAAAAATTGCTGTAGCTCAGTGGTAGAGCAAACTGCCTAAAAAGCAAAAGGCAAGCTTTTCTGTATCTCTGCCAAGAAAACTGCATGGAGATTCCCAGCAGTGTATCTACAATTGTATCTTGCCCCTACATGAAGTTTTATAACTAATTTGAGGGTTAAAAGTGTGTAACTCTGTACAAGGGAGTAGCAAGTAAAGTGATGGAAACCATAACTGAGGACAAAATTAGTTTGCACATAGAGGAGCATGCATGGTTGAAAGAAAATCAGCATGGCTTCTGCAAAGGTCAGTCATGCCTTATTGTTACAGTTATTTGAGAAAGTTAATAAACACATGGATAAAGTATTCAAAGTCATAGTCATGTTAGTCTGGATCGCTATTTTAAAAAGGGTCTAATAACACCTTAAAGACTGAGAGAAGTTGTGGCATGAACTTTTCTAGTCTAAGCCTACTTCATTAGATGCATTTGCCAAAGTAGGAATTGGGCCTTCTTCCACTTCCCTGGGCAAACATCCCAGGGAAGTGAAGTTCTGGAATAGTTTGGGTGGTGATCACATTGTTGCGGCAACAGTGCCAATGCATATGTGTGACACCATTGCCACAGTGACCAGGAGATGCAGCGTGCAATGACACCTGTGCCACTGGTCATACTCCATGCAAACCCCTTCCACCCAGAAGAGGTGTAGATGGAGTTTGCAGGGCTGCCCCAGCCCTCCCACTAGTATATTATAGAATACTTAAAACTGCTCTACTGTTATAGGTGCCAGGGGAACTCCAGCATACACAGAGCCACTTCAGGTATAGAAGCGGCTCTGTGTAGTGTGTATGCTCCATCTGGGAATACCTGGAGTTCCTCGGCATGGTAAGTACAAATTTACCCTTAATCTATGAAAGCTCATGCCACAAATCTTTAAGTGCTTCAATATCCCCTTTTTCATCATGGATAAAGGTGATTCAGTTGACATTGCTTATAAGCTTTCAAATGCTCCTGAATAATCTCATCAGTCATGGAATAAGAGGACAGATCCTGTCTTGTACCGATCTGGCTAAAGGACAGAAAAGATAAAGTAGTGATAAATAGACAGTTCTCAGAGAGGAGAAGGCTGAAAAGTGAGGTCCTCCAGGGTTCAGCATTGGGATCTGTGCTTTTTAATTTATTCATAACTGATCTAGAAGTGGGAGATAGCAAAGGTTGCTAATCTCACAAAAATCTGAAAGGGATCATCAACAGCTCCAAATTTAGGGATCTCTTGACATTGGATGAGTGGGCAACAAAGTATCAAATGAGTTTCAATTTTAGCAAGTTTAAAGTGATACCCATTGAGGCAAAGAACCCCAATTAAACATATAAACTCATGCGGCCTGAACTTTCTGTGACATACAGGAAAGGGATTTCTGGTGAACAGTTCAATGAAGATATTGACCACTGTGTAGCACTGAAATAAGCAAATTCAGTGCTAGGGGTAATTAGGAAGGAAAGGAATAGAAAATATAAATGAAATTCAAAGTATCATCTGGATTCGTAGGTGACAAAATGGGCTGTGGTCTGATCAAGCAAGACTTCGCTTATTCTCTTACGGCTGTAGATCAGCAGTAGAGCAAACTGCTAGGAAAGCAGAGGGTTGCTGGTTTGATCTCCAGCCTTTCCCCAGAAGGATGCAATGGAAAACCACTTCTGTATCCCTGCCAAGGAAACTGCACAGAGATTCCCATGCAGTCCATCACAACTTGGTGGTACCCATCAACAAACTCTATATAGACTGGTCCTGCCTATGCCTCAGATCATGGAATGTTTATTCAGACCTTCCTAGAAGTTATTTGGTAGCTGAAGTTGTGAATCCAAGTATGGGATGGAGAGCTAACAATATCCTGTGTGCACTCTCCACAATCCTTTTTCCTTTATAATGATTCCATCTTTTTTAGAGAATGCCCTTGATTACTGCACTGAGCAGTGTTGCAGATGAAGCCTCGGAAAGAAGATCTCTGTGTTTTATTCTCATGACCTGTTTTCAGTGAGGCATGAAATCTACATGTGCTTCTATAAATATTGGGACTTGTTAGGCAGAGTGGCATTTTAAAGATATTTTATAATCCAATTTATTTTGTTAGCCAACTGGACTGGTATTCTACCAGATTATTACTCTTGTTTTAATCATTTTTAGAGTCATAATGATTTTGACTTTATGTTATTATTTATTCCATGCTATCTACAATAATTTGTATACATATGGCAATATTGAGTAGGAATTTCAGTGTATAGGATTAGTCAAATGGAGAATTAAAATGAGTCAAATCCCACAATATTACAATATAGACTGCCCTCCATATTTTTCAAAGAGAGCAGATTACACTTACAGCTCCACAACACCAAATTCTTTTATTATTACTTTATTACATTACTATCCTTTTTGTAAGTATAAAGTGGCTTATATTGCTTGCCGCATCCCATCATACTCCACAACAGCCTTGTGAGGTAGGTGAACCTGAGAGACTAGGGGCCTGTTTGCACTTGGCCTTTTCCTGGAATATATCTCAGGAGGGGTCTGTGGTTCACATGCTAATACAGACTCTGGCAGGGCTCACTTGGGGGCTGCTGTAGCTTGCACTAGCATGTGGACAGCAGTTCCTGTTTCGGGATATATTCCAGAATAAAGCCAAGTATGAACAGGCCCTAGATTAGACAAAAGCTGCATTCAGACAGGGGAAATATAGCTATACTGGTATAGGTAAACTGTTTTCTCTCCCATTATTTCTTAATTGGATCTCATTTACTGTCAAGCCTTGTTCCCACTCATGGAATAAAACACTATTTACAACACTATTCACAATGCTACTTAAAGCACGAAGCAAACAAGGATCTGCCAATCACAGTCAACCCAGAAATGTGTCCCCACAGGAAAAGGATTAAAACCACTTCCAAAAAACCCATTGGGGAAAGCAAATCTTTCTTCTCCCCACCCTTTGCCCAGCCTCTCTCCCCATTGGGTTTGCTCTGATGATGTGGCCAAGGGTGGGAAATCCCAGCTGCCCCTCCCTCCTGAGCCTCCTTCCTTTCTTCGAAAGGGTCCAAAGACACAGACACCTAGGAGATCAAAAAGCCAGCAATCAAGCACCCTCGATTTACACACACACACACACACACACACACACACACACACACACACACACACACACACTGCCTACTCTGGCTGAGAGACCTGTCAGAGGGTGGAGGCATTGGCAGGCGTGGCAGGAGCTGCTGGGGCTGCCAAGCGCTCCTGCACGTGTGTGTGCGCACACACACACACACTTGCGCACTCCCCTGGGCAAGTGAGCGAGCGAGTAGTGCTGCCACCACGGCAAACAGGTGTGAGGGTGGGTATGTGCTCAGGGCTGCCAGTTCCTTGCTTCTCCCAATTCCTGCAGCTTCCCCCCTTTCCCATTTTAAAGATCAAGGAAGGAGGCTGGAAGGGAAACAGGCAGAATTGCACAGGCAGGACCGCTTGTGAAGGGCAAGATTCCTTCCTTCCTCTTTCCTTGATCTTTAGGCTTGCCTGTGCTTGAGGGGAAGTATGGGTGGGAAAGGAAACATTGTTATAAGGTGTGAAGTGGGTGAATTGTTACAATGAAACCGTCTGCTGTAGAGGGAAAACCTGGCATTTTAACTGACAAAGCGCTGTCCTGCAGGGTGAAACGCCACCCGTTTCATGATGCATCTGTCCCAATACTGCTGTAGCGTTCCCACAGCAATAAGGAAGAAGCATTTTAAAAGCAAAAACTGAAAAAATACTGAAAAAACAGGTGTTTATTTATTCCAGTTTTTAGCCAAATAATCCTCAAAAAACCCCTGAAATGGATTGGTAATGGGGACAGAGAGGATCCAAACCATTTCTAAACCGCTTTATTCCATGAGTGGGAATTCAGCCTTAGTGACATTTCTGTTCTTGTTTCTTAAAACAAGATACTCTAGATCCAGTACGGCACACAACAGCCTCCCCTTGACACCCAGAAATTTTCTGATTTCCCCCAACACACTTTGTGGGAAAAGCTGGGGTTGGGGAGGTGTGTGTGTGTGTCACAGGAAGGACCTCAAAAGATAGCTGCACACTTACAATAAGATCATGGCTCTGCTATAGTTATACCTTTTACTAAAATCCTTTCTTTACTGCGCCTTATTTATGATCTAAAAAAGTTCCCATGAGCCATGCAGGATCTAAAAAAAGTTATTGTGAATGTTTTTTGTTGTCCATCACCAGATGTGAGGAGCAATCCCATATTACCTTTTGCATGTACTGGCCCATAATAACATTGTCTCACATGGAGATCCTAGCAGAAGCCAACCAAGTACCCATCCATTCCTTTTGGGGTGTTTTTCCACTGTCACTGTTACTCATTCTTAGCTCGCTTTCAGGTAGCTGCAAGTGAGAATAACAAAATGGGCTGGCAGACACATAATTAAACATTTCTATTATGGGAAATCCAGCATCATTGTTGGATTTCCCATAATAGTAATATTACAAATTATCAACTGACTAGCTCAGAACTGTATTGGGAATGCTGCCATTGCATCTGGTATTCCCAGGAAAATTGCAAATTTTAAACATGCAACAGGCAAAAGATTTATACAGTCTGAAGAGAAACCAGAGTGTCATACAATATAAATTCACCAGCAACTGAAATTTGTAATATTAAAATCATCATTATGAGATTGTAGATATCATCAAACCCTTCACCAAAGGACAGTAAAACGAATAAAATAATCCAAACATTTTTTTCTTTCAATATCATAATGTTGACCAAGCATGTTAAAGAGTTTTTCCATGAGAAAAATCTCTTCTAAATTTCAGGGGAAAATCCTGAGAAATCCATGTAATCCTTTACTAATGTTTTCTCAGTGTGAATAACAATGAGCTGATTCAGTATTACAAGAATAATGTTCATTTCTGTAAAAGCATTTGGAACCTAACATAAGCATGGATACTAGGATTTTTGTAGAACAGAGTAAGGGGCATGCTCAAAGGGAAGATATTGATCTGGGGTGTTTTTCCACTGTCAGTAAAAGTACCCATTAAGTACCCATTAATGGGTACATAATGGCATTTTTGTACCCATTAATGGGTACTTAATGGGTACTTCTAGTGACAGTGGAAAACCACCCATGGTCTAGGGTTTTCCTAATATTATTATTGGTAGCATCATTCTTTAATTTGATAGGGAAGAGGGAATTTGAAACATTTTCATAGTAAAGAAGGAACTTGGAACAATTTTGGAATTTTGGACTGAGAGTGTTCTCAGAAAAATAGGAAAGAACGGGGTTGCTCCTCTTATTTGGAGAGGGGCAGCAAGAGGCAATCCCAGGGTCTTGTTTTGATCCTACGTTGCTTCTAGCAATCTGGAGGTTGCCTGACACTTGCAGGTCAGCCACACTATTTTTGAAAAATCCTTGTCATATGCTAAAAATAAACTTGAACACGATACTTTGTAATCTAATATGGCCTGACGATGAAAAACCCAAATATATTTTGTTTTCTTTTCGGTGGTAATAACTTTCTGTTCTTTTTCGTGATATTAGCATTCTTTTATTTTTGGTATATTAGCATTCAGTGCATTAATTTGCTAATATGCATGTTAAACCATCTTGAACTTTACTTTGTAGCAGCTGTCTGGAACTAAAACTGTATGGTCTTTAAAAGAGATCAGTTACCAAGCAGTATGTAAGGAACAATACAACCTCAACTTCTGGATCTTAAGTGCAGAAACATCCTTTTATATATATATATTTATAATTTTCAAATTTTCAACACATCCAGACCTACAAAGCAAATTACAAAAATAAGTATAAATAAAAGATGAACCCCATACCCTCCCTCCCCCGTACACAAATCATATATAAATTGGTCTAATTCAGACTTCTGAGAAACTCGTTAATCATTTCTTTCATGTTACTTTCAGTCTCCGGTCTGGCAATATATTTGTATAGATCACCCCATTTTTCTTCTACTGAGACTCTTATATTAAGTCCCAAAATTTTATTTTGTCTCTGTCTTATATCAAGTTTGAATTGTTAGTGCAGAAATATCCTTTGAAATCAAGGAATGTTTCAGTTTTAGTCTACACTCTCTGCTTTAAGAATAGCTCTAAGTCAGAAATAACTGTTTAAAAGGTATCTATTTTATGGCCACAAACCATATAGACCTGCCTGATCTCTCTCCCCACTTCACTAAAGAGATGAGAATAACATTGCTTGTCATATCATACTTACCCTAAAGTGATTCCTAGAGGCAGCTCCAAGTATTTAATCTCACCGAGGACTGTGTCATATATATTATCTTTATTTTCTTCCACATAAAATCCTCCTGCCTTTGGACAGGAATTTGTGGCCATAGCTCAAATGCTGAAATGTTCCAGGGTCAGGAGAGAAACTTTTCTTATTCTTGTCATCTGAATGACAAAGGTTTCTTATCCCCAAAGCAGCAATGAGAAGACAAACTCTCCTTTGACTTTGGAAGCCCTGAAGACGTGTACAAGTGTGACACAGCTGTTGTTTCTCTGCCAGCTTAGAGAACCTTTTTTAGTATGCCCCCCAGAGCCAGTGGCTCGATCTGCTTAATGCCTACTGATTTTGATGTAGCAGGGAAGGTGTAATTTGTTTTAAAAATGGAATATTTATGATATTTTATCCATCCATCTATTCAATAGAAATATCTCAGGGTGAGCTGAGAGTAAATTTAAAAGTAACACAATTCTTAGCTTCTACAGCAGGTTTTGATTCTCCCCTGCCAAATGGGATGCAGTCACATTTTCCATGCTCAGCTTTTTCCTGTTGCCTTAAGGAAAATCCACACAAACCCAGGAAGCAGATTACATTGGGAGAAATCCTGAAAAATGGGCCATAATCAGTGCATTTTGCTCTAGTGCTGTTTGCAACTATTTCAGTATTGTATCTTGAGATATTAGAAAAGCAAAGCTTGTAGAGAAGAGTGTTTAATATCCAGAGTTTCTAGTTGCTCTGTTTTACTTGTACTCTCACCCAGCTTTCTATATAGTATTTCCCCCGGGTCATCATGATCCCATGATCACAGAACTTCAATTTTTACCTGGGCATGCAGGTACAATAAGGCCTCTTAGTCTGGATCACTAGCCTCCTCATCCACATGCAGGCCCCACCATCACCGAGGCTAGGCTTTGGAGGCATGGGGAAGCAGCTGTGAAACTCACACAAGGTTCACAGCTATGGGGAGACGTGGGGTCAGATCAACACCATCAAAGCATATGGCTCTGATCTGGACAGACTGATCCAGATTAACATAAGGTAAATAGAAAAGGTCTAATATTTTTTAAAAAACAACAACAGAAATAGAAGATATGGTATTAGGGGTTTAATTTTCTGAAATCCAATCATACTCTATGCTGAGCAGGCTCATTTGTCATATTATTTAAGCTTGGATCCTCCATCTGATGTCCTCCATCTGTTTGCACATTAAACTCACAACATTTCTTTCACATGCTTCCTCAAACATTAGCTGTTGTACTAAAATAATTTCCCACGTGCTCTTATTTGAGAATCACCCCATCAGACCCACTAGAGCAGTGATGGCGAATCTTTTGAGCTCGGTGTGTCAAAATTCGCAAGAAAACCTAGATTAACTTGGGTGCTGTGTCACATCTAGAAATATCCATAATTTTGTGATATTTGTAGCTCTAGTAAAAAAAGTTATATTTTTGATATATGTATTTTATTAAAAGCAAAAACGAATAATTCTTTACATTTGCTAAATCTTCAATTGAAAGTTGGTATTTCGTACACTTCAAGAACAAGCAAGCACTACACGCCCAGGTGCCAGGGTGACCAGGTGTGTCACCCAAAAGGGCTTGGCGTGTCACCTGTGACACGTGTGTCATAGGTTGGCCATCACTGCACTAGAGCTTTCTTCTAAATAGACCTTCATAGCATTGGGAATCTTTTTCTGTGTTTATTTGTTATCCCAGAACAAGCAGTTTGAGACTAGCACCATTGTGAGGCCTATTCGTACTATGGCCTCTAGTGCATCGTTAGTGAAATTCTGGTGAAGAGCAGATGCGTGTGGAGTAGTCTGTTACAGCCTCCAAGCACGCCCACCCTCACCAGAAGTGCACTAATTGTTGATTAGATGTGGTTGCACGACCCCATAACCAGAAGGCCTGTTCGCAATTATCCATGGTTTGAGGCAACATGGTAGGTGCCAGAACACATCCCCAGCAGAAACGGGGGTCCGACTTTATTTAAATGTCTTAATAAATATATTTTGCAGATTGATACGTATATTCTTTTTCTGAGCTGAAGAATACACTGTATTTATTTATTTATTTATTTCTATTTCTATCCCGCCCCATACCCGAAGGTCTCTGGGCGGGTAACAACAAATCAATAGCAGTTAAAACCATATTAAAAACAAGACACAGGTAAACATATTAAAACTGAATAATTAAAACAAGGTATTAAAAACAGGGCACAGATTGAGCTATGGTATATAATTAAAAGTTCTGATATAAGCCCTACATCTAGGGATCTATTACTAAAACTGTGACCAAGGGAGGAATGAGTCAACCTTGGCCAAAGGCTAAGGCAAAAAGATATGCCTTTACAGCCCTCCTAAATGACAACAGGGAAGGGGCATGGCGCACCCAGGAGGGAAGACTATTCCACAATCTAGGGGCTGCCACAGAAAATGCTCTCCCCCGGGTGCCCACCAACCTCACTATCGGAGGTGGTGGAACAACCAGGAGGGCATCTTCTTCAGATCTTAAGGCATGGGCAGGACGGTATGGGAGAAGGCGTTCCTTTAGATATCTGGGGCCCAAGTCATTTAGGGCCTTATAGGTCAGAATTAACACCTTGAATTGGGCCTGGTAGCGAATTGGCAGCCAGTGCAATTCTTTTAAAACTGGCGTAATATGTGTCCAGCTAGTTGTTCCAGTCAGCACCCTGGCCGCTGCATTTTGCACTAACTGCAACTTCCGGACCGTCTTCAAGGGTAGCCCCATGTAGAGCGCGTTGCAATAGTCCAATCTAGAGGTTACCAGAGCGTGGATCACTGTGGCCAGGTCGTCTCTATCCAGGAATGGCTTAAGCTGACGTACAAGCCGTAGTTGGGAGTAGGCACTCCTGGCCATGGCCTCCACCTGAGCTTCAAGTGTTAGCGCAGAGTCCAGGAGTACTCCCAAATTACGCACCTGTCCCTTCCAGGGCATAGCCACCCCATCGAGGACAGGGTATCTCCCAACTACACGGATCCGAGACCCTGTAATACACAGCACCTCTGTCTTGTCTGGATTCAGCTTCAGTTTATTGGCCCTCATCCAGCCCATTGTTGCCTCCAGACACCTGTCAAGCACTTCCACCGCCTCTCCTGATTCAGATGGAACAGAGAGATAGAGTTGGGTATCATCAGCATATTGATGATCAGCATACTGTAGAAGTCAGTATGATCAAGGCGGAAGAGTGGTGGAGGAGAATAGGGGTGCGAAGTGTCTCTTACTTCCACCTGCCAGAATTCATTAGAAGGGGCAGTGGCATGCCGAGGTTGAGTTTCATTTAGACCACAAAAATTCTTTGTTCCACCTCTCTGAACCAACATACATTTTTTTAAAGTTCTTAAAAATAAAGTTAGCCACAAATACTTGAATTCAGCTAAATGTATGGATCTTAGTAATAAGTCTTATTTGCAAACAGAGGCCAGAGTAGGAGTTACTACAGTTGTGCAGAGGTAACAGCCACTTAAATAATTAAGTGAAGATGGCATACTTGTGACAGATCTTTCCAACCACTGGATGTCACACAAACACAGATGAAAGAACACCTTGACAGTAACCACTGCAATCATGGGACTGTATACATAAGCCCAAGATTAGGTATTAACTTCAAGTTCTTTGAAAACACCTAACAAATCAGTAGCTATAAAATTATTAACTATGTCAAAATAATTACTAACAAAGGGAATCCAGCCATTCCACCAAGAGCAGGTAAGTATGGTAATAATTGTCCTCAGTCAAGGATACATCTTGCTCATGTATCAGGGTAGTGTGAGCAAACTGTTGTGCCAAAATGAAGACAGGCTCCATTTTTTAATATTTTATGAGCCCCAAAATAGTGCGGTCAACCTGGAACCTAAAAGACCTTGGGATCATGTTGGGAGATCTTGGGCTGCTCTCCACTTCTCAGTCTAATCTTCTTCACAGGCTGTTTTGTAGATCAAATAGCAGGGATGAGAAAGGCATAGATTGCTTTGGTCTTTTGGTGGAAGAGCAGCATATACATACCATACATATGAAAATAATACATAGACCCTTTTCTGCAGTAATGTGCTGATCTGGACTGTAGAGACCCTACCCCCACACACACCCCACCCCAGTGGGCCAGATCTATTCACACAGGACAGAATTATTTTCCAATCAAGAAGCCCTCAATCCAGATCTGGATCATGGAGGCATACAGATGGCACACCTCCATTATATGGGGTTCCCAGATGTGATTTTTAATGTAGTGTGCCATGACATGCCACCAAAAATCAACCCCCCCATATACTTTGCAGCTAGCTCTAAGGGCGGGGGGGGGAGTTACAGAGCTCATGCCATGTGACCTTTACAGCTGCAGGGGCTGGTTGATCCAGATTAGTGTCATCCATGCAGGCAGCAATCCACTGGTCCTTGCATCCCCATGATCTGGACTTATAGATATACTGATCCAGATCTACAGCTGGTGCAGTGCAGGAAGGGCAATAGTGCTTATAATGATTATAGAGCCACCAGAGCAATTCAGCATTCCAGCCCAGTTACCCACATATAGACTGAAGCTTATGAACGAGAATGAAATCTGCATGTGATGGAGAATGAAGGGGAGGTGGAGATGACAGGAGGCAGTACAGCGTGCCAAATGCAAGCCATTAGGCTAATGATACCTATGCAAACCTCTGATCTGAGTCTTGCCCCGCCTCCCTCCTGCTTGCTGTGACAGTCCTTCCTCTCCCCTGTTGTTACAATTTCCCTCCCCCCACCTCCCTCTTGCCTTGATTTTCCTGTCACCACTACTGTTGCAATGATCTTCCTCCCCCACCCCTCCCTCTTGCCCTGACTTTCCCCACCCCATCGCTGCTGCCGCTGCCCTAATCTCCCTCTTCCTGCCCCCACTTGTCACCTCACCCCCCTTTCAGAATGCCTCCCTGTCAAACGCAGCATTTCCCCCACCCCCTCACCAGCTGAGGATTACTAGCTGCAGCAGCAGGAAGGTGTAACTGAGCCATTCCAGGCCAAAAACAGCTTGGATATGGCTGCCTTCCTGACACGGATTAAAAAGGTAAGGCGTAATCGTGGCCTTGGTAGATATAAATGGGAGGATTGTGAGTTAAAGCCCCAAACCCTATCCCACTAGTTAAAATTGCTTTTTAAGTATCAAGCCTGTACGGACACAGACAAACATTTGCACACATACACACATTTGCACACACGGAAATATAAGATCATCCTTTGTGCCTTTTATGAAATGAGTTGTGCCTGAAAAAGGCTTATGACATCAGTAAGTTTCCACAAGTCATTTTGTTGGTTTTGCATCACTGAATTAATGCAGTTACCCTCAGGGGAAAATGGTAGCTTTGGCAGAAATGCACATTAGTTCTTATAGAAAACAGTCATTGCAAAAGGTTTGTTAGCACTGAGTAACTGAGCAAACATTACTCTAATCAGAAATCTGCAGATGGGTTCTGTAAGGACAGCAAAGGAGGAAGAAGGCTCAGTTTGGAGCCAGTTTGGTAGTGGCTAGGGATCCAGACTTTTATCTGGGAATACTGGGTTTGATTCCACCCTCCCCCATGAGGCCAGTTGGGTGACCTTGGGCTAGTCACAGTTTTTTGAGCTCTCACAGTCCCACCTACCTCACAGGGTGTCTGCAGTGGGGAGAAGAACAGAAGGCTTTGTCAGCACTTTTGAGTCCCCGTAAATGGGTGAGAAAAGCGGGCTAGAAAAGCCAACTTTTCTTCTTTTTCCTTTGATCTCTTTGAGCTGTACTTTGATCCATAGCAGATCAAAATGTGGTTCAAAGGGGAGGTCTTCTTGTCAGATGCCCTCGCCGAAGTGTTCCATAAGCCACTACTGGTGCTACAGTAAGTGTAATGTGAAATATAATGAGTTCAGATAGGGTAGGAATTAATTAATATATTTATAGGCCACCCTTCTAGACAGGTTCAGCTACATTCACATGCAGGAAATAGGAGAGACCAGAGGATAAGTCCACCTAGCAGATTTGTTAAGATTGTACTCTAGTTCTATCCCAGGAGTCCAAGAATACAGAGGGATAAGAGCTCCAAGGGCACGTCTGTGGCACCAAATGCAATAGGGACAGAGCAAGTTCTGCCAGGCATTTCTTTCTGGGGGCAGGCTTAACTACCTTGTGGGTGTGGAGGAGGAGCAGGAGGAAACAATCCAAAAATGTGAGAATTATTTCTTTAAATGCAAGTTTTCAAAATGCAACTTGATAAAACATGGGTTTGGTCTGAATATCCACTTGATATTGGTCTGAATATGCAGAAAACAGACCCCTATCCAGAACACGGCCAAATGGGAACTGGCCTCATGTTTCGTTTCATTTCTTTTTTTAGGGAGGAAGCCAAATGCATGTTTGGAAAAGGAAAGATGGAATGGATTTACGAGAGTGACACCAAGGGGTGTAGGACTTGTAGTTGGCCAACCTGTCTTTGTAGTGGCCTTAAGAAACGTGTCTGAGGAAAGGAATGAGGTAGAAATATGGGAAGAGTGTAACTCAGGGGATGTCTCATGCAGCAGACGTGTGGCAGTATGATTCAAAGGCACTTACATGAAGTGACAGTTGGACAAAAGTACCTCTGTTTGGTTTCCATATGGACATTGCCTTCCACTCTAATCCAACTCTACTCAGCCATGGAAATCCTAGGAAGACCCTGGGTCAGTCTTATGTGTTTAAGCCAACTACTTCCCAAGGTTGTTGTAAGGATAAAAGGATGTGAACAAGCTCTTTGAAAGAAAATAGAAGTATCAGTGAAGGAATGCTGGATCTACACTGATGTGGTAAACAGGTTTCAGAAGTCAGATCACTTCCTAATACCTTCACATCCCCTGTCCAATCACATCACTCATCAGTATTCACTGGGGTCTGTCCAGAGCTTCAACCAGTGATGTTCACATACAGCTGAGCAGTTCCAGAGATCAAGACTATCCTCAAGGTGCTCTGAAAACCTCCCGCAGGAGGTTTCATGATATAGCATCCTGGCAACGCATACTCTCATGCTGCCTGGGGATAATCCTGTGCTCTGGCAACTTGGGACCAGCAGCAGAACAAGGTGCAGATGTGGCCATAATTGTGTGAGTACTTTGGTTGTTGTTTGTGATGTGGTAATTAGTGATGAGCAATGGGCAGCAGGCAGGAGAAATTCTTTAGAGCAGAGTCTGTGAAAACACTAGCCTGTACCACCCCACAAAGTGAATTTCTCTGCCAACCCCCATTCTAATAGCTTCACTATTTTAAAATTCCAGTTGCCCCTAAAATAAGGTGCAGAATGCAGCACTACTTCCGCTTATCTCTTGATGATGGCATTTGGTTGTGCAGAGGAATAAAACTTAATTCAAATATCTCTGTCATATAGGGTTTTTCTTAAGAGACATGTTTTCCTTTCAGTATTGTATGTATTGTATGACTGACTGATCCTCCTTCCAAACTTTATTGAGGTTTTTTACACATAATTTATTGTTTTCTATTAATATACATACAAATACTTAACAAATATACAAAGCAAAACACAAACCAAGAACATACAGAGAACATGAAAGAAGAGACACCCTGTTCTAAGTGTCCCTTTCCACTTGGGCACCTGTACACCTTTTTCATTAAAAAAAATCTTAGTGATTTGGGCCTTAAGCACCATCTTTATATTATCCATCTATTTTTAAAAATCTTTTCATCTGAGGCTAGAAAAGATTTCCAGTTCTTCTATGAATGGGTTCCAACACAATCTAAATGGTTGAATGTTATCAACTCCACGTTCCGAACTTTATTTCATGAGTTTGTGTTAATGACGTTTGCCTCATACATTGCGTCACCTTTTTGCTTTACCTGAAAATTGCATAGGTGGCATGGATTTAAGACCTGAAGCAGCAAAAGGTTGTCGCCAGGGAGAGAAGTGCGTAAGGAGTAAAGTGCAGACCAGTATGAGAACTGCTGAGAAGACGTATAAAAAGAGGGAGAACACAGTATAAGAGAAAGTAATTGATGGCTCATTGATTCTGAGACTTACTGTGTGTCAGCATAAGAGTGAGACGTTTCTTAGCAACCACATTTTGATAACTCCAATCCATGTTTTAGCTCATGTATACCAAAATGTGGCACAGAGTGAGCAAAGTAGGGCTTCTAATCATGTCTCTGCCATCCTATAGGTCCCAATTTATGTACCACTCCAGGTAAAACAGAAAGCAAGAGGAGACTTCAGTCATCCTTAAAACTGAGGGTTGGTAAGTTTTGACATATTGGTAGGTATGCTGGTCCAAAACCAGAACTTGTCTGGATGACCTCTTTACACCTTTTCACACACTGTACTGGCCTGAAATAAGAAACCCAGTCCACAATGGGGCAGGCTGCTGGTGGTGCACACAAAGTGGTGGTGCATCCACTTTGTGGGTGGCACGTTCCTAGCCGAGAATGAAAGGTCCCAGAATGCTGGGTGCGGCTATTCTGTAGTGTTAGACTGTTCCATAGGGTGGTCCCTGGCTCAGTGTGACCAGAGCTTTTGAGTCCATCCAGACTAGCAGCATAGCTCCAATGCAGCCTATTTCAAACCACAGGCCAAATTTCATTCCACCCTTCCTAGGTGTCACTCTCCAGCCACTGCTCCATTTGCTTGCTCTGACTCCAGCTGACCAAGTTTCCTGTTTACACAGAGCCTGAACTACAATAATGTACTCTATATGGAGCTCCACTCAAGTTCTATCTGGAAGCTGCTGCAAAGGTACAATATAGCAGCTAGACTGATAAATAGAAATACTTGTTGTGGGGAAATACATTGGCGGCCAAATTTTAAGATTTTGCTACGAACCTATAAACTACTGAAACACTTAGGACTGGACTATCTCCATTATAAGCTTATCTATTCCCTGAAATCTACAGGTAAGTCTTTCCCAATTGTACTGCTGTTCAGAAGGATTGGTTGGATATCAGCCCAAGGAAGGGCATTTTCAATAGTGTAAGGCTTGGTTGGGTTTTTGTGCTCGCTTAAAAAATATTTGTATCCTCAGGTATTTAAGGTTGCTTATAATGTACTAAAGCAGTTTTGTTTATTAAAAACTGATTACATATTTGTAGAAACAAAAAAATTGTCTGCCCTGACTTCAGAGTTAAAATATGACAGCCCTATCGTGATTCACTGTCAAATAAAGGATGGCAGGGAAATGTCCCAATTAATTCAGTAAGGATTTCTCAAACAAGGACCACCTGTTGTGGAAGCGCTCAGTTCCAATAGTCAACAGGATGAAAAGAACGAGAGCTCAGCTACACCTTGAATCTGTCTTTGGTCCACCTTCAGAGTGGGAGAATACATCAACTAAGTGACAAGCAATTTTCCTTCCATGGTACCTAACTCAGATAATCATCCTTTGGGTTAGTAAACACAGAAAATAAAATTCATTTTGCAGATGCATTTTGTCACTTTAAAAGCAGATCAAGAGTGGATTAAAACGTAGGTGTAGCTGGGCCAGGCAGACTAGTAGTTGGGCCAGGCATATTAAACAACAACAAAAAAAAAAAAACAACCTGTCCCTAACATGCATAATGACACTAATAAGCTAACAGTACAACCTTCATTCAGACGGATTATTAAGTGATCCACAGAAACCCTCAACAATTCACAAGTGATCTTCAAAATAAAACACCTTTAAAATGCCCTGTTCTACTACCTAAGAAGAGCAAACAACAAAGCCACTCCAGTCCCAAATTAATTGCCTTCCCCTTTGTCTTTTGGAAGAGTACCATTAACAACATTACTGGGTGTCTACATCTGGAATTGCCATTGTTAGAGAAGCAAATAAGCTCTGTGTGCATTTTTCTACAGCAGATTACAGTATGGTGCCAGCCATGGGAGGCATCTGAAAGGGAATGCATATAATCTACCACAATCTACCACTTGGACAGGTGATGCTGATTGCAAAAAAGACAGATAAGGTAGGGGAAACAGTGTCGAAGTAATGATATTACTCATTATCTGTTAACATCCTGTATTAGCAACTCCTGATTATTCAGTTGGGCAGAGCAGTAAAGGATATGTTAAGAAGAACTGTCAGCAAATGCTGTTTTTGAATAAAATATCTTTTAGCCCTTGCCTCAAACACTGCACTTCAGAAGGAAAAAACAAACCCAGATGTTTCCCAAATGCCAAGATAACCAAATGACATTTCATACATTATACAGAGCAAATCCAGGATCGCCACATGAAAATGCAGTACAATGATTTTTGACTTTCTGATGTTGGAAAACATGTCCGTTTCACAAATCGTCTCTGTGTTACACATGTACATCGGAAGAAGCAAATACAGAATCGTAAGACAGAATCCATTTGCTAGGACAGCCAAAATATTTCTGCAGAGGGTACTTTTTTTCTACAGAATGCTTCAGCAGCCCGGACATTAAAAAGTGAAGTGTGCAAATCAGCAAAAAGCTAAATACATAATATGAGAGATGATCCGGTTCCTATTGGCCTCAGCAGGTGTAATCATAATGTTGGCTCCCCTAAAACTGTGGTGGGTTGGTTCATAGAAGCAAGTTCATAGCATTTTTACACAAATTCTTCTAACTTCTTTCTGGGAGAGAGATAAGAGAATATGCATCAAACTCACAAAATATAGGATGAATGCATTGCAAGCCACACTAAAATTTTCAAAACTGCTCCACCTACAGGACAACTTAAAGTTCCTATTTATTATAGGACTGCATAGCTTCCTTACTTTTTGGTTGATACACAATTGTTGGGTAACTGGAGAATTATATTCATGCCAAAAATTGTGATTCAGAGTAAGTGGTCATATTTGTTTAC
Organism: Aspidoscelis tigris stejnegeri; assembly: GCA_023333525.1. Classification (NCBI taxonomy): domain Eukaryota; kingdom Metazoa; phylum Chordata; class Lepidosauria; order Squamata; family Teiidae; genus Aspidoscelis; species Aspidoscelis tigris. Next base: position 81,966,710 of record JALMGA010000002.1, on the reverse strand, counting down.
TATATATATAGACCAGATCATTAAGGCTGCATCCAGAGATCAGTTACGTGTTCCAGGATATAAGGATATTCTGTTTCCCAGAATGGCTTGGAGAGCAGACCAACCATTCCACAGAACTTCACTCTGCTCCTTTGCAATGCCTGGTCGGTAAAAAACAAGACCTATATCATCCAGGACCTCCTCCTGGATGAAGATGCCGACCTGGCTTGCTTCACAGAGACCTGGCTGGGAGAGGATAGCACTGCCATATGGGCGCAGGCCCTCCCAGCTGGGTACTCTGTCAGTGAGCAGGTGAGGGGAAGTGGGCGAGGGGGCGGAGTGGCTCTGGTTTATAAGAACACCTTAATCTTGACCAGGATACCTGTCCGGAACACAGTACATTTCGAGTGTATGTACCTCAGCCTGAAGACCAGGGATAGTCTGGGGATTTTGCTAGTCTACCGGCCACCCCGTTGTCTAGCAGACTCCCTGACTGAGCTGACACAGCTGGTCTCTGAGCTGTTGTTGGAGACCCCCAGACTCTTAGTTCTGGGGGACTTCAACATCCCGCTTGAGACCAGTTTAACAGGTGCGGCTCGGGAGCTCATGGAGACCATGACAAACATGGGCCTATCCCAATTGATCACAGGGCCAACACATTGTGCAGGTCATACACTCGATGCGGTCTTCAGTACGGAACAGGAATATCCGTGGGCGGAGGTGGTAAGTACCTCCGCATTGTCATGGACGGATCATTTCCTGGTCAAGACGAAACTTAGAGCCAATATCTGCCCCACCGGGGGTGGCGGACCCACTAGAATGGTCCGCCCTCGAAGGCTGATGGAGCCCATTGGATTCCAGACAGCCTTAGAGGGCTTAATGGTTGGGAATGCCGGTGATCCTGTTGATGCTCTGGTCAATACCTGGAACACCGATCTTACCAGGGCTATCAACACAATCGCTCCCAAGCGCCCTTGCCATCCCGCCCCAAATCGGAGGCCCTGGTTCACGCCAGAGCTGAGGAAGATGAAGCGGGTTGGACGACGGCTAGAGCGCAGGTGGCGGAAGACTCGACTCTTATCCGACAGAACTCGCCATAGGAACTTTCTTCGTTCCTACCGGGAGGCAATACGTGCAGCGAAGAGAGCCTTCTCCTCTGCACGTATTGCGTCTGCAGAGTTCCGTCCAGCAGAGCTGTTTAAGGTGGTGAGGGAAATGACGCAGGTGCCCCCTGCGCCAAATCCCTTACTTAACCCGACGACGGCCTGCTGTGACGCGTTTAACAACTTCTTTGCAGACAAAATCTCTCAGATAAGAGCCGACTTAGATGCCACCGTTGAAACAGAGTCGACAGGCGAGGCGTCCAGTGACTCCACCGATGTAGTCATACTGGATCAGTTCCAGTCTGTGAGTACTGATGACGTGGACAAGCTGCTTGGTAAGGTGAGGAAGACAACTTGCCCTCTTGACCCTTGCCCATCATGGCTGGCCGTCCAGGGGGGGGATGCATTGATGAGATTCCTTACGGATATCATCGGTGCATCCTTTAGGGAAGGATATGTTCCATCTTGTTTAAATGAAGCGGCGGTTAGGCCGCTCCTGAAAAAACCTTCCCTAGACCCCCTGGATATGAGGAATTATAGGCCAGTGTCATTGCTGCCATTCTTGAGCAAGGTGATCGAGAGGGCAGTTGCCCTTCAGCTCCAAGCTGTCTTGGATGAAACCGATTATCTAGACCCATTTCAAACCGGCTTTAGGACAGGCTTTGGGGTTGAGACCGCCATGGTTGCTTTGACCGACGATCTGCGTCTGAGCATTGACAGGGGGAGTGTGACCCTGTTGGTGCTCTTAGACCTCTCAGCGGCTTTTGACACTATAGATCACGGCATCCTCTTGGACCGCCTGAAGGGGTTAGGCATCGGGGGCACTGCTTTGCAGTGGTTCCGGTCCTTCCTCTCGGGCAGGTCTCAGAGGGTGCTGCTCGGGGACTGTAGCTCCAGTAAGAGGTACCTCACTTGTGGGGTTCCTCAGGGGGCTATTTTGTCCCCGATGTTATTTAACATCTATATGAAGCCGCTGGGTGAGATAATAAGGAGTCATGGTGCTGGGTGTTATCAGTACGCTGATGACACCCAAATCTATTTCTCCGTGTCTCGTTCGTCGGCCTCGAATTCCGATGGCATCTCTTCTCTCAATGAATGTCTTCAGGCGGTAATGGGCTGGATGAGGAAAAACAGACTGAAACTGAATCCAGACAAGACGGAGGTGCTCATGGTAGCGGCCCCGAAACCAAGAATTGGGTTGCAACCTCCAGTCCTGGATGGGGTCACACTCTCCTCCAGTGACTGTGTTCGCAGTCTGGGGGTGCTCCTTGACTCGTCGCTCCTGATGACAAATCAGGTAAATGCGACGGTCAGGAGTGCCCGTTATCAGCTTCGGCTGATACGCCAGCTGCGCCCTTTTCTGGAAGTAAGGGATCTCGAGACTGTTGTGCACGCGCTGGTAACCTCACGCCTTGACTTCTGTAATGCACTCTGTGCTTGACTCGGAAATTACAGCTGGTTCAAAACATGGCAGCCAGGCTTGTCTCAGGAACATCTAGGAGGGACCACATCACTCCCGTTTTGAGGTCCCTCCACTGGCTGCCTATCAGCTTCCGGGCCCAGTACAAGGTGTTGGTTATCACCTTTAAAGCCCTAAATGGCTTGGGTCCAAGCTATCTCAGGGACCGCCTCCTCCCGTACAATCCTCCCCGCACTCTCCGGTCCTCTGGGAGGAACTTACTGCAGCCTCTAAAATCTAGGCTTGCGGCGACCTCCCAGAGGGCGTTCTCTGCTGTCGCCCCCAAACTCTGGAACGACCTGTCGGATGAGATCTGTCAGATAACATCATTAGACAGCTTTAAAAAGGCGGTCAAGACGGATCTCTTCCGGCAGGCCTTTCCAGATTAACCATCCCGGCCCAGATTCCCTGATTCCTCCCGTGGCCCCATCTTAGTGATGGTTGAGGATCAACAGAGGGACATCAGGGTTTTTAGTTTTTAAATTATTGTTTTACGCATTGATATTGTGTTTTAATATGTTATATTGTTTAATACTGTCTTAAGGGGGGGAGGGATAAGGTGTTTTTAATTGTTATATTTTATATTTTACTGTTGTTAACCGCCCGGATTGGTTTGCCATAGGGCGGTATACAAATAAATATTATTATTATTATTATTATTATTTTATTATTATTATTATTATTATTATTATTATTATTATTATTATTATTATTATTATTATTATTATTATTATTATTATTATTATTATTATTATTATTATTATTATTATTATTATTATTATTATTATTCCAGAATATCAAAATATAGCGGAATAAGTACCTGATGTCTGGATGCAACCCAAGGCCAGTTCACACTTGGCCCTGTAGTTTGTGACGGGCTAACATCTGGGCAGGTGCATCTGCACTTCCAGGAGGCGTTTACAACCTAGAAACACATCCAGCCTGCCCAGATGTTAACCTTTCATCAACTAGCAGTGGTGCACAAAATTCTGCACCTCACACATACTAACCCCAACCAGTCCCATCCAATTACTTACCTGCAGTGTCCAGACCATGACCATTCACACCATTTCTGGTGTGAGGGGTCATCTGAGGTGCCATGCAAACGCACTGGGCACTTCAGATGACCCCAACCATGACTGCGCATGTGCAGAGCATCAGCGTTGCCGTAGTGACAGCGACAACACACCCGCAGTTGCACCAAGCTCCGCAATCAAGATAGTGGTACCCTGATAGCAATCAGACAAGCACCCAGACCCAGGTAAGTCTCCGGGCACATGGGGCTTAGATTAATGTGTACTAGCGTTCCCAGGTGCAAACACTACTACATGTTACTCATTAATGCACTTTTCCCATCCAACAGATGGTAAGGTAAGTGCAAAAGCAGCCCCAATTAGCATCAGTTAGATAAACTGATGCTATGCCTAAAGAGTTCAGTGGCCTTCAGATGGAAAGGCCTTCAATTGCCCTTCATACTCAAAATCTGACTATTCCCTGAAAAAACAAAAGTGACTTCGATTAATGATTTGCAAAAGGACTTTATTCTCCTAGTACAATAGTTTCAAAACAGGTATTCCTTTTGCCAGAGATTCTGGTGGAAATTTCAAAAACAAATGAATCCTTAGGGACATGAACACCATATTAGTCATGTCTGAAAGAAACACCTACACTGTAAATATCTATACCAATAAGAGTAGTTTCCTAAACCCAGCTTTGGAAACGACCAATTTATTTCAAATTCTGCACTAAAATTGTTTGAAATCAATGGGAACCTTGTTTTTAAAGCTATGGTTTTGTGCCCATGGTATTATCTAGAGATGTACCAAATTGGGCTCTGTTTGAACTTGAGGCCTATTCTCACTACAGCCTGTAGTGCATGATTAGGGAACTTCTAGGGAAGAGCATCTGCAACTTGAGGAGGCTGTTACAGCCTCCAGATGCCCCCTGCCTTCCCAGAAGTTCCCTAATCATGTAGTAGGGGTAGAGCACAAAATTGTGCTCCACACCTTTACCACCCTTTACCAAAAGCTTACCTGGCATGTCCATGCATTGGCCATTTTCATCTCTTCCAGTGCTGTGGGGTTGTCTGAGGTGCCACACAAGCACGCTGGCACCTTAGATGACCATAGATGCGACTGCACATGGAGAGCATTAGTGCCATCATGGTGACAGTGCTGACACGCACACAGTCATGAGGGGGTGCCTCAACCAAAATGAAGGTGCCCAGAAGAGGACTGACCCCGGGACCGGTCACAGGTGAGTGAACAATCACAAGGGGCTTAGTCTGTAAGTGACTAGCACTTGCAAGTGCGAGCGCTAGTCAACATTAGGTGATACACTCCTTTCCCATCGAGCAGATAGGAAGGGAAGTGTGAAATCACCCCTATTCTTTGCAAACTTCGGTGGTTCACAAGCCTTGCTATACTACTGAACCCTGTTTCAAAGTTCAGGATTCAGTCCAATAGTGAGCCTACCCCTGCTGGCTTACAAATAACCAATTTACCTTCACTCCTCCACATGGTGGGCCTATCTACCCAGTCCAGGCTGCACTTCCCTAGTGTTTCCAGCAATGGAGGACTACTGGGCTTCCCAGAAGATTAAGGGCACAGATGTGTGCAGGTCCACATGCTGGAAGGCCTTTAATGTGAACAACCGCCAAGCCTTCCAGAAGCAGATCTGTACTCTTGCACTTCTGAGAGGACTTATAGTCCCCAATTGTCAGAAGACCTAGGGAAATGTGAAGTCCTTCCCTGTGTACTGATTGGTGTTAGGGACACCTACTAGGCTGCATCCAGATATTCCAGAATAAAGCATGGATATTCTTTACTCAGAATATCCCGATATAGCGGAATAAGTAGCCAGCATCTGGATGCAGCCATGGTCAATGACAATGGCCCAATTGGGCCTGGAAGACTCAGCTCAACTTGCAAATCTGTCTGACAGAGGAAGGAAGATGGGGGGAGGCTGTGGTTGTATGGATATGAGAGAGAATTTAACTGGGCCTAGTTCAGTTTCATTACAAATTGAATCGGGGAGATCCTCTCTTCTGCCACCACCATTTCCAGGGCACTTACCATTACTATAGATGTTGTTAGACCTCTCAAGAACATGATATATGAGTATACCAGATTAGTGTTTATTGAAGCAAGGAGTCACTTGTTGACAGAAGAAGAAAATGACTAACTACAAGTCAATATTCAGACCATACCCCCTGTATAAACTGTTTTATTTTCCAGTGACAGAGGGACCTCCTTACTAGTTTATTGAGCAAAGACAAACCCGTCTGGATTTCTGTGGGCTAGGCCAAGGGGAAACACGGTCAGACAAGAAGACATCTCTGTCCCCAACCTTCTCCTGGTTCTCAGGATTTAAGGACCCAATTTTTTTTCACAGGGTTTTATTTGTCAGTGGTGCCTTCATAGCAAAACTTTGCGTAGAAATCCAGAGCCCCAGTCAGAAGCAGCAGAAGGGACTGGAAATAGAGTTGGACCATCTCTGTTGTAGCACCTATCTTTTGGTATGCATGACATACTTAAACTTGTATCTTTTAGGCGCCAATTGAAGATCCTCCTTTCCGTGCAGGCATCTTTTTTTACGCATCTCTTTTTACTGTATAGTGCCATGAGATTTTAAATAATTATTAACATTTTAAAATAAAGAAGTAAATAATTTAAAAATATTTTGCATAAATAAAATATATCCCAATATAAAGTTTAGCTATCAAATAAAGCTATGAAAACATAATCTGGTGTAATGCAGTAGAAGGTTAAAAGTGTTTTCATCACCTGATTACCTCTTTCAGATCTCATCAACTGAACAAAGTTAATGTTTGAGAACCTCCCCACATCTCTTTCAACTGCATTTTGCATTTAAAACATAAGAGGAGCCCTGCTGGATCGGGACACAACCCATCTAGTCCACCAACCTGTCTCATACAGTGGTCTACCAATGACTTCTGGGCTCTCTCAAGCACAAGATGAAAGGAAAACCTTTGCTTGCTCTCAGTTCTCTGCAAATCTTCAGAGGCATCCTGCCTGTCTCTCTAACCTGTAAGTGGTAGCTAGGCATCCATACTAGATAAGAACATAAGAGGAACCCTGCTGGATCAGGCCACAGCCCACCTAGTCCAGCATCCTGTCCCGCACAGTGGCCCAACAACTGCTTTGGGGCTTCAAGCAGAAGACAAAGACAAAACCTTCACTTGTTCTCAACAACCTGCTAATGTCCTTAAGAGGCCTCCTGCCTGTCTCTTCAGTCTGGAGACAGTACCTGGATATCCATTTAAGTAGCCACTGATACACCTGTCCTCCATGAATTTGCCCAGTCCTTTCTTAAAGCAATTCAGGCTGGTTGTGGTCACCACCTCTTTTGGTAGTAAGGAGCAATGTCCCAGGAGTGCCTTTTCCCACTTCTGGAAATGCCCCACTTCTGTAACTCTGAGGAGAAGTGCCCTGGAAGACAACATGCAAGAGGATGCCATAGAATGCAGAGCTTTGGTGGCTGGCTTTTGCTGCCTGCAGAGAGATGTGGACACAGTTCAGGCTTCTTGTTGGCTAAGCAGAGCACAGGGCAGTGTGGAGAAAAAGGATCTTAAGTAAACACGCTGCAGTAGGGAAAATACAAAAGTGATGGTTAGAAAAGATAACCTGCAAGCCAGCAACATTTGTCAAAGATAAATTAGACAGCAAAAAGAAATACATCTCCCTTTAACACAGCTCATTGTTGGGCAAAGACAGATGTGATCCCTGGTGTCTTTTCCTTAGGATGATTAGCAGGAAGTGGCTGCATTCACAGAAATTATAACCCAGCTTCAGTTCACTTTCAGAGTGAGAGAATGCATCAGCAAAGTGGCAGGCTGACCCCTTTCAGCATTATCTAAGGGTGTTTTTCCACTAGCACTAAGTACCTATTGAAGGACCCATTAAGGACCCATTAGGCTCAGAGCAGGATGGCCCCATTAGAGCCACATTTGTTTCCACCATAGCTAGGGTAATCCGGATCATATGGGTCCTTCAGGATCTATAATCCGGATTTTATGTAGACCCCATTAAAGGGGTCTACAATGGGGATCTTCAGCCATCAAATCCGGATTATAGGGAGCCTGTTTCCACTACAATTGGGCAATGGGGTCTAGAGGAGGCTTGGGGGGGGCACCCATGGGGGAGAGCAAACTCAAAACTTCGAAGTCCCTCCAAAGTCCCTCCGAAGTTGCCTTTGGAGATTAGCACAGGCTCCGAAGAGAACCCCTTGTGAGAGCAATGCCGCTGTCAAAGGCTCCGGAGGATCTTCAAAGTTAGCAGCAGATCGCTCCAGAGAGTCTACGGAGACGCTCTAGAGGATCTTCGAAGATTCTCCGGAGCATCTACGGAGATTGCACCCCTTGTCCCCCAAAACACCTAGGGTGTGGGTAGATCCAGATTTGCACATTGGTGTTCCGGCGTTTCCACAGCAGGAAGGATAGCACCCATTGCTATTTGGTGCTAGACCACCCGTGGAAACACACTGGGTACTTCCCTTAATCCAGATCTAGTAGATCCGGATTAAGGGAAGTACCCATTCCTTAGATCCCGATCTTCTTAGATCCAGATTAAAGGAGCTCAGTGGAAAAACACCCTAACTCAGAAGATACATCTTTGGGTTATCAGTGATTCCCAAAGTGGTCCAGGTGGACCCCCAGGGGTCCATGGGAGACTCGACGGGGATCTACGTTGGCGTGAAAAAAAATGGGGGTTCATAAGTTATAAATTTATTTATCTGGTTTCAATAATAAAGAACAAAAATGTTGGCTTGGCTTTACCTATCACTATAGGCAGATAATATTCTAAGAAGGTCAGCGACTGTTACTTGTAAAAACTTGCATATTCAATGTTTAATTTTAATTCTATTAAGTCTGTAATCATATTATTTCAATAAATAGAACACAAGAAAATATACTATTTTTCTTTTTCTTTTTACCACTCCGAATTTAGGGTTGGAACTCAGCCGTGACGCAGATTTCCATCGTTAGATCTAATCTTCACATTTTTGACGAGTTTTGGGAATATGGTAGAAATGTAGCAGCAGGGAGTCCACCGAAATCAGTAAAATTTTGAAAGTGGTCTACGAGAAAAAAAAAAGTTTGGGAACTTCTGAAAGAAAATGACTGTACATGTTACTGATGTGTTCTTCTGCTCTGAAGGTGGACTGAAGCTGAATTAAAATTTAGGTGTAAACAGAAGCATAAAGAAAGGAGGAAAGATAGGTTTCCAGTAGTCTATAAAGAGCCTATAAAGAGACATTAGACTTACCTCACACACGTTTACTTAATTCCCAGTAAGTCTGGCTTGAAGCCAAGTGGCAGCATGGCCTATCAGGTACTTCTGTCTTTACCATTTCTTCTGTGGATGAGTGGCATTTGCACCACAACATGCCGCATTGCAGAAATCCCTGCTTGTCACCTGTTCTAATTTATTCCTGTGTAGTATGGAAGAAGGAGACAAAAACTGATGAACAGCTTTGCATATCAGCCAATTCAGTTCACATTTGTCTATTTGGAGAAAGTGCAAGCTCTCCTAGTGGAATGTACAAGCTCCTGAGTCATGCTTCCATAATCTAAATAATTAACCTAGAAGTATTTTAGGACCAAAGCTGTTTCTGCACTGGAACAGTCTAGGCTCCTGTCGCAGACTGGTAGAAACCCTCCCTCCCCTCAGCCACAAATCAGAATATAGTGCCAAAACGACACTAAACTTCATTCCACTGGTAAACATTTTAACAGTGGCCCCCAAGTGGACCGGATCACAGAGGACCTGTAGATAGGATGCCCCATATGGGTTAGTATACCTGTCACCCGGAAGCAATACCAGAAATGTGCTCTTGAGTGCATGCCTAAAATGACCCCAGCGGGAACTTCAAAGAGCGGAAACCTTTTGTTCCCTGCCTTCGGAGGCTGGGTCTAGTTTTTGAAATTTGATTTGGGCTGGGACTGGACAGGCTGTTTAGAATGTAGACAGCACTCAACCAGCGCAATGGCAACCTAGCCAACCTTGGAACAGGTTACCTATCCCAGACTGAGGTGTCCTGCCTTACACAGGATAGCCTCAGCCAGGGCAGAAATGACCCTTGAATACAGGAGGTTTTCTATACAAAGCACCCATTCAACCTGTTCTATTAGCATTCTCGTGCATGAGCATTTGATCTAGCTGAAAGCATTTACTCATGGAAGAAATGAGTTGCTATTCTCCCTTCATCTTGAATCATCCAAAAACCTGCTTCTCCAGAGGGTTTTTCCCCTCTGCACCATAGATTTCCAATGGGTGAGTGGCACACATGCACATAGGTAAATCAAAGAGCTGACAGAAAGTGGGGTAGACAGAAGGCTGAACCGGTCAAACTGCAACCAATTTTGCTGTCTGTTAAAAAATGCCTTCTTCCTAGGGATGTGCATGAATATTTGTAACATTCATTATTCATATGAATTCAGCCGAATTCTGACATTTGTACATGAATCGAATGTTATGACATTCATATATTAACATTCGTATGAATACGACTGTTTCTGGACATTCATATGAATAGTTCGGAAATTTGTGTAACTGGGGAGCTGGGAAAGCGGCTGTGCCTGTCACATCTGCAAGGGATCCATAGTTCATTTGACATGGATCGAGAGCAGATTAAAAGTGGATTCAGGTTGGATTTGAAGCTTTTAGAGTAGATATGTTATGGGATATGTATCAGATACATATCAGATACATATACATTTGTGTCGGCTACAGATTAGATACGTATCCAATATATATTCATTTCATATCGAATCCTACTACATTCGAAGGGGATCCATTTGAATGAATACGAATTTTCTTCCCCTTCCTAGGGAGGTAGGTGCTTCCAACAAAGCAATAATGCAAGAAATACAAAGTGAATTGAGCCCTCCATGTCTTTAGGTATTCAGATTCTGAATGATTCCTTTTCCAAACAGCCACCGAAGTTAAATAGCACTTTAAACACTTGGCTGTGTCCTTAGTGTTTGGAGGAGATTAAGTTCAGAGTTCATTGTGTTGTCTGTCATTTTCAAGATTAGATAGTTTAGCTAGGCTCCTACTGGCTGTGTAACAGTCTCTATATTTATTGACTGTCTGGGATTACTATCAAAGCTTTGAAACCCCATCGACACCTTGTAAACAAAAATCCCATTATTTTAGTAGACCTGATAAGATGTACATGGAGCTTACATTTGTGTTATGATCAATGGAGCTGCTAAAGAAAAAAAGGCGGAATTCTGGAGACCACTGTGATGAATGGTTGCAGATTTAATGAACAACCTAAAGTGTTTTCACCCAAGGCTCAAAAACATTTATTTATTTTCTTTGCTTCAATCACTTGATATAGCAGAAGTCTGAGCATTGTGTGGACCGGAATATTAACTTGCACACCGTCTTCCAGAACATACAAGTATGCTATAAATTAATTGAAAAATCATTGCAGGGGATATTCATGGCCTCAGACTCTATTTACATGCCATTACGATGACTAAGATAGTAAAAATGGGTTGTAGCCCCCCAATCTTGCATGTGCACAAACTCTTGTGCGTGCCCTTGTCATACAGACATAATGCATAGATACAGATGTTGGCCTTCAGGAAGTGGAACTCTGGCAAAATAGCCCAACAACGTCCCTCCTAACATTGTTGCTCAGTTCATGCAGAACAGAACAGCTTTTCTCAATAAGATGCCAGGAGAATTCCACTTTCCCATAATTCCCCTTTCTCTTACAAGGCCAACCCTCACCAAGGCTCTTTCTGCACTAATAAACTAATAAACAGAGCCCCAGTAAACCAGTACATCCACACAAAACTAGGCCGTAGAGTGGTTCATTTTGATATACTGGTTTAGACAGCGTGCAGACAGCACACAGCCATGGGCCTGGTGCCATTTTGGCCAGGGAACCAAAACTGGTACTCAAAATCTCCCGCTTTTTAGCACCCAGTCAAGAATTTTCATTCCTAAACCGCAAAGCAGGCATGGAATGTCCTGTCCACAATTCAGACAGCCCTTGGAATGGGCTTCTGTTACCCCAGCCCAGTTCAGAAATGGTCTACCTGTCTACAATATAGCCTTCGATTGCCTTGTCTATTTTTATATAATGTTGCATTTATGGGATAGCACTGTAAGAAGTCTTCCACATATATGACTTTGAAGAAAAGCTATGGAATTAGTTCAAGTTGGTCAAATTTAAGGGTGTAATTGTCTGTAGATTATACTACTATATATGAATGAAAAACAGGCTAGACATTTGCAAACGTCTTTTGATAATTAGATTATTATGCGTGAGGGTGTTGTCTTTTTAATCTAACATTACTTAATGTTACATTACTGGTTGGGGGGTTGCTCTTTTTTATTTATTTAACAATATTTAATTGCAGGAGCCACGCAGAGGTGACAAAATGTTTCTACTGCTGCAGTTATTCCCTGCTAAAATTTAAGATTTATTAGGTTTGTGGTTTGGTTGTACATTAAAATTCATTGCCTTCAACAGGAAAAAGGAAAACCATAAAGAAATAATCTGTTTTCAAAAGGCTGAACAGATATAGGCATGTTACTTAGCTGAGAAATTATGGTACGTGGTTCTTTAATTTCATGTCAATCAAAAATTAGTTTTTAGATAATGGTTTTTGTATTATACCTTGCCTCAAAACTAAAGACAAATGTAAGTGATTGAAACGATGCACAACAAAATACTGCTGCCGTTATGTAAATAGTTCACATTTGTAGTTATGTATGTTATTCGTATATGTTTTTATGAGCGAAAAACTTATATTGTAACAGTTGAACGGAAATAAAAATTTATTGGGGGGGGGATTAGTTTTTAGAGGTTAAATGTGGTGTACCAGATAACTAAGGAAGACTGTACAGGAGCTATTTCTATGTGATTTGTATCAGAGACCACAGGAGTTTCTGTGGTATATAGGTTAACAGCTGCTCTGCTCAAGATGCAAAACATTTACCATGGTTCTTGTTTACTCTTTTCCATATCTAAGTAAGAATTGGGTCCATTTTGTATCAAGATGCCATGCAATGTACTAAAAACAAGGTTAATACTTCTGAAAAATTCTGCATCCCGTTTTTTACGTATATACTGTAAATACCCTGCAAACCCTTTAAAAGAGTTTCTTTGCAAGATAACAAGCACAGTATGAGACCTTCAGTATCTCTGTAAATGTTATTTGAGATTTTTCTACTTTATCTGCTAACTGTTCATACTAAACAAGCAAACAAAAGACCCACATTTTTTGAACACATCTTTACAAACCCGCTTTTCTTGTTTTGTGATATGTAAAATTGTTATTATAAAGTGGAGTGCACTGGGTGCATGGTGACTATACATCATAGTGTGTCAAAAGAAGGACAGGCTCTCTTTTGGGACAAGGATTCCTTCTGCAGACTGATGACATTCGTTCTAGAAGCAGCAACTATGTTGGTACTAGGCCGACCCACCTGAGTCAACCTACACCGTGAACTGTCCACTTCCAAATCCATTTTTGGTGCTTTGCATCATGGGCCTCAACAGAAACGTTGATGCAGTTATACATATTTTGTACTTAAAATACAGGATTAAAACGGGATGCATACAGGATAATACAGGACGCATAAGGATTTTTATGGGATGCGTACAGATACGTATAACAGATACGAATGTTGTCAACATTCAGATCTTAAATATCTGAATCGAATCAGATTCTTTGACATTCGAATCTACTCAAATTTGAATGTCAAAAACACATTCATGCACATCCCTAATCAGTAAGTAATTAAACTGAGGGTGTTTTTCCACTGTCACTAGAAGTACCCATTAAGTACCCATTAATGGGTCCTTAATGGCATTTTTGTACCCATTAATGGGTACTTAATGGGTACTTCTAGTGACAGTGGAAAAAACACCCTAAGTCTTAATACCATGCCATAATATTATACAGAGATTGTGTTCTGTTCATAGAAGTAACAAACATGTACATGTATATTGGTTAATTTGTGCTTTTCAGCAAATTTAACAATGATACTTTAGCTATTCAGGGTAATTTATTTTTGATATACAGTATATGTTCTTTTTGTATGACGCATGTGCCTGTACGTGCTTTATCAGAAGGATAATTAATGCAAATTTAATATATGCTTGATCCACAATAATTTGTGGTAATTCTAATTAGTTCTTTCCAGCTGACGTAGGAAAAGAAAGCCCAGGTAGTCAACATTTAACATAAAAACCTTTGTTTCCAGCTTCAGATGTAATCTCTTTTGTCTACATACTTGATTGTCTTGAAACACAATCACTTTCCTTAGATAGTGCTCCTTTCTGCTGAAGTATTTTCTTTAACAACTTGTAGCTTTTAATGCAAAGTCTTATTGGGTAGAACTGTAGCCATACAGCATCATTAAAAGCACTCCAGTTACATTTACCTTCTTTTGTGCCTGGATTTATTACAAGACAGTAAAGTCCCAGTCTGAACCAACACACCCAAAAACAAACACCCCCTTCCCCCCTCCCAATTCATAGAGTAGCCTTTTCTTTGGAGAGATTAGAATTATAAGGATCCAAGACCGAGACAGAATCAAAGAATTCCATCTTTTTAATTAGTCCATTAAAGGTAGGAGCCCCAGTACAAATATTTAACTCTACAGTTGTCGACCAGTACTCAGGTCATCAAGGAGAAATTTATAGGTAACTCTAAAGCCACTTGACAATGATTTTCTTGGGTTATGACTTCTCAAATTGCTGTTTATTGCCAATAGCACTACATCTGCACATAAATAAGGTTTCTGGGATTAAGGCCCTGTCTATTTTAAAATGTTTAATCTTCACTTTACATGAGTTATGGTAATGGAAGCCTTTTCTTTGCCTTCAGCTAGTGGCTTCAAGGAAGCTTAGCTATTTTTACACACACTAATGAATCACTAGCTAAACAGCCTTTTTGGTCCCAAAGCAGATTTGTCTTGTTCCTTGATCTTTTGAGGAGGAAATTGTCAGGCCTGCTCAAAACACATTAAAGAAGTCTCAGTTTGGCTATTTGATCACACAGAGAAAGAACTGTGCCTTTAGAGTAGTTTTATAACAGTTGAAATTCCATGTTGATTCAGTGCTAATGTACATGGCAGATACCATAAGATATGCTATGAAGATAGGCTGTGTGTCTGTGGGGCACCAGAGGTTGAAAATCTCCCACATATTCTGTTTACCTGTCCCCAGAACAACATATCTGGATCCCCTCCTGCAAAATATGGCTTACTGGAATACAGAGCATAAAGTAACTTACCTCTTGCAGGGAGAGAATCCTCAGGTAACATACAAGGTAGCTTTGTATTTGGTTAAGGGAGCCCGTCTTAGGAAATCATTCATTGAGCTTAATGGAGTGCCTAGTAAGGGTGATGAGGATAAGTAATGACAATATATACACAGACATGATTTTATTCTTGTATGGCTTTATTTTTGTATGCTTGAAATGTGATATGGTCAAGTGACTAATCAATAAAGTTTATTCATTCATTCATTCAGTGCTAATGTAGGGAGAACTGATGCTTCTCCAGCCCATATCTTCATAACAACTTTCTGAGATAAGTTTAAGCTGAAAGATAGACCATTATCAGTTATCCAAGGTTGCCCACTGAGAATTCAAACTAGTTTTCCCAGGTCCTCATCTGAGTCACCCGTTTAATAGGATCAACCAAACAGCAGCTACAGAAGAGGCAAGCAAGTGATAATTAGCATTGCTGTCTACATAAAACACCCACTTGTCAGAAACGCATGCAGAAGATGAGATGTTACAAAAGTCAAACAAAATTTGCAGTGAATCTATTGTTAATGCAATGGCAAATAAAACAGTTAAGCTGCATAGCACCAAGAGGCTCTTAAGTACATAAAAAGTGCTTGTCTGCCTAGGATCAGGCTAGTCTGCCAGTCTGTCTCCAGAGGATAACATGATGCTTCTAAGGAGATCACAAGCTTGGCATGATATTAACAAACAATCATTCAGTAGTGTTAGTGTCTGGTCCTTGAAAGAGTATATCTTTAATCTGTGGGACATATATGTATGATGAATAATAGCCATGAGTCTATCCCTATGCCCTATGTGTGTGTGCGTACTGACTTTCTGTATATCATACGTAATTTATCATGTTTTCTCCAGTGAGTTCATTGTACGTTCTTACTTTTTCCCAATGCAACAAATCTCAAGACACTTTTTGTCTGATCTCAAAAGGAAAGACATGAAATTAACTGCTGCTTTGGGTATCTTCAGATAAACTACTTTGCATTATCACATTTTCTTCATGGGATTACATGCACGTTGCAGTAGCCGTGTCAGGAATATTGACATACTTCTGCTCTGCTGATCATCAGAGCAATAGATGTAGAGACAGCATGGGACTCCTCCTTCCATCCTTTTCTCTACACTGCTTCCCTTTTATTGGTAGACTGATTGTTCTAAAGACTAGTGCACTTCCTCCAACCTCCCAATTCGCTTCCTCATTCTCCCCTGCAATGTGACATGTCATTAGATGACTTGAGACCTCTAATTTTCCTTCATTTCTTTTTCTGCTCACACAGGCAGTTCTTCCACTCTATACATTCTACAGGAAATATCAAATCCTACAACACAAAGGTATAAGACTGCTTGGAAAAAGCTGGCATGATAAAGCAGAATGTACATGAAGAGAACCAAAAGCAGTGTCAGTTGTGTTTCTATGTATTCCACAGAAGGAAGTCCTGTAGGTGCTGGTGAGGAGATAAGACTTTTTGCATGGGATCAACAGGAAGAAGAGGTGCACTAACTGTCCAACTTCAGAATGACAGAACAGAATTTACTATAAACTCTGTACTGCTACCAGCTACTTTCGTTAAAGTTGTTGATTGGATTTTGACCATGATAGGATTTCACCTTGATTGGCTTTCTGCTGGATGGAGCTGTCTCTAGTTTACCTTGTTTCGTCTTAGACAATTCAGATCTTGCAGCTGGGCAAACACTAGCAAGGTGAGCTTTTAGCTGTTTACAAACATATCTAGCCCAAGTTATGTGGCTCTTTGGCCAACTATATATTCCATGTCTGTCCAGAAGCTCTCTGCTTTCTAGGTGTACCTTCTGTGCTTCCTCCTACAAGCCCAGCAGATTTCATTGGCTTACAGGTCTTTACACTTTGGGTTGCCCTTGGAGATTAATGAATAGTGCAAGAAGCCTCTAATGGTCATTTGCAGGGTGTCAGGAGCAGGTGAAAATTTTGCTTTTGTCTTCTGTTTGAGAAGCAACTCAAATCCACTCTGGGGCTTCTAGGAAAGCTATCTTTGGCAGGGTCTAAAGGATGAACTCTGATGTCTGGATATTTCACTATATTTGGATGTTCCCAATAAAGTATGGATATTCCAGAATAAAGCACTTCCAGGAGTGTTTTATTCTGGAATATCCAGATATAGTGGAATAAGTAATGCATCCTTGGTTCATCTTTTTATGGAAGCAGCTTCAGATGGGAGCAAGGGTCCTGTGTATTATAACCCTGTTATATACTGTATTTTTTATTTTATAACATCCTGTTCTTCATAGTGCCACTCTAGTGTTCATTATATTTAAAAAGTTTGAACTGTATATCTTGTAAACCACCATGGACATTCATTGGAAAATCAGTATGGAAATAAAACAGGTGAGATCAGATGAAATTGGTTTATCAGAGGACACTGCACACCATTTGGAATATTGTTGGTTTTTTTAAAAAAAGGTAACTTAGATGTTGTTCCAGATGAAACAACAGAAGAAAGGAAGTGGAAAGAATGAAAATAACAAGAGTAAATGCAATGCATATGTATTTGGCATTTGGACGCCTTTGCACTAAGCATTTAGGGTGGTATTAAGGTAACCATAAACCTCATCCTGTTACTTTTCACTTGTGGTCATTTCTGTTTCATACCAATTGCTAGACTACTGAGTGAGAGGAGACATGACAGAAGTATATAAAACTATGCATGATTTGGAATGAGTGCATAGGGAGATATTTTTCTCCCTTTCCTAAAATCCTAGAACAAGGGGCCACCCAATGAAATTAAAATCTGGACAAATCACGGCAGATAAGAAAATACTGTTTTACACAATACATGGTCAAACTTTGGAATTGACTATCACAAGATACACCAGATTAGGGGAGTATTAAAAGGGTTTGGATGCGTTCATGGAAGTCAGGGTACCCTAAAGACAGGCATTCCCCCTGTTGTCACATGTAAGTGACACAGTGTTCAGTTAACAAGAATGCTGCCAAAGGTACTTAGTACATCTCCTTGAGAGAGAGCAGGTTAAAAAGATCACAAGGAAAGACCTGCTGGATCAGGCTAAAACCTATCTAGACCATCTTGTTTCACACCGTGGCTCACTAAAAATTGTTTCTGAGTATTTTCAAGCAGAAGACAAAGGCAAAATCTTCCCCTGCTCTTTATCACCCACAAATGACCTTTGGAAGCATCCTTTCGGTCTCTCACCATACTGTGAGGTAGATTACAGCTGAGGAGCAGGTGTGGCCCCAGTTCACTCATGAAGCCCTCATTGCCATGAGGGCTTTCAAACTCCAGGGGACAATTTGCACTTGGACTCTTAGGGATAGTTCTGACTGGTCAAAAAGTCCGGGTTTTAACCCGGATTTTTTTAACCAGCACCGAGCAATCCTTCCTGCCAGCCTGACTATAATTTTTAAAATTCAGGCTGGCAGAGAAGAACTGCCCTCCCCCCTCTCCTCCCCTCAGCAGGACCTCCCTGGCTTCATGGGGCAAGCATCCCAAACCCTGCCCACAATGTGAACCTGCTCCTGGACATCATGGAGCACAGCAAAGCATGTATCTCCTGTTTCGCACTACACTGGCAAATCAGAACAGTGAAACAGGAAGGATTTGCTTGGCCATGCTCCATGATCTCCGGGAGCAGGTTGTGGCTCCTGCGGCTGCCGTTCATGGTGTGCAGATCAGTGACCCCTGGCACGGAGAAGGAGGAGAAGGGCAGCAGGGAAGCATCGGTGTCACCCACGATGGGAGACAACAGCAGGAGGAACGAGGGAGGGATGCAAGGCAAAGGCAGGAGACATAACAAGAGGAATGGGGGGAAGGCAAGGCAAGGCAAAGACAGGAGACACAATAGGAGGAACGAAGGGAATGCCCCCAAACCCTGTTACGTTCCCACTGATAAATATTTGGATTATTCCAGGATTCAGCAGTGAGTCCTGTTATAATCTGAACAGGGATTCCCTGAATTTTGGGACGTTTAGTCCGCAGAAAAGGGGAATCCTTCCAAAGTGTTGGGACACCAGGAGCTCAAGCCAAATTCAAGTCAGACTAAAATGCCAGTCGAAATGCATCCTTAGGGCATAAGCAGTGAACATCTGGGAAGGTGTATTTGTACCTGCAGGAAGTGCTTACAATCTATAATCACCCCTGTTCCCTCCCACACCATTTTCCTTTTGTATCTTGTCTCTTTAGATTGTAAGCCTGAGGGCAGGGACCTGTCTAAGATTAATATAATATTGTAACCCACCCTGAGACCTTTGGGAATAGGGCGGGATAGAAATACAAATAAATAAATAAATAAATAAATAAATAAATAAATAAATAAATAAATAAATAAATAAATAAAAGCATCTCCTGCCTCCCCAGATGCACTAGCAGTAGACCACAAAATTTACCTGTTGCATCTAGAAACTTACCTGTTGAGTCCAGCCAGCGAGCATTCACACCCCTGCCAGCTAGGAAGGTCATCGGAGCTGCCACAAAAGCACGCTAGCAGCTCCAATGACCCCCTGACGTGACTGTGACTGCGCAGAGTGTCAGCGTCATCATGCCACTGGCGATGGCGCATGGACAGTTGCAAAGCGTACTGCACTGAAGATGGCGGCACCCAGAAGAGGAGCAGCCCGGCGATTGAACACAGGTGAGTGTTTGATTGCACAGGGGATGGGCTAGTTAAGGTTAGTTGATTGCTCACCTTTCCTGTCCACTGTATGGGAAGGGAAGTGCAAAAACACCCCAGGCGTCACCTAGGATCCGTTTGGACACTCTGGCCACTATACCATAGTGACTCCAGCCGTGTTCATCAAATGTAAGTAGAAAAAAAGACAGGTGGATGGGTGGATGGAATAATTCTGGAACCTTAAAAAAAATCTGTAATGTGAATGGAAAAAAAGTAAGGCCTAAAAAGTAGGAAGAGGAACTACCAGGACGATAGTGACTGGGGTGAAGTTTTCAAACCCACAAGGCAGAAGTGATTCTATGGCTTGATGGTAGTCATATCACAATCAGCACAACGGCAGCAGCCATCCATTAGAAAGGCCTAGGATTGCTCTTCATGAGGTACATCATGGCTTTTGTAGACAGGAAGGCCACATCTACCAAACTGTGAAAGGAAGCACTTTGTGGATAGACCTTAAAACTGTGTGGTTTCTATCACACTTGGTGTTCAACAACAAACCATAATCTCTGTATAAATGTTTCTCTGAGGTCTTTGTTAGAAAGCCGCTTTAAACATGCCATTTTGGTTTTATTATTGCTTATCGGGTTTGTACTCGGCCTCATTTCACCCACCTCAGAACATAAGAGATGGAGATTTCTTTTAAAGTCTTTGTTAAGTCAACATTCCTTTACAAACAGACATGCTTAGGATATGACAGCTGACAGCTGAATGCTCTTCCACCTCCGGGTTTCCAAGTACCAAGTTCCAAGTGGGTATATACCAGGGTTCGAATCACACATCCTGTTGGGCACAAGGAATTTAATCACCATACATTAGCAAAAGCATTAGCCATTCACAAACATTAGTGCATTGATGTTAAGGATCTGCTTACTTATGTAGCAACTGTAGGAGACAGTGAGAAAAAATGGTCCAAGCATCGAAGGGCCTTCTGATGGCTGCTCAAGTCTCTGAGGGTTTAGGCCTGTGTTCTACTACTTGAGGGGACACCAAGGCTTGTCTTTAAATAATTCCCAAAGAAATGCTCTGGGTCTTTGTTCAAACAGGAATTAACAGGATTTATTTTAAAGCAAACAAAACACATAAACAATTTCAGTTTCTTTCTCAAGGCAAACAAACAAATACTTTATGGCCGCATCCCCATGGCATGCGTTAATTCAGTTTAACAAATCCGAAACAACTGATCTGCGATAAATCCGGCTACACGTTTTGCAGTTTAACCTGGTTTGGAGGGCATACGATTCCAGCGTTAACTCGGATTGAGTCTTCGGAGACTCCACGGGCAGCATCATTGCGAGTCAATTGGGCCCACCCCCTCTCTTTGATTGGTGATCCCTCCCTTTGCGTCATCTATGCTTCGTCGGGGATCCCCTTCCTTACTTCCTGCCTGCCTGCCTGCCTGCCTTCTCCAGATGGTCTCCCCCACCATCCCTGGGCGCCCTTCTGCCGCTCATCAGCTGGGGGTAGACCCCCTCTGCTCCGGGGATTCCTGCCATCGGGGCGCCCAGCAAGCGGGCGCAGAGGGGAAGGCTCTCCATCCATCCATCCATCCATCCATCCATCCATCCATCCATCCATCCATCCATCCTTCCGTCCGTCCATTCTGGCGCTGCAGAGAGCGGGGAGAAAGTTCCCCAGGCTGCGAAAGTTCCTGGGGGACGGGCTTTCCTTTCCCTTACACTGTAGCGAAGGAACCAGCTCACTCTCTTAAAAAATACAGCTGAGGGGCTTTAAATATTAAAGAGGCATATGGCTGTGGTTCCTTCTTCCTTCCCTCCTTCCCTCCCTCCTTCCCTCCTTCCTTCCTGCCTTCCTGCCTCCCTGCCTGCCTGCCTGCCTTCCCCAGATGGTCTCCCCCACCATCCCCGGGCGCCCTTCTGCCGCTCATCAGCTGGGGGTAGACCCCCTCTGCTCCGGGGATTCCTGCCATCGGGGCGCCGAGCAAGCGGGCGCAGAGGGGAAGGCTCTCCATCCATCCATCCATCCTTCCGTCCGTCCATTCTGGCGCTGCAGAGAGCGGGGAGAAAGTTCCCCAGGCTGCGAAAGTTCCCGGGGGACGGGCTTTCCTTTCCGTTACACTGTAGGGAAGGAACCAGCTCACTCTCTTAAAAAAATGTTGCGAATTTCCGCAATTTTAATGAAAGGAAGTAATACAGCTGAGGGGCTTTAAATATTAAAGAGGCATATGGCTGTGGTTCCTTCTTCCTTCCTTCCCTCCCTCCTTCCTTCCTAGTCATGGCTCTCTTCTGAGCTCTCACAGGGTGTGGGGAGGAGAACAGAAGGTTTGTCAGCAGCTTTGAGCCTCCTTAAATGGGTGAGAAAAGTGGGGTAAAAAAGCCAACTCTTCTTCCTCCTCCTCCTCCATGGAAGCAGCTGGGGGACCTTGGGCTAGTCACAGCTCTCTTCTGAGCTCTCACAGGGTGTGGGGAGGAGAACAGAAGGTTTGTCAGCAGCTTTGAGCCTCCTTAAATGGGTGAGAAAAGTGGGGTAAAAAAGCCAACTCTTCTTCCTCCTCCTCCTCCATGGAAGCAGCTGGGGGACCTTGGGCTAGTCACAGCTCTCTTCTGAGCTCTCACAGGGTGTGGGGAGGAGAACAGAAGGTTTGTCAGCAGCTTTGAGCCTCCTTAAATGGGTGAGAAAAGTGGGGTAAAAAAGCCAACTCTTCTTCCTCCTCCTCCTCCATGGAAGCAGCTGGGGGACCTTGGGCTAGTCACAGCTCTCTTCTGAGCTCTCACAGGGTGTGGGGAGGAGAACAGAAGGTTTGTCAGCAGCTTTGAGCCTCCTTAAATGGGTGAGAAAAGTGGGGTAAAAAAGCCAACTCTTCTTCCTCCTCCTCCGTGAAGCCAGCTCAGTGGCCTTGGGCTAGTCACAGCTCTTACAGGGCATCTGTTGTGGGGTGAAGAATGGAAGCTTTGTCAGCCTCTTTGAGTCACCTTAAATGGGTGAGAAAAACAGGGTATAAAAGCCAACTCTTCTTCCTCCTCCTCCTCCATGGAAGCAGCTGGGGGACCTTGGGCTAGTCACAGCTCTCTTCTGAGCTCTCACAGCCCCCCCCCCACCTCACAAGGTGTCTGGTGTGGGGAGAATAGAAAAGCTTTGTCAGCCACTTTGAGCCCGTTAAATGGGTGAGAAACGCGGGTTAGAAAGGCCAACTTCAGCAAGTGCATCCTTCTTTCTTCCTTCCTTCCTTCCTTCCTTCCTCCCCCCCCCCCACCTGCCTTGCGGGGTGTCTGTTGTGGGAGAAGAACAGAAGGTTGATCAGCTGCCTTGAGTCCCCTTGAATGGGTGAGAAAAGCGGCCACCGCTGGAAAAGGAGGAGAGCCGAGAGGCGGCGGGCGGGTGGGCGGGCGCAGTGTGCCCTCCGCGGGAGAGGGCAAAGGGGGCTCTCCCTGCTCACCTCTTCCCTCCGGGAAGAGAGAAAAGGCCGGGGCCGCGCGGGGCCGTCGGGGGGTGACAGTGAAGGAAAAGGTCGCGTGGAGAGGGAAGCGGCCCCCGGCCGGCTCGGCTTTGCCGCCTGGCGAAGGGGACGGGAGGAAGTCCTCCGGAGCCGCCACTGAATCGTAGCTGGATTCTTTCAATGAAACCACGGTGTGAACTGAAACTGGATTAAACCTTAGGTGTAACCACAGGCAGAAGTAAAGTAGCCTCTGAAGGGGGCTCAAAGCGGCTGATAAAGAAAATGAATGGTCACTTTGCTGCTGCACAGGAGCAGCAGCAATGGCAAAGAAGGGGGGAGGAGGGCCACAGCTTTTAAAATACAGGCTCCAGGGCTTTCCTTTCCCTGTTTAAAGTTCCGAACCTTCAAAGGCCTGAAATTGCGCAAAATTGCAACATTTTTTAAGGTGTGAAGTGCTTACAGCAATACAATGTATCTTTAAGGACTGGAGGTTTATAGTGGGTGTTTGAGGGTGGATTTTTTCAATGAAGGAAACCCTAAACATGACGTGCTTCTAATACGTTCAGCCATTGGTTACAGTGCGATTGGGGGGGCGGGACAGCCTTAATACTGAATCTCATCCCAGAACGATACTGTCCACACAGTAAAAAATTAAACACGTGTCAAGGGCATGTTCCGGAGTGAGACCTGTTGAGATCAGGATTTATTTCAAATCGGGATAACGTGGTTTATCACGGAAATACCGCATTAAGCCGAAGTGACGTGTGCACGGCCCGAAATCAAAACGTTTTGAATTCGAGATAACGACGTCGTGGGGATGCGGCCTATGTGTCTCTCAGTTGAAACAAGATGGACTCTGTCTGACTGAAACTTTGAAGCTTAGGCTCTTTATTTTCTCTTGCTTCGAGGAATTCAGCTTTCTTTTGTCTCTTTGTGTTCAACTTGATGGTACTTGTTGCTTTTATAATGCTTTGTTGTTGCTTTGTTACTGCCTAAGTTGCTTTATATATACCTAAGTAATTAATAAGGATGGCCTAAATGCTGCCTTTAACTCTAAGATCATAGGCCTTTCTTATTCCCTTGTTCAGTAAACTCTCCTCAGAAGAGAGTTGGAATGTACCAAAACATAACCAGTTACAGGGATGTTCTCACAGCTCCACCCAACCAGGACTAATACATTTTAACCTGCACTGAGGGGTTTTCTCTTTAGAACTTTTGACATTAAATAGCAAATTGAGACAGGGCAGCAGAACCATAACAAGTCAGACTGTTGGCTCATCCAGACAGGGGGAATGTAGCACCATTACGGTGCTGCCATCAACCCCACCATACATCTGCTATTTCCTCCCTAAAAAGCACTAGAAACTATTGCTGGAAAACCCAGTGCTGATTGCAAGTTTTCCAACAATAGCACTTTTTACTTACCTTAAAGACAGAGCCGCCATTTTAGTTTCATCCACTGTGCATGAGTAGAGGCCAAAACAAGCACCCATGCATACATGGAGGTGCTGACATGCACATCTGGGCATTTGAGGTGCCCAAATGTCTGATGTGCATGTCAGTAAAACACACAAAGACACAGTGGCCACCTTGCTGTCTAGTTAGGTGGTAACTGCAGAGGGAGGATTTCCCACATTCCCACCTCCTACAGGAATATCTGGCTGCTGTCTGGACACAGTCAAAGAAGTAAAAGGGAACAAGGATTAGAATGGCAAGGGGCAACATGGCATATAAACATGATCCCACAATTGCCTCATGCCATGTCCTGTCAGACATGAGCAGCAAACCCTGCTGGCATGAACATCTGGCAGGCCGCACAAGATCAGCCGGCTAGGGATTTGGGGGAGCCAGATAAGCGTCCACCCCCTTTCTTCTGTGGTTTCTCATACATCTAGTTGGCCCTCAGAGGTCTCCAATTACATATGGAACTCACCAGCCACATAGGTAAGTGGGACTATTACAGGGAACCCAGCGTCATTGTTCATATTCTGTAATAGCATTGAATTGTTTGGGGTTTTTTTACATTTCAGTCAGCACTGTACTAGGAATGCCTTGGATATGTCTAGCATTCCCAGTATTATACTGAGAGGATCACAGGGCTTACCTTGTGTCTGGAAGCAGCTGTAAAACAGGATCCCTTGAGCCTGCGCCTGTATCACAGTACACATGGGCTAGAAACTCATACCTCTAGAGAAGAGTAGAAGAGAAAGTGCTCCACGCGTGCGCTTACTCTGACCAATCCCATCCTTTTCCAGCTCTGGTGAGGCTTATTCACCTCTTTATGGTGCAAGCAGGGGCACATGACACACCACACAAGTGTGCTGATGTGTCAAATGACATGTCAGCACCACCGAGCATGCATGGGACATCAACATTGTCCCGGTGACAGCACATGCACACTGGTGCCAGCAGCCGGAGGAAAGATGGCAGTGCCTGGATACACATGAGCACAAAGGTAAGTGTCTGGGTGCATGGGGGAATGGTTTGGCATGACGGGGAGTGGAATGGGAACGGGGCTGGCTGGATTTGGACTATTGGCAAGTTTAATGGGAACTCTGGTTCCCTAGTCTGAATCTACTCCGGAACGCACCTATCATCTTCAGAGCCAGCCTCTGCATTCTTCTGTGGCCAGGAACTAAATTCTTGGCCTACAGTACTCTGGGGGATCCATTTCAATAGTGCAATTTGGTACACCACTGAAATGGGTCCCCTGGAACACCAAAACAGGCTGGCATGCACCCCATCCGCATGCTTCCTTGTCTGATTTACGCAATGCTAGAGCAGTAGTAGTAGTACACCAGTAGTACACCAGACAAGATGACCATTTTGAGACACAGAATACCTGCAGCCACCCCAGCATATTCTGCACTACTGGCAATTATGGAAAGGGACGTGCTTGCAATAAGCAGCTGTCTTAAGTAACAATGCTGATCTTTTTCAAGGAACAGCTATTAGTGGAATTGGTGAAGTAACAACCACCACCACCAATTTTTTAAAAAAATCAACAGTCAGCAGAGAAGAACGTGGGCGCTTCTCTTGAAGCAGAAGTATTGCTCCACTACACAATTGAATGGGTTTCCTGTGGCTGGCAATATGAGCTCACATCTGGCAATGAAAGCCTGCGATAGGAAGAGAGGACTTCTTTAATAGGAGGAGGGGGGAAATCGAAACAACCATATATGTAGGAGAGTTTTCTAAACTTCCCTATATGGGCTCCTGTTTCTTGCTCTGCACTGCTGGTGGGCCCACAGAGATGAATCAAAGAATTTATTGATCAGTCCAATGACTGTATCATAAACTACAGAATCACAAGGCAAATGGTGATTAAAATGCAAATTAAAATAAAAAATAAATCCAAGTCCTTGGCAAGATTTTAGCTGCTTTCACCAACCACCAGCACCATCACGGAGCATTCTGGTCACTCAAGAAAGTATTCACTTCTGGATTTTCTCTTATAACCTATTCATAACCAGAGAGAAAAGTGATTCTATTTTAGCTGGACTATGGTTTTCAATAAATCTGACTCAAAGTGAAACCTGCAAATCATATAGCTTAGTATTTTAGTTTAGGTAGTAAAATCAGGTAAACCATATTGCTTTCCTTTCTTGAACAATAAAGAGGGTGCGAAGGATGCAAAAACAAGAAGTGAAAGAGAGCCCAGAGAGCTGCAGTTCGACTACTAACCAACTGCCCTCGCTCTTCAGGGTCAGCCTTGGTGCGCAACCAACTGAAACCATCCTGCCTTGTGGAGATATACTTTGTTTTGCTGCAAGGCCGCATATGCAGTGAAGTGATATGAAGCCAAAGAGGGTCCACTGCTTTGAAGAGTTAAGCACACAAAGACCTGCATTTGGAGATGCAATCTGATCTAATATTTAAGTCCTAGGCAAACTGCAACTGAGAGGAAGTGATAAAGAGGACTTCCTGCACAAACTGCCTGAGATAACACTTTCCATGGGTTGGAGAGAGAGAGAGAGAGAGTGAAAAGTCAGACAAATTGAGAAGTTGTTCTGTTCAAATACATGACCTTTTCTTTTTCCACATGACTATTGTGAAAGTCAGAAGAGCTTGAATTGCCTTCATTCTATGCCGACTTCTGCAAAGGCTGCTCACATGTTTCTATAAATTTATCTGTTTACCAACTTATGTAAAGGATGTGAAAGACAGCCTCCATAGGATAGCGGACTAAAATGTTGGGCCAGTTCAAATCACATACATAGTGTGTAGAAGGTGTGGCTTCATTTTCCAGACCCAATTCACAAATGGGTCTCCCAGGGGCTCCAAGACTAGGAATTTTTGTTCCTAGGCATCAGAGCCCTCAGAGGCTAGCTCCAAAGCCTGAGTGAACTTTGGGGCTGGGACAGCGGTTAGACAGAATCAGCCATCCCAGTCGAGGGACCGATCGTCTGATCCAGACTGCCTCCAGAAAGCAGCTAGATAGAGCACAAGGAAGCAAGAATGCATCATATTGGTCCCCAGCTATTATTGTGCTGGCCACAGCGCATTTTGGTAACGTGCAATCCAGGCAGTTTGGCTGCCATCGAATTCCATCTCCATGCATGTGTGGTCAGCTGTTTCAGCCTCCACATGTCTACTGAATTGCCATGCCACCCAAAAAGGCAAGTGCGTTCCTAAAAAGTGCTACAACTGGAAAACCCCAACCAGTGTTGGGCTTTCCAGCTACAGTTAAAAGTGCTTTTTAGGAGCAACAAAGCAGGGCTACCGTGGGGATGGCCTATGATATATGAGGCAACCCCAACCATAAGAGTATCGTAATAGCACTATCATCATTCTGTCCAGATGGGGGCCCAGATTTCCCGTTCTGGATCAGAAGGCCCCTAAATCTTCATGCGGGAGTTTTAAGATTTTCTTTTTCCTATATGTGAACCTCTGTAATATCCATGCTTTATTCCAGAATATCCAAGTATAGTGGAATAAGTAACCAACATCTGGATGCAGTTTCGGTGATGAATTGGAAGGACAATAATGAGCACTTTGGGAAGAAAAGGATATAAATGTCATAAATAAAAAGTCTCCCAGAACTTGCTGCATATAGAGCGCGTCCAGACTTGTTAATACTGTGCAGCGGAATGAGCAGCTGCGTTGGAGGCATCACACACGACGATCGCTGGGTCATAACGGCGATGCGTTATACCAACGCTACTGTGAATTTACTTAATGCTGATATATCAGCACTCCCTGTGCAGTATTAAGAAAATTTGAATCTTCCTACCAGTCCAGACAGGACAGCGAGAACAATCAACAAGAGCTGGGAGGGCAGCTCAACTCCCATTGGCTGCCCCATCCCACATGGCACATGCACCAACGCAAACTCCTGCAGCTTCCGATGAGGAAGCTACAGGAGGCTGCTCTAGTCCAGACGGTAAGACATTGCTTCACAGCAGGTAAGCTGCAAATTTTCCTACAGCTGCAAATTTTATTCTGCTAGTCTGGAGGGGGCCATAATCAATGAAAATAAGAATTAATGTGATATCAATCCTTGTCTAAAGAGCATCACCAGAAATCAAGAACGATGGGAGCTACAGTCCAGCAATACTTCTATGACATCACAGTGGCGAGCCCTATGACCAAAGCCAGAGCTGTCCAATGCCTTGTGAACCGGCTCCAAAATGCCCAGAACTGGCTCGTGCTGGGTAGCTGATATCGTTTGAAGAATATGATTTAGCAGCAAATCACTTTTTGATCTCCCCTATTCTGCTAGCCACTACCGGGCATGGTCTGGCAGAATCCATAGTAACTTTTAAGGCACCAATACTGATTGCCCTAGAAGCCTGGCTAGTAGGAAACTGTACCTCTGAAAAAGATAAATGCATCCAGGATTTACACCTTTCTTCTGTCACCCTATATTTTGTGATTTTCCTTAATGTTATTAATTTGGTTAAAATTTTATTCTTGTGCAACAAATTGGTTTGTGGGGAAATTGCCATCTTATTTCTAGGATATTTCAGGGTTTTTAATTTTCTTATAAAATCCATTATACAAAGGACAATAGATCTGAGTGGAACATGCAAAGGAGCAATACTCTGCGCCCTCCTGCACAGCACAGTCTATGTAAGGCTACTCCATGAGTTGTGTACATTGCACATCCTAGCCCAGTACGACTCCAAACATTATCGACATTTGAAGTTCTCACCTAGAGCTTTTTTCAGCCACACACACCATTTCCAGGTGGACAGCCAAAAAGCCTGGCATGCTGGTCCGTGGGCTAGCATACTTTGAATAGTCCACTGATGGACTGTTTTTTTAACAGGTCCACCAGTGGAGTGGCTTACGGCATTGTATTCCATTCCATAGCTGTGTCCAGTGCAGACAGAGCTTTCTAGGGTGTAGGTCAGGGCCTTACCACACCCTATAGGCCAGTGCATCTGCCAATCTGGAAAGAGTTTCTGACTGTACAATATAAGCATGAATATTCTCAACTAAATGGTACCATTTTACTGCCCAGAGCAGCAAATTGACAGTGGTCCTTTGGAACAGCTT
The DNA here is from genome assembly GCA_023333525.1 of Aspidoscelis tigris stejnegeri. Classification (NCBI taxonomy): domain Eukaryota; kingdom Metazoa; phylum Chordata; class Lepidosauria; order Squamata; family Teiidae; genus Aspidoscelis; species Aspidoscelis tigris. The sequence goes on along the minus strand of JALMGA010000002.1, from coordinate 81,937,314 downwards.
AGCATGAAAGACAGTGAAGCATAGGAGATGAAGATAACCATTGCTACGGCTTGGTCATAGTAGTGATCCTACAATAGCTACTCAGCCTTTTATCTTAACCATGAATGACTTATTGTCTTCAGCTGTAGAACCAACATTGTTCAGCAGAAGCTGAAGTAGCTACTAAAAAGCACTTATTCCTTACTAAAGCATGGAAATCAACTACTCTTTTGCGTCACAACCTTACGCTTAAGGAAACAACTTCTGTATTGAGGTACTGCTAAGAAAACACTGTTTGAGAGTTGCAGAAAAAGCCCTTTTTTCCACTTAGGTTGATGATAAGAGCCCTGTGGTTTTAGATTAAGGAAGTGCACAAAAGACCTATGATCCTTTCATGCCTCTTATGGGTTCAGATCATTAGTTATGTCAGGTATAGGCCAGTGGTAAACCACATGCTTTACATTTAAGGGGCCTTATCTCTGGCATCTCCAGTAAAAGGATGTTCAGGTAAAAACAAGAAACAGCTTAGTGGCACCAGTGATTAAGGCATGCACTACAGTACAAATGTTTTAGGGACTGAATCCACTTCCAGAGGTACCTTAAGTGTCATGTTCAGATGCCAAATATACACTGAGTTTATCAAATTTGCATTTTCCATTCCATTCATCATATAGCATCCATTGAGTTACCAGGATGACCGACTTCTGTTCCCATGCTTAGAGTTACTTGCTGGAGTGAAAACTACCATGAGTATTGAGACTATCCTAGCCTCAGGGAACCAAAGGAGCTCTTTTTTGTCCTGGAAAATCTGCCAAGTGTTCTTATGTAGCAGGACTTTTTTCTTGTCCTCTCTCTGTTAAGCATAGGCTGCACCTCCACCACTCAGCAAAGGGACTTTAACCAGGGCTTTAAGGTGGTCACTCCCCATTACTGCAATGGCAATTGGTTGCCCTAATGACCTGGCTAAAGATGCCTTTGCTGCCAGAAGCAGCCCTAGCCAATCAGGAGGCGTGCAGCACGCAGGTGCGGAGCCTCCTGGGTCACCGCAACCACATATCGGGGCGACGCCGAAGAGGTAAGGAGGGGATTGCTCGGGCTCTCCCCTGGGGGGGCTGGGGAGGGCCTCGTAGAAGCTCCCCCTGGCTCCAGAAGCGGTGAGCCGCTGCTTCTGGGGCGAGGGCGAGCCCCAATCTTGGCAGGCCGGGGGAGGGCCCCGGGTAGGCACAGTTTCACTGTGCGGACGCATCCTAAAAGGATGCATTTTCACAGTGAAACACCCTTTAAGACTACATTATATCTAGTCTTTTTTTTAACCCCCATTAAGCACACATTAGAGACAGATAGGCGCTGACGCAGCCACCCCTGTCTGTCTCTAATGGGTACCACTGTGCGGACGCAGTCCACCCATTCCGTCTTTAATGGGTGCCGCTGTGTGGACGCAGTTTCCCACGTGCGTGCTTAATGGGTGTTACTGTGCGGATGCTCCATACTAAAAGCGGCTTTAAAAGGTGCCACTGTGTGGTTGCATGCTTCCACATGTGTCCTTAACGGGTGTTTAAGGGCATGTGCGGAAGCACCCAAACTGAATTATTCCAAAATGGGCACCTGAACCATGATTGCTGTAAATTTATCTGGAATAACATACCACCATCAGTCAAAACAATAATATTCTTTTTAAAATAGTAGGGAAAGAAATACAGAAACTGCAATAGCATAGGTCTGTTTATGACTCAGAAGAAGGTACTGTAGCTCAGGAAAAGAACAGAAGATCTTCTTGAAAGAAAGTTGTAGCTAACCACTTTTGTATTTTTGCAAAGAGAACTCCGCAGATGTGGCCCTTTATCCCCTGTACCTGCATCCAGTTTGAGGGCATTGGTACTTGTGTCTTACAACTCAAGAAAGTCCAAATGGAAGACAGAAAATCCACAAATAAAATGGATAGAAAGAAAAGGTATGAACAGTCAGACCTGAAGAAGGTTTAAAGGGCAGGTGTGACCACGGCAAGGATGTTTGCTGATTTTCTCTTTAGTTAACTCTGACATTGAGGCGAGCAAGGCTCCATTGCGGCTCAATGCTATGCAGCTTGCGGAAACTCAAAGGTTAAGATCTTCTAGTTTGGAAGTACAGTATTAAGGAACATCACCTGCCGACATCTGTCTGTCTGGCATCTCAATACTTTTATTTGGCTATTGATTTCTTTTGGTCCATCCATCCCCACCCAGAAAAGACAATATTAATTTATATGGAATAAAGTTTTGATGCAAATCTGGCTTCTCTTTTTCTAGTAGGATGACCAAACCATCCTTGGCTAGAAAAATTCTATTGATGTTCCTAGTAAATAAACTGTAATTTTAACAGATGCACAACTAACTAAGATCTGGAAGGAAGTGAAAGGCTGTTTTTGCATGGCATGAACTGGTACATGCCACCCAATGCCAATATCAGGCCCAATCAAGCAATACAGACAAAGATCTAGGGTGATTTCGCACTCCTTTCTTCCTTTCTTCCTTTCTTCCTTTCTTCCTTCCTTCCTTCCTTCCTTTCTTCCTTTCTTTCTTCAATAGCAGGGCTTTTCGCTGTGTAGATCCCATCAGAATGTGGTACTAAGAATTATGGGGTGCCAGAATTCCTTATTTTTCTTCTGAGAAATCTTCTCAGTTAATATGGAGCTACAGTAAGAACTGGATTTGGGGAGATAAAGTAGTTCAGAATAGAGAAGGGGATATAAGACAAAGGTGCATATTATCCCATTATATTTCACATGTACAGTGAATACATCATAGCAAAAGCAGAAATGTAGTAGTAACAGCTGAAATTTAAACTGGAAGTTAAAACATTAACAATTTCCAACATGCAGATAACATGATTCTGAAAGCGGAATGAAACAAAACTCCTTTGAAAAGTAAAAGTGAAAAAAAAGGTCAACCAGTATGGCCGCGTCCCCATGCAAGCTGTTTGGTGCTGTTTGGGCACCGATTGGGCTCTCTTGGGACCAGGTGTGGGACTTAGATCAAAACCCAGGCATCCCCATGCCATTTGCCCTAACATGGACTGGGGGTGGGCTGGGGGTGGATTCAGCCGTCCCCAAGCACACCTTGCTGGGATCATGATTTTGTTTTCTTTCCTAGGCAAGCTGCTTGCTTGCCTCGAAAGGGGAGTAAAAGCAAGGGAGTAAGGGGGTGCAGAGGCTTGAGTTTTCTCTCTTTTCCAGAGAGGCAACCTTATTGCCCCCCTTGAAAAGAGAAATCTCAAGCCTCTGCACCACCTCTTTCCGATCTGCTGACAGAAAGAGGCTTGGCTTTACTGCCGAAGTAAAGGATCACTTCGGCAGTAAAGCCTCTTTCTGTCAGTAGATCAGAAAGAGGGGGTTCAGAGGCTTGAGATTTCTCAAGCCTTATTGGCCCCCTGGAAAAGTGAGAAATCTCAAGCCTCTGCAACCCCTGTTCATGATCTCAGCTGACAGGACAGAGGCTTCACTTCACTTTGGGAGTAATTTCCACTCCCAAAGTGAAGGATCTTTCCTGTTAGCTGAAATGGGAAGAGGGGGTTCAGGACAGAGGCTTCACTTTAAAACTCAAACCTCTTTCCTGCCAGCTGAGATCATGAAGTCCAGCACCGTCCCTATGCACAGTCTCAGCTCACTTGGCAATGCATGCCGGGACCCCAAACTGTGCCGAAACTTGTTTTTTCAGGTACCAAATTTGGTCCTGGTCTGGCACAGTTTGGGGCGATTTGATCTGCTTTCCAAGGACCAAATCGAAAACGCATGGGGACGCCCCCTTCCGAGACCGGGTTCGTTACCAGACCAAATGTGCATGGGGCTGCGCCCAATGTTTAAGGAACTGACAGATGATAGTGAAGAAGCAGAGGTACTAGTAAACAGCTTTGTTCTCTTGGGCTTCATCCAGACTGGGGGAATGTAGTAAGGATTCATATTCAAAACCTCTTTGTCTACTCTCTTAAATTGTGGTTTGTTTGTTTGTTTGTTTGTTTGTTTGTTTGTTTGTTTGTTTGTTTTGCTCAAAGAAAATCTTCTGAGGATACATCCAAGGAGATACATGTGGGATGCTACTTCTTGAAGGCACTTCAAAATCAGCCCCAAAATCTTGCATTGATAAAGTTTGCTTGAGATTTAGATAGATAGAAAAATTTAAAGACACCTATCTGGAACCAAAATCTTTGCATTTAAGATGGAGTTGCTTCTGGTCCTCCAAACAGGGCAGACAAGAAGCAGCATTGCCAGCAGGAAATGCAGGTAAGAGCAGAGTAAAAAGATGCTGGTAGGGAATGCCATGCTCCCACTTCAGGTGACGGAAGGAGCAATCTTGCTTTGTTGCTTCCATCCCAGTCTGGAGGTATCCAGTGCTTAGGAGAGAGGGGAGGGGCAGACTGCTGTGTGAACAATCATGCTTTGAAGCCTTTTCTAAGCCGCCTCAGAGGTGCTTTTATTTGCTGTGACTGATCGCAGCCCTAGTCTCATGTGCTAAATGGACACTTTGGAGCATGGAGTTCCACACGCCATCATTACTGAATATAATTAGTGCTGGACGATTCACTCAAACAGATTCATTATATAAACAAGAAGCGTTACTTTGCTTGTTAATTACAAAAAATGTATTTGTAGTCACTACGTTAAAATAGGGCACTAAAGCTGATTCGTTTAAAGATGAGTAAAAAAGCACACTGGTTACAGTTCTGCTTTCTTGTTCCGCTTATTTACTGCTATATGTCTATATGTAGCTAACTGAGAAATCTATATTTCACTCCTGTTTATCTAAATGTTGCTTTAAAGTACAGAACAATTTTTTGCACCCTTTCTGATATATGCTGTCATAAACCCATTTCCCATATCCTGATAGAAAACTGACTCCGAACCGATTGCTGTAGTTGCCTCTGGCAGCTGAAAAGCCTGCAAGTAAGCAGTACTCTGGAATAAGTAACCCTATTCCAGAGTAATCACTCTTTGCCCAGCTGGGCAACAGTAGGGAGCAAGCAAATGGACTTATCTGTCTGGACACCACGCTCCTGCTATTGGTGTACCCTGTATATCAGGGTACTTCAAAGTCTGAAATACCCAGAAGTGTTCGATCATCTCTTGCACTCATGGACTACCACTTAGGGGGCTCACACGTGCATGGAGGCTATCTCCAAGATGGCGGCCCCTAGGAGCAGCATCCAGGCAGGTACCACAGATTGTTCCTCCAATATCCCAGAGCTATGTTGGAATTGTCACAAACACATCTGGCAATCCCACATTTCCCCTGGTTACTAGTGAGTGGAGGCAGTCTGTGTTTGCCCATGTCTACCTTTTATAGGGCAGCTTTCTCCTCAGCTGGTGCCCCTCCTCCCCCCCAAATCAGTTGTGTGTCGTGTCACCTGGTCACTGTGGCAACGGCATCATGTATGCCCATTGACACCAGTGCTCCAGTGCTGTGATCACCTCTAGGATAGAGGTGAATCATGCCTTTAGGAATCGCATCTCGCTGGTGCTTGAGGAAGTGTTGGCTAGGTTTGGCATGGATCCGGGATCCCAAAGTGCAGATGCAGGGTCCATACCCCCAATTCACTTCCATGGGATCCTGTCCCAGGAAATTGAAGGTGCCAAAAGGCCCAATGTCAAACCGGTCTAGAACCTCCTTTCTACAGAAAAGATTACTACTTTACTTCTTATCAACATCTAGTACATTACTTGTTCTCCATAATTTCTTTGCTTTTTTAAAAAGATGAAAATAATATTTGGTTTCTTTCTGATCCCCATGAGTCATCCCTACATTTCTTAATGATCTGTTCACAATTACAGTACAAGCCATCAACACTCAGGTCTCAATACTAAGAAAGCAATTGACTTTTCAACTCCCATAGAAAGGCTGTTTCTAACAAAAGTCAAATTTGGATGACCTCCTAGTATAATATTCTTAGTTTGCAACTTTTTTCCCCAGCCTTCTACACAATAGCTTTAAAATGCCCCTTTCTTATTTTCCAAAGGAATGCAATTGATTTCTGGGGAAATAACTGTGTAAAAGAGAAGAGGCAAGCTAACTGTCCTTGTATTTCAAAGAGGCTAAAGTTCAGGCTGGCTTGAATGATTGCAATTCATGCTGATTAGATAACTGTAAAAATGTCCTAGACTCTCTCAGTGTACACATATTTGGTATTTTAGACAAGCTTTTATTTGGGTCTGTTTTCCCTAGTATCACGCAACTGACTCATTGATTATCCAGGACACAGCAAGCCTGCCAAGTTAAGATGAATTCTATGGTAAATCATTCATTACATGCTAGTTAGCTTTATTTACTGAACTTTCAGGTGATCATAACCCAGCTAGGAACTGTTATTTTGTATTTTTATCCCATTGACCAAATAGTTGAATTTCTCTTGTGGTGTATCTTTTTCCAGTTTGCAGTGTTTTTGCTGTAAACTTATATATATATAAACTCCCCAGAGTAGAAATTTAATAAGATTTAGAATACTAACATAATTTGGACAAAAGAGACATTCAGATTATAAAATTACAGGACCACTATGTACTGAAACAAACGTTAACTGCACAAACTGTAATTCTTAAAAAATGGAAGGTTCCAAAATGAACGAACAATTCAGCTTTTGATACAAGTATTTAGGAGAACAATTAATGTTTGAATTCATAAAGGAACTTAGGATGTGCTATACAGGACAGCCGTCAAAGAATTCCACGATGGAGAATTGGAAAACAGTTGCTGCCTTCTGTGACTACAGCTAGGGAGAAACTATAGTTCAGTGGTAATGAAAACAAGCCTGGCAAGCAAAGGATTACCAATTTAATCCTAAACCTCTCTCCAGAAGTAGGTAATGGCAAACTGCTTCTGTATCTTTGCCAAGAAAACTGCATAGAGATGCCCATTGGGGGCACTCATCCAACCAACTAGAAGTAGGTCACGATTCAGTGGTACCCACTCTTGCTGCTTTCAGGTTTGTAACTCAAAACTTAAGTATTCAGTTGAGCACTGAAAGCAACACTGTGATATGACATTCAGAATTCAGCTAAAGTGGATGTTCTGTTGAGTTGCTTATGGTTGCAGTTGGCATATGCCAATCAGTAGCATATATCCTGCGATAGGGGCCTGCAGAATTTTCATATGCCTGATTTTGTATGAGCAAGTTCAGAGTTTCTTCTGTAAATCTGTATAGTGAAATTGATGGCCATTGTGAAAACTTTAATTCCCCTCCCCCCTTTAAATCATGGGCATCCATGGCCAATCTGGGTGTTCTCTGCAGGATGTTCAGTTCTTTTCAAACTGAAACTGGAGAAACTTCTTTTTAAATGCCATTCCAGGTTCAGTACCTTTGGGGAGTCTTGCTTATTTCTATCCAGTGCAAGTGAGATTTCCGTTCAACAGGGCTGCAAACACCATATTTTTAATTCCTGCAGTTTGAATGCCAGTGGACTCATGCACTGCATAGAATGTATCTGTAGGATATTATTATCAAAATTTGTTTCTCCTATACTTCCCCCAGAGTTCAGAAAACCTGGGGTGTGGGCAGAACAACAAAAACAAAACTGTACATTTCTCGTTACAAATGGCAGTCAATAGTTTTTCCAATACATTAAGGGCTCCACATAATTTGAAGGTGTAATGACTGTTAAGATTGCTGTTTCCTTATTTTTTCCCTTTTTCTTTGCTTACCATAGACGTGTTTTCTGTGAGTAATTTTGTTGTTTTAAAATCTAATATTGGTTCTCATTTATATTTTTTAACTCATGTTTTTACTCTGTTAACAATTATTGTTTTGGGGACTTTATATTCTATTATTGTTGTTATTTTGAACTGTTAAGACTTCAATTGAAAATATTTTTTTAAAGGAAGAGAAAAAACAGAACAAATAAAGCTGAGAGGAAGAAGAATAAGAATTGTCTTTTCTACCCTGCCTTTCTCACCTGTTTAAGGGGATTCAAAGCAGCTGACAAACCTTCTGTTCTTCTCCCCACAACAGACACCCTGTGAGGTGGGTGGAGCTGTGAGAGCTCAGAAGAGAGCTGTGACTAGCCCAAGGTCACCCAGTTGGCTTCATGGAGGAGTGCGGAATCAAACCCGGTATTCCCATATAAGAATCCAGCTCCCTAACCACTAGACCAAACTGGCTCACAGAAAGGTCTGTCACAGTTTTATCCAGGGTTCAGTTGGGTTCGGTTCTTAAAGAGACAGTACATGATTTCTATCTTCTAAAACATAACTGAACACTACTATCTGGTCCCAATGGGGGCAGCACAGTTACAGGCTGCCTCCAGATTTGCAGAATAAAACCACAGTTAGAGGCAAAAGTGCAGCTTACCTGCTACAAAGCAACAACCGACCATCCCAACTAAAAAGCAGCTCCGTTGCTTCCTCCTCAGAAGCTGCAAGAGCTGCGTCAGCATGTGTGGTCATGTGGGATGAGGCAGCCAATCAGTATTGAGCTTCCCTCCTGCCTCTCCTTTGTCTCTTGTTGCCATTCTGCCTGGACTGGCAGGAAGATTTGAATCTTCTTTATACTGCACAGCTAGTGTTCTCTTACCAGCATTAAGGTAAGTGCACAGTAGCGATCTGATAATGCGCCACGACAACAATCCATGGATCGTTGTGTGTGACGCCCAGATCCCAACTGCGCATTCCGCTGTACAGTATAAACAAGTCTGGACGCAGCCATAGAAAAAAGCAGAGTGGCTCCTTATACATTGCTGGAGAAGAGAGCAATCTAAGAAGAAAAGTGGTTTTCCATCAAGGTACTCACGATTGGGTGATAACAATGCTCCCCTGTTGTCCCTTCTTAAAGTTCTTAACTTGCCACTGAACATCAATATAAAGTGGGCATGCTAGATTTATTTTAAAGGGACAAAAAAGGTATATGATGAATTGTTGTATGATCAATCCATCAATATGTGGATGCAGAAATCCTGGTAAAAGCAAAAAGAGGCCATTAATCAGCTGTCTATCCAAGAGCACTGAAGCCATATCAAATGAAGCATTAAACTACTAATCTTGAAAATGTCGACAAACACTGGCTAATTGACTGGCAAAAGCCCTGTTGAGTCAAATATTTAGTTTTACATTAAATCCGTATCCAGCATTAGAACATTTCCTTTTGATTAAAACAGCTAAAATGTGTTTTTTTTCTGCTCCATTTCCTACATCTAATTTATGCTCAGGGTTGACTCATTTTCTAATAACATTACAAATGTATCAGCAAACATGCATAAAGGGGAACATGTATGATTAATTCATACTTCTCAATTTGCAAAGGATGCTACTATGGCATAACCGAAGCTATTTGACTTGGCTGTAAACAATTAAGTCTTCTGATTGCTTAAATAAACAGTCATCTAGAACTGGTGATTAGCTGGACCAAGAGCACACAGTTGCTAATTTAATTTTAGACTCATTAGGAGTTAAAAGGCAATCTGCTGCTACATTTACAGGCAGTATTAGCAGAGCAATTATACATCAGCATCATCTAATATGATCCTGAATAACCCCCACTAGTAAAGGAAATTTTAAAGATGACAGCCAGTTTAAGAGACAAGGGAGATTTACAGTAGACTTTTTTTTAGTCAGGATATTGTGATTTTTTTTTTCTTTTTTTACAAATATGTTTATATGCAGGAACTCCCTGTGATAAAATTTCTGCCAGACAGTATAGACTATAAAATATTTTGCTGGAAAGGATAAAAAAGAGCAGTGCTTATTGCTTGCAAGCCAAACCAAACCAAACTTTTGAAGATATTTGTTCCTCTGGATTCATCATGATTTGAAGAAATCTAAACAGGATCTTGCTAGTTCCACAATGCTTTTCCTTTTGTACCTGTTTACTCACTTTCTTTCCTAAAGAATTCCATTAGAAATCAGTCCTTAAAGCTTAAAATGAGTAACTGTATACAGGGATGAGTAAAACTGCTAGTCATCAAATGCTTAAAGTTCCCTTTGGATTAATGTAATGGCTTCCTTAAAACATGGGCATTATGTATCTGAAGGAATGTTGGATCCTGCAAAAAGCTGCCATAGTGTTCAGATGAACAAAGGTAGCTCTGTTGCTAACAGAGTGCAACTTTCCTCTGTGATCTCAGTGGCAGTGGTATGCGTGGGAGTCTTCTCTGTGGTGGCCGACCCCTCAGAGATAAGTCAGATGCAACCAATATATGCTTTTCACATATTGGGTAAGATATACCTGTTTGCCTGTTTGGTTTGGACAGTGGATGTCTTCAGTCATTCTACCTTGTTGTTCAATTGTACTTCTGTCTTATTTATTAACGTTTATTGGTTGGTTCATGCTTCTATGTTACAAATGTATTATAATTCTTTTTTTGTGTGTGCATGTAATTCAAAAGCAGGAGCTGTTTTCATGTCTGTAAGATAAGAACAGCAGCTGCTGTTTCAAGTTTCAAGATACTTTCTTCCATTCTTCACATGATCAAGAACTTCACCTTGGAGAAGTTTCCATCTCCACAGATCAACACCTGTTTTGACGAGGATGAAACTGGAGCACAGCATCTGGAGAGCTCCAGGTTCTCCACAGCATCCATCCATCCATCCATCTATGCATTCATTTGTTTATTTGTTAAACTCATATAGCTGCCTAATAACTAAGGTCCTCTTGTTACAAACAATAAAGACATAGAGCAAGACATAAACTATAGAGGAAAAGGATAAAACAAAACAATATATTAAAACATTAGGATTAAAGTAAATAAAAACTAAATTATCAGACTCTGCTAACAAAAATGACTAAAACATATAATGATGGTATATGTCTCTGCAGAGGCTGCCACTGCCAGGTTCAGCTCATTTTTCTCCTCTCACCTTTGGTCCCAACAGAGAAAAGCAATAATCAACACTGGGACGAAATCCTAGGCTAAAACACAAGAAGAGGGAACTAATGCTGAGTAAGCTGCAAAGTTCAGTTGGGTCAATCACCACAGGAGCACCAGGATGTCCACCTCTTTCAGTGAGCTGGAAGCACCTCCCTTTTCTGTAGGAGTTCCCTGTGGTTCTTGAACCTGCCACTGATCTTGGGGCACAGAATGTTCAAGCTGCCAAAATGAAGGAAGTTTGACACTGAATAACAAGACTGAAGACACAGAGATGGAGAACAAGTCTGTTAGACCATCAAGATGCAGACACAGGGGCCTCATCCCCACGGCATCGTTATCTCAAATTCAAAACGTTTTGAGTTCTCCTTGGCCAGACGGCAGTTCGGCTTAACACGCTTCTTCCGTGTTAAACCACGTTAAACCGTTTTAAAATAAATCCTGATTTCAAGAGGTCTCACACCGGATTGTGCGCTTGATACGTGTTTCATTTTTTTCTGTGTGGACAGTACCGTGTTAAGGGAAGAGAATCCGTGTTCAGGGTTTCCCTCCTCCAATCGCAATCTACCCAATGGCTGTCCATATTCTGCGGACGTCATTGGGGGGGGGGGTTTCCCTGCCTGATCTGAAGCAAAAACTTTTTTCGGATCACTTGTTCTCTTGCAAGCCTGAACTTCTTGGAGCAGCCTTCACACAGCAGCGCTACAGCTCCTGAGTGCGTGCGGAGAGTTGGGGGGGGAGAGACGGAGAGGAGGGGATTGGGCAGGAGGAGGCTATCAGCGTTTGGGATTCCCCTGGGGCGGGCAAGAAGAATTTGGCTGAGGGAGCCCGGCTGCAGAAAGCCTAGCTAGTCTTCCCCTCCTGGGGAGGGAGCGAGCCGGTAGACACACACACACATAGGCAGGCTTTCATGACAGCTATAAAATCAAACACCCTCACACATGTTTAGGATTCCCTCCCCCAATAGCTTGCTTCCAAAGAGTGATTTCATTGAAAGAATCCAGCCTCGAAACAGCCACTACCTCCAAAGCTACACTGTAGCGATGTAGCTTAATAACAATGTTGCAGTTTTGCGCAAATTCTGAACTTTAAAAAGGGAAAGGAAAGGAAAGCCCTGGAGCCCCATCCACTTCACCGGACCATCCCAGGATTTTTTTAATTTAATTTTTTTTGGGGGGAGAGAAAAAAGAAAGAAAGAAAAAATTCCCCAGAGCGCTGCTGGCTGGCTCTCCCTCCTTCCCTCCCTCCCTCCTTCCCTCTCTCTCTCTCTCCCCCCCCTCTTTCCTGCTGACAGAGAGATCTAGTTGGCAGCAGCGCGGACACATTGCTCGCTGGCTCGCCTTCTCCTCCGGAGCCATGGAGCGCTCCCAGGCCACCGGCACCGATCCAGACCTGGCGCGGTGCGAGCCCTGAGCGGAGCCCCCGAGGAAAGAAGGAAGGAGGGAAGGAAGGAAGGAAGAGAGGAGGCGAGCAGGCCTCGGGCAGGGGGTCCCCGGTGGAGCTGAGTGCGCCAGAAGGACTCGGGCAGGGGGCATCCCAATGACAGCTGATCAGAACAAAGAGGCAAAAAAGGCATGCATGACACACAGGGAAGGGAGGGTGGGATCCTGGGAGGGAAAACCAATCACAGAGAGAGGGTGGGCAATGGGCGGGAGGACAATGCTGCCATGTGGACTCCGAGTATTGATTCCGCGTTAAGGCTGCAATCGGAATGCCCTCGGAACCGGATCAATTTGCAAGTCATGTGGACAGCTTTGTTCCGGTTCAGTTATTTCGAATTATTTAAACCGAAATAACACATGCCGTGAAGACGCAGCCAGGGAGAGGGCATCAGGGCTTCTCCTACTGTCATCACTCCCATAGGAAGAAAGAGATTAGGATTTTGGGGAACTATCTGACAGCCAAATTTAAACATATTTTGGTCTCTGTCCTGGATGCCTCAGACAGTTTAAAAACAAAAACAAAAAATGAAAGAAAGAAATGGAAAGGTCAGCTTTCAAAAGACAGTTTTATAGGGATAAGTACTGTAAGTTTCTTTTTCAGAAGATGAGTCTCTGGGTGTGTCCCCATAGGCACTTTAATCCAAAATTGATTCGAATTTAAGAAGGATGACTTAGTAATTAATCCAAATTTGGCACCCAGATGTCCCAATGCAATTCCTTATTCCTGGATTTTATGAGGACTATCCTGCCTAAATCCAGAGATAAAGAAGTCTTGATGAAAACAGGACATACCCTTTTTGGAGCCAAGTTTGCTTGTTTTCCACAACATCGGGACAATACTGGGCTATTTGGGGTGGAGGTCTAGCCACCTAGCCAATGGCAGCCAGTTGTGGGTGGTTTTTCATGGATGTAAAAGAACATAAAAGAAGCCCTGCCTGATCGGGCCACAGCCCATCTAGTCTAGCATCCCACTGCATATGGTGGCCCACCAAATGCTCATGGGCATCTCAAGTAGAGACAAGGACAAACCTTTTCCTCCTCTCAAATCCCAGCAAATGGCCTTAGAAGAGTCCCACTTCTCCCCCCCCACACACACACAGCCTGAAAGATGTACCTAGGCATTCATGCTAGTAGCCATTGATACATCTGTCATCCATAAATTTGTATAACCCAACCTTAAAGCCATCTAGGCTGGTAGCTGTTACCACCTCTTTGGGCAGCAACTTCCATAAACCAATGACCCTCTGTGTGAAGACATACTTCCCCTTGTCAGATTCGACTCTCCTACACATCAGGTTCATAGAGTGCCCCCTGGTTCTAGTGTTTTCTATACCATGAATAATTTTATATACTTCAGTCAGGTCCCCATCTCCCCAGTCCCCCATTATAACTACCCTATCTTTTTTGGGATACCTCTTTTACCAATTGTTGATTTCCTTTGGGTGTTTGGTTGGGAGGACGATAGCATGTCCTATTGTTAGGCTTCCTTTTTGGCTTGGTATTCTTACTCACACCTCTTCTGTGGAAGAGTCAAACTCACCTAGACATTCCAGTTTGTAAGATTCTATCTCTTCCTTAATATACAAGGCTACACCACCTCCATGTCACCCTTCCCTGTCTTTCCTGTACAGTTTCTAACCTGGGATGACTGTATCCCATTGGTTTTCACTGGTCCACCAGGCTTCACTTATACCAATAATATCAATCCTTTTATCCATAAAGCTCCCACCCTCACTTGCCAGGCTCGCAAAAGCTCCATACAGTACGAAAAAGGCAGAAATGGCTTGTCTTTTTTAAAAGGACTTTAACATTTTGGCTTGAAACATATGGCTTTTGAAGAAAGATGCTTAGGAAGCCTGAAATACTTTTTTGAAAATGATACATTTTAGAAAAGATACATGTATCACACTGGGTTAGATGCTGGAAAGGGAGAGGAAAGAGAAAGTAATTCCCTTTGTGTTTGCTTCTTTTACAGCAGGCAGGGTTTGCATGGAGGGGGGTTGGAAGTCCTTTTTTTAACATTCCCTCACAGCTGTGGAAGGGTTTGCATGGGGATGGATTTAAAAGCCCTTTTTTAAATGTTCCCTCACAGCTGCAGATTAGTTCACTTTTTGCCGGTAATCTCAAAGGGGCACATGAAAAAGAAAGTATCTGAGGCTAGAATTTATTTTTAAAACTTCCATTTCACCGTTTTATTGCAGACAGAGTTTGGACAGGGGGAGGATTTAAAAGCCCTGTTTATACGTTTTAAAATTGTCCCAAAACCAGGACTAATAGGGACAGCTATATTTGGATTAATTGACAAGGACTCAGTACAGAATAAAAATAGTCCTAATGGGACTAAAAAATTAGTCCAAACAGTACTGAGCTCACATTAAAGAACCTACCTGGGGACGCACCCTCTGGGGTCTTTGGAGGAATTTGGTGAGCAAACTGCTCAAGCTTGCCATGTTTTCCTTTGCCCAATTCACTCAATCCTGTTCTCTGATAAGAGAAAAAAAAAGGAGTGCTCAGACAAAAGGAAAGTCAAGGATCCCTTTGCTTTACTGTTACTTTAATTCAGATGAATTTTGTCCTTTATTATTAAGGGTATTATCTGTCCTGTATTTGGATCAAAAGGAAACTCCAGCTACCCCATCTGCTTCTAGGCAGGCTCTGTTATTTCTTAAAATGTAAACACAGAGAGCTTACGGCTGAATGAGGCATCCAAAAGATACATAAAATCTGGACAAGCATGGTCAGGAGATTGTACAGTTTTGATAAACAGGAGGAGAAACTTCTAGCCACGATTCTGGTTGATAGCCACAAAAGGGTCATTGGTCACTGAGGTCCCAACACCCTAGTATAGATAATGATCCTTAAAAGATCTTCTAGATAAAAGGATGGAAGTGCATTTAAAAGGCAATGTTGCATCTTCTTCAGAGGTTTTTAAGGCCTTTACTGTGTTTTCTTTGTTTGCTAGGGTGACCTTCCTTTGGGCACAGAAACTGTGCACTCTTCCATTCTTGCCATTTGATATGAAATTCACCTTTCATTTCCAAAGCTAACCTAAACTCAACTTCCTTTAAAGGATGTGTGGGTTTTTGTTTTTGTTTTTGTTTTTTGAGATGAGGCTCTCAGTTGTACCTTGGATTTTGTTATAGGACGTGACCTAGACTTGTGTAGTAAGTGGGGAAATTTGCTCAGTCCAGCCACAAACAATAGTGCTTCCTGATCTTAATAACAATCAAATAGCACGTATTTCCATTAAGATCAGATGAGCAGCAAGCAAGATAAGCCTCAGAGGCAGTTTCTTCTGAATAAAGAATAATTGTTTTTATTTAAAAAAATAGTAAAAACGGAGAAACAGCAAATTTGGGCAGGACCTGCACAAAGCACTATCAAATGTATCAAAATACAAGAACATAGATGCAAGGCTTGACCAAAGAAAATGATAGGCTTTACTCTTTACTCTAAAGCTGCTGAAGAAGTGTTCTGGTTTTATGCAATAATAATACCATTGCAGTAAGTCTAGATGAAGCACAGAGGGAGCTATCTACACTTCAAGTGCTGGTGCGGTCCCCAATCAGACCCCAAGAAGGCCGGATTGCCATGGCAACAGCCACTGCAACATCTGGTGCATGCTCAGACGTGGACATCGCCATGCCCACTCACAGTGTCACACCCAGAAGAGGGTGTGAATGTTGCTGACTAGGAGTTCACTTGCTGCTCCCAGCCAAACTGTGGACAAAATTTTGCTTATCCACAGCTAGTGAAGACCAGGGCAGCTAAATCAAGGCTTAATATTATTTGTTAAAAGGGACTCGAACATAATCCAATTCCTTCTTTGTTTCCTTTTCTTCACCAAACTGTGATTATTAAAACAGTCCACACACTTAATGAGGAAAGCTGTTCTCCATGTTTGCACTTCCTATTCATCATTAGCCAGATAATTATCCTAATGTGCTACAAAAATATAGTAACCTGGCACAGCTGCTTCATCTAGAACTGTATTTCAGTGAATATTAAGGACTTAATGAGAGCAAGTAATTGACTGGCAAAGCTTTGGGGGGAAAGGCACTCTAGCTCCAGTTAAACAATCAACAACCTGTACTCCAATATCACTATCTCACCAGCGCCACATTACCTGCTATCAAATCTGTTTGTGGGAAACCGTTGTCAAAGAAACCACTTCCTCCATGCTCCTAACCCAGCACTCAGGGTCCATTTTGAAAGCATTTGCTCAATTAATCTGTTGTAATTTGCAAATAATGGAATGCAGATTCCACAAGCAACTAAGGAGAAATAAGACCTCAATTCACCAGAACGATTTAACTGTTGATTACCTGCTTCCTGGGGCAAACTGACATATCATTATAGCAATAGGTTCCCCCTGCTCCCACTAATGCTGAAAAAAAATCATTTGGAAGAAAAGACAACGTATATCAAATTAATCATGAGGTAAATAACCATCTAAGTAGTTGAACAGTAACAGCACAAATTGCCAAAATCATTAATGGCGTAATCAGTAGATAGCTCAAATAAAGCTGCATTTTGTTCTTAGCTCTGTGCTGAACAGGACTGGTAAGAGATGGAGAAATATCTGATCTTGCTAGTAGTGCTGTCTATGTTGAATCAAACAAGTTTTATACTGTAGAAAAACTAGTGTTCTTTAGCGGGATAAAAATAATTTCAGTAAATGGGAATTCTGTGTTTCTTGAGAAATATGACCTCATTTCCTCAGTCTTCAAATCTCACCACCCATAGATGCTTTGAAGTGCAACTCCTGTTAGCTCCACCCAGCAGAAACTTGAAACATACAACCATGGAACTGGTTCACTGTAGAGAATGGGGTAATGAAGATGGCAGGAAGAGTAGCTTATTAGCAGTCTCTTTCACCTTTTTGACATATAGCACACAAAGGAGGCCAGGTGAACCAGAGGCCTTTCTGCACTTAATGTGATTAGGCTGCCGTGAACAAGGGCTGGTCAATGTCAGGTGCAGGAGGACCATTCACACTTCTGGAAGAGATGGTTCCCCAAAGCATCCCTTACCAGCCAGAAATGTGAATGCTCCTGCTATTGACCAGCCCATGGGACCGCCTCGAAAGCCAGAAGTCCTGCCTCCTTGCTGCCTCCTCGTTCCATGACACACCTTCAGGCTGATGCAGAGGGGTGTGATCGATCCTGGCAATGTGTTGGGGTGGCGTGCCCCAAAATTGCATGGATCGGTCCTCGGCCACTGTGGCGCCGGCCCGCAGAGTCCTGCCCAATTGCAGCAGCACCTGACAATCAACTCAGCACTGCAGCCACGCCTGCACAGACGACACGCTTCCCACCCTACACAGTGAGCCAGAAGACATGCGAATGGTCATGCCACTGAACACTGCAGGTAAGCCTTTGGTAAAGGTTGGTAAAGGTGTGGAGCATGAAATTGTGCTCCACACCTAATCAACAATTAGTGCACCTCTAGTGAGGGCGGGCACGCTTCTGGCCTGTAGCAACCTAGTAGGTGTGCATATGCTCTTCACCAGAGCTGCACTAATTGTTGACTAGAGGCCTAAGTGTGAATTGGCCTCAGATCTTTCGGGGCAACTTGCAGGGGTATAGCTAGGGCAAAAAACGTTCCTGGCAAATAAAGCCAGGTATAATGCAGACCGAGATCAAGAACAAACAGAATGCAACAGTAAATAAACACCAGATTCAGTAGGCACATGTCAGCTGATGGGCTATGGCTTCTGTACCCTTTTTGTTATTGGATTCTGGCAAAATCCTGTCCAGTGATAGCTACACTCCTGTTTATATATGGTGCTGGAGAACTCAGATTTCACTCTTAAATCCCACAAAGAAATCCTTCTAAAACACTCTCTTTCCATGTCTGTGGGCTCCAGCATCAGAACTCTCAGAAACCCACTATAACATGTTTGTTAGACATAATGAGGATAAGATCACTTGTCATCATGCCAACCTGCCTTGTCAGCTACTTTGAGTCCCCTTAAATGGGTGAGAAAAGTGGGGTAGAAAAGCCAACTCTCCTCCTCCTCCTCTTCTTCTCTTCCAGCTATGAATGCTGTGAGTGGGTTGGGTAGTGCAGTGGTAGCTGCACAGTCACAGACTACAGGCCAATTTCCATGGCAATGTTTTGGCAGGCCCTAGATGTTGCTATGGCCATTGCCATGGTGATTCAGCTGGACTGAGCTAGGCTATCCACACTTTATATGCTGGTAGTCCAATTGGGGTGTGCACCAGCACTTGAAGTTTATGTGCCTCCCTCTGTGCCTGATCTTTGCCTCAGTGGGGTGGATTGTTATAGCATCCCACTGAGTGAAGGGCAAACAAGCCCTTGGTTTGGGGACCATGTTCTCTGGGAAACAGACAGAAGAAGTATGAGTATTGATCCTGCTTGATCTCTCAGCAGCGTTTGATGGAATCTTACCACATTATTCTTCTGAATTGCCTCCAGAGTTTGGGAGTTGGAGGTACTCTGTTACAAAATACTAAGTCACTGTGACCTGCAGCTAGATTGTGGGATGTCAAAGGCTCCTGTTTTGTCACCAGTGCTATTCAACAACTGTTGCTTCATGCAAACAACATTTACTTAATCCACGTTATTTGAATAATCCAGATTAAAGCACATCCACACTTTATTCCAGATTATGAATGTTTATTCTGGATTATCCAAATAATGCAGATTAAGTAAGTGCTGCCTGGACGAAGCTTATATGAAGCTATATGAGTTTGGGAGTGGCAGGACACTAAGTTCTGTTTCTCCATAACTTCAGAGTCAACAGAGGCTGCATTTCAACTGGCTATTTGGTCCAGCCTGAATTTGGCTTGAACCCCCCCTCCCATCCCGACACTTTAGAAGGAATCCTGGGTTTCTGTGGGCTAAAGGTCCGAAAATCCAGGGAATCCCTATTCATATTTTAATAGGACTCGCTGCAGAGTCCCTCCTGTTTTGCTGCTCTGATATTCCAGTCTGGTGCAAAATAGGAAGGACAGGCTTGGCCATACCGTGCTGTGCAGCAGCAGCTCTCCCCAACCCTTCTCCCCACCGCTCACCCTCTTTCTCGCTCAGTGAGCCAGTTTGGTCTAGTGGTTAGGGAGCTGGACTCTTACCTGGGAATACCGGGTTCGATTCTGCCCTCCCCCATGAAGCCATCTGGGTGACTTTGGGCTAGTCACAGCTGTCTTCTGAGCTCACGCAGCCCCACCTACCTCACAGGGTGTTCTGTTGTGGGGAGAAGAATAGAAAAGCTTTGTCAGCCGCTTTGAGCCCCCTTAAATGGGTGAGAAAAGCAGGGTAGAAAAGCCAGTTCTTCCTCCTCCTTGAATGGACAATATGATTTCCTGTATTCTTTCCACCCATTCTGTCTCTCCGAGTTGAAGTGTACCTCTGATGAAAATTGCAGGCCTCTCTCATCTTTTTAAGTGGGAGAACTTGCACAATTGGTGGCTGACTAAATACTTTTTTGCCCCACTACAACTGGTGAATTGAATAAAAGAGCTAGAACAGAAGAAAACAGCCTTTTCATACTAAAAGCTGTTTCAGTGTAAAGTGCCTTGTATTTTAAACATTTGTACTTGTTGAGTTATCATGAACCTGCTTGCTACAATTTGTTCCTCTCTTTTCAAAAGTCCATACCAAACAATTGGATCTAGCTGAACTGTTGGACATTGTTTACAGTCTTCAAAAGTGAGTGTTGTTTAAGGAGTCAAAGTACACTATCCAGCAAAATCAATATCCTATTAGACTAGAAAGATTTCTAACTATCAAAGGCCAATGAACCTGATGGCTAAAAATCTAAGTACCAGACCCAGAAGATTAATCACACACTGTCATGCTGAAATTGGTGCAATTCTTCCAATCATTAACATTTGGCTTGCAAAAAAATGTGCTTTTCATGTTTGCTTTTCTGCTAAATGATAACCGGTTTCAAGTTGAATCTCTTGATAAAAGGAGCTCAGAAGCAAAATGAGAGTTATGCTGTAAAGGTCATCCAAGCCATTTCAGCCAAAACACCCATCCCATTTGTATCCCAAGGGGTGCTTAGAGGTCAGAGAAGTCTCAGTACAGGGTGAAAATTCGGCACCCCTGAAATTTCACTGAGAGAGTGCAAATAACAGAATTATCCAGTGCTACTGTACGTTCATACTGTTACAGTGGCTGATTTCCATTTGAGTATAGAATTAAGACTGCAACAAAATGCTCTAGAACAGAGAACCCTGTGTTTCTAGATTCCAGGTTCTCTTTTCAATTTCTCTCTTTCTTGATTATTTCTCACCTACTTATTGGTCATTTCTCCCTTTGGATTACTTCCAGCCAATCCCAGCTAGTGGCTCACAAGCAAGCCACACCCCCTTCCTTTTCCATGCAATGATCATGAATCTTATTACAAAATGGCTGCTTTGCTCCTTATCCAGAATAAGAAGGAGGCATATTGCTTTGGATCATTCACATAATTTTTCTGAGTATTCTAGAAGTAGCCAGAGCACAGTGGGATACCCTCTTCATGTAGGTCTCAAGTTCAATCACTGACCTCTACACGGAAAAAGACAATGGCAAACCAGCTCCGTATTATTGCTAGGAAAACTATCCATGTACACACCACACTAAGTTCTCAATTTGGAGGCATCTTTATGTTTTAATTACATTTTGTAGTAGGAAGTGAGTGTATAAATTATTTGTTCATTCATTGGATTTATTGCACCTTACTTCAAGGTAACTAAGCATCGTTGGTACTTAACATTACATTCCTAATATATTCATTTGGATTTTACTGGATTCAGCTTCTGTGTGTGTACAACTGATGCAGCCAGTGGAAAGCATTCCTGTCCTGACCAATCAGGCCAGAAACATGGCAGGGTAGAATACAGGGATAGTCATCATCAGAAGGCTGCTCCATCCCAACATAGCACCCACCCACCCCGCCTTGAAGTTGCAGTCCTAGGACATTTCCCCATGACTCTGTCCTTAAAAAACTATAAAAGCCTCCAAGAGCTCCTTACAAAACATAATACTAGCCAAGTCCCTCCTTTCTGCTTTATAATAAAAAGGCAACACGAAAGAGGTAAAGAATGAGGAACCATGCCCTTCCATCTTGCTTAACTAACCAATGACTGTTTAGATGACCCTTGAGAGGAGGGTTCAATGACTCTGTGCTATAGCAAAGCAAATACACAGTGGTGTCACCAACCAGCTTGAACAGCTTTAAGAAAGGGTTAGATTAAACTCATGGGGTGCTTCCGCACAGGCCCTTTAACACCCATTAAGCACACATTCCAATGTACGCCTCCACACATGGGTCGCTAATTAGGACACTTCCGGTGAGGGGTGTCCACACAGCGAGCCCATTTTTAATGCAGATTTTGGTGGCAAAACCGGTTTGCTGCCGGAGCGTCCGCATTAGCGGGGGCAAAAAAGCACACTTCCGGTGGGTGCATCCGCACCTATCCAGACTTAATGTGTGCTTAATGGATGTTTCTAGCACACCACATATCAAGTGGTTTTGTGCTGTGAATCCGCATCCGTTTCAGATGCGGCCGCACAGCGCAAGTGTGCTAGCCCATGGCCCTCCCCCGGCTCGCCACGATTGGCTCCCCAGAGCCAAGCCTGGTGAGCCAGGGGGCTCCTACCTGTTGGCTCGCCCTTGCCCCAGAAGCGGCGGATCGCCGCTTCTGGAGCCAGGGCGAGCTTTCCAAAAGCCTGCCCTAGCCCACCCTGGGGGAAGCGCAGCGGATCCCCTCCTTACCTCGTCGGCATCGCCCCCAAACTGAAAGCAGGTGCCCAGGATGCAGTGCGCCTGCGTCCTGCATGCCGCCTGATTGGGCAGCGCACAAGTCAGGGCAGTGCGCCTGCGCAGAATGGCTCCTGGGGGCAGGGGCTGCCAGGCGCAGCCCCGGCCACGCAGGAGGAGTGCAGGACGGAGGTGTGCTGCATCCTGCACGCCTGCTTTCAGTTTCGGGGCAACACAGACGAGGTAAGGAGGGGAACCGCCGCACTCCCCCCAGGGTGGGCTAGGGTGGGCTTTAGGCAAGCTCGCCCTGGCTCCAGAAGTGGCGATCCACTGCTTCTGGGGCGAGGGCAAGCCGTGGTGGTGAGGTCCCCCGGCTCACCAGGCTTGGCTCCGGCGAGCCAATCGTGGCGGGCCGGGGGAGGGCCCTCCGTCCCGGATCAGAGACAGGTGCTGTGTGTCCGCACAGCACCCGCCTCCGATCCGGATCAGCGCCGCATGTGTGGAGGCACGGGCGCAGGGTAGATCCGCATCTCTTAGATTCACATCTACCCCGTTAAACTGGATCTACCGGGCACCCGGAGCTATTAAAACCGGTTCCCCTGGGAGCTGGTTTTAATAAATCCGGGTGCCGGAGACCAGGTTTAATTTGCCCCTGTGCGGAAGCACCCATGGAGGCCAGGTGTATGGATGGGTAGTGGAACTGTGGCCTAGATACTATCTCCAAGTTGGAGAAACAAGCAGGATGCCCCTAAAGACCATCTGAAGGGAGTCAAGGGCAGGTGAATGTTTCACCCTTTTCTTCTTTTTGAGAGGCCCACAAGCAATTGTTGGGCTACTGTGTGAGACAGGAGGTAGGACTAGGTAGATTGTGGCCCTATCCAGCAGGACACCTCTTATGCTCTTATGTCTCGCACTCCAATCCGTTCTTCCTTTCCTGAAGCCATTAGCAGATCATGCTCTTAAATGAATTTAGAAGCAAACAAGAGAAGGCAGTGTGTAAATGAGTGGGATGTAAGGAGCAAATGTCCCTGTGCTTTCTATGGTATGTGTGCTTTCTTTAATCCCTCCACCACAACACGGCCATCTTTGGTGTGTGTGTTTCCCTGTTTGACACTCTTCGTTGTAGACAAAGGCTCCTGTCACATTTGGAGAGAGGTGATGCTTTTTTTGCGTAATCATGATCTGCATAGTTAAACAAGTATTGCCAAGTGCAGGAAGAAATCTAGTAACTGTATTATCTCTTTTTCAGGAAATGGATTATCTCTTTTCTGATCTCACTTGATCAGATTGGCAATGGTGCATAACAAGGCAATAGGTGGGCACTGGAATGCCATCCTTTGCTTTGTTTGTCATCCTGAGATTCCTTAAGGCTCATGCAGAATCTTTCAGTGTAACCATCTCTGTCAGATACCTTCAGTTTTTCCTATGAAAATTGTTAGATTTGAACAATCAGATTGAAGAGCGTGCAAGAGCCACCATACGCAAACGTGAAAGGAGGAAGTTTTAGAAGAACTATATAAGTTAGCTGTACCGCAATTTCCACCAGCTAGCTAACTTTTAAGAATACAGGGCACATCTGCACTGTTCTGGCAAGAGACCCCTTCAAGGGGTGTATCGTACCTCCACTACAGCTGGTGGCCCTTGCAGCTCAGTCGCCTTCACCAAGAAGCTTGATGGCTCCAAAGCTGTCACTGGAGTCACGGTGTTCAAGTCAGCCTGCACATGAACAGCACATTTGCCATGGTGAGGGCATGGTGCAGTGCTGTGGAGACGGGCAGATTTCAGTGTTCCTCCACCGTGTTCTGAATGACCATAGTTTCACTTAAATTGCACTGGATCTGCCTTTTTCATGGTAGAACATGAGCCTTTTCACATTTAGGTTATCAGGATGCTCTATTCACATGCCGCACCTCCACCTCCGTCAAGGCTGCCTCCAGTGTAGTGGAATAAAATGTAGAAAACTAGCCGATGTAAAAGCGCAGTGTACTTACTGCGCAGCAACAACTGATCGTCCTGACTGGAAAGGCAGCTCCGTAGCTTCCCCTATCAGAGCTGTGCCATCACACGGGTTGAGGCAGCCAAACAAATTTTGAGCTGCCCTTCCTGCTTAGCTGGCATCTTGTTTGCTTTTCTTGCCCTGCCTGCCTGCATTGGCTTGAAGCTCCAGATTTTCTTTATACTGCGCAGCGAGTATTGTCGATCCTGCATTAAGCTGAGTGTGCAGTCCTGATCGTATAATGCAACGCCATGACGATCAATCAGTAGTTGTGTGCGACAGCTCAATAGGGACTGCGCATTCCAATGCGCAGTATAAATGTGTCTGGACTCAGCCCCTGTATTTCCGCCTTTCCTTGCTGGTACAGAAACGATTGGTGTGCCATGGAAAACGATTAAGACAGCCAAAGATTTTGGGGCATAAACCCGACTACCCTATTAGACATGACAGCATAAAAAGTTACTTTGTGATCTCTCCGATTTGGGTCTTATTTCAGAAAGAAAGAAAAAGGGCGGTTGTCTATATTTGTAAATATTTTTAAAATTACTCTGTCGTTGTTATATGTGTTGATTTTCAGGAAGACTGTAACAGAAGAAGCAGGAAGTAGCAAAAAAGAAGCCAGGAGTATCAAACTAGTACTGTGCATTTTTAATGGAAATTCCCACTGGTTATACCCATCATGCAGGGGGCAGGGTTTTAGGAGGCAGCAAGACAGAAAAACAACGACTGCAAGTCAAAAGCTCAGCTGTTTGGTGGCTTTTGGTAAATGGCTTTTAGCAGCTTCCTCATCAATTATTTTCTAATCCCTCACTCCCCATTTTTAACTTGGGACTGAGAAACAAGAATCTGTCTCCATCATGGCTATTTTTCTGAAAATACAGTAATGGAAGAACAAAAAGAGACAACAATCTTAAAAAAAAAATAGAATGGGCACATTTTAGTGTTCCAGACTTATTTCTTATATCACTGAATATTTATCCATCCCTTATACAGCCCCTTTCGGCACAGAACCTTAATGCAGTTTAAAGGTCTATATAGTACACATCTAGGCCTTATCAATGTTTAGTCCAGGGGTGTTTCCACACAGGGGATTAAGACCCCATTAAGCACCTGATAAGGACACATATAGCACACATCTGCAAGGTACCTTCCACACGTCAGGATAGATTAGGGCCACTTCAAGGACGGCGCTTCTGCATGGGCTCACGCGAGATCCGTCTCTAATGGGGTCTAGAGGCCACCGAAACCGGTTTTCAGGAAGATCTGAAAAATTAGGTCTTCAAACCGTTCCTGCCTGCAACTTCCGGATCAAAGGACGACACTTCCGGACAGGGACAGGAGCGGGAACACATATGGGCAGGGTTTGCATTCAGAAAAGCAGGCTATGCAGATAGGCAGCCATGGGATCTCACGCATGCCGCTGATTGGTGGGCAGTCTGTCCCTGACACACCCATGCATGGTGGAGACAAGCGATGACTGATGGCTGAGTGCTCCAATCACGCAGCACCTTTGGTGGCAGGGGCGCAAAGAGGCCTGATCCTTCTGGATATCGGTGCTCCAGTGTCTGCAGATCTGCTCTGTCTCCATTAAACAGAGGGTGACTTAGATTAGGGAGGCCTTTAATCTGGATCACTGGTAGCCAGTTAAATCAGATCTTCCAGAAGACCAGCAGCCCTGATCTAGAATACGGGATCATTTGAAAATGGCCCTGGAAGTGAACCACCTCCTGAAAAGGTCACCAGGCTCGGGAACAGTCTGTGGGTTGGCATTGCCTGTCCTGTCCTGAGGCTGATTTTTAATGGTCTACCGGCAGAGCATACCCAGGCATGGTTTCTGTACCCATGAGGAGGTCAGGTGCTGATGCCAAGAGGACTCTGCATACCAACCAGGGTCTCACCATCTTTGGCATACAGCACTCCAGACACACCTCTGGCACAAATGTTGCCTAAGAGCCCAGCTCTAATTTCTTGACATTGGTCATTGGTGTGACATAATTTTGGGAGTAGTTATAGTTCAGTGGTAGAACTTATTCAGAATTTTTTAGATTTTTTTTTTGTTCAGGTATACCATAGCCTGGCTTATGAGCAGACACTGAGAATGGGGCTGAAAATGGACGGGAGGGTATTAGACCAAAGGAGTAGACCCATTGCTGACTGGACCTGGTAGAGACACTATGAGAGAAGCATGGTAACTGATGAGCCACATTTAAATTGATCAAACTGGCCTTCAGTCCACAACAGTTCAAATACTAATGCAGATGAAGGAAAGCCACTCACGCGTCAATCACTGCCCTACCCTCATTTTTCTAGTTGTCCCTGGGTTTGACAAACATTTCAACTTTATGCAATGATGAGAAATTGCTGTTAAGTCTTCATGTAAGCATTAGAAAAAGTTTTGACAAGCACACATGTACCAAACTGGAGACCAGAATCAACATCCCACAGAGGTGCTGATTTATTTTTTAAAAATATACAGACGGGTCAAAATTAAATTCATCCTGTTACTGTATTAGAAAATGTGTTTGTGAGAGGAGTTGTCTTCCTTCCCACACGTTTTGGAAATCTGAAAAATTCAAGAAACAAAGCATCCACAGGAATATATCATTGTCAGTCAGCAGTGCCACCAGGAAGGATATGGTTCACAAGTCCAAGTTCCCATTCAACAGAGGGCTGGCTAATCATTTTTATTCAACCAGGAAAGGATCAATGATTCATTCTCAAAACCACACAAAGGACCAACAGCCAGGAACAAAACACCACAACTGCATACAATCAACCTAACAACCATTTGCCAGCATCTGTAAGAAGGATCATAAGGTCCATAAGGCCATCAGTTGTGTTTCACTCTTCTAGCAGTCACGTCTTCTGAAGATGAAGATCAGAGCCATATACAAAAGTTTAGGCTCAGAGCAGAACTATGGAACATGGCATATAACCCCCAAAACTATAATAGACACTTTTAATTCAGTAAGCAAATACCTGTTCCCATCTAAAGAGCTTCCCCCACCACAACAGCCAAAAATCAGCTGTCTGCACCTCTGTTTTCAGTAGATAAAAGCATGTTTTCTTGACGGCATCTACCAACTCTTCACTTTACTTCTGTAGAAGCTACTCCCTCAGCCAGAAGCAGAACAGTTTTGTTTCAGTCCTGAGTTCCACTCCATTTGTGACAGCTCTTGCAAAAGATATCATCCCAAAAGTAAAATTATCCTTGAAAGGATACAAAGGTATTCCTGGATAATTTGGGATTTCAGGCCTAGCTAAGAACAGGCCAGAGTTCACAGAAGAGAACGCCTTAGTTTAGACCTGTAGGATATAAAAATGGATTGCTATACAAACATTATAGCAACAAAAATAGACTCCTTTCACCAACAAAAGAATCTGTCCCATTTGTCCCAAAAGTCACCGATTCTTTAGCATTAACAATCATTTGTTTGATTGATCAACGAGTTTTCATATTTGTAACAAAAACGTTAAAAGTTGCTGTCAAGCCATCTCCTCTTAAAGTGCAATCAGAGGGAAGGTCAGTCCTCAGTGGAGCTACTACTGATGGGGACCACTGAAATAACTCTTATCACCTTCAATGTCCACCTCTTGATCCGAATCATCTGAAATGTCAGAATCTAACTCTCCTTGCGAAGGTGGTGAGGGTGTATACTGTGACCTTACAAAAGAGGCTTCCTTGTCCTGCTCAGGACTCAAGCAATCTTCATGGCTTGGATCTTTGTGGCTGTCCCCACCGTCAGACTCTTCTTTTTTGCTGGCTTGAGGGTTCTCCTGAGAGTAGACATAGAAGACTTATTAATACAAGTGTCCATGAGAGGAAGCCCTCTGTGATGGCGCCCCCAAAGGCAGACATGGAAGACTCTGTTTTATTTACACGTTTAACGTAACATATTAGTCCTCAGAAAGCCTTTGGTACTGATCCTTCACTTTACATGGAATATCAGAT
Organism: Aspidoscelis tigris stejnegeri; assembly: GCA_023333525.1. Lineage (NCBI taxonomy): Eukaryota > Metazoa > Chordata > Lepidosauria > Squamata > Teiidae > Aspidoscelis > Aspidoscelis tigris. Next base: position 81,909,411 of record JALMGA010000002.1, on the reverse strand, counting down.
TTGAGGTTCAGCACCAGTGCCCCGAGTGGTAAATCAGATAAACACAGCATAGGATTCTGAGCACCTGACAGGATAGAGTATCCAGCTTAAACTATTTTGTATGCTTTGTTTTTACAAAAGCAGTTTTCAGATTTAAAAACAAACAAAGACAGTTATGCCTGCAATCCAAAAGACACAAGAGGAAAAAGAGCCAGGAAAATGGGAAAGAATTAAATTCAGGCCTGAATTCCTAACACTGCAACCTTCAGTTTTCTTTCTCTATTAACTGGAATACAGTGGAATGAGTTTAAGGAGGAGAATCTATAGCCACATCTCCAAATGGCATTGGAGGGGCATTGAAGTCTGCCCATCTGCACAGCATCCCATGCTGAAGGGCATGAGGGTTCACAGAGGGTCTTCAAACCCCCTCTAAGTCTCAAAAATGTTGGTGTGCAAAAAGCAGCACTGAGCAAAACGTGCCACAAAACGTGTGGGTCTCTGCCACAGCAAAATGGGGCATATTTCAGTACAGGCTTTCTGCATCTGAGCACAGAGAGCAAAGACTTCAGAATGGCAGCTTCAGGGATGGCAGTTGTAGCTGTCAACCCTTTCTGAGGCTGCTTGAAGGTTGCAGAAACCTGGCAGAACATTTTCAAGTGCTTCCTTCCTTGGAAGAGGTTGAGATTTATAACCTGCTTTTTGCTTTTAAATCTATTGATTTCAGCCAAACTGACCCTCCCTCCCTGTACCAAAGAAAACCTTTGACATCTGAATCTAAGTTTTAGTTGTGTAGATTGTTTATAGGTTTTATCAACAATTAGATTAACACTAGAGCAGATGCTGCCAGATGCAGTTGCACTGACTTTGGTCACCTCCAGACAGTGGATGAACATCCTGCTAGAAAAGGATAACGTGAGATAGCGATCCCGTGCTATGAGGCTGTCTTTGTGTGTTTTACTGATGTGTGCATCTGGGTAGATGTCTGTTCTAGATGCATCAGTGGATATCTGTTTTGGCCCCCATGGACATGTTGAGGACTGAGCTATGATGATGGCTCCATCCAGCAGGTAAGTAAAAAGCACCATTGCTGGAAAACCTGCAGCCAGCACTTTTTGGAGGGACAGAGCGGGGCTATGGTGGGGTTGCCTCAGATACGTGAGACAACACCACCATAGTGGTGCCGTAATGGTGCTATATTCCCCCCATCTGGACAGGGATTCCATAGTTATACACAAAGATAGTAGATGGAGGTGCACAATGCTGTTAGAAAGCATGATACAAGCTTAGTGATAGCCGGACCGACCATCTCCTGGCTCAAAAGAAGATCAGGAGAGAGAACGAGCTCACTTTGCTCTAAAGTTGAGTATCCTGCTTTTCCATGCACAGTCAAAGATCTGGATCTTCGAGATCCAGATCTTTTTGATGGGCTCCTCCTGGAGATCCAGATCTTGAAGGTGCCTGAAGACCCCACTGTGGACACCTTTAATCAGGTCCACATGAAATCCAGATTTAAGGGCCTGAAGGACCCATTAAATCCAGATTTCCTCTGCCCTCATGGGGACAGGGCCTTGCATATGGGGCCTTCAGTGGGGTCCAGGTGAGGACAGGGCCTTTCCAATTGGTACCAGTCAGGTACTAATTGGGTTCCTAATGGGGTCTTAGAAGGGTTCTAAGCTCTAGTGCAAAAAAGCCCTAGACTAGATGTTCCACCACCCAACATCTTGACCCTCAAGCAAAAGTAGCATGACCAGTTGAAATGCTTATGAAGTATTCAAAACAAGGTTTTGCTGATCTGGTATACTAGCCAGTGCACAACTGCCCACAGTATGATCCTGAAGTATGGTTATCGTGCAGAAAAGAGATCAGGTTCAGAGTGGTTCAGCTGCTCAAGGAGTAGGAAAAAAATATGCTGGTAGCTCAGCAGAATCTCTCTCGCATTCAATATGTGCTGAACAGTTTTGGCAGCCTTTGAACCACTAAACAACCAAGCCAGCGAAACAACGGTTTGGCATGATAGCAGAAGAAAATTTCAAATGCACTTTCCCTGCAATTTGAACAGCTGAATGGCTTCAAACTGGAGTGGCTCAAATGGATCAACAGCAAACTGACATGCATGCTGAAAGATAATAGCAAACTACTTCTCTAACTTCCAAGAAAACTGAATAGATATGTCCACACTGATCCCATCAATCTAAAAATGCAACAGTTCCTCAGTCAGCAAACCCCTGCAAAAAAGTATATACAAAATGAAAAAATTAAACAACCTTTCATTGTCAGGTGCAGACATTCAGGATTGAAGGAGCCCAGCAGCAGTGGTTTGGGGTGGGGGGGGGTTTTTTGTTTGTTTTTTTGCCATTTTAAAAATGATTTTGAAAAACTTAAAACAATTCCTTACTTGTTTTAGGCGCCTCCATTTAGCCCGCCGATTTTGAAACCAAGTTTTAACCTAAGGGATTCAAGAAAGAGAGAAAAGAAGTTACCTCAAGACAGAACAAAAGAAATAAATGGTGCTAAAAGTTTGTCTATGCCTACTCAGAAATAAGCCTCACTAAGAACTTACTTCCAGGAAAATATGAAAAAGATTGAAGCCTGCCTAAACTGCTATGGGAAAGTTGTATCCTACATGGATTTGGAGTTAAGGTGTATAAAATTGCACTGTCAAGAGGTGGTCCTATGTATAATATCAAGAAAAGCATAACTCAACCACCAGGGGCCCATTTACACCTAAATTTTAAGCCAGATTCAATCTGCTTTTGGGGTGCGGGAACATATCAGCAAAGTGACAAGCTGTTTTCTTTCCACATTATCTAATCCAGAAAACCCACCTTTGGGTTAGACAATGTGGAAAGAAAATGACTAGTCACTTTGCTGATGTGCCTTCTCATTCCGAAAGTGAATCAGAAGTGGGTTAAAACTTGCTTGTAGAAAAGGGCCCCAGGAGTACCTTCCAAACTCTGCAGCATAGAACTGAGATCCGCATCCCATGTTTACTCCTACTTTGAGGAACACAACACTTTTCCTTCAAACTAGCGTCACACTGGGTGTTTTTCCACTGTCACTAAAAGTACCCATTAAGTACCCATTAATCATTAATGATTAATGGGTACGTAATGGCATTTTTGTACCCATTAATGGGTACTCTATGGGTGCTTCTAGTGACAGTGGAAAAACACCCATTAAAAGGAGAAAAATTATTTCAAGTATAACTTCTTGATTATTAGTGCTAATAATTAGTGCTAATTAGTGCAAAGACTAATTTGTACTAATGAGAGGCAGAAGACTATATATAAATGTTGTTACCCTCCCTGAGACCCTCAGGTATAGGTCAGGATAAAAATGCAGATGAATAAATGAATTAATAAGACAATTAAATGCTTTTCCAGGTTATCATTAATAACTGAGAAGAGTATCTCATATCACTCTACATAAAATCAGCAAAAAACAGTCTGAAATTACTGCATGAGCCAAGGATTGCCCGCCTGAAGAACACATAAATACTATGTCTGGATATTTTGTCCTTCAACAAGAAGGAAGAAGAAGAGTTGGCTTTTCTACCCCGCTTTTCTCAGCCATTTAAGGGGACTCAATGCGGCTGACAAAGCTTTCTGTTCTTCTCCCCACAACAGAACATCCTGTGAGGTGAGTGGGGCTGTGAGAGCTCAGAAGAGAGCTGTGACTAGCCCAAGGTCACCCAGCTGGTTTCATGGAGGAGTGCGGAATCAATCCCGGCATTCCCAGATAAGAGTCCGGCTCCCTAACTACTAGACCAAACTGGCTGGATAAAACTTTCGGAGGGGGAAAGGCAGGAGATAAGTAAATTAACCGTGTACCACCAGAGAAGATTGGGAAGCGGGAAAAGCAGAGCCAGCTATACCACCATTGGGTCAGGTGATTCAGTAATGCCACTATGTGTCAGGTGAGTGACACATAAGGCCAGCCAATCACAGCCTGACTTAACTGGTTGCAGAGGCCTTTCCTCTGCTTCGCTTGGAGACGATGGGCTGGTTGGAACTTGGAGGCCGCACAGGTGCATGCGGGCTTGTCTCTCACCTGCCTCTCACTGAGCTGCAACATCTTGGCTAGGCGTTTCCTCTCTGGCGGCGAAAGGTACTTCTGTGTCTCAAATTTCTTCTCCAGCTCTATGGTCTGGTCATTGGAAAAGCGTACCTGGCCGCCTTTGCGCTTGTGCAAAGGCCGTTGCATGAAGGAGCTCCAGAGCAGCGGCTTCCCTGTGGGAGACAATCAGAACAGGCAGAGCGGTTAAGCTATGGTGCTGGGGCAGAAAGCCCTACAGCAAAAGGGTTGCCCTTCCCCTGTTTCTTGCTTGGGACTACCTTGTATTTAATCCGCAGCAATGGCTGATGCGCACTGAACCCATGAGAGTTCCCACCTTACCCCACATGAAAGGAAACAGTGAAATTATTCCTTTCATTGCCAACAAGTAGATGCCATCAGATCACAAAAGGTCTGCCGCCCTGCCATTCCCCACTCCTCCAGCAAGTGAACGGCTGCATTTTCCCCTCAAGTTTCACCTTCTCAACTTGGTCAGAGTTCCTATGTCTGCCCTGCAACCTAGACATGCGGAAATTCTCTTCTGCAAAACTACTGAACACGCAGGAACGCTCTACCTGGATTCCCTATGGCAACTTTTGTGTCCTCCTTTTTCACAGCAACATAAATCAGGACAAGAAGGAAATACACTCTTAATGAAAGATCAATCAAATATTTGAAAGATTATTCCAATGCACAAATAACAGAACCTTCTTCTTGCTGTCTTAGTTCTTTGGCAAAACCTATTCTGTGTTTTAGAGGCTATGGAATAGCCTCCCTCTTGAGGTCCGTCAGGCTTCCTCACTATATTCGTTCAGGAAGGCAGTGAAGATGCACCTCTTTGCCTTTGGCTAAATGGAGGCACCTTTTCCCTTCCCACTTGTAGCCATTAGTAGTTATTTGCAGGCACTATTGTTTTAATATAGATTGTTTACTGTTTTAATGTATTGGATTTTCATTGTGGTTAAAATCCCCCTGAGATCTTCAGGTATAGGGGGGGAGGGCTACCATTCATAACTCCCCAGTATTCCTTACTGGTTTTTCACTGAAAAGAAAGAAAACAATAATTTAAAATCAAAACCTTTGGCAATATTCAGTTGGACAGTGGAGGGAGAAAGAAAGTTTAGAAACTCACACTGTATAAACTGCCTTTTTTCATTTGCAGTTAGACATATGCACCTGAACCAAAATTCTATAAAGAGGATATTCAATTGCCTTAAGCAGAAAAGAAAAGGAAACATATGAAATATATGTGAGGGCATATAAACATACAGATATACAGTATGTGCCTCATATGCGTGCGTGTCTGTATTTATAGATGTACAATATATTTTCAGATGTATCTACATGTAAATTTGAACCATGAATAAAACAACACATAAAATGCGTCCAAGGAGAAAGAAATGTGTGCTGCAAATTTATTAGGAATCGTTGTCTTTATGAATCAAAACGACTGGGCTTAACTGAGTGTTCTTGTTTCCATTTCCAGCGCTAGTGAGAACCTGGATCTACACTCCCAGCTGAGCCAAGGGTCGGATTCTGCCTTCCTGTACCACTGGAGCTTGGATTCTTAACTGAAAGTGGCAAAGGATATGGCAGTGGGAATGAGAAGCTAATCAGACGGCAGTTATCCCAGAGAGAAATTCATAGTTTTGGGAGGGGTTATGCTGTTGTTTTGTTCTTGTGATTTTTCCTTTTTTAATTGCGAGTGTCCAGACCACCCTTAGGCAGGAGCCAAAGCCCCATGAGTCCCTTCCAACGTCTTCAGGCTCTCTGATTTTGTACACTGGCTGAGAAGGGGGCAGTTAAAAAACCACGCTCCGCAGTGGCAACATTTCCGTCAATATGTTTCCTGTTGGTCTCTTCTTTTTAAAAGAAGAAACACCCAAAGTTTCCTCTTTGCTCTTTCACGGCACTTAACCCAAGGCAAATGTGACCCTTGAGCTGAGAGCTGGAAACCCAGAGGAAGCTACAGTAACCCAATTTGTGGGGGGATTTCAGACACCTGGGGAACCACAACAGCTTCCCAACACAAAGATGCTCTGTAGTAGAATCCAAGCAAAGATTCAGGGACTCCCAGGACTCTGCCAGCTCTGGGCTTCTCCAAGGCTGTGGTCACACCTAAGGTTTAATCCAGTTTCAGTTCACCTTCAGAGCAAGAGAACAAAGTGACCGGTAATTTTCTTTCCACATTATCTATCCCAAAGGTGAATTTTCTGAGTTATTTAACACTGAAAGAAAACAGTGTGTCACTTTGCTGATGTATTCGCTCACTCTGAAAGTGGACTGAAGCTGGATTAAACCTCAAGTGTGACCACAGCCTAAGAAACTCCAATCCAACCATTTGCAAGAGGTTTTGGAGCTTCTTTCCTTACTTATTCACAGGGTCTGGCATGCATGGGAATCATGCTTTTGTCTCAGCATGAATTTCCTCCTTAACGAAGGTGTCTAGTAAATTTCCTTGCATTTAGAACAAAAACAAAAGCAATTTTTCTCTTACAAACCATTTTTTAAAGCTATGCTGGTGCACTGGACTCTCGCTGCCATCAGCTACAATTAGCATGACCGATAGAAAAGGGCAAGAGAAACTATGGCCAAACAAAGTTTAGATAGGCAGAAGTTCCCCAGCCTTGCTCAAAACCAACTTTGAGCCTGAATGATGTAAGAGTTCAGGGCATGCAGAAGATAAGCCACAGACACATGATCCATCCATGAATTGATATCCACATTTATTGCCTTTTTTTTTTTTTGCCACCATGGCTAAGAGCAACAGTTCTTAAATCTAATATAACCTAATGGAGATTATTTCTTTCTAAAGCTTTTTTTTCTTTTTTACTAGAAGCAACAAGTTGTTACCCGCCCTGAGACCTTTGGGTATAGGGCAGGATAGAAATATAAATAATAAAGAAATAAAAGTTCCAAAGGTTGAATACGTCTTGTCTAAGGTAGTGAAATTCAACTGTTTGCAGATTCATTTTACTGGGTGATTTCCTTTTATACTGCTTTTTAATCCAGATTCATGTACATCTGGAAGCAAGGCGTATAGTCAGATTAACCCTGCAAAGTTGCCTGTTTCTACTCAGAACCAGGTCTTCTTTCATTGGTGTGAACTGGGAATGAAGTTGACTAGACTCCCTTCAGGAATGACTCTGTGAATATGAAAACTAGGAAGTCGAGACAATAATGAATTATGTAAGATTAAATTCTCAATGTCTTAGCTGCTAGAAATCCTTAGAATGCATTTGGACTGAAAGCAATGCAAATCTGAATTTACATACACACACACATATTTAAGGTATGTCTCAGGGACGTTATCTCTAGTAAGGCTTAAAGGAATTGTATGATGGCAGAAGAAAATATTATTATTAAACTGTTTCTCAGTTTTTTAAAGGAAGAAATGAAAAACTGTAGCAGCAGAAATGTATGGGTTTCTTTCAAAATCAAGAATGCTGAAAATAAATATCAAAAGATTACAGATGCATTTAAATTTATCTTGAAAATACTGGAAATATCCCAACCACCTAGCAGCTAGGCAAGTTTACTTAGAGAGAGGTAATTTTTAAATGTTAACTAGCGGGAATTTCCTCAAATAGCTTGGGCAGAAGGCTGAATTTTTTTTTAAACTCGCAACTTCCAGCTGTCTCCTAAGTATTTACTGTTGGGAATAAAAATACCAGCACATAGGTGAATCCTCTTTCAGGTTAAATGGGCTAAAAAGAAAATTCCTGTGCAATGAAGGTTTTTATTATTTTGGCTTTATATGCTTTGACAAATAATGAAAAGGAAATTCCACAAAGCAGCAACTTCAGCAATAATTATCTGAGCTGCAAAATGTCAGTAAGCCTTTCAAATACATAACATGAAGCTACTTTGTATCAATATATACAGTATAATATAATGGTGTATATAATCATATAATCTAGGATTCTAGGTAATAACATGAGATTTTTCTTAGAAAGGTAAGATATGAATCTGACAGATTTGATGCCTACTCTCTCTTTTTTATTACTATATGTGTGCGTGTCTGTATTTATATATGTACAATATATATATCAGTTCATTCATATACTGCCTTTCCAAATATTGCTCAAGTCTGTTAAGGAAGGAGCTGGAAAACATGAATCACTTTATAAGTAACACAAAATGCAATAACGTAATTGAAAAACGCTGTACAACCTTTATAGAATAGTATATATGACCTTAATAAATGCCATTCATAAAGCAGGCTGCCCTGCTTGTGTTTTTAAATGGAAAAGTAGAATATAAATACTTTAAGACTTCACTGATTTGTGGAGCAGGAAGTATAGAAATTTAAATAATAGGCTACTGGAAATCCCATCAGCCTATCCTCCATGAGATCTGGGATGCTATTCATTCATCCTAGAATACACACCCTGGCTATGGAGCCAATCTTACAATCCTCTCCTTATCTAGGCAGAATAATTGCTAACAAATTCACAGGAGTTTGACTACCAAGAAACATAGATAGTATCGGAGCCCAAATCTTGCTAATTTCAGTTAAGTGTCTTTCCGCACGATTTAGGATGACAACCTCAGGAAAACAGATAGCAGGAAATACACAAGAGGAAGCCGGTGAGCAGCTTTCAGGCCCTGATACCAAGGTAGCTAAGGGAGTGGGGAGGGAAATCCCACTGAAATGCTGTACATGGATTTAGTGTAGATGATCTCATGATGATGAACATTAAAAACAGGCCCTTAAGTGTTAAAAAAAAGGGGGGAATTAAGATCTATCACATTTTATGAAGTCAAAGATTCCATGAAAGAAAGTTCTGGTGAGCCCATAGTGGCATAATATCTATTCCTTAATTCCCCTGCCTCATAACCAGACCTAAGAATCCCTGTCTAGCTATATATGTTCTGGTCATCTTACACACCCAGACCTCTGCAAGGTGGACTCCTCTTTTGGCGAATCCAGCCCACATCACAGAGCATGCCCTCTTGTCAAAGATTTCCACAGCGTCAGCCGAACTCCACAGGAACACAGCTTAGAAACTAGATTCTGGTCAAGTTTTACTTACTAAAACTTACCCAGTTCCTGCCGTGCCATGACATTCAGGACAGAAAGGAAGAGTGTTTAACAAAGCCCACTTAAAAGAGGTGTGTAATGACTTCACAAACACCTCTGGATCATCCCTACCCAGTGGGGGGTTCTCTTCCCAAACCCAGATCCTATCAACGCGTCATGAATTCACAGCAATCCACATCTTTTGGCCTGCAGCAAAAGAATCAGGCAAACTCGCTCATCATATTCCAGTAAGCGAATATGATGTAAGTAACCAGTAAGTAACCCAGGTCTTTGGCGGGTTGGGGAGGGGGGGGAACAGCACCCCCTCCCCCTTGCAGGACATTGCTATTATTTTAGTCCTTCCCTATTTTAACTGCATTTATAGAGACTTCTATCGTGACCCGACCTGAGATCTTCGGCTATGGTTTAGGATAGAAATATAATACTCCAACCCCCAATTGCTGCCCTATTAATAATATTAAGAATCAAAAATCCCCTTCGTGGAATTTCCAAGAAAATAGGCACCAAATCATGCCAGACCTCCACACAGGCAACAAGTTCAGCAGAATTTCAAAAGGTGCCACCAGGGAAAACAAGTTCGCGTTTTTGTTTCTGCCTGGCCGAAGCCTTAAAAAAAACCCACATTATTGTTCCAGATTTCGTCTGCGTCAGGCGCCAGTAACGCTGGGTGAAAGCGGAATTCTTCCCGCGGTGCGCGCGCTGCCTTTTCTCGACTTATTTATTTATTTTGCAAAGGAAGCAACGAGTTATTTTAGCTGTCATAAAGCCCCATCCCACACAGAGGAAATGAACGATATCAAAAAACGGATCCGGGCTATCAGAAGCCGAGTGTTTCCTGAATTTGCCTGTATTGAGGATGTCGATAAAATAATCAGCTGCGCACACAACTCCCCGGGAAGAGGCTGCTCCGGGCGGCCCGGAAAACACTTAACAGCTTCTGAAACCAGATTTACTTCTATCAAGAGCTCAAGATATCCTGTATGGACGGAAAGGGTCAGGCGGACACTCTCAGGCGGCAGGAACCCAAAGGCGATGCTGCAGTCTTACCCTTTGAAAGCCACCCTGGACCCTGGGGGAGGGTAAAGCAAAGGGAGGGGTGAGAAGGCAGAAAATCAAGCCCCCCCCGCCCCGATTTTATACCAAGAAGGTTTTTATAGCGCTCTTCTGCCTATAGAAGGAGGAGGAGGAGGAGGAGGAGGAGGAGTTGGCTTTTCTACCCCGCTTTTCTCACCCACTTAAGGGGACTCAAAACGTCTGACAAAGCTTCTGTTCTTCTCCCCACAAAGACACCCTGTGAGGTAGGTGGGGCTGTGAGAGCTCAGAAGAGAGCTGTGACTAGCCTAAGGTCACCTAGCTGGCTTCATGGGGGAGGGTGGAATCGAACCCGGTATTCCCAGGTAAGAGTCTGGTTCCCTAACCACTAGACCAAACTACAGTAGCAGCTAAGAGATACCCAAGCAAGACACGCTAAAGAGCTACTTCGGTTTTGCTTCCGGAGTGACTCCGATTGTGTGCCAGCCTGGAGCCAAACCTGCAAACCACTTAAACGCGCATTCTATGGACTGGATCCAGACCACTCCGTAATCGGAGCGCAAACCTTTCTGGCATGAAATCGGGCCGCTCAGCTGGGGTGGAATCGAGTCCGGAGATTCGTCCTAAGAAGTCCCTGGCTAAGTCGTCCTCTCCGTCCGATTGCGCGCACAACCACAAGGAAAGGCAAAATCCGCTAGACTTGGGCTTTGCACCTTCTCCGAGAGAAAGGCTTCAGGTGGGGGTGGGTGGGTTACTGTCGAGGAAACCCGCAAAGAACCACCGATCTTCTAATTCTCTCCGCCCTTTTTTCTTTCCAATACCAAATCAATGGAGCGACCGAATCAACGAGGCTCCGCTAGGATCTCGGATGCCAAAATCCAAAAGGGCGCCTTTAGGGCATTCTCCGCTTTGCACTGTTTCTCTCGCAAGCCATCAAGGCAGCCGGGTGGATTCCGTGGTAGCCAAAGGAAGCAGCGACCCTTCCGTGACCGCCAAGGCCCAAAAGGGCGCTTTGGTCACGGCAGACTCCACGGGCGCCCCTATGCAGTTTTCTTGGCAGCGATACAGAAGTGCTTTGCCATTGCCTAGCACCGGGGAGAGGCCGGGGATCGAACTCGCTTTCCACACACTTTGCTCTACCCCTGAGCTACAGCCGCCCCACGGCGTTTGCAGCCACGAACAAACCTGGACGGGACTCGCCCCTAATGCCAGGCTTAAGGGCGACCACCTTTTTGGGGGAGCAATAGAGCCTCCTCGCGACCCCCCCCCCCCCCGTGAAAGCCAAAATCGCCCCTCCAAAACCCCACATATTTTATTTCGGACTAGGAATCGAGCGCGCCCAGATGCGCCGCAGCTTCCTTTTTTGGCCCCTAAAAGACTAATCTGGATCCAGGGGGCCCCGAGGAAATAAATCCGATGACCCCCGAATCCTCCCTTGCTGCGTTTTCCCGGTTGTCTACACCGCTGGTCACGGTTTAGACGGTCGAATTTACGTGGTTTTAGAAAGGAAAACATCCTGAACCACCGAGGATCGCAAACCACCGGCTCTCCCGCCGCCGCCCTCCGATCTCCGGCCCCCCCACGGACAACCCCAGACGCGCCGCTGCCGGACAGAAGCGACGACGGGGTTCAGGGACGCAGAAGTCGACGTGAAGCCACCACTCGGTGTCGGGGGCGCCTGGGGGACCCCCGACCCCCCCCGACCCCCCCCCCGACCCCCCCGACCCCGACCCAGCTCCCCCTGCCTCTCTGCCCGGCCCGCGCAGGCCGCTTACCCATGGGATCGTGGCGCAGGAGGGCGTGAGCGTAGTCCCCGACGGCGCGCGGGAACGGGTACAGCGGAGTCCCGGCGCCGCCGTAAGGGCCGGCCCCGTAGGTGGCGGCGGCCGCCAGGTGGTGGGAGAAGGCCGGGTGGATGGGCGTCGGCTCGTAAATCGGGGTGCGGTAGGAGGTCACGAGGCTGGTGAAGGAGGAATTGGCCGACGGCAAGGCGGGCGGCGGCGGCGCTGGCGTCCCCCGGCCCAGGATGTCTTCGATGTAGAAGGGCGTCGGGTGCGCCGGCTGCAGGAGCGGCGTGGGCGCGTACAGAGGCGGCAGGGCGGCGGGGCCGGGGGGCTGGTACTGCATGGCTGCCCGGGGCTGGGGGGGGGGAGCCCAGGAGCCCTTCGGTGGCCTCCGAAAGCCGCCGGTGCCACCTTCCCACCTGCTGCCGCTGCCGCCCGCTGCCCGCTGACTCCGGGAGGCTCCGGGCTCCGACGGCGGCGGATTTCACACTGCGGGCGCCGCTGGACGGAGCCGCTTCCAGCCCGGGCCTGCGGTCAGCCAATGAGGCCGTGGCGGGCTGGGGGGGGGGGGGAGAGGGAGAGAAGCCACGCCCACGCCTCGAACCGCGCCCGTCCCGTCCCGCCTCCGCCCGCGGCGCCCATCCGCAAGGGGAAGCCTCCGTCCAGATGGGGTGACGCGCTTTGGGAGTCGCCGCCGCCGCCGCCGCCGCCGCCGCCGCCGCGACCGTCGCCCGTTTCTTCCCTCGGCGCCGACGGCGCGGGCCGAGCTGTCCGGGTTTGTTCCAAGCTCCGCAGCCCGGCTGTGTGTAGGTACGGCGGGCGGAGGTGCGAAGCGGCGGCGAAGCTGCCCTTGTTGGCTCGCGAGAAACGCCCGCCCGGCGGGGTTCAGTCTCGGGCGGGCGGGATTCGCGGCGGCGGCGGCCACGTGCGAGACGGAGCGATCGCGCCCTTCGCGTGGCGTTGGGGCTCGCGGGCGCGGCTGGCTGGGCGGGTGGGTGAGCGGCCGTCTCTTTGCGGCTTCTTAAGGAAAGGATCGAAGCGAAGCAGCTGCATCGTTTCTGCACTTCGGTCGTCGCGCTGTGTCTGGACGGCGCACGGCTGGGCAGATCTGCCCGTCGCATCGCCGACGGAGCCTTTCGCCTGGCTCCGCTGCCCGCCCGTGCACCGTGCGACGGCCGGGGCGGGGGGGGGGGGACCCGCGGTCTCCCTTTGCGCTTTGCGCAGCGGCTGCCAGGCAGCTCTGGGTCGCTCAGTGCAATGACACCTCGCCCGGTAGCGATCACGTCGAAAGGGAAGCCGCTCCGGAGCGGAGGCCGCTTTTGCGCACAGATGCAACATACGGGGGGGGGGAGGCACCCTTGCTTTGTGATTTCCACCAGACCCAAGGGCCTCACCCAGTTAGATGTAAAGACACAGTTTAAAACTGCCCCCCCAGAACCACCCACGCTGGAGCTCCCTTAACTCTCTGATCAAGCTTTTAAACTGAGGTGATCTGCAGTCTTTTCATCCCTCTTGCATTTCCACATTTTCCATCCTGCGAACTGGTTAAGTATGGTGTGGGGATCTCCGGAGCTCCTTCTGGGCTGGGGAGAAGGAGAGCGAGGGGGAACGTGACAAAATAAAGGAAAGCAGGTGGTTGTGCCACATCTCCTCCAACCTGCACAGGAGGAGGGGGAGGAGGAGGAAGAGTTGGCTTTTCCACTCTGCTTTTCTCACCCCTTTAAGGGGACTCAAAGTGGCTGACAAAGCTTCTGTTCTTCTCCCCACAACAGAACACCATGTGAGGTGGGTGGGGCTGTGAGAGCTCAGAAGAGAGCTGTGACTAGCCTAAAGTCACCCAGCTGGCTTCGTGGATGAGTGTGGAATCAAACCCAGTATTCCCAGATAAGAGTCGAGCTCCCTAACCACTGGACCAAACTGGCTCTTCCCATGTGAAAGACCTCGGACCAGCATGCTTTGGAGCAATTCATGAAAGCCAGGGCTATGTCTAGCAGCCCTGATGGTAGCAGGAGGTGGTCTGCCTCCAAAGTCCAGCTGCTGGGAGGCTGCAAGCAGGTCAAGCTGTGGGCTCATGCGCCGCTGGTGGTCTTCCCTGTGACCTCTGTGAGAATAGGCTTCTAGGCTAGATGGCACAAGGGTTCGATCCAGTGGTGCAGAGGCAGCAGCCATCACCCCTTGGAGCTGATCTGAATGGCCTCACTCGAAGAGCAAAAGTCTCCTTAACATTACTCCAGAATTTGCCTTTTAAACTAAGCTCAAAAACTTCTGAGATGATTGAAACAGGATCTGGCCCTGAAGAAGAGGAAGAAGGAAGAAGAAGAGTTGGCTTTTCTATCCCGCTTTTCTCACCCATTCAAGGGGACTCAAAGCGGCTGACAAAGCTTTCAGTTCTTCTCCCCGCAACAGACCCCCTGCTAGGTAGGTGGGGTTGTGAGAGCTCAGAAGAGAGCTGTGACTAGCCCAAGGCCACCCAGCTGGCTTCATGGAGGAGTGCAGTATCAAACCCAGTATTGCCAGATAAGAGTCCGTCTCCCTAACCACTAGACCAAACTGGTGCCCCTTGGGAAATCTGAACAGCGCTTTCTTCTCCAGGCTCAAATTCCTTCTCTCTGCCCTTTCTGACAGGCTCCATCCCCTGCGTTTTGCTGTGTGGACATCTTCCCCCCTTGTGTCCAGCGGTGCTCCCCTTTCTCTCCCTTACACTTCCTTTCCCTTACCCAATCCTTCACCATCCCTCAGATTAGTCCTGTCCATATTCAGCTGGTCTAATCTGACGGGTCCTGATGGGTTTACAATTCATCTCCTCCAAGAGCTTGTGGAGGGAGAGAAGGTGCGGATGCCTCCAGCCGCCTTTCCTGGCTTTTCTATCTCCGGCTTCCCGGGGTCTCTTCCCTCCGAAGGCCTGAAGGATGCGGGACACATACACTTCAACCAAGCACCCAAGACCTGAAGAAAAAGGGAATTGCTTTCTTAGAAACAGGACTTAACAACGCAGAGTATATGAAATAAAATAGACTCAAAAAGGACTTTGGAGCCTCTGAATGGCTCCTGTCATTCACCGGGCGACATTTTCAGGAGCAACTGGGTTCATTCCGAGCGCAAGTCCTTTGGAAAGGGCTTGATTTTCTTTGTTTTTACATATTTCCTGAGCCCCTAAATAGACTCACTCTTTTTTGGGGGTGGGAAGGAGGCAGTGAGTGAAAATGTAACCCCAAGAAACAGCCTGGAAGGAGTCAGGAAGAGTCCAGACCAAAGCAGCTAATAATGATCACTCTCACTTATGCCTTCAATTTATTTTTTAAAAGAATCAATTCATTGTGGAATCTGCCGTGAGACTATTTTGCACAGGGCGAGAGCAACAAATGAAGAAAAACACACACATGAGCCTCCTCTATGTCACAGCCCGGCTGAGGGTTTTGGCAAAAAATAGCCATAGATAAATGCCACATCTAAAGCCGGAACGAAGGCGCTTAGGTTTTTTCAGACGCTTGACAGACACTTATTTGGCTACAACCGTCCCCACCAAAACAGTCTTAGTGGCCTGGACTTTTCTTTCTGAAAACAGGCTCCTTGGGTTGGCTGAAAAGCTTTGCTATCCGGGTTCTGGTGGAGAACTGACTTCTTTTGGGAAAGAGCCCCTAATCTAAAATCTTCCTCAGACAGGTTTTTCTTTCCTAGAAAACTGTGTACCGTATTTTCCCCTCAGGCGCATCACTGGCTTGGGCCCGGGCCACTTGAATTTAAGTGAAATCAAAGGGGCAATTTGGCCACGGCTGAAATGTTGCCCCAGAGCTTCCAGTGAACGATGGATGGGCACTGGATTCGCCCCAATATGGGGACCCACAGAAAAAGCATCAAAGCCAAAAAATGAGCTTGCTAAGGCGGCAGTTGTTCTGTTGCTCTTCCTTTCCTGCGGTTTATCTTTTCTCTTCTCTAGCTTGAAATCCCAAGAAACAAAACAAACAAAAAAAAAAAAACCCCGAGATTTCATTAAAATGAGGAGCAGCACAGAAACTTACTTAGGGCCTTTCCACACTCGGCTTTATTCTGGAATAGATCCTGGCATAGGGGCCTGCCGTCCACATGCTAGTGCAGACCATGGCAGGCTCCAGGCAAGGCCCGTATCCTGAGATATATTCCACAATAAGGCTAAGTGCCAAAAGGGCCATGGAATATAGTTTAATACACAGCGGCCCTAAGATATTGATTGCCATGGGAGGGATTGCGGGTGGGGGGGCTGAATTGATTTGCAGGAAATTTCCATTCGAGTGGGCCTTTAATCGCACGTGAGAGGCTCCTTAAAACGTGCCCAAGCCCACCGCTCTGGTGTGTGTTAGTGTCTTATAAATTCCAGGTCTATGTAACTGAAACCTCTGCTTTTGATTACTTTCTCTGCCCACGGTTATGTCCCTTAAGGCAGAATTTCTTTCCTTCTTCCCGCCACCCCCACCCCCCCGCTCCCCACTCCTCACCCCGTCAAGGGAATTAGCTCATATTTTCATCTGGAAACGTTGGATTTGCAGTTTGCTTTACCTAATGCTCCCGCTGTAAAAACCGCGGCTTCTCTGCACTTTGGCATCACGGCGTGAGTGATAGGAATTAATCAAGGACGCACACACACACACACACACCCCGCAACAACCCTGTTGCCTCTGTCTGTTTTTTGTTTTCGTTTTACGCACCCAGTCCAAAATGAAGAAGCTGGTGAGCGTGGAAGGCGCGACCCAAGGACCGGCTCAGAGTGGGGAACGAAATGGCGAGAGATTACTCTTTGCTGACTTTTATGCAGGCAATAGGCCTTGTTAAAAGGAAGTTTCAATAGCCAAGTTATTGCATTCCTAGGCTGCTGCATAAGCTCCAACAAGGAAAGGAGGAAAAAGAAGGGGGGGGGACCAGGCCCTTAATTTTCAGTCCCACCATCACCACGTTCAGCCCAAGCGCGCTCTTCCGGAGGCCGAACGAACGGCTTGCGCTCAGCCCTCCACGAAATTGTCGCATTTATGGAGCTACATAATTTTTAATATCACTCTCGCGGGTTTTATAGTCGATTGTATTATTTTTATAGCCATTCGGGGCTCCAAAAACCCACCTTTTACCTCCTCCTTCCAAAGCTGTCCCCCCATCAGTTTTTTCACACAGTCAGAACTCATAAAATCGAGCACTTGTGACTTTTTAATGCAAGAGGGCTTGAAGTTTCAATATTTCCACTCTGCTGGATACTCAAACCAATAAAAATACATGAGATTTTAATTATTTTCTGGATAAAATAAAACTTCCTCCCTCCTGTTCCTTCCCCCTTTGCTTTTTTGTGGGCTAAAGGTATGGGGAGAACATATGTTTGGTCACATCATGAAATCGCTGGCAATGGCAGCTTCCAGCTTCTACAGGGACAAGACAACTTGACATACATTTGGTGAATCCCGGCCCATTCTGCACTCGGCCTTGTTCCAGATTATATGCCATAGTCTACACGAGCATGTGGATGGCAGGCCCCTATTCTGGGATATAATTTGGAATAAAGCCCAGTGCAGAAAAGGCTTCTTTTACTGGACCTCTTGAGGCTCGGAGGTAGAACAGGAAAGTCACAGCACCCAATTCAGATTCCTACACTATCTTCCAACTTTTAAAAAACTGTACTGATTGTATTGAAACAGCTTCTTTGTATAGTAGTTTATGATTTTGAGGCTGCATTCATACCTAGCCAAAAAAAAAAGCATCTCAAAAATACCTTAGATGAGAGAGAGCCCCCACCTACCTTTTCTATCCTAGAATATTCATGAGAGAGGGGCATACTGGTGAACAATTCCTCCTGCAAACCAGCTTCCAGTCCTGCAAACCAAATCAGTGTGTGCACGGAGCCTGAGTTCACTCTAAGCTTCTGTGTGAGCCGTTATAGACCACATCCTCATAGTTTTTTTGTTTTTAAAGCAATTCAAATGCAGTTTAGAGGTAGTAGTATCTGCACACTAGTGCCTAAATCCACAATAGAGGCCGGAAAATTAATTTCCAGAGTGAATCTGGCCTTCAAGGCACATTATGAGTGGGATGGAAACACTAGAACGCACACACTGCCACCCCTAAACTGCTTTTGAGCTGCCTTTTTAAATGTGCTCAGAGGTTGCTTTTACATGGACAGGTGGTGCACAAAAGGAATATATCAAATAAGTACTTTTGATTGAAACATGGGCTGTGCCTACAATCCTGTCTACAGTTACCTAATTATAAGGTTTTGGAATTGGAATTCATTTCTCTGTGTAAATGTCCGTAGGATTGTGCTTCTGTGGAGCAGAGTGAGCAGGCTGGGAAATTAAGAGGAACCAAAAAATATTGTTTTGGAGACCAGCACTGGGAAAATTGCATTATATTGATTTCTAGAAAAAATCACAGGATATGGGCCTCCACCATGGAGAGCTCCTCTGTTATTTAGAAGAAGAGTTGGCTTTTATACCCTGCTTTTCTCACTCTTTTAAGGGGCCTCAAAAGTGGCTGGCAAACCTTCTCTCCTTCTCCCCACAACAAACACCCTGTGAGGTAGGTGGGGCTGTGAGAGCTCAGAAGACAGCTGTGACAAGCCCAAGGTTACCCAGCTGGCTTCATGGGGGATGGCAGAGTCGAACCTGGTATTCCCAAATAAGAGTTCCATCCTAACCACAAAACCAAACTGGTTCACTGAATTAAAGTGGTGCAAGAGCATATTGGAGAAATGATTCTGATTATTCAGCTGGCTGCTTATTCCTAGTCTTGGATACTTGGGTAGGGGGAGAGTGGACGCTTTCACTATCAAGGACCCAGCAATGTGTGCCAAACTGTTGCAAAGAGTTGGGTGCTCAGGAGAGGGGACTGGAAAACCTCACTATCTCCCTGGGGAAGCTTCTCGGAATGGACTCAGGGCAGGTCACAGTAGCAAAAAATAAAATATATGGAACATATTTAAAATACACCTCTCCTTCCTTCTCACCATCCTTGGCAAGACAGTGTCCAGAGAGTGCTAAATATCACATGCCTGGTAAATCTCAAGAGGGAGGCTCTTCCACAGTCTGGGGCCCACTACAAAAATGGTCTCCTTTTTCGTGTCCTTATCCCCTGCACCTCTGAGAGAGGAGGAGCTACAAGACGGCCCTCTTCCTGAGATCTTATTACGTGGAAAAGTCTATATGAGCACTTTGCACACTGGGTAATTAAGCAGCAAGCTTAGCCAGCCAAAATGGAGGTGTCCAGGGGCTAGCTAACCAACAACAGTGGCTACTGGGCTCCCTCTGGTTGTCACCCTCCTGGAAAAAAGCCAGCCTTGCTCAGTGGGAGGTATATCTCCACTTTCTCCATGAGTTTGTACTTTGAGCAGAACCTATGTTCATAAATCTGTGGGGGCAGAGCTCTTGTTTTCTCACACCAGCCAAGGTTGGCAGAGAGAAGAACTATCTGTGCATCTGCTTGCATTCCGGCCAATATCTCCTCCTTGCCGTAAGAATGAAAAGAACCTTTATGCCATTACCCTGCATGCTTCTCATTGGGCAGCATGAAGCCAACCTGTGTCTGCCTGCCCTTAGAAGGTGTTGGTTATCCAAAATTAGGCCACATTACTACTGTGTATCCAAACAAGATGTATCAGTATAACCTAACATTTGACAAATCCAAGACAAAAGGTACACAGGCAGCATTCTTTTTTGTTTTCTAACACACTGCTGAGAACTGATATTTAGAAAAACAGGCCTGTTTGCCCCTGGCTTTACTCTGGAATATATCTCAGGATAGGGGTCTATTGTCCACATGCTATTGCAGACACTAGCAGACCTCACTTGGGGCCTATTGTGGCCTGCACTAGCATATGGACAGCAGGCCCTATTCAAGGATATACTCCTAAATAAAGCCAAGTATGTTCCTAAATGTACTAAATAAGGCCCAATATACTCCTAAATATACTCCTAAATAAGGCCCAAGATTTAGACAATTAGCACGGGCATTCTAAAACTAGTGATATCCAAATGGTGGCCTCCCACATATTGAACTACAATTCCCATAGGTTCCAGCCAGGTTAGCCATGGCAAGTTACAATTTGACAGCTAGTGGACCCATAATTTGAGTGTGACTTCTAAGACTCTAGACAAGAAGGTTAATTTTTTAAGGCTTCTTACCCTTGTCCTTGCTGATGGTGGGGAGGGGGGGATTAAGAAACATGAGATTGTTGCTGTTGTAAATGTGAAAGTAAAGCAGCAAGAGAGAAGCCCAATCCATTTCTACTTTTAAATGTTAATAAAAACAATAATAAATTTTAGAGACCATCTCTGAGCAGGTATGACCATAGCACAGTTTGGCCTGGAAGTATAGTTTTTTTCCTTCCATTTTATTTTCATCTGTAGTTAATAAAAAGTCAATTATATTATATTGTATGTTATACTTGTGTACAATAAAACATTGTCTGGTTTTCCAGTTGTCACACATGCAGTTGTGTTTTTTGAAAGTTCAAACATTAAACCCAAAACCAAACAATATAAAATATTACTAGATTTTTTAATAAGTCTCTCAGTACAATTACAGACATGAGGGTTATATGTCCTTTTTAATAACTTGCAAAAATCGGCTTTCCCTGTTACTGAGTCAAATTGTGCTTTCAAAAGGCATATTTATTTATTATTTACATTTATGTACCCTGTATCCTGAGGGTGGCTTATAACAATTTAAATATATGAAAGCAAAAAATCTGTTAAGTATATGATGGTGTTTTTTTGCAAGACTGAACAGCCGATATTCATCTGTGGTAAGAGAAAGGGAAGAAATCAACATAGGGACATCACTGGTGTGGTTCTTAAATTGCATTCAGTGTTAAGAAACTCTGTGGGTGTCTTAGCTATGGTTCACATGTGAGATTGTTCACAAACCAGTCTGCCCCTCCTTCCTCTCCTGAACTTTCTAGGCTGGAAAAGGTGGGTTAGAGATGCATGAGAACATAAGCGCTGAGTGCCACCATCATGAACTTTTGGAACACTGCTTCTTCCTTTTTTTCTGTGAACACAACTCAGATTGAGCCTATCCTTGCTATAATTTGAAAAGACTTCCTTCATGGTTACAGGTCCCATGATCCTCAGGTCCAGTGGTCAGTTTTCTTCCTGTATCTCTGGATGCCCTGCATGTTCTCTTAAGATAATAGGCCTGGACCTTTTCTCCTTTGAGGGAGGCCCTCCTGGTTGTCCCACCACCCTCAGCACCAAAAGGGGTGGAGGGCCTTCTCAGTGATGGCCCCTAGGCTATGAAGCAGTCTCTCCTTTGAGGTGTGTCTATCACCTTCATTGTACACATTTAGAAAGGCACTGAAGACGCACCTCTTTGCCCTGGCCTTTGGTTAAATGGGGGTACTCTTTTCTCTTCCCAGTGGCAGATGCTGCCCGCCTGACTGCTGGGTATAGGACTAGATGGATGGATGGATGGATGGATGGATGGATGGATGGATGGATGGATGGATGGATGGATGGATGGATGGATGGATGGATGGATGGATGGATGGATGATAGGTCTTTTCAAGAAGAAATTATTACTGTTAGAGATGATGAACAATATTTTGAATAGAGGCAAGATACCAAAAAGGTGGGGGAAAGCTTTTATAATCTTAATCCCAAAGGAAAGGATAAGATCTAACAGTTAACCCAATCGAAAAATTATAGACCCAATTCATTGTTGAATAATAATTATAAAATATTTGCAAGCATAATGGCCTCAAGACTTAAAACAGATTTTAGTAAGTTTCATACATACAGTGCCTGACAAAAGTTCTGTCGCTTATCCATGTTGTTGAAACCAAAGCCTATAACCTGACTTAAAATTCATCCATCGGTTTTAAAAATGACTCATATGAAAGCTGAAACCCTCCCAAATGAGGTTTTAAAAAAGAAAATACATTTGCTTCACTGATGAAATATTGATCATTTAATGAACAGAAAGGTCAGATTTTGGCTAGACAAAAGTTTTGTCGCCTTGTCATATAATGCACCTAATCCTAGTTTACAGCCTCACCTGTGCTCACTAATTGATTGGATAATTAGTGGGTGTGTATAAAAAGAACTCCAGCACCCCAGACCTTCACTTGACCTCCAACTTGACCTCTGACAACATGCCAAAAATCCACCCAGCAACCAAAGCCTTGATTATCAGGAGACTGAAGACCGGATCCTCTGCAGAGGTGGCTGGCACCTTTAATGTGTCTCAGCGTCAAGTACAAAGAAGTACAAAAAGATTTGAAGAGACTGGAGATGTTTTTGACAAGCCCAGGTCTGGCAGACCCCGCAAGACGACTGCTCAGGAGGAACGTTTGTTGGTTCGAAAATCAAAAGCCAGCCATTCTTCCACTGCAGCAGAGCTCCAACAGGCCTGGTCACCTCAAGTCCTTGTGTCAACTAGAACAGCTTGTAGGATTCTGTCTCGAAATGGCCTCCATGGTCGAATCAGTGCCCAGGAGCCAGCACTAAACAAAAGGCAATTAAAAAACCGTGTGATATTTGCCAAGGCCCACAGCCTACTAAACGGATGGATGCTGGAAAAGTGGCAGAAGGTGGATTTCTCAGATGAATCTTCAGTTGAATTACACCACAGCTGCTGCAAATACTGCAGGAGACCTACTGGAGCCCGTATGGATCCAAGATATACCCAGAAAACAGTTAAGTTTGGTGGTGGAAAGATCATGGTCTGGGGTTACATTCAGTATAGGGGTGTGCGAAACATTTGCAAGGTGGAAGGCAATATCAATAGCCTAAAATATCAAGACGTATTAGCTACCTCTTACATTCCCAATCATAAAAGGGGTCAAATTTTGCAGCAGGATGGCGCTCCATCTCATACATCCATCTCTACATCAAAGTTTCTCAAGGCAAAGAAGATCAAGGTGCTCCAGGACTGGCCAGCCCAGTCACCAGATATGAACATCATTGAGCATGTTTGCGGTAGGATGAAAGAGGAAGCTTGGAACACAAAACCAAAGAATCTTGATGAACTCTGGGAGGCATGTAAAACTGCATTCTTTACTATTCCTGATGACTTCATCAATAAATTGTATGAATCATTGCCGAAACGCATGGATGCAGTCCTTCAGGCTCATGGAAGTCACACAAAATATTAAATATGGCTCTAATAGCACCACAACTTCATTCACCAATGTTATGAAACATATCTTTGTATTTGAAGTGAATTATCTGTTTGATTTTCACATTACTTTTTGTGGGCGACAAAACTTTTGTCTAGCCAAAATCTGACCTTTCTGTTTTCATTAAATGATCAATATTTCAGCAGTGAAGCAAATTTATTTTCTTTTTAAAAATCTCATTTGGGAGGGTTTCAGCTTTCATATGAGTCATTTTTAAAACCAATGGATGAATTTTAAGTCAGGTTATAGGCTTTGGTTTCAACAACATGGATAAGCGACAGAACTTTTGTCAGGCACTGTACT
Organism: Aspidoscelis tigris stejnegeri; assembly: GCA_023333525.1. Lineage (NCBI taxonomy): Eukaryota > Metazoa > Chordata > Lepidosauria > Squamata > Teiidae > Aspidoscelis > Aspidoscelis tigris. The sequence continues at coordinate 81,886,088 of JALMGA010000002.1, read as the reverse complement.
GATCAGGCTGGATTTCTGCTGCTGAAAAGGAAGTCTCTTATCTCTGCTGTCAGGATTTTGTCTTTTTCCAAGACAGTCTGCCCTTCCATTTCAGAACAAATTATTTGCTTGATAGGATAGTTCCCAATCTGCTTGTGAATTTCTCTTGTAATTGCAGCTTAGCAATTTTGCACCTGAAACACTTCAGTCCACTTCAAATTAAAAACGAAATAAATTCTAAAGTGTATGTTCTTGTGGGCAGACCAAGAATGATTCTGGAAACTTGCCCTGCATGTGGTAGAGTAAGACAACCAACATTCTCAACATAGGCAGTTTGTGAAAAGATCGCCCAGGAGTTCTCTTTGTTACTTTGTTCTACTTACTTCTGCCATCTTCGTTGTAGAAACAAGTCCCTCAGTTCTCAAAGAGATTTACTTACCTGTAATTCCATTTGCATTTTTATTGGCTTTCTGTTTCAAATCACATGAAATCAAGTTCCTTCCTTCATGATATTAGTATAAAGCATGTACCACAAGCATTTATGAAATGCACTCAGGAAGTACAAGCAATTCTAAACTTTGGACAAATTTTAGAATGTGTTAATAAAGCCTTGGATATCTGTCATAGGAGGCCTATGTTCAAATCCCAAAATATCCACTGATTTAATGGATAAACAAGCTTACTTGCTCTTGGGTGTTTTTCCACTGTCACTATAAGTACTCATTCAGTACCTATTAATGGGTACAAAAAAGCCATTACGTACCCACTAATGGATACTTAATGGGTACTTCTAGTGACAGTGGGAAAACACCCCTTGTCCACTGTGGAATCTTCCATATTAATTTAGTTCTAAGAGTGAATAAGATCACAGTATCCTGTAACTTCCTCTGAGTAACAGGCTTATTAAACTATCAAGTACAACATTTGTCCATTGTAAAACTGATGGCCATAGCACATTTGCTTTAACTTTGTGTAGAGTCAAGAAGCTCAACAATCTTTTTGCTTCATGGAGAAGTTGAGTAGCCTCATGTGGTAAGCACCATTATCAAAGCCAGGCATAACACTAGAGTTCTTGCTGAAGAGGTATCCACCCTTCAGCCTTACATCTGCACTCCTGGAAAATCTGGTCCATATTGGGATCACTCGGGTCTACTTTTGGAATGCTCCACCAGTAGATTAAAATGCTTGCTAAAACTGCTTTACTGTATCAATAAAAAGAATTTTCATCTGGTTTATTCAACATATTCCTTGCCTCAAAATTATGCCACTGATACCTAGCTTTATCTCCCCTTTGCTTTAATTTACTACTTCTGTGGCAATAAATACATACACTGGGTAGAATGAAGCTTATAATTTTAAAGGAATACTGTCGACCTTTGGCCTATGTTAATTCCGTTTATAAATAGCACATTTAATATCAGTTTTAATAATAGCTGTAATATAGAAAGACTCAATTTTTGCCATTTAAGTAAGAGTTGGGGTGTTTTTCCACTGTTAAAATGTACCCATTTTTGCACCCATTAAGGACCCATTTGGGTGTGAGCCGGATGACCCCATTTCCACTATAGCACCCATTTGGGACCAGATTGTTTCCACTGCCGTGGGGGAAATCCGGATCTAATGGGTACATTTTGGCCTTTAATCCAGATTTTCTGTAGACCCCATTAATGGGATCTACAATGGGGTCTTCTGCCAGAAAATCCGAATTAAAGGGAGCCTGTTTCCACTGGAAACAGGCAATGGGGTCTAAAGAAGGCTAGGGGGAGGGGATGCACCTTTGGGACCCCCCCCAACATTGGCTTCAAATTCAATTCGAATTCAATTCGGAGTGACTTCTAAGTAACTTTGAAGTTGACTTCGAAGTGACTTCGAAATAACTTTGAAGTGACTTCAAAGACTGCACCCCCCTGCACCCCAAAACACCTGGGGTAACGGACCGACCCCTTGGGGGTAGATCCAGATTCCCCAGATGGGTGCAAAGGTGTTTCCACAGCAGGGGTGTTAGCACCCATTGCTAATGGGTGCTACACCTCCCGTGGAAACACATTGGGTGCTTCCCTTAATCCGGATCTACTAGATCCGGATTAAGGAATGTACCCATTCCTTAGATCCGGACCTTCTTAGATCCGCATCTAAGGGCTGCAGAGGAAAAACACCCTTAATTTCCATAGACGTATGAAGGAGTCTGCAGCTTTAACATCTAAGTTCCTAGAAATGATGTGAGTCTTGTACAGATCTTTGAATTCAAGTATGAACTAAAACCAGGGAATGTGGGGCAGGAAAGAATGACACATGAGTATTCAGAAATAGCACACTTCATTATGGAAAGTAGCAAAAAAAAGGTTACAACAGCTAATATACAGAGATAAAAGAGTGAAAGGACAAAATGTTTTCAGGAAGCAAAATGATACTATAATCAGTTCCAAAGAGGAGTGATGCAGAATTATTACACCAGTTTTTTTAATTTGCATTTTTATCCGTGCCCTTTATCTCATGATCTAAAAGTAGGTTACAATTAGTTAAACATATAAAATATTGAATATAAGACAAACCGCAGAATCAGTAGACTGCAGTTTCTCCACTCCCTGATATTTAAAATATTGATATTCTGCTTCCCCTTAAGATATAATCTCAAAGCAATTTGCAGCACATAGAAAATAAAATAAAAACAACTTTTATAAAAGCATGATTCTGAAGCCTGCTATGTGTGGTTGTGGCATTTGTGGCAGTGAAAGTTCAGCTTTGTGGTTCCAGAGGCTGGGAGCAAATCAGTTAATGAAAAAGACAGAGGCCAAGTCTCCACAGGGCATGGGAAATGCCTTGGAGTAGCGTCAGTCACTGCATCTCCACAGTCCCCAACAACAAGCAAGAGGGTATCTGGAGAGACTTCAGTGCCCTTCAAGGCACCAAACTTTCAGCACATGAGATGTGACTTTGAGATTGCTTCTCACATCCTGAAACTGGGCCTCTGGTACAGCAGAATGTCATATTCACTTGTGGGCCTGCTGTCCCTGCGCTTAGAGGACAAGAAGGCTGTATTGTGTCCAAGTCTGGCAATTTCAGCCATGTAGCCTTGGCAACAGAAGTGCCTTGGCAGATGGAGGCTTCAAGGGCAGCTGTGATGGACACATCTCCTCAACATGTCTGTCACTGACAGTTTGGGAGCATACCTAAGGCAGCTTATGAACATGGATGAATCAAACAAGGGGCCTTTCCACACTTGGCCTTATTCTGGAATATATCCTAGAAAAGGGACCTGATGTCCCCATGCTAGTGTAGACTACAGCAAATCCCAAATAAGGCTTGCCATAGTCTGCATTATGGCATCACAGCCCTATCCTGAGATATATTCCACAATAAGACCAAGTATAGAAAGGTCCAAAGAAGGATGTTTGACTTACACAGAAGAAAGTTTGGGAGATTTTCCCCCATTTCTATTGCTTGGGCAGACTTGTAGTTCTAGATACTGAACTTTGAGTCACTGTCTGCCCATATTGTAACGAACTGAGAACCATCTACTTCAGGAAGTCAGCAAAACTCCTGTTATCCATTAGGCTTGTTATATCAAAAACCCTTAAATATTATTTCTGTCTTATCCTGCAGGAAAGCTCTTGTAATTTTTACACCAAAGCTAAAGAAGAAGTAGTCCTCAGCAATTTATATTTGTATTTCCCCCATGCCCCAACCTATTAGATTTGTAATAATATTTTTGTTTGGGAAAAATTTTAATGAAAACCGCTGCTTGCAATTATCTGCTCTGTATAAAACTACCAGGCTTAGGATGTGTAATTATAATCAATGTTTATTAAGGAAGAAATGGAACATCATGCCAATTGTATTTTTAAAGTTTTATCAGGCCACAGAACCAAACATTTCTAAAGCAAGAAATGTATTCTGTAATTTGCATTGCTAAGTTCAGTGTATACTGAGATCCTATAAACATCTTGAGACTGAAAAATAAACTGGAAAATATGTTACTTAAAGCATGCTTCCTAGATAAATATATCATTTCTCCCCATTTTACCTTTTGCATGTGGGAGAAAATGCCAGGCCTTTTATCCAAAGAAATTAGCCCTTTAGGAAGACTCATATCTCAAAGTCATATCTCAAAAACAAGTTTTAACAAGCATCATAAAAACCCTACGACATCAGAGTCAGGACAAAAAAGTTCAAAAACTATTAAATATAATGGAACCGGCTTTCACTTTCCACTCTTAGCTGCAGTTTTATGCAAGTGTTTCATGGCACAACCGACATTTATAAAAACAACCCTTATAAAGTCAATTTAATTATCTTTATCAAACTGCAGATAATAAATTTCACAGGCCAACAATGAAAATCAATTGTCAACATTAGCAACGGATAACATCTCCTAAAATTGTCTTCTGTAAATCTATGATGAATAAGACTGAGTTCCATATTAAAGAAAAACAAATGTAATAAAAATGTCCTCTTCTGGATTCAGGCAATGTATTGAAGCTCTGCTGTCTGCTGATGGCCTAGATATATGTGATCTACAATAAGATCTGTAATAAATGAGTATATAAATGAAAGCTTAATGCTTGTTAATAATTATCAGATTAGCACTATTTGAAAAATGTTTTGAAAGTTGTTTTATACAGTTTTGACCCCAGAGTTTAATTATTTACTGAACTTTTTTTTACTGTACCTTCATGAAGAGATTTAATAGTTACTGGTGTACTGCTGGTAAATAATCCACTTATATATAAAAACGTTTAGAAAATGGATTTAGAATGGCCCAATCATCTTTTAAGACTATTCTGAACACTGCCTGTAACCAGCTAATGTAAGCAAATTGGACACAGCTTAGCTGTTATACCAGTGGTTCTCAACCTGGGGGTCGGGACCCCTTTGGGGGTTGAATTACCTTTTCAGAGGGGTTGCGACGAGCCTCCTGCTGCCCTTCCCTCCCACCTCCCAGCTGCTCCGCCCCCGTGGTTGGGGGTCCCCACAACATGAGGAACTCCATTAAGGGGTCGCGGCATTAGGAAGGTTGAGAACCGCTGTGTTATACTAATACGGTGATGGCCAACCTATGACACGCGTGTCACAGGTGACACGCCAAGCCCTTTTAGGTGACACACCTGGTCACCCTCGCACCTGGGCATGTAGTGCTTGCTTGTTCTTGAAGTGTACGAAATACCAACTTTCAATTGAAGATTTAGCAAATGTCAAGAATTATTCATTTTTGCTTTTAATAAAATACATATATCAAAAATATAACTTTCTTACTAGAGCTACAAATATCACAAAATTATGGCTATTTCTGGAAGTGACACAGCACCTGAGTTAAGTTAGGTTTTCTTGTGAATTTTGACACACCGAGCTCAAAAGGTTAGCCATCACTGTACTAATAAGATGTCAGGTTCTGAACAGTGCCTTCAGTCATCTTACCTACGTTTGCTTAATCTTCTTGGCTAGGGCTCATGGGAGCTGTGGTTCAACAACATCCTGAAAGTTATTATCTGACACCCCCTGAACTATAGTGAGCCCTTTGAATGCTAAGGGAGCCTTTCTTGAAAATCAGTTAATCAGTTTTATGGCAATGTATTAAAGCTGAATCAGAAGCAACTATTATAACCTCCCTAGTTGTTCACCAATGGAGCATTAGCAGCAAGAGCAGCAAAATAAGGTCCATCTTTCTGCTTGAGAGACCCCTGCACTCTAAATTGACTTATTTGCCAAGTCCGGGTCTTAAGGAGACTCACTCCCTCATCAAATTCCAGATAAATCTCAGGTAAGTGAAACAACTTGAGGGCAAGTGAGGTAGCTTATTTTTTGTACATTTATGACAAACTTGAATAGAAAATATTAGGTGAAAATTACTACATATTATGCATCAAACATGCACGAAAATTCTATCCACCTACATCTGATAATAATTCTTACAAAGACAGAAAAGGAAAAACATTGCAACAGTCTTTATTTGAGACAAGTATGAAGGTTTGACATTTGTAAATAGCAAGCTACATTTTAAAAAAACAACACAGACTGATTTTAAAAGTTGCAGAACACCATTTGCAGAGGTCAAGAAGAAAAGTGACTTACATCTGATTATTTCTTAGTTATGCATTCTAAATGCACATTTTAACTTTGAAAAAGAGAAATCTGTTGAGCCTTCTTCCTTAGCATTTTCCACAAAAAAATTAGATTTGTTCTCTTTATCCTTTTTTGTACTCCTTTTATGCTGTAAGGTTAAAAAAAGATAAAATTGGTGCATAAAACCATCTTATGGAAGTATTTCTATCTACGACACCTTAACCTCTCAAAAACCACACATGCATTAGTTTTGCAGCCAAGATACCTTAATGGTTCTTTCTGAATTCCAGGTATCAGTTTACTGATAAAGCCTTTTGAAATACAGAGCAACTTCAGTTTTAGAATAGCTGTGTATGATCTCAAAAAGGTGGATCCATAACTGAGACATAATTGCTTATATTAAAAGAGCAAGCCTGAGGTAGTGTTAAGCCCACTACATTTTGTGTGTTGCTGGATGAATAAGGCTGGCCAAGTACACTCAATCAAACATGTTTGAACTAACAACTGATTCCATATCACCTTACAAAATTTGCATTTTCTATCTATGGCTACCTCCAAACACCAGGAAGCAATCCCAGGATCTTTAGCTCTGCCTGCTGGCTCCTTTATTATTTGTGTTGCAAATACTCATATGTCAGCTAAGCACCCACCTTTCCCTTTGGCTAGCATCCAGGCATTTGCAACAGGAACAATGAGGCAAGGAGCTTGCAGATGGAGGTAACCAATCGCTGCCAGATTTCACATAACAGCAATGTTTCAAGATATCACCTCAGTATCTCAAGTCTATACTGGGAATACCATGGATGTGTGTGGCATTCTCAAATTCTGGGAGAATTGTGGGTTTTAACTCATATCTGGAGGCACCCTATATAAAGAAAATAAACAGTAGGGCATTGCATTGTTCCTGAACCTTAAAAGGTCATAGGGAACCTGATAATAACTTCCAACTTACCAGTAATACTGCCATTAATTCTGCTTTGTGGCACTTCTGCTGTTTACAATGGCTAATACCTGGCTGTCAGGCTGCATTGTCTGGCCATTAAGGACTAGAAGACATCTGTGACTGAATTTACTAACAAATTGAAAAAGTCTTTCAGACCATTAAATTCTATAAAGACAGCAAATTCTGCACTCCATACATTTGCCCTCCCTATGAATCCATAACTCATATAAAATTCTGTTCAGATTTTAGTTTTAAAATATATTTTATAAGTATAACACGAAACCCATTCTTTAGTTTGAGAAAACAAACATTACCTGGAAGAAAGGCACACCTCCATTTGTCTGAATGCACATGCTGGTCTCCATATAGGACTTGTCACTTAACTGGCTCTCATTGGCCTCTTCTTCTTCTCCCTCCAAAGTATCCTAAAAAAGTAATAGATTTGTTTGTAGCATGAGTAAAGGCACCAAAATCAGCCAAATGAAAAAAATAAATAAATCCAGATCTGTTGGGATCCTGCAGAACATCCTTCAAAATAGGGTCATTTTTATTGCAAAGCTATACGATACTTCATTTCTGTTTCTATGCTCGATGTTACTGCCATTAATTATGATATGCAGAGAGGGGAAATTTCAAGCAAACATCTTTTCTACTTGTCACAGATACCTGATCCAATACATCTTCTATTGTTTTCAGTGTAGCTGTGAACTCTGCCTGCTTTTGTCTCAATTTTCCCAGCAAGATATCACGAGGTTCTGTTTTGACAACAGCCACAGGGTAATGGTAGTCCTTCCTTCTGGGAGTGGAACCTTTGAGTGGGGAAAAAACAGTTTAGGTTATATCCAAGCCTTCTCCATTGAAGCAATAAATCAATTTCAGGTACCCATGCATTCTCCCCACTCAGTCTCTGTGTGACTCATTCTACAATAAGATATACCTGTTGGGATATCTTCTTTCAGTTCTTTTCCTGTGAATTTATTAACTCGGGTTAATCCATTATTTGCTTCTTCAAGGAGTGAATCTTTCTGTTTTAGGAGCGTATTCTTATCACTTTGCATCTTATCAAGAAGGCTCTTCAAAGCTATTTCTTCAGCATCTTTCTGTCTGACAATATGCTCTGTGATTTTAGCAACTGAACTACTGCAACAGTTGTCAAGACTCTGAAAGGAAAATGAAAGTCATAGGAAACTGAAGCATAACATCAGTAAACACTTTTTGTGCATAACATAAGAACTAATCAATATTAAACTGAGAACCCTGAAAAACCTCTCCAATGTGTTCCTGAAGCTCTAGGATTGGTATTTTTAATTATGACTTTAGCCTAGTGGTTCTCAACCTTCCTAACGCCCCAAACCTTTAATACAGTTCCTCATGTTGTGGTGACCCCCAGCCTAACCCCAACCGCCAACCATAAAATTATTTTTGTTGCTACTTCATAACAACCCCTTTGAAAGACTAGATCGACCCAAGAGTAGACCCAAAGGGGTCCCGATCCACAGGTTGAGAACCACTGCTTTAGCCCATGCTTTAGTTTTATTCCTAGTCAGAACTAAAAAGTATCTTGGAACATTGTAGCATTCCTGTCAGAACAAGAAACTGTTCCAAGGAAACACTTGGAAACATTAAATGTTCTAGCCTGTGGGGCACGTTCTGGGTCCCCTATAAGGCTCCAGGAGTCCCAAAGGAACTTGAGTTGAGGAGCGTAATGGATGCAACTACAACCAAGCCACCAATTCTGCCACCAATTCGGTTTTTCATGGGACAAACAGCTGATGGGCGAAGGGGATGGCGTTCCTCCTCAGAAAAGCCTTGTGGATAAGGCATTTGCTATGAGAAGGGAGACAGAGGAGGGCTCCTAAATGTAAGTACCCTTCCACTGCCATCAGCCTAACAGCTGATCTGGGGAGAGTTCCCCCCACCACCATCAAAAAGGGGATTTAAAAAGCTCTCCAATGTCCTCAACTGCAGCAACTGTGTGCCTCCATTTTCATATCACTGGAGTGATATGTTCAGGGGGTGGGAAGGAACCATTAACCCTGGGAAAGCCTGAGCAAAGAAATACGTCTTAAATAGACAGTTATGATAGTGGTATCATGGGTGCTCATGGATCTCAGAAAAAAGTATATCCCAAAGGATAGGTGCCACTACCAAGAAGGCTCAGCTGCAAGTAATCACAAGCTGAAACTCATTAAGCCAGGGAACTCACAACAGGATCTCTCTAGATCAGAGGTGTCAAACTCAATTTTGCACAGGGCCATATATTAAATTTAGAATGTGTAGGCGGGCCGGATTCAAATAAAAAAAATGTACTGAATTATTATAATTTTATTTATTTAATTATATAGTATATAATACGGTTGTTAAAATCTTAATACTAGTTCCTTCAGCTAGTCAGCATATCTCATTGCGCATTTCAGATCTCACATTGGAGAGAAACCATGTGAATGCAAGGAGTGTGGAAAACATTTCAGCCAGTCAGCATATCTTACTTTACATATCAGGTCTCAGCCCTTCTGCTTCGTTCCTGCTCTGGGATCCCGGCAAATGGCCTTAGAAGCGTGCCTTCCTCCCTCCCTCGGTACCTGCCAGGTGCCGCCACCGCTGCTCCTCCTCCGGGCGGCGAGCAGCGGGGCTGGGGGCATCGCGGCCGCAGGCAGCAAGGCTGAGGAGGAGGAGGCGGCGCCGGTTGTGCCCTCCAGGCCCGGCACGCGCAGCGCCATCTTCTCTTCTCGGCACTCACATGGCCGGCAGACACACGCCCCTCGCCCACGCTGGCTCCGCCCCCTCCCTCCAATAGGCAGCGGCACCCAGGGCGAGGGTCGGGCCGGCGGCGGCAAGCGTTAGGGCGCAGCTGACGGCACGAGGGAGCAGTGGATGGCGCCGTGGGGCGCCAGGAGACGGCGGTGGAGGCGATCGCGGGCCGTTTTGATGCGGCCCGCGGGCCGGATGCGGCCCGAGGGCTGTATGTTTGACATGACTGCTCTAGACCTTAAGTTATCTTATAGGTCTGTAGCAGGAGAGGTGATTTGTTAAGTACCCTGCTCCCAAGTTTTTAGGGTCATGCATGGCAGGCATGAAGTCTTGAATCCGGTACAGTTACTAACGGCAACCAGTGCAACTGCTGAAACACAGTCACACTGAACAATCTGGCTTGTGCATTTTGCACTAGCTGCAATTTCTGGAACAGATGCAAAGGTATTACAATAATCTAAATATGAGGCTACCAATACACAGACAACAGTGGCTGGGCAATAACTATCTAGGCAGGAGTGTAGCTGGTCCACTGGCCAAAGCTTATAATAGATACTCCTACACATTTTTTGCTGTCCAATGTGAGGGAGGACATCTTCCTTTTCTGGTATCAAAAATAACTGCTGTCAAAAAAGAAGAAGGGGGATTGGGATTGGATCTTCTTCCCTTTTCTGTTGCTATCCTCATAGATGTGGAAAATGAAAGAAAAAAAATCCACCCATCTGATTCAGAAGGGACTCCTATCTGGAACCAAAAACTTAAATGTTCAGATGGAACAAAATCTATTCTTCATCTGAATACAGAACAACCTCCTTTTAAAAGTACATTTTGTTCCAAGTCTGAAACACTCAAAACTGGGTATTTTGAGTGTGAATGCAAAATGTTTCATTAAAAAAATGTACATCTCTACTTGGCGTTCCAGTTCAACCTATTAATCCCATCCCCTTGATTGGTAATAGGCTCCAGAATTTTCAAAGCAGGCTTGATTAAAAATCAGAGTTAATGACCAAATGGCATTTCCTACCAACTATCTTACTCCCTCCGAGGCGTTTTGCGGGCTCTTTTTCTACAGAGATGCCATATTCATCTCAGGCAAGGCTGAACAGTGTAAGAACTTCAGCCCATTTTCATACAGATGACAAGGACTGAACAAACACAGAAGGACAGCAGGAGGGAGATCCAAGTGATTAAGTGCTCTGTTTACCATACTTCCTTTTCCCCTGATACTAACATCTTAACAGAAAACGTCTCCTCACCCTTCATTCAAAGAGTTCAGTTGCAAAGGTACCTTGTAGATCTTTTGGAGGTGTTTGATCCTGCTGCTGAGGAAGGCTTCCTGTTGATCAGCAATACAGGCAGTCTTTGTAACGGCAAGTTCTGCCCACTGATGTGTTTCTTGGCACATATTCTTTAGAGAGCTACCCAGACTTTCACAGTGATTAGCCGATTCCTTCAATATCTTTGTATTCTCATCACTTGCTTGCCTGATCTCTTGGGCAAAGTCATTCAAAGGCAGAGTTAGTACGTTGCGCTGGGAACTTGTAGAGTTGACAAGACTAGTAGTTTGCCTGCAAGAAAATATCCAGTCAAGAGGGAGGGGCTACATTTTAAATATGTTCTAGTGCTCATATTTTTTAAATGATATTTTATTGCCTTCTCTGAGACCTCTGAGTAAAGGGAAGGATACAAAGTAATAAACACCCAGAGACACAGGCATCTAAGTATACTGGATATAATATGGTTTGGTTGATGCAGTGAACCAGCTAATCTGCAAGTGTTCACATTGAACTGAACATTTCATTGTCTAAATATCCAAAAATTTATCAAACTGAACCAGTTCTCTACTTGTGCAAGCCAGCTACTGTATCAGTTAGCATTCACCATGTTTTTGCCCTTGTAAAGGGCCGATTTCAATGGAAGAATTGTATTTTTTGTTTTCAAACCAGTTCAAAATTGAACGTGAACAAAAACATCAAACACGAAGAAACGTTTTGTTCGATTAAGTAGTTCAGTTGCCAAATCAAGCAAACAAATGTTCAGTTCAAAGGCACATGATTTTAGTTTGTGCATATTTCTAATACAAAAGTACATGCATAGGCACTTTTATTTGTCCTGCAAGGCCGGATCTAAATCTCTACTGATATACTGTTGATTCTGCCAAGAATCATATGAATAACTGTACATTACGGTTGTTTCAAACAGCAGTTTGATGAACTTGAACAGCATAAAAAAAGTGAAGAACTGATGCAATTCCACCTTTACATCCGTGGCTGCTGGGGGTGAAGGACAGGTGAGCAGAAGGTGCATACAGGAGCACATTAACCTGCTTTCTCTATGGCTTTTCCTGAAATGGGGAGTAGGTGGGGCTGTGTGGTGCCAGCAATTATGCTGCCACGTGGCTGTGATGATTCTGTACCCCCTTTCCTTTCCCTGGCCTCTGCCTGGAGCTGGGCAGATGACATCACTGACAGCAGTATTCCGACATAATTCCTACTGTAGCTCCTACATAAGCACCTCCTAAAGGCAAGAAGATCTCTTGCCTATTATTTACCTCTATGTAAGCCCTCGGGGAGTTATACAATAAGGTCTTTTCACCGAACAAGATGCACACAACTACATGCTTTTAATACAAACCTAATCTCTTTTAGCACAACTACATCTAAGAACACAGCTATTTACTGCTGCATAAATGCACTGTCCAGAAAGGATAGGGCAGCACAGAAAACAAACAGCTGGTCCCCAGAGTCCAATACAGAAAACATGTAGGCTGTTTTCTCACAAAGTTTTTAAAAAGTACACCTCTGAGGTAGCTTAGAGATGGTTTGCGGATTGGATCATTCACTGACCAGCCCTTCCGTTCCTCCTCTCATGAGGTGCTTTTGAGACAAGTTGTTTTTTGCTATTTGTGAATGCAGCCATAAGCAGTATGAGTAAGGAAGAGGATGTCCTTCAAAACAATCATGTTAGTAAAAAGGAAGGAACTGAAACAAGATCAGCTTAAGATCCAAAGGCTTTTTATAGAAGGAAATATATTTCAAAATAAGAATGGGATATGTCTGGTGTTTAGGACTGAGATAGACTTTTGACTAGGGCTGTGCATGGATATCTGTGACATTAGGAATTCATACGAATACGTATGAATTCCTAGATTCGTAGATGAATCAAATAGGACCCTATTCATAGGGCCCTATTTGTCCACGAATCGGATTATCCAGTATCCGTAGAAGTTTTGGTAGAAGCTCCTGCAGGTACTAGAGACATCCAACCCGCCCCCCCATAAGCCCCCTTACCTTCTCTTGCAGCTCTTCTGGTGTACGTGCGGTTCCTCTGGCATCCGTGACAGATCGGGCTGAAAAAGGCCCATGGACACCAGAGGAGTTGCAAATGAAGGTAAGGGGACATATGGTGATACCTCCTCCAGCATCCATGGGCCTTTTTCAGCCCGATCTGTTATCTGAACTAGGCCTCCTTGGGGCTAGAGAAGGCACTTACCTGGGAGGACCAAAGCCAGAACAGGAAGGCCTGGTTCACTCCAAGAAAGCCTACTTCAATGCTGATATGGCGCCGAAAACGCCCACAGACACCAGAGGAACCGCAAGAGAAGGGGGCGTGGGGGGTGGGGTGGGCAGGAGGCATCCTCTGGGGTCTGCAGGCCTTGATCCTGTGCCCAAAATGGCCCTTAAGCACTTCCAGTTCTGGGTTGTAGACACAGAAGTGCCTTAGAAGGCACAGCGGCAAGGACAGGTAAGGGGGGGGGGCACTCATCTGAAGCCGAATTTTCCCACATTTGATTCATTACAAATTGAATGTGGGAAAATGGCTTTGTGCACATCCCTAACTTTGAGACTTCCCATCCAGCTCCTTCCTTTCACCCCAATCAATTTAGCACCCAGTGCAGGAAAGAAAAGCACCCAATAGCAGATACTGCAGAGCATTAGTTAAGAGATAAGCAAACTGAAGAGGGTTTTTTTTACACTGTCATGTTTTCTTGGGCAGTAGCGATATTCTTCTTCATCCGTCCACCTTTCTCTAGGATTCCACTTAAGTTCTGTTGAGTTTCTTGGTCCAGTAAGCTCAGTTGGTTTTGCAGAGAAGCAATAAGCTGAGCTGTACTCTGGAATGCGGAGAAGTAGGAAAAGTGTTTTTATTAAAAAACATAAGCATTGGCGACTGTATTTTAAAGATCTAAAAAACTATTTTATTTTTAAGAAAGCACTTGGTTTTAAATAGTTCGCCGTGGTCCAATGACACAAGCCAGAGGCCTTTTCAGTCTGGAGAGACGGCGTTTGAGAGGGGACCTGATTGAAGAATATAAAATTATGCACGGTATAGAAAAGGTGGATAGAGAAAATTTATTTTCTCTATCGCACAACACTAGAACCAGGGGGCACTCTATGAAGCTGATGGGTAGGAGAATAAGGTGTGACAGGGGGAAGTATTTCTTCACCCAGAGGGTCATCGGCTTTTGGAATGTGCTGCAGAAAAGAGGTGGTGACAGCTACCAGTCTGGATGGCTTTAAGGTAGGGTTAGACAAATTTATGGATGACAGATGTATCAATGGCTACTAGAACGAATGCCTAGATGCATCTTTCAGGCTGAGGGGAGGAGGAACTGGGGCGCTTCTAAGGCCATCTGCTGGGACTCGAGAGCAGGAGGTTTGTCCTTGTCTCTGCTCGAGATGCCCATGAGCATTTGGTGGGCCACTGTGTGCGACAGGATGCTGGACTAGATGGGCTGTGGCCTGATCCAGCAAAGCTTCTCTTATGTTCTTATGTAGTGGTATTCATTACAGTTACTGATGTATACCATAAGCCACAAACCAGGATGGCCTGTACATATTACAGCTGTGTGAAACTTGTAACTAGCCCTGCTCTCTATTACTTTGTGCCCCCCTTTCAGCAAATAGACCCCCCACTCTTCACAATAAAATTGCTCATCCCATCCATGAACACACTATGTTCATACTGCCCCTCTATCTACACAAAAAGGGTTTCCATTAACATTTATATGGCTCAATTACATATTGCTTTAATGATCCTTGACACAGGCAAGGACGCCTATTAAAGTTTGTAACACTGCAACTGTCAGTAACTAATCCAGTTTTAGATATGGGAATGGTGATGGTGATGGCAAAGAAGACATAAAAACAGAAGTGCACAGAAACATCCTTCACTTACAGAGTGTGCACACACAACATAACCCTCATATTGAAATCGTTTAAATATCAGCCCCAATCAATCTGCCATCTTTTCAGCTTCAATGAGTATCTGGCTGCGGAGAATAATTCAATCTGCACTTTCTTGTACTGCAAAAATAATTTCTAAAAAAAGCAGAAATACCTGTTTATGTGACAATCTTGCCAACTCTGCTTCTTCCTCTAAGTTCTCAATACAATGCTGAAGTTGAGCGAACATTTGGGAAGTGTCTTCCTGCAATTTACTTAAAGCAAGTATATGATTGTTGAAGAATTCAGACACTTCCTCTTTAAAGCTTGCAATCTTTAAAAGAGAAAAGACATTGTATCAAGGTTAAAAAATAGTATCTACCCTTTCTTTCCTAAATGATCCAAACCTCGTATATATGTGCATAATGTTTGTGTGTGTTGTGCTTTTATGTATATTCACACTTGCACCCCTGGATGCTGTGACATGGGATAAATATGTTCATTTTATATGTTCACTGGTTTTTAATGTTATAACCCGCCCTGAGACCTTTGGGTACACAGCAGGATAAAATTTAAAATAAATAAAATATTCATTTGGGTTTTCATAGGTTGGAAAAACAAACTTAACAACTTATAGCACATGGGAATAGTAAAAACACTACCTTATCAGAGAGGCCTAAGGAATTCTTTAAGTTGTTCTGGACTTGAAAGTTCATATTGAGCACAAATGTTACCAGAGGTGACACACTGCTTATTGCTCTGTCCAGGCCAGACGCATGTTCTTCCTAGAATCAAAAGCAGACAGACAATTCTGCCACAGAATACCTTCATTCAAACCTGTCATAATCATTTTTTTCTCACCAAACACAAAGGAAGCTTAAGATTCCAAACAATGTTTCCCACTGACCAATAGTTGTGGTAGAGCAAACTGCCTGAAAAGCAGAGGTTTATAAATTAAATTCCCACCCCCTCTCCATATCAAAGACTGAAAAGGGGAGGGACAATGTCAGGCATCCAGCCATATTAACAGCAACAGACTGTAGCCATTGGGTGTTTTTCCACTGTCAGAAAGTACCCATTTTTACACCCATTAAGGGCCCATTTCGGTGTGAGCCGGATGATCCCATTTCCACCACAGCACCCATTTGGGACCTGATTGATTTGACTGCCGCCGGGGAAATCCGGATCAAATGGGTACTTTCTGGCCTTTAATCTGGATTTTCTGTAGACCCCATTAATGAGGTCTACAATGGGGTCTTCAGGCAGAAAATCCGGATTAAAGGGAGCCTGTTTCCATGCTTGTGTGGCAATGGGGTCTAGAGGAGACTAGGGAGATGGGGCTTTGAAGTCATTTCGAAGTCTGTGCAAAATAGCTCTGGAGCGTCTTTGAAGTCTGTGCTGATCTTCAGAGTGAAGTGACTCCGAAGTCAATCTGAAGTTCACTCCGAAGATCAGCACAGACTTCAATGGAGCTCTTTTGCACAGACTTCGAAGTGACTTCTAAGCCACTTCGGAAATTGCACCCCCATCCCCCCAAACACCTGGGGTGACAAGCAGACCCCTCATGGGTAGATCCGGATTTCCAAATGGGTGCTCCGGTGTTTCCACGGCAGGGAGGCTAGCACCCACTGCTATTGTGTGCTAGACCACCCATGGAAACATGCTGGGTACCTCCTTTAATCCAGATCTAGTAGATCCGGATTAAGGAATGTACCCATTCCTTAGATCTGGATCTTCTTAGATCCGGATTAAAGGAGCATGGTGGAAAAACACCCTTAGACTGCAGCATAGTGAAAGTTGAACACTGTCTCGGTTAAATCTTTCTCTAACGCTGCTAATGTGAGGACCAATGTTAAACATGTAAATCAAGACTTTTGTGTTTCTGTCCCTGCTCCAGTATCCTGAAGCGCAATCAGCAAGATGCTGCAAATTTCCCTCTTTGCTTCCAAAGACTGAATGGCCCATTTCAAGAAAAAAATCCATAGTATCAATTACGTTCCATGAGACACAAACCTATATGGAACAGGGGTGTGCACAGATGCATATTTTGCATTCGAATTTGAGTCAATCTGATTATTTGAATATTCAATTAAATTCAAATTTTAAAAATTCGGATTTTTGAAAATCCTATTTGAATCTGGATTATCCAAATCCATACATTTGGAAATCCGTTATCAGATTTTTGAATATTCAAAATTTGATTGAATGCTTAAATTCGGATTTTCGAAAATCCAATTCAAATTCAAATGTAGATATTCGATAGATCCAAAACACATTTTCAAATTTTCATATATCCATGCACATCCCTAGTGAATGAGCAGTCTTGATCAAAAAGCAGAGTTGGGTTTTCTACCCGGCTCTCAAAGCTGTGCTTCTCCCCACAAGAGTCACCCTGTGAGGTAGGTGGGCCTGAGAGAGCTCAGAAGAGAGCTGTGACTAGCCCAAGGTCACCCAGCTGGCGTCGTGGAGGAGTACAGAATCAAACCCTGCAACTGTGAGATATAAGTCTGGCATACTAACCACGAGACCAAACTGGCTCACAAAGCAATCTGATAATTTAACCATGTGCAGTATTCATCTTTACCATCAATTTCTGTAGCTCATTTTTATTTTCAGAGGTCAGATTTTCCTGCTGCTGTATCTTTTCAGAGGCTATAGACACCTCAGAGGAAACCATCATCTTCAGGGTGTTGAAACCTGCCTCTACAGCTGAAGCAGTAACTCCAAAGGCCGAAGAACTTGTAGAGAGTAGATCACCTACCAAGTAAAATGACAATATAATGGTGTAATGATGGTATCGTATTCCTCATTTGTACATATTTTTGGGAAAAACATTAAGCAGATCAAGAATTCATATGTTTAATATACTCTGCCTGGAAGAAACATTGCCATGAAAAAATGCCATGGGCTTCTTCCTTCAGTTTCATCGTTGATACCAATCAACTTATACCCCACATTCCCAAGGCTAACCGTCTTAGGAATAGTTTTTCCACTGTCACTAGAAGTACCCATTAAGTACCCATTAATGGGTACTTAATAGGTACTTCTAGTGACAGTGGAAAAACACCCATGAATTAGTTGTGCACCTTTAAAAAGTCTTTGAAATGTCCCAGGTTTTACTAATATATATTTTACAGCCAAGACAAACAGAAAGGTAAGAGGAAGTCTTGTTTTGTTCTTGAAAAAGTAGCAGCTGGGTCAGAAATTGTATCTCTCATTCCAACGAAGGATATGGAAGACTGATGGCTACTTCAGACGGTGAACCAAGTGACATTTTAAACAACGATTTTCAAAATAAGATTGATGACACGATGAAGAGAAAGTCGCCGTTGTGCAGGTGAATAGAAACACTTACCAACTGAATCCGTGTAAAAATCCAGGATCTCCTGCTGCTTGTGATAATTCTCACTCACGGAGGTCTGCATTTCGCTGAAGAGCGCATGCATGTGATCTGTAAATATCTTCTGAGCTTCTGCATTATGCTTCTCGATTGCCTTTTTACGATCTAGTTTTGCATGCAAACCCGACACGTCTTGGGTAGTTTCTTTAACCGTACTAAGCAGCTAAGACGGAAAGGTTTTGTTAGCATTTGAATGCCACCATCTTGATTACTAAAGGAGAACTCACAATAAACCACATGAATATAATCCCAAGTTGGTGAAGACTGGGCTGCCGCCAGATGGCAAGAGGCGATGCGGGATCTAAAGAAGATCCATGGTGGAGTCTTCCAGCCCCTTGGCAGACGTAACAAGCAACTGCACACTTATCTGGGAGCTGCCAAAATGAAGCTGAATTACATAACTGGAAAGCCAGCCAAGCACCTACCCCACTCCCTTTTTTATTTTTCATATGCTTGACTGGTTTCCAGTTTGTTTCTCAAGTCTCTCCTTTTTATAAGCTTAAAAATTCCAAAAGATGTTCCACCGTGAAGCATATCAAGCAAGGCCCTTCATCACAGAGGTCCTTCTCTCCAGGCTATGACATTTATGGCTTGACATGTCAGTCTGTGAACCCCCTTCAAAACTAATGGTATTTCTGCATTAATGGAAGTGGAAACACAATCTGATCTTCAAAGTCATAATACGTGGAGAACTTGAACACACTGCTCCAATGTCCACTGCTTTTCTTAGATCAATACATTCAATAAAGGTTCTGTGTTCATTGCATGTTATTCATTTAAACAGGATCTCTTTATCTAGTCAATATGATCCGATATGCACTGAAGTTGTAAGACACTAGATTCTAGTGTCTTACAACTTCAGTGCAGATCAGATCATATTTTAGGATGCACTAATGCAGATGTTTCCAAGAATATACAGCCTTCTCACAACTGCACCAGCTTCAAACCACAGCAGTCTAAAATATGGACATGCAATCATCTAAGTATTAAAAAAAGCAGAAGAGGGCAAATTATATTACCTTGGTAGCAGTGCCATGAAGTTTTTCTTCTGTGTTCTCCAGAGCTGCCGCTACAAATACTTCTTCAGCAAGAAGAACTTTGGTTGTTTCCAAGTGCTTGTTAGATTCTTCTAGTTCTTTTTGTTTGATCTCCAAGTCTGTTTTGTACTTTTCCATTTCATTTTTATGAGTTGTGAATAACTCTGTAACCTATATTAAAAGCAAGTCAGACGATTCAGAATGAGGTCTGTTTTCTGACACTTGACAAATAAGAGTAGCTCCTTCAGGATTCAGCTCTTCTGCTCCTTTCAGCTCTTGTCCCAGCACGAAGACACCCTCTGCTGTATTCTGAGTTCCTTTATACCTTTTTCCCCTTGGCCCTGATTGGCTGTCACCTCCTGGGGAAAACTGCTGCAATAAAATGCTGCTGGAAACTCCTGTTAGAGGTGCCTGTTCCACACGCCTGATTGGTGGGAACTCCTCCTCTAGCCCCCTCCAGCTCTAAGATCTCCCGACAGCTTTTCCCTCCAAATACCAGCTGTAGCCAATCCTTGCACTCAGGCCCGCACAGGATTTCCCGCCCTTTTTGCAGCCCAAAACCCAGGGCTTGCAACAAGCTGTTTGCACAAAGGCTGGCTATTGCAGCTTGCTAGAAGCCTGCAAAGACAGAAAGCAAAGCAGTTTGCAGCCTGTACCCTGAAACCGTCACATTAAGTATCAAGTGTCATTTAAATATATGTATCGAAATTCTTTATTATAAATTAAAATATAAATAAAAAATAGCCTTAATTTTTACATGCTTGGAAAAATGTGACTTGTTAGTGCAAACCTAGAAATTTTAAATACAGTCAGACCCCCATATCCACTGATCCGGTAATCACTTTTTGAAAACTTCCATTTTAACCATTTCATCACATTTTATATAACTAATAGGACAGATTCTATTTAATCTTTTTCTTTTTGGGGGGCTAGCCAGAGATGTGGGTTTTATTAAGTTACAAAGTTTTGCATTCAGATTAACTTTAATAAAAAATGGGATAATTTAGTCATTTTTGTACTAAAGCAAATACATATGCTCGTAGTCGTTCAAGAGATGAATTAGTTCGACCATTCAGTTAATCATGGGTGTTTTCCCACTGGCAGAAAGTACCCATTTAAGCACCCATTAAGGACCCATTTGGCTGAGAGCCGAATTACCCCATTTCCACTACAGACCCCATTAGGGACACATCTGTTTCCACCACAGCCAGGGAAATCCAGATCATAGGGGTCCTTCATAGGGGTCTATAATGGGGTCTTCAGCCTCAAAATCTGGATTATAGGGAGCCTGTTTCCACTGCAATTGGGCAATGGGGTCTAGAGGAGGCTCGGGGGGAGGCACCATTGGGGGGGGGGTGCCCCAAAGTTAAGACTTCAGAGGGCCTCCAAGTCCCTTCTGTGTCCCTCCGAAGACAACTTCAGAGATTAGCCCAAGTTCCGAAGAAAAACCCCTTGCCAGAGCAATGCAACTGTCAAAGGCTGCAAAGGCTCCAAAGGGTCTTTGAAGTTAGGGAAAGGGGAGTAAAAGCAAGGGAGTAAGGGGGTGCAGAGGCTTACTGCAGAAAGAGGTGCATAATGAATGAGCTCCTTGCTCTTACCTCCTGCTCTTTACAAGAGCAGGAGACAAGAGCAAGGAGCTCATTAATTGTGCATCTCTTTCCGCTTGGATGAATCAGGATCCAGTAAGGAAATAACTAACAGGCAGCAACAAAGGGGTTGCAGGGGCTTGAAATTTCTCTCTTCCAGCTACATTGCTCTGGCAAGGGGTTTTTCTTCGGAGCCTGCTAATCTCCAAAGTTGCCTTTGGAGGGACTTTGGAGCTGCCTTTGGAGGGACTTCGGAGCCTTTGCTAATCTCTGAAGGCAACTTCGGAGATTGCACCCCCTGTCCCCCAAAATACCTGGGGTGACAGGCAGACCCCTTGTGGGTCAATCTGGATTTGCCACATGGGTGCTCCGGTGTCTCCACTCTGGCAGGCTAGCACCCATTGCTGTTAGGTGCTAGATCACCCATGGAAACACATTGGGTACGTCCCTTAATCCGGATCTGATATAAATGTAAATAATAAATAAATAAATAAATAAGGGAAGTACCCATTTCTTAGAGCCAGATCTTCTTAGATCTGAATTAAAGGAATGCAGTGGAAAAACACCCCATGATATTTTTGTCATGCCAGAACTGTTGCCTACCACCAGACAGAGTAGTAAGCTATTTCATTTAATAAGTTTTTTTAAAAAATAAAACTATACAGTTTTAACAAAGATAACATTAGAAGCTTAAGATACTGAATACACCGTTAACTCAACTCTTCCTCACCCTCAACTTTCTTATTCATTGCCTGGAAAAGAAGCAAAGCTTTCCCTGCTTTTTCAGAACTGAGTTCAGTATCAAGTAGTATGAACACTCCCTGGTAAGTTTTTACTGAGCCACAGCTAAAGGACTGGGATGGCCACACACACTCAGGGCTGCTCTGGGGCAGAGGCTGCGGTGCAACATGCTAATAGGGTATCCCAGAGTATAAAGAGCTGTCCTGATTGCCGTAGCATGAAAAGGCCCAGTATCTCTACACCTGGCAATAGAAGCTATTCTAAATATTTAACTGACTTTTACCAGCTCTCTGATATGATTCGTCTTTCACACTTCATTAGCAGCCATTACTTAATGAACTAGTTAACGGGATTCCTATTGTTTTCTTATGCTCTTGTGGAACCTTGTTATCAAAACTGGCTCAGGCTTGGGCGGCTGAGTAGTTCAATTCCCAAACCATTCAAAGTATCATCTAGTGCAGGCAAGAAACACCTGCCAGTGCTTGCTTTTCTCTATTCCTCATAATTACTTTGCTTTTAATATTTAATGATAAATAAAATCTAGTTGATCATCCATATCTGACAAAAGGAAAAAACTCCTTTGTCTTCTTTCAGACAAAAAAGTCATCAATGTTCTCCAAGCCTAGCATGTGCTGAACAACGTTTTTGAGATGAGAATAGGCAAATGCTTAATTTTTTTTAAAAAAAATCTTTTTGCAAAAGCAATCCCTGTAAATCAAAGTCAGGTTAACTTACTTTTTTCAATTCTTCCTCCATCATTCCAATTTTATCAACATACTCTGCAATTTGTTCTTCCTGAAATGTCAACTTCCCATTAAGAGACCTAAAAATGCCAAATATTACAATGACAAATGCAGAACGATTTAACTATTCCAGTGCAAAGTAACTAAATATTTTGTAAGAACACAAAAGCAACACATAATTACAAGAGGAAGGGGGGGAAAAACACTCCATTTCAGACTGTTTTCACATGTAATGATCTTAAGTAGATGCTTTTATTATGGGTTATTGATACAAATTTCTATTTGGCTGTATGCATAGACCATTGATACTGGTATCAATGAAATTACATGTGTAAGTGGTCCAGAACTTACCACTTCAACTATTATACTTAAGCCAGCTTTCAACAAAGGAATGTTGCCTGGATAATACATTATACAAAGAGAGGTACAACTCACCAAAGAAAAGTTGCAATATAACAGCTCTACCATCCTTAACAAATGACATTAACTGTAACAGGTTGAAGCAATTTATAATTCCCAGAACACAGTTTTCTTTTTCCAGCTGATATAACATGCTGTAAATCCTGTAGTCTACCAAATACTCTTAGGCAAATCTATGTTGTGACCATCTCACTTGCAATTTCATGTAATTTCTTATCATGGGATTCAACTAAGCGCACTTATTCAAGCACACACACAAAAGTTCCCAGGGGCCCAGTCTGACAGCAGACACGCAAACATTCAAGCACTGTAGAAAATACCTTTTCCTTCCTTAACAGCAATGCTCTTATTCAGAATTATAACTAGTCATACCTTGCTCAATATATCCTGCCCCCTACCTGAAGTTTCTTTTCCTTTCTAATGAATACCGTATTTTCCGGCGTATAAGACGACCCCCGACTTTTGAGAAGATTTTCCTGGGTTAAAAAGTAGTCTTATACGCCAGAAAATACAGTATTTAATATACTTTGTCTCTCTTTTTAAAAGACTTTCTGGATTTCAAAAAGCCCAGGTTTTTCCCGACCATGTTGAAATCTTTCTTGATTTCTGTTCCCTTTAGCTCTTGTCCCAGCACGAAGACACCCTCTGCTGTACTCCGTGTTCCTTTATACCTTTTTTCTGTGGCCCTGATTGGCTGACACCACCTGGGGAAAACTGCTGACATAAAATGCTGCTGGAAACTCCTGGTAGAGGTGCCTGTTCCACACACCTGATTGGTGGGAACTCCTCCTCTAGCCCCCTCCAGCACTCAGATCCCCGGACAGCTTTTCCCTCCAAATCTCACTTGCAGTCAATCATTGCACCCGGACCCGCACGGGATTTCCCGCCCTTTTTGCAGCCTCTGCCCAGGGCTTGCATAAGGCTGTTTGCACAGAGGCTGGCTACTGCAGCTTGCTAGAAGCCTGCAAGGCCAGAAAGCAAAACAGTTTGCAGCCTGTACCCAGAAACCGTCACAATCACTTAAGTTCAGTATTAGAGAAAATGATGATGCATGCAAAGCTAACAGGTACAGTATTATATAGTCCACTACTCACTCATAGTTTTCCATAGAAATGTAAACACCATTTTTCTCCCGTGTAGCAGCAAGATCTCGCTTTAAACGTTCAATTTCTTCTGTATATTCCTGGTAAAACCATGAGCACATAACATTGAAATGCACCCTTAACATCTAATAACTGTGATCTCTTATTTCAAGAGGTCCTGCACTGCAGCTACCTTAATCATCAGGCAAAGTTCAATAAAGTTAATATAGGCATACTGAACCTTTATTAGGGCCCGTTTTGTGAGCTTCTGGTTCACTTCAGGCTTATTCATGATATTCTTCGCCCTATGGGCATATTCAAGAGTACTCAGAGTTTCCTGTTGCACAAAAGATGAAAACAAGATTCCATTTTAGCAAAGGTATCTCTCGCAACAAACCAAGATTTAGCAAAAGCGGACTGATTCCACAGGAAGGGATGGATAATTTTAGTCCATGATGGGTTAAAACTCACTGACAACAAAGACAAAATGAGAGGCAACTGCACGCACTTCCCCCGGTTTTCTTTTATTTTAATTTACAGATTGATTCTGATTTTCATACTTGCCTGTGACAGTCGGTTATATGGAAGTGACAAAAAGCGGGCAAAGAAAATGTATTTAGTAAGGTTCGGCTGTCCCTCGTGGAAATGGGTCTTCTCTTTAGAAGCGCCAGCAAAGGAGGAGGAGGGTAAAGTTGGAGCAACTAACACCTCAGTGGGTAGCAGTGGTGTTTGTTGCAGAGTAAGAACCCTCAGACTATATATTTTGCTCCTCAGTCTCTCGCTACCACTTTAATGGCTCCCTTTTGCACTGTTTCCCAGCCTTGTCAAATTGGCTTTCAGCCTCTTGGGGGGGGGGGGGAATCCCTCGAGAGTTCTTCTATTTTCACTACCTCAGCCAAGAAATGGAAGGAAGATTTTCCATTCTTTTGACGGTATCCAGTCCTCAAGTCTGATGTTAGTAATGTTTCTGTTCCTTCCAGGGGTCCTCCCAGCTTTCCTCTGGCAAAAGATCTAGTGGCTATCTAAGGACAAAGTTTGCTGGACTCAGTGATGGCTCCCAGGCTATGGAACAGTCTCCCCCTTGAGGTGTGTCAGGCTCCTTCACTGTATATGTTTAGGAAGGTGGTGAAGATACAGTATTGCAGCTTTTACACGGGAACTGGGGCCATCGTACATCGTATCGCAACTCATTATGGCGGAAACTTCTGCGCATCCTTCGCGCAGCTTGGGTTCAGCCATTTTTAAACTGCGGGAACATTAACAGTTGACGTTGAGCAGCAGAGATGTTTAAACGCCGGAGTGTGTGTACCAAAAAAAATAAAAAATAAATATATTTTGATTTTTATTAAAGCATATGTTTTTTATGAGGGGTACTCAGCGTTACGAAAATTATAGAAGGGGTACACATATGTCAAAAGTTTGGGAAACACTGGTCCAAGGGATTGTGGAAAGTCGGATATGACAGTGTAATTGATGAACAAATTAACTTTTTCAGAAATCCAGTCATCAGCCAACTGAGATGGCACTTCAGTTGATCAAAAGATTTTTAATCAATGGTGTAAACACTACAGTAAATAACGTAGTCATACCAATATCACAACAACTCCAATCATCCACTGTAATATGTTCATGCTAAGCTAGGAGTCCTGTAATTAAAATCTTGGAATGCTTTCTAATCACTTAAGACAACTTTAATTTTGAAATCAAATATATTTTAACTAACAAAAACTATTTGAGTGTATACTCTTACCTCAAGGTTAATTGATGCTGGAGAAATTGTAGCTATTATAGAGGTTTTTGTGCGTCCTCCAAGGGAGTCTTGCAGGATTCTAGTGAGCTTCGACTCTCGATATGGTACATGTGGAGTTCTTTCAACAAGCGCAGTAATGACTCTCCCCAGAGTCAAGAGGGACTGGTTGATATTTCCAGCTTCACGAGCTCGTTTGTCAACGGCTCCAGAACGTCCTATATTTTCACTGCCTGCCAGATCAACCTATAAATAGAGACACCAATTATGTCAATAAGTGGCTAAAGACACAGGCCCCTTGGAAGTGAAGTATCATCTATTATGTTACCACAATAAACAAAATATTACTTACGTTTACTGCCCCAGCTTTTTCAAGGATACATTTTAATTGGAACTTTAAAAGTCAAGAATTTTAACACACTACAGTATTCTCATAAGATGGCTCTGGAGAGAAGTGACACAGCATTTGAGTTGAGTTACAGATGATGTAGTTCACTATAAAAGTTTTGGCACAAGGCTCTGTCTCAACTTTCTTTTCTAAAGAAACTTCCTTTCATGTATTGCAGAGTTTCTTCAGGCCTGCAGAACAAGGATTGCTGCCTTGGGCCTAGATTCAAGCAGTTGTGTATGAGCACTTGACAGGGGCACCCAAAAACCTAGTAGACAGGGTTTTTTTTGTTGGTTCCCTAAGTCACATAACCAACTTAACTTGTGTTAGGCTTTGGAATTAATCTGATTCCTGACTTCTCCCCTCAGTAACAGCAGCTTTCACTAGGAACCACACTGCTAGACTTCTGCTTTCTCATAGGATTAAACCTGTTTCTTCAGGAGATCCTTCTCATGTGCTGGGGACAACTACCCTTTATGAAGGCAAGCCAACTTCCAAGTTTTGTGACAGATTAGGCATAGGTCTCCACTCCAAACATCTAAGAATTGAGTGGACCTCAGGAGCTTGTCTTCTGTGGCCTTGGGCAACCAAGCCTCATGAAGTTATAGAAAGGATGCATGAAAGATTAATCTCTCTTTCTGCAAAGCTTCAAACTGTCCAGTTGAAAGTGCTCTTCATCCTCACTGGTGTACAGTAGGCATTCTAAACAAACTGCAGAATCTCTAGAGCTCACTCCCCTTCACGCCAAAGAAGATTACTGCTTTTACCTCCAGACCTTTGTTCTCAGCAAATCTCAAGTGCTCAAAAAAAGTAAAAGTTCAAGCACAGAGTACTCAGATTATTCTCTTTCTTCATCACTCATGGCTAAGTGTGCTAGAAGTCATTCTCCAGCACAGGATACATCTGTGGTTTGCTGCATTTGGTCTCATGCCCAGACAAAGCAGGTGATGGGCCTTCAACTAGGAAGCTGAGGGAGATCCTCCCTTCTAGTCTCCCCTGTTGTATCTTCACAGCTGTCACCTGAGACCTCAACAGCACTGGGTTCTTCTCCTTTCACTCCAAAGAAAACCGGGTGGTAACATTCTTATAGCAAACTGCATAACCTTTTACTTTAGGACAGTAACTCAGCTCAAACCTTACACTGCTTCTCTCCTCCCAACATCCCATAGAAACACCTACACTTCCACTTGAATTACTACTGAAGTAACTTCATCAATACTCATCCTCATTACCACTCTGCATAATCTCGGCTTATACAGCCCTATATATGGACACTCACCAAGTTAAGTTTTCCAATTTTAACAAGCTCTTCTCCATCTGTGGTTGTTTCTTTCATATGCAACGTGACAGAGAACACTGAATGAGATCGGCTGCAAATGAGGTTAACAATTTCAGATAAACAATCAAATAAGATACAGATTGCTCAAACACGGTAGCAGTGGTATAGTGTTTTTTAAAATGCTAACATCAAGCATGTTTTAAAGCTGCACATCACACTTTTAAACAGAGGAAGAGTAGCTTCTGTGCAAAAATTCCTTTAAAAATAGCTCTAAAATCCTAAACATACTTGAAAACCCCAAGAGAGAGAACAATTTAATATGGGCTGAAAAACAGACCAATTTCTTGAACATTCAGTTCATGTGGTTTTGATCCTTCAAGCTGTAATTTGCCAACCGAAAGACAGATTCTCATTTTTTTTCATCACTTAATTCCTGATCAATCATTTACTGTACATCTTTGTTTAGGTAAACTAATTTGCTGCTAAATCAAAAGTGAAAACTTGTTTGCATTTACCCTCCAAATGAGAATTATAAAATATTGTTGTTTCAAATCAGCCATCCCTGTTTCAGATAAAGAATAACAGTTTCCATAAACATAAGACTTCTTTCAGTTCTCTGGACTACAGGAAATGTTACTGTAAATTGACTCAGTGAAAATTTCAAGCAAGTTTTTATCATCAAACTGCCAGCAGGCCACAAACACAGTTCCCAAATCTCAATGTAAGCCTCCTGCCACAGCACCGATGAGATAAACCCAGCACAACTGACCAAGGTTTATTTTGGTTTTTTGTTTGCAAGATGCAAGCTTAGGGCTACAACATGCCCCCCCCCCCAGTACTGCCATTCTAGCACAGAAAGATAAGGCCAGACGATTTAGCCCCACAGGTTTTCTAACACAGAGAGTAACCTAGGACAGGCCATGGTCAGTAACTGTACTTCTACCCCTAGAAGTTTCTCTACTCCTAATCCTCCAGTTCTAAATTTAAGACTGTAAATAGAATTCCCCCTCAGGGTTAGGGACGCATCCTGTACAAATTGGAACTTCCATATTTATACCACAAAACACCACTTCCTTGAAGTTTCATGACATTTATTTAGTCTCTTGTTTTTCCTACTAGAATTGTGGGAAGTATCCTTCTTGAGATGCTCTAATACCACCTACTGGCTATACAGTTCAAAGACAATCTTCCACATGAGCAAGTAGAAGGCAATTTCTTAGTAGCGGCACTCACAGCATGCCCTTAAAAGTACAGAAGTACAAAAAAGAAAAGCACACAGTAAAAGGAAAGAACTGGCACCAATAACGGGCACTTTCTTCTTCCAAGCCAATATCTGATTGACTTTTCTGTCCTAGAAATAAGCTCATTAATCTATGCTCCACTAACGTGAGCAGCTGTATTTCCTAAGCCGTCTTCCCAATTTCATCAGATAACAATTGACAAGGAGCTACTGGCTCTTTCTGCTCTCGACCTTATTCCAAATTATATCCTGGAATAGGGATCAGCTGTCCTTATGCTAGTGCAGACTATGGTAGATCCTGGGCAAGGTCTATCATAGTCTCCAACAACATGCAGATGACAGGCCCCCTATTCTGGGATACAATCTAGAATAAGGCCCAATGCAGAAAGGGCCATCACTTCTCATGTCCCACTGAGACAATACAGGACAAATAGAGATCTAAATCATCAGCTTGTCGAAATACTTCTCATGACATCTGTTTGACTTGACACATAATAATAAAGAACAGCGAGCGGCACACTGTGAATTAGTGCTGAAGGCAGAGGTTACTAAAACAATAAATTATGGGAATCTGTACAGGCAAGGCTAGTCCAGTGCTTCAGAGTTTACATTAATCTAAATCAGTGGTTCTCAACCTGGGGGTCGGGACCCCTTTGGGGGTCGAATTACCCTTTCAGAGGGGTCACAATGAGTCTCCTGCCGCCCTTCCCTCCCACCTCCCAGCTGCTCCACCCCCATGGTTGGGGGTCTCCACAACATGAGGAACTCCATTAAGGGGTCGCGGCATTAGGAAGGTTGAGAACCGCTGATCTAAATGCTTTTTAGGGGTTCAGAACCCTCTCCCAGATCTTCAAGAACCATCAAGGATTCACTGCCAGCATTAAATAGTGTTAAAAATGGGCACGGAAGTAATAGTCACACAAGCTGAATCAGCAGCTTCAATTGGTTTGGTTGCTGAGTTGACTTGGATTGTGACTACTGTATCTCCTGGTTTTAGCACCATGTAGTGCGGGCAAGAATTGTTTACTGACATTTCATTTCTAATCTTGTCATTCTAGCTTTTGCTGGACTGCCTGTTGAGCTGCACACTTTTAAAGATTTATACTCAGAGATGGAACAGACTTCCAGAGATTCTAAATTACAACTTCAGCCTCTTGCCTATTAAGTGTATCTAAGCACCAGCAAAAATTAACTACCCTCTAACTTGTAGACTACATACCATGCTTATTTATAGAAACTATATTCTCATACTGTACAATCTGAAAAGCTAAGGCAGATCATCCACCTTAGCTTCTCTCATATATGGCAGAATCCATAAGATGCTTTTGATGCAGAAGAATCACAGAGATAATGTTCACTGATGT
This sequence comes from Aspidoscelis tigris stejnegeri, assembly GCA_023333525.1. Lineage (NCBI taxonomy): Eukaryota > Metazoa > Chordata > Lepidosauria > Squamata > Teiidae > Aspidoscelis > Aspidoscelis tigris. The sequence goes on along the minus strand of JALMGA010000002.1, from coordinate 81,856,163 downwards.
AACCTGAATTTGGCAACGCTTTAAAAACTAAGGATCTTCCAAAAGGTCAGAAACTACATAGAAAGGCAAAATGTCTTTAGAAGGGGCTCTCATTAGGTCAGGTGCAGCCAAAATATGCTCCCCCCAGCAAAATATTGTTAAACTGCTACTCCTGTAGTTCCTTGCCATTAGCCAGAAGGGTACAGGTCTCAGGAATTACACTACAGCATCATCCAGAGGATGACTGTTTGGCCACCATGCAACAGAATCAAAGAATCAAATGAAAGAAATAATTCTGTTCTACACAGTCTTTTCCAGCTTCGGGTACTCTAGGGTTTATAGAGTGCAAACTCCAGCTAGAGTATGCAAAGTTTGGGGTGATGGAAGTTGTGGTCCAAATCTTCCAAGAAACGTTAGTCTAAGAGGAGGACACGCAATGACTTTGTTTTAAAAGAAATCTTTTTATTTATTAAATGTATCAATACTATGACAGCAAAAGATTCCTTATGAGGAAAAAGAAAAAAAATATTTCTTACCTCGAGTACTGGTTTAGGAATGTAGCTGCAGTGGTTCTTTTGGCTGCTCCCCTTTCTAAAATCTGATAAACTTCATCCTTGTTATGGACAGTTACTTCTTCTAAACCCTTGATTATCACACCCCTCTGGTAAAACGAAAAGTGAGGTAACAGATTTTGGTAAGAATTCAGCACCTATCAGGAGAAACATGACCTTCATTTCATTTATCTATTTATGTTACCTTATTTCGTGGATCATCAAACATTTGTAGTCTTTCCCCAACATCTGGAGAGGGATTCAAAAGATCAAAAAGCTCCTCATTGTAGATCTCCAGCAAAGATACTTTCACAGAAAATTCTGTACCACTTTCTGCTAGCTTTTCAAATATCTGATGCAATGTCCGGGGGATTATACCAGCTAGTGGATCCTACAATTGAAAAAAACCAGAAGTATAATGCAAGAGCATTCATTGGCTCCTTTTAGACGGCTTAGGAATTTGACTTTGGATTGACAGATATAGCCTGCTAAGTATGAATCTTTAAAATATAAACATTTCTGATAGACCAAGGCAGACAGTTCTGATGCTAGGTAATTGAAAATACATTTAGATTATAATCCTATGGACACTTTCCAGGGAATAAACCTTGCTGAATTTTTTTATATACATAAACATACATTCACACAGGTTGTTAGTGAACAATGAATAATATTTTATTCAGGATTCATAAATTTTACCTCTTCCCATGTATATTCTTCATTAGGTGATCTCTCCCCTTCCATAGTGAAGGTCTTTCCTGTGCCAGTTTGACCATAGCTGTAGAAAGGAATTTGAAAAATTAGCTTCAAGAACCTATTTTGGAGTGGAAGGAAAATTAAATGGGATACTCACGCAAACACAGTACAGTTATAGCCCATAAGAACTTCATCCAAGATGGGGCATACAACACTCCTGTAGACATCTATTTGTTTAGCTTGAGCTCCAAAAACCTGTTGTGTTAGACAGAAGATTAAATTATTAGATTTAGATCAGCTGTGAAAGCAAGACCTCTCTAACTTACTACTCATCTATCTCTGGGTTAAAAAGCTGTACTAGTTCAAAATAGATTCAGCTAGGAATTCATATTCCCCTGACTTTTCCCTTACTAGTGACATTAAGGTCAGGTTCATTATATTATTTTTAACTGATGTTAAAAGGCAACCTTGAGAAAGATGCCAAATCTATGAAGCTGATGGGTAGGAAAGTCAGATCAGACAAGGGGAAGTATTTCTCCACCCAGAGGATCATCTGTCTATGGAATTTGCTGTCAGAATAATAACAACAACAAGCCTATGAAGGGTTAGACAAATTCATGGATGACAGGTCTATCAATGGCTACTAGAATGGATGCCTCAGTACATCCTTCGAGATTGGGGGGGGGGCAGACAGGATGCCTCCAAAGGTCATTTGCTGGGACTGGAGAGCAGATCAAGGTTTTGCCCTTATCTTGTACTTGAAAATGCCCATAAGTAATTGGTGCGCCACTGTGTGGGACAGGATGCTGGACTAGATAGGCCATGGCCTGATCCAGCAGGGCTCTTCTTATGTTCTTATAATTCTAAGCTTTAGTTTGTTATCTAGATCAGCAGAAAGCATTATGTTTTCCTATCCTGTTATATCTAAACTCAGGCAAACTCCAATTAATTTTGTCTATGGCAAAGAAAGCAAACTAAATTGGAAAACTAATTTACGCTCCTGCCTTATATTCATTATAGTCGCAGTTTAGAACTGAATAATAGGAAGAATATGTTTCTGGCCTTTTTCTTGGTCCTATCAGAATAACTTAAGGAAATATCCAAACCCAAATCATATAGCACTAAATTACACTATACTGGAACTAAAATTTTCTGTCCTGACTAGAAAGACAAATTTATATTCATAATGGCAACAATCCCCAACCTGAGCAATAAAAAGCAAAGAGGAAGATATGTTAGAAAGCTAAATTGACATACTTACCATATCAAACGTGTAAGTCTTCCTTGAGGTTTTATCCATCACTCCACCCGTGCGGACTGTAACTTCTTTCCTCCCATGTTCGCACTCTACTATAGCATAGGAGTTAGCCTTGCGCTCAATTGCATTGAAGGGCCTAAAAAAAGTAATCATTTGATATTCAAAGGGGCTAATCACAAGACCGTAATGTCCTTCATATACAGTGGTACCTCGACATACAAGTGCCCTGACATACAAGTGTTTTGAGATACAAGCCGCCGAGCGAGTGATATTTTGCTTTGAGATGAGAGCAAGATTTGAGATACAAGTATGTAAATACAGTACAGTACATAACAAAAACAACTGAGGTGGTGTTTTGGGAGCTGGAATGGATTAATGGGAAAATTGCTTTGAGATACGAGCGATTTGACATAAGAGCAAGGTTACGGAACGAATTAAACTCGTATGTCAAGGTACCACTGTAGTTTAGTTTAGCAGGAAAACCTGGCCTCAGTCAACCTACATCAATAACCACAGAAAACTAGGAGAATCTGCAACAACTGACTACTTAAAATGTGTTATACAAAAATGCATCCACAAAGACTGCATTTTGTTGGCAAATAAACCTCATTTATTGAATATGCTCCCTGTAGTTTAGCGTGAGAACATTATCTTCTGCACTCAGAAGGCCCTGTGTTTAATCCTCAGCATCTTTCTGGAAGACTACTGCCAAGAAAACACAGAACTCTCCACATAGTCACCAGGGACTGAACTCTGTAAAACGATGTCCTTATCTTTATCTAATATCCTTAAGATTAAGTAACCAACCATCTCCCAAGGACAGCTTAAAATCATTTTGAAGATGTGTGTTTTTTGCATCGTTCTGGTCAGGGACATATCAAGATTATCTTCAGTGGACCAAGACATGTCTTTGGGTAGCTAAAAGGAAGGTTTCCAATGTCACTTCTCTGCTGTCAGAAATCAACCCTTTGTTACAATACAAAATGCAATCAATGGAACAACAAGCCCCATTCGTGGAAAAATGGAGCCCCTTCATTGTTCAGGCACAAGACGATTCCAGCCTTAGACCTTCCCCCACCTTTTCATTGACATATTTAAAAGAAAAAATACGAAATTTGTTTCCAAATTTTTTATTGTAAGGAATATTTGAATTGACATATTCACAATTATGAGCATTAGCTTTCTTATTATTATTATGTGACTGTATATACTGGTATGGTTATACATAATGTATGTTGGTTTGGTTATTGTTGGTTATGTATATTGTTACTGTTTGTGGTTTGATATGTTAATAATTAAAATAAATTTAAATAAAAAGTAAAAAAGAAATCAACACTTTGTTAAATATAGTATAACAGAAAACAAGAGTTCTCAGAAATGTTCTGATCAATATTTCTAGAAGGAAAACAAGTCATATTTGCTAGGCTTTCCCTCCTATACAACTTCTGCAATAGCTTATGTGAATATGACTGCCCATGCTCAGGTTCTATCTTCAACTGAAGCCCTTCCTTTCCTTTCAGCTACTTATCTATCTCTGAACAGAAAAGGCAGAGGCCAACTTCAATACAATAGAACCTCCCGAACACAAGAATTCCATGCCAGGGAAATAGCACTTAATAAGGAAATTTGTTATGGGAGCACTAGACTTCAACTGAAATTCAGGGGCTAGGAAACCATGGCAGAAATCTCCATTGACTTATATTGTAGCTGACGGTGCCTGCTTATTGGTATGAATGGGAAAGGGCTCTCAATGCAAGTCAAAGAACAGACAATGTGATGTCTGAAACCTCCACTATGTAGATGTCAGCTAGAATGCCTGCAGTAATGCTGACCCACACTCTGGTCAATCATTTCCCACAGACTGCAATGCAGAATACACAGGTGTCAGGCATATGACAATCCCGTTCTTTCATGTAACGATTTTTCACAGGCTGCAACACTGAACATGCAGATGCCACACAAGATCCTAAACTCCATAGCCAGACAAGAGTTTTCACAGTCCGTAACGCTGAACAGTAAGGCAAAGTCTTTTCAAACGTTACATGCAGTAATGCTCTGATGGCACAAAGTATGAATTTCTCATAGGATGCAATGGTGAAACACTCTCCCCTCACACCCAACATTTTCATACCAAACAAAATGCTTATAGGAGTGTGCATAAATGAAAAATGCACATTTAATTTGCAATCAAAATGAACCTCTAAATTTTTTTTTCTTTGCTCTATCATTCATCTGAACCTTCAAATTTGCAGCCAAACATTTTTGTGGCTTTTATTCCACAATACTGCAAAAGTGCAAGAATTCAATCACATTTTCAGGCTCACAAGCTGAGAGCATTGTTTAGATTCATTCAAAGGACCAGATGTTTAAATATCCATACTTTCACTTCAATTTGAAAATCTACAAATTTGATCAAATTTTTGAATGCCAATTCATTCATGCACATCTCTAAATGCTTATCTATTCTCCACATACCCCAGAAAGAGATGAAAAATACTGTCACTTCCCTTTGATATCCTCCTTCTGCAGAGGTTGGGATGCACCAGGCACCTCTAGAAATGAGTTTTCCTATGGAGCAGGTCAAGGAAACCTCTTGGCAACAGAGGAGGCTCTCGTTCTGCATATGTATGCACATCAAAAACACGCTGGACTCACTCAAGAACCTATTCACTCAATCATCAGCCACAGCACAAATCCACTACAGAACACAAGCAGAAACACAAATGTACAGAAAGGCATACAAAGCCACTCAAAACACTACAAAGTTTACATAGAATACATAGTCCAATAATCCACTCCACATTTCCACACTCCACGCTCCAAAATCCACAAAGGCACACAAAATCAATCACAATCATGCAAAACTCAGCAGAACCCAGGCAAAACTCATCAAAAGACCCAAATCTATACTCAGAAATTACTTTTCCAAACATAGGCTCATCAAGCTCCTTCTTCACCATACAAAAACAAGTGGTAAAACGGCTGCTAAACCAAGAAGGTCCGAGCATGCTGCACTGTTGACTTCTCACCTCAGATTCTCAAGGACAAAATGTACAATAATGACATACAGAATCGCCTAATAACAACTTGTTAAAGGTGTTATAGCAAAAAATGCATTAACTTATATGAAAACACACTGATGTTTAAAAATCAAGTATCTGCTGAACAAAATCAACATTCTTCCTAAAAATGAGTGCAGTCCCTTAGAAACTGAATCATTATCAACTCTCAGACACTGATCCATATCATACTCAAAAGGACTACCATAATTTTCAGTTATTACTAGCTTTACAGGTCTGCTTTTCCTATCAGACTTCTATGCATTGATGATTATGTTTATTTATTAATTACCTTTCTTTTAATGCACAGGTGATATAGAATAACAGTAATAGGTTAAAAAATAAAATATTCAGTACAGTAAAAACAATATGCACATGGCCAATGCACTGCTGTAGATACACACACACACATGAATTGCAACAAATTCATATTAAGTCAAAATTAAACACCTCAGAACACAACAATTCTCTTAGCTGGCACCTGTAAGAAGTCGAATCAGGAACCAGACAGACCTTTCTAAGAACTGCACAACTGGGGAGCCACCACAGAATAAACCCCATCTGTAGCTGCCATTCATCTGACAGCAGAGCAGGAGACAGAGAACTTCAGAAATAAAGTAATGTATAGTACAATATAATCTAGCAGACAGCTTCTAGGTTTTGTAGTGATCCTTTATTGCTGTTATCAAATATGTTTGTTAGCTGCACTACAAAGCTTAAGAAGAACTAAGTGATGTCAGAGCTTGTGCTGGACTGAATGAGAGGAGGTAAGGCTTTAAAAGGCAGAATCAGCACTTTCAATTAGGCTCAGAAACAAATCAGCAACCAAGACACGGGAGTGAGAATTGGTGTAATGTAGTGGGTGGCTACCTCATTTTGTACTAGCTCTAGTTTCTGAACCACAATCATGTGTGGTTCTGCACAGAGTTGTTGATTCTGCAGGGATCTCCATGGACTTCTCTATGTGGTTTCGTGGCAGAGATACAGAAGTGGTTTGTCATTGCCTACTTCCAGGTAGAGGCTGAGGATTGAACTGGTGTCCCTGTTTTCCAGGCAGTTTTCTCTTCCCATAGAGTGCATTACAGTATTCTAAACAAGTTAATACATAGGATCATGTACATTTTATTGTATATAAGGCTATGGGTCACACCACATAGTTGACAATGCCAAACTCCCATTATCAGAGTAGGGTCTAACGTAGTAGAAAGTGCTACTTGCCACTGAAGGAAACTGGTGATCCTGAGTAGATGCTGGATGAAGAAGGAGCCAGTCTTTAAGGGTCAGTGCTAAAGTCTCAAATGTGTACAACTTAGTACAACGGTCCCTTTCTTGACTTCTCGGAGGAACTAACTGCATGTGAACACCAGTCAAATACCCCACTGGCAAGCAATAATCCAGAGTATAATCACTTGCTAGCTACACAGCACAGGGACCAGCACTGTCTTTGTACACTTTAGTGACACAAACATCTGGGCATTTTACTGGTACAAAATACCCAGAAGTGTGTGGCACTACCATTGCACATGCAGACCCTTCTGTTTTGAGCTCATGCACAGTAGATAGAAATGACAGCATCTCCCTCCACAAAGCTAAGCAATAGTACTATTGCTGGAAAACCCACTACCAGCACAGAGTTTTTCAGCAACAGGCTACTGTACATTTTATGGGGGATATGGCAGGGCTAGAGGGGGTGCCACAGATACATGAGGAAACCCCACTCTTGGCACAGCCATAGTTACTCTAATTTTCCACCATCTGAATGCAGCCAAATGCTGTTCTCGGCATCTGAGGCTAGGAAAACCTAGACCCACAGGCATTGGCTACTGAGCCCAACTAAAATGGATATATCAACGAAGTGACTAATCATTTTCTTTCACACTATCTAACCTAGAGGTGAATTTTCTGAGTTAGATCCTGCCAAAGGAATAAGGCTCTTCACTATGCTCATTTGTTATCTCACTCTAAAGGTGGACTGAAGACGTTTAAAACTTAGATGTTAACACAGCCTTGGATGTAATACATTCAGGGTGAGTCTGTGCAGCCTTTTAAACATTTGGGGAAAAAACATAGAAGATGAATACTGTTCATATTTAAGCCCAAGTGAAAATGTACATCTAGCTAAGCCAGATGGCTGTCATTCAGAGTCAATACTACATTGTATATATTGTAACCCGCCCCCAGACCCTTGGGTATAGGGTGGGATAAAAATCTACACAAACAAGAAATAAATACCTTCTATCATTACAATAAAATATTCTGGTGTGTGTGTGTGTTTACACTGCAGGATGCCCCTGCCTTTTTGCTGCCCTTATTCAGACCAATGCAAAGTAAGGGGATCACGAAGTTTTGAGCTTAAAAGCATGGAGAGGAGTGGGAGGGGCGCCTCCCCCGCATGGTGGATGCAACCATTCTTCCCCCCAACCTCCTCGGGAAGCAGAGGTGAGCCAGGCTGTTTTTCCACTTATACGAGAATACTTATTAAAGGTCCTTAATGGGTACTCTAGTGCGAGTGGAAAAACACCCACAGTTTGCTCTAGTGGTCAGAGAACCGGTCTGGGAATACGGAGTTTGATTCTGTCCTCCTCCACGAAGCCAACTGAGTGACCTTGGGCTAGTCACAGCTCTCTTCTGACCTCCCACAGCCCCACCCACCTCACAGGGTGTTCTGTTGTGGGGAGAAGAACAGAAGCTTTGTCAGCCGCTTTGAGTCCCCCTTAAATGGCTGAGAAAAGCGGGGTAGGAAAGCCAACTCTCCTCCTCCTCCCAAGCCCACTGGCCGCCCGTACCTGCATCTCACGACCACCTGGATGTTTTTGCCCTTGTCGTCTTTCTTCCCGCCGCCCACGAAGCTCATCCTGAAGTCGCCTCAGCCGAGCGAGCAGCGCGAAGACGGAAAGACGGACGAGGTAGGGGCAATGCCGCGAAACGGCTACCCGCGCGCCACGGACGACGGAAAGGCAGCCGACGAAGGAGGGAAGACGAAGGTAACCGTCGCCGCCGCCCGCCTTATCCTACCCTTAGCCGTTCCTCCTCAAGCAGAACAAAAGGATAAAAAACGTCCCTCGGATGCGCGCCTAAAGCGCAGTCGTGGCGGCGTCCGCTCCGCTCCCCGCAACTTTGAACGGTTCGCTCGCTTTCGTTTCAGCCAATCACGGGGCGCGCAGGAAGGCGCGCATAGCAGCATGGGAGAGGATTTCATTAAAAAAACAACGAAGAGGCCTCCTGGGTGGTGCAGCCACAGACAGGATGTGAATGGACGTAATCAGATAAGGACGCCAGAAGCGCCAGGAACGTAGACCACCAAATTATAGACATGTATGCCCTTTGCTTCTTGTGACACAACTGCAGAGGATACAGATGTTTGTCTCAGGTTCGTGGATCTTCAAAAAGTGCCCGCTTAGCTTTTCTTGAACAACGCACGGAGTTTAAAAGGGCCCTCAAAGAGGATAAGCGCCCCAAGTTAGGGAAATTTCCACTCTCGGCTACAACTCTCAAAAGAATTAAAGTTGTGAACCAAGCTATAATATTCCCCAGGCTGAGGCTGTGGTCACACTTAAGGGTTTAATCCAGCTTCAGTCCACTTTCGGAGTGAGAGAATAAATCAGCAAAGTGATAAGCTGCTTTCTTTCAGTGTTGAATAGCTCAGGAAACTCACCTTAGGGACTGATAACATGGAAAGAAAATTACTGATCACTTTGCTGACGTCGTATCTCGCTCTGAAAATGGAGTGAAGCTGGATTAATTTAGGTGTGACCACAACCTGAGTTACTATACGATAAGGCTGGTGCACAAAAGTATTGCAGGAGCCACATATTCAGGTAAATGTTGCCCTGTGTGCGCGCATGCCTGTGGGACAAGGACTGCTCGCACCTGTGACACTCCTTAAGTCACACCTGTTCCCTGCATGGTGCAGGGACTTGGAGGCTACCACCTAAATTTTACCATTCAGTCTTAAAGAATCTCCCAGTTCTATCACATTGTTTACGTGAATTTGTCATTTGCTAAATAAATATGCGTGCCTGGAGATCATTTGTTTATTTTTACCCAAGCAGTTTTAAAATTTATTTATTTATTTATATTTATATCACGCCCTATACCCGAAGGTCTCCAGGCGGGTTACAACCTTAACATCCACCATCAAATAACAATATATAATAAAGCAATAACAATCATCACAACGTCTAAAATCCAACATGTTAAAAAACAAACAAACAATATTAATTAAAACAGTGGTGTTTGCAGTGGGGGAAACATGGTTGACATTTATCTTCCTGAACATGAACAGAAGAAGGATGCCTCTCAGTATGATCATGCCCTATTCCAGTGATGGCGAACCTTTGGAGCTCGGTGTGTCAAAATTCGCAAGAAAACCTAGCTTAACTCGGGTGCTGTGTCACATCTAGAAATATCCATCATTTTCTGATATTTGGAGCTCTAGTAAAAAAGTTATATTTTTGATATATGTATTTTATTAAAAGCAAAAACAAATAATTCATTACATTAGTGACTTTGTTGCTAAATCTTCAATTGAAAGTTGGTATTTCGTACACTTCAAGAACAAGCAAGCACTACACGCCCAGCTGCCAGGGTGACCATGTGTGTCACCCAAAAGGGCTTGGTGTGTCACCTGTGACACTCGTGTCATAGGTTGGCCATCACTGCCCTATTCACTCTAATGATGTGCCAGAATCAGGATTTCTAATATAGCACTCGATTTCTAACTCATCCAATCTACAAGTCCTGTATCATTTCCCAGAATTATTTTGGTTACTTTCTGACATTTCCATCACAAGTATGTGGGGGGCTCATCCTGACATTTAATATTTGGGTTTCTTGTTATTCTAGCAATTTGATAAAGCATTTTATACCATTTGTATAGTGTGCATCTCTCATTTGTTTTGAAGACCTCCAACTTTGCTTGCTGTTCTCTAGCTTATACTTCACATTTTGTGGTATGTGCTCTTTTATATGTAGTTCCCAATTACACTTCAGACTTTCTAATGTTGGGTCCTAAGACTCTCCCATAAGCCTGTATATTTGTTATTATGCCTTTCAAATATGTTTTTAGGAAATTCTCAAAATGGGATTCTGAAATGATTTCCTGTGATCTTAAAAATTAGGTGAATGCCAATACAGCCAATTCTCGGTAATGGGAAGAAAATAGATTTTTAACTGTTTTGGGGGGTTTGTGTCAGAGCAGTCTTATATCATACTTACCCCTTTATGGTCCATTGTTGTCAGGCTGGCAAAGAGAGATCATGAGACTCTTCCTTTAAAAGATGAACACTGATTTCAGGCTGAAAACAATGAAACTATGGTGAATTGAGCTATTTTGTGTATTAGTGAACATCTTGTCCTTTCTCCTTGAGGATTTGTGTTAGTTGTATATTTTACTATATCGGGGAATGTTTTGTGACAATCCAACTTTGAAGAACACCATCTCTTAAAGCCACTGATGAAGACGCATGTCGAAACGTGTTTGGCTTTTGGTTTCTTCTGTTAGCCTACGATTGACTGTTGGCTCCTTATAAAAAAAATTTGTATTGGACTGAAACTTTGTACACCAGGATATCAGCTCATGGAATGTTTAGTAAAGGATTCTGTTTTTTGATTATTTATATGTATGATATTCCTCCATTTTGTTATTCTACACTGTTTTTTCTGATTGGTTATTTCATAACAAGTAATTTTATATGTTACTTTTAGTAAATATTGAGTTACTCTGACAGTCTGATCTTACACATTTTGATTTGAGTTTATTACTATTAGTCAGGACTTTGTTCTCTTTGCAGATAGACCTGTTTTGTCTTTGTTCCCATTAAAAGGGTCTACAATGGGGTCTTCAGGCATCAAATCCAGATTATACAGAGCGCATTTCCACTGCAGTCAGGCAATGGGGTTTAGGGCCAGCTCTCTCTCTCTCTCTCTCTCTCTCTCTGTGTGTGTGTGTGTGTGTTCTCTGAAGCTGGCTCCAAAGCTGGCTCAAAGCCAGCTCCAAAGAATAGCACAGGCTCCAAAGAGGACCCCATAGGAGAGCAATGCCAATCCTGCGGACCTTTGTCAAAGGCTCCGGAGAATCTTCAAAGTTTTTGGCAGATCTTTCCGGATATTCTCTGGAGCAGCTCCGGAGAATCTTCAAAGAACCTCCAGAGTGTCTATGGTGATTGCACCTTCTGTCCCCCCAAAAAGTGGGGTGAAGGGCGGTCCCCATGTGGGTCGATCCAGATTTGCCACATGGGTGCTCCAGCGTTTCCACTGCGGGTAGGCTAACACCCATTGCTATTGGGTGCTGCACCGCCTGTGGGGTCACATTGGGTACCTCCCTTAGATCCGGATTAGTTGAAGGACCCCTTCCTTAGATCCAGATCATCTCAGATCTGGATTAAGGGAGGTCAGTGGGGGGAAAAACCCTAGCTACAGTTATCCATGCTCCGGTAACCTCCAGACTAGTCTATTGTAATACGCTCTACATGAGGCTGTCCTTGAAGATGGTTCAGAAGCTGCAGCTAGTGCAGAATGCAGTTGCTAGATTGCTGACTGGAAGAGCTGACTGATAACATAGTTCCACTGGCTGCCAATATGCTACCGAGCCCAATTCAAGGTGTTTAACTTATAAGACCCTAAATGGCTTGGGCCCAAAATATTTGATGGAATGCCTTCTCCCATATCAACCTGCCCATACCTTAAAATCTGGAGGGGAGGCCCTCCTGGTTGACCCACCACCCTCAGCAGCAAAAGGGGTGGGCACCCGGGAGAGGCCTTCTCAGTGATGGCCCCTAGGCTATGAAATAGTCTTCCCCTTGAGGTGCGTCTGTCTCCTTCACTGTACACATTTAGGAAGGCAGTAAAGACGCACCTCTTTCCCCTGGGCTTTGGTTAGATGGGGATACACTTTCCTTCCCCACTTGCAGATGCTACTATTTTAATACATAGTGTTGTTTTAATGATGTTTGATTTAGATGTTGTTACCCACCTGGAGACCTTCAGGTATACGGCAGGATAAAAATGTAAATAAATAATTTGTTTTAAATATAAATTCTTCTAGTATTTCATTGATTTCCTTCATAAATTAATTAGAGGATATAGTGGAAACATTTGAAATTTTTTTAAAAATTCTGGGTATAAGCTTCATTTTTGCCATGGCTATCTATCCTAATAATGAGAAAAAATTCTTAGCCCAGTATCTAATCTCAACCTTGATTACCTATACTAGTGGGTTATAATAAAAAGTTATGATTTTGTTCAAGTTCTTAAGGATTGTAACATCCAGATATTTGATCTGCTTTGGTTGCATTTTTAAGCTAATAAATTTTAGTTAGAATTTGCTGGTAAGCTGGTACATGTCTCAACAGTTCAGTACCTAAGATTTGTTAAGGCTGATCCTCAAACTCAATATTACTGAGAAATCTGTCAATATTTCTTTGTATCTCCTACCAACTTTTACTGAATCCATAGTTAGAATTACTGTGTCATCAGGATAATTTTCGATCTGGAAGTCTTCCCTGCCTATCTTAAGTAGAAGGCAGTTTTTAAGGTACTTTATCCAGATCTGGGGAGCAATTGTTGCTGAGTGGCAGAACAACTGTGTAATGGCAAACCATATAATCACCAGGAGTTTGACGGTATAAAACAGCCAAATTATGCCTTAACATTGTTCCTTACTTTTCTTACTTGGCAGACTTTCTTTTCTCAACCAATCGAAACAGATTCAAAATGAATAGTAAAATAGGAAATAGTAAGCTCCTGCCTTCCAGCCTTCTGTGCTTTGAAAACACTTGTTAACTTTTCAGTGAGATCAATATGGTATGTCAAAGAGTTTTTAATACTCTTCAATTAAACAACAAATTCACATAATTTGTTATGTGAAATTAAATCCCAAGAGTGAGTATATGATCTGATGCAGAATTGCTCACCTAACCTATGGGGTAAGATTGTTGAAGATTCCATCTACTCTGTATGACAGACCTCCATTCTTTTTTTAAGGTCTCTTTGTCTAGGCAGACTAGACTATTTCTGAACTATCCATGGGACCTTTGGGAGTTACACTTCTGCCAAAAATTTTTTTCTCCTCTTCACTCCCAATCCCTTTTTCCTTGTATTGCTGCAGATCTGAAGCCACTCTGAGAGCCTTCTAGGCTTAAGGTTATAATAAAAAATATAAAAAACATGTCAAATAAACAATGGTTGCAGTTATTACATGCACAGCATTAATATTTTACCGCAGAGCAGTGAACAAAATAAAATAATGCAGTTAAAATGCACCACACAACCAAAGTGCATTCAATTCCAAACCAATTAGCCCAACAATTGTGGTATAGGGGAAAGTGTACTGGACTGAGAACCTGGCAGGTTAGGGTTCAAATCTATAGTGAGCTATGAAGCTATTGGGTGGTCTTCTCAGCATAACCACAGGAGGCTTGGGAGAATAAAATGAGAGGGAAAGAAATTATGCCTGCTAAGCTGAGGTCCTCAGAGAAAAAATGAGACATAAAAGTAATTAAATAATGTCAGAAATCTCATTAAAAGCTTTGTTTCATGTAACAATGACTTTTTTTTAATTTATGGGCCAAGACAGGAACTGGTGGCAAGAAACATGCCTCTGGGAACACTGTGATCCGAGCAGATGTTCTGGAACATTGTGCAGAAGCAGTGCTTTGTGGCAGGCACTCTCTGCTTTTATTTTCCTCACCGTGAAATGAAGAATCTAAATTAAATAAGGACCTAAGAAGTGTCCTGCTGGATCAGGCCACAGCCCATCTAGTCTAGCATCCTGACTCACAAAGTGGCCCACCAATTGCTCCTGGGCTTCTCAAGCAGAAGACAGCAAAACCTTCACCTGGGGCCTTTCTGCACTTGGTCTTATCCTGGAATATTTCCCAAAATAGAGACCTGCTATCTGCATACTAGTGCAGACTCTGGAAGGCCCCAAGTGAGCCCTGCCATAGTCTGCATTAGCTTGTGGCCAGCAGACTGCTATCCTGAGACACATTCCAGAATAAATCCAAGTGCAGAAAGGGCCCTGCTCTTGACTCTTCACAATGGCCTTTAGAAGCCAAAGTTGTATTTGAGAGGGAGAGGACAGGAGAAGAGCTGGATTTCTTTTTTGGCACTATCCAGTTGTGGTTGGCTCTTGGCAACTATAAAGCTTGGCTTTGTCCTTCAACAATCTTTCTTAGGTCTGCCAAGGTTTATTTAAAAATTATTTTAATTGAGTCTATCCATTTATTAGCTGGCTGACCTGTTCCTATTCTTCCTTCTACTTTCTTTAGCATCATTTGATATTCTAATTTTGTGCTTCACATATGTTTAAGTTTCATGCTTTCTGTTTATAACGAATACAGAAGGAGGGCTTTTGATCTTTATATTCAGTGATCGCCTTAAGTCTTCTTCTGCAAAATTATTCTTCTGTCAGCAAGGATAACCAAATGAAATGACAAGAGAACAGAGAGAGCTTAAGGATAATTGTCCTGGGATTTATAGTTTTTCCTGGTCTATCAAGCATCCCAGATGGCTCATCAGAAGTAAATCAGGAAAAAGACACTTCAGATTGGCTTTCCAATATGCAGGGAATCCCTGTAAAGGAAGTTAGTGAGACTCAGAGGGAGAGGAAGGGGCAGCTGTTGTTGATTGCTTGCAGAAGACGTTTGGCTATTAATAGCTTGTTCGCTGCTTGGTTCCTGAGAGCTAAG
Organism: Aspidoscelis tigris stejnegeri; assembly: GCA_023333525.1. Lineage (NCBI taxonomy): Eukaryota > Metazoa > Chordata > Lepidosauria > Squamata > Teiidae > Aspidoscelis > Aspidoscelis tigris. The sequence continues at coordinate 81,840,931 of JALMGA010000002.1, read as the reverse complement.
GAAAACTGTTGCAATGGGGAGAATTATGGAAGATTATGTCTGAAGGAAATAACTTTTTGCCCCCTGATGGCTGTCCGGTGCATAGGAATAAACCATTTCTTAAACATAATTGGGGGTGGAGTAGAGAAAAATTTGTCAGTAAATAAATCAGCAACTCTGTGTTGCTTCTCTCTCCTTGCTTGCTTTCTTTGGCCCACTGCTCCCCCTTCGTCCTGGCTTCGGGAGCTGTTCTTTCAGCACCATCAGACTTCTGTCGTAGTTTAGAAAGAATCCACGCCACAGTCAGTCAGTCACCGAAAAGGATTTATTGCTTCCATCAATATACAAAGTCTCCCCCGCTCTCTCCAGCGCTCCGTCGGATTGTAAACAATACATTGGCTCTGCACCTACTTATATAGTTCTACTAGCAAGGTCACAATGACTCGAATGACACCCAAACTCCTGATCTTGAGTCATTTGCCTCTGTCTTACGCAAGCTGTTGCAATAGCTGTGATGCTGTCATCTGTCTGGTGATGTTTTGCACACCTCACCTATCTTACCTTGAAAGAGTCTCTGACTAGATACTAAGCTAACTAGATTAACTACTGTACTTCCTGTGTGGATTTTGTTTTCCCTATTCACATCTACACATTTTTCTCCTCTATCTCTTGACAAAATTCTAGCCTACAGCCTGTGGGAAAATAAACAGCCCACTTAAGTTTTCAATACCTCTCCATAATCTAGCTGGAAGAGAAAGAAAATGGAGGAGTGTGGGTCAGAAAGCCGTGCCTGATGTTGTTGCCAAAGATTATAGGGCCGCATCCCCATTACAAGCTTATTTCGCTTTCCCTAAACCAAAATAATAGAACCGGATGCAAACGCGAATTTGCCTGTTCCCATTACTTTTAACTTAATTGCGTTTGATCCGGATTCTGAGGATCGTACGTGGCGTACGTGACTCAAGGGGGGACTCAAGTGGCTACTTTTTAAAAGCCATTTTTGGGGGCTGCCCTGCCCTCTTCCTCCTGGCATGGACGCGCCATAAGGGACCCCTTCACGGAGCCTAGCTGGGTGGCTGCCGCTTCCATGGATGGAGGAAAAATGGCAGTGGGCAGCCAGCCAGCGATTCTTTCCCCTCCTCTCCCCATTGCTAGAGCACACAGCAGCAGCGGCAACTAAAGCCCCTTTGCTTTAAACATTCACACAGAACCTCAGCTGCTTCCCTCCCTTCCTTTCCCTTTCTAAAGGTCAGAACTTTTAGAATTGCACAGAATTGCAACATTATTAATGAGGTGTGAAGTGGTTCCACGCTACAGTGTAGCGCTGCTGTTAAAGGTGGATTTTTACACTGAAATCAATGTCTTTGGAAGCCAGCTATTGGGAGAGGGAAACCCTGAACACGGATTCTCATCCCTTAACACAGTACTGTCCACACAGTAAAAACTGAAACATGTATCAAGCACATGATCCGGAGTGAGACCTGTTGAAATCAGGATTGAGATTGACCACACTTTGGGGTGGTTTAACACGGGGAAAGCGTGTTAAGCCAAACTGCCATGCGGACTCCGAGGATTGAAAACGTTTTGAATTCGAGATAAGGTTGCCGTGAAGACACGGCCTAGGATGTAAAATAGTTAATGTTTACAAGGGTTTTGCCGCAAATTCTAATATAGTTTGCACATAGTTTTTTGTGGCGTTAGGTTTTTTGTTTTTTGTTTTGAAAAATCAGTTTATTTGGGACTGCTATGGATTTATATGGCCCCAAAGTTAATTAGGATAACATGGTGGTACCTAGGTGTAAAAATCACAAGCGCCTGCATGTTGGCTTTACAGTTTAGTGCTTTACCAGCTCATAAATCCCAGAAATCCACTCTTGAGCTCTGGGTGTGCCTTGAGGACAATCCTGGAGAATAACAACTGAGAAGTAACAAAGGAATGATTCGACATAGGCACTTGTCCCATTTCTTCTCTTCACATGCTGGTGAAATTCTGACTTTTCATTTCAACCTCTCTTGAGGGGAAAGCTCAGATGGCGCCTTCCTACTCACACTCCATGTGGTTGCTTAGCGCAGCTTGGTTCATTCATTCTTGGTCTTAAGATCATTGGGAAGCACCACATGCTGGATCAGAAGGTGGTGTGAGCTTCAGAGCTAGCACAGGGACTGACTCAGAACAGGTCATCCCAATAGACATATGCAGCCTTATTGTGTGCTAGGACCCATCCATTCCAGCTCGGGATGGATAGGATTGCCTCTCTCAGACTGGAGCGTTCCATTGTGATCCATGATGGAGGGAGTACAGAAATGGCCAAAGTCATGTGGGAAAATGAAAAGTATAGTAAATAATAGCAGGAATCAGTGCACAGTTTCAGTTGATACAGTCGCCAACAATTACACAGTATATTGCAGCAATCCTGACTCACGTATTCTTGGTCAACATTTATTAAGCTGCACTACCAGATTTTATTTTAAGGTTGGTCAAATTAGGATTAAGGGAGTCTCAAGGTCTTTAAAAGCCAATTAATATAGCTTTACTGCTCTATTATATTTAACTGTGCTTCAACAGGTTCTAAGTTTATGACAGAGTAAGCGGTAATAACAGATTCTCATAAGACTTAAGGTTCACCAGCTCACAGACTGGCAGTTTTTTAAACAGTATAATCCTGTTCATGTCTACTCTAAATTCAGTCTCATAGTCCACAGTCACACCTTAGATGGCATGAGGCAATTTTAAGTCCTCAGTGACAAGATGCCAAAGTGTGTTTCTGGTTTTCCCAAGGACTCTCCTGGCTGGAATGGGACTGTCCTGTAATTGGATAATCCCAGCAGTGAGTCCGTCTCAGGGCCAGGCAAAGGCCTACCACACAGCTGCTGCCATGCCAAGCCAATCCCCCTTGTCTGGTAAATGGTAAGCTTCAGTGTGGCCCTCTATACCCCCTCACCTCCTTAGCCATGCAGTCATGCTGCCCCACCCGATTGCACTGAGCCTAGTAAAATGAATAAAAGGTAAGTAGTACTAGTCACTTTTACAGGGGAACACTTGTGATCAGATTCTGGTAATCCTCATGTCAGAGGTTGGTAAAGGCCTGAATCTTCGCCATTTTATTCCACACTACAGTAAACTTAATAAGCTTGAATCTCAGGTCTAGGATCTAGATGGGTGGGGTCCAAGCTTACCTCCTTTTCAGATGTCATTGCCATTTCCCTTCTGGGTAGGGACTGGCATAATGACACCCAAAAAATAATGAAATCTAACTGGCCACAAACCATTTAAGAAGAATTTACATTTTAGACAATTTCTTCAGTGGGTATTAGTTAAACTACCATGAAAGAAGTTCCTGCACCTGATTGTGAAGACAGTGCAAACAGAAGGCCATTATAACAGGCATAATGAAATCTTTATATGGGCGGACAATTTGGCATGACATCATAGCATTATTACTTCTTACTTTTGAATGAGACTCTTTGAGCAAATGAGTCATTCTTTCCACCTGAAGGGATGTAAAAACAAGACACAAAGCATGTACTTTATGTTCTAAATACACCACCACCCAAAGGATATCTTCTACATTTTTTTCAACAAGCCACTCTAAAGCATCTGATCAGCAACTGCAAATTCTAAGACAAACAGTGAAACTATCACCATCAAATATGCCAAGTACAGGTATGACACTGGGTGCATCATCCAGACTGGATTAAAATAGGGCCTTTACAGTGCTGGTATGGTGGGGTCACCTCACATATCCAAGGAGGCACTGAGGCCACAGCCCCACTTTTTCCCCATTCCTACAAAGCATTTTTAACTGTTGCTGGAAAACCCAGCACCAATAGTGGGATTTCCAGCTATAGCGCTTTTTACGGATGTACCTAACTTTCTGGACAGAGCACCAGTCAAAGCTCTGTCCAGCACACATGTGTGGAAGCTGAAACAACTGACCATGAGGGTGTGGAGTTGGTCAGGTAGACATCTGGGAATTTGATGGCAGTCAAATTGCCCAGATTGTGTGTCACTAGAATGTGCAAAGACAGTGCTAGGGCCAGCACTGTTTAGTTCAGAAGCAAGAAGAGGGTTAGGTATAGCAGTCAGGCAAATAGGAAAGACCAAGTTTGTCTTTTGTCAATTAGCAAAAAGAAAACCAGATCATTTGAGTTGTAAACACAAGGAAAAGAAAAAGAATTGGGATAAGGTGGGCTATGGTCACACCATAAAACGTTAATCCATCTCAGGGACTGATAGGGAAGTCAGCCATTTTTTGCCTGGTCACACCTGCTGTGATGTGCCTCACCAAAACTTTATGATCTCCTTCACCTGGTAAAGGCAAGCTACAGTGTGGTGGTGGTGTGGCATGGATGGAGTCCTCCCTGGTCTGGTGTGGCAGGTTTGTGTGGGAGAAGCAGTGGTGGCAACCCTTCACCTTGGTCCATTTCTTGGAGCAGAAACGGTCAATGCTGGCATTATCTACATGGCAGATAGCTTCCAATCATGATTGTATGTAGGCTTTTACAGCCAAATTCAATCTCATTTGCAGCAGTTTTTGAGCTTCGTAGACCCCATTAAGCACCTGATACTCATTTGGTACAGATTCGTTACGTACCTTCTGCACTGAGGGACCCATTAAGACCTTCTGGAATCATGTCATCCACACGAGCATTGCAGAGTTCTGGATTCAATGGGGTCTTCAGGCCCTTTCATCCAGATTACTTCTAGACCCCTTTAAACAGGTCTTCAATCCAGTCTTGCGCCATGAAGACCGGATTTCAGAGCACTCTTCCGCACAGATGCCGGGCCAAAGGGGTCCAGGGGCAGGCCTGGAGACTGCCATTTGTAGCAGGGCAGCTGCAGCTTCACCCCTCTGTACACATCCTATGTAGGCCCACATGTCCTACACAGCAGTCTACGAAGCGACTCAAAACCTACGTAGTGGCTACGTAGGCACCTACGCAGCCGTATCTCTCTGGCACACCCACTGTAACTGCAAGTGATTCTTGATTGACAGCTTCACAGACTGATCGTGCTGCGCCACAAGTGGACTTCCTGCTCAGGCCTAATTGGGACCTCAGGATGCAGGCTAAACATCATCCACACAACAGCCATGTTTAGCACTTATTGCCATCGAGTGCTAAACACCCTGTGCAGACGCATGGGGTATTCATATAGATCTGTAACTCAATGAACCGTATTGAGTGAGGACCAGAGGTTCTTCCACACAGGCCATTAGAATACATATCAAAACACCTACCGGACACCTACAGAACACATTAAGACTTACCTTCCACACTGGAGGCCGGATCAAGACTCTTTGTGGCGGCCGCTTCCGCACTCTGGCAGACCAGGTCCATTCTTAATGGGATCTCGCCGCCAAAGGATCCGGCCTCCAGGGAGACCTCGAAAATTAGGTCTTCCATCCGGCCCCTTGCCTCAATCCGGTCAGAAGCAGGATGCTTCTGCCCTTCCCCCGCACACCGTGTGCTGCCGGAAACATGCAGTGACTGGCAGCTGCGAGCTCCAGTCCCGCGGCTCTTGGGGGTGGCGTCAGCAGCACAGGAGGCCGGCTCGATCGGTCCTCCCTGCGCATATGCAGATGCGCGGGGCCTCTGAGGATCCGTCCCTATTTCGGATGGATCTTCAGGAGGTCAGATTGCCAAGAAACAGATTTTCTTAAATCCATTTCTCAGCGGCAGGTGTGGAAGCACCCCAGGCCTCAAAGATCTGGATCTCCTTAATCCAGATTAACTGCAGTAAGTGCAGAAACAGCCTATTTCTGACCCGTCCAGACAGCGGTTGGCCTCCATTTGCATAAAAAAGTAAGGTGTGACTGCAGCCGTAGGTTAAAAATTCATTTTTAGCACCTAATCCAATCTTTCCTGGACACCTTTTGCCTAAGGAGGTCTTTGTATATAGCATTTGCTACTGTCACACATAATGAGATTGAACTGAATAGGTTTATAGGAGCCCTTTTAGTCTGGTGATTGTATAGCTGAAAGAATCTGCGGACTATTGAGATTGCTCAAGTGGCAGTATTTTCAAAGTCCGGATCTGAACATGGAGAAAATTAGAAAACTGAGAAAGTCTGGCACCACCCCAACTAGTAGCATTTGCAAATGCTCTATTAGGGCAATCTGCAAACATACTGTAACTACAGTTTTTAGGATCACTTCCTAATGTATAGTTCTATTAAATGACAACTGTTCAAAAATTCTGGTTGATGAGGCAGAGTTCGTATACTTAACTTCTTGTAAACGGGGCAGTTCCAAACACTACAATTAACATTAATGAGAAATTTTCCTACTGATTACAGTACAGGCCTGTATTTTTCTTTCAAAGATTCCTGCCTTGAAGATACATCCTTAAATCTTCATGAAAGTGCAATTGCATATTGAGTGTGTAGTGTATGCAATGTAACACCTGGAAAATTCTATAGGAAGTTAATAATAAAAGCAAAATTTAGGTGAGGTGGCAGGAAACAGAATTTGAGAGAAAATGTAATGAAACAGGGTTGCCAAGAAAAATGCCTTCATCTAAGATCCTGTCCAGACTGGGGGCCTGGGGGGAAAAATAGTATCATTATGGCACCACTGTGGTGGAGTTGCCACACATATCTGAAGCAATCCCGCAATAATCCCCCCTAAAACGTGCTAAAAACTATTGCTGGAAAACTTAGCAGTTATAGCGGGTTTTCCACCAATAGCGTGTTTACTAATCTTGGGGATGGAACTGTCATTGTGTTTCTGTCCATCATGCATGTGTGGAATCTGAAACTGATGGTCACTCATGCACATGTGCAGGTCACTAAAACATGCAAAGACAGCACCATGGTCAGTGCTGTCTAACAAGTGATAATGGGCAATATTCCGCTGATACAGTGATGGTGCAGGATTCCACCCGAATCTCGGCCCTCCCCCCCCTTCTGTGCCGTGATCAGGACGTTTGCCAGGCAGAATCGACTGCAGGAGTGGTAGAGAGCAATGCCACACTCATGCGCATAATCAATCAAAATTTACCCACATGCCATAAAATTAGGGAAGAGGGAGGTGAAACAAATGTAGCCAGGACACCCGCTGCCATTTGGCCTCAATTTGTGTGAAGAAACCCCCAAATGGCGCCCACGGCAGGAACATGGAGAAGAGTCAAAAACCCCACCAGCTTATACTGTTGCTGCCAAGCTCTGCCCCAATTAACCCGGGAGTGTCCCCATGACCCCAGGACAATACATGTTAGCCCCTTATGTCAAGTGGGTTTTTTAAAACACATATTGACTTGCATGTAGCCTGAATTAGGGGCTTGTATGCGGACGCTCCTGAGGCGACCTCAGAATAACTTTGGAATGTATTAAGCATGTGGACGGGCCCATTGACTCACTGTTGATACCAGCTTTATTTGCAAAACTAAAATAACAGTGACTGTGCCTCAAACACGTAAGCTATTTATTTTCCATACTAGAAACCAGCCTACACCTTTGTTTATTAATCCTTTCTAAAACTGGCTTATATTGCTATCTCTCACACATATACAAACAAGATTTAAAAAGAAGAAAAAATTCACACAGATCCTCAAATATACTGGCTTTTTATAATGGATCCAGATCTAGGGCTCATTTGCACTTAGCTTCATTCTGGAATATTTCTTGGAATATGGGCTTGCTGTCCACATGCTAGTGCAGGCTACAGATGACCCCAAGTGAGCTCTGCTAGAGTTTGCCTCAGCATGTGGAAAAGAAATCCCTATCATGAGATTTATTCTAGAATATGACCACGTGCAAACAGGCCCCTAGTCACCCTGCTTTCTACTTCTTTGCCCCTGAGACCTTCTAACTCTGGTGAAATTTTCATTCCCTTGAAACCCTTCTGGAGACAGTATATGGTCCATATATCTAACTTGCCTTTGCTTAAGTTTAATTTTGTCCACCTTGAGTTTACTATTCTACATTGTTGTAACAAGGCTTGCAATTTTGTATACAGTAATTATCTTTTTCTACCTCCATGTCATCTGCCCTACAATGAAAATATTATCAGCAATTATCTGTAAGCACTGCCTACAAGTGCTTCATGCAACTTTCTAGACATATTTCAAGTGCTGGAGATATGCCCATCGGAAACCATAGTCATCTGTAACAACCAAGGCTGTGTTCACATCTTAAGTTTGAATTCAGTCTCAGTCCACTTTAAGAGTCAAAGAACACATCAGCAAAATGACAAGCCACTTGGACACTTTGCTGATGCATTCTCTCTCTGAAAGTGGACTGAAACTGGATTAAAACTTAGGTGTGAATGAAGCCCAAGTGATGTAGAAGATATAGGGTGTTTTTCCACTGTCACTAAAAGTACCTATTAAGTACCCATTAATGGGTACGTAATGGCATTTTTGTACCCCTTAATGGGTACTTAATGGGTACGTCTAGTGACAGTGGAAAAACACCCATAGTCTATCTGCTTTGGCTAGTTTAATATGCCAGACATAGGTACTGGATCTGGTTGTTCAAAACCAAAACAGAACATAAAACCACAGATTTCAGACATCCCGCATACTAGGAACTGCATGGCTCCCAATCACGCAGCCACTGCTGGTATTTGCTACCAGCCCCCTGGTCATCAGCTCACCCAGCTCCGTCCTGTTGCTGATCCAGAATGGACGAGTTAGAGTGGAGCAGATCCGATCTCGTGACGCCTTTAATGGCATCCCGATCGAACAAGCCCAGTTCCAAGTACCCAAGGTGCCCGATCGGTCGCACACAAGTCGCTCGCTCAAACACCGTCCAACCCCACCCACTTCACCCGTTTTTAATGGACTTGGCAGTAAAGGGACACGGAATCGATGCCCGAGCAGCATCGGAAAGGAGCGCCGCCGCCGCGCTAGAAGCGCGCTGGCCTTATTCTCAGGGCCACACGAGAATCGCCCCACCCCGGACGGACGAGGGAGAGCTAAGGTCGGCTCCGCAGGCGGCGGGCAGAGACTCAGAGTCAGCCCACCGACGCGGCCTTTGCTCCTCCCCGGACAACAGGCGCTCGCTTCCCCCGGGTTTGGCTTCTCCTGCGGCGGTGCGCTGCTTCCCGGCTCCCTCGGCAGCCGCGCCAGGTATGTCGGTCGGTCCGGGTCGCCTGCAGGCCTCCGCGCAGTGCCCCAGAAGTGCCTTCCAGCCAGGGAAGCACTCGCTCGGGTCCCGCCGCGCTGCTGAGGCCAAAGAAAATGGCGCCTCCGCCGGCCAGAAGCGGCCGCGGCTCCTGGCGAGGGAGGGAGGGGCGGCCGGGCGGGCGGCCTCCGCGACGCGCCTTTAGGGGCGGGCTCTGGCGCCGGCAGGAGGGAAGAGAGAAGGCAGGCAGGCCCGCCGCCGGAATATGCGGCAGCGCTTTCCCCGGCTCGTTTCCCTCCTCCTCCTCAAAAGCAGCAGCAGCAGCAGCAGCAGCACGACGACGACGACGACGACGACGCCTGTGGCTCCACTCTCCTCTCGGGTTTTCCTTCCGCCGCCGCCGCCTCTCCTGGTTATGCAGCAAGAGCAGCAGCCGCTCGTCTTCCCACCTGGGTATATATCCGGCCGTGTGTGGCGGCGGCGGCGGCCAAGGGGCAACGGGGTGCGGGGGTGGGGTGGCAGTCAGAGGGTGCCCAACCGTCGGTGCGCCGCCGCCGCCGCCCCCCTCTGGTGCTGCTGCTTGTGTAACAGGAGGGCAGTGGGGCGGGCCGGAGGGGGTGTATCTCTGCCTGCATCTCTCCCTCCAGCCCATCCCTCCCTCGGCGCCTGCTGCTTTCGCGGTGTAAGTTACAGGCGGTTAAATGTGGTTCATGTATGGTGCTTCGGCGCTGCTGTGGACGGGTTGGAGGGGAAGGGCAAGCGAGGAGCGCTGGCTGGCTGGCTGGCTGGCTGGCGGGGAGCCGTGACGGTCTGTGTGGCAGGCAGCAGCGGCCTCTTCTCCGCCTCCCCAGCCCCTGAAGGGACTCTCCCTGCAGCAGACCACCAAGGGCGGGATCCTTCTTGGGTAGAAGACGGGGTCTGTATATGCGGCCGGGAGGTAGGCCTGTCATAAACAATTGGCTTTCTTGCCCTTTTCTCTGTCTCCCACATTGCTTTTAGGGGGAGGGATCCTAATGCCGCCTTGATCCTAATCCGGCTTGCTGAGTAAGCAAGACTCAAACTAGAGTACCTGTCCTGGAGGTGTCTTTGGCTGTCTGCACACTTAAGGGTGTTCAATCCAGCTTCAGTCCACTTTCAGAGACGGACAACAGACTAGCAAAGCGACAAGCTGTATTCTTTCAGTGGTCCAGTGGTTAGGGAGGCGGACTCTTACCTGGAAATACTGGCTTCGATTCCACCCTCCCCCATGAAGCCAGCTGGGTGACCTTGGGCTAGTCACAGCTCTCTTCTGAGCTCTCGCAGCCCCACCTACCTCACAGGGTTTTCTGTTGTGGGGAGAAGAACTGAAAGTTTGTCAGCCGCTTTGAGTCCCCTTAAATGGGTGAGAAAAGCGGGGTAGGAAAGCCAACTCTTCTTCAGGAAATTCACCTTTGGGATAGATAATGCGGAAAGAAAATTACTAGTCTCTTTGCCGATGTGTTCTCTCGCTCTGAAAGTGGATCGGAGATGGATTAAACCTTAGGTGTGACCACAGCTTTTGTGTGTGTCTTCTGCTGTCTGTGCTGGGAAATCACATTTGCTTCCCAATAATGTTCAGATCCTGCTGTCCATCCATCCATAAATGTGGTTGTGCAGGAGAGAGGGCTGATTGTATTGAATACGAGTGTGCAAAACACATACCCAGGCAACAGTTTGTTTAGAATTTGGAAATCTATTTTGGGCTTTGGACGAAGTGTGACTGTTTTGTATGTGCTGGCTGGCAATGTTAGTTGATGGAAAGTCGTGGACCCTTTTTTTGCACTACCTAACAAGCTTAACAGATAGCAGTTGGCTTTGTAAAAGGATTAGCTTCTAATGCTGCTACAGTATGTCTTCAAAGCACTGATCAGATGACTTTGGTAAATGAAGGAAAATGGAAATGAATTTAGCTCAATATGTCGTTGCACTATATGAGGAATGAGCTGAATGTTTTTCACTGCCACACATTTGACACAGTTTTCCCAGCTGTTTAATTTGTTTAATATGTCTGGCAACTGTAAGCTGCAGTTCTGTACCCCCTTGCCTGAGAATAGGTCATACTGAACTCAATGAAGAGTTGATTAGAAGACAGATGATTGTAACGGAATAAAATAGGAATTGGCCTCTAATTAGAACTGACCCTGAAATGCAGAAGAGGCAACAAATGGTGTGATTGGGAGCTGACTAGTGTCAACACTGGTCAAATTGCTGCCCTTGGCATCTATATTACATTTGCACAAATGACAAACGAAGTATTCCCAAATTCTTGAATTTCTTATTTGAAACTGCCTTGTGGTTGAGTCTGTTTCAACAAGTCAGTCACTTGAATAAAAAATCTGGACATCTTTTGGTAGTAGATTGTTTGACACTGGGATAGTAATGTACTGAACAGACAGGAGAAAATGTACTTGTATACTTAAGATTAAACTGCATAAAATTCCCTTGGAATTATGTATATGCACTTAAGATCAGGTTGTGCTAGTTCCCAGTGTAGTACAAGATTTAAGATTGGCAGTGAACAGTGAGTGGCAAAAATTGCAAGGCATGATAAATGATTAATGTAGTAGGAACTTCTCAGAAGGTAAGCCTGACAATGAGTTAATTATTGTAAGTTAATAGTTTAATACTATATGTTAAACAGATGCTTTGCACAACGAGCACAGTATAGGTTTCTGCTGAAAAATTCTCTGCTAGAGCTTATTGTTCTTGTGAAAAGGAAAAAAATAAAGGCATCGGAGGCATACTAATGCAGGGTAGGAAGCTAGATAGTTGACTCTTTTTTGTGAGCCAGTTTGTTCTAGTGCAGTGATGGCAAACCTTTTGAGCTCGGTGTGTCAAAATTCGCAAGAAAACCTAGCTTAACTCGGGTGCTGTGTCACATCTAGAAATATCCATAGTTTTGTTATATTTGTAGCTCTAGTAAAAAAGTTATATTTTTGATATATGTATTTTATTAAAAGCAAAAACAAATAATTCTTTACATTTGCTAAATCTTCAATTTAAAGTTGGTATTTTTTACACTTCAAGAACAAGCAAACACTACATGACCAGGTGGCAGGATGACCACGTGTATCACCCAAAAGGGCTTGGCGTGTCACCTGTGACACGTGTGTCATAGGTTGGCCATCACTGTTCTAGTGGTTAGGGAGCCGGACTCTTATCTGGGAATACCAGGTTTGATTCCGCTCTTCCCCATGAAGCCAGCTGGGTGACCCTGGGCTAGCTTAGTCACAGCTCTCTTCTGAGCTCTCATAGCCTCACTTACCTCACAGGGTGTTCTGTTGTGGGCAGAAGAACAGAAGTTTTGTCAGCCGCTTTGAGTCCCATTAAATGGGTGAGAAAAGCGGGGTAGAAAAGCCAACTCTTCTTCTTCTTATGGTATTAGGATTGGCTGTTGCACACTTATAATCCAAACAAGATAAACCAAACACAAAGCAAAGACAGACAGAACAGGTCTATCAGCAAAGGAAACAAGGTCCTGACTAATAGTAATAAACTCAAATCAAAATGTGTAAGATCAGGCTGTCAGAGTAACTCAATATTTACTAAAAATAACATATAAAATTGCTTGTTATGAAATAGCCAATCAGAAAAAAACAGTGTAGAATAACAAAATGGAAGAATATCATACATATAAATAATCAAAAAACAGAATCCTTTACTAGACATTCCATGGGCTGATATCCTGGTGTATAAAGTTTCAGTCCAGTATAAATTTTTTTATAGGGAGCCAACAGTCAATTGTAGGCTACCAGAAGAAACCAAGAGCCAAACGCGTTTCGACGTGAGTCTTAGGATTGGCTGTGACTGGACATTCACATGGTGGGTGGAAAATCCACTCATGTTCTGTTGGTCTAGCAAAAAAATAACTCTTCCAAAGAGGGCATCAGTATCAATTATCGATCAGCTAATTAAAACATTATGACCAAGTGAAAAATGATGCCTGAAATTAAGCATGGGAGAACTTCACATTCTACTGCTTAAAAATCTACAAACAGCAAGTGCCCTTTTAGAAGAGTCATCCCTGTGAGAAGAGGAAATGGTGGATGGTATACATGTGTGTTTCTGAGAAGAATGTTTCCAGAGAAGCACAGAAACCATTCATAATGAATTGAAATAAAAGCTATTGCCAGCTGATTTTAAATACTGTTTTGCATTTCATTTTTAAATGGTCGACTTTCTCACACAGCCAAAAGTAGGTAAATTTTGCAGTTAAGCTTAGAAAAGTACTACTACTATTTCTGTTTCAGCAACATCCACATTGGCTTCTCCTAATTTAATATGAATCTCAGATCCTTTTCTTTTGCTTCAGAAGTTTAGCATTTCTCTCTTCTTTTTCACTCACCCTAGCTTCACACTTTCGCCGTGCCAAAGTTTTCCACTTGAACGAATCAGATGCTTGCCATTAGCACGGAGTCCTACAGTATTCCAATAAGCAACCCTGAACACTATCGAGATTCTCTTCTGCTGATAAAAAAAAACTAGGCCAAATAACAAAAGTGCCTTCAGTTTGCTATATCAAAAAAGTCTTGATCTGAATTCTTTCCTTCTGGTCCTCCAAATTAATTTGGGCTGGTATTTACTGAAAGATATTTTTCAGTCACAGTACTTTGGTTCTATTTGAGTCTTCTTCCAAGTAGAGAAAGTGAATGTTAAAAATAGTTAAAGTTTAATGCTATTTTAATGTGTGCAGATGTGTATTGAATGGAGCGGCTTAGAATAGTACAGTATTTCTTTCTTGCCTTTCGTGTCAATTCTTGGATGGAAAAATGACATAGGTGTTACTTTTTGCTGTCACTTGTTATAAAAGACAGCCACAGAACTCGTGTAGGAAGGTGTTTTTAAGAAGAAATGAATAGCTACTATCCATTATATACGTAAGAGTCCCTCTGGATTGGGATGTTAATATTAATGAGATGAATGGGCAGTTCATATACTTCAGAGTTGTCATTTCAGTGATCAGCAAATTTGTTTACACTGCTTTCATAATATGAATACTGTACTCTTTTAACAATAATAGCTTGAGTGGTATGTTTGGTAATGTTCTTAAAGCAGAGACTGTGCGGAGCATAACATTATATTTTAGAAGGGTGTTGGTCAGGTACTGAAAAAAACAGCAGCAGAAGATTATATTCCGGTGAGAAGGTAATGTTCCAAAATGTGATCTGAACCTTTGTTGGCCTAACAAATGTCCCTAAGTGTTGGATTCATTTGGTTCAGAGACAGATCGTAAGGGGACATATGCTGAAGCCTTTGGAGAATACATGTGTGTCACAGGGCTTTTAATTGCCTTGGAGTACAGAGTTGCTGATACAGATAAATGTGTGTTTACGTTACACATACACAGACTGTGATCAGACACAGCAACAAAAAGTGTCTATGGGGCAGCTCAGAGACAGCTTAGAAATGGGATTGTTCACACACTAGTTTACCCCTTCCCCTCTCCTAAATATTGTGTGCTAGAGAAGATGCATTAGTGAAGGCTTGTGAGTAAAAGGGCTCCATACTGTCTCTCTGATGTGCCTCTTTTATTGGGGTTTTTCCCACTGACCTCCCTTAATCCAGATCCAAGATGATCCATATCTAAGGAATGGGTAGTTCCCTAATCCGGATCTAGCAGATCCAGATTAAGGGAAGTACCCAGTGTGTTTCCATGGGTGGTCTAGCACCCAGTAGCAATGGGTGCTAGCTTGATTGCAGTGGAAACACCGGAGCACCCATGTGGTGAATCTGGATCTATCCACATGGGGCCCGCCTGTCACCCCAGGTGTTTTTGGGGATAGGGGGTGCAATCTCCATGGTCGCTCTGGAGATTCTTTGAAGATTCTCCGGAGCGGCTCTGGAGAATCTCCAGTGCAATCTGCCGCTAACTTTGAAGATTCTCCTTTGCTCTTGCATGAGGTCCTCTTCGGAGCCTGTGCTATTCTTTGAAGGCAACTTCGGAGGAACTTGGGAGCCAGCTTCAGAGAATGTCAGTCTACAGGGAATCCGGATTATACGTCCTGAAGGACCCATATGATCTGGATTTCCCTAGAACAGGTGGGAAAAAAGTGGCTCTAATGGGGTCTGTAGTGGAAATGGGGTCTTCTTGCTCTGAGCCAAATGGGTTCTATAATCTGGATTTCATTTAGACCCCAGTAAAGGGGTCTACAGTGGGGTCTCCAGGCATCAAATCCAGATTATATGGAGTGCGTTTCCACCACGATTGGGCAGTGGGGTCTGGGGGGGGGCTCCAGGGGGGCACACCCATGAGGGGGTGCCCTGAAACCCAAAGCTCTGAAGCTGGCTCTGAAGCCAGCTCCAAAGAATAGCACAGGCTCCAAAGAGGACCCCATGTGAGAGCAATGCCTATCCTATGGACCTTTGTCAAAGGCTTTGGAGAATCTTTGAAGTTAGCGGCAGATCACTCCAGGGAATCTCTGGAGAATATGAGAAAGCTCCGGAGATTCTCCTGAGCCACTCCGGAGAATCTTCAAAGAATCTCCAGAGCGTCTACGGAGATAACACCTCCTGTCCCCACAAAAACCTGGGGTGATGGGCGGGCCCTATGTGGGTCAATCTGGATTTGCCACATGGGTGCTGCGGCATTTCCACTGCAGGCAGACTAGCACCCTTTGCTAATGGGTGTTGCACCACGCTTGGAGATGCATCGGGTACCTCCCTTAATTCGGATCTATGAATAATGAGTGTACAGCTGATTTTCATGCCTCCTTACTACTTCCAAACCCTGAAAGTGAGCTATTTGGTGGCATCACACTCGTGAATGTTGTGTGTTTGCTGCCTGTAGCAGATAGTAAGAGAAATTTCTTCTCTGAATTCAGAAAACTCAGAAGTTGTGAACTTGCAGATATAGGAGGGAGAGGCTACCTGTTAGTTAGAAGTGGAAACAGAGAAAAGGAACAGGATAGAAGACCGAAGATTTTTCTGGTTACGCTAGCTGGTGAAATGTTTCTGCAGTACATTTTTATGAAGTTTCCTAGGTAAATTTCAAAATGTGGTTGTTTTTTCAAGATATAAACTACTGTGATGCTAATCTATAAGTGGAATGAAATGTTATTTTATGTAGTTCCTTGTGAAAATGGGACAGTGGAAAACTAATCTGTTGGAAAGATACGGTTGGCACAGTGAAAGCTGCATCCTTAACTTTTTTTTAGTGGCAACCCCCAAACAGTTCTGTGAGTCAGTGTTGTGAGCTATAGTTCAGCTGTGAATTTAAAAAAAGAAATACTATTTTCTTTTATTTAAGAATTCATATCCCGCCAAGAGTAAGTCATAATAAGATGCAGAAATCAGTTTAAAGTTTATTATTTATTGTTAGTTAAAATCATACAAACGTATTAAAAAAAAACCTTAAAAATTGTGAAAGTAAAACACTGTTGTGTTAATCAGAACTTTGCATTTGGACAAGTTCTGAAAATTCTTCACTTAAATTCTATGCTTATTTGACATATCTATAACACTGTCCCATGGTGCTTCAAGCTTGAGGGCTTTCCTGCTAAATCTATCACTTGTTATTTTTCTAAGGGGAAAAACAATCCCAGTCATATGAGAAAAATCAGTCTTAAGATTTTTAGCTGCATTTCCCTCTTTAAGATTTCTTATGGGGTGATAATGGTTTTTCAGATACAGTTCCCACTTTTTTAGCTTTCATTTACCTGGACAGGGGACTTAAAATGATCAAAACAAGATATCTTCAACTTATTCAGAATAACATGAGGATCCAGCATTGCACTATATGCAAAGAAATCTCAAATTCTAAGATAGGAAGAAACAGAATAAATGTCACAAATGCACATGATTTTAGATGCTTGAAAGGGAGGGAATAATTTTAATAACAGGAATAAGGAGCACAGGTTCTTTGAGGACTGGAAACAAAAGCCTGATGTATGTGAGCCATAGTGAGGACCGTGAGACTGACAACTGTTCTGGGACAGCATTCCTTATGTGTGTGAGTGAAGCCTCCACTGTGCTTAACCATGCCGGTAGGTCCAGTTTGAAAAGATTTGAAAAGTGGTCAACATCTGAAAACACTCTTTCTCAAATAAGCAATCTGGTGAACTACCGTGTCGAGGATTCCAGCGGAGGATGATATTCAGCAAGATGACTCATTTGGGCATTTGTTTATTTTGAAATGAGACAGTGTTCATTATTGCCTCTTCACTTTGCAAATTAAGCCAGTCTCCATTCTGGTGTAGCCTGTAACTCCATTTTAGTTCTAGCCAGTCTGGTTCATAGTCAAGAATTATGAGAGTTGTATCCCAAACATTTGGTGGGCATTTTGTTGTGGAGTCTTCAAAAGCTGCAATGACCAATTCCGTCATAGCGAAAACATAAGAGAAGACCTGCTGGATCAGCCCACATCTGTTCTTGCATCCTGACTTGCACAGTTGCCCACAAATTGCTTCTCGGCATTCTCACACAGAAGACGAAGGCAAAACTTTCACCTGCTCTCAACTTCCTGCAGGTGGCCATTAAAGACATCCTGCCTGTCTTGCCAGTCTGGAGGCAGTACATGGCATCAATTCTAGTAGCCATTGATCTCCATGAATCTGTCTAACCTTTTCTTAAAGCTTGCTAAGCTGTTTGCTGGATGCAAGGCAAACCCTTGCATATCTCTTATGAAATGATTGCTGGAGAATTTTGAGCATTTCAGATGTCTTTAGCATTGCATGTTATGGATGGTAGGAAAATAGACATAACAGTTATAAAATGTGCTCTTTGTGCAGTGTAGATGATATACACAGTGTTACCTTCATGCTTGCTCTTTCGTGACTGCATTAAGCCTTACTGTTGACATCTAATACTGTTGAGTTTTGATTGCAGGATGACAAAGTTGGAATGAGGTCTTATAGGCTTCTCAAGTAAACTTTCCTGCTCAACGCAGGAATTACACCTCTTCATCTTGTAGTCATTTGGAAAAGTTTCATGAGGGTCTGTTAGAGTATGGTAACACCTGCATTTCTCTTGTGTGACAGTTTCTTTCAAATATTATCAAACCACAATAAAATATAACTTTGGATCCCCTTATTTCTGATTTCTAGAACCTAATACCAGTGGCAGACAAATTACTCTAGATTAGTGCTTCTGAAACTCTTTAAGACCATGAAACAATGTTTTTCCTTGTAAAACATCATTAACTGACAGTGTTTTTATAGGGATATAAAATAACTGGTACCAACAAAATAAGTTGTTAGATAAGCTCAAAGACAGCTAGCTTCCAAATAGGTTTCATTGCTAATGTATAAAACTATACAAGAGATGAAAAAAACTTCCTGTTTGCCATGGTGATTGATTTCACTGTATATTTCCAAGTTGTTATAGTTCTTTTCTGTAAATTGTAAATGGTTCTAATAAAATAAGAGAATAATTTCTACTTTTGGATGCCTTAATATTGCTGTTAGCCAACTATGGTTTAGCAAACATGGTTATATTGCAAATGTTTCTTAAAAGGCACACTTAAGCTCCTTTTAGTACTACATTTTATAGCATACAACTAAATACAGTGCTGAACAAGAAAAGATGTGGAAAGGAATTAAAGGAGAGTGCTATACTTTTAAAATGTGCCACCTGTAGGACTTACTTATATAGCAGTCTAGGGTAAGCGTTCCACCAGGTCTCCACAAACCACTTGGAGATAAGGTTTTCCATGCATTGCCCAGTGAAAATGTCCAACTTTTAGCCACCTGAAGCCCAGCCCAACATTAAAAAAGGTCAGATTACATTCCAGTACCAAAGAGTGTTCAATCTACCAAGCAAGGATATGCTCAAGATTCTGCAACCTAGGCTTTAGCACTCTGCAAACCAAGAACTATCAGAAGTGCAAAGTAGATTTCAAAGAGGTAGAAGAACTAGAGATCAGATTGTTGACATTCACTGGATTATGGAAAGAACAAGGGAGTTTCAGAAAATCATCTGCTTTATTGATTATGCTTAAAGCCTTTGACTGTGTGAATCACAAAAAATTGTGGCAAATTGTTAAAGAGATGGGAGTACCCAACCACCTCACCTGTCTCCTGAGGAACTTGGGTACAGGTCAAGAAGCAACAGTTAGAACTGAACATGGAACATCTGTTTGGTTCAAGAATGGGAAGGAAGTGTAACAAGGCTGTATATTGTCATCCTGTTCATTTAACATATACAAAGTACATTATGGAAAATACCAGGCTAGATAAATCAAAAGAGGGAATTAGGATTTCTGGGAGAAATATTAACAACCTCAGGTACACAGACTATTCCACTCTGATGGTAGAAAGTGAAGAAGAATTGAGAAGCCTCTTGATGAAGGTGAAAGAGGCGAGTGCAAAAACTGCCTTGAAACTCAACGTTGATAAAAACTAAGATCATGGCAACCGGTCCCATCAGTTCCTGACTTATTGGGGGGCGGGGGAGGATGGAAGCAATGTTTTCTTGAGCTTGAAGATCATTGCAGACAGTGACTGCAGCTTTGGAATGAAAAAACACTTGTTCCTTGGGTGGAAAGCTATAACAGTGTATTCGAAAGCAGAAACATCACTTTGTTGACAAAGGTTCATATAATGAAAGTATTATTTTCCAAGTAGTAATGTATGGCTGTAGGAGTTGAACCATAAAGAAGGCTGAATGCTGAAGTATCCATACTTACAAATTGTGGTGCTTGTTTTTGAGAATCCCATGGACTCCAAGGACATCATTGGAAGGACAAATACTGAAGCTGAAGCTCAAATTGGCTATGCAGTGAGAAGGCAGGATTCACTAGAAAAAGCCCTGATACTGGGAAAGACTGAATGCAAAAGGAGAAGGGGGGTGGGGTGGAGGATAAGATGGATAGAGAGCATCATGAAAGCAGCAAACATGAGCTTAGGCCAGTGATAGCGAACCTATGACACGCATGTCACAGGTGACACCAAGCCCTTTTGCATGTCACCCTGGTACCTGGACATATTGTTGCCGTTTGTTATCTTGGAGGCTGCAGGCTGCTTCTGGCTTACGGCCTACAAGATACTGGGAGCACAGAGGCACTGCCTGTGCCTGGCATAGGAGGCACAATGGAGTCACATCATTACGCTGCCAGGTCATGCACAGTGCGTCTGTGCTCCTGGCAGCTAGAGGAATGAAGACCCATGTGTGGCAGTGATGGCTTTACTCACAATTTTTCCCTCTACGTACTTTTGTGAGACCTTATTCAGCCTTAAATAATATTAAAACCAATAAAAGAAACTGACAGATGACGTTAGTAGTGCTTGCCTGGGCTTGAAGTGTACAAAATACCAACCTTCAGTTGAAGATTTAGCAAATGAAATTCAGCAACAAAAAAGTCACTAAAGAGTTATTTGATTTTGCTTTCAATAAATACATCAAAAATATAACTTTTTTTTCACTAGAGCTACAAATATCACAACATTATGCATATTTCTGGATGTGACACAGTACCCGAATTAAGCTAAGTTTTATTGTGAATTTTGACACACCGAGCTCAAAAGGTTCACCATCACTGGCTTAGGCACATTTTGGGAAGTAGTCAAGGACATAGGGGCCTGGCATTTAAGTGTAACGGGCCTGGCATGGGGTCATGAAGTGTCTGACAAGACCGAACAATAACAATCTTGTATTGTCCATGTATAGAGTCACCTTTAGAGTTGTGGGAAAAGAGAGTTTGCTATGAGATACAGGCTATCTTGACAAAACTATTAACCTTTGCCCTGCTTCATTTTATGCTCCAAGGCTAAACTTGCCTGTTATTCCAGTTATCATTTGATTTCCTACTTTAACATTCTAGTCCCCTATGGTTAAAGTGGCATTTTTTTTTGTTTTAGTTCTAGAAAGTGTTCTCATTCAGTGTTGCAGATCTTCATAGAATTGGCCAACTGCAGCTTCAGCAACATCAGTGTTTGTGGCATAGTCTTGGATTTCTGTGACATCGAATGGTTTGCCTTGGATTCTGTCATTTAAAGTTTGTACTTCAGTATTGCTTTTCTCACCCTTTTATTGATTGTGAAGGCTACTTCATTTCTTTTAAGCGATTCCTGCCCACAGTAATAGATACAATGGTCACCTGAAAAAAACTGAGCCATTCCAGTCCATTTTAGTTCACTGACTCCCAAGATTTCAGTGTTCAATTTTGTCATCTCATGGTTGACCACATGCAGGTTACTTTGGTCCCTAGATCTTACATTCCAGGTCCTTATGAAATATTGTTCTTTATAGTGTCAACTTTCCTTTCACCACCTGAGACATTTACAGCTGAGTGTTCTTTTGACTTTGGTCAAGCTGCTTCACTTTGTTTCTGGAGCTATTTGTACTTGCCCTCTCTTCTTACTCAGTAATGGACACCTTCTGAGCTGAGAATTACATCTTGCAGGGTGCTATTTTTTAACATTTTGATACTGTCCATAGGGTTTTCTTGGCAAGGATACTAGAGTGGTTTGCCATTTCCTTCTACAGTGATTCACCTTTTGTTAGAATTCTCCACTATGACTTGTCTGTCTTGGGTGGTCTCAGGTGGCATAAATCAAAGCTGCATGATCCGTCTGTCACAACAAAGTAGTGATCCATGACAGGGCCCTCTAATCCTTGTCACACCTTAAATTAGATGCAGAGGAATGGAGGTATGAATGAATCATGCTCTTTTGAAAGCATGCAAAAGACAATGTCAAATTTTTTAAACGTATGGTAAGATCTGTCAGTTACTAAGATTTATTTCTCCACTACCTGGTGACATTTGGACTGAAACTGAATTGCAAATGTGAAAATAGAGCAGAAAGAGGTTAATCATAGTGAAAATAATTTCATTGTAAAATAAGGATAAGTGGTGTGACCACCCATTTTTGACTTCAGTTTTATGAAATTGGTGTTGTAGATACATTTCTCTGAATTAATCAACTCTGAATTAATATAGTTTATAACCATCTTGTAGAAGATTTGAGGCAGTTTTTAATTCTTAGAACAAATAATAAGTAGTTTTTCCTTCAACTTCCTGGGGCATATTACATAAGAACATAAGAGAAGCCCTGCTGGATCAGGCCACAGCCCATCTAGTCCAGCATCCTGTCGCACAGAGTGACCCGCCAAATGCTCATGGGCACGGTCCCCCAAAACTCTTTTCTGAAAACCAGAGGACTTACCTCCCAAACTTACCACAGCACAGCAGCAATTTTTCCAGATTTATAAATCAAATTCTCAGTTATTTCTGTTTAGTGTTAGGAGAAGCACCTTCTCCCGCTGTTTTTTCAAACTGAGCTCGACCACACCCTCAAGCTCAGGAAAGACTAATCCTGTTATGGCCTTATGCTAATTGTCCTTTTGTTATTCCTTTCCTGAAACCAGGAAGTGTAGCCTCCCAGGAATTGACCTAGAATAACCTGAACTAGCTACCCAAGCAGTCTCAACTGTCCTAAATTTTGTCTGAACTCCCCCAAATACAGTGAGCTGCTTCAGCTAACTGAATTCAGTACCGTTGCAGAGACATTTAAGTGGCCTAGAATATGAATAATGGTGAAATAAATGGTGAAGTAATAAACGGCAAATTCTCAGGGTGGAAAGAAGTAAAAAGTGGGGTCCCTCAAGGCTCAGTACTGGGACCAATGCTTTTTAATTTATTCATCAATGATCTAGAAGAAGGGGTACATAGTAAAATAGCAAAGTTTGCTGATGATACTAAATTATTTAGTAAAATCTGAAAGAGATTGCCAAGAGCTCCAGAGGGATCTCTTAGCATTGGGTGAGTGGGCAACCAAGTGGCAAATGTGCTTTAATCTTAACAAGTGCAAAGTAATGCACATCGGAGCCAAGAATCCAAATTACGTCTATAAGCTGATGGGGTCTGAGTTTTTTTGCAACACACCAGGAAAGGGATCTCGGAGTTCTGGTGGACAGTTCCATGAAGGTGTCAACCCAGTGTGCGGCAGCAGCGAAAAAAGCAAATTCAATGCTGGGAATAATTAGGAAGGGAATAGAAAATAAGTCAGCAAGTGTCATTTTGCCCCTTTATAAATCTATGGTGAGGCCACATTTGGAGTATTGTGTACAATTCTGGTCACCACACCTCAAAAAGGATATTGTGGAACTAGAGAAGGTGCAGAGAAGGGCAACCAGAATGATTAAGGGTCTGGAACACCTCCCTTACGAAACCAGGCTGCAACGTCTAGGCCTCTTCACTCTGGAGAGACGGCATTTAAGAGGGGATCCGATTGAAGTATATAAAATTATGCACGGTATAGAAAGGGTGGATAGAGAAAATTTCTTTTCTCTATTGCACAACACTAGAACCAGGGGGCACTCTATGAAGCTGATGGGTAGGAGAATAAGGTCTGACAGGGGGAAGTATTTCTTCAGCCAGAGGGTCATCGGCTTATGGAATGTGCTGCCGGAAGAGGTGGTGACAGCTACCAGT
The DNA here is from genome assembly GCA_023333525.1 of Aspidoscelis tigris stejnegeri. Taxonomy (NCBI): domain Eukaryota; kingdom Metazoa; phylum Chordata; class Lepidosauria; order Squamata; family Teiidae; genus Aspidoscelis; species Aspidoscelis tigris. The sequence continues at coordinate 81,817,498 of JALMGA010000002.1, read as the reverse complement.
CTGGATGGCTTTAAGGTAGGGTTAGACAAATTTATGGATGACAGATGTATCAATGGCTACTAGAACGAATGCCTAGGTGCATCCTTCAGGCTGAGGGGGGAGGAGGAACTGGGGCGCTTCTAAGGCCATCTGCTGGGACTCGAGAGCAGGAGAAGGTTTGTCCTTGTCTCTGCTTGAGATGCCCATGAGCATTTGGTGGGCCACTGTGTGCGACAGGATGCTGGACTAGATGGGCTGTGGCCTGATCCAGCAGGGCTTCTCTTATGTTCTTATGTTCTTATGAAATAAAGTGTAATGTATACACTAGACATCTTCCAAGTTCAACAGTCTTCTGTTACATCACTGTAACAAAATCTGTGGCTTAAAAATCTGAATTCTGTTATAGTTTTGGATGTTGAAGAAAATGTATTACACCAAATTTACTCTATCCTAAAAAAGAAACAAATTGTTATTGGTTAATGAACTTAAATGTCATTATTACTTTAAGAAAGATGTCACAATCTCAACTATCATCTTCACTCACTCTCTTTTAAGAGTCATTTCCAAGACCAGCAGGGAATGTGGACAGGAAGGCTATAACAACAATCCTGTTAGAAAATGGACACAGGTTTAATTTCACATTTTTCTTGGAATGTACTGATTGTAGGAGAAAGCAGAGTGAATAACCACAGCTTCTCAGACAGAACTGAGTGTCCATGAAGTCTCTCAAAACTTTGAACGTTGACTTCAGTATAGAAAAGGTGAGAAGGTACACCATCTTGATATCTGCTAGGTGGGAACTGTGTAAGTAATGGCCTTTTTGAGAAGTGGAATCCTGTTAGAAAATGGACACCCTATTAGATCATGTTAAGGAAAAGAATCTCTGGCGTTGCAACAGTTTACAGGACAGGAGTCAATATATTACAGTTGGTCTTGTACTGCTTATTGCTTTCTTTTAATTTAGAAATTAAACTTTAGGCAAAAGGTAAATGTCACTAACAGTTTCTGTGTAATGATCAGATTAAGCTTCGTAATGTAAGCATTCAGAAGCTGTTAAGTGAATACTTGTTTACCCTGTTTAGTCAAATGAATATTTGACGCGCTATCTTCCAGCTCAAGTATAAATTAAGCACAGAAGGGATGACATTATAATGAAAGTTTGTCTTGCCTTTGATTTCTTCCCTCCTGTTATGGCCCTCTTAATAGACAGTAAGTATTCTGCAAAAAAAAGATTGTTGCCTTGTACAGCCGGAATAGCAGCAATTCAGTGGCCAGAGCTCTGAAAACTGACATTAGGACTACATACCTTACATCCTTTAGATTAAATAGAAAAATGTCATACAGTGTTATGGAACATTAGAACGCAGTAATAGAATTAAACATTCAAAGCTCCTGCAAATACAGTTTAGACCTTAACAATCATATTCATTTTTTGCCTGAATCTGCAATCCACCTAAACTGGATTTTTTTAAAAAAAATAACTTAAGACACACATACGCACATTTTGGAGCTTAGGGTAATTCTGCTGATATAATGGGCCAGTAAACATACTAGGAGCCTCCCATCCACGCACTGGTATGGTCTAAGAGCGGGCCCACTGGTGCAGTCTAAGGGAGACCCCAGCTATTGGGGAATTGCTCTTAGTTGAGAGTTCGTTCCAGAATCTCAGTTGTTAATTTGCTCTTATCTGTTGATTTCATTCTTGGATTCTGATCAGCACTTGATACGATAGCTTCAGCCTGCTTGGATGTTCCTATAGTGATATATCCTGAGGGAAGTATGCTGACCTTAAGCTCAGACAGCACTATCACCTTGAATTGGGACTATGTCTGCATTGGCAATTTGTGCACTGTATATTTTCTCACTTTCCAACCATGAAGTTAAGCTATTTTGCAACAGCTGCGAGTATATGATTTATTCTAAGGCAGTTCAGTACCCTCCAACATATTGCTTTGATTCAGAATATTATGACGACATAGATCCAGGTTTCAAAGTTTCTTTGTTTTTAAAAAAGTAAGTCTGTGAAATATGTAGTTGGTAAAACATACTCCTGGAGGTCACTGTTACCTATTTATCAAGGTGCAAGTAAAGATCTAGGACGGAACCCTAACTGTTTTTTGAGCCTTACAGCATGTTTGGAAGTCTTAAAAACCATAAGAGGTTTTTAACTGTAAAAAAATTCAGCTACTGTAAAAAAAAATCTGGCAGGCATCTGTTGCCAGAGCACCACAGTCAGATGCTGGCAGAAACCTACTACCTTGGTCTGTTCTAGAAAAGTAGAACAGAAGAAGGCGAGTACGCTCACTCAACACTGCAACAGCCCTTTCTTCTGCTCTATCAGTTTGGGCTGTCTATGGAAATGGTATGCCGCACAGTGACAGAGGAGTCATAAATACCACACATGCCACTTCAGCAACTGGCTAGTGTGACAGGATGAAGAGGGGATGTCACTTGAGGCCAGTTTACAAGTGAATCTCAGAACCTCCCTGCCACACAACTGCAGGTAATGGGGAAACATCCAAAACAATTTGGGGGTGGGGGAAGGCAAGGATCCATCAGAAAGAGAGGAAGGATGAAGTCATGTTCTTTCTGCAAAAGTATTAAAAAGGAGAGGTAAGCTTCTGATCTCAAAGCACAAAAAGGGACGAAAGAAGGGTGACAGGACTTTTTAAACCACCCTATGGGCTGTGGGGAAAAAGCAAATACAGAGAGTGGCACTCCTAGGGTGTTTTTCCACTTAGCACTAGAGTACCCATTAAGGACCCTAGTGGAAAAACACCCCTAAAATGGCCTCACAAAGGTTGACTATAGATACTCTGGATCCTTGTGATGTTTGGTTAAACACAAATTTGGCATGTTCAGGTCAATATCTGGTTTGTTTGAGTTCTACTGTCACACCATGGTTTACCGAGTTGGCTTGTGTCCTCAGGTGGTTATTATTAACATCAGTGTAAGGCTTGGCTGTTACAGTAAACTGTGGTAGCAAAAAACCTTCAATTTGCATAGTGGTCTGCTTGAAGATTGGGAAGGTTTAATCCCGCTTCCCACAAACGTCCCCCCACTCTTCTAGCATGCTTTTTCCACCCATGCCAGAGTACCTAAGGCTGCTGACAAATGCTCAGCACCTAACCCCCACTCACATGAGAAATGGTGGGGGCCCCTTGACACTGCCTTTCCAGATGTTCAACCCCTCAACGGAGGGGGCTGTTCTACTCTCCTCTTGTAAACCATTCCCACTGGCTCAGGGCTACTAACAACCACCCCGTTCTTCTCCCCATAAATCGAGAGAAAGGATAAGAGTTCACTTTACTTGCTGAGGGGGGGGGCTATGGGCCATGTAGGGTGGTAAACAAACATTTTAGCACAGGTGTGGAGAAATGGCTTGGGAAGCTGATGCGGGATGACGTGGCAGCCACTGTCGAACACCCCTTCCACCCCTCTCAAGGACCCCGTGGCAGCTGACAAGTGCCCAGCCCCCCTCACCTAACCCGAAACACCTTGCTCATCCCAGAAGTGGAGGAGAAAATAAAAATGGCTTTTACCATTGTTCTGCCACCCCACATTCACCCCACATTTCAGGACCTCACAACAGTTGACAAACGTTCAGGTCTTCTACACATCTCGCCCAAGAAATAAAGAGGAAAAAGAGGAGCTGGCAGGCATGCAGACAGATGGCATTGGGGATGAATTTGACCAGCCGCTTAGGCCATCAGTGGCCCGCGATGGCACGCATGTGCACATGTGTGCTAAACTGACTCCCTTTGGGTAATGACCGGCTGATCACATCATTTGGGCTTTTCTCCATTTATTATAGCCTCACCCCTATCTTTGCCACAAAGAGATACCACCTGGCTGTTGACTTATGTAGTCGGGTGACTGGGTCGGTGCAATTGCTCAGCTCGCAGCACGGGTGGGCTGACGTCAATCTAGCTTCCATTGAGGAGAAAGGGGGTGGAGAGGACTTGGCGCAGCTTGCATGGGGACACCTCCATCCGTGCCGAACCCAGCCCGCGTTCCCAGGAATGTTATGGGGACACCCGAAATGCGTGCCCAAACAGTGCCCAAAGTGTGCCAGACGGCCAGCATGGGGACACAGCCTATCATCTGGCATGTAGGTGAGGAACTGAATTAGGGTCCTAATGCCTGCAAAGTACCCACTGCCCACTGTCATTCAGATTGTAGCAGGAGAGTTTTAATTTCCTGGCTTCAGTCTTGATGGGCAAACGGGGTGGGGGGTGGGGACCGTTGAACACAGGAAATGTCAGAGTAGGTTATTTCCTGTACTTAAGGAGACACTGCCTCCTTGAGTGGCAGTGGTAGTGGGCTGGCCACAGGACCACCAGTGCAAATGGAAGATTAGTCAAGGTGTATCAGTCAGACTCCCTCTGTAATCCCAAGTTGGATAGTTTAAGGTTCAAGGTACAGACTGTGGAACTTGTCAGTCTGGTCCACAAATTACTTGATGTGTGACTATGATGGCAGCAGTATTTCACAATATCAGCACCCCCATCTATGGCAGACTAAGTCTGGTGTCTTTCCGTACTTTGGACTCAGATATTTTGGCACCAAGCCTTGGTTGCTGTGGGAGTCGTAAAGCCTTCAGCTTAGAGGTCCTGGGTTTTTTTGTCTTTGTCTGCCTTGTTGATTTATGGAACATAAACTTCTTCTACCACTAAGATCACTCTGTTTTTGTAAAGAGTAGGGAAGTAATGACTCCAAACCCTAGCCAGGTGGCAATGGTCTGGGTTGACTTATTGGCCAGGGCATATTAAAAAAAATTAATAAAGTCATAGAATTTAGGTATTTACCATCCCTGTTCTGGGAGTGGATCTACCATTGTTGTGTATATGAAAGATCTCTGGGTAGGTATCGGGCATTATGGTATATATAAGTCAGAGCAGAGTATGATAACAAATGCTGGTTTTAATTTAATAATGCATCTGAATTTGGACCAGAGCATTCAAAAAATATAGATAAAATCCATTTTTTGGCTTTTTTTTTTTTTTTGCTTTCTTTCAGCATCATTTTTGCAAATTGTTGTACTTTTGTTTGTTTGTTTTAAGTAAAAGCATCATTCTGAAGCTGGGTATGCCAAAAGATGTTTTAGCACTTCTTCCGAGATGGATTTTTAAAAACGTTTCCTTAATTTTGTGAAAGGAATGGCAATGATCGACTAATGTTGTTTTATCGGATAAATTATTTAGAGCAAGCCCAGTGTGGTGCTGTTCTGCTCCAAATAGCTAATACATTTTGTATTTGTCTTCATCTTCTCAGTGTGATGCTGAAGCTGCCAGGAAGGGAAGGGTGCTGGCAACAAATCTTTAAGTACTTTGCAAAGTGAAGTATAAGATGCTTGAGCAAGACAAATGAGGATAGCCAAGGAAAAGAGAAGGGAAGTTTGTGGCTCTTCACAGGGTGATCCTCCTTTTGACTATGCCAGGAAAGAGCAATAAAGGCCACTGTGGGAAACCTGGCTTAGTGTGAGGTAAATGTGTATATAACTGCAGCCAAAAAGCAAGTGAAACAAAGTAGACTGTTCCTAATCTTGCAAAATGTTACTTAAAAATCAGTTATATGTGAAAACTGTGAAATAGGAGATGTGGGGCGAGATATGCGTAAACAAGAAACTCTTGCTTGGTGCCAGGAATGTAGCTTATGTGAGGCACTTTGTTGCTGCTGCTGCTGCTGCTCTGCTTCTATCATCTAATCTCGATCAAGGGCTGCTCATGTATAGGGCACAGCATAAATAAATGCTGGAAACTTAATTAAAACTCTTCAGTTGTGGCCAAGGTGTAGTCAAGCTGTCTTACATGAATGACTTAAGCATTTTTGTGGGTTTGAGTTTTTCACACAGACTTTTTGGTTCATGTGGTAAAGTAGACGTGTCTACGAAAGCTCATGCCACCAGCCTTTTTCCTGTTAGTCTCCAAGTGCTACTAACTACCTTCCTGGACTTTTCTAATTAGACTAACACGGCTATTTCTCTGATATTGACTACTTATGACTTGTCTTTGGAGCGTTTATGAAGAAATTAATGAAAAAATTAATAGAAAATTCAGGTAGCCAATTTATAATACCAAAAGGGCGCTCTAAATTTAACTTTACAAAATTGTATCTAGTGGTAGTTTTTTTGGTTCATTTCAGTAACGAAGCACATATTGTATTGCATTTTTGTTTGTCTTAAAATTTACTGTTTTGGAATCTCCTTGCCCATACAGAAATATCTGCTTGGTAAGGTGGACTTGGCAGAATTTGTGTTAGCTATCAAATAAAATTTAAAATGTTAAATATAGTGTTATTTTCTTGCATTGATGAACTGAATTCACTGTGAAGCTTTTGGATTGGCTTGCTTGAAACATTCTAAGAAGAAACATTCTTTAGCTTAGTGCAAGGCAGTGCTGCTTTTTATTTCAGTAGAACCAGGCGTAACTTGTGTTGGAGATCTTGTAGCAGGATCTTAATTAGTATCTTTGAGTGTTAGAACTAGGACATGAGCATAACTCTTCTTGTTTACTTCAGGCTTCAGCAAGCAATGCACAACAAAATGATTGACCCTGCTATCAAAAGAATTGCAAATGACATCATCAAATCACCCGAGGATAAGCGAGAGTATCGTGGACTAGAACTAGCCAATGGCATCAAGGCAATGCTTATCAGTGACCCCACCACAGACAAGTCTTCAGCAGCACTTGATGTACACATAGGTATTTAGTTAACAACTTGTTAATTCAGTAACGCATTATAAACTGATGCAAAACTCGTAATTTCCAAAACATTGCGTTGTTGCCTGGTTAAGTGTACTTAAACTACTGTCCAAAGTTGGTGTAGAAGCGCATGCTGATTATACATTTAATGTTAATTTCCTGTCTTACCAACTCATGCCAGTCAGATCTGCTTAGAAAAAGTTGAAAACTGTTTGAATGGGATTTCTTGAAAGCAGTTTGTTTGCTATACACCACTGCACAAATCCGGTCTGCCTGCTAAGAAGGAAGCTTGGAAGAAAACACCTAAGGATTGCAACCTTAATGCTGACCTCATTTTAGGGGGATCATTGTCATCTACTTATTTGTATACTGCCTTTCCAAATTAAAATTCTCAAGGTAGTTTACAAAACCCAGAAGCCAATACTGTATAACAATACTAAATAATTACATTATTACATAAATAATAATTTGGCAGTAATTACAGAAGAAAACGTGCTCAGAGGGTCCAGCCAGGTAGTTGTTAAAATGGCTTGCAGCAGGTCATCAGAAGGGGAGTGGAGAAGGCATGGAGCAGACTTAGCCTCACCCCAGGCAGCCCCTCTATATCCACCACGCCCCTCCCAGCATCCAGTCCTCAGCTTGGCAGTTATTAATATGGGCAGCAGCACCTTACTTGAATGTCAGGAACAAACTGCCACAGTAGATCTTAATTTTATTAGACATGATGAAAATGGCGCTGTTAAGTTACCCTTAGTAGTTAAATTTCTTATAAAGGTGAGCCTATAAATTGTTTTAAAACTTGCTCGTTTTTAAAAAACGAACGGTGGTGTCGATTTTTGATTGTGTGCTTCTGTTTCCTGTATTGTGTGTTAAGGAATCTGTGAAGGACAGTGCGGTAATGACGTATTACATGTGGCGGCTATAATGTCATGTGAGAAATTAGAAATCAGTAGTTTGTGAAATAATTTTACAGCGGTTATCAGTTGGAGTGGAAATTTGAAAGATCACTGGTTATAATTACTTCTTTAATTCACTGCATTTTTGCTCAGAGTTATTAATTTTGTAAATCCTGTTTGATCAGACCTGTTCTTTGCACCAACCATTCACCTTTAAGGTTCTGCTAATTCTTTGTTGCCACATCTTTGTATAGAAGCTTTGTATGAAGTTTTTGTGCAACATCAGGGTAGCTCATCTGCAGCAGTGGTCAGATGCCATCAGGAGGTGATTTCTTCTCTGAGCCAAAAAAAGTAGATAACAGCATTTTTGGATGCTCTGATTTGATTGTTTCATAAAACTACTGTTTAAGCTAACTTTCCATGTCACCTGTTGTGGGTATTTTTTTTAAAAATATTCTGTTTCTATCTTCATGGTTAATGACTTATTCCACTTGTCTCTTCCCTGAGGTTCATTATCTGATCCTCCTAACATTGCTGGGTTAAGTCATTTCTGTGAACATATGTTGTTCTTGGGAACGGAGAAGTACCCCAAAGAAAATGAATACAGCCAATTCCTCAGTGAACATGCAGGGAGCTCAAACGCTTTTACTAGTGGAGAACACACCAATTATTACTTTGATGTATCACATGAGCATTTGGAAGGTGCCCTTGACAGGTAGGTGTGATTGATTCATTATTTAAATATAATTGTTTTGTTTTGTCTTTGATTAAGCAAGAAATGAATATAGAAACACTATCTAATTATAACATTCCTGCATAATATATTCATTATAATTATTTTATTTTCCTCATGAAACCATGCTGTGCAGTGCTGTACTCACGCTTGCTTAGCAGGCACAAAGGGATTCGGCTTTTTAAAAAATTTAAAAGAAAGCAACTATGCTTTCCTCCTGGACTATAAATCCACATAAAAGCTGCATCAAATTAAGGATGTAGTTGCAGTTATACTTAAGGAGAACGCTATCAGTGAAGAGGGCAAAATTATTTGGTAAATGACTTAAGAGTCTTATTTAACATCTTGTAATAAAATTGAAACATAGGGTGTTTTTCCACTGTCACTAGAAGTACCCATTAATGGGTACAAAAATGCCATTAATGGGTACTTAATGGGTACTTCTAGTGACAGTGGGAAAACACCCATAATGCATTTCTCTTGCGTCATATAGAAATAGATTTTGTCAGATGGGACCCCCTCAGCAACGTAATGTGTTTATTGATGTTTTAGACACCCTTTTAATCTGGCGGTGTTATATAAGAATGCTAGTTATGCTTGCTTAATAAATAAATGGCTTTCTGTACTATTTATTGTTGTTGTGAGAATGGGTATACACAAGCACCACAGTTACTCAGTATGGTCCTAAGTTACCATACTAACAACTATTAGTATACTTGTCTATTTGAGAATCAATCCTTTTGGTTTCAGTACGGCATGCTGTTTGAAAATTAGGTGAACGATTATCAGTGTATCAGTTCCTTAGTGGTTTAGTTAAAATTACAGCTCACAGTTTTTTTGGGAAAAGAACAAAATAGAACTCTTGTCTTCATGATAGTTATTTGAGTGTGTTTATGGGAGGTTCATAAAAATGATGTCTACGGTTAAGGCTGCATCTCCACTTCTGTATGGAGGAGTCTCTGTGTGGGAAGGCACCACAGAAAAAAGCACCCTTGATGCCGCTGTGCAGGACAGACCCCCCCCCTTGCAATGGAGGAGCCTCCCTGAGGGATCCTGCTGGAAAACAGCCTGCATGATTTTGCTTTGAAGGCGCCCACTGCTACTGAGAATGAAGACAGTGCAGCAAAGGGTGCCTTCTTTGGTTCAGGCAAATGGAGATGTGGGCACTTGGTATCGCTTCATCTTTGTCAGGATCCTTCTGAAATGGTGAGGTACCATACGATTTTAAGTAATACCAGGTTCTGTGTCTGGTTGTAATTCTTCCTGTAGGGTTTTGTAATAGTCCGGATAAGGAGCCTGGTGCATGGGGGTAAAAAATCTTGCATGCCATGGTCAAAGTGCAACCTGCCTACTATTATAAATATGGTATCGAGGATCTAAAAGGGGCAATAAAAGTGTGGGTGAAGGGGTTTGAAGGTCAGAGCAATACATGTGAAAAACTATTTTAAATAAAAGTTGATAAAAGGTGTGAAATATGTCCAGTCATTCAGAAGCACGGAACTGATAGTAAAAGGTATTTACTCTGTATTTTCACAACTGAGTGAATTCTGTCTTGCCTTTTGGAATAATATTCTGTGGTCAAGGCATTAATTCAGAAAGTGGTAACTTTTTTCATGTAGGTTTGCCCAGTTTTTCTTGTGTCCTCTGTTTGATGAAAGCTGCAAAGATAGAGAAGTTAATGCTGTTGATTCTGAGCATGAGAAGAATTTAATGAATGATGCATGGAGACTGTTTCAGCTAGAAAAAGCAACTGGAAATCCCAACCACCCCTTCAGTAAATTTGGGACAGGTATGTAATAATGTGGTTTTCTTAAGTTCTTTGTTGAATGAAGATGTCTTTTCAAATATAACATACTGTATTTTCTGGCGTATAAGACTACTTTTTAACCCAGGAAAATCTTCTCAAAAGTCAGGGGTCGTCTTATACGCCAGGTGTCATCTTCTTATACGGCGAGTATATCCCAAACTCTATATTTTAACTGGAAATTTGGGGGTCGTCTTATACGCCCAATCGTCTTATACGCCGGAAAATACGGTACTATTGTTTTATATATTGTAAAAGTGAATTTAAGAAATTGCATGGTTACAAGAGTATGGGAAGCACCTTTTAAAGTAATTATTATTACTGAGTTGGATTCACTTTTAAAAGCAGGAAAAATATGCCCCATATATATAAAAAATCCAAATCGTTGCGTGTAGCTGCATGCCGCAGTAAGCCATGGTTGATGGTTTGAAATCTCCTTGATAGCAAATAGGAATCACATATCGTACACATTTCTTTTCCTCAATGGTTCAAATTTATTTACTGTTAGGTTTCATACAGAGAAAGAATAAAACTGGCACTTGTAATTTGCTCCATTACCTGCCTCGATTACTCTATTGACTCATCTTGCCCCCTCTCTCAGCCCACTTTACCTTGTGACTGCTTGCATGGTTGATTGCGATCCCAGGTACTCAGGCCTTCCAAAGTGGGCTGGTAGAGGCGGCAAGTAGATGGGTGCAGATGAATGCTACCTGTAATCTCTGTCAGCGTTCACTTTCTCCTCATCTTTGTAAAGGACTGGGCTTGTGAGGTGTTGGTCCTTACTAGCCCAGCCCTCTTTGACAGGTTTATCTACTGTGAACAGGGTGTGAACCTGTTTAATGCACAAGTCTAGTCAAGGTTTGTTTATGTTTTAACAGTCATAATGTGCTTGAATGAAGCAAACAACAGTACCTGGTTTTAATGTGAAGCTAAGCCAGGAGTTGTGATACTTTTTGCTTGTGGTGAGGAGGATCCAAGAAGTAGCAATCTGAATGTCTATGTGTAAACCCCGTAAAACCTCCTCATGAATAAATGTTTCCTGCCTATGGTGAAGAAGAAGAAGAAGAAGAAGAATTTGCTTTTCTACCCTGCTTTTCTCACCCATTTAAGGGGACTCAAAGTGGCTGACAAAGCTTTTCTATTCTTCTCCTCACAACAGAACACCCTGTGAGGTAGGTGGGGCTGTGAGAGCTCAGAAGAGAGCTGTGACTAGCCCAAGGTCACCCAGCTGGCTTTATGGGCAAGGGCGGAATCGAACCTGGTATTTCCAGATAAGAGTCTGGCTCCCTAACCACTAGACCAAACTGGCTTAACATGAATGTACCTTTCAGGATGCAAAGGGAGTTTTTGCATGACTTGATTGATGTGATCAATATTATAGTTCACAGGTTTGATTATAAAGACAGTCACTCTTTAACCCTATACCTGAACGTCTCAGGGCAGGTCACAATAAAATCATCATAAAAACAGATAAATATATTGACCTGACTGAGAAATTCTGTATACTGATCTTTCTTGTGATTTCATGGACTAGCACCTTTTTGGGGGCAGGGTGCCCTTACCCACTTGTTCTTTCTTGACACACCTTTTATTTTGTTTCTCTGTTGTAGGAAACAAATATACATTGGAAACTCGACCAAACCAAGAAGGAATAGATGTAAGGCAAGAGTTGTTAAAGTTTCATTCCACTTACTATTCATCAAATTTAATGGCAGTCTGTGTTCTAGGACGAGGTATGAATGGCAAGTTTTATGGAGTGCTTTTACAGTTTTTGTTTATAAAGAAACAGTATTGGAATGGTGTAGTGCATTGAATAAAGAGTTTTCTATTTTTAAAACCTATACTTTGAGAGACAAATATTTGAAGTTATGAAATTTAATTTAGTAGGCTTTTTAAGAAAGTGGAATGCTTGCTAAGTCTGTTAAGATGCCAAAGCTGGAATCAAATATAGTATTATTCTGCATATGCAAAGGTCGTTCAGCGTAAGAAATATCCCATGAATTGAATGAATTCTATGCTGAATGGTAGAGCTGAATTTTAGAAAATATTTGTTTAAGACATTCTAAAGACATTTTGATATTGACTGCCCAGGTACAACAGGAATCTTTTCTTTGTATTTTTCCTTCTTTATCTATTTAGTTGAAATAATTATCCAGACCTGTTTTTTCAGAAAATTTCTTAGTGTTGTTATAGATACAGAATTTATTCCTAAGTGGCAATATTTTGTTGATTATATGTATTTAAACTTTGAATTTTTTCTAACTGAAGTGCTTATTTGAAATACAAAATAAAAATAAAAGATTTTGATACCAAGGATAAGAGTGGGGAAGGAATTCATATAGTAGAACTTTCCAGGTTCTGTCTTGCATTTGTGATAAAGTGACTGTAAAGCATTTCATAACCAAGGCATATACAAGTAAAGCTTTGGTGTCTGCTGCAGAATTTGGTATTTTGAAAATGCCTTTTCTTTCTTCAGTGTATAGATTTTATAACTCAGTGCTTGCTGTGTGGTATATTTTAATCATAATGTTCCAGAAAACTGTGTTTGGCTGACCAAAGCTTCTAGTATCCATGATCATTCTTTTGCTTCCAGATTCTGTAGAATCCTATTTATAGGCAGAATATATTCAGGAATGCAAATAGGACCTAGTTTCATTCAACTCTGGCCTAGAATTAGATGTTTTTCAGTCATGTGCAAAATATATTCAGTTTTGCTTAATCAAGGATAAATTCAGTAATTATCTGATATATCTATTTTACACAGAATCACTGGATGAACTAACAAGTTTGGTAGTAAAACTCTTCTCTGAAGTAGAGAACAAAAATGTTCCATTACCGGAATTCCCTGAACATCCTTTCCAAGAGGAACATCTTCGGGTGGGTTTGTTGAATTGAGGTTTTTGGTTTTTTAAGGTCAAGTCTGGACTGTATCTGAATGATGATGATAAATTCAATGGGGTGATAGAATTAGAGACGCAACAAGACAGCTATTTATGTATTTATTGTAATAATGGAGGTGGAGGCTGTTATCTGTAGGTGTAACCAGTCACTTCCTGAAGTTGTAATTGCTTTCATACAGTTGCAATTAAGCAATATTAATTTTGTGATGCAATCTATATATAAAATGTGCTAATAACGCAATATCTGGTGTTTTTGAGAGGACTTTCTTGCAAGGACAAAATACTGGATTAAGTTTAAATAAAATTTATTTTATTTTTCCCTCCTTGCAGCAAATTTACAAAGTGGTGCCTATAAAAGACATTAGGAATCTTTATGTTACATTTCCAATACCAGATCTTCAGAAATACTATAAATCTAATCCTGGCCATTACCTTGGTCACCTTATTGGACACGAAGGGCCAGGAAGTCTTTTATCAGAACTCAAAGCTAAAGGTGAGTCTTGCGTTTGACCAACATTGGAGTATTAAGTTAGAATCACACATTTCTCCAGAATTCAGTACTGGAAGAGTGCAAAGGAAATAAATCTCTCCATTTAGCACTTGCGTTCTTTTTATTGTCCTAGAAGGTAGATGTGAGATCTACATTGTGGATGCAACTCCTGCTCTGCCTCAACTCAACAGCAGGGGTACGCTGCACTATAAATGCCAAGTGCATGAGCACAGTCCCCCAGTTATTTCTTTGGTGTTCTACCTCAGCCACACACCCCTTCTTCTGCCCCCAGAGTGGAAGGTTCTTATTTTCAGCAGAGAGAGATTACTATTTTCTTCTGCTGCTTTGGTTGTCTGATTTTTTTTGCCCTGTGTTAGTCATCTACAGTGCCATTAGTAAAAACAAAATATTATAATATCTTATTCCACGAACTTCCTGTTCAACCAGTTACTGCCTGGCTTTCTGTTTTGTCAGGAGGAGCCTTTTGCCTTCCCCATTCCCTTTTTTAACAGCTGCACATTTACCATCTTTTCTACTCTTCATGTCTCTTCTTGTCTACTTATAGATCTTGACTATGACTTATTTTGATAGGATTGGGCATATGCAAAATGTCGACACCATGGACATCAACTGTTTATTAGCAACCTTCTGTAAATTTGGCTTCCCTAAAGAATGTCTGTAGACCCTGCATGAATCATAATTCTTTACATTATAATAGCATAGTTATTTTTTTTAAAAAGTACATTCTTCTCTTCATATTGCCTTACCAAATGACTTTGCCCCCAACTCCCTGGCCGAGTCCTCTCCAAGCATCTTGGAATGTGTCTCAGTTCAGATAGGCCTTTAAAGAATGGTATATAGCTTGAAGTAGTTATAAACTAAAGGTGTGATCTAACACAGCAAATAAATAAATAAATAAATTCTCAGGTTCCCCTGAGGCACTTTAGAAAAGACTCCCCTCACATTCAATGCTAGAAAAAATGGATTAGAGAAGGCTTGGGAACACTAGAGCCGCATGTTCTCTCAGAGGTCCCTTTGAGGTGCCATTTTTATTATATCTGAACACAGCCTTCAATTCATCGCTTCCTCCTGGCCTCATTTTTTCTGTTTCTTTTAGGACATAATCATTTTTTGTAGTGAGCACTAAACACTAAGCAGGGAATGATAGATGCCAATGAGATGATCTGAACAAGTCATGTATTTCTTATGTTGTTTGATACCGAGACACCTTTCTGTGTAACATGGTTCTGTCAGCTTCATCCTTTTACCCATGCCATACATGTTGCCCAGAAAAAAGATATATTTATTTTGTATGTAATAATTTTTTTTTCTTAAATAAATAAATAAATAAATAAATGCAGTCTATTATCTAACTTTATTTTACAGGCTGGGTAAATACATTGGTTGGAGGACAAAAAGAAGGTGCTAGAGGCTTCATGTTTTTCATTATTAATGTTGACCTAGCTGAAGAAGGGCTTTGTAAGTGAATTCTCTATTGAAATTCTGTTGTGTCAGTGTGCACTGAACATTAACCTAGACTGGCTACAAAGATCACCCTTTTTGTATTTGCATTTGAGAAATATTTTATAGAAAATGTAATCAAAACTAATGATCTCTATCATATAATAGCTCTGCAGTCATTTTTTTCTGTTATCTTTCTTGCTAATGCTACAGCTCTCAAGGTTATCCTTCCACTTTAAATAATTTTTAACTGGTCTCATAAAAATTCTCACACATCTAATTCTGTTCAGTATATCAGAAAATTAGTTGCAGGATAGCTCTTCCTAATAATTATAAACATTTTCAGTCATAATTGCCCAGTGACTTTATAACCACAAGATTGTTTGTATATCTGAAAGTGTTGCCACATGTGTGTGTGTATCTGTGTGTTAGAATAAGGCTACTGTTTTCTTATGGCATCTCTTACATATCATCACCAATTTGGCCTTTCAAAAATAGTGTTAAACTTGTTCCATAACCATTTGCTAATGTGTGCAATTCTTTCTTTTTAAAAAAGTACATGTAGAAGATATTATCTTACACATGTTTCAGTATATTCAAAAACTGCGTATAGAAGGACCGCAGGAGTGGATTTTTCAAGAGTGTAAGGTATGTTACTCCTTTGTAGTATTTTCTGGCTTTTTAGGGGCACTTTCAACTGGCCTTGCCATTGCTAAAATTGTTGGTTAAAGCAAAAACCTTCTGAGGAGGGTTTTTTTTTGAAAGAAACAGTTGTTCATTTATGATCTTTTCCTAAGAATGCATCTCAAACTACAGCATTATTAAGAAAGTTGTACTTTACAAACATAACTTTAATTTACAAAAGATTGCAGTTCTTTGTTTTCCATCTCTCAGAGGCCTGTGGAATTTTATGAAGTAGCTGTACAATTTTAGAAGCATAATGCTAGCCTTTTCCTGCTGGTTCAACCATATTTGGATTGTGCTACTTTTTCTGTGTAGCTTTTCTGCTCACTGACTGTTCTCCTTATCTTATTCGTAACATCCCTTACTCGTTTGACTTTAACTATTTGCCTTTTAACAGCTTTTTGACTGTAGTTTTGGAGCTTGTATTTAAAGATTCCTGTCTGTACCAGGGCAAAGTGTGTAGTTGCTCTTTCATACACTCTCAAGGGCCACAACACTAAAAATTACTTATGATTTCTTTATTAATAAATATTTCTAATTTAATTTCACATGAATATTCTGTAGAATCCCTATTAACAAATAACCAAAGTAAAACATGAACAAAAACTAGTAAATAATTGTTCTACACTGGGCCTTATTTTAGATTATATTCTGGAATAGAGGCCTGCCAGCCACATGGTAGTACATACTTTGGCAGGCTCTGTAGGAAAATTAACTAAGGCATGTGGGGCATTACAGAATCTCAGTCTTGATAAGAAGACAGCAGCTTTGGTATTGGTTTCCATGTTGGGTAGGTAGGTGCGGAGATATTCCTCATTTAATTTGTGCTGTAGGACGTTCTGTTACTGAAGACCCCAGATGGCCATAGGAGAATGCAACATTTGAACTCGTATATTGATTTGGGCTAATGAACTAATGTGTGAGAGAGTTTTACTGGAGATCTCTTTGAAAACAATTGTGCTCTATTACATGCAGTTTCAGATTGCTCTGTTTAATTTTTATCGATTTAACACGAATTAGGCTTTGAGGAAGCTTGAGAGAGCATGTCCATCTTACATGTTTATACTCTGACCAATCTCTAAATTGTACCTGGTTTACTTATTAACCATATTTTAAAAAAGAAACTTTCTAATGCTTTTTAATGGATATAATTAAATGCTTCCTGTTCTCTGCCTTGAAAATTTAATAACAGCTTAATCCTCATCAGTAAATATGGGATAACTTTGTAATCCAGCTAAATGAGATCGAGATGTACTTTTGTGTGCTACTCAAAAAATGTGTTATTCCTTCCATGTAAGGGCCTAAAGCTCAGTTGTAGAGCAAATGTAAGAGGCTGTAGTTTTAGTCTTTGGCACAAAAGGGTTAAAGGAATGTGCTCTGTAATTGACTCCAATTTGATAATATCAAAGCAGGAACAAAATCAAGAGAACAGAGGTGTCATGTAACCTTTATTTTTCTCTGTAGGATCTAAATGCTGTTGCGTTCAGGTTCAAAGATAAAGAACGCCCCCGAGGCTATACTTCAAAACTTGCAGGAATGCTGCATGTAAGTAACTGCTTTTGATTTATAGACTTTTTGTCAAATGTGATTAATTAAACAGTCTTAATCAGCTCTTTGCTGACTAACGTAAATATTTTGGGGACTGTGAAATAAGGTTGATGGAGTTAGTTTTACCTGGACCTGAACCCAGACCTGTAATAGAGCTGGATTAACAATTCACAGAGTACTCTTTTGCCAAGCCTAAGTGAGCTCTGTGTGTATATTTAATCCGTACAGGTTTAAGTGTTTGGGTGAAATTTATTTATACGGTTCTGATGCCTGCTTCTTGAAAATAAGAGAATTTTTTTTTAATATTCATAGGGTTTGTCATTCCTAGATTTTACATTATCTTACTAAAAATAATAGAAAGATAATCTAAGTAAAAAGTGAGGTTTACCTAGGTCTGGTTTCCATACAGGCTTAAATAATCTTGTAAAACAGAGTTCCCCAAGCTTTAATGATTTGTGACTCAAAAGTCAACTACCCAAAACTTTGGCAAACCTCCCCCAATCCCGTGGGTTTGAAAAATAATGGGAAAGGAGTGGCTGTATGAGTGCTAGCATCCTTGGCTGTGGCCACACCTTCGCTTTAAACCTTCTTCAGTCCATCTTCAAGTCTGACTGCTCACACCTTTTCGTATCTGTCTGGTTTATTTGTGGACTTTCCACCTCTATTTGGACTTTCCTGAATGGAAAGTCCACAAATAAACCAGATAGATATGAAAATATGTAAGCAGTCGAAGATGGAGTGAAGAAGGTCTAAAGTGAAGGTCTGACCACAGCCCTTGACATGGCTCCGCTGAATTCCACTGTAACCCACAAATGGGTAGCAGTGCAGACTGTACTTTGGGAAACCCTGTTTTAGAGTTTAGACTCTGAAGGCCAGCTGCTGGAACTGTGAGGAAAGGCAAGGTATGTGTTTGTGTCCTCCTAGGGAGTTTCCTTAGACAGCTGTGAGAACAGACTGCTGGATTAGATGGGCTGTGTATCCTATCTAGTGGGGTGTTTTTTAACAAAGCTTCAAGTTTGAGAAAAACATACTTGAGCACATGTGTTCCCTTCTACATACCTTATCGTTTTCTGAAGGAATTCAAAGACAGTTCATGTACTTAAGAATGCCATGGAATTCCTGAAACTAAGTTTCTTGAGCAGCACTATATGAGAATATTTAGTGGGTTTTTCTGTTCACTTCAAAAATATCCTCAAGGGGTCAGCATTTACCTTTTTTTATCCTTTACACATCTGTGTTTTTAGAACCCGTGGCCTAAGGTTTGAGTTACAGTGGTACCTTGACATACGAGTTTAATTCGTTCCGTAACGTTGCTCTTATGTCAAATCGCTCGTATCTCAAAGCAATTTTCCCATTAATCCATTCCAGCTCCCAAAACACCACCTCAGTTGTTTTTGTTATGTACTGTACTGTATTTACATAACTCGTATCTCAAATCTTGCTCTCATCTCAAAGCAAAATATCACTCGCTCGGCGGCTTGTATCTCAAAACACTTGTATGTCAAGGTACCACTGTATTACATGGATAATCAAATAGCAAAGGCTCCTTTGCAATGATTTTAATGAGGTTTTTCTTATAACCCATTTTTGCAGTGTGTTTTTGTTTTAGATTAAAGTCCTAATGTTTTCATTTATTTTAGTACTATCCTGTGGAAGAAGTTCTTGCTGCTGAACATTTACTTGAAGAATTCCGGCCTGATTTAATAGAAATGGTACTGGATAAACTGAGGCCTGAAAATGTCCGGTAAGCTACTCCAATATTTTGTGACGGTTAGATTATTGCAGTGTTAGTGAAGCTGAAGAATATTTAAACCACACTAAGGGTGCATCCCCAAAAGACTTATTTGCCTCTCTAGTGTCCCTCTACTGTCACTCTGTTCAAGTGGACTTTAAAAGTGTCCTGCACTTCCAGAATAAGTGTCCGCATGAGGCTCAGAAAAACGTGCATTTAAAACACACCTTCCGTCCCCACGGAAGCGTGTTTTCTTTCCCTGCATCTTTTTCTCCCCATCCCCCTCTCTTGTTCAAAGGAAAAATAGCCATCAGTTCTCTGTTCGTCTCTCAGATCTCCGTCCTCGAAATGGCTTACCGTCCCGGCTGCAGCCATCAGCCGGGCAATCCTTTGCTCATTCACTCTAACACAGAACACTGTCAAAATCCACCCGGTAGAGCAGCAGTGACTTTAAATACACCCACTTCACGCCTCATAACAATGTTGCAATCTACCCACTTCACACCTGATAACACTTCACGCCTGATACCAATGTTGCAATTCTCCGCAATTCTGACTCTTTGAAAGTTCTGTGCTTTAGAAAGGGAAGGAAGGGAAGCTGCTGCAGTTATGGCTGTGTGTGCAGGCAGCAGTCCCTGCCTCTTTTGCCACGGAGCATCCCCAAGGTAAATGCTGCGAGGAAAACCCGCAACTTCCAAAAAGAGTGATGAAAGTCTTCTTTAAAGGGCACATATTTTGTCGCGGGTTTTGTTGCTTTTGTAGCGCTGGAAGCTCATTAAAAACCCTGGCATGGGGGCGCTCAGAGGCAAAAGAAGAGTTTTAGCACACTTTAAATTGCTTGGGGATACACCCTAAGAGAAGTAGTATGCCCATTGTAAGGACAAATACTGAAGTTGAAACTCCAGTTCTTGGGCCACATAATGAAAAGACAGGACTCATTGGAAAAGACCTGACACTGGAGAAGAATGAAGGCAAACAGAGGTGATGGCAAAGAATGAGATAGATAAATAGTGTAATGGAGGCCACAGACATGAGCTTTGGCAAATGTAGGAGAGAGTAGAGGCATGCTATCCCCTTGAGGTCATGAGGAGTTGGATATGACTAAACAATAGAACAACAGCAATGGCATTTTTATTTAAGATATCTCTGTGGTGCTTTCCATTTTAAAAAACCTCAAACCAGCTTACAAAACATAAAAACATAAGAGGAGCCCTGCTGGATTCTTGGGCCACATAATGAAAAGATAGGACTCACTGGAAAAGACTTTGGAGAAGAGTGAAGACAAACAGAGGTGATGGCAAAGAATGAGATAGATAGTGTAATGGAGGCCACAGACATGAGCTTTGGCAAGCGTAGGAGAGAGTAGAGGCATGCTATGACCTTGAGGTCATGAGGAGTTGGATATGACTAAACAATAGAACAACAGCAGTGACATTTTTATTTAAGATACCTCTGTAGTGCTTTCCATTTAAAAAAAACCTCAAACCACCTTGTTGGATCAGGCCACAGCCCATCTAGTCCAGCATCCTGTCCCACACAGTGGTCCACCAATTGCTTATGGGCATCTCAAGCAGAAGACTAAGGGTGTTTTTCCACTGCAGCCCTTAGATGCGGATCTAAGATGATCCGGATCTAAGGAATGGGTACATTTCTTAATCCGGATCCAGTAGATCCAGATTAAGGGAAGCACCCAATGTGTTTCCACAGGAGGTGTAGGACCCATTAGGAATGGGTGCTAACACCTCTGCTGTGGAAACAGCTTTGCACCCATCTGGGGAATTTGGATCGACCCACAAGGGGTTGGTCCATTACCCCAGGTGTTTTGGGGGGCGGGGGGGGGCAGTCTTCGAAGCAACTTCGAAGTGATTTTGAAGTGACTTCGAACTGAATGTGAAGTCAACTTCGAAGTTGGGGGGGGGTCCCAAAGGTGCATCCCCTCCCCCTAGCCTCCTCTGGACCCCATTGCCTGTTTCTTGTGGAAACAGGCTCCCTTTAATCCGGATTTTCTGGCAGAAGACCCCATTGTAGACCCCTTTAATGGGGTCTGCAGAAAATCCAGATTAAAGGCCCAAATGTACCCATTAGATCCGGATTTCCCCAATGGCAGTGCAAACAATCGGGTCCCAAATGGGTGCCGTAGTGGAAATGGGGTCATCCAGCTCACACCCAAATGGGTCCTAAATGGGTGCAAAAATGGGTACTTTTGACAGTGAAAAAACACCCAAGGACAAATCCTTACCTGCTCTCAAATCCCACCAAATGACCTTAGAGGCATCCTGCTTTTCTCCCCAGCCCAAAAGATCTACTTAGGCATCCATTCTAGTAGCCTGATATACCTGTCATCCATAAATTTGTGTAACTCTTTCATAAAGCCATCTAAGCTGGTTGTTATTACGACCTCTTCTGGCAGCAAATTCTATAGATGGGTTACATTTTCTTCTACCCACCTTTTCTATACCATGCATGATTTTATAGTCTTCAATCAGGTCCCCTCTTAAGCACCGTCTTTCAAGGCTGACGAGACCTAGATATTGCAGTCTGATTTTGTAAGGGAGGTGTTCCAGCCCCTTAATCATTCTGGTTGCCGTTTTCTGCACCTTTTCCAGTTCCACAGTATCCTTTTTGAGGTGTGGTAACCAGAATTGTTCACAATATTCCACGTGTGGCCCCACCATAGATTTATAAAGAGGCAAAATGACACTTGCTGACTTGCTTTCTATTCAAAACAAGAGTAAAAACAAAGTAAAAAACAGTTAAAAACACATTTTTAAAATTGGGAGGGCCAGAGAAAAAGCAATCTTTCACACAAAAAATGCCTGAGTAAAAAGATAAGCATGAGGTGCCTACACTTACAATTATGCCTAACACAACTGTGAGCCATAATGAGGTACTTTATTTGCCTGTATCACTAGCCTGTTGCTGAGAAATACACTTCTCAGTTGGTAACAGGTGGGTTATTTTTTATTAGTGCTGAATAAATTTAGGCTGATGTGAGCTTAATTTCTTTGTGATATGGTAAACATCATGCTCATTTTGGCTCCACAGATCATGCAGTAATGACAAACTTCCATCTTTTGTATGTATTAATTGATATTTTTACTGACTGTCATTATCTAGCAGTGTATGTGGGAAATGCTTAGTTAATCAGTGTTCTCTCAGATGCACTGCAGAATTGCTGCCATAGAAACTAATTTCAAAGAGCAACGAAGCTTCTGTCATTCTGTGGTCTTCTTGTATTTCTACATAATGTGAAAGAGTGGTTCATTCTGTCTTGAGATACTATTTGACAGATACAAGCAAGCTTAAAATGAGAAATTACTGGTTATTTTTGTCTGTGGTTCAGTTTTGTACTAAATGTTCAAACTGATTAAGTGTTCTGTAGGTCCTACTGACCTGTATTCTTCCAATTAACTACCATTTTGGCTCTCTGAGGCAGAAGAATGTTGATAGAAAATGTTTTCCCCTCATGCATAATTGGCTGTAGAGATGCTAATTACTCTTGCTGTTCCATATTTTATTTTTATTCTTTGCAGTTGGAAAAATCAACAGCCGCTCCTTCTGCAAAGAATGCTCCTTTAAATTTCTAGTGTGTATGCAATTTGGAAATCTGCTTAAACGTGTTGGAAACCATAGTGTAAAGATGTTACATAGTGTTTGTCTATTAAAACATATTATAAGAAAAGGACACAGCAAAGCACTCTTGGCAGCCATGGTATTGTATATTATTTTCCCAGCAGGAAAACATTAAAAAATTATGTGTTTGTTGTTGTTTGCCTCTCCTTAAGGCCAACTCTTGGTTGGAGATGTCCTGAGCCAGCTTGTCACAACTCCTCCACATGCTAGGGTTGCAAGTGAGGGTCAAAGTTCAAGGTTTAGCCTTCATGCAAGATGAACCTTGAAAAAGCTCAATTATCTGTCTTAAACTGGTACACCGAAGGGAAGAGGCAGTGTTGATCTAGGCAGCACTGGATGATAGTGATGTGTGTAAAAGGCAACTGAATTGACCCTTTGACCAAAATCCTAGCAGGGGCACCTCAGTGAGTTTTCCCAAAGCCAACTTGAAGATATGGGGGCTTGAACTGATGCGAACCAAACTGTCATTTTTGGGTTCATGTACATCTCTGATAATGGCGACTTCCTGGGCACACCCATGCAATTTTCTCAGCTGATGCAAAAGTAGTTTTCCATTACTGCTCTTTGAGCAGAAGCCATGAATTAGATCTGCAGTTCACTGCTTTCCAGGCAGTGGTTCATACGGTAACCTACTGGATCTGGCCAGAGCCCATCTAGTCCAGCATCCTGCCTCTCTCCATGGCCTACCAGTTGCTTTTGGGCGTCTCAGGCAGAAGACAAAGGCAAAATAGAGAAGCAGAATAATTCCTGTGCCTGATGAAGAATATATAACTTAATTTTCATGTTCTGGTTTTATTTTCAGGGTTGCAGTAGTTTCAAAGAGTTTTGAAGGAAAAACTGATAAAACAGAACAATGGTATGGAACGCAATACAAGCAAGAAGTGATTCCTGATGAAGTCATTAAGGTGAGTTAAGAACGTTGGTGTGATTTCATTCTAAAAGCCAGTCCTAAAGGCATAATTTTTATATGATACTACAGCAGTTTTTCCTCAGAATTGTGGGGAAAATATGAGATTATTACTACAAATGTGTGAAAATAATTAATGATTTCATCTGCGTGATTATAACCATAGACAGCCTTTTCATTTTAGCCATATTTCAGAAAAATATTGTATATGTTGTTATATAAGGCCTAATATGCAAGGGCTGTACATGGGTCTTTTTAGACATGTAGATATTACAGGAGGGATGGAATGACTGTGGGAGTCATAGGACATGGTCACAGGCATCATGTCTTGTTGTTAAATCCTCATGACTCAGAGGATTATACTTGGCCGTCAACCATCTTCCCCTCTGCTTTGTCAGCAACCAGATGTTTTGCCTTCTGCTTCTCCCTAAATGTAAAATGGTCTTGCTAATTGTGTCTGCACATCAGCATATCCTTGTCAGCCATGGAGCAGGAAAACTCCACTTACATAATCCACCATTGTACCATAGTATCTGGGATGTGATATTAAAAAGCAAACTAGGGACAATAAAATCTTCCTAAAGTTGTCTGGAGTTGTTTCGTTAAGGCTGTTCTAAGGATTGGCTGCCAGTGATATGACTGTCAAACCAAATCTTTAGTTTTAAAATTCCCTTGTCTCTGGGCATGTGCAGAGTACGAAAGCACTTCTTGTAACATTGTGTTGTTTCTAACTAGTTCACGTAATGTAGCTGCTGTAATCAACTGAATTACAAAAAGCTCTGTATAAGTAGCTATTTTGGAGATGCATCTGTTTAAAAATACTTCGAATCAATATCCCTCTCATAGCATAGTGTCTTGTTCTCTGGATGGTTAAAAAAAAAACAACCTGTCCTGTTTACTGCATTTGATACAGAAATGGCAAAATGCTGATCTTAATGGAAAATTCAGTCTCCCGATGAAGAATGAATTTATCCCTACCAACTTTGAAATTGTGCCGTTAGAGAAGGATGCACCACAATGCCCCAGTCTTATTAAGGTGAGTTGGTACGACTTTGTCTTCCTTTCTAGTTTTTTGTTGGATTCTGACAACTACTGCACTGTGCCCTGTCAGCCCTGTTCCCTAAGTTAGAGCAATAAATACTGCAGTTAAATTTACTTTTAATAGACAATGCTAAGTCTTATCAGTTTCCTCTGTACAATATTATTACTATATAAGACTACAATTTAGAAATTTAGAATTCCCCTGCTTTAAAGATTTACAGTTCAGATCCTTTCAGATTTTGACACAAGGCTTTTATTAGGGTATTTTGTTACTAAGCCCCATTCAAGGTATTATAACATTATTTTTTAAAGCTCTAAATGACTTGGTCTCTGAATATTTTCAAGAATGCCTCCTCCCATATAGGCCTGCCCATGTAGGCCCTCTTGGCCCCACCACTTCCTGTAGTTAAGGGAGTGGGAATGTGTGGGCGGGCATTTTCATTGTGTGCATTCAGGTGACTGATGAAGATGTACCTCTTCACTGCGGCCTTCGGCTGAAGGAACTACATCTCCCTCCCTGGGCAGACAACAACACTGATTTAGTCATGCTTTTTATTCTGCTTTTATTTTATTGTGATGCACTCTGAGACCTTTGGGAATAAGGCAGGATAGAAATATAAATATATACATAGATATTTATATATACCTATCATAATCACTGATCTCAGCTAACCTTTGCTTTTTCCCTTCTTCTTATGCAAGAAGATTAACAAGATAAAATGCAGTTCTCTAATATGGTACCAAACGTGTTTTTTTGTTAAACTCAGGACACTGCCATGAGCAAGCTGTGGTTCAAGCAAGATGACAAGTTTTTCCTACCTAAGGCTTGTCTCAACTTTGAATTTTTCAGGTATGCAATCTGCTTTGTGCTTAGAAACTTTGGCACTGAACTGAGCCTGGTTTTTTTTTTAAAGCAAACATTTTATCATTGCACACAAGCATAGGACTGCCACAGCTAGTTGATCATGATTTCCAGCCCTGGTACACATGATAAATCACCTGTGGTCAGTTTTGTGTAGAGGTATTTACAGTGGGTGATGGGTTGAAAGGTTCGTTCATCTTTTCAGCAGAATAGCTCAGATTAATCTTTTACAGCAAAATCTTCTTGTACTTACTGGTACTTCATAAGGTTTTCTTTCTTCCTTTAAATTGCAGGGTGATTTCCAATCTGCATAGTAAGGGAATGGTGCAAATGGAAATTTTATATTAGAACATTTTGTACTTTTTAAGTGTTACTTAGATTTCTCTCTTTTACTCTTGCATATACTGAATATTTCATTTCACATTTATGCTACAAGAATATTGTGCAGCAGTAAAAAATAATGATCTGTGTAAAATTGGCATAGTGGTTTCATAGTTACGTAACTGCTACTTTGCTGTATTTTTAGTAGATATTCGGCTACACTGTGAAAAAATTGCTTTTCTTACTCTGATTTCCCCACCCCTTTAATATTCTGATCTTAAACATTATTGTTGAAACATGACTTGAGTCTTTGAGTTCTCTTTGTCATTGTTGATTCTGTATAGGCTATTATACTTTATTGAGATATTGTAAAAGTACTTCAGTGCTCTATTACATGAAAATTCTTTTTTTCTGTTCTTGTTGGAGAGAATGAGGACAAAGTTGTCTGCCCTTCTCTTTGTCTATACACAAACACACATCTGTCTGTACAAGTTCAGTTCTGAAGTTGTCCTACCTTGCGTTTTAAGAGCTTGGATTTATCTAATATGTGGGAATTTTAAAAAAACACCCTGATACTCATATTTTAAATAATTTGTCTTGTTTCATACTTGCTATTAAACATTATTAAGCTCAGAATGCATTTTTGATAATGACATACATTGTAATCAACCCTTTGTAGCAGTGGTTCCCAGCCTTTTTTTGGTCATGCCCCCCTCAGCATCTCTAAAATCCTGATGCCCCCCTTGCTTTGTACCTTCTGGTTATAATTTTAAAATTGTACTATGTCACAATATATATCCATATACTGTATATGAGGCCCCTAGAACCATAAGAAATGCAAATTCCCCTGCTTTAAAAATCATTCCCCCCCCCCCCCCCGTGGGACTTGCGCGCCACTTTGGGAACCACCACTCTATAGGATGAGTGGTTTGAAAAGTATGAATCTTTCTGTGCCGGTAACCCACAACAGCAACCACGTTGCAAATCTTACACTGTAGGGAATCTGTGGCCCTTACTTTGTAGCGGCACCTGTTACTGCCAGTTGTGATGACTGCCAGTACTGATGGAGCTGGTGGGTGGGCAATCCGACCCATCTACACATCTGGGAGTCAGAGCACTTTGTGAGCTGGAAGACCACTGCAACAATAGCAGTAGGACTGCAAAGTTAAGGAGCAGTGGTGTATGTCTTTTTCTGTGTATCCACCTCAGTATGAAATTATTTAATATATCTTTTTCTTTAGCATTTAAGTATTAACTTTATATACTGTCTCATAACTCTCACATACTCTTTTAAGAGGAAGCAGCATTTCTTAAAGTTTCCTGGGCTCCGGTGTGCAGGATTGAAAAGAACTGGGAATCATTTACGTCGTATATTTTACTGTCCACATTTTCTTCCAGCCCATTTGCTTACGTGGATCCTTTGCATTGTAACATGGCCTATTTGTACCTTGAGCTACTCAAAGACTCCCTCAACGAGTATGCATATGCAGCAGAGCTAGCTGGCTTGAACTATGATCTCCAAAATACCATCTATGGGATGTATGTAAGTACACAAATCAAGGAGAACGTAAAAAGCCTTAAGTTTACTTCCACTAATCAAAACTGGAAGCATTTTTTAAATGGCTTTTTCCAATTGAGTATCTTTTTTTAAGTTACCTTTTCAATCTTGGTTTCTAATGATCCTTTCTCATCATTTCAATTTTCCCAATTCTCCTGCACTTCCATTTGCAGTCAGCAAAATTTTGTACTTCATTTTGTATCATCCTTTGGATTAGTTCCTTATTGGAAAGAAAATAGAAAATTATAGCCCCAGTTGGAGCCGAGATTCTGCTCTGTTCAACTGGATGTTAAATGAAGATCATGTTATAGTGAAACCATTTCTTTATCGTGTTCTCAGTGTCTCATTTCTGAGAATATTGGACTTGAGGCTGCATATACATACTCTTCAGTCATGTTTCTCCATCCATTGCCATGTCGCAGCTTGAAGTACCAAAGCATCCTTTTTTTTTTCTTTTTGTTAGTCGCTACCTTTATGCTGATCCTCTCCATTGCAACATGACATACCTATTAATCAGGTTATTGAAGGATGATTTAAAAGAGTATACATATGCAGCACGCCTCTCAGGTTTGAGCTATGCCATTGCATCAGGAATGAATGCAATACTTGTAAGTAAGATTTAGAAAGAACGAGAAGAACATAGATGGCTTGAGAGTTGAGTGCTGCCTGGAAAAAAAACCTTTGGCTTCATTTGGTTTTCTCTTCCCTTGCATATTTGGAGAGGGTGGGAACTTAACCCGTTCTCATAACCATTTATGGAATGTTTTTGCTGTGGTTTTATTTTATTATTTTGCAATGATTGCAAAGTGTGCTAATACTGTTTTGCTAAGCTTCAGACCTGGGTGATAAGCCTGAAAATGTAAATACTTTTCTAAGCAAATGCTTAGAGTATTTCAGGCTATCTAAACCTTGAACCTGAAAATGTATCGAACATCGCAGGTATCAATATGTCTTATGGCACCTGGAAAAGTAATGTAACATGAAAACTAAGCATGAACGTTTATAGGCTAATCTGCTTACAGGCTATTTAATTAATAAATCCTAAACACATTATTGGTCATGAGAATACCGCATGCCAGCACTAAATCTTTACTAGGAATGGAGCGCTTTTGCATTCTCTTTGCTTTTCAGTAGTCTGATTACTCCTTCCCTATACTTCCTCTCTTGGATTAAAGCAAAGCAGTTGTAGTTAAGAATCCTACTTTTCCTTTTTATAGGAGATACTTTGGTCATCTGATTGTGTTCCTAAAAAACTTAAATTGTATAGGATGACCTAGAGCTTTTCACACTAAAACAGGGGAGGTGGGCAGCTTTAATACAATATCCTACTGGCCTAGTTAACAAGAGTCAGAGTTAATACTAACTTCTTTATAAATCTACATATTTGGGTCTGTAGATAGTATATATGACATTTTGCCCTTTTATGCAACATCTGAATATAGTGGAATAAGTGGCATTCTGTAAAATAAATCTCTGTGTACAGGTAAATACCGGAAATGATGGTGTGAAATAGTATTAAAATAACGTTACAATGTCATACATTTCTTTAAAGTGCTAGTAGTAGCATGAATGATCGTGTGTACGATAAACCACCCAGTGATACAATGTTCTTCTTTCGGCATGGCATCTAATGATTTCTGCCTGCATTTTTCTGTGAAAAGCTGCTTGCAGAATCCTTATCTCATGTCTTCATCCTTTTTCTCCACCATCCCCTGGCCTGTTCCATGGACTTTTGGGGAGGACATTTCAGACATTTGTATAGGCTAGAAGAAGGAAAAGGAAATTCTCACATCCAGCATTAGTTCTTATTACAGATGTGTCTCAAACTCATATGCTGTTGGCAGCATGCATACCACCCGAAGAGGGCAGAGTTTATGAGGGCAAACACCTCACAAGACTTGCCCTCTGGGAAGGTGGTAGGAAGCTGAGCAGTGAAGGAGATTAGAGGTAATATTCTCCTACCTCTGTCAGTCTCAATCTCTGAGCTTCCTCCTCAGATAGCTTTGCAAGCTCGGGTGTGGGGGCAAGGCCACACAGGCATCTGATGATCTTGCTTCATGAGTCGTTGCAATCCTGAGGTTCCTGGATCTTCCCATGGTCTCTGCCATTCCTGTACAAGACAGAAAAACATTCTGTCAGAAGTCCGAGGCTCAGCAGTAGCAACAGGAAGGTGTGGAAACCTTGGGTTCCCCGACGGATGGAGCAGACTCACTGTGGGTTATCTCCGGTGGCTGTAGCTGACCACGACCGCCAGGGGGAGCCCTGCAGAATTTTCTCTCTCTCCAACTGCCAACTGTAGGGCTCCTCAGTTCTTCAGCGGTCGTGCAGCTGGCCACACTGTTGAGATATCTCTCAGGCATCATGACCATGTGGTGACTTCATTGGACCTTCCTGCACTTGGCCTTGTTTTGGAGCATATCTCAGAACCGAGAGAGGCCTGTTATCCCCGTGCTAGTGGAGACTCAGGAAGACCCCAGGTGAGGCCTGCCATCGTCTGCATTAGCAAATGGGCAACAGATCCTTATCCCTTGATATAATCTGGAATAAGGCCAAGTGCGGAAAGGGCCATTGTGACATCTTTAAGACCTGCCGCTATCTGGAAGCAAAGCCAGCTGGAAGAGGAAGCCAGGAGACTGGAGAGTGATGTAATCTCCTTCAATGCACTCCTTTCCTCACCTTCATAGCAGGCTGGTCTTGGGGATGTGCTTGTCCTTACAAACCTAGCCCTCTTTGGGAGGTGTGAACAGCATACACACATGACCAGTTGCATCCCTAGTTCTGGCTTCCTTAAAGATTTATAATAGCCTCTTTTTCTGCCATCAATTTTCTCTGTCTTGCTTGCTCTAGATTTCAGTGTTTTAAGATTTTTAAGCTGTTTGTTTAAATAAAATGATGATTTATTCTTTTCTACCCCCAAACTATCATATATAATAAATACAATATTGTATCCAATAAAATAAAGACGTTTTCCTCTGTCTTCATGCTCCCCAGCATTTTATGCATTGCTTTATAGCATGCAATAATATTTTGTCTTCCATTGCAATTTTTGCTTCCATGATGCTTATTTTTGTGAACGTTCTGCATCCTAATAAGTTAGTAATGCACAGGCTTGGCATGCATGTACGGTGATGGTTAGGAATTCTGAGTTCTGTTGAAATGAAAGAAAAAAATGTTTCCAGTGTGCAGGAGCCTATGTTTGCTGGTCTGATAAGAGTTCTAGAATTAAAGGAATGCTTCCAATGCAATATCTTTTGTGTCTTCTTCCCATAGCTTTCTGTTAAAGGTTACAACGATAAGCAGCATATCCTGCTCAAGAAGATTATTGAGAAAATGGCCACATTTGAGATTGATGAAAAAAGATTTGAAATAATCAAGGAGGCGGTAAGCCACCTGGAATTCTACTTTTTATAAAATGGAATAGCAATCACTCCATCCTACTGAAACAGGAAGAATACCATGCACATATATTATGTTCCTTGGGAAGCAGTCAATGGAACATTTAAATCTCACTATGAAAAGGCTTACCATAATCCCTTGTGATATAAGCAGCCACTGCAAGAGGCTTTTCTTGCGTGTCTGTTTTTTCACTGGACAGATACTTGCTTTAAAAGGACTGCATTGACAGTGTAAGCCATGCAAATAGAAACTCCCTGTATAAGAGACTGCAGGGGCAGTGATATGGGAACTTGCTATACTGTGCAGGTTTTCATTTTAAGTAAGTTTTTTACTTGTAGCTGTACCCTTCAGAAATTCTCTCCTTTTTGGTCAGTGGCAGGGGAGAAATTAAAAATTGAGTGGGGCAACCAAAAGCAATGCAGTTGAAGGCCTGATTTCAGGCTGCCAAATTAGATCCTAGCATACAATTTAATATATATGCCATGGGTGGCTTTATCCATGATACCATAAACTTTAACATCCATGGCGAATGGTGACTGCAGATCAAGATTTTATTTTAACCAAGAACTAAATGTTGTAGCCATAAAGAAGAATTACTTCTCCATCACCATTGTGTCATTGAGTAACAGTTCACCAGAGCTGTTCCAAGTGGTGAATGGGCAAGTCAGAGACCACTGAAGGCCGCTGTGACTAATGTGGAAGTCACTTTTGTGACCAGAATGCTTGGATCTTCACAGAATTAGTTGTCACAGGTAAAAATAAATCTATGGAATTGTTAGAGAGCCATCTGACCTGGGCTGTGGTCACACCTAAGGTTTAATCCAGCTTCAGTCCACCTTCAGAGCAAGCGAACACATCAGCAAAGTGACCAGTAATTTTCTTTCCACATTATCTATCGCGAAGGTGAATTTTCCGAGATTTAACACTGAAAGAAAACAACTTGTCACTTTGCTGATGTTTTCTCTCACATCCCCAGTTAGGTTAGGTCTGCTTCAGTTATTGAGAGCTGAAGCATTTGCAGGAATTTTGGCCAGCCACATGTCCTGCTTACTCTTACCTCTCACTGCTTACAAAAGCTAGTTGAAGGTGTTTGCAGAGGAGAATGTCAGTTAATGGTGAATGCTTCACTGTGAGAGGAGAAGGTATCAATAGTTCTCAAGCAGGCTATGGTGGAGCCCCTTTGTAAGAGAGCTTTGCTTGGCCCAGAAGTACTAGCAATGAAATAATTATTATTTTGCTGACAATCTCCCCTTCCTAGAATGAATGAATTTATAGTCACCAGTCAGAATTATTTTCTAGTATGGTTCTTAAGGGTTGATCATGAACCAGTTTCAAACATGCTTAGAGGAAGTAGATTATCTTATCTCTTTGTTAAATCTGGTTTCATGCTGAGTCATGGTTCCAAATGTTCCTTGATCACCCTGTTTGATGACTATTATAGGAAGAGGAAGAAGAGAGGCATTTCAAATGCCACATTGTTGCTTTGAGATGGTAAGAGGGTGGCTGTGTAGCCATAAGTTGAAGCTGAGTTTAGGCAAGATGGAGGTGCTTTCTTTTCAGAAACTCTTGTACCTCAGATGTAGGGAAACTTCTTGTCCTTGATGTGATTGTGCTTTCTTGGAAAGAGCAAGTGCATAACTTGAGGACTACTGGATTCATTGCCGTTGCTTGAGACTTGGGTAAGATCAGTGGTTACGAATGCTTGTTTTCAGTTTGCTGAACAGACATAACTGATCCATGTTCCAGTAGCTTCTAGACATGAGCCCTTGGAGAATGTTTAGAAGCTGAAGAAATGAGACTGCTGTCAGATGTCTGTAGTTGAATATGCATCATTCCAGTCTTAAAAGATCTGTCCTGGTTGCTAATTTGGTACTAAGCTGTTTGTACTGCTGTATATAAAATCCTAAATGGGTTGGGGAAGTTCCAATTACAGTGGTACCTCGACATACAAGTGCCCTGACATACAAGTGTTTTGAAATACAAGCCGCCGAGCGAGTGATATTTTGCTTTGAGATGAGAGCAAGATTTGAGATACGAGTATGTAAATACAGTACAGGACATAACAAAAACAACTGAGGTGGTGTTTTGGGAGCTGGAATGGATTAATGGGAAAATTGCTTTGAGATACGAGCGATTTGACATAAGAGCAAGGTTACGGAACGAATTAAACTCGTATGTCAAGGTACCACTGTATTTAAAGGAGTATTTTCCCACACACAGACCCGTCTGGTTATTAAGATCTACTGGAGAGGTCTTGCTAGCAGTGCCATCATCCTTAGTAGTTTGGGCAGCTGGGCACATGAACGTCCCTTCTGTTTGATAGCTCAAGGTTCCAGGGTTGTGGAATAAGTTCCTCCTCGAGGTACATAGTGCATCATCTTTTTACATTTTTAGCATTTGCTGAAGATGCACCATCTTTAGCCTTATCTTTGCCTATGTTGTGTCCAGTGCACATGCAGGGCTTGTGGCAGCAATGAGCCAAGTCCATTAAAGAGTTTGTTAGGAGTTAGAGTCATCTGTAGTCCAGATGGGCCAGGAGTCAGGATATCAGATAGCCGTTGTCAGAGTCAGAAGTCCAAGGGTTAACACAAGCCAAGCATTGTCAGGCTTACAACAGCTGCTGCTGGGTGTGATTTCCTTACGTTGAGCTCGGACTGTCCCACCCTCACCAGTGCAGCTGTTTGGCATGAAGGCATGCTGAGCGTCTCAAGTGTTCCCGTTCTGTCTGGAGAGAACATGGCTCTGGGCATTGCCCAGCCTCAAAGTCCACCGCTGCCACATCTGAAGGGACGTTGCCCATTTCTGAGGCTGGCCCCTGAGGCGTGCCTCCCTCGTTTTGGCTGGCAGGGGCATTGTTCTCAGCATCTGAGGAATCAGTGAGGGCACAAGGCATGACACCCTAAAGAACAAAGTTGTTGTTCTGTTTCTATCAGTTTTTAGTTGTTTTAATTGGCATTTTATGGTTTCAGTTTGTTCCATAAGTTTTTAGGTTGGATAAAAGAATTAAACAAATCTGTGATTCAGATTTCAGTCTTAACTGAAAAACATGCATGTCATCTTAGATATCTTTCTGAAGCGAAGAACACTGAAACATTCTCATTTTAACTCTGTTACTTTGTTTTAACCTTGGTAGTATATGCGATCACTTAACAACTTCCGGGCTGAACAGCCACATCAGCATGCGATGTATTACCTCCGCCTGTTGATGACAGAAGTTGCATGGACCAAAGATGAATTAAGAGATGCTTTAGATGGTAAGCACGTTGTTGCCTAATACAACATCCACTCTTTCCCCATTTGCCAATCTCATTTATACTTCAATGAGTATTCAAGATGTCTTCCCTATATTTCAGTTTTTACTTGCTGTTGTCATCTATGGACAGTGTTCATGGGGGCGGGAGGCGTTTAAAGCCTGTTTCCCTATCCATCAGTTCAACATTTAGGAATGTTTCCTGAAACAACATTCACCCTTGTGAATGCCAAAGGTTTCACATATAGTGGTTTAACTTGTTCCAGTTGTATAATTGTTATTAGTTATTCAACTGCTTACTTGAATTGACAGAAGATTATGTCCTCACTAGGAGCAAATGGTGTTTGTCTGGATTGGGAAGCTGATATTCTAGCTCTTATTTCCTGTATTTCTGCTTTAGTCATGGAGGGATTCCTAAGACAAATCAGACTGAGAGAGCAGAGTCTACCAGCAAGCTGGTTCACAGTTTTGAAGTTCACAGGGTTCCAACAAGTCTTCCTTTCATATGACCTGAAAGGGCAGGGAGAAGCTTCCTCTAGCGCCCAGTTGTTTCCGGCCACCCCTGACAAGCAGTTCTCAATTTGTAGTTTCAAATAGGCTGCTCTAATACTAATGGGCACACTCCTCTCCTTTTTTCTGAACTCAAACTGATTTAAGCTGTGGATATGAAGCAACACTGAGAAATCAACTATTACTTTAGTATGAAATAACTTTTCATTTGATTTTCATCCTGAAGATAGTTAAGAAGGCATATGTTCTTATGGGTTGTTGACATTTCAGTCAGTTTAGGCACTGAAGATCCTGATATTTGTGAAGTGAATGTATGGATAAAGGTGTGATTTTACCTGCTGAAACCAAATTTCTCTACTTGTTTGAGGATAAAAGAGAGAAGAAATTCCTTCCCACATCAGCCTGCTTCCAAACTTTCCTCTTAGTCTGTTAGGACTTGACTTTGATGGATGAGACCAGAACTCTGGACCAGTATTCTGTTTGCATTAGTAGGAGATACATGCAGGGTTTGCGCTCTCTCGCTCTCTCCCCCCCCCACACACACACATATGCACACACAGAGTGCATTGTCCAAAGGACAGTGACAAAATACAAATAGTGACAGAGGTTGGAAAATGAAAGTGCTGGCAAGTATTTTTTTGTATCACTAGATGGTGCTAAGACCACATAGCAGTCTTTGCCTTGCATGAATAGGTGAATTACTTCTTCATTTTCCAGCTTCCGTTGTCATTAGACTCTTGCAGCTTTGTGTTGGCCTGGCTGCCCAATCAGTAAGTAGGAATTCAAGAGAGGGGCACCAGCTGCACATGTCAAATTAGGAACTGTCCTTAAAAATAAAAGCGAGATTAATAAGCCACAGCATGAAGTTAAAGCCCTGCCTGTTGTTCCTCAATACCTAATATTTACGTATATACTATATAATCTCTATTATTTGATAAGCACTATTTTCCACAGATTTGTGGAAACTTTTAAAAATCTCTCATCTAAGGTTTTACATGTTCCTAGATTCTCTTCTCCTTCCCCACCTATAGATTTTTAGGAAGGAGTTAACTGCAATTGATACATACTGCAAAAATGACTCCGCTTGAGAATTTAACTCAGGCTCTGAAACCTTGATCTTGGATTCAGCGTTTCTTTCTCATATTTGCTCATATTCAAAACTGAAAATATACATTGATATTGTTTCAGCAAACTACCGTATGAAAAATATGGTCCTGATTTGCTTCCAAATGTAACCTTTAAAAGGTTAAGCAGTACATAGTGGCTCTTCTTATAGGTAATGGTAAACTATGATTACTGGTATGTCCTGAACACCCAATTCATTCTTGCTGTGCTGTTCGCTAGGTACAAGTTGTCTTGTATCTAGACATTTTTTCTTTTCTTTTTTTCTTAACTATTTTCACTTTTCCCTTGTCCATTTTTATCTTCTATCTTTTTACAGATATGTTTTTAGTGTATACCCATATCAGACTGCAGTATTGGGTGGTATGAAAATCTAAATAAATAAACAAACAGGGATTGTGGCTTGGTTTGCAGCAAGTAAATAGGATTTAGAACATAATTTGTTCTTGTCCCTGGATATGAGAATATATGGATGATCAGTCCTTGGAGGTGGCTACACAAAATATACCTCTTTCATAAAATAGTGACAGTATTTGAAGAAATGAGTGAAATTGTGCTTAGTATTGGATGTAGGCTATTAGTAGTTAACTAATATTACATTTCAGTTTCTTTTTAGGTTCAACTTTTAGTTTACCCTTCACATTCAGGTTTACGAAATGTACAGACTTAAATGTACAAGTACTGGCACTAAAACAACATAGTACAAAATCTAAATTACAGATTAAAAAGAAAAAACATGTAGCAAAGATTTATGTATTCCACCTAGAGAAGGTCACGTTCAGGAAATCTTTGCATATCTCGGGATACAAGCCCTTTGACTCCTCCTGTCTGCTCTGAGAGATATAGGTGGGGTTCCTATATAGTCCAAGGTAATTAGAGGTCAGGCAGAGTGGGCAGCCAGTGCCGTAGGTGAATCCACTTAACTTCTCCCAGGTCACTTACAAAAAAAAGGGATATGAAAGCAAGGAGATAGCTGTTACATTATGACGCAATAGTTACCTTTGTAGTAAGTCAACCTAGTGTAGCTGCTAGAGTCTTAGACTAGGGATCCAGGAAACTTTTGAGTCTGAATCCCCATCACACACAGCTCTCAGCCTGTCTCACAGGGTTGCTATAAAGATAAAATGGAGGTGAGGACAGTAATGTATGCCACACTGAACTCTCTGGGAAAATGGCAGGATATAAATGTTGTAAATAAATAAAGCACATATTGAAATTAAAAAAACTGGATGTTAAAGGATGCATGTGTGCACAGTTATGTAACTTAGTATTTTTCATTTCATATATTTTAAAATGTGGAGATTTAAAAATTAATCTGGAAAGTCATAGTATGAATTGATGAGATGGGGCTCAGAGTAGCAGGGAGCCCAGTAGCCTCCCAGTGGAAGTATACCAGGTGCTGACTTTATATGGTTTCCATCACATGATTAAAATATACCTCTTCATCCGGGCCTTTGATTAGTTTCTCTGAATATAGTCCTGCCAGGAAGGAAGGGAGAAAGGATGGATGGATGGATAATTTTTTTTTAGTATGTATTTTATCATACGTTGTGACCTGCCCAGAGACCTCTCAGTGAAGGGCAGGATACACATGTTATCAATCAATCAATCAAATGAAAACTACAAAGTATTCTATCTCATAATACTTCTCAACTCAACTTTACAGTTCTGCCAGTGATACAAGTATTCCAGCATGCCCATTTTGTTGATCATTCATATGCTTGACCATTTTATCAGTTCCTTTCTTTCCCCGCGCACTCTGCGTGCGTCCTACGGCATGTCCAACTTTTGCTTTTCTGTCTTTCTCAATGTTCTGCTCCGTAGAAGTAGGGGCAGGTAGATGTGGATCATACCTGCACGGTGGTTTGCTTTGCTTTATTGCTTTATTGGAGGGTTGACCACAGTAATCCACTGCAGGTTTGCCCATTCCACTTGGCACCATTCATCTGTTCTGTTTCAGTACTAGCTCAGTGGGCTCAAAGCTATAGGTGGCATATGTACACCCCGTGTGGAAATTTCACTTTAGAGTCATCATCCCGTTCAAAAATAATTGCAGTCAGGCTGACTGAGAGTTTCTTCCATTGCTGCTTCAATGACTTGGAACTATTTTTTGAGGAAGGAACTACGTGCAGTCTAATGACAGTGCAGACTGGTTTTCTTCTTTTCTTTCCATATTGGAATCTGGGTCAAATGGCATGTGAATTCTAAGCAAGGCAGACTGTTCGGCAGGCAGAGCAATTTAAGCCTGGACACTTTCCCAGACTTTAGCATTTGTGAAGAAACATCCTACTGCCTTTTGGTAATAATTTTCTGTCCCTTCCCCCGTTGTGAGAGGGCATAAGCTTCTAATTAATATTTTTTAAAAGCATGCAATTGATCTAAAATCCTCTGAATATCTGTTGTAGATGTTACTCTTCCCCGACTTCAGGCCTTCATTTCTCAGCTGTTGTCACGGTTACACATCGAAGCCCTTCTCCATGGCAATATTACAAAACAGGTTGGTTTGATATGTTTTTTAGTATATACAGAGGAATTGACTGAAATTTCCATACCTTTCTAGCAATGAAAGGTTTTTACATGTTTCTTTGACTAGTATTGCACAGGAAATGTCTGGGAGGAGAAATGCATATAATACTGTTGTTCTACTTAGAGTGCAGTTTTTACATAGCGTGATTTCACTTGTATGCAGTAAGCAAAATGAAGCTTCTGTCTCTTACTAAAAGCCATACTGTGCAAAATGGTGTTATGTATGTCATTGCCCATTATTGAAATCCACCCCTTAGTTTGCTGGTTCCCAAGGACGTAACTCTTGATTTATCAAAAGAGTTAACTATTTAATATAGAATGTGCATAAGAGAAGAAATCAGCATGGAACATCTAGGCCATGGTCACTCCTTCACATTAAACCTTAGTCCATCCTCAGGTCTGACTGCTCATGCCTTTTATTGTGGACTTTCCACCCTTCATTTGGACTTTCCTGAAAGGAAACTCCACGAATAAAATTGATAGAAACGAGAAGGTTTGAGCAGTTAGATCTGAAGATGAGCTAAAGAAGGATTAACGTGAAGGTGTGACCACAGCCCTGATGGTTGTCCTTCTTGTTGCACATAATTGGAGGAATAAATGAATATTTTACTTATTTCTCTGATAATTACAAAATTCACTTAATAGGAAGTAAAAGGTATACTGAAAAACAGTTGGGCTAAGCTTCAAGTCAGATTCTACAGCATTGTATTTCATATGTCTTGTTTCAGTATCAAAATTTTGATTGCTTTCATGGACCATCTCGTTTCAAAATTACCTTTTTGCCACCAGATAGCATGTCATGTTAAAATGTGTATAGGTTTACTGATTTTGATTGGTGATTTTGGTACAGTAAGGCAGTCTTTTACATCCTATGGAACATGCAACCATTCACTTATATGTCACTTGAGTTGAAGTATGTCATCATAAAGTGGGAAACAATTTGTTTGAATAGATAAGGATGTTTGTGTTAAATGGGGGTGTCCAGCTATGGCCATTCAGATGTTCCTGAACTCCAAGCATTTTGTGCTAACTCCAGCATGGACATCTGGAAGGCTGCAGATGAACATCCCTGTGTTAACATGTGCAGTGGTTATGTTTTAACATGTGTGTATTCTTTCAGCAGGAGGGGCTGTAGCTTAGTGACATACTTCCACTGTGTATTATTAATTAACCCCAAATACTTCTCTCTTTCAATATTTCAAACTTCATTCATTCTTCCTATAGAGTACCACCACCTCCTCTTCTGTCCCATTTTCTAGTCTTTCCAACCTTTTTCAATAACTGATTTTGCAACCACAATCATAAGCTCAAAGAGCTCCTCATCTTCTTTATTAACATTTGTTCCTTCAAAATCATATAACAAGCATGTTTGTTTGGTAACATCATATACATTAGTATCTCACCATATAAACTCCTTATATCCTCCCAAGATTTCTTACAGTTGTATATATGGCCATTTAACTCTTCCACAATGCCAGCAATTCAGGCTTATATTCAGATTAATGTAGGTTATTTTACTCAGAGTTTGGTACGTAAATTTCATATTATAACTCTTTAATCCTTATATTTTTGTGGTTCTGTTGCTTTCTCCTTATTCTTAATCTGTTTACTGTGTTTGTATCATGCATTACAATTCACCTTATAAAGCTCTTCATAAAATTTTGCCATACATATTTTTCATATTTTCTTCTGTCTCTGTATTTCACATTTCTAATTTTATATATAAGCTATATTTTCTTTCCTTTTTTAATGGTATCTTGTTAATCTTCTCATATTATTTATGCCTGAGGCTTTAAATTCATTTTTTATATACAACTTCCTTTTTTTCTACTATTTCTCTTTTTGGTATAGTGTTCTCCTTTCTTCTTTAATTAACCTGCAGTCTTTCCAAATTTGCAGTAAGGTTTTTTGATATCTCTTTTCTGTTTTTAATATATTTCCATAGTTCTATATCTTCTTATCACAGCTTTAAAAGAATCCCATAGCAAAGATTGCCTTAGCATTTGTAGCATTTATCTCAAAAAACCGATTGATCCCAATTACTTACTTCTATCTTCCTCCTCCTGTGCTACAGTTGGATCAAATCTCTAAGATCTCTCTCTCTCTTATTTCTTATTTTTTTCTTAAAAACTATTGCTGCATAACCCAAGACCCATTTATTTTTGGTACAGTATCCTTCATCTCTATAAATCTTCACATGATCTATACAACTGTCTTTTCTGTGCCTGTCTGAATAAAATGTATTATCTGGGTCTTTTTTCTACCTTTGTATTTATTCTCCATTAATACTGTTAACCTTGAAGGGTGTTTGGAATTTTGAGAGGACTAAGGTATTTAATTTGAATGCGATTTGATAGATGTGTTTTCTGTTTTGATGAACTCAATACAATGACTTAAAGATAATTCAGTAAATAGTGACTTTAATATCTCCAGAAAGTCACTTGGGAGAAAATGAAACCGTTTGCTAACAAAAGGCTTGCTACTGTTTAAACTGCTGTATTGTCTGATCTCATTCATTTGAAGCAAACAGTTCTTCTCTGTTGCAAGCACAGAAAGACTGAGTTTATGTTTAAAACATGCATTTTAAAATAGAAAATGCTGAAAATGCTGGTGGGAAAGAGATAAAAGGAAATATGTGGTTCTGGTAAACATTCAGAAACCTGCATGCCCAAGTTTCTAATAGTAGGATTTCTGTGCAGGAATAACAAGATTAAAATGGAAGTGACCTGGCAGATTTCTGTTAAATGCATGGAGGGACAAAGAGGAAGAAAGACAATTCTACCTAGATGTAGGGAGCAGAAGTCATATGTGTAATGCACACTTTTAAAGATTTTCCTTTTTAAATCAATATTTTAAATATAGCACAGGAAGGCGCAGGAGTTCAGTATTGTCACATAAATTTACCTCTGTCTCCTGCTCTTAATATTCTCTGCTGATCTGTTGCAGTCAGTCATCTGCTGCGCGTTCCCAATTTCCCCATTTTCTGATTACCTGTTATCTGTGTGTGCCTTAATCGTGTGAAGAAACATCGGAACGTGAATAAAACCAGCAGTGATTTTCTTCTCTTCTAGGCTGCATTGGGAATTATGCAAATGGTTGAAGACACGCTGATTGAGCATGCTCACACAAAACCTCTGCTTCCTAGTCAGCTAGTAAGATACAGAGAAGTACAGCTGCCTGACCGTAAGTTAATCCTCTGACTTGTGCATAAAAATGGAAATAAATCAGGACTAGGGGTATGCATGAATGCAATTTTTGGGATTCGATTCAAATCTTTAACATTCAAATTTACCAAAATTCAATTTGAATTAAGAAAATTTGAATCTATTTGTTCATTTTCTGTTCATTCTTTCACTTACGAATGTGGACAACATTTGTATGTGCCCATATGCACCGTTACGCATCCCGTACGTATCTGTATACATCCATATGCATCCCGTAGTTACCCCATATGCAACCCCTTTTTGTCCTGTATGGATCCCTACAGATGTGGGAAAGATGCATATGTGCAAGTACGCATCGTGTATGTACCCGTAAACATATGAAAGTCTGAATAATTCAAACAAATAGATTCAAAAATCCAAAATTCGTTCAGATCTTTAAATTTGAATTTATGGACATTCGATTCAAATTTGAATGTCAAAATTTGGGCAAATTAGATCAAATTTACAATGTCTTTGAATATTTGTGCACATGCCTAATCATGACCCATACCATTCCAGTTCATATCTAATTTGTTTTTAGCAACTGACTTGATTTCGGTCTTACGCTGCCAGTTTTTCACTGAAAACACAACAAACATTTTCTTAAGAAAATAATCCAGCTCAGTACAGTGTTTTTGTGGGGATGGTGGTATTACAGGGAAATGCCTTTGTCACTGAATGCAGGACAGCATAAAATTAACTCTTCGGAATGGCAACCTGAATTTACTGATAGATGTGAAGCCATTAAATGCTGATGAAACACGGAGCATACTTGAAGGAAACCAAGAGGTTGTTTAACAGCAGTTATTTAACAGCAGTCACATAGACCAACAGCTTATTTACACTGAGACTGCTCTGCTTTCTGTGGGCACCTTATTTATACATCTACAATTTATACAGTAGCCAAGCAGCTTACAGGATTTTCCCACCAAAATGGATATTCTACCCAGCAACCACTATTTCCCACTCAAACTCCTCCTACTCATGGAAAGAGTTCGCCTACAGGTCATTATGGCAGGGATGCCTTCCCTAACAATAGGATACACAGTTACTGGAAGCAGAATGTAGAAGGGTCCAGTTTGCCAGCTGGCATAGTTTTATGCCAGCAGCTAATGTATTAACAATTGCCATCTTTCACGTTGTATTTATGCACCTCACTTGACGTTCTTTGACCACGGAACAAAGAAATTGTGGCTGAAAGAAGCTTCTCGTTTCAGTCTTATGCTAACAGGAAACTTGTCTGTATAAAAGAAGGCCCTTTTACAGTATATGTAAAATGGAATGAAGCTGAATTAAGACTTAGGTGCAGATGTGTTTAAATTTTGGAACGTTCAATTGTTCCATTCATAGGCAGCCAGGTCTCCTTTTTAAAGTCCTTATTATGACGCCTCCCTATTTATATAAAGTTAACTGGCTATCTCCGTATGCAGGAGCTCCTATTGGTTGATCCTGTTGCTTTCTTGCCACTTTGCTGCTCCTGCTAATTCTCCATTTTTTGTACCTATTTGGCTATATATGCGATTGGAATCCTCATGCCGGGACTTGAGTTAATTTTTACCCAAATCAGTTACCCCAGAGCACAGCTCCTAACATCCCCTGTCCCTTTCAGGGAACCTAGGAACCCTTCCCTACCTTTTTGATAGCGAAAAAGATCTTCGCCTGTATTTACAGCTGTTGAATAGCTTATTTTTTCTCTCTTTTTAGTAGCCAAAAAAATGGGGGGGACTGCTGATTAACTGTTTTGTCAGGGGAGAAACCATGGAAGACTGCCCAAGTCCTCCACTGTCCCTTCCTCTGCCAAACAGTCAATCAGCAAGGGCTGTTTTTCCTTCCTTCCTTCCTTCCTTCCTTCCTTCTTTCAGTATGTTAGGACAATGGCAATCCTTGGTACTAAGCAAAGGCCAGTTTGCCATTGGTTCCAAATATCAAAAGCAAATAGCAAACCACCCCTCAGTCCTTCCCTTGCCCTGCAGACACTGCCAGCAAATGACGTCAGATCATTGGGAAGCACCAGGTTGATGAAGGCTAGTTTACTGTTGAAGGTTTAACTCGTTTGACTTCCTATATCGGTCAAATTTTTTAGGGTGCAGTTTCAACAGTGTTGGCTGAGTCTGATGGATGCTGCAAGTCAAAATCTGTTGAGAATACCTGCTGATGAAGGGCTGTTTTTAAAAAGAGCTGTTACAGAAGGCAGGCAGGGGAAAATAAGAGATATGCTTGCTGGCACCGCTAAAGAAGAAGAGCTGGTTTGGCTGAAATGCCTTCTTATCCTCTGTCAGTGAGGGCTACTGTTTGTGCTGTCACTTAGATTCAGTTCTTTTTCTAATAAAAAATTGCTACTTCAACTGTCTTCCAAACTGAGCTTTTTTCATGTCTTCTCAGGGGGTTGGTTTGTCTATCAACAGAGGAATGAAGTTCATAATAACTGTGGCATAGAAATATATTATCAAACAGATATGCAAAGCACCTCAGAGAATATGCTTTTGGAGCTTTTCTGTCAAATAATCTCAGAACCTTGCTTCAATACCCTGCGGACAAAGGAACAGTTAGGTAAGCTGTTTCCTGTCCTTTTTTCTCCTAAACCGGTGTGTAACCTAAAATTCTTTGAATAAGTGGGTCCCTTCTTAGCACATTCTAGAATGGATTGCAGTCATGAGTGAGCTAAAGCTGTACTGTAAGAACAAGCAACCACAGATGAGCTGTCATTCAGCGGCTGAAACTTAGTAGGGATTGACTAATGTTGTTTCAGTTTTCTTTGATAAGCAACATTATGAGTCAGAGGAGGTGGGGATAGGATGGTGAGGCCCAGCATGACGTAGCTGGGGGGTTACGCTTCAGATCCTCATTAAGCCATGAAGAGCAGATTGGATGACGTTGGGCCTCTCAACCTAATTTGAACACCGAGCTACGATGAAGATAAAATGGAGGCTTTGAAGTCTTTAGGAAAAAGGTGGAACATAAATAAATGAAAGCCTAGCATTGTTACCCACTCCTCAGCTGCTATATGTTGTTCAGAACTTCACGGAAGAGCTGTTTTAAGGAGTCACTAAAATGATAAAATTTATTTCCAATGTGCTTTGGACAAGTCAGATCAGTTACTGTGCTGTAAATTTAATGGCGTTGGAATCCTATTTTCTTTTGATAATATTTCACACACCAGTAGCAGATCGAATTTGAAATTGCAGTTTCCAAGAAATATAAAATTGTGGGAGTGAT
The DNA here is from genome assembly GCA_023333525.1 of Aspidoscelis tigris stejnegeri. Lineage (NCBI taxonomy): Eukaryota > Metazoa > Chordata > Lepidosauria > Squamata > Teiidae > Aspidoscelis > Aspidoscelis tigris. The sequence goes on along the minus strand of JALMGA010000002.1, from coordinate 81,773,022 downwards.
TTATTGATTTTAAAAATAATAATACCTGGGCTGTGTTCTACACTATACAAAATGCAACATGGAGGCTCTGAATATCTGAAACATAAATGTTAGTTATGCTGTTTAAGACAGTAAAGGACTAATCATCACATTAAAACATTAATTAAAGATCAGAATTCTGATTCTGAAAAGATTCGGACTTTATTTCTTTTCTTTTTAATGTAATAGTAGGCTAAAGATTCTAATAATCTAAATTTACCTTTAAAGGATATATTGTATTCAGTGGCCCACGACGGGCTAACGGCATCCAAGGACTGCGGTTTATCATTCAGTCAGAAAAACCTCCACATTATTTGGAGAGCAGAGTTGAAGCTTTTTTGAAAACAATGGAGAAGTGTATAGAAGACATGTCAGAAGAAGCCTTTCAGAAGCACATCCAGGCTTTAGCAATTCGTCGCCTTGACAAACCAAAGAAGCTATCTGCCGAGTGTGCAAAATACTGGGGTGAAATCATTTCCCAGCAATATAACTTTGACAGAGGTAAGAGCAGCTGAAACGCTTCTCAGTAGCTGGGATGAAAGCTTAACCTAGTTGTCTTCCCCTGTCCATGATAGTGTAATCTTTTTTATCTAGCTCTTTTTATTTTTCACCACTCCAAAACGCTGGTGTAGGACATTATCATAAACAATAAAATAGATAATAAATGACCATCATGTGTAATAAAATAATAATTGATTCTAGAATGTATGTACAAAATTGCAGTCACAGTGTCAAAATGTTATATGCACTTGTTTCTGATAAACTACTTTGGATAACCCAAAACGAATACATTCTGTGTTTGAAAGGTGACCGGCATAGATACTAGTGTTCCATTATGCATTGATTGTTGCTGCAGTTCACAGTTGTAAATTCTGAAAGCACTAGTGCAGCCATGTTCCTTTATTTTCACGAAAGTCTTGAAAGAGTCTTGATGCAAATAAAATGCTTGAGGGTCTGTTATTTTCTTCAGGATAACTGTAGCTTTGGATCCAAATGTTTGCTAAGATATAATTGAAAAGAAATACAAGTTATTTGAGATATTAATTATAACACATTGTTATCTAGATAACATTGAAGTGGCATATCTCAAAACTCTCACTAAGGATGATATAATGCACTTTTATAAGGTAAGTTGATCAAAATATTTCCTTTTTTAAATCTTTTTATTAATTTTCCATAACAAGGTATACAAGATGAACTATAAATATTTTTTTAAAAAACCTAAAAGTTGCAGTGCCATGTCTCAGGCACGGAACAAAACAGTAGTTAATTTTAAAATGGATCAAATGGAAACGTAGAGTAAGTAACCTTGAAATTTAGTTATTAAAGCAAACTAACTCTGAGCCCCCTTTAACAAGAGATGGACAGGCATCATAGGTGACAGCAGTAGTGTTAAGACAGAAAGGCAAGTCAAAGGTGGGGACCAAATATCTAAGAAGGTAAGTTTGGGAGGTTGACCTCCCATCACTGTTCACTGATAACCAGACTTTCATTAACTGCGGGCTCCTGTATCTTACCTAGGATCAACCTTTAGTGTCAACTAGGCTGTCCACCCTGGAGTGGCTGTAGCTCAGTGGCAGAACAAATTGCTTGGAAAGCAGAAGGTCAGGCTTGTTCTCCAGATACCCCTTGAAGGAGACACCAACAAGCCACTTCTGTATCTTTGCCAGGGAAAATGCATAGAGGTGCCCCTGAAGACACTAGTGTAATCAGCCAGGAGCTGGACCTGACTTGCTTACCATAAGCTCCAGCTGCATTTGCAGGGTTTGTTTTGACTACCAGCCTTGTTGACCTGGAGGTGTTCGGTGCAGCTCCAACACTCACTGCGTGCCCCACCATAATCCTCTGAACTGCAGAAAATATATCTGAGAAGTCACCATGATTACATAGTGGAATATGCGTAGGCTTCTTATTTCTCTTAGGAAATGTTTTATGTGTTACTCATGGAATAAAGTCTGCTACAGAATATTCATTTGTCTCTGTTGGAATATCTGACTGGTCATTTTCCCTGTAGGAAATGTTGGCAGTTGATGCCCAGAGACGGCACAAAGTATCAGTACATGTACTAGCAAGGGAAATGGATTCCTGTAAGTATTCTGTGTTTGCTTTTTATTAAACAGCCATTGACTGAGTCAGGTAGATTGTACAGCAGAGAGACCATGCCATTCAGTAAAGGTAACTTCTGAAAAGACTTTTATGACCTCTAGTGGATGGGTGGAAGCACCTTCAATAAACATGAGCCTTAGGGAATGACTGATGTGAGAGTAATTTGTGAGTCTACTAAGACTTGGCTTTGCGTGTTTTTCTAAATAGGCCCTGTAGTAGGAGAATTTCCATGCCAGAATGATGTAAATCTGACACCAGCACCAGTACTGCCACAGGTAAATTAACTATTTATGAAAGGGAAGAGAGGGGAAATATTTTTTCACCCAGAGGGTCATCAGTCTGTGGAATATGCTGCCGGAAAAGGTAGTGACAGCAACCAGCCTGAGTAGCTTTAAGAAAGTGTTAAATAAGTTAATGGAAGACAACTGTACCAGTGGCTACTAGAATGGATGTCTAAATAGTTTTCTCCAGGCGGAAAAGCAGACTGGTTGCATCTGAAGGCCATTTTTAAGGACTCGAGCAAATAAAGACTTTGCCTTCGTCTTCTGCTTGAGATGCTCAGAAACAATTGGTGGGCCACTGTGTGAGATAGGATGCTGGACTACATGGGTTGTAGCCTGATCTAGCAGGGCTCCTTTTAAGAACATAAGAGGAGTCCTGCTGGATCAGGCCACAGCCCATCCAGTCCAGCATCCTGTCGCACACAGTAGCCAACCAGTTGCCCATTGGCATCTCAAGCAGAGGCACGGGCAAAACATCTCCTGCTCTTGAATCCCAGCAAACGGCCGTAGAAGCATCCTGCCTGTACCCCCAGCCTGAAAGATGTACTCAGGCATCCACTCTAGTAGCCATTGATACATCTGTCATCCATAAATGTGTCGTAACCCTTTCTTAAAGCCATCTAGGTTACTTGATGTGACTGTTGCTGAGTTCAAATGGCTAGTCTTTAGCAAATGATTTGATGATAAATATTGCCACAGTGAATTTTTAATTTTTTAATTATTTATGTTTATATTTATATCCTGCCCTGTGCCCAAAGGCCTCAGAGCGGCCCCCAACGAAGTAATGATAAAAGCAGGTAAAATAGATCAGCCAAACCAGTGACCGTGGCTGAGTTTCTCAATGCATGAGGTTCTCCACACCTCACTTTCTACAATGCTTCTTTGCAGCCTGACGTGATTCAAAACATGACCGAGTTCAAGCGCAGCCTGCCGCTCTTCCCTCTGGTGAAACCGCATATCAATTTCATGGCTGCAAAACTGTGAAGCCTCGTGATGGCGGGCAGATGAACTGGAAGTGGACCGGACTTCGGTGGATTTTCATAGTGAACAAGCATCTTAAGTTCTTGTTAGGACAGACGGTCCCATCCATTATGAGGATCCCTGATTCCTTCTAGATTCGTTCAGCATAAATGGTGTGATAGGGGTACAGCAAAATAGGCAGATAGGCTGTAGTCATGTTCTTTGTAGAGCCACTCTTGGGGGAAAAAAATCAAGTGGTATAATAAGCGATCTGTGTAGGCATGGCATAATTTTAAAATAGTGTGGCCCTTTTAAAGGCTTTGTTTGCATAATGAGAAATGAAGAAGCTTTCTGAATAAGTATGTTACATTAAAGGCCCTTGCTTTTCTTATGGAAGGTGACTGAGATAAAATGCTTTGAGAGTTCATTGTATCAGATGTGGTGGAGCAAAATCTTATTAAAAATGCAGATATTAATATTTTTAAAGAGAGTGTGGAATGGTATCTTTCTAAAAATAATCCTCGGTGTATCCTACCGTTAAGGTTCCGTATAAATCAGTGGCAAAGGGAACGAAAGGTAGCAAACACCTTTGATAGCAGCATTGCAGAGTCAATGCCGTAGTTTTAATCTTCCTACATTTGAGGACATTTTTCTATTCAGACTAGTAAAATCCTGGAAACACTTCAGTAGCCTTTTTTTTTCTTACCAGAAATGTTGCCTTCTGTTTATAACCCTCATGCTTTCTCAGGGTTACTCTGATAATGTCTCCTTTCGTTTTGCATAAATAAAACCTTTTTGGGCTTCCCCCTCCCTTCTCTAGTGGTTTATGTAGTATTTTAAATATGCAGTCAGCCTTGGCCTTCTGTTTTGTGTATGATTTGTCAAAAGTCTGTCAGGGACTGTTAAGAAGTGTTAGGCTGTGATAGTGAGACATACGTCCAGATTCAGTACGCAGGATTGCAGCTTTTCTCTTTGTCCTCAGCATGCCTGTCTAGATTCTACAAGTGTGTCTTTTGAAGGGATAAGGGACACAGCTTATATAATCAGATGGTAATAGTTGTGTCAGCCCCATACATTATGTGGCACAAAAGTGCCTTCATTTGCACCTACTAGATTCTTAGCAAATACTTGGCAATAGCCTTGAACCTCCTCTGTGGCGGGGGGCGGGCGGGGGGAGAACAGGAAAAGTGGTAGGCAGGTATTTCTTAAACTGTGTCAGCTCTTAAATTTCAGCTTGACAAGACGAGATCAAATTAAATTAACTATGGTAGAATTCTTGCATCTTTTAAATTTCGATACTTCAGCCATCCGAATTGTTAAATCTGGATAAACGATTATTGTGCCACGTGATTTCTAAATAAATAGCACAAATGAGAAATATTCATATACAGAATTATAAAAAATAGAAACATCAGTAAGATCTATCGTGTTCTTTTTAGTCTTTTGTGTACTGTTGGGCATTATGCTGTTTAAAAGCACATTTCAGAAGAAAGACCTAAGCACTTGAAGATTTGTGTGACCTGATTCTCGAGGGAAAAGACACTACTGCAATATGCTCTCAAATACTTGCTATATTTTCAGGTTCATTTTTATAGATTCAAATTAGCCACATGCTGAAAATAAAGAGAGACAACTCAGCAGATATCTGGCCAAGAAGAGTTCCAGTGGAAACAGGCTCCCTTTAATCCAGATTTTCTGGCAGAAGACCCCATTGTAGACCCCATTAATGGGGTCTACAGAAAATCCAGATTAAAGGCCAAAAAGATCCAGAATTCCCTTTAATTTTAAATTTATTTTCCTAGAGAAGCTCTTACTCTGGAAAATCTGACCTACGTAACCCTAATCATATTAAGAGCATTGGTTATGTGCTCTGCAGGACAGGACCAGAATTGGAATGTTTGAGCAAACTCCCATGTTGTTTTTACTATTTATAACTACCAAACAATGATTCCCCGGTCAACTGTCAGGGTAAATTCATTGTCACATCTTCATGGTGTGAGATCATCAGAGTGACGTGTAAAGAACTAACCTTGGCACACAGAATTGTTCCACAGTTCTTTGTGATTGCTGTATTTTACTTAAGGTTGAAAACGCCTCCCAATTCTTAGTACAAGAATAGTGAGTTAAAGAACTAGGGCATAATTTCCTAGGGTGTGTTTATGCTTACTGAGGATGGCCCTTCATGTGTCACAGGTTTAGCATTCATTATAGCTGAATGCATGTTATAGTGGTCATCCCACTGTTTTGTTACACAGAAAGATTATTGTTTCAGCATGTGATAAAGATTATATGCTCTGTCACTCAATTTGTATGATGAAAACCAGTCTGGCAACATGAAGAAGCGAATGATCTATTCACTGTTTGGCCACAGATATTATGTGTTGAATTTATCCATGCGCCAAGTTCATGCTCTCATATAGAGTGGCGGGCCATCTGTGAAGGTGGGATAATGGGACAGTTTGGGTGTTTTTCCACTGCAGCCCTTAGATCCACTGCAGCCCTTAGGGGGGGGAGGAAATGGGGCACTTCTAGGGCCATCTGCTGGGACTCGAGAGCAGGAGAAGGTTTGTCCTTGTCTCTGCTTGAGATGCCCATGAGCATTTGGTGGGCCACTGTGTGCGACAGGATGCTGGACTAGATGGGCTGTGGCCTGATCCAGCAAGGCTTCTCTTATGTTCTTATGTTCTCTTATCCAGATCTAAGAAGATCTGGATCTAAGGAATGGGTACATTCCGTAGATCCGGATTAAGGGAAGCACACAATGTGTTTCCACGGGAGTGGAAACACCTTTGCACCCATCTGGGGAATCCGGATCTATCCCCTAAGGGTTGGTTCGTTACCCCAGGTGTTTTGGGGTGCAGTCTTTGAATTCACTTCGAAGTCACTTTGAAGTCATTTCGAAGTCAACTTCAAAGTTACTTAGAAATCACTTTGAAGTGAACTTCAAAATCACTTCAAAGTGACTTGGAATTGAATTCAAATTGAATTCGAATTGAATTCGAAGCCAATGTTGAGGGGGGCAAAGGTGCATCCCCTCCCCCTAGCCTCCTTTGGATCCCATTGCCTGTTTCCAGTGGAAACAGGCTCCCTTTAATCCAGATTTTCTGGCAGAAGACCCCATTGTAGACCCCATTAATGGGGTCTACAGAAAATCCAGATTAAAGGCCAAAAAGATCTAGAATTCCCCCACGGCAGTGGAAACAATCGGGTCCCAAATGGGTGCCGTAGTGGAAATGGGGTTATCCAGCTCACACCCAAATGGGTCCTAAATGGGTGCAAAAATGGGTACTTTTGACAGTGGAAAAACACCCTTTGACTCATCTTACCCCTCCAAACTGGGGCCCATTCTGTTGTTCTGGTGTCTGATAGGTTGAAACAAAATTTTCAATCACAACTTCATTGTACTGCAGTCCTAATAGCAAGCTAATGGTGATTATATAAATAAAGCTTGATATAATTATATATATGCCTTGATTTACAAGAAACAGATTAAGATATTAGTATCAGTGCAGATTTTCCCTACATAATCCATTCGAGATTACAGAGAGAAAAACCTTTGAAAACTGGGCCTAAAGGACTTTTGCTTTTATGGCAAATTCTATGACTGATTGATTGCTTTTTGTTTTTAAAAGGGTTTTTCAGGTAGTGGCTCATACCTAAATGGAAGATTATTCCTGAATGATTCCCATTTTGTATAAATTTTCTGCAATGCTAATACTCATACAAAAAGTGTTTGGGTTTTCTAGAATAGATTATAGACCAAAAGATCTGGCTGTGCCCCATTAAAAAGTACAGAGTGGTGCAGTTATTTGCCTTTTATTGTCTGCTTCTTCCAACATAGAAGGAAGATGCTTTCTCTAACATTTTGGAAAGTAAATGTTTTGAGAAATTATAGGGATTATACCTGTAATCCTTTTATACTTGAAATTGTCCCACACTTACGCTGACTAGTTTCTCACAGATGTTTTTTTTTCAATTTAAATTTTTCAATTTATTTGCTAGTTGTTAAACTAGATATATCTATTTTTCAATAAGAATTTGAAAAGATACGAGATAAAATGATATATGTGAGACATCACAAAGCTACTTATTAAAACTAAGAATCAAGAACTATCAATAACCTGAGTGCTGAAATTGAGAAGCAAACTGGTTTTAAAAATCCTTGGCTGCAGACTGTAACATATTTTTCTTACTGTTGCGTAGCACAGCATGAAACCAATAAGAAGAAAACTTTCCTTGTGCAAGTAATTGCGTTTAGCATAGACTCTTAAATGGTTCCTTGTTGAGCCAGTACAATATTCACCATTCCTATATTAAAACTTTTATAGCTCTATAACTTGGAACCCTCTTTTGGGGGGAAGGGAGGGTAGCATGACGTTCAGCCAGTTTACTCGTGACCCTAAATCATGATTTAGAGTTATGTAACAGTGCATCGTCAACTGAATCTGATCATAGCTTTGGGCCTCAAGAGCTTCTTGTCCCACTTCCCTTACATAGCTTATCATTGCGTACAGTCCAGGAAAATAAAGCCCACCAATAACCTCTTTCATGGCCCATGGTTTGGCTTTTTAGTGAACCTAACTATGGTGCCACCTGTGATACCTTGAATTCTGATCTTTATTTACTCACTCTATACTCTTATTGTAAGATTGGCCAAGGTAGCTTGCAAAATATACCAACAGTATCATAAAATAATGTAATAAGCAACATTTGCAAAACATTGAAGTAGCATGCCCACAATGTATCTAGCAGATATATTAATTTTCTTTTTAAGTGTTCTCCAGCATTTTATAGCTTCTGAATGCAGTAGAACAATGCAGTTTGGTAACTCAGGCACATCAATGGGTTCTCTTCAACAGATCCAAAGCTGCAGGGTCAACAAGCAATAACAAATTATCTAGACAGCACTGTAATTCAGTTTTAGCACTCGTTATCAACGTTTATGTAACAAACCACAAATTACAATGAATTTACTGTAACTTTTGCAAGTGCTGTTTTGAATGGTTAATGTGGGATTGGATGCATGCTCATGCAGTTATGGCAGAGGGCTTGTCATACTCTTGACAATAAACAGCCTAAATGTAAACCCCAGAGATCTGAAATTGTTTTGTGTTTAACGTGTCCAAGTATCACACTTGTCCGCAAGCAGTGCTGCTGAATCTGCACATCATTTTAGTGATGCATACCATAGGACTGAATGTTGGTGCTAACACTTTTTTATTGGGAGACTTTTACTAAAAATACCTAATTTAATTGCTTCAAACCATCAGTAACAAACCAGACAGTATCATTAGCCCAGGTAATTTTATACATTTTTAGATAAGTATTTTTAATGATTGCGATCACTTGGAAAGAACTTGCTGGAATTGCTGCTCTAATCTGAATTGGGATTAAGGAGGTCCTGAATCACAGCCTAGCAACATTCAGCCCATATGCTCCACTAACAAGACCTTGTTTGTAAGCACCATCTTGTTGGGAGCCAAGCATGAGAATCTTCCTATGTTTGTTTCTGCCTTTAATATGGGATTTGAGACTGTTCTACTCTTGATGGGTTGTTGCTTGTTCTTGCTATGTTGCTTGATATTAAATTATTTGTATCTATCATCTACAAGAAGAACAAGATTAAAAAAACCTCCAAACCCTACAAACATCTTTGGGCCTAGGGGTATAATGCTACGAACCTCAGGCCATCACGGAGAATAGTCCAAATAGCAGCTCTTTGATTAAAGCTTTATACACCTATGAGAAGAAAGAGTTATTAACTGAGTGCCTGGAAAATGTTAGAGCCAGGAAGGTTTCCCCAGGTAGAGGTTTCACAGAGAGGGCAACCGTGAAAGATCTGGAACCCTGACACTTGTAGCTTTCCTAGACCCAGCTGGTGAAGAGGAGTTCTGTTACTGAGTGTAGGATGCAAGCCATGTCAGGCATTCTCTTAGATACTGAGACTGCGATCGAGGGAAGGCCTTTAAACTGCCATATACAGGATCTCAGTAAACATCTTGCTACTGAATCCTGCACCAAGTCCAGTTTCCAATTACATATAACTACAGGAATTTAAAATAGATTTTATTGAGTCACAGGTCAGTGACAATAGACAGTGTTCCAACTGGATCATCAACCATGGCAAATCAAAGGCATCTGGTGCCACTAAATTATTTACTACAATGGTTGACTGTTTTTCAAGAACATTAGTTCTTTTTTTCTGTAGCACAAACAGCTTTGGACCCTAGGATATGAGTACGACTAGGCTTGCCATATAGAATAGAGGACGTGGCACCTATATCTTACATAAAAAGGAATTTCTCAACAGATGATATTTAGAACCGATGCAACATCTGCTCGAATTTCATTTTTTGTGTGTTCAGCAGCAACCTGCCTCTGAGAATATCCCTGTTTTCTCCCTACAGCTTGAAGAGCAATCAAGCACCTTTGGGTGGCTGCTATGATCAACATGTGTTTCCTGCCATTGCCCCAAAGAAACTCCACTGTAGTTGTCATAGGTTGCTTTCCCATCCTCCCTGTCCTACAGAAGTAACTGTCGAGACCTTTTCTGATGCTTTCCCAGCCACAGCATCCCCCCAATGTATTTTGGGACGGTTTTGACATGTACTTTTTAATGGTTAAATAAATATGTAGGCAAAACAAATAGTGACAGAGTAGAGGTACAACCTCAGGAGTGGGCACAGCCGCTCATTCCCAGCCGCCTGGATTTTCTCATGTTCTTCCCTCAGTGTTGTGGTAACTTTGCCATTTAAGAATAAAGAGTTAAAAAAAAACCCCCAAGCTTTATCATGTAAAGGGAAGCCCTTGGGTGTTTTTCCACTATCACTTAGTACCCATTTTAGCACCCATTAAGGACCCATTTGGGTGAGAGCTGGATGACCCCCATTTCTACCAGGGTACCCATTAGGGAAACATTTGTTTCCACCGCGCCTCGGGAAATCTGGATCATATGGGTACTTTTTGGCCTTTAATCCGGATTTTCTGTAGACCCCATTAATGGGGTCTACAATGGGGTCTTCAGCTAGAAAATCCGGATTAAAGGGGGGCTGTTTCCACATTAGTTTGGCAATGGGGTCTAGAGGAGGCTAGGGGGAGGGGGCACCCTTGGGGGGGAGCCCCAAAACCTAAGCTTCAAAGTCATTTCGAAGTCACATCCAAGTCTGTGCAAAATAGCTCCGGAGCGTCTTTGAAGTCTGTGCTGATCTTCAGAGTGAACTTTGAAGTCACTTCAAAATTTACTCTGAAGATCAGCACAGACTTCAAAGACGCTCCGGAGCTATTTTGCACAGACTTCGAAGTGACTTTGGAGCCGCTTTGGAGATTGCATCCCCTGTCCCCCCAAACACCTGGGGTGACAGGCAGACCCCTCATGATTTCCAAATGGGTGCTCCGGTGTTTCCACGGCAGGAAGGCCAACACCCATTGCTATTGGGTGCTAGACCACCCATGGAAACACATTGGGTACTTCCCTTAATCCGGATCTACTAGATCTGGATTAAGTGAAGTACCCATTCCCTAGATCAGGATCTTCTTAGATCTGGATTAAAGGAGCGTGGTGGAAAAACACCCCTCATTTCCTGATTCCAGAAAGAAAATCTTTCATGCATAATGGGAAATCCCCAAAACAGAAGCAGGAAGTTTCTTGCACATTGTTTGGACCAATCATCATCCCTCTCACCACATTGGTTTAGTAAATCCTCTGAAAAGAAAGGCGGGTAGAGAAGTGAATGCTTTGTTTTGTCTTTCATAACTTCTCACTAAAGCAAGATTAAAAAAAAGAAAGTCCCTATTGGGCCATCAGGAAGTTAACAGAACAGAGTCATACAGAACCCATTCAGGCGGCTGCAGCTACCAATGCTTCATCTCTACTGGGTTTCAGGGTGGATGGGCAGGGCCACCTAGATTAGGGATGTTCTTGGTCATCTTGGAAGACTCAGATTGATTTTTCTGGCTGTTCAGGAATTTCATCCATTAATAAGGTCAGCTCCTGTTCTAGTCCCATGACCAAAGCACATATAAATCAATGGAGAAAAGTATCTTTAGTGCCTCACAATTAGACATCTCCAAGCCCAAAGAAATAGTAGCTTCCACTCGTGACACATCAAGGACCTAGAACAATTTGTTTGAAAATACCCTCAGCAGGAGAAAGTTTTCCTGCCAAATGAGGCCTTCCCATGATGGATTTGTTCACTCCCAGGGGCAACAGAAAGATTTCACTGTACCTCCCCAAGTTCAAAGAGGTAAATGTATGTCCAGTGGTGGCACAGCTATGTTGGTACAGAAAATTTGCAAGGCCAACTATGGTAATTTTGATTGCTCTAACTTGACCCAGGTGATGGTGGTTCCCTCAACAAATCCTGCTTCCATGGTGACCACCAGTTTGCCAAGATCTGTTGTCTGAGGAAGGCAGGTTTCACCCACCATCCATAGAGGCTCAAGTTGACTACTTGGCCATTGGAGCTAGCTGGCTGCAAAAATATTCTTCTCACAGTGAACTTCAAGGGTGGTGTCACCTATTCACATCCTGTACACTGGAACATTCCCATTCCTGAGCAATGTGAATAGCATGTCTCCTGTGCTCCTAACAGTGGATATCACCCTCACCCTTAGTCATGATTGGACAAGGGGGCATCGTGTCCACTGTGCAAGGGTGGGATGCGAATTGACAAGTCCAAACCCTATCGGTGTCAAGGCACCACTCCCAAACTGATCCTGATGCCGCAGGAATGCTTGTGGATAACATTTCATCCACCCCCAGCAGGCAGGGATTAGGAATGGCTCAGAACACCTCAGGGGTACTGTTGCAAATCTAGGTGCAGATAATGCGTTCAGTACTGGACCTGATTTCCCAGTAAGTACAAAAAGACCCAAACTTCTCTTCATAAGACACGTGATGGAATATCCCATGTTTGACCATGAAATAAATTAGTCTGTGCTGTGGAAATACAGTAGCGCGCCACAGGTTTTGATTAAAATAAAGCACCTAAGGGAGAATCAATCTCCAAAAGCCTATAGTCTGACAGTCTGACACCCACTCCAGAATATGAGATCGGGAAAAGTAATGAATCATTCTGAGTGGGAAGTGGAAAAAAAAAGACCTATTGCTTTACAATTTTGTTGGATTTCAACAAAATGTTTGATCTTAAAATTGTGTGGAGGAAAAATATTGCCATTTTTCTTCATGAGTCAGCTTGCCTCCTTTTCTTGTGAGAGGAAAGCTGTCAAAACCTAGCATAAGAAGAACATTTTCGTCCCTTTTTGGGGAAAGATAAAGATTATATGCTCTGTCACTCAATTTGTATGATGAGAAATGAAAAAAGGAAAGGTGCTAAATTTCACCACAGGTGATAGTCAAGAAATGCAGATTGGTGCATGAAGAGGAGGTTTAGAAAGCTGATCTTCTTGATTTCCACACCCAGTTATGAGATCCATTCCTTGATTTCCTTGACTTCAGCCTCTGAAACGCTGGAGTGATAAGATTTGGCTTATATACCCTGCTTTTCTTACCCATTTAAGGGACTTAAAGCAGCTGCTCTTCTCCCCACAACAGACACCCTGTGTGTGTGTGTGTGTGTGTGTGTGTGTGTGTGTGTGTGTGTGTGTGTGTGTGTTAGAGAGAGAGAGAGAAAGAAAGAGGTGTGACTACCCCATGGTCACCCAGCTGGCTTCATGGAGGAGTGCAGAATCAAACCCCGTGACTGAGATATGAATCCAGCACTCTAACCACAAGTCCAAACTGGCTCATATTAGTGGGTTTTAATAATGAGAAAGTTCTTAGCATTAAATAAACCAGTTAACATCAATCTATCCTCTCTTTCCCTTGTTTAAGGGCATCCATTCATTACTTCCAGGGCAGAAGGGAGATATTGGGTGTTTTTCCACTGGTCGAAAGCACCCATTTGGGTATGAGCCGGATGACCCAATTTCCCCCAGGGCACCCATTTGGGACCCGATTGTTTCCACTGCCAGTCGGGAAATCCAGATCAAATGGGTACTTTTCTGCCTTTAATCTGGATTTTCTGTAGATCCCATTAATGGGGTCTACAATGGAGTCTTCAGCCAGACAATCTGGATTAAAGGGAGCCTGTTTCCACAAGAAACAGGCAATGGGGTCCAGAGGAGGCTAGGGGGAGGGGATGAACCCATGGAGGGGAGACCCGAAATCCCAGCTTCAAAGTGATTTCAGAGTCATTCTGAAATCATTCTGAAATGACTCCGAAGTCACTCCGAAGAGATCAGGAAAGACTTTGGATAGGCTGACAGCCGCTCATTCCCAGCCACCTGGATTTTCTCATGTTCTTCCCTTAGTGCTGTGGTAACTTTGCCATTTATGAATGAAGAGATTTTTTTTTTAAAAAAAATCAGCGCGGTCTGTTCGCTATTACCACAGACCGCGCGGACTTCCCTCCGAAGTCCCTCTGAAGCGATCGGCAGAAACTTCGGAGTCTCGCCGCCAGTCTCTCTGAAGAGATCAGCGCAGACTTCGGAGACGTTCCAAAGGGACTCCAAAGCAGCTCTGAAGTCTGCGCTGATCTCTTCTAAGGGACTTTGGAGAGTGCACCCCTGTCCCCGAGATACCTGGGGTGACGGACAGACCCCTTGGGGGTCAATCCGGATTCCCCAGATGGATAAAAGGTGTTTCCATGGCAGGGAGGTTAGCACCCATTGCTAATGGTACCCAGCTAATGGGTGCTACACCTCCCGTGGAAACACATTGGGCGCTTCCCTTAATCCAGATCTACTTCTTAGATCCAGATCTAAGGAGCATGGTGGAAAAACACCCATTGAGGAATCTGGAGGACCTTGATAAGCTGGACTCCATCGGAAATTGCTTTATCATATAACTTCAGAGATGTAAACCTTAATGTAAACAAAAAACAGCTGCTTAATTCTTATTTGCAACTCCACACCAAATTGCATGAAGGTGGAAATATGCTGACAAATGTATCAGTTCAACATTAGTCAATAATGATAAATGGAATTATAACATCACCACAAAAGGCCGTGCAAAGTGCAAGAAAAGAAAAGAAAGCTCTTCAGTTATGGAGAAACTGCCTGGAAGAGATAAAAAATAAGGCACAGACCCCCCTGAAAAAAAATTCTAACAAAAATGGATGGAAATACAGAAGATAAAGAACCCTAAAATCTCTGGAAGAGAGAGGGGAGGGGAAGGAGGGAAAATGCAAACATCAGTAATATATGTGTGTGTGTGTAGTATAACAAGTGATGCAATAACATTTTTAAAAATAGAAAAAGAACAGCCAGGCTCCACATGTAGATACCATCCAGTTCAGAGTCCAGTGGTCATTTAATGATCAGGACTGGTAGGGAATTTTCACTCAGAAGCCTCTTCTTTGACCTCTCCATTTTGATCTGCAGTGATAGCCTTTCCATTGAGAAAGTCAAGCAAGACTGTATTTTTTCTCTTTAAGAAAAGCATGTGTATCTCACAAGGCTGGAGGATAGTGAAAACTATGAACATAATCACACAGTGGCTCACCAATTGCTTTTCAAGCAGAAGACAAAGGCCAAACCTTCAGCTGCTCTCAAATCCCTGCCATCTGTCCTTTAAAGTCATCTCTATCTGTCTCTCCAACCTGGAGGAAGTACTTAGGCATCTAAGTTCCTGTTTAAAGGAACGCCTTCTTCCATATTCACCTGCCTGTGCCCTAAGATCTGCAGGGGAGGCTCTCCGGGTTGTACCACTACCCTCAGTTTTAAAAAAAGGTAGGCACCCAGGATAGGGCCTTTTCAGGGGTGGCTCCCAGATTACGGAATAGTCTCCCCCCCTGAGGTGCATCAGACACCTTTACTTTATGCATTCAGGAGAGCAGTGAAGATGCATCTCTTCACCCTGGCCTTTGGCTAAACAAGGAAATGATTTTCCTCCCCACATTCAGGCACTGTTATGGTTTTAATGCTCATTTTATATGTTCACTGGTTTTTAATGTTGTAACCCATCCTGAGACCTTTGGGTATAGGGCAGGATAAAAATTCAAACTGTGCTAGAGTATCTCAAGTGCGTATAGGTGTTGAACAATTAAAACTGCTCCACACCTATACCAGCAGCCAGACTGGAGGCACAAATTTGGAAACCTATATCCTATGTTTTCTTTAATGATCCAGATTTGCGTTACATTTTCATTGTGTGTTTGTTGCATGTTATGTAACTCACTTGTAAGCAAAAAAAAAAAAAAAAAGTGGAAGAGTTGAGTTCCAAAGCCAAACCATATCATACATTCGTGCCCACCAAAACGTTCCTTGAGACTCGCTGAAGAAGATGGCTAATTGAAGAGTTTGTTTTCTGCTCTCTGGGCTTGGAGTAATTCTCCTTTACTTTCTGGCCTCTGGTCCAAGTTTGTACACCTTCTTCTTCTTCTTCTTCTTTCCCTCTCCTGCTCAGTGTAAAACAGAAGTAAGGCACAACAGGCTTCATTCTGGAATCAAATATTCTGCCCTTTCCTATGTTCTTCTTGTAACTGTTGCCCAAAACACTTTGATGGGTTTTCCGTATGGTGATTCTGTCATACATTATACTTGGACACCAGTGGCTGAACTTGTATATCAACAATAAGTATTTCCCCCCTTTCTTCTGTTGAGGTCTAACAACCTGAAGCTTAAGTATAGTATACTATACAACCGCTTGCACAGAGTAAGCAATAACACCATAGAAGCCACATGTATTACCTGCTTTTCCTTACTGAAATGTTAATTTGAGGTGCCACTGCTAAGATATGGAGGCAGTCTATAATATCAGTGCATTGGTAGCATGCAATTTTATTCTAGACCAGAAAATGATCAATTTCAAGCAGTGTCTACCAACAAGCCTTGTTCTTTTTTTAAAAAAAGCTTTCTCTCTTTTCAAGCAAAAGAGTTAAAGAAGGATGTGACACAGTCATTTGTCATGTGCTCTGCACAAGCTAAAAATAATGCTGACATTTGGAGAAGGTACATATTTTCACCAAGGTTTGTCTGTATGTGAATTTTACTAAGAGCAATCCAGTATGATATTGAAGTATCTGAAACCTTTCCTCTGCTATTTCACTCCTACCCCCTGCCCCCTAGCTAGTTTCTGGTTAAACCTCTTCCTGCTTTGGTTCCATTAAGGCTGAAGCAAGGAGTTGATCGGCAGCCCGAAAGACACATCATATATTGTAAACCATTTGGGGCCTGAACTTGGATGCTTTTGCAACACGTGGCGTGTGTGAAAGGTAGTTTGGAGGAACTCATTTGTATAATGAATTCATCCCATCCCAACCAGGATCAATTTTATGCTAAATTTGGTAAATTGATAACCAATCCTAATTACAAACATTTTGCCATGCTCACTAAACTTAAAGCAAACTTCACCTAAACATTGAATCGGAGCCACACAGGACTGCCTTCAGATGAACTTATTTACAGCCGATTCTGTATCATGGTGCTTGAAATGCAAGGTATTTTCATCTCCTGGAAAATCAGTGTGATCTTAATCAGCCTGAAATTTACAGACTTACTCATCACTCTGCCCTATGGTATCATCTCACACAAATAGAAATGGCAGTTCCATTTCAGAGGGTCAGTCTACAGTAGAAAGGCACTATGGGAGGGTATTAGTTGGCCTTTTAGCACCCTTGTCAAGTGCTAAATGCTTTCACTTGGCTTTATTCTGGAATATATCCCAAAAAGGAACCTGCTGCCTGCATGCCTGTGTAGACTAAGGAAGGCCCCAAGTGAGGCCTGCCATAGTCTGCATTAGCATGTGGATAACAGACTCTTATCCTGAGATATATCCCAAAATAAGGCCAAGTGCAAAAAAGGCCCAGGTCTATCATTATACAGGAGAAATTCAGTATCAGTGATGGCTGCTTTTGGGGGAAAAAAACTTCATAGAATTCTAAGAATGTTCCAAATGAACATACCACAAAGTCAGAAAATACGCTTATTACATGATTTTTCAGGTTTCAATACTGGAATAGAAGAATAAAAACAATTAGATCTTTTGGTGGCAGTAACCCAACAATGGACAGTGCTTAACTGGAAATACGTGTTGAATCTTACTAAAGCAGAATGGTATAGAGCAGTATAGAGACTTGTGATGAGTATCTTTCAGTGAAATATTTAAAATGAAGTGGATAACATTCACTTCATTTAGACCAATTTGGAATCCATGATAGAAGAACTGACTGGAGATTTTTCCAGGATTTGGTTGAAAAGATTTTTTTTTAAATAGATGGTTAATATAAAATTGTGTTTAAAGCCCAAATGACTAAGACTTCTTTTAAAAAATGAAAAAGGTGTACAGGTGCCTGAGTGGGACACGGAGAACAGGGTATCTTTTCCTTCATTTTATTTGTATGTTCTTTGTTTGTATGGTTTGTGTTCTGCTTTGTATATTTGTTTGTTGCTTAATATTTGTAAGTATGTTAATAGAAAATAATATGTTGAAAAAATATGAGACTGAATGAGGAAACTGGAACCTTCACAGTATTTTGTTGGAGATGATAACACTGAAACGAGTAAGGAACACATTATTTTGATATCTGTGGAGCCAAGACTTACCATTTGATTAGAAGCGTAGTATCTTCAGCAAAGACAACTGATACATTCCTGAGGACTTGATAAATGAGTGACAGGGCCTTTTCTGTCACAGCCCCCTGACTTTGGAACAGTCTCCCAGCAGAGATTGTGCAGTGTTGAAAGCAATGAAGCAACTTTTATTTGCAGTATGTGTATGGAATTGGTACGCATGCTCTATTAGGTCTTTCTCTTGCTACTGGCTGTAGTTTGATGCTGCTTATTTTGGATTACAACCAATTAAGACTTAATCCTGGAACCAGACGGGACTGAGGTACACTATATTACAAGTTTGTCTCAGTCATAGCACAAGGCATTCTATTTAGGAAGAGTCGCTGTCTTCACCTGCCACAGCTCTTCAGTTTCTTCCTACTCCAGATCAGTTTCCTTCGACACAGCAGGTTACAGCTATATCTGATGGCATCCTTGGAGTGGGTGATGTATCGCTCTTCTCAGTACCCAGGAGGCAATCTCTTGTTCCCTGCCAAGGTCCCATTCCTGCCTTAGTTCCCAGAGCAATGGTTCCAAAAGAAGGAGAGACAAATTTGTGGGATGGTGTGGATAAGAAAATTAAGGCCACCCCCAAGGAGGAGTTTGAACCCATGTCCCTAGCTCTCAAGACCTCAGCCAATGTGTCTATATTTTCTAGGACTGCGCTCCATTGGTCCAGTGATTCAGATGCTGACTATGGTATTTTCAGGGAAAGCATGACCATCTTGCGGGAGATGAGGAAAGTCCTTGCCCTTTGTACAGACTCAGGCCTAGATGCCATGATATTTTAACTGCTGTTTTTATTGTTTTTTACCCCTGTTGTTAATGCTCTGTAAACTCCTTTATTTAAATGAAAAGTGGTATAAAAATATTTTAATAAATTACTCAGGAAACCCCAGCGACAAGAAAAAGATCTTGCCTTCCACATCACCCCCCCAGGGTACTCCCAAAGATCGGGATAAAAGGCCAGCGGAACTCTATGAGGTCTTTTCATCCCAAAGGCAAGGAGAAAGGGGCACTGGTCCCAGTAGTATTTGAGTCCTAGGATAACAGCAGAAGGGGGGGGGCTTTGGCCCTCCTTGAAGAAGGAAGACTCAATTTTAAGAGTCACAGGGGGTACATAAGATGAGTAACTACCAAAAAATTGCTTTCTTCTGCTCTACATCAACAAAAAGCTTTGGTCACCAATAGAAGAAGCACCAGCTCTACAGCCATTTGTTTGTAGTTTGTGTGCAAGGAATAAGTATTACTATGGTCACGCTGCAAACTTTCCATCAGAAGAAAGGTATCTTAGAGCAGAATGAAACCAAGGGGTAAAATTTCATCCTGTAATACTTCATAATAGAGTACTCCATACACATGAGTAGTGGTTGACATGTTCCCATGTTGAGCAGACAGAGACAGAAATCTACTTTAGTGCTATTAAAGAGGCATCTGTCCCAAAGAATAGCATATTGCATGTAAGAAAACTGATAACTCTTATTGTGAGAAATTGCTGGGGGTAGAATAAAAACTGATCTCTCTTTCCCAGTTCAATTTACCTTGTTTCTGCATCTGCTTGCACTGTTTAAGACACATTTTGAAGAAGACCGCAAGTCAGGACTTTTTTGTACCTTTACTAGCTGCAATGACCAGCAAACTTCTTTGAAAATTACTCAGTGTTTCCCCAAGTGCTGGGTAAGTGCAATCGCCATGTTTGCCTTGCTGTGGCAAAGGCATGTGTGGCACAGTTGAGCCTATCCCAGGCTCCACTCAACCAGAAAAGGTGCAAAAATAGTGTGTGGTGCTGTGCTAGCCATTCAGCTCGCATAACTGTGAGCCCATTTTAGTGCTCCACAGCTAAACACCTGGGGGGATGCTCTGGCACACATGAAGGTGCTTCTGGGATAGAAGTGTCTTTGTGCAATGCGTATGCTCCATGTAGAAGCAAACTTGGATTGTCCCGCTACCCTCCATTTATAAACGTGACACCTTCACACACACTGGACTGACAAATTTTGCTTGTGTGTTTAAAAAACATCTTGTAGAAGAACTGCAATTGGCCAGATTGTTAGCACTGTAACAATCTTTATTCTGTTATGGTGAAAAACTATGTATATAAATTTAATTGGATACGTCATTGCCTATTTTTCCAGGTAGGTAAAGGAAAACATGTTACTATATCCAAGATTTGTCAAAACACCATACTCAGAGAATGTAAAAAATTTATTCAGTCTAATCCAATGTGATTTCAAATTATACTACTAAAAACATTTTAACAGCACGGTAACCAGTAATGACTTTTGCTAATGAGTTTAAAATTAAAAAGCACATTATTTTCACAGTACATTTTCTAATCATAAGATAAACAATGGTTTCAGCAATTTTACCACAAAAGAAATTCCAAACCAACCAAATCACTTTGCAGTTATATTCAGAGAGTTTAAAAACCAGCAAGTAATGAAGGCCTGGTATATATACAGGAAAGATCACCTAGGATACTTATTTTTGTAGTAAGAGTTCCTGCAAGAAATGCTTTACATTGCTTAAAACATACCTTACAGAAAACTAGTGTTTTTCAGGACACTGATGTAAATATAAATATATTTACACTATTTCTATCCAAAGCCCTACTGCCTTCCACCCAGTGGTGTACTTTTTCAATAGTTCTATCAAGAACGTAAAGCGTTAACATTATGCTTTAGAACTTTCCGCATAAACCAGTGCTAGAATACTAGCTGGCTATTATATACAACTTTTATACATTTCTAAAATATTTTAATATTTTAAATAATGCTTACTACTGAAGTATTTCTTTAGCATATATTATTGCAAGGCCTTTTTTTTTTACTTATTTGTTCCATTTCTAGTCAAAAACTCTTAGTTACCAAAACTTAAAAAAGAAGGTATGCTTATTACTGTTCTTCATGCATTTAAAATATTTGAATCTGAATGTCATTTGACAGTTTCCAAACGGGGGGCATTTTAGCACTTAACTTCTGTGCCACAGTATTCCACAGAAGTTAGAAATGGCACTACCCACAACTTACCTGGGGCCCCTGGCAGCAATATCTAGGGCTATCTGCATTGCCATAGCAAAGGCTGTGGTGACTTCTGGCATGTGCTTGGCCAATGCTATGGCAATTGTGACACATGACTGCACAGCTGCAACGTCTTGTCCCTATGCAGCATTCACACAAGGAAGTAGTGGGAATGCTGCTTATGGGCCTGCACCAAAAGCCCCCTACAGATGGCCCCACACACTCTGGGCTGCTTCGGGATGGAGGAAGCACGGTGGTGCGCAAATGCAGCATCCCAGAGCATGCGGAGCTGAGTGCAAAAAGGCCCAGACAACAGTACTATACGTATAAATCCAGGATGACTTCCATTCATTATAATTTGACTAAAACTGAACTCAACATTGAACACTGATAAAGTAATTCATACTGCCTAGAAAAACTATAGGATTATTTCCTTATAATATTTTTACGTTAGTCATGACCCATTCCAGTAAACCCATCACAGTGCTTGGGACAGGCTATACCTGTATATCACAGAGAAACTGAAACCTATGGTCCAGCCCTATGCATTTCCTTTAGTCATACCACCAAGATCAATTACCGGAAAATAATTTCAAAACACAAACACTAATGTGTCAGATTAGTCATATTTCTTTTTCTTTTTTTTTCTGTCTAGGAAGGTCTGCTCCTCAAACCAACAGTCTTAAAATGGTTACATTTATACCTCTGTACACAGCCACATGTGTCTCCAGTGCTGACTTTTGAACCCTTGCTGCTATATTTACCCTGCACTAATAATAGTTCTACAACCTGCCTGCGATTCTACAGCATAGCATACTGGCACAAAGCAACAGCTCAAATACAGCTGCAATTTGTTAAACACAGATTGTAATTCAATATTTTGAATTTCACAGGTGGCAAACAAATATATATGCACTACTGTGCTACGTGCAGTACAATCACAGAGCCAGACAGAATTGCAGTCTGCTGGTGTTCAAAGCCCTTGTAAAAACTAGGCCAGCTCCTTTTAAAAAAAGAACTAGCGATATGGGCTGTTTTGATAGGGCATGTAAATGACGGGAAAGAACATTAACTTTTGCTGTAAGTACCTTTTAGGCCTCCAGTTTTATATATATATATTAGCTTTAGGAATAAGTGAACCCTTATAAACTATAACATTTCAGGATTCTACTTGGCAACCATCTATCATTTTTAAAATCTATTTTATTGGCCCATGTTGCAAAGTACTGTGCATATCCTGCAATAAACATACAAAAGATATCCAATACAGTCAGCACGCAATTTATTAATTTCACAAATGTTTGGCTTGTTTCAGAACAAAGCAGCATTTGCCCACCCCACCCCCCCAAAAAAAATCATTTATCTGTCTTTCACCACAAAGGAAGGCAACAATGAGAACAAATCACGTTCTTAGGATCAACAACTATGGATGCTTATTCACCCTGCCATAATGCCATTTATTTTCTACACTGGGGACAAAAAAATCAGCAGCCTAATCTCCAATTTCTGCTGCTGTAACCAATGAGCAGAACTGGTACAATTCTGTTGAAAAAAGTAATGAGATTTTCAAGAGTCTTGACATCAACCGCCATTTAGGCACCTTCTTGCTCAGGGTAGTTTAAAATTTTCCGATGAGCCTGTCGCAAATATTGTTGCTGTTTGAAATATACCTTAAAAGCTCCTTTTATAGCAACAAAAGCTATTCCACCCTAGAATAAAAGGGAACAATTATTTAACACTGGTAGAACAAGTTCAGCATCCATTTAAAAAAAAACATATGCACATATACACAGAGAACTGTTAGGCTGTATTTTCTTGAAACATGTATTTCTCTGTCACAATGTAATATTGGCATGTTTCTATTACAAAAAGAAGAGTTGGTTTTCCCACCCCGCTTTTCTCACCCTTTAAGGGGACTTAAAGTGGCTGACAAAGCTTTCTGTTCTTGTCCCATAATAGACACCCTGTGAGGTAGGTGTGGTTGTGAGAGCTCAGAGCTGTGACTAGCCCAAGGTCACCCAGCTGGCTTTGTGCAGGAGTGAGGAATCGAACCAGGGGACTACAGACAAGACTCTGACACTCTAACCGCGCAATGACCAAACTGTACAATGAATTTACATTATCTTTTGACAAAGAATGAGGAGTGTCTGAGGACTAGACATTACTTTTTGTTTCAGAAAAGAGCAACCAATCTTTTGGGGAGTATCTGAAAATGATTGCCCCCACCCCCTGTTGCTTTTTTCATTAGGCAGTAAAAATGGGGCTCAGACACTCTGTGACTAAGAGCAAAAGTCCTCAGGTACTATGCTGAGAACCAGCATTTTGGGCATTCTTTTCTAAATAGTGTCCAGGAGCAGTTTTCTGATCCACATTTCAAAGGATTTTAATATGAATTTTAATGTTCTTTTTCTACTTGGGTCCTGAATATATTATTCTGGGCTACACCAAAACCACAGAGTACTACTGATGGTCTAAACTAAGGTCCTTTCTGCATTTGGTCTTATTCTGGAATATGTACCGTAAGAGGAGCCTGCTGCCCACATGTTAGTGCAGACTACAGCAGGGCCTGGGTGAGGCCTGCAATAGTCTGCATTAGCATGCGGACAACAGACCCCTAACCCAAGATATATTCCAGAATTAAGTCAAGTGTAGAAAGGGCCTAATTTAGAACTGAAGCCTCATACCAGCCTAACATTTACCCAAGTGTAGACTAATAAGGAAGTTAGTGCAGCACAGAAACAGTCTGAGCTGTGAACAAATCAACAGATTTAAGCCCTGTCTTCATCATGTGCTTACTTAAATAGAATACTGATCTTTACACAGCAGCAGTAAATTTGATATATAAACCCAATACAGAAGAAAGAAGTCCAGTCTCCTTCAACTCCTTCAACTATTAAGGATTTAATCATATAAAACATATGACATGATCTTACCAAAATTGTTCTTTGAAGATTAGAGTTAACACTGCTGAACATCAACTTGCCAACTATTGTAGCAATCGTGGGAAAGACAAGAGCTCCACACAAAATACGAGTTGCAGAGACATGATCTGCCAGAGGGTTGGCCTCAGCCGGGATACGAGGAACAGGACATCCAATCCCTAAAGAAAAATACCATTGCTAACAAAGAATCAGAGTGCACTGAAACAGCTGCATTCTAATTACCTTTCAACTTCATGGTCTGACTGACAGTTGTTTTCAGAAAATCATCCTATTCATTTGTTACCCTACAACAAACCTACGAAAGCAGTTTGTGGCAATTTACTCCCACATGAGTAGAAAGTTCTGTTCCTATTTATCACTGATGTTTATGTCGTCATTTCTGACAAGGCTTATATGCTGGATATAGTCTCTTTCAGCAGGGAATAAAAAAGAACTGGTTGCAGTTTTTAGGACTTACCTTCCCACATAAACACAACTAAGTTTAGAAATGTTGCCCCAAATATGATAAATTTACCTGGAAATATGCTGTTCAGTATCTGTAGTTTATTAGAATATTTGCGCCACAATCTTAGTACGTAGTCTTCCCAGCGAATCATCTTTCCCAATATAAGCATAACAGGGATGGTGGGAAGTCCAATTAAAAGGAATAAAGGATCGGCTCTTTCCATGACATCAAGACCTTCTTTATGACCCACAACCTGACAAATAAACATACCACGTGATCGTATTAAGAATATTTGGCTAAGCAACCAATTAGTATTTTACAATGAAAAAGAATGTACTATTTACATATTTTAATTTCAAGCATTATTGAGGCAGCATCACAGTCAAATACTTTAAAACAAGCACTGAAGAAGCATTGATCAAAGCACCAATACAAAACAATTTATACTAATAACAGCATCCAGTGCTATACACCTGCTTAAAATCTGACACCTGCTTTGTTGCAGTAACTCAAGAGGACCAGGCAATTATTTGGGAGGGGTGCTATTGGGGGAGGTCCCTAGGCATAATTTTAGAATCTTCTCTGTGGATGACAGTAGGCTATCACTGTAGGGTTATTTCAGCCTGCCTGTAGCCAAATGACCAAGGGAAGGGCTCCCCTCCTAGAACTGTATAAAAGCTTGCTCCACCCCTTCTAGCCCAGTCCACCTCGGCCACTGAGCCAGGCAACCATCAAAATGTCGTCTGACCATGATGCCAGTTATCAAGAATCTTTATCTGGTACGCCTCCATTTTTGTCTAGACTGGCTCTGCTGGGTGCTTTTAGCCCTTGGCATCTGATCGTTTACAATTGCCTTTTTGGCTTTGTTTGTTTAATTTTAGAGCCTATAGAGCCTCTTTTTCTGATCTCCTTCCCTTACCTGTTTTCAGTTAAGCACGGAGATCTTTGAGCTGCCGTATTCCTTTTCTCCCCCATCAGAGTGGGAGCGGTTCTTGGGGATCCCATCGTTGACCTATTTGCTTTGAATGTCTCGCGATCCGGATGCCAGAGCAGTGGGGACGGATGCCTTGATGTCTCCATGGCCCAGGGATCTGTTGTATGCATTTCCCCCAATTCTGCTAATTCTAGCTGTCCTCCGCAGAATAAGGAGGGAGAAAGCTCGGGTGATTTTCATCGCTCCCTTTTGGCCTCGCAGGCCGTGGTTCTCAACATTGTTCAACATGGCATCGGGATCCCCTCTCAGACTTCCCCAGAGGAGGGAGCTAGTTCTTCAAGGGGGGTCTTCCATCCCGATCTGGAATTTTTGAACTTAGCGGTTTGGAGAATAGGAGGTGTTCACTCCTAGACTCTGGCTTAGATAGAGAGGTTGTTGATACCATCCTGGCATCAAAGAGACTATAAAAAATCCTCTACATGGAGGATTTATAATTCTATGTGGAGGACTTTCTGTAGGTTTGCTTTTTCTAAGTCGATGGTACCAACGTCTCCCCCAGTTGAGATTGTTTTAGGTTTATCATTCAATAAGGAAGAAAGCAGGTGTTTGCCCTATCGGCCATTACCAAATTGCAGGATGGTTCTCCTATTCAGGTCAATGAGTTGATAGGCTCTTTTCTCAAGGGAGCAAAGGCTACGTCTCCTAAACCTTGTCACTGTTTCCCATCTTGTGATCCTCATTTGGTTTTAGGGGTTCTCACATCTCACCCTTTTGAGCCAATATCTCAGATCTCACTCAAGTTGTTGACTTTTAAGACTCTGTTTCTTGTGGCAAATACGTCTGCCAGGAGAGTGTCAGACATTGCAGCTCTCTCAATGGCAGAGCCACTATTGAGGTTTACTACTGAGGCTGTCATTTTACGTTTGGACCCCACATTCCAGGTGGACTCCACAGCGCTCAAGAGATCTGCCTTCCTTCTTTTTATCTGGAGCCGAATATGGAGGAGGAATGCAGCGCTCATAACTTGGATGTGAAAAGGTCAATGGAGTGTTATATTGAGAGAACTAGGGCAATTCGGAAGTCCCCTTCTCTATTTGTCAGTTTTCATCAGTTGCATTTGAGTGAGAGTATCTGCAATAACTCTGTCTCACTGGATTAAGCAATTTATTAGTATGGCATACCAGTTAAGGAACAGTGATCCACCAGAAGGTATTACTGCACATTCAATGTGGTCAACAGCTACTTTGGTGGCTTTTGCGATGGCTGCATCACTACAGGACATATGTAGGGCAGCAGCATTGTCTTTGCACATAGTTTATGAAGCACTACAAGCTTGACATCTTCCTTTCAGACGAAGCATCGTTTGGTAGGAGGATTCTTCATCAGGTGACACTGGTAACTGTAGGATATTTCCATTAAGGGCCTGGGTGGCTCATCAGTGGGGGTGGTTATATGGAAGTTACCCTCCCTAGGGACAAGAAGTTTTGGAACGTCCCTACCGTGATAGCCTACTGCCATCCACAGAGAACAACAAGTTGTTACTTACATGAAGGTTTGTTATTGTGGAATGGCAGTAGGCTCATGACCCTCCCTATGCTGTAACATGTTCTTGGTATCTCGCAGGATTATATGTTGCAGGCTAACAGCTTCCTTTGACAAATTGGACAAGAAGGGCAGAGCAAGCTTTTATATTAGGAGGGGAGCCCCTCCCTCAGTCTTCTGGCTACAGGCAGGCTGACGTAACCGTACAGTGATAGCTTACTGCCATTCCACAAGAACGAGCCTTCAAGTAAATAACAACTTGTCATTCTCTGGTGTAAAATTCCTGTATTTGGCTTAATAACAGAAAATGGTCAGCAAATCATTAAAAAAGACTTCCTAAAAGATGACAGTATTTTAAGGAGCTATTTAAATATTCATCTCCCCATAAATTAATGTGAAGCCCTTCAGTCTAAAGAATGCATAAAATAACCTTTGTTTGAATGTACACAACTTCACATAAATTGAAAAAAACATGAATTGCTACGCATACAACCACATGTGCATGCTCAACAAGAATACTGTTTTTAGATCAATAAGTCAAGTAAAGAACCAATTAAGTAACCATATTGTTAAGACAAGAGCTCAACAGAAAGCAGGCCTGCTTGTCTCCTATCTTCTTTCTTAGCACTTCCTTGCTCAAGAGAGATGAAAGAGAAGAGATTGAGACATTGCTTTGCTCACTGAAACTCTACATGAAATGTTTAATTAGACTGAGGGGTCATTTGAAGCCCTCTCCATCTGTTCTCACAATAGATTATGTTCCATACATGAGACTGTCAGCATATACACAGTCTACCTCATTTTATCAATGGAACCACTCTGGAAGGAAGGGCAGTTCAACAACAAGTGAACAAGTGAACCCGGTGATTCTCATAAGAG
This sequence comes from Aspidoscelis tigris stejnegeri, assembly GCA_023333525.1. Lineage (NCBI taxonomy): Eukaryota > Metazoa > Chordata > Lepidosauria > Squamata > Teiidae > Aspidoscelis > Aspidoscelis tigris. The sequence goes on along the minus strand of JALMGA010000002.1, from coordinate 81,745,345 downwards.
AGATGTTACATTAAAATCCCCACAGCCTCTAACTGATATTACATTAGCAACATTAATTCCTGACAATCTAGGTTTATTGATTAATCAATACTGACCATATCAAGAAGAATATTTAAAATCAAATAATGTATAAAATCAGCATTCAGACCGTCTGCCTCATTCTTCTGGATTATTGTACGTGGCTTGAATCTGCTGGTATATAGACAGCATTCCAGGAAGAAGAGTATCAAATGTTCCGGGACGGTGTCGCTACATATACAGTATCCTTTATGGTATGTTCAGTAAGTGACCAAACTTTGTCATGATAGCTAATTGTTCAAACCTAGCATGGTAGTTCTCTAGGTTGACATGTTGTCTAGAAAAAGCAAAGAATCTGTACAAGAGAATTCCTGCACAGTACTATGGTCTACCATTTCCACCTGCTGAAAAATAATATCTAAACAACTCTTTTGACATTAACAAGCTCAGAAATGTTTCACTCCACAGGAACAGGACATAAAAATGCAATTATTTAAATTCACTACTTAACATCCACATTCAAGCATGAAGCTCATTTCAGTAGTTCAGCTTTCATTAATGAGACACTGCTTAGACCTGCAGAACTAGTGCAGCAAAGTGAAGAGCTGAAAATCACAGAGACTTCAAATTAAATGTTGCCTCTACCCAGCCACCATTTGCCCATCTCATCATCTGATCACCAATAACCTTCCTTAAGGAGCTATTATACTAATTACCTCAAGATAATATAGATTAAGAACTGTGCAAGTTTGAGAGCTATATAATAGATAGGATGGAATCCAACATTTCCTGAGCAGATTTGTTGAACAGCCCCCTACTACGTTGGCTCTCCCTTTAACTCTACCTAACATCTTCAACAATCTACCCTCAAAGGTCTCACAAACAGCCAGGACAGAATTTGGGAATACAAAGATAATCTGCCAGGAGAGCGAGAAGAACTGCATTTTGCTCAAGAGCATTCACTACTAAATGCAACTGTTAATGCTGTATCTAGCATTTTGAGATATACAGTATAGAACTACTCTTCAATTGACAAAATACTAGATGGCTACTATTACCAAGAATGACCATAATACTGAATGAATGAATGAACTTTATTAATTAGTCAAATGACCAAATCAAGTTTACAAAAGATAAAATTAGATAAAACATACAAAAACATCAGATAAAAACATCATCCATCTATCCATCCATCCCATAATACTGATAACTACATAGAAGGTTCAATTGACATTGACAAAATCCTTTGCTGGAATTAGCCTGAACAGCTGCTCAAAGACCCAAGTTGGGAAGACAATCATAGCTGGAGAAGTAAATAATATACAGTAAAGTTGTAAAACAATGAGAGGAAAAGTAAAAGAGAAATCTGATCACCCTGCAACATTGAAGAACTACATCCCGTTAGGAAGAGTTCAGGGCAGCATTCACTTACAGAAGAAAAAAAGACTCCAAAGCAGCTTAGAGGTGGCGACCTCTGAATGCTATTGCCTTATTCCACATTAAAGGCCAGAAAATACAGTCCCAAAATGCACTCTCTGACCTCTAATATGGATTAGAGGCAAGAGAGAAACACCAGTGTCTGCGTCTTACCACCTTTAGACCCCTTTTGAGCTGCTTTTTTTTTAATTTGCAGTACAGCTACTCCAATACATAACTTTGAAATAAAGTCAGATGTGTATATATGTAGGCATACATTGGCAGATACATAAATCTTCTGAAAAGGCAAATGCCATGTGTGTAACAGCAGATGCTCAGATTTGTGGAGAAAGCAGATGAAAGAGTTGCTTCTCAGATGGGGCTTGTATTCTGTAAGCACATGCACGAAGAGAACAAGATGGGCAGAAATACTTTATCAGGTGAAAAGCTTGGAAAATGCGGTAACTGGTTTTCCAACTCTGGGATGTTTGCACTTACTTTAAAGGCGAAGCTCCAACTGCTCCTGAAGCAAAGGAACCGTCAGGGAGCTTTCCTGACTGCCCCCCCCCCCCCAGCAGTTAGTTGTCCACAACTTCACCAGGAGCGGCTAGTGAGCACCCAGACATGACATTTGCACTCTCATCTGGATGTGAATGATGCAACTGGGTGAAGCATCATAGCTGTGGTTGCACAGTCGCATACCCAATCACTGTGGCAATGTTCCAGTGCAAACCAGATGTTGCTGCAGCCATTGCTGTGGTGATCTGGCCAGGCTTGGCCATCCATGCCTGCAGTGCTGATGGGCTAGTTGAGCAGCACACCAGAACTTCAAGCATGAACGGTTCCCTTTGCTTCACTAGAATGGCAAATCAACAGGATGAGCAAAATGTGAACAGAAATCTCTTTAAGCCTCTGAAAGCATTTAAAGAAAAAAACCCTAAAAAGGAGTTATTCAGCAAATCTCTAGCACATAACTTAATATTCAGAAAGTTTATTTAACCTGCATCACTGTTACGGCTCCATAGGTGACAGCTGTCCAGTAGATGGAGCCCACCATTATTCCAGCTGCAGCAAATGGACATGCTTTTGAGATAAGGCGATCTGCCAGGTCTAAAACATAAACAACTGGACCTACAATGAGAAATAAGATTTCACTTTGGAAATAATCAAACTATATAAAGCAGACATATTTCAGCATTTACAGCTTCAGAAAAATAAACAGTAGTTTAACGAACAAGATATGTGGTGAGCCAAAAATTATCTAACACTTTTCATTTGTAAATCAATTCGGACAAAACATCCACCTTCTTTCTCCAAAGCTACTGTAACTTGCATGACCAATAAATTTTTATGCCTCCCTTCACTAAAATGATGCCCCTCCAAAGATATTTAAGACTGCTCTCAGCTGCAATCAATACTGCAACAACTTGGCCCTTTTCTAAACAGCTGGGATTAATCTATTACATTTATGATTGTTATACAGCAGCTACAAGTTCTATTAAAAGACGCAAAGAGAGAATAAAATACCAAGAAAAACAAACTTCTTGCATCCTGACCTGAAAATAACTTCTATTCAGCCTAGGGATGTGCGCAAATGTTCCAATTATTTGAAATTCAATCAAATTCTATTGAATGTGGACATTCAAACTCGAACAGAATGTCTACACATTTGAATTTAAACATTCAAATGAATTTTGAATGTTCTGAAACACTCGTTCAAATGATTCGAAAACATCTGAATGTACAGATATGTTATGTACAGATATGAACGTAGGTACGAATGTACACATACGAATGTACACATACGTATCTGTGTGCATCTCATATGTATCTGTATGCATTTGCATACAAAATGCATACAGATACCTATGACACATACAAATGTTGTCAACATCCAGATCTTCAAATTCAAATGCTGTCAACATTTGTATCTTCAGATTCGAATCTAACATTTGAACGAATAGATTTGAATGTATCTGATTCAAATCTGATTTTGTTGCATTCGGATTCTAAACATTCAAATAGAATCAAATGTTTTGACATTCGATTCCAATTTGAATGGAAAACAAACTTGTGCACATCCCTAATTCAGGCATTTTAATCCTCCACGTAATTAAAACTGTGAGCAGAAGACCGTTTGTGCTGTCGTTGTCAGATTCCACATGTTGCAGGCAACCAAGAAGCTAGTTTCATTTATATAGTATCTCATCTTTAATAGTTTTCTCTCCAACTCTTGCATTGACAAGGCAAAGCAGAACTGAGTTAGCAGTCCCACTCTCATTTAGGTTCATTATCTGAGAATTTAAAATGTCTGAATTGAGCTAACGCCTGGTGTTATACCTGGCCAGCTTCTTTCCTTCTGTTAGCCTCCCACTGTGAAGCCCTTTTTAAAAACGCACCAAAACCCCAGAAAGCTTTAAAGTTGTATATTTGAAGGTTATATAGAAACAGAATCCAAGTACATCTGCTTATATGTCAAAGGCAAAGATTATGCAGCTTTCACTCAAATTGTTATCTGTTTGAACAATACTGAAGACCAGTCACTTCAGAGGCCTCGGCAAGCTATGATAAAGAAGATAATAAAGGGCAGAGTAATATTGTGCTTGTACATGTTGAAGTGCATAATGGACATTGACAACCCCTGCAGCCGTATTGCCAAGGAGAGTTCAAAAATTTTACAAACTCAAATATAAATGCTGGCATTCTGAACTCTCCTTCAAGGCACAGTTAAGCGGATTGTTGTCATAAACATGGAAGATGCACAGAAATGGCAAGAGACAGCATAAAGCCAAATTTATTAGGATCTGCATGACTATAATTTCTTCAAAATGATTACTAATAAATTCAGGAATGCACATTATCTGATCATTTAAACTGCCATGCAGAGAAAGACACAAAAGCTTCAGAAGCTTAATAACAATTTTCCTCAGATTTGCTGAGTACTGAGAGGCCATCATATACACAGGGCCATAGCAAACACTCCAGGGGAAAAGGGCTAGTCGTCCATCCACCTGGGTGCCCTCTTCATAATACTAGAAAGATGACTTCAAAATCTCCACAACAGAGTCAGAAGTTATTTTTCAACGTGGAAGTGGAAATGTGAGAAACTGCTTAAACAGCATTCCAGGCAGCCCTCGGATGCCACTGGGCAATCTGGATCTACTGTGTTTTGGGGAGGGAGTCGGTTCCAGCTAACGTACATTTGACCCCCCATCATCTAATTTAACACAAAGGCCCTTTCTGCACTTACCTGCTTTCAGTCAGGATCAGTGGGTCAGACCCACTGATCCCGACCACATTAAGGTGAGGGTGGGGTCACCCTATGCTGGGGCCTCAAAGCTTGCACAAGCTTTGTGGCTCCACCCATATACCTCCAAAGGCTACAAACAGACACTCCTAGCCTTGGGACCGCTGGGGAGACGTGCAGATCTGGAGCCTACATGCATACTACATGGACAATTTAATCCAGTTTAAGGGCCAGACTCTGAATGGCACATACAAAGAACTGTAAATATGGAAGGCTTTCAAAAAGTGGTTAAAGGTATGCATTTTAGTGAAATCTATGGGAAGAAATATAGGTTATGAGGGTTTTTTTTAATGCCACGTCAACTTTGTGAGAGTAAGAATATCAAATAGTTTTGTATCTTCTGTTGTCACTTTGTCAGTTGATGCTATGGATTGCAAAATATGCATCGTTAAAATGTTCAGGTTACAGGAAGAACAAACTTAATTCTACTGTAATATACAATTGTCGAGCTCCCAATAGAAGTATCACAGGTGGACAAGGAACTGAAAACATGTGTTGGATTTACACGATAATCTTACCTAGTTTTGGAAATACTATTAAGTATTCTGCATTGCACTGAGGACAGGCAACTCTAGCCGTACTGTTCCCTCTCTGTTTTTCATCTACCCAGCGCTGTAGGCAAGTCTGGTGAACCCATTTCGTGGAGCCTCGGCACCTGCATGGTCTCACCCATTCTGCTGTTCTGTCATCTTCATCAGTGGCAAAACATACCCAGCAACTCCTGAAAATTAAGCACAAATCAAGCATCAGAAAAGTTCTGTTTTCGAGGACAGAAAAAATTATCTACTCTTCTGTATTGCTATCATGTTTAATCAGAAAAGGGTAAATTATCTTTGCAATATGTTAATCAAGTGCTGACCTTCTTGGTCCCACTTGCATATTTACTTCACACACACTGAGCAAAACAAATTTAGGAGTTATTCACAAAACCACCCCATGCCAAAAAGGTGTTATAAAAGCTGCTGTTGGTATCGATAAACCAGCCACTAAAGAAACTGGCAATTGCTTCTAGTTTCCCTAATTTGATTTGTATGGCATAATACTTTCCTAGAACAGAATCTCAGTGCTGTACATGGAACAACTGTATATAACCTCCTTTTCTCCCCCAAACCATCCAACCTCTTAGAGATGTTTCTTTGAAGACAATTTAGCTACATGAGAATATCATCTATGTATGTATACTAACAATATTCTCTCATACATATGCTGGTGTACTTATGGCCTTCATTATCCACATTTTCCATGGGTTTTGGATGATTTTCTGTCACTACCTCTAATTTTTCCTTTGACCCAACTACAGTTTCATCTAAAACAAACATTCAGGCTGTAAGTCCTTCAGAATCTGTACTGGAAAATTGTTGATTCAGATAGAGTAAGTGATGTGCATACCTGCTCCAATTACAGTATTAAAGATAAAAGTCTTGCATTTAGTGACCATGCAAGCAATTTGTACAAATGACCACCAAGTTTCCAATGGTATGTCTTGAAACAGCAAAACTGCATTGTAAAAAATATTTCCCCTAGCTTAATTACTTTTTCACTAGAAGTTTAGCACTTGAAGACCATCAAAGGATCAGGAATTCTATTCAAACAACAGTCTCCTGAATCTGCAGTTTATTTCCATACAAAACTGCTTGGAAACAAAAAAATCTTTATGAGCCCAGAATTCAAATCAGACAGATTTTAGTTATGGAACAATACCTAAACAGAATCCTATCCCAATTCACTTTTCAGCTTGTAACACTGCTACTGAGCCATATACAGTATATTAACTGTAATAATTATAGATAAACAAATGAAACAAACATTTTCCAGAACCACAATCAACTGTTTTTATGTAACTGGGTAAGAACAGAAGTTTTGCCTGCTTCTGATTAGGACACTAATTAAATCCACAAGGAAAGAGCAGCTGCATACATTTCCCCAAGTAACTTTACTCAGTGCAATGAAATTTACACAAGACAGATTCTTGGTCAGATGGGCCCCAGAAGAAAATCTGCAGAAAACAAATAATTATTTAAATAGTTTAGTCTTAATAAATTATATAAGCTTGAACACTTTTGCTACTAACTTCAGGATACACACAAGCATGTAGGACTCACTCGCGATTTTAAAAGCATCAACTTGAAATTACCCAAGGCAATACAATATATTTCAAAGGCTCCTATCTAGCTAATTGCAATTTGACTAATTGAAATGCTTATTAACTTATTTCATTTTTTGTCCATCCCCTTGCTTCCTCCTTTGAGAATGGGTCTACAGGGGGCCACATATGTGGTACACTTCCAGGAGTGGTTCTAACTAGGGATGGGCACGAATATTCATATTATTCGTTATTTGAATGAATTTGACCATTTCAGATTTGAATCAAATGTTGGCAAATTTGAAGGCTGACATTCAAATTCAAATTCAATGCTTGATTACATTCCTGAACCTGGGAAGTGGGAAAGCAGATGCCTCAGTTGCATCTGCAATGGATCCAGAGTGGATTTGAAGTGGATTGGGAGTGGATTTGAAGTGGATTCTGGGTGGATTTGATGTGTCCCGAGTGGATACGCATGGGATTTGTATCAATCATTCGCGTCAAATCGAATCCTACCGCATTCCAAGGGGATCTATTCAAATATTAATTTTCTTAAATATGACTTAATACAAATTGAATCCAATTTTTTTTTACTACATCCCTAGTTCTAACTGTAAAGCAGCACTGTGTAGATGCCCATTTTTGGAAGGGCTACAGATTCCAAATGCCTGTACCAGGAACAATGGAACTTTGGAACCAGGGGAGATATGTTATGAGAATTGAAACGAACCCCTGTATAATCAGAAAACTGAATTATATGGCAGTCCCTATGACCATGCATGCCAGACAATCTTTTACTAGATATATACATATATAAAGTCAAAATTGAAGAGCTGGGTCACTCAGCCAAAAACTGTGGACTTGCCTTAGGGCAGCGGTTCTCAACCTTCCTAATGCCACGACCCCTTAATGGAGTTCCTCATGTTGTGGGGACCCCCAACCACAGGGGCAGAGCAGCTGGGAGGTGGGAGGGAAGGGCTGTGGGAGACCCGTCACGACCCCTCTGAAAGGGTAGTTCGACCCCCAAAGGGGTCCCGACCCCCAGGTTGAGAACCACTGCCTTAGGGTAATACAATACTCAGAAAGGTCCAAAGTTCATACACATGATAGGAACAGCAAGGTTGAGAATAGCAAGCTTGTAAAGGCTATACTTTGAAGGTGAAAAATGTTTAATACTAATTTAAACGACTAAAATACAATGGATGCTATTGCCACTTTCAAATTCTTACAGCAATGGACCATCATGCATACTTTCTGAACTTCCATCCAATTCACTGTTCTACAGCTATAGTTTAAACAATAAATGGCCCACAAAAAGAATAACATGATATTCTTTATAATCTTAAGCCTTTAGCAAGTTATGAATAATGAATAACAAATCCCTTGCTTTCTGTCATCAGCTTCCACATGCTATTGAAAATAGCTCCAACAAAAGGAGCAAAATGAAACCACTGACACAGGGATCTTAGTTTTCTTGCCAGATTTTCCATTTTCTTGTATTGAATAAAACATTACCTTAGAATCAGGTCGCTACTCAGACAACAACCTAAAATAGAAGCAGCTGGCTAGTTCAAGTAAAGCATAGTTTCTGAAAAATTCGCTACCGTTATAAAACCGGGTCATTATAAGCAGAACAAATACACTTTCCCCAGCTCTAACCAGACTCAGAACGTTCAGAACAGAGATAGGAATTATTCTTTTTTTGGATGAAATACAGTACTTCTTTCTATATTTTTTTTAATGTATATTCTATTTTAATCTGTTGTTACCTGCCCAGAGACCTTTGGGTATGGGGCGGGATAGAAATGTAAATAATAAAATAAATAAATAAAATAATATATTACAGTAATAACTTGCTGTCCAGTAGAAGCCACTGTGTAATACATTTGCTTGCATCTGCCTTTCAACAGAAAATGTGGCAAGAGTAGGATTTCAGTGGGGAGTAAGATGATATCATTTCTAGTGCAAGGCTACCCCAGCCCCTCCCAGCTGCAAGGCCTGCTGGGAAATCCAGTTCCTGGAAAGGCCAAAGAGAAGCCGAGTGTTGCTTTGCCTTTAGCAGGTTCCCTTGTGCGTCGTCCATTCACCTCTTCCTCCCCTTTCTCTGATAGAGCATAAGAACATAAGAGAAGCCTTGCTGGATCAGGCCACAGCCCATCTAGTCCAGCATCCTGACGCACACAGTGGCCCACCAAATGCTCATGGGCATCTCAAGCAGAGACAAGGACAAACCTTCTCCTGCTCTTGAGTCCCAGCAGATGGCCTTAGAAGCACCCCAGTTCCTCCCCCCCCTCAGCCTGAAAGATGCACCTAGGCATTCATTCAAGTAGCCATTGATACATCTGTCATCCATAAATTTGTCTAACCCTACCTTAAAGCCATCTAGACTGGTAGCTGTCACCACCTCTTCCGGCAGCACATTCCATACTTCCCCCTGTCATACCTTATTCTCCTACCCATCAGCTTCATAGAGTGCTCCCTGGTTCTAGTGTTGTGCGATAGAGAAAAGAAATTTTCTCTATCCACCTTTTCTATACCATGCATAATTTCATATACTTCAATCAGGTCCCCTCTTAAACGCCGATAGCTATGGAGATGTAGGGTGAAATTCCCTAAATTTCACACCCTCTTTGGGCAGTTCATGTTCATCAAATAGGAATTTGACTCATACCTATTTAATTTGCCATCAAAATGCTCTTGGCAAGTCCTCAGCCTTTGTCTTACAGCAACTCTTGAAAGCTATTTAAAAACCCTATGCCTCACTTAAGTCTCCTCACAAAAAGAAAAAAAATGAGCAGAAGTGTTCCTCAGCCTCTACAAAAATCTGTTGGAACTTCCACATTTCCTGTTTTGATCACTACAGCAGTTCAGAAACTTAGAAAAAAAGGCTCAAAAATGATCTGAGTCTCACCACTTTGTGAATGGAGTCAAAACTGCACAATAATATCTATTATGGCTTTCAAACAGAAAATAAGATTTAGTAAACTGTGCTTGCAAATAAAAATCTAGACATCTAGATAGGTTTAGTGCCGGGGAGGCCAAATTTAGGTTGTTAGGTAGAAGACTAAAGTCCAGGACCTCCAGGGTTGCATTCTCAGAAATGCTACCTGTTCCACGTGCAGGACAAGCCAGACAGGCAGAGCTCAGGAGCCTCAATGCGTGGATGAGGCAGTGGTGTTGGGAGGAGGAGTTTAGATCTGTAAGGAACTCGGGAACATTTTGGGACAAGCCAAACCTGTACAAGAGGGACGGGTTACACTTGAACCAAGATGGAACCAGATTGCTTGCCAATAATATTAAAAAGGTTGTAGAGCAGCTTTTAAATTGACCCCTGGGGGAAAGCCAACAGGAGCTGGGCAGCATCCGGTTCGGGAGAGTGCACCCTCAAGTGAGGAGGGCTGGAAATATGCAGATAATGCTGAGCCAAGCGGGGGATTAGTGTCACATGTTCCTCAACGGCAGAATTTGGACAAGAGGAGTGAATATAAATGTATATATGCAAACACCAGGAGCCTTCAAGCGAAATAGGGGAGCTAGAAAGTTTAGTTGTGGAAAATAGGATTGATATTATTGGCATAACTGAAACCTGGTGGACCAGTGAAAACCAATGGGATACAGTCATCCCAGGTTACAGACTGTACAGGATGGACAGGGAAGGGTGACATGGAGGCGGTGTAGCCTTATATATTAAAGATGAGATAGAATCTTATGAACTGGAATGTCCAGGTGAGTCTGACTCTTCCACAAAAGCAGTGTGGGCAAAAATACCAAGCCAAAAAGGAAGTCTAACAATAGGGACATGCTACCGTCCTCCCAACCATACGCCCGAAGGAGATCAACAACTGGAGAAGGAGGTAAAGGAGGTATCCCATAAAGATAGGGTAGTTATAATGGGGGACTTCAATTATCCTCACATAGACTGGGTGAACTCCTGTTCAACTCAGGTAAGAGAGAGAAAATTCCTAGACCTGCTAAATGACTGTTCCATGGAGCAAATAGTCATGGAATCAACCAGGGGAAATGCAGTCCTGGACTTGATCCCAAGTAATGCTCAGGACTTGGTAAAGGATGTCACTGTAACTGATCCAATTGGGAACAGTGACCACAATGCAATAACCTTCAACTTAAATACAGGGAGTAAGTTCTTAATAAAGTCTAACACAGAGACCTTAAACTTTCATAAGGGAAACTTCCCCAAAACGAGGAAATTAGTAAAAAGGAAATTGAAAGGGAAAGTCAGAGGAGTTCAATCGCTTCAAAATGCATGGAGACTACTTAAGAACACAGTAATGGAAGTGCAACTAGAATGCATACCTAAAAGAAGAAAGGGGACTTTTAGGTCCAAGAAGAAACCAATGTGGCTCACATGTGCAGTAGATGAAGTCATTAAAAACAAGAAGAGTTCATTTAGAAAATGGAAGGCTTGTCCAAATGAGGAGAACAGGAGAGAACATAGACACTGGCAACACAAATGCAAGACAGCCATTAGGAAAGTTAAGAAAGATTTTGAGGAGCACATTGCTAAAAACATCAAAAGAAATAACAAGAACTTCTATAAGTATATCAGAAGTAGGAATCCAACCAGGAAAGCAGTTGGACCGAAAAGGGTAAATAAAGACACGGAGATTGCAGAGAGACTAAACAAAATTTTCCCCTCCGTATTCATGGAGGAAGACAGAAGACACATGCCAGTAGCTGAGCCTATATTTTCTGAAGAGTTAAACTGTACAGAAATAACCAAGGAAGAGGTCCTGGCATGTCTTAATAAACTAAATGTGAACAAGTCACCGGGACCAGATGGTATTCATCCAAGAGTCTTTGTGGGACTCAAATGCGAAACTGTCGAACTTCTAGCAAAAATATATAATCTTTCCCTAACATCAGGCTCTGTACCTGAGGACTGGAGGGTAGCAAATGTAACACCAATCTTCAAAAAAGGATCCAGGGGTGATCCAGGCAATTACAGACCAGTTAGCTTAACGTCGGTTCCATGTAAGGTGATGGAAACCATTATTAAAGACAAAATTAGTGTGCACATGGAGGAGCAAGCATTGCTGAACAAAAGACAGCATGGCTTCTGCAAAGGTAAATCATGCCTCACAAACTTGTTGGAATTCTTTTGAGAGTGTCAGTAAACATGGGGATAAAGGTGAACGAGTAGACATTGTCTATCTGGACTTTCAGAAGGCTTTTGACAAAGTCCCACATCAAAGGCTACTGAGTGAACTCATCAGCCATGGAATAAAAGGACAGGTTCTGTCCTGGATTTGTGACTGGCTTAAGGGCAGGAAGCAGAGAGTAGTAATAAATGGCAAATTATCAGGGTGGAAAGAAGTAAAAAGTGGGGTCCCTGAAGGCTCAGTATTGGGACCAGTGCTTTTTAATTTATTCATCAATGATCTAGAAGAAGGGGTACATAGTAAAATAGCAAAGTTAACTAATGATACTAAATTATTTAGGGTAGTAAAATCCGAAAGAGATTGCCAAGAGCTCCAGAGGGATCTCTTAGCATTGGGTGAGTGGGCAACCAAGTGGCTAATGTGCTTTAATCTTAACAAGTGCAAAGTAATGCACATCGGAGCCAAGAATCCAAATTATGTCTATAAACTGATGGGGCCTGAGCTTTCTGCAACATACCAGGAAAGGGATCTCGGGGTTGCAGTGGACAGTTCAAAGAAGGTGTCAACCCAGTGTGCGGCAGCAGCGAAAAAAGCTAATTCAATGCTGGGAATAATTAGGAAAGGAATAGAAAATAAGTCAGCAAGTGTCATTTTGCCTCTTTATAAATCTATGGTGAGGCCACATTTGGAATATTGTGTACAATTCTGGTCACCACACCTCAAAAAGGATATTGTGGAACTAGAGAAGGTGCAGAGAAGGGCAACCAGAATGATTATGGGGCTGGAACACCTCCCTTATGAAACCAGGCTGCAACGTCTAGGCCTCTTCAGTCTGGAGAGACGGCGTTTAAGAGGGGACCTGATTGAAGTATATAAAATTATGCATGATATAGAAAAGGTGGATAGAGAAAATTCCTTTTCTTTATCACACAATACTAGAACCAGGGGGCACTCTATGAAGCTTATGGGTAGGAGAGTCAGATCCGACAAAGGGAAGTACTGTATTTTCTGGCGTATAAGACTACTTTTTAACCCAGGAAAATCTTCTCAAAAGTCAGGGGTCGTCTTATACGCCGGGTATCGTCTTCTTATATGGCGAGTATATCCCAAACTCTATATTTTAACTGGAAAGTTGGGGGTCGTCTTATACGCCCAGACGTCTTATACGCCGGAAAATATGGTATTTCTTTACCCAGAGGGTCATCGGTTTATGGAATTTGCTGCCGGAAGAGGTGGTGACAGCTACCAGTCTAGATGGCTTTAAGGTAGGATTAGACAAATTTATGGACAACAGATGTATCAATGGCTACTAGAATGAATGCCTAGGTGCATCTTTCAGGCTGGGGGTGGGGGGACTGTGGTGCTTCTAAGTCCATTTGCTGGGATTCTAGAGCAGGAATAGGTTTGTCCTTGTCTCTGCTTGAGATGACCATGAGCATTTGGTGGGCCACTGTGTGCGATAGGATGCTGGACTAGATGGGCTGTGGCCTGATCCAGGAAGGCTTCTCTTATGTTCTTATGTCCTTAATAAAAAAAGGAAAACAGCAAGATTAGACTCATGATCTCTGGGTAACTGCAGTTTCTAGGCAGTTACCTATCAAGAGTATTTACTTCCAACGATCTGAACTGGATGTTCTGTATATCTTCTTTTGAGGACCGGTTCACATTGGCAGGGGCAGAGGTCCGGCCTACCAATGTAAGTCAATGGAGTATTTGGGCATAGTTTCCCTAACTCTCAGTTTTCCAGAGCAACCAACTGGCCAAAATGGTTTGGACTACCAAATCTGTTTCCACTGTGCAATGAAACAATGTTACTCACAAATTACCAAATGTTTTACAACAAAGTAATATGAAGAACACAGTTTCCTGCTTGTAGGTTTAGATGTTACTTTGTATTCCAATTCCGTCTGTAGAACTTCTTTTAATGCCAGTTTACAAACTCTTGAACACTTGTATCATGTTCCAACTCTTCGGTTTATACCAAGATAATTTTCCAAACACATAAAGCATAGTAAGGCTGATCTCAACAGTCTTTTGTAATATTACCATTGAAACATCATCTAAATAATCCCTAAAAAATAGAATTTAGTGCTTTTATTGAACATGTTTTACAACACTGTTAGGAACATACAAAAAACTAATGGTTGAGCTTATGTAATTACAGTAAACTATATGGTGCCCTTAATTAAAATTGTAGAAGTCCTATGGATAAGCAGGGCTTTTAAGGCATTCTCTTGTACAAGTCTGCCTGCTACTCAAGAGTAAGAGCCACTAAGTGCAATAAAACTTGCTATTGGTAAGATCACCCTATTAAACACTTAATCCTAATTCTATTTAAAGATTCTAGAGAGCCTCCTTATCATATTGCACCACTAGGCTAGAATTTTGTGCCTCATCACTCTGTCCCTAACATAATCTCCTTTATCAGTCATACTTTTTCATCTTCACACATTTACTACTCCATTAAATATGCATAGCCACATATGAACAGTGACCTGGCTGCCTGTAAGACAACTGCATATGGAAGCCAATAAGTCAGTGATGGCTAACCTTCTGAGCTCGGTGTGTCAAAATTTGCAAGAAAACCTAGCTTAACTCGGGTGCTTTGTCACGTCTAGAAATATCCATAATTTTGTGATATTTGTGGCTCTAGTAAAAAAGTTATATTTTTGATATATGTATTTTATTAAAAGCAAAAACAAATAATTCTTTACATTAGTGACTTTTGTTGCTAAATCTTCAATTGAAAGTTGGTATTTCGTACACTTCAAGAATAAGCAAGCCCAGGTGCCAGGGTGGCCATGTGTGTCACCCAAAAGGGCTTGGCGTGTCACTTGTGACACGCGTGTCATAGGTTGGCCATCACCGCAATAAGTGTTTCTAAGAGCTTTTTCTTTTTCTTAAAGAGGAACAAATAAAATACATTGCTTTGGATGGAGTGGAATGCAACCAAAACACAGATCCAATAATGTAAAAATTAAATTCTGTGCTCCACACAGAACGTATTTCTACTAACTGCAGTGGTTCTTAAACATTCCTTCTGTGGACTTTATCTGAAATATGAAAAACAAAAGAGCACTCAATTTTTTAAAATTAGTAAGCATTTGAATAAGCATATCAATAATATCCCTAGAAATCAATAATAAAAATCTCAAGTATAAGTGGGCCATATTTCCTTTTAAACAGAAGATATGCATCTAAGATAAATATTAACTTAGCCTGACGCTGTGACTAAATTTAAGCTTAATTATTTCTCACATTACCCCTGAATTCTTTCTTCCTTCCATGTGTAATAATTTGCAACAATAAGATAAGAATAAAGGAGCACCATTTGCTTCTAGGTATTCTTAAGCAGGATGCCTCTAAAGACCATTTTCAAGGAACTGAGAGCTGGTAAGAGTTTTGTCCTGACCTTCTGCTTCAGATGCCCAGAAGCAATTGGTAGGCCACTGTGTAAGGCAGGATACTAGATTGGCGGAGCTGTGGTCTTTAACCCACAGGGCTACTCTTATGTTTTTAAGCAGAAGAATCAAAATTATCACCTGCTTTTAACTCCCTGTAAATGGCCTTTAGAGGCATTCTGCCTCTTCAATCTAAAAGTACTACCTAGGCATCTATCCTAGTACCCACTAATACAGTTGTTCTCCATGCTTTTCCATATCCTTCTTAAGGCTAGTGAACATCAGTAACCCTTCTGGTAGTAAATTCCATAGACTAACTCTCCTGCCCATCAGCTTGATAGTGTCCCTTGGTTCTAGTGTTCTAAGAAACATAAAATAATTTATCACTATCTACCTTTTCCACACTACGAATGCTTTTATAAACTTCAATCAGGTCCTCTTTTAAACATCATATTTCAAAGCTGAATAAATTTAGATGTTGCAGTCGGATCTTGTGAGGTGTTCCAGCATGTTCTGGTTACCCTGTTCTGCACTTTTTCCAGTTCCACAATATTATTCCCAAGATGTGGTGATTGAAATTATATACATTATTCAAAATGGGGCATCACAAAATGACACCTGAGGAGAATTTTGACAGGCTAACAGAATTTAGGACATATTGGATCCCTTAAATAGGGTAACCTTGCATCAATGCTATCAGAATCACTAATATGGACCTACTGTTTGTCAACAATACAGCATGGAGGAGCTCAGCTGGTCCTTAACCATGGACTAGGAAGGATTACTCAAGGTGAGTGATCTGCCTTATCCTATCACAACAATCTAATCAGGTTTGCACGGCTGACCTTTCAGGATAGGATGCATAAAAAGCTACATATGATTTATATCCAAAACATAACCATTCTTCGTTGCTCATTTGGGTCTCTGTCAACTAAAACGTTAGAAAATTTGCACTACAATTAGTATGAAGAAAAAACAAGGAGACAAACTGACATATTTCAGCTGGCGTCCGCTTTTATTTTTTAGTCTAGAAATCATAAATGTTACAAGACACATTTTGTAATCCAACATCAAATCACTTCTCAAATAGCTCTATCAGGAATACCCCAAGCAACAAAAATTCTTATTTTACTACACTGTAAAAATTACACGATTCTCTTAATGCACTTCTAAAGTACTTCAACTATATAAAAAAATTCCAGCTAGCAATAAAGTAATGGTATCACTCTTCAGATACTTAACAGCAATAAAATAGAAATTCGATAATAAGTTAAATAATTTTTAAAATTGCACTATTTTGCCTTTTAGTGTTGCCTGTATTAATGGGACAACTGTTAAACATACACTAGGAGAGCAACAACTTTCTATTTTCCTGAGAAGTACAGTATATGAATGTTATTTTCATTTTAAGTAAACACCAGAACAAAAATGCATGTACTGCATACTAAAAAATAACAAAAAGACAGTTTGGTTAAGTAAATTCCCAACTTCTGCAGACATACGTAACTAAAAACCAAGAGGGAACTGCCTTGCAGGAAAAAAAAATCCAATGTGAACATCATTAAATGTTTGGCTTTGGTTATGATGCAGTAATTAACTTTTTTTTCAGTCAGTCTTTCTATAATTTCTGTAAGAAAGGAAGATTCATGCTTCAGAAGAACTTCAAAGAGAAGATTCCAGGTACAGTAAAATTTTAGACTAATGCTATGGAAGGAAATGAAATTAATTTGTATAGAAATTTGTTCATTTACTGCTTTCCCTCAAATTTGAACAGACCATTGCTCAATAGACATTGAGGAGAAATCTTTCCAATGTTGTACAATCATATTTTTAGCTGCAAGTAGTTTAGTAACTGTCCATTTGCATAAACTTCTTGTAGGATTAATGGAACATTGCAAAACAGAGGTCTCCTTACTGATGATTCCCCAATAATGATATCTTTTTGGACACTTTTGCCACAGGTAGTAATATACACTTTTTTGCTGATAGTAATACCATCAGTTTGGGCAAATGGCCAGACGGAACATTCTGTATTCGGTGTTCTATATCATTCTCTGCAGGAACTTAAGACATATTTCTTTATATCTGATTGCTTTGAATTTAGTACGTTTTATGGATATGAAGTTATCCCATTCCTGTTGTAATACTGAGATCTGTTTTCCAAAGAGTTTTTAGATTATCTGGGCTTCCGGTGGAGTAAACTATGAATATTTTTTATATAATTCCGAGACTCAACCTTTGATAGTACAATGGAGAAGTGTGTAAAGATTTTCAAATTTAGTAAGAGTTCTTTGTAGTGCTAGTACATATGCATTTGAATTGAGCAGAGGCTGGAGAGATCATGTAGTTTGCCATCATTTTTGGTCTAATTTCAGTACATGATTTAGTTCTTCAGTTACTATTGGCTTACAAGTGAAAGTGTGGCAGTCTTTAAGTTTGGTTTTGTTCTCTGTACGTATTACGTTTTTGTGTAAAAATGTATTTTAGAAGTGAAATTGTTGTGAGTGGCATTAATAGAGAGGCTGAGGGTAGGAGGGTATCCCTCCAATTTTTCTAGGCAGTAGAATTAGCTATACTGCTTATTTTATGCCTCAGAGGAGCAAATCCGTGGGTTAACATGATACTGAGGCAACTGCAAGAATTCAAAGGCACACCAGATGTCACTTGCTGTGCTCTGAAGAGTTATAAGCTTACTGATAAGAATTGTTATTTTATTAATGATTACAGCATTTAAATATTGAGGCAATAAAAACTGACACTAGCTATTCTGATAGACAGTTACAGCATGGCTTTCAGAAACCTGACTGTGCCAAGTCTAGCTCTATCTACACTGAAGCACACCTTCCTGTGTTCCATGCTGCTTTCTCAGGAAACCAAGATTAGAATTGCATTGAAGAGAACAGCCAACATGATAACCTCCACATGTTATTGGGCTTCCTTAACACAATCAAGCCTGTTGTAAGGTCAGAAATGATGCATGCTCTAATCCTGCAACATGTGAAGGATATTAAATCCGCTACCTCAGAGCACTCATAATCCAACTCTTGCAAACTTAATCCTCCAATAACCATTTCTATGTGGTAATTAACATGCTAGCGGAATATTTTTAAAACACACATTTGATTTTGATTATTATCATTAATACAGTGACATCTATTATCTTATGTTCTTAGTTACAAAGGAGAAGCAAAGAATAAAGCAAGAAGGGGAAAGGGTGTGTGTTTACAGGCTACAGAATTAAGATTCCTTTTAAAAAGATCTGAAACCTCCAAAGCAGAGACTAAGTAGAATGGCAGTTTTAAAAAGAGAAAGTTAAAAGTTATAGCATGAGTATATATACATTGCTTATTCTGTGTACATGTAAACTCAATTTCACTTCAGCACTTTTTCATGACACCAGAAAACTGAAAGCTACCAATAAGGCTCACATGTGTGTATTACGGTAATTATTTTAACACCAATACAGAAACTGAACTTGAAGGCACCGACACACCAATTTAAAAGCAAAGTCTATTTTAACAGTTTTATAGTAACCTGAGGCTGCAGTTCCCAGTTATCTCCTCCCGACAAACCCACAAACAGAATCCAGCAACTTTTGACACATTTCTGTCATCACTTCAGCAGGAGTAAATACCAACACACAAGTTTTGCAGTTAACTTTTCTCCCACCCTATGTAATTCCTACATGAGAAATTCCCAAGCCTGGATGTAGGAGACAAAGAGGTCAGGGGGAGGTCAGGACTTGCAGAGGAAAATCTTAAGGTGAGAAAACTCTTTATGAATGAATTACTGTATATAGCAACAGTGCTACAAGTCAGTTACAAAGCTTCGAGAAATATAAAGCACAGAGGGGTCAAGATAATGGAATTTGAAGCATAGATGTAAATATAGCTCAATCCAAAACGGGGGGGGGAGGGAGGGAGGATGTCGCTGGGTAAGAAGACGATGTGGTTAAAAACAAAAGTGGATGGATTTTAAAGAGAATAATATCCGCACATGATTTGTATGCAGCCCATATGGGGTATAGGTATGCTTTGTCAATGTTGATGTTTGGAAGTTGTTTATATTACTGTTTGTTAAATATATTTATTAAAATATTAAGAGAAAAGAAAACAAAAACAAAAATGGGGACGTCATGCCAACAAGTTTGGGAACCACTGCCCTACATACAGGCCCTGTTTAGCTTGGTCCACTCTTTATTTACACTCCAGCAAAAACGAAGGGGGGCATTTCATATCTCCGTCCCCAAGAAGCAACGGCCACCGCCGGCTGCTTCCCTTTACTCCCTTACCTGTCCATGGTGGTCTGCGGCATCACTAAGCCCGTCTGTTCCGACATCCTCTCCGGGTGCAGGAGCGGAGCCCGGGGGCCTGGCCACCACAGGCTCCCGGAGACGGCCCGAAATATAAGGCCAGGGCCTGCCGCAAGGAGACGAAGGTGACACTACCGTCTCTCGAAGCGGCTCCTCACACGCCTCCTGCGCGACGACCACACGACGCCACACCGGCGGAGGCTCCGCGCGAGGCGCGCTAGCTAGGCCGCCCGCCGAAGGAGAGTCAGGCGCGGGGGAGGGGGGAAAGGGAGGGAAAGGGGAGGGGAAACAACAGAGCTGCCGCCGCCGCCGCCGAGCGGGGGGGGGAGGAGCGCGGGCAGTTTGCGCCTGCGCGGGCCTCTTACCTCACAGAGGAGAGCCTCTCTCCATACTGCGCTAGATTCTGTTCTCCTCGCCCGCTCCAAGCGAGAGACTGCGGCGGAGACCGCCCAAGGCACCATGGGAGATGTAGTTCCCGTTCAGTAGCTAACCCTGAAGGGATTTAAATCCCCCTCCCCCTCCCTTTCCTTCCTCTCTAACGGCGCCTGCGCTTGTCGGTCGCTCGTACCTTGTCGGTCTCTCCGCGGCTACGAGTGAGCTGAGCGCGGGGCGGGTGGGGCTTTGCCTTCGGCTGGGGACGCGGCGAGATGGCTACGCTCGCTGAGGGAAAGGTCAGCACACCTTGACACTCAGTTTCTTCGGGGAGGGGGGGTGTCCCCTTCCCCTGTCTGCCTCTCTGTCGGGTAGGGGGAGAGAAACGAGGAAACTTCCTAGTGGTTAGAGTGCCATTTTCCCGCCTTCCACCAGAGTTGTGAGAAGGGGCTGAGGGAAGAGATGGAGGGGTCTTTTTCAGTGCTGTCCGCAGAGGGGATCTCTCGGCCTTCTCCTCTTTTTCTCCTCTTCTCCAGGTGTTTCCTCAGACTTCCAGTGTGTTCAACACGTCACCCTTTTTCCCTCAGAGCTCACATTGTCCCTTAGGGGGAAACGAGGCTTCCTAAGCTTTCTGACTTGGGTACCTAAAATTTTATTTGCCGTCTGCCTATTATTTGCGTAGCTCAAGGGAGCATACATGGCCCTTTCTTCTCCACTGAGCCAGTGGTTAGGGAGTCGGTCCCTTATCTGGGAATACCGGGTTGGTTTGATTCCACACACCTCCATGAAGCCAACTGGGTGACCTTGGGCTAGTCACAGCTAGCTCTCTTCTGAGCTCTCACAGCCCTACCTACCCCACAGGGTGTCTGTTGTGGGGAGAAGAATAGAAAGGTTTGTCGGTCGCTTTGAGTTCCCTTAAATGGGCGAGAAAAGCTGGGTAGAAAAGCCAATTCTTCTTCCTCCCCTTTATCCTTACATGGAATAAACCTAAGGTCCGTTAACCTAGTAAGTGGTTACTAGCCCAAATAATTTGCCTTGGCAGGCAAATAATTCCCAGTATTTGCCTGCCAAGGGCTAATCACTTCTATACTGGTGCGGTGTCTTTCATCTGTGTAGTTACTTAGGGGGTTTCAGTTCAACTTGACAGTGTCTTTGCTTATTCAGTCTTCCATGCAGTAGCCCTAAGTATTGTAAAGAACTTCAGCCTTTGTACCGGTGTCCTTAAAGCAAAACAGTCACCTGCTGACTCTATAGAAAATACACAAGGAAGCTTTTTATGTATGCTTCCTTGTAAAAAGCCTTGCAATATCCCACCTGCCCCAAATAACTTATTTGGGATATTATTTCTGGAATAACAGAAAATGGAGAATTTTAAGACCCAGATCTCTTAGATATGAATATTAAAGACTTTAAACACTCTTATAATAAAGGAGTGGGGAATCTCCCAAGCAGATATATTTCAACTCCAAATCTTACTATTCCTTTTTTGAGGAAGTGATTCAGATGAAAAGCAGCTAGAGAAAATGTACTGAATGCTTGAAATGCAATATACAAAACTCCTCTGAAATATCCTGGAGATAACACAGAAGAATGCAACCACTTTTCTCTTTTTTCTTGAATCTTTTGGTTAGCTGTGATGATAATTTGTAGCTAGAAATTACCAAATTGTAATGTAAAAGTAAACTGTTGATGTTTCAACCTTTTAGGACTTAAAAAAAACTAGACACAGCTTATTTGCTATATTATCTATGTGTTCTCTGATAACACCTTTTAAGTTCGGGTTCAATAGGTACTGTATTACCTTGTTCAAGTATATTACAAAACACATGTAACATGAGTATCTTCAAAACTAATGCTCTTAACCTTCAAGTGCTGTTTGGGACTTTCCTGCTTTCTTGCTTCCATCAGCTAAATTGCTTCTGATAGGTCCAGCTGTATAGGTGCAATAAATAATAGCAAAACACAAGTTCTCATTTCTTTTAGATCAGGGATTCCCAACTTTGTTTCACTTGCGTTCCCCTTGGCAACCTATTTCCATAAATTACACCCTTCATAACAGCTGCTGTTATTTCAGAGTTATGTTATATCTGTAAGTGCCCTTTTTATTTGTTCAAGTTTTTTGTGTACCCCTTAATTGGCTTATTCTTACTCCAGGTTGTGAATCATGCTGTATATATTTATGAAGCATCTTAGAATATAAGAGAAGCTCTGCTGGTTCTAGTCCAGCATCTTGTCTCATACCAATTACTTTGTAGCATTCTCAAGCTGAAGACAAAGGCAACCTTCACCCTGAAAGTGGCCTTTAGAGGCATCCTGCCTGTCTTTCTAACCTGGAGACAGTATCTAGGCATCAATTCTAGTAGTCATTGATACACCTGTCCTCCATGAATTAGTCTAACTCTTCCTTAAAGCTGTCTAGGCTGTTTCCTATCACCATCTCTTCTGGTAGCAAATTTCTGAATTATATAGCAGTTTGCTGAAATACTGAATTATACAGTAACCTCCAGAAATTTTGCCAATAGTGAGGCAATACAGAAATTTCAGCAGTCTTATTTTTTCTTGGCTTTACAGTAAATGCGCAGTACTTAAAACAACATTCCTAATGAATGGCTCTGATGTAGATTATGTATTTGAACAAAACTTGAACAGTTATTTGAACAAATACTTTAATATTTTTATTCCACCTTTGAAGAGAATTATGTCCACACAAGACTGCTGCAGTTGCATGCATTAAAAAGCAGCTCAAAAGTGGCCTAAGTGAGAGGTAATGTTCCCTTCACACCTCTAACCCACATTAAAAACCAGAAAACACACTTTGGATGTTTTCATTTTGTGCCATAACCCACCCTGGCCACTTTGAGTAAAGGATGAGATTAGTGATGGGGTGGGAACACTGGTGTGTGAAAGCAACTATCTCTAAGTTGCTTGAGGATTTAGCCTTGTATTTGGATCAAAAAATAATTGCATACATAGAATGAAATAGAAGTTAAAAAGACTAATAGCGACAAGACTTTGAGCTGCCATGTTGAGTCTAGGGCCCTTTCTGCCCTTGGACTTATTCTAGAATATTTTCCAGAACAGGAGCCTTTGGTCTGCATGCTACTGCAGACTATGGCATGCCCCAGGTGAGGCCTGCCATAGTCTGCATTAGCATGTGGACAACAGACCAGTGTCCTGTGATATATTCCAAAATAAGACCAAGTGCAGAAAAGGCTTTGAACAGCAGTCACCAGCTTGTGCCTGAGAATATTATGATTTTTTGAAGGCATTCCTAGTACCTGCAGTTTCTTGAGCCCTGTCTCCATCATAACTAAAAGAAGTGATCTCCACAGCCTACAGTCAGAATTTCAAGTATTCCTACAGAGCCAAAAGGGTTCTAAAACTTGCTAGTCAAATCAGCTCTTTTTGTTGAATCAGACAGCAGAGTCTTGGAAGCTGATTACTGTCGCCTGGAGATGCTTTTACATAAATGGTTCCTCAAATAATATGGTCTCAAAGCATTTTGGGGCTTTAATGCTTGCATACTGAATTGCTATAGCATCAAGTGGGCAATAACCAAAACAGAATAGCTATGAGTACCCACTTCCCACAAGCATTTTTAGATGCTTCTTTCTGTGCTTGTTGCCATTTTCAAGCTGACTGAAAGGGCAGTCCAACATAGGGTCCATTTCAAAAATGTCACTTGGACATAAGGCATAGGTTATTCTGGGGTGTTTTTCCACTGTCACTAGAAGTACCCATTAATGGGTACAAAAATACCATTACGTACCCCGTTAATGGGTACTTAATGGGTACTTCTAGTGACAGTGGAAAAACACCCTTAGTTAGGTTCACTTTTTATAGATAGGACTGTGACTCCTTAAATTTATACCTTGAAAAAGATAGTGTTGCCACTTTAGGTGAAATGCCTGGATGATGTAAGAACGTTAACTGCAATTTCCATAAAAATTTATTTGTGGTAAATGTGAACTTTTTGCTTCAAAACTGGCACGGGTGTTTAACGTTTCTAATCTTTTTTATTTAGAAAATGGAAAAGTAAAAAATTAACTGTTATAATTTAATATTTTAAGAAGGAATCAGTCTCATTTCTCACCATGAAGTAGCCTTTTCTCATTAGTTATTTCCTTCAGTAAATTCATTTTGTTGTAGTTAACCAAATTAACTCTTAAGTTTACTCTTAGATTGTTCAGTGTTGGATTATATTATCAGAGTAGTGTTGGAAATAGTGCCCCTTTGGAGAATGGAACTGTAAACTTCAGTGTTCCGTGTTGCATTTTAGCTTTAATTCAGTTACTAACAATGGGATCGTATGAAGGCACAAACTGTTCTTCCACAGTAGCAAATTTGTGGTACCAAGGAAGCACAGAATTTCCACCAGTAACCACTGATGTATGGAACACAGGATGGATACCAACCCCCAAACCTAAGCCCATTTGGGGTGGTGGAGAAGTTGTGTTAACAAAAATTACTGTATATTTAATTGATTTTTTTTAAAAAAAATTAGTGATTGCTGCTGCCCTCTTCCCTTGCTTGAACAGGATATGGTAGCATTATATGCAAGCAGTTTCACACTTGCTGATAGGGGAAGAGGCTGGATTAATTGTTTTTATCATAAGTCATGTGTACAACTATATATTTTTTTCATATTGGAGATAGGCTTATTGAGGCACAATACCTTCTTAGTCAATATTGACCTTTTTGATACCATGCACAAATTGGCAAAGTCCACCAGTACTGAAAAGTCATCTATAAATGGAGTATGTAGCAATTCAAAACTCAAGTGTCTCAAATCATCTTTACTTAAAGGCTGTTTAAACTGAAGCATCAGATGCAATGATAGACCATATCTGACTCTCAAGTATATAACTATTGTCTCTGTGTTGCAGAAGTTAATACTGTCCTAATCTTATTCTTATGTGTGATTATTATGGAAAATAATGTTTGTTAAGCTTTTAGGGTGCACAGTGTACAGTAAGCCAAATAATTACATTCACTTTATGTATAACCATGATTATATAAGCTAAACACAAATATTTTGGGGTTTGTTGCCATTTTTTTCCCTCATAGACCAATATCTAAGCTTCCATTCCTCAGGAAAGCAGTTCATGATTCTTTGTATTCTTACTGCTCTTCTTTTCAGAAGAAACCAGAATGGCGGACAATATGAAATAATATTATATTTTAGTTGAACTGTTTCTATTATTTGTAATTTATCAGAATCAAAAAGAGGTGGTGTTGGTAACCAACAAATAAAGGATAGCTAACAAAGCCATTAAAATGTTCTGCATGGTTTATTTATATGCCACTCTTAAGTCTAGAAAGAATCTGAGTGGCTCACAATATGTAACTGTACACAAGTCCCTGCCCTCAGGCATACAATCTAAAAAGGACGTGACATCTGAGGAAAAGGGGCAAGGAAGGGAGCCGGAGAGAACTGGAAGGGAAGAGACTTGCTAAAAAAAGTATTTTTGTTAAGATTGATGGAGTGGCCCTGCCAGCTAGCTACTTAGATATTCTTGGAGACTGGTCCACAGTAGTGGCACTATAACCAAAAAAGGTTCTGCAAATTAGTGCTGGCTGTACTGGCTTAAATACATTCAGTCTATCCTGTCTGTGTAGTCTCAAGAAAATTGTTTTAATAATCATAGCATAGGAAGAAGGGTAATTAACATTATTTGAGATAGTGCTGCATTTAGTTCTCAGTCTGACCTAACAATGCTTTGGATTTTGTGGAGGAATATAAGGTAGGTCTCTGTAATAAACCAAAAGAATTCTGGAGCCATACTATCTGAACATATGTTGTGACAGCTTTTGAGGGTAGATGATACAATAACTCTCCCATAAACATTTTCTTATAAAACCCATTTCTCACCATTACCAAGGTGAAAATAAGTTTGTGTAAGTTGCTTTCCCCTGCCTTTTCACCTGCGTTAAATAAGTCTTTAATCTGGCTGGTATGTGTAACAGTAGTTGTTATCCAAGATATATTGAATATACACTTTTTAATTGTATTTTTGAATTGCTTTTTAACTGTGTTACCCAATATAGAGCGAGCAAAATATGATAAGAAATAATATCTGCACTGGAAGAAGATTAGCTTGGCATATGCTAGGGAAAACTTAGAAGCTTCCAGAAATCAGACCCGGATTCTGATGATAGCTTTTCTTCCAGTTAAAGATGCCCAATTAAGTTACTTATGAGATAAAATTATATTTGCTTGCTTTGGATAACTTACTGGATTTGATCTTACCCTCAATTAGAAGCCTTTCTTTTTTTAAAAAAGTACTTTTAATGTTTAGAGCCATATCTAAAGCAAGATCCAACAAACACGTGTATAATTAAATAACCCCTGTTTTCCAAAGTACCTGTTAGACCAGTAGTACTAGTACCTCCTGTGGAGCGATCGGCAGAATAGCTCTCTTGCAAGCTCTTTCCATTTGTCAGGGCTTGCATCTGTGTGTTTTAAACACTTATTTTCCCAGCCTTCCCCTGTTCATGAGAAGACTTCAAACCCCATAATCCCTTGGTCGCACATGCGCCTTGAGCTCACAGTTGTCAAAGTGCTTTTGCCGGAGCAATTTCTATATGTCATATACCAGACCCGAAAGAGGGAAATAGGCATACTGTTCCTTCCTTTTATTGATCTTTAAGTACAGATTATCCAAAAGGTAACTGTTCTTGGCGATTTTGCCTTGGCTGTCTGGGTTATTGCATGCAAACGAGGTATTATGGGGATATTATACTGGTTTTCCTGCCCTGTAGTTTAGATTGGCACGGATAACACGCACTGGGAGAGAAAGGGGGTGGAGGAAACGTGAAACGCCGCATACTTGTTCAGTTCTAGGTATCTGGTTGTTGGGCTTTTCAGAGTACTATCCTTTTTTCCTCTATTTTCAGTTCGGCTGCGTGCATTTTATGGTAGGTCTTTGACCTTGAGGGGGCGGGGAGGAGGGTAGGATCTTGTGAAATCTTGCTGATAAGCAGTTATGGGAGAAACAATGCTAAGTAGGGGCTCAATATGAAGTTCATCAAGATATCTGAAGCAATGTTTGTATGTGGTACAGTTTATCAGCTGCTACATTTGAATCTGTAGCTTTAATATTAGTACTGGCCATTGTTTGTATAATGGTTTTCTTAAGGGGACTGTTAAACAGACAGGGAAAATCAATATGCTGTGTCGTTCCTCTTCGTAGAAAATCTTAAGTATTTATTTTGCGTAGCCCTTACCATTGTAGTGACTTTGATCCGAGTGCACTGAATGGAAAAATACACAAAGCCTGTAGTATTGTGTGGCTTGCTGCAGTGCTGCTTTAAAGGCTTCTCTGCACCCCCTACAGCAGCAGAGCTGCGTGCCACAGATGCGCTAGTTTACTCCTTTTGGGATTAGGAATTTAGCTTAATACTCTCTATATACACTCCCCACAAGGTATTATTTTTAGACCGCAGGCATAGATCAGCGATGGAATAAAAAGTGTATTGCTTGGATACATTTCTGTTCTGCCCCTACACATTTTATTATTGGTTTTGCTTAATTAGCTATTTTTATAAGGAGGGAGCTTACATGTAGGAATCTTCTGAATTTAGTGCATGTGGGGAAAGAAGTTGCTATCTTTATAGATCTCTGTGTCCCTGCCTAAGCAGTTGCTGTTTGGGCATCGTGATTATTCTGATCGTAATTAAATAGCAAATAAAGGTCGAGTGGTGGAAAGAATATAGCTCAGATCGCTTGAGAGAACGATACCTAACAATAGCTTTTGAAGGTTTCGAAATTATTTAGGAAAACCTGTCTAATGATTTGCAAAACTGTTCTATGACCTAGCCGGATGACTGTCTTTCGCTTGGCCTGTTTAACTCGTTTGCTTTTTTTTTTTTTTTAATTAAGCTGTTTGTAAGCGAGGAGGTTGGGGAATGGTTTTTCATAACAAATACTGCTCGCTTTTTCTTGAGTGTGTTGATTTGCAATGCCAGGTTGATTTTAATATACGTAGAGTTGAAAAGGCTTCTTTAGGATACCATTAAGAATGTTAGAGAACATGAATGCTTTTTTCGATTTTACGATAGAATAATATTTGGCCTTCAATGATTAAATGCCCTATATAGTAATGGAGCCTAATTCAGGAGGAGAAATTAAAACCCAGAGCTAAGACAAAAGGACTGTTGAAGCAAGCGAAACTGCAATCTCTCTTATGTGGAGGCGCACCCGCCCTTTCGGCAGCTTAAGGGTTTTTCTCTCGGTATAGGCGTTTTCATTTCTTCCGATCTTCGGATCATGATCTCAAGCGGTGTTCAATTATTTGGTTGAACCGGTTTGTTGATGAAGCAAAATAGGCATTCGGCTCCTTTAAAAGTCTATTCATAGGAAAGGGGGTGGGGGCGAGTAAAGGCTGCTGTCTTTTTAACCTTGCTGAAGGACGCAGCGGTATTTATTGACGTATGCAAATAACAGGGGAGGAGGGTGTACGGAAAAACAGGAACCAGAATCAGTTTCTCATTGCAGGGCGAGAGTTCTGAGTTCCGGTGTAAGAGAAAGAGACGTGGCGAAATTGCTGTATATCTCTGCGTATAAGCCCCTCTTTCCTTTACATTTGAAAAGAACCAAGACGTCGAAAAGGGTGAAGCATCTTCAAATGTATTTTTAGAGGCGACGTGGAGCCATTGCACCGATTCCGATTGCTTACTCGTAAAGGTGGTGGGAGGTGGGGGTAGGGATTACGTATTGGTCTTGCCTTGCAACTTGCTGTGGCAACACATTAGCGGTGGAATTCTAACAAGCATCAGGAAGCTAAAGGCTTAAGCAGGCGTATGAATGTTAACAATCTGTTTTTGTGGATTTTTTCCTCTTCCTCTCGTTTCAGCTGCGCAAACCATGCAGGATGATTTACTGATGGACAAAAGCAAAGCCCAGCCCCAGCAGCAGCGGCAAGATCCAAACGCAGTGGAAGCCCCTTCTACACCCATCACGTCTGAGACACCCAAACCGGAGGACAGCATCCCAGTGACTAGCATCGGCTCAGTAGCTCCCACCCAAAATAGCAAGGAAAAGATGCAGATGGAGTCGCCCATCTTGCCAGGCTTAAGTTTCCACCAGCCTCAGCAGGAACCTACAGCTGGCACCTCCTTGTCTCCCTCCTTCGGAAGCACCTGGTCTACTGGGACCACAAATGCAGTGGATGATAGCTTTTTCCAAGGGATTACTCCCGTCAATGGGACAATGCTTTTCCAGAATTTCCCTCATGTAAATCCTGTTTTTGGAGGCACTTTCTCCCCTCAGATTGGCCTAGCTCAGACTCAGCACCACCAACAGCAGCAGCAGCAAGCCCAGCAGCAGCAAAGGAGATCGCCAGTCAGCCCTAATCAGGCATCTTTTGCCCAGAGGAATGCTGCTTATAGCCATCAACCCATCATGACAAGCAAACCTTCCTCCTCTTCGGCCTCCACTTCTTCACCTTCCAGCTGGAACAACCACCAAAATGCAGCCTGGAGTACACCTTCCAACCCTTGGGGTGGGCTGCAAGCTGGCAGGGACCCTCGAAGAGCAGTAGGTGTAGGGGTTGGTGTAGGAGTGGGGGTTGGTATGCCAACCCCACTCAATCCCATTTCACCCCTCAAAAAGCCCTTCTCTAGCAATGTCATTGCTCCACCGAAGTTCCCACGGGCTGCTCCCCTAACCCAAAAATCCTGGATGGAAGATAATGCCTTCAGGACTGACAATGGTAACAATATGTTACCTTTTCAGGTAATGTATATTTAATAAGTATGGAAAGGGGAGGGGTGAGACTATTTTTCAGAATTTGAATTGTGTAAAATTCCAAATTACTGTAGCTTTTCTAGTTCATCCTTGAACTAGTCAGCCATTTCCACCCAAAGAATTGAAAGCGGCTGAGAGCATTAATGTGCACCAGAATTCCCAAGTGAAAATTAGCATTTCTAGTTTTTTGGGTTCCCTTTAAATTTGATTTTAAATATTGCATATCAGAAGTGTTTGGTGCCACTCTTTTTTCACATCTCTTATATATCACAGGTATTATGGATTTTGATTTGTACAAAAGTAGTAACAAAACTAAAATAAAATGGCATTATAAATCCATTAAAGCAGATGGCTTCAGATCTGAAATTAAATGGCTGACTAAAACCAAGAACACTTGAGGAATTTACTTAATTGCCTCCTGCACATTAAAGGGCTGAACCCTTTGTGCTTTAAAAGGCTCTACCTTTTTAATGCTGAGAAATGAGGTTCAACAGGATTATGTTTGCAAAACTGAGGACATGAATGCAAATAAAATGCTGAAATAGCTGAAGTGTAATCATGATAGTGTCAAGGTGTGGGTTTGGAGGAGTTTTGGGTGTGCTGACTATCAGCTGCCATTAGATAATTCCTAATTGCTAGCAACAAGATTAAGAAATGCAGCAAAGGCTGTTGTGTATAATAAGCATTTTCATTGTTTTTTATACATTAATAGAGGCAAGATACAATAGGACATGACCTTCACAGCCATATTGCAATAGAGCCTATTTACTAGCTACATAAGCCTTGAAATATTTAAAGCGGCAGTGTCCTTCATGGGTTTTGTTATCTAAGATGTCGGGACAGATCAATTGCAACAACTGAATCTGGGAAGAATAGAAGCTCTGAAATTTTAATGTAGCCTGGAACATGTCTTGGTGTTAAATGCTGCTGTAAATGAATAATTGGCACACATGTTACCTTGTATCCTGTATCAGATTATAGAGATAAAAGCCTTTTTGTTTGGTAGCTCAATATTACTTCAGATATGTAAATTATTCTTTGAAGTGCAGTGAATTGCCTTATTTTCTGGATTTGAGAGTTTTTAAAAGAGAAATCAATAACAAACTTGAACAAAACAATAGTTATCATTAGAGTTGATTTAAAATGCAGTATATTCAGAATAAAATCAATAATGTTGTGTTTATACATTTAGGTGATTACTTCAGGTTTGGTTTTGCTGCTTTGTTCTATTTAAAGTAAGAGTGGCTAATTTCTTATTAGTTCTGCAATATTAAAGGAAAAGCAGGTTCCTGTCTTGTCAAGTGACATTTAAGGCTCAAATGGCCAAGTGGATGTGGATGGAGTATAAACAAGAGAAGGGAAGATGAACTAAGGCTTCTCTTAAACTATTCTTCCTTTGACTGTTACTATTGCTTTCCAAAAGATGTAAATATAATTAGATAACTCATACTTTCATTTATTAGTTACTATATTAGACATAGGTTTTGGACTTAGACCAGACATTGTAAGCATGCAGTTAATAGCATAGAGGTATCTCCTAGGGAAGCACAGTTAAACAGTAAAATAGAATCAGAGTATCCTATTCCATTCAATACACATTCAATTCATGTGTATCTTGTGATTAATTTGCTGTGACCCGCCCAGAGACATTAGGGTATGGGGCGGGATAGAAATGTAAACAAACAAACAAACAAATAAATCAGCCACCTTATAAATGTAGCCACCTTAAGAATAATATTTGGGTTTGTATTACATAAAGGAAAATTAATATAAGACCGCGTGATCTGCTTGGGCAATTTTTCAGAATGTTTCAGACTGTAATATTTAAAACAGATTATGCCTTTCTCCATGAACTTGTTTAGGTTAATCTATAATAAATATGAATGCTGTTGTAGTAGTCCTTTGCCATTCACAAATTTATTCATAAATTTTAGGTGTTCAGTTAGGGAGGATTTATAGCATATTCTTGTTACTAGTGAGTGAAAGAATCCATATTCACAATATGGTACCATAAAATTTCATTTGGGAACTGATGATTTCTGGATCTGTCAGTATTTGTAAGCTAGATTGCAGCATTTTGCTGGAATGGAATCCTCATAAATAGCAAGTGACTTATGTTCTTTTTGTTATTTACCAAACAATCTCTTAAGTTACACATTCTGTAAAATAGTCTACTAAGGAAGCCATATAGCTCTTGAGTGCAACAGTAAATTAATGAAACATATCTGTATTTGTATCAAAATTCTGAAACATCTTGATTTAACTGAAGGTAGAGAAAAAGTTGCTTTTATTAAAGTCAGTTTAGTCTTAGATCTTTTTACATGTGAAAGCCAGATATATAGTAGTACTGCATGTAGAATAAATGATTAATGCTTCCTTTTCAATAAAGTGGAAGCAAGCATAAACAGTTCAATGTCAAGAAAATTTTATCTTCATTCAAGAGCTAACTTATCATGAACAATAGACTTAGGATATGAGATATCCTTGGAGAGATTCAGATAGTGAATATATCGATGATGTATATTGTAAACAATGATATATGTAGTACAATGGGATTCTCAACATTTCCATCAAACAAATTTATTGGAAGATTTGACAGTTGCGCTAAGAAACTTTATGCTTTGTATCTTTGAATAGCGTAGAGCTACCTTCCCTACCCTGATGCCCTCTAGGTACTTTGAGCTACAGTTCACATCAGCTTCATCCAGTGCAACCATATTAGTTACTGTGACAGGAACTGTTGCCCAAAGAATCTGAAAGGTGTTGAGCTTGGGAATGCATATATAAAAACTTTATATTGTATGAAACAAGCTTCCTCAAAGCTTTTAGGAATCAACAATTGAGATAACACATTTCTATTATATTGCTCATGTGGACTAAGTTAATTTCCCAGGCCCAACCTAAGGTGTTGGTATTAAATACTAAAATATTTTGGGCTCTATTTAGTTGAGGGGTCATGTACCTGCTTAATAAACTTGTTAAGGTCTCTTTCATAGGTACTTGAAAGATGATCTTTTCAGTTGTGCCTTTGGAATTACCTTCCAAAGAGGGGAGGATATTATCCTTTTTATACATATTTTTTAAAAAATTCTAATCTAATTTTTAAAAGAAATCCAGCACAGCAGTTTGTTTGTTCCTTATTGCTGGTTTCTATAGTACTTACATCCACATTTTCCCATTATGGCAAGTTTGTAGTATGTATGTATTTTTGTTGAAGTATTAGTGAACTTGTGCATTTATGATGATGCCAGTTTCTGTTATCATAAGTCATTTTGTGTTGGCGCATTTTAAGTAGGTTGCAAACAAACCCCTGGGCCCAAGGGTTCTTAAACTATAGTCCTCCAGGTGTTGCTGAATTACAATTTGCATAATTCCTTGTCATTGGTCACATTGTCTGTGGCTGATAGGAGTTGATAGGAGTTCAGAAACATCTCAGAGGACATAGTTTGTACACTATCACGCTGGCAGAAAGCTGCTCAAAGTTTTTTATGTGTCATTATCTATTCATTTTAACAGTACAACATCTTGAAGTAGCTATGAAATAACAACCATTTGTTCAAATTATACAAATATTGTTTTAAACATTGTTTTGACTTTTCCTATAAACATTTAAGTAAAATATTTCTATAGTGCTATCTTGAAATCTCAAATACAACTAAAAGTGAAGAGCTGCAAAGGGGATATCTTTACATTGGGTGACTGGGCAACAAAGTTTCAAATGCACTTCAATCTTAGCAGGTGGAAACTGTTGAACATTGGGAAGAAGAATCCCAATTACAGCTATAAACAGATGGGAGCTGAACTTTCTGTGTCAGACCAGGAAAGAGGTTTTGGGGCTTGGATGGATAACTGAATGAAGGTGTTGACCCAGTGTGCAGCAGCAGTGAAAAAAATCAAATTCATTTATTCAGTTTATTTGTATACCGCCTTTCTAATAATTTATTCAAAGCAGTTTACAACTATGAAAAGTACAATACAAAGTAATACAACATACATTAAATAATTTTTTTTAAGTATATAAACAAAATACCAGGTGCTAGAGGTAATTAGGGAAGGAAAACAGGTTGGAAGTGACAATTTACCTCTTTATAAATCTATGGTGAGACCACATTTGGAATATTGTGTAAAATTCTGGTCACCACACCTAGGAAAGGATATTGTGGAACTGGAAAAGGTGCAGAAAAGGCAATTGGAATGGTCAAGGGGCTGGAACACCTTCCTTGCAAAATCAGGGACCTTTCTGCACCTGGCCTTATTCTGGAATCTATCTCAGGATAGCGGTGTGTTGGCTGCAAGCTAATGCAGATCATGGCAGGCCTCACCTGAGGCCTTCCATAGTCTGTACTAGCATGCAGGTAGCTGGTCCCTATTCTGATCTATATTCCAGAATAAGGCCAAGTGCAGAAAGGCCTCAGGTTACAATGTCAAGGCTTTTTCAGCCTGAAAGGCAGTGTTGAAGAGATGACCTGATTGAAGTATGGTGTGGAAAAGGTTGATAGAGAAAAAATATTTTCTCTGTTGTATAGCACTAAAACCAGGAGGCACTCTATGAAGGTGATGGGCAGGAGAGTTAGGACTGACAAGAGGGAAGTATTTTATCACCCAGGGTGCTGCTAGTCTATGGAATTTACTACCAGAAGAGCTGGTGATAGGTGTATCAGCGGCTACTAGAATGGATGCCTAGGTACTTCTGCTGGGCAGATGAAACAAGCAGGATGCCTCTAAAGGCCATTTGCAAGGATCAGAGTAAGTGAAGATTTTGCCTTTTTCTTCTGCTTGAGATACTGAGAAGCAGTGCTAGACTAGATGGACTGTGGCTTGATCTAGCAGGGCTTCTCTTATGTTCTTAGTTATTGTACTAGCATGCAAGTGAAACTTTCAATAACTGAGTGAAAGTGGTTATTTTAAAGAAAATATTCATTACTATCAATACCTATCTTGAAAAGGGCAATAAGAATTTATGAAGAATATGGAGTAGAAAAATGGTCTGACTCCTTTTTCTCAGAATTTTGTAGTAGCTCTTCTAATACGGATAGTATGGAGAGTTGGGAAGACGCTTCTGTGCTTTCTCTAATTCCTGCTAGCAATGATACTGCCAGTGTTACCCCTGAAACTGAGGTTAGCCGCCACCATTCTGCCTTATATTAAACCTAGTACCTGAGATGGTGGTACTTTCAAACAGTTTGCAGTTCTAAAAATTTAGGGTTTAATAATTAAAAGGTTTCCTCCTAATTTTTTTCAGAAGTTACCATTTCTTGTCACAAAATGTTAGATGTCTCCCTTACATGATATAAAATGGACCAAAGTTAAGATGATCCTGTGACATAGATAAGTGCTATTATTGAAATTTAAAAATTTTCAGGATTGTGATTGATTGGAATCCCATTTTGTGTTTATAGTTGTATGATATCATAAGAAGAAATTGCCATTCTGAATCACATCTGTGACCTATCTAATTTAACAGTCTGTTCCCATGGTAGCAGCCAATTGCATGTGAGGCTCACAAGTGTCCCAGCATCCCATAATAACCCATGAATTTGTCCAAACCTCTAGACTCGTGGTCAAAACTGCATCTTGAGGTAGATGTGCGAAAAAATACTTATTTTTGGCTGTCCTAACACTTATCAAGATTGGGACCCTTTCTGCACTTACCTTATTTAGATCTGGATCCTGGCCAAGCCTCCCAGAGACCATGAAGCTCATGCAAGCTTTGCAGTCATCCTCCTATGCCCATGGCTAGGAATGAAAAGGGGACTTTTTTCTGTGGCATTCTATGGCTTTTGGGCAGTGTGCCATAACAGCTGTGCTGTTAGCTCCTGATCATGGAGGCCATGACATCTGCACATCTCTGTGATCTGGGTTACAGCCCTTAATCCGGTTGTAGACCCAATTTATTGGGTTTACAACAGATCCAGATTAAAGACCTCTTAATTTGGATCTGGCTCCATCTTGTGCAGACAGAGCCAGACTAATGGGGGAATGGAGCCTTCTTGATCTAGGTTAACATGCAGATGAGGATACCCAGGATCCAGTCCTGAGGCCCTTTGGTCCAGATCTGAAGGTAAAGGCAGAAATGGCTTCATTTCATTGAGTGCTTCTTACTTCTGCTAGCAAAAGGGTCTAGTAGCATCTTGGAGACTGAGAGAGAGAAGTTGGTAGAATGAGTTTTTGTAGACTACGCCTATGTCATCAGATGCACGGGGTGAAGTGACTAGGGGCACACTTATATAGATAAGTGGTGTATGTAAATAGCAATAAAAATGCAAAACTGATGAGTTAACAGGTTCAGTAAAACAATAGTCGTTAAGATTTTATGTGTGAATAGAGGTGCAGCTAGTTAGAGTATTGTAATATAGAGTGATGTTGAGAACCAGAAAAGAGATGTGATGAACAGTCCAAGGAAATCAAAAGGCTGGGGTATTAACTGGTTTTATAATATTTTATAATATATGTAATATGCAAGAAAAATATTATCTTGGTTCAATCTCATTTTGATCGTCTGGAGTTTGTAGATATATTCCAGTTCTCCTGATTCTCTTTCCAATCTTTGTAATTTTTTTGTTTAAGGACACTTATTCTGAGGTCTGAGATTGAATGCCCTGGAAGACTGGAGTGTTCTGCAACAGGTTTTTGTATATTCCCATTCCTAATGGATTTATGTCCATTAATTCTCTGGTTCATAGATTGTCCTGTTTGCTCAGTGTAGAATGCTGAAGGGTGTTGTGGTATACAGTATCCTCTTTCAACATTAGAGGATGAGCAGGTGAAAGTACCTCTAATATTATGGGTGATGTGTTTAGGTTGTGTGATATTACCTGAATAGATGTGTGGGCAGAGTTGGCATCTGGGTTTGTGGCAAGGTCTCATACCTTCTCTCATCTGTGTTGTGTATCCCTCTGTGGGTAAATAACTGAAATTGAGAAGTTATTGGCAAGCAGGCAAAGGTCTGCCACCAACGACCTTTGAGAGGTCAGCACTGTTGTTCAGAATAGGTTGTACTTCATTGATGGTACATTTGAGTTATCTCAGCTGGGAGCAGTATGTAGAATGGAACTCATGCTACTAACATTTTTCTCTCTGTTAGTCTAGACTGTCTTGTTTACTAAGCCACTGTAACATAGCTGTGTATTTGTATTATATTGCTGTTCAGGAACGGGGAGAAAAACCTCTTTTGTAAATTAAGAAGCCCCAATTGTTTCAGCTTTTCCTTTTTTCCAATTTAGTTGCCTTCCTTTGAACTTTATCTTTTTTGGGATATGGTGACCAAAACTGTATGCTTTGGGCATTGTAATATTGAAATATTCATTACTTTTTATTGTTACCCCTAACATGCTATTAGTTTTTTTTTACACCTGATACAGACTGGGGGCCAGTTTGCTCTTGGCCCAGTAGTCCATTCAGGTTGAATGTGCACCTACCTTTCCCAAGTGCTGGGGCCAGTAAGGCTCCAGATGTAGTGCATATACCTCTTCCAGGTTGGAAGAGGTGCTGGAGGAGCATGTGATTCACTATGTCACACAGTTGCCCTGGTGATGGCACCACGCATGTGCACTGGCATTGGCACCAGAATCTGAAGATGGCTGCCATCTGGGCAGCCATCCACACTTAAGCTTTGGGGAAGGTTCTTGTGCATTTCAACCTTTGCTTATCAAGGACAGGAAGCAAGTGCACAAAGGCCCTGTGTCTTTCAGTAAGTTATCTATCACTGTACCAAGATCTCATTCCTGGTTGGTCACTTCACTGCAGATCCCATTAAATCCGTAGGCATAGTTTGGATGTTTTCCTACAAAATACATCACTGCTATTCTGATACCCATTTCCTCAATATGTAGAGATTCTGTTGGTCCTATCTTCGTTGTCTCTTTCAGTTTTTATGGTACTGCTTAATTTGATATTCATTATAAGGAGAAAATCTGATGCTTTAGTTCATCAGCTGACAGCATTTTATATATTTCTGCTTCTGAGAATACGGATGGTGATTTAGCTGTTCTTTGCCATTCATACAGATTCTCTGCAATTTCCATCTCCCATTTTAGTACTTCATTTCCTCCCTTGTTGTCTAGCCTTCCCTGGTTAGCATTTTACTTTTAATACATAAAGTTTTATTTTCCCTTTTTATAGTTTTGGTAATTTATTTTGCTTATGTTTCTGTTCCCCTTTGTTTTCTTCAGCAGAATGAGTCTTTTTCTACTGAAGGATGTGGCTCATTTCTTAATATTTTGAATATGTTGTGACTGAGTATCAGTTGTGTTGTTTTAAGTAACATTTAAGCTTGCAGAGAAATTTCTCTCTACATTTTCATTCAACTTCCTTTTCACCAGTGCTTCAGAATGCATAAATATGTTTGAAAGAAGTGCTTCAGAAATATTTAAAATTCTGTCAGATGCAAACAACAAGATGAAACATTTTTTCTCCATCTCTACTATATACAAGTGTCATTCAAATGGAAATAGCCAAAGTGGGAAGAAACATGAAAGCCTACCGGAATATTATTTATTCTGGAATATCCAAATGTAGCAATAAGTAACCAATGTCTGGCTGCAGCCTACATGTTTATTTTAAAGAAGACTGTATGAGTTTATTGATGAGTTTCAGAATGTGCTCAGAATATAGTCACTGGGGCCTGACTGATCACATAATCACACTGGAGAACATTTCTGCTATTGATCATTTTCACAGATAAGCCTATCACATAGCAGTGAAAGACATATGTGAGAAGAGATACCAGCTCTATTTAATACTTGTTGATACAGGCGACAATTTCTATCAGCAAAAGAGTACTTCGTTAAATCACTGAAAAACACACCTTTGCTGTTTGAGTTAGTCTCTTAATTTTATACAGTATAACTCCCTGCTTTTCTAAATAACTGTTAAGGATTATTTGTAATGATTAGTTTATTTAGCTATGTTTTATTATAGCACTGATATCACCAAGCATCCCATTTTGTTTAAGGTTTAACCTTATTCCATAGATCCATGGTATCTATGGATTTTGTCTTGAGATGTGGTCCTATTGTTGAAAAAGCAAGCTGCTCTTCCATTTCAACTTACATGTGTTTTTGAAAACTTGTTATCCACATACATAGCTTTATGTACAGTAGCTTAATGATTTTTTTTGTTCTGTCCTAGTAGTTGCTCTAAAAATATTGATGGTGCTTATAAAGCAAAAAGAACGAGTAAACACAGTATAAATATATTTTCCTCATCATTGCTGACTAGTGTTTGGAAGTGATAAGGACAACTATCACTTATTTTAAAGGGAATGAAAAATACTTTAGTAATGTTCATGTTCTCAGAATTTTCAGCAATGGTTATATAGAAAGTGAGTAAAGTGGAATGATTGGAATATTAAATTCAGACCAACACTGAAATCCTTGTTGTGCTGCAGTGTCTGATCAGTCCCTCCTGAAATCTGAGCGAGATAAAAGTATGTAGTTAGCCCTGTTGGTTTTGACTTTTAAACAAGCCCTGAAAACCAGTTTGTTCCAGAATGCTTTGAAAAAGGCTACCTTCAGCTAAAGTCTTGGGCTATTTTTTTCTGATAGTTTATTGTCTCTGCTACTGTTTTACATCTTTCCCCAAATTATTTTAATTAGATTTTTTTAGTTACTGGGCTGGATTCTAAAGTGATTTTTTTGAAGCTGTTGGGGGATAATTCTAAAACGTCTACAGATATTTAATATATACAAGTCAATAACTAAGTTGTTAATATTGATTTGGAGGTACCATGTAATATTCTAGTTGCTTCAGGCTAGGGAAGCTAGCTGTTTCCTGTTGCGGAAACAGGAAAATAAATTGAATAATGCAAATGATGACTTTATCACTCTTGACATGGTACAATAGATCTATTTCTACTTGGTAATGCAGTAACAGATGCTATTGAGGCAAATGTCATTTGGAGAGAAGATGGCTGAGTTAAGAGTTAGTGATTGAATACTTTTACATGTTGCTTAAATTGAAACATAAAATTAATTCCATGCTGTTTGCTGCGGTCCATTTGTTGTTGTTAAGCCTGGAATGTTAAGCAACTAATACAGTAACTACGGTATTTGATTAACTGGGACTGATGATTCAGTCACCACATTCAAATGTATAATATATAAAAAGAGTTCAGTGCAGCTATTGGAAACTATTAATGTGGAGAAGAATTTTAAATAATGCTGGTATGAGTATCAATACCAGTTTTAATTAAATGTCACAACTATATATGATCTGATAATTTAAATGTAGGGAAAGAATTGTAGAATATGCCTATGGAGTCAAATTCTATAATTTCAAAATCTTTGAACATTACTGTGCATTATAAACACATTTATGTTGTATAACTAAGTTCAACGTTTTGTGTTTAAAATAACTTGCATTTATCTGGGTTGTGGAGCTTTGGACCTTTTTGGAAGGGAAGATTAAACTGAAGCACACAGTAGAAATTAGTTGCAATTATGGCAAATATAATATTTTTTCTTGAAGTTTATCCTCAGTGCTTGGAGATAATATCCCTCCCCTCAACTGAAGTTCCATCTAGTAAATGTATCTGTGGTAATCTGATCAAAGTGCAGGGCTAATTAAAAAAAATTCTTTGGAACATTTAGTCACAGAAACAGCTAAAAGGGAGGCATTCTTTATGCTATGTATACCTTATCTGTAAAATAAGTGGTATTAAAGTAATCAGTAGCCATCTTGCTGTCGAAGAATCAAATGGAAAATCCTCTAGTAATTGTGTCTAAAATTAGAATAGAGGAACTGCTTGAATTGTGAGATCTGGATAAAAGGAAGCTAAAAGACTAAAGGGGGTCAGATCTTCTCAGGATACTTGAAATTTATTTACAACTAGTATAATAGAACTTCTGGAAAAGATTAGAAGTAGAAACAAATCTCAGATTTCAGTATACTTAACTAAAAGAATTAAAGGTGTAGCCATGATAATCTGGATCAGTCAGCAAGGGCATCTAGTAGCACCTCAAGAGACTAGTCTGGATCAGAAATTTAAGACTAGTAATCTCTAGCATGCTACAAGACCTCCTTGCTAACAGAATTAAAGAAAGCCTAAAAGACATAGAGTTTTTTCCACTTACCTCCCTTAATCCGGATCTAAGATGATCGAGATCTAAGGAATGGGTCCTTCAGCTAATCCGGATTTAGTAGATCCATATCTAAGGAGGTAC
Source organism: Aspidoscelis tigris stejnegeri (assembly GCA_023333525.1). Lineage (NCBI taxonomy): Eukaryota > Metazoa > Chordata > Lepidosauria > Squamata > Teiidae > Aspidoscelis > Aspidoscelis tigris. The sequence goes on along the minus strand of JALMGA010000002.1, from coordinate 81,704,406 downwards.
CCGACACGTCTCCACAGGTGTTGTAGCACCCAGTAGCAATGGGTGCTAGCGTGCTCGTGGTGGAAACACCGGAGCACCCATGTGGCAAATCTGGATCTACCCACATGAGGCCTGCCCATCACCCCATGTTATTTTTGGGGTGCCATGGTGTGTGTGCAAACTTCATAGATGCTCTGGAGATTCTTGGAAGATCCTCCGGAGTGGCTTTGGAGAATCTTCAATGATTTCGGCAAATTGCTTCGGAGATTTTCCAGAGCTTTGGACAAAGCTCTGTAGAAATGGCATTGCTCTGACGGGTCATCTTCGAAGCCAGAGCCATTCTCCAGAGTTTCCTTCAGAGCCATCTTTGGAGATTATGCACAGGCTTTGGAGCTTTGGGTTTTGGGGTGCCCCCCCATACGTGCCCCCAGAGCCCTCCCTAGACCCCATTGCCCGATCACGGTGGAAACATGCTCCTTATAATCCAGATTTGACGTTTGCAGACCCCATTGTAGACCCCTTTAATGGGGTCTACAGGAAATCCAGATTATAAGTCCTGAAGCACCCATTTAATCTAGATTTCCCTAGAACAGGTGGAAACAAATACGACTCTAATGGGGTCTTCAGTGAAAATGGGGTCTTCCTTAATGGGTCCCTAATGGTTTCTTAATGGGTACTTAGTGCTAGTGGAACCCCCCCTCCCCCCCGATAAATCCATTAGAAAACTGGAGATCCCACCAAAATATTATGTCTAGCTGCTGTTTCTGGTTTGGTTGTATGAACCACAATGAAGTTGTTTGGTCCAGTCCAAACCTGTTCAACATTGTCCAGTTAACTGAACTAGATGAACCACTAAGCTTGAGAAAAACATGTCCCGGAAAAATGGAAAGGTAGATTGCTTAAAGCTTTCCTTCTGCTTCCTAGCACAGGTGCATTTAGGAGGAGATCAGGCTGTTGAATAAACTAGGTGGGAGAGTGTTGCATACTGATATTTGCATACTCATCTTTAATGAAGAATACAGTGGCTTTGATAGCCATGTGATACTGCTATAGCTGATGTAATTCAAATTGTTTTTTGTTATTTTTGGATCTCATCTTTCAGGCTTTACTATATAGTTGGCTAGCATGTGGTCTTTCAGATGTTGCTGGTCAGGGAGCCTTCATCAACATGTCTATAAGTGAGGCTGATACCAGCTCAGGAAAGTTGGAGTTCAAAGGTGTGTAAAGGACCAAGGTTCTCTAGCCTGGTCTTAAGGATTTCACAACCTGCACAGGTGTGCCTATCCTCTGGTACACAGATCCACGCGGTCCACATAAAGGAGATGCTGCATCTTCTTCACATGTGCATACAACTTTCTTTTGTGCATACAACTTCCTACCATTCACTGCCATGCATCACAGGCCTTCTTACCCCGTGGCTGAAGTGCATGTATGGACTGAAAAGTTGGTTGTGTGTGAAGATAGGTCCCCAGACACAGGTCCATGAACTATTTGAGCTGAAGAGATAGTGGCAGTTTCTCATTCGTTATTTTCTTCTCACACATGCCCTTTGCCTATCCTAGTTGCTTTTGATTTTCAGAACACTTCCATTCCATTCCATTTCCTTTTTTTATTTATATACTGCCTTTTCAAAAGAAACTTTTGCCCAAAGCGGTTTACAACAAATGGAAATGCTCATGTATGATGTAGACTGAAAGACAGAAATGTGGAAAAAGGGTGAGGAATAGAGAGTGTGTCTTAAACTGGGGTAGGTACATAAATTGATCTATGACTAATTGTCTTACCGTTTAATTAATTGTAGGTCAAATTCTAGGCTCTTGACTGTATGCTGGATGATCCTGATCTTGGCAGTTTTGCAGACATTATGTTTCTAGTGACAATACTGTAGTTCAGAAGGTGGTTACCGTTTTTGTAGCAATTGTCCTTGAAGTGGAGACACAAGCACTGTCAAACTTCAGTGTGCAATTCTCTGCTTAAGCAGAGTTCCCTTGAAATATTTAACTACCAGTTTGAGAAGCGGCTGAAATTAATATTTTTACTTGCATGGTTTTCTTATTAAAATATATCTAGAGGAAGGAATATTCTAGTTACTTTGAGATAAATAAATCTATCTGGAAATGCTTTTGAAAGTGATTCCATTAAATATCCTTCAGATTGGTAACCATTTTGAAGTGCAGTGTATTTCTTCCAGTATCACTTGTTCTATAATACTGAAAGTGGACACTAAAATACGCTGTTCAGCTAGTAGCTACCAAGAATTTTGTGTAGCACATCAAGGAGAAATAATAGTTTATTTGGCTTATCTAACTTTAGTTAGTGCTCTGTGCTTGCAGTATGTTCTCCAAAAGAGAACTGCCCCTTCCACTAAAGAAGAGCTGTATCTTCACCAACCACCTGAATGGTGAGATGGCTCCTATCTCTTTCATTTCTTAGTGTGCTGGCATTGCCAAGAGAGCAATGCCAGCAGCCATCTCCATCTGCTCTTAATACATAAGCTTGTTGATGTAGGGAGAAGTGCTCCTTTAGATATTTTGAGACCAAGCCATTTAACGTTTGATACGTCAAAATTTGTGTCCAGTTAGTTGTGTCCAGTGGGAGCTGGAAGTAGGCATTCTTAGTCATGAATGAGAGGTCAAGGAGAATGAACATAACTGTACTCTGCTTGCCTCTCTTCCAAGACAGTTTCAGTGCTTTACCCTGGTTTTAAGGCATATTATGGGTGCAGATAATTTGCTTCTCCAAGTATGCCTAAAGTTAAGCAGCCATCAGCCTCCCAAGTGTGGTAGGAACTAGGTGGTAGCTGTCCAATACTTGAGGGTTCAGAAAGCTTCTCATAGAGTGTCCTTGTGCTCTAACGGTAGTAATTGAAATTGACCTAATTGGATCAGGTCACTCTCTCCATTAGACGATTTTTAATTATTGCAGATTGGAGGGATTTTGTCCCTAAAGTGCCTTGCAAATTTTGTTGTTGTGGATCTGAGATGGAACCAGCTCTTTTCTCCTCCAACCTGATGTTGTAAGGCTGTTTGTTATCTGGAAACTCTGTTGATTGGTTATTTATGGACAAAATGGTGGTGGAAAAGTACTTCGTTTTTTCCAAAGCACTGCCATATGATGGTGCTAACAACATATGTTTGCTTGGACTCATAATGGCATTAATGGTATTTGTACTCTAACCATTATCTGTAGCTCTGTAGAATTCAAAGGTTTAAAGGCACTTTGAATGACTGGGTTGATGGCCCTGCTCATCTCACAATTTCACAATGAGGCCAGAGCTTCAACAGTAGTGCTATCCGTACCAACTTGAAATTTCCTCAGAATATTCAGGAATCACTCAGATTCCATTCATCTCTACAGTCAAAAGCGTACTGCTGCTGTAGGTCTAAATCTCCCCAGCAGGAGATCTGCCCTTGACAACAGGCTATCACTAGCTCCTCATCAATGAATCCTTGCCAACTAGCTCTGTAACAAAGACCAACTCAGAGGTGTGTCAAGCTAAGTATGTTGGGCTTTTAACATATTGAGACCACCACATGAGTGCCATTGAGGGCATGAAAACCTGAGCTGGACCACTGGAGATAATTTCCATATGGACCTTGAAGTCCCCCATTACTATTGTTGAGAGAGCCTGCCATACCATAATTAGGGACTATTTAGTTCTGACCTAAACTGTGATTGCTAAAATATTAGAAGATAGCTGACTCTGTGTTTTTTCTCTCATACCCACCCATGGAGGAAGGAGAGAGTACTGTCCAAGACCTAAACTCTGGAATTTTTACCTGCTCAGACTATCCTTCTCTGCATTTGACAACAGCTTAAAAATAATTCAGAGTACTAATTGATAACCCTGGTATGGATCAGAATTGCAGAGCTGAAAGGGCAGGACAAGGGTTCTAGTGAAAACCATAAGTTCTCTTCTGGAAGCAAGGGATGTTAGTTTTTTCTTCTTCGTGAATTGGGTCACAAATCTTTGTTTTACTATGGTAAACCATAAATAATGATTAACTTAGAACATGTTGTTGAACTCTGACTGAGGTCTATGCAGTAGTACAGTGAGATCACCTGAGCAGTGAATTGTCAGTTGAGTGTTTCATCTGTTACTACTATATTTTAGGCATGAACCACTGGATAGCTCAAGACAATTAGGATGGTAAATCATCTTCCAGCTCATTCATGTTCCCTCTTTGTCCACATAAGGCAACACTGGCATGATGAACTGCACCCCACCCAACAATTTCCTAAGTCAGTTGCATTTATGATGATGCCAGTTCAGGTATTTCTGTTCCACAGAGTGGAGTATACTTCACTTGTCCTTATTAGTGAGTGATTTTCCTCCTTTTCCTCTGTGGTTGGCCTTGAATTATTTTAAGAATATTTTAAACCAAAAATAGAAAGCAGGTCTATCCTTTTCAATTCTCTGTTCTTGCATGTTGGGGAGCCTTGGCCCAAATTCTATCTTGGAATGCCAAATATAAAGCAAGATTACTTGTACCTGTTTAACATGATTTTGGGTGGCAGACTTTGGTCAAGTGTTGTTGTTATAGGGGTCAGGGTGCTATCTTTGTGCTTATCTACTTTTTCCTTGACCCCAGTGTGTCCTTGTTGCCAGATTCACAGCCAGTGGAGCTGTGTTTGAAAGATCCATGTGAAGCTATCACTGGGATAGGAATAGCATTTTGGGAGAGGGGACTGGGGTTTGTGAGATGGCGAACCTTTTGAGCTTGGTGTGTCAAAGTTCGCAAGAAAACCTAGCTTAACTCAGGTGCTGGGCCACATGTAGAAATATCCATAATTTTGTGGTATTTGTAGCTCTAGTAAAAAAGTTATATTTTTGATATATGTATTTTGTTAAAAGCAAAAACAATTATTTGCATTAGTGACTTTTGTTGCTGAATTTCATTTGCTAAATCTTCAGTTGAAAATTGGTATTTCGTACACTTCAAGAATAAGCAAGCAGTACATGCCCAGGTGCCAGGGTTTGGTGTGTCACCCAAAAGGGCTTGGCGTGTCACCTGTGACATGCCTGTCATAAGTTGGCCATCTCTGCAACATTGTATTGCTTGTCAATAGAAGGACTTGTTGCTTTTTTACAAATGCATGTATAAACTATATTATGGGAATTCACAATTCATTCAATCTGCACCTGCACTCACTTTAAGGAAGGCTATTGTACCTGCCAAGAAAATTCCACAGAGGTATACATCTTGTCACCAAGTACTGATTTAATGACACCAAGCGACAAATAAAAAGCCTGCTAAGAGCTTGCAAATAGGGAGGAACTAACAAGACTGGAAGAGGGTGATTGCTGTAGGAGCTATTGGAGCAGCAGTCAGTTGGTTTCCTCTGTTTTAGAGAACACTTTTACTTCAAGATTTCTTTTTCTACCATTATCCTTTCTTGGATAGGCTTGTGCTAAATTGCACTTTGTTAAAAATGAACTGCTTAGAGAGGCCTGGAACTGTCAAATGCTTCACCTGCCAACAGTGGCCCTTTCTACACTTTGCCCTATTCTGGGATATAACTCAGGATCGGGGGTTGTTGTCCACATGCTAATCTAGACAACGGGTGTTTTTCCACGGTCACTTAGTACCCATTTTAGCACCCATTAAGGAACCATTTGGGTGAGAGCTGGATGACCCCATTTCCACCATGGCATCCATTAGGGACACATTTGTTTCCACCGCGCCTTGGGAAATCCGGATCATGTGGGTCTTGGCCTTTAATCCGGATTTTCTGTAGACCCCATTAATGGGGTCTACAATGGGGTCTTCAGTAAGAAAATCTATGGGGCTCAAGCACCAGCACCCTCCAATACATCCCTTGACGGGAAGCCGGCCTTTGGGTCTGGCTTCGGAATGTGTTCCCTGTTATGTCATGGGATACCCATTTGGGTAATGGTTCATATGTGTGTATGGTTATTAATGTTTTTGTTAAATATATGGTTTTGTTTTGGTAGTGTAAAAAAAACTAAAGGAGCTTCCTTATTAGGATAGGTTGCAATGTATTTCTTTGTTGTTGTTTGTTTAAAAGGGAAAGGAGTGAAAGGAAACTAGTAAGGCATGTATAAAATCATGTATATCACAGAGAATGTAGGCAATAGAACAGGTAGTCATCAAGTGAAGTTGAATTCCAGAGGAATAATGACAGATAAAATTCTTAACACAATGCATCTTTAGAGTAGTGAATTATCTACCACAAAGATGTAATGTTGGCTGCCAGCTTGGATAGAAACCAGCTTGTCTAACCCTTCCTTAAAACAACCCTAGATGGCTTTAAGGAAGGGTTAGACAAATTTATGGATGACAGATGTGTCAGTGGCTACTAGAATGGATGCCTGGTACATCTTTCAGGCTGAGGGAACAAGCAGGATGCTTTTAAGGCCATTTGCTGGGATTTGAGAGCAGGAGTTTTGCCCATGTCTCTGCTTGAGATGCCCATGAGCAGTTGGTGGGCACTGTGTGTGACAGGATGCTGGACTAGATGGGCTGTGGCCTGATCCAGCAGGTCTCCTCTTATGTTCTTATGATGCCTGTGGTATAGGAGGTGGCATGTCTCTGAAGACTAGCAGCTGAGAGGCTGTGAGCAGAGCATGTTGAGTTCATCTCTTTTTTGGGATGGTGGTGGTCCAAAAGCAACTGGTTTGTCACTGCTGCTGAATTAGATAGGGCATTGTTCTGATTGAGCAGTCCTAAGAAATAACTTTTTATTCCTGGATTTTATGTTCAGATGCATTTTACTTTATTTTATACTGTATATTGATATTTGGTTTTGTATTTTGATTAGTTAATTTAAGGATGACGATTCCTTATGTTCTTAATACTGTAGTTGTGAAAATCAGAACAGCTTCCACTTTGATGCCAAAGAAAAAAGATAACATGTATTTTAATCTTAGAGAAAAGAGGCATTCATCTTTTGAAGTACAAGCTTTCATATCTCCTGTCACTTCAAGATTAACAAAAGGAAGCATAATGTATAATTCACTACCAATAACTTCCTTGGTTTGTCAAAGGGTACAGTAAAATGGAGTTTGCATACCCAGAACCTTTCAGAGAATAAAATTAGCTTGAACTTTCCACTTGCCAGATCTTGATGGGGAGGAATTACCTTTCATTCTGTGTCCCAGTTTTTTTTATAGAGACATGCACAATAGTATTCGTACCAGCAACTGGAAAATCAAGAACTTGTAGTGAAATATTTTTATTTCTGTCTTTTCACAGATGTGTGTGAAATGTGTTTCATTCTTGGAATATTTCAGTCCAGTAGGCTGTTCATCTATGATATTAAGAGTTAATTTGGGGTACATTTAGCAAACTCAGCCCTCCTGTAAAACCCACATGGCTATTTTGAATGCTTCATTAAGCATTTGAAATAGGTTTTGTACGCCTTGAGTTTAAGTTCCAGTTAAACAAATTTAGAAGTATAGATGGTGTCCAGTGGCTCCATTGCTAGGAACTTCTGACATCAAGATGTAGGTCTTATACTCCCTGTCACGATGCCCAGCAATCCGGTTAGTACCTGCCCTCACTAGGAGTGGTTTGGCCCTGTTAGGATGCTGAGTTCGTGCAACGGCCAAGTGAATACTACAGTGTGGACACAAAACACTGGTAGCAAGCGTTTCAACAGTAAACAAAAACAAGTTTATTATTATACACAAGCAATACTAAAAAGATAATAAGGTTCAGGTAGTTGTTGGTTTAAATTTGCAAGTCTCTTAAGGCTAGGAGCTACCCCTTTCTCTAAAGGAAAATAGTTCCCCTTTTAAAAGACAAACCTCTCCACGTTCCTCTCCCCCTCTGACTTGCTTGGCCACAGCTCAAGCCAAGCCAGTGTACCAGAACGTGGCCCTAGATGATCACAAGGCCCACTCCGTCCTTGCTTCTCTGATCATCCAGCCTGGTCAGTTGCTAGCGAAGTCTCCCTCGGAGCCCCAATCTTCCTTGATTGTCCCCTTCAGAAATCGCTCAGCCAACAGCCCAATGGTCAGCTACTGGTTCCAGCTCCCTCAGGATTCAGCTCTTTTCCTTTCAGCTCTTGTCCCAGCATGAAGACATAGTCTGCTGTCTTCTGTCTTCCTTTATACTCACATCCCTGACCCTGATTGGCTGTAACCGCAATAAGATGCTGCTGGAGATTCCTAACAAAGGCTGCTGTCCCTCCAGCCTGATCGGTGGGAACTCCTACCCTAGCCCCTCCAGTACTCAGATCCCCGGACAGCTTTTCCCTCCAAAACCTTACTCCAGCCAATCACTGCAACAGGGCCCGCACAGGATTTCCTGCTCTTTTTGCAGCCCAAATCCTGGGTTTGCAGAAGGCTGTTTGCACCAAGGCTGGCTATTGCAGCTTGCAAGAAGCCTGCAAAGCCAGGAAGCAAAACAGTTTGCAGCCTGTTCCCAGAAACCGTCACACTCCCCATATCTTTGCCATCAACATTCCAGTTCTTTGTGACTGATCCTACCCTATTTTCTAAAAATATGCATGGAAAGGGATCACTTTGAAGTCCATGGGGTGTTTTTTTTAAGTGAAGTTTGTAACATTCAGGTGTGGCTTCTTGTTTAAATGCTGCAGAAGCAAGCTGCCCATCTGGAAAGGCATGTTCTATTTTTAAAAAGTGGGAGCAGAGACAGGTACAAGTGCCAGCTGGCAGGATACAGCAGAAAGAAAGATGGGAATAATGGTAGTTAGAGAAAATGGTTGGTAAAGAAGTATTAAATGTAGTGAGGCACAGGAAGGAGACAGGTGGGCTAGAACACACTAGTCTGTGCTTTTTCATAAAGCGATTGAGACACTAGTAGCTAACCAGGTTCAGGTGAACGTGTGAGGAATAAATAAATAAATCCCAATATTCTATTGTACATCCATTTTAGAACAAAAATATCAATAAACAGAACCATGTTTTAGCACGGCTATTAGCCTTAATAGTAAAATGCAGTATGCCTTCAAGTATCCTGTGCTTTGAATAAATGAGGCAAATAATTTTATTGTTTGTTAATGTGCACCAAGAGGAATACAGGTAGCTGCTGATGAGCCTAGAATGCTGCTTTAGATTACTTTGGTTTCATCACATACAGCAGCCTGAACATAGAACATGGTTCTCAAATATACTAATTCATCTTCCCTTAACTGTCAAAAAGCATGCAACTACTGTTTACCAGAGATGATTGAGCAGTATTATCCTCCTCTCATGCAGACATTTGTGTGTTTGCTAGTACAGTAAAATTAAACTTTGAAAGCTCTTAAAACAGTTTGCTTAATGATTAAATGGTGCAAATGACTACCCTTTGCCAGCTTCCATCCCCATCTAAATACTGAAAAACCATTTCAGTATAGTATCTGCAATCAGATCACTTGGAAGCTTTAATTATTTTTCTCTTTCTGTGTCATGTAAGATAATTTGTGTACCTGTAGTACAATAATTCAGAAGCCCAAAGTATATTCAGGCTCACTACCCAGTTTTTGCTCTCAACTGTTTCCTACTCTTCACTAATTTCCCCATTTTTTTCTGTTTAACAGAGGCTGTCTCCAATAATCACTTTTATTAGCCTAAATCTCTTGGTTGTTAAGCTTTTAGTGTGTATAGATTTTAAAGTTAGAAGTCATTTTAACATAAATTACAGTAAATATTTCACAGTTATGATAAGGCAAATTGTCAGTGTTTTAATAGGTTAGTCATGGTGAATATATGGTTCATCTTTCTATGTGGGGCATTTTTAGCTTAAAAGGTTACTGCAGACATTTACAGAAGAAAGATAATATTTGGAGTCTACATTTTAACCTGTTTTTAATACTGTGTTATAGATGCTTGGGAATGAATTAGTAATTTATTCTATATGAATTCTAGCATTAAAAAAAAGCAGTTGAAACCAACAAGGATTTTCAAGTGACTACAGCATGCTGCTTAGTCTTCTGCTGTGCTTCAGTGCTTGTATCTGAGGTTGTTTGAACAAACGTGCTGTGCCAAAGGGTTTTGTGCCAGAATAACTGCCTTTTTTGACAAGTGGATGATGCGGAACCTTTGCTGGGGTGTAAATAAATTGGGTTGACCTTTTCCCCCAGGCTACCTCATACCTTATCTCTTTTTGTCTGGAACCATATGCATCTATTTAGATCTGTAGGGAGAATATCCAGTAGGTTCAATGTGTGAATCAGTAAGAAAAAAAAACCCTTCAATTAATCTATAGCTTAGTGTCTAACAACTGCAAGTTGTGTTCCTTTTGGAAAACAGCATCTGGTGTAGAGATGTCCAGTGATACCTGGAGTTTGGTATCAATAAAAAGGATTTATACAATGGTCGGGCCTGTCATATTCATTATTCTTGTCTGTTGTAGTTTAATAAACACTAATTCTGAACAATCAAATGATTAAATTAAGGAAATAATTAGTGCTATGATCCTCTTAAGAGAGGCTTCTACGCATCAAGAAGGAATAGGTGAGCCTCTCTTCAATAATATCTTACAGATCTAAAGATACAGGACCACAGCTACCTGCTTTTATTTTCTTATTTTTCAGCTTAGGTGACTGAGACAGTATCGGCTGATCAATTCTGGGTGGATCTGTATGAAACAAGTTATTTAGCTCATGGCAGGCTTTAGCTGCCGTGATCTGTGTTCTTATTAAGAGATCCCTAAGGAAGTGTAACACCTCATATTTTCTGCTACATTCAGTAACATTGAGTACTATGATGCCTTCCTAGATAATCTCTAAGTTAGTCACACTCGCTCTGTAAAACTAGAATCTGAAGAAAGATCACCAGATGATAGCACCTACAAGGTTCTCTTTGCCTCATCCCTCTAGCATTCATATGAGTCATTTTAGACGAATCACAGGTCAAAAAGTAGATAATTTAGTGTATTAGAGACGCTACGTGCTAAATGCTGATTTTGGATGGGAAACGTAATATTGATGTAGTGCTCTTCTTATGCCTTATGTCTTTTATACATAAATTGAATTGGAAAGCCTCTCAGCTAGAAAACTCCTTACAACTTACAATTAAAAAGATACTCTTCAAAGCAGCCATCTACCTCCTTGAGATACAGCTCTGCATTCTGTCTGTACTGGGGAAAGATGTTCAGATTCTTGACCAGTGCTACAGGCAGCAGCATGTGCAAAAAGAGGACAAACGAATAAAACTGGTATTGAATTAAGTTAGATCTACAAATTAGCAGCATCCATAGATGGCTTATTTTCGGTGATGTTGCACTGTCTGCAAAATAAGGTTAGGGTCTTCTTGGAAATCATCGCTGTCATTTGAAGTGTAGCAAGGGTGCCTTTATCTACATCTCATGATTTTTCCATCTGTTGGTCTGGATAGCTTGGTATGATAGCATTTAAGTAATTTCTCAGATCATTGTAGCATATTCTAAATGGGGCTGCTCATTAAAAATTGCCCAGAAGTTGTAGTTGGTGCATTAGGTAAGATTATGTAACACTATCCTTAAAGATGTATGGATGTCCTAACTTAAGATATTGATTTCGGTGCACAAAGTTCTGGACTGCTTTGGACCAAGGATCAACGTCCCTATCATGTGGCAACCTATAATGTCTGTAGGAAATATATAAGCTAAGTTGCTGTTCCGCAGTATAGTCTGAATTCTTCCCAAATTATTTTTATTATTTTAGATAAGATTCATTTATGTTTCATTGCATTTTTATATGTCTTAAATGGATTATGTACATACCTCTCTGGGAAACTTTGGGTTAATGTGTATGAACTGATTGTAATTTTGACTGTGTGTTGATTGCTAGACTATAATGCAAATAGAAAACCATGTCCTAGGGTATTGTCTGAAGACAGATGACACCACCACCTTATTAAAAATCTGAATTTGGTCAGTGACTGAAGGGATAGCTATCTGGAAGCTACATGTAGCCTAATTTTCATAAAGGGAGAAAGGAACGATGTAAATCCAAAGAAAAGACAATAACTAAAATGAATGTCTGCCACATTCAGTTATATTTATTGAAAGAGGATTAGTCTTGACCTTCCTCTCTCCAGCTGCCCTTATATGCCTTCTTGATTTGAATAGTTTTTTTGTAATCTTACAGTATTTTATGGCAAGTAAAATGAGTGTTAAGTGTTTGCATTATTTAGTGATGACTTTGTAACAGTCCTTTTTTTTCTTCCTAGGACCGGAATCGGCCCTATGATACTTTTAACTTGCACTCTTTGGAAAACTCATTAATGGATATGATAAGGACTGATCATGAGCCTCTTAAAGGTAAACACTACCCTCCCAGTGGCCCACCAATGAGTTTCGCTGATATAATGTGGAGGAATCATTTTACAGGTTAGGAATATTCATATGTTCATACTCACTTCTAAAGAAAACAGCTTTTTTTTTTTGCTGTAATAATATTTAAACATACTTTTTTGTTAAATTGACAGTCTGATAAATGATTTATGCTATTCTTTGGCTTAACTTTGGTTAAGTGAAATGAAAAGTAAGTACTGTGCACAGTGCGATTAGTGATGTAATTAGATGTTAAGAATTTCAATCTTGATTCCTATAGACTGTGGTGTTTTGTTTTTTTACAAAGTTTCAGGTTTTCTGCTTTTAATTCTCCAGTCAAAGACAGTTGCATTTTGATTTGAAATGGATTATTCTTTTAATGTTTTCTGTGATTATATAACAATCTACCATTAATGTTCTTGTTTTCAGTGAGGATGGAAGATGCAGATTTAAAATGGTTGAGGAGAAAAATACTTTTTAAAATGAAATGTACTGAAATATTGATAGCTCTTCAGCTGAGCAACCAGATTGTTCATTCAGCTCCAGTGATAAAGATTAAGCTCCTTCTAGCACTCGTCATGAAACATAGCAGTGAAATGAATTGCTTGGGCAGCTTTTTGTTGAATAATTCATATTAATGTATATTGCCATATAAGTCTCTTCAAGCTCTAGTTAAATGTGATGAAATGCATTTAGGAAATTTTTAACTGTAAGGGCAGAGTTGCAAGGAATATTGCCACCCATATTGTGTAAACAAATGTTGAGCAATTATTTATCAAACTGAAGATCACACACATCAGTGTGGTTAATTTAGGGAGAGATCATTGGCTCTAGAGATGTCTTGAGATTGTAATTCTGATAAAGCATTTTACTGATCACTGCTACCATTACTTTTCATTTCACCCAAAGTGCTACAAATATTAATTTCTCTTCCAATCTAGTAATCTCTTTCGTAATGCTCGTCTTCAGTTTCCAAAAAGCTTTCTATATCTGTCAGCAATATTCCTAAACTGCTTGATAAATTTGGAGAATCAACCAAAATGACATTAAATATCATTCTTCAGAATCATATATATGTTTATGTATGTATGTGTGTATCTATACAGAGTGATAGCGTGTAAAAGGTATTTGTTCTTTGATTCTAGGATTCTTGATACTAGGATTATATAATAAAAATTCTGTATATTCAGATCTATGTAGAGATGTAATTTGGGTCTGGGAACATTTGCCTGCCATGGCTTCCTCTCTGCAAATATGTATATCTATTATAATAAATCTCTCAGTTTGCAAGGGGTATAACTGAAGCTCCTTTGTTTTGTTGGATATTGCTGTATTAATATCTTTTTCCAAAGTATTTTTGTATTGTATTTCCATTTAATCCCGATTGCTAAATTTTGATCAGATTGAAGCCCAGATACTCAATGTCTATTTACATTATTTACCCCAGATTCCTTCCCTCCGTTTCTTTTTTCTTGTATCCATGATTATTGTCTGGTTTGAGGTATGAAGGAGGCTCCTTCTGAGAAAAATGAATATGCTCCTATTTCTTTTGTAGTAGTCAGTGAGGCCTAATATGAACATATGTCAAGTTAGTTAGAAGCTAGTTCTTTTTAAAACCAATGTTACGATTGGGTATAACAGTAATACATGATTGTCTTCTCAGTAGACTTCCCAATATATTTTTTGAAAGTTTTTAAAAACCCCTATAGTCTTGGAAGCAAAAATTTAATTGCACAATAGATGAAAGAAAAGATGAGGTGCAAATTTTTCTGTTTTAACAAATGTAACAGACCTTTTTATTTTGCGCTGTTCATAAAATCATCAGTTAAAAACAATAAACATATAATCAATATTGACCCTAAAGCATTGCACTGAAATGTTTATTGTCTTTAACTGATGATTTTATGAACAGCGCAAAATAAAACCTAAATGTTAAAATTTGTTAAGGCAGAAGTTGACTGAAAATAGTAACAGGTGCAGAGATGAACAGTAACAAAGTAGAAATATTTACTTTTGTTATTTTATGCTAAAAAGGTTGATGTACCGTACTTATTTTTAGTTTGTTGACACTTACTGTGCTGATGCAAGTATAAATCTGGATATACCATATTTTCCGGCATATAAGATGACCCCCAACTTTACAGTTAAAATATAGAGCTTGGGATATACTCGCCGAATAAGAAGATGACACCCAGCGTATAAGATGACCCCTGACTTTTGAGAAGATTTTCCTGGGTTAAAAAGTAGTCTTATATGCCAGAAAATAAACTTCTATATTGCAAAAGAAGGAATCTGTGTCTTAAACGAGTGTTAACGGATGTAAGCCATATGATGGGTTCAGGAGGAAAAAAAAGAATTTTCCAGTATAGATTAGCTTTGTCTCATTTTAAAAAGTCTGAGTAAAAGTCAGATGCAGGATTTTTTTAATGGATCTTTTTATTGTCACAAGGGTATTAGAGGGAATTCTGTATATCATAGTAACATCAGTCACTTAATTACATCTGTCAGTGTGTTTTCCCCTAGAAAAAAAGGAAGATCCAGCACATTTTCTGCTACCATGGTACAAAAATTAGATTTTATTCTTTTTGTATCCTGGTGGCAGCTGGTTCGAGAACTGCTGAATTTGATTTTTTCCCCCCCAGTTTAGGGTGTGAGTACAGATGGCTGTCATGCAACACAACCGAAGCTATGATGATAGTATAAGCAGGTCTGAGTCTTAACTGAAATTGGTCTAGAAATACTGCAATAAGACTATCCCTTGAATGCTTAAGAGAAAGAATGTCTGATGAGGGGGCAATTTATAAAATTGCAAGCTACATCTAGTGTACAGACATAACCATATCTGTGTTTCTGCTTCTGAAATGTCGACAAGTATGCCATTTTTCAAAGTAGAGTTTGATTTACATAATTATCCGTTTGTATAATAAAAAAATCAGGCAGCTGGAGCACAGTTGATGGAACACAATGCTCAATCTCCCTCATTTGCAAATGACATTCTGTCCTATATGCCACTGTGAAGTCCAATAAAAATACATAAGACTTTAAATTATTTTGTCTGTTGCACAGTATGGGTAGAGCACAGAACATAATGCAGACTTCCAGCACCTGTGTGTTTGGACAGTTAATGCAAAAGAAGTACATTAGTTCTCAATAATAGGAATGTGATAAACCTATTAATCCATTTAGCTGCAAACATGGGGTTGAGGGGTCCTTATCAATCTGAACCTCACTTAAATTGGGGGTTGGTCCAATAACAAGCCAAACAAGGGTGCACTTGCGTCAAAATGAGCAGTTGATTTCCCCCTCCCTACTCTCATACTACAGCCTTCCCCTTCTCCCTTCATGAGCATAGTTTCTTCCATTAAGCCCATGGCCACCACCACCACTTCTGACATCTGTGTTCTCCTTTTCTTTCCTTGCATCACTATCTGCTGGCCTGGGGCTGTGCCAAGCTTGTGCTACTGATTCTTCCAAAGGCCAGTCAACATGCTTCACCTTCGCATGAAAGTCCTCCCATAAGGCCAAATGTAGAGTACTTGAAATGTGTAGATGTGTGTGCCTCTACTTCCTGGAAGGCCTTGAATGTAGCCAGGAAGTGGAGACATGGATGAATTCTTGGGAGGATTCATGGTTCTTCACTCTAGAAGGTCTAATAAGTTTGCCACACCCAATTTGGGTTCTTTAGGAACTGAACCAGACCAGTTTGATTTGTGCAGTTGTCTACTCATTAGTGATCTGGTCTGAGGCAAAAAAGGTCTTCAATTCTTAGACATAACTGAAGAAAAAGTAGGGCCCCTGTTATCCTAAGACTCCTGAGGCAAATCACACCACAATTTTTTGAAAATCAGATGAAAATGTGTAGAGGTTACACATCTGTATTAATTGATATTGCAAGTAATTGAGAAATTTAAGACTTGTTTACTGAGATGGTGGAGCAAAGGTTGAGAACTGCTGGTCTACTCATTTGAAAGATGCTAGTTTGGTAAAGGCTGGTATTGATAACTAGACCACAGTCTGTTTCTTCCAGTCTGAAACAGCAACACTAGCTGTACACTATAAGCCTGTATCCAGATAAAGATGGGAAAAGTACAGGTATAGGGATAGTATGGGTTTTTCTTCACCTCCACCAAATACTTCAGTGCCATAGTTCACGATGAGAATTTCAGAACTCATGGCAATGGGGCAAAACATGACCCACGGCCACAGCAGTGGGAGATGGCTTGGCAAAAAACCACACACTGTTTGTCACAGAAGCTGCAGCTAAGATAGCAGGGACAAAACTGACTGGGAAGGATCCACCTGGGATCCTTCATCTCTATTTCCAGTGCAATCACAAACAATGCAGCAGCATGGAGAGGTCCAAAATGCAGTGATAACTCTTAATGGCTTCTACAGTGGTGGAGGAGGAGAAGCAGGCTTGACAAGAAGCTTGTTGATTGACCCTTTAACTCAGCCAGTTAAATTCCATTTATGTATTCTGATGTATCTAAAAGGAACTAATCTCCTTCCCCTTCTCTTGTCCAACTTTCCTGTGATATCCCAGACCGGAAACTCCTTGAAGTTTTCCAGATTAAGTTGGGTAATTGAGGAAAAGGAGCTTGTATTCTAAGTATGTTTCTATTTTGCTGAAAAATGAATGCCACTGGACAGCAAGCTTTGGGTGTCTGTTTGTAATATACAGGAATGATATTTGTATGTACAGTGGTCATATTAGATAACTTAAGTGTAAATCTGTGTGCAAATTTTACGAAACTGTTTTCTTTTACACTCAGAAAACTATATTAATAGCAGAGAGCAGGTTGAAGAGCAGACTTGAAGCGTACAACTTCTTGATTTGCTTAGCATAACAAAACTTGTGAGGATTTTTAACTTACTTACATCAGATATATACCGTATATTCCGGTGTATAAGATGACTGGGCGTATAAGACGACCCCCAACTTTCCAGTTAAAATATAGAGTTTGGGATATACTCGCCATATAAGAAGACAACACCCGGCGTATAAGACGACCCCTGACTTTTGAGAAGATTTTCCTCGGTTAAAAAGTAGTCTTATATGCCAGAATATACAGTACGTCTAGAGTAGAGTCCATCTTTCTCACTAGCTTGAAGAGAGAGCATGACGTACAGACTTAAAGCAGGGTTAACCAATCAGCAGTTCCCATACTGCAACACTAACATACAGAGAAAATTAACCCTTTTACACTGAAGTGAGGTACACTTGCATCAGTATTTACCAACAGAAACTATAAGAGTTATAAAACCAATAATGTATTATTGGCTAACAGCCTTTTTTCTAAAATAGTATTTTCAGACCTATGAATTTGTTTTGCTCAGATAGTTACCAGGAAGGCAAGAAAAGTGTGGTGTAAACTGGAAACTTGACTTTAATAAAAAGATGATAATCTAAATAATGTGGGCTGGGAACTGGCCTACTACTTATGTGACTTAAACAAGGGTCTGAAACATTTCTATGGCCATTATACCAAATTATAATAAAATATTTGGAAAAGGATCCATACCACTTTCATGAAGGTTGAATATCTCTTTAGTTCATAAACAATTTGCATAGTAAATTGAGCCAAGTTTCCTAATTCTTGCTACAGTGCAGTTAAAAAAATCCTGATTTTACTAATCTCCTTCTACAAAAGTACAGTTTGGGTTTCCAACAGAAACCATGAATTACAAACATGGGCTTAGCCAAGTCAGACATTCTTCTGCCAAATATACAAATCTTGGAAGGTATATTTTAGAGTCAATGTGACTTTTTAGATAATGTCAACTTGCCACCAGGGCAGTGTGACAAGTTCTAAACATCTATTCTTTAAAGTGCACCCTAACTAATCTTTCTGTCACTGTTTTTAGGCATTTGTGCCTTAGCACAGCACTGAATTTGCTCAGCCTCTTTTGTTTGAAAAGGCAATGCTTACCTTAGTCAAATTTGGATAAAAGGAACAGAATTTACATTTAAGCTGGCTTAAACGAATGGTCCTGGACTTAAAGAATCATATTATAGACAAAAGGCAGGGAAAACAATAGTTAAATGCTTTTATTGCCTTTGCATAATTTTTTTATTAACCGCTGGCTGCTTGGAAGATTCTATTTCAGGCACTTAATGTGCTTTATATGTAAATTTTATAATCAGTCGCTCATTGCCTAGTGATCCCTTTGTAATCTCAGAGGCCTAATAATTTTAATAACTTACTAATCTATCAGGATTTTAAAAATTAACTGTTTTTACTGCTATGATTCTGGGAAGAGGGAGAATCATGTGCAGATATATACATTTCAGATTTCGAATAGCTCTTGGCCTTTTTGGCTAAGATCAAGTTTAGTACCGTTTATCCAAGTGAAAAAAAGAGGAGGTCTGCAGTTGGTCTACTTTTTCCATGTGATAGGAAACTGGAACTCTTGTACTGTATTTGAAAGAAGAGATGGAATACATTCATCAGTACCATTTATTAGTAGTACGAGTGTTGCAAAAATTGAAGTCTAGTGGGAAAAAATCCTCAGTGAGTAGAAAAATCGCAGTTTACCTGGCTGCGAAATGACAACTCATTGTCCCTGCCCAAAACTCGGTCCACAGCCTCCTCCTTGGCAGCGGCAAGATTTCCATGGTGTGCACAGTCAGGCCCCTATCACATGGGATGGGCAGCTGTTGGCAGCTGAACTACAAGCTCACCTCTCATTCGCTGTTCTTGTTGTCCTGTCCGGACTGGCGGGAAACTTCAAATTTACCTGATACTGCGGAGCAAGTGCTCATCGTTCCGCAGTAGGTAAACTCGAAGTAGTGGCAGCACCGCTATGAAATATCAGGCATCAGGTGTGATGACCAAGCTCCGACTACGCATCAGAATGCGTAGTATTCCAAAGTCTGGACGCATAGTTACTCTGCTAAAAATATTCTCCCCTTTGTTTTTCTTCTTATTAATTGCTTTTTTTTAACTGTTGAAATTTAGATTTGTGGAACAAGTGTTGTTTCTTCCAATATATATTTTGAGAAGATGCTTTTTCTCCAGCATCTCTCTGGAAGAAGGGTTGAACCTAACTTTGTGATGTTGGACCACAATAATATTTTCCCATAGACAGCTTTATATATGCCTAGAATACAGTGGTACCTTGACATACGAGTTTAATTCGTTCCGTAACCTTGCTCTTATGTCAAATCGCTCGTATCTCAAAGCAATTTTCCCATTAATCCATTCCAGCTCCCAAAACACCACCTCAGTTGTTTTTGTTATGTACTGTACTGTATTTACATAACTCGTATCTCAAATCTTGCTCTCATCTCAAAGCAAAATATCACTCGCTCGGTGGCTTGTATCTCAAAACACTTGTATGTCAGGGCACTTGTATGTCGAGGTACCACTGTAGTAGGATTTTTCACTTTTATTTGAATAGTGGTGTTGAAATCTTTTTTACAAGTTTTTATATCAATTTAAACTGTTTTGGAAATCTAGGTCAATATCAAAAACTGTTCACCATTGGGCTTAACAACTGGGGAGTCCGCTGACCCAGAAAAAACTATTGTATACCTCATTTGGGATTATAAAATTATATAAATGATTGTCTCAGTGATCTTTTTTCACTTATGTAAACTCCATGAAACATCAAAGCTGTGCTTATTAACTGGTAATTGAAAGCTTTTTTATCAGTAGGCACACGTTTTAAAATATGTGAAATGTTTTTCATTTTATTTGCATTTTAATTGTCTTCCCTTTGAATACAGACATCTGAAATACTGTATAATTAATAATACTGTTTAGTTGGACACCATTTTGGGCATGAATGCAAGTCAGAGGTTCAGGTACTGTTCTGCAGCATCAGAGTGATGTAACAGCTGTGAGATTTTCTTTCCACATGACTTAACCCTACCAATAGTATAATGTGAAGTTTTTCTGAGTTTTGACAGCACATGCTGAATTCTCACTGGATTTCCATCCAGTAATTGAGACAAAGCTTCAGTTATGGAATAAAAGGATATTGTGTTTTTACAGGAATAACAAAAACCTGGTAAATTGGGTTTTTATTCCAGGACTGGATCAAGAGCACCATGATAATGTCTAGCAAATCGGGTACAATTATGGGTTTTTGACTTGTCTGCATGCAGCCTAAGGGTGTTTCTGCACTAGCTGCGGAAACCATCCCCCCCCCTCCGAAAGCCAGATTAAAGCCACTTACCTTAAGCGGCTTCCATGCTGCAGGCTTGATTGAAGAGTCTTCACGGAAGCCCTTCCGCATTTCAGTGCACAAGACTGGTTTTTAAAACTGGTCTTGCCGCCGAAAAGCGGCTTAAATGTAAGACCTGAAAAATCAGGTCTTACATCCGCCTCTTCACCTGGATGCGTGCAGAAGCAGGACACTTCCGGGCACAGCCAGGTGAAGGGACAGATATCCCTCCGGCCTCCATGTTGTGAAGGGCGAAAACAGCATGGTTTGCCTCCTTCTGCCCTCCCCTGCACGCCGGGTGCCACTGGAAACACACAATGACCGGTAGCTCACCGCTCCAGTCCAGGGGCATCGTCAATGGTGCGGGAGGCTGTATGCCTTTTCAAATGGGTGCTGCGGCTTCCGCACAGCACCCAGGCAATCTGGCCACCTAATTCAGCCTCCCCACGCGTGTGCGGACACGCGGGGCCTCCAAGAATCCGTCTTTTTTTTTTTACACGGATTCCCGGGAGGACTGTTTGCTGAAAAACAGATCTTTTTAGATCCGTTTTTTGGTAGCCAATGTGGAAGCACCCTAAAGCTCTTATTTGGTCTAATCTTTCCGTTATGTGTTGTTAGATCAATCTTAGAACATAATCTGAATTAAAAAGATTTGTGCAGAAACAAATGAACTATAATAAACACAGGCTTGAACCACTTTGTGGAAGTTTGAAAGAAAAAAGAAAAATTATTTAGCCGTTTACTAATATGGTCTGTCCAAGTCAAGTAAAATTGTTCCTTATTTCTCATTTTAGTTATGTGTGGTTTTGCCATAACTGACTAGTCTTTACTCACTTCAAACGATATTCCCTATCCTTGAGCAAACTGCACTCCTCAAAATATTTGCCGATTCTGTCTACAGTAATGCTTTCCATGCATTACCCTTGATCAGTCTTTAAATTGACTGACAAATCATTTTCCATGTCTCTCCTGAGTCTCTTTTAAAAATTGCTGTAACACTGGCCTCATTCCAGTTCTTAGCAACAGATATTTTCATTCATAAGGACTTCAGATACACTTTATCAGTACAGAGCAGTATTACGATTCATATATTTAAAACAACGTACCATAAATGTTGCTATGGAAGGAGGGAAAAATTGCCATGCTGTATGGAAACGAGGAGTGCATCCACACAGGGTCAAAAAAACAGGGATTATCTTGACACTATATTGACATTGCCACATGTATCCATGGCAATCCCAACATAGTCCTGAGAGATAGAGGTGAAATTCTAGAATATCACTATTGCAGAAAAAAGAACACCAAACCCGGGTTTTTCCTCATAACGATATTGCTTACCTTACCTGGTACTTGCTCTTTTTTTTTTCCTGAAGAAGATACCCACTGTGTAAGTATGGTAGTGGGCACTTATGCACTTCCAAGTATTTTGCACCATCATATGATTGCAGGAGCAAGTGCCAGGCAAGTTGCCTTCTGTGATTTTGCCCTGCTATTTAGCAGGGACAGAGAGAAGCAATTGTGAGATCTAAACAATTTTCTTCTCCCTGTTTGGAAGCAGCCAAGCATTTTCACCTATGTATTTTCTACAGCTTGAATTAGTATTGTTTAGGACAGTAAAGACATTTAGGAAAAAGGGAGAGCTGATCTGCTTTACTTGGCATTAGCAATAAGGATTCAGTGAGACATCCATGGGTATGTTTATTCCTTTTTCCCTTCAGGTCCTCTTTAGAGAAGTCTTATTGGGTACTATTTGTGTATCCTCACGCTCAATGTCTAGACAAAATGTCATCTAAAAAGCATCTGATGGACACTTTGATAACAAGATTTGTGGTCCCCTGTGTTTGCATTCTGGTTCTGCGGTATGGAAAAGTTACTTGTCCTTGCTGTGTTCTCTGTGATGTCCACTTTGTACATTATGAATCTGTTAACAGCCGCAACAGATGGAAATGATTATTTTTTTAAAAAATGATTGTTTAGTGTTTTCCCTAGTTTGTAATTCTTTTATTTAATGGCAGTGACCTTGGGGTTTCTTACACTTTTCTGTTTTCTTGAGAATCAATCAAGTTAAAGTGTAAAGTGATAAATTAATCAGATGCAGGAATTCCCAGATACTCTATCTCAAATCTTGTAGCTGCAGTCACACATCTGGAACTACACGGTTGGTTGCTAACCCATTTTTCATCTCAGAAATGTTGTAACTATTGCAAACCCAAAAATAAAAAGAGACATTTGTTCTTAAACCTTAATATTTATGCATTGTGTATTTGCTCACAATATTTGGTTCAAGAAAGGATAGCTTTATAACTTGCCAAATATTCTTTTTGTTTATAGGCTTTCTTTAAATCGGTCATTTCCCCTCTAATTTTATCTATTAAAATATATTACATTTAAATTCTAATTTTATTTTAATTTACATTATAATAAACTTAAAGATTAATATTTTTTTATATTATAAAGTTTTAAGTGCTTTACTGTAGCATTTGAACAAAGTCTTATTTAATAAAAGGCAGTATACTGATAACTATAGTGCAGTTCAACTGTTGTTTATGTGAACGTGAGAAGGATATAGGATGAGACAGCTTCCATCTGAAACCTTAATTGGGAATCTGCAAATAAAGGTGCTTTGGAAAAAGCTTTATGGACCTATGAGAGCACTACCAGCAGCCACTGCTGGCAGTGGTTGTCCCTTCAAAAGAGTATGTTAAGGGAGGGAAAGGACAGATTGGCAACCTAGCTCCTGCATTTTACACTAGTTGCAGCTTCTAGACTAGGTACAGGGGCAGCCCCATGGGTTACCATTGCAGGTATAGGAGTAGTTGTTACATCAGCCAAACTGATAGCAGAAGAAGAGTTAGCTTTTCTATCCCGCTTACCCATTTAAGGGGACTCAAAGTGGCTGACAAAGCTTTCTATTCTTCCCCCCACAACAGAAGAGGTAGGTGGGATTGTGAGAGCTCAGAAGAGACCTGTGACTAGGCCAAGGTCATACAGCTGGCTTCATGGGGGAGGGCGGAATCAAACCTAGTATTCCCAGGTAAGAGTCCGGCTCCCTAACCACTAGACCAAATTGGCATAGCTGACCAGAGAGGACACTTCATCCTCCAGTGACCATGATGACTCTAGCAGCAGTCCCAAATGACTTATCTTTTCCTTTAGAAGAAGTGCAACTCCATTTAGAATAGACAAATTCTCCAAGTACCCAGGCATGAGAAACACCCACAAAGTCTCTGTCTTGATGGGATTCAGTTTTAGTTTATTCAACTTCATCCAGCTTGTTACTGCATCCGAGCACTGGTAATCCATTTCTTTCCATTTTAGTTCAGTAACTCTCAGGATGTCAATGTTTAATCTTGCCATCTCATGACTGACCACATCCAACTCGGTTCATGGACCTTACATTCCACATTTCTATGCAATATTGTTCTTTATAACATCAAACTTTCCTTTGACATCTAGACACATCCACACCTGAGCATCCTTTCAGTTTTGACCTAGCTGCTTCACTTTTTCTGGAGCTACTTGTAGTTGCCCTCTGTTCTTTCCTAGTCAAGTTTTCAACACCTTCTGACTTGGGGGACTCATCTTCCAGTAACATAATGTTTTTCCTCTGTAGTGCATTTTCATGAGGTTTTCTTGGTAAGGGTACTGGAGTGGGTTACCATTTCCTTCTCCAGGGATCAACGTTTGTCAGAACTCTCTGCCATGACCTATCTGTCTTGGCATAACTCATGGCATAACTCATAGCTTCATTAGGGTATGCAAGCCCCTTTGACATGACAAGGCAATGATCCATAAAGGGCTTATTACAGTATATGAGAATTCATTCTTGACATTTGTGAAAGTGTTCTTAAAGGGAAAACCTTTCTAATGCATTTCCATTGCCATTACAGTCTCTTGAAGCACTTGCATAATGAATTCTGATGGTCACTGCTTACGTTGCCTTTCAAACAATATATTTCTTATTATTTATTGGAAAGCATGACAGGGATATGTACATTTTTGTAAGTAAATGTCTTAAGAGTGGTTTCTTGTATAATGAGTGATTACAGTATGACTAAACTGAAACACAGAACCCACTTTCCTCTGATATTTTCTTGAGAAGGTCTGTTTTTGAAACAGTGGTGATGTACTGCTATTACAAATCAACATTGAATATAGAATATTGAATCCACTGGGAGGGCTGAGAGCTTCCCCCATGATAATATATATATGTGAAACTACCTGTACAATTTGATTTTTTTTGTTTTTCTGGAAAGCTGGTTGTGAACAGCAACTGAAAAATAGGAGGCCAAAGGCAGGTGATAAAATGTCACTCAGACAGCACCTGGCAAAAAGATTGAACGAACGCACATACCAGATACCACAAACTTGCTTCTATTGTTGTGCCTGATTGAACAGCACAATTCCAGCTTTAGCAAAAGTAAAAAAGAAAAGGATTAAACAAGAGTTTGGAAACATAATTTGGATTTTACCCAATCATATCTAAACATAAAACAACTTAAATGGTTGAGTAACCTTTTGTGCAGTCATTATTGGAATGACTTTAGATGTGTCTGTGGAAGAACCTTGTGTGGCAGCTTATGTCTGCCCAAATAGCTGAGAGTGGATTCATATAGTGTTTCTCTTTTAGTTAACAGACACTTCTTGCACTAGTGGAATGGGAGATTGTCCTAGCAGCTCTCCATCATTGCAGAAGCTATAGAATCTATCCCTTTTCCTCCTGAGGGTTTCCTAGAATACAACCCCATTATATTCCCTTTGGCCTGACCATGCTTAGGTGCTTCAGGTTAGAAAAATAGACAGGCAGATGCACTGAAATTGGTGAAGAAGCAGTGTGCCTGACCAGTTTGGTTGAAGAAGATCCAGCTGAAGAAGTTGGCCACTACTTTGCATTAAAATGACAAGCCCTTGTTTGTACTGCAGAAGGTTTGGAAGACTTGGCCTGCAATAGCTTTCCTTCTTACAGAGTTAGCCTAGAAATGGTGATGCCCTTCCTAGGGAGAAGGATGCATTCTGGTCTTGGTATAGCATTGTTTGTTGATTAACAGTTATCAGAAAGAAGTTGGAATATATCTGTAAAGCAAGGGCAACAGATGGCTGCCTTTACAGCTGTGCCTGTGAAGTGTGGATTTCATAGCCCTTTGACGTATCAAGGAGAGGCCAGAGGGATAAATAGCCTTCAGGGTTCAAGCCTATGTCAATATGTTTTAGTAATAACTTAGCTAGCTTTGATCTCCAGGGTCTGTGGTGTAACTGCCTTATTTGTCCTCACTTGCTGCGCAAATTAGAGTTAATGGGTATGGATGTGCACAAATGCAATTTTCAGCATTTGATTTGTAACAAATCGAATATCCCAACATTTGTATTCGTACAAATGTACAACTTTGAATGTCCAGACATTCAATTCAGTACGAATGTATTCGGGCTTATTTGTTCGATTACTCAATACGTACGGATGCATATTCAATGATACGCATCTGTATGCATCCCATACATATCTGTACGCATCTGTATATAACCCATGCATATCCTGTATTCATCCCGTACATATCCATACAGATACGTACAGGATACGTATGGATACGCACGGGATGTGTATGTATCTGTACTGTTAAATGAATGTCCAGACTTCATTCAGATGTCCAAAACATTTGTATTCGTACAAATGTTAATGCGTAAATGCCTGGACATTCGATTTGTTTACGAATGTCCAAATTTGTGCAAATTTGTACGAATAATAAATAGTAAGAATATTCGTGGACATCTCTATTAATGGGTAATATTGAAAAGTAGATCAGTTTCTTTTCCACAGACAAATGCTTTCTAACCTCACTTGTCACTGTTTTTGGTACATTATGCCATGATCCATAGTCCTGTTTTGTGCCTAAGCTTTTGGATATGGCTATGATATCCATCTTCAGAAGATATGACTGCTGGAAGAGTCAAATGCAACTGATAGTCTCATGGACCTTGTCACCCTTCTTATAGTTGTGGATAAATGGCTGTTAGATTGGTGGTGTGCAGTTGTGTTGTTTTGCTCCTGGCAGTTGGTCCTTTGTGTGGTTGTTGAGCTGGTTGTTGTCCGTTAGCATAATATTTGGTGGTGCAGTTTTTGAACTGTTTCTGGCTGTTATCCATTAATATAATCCTTCATGATGGGTTGCTGTTATATTGTGTGGTTGCTAGCCTTGGGCTGTTGCGTGTTTCCTCTGCTGCTGATTTGCTTGCTTTAAAGAAGGTTTCCATATATTGCTGAAACAGTCCTTGGTCCTTGTTAAAATTATGTGGATGTTGTTGTATTGCAATATCATTCTAAACCTTTGTGGGAATAGCAATTTAGAGATCAAGGCAAGAATGGAGAATGAAGCCTCTCCATAAGGTTTCTGCAGGATTTCTTCTCAGCAGCTTTACTTGCAAAGTAAGTGAGAGGAAGAAATGAGGTTTTTGTTTTTTAAAGAAATGTTTCTAAGACTCTATTCTTAGAGATTCTGTTCAAAGAGTGGTTACTTGCAAATGCTGAATAATTGAAATGCGTCTGTCTATGTGAATAAAGTGTTAGGCCAAACAAAAATATTAAGCTTCATTAATAAAGTGAAGTAATCAAGGGCTCACATTGTTTAATTTTTTGCAAAGCTTGTTTATCTTTAGCAACTATAACACATAGCTACTATTAAATTATTTTGCATGGAGGTGTAAGAAACAGCAATTTTCTTCCTGTTTCATTGCTATGCTTTTGTTGCAAAACCTAGTACTGTACTGAAAAAGTAGCTGGATGAACATTAAATATGATGCCAAAATGTTCTATTTCATTTTTAGGTCGTATGGGCATAAATTTTCATCACCCAGGAACAGATAACATCATGGCTCTAAATAGTAAGTTCACAATTATCTTATAATTTGTGGTATGTATTTCATGTATGTCCAACATGTTTCTATGTGTTTGTTTTAGGTACATATGTACCTTGCCTGTATATTCTTAATCCAGCTGCCGTAAGTTTCTTACGCTCATAAGCAGAGTACAAATTGAAAACTGTGGTACTAAAATAGGGTGGCTAACTTTTCTTGGCCCCAGTAAAATTGAGAGGTTACTCCCAGAACTAGAGAGTATGCTGCATGTAAACATATCCTTCACAAGTTCGTATGTAATTTTGTGCATCATAGTTGGGTGAAGTGGTCTAAGAGACTCTTTGTTATCCCAGAACTATAATTTCTTTGAAGAGACTGTCTCAAAAGTTTCTAATTTCAGAGATAATTATTAGAGATATTTTGATTCACATATTTTAAAAAATGGGAAAACCTGATTGTCACTTCTTGTGGCTTGCACATTTAAGACATTAGTGTACTACCCTTTATTAGATATTTCAAAGTGGTGTAAAGCAATAAACAATTCAACTGGTATGTTGAAAGAAGAAACTTTACTAAAAATAATACATGGATTCCAACAATAAATCCATCAATAACCAGCAAATGTATGAAGGTATTAATCTTAAGCACCAAAACCTTGACAGTGTTTATGTTTGTCATATTTTAGAATGGAGATATTTCATTAACTGCATTTTGAGGTACTGTCACAACCTGGGGAGCATCATTGATAGATAATATATTGGTCAGATCCATTTGGAGGGAGGAGGGCTTTGATAACCTGGTTTGAAGTTGCATAAGGCTTTAGTAGCAATTTTTGTTTGGTCTGATACCAAACTAAACTGTTCAGCCAATTCTAAAATCAATCTGTTCGCTACATTGGGAAACTTACTGTGCTTTCTATAATTCAAAAGAATTACATTTAGAATAAAATAATAAAATTATGGGTTAATTACAGCTTTATAATCTTCCTATCATGTTTTAATTTTCTAAGTGTAATATATTTCTAGATCTTACGTTTTTATATAAATATATTTAGTATAAATAAAAGTATTAGTTATAAACATATAAACTTCTTGGTGGATTCCACACCAGAGATCTCTACTGTTAAATGAAAGCTCAGTTGGAGTATCCTTAGCAGAGTACCCCCAACTGAGCTTTCAGACCTTAATACTATAGCAGTGAATACTGCTATAAAATAACCTTCACAGTCCAGTTGCTCCAGTTTCCTTTTCTGTTAAATCGTGGGTGAAGAGTACATCTTCTGGCACCAGTCTCTTCAATGCAAAGTTAGTTAATCTGCTGAAAATAACGTTGCATATATTTTTTACCTTCTTTTGATAGCAGTCGCCCTTCCAAAGAAAGAAATGAATGTGGCTTCCGCAAACAAACTCAGTTGCCATGCAAAGTCCATTCCTGCACTTGGCCAGGCACAATACTCATGCCTACAGCTGACTCTGAATTTCTCAAGATCTAGGCAGTTCATAGTCATGCAAAACTGAGTGAGGCGTTATTTCTAGCCATGGTCAGCCTGAAGGTCAGGACCAATGGAGCTGTTGATGACAGTGTTTTCTGCTGTGTGGCTCAGTAGTTTTAGCCAGAATGTGGCTAATATTGAGATGGCTAAGAATAAGTGTGATGCTATTATGGTTCCCTTCCTTTCCTCTGCTGCTTTGGAAGCTTCTCAGTCATTGACTAAATTGTCTGGGAAGAAGACTCACGAGAGTCATGACAAGGCAGCTAGCCTCATCCGAAGGCACTGGAGATATTTGGGTTTCCATGTTTAACAAGAATTCTAGCTTGGAGAAGCTCTGAATATTAGTTGCTTTCTTTCTTCTCCTTCTTCTCCTCCAGTCCAGACCTTGTTCATCCCACTTTTCAGCCTGTCCCTTTGGTCAGTGGTGGCAATGTTGGGATACAGCCAGTGTGTACTGGAAAACAAGGTTTTGCTTTGGGGGATTTCATTCCTTTCCGACAAATGTAAAGAGAGGAAGAGTTGATGACAACTACTATTTCACATTTCACTAAGGAATAACAGTAATTACCATCTGCCTTTTTAATGTCCTTGGCACAGCAAGTTACAGCATCCTTTTTTGGAAGGCATAAGTCAATTCCTCTCTTCAAAATAATGAAATAATATTTAAAAGGAGGAACATCGCTGTTAAGTCATCCTCTAAACATCCTAGATTATCACCACATGGCTCACTCTTTCAGGAGAGGGCAAATGACAGTGGTTCTGACATCCCATCTTCTAGGTTTGATGCTGTTGCTGAAGAGATGGACACTGATATTCATTGCTTCTGTTTGTTTAATCCTGATTATGTCTCCAGTTATTCTTAAGGTCTGAAAGTGCTCCCTTAGAAAGTAGAATTTTTAGTGGCTCTTAAATCTCAACGCTCCCTATAAGACCACTTTCTTAACTGCCCCGTAAGATCACCACTTTCAAAAGTCGGCTCTTTACATTTAACAGGAAATTTGTCTCATTTTGTTCTCTCCAAACCCAATTTGCAGGCTGGAAAAACTATGCCATTTGTTAGTTATCTGGAAGGCACTGAATATGTATCTGAAATGTACAGAAGACATATGCAGGATTGATTCACTCTTTGCCTGGTTTTGTCCTGCAAAACCTAAGCAGAGGTCCTCTGCATAAGCTATTACCAGTTGAACAAAAGCTTGCATTGCTTTAGCTTACATGTCATTGGGGCATCACATTCCACAGGGTATCACAACACATTCCATCGTGTTTACCGCTACCTCTGCAGCTCATTCCTGCAGTGCTCTGGTCACCGAGATCTATTATGCAGTCACATGGAAAGTCTCATGGAAACTTTCATAGCATTACAAAGTGGACCGGTTTGGGTCAGCAGATGATGCATTTGATAACAGTATCTTTCAATAGAATCTGGATGAGGGAATATAGCTTTCCTTTTCTCCTCACTTGGAGTTTGTCAGCTTTGGTACATTCCAACATTAAGAGACCTCTTGTACAAAATCCATCAAGAAAGATTGATTGGCTGCTTCTTGTGAGCATACGGTACTAGTCTGTTCTTCCCATTTAGAAAGCTGATGTTGGCTCAGTTTTCCTTCCTAGATTTATTAATAACTTTCTCTTGGTCTTCCCTTGTGATTTTCTTTGGGCCCAGAGGAGAGCTACATTACTTTTTATTACAAGTGGATCTTCTGGTTTGACTTTGGAGGAAGCAAGGAACAGCTGGAATGTGAAAGTTCTTTTGTAGCAGTGTATTCTGATCTTCTGCCAAAGAAATCCAAGATTTACTCTGAGTTAGAGACCTCTGGTATTAGATACAGCAAGAAAGATGGCTCACAGCAAGCACCCAACCAGTAAGCAATAAAACACAACAGATAGATGAACTGCAGCAAGCAGTTCCAAAATGTGAATACAAAGATATTATAGTAAATTGATATTTCAGTAGGCACTGTCTGTCACATTTTACCTTTGGTAGCTGAACCTATCCTATTCCCTTTGCTTTTTCTGCTTCTTGAACTGTCCTTTGTGCCTTTTATGTATATTGAAACAGAGATTTTACCTATACATAAACTCAGCATAGTTTCCGACAACTCTTTTTGATGGAAACCTTAGAACAATCTTCTGTTGAATCAGATTGCTTTGATGACAAGAAGCACTGTCTTTGGAATCAATCTTGAAATCCTTACAGTTTCACCAAGGATCGTAAGATGGGAGAAATACATACTGTTTGGGTATGGGTAATAGTGCTGTGGAGAAAAAACTTGAATTTCTTTCATTGACAAGGACATATGATTGCTGGTGAGTGAAATACAGATTCTTGCTCACATCTGAAGTTCTCTGCAGATGTGGAAAACCTAGTAAGGTGGTTCTCTTCCAAGTTCTATGAATCTGAATAATCCCTAATATCTCTGAGAATATTCCTGTTGGAGCATCTAATAGGACTGATTTATTTCTAGACTGGAGGAGAATGGCACAATTGCTTCTGAATGTTTTGTTTAACCAGTATTGATCTGGGCTCTGGCATCATGAAATGAGAAGAAATTTGCTAGGATTAATTTTTCAAAAGCAAATATGCTTGGTAATGTAGTTACCTTGCTCATCTTATATTCTAAACTAAAATATCCTATCATTCTCCATTTTCTTTGAAGTAAAGTTTCTCCAGCCTCATTATTCAGGGAAACAAAGCATTCTGGAGCTTTCCATGATTATTTTTATTTGTTTTTCTTACTCTGAATATTATTTAGTTCTTAAATTTATAGC
Source organism: Aspidoscelis tigris stejnegeri (assembly GCA_023333525.1). NCBI lineage: Eukaryota > Metazoa > Chordata > Lepidosauria > Squamata > Teiidae > Aspidoscelis > Aspidoscelis tigris. The sequence goes on along the minus strand of JALMGA010000002.1, from coordinate 81,672,921 downwards.
CTTCCAATAACCAAATTTTTCTGAGTATCTTTGAGGGAAAACATTTAAAAAATAGAATATATTTTAAAAATTAAACACATAAAAGCAGGCTATAAAATAAATGTAAAACCATGCCACTAGGCTTGTCTCCTAAATGCCTATTTGAGTAGTTTGGTATTGACAAAGCTGAGTAACTCTGTACTCAGCAAAACTGTAATTCATGAGCAAGTTAAAAAGTACTAATATCAATTTATGTCTGTGCTTACATCCCTTTAGTTCAGTGCTATTCATTATATCTTCTCTGTTTCCCAGACTCTGATGAGTTACTGATACGTAACAGGACTGTTTCGTCCTTTATTTTTAAGTGTATTAAGGAAGTTTTAATAATTGATGTTCTCATAAGCTTTTTGGACACTCCATCAGCATACTTATAGAGATGTTGAAAGAAGCTTAAAAAATAAGCAATAAAGGACTTAGCTCTTACCACAACCCTATGAGGATCTTTTATTATGGATCCTAAAAATGAAACAGCTGTTTCATAAAATGAGAAAATCTTTATTGGATATTGTTTGTATTCGAACTTATACCCTTATCACCCACCCAGACCCTTCCTAGGATCCTTCCTGTTTTCCTGTTGAAAATTGTCTTTGCAGTACAATTAATCCTGTTAACTTGATACAGGAATGTGACACTTAAGCTGTTAAAATTCATGCCTTGGGTGAGAGCAGCTACAAGAGTCCATGACAATGTAGGTGCCCAAACTAAATACCTGACTGGATTAAGGTAACTTGTTTGTGTGATCTGGACTGCCTGAATTTTGCCCAGTTTCCTTGTTTATTCCATTTCCTGCCTGAGCAGCTCAGTTTCCTGCCAAGAGTAGAATCTGGGATATAAGACTAGGTTTCCTCATCTACTCAGTCCCTGTGGATAGTCTTTGATCTTCTCAAAGTCCACTATGTCCTGTCCTGCTTTGACCATTATGTTTACCACATCTTTCTGTTACTACAAGAGCTGAACTTGGACCATCCTGGCAAGAAACTGTGTGCTGTGTGTTTGGGTTCCAGAGAGCTACAAGTTAGCTACTTTGCTGGAATCACTCTGGAGGCAAGGCTCAAACTCCCTCCCCCTTTTAAAAGGCTTGCTGCATGACATCACAGTGTACCATTGCCACTTGAGGCAAGGGCTACCTGGGAGTGGGGCATATCATCAAACTTATTTGATGTGTTGTGAGGCTAAGTCCTTGAGGGCACATGAATCCAATTAATGTACTAGCATCCAGGACCCTATATCCAGGACTCTCACTGGTACTGAAAGGTGAGAAATTAGCTTGAGTCCTGATACTTCTACATATCCTTTTAGCCTGCCATACCAAGCATAGCAACCCTCCTGCTAGCACGTGTGTGTGTTATTTGATATATTTGCTCACCCCTGAGAAGATGGCTTCCCTGATCAAGAGTAGACCCCGAGAAAAGTACAGTGGTACCTTGACATACGAGTTTAATTCGTTCCGTAACTTTGCTCTTATGTCAAATTGCTCGTATCTCAAAGCAATTTTCCCATTAATCCATTCCAGCTCCCAAAACATCACCTCAGTTGTTTTTGTTATGTACTGTACTGTATTTACATACTCGTATCTCAAATCTTGCTCTCATCTCAAAGCAAAATATCACTCGCTCAGCGGCTTGTATCTCAAAACACTTGTATGTCAGGGCACTTGTATGTCGAGGTACCACTGTAATGCTTCCCCAGCATTTAAAGTTAGTTGCCTGTCCTGCCCTTTTCACTGTTTCTCTCCTTAATTCACATCTTGTGCTACTTCCTTTCCGTCCCGCTTCTGTACTATTCAAACTACATTTTAGTTAAAGAATCTCATTTTCAAGTAGCAAAAGGAGATTTTGACTTGGTGTGGTCACCCCAATTTATTTGGGGGACACAACTGTGGGGAGCAGCAATCGCTGATTGGCTAAGAAAATCCCTATGGACTGTGCCTTGCTGAGCTCCCAATTTCACTTTGTCTTTTTCCTTATTGTGTACTCCACTACTGAGCTTTAAGCCTAAAAGAAAGGAAAATCTGAATTGTATTTCTGGCCGGAGTTAGAACTAACTCTCAGTCTCTGGATGACAAGAAAACTTTGTATCCCTGCCATAGGCAGTTATTCTTTTCCCTTGATACTTATTGTTGTTCTTCCTTAATACATGTTTAGTGTTTGAATGTTATAAATGTCAACTTTGCTAGAAGTTACAAGCTAATAATTGCCACCTAACATTTGACTAATTTACCCCAAACTAAAGCAGTTTCATTGCTGTCACTTGTTCATTATTATTACTGCTTACTTTATCTTTGTTCCTTGCCTTGTTATAAAGTTATCTCTTGTGTACCTTTTAAATCTCAATTAAGAAATTTTATATCAAGATCAGTCAAATGTCTCCCCTCCCTTAGGATCAGCTCCAATCCATTATCAGTTAAACCAAGCCAGCAGTCCTAAAGATTCTGTGTGCACATGGGAACACGTGTATAAAAGCAGTTTCTGTAACAATATGTTCACTGTGGTATTAAAAATGGAGGGGAAATGGCAATATAGCACACTAGAGTACATTTTTTTATAGTTCCTGGAGGTCTTGTTCTTCAGCTCCTTCTGCATAACCTAGACCAGTGATGGCCAACCTATGTCACAAGTGTCACAGGTGACACGCCAAGCCCCTTTGGGTGACACACATGGTTACCCTGGGACCTGGGCGTGCAGTGCTTGCTTGTTCTTGAAGTGTACGAAATACCAACTTTCAATTGAATATCAGCAAACAAAATTCAGCAACAAAAGTCACTAATATAAAGAATTATTTGTTTTTGCTTTTGATAAAATACATATATCAAAAATATAATTTTTACTAGAGCAACAAATATCACAAAATTATGGATATTTCTAGATGTGACACAGCACCCGAGTTAAGCTAGGTTTTCTTGTGAATTTTGACACACTGAGCTCAAAAGGTTTGCCATCACTGATATAGACCTTTGTTCATCCTCACAATATTGTTGGAAAGGAGGAGGAAATAAGTCAGCTTATTCTGTGGCTTCTGCATTTAGACTAGCTAATTTTAAGAAAATGTTGAGGATTTGTTGTATTCATTGTAACTGACTCAGAAAAATAAAGTTTTTAATCAATAGCAGACATGTACACAATAGTAAATAGATTTTGTTAGCAAGTTAGGTCCAAAATATTCTGTGTAGACCTGAAGACAATTGTGCATTTGCAATGACTTAGCAATTGACTTCTTATACTTATTCTGTTCTATTAGTAGGAGCAAAGGTATAATTAATGGGAACATGGGGACAAATGTCATGTAATATTGGGTGTTTTTCCACTGTCACTAAAATGGCATTTTTGTACCCATTAATGGGTACTTAATGGGTACTTTTAGTGACAGTGGAAAAACACCCATTGTTAGGTATTTTCTTTAAAAATAAACAAAAAATACAGCCTCCCAAAGAGATGTTCCACAAGAACTGATATAGTGGAGTACATACTACAATTTTAATAAAACACTTCCATGAAACCAGAGGAAATGAAATGTAAGGCTAAAACCAGATGTTAGTAATATTAATTAGAGGTTAATCCCATATAATTAAGTATTATCAAATTGAAATATCTTTCTGATATGGATTAGTGACATAGAACAATGAACCACTATTGGTATCACAGTCCAGTCTCCCTCACAGATTATGTGATTTGTTGAAATGCCTACAGTTGTAGGGGTACTAATTTCCATTTTTGGTGTACTTGTAAAGTAATACAGGAATATTGGAATTTCAGGAAATCAGAAATAATTAAATTCATTAAGGATAAAGTTGAATGGAATGGACAGTTACGTCTTCTTCATACATCTGAGAGAGAAAATATATCAGTACAAAAACTACTTCATGCTTTGTTAATAAATACTAAATTTATTATTAATTTCAAGTAGAGAATAATGAATCAGACTTGACTTCCCTGGTATAATAACCTCTGGGAAATAATAGCTTTGGACTTCAAATTCATAATAAGAATTTATGTTTGGCCTATTTGTCTGAATCTTTTGCTGGGATTTGGGAGCCAGTTCAGGCAATTTGCAATACTGATTTGCGGTTTAGTCATCCACTGCAAACTTATATTTGTGGAAAAAAGAATTAACATAGGGTAATTTATATTTAGTATCTTAATAATTTCATACATTAAATTGTATCTAGGAAGTCCTGTGTCCTTGTGATTATTAATTTTGTACTGTTAAGTAAAGTTGTATTTATCTTACTAGGTAATTATGTTGTTAATAAATTTTAATTTAGTAGTTTATGTTGGATTTTACTATATATGGAGGGGAATAATGTATGAATTATTATCTATAACATGTTTTTCCCTACTCTGTCTAATGTTTTAGAGTAAATAAAATGAAATGGAGAAGGATAAATAAATATGACAATGCTGTTTATTTAGTTTATATACACTTACAGTTTTTCCCAGAACAGAGTTCATAAAATTAAAATACAGTGGGACAAAATGAACAACAACCATAAAATGCTCAGATCTAACAAATGTAAGACTGAATTGGCCTGCCCTGTCGTAATATTGTATACTTTAGTTTAGGAAGGAAACTTTTCAGAGGTTTGTGACTCTCAGACTGAGCCAGTTTGGTCTAGTGCAGCCATGTCAAAGATACGGCCCGCGGGCCGGATGCGGCCCGCTGGGTGTTTTAATCCGGCCCGCCGCCGCCACCCGCGGCTGCCCGCCGCCGCCGCCCGCAGGGTGTATTAATCCGGCCCGCCGCCGCCACCCGCGGCCGCCGCTGCCCGCGGGGTGTTTTAATCCGGCCCGCAGCCGCCGCCCGCAGCTGCAGCCACCGCCCGCGGGGTGTTTTAATACGACCCGCGGCCGCCGGCCACCGCTGTCCTCCTTGGGCGCGAAGGAGGCGAGGTGACGGGAGGCGAGCGAGCGCGCGGCGGGACCCAGTGCGCGGGCGCCGCCATGGACAGCCAGCCCCTCCTGTGCCCTAGCCACGCCCCCAGCCCCTCCTCTGTTCCCTAGCCACGCCCCCGGTCACGCCCCCTGGCCCTCACAGTACTTTTTTTTTTAATCCGGCCCTCGGCACAATTGAGTTTGACACCTCTGGTCTAGTGGGTAAGCCAGTTTGGTCTAATGGTTAGGAAGCCGGACTCTTATCTGGTAATACCAGGTTCGATTCCACCCTCCCCCATGAAGCCAGCTGGGTGACCTTGAGCTAGTCACAGCTCTCTTCTGAGCTCTCACAGCCCCACCTACCTCACAGGGTGTTCTGTTTTGGGAAGAAGAATAGAAAGCTTTGTTAGCTGCTTTGAGTCCCCTTAAATGGGTGAGAAAAGCAGGGTAGAAAAGCCAACTCTTCTTCTTAATTCTGTGATAGCATTAATATTCATTAGGTGTCATGAAAAATTATGAATTTTAGAATAGGTTGGGTAGATTTGTATTCCCAAAACAGCATCTTCATATTCCTCGGGTAGATTCGTATTCTGAATGTCCCTGCTGAGTATTACTACAGTTAAAGCACTTCAAAATTAAAAGTATTTGCCTCAGTATTACCACTTGGAACATTCTATCTCTCTTGCTGTGTAACAGTTAGCTGATTGTTGAGTGAAGGTATGGTGTCTTTTTGTGTGCACCTTATTTGCTGTGTGAAAAAAAGGGCTTGTGTACAGTTTTTGCTGCGTACGACAATTTTTTTTCTTTTTTGCTCATAAAACAGATTTTTGGCACAGGGACTTTTGAGTGGGCTGGCAAGGATGGCTCCCAAGCCCCCAAAGAGCAAAGCACCAGAGGAAAAGGTGAAAAAGAGGATGATTTTCTTGCCCCTCAAGGACATAATCAAAGTTGTGGACCAACTGAAACAGAGTAAACAGTCCACTGATGTGGGAAGATTCTTTGTCCAGAGTGTGTGGGGAGGGAGTAAGAATCTTGCTTGGCATCAAATTGTTTAAAATGGGCATTTCACCATTTTAGCTTTTGGAAATATTGTCCTTCAGTGTGAGAGAAGCTAGCATCTTTGTGTTTAGCACTGCAGAAGGTGTAACACTGTTGTCGGAGTATGGCAGATGGGCACGCTGTATGACAGCAGTATATTCAACACTGCAGCATGTGTCCAAGTGTTTGGGAGAGTTGGAAGCTTCCATGAAATCTTTGTCCTCAGGACTGTCTACGTGTGGCAGGTTGTTGTTCCATGTGGGATCAATTAGTTCAGTGCTTAAGATTGTGAAGAACCTTTTTTGGGCTAGGGTGTGGATGGGGACATTGACATTGTGTTCTGCATTGTAGTCTATGAAAGACTGGGTCAGTGGGGCCACATGGACTTGCGTATATATGGTGCAGGTTTCAGGTATAGCATTTATATGATCTGGCATTTCCTCTGTACTAGTTGCTGTCTGGTAGTGGTTGCCAAGTCCCTTTCAATTCGGTTCCCTTCTTCCCTTGACTTCCATCGGGAACCGCTTTCCTATTCTAGTCAGTGTAATTTTGTATCCTGGATTTAGATTGTAAATTATTGGTCCTCTAAAATTGACATTTAGCCAGAATGGAACCTTCAAATTAAAGAAGGATCTACTGTGTTCTTCCAAGCATGCGTTTTGCTTACCATTTTTAATCATCTAGTCTTTTTGTATGCAAATATAGGGTGTAAGTAAGGGCCATTTGTTTTTGAAGTGATATCATTTTAACAAAATCTGACATAAATGTATTTTGAAGATGTTCTACATACAGAATTTATAAAGCTAAATTGAAAAAGCTAATTTAACAAATGATAAACTATTTTAAATATCTTTTAAGCTTTTAAATTTTTTTTGTCCTGAATGCCATGAGGTAGTTGAATAAGCAAACATTATATTCATCTCAGCATGTTGAAAAAAAAGTATGCTTTTTGTACAGGTAGCAATTATTTTGCATTTATTGGTAAACATCAATGAAATTACTTTCCTTTGCTTTGCAAACAACTTAAGAATGCAGATGTTGGTATGTTATTTTATTCAAGCCATAATTCTGAGAATTTTTTTCTGCTTTTAAATGACTGAATAGAGCACTAACTGTTGTTTACTTTTCAGCGAACAAACTGTGCTATACTCTTTCAGCTATGTTTAATTCTTGCTAACACTGCAGTTTTTACTCTTACCTAGTTTGGACAGTTGCATGTCATACTCAGGCTACAGCTGCTCTGCTTGTATAGTCCAAATTTTGCAGTCCTAGGCCTTGTTTATTAATAGTTGCATATGCTTTCAGGAGCAGTTGGATTGCATTGTTACTGGAGATTTGAGCAGCTATGAGCACTCAGTTATTCTGACTGCTGGTTGGTGGACTTTGCAGAAAGATTCAGGATGTAGTCTCATTTCCTTTGTTTTACCCTTCAAAATAGTTGAAGCTGTGATTACTCACGCACTCACGCACACAAGGTCAGTGGTTTTAATATTTTTCACCACAGACCCCCTTTACATAACTTTTGTTGCTGAGGATTCCTCCCACCTCACATTCCCCATTCTGCCCACCCGCCACCCACCCAATGCCGTCACTGGCCTTCTGCGGACCCCCTGTGTGGCTTTCACAGACCCCTGGGGGTCCCTGGACCCCAGGTTAAGAACTGCAGTACTAGCTAGTTTTTGACAAGAGTTCTTTGCATTTATGTGTGAGCTAAAAGACGAAGTAATTCTTCAGAAATTTGTGAGAAGTATTTCTCAGCAATATAGTAGCAAACTACTACAAATATTGTTTTGGAAACGTTAGGCTGTGTATCTTAAATCTTGGATCAAGCCCAATTATTTCTGAAAGTAGTTCCATTTAACCTTTCTTGTGGGTAGAAAAAATATTGTGATTTTACATTTGTGGGATAGATTTCTACTTCAGAATTACAGATGCTGAAAAAGTCTTGGGAAATAGTTGTGTACTTCTCGGTTCCTAAAGTTCAGTAGTCCAGGGAAACAAATCCATATCTAATCCAGAAAAGATAGGTATATGTTAACCTAAAATCTTTTATTTATTTATAACATTTGCATTCTTGCTCTTCATCTGGAGGTCCCAAGGCAGGTTATGACATATGATAAAACACAGAGACTTAAAACATACTTAAAATATAACTCACTCAATCTCCCTCCCTGCAAGTACTACATTCAGAGGGAACCATGAATCGAAGACCTTGGTAAAAAGGTAAATTTTAACTGGGTGCTGAAAATCATATAAAGAGGGCACTTGGTGTAACTCCACTGGAAGGCTATTCCAGAGCTGCTGCGGGGGGGGGGGGGGGGAGGCACAGAAGAGGCCTCTCATGTGATGCAACCATTAATACCTATGAATATCTAAAGGAATGCCTTCTCCCATATAGATTTCCCCACGCCTTAAAATCACAAGGTGAAGGCTTCTCGTAATATGACTAAATTAAATAAAGAATAGGTAGCTTTCATGGAAACCTCAAATAGCCATTAAAACATAGCAAAAAGGTGCTGTCAAAAAGTTGCATTTGACACATATTTGGGATCGATTTTCACCCAGATGTGTTCTCCCCAAAGGTCAAATCACGTATCCTAAAAAGATGAGTTTTGCATAGCTTGCTCCCAAACAGGCTCCCAAAGATGTCCTAAAATCACATGACTATTCGATTGAAGACTACACAATAATCTCCTTTCCTGGTGACCTAAGTAAGAATGTCTTCCTAAGTCATCCTGAAAAGCAGGCCTCTAGAATTATAAGAGGGTACTATTGCTTTGTCTCTTTGGCCATAGATTTTGATTTGTTCCTTATTCTTTTTTATATTGAGATTTGAGTGATTCTGTTGTATAAAACATGAAAAAATGAAATAAAATAACGATGAATACAACCTTTTCAGACCGAGCCATAGTTTCCTCTCCTGCCCAACATATATCTTGCTAAAGGGAACCTCAAATTTAGGGATAAGAGTAATTAATGATGCAACAGATATACACACATAAAAATAAAGTTTCCCTTAGCTGTGCTGTACAAACATATAATTGCATTTTGCAGTCCTCCAACAATAAAAAAGACAGTATTACTTTTCCATCTGAGGCTGTTTTTATGGAATCTTGAGTTGCTCCCAGGTGACTTTGACGTTGCTGCAAAATTAAGGATGTAATGAACTGAGATTCATCAAATGCAAAACTGTTAGAAGATGTTGAAGGGAGTGTTTGAATTTGCTCTACAGCTCCATATCTGTTAGAGAAAGGTAAAAGTAAGTGAAAAGTTCATCTGAGAAATTCAAACTTGCACACGAGATGCTCCCTGTGCTCTCTTTCCCAGCACACATTGCAACCAGAAAGGGACAAGACCTCACTGCATCATCATTACATGACCCACAAAGATGCTGCTGTTCCTGGCCTTTTCCCTGGGCTTTGCCATGCCCAAACATCCAAAATTTAATTGAGGCTGCCTCCAGACTGCAAGTAGCAAAGCACTGTCTAAACAAGGTTCCACAGTTGCATCTTGCTGCCCCCTGCCAGAAGCAAGGAGCAATCTCCTGTTTACCTCAACATCTGATGAGGATCCTATACACTTGGGACCTTTCACAGGTGGTCTCATTGGGGCTACCCGAAACCAGGCAAGTGCCTGCCTGCTTACTTTTGTTGCTTTGGTGTGGTCAGCTGGCTTCTGGGAGTTCCAGTTAGACCAATTGTAAAAGCTCCTTGTCAGATGTCAAAGTTAAGCAGAACTGTTATGGGGAACCCAGGGTCGTTGCTAGATTTCCCATAATAAAGACAAAAAAGTTTTTTCCATGTTACGTTAGCAGTACATAGGCATGCTGGGGTATGTATAGCATTTCCTATATAATGCTGAGAGGATACTGTACTGTGGAATTTATCACCAGAGCAGGTGGTGACAAGTAGCTGGACAAATTCACGTGGAACAGGTATATCAAAGTCTACTAAAATGGATTCCTAGGTAATTTCTTGAGACTGGAGAGATAGGCAAGAGCAGATAATGCTCAGAAGCAAATAATAGATTACTGTGTGAGATGCGATATTGAATTAAATGGGTTGTGGCCTGATCCAGTAAGGCTTTAAATTTGCATTTATATCCCACCATATATCAAAAGGTCTCAGGGCAACAGATTAAAAAACAGATGAGACAAAGAAAGGTCCAACTATGAGAGTTGCTGGGAATTAACACTTTTCATTTCCTCTTCATTTTCTTGATTTAGGGGATTTAAAGCCATACCTCTTGAAGATGGGAAAGCCATTTTCAATGGATTTATTGTTCTCTTCTGAGAGTTCAAAAATTCTCACAAGATTTCCTTTCTCTGGTAGATAACTTGATCTATTAATCTAGTTACCTAGCAACATCAGGATTGTGCTGTACTTTCCTGGTGTGGACAGAATATAAACAGCGAAGAAAACAGGCAGAGGGTTTCTCAGGGCTCAACCCATCTGTTACAAAATGGAATGGATTTTATGGCATATTTATGACCACATTAATCTGTGCCAGTACTTCACCCTAAAAGAAATGAGCATACTGTGTAGCTTAGGCTGCAATGCACTCAGTTTGTAATAGCTGCAGGAATCTTTTGAACTGAGTCGTTTATTTTTAGTCTCCTTTCAAGCCACCTCTTTTTAATTCTAAAAACCATTACTGTTATTTATAGAGCCTTACATCCTGCAGAAATAAAACCATAGCTGGGGTTATTTCTCTTTTGTTTAGGCTGGTGAATTGCCACTATTAGTGTAAGCCAAAACTTATACAGCGCGCTGGAAAAAGGTGTTTGGAAATCTATAAAGCAAAGGACTGTTCAATAAATTGGATAGAAGCATATATGATAACAGCGCTGGCTTTAGGGCAGTGTGAGAAGTCCTGTCCCAGTGGATCCTGAGTTCAGGAGGACATAAAGTGGCTCAGCTCTGTACTTACTGACATGACTGTGACTACTCACCATGTTATACCACCCCCAGGACTCCAGGAGGCAGCTGGGTGGTCATGTGAGTTGTTAGTCTCAACCTTGCTAACCTGTGCCATCCTAGGTCTAACATTTCCCCTAAGGGAATTAGATCCAGCTTCCTGACTTTAGGCACCTGAACCACCAGAATAAACCCTGTATTGTATGATTCTATTATGTGCTGGATTCATTGAATCTAGGGCCCTAGTCACACAAGTCCCAATCAGGTCAGCCTGTTAATGAATTCCAGTTTAATTCGTACCAGTGCTGGTCAGACATGGATCGATGGAAGCCAACTCCTCCTTCGGCTGTGTTGGTCATACATTTCTATAGAGCTTGGCCTGGCATTCCTTCATGGAGCCCTTGGCTCCCCACCCCTTTTGCTGCGTCACATCTATCTCCTTTCCAATTGGATGCCATTTATGTCACTCAAAGGAGGCGAGGGTGTGTGTGTGCAGTTATTTTAGAGTCTGTTCTCCCACTTCCAGACCCACCCCTACTTTTTTATGTGCTTTTCTTCTCCTTGCAATTAATTTTTTAAAATAATAAAAATAAATTTGTGTAAAAACACTAGAGAGAGGAATCATACCCCTAAACTGAGGGGAGGGGGAGGTGCCTCACAAATTCTGCATGTGCCAATTGACCAAAGGAAATTCTGGACACCACCACCACAACCCAGTTCTGTCTCCTTTAGGCCATCCCACCACTCATACATTAGGATGCGGAACTGGACTGGAATTGCAGGCCAACCTTAGTCCGTGTCAGTCCTGTTTAAAGAGGACTGCATTTTAGGATGGCCTAAGGGCTGTAGTCCAGCTTGAAATTTTGATTAGTTTATATTAATCTGACCAATATGCCCTGCATGATGACTCAGGTCATCCTAAAACTCACATGTGACTAGGCCTTGGTGGTACTATGTGGTGCTAGTCTAAATAGATCAGGGGAAGTATCTGTGCTTTCAGAAGTCTCCTTCTGCTCTAATGCCATAAACTCAAAATTCAAGGCAAACTAATGAATGAAATTATTTGTACATGTGACTTATTTTTTTTTTATCTCTGTTAGTGATTTTTGATTGCCACAGCAATTGAGATGGCCTTTTGTAATGTATAGGTGAACTCTTACAGATCTTACAGATTTTAATAATGGGAACTCAGTAAATATAAAAGCACATCTCCCTCTCTATCTTACCTTTTTTTCAGGTTTTTTTTTGGGGGGGGTAATTATTAGTAGTGATATGCACAAACTTGAAAATGGTAGTTTGGTTTGAATTTGAAACAGCATGAGCTGACTTGATTTGAACCTCAGTTCAGCCTGTTTCTAACATAAAAATACAATTTTAAAGTTCCTTAAAGGGGCAAAATACTGACAAACAGGAATCAATTTGCATCAAACCAGGTGAAGTAGTTAAAATAGACTTCCCTTCACCAAATGATTTCCCTCAAATAACCACTTAGTTAAATAAATATCCTTCTGTTTTCTTTTCTATTTCTTAACATCCTAGCTCAGTTTTGATAATTTCAAAAACTACATGTTATATTGTTGCATGGTTGTTGGGTTTGTTTTAGAGTTTGAATTTGAATTAAAAAACACACACACTCGACTCTCAAAGTGATTTTTCTAACTTTAACCAATATTATACAAGATATAGTTGGTTGAAAATGCTTCATATATTTTCAGTTGTATATGAATTAAATATTGATGGCTTGTTACAGTAACTTCATGTTAGCACTGACAGCTTTATCCACTTTATCCACTTTCTCAGTAGTAAAACATGATGAAGCATTTTCTTTCCATATCGGTTAATCAAAAAAATGGACTGGGGAGGGACAGGGAGGTCTTACATGATGTTATTTGGCTGATGTATTCTCTCATTCTGAAAGTGGAACAAAAGTGGATTAAAATTTAGGTGTAGCTCACCCTTTTCTTAGTTATCTCTGATGTCCCCCAAAGAACTGTTTTTCAGAATGCTTTATATGCAGTAATTACAGAAGATTGTACCTGATTTATTCTCTTGTCGTTTGAAATATATTTTATACTCTGTTCTATAAAAGATGAGGTTTTGGAACACTGTAAGTATAGTAACTCTTGTTATATCAATACCCATTATATTTTTCTGTATTTACATGCAGCCAGGAGCTATGGGCGGAGACGAGGTAATTTTTTTGTTCTAATGTTTATCAACCATGTTAATGGAAGTAGAAGTTGAATGCAGCTGACTATTTCTGTGGAACAGAAATAACTTACAAATACAGTAGCATTAGAGCTGGTCTAGCTCAGTAGATTTATAGTTAGAATAATTCCTCATTATTCATGGGTTTTATACTTTAAGGGTTTACAAACTCATTACTCATGAGAAAATAACTGGTCAGACGCTTATACTGTGAGTTGTGGTATGCAAGTAGAAGCTTTTCTTTTCCTCTTTTTATTAGGTGCTATGGTTTGAAAAAGTGGCCACATCTGAATTCTTTATGTCATGAAATTCATGACATTTATGTGGAACCTAACCTTTGCAAATAATGTGGGACTGCTGAATATGAGTATAGTGACACGGGAAAGTATTGAGATTGACTGCAGATACAATATTTTTAGAGTAATGTTCCTGTTTTATTGATATTCTTTTGAAGATATATTCTTTAAAATACATTTTTTTCTTTATTTTGTAGTCTCTTATACTGTATAACATACAGGTTTTCGGTTAGCACACAGCAAAGCGTAGAATTTCCTAGATACAGTCTCTAGTGCTTCATGTGGTATTGAACGCAAATTCCTTTCAGACTCAGCCTGCATGATACAAGATAATGAAAGCATCAATCCAATAACAATACTTTGAGGGCCATAACCCTCTTCTTAAGTTAGACATTAAAGATATTTAGCAGGAAGCCTGCTTTCAGAAAGTATACTCAAGGAGATGTGGTTCCTTCTTGACTATAGCTATGGTTGTGTCAGAATCAACTTTTGCTTTCATCTTTTCAGTCTGAGTAAGGCTAAGCTTTTCTTATTCTTCCTCTCTCTTTTCTGCTTTGAATTTTATTTCTGTTTTTAAAAGTACATTATGTGTGACAATGAGCTCTATTAGACGTAAATGCCTTTATTTTCTTCAATAATATGATTCCCCTGTTGCCAAAAGTTTAAAAGACATGCACATTAGCTCAGATTTCCTTGATGTCATTTCCTTAGAGAAGCCTACCAAAGCACAATCATTATGAAGGCAATCAGCCTAGCAGTGTTTGATGACATGGTTCATAACAAGGATAGTTCTGAGAATTCTCATAACCTAGAAAAAGAACTAAGAACACCAAAGGAGCCACAGCTCTCCTGGCACTCACCTGCAAAATTAAGTACTGTGAAATGTTCTGACCTTTGAATAAGAATTATGTCTTAGCAGACTAGATAATTCAGATGGGACTGGTATTCCATAAATGGGAGCCATATCTGCTTTTATTTTTGAGATCAGCATCAATAAATGTCTTCGCTACTTCCCTAAGTAGTGGGACCAAGCAGACTTGGTTATTGTAGGATGCAATTCCATTTTAATGTATGTCTTCAGTCCAGCTGATAACAGAATGAAACCAGTCAAGTTGCATCATGTTGCTCTGTGTTGGCTGCTGTTTAAAATTTTCTCACCTGCTCAGAGGTCTCATTTCTCTGCCAAGTCCTATACTCGGTATGGATTGAGGATAAGCATGCTGTCTACTGTAAATACTTTCTGATTTTGCTCCAGGTGTTCACTTAATGAACATTGTCTTTGTTAGTGAACTGGTCAGTGAACCTCCAATACAAGCACTATAGTGATGTGTATTTGTTGTTAGAACTACTGGCTCCTTTTCTTTTTGATGAATTGCCTTTCAGGATGGCCTTCTGTATTCACTATTATTTTGTAAAGGAGCCAGCTAATGCTGATTGTAGTGCATTCTTCCCATGTTATACTGCTTTGATTTTTTTTTTTAATATGGCAGCTCAGTGAATTAAATTACGTTGCTCTGTGGTCAGTAGTGGTCAACTGTGTCATTGCTTTAGACACAAAGAACAATTCAAATAGAAGTATAAAATGTGTAATCTAGAAATGCTACTATTGTTACTATTTTGTTTTTTAGATTGTACGCCCTCGGCAGGTTTTTATATTTTATATATATATATTGTTTTGCATCTGTAAAGCGCTGAGTACATGGACAGCGCTGTAGAAATAAACTAATAATAATAATAATAAATGGATTTGATATATAATAGCTCCTGCCATTCATCTGGACCAGGACATAAATCTCTGTATGTTCTACATGGCATGTTCGGACCTGAAGCTTTTATTTCATAAGCTTTCAAATCAGCTGAACTTTGGCTGTCATCTCTGCTGTAACTGCAGAATTCTGGGTTGATCTCCAAGTCCGCCAGATAAAAACATCCTCAGAACAGTTCGTTGGTGTCAACTAAGTACTTTGCTCATTTGAACTTGATCACCCCAATCTTAGCTGTCACTTGACTCTGGTATTCTTCAAGCATTTATGTGCATTCAACAAGAGCTGTTTTGTCTACAGCACTCCCTATCCATCTGAAAACTTGGCCTCATGCCTGTCTGGTTGCAGATGAAGAAGATAAGTTGTTTATATGGGTTTTTTAAAACTCAGTGGCTGCTTGAAGCATTCTCTCTTGCCCCCATGTAGGCTACCTAGTTGTTCATCCATTTGTGAGACTCCATTTGAGACCTCAGAGAAGACTAACATGTTGATTACCTGTTACTTTTCAAGTGTCCTTTTGTGCATTCACATAGTCTGCCCACCTTCCTCACTGCACATTGTCTTTCTTTCTCCACTGCTTCTAAGGCAGAGGCAAATAAACTTCCATGAAGGACTAATAAATGTATAATATTGTTTTTCAAGTGCTGCAGAACTTTGAAGCATGTGATTTTAATAGAACTGTTTTTGTTTTAGTTTTGTCATGGAACCTTTCTGTCTAATAAAACTGTAGTTGCTATATTAAGGGAAGGCAAAGTGACATCTAATGCATCTAACTTGTTCGGCTTGTGATAACCCAACCTGAAGTAGTGTCAGTACTTTTTGATCAGTTCCTCTTTTGAAAATAGCGGCGGCTTCAAATCCTAATCTAATCATAATAAGAAATCTTGGTTAGCTCTAGCAATAGTCAAGCTTATCTGCAGGATCCAAAAAGATGGTGAGAATAACTTGTAATCTAGTCTAGATTGTTGCTTCACGATGCTGTTGTATTGGTTATTAGTGGAATGGGTTTAATATTGTAATTTTGAGTTGTAAAACCATAGTGATATTCAAGGCTGTTCCAATATGCTTTTCTGCTTAAAGCAAATGACAAGACAGCACTTTCTTCATTCCTTGTCTGGAATTCAGTGGAGCTTCTTTCAGCAGTTGGAACTGTTTTGCAATCTTTCATGTTTCCTTGGTTATAAGGAAGAAAGTGTAGGTCTGAGGTACACATTGCTCTGCTCTTTGAGTGATGGTAGAGCTGGCCCTTGTGGAATTGAACCAAATGATCAAACGGGAGGGAGAGGTCATACTTCAGTTTTCTAAGGTAAAAGCAGTTAACCATTCTTGCTGTCTATCCCTACTTAGCCTATTTATATACCCAGTTTCTGAACTTTTAAAGACCCTTGTATAGTGTGGTCAGACCCTATGACTGTAATCTTATCCATATTTCTCTAGGAATTCTACAACTCATGATTGCTTAATACTAGCAAGGCCTATAAAGTATCATGTTCACTCCTAATATTCTCTCATAAGACTTTGCATAGTATAGGCTTGTAGCAGCAACATTGCTCTTAAAAAGAAGAAGAGTTGCCTTTTCTACCCCACTTTTCTCACCCATTTAAGGGGACTCAAAGCGGCTAACAAAGCTTTTTATTCTTCTCCCCTCAACAGAACACCCTATGAAGTAGGTGGTAGGCTTTGAAAGCTCAAAACAGAGCTGTGACTAGTCCAGGGTCACCCAGCTGGCTTTGTAAAGGAGGGCGGAATCAAACCTGGTATTCCCACATAAGAGTCCAGCTCCCTAACCACTAGACCAGTGGCTCTCAACCTTTTGAGAGCCACGACCCCAAAATGAGATTCCCCAAGCCTCCGCGACCCCAGGGGCGGGGCCTGGGGCCGGGGCGGGGCCAGGGCCGCTGGCGTCGTTTTCGCTCCCCCCCCCCGACCCGGAAGTCCTCCCGCAACACCAGATTTTAGCGGGCGAAGGGTGCTGGAGGCGAGGCACCAGTCCAGCGCCCTTCACCGCCATCGCCGCCTGCCACCGCCGATCTCTCCTTAAAGCAGCGGCGGCTGGGCGGCGGCGCAGCGGGGGGGACGCGGGGGGCCTGCGGAGCCTTTGGCAACCCCGCCGAAATGGGTGTGCGACCCCAAATGGGGTCGCGACCCACAGGTTGAGATCCACTGCACTAGACCAAACTGGATAAAGCTAATCAGATGATGGACACCAACTTATTCCTGGTTTTAGAGGCGTTAATGCTAAGCATGGTTAGGCTTGTCTAATACTGCTACAAAGGAAAACTATGTGGGTGATTCCCAAGTCATTTCCCCATTTAATTGAATAGGGCTTATTTGTTATTACACTTCTTTGTTCCAGCTGTTGAAAATAACAAAAGCTAAAGCAACTCTAAGTACCCTTAAATGAGAGGAAGCCATTGTAGCTGATAACTAGGTACAAATGTTAATCTACTGAGGGTGAAAAGTAAGGTTCCTGTACTGGCTGCTACTGCTTCTTTTTTAAAAGCACAGTGTTAATCTGCCTCTGAAATAAAGGTACAGAATTTTTTTTTAAGTGTAGGGAATACGTTACCAATGAATCCCCAACCTTTCCTAAACTGAGAAGAGAGGAACATTAGCAAAGGTCCTATTTCCTATTTCACAATTTTAAAATGTTGTTATCAGGGCAATAGATCACTTCCCAGTGCGTTAGGCATGAGTGATTCAGGCAGGACACCTAAAGCTAAATACCTGCCCTTTCCTTTGCAGTGTTTGCCCTGCACATTCTGTATGTGCAGATGGTAATTCTTGCACTACACTGCATTTTTTTTGTTTTTACTGAATAATTTCATTCATCAGCATAACGATTCATATATAAGTCATTATTTTAGTACCTCTGTCTGAAGGGCGAGAACACACACACACGATTTTAGTCCAATTCTTGGGTTTGGTCATATCTATATGTGTGCTGTGATGGTCTTCAGGGGCAGCTGGTGGAGGGGAGAAATGGTTGATTTTCTGATAGTATTCACTCTCAAAATGAAGCAAATCCTCACATTCAGCTGACTTGGGTGGCAGATAGCATGGAATAAAGCAGATTAAGTACAAATTGGACTTTGTCGGGTATGCAAAACCTTGATTGACCCACTTGCATTTGCTTAAATTTTCCTCTTAGTAGATGGCAGTATGGTATATTGAAGGTATTCAGCCTCTTAAGGGAAACTATTTTATTAATTAATTTATGTAATTTAGAGCATTTCTGTACTGTTCCCCATTAAAATCACAAAGCTTTTTTACAAAAATAAACATTAAAAATAAGCATAAAAACAGTTATAATAAGCAAGCATTTAAAAACACATTAAAATCAGATGGACTGAGGAGGAAATAATCATACCAGGATGAGCCACTTTGGTTTTGTAATTAGAGTTTTAGATTGTTATCTGATAGTGTCCCAGTTTAATTTCACACTCTTTCTGAGCTCTCACAGACCCACCTACCTCACAGGGTATCTGTTGTGGGAAGAACAGAAGATTTGTCAGCCACTTTGAGTCCCCTTAGGGTGAGAAAAGTGCAGTACAAAGGACAACTCCCCCTTCTCCTTTCCAGAAGCAAGAAAACCAATAAACTCTTCAGCTGAGGCACCAGTTAGCCTCCCTCTCAGAACTGCCTTCTGCCTCCAAGGGCCAGTTTAGACCCAGTGAATACCTGTATAATTAAAAGCTGTTCAGTGTTGCACACATTATCAGACAAATTATACTACAAGTATAATAAAACTACAGATAATGATAAGCTACAGAACAACTTTAATCACAAGACTTCACAGGACATCTTTAAAATTTGCTTCCTTATGCTTATTCTTGGTGAGTGATTGCACCAGTGGTGTCATTGACAGGTGAGTTCTGCACATGGAATCTTGGTGGCAGCGTAGCTCATGGAGATGATAAAAAGGATGCTCTGTCTGCTGCTTCCTAGTTACTTTGTCTACTAAGTAAGATTCAATGGCAAGGAGCTTCTATGTCCAGCATTTTCAACTTCATGCGAATTGGGTATAATCACAGTAATTTGCTTCATTTTGGAGGCATAACATACGAAAATTGGCAAAACTCTTGAATTTAGTAGCCAGGGATTCAGTTCAATATGCAGCCGGCTCCTTGGTATATTCAGTGACAGTTAAGAAGTCATGCTGGCTAAAGTACTGATAGGCAGATCAGATCTCCAGATCTAACCTGATGGAGAAAACTTTCAAGGTTCTCTGTATGTTAAGGAAAGACGCCTTAGCAAAAAATACTAAAGGAAACAAAACATACTAAGGTTATTATGGCTGTGATAAAGCCTAGAATTAAAAATTCTGGTCAAAGACCTTTCACCACTTCACCACCTTTCCAACCAAATTTGGATCCATCTACAAACGAAAGAAACAAGACTACTATTTAGTTTCTTTGGTAGAAACCAATCTGACCATCCAGGTAGGGGCTAGATTATTAGCTTCCAAGGAACTCCAGAACTTGTAAACAGCTGGCCTTTGGGCAACTTAGGTTATGTCTCAGGGTCTATGCATAGATTTCACAACACTTCCTCCTGTTTTTTTCCTCCTTCACTATCAAAAGTGACAGTGCTTGTGGTCCGTTAGGTTTTGTACTGTCAGCTTTTTGCTCTCTTCTGCAACAGTAACAGTAACTTGGTCCACAGTAACAAAAAGATCAGAGAGTATACTTGATTTTATTGCTAGTTCCAAAGAAGGATGACAGGTAGAAGACCACCTTTAACCACATATTGCTTTGCTAGATATGGGAGATTCAAGATGGAGTCCCTTACCTTTATCAGGTCAGCCATGGCCACTTTTTGTTTTTTAATCCAGGGGGGCAATAGACCAAGAACCATGACAGGCAGTAAATACATCTTTAGTACATCTATCATCTATCTTGGTTGGGCTTCCTGATGAATTACAAGAAAAGCAATCTCACTTTTTCATAGTTGAATGGGCTCGCCATCAATGCTATATGAAATACTGTTTGATCCACAACAGAGAAATTACAGAATTGTTTGACAAGGCTCCACAGATTATTGCCAGAGGTTCAACTGGTCTGTTCAGCTTGGCAAGTCTAATAGGTCAGATGGTACCATACTTAGACTTGGTAATGTATACACAAGTTTCAGTGGTTCCTGCTACCTTTTAAGGACATATATCTTCATAACTCATTTTCAATTACAACTGCCAGGGACAGTCTGACACAGCTAGGAATTGTGGTCAGTGTCAACCTGACTGTGCCATTTTGACCAAAGAGTACATGGTTCCCATTAATGCAGTCAGTGCCCATTCTTAGACAGGGAGATGTGGTTCACCTAGACCTTTCTTGGTTGAGATTGGTCTCTCGGCTGCTGCATCTGCACAGTTCATGGTTTTAGAGATTTCTTTGGAAGTGATCAAAACTCTTCAAGCACCTAGGAGACTGTCAACTTGATTCACTTGAAGAGCCTTTGTACTTCGATACAGGGTCCATAGGGTCCATCAATGTCATTTATTTTGGAGTTTCTCCAACAGGGTCTTTCCTTGGTATTAAAATACAATACTATTAAAAGTCAGGTAACAGCTGGAAGAGGTGCAAATGGGAGCTTACTGAGCTGTCACAGCCAGCAGCTAGTATAGCTGTGGAACAATTTTAACTCCTCTGTGACTATACTGCTCAAGGGATGCTCCGACATGCATGGAGCCAGTCCTAGTTAAGAAATGGTTCTGCATGATGCAGATGCATCATGCAGGAGCTTTTCCTACTTGGTGCTACACACTAAATTGTGAAAAGATCCTAAGTCTCATTGTGGTGCTTGTTTCAAAGAAAGCAACATTAAGATTGTTGCCTATATGATCAACAGTACAATTACATTGGACATAATGGGGAGAGGCTTTGCCTCATAAGTTAAACAATCATTCACAAATTTCATGCCATCAGCCTTCCTAAAATAAATGTTACTTTTCTAAATTTAAAATATATTGTGCAGTATAATTACTATGATAATTTGTAAGGTTGTCTGAACTACACGGGGGATTCCAGGAGAAGGTAGAGATTACTCTATGATATTTTTTATTGTAATTATCTCTTAGGCACTTACATACTGAAGTGCTGAACAAAGGATATTAATACTGACAGAACTTGTTAGTCTGCAGCATTGCCTATTTTTAGCTTTTCTTACCCAATCTATCTCCTAAGGGAGCCCTGGATAATGTATAATTTTAAGTACAAGTTAAAAAGTTAAAAGTAAGCATAAAATAAAGTAAACAATAGCAACAGAAGTATTCACACTGTATGACAGAAAAAAGGCTGCACATATATTTTATCAATATTATCTACTATAACGATCATACAAAATATTTATTCTTTATCAAATGCCAAACTTTCAGTTAAAATTTGCAGAAGGAACAATTTGTCACATGTGGTGAGAATGCTGCAATGTGCACTCCTTTTGGGAGACAAAATTAATTAAATAATATGGACATAAATTGGATGCCAGATTTGTGTTTCCTTTGTTCCTATTAACCTCTCACTTTACCACAAACAACAAAAATAATCTTGACATGTCAGCAGTAGTAAAATATATAATGGCCTCCCAAGTGTAAATCAGAAGAACAGTAATCACTCACAAAATAGTACAGGTTCTTATGGAATACAGTAACACTGGAATTATAGCAGAACCTTTCAAATTAGGAGAAATAGTAATCCAAAATACTACCTTTTATACTGTATGGCATTCCTTTGTAAAATTTGTTTCCAACTTGGCACTACTAAGAAATCCAACCAAAAACTGGGGCAAAGCATAAGTGTTGTAAGCTATTACGCAAATGACAGTTAATAAGAAAAGTGGATAAATTGTTTAGATATTGTAGTTTATTTTTGTTGTATATAGATTGGAGAAAATCTGAAAAATAAAACATTAAAATGTTATACACTATAAAAGAGAACACATGATGGGAACAGTTTAGCAGTTTGTTTCATAGTATATATATTTACAAAGTAATTTACTACTTTTAAATTATCCAGAATTCTGAATTCACTTCATTATTTTGTGTCTTTATTTTTATGCATGAGAAAGATTTATACTCTACTATTTTCCACGTATATGTTTGGAGATGGTATAGTATAGAATAATACTCACAGTAGCAGATATGAAGGCCTGAATGACAATTTGCTACTAGGGATGTGCACAAATATTCAAAGACATTCAAAATTTGATCGAATTCATCTGAATTTTGATATTCAAATTCAAATTGAATGTCCATAAATTTGAATTTAAGCATTTGAACAGATTTTGAATTTTCAAATCTATTTGTTCGAATTATTTGAATGTTCGTATGTGTACGGGTTCATACACGATGTGTACTTACATGTACACATCTTTCCTGCATTCAAACACATTTGTACGGATCCATATGGGACGAAAACGGGTTGCATACAGCATAAATACGGGATCCATAGAGAAGTGTATGGATGCATACAGGATGCACAACGATGAGTATGGGCACATATGAATGTTGTCGACATTTGTAAGTGCAAATTCGAACCAAAAATATGAATGGATTCAAATTTGCTTAATTCAAATCGAATTTTGTTAAATTTGAATTTTAAAGATATGAATCGAATTGAATTTTTTGATATTCAGTTCAAATCTAATCAAATCCCAAAAATTGCATTCGTGCACATCCCTATTTGCTACTAATCTTTGCTTTCCAAACCATAACAAACTATAGTGTTTATTATGATTATCGTTGTCCCATATAGATGAAATAGAATAAAATAACATTTACATGAAGTTCAGATTTCTGTGAAATTACATACATGTAAACAAAGAATATCCTTGCGGTGTACAGGGGGAAAAAAACTAGAATAGCTAAGATGCTTAGCATTACAATTCCTCGAATTATTAGCTGCCATAATTCTTGACTTGGTAAAAGAGACAAAAAGGAAAACATGCTCTTGAGTTTCAGGTTCTCTAGTAAAACAAGGGCACTGTTTTTCTTTTTTAAGGAAAATTATGGTGTCATCTCTTTAACACTTTGTTTTCTAAGGAATTCCATTGAATCTTCATAATTTCTTATAACAAGTGAATATTCTACACATCCTACTTTACTTTAGTATTAAAATTAATGAAGTAGTTTGAAAATCAGTATCATTGATTGATTTTTTAAATCAAACTTATGATAGGAGGAACTCCTAATATCCTTTCAGCCAGTTCCCGACATATTTATTCATCTTTAGAAGAAATTTAAGCTTTTCAGCCAATAGCTCAAAGCTCCATAAAGTTAGATAATACTTTCTGTAGATTTACACAATAACCTTGAATCAGTGTTGGTACACTACAGAGCAAAAGAACTACTATCTTAGCTTTTTAAAAAATCATGGGTGCTGGAACAAATGGTTCTCCAAATGTATATAAAAAAGTAAATTGCATCCAATTTGGAAATAACCCCAAAAGCTAATAGCAAGTCATTGTTTAGTCCTTTCATACCCTTTATGTGTCTTACTGCTGTTGCTGTGATGGCTGTTGTATGTTCAACCCGCCATACTGGGTCAGGTACCTTACATCTTAGTACTTGTAGCTACTTAGTACAGATGAAGCAGTGAATGAGTAACAACTGCGAAAGGAATTTTTGGACTTTTGTGAGAGAAGCATTGTGACGGTTTCAGGGTTCAGGCTGCAAAGGGCAGTGATATTACTTTACTGCCTTGCAAGCCTCTTTTGCACACCTTGGCTGCAAGCAGCAGAAAGGACGGGAAACATTGCCTGGGCCTTCTGCATCGATTGGCTGCTGGCAAATTGGAAGGAAAACCTGCCCAGAGACCTGGAGGCTTGATGGACAGGCGAGAAGAGTTTCCCTCAGTTGCTAGGGGCAACAGCCAATCGGAGCACTAGAGACAGAAGGGTATAAATAAGCTAAACTCTGAGCTGTCAGTGTCTTTTCTCTGGATGGGAATTGATCAAGGGGTCTTTTTCCCTGAGGGGGAACTGATCAGACTGGCCTTTTCTTAGGGGTGGGGAAGTTGAAAGAGGCAACCATGAGTGGTTGTGTCTCTGAAGGAACCTTGCCAAGAACTGACCAGAGGCTGGGGACCCACAGCCTAGCAAGGAAGGGCTAAGCCTTGCTGAAACTGGGATTTTGTTACTGTTCTTTAGCTGGGCTTAGGCTTAGGTGGAGCTGACTAAAGGGGGAAAAGCTATCTACTGTACAGCATAGTTGCAGCAGAGAGGCTTGGGTTTCTAGGAGCAAACTATTTACTCTTAAGCATAGATTGCTGTTGATATAAGAAGCTTGCTATACTAAGAGACTTTTGATCTTTATCCTGCAATATCTAAACTTCCTATTTTACTCTTTTACCTTTTTGTCTATTTTTCCTCAATCAACCTGTTTTGGTTTACTGTTACAACACTTGCTACCAGTCTATTGCTTCAGGACTGTAGTACTCACTTGGCTAAGTGCACATTTCCAGCAACCTAAAAGTGCCCAGCTACTTTTTGGAGGGCAGGCACTGGATGGTCTGCTAGAAGTCGTGACAAGCATAAACTCCATAACAATAAATATCTTAGTTTGATAACTGTATGTAATGTTTTCAGAGATGTGTGAAGTTCTAATTTCTGGGGCGTACAAAATCTCTTACAGGTCGGTCTTCACTCTTTCCTTTTGAAGATGGCTTCTTAGATGACAGCCATGGGGACCAGGCTCTATCATCTGGTCTCAGCTCTCCAACTCGTTGTCAGAATGGTGAAAGAGTTGAACGCTATTCTAGAAAGGTGTTTGTAGGAGGTCTGCCTCCCGACATTGATGAAGGTACTGTGAAAATGATAACATCATGATGGGGGAAGGGATTTATTGTCTCTTGAAAGCAGCTTAAAAACAATCTTAAATCATGTACTTGTTCATGTGCAGCTCGCAGGTTGGCACAGTACTTAAGAAACTCACAAAAGTAGCTTTCAGAATAAATTATTAAATAGATCGATATAGGACTATTTGAAATAGTTAAAGATATTTAAAGCAAATGGGTTAACAAGTAATACTTATTTAGCCAGTAAAAAAGATGGTGAAATGGGAATGTTTGGACTCATAATTTATTTTAACTCTGAGAATTAGAATTAATTAAAATATTTAATACCCCATGTTACCTAAGGCAGGAATAGGAAACCTGAGATTTAACTGGACTTCAAGAATCTCCAAAAGCAACCCTGTGTTGGGGCTGTGTCTTAGGAATGAGATTCCGCATACATAAAAACTGCATAAGATGTTCAGTGTGGCACTACCAATTCCAACAATTAGCAGTGAACATTAACCTTCATCTAGGTCACAAGCCACTGATGTCTTCTATCCCAACATTAGCTGGGTCATACTGGTACCGTTTCCTTCCCTTGAAAGGGAGATTTAACCCAAGAAAATAGGAAGGAGGCTGGCATGTAACCCTAAACCAAAATGAAGTGCTCTGGATACCTATGTGTTGCCTTTACATTTTATTTATTTATTTATTTATTTATTTATTTATTTATTTATTTATTTATTTATTTATTTATTTATTTATTTATTTATTTATTTATTTATTTATATTTATATTTATATTTATATCCAGCCCTATACCCAAGGGTTTCCAGGTGGGTAACAACCTTTAAAATTGAAGATATCAAAACTATATCAAAACAAAATATCCAATACAACATTTAAAAAGCATGATAAAAACAATGCAAAATCAGTTAAAACAGTAGTGTTTGCAGTGGGGGAAACGTAAGCAACATTTAACCAAAGGCCTGAGTGAAGAGGTGCATCTTCACCGCCTTCTTGAACACAGAGAAGGACCCTGACACACCTCCAGGGTGAGACCATTCCATAGCCTAAGGACCACTACTGAGAAGGCCCTCTCCCAGATGCCCACTCGCCTAGCCACTGAAGGTGGTGGGACAACCAGGAGGGCCTCCCCTCCAACACGGGCAGGTCGATATGGGAGAAGGCATTCCTTTAGATATTTTGGGCCCAAGTCATTTAGGGCCATGAAAGTAAGAGTTAACACCTTAAATTGGGCTCAGTAGTGAATTGGCAGCCAATGCAATTCTTCCAAGACTGGTATGATATGCGTCCGGCTAGCTGTCCCATCAGCACTCTGCATTTTGCACTCTGGCGGCTGCATTTTGCATTAGCTGCAACTTCTGAACCATCTTCAAGGGCAGCCCCATGTAGAGTGCATTACAATAGTCCAACCTGGAGGTTACCAAAGGGTGTTTTTCCACCGCAGCCCTAAGAAGATCCGGATCTAAGGAATGGGTACATTCCTTAATCCGGATCTAGTAGATCTGGATTAAGGGGAGCACCCAATGTGTTTCCCCCCTGCCATGTAAACACCTTTGCACCCATGTGGGGAATCCACTGTCTCTGGGGACAGTGGGGTGCAATCTCCGAAGTCCCAGCTTTGGAGTGATTTCGAAATCATTTCAAAATGACTCCGAAGTCCCTCCGAAGAGATCGCCAAGGACTTGGAAGAGGCTCCAGAGCTGTCAGTGCGGTCCGTGCGCTATTAGCGCAGACCACATGGACACCCCTCTGAAGCCCCTCTGAAGTGATCGGCAGAGACTTTGAAGCCACTCCGGAGTCCCTTCGGAACGCCTCCGAAGTCTGCGCTGATCTCTTTGCAGAGACTGGTGGCGAGACTCCGAAGTCTCTGCTGATCACTTCAGAGGGACTTTGGAGTCTTGACGCCAGTCTCTCCAAAGAGATCAGCGCGGACTTTGGAGGCACTCCAAAGGGACTCCTGAGCGGCTTCAAAGTCTCCGCTGATCTCTTCGGAGGGACTTCAGAGTCACTTCGGAATGACTTCGAAATGACTCCGAAATGACTCCGAAGCTGGGACTTTGGGGCTCCCCCCCCCCATGGGTGCATCCCCTCCCCTAGCCTCCTCTAGACTCCATTGCCTGTTTCCTCTGGCTCCCTTTAATCCAGATTTTCTGGCAGAAGACCCCATTGTAGACCCCATTAATGGGGTCTACAGAAAATCCGGATTAAAGGGCAGAAAGTACCCATTTGATCCGGATTTCCACCACAGCAGTGGAAACAATCAGGTCCCAAATGGGTGCTGTGGTGGAAATGAGGTCATCTGGCTCACACCCAAATGGGTCCTTAATGGGTGCAAAAATGGGTACTTTTTGACAGTGGAAAAACACCCAAAGCATGGATAACTGTGGCCAAGTCATCTCTGTCCAGAAAAGGTTTCAGTTGATGTACCAACTGTAGTTGGGAGGAGGCACTCCTTGCCACAGCCTCCATCTGAGCTTCAAGTGTTAGTGCAGAGTCCAGGAGTACTCCCACGTTTCGCTCCTGTCCCTTCCAGGGTATTGCAACCCCATCAAGGACAGGGTATTTCCCAACTACGTGGACCCGAGAGCCTGTGACACACAGCACCTCTGTCTTGTCTGGATTCAGCTTCATTAATTGTAGCCACAAGGAGATTGCAAACATTTGATTCAATTTTAGAGTAATCATGGGTTTGCATATCCCAGGATTAAATCATAATTAACTATATTTATAATTTGAGGGAAGCAAGCCAGTTCAATAAGCCTTCACTTGAATTTGTCTTATTTAGCTGATGGTATTTATTTAGTGTTGGTATTAGTCACAGATTACTCTGGTTTGGATGATATGACATATTTATGACTAAAATTCAACCTGTTTCTCAAGATACAAGGGTGCATCTGATCCTGAAACACTTAATGCTTAACTTTGGTGCAGCTATGATTAAATTATGGGCCAGCGGTTTGGACATGTTATCAAACATAAAAATAAGAGAATATCTCATGCTTTGAATCTCCAATCTAAACTAGTTCTGCCATTTTAAAGCTTGTTAGAATCAAATAATAGGGGTGAGGTTGTCTGTCTTTACACTTTTTTTTAGCAGCTGTTTTTCTTTGAACAGATGAAATCACTGCCAGCTTTCGTAGATTTGGACCTCTTGTTGTAGACTGGCCTCATAAAGCTGAAAGCAAGTCATATTTTCCACCTAAAGGTAGGTTTCCATTATATAATTCTGGTGCATGAAAATATTGCAGCTTATATATGTATGTGTGTTTTGCTTTTTAAAAATAAATTGCTTTGAATGCTAGAAATGATTTACAGTGCTATGGAAAGCAAGCAGAGAGTCTGCTGAACACAACGGAAATGCTAAGTTAGCATACAGCGTGAATCCCTCATTTTTTACCTGAGTGTTATTCTCAACTAGATTGCTAGAATGAATAAAGCTTTATAGGTACATGATTACCATGCAGAAACATTTACAAACAATTACAAAGATATTCATTAAAAATTCACTGGTATTATTTCTCTTAGTAAAATGCTTGCTCCTTTTGAAAGAACATTTCAAGATGTCCTCTTTTACAGAAGGCATGTCTCTGTTCTGAACATGGTCTTCTATTTTGGAGGGCAGTTCCCAATTGGAAGGCATCCTGATTTTGAGGAACTTTCTAGTTTGGGTGGAAGATAAGACTCTTAGAAAACAACTCTTCCTGCTCTTTTTTCTATTAAAATTTAGTAGCTGGACATCAGGTTCACAGATCACCTGCCCCTCTTTGTACTGACATTTTTAAAACCTTTTTATGGAAGAATATGTTTTCATCTCACTTGCCACGGTTTTTTTGGTTGTTTCTATTACACAGTTTTGCTTTAAACTGAAGCTTTTAGATATATTGCATGTGACTCTTCTAGCAGATATATCCTCTGAGTATGGATATTGTAAGCCAAACAGAACTACAAAACATGGCATAATAACCCCAAAACTGTGACAAGTGAGACTCACTTATGCTGTTTGCCTTGTAAATTATCAAGTATTCTGACTGGTGTGACTGTTAAGAAATACTTGGGTTTTGTTTGTTTATTTTTATCTTAGTATTGAGGAGGAAGTTTCTGTTAGTTGCTGAACAAGAGATTATTCTTTGACATTGTTACCAGGGGAAAAACCCAAAGAAGTTCCTTAATTAAAACTTCATGCCTCATTAATCACTATGGCTAACCAGAAAGGAAATAAAACAAACTTTATACTCTGCGGAGTAAATTTCAAGTAAAGGACGAGCAGGGTAGAACAGGACCTTAATAATTAGCAGTAGAGTTACAGAGTGGTTTTAAATGTGAGCCTTATAGTTTAACTCAGAAACGCTTGTCTCTTTAGTTTTGTTTTCCGGAGGTGACTGCAGTCCATATCTTCCTTTTTGATGATTCATAGCTACCCTAATTTTCTTCTTTTCTAAGAGGTGCTCATCCAGAGGTGTGGTCTGTTCTGCAATTATGTTGCTTGGGTCCTGATGAGCTTTCATTGTTTGCACATCATTTAAATGACTGGAAATTGTATTGTGCCACAAATAGAATATAACCCAAACAAACATAGAGTATGGAAACATTTTTTCCAGCTATTAGTAAAGCACCCACTTGTGAACTGTCATAGTTGGATGGAAATCAGCACAATTAACTGAATTAAACGAGTTGTTTAACTGCAAATGTAACATCTCTGGCAATTATATATTTGAGAGCCTGCTAACCAATAAAATTTGCCATCCTTCAAATTAATGGGTGGATTGCTAAAGAACTAACCTCTTTGAAATAATGACATTTAAAGCCACTACATTTTCCAGGCTGATTTTAGGTACGAGTCTCTGATGAAAAAGAAAGGGAAACAAAATGAATATTATTAACATATCAATATAAACAATGGCTCCTCGCTTCTCTACTGCGCAGGTTTTTTCCCCTTATTTTTTCATACAGGCCTAAGATAATGCCATTTTCTGCCTTATCGAGATGTCCCGTTAACAAAAAGAATTACAAAGCAACAGGAGGCACAGTGGGGATTCTGTTTTCCAGTTCTCTGCACCAACTGCTCCCATATTATAGTGAAGCTCTATCAGAAAAGTATATGGGAGGCATAAGAGAGAATTTATGAAAATCACATCTTGCCTGTATCCTGTGGGAGCATCCTGTGAATAGTATTTTTCTTATGGGAGATCTTGATCTAGCCAGTGTGTCTGCTGTTCCTTTAATTTAATAAATGTCTAATTAGGCCTTAATTGTCACTTTTGGAAGCTGTTTAACCTACATTTATAGACGATTCATTCATTCATTATAAAAGTGTTCCTGAGTAACTTCTGTTTTAGCCAAAGACAAGAGAACAATCTTTTTCTATTTTTACTGTGTTTCTAATACGGGAAACAGCTTTCAAAGTCCCTGCCAGTTGCTTTGAATGTCTGTCTGAAAGTGCTAAACAGCACTTGGTCACAACTGTTCCAGATTATTTATAACTGAGTTCTGAGCTCGGAGGGCTTTCTTTGAGTTAAATGGAGCAACTCATTTATTCCAGACTGTAATGGTCACATAAGCTTAAGAATAGGTACTTCATTGACAATTACAGTAAAATCTGATCTGTTTGCAGAAGTTTTATTCATATTCTCTAGTATTATTCACTTTAAAAAAAATCCCCAGCATTTCCAGATATCATCTGCGATGCTAAGTAACCGAGGAAAGTTTTTTAAAAAGAATTAATCCATGCTTATTTTTTCTGTGGCTTATGCATATTTTTTTTTAACATATCGTAGCTGTAATTGCACAACACTGGTTTTTATGTCAGTTTTCTCTAAGATGTTTAATTCTTCCATCTTCAAAGCAAATATTGTCACATCTTATGTAACATAGAGGTTGTCTGCTTTTAGTGGCAAGAGCATTTAGCAATTGCAGGATTTTTTTAACAGCCCCTTCATGCAAAAAAACCCAAAAAACAAAACAAAAAAAAAACATGCACTTGCTGAGTTTTTCCATGGCAGCAAGTATTAAGAATGCCTTAGAAAGAACCACTGGATTTCTTTTCCATAAGAGTATTGTAGCCTTTCCTGATGAAGAGTCCACACTGATAGAGCCCCTTCTGAAGCAGTATTTTGGTTGAACACCATTACAATTCAAAGGGCATTTATTGAGTACAGAGTTATATGTTCTTTGCATATTTCATGGGAATTGGGTCAGCTAGGGTGAGAGACGCCTTTTGTGTCTGCCACGGTGTCAGAAAAAAGGAGGGTGAGAGACTGCTGGGAAGTAGTGGGGACAGAGTGCTCTGTTGGCAATCATTCTTGGTGGAAGAGAATTGTCTGATCTATACTTACAAAATCTCCTCCTTCGGTTATTCTGAGAAGTGACTCAAGGTGACTTGCTTCCAAAATGACAACAAATGAATGATGCTTCTCATTGGTATTGCGTACTCAAGAGTATTTGTATTATTTATATGTGGCATTTATTTTGTGCCTTTCCTCCAGATATCCCAGGATAGTCCACGTTATACTCTTTCTCCCATGTTGTCATCACAAGAACCCTGTGATGTACATTAGAATCATAGAATCATAGAGGTGGAAGGGACCTTTAGGGTCATTGAGTTCCAACCCCCTGCTCAATGCAGGATTTCCTAAACCATCACAGACAGATGTAGGCCCAACCTCTGGTTGAAGACCTCCAGCGAAGGAGAACTCACTACCTCCTGTATCAACCTATTCCACTAACTGATCAGCCTCACTGCCAGGAAGTTTTTCCTAATATCTAATCAAAGTTTCATACCATTGTTTGTAGTCCTCCCATCTTGTATAAGTGAGAATAAGGACAATCCCTCTGCACTGTGACAGCCCTTCTGATACTTGAAGACCATGACCATGTCTCCTCTCAGTTTGCTCTTCTGTAGGCTAAACATTTTGGCGGGGAGTATGACAAAAAAGAGGGATGACAGAGGGGATCTATATCATTGAGGCTGAAGTTTGGCAAATCACCTCTGCTTGACATGCCCCCCCCAAGAAACCCACGGAGGCATAGGAAACAGCCCACACTCCCTTTCCTTTTTATTAAAACGGTGATTTTGTACTAGATTTCCTTAGTACGTAATAGCACGGCAAAGAGGGGATGATAACTGAGGAAATCAATCAATGCTTATCATTGGACACCTCTAAAAGTAGGCCCAAAAGCCAACTTGCTGTTCCCATTTTCCAGAATAAAATGCTATAATCTTTAAAAATTGCACCCAGAGCTCCTTTAAATGGAATACAGATACTCCACATTTTGAGACCTTTAATCCTGAGAAACTGTGGATTCCTTTAAAACTGTCAGAACATTGAAGACTCAAGCCAGTTTCTAGACTGATTATATCCTGGGTCTGAAAGCACCCAAAATGGTACAATCAATTATGCTTGATTGCAAGAAAACATCCAAATACATAATTAAGCATAATTAATGTTAGGGTTAGGCTGAATTTAGCCCAGAATACACCAACAATGCAGCATTCCAACCCTGAGCTATAGATGTTTACTAGTACAGCAGTGTACTTTTTCACTTGACGAATTTAAAATTTGTTCAGCCACATCTAAAGAATCTTATACGTTGTGGGAGTATTCAGGCAGTCCCAAACCTGTGTGTGGTAATGTGAGCCTAGATTACTAACTAATGCAGTATCTTCCCTATTCTCTGCATTAAAGCAAAGCTCAGGTCTACAAGAACAGCTGATTTCATTCTGGCTTTGTCAGTATTTGTTTCTTGCTTTACTGTTTATATATTTGACTTTGGCAAATTACAGTTTTACGTTTAACTGAATATCTCATCTGATGCACAAATGTTGTGAAATGGGTGTTGCCTTTGTAAGGAGACCTATCTTACAAAATAGATTATCTTGCAGCGCACTGCCTACAGACTGCAACTTAAGGGTGGCCATACAGTTTCTGCTGGATACCATCCTTTTGTCTGCCTGAAATGGGTTATGGTGTCCATTGAAACAAAGTATATTTTGGGCCATAGTCAGAGAAGTTTTTAACTGCCCTTTCCTCCCCTTGTCATGCTTTGTAGCCCATGAGATGAGATAACAAGACATGGCAGGTGGGGGAAAAAAGGAATAGGGCCCAATGGAGAAAGGAGCTACATTTCTTTAGATACAACTTTCAATGAAAGAGTAAAATTCAGAATACAGTGGTACCTCGACATACAAGTGCCTTGACATACAAGTGTTTTGAGATACAACCCGCCGAGCGAGTGATATTTTGCTTTGCGATGAGAGCAAGATTTGAGATACGAGTATGTAAATACAGTACAGTACATAACAAAAACAACTGAGCTGGTGTTTTGGGACCTGGAATGGATTAATGGGAAAATTGCTTTGAGATACGAGCGATTTGACATAAGAGCAAGGTTACAGAATGAATTAAACTCGTATGTCAAGGTACCACTGTATGTTCTTTCTCAGTTCCTAGAGATAATTAGGTTGTCTATATTTTCTTCTTAGTCTACCTGGTAAATTTTGTGCTTTATAGAATTGGGGGAATTTTTGTATTTGTGTTGCCAAGATTGAAAATACCACTTTTAGTTAAGTAGTAATACTGGAAAGACTGGGTTCTTTTTATAAAGTGCTTCTGTACTTGTGTGACAGAACAGAATCAAGTTTTAGACCTATTTCTTTTTCCTTCAACTGAAAGTATTAATCATTTTCTTGGTTAAGGGAATTAGCAGCTACTGCAATATATTGGAAAAATTAACTTCTCAGACTAATATTTAATATCACTCTCCTGCAGTAACCAAAGTAAGATTAGTCTCTTCTATTTTGCTGTTTCTTTAGCATTAAAGTCTTTGATGTTTTTGGGAAGTGAGTCACAGCACAGCAACATTTTAAATGAAGCTTGTACTTTGGATTCTTAAAAATAGCCTTTTTTTTTTTTGCTTTTCATCTTTGGATTTTGAAGCCAATTTTTATGAGCATTCAAAGCATACAATTGGAAAGTTATAAAACATGTCTCATTCTGGGGCAATGACAGTTTATCCTATTAATAATTCAAAAATTTGCTTAAACACTTCACTTTTTTTTAAAGAAATGATGGCTTATATCCTGTCTTCATAATTAAATCACCTTATTGCTGTCCCTCTGCATTATAAGAACTTGAGACAGTTTTTATATCTCTTCTGGGGGTCTATAAATGATACCAGTTCAATATTGAGTCTGTTTTGCATTCTGACCAAGTGCAGCGGTTTCTGCATTGAGATACACATAAACTAAGATTTTTGAATTTTGGTTAATGTAGAACAAATAATGTCCACAACTGTCCACAGAATGTGAAATTAATGGAAATATTATATAGGCTGCTTTTAGGCATTTAAACAAGCAAGATGAAATCAGGATCATCACTATCACTGTGATTTTATTTTGCCTCTTATTGATCATTCTTGACTGCCCAAAAGTTTTGTTTTTCTTTATTTTTATTTTTATTTAAATTGAAATTGCCTGCAACAATTAAAAAAAATGAATTCACAATAAAAGCACCACATAAAATAAACACACATAAAAAAAATGTAACATATATACTAATTTCCCCTTCCCTTCTCTAGGCATCTTTCTTATATTCATTTGTCAGTAGTGGAGATAATGCTTTCATTTCTTTATGTATTATTGTTGATATTGTTAGAAAAACTCCTTTTGAGAATATACAAACATTTGTTATTTCTTTCCCTATCCATTTTTCCTTGGTTGCAAGCCATTCAAGATTCTATAGTGCACATCTCAAAAGCTCTCAGTCTAAAAATCCTACCCACAGGATGGTGTCTTATAATCTCCGAATTATGTGCCAAGTGTGAAAAACCATATAAACAAATGCTCGGGATCAGTAATTATAGCATCCTTTTGAAAACAGGGACATGTTAGAGTACATCGGAAGCCATGTGATGGTGATAGGACCTGTAGATATAAAATTTTAATTTAAAAACTTTTGTTTAGTCTGATGCTGAAGACATTGTGATTTGTGCTAGCATTTTGATATCATCGCATTTAAGGATAAGATGGAAGATGGTTTGGAAGCTGGAATTTGTGCAAAATACTGCAGTTAAATTGCAGATGGGAGTTTCTATCCATATTCATGTTACTCCAATTCTTAAAGATATGGAATAGTTACTCCCTCACTTCTGAGCCCAGTCCAAGGTACTAGCTTTTAACATTGAATGTTCTGAAAGAGTGCCTCCTCTTAGGGTCTTCTGGAGAAGCTGCCCCATCAATTCTATCACTTTGACGGTCAGTGGAGAGTAACTAGAATGAGGACTTTCTCCTTGGTCTCCCCATAGCTTTGGAATACCTCTGCTTAGATAATGCCTGCCTGGCACTATCAAAGAACGTTTATTCCGTCAGAAGTTATGATTTTGTATAGTAGTAGTAGTAGAGAAGAAGAAGAAGAGCTGGCTTTTCTATCCATTTTTCTCACCCATTTAAGGGGATTCAAAGCAGCTGACAAAGCTTTCTATTCTTCTCCCCACAACAGACCCCTGTGAACTAGGTGGGGTTGTGAGAGCTCAAAAAGGGAGCTGTGACTAGCCCAAGGTCATCCAGCTGGCTTCATGGAGGAGGGCAGAATCAAACCTGGTGACTACAAGACCAAACTGGCTCACTTATTTATTCTGTATACATGTATATTGTTTTGTTTTATTTTGATCATTGCTATGGAACTTTGGTGAAGAGCAGTACAAAAATTGTTTTTAAATACGGCATATAAATGAAGCCAGTGGTACAAGACAAGGGAGATTCTTGCTGAGGTTCACTTTTGATAAATAGCGTATCTGTTGGTAATGCAGGCTGCTGAAGCAATTGCTGTGATTGCTCAGGAACCCATATCCTACTGTTCTAGGACAGACCTTCTGCCTGATGTTTCTGCTACTGAATGAGAGAGAACATTGTGAGGCATGGTAGTCTAGTCTGATCCCATCAGCGTGTGTTTACGTGTGAACAATTAGCCTCATGTCGCTTTATATTGTGCATAGAAGTTCTGTGTTTGAAATTATGCTGGAACAGTCAATGCTATACTTCCTGTAATGCCTTTTTTAAATGTCCAAATCAAATTTCAGATGGAAACGTAAGATCAGATGGAAACGTAAATAAAATGACTGGATTTAGTCTAGAATGGCTTTGTAACAGATTTTTCACAGTTCTGTTTTCTGCATCAACTATGTTTTTAACACGTGTTTTAGATAATCTTTCTCTTTTTTAATTATTGATTCAGTGAACTATGTGTTCTGAGAGGAAGTAAAAATAAATTTTGATTTATTCTGTCTGTCTTGGTACCTTCCTAGGTTATGCCTTTCTGCTATTCCAGGAAGAAAGTTCTGTACAAGCTCTAATAGATGCTTGTCTGGAAGAGGATGGCAAACTTTATCTATGTGTTTCGAGCCCCACTATCAAGGACAAACCAGTAAGTAAAAGAACATATAGTCTTTTTCCTTTTAGCGGCTGAAACCCAGAGGCACCTTTAGAGGAATCACCTCAGTGTTCTGTTTGACCAGATGTACTTATGCACTGTTATATTTTCATATTGACCAGAAACTACCCACTCACAAAGTATCACTAATGAGAAGAATGTAGTTTTCAAATGCTACAGTACTTCCTTTACATTCTGTAATTGACTTTATGAATCAGAAAAGCTGATTGCATCAAAAGACAGTGTAGTTACTGCTGCGTTGAAAGAGGCATTGGGGTGGAACCACTCTTAAGAAATCAGTTTTGAATCCAAATACTTTAAAAACTATCATCCAAACTCTCATATATTTTATAGCCATTCCATTTTATATGATGCTGAAAGATACAAATTACTTAGATCTTGAAAGAGTCTTGGTTGCCCTGCTTAGAATTGAACAGACAATTTAACCTTGTTGGTTTTCTTAGACCTTTCACTAGCGCTTGATACCATAGAAAATCATGTAGTGGTTTGAGTTTATGAGATCTGAAGTTTGGAGCATATGTTCAAGAAGGTTCTGCTAGAATACTTTGCTTCTGCCTCATGGCTCCTGAAGGTATAGAGTTCTTCAAAGGCTCTGTTTTGTTCCACATGCTGTTTAACATACAGATGAAATTAGTGGGGAAAATATTTTTGGTCTGTATCACAAATATGAGACAACCCAAAACTACAAATTCCAGGGAAGCAGTAAACACCTAAACTGGTTTCTGTATGTGATTTGGATGAGGATGACAGTTTGAGCTTAATTGAGAAAAGATGAGAAACCCATTGATCTGGATGGAGTGATGTGCCTTGCGTGGGATGTTAATTCAGCCGTTGTTGGTCAGTATAAAGAAACCAACACACACACAGCTCTTCCTCCTGCCCCTTGATCCCCCAAAATAGAAGTTAACAAGAACAGGCAAAGCCCGCAGGTGGTCTGTAAATCTCAACTGTCTTACGATAATAGTTTCACGATAATGTAGAAAAAAACTGTAACCTTGCCCATAATTGACCGAAGCACATGGCCTTGACAATAAGATACATAAAACCCAATTTTCCTTAATACTTTCTATTTGGACAATCCTCTTATCTTAAGTAAAGGAACTTATTCCTCCACCATCCACACCTGTTCTTCAGTTTTCAGCATCTATGAAATGCTAATTAAGGCAGCAAGCTTTGCAGTTTGAATCTTCCAGATTGTAAAGCATACTAAAATGTCTCAACTTTTTTAAAATGGCAGCTCACCCTGTCATCTTCCTGACTGCTTTATAAAGTCCTCTCAGTGTCAACAGAGATTTTCCATGGGAAATGCAGGGGCCACAGATTAAGACTCCCAGTACAAGCTGTCCTTGGGCATGTGAAAATAGATCCACAATGGTCTGTGTTCGTCATTATATTACCAAAGCAAACAAAAGTAATAAAAAGCAGGAAAAATAGCATTGTGTAACTGCTTCTCTGCTCAAAATAGCTGCTATTGACTTTATTCATATGTAGTGTTTTTTTCTTTTTTTCCAACCCCCTTCCCTCCCCAGCTGAATCATTAGCTACCTGTATATTCCGGCGTATAAGGCGACTGGGCGTATAAGACGACCCCCAACTTTTCCAGTTAAAATATAGAGTTTGGGATATACTCGCTGTATAAGAAGATCATACCCGGCGTATAAGACGACCCCTGACTTTTGAGAAGATTTTCCTGGGTTAAAAAGTAGTCTTATACGCCAGAAATATACTGTAAATAGTCAAGTAAATAATGAAGTGATTTACCTGATTATATAAAACAGGATTTTGAGAGAAAGCATCAAAAACTACTTTTAAAGCATGTTTGGTTTAATGCATGCTTGGTTATTGCCACAAATTTTGTAACCTGAGGGACCTGTCCTAAGTGTTAAATAAGTTAAATTGTGGAAACTGGCAGTAGAGCGGGAAAAATACAGCTGCTTCTGTCACATTTGTGACAGAAACAGAGTTCTTCCCTCAAATGAAACAGTATTGTTTAAATAATGTGTACATTCCACTTATAGTTGTTATGAAACTTTGTGTGTACTTTTGTATTTAGGCAATAAAATTGAAGCCATCTTAGACTTTTGAAACAAAGTCTAATATACTTCATATAAAAAGGAAAACAGAGGGTTAGCTGCATTTTCTTTCCATGCAGTTTCTTTGGCATGATTGTGGAAATGGTTTCTGAGGAGAAGCCGGGGACAAAACTCTTAAGCTTTGTTCTGCTGCAAGGCTGTAGCACCACTTGTACATTATTTCATAAAATTGTGGCTTATTTAGGATTAAAACTATGAAGTAATTCAGATTTAAGTTCTTCATAAGAGCCACCCTGCCACAGTGAGGGAAGGGGGGCAAAGGAGAGCACTCTCTTTAACTAGCCTAGATAACACAGCTTGGGTGTTGTTGTTTTTCCTCATCAAGAAGCCCTCTGGTGTAAGCAATATAGTCCGAATCTTACTTTCCTAGGGATAGCCACAATGTAACTTACTTCTAATTAGCATTGTTAGGATTGCAGTTTAAGCTATATTCATTTATACAAGACTGAAATATACCTTAGATTAGACACTGTCCATGAAGTTTAGGGGTGACATGCAATTCAGCACATTACAATATTGTCTGTTGATGTCCTATGTCAGTGATGGTGAAACTTTTGAGCTCGGTGTGTCAAAATTTGCAAGAAAACCTAGCTTAACTCTGTGCTGTGTCACATCTAGAAATATCCATAATTTTTTTATATTTGTGGCTCTAGTAAAAAAGTTATATTTTTGATATATGTATTTTATTAAAAGCAAAAACAAATAATTCTTTACATTAGTGACTTTTGTTGCTAAATCTTCAATTGAAAGTTGGTATTTCGTACACTTCAAGAACAAGCAAGCACTACACGCCCAAGTGTCAGGGTGACCATGTGTGTCACCCGAAAGGGCTTGGTGTGTCACTTGTGACACGCGTGTCATAGGTTGGCCATCACCGTCTTATGTGGTGAGCATATCATGTTTGCTTTATTTTGTAGATTTTCACATGGCTTGTGTATATTTTTTACAGTAGTGGGTAGGATTTTAGAGCCAATACTTTCTGCCCTATTGAAAAGTTTATTTTATTTTCCCTATTTATTTATTTAATAAATTTATATCCCACCTTTAACCAAATGGTCCCAGGGTGGGTTACAATAAGAATAAAACATAAATGATAAAACATAATTAAAAATATCACCCCTCCCATCCTCCCTCCCTAACAGGGCAGCAACCTGAGGAAGCTATTTAAATGGTGAAAGCCTGGTTGAAAAGATATCTTGTCACCAGGATCTGAAAAGTATACAATGTAGACATCTGGCAAACCTCAAGAGGGAGGGTGTTTCAAAGTCTAGGGGCCACCACAGAGAAGGCCGGCTTGTATGTCCCTATGCCTTGTACCCTGCAAGAGAAAGAACTACAAGAAGGCCCTCTCCTTGAGATCTCAGTGCATGGGCAGGTCTATATGGGAGAAGGCGCTCCTTCAGATCCCCAAGGCCCAAGCCATTTAGGGCTTTAAATGTTAGTGTCAACACCTTGAATGGGCTTGGTAGCGAATAGGTAACCAGTGCAGATCCTTTAAGAACAGCATGATATGAGTCTGGCCAGAGATTCCCATCAGCAGTCGAGCTGCTGCATTCTGCCCCAGTTCCAACTTCCAAACCGTTTTCAAGGGTAGCCCCACATATAGCGCTTTACAGTAGTCTAGTCTGGAGGTTAACAGAACATGGGTCACTGTGGCCAAGTCATCCCAATCCAGGTAAGGCTTCAGCTGGCGGACTGAATGAAGGTAATAGTAGGCACACCTGGCAGTCCCCTCATGTGTTAGGTCTATTAGATTTTAAGCCTGGGGTCTTTGTAAGCCACTTTGAGAGTATTTAGAGAAGGGTAGACCCAGATTCTAAGAATATGTCATGGATTATATATAAAGCTCAAACCCATGCCCAGTTTCGGGTGACTATAACAGAGGTCCCCAA
Organism: Aspidoscelis tigris stejnegeri; assembly: GCA_023333525.1. NCBI lineage: Eukaryota > Metazoa > Chordata > Lepidosauria > Squamata > Teiidae > Aspidoscelis > Aspidoscelis tigris. Next base: position 81,632,571 of record JALMGA010000002.1, on the reverse strand, counting down.
AAATCACCCTCACATACTTTCAGGATATTAGCTGTCTGAGCAGAAAGATCAACTTCTAACTTATTTCTCAAGCCTTTGCTGTTTCTTCCTCTCTATTCCTCCAATGGGCTTCCATCCACTGCAAAGGTGAAATTTGAGGGACAGAATGAAGGAAACAACAGCAAAGGCTTGTGGGATACATTTGCTATTGGAATACCCAAGTTTTCATCACAGCTGTGAGTCAGGAAAGGAAACGGCGGAGGATGAAGTGATCAAGTAAGAGAAGCAAAGCAGGAAAGAAAGAACTCAAAAGCTAAGGATGTTGATGAAAATTCATAGAATACAGCCACACCTCTCCAGAAATAATCTCTGCAAATGAAAACCTGTTAAACTTCTTAACCTAACCTGTCTGTTTAATAATGCAAGCAACAGCTATTATGGTTGACTTATTGCTGTGCTTGGTGCATGACCTACCTCGTAGCATGAAAAATGGAGGAATGAAAAAATGTAGCACATCTTGTAATTGTTAAAGAAAAGTATTGCACTCCACCTGTGCATTTTATTAAAAATGCAAATAGCTACTTTGTTTTGACTGGTTGCTTTTATTGGAATTTGTGCATGGCTTCCTCTAGAGATGGGAGGACTCTCCTGTTTCCCCCTTTTATGCATGTATTCCTGTGAATTTCACAGCAGGTCTGTAGTGTGAACATTTTCCTTTTCTGTTTTGTAGCATAATTATTTGGAATATTGTTCTGTCCTGCCTTCTACCACAGTTTTAGTTACTTATTGAAGAACTATCACTCTATTTCTGATTTTCTGAAGTTGTGTTAAAACAGAGTGCAAAGAAAGTAAATTAATCAAGAGGTGTCACTTCAGTAATAGAAGTTGATGCGATGGGGAACAGAACTCAGCAATAATAGTCTGATAGTCTGAAAGCAAGAGTTTTATTGTCCTCGGTGTAGCTCAGAGACTACATTACCTTACAGTTAAATTAGTAGGTCTGTAGTGATTCTTTGCCCTTAAATTCTCAGAGCACATAAGACTGTAATTTATGGTCATGTGATGCCCTGCACACCAGGCCTCCACATTTTTTAATATCCAGAACAAATAAATTCTAGTTCAGTGCCCTACTATACACCAGTTCGTAATTATTTATACTGTCCCATTCAGTGTCGAATCTTAAGGAAATCACGCCTGTGTTTATTAGAGACAAGCTAATGTTGTGACAGGTAGAGAAGAGGTAGGTTTAAGATTTGAATGATTCTGGATAATGTTTCATTTTTTAGCAGTCCAGCAGATTTAGAACATCTCAGATTCAACAGACATTCAAAAATAAAACCAGTTTTAAATGAAGATTTTTTTTAAAAAAAGAAAATATTAACATCTGCTGAGTTTCAAAAATAAATTAAAACTTAACCTTTTCCCTTTTTATTTAGGTTCAAATTCGACCTTGGAACTTAAGTGACAGTGACTTCGTAATGGATGGTTCGCAACCTTTAGACCCCAGAAAAACTATTTTTGTTGGAGGAGTTCCACGGCCCCTCCGAGCTGGTGAGTGGAAATGTTAAAGCTTACCTAAAACTGCCAGGTATTTGACCCAGGAGCAGTCAGCTTTGTAGAGATCTTCAGAATATTGTGATTGGTCCCTGCTCTATCCTGGCTTGTGGCTACCTTCACATGGGCAACAGAAACTGAAATAATAACTTATGGATGTATAATTAATTACCCTGTTTTACTTCTGAATACAGCCTGAAATTATACAACATAGAATATTTAAGCATATCAAACACAGTGGTGCATAAAATGTGGCTATCGTTTCCCATCATATCACATTGTGTTATAATATTTTATTCCAACTGAGCTTCTGTATAGAAGGGTAGTGGATATGAATGACAGCTATCGAATGATAATGGAAGACTCTTATTAAATATGCCTAGAAATATTAATAACTCATAGAAGTATAATTTATGTGTTTAAAAATTACTTTAAGCATGTACCTCTTAAGCATCCTAATTGTGTATATTCTAAATTTAAATTTCTAGGCTTTGTGGCCTTTGTTCTGGAAGAAGTCACTATGTAAATTCTTGTATTATTAGAACATACCCCCATTTTTTTGTCTAAAACAGCAAGATTTCTGCACAATCTACAGAGTACAAAGAATTGTGTGATTTTTTTTTCTTCTTTCCCTTAAGCTACTCTTAGACAAAGAAACAAAACAAAACAAAACCCTATCAGGCCAACCCATGAAGCCAGCAACAGAAAATAATGCTAACTTTTGCCTTCCCTAAATTCAGGATTCAGATTAAGCTTGTTTTTTACTTAGAGGCACGGGAAATTGTGGGTGTATCACTTTCTGTTCTCATCAGTGAAAAAGCAACTTGGACAAGAGCGAGTTAAGAGTAAGCAGGAGAAAGATTCAAGGTTTCAGGTAGATTCCTACATAAAATACAGTTTTAAGCCAATCTGTTTAAGCGATCGTCTAACAAGGAGTCCATTTTAGCTGTGGTCACACCTAAGGTTTAATCCAGCTTCAGTTCACCTTCAGAACGAGAGAACACATCAGCAAAGTGGCCAGTAATTGTCACTGTTTTGCATGAATTAAAGTATTGTACAGAATAATTCATTTCTTCTAACAAGGGAAAATCGCCTGAGGATTTTTTCCTTTATTAGAAAAGCGACTTGTGTTGGGTGACATCATCAGAAAATGAGATTACTCAAGTTAAAATTCAGTCTATAGTAGCTATTTCATCTACATAGGTTATTTAGAATTCAGGATAAACTACTTTTGTAGTTTTCAGTTTTTATAAATTTGCATTTAAAGTGCTTTTCAGATTCAGAAATTGGTTTTTTTTCCTGATACAGGGAATAATTTTCTCAGCAGTAGAAATACCATCAGTTTCCAACCTCCTGAAAATTAATATTGAAATGTTTGGGAGGACTTTTATTTGTTTAGTAGCATCTTTCCATTTTAGCTCCTGGTGCTTTTATCAGAGCCTCCTCAAAACTGTCCCTCTGGAATAAATTCCTTTGTTTAAAATATTTGCATACCATTTTCCATGTAAACATTGTGGAAGCAATTTTCATAAAAACCATTAAAAATACAGTAATTGGCCTGTACAATGACTTAATTCATTTGGGGAGTTTAGAAGAAAGAAATAGAAACCTAAGTGCAGCTGAAATCCATCCCATGGCCAGATGCCTACTGCTACTGCTACCTTAATAGGCTGAAGCAGCTACTGTTTTCTTCCAGATCTCTTACAGTTATTAAGAACAGACAGTGACTTTTTACAGATATTAACAACATACAAGGTTTTCTGGTGACTCAGTGCATGTGTGAATCTGTTTGTGTAATGTTTCTTGCAGTTGAACTAGCAATGATTATGGATCGTTTATATGGAGGAGTCTGCTATGCTGGCATTGATACAGACCCAGAGCTGAAATACCCCAAAGGTGCCGGTAGAGTGGCTTTCTCCAATCAGCAAAGTTATATTGCTGCTATTAGTGCGCGCTTTGTCCAGCTTCAACACAATGACATTGATAAACGGGTAAGCAGAACAGAGACTGGCTTAACGCTCCCAAAAAATTGCACTTGGATCATAAATGAGTGGCTCACCAGAATTTTAGTGCTTGATCTTCCTCAGTCCTGTTGCTTACTGTTCTCTTTTTGAACCAATGGGACTGAAATAAATTTATTTTTTACTTAATATATCTATACAATTTTAGGACTTCTAAGTGTTTTAAGGCTTAATTTAGAAATCCTTGTATGACTGGAGTATTTGATATTCGTCCTGAATCACCTTACTTTTGTTCCCAGCCTCAACTCAGAATGTATCATTTAGTGCTTTGAGAATCAAAATGTGATAGCACAAAATGATGATTTCCCCTCGTGTTCAAGTGGTGTTTTGCAGATGATAGATTGGTATTGTTGGGTTTGCAGCTCCACATTGTGCTTTTTATCTAGTGCCATCAACTTCACTACTATGGAAAGGCAGTGATATCAACACTATTATCAAATGATACAGACTTATTATCTAAGGCCATTTCAATCTGGTTTCAGGTCTAGTCATGGCACTGAAACTTTCTTGGTCATCCTGATGGAGAACTTTGTTGGGAGATGGTTATACTTTGAAGTATGGGAGTGAGAGGTACAATACTGTAGTAGGATCAACCATGGCCAGTATTAAAGGGGATGTTTGCTTAGCACCCTGGGAACTCGCAAGTGGGAACTATCGTCAAGAGATGTGGAATGGGGGAGGGCATCACACAGATAACTTCTGGTCACATCTTTTTTCTTTTTCTTCTGCCATCAGTCATATTAAAAACTTGAGATGTTTAAGAGCTGGATTTCCCCCCGCTCTTTTTAAGAAATGAAATAAGGGTCTCTTGCTCCTTGCATTGGCATGACCCCCCAAATTCCTTTCCTACTTGGTGAGTGATGTGGTTATTAAGCATGCATCCCAGTGCTCACAAACCAGAAGGTGCTAAATGTCATCCCAACCAGAAGCGTATCCACCATTGTGCTAGACTTGGTTTTTTTTGGGGGGGGGGGAGTAAGTGAAGAGATTCCACTGCTGCTTTCTGATGAAAATGATCTGAACTTATTGATTCAGAATTGGTAGATGTGTGTGGATGATGAAACATTTTCCCTCTCCTCCCCAAATTGTTATGTATTCAAGAAAATATTTTTTGAGAGGGTCCTCCTAGAAGGATGAAATTTTGGGATGGCAGATTAACATAAAGAGGAACTCTTGTACTGTTAGTGCAGATGGGATACCATGTCTCCTCTTCCTTGTTAAATAGAAAATAAGTGTGATGGGATGGATGGGAAAAGCACAAAACATGTCTCCAGCCCTGCCATTTGATCATGATTCCCCTAACTCTGTTACTCCAGCTTCAGCTCAAACTATTTTGGGGGAAGTGATGGTCAAAAGAATGTTAACAAACTCCAGCTCCTCTTGCCACGGACGATTGCGATAGCAGACTGAGGTCGGTAGGGACTGTTCCTTTGCTCCATCGGATCCAGTGGGGACTAGATTAGAGATGAAAGGTCCTTAGCAGTGAAAAGCAGGCCCTTCCTACTTTACAAGATTTTGAAAGTAACCACTTGCTGGCATGCTTATAGAGTACACCATCTAGACCTGTCCCAAGCACAGATCCCTCATTTCCTGAGTAACTTTATATGTTCCTTTTTTAGGTGGAAGTGAAGCCATATGTGCTTGATGATCAGATGTGTGATGAATGCCAGGGCACTCGCTGTGGTGGAAAATTTGCTCCATTTTTCTGTGCCAATGTGACCTGCTTGCAGTATTATTGTGAATACTGTTGGGCGAGCATTCACTCCCGTGCCGGGCGAGAGTTCCACAAACCACTCGTGAAAGAAGGTGGAGATCGGCCGCGCCACGTTCCGTTCCGTTGGAGCTGAAGCCTGAGCTTAAATCCAGCAGCAAGTACTGGAGCTGAAGAAGAAACTGAAGGGCGAAGAGAGGGCTGCCTCAGGGCTTTAGTGTTCTGGAAATTTGTGCATTCATCCTTGACTTTAATGAAGAGATGGGTCTTTTTATTACGATTACTATTATGATTATATGATTATTATTATTTACAGTCACATTACTGAACTCTGTGTCCAGTATAATACAAACCTAGCAGAGTGTAACTGTACTGATTTTGCACTTTGATTCACACAAACATCTGCTTGGTAACTTAATTTCTTACACAAGATTTGTCACATCTGACAATAAGTAGACTGCCATTCTCATCAGCCTCCACTGGGTTGATGTGTATGTGATGAAGATTTTTAAAATTGTAAGTAATTTTATTTTTAAACTGGAGCATGCACTTATTTTCAGAAACTCAGACTTGCCCCTAGCAGATGACTTACCAAAGGTGTAACACTCACAAGTAGGTGGCAGATGTAGCAAAAAGTTGAGATGGATATTCAGCAATCATTAGTTTGGGTCACTTAGTGTAGGAAAAACCCTAAGAAGTCTTTAGTTGCTCTCCATTTTTACTGGTAAGGATAATACCTCATAAACTGGATCACATTTTCTTCACTCTACCCTCCTTCTGTTGTCGTCGTCCTTGTACTAAGGGTTTCCTATTTGGTTAGGCCTTTTAGTGTTATGTAAATGTATGCTGCAATAGCTTTTGCTGCTATTAAGATGGTATTACTAATACCACAATACTCTATTCAAGCTAGGGTATCTTATCAATTAAAAAGATTTATGTGATTTAAAATAGTGATGGCTGCTGAAAGGGGAGATCAGTATAGCATTCAGAAAGCTTCCAAGGAAGGTCAATGGTTTTGACTGCATGTTTACTTAAAATCAGGTTGCTGCATGCAATAAATTTTTTATATATGTCTAATATGAAATTCTGCCCACAATGCACCAATTAAGGTTCTATAGAGACTATAAAGTAGATCAGTAAATTAATTTTAAAAACACAAGAGACACTCAGAGATTAATGACTGGAGGAAGGCATGCCTCAATAAATGTAAATGCTTCTGAAATTAGGATCAGCCCATTGCAGTATGACCTATATTATTACAGGTTTTTTTAAAAAATAAAAAAATAGATTTAGAATATCCTTACAACAGATTTCTGAATGATAGACAAAGTACTTTGCGGTGCTCTGTTATATATTGTGCAATTTATTTTATATAGTAAAGTGATTATGTCTAGTACTGTGATCAAACTTTAACTGTGTAAGCCTCTATGTTTAACATTCACACACTTTGGAAGTTTAGTGACAGATATAAATACATATGCACACTTCACAAAATGATGGTTGAGCTCTTAGTTCCAATCTCCGTAAATGCTCGCACTATTAACGTAATCACAGCCCTTGTCCAGAAAACCAAAGAGATCTTATCAGCATATGTACACTACCAACTTAGCTAGTGGGCTGATTAATGGCACATTTTTATGAAGGGTGAGGAAAAAGTGGTGCTAAAGAAATGTCTGCATTGAAAAATTAACTTGCAAGATGTCTACTCTCTGGATGGGACATTTAATTCCTTGAAGCCTGGACATATCCTGTGAAGCTTGAATATAATTGAGATCTGCTACATGACGGTGGACATTTTTTTAGCATGTAATAGGGGGCTGAAAGGCTACACACACACACACATTAGTGTTCTTACTGTAAGAATGAGAGAATGTGTCCACTCTTCTGGGTTTTCTCCCCACCTGCCCACCCACCCACTCTTTTCTTCTTTTTGTTTTGTGTTTAAGTTCTGGGGACAATCTGACTGGATATGGCACCGCATTGTAGATTTAAATGTTCTGGGATTTGTGTGTTGTGATGGCCTTGTAAATGCCTAACTTTGTATGTTTTCTTTTGATGTTTAGTTGCAATTACTGGCTCTGAAAGAAACTTTCTGTGGTCAGAAAAAGTTTTTTACTGGTTTAAAAAAATAATAATTCTTAGTCTCCCTTTCACAGTTTCTTCTGGGCATTTTTGTGATATTGCTTTATCTAGCCCAGCTGTCTGTTATTTTCCCCAGCCTAGCCCCCCCCCTACCCCCCTCGTTTGGGGTTGTCTTTCTTTTTCCATCTATATAAGGTTTGTTATGCACTACTTTTTGTATCTAGACAGTTTTCAATAGTTGGCAGATTATTCTTTTTTAAAAAGAAAAAGGCATGCTTTCTGACTGACATGATCTTTTGCAATACCTCAATTTTGAAATATAGGAAAGAAAATATTTTCTAAGTAAGTTTATTCAGAAAAAAATATATATTAATTTAATTCTGCGAGAAAATGATTTAACAGATGGGTAACTTTATTTTTTTCATGCTTATTTGCGGTTTTGAAAATGAAGAAGTTAGAGCTTTATAACTGTAATATTGAAGATCATAGCTAACTTACGGAAATCTACCTAATTATGTGAAACAGTATACAGTATACATTTTTGAGGAATCTTCCCTCTTTCACGTACAAACATAACCTGGAAAGAAAGGAGGGAAAGAGGGAAAGTGAGAAAGAGAAGCTAGAAGTTATGTGAGATTAAAACAAATTCAGCAAGGAAAGGCGAAAACAAACTGCATTTGGTGCTGGAAGTTGTGAATAGGAGGTGAAAAAAATATTTTTCCCTTAATTTGTATATTTATAATCAAGCAGTTATGCACGACTGACCAGAATTGTGAGAGTTCTTCTGTTTGTATTTTTTTAAAGATACTTTTTTTAGTTTATTAAATTATAACATGGTCCCTTTTTGTTTTGTAAATGAATGTGCCCCCTGAGTTGTTAATATGTTATATTCTATTAAGAAGGTCCTTCAAGAAAAGAAGTTATTTTTTAAACTAAGATGTCTGAACTGCAACGTGACTTAGAAGCCCCCGGGTACAACAGGTCCTCTTGTGGCCTTCTCTTGATGTGAGACTTGAACTAGTCGATTTTTTTTTGAAGGCAACTTAACCTCGACTATTTGTTGTTATGTGCAATACTGTTTGTACTGTTTGTATAAAAAAAGAAAAAAGAAAAGAAAAAAGGCATAAATCTTTATTGCAGATTTATTTTCATTGCAAACTTTAGACATTGTGATTCACGAAGATCATTTTTCTACTGTCAAATATGTACCTTTTCTTCATGCTGGTATTTTTTCAATAGTAATGTAGCCTTTGTACTGAGACAAATTTTCATTGTTATTTTTAGAAAGATTTTTTGCTAAGAGAAATTTAAACATTGACATATTTTTCATTTTTATTTCAGATTTTCTTTAAGGAGTGCTTTCTCAACCATTAATATAGTTGTTTCTGGGAGAGACTTTCATATCTGGTCAATGTCATTAATATTATTTTGTATTTTTACTTGGAATAAATTAATTTTATGATGCTAATTCCTTAAAAGTTTATTTTTTTCATTTTCAGTTATTTTTGAAGCTAAAAAAAACCTTTGTAATATTGTTACTAAAAGTGTCTAGTTTTTTGAAATGCAAAGCTTTATGTATTAACTCGCTGATGTGGTTTACAATGGTGTGAAAATGGTTGGATATGTAAAATGATGAAAAACTGTAATGAATAATTGGGCAATAAAATTACAGAATGAAGCAGGAAAATGATGTGATATTTTTGAGAAGCCTTTTTTTTCCTTTATCAGAATGATTTAGGAAGATGATAGGGATGTCACAGTACCAGTTCGCTGTCTAGATTTATACAACACCAATGCTGACAAACATTACTGCTATTGTAATTGACTCCAATCTACAAAAATGGCAGGTTGAAAACCTGGCCGGTTCAGCGTTATACAACTTTGCTCCCTCTCCCAGTTAGTAGGGGCACCTGCGGCACTACGACTGTACAGTAGCGCCTAGTGTGTCCAGAAAATCCAAGCGGAGACTATGCAGCATTAACATTTGGTCTAGCCTTTCCCCTCTTCTCTCCCATCCCTAAACACGTTACAGTTCTTTTTTTTTTCCAAACTGTTCTCAAGCTCTCCCAACTTTCTTCAGTGTGATCTGCCATGATCTTATTTATTAAACTCGCCCCTCATGCTGCATTTCCATGTACTTCTTTTAAGTGGTAACCCAGAACAAATGGAAGAGGTTGTATAGTATCTGCATAACATTACAGTGCAATTACCATATAGTGTAATTTACTGCATACTTAGCGCTAAATGCATGTGTAATAGTCCTTATTGCTATATATCTGAGCACTTTTTGGAAGCTTGTATATTTCTCACTTTGTGTTACCCCTTTTCCATTATAGGTGCAACATCTTGCTATCAAAACATCATTTCACTTTATTCACTCCCTCTCCCTCTTTACCGTTCCCTCCTTTCACTGCTATCCTGGCCTAATTTTGTGTTAAAAGTAGAGATACTATTAATCTACCCCCTTACAATCCTGCAAACCAAACTGGTGTTATATAAACAATATACAATGGCCTTCCCTAGATATATGTAGGTGTCAGATTTGCGCTATTCTTAAACTGCCTTCTACTGAAAAGAGGCAACTTGATGATCTCTTGTAGAAATGTCTAGAGTTGGCCTGTTGTGTCCTTTTTTGTAAGTAATGTACAGGCAAAATCAAATAGTAAAATTTAGACTCTTAATTAGGTATTACTGGTTGGGATGTATACAAATTGTGGAAGTATCATAGAAGTGAAAGAGAAATCTTTTAAAATTCCTGCAAAGTGGTACAAAGTGTGTGCTTAGATTTCTGCCTACATACATGCCTTCAGGGCAGGGGCTAAAAAGAAAATTATATTACAAATATGCAGTTAGCAAATTAACTTTGCTGATTTCACTATCTTTGTTAGAGTAGTTCAAAAATATAGTGCTTTACGGGGGGGGGGGGGGGGAATCTCCCATATTAATATTTCAGTATTGTGACATCTCTACTTGCAAGATATGAGTGAAAGATTAGTCACAGATTTGTAAAAAAAAAAAAAAAGTCTTTTGTTAAAACTGGCTTGTATGTAGTTGCTTTTTACACCAGTTTGTTATGTCAGCTTAACATTTTTTCAAACCAGAATTTTTTCTTCTTAATCTCTGCTGTTGTTGTGTTTCTGTCTAACCACAGAGTATTTTACATCCATGCTGCTGATTTGCTCTTTACCCTAAATGGGTGGCGAATCAAGCACTTGTTCATTCTGCACATTTTAAATTTACCTAATAACATTTAGCAACAAATAGATATCCAGGGTGCTATTACGGGATAATCATTTCTGCATTAATTTTTTTTTTCTGGATGTAGTTCTGTTTGAGTATAAAGTATTAGGTATTTGTAATTTTGCTGTCAAAATAATGGACATAAGTTTTAGAGTGTTCGCAGCTAAGGTCTCTGTACTTGATTTTTCAACTAACTGATTTTAAATGTACCATATCTTTTATTACATGTTCTCTTAGACTGGTTTTGCTAGTAACCCTAAAAGGCTTTTACCTTTTTTTGGCTTGGACTAATGCTTTGTATGGAACTGCAGTACTGTGACTAAACATGAAGCTCAATGCTGCTATTGCTTACAACTGCTTCAACTTTGTAGTTTGGACATTTTTTTTTCTGTAATAACTTATTAAATCTAGTTGTATGAAGTACTGACACTTGTCATCTTTTCCATATCTTTCAAAAAACACTGGGAAGAGGTACTACTGGGGGTCTAAGCTTAAGGTCTGGAGTTGGTAGGAATCTAAACCCTTCTCCACATAAAAACTCTTAACAATGTGCATGGTTGAGTGTCCTCCTCAGTTGCATCTCATAGGGGTTCTTCAGAAAATGTGTTTTTGCTCCGTTCATTATATTACTATAAGGCTGACAGACTAGTTTAAGAACAAAATTACTTTGAAGTCTTAGAAGTTTCTGGAGTCACTTGGCCTGCGACCACGAGGTAAATCATCACTTCTTTTATACTGCTGATTAATAGGAACTCCAAACATGATGTTTCACCTGTGACTCCCTATCTATTCAACAATAAACTCTGTTTAGGCTGATCCAGTAAGGGGGAAATGATGCGCACAATCCATGCTTACCAAGGGCTTTCCCATCATTTATGCAAATGGTGCACAGGGACAATTTGGTAGATACCATTTGCATAAACTCTGCATTACTTCCCAGGAGCCATGGGCAGGTGTGTGAGTAAAGCCATAGGATTTCTTGTATTGATTTCATTTTGTGATTTGAGGGAGCCTAGCACAGACCTGTCCGCTGGGCCACAAAGAAGGGCATGCAAATGAAGCGGTAGGGTAGCAGGCAAAATGTGGTCAATGTTGTAGACCCAAGTTCAGCCATTCTAACCTTTCCAACGCCACTTTAATACCATCCTATTTCTACAGTATCATTCAAGATGTGGTTCTTGTTGGATGATGTGTGAAGGGAATGCCTCTTCTGCTTACATGTGCTATGGAACTGAAGTGAAGGATGATGCTAAGTTCCTTTTGAAATAGTGTGTCATAACCACTGATATTTTAGAAAGTCTGTGTGTCTGAGAGAGAGAATATTATAGCCTGAGAAGTGTAGTAGAAGCAACAACAACAACAAACTATCTTGCACAAAACTGATGAAAAGACTGAGCCAAACAGCTCCTCCAAATGTATCCTGGTCAAGATGGCCTTCTATCAGGTAGATACAGATCTTCATAGAGTCCTGCTGAACGTTGAACCTCACAGCTCAGCTTTGCAGACCCCTCATTATTAATTTCGCATTTGACTCCACAAACCAGACTTATTATTCTTACTGAAAAGAAATTACATGAAATAAGATCCTTAAGCTCCTCATGCCATTATACGTCAACACGTACGATCAATTGGAAAAGTTTTGGCTACATCACCTCAATTGCTTTAGCTATCAAGCATTTGGCAGTGAGACTGAGTACAGATGGCAACTCAAAAGGCTACGTTACCAGTGCAGGAAGTTACTCAACCTATTTGCAGATGCTACTATATAGTAACACAGTGAGAGATCACACACATTGCTCTGCATCTAGCTTCATTTTAAAACGTGCCCTGTGACAAGTACAAAATGGGTTGTTACCCGCCCTGAAACCTTCAGGTATAGGGCAGGATAAACATAAGTAAGTAAGTACCAGCTCCTACCATGGTTATGGATATATGAAACACTGGGAAATCTCACATGGGGCTCCTAGTAATAATTAACTCACCTTTCTTCTTAGGTAACTAGCTTTGGGTTCATATAATCTACATAAAGAGTGTTAAATCTATCCAATCCTCCTGACTTGTTTTTTTTCCTTTGCTGTTCTTAAAAATACAAGGAAGGTTCTGGATCTGTTCTTTAAAAACGTGTATGAAAGCAACCAAAAATGTCAGCCCCTGTCTCTCTGCTATGGTACAGTTGGGGAAAACAGTATTTAGGTGCTTAGCAACTTTTCCTGCCATCCTTCTGAGCAGCACTGTGGACTTTCACGAGGTTCCTTTTTAGTTATATAAGAAACAGTGGGCCAAATAAATATTTTACTGTTGTGAGTCTGCAATCACTTTTGCGTGTCAAGATCTCAGATTCTAAACGTAACAGCGAGAACCACGGAACAGATTAAAGGTGGCCTGGTTCTTTTCATTTATTTTGGGTGTGTGTGTCACCTACCTCTGTTTATACAAGGAGCTGAGCACATCAGCACAGCCTCTGTGTCCCACGCACCAAGCCTGGGAGGCACATCAGGCTGGTAATGGTGATGGGCTGAAACTGGCCATCTTCAGAACTGTGTCTCCCTGAAGGGCGCCTTAATGTGCAACGAGAGAACAGGGTATATGCCGGTGATGGCCAACCTATGACACGCGTGTCACAGGTGACACGCCAAGCCCTTTTAGGTGACACACCTGGTCACCCTGGCACCTGGGCATGTAGTGCTTGCTTGTTCTTGAAGTGTACAAAATACCAACTTTCAATTGAAGATTTAGCAAATGTAAAGAATTATTCATTTTTGCTTTTAATAAAATACATAAATCAAAAATATAACTTTCTTACTAGAGCTACAAATATCACAAAATTATGGATATTTCTGGAAGTGACACAGCACCCTAGTTAATCTAGGTTTTCTTGTGAATTTTGACACACCAAGCTCAAAAGGTTAGCCATCACTGGTATATGCAGACGCTGTCCCAGTCCCCGGCTGCGCTATCAAAAGTGCCACTAGGACACTTTAGTGGCAGAGCTATTCCAAGAGCTCTTGGCACTCTTCAGATAGCTGCTGGAGGCCTTCCTATAGCTCTCCCACTCTGTTTTGTTGCTTCTCGAGGGGACTCACTTGACTCATCCTGCCTTATAGTCAGCCTCCTCAAAGCTGAAGGATTCCCGCACTTTGAATGTGGCAGAGGGGACAGCCCTGGCCCTCCCAGTTGAGACCAATGCCTAGATCACAAAAGAGGGGGGGTTGGCTTCCCTCCTATCAACATGCCCAGGCTTCCTCATCAGCTTCCCCCACATCAATTCTGGGGGGAGAGGAAGGTTGCCTCTCCCTTCCCTCCCTCCCTCCCTGGGTCAAGAGAAACTCCAGGGTTAGCTTGGGAGGCCCCTCATCTGAGTCAAGACCAGAGCCTCTTTGAGCAAAGGGAGAGGTGGAGAATAGCACTACTGAGATCAAGGCTTAAGGTAGTTAAGGTGCTATGGTTGTGGCCTTCCCTCTGCTGAGCAGATTGTGCCCTGGTCTGACTGTGGCCTCCTCTAGGAGCTGGCTTGGAAAGTAACTGTGATATTTGTGTATTTTCCCATTTTGATACCAAAATCTGTAGTTAGTTCAGCATTGGACTTGACGATACAAAACTTGGGCTGCAGAGCAACAGACACACTTCCCACTTCCCAGGGTGGGGCACATCCACCATTCCTAGACCAAAGCATCTGCACAGAGTAACAATGTGATTGTAATGCGCTGCCCTTGAAGATGGTTTGGAAGCTACAGCCAGTGCAGAATGCAGCTGCTAGATTGCTGATTGGGACAGCTGGCCAGATGCACATCTTGCTGGTCTTAAAAGTGTTGCACTGGCTGCTGACTCGCTGCCAAGCTCAAGTCAAGGTGTTAGCTCTGACTTATAAGGCCCTAAATGAGTATCTAAAGGAACACCTACTCCCATACTAACCTGCCTGTGCCTTAAGACCTGGAGGAGAGGCCCTCCTGGTTGTCCCTCTACCCTCAGCAGCAAAAAGGGTGGGCACACGGGAGAGGGCCTTCTCAGTGATGGCCCCTAGGCTATGGCCCTTTGGGGTGTCAGTCGTCATTTTACACATTTTGGAAGGAAGTGAAGCTACACCTCTTTGCCCTGGCCTTTGGTTAAATGGGGATACACTTTTCCCTTCCCACTTGCAGATGCTATTAATGCATAATGTCATTGTTTTAATGATGTTTGATTTTAAATTTGTTACCTACCCAGAGACCTCTGGGTATAGGGTGGGATAAAAATGTGAACGAATGAATGAATGAATAATGCCCCTGATATAGGAAGGCTGCCTTAGCTACCTTATGGCTTGCTCTTTTCAGAATGCCTAGGAGGTTGCCCACATCTTTGCACAGAGGCTGACTCACGAGGGTGTGTGCATAAGTGTTGCTTCTGGTCTATGTGCCTTTGCCACAGGTAAAGGTGGCAATGAGCCAGAATGAGATAACAAAGATCCCCCCTGGAATGCCTTGAGAACAGAAATGGTCTTTGGAAAGGTGAGGGAACTGCAGCGACAAATAGAGATGCCTTTCTTCCCTTTTGCACAGGTTGACAATTTGCTTCATTTGCTGAGGCACTGGCTTATTTGAACGTCTGTGTCAGTGCTGACAGTCCAGCCTTCCAGCTCCTGAGGCCTGAACGTGTTGATTGTAACACAAAAGTTAAAATTCAGACAAGCTCTTTCTGGAACGGGCCAAAATCTATAGCAGAGTGGACGTCAACAAGCCAGGGGAAAATGAAACAGTAGCACTCAATATCCATCCTACTTTGTCAGCAACAGCACAGCAAATGGTGTAAGAGCTGACTAGCAAACATTTTATTTGGCAGCAGCGCAAAAGTCTCTCCAAAGCCCTCTAGAATCTATAAACACAACCAACATCTGACTGCCTCTGTAGATCATGGCTTGTGAAGCGTTTTGGGTCTGTGTGCACACCGCAAATGGTCAAGGCGTGCATGGGCACGACCTTTTCTGGCTTCCTCAGGCAGGGAATGGCACCAGGGATGCCATACTAACAACAGTACAAAGTGGAATGTTCTTAAGTGGGGGAACAGTGTGTGATCCAGAGTAATTGCAACACACTTAATGTGGAGGTATTTAAGACAGTTACTAAGACTGTAGCCCACATATATAACATCAAGCAGAATGTGGAAAAGATAAGGGAAAAAATATTTTCTCTGTCGCACAACAATAGCACCAGGGGGCTGCTCTATGAAGCTGATGGGCTGGAGACTCAGGACTGACAAGAGAAAGTATATTTTTTCACCCAGAGGGTCATCAGTCTATGGAATTTGCTCCCAGATTAGGTGGTAACTGCAACCAGCCTGGATAGCCTTAAAAGAAAGGGTTAGACAAATTCACACCTCCTCTGGCTTGGAGAGATAGGCTGGATGTCTCTAAAGGCCATTGAAAGGAGTCAAGAGCAGGTGAAGGTTCTGCCTTTGTCTTCTGCTTGCGAATGCCCGGAAGCAATTGGAGGCAGGATTCTGGGCAGGACTGTGGGCTGATCTGGCAGGGCTCCCCTTATGCTCCTACCTTCCTCCTTGCAAGAGCTTTATTGTATTGCTTTACGAGACAGGTTCAGAATTCCTAAGTGGGACCAAGGTGAGATCTCCTCCCAGTCAAACACCAATAAGAACAGCTTGCTGAAGCTCTGACCTGCTGCAAATAACTGTGGTAGATTTTCATTTTGCTGGAACTGAGAAAGAGACTTGGAGGGGAGAATTTAAAAACTGGGCAGTTTTGGTCCTCCCCGTTTTGCTTGTATTGTTCATCTTTTAATTCAAAATAAATCTGAGGAAGCTTTTTTTTTCTAATTTGTCTCTCAAACTTACTATGAAAACCAACTAGTCAGGACATGTGACCAGAGCGATTTCTCTGGTCATATGTGATGGACCATATTCTGTAGCATCAGCACTTGATGTTGTTAGGGTCAGCCATATGAAAGATGCACCAATGGCTACTAAAATGGATGCCTAAGTACATCTTCCAGGCTAAGGAGACGGGTGGGGTGCCCCTAAGGCCATTTGCTGGGATTTGAGAACAGGTTTGCCCTTGTCTGTGCTTGAGACGCCCATGGGCAGTTGGTGGACCCCTGTGTGAGATGGGATGCTGGACTAGATGAGCTGTGGCCTGATCCAGCAGGGCTCCTCTTACATTCTAAGAAAAGGAGGAAGGTTGGGTTTTTGAGGCTAAAGAGAAGTAAAGGAAGCTCCTTTCAGGGTCAAAAGAAAACAAGGGCATTCCATGCTCAGCTGGCATGGAAAAAAAAATCACATGATCTCTTGCATTTCTTAGCAGAGCTGAAGGACAAATACATGTAGCAGGGATGTTCCACTCCACCCAGAGGGGGCAAAATAAACACGTTCCATGAAAAATATGGTTGCTGGAGAAATATAGCTAGTGATCTTTAAGACAACACTTATTTCAGAGCACATTTATGTAAGTAATGTTAAACATAATGAAGATTGGATTGATTGCCGTGGGTGTTTAAGTACTGTAATGACATCAGATGTATTAAAAGTAGTGCAAGACTGTATAAATAATATTGGAGGAGTATCCAAAGCAGTTTGGCTCACTGTTTGGAAGTAGCCCACTATCAAAGAGCAAGTAAATATTTAAGATATTATAACGTTTCTGCTGGAATACCTACAAAACGCCTTATGCACCGGATACTTAGGTCATAATTCTGTGCATTTTAGGTTGAAACCTGTGTTTACTGATAAACAGGAAAGTTTAAAAATGGCAACAGGTGATTAATAAACTAATCAGCTAAGGTAATTGGGATTTTTCTCACACTGCTTTTATAGCTACATTGCAACTATACTCCATGCTACTAATTTTTTAAAAAAATAAATGTTCCTCTTTATTGCTTCCATGTTCCAGTGACTAATTCTCTTGACTGATTGAAAAAGCCAAGGTAGCTGCCGCGTTTTCTTGGCGTTGCGTTCTGGCTGCTCTCATTTCCACAGCGCTGTTTCCAGTTTGATCGCGCTGTGGCTTAGTCATAACTCTCACAGCGTCTGCAAAAAAGCAACCTGTAAAGGTCTCTTATAAGAGTAAACAATTGTACTTGGTTTTCCTCTCCCGTATTGAACGAGGGGGATGTCTATGGACAACTTTGTTACATTTCTCTTGGTGCAATATTGCACAGTACTTCCTACACTGTGCGATGTTATCCTTTTAGCTCCCAGCAGACCATTAACACAGAGTAGGGAGTTTGGAATAAAACCAGAAATGTAAAAAAAAAAAGTACATTTCAAATGAGAACAAGCTGACAATGGAGATGACCTAAGATGCCTGGCAAAACTATCTTCTTCCAATTTCTTTCCAACTCCTCATTTTGTTTGAGAAATTTATAAATAAAAGCAATACTGTAAGCTGTTCACTCTTTCATCCTGAAACAAAGATCTGGTTATCCTGTGCCTAAAAGGCTCACTGCTCATAGAGTAGAGAGCATAAAGAAGCAGGGTTGTGCACAAATATTAACATTTGAAATCTGATCAAATTCGTTCAAATTTGGACATCTGAATTCAAATCAAATGTCTATAAATTCAAATTTAAACATTCAAATGAATTTTGAATTTTTGAATCTATTCATTCAAATTATTCAGACATTAGTATGTGTACGAATACACATCTTTCCTGCGAATGTTGACATTCGCATGTGCAAATTCAAGTAGAAAATTTGCACGAACAGATTTGAATGTATTCAATTTGAATCAAATGTGAATACATTTTAATTTTAAAGATTTGAATTGATTTGAATCTCAAAAATCACATTTGTGCACACCACTATACAAGAGCTCTTTCACGGGAGGAGTGAGATAATAATAATACCATTTACTTGGGTCAAGCACATTAACCAAGGTCTGTTTCAAACAAAAGACACCAAATATGGGAACAGGCTGCTTATCTCCTTCGTGGGAAGACCAGGGACCTGTCTGCACTTAGCCTACTAGTTGGTTCTCAGTGTGCTCTGAGACGGAGCATCTGTGCTTGAAGGAGCCATTTCTGATTCCTAGGAACCAATTATGCGTGGAGCATGATCAACTGCTCCACATGTGAGCTTACATTGACTTTTTCTGGCTCTGGCAAGGCCCATCCACCCATCTTCTGGGTGTAAGAGGGACATCTGACACATCAAGTGACCTGTCACGCAAGCGCGTTGTGCAGTGTCATTGTTAGCCCAGTGACAGCACACATGCACTGGCATCATCACCGGGACATGAAAATGGTGGTGCCAAGACACAACACACCCTGCAGGTACGGTGCCTTTGCCTTTCTCATCCCCCAGGGGGGTAGAAAAGTGTGAATTTGCCCCTGATTTTCACTTCTGAACAGTATTGACTAAGAAGCACAATTTAAGACCCAAACAGAGCCCATCATGACATTTTGCCATCGCAATCAAAGGACTATAACAGAATGATATCTATGCAAACAAGTTAGTTAATTTTTTTTAAAGGGCACCTCTGGAGGCGCGTCAGGCCCCTTCTCTATTTGTGTTTAGAAAGGCAGTAAAGACACACCTCTTTAACCAGGCCTTTGGCTAAATACTTCTTGCATTTCCCCAGTGCAAACAATACTGTGTTAGCCATTTTTGTATCTTTTTATCGTGTTGGGTTTTTTAAATGCTGTATTGGTTTTTACTGTTTTGATATGTTCGTTTTAAGGGTTGTTAGCCGCCCGGAGACCGTCGGGTATAGGGCTGGATATAGATGTAAATAAAATAGAGTGCTTATAAACAGGCTACAGCATTCCACTGTGGCTACAAAGAGTTGTAAATAATTGTAACAGCCAGCAAACGGATAAGTGCATACTTTCCAAACACTGAAGAGGATCAGCACTTGCAGAGGTTAACATCAATGTGTGCAAAGGGACCTCTAGCAAGAAGGCTAGCTGTATACGTACTGTACTTTCTTTCCCCCATTCTTCAAAGCAAGGTGAGTGTGGAATAAGGTCCTTTCTACACTGAGCTTTATTCTGGATTATATCTTGGAGTAGGGCCCTGCCTTCTGCATGCTGATACAGACTATGGAAGGCCATCCCAGGCCCTGATGTAGTCTGCACAAGAGTGCAGATGGTAGGTCCCTATTATGGGATACATTCCAGGATAAGGCCCACTGCAGAAAGGGCTTAAAAGAGAGCCACTTGAGAACAGTGTAGTGGAGTTGTGTGTTTCAAAACAGAGCTTATATTTATGTACCAAGATATTTATCCATGACTACAATTAGCATCAACAATTCACATTTTACGCTGGCCATTCCTTGACAGTCTATCTACTAGAGGTATATTGAACCAATCTGCTTCGAACCACTTTGGCATACCTCCCCCAGTTCACTGGCACACGAGTGAGCCAAACAAAGGTTAAGGTTATGCAGATGTTCGATTCAACTTGGGTTGTGATGGTCCCAGTCTCCCCTCGGTTGGAGACTGATTTGGTCCCACAGAGGCAACCAGCGCAGCATGCTTTGCGGATGTGCAGTACCAGTTCAAAACAAAGTGGCTTGTACCGAACTGGGGGGAAGGTGTTCCATGGTTTTCACTTTCAGATTGAGCCCTGCTAAAAGTGTGTAGTTTTGTCTGAAAATGACCCAATCCAGAGGAAAATTGGCAAATGGATTCCTCTCAACAAACCCCACCATCCCTTTTCTAGGATTGTTCCTGACCTTCCCCCAGATCCTGCCACACTAACTCCCTTTCCCTGCTGCCTCCTGCAGTCTTTCCAACCTATGTGGCCGGCAACAGCAGAGTAGCATGGCTCCAAAGGCAGCAAATATGCAGCCGCAGTGGGGTAATGGGACGACCTAATCAAGGAGAAAGGGGGGGGGCGTGATGTGCTATTAGCTGGAAAAAGCGCAGCGTGATCTAAAAGAAAAGGGGACATTATTGCACAATCTCTGAAGTAGAGAGTGTAACAGGTGAAGGGGAGAAGCGGCCAGGTCACACCTTGGGGAGGTTCATGAACCCACTGATGAATGGGCCAGTTGTTTCTAGGTTCAAGTTCAAAAACATTTGCTTGGATTGTGGTTTGGGTTCGTTCTGAAGCAATACCCAGTTTTTAAGTCTCACACGTCCCTAGGATGCTTTTGTTAAACATGCAGCTGACAAGCTACCTGATACAAATCCTAGGTGTGCATTATCATGAAACCAGGTGTGTGCTTCCCCACACTCTATTTATAATTGAAGATGTAGAGAACTGTACAAAATAGAGAATGGCTGATTAACAACTGCTTTTTATTTTCATTTTTTTACGGAATGCTAGTTCAGTATTACATTATGGCAGTTCATATATGTACTGAAATCTGACACAGGTTCATTCATATTTCAGTGCTGTAAAGTTATCTTGCTTCATAAGCTAAATGGTTCATTTTTAAAAATTCAAGACAATTTCTTTTATATTGTGAGACTTTATGGAAATTCAAGCTCAGAGGGTGAACTTCACAGCAAACTCCAAATCTTAAATAAGATCACTACATATACTCTGCTCAGACAGCCTATGCAGGATTGCCTTTTTATCTATTTATAAAATAGTGTACATATTTGGTAAGGACATGAACTTCAATGCACAGACATATCACTAACTCCCTTTGAGAAGACACTGCTTTTTAAAAAGATGTACAACTATTGTTATTCCTATTTTGTTACAGCCTTTTAAATCTTTCATAACATGATTCAGCTTCAATACTCCATTTCCTCTGATGCACTGAGGGCATCTCTAAATAAATTGTTTATATCTGAATTCCTAAATAAAGCATTTTCCCTCTTCTGTTTAAGAGGTTCCCACACTAGTGCATTAGAGAGTCTATTCCAGCTTGGATTCTTACTTTTTATAAAATCTATTGCTGGACAGGCTCTATTTATATATTTATTCTTTTAGTTACAAAAAAAAAATAGAATTGAAACCTGCTTAGTCTCTAAGCCTTTCTATGTCCCAGACACGCACGCACGCACACACACACACACACACACACTTGCAGGAGAGAGAGAAAAAAAGAGTAATTTAAAAATTGCACCCTCTAAACAGGATGCAGAAATGGCTCAAAGTAAGCCATTATTCATAACTCCTATTAAAAAGTCAACTGCTCTCAAAATGTCAGAAGACTGAAGAGCACCACGTACTTAGATATATAAAGGTGGCAACTTTAATACTTGAAGTTTAGTTTAGTTTAGTTTCTCAATGTTCTTCTAGGATGATCAGCTCTGCTAATATTTTTCAATGCATATCCTAAAGTGAACTAGAACTAAATCTCACTTTAAGTTGTTCAACCGAGTTTAAAACAAACAATAGGGAAAACAAAGTACTCAAACAATCTGTACAAATTACTGGAGCTTTAGGAAAAAGGAACTGCTAGACTGGTTCCAAAGAAACGTAACACTTACCAGCATGTGCAAAACCCGTTAAGAGGTTTTATTTTCCTATCCAGTAAGAACCTGTGGCAATTCTGGAAATTCAGAGCTAACTTACACCAAGCTTATGTAATAAAGAATTTATACAATGAAAATTCTTAAGACTGATATATTGAAAAACGACAAAGGTGGCTCTATCCAAAACGCCTGATTTTTCTCATATTCTCCCATGTATATTTACATGTTATATTAAGAGTCTACTACAACGCTTTGAAATTTGCTGAATATCAGCTGGAAATACCCACTAGCAGCTGTTGTATTAAAACAGTTATTTGAGAGAATGCATGAACTTTTCTAGATTATATTCAGAGTCATACTGTTCTTGATCCCAAAGTTCTCCAAGATTTTCAAGAATGGACTTCATGGTTGTCTTCCCAGAGGCGGAACTGGCAGCTTCTGACTTGTCACTTTTTCCATCCTTGAAGGTGTCAAGAAGCAGGATGGGAGACAGAAAAACAAAGAATCACACCAAAATCAATTGAGTTTAAAGAACTTGCGATCACTGTGTAGTTTTTGCACATGACCAGATAACAAACTAATTGTTAATATATCTCTCTCTCACATGCTGGGTCCTTTGGGTGAAAGATGGGATACAAATACCATATATTCCTGTGTATAAGGAGAGTTTTTAACCCCAAAAAATCTTCTGAAAAGTCAGGGGTCGCCTTATACACTGGAAATACCCTCACCCAGGTCCTGCTCCCCGCAGCTGCCAGCACAAAACTGGGGTGCGCAGCCTAAACTGAGCCTGAGACTTGGGGAGAGACGGCAGCCTTACCTGCTAATCCCAAGAGTGTGGCTTGTAGCTTTCCTTCTGGTGCAGACGTGAGGGGAAAACCTTGCTCCGATAAATGGTCAGCAAAAGATCTGCGTCTGCCGCTCCAGCCCGATTCGTCTATGACCCGGTAGGGGAGGGGGTGTTCCACTGAGCGAAATATGAAGAATCCTGCCCTCCTTTTCTCAACCCCTCCCCTACCGGGCCATAGATGAATTGGGCTGGAGCGGCAGACTCCAAGGCTGCATTGCAGCCACAGATCTTTTGCTGGCCATTTATTGGAGCAAGGTTTTCCCCTCGCCTCAGCAAAGCTACAAGCCACATTCTTGGGATTAGCAGGTAAAGCTGCCGTCTCTCCCCAAGTACGAGGCTCCCTTTAGGCTGTGCACCCCAGTTTTGCAAAATCTCCATTTTAAGTAGAAAAATTGGAGATCGCTTTATATGCCCAGTTGCCTTATACGCTGGAATATATGGTAACAACAGCAACAACCCATAATTCCAATGTTCCCTATACATGGTCTCTCCACTTTTTGAGAGGTTGTGGGGTTTTTTTGTAAAGTAAGGAAAGCCTGTATCCCCCTGCAGACTTAACAATGGATGCTGCACCTTGGGCAATTTCTTCCTGTTTGTAACGGAGACTTTGCAGCTATTCATATGCTTCTTAGCAGTTCAGCAACGTACAGATAATGTCAAGCAGCAGCAAGGCATTTATGTGCTATTTGTTAACTGTGGCATTGGTCATGCCTAAGGTTTGATCCAGCTTCAGATCACTTTCAGAACGAGAGAACACATCAGCAAAGTGACTGGTAATTTTCTTTCCAATTATCTATCCCAAAGGTGAATTTTCTGATTAATGTAACACTGAAAGAAAACAGCTTGTCACGTTGCTGATGTATTCCCTTCCTCTGAAAGTGGACTGAAGCCGGATTAAACCTTAAGTGTGACCACAGTCTGTATCTGCACACTTGGAGATGTCCATAATCAAAGGATGGCTTCAACTCCATTCAAAAATCTTGGCCAAGTTTAATCCATAAAGGTGTATATTTGGCAGCATTTATAGCTTGTTTCAGATCAGCTCTATCTTATTTCCTGTTATTTAAAGCTTCAAAAGCCAAAGGGTTTGATTATTCCAACCCCATGGTTAGAAGGACTTTCCCCATCACTTCCAGCATCTTTTTGGTCTGCTGACCATCTTTTCTTTGGGGGGGGGGTGCTATGGGAAAAATTGGGGGTTGGTTGGTTAATACCTAGGTTCCCATACCTTGAGGCTTCTATTCATTAAATACACAAATCTGATGTTAACCTGGTTTTGAGGAATCCAGTCCTTCTAAAAGTAAAGGCCTGCTGTATACATTACCTTGTCAAGAGTGAAGAGGTCTAGAAGCTGATCTGTGCCCATGCTCTGAAGACTGGTATTCTCTTGACTAATCACTGTGTTTGCAATATTCATTTTGAACTTCTGCAAACCCATTATTTTCTCTTCCAAGGTTCCTCTTGTTATCAAACGATAAACATTAACAACTCGTTTCTGCAGAATCAAGTTAACATTTGTGAGAAGTCTCGTAATGTGCAGATGCTAGCTAGAGTAAACCATGATGAGAAGCGACAAAGAAATAACACATGCAACGCTAACCCTAAAAGTTTTTTCTGGTGATTTGTATTATTAATAAAAAATTTAAGGCATAAGGGAAAAAACCCAAGTCCTACTGAGTTTGCAATGTGAGAAGAAGGAAGGAGTGTGACCCTCAAAATCAGACAAATTAAGACCTTCAAAAACATTATTTTATACACAGTGTTTGTAGAACACTGCTCTATTAAACTAAAACAAGTACAATAGAAACATTAAAAACAAAGGAAAGGAAGGAGTACAATAAACCAAGGCACGCTATTTTTTCTTTCCTTTAATTAGCTAGCCTAGGGCTTTTCTAATTTATTTGCTCAAGCTCCAGACAGAAGGCAGAACAGGTGGATAATGCAAGCCATTTAAAGCACTGGTTACAGAACGCTCAACTACATTTAATTTAAGCGATTTCATATTATTCTGAATCCTGAATTATCAGCAATGACTGTTTTACCTGCCCAATACGATGTGCTCGATCCATTGCTTGGAGGTCTTTCATTGGATTCCAATCGTGTTCAACAAATACCACTGTATCTGCTCCGGTTAAATTAAGACCCAATCCACCCACATGTGTGGTAAGCAAGAGGACATCTATCGATGGGTCATTGTTAAAGCTGTGAGTGAAAAACAGATGAAATTTACCTGATTAGTTAAACATCTGGAAGAAGTGTAAACCCACAGTGTGAGCAAAGTAGAGCTAGACAGAAAAAAGAGGAGCAAAACAAAGCTTTCTTCTCTGGTCACTTGATGATAGCAACACATGCAACCTTGATTAGAGTTGCACAAATCAATTTTTTGAAATTGTTAAAAAGTGTCTTAGCGTTGTTAGTCAAAAGTCATAGCACTGAGAATGCAGAGCTTCCGAATCACATTGTGTATTTGTTATTTTTCTCAGAAAGGAAATAAAACATCAGCTGACCTTCACTGTGCCACTGAGGGAATAAGAGAATCAAGGATCTATATAAACAAGAAGGTGAGGGAAAACTTAGCTAACTTAAATGAATTTAACTCTCCAGGTCCAGAGGATTTACATGGTAAGAGTGCTAAAAGAACTAGCAGAGATAACTGCAAAACCACCCTCTGTGATGTTTGACAATTCCTGGAGAACAGAAGAAGTTCCAGAAGATTGGAGAAGGGCAAAGGTTGTCCCTATTTTCAAAAAAAAGAAGGTGAACTCAGGAAACTACAGGCCTGTGAGCTTGACATCAATATTTGGCAAGATCCTTGAATAGATTATTAAACAGCATGTATACGAGCACTTAGATGGAAATGCAGTAATTAATCAGAACCAACACGAGTATGTAACAAACAAGGCATGCCAGACTAATCTCATTTTTTTACGACAACCATGGAAATGATGTAAACATAATGCATTTTGTTCTACGAGGAATGTTCATCCTATAGAATACTGAGATAAGACATAACTATCTTTAAGTATTTGAAGGGCTTATACAATGCAGAAGGATCAGTGCTATTATCACTTGCACATGAAAGACTAGAAAAAACAGATGAAATTGCAAGGAAGTAGACACAGATTTAGTGAATCCTGCATTAAATAGGGGATTGGACCTTTGGAGATCCCTTCCAACAGATTAGTTCTATAACACTATTCTCTTTCTCTAGATGGGGGAAACAACATCAGCTCGCAGTGGTTCAAATGCTTTATGTGCAATTTGAAGGATTGCCACATAGTTTCATTTCTGCAGGGTTTGGTGTAGAGTCACATCTGCTGACCCAACTACCTCCCCTGCACACCACCATGAGCCATTTCCAAGATGTTGAGCTGCATGTCGACTGCCGCACTCATGCTGCTTCTCTCATCACCTACCGAAAGGAAGCTATGAATTGTCTTGCAGCAAGCATGTATTTCCAGGTGTCTTTTGTCATACCAGCACCATACTATTGTGGTGTTCAACATACTACATGCAGCCAATCAGCATGTTTTGCTTGGTTGCTGCCAGGGAAACTCTGCCAGTAGACATTGTCTATCTGGACTTTCAGAAGGCTTTTGACAAAGTCCCACATCAAAGGCTACTGAGTAAACTCATCAGCCATGGAATAAAAGGACAGGTTCTGTCCTGGATTTGAGCCTGGCTTCAGGGCAGAAAGCAGAGTGTAGTAATAAACGGCAAATTCTCAGGGTGGAAAGAAGTAAAAAGTGGGGTCCCTCAAGGCTCAGTACTGGGACCAATGCTTTTTAATTTATTCATCAATGATCTAGAAGAAGGGGTACACAGTAAAATAGCAAAGTTTGCTGATGATACTGAATTATTTAGGGTAGTAAAATCCGAAAGAGATTGCCAAGAGCTCCAGAGGGATCTCTTAGCATTGGGTGAGTGGGCAACCAAGTGGCAAATGTGCTTTAATCTTAACAAGTGCAAAGTAATGCACATCGGAGCCAAGAATCCAAATTACGTCTATAAACCGATGGGGTCTGAGCTTTCTGCAACACACCAGGAAAGGGATCTTGGGGTTTTGGTGGACAGTTCAATGAAGGTGTCAACCCAGTGCGCGGCAGCAGCAAAAAAAGCAAATTCAATGCTGGGAATAATTAGGAAGGGAATAGAAAATAAGTCAGCAAATGTCATTTTGCCCCTTTATAAATCTATAGTGAAGCCACATTTGGAATATTGAGTACAATTCTGGTCACCACACCTCAAAAAGGATATTGTGGAACTAGAGATGGTGCAGAGAAGGGCAATCAGAATGATTAAGGGTCTGGAACACCTCCCTTACGAAACCAGGCTGCAACGTCTAGGCCTCTTCAGTCTGGAGAGACGGTGTTTAAGAGGAGATCTGATTGAAGTATATAAAATTATGCACGGCATAGAAAAGGTGGATAGAGAAAATTTCTTTTCTCTATCGCACAACACTAGAATCAGGGGCCACTCTATGAAGCTGATGGGTAGGAGAGTAGGGTCTGACAGGGGGAAGTATTTCTTCAGCCAGAGGGTCATCAGCTTATGGAATGTGCTGCCAGAAGAGGTGGTGACAGCTACCAGTCTAGATGGCTTTAAGGTAGGGTTAGACAAATTTATGGATGACAGATGTATCCATGGCTACTAGAACGAATGCCTAGATGCATCTTTCAGGCTGTGAGGGTAGGAACTGGGGCACTTCTAAGGCCATCTGCTGGGACTCGAGAGCAGGAGAAGGTTTGTCCTTGTCTCTGCTTGAGATGCCCATGAGCATTTGGTGGGCCACTGTGTGCGACAGGATGCTGGACTAGATGGGCTTCTCTTATGTTCTTATGTTCACCTGTACTCCTCACTTCCCAGCATAGAGTGCATTTCTGTTAGCACCATTCACACTAGGGATGTGCATGAATGTTCTAAACATTTGAAATTCGATCAAATCCGATCGAATGTAGACATTTGAACTCAAATAGAATGTCTACCCATTCTAATTTAAATATTTGAAATGAATTTTGCATGTTCCGAATGATTCGAAACATTCAAATGTAGATACGTACGTAGATATGAATGTACACATACGTATCTATATGCATCTCATATGTATCTGTACAAATTTGCATACGAAATGCATACAGATACGTATGACACATATGAATGTTGTCAACACCCATATCTTCAAATACGAATACTGTCAACATTTGTATCTTCAGATTTGAATCTAATATTCAAACGAATAGATTTGAATGTATTCGATTCAAATCGGATTTTGTTGCATTCGGATTCTAAACATTCAAATCAAATAGAATGTTCTGACATTCAATTCTAATAGAATTCAAATGCAAAAAACACCCATTCGTGCACATCCCTAATTCACACCTAACTGCCGGTAGCAATGAGACGTGAGGAACAGCAGGAAGAGACCTCCATGAAGAGATCCATGGCGTCGAACTTACCGTGAAACAATGGAATGTCTCTGGCCAGCAGGTATGCTGCCATCCAATCGCAGATAGGTAATGGAAGGTAAGTGAGGTTTGAGAAGGTCATGCTCCACTATATCCAGCATGCTCTTGAGTTGACAGAATATAAGTATCCTATGCTGTGCCACTATGGCTTCTGTGCCACTCTCCGAGGATCCACCATTGCCCAAGCCACAATCTAACAACAACTTAAAAAATGAGACATAGAAGAATTCCATGAGCGAAAGCCATATATTGTATCCTACAGTCAAAACATCCGGATACCGTGTGCATGCTGGGAATTGTAGTGTAACAACAGATGTAGACTGTGCACGCAGATTTCAACTGTGACATCTCCATTTAGAAGAACCAGAGCATACATAACAGGCAAAATCTCTGCCAGCTAAGCTTGAGAGTCACAGCAGTGAGAAAAGTCTATAAGGAACTTAAGCCAACAGGTCTGACCTGGAAAAGAGCAGCCCAAATTACACACAATCTACAGTTCATCCTTAAAATCTCCAATGTGCTTTACAAGCAGAAATAATTTTTGCCCATTTCTTTTATTGCCCTTTCTCAGTACTGAGTGATAAGGAATTACAAGTAGCTAATAATATTATGTAATAATAATGACTGGCATTTCATTGCAAAGGCTTATTCTAAGATAGAAGCTTGCTGGCAAAGCAAAACTCATTTTAGCTTTAAGCTTCTGAATTCAAGATTGCAACACAGTAACTGAAATTGTATGATGTGCTTCCAACTATAACATTTATATTGAAATTTTAAAAATATAAATTGCCCACTAAATATATCACATTCAATAGTTGGGCTCTCATAATTAAAACAACCATATTCTTTGTTCATATCTAACAAGTACACAGACTGGTAGGGATGACCCTTGATTTTAAGACAAGGAAATTCATTACAATCTTCAGATACCCAGGTCAAGGTTTGCCTACCTGTTTCAAAGCAGACAGTTTAGGTGCGTGCTGGATATCTCGAAGGGAAGAACTCTCAGCTGCAAGCTTTTCTATGATTCTCTTGTGTTCAGGGTGATGAACAGTTAAAACCAATGCTGGATGGTTACACAGTTTCCTTAAATACTGCAAGGCCTTTAATTAAATCATAGAACAATCAGCTAGACCAGCAAAATGATTCAAGTTGACAAAGTGCAAAGCACAGAACGCTTCCCTTATTTATGAAAATCTGGCTGACACTAGATATGGATGAACATATTCCATCTGTGGACAAAAATATGGTCTACCCCCTACTCTGTCAGAGCCCCTTGGTACCTATGGTGGCCTAGGTCTGCTCTGCAGGCAAATGGGCAACAGTAACATCTTAGATAGACCTACAGCAAGGATTCAGGAGACATGAGATTCTTGGAGAAACCTATCAGCTACACTTACAGCATTCTATTGCCCTCTCATTCAGATGTGAACTACTTGGCTTACGATTTAAGACTTAGCTCGAAATCAAGTCCTGTGCTGAAGAACAAATTATAATACACAAATGAAACTGGTTTTGATCAAGAACTTCCCTCAGAGAAGAAGTTTAAATGCCGGTGCTTGAGCTGAAACCCAGTGAGGGGGAGATAATCCACATTACGCTATCTGGAGCGTGCAAGTGCATCAAACAAGACCAAGCTGGCAAGGTCTAACACCCAGCAAGCCCAACCCTCTATGAAGGTGAGGACTGTAAGGTGAACCAAGGAAAAACTCACCTGGCTCCATCACTTTTTACAGCCTTCCTGTTTTTCCTCACAGAAGGCCTCGCGGCCAGAGGGCGGAGCACTGTGTGAAGCTTGCAACAATATCGCATCACAATCCACTGTGACCCTGCAATTGCTGGGCCTTTGAACAACCCTCACTAAGCCTGAATGGGATGGGGGAAAAGTTTTCTGTGTTGCTCAGGCCTGACAGGAGAGGTACAAAGGCCTGTGACTACAAGACGGCAATGGGCTCTGCCCCCACCTGTTGCAAGGGCTGCTGGGAGTGGGGCAGGGAGGCTGGGGAAAGTGACAGAGGCAGCTGAGGATAACCTTTAATTTTGGTGAGTAGTGACGTTCTCCTTGCTTTTGTAGGGGGACAGGCTTGCAAGGTGTTAAGACACTGTAAACCTAGCTTTCTTTGACAGGTTTAATATATTGCAAACGGCATCACAAACCTATTCGTGCTCACTGTTAATGTGAGGAGATTTGTCGAAAATTCCTTTTTAATATTTACCAAGGCTGAACATGACAAACATTTTAGACGGGTATAATTTAAGAAAAGATTACACTTTTTGTGCTGAAAAGGTGTCTTATGGCAATGCATGAGGATTAAGTAAGCACTTCCCTATATACTTTGACTGCACTTGCAACAATTATGGTTCACTGAGTTTCCTTTATCTAATGAATGAACTATAATAAACTTTCCACCTGGAATACGTGTCCTGTGGCTTTAAGCTTTGGTTTTTCAGTCTCCTCTGACAGTGAAGCTGCCGAAACAGTCTCTTCTACATCACATTTGGCACGAGACTTAGCAAAATCTTCATAGAGTTGAACCTGTTAGAAAGAAAGAAGCAAATGCTGTTCAATATTGACAGTCCTCAAAAGGATCTCATGAGGGGCACGTCCACTAGGATCTCTTCTGAAAATAATATCAACTTAACACTTACAGAAGCAAGTATGATGTGTTTGGCCACTGTGGTTTCCAAGTATTTCTTGCAGGAGCCTTTCTGCACTTAGCCTTACAGATGTGCACGAAAATTCGTCGGCATTCGAAATTCGATCAAATGTGCAGAATTTCAACATTCAAATTTGAACAGAATGTCCAGAAATTCAAAAGTAAACATTTGAATCAAATTTTCAATTTCGGGACTATTCGTTCAAATTATTCCAACATTTGTACTTGTACGGGTTAGTGCATGATGAGTACCTGAAGATCCGCACCTTTCCCGCATCCGTATGGATCTGTACGAGACGAAAGTGGTTTGCATACAGGATAACTATGGGATGCATGCACATGTATGGATGCGTACAGATGTCAGGAAGATGCATATGGCAATCTATGCATCTTGTCAACATTCGTAAGTGCAAATTTGAATAAAAAAATTCAAATAAATAGATTCAAATTTGCTTAATTCAAATCAAATTTTGTTAAATTCAAAATAATTCAAATCAACCTGAATAGAATGTCAAAAAAACATTCTTGCACACCCCTTCTTAGCCTTATTTTGGATTATATCGCAGAACAGGGGCCCGCTGTCTGCAAGTTCATGCAGGCCATGGCAGGCAGCAAGCAAGGTCTACCACAGTCTGCACCGGAATACGGCAACAGGACCTCTATCCCAAGATATATTCCAGAATAAGGCCAAGTGCAGAAAGGGCCCAGGTTAACACTAATATTGGAGGAACAAATGGATGTTCTAATGCAATTGAGTGCGTTCAAGAAAATCCACAACTGGTCCTTCTGTTATTTATTTGTATTATAATAACTTACCTGGAGGGGACTGAGGGTGCAGTAATAGTCCTGAATAATTTTGGGTGGAAGATCTTGTAGCACATCTTCTTTCATCCTTCTCAACAAAAATGGCAAGACTTGCCTATGCAATGCTTCCATTGCAAGAACACCTGGGAATGGCAAAAAGAAAAACGCCTGTCCTCAGCAAATCCAGCAAGATATTCTGGAACCAGTTAAGGTCACCCAATAATGTTCCTTAAAAGCAAATTGTTTTGTTTAATGAAGTGACGAGGGCTTGATGCTTACCTGCCTCTTGCTCTCGACTGGAGCTTCGAGCATCTCTACTTGCTAATATAGGCTTGCCATAGCGAGCTGCAAACTGGCGCTCAGTACCCAAAAATCCTGGCATAAGGAAGTCAAACAATGACCACAATTCTAAGACGTTGTTCTGAATGTAAGAGAAATATCAATTAGAAAATATGTCATTGAACAAACTGGGCCTGTTCTGAAGAGTTTATCATATGCAAAATAAGAAATGACTTGGGATGAGTTGAATCAGTATGCATCTGGCTCATTTCCAGAGTCCAGGGGATATTCTGGTAGCCTGCCCCTTAAGACACAAGCATGAAAACTCAAATTCAGACAGAATCAAACTTGGCAATCACTGTATCTTGTAACAACAGTAATGAAATGCATGACGGGATCTTTCGTGTATCAAAAAGATATCCCTGGAAGCAAAGAAAGATTCAAGGAGAAGTAGGTATTTTGTAGCAAATAGTTCCACCACAATATACAGGTCAATTAACACTGCTCAAATTGTCTGATAAGCTCCAGCAAATGCTCAAGTAATTTCCTTGTTGTTGTTATTGTTGTTGTATACCACTGAGCTGGGGCCAACACCTTGCTGGCTGCACTGGCATCTCCATGGGTACTTCCTTGCAGTTTCCTTGGCAAAGATACAGAAGCAGTTTTCCACCGCCTACTTTGAAGGAGAGACTGAGGATCAAATAGACAACCTTCTGCTTTCCAGTGAGCTACAGACAATTCCTATTAATTTTTCTCACGTTTTCCAAAGAGAAATAAAGATTACCTGAATTGGTGTCCCAGAGAGTATAACTCTATAATTGGCAGTCAATTGCTTTATTGCTTTTGATAGTTTTGTTTTTCCATTTTTGATGACGTGGCCTTCATCAAGAATACAATAATTAAATTTAATATTTCTGGGAAAGAAAAACACAACTAATCAACCTAATTTATTTCAAAACACGGGATATATTTAAATGGAAAAGAAGAACAATAGCCCCTACCTGAAGAAATCAATGTCGTTCCTCACAACATCATAAGAAGCTACAATCAGGTTGTGTCTTTTTACATGGTGCTGCAACCTTAAGAAAACAAAGGACAAAAAAATGACATCTTTGAATACTGTACAGAAGCCTGTTTTAAACACTGTAGAGGCTGGCTGCAGGAAGTGACCACAGTAAATCTTGAACAATCTCCGAAGAAAGGATCACGCTCCAACTTACCTTGCCCTTTCTGTGGGGGGCCCAGTATAGTGCAAAGGATTCAGATATTCTTTAGAACAAAATTTGCCGACTTCATCCACCCAATGGCCGGTGAGAGTCGGAGGGCATACGACTAAGGATGGCAGGGGAACAGAGTCAGCCATCTTCGTTCTGGCATATTCTTCAGCCCTTCAGATTACAAGAACCACATGGTAACAAATCTTGCATTGGTAAGAAAGACTGCAAAACTGCTGAGGTGAGATTAATGACCAGGAACTGCATACCTCAAACAGTGGTCTCCTGCAAGAATACAGATGGACTGCAAGGTTTTTCCTAAGCCCATATCGTCACAAAGGATTCCATGAAGCTTGTACTTGTTGAGGAAAGCCAGCCAATTTACACCTTCCTGTAAAGGAAAAAGGAAATTTTAAAAATCCCAGTGATCAGTAGGACAGAAATGTAATGCAGGTGACTACCCCTTTCTATTCTAATATGGTCCCTCTAGGGTGATTATCTATGCTTAAAAATATTAAGCATAAAGAAATAGAGTGAAGTAAGTCCAACAAAAAGAATTTTTTTAAAAAATGATAAAAGTCTAGTGCGAGAGATGTATCTTAATTGCCCATGGAAAAAACAGAAAAGGTCGATCTGGGGTGTTTTCCACTGTCACTAAAAGTCACACGCTTCCATTCTTGTGCTTCTGTGACCTTGTCTAGAGTTTTCTTCAAGCATCTGCACTACCAGGAACAGAAGAGTGCGCTAATGAAATAGTAAGTTACAAACAATGTTGAATTTTGCTCGATGCATGCCTCTAAAAATCAGTCAAAAAGGTCATTAATTTGAAGGGGGAAAAATCAACAATTCTGTATCAAGAAGTTACCTGCTGATATTTTCTAAGTTCCGCTTTAATTGGCACTGGAATTTTATAATTTTCTAATTTCTTCCCATCCAATAATTGTTCCAGAAAATGCCGTTCCTTGGCTTTAATTTTGATTAAATCTTCAGACATATTTGGAGGATCTGGAATACCAGCCTAGAAAAAGAAAAGGTAAAGATATTTAGAATTCCTTAGAACGTTCCAATTCTAGTAGCATTTTTCTTTAATCCATAAAGAGGTAGAGAAATTCTCTCCCTTTCTCATCCTTTTAAGGGGACTCATAAAGTGGCTGACAAGCCTTCCGTTCTTTTTTAAAAATATATTATTTAAAATTTTTAAACAAAACTTCTAAGATTAACATCATGTAATAAGTCTTTCCATCTTCTCATTGCTCTTTTGCTGACTTCCTCCATTTTCCAATCTCTTCTCTTCATTTCCTTTCTTCGTCTGCTGATATATGTGTCCTTTTTCTTTATCAGCTGACCTCTTAGTTATATTTCAAAACTAAACATCATTATATCGGACCGTAGATAGATGCTGAAGGAATCCCAGGCTTTCACTAACTTATCTGATATTCTTTTTCGTCACATCCTTTTTCCACCACCATCATCATATCTAACAGATAAGATTTCTTTTAAGCTGGTTTTTCTTGGAATTCCTTCTACTTTTCTTTATTATAATTCCGTTTAACTTTTTTGGCCGCTTGCCAAGATACATGGAGCAGAGTTTATCTTAAGAGATTTTCTAAACGGCCAATTAATTCCCAAAGCAAATTATAAAATCTTAAAAGGAGGATCGGTCAGACCTTAGATTAGCGATTTTCAACGTCTCGGGGTGCTGCATATGTTTCATCTCCCAGCAAAAGCAAATTCTTCTGTCAGAAGGAGGAGTGCAAAAACATCCCTTAAGAGAATTCCCTTCCTTCTCCTGTGACTCAGAAAGAAATGATCAACCAGAGAGGGCAGATAAAATCTCCATTCTCTGGGAATAATGGTATTGAAAGTTTCTGATCTGCCATGTTCCTCGGCTGGAAGTCCACCAAGCCTTCTGTTCTTCTCACCAAAAAGATAATAGACACCTTATGAAGTAAGTGGGGCTGTGTGAGCTCAGAGATAGCTGTGACTAGCCCAAGGTCACCCATCTGGCTTAGTGGAAGAGTGTGGACACAAACTAGGACACCTCCAGATAAGAATCCGACACCCTAAGACAAAACTAGTTAAATACAAAGAGCAAACTGTGCAAAGAAGATACTGTTACTTTCCCAAAGAGATTCGCCCATCATTATCTGATCACTATCTAAAGTTTAAATTACTGTAAATAAAAGGTCAATAGCAGATCTTGCTCCAGACTCAGAATGTCAATTTTAACTCTCTTGCCTTCTAAATTATAGTCCATTTCCATTTGCTGAAGGGCAAAAAATGGCAAATTTTTTGAATATCTTTTCTGAAACAGTATTATTTCTGTTGCTGTTAGTTGCCATTTAAGGTTGTTATGCATTATTATTATACACACACTGGAGCCAACTTTTGTACAAGACAGATTTATTGAAAGACTGAAAAGTTACTTGGACTAATAGCAGTGGTACTTTTCTCTGGTTTACCTATCACAGAGTTCAAACTCAACTCAAGCTAATGCTCCTGTTGCCCACAAAGAAAAACCAAATTTAATTGTGTATGTCTGCTTTTGACTGAAATTGCTGTTGGGATCAAAAGGCAAGTTCAACTGAAAGAGAGTTGTGACTGAAAGAACTACAAGTAGGATCCCTCTTTTGACTACTACTAGTCACAAAGCCTGCCAGTGACAGTGATCCTTTGTGATCCTTCCTATCTCTACTCAGGATTAATGTGAGGTTTGGGTCTGTTCTGTATGAAGCAAAAATCCTATGGAAGTATACACTTGTACTTAAGCTGTGACAGATTCAAGTAAGCTGAATTTTGAGTAGTTAAGAATATTCCTCATACTAGTTGTTAACACATTCAATACTACTTGCTGTTTGCTGACCTGTTTAGGAAAAAAGGGAGGTTCTGTATATATTAGAAACTAAAGATTTTATATCAAGAGTCTGTCTCCTAACATTGCACCTAAAAATTCCTTTTACATTTTAAATTCCAAATGCAGTTTTGTTAATTAAACTTTTGTAACACCCACCATCTTTTCAGAGGAATAGAACCTATGATGCCAAAACTCAAAACTGCCAAGAAGCAAATCTTATTGGATAAGACCACTCAAACTCAACCAGAAAGAGGTGTCATTTTTAATATCACTTCACCAAGACAATTCATCCGTTTCCATCTAAAGAATAGACAGCTACAGTCAGCAAACGGGGCTCACCATAGTATTCTTTTGATATCAAACTAGATGCATCAAGAGTAATCACAATGTAACAAGTTGTATTAAAGAGTTATCTGTACAGCTTAAGTTATTAGGAAAAGAAAAAAGATGGCAAAGAGTTTTCCTGGAGTAGGAGTTAGATGTGGTTTCTCATCAATTATTGAGCTTTATCACTTATTGATGAAGAACCTTGTATATAGACTTTACAGTGAAAGTTTAATGCATTACTCAGTACTTGAAAATGATACTTTCATCTAACATTACATCTTTCTTGCCAATATTCATTGCAATTCATAAAATATGTGATTCCTCTTTTGCTATACTTTTCACATTAACTTGTGAGCTGATGACTGATAGAACCTCCTTTTTGGAGCTATTTGGAAGAACTCTATTTTATATACTTTGCAATCTTTTACTCATTTTAAAAGTGCATGAAGGGTTGACTTTGACATTAGCCTTACATCTTCCTCACAACTGGAATCTTCAGAGCTAGAGGTTAGGTGTGATAAGCAAACATAACAAATCCTGGTATGAACTAAAGTTTAGAACCAGTGTGTGTATATTCACAGTGTGTGAATTGCCTGTATGTATGTGTGCCTGCACACATGGGCAACCATTTCTCCAAAGATCTGAACTCCATCGCTGAATCAAGGAGAGATCCAGGTCATCTCTCCTGTTCTGAGGCCATTGGGTGATTTCTGTTGGAAAATTTGGGACAGCCAAACCATGGGAGTTTTCTCAGATCAGTGTTTGCTTGAACTGGACACATAAATCAGTGAATGATAGTGTCTTACTGTCTATAATGATAAAAGGCTGTAATTAAATCTGATATTTCCAGAGATGCCCACTTATGCATGTGAATGTATCATCACCTCACTAAGTGGCCAAATACTTAATTATTTACATGAAATCTTCCTGCTTTGAGACCAATAAAATTAAGCTGACTTATGGCACAACCAGTAAGACAGAGAAACACAGAAACGGAGTGCTGAAAGACAATAGGAGGCGAGGTGGGAGTTAATGGCCACCTTAGACTTCTTTGTTACATTCACCTTGCGAAACTAAGGTGGAACCACTGCCTGAGATCAAACTTTATAGTCAGCATGAGTCCCTTATACTTCCAGCTTCTATAAGCCAATTTGGTCTTGTTGTTAGGGTGCCAGACTCTTATCAGGGAATATAGGTTTGATTCCACACTCCTCCATGAAGCCAGCTGGGTGACCCTGGGCTAGTCATAGCTCTCTTCTGAGCATTGACAGTCCCCACCTACCTTGCAGGGTGTCTCTTGTGAGAAGAATAGAAAGCTTTGTCAACCGCTTTGAGTCCTCTTGAATGGGTGAGAAAAGCAGGGTATAAAAGCCAACTCTTTTTCTTTTTCTTCTTCTTCATCTGATCTCTCTCTACCACTAATCAGTTGTAATGTCAACGGAAAACAAGAAATTTAGCAGATATAGTTTTGTGTATTCTTGAAAGCTTAGTATGTCAACTGGAATGGAATGCACAATGCTAACATTCATGGGAGAGATTTGCTGACAGTATTAATGTTGCCATTTGAAAAAGGAAATCCAGTTCAACCCTAACCTTAAGAAAGCAATGGTGTGCCCATTTCTCTGAGGGCTTCTTTGGATCCAGATCTGCTGAGGCAGCTCTCCCTATAGGTCCATCATTCAAAGAAACATGTACAGCAAAGTCCAGAAGTTAGATCTTCTCAGGGGTAGCCTGAAGCTATTAAGTGGTCTTCTCATAAGGATACTCCTAGTAATGTCAGTAACCACTTTCCAACACTCGGGGAAAGACCATCCTTTTATATAAATGTTCGATGACTGAGGTTATTGTAATTTGTGAAGAGTAATATCTTGATAATTTTGATTGTTCCTTGTATTACTTTATCTAGCTTTATTTTGTGTGTGTGTTCATTTCTATGAGGCCATGGCATAAGCATATATAAATCTCAAATAAAATAAAATAAAATAGTACAAAAAAATTCAGCAGCCCTTAATGGCTTGGAATACCTCTCCCCTCACAAAGACCAGTCCATCAATTAAGATCAGCAGGGAATGTCTTCCTTGTCACTCTGACGGAATGACTAGTTATAGCAGCTTGAAGAATTGGCTTTCTTTGTAACGGCCCCCAATTTGTGGAACAGTCTTGCCCTTGAGGTTCATCAGGTCACATTTCAATGCCAGGTAAGGCAGCCTTCACCCAGGCAGTTGACTTTGCTGCTGTACCTTTAGTTTAAAATGCTTTATTATGTTTAATTTATAAACAACTCTTGTCACGTACAGGGTGGTACCCAAAAAAGTAAATTCACATACTGACTGAACTCAGCCTAGTTTGTTATGCCCAGACTGGGAAGGAGCTAAGTAATCCAAAATGGAAGACACTGAATTGAGCATATCTTTCCACATGGGTTTCTGGACTTTGACAAACATTCCCTATAAACTACAACTGAATTTTAAGCAAAGCAGACGATGGGTGTTTTTCTACTGAGCTCCTTTAATCCGGATCTAAGAAGATCCAAATCTAAGGAATGGGTACTTCCCTTAATGTAAATCTAGTAGATCCGGATTAAGGGAAGTACCCAAAGTGTTTCCACGGGTGGTTTAGCACCCAATAGCAATGGGTGCTAGCCTGCCTGCTGTGGAAACGCCGGAGCACCGATGTGCAAATCCGGATTTACCCACAAGGGGTCTGCCTGTCACTCCAGGTGTTTCGAGGGATAGGGGGTACGATCTCCATAGATGCTCCTGAGAATCTTCGTAGATCCTCTGGAGCGGCTCCATAGAATCTCCAGAGCGATCTGCCGCTAACTTCAAACATCCTCTTGCAAGGGGTTTTTCCTCGAAGCCTGTGCTAATCTCCGAAGGCAACTTCGGAGCCGACTTCGGAGGGACTTCAAAGTCTTGAGTTTGGGGCACCCCCCCCCCATGGGTGCACCCCAGAGCCTCCTCTAGACCCCATTGCCCGATTGTAGTGGAAACAGGCTCCCTATAATCTGGATTTGATGGTTGAAGACCCCATTGTAGACCTCTTTAATTGGGTCTACAGGAAATCTGGATTATAGGTCCTGAAGGACCCATATGATCCGGATTTCCCTAGCTGTGGTGGAAACAGATGTGTCCCTAATGGGGTCTGTAGTGGAAATGGGGTCATCTGGCTCTGAGCCAAATGGGTTCTTAATGGGTGCTTCAATGGGTACTTAGTGCTAGTGGAAAAACACCCCATATCTAAGTCTTGGGAGGCAATTTTGCCAGCTGGAAAAGCATACACATATTTTGAGCTAGATTTGAAAGAATTCTGACTTACCTCAAGAGGCATTAATCTTATTAATGTTGCAAAACACTGAGTAGCCATGAAACGTACACTGTCGGTTTGATCACTCATTCTACCCAGAACTGGAACCACAAGAAGAACTATATATGGAACAATTCCAACATCTAGCTGCTCCATGACAGCTAGAATTATAATTAAGGAAATATTCACTTAACAGCTTGAGAATTATTACCAGTAATATTATTATTTACCAGTATTTATTTATGTAAGTATATCTCCCTCACAGAGCAGTGCTTTCCTACTGTACCCCCATAAGATTTCTTCTGAAAACAAGAGCACCTTGCAGAAGACCACAGTATCATGGAGGAGATGGGTTTATCTAGCCATAGCAGCCTATCTGTAAGTCTACTGCCATCCACAGAGAACCTTATATTTTGTATCAAGACTTCCTTAATTCTAAGGGCCTTTTTGCACTTACTTGTTAATCTGGGTCAGTCCCATGCTAAGAGCTCACTAATCTGGATTAACTGTAGTCCCAGTAAATGTGATCTACATATATGCTAGCATTCTCTGATCTGGATAAATGAAAGGGTACTGGCACTTAGAATGGATCTAGGAAGAACATGGGCATGGTGTCAAGTGACATGTGCAGGTATAGCATGACTACAAAAACTATATCCATGGCAAAAGCATCACACTGCTTTTTAAGGCATCTCACCCCACCACCCAGATTCAGTGTTCTATTGATGGGGAAGTGGGTCAATTGCATCACGTTTGGTGGTGCTTATAGTGGGAGCTTGCATGCACTGATGTGGAACAGAACTTAGCTCCTTGGTACGCATGTGCTGTTCTAAAGCCCATTCAATGCATATATCTGTGCCTGTGGTTGATCCAGATCTAGCTAATCTGGATTCACTAACATGGATCAAGCAAGTTAAGTGCAGAAAGTCCCTAAGCCAGAGTTTCAGAATATTTAAAAAACAAATAAGACATAGTTAGATTGCTGTTATTTGGGTTCTTATATATGAACTATGAACAGTTCTTACATAACTTTTTGTCCCCCCTTTTTAAAGTTTGTTACAGTTTAATATTGATTTAACTGTGTGTGTATGTGGGTGTGTAAGTATTTGTGCATGTGTGGTGTGTAACAGGTGGGTGAGTTGGAGTGAACTATGTGTCAAGGCCAGGCAAGAGGGGGAGGAATGTGTCAGGGGGCTACCATAACAGTGGTAACGGACATGGGGAGACATGGTGTTGAGAGACAGAAGAGACAGGTTAGGAGAAGGGGTACGAGATGTCTTGAAGCTATCACCCCTTCCGTTCTGCCTCCCAAGTGGCAGAGTTTGGGGAGGCCTGCCAACCACCCCCCTGCTCTAATAGTGCTGCTTCTGAATGCTGGATTAGTCTGAAATAAAACTTCAGTCATCCAGGATTTAATTCTGGATGAAAGGGCTGATCTGGCTTGTATAAGTGAGACCTGGATGGATGAACTGGGTGGGCCAGGCCTGACCCAGATCTGTCTCTCAGAATACTTCGTGCAGCACTGTTCCAGACCGGGGGGAGGGGAAGGGGTGTTGCTGTAGTCCATCAAATATCCATCTCTCTCACCAGACAGCCAATTCATTCTGTAATAGGGGCTGAGGGCCTGTTTCTGCTGTTGGATCAGGGAGACAGAATAGGGATGCTGCTGGTGTATTGTTCACACCACTGCCCAGCATCCTCCCTATCTGAGCTGGCTGAGGTGGTGTTGGATGTGGTGTTGGAAGCCCCTGCCATGGTGGTGTTGGGGGATTTCAACGTCCACACTGAGGCTGTGCTCAGTGGACCAGCTCAGTTCTTCATGGCCTCCATGACAACCATGGGGCTGTCTCAGTTTGTAACGGGTCCAACTCATATAGCAGGTCACACCCTTGACTTGGATTTTGCCACAAAGTGGACTAGCGAGTACCCATTGATAGGAGAGCTGGCAGTCAGCCCTTTGTCATGGATGGATTATTGTACTTACAGTGGCAGCTCTCCTCTGTGGGGATGTAGGACCTATTGAGATGGTCTGCCCGTGAAGACTTATGGAATCTGAGTAATTCCTGAATGGTTGGCATGACTGGTGCTCCTGTCGAAGCTCTGGTCTCTCTCTGGAACTGGGAGATGAGCAGGGCTATTGACACGATTGCTCCCAAGTGCCCTCGGCATGCTTGTAGAGCTATGAAACAGGAAGGCTGATAGCTAGAGCGTAGGTGGTGTAAATCTGGCTGAGAGTCTGACCGACCACAAGTTAAAGCACATTATCATGCTTAGCCATGGTGGCCATGGTGGCATCAAAAAGGGTTTTTTGCGCCCTCAAGTAGATGTCCAGCGGAGCTCTCCAGAGTGTTAAATGGCCTTATAAAACCGAGCTGAAAGAAGTATGAGCAAGGGCCACGTAATATCAGCTGTGACAAATTTGCAAAGCACTTTGAGGACAAAGTCACTCAGATTTGTAGGGGATTAGATGTCACAATTGGACACAGCCCAGAGGAGATGTCCAGAGAACTGTCTGGCCCAGTTATTTTGGATCAGTTTCAATTATTGCATCCTGAGGATGTGGACAAGCTGCTTGTGGGGGTGCAGCTGACAATGTGCTCTCTAGACCCTTGCCCTTCCTGGCTGATAAAAGCTAGCTGGCAAGGTATGACCAGGTGGATTCAGGAAGTAGTTAATGCCTCTCTGAGGGATGGGGTGGTTCCACTGGCCCTTAAACAGTCTGTGATACGTCCGCTCCTGAAGAAGGCCTCCCTGGATCTGGAAGACGTAAACAACTATCTCCTGGTGGCCAACATACTTTTTCTAGGCAAGGTGCTAGACAGAGCTGTCACTATTCAACTGCAGGCATGCTTGGAGGAAGCTGAATATCTAGACCAATTTCAATCTGGCTTCAGGCCCAGTTATGGCACAGAAACCGCCTTGGTCAGCCTAGTTGATGACCTCCTCCGGGAGAGAGACAGGGGAAATGCAACCCTGTTGGTTCTCCTGGAGCTCTCAGCGGCTTTTGATACCACTGACCACAGTATCCTAAGTTTAGGAGTTGGGTGTAATGCTTGGCATTGGTTCCACTCCTATCTCCAAGGTCGATCACAGATAGTATTTGTGGGAGATACTGATGCGACATCCTGGGAACTTGTGGGGTTCTCCGAGGGTCAATCTTATCCCCCCCCCCCCATGTTATTTAATATCTATATGAAGCCACTGGGAGAGGTCCTCAGGAGATTTGGAGTGAGGTGTCATCAATACGCAGATGATACCCTGCTCTATCTCTCTGTGCCATCTGAATCAGGAGGAGGAGGAGCTTTCAAATGAAAGCTATTTAGCGCACATCTCTACTGGGGATGATCCACAATTGGGAGGAGCTGTATATTACACTCTTCATGGCATTACAACAAATTCTCCATGGTGTGGGAAGCTGTGGCCTTGAGCTTGGAAAGTTCTTTCCTCTATGCCCATGACAAGGTTTCTCACACACCGTACCTACTCTGTAGCACTTACCGCTCCCCCTTGTACCATTTTATATTGTTTATGATTTTTTTTCTTTCTACCACATCATGTATTTGCAGAGCATTTGGTAATTAAGGGAACACCTGAGTAACTCTTCTTCACAATTATCAAAGGATACAGGCAAGAACTTCAATGGCACCTTCTTGCTTGGTACTGTCATCTATTGCTCCTAGCCAAGGAAGAACCTTGTCCAAAAAAATGTGCATAGTTTCCATAGTAGCTATTTTACTCATTATACCTACACAACGAGCAGCCATGTGTCTCACTGCAGTGTAGGGGTGTTGAAGGCACATACAAAGATAAGGCAAGTGCTGTACCAACTGCAAACAGAAAGTCTCAGTTACCATACATATTAGATTACCAGATATCCTTTTAAAAATCACATCCACATCTGACCTAAGTAGTATTTTGGCACCACTAACATACACAAGATTTCAAAAGCTCCAGATTAATAATATCTGAAGCAAATGCATCTTAACAGAGGAACAATGAACAAAAATAGGAGCATTTTTTATCATCAGAGCCTCATTAGTACAGACAGGACTATGTATCCCAGTAAAATCAAAAGCATAAATGTGATTTCCTGTATGTAGTCTGAAAAACATATTACAAAGTATAATTTTAGGATCCCTCCTAAGGAAAAAAATAAATACTATATATGGCTGGCGGCAGGAATGTAAAACTACAGGGTACAAAACAATTCCATTGTCCACAAACTGCATGGTTTTAACTTGTGTTCATGAGAATAAAAGGCCTGCTGCTTAAAATATTTTGGGCATTATTTCTAAAAGCAGCACTAGAATTTAACCTTCCAACATTTAAAAAGCATACCTCAAATATCTCTGTTACCACATTTCAGTGCAATGAAATTCCTACACAAAGTGGTTCAAGAAATTTGCTCTTTACAAAGCATAATTGTATAGCAGTGTGGAAAACATGTGCCTAATATCCCACACGTTTATTTAAACGCAAACATCCTCTCTTATATAACCTTTTGTAATGTGACCACCTGCAATCCTACATTAGCAACAAAACCTGTCGTTATATTTAAGACAATTCAATTACCAAAGGGTGAAGCTGAATATCCATAGAAGCTGCAGTTATTTCAAAAATTTGCAAAGAGTTTACAAGATCTTGGGCTGGGCCATCTCCTTTTTCCAAGAGCAAATTCCGGTCTATTGAAAGAAAATTAAAAGTTCTTTGATGCAATATATTTAACTTTTATGTACATATCTACATTTTTACCAAATGTTCATTTAAACAACCTTAGGACAATTCCTAGAAAACTATTTTAAAATACACATACATTAAGGAGTATACATACCAAAGTTATTTATGTCAATAATGTTCCTTAAAGAACCAACCATGG
Source organism: Aspidoscelis tigris stejnegeri (assembly GCA_023333525.1). NCBI lineage: Eukaryota > Metazoa > Chordata > Lepidosauria > Squamata > Teiidae > Aspidoscelis > Aspidoscelis tigris. Next base: position 81,587,999 of record JALMGA010000002.1, on the reverse strand, counting down.
CATCCCAAAGATGTGGTAATCCCACAGCCATTTCTCCACCAAAATGTTTAGCAATTGTGGATAAAGCAAATTCTGCTCCTCTTCTCTGTACAACATAGGGCTTCTGAGCCTAGAATTTGATAGAAGTGTTTGTAAGAGGATTACAGAGCAAAATACAATACATTCCTACAATCTGTGGCATTTCCAACAGCAAGCACTTGATGCAATGAGAAATATTTCCAATATGAAAGTCGCAGAGTTAGGAGCTTTCATTACCAGTTATAAACCAGCATGAGCAGAACTGACACATAAAACATTTCTCTCTCTTTTATCACAATCATCATGAATATAAACACAAAGCACAAATAAATATTAGTTTAATGCCTTAGATGTTTACATGAATTTTTCATAAGGTTTGACTGGCAGTACCCACAGCAAACTATTTTCAAAATCAAAATGCGGTCTAAGAAATAACTCTCAAGACTGATTCATGGAAAGATGTTTACCCACAGATAACTTCAATACGAAAATAAATCCTCACTATCCAAAAAGAAATATTCCATCTCTAGTTGCAATGCTTTTTTTTTTTTAAAAAAAAGGTATTTACAACTGAGGACCATAAAAGTAATTATGAACACATCTCATATGCAAATCAGCTTTCAGAATCAAAAAACCAAGATAAGGCCCCAGAAAAGGGTTGCTATTTGCATTCTTCAGAGTTCTCTTAAAAGCATTTGTGGAAAATGGAAAGAATCAGCACAGATGTGAACCACAGTCATATTGTCTCTCCAACAGCCACGTACTAAAGAACTGGCAGTCTTGCCAAGCAAGGAATTCTTCTTCCTTCAGTGAGGGAAGGGAATTATGAATAAAGTATACAATCTGTCAGGTGTAGCTGCAGGTCTGTGGTAAAACAAACTGCCTGAAAAATATTTTAAAAAGAAGGTCTAGTAGCACCTTAAAGACTAACAGAGAAGTCGTGGCGGCATGAGCTTTCATAGACTACGCCTATTTTCATCAGATGATGAAGGAGGTTTAACCTGTGAAAGCTCATGCCACAACTTTTCTGTTAGTCTTTAAGGTGCTACTGAAGTCCCCTTTTTAATAGTGATCCAGACTAACACAGCTACGTCTTTGAACTCTACTCCCTAGAAAATAGAACATCACAGAGTTGATAACCAACATCTCCCTGGAAGTAGCACCCTCAGCATCTCCTGCCCCCCCTCCCAAAAAAAACACATAACAAGAGATATCCAAAGACGCATCCATTTAGTCGAGCAGAAGTCAAACTTGACCAACAGTGCCCAACAACATACAGTATTCAGTTACTTGCAGAAAAAAAAACCATTTATCTGGCCCTTTTTGTCCCCATAGTATCATTCACACACTTTCCTCAGCTATCCTAATGTCTGCTGCTCCTGAGTAAACCATAAGCAATTATAACTGGCTCCTAAATAACGGCACTAAACAAAAAGATGTACAAAAATTTACATGGCACCCACTTCATCAAGTTCTGTGGTTATGTTTCCACTACTGCTTGCAGGCAGATCTCCAATCTGGGCTTTGGGGGCTTTTGGCGTAGGCCCCCGCCTGCTTGTGATAGCAAATGCAGCTTTTTGATGTCTATACAGAGTGATGATACCTTTATGTTTCGTGACTGTATGATGCATCCCGTCTCTTTCAGAATTAGATCCTATAATAAGTGAGGGTGGCAATTAAAATATTTTCAAAACAGGCTGAAGAAAAAAGAACAGAAAGCCAAAAATATATGCTTTCCTGGCAGAACATGGAGCAGACACAAGGAAGGAAGAATCAAAGGGGGGAGGGAAGGGATAGAATAAATGAAATACATAGGTGGATGTATGAATTGTTTTAATAAATGTGGAAGCTTCAGTTCCTAGAGGGGAAAGACCAGAATACAACTGGGACTGAATTAAAACAACTGGGTATTTAGAGCAGGAAGAAGCAGGGCATGTTATTCCTAGACAGAAATAAATCAGATAATATACTTTAAAGTGATTTTCTTCACTCCAACCTGAAACTGGGGTTAAGAAAAGCTTATCACTATAACAAGCTGACACAGTCCTGCTCCCACCACTGCCAATCTCCCACGCTCCTTCCTGAAATTAGTTTTGTGGGGTTGCCTCAAGCTCAAATCCATCTCCCAACTTTAAAGAAGGAAGAGGAAGAGGAGGAGTTGGCTTTTCTACCCCACTTTTCTCACCAATTTAAGGGGACGCAAAGCAGCTGATAAAGATTTCTGTTCTTCTCCCCACAACAGACACCCTGTGAGGTAGGCGGGGCTGTGAGAGCGCACGAGAGAGCTGTGACTAGCCCAAGGTCACCCAGCTGGCTTCACAGAGGAGGGCGGAATCAAACCTGGTGTTCCCAGATAAGAGTCTAGCTCCTTAACCACTAGAACAAACTTGCTCAAAGGCAGAAGGGCCTTGCTCTGTGTAATTAAAATAACGTTCTTTCTATGGAAATATCTGTAGTATAATATTTTCCTTCCTGTGACCAAATTATTATCTCATTAAAAACTTGTTTAAAACACTCAAATCATAAATGAAGTGTAACAATGAGCAACCATCTTTCTGTAATGCTCCTGTGTAAATGAAAGAAGCACTCTACAAATCCCAATATATCATTAAGAAACCATCCACAAACAATTACCTAGCCAAGAAATCTATCTTATCACTAGCTGGAAAATCCTACTTGTTAAGGATGATTCCGTCAAATTCCTTCAACCGTATTGGACAGTCTCTTCTGTAGAGACTTTCCTTTTGGTTGAGTAATTTGGTGTGTCTCCTAGTCCTGTTCAGGCCCAAGAATTGTACAAGAACCAAAAGGCTCAAAGCCCTGAATATCCCAAATACTGACTGTCAGTCAACATACCTTTTGAATTTTCATGGCTACTCAGAGGTTGTGCAGGGCAAGATACTAATGGCGTAAGATGTGGGTCAACACAAAGTGAGCTGCAAAGATTTTTTATGATCTTTGAGTTGGGACATGGAGATCTCATTGTACACTGCTGAAGTAGTTTTGCTATGCACAAAGCAGCATAATTTTGCACTAGCATATTGTCTTCTTTCTTCACAGCTTCCATCAGTGGTTTTATTACGGGGTTTAATTTTTCTGGAAGTTGCTCCAGGTTCACAACAGCACAAGCAGTAAAAGTGTGTACTCTCAGCTGCAATATCTGCCATTCTTGATTTGTTTCCATGACTGTCATCTGAACCTGTTGTCTTTTACTTTCTAGTTGCTGTAAAACTTTAGGATTTAGACTAAGAGAGCTTGTAACTTCATTGAAGACAGTAGTAACCTAAAAAAAAAGACATTTTTTCTATGAGAAAAAGAACATTAGGTTTGTTTTGCATTCATTTTTAAAGCAATAGACTAGATAACAGATGTATTTTCGGCAGCAGAAGTTTGGACGATGTTCCTGGTTGGACGTGATTGTCCATTCTGTCTGGTTCTGAAGTCGGAAAAGACTGGGCTGTCGCTACTGCTCCTTCCTCCATCGACCACTAGGTGGCAGAGCTTTTAGAATGTATAAGTAGTCCCCTCTGCCACGTGGTCTCCCAGTTTTCGTGGGAATCCCTGTAGGCTTGTTGAAACCCGAAGGCCTCGAAGTCCATACAGGAATAAATCTTTCTTTCTCCATAGAAGTTTTGCTGTTGCAGGAAGGAGTGGCCAGCGAAAACTGAGAGACCACATGGCAGAGGGGACTACTTATACATTCTAAAAGCTCTGCCACCTAGTGGTCGATGCAGGAAGGAGCAGTAGCGACAGCCCAGTCTTTTCCGACTGAAGAGCCAGAGGAGAATGCCAAATACGCAGCAGGTTCAAAATAAATACGCTAAGGGATATTCTGCAGGGCTACTTTGTTTAATACGTTTCTATACCACTTCCCATTTAAAAAAATCCAATACACAGGATGTCCTACACAAAACTGGTAATGGCAAAGAAGACAGTAGGATCCTAAAGAAGTCCTCTGTTCTAGCAACTGACATAGTTAGAAAATATAAATCATGTATGCTCTGGTTTTATAAAACCGAATCAAAACCTTCATATATGAGAATATTCTTAACTTCCCTTATTCCTTCCATAAGACCACACTTGTGAATTGCATGCAATCTGAAGATTCATTACTACACCTTAGTACACAAGCTGTTACCTCAACACTTTTTATTTGCTTTATAACTGGGCTTTATAACAATACCTTTAGGGCTATCCCTGCACTCCTACATGTACTAGAAGGTTCAACTGGGTAAATACTTAGTTTTTCTTGGTGGGTAGCCACTGGAGGACTCCAAAACTACCAAGAATTAAATCCCCACAGGATTTCCCCAGCAAAGGAACAGAAACCAAGGCCTTAAAAACCCTCTGACGCTGGCCACAGTATCTGGAGGGCAGGATACTTAGAACAAGTAAGTGATACACGGGCTCTTCCAGATCCTAATGAGAATTAGGCTCTTGAAGAGGAAAGAAAGGGATCTGGACTCAGTTGACAGAGGCATCACAGACAAAAATGGAGAAGATCCTCAGGGAAGAAATGAGTCATCCAGTGACAGTCCACTGAGAAACACCCTTCTCAGTGAGTATCCAACTGGATCTTCTTGATGGACTGACTGCTAGAGGTCTTCAAAGTTACCAAAGGGGGTAGTTGAGCTACATGCTAAAAGGAGGAACTCAATTGCCAAAGCTGCGTATGTGGACTTCTTGAACTTTTAGCACCTCAAATGCTTAGAGGGCAACTTCCATATGTCAGGAAAGCAAAGGCTACGGAAGTGGCAGCTATACTGATGGAGTGTGCCATCATGTCCTCAGGAAGTGACTGCCCTTTTAGGTCACAACAATACAACCCTTTAAATCAGTGAGAAGTAATCTGGCAAGATGCCTTCTGACTGAACTTTGTGGAAGAACAGCAAATAAAGAGACACCTGACTCCTGAACAGCCTTGATTCTGTGCACAAAAACTCTCAAGGCCTATCTGATGTCCAAGACAGGCCAGAATTACACTGGTTTTTGAGAAAGTCTGGAGAAAGAAGGTGGGAGACAAACAATCTTAATCATCCAGACCAACCTGAATAGATCCTGTTGGAAGGACTAGAAAAGGTGGGCCTTCCAGTACTGGAATTAACTGTGATAAGAGGACTTATTTGTTGTTTGTTTTTGACAAAGATGAAGGCACAGTCAGCTTCTTATTCTCTCTCCAAGGACGCATCCACAAGCATCTCTCTCTCAAACAACTTCTCATGTAGAATGCTCAACAGGGGGCCACCAGGTATGCCATGTCTCTTGCCCCAAGGTAAAGACCCATATTTTTGCCAGCTTCAAAACTTTACTCCTAATTTTAGAAAACAAACCTTTACAGCCCATGAGTTCTTTCAACCATATGACTACTGCCCCTGAGGGCCATGAAAAGCCTTCATCTTTTTTACAGTAAGTCCTTATGCTGACATTCTTTGTATTTGGGGACACAGAATGGGATGGCAGTGAAACTACAGATGCAGAAGAACCAAAATTTCGTGACTGATCTGGATCTAAACCTGTAAAGTGCAGAACGGGCCTTTGGAATTGTCTGTTGCCAGGAACAGCATTTGCTAACAGTCCTGTTAGTTTTATACCAATTCATGCTGAAGAAAACTATAAATGTCTACTAGCCCTAACTGCACACCCCTAAAGACCAGCTGCTTGGACACCGCGCTAAGGGGAAGGTGTGTATTTATGTCCTGCTTGTGGATTTCCACATGCAGCTGGCTCCCACTGTGAAAACAGGCTGCTGGACTAAATGGGAGTCCAGTCTGATACAGGAAGCCATTTGTTAAAAAAAAGTTAAAATCTGGAGTCAGGTTAGTCTAGTCTCTCCTGTGAAAGTGAAGATAAGCCCAGTATTTAGAGCAGTTAAAGATGCAATTTGGAAGGAACGCCCAATTTTCTTCCAGTAGCAACACATACAGGCGTACTCCTTTTCCAAGATGAGAGAAACGTCTCCTTGCAAAGGGGCATTGCTTTCTACTATATTCTGAGCAGCAATATGTATACAAGCTATACCCATTTGTGGAATCAACAGCAGAATGCTTTCATCTACTCAGCCTACAACAGCTTTTTAGCTTTTTTACACTGCTCACCTGACCATTTCATTGACTCACTCACCAATTCATTAGCCTGGTCTATTGTAAACACGCTGCAGTTTATTCTGCTGCCAACATCAATGTTTGCATCAGTGAATGAGGAGATAAGTTGTTTGCATTCGTTTTGCATTCGGGTGAAAGGGACAGCAATTTCATCATAATAAAGATGCTCTGAAAGGACCCCAAGTAGGCGTGACTGGACAGCAAGAGTGACTGCTTTGTTTTCCTGAAAAAAGACAGCAAACTCAATCATGCAGCTATTCAAATGGACTGTGTTACATATTAAGTGTTGATATTACTGGACAATTACGATTTTGTAAGAACACAAATGCATTTCCAACACATTTTAAAGCATGATTCTAAAGGAAATCTAAAGGTTTTAAGTGTACATATGAAAACAAAGTATCCAAAGAACTAGAGTTGCACTGTCTGCCAACCTTAGAGGACTAGAGGCTTGTACGAGTCATTTTAATTTACTACAAGGGACCCACTATTTCAGTCTCAATCTCAGTGTATTCTGAACAACTTTTTAAATCTCAGCCCATGTGTGTCAAAGTATCAAACATAATCCTGTTGATTACATGTTTTCATAAAGCTGGCAATCTACATATCAACTAACAGTTGAAATGAAAATCTGTATCTTAAATTTGAGGCTTAAATTTGAGGGGGAAATGTGGATTCACAGAATAGTAAGCATCCTACCTTCTGCAAAGCAGCCCACTCACAGATTACTAATGCAACACTAAACCTTTGCAAAGCAGACTTTGAATTCAAGTGGAAAAGGAGTAGCTGGGCCAGTGATTCAGCTGGCTTTATTTCTTGAGAAACTGAGTTCACGCTCTGATCACAAATGCAGCAACAAAGTGCTCCAAGCAATCTGAAAGAGTAATTTTGTATTAGTTTAAACTTCAAGGAACAACAATCTTTACAATCAGGTTTTGTAAAGCTGTAACCTTAAAACTCTGTAAAGGTCATACTATTTTTTAACTTTTTTATTTTATAATACAAGCAGCATATAAACATAGGGCATACTATTTTTTTTTAAATTAATATATTTAGAATAAACTTACTTTGCTGCCATCATCCGGGCTCTCATAACAACATAATCCCTGGTTGCTGGGTCTTCTGCAATGCTTTCTGCGCCTGCAATGTACTCCTGTATCACTTCTTTTGTCTGGGTTGGACCCTGACGTATTTTGCCACCTGCTTTTTCCTGCAAAAAGGATACAGATGTGCTGAATGCACTTGCTGGGCTGGCCCACTGTCACCAGCCACATGGTCCTCTGAAGATCCTTTTGGATCATAGATAGGAGCTACATATTTGCCTGTGTCTTCTACCAGTTTCCCAGAAGGCCAATCTGCACAGATTCATTTCCTGGAAGTCACTGAACATGACCAAATGCATTTGAGCCCCTCTGGGAAGTCCTCCAATTCTGGAAGGCCCGAGGAAGCATGAGGTGTCTGTCTGTGGTCTGAAAGGATTTCCAGAGGACCACATTGCAGATGCACATGAGGGGGGAAAAGGAAGGCGGCCATGGGCTGCATCCAGACTTCAGTTACTTATTCCACTGTATTTGGCTATTTTGGAAAAAAAACCAAGAATATTCTGGAATATTCATGCTTTATTTCAGAATACTGAAATATAGTGGAATAAATAACCAACGTTTGGATGTTCATTAAGCCAGATGGTTGATTCTAATTTCGAGGGGAAACAGTTCACCTGATTTTTGTTCCTGATTTTGGGTTTCTTACAAACAGAACTGGGCAAGAGTCCAATTTGGCACACTGCTAATAAATCACAGGAATGTTTTATACTATAATGCAATAAAGTACTATCAAAGTTATTTTGTATTTATAAAGCACCCTTTTTATGTTATTGAAGTAACAAAAATACCTTTCACAACTAGTATTTCTATAATACTTCTGACCCTTCTGTTCTAATCTTCAGTTTATATCTTCAATGGTATCAAGGTCTAGGATCTAGACCATCAAACCATAAAACATCTCCTGTCACATAATGCAAGTATTTAGTTAGAAGACACTTGAGCTCAAAATGTCATCAGGCAATAAGGTACACCATTCACTTATTTCTAGAAAGCAATCTGAAGAAAGCAGATTTTTTCTCATCCACTTAAGGCACTAAAAGAGCTCTTTCAGTGATTAAAGGAGCAATTCCTTTCTCTGTTATGGGTCTGGGTACCTTAGACTCTTTTCCTTTAAAGACCCTGGGACCACTATTTCACACTACATTTGGGATAAAAAAACCTCAAAGTTTCGCCTTTAAGCCTAGGTCTCACGTAAAATCCTGGCTGTATTTTTACTGAGAGACACACCATGACAACATCTGAGAGCTGTAATCTATGTAATTTCAGATAGTTTGGAAGTGTGCTTCTTCCCTTCAATTACATTACAACATAAATGACGAATGCAAACTACCTTAATGTCAAGGTAGCCAAGAGCAAATTATCAATGATTTAAGTTAATGAAAATAATTCAAGTTAACCAGTGACCTTAAAAATGTAGCTACTTTCTTTTCAGGCACTCTCAAAAGAGATTCAAGTAAATAACCATTTTCTCCCATAAGAATTAATACTTTTCATTCAATGCATCTTGTCTGAATAGAACACCTGGATGGTTGTTCTCAGTCTCATACATTAAGAAAATAGACTGCCAAAGTGTTTGATAGAAGACATGGCACAATTTGATCAGTATTTTGATTTTACATATTCTATCTTTGGACATATATTCCAATGTCCTATCTATCCATTTACCCATCCATCCTGCCCTATACACAAAGGTCTCAGGGTGGATCACAATAATATCAGTAAAAAAACAGATAAATTAGCTGAAATGGGAACAGTGTGGGCATTGGGGGATGATGACGACAGGACACTGTTCTCTCACCTTTAATCTGGCTTTTACTTCCAGCAACATGTTTAAATCAATAGGCAGATGGGAAGGCTGCATCATTAGGCAGAGCCAGGCACCCATCCATGGACACGCAGCTGCGACCACGTATTGCAGAGAAGCCTTCCTTAACAATTCAAGCCATACCTACAAAAGGGAAGGGGGAAATGGCATCCATAAGCAATAACAGCACCTGTTATTCCATACAAGTTCTGTTCATGAATTTAAGACTTCATAACATTTAAAAATACCTGCACAATTAAGAGAAAATATACAGTTCACAATGTACTTTTACACAAGAGTTGATGGACCAAATCTAAATTCAACACTTGGCATATCTAACTTTGATTTTATCAGATTCTTATTATAAGACCAAACTTTATTTTTAGCTATTAAAATCAGGTCACAATCTGAAACCTTGGAACGTTTTACTTGCTATAATTTGTTTTATTTATTTATTTGTATTTCTATCCCGCCCTTATGTAACTATATTGTACTGTTTTGCATTTGTAATGTGCATTTTTCTGTTTTTGATGAGGCCTCTTTAAAAACTTTTACATTTTCAAGATAAATAGAACAACCCAGATCAAGTCAGTTTAAAATGCTTCAGCTGAAACAAAAGCTAAATAGTACAAGGAAAGATTACATTTTTAAAAGATGCATACCTTGTGTATCAGTTCCAGAATTTCTTGATTACTTTCTAAAATACAGAATTGAAATATATGTCTTAACATTTCCTGCAAAATTGGAGTAAGCCAGGCTGCAGAACTCTAGAAATAAAGCAGCAAAGTACATTATTTTTAAAAAAGAATAATGAGAAACATGCAAAACGTATTGTGTTAAGATACTTAAAAGGTATTAACTTTTTAAATACTGCTTTTATTAATTCAATTTTAAATGTCTGTTGTGGAAAATTCAATAATTAAAAAAACTTTAATCATCTTTCAGAGGAAAGAAAGCATCTGCATGATAAAAACAAATCAAAATTTCTCAATTCCCTTTTCCTAACAGGGAAAAAAAAGCAATGTTTTTACACTATGAATTATATTTCTATAGTGTTGTTCTGTCAAAAATTGTATCATGGTAGAGGTGCAGCCAAAGCCAGCATTGGACAGAGTTTCTGGGTTACCTAATCTGAACATGCTGATTCTATTTTTACCATAAACTACTTCAGATTGGAATGGCCAAATGTAGGAACGCTTTGTTTTCCAACATACTACTTCAGCCCGTAGTATGTAATTAGGTAACATCTGGGCAGGTGCACCTGTACTGTCAGAAGGCATTTACAGCATAGAAATACCCCCTGCATGCCCAGAAGTTGCCTAATTACATACTAGCTGTAGAGCACCAAGTTGTGCTCCAGAAGCTCACCTTACCCCAACTCACCTGAAAGCATCCAACCAGCGAACATTCACACCTCTGCCAGCTGGGGAGCACTAGCAGCTCAGATGGCCTCGAGATGACTGCAACTGTGCAGAGTGCCAGTGTTGTCACAGCAACAACGCTGATGCACACAAAGTCATGGAGGGTGCCACACATAAGATGTCGGTGCCCAGAAGAGGACCGGCCTGGCTATCAAACAGAGGTAAGTGTTCCATCGCCCAGAGGGTAGGCTAACATTGGCTAGTGCTCGCAAACCCGAGCGCTAATCAATGTTAATTGATTGCAACACTCTTTCCCATCCATGGGACAGGATAAGAAGTGTGAAATTGCCCCAGGTCCCCCAGTGCAAGTCAGACAGGACACAATATACTGTTACCTGATCTTCTGTGGATAACAAGGTGAACAAAGTTTCCAAAGCTGCTTTTCTAACTGAAGATATTGTATGATGCAAGAATGGCCATACACGTGGCACTAGAACTGTAAGTGGCTGCTGAATACTAAAATTTAAAAGGAAATAAATAGGAGAAGGGTCACACATTAATCTGATTTATTTACAAATTTGGTAAAAATGAAGACACTGTTATCTTTATTATGGAAATCTAAGCCCACTGCAGGAACTATCCACACACCCTGGTCTGGTTCAGAAGGTGAAAACAAGATGTTTTGGAAATGCACTAGAGTTACCCACAAGCTTCTGTTCCTTAAACTCTGTCCTGTAAGATGTTGGGAATCGGTGTGATCCTGCTGTGTTTCTACAGCACCAGCATCAAATCTGCAGCTTCAGTAAAGTGCTCAGAAGTTGTGCTATCTGTTGGCTTGATGTTTAAGGTGCCTAATATCTTGTATATAAGAGCAGGAAAATCTCCATTTGAAGCAGATGAAAAGTGAAGGAGATAGAGGACCTTCTTCCCTAGTATCCAAAGTCAACTGCCAAGGCTTTCTGATTCTAATGAAGCTCTAGCAGATTGAAAGTATCCAGGTATGTCTTATCTATGCATGAGTGATCTTGATTCTGATAAGACTCAGTTTGATTGAGAGCAAAAGGGTAGCCGATCTGCTCAGAGCCCCCCTGTAAGAACCAAACTGCTGAACCATCACTCTTTGGAATACCAAGAGTGAGGCAAGCCCCTGACAGCTGTTGTTAGCCCCCCTTCCCTAGGAACAATGCTTAGGCATGAGGTGCTTATGTTCTTACTACTTATGGGGGAGAGAGGAGAGGAAGAAGCAATCTTTAAATTAGTCTTAGATGCTCCCACCTTAACTGCTGTTTCATTAACTTGAACAAGTCAAGGACTGTAGGAGAAATTGCTCCTCTCAATACTCCCCCTGCCACTTTAGATGTTGCTTGGTACTAGACAGCAACACTTGAGTAGTAACTAGTTCAAGAGTAGTAACTAAGGGCACTTCCCCCAGGCACCTGTCAATAAGAAGCTGTATCCATGATGAAATTCGGCACAAAACAAAATACGGGTGCTCCTTAGAAAGCAGGCCACAATTCCTGCAAACTACACTGGTGAGAAAAGTAATGAATACTTGGGCATGACCATGAGAAGGCCACTCTTGATCTGGAGTTGACTGAAAGGCTACAAACTGGGATTGGGCTGCCGTGTGTCAGGAATGTCTTGGATGTGGAGTGACATTTGGTAGATGGTCCTGATGCCAGTGGAGCAGAACGTCAGGACAGTCAATACCACAGTTCTAGGACTAGACATATCCAGCAAAGTTTCCAAGCAAGGCCTAGGAGGCCTTGAATGAAAGTCCTTTATTTACACACCCACCCAAACCTACACAACACTTTGCATTTTTAAAAAAATTGAAAGCAGTTTACTGGAAAAACTAAAAAGGGTAAAAACACACGCAGAGTGACAAGAACATCTAAGAAACACATTAAAAACTGGGTAGGTCAGGGATGAAGCAAACATTCGCACAGGGAATGCTCGAGTAAAGTCCAGTCTTGAATAGTTGCTTATGATTTCTAAGTGTAGGTACCTCACAAATAGCACAAGGAAGGACATTCCAATGGGAAGTGTAGTTACTTCACAGAAGTCTACCACAACTGCGAGCCATTATATGGTGGCATTTTATATTATGTGAAACCTGTAATAAGAACTCTTGAGATGATCTCAAAGGTCTCCCAGGATTGTAGCAGGAGATGCATTCTTTAAGCTACCATAGTCAAAAGTTATAGTTCTGGGTTGGCACTCTCGAAGGTTGGATTGGGTGGAGGGCATGGAATACAACCCATAGTACGCCTTCCCTCCTGATACAACTTATCAGAAACCAGGATTGTCCTCCATAACGTGCTTCACAAGAATACAAACATAAAGTTAATAAGCCATAGAGAGGCCAGAAAAAGCTACCACTGCACATTGCTCTGGAGGAATATTAAGACAAGGGCTTCAAAAAGGTGCCCATCCAAGTAAGACCCCCAATCCCTGTATTCTCACAAACACCCAACGAGAGGGAGAGATTGACTGAAATATGGGAGTGGCCATAGCACACCATCTTTCTGAACACAGTATTTGCACTTGTGTTCCTGCCATATAATCTTTTTTTTACTTCCTTAACCCCTTCCATATGGAGAGGCAGCTGGCTTAATATAGCTTTTAATTTGATTTAAATGGTAACATGAGTTCTACATTTATACAAATCAACTACAGGCTTCTTTTCCCTTTCTTTACAATCTTAAAAACACAAGATGTCACCCTAAGAAAAGGATAAGGATCTTTCAGTCAGAAAATATTAAGCTTCACTTGATTACCTGCATTTTCGAACCTGAGAATAAGTCAAAAGGGACGAAAGAAGGGTCATTATACTGTTTGTGGAAGCTGTTAAATCATCCAGTTCTAGGAGTGCATCCCACAGCACATTAAGAATAAAGGGTACCTAAAGTGGAAGTACAGATACACAAAACAGTCAAGCAAAACTACTTTCACAAACTGATGGTCTTTGTAATACTGGGACTTTTGTGCAGAAAGAAGTTCACCAAACCCAGTTTTGCAGCTTTATTTTATTTATTTCTTTATTTATTTACATTTATATGCCGCCCCATACCTGAGGGTCTCTGGGCGGCTCACAACATTTAAAAACAGACATTTAAAAATTATATCAGCCACAAAATCAGAAAGAAGTTTAAAAATGCAACTTTAGAAAAATACAAAAATAGTTAAAAGCAACAGTAACTTTCAATGGTGGAAGTGTGGGGGACATTTAACCAAAGGCCTGAGTGAAGAGGAACGTTTTCACTGCCCTCCTAAATAGGAACAAAGAAGGGGCCTGACACACCCCGAGGGGGAGACCATTCCATAGCCTGGGGGCCACTACCGAGAAGGCCCTCTCCCGGGTGCCCACCCGCCTAGCTACTGAAGGCGGAAGGATCACCAGAAGGGCCTCCCCTCCAGATCTTAAAACACGGGCAGGTCGATATGGGAGAAGGCGCTCCTTTAGATATCTGGGGCTCAAGTCATTTAGGGCCTTATAAGTCAGAGTTAGCACCTTAAATTGGGGTCGGTAGTGAATTGGCAGCCAGTGCAGTTCTTTTAAAACCGGCATAATATGTGTCCGGCTAGGTGTTCCTGTCAGCACTCTAGCAGCTGCATTTTGCACCAGCTGCAACTTCCGAACCGTCTTCAAGGGAAGCCCCATGTAGAGCGCGTTAAAGTAGTCCAACCTGGAGGTTACCAGAGTGTGGATAACTGTGGCCAAGTCATCTCTGCCCAAGAAAGGTTTCAGTTGACGTACCAGCCGTAGTTGGGAGTAGGCACTCCTGGCCACGGCCTCCACCTGAGCTTCAAGTGTTAGTGCAGAGTCCAGGAGCACCCCCAAGTTACGCACCTGTCCTTTCCTGGATATTGTAACCCCTTTAATGCATCCTACTCACTTTCTGTGGCTGAAGGTGGACAAGGCTTTCTACTACCGGTACTAAAGATGCCGCAGCAACAGCTCTCACATCATCATCTAGATCCTGGAGACCTTCGGTTATTGCTGGCAAGACTTTAGGCAACAATGTATCAATTAGGTCCTATAAAAGAAAAATTTGTTTTTTGTACCACCCAGAAACTGCAAGTGAGACTAAAGAAAATACTTATATTGAAAAAGAGTCAGTCACTTTAGGTCAACAAATGGAAATTAAAGAAAGGTTCAGTAATTAAAAGAAGGTTTTAACAACACACAAAACTGTCCTTCTAAGTCTGTAAATGGCTAGCAGCCACAGAAGGCTGAGCCAGGCAACAGATGGATCCCCCCAAAAGGAGGGTTTAAGAAAAGGAATATTCTGTGAATGTCAACTGAGTATTTGGGTGAAAGCAGCTGAGATGCAGAGATTAGAGTGCCCGCCTCCACCAAAAACCCCCCCAAAAGACTGACATATGAAGCAACTAAATAATTTAATTACCTACCAGTTTGAACTAAATATCCTATAAGAAACTGGTTAAATTTCCTCCAGTTTGTGTAACAACCCTGGCCCTATCCCAGGTTCCCATTCCTTTTGCTACTGAGGGTGATGGTACCACCAGGAGGGCCTCCCTTAAAGATCTTAAGGCACAGGCAAGTTGATCTGGAAAAAGGCATTCCTTTAGATATTTACAGCCCAAGTCATTTAAGGGCTTATAATTTGAGATCCTCACATAACACACGTCATCTTAATACCATTGGTTTCTACACATCCAAAATCATAAAAAAAATATGAACTTACCTGACGAACTGCCAAAGCATACTTTATTCCTAGCAGGCCACCATGCCTCACTTCCCACTGTTCCTGTGCAAGTAATTTGAGCAGGATAGCCACAGTTTTATGAACTCCACTCTCACTCATATGTTTCAGCACAACTCCCAATGTCTGAGCGCAGGTCTCTCGTACTGGTGCCACAACCTAAAGTCCAAAAGAAGACACACTGGCTCAAAAGAATAGTAGAAAAGCATTCCAAACTAGGTCGAGTGCAAAAAGGTATAATTTCTATAGTCAATATTATACTTACCTCGTCTGAAACAAAATCACCAAATCTGTCTAATGCAAAAACACATAGAAGTCTGATAGCCAAGTCTTCCAGCCAGTCTTGATGTTGCTGAGTCATCTGGAATTGGTTTTTAAAAGTAAAATTTAGAGTGGCCATGTACTGAAATGGTTTCAGTCTTTCATTTTCAAAATGTAAGCTAAATATGCAGAATCAATTCCAAGTTGTTCTTGTAGAATGTCATCCATTTAGGGCTACTAGCGAGCTACAAGCAAAATTTAATTCCATACGCACTGTGGCAGTGGAAGTTATAAGAAAAAACAAAACATTTCTAGTTATTGCAAAGCATGCAAAAATGTTATCCCACATTACTAGTTGGTTGAATTTTTATTCTGAAAAACAAGAACATTCTGGAAAACTATTATTTATTTATATTTATATCCCATCCTATACCTGAAGGTCTCAGAGCAGGTAACAACATTTAAAATCAAATACTGTATTTTCTGGCGTATAAGACTACTTTTTAACCCAGGAAAATCTTCTCAAAAGTCAGGGGTCGTCTTATACGCCGGGTGTCGTCTTCTATATTTTAACTGGAAAGTTGGGGGTCGTCTTACACGCCCAGTCGTCTTATACGCCGGAAAATACGGTATATTAAAACAGCATATATTAAATATATTTTAATATATTTTAAAAAGCATATATTAAAACAACAGTGTCTGCTAGTGGAAAGGGAGAGTGTGTTCTCATTTAACTGAAGACCAGAGTAAAGAGATGCGTATTCACCGCACTCCTGAACAAACACAGTGAGGGAGCCTGACACACCTCAAGGGGGAAACTATTCCATAGCCTGGGGGCCGTCACTGAGAAGGCCTTCTCCCAGGTGCCCACCCGTTTCACTGTGGGACAACCAGGAGGGCCTCCCCTCCAGATCTTAAGGCATGGGTAGGCTGATATGGGAGGAAGCATTCCTTTAGATATTTGGGGAACAAATACAATTAGTGTTCAGACTATTACAGAAATAGGTCTGATGTGTACACATAAGATACTAATTTAGTAACAGTACCATTACAGATGGCACCCAGAATTTCTGATGTACTTCTAGCATGTCAAGATCAAAATTCTAATCCATCTTCCCCTTGTTGTGCTAGCTTCAGCTTTTTAAAAAAAATGTGCATGCGGATTTAGATATGAACCTTCATCTGTAAATTTAAAGTGGCATAGTGTATTTTACTTTTTCATTCTATAAAAAGTTTAGATCAGGTCTTGGGACAGAAATTCTGAGTCACTTTAGTAGCCATTAGTCTTTGAAAATAGCAAACATTAGTTATATTCAAATATTTTTTTCTAAAAAGTCTATTTTTCTGTTCAACTCAAGTTCCAATATTTGTAATCTTCATATTATTTTTACAGTTACTGCAGTTTATATTACTACTGAACAGTATATATTTAACACTTGATAGGAAGAAAGCAATAATTAAACCACAGAACTGCAAAAATAAAGCAAGGCAATCGAAAAAGTTCAGTAATTACAAATAGAACAAAAAGCCTATACTGGCATAGATATTAACTTATTTTTCTTAGAAATCCCCCGCAATATGCAATTTAATACCAAATAATTTGACAACTTAATATTAGAAGTGAATGCAGCAACAGTGACAATGTCTGAGGGTTTGTATACCTCTTCTATTGTGCTGTCTCCTATTTTACCTCCACTTTTCCCATGAGCCTTAAGTACTTCTCTCAGTCCAATTCCTGCACCATGCCGGATCTATGAAGTTGCAAAAATTAAAAAAAAAAAGACTAAGGTTTTAGACATTAAAGGGGAAAAATTCTAACTCCAACCTTGATAAATCAGTTCAGCACTCATAGTGAATAACCCTTTTTTAGGCATATATGATGACTCAGCTTCCCCTATAAATAATATAGCACTGATCAGCTGGGTCCTCTTTCTCATGGAAGCCCGTCAGAAGCAAAAGTGACAAAGAAGGATGGATGAAATAAGCACTGGCAAGCATTCACTGCCAATGCTAGATGGGATTAACATTAGTCACTGCAGTAGACAGCATCGCTGCCTGGATCAGGGCTTGTATAGCCCTTTGTTACAAGGAATGGCACCTGGAATCGCCAGGTTCTGTTATGGCCCACTCTACAAGGTCGCAATCCTCAAGCACCACCTTCAGTGGGGAGGCCTTGATTGAGGAGATCTGCAGGGCTGCTGCCTGGAGTTACCCGTCCACCTTTATGAAACACTATAAGCTGGACAGTTTCTGGGCGGTGGATGCATCGTTTGGCCGCTGTGTCCTACAACCGCCAGGTTCTGAGGTGGTAAGGAATACTTGGAAATCTAAAAAAGATTTCCCCAAGCCTATACTAAAGCTTGCACAATCTTTCTAATGCTGGTACACACAAAGAGCATCAGTCCTTAAGATTAAATTACCTACAGAGAAATAAACAACAAATGAAGCTTACTAACTGCACTGTGGAACTGGAAACCTGGCTAGAAAAACAGCACACGTTCCATATAAAGTACAGATTACTTTCAGCACAGAATTAGCAAAGAGAATAAGAAAAGATTACCTCCCATGATGGATTAAAGAGATCATTGCATACTTCTTCACAAAAACTTTCTAGAGGCCATTCATTGGTCTAAGAGAGGCACAAATCATAGTTAATCATCACTTTGCTTTTTTTAAATCAAAGGACTATTGCTCAATCTTATATTAAAATGCACCTTACTCTATATTTTAAATAGCTATTTAGTAGTGCAACAGCAGAATGCTACAATACTTCTCACCAATTTAAGTAAATTAATCTTAAGAATGCAGCTAGAGCATTTTGCCTTAGCGTTATAAATACAAAGACCGTTTAGAGAACGGAAGAAAGCAGCCCTGATGTGCTTGTTGCCCCACTATTGTAAATGGTTGAAAAAACAGCAGAGGATACCAAACAGCATTAGCTTATAGCAATGGAAGCAAACAAACAACATAAGCTTAGCTGCATTTACACACAGTAAAGAGAAATAATACAAAAGCAGCTTAGAGATGGTAGCACCCATACATCAGGTGTCTCCAATTCAATAACAGTCAGAAAATGCACTTCCAAAGTGTACTCTCTGGCCTTTAGTGTGGATAAAAGATGGGATGGTCCACCAGTGAACACCAGGTCCACCAGTGAACACCAGGGCCAGGCAAAGCAGTACTGAGGCCAGCCTCGCTAGCCTCCCTCCAGCAGCAGGTCCAGCTGCTGAGGTGAGCCTGCAGCAAAAGGCTGCTTTTCCTAGCTACCCTTCCCTCCCTCCTATGGGGGCAGCTTGTGGCAGTATTATCTGAGGTTTTTGGTTACCAACAGTAGATGCTGGAACATACCCCCAACAGATACAGGGGAACACCTGCATTACCAACAATAGGGCTGCTCTTGAGTTGCCTTCTTTTTTTTTTTAATGTGTGTGGATTTAGTTTGGAAAAGTCAGACAGGTACTTTATCCACTCGGTGCTTCATTGATCCTTGCCTGTGCTATCAATTTAATGTGTTTTGAGGTTTTACCTTACCTCTTCTGGAGAATTCTCTAGCAAGACTTTAGATTCAACAGCAGGTTGGCCAATGATAACATTTGAAATTTTTCTTCTCTTTTCCTCTGGCTCTCCATCAGTGCTGTCATTGCTAGAAGAGAACATTGAAATGTTTGTGAATCGTGCCACTTAAAAATATCATTAAAAACCATCTAAGCTACCATACACATTAGAGGGCTGCCGGGGGCAGCTCACTCACTCGCCCGCAAATTGTTCTGTAATGAAGGAATTGGTGCCGATGCCAGCCATGCAAAAATGAAACAGGGTGTTGCAAAACAAGGCAATGGCAAACATTTCTTGCCATAGCTAGAAGGCAATAAAGGCAAACGTCAATATATAACATCTGGCTGGATCTGAACTGGCCCATAGGCCAATCCAGATTTACTCCTTTACAACCAACAAACACATTTCTAAAAACAGTTTTATACTGATGGATAAATTTGTATTAATGTCCTATCTATATTCTGTAGTCTCACGGTAGGTTAAAACAATTTGAATATATAAAAACAATAATTAAGAACAGTTAAAAGCTGTGCAATACATAGATGTCACTTCAACTAAAGGCACAAGAGGCATGTCTTCACTAACTGCCTGAATGCACAGGGCGACAGCACGATGCACATCAGATGGAAGGCTGTTCCACAGTCTTCAGGCTTTCCCAGGGAAGGATCCTCATTCCTTTAAGTTAGGGATGTGCCAAACGGGGGAATGTAGTTAACTATAGGAACAAACCGCACAAAACTGGGATGTCTGGTCCCAAAGCAAACTGAACCAGGGTGATTTGATGGTTCAGTTCCCCACATTGCATTCTGGCCTCTTCCGGCTTCCTTCACCAATTGGGCCCCATGTGGCCCGCTAGTCTACTGTGCCTCACCATCCCCCCATCATACAAGTGAGATCCCACTTGCTCCCCAATTGCATTTGAGGCCTTACAGTAACTGGATGCATGTACTTGCACTCACTAGACCTTCTGGAAAGATTACTAGCCTAGAAGACAACACTCCAGCTAGGCCCAAAGGTGGCAGACAAGAGTCCATTGATGCGATCACGGGATTTGTGATGAAAAAAAAAACAATGGATCAAATTACAATTTTTAGTTTGTGCACTTCCCTACTTTAAAGGTGGCAGCACTTTTTATTCCAAAAAAAGAAAACTCACTCACAGCCTTGGTGAAATACTGTTCTAGGTGAATCTTGGAAATGGGCTTATTATTTATCATACCCTGTACAAAAACAAAAATTCTCCTCTCCCTCCACATTGGCATTCCACAACCATTTTCATGCTCACTTCTTTGGACTTCTCTGGATCCTCTTAATGATTTCAAAGTTTTCCTCAAACTTGCTGACACCCTCCTCTTACACACAAGTGAAAGCCTTTATCTTGAAGCTGAGAACAAAGGGCCTTACCTTTTTATTATAACATAGATTTTCCCTAGCTGGAACCCTATTATTGATTTATAATTTCATCAGCCCTTGTCAGCTGCAGTCCAAAAATATGTGAAGTAAGCTTGCCGAAAGAAACGGTTGATATATTTAACTGAAAATGATAAGAAATTTCCAAACAGCACTGTACCTTTTCTCATTGGTTTCTACTGTGTCTCTTGATCTCTGTTTGGCAAACAATTTGGCCATCCTTTTAGCTTTATTCTTTTGTCTGCTACTCATACCAGTTCGAAATTCTGAATCAATCAACTCGGCAGCTTGAAGGGCCTGAAAAAAATATAAACATTCAGTGTTACATTTAGCTGCTACTGGATAATATAATCACTGGAAATTAGCTACCATCTTTGCATAAGGAGTACCAGGTTATTCTGACTTTATGACTAAACTTTAACAGAAGCTAGAACCTACTATGCCCCATCCCCTACACGGTTTATGATTTTTTTCAACGTATGTTGCTTACCACATACATATCTTCCCAAAAGTGAAATCACAACGAAAGAGTAGGCTAATGGCATTCAAACCTGTTTGGAAGGGGGTAAAGAGGTCCCAGGTCCTGTTTGTACTTGGCTTTACTCTGGAATGCATCCCAGAATAGGGACCTGCTGTCCATGTGCCAGTGCAGGCTACAGCAGGCCCCAAGCAAGACCTGCCAGAGTCTGCAACATCATGCGGACAACAGACCCCTATCCTGAGATATATTCCAGAATATGGTTAAGTGCCAACAGGCCCCTGGTGTACTAGATGAACCACCTAGCGATCCCTGGCACTCCTCATCACAGGGGCTATTAAGGAACGAATGAGCATCATAAAACTGCCAGGAAAGTCGCCTGTTTCTTAAAACCCCGTGTGCCAATGCCCAGGATCACTGGATGCTTCACTCAGCAGTCCCAAACTTATTTATACCCCTTTGAAAAGGTCTCAGTGCTTGTTCACACAAAGTATCGTCTAAATCTGAATGTTTGATGACAACTGAAGCAAATCCATTACACACACACACACACACAGAGAGAGAGAGAGAGTGAGAGAGAGAGATCTACTCCAACAACCTGCAATTTTACCTACAGGCTGCTTATATGCAAGAAATGATGAAGTTGGAGTGTAGTCCAAATCCTCATCATTGAACAAATCTTCTGTATTCATTCCAATTGCAGCTCCCATATCAAGTCCAAGCTTCTTTTGGAGCAATTTCCTTTGCCGTGCTATCCTCTCTTTGGCATCGACTTCACCTTTAAGCAGAAAAGAGAACAGTTTTTAAAAGTATTTCTAATAATCAAATCATCACTACCCTTTAAGTAAAAATTCCTATAGAAATAATCTTGGTTTCATTCTTCATTTTAATTTCTTCATGCATTCTATCTGTTTGCATATTTGCTTGATGTAATACTGTTTTAAGTAGCTCACTTATGCGTAACATTTACATACCCCTTGATTAAGTTAAAAACAAGAAATGTGCTTGAACACAAATGGCTGGTTTGGTTCACAATGAACCCAAATGGGTCATGAGGTGAACCACTCTAACCCAAATCAGAACCTGTGCAATCTATGAATTGATGACCCCATTTCCACCACGGCACCCATTAGGGACACACTTGTTTCCACTGCACCTTGGGAAATCCGGATCATATGGGTACTTTTTGGCCTTTAATCTGGATTTTCTGTAGACCCCACTAATGGGGTCTACAACTGGGTCTTCAGCCAGAAAATCCGGATTAAAGGGAGCCTGTTTCCACGTTACTTTGGCAATGGGGTCTAGAGGAGGCTAGGGGGAGGGGGCAACCTTGGGGGGGGGGAGCCCCAAAACATAAGCTTCAAAGTCATTTCGAAGTCACTCCGAAGTCACTTCAAAGTCACTTTGAAGTTTACTCCGAAGATCAGCACAGACTTCAAAGATGCTCCAAAGCTATTTTGAACAGACTTCAAAATGACTTTGAAGTTACTTTGAATTGACTTCAGAGCCGCTTCGGAGATTGCACCCCTTGTCCCCCCAAACACCTGGGGTGACAGGCAGACTCCACATGGGTAGATCTGGATTTCCAAATGGGTGCTCTGGTGTTTCCATGGCAGGGAGGCTAGCACCCATTGCTATTGGGTGCTAGACCACCCATGGAAACACATTGGGTACCCATTCCCTAGATTCGGATCTTCTTAGTTCCGGATTAAAGGAGCGCAGTGGAAAAGCACCCAATATGGGTGGAGGTGGGGGTGGTTGAACCAACAAACTATTTGTCAGATTCCCACCTTGTCTGCTCATTTTCCAACCAAATTCCAAACTTTTAAGGGGTTTGGCCCAAAAATGACTCTCATAATCCCCACATTTCTGTACAATTAAGCATGTCTCTTTTAAAAATCTCAAACTCATTAAAACATAAGAATATGTTCAAAACTTGAACATGATGAACAGATGGAAAGGGAAAAAATAAGAAGGCTCAATTATTTAGCCTAGGACAGCAAGTAAATTGTGAAAAGGCACCTAAAAGGCGTTACTAATTCCATAAATTAGATGCCTCCACCCAGAATGCCCAATTACATATAGTTGGAGGATGTCACAATGTAGTAGCTGCAGATAGTCTCTCATTCATCTAGAGAAACCT
Organism: Aspidoscelis tigris stejnegeri; assembly: GCA_023333525.1. NCBI lineage: Eukaryota > Metazoa > Chordata > Lepidosauria > Squamata > Teiidae > Aspidoscelis > Aspidoscelis tigris. The sequence goes on along the minus strand of JALMGA010000002.1, from coordinate 81,565,036 downwards.
GCCAAGTAAGAGCTTAAGATGTCTGTACAAACATCCATTTATCTTGTGTATATAATGCACACAATATTAATCTTTATTGCATCCACCTGCAGTGTTTGAACATTAAATTTCTGCCTCTGAAATACTGATATCTGATCATTTTATCAATTCACTATGCATTTTATCCATTCACAATTATGCTTTTTGTGAATTTTTCTGATTGTTTGGTTGTTCAGGGTCAAAAAGGTAACCCAATGAGACATTAGACAAGGTTAAATATACATAATTCAGGTTAGTACATATAATAATTTCTGACAAGATAGATTCCTGAACTGGGACCAAGCAGCACTGAAGCACTTAGCAGATCATGTCAAGGCCACCTCTGTCCCTCATCTAGCAATACTTCCAGGTTGTTGCTCTCTTGCCTAGTTTGTTAATTGCTTGTTCCCATTTTCAAATGACTTTTGTACTTCTGGCATCCAATATTGTGCAATCTCTTGTACTTTCAATATTTTTTAATTATAATTGGTTTATATTATTGTTGCTTTGCTAGTGGTGGATCACCTTGGGTATTTATAGAAAAAAGTGATAAACTGAAGTAACAACACAGCATAATAGCCCCCAAAATGCTACAAATAAGATGAAGTAATAACAACCACAGAAATACCAAGACAAAACGGTTTTTCAAGAATTAGAAAAGTGTCACAAAAGAGATTAAAACAGTGTCGCTTAACTATACATCACATATAAAAGCTTTAAGGCAACAAATACCAGATATATCCTCTTGAATTTCAAACTCTGCCCCAGCAGATCCAAGAAGAGAAGCACCATGCTTTAAAAGCCGGCAGATATCAAAACGGTCAAAACGCAACCGATCAGAGGCAGATGACTCTTCAACTGGACTTTCACATCCACATTCTAGTTAAAAGAAAAACACAGAATGAGATTTAAACTGTTCTGAAGCAACCATCTTGCAAATACAATACTGACTTAACAAACTTGTACTTACTGATGTCTAACAAAATACACACACACTCATATTATGCCTACTTCTTAAGTTCTTGAGGCAGCTAACAAATTCAAAATGTCAACTAGAAGCAACATCAAATACTTTAAAGAAGAATATTACTGCAGAGCAGATTTAGAAATATGGATGCAGAGCATTTAATGCAACTATTTTACAATAAGAAACTTTGGCTGAGATGAATCAACTAACCAGACACTCCACACATGGTGAATGAGGCTGTGACGCCCATGGCCAGCGGCCACCAGTTGCGAGCCCCAGCTGGGTATCCAACTTCCTCCAGTCCAGCCACTACAGCCACTGACTTCAAGTTCCCTTTTTAAGTAGGCTTCTTAGCCTTTTTTCTCTTCAGCACCGAGCTTCTAACTCTAGTTACACTGTTACCATTATGTTACTATGACACTTCCCCCCCTCCCTTGAGCGTCTGAGCCAGTATCAGGCCTCAAGCAGAGTGTCTTTGAAACAAGTGTATCTTTATTTTGTTTACAACTCTTATGTCAGTTCAACTTTAGCACAAGCAGTTCACAATAACTTATTTTCTTAACTCAGGACCCTGCCTAATCCCTATCTAGATTCTCCTCAGGACCCGGATCTGTACTGTCTAACTCGGTGATGGCCAACCTATGACACGCGTGTCACAGGTGACACGCCAAGCCTTTTTGGGTGACACACATGGTCACCCTGGCACCTGGACGTGTAGTGCTTGCTTGTTCTTGAAGTGTATGAAATATCAACTTTCAATTGAAGATTTAGCAACAAAAGTCACTAATGTAAAGAATTATTTGTTTTTGCTTTTAATAAAATACATATATCAAAAATATAACTTTTTTACTAGAACTACAAATATCACAAAATTATGGATATTTCTAGATGTGACACAGCACCCGAGTTAAGCTAGGTTTTCTTGCAAATTTTGACACACCGAGCTCAAAAGGTTCGCCATCACTGGTCTAACTTCTTCCTAAATCTAGCCCCAGTTACAGAACAACGGCTCTGACAGGAAGGCCCTTTTTATAGTCTCTGCCAGGGTTCCATCCCTTCTGATTGGCTAGTTTCTCTCTGGGCTGCCCCCCCTTTCTTCAATATGCTAATTGAGCTGGGCTTAGCCTCTCCTTCTCTGTTTACCAACCCTCCTGGTCAGTGCCATTTACCCTTAGCACATTTTATAACATAACCACATAGGCAATTAAAGATACTACAAGTGTATGAATCAAGCCTGCGCTCCACAGAGGCCTCCCCAGCTTAATGCTTTCTTATGAATGAAGCATTCCAGTTCAAGCAACTTAATACTTTCTTGACCTAGAACCCCCACCCACCAAGTGGACTAACACTGAACATATACTCTAAAAGTAGTAAATGTCTTATATCTCCAATTATACAATGAAAATATGCCTCTCATTCAAAGACTGAAACTAATTTGGACTAAGTGCCACACTGTTCTCCATCTCTGGTTTCACCTACAGTTTCTTGCCCTCACATGCCTACAGCCTTCATGGGAAAAAAACCCCCAACACTTAGCAAAGTTGTCTATCATATGTTAAAATTCTTTTTTACTTCACAAAACGCACTCAAAAGAAGAACAGCAAATACTAAGCATTTCTGGAACAAACATTTAAAACTGGCTATTACTCACGCAACTAACCCATTCTTTTTATTCTCTCAGCAACTATCATGCTTAAGGCCACTCAACAATTGAAAATCTGATCCTATCACCACCAGTCAAATCTACAGGTTTAATACCAATCATACTACTTACCACTATGCTATCAGAACTCAAAGCTTTGAAGCTTCCTTGAATATCCTCTAATAGAAAAGGAGTACCATTTTGATCAGCAAACTATTCAATTCCAGAGTAGACATCAAGGAAGTTTCAGCAAAAGTTACTCAACACTGGTATCTCGCTAAAATTATGTCAGGACATTTTACACACATTTTCATATATTCATGCATTTATTCGCTTATACATCCATGCAACTCATATATCCTGTACAGCAGGCGTCCCCAACCACAGACTGGCACCAGACCACTGGGTGTTTTTTTTTGCCAGACTGCAGCACTGGATTGGCTGGTGGGCAGGGCATGTGGCAACAAGGTGAGCAGTGGCCTGGTCTGCCAGTGGCAGTGGCTGCTGAGGCAGAGAAGGGAAGGAAGGAGTGGCGGAGGGAGGGAGCTAACAAAGATGCCAGCAGCGTCTGAGACAACTGGCCTGAACTTGGGTACTGCTGCCGGCTGAAGCCAGAGGGAGCCGAGCCAGCCAGCAGCCCAAGCATGTTGGGGCCAGATGAGTGGAAGCCCAGCGGTGTGGTTGTGGCTACGGCCACCACCGTTGTGGCCACGGGTGCAGGGGCCCGCTGGTGTTGGGGGAGGTGGCAGAGCCTGGCCTGGGGGGACATGAAACAGCAGGGACTGCCACTCAGGGCTGGGGGTGTGGGAGGGGGCAGCAGCCGGCAGGGGCAGCCTCAGCCTGGCAGAGACTGGGACTCTGATGTGCCGCCCAAGAGGCAACTCAAGCTGCCGGGCGCGGCCGAGGGAGGAGGGGGAGGTGCCAGTGTCAAGCTGGAGGAGTGGCTCTACTCAGCCCCCCCCTCCCCAGGTTCCCTCAGGTGTCCCTCCCGCAAGACATGCCGGAAGGTCAGTCACCCAACCCCCTCCAGAACCCTGCCCCATATGACCAAACCCCACTGGGCCATGGAAAAATGGCCTTACTCAAAGCCAGTCCCTGGTGCAAAAAAAGGCTGGGGATCCCTGCTGTACAGATTGCAATAAACCTTCCTTTGGAATATACTGCTGAATCTGTGTTTGCTGGGAACTTCTGACACGCAAATCTGTTGTGTCTAAGCCAGAGAGAATTCAGCTAGTTTTGTTAAGCACTAATTCTCAATATATTAATCTATGATCAAGAGAAATATCTCCCTGTGTTGGAACTGCATCCAACATACGGGTACGTATTTCCATTTACAATGGTCATGTTATTATGTAGCAGGCTTTTGGTCATTCATCACCAAGATAATAATAATAATAATAATATTTATTTGTATACCGCCCCGTGGCGAACCAATCCGGGCGGTTAACAACAATAAATGTAATAAAAACATCATATAAGAATAAAACGTTATAGTCCCTCCCCCCCTTAAAAAATAATTAAACAATATGACAAATTAAAATACAGTATCAAAAATATAAAACATAATTAAACGGACTAACAGCCCGAGTGTTGCTCCAGAGCTCCTCAACCAATACTTATGATGGGGCCACAAGGGGTATGAGGGGGTCAGGGAGCCCGAGCTGGGATGGTTAATCTGAGAAAATTAGTCTGGAAAGGCCTGCCGGAAGAGAGCCGTCTTGACAACTTTTTTAAAGCTGTCTAGTGATGTCAACTGACGGATCTCATCTGGCAGGTCGTTCCAGAGTTTGGGGGCGACAACAGAGAACGCCCTCTGGGAGGTCGCCGCAAGCCTGGATTTTACAGGCTGCAGTAAATTCCTCCCAGAGGAGCGGAGAGCGCGGGGAGGACAGTACGGGAGAAGGCGGTCCCTGAGATAGCTTGGACCCAAGCCATTTAGGGCTTTAAAGGTAATAACCAACACCTTGTACCGGGACCGGAAGCTAATAGGCAGCCAGTGTAAGGACCTAAGAACCGGAGTAATGTGGTCCCTTCTAGATGTACTGGAAATGAGCCTGGCTGCCATATTTTGTACCAGCTGAAGCTTCCGGACCAAGTACAGGGGTAGCCCCAAGTAGAGCGTGTTACAGAAGTCCAGACGTGAGGTTACCAGTGCGTGCACAACAGTTTCGATATCCAAGACATCTTCCAAATAAACCTCATTCTGATTCCTCAAGTCTGTCTACTAAACCTGAATACAAATTGTCATCTCCAGCCTCACAAAAAAAAAAAAAAAACCTCTCGAATTCCTATTACCATCAGCTAAACTCTTAAGAGCAAAAAATAGGAAAAACCAAGCAGATGAAAGAAACTTCAGAATATTCTATATAATATATATCAAGTGGAAATCACTTCTAGGGCATTCTCACCAAACCAGCATATTTCACAAGAAACAACACTTACTCTTGCATACCTGGATGCATACAGATGCATTACATATACCTTCTGCTCCCCTTCCCACAACAAATTAAATATTAGCACTGTAAAGAAGAAGAGCCAATTTTTATACCCTGCTATTCTCACCCCTATTTTTCACCCCACAACAGTCACCGTGCAAAGTAGGTGGGGCTGTGAGAGCTCAGAAAGACAGTTGTGACTAGCCCAAGGTCACCCAGCTGGCTTCATGGAGGAGGACAGACTTGAACCAGGGAACTATCAGTAAGAGTTCAACACTCCAACTACATGTCCAAACTGGCAAGATAGAAAAGGGCAAAGGAAGCACATATGGGTACTAGATGTGAAATATGGCTGAAAATTTAAGGAATTGATCAAGGAACAGAATCATAGCATAATATGCCAATTAAACAGAACAGAGACTTTGGTAATTTGGGACTTCATATCATATCCTATTTTACATTTCTCTTTATTTCATATTATATTTTTTATTTCTCTTTAACAAGGTGTTGCTATGTGGAGATCATATATATATTATCTTTGATAATACTATCAGCTGAGTATATTCCTAACTCACAAAACATACAATCAATTAGGTTTGATTGATGAACTGTACATTTGTTAGAAGGACGATTAACATTGGTTATCTTTATGTTTGTTATTTCACAGGAATTCTATTTTATTATCTTTGAGGCACCTTGCTTTGGTCGTGGGGTTGGATTCCATTCTGGTATGTTCTTCACTATTGCTTCCACAGCTTGTCCAGCTGCAATGCGGGTATCCCAATTTGTACTCCTTAAATGTATCAATACCTTTAAGAAATTCAAAAGTGCATTGTTTATGCTCATCTTGAGCCTTCTAACACTCTGCATAATACTCAAGCATTTCTAAAGAAGAAGAATTAAGAACTAGCATAAATGTGCAGTATATCTTGATATATAAAACATCCTGCCAAGTAAGTTTTGGCATTGATGTACTATTAGTGCGAAGAAATTTTCTAACCATTTCATCAATTTGGTACATACAGAAAAGCAATATATGTAGGTTTAACTATTTTTACTCAAATACAAATTTCTATTACTCAGTTCTTTAGCTTTAACAAGAACATCAGTTTCCACAGAATATGCTACAAATTAAGGTGCATCTTCAGTTCCTAGGAAGAAGAAACAGAAGGTAGCATGGACTCAAAGAAACTACTTGTAGAAAGCACACAACTCAAACATTTAAGAATACTGTTCCTTTGATTTCTAACAATAATGTCTTAAATAAGAATAGGAATCATAAAATAGCTCTGAGACAGAGAATTTCACACATCACAGATAAAACTACCGTATTTTCCGGCGTATAATATGACTTTTTAACCCCAAAAAATCTTCTGAAAAGTTGGGGGTCCTCTTATACACCAGTAATATGAAGAATCCTGCCCTTATTTTCTCTTCTCTGCTTTAGAAGAGTCTGCCCCTCTAGCGTGAGATTCGTCTATGACCCAGTAGGGGAGGGATTGAAAGCAGAGAGGCTTTTGAAGAGAAAATGATGGCAGGATTCTTCATATTTCGCTCGGTGGAACACCCCTTCCCCTACAGGATCATAGACAAATTGTGCTAGGGAGGCAGACTCCAAAGCTGCATTGCAGCCACAGATCTTTATCTGAGCAAGGTTTTTCCCTCTGTCAGTGCCAGAAGGAAAGCTACAAGCCACATGATTGGGATTAGCAGGTAAGGCTGCCATTTCTCCCCAAGTCCGAGGCTCGGTTTAGGCTGCACCCCAGTTTTGCAAAATCTCCATTTTAAGTAGAAAAATTGGGGGTCGTCTTATACACCCAGTCGCCTTATACGCCGGAAAATATATAGACAAATTATTGGGAATACAGTCGTAACAAAAACAAAGTACAGTGGTACCTTGACATACGAGTTTAATTCGTTCCGTAACCTTGCTCTTATGTCAAATCGCTCGTATCTCAAAGCAATTTTCCCATTAATCCATTCCAGCTCCCCAAACACCACCTCAGTTGTTTTTGTTATGTACTGTACTGTATTTACATACTCGTATCTCAAATCTTGCTCTCATCTCAAAGCAAAATATCACTCGCTCGGCGGCTTGTATCTCAAAACACTTGTATGTCAGGGCACTTGTATGTCGAGGTACCACTGTACACCCTCTTTGAATTCTATAGTTTTACGTATCAGGAGATAATGAAAAACTTCTGGTCCTTAGAAGTCTTAAAATAAGGTTATAAGTCCTTTTCCAAATCTTTTGAAGACTACCATTCAACAGTGAGAAAGATTATTCACAAACAGAAAACATTCAAGACAGCTGACAATCTTCCCAGGAGCGAACATCCCAGCAAATTCACCCAAAGGTCAGGCCATGCAATGCTCAAAGAAGATGCATTTAGCTCACGAGCTAAAGCTAAGACTCCACAGGCCTCGGTTCAATGTTCAAGTTCATTATAGTACAATTAGAAAAAACTGAACCAAGTATGGCTTGTTTAGAAGGGTTGCCAGGAGAAAGCCTCTCCTTTCTAAAAAAAAAAAAAACATAGCAGCATGGCCTTTGGACAAATGAGACCAAAGTGGAGATGTTTGGCCATAATGCACAGTGCCACATTTAGCAAAAACCAAACACAGCCTGTCAGCACAAACGTGCTGCACCAACTGTCAAGCCTGGCGATGGAGGGGTGATGATCTGGGCTTGTTTTGCAGCCAGAGAACCTGGGCATCCTGCAGTCAGTGAGTCAAAACTCCTCTGTATAATAAAGTATTCTAGAGTCAAATGTAAGGCCATTTATCCAACAGCTAAAGCCAGACCAAAAGAGTCCTATAACAGGACAATGACCCCAAGGACACCAGGAAATCTACAACAGAACGGCTGAGAAAGAAAAAAATCAAGGTGTTGCAATGGCCCAATCAAATTTCAGTCCTCAATCCAACCCAAATGCTGTGGCAGAACTTAAAAAAAAAAACTGAACCAAGTATGGCATGTCAGGAGGGTTGCCAGGAGAAAGCCTCTCCTTTCTAAAAAGAACATGGCAGCATGGCCTTTGGACAAATGAGACCAAAGTGGTGATGTGCATAAACGAACACCCACAAACTTCAATGAAGTGAAGCAACGTTGTAAAGAAGAGCAGGTCAAAATTCCTCTAGAACAATGTGAAAGACTGACAGTCAAACAGAAAACAATTACTTCATATTATAGCTGCTAAAGGTGATTTTACGAGCTATTGATTCATGGGGTGTACTTAATTTTTAACACATGGCTTTTCCATTTTGTCTTCATTTTTGCCAAATAAATAATAAAAGTGTGGAATAAAACATGGCTCATCCAACCTTCTACAGACCAGCTGTCTTTTTTTATTATGTCCTGATGCGTAAAACCATAGACTTCAAAGAGGGTGTACTTTGTTTTTCTCTTTTATGCTCAGTGAAACACAGAATAGTCATGAAACAGAAATGTGCTGTAAATAAGGCATTCCAAGATAGAGCAGTTTTGCAGACTGCACATAAATCGCTCTCATAAATTAGGTAACAGTCATCATGAAATCTATTTTGGGATACTTCAAGTGACATTCCTTGAGCTAGAGCTACCGCTACCAAGAATTTAATGCCTCAGCATTGTTTGCCTTATTTTGTTACTACTTATGATTTCTGAAACAAAACAAAATACTTACTTTCGCCAAGAGATTATTTAATTCATGTGGATGGAGCTTCACAACCTCCCCAAGCTGTTGTGCAGCTGCTTTCCTTGTTACAGGTGTCGTGCCAGTGTCCAATAAAATAAAGAGACGATCGAGCCTAGTATTAATGACACAATGAAAATGATGATCAGAAGTTATTTATTCTACCATTCTAAAGTCAAAGTCACTTTTATGAATCCAGAAAGCATGTAATTAGCTGGTATGAGCAATGCGCATTCACTTTGTGACTGGGTCACTAAAGTACATTGTCCTATCTACATTTAAAACCAATTTAGAAGTTCATCTAGTAGCCTACATACTGTTATTACTCTCTTCAATGACACAATGAGAAGGTACAGCCATAAACTAACCCAGGTCTTCAGGTCAACTTACAACACACCATACTGTCTTTCAATATTTAGAAAAGAATTATCAAGTAATCTAGGTTTATCATTAACAATTCATGATTTGTAAGAAGCATGAAACAAATCGACAAAGCTCTTTAAAACTATGTACAAAAACCAGAGCAAGATACTGTATTCAGGCAAAAAAATTGAAACTGAATCCAGACAAGACAGAGGTGCTGCGTGTCACAGGGTCTCAGATCCATGTGGTTGGGAGATATCCAGTCCTTGATGGGGTTGCTGTGTCCTGGAAGGGACAGGTGCGTAGTTTTGGGGTACTCCTGGACTCTGTACCTACTCCCATCTACAGCTGAAGCCTTTTCGTAATAGAGACAACCTGGCCACAGTTATCCATGCTCTGGTAACCTCTAGACTGGACTACTGCAATGCACTCTACATGGGGCTGCCCTTGAAGACGGTCTGCAAGTTGCAGCTACTGCAAAATGCAGCCACCAGAGTGCTGACCAGAATAGCTAACTGGACACACATCACACCGGTTTTAAAAGAATTGCATTGACTGCCATTTCCCTACCGGGCCCAATTCAAGGTGTTAACTTTGACTTATAAGGCCCTAAATGACTTGGGCCCCAAATATCTAAAGGAACGCCTTCTCCCATACCGACCTGCCCGTGCCTTAAGATCCAATGGTGATGCCCTCCTGGTTGTCCCACCACCTTCAGTAGTGAGGCTGGGAAAGAGTCTTTTTGGTGGTGGCCCCCAGACTGTGGAATGGTCTCCCCCTTGAGGTGTGCCATGCCCCTTCCTTGTATTTATTCAGGAAGGCAGTAAAAAGATACCTCTTTGCCTTGGCCTTTGGCTGAGGTTTTTATCCCCCCCACCCCCACCCCCAGTTACAGCCAGAGTCACTAATAATGCACTAGGGAGTGCACGGTTTTAAATTTGTTGAGTTTTTATGGTGTTTTTAAATGTGCATCTTGTTTTAATCTGTATCTAGTTTTAATTTGTATCCTGTTTTTAATCTGTTGAAATCTGTTGTTACCTGCCCAGAGACCTTTGGTTATGGGGCGGGACAGAAATGCAAATAAATAAAATAAATACTTTTCAAAGATGGTGTGTGATCTAGAAGGCAGCAGATGGTAGGGCACAATGTGGTGGGAATTGAATCGAACTCCAAACACTTTGAGGGGCTGGCCCAAAAGAAAATCCCATATCCAACCATGTTCAAGATAAATCCCATTCAATCCAGTTCATACCAAAAACAGTTTGGCATATTTCTACTTTCCATTTAGCACAGATTACTTAATATTCAAGATCCCCCAGGAGACTGAAATGATACAGTGGAAGAAATTTAAATAACACCACGACTACTACGACTTCAAGATTAATATGTCATCTTTTTCTGTTTCACATCCCAAAAGTGTTCCCCAGCACAGTTGTTCATTATTTTAGTTTCCGTTTCACACCCAAGGCATTTTTGGAAATGAGACATTTTCAGATCAAACAAGTAAAGATAGAAATAAATGAGAAAGTGAAAACTCAGGGAATGTTGTGTACTAGTTTCAAGGATGGAAGGAATGGAATACAAAATCTTAAAACAGTGGACCTGAACGGTCCGGATACCAAGTCCTATTTGCAGCAGGGCTCAGGAGTTCATTACTGTTCATTCAGAACATATATTGGTCTTTGATTTTCTATTACATTTGAAAACCATTTATAAAATAAAGTGTTAAGAAATCACATAGCTCTGGACAGTATCGCACTGATGGTTTGGTATTAATGACACCTGAATTCTACATTTCCCAAATTCTGACACAGAATTAAATTATCAGTTGTTACATAACTATATGGCACTTTGCTCAGTCCTGAAACACAAAAGTAACAAAACATGTATTTTAATAAAATGTACATCTACAAATATTACAAAAATGTGAAAGTATTAGACATTTAATAAACATATTTTATTTAAATTGTATTTTAAAAAAACCCGCAAACTGAATCAGGTAGGAAGACCAGCCAGACTTACCTCAAAGCAGCACAGCCGCCTTCTGCCCACAGCAGCAGCACAGCATCCAACTGAATGGTGGCAAAGTAAAAAGATGCTGATCAGCATCTTTTTACTTTGCTTCTTCAGGCACATGCTGCACACCTGCTGCGGGCAATGGCGTGTCCCATCTGACCGACAGGAAGCCGCTTCGCTGGGACAGCGCAGCTCTGATCACCCTGTCAGAACGACCAGAAGCAACTGCGCTGTCCCTGTGTGGCTTCTGATTGCTGGGTCTAACCACTGGGAAGCAGCTTCCCAGGGACGGCAAAGTATATTACAAGTCTGGACATAACCTAAGTCAGTGGTTCCCAAAGTTGTCTGGGCTACGACCCAACTCGGGACCCACCTCTAGGAAATTTAACCGTTACCAATATGAATAAAGGACTTTTCAAATAACAAACAAAGTTTTAATACATTTTTAATTACTTAATTAAATAATTACATCAAAAAATTTATTTCAAATACGGTTAAATTTCCTAGAGGTGGGTCCTGACCCACAGTTTGGGAAACCCTACCTAAGTAACTCATGATATTGTAGGGAAATGTTGCCTAAGGAGCCACTTCTTTCCTGGGTTGGATATAGACTACCTGTAAGGACAACTGCCGGTCCATCTTGTAATCTTGATGGCCTGCTCTCTTTCCTTGTGGATCCAGCCTTTCCTCTGATGCCAATATAGACACAGGAATAGATAGTACACTGTGAGAATTGTTATCTCTGTAAAGGTACAGCAGGAGAGGTCCTGAATGATGGGGAAGGCTGTGGGAAAGTGTTGCTGCGAATCCGAGTTATATACTCTTGTCTACACCTGATTCCTTGTCTTGTTATTAACAATAAAAGAAGGTATTGAATAGAGCAATTAGAAAAAATACAGAAATTAAAAGAGAAGAATATAAAATAAGAGCGTTCGCAGATGACCTGGCAATTATTTTAACAGATCGAAATAACTCAATTGAAGAACTTAAAAAAGTTATAGCTGATTATGGAAAATATGCAGGCCTGAAAGTAAATGAAACAAAAACTAAAGTTTTAGCAAAAAATATGTCAAAACAAGATCAAGAATTATTGTGACAGGAATCCAGATATGCAATGGAAAAGAAGATCAAGTTAGGAATATTTTTAACTAAGCAAAATATTGCCTTGTACAAGAACGACTATTTGAAAATATGGGCAGAGATTAAACAAGACCTTTTGAAGTGGTCTAATCTACAGCTGTCATTGATGGGAAGAATATCAGTGATAAAAAATGAATACACTCCCAAGGTTGATGTTCTTATTTCAGGTCTTACCAATTGTAAATAACACAAAGGACTTTACGAAATGGCAAAAAGACACTTCAAAGTTCCTATGGCAAGGAAAGAAGCCTAGGATAAGATTTAAATTCCTACAAGACACAAAAGGGAGAGGAGGCCTGGGATTACCGAACTTTAGATTATATCATGCCGCAGCCTGCTTGAGCTGGATAGCCAAATGGTTTTGGCTAAAAGACCAAAGATTACTACAGCTGGAAGGAGAAGGGCTTAGGTTCGGCTGGCACGGATACTTATGGTATGATAAAGCAAAGGTTAATGCAGACTTTAAGAATCATTTTGTAAGAATCTCTATAGAAAGATTCCACTCTGGGTATCACCATATGAAGGTCTGTTAAAGGAGTTTGGGGATGGTAGACATTGGTATAAATATGAGAATAAACTATACAAAAAAGATAATGAATTCGATATTAAATCAAGGGAACAACTGATCCAAGAGGGAATAAACATACAGTGGTTTACGTACGCACAGCTAGTTGATATATATATATAGAAAAGATAAGCAAAATTTTAATTTTCAGGAAGAAATTGAAGATTGGGAGTTAAAACTGAACAAGGTGGAAAGGGGCACTATTGTTTATAAAGTACTTTTGCAGATTGATATGGAACATGAACATGTATATTATATTTTGGGTATAATATACAGATGGAGCAATGGGAAAAATTGTGGACAAAAAATATGAAATTTACAAATTGTGCATTATTAAAATAAAACATTTATAAAATGATGTATAGGTGGTATTTAACACCAATCAGGAAAAAAAATTACCAAAATATATCAACTAAATGTTGGAAATGCAAAAAAGAAGGAGGAACTTTTTACTATATGTGGTGGACATGTAAAAATGCAAATACTGGGTACAAATTTATAATAGTATGAAACTAATATTAAAGAAGCATTTTTTATTTAAACCAGAACTGTTTTTGTTGGGTATAATAGATAACACATTGGATAATATAAATGTATTGGTATCATATATGGTGACGGCAGCAAGATTATTGTACGCACAAAAATGGGAGGAGGAGATCCCTATGGAATATGAATGGTTAAATTGGTCGACCTGGCAGGAATGGACAAATTGACAAACTTGTTAAAAGGCAGAACAATTGATAAATTCTTAGAAGATTGGCACCCTTTTATTAACTATCTACGTCAGTGGTTCTCAACCTGGGGGTCGGGACCCCTTTGGGGCCGAATTACCCTTTCAGAGGGATCGCGACGAGCCTCCCACCACCCTTCCCTCCCGCCTCCCAGCTGCTCCGCCCCCGTGGTTGAGGGTCCCCACAACATGAGGAACTCCATTAAGGGGTCGCGGCATTAGGAAGGTTGAGAACTGCTGATCTACATGAACTACAAGTGCCGACAGAAGGTTTTGACTAAAAATGAAGAAGGCAGTCAGAAAATGACAAGATTGACAAAAGAAGCAAAGGAACAAGCGATATCAAGAAGGGAAGTCGGAGAAACGGAGGAAGTCATACAGAATAATAAGGCAATATATATTATGAGAAGATACAAGAAACTGTACAATATTGTTTAATTGTTTTTTATGTCATGTTGCTTTTAAAATCAATTATTAAAAAAAGGAACTTCCCATGAGCAACTTAGTGTCTTTATTCTTGAGTTCTGGGGCCCAGGTGGTGTTTGTGACACCACCTGCCTGGAACTCTGTTTCCTGTCCCTAGTATAGCATGATGTCAGGTCCTAGCTACTTTCAGTTTGGTTCACTTTTTAAAATAGTAAATAAGAAAATAATAAGAAAAAGAAGGTAAGAAAAAATTCCCATAACTGAGTATGTATTGAATCTACATTCAGGGGATCTTTAATAGTTGTGACATAATTTATTTTAAGTGATCCCAAAATGACACTTTCCCCCATGAATTTAAGAGACCCCTCCCAGCAGCTTCCTACAGACATTTAAATAGCAAGGGGATACAGCAGACTTCTGGGGAATTCCACATAAAGGTTCCCAGGGGGTGATAAAATATCTTCCATAACAACTTGAATCTGCTCATGAGATAGAATCAAATGTCCTCTGATGTATGAGGCATTCCATCTCTTACCAGCCTCTTCTAACAACATTGCCAGTGGTTAGTGATGCTACAAGCCACACCTAACAACATCTGGAGTAAGTCACACGTTTTCTCCAACATGTAAAAATCTCAGTAAAAACCCTTCATAATGCAAACAGAATGCTGTTTTTTTGCAAATAATTAACACTAAAACAATAAAATATTTCAAGGAGGAAAGTTTCATAAGTTCAACAGACATGTTATTTATGTTTTTTTACATAGAAAGAGTAAGCCAGCTAAAGCAAAGGAGTTTAGTGATGCTTAAATCCATACCCCACATGGAATTGAAATTTGAGCATAGAATGTGTGATGGCTGGTATCACTATTCATTTTCAGAACCATTTATTTCTTCTACGCAGTTACAGATTTGCATACCTACACAGAATTGTGGTCAGCTGTTTTCAGTTTTCAGCATAATTAGTTCAAGCAGCTCTCTTTGTACAAGTGTAAAGTATTCATCTGTTGTCCATCCAATTGTCTAAAGAAGTGATCTCCACATCTGAGACAAAAGGCTCTTCCAAGCCCTAAAGGAAGACACAATACATACCCTCTGCAAGCTACAGCCCTCTTGCAAAAACATAAGACATCAAGGTTATCTCCTCATTGAAAAGAAAAACTGTGCTTGAATTCAAGAGAAAAAGCATTTCTCTAACTTTCAAACTCAATTAAAATTAAAAGAACATTTTAAAACCATTGTGGATTTGGGGCCTTGCTGTATTCTCACTGGGTGGGGTGGGGGTGGGGAGGCTTTCTATACTTTCACTGACACTAACAGCAGTGAAACAGAAAAGAAGACCTCTGCTTTAAGTCTACTTTAAGGTAGGTTGGCACTTAATCTCATTATATCTTCTCATACTGCTGCAGTTTGGCCTCAATCACTAGGACTGTTTCTGCATGGGGCAGTAGATCCAGATCAGAGGGTCTCTGATCCAGATCTGGGGTCCCCACATCTGCATGCTATTCTGGATCATGGCAGCCCTGCTCCCCAAGGATGGATCTGTCCACGTAGGATGGCAGTAGATCTGGATTAAGAGGCCCTCGATCCAGATCTGCTGTACATTCCATTAGTTGGATCTAAAATCCACCCCCAGAGCCTCAATCTGGATCACAGAAGCATGTACATGGCACACCTCCGTGATCCTGAACACCTGGAAATGATTTTCAGTGTGGCGCCCCATAGTGCTGCACTGAAAATCACCCCCCATCCCTGCATCTAGGAACTGTCATTCCTAACTGTTGAGGGGGTGGGCAGCTGTGCCGGCCATGGTTTCTGCTATTGGCTAGTCTATCCATCCAATGGCCTCTGAGGTTACCACTCCAGAAAGATCTTCTGACCCAAGTGGGATTGCTACGCCCAGATCCAGCTTGGTTGGTTCTGACAGCTTGGAGATGAGACAGCAACATCTCCAATCCATGGGGCTTCATGACACTGTGATTGAGACCATGCTCGCAGCCAGAAGGAGCTCCACTTGGGGAATTTACAATGCTACCTGGAAAGCTTTTTGTAGGTGGAGTAATTCAAACAACATTGACCCTACTCACCCTAAGGTGAAGGAAGTACTGCTTTTCCTACAAGCTGGGGTGTCCATAGGACTAAGGTATAATACAATCCATAAACGGATTTTGCCCTAGCAGTAATAACTCAGGTTCAAGATGTATCTTCCCCAGCCAAACATGAATATATAACGTTACTTTTGCTTTTATATTCTAAGTGAGAGCCGTCAGGCAGTCCTTGCCAGCAAGCTGCCTGTGGATAAACCATACTGTAGTCTGCTGTCCTCTGTCCAGAATGTAAATTTACCTCCACAAGGTAAATCAACCGCCTGTTCTATTCCCTTGCCACGTATAAAACATTTACGCTCCATTCACTGTGGGCACTGGTTCATGACCACAACAATATCTGCAGTCACAACCAGAGGGTGTGGAGCTCAGAAAACTTCCAAAAGAATCTATGGGTGCCACTCCTCCAACTGAGGTTATTTTTATGTTGAAAGTCCCATTTTTCTCATTTTTATCAACAAGTGGCTAAATGACTCTTGTGTTTTTTCAATTTCCTGTCAGGTTCTTTAACATGTTCAAGCAGTGTGGCCTTAGATACTACAGGAATGGGGACGTCTAATGGTGATATGTGCTACTGACACAAAATTAAGGAGTGAAAGCTTACACTTCTGGACACTGTTAGCAATGCTTGTCCCCCAAAATAGCACTAGTCAGCTGCCTTCAGTTTGTCAAGCCACTGCCCCTTACATTAGCACCCTCTTCATCTCACCTCACACCTGATGTCAACGATGTGATGGCTTGCAGTTGGCTTTTTGGGAAGACTACTAGAACTCCTAAGTATAACTTTAGAAAACCGTGTAGACAGCAGCTTGGCAGGTAGGCCCAGTATGTCTTTTACAACATTGTTAAAAAGGGTATATTGCAAGGGGAGGAGGAGAGTTCTGGCCCTTTCCCAAGGATCTGGTTCACTATCGGACCAAAACCTAAAACTTAAGTGGGATTTGGTCTATAAAGGAAGCTTATAAACCCCCAAGGTTTCCAAAGAGATGGTTCATTTAGAACCTGATCTGGCACATCTCTAGTACCAGCTTGCCTTTGATAATTATCTTATAGCATGTGAAACTGCTGTTTTAAAACAATCCCTTAGCACAGTGATGGCCAACCTATGACATGTGCGTCACAGGTGACATGCCAAGCCCTTTTGGGTGACATGGTCACCCTGGCACCTGGATGTGTAGTGCTTACTTGGTCTTGAAGTGTACAAAATACCAACTTTCAATTGAAGATTTAGCAAACAAAATTCTGCAACAAAAGCCACTAACGTAAAGAATTGCTTTTGCTTTTAATAAAATACATATATCAAAAATATAACTTTTTTACTAGAGCTACAAATATCACAAAATTATGGACATTTCTAGATGTGACACAGCACCCAAGTTAAGCTAGGTTTTCTTCTGAATTTTGACACACCAAGCTCAAAAGGTTCACCATCACTGCCTTAGCATCACAAGAGAACCTGCTAATTCTGCACACTAGCTCCTTTGGAGCCCTGGAATGGGGATGGGTAGTTACCTGTCTGGCCAAAGTGTATAAGAGAAACATGAAACTGCAATAAGCATACCATGGTTCACAATATCATTAAAGTGCAATGTGCATTTCACAGTTTCACCTCTTCCTGCAGTCGTTAGTTGGACAGCAACAAGTAAGCACCCATCCATCTCTTCCTCTAGAAAATGTGGGCTGGCCTGGACAAAGATCAGACTTATATATCTCAGAGGACATTCTAAAAATTTAGAAACAGCAATTTGCATATTCTTAGGATTCCAATTTTTATCAAATTTCCATCATTTTTATTTACTACAAGGTTTAATTTTCCTTTTTCTTGCCATCTCTTAAAATTAAAATGCTTGAACTTTTCTACATTTCCCCTCAAATCACAGTTCCATTACTCTGACTTTATATTTATCACAAATAATCCTGAATTATGCTACACCAAATAATCCTAACTCTATCAAAATACTAATTAGCCCCACAGTAGGATGGAACCCCACTTGCAGTTCAAAAGTCTGCTGTATGCAAATGAAATACACCTGCATTTGTCCACACACTTACTCAGCTAAGAAGGTTTTACAAAGAAAAACTCCAAGGTTTTAACTATACACTTTGAACAATTTAATTTGCCAATGGATTTGCCTATGGAAGTTGATATTTTCAAGACAGTGTCTATTTTAAAGACGGATTTCTATGAAACTCAACTCCCATTAGAGTTAAAATACACACTAGTTTTTATATTTCCTAGATATGACTGCTGCCAATCAGGCCACATTTTACCTTTTATTGAGCCCTTTACTGCAGCAATATTTAACAGACCCACATTAGATACAGCTGTAGTATCTGTCAGTTTTGTGTGGCATCAACAGTAGAACTGTATGTGATTTTCGTATCTACACTTGCATATTCACATGTTAGCCACTGCCAGCTTCAAAGTTTTCTTAGGTGGACGGGAGATGAAGCTGCATGCTGTTATCAAATCAGAGCTCTGGCAAAGCCATCTTTGGCAATTCTGGTTTGAGATTCTGAATTCCAATATTGTTGAGGGTTTTGATCATTTGAGAGCTCTGGCCTTGTTGATTTTGAAGCAGCTGAAGTCACTTGCACCTATCTGACAATAATGCTAATGGTCTTAGACACCATTAAGTGCATGCAACATCTTACCAATTTTTTCCCCCAAGAGTCTCCCAACCCTGTCTTCCCATAGGCACAATGATCAAATATTTGCAAATTTGAAATGTATGATGATTTCTAGGAACCTAACTTTAATGAATAAGGAGAGATGGTTATATTTCCCATAGTTTGGAAGCAGTGGCTTTAGGCACTTTTGTATTCATTAGAAAAACCCTGATCGTTTACCTAAGAATAATGCACAAGAAGCTGGAATGCTAAATTTATCCTCAAGTTTTGGTAACAGACATTCGTATTGCCTCAAACACTCAATTATCCAATGCTAAAATTGTTTCTACTAAGGCTTTCACTACCACTTCCAGTAGCATTCTTCATGAAATATGCAAAAGAACCCACATGAGAATATGTAACACAAAAGTCTTTAGTCCCCAAACCATCAACTCAACATATTTTGATCAATTGAACAAACATCAGTTTCTTTTCTGCCTTCTGTGTTCTGTCTTTTATACACTTGAGAGGAAGACCTGTGTGAACCAGTTTATTACAATGTCAGATGATAATGAGTGACAAAACCACCTTATCTTTAATCACTGAATAGCATCTTGAAAATTTTACAGATTTTAAGATAATGAGTGACAAAACCACCTTATCATCTGACATTGTAATAAACTGGTTCACACATCAATCTCAGACAAAAGTGTGGTGTCATCTGTCTGAGAGGAGCCTTTTTCAGTAGGAAATGTTTTCAAATATAATATGTGAAGCCCATGTAACACTAAGTTAGCCAGAACTGTGAAGTAAAGCATTTATCTTTCTCTTCAAACTATGGTCCCTTCTTATTTGTAGCAATGTATCAGAAAAACTGCCTTAACCTCAGGCCATTGGATTATTTTGCTCTGTGCTGCCTATAAATGGTTATCTGCAGGTCTATACATCTGCAAACAGAATTCCTCCCCAACACTGCCATTAAAGATGTCAGACTGAATTCAAGACCTCCATTAAGTATTCGAACATGTGCCCTTTCACTAGCACAGAAACTTCACAACGCTGCATTATAATGCAGCTTTGTAATAAAGCAAAATGTAACTAAGCAGGAAAAAATGGAATATTCTGGAATAAATACAAAAGAGCTAGTATCAGAACCTTGCTAGTTACGTGAAAGCAATCTGTGTTCAATAACACTAAAAAGATATAGCCCATTCATACCGGAACAGCCTCTAAGTGAGGCTGAAAAAAGGACTATCTGAAGCCACGAAGAGCTCTCACTGCCATTCAGTGTGAACAACAACAACAACAAAATTACCATCTAGTGTGACCAATGACCAGACAGTGAGTGCGACAATCCAAATTTTTCTAGATGTCACACTCCCAAGATAAATATAACAAGGATGCATCAGCTCTTAAATTAAAATTTCTGTCTAGAAGAACAACAGTGGCATATTTTTGCTATTTAACAGAAATGCCAGAAGAAAGCTACCAAGATACGAATGTCAACAATCAAAAGACATCTGAGTGCAAGGATCACAGGTGGCAGACAGCTTTCAATATACAGGTTACCACCTAAGTAGAAGCTCCAAACTTCAGTGGAACCTACTGAGAGAACTGAGGGCAGCAGCACGAGCTGAGACCTCTTTTCTGCCCACTGCCCAAGATGCCTGTTCTAGTCCAGGCCTTTCAGAGGCAGAGCAGTGATGCTCAAATGTCGCTAGTGAGCACCTCAAGCCCTGGGCGCATCTAAAGGCACGATCCCTCCTGCAAAATGCGAAAGCCTCTCGTTTTCAGGAAGCCCCAAACTTGTCAAACGGGCGGCAGGGACAGGCAGTTCTTCAGATGCATGTTGCAAGGAGCGGCTTTTCACTGAGCGAGCCTTTTAAACTAGGAAGGCGCAACGGTGTCCTCGACCCGGGAAAAGCAAAGGAAGGCCCAAATCTCCTCGGCGGCCTGCACTCTCGCTCCTTCATCTTTCAAAGCAGCAGCCAAGCAGCAGCAGCAGCAGCCCACTTCCTACCACGGCGGCGGCCCCACGAGGCCTCAAACTCCAGGAGACAGAAATGGAAGCCGCCAGGAACCGCCTGCTGCCGACACAAGGCTGGCTGCTCTCCTGAAGAGAAAAGCGGAGAGAAGGAGAGAGCCCCTCACGTTCCCCCTGCCGCCCACCGCCTCATACCGACCTGGAGACGGCCATAGCGAGAGAGGCAGAGGAAGACGGCGCCGGCCAGGCCCCCGAGGAGCAGGGCAGGAACCGCCACGATCCGGCCTGGGCCTCCTCCTTCCAGCGGCACACCACCACCGCGGCCCACGGACGGGATGACAACCGGGCGCGGCCCCTCGAGTCCCCCTCCTCCTCCCTCCGGGCGTCCGTGAGAGCAGCGGCGGTACAAAATACAAGCCGAGCGGATTAAAGTCTCTATTCCTCCATCACCAGGGAGAAGCCCGACGCCTGGTTTTATACGAGCAGCCATCTTGTATTTATTCCCTTCCTCCATGGAAGCCTCTTCCTGATTGGCACGGACGCTAGCCTTTAGCCAATAGCAAACGGCCTTTGAAGAACAGGGCGCGGGCGGGGACAAGCAGGGGCGAAAGAGGAGGCTACCACTGAGTTCACGGAACCCGCGGAGGAAGAGAGTAGCGAGCGGCGGCAGCCGCCGCCATGATTGAGGGCAGTACTATATGCCAAAATGTGACGGGGGGTGGAGGTGTACAGGTTGTTGGTTCTCCACTAAGAGTGATTGGATGGGGAAAGTCGTTAATTTCCTGTTATGAAACACTCCAGTTATCAACTTAGTTGCTAAAGTATAGCGTTGAACGCTTTATCTAAAAACAAATACGTTGTTGTCCCCCCTCGAAGGCAGGCCATGGAATCAACTTCAGTGCCGTTCTTCCCTTTGAAGCTTAGAATGGACTACGAGTCCCAGTAGCCTTTTCACCACCAACTCAAATTGCTTTGTCTGGTGCTCCTGCCTGCCCAGGACATACCCCAGTGGCTCGTGGGGGCCGGGGAAGTTTCTTTCGCGGCTAACTGTACCTTTACAGACAAAGTAGAACTGTATCCCCCCCCCCCCCCTCCCGAGCAGTTCTCAAAGCAAATCGCCGACTGAAATTTTACCTCGTTCGGAATATCTGCATTTTAAACTTTATCAATTAAAAGTTTTTTAGCCTTCTCCTGAAAGCCTGAAATGTAATAGTATTTACTTGCAGAAAAGAATGAGTGAGTGAATGAATGAATGAATGAATGTAACACTTTCTCCAGCACAGACAAAAACAGTATGTCGAAGAATTAAGGAGATTAATACCAGGCAAGAAAGTGATGACAAGCAAGATCATGAATGAGAAGGACGTGTCATTTCACTGACAACAAGGATCAAAACCTCAAGGCGTTTCACAGGGTGGATCACTGCTTTCTGCTTTCAGTGCTGAGCATAGGAAGTTCAGCCCTAGCTTCATTACATTCCTTTGCAATCTATGCTAAAAAAATTGATGCTCAACTCAGAATAAATAATAACATCTCAAAATCCTTTAAACTAGTTAGGGGAACCCCTCAAAGCTGCCCTCTTTCACCTCTATTTGCAATTGTGATAAGACGTAGCTTTGGGATGAAAGATGCTCATGCTATATTTTGTAGGTTTGCTGACAGTCTTTTAATAATGACCAACGGTTCCCATGGAAGGATGTGGGAAAATGTAAAGTTGAGATATGATATAATTATATTGTTGACCATTTTAAATTTGATTTTTATAGACATCAGCAGATGAATTATATAGGTATACAGAGTAGAGTATCAGTCAAAGAGAAGTGGAAAGGCTTATTCAGTTTTGTTAATACACCATGGGTGACAAATGTGTTCATTGAAGAAAGAAGGAATGTGATAAATAGCCTTAAGAACTGAATTATAAGATCTGCTTTGGGTGGGAGGGTTAGGGAAGGGAAAATGAAAAATTGGAAATTTATAATTATGAATGCAGATGTAAAATGAGAATGTGTGGTTGTATATCTAAAATATTTTTTTTAAAAATGACCAATGATCCTGAAACCACAGTAAGAGCACTTAAGACTGAGTTAGAGGTTTTCAGAGATAGTTTCTAAATACCCCACCTAACATTCAGAAAATGATTGATTATAACATCATAACTGCACATAAGAAGTAAAACTATCTTGGGGTGTGGATAACAAGAAAATTAAGTAAAATCATACAAATTACAGACCAATTTGGTCTAAGATTTCACAAAGTCTTAGCAAATGTAAGAACCCTAAAAGTCTTTTGCTTTCTGGGCAAGTTGCAGCAGTTAAAAAGAACCTCCTCCCAATTCTACATTATCTTTTTCACATGCTTCCTGTCTATATCCCAATTAAGGTTAGAAATTCCTGGACATGTAAATTACATAAAAACATCTTTAAAGGGAAAAGGCCCAGACTGGCATGTTCAGTTCTGCTTCTGCCCCTTCAAAGATGAGGATGGGAGTATTATCTATCTCTCTACTTTGAGTCAAGTTACCTTCATCACTTGTTAGCACTGTTCTCCAAAACCGCTCCCTCCTGGGTTCCCTTTGAACTCCTAGACCTCCTATGGTCTATTCATCACTATTTGGCTACTGACTTAAAGGCTAGAGATCTGGTCATGGACAATCCATTTCCATACTGTATACTTATGGTTTGGAAAACCTGGCAAAAATTCTTAGTGCCTGCACCCTCAGTGATAATTCCCTTATTAGGGGTGTGCACAAATGCAATTTTCGGGATATGAATAGAATCAAATACCCCAAAATTCAATTTGATTCAAATCTTTAAAATCTGAATTTAACCAAATTCTATTCAAATTAAGCAATTTTGAATCTATTCATTTGAATTTTCAATTCAAATTTGCACTTACAAATGTCGACAACATTCATATGTGCCCATACGCATTGTTACGCATCCCATACGCATCCATACACATCTGTATGCATCCTGTAGTTATTATTTATTTATTTATTTGTATTTCTATCCCACCCTATACCCGAAGGTCTCAGGGTGGGTTACAATACTGTATTAATCTTAGACAGGTCCTGCCCTCAGGCTTACAATCTAAGGACATCAGTTATCCTGTATGCAACCTGTTTTCATCCTGTACAGATTGGTACAGATGCATACGGATGCGGGAAAGATGCATATCTGCACGTACACATTGTGTACAAACTTGTACACATGCAAATGTCTGGATAATTCGAACAAATAGATCCAAAATTCAAATTTCGTTCAAATCTTTAAGTTTGAATTTATGGACATTCGATTCAAATTCAAAATTCAGGCAGATTCGATTGAATTTCGGATACCTTCAGATATTCATGCACACCCCTACCCCTTATAATTTCCTGGTACCTAAATGTCTTTCTAACAAGGTTTGGACTTCTCTAAAGGAGTCTGGGATTTACATTCTTAAAGATCTCAGAGCACAAGTCAGCTGCCCAGATCCTTAGAAGATACCAAGTTGTTCCTGCAGTGAACCCAAACACATTGGCTAGAGCCAGTAGCAATTCATAAGTTCATTTGTCAAATTAATCTAATGATAAAACTAATAAATGGGTAGAGATTGACACCGCCTTAGGAATACTAGCTGAATAGCCCGTTAGTTAATGAAAAAGGTCTTCACTCACAATTATATAGCATGCTGTTTGACTTCAAAATCCTGGAAATGGAAGTACTTAGAACCATGTGGGAGGAAGAATGCCAGATGGCAACTGTGTGGAAAACCTGGTCTAGAAGCCCTAAAAACCTTATTTTTTTTTCTTTAAAAAAAACAAAAATTGTTCCAGAACATTACTGTTTCTTCTGTTGTTCAAAGATCAACAGAAACTGAAACAAAAATTGCTTATCAACAGATTAATTGCTGCCAAAGTGGAAATTGTCCCGCACCGAAAGTCAGCAGAACAATTAACTAAAGAACAATGACTATTTAGAATACAGGTATTAGTTTTAAATGACTTGCTTACAGACCAGCAAAAAGATGACTGATGGTAAGAAGCAAGAATGGTTTAGTGACAGGTGGTCCCCTCTATTTGAAAACTCCAGCACTGAGATCCAATGCTCCATTTCTATGGCAGATAATGACTAAACCCAGGCAGATTATGGATCCCATGCTACAGTTCTATAAAGAACTTTATGCACCTCCCCCGCTCTCTTCTGAACATTCATCCTCTCTAAAGGAGTATCTTCTATCCTCCCATCTCTCTACTCTCTCTGTGGACCAGAGACATGCTGAATGAAAAAAATTACAAAAGAAGTCTCTGTGGCTATTGCAGCACTTAAAGGTGACAAAGCACCGGGTGCTGATGTGTTCACTGCCCTATTTTATAAATCCTTTTCCCACATCTTATATCCTCATTTGGCTTTATTGTTTAATCAAGTATATGAAACTGGAATAATTCCTGATACATGGCGGGAATCTCTTACTGTAACATGTCTTAAAAGGATAACCTAGCGAATTAGTCACATCTTACAGGCCGATTCGCTTCTAAATGTGGATTTTAAATTACTATCTCGAATTTTGGTTCAAAGACTGAATACATTCATCTCTCAAATTATCGGGCGAGAGCAATATGGATTTATACCCACAAGGTCCATTGTGGACCTGATATGCCTGGCATGGAATGCCTTAGCAAGTGCCAAACGAACGGGGAGACAATTGGGAATCGTTTCTTTTGATCTTTTCAAAGCCTTAGACTCCCTGTCCCACTCCTTTCTTATAACAGTATTAGAACATTTGAATTTTGGCCCTAACTTTATTACTTTTCTTCGCTCTCTTTATAGTTCTTCTTTTAGCAAGGCTTCAAATAAATAATTCATTTTCCACTTCATTTGATTTAGGCAGGGGAACCAGACAGGGCTGACCCTTATCCCCGCTACTTTTTCCCATAGCTATAGAGATATTAGCATCCCGTTTTCGTCAAAACGTTTTGATTAAAGGGAATGATTTTAATTACCAGAAAGTCTAGTTTGTTTGCTGATCTTCTAGTGATGACATTAGATCTAGTAGATACACTGGCAGCATTAAAAAGAGAATTAGGGGATTTTTATTATTACTTGGGTTTACGAGTTAATTATGATAAATCAGAAGCATTATTTTTTAATGTTTCCCCCAAGATACGAGAGACACATGAGTTATATGGGTTGAAAATTGCTAGGAAAAAACTTAAATACTTTGGAATTTGGCTTACAAAAAGTTTTAACAAAATTATTCAATTTAATTATTTCCCAATGATCTCAAAACTAACTAAACAGATGAATAAATGGAAAAAAAAACCTAAAATGCTTAATATGGGTGGCCAAATAGCCACTGTTAAGATGAAAGTTATACCAAATTTGCATTATTTGTTCAGAACAGTCCCGATTCATATACTACATAAGTTATATATGGAATGGACAAAGAAAATAGATCAATATATCTTTTTGGGAAAGAAGTCTGGATTGTCAAAACAAATATTAATGAGACCAAGCCAATTAGGTGGATGGGGATATCCTTCTCTACAACAATATTATGACTCATGTCAATTGCATAGACTGTTGACCTTACTGTCACCTTCCCCCCCCCCCACTTTTGGGCCGAGATCGAAAAGGAAGAGCTCCCCAAGCCTGTACTGGGACTTACAGCAAAGCCTATAGATTCCAAATTGATGAATATAAAGAATCCCATTACGCTAAGCACCATTTTATGTTGGAAGACTTGGCAGAAATGTCTGGCTCCTCCTCCCTCTCCCCTTTCCTCCCTGATAGACTTTCCTGAATGTATACCTGCCGAAACATGGACAATACTGGAGAGGCAAGGATTAACTACTCTGAGATTTCCACCTTAAAGGTTTTATCTCAATGTCCTCCAGAAATATAAGGGATATGTTGAGCAAGGAGATTAAGAATTGGATGGTCCCTCTCACAGTTCACAACATATTTCTTTGGTTTCATAGAGAAGGAATAGGTATAAGGGATCTGACGCCATCAGAATATACTATAAAGGATGTTACATATAAAAACAAAGGTATATCTTCAACGCTCTACAAACTCCTTCTTGAATATAACTTTAACAATTTACAGGGGCTGAAGATAATGTGGGAATCCGATTGTGAGGTTACTTTGAATGATGCCACCTGGCTGAAAATACTAAGTTACCTTATTTTCCTCATAGAAATCTCAAGCTGAACGAGAACTGTCACTCAAAGTGCTACATAGGTGGTACATAACGCCACTGGTTCTTCACAGAATTGATACTAAGCACTCTCCACAGTGCTGGAACGGCTGTGACGAATGTGGATCTTATTTTCATTTGTGGTGGCAATACCCAATAATCCAAACATTTTGGCTACTGGTTGAAAAAGCCTTAAGAGATATAACCTCCCAAACTTTTACGTTAACCTCAGCTATGGTTTTTCTTTTGTATTTCAAAGAAACTGCTGCCCCCCTCCAACACAGAGAATTATGAAAGACTCTGATCACAACAGCAAAAGCAGAGGTTGCTTTATTTTGGAAATTCCCAGGACGTTTGTCTCAGCAACTGGATTTCACAAGTGTGGTCTCAACTTACCAACAAACTGTTAACAGCAGAAAAGAAGATGCAAGCAATGGAAGTACAAAGCAAATTTATTGGTAAATGGCTGCCATTTAGCAAGAAAGCACAATCTAATTCAAGCTATAGGATTGCTGACTCTTATTCTTTGCAATTCTTGAAGAACAAAATTCAAGCTCTATCTCCGGAGATAACTTGGGAGTAAAACATTGAACTATCATCAAACAGAGCAAGAGGTTGTACTAGTTTTATAATGATTGAGGTGTAGGCTATATCGTTATGTTATGTTTCGATGATTGATGGTAAGGTAAATCCAAAGGTTGTAATGTCTAGATGTTAATTCTAATTGTAAGTTAAGTTTCAAAATAAAATGAAAAAAAAAGAAGAAATTTTAACTGATGCCATCAAATAAATGAATATAATTTTTTTATATGCACAGAAAATTAGTTTATTTAGTTTATTTCCCTTTTAAGTTGTATTCCAACTCACAGTATTTCAGAGCAACCTTTAAATTCCTTTATTACAGATTTTGTACGCTTTAATCACACACTTTAAAATGCAAAAAGGGGAAAAACACAAATTTTCTTGAGATCTGTGCTATAGCTTTTAACTTTTACTATACATAAAACTAGTTTTATTTCATATATGTCTCCATACAGACTTAATAAATGTACCAACTATCTAAATGTAAAAAATCAAGTATTTGTGGAGCACTGTTTTATTATAGATAATAGCACTATAATTTTAAGATAGGCTCCTGACCGAAAAAGTTTGGTCCACACACAAAAGTAAACCGGAAAACATGCATACATTTATGTATTTGTTTCATTTCCAAATATGGCATTCTCTTGTATTTAGATGTGTTCTATCTTCTTCTTCTGATGTATAGCCCAAGGGCAAACCATAATTATAATCAATGGTTACAATGGGTAACTGTTTTCCTCGACTCATCATCCTTGAATGTTCATGCTGATGGTCACCTTGATGGTTCCCTGAAACTGAACTAACTTTCTGTGGTGTAGATGGAGGGCCATGCATTTGATGTGAGGAATACGGCACAAATCTTGTTTTCCCTCCTTCTGAATGGCAGCTTCTCCTGTAATTTTCAGAGTAGACAGACCTATAAGAAGGAAATAAATTTACTGAAAAATAACTCATTAATTCTGATGAAACAAGAACCGTAAAAAGCTTTCCCTTAAAAAAAGTGTACTTATTGAAATCTAAGAATACAGAACTATACAATACTTTAAAATATCCACCTTCTTGAAAAAGGAGCATGACTAATAGAAAGCGCAAAGGTTGTCTTTCTGCAAATTATATATTCACTGAAGTTAAATATTTCAGTTTACTATCAGATAGCTCACTATCTTTCTAGGGCCTTTTTGCACTTACCTCGGGGAATGTTTCCAGAGGATCGCATGAATACTTTGCACCTTGATGCACTGCGGCTGTCTGAGACATCCTGCACTGTTCCCAATCCTTATCTACTGTTGGCAGATTAAAAGCTGTCCACAAGCAGTCCTGCAGCACTGGGAACAGTTCAGGAGCAGTGCAAATGCAACACTTCTGCAGTTATGACTCACCCCACCCTCATGTGCTGGACATGACATCCCATTGCCCTATCCCAGTGACAGGTGGAAGGGACATCAGACACCAGGGCATCATATCAGGAACACAACAAGAAGGCTTGCCATTGGCATTTCTAGCACTGCTGGACAGGAGCAGGACTGTTCCAGCACACAGAATGTGAATAGTCCCAACTGTTCCTGTTCTTATCTGGCCTGGGATGATCTTTGGAGGCCATTCCAAAATGTAAGTGCGAATTTGGCCCTAGTTTCATAAGAACAATGATTCATATATACAGGAGGGCAATAAGGGTACAAACATGGAATTTTATCACCTTATAGAAGAACGGAAAGTTGCCTTACTTACATGAGCTTCCGTTCCTGACAGATGGATGCAGACTCACTGTGGGTTATCTCCAGTGGCTGTAGCTGACCATGACTGCTTGGGGGAGCCCTGCAGAATTTTCTCTCTCTCCAACTGCCAACTACAGGGCTCCTCAGTTCTTACACTGGGAGTATAGATAGAACAGAGCTTGAGGTTACCTAATAATACACAACAAACATGATTAGTAGGGAGGGTTGAGTCTGCATCCATCTGTCAGGAACGGAAGCTCACGTAAGTAAGACAACTTTCCGTTCCCTGATGGATGGAGCAGACTCACTGTGGGATGTACCAAAGCTTCCCTCAAGGGTGGGGTAAAGAAAAGGAGGCATCCAAGAAGTACATACCATCCTCGGCACCACCTGCTGAAGTACCCTTTGTCCAAAGGCTGCCTCAGCAGACCTGCAGCGGACACCCAATCTGCAGTGCTTGGTAAACGGAGACGGTGATGCCCATGCAGCCGCCTTACATATTTCCTGTAAACTGGCCTTAGTAGCAAACGCTGCCGATGTTGCTGCACGGTGCGTCGAATGTGCTTGTATATGGCTGCCCTGATTCAGGCTGCTAAAACTTTAGGTGAAGCCTTTTTTCCCAGGTATGCTGGGTGGAAGCAAACAAACATGGACAATGTCTTTCTAATGACCTTTGTCCTTCCCATATAAGTTTTAATGGCCCTTCTTACATCTAAACAATGCCATTGCTACTCTAAACAAATGTTTTGGTTTAGGGCATAGTGAAGGTACATATACCTCCTGTGACCTATGGAAGGTGGAGTTCACTTTCGGCCTGTAGGTTGGATCAAGACGTAGGATGACAGAGTCAGGAGTAAATTTGCATAATGGGAAAATTATTGAAAAGACAGTGATGCCCAAAACCCTTCGGGCTAATGTCATAGCCACAAGAAAAAACATTTTATAGGACAACAGTTTTAAGGAAACAGACCTTATTGGTTCAAATTTGCTTTAACTTCCAATAAGAATGGTTTTACATCTTTATTGGATGGTAGACTGACATCACTGTTTACTTCAGCAACTGCCGCCAAGGCAAAAACCTGTTTACGAATTGTGATATATCCTAGGCCTTTCAATACTCCTGCCTGAAAGAAAGGCTAAGACTTCGTGAATTGATGGACTCAAAGGATTCACATTATTCAAGTAGCTCCACCTACAGAAAACTTTCCATGAAGAGTTGTAAATCCTCCAAGTTGAGCTCCTGCAAGATGCAATGATGGTGTCAATTACTTGAGGTGAGTAACCGCCAAGGCTAACCATTGGGGGTTAGCCAGATCCAGTCCTGAAGAATCAGGTCCAGAGATGGAGGTAGGTGAATCAGCTTGCAAATCAACATTGCCCTGAGCAGTGTAAACCAAATCTGATGTAGCCAAAAGGGGGCAATGAAAATCACTTTAACTTTGCCCACCCTTATCTTCTGAAGAACTCTTGGCATTAACGGGAAAGGTGAAAAGGCATATGGAAGTTTGGCAGGCCAAGTGCCACAGGATCCGGATGACGTGCAAAGTACCTCCGCACTTGTCTGCTGGAATTTGATGCGAAGAGGTCCACTGCTGGACAGCCCCATGTCTGTGTGATAGATCTGAACACGCTTGAAACTTCCTGTCTGCTCACTGCATCTACTCTCGAATTCAGCACACCCTTCACATGAATGACAGATATAGAAAGCAAATTATGTTCTGCCCAAATGAAAATCATGGAAGAAAGCAACATAAGATCCCTAGATCTGGTACCACCCTGTCACATTATGTGCAACTTAGCTGTTGTATTATCCATCATTATAAGGGTGTGCTTGCCTTCAATCAAAATGGAGAATGACAATATGGCACTAAAAATAGCTTTAAATTCCAGCCAATTAATGTGATATGCCCTCGCATCGGTGGACCACCTGTCCTGGGCAATGTTCATGCCCAAAGTAGCGCCTCAACCTCTGAG
This sequence comes from Aspidoscelis tigris stejnegeri, assembly GCA_023333525.1. Classification (NCBI taxonomy): domain Eukaryota; kingdom Metazoa; phylum Chordata; class Lepidosauria; order Squamata; family Teiidae; genus Aspidoscelis; species Aspidoscelis tigris. The sequence continues at coordinate 81,533,911 of JALMGA010000002.1, read as the reverse complement.
GCTGGAATCTGTATAGGTGACAAGTTGGTTCTGGTCTAATGATGGGGACTCCCTGTTCCAAGTTTGAAAACTCAGTCCACCAATGGATTGATGTCAAGGTATCCTGATCCAAAGGTAGATCAGTTTCCTGATTTTTACAATTATACTATGGCCTGGAATGGAAGCGAGCCTACTCATAGAGATCAATAACTGAAATAAACTTTCCCAACAAGGAAGCTAGGGTGGACAGTTTGACAATTCGATGTTAATTTATTTATTTTATTTATTTATTTGTATTTCTATCCCGCCCTATACCTGAAGGTCTCAGGGCGGGTTACAATATTATGTTAACACCTGGCTGGCAAGATCTACAATCTTATTAATCCTGTCAACCGATGGACTGATCGTAAAGGAACTCGAATCTATCAGGGCACCTAAGTGTACAATAGACTGAGACTCTTCAAGTTTACCAAAAAGCCAAAGGAGGAAAGGAGAGACACAGTAACTTCCAGGTCCAATTCCAACTGTACCCTGGATCTAGATGTCAAAAGGAGTTCATCCAAGTAAGGAAAAATTGCTATGTTCCTAAATCTTAGGATTTCTACTAGTCATAGCAGAGTCTTTGAAAAATAAACATGAGGTGAGGCCAGGCGGCCAAAAGAGAGAGCCTTATAGTGAAAATGCCTGCCATTGACAAACAGTAAATATTTCTTGTCTTCTGGATGAATGGAAATATACAAAAAGGCATGAGTCAGATCCATAGAGACCATATAGCAATGTTCTTCTAACTGAGGCCTAATTAAATTCAAAGACCCTACGTTACAATAATTTTTCCCCATGAATTTATTTAAATACTTTAAATCCAGTACTGCTCTAACCTCCCTTTCTTTGTCACAAGAAACAATACTGAATAATTGAAAAACCAAAACTGATCAACAGGAACCATTCAATTGCTTGCATGTCCAGTAACTCAAGTATGGCCTCCTCCAAAGTTTGAGCTTTAGAGGTGGAAACCAGAACTGGAGTAACCAGATACCTATGTCTTGGCTTACATAAAAATTGCAAAGAATAACCTTCCAAAACAGTTTTAACAAACCAACTATCTTTAACATTTTGATGCTAAACTTCAGCAAAACCCTGTAACCTAGCTCCCACTGTTTGGGGGCTCAAACTGGCACCCTCTACCATCGAAAAGGAGCTATTTGTTAGCGGACTGTTGTCCTCTCCCAGGAACCGCAACCTCCTGAGGGCTTATAACGAAAGGGCTGTTTCTTGTAAAAACCAGCATACGGCTTCTTATTAAAAGAAGACCTACTGTTATTTTGTTGGCTGCTGTGGGGGTTTGAAGAGGAAGAGGGCAACACCTTCTTTTTGTTCTCTTAAATCAAAACGTCTTTCAAAGCCTCTTCTCTAAAAAATTGTTTCCCCTTAAAGGGTGTTCCAACAATCTGGAGCTCTGAGGCGACAACGATGCCCCATGACTTTAACCATCTTGTGCATCTTGCGCCTACTGTGCTGGATGCTGATCTTGTGGCCAAATGAAAGGCATCCAAATTTGTGGCCCCTGTGAATGCTACCACTCATCTAATGTCAGTGAAACTCGATTGTAAGTCAGAGGGCAATGAGGAATTGGCCAAAAGCTCCTCCACCCATTTTAGCATCATCCTATTAGCTAAAGAGCCAGATGCAGCAGCCCTGGTGCACAACGAATCCAAATCAAAAGATTTTTTCACAAGAACTTCCAATTTTTTATCAATAGTATCCCGGGGGACACAGAGGAGATGATTTGAAGACAACTGTAACATAGGAAACATCCACAGTTGGTGTGGCCCAGATGGAAGAAGCATTATCGGTGGGTTAGAACAACTTCTTAGGCATAGAAGGCAGTCTTTGGGTAGAAAGAGGATGGGACAAAAGCATTTCCTGCATTAATGGTGGAATTGGAAAAACCCGTTCCTGAGGAGGTGGATTCAACATCCAATCCTTAGCCTGATGAGCATTGTCATCTGCAGATTTGGTATCAATCGAAGTGTTGAGTGCACTCGTAATAGCAGTTATCACTTGTGAAATATAATAATAGGAGAGCAGCCTTGGAGACTGCTGAGTGGCTGAAGAAGCCACTTGCTGGCCATCCGCCTAGTTGCCTGAACCTTGATTTGGGTTGCTGAGGATTTGGCGGCACAACCTTAAGTGGATGCTGTTGCAACCTAGGATGCACAGCTGATTGTGACGAGCATCAGATGGGTGATGGCTCAGACGTGAAGTAGCTTTATGAATCTTCTCATGATGATAAGACTGTCTATACTTTCTTTTTAGCTCGCTTCTTGGCCAGTGAAGAAGCAAGCATCATGACCGTTGCTTGGTCTTCAGATGAATAAACGGTGGACATGACGCCTAAGACATATCTCAACAGTGTGGCCAGCTGCACGACCACGGAAGAACTGAGGAGCCCTGCAGTTGACAGTTGGAGAGAAAATTTTTCAGGGCTCCCCCTGGCGGTCATGGTCAGCTACAGCTACCGGAGATAACCCACAGTGAGTCTGCTCCATCCATCGGGGAGCAGAAAGATTCGTGCAGGCTGATCCCCTTACAGAATCTGGACCGTACTTGAATATATGGTGTTTCACTGCTTTCCCTTCTGTCCTGTTCAGATGATCTTCAGGGCAATATCATTGAATATTTTAAGAAAAATATCTCTAAATTCAAATTACTTTGCTGTGTGAATCAAAATGTATTCAAAATGATTGACAGATTTATGGACTACTAAGACTGGCCTCATTAAATTTCTTTACAGTTGTTTTTACTGCCATAAATCTCAACTAGAATTCCGACAGAGCACTAAAGAAAAACAAAATACTGCGTTTATCAAGGATACAATGCTGAACCTAATAATAAATGCTTAAAATCTAAAGATATTAAAATAGTTTAATGTGGCTAAACAGGTTTGTCAAAAGTATAAATAAAGCTGTACTACTACCTACCTCCCAGTTAAACCTCCTTTTGTTAGATTATGTGCCTCTCAATATCACACACTTCTTGCTCTTTTGAACTTGTACTTATTTTTCTATTTTTAGCGAAGTTATGCCAGATGTCTGTAGAGATCTTAACTGCGACTAATGTAAACTAAGATTTAGTAATTCATGGGAATTTGAAAGCATAGTTTAATGTTAGCTAGGAAATGACAGCAAATGTGTTGCTAATGTATCCTTAACTTTAATTAGGATGGAAGAAGGGAATCTACACCTCGGTTGAGAGAGAAACCAAGAGATCTGTTTTAGCCCCCAAATAATCTTTGTTCTTAAAGCTTCATCTAGACAGCACCTATTTAATCTGATTATCCAAATAATGCAGAGTAAAGCACTTTTGGACATTTTGTTCTAGATTATCCATGCTTTATTCCAGATTATCCAAATAATGTGGATTAAATAAGGGCTGTCTGGATGAAGCTTTGGTTTCTGTAAAAAACTTACTGTATACATACAGTACTCTTGCTTTGTGCCTTATAGAAGAATTTCTTGGTCATAGTGCATATTAAACACATTATTAAACCTGCATTTTTCAGATGAATCACTGATATACACTTAATAAATGTCAAGGCAACAAATTTACCTATTGGAGCTTCTATTATAGTTATCTCTATTGGAACCATAATCTCTCTGAAGTAAAGGAGATCGTGATAAATGCTCATGAGAAAGAAAAGGGCGATCTCTGAAAGAGTAAAAAAGACATTTTAAATATTATTTTCTTAAATCTGAGTATACATAATTCATTATATACAGTTCCTTTGAAATAATGTGAAAAATATTTGTAGCATAAGCATTACACTACATAAGCATTGTAGCATAAGCATTGGCAATAACCAAAACGGTTTTGCAAAACTGAAAAGAGCCTAAAGGAAACGTATTTGCAATTCAGTATTTATCACAATTCACACTATTGCTAAAAAAACTTTTTTTGAATATATTAAGCATCCTAGAAAGCGTTTATCAAGGGATAGTTATAGCACTCTAGTCATTGATAATAGAATCTGGGGACAACTTCTCTTAAGATGCAGGCGTGCTTTACTATTGCTCTTTTGGACTGAAGTTTATATGATTGCTAATAAGCTGATAGCTGTTGACCAAATGGTGCTGCTGGTGTCTAGGGCTACATTCCCAGTGTTTGGAATTTTGCCTTCTTTTCCCCTTTGCAAGAACGGGAAACAGGAAGCTGCCAACTAATTTCCTTCAGATAGCACAATATGCACAAAGCCATAAAAGGAGTCTGCAGCAAATGTTCCACTCCAAAGCTTCCAGCTATATTTAAATTTGGTGCATCAAAATCACATGGTCTTAACATAGTTCTTACACTAAGCTGTCAATTTACCATTGGAAATAATCTATTATCGCCACATGACTGCCTTGAGGTCTCTTCGCCAACTGCCACTTTTGACCCTGAACTAACATAACCCACTGGTCCCTCTTAAGTACTAGTGGACAGTGGAGGCAAATTTATGTTTTGCAGAGAAAGCCTGGAGATTTACAGACTTGAATCCTCCTTAAACTTCCAGTAAATACAGAAATAGGTGTCTCTTTCCATCGAGAAGGCACCTTTATTGCTTAGTTGCAATAGACAGCTTGATAGATGAGTAACAGTGAATATAAATTATTACAGAACCTATGCATGGTTATACAGATAGTTCTAATACAAAAACAGGATAGATATGAACATGTATTTCTAGTTATGAGAAATGTCTTAGCTGCTGTGAAAGGGTCAACCTGACACCACAGCTCATCTCATATTCTGATTGGTTATGAGAAATGATTTCTCATAACCAATCAGAATACAAGATGAGCTGTGGTGTCAGGCTGACCCCTTCACAGCAGCTAAGACATTTCTCATAACATCATGGTCTCGAGTTGCCATGTTTAGGCTAGAATAGAGTAGCCGGATAACAACACCTACTCATGTGTTTTTCAGCAAAGCAATTGGCCTTGAGGTCTATAAATGAGATTTCTGTTCCTGACCTAACATTTTACCCTAAAATGTCTTAACCATTTAACCCTAGGAATTCTGACTCTGGTTCAGTGACAGCTTTGCCTAAGTCCATTGTAGACTGTGGCGGCAGGATTGGGTTGCTGGGCTTTGATATTAGTGGTCACTACATTCTTCTTCTGCAATGCAACCAATTGTCATTCACTGATAACAACTGAAAACAATTTTCTTCTGTGTCTGCACTTCCCCACCCCATATTCTACTGCTACCATTAAGTGTGAGGGTTTAGCTCAGTCCAGGACAGATGTCAAGAGGTGTTGAGAAATGTCAAGAGATTTATTATTCAGCACCAGAAAAAATAATTATAGCTCTGATTTATTTAAAATGGCTCTTTTCCAGTGGGGTGCAACATTGAATTTTAATAAATGGCTTGGATTTTAGAGAATTTATTTACTATTAGTTGTTTGAACAGTTTCTGTAAAGTGATGGAGATGATCTCAGTGCTACTTCTTAATATTCAGAACTAATGATACAAGACTATTAATTTGATGCAAGAATATTAATTTTGCCACTCAGCAGTCTATCCTAAGCATTATCTGTTCAGCAAAAGCATTTTCTAAAATTGGTTAGATATTAAGGTAATCCTTACCTTTCTAAGTACTTTTCACATGGCACATCATTGCTGGGAGAATAACTACGAAAAGCTATTCTTTGTTCAGGCTCCCTGTTTAGAAAATCTTTAAACTGAGCTTGCTCTTCGTTATCACTATAAGACTGATTGTCATGAAAAGGTCTGCATCTTGGTATAGAATCGCTGTCGTCAAATTCCTCTAATGGCACTTGTCTTCGTGAAGTATTACCGTGGTTGAGAAAAGGCATCATTCTTTGTCCATGGCCCCGACTAACAAATTCAAAATCTCCGACTGGTGGCTGCACATCATGCTGAGGACTTTGGTCACATGGAAGTCTAATTCTTTGCAGGGGCCTTTTGTTTAAGAAAGCTGCCTCTCTGAAGTGAGCATGTAACTGCAATTTATTATTATGCTGTGGGTTATTAAATGACTGTTGTATTCCGTCGCGTCCCCTATTAAGTTCTGTTTCTATCATATCATTGGGGGGAACAGAATCACAAAAATACTTCTGCCTATGCCTATACTCCACACTAACAAGATGTTCTGATGGTGTGCTTCCTGAAAAATCCTCACAGAACTGACGATCGTGGAAAGGACTCTGTCTCTGTTCTGGATGCCTGGAGGTAAAGTTTAAACCAGTCAACTGTGTATGTTCGTGATAGTTATTAACATAAAACTGGCGTGTTGGCCCCATTTGTACTAATGGCCGTGAATCTTCTTCAAACCGGTGATCATGATACATTTTCTGCTGTTGTCCAGGCCCCTCGTTAATAAAATCAAATTCTCTTAATTGGATCTCTTCTGACAAGTCATTGTGGGCATAGTCAAAAACTCTTAATCTTTTTGCAGACCTGTGAAAAAAGACGTTATCTTTTGAAATAACTGCTATTGCCAGAATTAGCAGACAAAAACAAAGCACACCATCATGTAAAGCATAAAAAAATTCCACTGACTTCCCTTCCCTTCTTGCTCCCTGCAATCTTTCATGAGTCCCCAAATGTGTTTCAGAGACATGAGACACTGTGCACAGCAAATAGTGTGTATGTTGAGAGGAGGCAATGTGGAACCAGGTGGGGAAGAAGAAAAAAAAGTGGTGCTATCATCAATTTCTGTAATGCCAAATACTGCCCTTGGTATCTCTATGCCTATTTTAATTATGGAAAACATTATTTGATAGAATTGGCATATATTACAGTGCACTTTAGATAAATTTCAAGGAAATTCTTATTTGCTTAAGACACAGTAGTGTTGCAAACAGAACTTACACAAACATGTTTGCTCTAACCATTATTTTCCACCTATAATTTTAAGTTCAGAAAAAAACACTTCTCTGCAAGTTACCTAGGAAACTCTTCATTTGGAAATCTATCGGAATGTCCATTCATATCATTTGATGGTGGCACGGTGTCTACATCAGCATCCCATAAGTTCATGCCCAGATTGCTAGAAAAATTCCAAGAAACCATGACAAGGTTTATTTGCTGAAGATATGGATTAAAAAAAAAAATCAAAGCAATAGGACAGTGATAATTCTAGAGAAAAAAGTTCCTAAAAATAATTATTGGTTATTTTTGTTCAGAATACCGTTTTTGCTTTGAGCATTTCTATACTGTCTTTATGAAAATTTTAAGATGTTTTGCAAAGAATAATAAAACAATAAAAACATTTAGGAATAATCTATTATTAAAACAATAAAATGTTAATGCAGATTAAATTGAAACTACTGAACACTGTTTAGGTAACAAGCCTAGCAATAATGCTATGCATGAATACAGCATGTTTAAGATCTCTGCACAATCTGAAAAACTTCAATTGATTGACTGTCTCTGCTAAAAGAGTTGTGATGTTGAACAATGAACAGACTGTAAAGAACTGATTTTATAATATTTATATTATTTATCACTGGATTATTTTTTTTCTATTGTGCACAAACAAAAATTTGACCAAGCGGTTGTACTATTTACATTCAGTGTCTGAAGACTAAACACATTGTTGTTGGATACCAAAGAGTCTTGGCCAACTCCTGACTGACTGTATGAGCTTCTCCATAGGAATCTCTACACAGAGATACAGAAGTGGTTTGCCACTGCCTAAGTCTGAGGAAAGGACGGGTACCCTTTCCAGGCAGTTTGCTCTACTGCTAAGCTACAGCTACACCCAAAGACATATGGATTACTAAATAAAAACTATAATCTACTTGATCAAAGTTTTTCTTACCTTCTCATAGGCTGAGTTTGGAGATCTGCCAGATATATTTTACCAGCAATATGGTGACCACGAGCCTCCCCAAAAGCTGAATAGATTTTGAGAAAGTCAGTTGCATGGAAAGTTGTTTTGTGGGAGGAGGAGAAATTGGTGCAAATACAGAACAAGATGCTGGAAACAGACATTCTGTACTCATTTGTGAACTTCTACTCTTGAATTTAAGTTAGCCAAGATGGAAAAGGCCTTGCTTTCATGAGCCAGGAGACGGTCTCCTTGAAAGAAGGTATGTCTAGCCCCTCTAATCCCACAGCACTTCCAACCAAAGGCAGAAAGTTCAACAACTGTCCTTTAATATATATTTTCTGGCATAACAGTCTTGCTTAGAGAAGGAAAGACACAGCCAAGTCCAAGAAGAAACCAATTAGAATAGCTAATTCTTTCACACAGTTTTGAAGCCAAGGAAACGAGAAAGAGATATATGAGTTCAAGTATCACATAGGAGACTCCTTTTATACCCACAAGCCATGGCACATCATTATGTTTAAAACAATCCAATTCTGCTCAGAAAAATGGATCATATTTTAAGTCCCCAAGAGTCATCTATTTGCATGAGAACCCTGATAAGTTCTAAGGCCTCAGAAATCTCAGACATACCACCATCGTGTCCAACACATTCAGAGATCAGGAAGTTAGTTTCCCTTCCTGAAAATCCATTCTGAATGGATGCCAGCTGCCTGAGGATAAACCCTATCATAGTCTGCTGGCATCTGGCTGAGAATGTGGAAGCACCTGATATCCACCTTGCTCACGTGCTAGATTTGTATGCAAATCAATAACTCTTCAGAACAACACACAGGCACTCAATTAAAGAGTCAAATTATATGATACAGCCTCCTTCTTCCCTGCTACACAAGCTAAAAGTTCTAACAGTACACAGGAACCACATCTACTCCTGGACGGAAAACTATGACCCTTCGGGTATGGGGCGGGATATAAATGTAAATAATAAATAAATAAATAAATAAATAAAAAGCAGGTGGTTTTTTTGGCTGTGTGCAACTGCAGAGGCAACTGCAAAGGCTGCCTTTCATATTCCACTTGCAACAAACAATACAGTAAAGGGAATATATGCACTATCTTGGTTCAGTTCAAGTGACAAATACCTTGGATTGCTGTATCTGGATCCCAACCTTCCACATCAATCAGGTACCTAAAAATATACATACATAATGTAGATCACCATATTTAAACATATTTTATGGTGGTAATAACAACAGTTAACTGGTGGTACTTACCTACATATCAGGTAACCTGTTCTATTAATTCCATTAGTACAATGCACTCCAATGACTTTATCTATTAAGAAAAATAAATAGATGTTCATAAATTTTTTTTGCGAGAGTATACATTTTTTAAAATTACAAAACACTACTAGGGCTGTTTATAAAATTCATTGAAATTTGTATCTCTGGAATTTTAAGAGGAATACAGAAGAAATAATAAGCCCGCTGAATGCTTTGATTAGCTTCCAGTAAGGTCTCTCTCTCTACCAATTCCATATCAGACAGTGAATGCATGCTGTAATATATTTTCGTTATATTAACCCCTTTACTGCAAAGTGAATACTGCTATTCAAAAATAAATGCCATTCTTAGTGCATTCACTCCTTCCCACCTTGGGAGGGCAACATTCAAAGGAAACTGAATCAAAAGGCTGGATGAAAGCCTAATTCTCCTATATCTTAATTGGTCTCAAAGAAAACTTCCCAGACCATGTATATATACTACTATTACGTAGTAAGAGAGATAGAGTATTGCTTTAGTAATAAGTCAATTCACAAATACCAACTGTAATACTTAAAAATCACAAATTATGAATAACTTTATAAAACAAAACGTGATAGTATTACCATTTTCTGCATTTTCCCACAGGAATTTTCTGACACATTTTTTAAATTGCAGAATTGTAGGATCATCTGGTACTTCAAATCCCATAGTATAAAGTTTCCTATATTCCACACTTTTAGGTAAATCCTTTCAAAAAGGAGATGAAAACGTTGGAACAACTATTAGCAAATACAAGTTCAAAATAATGTACATTTTATAGCAAATTAAAAGTACCCAATAACATAAATGAATAATTTTCCCAAAGACTTTTGCAGCACTAAGACATGTATTGTTACAAGCAATATTGGGATCTGCCTAGTGACATTTTTCTTCTTCCTTGAGCTACATTTTATTTTAGATTTAGCATGCTCCTATAGGAAGGAACTGAAAAGGAAGCAGTTATGATTGCTGTTTAGATAGTTTATGGAAGGAAGATTTGGAAAAGCAGAATCCTTGATGATCACAAATCTGGGTCTTGGCTGTCTTTAGCATCCTTAACTGAGGTTTCCACTCTGAGGGTAATGGCAGAAGCATCAAAAGCTTTTCTTGCAAGGAATCTGACATACAGTGATGGCACTGGGACATCTACATGAGGCACTTTTGTCAGATATAATGGTGGCGAGCAAAAGATGGATGCATTTTGCAGAAAGAAGGGAAATCCCACTCTCTTGTTATAGATTGTCAAAATGAAGAAAAATGTTCTACTTTTTAGAAATCTCCAATCACAGAACAGATTCCTGTGAGAGAAGTACTGCAAGCAAAATATGAAACTGGGAACATGGTGAACAGTGGGTAATTTATATTTTTGAGCTCTATTCCTCTGCCAAGGAAAATCTGTGGAAGGACTCTTGGTGGCTTGTAGAATTAATTGTTTTAACATTCCATCATACAAGCGCATTTTTGGGGAAACAAAGAATAAATGGTTTTCATAATTTTACTAAAATAAATTAATAACGTAATCCAAGAAGACGACAGGTAAATCACTTTCATTTCAAGGTTATAAAAAATGAAATGCATTATCTTAGGCTTAAATTATTATAATTAGCAGTAAGGACATTTTGTCCCTCTCTTCAATTCTACCTCTATTTCTAGTACTTTTTTCTAGCATTCCTCTTGCACCCAACTTGTAGGGCTTTCAGGGACCGAACCACGAAAAATATAACTTATCAATAGAATTACAATGGAAAATTTGGTAGTAAGGGCCACTATATCTTTTCTGCTATGGAATACCAAACAAAGGAATGCTTTATTTTTGAGGAGTATTTCATCAAAGTATAGGTAAACCTTTATATTATGCGTTTAAACATTAATTTACACTTACCTTAACATGATAATATCTTGTTGTATATGTTAAATCAATAATTAAGCCAAGCTCCAAATTTAGAGCTTTCACTGCAGCAATCAAATCTTTTGGTGTAAATTTTTGAGCTGGTGTCAATCGCTGGTTTATTTCCTAGGAAAGGGAGAAAGTAGAGTTTGTATAAGAGAATTTCCCTTTGCCCACAGGGAAAAGGACTTATTGAAAATTAAGAATCTGAAAAGGAAGCAAATATTCAAAACTAGTAGATGGTTTGTAAAGATCTTTAGCAAAAATAAATAAAAGGTATGAACAGTAAAACATGAGAATTGTGAGCAGTAACTTTTCATTTAGGAAAATTGAATATTATCTTAAATCCCTAAGTACATTCCTCCAAACAGAACAAATAATCACAGTCTAACAAGGTATCCTGTCAAATATCAACCTTGCTGTGAACTTGAATAAAAATGTCATAAAGAAAATTTTGGTGTATTGCAACAGTTTTAATTCTATTTTACAGAGCATAGATAGTGGTGAGGTAGTAAATAGACCACACTCAGATTTTAAAAATAAAATAGAATGTTTATTAGAAGCAAAGGATTAATGTAAAATATATATAAAATATTAGCAACAATCAATTCAACCCAGGTACAATCTCTCAAGGAACTCTGGGAGACTGATCTTAACTTTTCTCTGTTGAGGAGAGTTCCCAAATAATTGCCAGTTCTGTGAAATTATTTAAGTCTGCTCAAGCTAAAGAGTTAACATTGAAGATAATTTACACACTTAAAGAACTCTCAAGAATGATTCCACAAATTATATCCTCTTTGTTGGCATGGATGTGGTAAAACAGGACATTTTCTCCACATGTGCTGGAATTGTCCTATAGATCAACAGTTCTAGAACAAGATGTTGTTACCCACCCTGAAACATTCGGGTATAGGGCGGGATAGAAATACAAATAATAAGATAACTCAGGAAATCAATTCCATCCTTCAAATTCAACTGATTCCTGAGCTAGGTTTATGTCATGTATACTTAAGAGATAACAATATCTCATATAAATATCTTGTTAATCTTATGCTCTTAGCTGCAAAAATAAGTAATTCTTTCATTGTTTAAGCCATTGTTCAGTTGTCTAACAGTTTCATTTTCATTTCTTTTACTCTGTCATACTGGTCTTTTCTACTTTAATATCCCTTCTATTTTCAATTCTTTTTTAAAAAAATACAGTTCATTCTAATTAACAGTTATTCAGGGATAAGATTTAACAATGATACAAATGAATTTATAGAAATAAGGATTTATACATACCCCTTTCAAGGGTGCTTTAAATGGAATGAATCGAGTTCCTTGTATAAGCTGTCCAATTGGCAGTACATTTCGCCATCTGTTAAGGAAGTCAAAGTGTGCTGGCATTTAGTTTTGTGTTGGAAAAAATAATGACTGTGGTTTATAGAAAATGCTAGTCATGGGCATTGATAGGATATTGTTTTTAAGTTATTGTACTAATGAATGGGGAGAGGTCAGCCTAGGACCTAAATCCAGATGTTTTATATGAGATGAGAAGGGGGGAAGGAGGGAGAAAATGCCTGATTTGCACATATAACATATTTTTGGCTTGGTCAAAACAAATGGTGCAGCCTGTGCTTGATACTCTATGCCAGGGGTGTCCAACCTTTTGGCGTCTCTTTAAATTTGTAAACTGCATAGAGTGTCCATGAAATCTGTAGGATAGAAGCCTAATAGATAAAGTAATTAATCCAATTTTCCAGGTTAATATTTCCTAATAGTAAAAGCAAGCACAAACAGGTATAATTCTTCCTTGTACACTAATTTAATATTTGAAGGCTATTTCTGGTGAATAAAATTATTGTCCACAAAACTTGAGTAAAGATAAAAATGCCCTAAAGTCATATGTGACTCTCACTGATTACATGGGCATCTTCCTCCAGGTTTCTGGCCAGTAACACAGAAGGTACGTGCTGCTGCCTTCCTATGGGGAGATGCTGGATACTGAACATAGAGAATCTGGCATACATGCAGAAGGTACTATCGAGTAGCTACAGTCTTTGTCCCCTGCAAATTATTAAAGATAAATGTATTTATAACACAGTGATTTCCATTATGCTACTAGGAATGTTTAGCCTGCAGAACAGAAGACTGAGAGGATATATGATAGCAGTCTTCAAGTATCTGAAGGGCTGTCAGTGCAGAGGGACTATCCCTATTCTCACTTTAAAAGATGGGAGAACTACAAACAACAGTATGAAACTTCAAGGGAGTCAATACAGATTAGACATTAGAAAGAACTTCCTGACAGTAAGAGTGATCAGTAAATGGAATAGGTTGCCATTGAGGTAGTGAGCTCTATTCTGCTGGATGTCTTCAAGCAGAGGCTGGAACTACATCTGGGATGGTTTAGGACAGTGATGGGCAACCTTTTGAGCTTGTTGTGTCAAAATTCGCCAAAAAACTGAGCATAACTTGGGTGGTGTGTCACTTCAAGAAAAAAACCATAATTCCGCGATACTTGGCGCCAGAGGTCACTGGGGTGGGGCCCCACAGGTCACTGGGGCGGGGTCCAGGGTGCAGAAAGATAAAGAACCAGATAAAGAAAACAATTTATGCATGAAACTGAAATCAAGTCATGGAATGAATAACATAAACCTGTTTTTCTTCATGCATGTCCACACTCACATATTGGCTTATCTAATTACCATAGGATTTGCAGCAGAAAAATTGCTAGTGAAAGAATCACAAAACAGCAATAAAAACATAAGTGGAGCCCTGCTGGATCAGGCCATAGCCCATCTAGTCCACCATCCTTCCTCACACAATACTCACTCTGATGGCTAGGACCTCCTTAGAGATCAGTAGTTAAAGTTAGCAGCAAAAGCAGAAGAAACTTTAAGGCCCGGGTTGGGTTGACTGCAACCACAGATGTTTGCAAATAAGCTGTTGGGCTGTGTTCACACCTGAATTTTAATCCAGTTTGAGACCACTTTCCAAGTGAGAGAATGTATCAGGAAAGTGAATAATCATTTTCTGTCTTCTTTATCTAAAGATGGCTTTTCCAAGTTAGATAATGCAAAAAGAAAACAGCTTGAGACTTTGCTGATGTATTATCTCACTCTGAAAGTGAACTGAAGCTGGATTAAACCTTAAGTGTGAACACAACCCCAGATTCATATAAGCAACAACAAAAATAACTTCTTAAATATACAACTGCCCAGACTTCTTCCAGATTACAGAAACAACCACAGAAAACACAATAATACATTCCTCATTCAAATAGCTTCTTTAAAAATTTCAACTCAACAAAAACGAAGCAAGAGACTGTTCCCCACAGCTTTACTACTGGCTCCATGTAGAACACACAAGGATACGCATGAAGCTATAAGGCAACACTGTCTTCTAAGTATTAAGTGAATACTTAAGTCTGTGTTTCCGTGACAAAAATAAAGTTGTTGAACAAGTACTATTTCAACTGCATAAATTAATGGGGATTCTGCAGTGATTTGGTGAGTCAAGCTTGTATGATTTATTCTTTCTATACGCGATGTTTTTATTTATTTACGGTGCACAGAACCTGTGCATATCTTGTGGATGCCTGAATAGGCTTCTTGAATACCTTTTCAGAATCTAGTTTGCATTATTTCATAAGATACACACTAAACTCTGTTCAAGTCCAGCATACTTAATATTGTGGTGGGGAAAAAAAACCAATTTCTAATCAGAATGCCTAAGTCCAGATATTACAGGGAAGACAGAAAACTGCACAAACTTATAGACTTGAAAAAAAATTCACAAACATAGCTGAGCTGCTGCACTCTTTTATGCCAGGTTTCTTCCACTTCACTGGGCGTCAGTTCAACCTGGTGCTCTCCAGACATTCTCCACTCAGCCATGAGAGCTGAAATCCAAAACATGAAGAGGGCACCAGATTGGCAAAGTATTTCAGATACCTCTGGTCTGCAATATCAATTATTACTTGATATTGGCTATGTGGGCTAGGACAACTGGAAGCTGGCTTTCATCAGCATTTTTGTATAGAAACTAAAGAGTTAGACCCCTGCTCTTTTTGCACTGAGCCTTATTTTGGGATATATCCAGGAATAAGGTGCCTGCCAGGTGGCATCTTACATAGCCTGCACTAGCATGGGGGCAGCAGGACTCTGTTTTGAGATATATCCTGGAACAAGAACAAGTGCAGACAGGTTCTTAGATTCCTATTCAACTGTGGAATTTCATTATAGTGATCTTGGGCCAGTCATTTCTTATCAGTCTAACCTATCTCAAAGGTTTCTTGTGAGTGAAAAATAAAGAAGCAGGGAATGTTTTGGATTATAAATGCATGAAATAAATTAAAAACATTCAAGATGTTTTCCAGATTAATCTATAGTAGGGAACTAGGTACGTCTTTGACTTGTTTTTAAACTCCTAGTCATTTTGTTTTGTTACAGACAATATTTTTAACCTTTAGGAGACACAATTATACCTATGACAATAAGAGACGGTAGCTAGACCATTATGAAGGCTTTTGCACGTAGCTCAGCAAGAACTGCTATGTATATCTGAAAGAATATTGAAGTACTCTTTTTATAATATCAGTGACATTCTCCTCTATGCATTATTGGGGTATTTTTCCACTGTCACTAAAAGTACCCATTAAGTACCCATTAACGGGTACTTAATGGATACTTCCAGTGACAGTGGAAAAACACCCTTGTTCTTCAAACAGTGGGCTTTGGGGGTACTTTAGGGTGCTATTCTGTCATCATCAGTATAGTTTAACTTTTATGAGAAGCTGCTGGGATTGAGCAAAAAGGAGATCTGATGTGAAATCAGCTCTATTTCTCCATAACTTCTGAACCAGGAGATGCTAGATGCAGTGATAGGACTGACACGGTCCGCAAAACTGAAATTGTATCCTGATAAGATAATGACTGTGTGTGTGTGTGTGTGTGTAGGAAATCCTCTGTTTGGGGCCTGTCCTAGGTGCTGTTGCACTCACTCAGAAGGAATGAATGTGGGGGGTAAGCACATGGATAAAGCTTAATCTGTTGATATTGCCTATCTGAACTTTCAAAAGGTTTTCAGAAACTTTCTCAAAGACTCGGAAATAAACTCCTCAGTCATGAAATAAGGCCTGCATTCTGGATTGGAACTGGCTAAAGAACAGGAATCAGAGAATAATAAACGGGCAATTCTCAAAATGGAAGAAATTAAAAGGTGGGCCCCTCAAGGTTCAGTGCTGAGACCTGTGTTTAATTTAGTCATAAATGATCTAGAAGTAGGGGTAAGCAATGAGATAGCAAAGTTCACTATGACACCAAATTATTCTGAAAGCTATTGTGAAGAGCTACAGAGGGGCCTTATAACACAGAAGTTCTGTAACTAAGTGGTAAGTTAATACATACTGGAAGAAAATAATTTACACCAATAACCTGATGGGTCTGAGCTTTCTGTGATAGACGAGAAAGAAGAAGAGTTGGCTTTTCTACGCTGCTTTTTGCACCCGTTTCAGGGGACTCAAAGCTGCTGACAAAGCTTTCTGTTCTTCTCCCCACAACAGAACACTCTGTGAGGTAGGTGGGGCTGTTAGAGCTCAGAAGAGAGCCGTGAGTAGCCCAAGGTCACCCAGCTGGCTTTGTGGAAGAATGCAGAATCAAACCCAGTATTCCCAGATAAAAGTCTGGCTCCCTAACCACAAGACTAACTGGAAGGAACTTGGGATTCTGATGGACTGTTCAATGAAGGTGTCAATCTAGTGCATAACAGCAGTGAAAAAACCAAATTCAATGTTAGGAATAACTAGGAAATAGAAAACAACTTTGCAAGTATAACTGTGACTGTTCAGAAATCTATGGAGAGCCACCATTTGGAATGTTGTGTATAATTTTGGTTATCACATCTCAAGAAGTATATTGTGAAACTGGAAAGGAGCAGAAAAGGACAACTAGGATGATCAGGGGGCTGGAACACCCCCTTTATGAGATAAAACAGAACATCTCAAGGCTGTTTAACCTTTAAAAACAGCACTGAAGGGGGACCTGACTTAGAAAATCATGCATGGTGTGGAAAAGAATAAAAATCCTGTATCACACAAAACTAGAACAAGGGTGACTCTATGAAACTGCAGGGCAGGAAAATTATATAAAGGGATTTTTTTTTCACCCAGTGGGTCCATTGGCCTGCAGAATTTGTTACCTGAGATGGTGATGTCCACTAGTCTGGATAGCTTTAAGAAAGGGTTAGACAAATTCATGAAGGTCAGGTATATCAGTGGTACTAAATGGATGCTTGGGTACTTATCACTGGGTTGCAGAAAAAGGCAGGATACCTCTAAAGACCAACTGTAGGATATTGAGAATTTCACCTTCATTTTCTGCTTGAGAGTGCCCAGAAAGTAATTGGTGGGGTACTGTGTGAGACAGGATCCTGGACTATATGGGCTACTGCCTGATCCAGCAGGGTGTCTATGTTCTTAAATCAAATTTAGCTTAAAAGTGAATGTTTTGTTTGCTTTCCTATATTTAGTTTAGGCATATTTCTTTCTAACTGTATGATAGAAGGAATGACCACCTAAACCATTTAAGTATGACAAAAACTAAACTTGAAAGAGGCCAGGACATGGACACTTGATACGTTTGGAAAAGCTAACTGATAAATATAATATAAGAGGAGTCCTGCTGGATCGGGCCACAGCCCATCTAGTCCACCAATTGCTTCCAGGTATTATCAAGCAGAAAAGAAAGGCAAACCCTTCACCTGCTCTCAGTTCCCTGCAAATGGCCTTTAGAGGCATTCTGCCCTGTTTCTCCAACCTGAAGGCAGTACATAGGCATCCTTTTTAGTAGCCAATGATAACGACCCAAACATTTTTATTCTGATACAAGCAATTTCCTCTAAAAGAAACAAAATTTCTACCCTCAAATGAATTGCCTCACATCAACTAGAGACTGAACAGGTTAAAGAAAGAGACACAGAATGTTAGAACCAATTCCTTTTATTAGATTGTGAAAAGAAATATAGTTCAGTCAAAGTCTTGGAGCTTTTTTCAAATTATTGCACGTAATCATATTTCAAGGTCTAATCAAATTGTGTACGTTGCCTCCTACAGAAGTCAGGAGATATGAGCTCTCTGTTCCCAATAGATAAACACTACAATAAGTACCTCCGTGTTCAAGTCTGACAACTGCAGCTGTGCTTTGCCAAACCAGCCACGACAGTAAATAAGAGCCATTTCAAATAACGCTTTCTGATTAGGCAGCTAATCAAAAGCCATATCTGTCAATGTAGATATCAAATGAGATTTTTTAACTTTAGTATGGCACCTAAACAGACCTTCTTGTATATTTAATACTCACGTGATAAAATGACATTTCAATAAGATGAAAGAAATTACCTTTATTTACTATATTTAGCCAAAATTAGATGGCAGTAATTTTACATGTTTGCAATATCATGGACTTGACCAAAAAAAATGAACAAAGAGGAAAATTAAAACCACATATATGTTTTAACATGTATAATGGGGTTTTGCACATGCAGCATTTTGTATGTTCACTGATGGTACCAGTTCTAAACTTTTGTACTGAAATTAGTAAATGATGCAATATTCCAGCTTCAAAATACCAAAATACACATCAAGACCCAATTATCTGCAAAATCTAAAAATAAACTCAACCAGTAACTTAACAATTCTATTTTCCCATGGGAGAAAAATGCAATTTCAAGGATGAGAAGCACAGCTAAATTAAAATTAAAAGTCTCACAGGGAATTGGGATACTGAGTGGAAGAAGTCTGTCTATATAGGCCATTTTCAATATGCATTTCAACTAATATTACAAAAATGGAATTCTGTACAAAAGTATCTACTATAAGCCTCTAAGGCATTTTGTTTTGTGGGACAAATGTCTTGATGTATTTAAAAATGATCACATTTCAAATATTTTAAAGGTATATTTTATATTTTTATTGTTATGACCGCTCTGGGACCTTCAGGCAAATGGTGGAATTTCAACTCTTAAATAAACAAACCCTTAAATAAACAGTATGTATAAAATTCCAGATTCTCAAAAGCTGCTTTTGAGACTAGTCCTTTGCACAAGTCCTACACCTTGGGCCCCAAGATCCCAACTGTCTTGTTTTCTTTTCCAACCTCCCTTCTTTCCTTCCATAATTCTAAAGCAATGGGCATAAGATGAGCTTAAATTCACCGATTGGGAGGTCAGATCAGTACAATGACCATTGAGATACAGTAGGGTGGGCTTGACTCAACAGTATCTATATGCTATTAAAAATCACTGAGGTAAGATTCCATAAATTAGAGATGAAGTAGTTAAACAGCTACCTATTCAACAACGGGTATTCAGTTAGCATTCATGACTCCAACGAAGTGGAAATTCCTTTCATACACAATAATAGGTAGGTAAAGAAAACACTTTCAAGTGGAGCTTTGATGCTTGATAATTACATGAACATATTCCTGTGCTTCTCTTAGCAACACAGAAATGATTCATGACATCTTCTAGTTTTCAGCTTCCCAATCTAGCCTAAAGACTTGCTATTACCTGGTGGCCTTCATCTAAATACTAGTCGAGTTCAGTCCCATCGAGTTCAGTCCCAAGGTTATCTGGATGCTGTTACTTGCACAGAACTTCTAATCACACCAACCCATTAAAAATTCTTACATTTATTCTAGCAAATAGCACAGGTTGCAGAAATTAACCCATATAAGTGTCAAACTGATAGACTGAACACATTTAATCATTTTTAGCCCTCAATAAGGATATATATTCCTAAACATAACAAAAATGAAACCTGGCTTCTTTAATGATACCTGGATGAGGCCTATCATTTGAACTAAATAGGCTACTAAACCTGTTATAGAATAATTAAGAGTTGGGCACTACTCCTGAACATTTGAAACAAATGATTTTTTAAAATACTTTACTCTCTGCTTTATCCTTACCAAGAATTTATACCTGCCATGTTTTAGCAGCTTCTCACAATACTATGGCTAGAAGTTTCTTCTTTAGTAAACTGAGCCAGTTTTTCTTTGCTACCTCACCATACTACCAGACAGCTATTATATTTTAGTTCCACACCGAAACCAAAAAATCCCAGCTTCTATACATACATATAAAAATTTAATAATGCCTCACATAGTGTAATGTGTGGTATATAAGACACTTGACAGCATAAACTAAAAAACCCCTTTGATTAGCGCAAATGTCCTTCTTCCACTAAAGATGAGTTAAGTTCTTGTTACCTTTAAGGCCATGCATTTTTGTTGTTCCTATCTCTGTATATAAGGAGATAGAGAAGCTTCAAGTTTGTATCTTTTCCAGTTATTCCCTTGATTTAGACAAGTGCCAAGTATTCCCTGCCTCACCAGTACAATAAGCAAGACTACTCTGGTTGTATGCTATCATTTTGCTCAAATAAACGTTCCTCTTCAAGGCAACATAAATATTGCTGAGGTGTGAAGCATCTGGTGAGGAACTTGAGTGCTGGTATATAGTAACAGATGTATCAATGGCTACTAAAATGCATGCCTAGGTACATCCTCTAGGTTGAGGAGACAGGCAGAATGCCTTTGGGGCCTTTTGATGGAATTTAAGAGCACATGGAAGTTTTCCTCTTATCTTCTGCTTGAGGTGCCCATAAGCGTCAATGGGCCACTGTGTGGGCCAGAATATTGGGCTAGATGGCCTCTGGCTTGATCCTATGTTCTTATGAAGATAATGTTTTTTCTTATCGGAGATATCTACCAAAATAGCTGACACTGTATCAAAAAATACTGTCCATTAAGCACTAGTAACTCAAAGAATGAAACCAGCCTAGGATATATTAGAAAATAAATACTTTTTCTTTCTTATGCAAAGTGTAAAAAAGGGGGAAATGTGAAGCCTTACGGCGATAAGACTTTTTATGCAGGTTTGATATACAAGGAAAATGCTTGGCCTTGGGAAGAAACAACCAATGCAACATGAGAACAATTTTTCAAATAGCTAAAGGACTGTGATATATGTTATTCCACTGATCAGGGTCCAAACCAATGGATTCAAATAACTGTATAAGGAAAATATTAACTACATAGGAAGATGATCTCTGTGATAAAACATAGTTAAAAAATTGGAACATATTACCTCAGAAGGTGCTGGATTCTCTTTTGTTTCTACACAAGATAAATAGTCATCTATTAGAAATGTTTCTGTAGTGTCTCCCCTTCATCAACACAACTTGACAAAGACATCCTATGACCAGAATAAGCAGCTCTAGTTTTCAAAACAAGAAGATTTTGAGGATACGCCAGTAACTGAACTTTATTTAAAAAGGCCATCAGAAAATGTAACTATATGATATATAGCCCAAGAAATGTGGTTAAAAAGGCCCACTTGTAGTAATCTTTTTTGCACCGAGCACATGGTGTTGATCTACAAACAAAATGCTAAAAGACCCATGATTACATTTCAGCTACTATTGTACTGCAGCAATGTGATTGTTTTATTATAGGATGGGGTGGTGATTAATGCAGCAAGCTAAAAGTGAACAAATGGGTTAGCTTATCTTACTACTTTTTATTATTTACCAGTTACTTGAATTATATTCTGTAAATCAACTTGACTCTGGCATTGTTTAAATTTAATTCTGAGAAACTGAAAACTTAATGCTAAGAAGTTATATTTGCAGAAAAGTGTCATCCAAAGTTCCTGGCATGAAGGCTGGGATATTAATTTTGTAGTGTTTTAAACTTTTTTCTAAGCTCTTATTTACACCAATGTTTTGATGGCGGTAGAGAAGTCCCCCAAGAAACTTGCTAGTGCCTTCTTGGCCATCTGTTTTGGTACCAGATGACAATTCTATTCACTTAAACTAATTATTTTACCCTTGTTTCTGTTTTATTGATGTTGCTATTGTGTTTATTAATGCTTTGAGATTTACAGTTCATTTATAAAATAATTTATTCATTAACTCAAAAGCTTCCATGAAGAACGAAATGGAAAATGCAAAATATTTGTACAGTCTCAAGTTCTGGCAGATGACAACTATACACTAGGAAAGTTGCAAAGTCAGGCAACAGAAAATTCAATACTTTTTTTATCCTATCGTAATTAATGGTTCTATCTTACAGCAACAATTTAGTTCTATTTTACCATTTTATTCAATACTGTTTTTAAGCGATTCACTTTTTTAAAGCTATTGTTCTCAATAAAGTACTAGACCAACCCAGTTATCCCTTCTGCTAAGATTCTGATCCACTTCTTAACCTGTTTAAACAACAGTTAAATACATTAACAAAGGGTGAATAATCTTTTATAGGTTTGATTAATCTTTTATAGGTTTCCTCAGTTTCTGTATTACTAATTAAAATGAGGTAAATAACATTGCCAGTAACAATTACATTGATAATTTAAAACCAGGTTACTAGACTGTGGGGAAGAGAAGATGCGAAACAGAAGAAACATTTAATCTATGCCATTTCTAAGGCAAAACCAAGTTTGCTAATTGCTGTAAATCTCACCAAAAATATTATAGTCCAATACTAATTCAAAGCATCATCTTCTAATGTTTCGTTAAGATAAAAAGTCCAACTAACCACTAGAGATAGAGATTATTTCCACAGAAAACACATTCTGCGCCTTGAGTAGCTGTGGAATATTTTCATACCTCACAGAGGCAGAGCTAGTGGAGATAATGTGGGTTTACCAAGATGAAAGCCCATATTGCTTAATAAAAACAGGAATTCGTACAACTCAAATACTGATATTGCCAAAAAAAATTCACAACTGGAAAAACAATTTGGCTGAACTGGAAAAAGCTCAGATTGGGATAAGCAACATCCATGTTCATAAGTGCAAAACTGATTGCACTACAGCTGTGGTCACACGACTGAGGTTAATCCAGCTTCAGTCCACTTTCAGAGCAAGAGAACATATCAGCAAAGTGACCAGTATCTTTCTTTCCACATTCTCTATCCCAAAGGCGAATTTCTGAGTTATTTAACACTGC
This sequence comes from Aspidoscelis tigris stejnegeri, assembly GCA_023333525.1. Lineage (NCBI taxonomy): Eukaryota > Metazoa > Chordata > Lepidosauria > Squamata > Teiidae > Aspidoscelis > Aspidoscelis tigris. Next base: position 81,510,913 of record JALMGA010000002.1, on the reverse strand, counting down.
AAGGAAACACTGTCAGTTTGCTGAGGTATTATCTCTCTGAAAGTGGACTGAAGCTGGATTAAACCTTAAGTGTGACCACATCATACATCATCCCTCATAACAGGCAACTAGTTTATAGTCAACCTGTCATGTACTGACATGAAAAAAGTGAGGCAGTTTTCTTATTTTCTCCCATTTTGCAGGCAACTGAAGATCTAGAAAGATGGAACAGGAGACCTCTACGATTGCCTATATATATACACATATATATATATACACATATACATACATATATATACATATATACATATGTATACATATATATATATATATAGGCAATCCTAGAGGTCTCCTGTTCCAGGCTCTCTATCGATATATATATATGGCCTAGTATAAAATACGCACTTGGGGGTGGGTGGCGACCTACGCCTTCGCATTGCTGCAAATTACTTACCTTAATTTGTTTTAGATAAGGAAGATGCTGGTGACGCAGGGAGAAGAGTGAGGGGCTGCTGGAGCCCCCTTTCTCTTTCCCTCTAGTCGCATTTGGGGTTTGTTGGTGGGGGAGGGGATACTTACCCAACAGGGATACTATTCTTCTTTACCATGGTACAAGCAGGAAGAAACAAGGGAGACGGCAGCAGACAAAACGGCCAACCCTGCCTCACCTGCCAACAGCCCCGAAACTACCGGGGACACTTCCACGTTGGCGGGAAAACGCTTCCGGGCCCTGAAGCGACCCGACTCCTCCGAGCCGGTCCAAAACTCCTACTTCTCTCCTCACCACTGCCTTCCCACAAGATGGGCGACCGCCTCGTAGCAGCAGCCGCGTCGTCGTCGTTGGCGTCATCAACACTACTCGCCCATTGGCCGGCTCGTTTTAAAGAGACGTTTGACGCTGGATGCGGGGGGGGGAGGAGGCGTCGCCGTTGGAAGCGTCAAGACGCAGCGATGATACCGCCGCTGGGGGCGCTATATAGGGAAGATTGACGGGGCTTATGAGGGGCAGGTGGTGTACTGGTCTTCATGGCTTCGAGGGCAAGAAATACGGAGGGGAAGTTCAGGGTTCGTTAGCTGGTTTGGGCAGGTGAGGGTTGAAAACAAGTAGGACTGGGCGTTTCAGGGTTTCTGTTAAGGTCACCTGGTCCTCAGTTCTCACTCCCGTTTACGAGTATTGCGCTACACTAAACCGTCCTTCTCAGTTCCCGCTCTTGGGCTAGAAGATTTTGAGTCCACTTAGCACTAGAGGACCCATTAAGGACCTTAATGGGTCCTTAATGGGTGCTCTAGTGCTAGTTTTTCCCCCCACTAGTACTCGATTGCTAAGTGGAAAAACACCCATTGATCCTCACTGTCCCACCACTCTCATGTATCTATGGACACGTGTCCAGTCTAGTCGCTCAGGTATCCTAAAACATGAGTTTCCCCATTGGAAAGCAGAGGAAGGTTCTTTTCGCTCAGTCAATCAAGTAAAACAATGAAAGCTTTCTCTTACTGTGCTGGTTGCACTGCATTAACTTGCACTGGCACTCAGGTTTCATGCAGGGCTGTGGTCACACTTAAGGTTTAATCCAGCCTCAGGCCAGTTTCAGAGTAGGAGAATACATCTGCAAAGTGACAAGCGCTTCAGTGTAAATAAGTCAGAAAATTCAACATTGGGATAAATAATCTGGAAAGAAAATTACTGATCACTTTGCTGATGTGTTCTGTCTCTGAAGCTGGATTGAACCTTAGGTGTGACCACAGCCCAAGAGACTTTTCCTTTCACGCTTGTTATATTTAAACCTGGGACCTTTTGGATCGACCTGTACTCTAAGATTTAAATCGGCTTCAGTCCACCTTCAGAGTGAAAGAACACATACACTACTCAAAATCATTTTTTCCCATATAGTCCAATCCCAGAGTGGATTTTTTTGAGTTACATCATGCAACTCATGTTCTCTCATTTTGAAATTCAGAGCGAGAGAACCAGAAAAGTGACAGCGTGCAAGTCTGAGAGAGGACTGAAGCTGACTTAAAACTTAGGTGTGATTGGGTGTGTGCAAAGTGATACCTGTACCATGAAATTGTAGTCAATGTTTCATCTCTGGATACCCTAAAACAGCAGTAATTCTGATCTTGTGCACTCTTGGTTTCATTCAAACTGAATGGAACTAATACAGTGCAAAAAAAATCAGGCCATTCTGTATTAATGCTACAGATTGCCTCTATAGTGAAGAAAGATATCATTCATAAACCTTCAATTGTAATTCTTGGCATCCTCGATTCATTTCTGAGTTCTTCCATGCCAGAATCCATAAGATAACTTTGCACATAGTTTTCAAATCACAGGTTTCATCTAGCATCTATTTATGGCAGTAATCCTGGCATAAACACATGCAAGCAAACCTCACTTGATTTATTATTTATTTCAGGATTATACTTTATTTTTAAATAATAAAGCTTTGAAGATAATTTATGTAAAGTCAACACTTGTTATACTGTGAAGAAGCATAGCCTAGCTATTGTTTGTTTTGGTTACAAAGCAAGCTGATGTCTAAGCTTCTTTTACTATTCAGTGATTATTAGTCCTTTAGACTGTTTTCTATTTTTGTAATTACTTGCCTTGGAATTATTCTTTAAGGATGGATTCAATAAACAAGTCTATATTCATGCAAATTGCTTAAATCTTTATAACACAAGGTCACCTACCTATATCAATTTTTATACTGCCTTTCATCTAGGTCCCTACTAAGTGTGCAAGAGAAACTTTGATCTAAAGCAACAGTTAAAAGGGAAAGAATGTAAAAAGGGTGAGGGAGAGGAAAGCTATATTAATTACCAAATTCCTGGGTGAATATGTCGGTTTTCACCTTGCACCGAAAAGTCCTTAATAACTATGCTTGGCATATCATAAAGCTTGGCATAACTTCCAAAACCCTATGGGCCACCACGGAAAAAAACCCTCTCTCTAGCTACATAAATAATAAGACTATACAGTGGGAGGCGATCCTGATATTTTGTCCCAAATTATTTAGAATTCTAAAAATCAAAGACAACACCCTGAATTGGATCTAAAAAGCAAAGTGGTAACCAGTGCAGATATTTAAGAAGAGGGATGATGAATGTTTCAGATTGGACACATATCAGCAATTTAACTGAAGCGTTTTGCATAATCCCAACTTCTGGACTAGCTTCAAAGGATAGCGTATTTGTTGACAGTTCGAAGATATTTGAAAGATATTTACTCAACCATGTATCAATGGATGATTGAGATAGCTTTGCATGCTCTGGCCTCTCTGGGATGGAACTGGTGCTGTAGCATAGATTGTCCAAGAGCATGGGAGGCCATCCCAATGTGACCTGAAGATGTGAGGCTGTGTGAAAAGGACCTTACTTTATTTCAGGTGAAAGTTTATTTAACAACGTTGCTACTACAGATAAGGCCCTTGACATCTTAGTTGGGTGGAATTGTCAACAGTCACTTTAGATTATCTCAAATTCTGTCAAGGACAACCCCACATAAAATGCAGTACTATAATCCAATTGAGTGGTTATCAATGCATGTACCAATGAAAGTGGGTTGCCTCTATCCAGGAATGGCCATCACTGATGGACTAGCTGAAGCTGAGCAGATGCCCTCCTAGTTTCTTCTGTGTGTGCTCCCTTTGACAGCTTGGAATCTAGAAGAACACCCCAGGTCCTGAACACTGTACTGTAGGGAAGGTCGTAACCCATCCAGCACTCCTGGACCTGAAAACTGCCTGCTCTGGACAACTAAACTGTGTATATATTATATTGCAACCTAAATCATGTATACAGGACCTTGCATTCTATGATGGAAGAAGACAGATATAAATCAAGGAAAACATGTAGTTATATAGCTATTGTTGTATTAACACCATGCCTATTACTTTTTGAAAACTGTTTTACCTAGGATTAGGGATGTACATGCACGAATATTATTTTTATGTTCAATTTGCAGCAAAGTGAATGCAAACGAAATTTGCATTTGTACAAATAGAGCCACTTCAAATATGGTAGGATTTGAATCCACTATCAGTGTTTTTTTTAATGCTGTTTGTATCTGAGTCAGATTCCTGCCACCAGTCATGTCTCTGAACCCCCTCCAAATCTTCTTTGAATTAGCTCTGAACACTTCAAATCCTCTCTGAATTCATTTCAAATACACTCTGAATCTGCTTTAATCTGCACTGAATCCTCTGCACATGTGACTGGGCAGCCACTTTGCCACCTCTGACATTTGCAAATATAACAAAGCTTCAAATGAATGAACAAAACCGTTCACTTCACATTCAAATGTCAATCTTCAAATGTAGCCAATATTCAGTTCCAATGCGAATAAAGGAATTCGTATGAATTTCAAATGTGATGATTATTTGTGCAAATCAGTATCTAGGATTGATGAGAATTGGTCTCACAACATCTTCAGGCCACAGATTCTACATTCCTGGCATAAAAAGATTTCGTACCAGCACAACTGAGGGACAGAATTGCTTCCAGTTATCTTTGGTAGTAGGTGGAAGGGTATGATGAAATATTCTATTGTCTTATTAGTAGAGTTAAGACAATGGGCTTTTATCAAATGATTGGCTAATGTATATTATAACAGATGCATTGTCTTGTTAAAACATATTTCATTATAGCATTCAATATATTCTTCCCCAGGTATTTTTTTAAATGACTTATTCCAATAATTCTAAGAAATGAATTCTGACAAAGAAATACCTTTGGACAGAAAAACTAAGGTAAGCAATGAAAAAACATTTAAAAAGATATTTTTCAGATAATAATCATTAATGCGTATTTATAATTGAAGCCAACAAATATTAACAGAAGGAAACTATTTGCTCAGCAGACATCTGGATTTCTGCTACTTTAAAAAGAAATAGAGGTATATGGAGGTATAATTTGCATCTTAGCAAATCAGTTCTGCAACAAAACATCTCTAGAATTTGTGTAACTTTTCCTGGGGTAATTGTTGATCTTTTTATAGTTATTTCAAAGGGAGAAATTTGACAGGATCTGTACTTTTTCATGGTGGGAAAACCTACACCTGTACATCTGCTGTACATCTGCAAGAAGATGAGCAAATATATCTGGGAGCAGGAATCACAGAAGTAATGAATTGCAGTTTGTATTCTTCCTATTGCTGGAACTGCTGTGAGACCTTATTAGGATGAGGCACAATTAACTATACAGTCACCAGAAGTCAAGCAGCAGTAACATCTATATTAGGCTCTTGATGTGAATGTTCTAGTTTAGGGTTATAGAAACTTCATAGGCCCTGTCCCCATGCAATTTAAAGTCTGCTAAAAATCTTTTGCCTCTGAGTGCCCCCATGCCAGGCTTTTCAACGAGCTTCCAGCGCTACAAAATGAGGAAAATCAGCGACAAAATACGTACCCTTTAAAGAAGACTTTCAGTGCTCTATTTGGAAGTCGCGGGTTTTCCTTGCAACATTTACCTTGGGGACGCTCCGTGGCAAAAGGGGCGGTGATTGCTGCCTGCACACACAGCCAAAAAGCATTCACACATCTCAGAAATGCAGCAGGTTCCCTTCCTTTCCTTTGTAAAAAGAGCCAGAATTGCTCAGAATTGCAACATTGTTATCAGGTGATCTGTGAAAGTGTTAAAAGAATGAATGAGCTAAGGATTGCGCTGCCGATGCCTGCAGCCGCTGACTTTGCAGGAACGGGAAGCCTTTTCTAACAGAGAACAGAGTGAAAGTAAGTGCTGAAAGTGAATGAGTGAGCGATCATCTGCCTTTGCAGGGATGGGAAGCCGTTTCAGGGGACGGAGATCTGGCTATTTTTCCTTTTAACAAGAGAGGGGGCGGGGGGGAAAATGCGGGGAAAGAAAACAGGGTTCCGTGGGGACGGAAGGTGCGTTAAAAACACGTGTTTCGCTGAGCCTCGTGGGGATGCTTATTGCTGAAGTGCACGGCACTTTTAAAGTCCGCTTGATTAGAGTGACAGCAGAGGGAACTCAGAGAGGCAAATAAGTCTTTTGGGGATTCAGCCATAGGTAACTACTGCAAAATATGGTGTGTGTCCCCACTGAGATCGAGTAGTTGTCAGATATGTCTGAGGATGGTTATTATGGCAGCAGGATACAGAAATGGCAGCCTGAAAGATTTAGCTGATAATGTCATATGCAAACCTTTACCAGCTAAATAACTAGTGCAAATAAAATGAGGAAGAGAGAGAGACAGCAACAGTGTTCCAGTCTGAATAAGGTTTAGATCAAATGACTGATTTACTCAAGTTTTCAAATAAATTATAATTAGTCTTCAATGAATATGTATTTATTTAATTAATGTATTTATTTAATTTAAAAAATGTGTACTGTACAAGTGCTGCTGGTATATTTTTATACTTTTACCCAGGCACAGAGGAAGAAGTTATTATGGAAAAGAACTGCTAGAAAAAAGGTATGTTAGGTTGTGTTCACACCTTTAATTTTCTGAAGCTTCAGGCTGTTCCTGGTCCTTAGAGATCACATCCCAGGGCTGTGGGTGTAGTTTTGAGTGCCATGCATAGTTACAATGTAACTACAAAGATCCCAACACAGCACCTTTGCAACCACAGCCATGTTGATGGCAACGGTGTTTTCGTAGTGCCTGCAAAGATAACCTCACATCTGTGATGAAGATTTCGTCCTGTGGCCCTCAAATGCACCACACCCACACTATGTGGATGCAGCGTTTTGCATAGAGCTTGGGATGGGAGTCAACAGGGATGGGGGCCAATTGCATTAGGTGTTGGAAGGGCTGTGAGTCAACTGTATCATGATTTGGGTGGTTCTTACCATGGTAGTTCTCATCCACTAATGTGGAACAGGGCTTAGCATCTGCATTGTGTTGTTCTTTAGCATGCATTTACTGCTGTAAAGCCCACTCAGTACCAATGCTCGGCCTGCAGTTGATCCAGATCTAGTTAATACGAATTCACAGAAGTGAATTAAGAAAGGGCCTCAGATTAGTCTCCGAAGCATAAATATCTGTTAGTGAATCAGGAGGCCTTAAGAGTCCTAACTATCAGTGTTTCTGAATATATGTAACATGCTGAATTTCAGCTAGTTAATTATGTTTAAAACCAGAAAGGTGATTGCCTTTAAATGTTAGTCCTTTTTTACCTAATATGGTGATGAATTTTCTTTGCTCCTATTCAAGTATGAATACCAGCACCAATTACTTTTTGCCTGTATCAGATTAATGTCTTGTATGCTGTTCACTGTTAAATGACCTCATGAAACAGTTTAGGGCTGGTAATTTAGGATTTATGAAGTTGAAAATGTACTTTAAAATGTGATCCTTTTCGTGCAACTTTTCACTCGGGGTAATTTGCTGAATCTAGCAGACTGAAGATGACACGTGTATTGAGAGAATACAAAAGGAAGTCCTAGACCAAAATCCACAAGAAGGTAACTCAGCGTTTTATTTACTGCACTGAACCTTATTTACTGTGTATTTTCATAAACAAAAGAGAGTCACTACTTAATTACAAAGCATACATTTGAATTTTTACATATTCAGGTTTTTTAAAAAAAGTCATTTGATACTTAAATTATCATTTAAGACAATGTATCTTTTCTTTTTTATAACAGTTTTTGCTGAAATGGAAAAAGAAAACATCTTAACTGAAACATTACGGGACGGAGTTAGAGATAAGCTGAAAACTGTGAAGGTACTAAATACCTTTTAATAATTTGGTGTTCATAGGAAATATGCAACTTTGGGCCTGTTTGTTCTTAACTAAGATCTTAAGCTAAGATAAAGTGCAGAAACAGCCCTCTCTACTTCAAGTGTTGGGGCACTTCCAAATCTGATCACCAGCAGTGTGTGTGGTCAGGTCCAGGCAGGCCAGATTGCCGTGGCAACAGTCACAGCTTGTGCCTGGACATTGCCATGATAATCAGCGTGCCATGGTGCAGTCACAGCTGCACTACCTTGCCCTTCACAGCATCGCACCCAGGGGTGTTTTTCCACTAGCACTAAGAACCCATTGAAGGACCCATTAAGGACCCATTAGGCTCAGAGCAGATGGCCCCATTTCCACTACAGACCTTGTTAGAACCACATTTGTTTCTACCGGAGGTAGGGAAATCTGGATTATATGGGTCCTTCAGGACCTATAATTCAGATTTCCTGTAGACCTCATTAAAGGGGTCTACAATGGGGTCTTCAGCCATCAAATCCAGATTATAGGGAGCCTGTTTCTGCTACAATTGAGCAATGGGGTCTAGAGGAGGCTTGGGGGGCGCCCATGGGGGGGTGCCCCAAAGTCAAAACTTTGAAGTCCGAAGAGAATCCCTTGCGAGAGCAGTGCCGCTGTTAAAGGCTCTGGAGGATCTTTGAAGTTAGGGGCAGATCACTCCGGAGAATCTATGGAGCCGCCCCAGAGGATCTTTGAAGATTCTTCAGACCGTCTATGGAGATTGCACCCCCTATCCCCCCAAACACCTGGGGTGACAGGCAGACCCCTCATGGGTAGATCCGGATTTGCACATGGGTGCCCCGGCATTTCCACAGCAAGCAGGCTAGCACCCATTGCTATTCGGTGCTAGACCATTCAAAGAAACACATTGGGTACTTCCCTTAATCCAGATCTACCAGATCTGGATTAAGGGAAGTACCCATTCCTTAGATCTGGATCTTCTTAGATCCGGATTAAAGGAGCTCAGTGGAAAAACACCCCAGAAGAGTGACTCCTACTGCCTAAGCATACCCTTAACTGGTGCCAGGCAATCTGTGGATAATTTTTTTTCTCCAAAGCTAGGGAAGATAGGGCAGGTGAATGGAGCTCTCAGACACTCCAGGATAGTGGTAACAGGGTGACATTCAGGTGGGCCTCTCCAGGTCTACCTGGAAGTACTCCTGTACAGTAAGCGCAAACAGGCCCTTATTCTATTTATTTCTTATGTAAAAAGAAAGTTAAACTAATTTAATTGCCCCAGTCTGCTAGAACATTTCAAAAAAAAGATACTGAAAACCTATAAGAGATTTTTATTTTACTTTAAAATTAAAGAGAAATATAGGTGATTTCAGAGGGACTCGTAAGTGGATATAGAATTTTGTTATTGTGAAATGTTGGGTTGTGTGGCTAACTCCTGGTTGGTTGCACTGGCACCTCTATACAGTTTTCTTGTCAGAGATATAGAAGTATTTTGCCATTGCCCACATTCCAGGCAGTTTGATCTGCTACTAAACTACAGCCACTCTGGTCTGGATATAGAATCACAGCCTATATAACCTTTATTTTAGGTGACCAAAGAAGAAAAATCATCTGTCAAAGAGCATTCTGATGGTGAAGAATTTAAAACAAACATTGAAGCTGAGGTTGTAATTTTTTAAAATTGCCAAGTTTGATAAATATAAACTCATTTTTAAATGTAGTTTAACTGTGTTAGTCTTTAACTGTGTTAGTTTAATACTGCCTATGTTTTTGTGGCAAGTGATTTAAGCATTACAGCCGCCAAGACATTATTCTCTGTAGGAGTTTTCAATCCAGAAAGGTAAAGATATAAACAAAAATGAGAGATGAATTAAGAGATCAGAAAAGACTACAAGGGGCTAGGCTAAAAGCAAATGGAATTGCTGCCATTTTTATAGTCATCAAGAGTACTACTGCAAATTACTGATTAATAGTAAGTCATAATTATTTTAAAAAGAAATACTTTATTTGGTGTATAATAATGTCACTGACATAATGGCGCATGAGCAGAGGAGGTTTGAACTTTGGTTTCTGAAAAATGTGGCCCTGACTTTTTTTTAATGTGAGATGCTTTGTTGGCAGGGAGCTGAGAAATAAACTAGTTGTGAGAAACTTGTGACACTTCAATAAGAACATATGAATATCTCACCAGATTTGATCTGTGACCCATCTAGTCCAGTAGCCTGTACTCACAATGCCAACTAGTTGCACCTGGTGTAGTAATCGCAAAGGTTTGCATGGGTTTTCTCCTGGCTTCAGCCTGCCATTCATCAAGCCTCAGAGTAAAAGGAATTGCCCTGTCTCTACAAGCTTGCAGTGCACACTCAACACCAGCAGGGGCTGGACTCATAGCCTAAGGGCTTAATGGACGCTAGCCATGTGCTGCCCGCAGAAAACAGACCTTCTCTTCCTGTCTGCCACAGGATGTGACATAAGAAGGCATCTGACCTGCTCAGCTGATGCACTTGACCTATCACCTCCTGGGATTTTCTCTTGAGGTCACTTCCTTCCCCGCCTTCTGGTGGGGGATATAAAAAGCCCTGCACAGAAATAAACGCTCTCTTTTCCAGCCCATCTTGTCTCCCGCCTAACTTCTTTCTCCTGTGCTCTCTGTCTTTAAATCACCATAAGAGCACATGGTGATCCCTTATAGCCTGCCGGTGGCTAATAAGGGATTTACTTTCATAACACCCCGGTGATCGTACCAGTCTACTGGTACCACGATCGTTGCAGCCCATTTGGGTTGTAACCACGTATCGCTGTGGTCTCAGGACTGCAGCCACGATCGAGGTAGTCAGAAACTACCTCCCCCAGGTTTCCCAGAGCCAAGGATTCAGGTTGCTTATCCGGAAAGCGACAACCTGGAATCCAAGGAGAATATACATATGCCCTGCTTACAGGTTTGCCAGCAGCTGGCCTTCAGAGATATACTGCCTCCCTACATATGGCTCTGTGAAATCACACAGTCATCAGAACTAAAGAGTAACATATGGCAGTCCCTTTCTTCCATGAATTTACCCATGCGTCTTTTGAAGCCATTCAAGTAGATCAGTGTTTCCCAAAGTGTGGTACGCGTACCCCCAGGGGTACGGGAAGAGTTTGGTGGGGGTACGTGTGTATGTACCAAAAAAATAATAAAATAAATATATTTTGATTTTTATTAAAGCATATGTTTTTTATGAGGGGTACTCAGCGTTACGAAAATTATAGAAGGGGTACACATATTTATTTATTTATTTACATTTCTATCCCGCCCCATACCCGAAGGTCTCTGGGCAGGTAACAAAATATTAAAATAGAATATACATTAAATGACATTAAAAATTCACACAAGGGTAAAACAATATACAATATGTTTAAAATGACAGTGTCTGTACTGGGGGGGGGGGGAACATAAGCAGCTCCGCCAAAGGCCAGGGCAAAGAGGTGCGTCTTCACTGCCCTCCTAAATACATATAAGGAAGGGGCATGACATATGTCAAAAGTTTGGGAAACACTGAAGTAGATGACCAATGCCACATCTTGTGGTAGTGAGTTGCAAAGTTCAGCTATGTGCTTGATATAAAATATTCTTTTGTTTGGGTATGAAAAAGAGAAAAACATCTTATCCAGTCTACTGACCCCAGCATATCCATCTCTATCATGTCCCTTCTCAGTCATCTCCTTTTGAGACTAAAAAGGCTACCTTTCAATCTTTCCTTATAAGAGACCCACTAGTGTATATCATTTCTTCGACATGGATTTATGTGGAAGAGAGGCTAAATGTTCATTGTTTCCCAGTAAGAAAATTATTCTTCTGAGCACTATCTTCAGTGCCAGATGGGATGTCATCATGCCTTCCTCAGACACAGTCCTGGAATAATTCAGATGGACTCTGGTATGGAAAGTGATATGAATCTAAATATCAGGGTCTGGGAGAAGGTAAGCATGACAAATTATGTGCTCATGTTCTGCTTGTAGGCCATTGGAAAAATGAGCAGCTGAACATAGTGGACACTGACCAGGTTCAGTGGGGCATTTCTTACATTCTCCAGTACAATGATTCTGGCATCTAAAATCTGTGCAACAGTGTAGTTGTGGCCACACCTTCACTTTAATCCATCTTCATTCTGCCTTAAGTTCTTGCTGCTCACAGCTCTTCATTTCTGTCCATTCTATCTGTGGACTTTCCATTCCAGAAAGTCCAAATGGATGGTTGAAAGTCCACAAATGGAATGGATAGAAATGAAAGGTGTGAGCAGTCAGACCTGAAAGAAGGTTTAAAGTAGAGGTGTGACATCGGTCTCAGTGAACTAAGATGTTCTAAAGAAATGACACCCAGAAGAGAGCTGGCTGGTAGAATGCAAGGTGAATTTTTGTGCACTGAGGCAGAAGTGGCTTGACTTGGTAACAGGAGGAGGAAGTAAAGCTGAAGCAAGACTAACTGTCAACTTGGACAGTGGAATTGTCAATGAGTACAAAACTTAGTCAATAAAAATGAAGAATGAAACTGCAGCAGTAAGCATCACTAAACAATAATTATATGCATTTTCAATTGTAGAATGAAGTTTCATTGGATGAGAGCTTTAATTTTTTTACAAAAACATTTGAAGACAGCTTAAAGCTGAAGGAAACTGATGGAGAATTTGATCAGGTATTGATTAATTTAAAAATGTCTGGTTGAGTTATGTTGCTGAAATGAATTTGATTCCACTTGTATTTGAATGTTATTCTTTCTAAGGTTAATTTTTTTCTGTCACAAAAGTATGAAGTAAATTATCTACAAAATAACCTAATAACTTTCACTTAATAACACATTTTAATAATACTTTAATTGCTTAAGTTGCCTTCTACCATATATATTTCTTAGATGTTTTGATGATCCTCCATATACAGTGCTGAGGAAAAGTGTTTGCTTGCCTCCTGAGTTCTATTTTTGCACATTTGTCAGAATTAATTGTTTCAGATTTTCAAATAAAAATTAATTTGAGACAAAGACAATCTGAGTAAACACAAACTCAGGAAGGGGATAAATACTTTTTCATGGCACTATTATTTATTTGTGGGTAAAAGGCAAATAATGTGTAAGTAGAGCTTTCTCTATTTAACTTTTTGCAGTCTGTACATCCATTCTTTCTGGTGCTATAATGCACTTTCCTAAATTGAGAAAAACAGATTCATGACTGTTGACTGGAAGAGGATTATATCTCTCTCGTGTAAGGGCTCCCTTCTACACTAATTCTAGACTTCCTACTGTTGGCTCCAGATGAAGAGTATCATAGTATTTCAAACTAATAGAAACTGGCTGTGTTCCATGCCTAATCTAGGCTGGGGAAATCTAAATGCTGTAACAGCTTATACCTCAGGGACAGAAATAAAAGTTATTCTGAAGAAAGCATTGAAGGAGGCTTTAGCTGAGTGTCTCTACTGATGCAGAAATGCTTGTATTTGGAAAAAGAAGGATGCTTAATGGTAGTAATAGCATATGGTTATTTTATATCTATAGTTGTTAAAATAAGAAAAAATAACGTAACTTATTTTTATTTCATTAGACCTAATGTAAGAAGGCAAACATATATTTGCCCTCTGCTTTATTCATATTTCCCCCCTCATCCTTTATTCAGTCTGAAAGCTGGATGGACTCCTATATAGTTGACAACTGATTATTGTATTGTATTGTGTTATATTATCATATTATCTCCACCCCAAAATCTAAAGCCTCTATGCCAGTGACAGCAATCTAGAATGTGACCATTGTAAAATAGATATTGTCTAAATATATGTTTAAATATTCAAATATATGTTAAAATTGTTCAGTGACTCTGAATGACTGGCAGAATTTTATTTTCTATTTTCTGTTGTCAGTTCTGAAAGCAGATTGGATGGCATAGGGAGGTGATGTACTATGTGACAAATCTGATCTTGGGGAATGATATACTGTATACAGATCTTTGAATCTCACCTTCTGTCTTGGAAGGGAAGCAAAGTATAACTCCTTTAGCCTAAATACAGTTATTTGTGCTTTGTATAAGGCTTGCATGATCTGCTGTTTGATCCTGTTTAAACAGTGGGAAAGGGGCCCAGAACTGCTAGGTGCTTCTTCTAGCAGTTCTGGACAGTCCTCATCACATAAGGAGCAGACACAAAATTACGGTGGCTATTTGACTAAATGAACAGGTGAGTTCCCGTGTGATTAAAGAGCAAGACAGCACTGCCAGTGACCTCTAGGTGCTGAGGGAGCCTGGGCTTGGTGTGTGGAACAGCTAACAGTCCTAGACCTCTTTGCTGCCATTTGATCAGGATGAAATGGCTGTTTGCACAAGCTTATTCTGTATAACCTATAAATAGTTTTGGAAATGTTTTCCTTGATCTTAACAGCTGAACTCCAGCATGCCTTTTTTGACTTGAAGTAATTCCAGTCTTGATTTGTATCAAGATCTTTTTAGTTCCATATTTTGAATGCCATTGCATTACATTAGGACTTAATAGATTACCCTTCACTGTGCCTTTTTAACTTATTTTCTGTCATCGCTTTAAATTTTCTTTAATGAAGTGAGTGATCTGTTAGTTTCTTTTTTTATTGCTATACCATTCAGAAAAGAGAAGACTGAATATGATACCACGTTGCCTAAGTCTCAAAAGTCCTAGAACAGCCATCCCAACTGTGGCTGGCCATGTTCCGGGACCTGTAGACTGCTCCAGCAGGGAATTATTCCAGCATAAACAGATCCAGCTGGAACAATCCAAATCCACTAAGTACAGAACCCCCCTACTCTGTGGAGTTTGGCTTAATTATCCCTTTTTAAGAACTACAAAAATAGCTCTTGAGTTTCTTTTTTTAATGCACTATTTCATCCAAACTGTCTATGTGTAAATGATGGCTGTTACCTTTTAGATGATTCCAGGAAAAGTCTTGGTGTACTATTACTGCATGAACATTTTGAATTATTTTATTTACAAAAAAAGTGTCTTAACACAGATTTCTCTTAATTCTATTATTCTATCACACATATTTTTGTTATGATCAATGCACAACAGAAATCAGTTAGCAGTGGTCTTCAAAATGCTTGCGGCTTAAGTGAACAAATCCCATTGCTTGACCATGTGAAAAAAATGCTGTTGCCAGAATTACTTGTCATAAAACCTCCTGAGTATGATTATAATAACCTGGACAAGAAAAAGCAATGGGACCAACAAGTTTTTATACCAACCCCTTCACCAGGTAGTTTATTTTGTTTACATGACAGAAGCATTTCTATTAATTATACAAATGTGTAAAATACTTTGGAATACAGCTAGTAGATTTCCAGGCCTGTGATCACACCTGTTGTTCAAGGCAGCTTCTGGCAATCTTCTTCCTGCCTTGCTCAGATGTTTTTTTGCTGGGGGGGCCCAGATCGTCCTGGGGGCTGGCTGTCCCTCCTCAAGCTGGCTTCTCCGTGGTCCACTTTTAGAGAGGACTCAAGCTGTCTGGGGGAGCCAGCCCATTTCCATTTCCCCTGTGTGAGCATGGAACTGGGCTAGAGGGGTTGAACTGCCCTGAGTGGGGTAGATCCAGCCTTCCCTCCTGTCCAATGCCTGGCTGTGGGTGGCACACACACGTGATCCCCCTTCCTTGCATCCCTTTCCACTTCTGTCCCCATTCCTAGGATGGTTCCCTCTCTCATCCTGCCTCCCCCTGATTGCCCTTTGTTCTGATTGCAAGCTCGCATACTCTGTCCATCATTTTTTAAAAATAGAATTCTGTTCTGTCCTAGACTGATAATGCACTTTTGTGAAGAACAGGAGGGATTTAAAAATTAAATGGCCAGAAAAGCACTGTTGGGAGGGGAGAGGGAACATGTGGAGCAAGAGTAGAAATGATACAATTCTAAGGACAATGTAGCTTCCATTTTCCTTCAGCAACCTGCAAGGGAAAGAAGGTTTCATTGCAATGAAAGAGACTGAGAAGTGAAAGTTCTTCAGCAGCTTGAGGGAAAACAGCAGCTTATAGCCTCTCTTTATTCTACTGGAATGGCTGTGGAGGTGGAGGCTGCGTGCTAGCTGGGATATGCCTCAGCTGCATCTGTCTTGGGGGGACAGTCCCCTCATCCCAACAGTATCCTGAGTTTGTCCTCAACACTGCACAACTCCAAACATACTCCATTACTACTGTTGATTGACAGAACTTTATCCTATCAGAATGCAGGTGTTGTTGTTGTAATCAATAAGGGTGCAGAAAGTGTAAAGGAATCTCAGGGAGATAATATAAAAGGTGTGAGCATAGCAGCTCGACTGGAGGGCGATCTGAGGACTGATTATCAGGGACTGGGTGTGGACTGGATTAGGCCAGCTTCAGTTTGGTTTCTTAACAGGATGACCTAGATCAGCCAGGTGTGATCATGGCCCAAGTGAAAAGTAGCATTCTTCTTCTTCTTCTTCTTCGAAAATAGGATGCTGGACAAAATGGATAATTTATCTGACCAGGTAGATGGCTCTTATATCCTTTTTCTCAGTTGTTCACAGCTATAAGCTAGCAAATAACAAGTTGCCACGACTCTTAGAAGAGGAAGGATTTTATGTTCCAAGGAAGCCTTATATCTCTAAAAGTACATACCACAAAATGGAAAAACGTCTTCTTCAGCAAGAAATGGTAAACTTCTATTTCTGGGTTTAAAATCTATTGTATGGATAATGTATTCTTTACTTAATGTACTTAGTGATGTTTGTGCTTTTGAACCATCTTTATCAAGGGGCAAACATGGTTTGAAGACAGTGGGGAAATAATATCATTACCTTCTCCAGTCAAACAATCAAGGCATTACAGAATATCTTTCCCTCTCAGGATTGATCCACTATTAAGGACAACGTACATGAAGGTTTGTTTATTTTTTGCTTTTTCAAAAAATTGTCAGTTCACTTTGGCTTTCTTCATTAGAATGTGTTTAACTCACATTGGCCGTGTCTTCACGGCAACCTTATAACGGATTCAAAATGTTTTCAATCCTCGGAGTCCGCACGGCAGTTTGGCTTAACACGCTTTCCCCGTGTTAAACCACCCCAAAGCGTGGTGAATCTCAATCCTGATTTCAACAGGTCTCACTCCGGATCGTGCGCTTGAAACGTTTTACATTTTTTACTGTGTGGACAGTACCGTTTTAAGGGATGAGAATCCATGTTTAGGGTTTCCCTCTCCCAATAGCGTGCTTCCAAAGACAGTGATTTCAGTGTAAAAATCCACTTAACAGCGATCGCTACACTGTAGCGATGGAACCACTTCGCACCTTGATGGTTGGAATAATAATGTAATTTTGTGCAATTCTAAAAGTTCTCCTTTAGAAAGGGAAAGGGAGGAAAGCATCTGAGGTTCTGTGTGAATGTTTAAAGCAAAGGGGCTTTAGTTGCCGCTGCTGCTGTGTGCCCTGAGCAATGGGGAGAGGAGGGGAAAGAATTGCTGGCTGCCTGCTGCCATTTTTCCTCCATCCAGGCAAGCGGCAGCCACCCAGCCACCCAGTTAGGCTCCGTGAAGGGATCCCTTATGGGTGGCGCGTTCACGCCAGGAGGAAGAAGGCAGGGCAGCCCCGAAAAGCAGCTTTTAAAAAGTAGCCACTTGAGTCCCCCCTTGAGTCACGTACGCCACGTACGATCCTCAGAATCTGGGTCCAATGTGATTAAGTTAAAAGTAATGGGAACAGGCAAATTCGTGTTTGCATCCGGTTCTATTATTTCGGTTTAAGGAAACTGGATTAAGCTTTTAATGGGGATGCACCCATTGCCTAGCAATTATACAGCTGGCAGTATATTTTAGGCAGAAACATTAAGCCATCTTTTCACAACTTAATGAAAGCTCGGGGGAAACACTGCTATCAATGCAGTTGTGCTGCATATCACTAAATGCAGTTAATGTATGTGAACAAATACTAATATGTTGTATCTCATTGTATTTTCATTGAAGCATTTTAGTATACCTCATACTAGTAATCTCTTGAAAGTAAGTTTGCAAAAAATGCCATGCATATGGAGTCAGGCAAAATTAATAGAAATTAAGCATTTTATAGATTTATTTCAGCCCTTAGCCCTTTGGGCATATAAGGCTGCGAAAAAATAAGATAATTTGTAGTTATTTGAGGGGCATCATTTTTGATGGTGCATATAAGCTTATTTTACGCTACTACTTGTCAAACTGGTTATGTATATATAGAAATAATGTGAAACTGCCAGACCCAATTACCAGAACTATATAAGTGCATAGATGAGCAACACTTGTACATTTAAACCATGATGAGTGCTCAAAAATCTGTCATTCCAATGCAAAATTACTTTCTTTTTAAAAACAAATACAGGCTATGCCACCTGAACTAGGAAACTACATCATACCGAAATCTCAGGACCCAAGTGAAATCTGTCAGCTAGACCTTAATATAGCAAGTGTGGTATTCAAGCATCATTCACTTTTTAGTTCTGAACAAGTGTTGGCTGCCAAGTTGCTTGATCTTTATGAATGCTTCCAGAAAAGACAGCAGCAAAATGTTACTCACTTGCTATCTGAAAAAGTAAGAAAAACCAATGTAGTTACAAAGATGAACTGTTTGATTGAGTAATGTTAATCTTACTTCAGAAAAACTGGGAAAGTGTCACTTTAGATTCTGTGACCAGATGGCCTTAACTAATTTGTTTCTCCAAAATCACTTTTTAAAATGTGGCAGTCCTCCTTCCTAGTAGGAAGATACTTTGATGTGTGACTGAGGATGTGATTCAGTGAAATTTAATTCCTAAGTTGAATATTTTATCTAGCCATTTGTTTTTCATTTGTGTTGATGTTCAAATTTTTCTTTGAAATTTCCACATCGTAATTATGTGTTGATTTTGCTGGATCTGAATGAAAACTTTGCAGGACTAGAGGAATGGGCCAGAATAAGGACTCCAGAGATCGGATATAATTTGAATTTGTCAGTGCAGCACTGTGGAGTTGGGTGTGGAATGATGAGAATGCAGAACAGAAAGTTGAATCTGACAGAAGGCAGTATACTGAAGTAGGAGGCAGAAATAGGCAGCTGCAAAAGATTACGGCACACTGTCCTTGTAGGCAGAAGAAAATATATTTTCATGGCGGGGGGGGGGGGGAATTGCATCTGAGTACAAAGCTAGGCCCAGGTTGCTACAGTGAAGGAGATAAATCTACAGATTCAGACATACCCCAGAGAAGAGCAGCCAAAGAGAGTGAAGTATAAATCTAGAAAATTTTGTTGATACCTGCATTTATTTATTTTGCTCATTTGGGTAACTAGTTGAATAATTATTGTTTATGTATATATGTGTGCACTAGATAGTGGCTCTAATCCATTTAACATTTCATCAAAAGTGATTGTTTTGCTGTCAAACTTTTATTCTTAATATGGCTCTTTAGAACAATTATAAGAGAAATACAGCTAGATGGGACTATGGTCCCCTCCAGACTAGCGGAATAAAATCTGCAGTTGTTGGAAAATTTGCAGCTTACCTGCTGCGAAACAATGTCCTGCCGTCTGGACTAGAGCAGCCTCCTGTAGCTTCCTCATCAGAAGCTGCAAGAATTTGCATTGGTGTTCAATTCATGTGCTATGGGGCAGCCAATGGGAGTTGAGCTGCACTCTCAGCTCTCATTGGCTGGTTTCGCCGTCCTGTCTGGACTGGCAGGAAGATTTGAATTTTCTTAATACTGTGCAGGGAGTGCTGATATATCAGTGTTAAGTAAATTTGCAATAGCATTGGTATAATGAGTCGCCACTACAATCCAGCGATTGTCATGTGTGATGTCTCCAATGCGGCTGCGCATTCTGCTGTGCAGTATTAACAAGTCCTAATTCCAAATATATTTGGGGCTCCTACTCTATCTTGTGGAAATGATTTTCAGAAATTGTTTTGGTGAATTGCTCCGTCTTTTCTGAATCAAATTCAGTAACTGAATATTTGTTGTAGAATGTTAATCATTTTGGCACTTTGCCTGCTGACATTGTGAGTGCAAATATGCTCATTAGAGATTATTACATTGCATAGATTTTTTTTTAACAGCTCAAAGCGTTAACAAGTGCCACAAGGCTAGTAGAAAATACTTCAAAAGGAAAAATGCAAAATGCAAAAACTTTAAAGGACTACAGAATACAAATAAGGTAACTTTTTAGAAATGGGTGTGGAAGGGAGAAGTCTGACATTTTGCATAATTGCTTTTGGTCAGTGATGATTTCACTTCTCATATGGTAGTTTTGTTAATTCTCCAAGGGGAGGCTTGTTGTCTTATTAGTTTAGAATTAAGCTTGGTCACTCAGAAATGTCATAGAGATTTCCACATATTCAGAAGAGTTTTTAATAATTCCTCCTATTCAGAAGGTATCTATCTTTGTATAGATTGTTGTGATCCATGTGCAGCAGAATGTGAATTGGACACAGGTGATATAAACTTTGCACTAGAAGAACTTAGTGTTTATGGGCCTCAATGACAAATAGTCTCAGGCTTATTTTTGGTTGAATGGTAGTTAAGACTTCTGCTAATAACAACTCTGCCACAAATAAAATATTCAAAGATTGCAGTGGAATATCACCACTGCCTGGGAATCACCACTGTCTAGAACTCTGGCTATTGTCAAGAGTCAAGTTAGGGGAGCAGGCTAAGGAAATTCCCCATTGCTCCTTTTAGTAACTGCTTTGGTAACTGCTGTGTAGCTCTCATCTAGGGTAGTGATGTGCCAAGAATGGGGGATAGGAAGAATTTTCATTTGAGGTGCCAGAAAAAATGAAGGAGAACAATACTTTTGTTGATTGCCAGGCATTGTTGGTTGCAAAACCTTTTTTTTTTCTTAAAGAATGTGGTGTTTTCATACTATACTGCTTTAGGAAAGTATCCTCTGTCTGTTAAGATCAGGGTTGGTGGCCAGCGTTCGCATTGCGAGCGTCAGCCTGTCCCAAGCTTCACCCAGACCTACCTGGGTCTTGGTGAAGTGCAGATGGTCCTGTATGGATTTGCCTACCTCACTGTAGCAACAGCCATGAGCACCAAGCCATTGCTATGGTGATTGGCGACATGGTGCACGATGGCGTATCCACACTGTCCAGCTCCCACACAGCCTTTGCATACAGAAGTATGTGAATGCTGTGTACGAGACTGTACAAAGGGCACTGAACACTCTCCTAGTAAAGCTGTGAAGCAGTTTTTATTACTCACAGCTACCGAAGATTAGGATGGCTATGCATGCTCTGAGCTTTCCTGGGATGGAGGTGCCTCTGCAGTGGATGAATGTACCATGCCAGAGCATGCATGGCTGTCCCAACTGGCCAAGTGAGAACAGATCCTTAGTTCCTTTTTCATTTAAAGGCATTCAAGTTTTTATATGTATGTAATGATTTTATATAAGCTGATTGCATTGTTTGGATACAGAGGGTGTGCAAACAGTGTGCTCCCATAGATCAGAATGAACTGGTGAGTGTTCCAGGAAGTACTACTAGAAATGACTGTAGAGGTGATGCACCACAAAAGAGAGCCCTCCTTGAAACTCTGAAGGCCAAGAAAGGACCAAAGTCTTAGTATTTTGCTTTCTCTAAACTAAACTTTGGCTGGTACCTTACCCAAATGGGAAAAATAGCCATAGGGCAAAAGCTTGTCAGTGCCCTATGAACACCTTTTTGAGAAGGAGATGTAGCACTGCTCCTTAAAGGGCTAAATTGCTATGTTTAGTTTTAATCAGCTGTAATTGACAGGGGTCAGCAGGCATAAACCATGCAGTAAATACAGCTGGACATTGTGATGTAACTTTTAAAGTGAGTAATTCATTAATTCCTTTTGTTATTTTGTGCTATAACAAGAAATACTAAAATGTTATATGACATTGAACTCCAAAGAGATATTTCTCTGATACAAAATATACTGAAAATATGGAAACAAATAAAGTCTATCCGGCGAGAACAAGGATTTATCAGTTCTAATGTAAAGTTGCAGTTTCGAAGGTGAGTGTAATTAAATGGGTCTTTCCTTTTAATATTATATTGCTAGCGTTCTCAGCACAATACCTACAGGTGTCTGCGCACTTGCCAAGGCCTTTCCTGATATCTACTGTATCTCCTCACTCCAGTTATAGTTATTAAATGATTTGTAATAAAATAACCACAAATAGGAGAAAGTGTATTTTGGCTTGGGTGCATTTCAACCAGGGATGAAGTTCTCAAACTATAGTATTTATGGCCTTTTCTAGCTTAATTTGGCATGAAACAAACCTTCTAGAAGGAGGTCTCTTTCTAACCTAATGTTTTGTGATTTGGGATGGACAATCAAATTTTACTTATTTATTTATTTGGGAAGTTTATATCCCTCCCCCTTCACCAAATGGTACCAGGGAGGCTTACAATAAGAATAAAACATAGCAAATAATAAAACGTAATTAAAAATATGATCCCCTACCTGCCACCACTACCCTCCTTCCTACCCCCACCCTCCCTCCCTAACAGGACAGCACCCTGAGGAACCCATTTAAACAGAAAAAGCCTGGATGGAAAGATATGTTTTTACCAGGTGCCGAAAACTGTATGTAGGCACCTGGCGAACCTCAGGAGGGATGCTGTTCCAGAGTCTAGGTGCCACCACAGAAAAAGCCCTCCTGCATGGGAGGATAATTAGCTGAAGACATCTGAAGATGTAAGATTATCTCTAGAGCAGTGGTTCTCAACCTGGGGGTCGGGACCCCTTTGGGGGTCGGACTACCCTTTCAGAGGGGTCGCGACGAGTCTCCCACTGCCCTTCCCTCCCACCTCCCAGCTGCTCCACCCCCGTGGTTGGGGGTCTCCACAACATGAGGAACTCCATTAAGGGGTCACGGCATTAGGAAGGTTGAGAACCGCTGCTCTAGAGTTATGACATATAATGTAGATTATACTTTTGGTATACTTAGGCTTTGTTTCCAACTGTGTTCAGTCCAGGTATTTGTAAATAAATTTAGATACTGTAAAATGTCAAACTTTTGATGGCTTTTCCTCCCCCTAACAAAATTTGTCACAAGTGTTACAGTGCTGGAATTTCTCAGTGCTGTGAGAAATTGCTACAAGCCTCACAGTACAGTAGTGTGTTAGTGATTTTTTTCCCCCTAGGTCATTTTCACACTTCTTCAGTAGACAGCACCAGTAAGTGGTTTATGGGTCCCCCTTTTGCCCACTGATGTGGTTTGAGGCCCCTCCCCCTTCTACTATGCTCCAGTATTCGATGAGGGACCCATTTTTGGCACTCCAGCAAGGAGTACCTCTGAAATGGATCCCCTGGGAGCTCTGAAGACCAGACATTTTAATTCCTGGACTTTGGAGCATTTGGAGGAATCCCATGTTAGCAGTGAAGCTGGTGTTTATCCTAAACCAAAGTGTCCCACTCTGGTCTGGTCTACTGCAGGTAAGTATGGGAACAGCCATTCTTCAAATGTCAGATTAACCAATACAGAGACATTGGTAGGGCAAACAGTATTTCTGTTGGATGATAAGAAAGACCTTCATTTTGCCTAGTACAGCAACATGTAGTAGGATGCATGTGGGTAGGGGGAGGGAACAGAGGTGAAAGAGAAGGCTTCAAAGTCTTTATTTGGAGGATGGAGAGGCTGCTGGACAATGAAAAAAATGTTTTTTGGTAGCAGGAGAAGGTGCAATGGTTTCAAGGATGACAAAAACAAATACTGTATATTCTGGCGTATAAAACTACTTTTTAACCCAGGAAAATCTTCTCAAAAGTCAGGGGTCATCTTATACGCCGGATCTCATCTTCTTATATGGCAAGTATTTCCCAAACTATATTTTAACTGGAAAAGTTGGGGGTCGTCTTATATGCCAAGTCATCTTATACGCTGGAATATACGGTGGTGTTGCTGGAAAAAACGTTGAGGGCCTTTTCAATGTACAAATACATGGAGCATGATCAACAAGACTCTGCATGCTGACCAGATGCAAATAACTACTGTATAATTTTAAAATAGAAACCAGGCTGTACAAAGGGGAGCAAGAGGGTTAAAACAACTCCTCCTCCTCTCCATTCTCCCTAATGATAACTTATTTGCATTAAAAATGAAAGAATCATATGTTGAACATAGTTGTTTGATTTCCTCCCCTCTCCATCTTTAAACAAGACTGAAAGATAACTCTGAATTGGATGAATATGAAGCCAGAATATCTGAAGAGGAAATAAAAATGGTAAGCCAGAAGAGGAAAAAGATACTGATGCCATCTTATTAGTTAACATTTCAGTAGGAGGAAAAAAGCAAAATCTGGAATAATTTCATAGTAGTAAATAACTTGTCACATAGTGAAGTGAAGGTAACCACACCTGCTCTCCTTTTTGTTATGTGAAATTATGGGGTGAAGTTTATCATATAAATATAGATAATATAATAAACAATGTACTACAAATCTGCTGTAATTTAGGAGGATAATAGCCAATGTGTTTAGCTAGTATAGTTTGTGAGAAGGTATTGGATACAGTGAAACCATTAATGATTCATTTTTAGGGTTGCTTGGATTCTGCTCAAGCTTTTCAAAACTCCACAGACCTTGGAAAGAGATATGGACACTTTGTACCACATCTTGTGTTTTTAAGAGAAGTAACAGCAGTGAACTTGTGCCCTCTGTGAGTTATCTTTTCAGTAAAACATCTTTTTTTTAACAAGAGTGTATTTCCTGGTTAAGACAGAATTATTAACATTGTTGACTATCTGCACAATACTCCATAATCCCTAAGTGAAAAGACTGGAGCAGGAGAGTATTTTCAATCATTGACAATAGGGTCTAGGGGTGTTTTCACACTTACCTAGCAGAACATTCCTCACTGATTTGCTGGAATACTATGTTCACTCCTGAAAGCTGCTTCAGCACTCTGGAAGTTGTCTGAGCCCTCCCTGGGCCATTCCTGCTGTAGACAATTTAAAAGTTGTCCATAGGCACTCTGGTAGCATGAGGAATGATTCAGGAACAATGTCTTTTCACACCCTTCCAAATGATGTGAAGTGAGACGTCATGGGCTACACTGACTGTAACTACTCAGTAATTACAGTGTGTGGATCCCCCTTAAGTCTGAACCTGCTCATGATACTAGGATTGGACTCTGCAGTGGCAATCCAGGTGAGCCGCTAGAGCTGAACAGAGATGTTCTAACACAACACACTGCAAATGGTACCAACCATACCTGATGTTAACTGGCTTGAGATAGTCTTTGGAAACCACTTCAAATGAGTAAGTGTCAGCCTAGCCATGATGTGGTAGAGCCCATTTCAGTCTTATTCCTAAAGAGTCACTGCATAGCGGATTATACTTTCATTGCATTATGGACCAGTTAAGAAAAAAAGTGAACACAATTCATTTTTCTGCAAAACTTAATAATTTGTGTGGTTGTAAAACAATGCTAATCTGCTTTTTTAAATGAAGAATTATCAAAAAAAGGCAAGAACACTGAAGAGGAATTAACAAAGAAGCAAAAACATTTGCATTATCTCCTGAATTTTTTCCACATCCCATAATTTTTTCATTCTGCAAATTGCCTCTGGTGGATTCTGTCACCTTTCTAGGCATTTGAGCTTCCTGAAAGCTCCATAACTTCAGTAACACCTGTAATGTGGAGGGGCAGAGAAGAAGAAGAAGGAGTTGGCTTTTCTACCCCACTTTTCTCACTCATTTAAGGGGACTAAAATGGCTGCCAAAGCTTTTTTATTCTCCCCACAGCAGAAGACCTTGTGAAGTAGGTGGGGCTGCGAGAGCTGTGACTAGCCCAAGGTCACCCAGCTGGCTTCATGGGGGAGGGTGGAATTGAACCTGGTATTCTCAGATAAGAGTTTGGCTCCCTAACCACTAGACCAAACTGGCTAGTGATTGCCTGTTGTGGACATAATGCATATTTTCTAAGAGAAGACTTTTTTAAAACATCCAGAAACTTCAGAAATTCTTCCTCCCCCCCCTGAGAAAAGCTTATTTTAAAAAAAATTTAGCAAGAATGTACATCTCAAGGACTTGCTAGCCTTTTCAAGCTATTCACACTTTAGATAAAGCCTGTGGGAATATATCAGGAAGAAAGTTTTCTTGTGAGGTGTTTTCAGATCTGGAAGAATGAGCAGCTTCAGAAGCTGCAGAATATAGAAGGAATGTTTGAACGGTAAAAAAAAAGTTATATATTTTTTAAAGTTTCTTTGAAATGAGAGTTAAAAACAGCAGCATTCATGGGGAGAGAGAAAAAAATGAGAAATTGGAAGACAGGTACCAGCAAAGCGTAAGTTAAAGGTTATTCCTATATTTTATGATGTCTGTCATCTATATTCTTGTTATATTTAGAGAGGAACAAAAGAGAAGAGAAAAAATAAAAAAAGAGAAATACTTTATTAAAATATACTACAACAGCAAATTTGTCTCCTCAACTTCAGAAGCTCCTCTTCATCACGATTTTAGAGTAACATTTCAACAGTGTTTTAGAATTCAAGTATTAAATTCTCCGAAATCCCTTCGACTAGAGGTATAGTAGCTTAGACAAATTGTGAATGATTTTGTGCTCTGCTGTAATAAGTTTTTGGTGTTATTCAATCTTGGACTGTAATAGCTGGAAGAAGCTGAAGAAACTCGGGACAGCATTAATGGTCCAGTCATTTTTAAAATAAAGTTGTATTAGATTGGAAGTCTTTATGTATTTAATGGCTTCATTAAGTAAAGCAATTATATTTTCACTGGACCAAATGGTTGGAAGGTGAACCTGCTCTTCCCCCGCCTGTGTCTCTGTGTATGGAGGCAACAAAAGGAACTAAAAAGAGATAAAACAGAGTGAAAGTAAGTGCTGAGAGTGAATGAGCGAGCGATCACTGCCTTTGCCGGCACGGGAAGCCATTTCGAGGGACGGAGATCTGGCTATTTTTCCTTTGAACAAGAGAGGGGGTGGGGAGAAAAAGATGCGGGGAAAGAAAACACGCTTCTGTGGGGACAGAAGGTGCGTTTTAAACGTGTGTTTTGCTGAGCCTTATGCGGACGCTTATTCCGGAAGTGCAGGGCACTTTTAAAGTCCGCTTGAATCCAGTGACAGTAGAGGGAGACCAGAGAGGCAAATAAGTCTTTTGGGGACTCAGCCTCAGTGTAGCCTTTTGTCAGTATTGCAAGTTTCTGCATCTGCTCAGTGCTGCATTTGTAAGTGCCACAAGCTCTCCCCCCATTCAGCCTCTTGATGTGGCTTCCTGTCAACACTGCATGCTGTCCCCCTACAGCTGCAGGTGCAGCGCTCAATCAGGCAGACTTTTTTCAAGCTGCTTTTTGATGTATGATGAGGCAGGAAGATGACAAATTGGCCACCTGCCCTGAAGGCTGTTTGGAAGGGGCAGATGTGAGGTCAGGCTATCCATTGCCAGTCCTGAAAGACTGTTCATGCCTCAGAGATCAATAGGCAAATGAGTCAAGAAATCATAGAGGTAAAGAACAATCAGTAATACCTGAATCCAAGAAAACAGTGTCAAAGAAAAAAAAGGATTTAGTATAAAACTGTATACCAAATCTATAAAAAAAGTAACATACCAAAATACAGATAGAATAAAAGATATATTATATAATAACGTTATAAAGAATGAAGTGCAATCAATACACACACATGTCCAACTTTGAGACTGGTAAGTAAGACTGAAACAAAGTGCAGGCTGTGAGCTATAAAGACAGATAGTGCTTTAGATATAATAGATTCTAGGGGTGAGCATGAGACTCCTTCAATAAATACAAGTTTTAGATGATAATGTCCATTGTGGATGAGTGCTTATTGCAGCCCCATCAAGTACTGCGGCTACATTGGCTTATCTCAGGCAGGAACTAAGCCAAACACATTTCAACTTTATCTTCTTTAGTAACTTACATGGAATGAAATAACCCAAAGATCTCAAAAAAATCTGTAGAGATCTGTTTTGTATTTGGTATGGATTTCTTAATTTTTTTTAATATACCTTTATATGGTTAATAAATTTAAAGCATTGTCCTTCTACACAACTTGTTTTTCTTTTTAAAAGTTGCGTGCTATATTTAACTTTAGGTTTTTGAATCAAGTAAAAAGCCAACTTTATTGGCCAAGGTATACTTACCTCTCCCCAATAACTTTATATTGAAAAGCAAAGATGTTTTGGAAGAAGCAGAGTTTAGTTGTGAACAGCAAGTAAAGCCTTCAGATGGTGCAGTGGGAAGCAGTAAGTTAATATCATTGTTTGAATGTATGTATAAGATGAAGGATGCTGTTTTTAAGTTACTCAGAATGTAATAATAGCTGGTGTGGGGGCCTCTGAATGCCCTGAAGGTCCAGTATGCCAGTAAACTTTAAAAAAAGGGCTACTGGCAGACTGGATCTAGACAGCATTTTGAGAGCATACTAGGAGCGGATGAGGCCTCTCTTAAAGCACACCAGCATGTAGAAGGGAGGCCATAGACCCCTTCTTATTCCAAGCTACTAGCAAGTGTGGAAAGGCTGATAGGTTCACACAGTTGCTAGGAGCTATAAAGGAATTCTGCTTAACGATCTGGTTGGTTGTAGAGGAGCACTTTTTTTACCTTCTGCTGTTACAGAATTATCAATAATGACATTGTGCTACATTGCTATTCAGCTATTAGCGATGGACTGAATCCTGACATCTTAATCTAGCATTGAGGAACAAGAAAAAGGGAGCAGAAAGGATGCTATGAGTCCCAAATGTATAGATATGCTTATATCTAGCATTCATGGGACAAAAAGCATTTCCAGGGCTGTCGCCACACCTTCACTTTAAACTTTCTTAAGTCCATCTTCAGGACTGACTGCTCACGTCTTTTCTTTTTATGTTCATTCTACTTGTGGACTTTCCACGTAGAAAAGTCCAAATGGATGGTAGAGAGTCCACAAATAAGATGGATAGAAATGAAAAGGTGTGAGCAGTCAAACCTGAAGAGGGACTGAAGAAGGTTTAAAGTGAAGGTGTGGCCACAGCCCAGGAGTCTCATAGGCCATGATCACATCTTGCTGAAATCGTCTGTCCTGTTAAGAAAGTGAACTGAAGCCTTCCTAATCTAGTTCACACCCAATTCCTGATAATCAGTTCTCAGATCATCCTCAGTTTGGGCTGCTGTGTTCACACCTTTTATGTTATCTCCTTTACACGACTCTTTAGTTCTCCACCCCTCTTGATTCCGTCAACACCACCTGCATTCTGACAGGATAAAGTTCTGTCAGTCATTAGTGGCCATGGGGTGTATTTGGGGTTGTGTAGTGCTAATGGCAAACTCAATGCTAACACGTTACTCTTGGGGTAAGGGGACTGTGTCCCAAAACATGCAGCTGAGGGATGCACCTCCACCACCACAGCCATTCCTGTAGAAAAATGAGAGGCTGTAATCTGCCATTTGCCCTAAAGCTGCTGAAGCACTTTCACTTCTCAGTAAAAGTCCCATTTTACTGAAACAAAACATTGTTTCCCTTGCACATTGCTGAAGGAAAATGGAAGATACATTGTCCTTAGAACTGTATCATTGATGCTCTTGCTCCACTCCCTCTTTCCCCCTCCCAACAGTGCTTTTCTGGCCGTTTATTTTTTAAATCCCTTCAGGTTCTCCGCAAAAGCATTGGAGAGTAATTAAATATGATCTATTGCTTTATCAGTTTAGCACAAAATAGGTTTATATTTTTAAAAAATGATGGACAGAGTCCACAAGCATGCGATCAGAACAAAGAATGGGGGGGCAGGATGGGAGAGGGGACCATCTTAGGAATGGTGACAAGCAAAGTACAAACTGCTTGGAAAGAAAGAAGAAACTACCACTGTGATCACACCTTTCTGCCAAGCCTTCCCTCTCTCACAAATATGGTACCTCCTGGGAGTTCAGCAGAAGTGCAGAGGGATGCAATAAAGGGGGAGATGTGCAGAAAAATAATGTATGTGCCACTCACAGCCAGGCCCTGGGCAGGAGGGAGGGCTGGATTCACCCCTCCCAGTGTGGTTCAACCCCCTCTAGCCCCCTTCCCTGCTCATATAGGACAATTGAAATTGGACTGGCTCCCAAAGACAGAATGAGTCATGTGCAAAAGCGGACACCACAGAAGCCAACCTGAGGAGGCACAGCCTGTTCCCATAATGGACCCAGGAAAAAAGTGTGAAAAGAGGATGGCTGGGGGATGTATTGAACTATAGCTGTGATCACGGCTATAGTTGCAAACTAGTGTGGCTGGGAAAGGCTCTGGGATAGTACCTCTTGCAAGTTTAACTTTCTGATCATTCATAGGGCCACCTAATAATGACTTTTAGACTCAGCCATTGAAAATGCTCCTGAAGGGCCCACAAGGCCAGCTTAGCTGAGGATAATAGGAATTGGTAGCACTTTATTCCTTTACCCATTACACCTCACAAAATCTTAACATATAAATATTCAATAAACATTAGGCATATTTTTGTTGATCTCTTTACTGCTACTCAAAATCTTTTTCTTTTTTGTATGAAGGCTTTTCTGCTGCTGCTTTATCCATTGTTGATTTATATATTTTTAGATAAGAGTTATTAAATTTTATTCCAATTGTCTGTGTTACAGATGTATCTTTTTTCCTTGGTGAAAATGAAACATGTATTTTGACTTCAGGAAAATTAATATATTCTTTATCTTGGGCAGTAGATGACAAAGGAATTCTCCTAGCCCCCACATTTCAGCCTGAACAGATTGCATGTAACAGCTAGTAAGTTATGCATCAGATAATAATATTGGTTGTTTGCCTAAGTTATTTTGCATTTGGACCTCTTTGAAAATACTACAGTTTTAACTATAATTGTAAACTACAGTCATCATACTTTTTGTATAATAGCATATTTTACTGGGGCTGAGAACCTCTTAAATTTTCACAATGACATTTTCTAGTTCTCAGGATTTTCTGAGATATAAAGTAACTTCAACTACCTGTTTCGTAAGAAAACCTCTTCCAACACACAAATTAATATGTAAGTTTATGTCACAAAATAGTATGCAAATTATAACTTCCAAGTTACCTAGAATCGTACAGCAAAAAAAAGTAAGCCCACCAGCTCTTCAACTCAACCTGATCTCAGTCCTTCTACAAGACATGATAGCTGGTATCTGAAGGGCTATCAGAGGGATCAGACCTATTTTCACTTGCACAAGAAGGAAAGATTAGAAACTACAGGACAAAACTGCAACGGGAAATAGATACAGATTAAAAACATTCTGACAGTAAGGATGATCAGCAATGGAATAGATTGCCAGAGCAGGTGGTTAGCCCTGCTTCACAGAGGCTGGACAACCATATATCTGAGATAGTTTAGTGAATCCTGCATTGAGCAGGGGCTGGACTTGATGATCCTGGAGGTCCCTTCCAACTCTGGCTGTTGTCACACCTTCATTTTAAACTTTCTTCAGTCCATCCTCAGGTCTGATTGCGCATGCCTTTTCATTTCTAGCCAGTTTATTTATGGACTTTTCATTCAGGAAAGTCCAAATGGAGGGTAGAAAGTCCTCAAACAAAATGAATAGAAATGAAAAGGTGAAGACTGACAGATTGAATGGCAAATCCCCACAGCAAGCTTATTTCACTTTCCCTAAACCGAAATAATAGAACCGGATGCAAACGCGAATTTGCCTGTTCCCGTTACTTTCAGCTTAATCGTTTTCAATCCGGATTCTGAGGACGTACGTGACTCAAGGGGGGACTCCAGTGGCTACTTTTTAAAAGCCGCTTTTCGGGACTGCCCTGTCCTCTTCCTCCAGGCGTAAACGCGACACCCATAACAGACCCCTTCACGGAGCCTGGCTGGGTGGCTGCTGCTTGCCTGGATAGAGGAAAAACAGCAGCAGGCAGCCAGCAATTCTTTCCCCTCCTCTCCCCATTGCTCAGGGCACGTCACAGCTAAACATTCACACATCTCTCCAAACGGCAGCTGCTTTTGTTTCTTTTCCCTTTTTAGAAGGTCAGCACTTTCAATGGCAAGATAGTTATCAGGTGTGAATTGCTTGTTTGCTACGGTGGATTGCTTGATTGCTATTCGGGCTGCTGCTGCTTTTACAGCTTGCTTTGGAAGCAAGCTATTGGGGGAGGGAAACTCTCATCCCTTAACACGGAAGGGTTCCCACAGTAAAAAATGTAAAACATTTCAAGCGCACGATCCGGAGTGAGACCTGTTGAAATCAGGATTGAGATTCATCACGCTTTGGGGTGGTTTAACATGGGGAAATCGTGTTAAGCCAAACTGCTGTGCGGACTCCGAGGATTGAAAACATTTTGAATTTGAGATGAGGTTGCCATGAAGACACGGCCGAATAAAGTTTAAAGTGAAGGTGTGACCATGGCCTCTATCATTCTGTGGTTCATCAGCTTGAAGAGCTGATACTCTACCTCGGCTATTGCAGACAGGCTTCTACAAACACTTCTAGTTGTCTCTACTGTGTCATTTTTGCTTTCACTTGTGCTTGAGATAGAACTCCATTTGATGGTTTCAGGATATCTGCCAGATTTATGAAGTAAAATTTGAATGGATAGCCTCTAAATGCCTGCCATGATTTATTGTTGGGTGGATGTTGGGTGTTTCCAAGCCAGGGGTTGAAAGTAAAGAAGGTTATTTTTTAATATCCTTTTTGTATTTTTAACTTATTTGTTCTTCTTGTTAATTGCTAATTGCTACTATTGTTACTATTTTGTTTTTAGATTGTACGCCCTCGGCAGGTTTTTATATTTTATATATATATTGTTTCACATCTGTAAAGCACTGAGTACATGGACAGCGCTGTAGAAATAAACTAATAATAATAATAATAATAATAATAATAATAATAATAATAATAATAATAATAATAATAATAATAATAATAATAATAATAATAATAATATATACTAAAAATTGCCATATGGTAATGTGAGCTTACAGATTTCTTTTTCTGTTCTCCCTCCCTGTTTCCTTTTCATCATTCAAATGTAAAGTGGAGCAAAAGTTCTATCCTGCTTTCATTATGCCTCTGAAACTTTTAAAAATGAAATAAACACTGCCTAAAAATGCTCCTAAAAAAGCTTCCTTCAAAGCAGTATAAATCTACCCATGGCTGCTGTTCTTTTGAAGCCTTCATTTCAGGAAACAAAGCCTGAGGCCAAATGAAAAAGAAATCATCTCCAGATAGAATGTAAATACTGAAGTGGAACTAAGTTATGTCTATAATTTCATTTTGTTTTGTTTTGTTTTTTAGTGTTCCAAAATATATTGATTCAAGAAAAGGAACTAGAATTTGGTGGCATTCTGACACACAGAAACTTATTAACTGGGCAAAAGATTCTAGTATAGATCCAAACAACCCAGACCATTTGGAACTGATTGAGTTAATTATGGTAAAGATGAAGTTTCAATAACTGTCAGTGAATTTTCTTTTAGGAAAGTCTATATCAATGTAAAATCACATGTTTGGTTATGACAGTAGCATTCAATGAAGCAGAAAATAATTGATACTGTATTTGTTCTTATTGTTCTGGGGGAACATCTCTCAAGCCACCCTTTTCTCCCTGTTCGATAAAAGTACAATTTTGCTGCCACCATAAAGCCATCCTCTAAGGTTGCGGTCACACTTCAAAACTTTAGGCTATCTTAGGGACAGACATAGAAGTCAGGCTGGTTCTGGGCTGGAATGGCCTGGTCACACCTGTGACATTCCAGGGAAGATGTCTGCAGTGGTGTAGGAGTGTCAGCAGTGTAGCCAGAGCTGGGGGGATACCAGGAGGTGGCAAGGTTACCAAG
Organism: Aspidoscelis tigris stejnegeri; assembly: GCA_023333525.1. Taxonomy (NCBI): domain Eukaryota; kingdom Metazoa; phylum Chordata; class Lepidosauria; order Squamata; family Teiidae; genus Aspidoscelis; species Aspidoscelis tigris. Next base: position 81,477,519 of record JALMGA010000002.1, on the reverse strand, counting down.
CTACTGCCAGCAGTGGTGGTGTGTCAGTGGTGGCATCAGTCAGCTGCAGTGAAGGGGAGTCAGTGGAGGCATTGGAGCTGTGGGGTACTGGGGGCAGTGGGGTTACCTGGGTGCTGCTGCTAGGGGTGGGGTGTCAGAAGAAGAGGCAGTGGGGGAGTGTTGTTTGTGGTGTATAGGGATGTCAGTGGTGGAGGTGGAGCTGGGAAGGTACAAGGGAGTGTGTAAATTAGTTGTGCTGCACAAGCCAGTCACCTTATTGCAAGTTTCTGACATTGCATTACATAGGGGAAGTTGTATTTTACTATGAAAAAGAAAAAATATTTTGAAAAAAACCATGGGTGTTTTTCCAGTGTCACTAGAAGTACCCATTAAGTACCCATTAATGGGTACAAAAATGCCATTACGTAAAAACATCCCATGTTAGAGGACAGAGGATTGAAACAGTAAGAGTAGTTATTTGCTATAGATAAATCAACTAGTTATTCCAACTTAACTTATTTTGTTCTCTAACAGTATGCCAAATCCCAGGAACAAAGTAAATCTGAATATTTCCATCTTGAACAACTACAAGAAGAATTTAACTTTGTTACTGAGGAAGAGATTAAAAATTGCAAACGTTTCCAATTGTTGCAGCTGAGAAATTTGGGCCAGTTAAGTTTCTACTGCTTTCAACAAGTTCCTCTCTATGACAAAGAAATACCAGATACAGTATTTCAGGTATTTTACTTAAAATTTTTAGAATATAGTTTTACATAGTAATTATGTTCTATTGTATTTGTTTTTACTCTTTCGTTATGCTGATGATTAAAAAACAGGGCATATAATTTTGGCAATAAGTAATGACCATACTTATCCCTTTGCATTTCTAACTTCTACTTTATACAAAGATTCCATAGTGGATATGTTTTTCATCCATTTAACCATACTCATGGTAAATAACAGATTTGTTAAAATACGTATTTCCACGGTAATTACTTTCCTTTTCTCTTCACTTGTATTCTGCATTCCTCCCAGTGAACTCAGGCCCATGGACATAGCTTAGTTTTCCCCACAAAAAGAAGTAGATGCTTTCTATTATCATAGAATGCAGAACACAGAATAATGGACTTCAGTTTTTTCTAAAAGGCAGATTTTGATTAGATATCAGTACAACTCTTTCCCAGTAAAGGCAGTTTGTTTTGGTAATATTTCCATAACATATTTCAAGGGTCAGAAGACATGCATAAACCTTTTTTGGGGGTTGTTTTCAATTCAAACTGAACTGAACCACACAAGCTGTGAACAGGCTTGCATTGAACTTCAAAAGACCCAAAGCTTTTCATAGTTTGGCTCGAATGTTCACACAGTACTGTAAAAACTCTTGGCTCATCCCTGCGCAAACACTCAAAAGTAAATAGTGTTGTCACTAGACCTCCTGGCACACAGACAACTTTAAAATGCCATAGAAAAAGGACCTTTCTAGGGTAGCAGGCTGCCCTCTGAACCCAGCAACTACCTTCTTTTAGGCAGGAAACTCACAAATTGTGAGGCAGAGCTGTCTCCAAAATAGTTAACATGAGGTGAGCTGACATCATAGACACTGTTTATCCTTTTATACATTTTCATTCACTCCCAGGAACTTCCCTCCTCCCTGATTCTCAAAGCAACCAATGGTACATGAGTTTCCTGGGCACTAAAAAAAAAAGCAAAGTAACCATCACCTTTTACACAAGCAATAGTTGGAACTTGAATCACCCATTTGCAAAAGGAATTGTATCTATTCAAAGATTGTTGAGTGGCTGAGAACAGAATAGACAATAATATGCTTTTTTAAGAAGCATAAACCCTGTGATTAGCTCATTGAACATGCCTTGTGTTAAGCTTGAATGCAAACACATCATTGCAAGCATCAGCCCTGTCTGATTTGATAACAGACATTCAAACAGCCCTTGCAAACTGCAAACTACCTGAACTAGTTCATATTGAGCTATAGAGAAATCAAGAACCTTTTTACAATTTTGTGCTTATTTTATCTGCTAATAATGATATTGACTGCTTATGAAGTAGAGGTCATTTTGTACTAATCTGTCTGGTTCTTACTTATATGTGTGTTTTGGAAAACTTCAGTAAATTGTTTATTCCTTTCCCAAGTAAGGTAAGAGTTCTTTGATCAAAATGAAGGCTGAAGCTACACAAGCTAATTGTGTGGCTCATGTTTGGCAGCAAGGCACTGTCATGAAATGGTTAGGAGAAGCCCAAGCATGCTGCTGAGGTTCTAAGGTCTCTCACCAAGCTTCTTCCATGAAAGAAATTCTAAGGACATCCATTTGTCTCTTTTTGATCTCTAATGCTTATCTCAGGTGTTCCCTGGAGCTTGTCTCCTTGCAAATACTTTCTCAACATATGAAGCAGATCCTTGCTCAGTAATTTTTCCCAATCGTCAGCTCTTTTCTAGATCTGCTGTATAGAGGGAGCAAAATTCCAGCAGCAGACAGAAACTTCTCTTTGAACTGCAGCAATTGAGTCAACATCAGGACAGCGTATGTGCCAAATGCCAGACACTTATCAACTTCGTAGGCATCAGTGCCCCAACAGTGGAATCTCTCATTCTTATTGAACTGTTCCCCTTCTACAGTTTCTGGCAGGAAACAGTTGGCTCTGGAGTATGACTATTTGCCCCCCTACCCCCAGGTTGAATAAAAATTTGCCTTTTAGTCCACGAGTAAATGCAGCTGGAATTGAACCAGGAGTCAGCTTACAAAGAAGCTCTCAGCTTGTGTATGACATGGGCTCTGCCTACTTTGTCCTAGTACTTTGTTTAGTAAAGATGAATAGTTAATTTATGAAAATTACTTGATTTTTATTTCAGGACTATGAAAGCCAGTTAGAGAAGAGCACATCGATGCTAGATATGGATCCTGTTTCTACACAGAGGAATAGTTCAGCAAACTTTGTTAGGATGGTAGGCCATCTTAATTATTGTTCTGCAATATGCATGAAGAAAAAGATTTGACTTTTCTACCCCGCTTTTCTCACCCATTTAAGGGGGCTCATAGTGGCTGGCAAAGCTTTCTGTTCTTTTCCCCCCAACAGAATACCCTGTGAGGTGGGTGGGGCTGTGAGAGCTCAGAAAGAGAGCTGTGACTAGCCCAAGGTCATCCAGCTGGCTTTGTGGAGGAGTTCGGAATCAAACCCATTTTTCCCAGATAAGAGTCTGACTCCCTATGACTACATAATCATGTATCAAAGATGGATGTATTTCATATTGGATTAGGCCTAAGATAATCATGCTGCTGTATGTTACAAGTGATGTCATGTCTACATCAACAAGTCTATAGTGATTGCTATGTAACCACTATGTAACCAGTCTTGTCTCTGCAGTAACAAAAGTTGTCATTATCACCACAGTAACCAGTAATTGTATATCTTGCTTAATCAAAACAAATTGTGGAAGATAGTTACCATCCCCCCCTCCCCCCCACTCCAAATCTTTAAATACAAGCTGGAAATTTGGGCACAATTTGATTTGACTTAAAATTAACTCTAGTTTACCATAAAAAAAAGGTTTTAGTGGAAAACAGTCTAAAATATACAATACTAGTAACACATTATTTTTAAAATATATGTGACCAAAAACCACACAAAGATACAGTAATTTGTTCTGTGAAGAACAAAGCTGTGAATGTAAGATGAAATAGTACAAAGAGGTTAAGGCACCATGATAGTGTTAAAACATTTTTTAATGAATTTGAAATCGTTATTTCATGTCTCCGTTATGAAAATATTGTAGAATATTGCTGTGGTGGCATTGGCAAATGGAAGATCCAACTGGCAATGTCACTCTCATGTATGCAGATCTTCACATTCTGGTGATGTGGATATAGGATATGAATTGTGCTCTTAGCTTTAAATTATTTATCAATCATCATCATTATTATTATTTACAGATGAGAAAGCAAGTTACAAAACAGATTGTAACTATTCGACACAAGTATAATTTATCAGACATTGTGAGCGATTATGAAGAAATTATATCTATGAGGTACATAATTCAAATCTGCAAAATATTTTCCTTTTTATTTGCCTTGCACAGTAGTGTGTTAGTGCATGCAAAGAAATGTATTTAATAGTGGGGTTAGAAAACTCTTTCTTTGTACCCCACTCTTGCTTTTATTGTCTGCTATGGCTGACAATAATGAGAATCTAAAAAAGAATCCTTCCCAACTGCATAATACTGTACAACAATGGTTCTCAAACATGTTTCAACTGTTTTTTTTATGTACAAATAATTTTCTCAACATTTTCTTTGAAGACTTTTTTGCTAGTTTCTTTTTTGACTTTGGGCTCCATGTTAACTAATATGATTGTTCTTTCTTTTTCAAACAATCAGTATTCAAGTATAAACACGTATTAAAGTTGACAGTTGGACTGTGGTTTACCTATATCATGGACTGTAGTCACACCCAATGTATAAGATGGCCTGAAGTAGATCCTGGTTCCCAGAGATCACACCTCAAAATCCCCTTCTGAAGTAATCTCCTCGTATAATCATTTGATATTAGGATTATTCTACTCCTTAGTCCAGTTATATTTTAAGGAGTGTTGGGGTGTGTCCCTACTTTCCTGAGTGGGCAGAGGGACTGGTTTCTCTCTAGCCAATGCCTGACCTTGTGGATGTTCTAGAGGAGTGATGGCAGTATCCTCCACTTCCTTTTTGTCCTGTATCACTGTCTATCTCTTTTCCCCTTTGTTGCAAGGAAGAGAGGAAGAGAGAGAGAGGAATGTGTCTGTCTGTATATGTCTTTGTGGTTCTGTCTGCAGTCACAATTCAGAAGCTTTGGAAATGTACTGCAAAGGTGTTTAGAGACAGTCTCTTCTCCCTTCTGCTTATTAATCTTTTAATCCCCCTATTTTTCTCCCCAATGTGCCCTGTAACAGATTAATATGTTATGGTATGACTGGGAGGATTAAAAAGAGGATTGGGATGAAATTCTGAAGAGAGTTGGGAAAGAGAGTCAGAGAGGAAGAAGGCTGAGTTGACTATAAGAGGAGAGGTTCTAGAGAAGGCCTTAAAAAACATGCAGCTTTCCACATTCATACAGTGATTTCAGCTAAGACACTCTACAAACTACGCTGTTTACTTCCTTCCTAGCCTAAAACTTGTACACTGAGGGAGATTTAAACTAAAGGATCTCTTTGGGGTCATTTGCTGGATTACTTACTACCTGCTTTCTAATAACTACAAATATTCTTAGCTGTTTTGACATGTTTGATGGACCACCTTAATAGACTTACAGGACACGATTTGTCTGGGGCTCCAGGTTTTACAATCCACTTTGAGTGAAAACAAACTAACAAAAAGAAAGTAAACACAGTACGTTTATATTCCTAAAAATTAAACTTTAATGTCTCTGGAGAAAAAAAGAGGTTAACTTTTTCTTGTGCACATGTGCTTCCTTTTTTTCTTACAGCCAACTGAGTGATGCACTTTTCAAGCTAGGAGAACGTAGAAGGCATTTGAAACCACAGAGGAAGGAGAGACGAAAAGTTTCAGCTCAGGCTGTTTCTGATGGAGATGTGAAACTCCTTATTAGAATTTTGAGAGCATATAATATCCCTGCAAGGAAGGTACAACCCACTAGGTATGTATAGAGTTTATAGTTTATACAAATAGTCTAGATTAGAGCTATCCATTATTTGTATCTCCGTGGTAAGTATAATATGCATATAATATTGTATGTACCGTACATTTCCTAGTCTAGTTCTTTGTGCCTTTGCATCAACTAACTTCTAGATGAAGAAACAATAGTATCTAGTATGACTCTAACAACTATTTCTTTTTAGCAGTTAAGACACTTTAAAAGTATGAGGTACATACATTGGTTAGGTCTAGGGATGTGCACAGATATTTGAAAATTCAAAAATCCGATTCAAATTCGACAAATATGGACATTCAAATTCGAATCGGATTTTTTAAAATCTGAATTTCCGAATTCGAATGGATTTCCAAAAATCGGATACTTTTTTTGAATAATTTGATTGAATAGATCTGTTTATATCTTATCCGAATGTTGGGTCTATTTGAGCTTATAACACAGAAGGACAATGGGATGCAAACGGGATGCAAACAGGATGAAAACTGGATGTACGCGAATTCGAAAAACGAATATGAATGTTGCCGACATTTGTATCCATCGGATTTTTGAAGATATGGATCTGAATAATCCAGATTTGAATTGGATTGTCAAAAATCCAGATTTTAACATTTCAAATTGAATCGAATATTCAAACTGACTTTAATTCGAATGCAAAAAATGCATTCATGCACATCCCTAGTTAGTTCAGAAGAAAAACTGTTAATGATACTTTGCTTTCTATTTTCTTATTATTTAGTAAAACTAAAGTTTTACTAGTGCATGTTAATATAGTGCATGCTTTACTTAGCTTTTATCATGTAAATATTGTTTGCATTTTCTTGTCAGCAGCACAAAGAAAGACTATTTTAAAGTATAGAAGAGTCTTGAGAAAATGTTAATGTTTAGCATAATGGCCATCCAGTGTAATTAAATTCCTTTACAAAATCAAAGCTCTAGTGTATTCTGAAAAAATATTTTTTATGAGATAGTGTGCCCCAAGGAATGCGTGACCTTCTTTCAAACTTATTATTATGCAAATAGAATATTATAAGCTCCTGTAGCTTGCAAGCCAACAGAGTTTTCTTTCAGAGAATGTAAATAATATTTAACAATCAGTGGCGTAGACGACAAATCACAAAATGATACAGTCTTACTGATTTAATTGGAACTACATGATTTTGTTAAAGTGCTCACTTAACAGATATCTTATTCATTATTTTACCCTATAGCCAAGAAAAAAGGAAAGCTATTAATGACCTGTTGTGAATACGTGAGATATATAGATATGGATTTTAAAAGGGGTTCTAACTCTATTGAATCTCTGCATGTACATTGCTTTAGGTAAACTAACACCAAATATATGGTGAAGAAGTGCCTACTGGAGGGTGAATGAGAGCAATGGGGTGCTTCATCCTGCTTAGTTTACTTTAGGCATTCCTACCCAGGCTTAGAACCTCATTTTGGGTTTAAATCATGCTTGCTCTCCAATGCCAGCCTTTTTCATAGGATCTGTTTACTTCCGAATATTGTGCAGAAGAGTTGAGCAATATGTCCTCATATTAATATTTCACAGCGTGCAGACTGTACAATATTTATGCAGGGTCTATCATTAACCTTTCCTCAGGTGCCGTTCACTTTATGCTTTCCTCAAAAGAAGTTTGAAAGTATGCTTTGCATATAGTTGGCTATATCACACATTTCCAGTAGGAAATAGGTTGAAAGGAGATTTTTCAATGCCATATGAATGGAGACACAGAGGGCCCTGCTAGCCATTTCTGACCTGCTAATAAGGTTCACAGATGAGTGGGGGACAAACAGATCTCTGATTGTGAGACTCCCTTTCATTTTCTCAAGCAACACTTTGCACATTTGGAAATTAGAGTGCATCTCTGCAAGAGGAAGGACAGGCTTCAGTTAGAGCTTCATCCTTCCTTTGCCATTCTCTGGTCTCAGTCCTCACGCACTCACTGAAAGTGGCATACTTTTCCTTCTGAGTACACAATGAGTAGTATAGTGAAAGCAAGCCAGCTGCCTATCTACTGAGATTTTCCCCTGAATAGGCTGCGTCCCCATGCTGTCCGTTTAGTGTGGATTGGAATATTTTAAATCCAAACGCAGGGCCAAATTCAAATTGAGCTGTCCCCATGCATTTGCTGATAACGCAGGCTCAATTCGAATATGGGTGTCGCTATGCAAACCATGCTAAAACCCTGCATGGGGGAACAGCATCTTTTTCTCTCCACCCGCTCTCTCTCGATAGGAAGCCGGGCTGACATCACCAACCCCTGTGCCACCCGCTGTAGTGATAGCAGGGAAATGACACCCAACATATCCTTCCCCAATCGTGGCACATAGGGCTAAAAGGCAATAAAAATATAATATTAAAAAAGAAAAAGAAAAAGCCAGATCGTTCTGCAAAGCCGCTACAGAGTTTGGCGGCAGTTTACCAGAGGCGTGCACCTCTGCTCCAACGGGTATGGCAGTTTAGCACTCGTGCACTATTTAGATTAAATTATCATGCCTGGCTTGGTGATCGGGGGGGGGGGGAAATCACAGAATGGTCACAGAAAGAGACTTGTAGGTTGGTGATTGCATCTTTCGCTGTAAAACTGGGGTGCTCCATTATTGTATGCACATTTCAGAAGCTGCTATTTGTCTTGTACATTTGCCTGACTTGGCAATCGGGGAAGAGGGGTGGAATAATGGTCATGGAAAGAGACTTGTTTGTGTTCAGTCACCATTTCTTGCCAAAAATGCCCAAACAGTTGTGATCTCCAACACACTGAACAGGAACAGTGAGCACAGGACGTGAAACCTGCCTGCTAATGAGGCGAGTGTCAGTCTCCTCCCCTAATAACCCAGGAGTGTCCCAATGCATGGACTCAGCCTCCAAAGTAATGTGGACTTGCCTCCCAAACTGCAGTGAGAACAGTTTTCTAGAGAAGTAAATTTACTGTGGATTTGGACGATTTGATCCGCATGTAGTTCGGTTTGGGGGCTTTGCGTGGGGACGCTCCTTGCCGAATTTGGATTCAATTTGGACTTTATAGTGCATGGGGACACAACCTTAGACTTGTTAAAGAAGTGGTAAGGAGGTGGATTTTCAGCATCTACCTGTTCACATATGAAATCCACAGCTGTACTGTTTCAGGCTGGAAAACGTGTGTTGCCAAAAGTTGGTTGAGCCATGCCCAAAGGGTCCACGCTAGAAAATAATAGGAACAGCTCTCACCTTTCAGACAATAACTCCTCAGTGCCGAGGAGAGCCCAGGATTTTTAGATGCTTCACTTCTTTACACCACTAAAAACATATTCAAACACCTGCTTGCACAAGAAGAAGAAGAAGAGTTGGCTTTTATACCCCACTTTTCTCACCCATTTAAGGAGACTCTTCCTCTGAGGTATGTGGGGCGGTGAGAGCTTGGAAAGAGAGCTATGACTAGCCCAAGATCACCAAGCTGGCTTAATGAAAGGATAGGGAGACAATGGATTGCAGATAACACAGTTCCTTTGCCTTGCTTCTACCCTCCAAGTTCCCTCCCTGTACTGCACTGCTGCTTCTGAGGTCAGTCCAGCCTTGCTAACGCTGTGGCCAGAATGTCCTTTGCTGTGGCCATCCACTGTTCCATCCATGCCAGCCTGGCACTGAGTCTCATTCAAACTGAGGAAAAGTAAAGTAGTGTTGTCTGTCTTTCCTCTATGTACTTTGTGAGTAGAAATTAGTGGGGACAGAAACAAATTGCTGATGCTCACCTTGCTGCTGGATGGCACATGGACACCTTACCTACCTGGAATGCCAAGGTTTCATTGGGGGGATTTTGAGGTTAAAATGGCTTGGAAGCCCCATCTTGTCCCCAAGGTGATTCTGGGGTGGGACCCACTCATGAGTAGTTTTCTTCTACTATTGTGTAAGAGAGATTCTGATAGTCTCCTGCAGTGGTGGAATAGGAACCCAGAAGGAGGACCCTCGCCCAGCTTCCTTTACATTTAATATATGTTTCCTTGAAAATCAAGTGAGGGGAAAACACCAGGACAGAAAATAACTTTAAAAAGTTAAGACAAATCTATCCCATGTAAGTACAACCATAGGGTGTTTCCTCATTGACTGCGAAAACCAGATTAACCTCCCCTTAGGTAAGATTTAAAACACTTACCTTGTGATGCATCCGCACTGTAGACCGGATTTGAGAGTCCGCGTCTGTATTTCGGTGCGCAAGAGTGTTTTTTAAAACCAGTTTTGCCGCTGAAATCCAGATTAAATGTAAGACCTGAAAAATCAGGTCTTACATCTGTCACTTCCCCCTGGATGTGTGTGGAAGCAGGACACTTCCGCACATGGCCAGGAGAAGAGATGGATTTAGGCGGGTGCCATGTTTGGAAGGGCAGAAGCAGGACTGCCTGCTTCCAAAGCCTTTCCCTCGTGCGCCGGTTGCTACCGGAAACACACGGTGACTGGCAGCTCCATGCTCCAGTCCTGTGACTCTGGGGGCAGTGTTGCCGGTGCACAAGCCGGAGGACGCATGGAATGGGTGCTGGTATGTCCACACAGCACCAACTCCAATCTGTCCTCCCCGCATGTGAGCGGGCACGCAGATCCGTCACAAATAGTGGCGGATCTTGGGGAGGACGGTTCACCGAAATGTGGATCCATTTAGATCTGCTTTTTGGCGGCAAATGCGGAAACACTCATAGTTTCTATCATATTAATTTGAAAGAGTAAAGTACTAGGTCAGATTTCAGAGTGGAATCTTCTAGTTCTCCATCCACTATTTCCACTGGTTTTTACTTATTGCATGGTAAAAAAATACAGGCAGAAAATTATAATACATATAGGCCCCATCTTCATGCAATAAAAAGCCCGTTAAAAAGCTTCTTTTGCCACAGAGCATCCCCATGCACGGCTTTTCTCTGGGCTTCCAGCACCACAAAGGAGGAAAATGCACAGAAGACCCCCATTTAAACAAGACTACCAATGCACTTTTTGGAAGCCGTGGGTATTCCTAGCAACATTGTGCATGGAGACGCTCCGTGACAAAAGGGGTATTTGGGGGCGAGGATTGTTGGCCGTGGTTCCACCTTTACTCTTTTTTTCAGCCTTCTCCCTAGTTTTCTCTTCAAATAAAATCATCTCTCTCTTTTTGCCTCTCATCCACAGCCAATATTCAAGATCTATACTGAATGCAAGAAAACAGTGGGCGGAGGGAGATCTTGTGGAAGCAATTCATTATGTTACTCACAAGATCTCCGAAAAAAGCACCCTGGCTCTTCCGCCGCTGCCGCCTGCACACACAGCCTTAAACATTCACCCATCTCCCAGAACTGCAGCACCTTCCCTTCCTTTTCCTTCCTTTCCCTTTCTAAAGGTCAGAACTTTTAAAGAGCCAGAATTGTGCAAAATTGCAACATTGTTATCAGGTGTGAAGTGGGTGGATTGCTACAGTGTAACAGCTGCTGTATGGGGTGGATTTTTACAGTTAAATCACTATCTTTGGAAGCAAGCTCTGGATCCCAAAGTGATAAATGTTTCTGGTGGGTTTTGCAGGCAGGGGAGAGAACTTGTGAATACCCATGGCTATTTTTCTTTTGGACTTGTTGGGGGTTGTCTTCCTGGTTGTGACCGCGTAGAGCGCAGTCCCTGCCTGTTCCCACCGGCACCCTATCAACCAGAGAGGGGGCGGGGAGAAAAAGATGCGGGCAAAGAAAACACGCTTCCGTGGGGATGGTAGGTGCATTTTAAATGCGCGTTTTGCTGAGCCTCATGCAGACACTTATTCTAGAATTGAACAGCATTTTTAAAGTCCCCTGGAATAGAGGGGCAATAGAGAGACAATAAAGTTCCATGAAGACGGGGCCATAATTGAGAAAAACTGGTTGAAATATGCATTCTTTCTTGCTTAGCATCACTAGAACTGGAGTTGTTCATTCATCATCTTATTTACTGAATCCTATATCCCGAGGGAGAAATATTTTGACAGGAAACAGGACCTGTTCAGCTGATCATCTGAGTGAGGTAATTACAAAATATTCGTTTCTATTTTGCCTTGTAGCTTAGATCTCAAGATATTCTGATTCCTTCTATTCTTGTAGAAAGATAAGTTTCAAGATGAGCTTTTATAGAAAGGAAATCATATGTCTTAATACTGCTGCAACTAGTCATAGCAAACAAAATTTCAATTCTCCTGTGTCTTTGCTTGAAGTTAAAAGTCCTTTGTTTGTAAAAGAAGACTTTGGTTTCTCAATTTAAACAACTTGGGCATTTAAAATTTGGTCAAAAGTATCACTTCTGTATGACATGCTGGGTTTTTTTTCTGTTAAGGATTTCTGCCCTACTCCCAGCATACCCATGGGTGTGTCTTTGCACATGCAATCAACTTGCAGCAGAAAAAAAAGTCACTTGATTCTACAGATTGTATAAAGTAGCTCTAAACATTTTTATTTCAAAAATTCTTGTAATTCAGAATAGATTATTTCAATATAGGGGATCTTTAGTTCATAAAGTTTCTGCAGTTATCTTCGTGGTGGGTAGGTTGCCAGTGATTGCTAGACATGACGACTGTGGACATGGTCACACCATTAGTTTAAGATGTCTTCTGGTTGCTTCACTCACAATTTTTCCTTCAAGTGGTTTTACATGCCAGCTTACCCTCCTCAGCTCGGTTTAACCAGAGTCCTTGTTTACAGAGGATTCAGTCTATCCTGGCATCCCAGGCTGTTTTCTCTTTCTGAGTGTGTGTGTGTGTGTGTGTGTGTGTGTGTGTGTGTGTGTGTGTGTGTGTGTGTGTGTGTGTGGAGCTAAAGGAGGCTGAACTGTGCTGTGGCAGGTGGGGTCCAGTCTTTCCTTTCAGCCAGTATCTAGGGGTGGGCAGCACACAAGGAGTTTGGGATGCATCTCCCCTTTTTTCCTCCTCCATGCGAGCTCCTGTCTGTGGCACCTCCTGCGCTTCTGCCAAGCTCCCATGAGGTGGCAACTTGCTGTGAGAAGTCTTTAATTTCCTTCATTTTTTTTAAATGCATGCAAGAAAGGGAAGGGGAGCTTGGAGAAGGTGGAGAGGCTTAAAAAAGAACCACAAACACACAGCCTCACCTCCCTTGAGTGACACAAAGGCATCCAATAAGAAAAGAGATACATTTGACACAGCTAAAGGGGTGGAGAGCCAAGAAGAGGATCAGGTCAGTCTCGGAGAAGTTGTGAGCAATGCAGCCTAAAGTGAGGACAGCCTGAGGACAACCTATGTGTGAACAGAACTGGGATGACCTCAGCTCCAATTATTAATAGGATGGCCTATCTCAGCTAGGTGTGACCAGGCCTGTGTAAAAAAATTCCAGTACTGGAGATAATATGCCTCTGAAGAATACCTTCAGAATAAAAAACAGCACTTTCTCAGATATCTGGCTGTTTACTTTGAGAAATGATTGTGAATACTAGAAGGCTTAAGTAGAAGATGGATCCACATTTATTTATTATATACAATTTTATCTCACCCTAAACTCGAAGATCTAGGGTGGGTATTAAAACACAGTGTCTGAAAGTGGGAAAAAGAAGTGTATCCCCATTTAACCAAAGGCCAGGGCAAAGAGGTGTGTCTTCACTGCCTTCCTAAACATGTACAGTGAAGGTACCTGACGCACCTCAAGGGGAAAATTATTCCATAGCCTAGGAGCCATGACTGAGAAGGCCCTCACCTGGGTGACCGCCCCTTTTACAACTGAAGGTGATGGTACAATCAGGAGGGCATCCATGCCAGTCTGCCAGGATTGGAACCTATATTTCATCCAGATGTGGAAAAGTCACCTCTGTGATCAGATTAGATTAATGCTGTGAAGGTCAAAATAACAGAGTAGTCCTTAAACTACCTAAAAATAGCCAACCCCTGTAAAAAAAACAATCATTTTTAAAAAGCACTGGTTATTGGTTTGAGGTAGCAGTCAGGAGCACTAGTGCATAACCCAAACTATAAAACCTGCTGGGACTTTTATTTTCTGCTTCCATTGCATAGCAATTAGCCATAGACCTGAACTAGTGCCTTAGACTGACCTCCTTCCATTAATTCAGAATCCTAGTCATACTGACTTAAATCTGAGGCCTTTTCGCACAGGCCTTTTTCGAACGCGTGGAAGACAGCTTCAGACGAGGCATTCGCATTGCCCCAGCGGGGCTTGCGCCGCCTCGCGTCCGGAGCTGTCTTCCACGCGTTCCAGATGCGTTCCGGGAGACAAGCAGTTAGGTGGGCTGCGTGCTGCACGCTCCCAGAATGCCACCCTCATTCTGAGCCTGGACAGCGACGAGGTAAGTCCTCCGTTGCACGCGCGTCCTCCCGGGGCCCTGGGGGAGGGGGGGAATCATCTTCGCGGTGATGGGCCCAATCCGGCTCGGAGGGTGGTTGGGGGTGAGGGTTTTGGGGACTGGTGGGGGCGGGGGACTGATCTGCGAGGCGCCCGCGCCTAGATCCAGGCGCTCGCGCCCCGCAGATGGGCGAGATCGGGGCGCAGCGCGAAGCCTTTGCAGATCAGAGCCAGGGGCTCTGATCTCCAAAGGCGTCCTGCCCCATAGGGGCCTTGCCCCGGGCCCTCCAATGGGCACCCGGGTGCCCGGGCATGTTCGGGCCAGCTCCACAGGGCCCGATCAGGCCTCGTAGAGCTGGCACGAAGCGCGGCGATTGGCTTGACAGCGCTGCCCGCCCCTTGGGTGCTCTCACCCAATGGGCGGCAGCGCTGCTGGCCGAATCCCCGCCCCTGGCCGGCCTTTGCCGGCCAAGACAGTTCCGGGCGCTTTTAGGATTCGCACACAGGCGCGCCGGAACGCGTTTACACGCATTCCGGCGCCCCTGTGTGTGAATGCTGAAACCGCCCGGAACTGTCTTAAACTGCCCGCCTGCACGCGTTCCAAACGGAACGTGTTGCAGTGCGAAAATCCCTCTTGTGTGGCTTATCATATTCTAAAGGAAACCATTGTGAATTAGGATGATATCCTTTTTTAAAAAAGATTTTTAGTATAAGGGAAGGAGCAGAGAGATTTTATTTTAAAATAAACATGAGATATAAAAATAGTCTCTTTACATGATGAAGAAAAATATTGCTTTGTTTTTTCTAACCTTGTCATACAGGGAAAAGGACAGAGACTGATACATATATAATTTTTGTTTATTTCTATAATAAAGGAAGTCCTTTCTATGATTAGGTTTGACAATGTGAAAGAAATATAATTTGATTCTAGTTATTTTTCACTTACCTATTTTAGGTGGCTGTCCACCCTTTTGTAGAAGTCAGTTTTCAAAACACACTTTATCAGACTAGTACTGCTGATGGGTCTCATCCCTGTTGGAATGAAGAACTTGAAGTTGATTTTATGTAAGTTACTAGGAAAAAGCAGAGAGGTTACAGGTTTGAGTCTTGGGCCCCGTTCCCATTACAAGCTTAAAATGATTTTCCTAAACCGAAATAAAAGAACCGGATGCAAGCATGAATTTGCCTGATCCCATTACTTTCAACTTTAATCGTGTTCGATCCTGATTCTGAAAGCACTTGAAAACTTCATTTGGGAAAGTGTATCTTTTTCTCCCCCCACCCCACCCCCCTGCCCGGGCGACCATCCTGAGGCGAGCTGAAAGGGCGGTGTGCGACCCCCTCCATCCTCCCTCCCTGCCTCCCTCCCCCCTTCTGGTGGTGGTGGCGGGGACAGGGACCAAGCGAGGGTCAGCCGCCGCCACGCGGTCTCTCATTCTCCCTTCCTTCTTCCGGCAGCGGCAGCGATGGGGACGAAGCAAGGGTCAGCCACCGCTGCTGCCACACATTCTCGTGTTCTCCTGCCTCTGCCTTCGTCGCCAACCCCCCCGTCATGTCCTTTTCAGCCTTCTCAGAGGACGGCAGTCTGCCTGCAATGCCGCCACAGGCTGTGAGGCAACTACAGTATGGCATTGCAGGCATTGCAGGCATTGAAGGGTTAAGGCCAGTTACAGGTGAGCAGTCAGACAGCTCTGATAATGAATCTACCAGTTGTGAGCCTCAGCAAAGGCCCTCTCCTTGCCTGCTGAGGAAGCAGAAGCAGCTGAGGTGCAGATCAGAGTGATTAGCTCAGCTGCACCATGGGCATGGCATTGACTCCTCTACTTAAGAGCAAGCTCACCTTGCCTCAGTGGCTGCTGACAACGTCTTTGCAGTCTCACATTACCCTGAGTTGAAATCCTGGACTCCTTGTAACCTGCTGCCCCTTTGGAGTGCCTGACCCTTGCTGACTTTCTGGACTCCTAGACCCCGGACCGGAACTGACCTCGAGAATGCCCGGAACCCTGGGAACTGAATAAGCTGTGCAAGTGTTTGCCTGTTGCCTGACCGGCCTGTGACGTGACACCCTCCCTCACAGATGCGCGCATGCCTGCACAAGGAGAGGTACCTGCCCATTGCCAGTCATGGTGCCCACCCCTTCTCTCTGATTGGGGTTCCTCCTGCCGCAAAATTTTTGACGTGACAAGGGCGGGGAGTTCCTAGAGTGCTGTTGGGGGAGGTAAACCCTAAACACGCATTCTCATCCCACTACAATGGTATAGTTCCCACAGTAAGAAATGTAAACCATTTCAAATGCAAGAAACGGAGCGAGACCTGTTGAAATGAGTGTTTATTTACAACGCTTTGGGGGTGATTTAACACGCGAAAAGAGTGTTAACCCAACCTGATGTAGGTACTGTGAGGATCGAAACCGTTTTGAAACCATTTTAAGCTTGTAATGGGAACAGCCTCTTGGCTTCTCTCCAAAAAAAGTTAATGGCAAATCACTTCTGTACCTACCGAAAAAACTCTTCATGGATATGCCCATGTCACCAGAAATCAACCCTGACTTGATGGTACCAAGCAACAATAAATCATGACAAGTTTGCTTTTGTTCTGACATTCAACAGGTATTGTTAGCTGTATGTTTTTGAAATAGTGTACAGTTCTTTGCATGTATTTTGTATGCATTTTCCCTTTAGGTATGTGTTTTTCATACACTGTCAAATGAGTTTTTCCTAAAATATTTTTTTCTGCAATGTGTGTATTTTTGCATATTTTTGAACAAAGCTGCATTAGAAAATTCAGAGATGTATAGAGCATGACAGATTGTTTCACCATGACAGAGAGAGAGAGGTGTATCTGGGACTACTGTATGTGTGTATGCTTTGCTAAAAAACTGCAGACTGAACAAACACCAAGTCAAGAAAAGTGTACATAAATGTTTTTGTAGTGTTCTGCTTTTTAAATTGCTTTCTTACTTTGTATTGCCCTAATGCTGGTGACATGTTCCTACCTGACTCTCACCGTGTGACCGATTTCTCACCTCATCTCTATAATTCTATTTCCCATCTCATCCCTGATATTGTTTTTTTTTACCACACAGATCTAAAGTCAGTGCAGTTTTTACTGAAACTGAATGGTTTTAAATTGCCCCATTTGTTCCACTAAGAGCAATCTGAGATTGAGTGGGTAGGTAGCAACTGTACCATGTCCTGCAAGCAAGGGCAGGGGCTCCTCCTTATTCTGCTGCCTTCCCTTCCACTCTGGATCCTTGGACCCCAGCAGGGATGGGGGTTGTCTGTAAAGCAGGGAAAGGCATGCTTTCTGCAGGTGTGGTGGGGCAGGAAAAGTCTGAAGAAACATGTAATTTCATTCCAGCCTGCTTCACAGGTGATGTGAAGGAGTCTGGGAGGTGGAGTGGGGAGGCAGAGGTGAAAGGCTCTCCAGCATCAGTGGAAAATGAGGTGGGAGGCAGCGCAGGCATGATGCGAGATACCAGTGTTTTACTTCTCTGGACTGGCACAAAATCTGGCTACCAGCTCCTTTCACTTTGTTGACCTCCTCCATTTATGTTGCCTGGTTGAACCCCTTCTTGCTATCCCTTAAAAAACCTCTTACTTTTGAGCAAGCACCACTTTCAAAAGAGAAAATTATGGAGAACCTATGTGTAGCCAGAAAAAAGGAGGGAAAAAGAGGGAGGTGTCTTTACCCCTTCAAAGGCCAAAGTTTGCATGAAGGGAAGACAAAGACAGAAGAGGGAGGACAAAATATTGCCTTGGCAGCACTGAGGCCAGGAAGAATGGAAAGTGTTGACAAAAAAAGCAAGCAGAATCCCCATTAAATGTCTGAATACATTGCAGTTGAACTCACAACTCAGTCTGCCCTCAGATCTCTCATTGCTTCTCAAGTTTCTTCTCAGAAGGAAGGCTGAATAGCTAGGAGATGGTGTAAGAAGGAATAGCCTATATTTTTGGCATCCCGGTTTGCAGTTTTAAGCCTGTCAGAAGATGATTAAAGCAATGGTTGCTTTGGAAATGAGTATAATTTTCCTTTTCCTTTTCTTTGGTTCAGCTCTCCAGGACATGATTATACCTTTTCAGGTCTCTCTAAAATAAAAGACACCATAAATATTAACATTTTTGATGAATTTGTAATTCAGAAGCATGAGGTAAATATTAAAAAATTAAAGTTGGCACTGGTACAAAACCAGTGCAAATGTTCCACATAGAACATAGTTATACATAAACAATGTAAGGCATACTAATGAGAACAACATAGCAATGTCATATTATTTCATTTTAATTATAGGTTTTAAGGGCTCAGTCATTTGGAGGTTCTAATGGGGCATGATTAGGTGGCAGAATCTTGTGCTGCTGTCTGTCAGAACTCTGCAAGAGAACCTCTTCCATACCTGCTATTGTTCACCTTATCCATAGGTCTCCCATAAATCTGTCAATAGTTATGACACTTAAAGAAGCCTTACAAATGAGACATTCAGGGGATGTTGAGGTGATGAGGCTGGAAGAACTTGATGCAACTTTATTGCAAGTTACATTTAGGCTAAAACTGGTCTTGGACCTGTACCAGCTAAATGGCTAGTGAGGATTTTTTATTTTAAATGTGGTGGTTGGAACAGCATTAAATTCAATGGTTTAGGAGTGGAGTGTTGGCCATGTTGGTTCCACCTTTGAGAAAACCATTGCATAGAAGGCTGTTCTATAAGAAAAGGATTGTTATTGTGCACCAACCAATGTGTTTTAGGTAATTATTTTAAAGGCAATATTTTCAGAATTTTTTTAGATCTGGAATAAATATCAGTTGAATTATTTGGTAACTGCACAACGTTGAGGGTTGCTTCTTGTTTTTTGTTTGAGTACCAAGCTTGCATTTCTTTCAGGACAGAAATTAG
Source organism: Aspidoscelis tigris stejnegeri (assembly GCA_023333525.1). Lineage (NCBI taxonomy): Eukaryota > Metazoa > Chordata > Lepidosauria > Squamata > Teiidae > Aspidoscelis > Aspidoscelis tigris. The sequence continues at coordinate 81,458,730 of JALMGA010000002.1, read as the reverse complement.
TGGATTGTTTGTTTTTTAAATTGAGAGGGAATGACTATTTTGATGGTTATAGCAGCATTATAATAATAATAATAATAATAATATTTATTTGTATACCGCCCTATGGCAAACCAATCCGGGCGGTTAACAGTAAAATGTAAAATATAACAATTAAAAACACCTTATCCCTCCCCCCCTTAAGAAAGTATTAAACAGTATAACATATTAAAACATAATATCAATGCATAAAACATATACAAACTAAAAACCCTGATGTCCCTCTACTGATCCTCAACCATCACTAAGATGGGGCCACGGGAGGAATCAGGGAATCTGGGCCGGGATGGTTAATCTGGAAAGGCCTGCCGGAAGAGATCCGTCTTGACCGCCTTTTTAAAGCTGTCTAATGATGTTATCTGACGGATCTCATCCGGCAGGTCGTTCCAGAGTTTGGGGGCGACAGCAGAGAACGCCCTCTGGGAGGTCGCCGCAAGCCTAGATTTTAGAGGCTGCAGTAAGTTCCTCCCAGAGGACCGGAGAGTGTGGGGAGGATTGTACGGGAGGAGGCGGTCCCTGAGATAGCTTGGACCCAAGCCATTTAGGGCTTTAAAGGTGATAACCAACACCTTGTACTGGGCCCGGAAGCTGATAGGCAGCCAGTGGAGGGACCTCAAAACGGGAGTGATGTGGTCCCTCCTAGATGTTCCTGAGACAAGCCTGGCTGCCATGTTTTGAACCAGCTGTAATTTCCGAGTCAAGCACAGGGGTAGCCCCATGTAGAGTGCGTTACAGAAGTCAAGGCGTGTGGTTACCAGCGCGTGCACAACAGTCTCGAGATCCCTTACTTCCAGAAAAGGGCGCAGCTGGCGTATCAGCCGAAGCTGATAACAGGCACTCCTGACCGTCGCATTTACCTGATTTGTCATCAGGAGCGACGAGTCAAGGAGCACCCCCAGACTGCGAACACAGTCACTGGAGGAGAGTGTGACCCCATCCAGGACTGGAGGTTGCAACCCAATTCTTGGTTTCGGGGCCGCTACCATGAGCACCTCCGTCTTGTCTGGATTCAGTTTCAGTCTGTTTTTCCTCATCCAGCCCATTACCGCCTGAAGACATTCATTGAGAGAAGAGATGCCATCGGAGTTCGAGGCCGACGAACGAGACACGGAGAAATAGATTTGGGTGTCATCAGCGTACTGATAACACCCAGCACCATGACTCCGTATTATCTCACCCAGCGGCTTCATATAGATGTTAAATAACATCGGGGACAAAATAGCCCCCTGAGGAACCCCACAAGTGAGGTACCTCTTACTGGAGCTACAGTCCCCGAGCAGCACCCTCTGAGACCTGCCCGAGAGGAAGGACCGGAACCACTGCAAAGCAGTGCCCCCGATGCCTAACCCCTTCAGGCGGTCCAAGAGGATGCCGTGATCTATAGTGTCAAAAGCCGCTGAGAGGTCTAGGAGCACCAACAGGGTCACACTCCCCCCGTCAATGCTCAGACGCAGATCGTCGGTCAAGGCAACCATGGCGGTCTCAACCCCAAAGCCTGTCCTAAAGCCGGTTTGAAATGGGTCTAGATAATCGGTTTCATCCAAGACAGCTTGGAGCTGAAGGGCAACCGCCCTCTCGATCACCTTGCTCAAGAATGGCAGCAATGACACTGGCCTATAATTCCTCATATCCAGGGGGTCTAGGGAAGGTTTTTTCAGGAGCGGCCTAACCGCCGCTTCCTTTAAACAAGATGGAACATATCCTTCCCTGAAGGATGCACCGATGATATCCGTGAGGAATCTCATCAATGCATCCCCCCCCTGGACGGCCAGCCATGATGGGCAAGGGTCAAGAGGGCAAGTTGTCTTCCTCACCTTACCAAGCAGCTTGTCCACGTCATCAGTACTCACAGACTGGAACTGATCCAGTATGACTACATCGGCGGAGTCACTGGACGCCTCGCCTGTCGACTCCGTTTCAACGGTGGCATCTAAGTCGGCTCTTATCTGAGAGATTTTGTCTGCAAAGAAGTTGTTAAACGCGTCACAGCAGGCCGTCGTCGGGTTAAGTAAGGGATTTGGCGCAGGGGGCACCTGCGTCATTTCCCTCACCACCTTAAACAGCTCTGCTGGACGGCACTCTGCAGACGCAATACGTGCAGAGGAGAAGGCTCTCTTCGCTGCACGTATTGCCTCCCGGTAGGAACGAAGAAAGTTCCTATGGCGAGTTCTGTCGGATAAGAGTCGAGTCTTCCGCCACCTGCGCTCTAGCCGTTGTCCAACCCGCTTCATCTTCCTCAGCTCTGGCGTAAACCAGGGCCTCCGATTTGGGGCGGGATGGCAAGGGCGCTTGGGAGCGATCGTGTTGATAGCCCTGGTAAGATCGGTGTTCCAGGTATTGACCAGAGCATCAACAGGATCACCGGCATTCCCAACCATTAAGCCCTCTAAGGCTGCCTGGAATCCAATGGGCTCCATCAGCCTTCGAGGGCGGACCATTCTAGTGGGTCCGCCACCCCCGATGGGGCAGATATTGGCTCTAAGTTTCGTCTTGACCAGGAAATGATCAATAATTATGTACAATTATTTTAGATATTGGTTGAAAAACTCACTTTTGTTAAATACTTTATTCAACAGAAATAGTTCTGTTAAGTGAACAGACATTGTCATGCAAGGATTAAAATTAAACTGTGGGAAATCATTACTGGATAACACATGCAATAAAGTACAAATTATTAATCCAAGTTATAAATTTTGTTAGGATTCGTGTCCAAAAAGCTGTAGTGGTCATTCCTATATAAGAAAGAATTGGCTTGGATCTGTTACATTTCCTTTTTCTGCCCTTCTGGAGCAATCAAAGGTACCAAAGATTTTGTATCAGCAATATGAAATTATCTTTTAAAAAGTGTCTTGAGTATTAGTTTCATTTTTCAATGAATGTAACCTTTTATTTGTCTGTAGATCTGTGGTACCTTTCCAGTAAATATGCCTCCTGTTTTGCTTGGATATACGTGGAGTAAGACTTGTGTATCTCCTAAAGAAGAATGTCATGGGCAGATCTTGAAGGAATATTCCTTTTTAACGATCTTTGCCACTATTGAACCTCAGCTGTCTTCCACTGAAAATAACGTAGAGTCAGATAAGGTTAGCATTAATATTCAACCCACTCAATTAAACAGATAATGTCAAAATATTGTTTTAACATTTAGAAAAAAAAATTATTTGTAAAGCTATTTTTAGCTTGCAGATCATGAAGATGAAATTTCATTGCAAAGAGCATACATTTTTAAGCAAACATGCAAGATGTTGTTTCCGAAGAGGAGACTAGTAACTTCAGTTTTTAACAATCGAGGAAGAAACATTTTAGTAACAAAATATATCACATCTTTGAATCCACCACAACTATTACTAGATATGTATCCTGATGACCCTAATTCAACTTCTGTAAGTATAGTCTGCTTATTGTTTGGTGACTATTTTCTTTGACAAACATTAAGTCATTTCCTATTGGCAAATCTGATTTCTTCCAGAGAATGTAAAACACATATTGGGCTATTTATTGCTGATAATGGTACTAACTCCAAGTATCATAGTGAAACTTGGATTGTTTTCATAGGCCCTTTCTGCACTGGGCTTTATTTTGGGTTGGGCTTGGTTTGACCCAGCTTCCTCCTCCAGGTTACTCGGTGCAACACTGTTCTAGAGTAGGGGGGAAGGGAAGGGGTGTCACTGTAGTCTGTCAGACTTCAATCTCTCTCAACAGGCAGCCAATTCGCTCTGTTAAGGGCGCTGAGGGCCTGTTTTGGTTGTTGGGTCAGAGAGACAGAATAGGGATGCTACTGGTGTACCGTTCACCCCACTGCCCAGTATCCTCTCTGTCTGAGCTGGTCGAGGTGGTCTCGAATGTGGTACTGGAAGCCCCTGCCATGGTGGTGTTGGGGGATTTCCGTGTCCATGCCGAGGCTACACTCAATGGACCAGCTCAGTTCTTTATGGCCTCCATGACAACCATGGGGCTGTCTCAGTTTGTATCTGGTCCAACTCATATAGCAGGCCACACTCTAGACTTGGTTATTGCCACAGAGAGTACTGGTGAGTATTCATGGATAGGAGGGCTGGCTGTCAACCCGTTGTCATGGGCGGATCATTTGCTGGTGAGGTTTGGACTTACAGTTCCAGTCCCTCCCTATTGTAGGACCTATTGAGATGGTCCGCCCCCGGAGACTTATGGAATCTGAGCGATTCCTGAATGCCCTGGGGGATTTTCCAGTTGGCCTGACTGCAAAGCTCCTTAGAGTAGTAAATGGCCTTATAAAACTGGGCTCGAGGAACTGTGAGCCATGACCATTCAATATCTGCTGTGACTGTTTTGCAAAGCACTTTGAGGACAAAATCACTCAGATTCGTAGGGGATTAGATGTCACAATTGGACATAGTCCAGGGGAGCATCCAGAGAACTGTCCAATTCTTTTGGATCAGTTTCTATTATTGCGGCCTGAGGATGTGGACAAGTTGCTTGCAGGGGTGTGGATGACAATGTGCTCTCTGGATCCTTGCCACTCCTGGTTGATAAAAGCTAGCTGGCAAAGTATGACCAGGTGGATTCAGAAAGTGGTAAATGCCTCTCTGAGGTATGGGGTAGTTCCACTGGCCCTTAGACAAGCTTTGGTGCATCCCCTCCTGAAGAAGGCCTCCCTGGATCCAGAAGATTTAAACAATTATCACCTAGTGGCTAACATACCTTTCCTAGGCAAGGTGGTAGAGAGAGCTATTGCTGTTCAACTGCAAGCATGCTTGGAAGAAGCTGATTATCTAGACCAATTTCAGTCTGACTTTAGGCCCAGTTTCAGCACGGAAACCGCCTTGGTCACCCTGGTTGATGACCTCCTCTGGGAGAAAGACAGAGGAAATGATACCCTGTTGGTTCTTCTGGACCTCTCCGTGCCTTCTCCCATACCAACCTACCCCTGCCTTAAGATCTAGAAAGGAGGGCCCTCCTGGTTGTCCCACCACCTTCAGCACCCGGGTAGCAGCACTCAGTAGTGGCCCCCAGGCTATGGAATAGTCTCCCCCTTGAGGTGTGTCAGGCTCTTTCTCTGTTTATGTTCAGGAAGGTGATTGAAGACGCACCTCTTCAGCCAGGCCTTCGGCTAAATGTTGGTTACCTTTCCCCCACTGCAAACACTATTGTTTTTACTGATATTGTGCTGTTTTTAACATGTTGGTTTTTAAATGTTGACGGTTATTATTGTTTTGGTATAGTTTTTTGATATGCTGGATTTTAAAGGTTGCTACCCACCCTGAGACCTTCGGGTATAGGGCGGGATTTAAATATAAATAAATAAATAAATACAGCCTGGAATAGGGATCTGCAATCTGTATGCTTATGCAGAATCTGGAATAAGATCCAGTGCAGAAAGGGGCATAAGCATTTCTAAAATAGATTTTTTCCTATTTCTTTTGCAGGAACTTCTTTCCCACTTTGTGTCTTTAATCCCTTGTATATCGGATACTATGGATGAAAATAACGATGTTGATGTGTGGATGACATCAGAGGTAGCACTGAATTATATATTTTTAAATTATATTTTAAAATATAGTTTCTCTTTAAAACTACCTTAAAATACATTGAAGACAAAGCTATGTAGTTCTTCAATTAATTAATTAATTAATTAATGTGTTCTTGACATATCTTTAAAACTGCAGTATTTTGGCTAGAGTCAGGTTTTTTTAATTATATGTAGAGATAGCAAGGCAGAAGCAATGATATAAGATTGATCTTTAAATTCTCCATCTGTTCCCATGTTTGTTTCCACACTAACAGGAAACAAAGGAAGACCGGAGAATGCCTAATTTTCTCGACAACTTGGAGATTTGCACTAGGGGTGTGCATGAATATTCGTGACATCTGGAATTCGTACAAATAGATGTGAATTCCTAGATTCATGGATGAATCAAATCGGGCCTTCCTGTGGTATCTGTGGGCCTTTTTTGGTGTGATTTGGGGGCCGAAATAGACTTTCTGGGGGGCAAACCAGGCCTTCTGGTTCTGGCCTTGGTCCTCCCACGAACCAGAAGTGCCTTCTCCAACCTCAGGAAAGCCTAGTTCGGGCACCAGATCATGCCAAAAAAGGCCTGTAGATTCCAGAGAAGCTGCAAGATAAGGTAAGGGGGTGCATGGGAAGTGGGTGGGACACCTCCTCTGGTGTCCATGGGCCTTTTTCGGCATGATCTGGTGCCTGAAATAGGCCTTCCTGAAGCCAAAAAGGCACTTTTGGTTCTGTGCAGACCCAGAAGTGCCTTAGAAGAACGCATGGTGGCTGCAGCGGTGAGGACAGGTAAGGGGCGGGGGTTTGTATTCATGAAACCTCCAGAAACATCACAGTACATCTTGAGTAATGTTATGAGGGACTTTTCTGAAGTTATCTTGCTTTCTCATCGGCACATTCTTACATATCTTTGCCAAATTCTGTAATGTTCATGTTTCCTTGCTGATGAAGGCTTTAATAGAAAAATGCTACAGGTAGAAAGTGGTTTTGAAAGATAAGGGGACTTCATTTGAAGGGGGGAAGGGTGTACCAAACTTGGAGTCCAATCACCTATGCACTGTATTTTTAAACTCAAATGCTGACTAAATAAATGGTTGTAGTAGTATTAGAAACACCATTATTATTCAAGTGTAAGACTTTGCTTCAGAATCTAGTTGGCTTGGAATATTTTCTCAGCAGTGCTACAGTAATATCTTCTCAAGTGAAGATGAAAATATGCAGAAACTGTTTTTTAACAGTGTGTGTTTTATATTTTTCATAGCATTGCATCAAGTTGGGTATCGCTAACAAGGAAGAACATGCAGTCCTTCTCTGTAACTACTTTCTGTATATCGGGAAAAAAGCATGGGTATTGTTAGGAACATCAGTATTGGAAGTAAGTCTTGCAAAAGAGTCAAATTGTTGCATAATTCAGAGGTGATCAAGTATGTTTTTGCCCAAGGCTGTGCACTATGATCCCCCTTTCCTGTTTACACATTTATGAGTGCATATTCACAGAGAAATGCAAACAGTGCCTTCTTACATTGAGCTTTAGTTTGAGCCTCAGCTCATGAAAGTTTGGACTGGAGACTTAAACGAGTCATCCTGAAATGCAGAAATCCCATCCTGTGCCCTCAACTGAGATGCATCTCAACTGTTTCCAGCACACATTTTCAAGACAGCAAGGAATGACAGGGAGATGTCTAATAAATTCTCACTGCTCCTATCATAGAGCTCTATCCATGTCCCAGTAGGCAAGCACAGTGGAGATTTGATGCTCTCCCTCTGATGCAATTCAGTGCTGAAAGGATGAGCTGGCAACTGTATAGTGTGCAGTGTCAAATACTGAATGATCTATAGTTTTTAAAGAAAAAGACAGTAAGAATGGGGGAAAGTGTGCGGTGCCATACTTGTAAAACAAGAAGCAAGCACAGCACAGTGCTACAAGACAGGACACAAAAGTTGGCTTTGGGGACAGAAGATTTTGCAGTGGCAGCGTACTTGTCAGAACGGAGGAACCAAGACTTTGCCACGAGTTAGAGATTGCCTTCTTGTGGTATAATTCTCCCCAAATAACTACTTTATGGTGGGTAAGAACAGTAGAACTAACAGATGTTTGACTTTCCCTCCTTTCTCTAGTTTTTTATAAAGAATATCACTTGGAATCAGAGAACACTGCCCTCCCCTGATAAACAGGATAGGTTGTGGCTACCTTATCGATCCAATTAAGTAATCTATTGATTAAACCCTCAGTTACTTTACTATTAGAATGCATTAAAAAAGTTCTGGAATTTGGAAATAAACAAAACTGAGTAATAACTGTTGGCATCTTGTTTTGCGGCAACAGGGGAAAGTAGCTTATGTAGCAACAGAAGAAAATGGGACATATTTTTTGTGGAATCCACTGAATGGACAGTGCTATAAACAGTACGATGCGTTTTGCCCCCTACAGAGTGTGGATTGTTTAATTAGCTGGGAAAATGTAAGTATGACTAAATGTAAGGGGAAGCTGTAATACACTCTTCCATGGGTCAATATTGTTTGGATGGGAATAAATGGAATTGCAATATTTTCTAAGCACAGTATGCGTGAGATTCCCAAAGAACAAATTATGTAGTCCTTTTCCAGTTATATGCAGTTCCAGGTATAGTTTGAGAAAATTACACCGAGAATATTTCTAGATGATTAATGCCCTCTCTTAGATACCTTCATTTTAAACCTCCTTCAGTCCATCTTCAGGCTTGATTGCTCACAACTTTTCATTTCTATTTCATTTGTGGACTGTCCACCCTCCATTTGGACTTTTCCTGGATGAATAGTCCTCAAATAAAATGGATGGAAATGAAACTGTGTGAGCGGGCAGATTTGAAGGTAGATTAAAGAAAAGTTTAAAGTGAAGGTGTGGCCACGGCCCTAATCTGCCCCTTGAAACTCCTTAGCAGTTTTAGGCTGTGATCATACCTGGCTGATCTAGGTCGTCCCTTTAAGAAACTGAACCGAAGCCATCCTAACCCTGTTCAGACCCAGTCCCCAATAATCAGTCCTCAATTTGGGCTGCTATGCTCACACATTTTATGTTATCTTCCTGAGTCTCCTTTAAGCAACTCTTTAGTCCGCCACCCTATTGATTACATCAACACTACCTGCATTCCGATAGGATAAAGTTCTGCACTGGGGTGTCTGGAGTTGTGTAGTGCTGATGGCAGACTCAGTGCTAACACAGGGTACTATCGGGGTGAGGGGACTGTGCTTCCAAACAGATGTAGCAGAGGCATATCCCAGCCAGCATACAGATCCACCTCCACAGCCATTCCGGTAGAAAAAGTAGAGGCTGTAATCTGCCGTTTTCCCTAGAGCTGCGGAAGAACTTTCACTTCTAAGTAAAAATTTTTACTGCAACTAAACCTTGTTTCTCTCACACATTGCTGAAGGGAAATGGAAGCTACATTGTCCTTAGCATTGTATCATTTATATTGTTGCTTTACTCTTTCTCTCATGCCCCCTCCCAACATTTTCTGATCTTTTAAATCCCTTCCTATTTGTCATAAAAGCAGAAAAGAGCATTATCAATCTAACGCAAAATAGATTCATATTTTTTAAAAATGACAGAGTCCGAAAGCTTGCGATCGGAATGAAAGGGAATCTGGGGAGGGCAGGATGGGAGGGCATTGGGCAAGATATGGAAGGGTCTGAAAGAGCAGTTGTGTGTGTGGGAGATTTAGAGGAGGGAAGGGAGAGAGATTCAGGAGGGAAGGCTGGATCCACCCACCCCAGCATGGGTCAGCCCATCTAACCAGGTTCCCTGCTTACACATGACAAGTGAAAATGGACTGGCTCCCCAAGATGGCTTAAGTTCTGTGGAAAAGCAGACTCCGGAGAAGCCAGCTTGAGGGATCACAGCCCGCCCCCAAGATGATTCCAGGAAAAAAAAATCTGAGCAAAGCAAAGACGAGATGGATAGAAGCTGTCTTAAACTATGGGTGTGATCATGGCCTTAGTGTGTTGGAGGTCTTTTGTTCATTCTCCCAGTTCAGGAAGCATAATATCAACTTCTCTACGCTTTGATGAATATTTCAAAAGCTTGAGAAAGAAAACAACCTTCTCATATTAGCATCCATTGATCTACCATAAACAAGCCCTTAGGCCCAGCAAAAAGATACTAATACAGAATCTGCATCTATCAATTAACTGTTTTCCAAAGTACTGAACTGAGGACTGAGTTCACTGCAGCAGACTGAGCTTGTATAAATACTATGCATTCTGAATGCTGGACAAATTAGCACTATTCAACAAACACTTTTAAATGTGTTATTACAATTGTCTATTCTTTCTTGATCTGGCTTAGGGACATTTTCCCTTTCCACAGCATTCTTTTTCCTCACGTCTGTTTGTTCTCAAAATGATATTTCCTGTTAGCATAATGGCCACATTATTTTCAAGTAAGAAAAACACTGCTTTTGTTAATTGTATGGGCTATTATAAGCATGTTTTAAAATATGTGCTTAACCTAAGATATTGTTGTAAATTTTCAAGTCATAAAGAAAGTGCTTTATATTAATTAAAAGAATGGGGAACAGAAGACCAAAGGAACAATATTACAATGTGATTCTAACATAGTTGAAAAGCAATGATTCTCTAAATTAAAATGATTTATATGCTGGAAAGGCAACTTCCTTGTTACTATGTAGTCTGTAATTTTGATGGGATTTTACTTTATTTACTAGATAATAATATTAGGGTGTTTTTAGAATATTTTTGTTTTAAAAGGTACAGTCTCCCAGACTGACCTTTTTTTTTTTGCTGTAATTTTTTGACAGGTCTGGTTCAATGTACAACAAAACAGTTCACCAATGTCTATCAGTTTTGACATTTCAAAGGAAAGTCTTTGGAAACAATTGCTTCTATACAATGTTTGTGATTTAAAAACACAGTCTGTACAGGTAGCAAGCATTTCGAAATGTACTGTATGTATAAATTATATTAGGAAGTAAGAAATTAAGTTTAAAAGTTTAGTGTTAAAAATAACTCCACCGGTGAAAGAAGAAAATGTAAACTAGAAAGAAGTCAAAAGTAGAAGAAAAACTGAAATATTTTAAATTGTCCTGCTATAATAATATTTAGTGAGATTTCCTAAGCTTGGAAATACTTGTCTTCTGTTTGGTATTTATTTATTTTTATTTGTTTACACTTCTATCTTGCCCCATATCCGAAGGTATTAAAGCTTTTGCATCACAATTTTCTTATCAAAATGGAAAAACTTGCTGAAAAAATTCCTACAATAAAACAGGTGAAGTTCTAGGAAAAGTAATATATGCTTGCAAAAGTGAATTCCAAGATAATTACATCGTTGATGTTATACAGATGTCAACAGATAGCTTTGCCCAAATAGCTTCTGATGAACAAAGTAGTTCAGCAGTATTGTGCAAAGAAGGTAATCTACGCCCTTCAAATCCTTGGTGGGTACAAGAAAGTGATTCCCTCTTGCAGCTTGAAGTTGCTGCCCCACTGAAACCCGGAACATTCCAACAAAGCCAAAAATTATGGGTTTTGTTTCAAATTTGGAATAAAAACTCTTTTTTGAAAGAGCAATTTGTTCTGACTTCAAAACACTCAGAATACATTGGTTTGAGTGTGACACATTTAAACTTTGACTTAATCACATTTCTACTGTCCCGAAGGAAAAATCTCTGACGATGATCTACAACAGTACTGCAGAAAAAGTAGTACTTTGGGAAGCTAGAACACCCATTCTGAATATTCATTTTCCACATCCCTACCTAGGAACTCAAACAACTGTTTAATTGTTTTCGTAGAATGAAATCAAACAAGAGAACTTCAGTTAGGGTGCCTCCAGACATGCTTAAAGCTTTGGAGTCCCTGTGTAGTATCTTCTGGTTGAACAGGCGGGACACTGGAAGCTGCATAGCAACTGTGGAAGACTCTGTACAGGAGCTTCCCATATTTAGACAGGACAATTGATCCCTCACAGCGACAGAGCAGCAACCCAGGGAAGCTCAAATATAAAAATATAAGCAGTTCTGGAGGAAGAAGATAGTTTCCAGTTTTGCCTGACCTGTGTAGTCTTTCCATTTTTCTGCATAATTCCCATCACTGTCCAAATCAATTTATTCCATGTGTAATATGTATATAATATTTAACACTGTGTTTCAGCCAGAAGAAATATTTTATGACTCAACTGATGAACGTTTGGTAGTAGAACTACAGAATAGGTAAGTATTTTGACCAATAGGAGTTGAGAACTTTGTTATGCTTGTCACCGTCTTTTTCGCCAAGACTCCTTCATTCATGATTGAGTTCCCTAGATTGCTTTACTTAGCCTAGAAAGCACCAAGTATTTGACTTCAAAAGAAACCATAATTATCATAATTAGCAAATGATGCTCAACAGAACCAATCAGACAAGTTTGATGATATAGAAAAATGTCACCAAACCACCAGCAATTCACTCAGATTGCACAGATTGTATTGATATGAATTATTCATCTGGATACTTAGCCACTTTATGCAAACTGCCACTGAGTAAATGAGAATATTGGAGTATATGACTGAACCTCAGGATCTATGCACCCTGCGAAGTTGTACTGTTCAGATTTACTGTGTTCATGTATTATTATCTAAATTATGTTTTTATTCATTTTTTAAAACTGCTTAAATATTTTCTAATACTGTAGCAAGTACTAGATAGATATTATGTATAAATAAAGAAAATAAGTACAGTAGGTAAAAGGAATTAAGAATATCATTTATTTGGTCTGTATGTCTGCAATAGTGAATGTTGCCTCATCAAAGAAGCATAAGAAGAAATTTTATTCTTGCTTAGGTCATAATCAGGCTAGTGGTTTTTCACTATCTTTTCACCCAGGCTTTTGCCATTTAAATAGCTTCCTCAGGGCGCTGTCCTGTTAGGGAGGGTGGGAAGGAGGGTGGGGGTTGGAGGGAGGGGATTGTATTTTAAATTATGTTTTAATATTTGTTATGTTTTATTCTTACTGTTACCTGCCCTGGGACCATTTGGTGAAGGGCAGGATATAAATTCCTTAAATAATAATAAATAATAATAATTACATTTTTATAGCAGAGTGCTTGCTTAAGAGAGATTTCACAATAGTTCAGCTTCACTTAAACAAAATACATTTTATATTCCTGTGCATTCAAACCAGGGATCATCAAGTTTCAGACAGGCAAGCAGAGTGCCGTGAAAAAATATTTGCTCTTTTCCTGACAATGACAACCTGTGTAAGCATAAAATGGAGCTTACAAATGAGCATTTCATTTAATGAAGGAAAAAAGTTACCAAATACCCGTTTTACTCCTTTGAAAAAGTGATTGCCCCTCCCATTGCTTTAATTCAACCACATTGGAAGGCTTTTGAGCAGGAACTGACAGTTTAAGGTCCTGCCACAGCCATTTCAGTGGAGTTCAAGTCAGAGTTTTGACCAGAACACTCCAAAACCTTAGTTTTGTCTATTTTGAGCTATTCAGAGGTAGGTGTGAGGACCCAGTCAGAAGTTGGCAGAAATAATAAACCTTCTGTGGAATAAGAAAGGTTATTTATTCCAACAACATGGCTTGAGAAACTAAAAATTGCAAAGGCAAAGACTTCTAGCACCAACACATAATTATACCTTACATTTTCCTGCCCAATTCCCAGAACAGACATAGGCAGATGGTATAACCTTGAGATGCTGTAGAGGCTTCTTCACTTTCCCACTCTTGTTCCCTGTCCCTCCCATCAGCACAGAGTGCAAGCAGTTCCTGTGTAAAACTACAAAGCACAAAATATGCTCAAAAGGAATAATATGGCATACAAATGAATACAGTAACATATATGTGTGAATATCATATAACTAATGAATAATGAAGGGCTGAATAACTTATAATGTAGAGATGACAATACGGAGAAAAACCTCATGTCAGCTAGCAAGGCTGACAGTGGATTTGCTCTTATGCTTCATATCATTGTCTTGCTGCATAACCCAATTGTGCTTGAGTGTCAGATCGTGGCCTGATGATCGGATATTTTCCTTTAGGGTTTTTTTTCTGGTAGAGAGCAGAATTCACAATTCCCTCAGTTATAGCAAGTCACCCAGTGCCCGAAGCAGCAAAGTATCCTCACACTATCACACTGCCACCACCACATTTGACTGTTGGTATGTTCTTATTGTGGAGTGCTATGATAGCTTTATGCCAAATGCAACAGGACCCCTGTCCTCCAAAATGTTCCACTTTCAGTTCATCAGTACACAGAACATTATCATAAAAGCCTTGGGGCCAGGTTGTAACTGTATACGAGACTTTATCTTCCCCTTAGGGGTTGTTCCCACCTGGCTTTTATTGTGATTTGAAAATAATCTGAATTTTCTTTGGCCCCATTACAGATTGGGTTCCCCACGTTTTCCAAGGAGTAAATTGCTAAAAACTGCAAAAACAAAACAAAAACCCAGCCCTGAAAAAACAGCTCTCACTCCAGTTTTTGCTGCTAAAATGCTTTATCTTTATTCCTTTGGAAATGGTACCACAGTACTGGGGGGAGATGCATCATGAAATGGGTGGAGTTTCGCCTGGTAGGACAGCCTCTGGCTTGCCATCCCTCCTTTGCAGAGGAGTTTAAAGACTCCACCACCACCCCTTTCCCTTGGCAGGCCATTTCACAGTGGATACAAAAGTTTCACTTTCACCCACTCCACACTGATAACAAGTTTCATTTCCTGCCCACACTTCCCCTCACTTTCTCCTTTTTCGGCTGGGGAAAGATGGCTTGGCTGGCTCCTTCCTGCATGAACCAACAACGGTGAGTGGGCAGGAGAAAGGTGAGAGAAAGGAGAAAGTGAGGAAAGCGTGAGTGAGAATGCTTAGGGAGGTGATTTTGTGCAACATCGTGGAAGTGATCCCTGTGGTCGTAGGGGAATCACTAGTCTGAAATTACAGAGTTGCACAAAAGAGGCTGGGTATAGGATCAAAGGATAGAGCTGGAATTCTCCACCCTTGGCCACGTCATCACGTGATTGAACCCAGTCGGGAGAGAGGGGTGGACACCCTGGCTGGCAAAGGGTGGGGAAGAAAAGAATCGTTTTCCCTGATGCATTTTTGAAGCATTTTCTGTGGGAACAGCATCGGGGTTGACTGAGATTTAAAATGAAAAAATGGGAATGGCCAGAATGCGCATTTGCATCAGATTTAGCTTTGTTTCGTTTTTAAAAACTTAAGTGGGAATGCAGCCTTAGTTAGCAGTGGTTTCCTTGCAGCTCTTGTATGGATACCATTTTTGCCCAGTGTCTTTCTAATGGTGGAATCATGAATAATAATAATAATAATAATAATAATAATAATAATAATAATAATAATAATAATAATAATAATAATAATAATAATAATAATAATAATAATAATAATAATAATAATATTTATTTGTATACCGCCCTATGGCAAACCAATCCGGGCGGTTAACAGTAAAATGTAAAATATAACAATTAAAAACACCTTATCCCTCCCCTCCTTAAGACAGTATGAAACAGTATAACATATTAAAACATAATATCAATGCATAAAACATATAAAAACTAAAAACCCTGATGTCCCTCTACTGATCCTCAACCATCACTAAGATGGTGCCACGGGAGGAATCAGGGAATCTGGGCCGGGATGGTTAATCTGGAAAGGCCTGCCGGAAGAGATCCGTCTTGACCGCCTTTTTAAAGCTGTCTAATGATGTTATCTGACGGATCTCATCCGGCAGGTCGTTCCAGAGTTTGGGGGCGACAGCAGAGAACGCCCTCTGGGAGGTCGCCGCAAGCCTAGATTTTAGAGGCTGCAGTAAGTTCCTCCCAGAGGACCGGAGAGTGTGGGGAGGATTGTACGGGAGGAGGCGGTCCCTGAGATAGCTTGGACCCAAGCCATTTAGGGCTTTAAAGGTGATAACCAACACCTTGTACTGGGCCCGGAAGCTGATAGGCAGCCAGTGGAGGGACCTCAAAACGGGAGTGATGTGGTCCCTCCTAGATGTTCCTGAGACAAGCCTGGCTGCCATGTTTTGAACCAGCTGTAATTTCCGAGTCAAGCACAGGGGTAGCCCCATGTAGAGTGCGTTACAGAAGTCAAGGCGTGAGGTTACCAGCGCGTGCACAACAGTCTCGAGATCCCTTACTTCCAGAAAAGGGCGCAGCTGGCGTATCAGCCGAAGCTGATAACAGGCACTCCTGACCGTCGCATTTACCTGATTTGTCATCAGGAGCGACGAGTCAAGGAGCACCCCCAGACTGCGAACACAGTCACTGGAGGAGAGTGTGACCCCATCCAGGACTGGAGGTTGCAACCCAATTCTTGGTTTCGGGGCCGCTACCATGAGCACCTCCGTCTTGTCTGGATTCAGTTTCAGTCTGTTTTTCCTCATCCAGCCCATTACCGCCTGAAGACATTCATTGAGAGAAGAGATGCCATCGGAGTTCGAGGCCGACGAACGAGACACGGAGAAATAGATTTGGGTGTCATCAGCGTACTGATAACACCCAGCACCATGACTCCGTATTATCTCACCCAGCGGCTTCATATAGATGTTAAATAACATCGGGGACAAAATAGCCCCCTGAGGAACCCCACAAGTGAGGTACCTCTTACTGGAGCTACAGTCCCCGAGCAGCACCCTCTGAGACCTGCCCGAGAGGAAGGACCGGAACCACTGCAAAGCAGTGCCCCCGATGCCTAACCCCTTCAGGCGGTCCAAGAGGATGCCGTGATCTATAGTGTCAAAAGCCGCTGAGAGGTCTAGGAGCACCAACAGGGTCACACTCCCCCCGTCAATGCTCAGACGCAGATCGTCGGTCAAGGCAACCATGGCGGTCTCAACCCCAAAGCCTGTCCTAAAGCCGGTTTGAAATGGGTCTAGATAATCGGTTTCATCCAAGACAGCTTGGAGCTGAAGGGCAACCGCCCTCTCGATCACCTTGCTCAAGAATGGCAGCAATGACACTGGCCTATAATTCCTCATATCCAGGGGGTCTAGGGAAGGTTTTTTCAGGAGCGGCCTAACCGCCGCTTCCTTTAAACAAGATGGAACATATCCTTCCCTGAAGGATGCACCGATGATATCCGTGAGGAATCTCATCAATGCATCCCCCCCCTGGACGGCCAGCCATGATGGGCAAGGGTCAAGAGGGCAAGTTGTCTTCCTCACCTTACCAAGCAGCTTGTCCACGTCATCAGTACTCACAGACTGGAACTGATCCAGTATGACTACATCGGCGGAGTCACTGGACGCCTCGCCTGTCGACTCCGTTTCAACGGTGGCATCTAAGTCGGCTCTTATCTGAGAGATTTTGTCTGCAAAGAAGTTGTTAAACGCGTCACAGCAGGCCGTCGTCGGGTTAAGTAAGGGATTTGGCGCAGGGGGCACCTGCGTCATTTCCCTCACCACCTTAAACAGCTCTGCTGGACGGCACTCTGCAGACGCAATACGTGCAGAGGAGAAGGCTCTCTTCGCTGCATGTATTGCCTCCCGGTAGGAACGAAGAAAGTTCCTATGGCGAGTTCTGTCGGATAAGAGTCGAGTCTTCCGCCACCTGCGCTCTAGCCGTTGTCCAACCCGCTTCATCTTCCTCAGCTCTGGCGTAAACCAGGGCCTCCGATTTGGGGCGGGATGGCAAGGGCGCTTGGGAGCGATCGTGTTGATAGCCCTGGTAAGATCGGTGTTCCAGGTATTGACCAGAGCATCAACAGGATCACCGGCATTCCCAACCATTAAGCCCTCTAAGGCTGCCTGGAATCCAATGGGCTCCATCAGCCTTCGAGGGCGGACCATTCTAGTGGGTCCGCCACCCCCGGTGGGGCAGATATTGGCTCTAAGTTTCGTCTTGACCAGGAAATGATCCGTCCATGACAATGCGGAGGTACTTACCACCTCCGCCCACGGATATTCCTGTTCCGTACTGAAGACCGCATCGAGTGTATGACCTGCACAATGTGTTGGCCCTGTGATCAATTGGGATAGGCCCATGTTCGTCATGGTCTCCATGAACTCCCGAGCCGCACCTGTTAAACTGGTCTCAAGCGGGATGTTGAAGTCCCCCAGAACTAAAAGTCTGGGGGTCTCCAACAACAGCTCAGAGACCAGCTGTATCAGCTCAGTCAGGGAGTCTGCTAGACAACGGGGTGGCCGGTAGACTAGCAAAATCCCCAAACTATCCCTGGTCTTCAGGCTGAGGTACATACACTCGAAATGTACTGAATAATAAGTTACAAAGAGACAGTACACAAGCACACAGTAAACCCCACAGGAGGATATTGATAAATGCTTCAAATATTTCTATGACTTTCCTGGATCACCCCTGAATCCTTTTGTAAAGACCCCAAGGCAAATATTCTGATGTCTCAACCTGTTCTCCAAGTCCATGACTGGGTCCTGAAGTCACGATTCCTAAATCTGAATCTGGAATTCAGATTTAAATTTTTTTGAGAGTTGCTGTCAGCTTGATCTAGAGTGGGTACTACTGTCTTTTGGGTTTCTTTCGGCGTTGCTGTTAGTGCACATAATAGTCTCTGATAAATTTGATTCTGGAGTCTAGCTTTATTTCTTTGTGAGCACTTCTCCATCTTGCTGAAGCTTTTCTGTTCAGGGAATAAGGGAGGATCCTGCCTCTGATTGGCTCTGAAGTCTCTCAGCCAATTCCTGTTGGGTGTTTTTCTTTTTTTGGCACTGTTTTTCTCAGTCACCATTTTGTGGTTAAGGGCTGCTCTTGTGACTGGAAGGCTACTTTTCTTCTTTTGGCTATTTCCTCACATTTTTAAGCTGGTGGACAGTTCAGGCTTACTCAGCAGGGCTTTAGCATTTGGGGGCATTTTTCTTCCTTCCGGGCTTGGTATTTGTGAAGCAATGCAGGGAGCATTCCAGGAACTTGTCTAACTACTTTATGCATACATACACCCTCCCTGATTGAAGTTTTATTATTAAGAGAGGGAGAACAAACTTCTTCGCACTTTCTCACCTTATACATAGTTTTATATCCAGTCATCCTAGGCGTAGTTTTATATCCTATCACATTTTTCCCTCCACTCTGAACTAACAAACTTTTCCTGTAAATTAATTCTGTTTGCTGCTTAATTATCTTTTCTAATATTATAACACTATTTTTAAATTATATGATTAAAATTGTACAACTTCAACTGCAGTTGAGTCATACATATTTATAAAATCATTACGTTAATGGAAGTTTTATTTTCAGGTCTTTTCCTCATAATGCCTGGAATCTTCTAACTCTTTCCACTACCCTTCGTTAATCTGGTGTTCTGATCCATATCTGTTCACAGAGCATAAATGTGACCAGAAATCCCTAACTTTCCTTCTGGATTGTAGTCACACCTTCACTTTAAACCTTCCATCTTCAGGTCTGATTGCGCACACCTTTACACTTCTTTCCATTTTATTTGTGGACTTTCCACCCTCCGTTTGGACTTCTCTGAATGGAAAGTCCACAAATAAAATGGATAGGAATGAAAAGGTGTGAACTGTCAGGCCTGAAGAGGAACTGAAGAAAGTTTAAAGTGAAGGTGTGACCACGACCTTGCTGTTCTTCTCTAGCTGTCTGACATACAAATAACTACTATCATTTATTTAAGGGAAAGCCATTTGGACTAAAATGACTTTGTTTAGTTTTTGTGTTCCACAATTTGTCCTCTGGGAAAAAGGAAAATTAACATATAGATGTGCTTCACTTCCAAGCAGAATAATTTGCAGTTCCTACACTGGCTCAAATTTAGAAACATATCCTAAGTGAAGGGAACTTCAGTCCTAATAGATGGGCCAGTGAAAACTAAAATGACATGGCAGAAACATATTTTGGGAAATTCAAAAGAAAAATTCCAGTTGAAGCCTTTCCCTGTATCCTTACTATTTCATTCTACTGGGGCTACTACAATCTGGGCTGAAAAATATTGACACTTATTAGATGAGAGCTAAAGTTAGAGACTTCTGGATCTCTTTATTACTATCTATGGATGATTGAGATTTTTGCAGCCCGGGTACAATAACCTTAAAATCTGTGGAATTTGTGAACTACTTCTCGTACTACTATCTATTTTCTGATATCATAAGAGCTCCAGAGGAATAGGTACTCCCTTCCTGAAGATGCACCTTTGTTGATGAGAAAGAAACCTCACTATAATGGAGGTTTTCCTACATTTGAGACACTCAAAAGATTAAACTGGCTAAGTAGTTGCCTTCAGTCCCTCTTCCATTCTTAACACAACTTCACTTCCATATAATTTTTTTCCAGCAAAAACATTTCCAGTATTGCAGTGTTCAGTGCTTAATTATATCAGT
Source organism: Aspidoscelis tigris stejnegeri (assembly GCA_023333525.1). Classification (NCBI taxonomy): domain Eukaryota; kingdom Metazoa; phylum Chordata; class Lepidosauria; order Squamata; family Teiidae; genus Aspidoscelis; species Aspidoscelis tigris. The sequence continues at coordinate 81,438,896 of JALMGA010000002.1, read as the reverse complement.
AGTTCACATCACAATTTTACTGCTGTATAGTCTCTTAACAGTGATTTATGTATGTGAATTGTCAACACATTTTTTTTTGCATATGTATATGATTTTTTTAATAAAAAAAACAGAATTGAAAAGGCCTTAAGAAGCAAAATGATGGAATGGCGAGCCCAACAGCCAACACGGTGGCACCGACAGTGTACCAGTGTCCTACGGCAAATTCTTCCAAATCTAGAATTCAGAAGTGGAAACATAGCTAAAGAAAAGGAAGGAAATTATTTGAATGATTTTCATGAACAATATTGGGTTAGTGCTTATGCTACTATATTATTGAAGTTACTTAATCTCACTTATATTTGGCACAAAGAACTGCCATAGGATAAAAACGAACAAGCAATGTTTTATGTGCTCAACAAGATGTAAAGAGCTTAATTTTAGGTGTCAGAGCTGAGCTAAAGACAGACATTTAGTAGGCAGTAGTAGAACAGTTCAACAGTGGTGAAAGGATCTTTCTTTTCCTTCCTTCCTTTCTTTCAAATAGTCATTTATTGCCTCACACACAGAACAATCTCAAAGTAATTTGAGGTATGAGAAACTGTTCATACTGGAAGACGTGGGTCAAAAGGTATGTCTTCAATGCATCTCAAAATGGATGACTGTGCCACGTCAGTGCCAGAGAAGACAGCTTTCTGGAGGGTAGGCACCACTACAGAGAAGGCCTGGCTGTGGGGTACCCAATAACATGAAAGTAAACTTTGTTTTTGAAATCTTGACAAGAATATGGAATTAGTTTGGTGTACCTTCTGGAGAGATGCCAGAAACTGAACTTGTGATCCTTTGCTTCCCAGGCAGTTATTCTACCACTGGGCAACATCTTTTTAAAGTTTTAAGGCATGTGTGCTGTGATCAGAGGGTATACAAGAGAATAACAAGTGACCTTGACCTTGGTAGAAGAACCCTTATACTGTACTGCCATATAGTTATCATTATTTTTTCCCCAGACAAGGAAACAGGATGTGGTAAAGACAATAGGACTAATGCAAAACCTTTTAATGAGCATTTTTATATCTGGGCTATATGACTTGCTTCTGCTGCTTCCAATTTTTATCCCTGCTGTTTCACTGTTTTTTCTCTTCCCCTCTACAACTTCTATGAATTTTTCCAGAGTAGGTGGCCTTACTTTATTGAAACAGGGTTTCGTGTACTGTTAGACATTTATCATAAATTGGTTAACTGACAGAGAATTTTATACAAATATGCAAATCGTATTGCTACATGCACATAATACTTGTTTTTTGACATAACAATTATTTTGCAACTTATTCAAATTTCTGTTTTTGTAGGTCACAGGATTTCCTATACAGATGCCATATCTAGATCTACAGTCAATAATTGAGTCTGTTTATCAGACAGGAATTCATTCTTCAGAGGTTCCCAGCACAGAATTTGCTCTAGCAGTGTATATTCATCCTTACCCAAGTAACATGTTATCGGTCTGGATCTACTTAGTATCTTTGGTCCAGCGTTCCTGAACAATAATACTCAAAATTATTTTTTTAGGCCATGAGATATTTTCCAGTTATGCTATATGCCTTTTAGTTTTCCATCGTAAGAAACAAGATTTATGGAGATGTTATGTTTAGATTTATATTTTAGTTTATTCCTTGTCATTGACTGGGTAGACGTAGTAAATGTTGCATGTTTGTGAATTATTAAACATTAGTATAAATGGTTAAACATCAGTATAAATCTATTTTGTTTCATTTATGTAACAGTGAACAATATTGATATTAAATGAATGTTTAAAAAGTGTGTGGCCCAAGTTGAAAATGTTATGGTAATTCATTGAAGCACAATAGTTTAAAACTATAGTCCTTTCTACACTGGGCCTTATTCTGGATTATATCCTGGAATAGATATCTGCCATCTATATGCTGAGGCAGATGATGTCAGGTCCTGGGCAAAGCCTGCTGTAGTCTGCACCAACATGCAGATGCCAAGTCTCTGTTCCAGGATATAATCCAGAATAAGGCCCAGTCCAGAAAAGGCCTAAAGTTACTTATCATTACACAATTCAAGGGACATTTCCCATGTTCTTATACTGGTCCTGGCACTGATATACTTCTTTTTATTAATACAAATTTTAAAAAATATATTTTTGGTCCAGGGCTTAAAAGTGGCTGTTTTTCTGCTCTAGAACAATCCACTGTGATGATTGTAAAAATGCTCTCTTACTGGATTTATTGTGATGAATCTGGAAACAAGACACTGTAATTTTCTTTCTTTTCTGAAAGTTTTAAGATAGGGAGGAAGTTGCGAGATTGAGGTCATTCCCCTACCTTGCTGAAAGGAGATACAAAGAATTTTTGCCTTTTAAAAACTAACTGTGATTACTTGTTATTTCCAAGCCTGGAAAGGTAAATTAAATTCCAGATCATGGTTTATATCTGTTAAATGTCTGGATTCATGGATAAATAAGAGAGACTGTATGCTCATACAACAGGCTAAAGGAAATTCAGTTACAAATGTTAAGAGTTAAAAACATTTACATTTTATTTTCTAATAGAAGCCTCTTATCAATGAATATTACTTTCAGTTCACTGAAAAAAACTTGCTGCTGGGCATGGCAGCTTACCATTCACAAAGGGTAGGTTGTTGATAGATTTCCCAGGAAATCTAAGCCTGGGCTACCTGCCTGCGATTACCTGAGAGGGGAGGTACCATGGCAATAAATATCTTGTTAGGCAAACCAGAAACAGCACTGTGACTTCTTCACCAAAGAAAGCGAAGGCCTAGGACGGCCACCTATAACTGGTGTGGAGGAGGGTCTTTTAAAGCCCATATTAACTTCAGGTACTCTAGTGCAAGTGGAAATAAGAACCATACTTAAGACTTGGGAGGTGCGTTAATGTGTTTTGCTCATTCAATTCAAAACAAATAGAATCTTCAAAAATCTATTTGTATGAATAGATTGCATTTGAACGTGGTAAAATTCTATTCAGTACGAATCTATTTGTACATATTTATATGAACATTTGACGCACGTTGGATACGAATGAATACATATGTTACAGACAAATACATAGCTATAGAAATAAATACTTATCTGATACATATCTGATATGTATTTGATGTCACGATTCCCAGCAGTCCAGTCAGTGCCTGCCCTCCGAAAAGTAGCTGGGCACCAGTAGGATGCTGGGATCGTGCCATAGGTCAAGTGAGTACTACAGTCTATAAGCAAAAACCGGTAGCAAACGTTGTAACAGTAAACCAAAGCAGGTTTATTGAAATACACACACAAAAGAAAGGTAAAAGGGAGAAATAGTAAGTTCAGGTATTGGTAGATAAAGTTCTGAAAGTCTCTTGAAGTAGTGAGCTTCCAGTAACAACAGCTCTACTAGCTCAAAGGAAAATAGTTTGTTCTTTTAAACCCAAGCCCCTCTGCCACACAGCAGAAGGCTCCGCCCCCTTTAGCCAGCTGTCCCTAAGCCCCATGCCCAGCTAAAGAATTGCAACTAATTCCTGGTAACAGCAAGGCCTAGTAGTCTGTCCTTGCTTGGCTGCAGGTCCCAGCCCCTGGTCAGTCTTCAGCAAGAGCCCCCTAAGAGTAAAACCCTGTCACGATACCCGGCGGTCCGGTCAGTGCCTGCCCTCCTAAGACTAGCAGGGCCCTAGTAGGATGCTGGGCTCGTGCAATAGGCCGAGTGAGTACTACAGTTTAAAGGCAAAACCCTGGTAGCAAGCGTTTTAAACTTATAAACTAGAACAAGTTTATTAAGAATAATATTTACAGAAGTAAAAGAGAAAATAGGAAAGTCTAGAAGTTAGCAGTTAAAGGTTTCACAAGTCTCTATGCATAGTAAGCTTCAGGCAATAGCAGCTTCCCTGACTTACTAACCCTCAGTTGCTTCCAGGCAGGTAAGCTTCACCACTTCCTCCCTCCCTTTGGTTTGCAAGGTATTACCCTAGCCTCCCCAAAGTTCAGCAACTAGGTTCCTGTTCCTGGTCAGTTCTCCCTCCTGAGAAAGACCAATGGTCAGTTGCTGGCAAAGACTCCCTCAGGAACAGATCTTCTCTCTCCTTCCTCTTCTGAATTTGCCCAGACGAAAGACGCAGTCTCCTGCTTCCACTGCTTATTATACCTTTTTCCCCTGGGGCCCTGATTGGCTGAAAAACCCTTCCTCAAGCTCCCAGATCCCCAGACAGCTTTTCCCTCCAAAATGCACCTGCAGCCAATCATTGCATCTGGACCTGAACAGGATTTCCTGCCTTTTTTGCAGCCTCCAGCCAGGGCTTGCAAAAAGGCTTGCAAACACAGTTTGCAAGGGCTTTGCATGGGCAGAAAGCCATGCACTCTGCCAAGAGGCTTGCAAGGAGCAAAGACATATTACTGCCCATTGCAGCCTGACCCCTGAAACTGTCACAAGCCCCCTCTTGGTTTCAATTCCTTCAACCCTTGCCCCAAAGAAAGACCCAGTCTGCTGAGAGCTCAGCTTCTTATACCCTTCTGACCCTAGCGTTCTGATTGGCTGTTACTACTGGCTACTGCCCTCTGCAGCCTGCACACTGAAACCATCACATTTGATATGTATCCATAACATAGCTGCGGTCTCAAAACGTCAAATTCCAACCTGCATCCACTTTTAATACGCTGTCTATCCATGTTGAATGCAATCTGGATCCATTGCAGATGTGACTGGCACTCTGTTTTTCCATACCCCCAGTCTAACAAATGTATGAACTATTTGTACAAAGGTTTGGAAACATTTGTATTAGTTCAAATGTTAACGTTCAAATATCGTAACATTCGATTCAAGTTCGAATGCCCTAATTCAGCCAAATTCGATCAGATTTCAAATGTTGCGAATATTCGTACGCATCCCTACTTAAAACCCTAGAACACTTCTTGGTCCAGTAACAAAATGCTGAATATATTGTATGGTGTGATAATGACTGGCCATTAAATCTTTTTTGCCTGGTTATCTAGGCCAAAGGACAGGGAATAAGGTTTAAATGAAGGCCTCAATATCAATTTGTTAGCATCCAATATTGCATGTGAATTTCATGTTGGATTTAATATAGGTCTTAGCCCTGACCTGAGTTAGGTTCTCTGGACAGCAAGAGGGAATGTGGGATCTAAAGAATATCCCACAATTGCTCTTGCCACCCCCTGCCGGGAGGAAGAACATTGGTGGACTTAGCTTTGGGTCAGTCAACAGCTTTTAGAATCAGCTTGCTTGAGGCTACCAGAAGCAAGCCAATTCCCTGTCCAGTTCCTTTTGTTGTTTTTTTTTTGCACACTTGGTTGGCTTTTAGTAGCTGATTCTGAAGGCTGCTGATAGCAATGCTTACCTTTGTGTCTGTTATGGGAAACCTGCTATCATTGGTTTGAGTTTGCTACATCTCCACACAGCTTTCAAACTGGCTTGGAGGTGTATTTAAGTCTGCCCATCTCCAGGGTTGTCAGGATGCATGGAGAACCTTCAATCCTCTTCTAAGTAGTGAAAATGAAAGGATGCGAGAAGCGGTGCTGAGCCAGAACCTTATGATGAAATGATTTGCACTTCCATCCTGCCCTTCTCCACCTGTGCCAAGAATGAGAATTCCACTAAGGGCGGCACTCTGGAGATGTGGACTTCTTCTTCCAGGAAGATGCCAGGAATTGAATCCTGACCTGTTTTTAAGGCTGTTGCCCTACCACTAAACTACAGCCCTAGTTTATGCAGAGGTTCATAAGCTGCTCTGAATACTGACAGCAGCTTGCATCTGCATGAATTTGGATTTGACTGTTGAAAAACATTTGGTTCCACAAAAAGTCACCTTTTCTGAATTATTTATACACATCAAAAGATCTCTGATGTAAAGGAAATCAGGCTATTCCCATTTACCTTTGTATGTTCTTGTATTAGGATCATACCTGAAGTGTAGATGGCTGCATGCATCACCCTTTAGCAAACTCTGCTTACAATAGTGTATGTAATAGTATGTATTGTTTACAAGAATGTACAAAAACAATTTCCTGTTTCACTTCCCGTTTCCCAGAAGGCAAAGAATGCTTTACAGTGAAGACATTTTAAAAAAAGAAAATTTGGATCCAACTAGCATTTCCCCCCCTGCTTTTCCTCCTGGAACAGACTACCATTATTTTAAGAGGAAGAGGTGACTAGGTTTTTTTCCCTACATCTCCCTCTCCAAAAAGTGATACAGAAAACTAAAGCTTCCTTACTTCCTTTAAATTGAGATATCAAATTTAATTTCACAAGAGCGAGTGGCTGCTTACATATGGAGTGCATGCTGAAACACCAGTGAATAAGAGACTATTTCCGAAATGAAGGTTTATTTATTTAATTTGGAATAGGGCCAAGGTCAAGCTTGCCTGAGAGAGATTAGGGTAAGGATTTATATCTGTTCATGTCACTCTTAGGTAAATTACAATTTCTTAGCTGTGTTAAGGTGGCACCAGGGTACCCTGTTTCTTAGTGCATTTTGAATTAGCACTAGTGATCAGTTCATACTCTATGTATTCAAGTATATGCACACACAAAATTACTCAAAACTAGCTTTATTTTTTAAAAGAGTGCATAGCACTCACCTAGATTTCTTTGTGGATACTTCTCTTTCATTACCATAACACACATTTTCATTCTTTCGGTGGAAATTTCAAATAGTGTGTCAATGCAGTAAGAGTGTATTAAGCCCATTTGAAAGAAAACTTGAAACTGTTCACAGTGCATCTTCTGCTGTCAGTATAACGTTATGTCAGAACTCAAAAACTAAATAATAAATAAAAACCAACAGAGAAAGTTATAAATCCAATAGCATATTGTGGGGTTTTTTTTAAGCCTAATGACTTAAAATATGAAGAAAATTCTACATGAGTTTACCTCCCCCATAGGAATCCAGTGTTAATTCTCAGCTACTATATGAGTGGAAAGGTCTAGATAGACTTCTATGATGTATTAGTATCTACTGTCACACACATGGGGGATGAAACTGAATCAAACCAAAGAATTTTAGAAGCAACCTGCTGTTATTTCAAGTCATGGATTACAAGAAAGGTGTACATTCAAAGTATTACTGAGGTAGTCATATGATGCAGATTTTTACACATAGAATTACAAACTGAGATTAGTATTGTTCCCTTTCTGATGCATTCTGCAGTCCTTCATCCCTACACATAAAGTAAAACCCATCAAATTACACCATAAACCCCACACCACTCTTAACTAAACTTCATGCAAGTGGGGAAAAAAGGTAAAGGTAATACTAAATTGAATTTAGGAAAGAAGTAGGAAGGATATTAGCTAGCATATGTTCTCAGTGTGTTTCCTTCCAAAAACACAAAATCCTCCATTTCTGTCATAGAGGTACCCTGAATATAACTTATGATATACAGTACAAAGGGTTGCTTCTCTTCTAAATTAAATAATGTTTTCCTTTATCATGTTTGCCTCTAGAAGAGCCTGTTAGATTAAACAATGCCATCTCCCTCAAAATCGTGCATGTTTTGGGGATGGTCCATTCTTCCCTGGGGAGTTTGAGCCTCTAATTCCCACATTCATGTTTTCAATCTTTTCCCAGTGCACCTTCCACAGTTTGTTTAAAACTTATCAGACCACAGGATGCAAGTGCTGCTCTATATCTTCTCTGTGAAGTCTTTCCTTTCATCTACATCATTTCGACACTTTATTTTACAAGCTAGAACATTTACTCAAGAATATTTGCTTTGGGTAAATAATACAGTTTAAACAATTTGAAATTGTCAGGGTTCTGATAGTTACATTTTGATCAACCTTATTCACATCAGAGAAAAGTTATTTCGGTTATATGAATGTGGCCACAAAAAAAGGAGATGGTAGCTGAGAGTGTGAAAACTTCCATTCTACAGCTATCATGTACAAGGATGAACTTCTTGTAATCATTAAGATAGCACTCCCCAGGAAGGACTCGTGATGAGGAAAAGCTTTTGGACACAACCGTTGTGCGAAAACTACAAACAATATCCCATCAACTATAGCACCTTATTCTTCCCTGTCATGTTAGAAAGCCCACTTTTGAATCATGAAGGGAGTAGTCTGGAAGACTATAAGCTCCCTTTGGTGTTTGCTATTACACTGATCCTGAGCAAGATAACCCAAGATTACTACATAAACGTGTCACAGTAAGTTTTATTATTCCCTGAGTTAATATGACAAAATTTACCTCAAAAGGATTTCAGTAAGGACAAAAGTACTTTGAAGATACACTAAAAAGGCAAAGGTAAACCAAAGGCATTATAACAAAGACTCATCCATAGGCACAGCAGGAGAACTGAACTTTCAGGAAAGTATGGCACTTAGTGGATTAGAATGTCTTAATACTGTATGAAGTACTTAGAAGTAGTGGTCTCTTCAAAAGACAAAATCTTTCCCACCGTGGGAAGACAGACTTGTAGCCAGCACAGCTGCCTTTCAACTGAACACATAGGGCTTCTGTGTTCCAGAAAATTTTTTCCATCAGGTTATAATACCCTGTTCAATAGGCATTCTTATTTGCAGTTGCTGCAATTGTTACCTTTTAGAAAAAAATAATATATATATTTAGCTATCTTCCTTCTTTGAAGAGGAACAGTAGGTTGCTGCTCTTCATCTTGCTTACATCGGGCCGTATAGCATCTTGTTATAGTTATCACCTCTCAAAGCAGGGAGTAATACAAGGATAACGCCCAGCAATCTGGTAACTCCGGTTATAGGAAATGCTTAAACATGGTTTCACTTCTATCGGAACAGCTAGGGGCATTCCGGCTGCAGTCTGTATGCGACCTCGATGCTGGACACCGCCTTGCAGAGCAGCAGGACAAGTCTGTAATGGATAAGAGGCTGTGTGGCCAGCTGTCAAGGCCTGCTGACAGTTCTGCGACAGTGCTGCGTGATGGTACTGGACAGGACTTTGTGCTTGAACATACTGCGGTAGGTGTTGCTGTGGAGGCTGAGTGATTGCTTGAAACAGGCTGTGCTGGGAAACCTGGGAACTGTGTTGTCCTTTTTGTTTGTTGGCTTCTTTTACATCATTGTCATGGGCACTGAAATACAGAATGTAAGTTTAAAACCTTAAGGCAGCAAAAGGCTATGTTCAGATATACCAAAAGCGACACATCAAGAGGCGCCTCAGGGAGACGATGTGTGGCCCTCATGTTCCTGACCCTTTCCTAATGCACCTTTTCTAGCACAGAATGTTCAGGAGACGGGAGGGGCAGACTGGTGTGTGAACAATCCCACCTCAAGGCCTTCTCTGAAGTGTCAGAGATTTCTCTCTGTCTGATCACAGTCCAAGATCAGCAGGGGGGGGCACAATGATCAGAGTGCCCCACTCCTTCTCCATGGCTGCAGCATTTCTGGGTTATCAGCTGACTCCTGATCGCATTACAAGGGAAAAACATGACTCCCAAGTGGTCATTCTGGCTGCTGTTCTAGTTGGTTTGGCCCACCTCCATTTGAAAGTCTACCTGATAGTGTTCACACACTGGGATTAAAATGTCCATGGATAAGCAAACCACATGCAGTGGCGTAAGATTCTGAACCTACTTTCAACAGTAACAACTCAAATACCATAACTGAAATGAAGTATTGAGACTATGTTACCTCATCTTAAAAGGAGATCAATTTGGCTAGCAATTTACATTCTAGTAACATAGTTGGAGTTTGCTTTTAACTGTAGAATCTCAGTAAGATGTCTAAAACAGATGCTGTGTGGGAAAGCATAGGCACTCAGTATGAAATATTTGAACTACGGCAGTATTTGGATTTATATTGCAGGTGTGTTTCTAGTATAAACCCAGTCAAATGCTTTTTAAAGAGGCCCGCTTGGTTTATGAGCTTGCTTTTTTATTCAGGTTAAACCAGAGATAGGGCCTGTGACTTTCCAGATGTTCAGCTTTGCATTCCATCAGTCATATTCAGTAGAATGACTTGTCAAGGATTATGAAGTTGCAATTGAACAGTTTCTGGTAGGTCACAGGCAAGATGTCCAGAGCACCTTAGATTTTCGATTCTTACAAATTTCAGCTGGATTTGAATACATTTCATTTTTGCACTCTTGTGTTAGTGCTGGAGCCAGGTATGCTCCCAATCCAAAGAATAATAATATGCATGTAGGTTAATAACCTAATCTCAGAGAAATTAGGTATATATATTCTAAACTAGTTAATTTGCAAATATTTAGATCAGCGTAAGTCAAAATACTAGCCATTTTACATTTTTGATCTTTTGATGAATATGTTTATATATGATGTTTTAGCCTTTAAAAATGATGTGCCAGATATCCTGAATAGTGCCAGACAGCTACCATTTATGCAATGATGCTTACAGTTACAAAGATGCCATGAGTTAAATTTTCCCTCTTATTCTACTACAACTGAATATATGGAAAAATGACTTTCCCACAGCTTCTCTAATCCATTTGCCATACCATTTCAGATCTCCTAACCAGTTATTTTAAAGTGGCAGCATGCAATGCAAATACAAGCCAATGAGATAAGAAAGCAAAACAATCCAAAATGTTTTGGGGTCAGTGGGAAGATCACTATTCTGCACACGTGTTGAACTGTAGCTCTTCCTCCTAACCCCTGAAGAAGCTAGAAAGTGGCCAACATTTTAAAGGGGCCTTAGACTTTGCTGTGGAGGCATGCCAGACAACAAGTTCAGCAAGGCTAGGATTTTCCCTTTTTCATGGCTTTCACCTAGCTGAGCATGTCTTTGGGGGCATAGGGGCAGCAGCCCCACAAGGGTGGCAGAGCAGTGGGCACGTTGTCATGCTGGCTGAGCTCCTCGCTCATTGAGTTGGCTTTGCTGCAAACTAAACCGCAGCAAACCAAACCACTCCTCATGTGACATGCTAGCCCCACTGTTTTTCTTGATGCAACAAAATGCACCTGCCACTTTCTTTGGTGAGCCAATTGAAGGAGGACAGTGCTTCATCAGATGTGTCTGTGAGGACCTTGAGTCCCCCTTCCCTTGGCCTACCAGAGAAAGCAGCAGGCATGTTTTGGTGAATCAAGGAAAGCAGTGGGGCCAACAGGATGAGCAAGATGTTCAGCCTGGATAAAAATGTACCCCCTGCTTTCCCTCAGTGGGCCGATGCAAGACCAGCTGTGAACCAGGGCAACCTATGCTGCTCCTCCTCCCCTCCATAGACACCCCCTCCCCAAAGCAGGATAATTTATTTCTTGGTATTTTAATTAACTGTGAATGCTCAAAGGCTCCATCTTATGTCTATAGTTTGGATGATGCAGCTTTTTTAGAATCATCTTGTGGTTCCCAGTGGAAGACTGCCTTAGCTGTATTTGTATTTCTATTTATTTATTGGGCTATAAGTGCATGCAAAGTAGTTGACACTAAGTTTAAGTGCACTTACTGCACTTATTTGGACAGACCAAACATGCACACAGACCGGATTTTTAAAGGACAAAAAAGGAAAGCTGAGTGCAACTAGAGAGTGAATGTTGCAATGTCAGAGTTGACATGTTGGAACTCCCAAGTTCTTTTTCTTTCTCGGTATCCTGCTTTCACAGTCATGCACCACAACAGGCAAGACTGCCGCTTTAATACAGTATTCTGATCCTTTTCCTTATCTTGAGGAGGACATAATGAGATACTGTGTATCCCAAATATCTTAGTATAATAGGAATCCAGTGACCTCAATATGTGCAGTAAATGCTGAAGGTGAAGGAGAAATAATAGAATTTATTAAAATATCTCTCGTTTTATTCACACAGCATCTGGTTCAACCTTCTTGACCCTCCACCCAGCCAAGAAACCCACCAGCCACCACTGCTGGGTATGCATTAAAACCCCCAATGCAAATCCCTTTAAGTAACTAGAATGGCTTTCTCTTTGGTCTTCCTGCAGAAATAAGCCATGTATCAACACTGAACACTTTTCAGCTTCTAGTAAAAACATTTATTTAGCTAGCCAAATATAACTATTTGCTTTTTCAAAGCTGGATAAACCAGGTATTATTAGGTAAACTTAACTCTGTATATATTTATTATTTTTCTACTCTTCATTGCATACTCCCATGTACTTTAGATACACAACAGTACCAACTCAGAAAATGGTAGAAGGACTTACACCAGTAGCCTTTCAATACATGGCACAAGGAAGTCCCAGGTGTATGCAGTAAGACGATGAAGTCGCGCTGGCCACGTGGGAGAAAGACGCAAGATAATCCTTGAAGAAGCTACACATGCAGCGGCCACCAAGGAAGGAGCATAATTTAGAAATGCATGATCTGGAGAGAGATCAGAGGATCAGGGTTAAATCAAACACAGCATTAGCTGTGTTGCTAAAGAAACGACATAATTTTTAGAATAAAACCATGCACCCACCTTGCAGAGATACTTCCAAAAAGTAGTCAGCGTATTTTGCCATGTACAACTTTGTCTTGTCCAGGCAAACCATTGGCCATCCATCATGAAGATCTGATTCATGAACAGCAATGGACAGATAATAGTCAATAAAGTGAGCAGCTGTAGGTAGGCAGAGGTTCCACTGAAAGGTTTCTAGCAACAGCAGCTCCATATGCAGCAAGTTCTGTTTTGTTAGTACCAGGTTCATGTTAGTCATACAGCCCAGGCTGTTTAGCTGCTCAAGTTTAGGCACACTGTCTTCCTTCTCTTCAAATTTACCTTGAAGGAAATGAAAAGGTAGAATAACATTTCAGCATTAGGACATGATCTGAAAAAAACACTTTACACCAGTGGTTCCCAACCTTCCTAATGCCGCGACCCCTTAATGGAGTTCCTCATGTTGTGGAGACCCCCAACCGCAGGGGCGGAGCAACTGGGAGGTGGGAGGGAAGGGCGGCAGGAGACTCGTCGCGACCCCTCTGAAAGGGTAGTTCGACCCCCAAAGGGGTCCCGACCCCCAGGTTGAGAACCACTGCTTTAGACCAAATACTATATACCAAACTCAGAGTGTACACAACCTCTCAAACACAATGTGGAAACACTGATAAGGAGAGATCAGATGACTGCAACACCCCATCCTACAGAAAAATTGCCACTGAAATCCCAGCACAGTCTTTTGTGCGTCCTCAAGGGAAATACTATAGGTCAGTTCAGAACCAAGTCGTATGGATGGATGGCTTTTACACCATTAAGAATATCTTTTAACAGAATGATAAAAAATACTCAAGTACCACATCGCAGTTGTGTCTTTCATAGATTTATATGTGATTTAAGACTGATCCAGAAGATAGTGAGTAAATGCTTTTATTTGGACAGGTTGATGTATGAAACCCATTATTTTCAAAACTAGTTGTAGGTCTCAGTGTATCTATATCTTCCTTTGTACTCTAAGTCCAAGACTGCCATCTTTGAAATTTTGAGAACTAGTGCCAGATCTGTCTTTCTCTTTCTCAATTTACACTTCATTCCTTCTCTTGTTTTATGCCTTTTTGGGCTGTAAGCTGAGCAGGGACTGGGTTATTACTGACATTTTGCAAATTGCTTTGAGAGCTTACAGACCAAACGGGAGATAAACTGCAACCCTTTACAAATGCAAAGAAGCATGTTGCGAAAATAATCAGACAGCTCACATGCTGCTATTTGTATATTCATATTCTGCTTACTTAAAAAACGACTGAAAGCAGACAAACAACGCATACAAACGCAACACCACCAACAAGTAATAGGCCAACCGGACAGTAGACCAACCTAACTAAAACCCATGCATCCCGTAAAACTATAAATACAAAACAAAGATAGCAATGTAAGTTATATTTTATGCATAAAATGCCCCTACCATTTTCACTACAACAATAACAGCAGTAAGGTTGGTCTATATGTGGCACTGGCCTGCATAATTTAGAATTTTGATCCCCTGGGTTTCTGTGTGATGCCAACAACCTGTTTGTGAACAGAGCGCCTCCACCATGGAGCTTTTCCACAAATACAGCAGAAGACCTGTGTGACTTATAATGTGGGGCTAAATCCATGACCCTTTCATCTATCATTATGCTTATCTTCTAATGCAAGGATTTCCAAGGTGTGCCCCAAGAGCCATGTGGGCCTTGAAGTGCTTTTCCACAGTCTATGCAGAGTTGGACAATATCTGTCCATTCTCTTCTGCGCATAGTGAAAAGGAGATTTGACCTTTCTACCCTGCTTTTCTCATCCATTTAAGGGGACTCAAAACTGGCTGACAAAGCTTTCTGTTCTTCTTCCCACAAGAAGAAAAAGAGCTGTGAGTAGCCCAAGGTCACCCAGCTGACTTCGTGGAGGAGTGCAGACTCAAACTAGGAGATCTGAGTTCTTGTGGTTAGAGTTCCACACTGGCCTGGTTCTGAATTTTGCATCCCCTAGGGGACTGCACCAACCAGCCCCTGGAGCCCTTGTGTGAAAAACAAACTAACCAACTTTGGACATCTCTAATATACATAATATGTGAAATGGGGATAAGCAGTTATGGCACTCAGATGCTACCAAATGGATAATAGAAAAATGGTACTACTATGTTGTAGAAATATGAGTGGCCATTTTGTAAAGAAACAGACTGATATTGAAGCAACCTTCTTTTCCCCATAACTCAAAAGTAATTAAACCATTATTAATGGTTTGTAACTTTCTAAATGCTAAGGAATGATGTCCTTCAAGGCTGTCAAGAAGTGAGAGAAGACATATCTCATGTAAACTCTGGTCAGTGCCAATCCAAGATTTATACAACTTCATAACTTACCTGTAACACAACTCAAGTTTTGACATAGTTTTATTATTTTATTTAAATTTGTGTATTAAGTTGTATTACAATTGTTAAATAAAAGTTCTTATTTAAAAAAAAATCAAAATTAAAACATAATTAAAATACAATAAAAAAAAGAAGTGAGAGAAGAATAACAGATGAAGGTTCTGTCTTTGTCTTCTGCTTGAGATGCCCAGAAGCAATTGGTGGGCCAATGTGTGAGACAGGATGCTGGACTAGATGGGCTGTTTTCATGTAACAGAAGATATGAGAACGAAGATGGATTAAGAGTGGGGGTAGACAGCTTCGATTAGATGCAGGTTATTAGAATAATGGGTAGAAACAGATAAGATATTAGACTAGACAGGATTTAATCTAAGGTTACTGGATTATATATAAGTAATGTATAATACATATATATCATTAAGAAACTGTAGATGTTAGATGTTCAAATAGATTAAACAAATCAAGTGTATTCTGAGATGTGACTATGGTCAAGTTATTATTATTTTTTTCAAAAATGTGAAATGACATGAGTGTAAAATTAGTGCTCAGTAAGAAACTGTTAGGGACCTTAAAGTAAGCCGAGTTCAGACAGTATGTTTGGGAATCACTTATGGGCTATTTTCTATGAACAAGAAAGCTTCAGAATCAAAATCCTTGGAGTCTACTGATATTCCATGAAAAAGAACTGCCTCGCTAGCCAGGAATTAAGCCAGTCCTTTTAAATCAAAGCTGGTTTGTACTTACTTGCTAAAAGTAAGCAGGAAAGAGCAACCACATGTAACTGTTGAATAGATATGTCGTAACGGTCCATAAAAAGATCCAGTAGATAGACAGCAAGATGTCGGGCAGCAGGACAAAGTCTGAAACGATTGCTCACTATGGCAATCAAGTCTGCAAAATATCTTCTCAGATTTAACTGGGGAGATTGCCCTTTATAGGAGGGAAGCTTCAGCTCCTAGAAAGAAAATTAAAACGTATTTTTAAAGTCAGTCATCAGCACATAAATATATACCCACACAGTGAAATGGACTAGGGTTAAAGCGTTAAAGACATTGTAAAAGTTTAGAGCCTTGGATGGGCTATTTATTGCTTTCTGTTCTCTCCTTTCTTCCCCTCCTCCAGTTAAGAAAAGGTAGAAAGGACATGTCAAATGATACACAAGAGATTTGCAGGATTATGTTCACATGAAATCTTAGCTTTCTTTCCCGACTTCTAGAGCTTTTGCACTTTTACCATACTGCATTGTGGATATTAAAAGAGAATAAGATTTTTTTTGTTCTTTCTTCCCATGCAATTCCAGCTAAGTTAGCCCCACTTGCTAAGGCAGGCAGAAAGCAGCTGGAGTTAATAGCAGGTGTGAGTGCATATGAATCAGGAAAGGATTAAACCCTTCACTCTTAGATCTCAGACATCAGGTGCAGCTTGGGTCAGAAACACCTCATCCCCATAGGGTAAGGGGCAATTAGGAAACTGAGCCCCCCATTATTTTATAATATTCCCAGCTGAAATGGTTTGCAAAAGCCTCTTGCAAAAGTTTTATTACATGATGGTGTTATTTGACCTTGGAATTCCATGAAATTGGAATTCAACTTTGGTTCAACTAAAAGTCTATCAAGAGACAAAAGAGAAGAACTAGTTACTATATGATGTTGTCAACTGACTGCACTGAAGGTGGAAGAATGTATGCATATAAAACTGCACTGTATACGGTCACAATGTTATTTTTCTTTTTATGTCTGTGTATGTTGATATTATTATAAAAAAACTCAATCCCAGGAAGGCAAACCGTGCAATAAACAGATCACTTGGGCTGCCATTATGTGCTTTTCTTTCTTTCTGTTGAGAGACAATCTTAAAGAACACAAACTGCTTGGACTATTTGTATGCATCTTTCTTCCAGCATGTGAGTAATTGCACAATCCACTCTACAGAGTCCTACTTCTTTAATGGGATCCCTGGATTCTTTTCACTGCCACAACATCCCCATGTTATAAAGGAGTGCTTAATCTCCAGTTTACAGATGGGAAACGAGAGAGTAGGTGAACATTAATCTGATTAGCAGCAGTTCTAACAGCAATTGCTTCTCTGAAATATCCAGTGAAAATTCTGGTTTTATGAATCAGCCTGTGTCATCCATGGATCAGACATCTTGGAGTCCATAATTTAGGAAGGCAGATAATCAACAGATCAACATCGTTGGCCACTGAAGTGACTAGAACTATAATAAGCTAAAGACCTGAGCAAGGAGGATTAAGTTTGCAAGACAGGAATGGCTAACGTACAACCCTGTAGATTTTGCTGCATTAAGCTCTCATCATCCTTTATTATTGGCTATGCTAGCTAAAGCTGCTGGGACGAACAGTTCCACTATGTATGACAGGCCACCAATTAACTGGGCCCAATGTAGTCCTAGTGTCTTCATATAAATAAAGATTGGCTTTGGTATTGAAAAGTTGAGAGTCCCTAAATGAGTGGTAGAATATCTGCTTTGGTGTTCTGGGATCAGTCCCTAGCATCTGTATAAGAGAAGGCAAGAGCAAACCATCTCCATATTGCTGCTAAGAAAACTGCATGAATGTAATCACACAAGGGGCCTGTTTGCATTTGGCCTTTTCCTGGAGTATATCTCAGAGGGGTGCCGTGGTCTACATGCTAATGCAGACTCTGGCAGGCCTCATCTGGGGCCTGCTGTAGCCTGCACTAGTATGTGGACAGCAGGACCCTATTCCGGGATATTTTCCAGAATAAAACTAGATGCAAATGGGCCCAAGGTCATTGGGAGCTGAAATTCACCATGTTCATTGAAGGTGAACAGTAATGTTAACCAAGTTCAGAAAAGTCAGCTAAGGGCCTATTTGCACTTACCTGACTGGTATGGTGCACCATACCAGTCAGATGAAGATGAGGTGTGGCAGAAGCCATTCACACTCCAATGGTTAGTGAAGTCCCAGATCAGAGCACCAGCATTTGGAGTGTGGATGGCTAAGCCCAGGCAGGCTAGATTACCATGGCAATGGCTGCAGCTACATCCATCATGTGCCTGGAAACTGCTATGGTACCAGTGCGTGACTGTGCAGCCACAGCTGTCATGCCTACTCACAGCATCACAGCGTGCAAATGCTGCTGCCCAAGAACTATCCAGCTCTTCCTGGTCAAGCTATGGACTGCATTTTAGTTGTCCACAGCTAGTTAGGACGACAGATGGCTTGGTGAGCTCCAAGATAGCAGCAGCACTGTACAGACAGGCCTCACCAGAGAGCAGATGGAACTACTCCAACTGGTAAGTGTGGACAGGCTCCCCCTAAGACTTATTTATCTGAGAGATTGATGTGCTATCAAGGACCATGAATCACTTCTACTGGGGAAAAGTAAGTCTGACTATTAAATGAGAAGGAATACTCCCAGATATAAGCATGGGTGTAATTTATTGCAAATATTTACAGCACTTACTATGGAATTTAGATTGCTGTTGGATTATTTATAAGGGAGTTTTCATAATTTATGCAAAGGGCAATAAGATATTTCAAATTTCTGTGCAAGCAGGAGTTCCATTTAAACTGAATTTACACTTTTAAGGTAAAAAATGACATGTCTGCTCCAGCATGCAAAGATCCTACTGCAAAGTAGTGCAAGCACAGAACTATGAATCCAGCATAAAGATTAAATCAGGCCTAGGAAATCTTTTGGGTTCCCCAGATTTTAGAATCTCAGTTTTAACAGGTCAGAAATAAAAGAGTTTTTATGGTCTACGGATATCTTAAAGAACAAAGGCTTCCCAGCTTCACATTTAAGCTAACCTTTTGATAAACAGGTTTCGCTGACTTTGGATGGCCTTACTTCCGAGTAAACTTCCTTACAAAGGCTGAGTGCTGCATAAATCTCCCTCTCAAAAAGGAACAACCCTAGACCTAAGAAACGTACACACAGCACTTCTGCGATATTCACCAGTTCAGATTGCTGCTAATATTACACATCGCCTGGCATTTATAACTGTGGCAAGTGCTGAGAGAGCATTTATGTGGCCAGAGGCAATTACAAAAGGGTTAAGAAACAGATAGCAAGTGAGCAACTTGCAAGAAGAATTAAATTAGTAGGGCACATTAAGCAAGCACTGGCATTATTCCTTTTGCAGACATGGAGCTGTAAGAAAGTGTATAAAGGCCATTCCTTCCCACCTGCATCATGAAAACTGCACCTCTGGAATTTCTACCTGTAGTTTTCCTTTTAATATGCACAGAAGGTCTTTCAGAAACAAGTGGGAATTGTTAGCTCCAAAATATATAACACTAAAAAAAAAAAAAGATTGCAACTCTTAACTCCTAAGCCTGCATTTCAAGTATTGGCAGAATTTGACCATCTATGTGGACTTTTGCTAAAGCAACAAATGTTAACTGCTTTCACACTTCCCCGGCCCTTGAATAAGCCCTGCTGCATTTTTATGATAGTCTGCCTCTGGGGAAAGAGACAAAGAGATTTAAATGGGACTGGCAATTTCCGACTAGGATCTATAGCAGCAGCCAGCTGTCTAACGTCCCTTTAACTACTATGACCCTGCCTCTCCCACAGTTGTTTCTGCAGCATAACAACCCACTGTCACATTTTCATCATTCTTTATGTCCTTCAGCCATGTTCCCATGAAACTGTGGTTCAATAGGCCGCTTCAGAAGTCTGGAGCCTTTAGCAGGCTTTGGGGGGCAAGCAACAGAAGTTATGTTTCAAATGGAGAAAGTCCTTTATACACAAAAACTCTTTAGAAGTAAAATCCTAAGGAGATCAAGATCTATGTGAGCTGGGAAATGATGCACTTTGAAAAGCAGACCCCCCCCCCCCCCGAGCACCAAATGGACTTGGATAAACTAAAGAGGGAATGCCTGAGTTTAAAGCTGCTCTTTGAGTAGGAGGTTTGTATGGCTGATCAGGAGCAAGAGAATAATATGATCAAACTCTCTGAACACTGTCACCTTCTCTTATTTCTGCAGCTGCTAGAAGCTTTTTACATGAAACAGATGACTTAGGCGTGCTCATAAGGAACAATTCAGGCCTCTTTCACAAAAGCAAGAAACCCAGTATTAAATGCTCACGAGTGCATGAGCATCAGCTTCTGGGAGGACAGTCAGATTTTTGAAAGGTTGTGAGTTATACAGCTCAGTTTCATCTCTGCCACTGGGTGATTCTGCGCTAGCTGCTGAAATGACCCCACATGAAGCTGGGAAGCTCCTAGTACGCTTGCTGGTCCAGTATACTGGCCAGCGTAGACGTGTCCGAAGTCTTTTGTTGAAGTCACTTTGGACAGTGATTCCAAAGAAAGCTGTAGACTGATCGCCCTACTAGCGAACAGCCGAGGCTCACTTCTCTAACAGCAAAACTGATCCTGTTGATGTAATTTGGACTTCCCTCCTCAATATTCTCTTTTCAGCCCTTAAATTCTGGGAGAACAGAAAGAGCCTGCAGGTGGAAGGGAAAATCGGCCACAGTGGCTCCTTTCCACATATGTGTGCAGCAGTTTAGAAATCAGATTTGATTCTGTGCTTGGTTAGTACCGTCCTGTTTGCTGCAACTTTATGAAGATGCCTAAGCAAAGATACAGAAGCGGTGTACTATCACCTGCTTTAATGCACAGGCGCGGGATCCTTTCTGTACTTTCGGGGTTGTATGTTCTACCGCCGGAGATTTAATACAGCTCATAGAGTACAGGGTCCACAGCACACTTCCACACAACTACTCAGCAGTACATTCCATTGAAATCAAGGTTACTTACTCCCAGGTAGGGAGTGCCTAAAACTGCAACGGGCCTTTCCCTTGACCTGCAGTGGAAACTTTCCCTCCTGCTTAATTCAAGACCTCTTTCTAGGCAGTAAGAAGGCTCAGGCTGCCAGCTTCTGCCTCAGTTTCCCAGCTGTACATGTGATGGGCAATCGTTTCACTGGCAGGGCTGTCGCCCCAGCAGCAGACTCGAGAAAGGGATGACACAGTCGACCTGGAAATGAGGGGGAAGAGCAGAGGTTGGCAGGCTGCCCGAAAACGCAACAAAAACACAGCGGAGAATTGGAGGAAAGAAGAAAGAGCCACGAACTGACTTGACACGTCGGGGAAGGGGAGGGGAGGAAAGAGCCCAGACAGCCGTTTCATCCAGCACCTAATCCCCACCCCGACCCCCAGGGCTCGGGTCGGCGCCCTTCGACACAAGTGGGGAACTTAACTCCCGCCCCCTCGAGCAGAGCATCACGGATGGGCCAACCCGACCCCCGTCCCCCTTAAAACACCACCCGGACCCGTCGAGCAGCGATCATCGCGGCCTGCGGGGGGGGGGAGTTACCTTGTAGCGAAGCGCTTGGTGGATGTCGGCGGCCAGCTGTCCTTTCCACCACTGCCCCTCCAGCTCCATGGGACGGCGGCGGGAGGAGGAGGAGGAGGAGACGAGGCGTCAGCAGGGGGCGGCGGCGGCGGCGGCGGCACCCGAGCCTGAGTGCCCAGGAGGCGGCGAGGAAGCGGCGCTCCCCCGGTGTGCCCGGCGCATCACCCACACTTTGCACGACTCCCAGGCTGCTCCTGCGGGGCCGGGGGGCGGGGGAGGGACGCAGTTCGGTGCTGGCGGACGGAGGGGGCCCTTCTACTCCCCTCTGCACTCCCCTGTCGTCGTCGTCGCCGCCCGATTGCCCTCGATTAAAAGCAACCCGCCACGCAGCTGATCCCACTCACCGCACGCTGCCGCCGGGGCGAGCGGGAAGGAAGGTGGCGGTGGAGGAGGAGGAGGAAGGGGATCGGGCTACGAGGCACCCGGCTTGAAGGGGATGCGGGCCGGCGGAGATCCGAGGGCGCGAGCTCTTCCTGCCCAATCTCCCGCCTGGAGGGGCTGCGAGATCCTGCTGCTTAAGTGGGAGGAGAGGCGGCGGCGGCGGCCCGGCAGCCGACCTCGGGATCCGCTTTACCAGAGGCGAGCGCGGCGGCGGCGGCGACGGCGGCCTCCTGACCAGGGACCGCAGTCCGATCCAGGGAAAGGCATCTCTTCCCCAGAGGGGCGAGGGGAGGGCGGCCCGGGCGCCGCTCCGGAGACTGTCCTGCTGCTGCTGCGACGGCGACTGGCAACTTCTGCTCGTCGGTCGGGGCAGCGCCGGGCGGGAGGAGCAGCGACCGCCGGAGCCACAACAAAGCGCGCCCCCCTCGCTCGGCACGCTGGCTTCCTCCGCCGGCTATCGCCGCCCGGGCTTTTCTCCTCCGGACAGCCGTGGTCCCCCGTCGGCTCCGCTTCTCCACGCCTCTCCTCGCTTACCCGGACTTTGCAACTCCACGTCTGAAGGATCTACAGCTCCCAGTTCGGGAGACCCGCCGCCTGGGACAGTTCTCCGGGCATCCCGGCCAAGGCTGGATGAGGAGGAGAAGGGAGAGCGGCGGGAGCGCCCGTCCCGCCGGAGCCAAACTCGGCCATCACCACCCGGCCGAGCAGCGGCGGCTCGCCCCGTCCATTGTTAAAGGGCTTCGCTGGCGAATCTGTATACAAAGACAGCGAGCCAGACCCATGCGGCCGCACCTCCGCCAATCGCCGCTCGCCTTACAACGCCTCTGGAGCCGGGCCCGCCAATCGAAACGCAGCGTCCGCTCCCTTTCCCGCCCCCTTCTTCTCCGGCTGCCATATGCGAGGAAGTTTTTGGACCAATGGAATTGCCGTAGCCGCTCAGACTTCGGCATCGCGCGCGGGGCGGGGGGGGGGAGAGGGCTAAGGAGAGTCACGTGGTGCGGTTCATGTGGGTGGGCGCGCTGCTGTTCAGCTGGGGCGGGAGGGCGCCTTTGGGATTCCCAAGAAGGCCTTTTAAAGATTTAATCCAGTTTCGGCCCGCTTTCAGGGTGAGAGGATACAAGCTGCTTTCTTTCAGTGTTAAATAACTCAGAAAATCCACTTTGGGATAGATAATGTGGAAAGAAAGTGACTGGTCACTTTGCTGATGTGTACTCTCGCTCTGAAAGCGGACTGAAGCTGGATTAAACCTTAGTTGTGACGTTAACCTCAGTTAACTCCCCACCCCTTTGAGTTCTCAGCAAACTGGGCGGCAGAGGTCAAACATAGGTAGGTGGAACAAAAAAAAAGCTGTGTTCAAACCTCAGTTTTAATCCAGTCTCAGTGCACTTTCAGAGCAAGAACACAATGGCAAAATGACTAGCCGTTTTCTTTCTGCTTTATCTAACCCAAGGGTGAATTTTCTGAGATAGATAATGAAATAAAACAGTTTCATACTTTGCTGGTGCATCCTTTCACTCTGAAAGTGGAATGAAACTGGATTAAAACTTAGGTGTGAATACAGCCAAACACCTAAAGCGCCTGTGTCTGGGATGTGTGGTGTCTTTAGTACTGGCTTTGCTCTTGAAACACGGGGTGTTTCTGCGCTTAGCTTTATTCTGGATTATATCCCACAATAGGGGCCTGCTCTCCCCATGATCATGCAGGTTATGGCAGGCACTAGGGGGGCCTACCATAGCCTGCATTGGCATGTGGACAACAGATCCCGATCCCAAGATAAATTCCAGAATATGGCCAAGTGCAGAAAGGGCCACAGACAGATTAAGATTGCTTGGTATTGGCACCACAGCCCGAAAGGGACAGATCGGGGTTTCTGCCAGTCTTTTGTGGTTTTCATCAAACCCTCAAGGCCCACCATAAGAAGAATATTTTACTATGCATTATCCAGTTGAAAATATAATTTATTTTATATACGGTATTCCCTTATTTGCATATTTTTATGTGTTTATTTGCATTTTTTGTCTGTTATTGCTTGTAATTAACTTGCAATTACTTTACTCTTATATCTCAAAATCTGGGGATTCCCCTTCCAGAACCCTTACAGATTTTCCTGTGCTTCAGGGGTTGGGGAGAGTACTGTCCCCAGTTTGACAATCAGGACGGATGGATGAATGGATGAGATAATTGAATAGAGTGCAGTAAACACAGAGTGAAAACGTTTAGCTATTAGAGCTATTAGGTGTTTTATTTTTATAAACATTGAAAATTATTTCCTTTGTGCACGGGTACTGCTAAATTCATAATGTGCATAAAATACTGCTTTGACAGGTAATATTATGTACTTTGTAATTTTTGTGGATGTAAAGAAGGATGTACATTTTAAAATTTTGCTTCATGTTCTGCTTTACTTGGCAAATCATGATTCATTCTTTCTATCCTTGTATAACATTTAGAATTTTATGGGTGGCATTTGAGCTATTAATAACATGAATTCAGAAACCTGACATTCTGTGACTCATGCAAAACATGTTTAATTACGTTATTTAATTAGAGACCTGAGGGGTGGTGCTCCTACCTAAGGTGGTATGCATATGATTTCATATGCTTATGTAATGCAGTAGGGTGAGACAAGATTAACTCCTACACATATTTTATAGGAAATAATCTCCATTGAATATAGTGGGATTCTCTTTCGGGGAAACATGCAGCCAGGCTGCGGTCACAGACCTGTGCAGCACAATCTTATGGTATATAATAGCTTGAGACGTGTAAAAATCAGTCTCCGGAAAGTATGACTGAAAAGAGGAAAATTTACAGATAAAATCGATTGGATGAAAAAGGTGTGAGCAGTGGGTGGCAAAGAGGGACTGAAGTAAAATTAAAGTGGAGGTATGACCACAGCCTTAGATACTCAGCATTCCGCCCAAATGTTGTTCAAGGTTTTGTCCATTCGTGGGAAATGGGTCAATGCTGAGAGGACCAGAAGGAATTTCAGCAATACCCAGTTGCTCATATTGCTTCCTTGATCTGTCTTGGGGATCCAAAAATGTATCCCTTTGTTGGGTGGGATAAACTGCTTTTGAGGGTGATTGTGTACTGCTATTGGATATCTATCTCTGAGATTGGTGGTTTTTAGACCCCACTTTTCTCACCCATTTAAGGGGGCTCACAGTGCCTGACAAACCTTCTGTTCTTCTCTCCAGAAGAGGTAGCCTGTGAGGTAGTTGGGGCTGTGAGAGCTCATGGAGAGAGCTGTGACTAGCCCAAGGTCCCCCAGCTGGCTTCATGGAGAAGTACAGAATTGAACTGGGAGACCTCCAGATAAGAGACTGACACTCTAGCCACAAGACCAAACTAGCTCAAAAGAGCAGGTGGAAATATTGGGATTACATGTAGTATAATCCATAGGTGTATCTGGTTCTAAAAACCAACTTGCTAAGAGTTTATTTTTAATGTCTGTTTCTGGAAGGAAAAAAAAAGCAGAAACTGACATTTTTTTGGGGGAAAGGGCAGTATTTTTGGGCAGCAAACCAAATCATTATTCAAAGGTAAAGAAACAGGCTGGATATTGGGGAAAAGGAATGAAGGGGGCAACCCAGTGGGAGCCCTGTACTGTCTACACACAAACAAGGTACAAGTAGTGGTGCAGTCAGAATCTGGTTGAATCTGTGAATGGACTCATTCTTGGGGACTCTTCTGTGCTTGTCGACTAGATTTTTGAGGGTGCCTTCAAAGAAGGGGATTCTTGAATGAAATTGCTTCTTGGAACTACGTGCGTCTATTGTCTAAGTGTTCCTCCCCACTTTCAGGCACTGTTATTGTTTTTAACATGTCCATTCTGTTCTATTTACTGCTGTAACCTGCTCAGAGACCTTTGGCTATGAGCAGGATAGAAATGCAATCAATCATGGCACTTGTAGGGGAAAATGTGAACAAGTACTGTGATCTTTCCCTTTTGCTGTGTAGAATGTTTTGCATCTGTGTGGTTACATATGTTAAGTTTGTTGAATTCAGTCAGGCATATCAGAGTTTGGAAGAAATTCATTTTGGAGTTGCAGCTCCTGTGATGACAGGAAAAGAGGATTAATGCTTCTCTGCCCTAGGACCAACAAAAGGACCCTTTCTGCACTGGCCCTTATTTTGGATTATATCTCGGAACAGGGACGTGCCGAAGTCTGCACCAGCATGCAGATGGCAGGTCCCTGTTCTGGAATGGCATTCATGATAAAAGTCCAGTGGACTCCAACACAGTATATAATCGGTTTAGGGACCAGCTTGAGAATTTGTGGATTAAAGTTCCTAAAAAGCGGACTAACAGTATGCGTATTAAATGAGTTCCCAGTTCTGTTCAGAGGATTAAATCATTTTATTTTGCAAAGTGGGAATGGTGAAGTGGACTTTTTTGAGAGGGAAACGTACTTTTAGGGCTGTTCTCCCCATTTCCTCTTACCCACTTATAAGCACTGATTTCCTCTCTTGTTCACCCTGTTTCACCATGCTCTCTGCAATTTCACGACTGCAAAGTAGCTTGAAACTATAATTGAAATTATAATTGAAAAAGGAAGGGAGATGGGGCTGCTTCCTGCACATTTGTGGGTTTCTTGGTGTGTGTGTGTGTGTGAAGCAGAAGCAATTTGCCAAAGTCTAGCCTCTACAGCAGAAAAATAAATTTCCTCTGTTGCTCCTTCCTTTTCTCTATGCTCTACACCATTACACGCTACTTTACTATAGCAATCTTTGTGCTATAGTAGTATAGACCTCAGGGTATAGGGCGGGATAAAAATGTAAATAATAAATCTAGTGCAAAACCACCATTTTAATAGAAAAAGGAGACCGGCCTCTAAAGAAGCGCTACCATCTTGTTAATGTGGAAAAAAGTTGTGCTATGGTGGATACAAGATAGGGTGGGTGGGAACAAATGGTGAATGAAAAGTGCTGCCAAAGGACTCCATGTTCTGATGCAGTGTCAGGTAAATATGGAGGGTGGGGTTTGAATTTCCTGCCCGAAATGAAGTCATGAAATGACAGACAGACCAGTGTCCAGTTGCTGACTGCACAGGGAAGGGGTTGTGGTGAGGGGAGGAGAGAAAATGGAGTTTTCCCCATGCCAATAATGGAAGAAGGAAGAGTGAGAATGAACAAGCCCATTATAAGGCGACTGTGGGCACCATTTGAAATTGCACTGGGTGTTCATTTGCAGAAAATTTGGATTATCCCTGCTGTGTTGGAACATGGCCTGTGTGTATTTTATGATCTTCTAAATCAGTAGTGTGTACTTCAAGGAGAAACAAAGAACAAGTGTTACTTCAAGAAAAAAAAAATCAAAGAACAAAGGGAAGTTGCATTTTGTTTTTTTGGCTTTGGAGATTTCCTTAATATTACTTCACTTGCATTATAGGTAAAATGACAGAATTTGGGAGGGGTTGGTTAGTTGCTGTGAGTCAGTTTCTCAGACATGTTTTGTTTTTAAATGTTCAAAAACCAACAGAACGGATCAGCAGTAGCTATCAACATTACCTAAATAACATAAGCCAACTCCCCTTTTGTCCCTCACCCCAACTGAGCTTAGTACTTTTAAACACACCCTCCCCAAACCCTGTGTTTAATGATTTAAAGTAATAAGTTGAAACCTTGCTGTGATGGGGCAATACTGTTCTGATAAGCTGCTCATACATTCTTGAAGGACACTGTTACACTGGGAATATGATACTAACAGGTGAATTTTATCTGATGCACTTTTTTTGTCTGCTGGTTTAAGTTGTTATTCATGCCTGCGGCAGTGCGTATACCTCTTTTCCCATGAAACATGGTGTGACGGTTTCAGGGATACAGGCTGCAAACTGTTTTGCTTCCTGGCTTTGCAGGCTTCTAGCTCGCTGCAATAGCCAGCCTTGTTGCAAAGTTTGTTGCAAACCCTGGGATTTGGGCTGCAAAAAGAGCGGGAAATCCTGTGCGGGCCCTGTTGCAGTGATTGGCTGGAGTAAGGTTTTGGAGGGAAAAGCTGTCCGGGGATCTGAGTGCTGGAGGGGCTAGAGAAGGAGTTCCCACCAATCAGGCTGGAGGGACAGCAACCTCTGTTAGGAGTCTCCAGCAGCATTTTATTGCGGCTAGAGCCAATCAGGATCAGGGGTGTGTGTATAAATGAACACAGAGTACAGCAGAAAGAGTCTTCATGCTGGGACAAGAGCTGAAAGGAAAAGAGCTGAATCCTGAGGGAGCTGGGACCAGTAGCTGACCATTGGGCTGTTGGCTGAGCGATTTCTGAAGGGGACAATCAAGGAAGATTGGGGCTCCGAGGGAGACTTCGCTAGCAACTGACCAGGCTGGATGATCAGAGAAGCAAGGACAGACTGGGCCTTGTGATCATCTAGGGCCACGTTCTGGTACACTGGCTTGGCTTGAGCTGTGGCCAAGCAAGTCAGAGAGGGAGAGGAACGTGGAGAGGTTTGTCTTTTAAAAAGGGGAACTATTTTCCTTTAGAGAAAGGGGTAGCTCCTAGCCTTAAGAGACTTACTGAGTTAAACCTGAGTTAAACCAACAAATGCCTGAGCTTTATTTTCCTTTTAGTATTGCTTGTGTATAATAATAAACTTGTTTTTGTTTACTGTTGAAACGCTTGCTACCAGTGTTTTGTGTCCACACTGTAGTATTCACTTGGCCGTTGCACGAACCCAGCATCCTAACAGGGCCAAGCTACTCCTCAGAGAGGGCAGGCACTTACTGGAACGCTGGGCATCGTGGCACATGGCTCTTTGGTTTCCTGGGCTTTTCAGTGCAAGAAAGCCCCATGACAGATGTTGGCCCATGGCTTCTCCTCTTAGCTTTCACTGAGGTATGGAGAGCTAAAGACTAGATGTATGCATGAATGCAGTTTTTTGGGATTCGATTTGAATAGAATATCTGAAGATTCGAATCCATTTGAATGTTTAAAATTTGAATGTATTCACATTTGATTCAAATCAAATACATTAGTATCTGTTCATAGGAATATTCAGTTCATATTTGAAGATACAAATGTTGACAACATTTGTATGGGTCCATATGCATCCATACACATTTGTACACATGTATAACTGAGAACGGGATGGAAGAACTGGGTGGGCCTGGTCTGACCCAGCTTTGTCCTCCAGGTTACTTGGTGCAACACTGTTCTAGAGTAGCCGGGAGGGGAGGGGGTGAAGCTGTGGTCTGTCAGACTTCCATCTCTCTCACCAGGCATCCAATTTGCTCTGTTAAGGGGGTTGAGGGCCTGTTTTGGTTGTTGGGCCAGAGAGACAGAATAGGGATGCTACTGGTGTACCGTGCACCCCACTGCCCAATATCCTCCCTATCTGAGCTGGCCGAGGTGGTCTCCGATGTGGTACTGGAAGCCTCTGCCACGGTGATGTTGGAGGATTTTAATGTCCATGCCAAGGCTACACTCAATGGATCAGCTTAGTTCTTTATGGCCTCCATGACAACCATGGGGCTGTCTCAGTTTGTATCTGGTCCAACTCATATAGCAGGCCACACTCTCCACTTGGTTTTTGCCACAGAGCTGATTGGTGAGAATCCGTTCATAGGAGGGCTGACTGTCAACCCATTGTCATGGATGGATCATTCACTGGTGAGGTTTTCTTCCCCTCTGTAGGGATGTAGGACCTATTGAGATGGTCTGCCCCCAGAGACTTATGGAATCTGAGCGATTCCTAAATGCCCTGGGGGATTTTCCAGTTGGCATGTCTGGTGCTCCTGTCAAAGCTCTAGTCTCTCTCTGGAATCGTGAGATGAGCAGGGCTATCAAAGTGCCCTCGACGTGCTTGTAGAGCCCAAAAGGTTCCTTGGTATTCCATGGAGCTACAGCCATGAAACAGGAAGATTGACAGCCAGAGCGAAGGTGGCATAAATTCATTTGTGAATCTCACTGAACACAAGTTAGAGCTCATTATTATGCCTACCACATGGTGGTGATGGTGGCGAAAAGTAGTTTTTTCTCCACCACCATTGCATCCTTGAGTAGCCATCCAGCAGAGCTCTTTAGAGTAGTAAATGGCCTTATAAAACCGGGCTTGAGGAAGTGCAAGCCAAGGGCCATTCAATATCTGCTGTGACAGGCTGCATTCCCATTACAAGCTTAATACAGTTTTCCTAAACCAAAATAATAGAACCAGATGGAAATGCGAATTTGCCTGATCCCATTACTTTCAACTTAATCGTGTTCAATCCGGATTCTGAGGATCGTACGTGGCATATGTGACTCAAGGGGGGACTCAAGTGGCTACTTTCTAAAAGCCACTTTTTGGGGCTGCCCTGCCCTCTTCCTCCTGGCGTGAATGCGCCACCCATAACAAACCTCTTCACGGAGCCTAGCTGAGTGGCTGGATAGCTGCCGCTTGCCTGGATGGAGGAAAAACGGCACCGGGCACCCAGCAATTCTTTCTCCTCTCCCCATTGCCCAGGGCACGCAGCAGCGGCAACTCAAGCCCCCTTCGCCCGCTCACCGCCACAGCCTTAAAAACATTCACACATCTTCCAGAACCTGCAGCTAATCCATCTTTCCGCTCTTGAAGATGGTTTGGAAGTTGCAGCTAGTGCAGAATGCAGACGCCAGGGTGTTGACCAGGCAGCTAGCTGGATGCATGTCATGCCGGTCTTAAAAGAATTTCATTGGCTGCCAGTTCCCTACTGAGCCCAATTCAAGGTGTTAACTCTGACTTACAAGGCCCTAAATGACTTGGGCCCCAAATATTTAAAGGAATGCCTTCCCCCATACCAACTTGCCTGTGCCTTAAGTTCTGGGAGGGTGTCCCTCCTGGTTGTTCCACCCCCTTCAGCAGCTAGGCGGGTGGGCACCTGGGAGAGGGCCTTCTCAGTAGTGGCCCCCAGGCTATGGAATAGTCTCCCCCTTGAGGTGCGTCAGGCTCCTTCACTGTATACGTTCAGGAAGTGGGTGAAGACGCACCTCTTTGCTCAGGCCTTCTGTATCTCTGCCAGGGAAACTTCCTAGAAGTACCCATACAGTCAACCAGGAGTTGGCCACAACTTGGGGGTTATTTAGGAACAGCAACCCTTCGGCTATGATAACATCCTACTCCTGTGTAGATCTAATTTAAGGAAGAGGTAGAGGATCAAAGAGTTTAACTGCATGTTCCTCTACACCAGCGGTTCTCAACCTTTCTAATGTCATGACCCCTTAATGGAGTTCCTCATGTTGTGGAGACCCCCAACCACAGGGGGGAGCAGCTGGGAGGTGGGAGGGAAGGAGGGTGGGAGACTCGTCGCGACCCCTCTGAAAGGGTAATTCGACCCCCAAAGGGGTCCTGACCCCCAGGTTGAGAACCACTGCTCTACACAGGGGAGTGGCTGTAGCAAAAACTGCCTGGAAAGCATAGGATCGCAGGTTTCATCCCCAGCCATTCCCTGGAAGTAAGCAGTGACAAACCACTCCTGTATCTTTGCTGAGTAAACTGTATAGTGGTGCCCTTAATTGGCCACAATTTGACAGTACCCAACAACAACTGCATAATAATAGTTTTTGAACTGCATACTAGATCACATATTGTTTCACTTGGCTGGGGTACAAGGTTATCTGTTCTGATAAGAGATGCATTTCCTCATAATTTAAAATTAACAGCTGTTAGGTACACAGCACCCCTTTCCTTCTTGGAACACATAGGAAAGTAAGCAGGAGATATATATATATACTGAGATATATATTTCCAGAATAGATTAATATAGAATACAGGAAGGACACTCACAAACACCCTTTTGGCCACTTTGAAAGTAAGGTAAGCATACATCATATTCCACTTTACTCATGATGACTCCTAAATCCACTTTGCCCTCATTGTTTGCTAGGCAATGGTTAGGAAAAAAACCACTAATATTTTTTGGCATAGCACTAGCATGACTGGAAGCACAAAGACAATCTGGTTTCAACTTGTCTTTCTATATTTGAACGGGGAAGAAGGCACAAAGGCAGAGGTAGTAGAAGGGGGAAAATGAATGTAAACAATGGCCAAATTTTGTCTTTTCCAGCAAGGGGGATTGGCTGTTAAGTTTCTTCTTTAGTAAGCTTGGTGTAATTTGATATATACAGGAACCTCATGTGTTTTGTTTATTTATTTATTTATTTATTTATTTAACTTTTATCCCGCACCATCTCCACCTTAGTGGACTCTGAGCGGCTAACAAGGTTAAAAATACACACTTCATTCTAGTGCTTTAAAAAAAAAAAAAAAAAAACATTGCAACAGACAGTATCATTTAACAAAAAGTTCCCCTAATTCAAGGGTCATTTGACCGGGGCATAGGAACCTTCGTAAGACCACCCCAATCCAACTGACTGCGATTTTGCCTATTAACCACCCTGACCAAAGGCCTTCCCAAACAGCCAGGTCTTACAGGCTCTCCTAAACGTCATCAAAGATGGAGAGGCCCTGACTTCCTGTGGGAGAGCGTTCTACAGGGTTGGGGCTACACAAGAAAAGGCCCTGGTTCTAGTTTGAACAAGATGTATCTCCCTTGGATTGGGAGTGGCCAGCTTTATTTGGCTGGCTGACCTCAGGACTCTCCCAGGGATGTATAAAGGAAGACGATCCCGAAGATATGTGGGACCAAGGCCATGTACAGCTCTAAAAGTTAGCACCAGAACCTTAAATTGGATCCGGTACTCTACCGGCAACCAGTGCAGCCGTCGCAAAACAGGTGTTATATGGACATCTCTCCTGGATCTCTCTAGGAGGCGGGCAGCTGCATTCTGAACCAGTTTCAATTTCTGGATCACATTCAGGGGTAGGCCCGCATAGAGGGCATTGCAGTAATCCAACCTGGAGGTGACCGTCACATGGATCACTGTGGCTTGCACACAAGATATTTCATCTCAAAACTCTTATCAGGGTCTGACTTAACAGCAATATGATCACTTGAGTTTTTGCTCCTCCCCTGTATTTTTAAAATCCACACAATTTGGTTTGATTTTGTTTTGCTTAATGCAGATTTTGGCAGTTCTTCTTGTAAGTTAGCATGGCTAACTTGATTGTTTTTAAGAAAAGCATGACACCCTCTAACAAATCTAACAAATCTGCTTTTAAGATCTTCTTCAGCGCTTGAAAATGCTTTTCTAAAAGACCGGTTCAGTAAATACACCCAATTGAACCTCATGCCATGAAAGACATCTGTGTTATTTCTTACGCTATAACACTTCTGTGCTGGAGACACTAACACACAGTGTTGCTTTCTTGTAAAGTGTAGTTAAATGTAAATTATGATTTAGTTCAATTATTTATGAAACAGCAAAATTTTATGCTGATGCTGAATGTATGTAAATAGAGATTCGTGTTTAATAAAAACATTATTAAAAGTATTATTTTAAAAAGAAAACATCATTCAGCTTGCCGCTTTAGTAGTGAATTAGCCCCTTTGGAAATGTGCATGGAAAAATGAAAAAGGAGTCAAAAGTTTAAAGTGGAAAGGAGCAATGTTTCCTGTCATGGACACAACAATTTTATCTCATTTGTCCTCAACACTTTTATATGGGAAGGGTGTATCCATCATGACAGTAAAAAACCTTCAGCCCAGAGCTTAAAGGAAGTCAAAATCTAGGTCAAAATCCTGCTTGGCGACACAAAAAACCTGCTACTTTGTTTTCAACTACTCTGTTACCTTAATAAACATCACAGGGGTAAATAATGAAATAAAATTTGAGTGGGATCTCAAACGTGTGTCAATCTGAAAACCTTAAGAGATAAAGCAAATGTAATAAAATGGTGCATCCTGCGTACTGCCAAGATAAACAGAACTAATCTGTACTAGTGGAGGGGTAAGTTGATGTGTAATGTGGTTTTGGTTCAGATTTGAAGACTGACTGTTAAGACTAGGGCAAGGTTCTGACTGGGCCTTTTAATCTGGGTTTAATGCAGGTTTCTTAAAATCAGCAGCAAGGTCTGTTTTTTGGCATCCCCACTCTTTGCTTATAATGGGACTTGCAGGGGAGAAACCCCCCTCACCTCCCTCCCTCCTCCATCATACCCTAACACCATCCAGGCAGGCAATTCAAACCCCACTCTCTATATAAGCCTGTTCCTGATTCAATTGAATCCTTCAACTGCCCACCATATCACAGCTTCTCATGTTGTTTTGTGCTTGATCCATAGATCAAAGCAGTGCACAATGGAAGGAGGGAAGGAAGGAAGGGCGGAAGGAAACAGGATTTCACACAAGCAGCCGACAATTGAGCTGGATCAGAACGTCAGAGAAGTGTGAAATGGCAGGGATGCAGGCAAAAGGTGTGAATGGAAGGAGGGAGGGTCACAAGAGCTGAATTCATAACCCCAGGGCAGAAGCTACCAATTTGTTACATTGAATTCTAGTTATGTTATAGCTCTCCCCAGCCTTTCAGGCAGCTCAATCTCATTAGCACATAATGGCGGACAGCCGGGGGAAGGGAGGGGGCTAGGGCACAGGAAATCATGGCTTCTCATTGGGTCAGGGGAAACTGAAGAGAACGCCCCTAAAGCATGGTTGCCTCCCCCCCCAAACCCGCTTGCATTCCCATTGCTAAATAGTGAGGATTATTTCTAGGTCCAGCAGGAAGACCTTTTTTTAATCCAAATAGGGATTCTCTGTGTTTTCAGACCTTTAGTCTGCAGAAACAGGAGATCCCTTGGACAGTTCAAACTCAAACCAACTTCAAACCTGCCTAAATCCTATGTTGGAATGGGGCCCGAAGTGACTATTACATGGTAGCATAAGAGGACCCCTGTTGGATCAGTCCACAGCCCATTTAGTCCAGCATTCTGTCTCACACGATGGCCCACTAATTGCTTTTGTGCACCTCAAGCAGAAGACAAAGTCAAAACTATCACCTGCTCTCAAATTCCTGCAAATGGCCTTTAGGGGCATCCTGCCTGTTTTGACAACCTGGAGATGGTACCTAGGCATCCATTCTAGTAGCCACTCATGAATTTATCTCATCTTAAAGCTAGCCAGGCTGGTTGCTGTCACAACCTCTTTTGGTATTAAATTCCATGCACTGATGACTCTCTGGCTGAAAAATTACTTTCTCTTGTCCTAACTCTCCTGCTTCATAGGGCACTGAATCTTAGAGCTAATGAGGGTCCTTAAAATATCTTCAGATGTATTCCGCAAAACTACTTCTGCGATCATCTGACGAATCACTATGCAGCTCAGGAGTTCTAATGCCAAAACTTTACTCAAATAACATTTGTCCTGCTAGGCATGGAAAATGGAACTAGTAATAACAGCATTAAGTAATTCGTGTAGTTGGTGATATGATAAGGGTAAGGTTTTCAACAGTGTCTAGCTAGTTGAGACTGGATGGTGCTGTGTAGTGTTAGACTAGTGTTGTAGGGCTGAGAGAGAGTCATGTACATTGTCTTCAGTTCATTGGAGATAGAAATGGTGAGATAGTAATTTTCAAAAACAATCCCTGTAAATCTATAATAGCGCAAGTGTTTATTGTAGTTACAGAAATAGACTTCTTTATGGGACATTATTGGAATAATACTGTACTGTGTCTTCTGCCTTCTATTGTATAGGTTGCAGGCATGTCTGCATATTATGAACTTACTGGAATACAGTAATTGCTCTTTTGACAAAATCTTGATCAGTCTTTCATGCGTCTTTTCACTAAATTTGAAAATGATGCTAGATTACAGCAAATGGGCTTCTTGGAGCGTGTCTATATGCAAAAAAATCCGGATTTAAGCTTGTTTTGCTTCGGAGCGTCTCCATGTAGAGCTTTACTCCGAGTTACCAGAGGCACAAAGGAGGGAAATCCGCAGCAGAAAAAAACCCCTTTCAAACAGTACTACATCTGACATTAGGGGGAAACCTTTCCTTGGAGCATGGAGACTCTTAGAAGCAGAACTAAAAGCAGCACACTCCTTGCAGCCCTGTATCTGTCAGATTCAGCTTTCTTCATTCATGTAAGGACAGCTGATTCAGTGTCCAAGCAGAGCTATGATCATCGAAGGCTGCATTATTAGGAGGGGGGGAGAGAGAGAGACCGGCTAGAATGGCAAGAAGAGTGAAAGCAGCTGCTTTTAATGCTTTTAGCTGACTTGTAAGGCACTCGTTTGGGCTAAAGGAAGCCCTTGCTTGAGCGATTGCAGGCTCAGGCATGGGGGGGGGGAACCATATGGAGAAAATGAGTGAAGATTACAGGGGTAGAGAAGTAACACAGGGAAAGAGAGACAGACAGACACACACAAGTGAAGTTTACAGGGAGGAGAAACAGATGGGAGGGAAGGAGGGAAAGAGAGAGAGACAGAGACACACACGAGTAAAGTTTACAGGGAGGAGAAAGAGATGGGAGGGAAGGAGGGAAAGAGACAGACACAAGTGAAGTTTACGGGGGCGGACAAACAAGGGAGGGAAAGAGACAGACGCACACACGCTGTGAAAGAAAGATCACTCGTTTGCTTTTGCATTAAAGCAGCTGCCGTTCTTTGGATGCCGGCAGCTGAATTTGACAGCTGAACGGAGCCTGTCATCGCTCCACCGGGTGGGGTGGGGTGGGGTGGGGGAGAAAAAGATGCGGGCTTACAAAAAGTGGTTTCTGTGGGGACAGGGAAGTGCGATTTTAATTCGCGTTACCCCAAACCACATGGGGTTGCTTTATTGCGAGTTACAACCCCAGATTTTTTAAAATCGCATCAATAGCAAAGCAATTAGCTTCCATGGAGATGCGCCCTTGGTGAAAGTAAAACCAAACAATGGATATGATCAATATCATGAGAAGGCTACATTACCATGAAATGCTTATCTACATATCTCTGGTCGTCTTGAAAGTTCTACATTTGTATTCTTGGAAACAGGCATTCTAAGGAAAGACTTTGCCTAAACAGGCTTCTTCTGAAGTCTGTAGCATAAGAACAGCTTATATAAAGTGGCACCATCAGTTAATGTTTGGCAGAAATCAGTGCTTTTCAATGAGACTGTAGAGTGAGCAAAAGTACTTGGAACAGGCTGACACAGAAGAAGATGCTGAACGACAAGCCAGCTCACCGATTTCATGAGTCAGGACTTTCCATTATGCTTTTCTGAAGAAACCTTACCCAGGCAGCTCTGGATGTTTTTAGGAATGTTGGATGATGTATAAACTAGTTTTGCAAGTTTTGTACTCCTACATTTTTGAAAAACTTGTGGGTTTTGGCAGCTGCTTGTGTAGTGCAAAAACAGGAGGGGCTAATTAAAGCTAATAGTGAATTGTCACCTATTTCTCAACAGCACCCCCACAATTAATACCACTAGTTGTACCCCGCGGTGTACCTCACACTGACAGAAGTCTCTTAGGGTGTTTTTCCGCTTAGCACTAAAGGACCCATTAAGGGTACTTTAGTACTAGTGGAAAAAAACCTATTACTAGAGTACCCATTAAGGACCCATTAATGGATCCTTAAAGGGTACTCTAGTGGTAAGTGGAAAACACTCTTAGACTAAGCAGAGGTTTGAGTTGGGAACAGGGATAGGTACAATTTGTTTCATTCCTTTTCAGTAGCCTCCTATGTCACCCTTTCAGGCTTCTCTTAGGAGTCTTTAAAATTCTATTTTGGGAGAAGGTTTGCATGGATGGAAACTGGAAAAAATATAATTCTTACTTCACCTAGGGGTGAGAGTGTTCTTTCAGCATGCTTAAGTCCAGGACTTCAATCATTGTACCAAATTTGGGATGTTTTTCTTTCCTCATGACTAGTTGGTGTATTAGTTCCAGTTGGCTGGATCTCTCATCTACCCCCAAATTTGCAAAACTGGAACTTTCAAATTTTGCTGGGTTTGGTCTAATTTGAATTTGGGGTCTATCCCTATGATAATTTTATATTTAAAAAAATTCTATACTGCTTCTTCATTTCAAAATCTTAAAGAATTTAAAAACAAGGTTAAAATCAATTAAGAACTCCAAAATCTCAAAAAACTTTTTAATTTCACAAAATTCTATCAGATTTGAATATTTGCTGAATTTGGGGCACATCCATAAAATTTTTTAAAGCCATAGTAGAGATGCCATGTCACACCTGCAGTTACATCAGGTATATTTATTTTTCTTCTGTTAAATATCTTTTATTAGTTACTTAGAAGATTTAGCCAGTTTGGTCTAGGGAGCCAGATCCTTATCTGGGAATACCATGTTCAATTCTGCCCACCTCCGTGTAGCCATCTGGGTGACCTTGGGCTAGTCACAGCTCTCTTCTGAGATCTTGCAGCCCCACCTACCTCACAGGGTGTTCTGTTGTGGGGAGAAGAAAAGCTTTGTCAGCTGCTTTGAGTCCCCTTAAATGGGTGACAAAAGCAGGGTAGTAAAGACAATTCTTCTTCTTCTTCTTCTTCTTCTTCTTCTTCTTCTTCTTCTTCTTCTTCCTTAATGGAATCTGGGATAGCATATGTGGAGTTCTGAGGTGGTTCCTACCCACCCATTGAGCAGGCAGAGATGGGCTTAGCTTCAGTGATGCCATTTTAAGTGCCCTCAGACCCTATCATGTGACTAGTAGCTGTGACCACTGCCTCCACTTGGGGATGCTTCTGGGAGTAACTCCAGCAACTTCTGTGCTCTGAACTGAGTCCTCATAATGGCAGGAAACAGCTTGCCTAGTATGAAATAGGGATGTTCATGGATATTTGAAAATTTAAAAATCTGATTCAAATTCGACAAATATCGACATTCGAATTCGCATTGGATTTTTGAAAATCTGAATTTCTGAATTTGAATGGATTTTGAATTTCTGAAAATCTGATATGGATTTTTGAATAATTTGACTGAGTAGATCCGTTTATATCACATCCGAATATTGGGTCTATTTGTATTTATAACACGGGATGACAACAGGATGCAAATGGAACAAAAATTGGATGCACGCGGATCCAAAAATCAGATTCAAATGTTGCCGATATTCGTATCATTTGATTCAAATTGGATTTTTAGAAATGCGGATCCAGATAATCTGGATTCGAATTGAATTTTTGAAGTGATTTGAATATTTGTTAATATTTGAATATTTGAATATTCAAATCACTTCAAATTAGAATGTAAAAATGGATTCGTGCACATCCCTAATCTGAAATACTATTCTTATATAAAATTAGGCCAACAATCTTGTCTCTATGCATGACATTAATGTAGACTGATGTAAGATATCCTTTCCTTAGTTAATATTTATATCAGAGAAATGACACACACCAAACTAGCTCTGGAATGTGTTTAAAAGCTGAGGTAATTTTTCCACCTCTAGAGGGACCACCAGGATCAAAGTTTAGCAGGCTGGTTTGCTTGGGAAATTCACACTGTTAGATCATTTTTCTCCCAGTTTGTTTCCCCTCAGCAGACGTTCACTGGGAAAAGAATGGCGGATTGAAATAAGCTGTCAAAAGACTTAAGATCTCATGAGCTGCCGCTGTTTTATCAGTTCAATACCTGACTGAAATCAGTTTCACATTATGTCAGTACAAGGTCTTTGGTCACTGTATATGTAAAACCTAAAGCAAAATATTGTTTACTAGTTTCATTAGTATTTTGCAAATAATCCTGAATGGGTTGTTTGAATCACATGAGGATCATAAATGAAATGGTAGAAGCAATGACCAATTTTGAAAGAATAAGAAGAGATGGTATGAATTGTCTACTGTAGTACAGTACAATATTGTAGTGTACCTTTTAGAGTTCTGAGAAAAAAATTAGAAAAGGCTTAATGGCTCATTCTATTTATATATTACATTCTTGTGAACATATTGTTCTTCCTCTGCAGATGCAGCATAGCTTGAGTTCTGAGTAGGATTAAGTGGAACACAGAATAATTTATTTCTAACAAGTGCGAGGACTGAGTGATAATGCTTAAATTTGAGTCTAGAAAAAGAGTGGGCAAAGTTTGGGATCTATAGATGCTGTAGCATATTGTTAACTCTATATATTTATTTATCCTGCCCTATAGAAGGTCTCAGGGTGGGTTACATTAAAAACCAAATATGAAATAAACATATTAAAACAATAACAGTGCCTGAAAATGGGGAGGAAAAGCCATTTCCTTGTTTAGAAGAAAAAAGTTGGCTGTTATACCCTGCCTTTCTCACCCATTTAAAGGGACTCAAAGCGGCTGACAAACTTTCTGTTCTTTTCCCCACAACAGACATTCTGTGAGGTAGGCGGGCCTGTGAGAGCTCCAGGGCCACCCAGCTGGCTTCATGGAAGAGTAAGGAATCAAACCCAGTGACTCCGAGGTAAGAGTCTCGCACTCTAAGCACAAGACCAAAGGCCAGGGCAAAGGGATGCATTTTCATGTGAAATGAAGATGCCTGACACACCTCAGCGGGGAGACTATACAACAGTCTAGGAGCCATCATTGTGAAGGCCCTATCCCCAGTCTTTTTCCATATCAATCCTGGAAGAGTGTTGATATGGAAGAAAACATTCCATTTTGGGCCCAAGCCATTTAGGGCCTTATATGTTAAGATAAACACATACTTGAATTGTGCTTGGTAGCAAATTGACAGCCAGTGCAGTTCTTTTAAAATTGGTATGAGCTACATCTGGCCAGTCATTCCAGTCTCTATGTGCTTGTGAACATTGTGTGTGTGTGTGTGTGTGTGTGAAGTGTTCTGGTTGGTTCCAGCTTTCACAATTTTGACATTAGCCAAGGTTCTCAAGAACCTGACTCTCACAAACATTGACAGGTAACTACTGTGTGTCTGTTGTATTTCAGTGACATTTCACTATTTTCCAAGGGGGTCAAGATGTTGAACATGAGTCTCCATCGCTCCATGTTACCCTTAAAAGTGGGTCAAATGAAAGCTCTTTGCCTACCACTCTACGTACTGGTAATTCTTATCATCATCATCCCATCATCTATTGACTGGAACTAATGGGACATGGAACACAGCAACATCTGGAAGTCCACAGGTTAGTCATGGTATTACGTATCTCCATATTTGGTTGTCCTACTCCCTTATACCACAGTGGGCAGCTTCACAAAAGAAAACACAAATGTGTGTGGTCTCTCTGAGCCTGTCTTAACCAGTTGCTTTTGACATGCAGGTCCAACACTCAGCCGTAACACTCAAGACCATAGCTGAATTCTAAACGAATGGGTCTTAGGCTTGTGCAGTCCTTCTTCCCTTTGATTCTGCTAAATGCAGATTGTCATTTTGTTCAAAGGGAGGTAAACTGTGTTTCTTTCATAGTTTCTAATTCTAGCTTACTTGGATAGCCATAGTTTCTACTTTGCCATGGGAAGTAGTGAGCTCCCCTTAGCTGGAGGTCTTCATGCAGAGTCTGGACAGTCATCTGTCAGGGATGGTTTAGGAAAACCTGCATTGCACAAGGGGTTGGACTTGATGACACTAGAGGTCCCTTACCTTATAATTCTATGACTCTAGATGGAAATAGAAGCGGATGCCCCAAATGTTCATCCTTATGGGTAGACAATAACTCATTTGAAAATACATTATGGCTGTGTTCCTACCGGGATTTTATTGCGTGTTAAAAATGTTTTGAAAATTCTTTTCTATTGAAAAATGGCTTCTTGCACTTTCAGAGGAGTAAATTGGAAAAAAACGCATTAAAAAATCACTTGTTTAAACAACTCTTGCTCCCTTTTTTTTTTTTTTTTTTTTTTGCTAACACGCTTTATTTTTCCTTTGGGAACGGTACACTAGCAATATCCTGCCCACTAGCCTGCCTGG
Organism: Aspidoscelis tigris stejnegeri; assembly: GCA_023333525.1. Taxonomy (NCBI): domain Eukaryota; kingdom Metazoa; phylum Chordata; class Lepidosauria; order Squamata; family Teiidae; genus Aspidoscelis; species Aspidoscelis tigris. The sequence continues at coordinate 81,397,781 of JALMGA010000002.1, read as the reverse complement.
CAGCCCTTTCGGCTGCCGCCTCACCCACCCACCTGGGTGCTTGCCCACCACTCAACTGCCCTTTCAGGCTGTAGTGCCGCCACCGCCTCGCTCTGCCGCTGCCACCTGGCTCACTTGTCCGGCTGCCCTTTCAGGCTGTGCTGCCACCACCGCCCCACTCTGCCGCCACTGCCTGGCTGCCTGCCCTTTTGGCCACCACCGCAGCGCTCCCAGGGCATGGGGAGGAGGAATGCCTGGCAGTGAGAGAGACCAGCCTGCCCTCCTGCCCTTTCGGCCGCTGCCACTGCGCTCTTATTTTTTAAAGTGGAATCAACAAGAAAAAAATGGGAACCGGCAGAATATGCGTTTGTATCCGTTTTTCATTAATTCCACTTTTAAAAAGTCAAGTGGGTTCATGGGCTATTTCTAGCATTTTTAGCTTGCATTCCTGATTGCAGAGATAAAATTATTGTGGAAACAAATCTCTTTACCTGTCTGAAAGTTCATGCTTTTCAGGTATTGCTAAAGAGTGCAGACGACGACATTCTAAATGTTAACATTACTTTTTAAATATAAATTGCTGAACAGGGTTGGCAAATTTGCCAATCTCACGCTGTTTAGCCTAACAAGCAGGTATTCTGGAGGGTTTTTTTATTTGGGATATTGCTTGTTAGTGTGATGTTCAGGGGGCATCTGGAGCTGGCCTTCTTGCAAGATATCAGGAATCATCTGCCTAGGTGCCAGGAGCAATATTTCTTTAGAGATCCCCAAATCTTTTGTGTGGAATTCAACATTTAAATTTTCAAAAATGAATTAAGAGTTTTAAGGAAATTAGATGGCGGAACATCATTATAGTTTTGATGTTATTTGGCTTCCAGAGTCCACTGTAAGAGGGACTTTTAAAATAAGGAAATATTACGGGGATCGTAGAGTTACTGAGTGGGAGTAAACATCTACTCCCCTCTGTAGCATGTTACTAGTTTTCATGTGCAATTTGAAGATAAGCCCCAGCCAGTGCAATCTTTTGCCTTCTTATCTCAAGGCTAATGTGAAATTCTTCCAGCAAACTTTGCCACATTCTTTGTACTTTTAAACCAATTATTAGTTTACCCTATTAAAAAAGCAGATGTGCCTTTTCCATATTGCTAATCATACAAAGGTCTGCAGAAGTAAAGAAACTCCCATCTAATTGGAATAAACCAGAAAGTAATAACTTCTTCTGTTTCAATTCTGAAATCATCTGGATTTTAAGCACTGATCTATTGAAGGCTACGGGTGAATTCCCATTACAAGCTTAAAACGGTTTCGAAACGGTTTCGATCCTCGCAGTCCCAACGTCAGGTTGGCTTAACACGCTTTCCGTGTGTTAAATCGCCCCAAAGCGTTGTAAATGTTAACACTCATTTCAACAGGTCTCGCTCCGGTTTGTGCATTTGAAACATTTTACATTTCTTACTGTGGGAACGGTACGTTTTAGTGGGATGAGAATGCATGTTTAGTTTTTTTCTCCCCCAATAGCTTGCTTCCAAAGATAGTGATTTGTAAAAATCCACCCCTTACAGCACACTGTACACCCCTTACACTGTAGCAATCTACCCACTTCACACCTGATAACAATGTTGCAATTTTGTGCAATTCTGAAAGTTCTGACCTTTAGAAAGGGAAAAGAAAGGAAAGCAGCTCCAGGTTAAGGGAGATGTGTGATTGTTTTTAAGGCTGTGGTGGTGAGCGGGCGATGGGGGCTTGAGTTGCTGCTGCTGCTGTGTGCCCTGGGCAATGGGGAGAGGAGGAGAAAGAATTGCTGGGTGCCCGGTGCCGTTTTTCATCCACCCATGCAAGTGGCAGCCACCCAGCCAGGCTCCGTGAAGGGGTTCGTTATTGGTGGCGTGTTCACACCAGAGGAAGAGGGCAGGGCAGCCCCGAAAAGTGGCTTTTAGAAAGTAGCCACTTAAGTCTCCCCTTGAGTCACGTACGCCACGTACGATCCTCAGAATCCAGATTGAACGCGATTAAGTTGAAAGTAACAGGATCAGGCAAATTCGCGTTTGCAACTGGTTCTGTTATTTCGGTTTAGGGAAACTGTACTAAGCTTGTAATGGGAATGTGGCCTACAATTCTTTGAATGCTCATTAGGGTGTAACTCTCATTTAGTTGAATTCACCGATAAGACTTCAAGCCATAGGGATTTCAAGGGGACTTGTCTGTGCTTAATTTTCTCTATGGCAAGCCAGATCAAGGTGTCAGTATACTAGGGGAATGCAGTCTTGCCTGCAAATCAAGCTTGGTTCCTTAGAGTAACAATTGGCAAGTCTTATTAAATCTCCGAAGCATTTCTTCATGGGTAGATTAACTAAGACATGGAAGGATTGTCTTGCTTACATGTAGCTTCCCATTGCAGTAGAAGTAAATCCATCATGCCCACCAAGGCTTACTTTTAAGTATTAAAACTGTAGCTTTTAAAAGGAAAGAGGAAGAAAAGAGAAGAGAAAGATAAAACTAATTTAAATATTCATGTTGAGGTAAGATCAAGGCAGCACAATAAAGATGTTCTCCTGTGTGTCTATGTGTTCATTTTATAGCTACCAGTTTAACTTAGGCCAGTGATGGTGAACCTTTTGAGCTCGGTGTGTCAAAATTCACAAAAAAAAAACTAGCTTAACTTGGGTGCTGTGTCACATCTAGAAATGTCCATAATTTTGTGATATTTGTAGCTCTAGTAAAAAAGTTATATTTTTAATATATGTGTTTTATGAAAAGCAAAAACAAATAATTCTTTACATTTGTGACTTTTGTACAAATCTTCAATTGAAAGTTGGTATTTTGTACACTTCAAGAACAAGCAAGCACTACATGCCCAGGTGCCAGGGTGACGAGGTGTGTCACCCAAAAGGGCTTGGCGTGTCACCTTTGACATGCGTGTCATAGGTTGGCCATTACCGACTTAGGCTGTGATCACATACAACAACAACAGCAAAAAAACATCTCTAAGGCACCTCTGAAATGGCTTCAAGGTGAGATTGTTCACACATCAGTCTGTCCCTCTTTTCTTCTGTGCTAGGAAAGGGGTATTAGAGAAGGGCCGGGAACATGAGGGCCACACGCTGTCTCTCTGAGATATCTCTGAGGGACCCTTTTTTAATATCTGAACACAGCCTCCATGCCATGGTAACACCTTGGTAAAATACTTCTTATTAAGAAACAGGACTCAACTCTGACCACACACAATACCTGATAATTCTTTCTCAGTTTGTCCTCAGTTTGGGTTGCTATGTTCACACCAGTTTGGTCTAGTGGTTAGGGAGCTGGACTCTTATCTGGGATACTAGGTTCGATTCCGCCCACCTCCGTGTAGCCATCTGGGTGACCTTGGGCTAGTCACAGCTCTCTTCTGAGATCTCGCAGCCCCACCTACCTTACAGGGTGTTCTGTTGTGGGGAGAAGAAAAGCTTTGTCAGCTGCTTTGAGTCCCCTTAAATGGGCGACAAAAGCAGGGTAGAAAAGCCAACTCTTCTTCTTCTTCCTATCCCGAGACTCCTTTACAAGACTTTTTAGATTCCCACCCCTATCATGACAACACCCCTTGCACTTTGATAGGACAAATGTTCTGTGACTCAACAGTATGTAATCATACATTGGGTGAAAGGGAAGGCAAATTCATACAGCATCCATCCACTATAGTATGGTTCAGCCCCCTTTAGTCCTCTTCCATGAAAACACCCCCCAAATGAAATCGGATTAATTCTCTGTAATGTCCTGAGGCTGGTAAAAATCAGGACTCGCGAAAATAAGATTGAAGGGAGGAAAGTACACAAAAAGGTGTGGGCGGTGGGTGCTGAAGTGAAGGTGTGACCATAGCCCTAGGGACTGTGACTCAGGGATGTAGGTACCATTGAGTGAGCCTGGTGTTTAGCCAGGGGCCCAGGAAGCAAAGAAGGCCACTTTGAAGAACTGATCTTGGTGCTTATTTATTACTCAGTTGTGAGCGTGTTTTTGGTTTCATGGCAGGAGGGATCCATATTTTGCCTGGAGCCTGTTCCATCCTAGCTATACTCCTGCTGTGAATCTGTAGAATTCAGCATAGAAGAATGCAATCTTAGAAGTAATGGCTTCATTTCTGGGCAATTCACATTAGGAAATCACCCACATCGGAACTGGAGATCCAGTGACAATCAGCCTGAGTTTAAACGAGCTTGTTGTACTTATGTAATGTCACTGTAACAGCATAGCAATGCCCCATTTTCTGAGGGGTTGATGATCGGGCAAGTAACCATCTTCTAAAGAGCAAGAGGAGCATCATCTTCAGTATCACCTAACAGTGGTCATTTCTGCAGCTTAACATTGTGTGTGTTTATTGGGAAGAAATAAACTGTGCTCAGGAGGACTTAGCGAGTGCAGGCCCATGTTCACATGTGAAGCAGCTCTCCTAGTTTTCACGTTCAGCAAAGTAGGGATGTGCATGATCATTCATAGGCATTTGAAATCCAATCGAATGTGCTGAATTTTGACATTTGAACTCGAATCGAATGTCCCAAAATTTGAATGTAAACATTCAAATTGAATTTCAAATGTCAAATTTCAGATCTATTCGTTTGAATTATCCGGACATTCGTATGTGTATGGGTTTGTACATGATGTGTATTTGAAGATCCGCATCTTTCCCACATCCATACGCATTTGTACGGATCCATACAGGATGAAAATGGGTTGCATAAGGGATAACTATGGGATGCGTACGGACGTGGGGAAGATGCGTACCTGCACATATGAATGTTGACGAGGCGCTGACAAGATTGGGAAGCTGTTTGTGGGTGGCCTGTGCCCATATATGCCTATGTCCATGTGTACACGCACACAACCATATATATACCCGTGCTACTAGTAAATTAAAATATTCACCTCCCCACCAACAAAAAACATATAAAGCAGAGTTGAGGACAACTTTATTCTCCCGCCCCCCGGCACAAGCCACTGATCTGTTTGTGCACAGATCCATTCTTCTGGGTAATGTGGATTGAGGTGCGTGCGGGCTCATGAGACAGTGAAGGAGGAGGAGGAAGGAGGTGCCACTGCCACTGCCAAGACTTGATGGGGAGGGAGTGGAGTGGGGGAGGGAGGGAAGTGGGTCAAGAACAGCGAAGCTGGAAAGTAGAGCTCTCTCAGCCCCCTGAGCTTCTTCCACCAACATCTTGCCTGGGGGGTGGGCGGATGGAGATTAAAAGGTCCTGTTTCTCTGTGTTGGGGATTTGGGCGGTGAGTGGGAATGACGCTATTTGGATTCAGTCTGGTTTACCATCAGGCAAATGGAATGGCCTGAAATGTGCTCTCAGCCCTATACTCATTTTAAAATAGCCCAGCAGGGACAGAAATAGTCCAATCCGCGCTAAAATAGTCAAGTGGGAACACAGCCTGAAAACACAAAACAGTACTTTCTGATACGTGTTCCTGTTTGGGGAAAAAAGTGGGCTCAACTCTGAAAGGGTAAAAAAGCTCTGCTTTTCTCAGGTTTTTTTCTCCAGATTTTCATGGAATAGTCCTCATAAAATGCGGGAAAAAGAAGAACTTGAATGGGAATGCTGGATGCTGAATTTGGATTAATTGGGAACGCTGGATACCAAATTCAAAATCATTTCAGATTTAAATGCCTATGGGAACGCAGCCTAGCACAGATTTACTGTAGCAGAACCTTGAGCATCAGAAGCTGTCTGTGTGAGCATCAGTGATCTAGAAGAAGGGATACATAGTAAAATAGCAAAGTTTGCTGATGATATTAAATTATTAAGGATAATAAAAACTGAAAGATATTGTAAAGAGCTCCAGAGGGATCTCTTTGCATTGGGAGAGTGGGCAACCAAGTGGCAATTGTGCTTTAATCTTAATAAATGCAAAGTAATGCACATTGGGGACAAGAATCCTAATTATGTCTATAAATTGATGGGGTCTAAGCTTTCTGCAACACACCAGGAAAGGGCTCTCGGGGTTTTGGTGGACAGTTCAATGAAGATGTCAGGCCAGTGCACAGCAGCAGCAAAAAAAAAGCTAATTCAATGCTGGGAATAATTAGGAAAGGAATGGAAAACAAGTCAGCAAGTGTCATTTTGCCTCTTTATAAATCTAGGGGGGGTCACATTTGGAATATTGTGTACAATTCTAGTTATCACACCTCAAAAAGGAAAAGGTGCAAAAAAGGGCAACCAAGATGATTAGGGAACACCTCCCTTGTGAAACCGGACTGCAACATCTAGGCCTCTTCAGATTGAAGTATATAAAATAATGCCTGGTATAGAAAAGGTAGATAGAAAAAAAATCTCTATCCGCAACACTAGAACCATGGGGCACTCTATGAAGCTGATGAGGAAGTATTTCTTCACCCAGAGGGTCATTGGTCTATGGAATGTGTTGCCAGAAGAGCAACCAGCCAAGACGGCTTTAAGAAAGGGTTAGACAAATTTATTCATGACAGATTTATTTATTTATATATTTATATTTCTATCCCGCCCCATACCCAAGGGTCTCTGGGCGGCTCACAACATTTAAAAACACACATATCAAAACTGTATAAGACAATGCTAAAACCAGTACAAGGTTTAAAAATCCAGCATAATGATAATATTAAAAAAATAAATACAAGAACAGTTTAAAAAACAGTAGAGTGTGCAATGGGGGAAGTGGAGGGAGCCTTTAACCAAAGGCCTGAGTGAAGAGGTACGTCTTCACCGCCTTCCTGAACATAAACAGAGAAGGGGCCTGACGCACCTCCAAGGGGAGACCATTCCACAATCTGGGGGCCAGATGTATCAATGGCTACTAGAATGGATGCCTAAGTACTTCTTTCAGGCTTGGGGGATGGGCAGGATGCCTCTGGGGCCATTTGCTGGAATTTGAGAGCAGGTGAAGGTTTGCCATTGTCTTCTGCTTGAGGTGGACCACTGTGTGGGCCAGGATGCTGGACTAGATGGGCTGTGGCCTGATCCAGCAGGGCTCCTCTTATGTTTTTATGTTGTGTAAGAATGGAAGCTTCCATGACCGGATTTAATCTCCCTTATTATTGCAATTGGGGATTGTTCTGCTTTGAACCTAAGCTTTTGGATATATTGCATTTGTCTCTTCTGGCAACATATCCTCTGAAGTTGGCTATTGTAGCCATAACCAAAAGCTCAGTGAGTGCACAAATTTGTTAGCACAAATAACTAGGGATTTTACTCATACTCAGAAATCATTATCGTTACAAATAAAGAAATGGTGCAGTCGGACCTAGTTTGCTTTCCTTGTACGGGAGAATTGTAAGGCAAATAGTAGCTTGTGTGAACTAGGTACTACAGTTGCTTTTCATATTCCATGTTCTGTTGCTGGCAAAAGCAGGTATTGATTGCAGACGTGACAGAACTGCTTCTCTTATCTGGATACATATCCAAAGACAGTGATCAGGTATGGAAGCTGAAATCTGTTTGGTACGTTATTCAGTTTAAACATTACTCTAGGCAAGCTGCCTTGTACACATGGCACTGCCACATTTTTGGAGTCTGAAAATTAGCAGGATCTTGGAGGGCATGCCAGACTGATCAGCTGCTTGGTTTCTTCCTTGTTACCCAAGATGCCTTGACTTCCATGTTCAAAAGGAATTCTCTTTCTCCAGTTGGCCATGGAAACTTGCTTTGAGATAGCAAAACAAGAAGACATAATCTATTCCTCTCTTACATTCCTGACATTATTAACCTGCTGAGGTTCACTCTTCAGCATGGCTCATCCCTATAGTATTTAATTATGTTCTCTGTTTCTGCTGACCCAAGCAAATTTGCTATAGTGAGTTTCGATAGACTCCTTGCTTTCTAGTGCGTCATTTTTATTTTCTCTTTCCCCTAATTTTTATTTTATTTTTTAGATCGTATCAGTTAGTGGGATGCAAACTAAACGATTTGTGTTATACGGAATATCATTGAACAGAACACTGTGTGCTTCCTGTCCAATTTACCTAGGTTTTGCTGTAGGAAATATGTAAATTAAAGTTTCCACCTTTCTTACACAAACATTTCTGTTTCTCCTTTCAAACTGGGCTGTTACACCAGTGCAGAGCTCTGGTACCCATACTTTTCTACCCAAGGCTGACCGCTGTGCTCCCATCTATATCTTCATTTATACCAGCAATCAAACTTATGTTCTACACCAGTGGCTCCCAGGTTCTTTGGGATGCATCATACCCCGCCCCCAGGTTTTCATCAAATTCTTATGATTCTCCTGTTTTGCTTTGTGTTTTGGATGGAAAAATTTTTAAATATCTGCCAAGTACTTTAGCTGGACCAATTGCCATGGCAGTGTTCTGGCGCACACCAGATGTTGCTGTGGAAATTGCCATGGTGATCAAGACAGACCAGGCCCGCCCCAACACTTAAGGTGTGGATGTCTCCTTCCACACCTGATCCTAACCTTAGACAGATGGTATTGCTATAAGAAAGTCAATAGAGGGGGAAAACCTCCTATGGTACCTTATGAACTGCACAATCAAAGGGGTAACTGAGAAGCCATCAAGCTGCCAGCAGTGGCCAATTTAGAAACCATGATGTTTGAACGATTCATTGAACTGTCCACTTGAGAACACAGATGATTTTGGAACAGTCCTATGATTTCATATTATTACTTGTCTGCCGGACTGCATTTTACTCGTGCTATTGATTTTCCAAACATCGATATGCTTGGTTTCCCTCCTTCCCCTGATGCCAAAGAGCTTTTTAGCTACTCTTTATGTGAGGAAATTGCCTCAGATTTGCTGGAAAAACATGAAAGAAAATGAATCTTTCTTATTCAAAATTCACCAAAGGCCTTCAAAAAGATATCACAGCATTCCGAACAAAAGAGAACATGAAAGCAAACATTATCATTTTGATCTTATTGCTATGATTATGCTCCTTTGCAATTTTGTTTCATTCTTGCCAGTTTTCCCTTTCAGTCTCTTTAGGTGAATATTTATTTGCATCTACAGTGAAATTACTATAGTCAGACAACTCAGTATCATACGTCATATGTCTTTATTATAGCCTTGGTCAAATGACGTCTTCCGTATTCTCAGAAGACCCAATTTTACCCAGTTTCCATTAGGGTTCACTGCGTAACAACAGCAAGGTCAAATGCCTTCCCAAGGTTATTTAGTAAGTGGTTCTCCTGGGACTGGGATTCAAGTTCTTGGCACATCTAATTCATTACCTTGTTCGGTTCTAGCTCCCATTTGCTTGTGCAGAATTCATTTCTTTTTTTGGGGGGGGGGAACATGCCAATTCTGAGACAGTAAAAACAGCCTTGTATAAGGTGTTTCATAAATATACATGTATTAAAAAACTAAAAAGTTTACTTGTAGAGCTTGCGATCCTAATTCCAGGTTGGCCACTGCTTTCAGAAAGGCCCGAGTAGCAATGTGTTATGGATATAATAACACCCCTTCCCCTGAATATCTCAGGGTAGACAGTTATTGCTTGTTCTATCTTTTCACTTTGGTTCAGCAACCCAATCACCAGCTAGCACAGAATGAAAGTGAGCATTTTGAGAAGCTGCGTACAATGACCCCTCATTTAACAAATCTTAGGGTATGTTCGCATACAAGAATAAATGTAAATTCAGTCTGTTTTTGGGATCGTCAGATCCCATTTATTTTTTTATTCCTGGACTTTATGAGGACTATCCTGCTAAAATCCGCAGAAAAAGGTCCTCAGAAAACTGTTCTCGGTTCTGTTTTGAAGCCCAGCCTGCTTTTTTCTTTTCACCAGCCTCCGTTTGCCAGAGATACATTTGTGGCAAGGATCGCATGTGTGAGTGTTTAAGGCTGTGGCTGTGGAGTGAGCGGGCGAAGGGGGCTTGAGTTGCCACTGCTGCTGTGTGACCTGGCCAATGGGGAGAGGAGGAGAAAGAATCGCTGGCTGCCCGGTGCCGTTTTTCATCCATCCAGGCAAGCGGCAGCCACCCAGCTAGGTTCCGTGAAGGGATCCGTGATGGGTGGCACGTTCACGCCAGGAGGAAAAGGTGTCAGTGGTGGGGTCTGAAGATGGATTGAAGAAGGATTAAAGTGAAGGTGTGATTATGGCTTCAGAGTAATACTATATGCATCTCTTGAAGTGAATTGAAGTCCATGAACTCTTGCTTATATCAGAACATTTTAGTCTTATTGTGCTATGAAATTCTTCCTTTGCTGCAAGGACCACCAATGTGAAAGCAATACTGAATTGAATTGTTAATAAGGAGATGGTATTTTCTTGGCTTTCAGCCATATTCAGAGAATACAGTATATAAAAGTGAGCTTCTGTTCACAAAAATCCCACAGTACTATATGCATTGAATCTCAAAATTTAGAATATCTTCACAAGATTACATTGTTAAACCACCAAAATTCATTCACTCGCTTGTTATATTGTTTTTCTGCAATAGCATTTTTGGTAAATATGTTCTTTCAGTATAGCTACCCACAAAGGTGTTGAACAACACCTAAAGTGTCTCTGGAGAGAAAGCTGTAAAATTACATCTCCTTACAGGCCGATTAGTATGCTTGGAAGAAAATCCAGAAAATAACTTTATTTATCCTGTTTTGAAATTATAGCCGCAGAGAAGTAACTGATCCGTTTTCATTAAACAGAAAAACCAAAAGCCTCTGGGCACAATTAATAAGCACACAGGCACCCACCTGTAGTTTAAAATACAGCTTTTGAAGTCAGGAGGAGAGGGAACTGCAGAATTTTCTCAAAGGGATAAAACTGGAATATAAGATTTCTTTCCATTAGCCAAATGCATGAGGCAGTGGTGTGTCTGCTTCCCATTTTGCAGGTTGAACAAAGTCCAACAGGACTTGCAAGAATCATGGGTGCCGTCTAAGGAGGCCCAACTTCATACTTATATGCATGTATAATAAGCCCTTCAGGTAGGTTACCATATGGAACCCGGGTCACAGGTACTACATCTTCAAAAGTTTATGTAGACAAGACCATTTCAGCAAGTACAGCTTGTAATGGAGACATGGTGAAATTCATTTTTCTACTCCATAACACTTCCCCTTCCAGATGGAGGTTGGGGAACATAGTGCCAATATGGTTGTGCTATGGTCTGTGGCATACCTACGCATAGCTCCACTCTATCCCCTAAAACACACCATTTCATATTTCTGGAGAATCTGGCACTTTGTATTCCCTTCCTGTATTGCAATTGCACATTGAACGAGGTAAGGTGTTTGCGTCGTAAGTGCTTACATTATTTTTGTGTGATTATCACAGTGACAAAAAACTTTTTATATACAAAGAACTTATATAATCCCAAAAGTTACGTCTTGTAGTTTTGCCTTCATTTGATCCTGAAGGGATCTTCTGTTTCTGTCATTCTTCAGAGTAGGTTCCTTCTGCTTGTTCTTCTGGCAAAGCATGACTATGTTTTTAAGAATTCTGAAAACCAGTCTCTCCTGATATAGGTCCAGTCATTTTCAGGAAAGAATATAATAATGAAAATGAAAATGAAACTAAAATGCTAACCCTCGCCAATATTATGTCCCTTGAGAATCAATGCTTAGAAGTGGCAAAGATCCTTACCCATATTCACAAAGTTGCTCTGGCCACTATTTAGGCTTTCTCTAGAGATTTTTGGGAATTGTTTTAAGAGAGGTTCAGTTTCCAGAGACCTTGAGGTTAATTAAACTGTGTAAGGATATAAAGCTGAGCAGCATCCTTAGAGCGAAACTATTTCTTTATTATTGCTGATAATTTAAATTATTTTTTCCAGTAATATGATTCTCTTTCAGAGGTTACCAGAAGAAAAAAAAATCAGTATGTACAATAGGTAATATAGTATGTCAATTAACTAAAACACAGGAGCCTGTATATTTTCACTAGTATTTTTATCACACCCTATTTTGACAATTTGCTTTCAGATGTGCTATATATGTATATATTATAACTCTTATAACTGAACTTCTGAAAACCAGAAAAAGGAAACAATCTTTAGCATTATTTAACATAAAATGGATTAAATAATAACCAAATTACTAAACGTTTACCACATTACATTTAAATTTCTTTAAAGAAAGGCATAAAAACATGAAACATGTATATGTCCAATCCCCTAGCATAATGTCTGCTCAGCCGAAACAAGGAGTTAGTAGGATGATACCAGTCTTGACCTAAAAATGAAAGAAGGAAAGTTCCAAATAGCCTTAAAGTGTCCTTAAAATAAGTTGGAGTATTTTTCTGAAGACAAATGGGTGCTTTTTTAATACTGAAACCAACATAAGAAGTACATGGGCATCCAAGGAAATTTTGAGGGAGAGAGTCTAGGGCAGTGATGGCCAACCTATGACATGCGTGTCACAGGTGACACACCAAGCCCTTTTGGGTGACACACATGGTCACCCTGGCACCTGCTCATTCTTGAAGTGTACGAAATACCAACTTTCAATTGAAGATTTAGCAAACAAAATTCAGCAACAAAAGTTGCTAATATAAAGAATTGTTTGTTTTTGCTTTTAATAAAATACATATATCAAAAATATAGCTTTTTTACTTAGAGCTACAAATATCACAAAATTATGGATATTTCTAGATATGACACAGCACCCGAGTTAAGCTAGGTTTTCTTGTGAATTTTGACACACTGAGCTCAAAAGGTTAGCCATCACTGGTCTAGGGCAAAGCTAATAATCCATAGATACACAGTAAATTGAACTAATGGATTATTAGAAGATAACCCAGCCATTTCTGATAGATCTTGTAGCTAAACTGTTTATGACATTCGTAGACCTCTCTTGAGACTTGTTTCTCTGAAGTCTGCCTATTTGGTGCTCCATATTGTGTAAACATAGCATGCTGATGTCTTGTTGTTGACTTGCTAGAGGATGCAGTTTTATGTGTGGCTCCTTCCACACACAGCCAGTCTTTAAAATAATCAAATCGCCCATAGTGCAAACACAGATACACACAAACATTTGCCTTTAAGCTAATACAGTAGGGCATCAATGTTAGCCTTCATTTTAGGGTTGCCATTCACTACTTTAAGAATGATGTGTGTTACATTACATGTCCTGACATTTGGAATATGGATATAATGATAGGAATATACCAAAAGACAATATGCCACTAGATCATTCATGACAATATTATTTAGATACATTAGCAACAGTTTTCTTCATGGTTTTATATGGGAGTCCTACCTGGAGCTGGAGGTAATGGAAACTTTGGGCTTTTATTTACAAAAAAGATTAGAGTTACTTTACCATATGTAAAAAAGGACAAAGTTCCTTCTCCTTTAATATTTGCATTGAAGGAGAAACAAGTTACACCTGCTGAAATCCCCTCTTTTATGCAACTATTACAGGAGAAAAACTATGTCCTATTTTTCATTTGGAAACCCTAAAATAGATGCACTGGCAAAGAAGTCTTTAAAAATGAAGAGGAAATCATTTGTTTGTATGGCCAGAACCTGTTTTGGAGAGTTACTGAAAGTCTCACCTGAAGCTGATCCCTTTTAAGTTGAAAAAGTCTTCCCAAATATTTCATTAAAGGTTTGGAAATTGTATTATTTGTAAGGTAATAGTCAGTTTTCTACAAGGAAAAACCAGCATTAAAAAAGTGCAAACCAAGAAATTCCTTCTTCAGGATGGTTGTGAATTTCTCTATGAAACTTCTTCCAGTCTTATAATTCTAGAATTCTTTCCTAGTCTAATTAACTAGCTTTGTTTTTAATCTGCTTTTAGTTATTCACCAAAACCTGAAGAACAGATACAGGCGAGGAATGAATGAATGAATGAATGAATGAATGTTTCTGTACATCCTCCCTTAAAAAAAAATGAAATCTGGAAATTTGGAAGGTTTTTTTCCTGATAGGGTCAGAAATTAGCCCATGATAATTTTGAATGCTAAGAAGAAATGAATATAAACATACTTTCATTGCTGCAGTAGATATTTTCAATTATGTTATTGCTTCATATCCAAGTAATATTAAGTGCAGTAATATCAATTCCAGTTTCTTCAGAACTAGTCTGGTACGTTTAAAAACTAATTTTGTGCTGCTATGTATATGGAAGAAAGAAATGAAGCCTCTGTTTAGGAGATATTCTGGAACACTGAAAATGAATATTTGCATGTATGGCAATTTCTTGTTAGTGAGATATAATAGCTTTATTTGCAGGAGAACGATTTTGGGTAACTTCATGCACTGAAGCCTATTGTTAAGTATTTTCAGGATAATTTCTAGGAGGGATTTAATAGATGCGATTCTACCCAGTGCAATAAAAATGAGAAATTATCCTTTAAGAATTCTCCAGAGAATGTAATGGCTGTTGGTTGTAGTAAATAGACTTTGGAACAGTTCACTGTGTTTTTAAATCCCACTGATTTAATGTGTAAAACTAGGGCTGTACCATGCAAGCTAATAACACCAGTTTGGATGTAATATGACACCATTATTAGTGCTGAGAATGAGCTACAGCAAGCTATGGTGTTGGTATCTATGGCCCTTTCATTTGTGCTTACTTGAAGTGGGAAGCTAGCATAAATCTCTCCAGGTTACAATTTTTGCAGTAGAAAATCTTGTACAGTTTGATATCAAGACATCTGTGGGAAACCTTTATGTGGGAAACTTGTATAACGGAAGTTGTGCTTACAATTGGTTTGAACCCTATGCAAGGTACTCACAGTAAACTGCATGCTTGTGTGGATTAACTCTGGGAAAAAAGAATATATTTTCCCCATTTCAAGTTGGTAAAGCTTTTGCTTCCACTTTAGACTGTTGTCTAAGGCAGTGGTTCCCAAAGTTGTCTGGGCTACGACCCATCTAATATAAGTTTACCAACTCGGGACCCACCTCTAGGAAATTGAACCGTTACCAATATGAATAAAGGACTTTTCAAATGACAAACAAAGTTTTAATACTTTTTTTTATTACTTAACTTTTTTGATGTAATTATTTAATTATTTCAAATACGGTTAAATTTCCTAGAGGTGGGTCCCGACCCACAGTTTGGGAAACCCTAGTCTAGGGCAAGATGAATTTTGCTTTTTATACTAGAAATAAGCAAACTTCATACTATGGCCGTGTCTTCACGGCAACCTTATTTCACCTTCCGTAAACCGAGATAACAGAACCGGATGCAAACGCGAATTCGCCTGTTCCCATTACTTTCAGCTTAATCGCGTTCAATCTGGATTCTGAAGACGTACATGACTTGAGGGGGGACTCCAGTGGCTACTTTTTAAAAGCCGCTTTTCGGGGCTGCCCTGTCTTCTTCCTCCTGGCGTGAACATACCACCCATAACAGACCCCTTTGTGGAGCCTAGCTGGGTGGCTGCCTTGCCTGGATGGAGGAAAAATGGCACCAGCAGCCAGCGATTCTTTGCCCTCCTCTCCCCATTTCCCAGGGCACATAGCAGCAGCAGCAGCAGCAACTCAAACCCCCTTCACAGCCACAGCCTTTAAAACAGAAACTCCAGGACTTTCCTTTCCCTTTTTTAAATGTCAGAACTTTCAAAGAGCTAGAATTGTGCAAAACTGCAACATTGTTATTAAGGTGTGAAGAGGCTACATCGCTACAGTGTAGCATTAAGGACTGGATTTTTATAGTGGCTGTTTTGAGGGTGGATTTTTTCAATGAAATCACTATCTTTGGAAGCAAGCTATTGGGGGAAGGAAACCCTAAACATGCATTCTCATCCTTTAACACCGTATGGTCCCCACAGTAAAAAATGTAAAATGTTTCAAGCACAGGATCCGGAGTGAGACCTGTTGAAATCAGGATTGAGATTCACCACGCTCTGGGGTGGTTTAACACGGAGAAAGTGTGTTAAGCCAAACTGCCGTGTGGACTCCGAGGATTGGAAACGTTTTGAATACAAGATAAGGTTGCCGTGAAGACACGGTCTATGATTTATCAATTTTTGATTCAGCTTGCTTTGTAGTATTAATATGCTTAATTGCACTCAATACTTTAAATATTGTACAAGTGTACAAGACAACGTATCTTGAAACTAACCAATGCTTCTATTTTAGTAGTTTTAATTCAGAATGTCTTACCATACACAGGATGTCCAAAAATGTGCATTTATATTAAAAAGGAATATTTTCTAAGGAAAGCATCTAGATTCCTTCCTTCCTTCGGCCGATGTAAGGGCAATGGATGAGAGATACAGCATACCGTTATTATTTTGCCAAAAACTTTAGTAGGACATAAAGCTACTGAGAACTGAAGCATTACTCAAAGAAAAGGTTTGAGGTTAGTTTTGTAACCACATTTAGGCAAAAGCATAAATTAAAGCTCAAGAAAAATTGAAACAAAATGATATTTTGTGGCATTTCCCCTTTATCCTAAGTCACCTGCAGTTATCTGCTGGGTTAATCAGGTTTACCAAATACAGTGGTACCTCGACATACAAGTGCCCTGACATACAAGTGTTTTGAGATACAAGCCGCCGAGTGAGTGATATTTTGCTTTGAGATGAGAGCAAGATTTGAGATACAAGTATGTAAATACAGTACAGTATATAACAAAAGCAACTGAGGTGGTGTTTTGGGAGCTGGAATGGATTAATGGGAAAATTGCTTTGAGATACGAGCGATTTGACATAAAAGCAAGGTTACGGAACGAATTAAACTCGTATGTCAAGGTACCACTGTAGCTCCAATGCAGGCATACAAGATCACCAAGATTGCCACCAATTACTGAGTGTCATCTTGGCCTGACCTACAGCCAGGCCTTCTCTGCAGAGGTGCCACATTTTGGCATGCTTATCCCTTCAATATTCAGGAGAACTCCTTATTTGTACTTTAGGTCCATACTGAAGATCAAGACATCCCCCCGCCCCTCCAACTTTCTTTGCTGTTTGTTCGGCTGATTAGCCTGTTTGGATTCTTACCCCATCTACTGTTGTTTTAACTCTTTTTACATTGTGGTTAGAAATGTTTTTACTTCTATGCAATTTAGCTCTCACAGCCCCATCTACCTCACAGGGTGTCTGTTGTGCGAAGAACAGGAAGCTTTGTCAGCCGCTTTGAGTCTCCTTAGAGGGTGAGAAAAGCAGCGTATATAAGCCAAGTCTTCAATCTTTTTCCAGTACTTTAATTACTATTTCCCTGTTTGCAGCTACCACAGTGGCTAGTTCATTTCCAAAACTTTTTCACCACTGCAAAATTATGAGTAAAGAGGGATAAAAAAAGGGGAGGACCACTTTGAAACAGTTTCCTAAGATGCCTAAGGGGAGTGGCAGTCCTGGGCATTTTTGGAATTTTGCATGAAAGCCTTTCTTCTCCTTTAATCCAGGCAAGAAGCAGAAATCTCAGAAGCTGTGTGGGCATCAGAAAAGTCCTTGAAGGCCTGTGCCATGATGATGACTACCTTTGATTTAGGAACCAAATGCGGCAATCTAAACTTTTAGCCAGCTGCCCCAGGACACTCAAACTAATTCCTTATGCCTAGATATTAACCCCCTTCCCGTTGTTACAGGTTCATTGAGCATGGACATTCTTCACTGGGCGGTTTTGCATTTTCTTCTTGTTAGGACTTCTCCCACCAAAGTGAAGCCTTTTACACTTCTGTAAAAATTGAGTCCTCTTTACGTGAACACTTGGATACTTAATATTCACCGTTAAGAGGATGCTGGAACAGAGAATGCTTGCTTCACATCTGTCTTAGACTGTTAAAAATGAATTGCTCTTCAGGGCTGCTGTAAGGCACTTTGTCAGATAAACAGCTTTTTACAATCTGGATAATCATGTGAAAAACACCACAAGGCTGTTGTACAATAGCTGGTCTCTCAGTGTAATCTGCAGTGTATTTGGATGTTTTGTGCAGATATAGAATAGAAATATTAGAACATCACCGGAATACAATATTTTCTCTTTTAGCATACACACACCAATCCGCACTAGGGATGTAGTATTACTATAATAGACAATCTGATAAGAGACAGTGCTTTAAACTGCTCACTGCTTAACCAGCATATGAATAAGGACCTATTTGGAGGTTTCTAAGAATTCAGCAAATGTGGACAAATTTATCTATAAAACACTCAATTTCTCCATTGGTAAGGACAACTTTTCCCCATTGCATATTGTGATGTTGTTTAATCAGTATGCTGATCTTCATGATACATGTCTCAATTTGACTTGCATTGAAGGTGTGAAGTTAAATATAGTAGAGGTGCTGGTGCTAGCAGTGAATTAAACCTAATATAGGGTGTTTTCCCACTGTCACTAGAAGTAACCATTAAGTACCCATTAATGGGTACAAAAATGCCATTACGTACCCATTAATGGGTACTTTTAGTGACAGTGGAAAAACACCCCTAATTACATTTCTGGCAGGCCACTGATCCCAGAGCTAAGAAGTCTGAGAAAAACTGACGGATTTAATCTGAAGTCTGGGAAAAGATTGCTTAGATTTGTTCTTTTATTTGGTTTTTATTTGTATTTTATTGCTTTTGGCCATTCTATTATTTTATTGGAAGTAATTATTTTGGATTCTGGATTATTTTGTGGGTGTCTGAGGAGAAGGGCAATACAAAAATCTCCTTAAAAAGTATTTAAGATTACTGTAAGGCTTAGGCTTGTTTGGGTAGCTGATCACACATCAGTAACAGATTTGTGACTTTTGTGTTTGATGCACAGGAAGACTGATGCAATCTTATGTTCTTCTTTTTGCATTTCAAAGTGAATTTATTTCATAGTTCCTTGTTAATACTAATAGAACTACTACTACTAATAAAATGCAGCCTCAAGTGGACTTCTACTTTTTTTTAAAAAAAATTCCTTGCAGATTTTGAAATGAATCCTCAACTGACAAAACAATCCTCCCCACTAAGTTCACCCCTGAACAGAATATTAACTAAAACGTCATCTACTAATTTTTAAAGGCTATTATTGAACTGCAGCAGTGATTAGAATGCAGCCAAGAAAGCTGCAGCTGAGAGCCCTAAAAATCAGAAGAAGGGAAGACTTGGGAAAACAAGGCTTTAATGCTTTTGTTGGCCACAGAAGCAACCAGAATTGCCTTCATGTCTATTACTGCCCCCTCCACAGCTCATCCCTAGGTCTCATAGTGCAGCTTCATGGTAAAAAACAGCAGTCAAGTGAAACAAGATGGCGGTCAAGAGGAAACTGAAGGGCAGCCACTCCCTTGCACAGACTGCTTTCAGCTGTCTCTGCTGTTGGAAACCCGCACCCCGAGTCCGTTAAGAAAGGACTGCTATTGCACCCCAGGAAGTACAGTCAACGGCCCCTCCCACCAAGAAGGAACCTTAAGCCCCCTTTATTTGTAATTATTCTAAATGAAAGCGGAGCCCCCCCCCTCGTGAAGTAGTTATAGCTTAACCTATGGCTTACAGAGGTAAGATTTTTAGGAAATTGATTGGTCTCGCAAAGTGTCAATCCAGGCCCTGCTCTCCCTATGGCTCGAAGTCCTCTAAGAGGCGCGTCTCCGATCGGGCCACGGCGAAGTTGATTCGTCGAGTCGAGTGCCAGTCTCTGCTGAGCGCTTTCGCCTATAGGCTGCCGTCTCGAAGGGAGGATACTCGCACCGCGCCCGCAGCCTATGGGAGAGTCACTCCGGGGAGATTGACGTCCCGCTTGTCGAATCATCACTTCGCTTTCCGTCCCCGAACGGGCAAGGAGGAGGCCTTCCCCCCTCCCGCCCTGCTTGTAGCCTATGGGGGCCAGGCGCTGCTTGGACTGACAGGCCATCTGGCGAATCTCCATTATGCTTCTTCCGACCGGACGGAGTTTGGAGAATCCGGGCTTTCCAGACAAGAAGATATCAGCGCGGGGCGCACTTGTAGGGGAAAGTGGGGCTGGCCCGGCCCAGCCGGACGGGACGGTTGTCAGGTCTGTGGAACTTTGAAAACGCGCGCCGCGCCCGCGCCGCAAACGATTGAGAGAGAGAGTCGCCGGAGAGAGTCGCGCGCTCGGCCCCCGCCCTCCGTCGCTTCTTCCCCTAGAGCGCGTGCGCGTCCCCGCTCCCCCTGGCTTTCCTCTTGACCGCCATCTTGTTCTGCCTTGGGTATGTGTGCGTGTGTGTGTGTGTAGCTTCCTAGCAGGAAAGAAGGAAGGAAGGAAGGAATCTCCTCAGCCCCAGAGAGCCAGCAGCAGCTCCTCTTGCTCCCAGCCCAGCAAGTGGGAGCTCTCCTCATGAGGGATGCTGTCATGTTGGTTGTTACCCCAGGACGGAGGTTAAGTAGCAGCAAAGTGTAGGGCAGTTGGGAAAGAGGAGGCTGTTGTTGGCAAAGGTAAACCAAGGGAGCCGTTGTGTCTGGGGATACCTTCCTTTCTTCTTTTTTCCCCTCCTTCCTTCCTCGAATCCAAGGATTTTTTGGCCTTTCTGGGTGAACTTTCTCTCCTTCCCATTGGGCATTAGTATGAGCACCTGAGGGGTTCTGGGACATGCTGTGGTATGGAAGCGGGATAGATGGGTTGTCTATATTACAGGCTCAGGCCAAGGAGCCTTCTATTCTCTAGTTGGGTTTTCCTTAATGTAGGGTTGACTCCCACCTTTTTACAAAACGTGTCTCACTGGAACACAGAAGTAAGATGACTTAACTTTCTGCAGGGAGGAAATGTACAAGTGACATGTAGGGTGACAACATTTTGTTAAGGTTGCCCAATTTAGGAAATCATTGAGTTGAATGGGATATCTCATAAGGGTAATGGGGACAGTTCGGAAATGGACTCTTATCTGGGAATACTGGGTTTGATTCCGCCCTCCCCCATGAAGCCAGCTGGGTGACCTTGGGCTAGTCACAGCTCTCTTCTGAGCTCTCACAGCCCCACCTACCTCACAGGGTGTTCTGCTGTGGGGAGAAGAACAGAAAGCTTTTGTCAGCCGCTTTGAGTCTCCTTAAATGGGTTAGAAAAGCGGGGTAGAAAAGCCAACTCTTCTTCTATTTTGATTCTCAGTTTTAGCCTTGTATGTTTTATATGATTTTATCTTTTTGTAAACTTGATATAGCCATGTGACTAATCAATAAAGTTCAAAGAAAAATCGGGTGAAAATGGACGGCCTCAATTCTGAAATGAGGAAAAGTCCTCCATCAGAGTTGGCAGAAGCAGGGGAAAAGAGCACATTTTATCGGAAGCGGTGACTTCCAAAAATTGTAGTGTTCTGCTTTTGTTTCACACTTCTATGAATTCTTTTGATGGCTATATTTAAGCCATTTCAGATTAAGAAATAGCTAAGGTTGGGAGTCAGTAGATTTGCAAAATGATCGCTTTAAAAAGCTTTTACAACAGTGTACTTAGTTGACTAAGTTGCATGTAGGCTGTAGAATTAACCCAAGGCTGTGTGGATTGGATGCCTTGCATTTGTTTTTCATCTTTGCCGTAATGTAATTGTAAATAGCTTCATCCTTAACATTGGAAAATTTTAAAGTGTTTATTTTGGGGATTCTGCTTTTTTATATCTTTTCAGAGAATAGTGGAACCTGTGCACATAGTGTCTTGGCCCTCATGACAAGTACCTGCACAGAATGGACTTCATTGTAGGTATATTGCTTTTTACTGTTTGCTTGAGTATTTATGAATGAATTAAATAGCTGGTATGTGGAGTACTTTGACCTCACTTGAAAAGTGGTGAATACTTGCAAATAATGGTGTTTTCATACAGTGATCATAAGTTATCATGAATGCCCTCTGGAGATGGAGAGTATGGCTATGCCTGTCCTATGGAGAGGCATTAGATTCATAATAAAGTGATTTTCATTTTCTAAGCCCTTCTGGTTTGTGACTATAAGTAGGTGGGTACTAATTATACTAAATTTTTGGTTGCCATTGTTGAAAGTTCTTTTGGGAGTGTAGTGGACAGTGAAAACATTTAGGATACTCATGTCTCCGAGCAGTGTGTTCTCTGTCCTATGTAGCTGAACTGTCATAGAAGCTAGAAGCATTTTTAACTACTCAAAGAGAACATTTCTGTTTATGGAAATGGAGAGCTGATATAGGCTGAGGTAGCTGTGGCAGCTTCCTTGCAGTGTAGAACTGAATTATTAATAAATGAATGTGATTTCTTCCATTTTTAAGTTGAAATATAATCAGTATGATTATCTGTGCATCCAAGCTATGGGTATGGCTATTTAGTGGTGGCCCTTTCTTTTACAGTTATGGCCTTATTTTCACATTATTGCGAACATTAAATAATGTTTAAGATTGACATTTTCTGAGATCTAAACTTGGCTTGTTTATTTACACATATACCATGAAAAGGTAAATGTTGTGTCAATTTGTGCATTAAAATTAAGATAACTGGCCATCTACATCAATATTGTATAAATCTGTCAGATGTATGGTCAGATTAGTAGTTGTCCAGTTTACTTGCTTTAGTTGTCTGAAACCCCTTAGTCATTGTGTTTATTCTGACTTATATTTGACATGCAATAGGCAAGGACTTGAAAAATGATACAATTTTGTTGAGAATTTTTATGGAGTTTATTTTAAAGGGGGTAGAATTAAATGTAGAATGTCAGTCATGCATATATTAAAATATATATTTTACTTTTTTATTAGATTTTAAAGATACTTTACAAATTACATTTAAAAAAAGACTTAAGAAATAGAAAAAGGTAATTTGTGATCGTCCTTTTGACAATTAAGCGTATATCCATTTCATATCTCTTCCTAAATATTACAACTATTTCACTTCTTTTGACAATTCCAAGTTTCTAGTCATCCAATCCCAAATCTATCTATTTATATATTTTCTTGGTTAGAAAATTAGTACGGATTTCCCAGTTTTTAAGGAATGATGAGAATGGTCTTTCTTTAAACAATCATACCAGTTTGTATGTTTCTACCAAGTCTAGCACTGCTACTAACCAGTCTTCCAAATCATGTACTGTATTTTAAACCACTGATTTTTTAAAATGTTACTATAAGGTGTGTACACAGTAATGTTAGCTTTTGAATTAAGATCACATATGGTGAAATGAAAAGAAGTAGTAATTTTAATTTAATGTACTTTTATGAATGTTACATTTTTTCATTATTTCAGGATATTTTGTTTTTGACCCTTGAGCATAAGACATTCACCTCTTGGGAAAAACAAAGTTGAACAGGCTGTTGAAGAATAAACTTGTAACCTTAAACAGTAAGTTTTTGGATTAATTGTGGCTTTCAAACCTTTAAATGTAAGAGTTCCAGTTACATGTCCAGTTTTAATTTAAATGTTTTATTCTTTAATTCACATTTAACAATCACAACAATTTTTGATGAGTAAAATAATTCTTTCAATATCAGGCAGTAACCCTGAGAAATGAAGTGAGGTATGTGTGTACTCCAGCTGTTTTGCCGTATAGGCCACAAATGGCTAATGCACTGGCAGACAGATGAGTAAGTTTTGACTTTCACGTTGTAGATTTAGTAACTGTGATGCGCTTGTGTACGAGATTATTACATTCTTTGTTTCCTGTCAAGAGATCTTCAGGTGGAAGGAGGACTAAAATTACATAAAAATAAAATTATTATATTAGTTCCCCTGTTTAGTAGCTCAATCCCTACTATAAAAAGAGATGTAGTAAAATAACAGGAAAGGAATTTAAGGCCATGTCTCCATGCTGGCAGTGGTTGGAGCTGCTTGGAGCAGGCATCTCCACTTGTCCTTTTCTGGAGTGGAATGGTGTCCAGGATTGCCGTGGTACTTCCCTTGGGAGCACTTTTTATGCCCTTGCCCCCAATACCTCAGATGGGCATCACACACTTTGGTGAATGTCTTCTGATGCCAAAAATAGAGGTGCAGTGCCCCAGACGCTTTTTAGAAGCATCAGGGTATATTTCTAAGTGGAAACACAGCCATGGGGGATGGTGAAAATGAAAATAACGTGTATTGTAAAGTATCATATATCAGAAAGTTTTGACAGGCTTTTGAAACAAGGGAACTTATACGGCTTCTTGAAAAAAGGATTAGGAAATGGAAGATCAGAAAGTGGATAAAGAATGAATTAAGGGGTGTTTACCAGAGGATATTGAGTAAGGGCTGTGTTTTTATTAAACTGCAAAGGGAGAAGTATTATGGATATGGGCAATATAAGAAAGAAGAAAAGAGAAAGCAAAGAGGCTGAAATTTTAGTGATATATATCTTGCCTTGGTTGTAAATACTGACTGATGCAGAATGGCAAGAGAACCTCTCTTTTTTGCCAGACAGAATTTGTCCATAGTTGTGTTGCGAATGTTCTATAAATTGGAAAGAACACTAGACAGCACTATATGTTGGACTGGCTTTTGTATTGAGCAGTGTAATATGAAGAGGGTTTGTAAAGTTAGCTTTGTTGGATGTTATCGTATCATCTCTTTTCCGATTCCTGTTTATTTCTGTATGTGTGCTTGCATGTTGGATATTGCTAGTAAGGTTTGGTTTTCAGAACAGTTGCAGTTCTGATTGTTGCAGTGCAGTGTCCTATGTGTCTTTTTAAAGTCTTGGCTGTTGGAAATTCTGTGTCCTATGTGTCTTCATATCTTTCTATGTTCTTATGGTAGGTCATTGAGTCCTCCGTTACGTGAGCAGTTTCTATCTTTAGCAGTTTTTTTCTTATTCACATTTAGGATGTGGGAACTATAAAATAGTTAAGCAAGTCCATTTCTGCCTAGTTTCTTTTTTTGAGAAAGAGGGTTATGAACATAGCTGGGTAGTGGATATAAAAGCTGGATTATGTGCTACAACAGTAATATGTTGCTTCAGGAGGCAGCTAGTGGGAACAGCTTATGTGTGTGAACAGCAGCCATGAAGGAGGAATGTAGAACGTGCTCTTAATATTTAAGAGAGGAGATATTTAACACCAAGAGGGTCCTTTGAGTGCCGTTGTGAAGATTTCAGTTGTCAAAGCTAGTCTCAGGTTAATGCAGAATCTTTTTATTTCTCAATAATGGCAGTGTTAGCACACTTGCTGTTAGCATACTGTTTGAAAGTGAAACCCTGTATTGGTATTTCTTTTCCTTTTAATTATTGCCATTTTTATTTCAGATGTACTAAACTGAAGAAACCCTGTAGTCCTGGCCACTTCAGCACAAGAATATTTTAAAGATCAAATAATACAGTGACAGTATATTGGAGTATTTTAACAAAAATGCTGTCTGTGCAAGAACCATTATTCTGCATTCAAAATACAAGCTTGTTGCAAGAACATGTATTTGATAGAATTTACATTCCTGTCTCAGATACTGCTGATGAAAAGTCTATTACACCTCAACCCACGATTTCGGATATTCTTTCTTATGGTTTGAAAAATGTGAAGATAGAATTGCCCAGGGTCAGTATCCCAAACAGAGTGATCTGCAAGCAAGAAATCATTAGATACATGAAATTATTTCAATGTAAAGAGAAGCCTGCAGGAAACTCCTTTTTGCAAGCGGAAATCAACAAGGGAAATGCACAGTGTTCTGAGATTTATGTTCCGCATTATAAACCAGGACTGTGTTATGAGGAGGGATTGAAAACTTCTGCAAAAATACTCAATTTTAGCTGTACAAAATGCAGAAACAATATTAGATACAGTCCAAATGACTTGCAGAAACATTTTCAGCTCTTACACCACGGAGAGTTGCCAACGTATCCCTGTGAAATGTGTAATTTTACAGCAAATGACTTCCAGTCATTTAATCAACACCGCCGAACACATCGTAGCACTTTAGTAAAATGTGAAATTTGTAATGACGATAGTAGATATACTTTGTTGGACCTAACAAAACATTTTACATCTAAACATTGTATAAATGGGCATTTTCAATGTGAAAGATGTAGATTTGCTACCCAGGATGTAGGGACATTCGTACAGCATATTCATCGTCATAATGAAATAGGGTATAAATGTGACAAATGCCATCATGCGAATTTTTCAGAAGAAGGGTCTCAGAAACATGCTTCTCACTCTGGCACATTTCCTTTTAGTTGTCCGTATTGCAACTACATGGCTTCTCGGAAAAACTATCTTTTAAAACATTATATTACGTCACATGGAGACCACCTCTATGCAAAAGACAAAGTTGATGCAGGTAACAGTGAAAAGGTGAAATCATCCACAGGACTAAAACTTATCTTGAAAAGGTACAAAACGGGTGCTTCCAGGAAAGCTCTGTGGAGACGTAAAAGAATCACCAGCAGCAATTGTAGAATTGGGGAAGAGGCTGGACAGAGTGTCAAGCTCACTCAGCCTAAATCTGAAGTGCTAGTCCAGGCTGCCAAAGAATCATGCTTGCAAGATGACCACAGTCTTCTGGGTGAAAAGCATATCTACGGTGGAGGAAAGTCTCCTTCAAGAATGCAGCAACACAGCCGAGTGGAAGACGGCTTGAGTTCTGGATTGAGAGTGTTGAAAAAAGCTGTTCATGGCCCCACAGTGTTGATGGTTAAAAACAACAAAATATCTGTTCCTGCAAACTATAGTGCCAAATTCATGGGGTTTAAAGTGGTAGATGGAAAACAGCATATAGTAATAAAACTGTTACCTTCAGATAAACAAAGCACGCTGCCAGGAAAGAGAGTTGGTGGGACAAAAGAAGGGTCAGCGGGACCCCTCCGGCAAACAATTGACAGCTTCAGTTCACCTTTAAGAACTAAACATCATGAAATTAACCAACAAACGCCTAGGAACAGTTCTGTTCATTCATTAACGGCATCGCCATTATCATGTTCTAATCAATATTCAAGAAAAATAAAACAAGAATGTAAGAACAATTACATCTGGAATACACTTCAAACTGTTGTGCCTCCTGTTGTAGTAGGGAAATGTGCAAATCAACTGCCAGTGAAACCAGATCCTACTTCACTTCCCTGTGATTTTGTGGCAAAGGCTAGAAGTACAGATACAGTCTCATGGAGCAGTTGTATCCCTCAGGATCAGCCTCAGGTTCTGTCTTCTGTTGGTACGCGCATGCTTCATTATGACCCCATGAAAAAAGCTTTTCCTTCAGAACTGAAAATACAGAATGGAGAAATACATGGTGGCAATAAGTATAATAATCTGCATTGCTCAACAACTGACTTTTCCAATCAAGCACCATTGCCTTTCCATAATTATTCCATTTTGGATAGACTTAAAGGTCCTGTATGCAGCAGTTCTGTGCAAAGCAGGTGTCTAAGTGAAACCAATTCTCAGCTTCATCAAGCAACAGGGTTAAATCTTGAAAGAAGAGCTTCACTGCCTCCTCACGACTTTGTTGATAGTAGTACAGTTTCAGTATTTTCAAACAACCAATTCAGTTATGCCTCCAGTGGACAGCATGGTGTAGAAAAACATGATGGTCAGCGGTATTTGAATGCAAAAATGAATCAGGTGTTGGAGCACGTACCTCAGAAACAAGAAAATGTATGTAATGCAGTAAATACATCACTGATGCCTAAAATAACATCAGTTTTCTCACTTCAAAGTAATCAGGCATCCAACTATTTATCCCCTGAAGTAAACCAATCACTGCAAGATGTATTAAAAGGGCAACAACCTTCTATTCAACAGCACAGTTTCCTAAAAACTGGCTATGAGCACTCATTTCCAAATAATAAAATGGACTGTAAACAATTTGCTTGCTTCAGAGACTCGGCAGTTGCACGCAGTTTGACCCACTTCCCTCCTGGTTTCAAGAAAAAGCAGAATGTGAACTGCAGTCCCTCAAATGAAGTTGCATATCCTAGGAACGAAAGGCAAGGCCCGGTGACATCTTGTGGATCAGAAGGGACAAACTCTTTTTCAAGAACAGTTGATACTGGTGTGTTACTTAAAATGCAAACGAATTCAGTTGTAACAAAACACTTGGAAAAAGACAAACTGTGTTACAGAATCCGCAGTCCTCATGCTGTCCATTCGACTGATCCGGGACAGAAAAAATCGGTGTTGCTTCAGCCTCCTCCTTCAAGATTTTTTGTACCTTTGCGCCTTGCACACCAACAAGGATTGCCAGTTGTTTCAGGAAAACCAAACATGAGTTCGCCAGATGCTTGGGCAACAAAATGCACAGCCTCACCTTTACTTTTAAACAAAGCGCCTGGAATGGTTTTGACATTTGGCGGTGGTTCACTTGGGACAATTTCAAATGCCACTGAAAATAATTCTCAGGTTTTAGAAAGAACTGCATCTAAACAGGCGGGACCTGCATCAGAGATGAATTTTAAAACAGACACTTCTGGAAATGTTGAACGCTCTCCTGGTGTTAGTGTATGCAGTGGAGCATTAAGTGCTTCTTCCATCAGCAAGCCGCAGGAGAAGCAGCGCGAGACTGTGAATACAGATGGCAGAAATTCTACGGTTCAACTTCTTAGTGGATTTCAAAGCAGTAAGACTGCCTCCTTGGAGTCAGCGACGCAGCCTGATACTGGACAAGAACAGCCTGTTTATGCACTTTTGCCTGATGGCAGGCAAGCAGTTTTTCTTAAGTGTATGGCGCCAAACAAATCTCTATTACAGAACCATAGTACTTTTCAAGATACTGCTTGTCCTCAGAATTCTGAACCAAAGAAACCTGGAGCAATGCAGCAAAAGCTTTTTTTGAAAATTAAGACTTTTCCTGCTGCTGACAACTGTCAACCAGTTAGCAGCGTTGGGCCCTCTTTACAGTTCGGTAATATGCATTCCCTTAATACTCCTGCACTAGATCAGAAAAAGACATCTCTCTGTCCTAGCAATGCCTTATCATTTCCAGCAAAATTAATGCCAGCAAATGCCTGGTTAGCAAATGAGAAGTCACAAGATCCCTTTGCTTTTGTAGAATCTATACATTCCTCTAAGCATACAAGGGCCCGGTCACTAAGGAGTCCGTCTGATCCATTGCTAACGGTAACTGCAAACAAGGGGAGCGGCTTGGGAAGCCACATACCATCGGGTGCTATGGCAAACAAAATTTCAAAAGCAAAACGTTACCCGAGGAGAAGTGCTAAAATTTCCGATCCTGCGTTTTCACAGAAAATCAGGAATTTGAAACGGAAAGCTAAAGATGATCTTCAGGAACCCCCTAGAAAGAAAATCCTGCATCGGAAATGTAAAGAGAAAAATCAGACTAATGTCAATGAATTGGAATCTTTAATTCAGGCCCCTTGTAGACCAAGAGTGTCAAAAGACACTGTCAGAACTCTAAAACTGCTTCCTTTTAATTCCAAACAACTTATCAAATGTCCCCGAAGAAATCAGCCTGTTGTTGTGCTAAATCATCCTGATGCTGATGTTCCGGAAGTTGTAAATGTTATGAAAACCATTGCTAAATTTAAAGGACATGTGCTAAAGGTCTCTTTGTCCAAGAGAACCGTTGAAGCTCTTTTGGACCCAGCATACTACAGTGACAGTTTGTACATAATTACAAATGATCTCTCTCGAAGAAAACGTAGAATGCTGAAACCTGTAAGTCCTGTGAAAGAGAGATTTGTTTTAAAACTAACACTGAAGAAGACTAGCAAAAATAATTATCAGATTGTGAAAACTACCTCTGATAATACGCTGAAAATGAAATTTAGCTGCTGGTTTTGTGGGAGGATATTTGACAATCAGGACAACTGGGTAGGGCATGGACAGCGCCATCTAATGGAAGCTACTAGAGACTGGAATTCATTATGCTAATTTATTATAGTGAGTGAGAATGGTAAAGCAGCATTCATTTGATTGCAGATCATTGGGATGACAGCTTCAAAATTGTGCATTTTTTAAAAAGGAACAAATGTCACATTAGCACCTAAAATTATCTTGTATGAATTTTAATTTAAACAGCTTTGATTGCAGTTCAGATTGCATTTTCTACTACTATCATGTCATTTGAATTTAGAAAAAAGAATTTTCAGGGCGTTTTGTTCTGTATATATTTAAAAATCAAAGTGTGTACATATTTTTATACTTCAGTTATTTGCTATAAAATCTTGCACAGGAATTGTATTTTTCTGCTCTGTGCATGCACTAATTTTTTTTTCAGCGATACACAGCTATTGCCGTATTTTTCCTTGATCTTTTTTAAAAAAACTTTCTTTTCCAGGGATTGAACACTGTTATTAGCAAGTGCCTAAAAGATGTGAAGCAGTTTACTTTGTGTCAGCTGTATAACCATAGGCCCACAAAAGGCCAGGTTTTCTAACAGTTTCTTTTAAACAAAGCCATATGTGAATGCTTTAAGCTATTATTGCTATGCACATGACACTTGTACTATTTCTCTGCAGTTTGTCTACTTTCTTAGTGAAGTATTTTTCATATAAATAAACATGTTACTGTGTTTAAGCCTGATAAAGAAATCAGTTGAGAGTAAAATGTATTTGCAACATGTACGGTGCATTAAGAGCATTCCAAGTGGATGTGTGACATCCCATTTAATTGATAAATTTTTGTTAACAATCTGATTTAGTACTTTTGCTACCAGATGAATGTAAAGTATAGGCAGGGGCATTAGACTTGGTACAGATCAGATCCAGTCTTTATGTGCAAATTTTTCTAGTCAGTGTAACTTGCTTTTTCTAAAGGAGTGTTTTTATCAGGATTTTTAAAGGAAAAAAAAAACACACTGATGCCTCATAAATTTGAATTTCTTTGATTGAGACAAATACTTTTGTACCATGTTGGTCATATGTCTTGTTGAAGTCTTGGAACCAAATTTCTCCACATTGCTGTGTGAAAGCAGTAGTGTTGATTCAGTTTTATTGTACAGTGTATTCTCTTGGTCTAGAGCTGATTTTAGCAATCCACTGGGTTGTTCATATGCTACTTACTGGCAGATATCCTAACCTGGAAAGTTGCTTATGATCTGACCCTGTTTTCAAAAAAGGAAAGTCAGTGCTTTGAGCTATGCTCCAGGACATTCCACTTCCCCAAATTAAAAGTAATAGTTGTTCTCAGTCTTAAGGTTCTCAGATATGTACAATAAAGGCTGGATCAGGTGTTGCTGATTTGCTTTCTCTGCCTCTGCAAACTGAAAAGGTGGAGGAGCATGCCCACATCTCAAGACTTTGAAATCAGGTTGAAGTTTGAACAGGCACTCTGGGTAAATGACCTATGTATACATAGAAATCACAAAAATGAAATTTGGGTGCTGGAAGGAGAGGGAGTAACCTGGGTGTCCCATTACTTCAGTTGCACTATTGTCGTCTGTGGAAAAACTAGCCTTACTGAATAATGGGGACTGATTATTTCATGAAAAGAGCAGGAAAAATGTGTAAATGGTGGGAACTGATTCTCTAGTGAAAGGAGCAGGGGGGGACGTGTAATGAATATTAATATGCTCAAATTTGTATTCCCATCTTCAGTGTTTAAACAATTCTTACAGAGTAAAGTATCTCAGGAAATGTGTATTTTTTTTAAGCAAATGGAATTCAAAATTACCTCTTAAGATCCCCCTGCACATGCTTGGTGTTAATAATAAATTTGTTATATGGACCTACTCCTCTATTAATTGTATTGAGTAATTTAAAGCAGCGTAAAACACAGGATTTTCCTGCAGAGTTTTAAAAATTTCTGGTATAAAGCTATAATTGATGCTTGGTCTTTGTTAATCGCTTTAGGCATGGTACAAGGGAGTATAATACAGTGTTACTGAGAGTATTTTATAATTATAGTCTATTTCCACATGTGGCCTCAGTGGCATTCTGTTGTCAAGACTGGGAAGAAGCTTTAAAACTTTGTTTGGCATTTAGAAAGTGAAGCTCTAATCTTATATGGAAGTAAATTTTACACTGAACCCAGTAGCACTTACCAGCAAAGAATACCAGGGTTTGAAGGATTAGAATGTCAGTGGTCTGTGTTATCTCAATTCGGATATTCATTTTGCTGAGCATTAATTGAATCTGAAACTCAAATTGATGATTATATAGTAAATACATATCTTTAAAAGCTGACTAAATGTGATGAGTTAGGGTTGAGGCAGAATACCTAACTGTATGCAGAAGTTTTTCTTTTCCACTCAAATACTACTCTCCATTAAGCATTCTAGATACTGTATTTTCTGGCGTATAAGACTACTTTTTAACCCAAGAAAATCTTCTCAAAAGTCAGGGGTCATCTTATACGCCAGGTGTTGTCGTCTTATACGGCGATTATATCCCAAACTCTATATTTTAACTGGAAAGTTGGGGGTCGTCTTATACGACGGAAAATACGGTATATATATTAATAGAATGTAAACACATTTATAGAAGAACAGTATATCAGCTCCATTTCTACATGAAGTCCATCATCTTACATCTTGTGAAAGGCAACTGTTTGCAATAAGAAGCTTTTTCTATCCTTGCAAGTTCCTTGTGTTTCATGAACCGCTAGAAAATTAGGAGAACCACAGCATAAAGAGTACATAGCAGAGATTCAAGATGACTCATGACGCATGTTCTAGCATCAATCACCTATATTTTCAATAGCCTCGCTTTGTACAAGGAAGCTTCCTATGCAAGATCTTGAGGTCTGGCCTTAAAGGCTCACAATCAAGAAAAGTAAAGTAAGTTGTATGCATGCTGTGAATACTGAAAAAGGACTATGCAAGTGGGTTCATTTTCAACAATCTGAGAAGCAAATGCACTTTAAATGTAACAGATCTATAAACAAGCTACATCATGATTGTACATTGCATGGTTTTTAATATGTACATACACAATAACAAAAGTTCCAACTAATGCAGTTAAAGCCAATAGAAATCACTAATCTCTTCAAAACCTAAAGTCCATTTTTTTGCTTTGTTCATTTTGGCACAGACTTCTCCGTTTGGCAGATACTGAATTTTTATCACAATGTTAGTGACTATTTGTAACTAGTACAGTTCTTTCCCTTTTCCCAGACAAGAAAAAAGTGATTTTGTTTCCCTCTTGAGTTGGGAAGTTATTCAAGTGTGTATATTCAGTGCTGGTGTGACCGGAAGACCACGTCATAATTGAATCAAGCAGTATCTTCCAAGGCTGGGCACTGCATGAAATTAAAACATTTTTTTAGTACTCTGTGTGCATTTACTCAGTATGGTTCTCCTGTAAAATATCTGGATAAAATTATAATTAGACTTTGCCTCCTCAGTCTTATATTCTTAGAAGATAAAGGCTGGAATACTTTTCCACAGAGCATCTTCATGGCATTATGAAACTCTGATAATGTGTTTTAATTTAGTAGAGTCTTTTGTGTTGTTCTGACTGTCAATAAGAACAAGAGAAGTCCGTTGATGATTTTCTATGATTTCAGCCACGCTGTTGAAGTGCTGTTGAGAAAATATATGATATAGCTTAAGCCATACAGATCAAAATTCACATACTGTTCATTCAAGAAGTACAAATTCATCATTTTAGCTCTAGATGTTAGCTTTAGTATTAGATATTCTGCCCTTAAATGTTTTCCTGTGAGGATTTTCTGTGAATTTGGATATCAAATTCTTACCACAATACCTAAAATAATTATGCTGAATAGAAGCAGTAATTTATTAAATTCTTTGTTCTGGAAGAATTCTAATATTTGGAAGTGGGAACTGTTAGCCATTTCAGACTATATCTAAACACTTAAATGTTTGAATTAAAAACACCTTTACTTTTTTTTTGTTCGTTTATTATAATCAATAATAGGATGAGAGAATATTCTGGATTGGAGTTTCCCCCTATTGTAAATTTCTAATAATACAGTCCAGTTTGGTATAATGCCATTTTAGGGTCTCTTCCTGTTTATAAAGGTCAAATGAAATTGCTGCCAAGTGCATCAACATTCATCTAATCACCACTGTCTCCCCCAAATTAGATAAGCAAAGCGCGGAGTTAATGATTGGGGTTATCGGTCAAAGGGACGTCGTGTGTATTGAACTATTCATGGCTGATGTTCTTTCTATCTCGTAGAAGAAAATGAGAATGAAATGCTCACCCCTGCTTACAGCTCAATTTTTTGTGGGGGAAGAAATTAAAAGGATTTTCTTTGATAACCAATATGGTGATTAATAGACTAGTCTTTATGATAACTTATTTGTGAAACAGTTACTTTTGGGGTGATTAATTACTGCAGAGGCTATATCTGGCATTAGTAATCAAACCTCGAAGTTTTAGGTTGTGCTCAAACATAACAAAACGGTGTCTCAGAGATACCTCAGAGAGACTGTGTGTAGCCCTCATGTTCCCACACCTTTTCTAATCCACCTTTTCCAGCACAGAATGTCATGAGAGGAGGGAGGAGCAGAATGGTGTGTGAACAATCCCACATTGAAGCCTCTTTGTCATCTGAAAGGCACCTCAAAGATGCTTTTCCCCCCTGTGTGTGATCACAGCCTCAGAGCAAGTTCTTTCTATAGTCAGCAAAACCTCAGTACTCCATGAAGTTGGGTTGTATGTGTAGAGTGGGATTCTAGAGAAGGAAACAACACAGGCCTCATCCTATACAGGCTGAGATCCAAAATGTGTAGAGAGTACAAGAATAGACATCAAGTTCAGGAAGCTGACCAAACATTTCTGAAGGAGTCTTTTTGCTTTCTGGACTTCTGATAGAAAGCCAGGGCTTGGTCACTTTTAGATATCTGATAGGTGGGATTCAAGCAGTCTTTAAACAAACACTTGCACAAGGGGTAGCAGAAATGTTTGTGTAAGGCTATTAAGTATCTTCAGTCCCGTTTTTGTTCATAAACGTGTTTCCGTTTGTGCAAGCACTGGATGTATTACACTCCTTATGTGGGACCTGGATGCACCTTAAAATAAGTAGAGGATAAATACTTTTTCTCTTTAGTTTTGCACAGCATTAAATAGACTTGATAAATGACTGACTCTTGTGGTTTTATATTTTTTTAGTCTTTAAGTTACAAGTGGCTGTTAAAGCCTCCCTCCCACCTACTTTAATGATGTTTTGAGGCTTAGCTGTTAAAAATAATAGTAAATTGGCATCCACATTTTAATTAGGTCTCCCTTGGATTTGCATCTCCTAATTTTCTATTTAATTCCTAGAATAAGAGATGCTTACTGTGTTACACTGTTAAATAATTATCTTTTTAAAGCCTGCCTATAAGGATTGTAACGAAAATGTCCATAAAGTTTAAAAATAAGATGTAATTACTTACCTCCTCTCCACTTTTTTCTCTGCCCAATGCATATTGCTTTGTTGATGCAATAAATCGGATTGGGATGTTATATACTCTTTTGTTATAAAATACAACTAACGTATATGGTTGTTTGGAGTCTTGTCCAGAACTTTTCCTTACTAAAAATGATCCATCCTAAAAATCACACAGGAAAAAGCAAACAGTAATTAGGATTGATTTTTCAAAATACTTGTTTCCTAATACTTCTTTTCTTATATTTGGTATCAGAGATGAATCTGGGTCATATGCAGTACAGCTCTCCCAAATACTAAGCTTGGGTTTTCTACACTTTGCAATGCTCATTGGCACCCTCTGTTTCTGCCCACATAATTAACAAAGTTTGATTCCAAAATTATCTGATGCAACATCCACTGATGTATCAGATGCTTGTACAAATGCTATGACTGAGGAAATGGCTATTAATACTGCAGTCTAGCTGTGGTTTATCATATTGCATTAATCCAGAAAGTCTGTTCGGAGCAAAGAACCAGTTCTTTGAAGTGCAATTTCTGTCTAACAGAATTTCTTGTCTCTTAAAAGAGTATTGTTGAACAGATGCCAGTTGTATCTTGCTTTGGTCCCATTTAGTTTGAGTACTCCCTACCTTCATTTCATCCTTTGAATCAACAGTACAGTTCAAGATTTCAAGACTATGAAGACAGTATTTTTCCAGTACTGTCTATTATAGTGGTAGTATATGCCCCAGTTATTTAAAAACAGACTTTAACTATTCCATGCTTGCATTAAATAACTGTATGCTAGTCACTCATTCCAAAAGAAGTGTTTGTGGCGCCTTTTCTCAAGTTATACAAATATTTCACTGAGCAGGTCTAAATTTAGTTTTGTATTTGCATCTTTATCCCACCCTATACCCAAAAGTCTTAGAGTGGGTTACAGCAATAAAAACAAAACATAAAATGAATTGTACTAAATGGGTGTTTCCAGCTCTATGAACCATAATGGAACCCCCCCCCCTATTCTTTATCTGATTTTATTATGATTTTATTGTGACCTGCCCTTAGACCTTTGGTGCATTTGTAAAACTCAATATAATCATCCTGTTCTTGTTTTTTTGTAGTACCTTGTTTGATCTGTATAATGCATCCTCTGCTACCTTGCGATCGCTGGAAGCCATATACCACACTTCACCATAAACACCAGCATCCTGTGAAAAGGAGGGATGTTACGAGTTCACACATTTTAAAAAAAGTATTTGCAGTGTTTTGACACACTAATCAAGTTCAAAATCGAAAGATACTGTAGTTCTAAGAATATGAGCTTTACCTGAATAATAAAATGCATTTGTACCCGTAGAGCTTTTGCCAGGGCTTTTGTAGACGTCTGTGTATCATTCATAAACATTTACATTTTGTAG
This sequence comes from Aspidoscelis tigris stejnegeri, assembly GCA_023333525.1. Lineage (NCBI taxonomy): Eukaryota > Metazoa > Chordata > Lepidosauria > Squamata > Teiidae > Aspidoscelis > Aspidoscelis tigris. The sequence continues at coordinate 81,361,473 of JALMGA010000002.1, read as the reverse complement.
AATGATAGGCTGAAGTGGGGGGATTGTGATAAAGCTGAAGAGTGAGACTGAGGTGAACTTCAGTGAGTCAAACCTACATTGGCTGGTCTGCTTGGTGAGAACCAGCTTGTTAGTTTGAGCAAACTGAGCCGGCTTGTCAGAGTTAGTTCATGCTGATCCCTGCTAAAATCCTAGTTTTAACTGTCCACCAGTCTTGAGATTTTATTGAAGGCTATTTTAATTAACAGACCACAAAGTGATCTAAGCTATCACAATGTGATCAGAACTATTGCATAAAGCAGTTTCAAAAATAGTGATTTTAGGGTTAGAAAAAGGCACCAAACAGCTGGGTTTTGGTATTATAAGTACCAAGGAAGGTTTAAAACAAACTGTTTGGTGGGTTCCCTTGGAATCTGTAGCCTAGGACTGAATTATCGCAAAATTTGAGGGCAGCTATATAACTGAAGTTAAAGACAGTAGGTAGGGATTGCGATAAAGTTTGTATTTCTTAATGCTGTGGTTACTGACTCACAAAACTACCTATCAACCATATTTCCCATTCATAAAGCATAAATCATATTTAAGTCCTCCTAAAGGAGAATGTTAAGCAAGAATGTATTTCAAAAGATGTAGTTTTAGCTGTGAACTGTATCAACTGAAGATTTTCAGTGGCTGAAAATCAGTTGAATCAGGACTACCCTGTTACCTTGATTAAAACTCATCGTATACCTGATCTGCTGTGTTAGGCCCTCCTTGCATGTTACTGCGTGGAATATCTAAGCGGTTTACAGGTTCTGGTGGTTCTGGAAAAGACACGTTAGAAGTAAAATTACATCTAACTGGCTATTGCGTAGGCTGCATTGTCACATATTTGAAAAAGCAGATTAAAACACTGACAGTGAACACATACAATGAGGGTGCCTGATACATCTCAGAGGGAAGATTATTCCATAACCTGGGGCTATAACCAAGGATGCTCTCCCATGTATTGCCCTCCCCCAAACTTCTGTATGTGGTGCAACTGCCAAGAGAGGGTCACTGGCGAAGCTCTCAAGAATGCCCTCCCGTGTACCCCCAACTACTGTACGTGGTGCAGCTGCCAAGAGAGGGTCATTGGCAGAGCTCAGAGCACAGGCAGCTCTATATGAGACAAGAGGATCTTTAGATATTGGGGTCCAAGCTGACCTTATAAATTAACAATACCTTGAACTGGGCTTGGTTGCAAATAGGCAGCTAGTGCAGTGCTGGTGTGATGTGCATCTGGACAGCAGTGCTAGTTAGTAGTCTAGCTGCTACATTCACCAGCTGCAGCTTCTGAACTGTCTTCAAGGGTGGCAGCACATGGAGTGCACTATCATAATCTAATCTGGAAGTTACTAAAGCATGGATCGCTGTGGCCAGACTATTTCCCCCCCAAAAAAGTTGTAGCTGGAGAACCAGCCGTAGTTAGAAATAAATACTCCTGCTCACTGCTTCCACTACTCACTGCCCACTGCTTCAAGTGTCAGTGCAGAATCTTAAGACCACCCCCAAATTATGTAGCTGTCCCTTAATAATGGCTGTAAATATTCTACTCAAATTATATAGTCTTGAAAACCATGATAAGATCGGTTAAATGAACGATCGCTTACTTAAGACCGGTGGCTTCTGAGGTAGTGGTCTGAAACAAATGAATAGGAGTTAGGGAAACGGAGGATGGCATTGCAATTCCTGACTGTGATTTAGCTGCATTTCACTGACCCCTGTTGTTGCCAAATAGTTCTTAAACTCCCTCTCAGCAGTAACTCTTAATGAGCAAAGAAAATCGGAAGAAAGCAGCAAGAGGCCATGCAGAAGACGAATGACTTTTTTTTTGTAATGAGTTGCAATATTTGCTTTTCCTTGGGTTAAATTAATAGAATGTGCCTTGATTTTCATTGAGAAGAATTTACTTGACCTTTTTACAGATGATCTTATCTGCTAGCTGTTGTGAAGACACAGAATTGTATTGGGGAAATGGAACTGCTCATGCAGTTCTTTTCTTTTCCAACTGCACCTGAATTCCATTCCTGAAGGATTAGGGGGTGGTACAGAAGTATAAATTCTGTGCATTTAAGTCCACTCAGGGGCCATCTCCACACTTAAATGTGGTTGATCGGGATTAAGGAGTTCTGGATCTCCAAGATCTGGTCCTCGCTCAACCAGGTCTATCAAGTTTTGGATCTATATGGAGACCCCATGCATGGGCTGTTTAGCACCAGACAGCAATGGGTGCTAAATAGGGTTGGCCTGCGGTTGGCATAGCATGCATCCTGAGGCCCCGATAAGGCCCAAAAAGGAGGTTCTGCCAGCAACTGGCAGGTTCTGCCATGATGGGCCTGTTGAATTGTCAGTCACGAGTCACTTCCAGTTACAGTGGATGTGACAGAAAGACTCAGCTACATAGTTGTTTATGTAGCTGCTACGTAGGTTGTGGTCAGCTAAGTAGACCTCTATGTAGGACGTGTGGGCCTATGCAGGGTGTGTGTAGAGGGGCAGAGCTGGAACTGGCTGGCTGCAAATGGCGGTCTCCAGGCCTGCCCCTGGACCACCTTGGCCCAGTATGTATGTGGAAGCGTGCTCTGAAATCCGGTCTTCATGGCGTAAGACCAGATTGAAGACACGATTAAAGTACCCGATTAACTCTGGAATTCTGCAGCGTTTGGCAGATGACGCAATCCCAAAGGGGTCTTAATGGATCCCCTAGTGCGGAAAGTATGTAACAAGGCTGTAGCAGCTGGTGTGCCAGCATTTGTCCGCATCTCCCCTTTGCCACCCAGAGGTTGGCTGCTTCTTTTGACAGGGAGAACAGGCAGATGTAACAGATTAAAAGTGTGCATGAACTGCATAACAGTAATGGGGAAGCCAAATTATGGAAACAGATGGATACTGTACTTAGCAGCATCCATTAAAAAAGTTTGAAAAGTGCTAGAAATGTGTTTGCAGCTATATGTCTAATGGAATGTTAAGTCTTAGTGTTACTATGACATGGAGGAATGACAATATAGAAGTTGCTAATGCAGGGTCATTGGGGGATCCATTCCCACTTCTGTTCTAATGAATGCTTCCACCCTTATGGACAATTTAATTTAAACTTTTAAACTAGCAGTTAATGGCCTGTAACAACACATACACACGCAGAGAGAGCAAAAGAGGAGCATTTACTTCTGAACACTGGAAGGAATGGGTGGAAGAGGAATATCATGGTTAGACCCCCGGCGACGTTCAGCTGGTATAGGTTTATCTGTATTTAAAAAAAGGAAGGAGAAGCTTGATTAGACAAATGCTAACAAATGTCAGGGAGTGTCTGGAGCTCAGTGATAGAGCAAGCTGCCTGGAAAGCAGAGAGTCACAGGTTCGATTCCCAGTGTCTCCCTGGAGTAAGGCATGGCAAACCACTTCTCTATCCCTGCCAAGAAAACTGCATAGAAGTGCCCATGGAAACGTCCATCTAGTCAGTCGATTATGGCTTGGTGGTACCACCACCAACAAAAACAACAAATGTTGATTATGGCTGAGTGACATTTGTGTTGACACCAGATGTTCCACATTCAGCTCTGCTAGAACTGTAGTTGTGGAACACGTAGGTACAGTTTTTAAAGTCTCTTAACATTTTAAATATTATTCTGTTAGTATTAATCTCTTAACATAACACATGAACAAGAAAATAGTTATGATGGAATGTAAAGTTCAGGCACATTCTCAAGGCTTCAGTTTTTCAGGGTTTGGCACTGAGCTGAATTCTGCAGAAGACGAACCAGTTTTTAATACGATTATTATTCAGTATTGACAATAATACAACTTATAACCAAAAGGAATAACATAGTGAAATGCTAGGATGCTTGATGTTTTGAACAACAAATAATTTCAGAATGTCAGCAGTGAAAAATTAATCTAAAGGTTAGAGTTCATGCCTATAAGTTAGTAATGATGCAATGTGTTCCTAATGACGGAATTAAGTCCAGTATATCTCTGCTATATATCACTGAAAGAATTTGAGTGTAATGTGTCTCCTTTCGTTTGTTATATCAGGCTCCTTAGAGTCAATGTTTCCCCCATCCTTGATTTTAATTATTCTTTGTACACCACTATGAGATTATATTTGAATGGGAGGTGGTATATAAATCTTTTAAATAAACAAGTTTTGGATTACTGAGCAAAACCACCACAGTTGGTGGTAAATCCCTAAGGCATTATAGTTATGCCAACTGATGGCATTTTAAAAATTACTGTATTTCAATTCTTCAAGCGTAGAGAAACCCATAACTATAGCCTCAACATTTTTGCCAGCATTACTCAATTTTATGATGTCACTTTTTCTTAGAATAGACTTAACCATTTTCTTCAGCTTGGGCTTGCAGAAGAAGGAAGAAGAAGAAGAAGAGTTGGTTTTTCCAACTTTTCTCACCCATTTAAGGAGACTCAAAGCAGCTGACAAAGCTTTTCTATTATTCTCCCCACAACAGAACATCCTGTGAGATAGGTGGGGCTGTGAGAGCTCAGAAGAGAGCTGTGACTAGCCCAAGGTCACCCAGCTGGCTTCATGGGGAGGGCAGAATCGAACCCGGTATTCCCAGATAAGAGTCCGGCTCCCTAACCACTAGACCAAACTGGCTCATTTTAGTTGTCTTCCTTGATTAACCCTGGCACAGTCTTCATTTAATACATACTGTTGTAGTTTTAATATATGTCTGGTTTTAAATGTTGTTACCCGCCCTGAAACCTTCGGGTATAGGGCAAGACAGAAATTACAAATACTAACTAACTAACTAACATTGGAATTCTCAGGCATTCTCCTATCATTAGCAACCACAGTGACATTATGCCTGCATCCAGACAGGATGTAAAACCTGAGTTTATCTTGATACTATGCTGAGATTGTTGATAATATTTTGTATATCTCTGGCAATGCAGACAGAGATTATAGCAGAGGAGCAGAAAGCTTGTGCACAGAGAAGCTTGTTCCCCTGAGATCACTCACAACAAGACAAACCCTTATGGTTCTTTCCAAAAGGAAAATGCTTTATTCTTCAGTGCGTGCAAGTATAACACTACAAACCAAGGAGAAACAGTTGCATGTAGGTATGAAATGAAAATATTGTACAGCTTAACATTCAGCCTCAATCTCTTGGACATAAACAGTCCTGTAATGGTTACAGTAAATATTCAATTATCTCTGTTAACACAAACATCAGAGTAACTAGAAAGCAATTCAATAATACAGCAACTCTGCAACACTAACACCCTAACACTGTAACAAAAGCATAAGGACAACCTAGTCTTAGTTATACCCAACATTGCAGGATAGGTGTATGTTGAACAGGTGTGAGTTATTAAGCCCCAAGGGAGAAAAGCTATTCCCAATAAGACACGTGCAATAAGACAGCTTGCATTAAACAATAGGGCAGCTATACAAGCCTCAGGTAAAAGCAGATTCTGGAAGCACATACCATGGCCTTAAAGGGGCCCGAACAGAGATTGCCACACGTGTCCATGGTAATCCCTATGTAGCCCTGGGGATACTGAGGTGCCTGAATGGACACATCGTGCCATTGCAGGAGCCAGCATCCACACTGGTAAGCACATCTGCTTGTCTTGTGCTGTTGCCCTGCCATCTGGGCAACAGTGATGATTTCAGAGGCACTTCGCTTCAGAATATTGCCAAATAGTGGATTAAGACACTAACATCTGGAGACAGCCTCTGCTCCTTGGTGGAAGAATTTCTTATGACAGGGAAGATGTAGAATTTATCAATGGGCTCCATAAAGTCCAAAATGACTGGGGGCAGGCATATTTTTGATCAATTGGTGAACTAGCTTTTTGTTATAGTTTTAAATGTTTCTGATACTGTTGTTTTCACAATTTCATTGCACTGTTCCCATCAGATTTTTAAATGTGGAGCAGGAAGGGTTTTACTCAAGAAATAGTTTACCTTCAGTAATAGTTAGGTGGTCTTTGTCTGGCAGACTTGATTTCTACAAAGACACAAAAAATAATTACATCTTGGCATGCCTTTATTAAAACAAACCCACAAAGAGACAAAGGGCCTGTTCACACTTAACAGTTACAATATCATACTAGGCTGAGGTGCGGTGGTGGCCTGGATGGGTCTCCTATTTGGCCAGCAACAATAGCCATGGCAACATCTGGTGTGCAGTCAGACATTGCCATGGCGATCAGGGTCCTTAGCACACTGCTAGGTCTCAGCATTAAGGTCTATTGGTAAAGTGGGATAGGCTGCCATTTTGGGTGTCCTTTCCCACTTTATGCTCTGTCCTGTGTGGACAGAGTGTGCTAAGAAGGAGTGGAGCCTCTCTTATCTCACAGTAGCATGTGGACTGGAGGCCCCTGGACCCTTTCCTCACACGGGATAATATCTCATGCAGGAAGGCCCTCAGTCTCAGGTCAGACATTACAAATGGCTGGATCCCTGGATTCTTTTCTGTTTTGACGGATTTTACTAGACTGTTCAGATAATAGTGAGACAGCCACCTAATATCCATCCATCTTTAGTAATAGCTAATTTTCTTGTGTTAACAACTCCATGAGGAAAATCAAATTGCATCAAGAAAATAAGCAACTGACTTTCGAAAGCTAAATTGCTCCCTTGGTACCTTGGCAAAAAACTGCTTATGTTTGGGTATCCACGCTCAGGTGGTATATGTGGATTGTGGGTTGGGGAGAATCCCACTTGTTTGAAGCACTTAAAAGAAAAACCTGCAGTCAAAGTCTCTTCCTGGTTTCTGTGTGATAGAACCATTTGTTTTGTAACTGAATAATCTTTTCAAACAATATATTGAAAATAGTAAATGCATTGTTAGACAACCCTATTAGCCTACGTATGGGCAACTTCCCTCTCACCCACTGCAAATAAAATGTAGCACATATTAAACAATGTTTACTTACTGGTGGTACTGCTGGATTCAATGGTCTTTTACTGTATGAGAGAAAGAAAAGTTACTATCTTCAGCATGTAATCTTGCATGCTAAGGTACAATTGTGACAGCTGAAGGGACTTTTGCGCCACAGGGAACTCTTATTCCTCCCTTTCCAGCCCTTATACCAGTGATGGCCAACCTTTTGAGCTTGGTGTGTCAAAATTCACAAGAAAACCTAGCTTAACTCAGGTGCTGTATCACATCTAGAAATATCCATAATTTTGTGATATTTGTAGCTCTAGTAAAAAAGTTATATTTTTGATATATGTATTTTATTAAAAGCAAAAACAAATAATTCTTTACATTAGTGACTTTTGTTGCTGAATCTTCAGTTGAAAGTTGATATTTCGTACACTTCAAGAACAAGCAAGCACTACACGCCCAGGTGCCAGGGTGACCATGTGTATCACCCAAAAGAGCTTGGCGTGTCACTTGTGACACGCGTGTCATAGGTTGGCCATCACCGCCTTATACCATATCCAACTTCTGCAGAGGATACTCAAGCAAATGGGCATCAATTTGGGCAATTAATGAAAATTAGGAATTCCAGCCATAGACCATCTGATCTACAGCACAAAGTCAGAAGCTCTGGTTCCTGCTAGATTTCTTTTCTCATTATGTCTGGTACTGATGGAAACTGGAAGCTAACATCTGGAAGATACGCAAAGGATCTACAAAGTAGCTCTGCTGTAAAGAATGTATTCATTCATTTATACGATTCATTACCTGCAGTTTATATTGAGGAAATAACAGCTCCTGCCTAGATTGATTTCCATGTAACCAGAGTGTTTTACGTATGGCTACAATGACTGCCCAGTGTATACCCAACAGACATCCTATGGGGGATGTGTGCATTCTGTCCACATGGAACTCCCAGTGCTTGTCTCTCTGCCCTCAGTATGGAAACGTCCTTTTACACAGATCCGGTGTTTTAGGAATGTGCACAAACATAAGTTGCCTGGCTTGGTTCACCCCCAAAAGTAAAGTGACCAGGCAGTACAAACCAGCGAGCAGTTTGGTAAACCTGGCTTCATGAAGCCACTCATATCCCTGGCCCACTTCCGCCTGGTCTTGGCTAGCCCACAGCTGCTGGGTGCATGTTTCTTCCTATATGGGTCAGCCTGCTTGCTTGGTTTATTTGGCCTCCCGCAGTAGCTTATGTGCACCTCCACTTCTTAGAAGCCTGAATGGTTTGAGACCTTGGAGGCATATATAGTCTAGGTTAGGCTACTGTCAACAGTTGCACTGTTCTCCCAGTGCTGGTTGGTGCATTTCTTCTTGGAAGTACAAAAGCATAGATACTCCTAGCAGTTAGTTGTTGCTTCTGCTTGGTAGAAGACCTTGAACGCAATGGATCAAACTTAAGGCCTTCAAGGAAGTAATGGCACTCATGGTCCAATGGGAGGGCTTGTGTTCTTTCAAAAGGCACAGAAGACTGACCTGCCATTGAAAGAAATATGTGGCTGTCAGCAGCAGTCTGACCTGAACCAGCAGGAAGATGAGGTAAGGGAAGAAGGTGAGGAGGCTGGGATCTTGATGGGGGTTGGTCATAGGTGCAAGAGGAAAAGGGAAGAGGCCAGGTATGTGCTAGGAAGACCACACAGAGAAAAAGAGAAGGGTGGAGGCTGTGGAATGAGGAGGGGAATTGAACTGGACAAACCGTCAAAATCCTACACACTAAAGTTGATTGTGGATCACTTAAACCTCCCTGGTTTTCAGCATATCCTTAGGACATTCATAAATGCAAATCTACAGTACATGTGCAAATTATGCAGAACGGCATTAAGGCACCTGGTACACTCTTATTAACTTGGACAACTACTGAATAAATAGGCCATAATACATGGATTATGAACAGAGGTAACAGTACTATCACTTACATAATCCTTGGAAATGGTGATGGGACTGTAACAGAAGGAAACTTTAATTCTGGAGTGCAGTTACTGCTATGATCTAGAAGTTTAAACACAACGCTTAATGTAACATACCTAAAACTTAGTGGTTAAAAAACAGAAATATTTTACAGTATTTTTAAAAAAGTCTCTTGATGAAAGTACACTTAGGCCGTCTCCACTCACGCCTCTTAAAACGGTTTAAAAACGAAACAAACAAAAAAATTCAAACACTGATTCTGGCAGTCCCCACTTCAGTGGCTTTAAATCGCTTTAAATCAACCCCTCTGCTGTCCCCACCCAAAACGGTTCAGAATTGCATTAGGAAAAGGGAATCTTTTCTTTCCCCCCTCTTGCCAGCCAGGGCCTCACCTCCTGCCTGCCAAATGGATCCTGCAATGACCTGGCAGAGGGTGGAGAACTGCAACTCCCCCCCTCCCCTCCTGCTTTTGCAAAAGATGTCCTGCCAGTCCTGCGCACACACAAAAACACTTACACCTTCCTCCCCTTCGCTCTCCTCCCCTCCCCATCGCCAAAAGCACCGGCTGGTATACACACGCACATAAACTCAGGACTCGTGCTTTTTCACTTTTCCACAAATACAGAGGCACCTCCAGCGTGTGAAAAATGAAACTTTGTTATTAGTGTAAAGTGTGGAGTGGGTGAACTGCTACATCTTATCAGGCTGAATTGTTACTTCTCTGCTGAATATGGATCTGGCACTTTAACAAATCTGACAAGGGGCTGGTCCCTGCGCAGGGTGAAAGCCCACTCGTTTCATGACGTATTTGCCCAAATACTGCTGTAGCGTTCCCACAGCAATAAGGAAGAAGCATTTTAAAAGCAAAAATGGAAAAAACCACCTGAAAAATCAGGGGTTTATTTATTCCGGTTTTTAGCCAAATAATCCTCAAAATACACCTGAATATTGGGAATGGGGACAAAGAGGATCTAAACAGTTTCTAAACCGTTTTAAAGTGGCAATGGGGACTCGGCCTTAGCATTATTGAGGCACTTAGAAGAACATGTCTGTGTATCATAAGTACTCAACCTCAAAACAGCCCCCTGAGCTAAGATCAACCAGGGAGTTTCCATTGCTGAGTGCGGATTTGAAATCTGGTTTCCTAGGCTATGTTCACACCATAGCAGATTATACTATCTTACTTGCTTCCACTCAGGGTGAGGTGTGTGGAGTCCTTATGTCATGTGCCTCATCCCTTTACTCTCTCTGATGCTGGGGAATGAATGTTCCCCAGCTTCAAAAAAATTTTGATCCAGAACTCAGCCATTTTTGGTGCAATGGAAATTACTTCTGAGTGGATTGTGGCAATGGTAAATTGCTTGCATGGCTGCCATATAACTAAATAGTAGTGGCTTCAAGGCAGTGCATACATTAGACCATGAGAATATAGAACTATTGAATCAGGCCACAGCCCATCTGGACCAGCATCCTATCTCACACAACAGCTCACCAGTTGCTTCTCAGTATCTCAAGCAGAGGACAAAGGCAAAGCCTTTGTCTACTCTTGACTCCCTGCCAAGGCCTTTAGAGGCATCTGGCCTGCCTCTCCAACCTGGAGGCAGTACCTAGGCATCCATTCTAGTAGCCATTGATACACCTGAGCTCCATGAATTTCATGAATTTATCTAACCCTTTCTTAAAGTTCTCCAGGCTGACTGCTGTCACCATCTCTTCTGGTAGTAAATTTCATACCTTCAGAGTTGTTTTCCTCACTCTATGGGAAAGACTCTTTGGAGAGTTCTTGCTGGTCATCACGTGCCCTTGATGGAACAATGTACATTGAGGGATGCCTCTGGCGTACAACAAATGCATCCATCAGACCACCAGATTTCTTCTGTCGCCTATATGAATGCAGCCTTGATCCAGCATTCTAACCACTAGTTTCTATACTGTTGCTGTCTTCTATTGTATTTGAAGAGTTTCACAATGCTACTCTTAAATCTCAGCAACTGTTCTGACAGCCAGTAGCACAGGCAGCTTAGGTGAAGAGTGGGTGATCTGCCAAGTCTGTTTAAGGAAGAGACAAGAATCTTCACACAGACTTCTTGATCTATCTCTTAGTCACCATGTTAGATACTTATTTATAACATGTGTGGGGCAGAGTACTTGTCTCCCAAGCTGGCCTTTGTTTGCCTCTAGCCTTTAATGTTTAATGTCCCCTCAGTGCAGAACATACTTACTTTCACTATCTTTTGCTCCAAGGCCATCAGGTTCCTGAAATCAAAATGCAGCATTTACTTATTAATTTACTTACTTATACTTACTTACATTTCTATCCTGCACTATACCCGGAGGTCTCTGGGCGGGTAACAACATTTAAAATCAAACATTGTTAAAACAACAACAGTATGGATAAAAACAATAGCATCGGCAAGTGGGAAGGGGAAAGTGTATCCCAGTTTAACCAAAGGCCAGGGCAAAGAGGTGTGCCTTCACTGCCTTCCAAAATGTGTATAATGAAGGTGACTGACACACCTCAAGTGGGAGACTATTCAATAGCCTAGGGGCCATCACTGAGAAGGCCCTCTCCCAGGTGCCCACCCCTTTTGCTGCTAAGGGTGGTGGACAACCAGGAGGGCCTCCAGATCTTAAGGCATGGGCAGGTTGATATGGGAGTAGGTGTAGATTTGGGAGCTGAATTTGAATAGGACGTACAGTATTTAACTCTAAAATGCTTCCCAAAGAAATAAGCTTGATAATGATGAAGAAGAATCAGGAGTCCATCTCTGGTAGACTGGATAAGTCTTCTTCAGTTCTTATGTCATTAATTGACCATGAAGTGAAACATATTATAAGTGTTGACAAATTCTGTGTTGTTAACATCAAGCAGAAGCATACAAGCAATGGATGGAGGGCTCCTTGCCTGTCCTCAATCAATCCATGCTCACTGTACTTTATTTCTTTAGGTCAACCTGCCAGTTAGCAGCAAGTTTCATTAAGCAACCTGCACACCTCCTCATCATTCATGTGACCGGGTGCGGAACAGAGATCAGATGCTGCCTGTCCCCATGCCATTCCCAGTAATGCGGGCTGGATGTGGGCTGGGTCCAGATACAACTGTCCCCATGCAAACTGCGCCAAACCCCAGCACAGGGGGAGCAGTGCCATCTCCTCTCCGCCCCCTCTCTCATCATTAGAAGCCAGACTGATGTTACCCCACCCCTCTGCTGTCTGCTGCAAATGCCACATCCCCCACCCCACCCCCAATTAGCAGCACAGAGAAGCCAGGACTGAATGGCAAAAATATCATTTCGGCTTTAACACCATTTGCTCTCAAAAAATCTCAGCGGTTATGATCTCCTATGCACAGGGCAGGAATGGCGAGCACAGGACATGAAACTCCACCTCCCAATGACCCGAGAGCCAATCTCCTCAAATAGCCCAGGACTTGGCTCGGCTCGCAAAGCAATGCATGCCGGGACACCAAACCATGATGAGACTTGTTTTTTCCAGTACCAAATTTGGTCCTGGTTTGGTCGATTTGGTCTGCAGAATGGGGACGCCCCTTCCCGACCCCTATTTCGGTTCAGACCAAAATGTGCATGGGGACATGCCCTGAGTCTCATGTAGGAAAATGCCTTAGTTTAGGTCAGTGATGGCGAACCTTTTGAGCTTGCTGTGTCACATCTAGAAATATCCATAATTTTGTGATATTTGTAGCTCTAGTAAAAAAGTTAAATTTTTGATATATGTATTTTTTAAAGCAAAAACAAATAATTCTTTACGTAGTGACTTTTGTTGCTGAATTTCATTTGCTAAATCTTCAATTAAGTTGGTGTTTCACACACGTCAAGAACAAGCAAGCACTACACGCCCAGGTGCCAGGGTGACCAGGTATGTCACCCAAAAGGGTTTGACGTGTCACCTGTGAAACGCGTGTCATAGGTTGGCCATCACCGGTTTAGGTCTAGCATTGAAACTCCTTTTGAATTTTGAGCTAGTGATTAGAGTATTCTGTAACTGATAGAAAAAGAAGAGAATGAAATAGTATTTTTCTGTGTAGCAATGTGTTTAAAACCCTCAAGAAAAGGTGTTTGTTTCTTTACACAAAACACATTGGATCCTTCATTATGGTCTTACTCTACAACAACTTGGAGGCAGTTTTTCAGGTTTTTGCCCCTTAGGCATCAGCAGTAGCTAATGAAGCCAGGCATGTGGCTATGTACTTACCACTTTTGGCAAAGGACGGCTCCTGGGAAGCGGCAAAATACTTCTGCAAGGCATAAAGTCTTTTGATTACACTTTGCTCCCTTACTTGCATTAGATTACAGTCATTAATCCTCTTTCTCTGATGCTCTGAGGCCGTAGGCTTTGAGCAGGATAGAAATATGGCACAAAATATAATTTGTTTTATTCTGTCAGGTGTTCTGATCAGAAAGAAATTCACAGGAAGTTTACTTGGAGTTGGCAAGTCTAATGTCTGGTCCCCCTCATTTTTGAAGATAAGAATATTGTTTCAGCACAGCCAACACCCACAGCAACGTGGTGCAATGTTCTTCAGTCCCGGTTAATCTACCTGGCCAGTGAAGAGCAGTGCAAGATACTGTTAAGGATATGAAGTTTATTGCTTCAAACTCTTGGTAGAGAATGCAGAAGTGCCTTCACGCAAAGAAGATCCCTTGTTTACCTCCTGTGTTCCATACAATGGCCTAGCAAAGCAATTTGAGCCAGCCACAGCTCTTTAGACCTAAAAAGCTATTTAAGTTCCTGTTCTTGGCTTCCCCTGCTGCTCTTTTTTGCAGCTGGAAGGAAGTTGTGTGTGTGTGGGAATCATTTACTGCTCTGGCAGAGGAGAACACTCAGGAAGCCTGAAATTGTCTTGGTTGCCCAGTTACTTCATTGTGCAGTCCCATCACCTCCTGTGCAATCCCACATGGCTCTTTCCCCTCCCGACTTAAAAAAGGTTGGGAAGGGGAAGCCAAAGCCCGGAGAGCTGAAGTAGGTCTTTATAGCCATTTATGCATTCTCCTAACCTTGTTCCCTGGCAGGGCATTCTGCCCTATCACAAAATAAACAACCTGTCCCATACTGGGATGGGATGCTGCTGAAGTGGTTCAGCGTTGTCTGCATTCAGACAGCCCATCCCACTCCAGCCCTGGCTTCTGCTGGTGCCTCAAAACAGGGCAGAGGCTTCGCCGTTTCTGGGAGGGCCCTATCTGTGTGGCACCACTTCCAGAAGGGCTTCCTGGAGTGCCATCAAAAAAGGTCCCCTGTGGTATACTAGAGTGTGGAAAGGGCCTATATCTGCTTGGTGTAGGGCAGTGTTTCCCAAAGTGTGGTACGGGAAGAGTTTGGTGGGGATCACATGGGAGTAGGGGTTAGGGGAGTTGGACTCTTATCTGGGAATACCAGGTTTGATTCTGCCCTCCCCCATGAAGCCAGCTGGGTGACCTTGGGCTAGTCACAGCTCTCTTCTGAGCTCTCACAGCCCCACCCACCTCACAGGGTGTTCTGTTGTGGGGAGAAGAATAGGAAGCTTTGTCAGCCACTTTGAGTCCCCTTAAATAGATGAGAAAAGCAGGATAGAAAAGCCAACTCTTCTTCTTCTTCTTCTTCTTCTTCTTCTTCTTCTTCTTCTTCTGCTGCTGCTGCTGCTGCTGCTGCTGCTGCTGCTGCTGCTGCTGCCGCTGCCGCTGCCGCCGCCGCCGCCGCCGCCGCTGCTGCTGCTGCTGCTGCTGCAGATGGCATGTCCCCCTGGGCCAGTATATCAGGCCCAAGCCCTTTGCACTGGTGTACCAGAAACTAGTTCTAGAACTGTGGTGATCTTGGCCAGTATCAGTCCCCATCATGCACTGATGTGCACTGTGTGGAGGTTACCTAACTCTCATCAGTTGCATCCAGCATAATCAATTAGGAGGAATAATTTGATTTTATTATTACCACTGAGCTACCTTTCTCCCACTGAGATAAATACGACATGGCTACCTTCCATTTATCTTACTAGCAGTCCTGTGAAGTTGAAATAGACAGGAGGAGACCATGGCTATCTGTGATGTTTCATGGGATTTGAACCTACGTGTTCCAATTCCAGTTCCAAACCGAATGCATGTGATTCTCTGCAATAAACTGTATGTCCAGACCAGGGCCTCTTTTTGTGACATAGCTTATAAGCTGGCTACAAAGACATTTTAAATATGAATTACAAACCTGGATGTATCTGGTTTATAGGACTCTGCGGTTGTGCTGCGTTCTTGAGAGAGACTTCCATTTCCAGGTCTCTGGGTAGGCTTTGGAGGCAAGGGTTTGGAAATCCTTTGAGAGAAATATAAAAATGCTTTTCAGAGGCAAATACTGTTATATTCTGCAGGTATACTGCTCAATGTGAAGGGGACACTTTGAGGTAGACTTAAAGGCGATGGGCCAGCTATACCAGAAATAAAATCTGCAAATTCTTCCTTGACAAGCAGCCTTATTTATCTTTCTGCAGGACTCCTAGTAATTTACTAAAGGAAGGTGGGTATAAGATGAATCGCTAACAGGGATGTGCATGTTTATTTAAAATTCAATAGATCCCCTTCCAATGTGGTAGGATTCGTATTTGGTATGAATGTTCAATCCTATACGAATCCCATACGAATCACTAACATATTCCATACAAATCCCATATAAATGTATAAAAATACATTTTTAAAAATACATTATAAAAATATTATAAATACATTATAAAAATATTCTATTCCAATTTGAATGTCTTAATTTGGCCAAATTTGTACAAATTTCGAATGCTATGAATATTGTACACACCTCTAATGGCTAATACTTAGTAGCCATGCAATAGATCTGCAGACAAATATATTGGGAAATAAACTCATGTATACTCATTCCTTGAATAATGCTATGGTTTGGTAGCCACAGAACCATGGGTGATTTCGCACTTCCCTTCCTGTCCCATGGATGGGAAAGGTGTGCGATAAACCAACATTGACTAGTGCTCGCACTAGCTGATGACAGCCCAGCCCACGCATGATCGAGCGCTTACCTGTGTTCAATTGCCAGCCTACTT
The DNA here is from genome assembly GCA_023333525.1 of Aspidoscelis tigris stejnegeri. Lineage (NCBI taxonomy): Eukaryota > Metazoa > Chordata > Lepidosauria > Squamata > Teiidae > Aspidoscelis > Aspidoscelis tigris. The sequence continues at coordinate 81,345,621 of JALMGA010000002.1, read as the reverse complement.
CTCTGCAGGATGCCGCCATCTTAAGTGTGGCACCCTGTGCGACCATAGTGCCATCACTATGGTGCAGTAGCGTCAGGTGGTCATGTGAGCTGCCAGCACACTTGCATAGCAGATGACCTCCTCAAATAGCAGAGGTGTGAATGGTCACCTGCTGGATGCCGTCAAGTAAGTTCCGGTTGTGTGGGGTAAGGGTTAGTGATGATGATTGTAAGCTAGTTCGTGATTGGTAAGCTAGTTCATCATAGGCGAAGATCTGGGAAGGCAGGGGGCACTTGTAGGCTGTAAGAGCCTCCTGCAAGTGCAGATACACTTGCCTAGATGTTTACCTACTGTGAACTATGGGCCGAAGTGCAAAACACCCAGACGTAGTGCAAGACTGCCTTATACTAGTCTTTACTACCTCCTTTAAAGTGGGAGCTGGGAAACCATGAAGTCTACCAATGGACATGAATGGCACTGTAGAATGCTAGCGGGACTGTGGATGGGTGATCTGGTCTCCAGATGTATGCCAGTGACACTTCTGTAGGCAGCTTCTGCACAATTCCTGAAGACCATGCCAGCTGCCACAGGGGAATGAGACATCCGTACACTGAAACAGTGAGCGTGTGTCAGCAGCTGGCCTGCTTCTTGGCATGAAATTGTCACCACACGGTAAACCAATGAGACACTGTTTAAAGCAATCTCCTGAGTGTTCCTAGATGTGGGCCAGTCCAGTCATCCGCCATGTAGATGGCTGGACTGAGCTAAATTGCATGCAGGGTCTAGTGTTATTTTGCCAGGCAAGCTGTAAACCCTCTCTGGCCCACAGCCTTGGAAGCCAGGGTGGCATGAAATACAGAAGCAGGCTTAAGAGGCCTAGATTACTGAAATTTTCCAGAATAGCATTGAAAAAGGGAAGTCATATTTTACCAACTGTGTAGAAGCAAACCTGTGTTTTTTTAAAACTAGTTTGTTCAAAAGGGGACTGTATCTTATAATTCAGGCAGCAGGCATCAACGCTAGAACACAATAAGCAAACAGATGTTGAAATTGAGTATATCTAGTTGCCAGGAAGTACCTTCCACTGATTCAGGAGGCAGATAAGCTACATGGCTGAAATCTTGCGGCCATTTTCTTGAAGGATATTCTCCCTTTTTGTTTCACCTCATCTGTACTTCCTGTCATACTTCTAATGGAGTTCTAATGTGGTCTGTAAGATGTACTGCAAGTCTAGTGTGCCTTAAGTACTGGGTACAGATGGAGACTCTTTTATGGGCTCCTAAAACTGTTACATTTTCAACCTAGAATTAAATGGCGTGGTGGAATTTGCATAATTACCTGGATAACGGAGGCGATGCTTCCTCCTGCTGGGATAACGTAAACTGTAGATTAGTATTCAGAAGCAGTGTTTTAGGTACTTTCTTTAAGCCTCAAAGTTCCCTTCCAGACTAGCGGATTAAATCCACAGTTAGAATAAAAATCCGCAGCTTACCAGCTTCAAATTGATGACTCACCACGCTCACTAAAAGCAGCCTCTGTAGTTTCCTGCTCAGAGGCTGCGAGAACTGTGACTGGCGCATGCGGTCACATGGGATGAGGCGCGCGTCACGTGGGATGGGGCAGCCAATGGGAGTTGGGCTGCAGTCTCAGCTCTCGTTAGCTGTTCTCATGTCCTGTCCCAATTGGCAGGAAACTTTGAATTTACCTGATACTGCAGAGTGAGGGTTCATCATTCTGCAGTAGGTAAATTCTCAGTAGCGGCGGCATAATGTGCTGCCACTATGAAGTATCGGGCGTCAGGTGTGATGCCCATGCCCCATCTGAACATCGGAATGAGCAGTATTTGTAAGTTTGGACACAGGCAAAGAGTATTTTCAAACTATATCCACAAGAGGGGAAGGCTGTATTTGCACTGGAGGCTGGTAAAGCAGGATGCTCCAATCCAGAATAACCAATGGGTCCTATGCTGGGAGGGATTGCTCCTGGCCTGGAACAAGGCCATCTGCACTGGGGCAGCTTGTTCTCATGCCAGCTTCGGAATCAGCACAATGGAGCTCCAAAGGCCAGGAATGAACCACCTTTGGGGCTGGGGGGGGGCACTTCAACAGCACACCTTTTTGTTCCACTGAAGTGAGTCCCTCATGAGGGAGGTGTGCTGGTCACACATCTCTGTGGTCTGGTAAACCATTCCTAGTTCACCAACAGGCCTTAAAAAAAGGTCTACTGCTAGAGCGGACCAGGGTGTGCGTGGATAGAACATACTAGGAGGGGCAGGGCTTCTCTGGTTTGCAAGTGAAGTAACATCCTATCACTATGCAGAATATTAGGGAGCAGCAAGACATATTGGTTGTCTGAAACATAACGTTTTTCACATACCAGACTTGAAGTGTATAAAATTACAGGCTTTGTCAAAGTGCAAGAGAAATACCATTCTTCAGCTTTTCTACAGTTTGAGTAGACAGCACACTCCCTGTGGTCTGGTGATGGAGGCCTGGCCCGTTTTTTTCAGAAGTGACACTGGGAATGGGCATGCCAGTTAAAAGGCTCCAGGTGGGAACTGTAAAGGCCAAGAACTTCCCTTCCTAGCCTTCAGAAGCTGGGTTATGCCTTTGATCTTTGCATTAGGCAAATTTATGGATGACAGATTTTTCAATGGCTGCTAGAATAGACGCCTAAGTACATCTTTCAGGCTAGGGGGACAATCAGGATGTCTCTAAGGCCACTTGCTGGGATTCGAGAGCATGAGAAGATATGCCCTTGTCTCTACTTGAGATGCCCATGGACAATTGGTGGGCCACTGTGTGGGAAAGGATGCTGGACTAGATGGGCTGTGGCATGATCCAGAAGAGCTCCTCTTAGGTTCTTATGACTGGGGCTGGGCTGTCTGCAATGTGGACAGCCCTTGGAGCTGATTATGCATTGCCAAAGTCCACAGCACTTTGTGGAAATGGCCAGCGAGGCTAACCTCTATGGTTTTGAATAACATAACACTGTGAGCATGTGTGTGTGTGTGGGGTGGTGGTGGTTCCATGAAAGCACTTTGAAATCTGCTGTTTTAGAGACATTCTGAAAAACAAGCAAATGGTCCTAAGTGGTGGCAAGCTTCTACAGGAAGAACATCTTACCTCTTCCTCAGGAATTTCATAGACATCTAGAAAAAAAAAGGACAAATGTCTGAGTTTAAGACCCACCGTTACTATAGATCATGTTAGTAAAACTGTTCTGATCTACTTGGCAAAGAACAAAAGCATGCAAATACAAGGCATTATTAATGCTCACTAGGGGGCAATGTTTTATAGTCTTAGGCCCTGTTCCCAAGCAATTTAAAGTTTTCTAAAAATCTTCTTTTGCCTCTGAGCACCCCCATGCCAGGCTTTTCAACGAGCTTCCAGCGCTACAATAGGAGGAAAACCCACAACAAAAAAAGTGCACTTTAAAGAAGAGTTTCAGTGCTCTTTTTGGAAGTTGCAGGTTTTCCTTGCAGCATTTACCTTGGGGACGCTCCGTGGCAAAAGGGGCGGGGATTGCCGCCTGCACACACAGCAGTAACACATTCACACATCTCCCAGAACTGCAGCAGCTTCCCTTCCCTTCCCTTTCTAAAGCTCAGAACTTTCAAAGAGTCAGAATAGTGCAGAACTGCAACATTGTTGTAATTGCTATCAGGTGTGAAGTGGGTGGATTATTGCTACAGTGTAATGGATGCTGTACAGAGTGGATTTTGACAGTCAGAGGGAAAGTGTTGAGAGTGAAGTCTTGAGAGAGATTGCGTGGCCGATGGCTGCAGCCGCTGCCTTTGCCAGGGTGGGAAGCCATTTCGGGAGGTGGAGATCTGGGAGACGAACAGAGAACTGATGGCTATTTTTCCTTGTCAGGGGTTTCTTTATGATTGTGGCCGTGCAGAGCGCAGTCCCTCCCCATTCCCGCCGGCACCCTATCAACAAGAGAGGGGGTGGGGAGAAAAAGACGTGGACAAAGAAAACACGCTTCCGTGGAGATGGAAGTTGCGTTTAAAATGCGCATTTTGCTGAGCCTCATGCAGACGCTTATTCCGGAAGTGCAGAGCACTTTTAAAGTCCGCTTGAATAGAGTGACGGCAGAGGGAACCGAGAGAGGCAAATAAGTCTTTTGGGGATGTAGCCTTAAAGAAGCCAGCTGACCTTAGATAAATCTGGAATACGGCGTCTAGCTGATAGAGTATCTATTCCAACAGCAGCTTTGGGTATAGAATACATTTAGAAATCTTTATCATAAGCCAACAGGGAAAAATAAGAGGGATTTCTTGAATTCTATGAGCTTCAGCGCTTGCTATTTTGGAGAATATTAGTAGCTCAGTGTTGGTGTCCTGGTTGCTGGAGTTTTCCAAACTGAGTTCACCATTTGCAGATGTTTTGTTACCCAACCATGAAGCAGCTTTCGTGTAAATATGTTTTCTATTCAGGTAGTGAAACATCTGCAAATGGACTATGTAGCTCAAAGAATTTCAGATACCCTCCATAAGTTCTAGAAGGCCAAATACTTCCCATTTTTGTCCTACAGCTTGCCGTGTTACTTTGTGATTATTCAAAAGGTCTATGAGATGTGGTTAACTTTTAGTCTACAAACTGGTAGATGGATGGGAAGGAGGGTTATATTTTAGTCTTTACTTTTGTGACCTGCCTTGAGACCTTTTGGTAAAGGACGGGATATAAATTCTTACATAGTACATGCATACTAATACCAGGTAGTATGGTCTGAGAGAAAGTGGCATATCTTTTGGAAGGAAAGGAAAACACGGCAGATTCTGGTGTGGTGAAGCTTTTGACAAATTACACCTGGACCCCGTGCAAAGATCAGCTCTGGAGATCTAGGGGAGGGAGGGCATGGGTGGAACAAGGTGAGACAGTCCTTATTCCCTATTCCCTATCAACAGCAAAGGCAGGCCACATACTTTCCTACTGCTCTGAGTAGCTTGGAGAGGGGATTCTACAACAGTGCGCAGTCAAGAAAGACTATTCCAGCTTGGAGAGGGGATTCTACAACAGTGCGCAGTCAAGAAAGACTATTCCAGCTTGGAGAGGGGATTCTACAACAGTGCGCAGTCAAGAAAGACTATTCCAGCTTGGAGAGGGGATTCTACAACAGTGCGCAGTCAAGAAAGACTATTCCAGCTTGGAGAGGGGATTCTACAACAGTGCGCAGTCAAGAAAGACTATTCCAGCTGCATGGGAACCACCTGGTTTGGGCAGTGCACTCTGCCAGGCAGTCTAGGGATATCTATCTTCTTCTATAGGGGACAGAAGGAGGAGCATTGGAAGAGGGCCATGTAAATACAAGAGTGCATTACCAAACTTTTTAAAAAAATAAAGATAAGACAAACAGGTGCTATCTTGTCAATTATCACAAACATAGGTGTTTATGTGAAGACTTTCTCCCCCTTCTGCTTTATTTGTTGTGGGTCATGCTATGACAACAGAGTTATTGACATGATGATTTCTTTAAAAGAGGACTGGGAAACGTATCCCCTATGTAAAATATACAAAAAGGTGATAATATGGCTGATAGATATTCTGTGGAAAGAAACAAAAAGCTCTGGGGAGTGAAGAGTCCATTTGATTGTTTCTCTTTCCTTGTTAAACAAAAAATGTTGGTATAATTCATATTGAATCCAAACAGATTGCTGGGCAGTTTATGAGAGATGGGTGTTTCTACAGTGTGCTAACTTCAACAGCAACAATGCTGTTTTTCACACTTGTTGATATACCAGACCACAAACTGTATTAGAACAATTTCTTCTACACTGCTGCTGCCGCCTAGGGCAGTGATGGTCAACCTTTTGAGCTTGGTGTGTCAAAATTCACAAGAAAACCTAGCTTAACTTGGGTGCTGTGTCACATCTAGAAATATCCATAATTTTGTGATATTTGTAGCTCTAGTAAAAAAGTTATATTTTTGATATATGTATTTTCTTAAAAGCAAAAACAAATAATTATTTACATTAGTGACTTTTGTTGCTGAATTTCATTTGCTAAATCTTCAATTGAAAGTTGGTATTTTGTACACTTCAAGAACAAGCAAGCACTACATGCCCAGGTGCGAGGGTGACCAGGTGTGTCACCCAAAAGGGCTTGCCGTGTCACCTGTGACACGCGTGTCATAGGTTGGCCATCACTGGTCTAGGGGAAGCTTTTATGAAAAGCAGTAAAAAAAAAATACCATACTACAAGAGAAAAGTCCACGGATACATCTGCAGTTAAATAGCAGCTTGTGGGATGACATTCCCTTTACATTCTGCTCTAGACAGGACAAGATGCAGTTTCTTTATCTTGGAAAATTTTTGGAGAAAAATTTCTACCTGTTTAGTTAATGTAGACTGGAGCAGACCAGACTAGACTCAGAAAATGGCTGCCTGATCTATCTTTAAAGAAGTCCAGTATACCACAAGGTGTAGTAAAACACACTGCAGAAGGGGTCTGCTAGGTATCCAAGGCCAGGAACTTTTGTTTCCAGCTGTCAGAGCCTTCAGAGGCCATCCCAAAGCTGGGATGAGCTTTGGAACAGGCATGGGGGCTGGGCAGAAATGAGGAGGGTCCCTCCACTGCTGGGTCAGATTGCATGAACTGGATCAGAACAGGGCACTCTGATAAAGATTTTGATAGTTCAGTGCAGAAATGGCATAACCCCTAGATTTCTCAGTAGGGTCTGAGAAATAACTACAATAATAAAAAGTCGTTGTACCTTGTGTGAAATGTTGTGGAGGAACAGGTGAACTTGGAAGCTCAGATTTCATGGTGGGCTTCACAGATCTGTTCACTAATGGGGCTTAAAATGACAAAATTAAGATATACAAGTTACTTAAAAGTAAAACAATGAAGATGGTAAAAATTTGGCTTTCTTTTGTTGTTTACTGAAACTTCAAGCATTTCTGCACTTGCTTTCTCATCCACTGGATGGGAAAGGTGCATGATAGACTAACATTTACTGGTGTTCGCACTAGTCTTAACATGACCGGAGACTTACCTGTGTCTAGTCAGGTGTCCAGTTCTCCACAGGGTGCCACAATTTTGGTTGCCATGCCCTGCATGACTGCTTGTGTGCTGTCTTCCATTTGGATGTATGGGGTCCTCGCCATAGGCCTTTTTGCACATACCTCCCTTAATCTGGATTTAGAAGATCTTTGGTATCCAGTCATTGTGGAATCTGGTCCTTGAAATTCTGCATTGTGATGAGGGCCCCATGCGTCTGCACGGGCCATCTCGTACCCAATGGCACGAGCCATTTCATACCCAGGGCTCCCGTACGGCCACTGTAGTACCCATCATGAGACCTCAGATTGAAGACACCATTAAAGGGATCTAGCATTAAAAGGATCTAGCATTTAATCCAGATTTAAGGGCCCGAAGACACCATTAAATCTGGATTTTGCTGGTGCTTGTGGGTACAGCATGTTCAGCATGGGGTCCTAATGAGGTCCTTAAGGGATCATGTGGGCAGAAGGTACATAGCTGATCCATACCAATTAGGTACCTATTGTTTTCCTAATAGGTTCCTAATGGGGTCTTTTTCGCAAGGACTGGATACCAACGAGGACTGCATCTCAAAGATCTGGATCTTCTAAATCTGGATTAACAGAGGTAAGCGCAAAAACAGCCTTCAACAGAATTTCTACTCATCAGCTGCACTCAAAACTGCGTATTTTAAGAAGGTAACTTATTTCAGGTCTTAGGGAAGGATCCAATAATGAAGAATGCCAGACACAGGCAAAAAGCCCTGGAGGACTATATGTGACTAGCACAACAAGAACAGCAGCAGCACAGAGGGTAAACTAATCCAATTACTTCCTGAGGGCTGGTATCTGCATTGCAGATAAACTAGCCCCAAGAGGAGGTCTTCTAGACTGTGTGATTCCCTCCAGTGCAGGGAAATTCCTCCTTTGTGTAACCTGAGTTACTTTACTATAGCATCCCACTGGTCCTAGGCCTATCATTGAGAGCCTCAGATAACAAAGCTGCCTCTCTTGCCTGTGACAGACCTTCAGACATTGCTAGTATATAAACAATTGCATGCATCATTTGTTCTAATATTTTATCACATTTTAAAAATGCAAGCAAAAATGTTGATAAACAGAATAAGTACAATAAGAAATGAATGTATTAATGAACATTACTATTACTATAGATTTCTGTGTTGGAATTAGAGTGAAATTAGAAGGTGGGACTGTGAAATCTGATGGGAGGAACCAAAAGAAATGGATAAAGAAATGATGTCAACTATCCCCCAAACAAGCAAGCAAGCAAACAAACAAATAAAAAGCAGATTATAGTAATAATTGCCATTCACGAAGCCAGATTCTACAGACTAGTTTGTATGCATAAATCTGAGAGTCTCCCTCCCTCCCTCTAGGCCATTGGGGCTGTTGTGTGGAATGCAGCAGTGCTTCTGGTTTATATCCTGGAATAGGGACCTACAATCCACATGCCAGCACAGACTATGGCAGCCCCTGCCAGGAGTAAAGTCCAGTGCCTGGATCTGGCGGGGACGCTGAAAGGCAAACTGCCCTTTAGCTACATCACTGAACCTCATATGCTGGCTACCACTACCTTTAGGACGAATATTCAGTGTTGGATTTCTGTTTTCTTCTTTAACTTCATGTAGCTGTGCATAAAATCATTCATGGACTTACGCTTTACAGGGTGGGAAAGGCTTTCTTCTGTAGGCTCAATATAATTATCTTCTTCATCATCTACAGGTATCACATAATCTGCCTGAAGGAAAAAGCCAAGATGAACAAAGATAGTCTTTTGTTTAATCCAGTGCAGCTAAAAAACATGTCAAACTAGGGAGCATTTATTCATACAGTTGCTAGGAGGTGAATCATCAATGGCTTGAACAGTAGAGCAATCAAGGTTGTGGGAGAAGGGTAAACTGGCTCCAGTCAGAGCCCTCTCGACACAGGCCCCTCCATACTGCATTTTGATCTATACTGCTAATATTGATATGGTATGTTCCATTTGGTGACTACTGTTTTTTGTTTTTTGTTTTAATTCTTGGTTTGGATAGATTTGTTTTGTATTTGATGTATGTCACCTTGAGTAAAGGATATGAGTTAATAAACATTATAAACCACTCTGAGATTTCTTTAACAATTTATACAACACAGAAATGTTTTAAATAAATCAACAAAAACTGCACAGCACACAAGTCAAAGCCACATGGGGACCTCTGCACACATAAAAAAGTTCCACGTGTGGAACACGGAATGATATCCATCAGATGCACAATGTTGCTCTTTAATGCAGTGCACTTCCAGCGCATTTTTGCCTTACTACAGTGATGACAAAAGGCAAAATTCTGCTGTCTGGTTTCTGTCTGCTTACTATGGGTTTCGTATCTTAATCTCCACTTTCCTTCAAATGAAAAAGAAGCTGTTGGCAAGCACATGGAAAGGAAAGTTGTGTTCTGCCCCTTTCTTTGCAGTTTTCCTTTCTTAAGCCTTTTCCAGGGAGAAAGACAAATGTTCTTAATTCATAAAGAGAACAAAATGCTCTAACTTTATCAAAGAAGCAAACAATCTTTGGGGAGTGAAAGGACCCTATTATCATTTCTCACATCCATAACAGCACAGGATAGAGGCTTCAGTGCCAAGGCTCCCATGCCCGTTTTTGTATCCAATAGCTGGCCTCTGTCTGCCAGTGTTACCTCGTCATCTTTTGTCTTGAGTGGCATTGCTGGTTTCACAGCAGCAGGTGCTGGTGGCAAAGCAGCCAGTTTCCTTGGTGTAGATGAAGAGGGCGTTGGCAGAGTCGGCAGTGGTTTGGTGACAGTCCAGTGCTTTGGGTGAACAGATCGTTTGTCATCTATAAATGAGAAAAGAAATCCAAGAGCCGTTGGTATATTTTCAAAAGCCACCAGCAGCCCTTTCTATCTGTATTCAGGCTGCTTATAGAATTTAAGGAGTTCCAAATGTTGAACTGATGAACAGTGTGGGACTACTATCTGGCCTAGTTATCCTCTTCTTCTTCTTCTTCTTTGCCAACCTTACCTGGCACTCTTGCTTGTAGATGAGACCTTTTGGGAGATGGTGCCACCTGCAGGGATGCATCTGGAGACTGCCAGGCCCTTTTTCTGGTGACACCGAGGCCTTTTCTGCACTTACCTTTAGTCTGGACTAAAGTGCAGACTGAGTCTCATTAGGCCTGCCCTCCCACAGGAACACTCGGTCTCCATTAGACAGAGTGTAGTCCTGATCAGGGATCTAAATCAAGACTGGAATTCTGACATGGGGGGAAAAGGGAGCTCCCAGACATATTTAAAAGCTGGCATTCTATAATATAGAGGCTTGGATTAGCAGCTAGGCATGATGCTATGTTGGAGCCCTGCTGGCCTCCACCTCTGATCAGTCAGGTTTAAGAAAGTTCTTCCACTTCTTTAAAAATGCTGCCCCCCCCCCCCACTATGCTCTTCCACTATGCTCTGCACTATGTTTCATTGTGTGGACAACACTCTGTCCAAGACGGGCACAAGCCAATAGGGGACAGAGAGGGGAGTTTGCAGTGATCCTGTTTCTAGTCCCATTGGAGGTGCTGGTGGTTACCACATATTCTCCTTTCGTGCAGACACAGCCATAACTACCTCTGAAATCTCTTCTTAAAGAAATTCTGAGCCACTCATTACGATTTTGAAAACAGAAGCAGATAGAGTAGATCTATAGCATAAAGATTACCTGCATATTCTCCCCCAGAACATGAGAAGGCTGCTGGGATCTTTTTTTCCTGCTCACTTGGAGGAGGTTCATAGCTGTCATCACCGTTGTCTTCAGTGGGAACTACGTACATTTCATTATCTGAATGCCCATCAGGGTTTTCATAATCACTGTCCTAGAAATGAAGCAACAGGTTCCTTCTCTATAAATTACATTTTTAAAAAAGTTAAATTTCTTTACAAATCAAATTGGGACCTGCCCATCACTGATTAATAATCCTGAGGTTACATATGAGAAAGATAAAACAAGAACATCACATTAAAAAACCCTAACAATTAAACCTAACACCTGTAACACTAAACTCCTTAGGGGCTTTTCAAACTTATCTATAGTAGACCAGACCAAGTTGGAATGGCTTGCTCCTGGTTGGATCAGGCTTACAAAAATTTGACTGTACTGCCCCAACTGTACCAGTATACCTTGTTGCATAGGGACAATAGGTCCCATGTATACTGGATCATGGGGTGTTTTTCCACTGTCACTAGAAGTACCCATTAAGCACCCATTAATGGGTACTTAATGGGTACTTTTAGTGACAGTGGAAAAACACCCATGGTGTGCCATCCTTGGTTTGGTATGCTACTCCCTGGTGCACCAAACAATTGGGTAAACTAGATCACACTGTCATTTCGGGTTTTCTGGGGCGATTTTGCACTTCCCTACCCATCTGCTGGATGGGAAAGGAGTGTGATAAACCAATATTGATTAGCACTTGCACTTGTTAGTCACTTACACTCCACGCTCCTCATGATCGGTTACTCACCTGTGACCGATCCCAGGGCCAATCGTCTTTAGGGCTCCACCATTTTGGTTGCAGCACCTTCCGTGGCTGTGCGTGCGTCAGCACCATCACTGTGATGATGCTGGCGCTCCGCACATGGACGGCACCTCAGACAACCCTGGAGCACTGAAAGAGGTGCGAATGGCCATTGCCTGAAAATGCCAGGCAAGTGATTGGGTAATATTAGTAAAGGTGTGGAGCATGATTAGGGAACTTCTGGGAAGGCAGGGAGTGCCTGGAGGCTGTAACAACCTCCTCAAGGTGCGGATGCTCTCTCCCTGAAGCTCTCTAATCATGCACTTCCATCTGTAGTGTGAACTGGCCTCTGGTCTAGTCTACACTGCATCTTGTGTGGACAGAGCATACTAGCAGGGTGTGGGGCCTCTCACAGACCTCAGCAACATGCAGAAGGTAGGTTATTAGTATACTTGCTGGTCTTGTAAACCAGCAAGTGTGAAAACACTGTAAGACTACTGCAGGCAATTTCATCATCAGCTTGAAACTTCTGTGAAGATCTAAGCAGAGGTAAGGACTTGGAGCAGTTGAAGCCATACACCTTCTATTATTTAAATAAGCTGCATTTTTGTAAGTGTGTGTGGGAAGGATAAACATGAAGGATCCTTGAGAAGAGCTCTGTTGAATGTCATGAATTATAGCATATTGGTACAAGAAGTTTCCCTAAGGACCTTTTGGTCCTCTGATTTTAAATTAATAGGTATACTGTACAGTTGTGCATTTTATGTTTTGTAGAATAAACATATGTGCACTGTAGTATGGATCCGTTAGCCCAGGTCAAGAGGACCAGACTAGATGTGGGCTGGGACTCCAGGGTATGCACACTAATGTGCTGGCCACACAGGTGGCATACCTGGACTGCTCCCAAGTATGGAAACCATCCCTAGGAGTGCTCCAGTGGGAGACTTTCTGAATACCTTTCTGAATGTTGAATTCAGGTGTGTTTTGCATCTTTTTCTAAAAGTAGAAATAACATCAAAAGTAACATTCAATATCCTTAGTGGCTTGTTCATTGGTTGATGTACTACTCCAGCACTGAAACATGCAGCAAACACGTTTCCCCTTCCATGGGTTTTGCATCAAGCAGAAAGGCACCCTTCTACTGCAGTGTGGTAATATACAACCAGTGGTCCAAGGACCACTTCTGGGAGAGTAGTGGAAGTAGGATTAGGAGCTACCTGGAACATTGCCTTTGATCTCTCTGAACTCTATTCTGGTCACTGCAGATTAACATGCTCTTTGGCAAGATCAAACTTGTATGCGTTTGGCTGAATGCCCACATATAGTTATGTAGCTCTCAGAAGGGTGGCTGACCATCCCTACGGCCTCCAGGGGTAGCTGGTGCAAGGGAACACAAATGGGAGCTCCTCCTGAGATCCTGTGCCAGTTTCGAGGCTTTGCTTGAAGTTCAGTGAAAACCAGCATGGATCTCAAGCAATATTCTCAAGCCAGTGCTTGAGAAAGGGCCTTAGAACTGCACTACATATGACGATCCCCAATGGCTCCCTGCTATACTTTGCTTACGGAATCAAGCTAAACAGTTATGAGGGGATTTGACTTTTTTTCTGATGCCATCAAAGGTGAGATGGAAGGGTGGGCACCTGAAGAAACAAATGGAAGCCTTTTTTGGGATATTTGGCTGGAAGCTGAGCTTTGGGTTTATGGTTTATTTCGCTCTGTGCCTGTTTTAGGTCCATCTATATGGTGAGAGGCAGAGTTTGTTACAGAGATCTCAGGGTCAACATGCTCAGGATACAAGGCTGTTCTTGGAAGCTTACTGGAGAAAGGAACATACTGATGTTTTTGTTTTTTCAGTCAGGATGGCATACATGTAAGAAAGGAAGGTTAGAGTTAAACATTTTCTGGCATTTTTGTGCACCGGTAGACGTGAGATGACTATACTTACAAATTCATCTGACCATTGTTCCTCATCTTCTGCATGTTCTAAAGCAAGAGCAAAATTGGGTGATTAGCAAAATGAATCTTATCAAGCAGAGCACGAAATTTAGCCAAGCAATTGAATCCCCTACAATTCCACTTCCCTGAATGTTCCTCCTTGACAATTTCAACCTGCCATTAAAAACACAGTGCAATCTGTGGAATGTTACATATATACAGTGGTCCTGAGTGTAAAATCAGAAGCAAGCCATTTTCTATTCAATAGAGGCATATTAATTTCATTTATTAATTTCATTTTTTTTGCATATTGGTGTGTCTAACATCTTATCCCTGCAAATCTATTGATTAAAAAAATCACTGTATAACAGCCATTAAATGACTTTTAAAAAATTAAAAAAGGAATAAATATTCTCAAAGCAACAAATATCCTAAGCTTCTTTTGTTGCTAAGAGGAACAAAACCAGAAATTCAGCCTATTTTGAAATAAACAGAAGTCCTGAAGAATCTTGGAGAAACACTGCTGCGTAACAAAAGCTCCAAATAATCATCTGAGTTTGAATTATACATAGACCAAAGATGATAATATATTTTATTGCTGCCCCCTTCTGGATCTTGTTTGATTTTTGAAAAAAAATATTGAAATCATAGTCAGCCTCATGTATTATTAAAATTCCAATAATAGCTTATCAGAGTGGTACTTTTGTGAGAGGGTCATATTTGTAACCATCTAATTTCACAGGGAATATTTGTGCCGCATTTGCATCCTATAGGAAAAGCTTTCTGGTCCCTTGTCTGTCTTTTAATTAGTTGTTATGTGCTATGAGACTGTGGATTTGGAGCTGTGTCCCTGGTTCATGCACTATTGGAAAAACAAGACTGAAAGGAAGACGTTTCAGTTGGGGTATCGGGATAAGGATTTCCTGTAGGTTGATTCTAAGTATCTTTGTTCAGAAATAAGTCTGATAAAATTCAATGGGACTTGGGGCATTTTCGTACTTACCACTCCAGTAAGACCAGATGGGCTGGAGTGGTCCAGCCATCCTGGAACAAGGCTATCTGCATTTGGACAGCTGTTCCAAAGAAGACCCCATGCTGTCTCTGAAACTCATATGAGCTTTGGAGCCTGCTCTGAGGCCTCCGATGGCCATCAGTGAAAGTCCCTGAACTCAGAGCCCTTGGGGGAACTATATTGTGGCACAGAAAGATGCACTGCCAGAATGGATACTCTGCATAAAACTTGACTATAGAGGTGTGCCTTCAGCTGCTGGATCAGTCCAGCTTGAGCTGGTAAGGTAAGTGCAGAAAGGTCCCTAGTCTTTCTTCCATCATGGACTCCAAGATGGCAAATATGTCATCATTAAGGCAGCCACCCCTTAATCTGTCAGAAGGTAGCTTAGGTCATTTAACCATCTGGGTAGAGGCTAGGAGAGCTGGCATCCTAACAGAACCATACTATTGTTGTTTGCTCTTTCCTGGATGTTTGCTGACAACACGTCTCTTCATCGATAATATTACGTCTGCACAATCTCTTGCACGTAACAAACAGTTAAGCAATGTTCATGTTCATACCTTGTCTGTAATCTACTGGTGGCACACTTGGTGGTGGCTTACTTGTTAGCCTGAGGAAAAATAAGAATTACATTTAATTTTTGCACCATTCAATAATGTTTAGCAACACGTATCTAGCAGACAACAACAAGCTGATGACAAAGGACAGTTGCCGTTAACAAGAAGTTCACAGACACTTTGGAAGGGAAACATAAAAGGTCAAATAAATGTGTTGTTTCTAGGACAACCAGCAAAAGTGTTTATATACATGCATGCAGGGTTATTTTTGTGGAGGACAGCAACAGAATTACAAAATACAGACCTGCGGTCACACCTAGAAAACTAAATTATATATAATGTTATAATTTTACTTGTCTATTCTGAACCATAATAGTACACTTTTAAAAAACTTATTTATCTGAATATGATTCATTCTGCAAATCACTTCTTATTCTGACCAGCATAAAAGACTAATGTAAAGTTAGTCATAACTGGGTTCTCAGCCACTACTAATCCATAAAATTTATTTTGGCTGGAGTAATTTTACTTAAGTGGATGAATTCCTCCAAGATTTTCAATGTTGTTGAAATCCTATGTTCATATCTGTGGCAACAAAATGTTTGCTTCTCTGGCTGCTGGGGCTGCTGGGAATTTAAGTTTAGCAACATCTGGAAGACCATGGGTTTCTTAGCTCTGTTGTAAGCTTTCCTTGTTCTAATGGGGGGCCTTTCTGCACTTGGCCTTATTCTGGAATATATCCCAGAATAGGGACCTGCATGCTAATGCAAACTATGGAAGGCCCCAGATGAGGCCTGCTATATTCTGCATCACCTTGTGGCCAGCAGACAACTGTGCCGAGATATATTCCAGAATAAAGCCAAGTGCAGAAAGGGCCGGGGTCTACAAGCAGAAGACAGTTGTGAAGAGTACTGTGGCTTCCCAAGTTAGAGAACTGTATGCCCCCAACAAATTTCACTCCACTTTAACTTGAGTAACATTTTTACTAGTTCCAAAGTTTCTGTGGGGGCAGCAATGAACAATTGTATTAAAGTACACTCTACTTGTGTGTCACTTTCACTGCAATAGGGTGCTACATCTGGATTTGGCCAATTATATCTTTAGACCACTCTTCACTCTGGGCTTCTGAGCACCACACAAAAGCAGGAAAGGTATGCTATTTGTATTTGTTATCAGGTGTATGGTTCTACATGATGAAACCTGAAGATTTTCTTCAGTTCCACCATCCACCCTCTCTGATCACTGGCTAAGCTATCTAGGCGTGATGGGCACTAAAACTTAAATATATACAGAGCCCATTATTTCCCCATCCCTTATTTCAATAAGTACTTTAAAATTTTGATATCTTGAGCTGCTTTGATATTTGGTATTGGCTAATAGAGCACATATTTATAAAGCACTATCATAAATGAAATATATATGTTGGGGCAGAATATATAAACCTTTTATTCAACCCCATCTCCCATTTTCATTGGTCTGAGGCTACAGTGTGAGCAGTGGTCCAAGAATGATGGGAACTGCAGTCCAGAAACTTATTTTTCTGTCCTACCCTATACCTGTAAGTCTCAGGGCAGGTCATGATAAAATCATTATAAGAGCAAAGAAAACAGATTGGCTAAAATAGCAATAGTGTCTGCATGCGGTTTCCTCAGCCAAAGGGCAGGCTGAAGTCTCTCACCCTGATGTGGTCCACAGCATGATATTGCTCTTTGTTTTATTTGGGTGTGTGGATTTGCCCCAGATTATTTCACACAGTTTTGCACTGAATATATAAATATTTTGGGAGTAGGTGGGAGGGATTTGCTTCATATCCTTGGCCAACTAGTGTTTCCTATACTTTTTTTAAGGCATAGTTTTTGACTATTTGAAGCATATGCGACACAGGGAAATACAGGGAAACTATCTAGGAGAAAAAGAAAAATATGCTTGGGATGCGGTCTTAGAGGGAAAGGAAAGAAGCTCCTGTTTTTAAATGCAAATCCTGACTGGACGTGGGTGACAAGTGTAAACATTGTTACATTGACCACAGGACATCATGCTGAGCATTAATTAGTCTGAAGCAAACAAATGGACTTCATGCTGAACCACCAGAACTAAACCAAATGTCAATTGTCATACCGATCCCATGTATTTTTTCCAGTTTTGCATATTAAGGCCACTTGCTCATTTTGGAACCTGAATATCAACAGGAGAAAAAAAAAGTGTTTCTCAAGTGAGCTTGGTTTGGCAGTTTATGAAGACTTTCCAAAAAACCCCCCAAAATTCAGCCATTAATGCACCCTACTGCTGGCAATTTTTGTCCTACATCTATAAAGCATTTCCTAAGCTATATTTATATACTCAAACCATTCAGTACATTTTTGGGGCAACATTGGCTGCATTCCCATTACAAGCTTAATATTGTTTCCCTAAACCGAAGTAATAGAACCGGATGCAAACGCGAATTTGCCTGATCCCATTACTTCCAACTTAATCGCGTTCAATCCGGATTCTGAGGATCGTACGTGGCGTACGTGACTCAAGGGGGGGACTCAAGTGGCTACTTTCTAAAAGCTGCTTTTTGGGGCTGCCCTGGCCTCTTCCTCCTGGCGCGAACGCACCACCCATAACAGACCCCTTCACGGAGCCTAGCTGGGTGGCTGGGTGGCTGCCACTTGCCTGGTTGGATGAAAAACGGCACCGGGCAGAAAGCGATTCTTTCCCTTCCTCTCCCCATTGCCCAGGACACACAGCAGCAGCGGCAACTCAAGCCCCCTTCGCCTTAAACATTCACACATCTCCCAGAACCTGCAGCTGCTTTCCTTTCTTTTCCCTTTCTAAAGGTCAGAACTTTCAGAATTGCACAAAATTGCAGCATTGTTATCAGGTGTGAACTGGGTAGATTGCTACAGTGTAGCGGCTGCTGTAAGGGGTGGATTTTTACAAATCACTATCTTTGGAAGCAAGCTATTGGGGGAGGGAAACCCTAAACATGCATTCTCATCCCATTAAAACTGTACCGTTCCCACAGTAAGAAATGTAAAACGTTTCAAATGCACAAACCGGAGTGAGACCTGTTGAAATGAGTGTTAACATTTACAACGCTTTGGGGCGATTTAACACGCTGAAGGCGTGTTAAGCCAACCTGACGTGGGGACTGCGAGGATCGAAACCGTTTCAAAACCATTTTAAGCTTGTAATGGGAATTCACCCATTAACTGCTCTACCATTAGGATAATCCAACAGATTTTTAGGAAGTCTTGAGCACTTTTAGCATTTTCAAGACACTGGCTGTACTTTTATAGGTTGCATCCCCACATGGTTTTTTTGGGGTGGCCTTTTTGTGCCAGAAACAGATGCCCCAGGAATTTGGATGTTCTGGCTGGAGTGAAAATGTCACCAACTCCATAATCTTTGCCTGTATAATTCTTCCTCTATCTGGAGGAAGTGGTAGGAAGTGCTTGTGGTATGACATTGACCTTGAGAATGAGGCTGCCTTTAGACAGGGCCTAAAACCATCCGTTAACCCGGGGCTATGTTGGGATTGCCACACAGGCCCATGGCAATCCCAACATAGCCCTAGGATATTGCAGTGAAATCCTGCAACATTGCTACAAACCCCAACTCAGGTTTTCCCAGTTCAGTTGTGTGACTTACTATGTCTAGATGCTTGTTCCCAAGATCTGCCACTTTGGAAATGGCCACCACTCATGTGCAGGCCAAACTGGGCTGAAAATGGCTGCCACACAAGCACAGGCAGTGGTGATTGCACACTTCTAGGTATTTTCTGCTGTCAAAATACCTGGTCCAGACAGATAGGTGCCTATGCTTTCCACGTGATTTTGCCCTGCTATGTGGCAGGACCAGTGAGAAACAACTGCAGGATCCTAACTAGATTCCATGTTTCCCTCTCACTCTCCGATGGTAGCCTCAGAGAACCAGCATTACTGGTAAATTGACTCCTAGAGGAGGAGGAGAGGGCCAGAGATGGGCTGGGGGAGGATATGTGTGAATGCACAGCCTCAGGGATGGCTAGATGTGTGGATGCCTCATTCCTGGGCCGGGTGGTGGGGCATCCTAGGTGGCTGGGTGGATGCTGGCATAGTCAAGTTTGGTAATTCAGTAGGATGAGCTGCAGTTAGAGGCGCTAGAGAATAGATCCTATATGTGGGTATCATGAATGTGTGCCCTTCTAGAATCTAGTCAATGAGAAAATGTTAACAGATTATGGGATCCTGGGAATTATAGCCATAGAATGTATATAAAATTTATTATACAACTGGGATGGTGAACAAGGATGTAGCTAGTTTGTGAGAACAGCTTTCAGTGGCCCAATAACCAAAGGGAAGCAGGAAACACTTCAGCTGGTCACCTGACCTATGTATGTCCTGTCTACATGGTGGTGTGATGTTTTGGCTCAAGTGTTTTATTTATCAGGGGCCCATCCACTTTAGTTACACCATGTGGCTCTTCAGATGCTATAGGATTCCAGCCTTTGCCAAACCCCACTAGCAAGGCTACTGTCCAACTAGTGAGAGAGCTTTGATCCAACAGTACAGGCCATGTTCCCCAAAGCCCTAAAATCTGGGCTGGGTGCGAATTCGCCAATCATTGTCTCCATGTAATCGGCCTATAATCTGAATCCGGCAAGCCCCGTCCCCATTCCACTTCTTTTCCCCTGGATTTTCATGCAAGAATCTGGGGAAAATAAACCCCTGGTAAAACAGGGGTTTTCTTGCCGGATTCGGATTACTGCCACCATTCCTCTTTGCCCACCAATTGGATTTTAGTGCCTTTAGGCACTGTCCTGACACGCGATTGGAGGTGGGTGGGCAAAGAGGAGAAGGAGGAAAGGGGTACCGAGCTTGCTGCCATGAGCCACCGCTTGACCGAGTTGGGGGGCGCCCAGGCAATATCAAGTCTGACATGCGATCAGAGCCGCTGGGCTTGATGTTGTCTGGGCGTCCCCCCCCCCGGTCAAGCCACAGCTTATGGCGGAGAGCCCGGCACCCCATTCCTCCTTCTCCTCTTTGTCTGCCCACCACTAATCACGTGCCAGGCTTGATGTTGCCTGGGCGCCCCTCCTCTACTCAGCTAAGCCGCGGCTCATGGTGGTGAGCCTGGAGCCCCTTTCCTCCTTCTTCCCTTTACCCGCCCACCTCCAATTGTGTGTCAGGATGTATTTTAGTGCCTTTGGGTACAGTCCTGGCACTAAAATCTGGTGGGCCGTCGAAGAGGAGCGGCGGTGGGGGCTCCTGTCCACCGCACTGTGCTGTACGCTGATGCACTCTTGTGGGCCTGGTGTGGGAACAGCCTGATGTGCGCTCAGTGCTATTCCCATCTGGAAACTCAAATCCGCACCAGAACCCGGATTACTACAGATCAGAATAATCTGGGTTTGCTCCGGATTTGCAGTAGTTGGGAACGCAGATGCAGTGACTGGATGTGAATAACACTGTTCTCACTTGGTTTTCCTCTCGGTCTGCTGGTGAGAGCAAATAAGAAGCTGATGAAACTTCTGATGGTGGTGCTGTACATTATGCAAGGGCCATATCTCCATAATGTGGCAAAAAGTGCCTTTTTCTGGGCACTGAGGGTGGCCAATTTCCATGCGTATAATGAACAAAAATTCCCACCCTACAATGACCATGTAAGTGCCTTTGATTAAGACTGAACTACTATACAAACTTTCTTATGATATTCTATCATGAACTTTTAGTTCCCTTTTTCTTCTGCTGTTCGGCTATAATCTATTATTCCCCTCAGTACTGTTTCCTCTTTCTTTATATGGGTCATTTTTAAAAAGCAGTTTAGTGTGTTAAATTATCAATGCACAGTCAGCATGCAAAATGTCATTTTAGTCACTGGGACAATTTTACTGCGTAGGAGGAACATGACAGTAGTTCTGTCCCTGCTGTAAAACTTCTTTTTAAAATTAAGAATAAAAAATAAGAGCCATGCATCTGTTAAAGGAATGTGTTTGGTTCTGTGAAATATCAGTCTACTCACACAAGGTTATATATCCAGTGGTGAGTGAGGGATTATCAATTCAGAGCCCCAGTAAAGCAGAAAGCTGCCATCTCAGGGTTCATCTGCATCTTACATCATTAGGAGATGCAATTAGGTGTTGGAGAGACAGGCAGGATGCCTCTAAAGGTCATTTGTAGGGATCTGAGAGCAGGTTGTGTCACTGGCTCCAACTGCAGAGTCCTCCACAGGGCCCTCACAGCAACAAAGAGGCAGGATGAAAAATAGTTCAGCCACCTTTAACCCTCCACACCTGGTGGGAGTAGATAATAGAAGAAGAAACCCTGCTTCTGTGACTGGAAGTAACACCTTTTCAGCATTGCCACTACAGGCTTTATTTGTATGAGGCCTGGGTGCTCTCTGGAATGGCTCATGAGCCTCCAGCCCTGAGGTGGGAGGCAGTGTGGTGTCATATTAGAAAGAAACAAAGGTACCTAAGACCATAAATATGGGCCTAGCTGTGGAACCAACCTCAGGCCCTGTTCATATTTAGTGACTTTGTCTGTTTTACACCGTGCTACACCATCTTGGGCTATTCTATGCCACAGCAGATTAGGCTGTGAGGGTTGCCTGAATTTCAGACAGCCCACACCTGTGTAGCCCTGACCACTTGGTCTGAAGGACAGGCCCAGTTTTGGAAGGCTGGGAATGAATACGCCTTTGTAGTTCCCAACAAATAAAAAATCCAAACAAGATAAATCAACTGTAGGAAACAGGCAACACTAAAGATTGATCAAAGAAAAAACACACACCAAAAAACAAGGTCCTCTCAATATGAAACAGTGAAAAAAAGCCTAAACACCAGAAGGTGAAGATACAACAGACCAAATTGTATAAATAACTATAAATTTATTAACATAAAAGTAATATCCCATACAATAAATCTTAACAATAAAAGAAGACAGTATCCATTAATGTTATGGGGAAATAGCAAATGCATATATAAGAAAGAATCACTAATCAGCAAAAGCTCAGGTGTAATACTCTGAAGGCAGAAGGAGCCATTTTGATGGTGCACAAAATTGTGCAGCTGAAATGAGTCCCTGAGGGGCTCCATGGCTGGAAACCTTTGCTCCTAGTCATTGAGAAATGCTGAGGATAGCCCTGAAGATGACACAGTCTTTGGGGTCAGTATGTTGGCTGTCCCGAAACAGCCCTCTAAATGTGAACACCTTGTTCCAGAAGAGTATGAGTCGTCCAGCTGTTGGAACCCCATCAGCGTAGGCTGGTTCTGCTGGACTGGGACAGGAACGGTAAGCATGGAAATGCCCACAGTGAATTACTTTTATCAGATTCACTGAAGGAACAGGATGTGGTGCCATTTTGGTGCTTTACAGCTCTGTCCAGTACAGATGGAGGATTGTAAGGTGGAAGGGACTCTGCTATTTCGCATCTCCATTTGAAAGGCAGGCTCCTGGTCCTTTCTGTGGGCTAGTATACCAATCACTATGGAAAGGACTTTTATGGCATGTGTGGATTGCACTTCTGCGTAAACCGTACCTGCCATTTATGTTTTTCTGGGTGCTGTTTGTGCAAATGCTGTGCTCTGTATGGTTCATACTGAACTGAAAATGCTTCTGACAAACCCCCTCTATGTGCTTCGTCATATCACCAGGCTTCTGTTAGAGTTGGGCCCCATGCAAAAGAAGCATTCATTAGCACAGTGATGGTGAACCTTTTGAGCTCGGTGTGTCAAAATTTGCAAGAAAACCTAGCTTAACTTGGGTGCTGTGTCACATCTAGAAATATCCATAATTTTGTGATATTTGTAGCTCTAGTAAAAAAGTTATATTTTTGATATATGTATTTTATTAAAAGCAAAGACGAATGATTCTTTCCATTAGTGACTGTTGTTGCTGAATTTCGTTTGCTAATATTCAATTGAAAGTTGGTACTTCACACTTCAAGAACAAGCAAGCACTACATGCCCAGGTGCCAGGGTGACCATGTGTGTCACCTGTGACACGCGTGTCATAGGTTGGCCATCACTGCATTAGCAGTATGTTTCTGGGTAAGTGTGCATGGGCCTTAATTGTATAAAGGGCCCCTAACAAATGCTTGAATTGTAGCTCTCAAGCCAGGTCAAGAAAAACAAAAGTTGCAAATCTGAGTTTTCAGAGGCTGAGTAACTTTTTTCAACACTGGCTTAATTCATATCTGAACCAACACTCTTCCTACTGATCAGCAGAATTTCTGTACTGAAAAAGGGTGATTCTTTCTGACATGTAATTTTAAAAATTGGTTTAAACTTTTCAGGCCAGCACGACTAACACTTCTGGTTATTTTCTTGTTTCAAGTAGTTCTTTGTTCTTTGTGGTTCCTTTCCAGTCACCTTCAGCTACAAAGCTGATTCTTATTCAAAGCAGCTATGGGTTTCGGGAGCAAAGGTTTGTGCACTGGGGCAAGGAAACTGCCACCTAAAGAGCACATGTACATCCTTGGTTGACATCATGAAACCGTAACTCATTGCCATCAACAGAGAGGGGCACAGAGTGGGCAGAGAGACAGTGAGCACAGGAGAGGAGATACCTTGAATACAATCAGTTCATCCAAACAGTCCACTGGCCCTGACAATGAAATCTGGGTGCTCCAGACCAGGTGGAGATGAAGTGAAACTAAATTTATTAGTTGACACCTTGCTTAATTGAACTGAATTGACCTTAACTACTTTATCCTTGTAGACTTCTGTAACTTGGATTCTTCTTCATGCTTTGCTGCAGTCAAGGTCTGCAGCATCGCTCACCATCAGACATTCTTGTTCATATGCTGCTTATAGAACAAGAGAGTGTGGCTCCCTCCAGACGGCAAGAGAAAAATTTGGAATCCTATTTAGATCTTTCAATTGCCCCTTGCCACCCCAACCAAAACTGAGGGACAAGCCCAGCCCCTACCTGTCTAGGCGCTTGCTCCTACGACAGCATGATGAATACACCTATGTATTCCAATTGTGCTGAACAACCATAAAGGCACACATGCTGCCCCCACACTTGCTCAGCAGCCATTTTCTACAAGATGGATCCTGAGGGCAATCCCACAGACATGTAAGCCATATTGCTATTTCAGGAATATGTGAGTTGGAAGTTCTTTTCCCCAGAATAGCGATATGCCAGGATTTCACCCGTGTTACCGAGCTATGCTGAGATTGCAACGCATACATGTGGCAATCCCAATTTAGTGCCAGGGTAATCCCACATTTTACATGGGGGTCTGGATATAACCTGGCAGTTTGATAGCTACAGTCTTGAAATGCTGCAAATTCTGTCCTTGCGGTCTCTACATTCACCAACTTTTAGTGAGTCCCTTTCTCCTGGTCAATTGTCTAAAAAGAGGAAAAATATTTTTCATTCATGCTGTATGGCACTTAAAACGTTACCATTATAGCACAATGGAACATTTTTGTACATTAGTACATGCTGTGTGAAAAAGGCAACCAAGAAGGAAAATGATCTCTTTTATGTTCTGCTTATGAGCTGCTGCTGAACGCAGGAGGGACAAATGGATTGTTTGCTATTTCAGTGCAAAGAGGGAACACATCTAATGTTGTTGCTAGGTACCATTCAGTTGTGTTTGACACCCAGACTGTGATCAGACACAGAAAAACAAGCATCTCTGAGGTGCCTCTGAGGTGGCTTAGAGAAGGCTCGGTGGTGGGATTGTTCACCCATCAGTCTGTCCCTCATCCCTTTCGTAGACATTCTGTGCTAGAAAAGATGGATTGAGAAGGCTTAGGAATATGAGGGTCACACATTGGGTACTTCCAGACATAACCAAAAAATGCAAACCTTACTTTTCCCCATGTTCTCCCAATGCTCTGAAGCAGTAGGTGAGGCTCTTCTAACCATGTGGTCAGCCCCACCCTCTCTGTGAAGCCTACTGCTTCTCTTAGAGACCTGACATTTTCCTGGCAAGTGTGAACTCTCACGAGCTCTCACAAGATCTTGCCCAAACACCGAGGAAAAGAGAAAATCTAAAATCAGTACTGAGATAAGTTGGAGTGTTTTGCTATGCAGGATCAGATGCACCCTGTCTCCCTGAGGAGCTCCTTTTTATGCCTGAATATTTCATTTCATTTTCATTTTATTTGTATACCGCCTTTCCAAAAGAAAATTTGCCCAATCTGGTCTACAACAAATAGAAAATACACAATGTAAAAGAATAATAAAAACATTATAATAAAAATACATTATAAAAATTGCACATCATATAAAACATTGCAAAATAAGCCAAACACACACACACACACGAACTGAGGCAGCTGAGGCCAGGCGGAGCCCAGAGCAGCAGACAGAAGGCCCCAGTCCCTCAAAGAATCATCTCGTCCAAGATGTTCAGGCCCAGCCAGGCTACAGAGTCAGCCAGAGAGCAGAGTGGTCTAGGCTGCCACCACTAGGCCATCCCCAGGAGAGATGGCAAGATTCTCCTCCTTGGTCAATTTTTGCAATCTTGGCTTGCCTTAATGAGTGTTCTTAGTTCTTTAAAGGACATTCCAGTAATCTCTCTGACCCCATTTTTCTGCCTTATCTGTTGTTTTCCACATCTTCTGTTTACTTCATCCATGCAAAACAGTATTATTTTTTCTAATCCATTATCAGATCACATTGCCTCCAGGGAGCAGTTAGATTTTATTTGGTCCAGAATGGATTATTATTATTATTATTGTAGTCCATGGTACTCTTAATAACTATTTCTACATTTGTAATTCAAAAGCATGTATCTGTTTTCTTTCTTTCGTGCTTTCTTTGTGTCCAGCTTTCACTGTTCTGTATTGACACTGGAAAGACCATTTTTTAAACGATTCTGATCTCTTTTGTCAATAAAATGTCCTTATCCCTCATGTTTAAAATGCCTTCTTCCCTAGGATTATGCTCTTTCATAGTTCCTTGGCACACTTCTCCATCTTTATCTGTTCTCAAACTCTACAGAACAAAATTGTCAATCATCTCCAGCCTTTCACTGTCAAGTGCAAAATCATCAAACATGCAGGCTTATATTACCTTGATCTTCTAAATACATATTTCAAATGCAGTTGCTGAAATTAGGATGGCCTGTCTGCAGTTTTTAAAAATGTCCTCAATGGAATGCTTTGTAAGATAGTCTATATGCTAGTTGGAATAATGATAAAATTGTCGTAATTATGGAGATTATTATCTTCAAAATACTCAGAGTGGGACTTTTATGTGGAGCACTTTCTGTCTACTTTTGATCTTTAT
This sequence comes from Aspidoscelis tigris stejnegeri, assembly GCA_023333525.1. Taxonomy (NCBI): domain Eukaryota; kingdom Metazoa; phylum Chordata; class Lepidosauria; order Squamata; family Teiidae; genus Aspidoscelis; species Aspidoscelis tigris. The sequence goes on along the minus strand of JALMGA010000002.1, from coordinate 81,319,424 downwards.
TTGAATTTCTTGTGGTCTGCTGCCCCAATTTTCAGATGCATTTACCCATTTTAATGAGAGAACCACTAGAGAGGTGTACTATCACCAGAGTTAATTACACTGTCATTAGGGCTAAAAGCCACCGATAGCCTTATCTTCTCTGAATTGGTCTACACCTTGGTCCTTTCTACACTAAGGCTTATTTTGGAATGTATCTTGGGATACAGCAGGCCCCTATTCCAGGATATGTTCCAGAATAAGGCCAAGTGCAGAAAGGCCTCTTGTTTGAAACCATCCAAGCTGGAAACCAACACCACATATTATGCCACTGAATTCCATAGTAAACTATGCACTGTATATTTTCAAAAATCCTTTTGATTATCCTGATTCCTCTAGGACAGTGATAGCGAACCTTTTGAGCTCGGTGTGTCAAAATTCGCAAGAAAACCTAGCTTAACTCAGGTGCTGTGTCACATCTAGAAATATCCACAATTTTGTGATATTTGTGGCTCTAGTAAAAAAGTTATATTTTTGATATATGTATTTTATTAAAAGCAAAAACAAATAATTCTTTACATTAGTGACTTTTGTTGCTAAATCTTCAATTGAAAGTTGGTATTTCGTACACTTCAAGAACAAGCAAGCACTACACGTCCAAGTGCCAGGGTGGCTATGTGTGTCACCCGAAAGGGCTTGGCGTGTCACTTGTGACACGCGTGTCATAGGTTGGCCATCACCGCTCTAGGATTCAGTTTCATTGGATAACTCTTGCCTGTGTTTAGTATTTGGGAAAAAGGATCATTTCCCTCTTTCTGCTTCGTCCATGCCATGCATAATTTTATGCAACTCATGCGTTATATAGTGCATGACTTTATAATTTTCTCAGCAACATCACAGCAATAGTTTGTCATTGCTTCTTTAGTTCTTTAAAAGAAAAGTCCTACGTTAGCTTATAGTCCTGGGATTTCCTGATTGTGTCCCATCCAAGTGTCAACAAGGTCTGATTCTGTTTACCTTTTGGGGCTCAGCCAAAGTTGGCTAGGTGCAGCCACCTCTTGAAATAATTGGGATACACTGAGTTCAAAATGCTTGGATCAAAAATGCAAAAAAGGGAGGGGCGCATGTGCGCGAGGAGAGGCAGCAGCTAAAACCGTGACGCTCCATCCCCCCCTCGCCTTAATTTAACTAACAAAGAAGTAAAGAGGGCCAAAAACAAATTTTAAACGAGGTAGGAGGGCAGGGGAAAGGCTCCTGCCCCCCCCCCCCCCGAGGAGAAGAGAAACCAAAATGGGAGGCTCAACAAAGAAAAAAAGCCGAAAAATGGAGTGAGCGGCGAGCACAAAACAAACAAACAAAATGGCGACCCATTCAGCTGAATTGAATGAGGAGCCTATACAAGAACCCCAGGAGGCCCTCTCTCTCCCAAAACAACAGGGTAAGACTTCCATTGAAGCTTCAGAATTAATTAAGCAAGTGCAAGCTACAATTAACAGCCGTTAAATGAACATTATTCACAGCTTACTCAGAAATTAGACCAAATAAATAGCACCATATCAGAAGTGAAGGAAACAGCTCCAGCATCATTTGATAGGGCCACTGGAGACCAGGCTGGAGTAGAACTAACTGAAATGGTGTTTAAACTTAAAGACCAGGTCCTTGGTCTTCAGGCCAGAAGTCTTAGGAATAATTTGAGATTACGTAACCTTCGGGGGGGGGGGGCAGGGGAAAATGGCATGGTGGAATTTTTAATTGCCTGGTGGACTGAGAAGTACCCAGATCTGAACCTACAAAAATCAGATATTGCCCGAGCTCATCACAGTTTACATATGAAACCCCGAAGCCTTCCCCATTACAAGCTTAAAACAATTTCGAAACAGTTTTGATCCTCACAGTCCCCACATCAGGTTGGGTTAACATGCCTTTCGCGTGTTAAATCGCCCCAAAGCGTTGTAAATAAAACACTCATTTCAACAGGTCTCGCTCCGGTTCTTGCATTTGAAATGGTTTACATTTCTTACTGTAGGAACAGTACCGTTGTAGTGGGATGAGAATGCGTGTTTAGGGTTTCCCTCCCCCAATAACACTCTAGGAACTCCCCGCCCTTGTCACGTCAAAAATTTTGCAGGAGGAGAAACCCCAATCAGAGAGAGGAGGTGGGCAACATGACTGGCAATGGGTGGATGCCTCTGTGAGGGAGGGGGGGTCGGCGGTGGGCACACACCAGAGCATCAGAGGCAGCAGTGGGAGAATGAGAGACTGCATGGCAGTGGCTGCGGCTGACTCTTGCTTGGTCCCCATCGCCACTGCCGCTGCTGGAAGGAGGGCAGGAGAATGAGAGACTGTGTGGCGGAGGTGGCAGCTGACACTCGCTTGGTCCCTGTTGCCTCCACCGCCAGTGAGAGGGAGGGAGGGAGGGAGGGAGTCATGCGCCACCCTCTCCCTTGCCTCAGGATGGTCACCCAAGTGGGGGGAGTAAAAGATACGCTTTCCCAAATGAAGTTTTCAAGCGCTTTCAGAATCTGGATCAAACACAATTAAAGTTGAAAGTAATGGGATCGGGCATATTCGTGTTTGCATCCGGTTCTTTTATTTTGGTTTAGTAAAACTATTTTAAGCTTGTAATGGGAATGGGGCCCTCCTGCGGATAAGCCCCCACGTGATGTTGTAATAGCATTTGAGTCTTTTAACGGCAAACTCAAGGCGCTACGGGCTTTTTCCTCACCTACCAATCCTCTAACATATGAGGGCCAGCAGATCTCTATACTCCAGGATGTCGTCCCTGAAATCCTTTTGCGCAAGAATGACTATATATACAGATGGGGCCATCCCTGCTTCCTGATCATAACAGATAAAAGTGGCAAACAGCATAGAGTGGACAATTTGGAAGATGCTGAACAACTATGGCACCAACTATCCACCAGATCCCCGGCCTCTCAAGATTCCACCTCTACCCTCCGAGACTCAAAGCAGAAGAAATTCCCTGCTATGAACAACTTCAGATGGCACATCAGATCTCAGCGCATGTGACAACCTACGACACTACGAGACCAACAAATCACAGAACATTTTCATCCTTCCCAGGAAAGATCAACACCTCAAGCTGCTGGTGATCAACAAACGGGCTGAGCTCTGCAGTTAAATTAGAGACACTATATCTTGTTTTTCTTCTCCTCTTCGTTATGACCAATTGGTCTAAAAACTCTAGTAAATAACAATAGTTTTGACCCTAGGGCAGGGGGAGGCGGGGCTAGGTTAAGAGATAGATCTGGGTAATACTGCTGCCCCGACCTGCGGCCCTGTGCACTTCACTTTGGCTGTCAGCAATGAAATAGACGATTTGTCTCTTTTGGGAGTTGTCCTCCCTCCCAGATTTTTGGTGGGTATCGCACATATCTGTCTAAACTCATAATCTTGATTGTGGCTAAAACCGGTTTCTGTTTTATTTGTTATGATTTTGCTTATATTTTGGTTATTATATGTTGCCATTGATAGATATGTTAAAACCGGTTTTAGCCACAATCAAGATTATGAGTTTAGACAGATATGTGCGATACCCACCAAAAATCTGGGACCAGATGACACAGATTAGGGTAATAACATTAAATGTTCATGGAACCAATAACCCTTCTAAACGCAGACAGCTTCAATCTTTCCTGCTCTGCTTTAAAGCCCAGATATGTTTCCTGCAGGAGACCCACCTATCCTAAGGAACCCTAAAACTGTTCAATCACCCACAGCTAACAGGAGTACACCTAGCTAATGGAACCTTGAAATCCAGAGGAGTGGTGATAATTCTGGCACCTGATTTACCTTATAAAGTCACAGATATCCTTAAAGATTCTAAAGGGCATTACATCTTCCTTATGGGGATGTTGAACAACGTACCCTTAACCCAATCCTCTTTCCTACATAATATTTTGCAGAACTAGAATTTTTTCCCTCTGGTAATACCATTTTGGCTGGTGATTTCAACTTGGTTCTCAACCCTGAAATTGACAAAACTTCCAACTCTAAATGCAAAAACCATAGATTGAAGAAGGGAGCTGAGGCAATGATAAATAAATTTGGAATTTTAGACTCATATCGCCACTGTAATCCTTCTATAAAGGAATATACCTTCTTTTCTGCCAAAAACCAAACTTATTCACGCATAGACTATATACTACTTAATAAACCACTAACAGAAGCCCTTTTATCTTCAGAAATACACTATTGCCCTCTATCAGACCACTCCCTGATCTCCACCAATTTTAAATCTGACACTCCAGATCTCACATCCAAACTCTGGAGATTTAGCCCCTCTCTAATTAACTGGAAGTCATCTAAGGAAAAAACTGAAAAAGGCCTCACTGATTACTTCGAATTAAACAACACTCCCAATATGTCTAAAATGGTAATACGGGAAGCAATGAAACCAGTAATTTGGGGCTTGTGCATTTCCGAAAGCTCATGGCAACATAACATTTCAGGGAAATGAAGGACTGCTCTTCTAGACAATATTAAAAGTCTAGAAGTCCAATATAGATTCCAGGGAACTAAGAAGATTTATGACAGCCTACAAAATAAATGACAGGAACTGAAAATACTAGAACTTGAGACATGCCAAACAACAGCTACTATTAAACATAAAGGTTTTTTTCCCAAGGGAACAAAAACTCTTAAGTTCCTGGCTGCAATGCTTAAGAAAAAAAGATAAAAGAACCAAGTATACAAATTAAAGGATAGCAGCAATAAGATATTCACTAATCAAGCCCAAATTATGGATATAATGCTTCAGTTTTACAGGGATCTCTATTCCCCTTCACCCTCAACACCTACCCCCCCACACACACTACCCTTATTTCATACCTTTCCACCTCCCTATTACCCTCTTTAACACCAGAACAAAAAGAATTCCTAGAGTCTGAAATTACAAAACAAGAGGTACAGGAAGCAATAAGCAACTTAAAGAACAATAAAGCGCCCGGAAATGATAGCTTCACCTCTCTCTTCTATAAATCCTTTCCCCCAATACTAAATACCCACTTAGTAACCTTGTTCAACACTGTTTTACAAACAGGCTCCATCCCAGATTCTTGGGCGGTATCACTAACAGTAACCTGTCTAAAAAAAGGAAAAGCCCCAGAACATGTTATGTCCTACAGACCTATTTCACTACTTAATGTAGATTTCAAACTATTCACTCATATACTCTCAAAAAGGATCAACAACTTCATTCCCTCTTTGATTGGAGAGGAACAACATGGGTTTATACCTAAGAGGTCTACAGTTGTCCAGGTCAGATTGGCCCTAAATGCTGTTATCTATGCAAAACAAGAAAGAAAACCCCTAGTTCTGATCTCTTTTGATCTTTTTAAAGCCTTTGATTCTGTATCCCACTCATTCCTTCTAACAACCCTCAAATATTTAAATTTCAGTGAGTCATTTCCTTTCTTACTACACTTTATAATAATTCTACAGCTAGATTAAGAATCAATAACTGCTCTTCTGCACAATTTAAACTAGGAAAAGGCACTAGGCAAGGCTGTCCTCTTTCACCCACTCTTATTTTCCTTGGCAATAGAAGTTTTAGCATCCAGAATCCGTAATAATCCGGACATAAAAGGATTTCAATTTGCTTCACACTCAGTTAAATTCAGCCTTTTTGCAGATGATTTATTAATATTTACAGAGAACCCGGTCAAAACGCTGGCAGCACTTAAAACAGAATTAGATAAATTCCAAGAATTTTCGGGACTCAAAATAAATTACAACAAGATTGAGGCGCTTTTTGTCAACGTTCCACCGAGAGTCCAAGAAAACACCAATAAAACATATGGAATAACCATCGCATACAAGAAATTGAAATATCTAGGAATATGGCTGACCAAAAACTTCAATAAAATCCTACACTATAATTATGGTCCAATAATTCAAAAAATTAGTAAACAACTAGTGAAATGGAAAAAAAAAACAAATTATCTTAGTCTCGGAGGATGAATCTCAGCTGTCAAAATGAAAATCCTCCCAGCCCTTTACTATCTATTCCGTACCTTCCCAATTTTAATCCCTACTCACCTATTTAAGGTCTGGTTCAAAAGAATTGAACAATATATATTCTTAGGGAAACATTCACGTTTCCCAAAACAAATCCTATGGAGATCTACTAAGCGTGGAGGCTGGGGTTACCCATCCATAAAATGGTACTATGACTCTTGTCAGCTCCACAGGTTCCTTACTATGATTGCACCCCCCCCCCCCCGATTGAAATAAGGGAACTCCCATTTCCAATACAAAAACTCTTAGCCCATAAACTAGACCATATGATGATTAGGACTCCCAACCCATTAACACACTCTACCCTTACTGCATGGAAATCATGGCAAAGGATACTAGCCCCCCCCCCCAACATCTCCATTTTTAATGCTGTGTTTTAATGGAAGCAGCATCACAAATTCCAGATAAAATCTGGCAGACTCTTAAGGGGAAAGGTCTACATACAATTAGAGACTTTTTACAATCTGGTTTTACATCCCACTCTTCCCCAAAAATTAGAAACATGCTAGGGACCTCAAAAAACTGGCTTATTCCAATGACAATCAGGAACTTCTTTAAAAAATCAGAAACTGAAAAAGCTGGTAAGCGTGAGCTCACACCTTTTGAGCAATTAATCTCTGAAAATAAATTCAAAGAAAAAGGTATATCTTCTAGACTATACACAATTATGATAGACTACAATACAGGTGAACACTTAGCTATCAAGGGTCTCAGGGAAATGGATTGCAAAATGGATCTAGGAAAAGAGGAATGGTTGAAAATCTTAAATAGAATGTACAAGGCTTTTAGATCTCAAGCAGAGAGGGAGCTATCCATGAAACCCCTATTTAGATGGTACCACACCCCGACTTCACTCAACAGAAACAACAAACATTCCCCATTATGTTGGAATAATTATGGGGAAAAAGGAACCTATATTCATCAATGGTGGCTCTGTCCAAAAGTGAAATCATGTTGGGAATGGATTCAATTAACATTGTGTAAGATCACCTCTCAAACGATCCATCAATCACCTGCTATGGTTTCCTCCTCTCTTTTAAAGAGCAGGAAGCACCTATACAGAATAGACAGTTAATCAGATCATTTATAATGGCGGCCAAAGCAGAACTGGCCTTACACTGGAAACACACCGAATTATTAAGCATTGACAAATGGATCTCTTGCGTATGGTCCTTATTGTTGAATAAACTTATCACGCTGCAACAATATAGGATGCGATCTATGGACCACCAAACTCAACTCATAGATAAATGGAGTCCTTTCATCAAATAGGCGCAGGATGATCCCAGTCTTCGACCCTCCCTTTCCTTTCCATTGACATATCTAAAGGAAAAAATACGGAACCTTTTTCCAAATCTTTTATTGTACAAAAAAAGAAAGAAAAAAAAAGAAAAAAATATTAAATTGTTTTATATATATTCTTGAATATAAGCTTTTCTACTGTTTTGTGGCTATTTACACCAGTGTTTATATGCATTTATAACATATTTATATGTTTCTTCTAAGTTGGTTAATGTTGTTGTTTTTAATTTAAAAAATGCAAAAAAAGAAAAAATGGTAAAACATTGAGCCGTGTAAATTACTGGTGTGAAACTTACTTTTTGAACTTGCTCATTATTCCATTGTCATTTTTCTTGATATCATGTACAATCTTTTGAAGTTGCCTGTGGAGAGAAGAAACAAACACAAAACTTGAAAATCTGTAATCCAATAGACAGCATTATTAATAGAATTCATCACACGCTGTAATATTCTGTTCCAGAAGCTTCAGAAATTTTATACGTTTATAAGTTCCTTTTTTCAGACAGTTTCTTTTTCTTCCCTTCTGTTTCTGTTTGACCACGTGCTTATTCTCCACAGATGTAACTGTAAAACCAAACCCCTGATACGAAAAATCACCAGTGCGATAAGCAACTGAAGCACTTAGGCTGTGTAACTATCTCAGAAAGCAAACTCAGACTTTGCATTTTGTGTGGATTTTATGGACTAATTGATGTTTTCTAAATAATTATTCTGAAAACACTAATCAATTAGCCCATCTGTGTCTGATCAGAGATCACTGAAATACAGCTCCTATAATTCCTTGTCACTAACTATGCTGGGTTGAGTTAATGGGATCAACATCTGGGCCTTGGATTGGTTTAATGGGAACATCTGGGAACTTGGTTGGGTTAATGAAAACATCTGGAACCTGGATTAGGTTAATGAGAACCGGGTTGGGTTAATAGGAACAACATTTAGAGGGCCAAAGACGGGTAATGCTGACTTATTACAGTAAGGATACTGCCTCTCACCTAAAACTCTCTCCTAAGCCTTAGAACTGATCTTCAGAGGCATGCTGTTTCTGATTCTTGAAGTTAATATGCCTGTTCTAGTATGTCCAATCTTTGTCTCCTTCCCAAACATCTTTGTTAGCCCCCATTACAGATGCTGCCTTTCCCCCATGTTGTGGTTGATTTCTGTGTGTGCTGATGATGTTCTGCTAGGAATTGCTGGTTGTTTTGAGAACTCAAATGGTATGAGCATAATCTGGGCTGTGGGAATTAGGTGGAAAAGGCGGGAAAGGATGTTTGATATATATACTGAGCACAACTGCAGTCCTTTGTAATCTCTCATCAAATAAAGCTTGCAAGCATGGGTAAGCTGTTTCTGCCTATGGGTAGTGAATGAGGCCTGGGGCAGGGGCGGTTCCGCCTTTTGAGCGGCGGAGCGCGCGCACACCCTGGGCCCCCATTCCTCCCCCTCCCGGGTAGAAAAGCCAATTCTTCTTCTTCCTGCTTTCTCTCTCTCTCCTTCTTTCTGTCTTTCCTGCTTCCTTCTCTCTCTCCTTCTTTCTGCCCTTCTCTCTTTCCCTTTGTTTTTCTCTTTTTCTTTCCTTCCTTCTCTCTCTTCTCATCTCCCTCTTGTTCTTTCTTTCTTTCCTCCCTTCCTTTTTCTCTCTTCCTTTCCTCCCTTTCTCTCTCCCCTCCCTGTTTCACTCTTTTTCTTTCCTCTTTCCTCTCTTCTCTTTTCCTTCCTTCCATCTATTCTGTCTATAAATGTGCTTTTCTGACACAGGTGTGTTTTTTGAAAGTCTATTCTGAGCTGTCTTTTCTGTTATTTTGACCCCTCCATCCCTTCCCTCTTTCTTTCCCTCCTTCATCTCCTTCCTTCACAGCTCTTTCCAGAGCTTCCACAGCCCTACCTCACAGGATGTTCTGTTGTGGGGAGAAGAACAGAACCTTTGTCAGTCACTTTGAGCCCCCTTAAAGCCAACTTCTCTTCTTCCTTATGAAGGCAGATTGTTTCTCGAAGTCTGACTATATAACTAGTGTTTTCTGTCTGCTCTTATGAGGAAAAAACCTCCTTATTTTCAGTTTAGATCTCCTCTTGGTGTTTCTTTATTCCTAGAACCAGTGTATGTATGCATACTGTGAAGATGCTAGGAATAATGCCCTGAAATTTAAATAGTAATGGACTATTTGGTCTATTTGATCAAGTGGTTAAGGAGCTGGACTCTTATCTGGGAGTACCAGGGTTTGATTCTGCCCTCCTCTATGGAGCCAGCTGGGTGACCTTGGGCTAGTCACAGCTCTCTTCTGAGCTCTCACAGCTTCATCCACATTGCAGGATATTCTGTTGTGGGAAGAAGAATAGGAAGCTCTGTCAGCCACTTTAAGACCCCTTAAATGGGTGAGAAAAGTAGGGTAGAAAAAGCCAACTCTTCTTCCTCCATAAAGCCAGCTGGGTGACCTTGGGCTAGTCACAGCTCTCTTTGGAGCTCTCACAGCCCCACCTTCCTCACAGGGGAAGGTGTGGGGAAGAGAACAGAAGGTTTGTCAGCTGCTTTGAGTCCCTTAAATGTGTGAGAAAAGCAGGGTAGAAAAGCCAACTCTTCTGTTGCTTCTGCAGTGATTTCAGTGTCGGGAAGACAGGCATGGGAAGCAATGACTTGAAGATTATAATGAGATTTGTCTGGATTTTAGAGTAGACCAAGTTTGAATCTGAGGTTCCTTGAATTTCACTACATTGCTTGTGTCCATCCTGTTTGTATAGGCCATAATCTGCAAGAACATTACTGTTTTTCAGTGATATATAGTTAAGGTGGGGGAAGCAAGCATTACCTACCTCTATATTGCTGCTGCCCATTCCCCCCCAATTAGAGTTTCCTTGCTACCACTGTTATTTATTTTCCAAAGATAAAAGTTCCAGTCTGAAGCAGTGTATGTTAAAGTTGGTGGGACGATGTATCTTACTTCTGCAGTGCTTTATTCAAAGAGGTCCTAGCAAGTGGCACTCTTTGTATTTATGGCTTACTCACATAATTTCTGATTACTGACTTGCAGTCTATAGTGGTTCGGACCTGAGTTCCATATATCTGGAGTCCTGTATGTTCTACTTAGGAGGATTCTTTCACTACCAATTTTTCTGCTGCAAATCCTATGGCACTTATAGTGTGGACATGCATGCAGCAAAAGCAGGTTGATATTGTTATTGATTCCATGAGTTCAATTCTGGTTCTGTATCTTTCTGGCCCTGGACCCCTCCCACGTGACCTTGGCCCCTCCCACATGACATTGGCCCCTCCCACATGACCTCACCCCCCATGACCCTTCCCCTCCCATGCCTGTGAACACCCAGCCCTGAAGTCCACCAGCCGCCACTGGCCTGGGGAGTTGAATATGACAACAAGGATCAGTGATAACATTATTCTTAATGCAGCTTTCCTGTATTCTTTCCATTTCAATCTAAGTTTGTGTTATTACTACATTCTGTGGAAGCCAACTCATCTCTAGAGATCCCAACACTGGCAGATTGATGAACAACAAGGCAACAAGTGGGGTCTTGGCTTTATATTATCTGGGCTGCATTCTGAGAGAACTTTGGACACTTCATAGGATAACCCACAGTAAATCAATCACTCATTCAATCTTAATGTTGTAATTCTTATCATAAGAACATAAGAGGAGGTCCGCTGGATCAGGCCACAGCCCATCTAGTCCAGCACCCTCTCACACAGTGGCCCACCAATTGCTTCTGGGGATCCTCAAGCAGAAGACAAAGGCAAAACCTTCACCTGCTCTTGAATTCCTGCAACTGGCCTTTAGAGGTATCCTGCCTGTCCTTCCAACCCAGAGGTAGTACCAAGGCATCCATTCTGTTCTCCATGAATGTATCTGATCCTTTCCTAAAGCCATTCAGACTGGCCTTTACTCTTTGCTAGGGTTAGTCTGCCCCATCATAAGCTAGACTACCTAGCATAGACCAGCACAGTGTGATATTGCCTGTGCCATGCAAAAACAACCTTGGGACCCTTTTGATTTTGCCTTCTTTGGCCCATGAAGCCCTTCCCAGGTCTTCTGTAACAAACAATTTATTAGAATTGTGGTTATGCCTTTCTGGACTGAAATACTGTATACCATGCTATATTTTAATGCTTATATTCCCATACCTGTAAGTTATGGCCAACATAATATACTATAATAGACAAAAAACATTGAATATATTCTGTACACTTGATGACAGTAATAAAAATGATTCTCAGAAAGTGGGCATCTGAGTTGAAGCAGTAACCTGTAGATTAGGATCTTGTGGGTGATTGCAAAGGAAGTCCTGCCTTTGATCCTAATGAACTGTGGTTTGATCTACTGCAGATCAAAATACAGTGCAGGGAAATCAAAGGGAAGTTTCCAATAAACAGAACCACCCCCTTCCTCAACCAACCTCAGGGAAGTGAAGTGCAAGCTGACATTGCTGAATCATAGCTCTAGCTTTAGGCTTAGAGAACCTCTCTTATACAGTCCCTAGTATATGGCAGTGCTTTCATTTCACAAAGAGACTGCATTATGCAAAACTGGGAAGCAATCTCAGTGGAGCTTTCTCTGTTAGGCCGGCTCCAAATGCTGGCTGAATATCATTCTAACAGGCAATATTTGGAGAAAAAAACTCTTTGGAATAATCAGCTGTTGAACAGGTGGCACAGGTAGAAATTTCTCTACACTGTAGGGAAGGAGATGAATGTGCTGGCAATCCATGGTCTGAGTGCATCGTCACACTCAACAGCTAGGGCACCTTGAATGGCGCATTCTGGTGTGGTCTGTGGATCAGTTGTAAGTGGGCCCATTTGCCCCCGAACCTTGGAGAACAGGAGTGGTGGTGTTGATGCAACTGAAGACTATCAAGATTATCTGGCTAGGGCTGATTAGCTCCTTGAAAGAGTCAATGTTTATTTACTATTATTATTTTAAAACATTTACTGCATTTAAATTCCACCATTCTTTCAAAGAGCTCAAGTTGGTGTAAACGACTTTCTTCACGTCTCTTTTATTCTCACAACAAACCTTGGAATAGGCAAGGCTAAGAGGCAGCATCCGGCTGAAGTTCAGGGGGCTTCCATGGCCAACCGGGATTTTAAACCCAGGGACTCATGGTTCCTAACTTGGCATTTAGCCACTACATCACACTCTCCACTTGTCAGTTGTGCCTTCAGAACTGCAGCTGAATGTCTCACCACAGCAAGTGACTTCCAGATGATAAGAAGATAAATTGTAATTCCAAGCTATGAATGTCACTTCCTGTTTCCTTAATATTGTTCTAGACTTACAGAAAAAGATCTGTCCCTCACCCCACCAAATGGCAACCGTTATTTCTGACTGACACCAAAAAAAAAAAAAAAAAACTTGGGAACCAGAAATTAATGCTAAGATCTCTCATAGATCAAAGACCAGTAGAGGATAGATTACGTCAAGGGATAAAAGACCTTGTTCTTTACTATTTAGGTCAACGCCGTTTCATTAGAACCGAAGTACACTTAGGCAATGGCAGAGTAATTATTATCCACCTGGTATTTATTTTTGGTTGGTGTGCCTTTTGTATAAACAAGCATGCAGGTGAAACAGTGAGGATTGTTTTGAAACAGAGGACTAGAGTTTTGAACAATGAATAGTGCTTGCAGACAAAATCTACAGATACAGTGGAAGCTGGAAATATGTGTCATCAAATAAGATAAGGCACTAAAGGGTACACAAATGCCCTTGAAGATTTTTCTCTGGTGACCTCAGAGGGTCTATCCACATTAGATTGATAGCCGGCCCTGGAACTGTACACGGGGATACTGGGAGGTCATGCCTTCTGGTAGAAAGCTGTGTCTGCATCTGAAGAGGCTTTGAAGCAAGCCATGGTGCAACAGTGGTGCCATAGCCTGCTCCAACCAACAGAGACTTCTAAGTGGTCCATACAGCATTCCACACTAGTATACTGGACCAGCTGTTCATGAGTGGATGGCACATGAGTGATTGCTCTGGCATATCTGTTCATGTAGTTTACTGGACCAGCTGTTCATGTATGGCATGTTCTGTTACGCGTGTGGATGGCTGAGATGCCTGACACCATTCGCTGACCACCCCAGAGTGGTGCTGAAAGTGCATCACTTCTGGGGGAGCTGACCAAAACAGTAACTATGGAGGCCGGGAATTTTTATTCTCAGCCTCTGTAGTTGTGGAAGAGTTTGGTGTGAGCCACTGTCAGCCCAGCCCACTGTCAGCTATATCTTGTATTTCTGCACATTATGGTGTGGGATAACTTATATTGTGCAGACAGGGCCAGAGATTCTGAGCCACCGTCTCCACTTGCAAAGCCTAAAGTGGTACGGGCAGGGAAGCAGAATCATGGAGAACTTGCCACTAAACACCCTGACCCAATGCACTAGCTTCCAGAGCGGCACTGGACATCACAGTGGCAAGGTATCTGATCTTTTCTGGAAGCCATTGAAGCTCCTGTATGTTTAACAGCTGTATAGAAGACGATTTCAGCTGGTGTTGCCTGCCTTGCAAGGTGCATGTGCTTTGTACAGTATAGGAGCACTGCCTTTCCTTCCACATGGCAACTGATTTTAAGAAACACAGACTGCTTCTGCACTTCCAGGATGGAACACTTGTCTATGTACTCCCTGCCTCCTGGCTTTGCAAACGTTGACACCAGGGAATGAATGTGGGCCATTTCCTGAGCATCCTTTAGTATGGTCAGTCAGAAAACAGAGCAGGTAAATCACTCCTGCAACTACCATCTGTCTGCATGGTGGTGGCAGGTAGAAAGAAGGGTGACAAGTGCCCTTGGAATGGTTTTTTTCCACTTGGCAAAAAGGCCACATTAGCAAGCACCTGCCACCCTGTGGGACAGTCTGTGGGCCCTTTCTGCGTGACCTTTTTCATCTGTGTGGATGCAGCCAATGGCTATCATCATGTGGCTGCTTACTGGACAATCAGTCTTGCAGAAGGATTGCAATTTGGGCTCCATTGCTTGTGTCCTGCCAGCCAATGTTGGTCTGGAGTAAAGCTGCATCCCTTTCACATGGAAATGTCCATGCTTTTCACTGTGCACAGCAGTGTCACCCAGGAATAAGGTATCAACTATTCTAGTTTTATTGGATTTGGGCCATTGCTTGTTTAGCTGTCATCACCATATGTATTTTTAGTAACAGGAACTGTAGTTCCTTCTAACAACTTTCAGATAAAGATGGCCAGCACGCATGCACGCACACACACACACACACATACACAAACACACGCACAGTTTGCACTGTAGACCCAAGCTGGTCCACACCTTGAGACAGAGATAGCAATGTTTTTTTAGAACTACCCAATAGGCAGAAATGAAGGAAACGAAGTGCTTTCCAGTTAGGAAATGCAACTGATATCCTGCTGATTTCCCCCAGTCAGGTATGCTCAGAGACAAGTACAAGATTTTTAAAGTTTTAACAAGGTATGCTTAGGGAGAAGAGAGATAAGCCCTTTAATAAAAAGTCATTTCATTTCTTGCGAGTCTCTTCTCTTTTCATTTCCCTAGTGAATTTTCTCACAGCTTGCATAGCTGCAGGAAGTTATCGTATTGTCACAATTATTTATGTGCATGCAAATAGTCTAATTAGAAAGGACAACGTACACTAAGAAGTACAGCTTGTTATTTTATCTACCTTTGGTGGTAGCTATAATAATATGTGTTTATCTCCCTGAACTGCACTTTCAGCTTCAGCTTCCTTACACATATCTCTAAGTAGATTCTCAGTGTAGAACCTGGGAATCCTGTTCATATTTTCTCACCCCACACGTCTAGAGCAAGGGCAGTCGGTGAATTGGCTTTGCTGTGGTGTAGTAGTGGGCTGTGGTGCTGCACCATTTTATATGTTGTAGTTTGTTGCTCCCAATCCAGCTCCAATCTGAAACAGATTAGAATTAGTCTGAGGGAGGGGGAAGCTACTGTAATAAAAAATGTTGCACCAGTCAGCATGGCATCATCACACTGTGTGCGTTCTGCTAGTCATCCCTGGTTTGGATTAAAGTGGCACACCCCTCACGAGGAAACTTCTGGGCACAACAGTGTCTAATAGGAACATGGGTGGGTGTCTTAGTGAGAACCTGTAGCATTGCTTAGAGCTTTGTGCTTCTTGCAAAACTTTTTTTTTCATTTTATTTTGAAACTTAACTTACAGTTACAATGACATCTAAACATTACAACCATTGGATTTACGATCAATCATCCAAACATAACATAACTTAACCATATAGCCTACACCTCAAACATAACAAAACTAGTAGAACCTCTTGCTCCATTTGATGACAATTCAATGTTTTACTCCCAAGTTATCTCCGGAGATAGAGCTTGAATTTTGTTCTTCAAGAATTGCAAAGAATAAGAGTCAGCAATCCTATAGCTTGAATGAGATTTTGCTTTCTTGATAAATGGCAGCCATTTACCAATAAATTTGCTTTGTACTTCCATTGCTTGCATCTTCTCCTTTTGTGCTGTTAACAGTTCGCTGGTAAGTTGAGACCCTTCTTGCAAACCTTGACTGTTTGGGAACACTAACCTTTCTATAATTGCTCCATAGCATTTTGAATAAGAGTCTTGTCACATCGCACCCCCCGCCCCACAGATGCCAATGAACTTCATCTCCCATTATTTCTTGTCTTTGATCATGTTGGCGAGGGCTGACTGGAGGTGCAGTTAAGCAACATCCAGGGAGCTGATATTAGCCACACTTAGGGGAAATCTTTCAAATGCTCCTCTTTTTCTTCCAGTAAACTTCATGCTGCTCCAAATTCTTATTTATTAAGATAAGCCCGAGGATACGACATAAAATTAATTTGAGAATCATGCAAGTAGTAACAAACTGCCGTAATTTCAAATAAATTTATGAGAAGTAACTTTCACTTATGGAAGGAAGGAAGGAAGGAAGAGAGGGAGGAAATGTTATTGCTATTAGTATATTGATGGTTAAAAGCTCAGTCATCCATTATAAATGTCATGTTGAAAACATCTTTGAGCATAAGAACATAAGAGGAGCCCTGCTGGATCGGGCCACAGCCCATCTAGTTCAGCATCCTGTCCCACACAGTGACCCATCAATTGCTTCTGGGCATCTCAAGCAGAATTAAAAATGCAATATCATTTGTATTTACTCTGAAAGTGAGTGCCACTCAAGTTTCATGGGACTTAATCCTTGCTAAGTGTGCAAGTGTACGATTTCTTTCAAATTACTTGGAGAGGGAGATGAATTATTTTTAATGAACTCTTTAGATTGCATAGTGCTCAGTGAAAGAACTCTAGCCAAAGCAATTTTAATTTAACAGAACAAATGAGCAAGAAAATAGGTCTGCCAGGTTTAACTGATGGCTGAATTAACACCAGTTGATTATTTTAGCTGGTGAGGCTAATATTTAGAATGTATTTTTGTTCAGCCTCTTTAGATCCATTAATCTGCTGAAACAAGAAATTGAAAGAAAAAAAATCAGATTTTTTTAAAATATCAAAACAATTAATGATGCTGTATATATTGTATCATGCAAGCAAATTTTGCTAAATGGCCTCCCAACTTTGGAAGTTATTAAGTAATGATTTAATCTATAAGAATCCTGAAGAAAATATTTTGTCTGTTAATTTTCATGTGTCTATCACTATGTATTAGACGTTTTATTTCACAGTTTGTTACTGTCTTACCTTTTATAGCTTTCATTTACATATTTTTATTATACTGTATTATTTTATCTTCACCATTCTCCACCACCTACCCACATCACAAACAGAGGTATCAGCCCATAGCAAATGCTTCATTCCTTTATTTGGTGCCTTGACCCACAACCCTTTCTGTACTGGCACACGCTGGTACAGATTACAATCACTCCTGGTCATAGTATTTTTGGGGCCAGCTCCAAAGCTCTCATGAGCTTTAGGGTGGTGCGAGAGGCAAGATCCAGATTAGCAGACTTCGTAATCCAGATATTTTGCTCCTGGACCAGCTATGTGGTGGCTTAGGGGGTCAACATGAATGCAGGCTATGTTTACTCAAACGTAAATCCCACAGATTGAACATTGCAAATCTGTTTTGGGATCTGCCAGGGGAGAAAACAAAAAGAAAAATAATTTAAACCAGATTAATGCCAATATCAATGGATTTTTTTTTTAAAGAAAAGTTTGGATTTAGAAAAGTCTTCATATGGTTCAGAAACAAAGCCAATAAATTAACATATAGCCATTTAGGTGAAAGTAGAAGGACCACATATCCTAAGAGACAGTTTCTCCTGACAATCTGTTTGCATTGCTCTTAGCAGAATGTCTATCTCCAGTGCAATACAATTAAACTTCTGATCTATAATTTTCGGTGCCTCCAGAAAGGGATGAAAGCACTGAAGGGACTTCATTGCTTTCATCCCCTGCAGTAGCAGCAGAGCATTTAACCCACCTCCTTGGCTGCATCCCCAAAAGACTGATTTGCCTCTCTAGTCTTCCTCTACTGTCATTCTATTCAAGCGGATTTTAAAAGTGCCATGCACTTCCGGAATAAGCATCCGCACGAGGCTCAGAAAAATGCGCGTTTAAAACGCACCTTTTCTTTCCCTGCATCTTCCCCCCCCCCCTCTTGTTCAAAGGAAAAACAGCCATCCGTTCTGTTTGTCTCCCAGATCACCATCCCCCGAAATGGCTTCCTCTGCGAGCTGCAGCCATCCACTGGGCGATGGTTTGCTCATTCACTAGGACTTTCACAGATCACTGTCTAAATCCACCCGGTAGAGCAGCGGTGACTTTAAGTACACCCACTTCACGCCTGATAACAATGTTGCAATTCTTTGCAATTCTGGCTCTTTGAAAGTTCTGTGCTTTAGAAAGGGAAGGAGGGAAACTGCAGCAGGTGTGTGAATGCTTTCTGGCTGGCTTTCTGGTAGGCAGCAATCCCTGCCCCTTTTGCCACGGAGCGTCCCCAACGTAAATGCTGCGAGGAAGACCTGCGACTTCCCAAAAGAGCGATGAAAGTCTTCTTTAAAGGGCACATATTTTGTTGAGGGTTTTCCTGCTTTAGTAGCGCTGGAAGCTCGTTAAAAACTCTGGCATGGGGGCGCTCAGAGGCAAAAGAAGAGTATTAGCACACTTTAAATTGCTTGGGGATGCAGCCCTTGCATTAAAAATATGCTGATTTATCAGCATCTTTTTAATGAAAACTTACCTTTGAATGCATTGCCCCCACTGCTGGCAACGGAGATTCCTGTCTGGCAGACAGGGAGCTGATCCACTGGGCTGCCATAGGTTCTAATCCGCCAGTCTGGTGGACCAGAAGCCGATTTGGCATCCCTAAGCTGGTGCACAGCTTTGACAGTGTCTAGCGGCACCTTTTGAAACACATAAGAAGAAGAGGAGGCTTTTCTACGCCACTTTTCTCACCCATTTAAGGGGACTCAAGCGACTGACAAACCTTTCTATTCCTCTCCCCACAACAGACTCCCTGTGACGTAGGTGGGGCTGTGAGAGCTTGGGAGATAGCTGTGATTAGCCCAAGGTCACCCAGCTGGCTTCATGGAAGAGTGCAGAATCAAACCTGGTGATTCCCAGATAAGAGTCCGGCATCTTAACCATGAGATCAGACTTGCTCACATAAAAATACAGTATGCAAACTTTAGATAGATTCCCCCCTAAAATTTCAGTTTCCTCACTGGAAAAATGAGAATATGATTTTTCCTGTTTTCCTCTATTGCTTTTTATAGTTTTGATTCTCAAAGGTGTCCTCATTCCACAACTAATCCACATTTTCCTAGCCTAGAATTCTTATGGGACAGGGAGGGTCAGAATGGCCTATGAACCTTCAAGCAAATAGACTCTCAAGCCATCTCTGAGCCATCTCAGAGGTGCTTTTTCTTTTCTTTTTTACCATTTCTGAATGTACCCAGGAACATTTGTTTTTCAGATAGCTTATAGTCCTGGGGAAGAAACCAAACATTAAAATACCAAGTTGCCATAGAGACCCTGTTACTGAGACATAATCCTATTGACCTCTGTGCATCTTAATTCCACATAAGTATCCGTATCTTAAAGGTCACAAAAATAATTTCTTTTTAAGCATGAGTAGTTATGATAAAGTAAAAGGGATAAAGCATGCTATTAAAGGCAGGTAAATACCTGTTTATATATTGAAGTAACCAGAGTGAAACCCAGAAGATTGTAGCCTTCACAGCAGATTTTCTCTACCCTGTAAAAGGCTATCATTACATTTGCCCAGTGCAAGAGAAACACCGCAGTTGTCAATTGCAAAGTTTAGGGTACCTGCAGCCTTTATGATTTCTACCATCTCAACAACAGCAGATTAGAAAACATCCACAGGGATGAGAAACCTACTGTATCTGGCTTGTTCTCCACTTTGTAAAATAGTATCATGTGATTCCTGCCCTCACTGATTTTTGCCATGCGAGTGAAGTTGCTGCCTGGGACATCCGTGCCAGTTTGCACTCTACCAGATCTGGCCTTCCATCCCAGATCTGGAACCTGGAGCCATCAGCACTAGGTAGAGAGGTACAGAATCCCTTCGTGTTGCCTATTGCATAGGTAAGCAGTGGTTGTCTTTGAAGTACCTGTGCAAAAATAATGTGGAAGATCAAAATACAGCTGAGGGTGGTCAAAGGAAAGCCTCCTCTCATCAGAGCTTTGCATAGAATTTATTACCAGAAGTGGTGGTGACAGCCTTAACAAAAGGTTAGGCAAATCCATAAAAAACAGGTGTATCAATGGCTACTAGAATAGATGCCTAGGTACTGGCTTCAGGTTGGAGAGACAGGCAGGATACATAAGAGACATAAGAACATGAGAACTGCCCATCTAGTCCAGCATCCCATCTCCCCCAGAAGCATTTGGTAGGTCACTGGGTGAGATGGGATGCTGGACTAGATGGGCAGTTCTCATGTTCTTATGTACTTTCCTTTCTATCCTGACAGATCAATCTGATAAGGCAAACTGCTTAGAATAACTGAAATACCTGATCACTTAGGGATGGTCACGTATAAGGAGTGTTATTATTTTAGCTTTAATGAGTGAATATAGATAATTCTGTAACACAAACCTTCCATAAATACTTGACAGTAGTAATGGGGATAGCTCATAGGACATAGAAACAGTCAGTATGAGCTGTTTGGGACATTAATATTTGCTAATTTTAGTCACACAAAGGGACATGAGTTATTATATACATATAAGCACATTCTGTAAAGAAGGAACGTTGTCCTGAAAATGTTATCCTTGAAGGTGTACTTCTATAAGATTAGAAGTTCTTTGTTGCAGAGCTCACAGTCTTGAGAAGGAGTTTGGCCATTTCTGCACTTACCCTGCTGGCTTGGTCAAGCCAGGCTGGAGTGGTTCCATCCATTCCAGCCTCTCCTGGAACAAGACTTTCACACTAGGAAGGCTGTTCCAGGACATCTTCTGCACTGACTCTGATGATTGTGCAGTCTTGGCTTCTGGGTCCTCCAATAGTGGCATTTTGTTAGTATAGTTTTTTGTCCCACTGTAAAAATTCCTGTCAGATTCATGTGCCCTCCTACTATTATCCCTGTACTCTGTCCAATGTAGATGGAATGGCTTAAAGCAGGATTTGCAGCCTCTCTCTTCTGCTCCAGAGTGGAAGAGAGGAGCCAGAAGAGGGCATGGCCTAACCCTATGTGGGATGCCAGGAAGTGCAGAAATTATTTGAGTATGCTTGGTTCTTTCTCGGATGCATGGAGCTGGGTCAACAGAGAGATGAATACAAATTTTGCTAGCCTTCAGTGCTTTCTACCAAGTGACTTCCAGCATCTCAAGCAGTTTCCTTCTTCCTTTTCTTTCAAATTCCTTCTTAAAACCTATCTATCCAGTTCATCAGTAAACCCACTTCAACTGTTCAGGCTGACGATCCATAGATGAAAGGCCTTGGCCATTGCATTTGTGCACTTCTCCTGACATCCAGGTGTACAGTGCCCTGATTGGCAGGGAGGGGACCTTTGAGTATACAGCTCTCATCTAGAGCCCTGATGGCCCAGAGTTCCAAACTGCACAGAAGTCTTTGTACATACAGCATGGGTCAGGAAGAGCCTATTCCCTTGCAGATGCTGGTTCAGTACGCACAGAGGCCAAAGTGAAAGCCTTTTGATGTGAGCATTATCAGAGTGTGTAGTGATGTGACTGTGCTTATGCATTCATAGACCATGTGGCCATTTGTTTCTGGCCTGCAGAACAGGACAACAAGGCCACAAGGGAAAGGTGAGGCTACAGGTGGAAATACTGAACCACATTTTGATCTGCAGTGGATCTTAAGATCATAGCAAACCTTCCTAAAGCAGAGCCCTGCACTTCCTTGGACACTCGTGGGGGGAGCAGTCTGCAACCTGTCTGGGTTGCAAGACTTGACATTTGCCTAACCTCAGTCAAAGTTCCTTTCTGAATTCTATGCTACTTGCTGATCACTTGTGCTCTCTTTCCATCTCTCTTAAGTCACAAAACTTGGCTACCCCTGCTAATTCTTGATTTGCCTTGTCCTTTAAACTGTATGGTTGAGCACGATTAGACTGGAGAAGGACAGGGAGAGAGGCATTACATATTGCAACATGCATGCCCCAAACATGCATTGGTGACCCAAAAACAGTCAAAGGACACAGGTAATTTTTTGCCTTCAGAAATCAGAGTCTTCAGTGCATCTTATTTATAAATACACACGCTAAAGACAGCAGTGTGAGTCTTCTGCTGTTTTGCAATCTGGTTTCTACATGTATCTACATGAAAGTTGCATTCAGCCCAACACTTAATTTGGCTTCCTCCCTTCAATAATACACAGGAAGTGAAGCTTGACGCTATATTAGATTCAAACAGCTTCCCTGAGCTTCATCTGACATATTGTATTTATGCTTTCTATCCTTTCTTATTATAAGGGTTCAAGTTATTAACCATGATTGAGCAGAGGTTCTTGGACTATGGTCTTCCAAATGTTCCTGAACAACTCCTCCCAGCATTCCATGCCAGTCCCAGTAGAATGCTAGGAATTTTTGTTCAGGAACATTTGGAGGATCACAGTTTCAAAACCGCCATGATAAAGGACACAAATAATTCCAAGCTGTGTCCTCAATGGACACTACTACTACTGTTGCTGCTGCTGCTACTCCTACTCCTACTCCATACAAATTGCTGAACACCTACCAACTGCTTGCCTGCAACAGTTGTTCTATGTTAAAAAGCAGCAATGAAAGCCAATAATGTCATTTTATCAGAACTCTAATCCTGTTATCTATGCTCCATGCTTTATAATGTAGGGGAGACAAATGCTTTCCCAATATTGTACCCCTGTCCATTTCTGCTTGGCTAAAGCACTGCAAGCTCCTTAATGTTAGTTTTACTTCCAGCACGTTTGAGGCCCCTGAATTTCTACGCATAACCTTCCTTCCACAAAAACAACAGCACTGGTTAAGTTTACTTATAATGACCTCTCTGAATAACTCAACTGCAAGCAGCTAGAGCTCAGCAGAATATCATCTGAATTCCATGCAGGTATTTCCAGGTTCCATTGCCAGCATCTCTCTGGAAGGAGAATATGACAAATGACTTTTGTATCTTTGCCAAGAAAAACTGCATGGAGGTATCTATGTGGTCACCAGAAGCTATGTTCAGCTGAGGTCACCTTTTGTTACTTATAACTCAAAAGGAAACAGATCTATTCATAAAAATGAATCCCCAAAATCAATGAAATAGATGAAGAACTAGTGGAAAACACTAAAGATAGAGAAAACAACAGCAATATAAAGCTTTCCTTGCAGTGTCCTGCTGGTATAAGGAAGAGATTCTAAAGAACTGGGTGCAACAGCGTATCTCTAATGCATGCCAACAGAATGTTGACAGGTAAATTTCCTGTAGGTCTGTGCCCAGTACTTGCTAGGAATATTTCCCTGTTGCCCTTTGTTGCCTAGCACTGGGAATCTTAGGTTACCTCTAGATGGTGAGAGAGAAAGTCAAGATCTTGCTTTTATCCCTTAATTGCCTTCCACCATCCCTGACAAACAGCAGGGCAACCTGTCTGGATGCTTGCCCGTGCAATGATGAGCTGTGTACATCTGGATATTTCGATGGTGTGAAATCCCCGGAAGTGCATGACCATCAGTCCCCTGCGCTTACATAGGGGCCATTTCTGGCCTAGATTTGGTCTCACACATGTGTATTGGCCTTTTCAAGGCTAAAGATTGTGGAAGCAGGCATCCAGACAGGTAAACCTATATTACTATTAAAAAAAACAAACAACCATTATACACCAAACTGGCACAATAACTGTCAGAACTGAATGACTATCAAGTGGCTAGTTGAAAGGAAGAAAAATATTTCATGGGAGCAAAACCAGAAGAGACATTAAGGGTGGATTTTGAAGAATCAATGAAGTCACCAATAATAAACAACTGGAAGATGTAATTTTAATGTGTATATACCAGTGGAAAGATGACATTTTAAAGTTGTGTTAAAATAAAAAAAAAGAACAGAAAGAAAAACCTGTGGTGGGAGTTGATTTTCCCCGAATAGCAATAACACAGGATTTTGCCACTTTTTCTTGTTGGTCTTTTGTTGGTTGAACACTTGCGAGCTCTAGTCAACTGCAGCCCAAGCCCTGCGTGATCGGTCACTCACCTGTGACCGATCCTGGGGCTGGTCCTCTTCTAGGTGCTGCCATTTTGGTAGCGGTGCCCTCTGCGACTGCACGTGCTTCAGTGCCGTCGCTTTGATGACACTGACGCTCTGAGCACGTGCAGTTGTGTCTGAGGTGCCGGTGTGCTTGCGCGGCACCTCAAACGACTCTGGAGCACCAGAAAAGAGCAAATGGTCGTTGCCTGGATGCTTCAGGTAGGTTCTAGTAATCATTGGTTAACATGCGGAGCACAATTTTGTGCTCCGCATCTGATCAATGGTCAGTGAACTTCTGGGGCTGGCGGGCGTGTTTGGAGGCTGTAACAGCCTACTCTATGTGCAGATGCTCTTCACCAGAGGTTCACTAATAGGCTGAAGGCCAGGTTATTGACTGTTCACTGTTCCTCTGTAGCCCTGTCCCCATGCAATTGAAAGTCTGCTGGAACTCTTCTTTTGCCTCTGAGCGGCCCCATTCCAAGCTTTACAAGGCGCTTAGGGAGCTTAGGAAAGTGAGACACCCGCAATAAAATACGTGCACTTTAAAGAAGAGTTCCAGCGCTCTTTCGGCGATTCGCGGGTTTTGCTCGCTATATCTGCCTTGAGGACGCTCCGTGGCAAAAGGGGCGGGGATTGCTTGCCTGCACACACAGCCAAAAAGCATTCACACATCTGAGAAATGCAGCAGGTTCGCTTCCTTTCCTTTGTAAAAAGAGCCAGAATTGCTCAGAATTGCAACATTGTTATCAGTGATCTGTGAAAGCCTTAAAAGAGAATGAGCGAACGATCGCGCTGCTGATGCCTGCAGCCGCTGACTTTCCTGGGGCAGAAAGTCTTTTCTAACAGAGAACTGAGGGAAAGTAAGTGCTGAAAATGAATGAATGAGCGATAATCTGCCTTTGCTAGGGGCGGGAAGCTGTTTCAGGAGACGGAGATCTGCCTATTTTTCCTTTTAACAAGAGAGGGGGCGGGGGGGGGGGGGAAGATGCGGGGAAAGGAAACAGGCTTCCTTGGGGGCGGAAAGTCCGTTTAGATCGCGGGTACCATGGGGGCGCTTATTCCGGAAGTGGAGGGGACTTTTAAAGTCAGCTATAACAGAGTGACAGCAGAGGAAGCTGAGAGGGGCTAATAAGTCTTTTGGGGATTGGGCCTGTGTAAGATAACAAAGCTGTATATGCTGATGGCTTTTTAAAAAAGGTTTTCTTAAATTGATCTCCAAGGCATACAGGAGGATGGTCAATTCTTGATCTGAGCACCAAGGTATGAAGCACACAAAGATGGAAAAACCCATTGTTACCTACCATGGAAGATTGATCAGTGAAATGGACAGAACTGGCAGAGAGGGGCATATTGACACGCTTGGTTAGAGAAAGATAACTAAGATCTTTTCTCAAAAATTGGGGTCTGTTTATACACTGTCTGCATAAGAAAGAAAATGACTTGTTAATTTTAAGCTATGAAGTTTAATAGGTTTGAATTATATATAATTTAAACATTTGTAGATTTGAATAGTCTAAAGTAGTTAAGCAGTTATAATACCTAGAAAGAAGTATGGAAGAAGATATATATGTAAAAAATTAAAAAGCAATTTCTGATCTCCTCCCTGATGGTTGTCAAGGAGAGACCTGTATTTATTTTCTATTTTTTATTCTAACCTCTTTTTCTTTTTTCCTATCATTTTTCCAACTCCTAATGCATATGCAAAGTCATTCAATTAAAATCTTATTTAAAATAAAGAGCACCGAGGCATGAGTCCTCCAATCTACTCTTCATCATAGACTGTGGAGAAGATGCTACTGCCAGACATGTTTATAAGCAGGTCTGGTTCACAGTTCATGAAATATGGTGGTGGCACAAATGAAAACTTTAGTTTGAACCTCCCAGTAGGTTGCTTCAGCACACTGATTGACAGCTCAGAGTTAAAGGCACTGAGGCCTTCAACAGTGGTATTGGCGTGTTTCCCCTGCCTCATGGTTTCAACTTGTGACCTGTAAATGGCTGTAGAAAGCAAGTAGCTTCATGTCTTCTCATGCCTGCATCAACAGGAGCAGACTGTGGTTCTTTCACTGCAGGACTCACACCATTTGTTTCCTCCAATTAATTTTCATCCAGACCCTTTCAGAAATGTTGTTTCCTGGAACCACACTGTGACAACAAATTATCTCCCTAAACATGGGTGCCTGAGACTTGAAAGACATCTGCATGACATCTGCACCTGCATTTGTTTGCTATGGAAACACCAGCAGAGCACTAATGGAGATACAGTTGTTGAGTTTGTCCTGCAAAGCAGGAAACTGTCCTCAGAGCTCTGATACACTCTCAGCTTGCTTGACAACCAACAAGGACTTTCTAACTAATCACTTTGTCTTTGCAACAGAAGTTTGAAAACTGCTACAAATACGATCAAAGGGATGAATGCACACAACCTGTATACCTGATTCCCGTAAATTGTCAGCAGCACCTGTGCATAGTCTGGAATGGTGCCCGAGATGCAGGAGAGCAACAATTGATCAAGACAGGTGGAAATGCTCACACAAAGGAAGTGATATCTCTCTGTGTACTATACAGTGCCATGCTCTTGGTGTTTTGTTAGGGTCTTAAATAAATAAATATAAAGGCCTATGATGATAAAGGCCTTGTTCACACACAAACCTGCCCCTTCCCCATTTCATGAACATGCTGTGCTAGCAAAGGTGGATTAGAGAAAGTTTGAGAACACCAGGGTCACACTTGGGACTTTTAAAAATCTACTTTGGGTGCAGAAACAGACGAAGAAGTGGGATGGATCGGGTGTCCACACTTCAGAAGGCAGAATCCATCCTAAACTTACCTGGCACCTCACTACATGCCGGGTAAGTGTATTAGCGGCAATTGCCTTGTTGCGGCGATTGCCTTGCTGTGGCAATGGCCATGTGTAACAGCTGTCGTCACAACAACCAGAGGATGCAGTCTGCAACTATGGCTGCATCTCCCCACCCCATGCGCCCATCACCTGGAAGAATTGCACAGGGTTTGTGCTGGGCTATGCTAGCCGTGTCTGAGATGCGGCTAGCCTAGCTCCGGAGTAGTGCTCCACTACTATCCAGCTGGGGGTAGTCCAACATACACAGAACTGCTTCTGCAACGGAAGTGGCTCTAGTGTGGTGTAGATACTCTGTGTGGGAGCATCCCCCGACCTCCCCTGTGGGCCAAGTGCTGAGACGCCCCCTGTCTCTCTGCAGCGCACCCAAGGCTTCCCTTTTCCCATGTCTGGACATAACCTTAGTTAAAGGCCGTCAAAACCCAGTTCTGGAACTGACATTCAGGTGTACAAGCCTCCTGCTTTGATTGGGATTTTGTGCCTTTAATTACAGGCTGACACTCCTTGCTACAAACACCTCCAAGCATGGAGAGCTCACAGTTAGGAAAAGAGCCGAGCCCTTGCCCATCCTGCGAATGCAGAGACAGAAAGGGCTGCACCCCAACAGTTCTTCCGGGGCAGCTCAGAAGCCGATTAGCCTAAAGGGACCTTGAAGTCTCTCTTGTTTTCAGGTTGCTTCACTGCCCATCCTACCCATTTTCAAGGCTGCTGGGGGTGAGGGAACTTTATCGGTCTTGTGACACCACAGCAGCTCACGCACAAGGAATGAAAAGCCAGGTTTTGTTGGCCACGGGCCATTTCACCTAAAAGATTCAACGTTTGCCTAACTTTCTGGAGGGTTTCCGTGGGCATTTCGACGGCAAGGAGTCCTCCGGCAGTTCCTTTCCCTCAGCTATGGAAGCACCAGAACAAGCCCGCTGGGGCACCACCGCGGCCATTACTCGGAACGGCCCCAAGTTCGACCGCTTTGCCTCTTAAGGTGCCCCCCGGAACGCCTCACCGTTCCGGCTGCTGCCTGCCAGGTTTCTACCTCAGGGCACAGCTGAAAAGACAGCCTCTCTCCCTCATGGCGACCTCTGCCGAAACAGGTGGAGGAGAAGGCCGGTGTGGGGGCGGGGGGCGGCATCGTACCTGAGCTTCTGTCCCGCCGGCACCGTGATTTTATTCAACCTGTCCATTCTCCCGGCCGATTGCGTCGGGCATGCGAGTTCCGCCTGGCTGCGCCTTCCTGGATGCTGCTGCTGCTGTTGCTGCGGCTTCCTAGGTCTTTAGAAGAGGGGTCCTGAAGGTAAAAGGCTGATCTGGATGAGACCAAGAGGGCGAGGCGACACGGGTTTCCTCCAGGGACCCGAGTCCCGGCTGCCCAACCCTCTGCAATTCAGGTCAGGCTCGGAGCGCGCGTGTTTTAGGTGAAGCAAAACTTGCCCGAGCGCCCTGTCGAGAGTTTCATGTTTCGCGTCAGTCATGTGACAGAGGAGCCAGCCTGGCTGGGAAGAGGGCGTCTGCACGGACTGGAAGAAGCTCCACACCTATTGGGCGTGATGGGAAATACAACAACAACAACAACAACAACAACTGTCCCAAACACCGCCTCGTCTGAGGCCGAAGTCGTGCATTACTATTCGGGCGTCTCATCTGAATAGAAAGTGACGGCTGAGAAACAGACGAAAACAACAACAAATCTCTTGCTGCTTTTTTGACCAGGTGCCTTGCAATGGTTGCCACTTCAAGAGATGCAAGACTTCCTGACTAGTGGTTAGGAAGCCGGACTCTTATCTGGGAATATTGGGTTCGATTCCGCCCTCCCCCATGAAGCCAACTGGGTGACCTTGGGCTAGTCACAGCTCTCTTCTGAGCTCTCACAGCCCTACCCACTCACAGGGTGTTCTGTTGTGGGGAGAAGAATAGAAAAGCTTTGTCAGCCACTTTGAGTCCCCTTAAATGGGTGAGAAAAGCGGGGTAGAAAAACCAACTCTTCTTCTTCTTCTGACTTCCTATTTTCTTTCCTCCCTCCCTCCCTTCTTCCTCCCTTTCCCTGAAGTATGTCAAGTGCCAGCAGTTTGCTTTCTCTAGCTTCAGTGGAAGGTATATCTCTAAATCTTGGACAAACTCCAGGAGACAGTAGTAGACAGAAGGGCCTGGTATGCTATGGTCCATGGGATACAGAAGAATTGGACAACAAAAACACCTCTGAATGAGAAGGGTTGGAGACAGGTAAAGTCCTCTCCTGGATGTGTTCAACCCGCAGTTGGACAAGTATGGGCTGGAATGCTTGGATATGTTAAGAGGTTGGAGTCCCTTAGGAACATCTTCCAGAAGTACATGATTCTAGGAAAGAGTCATCTCTTCCCCCCCCCCCCCCCGCTTTGATGTTTCAGGGTCCGCTAGTAGAATGCTGGAGTTCAAGAATGCAGGTCTTCATGGATTCTTGTCAAGTGCCTTCCAAAGGGTTGTCCAACTCTGGTAGTGGGGTCTATGGCATTTTTCAAAATCCTGAGCAGTGAAGATATGTATGTATGTATGTATGTATTGCATGATCTATCTGAGCTGGATCTGTCAGGTACACTTGCCCCTTGATATGTGTGATGGTGCATAGTTCCAAAACTCATGAATCCAGACGGAATCAGAACATGCTGTTTTCCAAACACCCTTGGCAGATCTCGCAAACACTAGTCTTTTGCAATGCAAATACAGAAGGAGGGTCACAAATCCACAAAACTTGTGGTTATAAAATCCGTGAATAACAAGAGACTCTATAAAGCCTTTCAAAACCACCTTGTGCTATAATACCCAGGATGGTTCACTCTAAAAATAATTAATACTGCACAGGAGAAGCAAAGATAAACAACTGAACAAGCAATCAACTCATTAATAAACAAATGCTTGGGCAAAGAAGCTATGAGGCTGTTCCCATTACAAGCTTAAAACGGTTTTGAAACAGTTTCAATCCTCACAGTCCCCATGACAGGTTGGGTTAACACGCTTTTCGTGTGTTAAATCACCCCAAAGCGTTGTAAATAAAACACTCATTTCAACAGGTCTCGCTCCGGTTCTTGTATTTGAAACAGTTTACATTTCTTACTGTGGGAATGGTACCTTTGTAGTGGGATGAGAATGCTGAACTGACAGCTGGCGCAGTAAAGCACTGCATGGACAGTTCTTGGAGAAAATCAAAGGCAAAGTGGATGTGGAAAAGACCTGGTCTTGGCTTACAAATGGAACATTGAAAAAGGAAACAGAAGGACTGATTCTTGCTGCACAAGAACAGCAATAAGAACAAATGCCATCAAAGCCAGAATTGAAAAATCAGTAGAAGATCCAAAGTGCCGACTCTGCAAAGAAGTGGATGAAACAATCTACCATATACTCAGCTGCTGCAAGAAGATTGCACAAACTGATTACAAGCAGAGACATAATGCTGTACCACAAATGATCCACTGGAACTTGTGCCAAAAGTATCATCTGCCAGGGGAAAAGAACTGGTGGGATCACAAGCCAGAAAAAGTTGTTGAAAATGAACAGGCAAAACTACTTTGGGACTTCAGGCTTCAGACTGACCGAAATTTGGAGCATAACACCCCTGACATTACAATTGTTGAGAAAGACAAGATGTGGATCATCAACGTTGCTATTCCAGGTGACAGCAGAATTGAGGAGAAACAGTTGGAGAAGCTCACCAGATATAAAAACCTCAGAATTGAACTTCAGCAACTCTGGCAAAAACCAGTGAAAGTGGTCCCAGTCATGCTCGGCACACTGGGCGCGGTGCCAAAAGATCTCAGTGGGCACCTAAAAACCATTGGCATTGACAAAATATCCATCTGCCAACTACAAAAAGCCACATCAAGCAGTCCTAGGTGCTTGGGAAGTGCCCGACTAGTGGTATATTACAAAATCCAGCATAGTGATCTTGTTTGCTGTATGTAACTACTGTTTTTACATAATAATAATAATAATAATAATAATATTAATATTAATATTAATATTAATTGGTACCGACATGTACCATGACCACTGGCTCCTCCCCGGCACTGTCTACTAACCTATCTAGATGTCGCGTGATGCCTGCAACCTTCCATTCCATTCCATTCCATTTTTTTAATTCCATTTTTTATTTATATACCGCCTTTCCATTTGTTCTCACTGTTGCACCTAGATTTTATAGTTCAATTTTCCTCTCCACATTTCTGAAGGGTCACCTTTGCTCTGTGTTATTCTGAGACTTTGGCTCTATGTAGGACTCCCCTTAAAGATGGCTTAGAAGCTGTAGTTAGTGCAGAATGCAGCAGCTGAACTGCTAACCAGCAATGCTGGACAGAGGCACATCACAATGTTTCTAAAAGAACTTGACTGGCTGCCTATTTGGTACTGAGCCCAGTTCAGGGTACTAACATTATCCTATAGGGCCCTGAATAGCCTGGCTCCCAAATGTCTAAAGAAACACTTCCTCCCATAGGGACCTGCTCATGCTTAAGTGAACCCCTCTTGGTTGTTTGACCACCTTCAGCACTTAGGGGTACATGGGAACTTATGGGAGGGCTTTATTGATTGTAGCCTCCAGGTTCCCAAATCATCTCCCCTCTGAGGTGCTTCAGACATCCTCACTAAATGCTCTTCACCCTGGCCTTTGGCTGAGGGAACAAAATCTCTTTCCCATGCAGGCACCTTGGCTATTTTAGTCAATCTACTTTATCTGCTTTTATAATTATTTTATTGTGACTTACCCTCAGATCTTTGGGTATGGGGCAGATAGAAATATAAATAAATAAAAGAAATAAACTAGAACAGAACACTGTTGAAGAGAATTCCTTAAAGGCCAGATGGGGCTAGCATTGAAACATTGTGTGACTTTAGAAGGAAAGGAAGTGTGTTAGCAACATGTTTCAGCATGCACACACACTAACTTTGGCAAAAGGGTCACCAAAGAAGGGATGGATAGCATGACTAACAGAAATGTTGCAATAATAGCCTTTGTTCCTCTTGAATGAGCAACAACAGATTTTGCAATAGAAATTGGAAAGCAAGGGGGGGGGGGGACTGATTGTAAGAGTTCACAACTCAACGCAATATCAGCCCACTGTAGTATTGACAGCAACAGATCAAAACACCCACAGCCTACAGTGTATGTGGAAATCACTCCTAGCTGCTTGATTTGGAAGTGAAATATAAGCGTGCATATTGTTTTTGCCTTTTAAATTGTAAAGAATCTTGTTGTTTAGAATCTTGTCAGAAGTTAGTTCTGAATCCACTTTTGCAAAACACATGTCTTGTAAATCGGCCAAGGGACCAAGGGGGTAGAACCTAGCTGATCTCTTTCCAGTACCACTGTGTGATAGTTAATGGGTGGTGATGGTTATTAAATGTGGAAGAATACAAATGAAGTGGTCTCATCAGGTTTACCATGTAGTTTTAATATGCTTTTGTTATGCACAAAGCAACTCTATGCTAGGTTAACTGTTGGTGATGAAAATGGTCAGAAGCAGGCAGCATGGCATAGGGTTCAGGAAAAAACAACATTTGTTCTGTGAAAAAATTTGTTTCTGAAGCACAGCCTGGCAGGAGCAGTGAGAAGGTGGGAACTGCAGCGTGCTTACTAATACAGCAATGATCTCAAAGGCAACCAAGTCTTGGGCATTATCTAGGCTAGAGGTCTTTCTGTACTTACCTTTGGGTTGGTCTACAATATAGACTGCAGGCCTCCCTTCCACACATCACAGACGGATATAAGGGAGGCACTGCCCATTGCTGGTATGCTTCATTCACATAGGATGGAAAATAATTCAGATCAAGAGCCCTTGATCACCTGTACACTTGATTAAACAGGTCTAACCTATGGGCAGAGAGGCAGGCCCCCTTCAGCAGCATGGTCAGTTTTCCGGACTACTGGGGGACCCATTTCAGAGACACACCAAAGTGTATTCTCTGATATTCACTTTGGACTGGAGCCCTCAGAAGTCCACCTGGAAGCACATGTGATCAGTGCTGGAGCCGGTCTACCAGTGCAGTAATGCAAACTGTGTTGTATCGGACCCTTGTATACTATGATCTGGACCAGTGGGCCTGGCTGGTCCAGACCCACTGATCCAAATCAGAGTTTTGGGCTGTGGTCACACTTAAGATTTAATCCAGCTTCAGTCCACTTTCAGAGTGAGACAATAAAACAGCAAAGTGATAGGCTGTTTTCTTTCAGTGTCAAATAACTCAGAAAATTCACCTTTGAGACAGATAATCTGGAAAGAAAATTATTGGTCACTTTACTAATGTGTTCTTTCACTCTGAAGGTATACTGCATGGCTTAGGTGTGACCACAACTGGAGTACAGAAAGGCTTACTTGCTTCTTAATGATTTTTCCCTTTTCAAAAGCAGTATACTCAGTGTAATTTTAAATTGTAACATTATATAAATAGAACAACAATGATAAATTATGTATTAATATTTACATATTTGAATTTGAAGTATAATTTCTTCTTGCCAAAAATTCTGTCCATAAGGGTCTTGGCATTCTTGGAGTGTTGTATTGTAGTGATCTTCTAGTTTATATTGGATTACTGAATGAAAGATTTCCATACAACATAAAAATCATGTTCTTTCATCTTTGATTTTCTTTATTTTTTATTTCATTTTTGATAATTGCAATTTACTGATAGTTCTGTATTCTTTTGAGCCACAATACATTTTCTGAATGCCAAGAGTATGTGATTTTGCTGCTATTATCTGAAAAGTTCTTTTATGTTCACCTTTTCAAATAACCGGCATAGTGCAAGCTTTGTATTCAGTTATTCTGCTGGTTGCAATACTCAAATCTTTTTTTAAAAGTAAAAAATTTATATAATTGACATCTTCACCACATATTGAAGAATATTCCTACTGTTTTAGGGATGTAACCTTTATACAAACAAACAACGACCCTGATTTATATGAGTATAATACGCATTTATACAACTTTTAAAGAATGTTTTCTCTTATATTACTGAATATCTTGTTCATTTTCTGCCTTTAAAATATATGTCTAGCCTGTATCTTTTTGGCTCATGGAGGGATCCCAAAATATAAACACATTCCCTCCTTTTTTGGAGAACTGAGCCCACAAAGACTAATGCCCCACTCTCTCTTTTTCTCTTTAAAGATAATGATCTGGACACCTGAGCCTCCAGGTATCCCACAGTGCTCAGAATCACCCATGGTTTTATTTATTTATTTATTTAAAAAATTCATATTCCACCCTTCACCACATGGTCCCAGGGTGGGTTACAATAAAAACAAAACATGTAAAATATTAAAACATCATTAAAAGTATTACCCCTCCCTCCCTAACAGGACAGCACCCGGTGGAAGCTAATTAAACAGCAACAGCTGTTTATGGAATGGGAATTTGGGCTTATACATCAGCAGAGGGGGATAGGTGCTCAGGGGAGACCTCTGTCGTAGACCCAAATTTGGGAATCCAGAATTAATCAGTTGTTTTGAAAGCCATTTTGATCTCATGATGCCTATAAATATATCCTCCCCAATGCATCATCATGGAGATTGACTAAATTTGTGGCCCAGTTGTAGGGTTCATAAATTGGTAAGAGAATGTATTAAATTCACTGGTTTCTGATACTCAAATGCATTTCTTATATATGCTTTTTCATTCTCATTTCTCTTTGCTGTTGGAAAGTCCCATACGTACATTACTCTTATTGTTAAAGAAAAGCGTTGGAGGATTTCAGTTTCCTGTTCTGTCACCTGAGTATCTGCTTTGGAAATGGATGGGGCAGAACTAGAGGGACATTTTAACCCGGTAATAGCTAATTCCTTAAAAAGTAGCTATCTACTCTGAGCAGGTCTTATTCAAATTATGCTGCAGAAGTGCATCACTAAGTGTAAAATCAAGTCAGCTCAATGGAGATTCAAGTTGCCTTGTTGGTTTACCTGAGTTCCTCCTAGTCCCCTAACCCCAGGAGGCATAGCCCATCAGGAATGGTGGGATCAGAGGCCTCATATCATATCTCCTTTCCTCCTAAGAACTTAAGGGAGCAAAGAAAATTCTATTTTTCCTCCCTTTGATCTTACAGCTATATGTGTTACGTGTTAGGGGGATTTCAAAATCTTATTCTGATACTCTAGTAATCAAAGGTGTACTTCATGTCAAGCACTGCTCAAATAGTTCCTTTATGATGCCATGAAAGAGCAGAGTGTGCTGCACCATTCACATGGACCCATACTTGTCCGGCTGCCATGCCACCAAAAATACCCCAATTGTGATGTTGATGGCTGGGAGAGTCAAAAGCATGTAAACAATGCCATTGCTTTAAAATGCTCACTATTCGTTTATTACTTGTCTTAACATGGAACCATGCAACTTTTGCCTCAGACAAAGGAATTGCTGGAAATAGCATCTTTTCATGCCAGATGAGTCTTTATGAATCACTTAGCAACTGCTCAAGCAAAGTCAGTTTCCCCTGAGAACAAAACCACTGCACAAAGATACAGCTAACACTTCTGCTTTAATATTTTTTTTTAATAAAAAGATTACGGTGATGGCTTCTTCATGATGGGCTTCATATCAACAGTAGACTTTACATTCCCTTTGCCTTTGGTCAAAGTAAAAGTAGGTTTTAAATGTTGGAGGACCATTGACTGTGTAGGTGGGAAATGTGGAAATTAGAGATTATTGTGCATAGAAATAGTGGACCATTGTTTGTTCAGTGTTGCTTTTAGTTATAAATTCTGCAACCAGGAGCAGCATTTCAGAGCCATTTTCATTTCAAAAGTGCTCTACTACTGGAAACCACAGTGAGTTTGGGTGGACACAGGTGGCACATGACTAAATGCTGTTTCCATTGCCTGTTAATGAAAACAGATGTTGTGGGAGTCATATGTGGCTCTTGCGTGGCTTTGCAACACTGCTTGCTGTGTGTGATCATGCCAGATGTCTAGAAATGACTACCTTAGTCACAGGTAACCTTCCACTTGAGGGCTGATCTTATTTTACCCAGAGATCCATGTCAGAATCAGACCATCTATTTCTCTAAAGCATTATTCTAACTTGTCATTTTTTCAGCTTTATTTTTTCCTTTAAAAAAGTAAAATAAATCTAGCAAAACAAAACTCTAGAAATTAAGAATGTCATCCTGAATGTGGATAAAGGCATGTGCATATAGCATTGCTCTGACAAATATTTCCTTAGAAACATAAAATGAAGCGGGGAATTTCTTCTCTGAAAATGGTTGACCACACAGTATTTTCCCCTGGTATGGTAGCTGTTAGACCATGGAATGTGAGTGATTTAAAATTTCCACTATTAAGATACCATTACACATAATGCTAGAGGAATTAGGTTTCTTGCCTTGCATATTATAATATATTAGCAGTTTGTTTTCCGTTTCTATATGCATGTTTCATTCCTTTTTAACCCTGCAGTGGGTAACAGAGTTTCAAGGGTGCATTTCACAGTAATGTTTGCAGTGCCCCACTATAGCAGTAGTTTGAAGCTTGACTCCTCTCTCCTATTTCGTTTTAAGGTGGCTAATCTGTACATAACCCAGTACTTCCCCCGAGGTCAATGTTTGTGCGAATTTGTATAGAATTACAGTCTTATAACATCTAACCTCCCATTAGCTCTACTTGTCTTGACCCCTTGTACCACTTCCTTTTAGCAGTGTTGTCCACCTCAGCTCCAATGTGTGCCAGCCACCACACACTAAACTGTAGTACTGTGTATACTCATCAGAGAAAATGTCAACTTCTGCATGGGCATGGAAGAGGTTTGCTTCTGGGATGGAATGCTTGTTTGCTTCAACGCCGGAGCCGCGGGACGACTATCCACATGGTTTGTGTGTCCTGGCCTGTGCAGACTTCAAAGCAAGGGAACAGAAGTCTTTCAGCAATGAAGTTTTTTTATTAAATATTTGAATGGCTGTTTAATTATTGGATTTGCCATTTTTGGAACCTTGCTTAATGTCACTGGGCAGTGAGGCCATAGGTAAGCAACTTCTGTGGCTATTTCCCCTAGATTCAGTGAACTATAGCTATGTTCCTGTTGCAGATTTTTTTTACCGTATTGCAAAAAGATCACCCCCTGGTAGATGATTCTGCCTTCAGGAATGGGCTGGATGCTGGAAGAGTGACGTGACATTCAGTCACCGTATTCCCAGCTCTCTTTTGGCATGGCCTGGATTGGCACCTCACTTATGGAATGCCCTTCCTTTGGAGGCCCAATTAGCACCAACTCTTCTAACTTTTAGGTGCCAAGACTTGGCTCTTTACTAAAGCCTTTGGGCATTCATTCACTCAAGCACTATTTTAACTTCTAACTTTTAACTAACTATGCTGTTTAATACTGTTTTAATGGGGTATGTTTTTAGTATTTTGTTCGTATACGGATTTTCTGTTGTAAGCTGCCCAGAGACCTTAGGATATGGGATGGGATATAAACATTTTGAATGAATGACTACCAATGAGTGGCCCAGGTTTTTTCTTGGGTGTCCAGGAGGAACCTCACCCCCCCGGAACATCTGATTGGCTCTTCAGGTTAGTGTTTGTTTATTATGGTGCAATTGCATGTTTTCATCTCAGGCTGTTGCATATGAGAGTTCCATCTTGCTTTTTCTGTCAGGAGCCCATCCCACCCTGGTTGCAACCCTATGCCTCTGTTTTTATGTAAAGAACAGGAGAGAGTTTGACAGCAAGGGTGGAGTATAGTGAGCCTTTTGCCTTCCA
This sequence comes from Aspidoscelis tigris stejnegeri, assembly GCA_023333525.1. Taxonomy (NCBI): domain Eukaryota; kingdom Metazoa; phylum Chordata; class Lepidosauria; order Squamata; family Teiidae; genus Aspidoscelis; species Aspidoscelis tigris. Next base: position 81,281,922 of record JALMGA010000002.1, on the reverse strand, counting down.
GTCCTGAGGATGGAACTTGCAGCTTACAATATGGTGATAACATAATATTTGCTAATTAGCTTTTCTTTTAAATGTGAAAGTGACAAGGCTATAGAATAATTAAAGCATCTGTTCACAGTTTCCTGTTACAGTGTTTCAGCAGCCACATTTACAGAGTTTGAGAATATAAATGTACAGTACTTCATGCTTCACTGAAACAAGTTCCTTCTCACTTTTCAGGCCCAGGTGTGGCACTTTCTAGCAGGCTACAGGTACATATGGAAAAGCACAAGTGAAATGACCGAGGGCCTGAAATAACACTCCATGATGAAAAGGGTCAGTGGATGGATCAGGCAAGGCTTTTTTCAATTGCCCCTTGTAGAAAATGCATCCTTTCGGTAGACACACACAAAAACCCAGGCATTCAAAAACAGTCTATCTCATATTTCCATGCATTGATCTTTCTCCTATTCAAAGTCTAGCAATGTTTCGCTGACAATCAGTGATTGGCCTACTTGCCTGCCAGGCTTTCTCTGGCCCTGAATGGTTGCTTGCTAACAGCATTTGTTCCCATGCTGTGTTTGGCTACATTTCCATCCTTTGTGCATGTTACTCGAAGGAATTTTCCTTCATTTGTATCCTTCAATATTTTCAACCAATCAACCCTGTTTTCTTGAATAAAAGATTTTTCAGGCAATTGTTTGCAACAGTCTATCATGATCTGAAGGAGCATCAAGCCACCGCCTACCTGAAGTTAAGCACATTTGAACTTGGGTCCTTTCTGCATTGAGCCTTATTCCAAATTTTGTCCCAGAAAAGGGACTTGCCATTGTCTCAGGGCTTCTGGGTGGTGGTGCTTTTTTTGCAGCATGCTTTGGTTGCTGCTGAAAGGTGCCCCCTAGTGTTGTACTTGCAAACACAAGAGGCATCTTTTCTGCATACCTCCTGGGTTCCAGATCAGGTTTGTTGGTCCCTTGGTATACCTGATTAAAGGGGTCCACCAGGGATCAGGATTAAGGCATCTCTTAATTTGGATCTTGCTCTGACTTGCACAAATGAAGGGGAGGGGAGGTTTCCTAGATGCACATTAAAGTGCAGATATGTACTAGCATGGACCCTTAATGCAGATTAAGGTCTATACATATGGATGGAGCCAAAATCCAAGTTCAGTAGATTTCAGATCTAGTAGCAAATACAACGCATGTGACCACTGGAAAGTGCAGGAGAATAGATTCAACCTCTGACATCTCAATGGGAAAAGATAATGGCAAATCACTACTGCATCTGGTAAGAAAACTGGATGGAATTGTCTATTTAGTCAACGGGAACTATCATTGACTCAGGGATATCACACAACAAAAACAGGTGCATTTTGCCCTCCTGTCTTGGTATATGATCCAGTCCTATGTAGACAGGCCATACTAAGAGAGGACAGGGTCTCTACTGCTCCATATTAGCTATTATGGATAGCAGAGGTCTAGACTGGAATGAGGTCTGGGCCCTTTCTGCATTTGCCTTTATTCTGGAATATGTCTTGAGATAGCGGTCTGCCAGCCACAAGGTAATGTAGACTATGGTAGGCCTCACTTGGGGCCTTCCATGGTCTGCACTAGCATGCAGACAGCAGGTCCCTATTCTGGGTTATATTCCAGAATAAGGCCAAGTGCAGAAAGGGCCCTGGACATATTTCCAGTTCTCCAGAGGCGGTCTAGGTGGACATATCGCCGCTATGAGTGACTGGGAGTCCCAATGGAGCATATTTTGTTTGCCTCCTGCCACCCCAAGATCTAGCACCTCCTATCCCAGAAGCTGCTACTTATAAGACCCATCTGGAGGTAGCTTCATTTTTCTCTTTCCTTCCAGCCTTGGCTTGTTCTATGTCTTTACCTCATTCCTATCACATTATGCACGAACTGTCATGTTCATCTCCTGGGCAGACTAAAACCCATTTATGGCATGTGAACATGATGTCAGAGTATACTATTTTTCTTTCTACTTGCTACAGAGAGAATAAATAGATATGTGAACTAGCAGCATCAGCCAAGTCAGGCAAAGGATCAGAGATGCTATTTTCAAATTACTTGCCCAGGCCTGCTGGAATGGATACATCTATCATTTGGAATCTGACTTGCCTGCGTTGTCATCTTGTTAGATTTAATTTCTGGTAGAAGGTTCTCCTGACACATCTGTGCATTCAGTCAGTCATTAAAATCCTCCCAGAAGAATACTAACATGTTTTCTGTTACTGAACTAGCCTTGTTCAAATAAGGCTGTCACCAGACTTTGGCACTTCATCGTGCTATTTAGCAATATTTTGGAGTATTCAACTCCCAGAATTATCACTTGCTGCCTAGATGGCAGGGGAACAGCACAGGGAAAGTGGAGGCACCTCCCACTGATGACGCTGCTCCCACAATGGCATGACACACACACCTGGATATCTTGATGATGCAAACTACTTGGAAGTGTGTGATCACCACCATGCATGCGAGTGTGGCTTGCATATTCAACTGGGCTTGGCCTCATACATGCATGGTGGCCATTCCCAAGATAGCGGATGATACAAACAGCTGTTCAGACATGTATGTGCTCTCGCTTTTGATGTAAAAACCGAGTTGGGAGTTGATTTTCCTACAACAATGTTATTGTGAGGTATCACTTTAATATCCTGAGGCTATGCTAGGATTGCCATGGACATGTGTGGCAATCTCAACATGACCCTTGGATGATCCTGAGTTTTTAACCCTGTCAGGAGGCAGCCTCAGTATCGTAATGCACAATCAAAACAAGCTCTGCACAATTTCAAACAAAAGGCAAGAGGCAATTGTGGGATCTACAGAAGAAGAGATTGCACAAATGTTTTTTTTTTTTTGCATTTGATATGTATCAAATTGAATGTAAGAAAATTTGTATTTTTTCGAATACATCCCCTTCTAATGTGGTAGGATTCTATTCAAGATGAATGTATTTGTATGAATTCATACATTCGTATTCATACGAATGTCAACCTATGAATGTTCTGACATTCAATTTGTATACGAATGTCCGAATTCATACGGGTATCAAATATTATGAATATTCATGCACATCCCTACATAGGAGATTACCTCTTCCTACCCTTGCCAGATGCAGTAGGCAATCTCTGATTATGTGGGATGTATGCTGCCTGCTTCCATTCAACTTTAACCAGAAGCTAGCCAAGCACTTGCCCACTTCCCTTTGTTGTTTTTGCACAGGTGGCTGGCTTCCAGGCAGCTACAAGTGAAAAAATAATGAAACAGGCTGGCAGACATACTGTATAACTAACCATCAAAATTATGGAAAATCTAACGTGATTGCCAGGTTTCCTGTAATTGCAATATGGGGAGCCTATCTCTCGACTCTGAAGGTAGTACCTAGACATCTATTCTAGAAGCCAATTATACACCTGTCCTCCATGTGTATCCAGTCCTTTCTTAAAGCTATCCAGGCTGGTTGCTGTCACTGCCTCTTCTGGTAGTAAATTCCATAGACCAAGGAACCATTAACTAACCTTACTAACCCGGGACTGTATTGAGAATGCTGGGATTGCATCTAGCATTCCCAATACAGTTCTGGGAAAATAGCAGGCTTTAGTTCATATCATTTGGTTTGAGACTGTGTTTATTAAGTGTGTCAAACGTGTTTGTTAAGCGTGTTTCTCCAAGCCCTGTTCCAGCTGAGGTCTCTGGATAACAGGGGGAAATGCAAAGGAGATGCATTTTTTTCTTGCAATGACTTTTTACTAGAATAGTACGAATTAGGACCACTACAGCCCAATCTTTAAACTACTGTCCTCCATACTTTTTGAGCTTCATTGATCCTACAAACCATGGACAGGTAGTGTCGGGACACCCACACAGTATGTTCACCGTTATTTAAATACATAAGTAGATTGTCCATATAAAAATTGTAGCACATTTAATAGCCGGTATTGCTAAGAAAAGATGGGTATCTGGTGTTGGTAGCCATTTTTAAGAAATATAAAAGCTTTTACTACCAGAAGAGGTGGTGACAGCAACCAGCCTGGGTAGCTCTAAGAAAGGGTTAGAAAAATTCATAGCGGACAAATGTATCAGTGGCTCTTAGAACGGATGCCTAGGCACTGTCTTCAGGCAGGAGAGGCAGACAGGATGTCTCTAAAGGTCATTTGTAGGGGCTAATAGCAGGTGAAGGTTTGTCTTCTGCTTGAGATGCTCATAAACAACTAATGGGCAACTGCGTGAGACAGGACACTGGACTAGATGGGCTGTGGCCTGATCCAGCAGGGCTCCTCTTATGTTCTTACTACTACCCTATTTCATGTTAATGAAAGAAAGGAGGCCATTCTGAAATAAGCAAAAGGTCTATTAAAAAGGAGACTTACGGCTGGTCCATTATACTGAATTTGTTCCTTTCATATTCTGATAAATTCTGAAAGAGAGGAAGAAAAAACATGTTTGAAAAACTGAGTAAACCAAACAAGGAGTTAACTGAAACCAAATTTACCCTCCAGCTGGAACCCCATTAGTGTGATATGTGGAAGTAAGTCAGTTGTCACAGATTTTCCTTTTAGCTTATATTGTACCACAGAATGAGTATGATCAAGTTACTTATTAACTCTTTATTACTAACAGCTGATGATTATTGTGGAGGGTAAATGGTGCTCCTTGTACTATGCAAAATCTTCCCAGGAATGTGGTGTGTGAGAAATACTAGTTAATGAGTAATCATGGAAGTGAGAGACAAAAGTGTCCATTGATGTTCTTTCTTTAGGCATTTTGCAGTCCTTGAACATGTCAGGAAAATAAGGAGGAGAAAGGAAGCCATTCATGTAGCTCTGTTGCCCTTTATTCCTGATCTTCTATTGTTTAGAATCCTAGCCGGGTCTGCGCTTAACCTAGGGGTAGCTAATGTGCAACTTTTACCTGGCTTTATGCGTCTCAGGAGGTATGAAAGTCTGCCACCCTTAAGTAAATCACGCATAACAGAAAAGAAAAACAAACCACATTTTGCCACTAAGGAAGTAGAATAAATCTTCTCCTTTTAAAGAAAAAAAAAAGCCATCTTTAACATCTGTTCAACAATCACTTCCTAAAGCAAAATTGCTCAGTAACTATGCAAATCTCTTTGCTTCTTTTTTTTCATTCAGTAGATACAGTTAAGGAGCAAGGCTTACTTTCTCAATAGGAGGCTCATTTGCCCTAAATATGTTGATTTGCTTTCTTTTTTCTCTTTAATCTGCAAATGATTCTTGTGTAAAATTTGAACAGATGCAGTCTCCTCTCTCCACAATGTTTATTTTACTAAAAGGAAAGTGCATATTAATATGGCACACGCAGTTCTAAACATCAGTCCAGTAACTGTGCTGCAGCCATTTCCGCATTTAAGATTTGCATCATTCTCTCTGATAAGCTTCAGCAACCAAGAATAAAGTTGTATAAATGTAGCTGAGAGGTACGTAATTCAGGGTTAACATCTGAACGTTCTGTAAATAGGCTTTTAATACAGGTATTAATCTATTCAATACAGGTATTGAAAATAATGTACAGTATATAGCAGTGATGGCCAACCTATGGCACGCGTGTCACAGGTGACACACCAAGCCCTTATGGGTGACACACCTGGTCACCCTGGCACCTGGGCGTGTAAGTGCTTGCTTGTTCTTGAAGTGTACGAAATACCAACTTTCAATTGAAGATTTAGCAAAGGTAAAGAATTATTTGTTTTTGCTTTTAATAAAATACATATATCAAAAATATAACTTTTTTACTAGAGCTACAAATATCACAAATTTATGGATATTTCCAGATGTGACACAGCACCCGAGTTAAGCTAGGTTTTCTTGTGAATTTTGGCACACCGAGCTCAAAAGGTTCTCCATCACAGGTATATAGGCTGCCTCTACGCACATGGAAAAAGAAGTTCAAAAGTGGCTTAAAAATGGTAGTATGTAGACACTAGTGTTTCCATCCCATCTCTAATTCTCATTAAAGGGCAGATAATGCATTTTGGAAGTACACTTGGATTAAGGCACTAGCATGCAGATGCTAAGACTTTCTTCTTCTTCTTCTTCTTCTTCTTCTTCTTCTTCTTCTTCTTCTTCTTCTTCTTCTTCTTCTTCTTCTTCTTCTTCTTCTTCTTCTTCTTCTCCTTCTCCTTCTCCTTCTCCTTCTCCTTCTCCTTTTGTGTGGATGCATGGTGTTAAGCAGAATTAGGGATAGCCTAATACTTTGGTCCCTATTTCAAGTGCTCTTTTGGAAGTGTCTCTGGGGTCCTGTCTCAGTGAGCTTCTTAGGGTGTTTTTCCACTGTCAAAAAGTACCCATTTTTGCACCCATTTAGGACCCATTTGGGTGAGCCGGATGACCCCATTTCCACCACGGCACCCATTTGGGACCCGATTGTTTCCACTGCCATGGGGGAAATCAAAATCTAATGGGTACATGTTGGCCTTTAATCCGGATTTTCTGTAGACCTACAATGGGGTCTTCTGCCAGAAAATCTGGATTAAAGGGAGCCTGTTTCCACTGGAAACAGGCAATGGGGTCCAAAGGAGGCTAGGGGGAAGGGAAGCACCCATAAGGGTCCCCCTAAACCTAGGCACCGAAGCCACTTCGAAGCCATTTCAAAGTCATTTTGAAGCCACTTCGAATTGACCTTGAAGTCATTTTAAAGTCATTTCGAAGTCTGTGCAAAATAGCTCTGGAGTGCCTTTGAAGTCTGTGCTGATCTTCAGAGTGAACTTCGGAGTGACTCCGAAGTGACTCCAAAGTCATTTTGAAGTTCACTCTGAAGATCAGCACAGACTTCAAAGGCACTCCGGAGCTATTTTGCACAGACTTTGAAATGACTTCGAAATGACTTCGAAGTCAATTCAAAGTCAATTCAAAGACTACCCCCCCTGCCCCCTGAAACACCTGGGGTAATGGACCGACCCCTTGGGGGCTGATCCGGATTCCCCACATGGGTGCAAAGGTGTTTCCACAGCAGGGTGTCAGCACCCATTGCTAGTGGAAACACATTGGGTGCTTCCCTTAATCTGGATCTACTAGATCCGGATTAAGGAATGTACTCATTCCTTAGAGCCGGATCTTCATAGATCCGGATCTAAGGGCTGCAGTGGAAAAACACCCTTAGTTGTACAGAATCCTGTTAACAGGATTTCTCCAGTTCTCCACAAGTGCCCATAATGTGAACAAATTCATTTTTATCCACTCATACCCAATCTCAATGTACACAATGTAAATGTGTATTTACAGTGAAAAGGAATTGAAAACCTGAATGGAATTTTGTATGAATAGAAAAGGAAGTTATTGAAAGATCTGTGAATTAAAAAACAAAAATGATGTAAGAAATGATTACTTGTTTCATAAGAAGCATTAGTATTTGTTCCTACAGCTCTTACTCAGAGGGACAGATTTAGAGGAATAACTCTTGGAGCAGCATGCTGTTAGCTCTTGTTCTTACCTTGCCTTTCCTCTATTTCTTAACTCTTGAAGCAACAGTTCAAAAATATGTTTTCTCTCTCATGGGGTAGATTTCTACCCCAATTTACAAATCTTGGGAAAAAATTATTCAGAAATTATTCTGAAGAGATAAGATCATACTCTCCACTTTGATTGCAAAGGATTGACCAGGAGAGCTACCCGGATGCGTATCACGTCAGTCTTGAAAGAATTGCATTGGCTGCCAATTCACTACTGAGCCCAGTTCAAGGTGTTAACTCTGACTTACAAGGCCCTAAATGACTTGGGCCCAAATATCTAAAGGAACACCATCTTCCATATCGATCTGCCCATCTCTTAAGATCTGGAGGGGAGGCCCTCCTGGTTGTCCCACCATCTTCAGCAGCTATGCGGGTTGGCACCTGGGAGAGGGCCTTCTCAGTAGTGGCCCCCAGGCTATGGAATGGTCTCCCCCTGGAGGTGCGTCAGGCCCCTTCTCTGTTTCAGTTCAGGAAGGCGGTGAAGACGCACCTCTTCACTCAGGCCTTTGGTTGAATGTTGCTTACGTTTCTCCCACTTCAATCACTACTGTTTTAATCATTTTTGCATTGTTTTTATCATGTTGTTTTTTAAATGTTGTATTGGTTATTATTGTTTTGATATAGTTTTTGATATGCTGGATTTTAAAGGTTGTTACCCGCCCTGAGACCCTCAGGTACAGAGCGGGATATAACTAACTAACTAACTAACTAACTAACTAACTAACTAACTAAATAACTAAATAAATAAATAAATAAATAGTTCAAGAAAATAAGCCAAGCAGAATTAGGTAATCCTTTGTTAACCTGAAATCCTTAATTTAATACATTAAATTTTGGGGAGAAAACCTAAAAGTGCACAGAAAGAGTTAGGTTGCCCTGAAAGAGTTTACAAAAGCTGAAACTTCAAAAATAAAATAAAATAAAGGTAACTATTATTGTAAATGTATTACAATGAATATAAATATAAAACTAAGAAAGAGGAAGATAGGGAGGCATGATAAAAGAAATAGGGAAAAAACCCAGAAAGAACATAAAACTCGGAGAATTAAAGAAATTTGCAGACAAAAATTAAGGAATTAAGGGAGTTAGATGAAACAATGGTTAGTACAAAGAAATTATATAGTAGAAATGAATATCAAAGCTGGAACATTCAAAATTTAAAAAGGTTGTTAACAACATGGAAAATGAAAAAGAAAAATGTAGAATAAATAAAATGGAAAATTCAGAGGGGGAAATTGAGATGGAAGATGATAAAATTAGAGGTTATGTCTAAATTCTATAAGAAATTATATGAAGGGAATAATGTGATAGAGAGGAAGATAGTAACGGAAAAGAAATTGGGTAATAAAGATACAAAGAGATCAAATAGATTAATAAAAGAGGAGGAGTTATAAAGAAATTGGAAACTGGAAATTTTTACAGGAGGATGGGTTTACAAGAGGATTTTATAAAATATTTAGGAGAGCTTATTCCTCATTTGGTTAAGTGTTTAAGAGGACAGGAAATTCCAGATTCGTGGGAAGTATTAGTTATTCTAATGATTCCAATGTTAAATAAGAGTTGAATTACACATACTTCCAGGCAACTAAAGTGCCCGGATGTGTTTGCCATCACTTCTGCGCATGTGTGGATGCCTGTTTCAACCTCCATGGGATGCTGAACAGAGATATGATGGCAACTCATCCCAAAATGTAAGAGGGCAACTTAAAAAGTGCTAGTTTGGGGGAACCCACAACCAGTGCTGCGTTTTCCAGCAATAGTAAGAAGCAATTTTTAGGGTGAGAAAATTTACGGTTATGGTGGGGTTGTCCACAATACGTGAAAATGCACCACAGCAGCACTGTAATGGTGCTATATCCCCACCCCGTGTGGATGCGGTGAGGCCTTATAATGCTAAAACGACATGTACAGTACTGCTAGTAGTGTTCCAATTCCTTTCCTACTTTTCTTATGTAATCAAAGATATGCACTTTGGTGTGAGATCTGTTAGTTTAAGAACAGTCAATAAATCTGAAGTGAACTAAATGCCTTGTGTATAACAGACACTGGTAGAAGTCTGCAGTCCTGATATAGTTAAGTAAAGTTTATGGCTGTTAAAAGAGTAATAGAAAACAAAATACCAATAATAGATGAAGGAGAAGCTCAAAGCAGTTTATGTGCAGAAAACTCTGACATCTGGTGGCCATAATGAGGAGTGCATCAAAAGCCCCACTTGAAATTGCAGAACTGCATTCTGAAATATGTTTGTACAGAAGGGAAATGAGTGGAAAAAGACATTGAAAAACTGATGTACTTATATTCATCTTTCATTTTTTTTTCTTTTGCACAGATGCATTTTATTTGTGGCAGCGACAGCTCAAGCTGTTTTCCTAAGATATGCCTGTGGTTCTGTCTCAGGAAGTTGCTTCTTATCAGTACGAAGATTGCTTGGTCATTTATTGCCTTATTTTTATTCCTGCTGGAAATTGGTTTTAGCATCATTTCTTAATGCAGTGGCTCTAATAACCATTCTGATATTCTGTGTCTTCTGAAATATTTTCTCTTTGCTTTGGGGAAAGATTATTTCTCATTTGATTATTTTTTAAAAAACTCTCCTACCACCATTAGAAATTTCACAATTTATTTCTTTTTTAAAAGTCTAACCTTACTGTTGTAAACTGGGTTGCAGTCTACAAAATAAGAACTTTGGAAGAAACAAGAGGGGCAGAAGGTTAAAGATAAACCATCAATTGTTCAGAAGAAGATCAGAAGTCATTAATTATTAGGAATCAAAGTACAATAGTAATCAATTGGTGTTTTTAGAATATCTCTATATAGGATGCTTTATACTTTAAAAATCATTAAAAAGAAATGAAACAAATCTGAGAAACACAGATTAATTTTAAAGAACAAGTTCCTTACAGAAGGGGAGGAAGGTAGTTGAGTGATAAAGCCACTCATATTACAGTAAATTCACCCTGAGTAAGTTAAAAAAGGAAATATTTGCATGTTTAGCTGCTCTCCAATTTCTTGTGCTTACTAGATTACTACAGCTCAATGCAAGATTTACTTAATTAACTTTTAAATTGAGTAACACTTAAGCTATCTATTTTGTCCATGCAAAATAGGGACAGCTGCGATGTTTCTAAAAGGAAATGAATCAATATTTATCAGAAGAATAACTGCAAACAGCAGAGCATCAAAACCAGTAATGCATGCCCATTTATACCCTAGGGTTTGAGAAGAGGAAAGAACAGATTGAGCAACTTATAAAACTCTGATACAGAGAACATTTTCATCTTCCTTATAGCCTGGCTGAACAGACCACATTGACTATAATTTTATTAACCTACATTAAGTTGAGACTGACGTTGGACTTGTTTATACTGCGCAGCAGAATGCGCAGTCACGATCAGGGCATCACACATGACGATTGATGGATCGTCATGGTGTCGCATTATCCGATCATTGCTGTGCACTTACTTTAATGCTGATCTAAGGACACTCGCTGTTCAGTATAAAGAAAATTCAGATTTTCCTGCCAGTCCGGGCAAAATGGTGAGAGCAGCACGGCGAGGGCAGGAGGGCAGCTCAAATGTGATTGGCTGCCTCAACCTGCGTGATGGTGCATGCCAACTCAGCTCTAAGCTACGGAGCTGCTTTTTGAGTTGGCATGGCTGGTCATCACTGCGCAGCAGGTAAGCTGCACTCTTACCTTTAACTGCGGATTTATTCCGCAAGTCTGGAGGCAGCCTGTTTGCATGGTATAACAATTCCATTCCACTGCAGTAAATTTCAAGCTCTGAGGGCGGCATTTGCACCGTGAGTGTTGATGCAGCCCCTAACTAGACCACCAGTGCTTGCGGTGTGGCTGTTCCATCCTGGACTATCCAAATTGCCCTGGCCTGGCAATTTCCACTGTGCACCTGACCACTACCATGGCGATAGTGACATGGCATGCAACTGTACATCTGTGCCTATGCTGCTCCCTACAGCTTCACACCTGGAAGTAGGCATTGGCAAACCACTTCTGTATCTCTGCTGAGAAAAATGCATAGAAATGGCCATGGAGGTGCCCATGCAGTCAACCAGGAGTTGGCCGCAACTTGATGGTACACAGCAGCAAATCAGCAACTCCTGAAAGTGCCATTTACAGGCATTAATCAAGCAGTGTTTTCCCTCCATAAAGGATTGGCCGCATAGAGTGCAGTTCTTAGCATGGTTTCTCACAAATAGTTCCCAGAATGCAACCAGTGAGTGTTTTGGCTATCCTGTAATTGAATATGATAACTTTTTGGGTAAACCTGAATGCTGAGCAGAGGAATCTAGTATAGCTTTGGAGGCAATCCCTTTTCACAGTCCCAAAATACTAAAAATAAACACATAATTAACATTACAACACTACTGGATGTGCTGATAATTCTACACATTATCAGATTTGTCTTGAATTTTAAAGTATTTATCTCTCTAAAACTGTTTAATTGTGTATATATTTTTAAATTTAAAATCGTTTTTACCACTTCCCATTTTGGGATCCAGAAGTAGTTTGCAAACAAAAACAGAGAACGCACACACACACACAAAGCAGACCACCATCCCCACCCCAATTTCTAGTTTAATTAAAATGAATTGCAGTGAACTACAATACAAATGAAACAGTTACAAGCAGCAAACATTTTAAAAACATATAGCACACACTGAGAAAAACCTAGCTTGACTTCCAACTAGAAACAAAGAAATCTGATCAAGTCTTACATCTCATATCCATGTTCTCTGATTCCCATTTTTTGTTGTTTTGTGATAGTGAGTCGCCTGTTGACATGGGAACTCAGTTTAATGTGTGCTTCCATCAGAGGTGAGAGCCAAGGCACTTCCTTGTTTAATATCCTTAATCGCCGTCATGTGCCGATGCTTCCTTGGACACCATTGGGAGCCAGGCAAACATCTGAACCCACAGGGTTTATAAGGATTTCACAGAAGGAAACAATAGCAAGTGAAGTCTCTGGTCAGTCCCTTCTGTATCCTTATGAGCCCTTCCTGTTTGAGGGCCTGGGAACTCTGCAGCGTGAAACTGGCTGCCAAAACCAGCTGTTTTTCTATATTGCATCTGCATCTAGATGGGAATCATAAGGCAGCTAGGGCAGGAAATGGTAAGAGAAATAAAATATATCTATTTCAGCAGAACCGGCTTAAGATACCTTCCTATCTGAAGGTAAATGAAGTGCTCATTTCACACACAGAATCCCCCACTGTACCACTGAGACACATTTCAGTTTCATTTAGTGACAGCAGTCTTAGGCCTATCCATGTGTGGCTTTGTCCCATGATGGCAAGGGATCTAGAGGTCTCTTTTCTGTACTCTTGTGCAGATTATGGGAGGTCTACCACCTCTTAACATGGTGTGTCTGCACTAGAGAGAGCATAGACCAGGCTTAGGTATCCAAAATGGTGCCCTCTCTTGGTTAACCAATAGACCTCAACATTATGGTTTACTGCCATTCTAGATAGCATAGCAGACCATGGGTGTGTGTGGATAGTATGTTTTTGTGATCTGGTATATCACAAATGTCCCTTTTCAGTGCTGAATTGGGCATACACCACCAAAATGGGCCCCTAGGGAGCCCCAAAGGCCAGGAACTTTAATTCCTGGCTTCTGGAGCATTTGGAGGCCCCAGCCCTGGCTTCAAAGCTTCTGTGGGCTTCAGAGTTGGCATGTGGGCTTCTGAAATCTTGGTGAAATGGCATTAGGCTCCTTACACCCTGTGGATCAGATCAGTCGCTTATGGCCTTCTGAACTCGAAAGTCAACCACTGTAGAAAGTTTTGGAGATCACTATTAAGCAGTTTCCCATTGGAGTGGGCTATAATACAAATTTCACAACATAGCCCAGTCCAGTGCCTTGCCCCATGCAGCATGGTCATCCGGTAGATTGGTCCACATATAGGCTGCTAGTCAACAGCCCAATGAGGGAGCAATCTGCATGCTTCATTGTTCTGATCCCAATTAATAGTCACTCCACATTTGTCATGGTTTTAATATCCTTGAGTTTTGAGTATCTGCAACTGCACAATGATCTGTTCTTCAGAAGGGAGCTGAAACGGCTAATTTTAGTCACTTCAGAGTTCTGATATTTCTTACAGTTCTGCTTTTAGCCACTTCTGAGCTGTGGCTTGACTTGATGCCTTTGTTGTAGCTTTTCTGACGCTGGCATTTCCTAGAGAGTCAAAGTTTTGAGTTTGGGGCACCCCCCCCCCATGGGTGTCCCCTGAGCTTTCTCTAGACCCCATTGCCCAATTGTAGTGGAAACAGGCTCCCTATAATCTGGATTTGATGGGATCTACAGGAAATCCAGACTATAGGTCCAGAAGGACCCATATGATCCAGATTTCCCTAGCTCTGGTGGGAAAAAAATGTGGCTCTAATGGGGTCTGTAGTGGAAATGGGGTCATCCTGCTCTGAGCCTAATGGGTCCTTCAATGGGTACTTAGTGCTAGTGGATAAACACCCCTTATTTGCAGACTTTCTGTCCACCATTTGGACTTTCCTGAATGGAAAGTTAAATAAAATGGATGGAAATGAAAAAGTTTTAAAGTGAGGGTATGACCACAGCCTGAGATAGCTGGAAGTCATTTGCGCCTGTTTGGCAATAACTCTGATGGCTTTGGGAGGCATTCAAACCAAACGGCATCTTTTCTCTATTTTTTCCGTATTGTTGCTCCTCCTAACCTTTATGTTCCTATAATTACAATAATGTAGCATTTGAATTTTGCAAAGCATTCCAGGCACCTAAACCTAGTGAATAATGAGGCAACCCCTCTCTCTTACCACTCGGAAGGAACTCCAGACAGATCCCAATCATAAAGGATCTATTTTTTGCCCCAGTGTTAGTTGTGCTATTTGCTGCTTGTGATCCCAGTGGATCTTAACTACAACTGAGTATTACATAATTGTGCAAAATGGATACTTTTAGAATTTTGGAAAGTGGAACTGAAGTTGTATGCCTAATGTCAGTTCCTATGGAAAATGGCAAAGATTTTGGCCCTTCTGCACTGGTCCTTATTTCAGATTATATCCCAGAATAGGGGCCTGCTATCTGTAGGCTAGTGCAGATTATGACAGGCTCTAGGTGTATCCAAACTAAGGCCCAGGGCAGAAAGAGCCTTTGTCTCCACCTGAAAACTCAGGTGGCTTCTTGTGGGGTACAGGCATCTTGAAATGATGAGGAGACATCTTTTGAAAAGATGCTCCAAAACATTTCCACTTAAAGCAGCAAAACTGCACCCTCAGCAAATGGCACCTTAGATGCCATGAGGCACCTAATATCACAGCAGATGAAGATGTGACAACAGATGGCCCTTTACTGGGTCCCTTGTCAACTAAGCAGAGATGCAGCCAAAATTACTAATAAAGAAATGAAATGCTAAATGGATAAATTAAAAACAACCCCCTTCAATTTTATAATATTCAGTAATAGGGATGTGCAGGAATGGAGTTTGGGGTATTTGATTCGTAATGAATCAAATGTTAGAGAATCCATGGCTGCATCCCCATTACAAGCTTAATTCGGTTTTGATATGGTTTCAATCCTCGCAGACACCACATCAGTTTGGCTTAACACACTTTCCGCATGTTAAATCACCCCAAAGCGTTGTAAATGTTAACCCTCATTTCAACAGGTCTCACTCCGGTTCATGCACTTGATACGTGTTACATTTTTTACTGTGGGGACCGTACCGTTTTAAAGGATGAGAATCCATGTTTAGGGGTTTCCCTCCCCCAATAGCTTGCTTCCAAAGATAGTGATTTCAGTGTAAAAATCCACCCTTTACAGCAGCCACTACACTGTAGCAATCCAACCACTTCACACCTGATAACAATGTTGCAGTTTTGTGCAATTATGGCTCTTTGGAGTTCTGACCTTTAGAATTGGAAAGAAAGGAAAGCAGCTGCAGGTTCTGGGAGATGTGTGAATGTTCAAAGCAAGGGGGCTTGAGTTGCCGCTGTTGCTGTGTGCCCTGGGCAATGGGGAGAGGAGGGGAAAGAATCGCTGGCTGCCCGCTGCCATTTTTTCTCCATCCAGGCAAGTGGCAGCCACCCAGCCAGGCTCTGTGAAGGGGTCCGTTATGGGTGGCACATTCATGCCAGGAGGAAGAGGGCAGGGCAGCCCCGAAAAGCGGCTTTTAAAAAGTAGCCACTTGAGTCCCACCTTGAGTCACGTACCCCATGTACGATCCTCAGAATCTGGATCGAATGCAATTGAGTTGAAAGTAATGGAATCAGGCAAATTTGCGTTTGCATCCAGTTCTATTATTTCGGTTTAGGGGAACTGGATTAAGCTTATAATGGGGATGCAGCTATAGTGTCAAATTCAACCTGAATCCACTTTTAATCAGCTTTCGATCCATGTCAAATGCAATCTGGATCCATTGTAGATGTGACTGGCGCAGCCACTTTCCCACCTCCTCAGTTTAACGGATCTCCGAACTATTCGCACAAATGTCCAAAACATTTGTATTCGTACAAATGTTAATGTACAAATGTCCTAACATTCAATTTGTGTATGAATGTCTGGATTCAAATGAATTCGTACAACTAACAAATATTACAAATATTTGTGCACATCCCTAAAGCAACCTGCTTTCTAATTTAGCTCTGAAGGAGCAGGAAACACTGTGTTCACATAAGACCCCGGGGGGGGGGGGGAAGCTTCTTAAAAGCATCTTGGAGATAGTAGCATATTATGCTTGCATCCCAATCTCTTTTTCATCTCATCTCCAACCCACAATGCAGTTTGAAAATGCATTTTCTGACCTTTAATGTTCATTGGTGGTGGGATGACTGGACTGTGTGCCAGTATTACCTCTGAGCCATCTTTGTGGTGCTTTTTTAAAAACTGTGTGTGAACACATTCAGAGCTAAGCTCCAGGCATCACTGTTTCTCTGCTTGAACAAAGCATTGTTTTTGTATTTATTTGTTCCATATTTGCAAGCAGACTTCACTCCCTTGAGCAAGGATAGCAACAGCTATGACTATGCTAAATGGTATGCTGAGCGGGAAATGTGGTGGTGATCTCAGGGAACGGATGGGAATTATTGACAGTTTCTACATTATGCACCAAGTCGGTCCTGGCCAAGTCAATCAATTTGGGCCAAGAATGTGATAAAGGTGGGGCGTGGCGGCAGCCTTCGGCAGTGCTGTGGCCCTGGCCTCATGTTGAAGGCTGGAATGGATTCATTGGGGTGCCTGGAAATGCCCCCTACATTAAAGTGATCTCCCCCTGGAGTACTCCCTGTTGCAGTTTTGTGCATGGGAGCACTCAGCTGCTAAGACTGTGCGGCTAGTGCATTTCCCAGGAGGCTTTGCCACCTGAGGATTGCTTTACGTAGTGTCCAAGGAGGCAGCCACAATGGTCCAAGCTCCCTGCATCTGCAATGGTTTTATGCTGCCTGTGATTCTCCATACAGTGTTGGGCTACAGTTCTGATCCAACCTAATCATTAAATATGTTGGCTCCTGCAGTCGGTGGAACTGGAATCTCCATTCCCTAGTGCCATAGGATTTTGAGTTGAGTGAGAGGAAGCGTATATGAGTAGTTTTTTTCTCAGATATGTTATATAACTTTTAGTCTAATCAAAACCTGCAGGAAGGGAGATCTCAGTTTTCCTAAAACCGTCTTCTCAACTTATATTGCAGCAAGATAGTACTTACCTGAAGCAGGAGTTGGGAATAAGCTTCAAGTGGAAGCTTATGGTGGCAATCAAATTACAACCCCTTAGTTAGTAAGATGAGTATATTGTGCATTTGTTTACTACAGGAAGGCGGAGACTCAGTATGTTCTCAGTGCTTCCGTTCCCTTAAGTCTCCCTTTTTCCCTTGAAACCAGTAAAGGATATTGAAATTTTACAACCGCTTATGCACATAATGAGATCTGTGCATTAATTTTTAAGATAGATTGTGGCTATTCAATTTCAGCAGCTGTGTTAAAAAAAGCTTAAGTAACAGTTTTATTAGGATATTTGTCAGTGGGGAGCCAATCGTCTTTAAGCAAGAAGAATCAAAAATGTAGTGTTAACTGGGAGATTTCAATCAATTTTAATTAAAGCAATTTTGTTACCAAACTGCTTAATGGCTTACTAAATATTACTAAGCGCTATTTGCCAGAGCATCTTTTGTTTTTCATTAGTGGTTCCTTGCCATCAGCAATGAGCTCATCCTTTCGTATATAGGGTTCCATTTCCTTGGGGCTTCACCACACATGCCAGCATTCTCTTTTGCAATTAAATTGTTAAGTCTCGGAACAGCAATAAAAAGCCGAGCTTCCTTCGCTGGCACAACTCTGAATCAGGAAGTAGAAAAAGCTAATTTCTTAAACAAGCAGAAAATGAGCAGAGAGGGCAGTTGTAGGGAAATTACAATAATCTAGATTTACTGTATGCCTACACACAACTGTCTCTTGTTCTTGATTGGCTCAATCACAACTCTGCCCAAAAGCTCTGCTTGAAATTAATAGCATTACATTGGCTACGTTACAGTATATTAACAGTGCTGAGTCTTCTTTTATGTAGCCTGACTGCACCGGGGGACAAGCAGCATGAGGATCGTGGCATAATGAAGTCTACAGACTGATGTCTGTACCCAGGGACAAACAGATTGGAATGCCGTGGCTTATTTTAATTGCCTTTCACCAATATGTCCTTCTGATGAAGACGAAAACTCTGTGCTGGAGGAAAGGCTTTCTTCTCTTTCGGATGCTTCTTAATATCCAAAAAGAAAACATGAGAATGGAGAAGTCTGGCACAAAACTACCCACTGCCTAAACCATTCACTTACCAAAGCAGATGACAGCTATGAGACCTAGCAAGGAGCTTATCAGGCTGCCATCTGACACCGTCTTCCTGCTATGAAGCCATCTGGGCTTCAAAGAGCATTTGCATCATTAACAAGGAAAAGAGAATCTTCTGGAAGCACCCTCAGACATCAACCATAATTAAACTTAAGCTACTTTTAAGAATGTGATTAGATCTTCATCTGCAATGGGTATTCAGTGGTTGTTGCTGCATGGCATGTACTATCTTATGCTAGGTTGGGCCAGATTGAGTAATGTGGCCTAAAATCAGACAGGTGGCTGCAGATCTGCATCAAGGAGGCCATCTTCGGTGTGGGTGGCCTATCCTGGACCAACTTCAGATGCTGGAAGTAAAACTCCCCAGCCTTCAGAGTTGCTGGTCATTTTAACTTGGTTTATAGAAGCAGTACACATTTGTGGCCCCTTCTAGGAGGCTGTTGAAATGGTGCTGGATCCTTTACACACCGGGTAGACCAGATCAAATGCTTGGTGAGTGGCTGGTCATGAGTGGCTGGTCAAATCCACCACCCTGGAATGTTGCTTGAACCACTTTCAAGTGGTCTACTGCTGGAGTGGGTTATGGCATCATTTTCATGTTGTGGCCCAGTCCAGTGCCTCATCCCACACAGCTGAATGTGAGATGTGGGCTCCTTATAGACCAGTATTGCAGTGTGAATGAGGTGTTCTGACATGGCTACTGGGCTAGTCTACTGGCCTAGCATAGACCCAGCCTATATCTCCTACAAATGGACCTTGAGTTTGTTTAGAGAGTCTAGCAGGGGGCACAAATGTTGACTGCAATATGGTACAGTCTGTCTGAGTGCCCTCTGTGAAAATCATCTTCCTACCAAGCATGCAGCATTTGGAAGGGAGCCATAAGAGAGGAGGTGACATCTGGAAGGGAGGAAATGGTGAGGGAGGAAGGGGACACCTGGCTAGTCAGCTAGATCATCCAAATCAACTAGGATCAAAGGGGTGACAGATATTGCAGTCAAATCATATTCATGTTCCATCAGCCTGAGCCAGAACCATAGTGGCCCCATATACCTGGAAGGTAAGTTTGGGCCTACTTTTTGGCAAACCCAGGAGCAAAGAAGAGAATTGTACCTTTGATGTAGCTTGATGTTTCTGCATCTTGAGTTGGTGAGAGGCCATTTGCTGCTCTTTCTCAGTGGGTAAGATTGACTGAAGACTGTGGAGTCTGATTCTGGTTAAACATGTAGAGGATTGTGCTGTCAGAGGGCTAACATGAGTGAAAGAATGGAGGCTTTCCTTTCATACATGGCAGTGGGAGAACTTTTAGAATTTTACTTCTCTTCACTTCTCTCCTGGGTTTGCATTCACATGTAGCAAAAGAAGCACCTCAAAAGCACCTTACAGACAATAGTGTGTGGAACTGGTATTTTCATCCCATTTCTAATCCATCTTTCCGCCCTTGAAGACGGTTTGGAAGTTGCAGCTAATGCAAAATGCAGCCGCTAGGGTGCTGCTGACTGGGACAGCTGGCTGGATGCACATCACACCAGTTTTAGATGGGCTGCATTGGCTTCCAATTTACTACCGAGTCCAATTCAAGGTGTTAACTCTGACTTATAAGGCCCTAAATGAGTTGGGCCTCAAATATCTAAAGGAACGCTTTCTTCCATATTGACCTGCCCCTACCTTAAGATCTGCAGGGGAGGCCCTCCTGGTTCTCCCACCACCTTCAGCAGTGAGGTGGGTGGGTACCCAGGAAAGGGCCTTCTCAGTAACGCCCCCTAGGCTATGGAATAGTCTCCTTCCTTGAGGTGTGTCAGGCTCCTTCTCTGTTTATGTTCAGGAAGGTGGTGAAGACACACATCTTCGCTCAGGCCTTTGGCTAAATGTCAAACACTACTGTTTTATTTGATATTGTTTTTAATATGCTGGATTTTAAATGTTATGGTGGTTTTTATTGTTTCTATATATATTGTTTGTTTGATATGCTGGATTTTAAAGGTTGTTACCTGCCCTGAGACCTTCAGGTATAGGGCAAGATAGAAATATAAATAATAAATAATAAAATAAATAATAAAATCTTTCCTAACCTAGAGGACCCAGGCAGGTTGGGCTGTGAATGATCCCACCTCTAAATAGTCTCAAAATCACCCAAGAGGTGCTTTTTAAAAAAACTGCCTGTGAATGCAGCCCCTGCCCTGTCTATCTTCATCTGTGTTCAGTGGCACCTACCATGTATAATTTTAGCAGGCATAGTCACATCTGGAACAAGATGACCCTACTAACCAATTAGTGATAGCAAGGGAAGGAGAGGGAATCCTTTCTTCTGTTGCCATTGAATCTGTTTGTAATGGGGGTAAACTCCATGGGTTTTAAAATATGGAATGCCTGATAAATATTTTAGTAACCTCATCCAATTCACTCAGAGGAATGCTTGCTAGTTTTCATTTGTTGGCAAAGAATGCTGACCACGGGCAGATTGTTAAGAATTGCAGAGTTGCCAGTTCTAACCCTGTCTTTTAAAATAATTTCCTGTGTGGCTCTTAGAAAAATCTCTTAAAGGAACAGCCGATCCTTTTTTTAGAAGGCAACCCTAAAAGCCTGATGGTTTTCTACGGAAGGGTCAAGAACTGTAGGTTCTGTGGTATGCTACCGTGAGTTTGATTTCATTCATTGCAGATGGTGGTGTGATTTTGGAGAAGGCAGGATGAATTCTGGAGATGCAAAATGTAGATGTCCGGTATTTTTTTAAATGAAGCTCAGAAAGTAGTTCGTTTTTCATACTAACAGCTGTGCTAGCCAGGCATATAGTTCTCAGTATAATTAGTAATGCTCAGAAAAACACTGTATGGTTGCAAAGCTCCCCTGAACTGTCGACTGCTGCATATTCAAGTCACACTGGCTGTGTGTGCACCTGCATTTTAATCCAGGTTTGGTCCACTTTCAGAGTGAGGTAACACATTGGCAAAGTGACAAGCTGTTTGTTTTTGTTTTTAGCTAATTTAGAAAATCCACCTTTTGAGTTAAATAACATGGAAGGAAGATGACAAGTCACTTTGCTGTTGTGTTCCTCCACTCTGAAAGTAGAATGAAGCTGGATTAGGTGTGAATGCAGCCACAGCATAGTTAGGCTTGGAATAAAGGCAGGGATAGCTGGCTAAATGGCCCCTGAACGTCTCTGGATTTTTTGTTTATTTGTAACAAAAAATTAGCATTACCAGAAATACAGTCTCTAGTTGGAGGAGGAAGGAAATTTCAAATTGTGTAAGAAATTGTATTGAACTGCAGTGAGTAGGCCCCCAATCAAGGACTGGCACTGAGAAACAGCAATGTTGGAGCTTGGAAGACAGCCTGGTGCCTCCTGGAGAGCAGTCAGAACTAAGTCAAATAGTCTTACCATATTTACGCAATCATGAAGCCCTCTTGACAAGGAAGATCATCCAAAATCTATTCAAGTCTGGAAACAACTATTCTCAAATTGCTAATGCATCCTTAGGGTCTTGGGGTGATTGGCAGCTGTCCTGTTCCACATTTCTCTCGCAACCCAGGCTTGGAAACAAATCCAAACTAGCCAGCCAAGAATGCAGGCAACTCAAAAGTAGGATCAGAAAAAGTATAAAATTGCCCCTACACTAAATGGCTGTTTCCCCGGCTTGTCAAGATTTCAGGAGCTACTGTGTTGCCTCTTCCCATATCTATTGCCTCTTCCTGGTCCTTCCATGTTCAAGAAGGTGATAGGTGAGAAAGCTGCATAGACCACTTGCTTACCCACTTCACCTTCTCTTGCCTCTTTGTTGTGTGAAGTCAATCTGGGGTTCTAAAATGGCTTCCAGTGGTGTGCCCCACTTGGGTTTCTCACATCCAACTGGCCAGGTTGGATGCAGTTAGCAGCTAGCTACAGGTTTCTTTTTCCTAAGCAGCATGCACTGTCCTGGGCAGGAAGAGCTTGGTTTGCTTACATTGCCCCAGCTCTGTGCAGCTTCTGTAGTTCAGCCTTACCGAGAGGTCTCCTGGACGGATGATCTCTCAGTCACATTCAGCAGAACAGTGGGGCCCTGAAAATAAGGGATTGGGGGAGGGGGCTCAGAAGTCAGGGCATCTCTGTGACTCTCACCTAGATTGCTGCCACGCCAAGGCAGACAAACAAGGAGTCCGGATGAGCTGCTCATGCATACCAGCTGCAGTCTGGTAACAATGCTGGTCCCAAGGGTGAAACAAGTCCCCTTGTACTTAAATTTGCAGGTAACAGAGATGTGGATCAATTTAAAATCTCCATTCAGTCCCTAGTGAATCTGAATCAAGGGGCCTGTTCACACTTGGCCATGTTCTTGCATATATCTTAGGACAGGGGTCTGTTGTCTACATGATAGTTCAGGCCCCAGCAGGCCCCCTTACCTGATGGTTGCCCGGTTGCTACTGGCATGATTGGGCTGGCTGCGCTTTGCACCTGCGCACAGCACGGTCCCTGATTGGCCAGGCATCCCTTTGGGTGAGAAATGTCTGACCACAGGATGTACTGTGTAGCTTTTAGTTATTTAAAACCAGTGGAAAGGAAGGGAAGAGATAAGGATCCTATAAGACACTCAACTTTGACTTTTTTTTCATGTTTTGATCCTCAGTATCTCCAAATGTGGTGAGGCTGCAGCTAATGCCTTCTCGCCCCCTTCTACTTTGCAAATTCATTGCATGGGTTACCATTAAAAGCTTGTCAAACATGAAGCATTTGTCCCTTGCAGCACTTTGTCGACAAACTGCACACACTGCCACAGATTTTATCTGCTCCATTTTGATTTTTGATGTATTGATTGGTTTTTTGTTTCAGTGTGCAGGGTACTTAAAAACAATACAAAGGAGATCTATCCAATTTTGTGGTGGGGAGAGAATAAGCTAAGTTTAAAATTATAAACTTGGTTAACTCTATGGCTGCGTCTTCACGGCATGACTTAATTCGATTTAAATAATTCGAAATAATTGAACCGGAACGAAGCTGTCTACACAACTTGCAAATTGATCCGGTTCCGAGGACATTCCGATTGCAGCCTTAACGCGGAATCAATACTCGGAGTCCACATGGCAGCATTGTCCTCCCGCCCATTGCCCACCCTCTCTCTGTGATTGGTTTTCCCTGCCAGGATCTCACCCTCCCTTCCCTGTGTGTCATGCATGCCTTTTTTGCCTCTTTGTTCTGATCAGCTGTCATTGGGACGCCCCCTGCCCGAGTCCCTCCGGCGCACTCAGCTCCGCCAGGGACCCCCTGCCCGATCCGGACCCTTCTGTCCCCTCCCTTCCCCTTCTCAGCAGCAGCAGCAGCAGCAGCACCGCCGCACCGTGGTGCCCCGGAGGCGCCCCGAGAAGGGCTTGTCCGATGCCGTCTCTCCTCCTCCTCCTGCAGTCGCGCATCAGCAAGCGGCCCCTCCACCGCCCTTCCCTTCCCCTCCACCTGGCGGACAGGCCAGCCCACCTGGTGCGGCGCCATCCACCCGTCTCGCCTCCAAGCCGTCCACTACTCGACCGACAGCGGACGGACGGACGCGCCCCTCCGTTCTCCCTCCGCGTCGTGGGTGCGGGCGCGGGTGAAGTTGGGTGTGCAGGGCGCAGTGCGCCCCTCCCCGCTCCATCCTCCTCCCCAGCGCAGCAGCAGCAGCCGGCCAGCCAGCCAGACGCAAATGCAGCGGCAGCGGCAGGAGAAGTGCTCGGCACTGCGCGTCCAGCCTGCCCACTCACCCTGAACACGGATTCTCATCCCTCCACCACAGGCATTACACTGTAGCGAGGGAACCAGCTCACTCTTAACAATGTTGCAATTTCAAAACTTCAGACCTTTAGAAAGTGAAAGGAAGTAATACAGCTGAGATTCTGTTTAAAGGACCGGGGCTTTAAACATTAAAGAGGCATAGGGTGGCTGTGGTGGGGTGTCATTCATTCATATTTTTATCCCACTCTATACACAAGGGTCTCAGTGCGGGTCACAACACATTGGTTTTAATGTGTTCATATTAAACATATTAAAGCCATAACTTTGCCTGAACTTGGGGAGGAAAAAGCTGTTTCTTTAGTCCACCCTCAGAGCGAGAAAACATGAGCAAAGTGACCAGTAATTTTCTTTCCACATTATCTCTCCCAGAGGTGAATTTTACCCTAAAAGAAAACAGCTTGCCACTTTGCTGATATATTCTCTCACTCTGAAAGTGGACTGAAAGTGGATTAAACCTTAGGTGTGACCACAGCCTATATATTCTCTCACTCTGAAAGTAACAGAGATCAGAACTTTCCCCGGCTGATGAGGCTGGTTGAAACGGGCAGGGAAGGATTTTATAGCTGTCATGAAAGCCTGCCTGCTCCCCCCCTCCCTTCCCTGGCTGCCCGCGCACATCGGAGGCGCATTTCCCTCCTCCTCTTCCTCCTGGCCGGTGTGTGTGTTGGGGGGGGGACTTGGAGGAAGCGGCGGCCGGCATGAATGGCGGCGCAGCGGCGGTGGGGAAGGACGCCGGCCCGGGCGCGAGCGAGGGCGACAAAGGAGCGCGGGGCCGATCGGGGACAGTTTGCCAAGGGGGTGACGAGGGGCCGCTTGGAGCATCCCCAGGAGGAGGCGGTGAGCCGATCCGGAGAGCCACCCGTCGGCAGGGCGTGGTGCAAGGCAAGAGAAGGTGCGTGCGCCCCGGGCGCAAACGAGGCGGCAACGTGGGGCTGTTTTTGCTCACGGTGCTGCTCCGCCTCGCCGTCAATGGGCAGCCACGGAGCCCGCGCTCCTCTCGGGACTGGGGACGGGCTTCCTCGAGAGGCAGCCTTCTCCTCCTCCTGCTCTGTGCCGGAGTTGCCTTCACCGTTTGCCTTTGGAGTGTGGCGATGGTGCGGAGACATGAGCGCAGTTCTGGAGTAACATTTGCTTCAGATCAGGGAAACACCCCCCCCCCCAATGATGTCCCAAGCATACGGACCGTCATTGGATACAGTGCGGTTGGGGGAGGGACACCCTGAACACGCAATCTCATCCCTGAAACAGTACTGTCCACACAGAAAAAAATGAAACACGTATCAAGCGCACAATCCGGTGTGAGACCTCTTGAAATCAGGATTTATTTTAAAACGGTTTAACGTGGTTTAACACGGAAGAAGCGTGTTAAGCCGAACTGCCGTCTGGCCAAGGAGAACTCAAAACATTTTGAATTCGAGATAACGATGCAGTGGGGATGAGGCTTACAAGTTGTGTTATACATATGATGGTTCTTCATTGGGTGTTTTTCCACTGTCACTAGAAGTACCCATTAATGGGTACAAAAATGCCATTTCATACCCATTAATACGTACTTAATGGGTACTTTTAGTGACAGTGGAAAAGCACCCATTGATAACATTTTTTATATGGTGTTGAGGACCCAAGTGCTTGTCCTTGTCTCCAATTCTGTTAGAGCAACATGTTGGCTGTGTTCACACCTTGCTGAAACAGTCCATCTTATTAAGAAGCCGGACTCAAAATGCACTAACTCTGATCACACCCAATACTCGATAATCCTTCCTCAGTTTGTCCTTGGTTTGGGTTGCTATGCTCACACATTTCTGTTCCTGTCCTGAGACTCTTTTAGGAGACTTTTTTAGGTCTCCACCCCTTTCCACTGTCACAACATCAGGTGTGGTACTTAATGGGTACTTCTAGTGACAGTGGAAAAACACCCATCCTGTGCACTCTGATGCAGTACAGATTCTGTGACTCAACAGAGTGTAATCATACATTGGGTGAAAGGGAAGGGAAATTCATGCAGCATCCTCCCACTATAGTACAATTCAGCCCCCTTTAGTCCTGCTTCTCAGTCACACCCAAAAAATGAAAATAGATCAATACTTTATAATGGCTTGAGACCTGTAAAGATCAGGACTCAAGAAAGTAGGACTGAAGGGAAGGAAGACCACAAATAAAACAGATTGGTCTAAAAAGGTGTGAGCAGTGCAAAGACGGACTGAAGACAGATTAAAGTGAAGGTGTAACCACGGTTCTGCTGAACTGTGGCACATTCGTGAACTTCTGATGATTTTAGCCTAACAGTTTCCCACCGCTGCCTGAAACTACAAAATCATATTCAGAGCCAATAGCAAAAGTAATGCAGTAATAAAAACCTTTCAGGCAAAAGCCACTGGAGATCAGTTACGTGGAATCATAAGCAGGAGAGAACAAATGTACTCACGTTCTGCTTGTGGGCTTCCTATAGGTATATGGCTGCCAATTGTGCAAAGCAAGACATCAGATTAGCGTGAGTCCCATCCAGGCCAAAGACCCAGAGCCTGAAGTCAATCATGATGTATCCCCAGAATATTTCAGTAGAGTAATGTTGAAGACTGGAGAAAACACACTGCAGAATAACTGTTGCATGTATTTATCTTTTATCTGCTTTTATTAGAGCAAGTCACTGCCTTACTAATAACACATTGTGTCCTGGAGTTACTTCTCCATTCTGTTGCTGTGGCAACATCTGCTCTCACATAGCTAACCAAGACATTCCCCAAATCCTAGTGCCTTCTTTCTTCCCAGGCTTGGAAACATGAAGCCTCTGATAAGACAGATGTGAAATGAAATATTTTTATGTCCTTTGATACGTTTCTCTCTGGGAAAGGCACATAAGCAGGATTTAGGAAGGACATGCTAAAATAACTCACAATGATTAGGAGGCTTGGCTGGTTCAAGAGGCTTAATAGGGCCTGTGGCATCCCCTTCAGCCAGGGTGGATTTTATTCCCTCTCTGCCTGCCTGCCTCCATTTCCTAAACTAATAAATAAGAGCTAGGCAGAATTATATAAATTGTGCTGGCCTTGCTTCCCTTCAACCCTGCTCTAAAGAGTTCGCCACTTTCACTCGCTTCCGTAAACTCCCAAGCGGAATAGCATCTCTAACCGCCACCCGTGGTGCCGCTCTCTCCCGCTGGCTTTCACTGTTTAAAGTTACCGGATCCCTTTTCCTGGCAATCCCCGTAGCTTATTCAATAAATACTTCTGACAGTGCTGTCTTTCTCAGACATGAAGGTTCATTCTTTATTGCTTACAAACGGTTGTGAGTAATTAAATAAATAAGTAAATACGTAGCTTCACAGGTACACACACAACTCAACAACCTATCTATCCCTAGGCTGCCTTAACGATTCTCCCTGGCCCATTCCCCAGGCCTAAAAACCCTGGAACTATGTAGGTAAATCTCCCATCAGGGTGCAGTTCACACACACAAAAACCTCCCACCCCAGATAACCCAAGCATAGAACAATTTCTCCCTTGCAAGGGTGTCTTTTATATCCTGCAGTCTGGCACGGGCTGCCTTCTGATTGGCTTCGACTGTGAGTGATTCTCCCCCCTCTCCTATGCTAATTAGGGCTGCTTTGCCCATTGCTTACCTGCTGTCCTGTACTTAGATTGTTAATTCAATCAATATAATATTTACTTTAAGTACAATACAAAATTTTTACAATAAATTACACAATAAATACATCAAACCACCATGAGGCGTCTTTCAGTTTATTTCTTTTCTTCCTGTGTAACAGTTTAGACTTGTCTTCTCCTCTCCTAAAATATGACTACTTTCTGATTATCTTAGGAAAAATCACCATTAACAGCTGGAGATGTGGCTCCCTAATGATCTGCTTTGGAAAGTGAAAAAAAAAAATCCTTTAAGGCCACGTCTCCATGCACTGCATTTAGTCTGAATTGGACTATATTTAGTCAGAATACAGAGCTGAGTCTGAATTGACCCGTCCCCGTGTGACTGCCGAAAGTGCGGCTCAAGTTGAATATGCCTGTCCCCATGCAAACTGCACTAAACCCCTGCTTAGCGAACAGCATCATTTTCTCTCCACCCTCTCTCTCTTGATAGGAGCCAGGTTGATGTCACCAACCCCTGTGCCACCCACTGTAGGAAGGGCAGGGAAATGCCACCCAACACCCCTTCCCCGATTGCAACTGCTGGCCATTTTTAAACAGTGATCAAACAGAAACGAGCCTCTTCTCTGTGATCTGATCGCCAGGCAAACATAAAAGAACTGATCGCCCCAGTTTGAGAGGTAAAGATGCAGCGATGAGGGGGGCCATCTGTCCTTGCTGTCCCATGAGCCTCTTCCCGCAACCCTTATTCCACCCTTGTTCCCTGATCGCTGGCAAGCAGCTTCTGAAATTTGCCAGCTAAAAGCTAACCAAAGGCAGTTAGCAGAGAAGCGCTCCTTCATATGTGCGAGCATTCAGTGGCTTAAGCTTTCCCCCTCTTTCACTTATTGTTTTTTAAAGTTTGCTGGCCCTTGAGGCTGTTTCTGCACTGACTCCTTTTATGGTCCAGGAAAGAGTCAAAGGGGCCTGCCTTCCACATGCTGTAATGGGATACTGCTGGCCCCTCCCTTCCTGGAATACTTCTCTGTACAGGATGGAGTATAGAGCAGGATAAGGCTCCCAAAATACTTTCCTATCCTGCTCTCCTAATAGACCTTGACATCTAGCATGCTACCTATCTGTCCCTGAATAGCAGGCTGTGTGTGGAAACCAGACAGCTGCTTCTTTCGAGATGTGGGCCCCTCATTTTAGTGGTGCACTTGGGTACGCCACTGAACCCTCCCCCGCCCCTGGGGACTGCAAAGGCCAGGAGCTTTAGTTCCTGTCTTTCAGAGTTGTGATTTCTCTGTGGTGGCCCCAAACTCTGAAATAACCTTCCCACAGAGATACATTAGGCACTAACTATGCATGGGTTTTGTTTTGACACCTAATTAAAAATCATCTCTTCACCCAGGTCTTTGATGTTTAGTTTCTTCCTTTTGTTGTCCTGCTGAGATGCGATAGTGGAGACTCCACAAATAAATCAAATGAAAAGGTGTGAGGAGTCAGGCCTAAAGATGGACTGAAGAAGATTTAAAGTGAAGGTATGGCCATGGCCACTGTGTCTCTTGAGGTATCTCTGAGGTACCCCTTATTTCTGAACATAACCTATGAGTGTATAGTACCCTTGTCTTTGGCTGAGGGAGGCAAAGTGTTATACCTTGTCCCAACTGGTCAAAAAAGTCTGGGTTTTAACCTGGATTGTTTTGACTAGCACCAAGGGCTCCTTGCAGCCGTCCCAATGGCAATGGGGCAGCAGGGAAGTGGCAGCAGTGTCATAGAGATATGGTGGGAGAGAGACAATGGCAGACACACCCACAGTTTGCCTTCCCCATCCTGTTCCTCTATCTGTCATGGTCTCTCCCATTGTTTGCCTCCCCCCACCCCATTCCTCCATCTTTCATTGTCATCCCGCCATTTGCCTTCCCCACTGTTCTCCAACAGATGGAGGAGTGGGGCAGGAGGTAAGGAAATTGTGGGAGATGATGAAAGACGGAGGAAAGAGGTGGAGGGAAATGGTGGGAGATGACAGATGGTGGACTGGGCAGGGTGGGGGTAAGGCAAATGGTGGGAGATGACAACAGATGGAGAAATGGGGGAGGGGGGCAAATGGCAGTGGGAGACGATGACAGATGGTGGAACAGGCGAGGCAGGGAAGACAAACGGCAGGAGAAGTCAACAGAACAGGGAGGGGGAAGGCAAACAGTGGGAGATGATGAAAGACAGAAGAATGGGGCGGGGAGAGGCAAACAATGGGGCGGGGGCAAAGGGCGGGTGGCGGTGGTGGAGATCGGCATGGTGGCGGCGTTCCCATTAATAAATATTCAGATTATTTCAGGATTCCGAAGAGAGTCCTGTTATAATCTGAATAGGGATTCCCTGGATTTTTTGATATTTAGTCCGCAGAAATGGGGAATTCCTTCAAATGTGTTGAGATGCTGTGGACTCAAGCCAAATCCAGGCCAGATGAAAATGCCAGTCAAAACCCAGTCTTATTGTTTTAGCCAATCAATTTTATTTCTATTTATAGCTATTTTATTGTCACCTGCCCTGAGGCCTTTGATTATATGGTAGGACAGAAATATTAATGAAAGAAGAATGAATGAATGAATGAATGAATGAATGAATGAATGAATGAATGAATGAATGAATGAATGAATGAAATCTGGCACGTGCATGTGCCCATGCTTGTGAGAGTTTCACATGCTCCTGGTGCTCAGTTTTACCCTCAGAATATTTTTTGCAGTTTGTAATAATGCTTTGAAGAAACTGCATTTAAAATACAGAACAATGCTGTAGAGAAGCCACTATTCATTATAGAGTCTCTTCAAATATATACTGAAATGGCAGATACTAGAACTCTGTATATAGCTCTTTCTTAAGTAAAGGGATTGTGTCATTTTTAACATCTGCAATAACTGCTATATTTTCAGTACATTAACTAGGCCACAGTTGTCAGTACTAACATCTAGAAAGAATAAATAACATTCTTCTCCTGCTTAAAGTACGATTGTTGCAGAACACTTTTATAAGGGAGACATTAAAGTCAGCAATTTGACAACTCTAATAAAGCATTATGCTCACAGAGAAGCGAAAGGTACATATATAACACATTTCCTCCTTCATTTTGTATTTCCTCTCTTAAAAGCACAAATACAGAACCCAAAATACTCCACTTCCCTTATTTCAAGCTGTTTCCACATGACATGGGATATCCCACACTGAACTGACCTAGAATACATAGATAAAGATACTGCTGGTGAAACTATAACATGGGCGTAACATGGGCTGCATTCACGTACATTAAAGAAAGCAGCTTAAAAGTGGCTGAAGTGACCCTGAAGCCAGCAGTGGGGGCAAACGAAGGCAAAATATACCCATGGAATTGTTTGAAGAGGTCTAATGTACCAAAGGTAAATGCAGGAAGGCCCTATGTTACTTTAAAGCTATTTTTAAAGTGCGTGTGGATGCAACTTGAATCTGAGAGCATTGTCTTCAGCCAGCATGGGGGTGAGATGGCACTCAACCCCATGCCCAGGCTTCCAATCGAGGCAGCCTTATAATAGTTTCTACTGGCTTACTGAAAGGTTGCCCCTTTGAGAAGATGGGACATGAAGTATCAGTGTCTGGCATGGGTTTGTCTGACCCTATATTGCCCAGTATTGCCCTTATGGGTGCAAGATAAACTGCGTGGTTTTAAAGCTCTTCCACACTCAGAATTCCCCCTCCCTGGCACTTAAACTGTACTGGTCTATGACTGTAATAAAGTAAAGTAATGAGAAAGCAGAACATTACAGTAGCATTAAAAAGTATGCACACAGCAGTGGGAACCTTCATGTAGCCGCCTTGCGTTTAGATGCTGATATTAGTAATGTACTAACATCCATCACTTGTGTCTTGCACAAATTTCGTTATTTATTTATGCTTCGTACACCCTGTGGGAGCCTAGGTCAGTGTACTTTCGAAAACCTACACAGTACTAAATTGGGAAATTAAAATTCAGCCTGTGTTTTCAAATGCTGATATGCTGAAATGGCATGTTTTCCACTGAAGCTGCAGCATTTCAAGAAGGCAGACAAAGTGAACGGGAGCTGCCCAAGAGGATTTGAGAACAGCAGGGGAGAAAGTGGCTCAACACTGACTGCACCTTTACTGACGTGATGAGGCACCCAGTAAAGCACCTTCTGATGTCAAGCTGTTTTTGAGGTGCGTGCCACTACCTGTGTAGTAGGTACCCTTGTGCTGCTCCATTACCAGGGCTCTTTCTGGACTTATCTTCTGTTTTTGGATCTGGTCTGAATCCTGGGCCTCCTCATTTGCATGTTAATGCAGATCAAGGAGGCCCTGTCCCTTGTTAACTTGGCTCCGTCTGTACAAAGTAGAACCAGATCCAGATTGAGGCCCTTCATCCAGATCTATTGTAGATCCACAATTTTACTACAATTATACTAAGGGCCATGTTCCAGATCACAGAGGTGTACTGCTGCCACACCACAAGCTTTGCAGTTGTGGGGAAGCATGAACCACATCAGTGCTGCTGGTGCAGATGCTGTTGATCCAGCCCATGCCTCCACACGATCCAGATCAAACTGAGATAAGTGCAGAAAGGACCCAGGTGAGACACCATTTTGTGAAGGTGTGATATTGCTGCCCTCAGTGGAGGTGCTTTGAGGGTGTATGCCTTTATGACACTACTATGGTTGTGCCATAAGGCTGCAAAGATTGCATGTCCCTGCTCTGCCATAGCTCACTGGGTGTGTGTGGGGAGTGGGGCACCCCCATGGTCCCTCATGCATCCAGCCACCATTACACCCATCCTTTTCAACCACTTACCCCACCCTTTTCTGTCACTACTACATCATTGCCATTTGTGTTGGGTGTACCTCATCCAGTCCTGGAAGAGTTGTCCATTATCAAACACAGGAAGTGGTCCATGTGCTGAAAGACTCCCCCTGGCCATCAACATCACAGCTGGTGAATGCAAGTTCCCTAGCTATGATGGAAGCATGACTAGGAGCAGCAGTTGGTGTGAAAACAGCATACAACCATTTTAAGGTCATAGCGCTTCTTAATGCTGTGTGACTCCTGCCTCAGTGTGTCTTTGTGTGTATGTGAGAGAAAGTGTGTGTGAGAGAGGTTGTTTCTTCTCATGGAGTCAAGGCAGTCCTGTCCATAAATATCTGCAGAGTGCCATCAATATACTCCCTGAGTGTTCAGAAGAGTAGCATTTTCACAACCTCTGTGGGCTGTTTGGCCCATTCTTCTTCATGCATCATAACACCCACTGGACTGAAGAAGGGTACAGACCATGGCATTTTCTTAATCTAAAATAATCTAAATAATTTCTTAATCTCAACCAAACTGAACTCACAGTGTAAGAACACAATCATATTATCTAAAAGATTGTTGCAATATGATAGGAACACTTAAAGTGCACTTTATAGACTTGAAAATGTCTACTTAA
The DNA here is from genome assembly GCA_023333525.1 of Aspidoscelis tigris stejnegeri. Taxonomy (NCBI): domain Eukaryota; kingdom Metazoa; phylum Chordata; class Lepidosauria; order Squamata; family Teiidae; genus Aspidoscelis; species Aspidoscelis tigris. The sequence goes on along the minus strand of JALMGA010000002.1, from coordinate 81,248,857 downwards.
GCAAAAAATATATTCGACTATTCCCTAAAAACAACATTCTGAAAACTGGGTGCCACTACAAAGAAGGCCCCACAACCTCTCCCATTTCAGTGAAAAGCGAGTAATAAACCTGTCTCATTTTCTCACTCAGTACAGATTCTATTATAGTACTTCTGCTCCCAGACACCTGATTGATGCGGGTACATGTGCTCATTATGCCGCAGGAGCTCTCAGCAAGTGTGTGGATGCAGCTGGAGAAATGTTATAAGAGCAATTGTAGCATAATTTCTAGGCCTGAGAAGGATGGGTAAGTGTACAAAGAAGTTTGTTTTGCATGAATTGGAGAGTTAGTATTTATTCCTTCTTTTTTAAAAAAAATTCTGGCACGATTAACTGAACATGCTTTGATTTGGTTTATGACACCTTGGATGACTGCATGAGTGTTATTGCCAGGGATTTAACATTCTGTAGTATTGAACAGTTTTTGGCTCATTTTAAGTTAGCATTCAATGTTTGACATACAATCTGAAACAAATTCACCCCTTAGCAATAGTTTATATGTTTGTTTAGTTAGTGAGCTTTCTCCCCTGAGCAATAAATCTTCGTGAGTCTGAGAAAAATGAAGCAAATTGTACTTTCTCTTTTTGGCACATAAAATGTTTAACATAAATGAACTACCTCCAAATTTGCAGCATTTCCCAATCCAGGGCTATCTCTAATCTAGATTAAAAGGATGAGTAACCGAGTAATAACATATTCTGCACGCTTGATTATCATTAGAACAAATTACCTACACATGTACAAATATTTACATCCAAAGTTTATTTGATTGAACTGTTTGGGACTTGCCAGGCCATTGTGTATAAGGGAAGGGCAATGGAAGAAACAAAAGCAGATAGAAGAGTACAGATGAGATAGTAGCAGGACCAATGTGACGGAATGGTAAGTGATGGTACAGAACATAACCCTTTTCATAAACCTCTCATGGTGGACTTCTAAAACAAAATCCGCTGGAAACCAAGTTCTAAGCACTTTCATGGCTGGATACTAGGCATGGGTGTAAAATGTTCATCACCTTCACAATTCTTACAAATTGTGAAAGTTTGAAACTTTGTATTCAAACCTAATATTGGCTACATTCAAGTGCAGTGAAAGCTTTTGTGCCTTTGTTCAAAGCTTTGTTATATTCAAACCAAGAGCCCAGTCACCTCCAAAGCAGATTTGCAGGCGCGGCTGGTAGCAGTACAGATCTGAAGCAAATTTGACCCCTAACTCGTTCAAAGTGGCTCCATTTGCATGAATAAGAATTTCTGACCCATTCGCTTCAATGCAAAGCAAACAGGAGAGAAAATGCATATACATCCCTAGTGGGAACTTGTGGAGTACATATAACTGATGTCTTAACTGTAAATCTTCAAGAGGGATAACTGGCATGTTATCAGCTATGTGGAACTGACAAAATTTTGTACAAGCATTCCAGTTATTGTAGATGTATTATTACTGAGTCGGATGGGTCATGCACATTAAATTGTAATCTTAAAACGTGTAATAGAAATCATGATATCTTTTGTTGTCTGATGACAGTGTCGCTCACTGGGTGTTTTTTATAACCGAAACAGAAATGCACTACAAAGATATATTAACTTAAGGTTAAGAACAAAAGAAGACCCAGGGAAATACAGTATTTGTACCTATTTCACCTTAATTATATTTTGTTGTCTTTTACTGTCATTGACCAACATTAGATTTAAGCGTCATATTCTATCCATATTCTGCGGCTTGTTTTGCATCTGGGGTTTAAAATTTATCACAAAAAGAGAGTTCATTATTTTATTACTTTTAAAAAGATATAGTATAAATTACTTACCAAAAGCCGAGCCCCATCTATATTCAATTTTAACGCTATTCTTCCACAGTCATGCATTCCTAGCTGGAAAAGGAGAATGTGGTAAATTTAGTAACGTTAATGTTGTATGTTAACTCTATTCAGTAATTTTGGGTCTCCAGAAGTTGTAGGACTACATCCCCATAGAGACAGGGGAAATATATCACTATTACAGTGCTGCTATGGTGGGGTTGCCTCACATATCTGAGGCGAACCCACCATGGCCTTGTTTTTCCCTCCCTAAAAAGTGTTAAATACTATTGCCTGAAAATTCAGTGCTGGTCATGCATTTTCCAGCAACAGTGTTTTTTATTTACCGTTCCTTCTGAAGGGAGCTACTATCATAGCTTTGTCCATCACAAATGTGTGGATGTCAGTACAGGTGTTCAACCATGCACAGAAGTGCTGATGTGACATCCAGGCGTTCAGGATGACCGTGTGAAGATAAAACGTGTGAAGATATTGCCAGCTGCAGCACTGTCTAGCTAGGAGGCTGCAATCACATTATTGCCTCCTAAGAGGATATCCAGCCTCCATCTGGAGATGGCTTACAACTTAACCATTCAGTGCTATTGTAGCCCAACATCTAGAGATATATTTCAGTCCTACAACTAAGTTGTTCATCTAATAGACCATGGGCCTTTCTGCACTTGGTCTTATTCTGGAATATATCTCAGGCCTGCCATAGTCTACATTAGCACCCAGACAACAGACCTCTATCCTGAGATACATTCCAAAATAAGGCCAAGTGCATAGAGCCCCAGTCAGCTTAAGGTTATATAGTGAGTGGACAATTTAACTGGAAGCCTCCTAGTCCTAGTGTAACACTCTAGTGCAATCTGTGATATTGTGGATCTTCTACTGTAGAACTCTTGTGAAACTGGAGCATTGGCCTTATTGGCTAGGAATGAATGGTCTATATCTGGAGAGTGCCAAATTAGCTTCACCTGCTCTAACCATTAGAAAACACTACCCCCTTAGGATGTAAATAGCCCGTGTGTTGGGCTGGATGTGAGTTAATAATCTACTACACTGATTTCTAGCATTTTTAGTATGTAGACAAAGGTTTGGCCCAAAAAACAGGACAGTGCTACTCTTTTATAAATGCATCCCTGCCGTACTTCAAAGATATTTTGCCCTGGTCTGAAACCAGGGAATTCAGATAGATTGTATTAGGCATAGAAGTCTCTGAATGATACAGTAACAAGCCATGCTTCTTTCCTGCTGTGCCACAAATTGCTTCTGACTAAGTCACATAAGTGGGACTTGGGTTAAAAACTGTATAATAGGCCGTATCTGGAGGAGATTTGACAGGATAAAGTAGCACTTGGATTTCCTTATATAGCTTTCAGAGGACTTTCTTCACTTTTTAAAAAAATTGTATTTCAACAAATGTGCTATTTTTTTGCCCTTCCTTCTCTTTTCCCTGAACATTTTGCACATCTAGGTTTAAAGAAGAAATTAGCAGGCATGTAAAGTTCTGTGGTAAAGAGACCCAGCAAAGCAGACAAAAGCAAAGTTAGGGGTAAATATATCAGGCTGAATCCAGACAGTAAGAAAAGGGTATCCAGTAAGAGCCCCTGGGATGTGGCAGACATTCCAGAATATTCATGCTTTTTTCTAGAATATCCATATATAGCAGAATAAGTAACATCTGAACACAGCCCGAGTTGTCTTTAAGTCACCTTGGAGGTACTTTTACTATATGTGAATGCAGTCTAAATTCTGCAGTATTCTATTTTCACTCTGATGCATCCCCCCCCCCCCACCGGCTCATGTGGAGAAACCGGTTGGATACTTTATTCAGATTGCATTTTCAGTTCTTAGAGTTTTAGATTGAGAAATTGCGCACACTCTTGTTTCCCAAGTAGCAACCTTAAGAAGTCAAGTGTTGGCTTTCTCGCTGTGTTTCTTTTATCCAAGGCAGCATTTCAAAATGTACTAGCCTATTTGCATCTTAACCCGTTTCAGGATTTAGACTAGTTTGGAAGATCATGGGGGAATCGAGGAAGAGAAGGCAGACTCTGCTCATGGCTATATGATGGAAAAGACTGTGAATATTAAACTCATCTGTTAAACTATCCTGAATGCCAGTTTCTATTCCTAAGGGTCCTAGGTGCTCTGACTACAATACGTGCTGGGATGAATAATATCCATATTGGTGCCTCATGCTAGAGGAGCAGTTTGTGATCTGATTAGACAATATATATATGAGAAGAAAATAAACACTTTAACATTGCCCACTTCTTGAAATCTCTTCAGTCAATTGTATCAGTGCAGTACCTGTCTCAGGAGATCTGCCACTTGGACCGCTGTCCAGGTTTCACATTCTTCCCGAAAGGGCAGTCTTGTGGCCATGCTGGTGCTCATCAAGGGCAAACTGATCTGCTTCTTCTGGTAAGGCTAAAACTGCTTCCTTTACTAAATGTTACGTCACTGAGAAATTCTGGAAGTCATTAGAGGAAGTTTCTTTGCAAGTTTTTCCTCCTCCCTCTGGTCATGTGTTGCTTAAAGTTTTGCATGCCTCTACAGTGGTTTTAAGTTCACATTTGAGACTGTAAGAATTTGAACTGCATGTGGTGACAGTCATTCTATTTATAATTTAAAATTAGGCACCTTGTCCTTCTTGGCCTACCGTGTCAAGATGGCAAAAGTGTCCTATTAATTTCAGTACAAACTCAGAAGTTCCAGAGAATACAACGCAATAGCCGGATCACAATACTTTTTGCCAGTGAAAAAGACTTCTAAGTCAAAATATCTCTGGCAAGTGTGAGGACAAGTCAACCACAACTACATGAATGACTCAGTGGTCTGGAACATTTTGAACGGACTACAGTACATGTGCATGGCTGCACACCAAGCAATGCGTACTATATAATTAAAATAAGGTTATTTTTTATACTGAAATGCACTCCCTGAAGCTTTTGTTCGTACTGTATTGATTGTGTTTTGGGGGTTATAGACTCTTTGTTGTGTTCAGTTACCACTGAGTTCAAATCAGAGTAAATCCTTAATATCCTAGCTGAGCGAGCAGCATCTCCTTCCTGTGAAAACCTGGTTACTGTTTTAGCCAATTTATTTTGTCTGTTTAACAATTATTTTATTGTGACCTTCCCTGAGACCTTTGGGTATAGGATGTGATAGAAATATAAACAATAAATAAATATTAATAATAGACAATGGGGATGATCAAGCGAATTAAATTAAACCATCCCTCTTTATCTCCAGCTTTGTGTATCTGCGACTGCAGAATTATATAGGGTTTTGCCATCTGGGACCTACATAGTGTTTTTAATTGTGTTTTTAATATGTTTTAATCTGTATTCTGTTCTTAATATGTTTTTAAATATGTTGTCTGATTTGTTGTTACCCGCCTAGAGACCTTCGGGTATGGGGCGGGATAGAAATGGAAATAAATAAATAAATAAATAAATAAATAAATAAATAAATAAATAAATAAATAATAGTCACAGGTTATAACAAGGCATTGGGAGTTTCAAATATATACAGTGCCTGACAGAAGTTCTGTCGCTTATCCATGTTGTTGAAACCAAAGCTTATAACCTGACTTAAAATTCATCCATTGGTTTTAGAAATGACTCATATGAAAGCTGAAACCCTCCCAAATGAGGTTTTTAAAAAGAAAATAAATTTGCTTCACTGCTGAAATATTGATCATTTAATGAACACAGAAAGGTCTGAAGTAGGCAGGCTTTTAAGAGCCACCAGCTTTGTGCTGTATCGGCAAATCAGAGGCATTTCCGCACTGCATCGCGTTCGAAATGGAACGCGTTCAGGCGGAAAGCTTAAGGCAGCTCCGGGCGCTTTCCCCTTTCACACACAGACGCGCCAGAACGCGTGTAAACGCGTTCCGGAGCGTCTGGGTGCGAATGCTCAAAGCGCCCGAAGCTGCCTTAGCCGGCAAACGCCGGCCAGGGGCGCGCAGACAGCCGCGGAGGCAGATCGACAATCAGCTGTTTGACAAACAGCTGATTGTCAAAGCCGCGCGGCGTCGGAGGCGCGCCCGCAGCCGTTCGGGAGACAGAAGCAGGCGCGAACGCTTCTCCTCCCGAACGGCTGCGGGCGGCTCGTCCGCGTTGGAACGCGTGTAGAGCAGTTTAAAGTGCTCTACATTTCGAACGCGGAAAAGACAGCTGCGGACACGTCGGAACGCAAGCCGCGCGCGGGCAATGCGGATGACGTGTCCACAGCTGTCTTTTCCGCGTTCCGTTCAGCCCCGTGCGAAAACGTCTCTGATCAGTGCGAAATGGCAGGCCTCAAGATCTTTCTGATCACTGCCTCCTTCAGTAAAATTAGACACTTTTGACTCACTCCCTGCTATGGTCTGATCTCTCATTACATTGTAACTACTGCAGGCTTTCCTCACTCTTCCCTTTCAGCCAAGCCTGATATCCTTACAATATAATGGTGAGAGCCCAGGGAAAAGGGGAGGAAATCATGGCTTATCATTGGATCAGGGGAAACTGAGGAGAATGCCCCTAAAGCATAATTCGCTCCCCCCAAAGACTGCTTGCATTCCAATTACTAAATAGTAAGGATTTTTTTTCTAAATCCAGCAGTGAGACCTCTCTTGATTTGAATATAAATAATCTGCATTTTGGGACATTTAATCCTCAAACTGCAGGTTCTTTTAAAACTTTGGGAATAGTGAGCGCTCAAAACAATTTCAAAGCTCTTTAAATCTTGAATGGGAACACACCCACAGTGGCCCAAGGATTGTTTCTAGGAATCCTCAAGCAGAAAACAAAGGCAAAACATATACTTGCTCTCAAATCCCCTGAAGATGACCTTTAGAGGCGTCCTGCCTCTCCATTTCCAGATTGTGATACTGTTTGCTTTGGTCAGTTCTGTCCTTAGGACATCTCAGCTTAATGGTGATTAGGGCAGCCTGAACACTGATTCAGTGAAAGTGTTCAGGATGCAAATATGGATGCAAGACTTTATGGTGGTTTCATCTGGGTTGTTTTTTTTTTTTTACTGTTGGTTTTGTAATACTGTGTTTTGATGTTCCTTTATTTTGTCAGTGAAAATTTTCTGTTTTATTGTAAGCTAATTCTCAAAAGGGGAAATTGGAGAATTTGCATGTTCTAGATAGGGTACATAGCTTGGGGATGTTCCTAGAGACATCAATGTCATTTGAAGCCTAGGAGATTTCTATAGCTGGAAGTGTCTATTACCTACTTTCCACTCTTATCAGTGCCTCCCTCACACACATTGTAAAAAAGCACTACAAAAGGGCTGAGAGGATGAAGGATATGTTCCTATCCCACCTCTAATTATCATTAAATGCCAAAGAATGGATTTTGAAACTGTGGCCCTTTCTGCACTGGGCCTTAGTCCAGATTATATACCAGCAGAGGAACCTGCCATACGTATGATCGTTCATGCTACAGTGGGCCTAGAACAGGCCAGCCATAGGCTGCACCTCCATGTAGTCAGCAGGCCCCTGTTCTCAGATGTAATCTGGAATAAGGCCTAGTTCAGAAAGGGCTTTTAATATAGACTAAGGTCTTTTCTCCACCCTGCAGGCTATCTTGAAGCATGCAGACCCAGGCTGTGTAGGCCATCCCATGATAGGTCAGGCCGCAGGTAACCCATGCCAAGGGCTGTCTGAATTGTGCGCTGCCCATCCCTTCTCAGCTTTAAAGGCCAGAAAAGAAAGTTACTAGCCTTTAAAGTTTCCAACTGGGCTTTTTTGACAGTGTGCCCAGGAGTAGCACATGTCCCATGCTGCTTCCAGGTGCCTAGCTGACAAGAGCATATGTACCCTTTAATGCTGCTTCCATCCCAGAATAGTCTAGAACAGTCCAGAACAGCATGGGGGTGGTGTATGGGTGAAATTTGGGATGGGCTGGCACTCACAGTGTGAATGCCAGCCACAGGCTCCCACAGATGTTAAGTGTGAAAAGGCCCTAGAGCAAAATGTGGCAGCCAAGTTGTTAAGCAAGAAACCTACTTGCTAATACTGTATATCACACACCTGTTCTTGAGGATTTTTCACTGGTTGCCAGTTAGCTACTGAGCTAGATTCAAGTTTTTGTCTTTGGATTATAAAACTCTGCACAACTTGAGACCAAGTCATGTTGTGGATCACCTCTTTTATTATAGAGAAAGTTGTTGAGATCATACTGGGATTTTTGCTGTGGATACCACAAATTAATGAATGTCACCTTGCTTACAGTTGGTTTTCCTGATATTTATGCCTACAGTTATACTGTTTGCCTGCCTCTTAAAGAGTGTCCTTTTTATTCAGGCCTTCCCAGTGTGCATTCTTTCCTTTTTCTTACTACTCACTGTGTTTAAATATGTATTTGTGAAATTAATTATTTAATTTGCTTTTCTCAGAAGCCTCTCTGAGATTTTAATGTGAACCAAATAAATGAATAACCATGACTACTATGTCAACATTTACTGTCATAGGCTTGGAAAAGGGATTTTTATTTTTATTTGTAAAAACCTTGTGAAGTTCTGCTCCAGGTGGTGGTGTTTGGCTTTTATTGGGAGCAGAGTCAATTGATTTCTGACTTTGGGTGTTTGGAATGCTCTACCCTGAGAAGAAACTGAGCTATGTTTCTCTTTCTTTGGTTTTATTGCAGAGAAAAATGAAAAGTTTTTTTCCTACCAAGTAAATATTTTGTTGCTTTTGCCATTTTATTGTTATCATAATACTTAAATAGGTTTGTTGTCATGTAAGCTACTACATGACTATTTATGTTAAAAGACTGGATAGAAAGACTGTAAGCACACAAGCAAGGAAGATAAGCATTATAGATGCTTATTTTAGCAGACGCTAAGCACATTTGTCAAACTAGGCAGTAGTGCCTTTAGATCTAGCCATGTGTGCAGATGACACAGAGATTGGCGGTTTGGTATACCATGGCTGAGAACCCAGAGCAATTTTACTGGCCAGCCATTTGGAAGTGGCACCAGAAAGAGCCACTTCTATGTGTCTGGTCAAAACAGCCTCTGCTGGCAACTGTGAAGGGTGGGAACTTTCATTCCTGTTCTCTGTAGTTGGGCTGGGTCAGGCCACCCACAATAATGGGTGGTAGTTGGCACAGGTCAGTTGCAGCCTGTCCATCCCAGGCAGCTAAGTTACTTGATTTAGGCCAGGGTATAAATTACCAGTGATAACTGATTATGCTCCTTGAAGTTTTAGAAGGGCAGAAAGTTTGCAAGCTTTCCTACAGACTTGAAGCCTTTTCTTTCCCCTACAGAGGAAAGAAAAGAAAAATAGCTCAAATATTGCAGAGTGGAATTTTCCACCTGCACTCCTCCTTATTGTCCAAGTTCAGCAAAGCTACAACTGTGCTTTTCCCCTTTCCAGGATCACAAGACCAGTGGAAAAAAGTGTGGTTTCCCCCGGCCCCCTGCTCACGTAGGGACAAAATTCATATGATGTGCTCCAGAATGGATGTGGTGAAAGAAAGGGAAAAAAATACAGGCAAAGGTTAAATTTCCATCCAGCACAAGGAAAGAAGCATAAAGATAGATATATCTATGGCAAACAGATTCAGTACTACGGTACTCAAAGTCATATACAAACTATTCATAATGCTCATTTCTGAGAAGCTGTCTTCTAACCACTTTAAGCAGACTTGAAAAGAAACAGGTACTATCGACTGGCGTGAAATAAATGCTTTTCCTGTCAATGCAGCGAGTCAATGACACCAAAATGAACCATTTTGACTGTGCAGATGCCCCTATGTATCAAAATAATTTGGTGGGTAAGGATGGATATATCTATTTCTAGCCCATAACTGTTTTAGTATTTATTTCCCTTTAAAGAGTTGCACTTTTTTTGCAAAGCATGCATTTTCATACTTCTGTAATGTTTAGAAATAGATAAAATGTGCAATTTGTTCTAAAATTTGTATTTTTAAAATATATTTTGAACCGAGGTCTTGATTGCAACAATTGCAGAAGTGACCAAACTGTCTGGGAAGTGTAAATTAGGTTGTTGACTTTCAAAATGCCAACTAAATAAAAAAACTTAAGTATCCCTGCTCGGCACAAAACTGTTATTTCCCCCCCCCCCCCTAGAAAATGCTACAGTGCAAACAGCAATCATGTTGCTTTGCAGTTATTAGTGCAACAACAGTGAATGATGAAGTCTTCAGAATCAACATCACAGGACCTTTCTCCTAGTGAACTAAGAAATAAAGACAAGGATGATGCAGAGACCGAGAGTGGTGTGTGCGTTAATGTAAAACTCACAGAAATGTAACTGCAACCTCTCCCTTGAAGAACAATCAATACCAAACATAGTGCTTTATTTTTAAAGGAAAAATAATGATAGAAGCGAGTCTTACCATTTCGAAATAAGCCTGGAGCAATGCAGCCAGCCTTCATTTTGATAAGATTTCAGCTTTGTTTTATATGGGAGTCTTGAGTCACTGTGACACAACAATTATAAAAGTTTCCCTAAAGATGGGAAAGTAAGAATGTTTTTTTTTCCACGTCCTGTTTTTCCTCTTCCTGTTTAATGTTTTCTGAACGAATAAATCTTACAGATGGAGTAAAGCTGAAAGCAATTGCTTTAATGTCTGCTGTTCATCTCCAGTTTCTTACTTTGTAGTTTCTGAAAACAGAGGGACTGATGCTACTTTATCACTGAACGCCAACTATTTTAAACTCTTCCTCCACTTAACAGGAAGCAAATTCCTAACTCTTGTTTACTTGAATTGACTACTGTAATCGTTAAAGCAATTTCTCACTGTACCCATTAAAGCAGCAGTTAATTGGAAATTATACTGTTAACTTACTCTCTAAATTGTAGCAACCTGCTCCCATGGGTGTTGTCATTTAGCATATGAAATATGCAACAGTCTTTAAAATCAATATAGGCATTTCATGAGCAGCAGCTATATCCCAGATATTATGGTTATTTTCCTATATGTAACATGCAGAGAGACACACACACTTTAACAAACCTAAGATCAGAAAATTTATTTGTTTGTTTGACTGTTTGCATTTTTTCATCCAGCCAGGATGGTGGATTACAAACATAAAGTATAAAATGAACACACTAAAAACAATAAGTGCCTGAAAGAGGGGAGGGGAAGTGGGGACCAGCATCACTGGGGGCCTCTTCACTAATCTCCTGAGAGTATATAATAAACAACTTACCACAAAAGAACGTAAGAGGAGCCCTGCTGGATCAGGCCATAGTCCATCTAGTCCAGCATCCTGCCCCACACAGTGGCCCACCAATTGTTCAAGGGCATCTGAAGCAGAAGACAAGGGCAAATCTTCCCCTGCTCTTGAATCCCAAAATGGCCTTAGAGGCATCCTGCTTGTCCCCCCTCCCCCAGCTTGTACTATGTACCTAGATATCCTAGACATCCAATCTAGTAGCCATTGAAACACCTCTCATCTATAAATTTGTCTAAACCTTTCTTAAAGCCATCCAGGCTGGTTGCTGTTACCATCTCTTCTGGCAGCAAATTCCCTAGACTGATGACCCTCTGGGTGAAGAAGTACTTCCCCTTGTCTGACCTGACTCCCCTACTAATCAGCTTTATAGAGAGCCCCCTGGTTCTAGTGCTGTGTTATAGAGGAAAGAATTTTTATCTATTCACCTTTTCTACAGCTAAGCATTCTGCTTATCATTAAAGGGCTGTTCTGTGTATTCTGAAAATGACTGACATGGAAACTGTGCCCAGTAGAAGGGAAATGGGCATCTTTAAATTAATAAGCTAGTTTGCAGAATGGGTTTTACAAAATTCACAATAGTATACCCTACGAGAAGAATGATGATAAACCTCCCGGTACGATTCACTGAGCTGTTTTACCCCAGTGGATCTAGAATGCCTGCTATTTAAGCTCCTGCATGCAGAGCAGTTGGGGATTTTTTTAAAAAATGCTGCAATTTATTTACTTTGCATTCTTAATATTGATATGTGTACTGCTGAGAGAGGGAATCTAAGAATATATCAAGAGTCCTGCTGGGTTGACCAATAACCCATTGTGTCAGCCAGTCTTTTCTTACAGTGGCTGGCAGGGCAAAAGTAGAACACTTCTTGCTCATAAGCTGCTGACCAACTTGATGTAGTATAGATGCACATTAAGGAGCAATATAGGTGAGCATTATCTGCCCTCCAGCCTTATGTTTCTGCACTTGCTCCATCTGGTGCACTGAGGGTGCAGTCAGACATGATTAAAGAGGCACCCTCTGAATGAATTTGAGTCTGGTTGCAATAGACTTTTTTTGTTGTGTTTATCTTACCTTACCTTGAAGCCTCAGAAATGTTGCCTATTTAACATTCAAGATTTCATAGTGTTTTCTTTAAGCTGGGTTGGGCGGGAAACTACATAAGCAAAGAAACAGGGGTCTCCCACTGAGTAGCCAATCAGTGAGTAGCACACTATGTCAGGGTATGTGCTGCCTGACTTAGGTGCAAATGTAGAGTGCAGTATGGCAAAACAAGATATACTCTCAGCTGTATATTGTAAAAAGCTGTTTTTAAAGCATTTTTGTGCATGTGGGAATGCATTTTCTTAAATGGATGGCTGAAAAACACCCAGCCTGATTGCACCCTGAGAGTGTTTTCTGCTTCTTTTGCACTGTCCATGTTTCCAAGTGGCTACTGCATCCAAATTTTGCACTTGACTGTCCACACATTGGGTTTCTGCTTTTGGTTTCTGGATGTGAGGAGGTGGTGATCATTTCTTATGTTGTTAGAAGTGTAGGCTGACTATACACATTCCCAACACATACGTGGCCTAAGCAGAATGAAATACAGGTGAGAGGGGACTCAAACCCCTGAGCAGACAAGCCTGTGTAACATTTATTTTATTAAAAATTAATACTCCACTCTTCACTCAAATGTCCCAGGATAGGTAACAACAAAAGAAAGCTAAAATATATGCAATAACCTAAAATATATTTAAAATATAACATATACTACAAAAGGCTGTTGAGGTTACTGTGCAGAAATTTTTGCAAAACTTTGCAAAAATTGAGCCACACATTTGGCAGGCCCAGCAAAGGGGGCATGCCTCTTGCCTCAGAAATAAGGTCTTTAAACTTCCCTTTGACTTTTCTCAACCACATTTTGCTTGGCCATAGATTAACATGCGATTTGGAAAGGCAAAAGAGAGAGTTCCAATTGGACCATATGATGCCTCTCACACATTCCTCTCCGGCAGAAATGTTTTGCAAGCCACTGAGATGTTTTGTTCCAGATTTGTTGAGGCAGCGCCCCCTGTTTGACTCATGAGTAGATCAGGTAGAAGATGGTCTGTCTCATATAATTTCAGTTTATTTTGACTGGCTCTTGTGAGGTTTGTGATTCAAACAGAGGGTCTGGGGAATCATTTGTGGTTATAGGTGAGGGTGGTATTGGCCAGGCTTCAAGAAAGCCAGAGATAGTTCCAGCTGAATTAATCACTCTTTTATCCAGTTGTAGAAAGGCTTATCTCTGGGTTAGGCTGCTTCTACACTTAAACCTTGGCTATCCCTGGCTAGGGCAGGATGCCCTTGTCTCGGGTATGCAACCTTTCCCACCCTAGGATGGATCTGCACTTGGACAGCCCCTCCTGGCCAAGTCTTCTATGTTGGTTGTGAAGGGTGGGCCCAGTAAGCTGGTGCTCAGCCTTTGGAGGCTGAGAAACTTTGGAGTTCTTAGGAGAACTTTTTTTTTGGGGGGGGTGTCATGTGTCAACTTTTGGTGCCACTTCCAACAGTGCTTCCTGGTGAGCTCAAAAGAGTCCCCCATGTACCTACTAATACACTGCTCAAGTTCTACTGGTAGAACAGAAAGGGCACCAATTTTGGGCATACCAGCCCCTGCCAAAATATCCAAAGAGTGAAGAGCATAGTGTAGTGGTAAAGCAACTGCCTGGAAAATAGAGAACTGCAGGTTTGATCCCTGGCTTCTTCACAGAAGAAATTAATGGTGAAACCATTTCTGTTACCTGCCAAGAAAACATCATAAGTAGGGATGTGCACAATTTTTTTTTTTGCATTCGATTCATATCAAATTGAATGTAAGAAAATTTATATTCATTTGAATCGATCCCCTTCAAATGTGGTAGGGTTCTATTCAATATGAATGTATTCATACAAATATTCGATACGAACTCAAACATATCTGATACGTATCCGATACTTATCCCATAACATATCCACCCTGAAAGTGTCAAATCTGCCTTGAATCCACTTTGAATCTGCTCTCAAACCATGTCAAATTCACTCTGGATCCATTGCAGATGTGACTGGTGCAGCTGCTTTCCCACTTCTCCGGTTCATGAATGTTCAGAAGCATTCATATGAATGTTCCAATATATTTGTATTTGGATGAATGTCAATGTATGTATGTTATAACATTCAATTTGTATACGAGTGTCAGAATTTTGTATACATTCATACAAATATCGAATGTTATGAATATTTGGGCACATCCCCAATCATGAGTGTGTCCCTACAGTTATCAGAAGTCAGTCCTGACTTGATGGGAGCTGAAGTGATGGCTGTTACCATATTTTAGTGTATACCCCATGAGCCAACTTGTGGCCTTCACAGAGATGGGGCCAATGGCCAACAGACCTAGGTAGAAGAATCTTTTCCAGTCCCATGGGCTGTGGTCACACTTAAGATTTAATCCAGCTTCAGTCCACTTTCAGAGGGAGGGAATATTTGAGATAGATAATGTAGAAAGAAAATCACTGGTCACTGCTGATTTGTTGTCTCACCCTGAAGGTGGACTGAAACTGGATTAAACCTTAGGTGTGCCCACAGCTATGGATCTAAAGCTAGGAGTGTAGCCTTAACTGTTCTATTATAAATGTTATTAACTAGTATTGCAAAAGGAAAACAAGAGAAAGAATGCTTGTCACCCTTGTGCTACATACTCAATAAGAATTCCCTTTCATCTTTCACATTTAACAGCTGATGTTGAAATGCGCGACTGTGGTTTCTGTGTGCTTTTCAATTTAATTGGGCAATTTCTTTGAATTATATTTCTTCTTTGTCTGCTTGAACCAACAGTCAGAGATACTAACTGCACTTATGTCTTGGGTTTTTAGATTCTCTGTTGTGTACACAGCTCGTGGGAATTTTTGATATCAAAACCTTGCTCAAAATGCATTTGCTAAATCCTTGATTTTTTTTTCTAAAAAATTGCAACATAAAATAACTGAACTGCACTGAACATTTTCTTCTGAATATTGCACACGTTTGAGGGTTTTAAACTCATCCTTGAACATTTTGCAGTTTCTACTAATTTCCTCTCAAGCCTTCTGCTGCTCCAGTATTGTGTGCCTTTTCTTTCTCATTCTTCCTTCCTGGAATGATTCAATCAACCAGTCACTGTGCAGCAGCATTTATGACAGCACTGCAGGAAAATGCAGGAATAAAAGTTTCTAGACTAGCAACATGGGTGAAACCTAATAGATAAGAAAAATACTGAGCGTGTGTGTGTGTGTGTGTGTGTGTGTGATGAAAACTGCTACATTAGAAGCACGAGACTGGACAAAAGCTTCTTCTTATTCATTAGAGTTGAACTCTTAGAAAACCCCATGAGTTTTGTATTTGCAAATATTAAACTTTGTGCTTGTGGGAAAATGAAGATCAGGGAAGCTGCTTCTAATGCTTTACAAAACCACCTTCCTTCTCTCATATTGACTTGACTATGCCTTAAGATCTAAAAGGGAAGCCCTCTGGGTTGTACCATCACCTTTAGTAGTTAAAGGGGTGGGAACCCAGAAAAGGGACTTCTCAGTGGTAGCCCCCAGACTGTGGAAAAGTCTGCCCTCTGAGTTGTGCAAGGCACCTTCGCTTTATGTGGTCAGGAGATCAGTGAAGATACATCTATTCACCCTGGACTTTGGTTGAGGAAACAGCTTCCCTTCCCCTCTTTCAGGCACTGTTACTGTTCATTGCTTTTAGTGTGTTCATTTTTCTGTGTTGTTTTTGTTGCTGGAGTGTAGGGGATGCAACTGATTTTTACATGTTTTAGAATCTCTCAAAAGTGCTGAAATCAGCAGTGCCACCACTCAAAACTGACAAAAAGTAGCAACCTTCCAGTTTGAAAATGCCTGAAGTAAGACCATAAAATTTGTCAGAACTCTGAACAGACCTTTAATCCAGATCTGTCTTGAGGGTAAATCTGTGGTAACATGGAGGAGAAAAGTGTGAAGGAAGTAAAAAAAGAAGAAGAAAATTTACAAAAAAATAACTGTTAGCTTAAATCACTCTGCTCTGGAGTCTAGGATCTCTGGTCTCCTGATTAGGGGTATTCATGAATGCAATTTTTGACATTTGATTTGATCAAATATTCGAATGTATGAATTTGTACGAATAGAGAAAAACCAAATGTATTAAAATTCAAACCAGTTTGAAAACATTTGTATGAATATTTGATACGTATTTGATGATACGAATGTCAACATTTGTATGCATCCCATTGTCATCCCGTACGTATCCATGCAGATGTGTATGGATATGTATGTAATGCATACATATTCATATACATATGAATGTCCAAATTATTCATATGAATGATCTGAAATACTTGTATTTGAATATTAAAAAATGAATGTTTGGATATTCAATTCGAATTCAAATGTCAGAATTTGATTGAATAACGAATATATTGAATCTTCTTGCACATCCTTAGTCCTGATCTGCTAACAGTAACTTTATTTGCCCCACCAGGTAGCTGGCTGGCTGATCTCAGAAATGGCTGCGTTGAGTGAAGCTGAGGAACAGCAGGCTTGTAAGTGAAGATGAAATGATACGGAATTAATGAAGGTTATAAATCTATCAACAACCCATCCCCCAGTCAACTGTTGTACTGAGTCCACAATGTACTTTGTAATATGATACCAATCTGCAAAATGAGGAAGAAGAGAAGGCTGAATTCATATAACTCAACTTGAAAGTCAGACATATGAATAAATGCTTTCTCACACTTCCAGATTATTTCAAAGTTCATTACAACTGTAAAATCAGGTAGGGAAACCTAGAACAGCATCCCAAAATTAGACTTACGGAGGATCCATGCATGATGGAGGAGGAGGAGGAGAAGAGTTGGCTTTTCTACTCTGCTTTTCTCACCCATTTAAGGGGACTTGAAGTGGTTGGCAAAGCTTACTGTTCTCCCCACAACAGAACACTCTGTGAGGTAGATGGGTCTGTGAGAGCTCAACAGAGAGCTGTGACTAGCCCAAGGTCACCTAGCTGGCTTTGTGGAGGAGTGCGGAATTCAAAATGCCACAATGTCATTGTGCAGATCTTGCCTCTATGGCCTTTCCCAGGTGTATTTCCCTGCTATATAAGGATAATTGCAAACAGGATACTCAGAACATGATAGGTGATGTAGAGGACATTACAGGATCTATATGACATGAGATGAGCATACCCAATATTAAAATTCTGCCTGGTCACATCTCTGAAAATTAGAAAGAGGATGGGGAAAAGAATCTGGATACATACGTAACAAAAGTAGCCTAACTGACCCCATGTACCAACATGGGTTAACATCTTTTCTGTGAAAGCAGGGCTGAGGTTGAAAAAACAATACCAGCTAATGACATTCAGCCTGCAAACCACCATCCCAAACAGTTACAGCAGAGAATTAATGATGGGAGGGAGAGAAGGAGCAGAGACACTCATAGGGGAGGCCTATATGTTCACCTTCTAGTGGTTTGTTAGGACAGTGGTTCCCAAAGTTGTCTGGGCTACTACCCATCTAATATAAGTTTACCAACTTGGGACCCACCTCTAGGAAATTTAACCGTTACCAATATGAATAAAGAACTTTTCAAATAACAAAGTTTTAATACAATTTTTTATTACTTAATTCTACTGGCAGGGCCCACTCAATATTCGCTCGCGACCTACCAGTGGGTCCCGACCCATAGTTTGGGAAACCCTGTGTTAGGATATTACTGGCCATAGCAGGTCACTTGATTTCCCTATCAAGTAGCACAATGGATAAAGGTAAGGGAGTAAGTTTCTGGCTATCTACTTTGCTTTTATTTCTCCTGCTGTTATCTTGCATTTTTCTTTGTGTCTAATTGTAACCTAACAAGATTGTGCCTCACATATGTTGTGAAGAAACAGTTTTTATTTTTATCTGAATTTTTCCTTTTAATATTCCTTTTTATTTTAACCTAGCCTGATTCTTAGAAATAGCCTGACTAAGAAAGACAAGACATAAAGCTAATTGCTCTGTCACAATACTGTTACAATGTAAATTTAGAAGTAGCTATTAGTTTTTAGATAAGCCAGTTTGTTGAAAATCCTTCCCATTGATGAGCAGCTCCAGAATTCCACCTGCTCTTTCTTCACTCCCTTCTTGCATAAGTCTTGAGAGCTTCTCAGGATTAAGTCTAGGGTTATCCACCATACAGCTTCGGTCTCCTGCCAAGGAATTTTGAAGATTTTCTTTGTTAGTTCAGATATGACAAATCTGTTGTATTCTATTCATGGGGCTTGTTCACACTTAGCTTTATTCTGGAATACGTCCTGGAATAGGGGCCTGTGATCCATGGTGTGAAAATTAATATCTAGAAATTTCAATTAACTTTTCAATCTAAAAAAGCCCCCAACATATTTAAATTAGAAGTAGCCAGAGAACACAGGCACAAGCAGAAGCACCTGGAACCACAAGGATGAAATATCAAAACTGCCATCATACCCTTACTTCTACATGTTGTTGCCTAGAAATTGTAGGATATTTACACATGCTGCTGCGATACAAACTGTGGACACACCTTCTTTTTAAACCTTCTTCAGTCCACCCTCTGGTCTCAATGCTCACATTTTTTCATTTCTATCCATTTTATTTTGTGAGGGTTTCAATCATTGAAGGTATGCCCATGGCCATAGACTATTGAAAAGAAGACATTGAGATCCTGTCCCAATTTTTATCTAGCCAGATAGACTCAAAGGGATATCTACCTATTCCAACTGAGGTTGCATATTTTGTATAACTTAGTACACAAAGATTTCCTGAATGCACGGGAACAAGAGCTGACTTGTTATTCACCATTTGCCATTGATCTTTCTGTAGCACAGCAAATGAACTGTTCTTCATCAAAGGACCTTTCTGGATTTGCTGGTGTTGTGGTGGGCCTTCTGTCAATATCAAGGTCTACTAGCATACTAACGGGGCCTAATCCAGAACACAGAAGTATTTCTGTTTAAAAGGGGACTCATTTCAGCTGCACACTTTATTCCAGGCCCGCACGCTATAAGAAATGCCCCCACCCTCCTGGAGTTTAGGAAGCTTGTTAAGACCTCCCTGTTTCGGGAATGGGTTTGAGGGTGGGTGTTTGATGTTACTGTTTTGCTTTTAACTGTTATTGTTTTAACCTGTCTGATATTTTGACTTGTTGTAAGCCGCTCCGAGTCTTCGGAGAGGAGCGGCATAGAAATTGAACAAATAAATAAATAAATAAATCAGAGCTCATGCAGACTGTCTTTGAAGCCAGTTTGGTCTAGTGGTTAAGGAGCTGGACTCTTAATACCGGGTTTGATTCTGCACTCCTCCACAAAGCCAACTGGCTGACCTTGAGCTAATCACAACTCTTTTTGGAGATTAGCAAATGCTCTGCAGAGAAATCCCTTGCGAGAGCAGTGCCGCTGTCAAGTGCTCCGGAGGATCTCCGAAGTTAGTGGCAGATCACTCTGTAGAATCTCTGGAACGATCTGCTGCTAATTTCAAAGATCCTCTGGAGCGCTTGACAGCGGCACTGCTCTCACAAGGGATTTCTCTGCAGAGCATTTGCTAATCTCTGAAGTTGCCTTCGGAGGGACTTTGGAGCCGGTTCTCGCAATGGGTTTTTCTGCAGAGCCTTTGCTAATCTCTGAAGGCAACTTCGGAGGGATTTTGGAGCTAGCTTCGGAGGGACTCTGAAGTCTTGACTTTGCCCCCCCCCAAGGGTGCCTCCCTCCTTAAGCCTCCTCTAGGTCCCATTGCCAAATTGTAGTGGAAATAGGCTCCCTACAATCTGGATTTTAAGGCTGAAGACCCCATTGTAGACCCCTTTAATGGGGTCTACATCTAATCTAGATTATAGGTCCTGAAGGACCCATATGATCCAGATTTCCCTAGCTGTGGTGGAAACAGATGTGTCCCTAATGGGGTCTGTAGTGGAAATGGGGTCATCTGGCTCTCAGCCAAATGGGTCCTTCATGGGTGCTTCAATGTGTACTTAGTGCTAGTGGAAAAACACCCAAGGTTTGTCAACCACTTTGAGTCCCCTTGAATGGGCGAGAAAAGCCAACACTACTTCTTCACATGTGATTTGGGCTGGGAATCAAAGGTGATCAAAGAAATGCTATACATCCCTTCTGCTGCACCCTTGGACACTGGCCACTGGTCTTGGGTTCTGTTTTCCCCCTCCAGCCCACAATGCTGCCGTATGCCACACTGTTAACTAAGAATGTTATGTGGCTGCTCAGAGTCACACTCTAGACTGCTGATATTGATTTGGGGGGGAGGAATACTTGCTAAGCATGAAATGAGCTTTCAGTGTAAAGGTTTATTTAAAGAATATGTACAGCTCTTGATTATAAACCACATGGCACCTAGCTCAATGTTTTGATCGATTAAATAGTGCTTCTGAACCTGGGAATTGGGATAAAAGGAACTTGGACTGCAGTTGCCTCATGTGCTTATTCATGCGTCAGTAGCTCAGATTCAAAAAGCTATGTCAACCATATGCTAGAAATAATACCTTAATCTCCACAAAGCTTTTTACAAGAGTAGTAAAAATTTTCATGTGAATGTTAAAGGGGGAAAAAATTCATTACTGTCATATACTGACAAATATTTCCAGGACCTTTGCAGACCTATTTCCCCCATGACAAACCCAACTGTTAATATTTGTGGGCTTGTGTTCAGTGTAATAACACACTAGATTATAATCAATGAATAAACTAACTAGAGAATGTTGGGAAAATCAATGTTCAGGATTCTTTTTGCTCTTGTTTTACAGCAACCAATAATCTTGGAACTCTGCAATATCAATAGCCATTCTTCTCTTTGTTTAGCTCTTTTGTTGTTGATCTTCAACAGCTCAGAGAGATTCACATGTCAGAATGGTTATATCCTATTGTGTTGCATCCCTCCCCTTGTGAAGCTCACCCACTTGTCAGGTTAAAATAGCTTGAAAGTTTTCCAGCAGACAACAATTTTATACTTATAAAATTCAGGACACTTAAAGAAACAAACATTTGAGGCCCTGGTTGGGATTACTGGTATAACTGTTTAAATGAGACTACTGACAGAGTAGGTGATCCTGGTCAGACCAAGGAGACACACAGAAGTAGAGTTCGCTTTTACAAAAGAGTTGGCTCTTATAGTCACCCTTTCTCACCCTTAAGGGGACTCAAAGGGAACAAGAGCAGCTGATAAACCTTCTGTTCTTCTCCCCACACCAGATAGCCTGTTAGGGAGATGGGGCTGTGAGAGCTGTGACTAGTCCAAGGTCACCTAGCTGGCTTCATGGAGGAGTGCAGAATCAAACCCGGTGACTACAAGTAACGAGTCCAGCACTCTGACCACAAGATCAGACTGGCTCATGAAGACATGCCTCAGGGTTGGGACTAGCAGGCACCACTGAAATGGGTCAGTGAAATGGAACCCAGCCTCCAAGCTTGCATGAGCTTCTCGGCTGGAGGGGGGCAGGTCTGGACTAGTGCTGTCATGCTGAAGGCGCTCTTATAGGCCAGGCCTTTCCCTAGTCCAAAGCAATGGGCCTGGCTGGTCTGGAGCCCCTGGTTGAGAACACAGAC
Organism: Aspidoscelis tigris stejnegeri; assembly: GCA_023333525.1. Taxonomy (NCBI): domain Eukaryota; kingdom Metazoa; phylum Chordata; class Lepidosauria; order Squamata; family Teiidae; genus Aspidoscelis; species Aspidoscelis tigris. The sequence continues at coordinate 81,227,222 of JALMGA010000002.1, read as the reverse complement.
CTTTAGAAAATCTTAGCAGAAAGAGAGCATGCATAGAGAAGGACTTTGTGGGGTTCCAAAAGGATCAGGAGAAGCAAAGAGGAGCTTCAGGCTGAGGGCTGAAGCTATGTAAGTGAAATGGATATGGATAGGCACATCCAGGTTTTAACACAGCATTACGGAATGGGTAATGAAAGGATACAGGGGGCAGCTATCTTGCCTTTCGAGACACATAGGGAAAACAAAAGTAAGTTAATAGTTTGGCTGATCAGCTAGGGTTTGGTGAGGTCAGTGGCAGGGTCCCAAAATAGGACTTGCTGCCCCCGGACCTTCCTCCCAGAAGTGCCCCTTCAGCTTCCACCTGCTTCAAACAGGTCGTTTCAAACGGATGCTCTCTCTGGGGATATTTAGTCAATCTCTGGCCATTCCATTTATGCAGTAAGCAAAAAGCAGAATGAAATTGCTCAGTAACCATTTTATTGTTTGGTGGTGGTTGTGGTGTGTAAGAAATTTCCATCTGCAGCAAATGTTTAGTTTACTCAAAAACAATTGCTCCCCTTTCTTTTCTATATAGCTTTTAGTTATAACTCTTACAATGTAAACTGGGACTTGATGGTAAAAAAAAGTGATTATAGCTATCTTTGAAACATTATTTGAGGAAAGGGCAACATCTAAATTAACCTCTTCACCAAGTGATTTCAGGAGAATTGGTATACAAAGCAGAAATTGCCAAACTATATTTGAATAACACCAAATCATCTTTATCTGTGTGGGAAGAAAGGTTAAAACATAACGATTGCATTAGATTTACAGTTGCCACTGAGTCACACGGTGTAATTACAGACTACTTTAATGCAATGCCCAGCCTGCTGTGAAAGATATTACGGTAATCAGGACAGTAAAGTACCTGAGTTTCAAGCAGCGACAGCAGCAGCAGCCATAATAACGGTATGTGTTGAAAATCAGGAATAGTCTGAGATCCTTAGGTTTGTTGTTCTCTTTTTGCTTTATTGGGGATTCCTTTTATTGCACATTACATAAGAACACAAGAAAAGCCCTGCTGGATCAGGCCACAGCCTATCTAGTCCAGCATCCTGTCGTGCACAGTGGCCCACCAAATGCTCATGGGCATCTCAAGCAGAGACAAGGACAAACCTATTCCTGCTCTTGAATCCCAGCAACTGGCCTTAGAAGCACCCCGGTCTCCCCCCCCCCCCAGCCTGAAAGATGCACCTAGGCATTCATTCTAGCAGACATTGATACATCTGTTGTCCATACATTTGTCTAACCCTACCTTAAAGCCATCTAGACTGGTAGCTGTCACCACCTCTTCCAGCAGCACATTCCATAAGCCGATGACCCTCTGGGTGAAGAAATACTTCCCTTTATCGGATCTGACTCTCCTACCCATCAGCTTCATAGAGTGCCCCCTGGTTCTAGTATTGTGTGATAGAGGCTGAATCCCCAAAAGACTTATTAGCCCCTCTCGGATTCCTCTGCAGTCACTCTGTTATAGCTGACTTTAAAAGTCCCCTCCACTTCCAGAATAAGCGTCCCCCTGGCAGCCGCGATCTAAACGGACTTTCCGTCCCCGTGGTAGCAGTTTTCTCTTTCCAGGCATTTCCCCCACCCCGCCCCCTCTCTTGTTAAAAGGAAACATAGCCAGATCTCCGTCTCTTGAAACTGCCTCCTGCCCCTAAAGCAAGATGAGCGCTCATTCTGTCAATTTCATTCACTTTCAGCAGTTACTTTCACTTTGTTCTCTGTTAGAAAAGGATTTTCTGCCCCGGTAAAGTCAGCGGCTGCAGGATCGGGAGCGCGATCCTTCGCACATTCTCTTTTAAGGCTTCACTTGAAAACAATGTTGCCATTCTGAGCAATTCTGGCTTTTTACAAAGGAAAGGAAGCGAACCTGCTGCATTTCTCAGATGTGTGAATGCTTTTTGGCTGTGTGTGCAAGCAAGTAATCCCCGCCCCTTTTGCCACGGAGCGTCCTCAAGGCAGATATAGCGAGCAAAACCCGCGAATCGCCGAAAGAGCGCTGGAACTCTTCTTTAAAGTGCACGTATTTTATCGCGGGTGTCTCACTTTGCTAAGCTCCCTAAGCGCCTTGTAAAGCCCGGAATGGGGGCGCTCAGAGGCAAAAGGAGTGTCCTGGCACACTTTAAATTCCATGGGGACAGGGCTAGAGAAAATTTTCTCTACCCACCTTTTCTATACCATGCATAATTTTATATACTTCAATCAGGTCCCCTCTTAAACGCCATCTCTCCAGACTGAAGAGGCCTAGATGCTGCAGCCTGGTTTCGTAAGGGAGGTGTTCCAGCCCCTTAATCATTCTGGTTGCCCTTCTCTGCACCTTCTCTAGTTCCACAATATCCTTTTTGAGGTGTGGTGACCAGAATTGTACACAATATTCCAAATGTGGTCTCACCATAGATTTATAAAGAGGCAAAATGACACTTGCTGACTTATTTTCTATCCCCTTCCTAATTATTCCCAGCATTGAATTAGCTTTTTTTCCACTGCTGCTACATACTGGGTTGACACCTTCATTGAACTGTCCACCAAAACCCCGAGATCCCTTTCCTGGTGTGTTGCAGAAAGCTCAGACCCCATCAGTTTATAGAGATAATTTGGATTCTTGGCCCTGATGTGCATTACTTTGCACTTGTTAAGATTAAAGCACGTTTGCCACTTGGTTGCCCACTCACCCAATGCTAAGAGATCCCTCTGGAGCTCTTGGCAATCTCTTTCGGTTTTTACTACCCAAAATAATTTAGTATCATCAGCGAACTTTGCTATTTTACTATGTACCCCTTCTTCTAGATCACTTTTTACCTCTTTCCACCCTGAGAGGTTGCCGTTTATTACTACTCTCTGCTTCCTGCCCTTAAGCAAGTCACAAATCCAGGACAGAACCTGTTCTGTTATTCCGTGGCTGATGAGTTTACTCGGTAGCCTTTGATGTGAGACTTTGTCAAAAGCCTTCTGGAAGTCCAGATAGACAATGTCTACTGGTTCACTTTTATCCACATGTTTACTGACACACTCAAAGAATTCCAACAGTTTGTGAGGCATGATTTACCTTTGCAGAAGCCATGTTGGCTTTTGTTCAGCAAAGATTGCTCCTCCATGTGCACACTAATTTTGTCTTTAATAATGGTTTCCATCACCTTACATGGAACCAACGTTAAGTTAACTGGTCTGTAATTGCCTGGATCACCCCTGGATCCTTTTTTGACGATTGGTGTTCAAGTCTTTGAGCCTGAGCTCTGGAGGCCTTCTTGTACTCCTTGTGCAAGTGTAGAAGGCCTACATGAAAATCAGGCATGTTTCTTTGCATGCACCTTTGGTTTCAGAGACAGGCAGACTTCCATACTTCCACAAAGTAGGAGCCTTTCCGCACTTCCTCTTCAGGGGCTCTCCAGGGATACCCCAGCATAGGGCATCCACACTGCGCGGTAGGGGTGTGCACAAATGCATTTTTTTTGCATTCGAATTTGAGTCGAGATGAATATTTGAATATTCAATTCATTTTGAATTTTAAAAATTCGGATTTTTAAAAATCCAATTCAAATCCGGATTATCTGAATCCGTACAATGATGTCGACAACATTCATATCCAGTTTTTGAATTTGTGCACATCCTGTTTTCATCCCATATGCATCCTGTTTTCATTCCACATTATAAGTGCACATAAACACAGTATTCATTCGAATGTTTAAATTTAGATTTTTGAAAATCTGATTCAAATTCCAGTGTTAATATTCAATGGATTTGGTTCGGAGTTTTGAATTTTTGAATATCCGCGCACATCTCTAGTGTGCGGAGCTGATCTATCCTAGAAGTGGCTCCACACGTGTAGCAGTTTGCACCACACATATAGATGGAGACCACTTTTAACTATCCTATCTATCCTAAGGGTTGGGTATGGGATGGCCCAGCATGGCTCTCTTTGCACCTTTTCTGGGAGTACAGAGCCCGGGGGTGGGAAGTGCAGGGGTGGTTGTGTGCTGCACTATGTGGTTGCCATAGCAACTGTACCGCACATGCCCGTTGCTGCTTTCCCTGCCATGTGGCGATCGCCTTTAGCATATAGGCAATCGGCACAATTTGCACCTTGCCAGTACTCAAGGAAGCGCTGGCAGAATCCCAAAGTGCAGACCCAGATCTATCTCCCATCTTCACTTCCCCAGGACATTGTGAAAGTGCAAAGAGCCTTGAGGAGATGTGGCTGGGACCACTAACATTTACACTCTATAACCTCTAAACAGGTCTTTGAGCTGCCTTTTTAATGGATGGAGATACAGCCTTATAGATACCCCCATCCCCATTACTCCACTCCCAGTATAATACAACCAAATCAGACTGAAGCAGGCAAAGCTTATTCACTTGTAGTGACGGACTGTCTGGTGACAACTGTGCTGCCGGATTTCTGGGCCCAATCCCTATCCACGACACCATTTCATGGGGGCACAGTTTCATTAACCTCAACAGGGGCGCTTTAGTGCACTGTTCCGAAAAATCCCTCCTTGCTGAAAAAGGGAGCTGAGGAGATATCCTTTCACATGCTGATTGCGGTGCCTCCCTCATATTTTAAAGTGGAGATGCAACCTGAATTTCTTCTTAGTCAGTTCTGCCTTTCTTTGTCAAAACATATAAACAGAAGAAGAGGGAACTGGAAGCATTTTTCATAAAGCAGCAACTTCAAATGGAATTCATATATTTTGTCCTGTAACACTTGCTCTATGACAGCTAATTTCTCCTGTTGCTTTGGGCCCAGTGCGGGCCCCCCTCTCCTCACGTACACATATTAATATATTTAAAAGTGCACAGCTATCTGCTTATTGTTTATATTCAAACTTCCACTTTTGGGTAGTGTTTTTTTTTTAAATACTTGCATGTTCTAACTGTGAAATAATTCAAGAAATAGCACCAAACTATTTCTTCTGAATTTCATGCATACCAGAAGGGGGAGCCCATATGATTGTTAAAAAGAAAAGAAAGAAAAATTCTTTTTCTGTGACTGAGCTGCTGTTTAAAAGTCAGAGCAAATCCGTCCAGCAGGTGATACCAACAAATGTTTTGACATGCTTCTCCTGATTGATAGTAAATTAAAATAATTTTTAAAATATCCTTTTTCCTGTAGGAAACAAAAATAGAAATAATACATAGATACAGAGACTATATTTGGTTTGTTTAAATGATATTCAGTGACTTGTTCAGCTGAGTATAACTAGGATTTAAAAGTTGTGAAGGTCTGCTAAAATATATTCCAAGGTGATACTTTCTCAACAGTAAACAACATATAACTCGTCATGCCTAAATATAAAAGTTTGCATGGGCATTCAATAATATAGATAACATTCTTGCTGGCACAAGTAAAGTAATTGTAAATCTCATACATTCTGCCATCCACATGATTGCCGCTGTTCTTATAAGTGGAGCAATGCCCACATATAAAATGACCCTTAAGAACAGGGGGTATTTTTTATCCTGGGTGGCATGAATTCTGCTCTTACTATCTTGTTTTGAATGCTCTGAGTCCTGTGTGCAAACAGGGGTTTGTTTTTACACCCCGGAATGTTCTCTAATAGATGCCAATTATTGAGAATGATATTTTGAACTTTATAGGTGTAAGGATGAAAGGTCAAAGGAATGACTACCCTGTCTTCCTTTTTGGAAGGTTTGGCTTCAACCGATAATTTTCTTACTGATCATGTGGATGGCAGAATGTATGAGATTTACAATTTCTTTACTTGTGCCAGCAAGAATGTTATCTATATTATTGAATGCCCATGCAAACTTTTATATGTAGGCATGACAAGTCGACCCATCAGATCCAGAATTGTGGAGCATAAGAGCTGCATTAGAAATCAGAAATTACAAGCTCCCATGGTCAAGCATTTCATCGAACACTCACATTCTGTTGATTCCTTCAAATTCTACTGCATAGATGGATTATCTTATATTAAAAACTTCAAACAATTACAACTTCTTGAACTGAAACGGATCCATAGATTAAAATCAGAATCCCCCAGGGGTTTAAATGAGAATGTTAACTGGTATATCCACCCTGAGTCATCCCTGTTATTGCTTTTGGGAGTCTTTGCAGGATCTCACTTTCTTGTGTCTTCAAACTATATAAGAGGCTCCTGTCTTCAAACAGCACATCAGTTGAGAATTGTTCTTGTATGACAGGTTTCACACACAGCATTTTTAGTTATATTTTATCTATAGGCCACTGAGGAAGACTTTACAGTCGAAACGCGTATGGCCCTTAACACTTTGTTTTTATTAGCTGGTTTATATTTATAGCTTGATTTTTGCTTTGGTGTGTGTTTTTTAACCTGATGTATTTACAATTTATTATCTTTGCTGCTGTGTTTGCAGCTGAATTTTCTTTATTTCCTTTGGGTGCTGTGTATTTTACCAATTATATATATTTTTCTATTAGTGGGGTTATCTTACCCTTTTAGTAATTATTTTATTTTACATTTTTGATATAGTACCCCTGTTTGGTCTTTTACTTTGCATAAAACCACTTTCTGAAATCAAAACCAAATGAATGTTGCAGAGAACAAAGATAACAGGAAATGAAAGCATTTTTCTATAGTAATGGGTGTTTTTCCACTGTCACTAGAAATACCCATTAGGTACCCATTAATGGGTACTAAATGGCATTAATGTACCCATTAATGGGTACTTAATGGGTACTTCTAGTGCCAGTGGAAAAACACCCAATGTCTCTGGAATTCCTAGAGTTAGGGGTAAAATGAGAGTAATGATCAGGAAACAAATTGAGAGATGAGTATGTATCACCTAGGCGGTTAGACATATAGCTAGTAATCCTTCTAAACAGATGGACCTGATTATTTACAAATAGAGTGCTCCCAAAGGGCTCTGTGCCACTACAAATGGCCTTTAAAACATCTGGTCCCCATCACACATCAATAACATGAAAGCAGATTAGAAGCTATATTGTCATCTATAATAACATCTACTTGCTTAGATTTCTCTTTGTAGATTTTGGAACTGTGGTATCCAAGAATCCTGCTAGAGACATGCATGAGTGGGGTTTTTTTATGCTTGATTTGAATAGAATCAAATGTGAAGGAAAATCACATTCATATAAATAGAGCCCCTTTGAATGTGGTAGGATTCAAATTCATTGGGAATATTGTTTGAATGCTATTCAAATCTAGTTCAAATACCTGCCACCAGTCACGTCCCCAAATCTCCTCTGAATCTGCTGCGGGGGTGGTGGTGGTGGTGACTGGTGTACATTTTGAACGAATGTACAAAAGCATTCACTTTGCATTCAAATGTCAATTTTTGAATGTAGCTGTCATGCCCTGTTCAGCCTCGGAGGAGGGAAGTCTGCCTGCAATGCCACCACAGGCTGAGGAGCAGCCACAGCTTGGCATTGCAGACATTGAAGGGTTAAGACCAGTTCCAGGTGAGCAGCCAGACAGCTCTGATAATGAATCTACCAGCAGTGAGCCTAATCAAAGGCCCTCCCCTCGCCTGCTGAGGCAGCAGAAGCAGCTGAGGCACAGATCAGAGCAATTAACTCATCTGGACCATGGGCGTGGCATTGACTCCTCTACTTAAGAGCAAGCTCACCTTGCCTCAGTTGCTGCAGACAACATCTTTGCAGTCTCGTGTTACCCTGAGCTTGAAATCCTGGACTCCTTGTGACCTGCTAACCCTTTGGACTGCCTGATCCTTGCTGACTTTCTGGACTCCTAGACCCTGGACTGGAACTGACCTCGAGAAGGCCTGGAACCCTGGGGACTGAGTAAGCCGCACAAGTGTTTGCCTGTTGCCTGACCAGCCTGCGACATGACAGTTTGTCTGCAGCCACTGTATGAGCAGACACACACAGCTATGCCATGATGGAGGAACTTACCAAACAAACCCAACTCCTTTCTGAACAGCTTTCACAGCTGGCTGCTGCTGTGCTGGAATTAAAAGCACGTGTTCCTCTGCTGCTGCCCCAGCTTCTGCCCCAGCTGAGGACCCTGCTCCTGCCCAGCATGTGAAATGCCTGACCATTTCCAGACAGTTGTCCTACCACAGACTTAGGGCCAACTTCTGGTTGACTGCTTGGGCATCATGGATCCCTCTATGTCATTTTCTTGGCAGAGATACAGAAGTGGTTTGCCATTGTGTACATTCTGGCAGAGGCTAGGGATTGAACCAGCAACCCTCTACTTCCCAGATATTTTGCTGTACCACTGAACTAAAGCCACTCCACCTGTCATAAGTAGGACTAATGCAGAAATTCCATAGGGATTGGCTGCATGAACTACTGTTAAGCACATCACAAAATGTGGACAAGAAGAAGCGTTCAACAACTAGCTTGCCTCCTTTTTTGCCAAATCTTCCTGGAGTGGATGAGATTCCATTTTTCCATTTCCATTTTATTTGTATACCACCTTTCCTAAAGAAAATTTGCCCAAGATGGTCTACAACAAACAGAAAATATACAATGCAAAATAATAAAGCATTATAATAAAATACATTATAAAAGTTGCATGTCATACAAAACATTGCCAAATATGCCAAAACACATACAAAATTGAAGCAGCTAAGGCCAAGTGGAGTCCAGAGCAGCTAACAAGAAGGACCCAGTCCTGCAAGGAAGCCGGTCCGAATGATCAGGACGCTTCCAGGCTGGAGAGTCATCCAGGGGGCAGAGTGGTCTAGGCTGCCACCCCTAGACCACCTCCAGGAGGGATGGCATAAGCAGCTGTCCTTTATGGTCTCTGGTGTAGCTGAGACCAGATGGAGTCCAGAGCAGCTGACAAGAAGGACCCAGTTCTGCAAAGAAGTGGTTCCAAATGATCAGGGCCCATCCAGGCTGGAGAGTCATCCGGAGGGCAGAGTGGTCCAGGCTGCCACCATTAGACACCACCGCCCCGGAGGGATTAGCAAAGTTCTCCTCCTCCTTGGGCAGGGCTTCCTACTTTTAAGTGATGTATGTGGGGTTTTACCATTGCACTGGAACTATATTTATTGGTGGTATTCTGTAGATCCTGATTTTCTAGCCTGCACAGCAGGGATGTCTATTCCTCTTGCTCAAAAGCCCAATCTGACCTTCCAAATGCATTTTTCTATCCTCCAGTGGCCCCATCAGTTTTGACACCATCAATATAAAGAAAAAGCAAGTGAAATGGAGGTTGTCCATAAACCCAATGGATATAGTGGATGTGAGGCTAGGGTGAATTTGGTTTTGGTTGCTAAAATAGTTAAGTGTTGCTAAAGTGTTTTCAGCAAACTTGCTCTGTTAATACCTCTCCCTACATTAATCATAGAATGGTGAAAGAAGTTCATCTGTGCTGTCATAATTTATCTTCATCTAGCATTTTTGCCACTGTAATATCAAAGAAACGGCACCACCTGCAGCGTTGAAAGACATATGCATTAGCACTCTCTCTCTTGCATGCAGACATTTGTGGGCATTTAACCCCGATGATTCATATGAGAGTGCATGCATTACTGCTGGAGAACCACCAGATGGGCACAGAAGGATGTGCACAAAGCAAACATAATGAACAGTGGCAGCAAATAATTTACTGTTACTTTTACTCATCTATGAAAGTATGCCATAGGACAAATTAATGCCTGCAGTGTCCTTCCTTTGCCAGAGGTGCTGGCTAACAGATACAGCTTGTCTCATAAAGCATAGGCACAATGCACAGTATATCAGTCAATTATTTCAAAACTTCCCCCAGTTAGAAAGGAATTATATAGCTAATCTGTCCCAAGCTGGAACAAATTGCTTCTGGTGCAGAAGCATTGAGATGACCTGTACAGCAACAGCTCCCATGCCAGCTCTGAAGCTCATGTCACCTTTGGAGCCAGTATGGGATGCCTTCATATGCTTCAAAGGCCAGGAACTCCCAAGGGACCCATTTCGGTGATGTGCTTTGATGTACCACTGACATAAGCCCCCCTCAGTATACTGGATCATCCCCTAGTATGTTGGTAGATTTCAAAATTGGGGTCTGTGGTGCCCATCCCCTGGCACGAGCTGTCTTACACTCTTTACCCCTGTCTTTTATTCCTGTATGGGGTTCTTATAATTTTAAAATCCTGGTAGAGTGTTGTGGTTTGTTCAAGCCTCACACCCGCAAGCGAACGCCAGCAATGCTTAATTCGTTCATCCCACCTGCCGGTCACTAAAAACGCTTGTCTCCAGCCTACTGGCTGTTTATTTCCCTTAGCCTAAGCTTCCTTGGTTTCTGAAGAGAGAGGACTTTGTAACTGTAACCCAGTGGTTCTCAACCTTCCTAATGCCACGACCCCTTAATGGAGTTCATGTTGTGGTGATCCCCAACCACAGGGGCAGAGCAGCTGGGAGGTGGGAGGGAAGGGCAACGGGAGACTTGTTGCGACCCTTCTGAAAGGGTAATCCGACCCCCAAAGGGGTCCCGACCCCCAGGTTGAGAACCACTGCTGTAACCCCTTCTAGGTTAGAATATAGAGAAGCTGGCAAAGTCTCTTCACAGAAACAAAATAAAAAGCTTTATTCTCCGAGGACGGAACTGAGAGGGAATGCCTAGACAGGTGGGTATGTCTTCAGCTACTCTGCAAGAAAGCGACAGGGGGCGCTCCAAGCTATAAATAGCCGCACTTGGCGCCCTTTTGACAGTCCTTCTGTCGCTTTCTGCAAGTTAGCGAGGACTTCTGACTACAGAGTGTATTTGAGGCCTGTCAAGGCATTCATCAAGTCAACAGATTCCGTTTATTGGGGCCGACAGTTCCCTTCTGAAGGGATACTGCGAGAGCTACTCGACCTCCGGGAGAAGAGGAGGTTCGTGCCTTTTAAATATTGACAATCTGCCTGACAAAGTCTGAGGCAGCTTGTTCGATCTATCCTCGGGCCGATGGCAACTCATTCTCCTCACAGCGTGAGGTAGTCTCCGGAGGAATACCATGTGAGTTCAACCCCTGAATGATATATCCAGCATTCACTCCCTCACAGCATGAGGTGAAGTTAAGGCTAGGGAGTAAGTGGCCATCAGCCCATCCCGTCAGCTCAATCTCTGGCCCAGGATCAAAATAACGACCCGCCCCTTCTTTGCTCGTGGCAGAGTCTTCATAGGCTGCCCTCGCCATTCCAGCCAGTTCCAACACAGACCAGCCCAGCCGTCTGTTCCCTGGGTCTCCCTTTCTGAAATAAGGCAGGCAGGAGGCATGTTAGACTTTTATTGCCTGAGGCCTCGGCTGGGAGCGGAGCCAGAGAGAGAAAAAAAAAAATCCACCTCCCTCCCTCCTCCTTCCCACAAACTCTATCTGCCCCTTTGGGCCTGGATTTCCTATTCCTTTCTTCCTTCACCCTCCTGTCTCGCCTACCAATCCCTCCCCACCTGAGTCAAACACGAAGTCAAAGAAGATTAAGCATGCTGAAAAAATTAATAAATAAATAAAATAAACCCTCTAAAAAGGTAAGTCTAGGTTGGGAAATGCTAGTCCTCCAATTACCATCAAGACCGCAAGCAAGAGCGGCACTCAGACGAAGGGAAAGCAGCAGCCACAAACTACAAAGCCTGCCAAAGCCAAGGCCTCAAAGGGGCGGTCTCTTCTGTGCCGGTGCTGCCAGCAATGTCTGTCAAGCCAGGCTCGTCTTCCACAGAGACCAAACCTGCTGCCCCTTCTTCAAGCCTGAAGAATAAAACATCCTCTCGGGACTCTCTTAGCCCAAAAATAAAAAACTCAGCAGCAGGAAACAAAATTGAGGCTTAATCTGCTGCTGTTGCTTTGCAGAGAGCCTGTCAGCTAGACAGAGCCAAGCCTTCTGGCAAGCGATCATCGCCACCTGCTGGAGAACCTGAAAATAGCAGTTTTGACACTGGCAGTAATTGCGACCCTTTAGGTTTCTGACAGTGAACTGCAGGATTCTGAGGGATCTGATTTTTCCACTTATGTTAATGACCCTAACCAATGGGACTCGGATGATAATGATGATTCTGATTCTATGCAAATACCAGATTTAGGAAAGGGATTGCCTTTTCCTAGGATTTTTAAATGGAGGAATTTCCAAAAGTATTACTTAAGATGTTAGCCACATTATCCTTAAAGCCAGTCGAAGTGGTTTCCAGTGACCTAGCCTCAGAGCAGGCCAACCTTTTGATGCCTCCCCCCAAACATTATATGGTATCTCCCTTGAATCAGAGCTTTAAGAAGATGATTCTAAAACAGTGGGAAAACCTGCGAAACTCCCTCCTGTTCCAAATAACTGGAGCAGAAGGTGAGGATGCTAGTTTTTGGGCAACGCCTCTCATAGATTCAAGAGTCTCTGTGCTGTTGTTCCAATCAGCAGACCTTTAAGCATGTGAAGTCGATGTTAAAGAAAAGTTTTGAATCAAATTATTTGTGTATACCTACGAACACTCAGATCTCCGATTTCTAGAGCGGCTCTAAAGTGGGCAGACTCTGTCATTGATGAAATACAAAAGGTTCTAGCTTGACAGCAGACACATACGAAAGGTTTTAGCTTTGACAGCAGACACATCTCTAGATGCCATGCTCATGTCAACTAGAGGAGTAGCATGTAATGTAGCCACCAGGAAAACCTTATGGTTAAGGTTTTGGCAGGTGGATCCAAATGTAAAGAACAATGTGACTACTTCCCCATTCATTGATGGAATGCTTTGGGGGGACTTTGTGTTGTGGGATATTTTGCTGGAAGGCCAGGGGAAGAAAAAAATACAGGCCAACCACATCATGTTTGCATAAAGGTAAAGAAAAGATATTCTTTTCCTACAAAGGTGGTTTTCCCCTCCAAGATTGGCCTATCACCCACAGAGGAGTAATTTTCATTCCTTCAGGGAAGAAATCTCTAGAAATTATGACAAGCCCTCTTCAGACAAGTCAAGAGTTCCAAAACATAGCTGGAAGTCGGGAAAGGCTCTTTCTTTCATGATTCCAAGTGAATTTCCCAATGATTCAGAAAGTGCTCCAATAGGGGGTCATTTGACAACCTTTGCTGATCAATGACCACCCGAGTCAGGTGCTTGTTGGATTTCTAACATTAGTAAGACAGATATAGAACTGAATTTGATTGTCTCCTACCTTCACGTTTCGTTCAGTGCTTAAAGTGTATGTCTTGTTAAAAAAAAAAAAAAAAAGATAGATAGAAAGATAGAAAGAGGGAAGTTATGAAGCAATTTGCTAAATTGATTTCTATTGGAGTTGTAGAACATGTACCTGAAAATGAAAGAGGTCAGGGAGTTTACTCCTCTTTCCTTGTTGCCCCAGGAAAGAAGGGTGATTGGAAATCATTTCTTGAGTTTCAGTACATCAACCAATTTATACCACACGTTAAGTTCAAGATGGAAACCCTTGAAAAACCAAGAACAGCGATTGATGCAAATCTTTACATGTTTTCTATGGATTTTTCTGATGCATACATGCATATTGCTATGCAGCCATGTTCTCAAAAGTTCCTAAGTTTCGCATTAGGATTGAGCCATTGGCAGTTTTGAGCCTTACCCTTCGATTGAGTTTGACCACTCGAATCCTTCCTGTGTTCTAAGCGCACTTGTACAAGGTCAAAGATTGCATGGTATATCTATTTATGCATATTTAGATTATTTGTTTATTCTATTGCTGTCTAGGGATAAAGCGGAATGTGATGTTACCTTCGTTAAACATACGCTGGAGACTCATGGGTTTTTGATAAACTGGATCGAAGCTCACAGGTTCTCTCTCAGACCATGGTGCATCTGGGTACTCTGATTAATACAGCACAAAGTAAGATCTCTCCTTCTCCAGAAAGGGTGGATGTAATATCCACCAGGGCCCTGACCTTAATGAATAAGAGAACAGCTTCCCTAGCTAGCTTCTCTTTCTTTTGGGGCAAATTGATTTCTGTAATAGATATTGTGCTATGGGCAAGGTTCAGAGCTCGCCCATTGCAATGAATGCTGCTTCCGTATAACTCTGTCATGATCACAAAGGTTCCTAGGACACTTCTGATTACCAAGGAGGTTAAGGGATCCCTTGCATGGTGGGGTCCATGTCAGACAGCTAACCCTGGGCTGCCCTATATCACCTCCTGAGAGAGTTCTAATCACTACTGATGCCAGCCTCTTTGGGTGGGGTAATCACTGCTTGGGCAGGACACCACAGGGACAATGGTCTCCTCGAGACAAACTTCTTTCTATCAACTGGTTTGAACTGATGACTATATAGCTGGTCTTGCTGGTGTTTTCTAATTGGTTCAAGGACAGCATGTCTTGATCTTCACTGACAACTTAACTGCCCAAGACCATATTATAAAACAAAGAGGTACCATATCCAAATCTTTCATGCGTCTGTCAGAAGAAATCTTTGCATGGACAGAGGCTAATATTTAGTCAGTTTCTTCACTGCACATTCAGAGAAAGGAAAATCTGCAGACGGATGCGTTATCTCGCACACACCTTCCGAGCACAGAATGGGCATTACACCTGGTATCTTTCGACTGGATGAGACAGTGGGGCACCCCAGTCATGGATTTGTTTGCAACACTGGAGAACACTCAGGTGACACAATTTCTGTGTCAGTTCAGGCATCATGCAGCGGAGGGAATGGACACCTTATCACATCCATGGCCTCCAGGTTTACTGTATGCATTTCCTCCGCTGCCTCTTCTTTCGAGATTCCTGGCCAGACTATGGAGATTGTCGGCAGCTGTGATCTTGGTAGTGCCATTGTGGCCTCGCAGACAATGGCGTGCCATGGTCAAAGCATTGGCAATTCAGGGTCCACTTCAGCTGCCTATCAGGCCAGGCTTGTTAATGCAACAAGGGATTCCACATCTGGATCCTCAGTGGATGTCTCTCAATACCTGGGTGCTCAGAGGCACAAACTGAGATGTTTAGTTTATATGGACTTAGTTATTGACGCAATTCTGGCTGATAAAAGAGGATCAACCATTAGACTATACACTAGTAGATGGAAAACATTTTCTGACTGGGTTCAGTCGATCTCGGAGGATCCCATGAACCCTTCTGTTGTCAACACTTTAATCTTCTTGCAGAGGGGCATTCAAATGGGATTTCAATACAGTACCATGAACAGACATTTGGCTGCCGTTGCTTCAGTTGTGAACATTGGCAAAGACTCAACTGTTACCAATCATCCACAAGTTAAAAGGTTTCCTTAACCATTTAAAAACAGCTCATCCCCTGTGGTTCATAGATACCCCTCTTGGCTTTTGCATTGGGTTCTAAAAGCGCCCACTGGTTCACCGTTTGAACCTTTGGACAGTGTTTCCTTATTTCGTTGACTTGTAAGACTATTTTCCTCATAACCGTGATCTCTGTGACAGAGTATCAAAGTTAGCATCGTTTTCCCTGCCTGAACAATGTTATGCAGTGCATGTTCCTTCCTTAACTCCTAAACCAGTGATGGCTAACCTTTTGAGCTTGGTGTGTCAAAATTCACAGGAAAACCTAGCTTAACTCAGGTGCTGTGTCACTTCCAGAAATATCCATAATTTTGTGATATTTGTAGCTCTAGTAAGAAAGTTATATTTTTGATACATGTATTTTATTAAAAGCAAAAATGAATAATTCTTTACATTTGCTAAGTCTTCAATTGAAAGTTGGTATTTTGTACACTTCAAGAACAAGCAAGCACTACATGCCCAGGTGCCAGGGTGACCAGGTGTGTCACCTAAAAGGGCTTGGCGTGTCACCTGTGACACGCGTGTCATAGGTTGGCCATCACCGTCCTAAACCCTCTAGTCCTAAAGACCATTACTGGCATCTTCTGGATGTGCAGAGAGCCTTACAAGTTTATGAGAAACGTACAAGAGAATTTAGAAAAGCAGATACTATTTGTTTTACAGAATAATATTCGAAAAGGTCAAAAGGCATCCTCCAAAACCATAGCAGGATGGATAGTGAGTTGCATTACTACGTGTTACAAGTCCTTAGGCAAAACGCCTCCTAAAAAGATCTGAGCTCACTCCACCAGAGCTTCAGCTTCTTCGGCTGCCTTCCACAATAGGGCTTCGTGGGAAGAGATTTGCAAAGCTGCCACCTGGAAAAATCCTTCCACTTTCACAAGACATTATAAACTTGATTTGTTTAGATCAGCAGAGGCAGCATTTGGAAGAAGAATTTTGCAACATATATTGGAGGAAGATGAAGAGCAAAAAACTGCCTAGTCTCCCTCCCAGGTGATCAAATCGTTGGTACATCCCACCTGTCTAGGCATTCCCTCTCAGTTCCGTCCTCGGAGAAAAGAACACCGGTACTTACCGTAGGGTGGTGTTCTAGAGGACGGAGAGAGAGGGAATGCCGTCCCTCCCATCGACTAGGGAGTTTTTTGTACTACAATACTTACCTTTTGGACCTCTTACTTACCTTGGGGCTCCAGAAGGACTGTCAAAAGGGCGCCAAGTGCGGCTATTTATAGCTTGGAGCGCCCCCTGTCGCTTTCTTGCAGAGTAGCTGAAGACATACCCACCTGTCTAGGCATTCCCTCTCTCTCCGTCCTCTAGAACACCACCCTACGGTAAGTACCGGTGTTCTTTTCTTTGCAACTGAAGCAGGTAAGGAAACAAATTCAGTGTCCTGAAGAAGAATACAAGTATTTCTGTTCACAGGCACACAAATTAGTTCTTTAACTACACAATCCTTTTCCTTCTACCCCTTCTAGCTGTAACTCAAGCCTAGAAGGACTGGACCTATGCTGGGATCTATCCCCTGAGAGAACTAGACAGTTTAACCCTCCTTCCCCCCAGAACCCCAAACCATGGACAGTTCTGTCTTCTGGCAGGTGGCTTTTATACCCCCTCACCAGATGTAACTCAATTCCTGATTGGTTGAGTGCTCTCTTCCCCCTCCCGTTATGCTAATAAGGGAGGTTTTGCCCCTGCTTACCTGCTCAGGCTGTCTGATTGAACTTCCTTGCTTATTCCACATTGAATGCACCTTCCCTACAGTTTTTAAATTACATCACCCAGCACTGAAATTTAGTGTGGGCATCACAAGGGCTGCATTCCCATTACAGGCTTAATACGGTTTCCCTAAACTGAAATAATAGAACCGGATCCAAACGCGAATTTGCCTTCGCCTGCTCACCGCCACAGCCTTAAAAACTTTCACGCATCTCCCAGAAACTGCAGCTGCTTTCCTTTCTTTCCTTTTCTAAAGGTCAGAACTTCCAGAATTGTGGAGAATTGCAACATTGTTATCAGGTGTGAAGTGAGTGGGTTGCTACAGTGTAACAGCTGCTGTAAGGGGTGGATTTTTACAATGAAATCACTATTTTTGGAAGCAAGCTATTGGGGGAGGGAAAGCCTGAACATGCATTCTCATCCCACTAAAACGGTACGGTTCCCACAGTAAGAAATGTAAAATGAGTAAAATGTAAAATGTAAAATGTTGAAATGAGTGTTTACATTTACAACGCTTTGGGGCGATTTAACATGTGGAAAGCGTGTTAAGCCAATGTAACGTGGGGACTGCGAGGATCAAAACCATTTTGAAACCATTTTAAGCTTGTAACGGGAATTCACCCAAGGTCTAGCAGTAGACCAGAGCATAATGCTATTATGGTTGCCCTAGCCCAGTCTACTAGGAAGGGCTGGGCCTCCTCTAACCTGTACCACTATGCAGAAAGGAGATCCATGGCCACTTCTTGGTGCGCACTGTTCAAGTGCAGAAAGGTTTCATGACACAAAGTGACCGGTGGGAGATGAATCAGGTGCATTTTGGTGAAGATCCAATCAGTTGTCCTTCAGGATACAGAAAGGACTGTCTATATGCAGTATATTCCTCCCCTTTCAATGAATGATGGTACCGCATTGGAGATGATTTTGTTTATTTTCCCCCTCATTAAAGAATCTTGAAGTGGTTTACAAAGATGTTCCAACCTGGGAGAAGAGACAGAAGATGATATACAGAGCTGATCCAAGACAAATATTTCTTAAGCGAAGCAAACCACAGAAGGGGAAAAACTCAGTGCCTTTGACTCACATGTTCAGGAATTCAGACAGGTGGAAGTAGACAATGACTCCTAGGTTGGGATGAACTGGTATTTGTAAAAAATGCCTTCATTTCCACAGACAGAACTGTCCTTGGTTTACTGAAAAGAAGGTACCACATCCCCAAGTCCTCCTCAGCCATTGCAAATGGTAAGCTTCACTCAGAAGAGTAGTAGTAGTAGTAGTAGTAGTTGGTTTTATATCCTGCTTTTCTCACCCTTTTAGGGGACTCAAAGCAGCTGACATACTTTCTGTTCTTTTCCCCACAACAAACATCCTGTGAGGTATGTGGGTCTATGAGAGCTCAGAAAAAGAGCTGTGGCTAGCCCAAGGTCACCCAGCTGGCTTGTGTAGTAGTGAAGATTCAAACTGGGAGACTATCAGAAAGAATCCAGCACTCTAACCCTGTCTGAACTGTCATTTGACTCTTACCTGCCTGCTTCGGAGTAGCCACATGAGTTAAGGGCAACATGCTCCTTCAGCATGATTATGTTGAAGGGCAAACAGAAGTGGCATATAATTCCAAGAGACATTTACACTAGTAACAGTGATGCTATAGTAGCTGATGGTGATGGTGGAACATGGGGTGATATAAGCATGTGTATTAAAGAGCCCCGTATTTCTATGAGATGGGGATGTCCCCCCAGTCTGTGATTTTGGAAGCTAATTAATTCATTGGTCACCAAACCCCAGAGGCTAACATATCGTCTAGCTAGTAATTTGTTTTAGTGAGTTTTTGTGATAATAAGTTTAACAGCCACGTTGTCTTTCCTTTCCACTTTTGCTCCTATTTTAGGTTTTGTTTATTGCCACTGTTTTTCTGTTATTGTACAGTATGATTGCAGCTTCCTGTAGCGTAGCTTTGTTTACAGTCCTCATGGACCCACAACCCAAAGTTAAAAGCCCAAAGTTAAAAACAATGAAGTGCTTCCTGTAGTCATTTGACCACAATATGCTTCACTCTAAGGCAGTGTAGTCTTTTGTGATGTCAGGCTCTTCCTCAAAAAAAGCAGTGCCATGATCAAGGTAAAATGCCTCACACAGTTCCAAAAGACCCAGATACTTTGGGTGAATGTACACTTTGCCTCCTGACACTGGAAGGTAAAGTGTTTGGATGCCCAAAGCATTCACAAGAGCTCGTGTTTAACTAAGTGCTGGCTAAGTGTGAATGGCAGCCCTTATGATGGCCATTGCAGAGCCCCAGTGATTGCACTAGCCCACCGGTGTGGTGCCATTGCCAGAGTGACCCACTGTTGCACCTGTGCTGGTGGTCAAATGCCCCCCCTGCACTTTTCCACCCAGAAGAGATGTAGATGCAGTGTGCAGGCTGTACTAGCCCTGTCACTAGTATTTGGGCAAGGGGAACTCTGGCATGTGAGGGGTTGCCATTGTGGCAAAAGGTTTCCATTGTGAAAAGAACGTCCCTTAGTATGAGGTATTGCAGCAATCAGGTTAGAAAGGTGTGGAACATAGTTGGACAAACTTTGACCTTGTAGATACTGCTAACATGTCCTATGCGCCCTAGTTACTCTGGCAAATGATAAAGTATGGCAGGGTTGCAGTTCAGCAATGTCTGGAGGGTCTTACTTTGGACAACCCTGCTCCCAACAGTGCTGACAAAATGGAATCTGCTAACGAGAGCACCATCATGGATGATTTTAAAAGAAATTGCTCCGATTTATAGAAGACGAGGTATTGGGGATATGTACAAACAGGTTTGTATGATAGTTCATAGCACACAAGTCTAACAGAGAGGGTGGAGGTCTTGAGGATATACATCTTTCTTGCATCAAATTCAACAGTGAGACCAAGGTGTGGAGAAGGATTAAAGACTTGGCTGTCTCCATCTTGCTTCTTCCCTTCCATGTTTCTTGTCCCAGCTGCCTTTGTAGTTGGGAGGAAATGGAGTTGTATAGGGCTGCCCATGAGATCACTGGAGGGACCACAGTGATCCCACCATTCCTGGGCTTTCCTCATGACTCAGAACATGTGTCAGTTGTTCCTCTCTCCTCCATTCATATTTCAATTCAGGGTTGACTAACATGTGAATAAGCCACTCAGTGAGGTCAATTTTCATGAAGGCTTGGACAGAAGTGGACTATGGCAGGTCCCACTCCATCTTGTCAAGTGTCATCTGCACTGGACAAAGTGATGGACTGTTTGGTAGCCTACTTCAGTACGACCTATACTAACAGATCTGTAGGCCTGCTTCAGTACGACCTATACCAGGGGTAGGCAAACCACAGCTCGGGAGCCACATGCGGCTCTTTGCGTCCTTGAGTGTGGCTCTTCCAGCTTAGGAGTACCCTAATTTAAGTTAAATTTAAGTTTAAGTTTTAAAAATTTGGCTCCCAAAAGGAATTTCAGTTGTACTGCTGATATTTGGCTCTTTTGACTAATGAGTTTGCCGACCATGGACCTATACTAACAGATCCGTAGGCCAATTTGCACTTGGCCCTGTAGTATGCAATAGGTGGATATCTGGGCAAGTGCACCCTGCCTGCCCAGATGTTCACCTATTGCAAACTAGTGGTGGTGCACGAAATCGTGTACTACACGCAAACTAACCCTAGCCAATCCCGACTGAAACCATATATGTCCAGTCAATGCTGCAACCATTTGCACCATTTCTGAGATCCCGCACAGGTGTGCTGGCACCTCAGATGACCCCTGATGCAACTGTGAGTGAGCAGAGCTTCACTGGTGCCATGACGATGGCACACGTGCATGCCAAGTCATGCCAGGTGCCACAATGAAAATGGCAGTGCCCTGCTGGGGATTGGACACGTGACCAGACAGAAGTGAGTGTCTGGGTGTACAGGGGTTAGGCTAGTGTACTGGCAAATGCTAGTACACATTAGTCTGTTATGTCCCCTTCCTGTCCAATGTGCAGGAAGCTAAGTGCACAAATGCCCCATGTTGGATGGGCTGTAATAGCTCATATACTACATAAAGGGCTATTATCCATTTTCCCCCCTGTTTCCACTTGCTTTTAACTGCCTTGCTGTCTGATTCCTTCAGGCAAAAGGACTACAGCCTCTATTGCCATTGTGGAGGCCCTATTAAATAATTTGATGACGCGTGTAATCTCAAATTGTTGTACAGGTTGATATCTCTTTGAAGTCAATTTCTATCTGTTATAGGATAACTTCCACTTTTCTTTGCTGATCCACACCAGCAGTCATTGTGGGACGCCGCATCTATGCAGCAGACTGGCCTGCCAGGATGCTTGTCCTCAAGGGATAAAGTGTTGGAGTGGTTCCTGGTGTGACAATAGCACTGGAGTCAGCTCCAAGGAGAGACTGTTCAAAGTGTTCCCCCTAAGCCTCCTTGGGGATATACAGTGTTCCTTGGCATAGATGGTAGCAGTGCAGATGGATTGTCCAATCTACTTTGCATGTGGAGCCTGGCACCACTTGATGAAAGCAGCCCTGGCTGGCAACATTGGAGGCCAGGAACTTTCATTCCTGGACTACATAGTTGCACTATTATGCATGCTTCTGGCTGCCAGCTAGTCTCAACCTGGATTGCTCTTTATGGACCAAGAACAGCCTTGATGGTGTTCATCAATATGCACATTCAGATATTGCCTAGGATTTCAAATGAATTTGCTCCTGTATAAATTGTCTCACCATTTTTTAAAAAAATTCCACACATTCCTTAATTCATGAACTAAGCATGCCAATGGTCAGTTCACAGAGGCCTTCTATGGGACTCTAAGAAAGCAGTTGAGAAGTCTTTTAATAACTTACAAATTACCTTCACTCAGTCCACAAAAGTATGATTTGCCCTCAGTAATAATAATGTTCTCATACCCATTACATCTCTCTATTGCTGTTTTGTCACTAATGTGTTGCTGTTCAGTTCACATTCATTTTAATATGTGTTTCACTTAACTAAAGGTACTAATCTAATTCTTCCTAAAGAATGGATGATCCTATAGTTACTAAGTCCCTAGGCAAATCATAAATGGGGCATTGAAACAAATTGGTAATTTTATGATATTAATTTCTGTCTTGATTTTCCTTGGATTTCACTCAGGACATATGCTAGTCTTCCATTTCTTTAAATACATAGCCTCCAAAGGAAATTATTTTACAAATAAGACAAAAAAACTCAATATCTTTCCCCTTAAGCAATATAACAATGACGACAACAACAATATAAAAAAGTAAAAACTGGCTGCTCTTTTATGACTAGTGTGAACGTTTAGGCCTGATCCAGATTAGGAAGGTCCTGACCCAGATTACTGGTAGTCCCATTAGATCAGGACTAGTAGTGGACTAGTAGTGGATCCAGAACACAGAAGGCATGAAAAGGCACAACTCCATGTTCCAGGACTACTGGGGCTGCTTTTCAGTGATGCACCATAGCACACCTCTAAAGAACACCCCCTAAGGGTTTGTTCCTAGTCGTTGGAGGCATAGGGATGTGACCTCAGAATGGATTATTTGAATCAGCAAATGGCACTGATCCAGGCTGCATTGTCTCATGATCCAAATCAGTGGGCCAGGCTAACCTGGACCTACTGATCCTCATCTCCTGCAGGAAAGTTCAGAAAGGGCCAAGAACTCTGCCCCCTGTCACACTCACTGCCCCCTATCCCCCTCACTGATTGATCACCACAACCTCCAAATCATTGGAAATTCTCTTCCACTGTTTTAATGTCCAGTAGCATTTCTGCACCAAAGTCTATGTTGAAAATCCTAAAATGAATGCAGAAGTGTGCAAATAGTACAAAAACAGAAAAGGCAGCTCTCAATCTAGATTCCTTTGTAGGGGCTCTGCAGTGCTAGCAGCTACCAGCTGGCTGGGTGTAGGGTTGTGCACAAATATTCAAAAATTCAAAAATCCAATTTGAATCCGACGAATATCGACATTCAAATTTGAATCGGATTGAATAACGTTGGAACTTTGACATTCGAACGGATTTTGGATTTCTGAAAATCTGATGCGGATATTCAAATGATTTGAATGTGTGGATTTGTATGTATCGCATCCAAATTTGTATAAAAATTATACGTATTTGCGCTCATAATACGGGATGAAAATGGGATGCATACGGGATAATACGGGATGCATACGGAATGCACACAGATTCGTATAATTGTCAACATTCGTGTGTTTAAATACAAACCAAACATTCAAACGTACAGATTTGAATAATGTGGATTTGAATCGGATTTTTGGACATTCGGATTTTTTACATTTGAATTGAATCGCATTTTCAGATATTTGATTCAACTCCAATTTGAATGCAAAAAACCGTTCATACACAGCCCTCGCTGGCTGAACCAATTTCCTTCAGGAGTTGCTTTGTGCTCTTGTTTTCGTAGCCACCCTGGCTCTCTTATTTTTTCATGCCAGTTCTTTAGTCTGCACAAGTGTGTGCCAATTGCCTTCTTACACATCGCTGAAGGGCTGGAATACCTGTGGCAATGTGAATGATTTGTTCCTTGAACCTGGCGAAAAAATGAGGCAATCTCTTCCCACTTCCCCTGGAAAGTATACGTCCAGGCTTTGTAACAGCGTGCTAAGAATGCTAGAAAAAGCACTCTGGAAAAAAAAATTAATTTGAAAATACTGCGTTTTTGATACACACATTCACATTTTGTACTGCTTGCACCACAGCTGAATTTGATTTAATGCACAACAGAACTTGCTATCACGTTAGCAATAGAAGTAAATCTTGATATATATAAATTTTTTGCTATTTTGTGTACATGCTAGGTACCCAGGTAGTATATTTTATTTATTTTCTCTTTTGGATGGAGAAATCCAGATCCATTTTCACTCAGCTTACACTATCTGAGAAATTTGACCCTATTCTGGTGTTCAAACATCACAGTGAATTCTTGTTTGTGTCAAGCTGATATTTTCAAGGGCAGTTTATTTGTACATCCCATGATATTTTAGCCAGGAGCAAATGAAAAGAACAGTAATGAATTATTAGTGTATCTATAGCGGTGCAATGAAAACCTGTAGTAAGACACAGCTGGACCAAATTGCCTCTAAATTATAAAGGAGTAAGTCCCCCCCCCCTCTTCTCCCCCCCACTGAATTATTTGAAAGCAGAGTTCCAGCTGATAACAACACTAGTCAAAATAAATAGGATTGCCTGGTATAAATAACTGCTGTTCTCAAAGCAAGCTCATGATGGACATTAATAACAATTTAGATTGAGAATATGTGGAAGTGTAAGGAAGCCAGTAAGGTGAGATGCCTTTTCAGTGACAAGTTTTTAAGGCGGAGTGAGGTGTTATTCTGCATGCGTGGGAGGATATCAGGTTTCCGGGATCCATTTTGTTTTACACTAAGGCTGTGTTCAAACCTAAGTTGAGGGTAAAGAGATGCATCATCTCCAGGCATTTAAATGCATACAGTGAAGGTACCTGGAGCAACTTAGAGGGTAAGTCATTCTATGGTTCTGGTGTAACCACAAAGAAATCCCTATTCCTAATCATAACATGGCAGAAATGCACTACCAAGAGGTCCCTTCTACTGATTGCATTTGATCATAGAGTTGGAAGGGACCTTCAGGGCCATTGAGTCTAACACCCTGTTCAATGCAGGATTTCCTAAACCATCCCAGACAGGTGTAGGTCCAGCCTCTGCTTGAAGACCTCTAGCAAAGGAGAACTCACTACCTCCTGTGGCAATGTATTCCACTGATCGTCCTCACTGTCAGGAAGTTTTTCCTAATATCTAATCTAAGGTTCATACCGTTGTTTCTAGTCCTCCCATTTTTTGCAAGTGAGAATAGGAACAATATTCTTATTGTGCAAGTGAGAATAGTCCTCCTCTGCACTGTGACAGCCCATCAGATGCTTGAGGACGGCTATCATATCTCCTCTCAGTCTTCTCTTCTGTAGGCTAAACATTTCTAGATCCTTAAACCTTTCCTTATAGGATGTGGTTTCCAGACTACTAATCATTTTGGTAGCCATCCTTTGGACTTGCTCTAGTTTGTCAATGATGGACTGGTCTATATGGGAGGAGGCTTTCCTTAGGATATTTGGGGCCCAGGTTGTTTTAAGTATTTATAATTCAGTGTTAGCACATGGATTGGACTCAGTAGCAACTAGTGGAGTTTCTTCAGGATTGTCAGAGCACTTTGCTCTTGTATCCTGCACTAACTGCAGCTTCTATGTAGTTTTCTAGGGCAGTCAAACACAGAGTGCATGGTAAATGGGGCCATTTCCTGTTTTCAGGATGGTTTGCTGGTGTTTTACAAACAGTGGCCATATGCGCTTTTCTTAATGGTAGAATAGAAAGCTTTGCTCATGAAGCCCTCTTCTGCTTGTCACATGGTTCCTGCCATAGAGCATGATGCCCTTAGTTCCTTTTTCCTTCATTCCAGTTAAAGTCACTAACCCCATAATGGCTTTTTAAAAGGAAACCACTGCTTGCAATGTGGATACCAGGATTTGAAGGAGCTTTGGTCAGAGCTTTCTCAGGCAAGCTAAGTGTTCTGAAGAATTTTAATACTTGTGAAACTTTTCTTTTGCATTTCCCACAGAGAGAGAGAGTTTAATAACTGAATTAATGTGGACCTTTAGCTGTCAGAAGTACAATCTGCTGTCCATCTTTCCCCCTTCACCCCCTCTGGTTGTAGCTGCAAACTATGTTGGAAGCATTTTGGTTGATAAAAGTAGACATGACAATGAGAAACTATATCATCCACTCATGGGAACATTTGGCTTCTGCTTGCCCTGTTATTGTTCCATTTTGGGCTCAAATTCATAAGGTTGTTAATCTTACAGTGATCCTTACTCATTAAAGATGTTCATTCTTTCCTGGACTGTTTCCCCAGTGTGTGGAATTTATTTCTACTTCACAAACAATGGATTCTTTCATTTTCAGAAATTGCCAGGAGACTTATTATACAGCATTGGAAAGACAAGCTTACGCCTCATCTGCGAATGTGGATAACCAGTATATGCTCCCTGTCAACATTTAAACTGGTTCATTTCTATAAGAGTGGCAGATAAGACCTTTTTTATTTCTCGTAAAGAAAAACTAGTGTAATTACAATGAATTGTTTATTTTGTGAAGAGGGCTTGGAAGTTGCTGATGGGCTGCATTCACCCCTAAGTTTTAATCCAGCTTCAGTCCACTTTCAGAATGAGAGAACTCATGAGCAAAGTGACATGCTGATTTCTTTCAGCATTATCTAACTCAGAAGATCCACCTTTTGAGTTAGATAATTCAGAAAGAAAATGACTGTTCACTTTGCGGATATGTTCTTCCCTTCTGAAAGTGGACTGAAGCTGAATGTGAACACAGCCAAGGTTATTTCTCCTCCTCCTCCTCCAATTAACATTATTTGTATCCCACACTTATTCCAGAATGTTCAAAGAAGTGTCCATTTTCTCTTCCTTTTCATTTTAATCTCACAACAGTCCTGTGAGGGAGGCTCACAGCATGAAAATGGCTTCAAAGTGGTCTCTTAAGGGTTCCATGTGGCAGACTGCCCTAGCTGCTCATCATACAGATGGCTGATGGTCCCAGTGCCATTTCTCTGGAAACCCAGAACTGATCCCTGAAGTATGCTGTTGCTGAAGTTGGGTCAGCCTCAAAAGCTGAACTGGGCCGGGCTGGGCCTTCACAATGTGGATGTCTCATGGCATATGTCACTGGCTGTCACTCCAGTCATGGTACAGATCACTTGATCTGGGGAAAGGTTGGTCTTGTATAGTGTGTACATGTAGAAGCAGCCATAGTTTTTAGTTGGATGCTTTAACCACTACATTATTCTGGTTGTCATAACTGCTAGGTTAAAGTAAGGCTGCTGAGAGAAAGCATGCTGTCTTCAGCTTTTTGGAATAAAATGTAAGAAATTGTCCTTTTAGGTTTCCATCCTATGTGCATCTGTTACTTACTTTGGAGTAAAGATCCATAGGTTTGAACTCTACTAGAAAGAGTATTCAGAATGCTATATGGCTAAAAAACCTAGAGATTTTGAAGATTCCCTTATAATTGCACAGGAATAACATGCAACATTTCTTTGCATAGCAAAACCTTCTTTTAGCACTTGAACATTTAAGCATATGATAATGTGACCCCCCCCCCAATACTGTACTCTGAAGCTCTCATAAATTTCCAGGAATTCATAATAGCTTTTCGGCCCCTTTGGTATTGCCAGGGCCTTTGGGTTGTTTTGGTTCATACTTGGAAAATAAAAGAGGCAGTTAATTGATTTTGAACCTTCACATGGGAGAAAAACCCTCTCATATCTCATCTTACCGTTGAACACCTGTTTTGGTCTTTAAGGCAAGCAGGGAGGGCCGCGTATCTCTTTCAACCTTGCTGTTTTCTTTCTGTTGTCAACAGAGAGAGGAAAGCAAACACTATCCGTTGGAACCACTCTGGTGTTAAGCTGCAGCTTGGCAGTTTTGCTTGGAAACCAGAGAGTAAAATGAACCACACAGATGCTTTATTTTTAGCAAAGGTGCCAACAGGAAAAGGAATGAGCTTAACATCAACTGCATACTGATATTTAAGGAAAATGTTATTGAGGATTAGTTTTAGATCTAACTTGGGGACTTTTTGCATTTACTGGTATCCAAGTGTAGCGCAAGGCTTAGACCAGGGGCAGGCAAACCACGGCTCGGGAGCCACATGCGGCTCTTTGGCCCCTTGAGTGTGGCTCTTCCAGCTTAGGAGTATCCTAATTAAGTGAATAACAGTGTACCTACCTATATAGTTTAAGTTTTAAAAATTTGGCTCTCAAAAGAAATTTCAGTTTGTATTGTTGATATTTGGCTCTTTTGACTAATGAGTTTGCTGACCACTGGCTTAGACCCTATGGACCTCTTTCTGTAGAACAGAGAGGCCACACACCCCTGATTACACATCCTCACTATGGTCACACCTTAGCTGTGGTCACACCTAAGGTTTAATCCACCTTCAGAGTGAGAGAACACATCAGCAAACAGTAATTTTCTTTCCACATTATCTATCTCAAAGGTGAATTTTCTGAGTTATTTAACACTGAAAAAAAAACACCCAGCTTGTCACTTTCCTGATGTATTCGTTCACTCTGAAAGTGGACTGAAGCTGGATTAAACCTTAAATGTGACCACAGCCCTTAACATTTTAGTGCAGATTATTGGCAATGCAGACATTAACACAGTTTACACCCAAAACTTGATAATCCTGCATCGGTCCACCCTCAGTTTGGAATGCTTTGCTTATGCCCATTTCTTTGTCCTCAGTTTCCTACAGACAGGACACTCTCTTGTTCACCTTCAGCATGGTCACCACACCTCCTGCATTCTGTTTGGATCTAGAGTGTCAAATGAACAATCTTTTCCCCCACCCCTTTCCTTTCTTGCTTAAGGATTACAATGGCCTCTCAAGCTATTCACCTCTTTTCTTTTTAGATCTGATGTGTTAAAAGAGCAAATTAAAAAAAAAACACCTAGAAGTATCTAGGGAGGGCTGTGCTACCTGGCAGGGTTGTTCTGAAGATCGGCTGGATGGGGTTCTTTTCCCATGCTCCTTTAGGTGGGTGCAGACAGACAGCTCCCTGGGGCCAGGAAGGCTGCTGGTGTGAGGGGCACCTAAATGGTCTGGCTGCTCTACCTGGCAGGGTTGTTGTGAGAATAAGCTTGATTGGGATCCTTTCCTGTGGCCCCTGAGGTGGGCACAGACAGACAGGGCCAGGGAGGCCACCAAGGTGAGGAGCATCCAAACAGTCTGGCCATGGTCACCCACCAAGGTTATCCATCACCACTCCAGTCTGTTCCCCCTCCCTATCCCCCCTCAGCATCAAAACTGTCAATAACTGCAAAAAGAAGGAGAGGGATGGGGCATGGGGCAGAGCAGCACCTAAAATCACACTGTCTGCTCCCCCTTGGCTGAAAAAAACACTTTTTAAAGCAAATAAAAGCTGCAGGCTGCCCTAAATCTACAGGAGTGGGTTAGGGGAAGCTCCCCTCGCCCCCCAGAAGCAAACAGAAGGCAAAACGGCTGGCTCAGGGAGAAACACAAGGCAAAAGAAAAAGGAGGCCCAAAAAGAAAAGCAACAAGACAAAATGGCCACCCAGCAGGAAAGCCGGCCTCCACAGGAGCCTCTGGAGACTCAAGGGACGGAGCAAACAAGTAAAGAGATGGGTGCTATGGCTATTAATACCCCTGAACTTCAGTTTAACCAAAAGATTGACTCCCTAACTTCTACAATAAATGATATAAAAGAGACTGCCTCTGCGGCTTTTGATAGGGCCACGGAGGTGAGAATGGATGTTGATGACATGGCTGGGGAGGTTGCTAAACTGTGTGATCAAGTTCTCGATCTTCAATGTCGAACCAGTAGGAATAACGTTCGTCTTCGTGCGCTCCCAGAGGGCTGTGAGAAAGGCAATATGATTGAATTCCTGATCGAGTGGTGGGCTGCCCTGTACCCAGATCTACAAATTCAACAATCTGACATAGCGAGAGCACACAGGAGTCTACGTGCAAAACCAGGCCCTGATAAGCCACCCAGAGACTTGATCATAGCCTTTGAATCTTTCAACATTAAATCTAAAGCTATGCAAGCTTTTACATCACCAAATAAACCACTTGTTTATGAAGGACAACATATTGCAGTATATCAAGACCTGACTCCAGAAATCTTGAACAAGAGGAGGGCATTTCGCCCAATTACTCTTAAATTGCAGAAAAGTGGGGCAAAATATAGATGAGGTTTCCCGTTTTTTGGTTATTTTTGGTAAAAATGGGCGCCAGCATAGGGCTTACAACTTAGATGAGGGAGAGCACATCTGGAATTTGCTAAACTCAGGATCCTCTGCCACGGACAACAACGCAACACCTGCTTCAATGGAGGATGCAGCACCTGCAGCTGCGCCTTCAGAACAATGGCATGCAAAGGCACCTCAACCACAACGACTCAAGGGCCACAATGCCTGGAAGGATCGACATATCCCTGACCTTTTTCGTCGTGGGCCTGAGAAATCTTCATTGTAAGCTCGAGTACATGCACTTTGAGCCTTCTATCTCTCATATGTTTTCAAGGGCAGCCTTAGAATCAATCAAAGCTCAATTTAATTAGAAATGGACTGATAGTCTCTTGATATCCCTTTGGCCGGGGGGGGAGGGGGGGAGAGACTTGGCTATTCATCTCACTTTCTCTATTTTCAGGTGTGCCGCAAGCCAGCACTCTCCATGCTATTTTCCTCTACCGGTAGAATGGGTTGTGTGCCCGTCCTGGGAGTTTTGCTCCAGAGAGGTGGTGGAAGAACCCAATTGGGTATTATTTTTGTTGTTATTGGTTATTGTATGACACTGTGTGTTTTTTATGTAATGCCTCACCTCTGTTGCTATATAGGAATTTGCTCAAATGTACAACCTACTATGTCTTCTCAGCCTAACCCTAATTTTCACCCGGGAATCAGCTTAATGGTACGAGTAACTGACTATGACTATGGTTAAAGTAAGCACTCTTAATGTTAATGGTCTAAACAATCCGGTTAAAAGGAGAAAGGTACAGTCTTATATTTTGCAATCCCGCTCCCAAATTTGTTTCACAGGAAATAGACAAAAAATATTTAATCATCCAGAGCTAGCCAGATGCTATACTGTGGCAGGTAATTCTAAATCTCGGGGGGTAGCAATTATTCTTTCTCCCTCTCTTTCATTTAAGGTTGAAAAGATTGTGAAAGACCCTAGGGGCCGATATATATTTATTAGAGGCACACTGAATGACTCTCAAGTCACCTTAGCAAATATTTATGCCCCAAATAAGTTGCAATATTCATTTTTACATGATGTACTCCAAAAACTTGAGAGATTTGCCTCTGGTAATATTATTGCTGCAGGTGATTTTAATTTAGGAATGGATCCAGCTACGGACAAATCTGCTTGTACCTCTAAGGAAAATGAGAGAGGGAAAAGACAGAAAGGTGGTGCTCTACATATCATCAAGAAATTTCAATTGGAAGATACGTTTAGAGTAAATAACCCCACATCCAAGGAATTCACCTTCTCCTCCTCCAAATAATCATTCTTCTTCTAGACTTGACTATATTCTAGCCAGCAAACCCTTGATTGGCTCCCTCTGTTCTTCTGACATTGCTCCCTGTTCTATTGCTGACCAGTCTATGGTCTCTTCTCTCTTTTCCTTCAATTCGACTTCTCAGTCTTCCAAATTCTGGCAGTTTAACCCTTCCTTGGTTAATTGGAAACAGTCCCAAGAAAAAATCAGTACTGCACTACAGGATTATTTCAAGATAAATGTGACCCCAGGCATGTCGTATGTCACTATCTGGGAAGCAATGAAGGCCGTAATCAGGGGGTTATGTATTTTGGAAAATTATTGGCAGAATAAGGTAAAAGAGGAAAAAAGAAAGATACTAGTATCTGAAATGAAAAATTTGGCGAAATTGCATAACTGTAACTGTTCGAAAAAGGTCTATAAAGAACTCCTAGCTAAACGCCATGAATTAAGTGTCTTAGACTCACAACAAGATGCTAAGAATTAAATTTATCTAAAAAATAAGTTTTTTAATGAAGGAAACAAGAATTCCAAATTGCTCGCTTGCCTTCTTCTTAGAAAAAAGAGACTGAAAAATCACATACATAAACTCAAAACCAAGAAGGGACAGACAGTGACTAAACCCAGGCAGATTAATGATACCATGCTACAGTTCTATAAAGAACTTTATGCATCCCCCCCCCGCTCTCTTCTGAATATTCATTCTCTCTTAACGAGTATCTTCTATCCTCCCATCTCTCTATTCTCTCTGTGGACCAGAGAGACATGCTGAATGAAAAAATTACAATAGAAGAAGTCTCTGCGGCTATTACAGAGCTTAAGAGTGACAAAGCACCAGTTGCTGATGGGTTCACTGCCCTATTTTATAAATCCTTTCCCCACATCTTATATCCTCATTTAGCTTATTGTTTAATCAAGTATATGAAACTGGAATAGTTGCTGATACATGGCAGGAATCTCTTACTGTAACATGTCTTAAAAAGGATAAACCTAGTCAATTAGTCACATCTTACAGGCCGATTTCACTTCTAAATGTGGATTTTAAATTACTATCTCAAATTTTGGCTCAAAGACTGAATACATTCATCTCTCAAATTATTGGGCAAGAGCAATATGGATTTATACCCACAAGGTCCATTGTGGACCCGATACGCCTGGCATGGAATGCCTTAGCACATGCCCAACAAATGGGGGAACAATTGGGAATCTTTTCTTTTGATCTTTTCAAAGCCTTCAACTCCCTGTCCCACTCCTTTCTTATAA
Organism: Aspidoscelis tigris stejnegeri; assembly: GCA_023333525.1. Lineage (NCBI taxonomy): Eukaryota > Metazoa > Chordata > Lepidosauria > Squamata > Teiidae > Aspidoscelis > Aspidoscelis tigris. The sequence continues at coordinate 81,194,988 of JALMGA010000002.1, read as the reverse complement.
CAGTATTACAACATATGAATATTGGTCCTGACTTTATTACTTTTCTTTGCTCTCTTTATAGTTCTTTTTTCGCAAGGCTTCAAATAAATAATTCATTTTCCACTTCATTTGATTTAGGCAGGGGAACCAGATAGGGCTGCCCTTATCCCCGCTACTTTTTCCCATAACTATAGAGGTATTAGCATCCCGTTTTCGTCAAAACGTTTTGATTGAAGGGTATGATTTTAATGGCCAGACAGTCAAGTTTAGTTTGTTTGCTGACGATCTTCTAGTGATGACATCAGATCCAGTAGTTACACTGGCAGCATTAAAAAGAGAATTAGGGGATTTTTATTATTAGTCAGGTTTACAAGTTAATTATGATAAATCAGAAGTATTATTTTTGAATGTTTTCCCCAAGATACAACAAGAGACACATATGGGCTGACAATTGCTAGGAAAAAACTTAAACACCTTGAAATCTGGCTTACAAAAATTTTTAACAAAATTATTCAATTTAATTATTTCCCAGTGATCTCAAAACTAACTGAACAGATGAATAAATGGAAAAAACTAAAATGCTTAATATGAGCAGCCAAAAAGCCACTGTTAAGATGAAAGTTATACTACGTCTGCATTATTTGTTCAGAACGGTCCCGATTCATATACTACATAAGTTATGTATGGAATGGACAAAGAAAATAGATCAATATATCTTTTTGGGAAAGAAGTCTAGATTGTCAAAACAAATATTAATGAGACCAAGCCAATTAGGTGGATGGGGATATCCTTCTCTACAACAATATTATGACTCATGTCAATTGCATAGACTGTTGACCTTACTGTCACCTTCCCCCACACACACACTTTTGGGCCGAGATCGAAAAGGAAGAGCTCCCCAAGCCTGTACTGGGACTTACAGCAAAGCCTATAGATTCCAAATTGATGAATATAAAGAATCCCATGATGCTAAGCACCATTTTATGCTGGAAGACTTGGGAGAAACGTCTGGCCCCTCCTCCCTCTCCTCTTTCACTCCCTTCCTCCCTGATAGACTTTCCTGAATGTATACCTGCAGAAACATAGACAATATTGGAGAGGCAAGGATTAACCACTCTCAGAGATTTCCACCTTAAAGGTTTTATCTCAATCTCCTCCAGAAATATAAGGGATATGCTGAGCAAGGAGATTAAGAATTGGATGGTCCCTCTCACAGTTCGCAACATATTTTTTTGGTTTCATAGAGAAGGAATAGGTATAAGAGATCTGACGCCATTTGAATATATTATAAAGGATGTTACATATAAAAACAAAGGTATATCTTTGATGCTCTATAAACTCCTTCTTTTGAATATAACTTTAACGATTTACAGGCGCTGAAGACAATGTGGGAATCCGATTGTAAGGTTACTTTGGATGATGCCACCTGGCTGAAAATACTAAGCAAAATGTTTTCCTCATTCAAATCTCAAGCTGAACGAGAACTGTTGCTCAAAGTGCTACATAGGTGGTACAGAACTCCACTGGTTCTTCACAGAATTGATACTAAGCGCTCTCCACAGTGCTGGAACGGCTGTGACGAATGTGGATCTTATTTTCATTTGTGGTGGCAATACCCGATAATCCAAACATTTTGGCTACTGGTTGAAAAAGCCTTGAGAGATATAACCTCCCAAACTTTTACGTTAATCTCAGCTATGGTTTTTCTTTTGTATTTCAAAGAAACTGCTGCCCCCCTCCAACACATCAAATTATTAAAGACTCTGATCACAACAGCAAAAGCAGAGGTTGCTTTATTTTGGAAATTCCCAGGACGTTTGTCTCAAAACAACTGGATTTTACAAGTGTGGTCTCAACTTACCAACGAACTGTTAACAGCAGAAAAGGAGAAGATGCAAGCAATGGAAGTACAAAGCAAATTTATTGGTAAATGGCTGCCATTTATCAAGAAAGCACAATCTCATTCAAGCTATAGGATTGCTGACTCTTATTCTTTGCAATTCTTGAAGAACAAAATTCAAGCTCTATCTCCGGAGATAACTTGGGAGTAAAGCATTGAATTGTCATCAAACGGAGCAAGAGGTTGTACTAGTTTTGTTATGATTGAGGTGTAGGCTATATGGTTAAGTTATGTTATGTTTGGATGATTGATGGTAAATCTAATGGTTGTAATGTCTAGATGTTAATTGTAAGTTATGTTTCAAAATAAAAAGAAAAAAAGAAAAAAATAACTGCAAACAGAAAAATAGGCATGCCTAGGGAGGGCTGCTCTACCCGGCAGAGTTGTCATGAAGATGGGATGGGCAGGGGTTCTTTTCCTGAAAAAGTGGAGTTTAGAGATGTACACAAATTTCATTCCCTGCCTTTAATTTGATAGGAACCAAAGGGGGGAATATTTGACTTTGTGCAGCCCTCCCTCCCACAAATGTGGAGGGCTTCTGCTCTGTACGTGAACATCCATCATCCCCCATCCCTTCTTTCCTGTCCTGCTGTGTCCCCTCCTCACTCACCTTTAACCACTGCTGCTGCCACCTCTGCTACCACCTCCGCTGCCATTGTGCTCTTGTCTGAGGTTCAACTACATTCCCAGGGATTCCCAGATGAAGGTGGCCTCTCTAGCTGTGTGCACAACTCCAGGAGGCCTAGCTGAGCTTCAGAGGAGGGCACAGTGGTGGCTATATTTATAGGTAAGGGGACGATGACATAGCTGGGGACGATGACATAAGGCCGGGAATGGGCAGATCCATCCCTGGTCAGATACATTTGAATTGCCTACAACTGTTCAAATTCGTATGAATTCATACAAGTGTCAAACATGATAAATGTTCCCTAGTGGAGTTGCAAGAGATTGAAGATGCAACCCAGACAGTTGCCAAACCTTCTTCTTTATTTAGAGCAGACCCACGGCAAAGGTAAGACCTAAGTCCATTAAATAGGTCTACTCTATGGCAAATGTGAATCTCCTCCACTGAAGACATAATGGCATTCAGAATTTCTTTTTTTTTAATCCTATTTCTCATGCATTTCCATGTAAGTGTATTAAAAATACTTCTAGAACGCAGCATTTTTCTTTAGTATGCTAAAGTATTTTCTTATTTACCCCCCTCCTTTCTCATTCCTTTTATCTAATTAACTTGTGCCAATCTTTATTACATAAAGCTTGTTTTTCACCAACTCAGGTGCATAATGAACTATAATCAGTTACCATTTTGATCTTTCTATACTTCTTCTAATCTGACGACTGATAATTCTAAAGTTAACAGAAAGAATAAATGTTGAACAAAATTACTCAGAAGTGCTAACAATGGTATACTTCATAAATGCAGCAGTGGCACAGATTGATTAAATGCAAATAACTGTAATAACCAGGAAAGCAGTTTTCTCTGCATTAAACTGCATACATCAGACTTTAGAGAAAGGTTTCTGGCTAGAAAGAACCGCATGGGATAGGCTACATTTTTTTAAAAAAATGTAAAACAGTATTTTATATGAGATAGATTCTACAGCACATGTTCCTGGTTAAATCCTAATGCCATTGCTTTGTGAAAGCAAAGTAGGACTGTGTGATGTCTTGAGCCATTTTTTTTCACTTATCTGCCTATGTTCTGAATCCATGGGTCTGGAACAGCCAAGTCCATTAATTACAACCACGGGAAAGTGTGGGGGAATTCAGCACCCTTTGCATGATGAGGTTGGTCTAGATCAGTCCATCTTCATGGCTGGACTCCCCCACTATTTTTGCTGTAAGAGGAGGTTCCTAGATATTGGTTGGATTCCAACCCCTTTCATCCATGGTGGATGTGGGTCACTGACTTTGGCCACTAGGGTAGTGTGATTAGAACCCCGTAACACCCAGATTGTTGGGTTCTCTTTCCCCTTCCCCTGCACATATATTCCAATTCAGAGTTGGCTAATATGCACATAATACAAGTACCTCAACTGCTGGCTTTTTGCTGTTCCCTGTTCCCTCCCACACCATTTTCCTTTTGTATCTTGTCTCTTTAGATTGTAAGCTTGAGGGCAGGGACCTGTCTAAGATTAATATAATATTGTAACCTGCCCTGAGACCTTCAGGTATAGGGTGGGATAGAAACATACATACATACATACATACGTACGTACGTAAAAATCCGCTATGTTCAGTGAAGTCAATTCCATGTGGATTTAGACAGAATTACAGCCTGCTAGTGATTTAGTTGCTGTCCTTGCTTGATTCTTTGTACCATTTTATTTAAGCTGTCTTGCCTTCCACCCACCAGTCCAGAATGTGCACTGTCCACTATTGTGCCTTGAACAATAAGAAGCAAAGTTTAGCAATATATGCAGGACTTAAGCTTCTCCATCAGTGATTTAAAGTAGGACCCTAATCATTTGAAAATAGCAGGGTTGCATTTTGCTTCTTTAATAACCTACTGTTTGAATGCAAATCCCTCTGTATAGTTTGTCATAATTTATTTTGGGAGACATTGTCTCCAGAAATAGATACATATGGTGTTCTTTTCAGAGAGAATGTTTGCTGATGCTGCAATTAATGTCCAATACCTCTGATCAGAGCAATAAGTCATGAAAATCCTTTGTGTACACCTAGCAGAATCCATATCCTCAGAGCTGGATGTTCTGGTAATATTTTGCAGCCGCCTGGGGCTGCCAACTTAACAATGACAGCAACTACAACTAATTAACACTTTACCCAGACAGAGTTGGATTATGAACAGAAGTTTCAAGTTGTAATGAATGCAGAATCATTCCCTGGTGGTAATCAGAACAGATGCCTGAAGTGATAGAAAATTAAAATCAGAAAAAGAAAATAGAGAAAATAACTTGAGACTACATCTTATTTATCAGTCTTATACCTTGAATATATTTGCTTGCTTGTGTGTCATTTGGCCCTTTTCAAAGTAATGAAAATGAAAACCGGCTCCCCAGTGGGTAGCACGCATATAGGTCTGTTCTAAAATTGTTCTGTTGAGATTTTGGTCAAAGGAACTGGTGGAGTGAAACTTCTGAATGTGAAGACTTCAGGAGAATCAGTTTCAGTGACAGATGGAAGGTTTATCAGTAAATAGAACCAGATCTCCACAAACAGCAAGATGCATCACAGAAACAGCTAATGGAAGGGTTTCAGAAATGACAGTAAGCTATCCATGGAGTTGCATGCTGGCTGGGATATGCCTCTGCTGCATCTGTTTGGAGGCACAGTCCCCTCACTCCAGCAGTACCCTGAGTTTGCCATCCGCACTACACAACTCCAAACACACCCCATTGCCACTATTGATTGACAGAACTTTATCCTATCGGAATGCAGGTGGTGTTGATGTAATCAATAGGGGTGGAGAATGAAAGAATCCTGTAAAGGAGACTTAGGGAGATAACATAAAAGCCTGAGTTGAGGTCAGTCTGAGGACTGATTATTGGGATTGGGTGTGGACAGGATTAGGATGGCTTCAGTTTGGTTTCTTAAAGGGACAACTCAGTTCACCCAGGTGTGATCACGGCCTCAGTAATGCTGGAATATTTAGGGTTTTTGTTAAAGGGAAAAAAATCTCAGAGGTTGCAGAGCATGATAAACTATTCAGAGGGTGGGTTTCATACTCTATTGGATGCCCCCATAGCCCCCAAGCTAATCCTCTGACTGAAAGTTTGGGCCAGGAAGCCAAGGTCATTGGTGGAGCTACTTTCTGCTCACTGGGGGGAGCTGCTTAAAAATCTACAGTGGGAGATTAATTGGGAAGAGGAAGGATTGCTAAACTCCAGGAATGCCATAGCAAATGTCAGTGCTGGTGGCCAGATTGCATGCTTCAGAGCACTTGGTAGAAATGGCAATGGACTAATTTAAAGGAGTTTGGGACAATGTCCATTTGCAGTTTAACTGTCCCCAAACACCCCCCCCCAAATAGCTTAGAGCCGACAGCCACCCCATGCTATTGTTTCTGACCCACCTTTTTATCACATTAGAGGCCAGAAAATGCACTTTCAAGGTACAACTCATGCTCTTTAATGTGTATTAGAGCTGGGATGGCAACACCAGCACCCACATGCTACCTCAACACAGCTGCTTTTGAGCTGCTGCTTTTAATGTGTGTAAATGCAGCCCTTGTAACTATTTGGAACCTGAAACAGGACCATACCTTTCTTAGATTGTTATGCTGGAGCTAAGAAAGGTCCGAACCAGTGGGTCTGGACCAGCCAGGCCTGTGGGTTCAGACCACAGAAAGACATGGTCTGGAACAGCACCATCTGCACAATGGTGCTGGTCTAGACCAGACTCCATTCCTGCACAAGCTTTGGGGCTGGGCTTTGGGGGCTCTGAAGGTCTAGGAATGAAAGTTTCTAGACTTGGAGCCAACATGGAACCCATCTTGGTGGCACACATTGGCTTGGTGCCAAAATGGTTCATCAAGTTATCCTGAAGACTGATTCCCATGTTTAGTCGACTTCTCATATTTGGCCACATCCAGGTTACCTTTGGCTCATAGACCATACATTCCAGGTCCCTATGCAATATTGTTCTTGGTAACATTGGAGCTTTTCTTTTATTACTGGACATATCCACACCTGAGTGCCCTTTCAGCTTCACTTCAGCTGCTTCAGTCCTTTTGGAGCTGCTTATAATTGCCCTCAGCTTTTCTCCAGTAACATATCAGACACCTTCCAACCTGAGAAGCTCATCTTCCAGTATCATATCTTTCAGCCTTTTGATACTGTCCATGAGGTTTTCTTTGGCAAAGATACTGGTGTGGTTTGCCATTCCCTTCTCCAGTGGATCACTCTTAGGCAAAATACTCCGCTATCCCTTGCCTGCCTTGGGCAGCCCTGAATGGCATAGCTCACAGCTTGACTGAGATATGCAAGCCACTCCACCACAACAAAGCACTGACCCATGAAGGGACATAATTATAGTAGGTTCTGGAAAACGTCCTTGGGGAGCCACTGACAATCTGAAAGTAGAGAGGATAGATGGCATCTTCTCTGGTGAGAGTGGATGCAAGTTCTACCTGGTGGATTATTGTTTAGTATTTTGAATGTTATATTTATTATTGCATTTATTTTTTCTTATTGTGGTAGCTTATGTAATGTACATAAAATAACAGTGTTTATAGTATGATTTAGATTTATACGAACTCTGTGACATTGTAAATTACCTTACCTTGAGCAATTTTTTTCCATGCTGAAATATACATTGAATGAAATAAGTAAAATTAAAATATTGAGTTGACAAGCCAGGCCACCATATTTTCTTAAATCTGTGCAGGATCAAGTTTTAGACAGCCCAGTGTATGAATATATTGCAGGTGCTATTCAGAAAAAGCCAGCTGTTGTTTTTTATTTTCTACCCAGATTTTCAAGCATCCTTGAAAGCTTTTTATCAGAGTCCTGATGTTTACTTTTAAATAAGCTGGAGATTCTTGGTTTCTCCCTCTCTGTGCTGCACATAAATTATAAGAAGTACCACTGTGAAGCTCTAAAGGAAGTCTATAAGACTCACTGTGCCACAAACAGCTCTGTGGCCAATATGGTTTTATATCACTAGTCAAGGGTGGTGGAGAGTAAAATATTGCATGTGGTCCTGTGACTCAGATAACGGGAAGCTTTGCACAAAAGCTCTTTGCTTTTGGTTGGTGTCTCGTGAGCTGCTATGCAACAGCTTGAAGAAAAGAGAAGTATTAGTAGCATTCGATCTTTCATGGTGTGTATGCAGTTGAGTACAATAAGAGCTCTTTCACACCTTGATCTGACTGTACGAATGGACTATGTAATGTTCTGACATCTGCCAAGCCATTGGAAGCTGATGCTCATTCTGTCTTGATGGCACCAGGACTTAGAATTGATAGAACTAGTGAAGAGTAAGACAGTATTAAGCTGTCATTATAATAAAATCCATATGAAAATTGACTCCACTGAACATAGCGGATAGTGCACATAGTAGTCAGTCCTGGTAGTACGTAAGATTATACAAATGGTTTAACTTCATTATTATTTCCAGGATCCATGAATGGGCATTTCTGCACTTCCTGTTGAAATAGCAAGGCTCGTCCCTCTTTGGGACCCTCTCTTACACACGCTACAATGGAAGAGAGGGGCCCCTCCTCCCCTTCCCTGGGCTGCTCCATCTGCACTGAGGTGGAGTGAGACTTGATGTAGGTGGTGAAAATGGCTCCCTATGCAGAGACACAGGTCAACTGGTATTACACAACATTGGAGGTGTGCAGAATTGTGTTCCAGTTTGACAAGGAGACTCCACCAGCTCTTGCTTGTAGGCTGTTTATACCTTTTTGCTGATGTTCCAGTGGCAGCTTCTTTGTTCTCTATAGTCTGTACAGTTTTCTTAGTGGGGATATTAAATGCGCTAGTTACCTCAGCTTCTTTGCATGCCCCTCCCCCCAATTGTAATAGTTTGGGAAAAGAAACAAACAAACCCTTCTCCTAATAGTCTTAAAGGCTGCGTCAGCATTGGCCCCGTAGACCAGTTCAGGGGATTTCCTGGAACGCTTTGTCTGCACTATGGAATGGTCTGCTGGGATGCCATACTGAAAATGGTGCCACAAACCACTCCAAGTGATCTATGCAGTGTTCCAGCTGGCATATCAGAGCAGCAGCTTGTATATGGCTGGCACAGGAGTTCTGGCCCAGTATATCACAGCCAAGCTGCCTGGCACCATTTCATTGGACACATGGAAACTACACTAGTCATGAGCTACTTCTGTGTGCCTGGCTAAAATAGCCCAAGTCAGCAACTGTGGAGGTCAGCAATTTCCTTTCACAACTTCCATAATTGTGTCATCATGTGTTCACAATGTAGCCAGCCCTGGTCTTGGACAAGTGGTCAGCTGTAAACCAAGTTGTCTGTTTTGGGCCAGTTGACATCTAATATAGCTCATGCTGTGTGGAAAGGCCCTAATGTTTTTCTCCTGTCCTAGCCATACCTGGAACCTGTGAAGCCTACCTAATAAGAGAAAACAGCATAATGAGTAGTCCTATCACTGATAGTATTTTAAGATCTCCTGGTGAAAGAGATAGTGGTGAGTAGAGAGAAAAAGGTCATGGCGAGAAAGTGAGGTCAAAGGTCAAAGGCAGAAGAAATTTAATAGTGGTGGCGAGAGGAGGTACTGAGAATGGAGGCATGTATGACAAGTGGGGGGGGAAGCATTGGTATGCTAACATCAGATAGTTGGCAGGGGATCCATCATGGAAACACTGGACCCTGTCAACAGCAACAGAGAAGGCCTTTACAACAGTTGCAGCCCCTCCAGGCCCTCTGATTCTTGAGTTCCAGAGACCTGGAAATTCATGCAGTACAGAAGTTCGCAGGTTGAAACCACTCATTGGGCCTTTCTGCACTGATCTTAGGATTAGTCTATAATGTAGACTACAAGCCTCCTTTCTGGATTGTCGACTGGTTTGAGGGAGGCCCCACCCACTGTACAGGATTGAGCACAACCCTTGGTCTGGATTGCTGGTAGACCTGATTAAAGCAGAGACCTGATTAAACAGGTCTGCCTGTGGAAGACCAGGTCCAATATGGAAAATGGAGGAGTGTTAAAGGCACACCCCATTTTCTGAATTATTAGGGGATCCATTTCAGTGGTTCACCAAAGCACATCACCAAAATAGCTTCCCTGGAGGCTCCATTCCTAGCCCACTGGAGCCCTCCGAGGCTGCCCCCCAAACTCATGTGAGCTTTGGGACTGGCATGGGGGCTGACATAGACTGCACTGTTCCAGACCACTACATGCCTTGATCTGGACCAGTGGGCTTGGCTGGCCCAGACCCACTAATCCAGATCGTAGTCTTTGAGTGCAGAAAGGCCCTTCATCTCATCATAATACACATTTCCGTCTTTCCCCAAAATTGTGAATGTAGCATAACTTTAAATACTATATTGTTTAAAAGTAACTTTTCAGGAATTCTTAAGTAATCTAAGCAGAAACAGATTAATTTGGTAAATCTTCCAGACACATTGCTGTAATTACCAACCTAAAATTAAATTCACCTCATTAAAGATCCATCTGTGATTTTTTTTTAGAAGAAAGTTTTCTTTTTTCTTTAAAAACATTATTTATGTGGAAGTTTGTATTTAAACTAGCATAGCATGTCCATTTCTGTAAGCAATGTTCCTGAATATACTGGTCAATATACAAATAAATTGTTTTTGTATATTTTTTTCCCAATATGCATACTTTCCCCAGTCATTTTATAAGTACATTATTTAAATAGAGAACACCACCACAAAATTTGGAACTGTGAATTTCTAGAGGTATTTGCCTGTCCATTCATATATAGGTTGGTGAGTGGAATTTTTGCAATTTTTCATTTAGAAGCAAAGGGTGTTTTTCCATTGTCACTAGGGGTGTTTTTCCACTGTCACTAAAAGTACCCATTAAGTACCCATTAATGGGTATGAAATGGCATTTTTGTACCCATTAATGGGTACTTGATGGGTACTTTTAGTGACAGTGGAAAAACACCCAAAGTTTTCTAAAGTTTGGAAATGCCCTGAGGCAACTAGTGGGCCACTGTGTGAGACATGGGGTGTTTTTCCACTGCAGCCCTTAGATCCGGATCTAAGAAGATCCGGATCTAAGGAATGGGTACATTCCTTAATCTGGATCTAGTAGATCCAGATTAAGGGAAGCACCCATTGTGTTTCCACGGGAGGTGTAGCACCCATTAGCAATGGGCGCTAACACCCCTGCTGGGGAAACACCTTTGCACCCATCTGGGGAATCCAGATCAACCCCCAAGGGGTCGGTCCATTACCCAGGTGTTTTGGGGTGCGGGGGGGGGAATGCAGTCTTCGAATTCACTTCGAAGTGACTTCGAAGTCATTTCGAAGTCAACTTCAAAGTTTCTTAGAAGTCACTTTGAAGTTAACTTCAAAATCACTTCGAATTGAATTTGAATTGAATTTGAATTGAATTCAAAGCCAATGTTGGGGGGGTCCCAAAGGTGCATCCCCTCCCCCTAGCCTCCTTTGGACCCCATTGCCTGTTTCCAGTGGAAACAGGCTCCCTTTAATCTGGATTTTCTGGCAGAAGACCCCATTGTAGACCCCATTAATGGGGTCTACAGAAAATCCGGATTAAAGGCCAAAATGTACCCATTAAATCCAGGTTTCCCCAATGGCAGTGGAAACAATTGGGTCCCAAATGGGTGCCGTAGTGGAAATGGGGTCATCCAGCTCATACCCAAATGGGTCCTAAATGGGTTCGAAAATGGGTACTTTTGACAGTGGAAAAACACCCATGATATTGAGCTAGATGGGCTGTGGTCTGATCCAGTAGGGCTTCCCTTATGGCCACAGTCACATCTTCACTTTAAACCTTCTTTAGTCAATCTTCAGGTCTGAGTGCTTGCACCTTTTTATTTATATCTGTTTTGTCATCTTTCCACCTTCCATTTGAACTTTCCTGAATGGAAAGTCCAGAAAGAGAACGGATAGAAATGAAAAGGTGTGAGCAGTCAGACCTGAAGATGGACTGAAGAAGGTTTAAAGTGAAGGTGTGACCACTGCCAATTGTTCGTTTTTGTTTTGTTCTTAACACGTATTTTCTAATTGTTCATCATTCCGAACAAAATTGCGGGGAATGTATGCTGTCACATCTTACTCTTTTTGAATCTAGAACAGTTTTAAAAAGTATGATCCAAGAAGGGAACTGAAAAGAAACTGGTTTGTTTACTCCACAAAGCTTTCTGATGAGGCTTTGAGAGGCGGGGGAAGAAGCAAAATGGCATCATTGGATGGTAACATCAAAACCCAACAGCCTGCAGCAGTGGAGATCGAGAGCAACCTTATGGCTTCCTGAGTGAAGTGTGAGCTTAAGTAGGAAAGACAAAGCATCTCTTGTGTTATGAATAAGAACAGAACTACTGAGTTTATTCCCATGAGGAAGAGGCAGAGAAGAATGCAACTTTCAGCTCCTCTAAGCAGCTACAAAATAGAGTTCAAAGACATCATCATCTTTATTGTGGAAAGGAAAATGGGAAAGACCAGGAGAACATTTCTTATGGATTTAGCAAGAAGAAAAGGCTTCAGGGTTGAGACTGTGCTAAGGTATGATAATGTACCCTGTATCATTCTTTAAATCTTTTACATGCATTAGCTTAAACAACATTAATCTGTTTAAAAGTAACTCCCAGGAAAGTACCCTTATGAGCACAACAATAGAATGGGAGAATGAATTTATGTATGCTGTAGTTGTCAGCTAGCAAGTTCCTGTAGCTCTGAAATTGGGGAAAAGATCAAGAACTGAACAAAGCAAAAATGTTTAATTAGAAAAATAATCCTGGCCTTGGACTAAGTGGCTGTTTAGCAAGATTTGTGTGAAATATCATTTAGCATTCTGCCTACACATTTAGAAAAAAATGTCAAACTTCACAAATGTAAATATTCAATCTTGTGCTTTAGAGCTAGGCAGATGCATTTTTGCAAACATATTGGCCCTTTTTGCATTATGCTTTATGCTGGATTATATCGCAGAACAGAGACATACCTGCCCACATGTTAGTGCAGACTACGGGCAGGCCCCAGGCAGGGCCTGCCATACTCTACACCAGCATGCAAATGGCAGGTCCCTATTCCAGCATTATAATCTGGAATAAAGCCTAGTGCAGAAAGGGCCATTGAGACTCCTGGTGCCATCTGCTGCTAGACATTGTAGCCACTGCATGCCGCAGTGATCTCTGGAAAATCAAATGTCCTTTCATTTTTTTCACAAAACAAATTCCTTTATGAACTGAATTGAACTGAATCCAGAGTTCTGGAATACCCTAAATTAAACATGGAGCCACAATTGTTTCAATCCTATGAGCAGTCCAACCAACATAAAAGCATGCAACGATGGAGTTGGCCAAGGGATATCTCCACGCACGGTGATTTTTAAAAAACTATTGTGTATTTTGCTTTTGCAAATTTAAAAATAATTCAATAACATGTTACTAGCCAAGAGCACCAAATGGAAAATATTAAAGGGTTGCCAGAAAGGCTCATGTGAGAACTAAAGCTAATCTGCTTTGGTTGGTCTTCAAGTGCAAACCTGTGTCTGCTTTGCAAGCTGCTTTGTGTGTCTGTGTGTGGGAACCTACAGACACCGAATGAGAAGCCAGCGGCCCATATGTTCAGATCAGATTGCCTTCCCTTCCTGGTTCTGCTTAAAATATAGATATCACTCTCACTTCTCACAGGTTTCCAACATGGAGAGGAAAAGTGAACTAGCACAGTCTGGAGCTGAATTGATGCCATTTAAGGTGTTTTGAATGCATCATAGGGGTGCAATGTTCAAAATGATGCTGCCCCTTTCCAAAATGATGCTGCCCCTTCATAGCACCTTCTGTAACTGTATGCATGCCTCATCGTATGGATGCCCAGTATCTGTATGGATGCCTCATTCTTCCCCAGCTGTTTCACCATAAACACTGGCTGCCTCCAGACTAGCTATCTAAATCCGCAGTTAAATAAAAAAGTGCAGTAAACTCAAGGCGAAGAGGAAAACGGATAGTCCATACAGCTCTTTACTGTAGTCTACAGAGCTACAAGAGTTTAGCATCATGTGGGTTCAGGCAGCCAATCAGGTTTTGAGCTGCTTTTCCTGGTTAGGTAGCTTCTCGTGGGGAGATTCCCATTGTTCTGCCCACATTACATGATACTCCGGTTTAACTAGATATTGGGCAAGGAGAGTTCTTTTTCCAGCACTCCTGTAAGTGCACAGTAATGGTTCTTTAAAGCAGAGGGCAAAGGGAAGGTCAAGTTGTCCCGTGTGATGGGATGAATAGGTCTGCACATTCCATGCACAGTATAAAAAGTGTCTAAACACAGCCACAGCTATAGTGCTCCACCAGTAATGTGGGACAAAAAAAGGGCATTCCATATCAAATACATATCAAAGATGCCTCCTAGTTGTCAAAACTGAAGTCCGGTTTCGATCTTGGCAGTAGATGGTGATTAGGGGTGTGTACAAATGCAATTTTAGGATTTGATTTGAATCGAATATTCAAATGTTCAAATCCGAACGAATAGAGAAAAAACAAATGTATTCAAATTTGAATCTGATTCAAATACATTCTTATATATTCGTACAAATATTTGATTTGTATTTGAAGCTAAGTATGTCAACAACATTCTTGTGTGTCCATACACATCTTTATGCGCCCATACACATCTCATTTTTATCCCTTAGGCATCTCGTTTTTGTCCTGTAGGTATCCGTACGAATGCGTATGGATACAAATAAGATGCGTACTGATACTTAAGTAATGTGTACGTATCCATACACATATGAATGTCCAAATAACTTGTACGAATGATCCAAAAGATTCAGAATTCATTTGAATGTTAAAAAATGAATGTATAGACATTCGATTTGAATTCGAATGTCTGAATTCGAACAAATTTGATTGGATTTTGAATATTTTGAATATTCTTGCACATCCTTAATGTCAGTGGCAGTGTTTGAGTAGCATGAACTTGCATTAAGAATAAAGTTAGGAGCTCAGCACTACTCTTAATGCAAAGGGGAAGGTGCTATTAATGTGAAGATGCGCACACAGCCTAAGATACAACTTTTATTTGATAGATCTCTCCTTTGATAGTGATGGTTATTTTGCTGGAATTAAATGACTTCCAAGGAAGTCTGTGCATTAGGCATGTGCACAAATATTCATAACATTCATTAGTCATACAAATTCACACAAATTCAACATTCATACACAAATCAAATGTTACAATATTTGTACATTGACATTTGTATGAATATGACTGTTTCTAGACATTCATATGAATATTTTGGACATTTGTTAAACTGGGGAGGTGGGAAAGTGGCTGCACCAGTCACATCTGCAATGCATCTGACATGGATTGAGAGCATATTAAAACTGGATTCAGGTTGGATTTGACACTTTCAGAGCAGATTTGTTATGGGATATGTACTGGACGTGTATTTGTTTGTATCCAATTTGTATTCATTTGTATTGGATATTCGTACAAATTCAGATGAATACATTCATATCGAATAGAATTTTACCCCATTCAGAAGGATCTATCCGTACGAATAACAACTTTTCTAACATTTGATTAGTTATGAATTGCATGCCCCAAAACACATTCATGTACATCCCAATTGTGCATCTTTCTATACTTAGCAGGTGTCTGTTGTCTGGACTTGTACTTTGCTTTCATATATTTTTGAATATCTGTAAATAGGTGGAACATTTTATTTTTCATATTGCAAAATATCCTGCTTTTTCTGTATACAAAATTCATAAACACTATGCAGCTTGATCATTGATTCTTTGCCAATTTCTGCAACATTGTACATATAAAATACATTGGTTATGCACTGACATGCCCTGAATCTGAACAGATCTGATGTTAATTATAAACAGATTTTACTGTATGCAGACAGAAAGAGGAATGTTCTGAATAGTTATTCTGACCAGGGCAGGTGAGTGGAGCCAGAGATCCTTTCCCAGCTGAAGGTGCTATTTGTAAGCTTCCTTTGAAGTCCATGTGGGATTGGAGAAGGATGCTGATGGTGCATAGACTTCAAAGCTCATGAATTCTCCCATACAGGCTTGTCCAACCTCTAAGATCTGGTAGTTATTTCACCCTTAATGAGGGATGATGGCACATGAAAGAAGAAGGAGAAGAGTTGGTTTTCTACCATGCTTTTCTCACCCATTTAAGGGGACTTAAAAGCAGCTGACAAAGCTTTTCTATTTTTCTCCCACAACAGAACACCCTGTGAGGTAGGTGGGACTGAGCTCAGAAGAGAGCTGTGACTAACCTAAGGCCACCCAGCTGGCTTCATGGGGGAGGGCGGAATCGAACCCGATATTCCCAGATAACATTCTGGCTCCCTAACCACTAGACCAGACTGGCTCACAGGGGCTTTGTGTGGTGGCCTTCAGTCTCTGGAATAGACTCTTAGGCACTGACATTATATGGCTTTTAGCAGCTGGTTAAAACATGCCTTTTCGGGATCAGAGGAGCTTCTGGCTGCAGTTCTGCACTGGGTGCCACTGGTTCTGAGAGATGCTGATCTGTGGCAGGATCAAGCCACAGTGAAAAGAGCATAAAAAGGGTTAATAATGCTCTTTCTAAAGCAGAGTTGTGCTTCACATGCTTTTTACTGCTGCCTCTGGCCACATAAGCTTCCCAGCCTGGAAACTTTTGGTCCCCAACTTTGAAGTTTCCATTTATTTATTTATTTATTTATTTATTTATTTATTTATTTATTTATTTATTTATTTATTTATTTATTTATTTATTTATTTATTTATTTATTTATTTATTTATTTATTTATTTATTTATCCTGCCCTATACCCATAGGTCTTAAGGCAGGTTACAAGTCTAAAACAGCAGGTTAAAACAGTAATATCCATAAAAACATTTAAACAAACAAGCAGAAAATAAACAAAAAAAATCTACAGTGGGAGAAAAAAATGGTCACATTAACCAAAGGCCAGGGCAAAGAGGTGTATCTTTGCTGCCTTCCTAAATGTTTACAGGGAAGGGGCATGATGCACCTCTGGGGGCCATTACTGAAAAGGCCCTTTCCTGGGTGCCTACCTGCCTCACTATTGAGGGTGGTGGGAAAACCAGGAGGGCCTCCCCTCCAGATCTTAAGGCACGGGCAGGTCAGCATGGGAGAAGGCATTCTTTTAGATATTTGGGACCGAAGTCATTTAGGGCCTTGTAAGTCAGAGTTAACACCTTGACTCAGTAGTGAATTGGCAGCCAGAGCAACTCTTTTAAGACTGGTATGATATGCATTCGGCTAGTTGTTCCGGTCAGCATTCTGGTTGCTCTATTTTGCACAAGTTGCAACTTCTGAACCGTCTTCAAGGGCAGCCCCATGTAGAGTGCATTACAGTAGTCCAGTCTAGAGGTTACCAGAGCATGGGTTGATGCACCAGCCATAGTTGGAAGCAAGCTTACTTAAACGTCGGAAATTTTCTGAGTTCTATTAAACAGGGCTCTGTTATGTGGCCCAATGAAAGGGTACTCAATGTGGCAGCATGTTACAATAGGAGTACATGCTGTGAGTGCTTACTCCTGCTCCACTTTTAGCAGTACTTATGGTTGAATGTGTGCTGGATGAGTGTGGGGTTGTGAGTATCCCTTATTCTTACAGCACAGTTGCTATGCTACAATGTTGCGGATATATGGAGCCTTTGCAGTATCAAGAATAGCCGTGACACCACTATAGTGCCATCTTGATCTTATCTGTCCCCCCTTCATTGGATGCAGTGGATTTGGAAGGTCTAGAATGGAATTAAGTTAACGTGGAGGGGAGATTTCTTAGCAATATGTTGCACATTTCTAGTGAGGAAGCAGAGGACCTCAGGTCTGTTCTCTGATACAAGTTTTCGATTTACTTCAATGCAGACCATTTAACTGAGGTTTAAAAAAATTGTCAAAAATATTTATGGAAGTCCAACATTTCTTACTTTTCATGCCAGTAATACAATGCAGCTGCAGAAGCATCAGAGGAAATTGGGGCATTGCTGGTTGAACTTCTGGTGTGTGTGCAGAAATGGCAAAGTTCCCAGATCTTCAGCTTTATACAAATACATTAAATATGCACATTTTATATAAAGGAATATAAACCACAGGAAGCAGAAGTTAAACATCTCTAACTGAACTTTTTTTTGTTTTTGAGGGTTGGAAAAACAACAAACTATATTGCAGTTTAATTAAAGGGGAAAGTCCCAGTGTATTGATGAAAAAACACGCTCACTAAAATCAAATTATTTTTATATATAAAGGCAACTAATTTTCCACTATAGCAGAATAGCTAATACTGTAACACCCCAGGAAAAGCAGAATGACATTAACTGAGCAGTTCTAGTCTCAGTTGATGCCCTAAGTTGGTGGAGAAGGCATTTAATTCTGCTGTTCCAACCACTGTCCTAATCCAAACAAGGTTCAATGAAACCTTGCAGATGCAGTGGAGAAGGCAATCTGAAATGGGGAAGGTGAAAATGCCTTGAGATGAGTTTGACTGGGAAATCCTCCCTGTACTTCTAATTGGTACTTGGATCTGTCTTGTCAGCTTCATGGCCTTTACTAGTACACCCAATCTACAAAGGATGGAGCATAATTCAGATCAGATTGACATTGAAGACATACCATCTTGGGTCACTGTGGACCACAGAGGTGGGCAAAAGGCATGGCTCCATTTGTGGGGACCACAAAGGGACACATTTTGTTGGTCATCAAAGCATGAAGCTGACATGGGTTCTCTCAGGGCTCTAAGGCTAGGAACTTTCATTCCTATATCTCTGGAGTCCTCAGAGACTGGACCTGAGGCTTGAACAAGGTTTGAGGCCAGTGTGGAGGCTGGTCTGGACCAGTGCTGCTGTGCAGATGGTGCTCTTCCAAACCATGTCTTGCTGTGGTCTGACCCACCCATTTGGATCACAACCAGGTAAGAGCAGAAAGGCCTTAAGTCTCTATTCATGCAGTTTGTTGGCTGAAAATATAGAGGCACTTTATCATCTCTTTCTTAATCGGCGACATCAGGGATTGAACCTGGGACCTTAGGAATACAAAGCAGATTCTCTACTACTGCACTGTGGCCCTCCTTAATCTATAACCACAAATTCTGTTTAAATCCTCCTATCACTCAATGGCCTCCCTTAGACTAGACCAGAGGGATTTTCGCATTACTCCCGTTCCATTTGGAACGGGAGTAGGACGGGAAGCCTAAGACAGCTCACGATGCTTTGAGCATTCACACAGAGGGGCGCAGGGAATGCTCAAAGCGTCGTGAGCTGTCTTAGCCGGCAAACGACGGCAAGGGGCGGGGAGACAGCTGAGGAGGCTCCCGCAGCCGGCGCTGGCTGAAAACAGCTGATTGTCAAAGCTGCGCCGGCGGGGGAGGCAAGCCTGTGGCTGTTAGGGAGAGAGAAGCATGCGCGAACGCTTCTCCTCCCGAACACCTGCGGGCAGTTCATGCGCGCCTGAACGCATGTAGAGCAGTTTAAAGTGCTCTACATTTGGAACGCGCAGAAGACAGCTCCGGACATGCCGAGACGCAAACTCGGCCGCAGCAAAGCGAATGCTGCGCCCGGAGCTGTCTCCCGCGCGTACCAAACCCCCGTGTGCGAAAACGTCTCAGTATGTGGAAGGGAGTCTGGTATACTGGTCAGTGTGAGGTGAGCTGGTTTGGTCTTGTGGTTAGACTGCCAGGCTCATATCTCGTACTCAGTGTGTTTGGTTTTGCACTCCTCCACAAAGCCAGCTGGGTGACCTCGTGCCGTCAGCCACTTTATGGTGAGACAAGTGGGGTAGAAAAGCCAATTTTCCTCCTCCTCCTCCTCCTCCATTGTGGAATTATCCTGCATCTTTCCCACTGGCAGTTCATGAGGTGGGAGGGAGCCTGCTGTTAAGGGAAGAACTACACTGTTAAGGACATGTGTACTACGTGTGTACTTACTACAGTACTTGTGAACTGTCCTTTTCTGGGGCCAATAGGAATGTAATAAATTGGATTAACCAGGAAAACTCTTTTTTATGTACCCAAGCAATATTCTAGATAAGACTCTTTATTTCTAAAGTAGAAATTTTTCCAAGAGACAATGAGGCAATTTAAGAAAGCAATATGGTGTGTGTGTGTCCATGTGTGTGTGTGAAAGAGATGAGTTGGTATAATTACACACATAAATAATTTTTGAGACACTTGATAACTTATATTTCCTGTGTGGTTGGTTCATACATGGTTGAGTGTTCATGAAAATGTCTTATGAAGGAGGCCATGCCACCTGAATTCATTTGGGAGGAATTGTGCAAAGGCGTTTGAAATAACTCAATGCCGGGTACAGCCTGTTCTCGACTGTGTGCCAGTGTTAACTTAAGTTGCCCTGAGCATCAGCTTTTTCCTCTATCAGGGCTCTTGTGGCCATCTGAGTAAGCTTTTCTTATGGAGTCAGCCTCCTTTGTCAGATCTGAGCTGAATTAAGTCCGGGGATGTGCACGAATACATGTAGGCATTTGAAATCCGATTGAATGTGCCAAATTTTGACATTTGAACTTGAATAGAATGTCCTGAAATTTGAATGTAAACATTCAAATTGAATTTTCAATTTTGGATCTATTTGTTTGAATTATCCAGACATGAGTATGTGTATGGGTTCATACACTATGGGTGTTTTTCCACTGCAGCCCTTAGATCCGGATCTAAGAAGATCCGGATCTAAGGAATGGGTACATTCCTTCGTTCGGATCTAGTAGATCCGGATTAAGGGAAGCACCCAATGGGTGCGTCTTCATGGCATAGTTATCTCGAATTCAAAACGTTTTGAGTTCGCGCAGTTCAGACGGCACTTCGGATTAACACGGTATTTCCGTGTTAAAGGACGTTATCCCGATTAGAAATAAATCCTGATCTCAACAGGTCTCACTCCGGATCGTGCGTTGATACGTGTTTCCTTTTGAACTGTGTGGACAGTACCGTGTAAAGGGAAGAGAATCCGTATTCAGGGTGCCCTTCCCCCAATCGCAATCTACCCAATGGCTGTCCGTATTTTGCGGACGTCATTGGGGGGGGGGGTGTTTCCCTGCCTGATCTGAAGCAAAAACTTTTTTGGGATCACTTCTTGCAAGCCTGAACTTCTTGGAGCAGCCTTCACACAGCAGCGCTACAGCTCCGGAGTGTGTGCTGAGAGTTGTTGGGGGGAGAGACGGAGAGGAGGGGATTGGGCAGGAGGAGGCTATCAGCGTTTTGGATTCCCCTGGGGCGGGCAAGAAGAATTTGGCTGAGGGAGCCCGGCCGCAGAAAGCCTAGCTAGTCTTCCCCTCCTGGGGAGGGAGGGAGCCGGTAGACACACACACACACACACACACACACACAGAGGCAGGCTTTCATGACACCCTCACACATGTTTAGGATTCCCTCCCCCAATAGCTTGCTTTCAAAGAGTGATTTCATTGAAAGAATCCAGCCTCCAAACACCCACTACCTCCAAAGTTACACTGTAGCGATTTAGCTTAATAA
The DNA here is from genome assembly GCA_023333525.1 of Aspidoscelis tigris stejnegeri. Taxonomy (NCBI): domain Eukaryota; kingdom Metazoa; phylum Chordata; class Lepidosauria; order Squamata; family Teiidae; genus Aspidoscelis; species Aspidoscelis tigris. Next base: position 81,174,015 of record JALMGA010000002.1, on the reverse strand, counting down.
CAATGTTGCAGTTTTGCGCAAGTTCTGAACTCTAAAAAGGGAAAGGAAAAGAAAGCCCTGGAGCTTGTATTTTAAAAGCTGTGGCTATGAAGGGGTTTTGAGTTGCTGCTGCAGCTGCTGTGTGCCCTGTGAGGCAAAGGAAAAGCCCCTCGGTCCCCTCCAGCCCAGCCTCTCGGCGCCAGGGAAGCAGGGGTGGGAAAGAGGGATCCAGACATCTTCGGAATCGCCTAAGTTCTGAACTTTAAGGGAAAGGAAAGGAAAGCCCTGGAGCTTGTATTTTAAAAGCTGTGGCTATGAAGGGGTTTTGAGTCGCTGCTGCGGCTGCTGTGTGCCCTGTGAAAGCAAAGGAAAAGCCCCTCGGTCCCCTCGGGGATCCAGAGCTGCACAGCGATGAGGGCGGGAGGTCTGATCTCTGTTACTTTGGGGCTGATCCTGGGAGGGAGCAGGGCGAAAGGCGCCGAGAACGTGGCAGCGGCGGCAGCGGCGGTGGCGGGCAACGAGGAGCGCCAGGATGGATGGATGGATGGATGGATGGATGGATGGATGGATGGATGGATGGATGCTGCTGCTGCTGCTGCTGCTGCTGCTGCTGCTGCTGCTGCTGCTGGGAAGGGGGAGGGAAGAGAATGGCCGGATCGGACAGTGAATCCCCGGCGGAGCATGGATGATGCAAAGGGAAGGGAGGGTGGGATCCTGGGAGGGAACACCAATCAGAGAGCAATGGGCGGGAGGACAGGGCTGCCGTCCGGACTCCCAGCATTGATTCCGGGTTAAGGCTGGAATCGGAATGCCACGGAACCGGTTTAACTTGCAAGTCGTCTGGACAGCTTTGTTCCATTTCTTTTATTTCGAATTCTTTAAACCGAAATAACACATGCCATGAAGACGCGCCCAATGTGTTTCCACAGGAGGTGTAGCACCCATTAGCATTGGGTGCTAACCCCCCTGCCGTGGAAACACCTTTACACCCATGTGGGGAATCCGGATCAACCCCCAAGGGGTCGGTCCGTCACCCTAGGTGTCTCTGGGAACAGGGGGGTGCGATCTCCGAAGTCCCAGCTTCGGAGTGATTTTGGAGTGATTTTGGAGTCATTTTGAAATCATTTTGAAATCATTTTGAAATGACTCTGAAGTCCCTTCGAAGAGATCGCCAAGGACTTTGGAGAGGCTCCGGAGCTGTCAGCACAGTCCGTGCGCTATTAGCGCAGACTGCGCGGACTCCCCTCCGAAGTCCCTCCAAAGAGATTGGCAGAGACTTCGAAGCCACTCCGGAGTCCCTTCAGAGCGCTTCCAAAGTCTGCACTGATCTCTTTGGAGAGACCGGTGGCGAGACTCTGAAGTCTCTGCCAATCGCTTTGGAGGGACTTCAGAGTCTCGCCACCGGTCTCTCCAAAGAGATCAGCACAGACTTCGGAGGCGCTCTGAAGGGACTCCGGAGTGGCTTCGAAGTCTCTGGCGATCTCTTCGGAGGGACTTCAAAGTCACTTCGGAATGATTTTGAAATGACTCTGAAATCACTCTGAAGCTGGGACTTCGGGGCTCCCCCCCCCATGAGTGCATCCCCTCCCCCTAACCTCCTCTAGACCCCATTGCCTGTTTCCTGTGGAAACAGGCTCCCTTTAATCTGGATTTTCTGGCAGAAGACCCCATTGTAGACCCCATTAATGGGGTCTACAGAAAATCTGGATTAAAGGGCAGAAAGTACCTATTTGATCTGGATTTTCCCCACGGCAGTGGAAACAATCGGGTCCCAAATGGGTGCCATGGTGGAAATGGGGTCATCTGGCTCACACCCAAATGGGTCCTTAATGGGTGCAAAATTGGGTACTTTTTGACAGTGGAAAAACACCCTATGAGTACTTGTAGATCTGCATCTTTCCCACATCTGTACGCATTTGTATAGATCCGTACGTGACGAAAATCGGTTGCATATGGGATAACTACGGGACCTGTATGGATGTGTACAAATGTGTATGGGTGTCGGGAAGATGCGTACAGGCACATACGAATGTTGTCGACGTCCGTGTGTGCAGATTTGAATAAAAAAAATTGAACGAATAGATTTGAATTTGGTAAATTTGAATCAAATCTTGTTAAATTCTAATTTAAAGATTCAAATTAAATCGGATTTTTGGGTATTCGATTCAATTTGAATAGAATGTCAAAAAAAAATTCGTGCACATCCCTAATCAAGTCTATAAGGTCCTGGTGAGAAGAATCTGAGACTAATTCATGTTCTATTTCACAACGAATCAGTTATGGGAACAGATATGCGTAGGTGGTTAGGTTGCATGGAAGCCAAGATCCACAGTAATAAATAGGGATTAAAAGAGCTGGGACTATCAACGTGAGGCAGATTTTGAAATCAGTGGTATAGGCTGCATTTCTATGACCAAAAACGAAGTCCTTGGGATATCTGGGTGATAGTGTAGATGTATATGTCTGCATAGTTTTGGATGCTGGAACTCCCAGAGAACTGACAAGGCTGGACCATTTAAGCAGGACTCAAAGTGCACTAACTCCAACCCCACCCAGTTCTTGATAATCTTCCTCAGTTTGGGTCACTATGTTCGTACCTTTCTGTTTCTGTACTGAGACTCCTTCACAAGACTTTTTTAGTTCTCCACCCCTCTCCACCGTCACAACAACCCCTGCGCTCTGATGTGACTCAACAGCAGGATCCACCCACTGAAGTATGGTTCAGCCCCCTTTAGTCCCTGATCACAAAAATGGAAATTCCCCCATATGCTGCCTGCACTTCCTAACGCCACCATGGTTGCCACATCCCCAAGCCCTCCTCAGCCATTGCAAAAGGTAAGCCTCATGGGGAAGAAGAAGAAGAGGAGGAGGAAGAGGAGGAGCAGGAAGAAGAGGAAGAAGAAGAAGAAAAGAAGAAGGAGGGACTCAAAGCAGCTGACAAACCTTCTTTTCTTCTCCCCACAACAGACACCCTGTGAAGTAGGTAGGGCTGTGAAAGCTCAGAAAGAGAGCTGGCTTTGTGGAGGAGTGCAGAATTGTACCAGGGGACTATTAGATAGGAGTCCAAAACAAACAAGACCAAAGATGCTTTCATGATGTAAGACCAAATTTATGGGAACGGTTACATGATTGACAGAGCAGGCTGTAATGCAACATATTGAAAATACATGCGAGCTTCAGTGAGAATATGAGATCTGCTTGCATTTCAGCAGTGCCAAAGGCTCCTTTAGCTCAGACTGCATAATGCAGACAGATAATGATCTTAAGCTTTGGAGCGTAAACCCTGGAAATACAGTGCAAATTAAAAGGAACCATTTTTTATTTCATGGATCTGACTTTTATTTTCTTTCTTCTGTTTCTCTTAAAGTTAAAGCCCCAAATCCTTCTGAAAAGGCAGAGAGCAATGATTTTCCTGATCCTAGTGGGGAAAATGCCTTAGGTTTTTGTTGTTTTGCTTGCTTTGGCAAAGTATATTCCATCTCTGATGGGTATATTGTATCAAATTCAAAGCTCTGCACCTGAAGTACCAAGGTTCCTCTTTAATGAGGACTAAGAAATCTCAAACAGCAAAAGGACGGCCAACTGCTTGACAGAATGATCCCACCAAAACATTATGGGAAAGGAAAGGTAGTCCTGCCTCTGGACATAGAAACACAAACACATGAGATTACAGTTTCCAAGACAGCTTTTCCCTCCAGAGCCTGCGTGGCATTTATTTAGAGACTACATGTAAGCAGAGAAAACAAAGGCTGAGTCTCCACTTAACCAGCAAGGCAGCTTCTTTGTAACAGGGTGAAGGCATCAGGGTCCATTTCAGAGTGAGAAGGTGATCTTTGGAGCCCTTCTGTTGATGGCCACACCTGAAAATGTGAGGCATGATCACCAGAAGAGACTTTCTGCTGCTGTGAGACACAGCAGCAGAAGGTGTGTTATAGGACCCTTGGCCTATGCATGGAGATGCAGCCAAAGGGGTGCTGAATGGGGTGTCCACAATGTGGAGGAAGATGCCAGCCCACACCTTTGCAGTTCTGAAGCAGCCTGAGAAGGCACCAGAACCAAGGTGGGAAGTCATCCACAGAAGCCAACATGCCCATCCAAAGCTCTGGCTGTGTACATGAACAAAGCCTGGACACATACATGAATTGGCAACTGGAGACACACAACTTGCTGAAAGGGGGCACACCAAGCATCTCTCCCCTGTTCCCTGGGAAAGCCATCCCTCTTGGGATGACTGCTCCTGAAGTAGGGATGTATGGCAACCAATGATTGGCCTTAATCTGTCACATGGACTGTGGTCACATCTAAGGTTTAATCCAGCTTCAGTCCTTCAGAGAGAGAGAGAGAACACATCAGCAAAGTGATCAGTAATTTTCTTTCCACGTTATCTATCCCAAAGGTGAATTTTATGAGTTATTTAACACTGAAAGAAGGCAGCTTGTTGCTTCACTGATGTATTCTCTCACTCTGAAAGTGGACTGAAACTGGATTAAACCTTGTGACCACAGCCATGGATGAACACAAAACCAACACAAAAAGTGAAAATGAGCCTGGGACAGATCTAAGCTTGCTAGAAAAGCCCTTTAAAAACCAACACAGCAAACAACAGTGTCTGAACTATTCCTTAAAGGAAATGGAAAGATTCTCTTGGCTGTCAAAAGTAACTTCTAAAGGCAAAGGCATAACCTAAAAGATGACCAGTTCCTCAGTTTCAGCTCAGGGCCAGCCCTATGGAGGGCAGTATTCGCTCAGCTCTGCCATCTGTTTCAACAGTAACACATATTAAAGAAGAACCCACCGGATGCAGGATACCCCCACTTACCTCTCTAAGCAAAACGGTAGCCATTGTGGATATCAACAAACATCCTGCTTAACTTTCCCCATCAGCTCTCCCCCCCCCCCACCCCAGGACAAAACTGGGGATGTGACTGGTTTTGCTGTAGTTGCTGCTCATCAGATACCCACAGCCTGTAATCAGAGTTTTGCTTCCCTTGTGGGGATTTGAACTCATGGGCCGGTGCACAGTTAGATGTTATTATATGGTGCACCACCCTGCTGAGCCACTAGGTGGCTATAGTTCTTGGCTGACATGTTGCAGATCAGAAGTGTAGGATACGCTACATAATTCATTTGCCTTGTGTATGAATTTTCAACTGACAGGTATAAAAGGCTTTCCTTTTGAACACAAACAATTTATTAGGAAATATTAGCACTGGTATTGTTTTAAAGGATTTAATCCAAAGATTTCTATGTATTATGAATCTCTTAGATGTCTAACAGGCATACCATTTATTCTCAAGGCTTTCAGGTAATACTTATTATAGAGGTTCTTCATTACAAGAGTGTGTGGTTGAGTCAAATCTTTTCCATGTTTCAGACAATTTGCCTTGAGGATTTTAACTGATGCTGAACCTGATTGTCAGAGAGAACATTGGGGGCGGGGTGGGGGTGGTGAAGAAGATATTTGAAGGTTTTGTGGTATAGAATCCTTTCTATTTTCATGATTTGTATAGAAGTTCGCCAGTTTGTTAGTATTAACTTTTACAGCGAAAGAAGATAAACTTTTGTCTTCATGCTTATTTTTAGTGATTCTGTCACCCACATTGTGGCTGAGAATAATTCTTGTGCTGAAATCCTGAAATGGTTGGAAATGCAGAAAGTGAAGAATCCCTCAAACGTCAAGCTCCTTGACATTTCATGGTTGACAGCCTGCATGGAAGTGGGAAGGCCAGTGGATCCGGAGAAATTTCTTCTCCTTGTAAGTCAAGTAAATTCAATGAAAAAATAAATAAGTTGTGTAACTGCAAATCACTATTCAGGACTAGAGAAGTTAAATGAACGCTGATATTAAATTGGTTTCAGTTTAGGAGTTTAAACAGGGCTGCCTCCAGACTTGCAGAATAAATCCACAGTTAAAGGTAAAAGCGCAGCTTGCCTGCTGCACAGGGACTACTGATAAGCAGCTCTGTAGCTTCCCATCAGAAGCTGTGAGAGCTGAGTCGGCATGCAGACACATGATTTGAGGCAGCCAATCGCATTTGAGCTGCCCTCCTGCTCTCATCCTGCTCTTCTCGCCATTCTGCCTGGACTGGTGGAAAAATTCAAATTTTGTTTCTACTGCACAACAAGCGTCTTTAGATCAGCATTAAGGTAAATGCACAGTAGTGATTGGATAATGCTACGCCAGGTTAATGCATTGGTTGTCCTGTGTGACGCCCCGATCTCGCCTGTGTGTTCCACTGTGCAGTCTGGGCGCAGCCCTGCTCACTGAAGGGGAGATCAGGCCAGGCTTTCTTCAGTATAACCTTCTGTAGCCATCCAAAACACAGGCATTCAAACAGGATAAAGAATAATCCTACTGCATGTTTCCATGCGATGTTCTTCCTTTACCTCAAAATCTGGCAGAACCTTCCTAACAACGAGTACCCAGCACTGACTGGTCAACTCAAATGCTGATGTGAATGACATTGTGTCAATCCATACTGCCTCCTGAACTGGGCATCTGGTGCATGGTAATAAGAAAAAAACTGCACTGTTTGTGGGATGGGAAGCTCAAACATCGGGCAACCTATGTTGCTCCAGTGCCCACTCCACTGAACATGGGACCCCAAGAGCAGTATATCCTACTCTTAGGGTAAGTCTGGTATCATGGCTTTTGGGGTACGAGGTGACCACCAATGAAGCAGAGATGTGTGGTTTCCCTACACTCTTGTTGACCAAAGGTCACTCTATATATGTTGCGTAGATGCAGCCATTGATACAGTTTTACCTTAATGGCCAAGAGGTGCATACTAAAAACTAACCCAGATTGGCTTGTTCATGATCTTTCTTTGACTTGACTTGGTAAATGGTTGATTCCAACATTCATGTGTATCTGATTTCCTTATATGGGTCATAGGATTTTGGCCTGGAACCTAGGATTCCCTTCAAATCCCCACTTGACCATGGAAGCTCACTTTATGGGCTCGGGGAAGTCATTCCTAGGATTGTTGTGAGGACACCCAGAAGCATGTTATAAGCCAATTCTGTCTGATTGTGGAAGCAAAGAGTTAGTGCCTGCCCCAGAAAGTGTTTATCTTGAATCCCGACTCTCATATAGATCTGAAAAAGGCATCCCAACTCTGCTTTTCTTCTTTTATAATTTGTGTTCCAGCTTCATAGGTAAGCCCTTCCCCCGGCTCTCAAGATAGCTGTAACCTACACAAATGAGATCTCAGTAGGAAGATTCGACAAATGAGCCAAATGGATAATGTGGTTATGTGGCTAATGTACATTCAGGATCATTTAAGATGATTTATGAAACCTTATTAAAGGTGAACTCAAGCATGCTAATATTCCCAAATCCACTTCTTTTCCAGAAGCGAAATGGACAGCATGCTTAGCAATACATCTTGCATTTCAGCGTAAAGCCATGAGCTCTTGAAAACATGCTCTAGGGCATTCCTGGGTATCCAAATCAAGATATTGTATTAATTGTCCTACCCATGAATACTGACTGTCAAATACTGGAGAACGGGCAAAGTAGTTTGAATTAGGGATGTGAATGAATGGCTTTTTGGAGTAACAAATCAAATTTTAGAAAATTTGTATTCATTCAAATAGATCCCCTTTGAATGTGGTAAGATTCTATTCGATATGAATGTATTTGTACAGATTTTTATGAAATCTGATACGAATGCATATGTATCCGATACGTATCCAATCCATATCCCCAGTTTAATGCATGTCCAAACTATTTGTAAGAATGTTCTGAAACATTTGTATTCATACAAATGTTAATGTATGAATGTCATACCATTCGATTCATGTACAAATGACCAAATTTGTACGAATAACGAATGTTACGAATATTTGTGCACATTCCTAGTCTGAATATGTTCACAAAATAAAAAGCCAGACCTAGAATCAAACTGCAAAAATTTGTCCACTAGATGGCGGTGTTGCCTTCAGTCACTGAGCATTGTACAGCGCTTGTATTTTTAGCAGCTGCCACCAATGAATTTGTGAAGGAAAAGATTATTAAAAATAGATGTTAAACCTAGTCTGCTCCGCACTGTCATTTGCTTTTACAATAACCATCATTGCATACTGACTAAAATCCAGCAAGGGAAATGACACAATTTGTGACTACTCCTATCCAATCTGAATCTGCGCCTGTGAAAGAAACTCCCAGATGGATGTGAAATTCTCTTTTTTGTTCAGATTTTGCTCATTTCCTTACTCTTTCCTTAACAATTGCCCCTTTCAAAGTGTTCCCTTGCGATCTGGTTTCAGACTCCACTCCTTAGCTCTTGCTTCCTTTATAACTAAGCCAGTTTGGCTCAGTTCTGATGTACAGTAAGGCAAATTCAGTGCACATGCTGTTGCCACTGGCTGTGGAAATCTCCCTTGGCCTAGAGAATCCCCCCCACCCACAAATGGTTTAGGTTGAGTAGGTTGAAATGGAGCAGGCTGGTGTCCATGCTCAGCCTGGCCTATCTTCAAAGCTGGGGGGGAAGATTCCTGGAACCAGAGTGCTGGAGACACTTCAGGGGTGCCCTGGTTGGAAATTGGCCTGTGGTTTGCTTCTGCTGACACTTCCTATCTAGGTGTTGGCGGCAGGGGCTGAGAGACAGCCTGGCCTGCACTAGCATTGATCTTTAGTGATCTCCACAAATGAGATGCAGTAGTAGCAGGCAAGATAAGTTGCAGGTGGTAGCTCCTTTCCTATGCCTGCAGCATGCCATGGGGTTTTCAAAAATGCTGGCAAACCAGTTTGGTGCAAGGGAAGGGTCTCCCTGGGGATTCCCCTTATAGGAGACCACTGCTCTGCAAACACTGCCACCGAGGGAGACACTATGTACCCAGCATCCCTTTGGCACACCTCAAATGGTTCGGTGCAGATGTTGCCTAACACTATTTCACAGACTGATGGGACAGAGCTTAGGCCCTTTCTGCACTTATGTCTAATTCGATTTAAGGAAACTCCTAGTCCAGCCTTCTCATCAGCATGTTAATGTGGATTAAGGTGCCCCTGCCCCCTGCTGGTCTGGCTCTGTCTGCACTGGATGGATCCAGGGGTGCTTCCACATTTGCCGCCGGGAAATGGATTTAACAAACTCCATTTCCTGGCAATCCGGCCTCCTGAGGATCCACTTCTATTTTGGATGGATCCGAAGGGCCCTTGCACATCTGCACACATGCAGGGAGGCCGCGGGGAGGCCAGATTGGGCGGCTGGATCACCTGGGTGCTGCGTGGAAGCTGCAGCACCCATTTGAAAGGGCATCCAGCCTCCTGCGCCACCAACACTGCCCCCAGAGCTGCGGGACTGGAGCAGTGAGCTGCCAGTCACTGCGGCACGCGAGGGAGGGACTTCTGAAGCAGGCCATCCTGCTTTCGCCCCTCCCAACATGGTGGCCACTGGGACACCTGTCCCTTTGCCTGGCCATGTGTGGAAGCGTCCTGCTTCTGCACACATCCAGGCAAAGTGACGGATAGAAGACTTGATTTTTCAGGTCTTCGTTTTAATCCAGATTTCGGAAGCAAGACCTGTTTTTAAGATGGATTTTGCATGCTGAAATGCGGAAGCAGCCTCCACAAAGTGTCTCCAATCCGGACTGCAGCGTGGAAGCTACCCAAGGTGTTTTTAATCTGTCTTGGGGTGTGTGTGTGTGTTAAACCAGTTTCCGCAGCTAGTGTGGAAACACCCCAGATCCAGATCTAGAGGTCTCTAATCTGGCTCTTTAGTTGACCCATATAATCAGGTTCACAAGGAGACCAAGGGCCTTGTTCCTGAAAATGAGAAAATGCTATTTGTGTGTGTGTGTGTAATTTTCAGCACACCTTGAAACAGAACTCCCAGGCACCAATAGAGATGTGTGTGTAGGTGTAGGTGGTTGTGAAGTTTGTGTGAGCTTCACAGCCATGGGGAGGTCATAGGGTGGACCAATGCTGTCAGATGGCATTGATCCAGCCCACACCTCCATGTGATCTGGATCAGTGGGCCCACCTAGCTCTTCCGGACTCACTGATCTGAATTACATGGTGGTAAGTGGAGAAAGAGCCTGAATTTTCTAGAGAATGCATGGGGGTTTGCAAGAAATTGTTCTGCAACCTTTTTTTTCTTTATGGTTTAAGGTGAAAATGCTGTAAAAGTCTCATGTATGTTCAGCCCTCTACAAGTAGCCTAATTAACACTGGTGTTGAGTGAACTTTGTGTAATTTAGGAACACATCAAAGTAACAAGGACTTCAATGAAATAAAACCAATGAAAACATGCAGAGGGCAGAAAATACTTTCACTGAAACAAGTTTAAACTGGTCCATGACGTTTTGCTACCAGAATGGTCTTTGTGCTTTTTTTTTTTTTTTTGCCTTTAGGAATTAAAAAAAAGAAAAGAAAAAGATGAAATAAAGGTTAATTGGTTTTTAAGGGCTTTCAAATTAATTTTGTGGTAATTTAATTGGAGCAACATGAAGCAGAAATTTGTTTTACCATGATCAGCTAATTTTGGATATGGGTCAATGACAAAATAACAGACTGCGAGGAGTGTGGTCTTGCCCGCTGGGGAACACTAAGTGATAAAGGGCAAATCCAGGGAACTTGCAATGAAACGATGCCGGGAATCAAAAAGGTAAGTATGAGCATTCTTGGAATTTCCATGCCAAGTACCAAAGTGCCAGAAAAAGGGTAGCATGTAGGCATGGGAAAATATTCTCTTCACCTATGTTTTATGACCACAGTGCCAAAATTAGGGATGTGCCAAAATGGTTCTATACGAAGTAGATTAACACGGAAAAGCAGAGGGCTGGTTTTGGAATGACCCCCTTGAAAAGTTTGGGGTTTGATTTGAAAGCAAACAGGCATGGGGAAGTTAGATGAACTGTACATCTATTCAAATCCCCAACGAATCATATTTCAGTCTCCCACAAGGCACATTACGGCCTCCCCTTTCCCCAGTTACATTATAAGAGACTCTTGGTTATATCTTGGCTTCTCCCCTTCCCCAGACTGCACTTTGCCAATTCCCCTTCAGGTCCATGGGGCCTCACCTAGTGCACACAGGGCACCATCAGTCTGCTATTGCCAGTCATAAAGTTTGGGGAAGACCACGGTGGCTGGCAATCTTTTTCTTTGAGGTCAACTAGGCCTTCTGGAGTGGAGAACTACAGGTCCTCCTAGAAAGCATGTGGATTTGCATATGAAGATCTCAAACATGACTGAGAAGTTAAAAGACCAGGTAGGGAACAGACATGTAGACATCCATACACTAGTCCTTGACTTCAGAAGGCCTAGTAGGCCTTGTAGAAGAAGGATGTTAGAATTTGCTACCAGTAGATGTGGTGATAGCAACCAGCCTGGATATTTTTAACAAAGGATTAGACAAATTCATGAAGGACAAGGGTATCAATACCTACTAGAATGGATGCTTAGGGAACTGCCTCCAGATTGGAGAGTCCCTCTAAAGGCCATTTGTAGGGAGTCAAGAACAGGTGAAGGTTTGCTTTTGTCTTCTGCTTGAGGATCCCCAGAGATAATTGATGGGCTACTGTGTAAAACAGAATACTGAACTTGAAGGTCTGTGGCCTTTTCCAGCAGGGGTCCTCTAATGGTCTTGTGACCTTAGCTGCCATAGTCTTCTCTAGACAGTGAGACTGGAAACAATGGACTAGTGAGAGCCTGTGGGAACCAGGAAAGTTCTGAATGGGAGGGATGGTAGCCCAGGGGTTGGCAAGATGTGGGGAAGAGAATAGGTTAAGGTGGATTGAGGGGGAGAAGGGTTGAAGACCATTCATTGAACAGATTCTAGATCCATGCACAAATTGTGTGCTATAATAGAGCTTTTGAGTTTGTTATGAACTGAATTGTCAGTTTCTGTTTGTGTTCATTACTATATTTCTCTGAATTTGTACAGTGGCATTTGATCTGTTATCCACTTGGGCATTTTCCTTCTGAACAGCACTAACCGCCCACCTAGCCACCCAAAAAATTCATGTTTCAAAGTAATATATTATTGCTACTAGTTTTACATTATTTTGAAATTGCACAAGCTGCCTTGAGTGTCATGAGGTGGCATGAATAGGTAAAAATGAATAAAAAGTAATCAAATAATAACAACAAATAATAAATAAAAATAATAAATCTATATCTTTTTAAAACCCTAGGGCAGTCTACTATGATGGTTACAAATATAAAGGTTCATGCAGCTGATGATTCTCAGTTTTGAAACAAATCTGGACTTCAAGCAGTAGGGGTCACACGCTAGAGCTGTGTAAAATCCATTTCAAAAGTTTTGTAAAACTTGTAAAGCATTTTGTAAAGCATTGCTTTTCTATGGGAGGTGGTGAAACAGTCATAATTGCATAGTTTTAAAAATAAATAGCAAGAGGTGAGCCTGAAAATTAATTAGTAACCAATATAACCAACAAAAAAGCAATTTGAACACGGATTCTGGCAGTCCCCACTTCACTGGCTTTAAATCGCTATCAACCCCTCTGCTGTCCCCACTCAAAATGGTTCAGAATCACATTAGGGAAAGGGAATCTTTTCTTCCTCCCTCTTGCCAGCCAGGGCCCCACCCCCGGCCTGCCAATTGGATCCCACAATGACGTGGTGGAGGGTGGGGAATAGCAGCTCCCCCTCTCCTCTCCTCTCCTCTCCCCTCCCCTCCCCTCCCCTCCCCTCATGCTTTTGCAAAAGATGTGACCCGGGGAAAGAGAGAAGCAAGGCAAAGGGGGCACCTCCAGTGTGTGCTCCTGCCAGTCCTGCGCATACACATGCACACACAAATGCACACACCCCTTCCTCCCCTTCACTCTCCTCCCCTCCCCATTGCCAGCAGCACTGGCTGGTATAAACACACACACATAAACTCAGGACTGGTGTTTTTCCGCTTCTCCGCAAATGCCCGCAAACCTCCTTTGCCTTGCTGAGCCTGGGCAGTTGCAGAGAAGTGAAAAGGGGCAGCAGAGAGAGAGCTGTGTGCCCGCTCACCTGGCAAGGAGAAAGCGAGAGGAAGTGTAAAATGAAACTTTGTTATCTTATCAGTGTGAAGTGTGGAGTGGGTGAATTGCTACATCTTATCAGGCTGAATTGTTACTTCTCTGCTGAATATGGATCTGGCACTTTAACAAATATCGCAAGGGGCTGGTCCTTGTGCAGGGTTAAAGCCCACCTGTTTCATGACGTATTTGCCCCAATACTGCTGTAGCGTTCCCACAGCAATAAGGAAGAAGCGTTTTAAAAGCAAAAACAGAAAAAAAACACTTGAAAAAACAGGTGTTTATTTTGTTTTTTAGCCAAATAATCCTCAGAATGCCCCTGAAATGGATCGGTAATGGGGACAGAGAGAATCCAAACTGTTTCTAAACCGTTTTTAAATGCCAATGGGAACTGGGCCTTAGGGTATGATCAGAAAGGGCTTTTTTCAAATGCCCACACCTTATTGGCCACCGCTTGCCCAGGTTTCCGTGGCTCTGATTGGTTGCTTGCTGGCAGCATTTGTTCCCATGCTGGGTTTGGCTAAATTTCCCTCCTCTGTGTGTCTGTCTAATGTAAGTGACAGAAAGAATCCCCTTTAGTCTTATTATTCCCAGTGTGAGGAAAGGGCAGTCATTGCGAGGCATCAGGGTGCAGTTGGGCACAAGCAGGAATAAAATGTCTGATGCCCCTGACTCCAGTTCTTCCAAGGGGCACCTCTTTAAGCGTGCCTGATCATACCCTCAATGTCATCAGGTTTTTTTTTTGTTTTTTACTATTAGCAGAGGAAAGTAGCTGTCTCAAGCAACAGGTGATGGGAGCAGAGGAGTGACATGCTGTATCATAAACAGCCTGACATAGGCTCCTTAAAATAGCCTGTGGCCCTCAAATACTCTCTGTGCAGTTTTCCACTATGCTTCCACCACTTGGGTAAGCAGGCGCTGCTCAGCATCACTGCCTCTTTCCATAGTGGTCACTTATTTCCCACTGCCCACCACCACTTTAGGGTATGTGTAGCCTCACTTGCAAAGGCTAACCAGAGTAACGAATTACACTTTGGTTCTTATAGAATGTGAGCTGGGTACGGCTCAGTGAATCCATCTCTGTGTAACTGCTGTTTTTATAAAAATAAAAATGGAAGTAAAAATAGCGGACTGAACACAGCCAAGAACGTGGCCTCAGATCACTGGAAATTCCCAGCGTTTCTTAGCAATTCAGTTGGAGCTCCAGGACCTTGCAGGATACGTCCCTTTCCCTTTATGTCCCTTCTCCAATTCCAGCAATTACCTTCTAGTGGCTGTATTTCTTTTTTATTTTGCTGTTACAGTCCTGCCTTACGGCCTAACAATTTCCCTGGCCAGTTCTATTTCAGTTCTTTCCTGGCTATCTCACTTTGTTACTCCCTGTCAGTATCTAAATTTGGCTGCCTCTCATTCAGCTTGCCTCTGAAAATCTGTCTTGGGGTTGACTGAAAACTTGTCTGACTTTGAAACCCTTCCTTTCCCTCTGCTTCTCTGAGTTATTTAGTTCCAGTATTCTTCTCAGCCAATTCATCTCCCAAACAAATCGGATTGGCTGCTTGGGAGTCTCTACAACCCAGAGACTGACACATAAACATGTAGGCTTGGAATTTCTTTCTCTAAAACTTGGGTTGGATTCAGCCCATTGTATGCAATTAAGAAAGATCTGCGCAGGTGCGCCTGCACTTGCAGGATGTGTTTACATGCTAGAAACACCCCCTGCCTGCCCAGAAGTTGCCTAATTGCATGCTACCTGTGGAGCAAGAAATCGTGATCCACAAGCTTACAAACCTTTAGCAAAGACATAGATTTATATTTACTCTTAGTTCTTTTCTAAGTAGTTCAGCTCATTTTCTCCCCTCCTCAACAGCGCAGTGTGATTGGCCATCCTTTTTTTATCGTTATCAGCTTTGAGCCTTTAGGCACTTACTTTACATCCATGACAGGGTCCTTCAGGGTTCTTTTCAGAGCCTCTTCCTACCACAGTAGTGCAAATCAGAGAGGCTCAACCCATTGCTGTATGCTCCTTCTGCACAGAAGGGAGTGTAATCCAGATCAGAAGTCCTGTGATTTGAATTACTACTAGTAGTCAAAGTGCATCAACTAAACATGTTCTCAGGAGCTCCAAGACTAGGAATATTCATTCCTAGCTGTTGGAGCCCTCAGAGACTGGCCTTCAACTTTTTGTGAGATTTGGGGCTGGTGTGAGTCAGCATCACCACGCAGATGGTGCCATTCCAGACTATGCTTTGCCATGGCGCGGACCAGAGGACCTTAATGGTTCACACCCTCATTTGGATCATGGCCAGGTAAGTGCACAAAGGCCTTTTGTTTCATGACTTTTTTGTTTTCATCCAGGGTTCAGCCTCCCCAAAAACATTTGCATAACTTGCCAAAAACTTTAATCTACATAGAACATAAGAGAAGCCCTGCTGGATCAGGCCACAGCTCATATAGTTCAGCATCCTGTAGCGCACAGTGGCCCGCCAAATGCTCATGGGCATCTCAAACAGAGAAAAGAAGAAACCTTTTCCTGCTCTTGAATCCCAGCAAATGGCATTAGAAGCATCCTGCTTCTGCACCCCCCCCCCAGCCTGAGAGATGTATCTGTACTAGACATTCATTCTAGTAGCCATTGATACATCTGTTGTCCATAAATTTGTCTAACCCTACCTTGAAGCGATCTAGACTGATAGCTGTCACCACCTCTTCTGGCAGCACATTCCATAACCCAATGACCCTCTGGGTGAAGAAATACTTCCCCTTGTCGGATCCGACTCTCCTACCCATCAGCTTCATAGAGTGCCCCCTGGTTCTAGTGTTGTGTGATAGAGAAAAGGAATTTTCTCTATCCACTTGGTTGCCCACTCATCCAATGCTAAGAGATCCTTCTGGAGCTCTTGGCAATCTCTTTCATTTTTTACTACCCTAAATAATTTAGTATCATCAGCAAACTTTGATATTTTACTATGTACCCCTTCTTCTAGATCGTTGATGAATAATTAAAAAGCATTGGTCCCAACACTGAACCTTGAGGGACCCCACTTTTTACCTCTTTCCACCCTGAGAATTTGCCATTTATTGCTACTCTCTGCTTTCTGCCCTTAAGCCAATCACAAATCCAGGACAGAACCTGTCCTTTTATTCCATGGCTGATGAGTTTACTATTATTTATTTATTTATTTATTTATTTATTATTTACATTTATGTCCCACCCCATACCCGAAGGTCTCTGGGTGGGTTACAACCTTAAAACAACAGATTAAAACAGAATATACATTAAAAGACTTTAGCAATTCAACACTCTAAAACAATACACGTTATGCTTAACATGACAGTGTCTGACCCTGGTGGGAAATATAATCAGCTCAGCCAAAGGCCAGGAAAAAAAGGTGCGTCTTCACCGCATTCCTAAATATATATAAGGAAGGGGCAAGACGCACCTCGGGGGGGGGAGGCTATTCCATAGTCTAGGGGCCATCTCAGAAAAGGCTCTCTCCCGGGTGCCCACCAGCCTTATTAATGAAGGTGGTGGGACAACCAGGAGTGCCCCACCATTTGATCTTAAGGCATGGGCAGGTCGCTATGGGAGAAGGTGTTCCTTTAGATATTTGGGGCCCAAGTCATTTAGGGCCTTATAAGTCAGAGTCAAAACCTTGAATTGGGCTCGGTAGCGAATTGGCAGCCAGTGCAATTCTTTTAAAACCGGTGTGATGTGCATCCAGCTAGATGTTCCGGTCAGCACTACTGGTTTACGTTTATCCACATGTTTATTGACACTCTCAGAGAATTCCAATAAGTTTGTGAGGCATGATTTACCTTTGCAGAAGCCATGCTGGCTTTTGTTCAGCAATGCTTGCTCTTCCATGTGCACACTAATTCTGTCTTTAATGATGGTTTCCATCACCTTACATGGAAGCGACGTTAAGCTAACTGGTCTGTAATTGCCTGGATCACCCCTGGATCCTTTTTTGGAGATTGGTGCAACATTTGCTACCCTCCAGTCCTCATGTACAGAGCCTGATGTTAGGGAAAGATTATATATTTTTGCTAGAAGGTCGGCAATTTCACATTTGAGTTCCTTAAGGACTCTTGGATGAATACCATCTGGTCCCGGTGACTTGTTGACATTTAGTTTATTGAAACATACAAGGACCTCTTCCTTGGTTATCTCTGTCCAGTTTAACTCTTCAGAAAATACGGGCTCAGCTACTGGCATGTATCCTATGTCCTCCTCCGTAAATATGGAGGCAAAGAATTTGTTTAGTCTCTCTGCAATTTCCATGTCTTCTTTAATTATCCCTTTCTATCCTTTACCTCTAATGGTCCAACTGCTTTCCTGGTTGGATTCCTACTTCTGATATACTTATAGAAGTTCTTGCTATTTCTTTTGAATGTTTTTAGCAATGTGCTCCTCAAAGTCTTTCTTAGCTTTCCTAATGGGCATCTTGCATCTCTGTTGCCAGTGTCTATGCTCTCTCCTGTTCTCATTTGGACAAGTCTTCCATTTTCTAAATGAACTCCTCTTGTTTTTAATGACTTTGTTTACTGCGCTTGTGAACCACATTGGTTTCTTCTTGGACATAGAAGTCCCCTTTCTTCTTCTAGGTATGCATTCTAGTTGCACTTCCATTATTGTGGTTTTTAGTAGTCTCCATGCATTTTGAAGTGATTGAACTCTTTTGACTTTCCCTCTCAATTTCCTTTTTACTAATTGCCTCATTTTGGGGAAGTTTCCCTTATGAAAGTTTAAGGTCTCTGTGTTAGACTTTATTAAGAACTTACTCCCTGTATTTAAGTTGAAGGTTATTGCATTGTGGCCACTGTTCCCAATTGGATCAGCCACAGTGACATCCTTTACTAGGTCCTGAGCATTACTTAGGATCAAGTCCAGGACTGCCTTTCCCCTGGTTGGTTCCATGACCATTTGCTCCATGGAACAGTCATTTAGCAGGTCTAGGAATCTTCTCTCTCTCTCCTGAGTTGAACAGGAGTTCACCCAGTCTATGTGAGGATAATTGAAGTCCCCCATTAAAACAACCCTGTCTTTATGGGATACCTCCTTTTCCAATTGTTGATCTCCTTCAGGTGTTTGGTTGGGAGGACGGTAGCATGTCCCTATTGTTAGGCTTCCTTTTTGTCCTGGTATTTTTACCCACATTGCTTCCATGGAAGAGTCAGACTCACCTAGACATTCCAGTTCATAAGATTCTATCTCTTCCTTAATATACAAGGCTACACCACCTCCATGTCGCCCTTCCCTGTTTTTCCTGTACAGTCTGTAGCCTGGGATGACTGTATCCCATTGGTTTTCAATGGTCCATCTAGTTTCAGTTATGCCAATAATATCAATCCTATTTTCCATAACTAAGCTTTCTAGCTCCCCTATTTTGGCTCAAAGGTTCCTGGTGATTACAAATATACATTTATATTCACTCCTCTGGTCCAGATTCTGCCGTCAAGGAAGATGTGAATCCTTATACTGCCTCTTGCGTTGTTCTAATCCCCCACTTTGCTCAGCATTATCTGCATATTTCCAGTCCTCCTCACTTGAGGGTGCACTCTCCCGAACCGGATGCTGCCCAGCTCCTGTCGGCTTTCCCCTAGGGATCAGTTTAAAAGCTGCTCTGTACCATGACCACTAGCTCCTCCCTGGCACTGTCTACTAACCTATCTAGGTGCCACGTGATGTCTGCAACCTTCGCACCATAAGGCAATTCACCATGCTGTCAACACGCCCATCACAAACCCGGCTCTCTGTACTCCTGATAATCGAATCGCACACTACAAGAAGCCCCCCCTCCTGCTACCCATCGAGGGCTATCCTTGGTGCAAGAGGATACAGGCACATCCACTGAGGAAGGGGTCCCGACTAAGGGATCCTGTCCCTCTTCCTCGGTTTGATGTCCTCCCTGCCTGAGGCCTCCACTCTCCGAGTCAGCTGGAGGGCTGCTTGTCGTGGAGTGGGATGCTCCTATCGCATCCCTGAAGGCCTCATCCTCAGCCCTGTTATCTCCTCCAGGTCCGCTTTAGGGTAAAAGCTCCTTTCTACCTTGGTTATTTCAGTGTTTCAGAAAATCTATTTTTAGGTTGGATAATGCAGAAAGAAAATGGCTTGCCAATATTCTGATGGTTTTTCTTAACTTGCCATAGGTGGATTAAAACTGGTGTAGCTGGACCTTAAGTGTCAACTGATTTTTGAAAATGATCTTCAGATGAATGTCATCCTGTCTTTTGCCTCAGGCAGCAAAATGCCTGCAACCACCCTTGAGTTGAACATGGATGCAATCACAGCAAAAAATTATGTGTTCTCCAGATGTGGCATTCCTGATTAGTGGCTGGGGTAGCTATGAGACAGCTGGGCAGACCAAATCACTTGCTATACTCCAGTCCTACCAGCTTCATTGTGCTGGGCAGGTGTGATTGAGACTCAATGGATGTTACAGTCACACACCCAATGCTGTCTATCCTTTTATACTGTGACAAGGAACCCTATCACAAGTAAGTATGATTGTAAGAACATAACAGAAGCCCTGCTTGATCAGGCTACAGCCCATTTAGTATTGCACCCTGTCCCACATAGTGGCCCAGCAATTCCTTATGGGGATTCTTAAGCAGAAGGCAAAGGCAAAATGCTTACATGCTCTGCACTCCCAGCAAATGGCTTTCAGGGGCATCCTGTCTGTCTGTCTGTCTGTCTGTCTGTCTGTCTGTCTGTCTGTCTGTCTGTCTGTCTGTCTGTCAAACCTGAGGAGAGTATCTAGACATCCATTCTAGTGGCCATTGACACACTTGACCTTTCTTAAAGCTATGCAGGCTGGTTACTGTCACCACATTTTCTAGTAGTAAATTCCATAAATTGATGATCTCTGGATGAAAAAAATACTTCCTCTTTTCAGTCCTAATGCTCCTGTCAATCATCTTCATAGAATGCCCCATGTTCTAGTGTTGTGCCATAAAGAGAGAGAGAAAAAATTCTCTATCCAACTTTTCCATACTGTGGATGATTTTACATACCTCATTCAGGTCACCTCTTAAATACTGCTTCTGCAGGCTGATTTTGTAAATGAGGTGTTCCTGCCTTTGATCATTCTGGTTGCTCTCTTCTACACCGTTTCCAGTTCCACAATATCCCTTCTGAGGTGTGCTGACTATAATTGTACACAATATTCCAAATGTGTTAGAGGTTGGAGGTTGCAGGTTAAGTGCTGTTTCTTGTGCACTGACTGAAGAAAAAGAAGAGTTGGCTTTTCTACCCCACTTTTCTCACCCATATAAGGGGACTCAAAGCAGCTGTGAGAGCTCAGAAGAGAGCTGTGACACGCCCAAGGTCACCCAGCTGGTTTAATGGAGAAGTGCAGAAACAAACCCAGTATTTCCAGATAAGAGTCTGGCTCCTTAACCACTAGACCAATCTGGCTCATGTTTGATGGGCTCTGGGACTGAAGCCCACACCTTGAAACAGTTTAATTGGTGGGAATTTGAGACTGGCCATCCTGAAAGCCTGTCAAACTAGTTTTGGCTGTGAAATGCAGGTATGGCCACTATTACTGAGACTATGCATTTTTTCTCGAAGCATGCTTAAAGGGGTTAAATTCTTTTCCAGGCCATGTTGATAGTAGGGCTCATTCTGCACTGGACCTTATTTTGGATTGTATCCCAGAATAGACTCCTGTCATCCACAGGCTGGTTTGGACTACAGCAGGCCCTGCCTGCTTCTACTGCATAAAGCTGTTGAAACTGAAGTACTTAGAAGCTGTAACTACATAAAGTTAAGAGTTGACTTTACCCCTAACCATTTCCATACAGCACTAATGTTGTCTTCTTTTTCCAAGCTGGTGTTGTGTGTCAGGCAGCCCCATTTAGTTGCAATATGATGTCTACAGTTTAAAATTTGCCATTAAAGTATAATTCACAGATTATATTATTACTGAGTCTGAATAATTCTGTTGCAACCTACTGAATCCCTTTGGGCTATTTGCTGGGGCAGGCTCAGGCACGCACACTGTAATTTTCTTCCTTTCAAAACACACAGTGAAAATTACTAGGAAACTATGCTTACTACCACTGTTATAAATTATGCTAATATGAGTACCATTGAATAGGTAAATGAATTTCTAGTCTCCACTGGATCATATTTAATGGCAAGTTTCAGATGCAATAATATTTGCATAAGAGCTTGCCTAATGCAGCAAAACTCTTTTGTCCCACATGAGCCATCCTCATTCCCCCACCCCTTTGAATGGGTCCATGCAGAGGAAGTGAAACCCAAGTGAGTGCTTTTTTCAAACCAAGATGTTCTATAAATTGAGCTTGTGAATCACACTTAATAAGAAAGGAAACAGTACAAATGCTCACGACATGTGGCATGAATTCTTGGCCAAACTCTATGATTTTCTCACAGGGGAACCACTTAAGACGCCAGCCACCCTCTGGTTCACTTAATGATTCTTTTACTGGTCAGCAGGGGTTCACTCCACCATCAAGGACAGCATCAGTTCAGCATGGAGGCTGTCCAGTGTTTGTGAAGAAGCACTGTGCCAGCAGTAGACACAGGGCCAGGATGGCCCCACTGTTGCTGGTTGCACAGAAGACAGACTTTCAGCAAGCGTTGCTTGGCTCTTCTGTGTAAGTATTTATGGAGAAGGAGCCCTTTCCTTCTTTTCACTTGGATGTTCCTGACAGTGGGACCATCACAAAAAGCATCGGCACGGAGAAGGTTAAAGCTAGTCAAGAAGTTTGAATGTCACAAATACTTGTTCACTAGGGATGTGCATAGTTTTTTTTTTTTTTTGTATTCAATTTGTTTGGATCAAATGCAAGAAAATTTGAATTTTGATCCCCTTTGAATGTAATAGGATCCGAATTTGGTACGTATGTTCAATCCCATACGAATCCCACACGAAGGTTCATACGAATGTATTGAGACTTTCAATCTGAATTCGAATGTCAATCTTAGAATGTGCCAACATTCGATTTTAATTCAAAAGTTGTACAAATTTTGAATTTTACGAATATTTATGCACATCCCTCTTGTTCACATCCCTACTCTGCATGCTCTGAGATGGAGCATGTGCACACTGTGGTGCTGCCTCCACTCTTGAGCAGCCCAAAGGCATGCAGGGCAGTCGTGATTGTAAAATCTGCTCCACAACTTTACCAGGAGCATCTAGGCTGGCATGCATAGGTATTGCTATGGTAATGCAGACGGTCTGGGATGGGACAGTCTGCACTTCGAGGGCCTCGAGGTAAGTGGAGCTTAATTTTGGCATGGTGCTGGCATCCACAATGCAAATGCTGGCCACTGTCCTGGAACTTAACACTGTCCCATAGAACACTGTCCCATGCATGTTAAGTGTGAAAAAGCCTTTGTTGTTTCTGACTTGTACTCCCCCAGGCAATTATATGTCACATAGTGTAGCGGATTTGGACTCGAATCAGATCACTTGTCAGGCTCAGAGAATAGCTGGACAGTCATTCAGACAAGTAAATCCAGAGACAAAGTATTTCTTTCCTCACTGGAAGGTTCAGCAGCTTTATTTCAGAATCCTTTCTTTTTTTTTTGTTATTTTTTTATCCATTTTTTATTTTCATTAATATATTTCCAATAATAATTATGTGCCATTACACTAATTTTGAAAGACTTTTCCATGTGACTTCCTCCGTTCTCTGTTCTTCTTCTAGTTTTTTACATTTTGCTCCCTTCATTTACTTGTTACTTTTTTCTCCTACATGCCGAAGACTTCCGTCAAGATGCCCAGTCCCCGAAGAAATTGTATAAAAAGTCCCCAATCTTCTATAAACTAATTCACTGTTTTATCTTTTAATAAATTTGTCAATTTATCCATTTCTGCCATCTCCATCAATTTGATTATCCATTCCTCTTCTGTAGGTAATTCTTCTTGCTTCCATTTTTGTGCATATAGCAATCTGGTAGCTGTTACCATATACAATGTCAAGATCTTTACCTCGCTTAAACTTTCATCAACAATGCCCAATAGAAATAATTCTGGTTTAAAGTCAAAATTAATATTCAAAATTTGTGGTCATTTCCCCCCTCTGTCTAGGTGAGTGAAAGATGTTCTACAAAGTCATGCTTATATCCAATGGAACCTGCAACATCAACAATTGTGTCACAATATGCGTGCCAAAGGAAGACAACTTTAAATAATTGCAACAAAATGTTCACGGTAGGTTATGATGATGATGATGATGATGATGATGATGATGATGATGATGATGATTGATGATGACGATAATGATGATGATGTAAAAACAGCAGTTACACACAGCAAACAAAATCACTATGCTGGATTTCATATTATATCACTTCCTAAGCACCTAGGACTGAGTGATGTATTGGCAAATTATGCGAGCAGACCCCAGTAAAGTGGCTTTTTGTAGCTGGCAAATGGATATTTTGTCAATTCCAATGGTTTTAGGTGCCCACTGAGATCTTTTGGCACCGTGCCCAGTGTGCCGAGGATGACTGGGACCACTTTCATTGGTTTTCGCCAGAGTCGCTGAAGTTCAATTCTCAGGTCTTCATATCTGGTGAGCTTCTCCAACTGTTTCTCCTCAATTCTGCTGTCATCTGGAATAACAACGTTGATGATCCACACCTTCTCTTTCTCAACAATTGTAATATCAGGGTGTTATGCTCCAATGTTCTGTCAGTCTGAAACAGGAAGTCCCAAAGTAGTTTTGCCTGTTCATTTTCAACAACTTTTTCTGGCTTGTAATCCCACCAGTTCTTTGCCACTGGCAGATGATACTTTTGGCACAAGTTCCAGTGGATCATTTGTGCTACAGCATTGTGTCTCTCCTTGTAATCAGTTTCTGCGATCTTCTTGCAGCAGCTGAGTATATTTGTAGTAGCACTTCATGACTATAATATTTTCTGACCTTGAGAATTTCTGCCACTTCCTTGTTTGGAATTTTGTTCCTGTAGCCCACTTGTTGATGGTTGCCCAAGTTCCTTAGCAACCACCGCAATCCTTTCTATCCTGGGCAACGACCGAGCCAGCAGAGACTTCTTTTTTGTTTGTGTCTCCATTGTGTGGCTCCTCTGCTTCAACCACTCTGGCATGGTTGAACCTGCCAGTAGTTTGCACTACCGCCAGCCCAGCTCTCAAGCCCCACCGCCATGACAAGGCCGCACCCATCGGGGGGATGATGATGATGATTAATTATCAATCTGAACATTAGATATTGTTCCATTCAAGATATGTCCTGTTAACATGATTCATATAATTGTTAGTATCAGCAATAATTATTGAGGAAAATAAAATACACTAGCAGCCATCTTAAGCACATCTATTCAGAAGTAACTTCTCTATCAGTCCATGAAAAAACAACTAATTTTTCTATTATATATATTTGTGTTGGACACTCTGCCTCTCCTCCTCCTTTTCTGGTTTCTTGTGCTCAAGATGATTGACAATCAGTTTTTAACGAATCAAAATACAAAAACCAAATTAAAAAAAAGATATTGATACCAAATGCAATAAATCCAAGCAGAACCCAAAGCAGTTACAAGACCTGATATCATCATAAAATCTGTTTTATACAAACAATTATGTTAAATTAGCATAAAACATTTTCAACAACATAATTTGAGACCAGGTCTTACAATTAGTAGCAAAGCTGTGAGATGAACTTCACTGACCTTCAAAGCTTTAGCTGAAGACAGCCTGGGAGATTCTCAAGCCCATATTTTACCTGTGTACTTATTCCATTAAATTTACACCATGAGTTTCATTGAGTTGCACTACGTAGGGTTAGGAAGACTTTTTTAAAAAATCCTTCTTAACTTTTACTGATTTTACTGATCCACAGGTCCAAATGGTTTGGTGTGCCAAAGTGGTAATTGGTGCCATGAATCAGGTCTGGTTTATTTTATTAACCACTTTGAGGATCATAGAAACATCAAAGCATTAGATCAAAGCAAGATTTATTGTTATTTAAGGAAGCACTAACTCTTACTTTCTTCTGGCCTCTTGTCCCAACACAGAGTTATTAATTCAGAAATCAATAATGTTTCTATAATTTGTCCATTTTGGAAAGGTAGGAAAGGGAAAAATGGCTTCTCCAGCATCTATTTATTGACTCTCTTCCTACTCAGTGAGAAGAAGGATTTCTATGTAGATTAACTATTAATATAACATCTATTCTAACTGGTTTTTAATTTGACCAAAACTGTTTCTCTCCCTCCCAAGATCATCTGAATTAGGCAGGCATGCTATCTTCAAAGAGTGTTCAGTTCAGTTCAATGTATGTGAAAGGAGTATGTAAATACTACTTACTGTATTATCTATCTATCTATCTGTCTGTCTGTCTGTCTGTTATCTTAAATCTCATCATATTTCATATCTCATCATATCCCTCCCTCCCTCTATCCATCTATCCATCACCTTGAATACATCCTATCTCAGAAGGTAAGCAGGGTCAGACCTGGTTAGAACTAGTCTGGGAACAGAAGGTGCTATAGGCTAAGAAGAGCCAACCACAAGCATGCCTGATCTCTTCCCTCATCTTTTTTTAGATGGTAGATAAAACCAAATTTCTAAGGCAGGATCCACATGGCAGCTTTATGGCCATAAGGAGACAGAGTCCACACAACCCAGAGCCTTCAGTGTGCTGGATGAGTGTGATGTTTGCATGCCTCTGAACTCACCCCACGGCCATGCCCCAATAAGCACCCCTTATGGTGCTTGAATGGCATAGTGGGAAAAAGAGCTCTCTTTCCCCACTTGTTGGCACTCTGGCTACTAGAATGGGTGCCTAAGTAACATCTCTGGATTGGAGAGATGGTTAGAATGTCTCCAAAGGCCACTTGTAGGGATTCAAGAGCAGGTGTCTTCTGCTTGAGAATGCCAGGACACAATCTGTGGTCCACTATGTAAGACAGGATGCTGAACTAGTTGGGCTGTGGCCTGATCCAGCAAGGTTCTCTTATATCCTTATGTTATGGGCTGCTTCTGCTTAAGGAAACCTACCTGTGCCCTCAGTTGCCTTATCTAATAATGACTGTCAAGATCAATGTTTTGCTCAGCCATCAAGATCAAAGCTGGGGCATTCCCTGGCTGCTATCTTGACAGTCAGAGGCAGCCAGTACACCCATCACAATCAACTTGGATTGTGATGGATGGAGGTGGTAGTGAAATACAGAAAGCAAAGCATGCTTTCAATTAAAGTGGAGCTGGTCCCCCCCCCCCCCCGCAGTGCTGTCTAAATTTGACTGCTTGTGGTGCCCATGTCTTGCTTTATTGTTATTTCTGTAAAGGACTATTTTATATTTTTATTTGTTAATAATAAACAGAATCCCAGGCCACATCAATCAGTTCTGTTTCTTTGCTTTTGTCTGATAGCAATTCTGCTACACATGAAAATCACCATTTTTTCTGTGGCTGCTCTTAAAATATGCTGACCTTTGATACTAACCTGAATCATGCAATGTTAGTAGCATATTAAGTTACTGTACTGATAGGCTGATAGGCTCTATGGATGGAGATTGATTTTAGATTATATTTTGACTTGCATTTACATGTAACCATCCTATGGTAACTTTTGTTTTCCACTCATGGTATTTTACTTTTGATTTGAAACTTGTGCTGATCAGGGTACATAATAACCTTTTGGTGTAGGGGTTAAGGAGCTGGACTTTTATCTGGGAATACTGGGTTTGATTCTGCCCTCCTCCATGAAGCCAGCTGAGTGACCTTGGGCTAGTCACAGCTCTCTTCTGAGCTCTCACAGCCCCACCTACCTCACAGGATGTCTGGTGTGGGGAGGAGAATAGAAAGCTTTGTCAGCCACTTTGGCTTCCCTTAAATGGGTGAGAAAAGTGGGGTAGAAAAGCCAACACTACTACTTCTTTAACTGTAGAACCTCTGCAGCTGTCCAGGGTGCTGATGAGCAGCTTGTTATTATTTTTAATGTACTCCTGCAAGGTTCCCTCAATACCAGAAGAAAAGAAGTTGCTGCTATGCTACACCAGCTACTCTCATGAATGAAATAAGACAATGCTGCAAGGCAAGAGGAAGCCTCTGGGAAGGATGGAAGTCCTTTGTGCTGTGTATGCTTACAACCATGAAGTCTTTCTTCTCATTTCAGAGTAACAGACTCTTAAATCTATCTGTCTAAAGGTCACTAACATTAGAATCCAAAAGACATAAGGGTGATGAAAAACAAATAACTAAATCACGGTGGGTCATCTTATAGCATCTGTATAAAAAGGTTTTCCTTTAAGAAAATATGTTCTCTGTATGTTTCTCTTCTATCTAAGGCAATCTTCTCTTACAAACAGCTTGTTGTAAGCTCATGGAATGGAAGTCATAAAACTCCATCGAGAAAGAAATCTAGGTAACTGTTAGCATGATGATTGTTCAAGCCTGTAGTGTAACATGTCAAACTTTGGGGTCAGGTAACAGTCCTCAAATTTGCAAGTCTAGTTGTACTTAATAAGAATTAAAAAGAGAGACAGCACAGTGGTGGCCATCCACACTTCAAATAATGCCCCATACTGGTTAGCAGCAGTTGAAGTGCAGATGGCCAAGCAGAAGCTGGCTGGATTGCCATGGCAATGACTGAGGCAACATTTAAGTCACACTTGGACGTTGGTTGCCAGGGTGATCTGGACTGCACCACAATGTCCACTCACCATGCCACACCCAGAAGAGGGTGCGGATGCCTCATCCAGGTTGTGGAATGCTTTTTAGTAGTTCATTGTTGGATGGCTCCTGGGGAGCTTGTGGCCACTCCCAGTGAGCTGTGGTGGTGGCGGCCACAGAGCCCCTGTGGCTGATTACACATGAAGCAGTGAGAAAAGCTGTTACCACTTTCTCTCTTTCTCTAAAATTTTCAACTAGCTACAGAGAGGTGAAAGGCAACGCTCCAATATAAGCATCCACCTTCTTCTACCTCTATATCTCTATTGCCTGAGTCATGCTAGTATAGCATATAGGGGCAAGCATTACAATATAAGTCCTTTTAGTGAGCATATAAAAAATTAAAATACATGAAAATAAACATTAAAAGTGAACTCTATCTGTGGCTAAAAATAATGGATAAATAGCTCCTGCAATGTGATGATGTTTACCATACTACAGAAGGAAGGCCATTCTACAGTCCAGGGGCTATTACAGAGAAGGCTCTCTTGTGAGTCCTACCCCTTTAGCTTCCAGACTAGCACTGCTAGGAGGGCTTCAGCAGGAAATCTTAATGCATGCAAAGCTCTGCATGGAAGGGGGTGCTTTAGGAATTTGAACTCAAGTCATTTAGGGCTTTCTATGTCAGAATATGTTCTGTAATGCATTGGCAGCTAGTGCAATTCCTTTAAGACCGCCATGAAAATTAAGTTTTAAAATATAACTAAACAGAGGGTTGCTGATTGGACCCACAGCTTCTTCCCAGAAGTAGGGAATGGCCAACCATTTCTTTGCATCTGTTCCAAGAAAATTGCATAGAATTGCTCAAGGGGGTGTCCATACAGTCAAATCACGAGTTGTCAACAGCTTGGTGGGACTCAACAACAACATGCCTTAAAATAACTAGCAAATTATGACAAGACATCTTGGGCATGGATATAAATATCACTGAGTAAGGCTGCCTTTTTGCCAGGGTCCAAGAACCAAAGGGAGATCTCTTTGAAGCATTTGGCCAGTTGCAGAACTTGGGGTTTATTTAATATTGTACTTTGTGGATAATTTTAGTCTCAGGACATGTTTGCACTTAACTGCTTAGGATCATATAAGTACATCATTCCAGCCCAATGACGTTCAGGGACGGTGGTCTACATCTTCTACGTGATCATTAGTATGATGATTGTTCAAGCCTATAGTGTAACATGTCAAACTTTTGTGCTACCTCCAACTTAACTACCAGTGCTTGCAGTGTGGATAGTCTAAGATGCGCCCAGTTGTTGCCATGGTGATCCTGATGTGGTGCACTTTTCTGCAGCTGCAGCCATAATGCCTCGCCCACCTGCAGCATTTGCACCTGAGAAAGGTGTGACCATTGCATCGGGAGCTCACCAGGAGCTTCCTAGCAGCTCATGGCAAAGCTGTGGAGCAGTAGAAATTCCTCCACAGCTTTGGAGGGTTGAGGATGCTCTGGTATGCTCCTGGATGATCCAAGACTTCAGTGTGTGGATGGAGCAACCTAGAGCATCCCTAAAAATCCCAGGGCCATGTCTTCTCTGCTACATCCCAGGTCTTGTGAAGGATGAAACTTAGCTTGAGTATAATCAGAATGGCAATCATTTCCGGTTTTCGATCTTCCGTACTGTTTTTATTTGAAGACTTATCTGTAGCTATAATTCATGTATTGAGAAAAAGATGTTTCAAAAGATTATTTTCTGTGCAGATATGAGCTGCAATGAGGCATCAGTATAATTTACTTATACAAGCTGTGGGCAACCAAGCATTAAATGATGCATTGTCTCTGGCTGAATGCCAGGTAGCCTACAAATTAGGTCTAAAGCACCTTGAATTATGTGCTGGTGATAGCATCTTGTTATAACCACTTTATTTTAAGATATCAATATATTGCCTCCTCTTTCCCTTTGTAGCTTTGTGATAGCTTTTTCTTGCTGTTGCTATTTTTAGCTTTTAATGCTAGAGCTGCCTATGTGTTGAGATGTGCAGTCTTGGATAAATACAGGGATTCTTCACTTAGTAGTGACCCTTGGGACTCTGAAACCCCATTTTTGAATTCTCGTGCACAAGAGGAGCAGCTTTATAAAGGCAATTAAATGTGACATTTTCCATATCGTCAAGTCAAGTAAGAAAACAGGTGTTTTGTTAACACAGCAGCCAGTTTCATGTAATGAGGCTAAAGAAAACTTAAGTTTCTTAATAGTTGAGATTTTCTGAGCCTACTTTTAGGGAAATATAACTTCTGTCATTTTACATTCTGGATCATAAATGTCAAGAGACATCCAGGAGCTACAGCATTTCCTTCTTCTTCCCTGTAGTCTGAGAGGACCAGGTCAAGGGGAACCACAGATAATGTAGGATGTGGATCTTGAAAGATCTTAAGAGACAGAGCCCAGAGTCAGCTGCATTTCTTGGAGGACTTTGTAAAGGAATTTGATGTAGAGACAGCCAATTTCAATTTGTAGCAGTTATTGGGATGTTATACCATGTACCAGGTTTCTTTTTCCCAGTGATGAGGATAAGGGTGCTTCCACAGGCATGCCCACCCGCAGATGTTTCCTCCCCTCCTGGAAACATCTAATTATTTAGAAATAGATTTAGATAGAAAAAAAAAATTGGTTCTAAACTACCAGTGACATGAAGGTAAGAAGAACATGCTCTGTGCTTCCAAAGCATGTAACTTTAGTTTTCTGGGAAGCAGAGAAATCTGGGACTTAGATGATTCCATCTGTTCCCTCATCTTAGTGCCACTAGTGGTCATTTGAGACTTTTTCTGGTGCAAAACTTGCTACTAGAGCTTTATCTGTGACACACTGGCCTATAGTTTTAGACTTTCTTTCGCTTTGTTTTAATGCAGATTTCTGCTCAAGACAGCATGCAGTGCAAAACAGAAAAGCTTAACTTTAGCACTAAAAGCAGAGAAGACAGCAGATTGTTCTGTTTTCCTCCTGTCATTTTGGTTGTTAGAGAAAATAATGTTTTCTGGCAGCTGTGATGGAGCAGGTTGGCCTTTCTTCTTCACTGTAGCCATTTTGACAGGTTCTGTGTAGTGCAGAAAAAAACCAAGAGGAGTTGTGACCACGTTACCACATCCATTGGATCTGCATTGTGTTGCAGAGTGTTGGTGAGCACAGTTAGAAGTGTCCTACACAAAGAGAGTGAAAACAACTCTGAGAGTACGTGCCACTCTTTCCCCTTGCCATTACCTTGTGGATGAATGCTGGCAGGACTCGTGGTGTTGTCCACCTAAGTGAATTGCAGAAAATGGCTGATTTCCAGGGCCATTTCCTCTATTTCACTCAGTGGTCCTGGTGGGAACTCTGAAAATGGGAAAATTTTGATCCCTGGCTTTAACATGAGGCCACTAGGGTTAATTTTATTTAATATTTCTTGTATTCAGGGTCACTTATGGAAACATTTCTTTTCAACCAAACCCTTGATTATTTTGCATATTAGAGAATAGTGCCTCTTCACACAGCAGAGTAGGGTCAAAGTGAGCAACTCACCATAAACTACATAGGGTAAATTGGTCTTTTCAGAAGGTGAATAAATTATTAATTGTCAGCAGACAATTTCCATATGTCTTATTGCTATAACTGAGGCCAGCAGACCAGACCAGAAAAGGATGCTCTGGTCTGGGATTAGCAGTCCATCCCAAGCTGGGATGGAATGTTTCTGGTGCAGAACAAAGCTGTCTGCATTGGCTGCATTGGGGTGGCCTGTTCTAAATCAGCCCTCATGCCAACTTCAAAGCTTGTGTCAGCTTTGGAGCTGGTGTAGGGTGCTTCTGAATTGTTCCTGGCTTATGGAGTTCCACCCATTTCAGCTGCAGGATGCTGTGCTGCCAAAATTGAATCTATATGCTCTGATGGGCCATGGAGGCCTGCTGTCTGCATGCCTTATGATCTTGTATATCACCTAGTATACTGGACCAGGATGCCATTTTGGGCATCATCAGACAGCGTGTATTAGGAGGGCCTCCCTTAAAGTGCATGAAGAAGGGAGGCCTTCTTGGTTCCGTCTACCAGCAAGTGCTGGAAGGCCCTGGATCTTCACTCCATTGACTGAAGTTAGAGCTACATGCTGTGCATATTCAGCTTAAAGGTAAATGGTCCATTTGTTAAATTACAGCCAGCGCTAAGCACAAGACAGCTGAACCACTGGTTTGGGATACACACAGTTCCAGGGAGCCTCTTCAACCATGAAATGGCTGCTGCTTAGATAAACCTCAAGTTGACAGAGGAGGTGGTGATCGATTGATGGGAGGGAGAAAGAGACTGTGTTCAGTTTGTCTCTCCTCTTCTGGCATCTCACAGCTCTCTGGGCAAGTGGGAAGCTCCAGAGGGCATTGCCAGTGGGGCAGGACTCTGCAAAGGGGTGCAGTGGCTTACCAGAGGGGAGTGAAAGGACTCGGCTGGCAGGGGAATGGTGAAGAGGGCCAGCTGTTGGATGAATAAGGTGATGGTCATTAGGGGTGTGCACAAATTTTTTTTTTTGCATTTGAATTTGAGTCAAATTGAATGTCAAAACATTCAATTCGATTTGAATGTTTAAAATCTGAATGCTAAAAGAACCAATTCAAATCTGTTAACATTCAAATTTACTCATTTGAATGTTAGATTCATATTGAAAGATACAAATGTCAACATTTGTATGTGTTATACATATATGTACGCATTTTGTACGCATCCAGTTTTATCCCGCATACATCCCGTTTCATCCTGTATTATAAGCGCAAATGTGTACAAATATGTATAGTACATTCAAATGATTCAAATAATTCGAATGGATGTTTTGAAACATTCAAAATTTGTATGAATGTCTAAATTCGAATGTGAAGACATTCTATTCGAGTTTGAATGTCCACATTTGAACAAATTCGATTGGATTTCTAATGTTTGGAATATTCGTGCACATCCCTATTGGTCATTTATTAGATATATGCAGCCATGCCTCAAGTATATGGGTAGTGGATTGATTGTGCAGACTTGTTATGTAGCACTTTGTTAAAACACATTTAACCAATTCTGTAACCTGAGAATGGTTCAGGAACAGTCCATATATTTTTCTGGGTGATGATAGATCGATAATTGTTCAAGACTGCAACATGGTATGATAGTTTTTATCTAGAAATGGTTTAATCTTTTTCTATGCTTCCATAATAAAACATTAATATGACTAGTGATTATCCTATAATAGCAAATTATTTTCTTGCATTAATACACCAAAAGCTTGTTGCATTCCCGTTTCCTTCCATAAGGTGCAGTTCAAGCTTGCAGTGTGATTTTTATGAGATAAAATAAACACTGTCATTCTTACCCAACTCCCTTGAGGTTTGCTTAGCTTAGAATATTAATACTGAACTGCAATAAAACACAGAAGCACATTTCTCCTATAGACAAACACAATTTAAATCTAGGGGAAGAAAGCAGTTAAATCAAAAGCAAAAGGTGGTGTAATCCTGAGGCACATTACAAACACTTGACTCAAAACAATAAAAAAGCAAATGTTTGTATATAGGCAGAATGCTTTGTTTTGCTCTATGTTGGGAGGATGAATGGGGATTCGTCCTCCCCCTTTGTATTTTCTTTTCATTTCAGTTTCTTTAACAGAAAAGAAAATGCATTGGGACCATGCTCACACCTCACTTTCAGTGGGGACTGAGGTTGTCTTAAGGCCTCAAGAACCTGACACCAGAGTGGGCATTAAAGATCATACTTAAGGTATAATCCAGCTTCAGTCCACCTTCCGAGCGAGAGAACACCTCAGCAAAGTGACCAGTAATTTTCTTTCCACATTATCTATTCCAAAGGTGAATTTCTGAGTTATTTAATACTGAAAGAAAACCACTTGCCACTTTGCTGATGTATTCTTTCACTCTGAAAGTGGACAGAACCTGAATTAAGCCTTAAGTGTGAACATAGCCAAAGACTTTCCTGGCCAGAATGGGACTATCCTGTAACCAGCTGATCCCAGTACTGAGTCCATTTCAGCCAGAAACAGACCCAGGGACAGCCAAAGACTACTTGCCAATGTCGACAGAGATAAAATAGAGAACTGGTAAAATAGAGAATTTTGAATCATCTCCATGCTGATGCTAACTTGTTTCAAATCTTCATGCAAATGCTGAAAAACATTAGGAGGAAGAAAAATACTGTTGCCAAAAGAGTGAGCAAGCATCCTACTACACAATACTTTGGAACTTGTCTTCCAGGTGTGGTCACTAGGGGTGTGCGTGAATGCAATTTTTGGAATTTGATTCAAATATTTAAAAAACCAATTCTATTCAAATCTTTAAAATTTGAATTTAACCGAATTCGATTCCAATTAAGAAAATTTGAATTTGCACTTACAAATGTCGACAACATTTGTATGTGCCTGTACACATCGATACACATTCTGTATGCTTCCATACATGTCCGTATGCATCCCGTAGTTATCCCGTATGCAATCCTTTTTTGTCTCATACAGATCCGTACACATGTGTACAGATGTGGGAAAGACGCATTGTGTATGACGCCGTATCCATGTGAATGTCTGGATAATTCAAATGAATAGATCCAAAATTTTAAATTTGTTTGAATTTTTAGATTAGAATTTTTAGATTAGAATTTATGGACATTCAATTTGATTTCAAATGTCAAAATTTGGACGAATTCGATTGAATTTTGAATATCTCAAATATTCATGTACACCCCTAATGCTCACACCTTCACTTTAAACCTTCTTTGGTCCATCTTCTGGTCTTACTGCTCACACCTTTTCATTTCTATTTTATTTGTGGTCTTTCCACCTACCCTTTGCATTTTCCTGAATGGAAAGTCCACAACTATGGAAAGGTGATGAAGAAATGTATTTGATCCAGAAAACAGCAACAAAAGTGTACTTCCCCTTTCAGTCTAGTTCCGTGGTATCTTGTCTACTGTGTCAGTTAAGCCTACAGTATTTCTAGGATAGAAAGATAAGATATTCAATTCAACCAAGGGCTTGTGTAAAGAGATGTATCTTTCCCCGATCTCTAAAAGTAGATGCTTGACAGACCTCAGATGGGGCTGTTCCATAATTTGGGGGCTGCAACTGGAAAAGGCTCTCTCATGCATATCCACCCTTTAGCTTTTGAAGGCAGTGGCTGTCTGGATCTTGCCTATGTAATGTAGCTTTTAATTAATTTTTTGGGTTATTTGTCATTAATAGGATGTTTATATCAGGCTATTGGATAATAAAAACTCTCTGTACCATATACTGATTAGTATCCTACTAGAATGCAAGCCAATATTAAACATTTGTTAAATCTAGGCTGTTTACAGCCATTTCTCTTTTTCCCCATGAGCAGTCAATTCAGATTATACTGGAGTGAACAGAGAGACAGAGGTGGTGAAGTAGAAATTATTTTTTAATCTTGAGCAAATAAATCAAAACATGCCAAAATGTGTCTTGTGAGGGCGGGAAAGGCAGCTGTATAATTTTTTTTTAGCATTTGTTGGCAATATTTTGTTTCGGCAAGAACACCTATTCAATGCTAATCTAATTGTTCATTTAAAATGCCTTAATGAGCTCTGGGAAGTTGGAGAAAACAGTGAGTAATGAAAACATCATTTGAAATGAAGGTTCTGATGGCATCTTCCAGTTGATTCTCAGCCTGGCATTTGGTTTGCTTCTCAAATAAAAATAATTTTATTTGATCAGTCATTTGAGCATTTCAGAATTCCATCAAATAACAGTTAAAACAAAGCTTCTTGTTTCAGGGAGTGAGCGCTTTTTTAAAAATCGCTTTCAGAATAAAGAGATTGACTCTGATTATGATAGATCTATCTTGACCTTGTAGAAGGAGTAACAGGAGATAATTTCTATTATGGGACCTACAATTGGATATTATTGGATAAAGGAATCTATGTCATAATCCAGTGTAAGCTGGATACTCAGTTAAGAAGTGTTCAATGTCTTCCACTGTTTGGTCTCCCCAGATGCAGAGTCTCTCATTTCTTGGTATACTACAGAAGCAACCAGTTTGCATCATGATATTAATTTGATCAAACCTAGCTCTGGTGTATATTCTTAGGGAAAGTGGTACTGGAATAATCAGGTAATTTTCTAAATGGGTATTCAATTTATGGGAAGCTAGAAACTTCGTGGCAGATGACCTTGCTATGCATGCTAAGTCCTGTTGAGCACAGGTGTCGCAGGTGCATCACATGAGCACTTGCTTTGCCCTGGGTCCTAGATCATTCAGGAGTTGTAGAGTTTGCCTCTCAATTTAAGACAGTAGCAGATTTTTCCTCAAGACCTGTCCACGCACTAGAAGAAAGGAAGGAAGCACATACCTGAAATAGCAATGTCATGCTTCATCTTTTATTTTGATAGTTTACGCAGCCTCAACCTGGCTAGGAAATAGTTCTCTCTCTCTTGGGCTACCTAGCTGTGGGCAGAAGAGACGCGTTAAGTTGAAACAGATTTTCAGAGTAGCTATTCTACCCAATGTGCCCAAATGTAGGTGCTTCTGGTCTTTATGCAGATACTACTCTGATTCTACCAAGGGTACCATATCCTTGAAGAAAAGATTAAGAAAAGAAATGAGTGTGTGCCAAACATAGCCTATGGTCTCCATTACTGTTAAGAATGGGAGCCCTGCTGGATGAGGCCACAGTCCATCTAGTCAAGCATTGTGTCTCACACAGTGATCAACCTATTGTTTCTGGAAATCTTAACCTTCACCTGCTCTCAATTCCCTGCAAATGGCCTTTAGAGGCATCCTGCCTGTCTCTCCAACCTGAAGGCAATACTTAAGCATCCATTTCAGTAGCCAATGTAACCCTTAAAACTATCCAGATAGGTTGCTGTCGCTATGTTTTCTGATTGTATTTTTTATAGACCAACAAATCTCTGGGGCCCTTTCTGCACTGGCCCTTATTCTGGATATATCCTGGAACAGCAACCTATCCTTTCATAGGTTTCCTACATTTATTTGAGGAACCTTGTGGAAAAGATGGCGCCCTGTGTACTGCAAACATTACACAATTTAGAAACTAACCCTAGGAAGACTACATGCCTGTCTTACTTGTTCCTTAGAATACCAGTGGTAGAGAAAGATAGGATATAACTCATTGTAATATCAACAATTATACACAAAGTTTTAGAAGTGCATTTATTTTTTCCACATTTCTCCCTTATCACTTAACTGCGTGTTATCTAAATTTCCCAAATGTCATATTTTCTCAAGACATTTCTGGTGCTGTTGTGTTTCCCTATTGGGTTTGACAGTCTCGTCATGAAACTAACCAGAAGACCATTGGGGAGCAAATAAAGTCTTGTTTTGTGTAATAACACTGAACAAGTCTAGTGCTATTTATTCCTTTAAAAAAGAAGACAGACGCAAAATGGAAGCAACTTAAAATAGAAGACAGAAGCTAGAAATTACTATCCTCAATGGGGAGCAACATGCTGTTATTCCTGTCAGTGCATTAACTAAGTGTCAGTGGGAATCACATTAAGAAGAACGCTACCTTTGTAGAATTCTTCAAAGCAAGTACCATGCTGTGTGCATGCAGCCGGAAGACAATGGAATAGGTAGGCTTGCTCATGTAGTCTGGCAGTATGGTGGCAGCATCGCCGCTGAAATGCTCTTCCTAATAGTCCTGAACAAGGAAACATGGCTTCTGAACATCACCTTGTTCTGGACGAAGGCCTACTGGTCTGCCAGCAGACCTGTTTAAGCCGGTCTGCTGGTGGTCCTGACCAGGGCCTCCCTGATTGGAATTACACTCTAGCTAATGCAGAAAGAGCACAGCAGAGGGAAATGGTAACATGTAGTGGTATCATGTAGACTGATGGGACCAGCTTGTTAATACTTATTAAGAGTAAGTGCTTATCTCCCATCTTTTCCTCTGCCTACTGGTCCCAAAATTCTTGTGCATAGCTACTGGTGTCTTGGCTATGATAAAGTTGGCTGCTTAGAAGACATATTGTTTCCCCCTTCCTCCACAGTGCAAAGAATTGAGCTTGCTTTCAAGGTAGGCATAGAATGGAGCCATTTGTGCCATTATTTAGCCTCCACTCCAGTGTTGGAATTGAAATTGAAGTCTTGCCAGCAGATGGCTTTGCTTGATTACCTTTAGTGAGGGGCAGAACCATCACTATGCAAAACCAATGATTCTTATTGAACTGCTGCGCATGATGATTCAGGCTGTCTTCACAGTTGAGGTAAATCCCACAATCCCCTTGCACTATAGTGGGAATGCCAGACATACTAGAGGAAAAAAGAAATCCAAGAAATCCAGCGATGAGGCCAGATTTCCTATAGCAAAGCACTCGCATACCTGATACCTGTGTATTTGGCAGGCAGCATACTTGATTGTCCCAGTGGGGACTTCTGGGAGCCAGCCAACAACAAAAGAAACCTGACTGGCTTCCAGGAGTCCCCAATGGGACAAGTGTCTATGCTGCTTGCCAGACGTGCAGGTAAACGGGTGCTTTGCTACATACTTGTATCTGGTGGGAAAAGCAAGAGGTAATTGACAGGATCTTTTTAAAATCTTATGCATGAGCACATGGCAGCAGAAAGTGTATTATGGGGCGCCTTATCATATAAACTTCAGTCCCTGCAGCAATTTACACATTCTTTATGTATCCAATTCCCCAAGCAGTTCTCTCTCCCATGTGCATAAACCATGCATGAGTGTCTGAAATTGTGCAGATAGCCTGTCCTGCCAACTTGGCTTTTTTCTGGGTTTTGCTCACAGCCACTTGCTCCGTTTCCCTGCTATTCGCCTGCATGTTCAGAAAACTTTTGAAAGGAAGAGTACTTGCTTCTGTGTTCAGTCAAAGCTTCGTATTCTGCTTCTCTAGTCGGTGCAAGCTTTGAATTATGCTAATATGATTACAGAATTAATCAAAGCTTTGGATTTGACCACTACATTTAAGGGGTGGGGAACCCACAAAAAAGCAGATGAGAAGATCTGCTCATAGTATGCTATTCTTCCCCTCGTCTGCTGTTCCCAAAGTGTCTGAAAGCAAAGAAACATTTGGCGGGTACCCCACCCCGTGCAAACTCTAAGGTGCATTTTCCTGGATTTCCACATGGATTGTGGGCAGGAAGAGAATTCTCATGTGTGGCAAGACTGCAAGGTTGCTCCTCCTTGTCCCTCTCTGCACTGGACCTTATTCTGGATTATATCCCAGAACAGGGACTGCCACCCACATGCTAGTGCAGTGTGCAGACGGGCAGATGGCAGGCCCCTATTCCGTGATATAATCCAGAATAAAGCCCAGTGCACAAAGGGCCCTTGAGTCTTTTTTCATTGCATGTGAACCCTGTCACCCTTTGCAGTGCACTCTGGGATGACAAAGAAAAGGCCATGGTTTCCTTTAATGTGCTTGCAGATATTTGAGGAATAAATCAGTCTTGGATATTTAATTTTTTTCTTAAGAAGGAAAAGGAAGCACAAAAAGAAGTAAAACGGTACGTGAAGACACACATAGGAAAGAGTCCAGCTAACCAGTGCACCAACAAGTTTGATTAAAAAAAAATTCTTAAAAATCTCAGTTCAGCTGCATGCCAGTGTAAGGTGGCACATTTACCCTAGGGATGCATGCTGAATATTTGTGGTCTAGAATAACCTTGTTTCACTCGACCAGTTTGGGAAAAGCCTTTGAGGCTTAGGCTGTCAAGGTTTTGTTCTTATAGGTTTCTTCCTTAAATTGCTTGCCCATTTAGATTTTGGAACTTCATCCTGCCAGAGCTTGTTGGTTTGATTGTTCCAAAGTCTCGAAGATGTCATGGCCTGAAATGTTTGACAAAGCAGATTTGGACAGAGTTCTCAAAATTGCATGAACTGTTTTACCTTTTCAGGCTCCAGAGATTTGGCCAGGTTGGTGGTGCTACCTCATCTGTTCCTCTGAAGGTCAAGAAGTCATGTGGCAATTCACTCTGTGTTCTTTTTTTAAGCATACCTGTGAGCTAAATGTCACAGCAGATTAGAAGCTATTTTATATTTATGACTGTGTAAGGAAGACTCCATCAGCTTGCTTTCTTGGTAGCATATTGAGTGCGTAAGTTTTTGAAACTAATCTCTTCCCTGCTTCCTGGCTTTTCTTCCCTCTATGAAGGATGCTTTTGAAGCACTCGCCGAAGACTATGAGTTCAAAGCAAATGAAGGGCCCTGCCTCGCACTTAGGAGAGCTGCCTCAGTGCTGAAATGCCTTCCATTTACCATAGTTAAAATGAATGATCTTAAGGGATTGCCTTGGATGGGAGAACAAGTCAAAGCGATCATAGAAGTAAGTGACAGAAAATGAAGTGCAAGAAACTGCCCCCCTTTCAATAAAAAGTTATTGAGAATACTGGGTCTCCATGTGACCCATGGAGGTGCTGCTGTAACTTCATTGGTGGTGGTAGCAGGCACCTTGTGGTGATCACGCTGCCCCTTTTCCTAGCATGACTGACCGCAGAGGTGCCATTTTTACAGGGTGGAATTTCATGCCCTGAACGAAGGTGCTCCTGGTGCTTTCATATGGAAATGTATGTGGGTCTTTTTCAGTGGGGGATCATGGCACCTGCCCGATGAGTCTATAAGGGAGTCTCCTCACCTGGTAACTGGATATCCAACTGTAGAATTATGATATGGTATGGTATCAAGCAGAACGACGTTTCCTTCTTTTGCCTTGCCAGTATGAATCCAAGGCAGACTGAAGCTGGATTAAACCTTGGGTGAGACCACAGCCTTATTTCTGTCCATTTTATTTGTGGACTTTCTATCCTCCATTCTGGAAAGCCCACAAATAACATGGATAGAAATGAAAAGCTGTGAGCAGTCAGGTCTGAAGGAGGTTTAAAGTGAAAGTGAGACCATAGCCAAAATGGATGAGGGCTGTTTCTGTGCAATGTTGACCAGCCCGTAAGAGTAAAGCAGGCAATGCCCCAACACATCCAATAGCTCAGAGTTTGATTATACTCTCCTAGTCTCATTGCATAAATAAACTGTACCTAACTGATGATCTTCAGAGCAGCTGAATTTCATATAGCAGCTGAATTTTATACAGTGTCATAGTTACTATCAACTCTTTTTAATCTGACCCTTGAGACCATTTGATCTCAGCTGGTAGACTTCCCTGTGCAGCTGGTTTGCCACTATAAGAGCAGACTGCTAAACTAAATGGGCCATGGGTCCAATTCCGAGGACCATTTCGTACATACTTATGTTCATATGGCCCAAAGGTGGATCAATTGCCAACTTCAGAGCTGTGGTGGCCAGGAAAAATGGGGGAGGGGAAGAATTGTATGATATCCATATGATCTTATTTTCCTCCCTCCCTTTCCTCCCTTAAGCCAGCAGATTTTCCGAACTGCCTGCGATATCAAATGTTAGAGAACTCTCTGACTTCAGGCCTACAGTCTACAAAGACATGACACAGGAGGGAAAAGAGAGTGGGAACAAGAAGGGGGACTTTGATTCATCATGAATTATTTCCCTTCTAGTGTTTCACTCTGAAGGGAAAAGACACTCTCCACCAATGGGTTTGTGGTGGTTCACTGGGAAGTCCTCAAAAACCTTCAAAAGCTTTCCAGTATTTGCCACAGGACATCCGTGACCTACTATTGGACCTCAGATAGTGGAAATAGGAGGGCTGTGGATGTTTCTCAGAGGGCCTGCATGAAATTTAATGTCTCCTTCTGAGGTTTGACTCTTTATTGAAGTTTTCCTTCAATAAAACCTGTTTAAATGTGTGGTTTTTACATACAGGACATAATAGATGAAGGGCAGAGCTCCAGAGTGGAAGCTGTGCTAAACAGTGAATATTACAGAACATTTAAGGTAAGTTTATAATTGCACTTTCCTATTTTTCATGCAAAAGGGTACTAGGTGTATCACGGGTAATCTAGTCTATCGTCTGCTCCATTCCGAAATCGTGGTAAGGTATGTTCTTCTTTTAACACCTTTCACTGTCAAAGGAGCTCAGTTGCAGCAGTGGTAAGAAATCCTGGCATTTCCACCATCATATTCAATTAAAAAAAGGTACTATAGCAAATTTACTCTTGTCATTATCATGAGTAGGATACACACTTAAGCGAATTAAGAGAAGGAAATGTATAGATAAAAATCATAGATTGGATATTGGATTTTAATATTTGTTCATTATTGGAATAAGGTGGAATTCAGTTAGTATTTTTTGGCTTATTCCCGAAGGAAGGCTTTTCAGAGGTCTCAGGGCAGGTCACACTAAAATCACTTTTAAAAAACAGAGTTGTGATGTGTTTTGACATCCAGATAGGACATGTGATTATACACACACATCATTTGCATGATGATAATGTAGGATTTTTATTTTTGTATCATGTAGGTTTTTCATTTTAATTTTTTTTACTGTAGTGAAAATTATATGTCTATCTTAAGTCAGAGAATAAAGTAAATGGTTTTTCCCCCAGAGAGGAATTAGCATAAATAATAGTTGCCCAGCACTTGGTCAGAGGAGGCTAGAAAATAGGGTGCCTCACTGTCTTGAAAAGGTGGTTGCCTTCGCTCTGTCTCCAGTTTTGGTAGCTGTGGTTGCTTCAATCATGCACATCATATTGTGGCACAATTGCATGCAGATGTGCCCCTGAGGCAGAGTGGTTTTTACTTCCTTTGCAGAGAGGCACCGTGGAAAATGGTGGCTCCTCATTCTAAAAGGGGGACAAGGAAGGCACCACAACTGCGTGTGTGTCTAAGCCCTTTTTCCTACCTGTGCTTGCTAAATGTGCATACTACAAAGACAATTTCTCAGTAGATATGTTTAAATTCATTATAGATAACTTAAATAAATACATTAAATAGACATGGGCACCACAGGGGGCTTCACCCATCTGCCCCAAACAGAGCTACCTGTCCCAGAAATGGAGATGCCGTCAGAGATAAATTAGGAGGAAAAAGAGATGCCGGAAAGCGTTTTGGACAGTTAAACAGTTATGTGAAA
Organism: Aspidoscelis tigris stejnegeri; assembly: GCA_023333525.1. Classification (NCBI taxonomy): domain Eukaryota; kingdom Metazoa; phylum Chordata; class Lepidosauria; order Squamata; family Teiidae; genus Aspidoscelis; species Aspidoscelis tigris. The sequence goes on along the minus strand of JALMGA010000002.1, from coordinate 81,131,458 downwards.
CTGGAAATTTTTTGACTGCCTAAGAGAAATAGTGTCTCCAGTTAACTTTCAAGTTTGTGCTATGAATAAGATTGCAGCTCAGGACTGTAAATGAATTATAGGAGAGGATACTAATGATTGCATTGGGTCTCTTGCAGCTGTTAAGTCAAAGACAGGCTAAGCCTACTATAGTCCTTGCAGCTGAAAGTAAGACCAGGAGCCAATTTATATAGAACAAGGACTACACACAGTGCTTGGTAATATTGTTTCAACTAGGCAGACAATGGGGATGCATCCTAAATCTGGTCTTGACAGCCCCCAAATAGCCCAACCAGCTCAAAATAACTTGGCATTTTGCCTAGTTTCCTGTTCTTCTGTCTGAGAACGGGAAGTTGGAGAAAGGGACTCAGTGGACCTTTTCACACTAGGCCAAGAGGGGGACTCCCAGTATGCCCCAGTGTGGTGCATACACACTGTGTGGAAATGCTTTTATCCTAGCTTGTGTCCATTTGGGCCCACAGACCCTATTTGCTTGCTTGAAAATATATCGCTAATTTTTTAAAAGCAACAACCAACTGAAGAGATTTATCTGATCTAAAAAGGGAATTTACATGAACAAACAAGTTTATAATCTATGTACAAAAATGATGTAACAGTATCCCGAATGAAACAAAGTGATGTAGACAAAAGGAAGCTTGATAGTTTCAATAAGAATGTAACAACACTAATGATGGATATATGTATCAAAACTTGAAGCTGGATATGTGTGTAGAGCCAAACACATTTTGACCTCTAGAGAGTCTTCCTCAGTTTGCTAATGAGTTCTTGCCAGCATAATAGTCACTTATGAGTTCAGTACCCAATGGAGATACAAAAGACAAATGAATATGCATGTAATTAACTTGGTAGAGATTTTTTAAATATATCTAAGTAAAGATATCATCACACTCTCTTTTCAGGTCTTGTTATATTCTTCAGAAGTTTATTTTTCAGGTGTTATATTTTGAAATATTCCTTTAATATAGGCATTGTTGTCATTATATACATGAGAGTCCACACCTTGCAGACAGAGGAAGCAAAGGATAGCTTTTTTGTCTTCTTTGAATCCAAAACTAAGTAGCTCTTTGGTAAGGGAGGAAGCAGAGTACATGTTTCTAAAGGCTAGCTATGGATTTGAAGGGCATTAGTTATATTGTGACAATGAATTTGAACACTGCTTCATTGATTGGTCGTTCCAACCAGACTGAAACATTTTAAAATACAATGAAGCAACCAAGTGATAACAAATATATGTGTATAACTGGGGTGAAATGAGTATGTGGAGTGCAGGCTTGATTAATGCACTTGTTGTATCTTGAATTGCATATGTGGTTATGTTATAAAATGTGCTAAGGGTAAATGGCACTGACCAGGAGAGACTATAAAAAGGGCCTTCCTGTCAGAGCCGTTGTTCTGTAACTGGGGCTAGACTTAGGAAGAAGTTAGACAGTGCAGATCCGGGTCCTGAGGAGAATCTAGATAGGGATTAGTCAGGGTCCTGAGTTAAGAAAATAAGTTAATGTGAACTGCTTGAGTTGAAGTTGAAGTTGAACTAACATAAGAGTTGTAAACAAATAAAGTTACATTTGCTTCAAAGACACTGTGCTTGAGGCCTGATACTGGCTCAGATGCTCAAGGGAGGGGGGAAGTGTTGCCATAGTAACGTAATGGCAATTGTGTAACAAGAGTTAGAAGCTTGGTGCTGAAGAGAAAAAAGGCTCAGAGACCTACTTAAAAAGAGAAGTCTGTGGCTATAGTGGCCAGACTGGAGAGAGCTGGATGTCTGGCTGGGGCCTTGCAACCGGTGGCCGCCGGCTGTGGGCGTCAGAGTAAGATTGAAATTAGAGCTCTGCATAGATCTCATGAAATTGAATTTCCAGTCCACCCCGGATGTTCTAAACAGATTGATTTTCTATGTGGCTTTCATGACATAAAGAACTACTCTTTCTGCTGCAAATTATCGCTGCCTCCTAATAGGAAAATCAGTTTGGTTTTATAATTGCAATAACTTTACAATCCTACAAAACTTCTCTTTTCTTGAGGTGCTCTGAAAATGGACCAGATGTTATCCTTTTATCCATCTAGTCAACATGCAATCACCTGGAAACCTTTTGACATATGCTTCCATGAGCAGCTGTTCTGTAGTTATTTATTTACAACAATTTTTAATATTGCCCTTCACCCTTCACTGAACAAAACACAATAATACAGAACAAATCTCTCAAATAAATCTCTCAAATTACAATTAAAAATATTAAATTAACAAGAAAAACTATCAATTGTTACCTAAAATCCATGAAGAAATCAGTATTAATGATCAAGTGTCTGGGTGAATATCTAAAGGGATGAAGAAGAAGAAGAAGAAGAAGAAGGAGTTGTCTTTTATACCCAGCTTTTCTCATCCGTTTAAGGGGACTCAATGTGGCTGACAAAACTTTCTATTCTCCCCAAAATAAACACCCTGTGTGGTAGGTGGGGCTGTGAGACCTCAGAGCTGTGACAAGCCCAAGGTCACCCAGCTGGCTTCATGGAGAAGTGTAGAATTAAATGAGCATATGAGTCCAGCATTCTAACCACAAGACCGAATTGTTTGCTACCCAGTCCTTTATACTGCTCCATTTGGCCCCACCCAAATGGGAGATATAGAACATAATTATGTCTATGCTACAGTGGGATTGCCACACATATAGTGGGATTGTTGTGGGGTTCCTTTTCCTTTTCTATCACAGAATAATGTCCTTTGCAGAAAGGGCCTAAGTTTTGATTTACCATTGGTTTATTTTATATGGAACTGTAACTGCATATAAAGTAACTTAGTAAAAGAAAGGCAGACATCAGTGAACATAATTTTGCTGAGAATTTTAAAAGAAACAGATAGTATTCTCTGGAGGCAGAAAAGTTTAATTTTGCTTTCTTTTACTGCCAGCGATAGCCCATCCTTTATGCGAGAACTAATAAAATTTCTGTGAATACTCTTGATCCCATTAAAAAATGATGAGGCAAACAAATACTAAAAATTAATAGATAAGAATCTAAGTAATTTTTGAAAAATGAGGTTACAAAATATAATGACAAGCAGCAAGTTCTCTGCAAAGAGTAGGTAATTTTATTCTTTATATATAATGTGTACAGTAATATGTATTTTGATTTGTCCAGGATTTTCATCTTTTTCTTTTCTTTATCATAATTGCCTCAGAAAAAAAAGAAGAAAAAAAATCTCATTAGAAAGACAAGATAAAATTAGTGTGGCCCACAATGAAAGACTGTAGATTCACCAGAAATAAAGAATTATAATGGGTGCTCCACAGACTGCTATTGGAACCTGTGAACAGTAGCAAGAATTCTGGGAAACACTTTGGCAAAATGCATAGAAATAATTGAAACTCATTGTTAATCTGGCTTATCTGTAATGCTGTCTTTCAGTTACAAGTTATTTGGGCAGCTCTACACTAATTAAGGACCATAAAATTCCAAAATATCACCCACAGGGATTTTCTTTGGGACAACTCCCAGGTCAACAATATGGCTGTATTATTTGATAATTTCTGTTTTTGTAAAGCTTGTGCCCAGTATGTCCTCATGTTGGAATCTTTTACTTTCTTGTTGAATCTTTTACTTGATCCAGGAGTTATGGCACATAAAGCACATAGAGTTGCTTTAAGTAAATGACAAGATGGTTCCCTTCAGAATTCTGTTTGCAGAACCCAGACAGACTGACATCTGAATGCCAATAGGGCATCAGTTTGCTTTAGGGGAAACATAGGGCCTTTCTACACTTACCTAACCTTATTCCAGGCCAGTGGGCCTGAAACAGAATGATTGGCACAATGATGCTGATCCACACCAGCCATTACATTGACCCAGAAGTCTACATTTGCTTTAGGGCTTGGCTCTGAGCTCATGAAGGAGCTATTTCAATGGCACACATGCCCCAGTAGTCAGGAATATGGAAGTGTGGGTTGTGCTTGCCTCTGTGTTCTGGATTAGGCCCAGCTGGACCACCAGTACACCTCGATATTAAGGCCTACCAGTGATCTGGATCAGCCCCCCTGATTTGGATTATGCTTTATCTAATGCAGCCAGAGCATACCTGCAGTGAGTAGGGATGTGCATGAATGTTTGAAACATTCAAAATTCAATTTAAGTCATTCGAATTTGGGACGTTTGAATTAGAATAGAATGTCTATACATTGAAATTTAAACATTCAAATGAATTTTGAATCTTTTGAATCATTTGTATGAATTGTTTGGACATTTGTATGTGTACGGATACATACGCATTACGTATGTATCCATATGCATCTTATTCGTATCCATATGCATTTGTATGGATACATATGGGACAAAAACAGGATGCATACGGGATAAAAACGGGATGCGTATGAATGTGTATTGGTGCACAGGGACACATACAAAAGTTGTTGATGAATACGAATAGAATATTCTCACAAATAGATATGAATGTATTCGATTCAAATAGAATGTGAATACATTCAAGTTTTAAACATTCGAATTGATTTGAATCTTCAGATATTCTATTCGAATTGAATGCCAAAAATTGCATTCATGCACACCCCTAGCAGTGAGTGGGGTCTCATAGATGTGTGGGTCAGTGTGGCTCTGAAGTTTATTATGATTGCACCTAATATGGATTTAAGGTAAGTGAAGAAAGACCTATATTTGAGATTTTACCACTTCTTCTTCCTCCTACCTGTCACTTGAAGCTACCAAGTCTCTCTGCTTAAGTAGCAGTACCAGTCCTGAATATGAAGTTTTAGATCTTGCTTGGCTTTTTTAGAAATACTTACTCCCCTTAGCTTTCGACTGTCCTTCTACTTACAGAGATGGGAGTGAAAGGAAAATGGAGGATAGATTGTTTTGCTTGCAGGGATGGGAGAGAAAGGAAGAGGCAGACCAAATCTAATTTCCACTGCATTTTCTATTTTGTTCTCTTTTCCCACTCTAATAGTGACATTCATTCATCCTGAGTACAACCTCACAACAAAGTCTGTCATTGGATGGGAGGAAGTGGGGAGCATGCCCTAAAAAGTATGGTTCCCTTCCAAAAGTAATCTACTTGTACATTCACACCTTCTGAAACAACATGGGTTAATAATATAAAATGAGCTGAGAACTCATTTAATCCAAATGCAAAATAGTCCTGATTTCAGAAGAAAAGGCATGGCAAGCCTAAGCGTGCCTCCAGACATGGCAAAAGCTGTGAATTCCCTGTGCAGCCACTGGCTGTCAGAAAAACGGGATGATGGGAAGCTGCAAATGGAATTTATAGCCACATCCTGTAGCATAGATAGGAAGCTCAGAAGCTGCAGGGAGGATACACAGCTTCTTCATGTCGGACAGATGGGAAGCTGTGATCACCCGCAGTATCTAAGGGGTATCCCCAGAAAATCCAAAGTAAACAGCTCGTGATTAATCAGCAGCTTAGAATGGTCCTTGGATACTGTGGGGACTGGAAGCTGTGATGTCTCACTGCTGTTTCCCTCCTGTCTGGAGGCACCCAGGATTTTGTCAGTACTGTTGGATTTGAAGACAGCCTCTAATCTGTTTAAATGATGTGTCTGACCACATATTAGTAGTGTTGTAATATTTTATTGTACTTAAGGTGGTTTTTAGATTTTATGGTAAACGGCTTCACACTTTTGATATAAAGAAGCTGAATAGAAGCATCTTAAACAAATAGATAAATATGTGAGAATTAAGGATGAAAATAGTCGACAAACTTTTAAAGAAAAAACCCAGAACAACTAAGCTATTGGTGGCAGGTTGTGTGCCATGAAAATGCCTCAATATCCATTCCTCCATTTCTTTTGCAAAGCTCAGAACCATTTATTTTGAGCAGTGTAAAAGAGGAGTCCCTTTATTGGCAAAGTGTGAAAAAAGTTTCACACTGAAAATGCTTGTTGAAAAACTGCACGGCAATTTTGAGATGCTGCGTTATCTTAATATATTATGGGATCTGAACTCAAGTTATAGTCATTATAATGTCACAGAGGGAACATGAAAAGTTGTTGTTCATGGCTCATTAATTTTCTTTGCTTCTCTTTGTAGCTCTTTACTTCTGTTTTTGGAGTGGGACTGAAAACTTCTGAGAAGTGGTACAGGATGGGTTTACGGACTTTGGAGGAAGTGAAATGTGACAAGAACATAAAACTAACAAGGATGCAAAAAGCGGGTAAAAATTCTGCTTTATGAACTTTATTAGGCAAAAAGCCCCACATAATCACAATGTGTGTTCAGATGAAAATGAGAAGATTCACAATTAATTTTTTAAAAAATGTTGCAGTATCTCCTTTACAGTCGGCCAAATTCCCACTTGGCAATTTAATCCAGTTTTAAACTTTTTTTTAAAAAAATCAGCAGCAGGTTTTTTTTTTTGCAATTCAAACCCCACCCTCTATGTAAACCTGCCCCCGCATCATGGAGTTCTATGGCAGCAACTTTTGTTCACTGCTTGCCCCCCACTGAATTGTATCCACAGTAGCAAGGCAGTAGAACATTAAATATCACTTTCCCTTTTTTCTTATAATGGAGTTTTGTGCTGGATCGTTATAACAGATCAGCGCGAAATGGCAGGAAATAAAGCAAAAAGGGGTGGATGGCACAGGCAATCCTGGAATAAATGAAGGGAGGGAGGGAGGAAGGAGGGTGGGAGGGAGCAGGTAGGCTTTTACACAAGAGCCTACACACTTTGCAACCCCAGGATGGAAGTCACTAAAGTCTTTCACTTGATCACTGCCAGAGAGTCCTTCTTAGTAAAATCAGTCATTTTCACTCACTCCTGTCCCTGCTACATGGTCTAAACTCTTATTACCTTGTGTGTGCCTGATCTACTGTGGGCTCTGTTCATTCTTCAGCTCCTTTCCCTCCCCTTTCAGCCAGGTCCAGATTTCCTTGTCCTGTAATGAAGAGCCCAGGGAAGAGGGGAATCACAGAGGAAATCACAGCTTAACAGAGGAAATCACAGCTTATCATTGGATCAGAGGAAACTGAGAACACCCCTAAAGCATGGTTCCCTCCCGCAAAAAAACACTTCCATTCCCATTTTGCTAAATAAAATTGAATATTTCTAAATCCAGAAGGAAGGCCTCTTCTGAATACAGATAATTCATGTTTTGGGACCTTTAATCCTCAAAAACTGCAGATTGTTTAAAAACATTTGGAATGGGGAACACTCAAAAGGCTCTCAAAGGTGCCTTTACTGGGCTCTCAAGTCAGTCAGTATTCATTTTTTCTCTCAGCCAAGGGATCTGTAAGGAGTTCCTAGTGCTTTGAAGGCCCAGTAGAGGCATCTCGTTAGTGTGTGAGGAGTGACTCTTTCACTGCCGTGCTTTCTGATCCAGCCCCAGAGCCTTGCTGCAGCTCAAGAAAATGGAGAATCAACAAGCTGCTCCACTCATGCCCAGTGACCGAGGTTGCCTTCTATGTTCAGAAACATGCCCTGACACATGGCTTGGTCCAGCAGTGGAGGCTGGCAGGCATCTTGGCTGGGTGTGGCAAGGTTGTGACAACAGAAGTTCAGCTGTGTACATGGAAACACAGCTATGGCCTGAGTGAAATGTTAAATCTTGTTAGCAATATTTCAGCCAAGCGAACCTAAATTATAGATGTGCTGGCAATGAGAAGTTAGGTTTGTATGTTGCACAAGGGTCAAGTTAGTCCCAGCTACTGTTGTAGATATTTGGCATGTTTGCCCATAGTGCCTGTAATGGAGGTGGGTGAGGCACACATTTCAGAGGGCTGTGGAGGAAGCAGGGAAAGGAATCACCTCAGAAAATATTCTTTTCAGGCCAATATTAGTCTAGTGTTGGGGGATGTAAATGTAAATAAATTAATACACAAGTAGTTTTATTTATTTTAAGAATCCATATCCCATTCTTTACCAGACTCATCATAACAATACAAAATACAGTATAAAATATAAACTATTCCTAAATCATATTTAAAATACAGCCCTCTCTCCCTCTCTCCCTCCCTCCCTCACAGGACAGCACTCAAACTATTTACAAACTAACATAAAATAAAATTTCATGTGCATCAAATGCAACTTTTAAAGTCAGCACTCACAGAAGAATCTTCCATTTGTATGTTTTGTCTATCTATCAGGCACTTTCCTGAGGTCTACATTTTGGTTCTGGTAATGAAGATAAATTCAAATCAATTACTCCCTCTCCCCCCGAAGGAAGCTAATCCCAAGCTGATACAGTTCTGCTAAAGGTGTACTTTCTTGAATGTGTGTTTTCTTGCTGAAGGTCTTCTGTTCATAATTTTTTTAGTGATGGTTTCATAAAGAGACCATTTTTGAGAAAGTGAATTGCTTTAGGTTTTTCCATTTTTGTGTAACTGCAGCTAGATTTAACTGTTCAGTGATCTGAATTGCTCTGTGATGGAAAGAGCATCCTAAACATTATTTTTACATTTGATATACATGATTTAGCAAATGATTTGATTTTAGAGTGTTGTTATTTTGTATAATTTCTGTGATCGTTTTTACTGGGTTGTCCTCAGGGGTATTTTTGATGAATGAGTATGTCTAAAAATGGATAGCTGAACTTCCATATAATTTGTTTTTAGAATATATTTAATTGTAAGATATATGATACATTATATTTATTGTTTATATTTTATTATTTGCATTTTTATTTCCACAGTATTATCAGTATCCCACCCCTGTATGACAGATATTTTTCAACTTAGATCACAAAGAAAAGCTGATGTTGAGTGGAGGTGCTTCCAATTAGTTTAGGCCTCCACTAGGAATTGAACTAAGGTCTTCTTGTTGTAAGTTTAATATGTTACCCATGAGACTATGCTCATTAGGTCAAACTTACACTACAAATTTGCTTTTTCAGGGTTTCTGTACTACGAAGACCTTATTAGTTGTGTGTCGAAGGCAGAAGCAGATTCAGTGAGCCTATTGGTTAAAGAATCTGTATGGAAATTTTCCCCCAGTGCATTAGTGACTTTGACTGGTGGTTTCAGAAGGTAAGTGACAGGGAGCCTGTGGGCTTGCATCTCTCTTTGTTTGTGCAATAGGTTGTTCCAGTTGAGTTCCTGAGAGAATGCTAGCCTTGGAGTTACTGTGGGGGCATTTTGGGGGCATACTTTGAAATGAGTCCCTCTTTAGTCCTGAACATAGAGGGTCTACTGGCAGACCTGTGTGACTAGGGCAATTCGCCCTACGTGCCATAGTTTACAATTATTCAACATCTGGGCAGGTGCGTCTGCATTTACAGGAGGCTCTTACAGCCTACAAGTGCCCCCTGCCTGCCCAGATGTTGTCTAATTGTAAACTTTTTGTGGCACATGACATTGTGCACCACAACCTATATAACCTTTACCCCATGAGACTGTGAACTTACTTGGGGTCAATTCACACTTCGGCCCATAGTTGATAATTAAACAACATCTGGGGAAGTGCATCTGTACTTGCAGGAGGTGTTTACAGCATAGAAACACTCCCTGCCTGCCCAGAAGTCGCCTAATTATCAAATATCTGTGGAGCATGAAACTGTACTCTATATGCTTACCAACTCTCATCTCAACTTACCTGACTGCATCCAGCCAGTGACCATCCACATCTCTGCTGAATGGGAGGGTCAACAGGAGTGCGCCAGCAGCTCTGCTGACCTGATGCGACTGCGCAGAGTGTCAGTATCATCATGGTGATGGCACTGACACATGCACAGTCACTGAAGCCACTGCACACAAGATGGAAGCACCCAGAAGAGTACTGGCTGGTGACTGAACAGAAGGTAAGTGTTCGATAGCGGGGGAGGGGGAAGAGGCTAACGTTTACTAGCATTTGCAAATGGAAACGTTAGTAAACGTTGGTTGCATTCCTTTCCTGTCCATGAAGCATCCAGCCGGTGAGCATCAACACTTCTTCCAGGTCATCTGAGCTCCTGCTCAAGCATGCTGGCAACTCACATGACCCCCTAATGAGACTGCGACTGCGACTGTGCAGAGCGTCAGCATCGCACTCACATAGGACAGGAAGGGAAGTGCAAAATCACATCAGGTCTTCCAGTAATTCTAACCAGGACCTCCCTTACTGGGATTACCCTTTGTCTAGTGTGGATGGAGCGTACTTGTGGTTGGTGGAGCCGCACAGATCTGCCCTACCATGCTGGCTGCTAAAACCCAGGAGCCAACTATATGGACTCCTAATCAGCATTAGACATATTAGGCACAGCCTTTTGAGGATCCAGGGCACAGCATTAGGCACAGCCAGTTGTTCAGTTGCCCACGTATGCTTCATAGATCTATCACTGCTAGGGATGTCCAAGAACGGGGGTGGGGGGGTTGCATTCAGTTCATATCAAATCGAATGTAAGAAAATTAGTATTCGTTCAGATAGATCCCCTTCGAATAGGATTCTATTCAATACAAATGTATTTGTACGAATTTGTATGAATATTTGGTACAAATGTATTGATACAGATTTATTTGTACAAATATCCGGTACAAACGCATACGTATCTGATACGTATCTGATATGTATCCCATAACATATCTGCTCTGAAAGCGTCAAATCTGCCCTGAATCCACTTTGAATCCTCTCTCAATCCATGCCAAATGCACTCTGGATCATGTGACTAGTGCAGCCACTGTACCACCTCCCTGTTTCAGGAATGTTCCGAAGCATTAGTATGAATATGAATGCCAATGTAGGAATGTCGTAACATTCAATTCGTATACAAATGTCTGAATTCATATTAATCTGTCCGAATGTCGAATGTTACGAATATTCATGCACATCCCTAATCACTGCTGTCGCTCCATAGTTATGCTGCTTACAGTATCCATGCTTCCTGCAGTACCAGCTGCCATTATTATGCTGGCTCCAACTCCATCCTGGAAAAACTACTTTTCTTAAAGTGGGTATTTTTCATTGGAAAAAGAAGTGAATAGTATAAGAAAGCAAGAGTGGAGGACCTTCCTTGGGCGCCCTGGAATGCTTTGGTAGATCTATCACTGGAGTTTGTTCAGATGTTTGTTTATTTATTATTTGCATTTTAGCAAATAAGTTCTCAGGGCGGGCAACAAAATTTAAAATCAAACATATATATGACCAGATAACACTATACCGGTATTTAAAACATTTAAAACATTTGGCAAAGAGATGGCTTCTTTTTGAGGAGATAGCAGAATCGCCTGGGAGACTTTTCCCTCTTGTATCTAGTCTAAAGAACTAGAAGTTTTTAATCGCAAACTGTTGACTCTCCTAATGGTGAGGTGGTCTGAGGGCAAAATTCTCAAAATAGTCATGAAAGCTAGAATGAGTTCTCTGAGATAGACAACTTTATAACTTAAACATTTTCTTTAAAAACGTGTAGAACTATATTGCCTTTTTTTTTTTACTGTAAAGGAATGTAAGTATTCTCTGAGGGACTGAAAATTTTAAAAACCTCAAGGCTGCTGACTGAAATTTAAGGCAGTTAATTTTAGGAAAGCAAATGTGTGGATCACTGACAAGATCTGTCTGGACAAAGTAGGAAACCTGTCGGAAGTCCAAGGGGTACATTGTCTATGAGCTGTCATGCCTCTGGGGTTTGTAAGTCACTTCTGAGTCTGGTGGCAGAATCTCTGCAAAGCACCTATCTACCATCCAAAGTGCTTGCTGCCCTCAGGTGACTCTGCTTCTCCCATGTGGATTCATGGTCGTGTGCAGGATGCTTACTTGGTAAAGACCCGAGGAAGAGGGTGAAGAGAAACTTTGCCCAGTGGGACAGCAGGAGAAGTAGTTGGTCCAGTGAGGCCCTGCCCCCAACCAATTCCTCTGAGGCTGTGATCACACCTTCACTTTAAACTTCCTTCAGTCCATGATCAGGTCTGACTGCTCACATCTTTTCATTTCTATCACTTTTATTCGTGGACTTTTCATTCAAGAATGTCTAAATGGAGGGTGGAAAGTCCACAGGTAAAAAAGAAAAGGTCTGAGCAATCAGACCTGAAGATGGTCTGCAGAAGGATTAAAGTGAACATGTGGCCATGGCCTGAGATAAGAAGAAGAGTTGGCTTTTCTACCCTGCTTTTCTCACCTATTTAAGGGGACTCAAAGTGGCTGACAAAGCTTTTCTATTCTTCTCCCCACAACAGAACACCCTGTGAGGTAAGTGGGACTGTGAGAGCTCAGAAGAGAGCTGTGACTAGCCCAAGGTCACACAGCTGGCTTCATAGGGGAGGGCGGAATTGAACCCGGTATTCCCAGATAAGAGTCCGGCTCCCTAACCACTAGACCAAAGCAAGTGCAGGAGAGTGAGGAAGTGGGATCTATTCCAGCTGCAAACAAGAGAAAGCAGAGGCTTGGCTGGTGTGATTAGGCCAGCTGTGCAGGGAAACCTGTATTTTACTGGGTCTCAGTCAGTTGTCCATTGCTGCTTGCTAGCAATTTTCACAAACAGCTGGAGCCTCCATGTTTCTTGCTTCCTGGATCTGGACTCTTGTGCTGCATTTCTGGCCTGACTCAGAATGAATCAAGTTACCTGCTACCATCTTCCCTGCTGTATCTCTAAAAGGCTGACCCTCATAAGTTGACAAGTATTTTATTGCCTGGAAGATTTACGACTGCTAATTGCCTGGCAGAACTGCTAGGTCACTGTCTGCCTGATGCCATTAACAGATATGCAGAAAATGGTTGACTTCTGGGGCCATTTCCTGCCTGTTGCTTAATGACTCTGGCCAGAAACTTCAGAGATGTTTACAAGGGTGTGAGGTGGGCACTTTTCTTCTTTTACAAGAAGAATACAAAGTCAATGTAAACATCACTGTGTTGAGAGGAATAATAAAACTAGCAAGGAGCAATTCAACAAACAATAACTTTTCTGCATATGCGTTACTAAAAAATATTAGGTGTCTAAACCTGAAAGAAACTTATATATTGAGCAGCAAACTGAAAACAACAACCCATAATACTGTCAGTTAGACAAATGGAAAGAGGGGGGGGGGGAGATCAAAAGGTATTATCACAAAGGAGTTCTAGGACTATTTCAACATCAGATACTCTTTCTGCACTAGGCCTTTCTCTAGGTTATATCCCAGAAAAGGAACCTACCACCTGCATTTCAGTGCAGTCTATGGCAGGCCCTTTGAAGAAAGCAGATCCCTATTCTAGGACAGAATCCAGAATAAGTCCCAGTGCAGAAAGGGCCAGAGTAAGGGCATGTGCTGTAGGTAATTTCTGGGATGTTAACTGGGGAAGATAAGTCAGCAGGGGAGACCAAACACCAAAGAAGGAAAGCTTGGGCAAATGACCACTAGTTACCCTATATTGATAAGTGATACCCTTGTTAACTGCAGTGGACTTCTTACTTTTCCACCTTCATGTGGTGGTATCCTTGTAATGGGAAAAGAGGTGCATTTTCTGTGAGACTGCTGTTGTATCAGACATTGTGACTGTTTGTTTCTCAGTTATGTACCTTTTGAAGTACATTGATATGGAGTGAAGAATACTCTACATACTGACTTTCCCCAAGGTTCTCACACATTCTATATCAACAACATACAAAAGCAGAATCTCTCACCAATCTGTTCAGCCCATGTGTTACATTTTGTATTTCTTGATATTTATCTTAATATCACCCATTTGCAAAGAACCAGGGTGGAAGTGTTTTTCAGGCTTGCATTTTAGGGGGAGTTCCCATTATAAGCTTAAATCAGTTTCCCTAAACCGAAATAATAGAACCGGATGCAAACGCGAATTTGCCTGATCCCATTACTTCAACTCGATCCAGATTCTGAGGATCGTAGGTGGCGTACGTGACTCAAGGGGGGACTCAAGTGGCTACTTTTTAAAAGCTGCTTTTTGGGGCTGCCCTGCCCTCTTCCTCCTGGTGTGAACACGCCACCCATAAGGGACCCCTTCACGGAGCCTGGGTGGGTGGGTGGGTGGGTGCCGCTTGCCTAGATGGAGGAAAAACGGCAGCGACCAACAGCAACTCAAGCCCCCTTTGCCTGCTCACTCCACAGTCACAGCCTTAAAAACAGAACCTGAAGCTGCTTTCCTTTCCCTTTTTTAAAGGTCAGAACTTTCAAAATTGTGGAGAATTGCAACATTGTTATCAGGTGTGAAGTGGTTGGATTGCTACAGTGTAGCGGCTGCTTTAAGGGGTGGATTTTTACAGTAAAATCACTATCTTTGGAAGCAAGCTATTGGGGGAGGGAAACCCTAAACAAGCATTCTCATCCCTTAACATGGTACCATTCCCACAATAAAAAATGTAAAACATTTCAAGCACACAAATCGGAGTGAGACCTGTTGAAATGAGGATTAACATTTACAATGCTTTGGGGCAATTTAACACGCGGAAAGCATGTTAAGCCAACCTGACGTGGGAACTGCGAGGATTGAAACCATTTTGAAACTGAAATTAGCTTATAATGGGAACACGGCCTTAGTGTCAGGAATTGCGCCATGCTTTTACTGACCTGTAGACTGTTCTCACAGGGAAGCAATGAGAAACTCCACAAGTTTAATAGTTGCCACGTAATATGTGGTTTCTGGGAGTCAGTGGTGATGATGTATGGCTAAGGTCCACAGACTGATGATATTAAACATCAGGATTTTGCATTACACAGACAAACAGAGTTATAAGAATAAGCTTTGGAACAGGAGATAAAACATAGCCCATTTCTTTCCCTGGATTAAGGTGGGCTCCCTGTTTCTGGGTTAAACAGTCTGGGCAGGCTCCAACTGGGGGTCTTGTGCTGCTTCCAAAGGGGGAGGTTCCATGTCTGGAGGAGTATCCATCTAAAATTCCTCTTCCGAGGACTCAGATGGAGCACTGGACACAACATCTTGCCCTGTATATAGGATATTGTAGCTCTTCCAAGGTCATGTTAATATCCTCTATGATCCTTTTTATCTATCCTGTGATCCTTTCCACCTCTTGCTTACCTAAACCCTCTCAAACCTAATTATTTCTTCCATTTTATTGTTGAGCATTTTGCATAAATTCTTCTCCTGTTGTCTAACTGATCTTATGTCTTCCTGACTTCGCTAAAGCTGGCCTGTTGATTTTTGTTTGTTTGTTTCCATTTATGGCTCTATTCTTCTCTATAAGATACCAAGCAAAGAAATGTAAGGTTCACATTTTTTGACATGTCTTTAGTGTAGGTATATTTTACACTCTTTCCTAGTCATGGACTATGAAAATTTAATGTTATTTTATTATTTATTATTTCTATTTCTATCCTGCCCTATACCCGAAGGTCTCAGGGTGGGTAACAATATTTAAAAACAAACATATATTAAAACAATGACAATATATGTTAACACAGAGCAACTACAATCTGGAATATTTCTTCTCTTATAGCTTTGAACCATTCAATAGGGATTTCCCCTGCACCTGGGCTTCATTTCCCCCAGTAGATCTCTTCCATGATTAATTATCTTTTAAATATGTATGTCTTTGTGTGTGTGTGTGTGTGTGTATCAGACAAATAATTCTACTAAATAGAAACATATAAAAACTAGAAAACTAGATCTTAAGAACTTACAGTCTGAATACAAATCAGCGCAAGGGACAAATTCATACCAAAGAGAATCTGAGGCGCTATGGAAAGAAATAAGGAAAATCATTAAAACTGAAGTAAAAGAACAGAAACAGGGGGCTGGCGCGTATTGTCCTTGGGACATGTGGATGCTCCTGGGTTATTTGGGGCAGAGCTTGGTGTCCACAGTATTAACAGGCAGGGTTTTACCTCTGCTCCCTGTTCCTGCCGTGCGCACTGTGATCAGCAGCCACTTGGGGATTTCTTTAAATAAACAGCTACAGTTATTACATCCCCCTTCCCTGATAGCAAGTCTGGGACCTGAATTGGGAGAAAATTTTGTGCCGGTTGCAAATGGGGGTGCCTGCTGTCATAACTGCTGTCATGCGGATATGCGCACCTCCGCTAACCTGTGGCGGCCAAGGAAGAGGAATGATCTGCTTTTAGTTATGCTTTTAACTAGCTTTTGGCGATGCTTTTAACTGTGGCAGCCAAGGAAAGGAATGATCTTTGTGTTCATGGAGGTGCAACTGAGGTGTTTGCCGGTCATTGCTGCAGCTGTTTGCCTCTCATCGGTGCAGCGGGTGGGATGGGTTATGGTGACTTCAAGCCAGCTTCCTATCAGGGGAGAAGGCAGGTGGGGAGAAAAAGATGCGGGTTAACGCTGTGAGTTACAACGCAGATTTTTATGACACATATCACAAGCGAAGTAACCGGCTTCCATGGGGACGTGCCCTAAGTGTATTGTACTTTCTGTTTCTTTTAATGTAATCTATTGGGTTCCAGTGTTGTCTATCCTGTCCCTGTGTAGAGTTTGAATCAGAGGTTAGCCATAAACAAATATTGCATTGGTAAACAAATAGGTTTTCAGCAGCCAACCAAATAATCTCATAGTAGATGCCTCACAAAAACTTAGGGGAGAGCATTTGAGAGTGTAGGAGCCATAACTGAGAAAACCCTGCTGTGGGGCACTGCAAGGTGAAATCCATTAATTGGAGGCACCTGAAGTGTTTCTGGCTTTGATTAGACTTAATGCTCTGTACCAGTTCTAGTTTTTATTTAGATAAAAACACTGGAAAATATTCTGTGCAGTTTTAGTTGTGTGAGGAACGCTCTCCAGGACGTTGTGTCTGCAAAAACAAACTGATAAGGTAGCTTCAAAGAAGTAACTGGTCTGAACCAGCCAGCCATGGACTTGTCTCTACTGCACATGTCAGAGAAATCTGGTATGTATTTCTTTTCCGTACTTGGAAGGCGTTACCGGGAATATTATAATTACCGGCTGAGTTAGGTATAATAGATTGTGCTGGAATGTGGGAAATTTGAAGTTCGTCTTGATGGGTTTTGGAAAAGTGGACTTCCTATGCTGCAGCATACCAAAGTAAATGAATATTTCCTCTCTGATCCTTTCTGCTTATTAAGAAACTAATATGAATAGCATTTGCTGATAGAGCGGCAACTTGTTTTCATAGTGGTCTGGAATTTTCCTAACAGTTGCAAGGCTAAAATATCCTTGAGTTAACTGAAGTAGTTAAATATTATTTTCAAACTGCCTCTCCAAATAATTTGCTTATATTTTGCATTAAAATGATCCTTACCTGGCACTTTGCAATACTACCTAATATGAAGTGGTCTACACTGATAAATCATAACAAGCTAATTCTTCACACTTTTGTTGCAACATATTCTCTAATCTGACTCATATGGTGTTCAGACAACAGCCTTAGTAAGTAAACAATAAAATATATTCCTATTGACAGTGTGGGTGGAAAAGGAAGAAATATATTTAGCCTTTTATCACAGCTGTTCTAAATTTACACAAGCCGTTCTGCTCCACAGTTTGTTTTTCAGAAATCACCCAGACAGAAGTGTGATTGCTGAAAAGCATTTTACTGTCTCTCAGCTTAGTGCACCTGAAACGGAAAGTTGCACATTTTAGAATAAAATCTTCTTCTTTCACTATCCTTGAACATGTAAGAATGCAGCTTCCATGTGATCTGATCCTACCTAGGTTTACTCAGTAGCAAAACCCACTGAATGCACTGAAATTTACCATCAGATACATCAGAGGGCAGATAGTGCTATTTGTATCACTGAAAGAAAGCACCCTGAATAAAGTCTGCCCTGTACCGGAATAAACAATGTATCCTATGCTGGGACAGGTTGTTCTTGGTGCAGAACAAGGCTGTTCACATTGGCCTGTTCCATGTTACCCTCTGGTGTCAGTTGTGAAGCCCTGTGACCTTTTTTGCTAGCAAACCTTGTTGTGCTGCTGAAATGGGATCCCCCCATGGTATATTGGACCATGGAGGCATGCCATCTGCATACTTCTGTGGTCTGGTGTTCCACCTCCTAGTGCTGGTAGACCATGAAAAAGAGGCCTACCAGTAAATTGGACCAGGATACCATTTTGGGTGCCGCATCCTATGGACAGAGTATAATGGGAAGAGGTGTGGCCTCTGGACAGAGTATACTAGGAAGGGGTGAGCCAGTTTGATCTAGTAATTAGGGAGTTGTACTATTATCTGTACTATTTATTATGCACTCTCCCCTGAACCAAGTTAAGCTAGTCTCAGCTCTCTTCTGAGCTCTCACAGCCCCATCTACCTCACAGGGTATCTGTTGTGGGGAGAAGAATTGAAAGCTTTGTCAGCTGCTTTGAGTCCCTTTAAATGGGTAAGAAAAGCCAACTCTTCTTCTTCTTCTTCTTCTTCTTCGCTATTCAGTGCAGGAAGGCCCTGAATCTGAATTGTAGGCAAGACTTCCTAGTTGCTCTAAGCATATTGGTCAGACAAACCCTTTATTTGTTTAGGAAATTCTGAAATGAAGGGAGAGATTGACGAGTATTTAAACTTCTGAAGGTTACAGCTCATCGTATATCACTCAGCATCAAATCAGAACAATATATTTTATATCACTTTGGATCTATAGTAATATAGTATGGTAAAATACACTCTCAAGTGTAGTCTTAGAATTGAATTGATACTTGGATGCTAGAAACCAACCCTAAACAACAGCCACAGAGTGCAAATTTCTGGGTATTTTCTTACTCCATAGTTTTAAGGAAGAAAATTGTGGGGTTTTTTGTTGTTGTTGTTGCTGTTGGTGTTGTAGCTGGAAATTTGTTTTAAAAGTGCATTGTAGTAATTTTGTTGGCTGATTACTGGAATGAGCAAATGGCTTGTGCATTTTGTATTTCAAACAAATTCTAGATCATAGATATCAAACTCAGGCCCACAGGCCAAATTATATTTGGGCCTCAAGAAAATACCAAATGTCTGCTAGAGCTGGCCTGCTGGTAGACAGCATATGCTCAGCTGGTGCATTGGAGCATCAGTCAGGATTCACAAACATCCCCTCCTCTGTTGACATTCGTTAGCAACCTTGCGATACCAGTCACATTGGGCTACCCCTCCCAGAAATGGCCAAATGAAAGGTGGAAAACAGAAGCTTTCTAGAAAAGTGAATGCCATAGATGTGCCTTTTATTTGACATTTGTTTTCACATGTGTTTATAGTATTAAGCTTTGCTTGTTCCAGATTCAGTGTTTAAGCAAAACTTAAGTTTCCATATGAAAAGGTTCATCATTATATCTGATGAGAAGGAAAAGCTTCCTCAATTGTAGACATTTTTTTCAATAAATATCAAAGTTGGTCCATGAATTTTTTCAAGTTTTTAATTTTGGTCCATTGTTTATTTGAATTTCACTCCCCTGTCCTTGATAGATTAGGGATTTCTGTCAGGGACGGGGGCTATGGGGACCCTTTGGGCATATGTTGTGACTTCATTCTACCTCTGATAAACTGCAGGCCAGGTTTTTCTCAAGGAGTACACGAATCTGTTCTGTTTTCTAACTTCTAGCTCTATTCTACATAATTTGTTTCAAAAAATGATTTCAACAGACTCTGTCAGTTCTGTACTTTCAAAGTCTAACTGTTAAGAAACCTAAGTGATATGTTATTCTAGTTAATTATATGCTTGGAATATGACTAGCTTTTAATTACTAGAAAATTCTTAAAGGCCCATATGCCATGAACAAGCATTAATTAGAATTACCTGATATAGTGCTTCCAAAGTGCCAAGTCACATGCAGCCCACAAAGACCTCTTCACATGAGCCACTGCCCAGGTAGGTGAACGCAGGGGCCTGTCATGCTTTCATGGTAGGACAAGCAAGTTGTTCAGTGGAGATGCTTTCAGAAAGGTGAACTTTAAGAGAACCAGACTAGAAATGGCTAAAAAATACATTCCATTAAGGAAAATGTTGACCCTGAAATTCACCACCACAACCATGAATTACCTAATCTCCTTCCTACTGTTAACAGATATTCTAACTTGCCCCTGTCTTTCTCTGGGCCCAATGAAACACTGGTGCTCAGAAGAAGGGAAACCTAGGATACTCCTTCTTTCTTTTATGACCAACATCGGCTAAAAGATTCAAATATAGTTTGAACTAGGCATCAGAAGTAACCCTCCAATAAGCATCATACCTCTTGGTGTTGTTGAATTTTCTTACTTGAGAATATTGCTATTATGACCAAATAATCCTCAAATATTTAGCAAGGAATCAGCTACTGATGAAATTGATTTTTGTAAGCTGGACTTATGGGTAATTCGCTCAACATATAAAGTATATTCTGGCGTATAAGACTACTTTTTAACCCAGGAAAATCTTCTCAAAAGTCAGTGGTCGTCTTATACCCCTGGTGTCGTCTTCTTATATGGCGAGTATATCCCAAACTATATTTTAATTGGAAAAGTTGGGGGTTGTCTTATACACTCAGTCGTCTTATATGCCGGAATATACGGGTAACTGTTCCTCTTTGTAGCTTCCCAGGGCATTTCCAAGAATATTTGTGATGATGGTAGACGGGAAAGCAATGCATGGAAAGAGAGTTAAGGCATAGCTCTTGTGGCTGCATTAATGTACATACTGTGGAACAGCAGGCTGTTAGATATATTCATAGGAGGCAAAGAAGTTATCACCTTTGGTTCTTTCTATAATTTTTTCCCTTTAAGGTCACACATCATCATTATTTCTACACGAGGGCCATCCACTTGACAACTGCAGGCTTCTAAATTATACGGGCATATTTTTAGAAAGCCTGCCATTGCATAAAACCAAAATGTTAATGGCATTGCTAAGTCAAATTAAATTTTAATGGCCCTGGTTTAATTTTTCTTTTATCCTGTACACATCCTTTAAATAGCATTCAATATGATTCAGTCAACTTTAACACTGGCAAGCTGACCTGAATAGCCTTTTCAATTAGCCCTTTTAGGTAGAGCAGATCTGCTACATTTTAAACAAATAAAGATAGTTTTTATTATTGGTTAAATGCCAATAGTCATGGGTCATTTAGTCCATTTATTAAGAAGGAATATGAAAAGAATAGCACTTCTTGGGTAGAATGGGGATCCCTGTTTTAGTGGCTAAACTTGGGGCAAGGGGATGAAATATCTCAGCATGTCTATGTAAAGGAAGCAGCCTGTTAAATAATATTAAGAGGAATAATTTGTTGAGTGAAAACCACCTGCTGCATGTAAATGGGAAATAATAAGCTAACAATGCAAGCAAAGTGATTAATGTGCCCTTCCTGGATACCTTGCACATGGCATAATCTCAAAACAAGATTAGAACTTCCCCTCTGGTCTCTAAATCCATTTATTCTATGGATATGAGGCACCATTTAATTGAATATTTCATGGTTGATTTAAACACCTTAAAGTCTTACAGGTTTATAAATCACAGAATTAGGATGATAATCTGAAAGTGCAACTGAATTCTTTTGGAGTGTTCAGTGCCATCTTTGATGCATTCAGCTTTATTTTAATTTCTCTGTGACAGACTCTCAAAATCTCCACAAAGCCAAGACTCCTACTGAGATAAAACCCTCTCTCTGCACTTAGAAGTAGGGACAATGAAAAAAAAATGAAGCAAAAGTTTGAATATCAAGCTGTGGGAAGCAGCAACACTATTCTGACATAGAATATTTTCTCCCTACTGTGCAAGCAAGAATGTTGCAAAGGAAATGCTTTGAGAACTTGGGGGGGGGGTGTCTTTTGTTGTTGTTTTTAAAATAATTATATAATAGTCATTAGATTTTTTCTTAAAGAAATAACTTTTCTTAATCTCACAGCTAGCATCTTTGCCATTGATCTAGCTTTTAGTCAGTCAAATCATCCCTGTTATTTTCTTTTGTGAGGCCAATTACTAGCTAATCAAGATGGATGGAATACATTTCTTTAGTGGGAAGAAATGGTGAAGGGGTAAAGAAGGAAGTAACACCTAAAAACTATAACACTACTAAAGAGGGTCTCACTTAGCGAGGGAAGTGAGTGACAGAACGTAGGTGCATGTAGAAAACCACAGGGGTAGACAGCACAGTATCCAGGCTATTAGGATCAGCATGGCTTGGGGTTCTATAGTTCTGTGCACAGTTTCCTACGAGCAGGTGGCAACAAAATCAGTGGTGATTCCTTCCTAGTTGAATACATTCATCTTGTAAAATACATTGAGCGTTAACAAAAGATTTTCAGCCAGATGGAATGGAAACTTTCAAGGACATTTTTTCTTACCCCCAGCTTCTAGAGTTTGGCAAAACCTATCTTTCTAAGTATTGTGATCCTCACACTAACTTGTGTATGTATATGTTTGTGCCTTAATACAGTTATTAAACACTGAGAAAACTGTCTCTGAGCAAGGTGTACCACCCTTGTTTCCCAAAGCAAGCTGCCTTACTTCCCCTTGTCACTGTTCTCATTCTCAGTTTTCATAAAAAGAGATTTCTCTCCCACCCCATTCCTTTTAAAACACCTTCTAGTTAAAGAAACTATTCCTGTAATGGAAAAGGGAGACTGGGACCCGATGTAGCTCTCCTAATTCATTGCAGGGGTGCAATTGACAGTGTGTGTGTGTAGGGAATAATTGATGGGATTCAAATGGGGGAGTAGCATGCTGGATCCAGTCCAAGACCAGTTGAGACTGGTGCAGGATATTGGTGTGAGTGATCCTGCCTGTTTTCTCCAAGCCACAGTTTGAGTAGAACTCTGCCTTCCTTGCTAGTTCTATTTTGCAAATTACCACGGATTATAAGCTACACAAAGTTGTTATCACTTCACAACATTGTTAGCCTTAGTCTTACAATGAATGGGTAATCTTGGCATATAGCCTGTTGCCAAATTCATGTAAACCCCATATATGCAATTTATCCTCCTAGAACATGGTAGGAAGATGACACCTGGTGAGGTGGATGTCCTTGAGATCAGGCATGATGTGGATACACTAACTTATTTATTGGCAGGTGTGGTGCTTTGGCAGCCTTGGGCAGAGTCCTGCAAGTACTTCCTATGCTGAGGTCCTTGGGCAGCTACAGCCACTGTCCCTCAATGATGTTCAGAACAGCAGCAGCAGCAGCAACACAGGCAGTGATTCATCAGGTTGAACCCCAGCCTCTCACACTGGGGTCCCTAGGAGCAGATGGATCTTCTGGCAGTAAGGGCTTCCAGATCTCAGTATGTATCGCATGCACTCTTATTTATGAAATTTCTCTAACATATTCTTTTTTTTTTTTGGTATCCATTATTTATTTATTTTTACTAAGCATTTATAACATTTCAATACATAACTATGATAAATTCCATTACAATGCTTTAAGATTTTCCATGTGACTTCATATACCTTTTACTCTTTCTTTAAAGGCCGAAATCTTCCGTCAAACACCCAGTTCCTGAAGAACTTCTATAAAAGGGCCCCAATCTTCCATAAACTTACTCGCTGTTTTATCCTTTAATAGGTTTGTCAATTTCTCTATTTCTGCCACCTCTGTCAATTTGATTATTCATTCCCCCTCTGTAGGTAACTCTTCTTGCTTCCATTTCTGTGAATATAAGAATCTGGAAGCTGTTCCATATATACAGTAGTATCAAAGTCTTTACATCATTTAAACCTTCATCAACAATTCACAACAAAAATATTTCTGGTTTAAATTCAAAATTTCTGTTCAAAATTTGTCTCATCCACCCCGCCCTATTGTGATCCAGTACTTTCTTGCTTTCTCACATGTCCACCACATATGGTAGAATGTGCCCTCCACTTTCTTACATTTCCAACACCTCGTTGACATATTTTGATACATTTTCCCTAGCTTATGTAGTGTTAAATACCATCTGTACACCATCTTGTAAATATTTTCTTTCAATGACATACAAGCAGTAAATTTTAGATTTTTTACCCAAAGTTTCTCCCATTGATTCTGGACGTCTAACATATTCTTTTTGCACAATGCCCTTCTTTTATTTTTCATAGAGCTTTTATCCCCCAGTTTTTAAAGATTAAAATAAAGTCTGTACTTTGTCCCTTTGTGCTTTATTTCACAGGGTATATTTATTGTATGTTTTGTTACAGTGTTCATGGAAAACTAACATGTTGGTCTTTTACCCATGTATAGACTTCTGAATTGAATTTTACCCCAAAACTGAGGTTTTCTTCCCTCATTGTTTTAATCCATTCCCCAAGTTTGGGAATTACTGTTTTAAAAGTTCATTAAATTACTGCTCTTGTAAATCTTAATCAAGCCCTGATCCTAGAGGGCTTTCCCTAACACAGTTAGGCCTTTTCTGGACTGGGCTTTATTCCGGATTATATTCTGGAGTAGGTACCTACCATCCAATGCCCCACAGACTGTTATAGTCTGTTGGAATATGTGGATACCAGGTTCCTATTCTGGGATGTAATCTGGAATAAGGCCCGGTGCAGAAAAGGGCCATAGACATTTACACACCATTCCTTATATCTCCATACCATGAAAACCCAAAGACAAGGCCCCAAAGACCGAAGAAGATGGCAATCATATATCATCATCTCAAAGAGTATTCTTCTTCTCAATGCTTTTGACAGGCAGAACTGCTGCCATGCATTTCCTATCTAAAAAGGATTGACTTTTGAGGCTGAGTGGACAAATGTTCTCCATCCTGTATTGGTTTTAATAAAATCTTGTTGATCTTTCAAGGACATTCCAGCATTCTCATAGATTTAGTCCATCCACCATGCCCATTGTCTCCCCCTGCTTTTCTTTTCTTAAACTTGACAAGTATTAAGTCCCCCTCCCTATTCAGTTATTCATTTGCATCACTTACCCAAAATGTATGACTTTTGGTTGCTGATCACTGCCTCAAGGGAGCTGTCAGGTCTGATATGATGCATGGCTGGCTGATGGATTTGTTCTTCTTGCAGTCCATGATATTCGTAGTCACTGACTCAAGATCCATAATTTGAAAGCATATTTCTCTTTCCAGTGTTCTATTTTCACAGCCAGATACTATGGAAGGAAAGACCACTGCTCTAAATATTCTGGTCTTTTTTAAACAATGAAATGTTCTCATGATCTTGAGAAAGATTTTCATTTATTTCCTCCCTTGGATGGACTTTCTCTGGGTGCGTTCCCAAAGCCACTAAAGTACAGACTGGATTCGGACTTGGGATCAAGCGATCCCATTAAATTCCCAAGCTGTCTGAATCCAGGAAGGGTCATCCCCATGCCTTTCACTTTTCCGCGGATTTTCTACAGAAACCCCTGCAGAAATCTGGAGAAAATAACCACCTCATTACTGACATTTCTAGTCCAGTCTGGATTTTAGTCCCAGCTGGGGGCTGGGGTGAGTGAAGCAAGCAAGTGATCGGGGGGGGGGGGATGTAGTGCGGGGAAGGGAATGCAATGGCATTGAATGGTTGTTGCAGGAGGAGGAGGCCGGGGTGAACAGGGGCTGTAGGGTGGCAGTGGATGTGGGCGGTGGCAGCAGCTAGCTGTTGCAGGATCAAAGGAGGAAGAGGAGGCCGGGGTGGCGGCGGCGGACAGTGGTGGTGGTGGGAACTCAGCCTTTGTAATTTTACAACATTCTGTCCATCTCTGTCTAGCCTCATTTATCTGAAAATGGGATTCTATGAAAACTATATGCTATACACTCACCACGGCCCTCCTTTAATATTTGAAGAATTGCTATACATCTGATGTGGCAATAGTGTGTTCTTCTGTTCCACATGGTGATGTCAAAGATTTCTGTTAAATTCTAAGAAATTCCTGACTGTTCAGGCTGTTTAGCCATGAGCGAAAGCACCTTGGAAAGATCAGATTTCCTTCTGATTGTTACAGATTTAAAAACCAGATACTGCAAGCCTACCTGCTTCAGCTGTTATAAAGGCAGAATTTTAATGTCAGCAGGAGCTTGGTGTAAAAGTCCTCTCAGCCCTAGAAAAATCTCAAGCTGCACCCAGATGGGATAAACATAGGACGGTTAGGACGCTGACGCGGTGGGTGTCAACTCACATATTATAGGTAAACCCACCATAGCCCCACTTTTTACCCCTAAAAATCACTTTTAACTGTTGCTGGAAACCCAGCACTGGTTGCAGGTTTTCTAACTTTAGGGGGCCACTTACCTTTCTGGATGGACCAGTGAGCTCCATCCAACACACATATGTGGAGGCTGAAATAGCACACCACACATGCACAGAGGTGGTGATGCATCCATCCAGGAATTCAATGGTGGCCAAATTGAATGCCTCCTACTGCTTCCTATTGATATATCTGGCTGCCATCTTGAGGTAGTCTCAGTAAAAATTCACTGTCATTTTTCCATGAAGATAAAGGCCCTTTTTGCATTGGGTGGTATCCCAGATTATATCCTGTAATAGGGGCCTGCCATCCGCATGCTGGTGCAGACTACAGCAGGCCATGTCCAGCATGCTGATGGCAGGTCCCTATTCTGGGATATAATTTGGAATGAGACTACGTGCAGAAAGGATCGAAGACAAAGTCTGTATTGTATTTTGCTGGAAAGAAAACTGAACATTCATGTTAAGCAGCACGCATGCTAGTTCTCTTTAAGACATATATCTTCTCAGATGATACAATCATCTGCTCTTGTTGAAACTCCTTTGCCCTCGGGCACTATTAGAATGTGTAGTGTACCGCAGTGGCAATTTGGTACTTCTGCAACCACAGAATGTGCCAAGTGCACTAAAACTGAGTTATTGTAATGATTTTAGGTGCTGAAATTCTGTCCAAATAGTGGTGGTGAGTGGTTGCTCTTTATGCTTTCTGATAATTTATGAGCAGGCACTGTCAAGGCAGATGCTGTGAGAATGTCAACCATACATTGTTCTTATTAAAGAGAAATGGCACAAGCAGTTGCTACCTGATGTTAGCTTGAAAGGGGATATGAGTTAAATAAAGTACACTTTAAACATCTGTAGGAATAATGCTAAGTTGTTCATCACACACAGACCACGGGCAAGATCAGTGATAGAACCAGTAGTTTGTAACAAAATTGTTACCAACTGGTATATGAATAATTTGAATGGTTGCTCCCTTTTTTCCCCCCAGAGGTTTGGTTTGCTGCCTTAAGCTGGGTTATATCCTGTAAGAATCAAATTGTAAGAAATGTAGACTTCCATGACTTTTGAATTTCAGAGATGTGGAGTTCGTTATTTTATATGCTCAAATCAAAACTTAACTACAAAGGCTTGAAGTTACCAGTTTGCCATGCCACTCAAATCCCACAGGTGGAAAGGGTTACAGCTTTTTGGAGAAACCCCATCTGAACTCTGCTCAAAAAGTGTCATCCATGCAGTTTCTTGCAACTTTGCTTCTAACTTCCTGGGAAATGTGTTGGAGGCCTTGAAGGGCAGCTGATGCTACCATATGCTAGCTAAGATTGTTTGCTTCAAATGGCTCTAGGAAGTGCCTGTAAAGGCATGTGCAAACAGGATTCTTGGCTACAAAGGTGACTGCAAAGCTAGTCCTTTAGCAGTATCCTAGGATGCCTCTACTGCCTTCAAGGTGGAGAAATAGGCATGATGGCTCTAAAGGCTATTTGCATTAAAGTGCAAGGTTTTGCCTCTGTCTTCTCCTTGAAAATGCCTAGAAGTAATTGGTGGGCCCCTGTGTGGTATGGTATGTTGGATTAGATGTGCTGTAGCCCAATCAGCAGAACTCTTCTTATGTTTTATGTCTTTATCCTAACAAAGAGTTGTTATGGGAAGTCACCAAGGAACTTTAGTGGTTCAGTTCCAAGAGTGTTTCTGGAAATGCAGCAAAATGATTCTCCCCAGCTTGCAACTTCAGTTCCCCGGCTTTGAAGCTGGGCTGGTATGACTGTTGTATGGCTGGCCACCAGCATGCTCCATGTGGCCCTCTGAGTTCCTGGCCTATTCCAAAATAATTGTTTGTTGCCCAGATAGTTGGGCAATGACAGAAAGCAAGTGAAAAGACTTACCTTTCTGGACATCATGTTCCTGCCATAACCGTTACACATACATCTTGCTATCTTGAAGGCTGAGATAGTTGGAAGTGCATGATTGTCAGCCCTGTGCATGCATAGCTGCCATTTTGGGGCTCCACTTATCTGTGGTGGCCACTTCCAAGATGGTGGCTGCTGAGAACCATTCAGACAGATGCAAATATTGCTATAGTGAGAAAAGGCAGGTGCGGAGTCCTTTCCTCCCCTATAGCAATACCATGGGAGATTGCCCCAATATCACTGGATTATGCTGGGATTGCCATGGACACGACTGGCAATCTCAGCATTGCCCTGGGATATTCCGACTTTCACGTTCTGTGTGGAGGCAGCCTAATAAGTTTTAAGAGTCCCAGTTAGACAGCTTGAATATCTTCGCCCCACAGACATTTTACAACCTGTCTCAATTTAAAGTTTTGGAAGTCTTGAAAACTTGTATAATATTTACTTGCTCTAACAAAAAAGTACTAAGCTCCCCTTATGGGCTAGAATAATTTTGCTGGTAGGGTGTTCTAACCATCCTTAAATAATCAAGAAAGGGCAAACTTTATCAGCTCTCTTATAAAAAAAAACCAGCAGCATTTTCTTTCTATGTACAATATTTACATTTTATATACCACCTCATCTTTAAATAGCTTCATTTATTCTTTCCTCTGAGCGATGCAAGTAAAAGCTTGTTCTTGCTATTCTAGCATTCCCACATTTCTTCTTTTGTATCAACAATTTATTTCTGTAGGTTTGTGGAGTTTTGAAAGGAAAACATATTCATGTAAAGAGTTTGCTTTCCAGGCATCAAGCTTCTTCTAAATTTATAGCATGGAAGCCCAATTTCCTGCTTTTTGCTACCAGTAATCATGGCTGATTCTGCCATCAGGCAGGAATCAACACTTGCTCCAGAAAGCATATCATAAGGAACTGTAATGAGGCAATGGGTGAACTAGCTATGTCATCTATATGATTTGTCTGAAGAACCTTAGGGGGTCTGCCTACACCCCTATGAGAGTAGGAACACTGCTACACCTGGTGACAGAGCTGAAATAAGTCTCAAATCTCTGTTTCTGTGTCTTCTCTGTGTGAAACTGAAGGGATGCTATAATGTCCTTCCTCTTAGGGAGCAAAATGTCTTGAACTTCTACAGATCTGAATAGACTTCCACACTCAGGTTACAACAAATATTTTTCATTTTAGAATCCACTCCTCTGTGTTCTATATAAATCCTGTCTTAGAGCCTGTTCACTCTTACCTGTTTGGTGTGGCTGCAGCTGCTACAAGGGAAGTTCCTCCTCATGCCATGGCACCTCCACCAACCTGGAGTCTTTTGGACTGTCTGGCTGCTTCTGCACTTACCTATTTATTAGTAAATCCGACTTAGAATACATCTGGATTTACTAAATCCGGATGCAGGGTAGATCTGGATCCACCCACCCCCATCCTTCCGCACACGCGGCAAAAGGACGACTTAGATACGGATTTGAGGTGGGGGCTGTGCGGACGCATAGCACCCGCCTCACATCCATGTCCCGGGGGCCCTCCCCCAGCCCGCCATGCTTGGGTCCGCCGGAGCCAAGCATGGCGAGCCGGGGGATTCTGCTTTTGGGGCTCGCCCTGGCCCCAGAAGCGGCGGATCGCAGCTTCTGGAGCCAGGGGGAACTTCTACGAGGCCCTCCCTAACCCCCCCAGGGGAGAGCCCGAGCAATCCCCTCCTTACCTCTTTGGTGTCGCCCCGATTGTGGTCGCGGTGACCCAGGAGGCTGCATGCCTGCATGCTGTGTGCCTCCTGATTAGCCAGGACTGCTTCTGGCAGCGCCGGCCATCAGGAGGCTTTGTGTGCAGGCGCTGCCCTGGCCAGTCAGCGTGCCTGCGCAGAGAGCCTCCTGATATCCGGCTCTGCCAGAAACAGCCCTGGTCAATCAGGAGGCATGGAGCACGCAGGTGCGCAGCCTCCTGGTTCCCTGCGACCACAATCGGGGCGATGCCAAAGAGGTAAGGAGGGGATCGCTCAGGCTGTACCTTGGGGGGGGGCTAGGGAGGGCCTTATAGAAGCATCCCCTGGCTTCAGAAGTGGTGATCCACCACTTCTGGGGTGAGGGCGACCCCCGGCAGCAGAGTCCCCTGGCTCGCTATGCTTGGCTCCGGCGGAGCCAATCATGGCGGGCCGGGGGAGGGCCCCAGGTAGGCACAGTTTCACTGTGCGGACGCATCCTAAAAGGATGTGTTTTCACAGTGAAACACCCATTAAGACTACCTTGGATGTAGTCTTTTTTTAACACCCATTAAGCACACATTAGAGACAGATAGGTGCGGACGTGGCCGCCTCTATCTGTCTCTAATGGGTATTGCTGTGCAGACGTGGTCCACCCATTCCATTCTTAATGGGTGCCGCTGTGCAGACACGGTTTCCCACATGTGTGCTTAATGGGTGTTACTGTGCGGATGCTCCGTACTAAAAGTGGCTTTAAAAGGTGCCGTTGGCGGTTGCATGCTTCCACATGTGTCCTTAATGGGTGTTTAAAGGCATGTGTGGAAGCACCCTCTGAGAACTCCCTGAAGCTACTCTGATTGTCATTACTTGTGTACCATCAAAACCATGTCCACAGCTTTATCAGGAGCAGCTGGTGAGTTCCT
This sequence comes from Aspidoscelis tigris stejnegeri, assembly GCA_023333525.1. Classification (NCBI taxonomy): domain Eukaryota; kingdom Metazoa; phylum Chordata; class Lepidosauria; order Squamata; family Teiidae; genus Aspidoscelis; species Aspidoscelis tigris. Next base: position 81,101,006 of record JALMGA010000002.1, on the reverse strand, counting down.
GGACTCAGTGTTCATATTCTCTTTTGGGTGTGAATGCTGTGAGTGGGAGGGGTGGCACAGCTTGGCTGTGGCTGTGCAGTTGTGTGCAAGTCAGATGCTGCAACTGCCATTGCTCTGGTGATCTGGCTGGGCCATGTCGGGCCATCCACACTTGAAGTATTGGTGGTTTGGATGGGGAGTGCACCAGCATTTCAAATGTGGATGGTTCGCTCTACAACTGATCTTGCTTCACTGAAATGATAGAATAATACCATTCAGTGAGCAATGTGCAGATAGGCCTCCAAATTACAGACAGTATTTTGAAGGAGGATCTGTGTGCCTTGTTTTAGGCCACATCTCCACTTACCTTAAGTGGGTACATCCAAGACGTTGCCCCGTCTCCATTTTCAGTGGCAGCAGGTATCAGGGAGAAGCTTTTCCCCACCCTCTATGGAGGAGCCATGGAAATGGTTCCTCTTTCCTCTGGAATGGGGAGTAGGAGGGCACTGTGAAAGGGAGTACCCCCTCCATCTGCCTGAAGCATTCCTGCCAGTTGCAGAAGTGGAGACATGGCCTTTGGCTGCATCCACATACAGTAAAAAAGAAAAAGAAAAAAAAAAGTGAACACAAAGCAGCTTCTTCTAGTCCACATTAAAGTTCAGAAAATACACTTCTCAGTTGCATTCTCTGGCATTAATGTGAATTAGATACACTTTTGAACTTCTTGTTTTAATTTATGATTCAGCTATTTGATGATACCCTCACTGGATTTTGCAAACCTGTGTAGTAAAAGATACACCCATCCTGTGGACCAGGACTCTGAAGGTGGTGGTGGTGAGGAAGAGCAAAGCTCCAATTGGAGGTTGTTTCCCTTTTATCTCTCCATATTGCAATTTGCTCCACTGTATGTGTGTTTTGTATGTTTGCATAGCAAGCAGCATGAGATGACAGTAGAAAAACCCATCTGTGGTTCTGTAGCAACTAAAGCAAAAAGGAAACAAAAAGGAGAGTAATTTGCAAAACAACTTTGGCAAGGTTTCAGTGAAGCCAATTTGCACAGTGGATCCATGTGGAGGAATTTAAATTGTGACCACCAAAACAATTTAACAGAAACACGAGATATGATTCACACAATGAAATTAGCACAGGAGGAAGTAACAAATAGATTTGGTATGAAGATTTAACATGAAGTGCCATTATCATCTGATTTATGAGACATAATTTGGGGAGTGAACATGTTTATCAAAATATAAATAAATCTAACAGGAACTTTGACACCAGTTTCTCACTTAATGAGTAGTTTCTGAAAACTGTACTAATTTTCCATAGTCATGTAACAAAACTGTGTAATGAATGTAACAACAATTGCTTGCCAGAAGCATTTTTAAAAGATATCTTTCAGATTAAATTAGAACAGAGATAAAGTTAAAGCATTTTTAAGACTTGTGTTTTTCCAAGGGAAAGAGTTACTGTTTGTGCTCAAGCATTTTTTTTCCTAATTCAGTTTTAAAATAAAGTGCTGTATAGTTAATAAAGTTAGAGGAAAGTCTTGCTTGAGGGTTTATCATCTTAAAGAAGATAAAGAAAAAGCGAGAAGGTAGTAATAAGAGATATGGAGACATTTGCTAATGAGCCTGGGGAAATGAACATGCCTTTGATGGAAAGTCTCTAATACTAAGAAGTAGGGTAATTCAAAAGTATCTAGTAATAATAATAATAAAAGACAGCCATCAAGAAGTAAACTGTCACTATAATGTAAGGCAGGTGTGGGGAACAACAAACCTGGAGGGTGTAGGTCTTGGGAGTAAAGAACAAGATGTATAGGAAACAGTAAGAATTGACCCATAGGCCCTTTCTGCACATACTTTGGGAGCCTCTGGGTGGCATTTTTGGGTCTGCTTTGGTGTGCCACTGAAATTGCTCCCTTCTAGTTCCCAACACATAGGCAAGCCTCTGCACGGCACACCTCCTTGCTTGAAATTAGAGCCTCTGGGCCTCCCAGTAGTTACAATTAAAAGTGACTATTGGTAATCCTGATCAAGGCACATGGGCGCATAGATCCACATTAACAACCAGATCTATGTGGCCTAGAATCTTTCTGCATCCATGCAGAAATGGCCATAGGCTGCATCTCTATGGCCTCCCAAAGGAACAGAATCTGTGGAAGAAGGCGGGAAGATGCAGTGGAGGCAACTGGACCAGAGGGCAAATGCAAAGAGTTAAAGCAGGATCCAAAGACCTGCATGGTTTATAGGGAAGCTGTAATTATCACTCTGAGAGTCAGAAAGATTTACCTAGTGGCGTCTTGCTGAAGGAGGCGCACTATTGACTGATCTCTAGGATGGTACAATAAATTTAACCAAAAATCTATACTGTTACAAGCTGCTCTGATTAAGGTTGTTTCCTCTTGATTAGAGTTTGACTTTGATTAGGGTTCCCCTTGATTGTCTTCACCCTGGACAAAGCTGATCTTTGTTTATCCTTTAGGCAGCGCCAAGCTTGTGAAGCACTAATGAACTGGGCTTGTTTGTTGCAGATACATATACACCAGATAGAATATGTCTAGCCCTTGAGGTGGGGAAGAAAAATGGAGTCCCTTTGGTTAATCGCTAGTGCTGTTTCTACCCTTGCCCAGAGACTCTCTGCTTCCTAACTGTGTCTGACTATATTCCAACCTCCATGCCAACCTAGTGACAGGCTTAGGGAATAAAAAAGAAACAAAGAAAATGCTTTGTCTAAGAAACAAGAAAAGACAAATGATGGAGTATTTAAAATGGAGGGAAATGGTTAAGGATAAATAGGTTGACCAGAGAAAAAGAAGTTTAATAATATCTAGACAGCTCCAGAGGATTAATGACTTTATTTAAAATTGTATTAGCCATTCTTAACTCCAGGCTCTCATAATAGGTCACAAACAAAAAGCAAGAAAAAATAAAATCCAAGAGGATCAGCATACAGTGCTCCAGAAAGAAAGAAAAATAAGGGAAGGCAGGAAGGCAGGCTTGGTCAATTAAAACATTCATCTGACACTGAACAGAAAATGAAGTTGGTGTCATGCAAATCTCTCAGGAAAGGTTGCTCCACAAACTGGGTGCAACAGCATTCAAAGGCCCTGGTCACACTTATATTGTTGTTATTATTGTTATTAATATTAATTTATTAATTTATTTTTATAGCACTGTACGTGTACTCAGCGCTTTACAAATAGAAACCAAAAGCAATATATAAAACCTGCCAAAGGCATACAATCTAAACAGCAATAATAATAACAAATAACAAATAAAATAAAATGTAAAAATTGGTTAAAAATAAAGAAAGCAATAAAACATCAACAAGCAATACCTCATTAGACAGTTAATTTACACAGAGCCTGGGAATGCTTACCTAAACAAAGTAGTCTTCAGTTCAGATTTAAAAGGTGACAAGGAGGTAATAGCGTGCAAGCGGGAAGGCAGTAGGTTCCAAAAATAGGGGGAAGGAAAAGAAGAAGGACAAATCCTAGATGGAGCAGTGGAGATCCGAGGCTGAGACAAGAAACCGTGGTTACTAGAGCGGGGGTTCGAGAAGGAATACAGGGAGAAAGAAGATCAGATAGATAAGAAGATGCAAGTCCATGGAGAGTTTTGAAAAGTTAACAACTTATACCAAATGCAAAGAGGGAAAGGAAGCCAGTGAAGGGATAATAATAAAGGAGAGACACGCTAGCGTGCAAGCATAATGATGCGAGCTGCTGAATATTGAACAGAAATTAGGGGACGAAGGTGGGAAAGAGGGAGACCCACTAATAGGAGATTACAGTAATCTAGTCGAGAAATTACCAATGCATGAACCAGAATCTTGGCAGTGGATGTAGAGAGGAATGGGCGAATTTTGGCAATATTATAAAGAGAAAATCTACACGCTTTGGCCATGGTCTGAATGTGGGGAATAAAACATAAAGAAGAATCAAATATAAAACCAAGACTGCGGGCTTCCTGGACCGGTCGGATAGAAATGTCACTGACAGAAACAGAAAAGGAACAAGAAATAGAGGGCTTAGGAGGAAAAACAAGGAGCTCTGGTTTTGACGTATTAAGCTTCAGGCGCCGATGGCACATCCACTGTGAGACAGCAGTGAGATATGATGAAACTTGCTGCTAAAGCCCTACAGAAAGGTCGGGGGAGGAAAGATACTATATGAGACAGGACGCCCTATTCATAATTTGAACTGAGGTCATACCACCTCTGTTCACACCTATATCGTTAAAGGTTGTCCTCGCTCTGGGCTGCATTGCTCACACCTTTCTCTGGAATTGATCTGAGTCTCCTCTATGAAACACTTGGCTCTCCACCCCTTTTGCTTTGTCAAATCTATCTCCTTTCTTATTGGGTGCCATTCTGTCACTCACGGGAGGCAAGCGTGTGTGTTTGTGGTTCTTTTTAAAATCTGCTCCCCTCCTCCACACCACCTTCCTTTTTTATGTACTTTTCTTCTCCGAGCCATTAATTTTTTTTTTAAATAATAAATTTGGAAAATGCTAGATAGAGGAATCATAAACATAAACTGAGGAGAGAAGAGGAGGTGCCTCATGAACTCCATGGGTGCACATTGGCTGAATGGAGCCACTTTGAATGTGCTAGAAAAATTAGTAAGTGACATTTGGATGCAGCCTTAGTAAGAAAAGCTCACTCACTCAGGGCCCAAACAATACATTATAAAGCAATTCATTTCTCTCATTTCCATCATTTTTATACCACCTCTCCAAATCAAAAGAACCCTTGATCTGGTTTACTGCCAAGGGGTACAATACAGTTACAATATGCATTATACATAATGTATCAATAAACACAAAATTCAAGAAATACGTTTAAATTGATACGGGAGGATGGAGCAGTAGTCACTGTTTCTTCTCTGCAAAACATCTGGCAGACTCAGTTGCTTTGGGTCAGGAGCCTCAAGGCTTTGGCCTGGCAGTTATAACAGTGAGTAGTGGCAGCTAGTTAGAGGGAAAAGCAGGATCCAGATGGAGCAGGAATAGAAGAAGCCAGGGGTGAAAAGCAGGCTGCTGGTATCTCAGGCCATTTCTGCACTTTGCCTTATTTTGGCTTATATCCCAGAATAGAGACCAAGCATCCACATGCTAATGCAGCCTGCAGCAGTCCTCAGGAAGGCCCTGCTGTGGTCTGCATTCACATGTGGATGGCAGGACCCTATTCCAGGATATAATCCAGAAAAAGCCTCACTGGTAACTCTGGCATGATTCTTTCCTGTGTGCTAGAGATGCTCATGGTAAAACTACCTCCCATAGGTTTGTTTGGAACTTAAAGCCAGCTCTGGGAAGTTCTATGAATTGTCCAGGGCTACCACCAGAGGCACATTTCTGTTTCCCTCTTCTTACTTCCCGAATAGGCATGTGCACGGAGCCATTTTCCACATTCTATTCAAGTTGAATAGAATGTGGAAAAATTAGGCTCTGGCCGAATACCACTGGCAGGCCTGTATTCAGCTTCCGGAAAGCCTGTTCGCGGTTCTGGAGGACCCCGGGGAGGCCGTGGCGGGGGGGGGGGGAGGTTTGGGGGGAGGATAGCTGAGGGAGGGATGCCCCGGGGCATCCAGTATCCAAAGAAGCTTTGACTGAAGCTTCTATGGATACTGGATTATTTCGTGGATGTATAGTGTCCTTTGAATAGGGCCCTATTCAATCTATCCATGAATCTCAGAATTTGGACACATTTGTCTGAATTCCAAATGGCATGATTCATTTGTGTACATCCCTATTCCCGAATTCAATTCAAAGTGCATGATTTGTGCGTGCATTTGATGATGTACCCAGAGTGCTGTGGGGGTTGGCTATTCTATTTTCAGAGACTTGGAATTCAGTTTTTAACTAAGGGAAGAGAAGTTCATTGCTTCTCAAGCTTAATCAGGACATCATTTTACAATTATTTAAATTACAACCCTCCCCAACTTTTAAAAGAAAAGGTCAATGTCATTAGATCCAATTATTAGCCCAAACAGCAGTGGTGTAATATTAACCATGAAAGAAATTGCTCCAAGTTTTGACAAGTAAACTTTTTAAAAGGGATCTCTTTCATGTCCCATTGATTTTGGAAGAGGTATATACAGCTGTACATACCTGTGTTGCCAGTCCTGTGCGAAGCCATAGGAAAGGATGGCTGATTCTATGGGCCACCCCATTGCTGATGAACCTGAGGTTGTTCCTGTGCTTGGTCAATACACGTTGTCCACCTTGAACTAGAGCTATTGCACCCCAGAACTGTCCCAAAAGCAGGATGGCCAGATTTTACTAAAATCAGACAGACTATAAGACACACTTGGCTTTTTTGGGTAAGGCTGATTACCTGGACAGCCTGCCCTATTCAGGGTAAGTGCTGAAACAGTTTTGGATGTGTCCGAAAACCAAGCCAGTTGGTGTGAATAGACATTTTCATTTGTGGTAGTTTTGGGGCTGTTATGCCATGTTCCAGGTTTCTTCTGAGAACCTAAGCTTTCAGATATAGCTGCAATATCCATCTTCAGAGGACTTTGCTCTTGGACAAGTCACCCTTGATGGATGACTCACAGCTATATTCGAAAGCTTAGGTTCTCAGAAGAAGAAACCTGGAATATGGCATACCAGCCCCCAAACTGCCACAAATGAGATTGAATCTGGCCATGAAAACCTACAATAGACATTTTGTTAGATCTGATAATCTTAGGGTATCCAATTTCATAAAAATAGGTGCCGGTGGCATGTCATAAACTGAGCTGAATGTCTGTTTTTCTGTTACAAGGGATTAGAAAAGTTTGTTACTCAGAAGTTCCTGAATACTTCAGATTATGGCCGTGACTAAAGACTGGTAGCATTATCTTTTTAATGGTGAAAAACAGCCCTGTTTTGATTGTTGACTTCCTAAAATAGATGTGCATGCAAAAAGAAGATGTGGTGAATGGGACAGAGAAGATGGAGAGAGTTGAAATCTGAATATCTCCACCAGAATACATTAACTCAGCCAATATTGTTGCCATTAACTAATTTGTTAGTTTTATTAGAGCATTGATAAAGAAAAATGTCTTCCTCCTACTTCCTCTATAGTAAAATGTAATGGCTTGATCTTATTCATTTGTATATATTAATGAGATTCTGAGTAAGGAGAATATGAATATACTTTCGAAACAACTCTCTTTTGAATCATAAAGTTCTGAACTAGTAAATTGAACCTGCCTTGCTTTTAAATCCCTTTCCACTAGTTCTTTTTAATATATAAAAAAGCAACAAATGGCTCTGTAATAGCAGATTTTTAGAATATAGTTTTCATAATTAATGACTACAAACACTGTCCACTTATTTCAGTAAATAATTTTTATGCAGCTGACCTTTCTCTTTCAGCTCCTACATTATTAATGTAACTGAAGCAATCACTTGTTTATTGTTTGAGCAAGTCTATCAACAGCTTGCACTTCTCTCTAATGTATTTTATAATGTAGTAACACTGTCTACTGGATTATAAACTAACAGGGAGCCCCATAAGCTCTCTCATTTCAGCCTCTGTCCTGATTTTTTTATTTCCATTGGGCTCCAAGCCTGAAGTGTTGTTGATTAAGTGAAGTCTAAGGGGTAGTATCGTGCAAGAATTAATGTCCCTTTCTGCACTGGGCCTTTATTCGGATTATATCCAGGGACCACCCTTAAAGCAGAGACTTTGCCGCTGTAATGAATGGAGAGATTGAATTAGGGGGCATTCTGGAATATCCATGATTTATTCTGGAATATCCAAATTTAGCAGAATAATAAGTGATGTCTGGATGCAGTCTTAGTCAAGCACTTCTTTGACCTGTAATTTCCATGCTGATTCCCACAGTGAGCTTCTTTGCCTTATGCTCTAATACCTGACTGGCTTTCTCTCGCAAGATTCCATTGCTAGCACCACTCTTTCTGCTGACAGTTTTTTTATTTAGACCATCAAAATATGGCATAATTTTAAATTTTATCACTGGATTTGTACTGGGTTTATGCTCCATATACGTTTATGCGTACTTGCTGGTTTTGTGTAGCACTTCCTATCCAAACTGTACTCAGTGTATTGATTTTAGTTGTTTTATGTTATATTTATGCTTTCAGTCTATAACCATAATAAACATTTTGGTTTGATTTGGAATAATGGGGAAACATAGGAATTATATTTCTCTTATTTTCGAGATCTAAAGTAGGTGTTTTGCTAGTCCCTTCAATTAAAGTAGTGAAAGATTTTACCAGAAAGGCAACTAGTAATTTTCTGTCACTAGTCTCTTAGAATAAAACAGGGCCTCCTAAAAATAAAGCATGTTCGAGGCTGGGTAATACTTCAGAGTGAGCCTGCCCCAGGATAATGAGTGAAAAATGACCCTGAGGTAGGTAATGGCAAATCACTTCTGTTGTTTTGCCAATAACAGTTTACAGATTTGGTCAGACAGCAGGATTCAAGCTTAATATGGTAGTATATTAACATTTTCATAAAGGTGGAGATTCTCTGGGTATGTAGAATGAGTTTAGTTCACAATCAGGAACAAACAGTGATACCAACCAAATGGCCTGAATATGACTTGGGATTGTATGACCAACAGAAAAATGATGGCGGTTGAGCCCATAGAGATAAGAAATCTAGAGCCTTCCTGCATTTCCCATTAAAATGGAATAATGTAAGGTCTAGACATAGCCTGTGCCTCATCTTCTCCTCTCCTGTGTAGACTAGTCTAGGTGGCAGCCTGGACTGAGCTACTAGTTGACCTGTTTTAACAGGTCTATGGCCATCCAGGGGCTGCTAGACCACTGCAGGGATGTGTGCGGATGGGCACATGCCTCAATGGGCTGTTTTAGCAGATGGAGACATTTCAACAGGGCACCAAATTGTGCTGCTGAAATGGTTCCACCAGGGCCCCAGGACCAAAAACAATAGTTCCTGGCTTTGGAGTCCTTGTGACAGAAGCTCTTATAAAATTTGGAGCATTATAAGGCAGTGAGAGTTCTCTCCCAGAACAGGTCATCCAAGTGCAGACAACATTTTTCTTGGTCAGATAGACCATTATAGCCTGCACTTCTCCAGTTGGAACAGTTTCAGCTAGGTTGCTTCCCCCACCCAATGGAAGAGTGGAAACAGCAAAGTAACTCATTCCAACCTTATGATATCAAGTTGCTGCAGCAAATGGTGCTCAATGCACAAGAGAAGCACCAGGGCCATGTTCCCACTGTCCTATTTTACTGCAGTTATAAATATGGATCAATTTAAACAGCATTTAATCCATTTTTTCATGTTCCCATTTATAGGTTTTTATGTGGATTTACTGGGGGGGGGGTAGAGGAGAATGCCTCCTCCCTCTCTTTTTCGTCATACCCAGACTTTATGGAGTGGGGATCCAAACCCTGTAAGCCTGCATTAGGACTTATTTCAGTTTATATCCCAGAATAGGACACTGCCATCCACATGCCATAGTCTACACCAGCATTTGTACAGCGCATCCCTGTTCTGGGATATAATCTGGAATAAGGCCTAGTGGCGAAAGGGACTTAAACACACAAACAGTGCTACATTAAAAAGGTGACAGCTAAAATCAATGAAAAAAGATCAACCCACTACAGTTGACTTCACAGATTTATAGCCAAGAAAGCACATGCCACATGTTGTAATTTTTTTTTAAAAAAATCTCTGTTATGATTGGACAATTAGTACAAAAGGAAAGATGAGGGCAGGAGAGATCGGTAGACAAGTGCTGGCACAACCAACTGCATCCTAATGCACCATAAGCCATATGGTAGCAGTTACAATGTCCTACATGGGGAGAAGAAGGGTTTAGATTTGCAGGTTGATCATTTAAGGCAGCAATGAGGTACCTGTGGCAAAGTAGATGCACCTGGATTCAAGCTCCCATGAGCCAAGAATGGGGTTTCAAGCCAACCATTGGATGCTCACTTCTCTTTTTTTTTTAAATGAATGTGTGTAAGTGATAAATTGTGGTGATGAAATGGGGTTAATTGATAAATCGGCTGGCAGTGGTTTTAAGCAGATGGACAAAAGATGTAGCAGGATTTGAAAAGGTGATCACAAAGCAATTGGCTAGAGCTGCTCTCCCCATGCAAACAAGCACTTGTTCTCATACTATGGTCCTCAGTACAGACACCTTCTGCTCTTCTGGCAAAATTGAGATTACTTAGTAACATTCCAGTGCTGTCGGGGTTGACTGGCCATTTTTTGAATATTAAAAAAGTCATAATTTTGCTTTGTCCAATCTGCTTTATCATGTTGCACAGGATGTTGCTCCATTTTTTTTTCTCGTGGAGTGTGAAAAATGTGCTGGCAGTCATTTTTGTCTGTATGCAAACCCAGATAGATACTCTGAAGCTGAGAAGTGCCAACTATATGTTCGTACCATTTCAGCTGAGTGCAGCTGGTCCTGTGCATCAATATGCACTGGGGTGTACATCTCCCCTTCTCTTCTAACAAGCATAAACATTTATCCCTCCCCCTCTTCCGCTTCAACATTGATTGGCACTTACAAAAATTTATGCGTGCAGGAAGTTGCCATGATGTCATTTGAAATGCTTGATTGGTAAGGAATGCAATTTACAAGATCTGCCAAGACAGCAAAAGGAAAACTTGTGCCATGTATTTTATGACTTCATATAAAACAGTGACAGATTGGTATGTTACATTTCATGAGCTTTAAAAGCTTGAAAATCTGTGGACGGATTCCAGGTACAGATAGATTATTTACACAAACCTGCAATTGGGTTGCCGATGAGTCAAAACTTAACTACAGTGTTGATTTTGGATGGTAAAATATTGGATTGGCTTCAGTGATAGAAATCACTCAGTTTGAAGCTTTTCATGCTACAACTTCACCTTGAACTATAGCCAAAACAGGAGTAGCCCTTGCATTTCAGTCTGTGGTGGGCAGATATGGAAATAGTTACATCTTCTTTAATGGCAAGGTTCTCAGGTAACTGGGTTTTGGCTTTCACCTTGACATGATGTTTCAGAGCAGATATGGTTGTTCTGAAACAACTCTCCTTATATTCTGTGGGCTAAGTAGGACTATAATTTCAATCTAAGGCTCTATCTATGCTGGCCACAGACAGTGCCTGGTAAAGAAAGACCCAAGGGATGCAGTGGCTCAGCACCAATGGTGCCCCCATGTATGTCATGTGTTTTGAGGGCCAGCAAGGCAGCTTCCACACTGTGTTTTAGCATGATCAAGTGATCTGGGCAAAGAACAGAACAAGGTGAGACAGAGTATGCCAGCAGTTTTCAGCATTTCCTTGGCTGTGCCCTAGGAATTGGAATTGCCCTGCTTTGATGCTGCAGGCCAGGGGGATTTTGCAGGATGCACAGAGGTCGTCTTGGAAGAGGGCTATTTCCAGAGCCTGGAAAAATGACACTACGCTCTGGGCACTGCAGGGTGTACTCCACCTGCTGGTGCTTGCCTTCATGTAGATGACTAGAATGGATCATGATGCAGGAATGCACTGAAGATGGTTTTAAAGTGGTCTTTCTATGGAATGCACGGTTTTCATGCTCAGGAGTGCTCTAACCATCAAGGTTGTATGGTGAGAGTGTTTTCGGGAGGCTTCCCAGGAACCACTGACACACAGTCCAGCAAGGCAGCTAATGTGGTCCAAATGGACCATGTGGGATCTATGTAAGTGTCCTCAGAGATATCCTTCCCACAGAGCAGAAAGACTAAGTTTAAGGATACTTGTTGCCCTCAAGTGACTGTGCCACTGGTGTCAAGATGTATGGCAGTCACATGTGCAACCTGTTGGCCTTATGCTTCATCTATGGGGCCATTTCTGGTGTGTTCATTCCATAGCTTCAACGTTAGCAAGAAGGTGAAGCAAGCAGCATAATGATACCACACCTTATACCTCTGGGTTTGAATCCAGCACATCCATCCATAAAGCACTGCATTCAGCTGTTGTGGGAATGCACTTCTACTAGTCACTTTGGAAATTTTTATTTTTTAAGTATCTCTGCTATTTCACTTTCACTCTGGCTTTAGTGCCCAATGACTGTAATAAATCTTAATTGATGTGGTTTTAATTTTTAACTGTACATAGAGAAGGGGAAGGAAGCAACTACTTTTGATTTTTGTTAGATTTTAAGCAGAGATAGAAATAGTACATACAAAAGAATCTTTGAGAGAACCTGGTAATCTAAGTGCAGTTCAATGGCTTTTATAGTTATGTCTTAGATCTGATGCTTTCAGAAAGATCTAAGGACATGTCTTAACCCAAGCTTCTTGAGCTTTTCAAAGCAACTGTTTGCCTAGGAGAAAATACTGTTGAGTTCAGCTATGTAATTCACAGGGCAGATTTCTGTGCTGTGCTGGAGGTGGTGGTTGGGAGCCTAAGCAACATTCTGGACTTTTTGTTCCCTGCTGTTGCAGTCTCCAGCCTGAACATTATTTTTGGCAGGATCAACTTCCTGCTCTGTTTCCTGGAGTGCTGCCAAAATGGGTACCAATTTGGGCAAAACATGACAGGGGGCAGGACCTGCAGTAGTCTTCACTAGCATGGGTATGGCAGGCCCTCACTCTGGGAATTATCTGAAACCAAACCCGTGTGCAAAAGGCCTGTGTGGCAGTCCCATCCATTTCGGCCCGTGTGATGGCATGTAACTCTCGCTGACGGTGATAGGAGAGGGGTTGAAGAGGTGCTAAGCTTTTTTAATAGCCAATTTCTGTGCAAGTTTGCTTTCTTTCTTTCTTTCTGAAAAAGAGGTTTTTGTGTTTACAACTTTTACACAGTTTTACCTAATATCCAGAGCTGTTGTTGTTTTTTAAAATAAATTTACTCTGCAATGTACCATTCTGAGAACATTCTTGTGTTTCAGATTCATTTGGGAAGAACAATTTTTGGAGATATGCATTTTAAATGAACTACCTGAATATTTCTCTGCCATTTCTAAATTGTCTAACCAAAATGCCATTAGATACTCTTCAGGTGTTTGAATTATTCAGCTCCTTATGAGGCCAGATGGTGAAGAACACAAGGGGTGGGATAGGGAAGAGTTCCTTGGCTGGTTTGAAGCCATCTGTGCCTGCATTTAAAAGCCTATAAGATTGGGTGTGTCATATGTATCATAGCTGAAGGCTGCCGCATATCTTGAACCAAGAGTCTCATTTGAGTAATAAGAAATTTATTTACAGTCCAGGACTAAAACTCCAAGTAATGTACAGCAAGTTTAAAGTGAACAGTAAAACATACGTGTTTCGAACTTTTGTAAGAGAGAAAACATGAGAGTCCCGGAACTAAATAAGAATGCAATATAATTATAATATTTCTTGAATCAGTTGTCTCATGGTAGTAACATTAGCATAGAATTTGGCAGTACTTTGAGTAATAACCATTACAGTCTGAGGCAACATCCGCGCAGTGCCTGGTAGCAACATCTTCACAGTTCCTGAGGCAACTCCCACATGGCCTGCATTCCATGGGAAGCAATCTCCTATGAAACATGGTGGACAAATGGCCTTTGTGCTTGCTCCCAGAAACCAGTGAGAGACCATTTTAAACTGTTCTCCCATGTGAGCCAGGATGTGTTTCTGTTCCTGCCACTGTTGTGCAGACAGCCAGTGATAGGAATAGCAACCCAGGCTCTGTTCTAAAGCTTGGCAACATTTCAATAGGATCCAGAAGACAACCCACTTCTGGAGCCATTTGTGGGGTTCTAGGAGATATTCCTAGCCTATGACAAAAATTCCCCAGCTTTAAAACTAGGACTGGGCAGGGTAGCTATTATTCAGATGGCTGTCAGCACACTCCATGCTGCATGTCATCTTCCAGCCTGGGATACCTGTCCTGAACCAGAAGCAATCTCTACTGTGTACACCATGGGCACCCATGGAGATCTTACCTGAGGCTCTCACCTGAATGTCTTTTTTCTTTTCCACCTCATGGTGTCAAAATGGAGACAGCATCATTTTAAATCTATGACGTTAAGTGGTTTGCTATCAATGCTTTAGCCATTTAAAACTATGTTACATTGCTGTAATATTAAGCTGGTCAAGCTAAATCTGAAATCAGAAACCCATACTTGAATCTTTTAAAATTTTTACTTTTTTTTAAGATCAGGTCTTTGGGTGAATTTCCATTACAAGCTTAAAACGGTTTCGAAACAGTTCCGATCCTTGCAGTCCTCACGTCAGGTTGGCTTAACACGCTTTCCACATGTTAAATTGCCCCAAAGCATTGTAAATGTTAACACTCATTTCAACAGGTCTTGCTAAGGTTCGTGCATTTGAAATGTTTTACATTTCTTACTGTGGGAATGGTACAGTTTTAGTGGGATGAGAATGCATGTTCAGGGTTTCTCTCCCCCAAAAGCTTCCTTCCAAAGATAGTGATTTGTAAAAATCCACCCCGTAAGCAGCCGTTACACTGTAGCACTCCCCCACTTCACACCTGATAACAATGTTGCAATTCTGCGCAATTCTGAAAGTTCTGACCTTTAGACAGGGAAAAGAAAGGAAAGCAGCTGCAGGTTCTGGGAGATGTGTGAATGTTTAAGGCAAAGGGGGCTTTAGGAATATCTGAAAGATGCAGCAGCCCCATTCTAATCCAGGAGCCACTTTCAGGACAATATCTGCTTCTTTATTTATTTACTTTAAATTCAACATGCTGATCTTATCAAATGCTTTTTGCAAGAAAGAGAAATCAATCCAAAGAATACTAGTTCCATGTCTATGCACATATTATTTCTTGGGGGAGGGGGAGTTTGTATCCCTGTGTTGGGGTTGACTCCTGATGACCCTCGCAGATTTCTTGGTCAGAAGAGAAGTGGGTTGCCATTCCCTTCTTATGGTGGAAACCAGAGGATCAGACATGTGATCTGTGATTTCCAGACAGCAGCTAAACTACCAAGCTACACCCAATCCCTTTGCAAATACACCTAGCTCTATTATGAAGTAGAGAAAAGCTTTTCTTTCAGTGAGAGACTTTGGTCTGTGTGAAAAGGCAGCAAGTGTTAGTTATCTATTTTGACTGCCAGTGAGTAAAGCTAGATGCTTATGGGACTTTCTGCTTCAAAGGCCACAATAACTTAACTGGCCTTTGTACTATGTATTTTCATTGCAAGAAAAGTGGTGTGCAATTTACTGTGGTGTCTCAGGAAGCAAAAAGCCTCAGGCAAGCCCTGAATATAAATGTAATTGGGGCAAGGGAGTATTTTTATCAAACAATACTTGGATTCTTGGTTTTAGCCACAATTTATTTCACTTCTTTTTACTTTCTCTTTCAATTAAAGAATTGATTTTACAGATGCTCCATTCATCACATAGATGCACAGTTCATTTTTCCTTTAGTTATACTACAGAAAAACTTTGCCCAACAGTCCCTATTCTATCATTTTTTTATTCTATCCCTCTCTGTAGAGTAATACCAATCCCCTCCCAATTTGATTTAAAGCTACTGCTGTGGTTCACATTTGTGCTTGCCATGTAGAATTACAGCTTGGCTCAATAGTTGGATCCATTGATGAAGACAGAGAAAGCCAGAATGAAGAGAGACAGCTGAGAAGTAGAAGACTTAAAACAGAGAGGCTGTGATCAGACACAGCAACAAAAACACTCTCTGAGATGTCTTTGAAGCAGCTGAGAGAAGACTGTGAGGTAGGACTGTTCGCTCACCAATCTGCCCTTCCAGCTCTCATGAACATTCTCTGCTAGAAAAGGTGAATTAGAGATGAAAAACACCTTCTGAACTTTCCAGTCATCTCTCACTCTTCACTCCATTTTTAAGACCTTTCTGGTCACTCAACCATTTTTTAAATTCTGATTAGTTAATTTTGCTGTACTGATGCATATTCCCAAGCCTTCTATTATGTTTTTACATTTTCTGTATTTCAACTTTGTGCTTTTAATCTAATTTTTTAAAATTTTTATTTTAACATACAAGAAGAACAAACTATAGTGAAAACACACAAACAAATAATCAATACATCAAGCAGAACATTCCAACATAGAACACAGCAATCATTTGGAAGCATCAGATCACTTAAGGCAAGTATCAAAATAGTTCATTCTATGGAAAATGTGTAATTGAACGTAATTAAGTTAATAAAGTTTGGAATAGGGGATTTGAGGGAATTGAAGTTGAAATGGAAGGGTTTGAATGCAGGATCAATGGAGACCAGGTCTCCATAAATGAAACCTTGGGGTACATGCCTTGCATTAAGGCAATTTGGCAAGAGATCAGTCATAAGGCAAATTCACAAACAATTTCATACTATAATTTTATGAACATTATTTTACATTTCAATCATTGTAGGGCAGAATAGAAAACTGGGTAATAAATACTCTTGTCATTAACATCTGCCCCCAGTTAATGTCAGAACAGAATTTGCACACAAAGACCATATTCCCATTACAAGCTTAATACAATTTCCCTAAACCGAAATAATAGAACCGGATGCAAACTTTCAACTTAATCACGTTCAATCCAGATTCTGAGGATTGTACATGGCGTACGTGACTCAAGGGGGGACTCAAGTGGCTACTTTCTAAAAGCCACTTTTCGGGGCTGCCCTGCCCTCTTGCTCCTGGCATGAATGCGCCACCCATAAGGGACCCCTTCACGGAGCCTAGCTGGGTGGCTGGGTGGCCGCCGCTTGCCTGGATGGATGAAAAATGGCACTGGGCAGCCAGTGATTCTTTCCCCTCCTCTCTCCATTGCCCAGGGCACACAGCAGCAGCAGCAACTCAAGCCCCCTTCGCCTGCTCACTCCACAGCCACACAGCCACACATTCACACATTAAACATTCACACATCTCACTGAAACTTCAGCTGCTTTTCTCCCTTTTCCCTTTCTAAAGGTCAGAACTTTCAGAATTGCACAGAATTGCAACATTGTTATCAGGTGTGAAGTGGGTGGAGTGCTACAGTGTAATGGCTGCTTATGGGGTAAATTTTTACAATGAAATCACTATCTTTGGAAGCAAGCTATTGGGGGAGGGAAACCCTAAACATGCATTGTCATCCCACTAAAACTGTACCATTCCCACAGCAAGAAATGTAAAATGTTTCAAGCACACGAACCGGAGCGACACCTGTTGAAATGAGTGTTAACATTTCAATAGGATCCAGAAGACAACCCACTTCTGGAGCCATTTGTGGGGTTCTAGGAGATATTGCTTTGGGGCAATTTAACACGTGGAAAGCATGTTAAGCCAACCTGACGTGGGGACTGCAAGGATCGGAACTGTTTCAAAATCGTTTTAAGCTTGTAATGGGAACTCCCCCAGTGTTTTATTTACAATGCTTTGGGGCATTTTAACACATGAAAAGCATGTTAACCCAACCTGTCATGGGGACTGTGAGGATCAAAACCGTTTCGAAACCATTTTAAGCTTGTAATGGGAATGGCCTCTATGAGTTGATACTAGAACAGTATGTGCTGATTACAGTAGAATTGAGGTGCGTACAAGGGATGTGCACAATTATTTGTAGCATTTGTTATTCCCTCCTCTTGCCATGTTGGGAAGGGCAGAAGCAGGACTGCCTGCTTCTGAAGCCCCTCCCCTGCATGCCAGGCACCGCTGGAAATGCACAGTGACTGACAGCTCACTGCTCCTGTCCTGCAGCTCCGGGGGCGGGATTGCCAGCTCCGGGGGTGGTGTCCGTGGCATTGGAGCCAGCTGCCTTCGGCCATGGGTGCTGCAGCTTCTGCGCAGTGACCTAGGCAATCCGGCCCTGTGGATCCAGCCTCCCCGTGCGTGTGCAGACACGTGGGGCCTCCAACGATCCATCTCTATTTGAGACAGATATCTTGGGAAGCCAGCTAGCTGGGAAATGGATTTTGTTAAATCCATTTCCCGGCAGCAAATGCAGAAGTACCCCTGAGTCATTTACCCTCAAAATGTCTCACAAATTTATTGCAGCAGATTTCAGGGGGCTCCAGTACTGACTTACTAGTGAAAGCCTCTTAGGTTCTGCTGGACAGCTATTTGAAGGTGTAACAGAAATTGCAAAATAAGCCTTTTTTGCAGCCTTCACTTATGGTAGGCACTATTATGTGCTATCATGCATGTTTAGCCATTTTAACAATAAGTAATACACCGCTTGTACTCCAGTAATCTTCTCGTTCATTTCATCACCTGAAGCACCTCAGAAAAACAAGGGGAAGTTTGGGTTTAGCAGCATTGGAGAGGACACTCAGGAGGAATGCTGTTGATGGCTCATTGCATCTTACTGTTCCATAAGTCTACAAGGGCCTTTCTGCACATGCTGCCGGAATTTAACCAGGGCCAAATTTCAGTTCTTTGCTCAGAAGTACTGCAATCGTTGTGTTTAACCTATAGCATTATACACTGCAAAAACTTCCATTTCCTACTTTTTTGGGCTCTAGGACATACAGTAGCACATGCCTCTTATCACCAAGAGCCTTCTCTCTTATTTCATATGAAAAATGCACATTTGAGTCTATAATGAATTATTTTAGACATAGCCTTTGTGCCTCCTTGTCATCCTGTGTTTTTGTATGCCTTACTCTCATGATTCTCTGTAGCATCTGACCATATATCATGATGAATTATACAATGAAATCTTGCCTCTGGCTTTGTCATCAATCTTGCATCTTTGTCCCTAGTTGGCAGATGAAGGAATAAGCACCAACCAGCAAATGCTCAGGTGAACTTGATACAGAGCTTATATGATCAAATGCCTGAAATTTCATCTTACCGAATTCGTCCTCCCTTTTCTTAACATCAACAACAAAATGCTATAGAAGTTTCAGCCTGTGGTGGAAGGATGGTAATGTTATGGTTTTGTTTTCTCTGCTGCCATCCCCATGTTGTTTGTCCTGATTGCTTTGGTTCAGCTAGTTTTGCAATTCAGCAAGCTTTGATATTTTTCTGTCCTAAAACAATGTTAGCAGCCATTTCAATGATAGTATGAATTTAAATGGTGCTTTGAAAACCTGACTTGAATACACACATGCATGCAACACTTTATTTGGGCATACTATACATATAATTCTAGGCATATCTTCTTGGAAGAAAGTCTGTTTGAATTCCATGGGCCTAGCTTTCCAATATTTGAATACGGGATTGTACCTGTAAAGTTACAGAATAATAAAATAAAGTTAATCTGTTCATTATATATATTAAAAATCATGAAAAATGTAACAAATAACTGCATTTCAATAACCTGCTCTGATTTAGTTATGGTCCCAGAAGAGATCAATATTAAAATAATGGTTAAGCTTCAAATAGATTCTACCTGGACTAGAATACAATTTTGATAAACTGAGTCCTTTCCTTTAGTTATACTATTCTCAGCTGGTTTACTGGAATTTTAAAGCAGCAACAATACTAAAAATAAAGGGGGAAAGAAAACTCTCAACATGATCAAAATAGAAATGGGGTTGAAATGATGGATATTGGTGGACGCAACCTTCCAAGGCCTTGACTGTCAGGGGGTAGTGGGGTGTCAGGTACCCCCCCCGTTGGTAATGCATCATCATTGCATTGCAGAGTTGCGCTTGTTCGTGCTGGCAAGAATGAATCTTCCGTCTGTGCCTCTCAGCTTCTGGCTGTGAGAATTCCTTCAGCGTCGCTGTTCAAGGTGCTGAAAGCATAGGCTTCTCCGGTCCCGGGAAAGCCTGCTTCACTCTCAGCCTCGGCTTGGCTGTCAGCCGTGTCGCTGTCCGTTTCAGCACCACGGCCCCTCCTTTCTCCAGCCCACAGTCTCAGTAAACGGACAGAGACAGATGTCAGTCGAGTTGTTTATTCATTGCGGTTACATCTTAGCAGTTGCATTCCTCCCAGTCTCAATCAGCTAAGCAAGCGTGACACACAGCCGTGTGTGACTACTTTTATACCTTTCCACTATCAGAGTTGGTGACTCACATCCTGGTATTTCACAATTGTTACACAAACTTACTCAACTCTTGCACAATCCCTGTGTTGTAATCCTTACTTCATTCAGCCTTCAGCAACTGGTGACAGTCTGGTGATTCTTGACCCTTAGTTACCTGTTCTGCACACCTCACTACATTTTTCCTTATATGGGCTTTTTCAGCCTAACATTGACGGCGTGGGCAATGGCAGCAACAATCCCACAGGCCAACCCGGATGGTCCTTAGCCCTGTGACACACTGGGCATGTGTCCACATACTTGGCCAGCTCTGCCTGGACGCGAGGCCACCAAAACTCCCAGGTGAGGAGGTGCAAGGTCTTACAGAAGCTGAAGTGTCCTGCTGGCTTGGAGTCATGGCAGAGCCTTAAAACCATCTCCTGACATGGACCTGCTGGCACATACAGGTAGCCCCAGTGGTAGAGCAGGCCATCCCAAAGAGCAAAGAGCAAGGCATCCCCCTCCACCAAATGCTGCACCACAAACGGGTCCCGGCCCTGGAGTTCCTGAATCTGGTCCACCAGTGTGGCTTCCTGTGGAGCAGCAGCAAAATTTTCTGGATGCAGAATGGTGGAGGGATGATCTCCTTCTGCGTCCGTGGCATACTCCGGCTTGTGGGAGAGAGCATCGGCCTGTCGATTCTGGGCCTAGAAGTGGAAACGGGTGAAGAAGGAAGACCAACACCGTTGCCTCTGGGACAGCTTCCTGGCCATCTGAAGGTGCTCTAGGTTCCTGTGGTCAGTGTGGATCCTGACTGGGTGAGCTGCCCCCTCCAGAAGATGCCTCCAGGTCTCGAAAGCCGCCTTTATGGCCAACAGCTCCTTCTCCCAGATGGTATAGTTCAGCTCTGATGGGCAGAGTTGCCAAGAGTAGAAGGCACAGGGCAACAGATGTGCCTGAGGACCCGTAGGCTGGAGCAGCACAGCTCCTATGGCTACGTCTGAGGCGTCGGCCTCCGCGACAAAGGGTGTGTGGCGGTCTGGGTGCTGAAGTATCGGGACTGACATGAACCGCACCTTCAGGGCCTCGAAGGCCACTTGGGCCACCACCGTCCACTGGAACCAGCCTTCCCCTGCAGCAGTCGGGAGAAGGGGCTTGCTAGGGTCACGTAGTCCTTGATAAACTTCTTATTGAAGTTCGCAAACCCCAGGAACCACTGGAACTCCTTCCTGTTACGAGGGGGCTGCCAGGACAGCACCGACTCCACCTTGGACTGGTTCATGGCCATGCCTTGAGCTGAGACCCGGTAGCCCAAGAAGTCCACCTCCCAGAGATCAAAGGCACACTTTTCTAGTTTGGCATACAGGCGGTGCTCCCGAAGGTGCTGAAGGATGGCATGGACATGGGCATCATGGGCTGCCTGTCTGGGAGAGTAGATCAAGAAATCGTCCAGGTAAATGATCACGAATTGATCCAAATAGTCCTGGAACACATCATTGACAAAGACGGTGGGGGTGTTGCACAGACCAAAGGGCATGACCGTGTACTCATAATGCCCATACTGGGTCTGGAAGACCATCTTCCAGTTGTTCCCTGCTCAGATCATCACCAAGTTGTAGGACCCCCCTCAGGTCTAACTTGGTGAACACCTTGGCATGGTGAAGCTGCTCCAACAACTCTGGAATCAGGGGCAGGGGTACCGGTTCCCCACTTTTTCCACTCCTTTAAGGGGACTTATGTCTGGGAAAGCTGCCAGCACACATACACAAACACACAGCTGACAAGAGACAGCTCACTTGCCAAGGCAGCTCCACCAGCACCACAGCCAAACGAAGTCCACAAAGAAGTCACAAAACAGCCCAAAGTCCAGGATTTACGAGAGCAACACAACAGTCCGGTCCGAGGTCAAGGTAGCCAAGTATTCAAGGTCTGGGGGTCAGATACAGCAGCCTTCTCTAAAGGAAAACCAATAGTTTCTGACAAGAGGCTTGGGCATCTGCCCAGTGTTTTATCTTATAGTTTTCAGATCACAGCTGTAGATTATTTGCGTGCCTCTCTGCAAGTCTCTTTGACCGTCTTAACCCTGCCTTCTCTGCTCTCCTCTGCTTCAAGCTAGGGATCTCTGGGCTCTGGTGTTCCATGTCTCACACGTCTTGCTCTCCTGCTGTGGCAAGGCTGGGCTGCTGAACCCCAGGCTTCACTGGGGTTGGGAGGTCAGAACTGGGTCCTGGCACCACCTCAGGTTCCTCCTGCACCTGAGGAAGTAAGTCCTCCTCATCCTGCTCATCCTCCTCCTGGCTGACCATGACAACTTAAAGTAGCTGGCTCAGATAATTCCCTGATGCAACTGCGCTTGTGCAGAGTGTCAGTGTCACTGTAGCAACAGCAGTGGTGCACAAGCAGTTCCTCAGGATGCCAGGACCAAGATGGTGGCACCCTGTGGATGATCAGAGGATCACTTCATTTGACCAGACATAGGTGAGTGACCGATCACACCTGATGCTAGGTGCAAGTGTGAGTGCGATTGTTATTGCTATTCAAAGTTAGTCTGTCATGCACCTTTCCCATCCAATGGACAAGAAAACAAGTGCAGAAACACCCCTGGTTAGTTGAAGAAGCAGCTGTAATGCACAATTGCCAGCACTCCCCAAGTCAATTTGAGTAGAAGGTATTCAGATGCCACCTCAGGATGATGAAAACATGTCTGTGGCGACTCAAGATGTCTTGAAGAGGATACACCTAAAGATCCCTTATGGCAAAGGATTAGTGTCTGGGTTTCACCAGCCATTTCTAGCAATGGTACCCTGTGGAAGAAAATGTGACTCGGACATCCTGCCTTTGATACCATCCATGGGAGCCATGCAAGCCACTGCAGAGTTGAGGAAGCCTAGAACATTTCAACCAGCAGAAATCTGCTCAAAGTAGCAAAAATCATGGTGAGAATCACTGTGGAGGAACTCTGGGTGGAAGTCTGTTGCATTTGGGTCACTGCACACACATCCAGCCACTGAGGCACCTCCTTGTTCTTTCTCTTGTTCACTGAGATGGTGTTAAGAAGGCAACTTTGCTGCAGAAGTGACCCAGGAGTAGTTCCTCCAGTTTATTTATGGGTTGTCCTTGTGAGTTGCTGGTGGGCTTGGAGGTAAAGTCATTGGCATACCACCCCTGCTTCGCCCAGTCATCTCAAGGGCTGCCCAAAACATCCATGTAGATGTAGACTTTGCGTTCAAATTTTAAAGTAAACATACATGTTACTGGGTTTGAAAGAAGCAAATGTGTTTCTTTATTACTATTCTTTTCTTTGACAGCAAAAGTGTTACAGTAGTTTCCTCCTATTTTGGCTTTACACAGCTGATCAAATGTAGATCTGGGTTTGTCATGTCTCTAGAGCATCTTTGATGTTCTGAGACATATGTTAAGTTAAAGTTATTATAGGCTTTTCTGTGTATTAGTTCAGGAGGGGAAATAGAGATCTATAGCTTTAAGAAAGAAAAGGATTGTGGGGAAATTCTAGGGTCTTATACTG
Source organism: Aspidoscelis tigris stejnegeri (assembly GCA_023333525.1). NCBI lineage: Eukaryota > Metazoa > Chordata > Lepidosauria > Squamata > Teiidae > Aspidoscelis > Aspidoscelis tigris. The sequence continues at coordinate 81,077,696 of JALMGA010000002.1, read as the reverse complement.
CTTCTCCAGCTAGTTTCAGTTTTGTGTGTAGTGAGTTTTCAGCCAGTTCAAACCTGGAGAGAGCAGTTTCCTTTGATAAAAATACAGGCCTTGATCCACAAAAGTGTGAGAATAATCCTACAGAAAACAGAGATAGTCTACCACAGGAATCAATCCATTTAAAGAAGACAACACAAGTATTTCAGAGACATTATACTGAAAAGTTTCAGTTTCATGTTTTGTTTGTGTTTGTAACAAGTAAAGCCTTTAAAAATCTAAGAAGTTTGTGGACAGGTTTTTTGTTCAGGCTGTGTTCCCTGGAACCAAAGGCCTTGCTACACCAGAGTTTCAGAGCATTGCTCTGGGGACAAAACAGGGTTTATGGATAATGCAAATTGTTAAGCTATTTCTTTCAGAAGTGTAAGTGCAAATGTACATTTCATCCCCAGTGCAGGCACAGGAATATACATGCTTTAGTTTGGATTATCAAAATATAGTGGAATTAGGGATGTGCATGAATATGGTTTTTGGCATTCAATTTGTGACAAATCAAATGTTAGAAAATTCATATTTGTACTAATAGACTCTTTTGAATGTGGTAAAATTCTATTCAATATGAATGTATTCATACAAATTTGTACGAATATCTGATACAAATTACTATGTATAAGACACGAATGAATACATATCATATATGAATGGATACATATCTGATATGTATCTGAGATACGCACAGGATACATATCCCATAACAAGTCCACTCTGAAAGTGTCAAATCTGACCTGAATCTACTTTTAATATGCTCTCAATCCATGTCGAATGCACTCTAGATCCATTGCAGATGTGATTGGTACAGCCTCTTTCCCACCTCCCCAATTTAACGAATGTCCAAACTATTTGTACGAATGGAATGTCAATAAACGGATATAGTAACATTCAATTTGTATATGAATGTCCAAATCCGTATGAATAACGAATGTTACAAAAATCCGTGCACTTCCCTAAGTGGAATAAATAAGTGATGTCTGGGTGTAGCCTTAGAAATGGTTCAGAGGTGGGACTGTTCATACACAGTTTGCTCCTCCCAGTTCTGAACTTTCTGTGCTAGAAATGTTGATCAGAGAAGGGTTGGGAACATGAAGGACACACACCCTCTCTCTGAGGCTCCTTTGAGGCACCCCTTTTGCTATATCTGATCACAGCCATAGAGAAGCGGGGAGGTTAAAACTTTGAAAAGCACCACGGCTTTACGCTAAAGATTCCACATTTGACTTTTCTTTCTCTTTGTGCTTTCTTGTCACATATCTGGTTAATGTAAGCATTTAATCTTGCAGGCATGTGGTTTTCTGTTGGTTCTTTTTCTTACAGTTCAAAGGGTTGGAGGGTTGCAACAAACTGATAGTTTACCCAGAGGCAAGAACAGAAATTGAAGTCCAGTGTTTCCCCCTGTAAGCACTTGAACTCTATAGGAGCGTGAAAATTACTGAATAGTTTGCAAGGTTTTGACAGAATGTCATGCTACACAAAGAGAATGTTTGAGTTTTTCCATTAGTAGGGAGGGGCACAGTTTGTATTACGCTAGAGGAAGAAAAACCAATACTCCCTCAGAATTTCTGCTAAATATGGTTGGAGACTATGCTATTTTTTGATTGCATCAAAAGGGGGGTAACTACTTCCTTTTCAATACTCATACAGTGATGGTTTAAGAAAATTGCTTTATATCCAGCACTGAGGCATTTTGTGCTGTTGCCATCACAGAGCTAATAAAAATATTTACCATTTGCAGAATGAATTTCAAATTGAAAGTACATCATGTATACTATGGGGTATTAGGCACAATGAAAGAAGCAAATAGAATACTGTTGCCTTAATGATACAGTAGCTCTTGTCTCTGAATTCTTATCCTTCAGGCTCTGCAAGCATGCTAGTGCTTTACACAGTAAAGGGCAGAAAATACACTTTCAAAGTGCATTATGGACTTCAATGTGGATTGGTGTTGGGGTGGGAACCCCAGCTTCAAAGGGCCTTGTTACACAGAGGTTTTAAAGCAGATTTGAAGAGTTTCTGCTGAGGTAAAATAGTACAGAAATGAGAGATGTTGTCTCAGGCCCCGTCCGCATGCTCAAAGTATTCCGAAATGAATATGTGTCCACTTCAGGAGTGTCCCCATACAAGCCCCTAATGTGTGCTACATGCCAGCCAATACGTGTTAAAAAAAACCACTTGACAAGTGTACTTGATATGTAATAAGTGGCTAACGTGTATTGGCCTGGGTGCAGTGGGACACTCCCGGCTATCATTCCCGCCCATGGCACGCACATTGCTGCCCCGTTGCTGCTGCTGCTGCCTCCACCGCCCCAGGGCTCAGATCTGCCACCCCAGTGCTCTTTCTCCAAGCTTCTGCTGCTGCCCTTGCCACCGCTGGTGGCACCGAGAAGCCCTGACTGCCTCAGGTGGGTCATGCGCTGCCACCGCCCTGGGGCTGCTCCTCCTAGGATCTGTGCTCATGGTGCAGAGAGCGCACAGTTTACCGGCGGTGGCAGCAGCAGAAGTTCATGACCCAGCTGAGGTAGCTGGGGCTGCTCCTCTCGGGCTCTGTGTGCTGCCACCACCGCCACCGCCACTGCTGCCGGTGAGTGAGGAGAGCGCTGGATTCCGTGTCATCCTTAAAAGCATGTGGACGATTTATTGCGTTTTAAACATATTTCAAACATACGCTTCCAAAACAGCCACGGCCTCAGAGGCGTATTTCAGCCCTAGTAATTCGTGATTTTGCCGAGTTCTTTTTCCCACACCAAAATTGGGTCACTTACTTTTATCCGGTTCTTTTTTGTATTATGATTGGAAATGCAGATTTGTAGGGGCTTGTGTGGGTATTGCAGGAGAGAGTAGCCAAGATGTTTCTCGGTTTCCTTTGCATTGCCGCTGTTAATGAGTGGAGGTTAGCTTGTTCCTTTGTGCAGGAATGACACTATGAATTTCAATTTGTTGCATAGCCATTTGTTGCATGCAAGTTCTGAAGGAAGCACCTATGTATGATTGTAATGTATGTATTTTTTCTGCAGTGGTTATGCAGAAAGCCATTTTTCCAAAAAGGATGAAGCTTTACACCCCACTCAGTAGTCTGATTCTTCAGGTGCATTTCACGCTCCTTTATTACCTTAAGGGACATTTCTGGTAATGTACCCACTTTGTTGGGGGTAGGGGAAATCCATTAACCATTCAAATAGAGATATATGGACACAATGGGCTCTGTCAAGCTTTATAATACTGCTTTATGGTAGAAATGCCAGCAGAGATGGGAGTCTGATCTTTAGTAGGAAGTGGGTGGAATAATAGGAATTGACTGTAAGCTATAAATCACAGGAAGTCATTCTGTAATACCAGCTGTCTTTTCCCTCCTTGTGCTACTGTTTTGGCACTGTTATGGCCTCCAAGTTGTGGGAAGAGTTTGGGAGGCTGCTGCAACTTTTGATGGAGGTTGGTAATGGGGAGTGGAATAGGGATGCACAACAAAAAAGGAGGGAGGAAAAAAGTGAAATGGGAATCAAACATCACCAGTAATGCAGATCTAAGGGAATATGACTGAGGGTGCGTCCCCATGCAGGAATTTTAGTTTGAGTTCAGTACTGTTTGGGGGACTATTATTTACCCGGATTGAGTTCTTGTCAGTTAATACAAATATAGTTGTCCTGATGCAACATTTTTAGTCTTGGTTTTGGGACTATTTTTAAGTGTAAAAAACAGGGCTTTTAAATCCCCCCCCCCTCGTGCAAATCCTGCCTGGAATAAAAGAAGAAAAACAGATGTTTTAAAAAGAAATTTTAGCCAGTGAAAATATTTTAAAAGCCTGTTTAAATAAAAGACAAATAAAAGGCCCTTCTCCCCCCTTTCTGCCTTTTTTGTACCATATGGAGCTTTTGCAAGCATGGCAAGGGAGGGGTGGAGCTTTACATGTGTAAAAAGCCACCCTCAGCTGGCTGCCATTGGCCAGAAAGCTAGACCTCCATCCCAGATAGCCTAGTATTGTCCCCATTGTGGGGGAAAATAAGCGGATTCAGCTCCAAAAAGGGGACTCAGTGCTGTTTGCATCAGAACTTTTTTTCCCTCCAGATTTAGACGGAAAGTCCTCATAAAATCTGGGAATAAGGAATTGCACAGGGATGCTGGATGCTGAATTTGGATTCTATTCAGATTAATTACAGTAGCCATGGGGACACTCCTTCCCTAATTCTAACTGAATTTAAAGTGCCCATGGGGATACAGTCTGTGCTGATCTTTTTTGACCTCTCACTGACTTTCGATACCATAGACTATGCAGTGTAAGAGCACGGGGCATTGGGCTCCGGTGGTTCCATTCTTACCAACAGAGGTACCTCTGGGCTAGTCACAGCTCTCTTCTGAGCTCTCATAGCTCCATCTACTTCACAGGGTGTCTGTTGTGGGGAGAAGAACAGAAAGCTTTGTTAGCTGCTTTGAGTCCCCTTAAATGGGTAAGAAAATTGGGGTAGAAAAGTCAACTCTTCTTTTTGGCAACTGTTGAATATGTACCTTTTTCCTTCCCACCAGCATTTTAAAATGGTGTTAGTATTTTCATTTGTTTTAAATAAATTTTTAAAGTTTAGTGGTTGTTTTTGTTTTTTATTTATTTGAATATTTCAAAATTCCAAATAGGAAACAGTACAAAAATACTTTATATTAATAAATAAAATAATAATAACAAATTCCATTAGAAAATATATAATAAACTGCACAGAAGCAGAAGTGGTACAAATTTATTCCATTCAGGAATGGGAGTCATGTGGTTTTGGTGAAAAACAAAAGCAGGGATCGTGATTCCATAAAAATTGAAAGCCTGTTCTTTAGATTATGAATACCTACATACAGGTGACTTATAGAAGTGACAGGAGAAGGTCATGCACAATTGGTTCAGTAAGCCAGTTTAATTTGCCACTGTGGACTCCAAATGTAAACTAACATTGTCAGCCACTCAGATGGTTATTGTGATCAAAAGCATTTTCTTCAGGAGGCTCTCTGTGCAGGCATGTGGCCCTGGCCAAAGCATGCCTCCCGATTGGCCAGGGTCAGCGCCTGTGCAGAGAACCTCCTGAAGGCAGGCGTGGCCCTGGCCAATCAGGAGGTTCACAGGACTCAGGCGCAAAGGCAACTGGGACCTCGCAGCCAAAATCGGGTTGGCTGCATTAAGGTAAGGAGGGGTTCGCAGTCGGTCGCCCCAGGGTGGGCTGGGGGGAGGTTAGGTGAAGCCTCCTCCCAGCTCCAGAAGCAGCGATCCACCACTTCTGGGGTTAGGGGGAGCCCCAAAATCGGAGTCCCCCGGCTCGCCATGCTCGGCTCTGGAGGAGCCAATCATGGTGGGCTGGGGGAGGGCCAAATTAGGGACCCTTTTCACTGTGCAGAGGCATCTGTTTCAGATGTGTCCTAACAGCGAAAACACCTATTAAGTCCACATTCTAGGTAGTCTTCCGGGAAACTGGGTTAAGGGCCAGTTAGCACCCATTAGAGACACATTAATGCGGAAGCTGCTTTCCCGATGTGCCTCTAATGGGTACTGCTGCGCGGACGCGGTTTTCCCAATGTGTTTCTATTGGGTGCTGCTGTGCAGACGCGGTTTTCCCAAGTGTCTAAAATGTGGTCTTAATGAGTGTTAAAGGGTCAATGCGGAAGCACCCCCACTGTCTGCCCCATTCACGTTAGGTTTTTCATGATTCCTTGTAACAATGAATTCTCAACAATATGTCCCATTAGAAGAATCCAGTAGAGGTCCAACTATACATGTGGGTATGTGAGGAGGACACTGTAGTATGTGAGGGAGTGGTAGAGAATCAGCATATTTTGCTTTTGTTTCCTTTGGCAATAGTATTAGCAAATAGTATTAGATATATTTGTGGCTGATAGTTATATAGATTAATGATACAACAATTTTTAGTCCATTTGAAATATGTTAAAGTCATAGTTGCATCTGAAGCACAAAAGACTTTCATTATTTCTGTATCGTAAATGGAAAATTATCTGAAATGCAGGCACTTCAATTGTCTGTAAAAAAGAAAGAGAATAAAATTAGCTGCAACTTGATACATTTTTTGTAATTAAAATGTCCATCAAAATTTAAGCCAGAATGTTTCATGGTGACAAGACTGCCAGGTTTATCAGAAGATACTGCCTTGGATTAATAAGAGATGTCTAGATCTGTATCTGTATCCTGATTATGATTTTCTTTACAGGAGTTGAATGCCTTCATTTTTAGGACATTTTTTAAAAAAGCAGTATAGCACCTTACCCAGAAGATCGGCATTATCTAGTCTGAATAAGAGATGAATCATACCAAGCACTTTAAATTATTGCTTAACAAAAAACTGTGACAAACCACACAAAAGAAAGAGAAGATTTCAATTTGATTATGTTGTAAGGAACATTATTGTCATTTTATCCTGCAAGCTGTTTTTGTACAATGCTGGAAGGCTGTGGGCTTTGAAAACAGGACTTGGATCATTGCAAGAGATTTGAAAGAAAAGAAGCCTCTTGGTCTTACTGTGTCCATCTTCTTATTGACAGAGGCAAGAAGACTGGACATGACGTAGACATTCTGATTACTGTTCCAGGATCAGGGCAGGAGGAAGAACTCTTACACCTGGTGACTGACTTTTGGAAAAAGGAGGTAGGAGAAATTGTAAGATCATTAAGTTCAGTAGGCTGAAGTTGATAAGATCATAAGAATATAAGAGGAGCCCTGTTGGATCAGGCCACAGCCTATTTAGTTTAACATCCTGGGATGCTTTTGCACTTCCTTTCCCTATGGATCGGAAAGGTGTGTTAGAAACAAACGTTGACTAGCACCTACACTTGTTAATGATAACCTACCCCCCGTGCAAACGGTCACTTACCTGTTTTCAATTGCATGGCCGATTCACCATAGGGTGCTGCCATCTTGAGTGTGGTCCCCTGCATGGTTGCACATGCACCACGCCATTTCTACAGTGACACTGATACTCTGTGCAAGCACAGTCACATCAGGGTTTGTGAGCTAGGGGACATTACTGAGACCTCCAGTTCCGCTTTGGTGCCCCCCCCCCCCCGTACCTTTGTGGAGGCTGTGGTGCCATTCCCAGGCCCATTTTGGCACTCTTCAAAGGCAGAAAAAGTACTTTCAAGTCATCTGTGCATGCAGTTCTCCATTCAGGGATAGCATGATGCAATTGGAGCTGCGTGTGCAGACCTGGAAGTGCTTAGGAAGCATGCAGTGGTGGTGGGGGTGTGACAAAGGTAAGTGGGGTGGCAGGAAGGGAGGAGTGGGGGGGTTGCTTTGTTTCATGCACAAATGTTAAGGTTCAATCAGGCCCGAGGAATCAATACTCAAAGGAAAGTTTCTTCAGAAAGAGAGTTTTATTTGCATGCAAATTGACACAGGGGAATTAGTTCTCCAAACTGCGCAATGCGAACAAAGGAAAGACAGCTTTTATAGAAGGGAGGAGCTGGGTCAAGTAACAATGTGCAGGTCATAAACTTTTCAGCACTTTTAAGGCACAGCATTCAGTTACCATATCTTTTCTAAAACAGCAGCTATTGGCTCAGTTACCGTATTGCTTCTAAAGCAGCAGCATCTATTAGTTTTTTAACACATATATCTTCTTAATCTCTCTCATTAACACATATATCTTCTTAATCTCTATCACAAACATTTGTATGAATATTCATGCACAAACATGAAGCCCCACACATTTGTAGGGGAGGAATTTGGCTGATGCCGAATTTTCCCACATTCAATTTTTATCTAATCGAATGTGCACACACCTAGCCAACATCCTTGCATGGCAGCTCAGATGACCTCCTCAGCCAGATTTTGAGTGCAAATGGTTGCCACATGGACACTAAAGGTAAGGATATGGTTGGATTTGGGGAGGGTTGGGTTGGTTGTTTACAATTAGTCAACATCTGGGCAGGCAGGGAGCACTTGTAGGCTATAATTGCCTTCAGAAGTGCAGGTGCACCTGCCCAGATGTTGATGGGTGGTAGTCTAAATTGGGGTCTGCTCACACAGTGACCTACCAATTATTTCTGAATATTCTCAAGCAGAAGATGAAGGCAAAACCTTCGCCTGCTCTCAGCCTCCTGCAAATGGCCTTTAGAGGCATCCTCTCTGTCTCTCCAGCCTGGGGGCGGTATCCAGGCATCCATTCTAGTGGCCATTGATACACTTGCCCTCCATAAATGTATCTAACTCTTTCTTAAAGCTTTCCTGGCTGGTTGCTGTGACCACCTTTTCTGGTAGCAAACTGCATAGACCGATGACCTTCTAGGTGAAAAAATAAACTAGATGTATTGAATATTTTATTTGCTTCAGTCAACACTCCAATCACACTTATTGGCTTGTGTTAATTTGGGACGGTTGCTAAGTAGAAATGGGTAGTAATTGCATTGTGCTCTTCTTCCTGTTACCAGGACAAACACACTTAATTGTTCTTTTGCATGTCACAATGACTGGAGGACTCACTTTTGTAGGTCAGTCCATTTCTCCTCTGAGCTTTTATTTCCTCAGCAAAATTCAGTTGTGTAAAACTGCACCCTTGACCTTGATTGCAACAATTCCACTAAAATTCTTCCACACTGTGAATGAGGGACCAGAAGATTGTTTACAGTATAAAATCAGCCTCATATATCTTATTTAAATTTAAAAGCATGGTACATGGTTCATTATTTTGAGACTACTCCCCCTTTTAATGTCATATGCCACCACAGAATTTGCAGTGGGGTGTTCTGTAGCTTTAAAAATAAACAAACAATAAATTGGACACTGCTCATAATATGGTAGCCATGGAGACTGCTTTAAAAAGTTGTCTTCTTCCAGTAGCTCCTACTCTGTGTGGCAGAGACATTCACCTGTAACAGGAAATAAGAGAAACGGGCCTTCTGTCATATCCTTTGCTGTTCATAAATTGTGAATTTCCATTAAAAAATTGGGCATAAATTTGTCCTATACCCTGGAGGGCTGATATCACAAGTTGACATTTAACACTCTCTTTTAATTTTTTTTTTTTTACACATATGCAGTTCTGGGAAAGATACTAATCTGGGCAAAAATACACTTGCTGTAACGGCCTTCTGATTGTTACTAAATTTAAACTTCTATTACTCTTTGCCATTTGCCCTGCTAAATGAGCTTGATGGGAATTTTGCCACATCTGGGGAGCTACTCAAGAGATAAATACATGGAAAAGCACAATTGCTTTTAACAAACTGCCTTGTGTTAAAATAAATATAAAATAATAATGCTATTCATGACATGACACTGGTGTAGACTTTTCATAACCAGAGTGCATAATAATTCACAATAAATCTTATAGCTTCACTATTCAGCCCTTACTCCTCTTCACTCAACCTCTATTTGCTCAAATCAATACATGCATATGGATGTATATTTAAGAACATAACTGAATAAGTTTTATTTTAAAGACATTTGATGCTTTAAGTACAGGAGTGATTTTCCCCAATAAAAAATCCCATAGATTCTTCAAAGGATCTGTGCCCATCATAATTTAGTAGTTACTGATTTAATTATGTAATAATTATTATTGCACCTGTCTTTGACATTAAAGTTCAAGATACCGTATATTCCGGTGCATAAGGCAACTGGGCGTATAAGACGACCCCCAATTTTTCTACTTAAAGTGGAGATTTTGCAAAACTGGGGTGCGCAGTCTAAACGGAGCCTCAGACTTGGGGAGAGACTGCAGCCTTACCTGCTAATCCCAAGAATGTGGCTTGTAGCTTTGCTTCTGGTGCTGAGGTGAGGGAAAAAACCTTGCTCTGATAAATGGCCATCAAAGGATCTGTGGCTGCAATGCAGCCTCGGAGTCTGCTGCTCCAGCCTGATTTGTCTATGACCCGGTAGGGGAGGAATCGGGCTGAAGCGGCAGACTCTTCTAAAGCAGAGAGGCTTTTGAAAAGAAAAAGAGGTCAGGATTCTTCATATTTCGCTCAGTGGAACACCTCCTCCCCTACCGGTTCATAGACGAATTGGGCTGGAGCGGCAGACAACAGATCTTTTGCTGGCCATTTATCGGAGCAAGGTTTTTCCCTCGTGTCAGCACCAGAAGGAAAGTTACAAGTCACACTCTTGGGATTAGCAGGCAAGGCTGTCCTCTCTCCCCAAGCCTGAGGCTCAGTTTAGGCGGCACACCCCAGTTTTGTGTTGGCAGTTGCGGTGAGCAGGACCCGGGTGAGGGTATTTCCGGTGTATAAGGCGACCCTGGAGTTTTCAGAAGATTTTTCGGGTTTAAAAAGTCGCCTTATATGCAGGAATATACAGTAAATCTTTTAAGAAATCCTATTGCTTGAAACAAAAGTGGCACCACAAAGCTATTGGTCCAGTCAGGAGTTTTTCAGAGGCGAACAGGAATGGGAGAAAACAATAGAACATTTTTTCTGTGACCTTGATCCAGATGGTCCTACCATACATCTATCATGAGTAAACAGAGTAGGGAGGAGAGAGAGGGAGAAAGAGAGAGAAATGTACCTGCAGGAAGCATATTAAAACTAATTTGTTGCTTGACCCTTAGTCACAGTTTTAAGTATATGCCACATCTAGAGTATGGCTCCAAGGGACATTCTCAAAGACCGTCTCTTCAGCACTTTTATATCGAAGATACTCTTCTCTCCTTGCCTAAATTGTAAAACTGTGTTTCTCGGGAGACTGCTAATAAATTTTACTCTTGTCCACTTGGATGGCTTACTGAGATTAGATTCCTCTTCTGTTGGCTATTCCACATGCATTATGAATAACTAAGAGTGGGATTTTCCCCCTGTATCTATTATGTGTCCTAACCAGGAGCGAATGAATATCAATAATTCTTCATTCTCAGGTCTGTATTCCTTTCAAGCAAAGGTTGCCTCACTTATTGTATGATTCAACTGATCCAGCTTCTTGGCGTCTGCTGTACTGAGATATATCACATTTTTCTGAATTTGAATAATTGTCTCAAGAGCTAAGTCGGCCATTTTAAATCTGTGGTTCTTATTAGATATTCATGTTCCTTAATCTGAGTTTGCTGTAGATCTGCTGCCTTTGCTAATGTGGCTTGCAGGTGTGTCCTGCTACTTTTATGTAAGTGAACCACTCAGGTTTATATTATTTTTTAGTATCCAAATTATCATTATTTATTTATTTATTTACATTTTTGTCCTGCCCTAAATGTGGGCTATAACAATGTAAAATGAATACATTTAAACACATAACAGTGTCTGAAAGTGGGGAGAAAAAGCTGTCTCCTTATTTAGCCAAAGGGCAAGGCAAAGAAGTGTGTCTTCACTGGTCTCCTGAACATGTGAAGTGATGGTGCCTGATGCATCTGGAGGGGAAACTATTTCACAGTCTGGGAGCCATCACTGAGAAGGTCCCATCCCAGTGCCCACCTTTTTTGCTACCGTGTCATTACTATTTCTTTGACCTTATCCAAATATTCTGGAACATCATTCCCACCCACCCCAACAGTTTTCTCAGCTGTTTTTTTCTTTTTTTCTTTGCTGAACATTCTCTGTTGTTGTCCAAACCCACATGGATGGAAGAAAGCTGGCAGGGCAGCAATTTTCATAACATGGTCATTGGAAGCAATGAATGACTCTAAAAACTTATGATTCAGTAATAAATGGATGATCTTTATTACAACCTCAAAAACAAACAAAACCAAAAAAAGATGTGTTTGCATGCACACACACTTTGTACATATATTAAGGTAATAATATACAGCAGTTTAAAGGATAGAAATAAAATAGAATTGCACACAGTCCATCCTGAACTAAAACACTAAGGCCATGTCCCCATGGGACTGGGAGCAGATCCGAGATTGCTCCCGGCCCATCCCCATGCAGTTCCCCGTAACATGGACTAGGTGCAGGTTGGTTGTGGATGGTGCAAACTGTGCCAAACCCTGACACAGGGGAGCAGTACCACCTCCTCTCCGCCACCTCTCTTCTCATTGGAAGCCAGATTGACGTCAGCCCACCCCTGTGCCACATCCCCCCCTCCCTTAGCAGCACTGAAAGCCAGGACTGGGCTGGGAGGCACCGAAAAAAATGTTAAAGCTTACTTCATAATAATAAATTTATAAGTAATTTTAAAAGACTGAAAGCCACTACGAGGTTTAGCAGCAGTTAGGCAGTTGAGCAGTTTGGCGTACCTCTGCTCCACCGGGAACCGCGAGAACACCTGCCAAGTTTAAAAGGGAGAAAATCAAGCCTTTATTTCATGATCACCTTGGTGACCGGGAAATGGGTTGAAATTTTTGGAATTGGAACAAAAATCAAGCCATTATCCTGCCTGCCTTGGCGATTGGGATTTTAAAATGTCAGCAGCTGCTATCTCCAATGCACAGAGCAGGAATGGCAAGCACACCCCACCTCCTAATGATGTGAGCACCAATCTCGTCTCCAGATAGACCGCGATTGTTCCCATGCGCGGTCTCGGCTCACTAACCAATGCTTGCCGGTATCCCAAACCAGGCCGAGACTTGTTTTTTCAGGTACCAGCTTTGGTCTGGTCTGGCACGGTTGGGGGAGATTTGGTCCGCTTTCCGCAGTCCAAATCCCAAACGCATGGGGACGCCCCTTGCCGATCCCGTGTGCGGAACCATACCAAACGTGCATGGGGACATGGCCTAAGATTCAAACTGGGCTAAAATTTCATTATAAAGCCTTACTTTTTTATTTTTAAATAATAAAATACATAAATTATGCATAATACAGCTGTTAAAACATTCTGGTTACATGGAATACAAATTACAATAAGTAAAGAGCAAAACATAAGATGGATTTTATACATGAAAAGAGAAAGCATTGTTCTTGGTAATAAAACTGATTATAGATCTAATGACAATCTAACTTGTGCTGATTTTATTTATTGCTTGTAGCAACTTCAGGGCTGAATAAATTATAATGCCTTACAGGGCAATCACACCTAAGTTTCAATTCAGCTTCAGCCCACCTTCAGAGTAGAATACATCAGCAGCATGACTTGCCATTTTCTTTCCATATTACTTAACCCAAAGGTAGATTTTATTAGTTAGATAAAGGCAAAAGAAAACAATTTGTCACTTTGCTTATGCATTATCTCACTCTGAAAGTGGACTGAAGCTGCATTAATAAAATGTAAGTATGAACACAGCCTTACTATGCACTGAAGCCACTTCATGGATCTTTGTAGCAGAGGGGTTTGCATAACTCAATGAAGCTGTGAGTCATACCGAACAAGGCCACCCAAGATGGACAGGTCATGGTGGAGAGTTCTGACAAAAGGGGAAGGATAATGGCAAACCACACCAGTATCTTTGCAAAAAAAAAAAAAAAACCTGCCTGGGCAACATGAAAAAGGTAAAAGATATGACACGAGAGCTCAGTGTTACATTTTCATAATATCACTTTTAAGACTCTCAGGAACATTTTAAAACTTTGTATTTTTCTGGAATATACCTCAGGATAGGGGTCTATAGTCTGTATGTTAATGCTGACTCTGGCAGGCCTCACTTGGGGTATATTCCAGAATAAAGCCAAGTATGAATAGGCCCATGGCTGCAGGGAATGGGAAATAAATATTATTGCAGATGGAGAAGGTTAAAAGTCCTTGGCCATCAATAGTTAGGGAGTTCACACCTTAAACATTTGTCTACTATGGCAGTATGTATTCAGAACATCTCAAGAGTTCCTTTTGTGAGTGCAGACAGGATTACTAAATGGAGAACAGAATTCCTTCGCCTTTAACAGCTGTACAGAAGAGAGAATTTCAACTGGTGTAGTTTGTGATGCAGACAATACCTGCTGAAATTGCCTCTTTTGCAAGATTTTCAAAGGTGCAGTAACATTATCCTTTTTTGCATATGATAATACTAGCTCGCAGATGTCTATTGCTAACAATTAACTCAGGAATAATTAATTCCATGTCCCTCATCAAAGGCTCTTAAGTAAACTTACCAGCCATGGAATAAAATGGCAGGTTCTGTCCTGAATTGGTAACTGATTAAAGAACAGGAACTAGAGAGTAATAAGAAATGGACAGTTTTCAGGATGGAGGAAGGTAAAAAGTCGGGTCCCTCCAGGTTCAGTATTAAGACCTCTGCTTTTTAATTTATTCATAAATGATCTAGAAGTAGGGTTAAGCAGGGAGATAGCAAAGTTTGTTGATGATGACACTATTCAGGGTAATAAAATATTGTGATGAGCTCCAGAGCAATCTTTTGGCATTTGGCGAACAGGCAACTAAGTGGCAAATGTGCTTCACTCTTAGTAAATGCATAGTATGGGATTTTCTTTGCTGCATTTCTCATGGATTGTCACGTATAAACCTGCTGCTACCTAATCTCAAACAGTGTCAATTTTCATAACCCCTTTCCCTGCTATAAAGGCTGAAAGCATTGACTGTCAACACATTCAGAATGCAAAAACAAAGGGACGAATTTCACTCTTCCTGCCTTTTCTGAAAAGCACCTTTGATTTCTTTTTTTATATGCAAATACAAAGCTCTTTCATACTTGTGACAGCAAGCCTGTCTCTGCATTCTTTCTTTCCTGCTTTTGTGAAACTGGTTCAAAGCACAAAATGCACGAAAAAGAATGTCACTAAGGTCACTGTGTCGACTTTCTTTCAGCTGCTTTAAGGAGAAAATTTCTTCAGCATTTAACTCGTAAACTATGAATAAACTAACCCCTTCCACCAGATCTGTACTTTGGAAGGATTCTCTTCCTTCAGCAGAAAGTTTATCATCATCAAGTCTCCTTAAAAGCCATACAAAACAAATGGGACATGTCAGCATTGTAATACTTAGGCCTTTTTGCACTAGAGCCGGAACGGCTGTAGTGCACTTAGACTAGGACTCTGGGACGCTTATCCCATTCACAATGGAGGCAGATAAGGAACATGTCTACACATGTTCCTACCTGCCTATGTGCAGTTGGGGAAAGGATCCCAGAGTGTCCTAGCCTGGAAAGGCCGGCCCAGAGGCGGGATGCCCCTCCCAGGCCTGGCTGCCATTGGGTCAGGGAAGACCAGCGGCGGGCAGATCTGGGAGGGCCCTTCCCCAGGTTCCTGACCAGATCGGGTCCCCTACAGCTGGCACGATCCCCCTGGGCACCCCCCCCCCCACTCCCTGGCCTGGGGACGCACATGTGGGCATACAGTATCTACCTGCTGGCTATCCAGGCATGAAGTAGCCTGACTCAGCTGGCACTGTGGTGCGTCTGCATGCAGCATGGGCTCTGATTGGCCAGCCAGATACCAGCCCCAGGTGAAGAGCTGACAGGGTGGGCCTGGTATACCGACCAACCCCACATCCCCCGACCCCCGACCCATAGACAGCCACAGTCCAACCTCTCCCCGCCCTAGAAAGGGGTTAGGGGATGACGAACTGGGTGTCCCCCCGACTGCTGCTGTTGCGACGGAACTGTAGCAGCTAGGATTGAGCCACCCTCCCCCCCCACATGCAAATCACTCACCTTGCCAGCCCCGGGGTGCGATCTGCTGCAGTCTGTGCAGGCACACGCACTCCTGGTAGATGGGACCCACGCAGTCAGTCTGGGTCCCATCTACCGGAGTGCGCGTGCCTCTGCAGACCGTGGCAGATTGCACCCCGGGCCTGGCAAGGTGAGTGATTTGTGCAGGCCTGCCAGCTGTTGGGCTGATTTTGGCCCAATAGTGGCAGTGGGAGGGGCATGTCCTGCAGCTGTCAGGGAGGGAGACATGCAAACACTTCCCTCCCTGGACAGCTGGGGAACAGCCGGGGACAGGCAAGAACACACTGGGCTGGGTGTCAAGCACAATTAAGTTCTCGACACCCGGGACACATGGAGGACATGCCAGGATGGGCTGGGGCGATTCTGAACGGAACCGCTGGGTCAGAGGAGTGAATGCTCCATCCCGGCATATCCTCCATCCATTCCAAAAGGCCTAGTGCAAAAAGGTCTCTTGTTGATGCATCATTATCAGGGATAAGGGACTACAGGAAAAGTGGGGAAAAGATTCTCCTAAGCTTACAAGGAGATCCCTAAAGCATTAGTTTTTGTAACATTTCTAGTAAGGCACCGTTGATATGGGGTGCATTTTGGAATGCTGCAGTTTAGTTATTAGGGTGTATTTTACGTATCCCAAATATTCCATATAACAGTTTGGGAAAGAGATCAAATTAAAACAGAGACTATGGTCACATTCACACCTCCCAATGATAATCTGTTCTATTTTAGAATGAAAAGGGAAGTGAGCCCATTTTAGGCCTGTTCACACCTATAATGTGGTGGGGACAAGGTGAGAGGGCTTGAGGAGGGGCAATAGGTGGGTAAGGGCATGAAGGCTATCAAGTCCAGAGCTAAATCTATTCATTCCAGATGGTCAGTGAAATGTCCTGCTTAATACCAATGAGCAAAAATCAAGGTTAAATTTATAATACGTTATCAGACCTATCCAAGTCGGGAAACAGAATTGAATTTTGAATGTGCATCAACTGAATTTGATGGCTTTAAACAGAAAGTGATATACTGGCAAGCAGAATCCTACGGCTTATTTTTATTTTATTTTATTTATTTATATTTATATCCCGCCCCATACCCAAAGGTCTCTGGCGGCTCACTAGTTGGCCTGTTATGGTATAACAATACTATACCAGGCTGGTAAGGATTCAGTGAGTTGATGGCCATTTCCATGATGAGCACTAAAGTAGCCTCAGACCTGGCCAGTAGTGCTCTTAGTGTTAATGGCCGTATCTGGGCTGGCTGGATTGCCAAGGCAACATTCAAGCAACATCCAGGGCATGCTTGGACATTACTGTGGTCATCTGGATGCTGCACAGCCTTGCCCACTCATTGCACTGCACCTGGAAGAGGGCATGGATGCAGTACCCAGGAGTAATCCAGCTGCTCCTGGGAAGGATATCGACTGTTTTTTAGTGCTGATCCAGCCCACATCTCCCCATGGCTGCAAAATGTGCATGAGCTTTGTTGCCACCCCCTCTGGCTTCTGAAGGCTAGGAATGACGGTTCCTAGTCTTGGAGTCTTAAAAGGGTGATTTCAGCAATGCGCTATGGCACACTACTGAAAAGACAACCTCCGGTAGTTCCAGATCATGGAGGTGTACCATCTGCACCTCTTCTGTGGTCAGGAACAAGGACATTGGTCTACTTGTAGACCTGATTAAAAAGGTCAACAACAAATCCTGATCCAGATCTGGCTTTGTCTTGTGGAAATGGAGCTGGATTAATGGGGTGTGGGGCCTCTCTGATCCATATTAACATGTGGATGAAAGGCCAGTGATCCAGATTTAGATGCTCCTTAATTCGGATCTTAAGTGAGTGCAGAAAGGGCCTGAGAGATGATTTTGAAAGAAATATTGAGAAGGGAACACTAACCTTCCTTTTTTTGTCTGTACTAGTGTACTTGCTCTGAACAGAAATATAGAACATAATACAGTATCGGTAGTGATTGGCATTGAAAGTCAATGGCAGTTTTGTGCCTGGATAATGTCTTTGATTTTCTAAACATAGCCCTTGGGCTCCAAATCTATATGTTGAGTTCCATTGAAAATCTATAGGCTTTTAGCTATTGTCTTCAAAGTGCTCATAGAACAATTGTAACCGAATTTATGTCCATGGAGGTCTGAGCTTTAGTCGCGTAGGCTCCTAAATGTCAAAAGTGTTGTTTAATATTCTAAAACACTTGTACACAGGAGTGATTCTTAAAAAAAACACACAAAAAACTCTGAAGCAGTATTATTTGAATTACCTGTATTTTTTCCTGGGTTAAGACAGGCAGAAAATAAAGCTGAATGCTGTAACTCACCATCTGACAATTTGCATCATTTCTTGTTTATATTTGTTGCAATTCTGTCCTTTGTATATTTTATGCTGGTTTGATAAATTCAGGCAGAAGGAGTAACACAGGCTTTGAAGATGTTATCAGCATTATAGTCATATGTAAGACTGTATATTTATTGTAGCCATTTTTCCCAACCATATACAATCATATGTAAATAAATATTGTTTCTTTTAATTTTTTTTAGTATGTACAGCTTTTAAAAATATATTTCCACTCATAAACACTATCTGTAATACATGGTAGAAAAAAATCTCTACCAATAAGAGAAGGTGTGCGTCC
Source organism: Aspidoscelis tigris stejnegeri (assembly GCA_023333525.1). Classification (NCBI taxonomy): domain Eukaryota; kingdom Metazoa; phylum Chordata; class Lepidosauria; order Squamata; family Teiidae; genus Aspidoscelis; species Aspidoscelis tigris. The sequence continues at coordinate 81,059,576 of JALMGA010000002.1, read as the reverse complement.
TACTCCTAAAATAGCAGGCCTTTCCAGGGACCTGCTGCATAGCTCTGGTGTGGTGGTCATACCTCAAGATGGCATTAGGTGGCATTTTATAGCTGCACTGCATGGTCTATAGCTACAAGATGGCAGTATGTCATGCCAAGAAGCTGGTAGTTTTGACTGGTTGTTCAGCAATTGTGCTGGTGTCACGTGACTCCTGATGCAGCCCAGTCAGGAAGAGGCACTGCTGAGGTACCTGCACTCTCACCCCTCTCCTATTCTTTCCATGTCACCGTGACAGGATGGGTGCAATAGGAATATGTGCACATATGCCCATCAGGTCACGCATGCCCATTCCTGTGCCAAATAAAACCACCTGATGACAGCCAAAGAGTCCACTGACATTTATGAAGATTTATAACTTCCCCAAGTGTAATAACTGACAGTACTCTGAAAATGAAGGATAAAGTAATTAACTTTCTTGTAAGTCATCAATGTCACAGCCAAATTCCAATAGTTCTTACAGTACAAGAATCTTCCGGCACATTTATGGACATAAACATTCTTTAAAGGTGTAGTAGTCAGTGACATTCATTTTTTAAAAACCAACATTATGTAAAACTCTTGTACATCAGAAATTTAGCCAATATATGAATAAAAGGTGAGAACTCTTGAATTTCAAGAATGTGAACAATATATCGATATAATTTAAAGAATCTTGTATATCAGTAATGTATTCAATATGCCAGTGTAAGCCCAACATTTTTGGATTACAATAATATGAATAATGCAGTAATCACCCATATAATGTGCTCTTGAAATTCAAGAGTTTTGGAGAAGTTGTATATTTATATATAAGTCAGTGGGTTCTTGTACTATTGGAGATATTTGACTTGGATATTATTGGTAGAGGATTTTTTTTTATTTTGCATTGAACAGCGACTGTGCCTGTGTTTTTAAAAGCTATAAATATTAAAATTCTTTGAAAACGATTATGAATTTAGATATGGAATACTTGATACATTAAATATATGGGTTTATAAGTGAATGTTTTATTCCTTTGTGCATTTTCTAATTCAAGTTTATAGTTTAATTTGAAAAACAGTACATGGCTTGACTAGGGTTGGGTTGGTCTTCCGTGGGCAGCAGTATTTGCGCCCTCTGTCAGGTGTGGCATGGTGAATGGGTGTGGTTGCACAGTCATGTGTAACATTCAGATTGGCATGGTAGCATCTGAGAAGGCACCTGATGTTGCCATGGTAATCTGCCCTGCCCTGGATTGTCCATTCACACTTCAAGTGCCGCTGGCCTTGTACTGTTTTTCTCTAGCAGTCAAAGTGCAGATGGCTGCCACTGTGCTACTACCTATCTAACTGATGTGGTATTATTATACCATATCAGTCAGGTAAGTGTGAAACCACACGAGTCTCTTCCTTTGGAGAATACAGAATATTTTAACCTGCTATATTATAGGGATGTGCACAAATATTTGTAGGGATTTGAAATTTGATTGAATGTGCCGAATTTCGACATTCAGACTCAAATAGAATGTCCCAAAAATTCGAATGTAAACATTCAAATTGAATTTCAAATTTTTGAACTATTCGTTCAAATTATCCGGACATTCATATGTGTACAGGTTCGTACACAATGCATGTTTGAAGATCCATATTTTTCCCGCATCCGTATGGGATGAAAACGAGTTGCACATGGGATAACTACAGGATGCATATGGATGCGTACGGATGCGTATGAATGTGGGGAAGTTGCGCATGGGCACATATGAATGTTGGCAACATTTGTAAGTGCAGATTCAAATAAAAAATTTGAACGAATAGATTTGAATTTGGTAAATATGAATCAAATCTTGTTAAATCCGAGCCGTGTTGATGCAGTCATAGCTCAACTTGTATTGAGCTGAGCTGAGTCAATTTGGCTCATTCACATCTCCACCAGAAAGTCTGCCCTGCCATAGACCAGCAGGATCTAAAACCAAAAAATAAAATAAAACTGTTTTTTTTAACTAGTTGGTTGAATTAATTTTGATATTTTACCAATTCTATTGCTTTTATGTTACTTTCTATTGCATTTTTAGCTGCCTTCGGGAGCCCCAAAGTCCCAGCTTCGGAGTGATTTCAGAGTAATTTCGAAATCAATCCGAAGTGACTCTGAAGTCCCTCCGAAGAGATCGGCAGAGACTTCAGAGTCTCGCCACCGGTCTCTCCAAAGAGATCAGCGCAGACTTCGGAGGCACTCTAAAGGGACTCCAGAGCGGCTTCAAAGTCTCTGCCGATCTCTTCGGAGGGGAGCCCGCGCAGTCTGCGCTAATAGCGCATGGACCGCACTGACAGCTCTGGAGCCTCTCCGAAGTCCTTGGTGATCTCTTCGGAGGAACTTCACGGTCATTTCAAAATGATTTCGAAATGACTCCAAAATCACTCCAAAGCTGAGACTTTGGAGATTGCAGCCCCCTGTCCCCAGAGACACCTGGGGTGATGGACCGACCCCTTGGGGGTTGATCCGGATTCCCCACATGGGTGCAAAGGTGTTTCCATGGCAGGGGGGTTAGCACCCATTGCTAATGGATGCTACACCTCCTCTGGAAACACATTGGGTGCTTCCCTTAATCCGGATCTACTAGATCCAGATTAAGGAATGTATCCATTTCTTAGATCCGGATCTTCTTAGATTCGGATCTAAGGGCTGCAGTGGAAAAACGCCCCTAGACATTTTTTTTGTCTAAGTTTTGCAAGTTAGTTTAGAAATCTGTTCAAATATTTGTATAGTTTTATACTTAGTATTTTTATTTCCTTTATTTAGAAGGAAGATGAAAAATAGCATTGGTTTAAATGAAAACAGGCTTGCTTAAGTCCAGATCTTCCTAAATGAATGGATGGGTGGAGAAAAGGTTTCACATCTAATTCAATTATTGGTCTGAAAATTCAGGGATAGCAGCTGGTTTCTCCCCTGCCTACTTTCAAAAAGAAATAGTAGTATCATCAATTTTGGGGAAATCTTTTCATTCTTGGTCACTAGAAAAGAACACTTAAATGACAGTTTAAGATTTGTGCATTAGATGGACCCTAAAATTATGCAGTTTGTAATTTTTTCCAGGCTAATAATTTTCTTCTGTTCCTGTTACTTGAACAGTGGTTTCCTGCTACGTGAAACAATTACAGTCTCACTCATGCCGACTGATTTAGCAGCTGTCTAAGGATGGAAACATTTGTGCTTGTCAAGTTATGCTAGAAGGAGATTCCTGGTTGGATCCTCAGTTGGTCTGAACTGGTGCAACCTCGTCAGGAAGCAATGGAATGTTGCCATTTTGCACTAGCTGGAGACCTGGCCTGCTGTAAGATGTCGCTAGTGATGAACGATGCCTCGTTAAGCCCCCCCCCCTTCTTCTGTGCAAGCTCTGCTAGATGAGGACTTACGAAATCATGGCCAGTAGTATTTAAAGTGCTAATAATTTATCATGTCTTGGATGGTTAATATGTCTGTGCTTGCTGCCTCAGTTGAAGGAAAGAAATTCAGTGTGACTGTATGTAGTGAGAAGAGAAATAGATTCCAGTTTCTTCTAGCCAAACAATTGATTCCCTTCCTGGGCTCTTGTTAACCCTTACTTTACTCCTTCATGCCATTTATTACACGTTTTTGTGGGAGAAAAATGAATTTTCCTGCACATCTTCCGGGCAAGTTACAACATTAAAAACCGATGAACATATAAGATGAACACATTAAGATAACAGTGAAACCATAACAGTGCCTGGCTGTGGGAAGGAAAAGCTGTTTCTTTACTTAACCAAAGGCCAGGATAAAGAGGTATGTCTTCACAACTCTTCTGAACACATACATTGAAGGTGCCTAATACACCACAGCAGACAGACTATTCCACAATCTAGGAGCTATCACTGAACAAGGCCCTATCCCAGGTGCCCACCCCTTTTGGTGCTGAGGGTGGTGGTACCACTAGGAGGGCCTCCCCTGCAGATCTTAGGGCACGGGGGAAGGCATTCCTTTAGATATTTGGGGCCCAAGTCATTTAGGGCCTTATAGGTCAAGGTTGGCACCTTAAATTGGGCTCAATAGTGAATTTGTAAGAAGTGGAGTATATATTTCTTGCTCAGATCACTTTGTCAAAGAGAATTGGAGAGTATCTCATCCTTATGGGCCTCATGCCATTCCCCATAAAATCCATTATGAGATAACACTTCTAAAGTATTCCAGCATCCATTTCTTCCTACGTTTATGGACAGTCTCCTTTCTTGTCTTGGGCCTCAGGAGAGAACTTAGCTTGGACTTCTATTGGCACTGGGGGTCTAAATAATATATATCCTACCAAAATTGCCTTTTAAAATGTAGTTGCCTGATTTAGGTGGACAGGTGTACCTGTGGGCTTCAAAAAGGAAGGGAGATGCAACCCCCAACCATGCTGAGGAGAGAGCCTATGGGATCTATGGAATAGAATCCAACATGACTGAAATTCTTACCCCACCCCTTTTCCTGTCTCTCCTGAGTACCTGAATTCTGGCTTGTGCTTTAAAGCATTTCCCTTATTGCCACTTTGGCTACAGTCCAGTGTGTGTTTTGTGGGATTGTTTCTTCTGGCAATGTGACACTCTCTTCTCCTGGTTGCATGAAAAGAGGCAAATCAGTGAGAGAAAAATCAGTGTGAGGTTGAAGCATGTGGTAAAATATAGTTTGTTATTGAAATAAATCTTCTCCTTCACCCAGTCACAGAATTATCACTCCCATCCTATTCATCTTGTGCCCTATCCTGGCTACCCTGCAGGGTCAGCAGTACAATATATACACACTAAATCTTTGCAATAGTACAGTATTTTGACATCTGTCTGAGAACTTCTGTTTCATAAATGCTAAATCTGAGAACCGTAGAACTCTCAGATTGAAAATGGCATCTAGGCCTTTCCTATCTAAAGAAATTAGGAGCAGATCTCTGATCATGTCTTAGGCTGTATCCCCATGCAAGCCAATTGCTTCGCTTGTGATGCGTGTCATAAAAATGCATGTTGTAACTTGCAATAAAGCGTCCACATGTGGTTCGGTGCAACGCGGATTCAAATCGTACGTGCCTGTCCCCATGCAAGCCGCAGCGTGAACCTGCATCTTTCTCTCCCGACCCACCCTCTCCCCTGATGTCACCATAACCCATCCCGCCTGCTGCAGCAATGACAGGCAAACAGTTGCATCTCCATGAACAGAACACACTTCATTCCTTTCCTCGTCTGTCACAGTTAAAAGCATAACCAAAAGTTATAACATATAGTTAAAAGTATAACTAAAAGCAGATCATTCCTTTCCTTGGCCGCCACAGGTTAGCAGAGGTGCACACATCCGCATGACAACTTGCAACTGGCTCAAAGTTATGCATAGCTTGCTATCAGGGAAGGGGTGTGTAATAAATGTAGCCGGAAAGGCACTTATTTAAAGAAATCCCCAAGTGACTGCTGTTCACAGTGCACATGGCAGGAATAGGGAGCAGAGGCGAAACCCTGCCCATTAATACTGCAGCTGCTAAGCTCTGCCCCAGATAACCCAGGAAGGAGTGTGCCTGTGACCACAGGACAATATGTGCTAGCCCCCTACTTCAGAATGCAAACACTTGCTAAGGGGTTTTTTTTGACACGTATTGTATCACATTTAGCTTGTATTAGGGCTTTGCATGGAGACGCTCCCGAGGCATCCTCACGATTGCTTTGGACTATTTTCAGCATGGGGACGCACGCTTAGACAGTTAACAGGGCAGTATTGGGGCCCTGGTGATCTACTGGCTCTTTCATTTGTAGTAAAGATAGTGGAGAGGATCCCACACTATCTTTACTACCCTGTCACCCTAACACTGAACCAACCTATTGGGTACCTGGTGATGCTCCTGTGATACTGCTTCAATAACAACTTTTAAATTTGTGGGGAGGATACACTGGATTTGGGAAGGCTTGTGGTGAGCTCCAGGAAATTACTAACAAAGTCATTTCATAGGAGCCTCACAAGACACCCAGTAAGTTATTTCAGTGCTATGGGAGCCTGCATGTATTTAGCAGACCTTTTTAAGAGGCTGTATCAGCTTTCCATTAAGAACTGCCATTGCCCCTTGCAGTCTTAAAGCAGTGGCTGTTTACATCCTTTTCTGACCTACACTGCTCCAGCTGGGACCACACTTGGACTATGCCCATTTACTGGTAACTATGGGAAGGTCCTTAAATGCCAAAACATTGAAGCAAAGAAACCAGATAAGAGAAAGAAAGGGAAGCCAAAACTGTGTCTTTCACTACTAAATATACAGAGCTTAGCCAATGAAACAATGCAATCAATGTTGTACTCTCACTTGTTGTAGCAACCCATTGGCATTGCCTGTTTCTTCTCAGCTGGATCTTCTTTCAAAATTTTATCTCAAGTTAACTGCCTACACATAACCAAAAAAGAGAGCATAGAAATTTAGATATGGCTTGAGATATTGACTGAAAATACTGTACTGTACTGTTGGCCATGGGCATACTAGAAATACCATGCTGAGACTTGAAAGGCTATTGAAGAACCAGACTGTGCAACTGATTGTTGCACGTTTAACAGGAAATACAGGTAAGTAACAGGAAATAAGTGTGTGTAAGTGTGTGTGTGTGTGTTTGGGAGTGATAAAGTTCTGATTGGAAATCCTCCCTTTGATCTCTCTGAACAGTGTCCTGAACTTCTACAGGCAACAGTGTGGTTTACAGTCATCAAAGGAAGACTACCGATGGGGGGGGGGCGGGCTTCTCCTCACTCCGCTGTTCTTATGGGAGTGCTCCAGCTCCCCCATCTCTGCTGTGTGGGTGCAATCTAGGTGCTAACTGTTGATGGTAATTTCAAAGTTCCTTTGCTCCATTTTTATGCTCCTTTGCACTATACCAGTTGTTGATTAATAAAGCCACCACAGGGCGATTCCATACGTGCCAGTATACCAGAGCCTACCTTAGACCACACAAGTATGCAGAGTGGAGGCTCCTCGTATACTTGCTGGCCCAGTATATCAGCCAGTCCAGAGTCACCCTTTCTCTACCTCTATAAAGTAAGATCTTCTGGTTTGGTCTAAAATTATATGAAGTTGTCATTCTGTGTGTGCTGAGAAGTCTGGATCTGCTTAGAATCTGATCACCTGAGAATGCCACTTAAGATTCCATTAGTGATGACTGGCATAGGTGAGGACAATTAAAAGCCCCAGTTCATATGCTTTCTTTGAAGACCATGCAACTTGGGAACTGCTGGTTTCAGCAGGTGGAAAAGATTCCAGCTTCACTCACCTGCACCAGCTGCCGCTGGGTTCTATAATGAAAAAAAATGTGGAATAGAAATGGAGAGAAACCAAATGAGTCTTTGTTGGCTTTCCTTTTTGTTTTCCATTTCTCATACTCAAGCTGAACTTTTGACCCTCTAGCACTTGCAAACTTCTGTGCTTCCTGGCAAAACAGCATTTAAATGAAAAATCAGCTGCATTACATCTAAAAACAACACACACAAAAAGTGACTGAAACAATTTCAGTCCTTCAAAAGGGCTCTAAAATGGCTTTGCAGATTGTCAACGACATCTGAATGCTCTGTCTTTCAAACTTTGGCATCCGAATTATAACTCATCCCTGTGGGAACTTGCATCTTTTTATTCCATGCACACAGACACAGACACAGACATGCATTCTGCTTTCCTTTGAGGAACATTTTCAGCATTTTATTCAGAATGGTATTATTGATATGAAAACAGACAGGTTTGATCCCAAAATACAAATAGTTGATTTGTATGAAGAAAGACTTTTCTAGTCTGTAGTGTTAAAAAGTCTAGCTAGAGATTAGAAAATCATCCCACATTAATAACGAATGGCAGTATAAAGTTCTGCCAAAACTTATCAGAATAAACTTCCCTAACAATTAAATTATATATATAGTTTTATACAAACTTAGGGATATTGACTTGGGGAAACAAATAACATAAGCCTTTTTCAGAAATTACATGTTGGGTACACATGTGCAGAATTAGGGTTGAATCAGCTGTATCAGTTCTCAGTATCATCACACAGCCATATATTTGGCATGACCATAGAAAAGAAGTCTGTGGCATAGTGGCCATGATGGGCTAAGTCTTGGGAGAACAATGTTCAAATCCCCACTGGGGGACTAATCTTCAGAATGTGGTGATGTGTTTGATATTGGATCCAACAAATATCCATACTTTCCCTATGTGTTTTCTTACTTTAGTTCATAAGCTGTCTCCCAAATGCACTTCGAACAGATTCAAATTGTGTACAGATATGCTACCATATTTCCTACTCATAAGTGATCCCTACAAGGACTGTCCCATCACCATGCAACTCTAATCACATCCCTCAACTCTTGAGCAAAACAGGGTTGTGTCTTTTTGTTTTATTAAGCCTTATGGAAAATGCAGTTCATTGAAGCCTCTGAATTATGCTTTTCTGGTCACCCAAAACTTTTACACCTCCATGATCCAGAACAGCTGGGGGGGGGGTCCTTTTCAGTGGTGTGCCATAGCATGCCACCAAGAGCACCCACCAAGCCCCGAGGCTAGGAACATTAGTTCTTAGCAGCCAAGGGTTGGGGGGGAGCAGCTGCAATGCTCACATGAGCGTTGCAGCTGGGAGGCATGGGCCAGATCAGGAATGTCAGTGTAGACAGTGCTGATCCAGATCCACTGATCCAAATAAACTGATGAAATGCCTTAGGCCAGTCAACTTCTTCTTAGGTTGTGGTCACACCATCACTTTCATCCTTCTTCAGTCCATCTTTGGGGGCCCACTACTCATACCTTTTTAGTCCAGCCTGTTTTATTTGTGGACTTTCCTCCCCTTAATCGTACTTTCCTGAGTCCTGATTTTTAAAGATCTCAAGTGGTTATAGAGTGTTAATAAGTTTTCATTTGTGATCTGGGAAGAGGATTAAAGGGGCGGAACCATACTAGAGTGGGTGGATACTGCGTGAATTTGCCTTCCCTTTCACTCAGTGTGTGATTGCACACTGTTGGGTCACAAAACTTTTATCCTATCAGAGTACAGGGTGCGCTGTGACTGTGGAAAGGGGTGGAGATCTAAAAATGTCTTGTAGTGGAGTCTCAGGATGGGGACAGAAAGGTGTGAGCATAGTGACCCAAACTGAGAATGAACCAGGGAAGGATTATCAGGTATTGGGTGTGGTCAGAGTTAGTGCATTTTGAGTCCTGTTTTGTACTAAGTCATATTATTTTAGCAAGGTGTGACTTTAGCCTTAGGCAGTTACTCTCACACTGGGTTCCTCAGAAAATAAAATGGGAGGGAATAGAATTCTGCACACTACTTTGATTTTCTTGAAATATGGTATAAAGATAAACAAAGAAAGAAATGTTGGGAACTGTGGGGAATATGGTCCCAAACTTCACTTTGCAAACAAATTAACACTTGAATAGAGCTTTGGAAGGGTCATTACTTGGAATTCTGTGGCAATAATTGCCTAGCTAGGTCATCTTGAGGTTTTCACTGCTAACTGCCTTGACTAAAAGGTGTTTTTAAAATTTTTCTTTTATAACCTAGATAAAGGCTGGCTCAGCGGCATTAAGGGAAACAGAGGTATTGTCCAGTGCCTCGTCAAATCTGGTTAATTAGAAATGCTGTCCCAATGGATATATCCTAGACCTTGATTATTATTTAAAACTGGCATTTTGACTTTGAGTCAGATTTCAATTGCTTGCTGAAGTCAGCACCGTGTAACTGCTGCCTAATTGCATTTTTACAGAGGAAAAACAATGATGTGCAAGTTAGTAGTCTTATATGTTCCTCCTACTTACTTTTACAAATTGCTACACCACTTAATGATGGGAAGGCAATAAAGAACAAAAACAGAGTATTTCCTTCCTGAAATGCCTTTCTCATCATATTTGCTACTCAGCACCATCTGCAAATTCTGCAACTGTATCCACTTGAGTTTATATTATTACATCAACAAGGGAAAAAGAATGTTTCATAGCTAAGTTTTATCGCTAACTTATTTAATGTTCCTATAATTACCTAGAGTAAAAAAAAAAGTTAAGTTTTCTAGGAAACCTGACTGTGTCTGATGCATAAAAAAATAAGCTTTTTATTTTAAAATTATCCCTTGCTCCCCTGTCCTCAAATGTTCTTTTCTCCAGAAACTTCTGAACTACTTCTAAGTCTTCTATCAAATTTATTGTTGTTAACTGGCAACCTCTTAGAAGGCTACAAAGAATTACAAAGAATAGCTTCTTAGGAAGCAGAAAGCTTCACTGAAGGTGGGCAAAATAGCTAGAATGTTGCAGAAAACCATTGTCAAATCAGTTAGGGAATAATGAATCCAGAGAAATTACTATTACTCTACAGTATGTAAACTTGACCTTTTAATATGCCTATGGAATATGAATGATTTGCTTTCGTCTGCATACATTTGCTATTTTCCCTGTACAATCCATCGCCTATATAGAAATATGTCCCAGGTAAAGGTTTTATTTTATAGGAAGCCGTTAGGATTATATTTTGGACTGTAATCACCCAATGGTATTTGAGTAACTAAACATCTGCTACCCAGCAATACACAGCTCAGAATGATTCGGCCTCGAAAGGTTTTCAGTCTTGCCATATGTAGTGGCAATTTTGTTCTTCTGAACTGAAAGAGTAGGTCCTATGCCGTGAAAATCAAGACACTTTGGAGGCAGGCTCAATGCCTGGAGCAGAACGTACCCCAAAGCCCACAGTGTACTCCAAGGTGAAGGCAGAATACTTATTGTCAGGAGGAAAGGGCACTTGGGCTTATGCAAGAAACATTGTAAATATACGGTACACTCTTTTATGCTCTTTACAGATAGTATACTTTCTAACTATTAGAGGACTTGGCTTTATTCTGGAATATGATACAGAACAGGGACCTACTATCCACATGCTAGTGCAGGCTACAGCAGGCCCCAGGTTAGGCCTGCCAGTGTCTGCATTAGCATACAGACTACACACTCCTATCTTGAGATGTATTCCAGAATATGACCAAGTGTGAACAGGCCCTTAGACTCTATGGTGGTTCTTATTACACATATCATTATTTATTTATTTATTTATTTATTTACATTTCTATCACGCCCCATACCTGAAGATCTCTGGGCGGGTAACAACACATCAAACAGCATTTGAAAAACATATTAAAAACAAGACACAAGTAAAAAACATATTAAAACCAGGTATTAAAAACAAAGTATTAAAAACAAAGCACAGATTAAACTAAGGTACATAATTAAAAGCTCTGATTTAAGCCCTGCATCCAATGGTCTGTTAATAAAACTGTGACCAAGGGGGGAATGAGTCAACCTTGGCCAAAGGCTAAGGCAAAAAGATATGCTTTTACAGCCCTCCTAAATGACAACAGGGAAGGGGCATGGTGCACCCTGAAGGGGAGACCATTCTACAGTCTAGGGGCCATCACAGAAAATGCTCTCTCCCGGGTGCCCACTAACCTCACTATCGAAGGTGGTGGAACAACCATGAGGGCATCTTCTTCGGATCTTAAGGCACAGGCAGGACGGTATGAGAAAAGGCATTCCTTTAGATATTTGGGGCCCAAGTCATTTAGGGCCTTATAGGTCAGAATTAACACCTTGAATTGGGCCCGGTAGCGAATTGGCAGCCAGTGCAATTCTTTTAAAACCAGTGTAATTTGTGTCTGACTAGTTGTTCCAGTCAGCACTCTGGCCGCTGCATTTTGCACTAACTGCAACTTCCAGACTGTCTTCAAGGGCAGTCCCATGTAGAGTGTGTTGCAATAGTCCAATCTAGAGGTTACCGGAGCATGGATCACTGTGGCCAGGTCGTCTCTATCCAGGAAAGGCTTAAGCTGACGTATCAGTCATAGAAGGGAATGATATACAGCACCTCTGTCTTGTCTGGATTCAGTTTCAATTTATTGGCCCTCATCCAGCCCATTATTGCCTCCAGACACCTGTCAAGCACTTCCACCACCTCTCCTGATTTAGATGGAACAGAGAGATAGAGTTGGGTATCATCTGCATATTGATGACACCTCACTCCAGTTATCCTGATGACCTCTCCAAGTGGCTTTATATAGCTGTTAAAGAGCAAGGAGGATAGGATCGATCCCTGAGGAACGCCACAAGACCAGGAACTACTGGTCCAGCTCCTTCAGGATTCAGCTCTTCTGTTCCTTTCAGCTCTTGTCCCAGCATGAAGACATAGTCTGCTGTAACCTGTGTTCCTTTATACTTTTTTCCTGTGGCCCTGATTGGCTGTCACCTCCTGGGGAAAACTGCTGACATAAAATGCTGCTGGAAACTCCTGGTAGAGGTGCCTGTTTCCCTTGCCTGATTGGTGGGAACTCCTCCTACTAGCTCCCTCCAGCACTCAGATCCCCGGACAGCTTTTCCCTCCAAAAAACAGCTGCAACCAATCATTGCAGCAGGGCCCGCACAGGATTTCCCGCCCTTTTTGCAGCCTCTGCCCAGGTCTTGCAACAAGCTGTTTGCAACAAGGCTGGCTATTGCAGCTTGCAAGAAATCTGCAAGGCCAGAAAGCAAAACAGTTTGCAGCCTGTATCCCTGAAACTGTCACATTTGTGTATCTTGCCTTAGATGCATTTTCAAGTTATTACCTTTCATATAATGTATTTTTGCACATATTTTTCATGAATGCAAACATTTGTGCTTGCTTGTAGTAGTGCATTTCTCTGTGCATTTTTGGTTAGAAAACTACATTGGATATATGCACCTGAAGGATACATGCATATTGATTAAGATAGTGGTTCTAAACAGATATCTCCTCAACTCCTGTTTATAGTCTTATATATTCAGGTGAAAAGCATGAGCTGCTTTAACCATGCATTTGACAGTTACCTTCTCTATCACATATCACTATCACTGGGGCATTCTGTGAAGCTGATTGTAGGAGAGTCAGACCAGAAAAGGGGAACTATTTCTTCACTCTGAGGGTAATCTGTCTATGGAATTTGCAGCCATAAGCAAACACCCTAAATCAGGGTTTCCCAAACTGTGGGTCGGGACCCACCTCTAGGAAATTTAACCATATTTGAAATAACTTTTTTGATGTAATTATTTAATTAAGTAATAAAAAAATTGTATTAAAACTTTGTTTGTTATTTGAAAAGTCCTTTATTCATATTGGTAACGGTTAAATTTCCTAGAGGTGGATCCCGAGTTGGTAAACTTATATTAGATGGGTCGTAGCCCAGACAACTTTGGGAACCACTGCCCTAAATGGCTTTAAGGAAAGTTTAGACAAATTCATGGATGACAGGTGTATCAATGGCTACTAGATTGGAGGCCTACATACATCAGGCGGGGGAGACAGACAGAATGTGTTTAAAGGCCTTTTGCTGGGATTTGAGAGCAGCTGAAGGTTTTGCCCTTATCTTTTGCTTGAGATGTCCATAAGATGCCAATTGGTGGGCCCATTGTGTGGGACAGGATGCTGGACTAGATGGGCTGTGGCCTGATCCAGCAGGGCTCCTCTTATGTTCTTTTTCAAACTCCGGTTTCATCTCTTTCCTTCTTTGTTTACCACAGTGAGGAAGCCCTAACATCAAGTTTATTTTTTTAAGATAAAAGAATCAGCAGGACATCACAAAGTGGTAATGCATCAGTGATAACAGCATGTTAAATCTACAATTAATTAAAGTAATCAGGTGTAAATTATATTCTCTTTTCAGGGATTCCTGTTGTACTGTGATCTTATTGAATCAACACTGGACAAGGCAAAGTGGCCTAGCAGCAAAGTTGATGCTTTCGATTGTTTTCAGAAATGCTTTGCCATCATAAAATTAATCAAAGGAGGAACAGATGTTGGCAGTTCCACTAGATCAGTTGCTTCCACTGGAGAAGAAATGAAAGACTGGAAAGCAGTCCGTGTTGATTTAGTTGTATCCCCATTTGAACAATATGCTTTTGCTTTGCTGGGGTGGAGTGGTTCTAGGGTGAGTACTCTCATTCTCTTTGCACCTTGTTGTGCAATTGTATTCTTTTGGGAACCATCAGAGCATGGGGTAGCAGACATGGAGTTTCCACTGAGGCAAGGCTTAGGTGTAGAGGGAGCCATCTACACTTAAACTGAACCACTAGCACTTGGAGTGCAGATGGTCCAACCTGGGAAGGATGTTCACCATGGCAATAGCTGCAGCAACATCCAGTGCACACCTGGATGTTGCCATGGTGATCGGCCCACAACATATGACTCTACAGCAGCAGCCGTCCGCCACCCTGCCCTTCATTCCATTCACAGCAATTATCTGGAAGCTGTGACAAGCAGAAAATGCTTGAAGGCCGATTTGGTTTATCCTATAACAGCTCAGAGCTTTCCATGCCAGATTTTGACAATTTCAGGCTCTGCATTGGTCGAGCTCTCTGCGTGGATGGAACACAGACAGAGGTCTCTCCTTGTAAAGAGTTCAGAGTGCTATTTATATTCTGGCTATTGAATGATTTTTGTAGGTCATCAGCCATCGGAACCCAAATCTTGCCAATCCAAGTGGGCTGGGCTGTGTGTTAGAAAATACTAAGAATTCATTTCAAAAAGTGTTTAATACTGCTACCAAGAAAATAATGAGTTTTTAAACATGTGATGCATGTTTGGAATTCAGGAAGCTGATGGGTTCATAGATCTTTGCAAGCAATGACCGAGATAGTATGTGCACTTTACATTCCCCTTTCTTAAGACTGTAACATTTAAATATTTTCTGTGACCAGATGAACAAGAAATTTGTTTCTTTGATGTGGCAACTGGCTTTCCTATACGATATGAAATACACAAAAAACAAATTCTCTTGTCTTTTTGGAAATGTATGTTCAATTTCTAAGGCTTCTTAATAAAGGATTTGGACCATAAACTGCCACTCCATTTCCCCCTTAATATTGTAGCCCAGAAATGTTCTATACTGTGCTATATGTTTTGTTTTGGCAAAGAAATTGATACATCTGTAAGGAATTAGGGAGGGCAGTGTGTTTGCAAGGACTGATAAAAATGTCTGCAGATTTTGCAGCTTCAAAGGAGTGACTGGTCTGTGCTGGCCAGCATGAACTTTGGTTGAACTGTTCTTACTTTGCCTTTACTGTGCTTGCCAAAAGATAAATTTCATATGTACTTCTCCTCCTTATTGTGAATAAATTAGATGCAAATTAATTTTGGAGGGTGTGAAGAGGTGTTATTGGGAAGACTGTAAACTTCTGGCCGGGATAGGGATAAAAAGTCAGGCTGTGATGTGAGAAATATGGAACTTGTGCTGGACAAATGCTCGAAGGGCAGGTTTCCTATATTGCAATATAGATGAAATCTTTCATCTCTAGCTCGTTTGTTTACTCAGACCCACATTGATGGAAGAAATCTAATAGGGCAGCAATTTTCCTAAAACTTCTACCTAATTCTCTTGGCCAGACTGAAAGTATAATCGTGCTGGAACTCTTGTTAAATGTTTAAATCATTTTTATCTATGACTGCTTATTTTGTACTTTAAACGAAAATCATGCTTACTTTTTAAAGAGGAGTCACCTGAGCATGTTCTGAGGTTAGATGCTCTCTTTGTTGTGAAACTGACACTTCTCTCTTATCTGCAGCAATTTGAACGTGACCTTCGGAGATATGCTACCCATGAGAAGAAAATGATGTTGGATAATCATGCTTTGTATGATAAAAAAAAGGTATTGTTCTTTTCTATAAAATGTTACTGTAAATTACAGACTTTACACTGACTGCTGTTTTGGTTAGGCTGCATCCACATCGGTGTCTAAGGAGCCAGTCAGGGCACTGAGATGGCATGGCATCCAAACACACACTCATGCAACTGGTCCAAGCTGTCTCAATCCCCAGCTGAAGTGCCATGTTTGTAAGCCCGATCCAACCACTTTGGCTGGAGAAGTTGCCTACACACGGAGAAGTGAGGAAGCAACTCAAAAGGTGAAAATCCTACATGGAATACCAAAAGTAGCCAACTTCTGATGTCATTTATGGTCCTTCCAAGCAAGTCCAGGTGGGAGCTTTGCAATTGCAAGTGATGTTCTGCTTACAGCAGCATTCCAGGAGCCATGGTGAGATGCATAGACTTTGCCCACTACTTTGGATGCTTCCTAGCTGGTCCCTGTCCCCCTGCCCTAGAGCCTCCCTATATCTTTCAGGATGTACAGGGAAGCAACCTTAAGCTTGCAAGCTGACATCTGATCTGATCTTTTTCAGCTGAACCTGGAATTTTGAAGCATCTCATAATAGCTCTGAATAGTCTCAGTCTTTGCTGTGTTAATTAAAGGTCAGTTAGCAATTACGAAAGAGCAGAGGTAGACAAAGTGCTCAAATAAAGTAGAATTTTTAGATGTTTGTTGATGTATTGGCTACCTTATGCAATCATATCCAGGCTTGATAAGGAAAAATGTTAGAAAAGCTTATGTGTAACAAGAGGACCATGCATATGGTAGAGATTCAGCTTGATTCTGGTTTGAGTGGCATTTCTGCACTTGCTTTCCCATCCATTGGATGGGAAAGGTGCAGAAGAAACTTAACATTGAATAGTGCTTGCACTTGTGCGCACTAGTCGACAATAACCTAACCCATGTGTGATTGGAGACTTACCTGCTTTCAATTGCACATCCAGTCCCTGCATCTTGGATCTGTTGTCCTGCACAATTGCATGCGTGCCAGCACTGTTGTGCAAGCTGATGCACTGTGCAAGTTGAGCATCCACATCTGAGCTGCCAAAGCACTTGAGTGGCAGCTTCAGTGCCCCCCGTTGCACCAGGAGAGGTGTAGATGATCGCTGCTGGATGCTTCAAGTAAGGCTTTGGTTAAGGTTACTGTGCTCTTGTGGTGCATGATTTCAGGCAATACAGCTAGTTTGCAATTAGGTTGTAGTCTGTACATGCCTCCTGAAACTGTAAATACACTTGCCCAGATGTTGCCTAATTACAGACTATGGGTCAATGTACGGATTGGCCTCTGGATCCCTGAATCTATGGACATGAATCATTATGGACTCTATTGCATCTTCTATACATAGATCTACAGAGCAAATATTTCAAACTTGAAATATTTGACTTAAAATGGTCTCTTTCATGGTTTTTGAGTTTGATACTAAAACAGATCTTTTTTAAAAAAGACTTCAAAACATAGTTATTGCATTTCATGTGCCTTTTTGGAAGTTAGTTCTCTCACCTTGCCCACTTTTTAATGAAAAAAAAAGTTGAAAATGACAGATTGTACTTACGTGAAGGTTCATTTTCGACGGGGTCCCGAAGTTGGTTTTACTTTAGGGTTGATCTCCTCCTCCCGCCTCTTTCCTGACTGAGAGGGAGGAGCTTTTCTCCTTGGGTATATAACCCCCCAGCTCCTCCCTCCTACCCCAGTTAATCTCGAGACTGGATCTCTGGAGTCTGCAATGTTATATTTTGGAATACAAAGCACAAGATTAATTCATCCAGGGTGGGAACCAACTTTGGGACCCCATTGAAAATGAACCTTCACATAAGTACAATCTGTCATTTTCCGATGGGGTCCTGCTCAGTTGGTTTTACTTTAGGGACGTACCAAAGCAACTAGTCCCTCGGGTGGGATGAATCATATCCCCTGACTTACTGCGCTCTCACCTAATTACAAGGCGTGTTGCAGGACTCGATGTCCAAACGCTGCATCTGCCGACCGGAATTGATCTAGCTTATAGTGCTTTGTGAAGGTCGACGGTGCGCTCCATACGGCAGCTTTACAGATTTCCTGAAGGGATGCTTCTTTGGCGAAGGCCGCTATCGAGCTGCCAGATCAGATACTCATCTAGCCGACGTCATAGCCATGAGAAATAGAACCTTGAAGGAAAGGAATTCTAAGGAGATATCCTGAATAGGTTTGAACGGTGGCTTTTTAAGTGCCGACAGCACCAAATGGAGCATTTTTAATAAGATTAGAGCCTCAAGAGTGAAAGGAGAACTCTGCGGTGCCTGGCAGGGAGAAACAGACCCCAGTTGTGACAGCTTCTCTATATGCTTTATTATGGTTAAAACAAGCAGGAAGCTTGTTTAACAGTCTAATGCTTTTGTGTAATAGTTCTTCAATCATTACTGTGAAAGCAGGAACACATGTGGACTTCTCATTATTTGCCACAATGTTGAGATTTACAGCTGGCCTTGGGGAAGTATACCAGACCACATGGCATGCAGATGGTATGCCCCCATGGTCCATTATACTTAGGGGATCCCTTTTGGGTAGTGTTCCAGGAAGTGCTACCAGAAATAGATCCATTGCAAAACCAGCTTTGTTCCTGCCCAGGAGCAAGCTGTCCCAGCATGGCCTGATCTACTTGATCTACTCTACCAGAGATAAGTGCAAAAAGGACATAAATAATAAGCATATCTGACTATTATGACTACAGTCTGTAAGGGGGAGGCTAGCTTCTATGAAAATTATTTCAAAGAATCTCTTTTAAAGTAGGATCCAAGGCCACTATTTTATAGTTGTCACATTTAAAGTGACTTTAAGCTTATTTGTAACAGTAGGAACTGCATCTTAAACTTAAAGTATCTTCTCAAGGTTAACAAAATATTCCACACTGTGAATGATTTGATTTAGTTAAATAAGCCTGAAAAAGCAAAGTTTAGATTTTCAACAGTTCCTTAGATAATAGTAGCTTCCAAACAGAAGCTAATGCTTGAGAGGCTAATGTTGCTGCCATTTCTCGTCTACCTCATTTATTTAATTCCCAGAAGAATTTATTAAATGAGCTTTAGCTTTCCTTGAAAACAAAAGCTTTGTTGTGGTCGTTAATTATCCAAACCTCATCCAGGAATGATGGGCTTTCATGATGATAGGGCAAGCCCTAGAAGATAATTTGGAGGCACATGATAATTCCTGCTGCTGAGGTTCAGATATTTCAAATTGGAGGCCACTTAAGATTTACCTACAATGTGTTCTGAGGAACAGCAGGACATAAGCTCACAAGACTTATTACTGGCTTTGGCTTGTGAAGTGTACAGAATGCTGCACTAATTGGTGCCTTGCCTAAATAGCGTGCTAACCCTAACCAAACTTTGATGCACTGAGGATCAAAGGTTGGTTCGGTGCCATCAAAGGTGATACATGAGCTACTGTTTTAGCCCTTCTGTTGTGTCTCCAGCCAGAAAAAACATACATGCGCACCTAGAGGAGTAGCAGCAGCAACAGTCTGCCATAGCAAAACTCCAAGTCAAGGTACCTTGGGGACTCAAGAGTTAAACACGTGATCAAAAGAATTCCAGGGTCAAAGTAATCAGAAGGTCCGAGTGCTCAGTAGTTAATCAAGAAGCAAGGTCATGAATCCCAGAGCTGCAGGTTTACAAGCATTTGTCTGCAACAAAGCTTATCAGAATGGACAAATCAGAGTAATGCCTCCTTCACTGCAGGTAACGGGCACGGATTCTTTCTGACCTGTGAAGTTCACGCTCACATCTTTGACCGGTCAGTGAAGGGTGTCACCCAGCGTCTTCCAATTCTGAGCTGCTGTCATATTAAGCTATAGGCTTACTATAGCTCAATATGACAGCAGCAATATGTCAGGCATTCCTCATTTTCTCTGGCCAAGTAGCCTGCTTTGGCTTGGCTGGGCATTGTGACTGCCCCTTCATCCTCAGAGGAAGGGGCAGTGACAGCAGGAGGCATGATACCTTCCTTCACTTCACCATGAGAGCCGCATCTGAATGTTGCAAATTATTTGAATGCTTGTGTGGGGCTAGGATTGGATCAGAACAGCAATTCCAAAAGGTCATATAGAGATATGGCAGATATTCTCATGTGTCATAGACTACTTGTAACATGTTCTCGGCATGTGTTTTTTGTCAAAAAGAAAAGAAACAGGCTTGTATAAACTTAGGAAAGCAGGAAATTATTGTGGAATTCATTAACTATTAACAAAGGCAGTTTTATCATTTCTCACAGGATGAGTTTGCTCACCCCTAAAGTATCCAAGACAAACATGGATAGAGAGTCACAAGAAAATTAGCAGGAATGTACAATTATAAAACATTAACTGGATACCTTTAAGGACAGGGGTAAAATGAGCAGTTCCTGGGGAATTATTTCAGCGGTACGCAGTATATTTAATTCACTTCTCTAGTTTGACTTTGTAAGTATGGATATAACTTCAGTATGGATCACTTTTGGAAGATAACGTTGCTGAGAAATCAACTTACAAAATGAATACTGGGATTTTCAGTCCAGTGGTCAGATTTTAGAAGGAACAACATGAGAGGAATGAAGAAAAGAATGTTCAACTGTTTTATTACCAGAAGAATTTATTAAATGAGTTTCAATTATAATATATATCATATATATATAGCATAGAATTTAGGGTTTAAAGAAAAAATAAAGCTTATTCTGTTTTCTGAATAGAGTGAATCCTCTTCTAAATAATAGCTGTAGAATAGTTGATGGCACTCAGATTTTAGAAAGCCACAAATAATGAAGTTAAAAAATAACTGCTTACCATGCTAATGGTGTTGATATGTTCAGACAGTGGTTTTCAACCTGTGGGTTACAAACCCTTTAGAGGTTGATCTACTCTTTCACAGGGGTCATTATGAAGTAGCAACGGAAATAATTTTATGGTTGGGTTAGGGTTAGGTTGGGGGTCACCACAACGTGAGGAACTGTATTAAAGGGTTGCGGCATTAGGAAGGTTCAGAACCACTGGTTCAAAAGGATCCCAAAAACAATTTATTCCCAAACAGGAGTGTACCTATGTTGGAATGGACCTTAGCAATCAAAGCAAGATAGCCCCATCATTCAATGCTGCTCGTAACTAAAAAAATAAGAATTAAGTTCAGTAGCCAAACCAGATGCATTTGGCACAGATGGGAAACTGGTTGGGTCTCCCTTCATCCCATGGCTACTTGGTCCCTGGGCAAAGGCTAATCTTGCTAGGCCTGCCATGGTCTGCACGAGCATATGAATGGGAGAACCCTATTCCAGGATATAATCCAGCATAAGCCGCAGTTCAGAAAGGACCTTAAATAATGGTTTGCTACTGAGTTTCTAGTCATGGCTTACTGGAGAGCAACAAACCAGGATACTGTGGGTAGCCATTCTTCATTGCAGCTTTCTTTGTTTTTCTACTGCTTTTTCATTCCCAATAAACTAGCAATCCTGACTTAATGTGACAAGTGAATAGGGCCAATAGATTTCCAGATGGCTCTCTGGGCCCCAGCTCATATGGATGTTGTTTTTCTAAACTGCTAATAAACAACTCTGAGTTTTAAAGACAAACTGCTGTTTGTCAGCAGTAACTGAATGCTTTGTGTCATATTTGTCTTTTTTGACAAAGGAATTTTAGGAGTGGCTTTACTCAGCAAGCAGAAGAGGGCATTCTTTGCAAAACTGGATGTAATTGTCTGGAGTTCTGCAGATGCTCCACTAAAATTATGTGGTGAAAACAGAGAGACAGTCTGAGAACATCTTGATGAATTAAACATGTTACAGCTGCAGTATTTGCTTTAGATGTCTGCAGTAATGACAGGATTAACTATAAAGTGAACATGAAGATTCTGAGTTTATAATACTGATTTCCAATGTGATCGCCGCTGTTCACATAGTCATTACTACAATTAAACACTGAGTCATTGTAAACAGATGTGCTTCCCGGCTTTTATCTCTTTGGGCAGAAGAGCAATTATGGATTCAACTCTGGGAATTTGTTCTTTCTTGCACCTGGGCTGCTTTAGAAATCAAGTGTTCGGTTAATCTCTGCTCTTCCTCCATGATAAAAAAACAAACAAACATTGGCCTTGCATTGTTATACACATTAAAGCTTTCTATACCACAGTCCAGTTGGCAAACATTAAATGCTGAGCTGGAGATTTATCATTTAGGGATCACTTTTTCATGGCCAGTGTACAAAGCCACTCAGATCTCCAACTAATTAAATTACCATGTGAAAGATACTCTTAAATGCTGTCCTTCTGCTTCCATTAAAAAACTAGAAATCATAAATTCAGCTCAGCAGATACTTGTACATACAAGACCCCGTGATAATCTCAATAGACAAGTGGAAGTCACTGTCTCCACTTTCACTGTAGCCAAGAGAATCTTTCAAGCCACCAAAATTCAGTCAATCCATTTGGGGCTTAAAATGGCCCATGGTTACCTCACGTGTGGTATCACTGATTGCAAAACATACAGCTCACTACCTGGGGAAATGGAATCTCTACTCAGAGGGCCAGTTAACATCTTCTGTAGATTTTAAACCATGTTTTCCGTGTTTATGCCAAAATAATTTCACTAATGTTTACTTAGGTTAAAAATGCCTCTTTTTTTGCTAAAAAAAATGAAAGATTTCTCCAAACTGCCACATTTTAAAATATTTTAGCATTGCTTCCCTTATTTATCTGGTTTGAATCACCATGGTGCAAATATGTTTGTCAAGTCATTTTCTGGAAATATGTTTGGAAGAGGTATTCATCAAAATAACTGTTAGTTGTTATAATTATGATGTTGTTGCAAAAGAAGCAATAAGGACATGGATTTTGAGGGAGGTGTCCATGTTTTCACATGAAATTAACTGCTATCCCAAATTTTAGACAGGTTGAAAGAAGGATGAGGCGTTTTGAAAACATGTACTTTAGTAAAGGCAAAGACCTCTTCCTCCCCCAACCTTTCTTTTCCTCCTCCTTTTCTTAATAACCTGCTTTTTGCACCTAACCCCCAGGGCAAAGTATCCCATCTGGGACCATTTGCCATGCTGTAGCAATGGCCACACATGCCAGGCCATTGCTATGGTGATCAGCAGAATGCTGTGTGACTGTGCAGCTGTAGCTACATTGCACAGCCCCAATGTAGCCTTTGCATAGGAAATAATCTGAAATCTGCAACCAGGGGGGCTAACCGAACATACTCAGGTACTCTCAGTTAAGGGGCAATCAGGGCGACTCTCAGCCACTCTGAGACAGAGTACTCCCCATGGCGTGTACATGTTTTCTACCAGGGCACACAGTGCAAACAGGCCCAAATACTCAGTTGTGCACTCACACAGCAGGGGCAGGTTTTGTCCACTCTGGCTTGGTCTGTGTTTGCTGTTAGAAAATGGAAGATTTGGGAGATCAAGGTACTGCTAGAGTGGTGACTACGCAATTCATGTTGAGCATGGGACTTTGTTCTTCCTACATCATTGGAACCAGAGGCTTCCTGTCCACCCCTGTTCTGGTACATCTACTCCAAAGGCTTTCCTCGCTAGTATATTTCATTGGGCTGCTCATGGATCTGAGTACATGTATTTTTTCCTGCAGACTGGCTCCATGTTTGCCTGTAGACAGGGAAGAGGGGGTGAGCACGACTGATGCCATTAATCTCTCATATATGCTTTCTGTTCCCTTGTCCTTGCTAGGACACTCCCCACTGCACTTTTTATCCTCCATTTCTTGTGCAGCAGCCTTTAATCTTTTTCCTTCTTTTATTTTTAAAACTCTTTCAGAAAATCCAAGCACCTTTATATTTGCATATGGGAAGATCCGAATATAGTGGTATCTGATTTTTCTGAAGCAAAGATTCTCATATCTGGATATGCAGAGGGTTTTTAAAAATAAGTACATGGGTATACAATGGTCCATTTATCCTGGCATACCCAGAAATGGCCCTAGAAGTGGGCTGTTTCCAGAGCCTACAAATATGTGAATGTACAATACATACTGTGTTGCCTGTTTGCTCGTTGGCCACTGGAATGTTATCTGGACCTGGGATGCTTGGGGAAACACTTTAAAGTGGTCTCCCTCTGGAATGCTCCTGGGCTTGGTTTTGACTTCCAATAATGATATTAGTGAGAACCCCATGCATCCTTTTCACTCCCTAGGAGGTTATGCTCCCAGGAAATGCTCTGGCATGCAGGCCCTATGGTCCACAGAGCTAGCATAGTTGTAGAGCACCATGGACAAGTTGCCTGAGGACTTCCATATGTAAATTTTGAGTTTTAGAAACGTTTGCAACTATATCTACCAAGTATTTGGCAGAAAAGGGGCAGTAGGATGGCGGCACAGTGACATTTCAGCTTTAAACAACTACTAAAATGGGAAGAGAAATAGCATGTATATATTTTATTTGTGCATATTTTTCATTTGTACGCACTATTCTGCTGAAATTTAAGGATCATTTTATGTGTTTGTATATCATTGCTACCTAGGTTGAGTGAAGCATTTTAGACATAAGTTGTCCTCCATAGAATAGAAAAGTCGCTTTCATTAGAGATACTAATTTAACATTTGTATTGACATAGATGTTTGTCTTACAGTTTTGCTAAATATATTCTCCATAGCAATTCTGGATAGAAGGATGCAGTACCCACATAAAGAAGGCTCAGTGACACCTAAGAAGTAAACAAATTGCACCTTCTTGGATAGAATGGTTCATCCCTAGACATTTATTGGAAAGTATTATAGAAATAGAGTGAATATATCATCATCTTGACAGACCTGCAGAAATTTTGCTAATATAAATTTCAGAAACCAAAGCATAATAAATCTATTTTATCTAATAAGCTTACTTAAAATGACTTTTTATTACACATAAAACCTTTCCTCACAGAAACATATACAGCTACATTAATTTCTGATTCTCTAAGTTGTCCAGTAGTAAAATGCAATGTGGATGTATAATTCTGGTTCATATTTGCTTCAAAATGTATTCATGCCTATAATGATTAGCATAAATTCCACTGCATATTTTAATACCATTTCTCATGATTTTTTCCCCTCAAGGGTTTAGAGCCAAGGTCTCATATGTGGAAAACCCCTTGTTCAATTAGAGTTTGTTATAATGCCATTTCAAAGAGTGATTGTTTCCCGTCTCGCATATTTTTCATTGTGTTTGTAGCTAGATTAAGGACAGATTAGATTTTTAAAGCAGACTGTGTAGTGTGAATATTTCTGCAACAAAATGCTGGTTAGATATGAAATTTATATTCATTGTATAATATAATACCTGAGGTGTATCACATGGTTTACCAGTGGAGAGATGGCTATATCAGGCATAATGTATGTAAATGTCCTACATGCAATCTAGTGTAAAATCACCTTGTTTTCTGTCCCCTTCAGCACAATTTTAGTGTAATCTCACTTGTCCTTTCGGAGTTGGTCTTGTACCATATTTCTCTCCTTTTTATCATGCACCTATCTTATCCGGGGATGTCCTGGCCTGGGATACGCGACCTTTCCCACCGGTGTGGGACAGGGCAACCCATATTGGTATGGCCTGTCCCATCCCAGGTTCTGCCTCTGCCTCCAAAGGCTGGGCCAACTTTGAAGTGTTTCTGCTCTCTCTTGGTGGCATTATTGCACTGCTGAAATTCTTCTCCCCCATATACCAGAACAGGGAACCATGCAACTTCCATATATAGCCCACTTTTCCAGGCCAGGGTTCTTAGCATTCAGGAGAATCTTGTCATCAAGGTCTACTGATAGAGTGGAACATGGTGCCATTTTGGGCACACTATCTTACTGCATGCTCTGTCCTGTGTAGACAATCGTGCTAAGAGGGGACCGGGCCTCACTTATTCTGTACTAATATGTGTAAGGA
Source organism: Aspidoscelis tigris stejnegeri (assembly GCA_023333525.1). NCBI lineage: Eukaryota > Metazoa > Chordata > Lepidosauria > Squamata > Teiidae > Aspidoscelis > Aspidoscelis tigris. Next base: position 81,034,041 of record JALMGA010000002.1, on the reverse strand, counting down.
AGGCCCATGGGCCCTTTCCTAACATAAGATATCCTGTGCAGAAAGAGACATGGAGTAGTTTCAGTACCTGCACTTTCTACTGGCTCAGGGTTTGGTTTTTTTCATTTTACTATGGCAAGAAGTCACCTCTGATCTTTTAAATTCTAGTACTAACAGGTGCTCTGCAAGTTCCTTTTTCTTCTGCACAAATTACAGTGTACATTATGCCATTATTCTCGATTGATCAAAATACTTCCATGGCACTTTTCAAGATCACATACCTTCTGAAAGCCACACACTATAAACTGGACAAGAGAAACATATATTATTTCATTTGGATTTTGTATGTGGTTTCCTGGTTTCATTTATACTGGATGCCAAGAGGGAAATACAATTCTGTTGGCCTCTATAATTTTGAATTTATGGAAAACAAATGAGAATGAACACAGATCAGATAAGTGTCTGCTTCTTCTGCCTGGAACCTGGGTGGTAAAAGTATAAGAATTCCTTGAAAGTGACATACATGCATACCCTATATTCTATAAGCAAAGGGTAGGGGTAATGGTTTAAAACTCTCAATCAGTTGTGGAGGTTTGAATTTAATACATTCAGCAGCTGTGCCTGGAAGATACATCTTGAGGAATATAAGCAACGATGCTCAGTGCTGCTCAATTCCTGTATATTATTGCTAGTGTTATAGAAACGTAGAGCTTTTTTAAAAAAAGCTTGATTTGAGAATATGTAGCATTCAGTGTTGCATTTGCTATTTTCTTTTACACTCAGAAAACTATACTAATAGCAGAGAGCATGTTGAAGAGCAGACTTGAAGCATACACCTTCTTGATTTGGTTCAACATAACTTTACTTATAACATGTGAGTCTTATTACTTATTTACATCAGATATACATGCCGGGAGATGCTAGTCCATCTTTCTGCTACTAGCTTGAAGAGAGTGGGTGAGCATGTGCCACGCAAATGGTTACAGCAAAGTTATCCAATCAGCAGTTCTTATACTGCAGTTCTAATATACACAGAAAATTAACCCCTTTTACACTGAAGTGATGTACACTTGCAGTAATATACCAACAGCACTGCATACGCAAGTAATGCTGTCCAATCCACATGTACTCATAAGTCATACTTTTGTATTCTGTTGTGCCTAGTAATGCATTGCTTCCATGAAAGTGAGCTTGGAATTAAGCCATATTTATATACAATGTATAAGTGCCTTCAGTTATTTCTCTCCCTTTCTGTTCCTTCTCAGATTGCTAGAAAAAAAATACTATTACAACTAAAGTGAGAAGATCTGTTTATAAATCTCTGTATTATTTGACATGCCTTTCATCACAAGGTTTTCTTGTATGGAATGGGCCTCCTAAACTATATATTCGTTCTCTCAAGAAATGGCTTGCTAATTTATAACTTATGAAACTGGCGATACCAGATTTGATAAGTTATTTCAACTTATATGGGAAAAGCCAGCAAAGCATTAAACTGGAGGAAAATATCAGGTAAGTTCCACAGTAAATGATAATCAGATGGTAGCTCTGAACAAGTAATATGATATGTGGACCCAATCAAATTAGATTCCCACTCACTTTTATAGATCGCTGCTTAAAACTAGTTGATCTAGTTTACTGGATGCTGCAAACACATGTAGTGACTTCTTAGAAATGAAGACAATTGATACTAATTTGAGTTGTTGTGGTTGTGCCCAACATTCTAATATACAAACCAATATTATTTACAGAAGCTTTGATGCCCTTAATATTTTTATAATAGAATATTTGAGAAGGACAATTGCATCATATGTCTCTTGTGTTGCTGGAAGCACATACCTCTTACTTCATATCTAATTTATCATTCCCTCTGTTACCTTTTCTAGTGATTTTTCCTCTGTCACCAAAGCAGGTTCTCCCTTTTTGTGATTTTGTATAGGATTATTCGTTCTTGAGTGCTTTAGGAAAGATGCTGCCAAGTTTTTTGCAGACTCGTGGGATTGGGCTAAGTGTAATTGAAATCGATAGAGAACAAGAAAATAATCACTTTAAAGTGCTATTTTGGGACTTGTAGAAACATGAATGTCAATAAGAAGAGCATCCAGTTATTTGTGCTGTGGTGCTTGTTTTGTTAACATTTGATCACTCAGTCTATTCAAACTCATTTCTAATTGACCCTTGTTTTCTATGGGGAAAAAATAGAGTCAAACACTTATTAACATACATCCTCTGATTAATTCCCCACCATGTTTAGATTCCTAGTGCACCAATCCATTCCTGCATCTATTTAGCAAAGGTATGAATTTTTTTGATTGAGACTTTAGGATAGTCCTTTGTCTGCTGTAGACCATCCTATTCCTGTCTTGGTGCTTTAATATGCTTGTGCTGCTACTATCTCTAATGTTAAACTGAATCTTTGTGTATAACAAAGTGGTTTGTAGATAAGACCTTTACATGGATCCTTTATAGAACTTAAGTCATTATTCTATGCATGTTTAAACAATAAGACCATTTGAATTCAACAGATTTTACTTCTTAGTATGCAGTTTTACTCTTTCAGGCTTTCTAAACAGTAGCAACAACATTACTTTGAATGTGGTCCATTTGTATTTGAAGGAATATTGTCTGAATCAGAGGTTATAGAACAGATAAAAACCCTTTGGATCAGGCTTGTGTCCATTCTGCACTTATTTGTTCATTCAGATAGAGAGGCTGCTAAAACACATCATCTGCATGGGAGTAGAGTAGATCTGGGTTGGAACTGTGCTAACGGTTCACTAATCTGGATTAATGGTAGACCAGATGAATGTGGAGTACATACATGCTAGCACTCTTTAGCTGTTCTAAAGCCCACTCAACGCAAATGCTTCTGCCTGTGGTTGATCTGGGGGGAGGGGGGTCCACTCACCTCCCTTAATCCAGATCTAAGTTGATCCAGATCTAAGGAATGGGTCCTTCAACAAATCCAGAATTAATCGATCCAGATGTAAGGAGATACCTGATGCGTCTCCATGGGCGATGTAGCACCCAATAGCAATGGGTGCTAGGCATGCTTGGAGTGGAAACACCAGAGCACCCGTGTCACGCATCCGAATCTACCCACATGGGGCCTGCCATCACCCCATTTTGGGGGGGGGGTGCCACAGTGTTGGTGTGCAAACTCTGTAGATGCTCCAGAGTTTCTTTGAAGATCCTCCAGAGCGGCTCTGGAGAATCTTTGAAGATTGTGGCAAATCACAATCGCTTTGGACAACGCTCTGTAGAAATGGCATTGCTTTGACGGGTCATCTTTGAAGCCTGTGGCTTTCTCCGGAGTTTCCTTCAGAGCTGTCATTGGAGCTGTTTTCAGAGATTATGCACAGGCTTCGGAGCTTCGGGTTTCGGCGCACGTGCCCCCCCCCCATGAAACCCACCCGCAGAGCCCATTGCCCAATCATGGTGGAAACACGCTCTGTATAATTTAGATTTGATGCCTGAAGACCCCATTGTAGGCCTGAAGGACCCATTTAATCTGAAGGACCCATTTAATCTGAATTTCCCTAGAACAGGTAGAAACAAATGTGGCTCTAATGGGGCCTGCAGTGGAAATGGAGTCTTCCTGCTCTGAGCCTAATGAGTCCTTAATGGGTACTTAGTGCTAGTGGAAAAATCCCCATAGATCTAGCTAATACAGATTAACTGAGGTAAGTGCAGAAAAGTCCAAAGGTCCATCTGTGTGAACTATTTTCACACTTGCCAATGAGAAGACCACAAAGATATTAGCACAAGTTTACTCTCTCCAATCATATTTACAAGCAGCTGGACTTCAACAGAATAATGTGTGAGTCAATCAACCTGATCCTTAGTCAAACTGGAAGGATACTTCATTCAACATACTCCATAGATTTCAGGCATATATACAAGGCTCCAGCTGTACAGCATTACCATGCATAGATATGCTTCCATTTATCCCACATGAACTCCAGAATTTGGTCTGCATTGGTGGTGTGAACTTTGATTATATCATACTCCTAGCTCTGATTATATGGACAGGCACGATGCCCCTAAAGGCCTTTGTCTTCTGCCTGAGATACCTGGAAGCAATTGGTGGGCCACTGTGTGAGACAGGATGCTGGATCTGATGGCCTGTTGACTGATCCAGCAGGAGGATCCTCTTATGTTCCTAAGATACCCTTTTCCAAGCCAGTTGTGGAGGAAGCGTCTTTATAAATGACCTCTGTTGAAGTCTACTAAAAGAATGGGGTAGAAGACAAAATAAAATGCAAAACTAACAAAAACATAAAAGGCAGCTTTTCCTTGAGATACAGAACACTGTCATCTTCTCCTTAATGGCTAAATGGCAACACACTTATACCATGGGGGACCCATTTTGTTTCACTTCCATTTCAGCAGCTCCAACTCTGAAGTTGACCTGGGGGTGGTGGTGGCGACATGAAAAGGCAGTCCCAATGTAGATGACCTTGTTCCATGCCAGGAGCAATCATTCTATTTTAGGACAGATACCTTATATGGAATAGCAAAGGTAAGTGCAAATACAGCCATTTTTTGCACTGAGACCTAAACCACTCTGATGGCACATTGCACCCTCATTTCACTCTGCTGTCATTTTGGAAATGGCTCTTCCAGATTCCCTGTTGTGGGGTTCGGCCCACCTCTGTTTTGAAAGATACAGAATATGGCTGATTTCTAGGGCCAATTCTTATACTATCTGAAACAAAGCCAGATTAAAACTTCAAAGCCAGGAAATGAAAAGTCCAGAGGTTTCAACATTAGCTCAGTTGGGAGAAGGGATTTCATATGAAAAACTATCATATGGATCCTATCATAGACAGCTCTTTCTGTCTTGTCTTTTGTCTTGTGCTTGTCTTCTATAGCAGAAGAAGCCAAGCATGCTCCTGTTTATTCTTGCATTGGCCATCTCCACTATAAATGATAAAATTGAAATGGAAGTTCTAAATAGCATCTACATTGATTTTCTCTGCTTCAGCAGCAATAAAGCCAAACTTATCACTGAAAAGCAAGAAGACTTCTCAATTCCATAATGGGTTGCCATGTGAGTTTAATTAATTAGGTGAACTTTAAATGTTGGTTTTTTTAAAAAAATTTAGTGATTTTTTTGGGGGGGGTAGAAATATTGGGAATATCTGGTAAATTAATACTAAAAATATACAATGTGGAGAAACTAGGGAAGCCATGAAAACAATGTTTACGGGGTGTTTGAGATACTTGTGGAGCATTAATAGCAAGCCTTCAGCTAGTGCTTCTTAAATGGAAATGAGAGGATGATCAAACAAAGTCAATTCAATTAAACAAATAGATAGTTCCAAAAAAAGTAAGTGAAGGCCAAATATATTGAAGTAAATTATTAATATGTGAATGCATAAAGGGGCAAGGTAATGGCATCAGCAAATTAGGAAGAAAGGAAAAGGTTAGTCATTGGCAGGAACCGTGGCAAACCTGATATTCTGATTAATTTTATATTTGTTCATGGCCACTGCCATGATTTTCTTATGTGGCAAGGTAACACAACAACATGGAGCAAAACAGATAACAGTGAAAAAGGAGGATGGGGTGAGAGTGGAAGGGAAAGAAAGGTGGTATAGTTTGGGCTACAACCACTGTTACAATACAGCACAAGCATACTCAGTGCTGACACGTGACCCCGGTTGTGTGAGAATGAGGGTTTGCTGAGAGGTTTTGATGATGCCTCAAGGATTATGTTGGAATCCACAGGACTTTGTTCCTTTGAGGCCCTGTCTCTGTAGACCATTCAGAATGCATTGGAGGGGCATTGAAGTCAACCCGTCTCCACAGAAACTCCTGCAAAAAGAACTTGAGGGTGCATGGCCCTTCAAGGTGCAAAATATTCAGTGTGTGAAAAGTAGGGCCACTTATCACTCACTGAGCTGAACTTCACCACTGCAAATGGGCTGTGTTTGTATGTGGGCCAACCTGAAAACCAATGGTTGCAACTGCACAGCCTGGGATTATCCCATAAGTATATTGGGATCACCACACATATCCATAGTAATCTCAACATAACCCCAGGATATAGGGTGGAAAACCCAGCGCATTAATATTTGGAAGTAAAGATCTCCTAACCTGGATTTTCTTGAAAAAGTGATATGGTTTACCTTGTCTGTCTACTTACTCCTGGGATTCTTCTTCTTGAAAATGGTAATTGCACAAAAGTGGGACAAACCAGGCAGAAAATGCCCACTGCACAAGTGTGAAGACTGGCACTTTCACACTTCTGAATATTGCACACCATCAAAATAGTTGGAAGTATCCACAGCACCATTGCAGAAGCACATGCCATTGCGCTGTTTTTGGAAGGGAAGATCAAGAGGAAATTGGGATTTAACAAAATCCCACACTTTCCTTTGCCATCTGGAGGCAGCCAATGTATCAGGCTCCTTGCTGAAGTCAATTAAAGCCATAAGGAGAGTCTGCTGTGATGGAGGCACCTCTCAGCACACTGGGGATGTGTCTTGAGAAGAAGTGTAAGGACCACAACTCCAGAGTCGTCTTTCTTATGTATCTACTCTCTGTGTAACTGCAGGAGTATTTTGGTCTCTTTGGCTTATTCTTTCATGAGATTATATCCTTTGTCTCATGCATTTCATCCAGTGCAAAGGACAAAACATCACCAACTTTCCTTCCCTATGACTTCATCCAGTACCAAGGAGGGCTGTGGAGCCATTCTCTTTGGCCATGGTCACAACTTCACTTTAATCCTTCTTCAGTCTGTCTTCAGACATCAACACTCATACTTTTTTAGCCCTATCCACTGTATTAATGGACTTACCTCTCTTCAACTGTACTTTTCTAAATCCTGATTTTTACAGGTATCAAGTCATTATAAGGGTGTTAATCCATTTTCATTTTTGGGGTGTGATCAGGGAAGAGGATTAAAGGGACTGAATCGGACTGTATGAATTTGCCTACCCTTTTGCCCAATGCCCAATTGCACACAGTTGAGTAACAGATCTTTTATCCAATCAGAGCACAGGGGTGTTGTGATGGTGGAGAGGGGTGGAGATCTAAAAAAGTTTTGTAAAGGAGTCTTAGGATGGGAACAGAAAGGTGTGAGCATAGCATCCCAAACTGAGCACAAATTGAGGAAGGATTATCAGGTATTGGGTGTGTTCAGAGTGTGTTTTGTGTCTGGCTTCTTAACAAGATGGACTTTTTCAGCAAGGTGTGACCTTGGCCTTTCTTTTTTCTCTACCTTTTCCACCCTTTATAGACTCATATTTCCAAAGGGATCACAATTACATGTATTGGTTGACATTTCTAGGATTGGCTTCAGCTGGAACTGGCAACCCTATTGAGTGTCAGTGTGGCTTAGACTTTTGCCACAGAGACCAGCCTAGAAACATTTTTAGCAGTTGGTTTCATTTCGACCTGAGAGCTTTTAAAGAAATGCACCTGCATCACAAAAGTAGCTAAATATGTTTGTGGTAAATGACCAGATGAGGTGCTTTGTGTGTTGTTTTAACTTTCTGAGGGTTTTTATATTTGAAGTTGAATATTAAAAACACTCTTTTAGGGAAAAAGTCTACTATCAGCCAACATTAATTGTTTGAGATCACGGGATTTCAAAGTCTGACACTCTACTCCTGAAGAGTTAAATGTGCTTAGGAATAGTTGGATCATGTTCCTACCATCATTTTTTTCATACTCTTTTCCCATTATCTCTGTCTCATTTAAATACTAATTAAAACATGACATATATATTCATAATCATTAGTACACCATCATTAATATGCCCATGGAAACTGAAATTATGTGACACCTAAAGGTGGTAGGAAATTGTAAAGCTATGCATGCGAGCATTTCTCATTGAAAATGGATCTGTGGCTACAGCTTCATGAAAGAACTAATCACAGAAGCCACACAATGGCGTTTCCTTGTTAGTAAGAATTTGTGCCATTCAACTTATATAAACTCCTGTTGGGAAATCACATGGATACTATAGTTTATAAATCACAAAATCAGATCTGTGATGAGTTATAATTACACATGGGAAAAAAATAACTTTCTATACTGGAGAGGGATGTTGCATAGTTTTGCAACTACACTTGGGCCGTGTCTTCACGGCAACCTTATCTCGGATTCAAAAGTTTTCAATCCTCGGAGTCTGCACGACAATTTGGCTTAACACGCTTTCCCCATGTTAAACCACCCCAAAGTGTGGTGAATCTCAATCCTGATTTCAACAGGTCTCACTCCGGATCCTGCACTTGATTTGTGTTACATTTTTTACTGTGTGGACAGTAGCGTTTTAAGGGATGACAATCCATGTTTAGGGTTTCCCTCTCCTAATAGCTTGCTTCCAAAGACAGTGATTTCAGTGTTAAAAATCCACCCTTAACAGCAGTGCTACACTGTAGCGATGGAACCACTTCAACCTGATAACAATGCTGCAATTTTGCTCAATTCTAAAAGTTCTGACTTTAGAAAGGGAAAGGAAGGGAGGAAAGCAGCTGAATGTGAATGTTTAAAGCAAAGGGGCTTTAGTTGCCGCTGCTGCTGTGTGCTCTAAGCAATGGGGAGAGGAGGGGAAAGAATCGCTGGCTGGCTGCCCGCTGCCGTTTTTCCTCCATCCATAGAAGCGGCAGCCACCCAGCCACCCAGTTAGGCTCAATGAAGGGGTCCCTTATGGGTGGCGCGTCCATGCCAGGAGGAAGAGGGCAGGGCAGCCCCGAAAAGCGGCTTTTAAAAAGTAGCCACTTGAGTCCCACCTTGAGTCACGTACCCCATGTATGATCCTCAGAATCCAGATCCAACGTGATTAAGTTAAAAGTAATGGGAACAGGCAAATCTGTGTTTGCATCCGGTTCTATTATTTCGGTTTAGGGAAAGCGAAATAAGCTTGCTGTGGGGATTCGCCCTTGGACTGGTTATGTGACAAATGCTCCTTGGACTCTTAGTTCCTTGCAGCAATCATTGTAATGAATGTCAGAAGACCCCAAATGCAAGGAAAGACTTGCTGGATGGATCAAATTATCTAGGCCTGTTTCTGAAAGGGGTGGATATATTTGGAAGCTGACAAGCTGGGCATCCAATAATACTTGCCCGATGTGGAATAACATCGCAGGACAAGCACAGACCCTTACCTGCATGGATGCTTGATCCCATGATGGTGAGGTGCGTACTTCTGGCTATTTTGATTGCACGATTTACCCAGACAAGTGCATGTGCCAGCTCCTGTTTCAGCCCTGAGGAAGCAAACCAGACAAGGTAAACCCTGCTGCTAGTCTGGGAAAATCCAGATTGAGAGTTGATTCACCCAGAATAATGATACCATGGGATTTCACTCCTATATGCCGGGTCTATGTGGGGATTCCCATAATATATGTGTGGCAATTCCAGTATAATATCATATTTTAGGTCCTGTTTGGCTGTAGCCTTTGACAATGGCAGGAACTGCTGTTCCTGCTGCCTCCCTTAGAGCAGGAACATGCAGCCCCCTGCTTTCAGTAGCAAAAAGTCAAAGCTGAGAATCTATCATTCCATGGTTTTGACATTTCTGCCTGCCTCTCAAAGCAAAAGGAGGCAGGTGCATACATTTGATGGCATGGTAAGCAAGTGGAAGAGTGGTAATAAGCATGGTTAAAGCACTGTTAAGAGTTCTAGGGCAGGATGTTTGCTTGGTGAGTGAGAAGATGTAGTCCCTGTACCATTTTAGCATTTGCACAGCACCTTTTCAGTGAAATCCAGATCCTGCCTACAACTTTGTAGCCAATTGTGGATGCAGTAGAATACCACTGGGCACTCTGAAAATCTGGTGAAGATCTAGATGCTGCCTTTCCTTAGTCAACTATGGAAGCTACCAAGTAAAGAAAGGAAAGAAGTAACAAAGGGAAAAGAATAAAGAGAGCAGATTAATTTGACAGTCTTGCTCTTGACAAATCTGTGCTGGTTGCTAGCTATTGCTGCATTTATTTTCAAGTTGTTAATGTTTCTTGCTTTATGATCTCCTCTAAAATCTTCCCTGTTATGCATTTTAGACTGATTGATCTCTGGTTTTCTGAATCCTCCTTTACCCACTTTCCAAGAACAAAGACAGGATTTGTTCTTTTCTGAAATTTCAGCTGTTCTTGAGGATCTCTCAGTGATAAATACGAGCTCTGACAGGCCGTCAGTGATTTTCTACAGAAGCCTACGACACAATTCATCCAGCCCAGGATTAATTCATTCAAAGTACAATGGTGTCACAAGCTGTAATTGTGACACAGGAATCTGTTCCTTCCTTTCATCTGACTGAATCTGTGTATCTTTTGGGAGAAGATTCTGCTGGGTCATTCATTTCAGCAGCTGGAATATTATTTTGTCTTCCTATTACATTTAATATATCTAGAGAAGCTCTTTTTATTGTTCTTAGTGTTTCTGCCCAACCTCAGTATATTCTGGAGAATCTGGAATGGTCAGCAATTGTATCATTCATATTTCCTTGTCAAAGGAAATCCTCCACCTTCTTGTACTTCTTACCCCTATTAGCCCTCCCCACCTATGAAATCCTATTTATTACTCTACTGAGTTGATTGAAATCAGCTTTCCTGAGGCTCAAAATAGAAGTGTCTATGAAATGTTTTTCAAGGTTTTTTTCTGCATCAGAACAAGTCAAAGAAGTCTTGAAACATTCTAAGGACTATGTGGCTACATCATTCTGCACATTAATACAGACCTGTGAGCCTGTGTCCCCATTGGAATGCTCCATCTGCATTTGAGTGAGAGTAGTTCTGACTGGGAAAATCCTGGTCAGAACTATTGATAGACCCATTTAAATGAGTCTGCCAATGGATGAGTGGGCCCTGGTCCAGACAATGGGGGAATGCAGAAGGCACACCTGTGATTGGGGTGACCAGGTGACCTATCATCCTGAAATGGTGCCCCAAAATGGGTCTCCCAGAGCATTTGGAGCCAGTCCTAAAGCTCCTGATATATTTGAGGCCAGAACTGGGGATGGCCCAGTGGCTGGTCTGAACCAGTGCTGTTGTGCAGATGGTATAGTTCCAGACCATGCCTTTCCACCCACTGGTTCAGATCAGATCCTTTCGGTGTAGAAGGCCCGTGTTTTGTCAGACCAAGAGCATTTTTAGCTCCTCTTCCTTGTGAAGGGGGATCCTAGAGACTTCAAAGTGGGTTGGATGATAGGAATGGAGGCAACCTATCACCCAAGCCACAAAAAGCTGCTGAACAGATGTTTGACAGTGAGGCAAGAGGAGTGCTGTCATATAGAAGTACTCCTGTTTTTCCCACTTTGGCAAACTATGGATGGGGGAATTTGCCCCTTCTGTTTCCATAAAGACCTTTATCTCCATGGAAAAGTGGGGGAAAGCTCCCCCTTTTTCAGTAATGAGCTTGATTGCTGTAGAAAAGGGAGTGACAACTCCCCCCCCTTCCTGTAGTGATTGGAATTACTGCAGAAAAGGGGTAGAACACACACATCAGGTACAGGTGGTCCCAAGTGCAATGCAAAATGCTACAAATGAAAAGGATCCATTTCATAAAAACTAGAAATGTGCTGGCAAAAGAGGATCTTGGAATAGGGGTATGCACAAATATTTGTAACATTCAAAATTCATACAGATTTCACTGAATTCGGACATTCATATTCGAATCTCATGTTGGCACATTTGAAGACTGACCTTCAAATTCAAATTGACTGTTTCGATACATTTGTAAGAGATTTGTAGGGGATTTGTATGGAATGTGTATGCATTTGTATGCATTCATATGGACTTCATATGGAATTGAACATTTGTATCAATTTTGAATCCCACTACATTGAATGAATACAAATTTTCTTGCATTTGATTCTATACAAATTGAATAATAATAATAATAATAATAATAATAATAATAATAATAATAATAATAATAATAATAATAATAATAATAATAATAAACATTTGTGTACATTCCTATCTTGGAACAAGCACATTTTTGTAAGGGTGCTTTGTTTAATGTTCTGACATTGGTGAAACCCTGCTTGAAATCCAGACATTTTGCACACTCCAGTCCAAAGTAACTTTAGGCAATGTTTGTATTTAGTTTATTAAAATCACAAATGCCAGCATTTTCTGATCGCTGTCCCCTTGTGGTTACTGCTTTCACCCTATCAGTTAAGCCTTCCCTATATGCCAGAATAAAGTCAAGAAGAACTGATCCCCTTGTTCTTTTCTCTGACCTGTGCCAAAGAAAATTTCATCACAAGTCATGTGTTTTCTGAAGGAATAAGTATTGATAGTATTTGTCATTCAGTAGATACCAAGGCAATTAAAATTCCCTGCTAGTGCTTATTTTGCTTAAAAAAAAATATCTGCAAGCCCTGGCTACTTCTGCATGAATTAAAAAAGCAGGTCAAAGGCAGCTTAGAGGTGGTAACGTGGCAGCTGGTGTTCTCATCCAACCTCTAGTCCTCATCAAGGATTATTCATTTATGGAAGTGCATTTTTTGGACTTTTATGTGGATTAGAAATAGATGGGAGCTACAACCATCAAGCCACTTTTCAGCTGCTTTGCAAAACTGTTTGGATGCATTTGTTTTCAGGACTTCCTCCTTTTCCTTTGCTTTGTTGGATGGTCAATAGCAGATTTCTTCCACAATTTTTTGGGCAGGTTGTTGTTCTGTCGTGCATGTCTTTTAATGGAGATGCTCCCCACAAGACATCTGGGTTCACGTATTTTGATTTTACAGCACGATATCAGCCGCTATCCAGGAATGATGTGACTGCTGCCACTGTATTTGTGGCTTGAAAAACAGTCCCCATTTTGATCTTGAGACAAACTGATGTCAGATTAATAAATATCTGCCACTTTTGGTAGCAAGACAAGTAACAAATTCTACTGCCCAGCAGCCGATAGAAGCTTAAAATAGAAATGTTTCATGCTGAAAGGGGAAAGGAAACAAGTTTACTTTTTACCTTTCATGTGGTAATTTAGTTAGAAGTTTCTTTCTGTCTTTGAATTCTCTGTCTTTGAATTCTACATGTAAGTACAGAGGTTTGTCTATTTGAAATAGTGATGAATGAAAAATGATGTACCTAAAAGGATGTTTTGTTCCTCTTTCCACAAGCTTCTATGGGTAAAGAAAATGCATTGAGTTCTTTCTGCATTTTCAAAATAGAAACAATTGGTCTGTTGTGCAAGAACTTGGGATCAAGGCTAGCAAAACTTCAGAGACTGAATGCCTTTCTGCACTTACCTTGCCGCAATCCAAACCAGTCAAGCTGGATCACATGAGGCCCTCTGGTGTGGATCATCACCTGCATGGAGATGTTGTTACAGACCAGGGGCTTTTCTGCACTTGGACTTATTCTGTAAAATATCTTGGGATCAGGGTCTGTTACTCACATGGTAATGCAGGCAGTGGTAGGCCTTGCTTGGTGCCTGCCATAGCCTGCATGATCATGTGGACAGCAGGCCCCTATTCTGAGATATAATCCATAATAAGGCTAAGTGAAGAAAGGCCCCAGCTCCCACATCAGCCTTTGTAGTCAGCTTCTTAGGGCTCCAACAGCTAGGAGTGAAAGTTCCTCACCTCAGTGCCCTCGTAAGCAGGATTGAATTTCTGGATATGCAAACAACCACATGCTTGGTGCAATGCAAACATCCCTGAACACAAACTGAATTTTAGAACATGGGCCACAATTTGCACATCTCTAATGACTATAGCCATGATGGTATTTCTTTTCCTTTTAAGTTTTTTAACCTTAACTTGGAAATTTTATCACATATATATGCTTTATTCTTATGTTCTAGTCTTCTTCCCTTGTTGTTATGTAATGTCCTTCATCCTATTTATTATTGTAGGTGGGTATCAAGGAGGCAAGGATGTTGTGGGTCCTTCAAGTCTTTAATTTATCCAAATATTCAAATGCAGATCCCCAAATCACTTTCAATGTCATGAGGTAGTTTTTTCTACATTGGGCCTTATTTTGGATTATATCTCAGAACAGAGACCTGACATCTAGAAGCTGGTGCAGACTATGACAGGCCTCATCCAGAGGCTGCTGTAGTCTGCATGTCATCCCCTATTCCAGGGTATCCAGAAGAAGGCCCAGTGCAGAAAGGGCCAATGTTACTTTTTTTACTTAATATGTTTATGCCCAGCAAAAAATACTAAATTTCGGATTCTCTTAATAGCAATCTCTTGGAATAATGACATTTATTTTATTTTATTTTATTTTAAATTTGTATGTTTCAAAAAAAAAATCCTTGAAATTTAATATCAGAACTCTACCAGAGATTGCTGATAAGCATCTTAACTGAGATTGTTCACTATAGGCTTCCTGTAAGTGATTATCATTAAAAGGAGAATGGGAGACACAGCTTTGCAATCCATAGACAGAAAACATTTGCAAAGCAGCCATTTTCATTAACAATCTTGCTAGCAACAATAAATGTAATACTTGTATTCACAAAGTAATTTTTCTATTGAGATAAGGCAAATGTTTATTCAGTCACATTTTAAAATAATTGCTGAATTGCAAATGTATCATGACATGCTGCATAATGAAAAATGAGTGTGCTATGTACTTGATTTTCTGCAAACCCTATGCAGAAAGGTATGGCATTTGCCTGTCTGCAAAAGCAAAAGGACAATTCTTCATTTAGAGCACAATGGTGAGTTTGTCCCTTGAGCCCAAACACAGACTCACGAGGAATGTGTACGTCTAATCATACTTGATCCAAGCAAGGAAGGCTTGAAAGAAAGGGGAGAAAGCTTAACAAAGGCTTCTTCAGATGACAAGGCTGCAGTCACATCCTAGGTATGATAGTCTGTCTCTGGATGGACAAGAGAATTCAGGCCATCTTCAGCCTGGAACATCCTGGTTACACTAACCTAACCAACCCTAACCCTAACCCACTCCTTATACAGGAGGAGAAGCCTTGGGGAGATGAGCAAGCCTGCTTGTTTGATATCCTTCAGGCGTGGAGCAGGGAAGACCTGTGCCACACTGCATCTGTGTTCAGGCCTAGTGGGGGATGTATTTTGGTGCCATGCCAAAGTACGCCACTGAAAAGTATCCACTGGGAGCTCTGAGATGGAAATTTTGTTCCTAGCCTGCTCTCAAAGCCCCGCCCCTCCTCTAGCTCTTTTTTCTCTTCTTCCAGTTGGCTCTTCTTCTTTCTCTTGCCCAATCCTGTAATAGAATGCTACTGTGTGGAACCCAGCATAAACAGTGCAGACACATCTGTTCTTGCATATGCTGGTTCTAGTCTAGTCACAATAGAAACAATGGGTTTGAAACCACTGCTGCCCAGTCCTTGTTGTAGGCTGCTGGCCTTCATTGCTGGGCTGGGTCACTTAATCTGATCCAGGATCATCCCAGCACAGTACAGAATACTGTATGCCATGCAGAAATGACCTACTCACTTGACAGCCTAACATGGAGTGATTTCTTAAGGAGGTAGATTCTCTGGCCCTTTCTGCACTGGCCCTTCTCCTGGATTATATTCCAAAATAAAAACCTATCATTCTCATGCTGGTGCAGGCTACAGCAAGCTCTGCCCCAATCCTGCCACAGGTTGCCGTTGCATGCAGATGACAGGTATCTTTTCTGGAATCTAATCTAAAATAAGGTCAGTACAGAAAGAACCTGTTGTTACTCACTCTTTCCATTACCAATTCCTTCCTTTTGGAAGGCAACATAAGAAGTGATGGAGCCCAAAATTGATGATGTGAACAGACCTTGGCAGTGGAAAGGCTTTTAAAATGTACTATTATGCAAATGTATCTGAAGTGGGCCTACTTTTTTACTAGTTTTTTTTTCCTAACCAGGTAAAGACAAAGAGGCATTTCTTAATGTGCACCTCTGTATCCTACTGGATAAGGTTTACTGTAAAAGAGACCTTTATTTATTTATTTATTTATTTATTTATTATTTGTATTTCTATCCCGCCCTATACTCGAAGGTCTCTGGGCAAGTTACAACCTTAAAACAGCAGATTAAAACAGAATATACATTAAAACACTTTAAAAATTCAACAACTCAAAACAATACACATTATGTTTAAAATGGTGATGTCTGTCCTGGGTGGCAAATATAATCAGCTCAGCCAAAGGCCAGGGAAAAGAGGTGTGTCTTCACTGCCTTCCTAAATACATATAAGGAAGGGGCAAGATGCACCTCGAGGGGGAGGCTATTCCATAGTCTAGGGGCCATCACAGAAAAGGCTCTCTCCTGGGTGCCCACCAGCCTTACTACTGAAGGTGGTGGGACATCCAGGAGGGCCTCACCACTTGATCTTAAGGCACGGGCAGGTTGATATGGGAGAAGGCATTCCTTTAGATATTTGGGGCCCAAGTCATTTAGCGCCTTATAAGTCAGAGTCAAAACCTTGAATTGGGCTCGGTAGTGAATTGGCAGCCAGTGCAATTCTTTTAAAACTGGCATGATGTGCATCTGGCTAGATGTTCCAATCAGCACTCTAGCGGTTGGATTTTGCACTAGCTGCAACTTCCAAACCATCTTCAAGGGCAGCCGTGTGTTAAAATAGTCAAATCTAGAGGTTACCAGAGCATGGATAACTGTGGCCAAGTCATCTCTATCCAGAAGAGGCTTCAGTTGATGAACTAGACGTAGTTGGGAGTAGGCACTCCTGGCCACAGCCTCCGCCTGAGCTTCAAGTGTTAGCGCAGAGTCCAGGAGTACCCCCAAGTTACACACCTGTCCCTTCCAGGGTACTGCAACCCCAACAACGACAGGGTATCTCCCAACCACACGGACCCAAGACCCTGTGACACACAGCACCTCTGTCTTATCTGGATTCAGCTTCAATTTATTCACCCTCATCCAGCCCATTACCGCCTCCAGACACCTGTCAAGCACTTCCACCGCCTCTCCTGTGCCATTGTCACAGCTGCTCTACCATACAGCAGTATGTGGAGTTAGGATTGCTGTTAGAAAGATTAATCAGACAGCTTTTTTACTTTTTAAAAAGATCAACTTATCTCTCTAGATTGAAACTGATCTGTTTTATCTTTACAGAAAATTTTTCTGAATGCTGCAAGTGAGGAAGAAGTTTTCGCACACCTTGGCTTGGATTACGTGGAACCCTGGGAAAGAAATGCATAGAGAGACTTGCTAATGCACTTTAATGAACTCACAGCTTTTCAATATCTTCCATATTGTCAAGTCACATTTACCAGAAAAGCTTATGTATATTATTTAGAAAGGCAAATATTAAATATACATAGTAGACACTGCAGGTTTAGGTAAGGTATTCTCTGAGTAGTTAAAGAACACCTCAACACAAGCTGTCATATCTGGCAACCAAAACTTTAAAAAGCATCGATATTCAGAATACAGGTGCTGTGGTGCACCCAATGCTGTGTTAAATAAATTAAAGCAACAGTAGTACATGAATCGAATGAAAGTTTAATACTGAATTCTCATGCTAGTTAACTGTAGGCTGTATTAAACATAGCATTAACATACTTGTAAGTATAAATGCATGGGATTGTACCTTACAAAAATAAAATAAATTGTAAAATTGATCCATGCATTTTATTTCTAAATCCATACAAGTCTTCATTTGATTATGGAAGGAAAAAGATAGATTTGTTAAGTTGAGCTGGCTCATGGTGATAACCAAACAATTCATTTTGCAGGCAATTATAAGGCATGAGGCCTTTCTGCACTTGGCCTTATTCTGGAATATACCTCAGGATAGTGGTCTTGTTGGCTACAAGCTAATGCAGATGGCAGGGCTCAGTTGGGGCCTTCCATAGTCTGCACTAACATGCAGATGGCAGGTCCCTATTCTGGGATATACTCTAGAATAAGGCCAAGTACAGAAAGGCCCATGAGCTGTTTTCTTCCTTGGAGTAGTTTAACTACTCACCCTGTCCTGAGGCCATTTTGCATTTGGCCTGCTAGTGCACTTTGGGGTAGCTTCTAGGAAGCACCATCTGAACTTGCAGGAGGTGTTTCCACACGAGAAATGTCTCCTGCTATCCCAGAAGCTACCCACTAGAGGTGGTGCATGAAATTGTGCTCCACCCATACCTGCAACCTTACCTTTCCCGGCCAGAGAGCATTCATGCCTCTTCTGGTGTCATGAGTCATCTGAGGTGCCATGCAAGTGTGCTAGGATGTGAGGTGACTGAAAACACAAATGTACATGTGCGGCATGTCACCATTGTCCTGGTGACAGCACTGGCACATGCACAGTTGCACCAGGGTCCTGACCCAAGATTGCAGTGCCCAGACCCCCCTGGAGGACGGCACCTGGACACATGTCTCCACTGCTGGTGAGTTTCTAAACACATGGGGGGGGGGGTTGGCACTAGTGTGCACCAGTGGGAGTGCACTCTTCCTGTCTCCTGGACAGTCAGTGAAGTGCAGAAAGGCCCCTGGTCCAAGCCCAGCAGGTGTTGTACTCATTTAGGGACTGGGATGCCGTTAACTAGGTTCAGTACCAGCAACAATGTAGATGTGCCCTCCCTGTTCTGCTCCAGATGAAGCATATGTCCACTGTGCCACCATTCTTCCCTGTTCCTGTGGCACAGCATCACCATTGCCATGGACTGGATGTGTTACCATGGACTTACCTGGAGTAAGTGTCCCATTGTACTGGGCTTAGGCTATTGGGTACTAGCATTCCTTAGTATGAATGCTAGTACACATTAGTCTCTTCTGCATGCCTCTCAGTAAGGCAAGAGTGCAGAAATGCTCCTAGTTTGTGTATTTCTCTGTTTCATTAGATCTGGGGGAGATTTGGTCCATTGATTCTCTTTTGCCATTTCTCCTTTTCTATTGAGAGTTTTGTTATTATGGTTATCTAACTTTCATATTGGGTGGTTGTTTATTGGAGTATAAATTTCTTTTTGACTTAATCTTCTTCTTCTTCTTTGCCTTTTGGGTGCATTCTGTCCCTGATAACAGTTCTGGCCCTTGGAAACACAGCCAGAACAAAGGAATTGTCCACAAACTTCTAGGTTTTCAAAGACTTTACTTGTTACAAACACAACATAAACAAGAACTTGAACTCTTCAATAAAGTTTCTCTTAAATACTTGTTTTTGTCTTGTCTTGTAGTTTGCTTTCTTTGCTCTTTTGGGTAACTTTCTATTGTAGACTGAATCCTGTTTTCTATGGACTAATTCATGTATTTTGTCGACTAATTCACATATTTTTTCAAAGGAAACGGTTTTCTCCAGGTCTGACTTGGCTGATGCTTACTACACACACTCACAGGAACTGACTAGAAAGGCAGTATAAGGCCGTGGATTTTCCCTACAGTCCTTTTCTTTCTTAAAGGTGTAGACCTCAGTTTCTCCTCCTGCACTAGTACATTGAAAAGTCTGTTTTAACCTTAAACAAATATATGTCTCAGAACATTAAAGATGCTCTGGAGACATGACAACAGTGGTTTATCCCATGTCTGCTGGTAGGATAATGGTAGTATGAGCATTTTCCAGAGGTTTTAATGCTCATTTTTCACCTGCATTGTTGTAGTTTTCTTCTCTCCCCCCCCCTTTGCATCATTTGTAGCATGATCTTGGACATTTGTGGATAGTTCTGTTATGAACTGTGGCACCAGTACTGCAAAAAGCCTCGGTGGTCAGCATAATTTGTTTAGTCCTTTGTGAAGGATGTTATGATCTGTAGTTAGCAGTGTACGATTAGAGAGATTTGTCACTTGACTTATTTTTGGTGCTTTTCTTTTTTCTTTTTTGTGGCCTTGCTATTCAGAGTAGTATTCTGGTGTTTCTGAAGTCTGAGACAGGCATCTGATAGAATGAGTCATATCATTTTTTGCCTTGTTGTGCTATTTTCCATTCTGCTATGTAATTGATAGGTGGTCTGTATGTCATGCCAGAGGGTATGACTTTCTGTCATAAGCATCCATGCAGGAAGAATGGATGTTCTTTAGTGGTGCTACCTAGCCTGGTGATGGAATGTCTTCAGAAAAAAAAAATTCACATAATTCCTATGATGCAGCACTCTAACCCTGAGCTATAGGTTTTTAGTAGGATATCAAGAACAAATTGCACTGCTTTGCTTTTAAAGAAGGTTGTCTTTGATGCTTTTTAAAAAAGGAGTTCAAAAGTGACATGTGGATGCATATTTCCCTTCCACTTTTAATCCACATTAAAGCCAAATAATGCATTTTTAAAGTGCACTTTGTGGTCTTTAATGTGGATTAAGGTGCTAGCATACAGATGTTGCTACCTCTCAGCACCTTTTGAGTTGCTTTTGTATTATGTGTTGATGCAGACCAAAGGCCTTCTATTGGATCAAACCATGAAGTATCCATGTCCAATTACCATGTAGCTCTAATAGTTTAAGGTCTCTGTCATCCCTCCATATTGTGTTTGGGTATCAAGGGAAGAAGATCTGCAAACGCTTCAATAGTGCAATCAGTGCTGGTCCCGGTTGAGCAGTCATAAGGATCAACCTGAAAGCAGGCAGGCTTTCAAACTTATACTAATTGGGAAACAGTCCAAATAAAATAAAGTTAATCTGAAGGCAGATAGTAACCATCCAACCACTGGTTCACCCATCCAATGTGCTGTATCAATGATTATTGGTATGGAACATTGATGGCTTATCTACCTGATGTGCTGCATCAATTGTTACTCTATCCTCTTCTCCACCCAACAACAGCATGACTTTCAAGTGATTCTTGAAAACATATTTTCAGTTTTCGCCTCCCTTCCTTAAAGGGAAAGGAGCTTTGACCTCTTTTCTAGGTCAACTTTAATCACAGCCCTATATTATAATACTGTAAAATTTAGGGGGATTCGGCCCACAATGCTGGGCAAAGTATTATCTCACTAGTTACCTATGTTGTTAATACTTCAAATGCTTGTTTTCCTATGTTTGATGGGTAAGAATTAAGATGAGGCATTCTGCCCATCAAACCGTCTCTGCTGCTAATAACAGTCCCCGTTAAAACTTTTCATACCACCTCCAGGTGTTTTTTTTAAAAAATCTTGTATGGACAAAGGAAATTAAATGAATGGGTGGTGGTGGTAATAAAAGCTTGATTTGAAAGAGGCTCTGAATGGTAATTAATATCTAGAATTTTTTTAAAGCTGTTCTTGAGAAGTACTGCTGTGTTAGTAAACATGACTGTCAAAAAATCCTTCCAGTACATATTTCATTATGCCAACATTTGACTCCAATTTATTTTAAAAGATAGATAACACACTGTGTACTTTTATGAAATGTGGCATCATTTTTAATTAATAATATTAATAACAATAAGAATAATAAGAAGAAGTCAAAGGGCCCTTTATATGACTGAAAAACCTGGAATGGATTTAATGTGGCAGGTAGAAAGGCAGTTTTGTCTTGTAATACTGACTTAGGAGAATAGAAGCCAATTAGTTTAATGGATCTCTTCTGAAAATCAAAGGTCTGTGGGGAAAGATGGACAGTTTTGATAAAATAGATTGTGAGCAATAAATAAAAAAACAATTAGTGGTTTCTTTAGCTGCTACTGGTATATTGAAACTCACCAAGATAATTCAGATCCAAGGCCAGAAGAAATGTTTGAACTCAATTTATCTCAAACCAAACTTGAGTTTTCCCTAATAAAAGGTACTCCATTTTCAACTTGAATGTGTAACAGAGGTATATTTTGTTACATTGGGTTAATTAGAACTGGCTATCAAAATGTCACTTGTGAGCAAATCTATCTATAATTAATGAATGTGAATCTAATTAAGCTGAAATTCTGAAAGCTGTTTACTCATGAGAAGTCTGATTTTTTAAATGGAAGTTGTCATCCGTGACTTGCCTTAGATTTCAAGCCTTAGGCTCTGAGTAACTTGGCTGCTTGGGAAACTCATGAATCAGAACACCACCAAAAAATGCTGCAGTTTTACCAATATACCAGCAATACTTTATGTGGCTTTCCTTTCCATGAATAAAAACAAAATTCCCCAATTTTAATACCCCAGAAGACAAGAATGTATTTCTGGGAGGGCATGGAATCACCACTTGCTGTGACAGCCTGTTTTCAAATGAAACCTGAAATTACCATGAACTGTTTCAGGATCTTGGAAAGGGAAGTGGCATAAAAATATAATAAATAGAGAAAATAAATAAGTAAATCTTAAGGTCTTGAAGGTCTCAGGGAGGGCTACAACATTTAAAACCAAATATATACATATTAAAACTTTAAGGCCCAGTTCCCACTAGGACTTTTCTGAGGCCCTGTCCCCAAAAGACTTATTAGCCCCTCTTGGCTTCCTCTGCCGTCACTCTGTTATAGCTGACTTTAAAAGTCCCCTCCACTTCCGGAATAAGCGTCCCCATGGTAGCTGCGATCTAAACGGACTTTTCATCCCCATGGTAGCCATCTTCTCTTTCCGGGCATCTTCCCCCCACCCTTGTTAAAAGGAAAAATAGCCAGATCTCCGTCTCCTGAAACGGCTTCCCGCCCCTAGCAAAGGCAGATGATCACTCATTCATTCACTTTCAGCACTTACTTTCACTCAGTTCTCTGTTAGAAAAGGCTTTCTGCCCCGGCAAAGTCAGCGGCTGCAGGCATCGGCAGCGCCATCCTTCGCTCATTCTCTTTTAAGTATTTCACAGATCACTTGATAACAATGTTGCAATTCTGAGCAATTCTGGCTCTTTTTACAAAGGAAAGGAAGCGAACCTGCTGCATTTCTCAGATGTGTGAATGTTTTTTGGCTGTGTGTGCAGGCAAGCAATCCCCGCCCCTTTTGCCACGGAGCATCCTCAAGGCAGATATAGCGAGCAAAACCCGCGAATCGCCGAAAGAGCGCTGGAACTCTTCTTTAAAGTGCATGTATTTTATCGCGGGTGTCTCACTTTCCTAAGCTTCCTAAGCGCCTTGTAAAGCTTGGAATGGGGCCACTCAGAAGCAAAAGAAGAGTTCCAGCAGACTTTCAATTGCATGGGGACAGGGCCTGAGTGTCCTAACCGTTTTCAAAACACTCTGGCCGCATTGAAAAGTGGCTTTTCGCATTAAAAAGAGGAGTAAATTTGATAAAGCAAATTTTTTAAAAACACTGGTTCAAACAACTCTCCCTCCCGTTTTTCTCAGTAACACGTTTTTTTTTTCCTTTGGGAACACAGCGAAGTATATGGTGCCCACGCCTCTCCCTCCCTCCCGCTGTATTGTAATCAGTTCCCCTGCTGTGCCCGCTCTGACGCCTACACCTGCCACTACTCTGCCCCCCCCCCGCCTGCCCACCCACCATTATCTGCAAAGCACAGGCCTGGAAGAGCCCTGCTGAAGACAACACCTCACCTGCCTCTGCCCACCCTCCTGCCGTATTAGCCTCTGTTTCACCATTGCGCCCGCACCTGCAGCTCCACTGCTGCCACCTCGCTCGCCAAGCAGCCGTGGCACTCCTGGGGCATGGGGAGGAGGAACACCAAGCGATGGGCAGGCGAGTGAACACTGCCCTTTCTTCCTCCCTCCCTTCCATTTTTTTTTGCCACTGCTGATTCTACAGCGCTGCTGCAAAGCTCTGCTTTTAAAAGCAGAATTAACAACAACAACAACAAAGGGAACTCACATAAGGTGTGTTTGCATTCATTTTTGTTAATTCTGCTTTAATTTCCTTAAGTGGGATCATGGCCCAAATGTTTCTGAAAAGTGGGGAGAAAAAGCTATATCCCCATTTAGCAAAAGGCCAGAGCAAAGAGGTATGTCTTCACTGCCCTCCTAAACATGTAAAGTGAAAGTGCCTGATGCACCTCAAGGAGGAGACTATTTCACAGGTTGTTTTTTTTTGGGAGGGGGGCATCACTGAGAAGCACTAATGTTACCTTGAGCAAGATGACACAAGAATTTTAAAATAAATGTTACTCCAAACCAGATAGATTTGTAGGAACAGATAGCTGCTGCGGCACTCCTCCTCTTTGCTACAGGGAAGGGCCCCCAGGCCAAATCTGCACTGGGCCTTATTCAAGATTATATCTGCATAACATTGTTTTGTGCTGATGTATAACCTCAGCATTGAACACTCACTGGTCAGTTAATAAAATAAAATAAAATAAAATAAAATGTCTATTGATCTTCCTCTGGAATACCTAGTAATACCTTGGAAAGTGCAGATGTCTGCTTCATTAAGGCAGCAGTGTGCTGTTTGGAAAAGACCACTCATTCAGAATAGAAAGAATACACTCTCTAGAAAACACAGAATTGAGTGCAAATAATGCAGGAACATCACATAAGGTCCATTTCTAATTTGAGTCACCTGGAAGCAAAGCTTGATGCATCTCGGGGTATAGCTCATGTGTAGCTCTAAAATGGAGCTAAAACATTCAGTTTGCAGAAAATAACAATTGTTGGAAATGTATTTTCACAAAAATCATAAAGTATCAAAAGAAAAGCATAGTGGAAAAAAGAAATTGAAAAAAGCTTTCCTATGTTAATGGAGGCAAAGGGTGCTTCCGCACAGGCCCTTAGAACACATTTAGAGACACATACGAGACACATTTAGACCTACCTTCCACATTGGAGGCCGGATCTGGGACTCTTCCTGGTGGCCGCATCCGCACAAGACCAGATCCTAATTGAGTCTTGCCGCCGAAGAATCTGTTCTTCATGAAGACCTCGAAAATTAGGTCATCAGTCCATCCCTTTACCTTGATCCAGTCGGAAGCATGACGGTGCCACACATGGACAGGCAAAGGGACGGATCAAAGTTGATTGAATTTTGAATGTTTTGAATAATTGTGCACATCCCTGTTTCTGATTTTGGACAGGGAAAAACAGTCCTCCTATGTTGGATTTGACTTTGCTTCTACTGTAACTTAGATGGACTTAGTCTAGCTGATGGTGTATCTTTGATGTTGCTAGGGACAAAAAATAGACATGCTTTTGGAGCCCTGACACTATTTGGGGGCATGCTGGGAATGACTGGAAAAGACAAGGACAGAGAAGGATCTATTTATTTGTCAGGCCATTACTAAATTTGCAGAGGGGGTTGGGAATTGATTCTTTAAGAGTTGTTAATATCTCTCCCATCTGATTCATTCTCCCGTCTGATCAGTCTGTAAAACAGAAAAGAGAGATAAGAGGAACAGTAGTAGTGTCTAGGGCAGTATATAGTTACCTGTCTAATTCTGGGCCATGGCTGGATGCTTTGGCCTGGGATACACAACCTGTCCTGTGCTGGCATATTTATTTATTTGTATTTCTATCCCACCCTATACCTTCACTTGTGGGGTGGGTGGGAGAGAGAGGGATAACATGTATTTGATCAGCCATATAGCCATTTCAACTAAAAATACAATTAAAAACAGAGAAAAAAACAGAGAAAAAAAAACAGGAACAGAGGGCAAAGGAAGTGACCGACTTTCTATTTCTTCTTTTCTTTCAGAAAATATGCTCTTTTGTTAATAGCTTTTAAGATAAAAAGACTGACTCCGATTATAGAAGCTCTTTCTTGACTTCGTAAGAGTAGAGATCTAAGATAACTTCTGTTGGAGGACTGTATCTCAAACAATATTGGATGTAAAAATCTAGATCAGAGTTCATCATATGCTGAACATTCCATAAGAAAATGTTCAACATCCTCGACAGATTCAGCACTGGCCCTTAGTACAGTAAATTAATAAATAAATAAAAATCCAGAATGAGGGGCAGAATTCCACAGTAGTGTGGAATAGGCTAAATCCCGCCGCATTTCACTTTTCGTCTGCATTGGATGCAGCATGAAGCAGCCTAAGATGCTGAAAATGGTATCCTTGCTCACTATAGTTACAGACTTCAATGCTCATTTCTGCAACTGGCCCGGGAATAGTATACTGGACCATGGAGGCATACAGGTGGCATGCCTCTATAGTCCTGTATACTATAGGGGATCCTTTTCAATAGCACTGTAGGAAGCTGGGAAATGGCTCTGCTGCAAAACTGGCCAGGCCAGAAATTCTGAAAGCCAAGAAGTTCTGTTGCTGCTCTTCAGGGCTTTGCTGCTGCCTCTGAGGCCTTTTTAGGAGCACTAGAAAGGACTGAGTGGAACGGGTTATCTGAACACGGACAGCCCTGAGTTGGGTTGCTGGTTCTGCCCTGTCCTGGAATACGACAAGCAAGTGCAGAAAGGCTCAGCCAGAAATAACTGGTGAAATGTGGCACAGTTTCTGTGTGCATAGTCCCTCTGGCCCCTGAAAAATATATTTCAGAAGCTGATTGTACCTTATAACATCAATAATTTGGAAAAAAAAAAAGTATTTATAGAACTTCTCATTAAAAAAGCTCACCTGTTTCTCGCCTGATTATTTTGTAATGGTGCATGTGCGCTCTTGGTGGCGTGTTACATTAAAATTTTGTTCCAAGCACCTGCAATTTGATTTAACAAGTCATATAAGACATACACCTCTCTAAAAGTTGCTCGTCATCTGATCATTTGATGTGCAGCAGCAATAAATTGGCACATAATGAAGAACAAGAGGTTAACGTTATATGACTTATGCATTTTAAAAAGCAGCTGGCTTTGGACACCTGGACTGCTGGGGTGCTGACGATGTGCATAGAGAATCTTGATTAATGACGCTAAAGCAGCATCATGTGAGCATCAAACAAATGAGCACAATGGAGTCATTTTCAAGTTTTAAAAGCACCAGATTGCACTGGATAGTTGAAAGCATGCACACATTTATACATACATATGTGCATACATACATAAAGGCTTCAGGATGAGTTACAACAGTAAGAACAAAATTTAAAATGGATCCACTAAAACAGTAACAGCATCTGAAAGTGGGGCACGGAAGCTGTTTTCTCAGCCAAAGGGCAGGGTAAATAGGTCCATCTTCATCAATGTCCTAAAAGTATATAGTGAAGGTGCCTGTCACACCATAGTTTTGGGGCTGCTGCTCCTTTAACTACTGAAGGTGGTGGTAAAACTAGCTCTTAAGGCACAGGCAGGTGAATGTGGGAGAAAGCCATCCTTTAGATATTTGGGGCCCAAATCATCTAGTTAATGTCAACGTCTTGAATTTTTAAAGTTGTGAGAGAGGCTACTTCTGGACTGCATGCCTTGGAACATGCAATCTCGGCCAGGGTGCCCTGCATAAATGGTGCTTGGTTCCACATGCCCTTTGGGGTGAGTGGCCTACAGATGGGGATTAGGAATGTGCACAAGTATTTGTAACATTCAAAATTCATACGAATTTGGCTAAATTCGGACATTCGGATTTGAATTGAATGTTGGCACAATCGAAGATTGACATTCAAATTCAACTTGAATGTCTCAATATAAAGCTTCATATGGGATTTGTATGGGATCTGTATGGGATTGAACATTTGGATTGAATTCAAATCCTACTACATTCAAAGGGGATCTATTTAATCAAATATGAATTTTCTTTCATTCAATTCAGTACGAATCAATTTTTTAAAAAGACCCAAACATTCATGCACATCCCTAATGGGGAATGCCCAGATTCGTAGGGGATTGGATGTCACAATTGGACAGAGTCTAGATGAGGCGTCCAGAGAACTGTCTGGTCCTGTTTGGTTGGATCAGTTTCAATTGTTGCAGCCTGAGGACGTGGACAAGCTACTTGCGGGGGTATGGCCGATGACGTGCTCTCTAGATCCCTGCCCCTCATGGCTAATAAAGACTAGCCGACAAGGTATGACTGGGTGGATCCAGGAGGTAGTGAATGCCTCTCTGAGGGATGGGGTGGTTCCACTGGCCCTGAAACAGGCTGTGGTGCGCCCCCTCCTGAAGAGAGCCTCCCTGGATCCAGAAGATCTAAACAACTATCGCCCGGTAGCTAACATACCTTTCTTAGGCAAGCTTCTGGAGAGGGCTGTCGCTGTTCAACTGCAAGCATGCTTGGAAGAAGCTGATTATCTAGACCCATTTCAATCTGGCTTCAGGCCCGGTTATGGCACGGAAACCGCCTTGGTCGCCCTGGTTGATGACCTTATCCGGGAGAGAGACAGGGGGAACGCTACCCCGTTGGTTCTCCTGGACCTCTCAGCGGCTTTTGATACCATTGACCATGGTATCCTTTTGGAGAGACTTCGGAGCTTGGGAGTGGAAGGCAATGCTTGGCATTGGTTCCGCTCCTATCTCCAGAATAGATCTCAGGTAGTGACTGTGGGAGATACTGTTTCAACACCCTGGGAACTCACTTGTGGGGTTCCTCAGGGGTCAATCTTATCTCCCATGCTATTTAACATCTATATGAAGCAGTTGGGAGAGGTCATCCGGAGATTTGGAGTGAGGTGTCATCAGTACGCAGATGATACCCAGCTCTATCTCTCTGTACCATCTGAATCAGGAGAGGCGGTTGAAGTGCTTGACAGGTGTCTGGAGGCAGTAATGGGCTGGATGAGGGTGAATAAATTGAAACTGAATCCAGACAAGACAGAGGTGCTGTGTGTCACAGGGTCTCGGGTCCGGGTAGTTGGGAGATACCCTGTCCTTGATGGGGCTGCAATGCCTTGGAAGGGACAGGTGCGTAACTTGGGGGTACTCCTGGACTCTGCGCTAACACTTGAAGCTCAGGTGGAGGCCGTGGCCAGGAGTGCCTACTCCCAACTACGGCTAGTTCGTCAACTGAAGCCACTTCTGGATAGAGACCATTTGGCCACAGTTATCCATGCTCTGGTAACCTCTAGATTGGACTACTGTAATGCGCTCTACATGGGGCTGCCCTTGAAGACGGTTCGGAAGTTGCAGCTAGTGCAAAACGCAGCCGCGAGAGTGCTGACCGGAACATCTAGCCGGATGCACATCACGCCGGTTTTAAAAGAATTGCACTGGCTGCCAATTCACTACCGAGCCCAATTCAAGGTTTTGACTTTGACTTATAAAGCCCTAAATGACTTGGGCCCAAAATATATAAAGGAACGCCTTCTCCCGTATCGACCTGCCCGTGCCTTAAGATCAAGTGGCGAGGTCCTCCTGGTTGTCCCACCGCCTTCAACAGTGAGGTTGGTGGGCACCCGGGAGAGAGCCTTTTCTGTGATGGCCCCCAGATTGTGGAATAGCCTCCCCCTTGAGGTGCATCAGGCCCCTTCCTTATATATATTTAGGAGGGCAGTAAAGACGCACCTCTTTGCCCTGGCCTTTGGCTAAGTTGTTAATGTTCCCTCCCCCAGTACAAACATTATCATTTTAAACATGTTGTATATTTTATATGTACTGAATTTTTAACGTCTTTTAATGTGCATTCTGTTTTAATCTGTTGTTTTAAAGTTGTAACCCGCCCAGAGACCTTCGGGTATGGGGCGGGATATAAATGTAAATAATAAATAAATAAATAAATGTGATCACTTCTAAGTAGTATTCACTTTGGAGCATGGCCTCTATCAAGCAGATGCCATATTCCCTGGCATCAACTAGCCTAGTATACAGGTACCAAGCATTAGCTGCTTCGGATTTGTTTTTGTGACTAGCACATGCATTGGTTTTGAGACACAAGGAAGAGAAATGGGAGAGGAAGACATATGTCTAATAATCTGTAGCTTTTAGGAGCCTTTCTACACTTAGCATTATTCTGGGATAAATCCCAGAATAAGGGCCTGCACTTGTCACTGTTGGAAGTGGTGGAGTGATGGAGTGAGATACAATGCCAAAATGGTGCTGAAGCCCAGTCCTGCTGTGGATCTTTTGAAAGAGGTCCATAACTGCACCAGCAACCATATCCATACTATGAAGAGTGTGCAGAATATTCTGTAGGCTTGAATATTCTGGGAAATCAGTTTTGGCAGTGCTCCAGGCAGTGCCAATAGAAATGGTGCTGGAAAAAAACAGCCCACCCGAAAACTGCGGAAGCCAGAAATTTTTGTTCCCAGTCTTTTCAGTCTCTGCCATTTCTGAGGTACACTGCTCCAGTGTGGCCTGTGCTAACTAATCCATGCCACTTGGGCTGGAATAGCCTACATAGTGTAGAAGGGGCTAGAATCTCTTAGAGGTCATGGGACTCAAGGGGAGTAGATGAGGTAGTCCTTAGCTCACCCTAGTGCACCAACAAAGGAAGCCCATCTTCCTTCATGCTGCATTCATGAGATCCCTCTGATAAGAAAGTTAAAAGTCCATCCTTGCCTCTTTCAGCCACAGTTCAGATAAGAGTGGTTTCATCATGGAGTGGTTTCAGTCATGGTCTGGACTGGTCCCAGCTCAGCTTAATCGATGGTTGGACCAATTCAGCTGCCTGGCCATAGGAATCCATACCCATATAACCTTATGAGCCAGTTTGGTCTTGTGGTTAGGGAGCCAGACTCTTATCTGAGAATACTGGGTTTGATTCTGCATTCCTCTCACAGCCCCGCCCACCTCACAGGGTGTCTGTTGTGGGGAAAAGAACAGAAAAGCTTTGACAGGCACTGTGAGTCCCTTTAAATGGGTGAGAAAAGCAGGGTAGAAAAGCCAACTCTTCTTCTTTTTTACTAGGGATGTGCACAAATGATTCGTGCATTCAGAATCCGGACGAATACGTCCGGATTCCGAGATTTGTGGACGGAATGAATAGGGCCCTATTCAAAAGGCCCTATCCGTCCACAAATTGGATAATCCAATATCTGTAGAAGCTTCCTCCCTCTCCCAGCCACTCTCTCCCTTGTGGCCTCCCTGGGGCCCACTTACCTGAGAAAAAGGGGCAGTGGCATGGAGAAGGCAGCAGTGGTGGTGGCCAGGTGCTCAGGTAAGTGGGGAGAGGGGTGGGAATGGGGGGGTGAGGTTTATTTGTTCCAGGGATGGATATTCTATAGAATACCCCAAAAATTGCCCAGAGCCAATTTTCCCCACATTCTTTTTATTCAAATAGAATGTGGAAACTGGCTCTGTGCACCCCCCTATTTAACTTTCTGAAACAAAACACATTAGGAAAGTAAATAGGTGTTATTTACTGCCCCTTTAGATTGAAGCTTTTTGCAAGGCAGTTCACATAAACAGAAGAATACATCTTAAAAATATTAAGTTTAAAGCAGGCACAGTTAATGACTAGCTCACCAGATGCTGCTGAATTACAACTTCCATCAGTTTTAGATAGCATAAGCACTGGTAAGGAACGATGGGGGTTGCTGTTAAGGAGCATTTTGAAGGCAACACTGATTTAAAGTGTTGCACTGAATAAGTTCTTGTAAGTTCCTTACTAAGGTATCCAGAAACAACAAGATCCCTATAGACAAGATCACACAGATTCATAGTTTCTATCAGTGGAGTAGGATGGAATGAAAAGGTGAATTTTAAAATATCTGTACTGTAATTAATTTGGGTTCTTTTTTTAAAATGGTGGATGAAAATAGTGGGATTGGAGCCTGTTTATAAAATAGAAGTTTGTTCTACCTCACAAAGCAACGAGGGATTAGAGTGGAAAACTAAATGCCATCTAGTTTTGGAAATATGTATTTGATCCATAGAATCATAGAATCATAGAATCATAGAATGGTAGAGTTGGAGGGGACCTCCTGGGTCATCGAGTCCAACCCCTTGCTCAAGGCAGGATCTCCTAAACCATCTCAGACAGATGGCTGTCCAGTCTCTGCTTGAAGACCTCCATCGAAGGGGAACCAACCACCTCCCGTGGCAGCCTGTTCCACTGGTTGATCACTCTTACTGTTAGAAATTTTTTCCTAACATCTAAACTAAATCTTTTCCCCTGCAGTTTCACCCCATTGTTTCTAGTCCTTCCTTGAGAGAGTGAGAACAGGGCTGATCCCTCTGCCTTGTGACAACCCTTGAGGTATTTGTAGACAGCTATCATGTCTCCTCTCAGTCTTCCTTTTGTTAGACTAAACATTCCTAGTTCCTTAAGCCGTTCCTCATAGGACATGGTTTGCAGACCGTTCACCATCTTGGTAGCTCTCCTTTGAACCTGCTCCAGCTTGTCAGTGTCTTTTTTAAACTGGGGTGACCAGAACTGGACACAGTACTCCAGATGAGGTCTGACCAAGGTAGAGTAGAGGGGGATAATAACTTCACGTGATCTGGACTCTATGCTTCTCCTAATACACCCCAGGATTGCGTTTGCCTTTTTTGCAGCTGCCTCACACTGTTGACTCATGTTCAGTTGATGATCTACCAGGACACCCAAGTCTTTTTCACATGTGCTGCTGCTCAGCCGAATTCCTCCCATTGTATATGTGCTTTTTTCATTTTTCTTGCCCAGGTGCAGAACCTTGCATTTTTCTTTGTTAAATACCATTTTATTAGTTGCAGCCCATTGTTCGAGTTTCTCTAAATCTTTTTGAATCCTCTCTCTCTCTTCTCTGGTGTTTGCAATCCCCCCTAGCTTTGTGTCATCAGCAAATTTGATCAGTTTCCCTTCAACTCCCTCGTCCAGATCGTTTATAAAAACATTAAACATAACTGGGCCCAGGACAGAACCTTGTGGATGTGCAGCCATTTAAAGCCACTCTTTGAGTACGATTACTAAGCCAGTTTTGAACCCACCTTATAGTTGCCTTGTCAAACCCATATTTGATCAATTTTTCAATGAGGATCGCATGAGATACTTTGTCAAATGCTTGGCTGAAATCAAGAAATACTATGTCTACTGCATTTCCTTGATCAACCCATTCAGTGATTTTGTCATAAAATGAAATCAAGTTAGTCTGACACGACTTGTTTGATACAAACCCATGTTGACTACTGTTAATTATTGAATTCCTATCCAAATGCTGACATATGTGTTGTTTAATAATTTGTTCGAGAATCTTTCCTGATATTGAAGTCAGGCTAACAGGCCTGTAGTTCCCTGGGTCTACCTTCTTCCCTTTTTTGAAGATAGGAACAACGTTTGCCCTTCTCCAATCATCTGGGACTTCTCCTGTTCTCCGTGACTTCTCAAAGATTACAGCAAGTGGTTCAGCAATTACCTCTGCTAATTCCTTCAGTACCCTAGGATGTAATCCATCTGGACCCGGGGACTTAAATTCGTTTAAGTTAGCTAAGCGTTCCCTTACTCTCTCAGTGTTGATTTTGTGTCTTGATTCTCCTAGTCCTTCATCAGTACAGTGAAGGACTGTTGCATGTACATTATCCCTCTTGGAAAAAACAGATGCAAAATAGGAGTTCAGAATCTCTGCCTTCTCAAGATCACTTTCGATCACTTCTCCATTCTCTCCCTGCAGACTTCCCAAAACCTCTTTGACTTTTCTTTTGCTGTTGACATATCCCCAAAACCCTTTTTTATTGTTTTTAGTCTCTCTTGCAAGCCTCAGTTCATTTTTAGCTTTAGCTTTTCTGATACTTGCCCTGCAGATTGCACTGATTTCATTATATTCCTCCTTAGATATGTATCCCTCCTTCCATTTCTTAAACATTTCTTTTTTCTTTTTTATCAAGTTTTTAAGTTCTAGGTTTATCCACCCTGGTCTCTTTAGATGTTTTCCATTCTTCCTTCTTTGAGGAATTGTTAATGATTGTGCTTCTAATATTGCATTTCTCAAAATATCCCATCCTTCTTGGACATTTCTATCCTTTAGTACATTTAACCATTTGATCCCTCCTAACCTCCTCCGGAGTCCATCAAAATCCACCCTTCTCCCTCCTTTTGTAGTTCTATGATCTTTTCTAGCACAGTTGTATATATTTTTCCTGGGTAAATCCTCATCCAGTCTATAAAGATACATGTGTAATCCAAAAGTTGGATTCACATTTCCTGTGTGCATATCAACAAAATCCAAATTAGAAAATACAAAAATAATAAAAAATAAACTGATGGAAAAGTTCACAGAAAGGACAATATCCAAGTCAGCACAAATATCACCAAAATCAGATGTAGGCTGCCTCCAGACTTGTGTAATAAATCCACAGATAAAGATAAAAGTGCAGCTTACCTTCTGTGCAGCGATGACCGGCCATCCCGACTTGAAAAGCACACACCATCATGAGGGTTGAGGCAGCCAATCACATTTGAACTGCCCTCCTGCTCTCGTCATACTGCTCTCGCTGTTCTGCCTGGGCTGGTGGGAAAATTCGATTTTTTTATATATACTGCACAGCAAGTGTTCTTAGATCAGCATTAAGATAAGTGTGCAGCAAGGATGGGATAATGCAACACCACACAATGATCCATCAGTCGTGTGTGACGGCCCTATTGTGACTGCGCATTCCACGGTGCTGTATAAACGAGTCTGGACACAGCCATAGATGTGCATTTACTCCCAAAGTGACAATTTGACAAGATTTTTTAAAGATCCGTTTAAGAAAAAGCCCCCACGCCCAGAAACCTGCACAAAAATATGAATGTGTGGCTGAGAACCTACTTTATTTTGCCACACTGTGGCCTAACTTTGCCTTTAAGTCTGGCAACACCTACTATGACTATAGGGCAGTGATGGCCAACCTATGACACGTGTATCACAGGTGATGCGCCAAGCCCTTTTGGGTGACACACGTGGTCACCCTGGCACCTGGGCATGTAGTACTTGCTTGTTCTTGAAGTGTATGAAATACCAACTTTCGACTGAAGATTTAGCAAATGAAATTGAGCAACAAAAGTCACTAATGTAAATAATTTTTTGTTTTTGCTTTTAGTAAAATACATATATCAAACATATAACTTTTTACTAGAGCTACAAATATCACAAAATTATGGATATTTCTAGATGTGACACAGCACCCGAGTTAAGCTAGGTTTTCTTGCGAATTTTGACACACCAAGCTCAAAAGGTTTGCCATCACTGCTATAGGGGCTTCTCACTTAGCAGAAAACCCCTGCCTGTTGTCCAACTTGGCTTAAAGAAAGAGATGTCTCCAGAGTTATAAAATCCTAAATGATGAGAGGCAACATTTCTGAGGTTTCAGGACAGGATAAGGCAAACGCAGGAGAAAATGTCATTTCAAACTCCAATTCACCCAGAGGGAATTAAGCATGTCTGATCACACCCTTAACCCTATGCTGTCACATTAAATTATAGGCTGCAGAAACAAATTAGCTTCATAGTTTCCTATAAATTGGTAGCAAATGAAAATGTTTCCTATTGACACAGTTCTGAAATGTTGAACAGAAAAAGATTATTGGCCATTTTTCCATTGAATGAGCAGTAACAGCTGTAGACCTAAATCAGATAACAAAGAAATATGGTTTTCTACAACAGACAACATGTGGAAATATTATGCTTACCCACCCAATTTGAGCAGAAGTTGTCCTTTTTGATTCTTGGTCTAACAAAAAGTAGGTTTATGGAAGATGCTAAAAAGTGCTGTGGCTACTTAATTACCTTAGCTCAACAAAAATGTACTTTCCATAAACATACTAGCATTTGTGACTAATAATGCAAATGTGAATTATGTCACGGTACATTCAACATACCATCTGCTTCCCAAAAGGAAAGCAGCAGTTGTTAAAATATAAGTTGCAGAGTTGACGTGGTATGCAATATGCTCAAATAATGTATGGAATAAATCAGTTTGATGTTGACAATATATTGTCTTAAAATTATTCATCTACTAAAAGTTTATGAGAAGAAGAAGAAGAAGAAGAATCTTGAGACTGAGGGAAAATTGCAATGGAACATCCTGACTTGTTTGTTTTCTCCTAATTTAATGCATCTGTAGCCATATCCCTAAATACTTTTGGAATTATTTTTAGTTCCAAGGTAGCTTGGAATTAAAGGTAGTTTCTTAGTTTAGAAACCAGGTGTGGCGTTAAGTTGGCTCTATCTGTGTCTACGTGCGTGCGTTCGGCTCCCCAAGACACCTTCCTGATAGAGGACTTAACGCTTGTGAGGAAAATAAAACCCCTTTTCCCCACCACGTCTTCCTAAGCTCAAAGCAACTAGGCAAGACACTCCGGAACTGTACAAAAATGTTTAATATA
The DNA here is from genome assembly GCA_023333525.1 of Aspidoscelis tigris stejnegeri. Taxonomy (NCBI): domain Eukaryota; kingdom Metazoa; phylum Chordata; class Lepidosauria; order Squamata; family Teiidae; genus Aspidoscelis; species Aspidoscelis tigris. Next base: position 80,998,322 of record JALMGA010000002.1, on the reverse strand, counting down.
AAAAAAAGCAAAGTAAAAGTACATGGAACATGGAACAACAAAATACAAAGAACAGAGATAAGGCTTGCTAGAGGTAGTAAAAGTAAAAACTTACAAAATGCTCGTTTCACTCACGAAACGTCTGGCATGAACTTGGTTTCAGAATCCGGAATGATACACTTAGTCCTGACGGATAAAGTGCATACCCTAAGCTACAAAATGCTTATTTCTTATACTCTCCTGATGGCTCGGGTGATACCAATTAACCAATGAGGGTGTTTGGTTCCCAGGTGTAGTGAATCTTCCCTCTACATTCTTAAGTAACCATTGAGGTCAGTAAGAGCTCGTAAGTCTTGTCAGGATCATGCTGTATGCCCTCTTGATTTACAAACCCATAGACCGCTAGTAGATTGAGACCCCTGATAACCTTGCAATCAGGCTACATTGACCAGATGGGTAACGCGTAGGTGTGAACCATTAAATCAGTATGCTGCTGAGTTTGAGAAACGCTGAGAGGATTGTTTCTCATGGGAAGATTTTTACTCCTTTCCCTCAAAATGGTTCCTGAGCTTTAACATGATACAAAATGGAGTTTATCTTGCTATATCACTTATAGCCTGCCGTCACACCAGGCAAGTAAAGGCTTTTCTGCAATGTTCTTTATATAATTCACATCCACTGCAGATACAAAAAAAGAAAAAAGGAAAGGAAAGGAAAGGAAAATGGGGGTTGTATGCAAGAAAAATAAGGGAAAGGTCAGTATTTTATTTTAAATGTTTCATGTGACACATCTTTCAAACTGGAAGCACCAGCAGCCAATAATTTATAATTTGTGATATATTAAACAAAACTTCTTGAAAGCAAAAAAAGAATAATAGACCTAAATAAGGAATGAAGAATGATCTGAGAAGAGACAAACATAGTAAATAATATCACATACATTTTTATAACTTCAGATAGTTTGGCATATTGATTTAAAATATTGTGGAACTCATCAATAGTTCTACATTAAATCTGAAGATAATGACTAGACATTCCATACTGAAGTGTGATCATGCTAAACTTCCAAACACACAATATTAATGATGAGCAATCCAGTTCAAAACACTAATAAGCTATATCTTATTGAACAACAAACTCTGTATTATTTCCCACATTTTAGCCACTAAAACCTATATTCTACTAGGGTTTTGTCTTAATAAATTTCTTTGCATCCTCAAGCACTGATAATAGACACACATTGCAATGTAGAATCTTTTTCATTCCATTCAAAATGAGAAACCAGAAGCAGCAATGAGCCCTGCAAATTGTTGACTTTGCTATGCTCACACTCTAAAAATGAAATGTGGATTGAACAATGCGTGCAACTGATTTTTTTAAATGTTTTGTATCCTTGAGGCACTAATGGCAATTACAAGCATGACCAGACAGTAGTCTGATTCCATCTCTTCTGTACAGGTTTGGCTTATCCCCAAATCTTCCCCAGCTCCTACCAAATGTCAGGTGTTCCTCTTGACACCACTGGCGCCTCCTTGGCACCAATATGTGCCATGACCCCTGGCTCCTCCTCAGCATTGTGTATCAGCCTATCTAAATGAAGTGTGATGTCTGTGACCTTTGACATCCATCACAAACCATTTTCTCAATATTTTAATAATGAAATCACCACTATAAGAAGGCCCCTTCCCACTACCCGTGTGGGAGTATCCTCAGGGCAAGAGGATGTAGGTGCCTCATGCATAGTAGACCCGAGGATATTCCATAGCAGTGGTGCGACTGGAGAGAAGAATGACTATGGGTCATCTAAGACTGCATTCAGTATTTTGTGAGATCCTCTGTAAGGTCTCTTCAGATGATCTCTTGACTCTTCCAGGATTGTAAAAAAGGGGTATCCTTTATAGTCCCAACTTATTTAGGTCCTTATATGCAAGGTATAGAATCTTGTACCTGGATTGGTTTCTAGTTGGCAGCCAGGTGAAATTTAGATAAGAAGCCACCATTCTTTTATCTAACATCCCAAGAGCTGGCACCCTCTTCTTGCACTGCTGAACCTCTGTAAGTTCCATCTCCATTTCAGTAGTGATTCTGTAACTCTAAGCCTCCATCCATGTAATTTGATTGCATGCTTTGGAAGAAATAAACCTCTATGAAACTCATTTGGACTGTGTGGTTTTGTTTGCATTGAAAGTTAATGGTGCCTGAATAGGTAGTTCATTACCATTGATATGGCTATTTATAAGGGATTTGTGCTCCGCATAAAGGCTGTTCTGTTAAATGAGAACATCAGTAGTGCAGCATAGCTACATACTCAGAAGTATTCCAAATAAATGAAATTTTTTAATACAGTATTTTGTATCACTGAAAAGTTATGTAAAGTGAATTACCAACCTACAGTGATTGTGTTAATTAAGAACATAAGAGGATCCCTGTTGGATCAGGCCACAACTCATCTAGTCCAGCATCCTGTCTCAGATAGTGGCCCACCAATTGCTTATGGGCATCTCAAGCAGAAGACAGAGGCAAAACCTTCACCTGCTCTCGAATCCCTGCAAATGGCCTTTGGAGGCAATTTAATTTGATGAGCAAGACACATGTATTGGGTGGTGTGGCTCAGTGATAGGTCCAGATCACTTTGCATGCCTTACAAAAGAAATCTGATTCTACGCATCCTCAAAGCCAAGAGGATCAGGAAGAGCCCATGGCATTAAAAACTGCTGCTGCTGCTGCTGCTGCTGCTATTGCTCATGTAGACTCTTATTTCAATATCTGGGTTGCTTCATACTGGAGTCTCAGATATACAGGATGAAACACATACAAAAGTTGAAAACCAAATAACGAAGGTCATAAAGGAACAGCTGCAAAGCAACCTCCATCAAAATGAAATGAACGTACATAAAAATCTAATATTGAAAAACCACCAACTGTATTAAAAACAACAACAAAAAACACCTCTTAAAATGACTGGGAGAATAGGTTATATTTACCCGGTCCCCAAAGGATGCCAATGTTCGTGACAGATGAAATTTCACTAGAAGAGTATTCCACAGACATGGGAAGAAAGGAGTGTAGAAAAGACCCCTCCCTTCCAGTGTGGTTAGATGGAAAGCTTTGCTTTACAAGTAAACATATAGAAGAAAAAAATATATATAGGGAAGATTGGAAAAGATGAGCACAGTTCCAGTGAAGACTGTATTTGAGATACTACAGGGATGCTTCTGGATAGAATGATATGCAATACTGTTTTGTGTTAGCGTAATTCCACACCAACTGACCAGTACATTGGACTAGCAATTTGCTCTTGGCCCAGTAGTCCATGCGGGGTGAGCTCCCAGATGGAGTACCTGCACTTGAAGGAGCACATGACACATCACACAAGTACACTGGCACTGCCATCCGGGCAGCCATCTGCAGTTTTTGGAAGTTTAGGTATGTGCTGAGCATCTGAAGTGCAGATACTTAGTGCATACTTGGATCATTTCAAACTTTGCTTCCCAGGGACAGGAAGCAAAGTGTGCACCAGTGTGCAGAAGGGAGGCGCCAAGTATGTTTGCTGGTATTAGCTAGTGCAGAATTGTCCTTAGACAGCATCAGCTTGTGAATCCAGTCCATGGTAGGTGGGTCCACAGCTGAAAATCAGAACAGTTTTACTGTGAATTAGATTGTGGTAAGTTGTGGAGGAGATATGTAGGTTATATTGAGAGCACATTCCTGAGGGTAGAAATCTTGCTCTAATGTTCCTGAGCTACATTCTGGTCTAGAGTGGACCAAAATGTTGTTTGGGAAACTCAAATCCATAGGCCTCTGTTGTGGGTCAGCAAGATGATCAATCTCCATGCTACTTCTTTTCCATCCACTGTTCCAGTTCATGGACTAGTGATGACGACTGTTGAACCAGTGGTTTGCTTTGGAATTAGGCAGATTCATATCCTGATATTCAACATTTTAAAAGCAAGGAATAAACAATAATATATATACGTCCTTGGCCACCACATTTTCTCTTCCCCACACCTAGTTTAGCTCAAATTTTAACCCACTACTTCTTTCCTTTTATTGCAATGACAGATAGCAGGGTTATGTGTAGTACTATGCTAATAGGAATGGTTGGAGAATGGCAGTTCCCTCTTCCCTATTTCTCAAAATTAGATGCAAAATATTGCAGCCCATCCTATAATAGTGATGTGATGAACAATGAGGTATCACTGAGTTTGCCTGAGGGACAGAAGCTGTTGAAGAAAGATATAGCAGAGTATTAGCATCCATACAAGTGAATGCACCATTCCAACAAATTAGGCCTCTGAGTGCCAGCATATAAATTAGGGAAAATGCAGACCCAGGAAGGACCCCCCTGGGGACTGTCAGAGCTAAGATTAACACTCAGCAGAACTGACCTTCTGATTAAAACAGAACAAGTTGGATACGGTACAAAGCCATTGAATATGGAATGTGATGCTTAAATGGCTAGTGGGTTTGGCATACACAAGAACATATAATAGAATCAAAGGGTCTTTCTGCATTTATAGTTAAATTGGTATAGCAAGGAGTCCAATAGCCTCTCTTCTGTACTTTGCCATTGGCCAAGGGAGGCCCCACCCCTTGTTAGTATGCTCCATCCACATTAAACAGAGTGTAGAGTGGACTAGACACTCCCTGAAAAGTCTACCACTGGACTAGCGAACACTAAACTGGAGCACAGAGCTGTGTGAACATGACATGCCTCCACAGTTTGGTTTCCAGAGGCATCTTGTGCTGTTGAAATGGATCCCTCTGAGTTTCTGGGATCAGGAGCATTTGCAGGCTGTCAGGGCCTTTGGAGCTGGGGGGGGGCATGTCCCAGAAAAGCTGTCTCAGTGTGTACATCCTTGATTCAGGATGGTTGGACTGCTCTAGCTGGTGGACTACTCCAATAAGAGGTGCTGCCACAGGGATGTCCCACACTTGGGAAGTGGACCAATTGGAATGGTCCAACAAAGCTAAGTGTGAAAATGGCCTAGATATAATTTCTTAGGCTGTATCCACACATTTAGTAGTGGGCATCCTGAGGAAGTCCAAGGAGCATTTGATCAAAAGCTAGAGGTGTCCATTTTTCTTTCCTATCATTTCACATTTATTCCCTCTTCATTCCCTCAGGTCTCCCCAATCACTATTTCTCCCTCCCAACTTACTTCTCCCTCTTCTTTCCTCCTTATATGTTATAGATTTACTTTAGTAAACAAGACCGCTCCTAGTCTTACTTCTGCCAGTAATAGCTAGTTTCCATTCTCTAGAAAGAAAGGGAAGAAATATCACTGAAAGGAGAAAGAGAGGCCGGCTGGTCTTCTGACCTTCTATTCTAATGGGGACTTCCTGACTGAGACTATCCCCCTTTTTCCATGCACAGTCAAAGATCTGGATCTTCAAGATCCGGATCTTTGAGATGGGGTCATCCTGGAGATCTGGATCTTGAAGATGCCTGAAGACCCCATTGTGGACACCTTTAATCAGGTCCACATGAAATCCAGATTTAAGGGCCTGGAGGACCCATTAAATCTGGATTTCCCCTGCCCTCATGGGGACATAGCCTTGCAGATGGGGCCTTCAATGGGGTCCAGATGGGAACAGGACCTTCCTGATTGGTACCATTCAGGTACCAATCGGGTTCCTAACATGGTCTTAGAAAGATTCTAAGCCCTAGTGGGAAAAGACCCTATGCTCCATCCAACATGGATGAAGTCTACCAGTGCTTTGTGGAGTCTCATAGATCTTCTATGTGTGGGGCCATGATTCCACTTAAGGAAATTAAAGTGGAATTAACAAAAATGAATGTGAATACGCATTACGTGAATTCCATTTTTTTTTTTGTTAATTCCACTTTTAAAAGCGGAGCTAGGCAGTGGCACAGCGGAATCAGCAGCGGCAGAAAAAAGGAAGGGAGGGAGGAAGAAAGGGCAGTACTTGCTCATCCATCCACCACCCGCTGTTCCTCCTCCCCATGCCCTGGGAGCACCACAGCTGCTTGGCGAGTGAGGCAGCAGCAGTGGCACCATGGGTGTGGGCTCAATGGCAAAACAGAGGCTAATATGGCGGGAGGGTGGGCAGAGGCAGGTGAGGCATGGGCTTCAGTGGGACCCGTGCTTTGTCCTTTGGTGCAGGAGAAGTGATAATGGTGGGCGGGCAGGTGGGGGGCAGGCAGAGTGGTGGCACACATAGGCATCAAAGAGGGCACAGCAGGGGAACTGGTTACAACACAGTGGGAGGGAGGAGGGGCGAGGCGTGGGCACCATATACTTTGCTGCATTCCCAAAGGAAAAAAATTAAGTGTGCTACTGAGAAAAACGGGAGCAAGAGTTGTTTGATCCAGTGGGTTTTTTAAAATTCGTTTTATCAGATTTATTCCTCTTTTTGATGCAAAAAGCCACTTTTCAATGCAGACAGAGTGTTTTGAAAACAGTTTGGATGTTCAAAAAAGCCCTAGTGGGAACTGGGCCTGGATGATAAGTCCCAGATACCGACTGTGAAGGATCCTATTATGGATTAAAGGTAAAAAAACCGTTTTGCCTATTTTTTTGTCTGCTTTGGGGCATTAAGAGGTTGCTCTTGCTTTCTGGAAGATTGAAAAAGCTTGATGTCCCACTACTCACATGTAGCAATTTGTTTTTGTTTTTGCAAAGGATCTCATATAGCAGCCCTTGGAATCTCATCCTACGTGAGCCATTCCACCCGTGAACCATCTCTAAACAATCTCAGATGTCTTTTATTTAAATGTGTGTGAATACAATCATACTTTTGCATCCAAAATATATTTTATGTGCTTGTTACTATCTCAAGCCTTTAGAACTGCTTATAAATAAAAAGAATGTATGTTTTATAAGAAGTGACTGATCGCCCAAAGACCAAGATTACTACAGCTGGAAGGAGAAGGGCTTAGGTTTGGCTGGCATGGGTACTTACAGTAAGATAAAGCAAAGCTTAATGCAGATTTTGAGAATCATTTTGTAAGAAATGCCTTGTTTAAAAGTTGGTCAATGTATAAAAACAAACTCTATAGAAAGATTCCACTCTGGGTATCATTGCATGAAGGTTTGTTAAAGGAGTTTGGTGATGGTAGACATTGGTATAAATATGAGGATATACTATATAAAAAAGATAATAATGAATTTGATATTAAATCAAGGGAACAACTGACCCAAGAGGGAAAAAACATACAATGGTTTACGTATGCACAACTAGTTGATATATATAGAAAAGATAAGCAAAATTTTAATTTTCAGGAAGAAATTGAAGATTGGGAGACAAAATTGAACATGGCGGAAAGGGGCACTATTGAGTTTGTTTATAAAGTACTTTTGAAGATTTATATGGAACACGAACAGGTCAAAGAATGTATGATTAGATGGGCTAGAAATTTTGGGTATAATATACAGATGGAGCAATGGGAAAAATTCTGGACAAAAAATATGAAATTTACAAATTGTACATTATTAAAAGAAAACATTTATAAAATGATGTGTAGGTGGTACTTAACACCACACAAATTAGGAAAAATTTACCAAAATAAATCAACTAAATGTTGGAAATGCAAGAAAGAAGAAGGAATGTTTTACCATATGTGGTGGACATGCAAAAAAGCAAAGAAATACTGGGTACAAATTTATAATAGTACGAAATTAATATTAAAGAAGCATTTTTTATTTAAACCAGAATTGTTTTTGTTGGGTATAATAGATAACACTTTGGATAACATTAATGTATTGGTATCATATATGGGGACGGCAGCAAGATTATTATACGCACAAAAATGGAAGGAGAAGAAGATCCCCACGGAATATGAACGGTTAAATTGGTCAACCTGGCAAAAATGGACAAATTGACGAACTTGTAAAATGACAGAACAATTGATAAATTCTTAGGAAATTGGCACCCTTTTATTAACTATCTACGCGAACTGCAAGTGCCAACAGAAGATTTTGACTAAAAATGAAGAAGGCAGTCAGAAAATGACAAGAATGACAAAAGAAGCAAAGGAACAAGAGATATCAAAAAGGGAAGTCATACAGAATAATAAGGCAATATATATTATGAGAAGATACAAGAAATTGTATGATAGATATTGTTTAATTTTTTATGTCATATTGCTTTTAAAATCAATAAAAAGTTTTTTTAAAAAGTAACTGATTGCCGCAAGGTTAGTGTATGAACACAAGATGGTTTTGTCACAATCATCTGAGCTGTAGTAGGGCTTTGAAAAGGTAACTTCTCACCACAGACTTCTGGCCAGTGACAGGTAGGTTTGTGGATGTCAAGAAAAAACATAGAATTCATCCTGCATGGCCTCAGGTATACAACTCCAAGCAAAAGTCTATGGGGGGTGGAGGGTGGGGTGGATAAGTGTCTACCCTGAGCTGAGTTAGTTGTGTCAATCGCAGCAATTTCATTTGGTTCTGATAAGAGGTTGATTTTTAATTTTTATTGTTACATCATTTTTATTCATTTATTATTTATTTTAGTTACATCAAAGTACCACATATTATGTGAACTGTGTGAGATGTGAAGAGGGTTGCTTTAACATCTAATGTGGTTTAACACTGCTGTTTAATCTGCTGTTTTTCGATGGATTTCATTTGATTTTATTATTTGATTTTTTAAAAAATGACTTTGTAAACTTGAAGAACAGAGTGATGTGTTTTTCAGACAACAGCATCTCACATGGGAGCTCTCTTTTGTATTCAAACAGATCCATTGTTCAGTGCCAAGAGGTTATTTTTTAAAAAATTATACAATTCAAATCTTTAGATCATTTAGATGTAATTCATGAGACCGTGATCAGTGAAATTTAGTTGTCATCACTGAATAAAATTGGTCCTCTGAAAATCTTTGATTCTTTGGCTTCATCAACTGGATTGTCCTGGAAAGCTGCCAGCACATCCAACAAACACACAGCTGATAAGAGGCTGCTCAGCAAAGGTACTTACTAGGCTGCCTCCAGCAGCACAGGCCAAAGAGGGAGTCCAAAGAGAATAAGCCAAGAGCCAGTCCAAAGTTCAGGATTAAGGAGAGCAATGCAACCAGTCCAGTCCAAGGTCAGGGCAGCCAGAAGAATGGTCAACAGGTACGTTCCGAGGTCTAGGAGTACCAAGTCGTCAAGGTCTAGGAGTCAGGTCCAGCAGCCTTCTCTTAGGAAAACCAATAGTCTCTGACAAGAGGCCTAGGCATCTGCCAAGTGTTTTATCTCGCAGCTCCAGATCACAGCTGCTAATCAACTAATGAGTGCCTCTGTGCAAGTATCTTTGAGCGTCTTAACCCCTCCTTTTCTGCTCTCCTCTGCTTGAAGCTAGGGATCTCAGTGCTCTGCTGCCCCATGTCTCCCAAGTCTTGCACTTCAGCCGTGGCAAGGCTGGGCTGCTGAACCCCAGGCTCCACGGGAGCTGGGAGGTCAGAACTGGGTCATGGCACCACCTCAGGTTCCTCTTGCACCTGAAGAAGTGCATTCTCCTCGTCCTCTGAGTCCTCCTCCTGGCTGACCATGACATGGATAACCTGTGTGTGATGGTGAGGTGCTGCCACAGGGCATGCAGGAGGGGACATCCCACACCTAGGAAGTGGCCCTAATCTGTGGGAACTAATCTATGGGCAGAATGTCATCCAAAATTGTGGAAAAGCAGCTAAAATTCTAGCCATATACACTCTGGTTGCTGAGTGAGCTTTGTGCCAGCTCGATGTGACAAGTGCCAGTCTAATGCTGACTTTGCTGAAAAAGGATGCCTTAAGAGCTGTTTAGTATTTAACATAAAATTTAGCCACCCCTGGAGTAGGGATGCGTGCATCTCCCACACAGAATCAATCAGATTTCACCCCAAATCAACTGTGTAGAGGCATACTCTGTGGCAGTTTCCTCATGTTCAGGGGACCTGGAGTCAGTAGTAGCTCTTCCATTGGTGCAGTGAGCAAAAGTGAAGAGCTGAGTCCTCCTCTGCAGTGCTTTAACTCACTGTTCTTTTTCTTATGGTTATTATTTTAATTGAAGTTTTATACAGTAACAATTATGTTTGTATCATACCAGCAGATATTTACTCATAGCATAGTATCATTGTACATTGTACATAACATAGTATCATTGTACATTGTTTGCATGCTACCAGCAAATATTTACTCATAGCATAGTATCATTGTACAAGCAACAAAATATAAAACTAAAACAATAAACTCAACAAGCACACAACACCAAGGTGAGTGCAAAAGTTCTACAAACACACAATTGCACTTAAGAGAGCTGGTGCAGAAGAGGCTATCTCTGTGCATATGGCCTTGTTAATTGCCAGGAGCAATGTTTCCCAACTATGGACGTACACAAATATTCATAACATTCAAAATTTGCACAAATTTGACCAAATTCAGACTTTCCAAATTCAAATTGAATGTTGGCACATTCAGACTGACGTTCAAATTTGAATCTAATGTTTTGATATATTCATACGAAGCTTCATTATGGATTTGTATGGGATTCATATGGGATTCATATGCAATCTGTACTGAATTTGAATCCTACTACATTTGAAGAGATCTATTCAAACAAATACGAATTGTCTTGCATTCAATTCAATACATCCCTATTCCCAACTTGGTCAAGGATGGGAGGGGGAAGGAATGCAAAAACAGCCCTTGTGGTCAAGATCTACAGCTAGATGAGGTTAAGGCATCGTTTTGGGTGCCCTATCCTGGTTGACCCTTCATCCAATGTGGATGAAGTATGATTGGAGTGGTAGAGTCTGTTCTAGTCTGCACTAGTGTATGAATACCAAATTCTTATTCTAGAATTGGTTTCAGAGTAAGCCCCAACATGGGATAGACCTTTTTAAAAATTGTGTGTGGATGCAGCCTTAGTTTTCTGTTACTTTGACTTACTTTTTCTACCATATGAGTAACCAGAACTGGTTTATAACTTCTTTGTAGGCCTTCAAAACTGTTTCAATGAGAAGTTCATAAGTGAAGTTAGATGATGCTTTCTGAGATCCCTACCAAATAGAGCCTGATGTAAATTCTTTAAAGATATATATATGTCAGTTGGTCAGGAATAATTTTTAGTTGGCTCTGTGGATAAACAATTGCAAAGAGTTAAAAGAGACAATTTGGTCTACGTTTTGAAAAATCAGAAGCCTTTAGGATAAAAAGTAGGGATACTTTAGAAACTTGGCAAAGTATTGGAATCTGCACAGCAGTAAAGAGTAGATAGCAAGGAAAGACCTTTGCTTGTGAGGGTTGGTAACAGAGAAAAATAATAGCATGAAGTGAAGAATTTACACATCTTGGGAGCCGGTAGAGGTATTGACAGTTGGCAGCCTGAGAGATGTTCGTGTCTTACATGCCTGAGGGCTGTAACACCAAAAACAGAAAAGACCTAGAGGAACAAAGGAGCTAGAAATAGTATTTTGTTAAAGACAGAAGTTGGTACAAAGTTTAACAAACTTTGTATAAAAGAAAAATATAATTAAATGGGAGACATACTAATTCCAGTATTATGGAAGCCATAGGCAACATCCATGTACGTGCTTGGTCCGCACCAAAGGTGAACTGCCTCGATGAACTCCAATGTCCTTGTATCTTTGAGCATCACAAATTGCTGACGTCTTGCCACTTTTCCAGAGCTCTGAAGGAGGGCAGTGTGGAGCCCTACAGCAGCATTTCCTTAGTGGTTTCAGGCCCTCAGATTTTTGTCTGAGGCTCAGTCACCACCACAGTGGCTACCAGGTGTCCTGCCATCAGTTCTTTCTTACACATGGAGCCAATTTCTGACACCATATCCAATTCGTATGTCAAAAGTAATACTTAACAGAATGAGGGAAAATAAAATGGTAGATAGGGTAGAGGGAATCCTCTAATAGAAGAAGGTTAAATGGTTAGGGCTTTGTGAGTCTAGAAAAAAGGCATTTGAGGTTGCATCCACACCAGGCAAACATAGCACTCAGTGAGGACCTGTAGGGTGTGGCATTCACACACTCTAGATGTGCAGTGACTGCATTTTGGAAGGCTAGCAAGCATCCTTGGAGGTGTGCTTCTGGAAGAGTGCAAAGAACAATTTTGAAGGCACTTATTATCCTAAGCTACTCACACCACTACTGCTCCTCAGCTTTGATATTTGCAATGGGTGAGGCAGGAGGCATCCTATAGGGGGAGGACACTGGAGGACAGATATAATTAACATCTCTAAAGTTATACCTGGTGTGAAGAGCCTGGATAAAGAGAATATTTGGAGAGTCAACACAAAGTATCCCCCTGACACCATAACTACAGGGCTTAGTTTAATTTTGAATTCATGACCATGAGATGTGGTATTGGCCACAATCTTGCAAGGCTTCAAAAGAAAGCTTAGAGCTGTTCCTGGTGAAAAGAACTACCAATGGCTACTAGCACTGATGTCTGTGTGACTTAAACTTTTTAATATATATATATATATGAATATATATATATTCATTACAGTTCAAAGTTATACACATACAGATCTATAAAACTGTTACAACCACTGACAATATCTCGACCATTAATGATGACTCATTATTCCATGCATTTTCTTATCATTTGTAATATAATCTTTCCAGAAAGATACAGTGGTACCTTGACATACGAGTTTAATTCGTTCTGTAACCTTGCTCTTATGTCAAATCGCTCGTATCTCAAAGCAATTTTCCCATTAATCCATTCCAGCTCCCAAAACACCACCTCTGTTGTTTTTGTTATGTACTGTACTGTATTTACATACTCGTATCTCAAATCTTGCTCTCATCTCAAAGCAAAATATCACTCGCTCGGCGGCTTGTATCTCAAAACACTTGTATGTCAGGGCACTTGTATGTCGAGGTACCACTGTACTTATTTCTTCTATTTGGTACAACTTCGAATAAAAGATTGCTTATGTCTTTGCATTTATTCTAAACATTCTATTCAGTTTTATTCCAAATTTCCTGAAAAATTTTCTCACAGATTTGCAGTGCTCTCACATATGTATATCATATTCTCTTTCCTTGAAACAGAATGGATACAATTCTGTCAGTGAGTTAACTGGTGTTAAGTACCATTTATATGTCATTTTCATCCTCATCTCCTTAATTTTAGGATTTTCTGCCCATTTTCTGCTCAGCTATTTTGCTCCATTCTGCATCAGATAGTCTTATAGCCATGTCTATTTGAAAATTGTTTTTATACACAGTAGAGATTGTTCAGTATTTCTTTCAGTAATTCATATATTTTAGATGTTGATTCTTTAGGGTTTGCCTCATACTTACTCTCCAGTTTTTCAAAAAGGGCTAAGTTCCTCATTGCCATCACTTTATCTGTTGTTTCATTAAGGAAAGCTAACAGAGCTTCAAAAGTAATCCAATGATTCTTATGTAAGTGTTGTAAACTCCTAATTTGTTCTATCTTAATCACCCCACTCACTGCATTATAGTAATCTTTCAATTATGAGTATCCGTTTTGTTCCATTTGGGTCCAGAACTCTATTGGAAACCTGTTTATCGACTCTGGGCATGCCTTAAGCATGATAATTGGTGATATGGTTGGTATTAAATAATGCCTTTTTCTCCAAATGTGCACAGTTGTACTCATTATTATTAATTATATGTGTCTCTTCTCTTTTTTAGATCATTTATTAACAGACTTCCTTTGATCTTATAGGTCATTTTTCCTTGTATTTATCCACATGACATTCTTACTGTTATAACTATATATAATTTTTGTCAATCTAAATGCATCAAAATATAACCAAATATTTGGAGAAACTGACCTATAAGATCAAAACTAAAACTAAAACTACTAGAGCTGCCTAGTATAGCCAGGCATGGTCCCTTTGCACCTCTTCTGGGAAAAGAGAGCATGTGTAGCAAACAGTAGCAAACAGTAGCAAACTGCCCATGGCAACCGTGCTATAGCGAAAATGAAGGAATTGTCTATTATAGGGTGTTTTTCCACTGTCACTAGAAGTACCCATTAAGTACCTATTAATGGGTACAAAAATGCCATTACGTACCCATTAATGGGTACTTAATGGGTACTTTTCGTGACAGTGGAAAAACACCCATAGAGGTGATCACACGTTGCAAGGTATGGATGCATGAACTACTCCACACGTTCACTGGCCATCACACTAATAAAGGTGTGAATTGGCCCTGATATGTATTAAAACTGATCCCATTAGAGTGCTTTCTCAATATATTCTGCCTACATCTCTCATAGATCCCAAGGAATGTGGGATACACAGTAAAATCTGTAGAGGTACATCATATTGGCTACTCTTACTTTCTTGACATGCTTGGAGGAAGCTGATTATCTAGACCAGTGGTTCTGAACCTATGGGTCGCGACCCTTTTGGGGATCAATCTACCCTTTCAGAGGGGTTGTGACGAGTCTCCTGCCACCCCTCCTGCCACCTTCCCAGCTGCCCTGCCCCCATGGCTGGGGGTCTCCACAACATGAGGAACTGCATTAAGGGGTTGCAGCATTAGGAAGTTTGAGAACTGCTGATCTAGACCCATTTCAATCTGGCTTCAGGCCCGGTTACGGCGTGGAAATTGCCTTGGTCACCATGGTTGATGACCTTCTCCACGAGAGAGACAGAGGGAGTGCAACCCTGTTGCATCTCCTGGACCTCTCAGCAGCTTTTGATACCATCGACCATGGTATCCTTTTGGAAAGGCTACGGAGTTTAGGAATTGGAGGCAATGTGTGGCATCAGGAGATTTGGAGTGAGGCGCAATCAATATGCAGATAATACCCAGCTCTAAATTGGTGCACTACCATTATAATTTAATATGATTCCTCCATACGCCATAATTTGGACTATAATTTAAACAATTTTTTTGAGAGGAGAAAGAATCGTAAGATGATAAAGATGCAAAGAACTAAATGCTCATCATTTTAAATTAAATTATTGAGATCTTTTCATTAGCTCCCTAATCGCCAACAATATTTAGTACCAACAGCATTCTGGTCTTGCACATTTCCAAGCAATTAAATTATTTCTTTGGCCTTTCGGTGACTTATGAAGCCTTATATTTTACTTAATATTAAAGTCAGTGATGTCAAACTTTTTTAAAAATATAATTTGAGGACGTATCTGTTTCTCATAAGACTGACATTTTCAACCGTATTCCTGGTATTTCTATTCCCTCCAAGAGGTTTTCTGTGTGGAAGAAAATTGATAGGTGATCTTTCCAAGCAAGGGTTTCATTAGCAACTGAAGATGATAGACGGAATAATTAAACAGGCTTACAGGTATGTGAAGCATTCTATCATGTCCCCCTAATTGAATGATTCTATGGGAAGTGAAATCCTTGATGGATCCACTTTTATTTTATAGTCATGTTGCCTTGCACAATAAACAATATCTCTTCTATGTTATTTGCGAGTGAGTGGCATCCAGTAAAGGGTCCAAAGTGCTAGGCATGGGTTCACTTCTAGGGAATTATTCTATTTGCAAATGTTCCCCCCTACCCCCACCACCACTTTTTTCCTTTCTTTTTTTACAAGAGGTGAATAAAAGATTCAGAGCACTTGGTTTTCCATTGTCTAAGAAGTCTCCATTAGGAATGTGCACAAATATTCATAACATTCAAAATTCATTGACCAAATGAGGAGCCCTGCTGGATCAGGCCATAGCCCATCTAGTCCAGAATCCTGTCCCACACAGTGGCCTACCAATTGCTTATGGTCATCTCAAGCAGAAGACGAGGGCAAAACCTTCACCTGCTCTTGTGGCCTTTAGCCTGGAGAATTTACCAAGCCATCAATTTTTTTAGCCATTGATATACCTATCATTCATGAATTTGTGTAACCCTTCCTTAAAGTCATCTAGGCTGGTTGCTGTTGCCACCTCTTCTAGCAGCAAATTCCATAGCCCCAAGACCCTCTGAGTGAAGAAATACTGCTGAATACTAGAGCTGTGCACAAATATGCATGGTATTCATTATTCGTACAAATTTATGTTAATAACAACATTTGTAGGCCCTATTTGTCTGTGAATCAGATTTATCCAGCATTCATCAAAGCTTTGTTTGAAGCTTCAGCTGAGATCAGATCTCTCCTTGGCCTCCTGCCCCTCCATGGCCTACCTTCCCCCCTGAGGCCTACCCATCCCTTACCTTTGGTCGTGCCACTTCTGCCACTGTTCTCTCTCTCTGTAGGCTGACGTAGGCCTTCTGATTCTGTGTGTGCAGCTCCCACCCACATTGCGCGATCCCTGGATGGAGAACTAGGCCTTCAGACCTGGAAGTACTTTTTTGGTGCCTGAAGAGCATCAAAATGACAGTAGATGACATGACCGCAGCAGCCCATTCCACTACCGTATGCTCCCTTACCTTTGTGGAGGGTGAGGTTGTGTCTCCAGGCCCATTTCAGAGCTCTTCAGGTGTCAAAACATCACTTCCGGGTCTGTACATACAGCCCTCCATAATCCCCAGATGGAGAACTCCGTGTGCAGAACCGGAAGGTCTGTTCCTGCACCCGAACAGCACTGAAATAGCCCCAAAGATGCTACTGTGGCCTCCATTTATATTTATTTATTTATTTATTTATTTATTTATTTATTTATTTATTTATTTATTTATTTATTTATTTATTCATATTTACATTTATATGCCGCCCCATACCCAAGGGTCTCTGGGTGGCTCACAACATTTAAAAACAGACATTTAAAAATTTATATCAGCCATAAACTCAGAAACAAAAGATAAGGAGGTGTGGTGGAGTGGAAAGGGGGTGCAGTCATGTCATCCAGTGTTATTTTGGTGCTCTTTGAGCACCAAAACAGCACTTCCAGGTCCACAATCCCAGATGGAGAGCTGCGCGCGCAGACCCAGAAGTGCTTTTTTGGTGCTGAAGAATACAAAAATGGGCTTAAAGATGCATCTGCATCCTCAGTAAAGGTAAGGGAGCATGTGGTAGTGGAACAGGGGGCTGCAGTCACTTTGTCTGCTGTCATTTCAGCACTCTTTGGTCACCAAAACAACACCCAGGTCTGCATGAGCAGCTCTCCATCCAGGGATAGCGATCCCCAGATGGAGAGCTGGATGCACAGAACCAGATGTGCTATTTTAGGCAGGTTCCAGACAGCACCTGGTGCTGGCAGCTGGTGAGTGGGAGTGGGGTTCAGGAAGGGAGGAGTGTGTGTGGGTTGAATTCATTTTGTTCAGAAACATTTGCTTGAATATTCAGGCATGAAGCCAAACCTTGGCCAAAGCTATATATTTCCACATCTGATTTGCATCGAATGTGTGAAATTGGCTTTGTGCACATCCAAACTGAATACACATGGCACAGTCATATTCAAGTGATAAAAGTAGCACCTTGATGGATGTTGTTGGTGAGAAACAGGCCTTTTCTGTGCTGGCCCTTATTCCAGATTATATCCCAGAGTAGGGACCTGTCATACACATGCCAGTGCAGACTACAGAAGGCCCCACATAAGGCCTGCTGTACTCCACACCAGCGTGCAGATGGCAGGTCCCTACTCTGGGATATAATCTAGAATAAGACCAGTGTAGGAACATCCATTTTTTTTCTCCAAAACTTCAGCAGCATGCCTTATACCCCATGTTCTGGAAGACTGATCCACCCTATCCAAGCTTGCTTAGTTCTATGACAATGACAATGAAATGTGCATACTTCCAAGTCTATTTCTTTACCAAAGAATCTTAGTTTTTTTGTAACTTTTTTATTTTTTTTTTTGTAAAAAAAGAATAGGTTGCAAATGAGTCTCACACAATCTTAGGTTGTAATCAGACATGGCAATAAAAAAGCACCTTTGTGCCAGCTTACAGAACTCTTTGAGGTGGAATTGTTGTTCACACTACAGTCTGCTCCTCCCCAGTTCTTTTGAACATGGTGTGCTACAAAACATGGATGGAGAGAAGGCTTGGGAAAACAAGGGCCACACACTGTCTCCCTGGAGCACCCCTTTTGTTATGTATGAATACAGCCTTAAAGGCTACCAAATCTATTGTTTCCTTTGGGCCTATTTCTGATTCATATTTGTTTTATTACACATACATTTCTTTTGTACTGCTTCTGTTTCGTTCTGATTTTTCTTTTTTTTAAAAAGCCCAAATGCATGAATACTTTGATTTACAGCACGCACTTTGGATGTATGAGAATTATATAGCAACATCCAAAGATATATGAAAACTGTAGGATAATTATGTTCAGATTCATATCCTTACAAGGGAAATGCAAATCGGGCTTGTTTGTATAAAAATGAGGGTTGAATAAAAAATTTGCAGCATCTTGGCTTCCAGCCACATTTTTTTTTCTCTTTCAGGAGTATGTTATGATCACCAGAGGTTAGGTGAGAGTGTAAAGAGAGTTGGGATTGGTATGAATAAAGGGTGATTCTACCTTTTTCCTTCCTTTTTTCCTGGTTCCTTTGGCGATGGCTTCATCTGCATCATCTGAGACTTATATTTTTGAAGTGTCATTACTGCCCAGTGTATTATAGTCACAACACAGCTTAATGAGTGAGAAAGGCAGAGGGCAGAGACAACCTCCAGCTCAGCTGAATGTTCACTTGGCAGTAGAGGTTATTTTAATAAATGCATCACTTTCAGCTAAGATTTCACCATCTGTTCGTGGCTCCTACCTATAAATGCAAAAGGAGTATGATTCGCAAGTGTGCCATAAAAGGGGGAAATATACTCGGATAAATGATCTCCCTGCATATGTGTTGTACCTTGGTTATTTTTAAAGCTCACACATGCATCTGGGACTTCTATATGGTAATTGTTTTAATAGCAAAGGGGATACACATAATTATTTTGGAGGACTGTATTTCAGAAGCAAAGCCTGAACGCACATGTTAATGTTTACCTTGCTGTCTAAAATGCATTATGGAATAGTGCTGGGGGTGAATGAGGCTAAAAGACAACCTCTTCTGTTGCTCTAAAATCAGTACCTGTAGGTGTTACTTTGGCCCTTTCTGCACTAACCTCTAGATCCAGATCCTGAGTGTCCTGATACACACATTAATACAGATCAAGGAGGTCCTGCCCTCTGTTAGTATGGATCCATCTGCACGAGAAGGAACCAGGTCCAGACTTAGAGGCCCTTAATCCAGATCTGTTGCAGACCTGATATAACAGGTCTGTAACCAGACTGAGGAATGTAATCCAGATCATGGGGGTGTGCTGACGATAAACCTTCATGATCTGGAAATACTGGGAGCTGTGACTCAATGATGTGCCAAAGTGAGCTGCCCAAAAGCATACGCCCCAAGCCCCGAGGCTAGGAAATTTCACTCTTAGCCATTGAGGGGGGAGCAGCTTCAGGAGGCTTGGACCAGAAAAATGCTGCCAGTGCAGATGGCATTGATTTGGCCTATGATCCAGATCAGTAGATTAGATGAATCTGTGACAGACCAGGAAAGGGATTTTGGGGTTCTGGTGGACAGCTCAGTGAAAGTGTTCGCCCAGTTAGCAGAAGCAGGGAAAAAAACAAATTCATT
Organism: Aspidoscelis tigris stejnegeri; assembly: GCA_023333525.1. Lineage (NCBI taxonomy): Eukaryota > Metazoa > Chordata > Lepidosauria > Squamata > Teiidae > Aspidoscelis > Aspidoscelis tigris. Next base: position 80,978,884 of record JALMGA010000002.1, on the reverse strand, counting down.
GCTAGCGGTAATTAGGAAGGGAATAGAAAGTAAGTCAGCGCGCATCACTCTGCCTCTTCATAAATCTATTGAGAGGCCACATTTTGACCATGTATACAAATCTGGTTACCACACCTCAAAAAGTATATTGTGGAACTGGAAAAAAGGCAGAAAAGGGTAATCAGAATCATCAATGGCTAGAGCCTCTCTTACAAATAAATGGATTACAGCAAAGAAGTGACCTTATCCAAGCATATAAAATCATACGTGGTGTGGAAAAGGTGGATAGAGAAAAATACTTTTTTTTACACAACACTCCATTCAGTAATAGGCAGGAGAGTTGGGATAGACAAAAGGAAATATTTTTCGGTGTGTGTGTGTCATCTGTCTATGGAATTTACTACCGGAAGATGTGGTGACAGCAACCAGTATGGTTAGCTTTAAGAAACGGTTACACAAATTCGTGGACAACAGTTGTATCAATGGCTAATAGAATTAATTAGGTCCCACCTTTAGGTAAATGAGACAGGCAGGATGCCTCTAAAGTCTATTTGCATGGAGTCAAGAGCAAGTGAAGGTTTTACCTTAATCTTTTGCTAAAGAATACCCAGGAGCAATGGGAGGGGAGTCATTGTATGAGACAGGATGCTGGACTAGGTGGGCTGTGGCCTAATCCAGCAGAGCTCCTCTTATGTTCTTAAGATAGTTTGCTTGCTTGACGTTATCCATAAATGTGCAGTATCAAGGGCAGGACAATGCCATGGAGGTGCCATTCAGTAATTCCAGCTTGGTTTGAGTGGGAAAGAAGGCAAATAAGGGCATAGGCACCAAGGCGGATAGGCAGATGCAAGAACAATACTTTGTATGGTGTGATCCTGCAATATAGTATATTACTAACAACACTGAATAAACTGGCCATGACTAGGGAAGTGCACAAATATTCATATTATTCATTATTTGTACAAATTTGGCCGAATTTGGACATTTGAATTCCAATTGAATGCAGAACATTTGTACGAAGCTTCGTTGCATTCATGAACCTGGGAGGCAGGAAAGCGGCTGCCCCGGTCCCATCTGCAACAGATCCAGAGTGGATCTGAAGTGCACTGAAAGTGGATTCAAAGTGGATTGAGGGCAGATTTGACACATTCTGAGTGGATATATATATATGGGATTCCTATCTAACATTTGTTATCGAATTCATATGGAACATTCTTATCAAATTGAATCCTACAGCATTTGAAGGGGATCTGTTTGAATGAAAACAAATTTTCTTGCATTTGATTTGATATGAATGGAATGGAAAAAAACATTCGTGCACATCCCTAGGCATGAGAGAATCTTTGGCAACCTTCTGATGTAGGTGAGAAAGGGGCATCCGAGGGAAAGCAGTTGTGCGCTTTGTGCACCTGTCTCCCACCCACACTAACTATGGGCCCTTTCTGCACTTACCTCACTTAATTCATATTAGCTAGATTTGAATTAGCTAGATCTGGATCAACCAGAGGCAGAGGTATCTGCGTTGAGTGGGGTTGTACAACAGCAAATGTGTGCTGAGAAGTGTGCTAGCATAGACGTAGACCACATTTATTGGTCTATCACTAATCCAATTCTGATTTGGGTCTATTCTGCTCCCATGCAGACAATTTGTTCTTAGCAGCTCCTTCATCCAGAATGACAAGTAAGTGCAGAAAGCACATATGAAGCTGGATAATGAAAGCTTCTGCCTGGGACCATTAAAAGATGTGCAGGAAATGACCTTCAGAAATCAGCCATTCCATGAATTTCCCTTTGAAGTGCTCTGTGGGCCTCATTGGTGCAGGTGTAGATACAGGTGGTTCTCATATCCCTTGAGTTTCTTTTCAGGTGTCCTTTTGCTGTGCAAGCATCTCAACATCATTTGGCTGCTGGGAATAGAAGACAAGGACAGATGGGTTATCCCACATGAACAGGTCCTTAGATATTTCTGGCTTTCTGATTCTCAGGTTTCTATTAGCTCTAGTGCCCTTTGTTTTGTTTTTGTTTTTAATCACAAAGAGAAGACGACTGTAAATCCTAACATAAATATATTGCATACTCTTTGTTTTCCATTTTACAGAGATGGGAGGAGTATAGATTGCTTCACCATTATTTAACCCAGATAATGGATATGTGCGCTGTTTGGCCTCACTCTTTTACCGCAATTCTCCACTTGTGTCATGTCACATAATGTCTTTTGGTTGTTGCTGTAACATCTTCCTTCCTTTTGACAGGTAATTTAGAAAGCTTGCCACATACAACTGACTGGAAACTGACTCCATGAGGTGTGAAAATGAATGTGAGAGATAATGCAGTTTGAACAAATCAGTGTTTAGCTTTCCTACTGCCTGTGAACCACTAAATAAACATTTGGCACAAATTCCCATCAAAATTCAGGTGCATCTCAAAAGCAATCTGGCTTTTTGCATGGAAAAAAATTACTCCCTCTCTTCTTTTATAACGTTTACTGAATATTTGGAGTTTTTTAAGGATTATGTAATAGTAATAGTTGTTCAGTCATGTCTGTCCCTTCATGACCCATTTCTGTTCTCTACTGTCCCTCAGAGTTTGCCCAAGCTCAGGTTTACTGCTTCTATGATACTATGGGGGAATTCACACTTACCTTGGTAGTGAAATGTGGTCAGCTCCGAGAGACACCATATACATGCCACAGACCTGTTTCTGCTCCAGAAATGGCTCTGCATGTCCCAGAGCATCCTGGAGCTTGTCATGTGCAGTGCAAGTATGGAGCACTAAAATGTACTCCATAGAGTACTCCGCAGTACTCTGCAGCCCTGTGATAGAGTGTTGGACTCTTATCTGTTAGTCTCCTGGTTTGATTCTGCACTCCTCCATGAAGCCAGCTGGGTGACCTTGGGCTAATAACAATTCTTTTTCTGAGATCTCACAGACCGACCTATCTCACTGGGTGTCTATGTTGTGGGGAGAAGAACAGGTTTGTCAGCTGCTTTGAATCACCTTAAAGATGAGAAAAGTGGGGCATCAAAGCCAAGTCTCCTCCTCCTCCTCCTTCACTTTATCAACTGACTTGTATAAAGCACACCCAGAATTATCACACATTGTTTAGACAGATTGGGTTGCTATTGGTGTATCACCCATGCCACAGCCCAGCAGGATCCCTGATTGAGCTGATGGAATTGCTGAGTGGGACAGCCTGCCGGTCTTAGAAGAGTTGTACTGACTGCCAATTTACTACCGAGCCCAATTCAGAGTAACTTATAAGACCCTAAATGAGTTGGGCCTCAAATATCTAAAGGAACACCTTCTTGCATATCAACCTTAAAATCTGGCGGCCTTCCTGGTTGTCCTGGTAACCCTCAGTAGTAAAAGGGGTCAGCACCCAGGAGAGGGCCTTCTCAGTGATGGCCCCTAGGCTATGGCATAGTCTCCCCCTTGAGGTGTGTCGGGCACCTTCACTATATACGTTCAGGAAGGCAGTGAAGATCCACCTTTTTGCCTTGGACTTTGCTTAAATTGGAATATATTTTCTTTCCCCGCTTTTCAGACACTCTTACTGTTTTAATGTATATTGCCATTGTTTTAATATATGTTTGTTTTTAAATGTTGTTACCCACCCTGAGACCTTCGGGTATAAGGCGGGTTAGAAATATAAACAAATAACAAATAAACAAATAACTCTCCTGTGTGACAATACAGTAGTTCTGGGGGATTTCAACATTCATGGAAAGAGTACTTTTGTAGGACATATGGCTGGGGAAGGCTGTTGTTAGGCAAATTACATGCCTGGTCTAACTGGGCTCATAATAGGGTACTTGATTCAAGTTCTCTGTAAGCTACAACAAGCAGTTGCTGGGAATGGTGATACATGCATTATCATTTTGCACTAATTAACTCTGCACATTTCTCCCTGTAAATCATACACTGAAGCTCATGGGGCTGCTGTCAAACATTTGTACACATGACAAAAGGTTAATTGTTTTGGGAAAGGCATGGGACAGGGCACCTCGATGATTCCATGCAGAAATAAAGCAGATAAATGGATTTTTCTCTGAAAATTCACCTGCTTTGCTTTGAGTGTGCTAGGTATTAATATGTTTTTAAGAAGAGATGAATTCATATTTTAGAAACAAGAAATATGACCCTGGTCACAGCAGAATGTCTGCATAATAATAAGGATTCTGTGATTTCTTTGCAACAATAGGCTTTTAAAAAGTCTATCAGTTTTGACAGAGATGTTATCAGTTAGATTACTGCTTCGATTCTTCTTTGTGAAGGTATATTTCTGTCCTGGTACTAAAACATTGGTTTGATTCAACAAAGGAATAAGTTAATATGCAAGAAAAAGATCTTTCCAGCAAGTACAAGTAGATCTTGGTGGGAGCTGTTTAGATTGCCTTGACCTACTGTGGATCAATACCAAGCTTTTTGCCATTGAATGTGCTGCTGTATTTAATGGGACTACCAGTGAACCAGATTAGGGTTTCCTTAATCCAGATCAGGGTCAGTCAGATGTAGACACAACAAGACCAGTGGGGGTGGGGTGTACATGATCTGTGTTAACATGTGTATATGGTGGCCCAGATGTGAACCAGCATGGACCCTTAAAATTGTACCACAGAAACATAGTTTTTGAACTGCATACAAAAAAGATTATTAGACTTGGATGTGGCTGGGTATAAGATTATTTAGTAACTAGGACCAAACAGAGGGTTCTAAATAAGGATCAAAGAATTTGGATCTTAGTAGTGCTGTCGTTTGCCATGGCTTCATCTCCACCACAAGGCAGAATCTGCCTATCACCAGGCACCCACACTTTTGTATCCTTCTACCCATGACCTTTAAAGCATGACATGTGATTTAAGAAGATTTTAGGCTTGTCCTGAATTTTCGTTTGACCTGAGGCCAGTTCGCACTTGGCCTTGTAGTTTGTGATATGTGAAAATCTGGGCAGGTTCATCTGCACTTGCATGAGGTGTTTTGCAGCCTAGAAATGTCCCCTGCCTGCCTAGATGTTCACCTGTCATAAACTAGCAATGGTGCATGAAATTGTGCACCATATGCGACTTAACGTTCATTGTTCGTGAATAGAAATTTATCTGTCGCATCCATCAATGAGCCTTCACACCATTTCTAGTACAAGGGGTCATTTGAGGTGCCACACTAGTGCACTGGCACTTCAGATGATCCCTGATATGACTGTGTGTGCACAGAGCATCATTGTCGCCATAGTGATGACAACAGCTCACTCTCAGTCACACAGGGCAGTGCGTTCAAAGTGGCAGCACTCTGGTGGGGATCAGACACATGACCGGTAAGCACACAAGGGTAAGGCTGCCATGTAACAGTGTTCCCTAGGGTGAATGCTAGCAAACGCTAATCTCTTCTGCAGAAACTCCCATGATTTGAACCACCTAGAGAAGCTAAGGTGCTTTGTACAACAAGTCGAAGCTCTTTATGGTACCTAGAGTCTACCCAGGTAATGTGCAGATACGTCCCATAGAAATTCAGCAAGGAAATCACCTGTAGCATTGTCCATACAGGGGCCACCATTACTTTGCTATCTTCTTGGGTGATACCATGTTGCGCTTGTGTGTGAGTCAGTTTCAGAGGCACAGTAAAGCTCTCTGTGCCTGTGCACTGATGTTGCATGCAATTGTGCCATGGCTGTGCTCATGAACATGGCAGTAATGGCAGCTGCTACATGGGTGCAGGTATGTCCTCTGCTCAATTTCACGAGGGTTCACACACACATTTCTTAGCTCTAGGTGCCTTAGAGAGGCTGAACCTGTTGTGTGAAGCACCCAACAATTCTTAGTTTCTCTGCACAGTTCAGTTTTATCAAACAGAAACCTAGAAGGCTTATACAGTGGTACCTCGACATACGAGTGCCCCAACTTACGAATTTTTCGAGATACGAGCCGCAGAGTAAGGGATATTTTGCTTTGACTTAAGAGCAAAATTTGAGATACGAGAAGGCAGCGGTGTGAGGCGAGGGAAGGCTAAGGCGGGGCGACAGCTGTGACACACCGAGAGAAAAAGAAGGCGGCGGCGCGAGGCGAGGGAAAAAGAAGGCAGCTTGCGCGAGGCGAGGGAAGGCTAAGGCGGGGCGACAGCTGTGACGCGCCGAGGGAAAAAGAAGGCGGCGGTGCGAGGCGAGGGAAAAAGAAGGCGGCTTGCGCGAGGCGAGGGAAGGCTAAGGCGGGGCGACAGCTGTGACGCGCTGAGGGAAAAAGAAGGCGGAGACGCGAGGCGAGGGAAGGCTAAGGCGGGGCGACAGCTGTGATGCGCCGAGAGAAAAAGAAGACGGCGGTGCGAGGGAGAGGGAGGGAGGGAGGGAGGGGGTGAGGAAGTGAGGAAGTGAGCGCCAAGGGCAGGCTCAATTTTGGCAGCCTCCGAGGCCTGGCAGCTGCTCCTGTAATCCAAACATAGCAGCTCCAGAAAGACGTAGGGCAAAACATGGAGCTGTTAATGGCTGCTGGCCGCTTTCAGGGACAGAAATTTGGGTGTGGAGCTGGAAGGTGAGGTGGTTTTTTGGGACCCGGAATGGATTAATGGAATTCCATTAATTAATTGCTTTGAGATACGAGTGATTTGACATACAAGCAAGGTTACAGAACGAATTAAACTCGTATCTCAAGGTACCACTGTATACCCTATTTCCCAAAGATATTCCCTAGTCAACATGGTCAGCATTAAGGTATGATTCTGGGCAATGGGAGTTGTAGGCCAACAATATCTGGGGGTTAGGAAACACTGCTTTAAGGAGGTTTCCTCTAGAAACCCTGAACTATGGAGAACTACACTACATTCTTGAGTTGCCTCCAGATATCGCTTTTAAAAATCCATGTCTTACCAATAGGCCAAAGTAAAGTGGTTTGGGGTGGAAAATACCCTGCACCTACAAATTTTACCTTTTTTGTGATGTTGCAATGGCAAGATACTCATACTCGTTCACATACTCAGCCCCAACCTATGGGCTTGGCATGAAGTACATTCTGATGAGTCTGCTCACATTCCTGTGTGAAGGCAGCTACTCATGAGGTCTCGCCCAATCAGCCCATACATTTGAGAAAATCTGCTTAGAGCCACTATTTTTTAAACCCAGTGTATCAGGAGTAAATTGCATAGTTACTGCGGAGAATCAATGAATGTGTTTGTCAGATTTAGTAAATCCGGTTTAGAATAGATCCAGATTTACTAAATCTGGATGCAGGATAGATCTGGATTTATGAAGGTAGATCCATATCTAATAGATACGGATCTACCCCCCCTCCTTCCGCACAGCACCCGCCTCACATCCGTGCTCTGGAGGCCCACCCCCGACCTGCCATGATTGGCTCCTTGGAGCCGAGCATGGCGAGCTGGGGACTCCATTCTCGTGGCTCACCCTCACCCCAGAAGCCTTCCTAGCCCCCCCAGGGGAGAGCACAAGCAGTCCCCTCCTTACCTCTTCGTCGTCGCCCCGATTCTGGCCGCGGGGTCCCAGGAGGCTGTGCGCTTGCGTCCTGCGTGCCTCCTGGTTGGCTAGGGCTGCTTCTGGCAGTGCCTGCCGTCAGGAGGTTTTCTGCACAGGCACGCTGCCCTGGCCAGTTGGTGCGGCTACGCAGAGAGCCTCCTGATAGCAAAGCCTTCTGGGGCAAGGGCGAGCCACAAGGAGCAAATCGTGGTGGGCCGGGGGAGGGCCCTGGGTAGGCACGGTTTCACTATGCAGACGCATCCTAAATGGATGTGTTTTCACAGTGAAACATCCATTAAGACTACCTTGTATGTAGTCAACACCCATTAAGCACATATTAGAGACAGATAGGTGCGGAAGTGGCCGCCCCTATCTGTCTCTAATGGGTACCGCTGTGCGGATGCGGTCTACCCATTCCGTTCTTAATGGGTGCTGCTGTGCAGACACGGTTTCCCACATGTGTGCTTAATGGGTGTTAATGTGCGGATGCTGAGTAGTAAAAGCATCCTAAAAAGGTGCCGCTGTGTGGCTGCATGCTTCCACATGTGTCCTTAATGGGTGTTTAAGGGCATGTGCAGAAGCACCCCAGAGTTTTTTGCCTTGATTGGACACATCCTCAGAAACTGTTGTTATTTCATTTCAAAGGTTGCTTCTGGGTGATTAGGGGGTGAATATTGTGCTCTACTGTTGCAAAGAACCTTGAAATGAAGCCTTCCTTCCTTCTCTGTGTGTGTGTTTTAAAAGGAATACAGTCCTCTTTCAGGTCTTCCTCCTGATTTACAAGGAAGACAGAAGAGGGCAATGTGATAATATATTGGGGGGTGGGCACTGAGCAATGAAAGTGCCTTTCACATGACTTGAGGCCATCAACCAAGGGCTGTGTGAATGTTTGAAACAGTGGCACTTGCCCTAATGGACCATCAACTTGAAACCAGTTAAGTTAAGGTTAACCATCATCAAGGAGAAAACCATCTGTTTTACTAACCTCACAACAAGGAGAAACAGAGCAACATTTTTAGCAGATTAATTTGAAAGACATTAAATTCCCCCAACCCCCATCTTTCCTTTTTGTTAAAGGAAGGTTAACTTATTTCAGGCAGCTGCTCTGAAATCTTTATCTTGGCATATGGGCAAAATAAAATATTGTCAGAAATGATATGTTGCTAGTGGGGGGAAATGAAAAAAAAACTTGACCTTGGTGAAAGTGTCAAAGCTCTCCTGACTTCAGCAAGGTTTCTGATTGCATGTGACTGGGATCATAGATAACCGGGAATGGCTGATCCCACCAGTGACAAATCAGTGTGGGAAAAATACCCCTAGCAGATTAACATAATTATGTCTAAAGAAACTGACAAAATGCATATGACTGTTACACAGGGATCTGAATTCGCCCAACAGCAAGCAACTGTCAAAATTATTTTTCTTCACTTAGGCTGGAGAGAAATTAAAATCTGCTGCTTAAAAAAAAGGAGGCACATGAAAATGAGAAATCTGTGGAGACATGTTCAATAGATTTCAGTATTTATATCTCATTATGTTAATTTGGATACATTTAGCTTTGATGGGATGTTGACGATGCTATTTTTGTGATTAAGGGAGGGGGGGAATGGTATCTCCTGTATCTCAGGAATTTTTCTCAGAAATAAAGGGCTGTTTACTTCTTTAACATTCCGCCCACAGATTATAGAATTTCTACTGCATGTCCCACTAAAGACAGTCTCTATTCATGTCTTGTCTGTTGTACACCTGAACCCAGTCTATATTAAGCTAAGTTTTTCCTGTTGCTCAAGCTACAAAAGCATCATATCCAACTGCCCATGGAGCACTTGAAGGGGGACTGGGGCCTTTTGTCAGCCGCTCTGGACTCCACCTGGTATCAGCTACACCAGAGACCATAAAGGACAACTGCTTATGGCTTTCACTTGCCAGAAGCCCTCACAAGGAGGAGAACCTTGCCGTTTCTCCTGGGGGGTGGTCTAGTGGTGGCAGCCTAGACCTGTCTGCCCTCTGGATGACTCTCCAGCTTGGATGGGCACAGACATCTTGGAGGAAGTGATTCTTTGTGGGACTGGGGCCTTTGGTTAGATGATCTCTCTGTGTGTGTTTGGCTTATTTTGCAATGTTTTGTGCAATTTTTATAATGTATTTTTATTATAATGTTTCACTTATTTTGCATTGTATATTTTGTTTGTTGTAAATAGGGATGTGTGCGCAAGCATGCTGGCACCTCAGATGAACCCCAAGTGCAGTCACGCAAAGCACCGTGATCAAAATGGTGGCACGTGGCACGTGGCAGTTAGGCTGCCATGTGCTAGCATTCCCTAGTGCAAACCGGTCCAACAGGCAGGAAGCCAAGTGCAAAAGCTGCATCTAGATGTCAGTTACTTATTCCTATGCATTTGGATATTATTGAATGAAGCAAGAATATTCTGGAATACCCATGCATTATTCTGGAATATCGGAATATAGCAGAATAAATTATCAACATCTGGGTTCAACTATGTGTCATATGAAGACTTGTGTTTCATGTGTGCTGAGGCAAAAGGGTTATTTCTGTATGTTGTAAAGTAGCGCTATAAACTGCTACATCAGGGAAGTCAACATGATGTTCTATCAATGTGATTGGCCTTCAGCATAGTTCCAGTCAAGGGAATTATAAAGCAAGAACATCTGGAAGATACCAATTTGACCATCCCTGCACTGGACATTAAAGCACTGAAATGCCAGATATAATAGAATCCTTTATTTTGGATGTTTGCTTTTGAAAGATAACCTGAGCTGAAACTTCAGGCTTTCTTTCCCTGCCCTATTTTTTTTTTAAGCCTACCAGAAAAGACTTGTGGTGTCATGGTTTTCTGACAATCTCTTATTGTGATTCTTAAAAAATAAAACAAATCCAAGACAGTGTTCAGTCTAGATCATAAATTAGCATTTGGATCCTAATAATTTGCACCTCAGATTCTACGTCCATCAAATTTTGCATCACTTTTGAAGTATGAGCTTAGGATTATGCCTGTGGTGATCTTAATATACAGACTTAACTTCATGTTTGATTTAAGAAGTGAGTATATCTATGTGTAGATATCAGGCACAGCTACTCTCCTCTGTTCTATATAAGTTTTTATAGTTTTCTTCTTTCAGGCTAATTATGAAGCTAATGAAACATACCGTGGGCAAAGAGTATAACCATGAAGAAACAATAACTATTTATTAATCCAACAATAAATAATATTTAACTGAAACGTATCTGTACTGAATCTCATTAAGTCACAGCCTGGGCATGCAAAATGTAGTTAAAGTACAATCCATAAGGTTAAACACATTGATTAAGAAACAGGCCATAAACTTTACTTCTGCAGCAGTTACATTGTGTCAGTTCCAACTTGTTAACTACATTGCCTCCTTGGCTGTTTCCACACTTACCAATGTCCATGGCCCCACAGTGAGGCCCTGCATTTGATGAAATGGTGGACTGGGATACAATGCCAAAATGGGGCTCTATCCCAGTCCCACTGTGGACCTCTTTGAAGAAGTCCACAAGGAGTCTATATTCAGGACAGTTAAGTTGTGGGGAATGTCACAAGGGTCCACTTTAAGCAGTGCACTAAGTACCCCCACTGGAAGTGGCACCAGGAATTGACATGCTGCTGAAGTGAACCCTCCTGGCAGCTTTTGAAGGCTCCACACTGACTTTGAGGGCTTCAAAGCTGGCATCCAGGACCGTGCCATGACAGTCTCTCCAGACACTCCTTAGAGTGGGTTAGTGTTAGTGTGCTCCGTTTTAGCTTGCACTGTCCATGTAGTGAGGAAAGAGACCTTGATCTGACAAACTATATGTGGAGGAAACCCTCATCATCATTTATTTATTTGTTTACATTTCTATCCTGCCTATATCCTAAGGTTTCAGGGCAATGAAAACGCAATATACAATTAAAACGTGATTAATTATAATCCCAACTAACATTGGCAGCTTTTGCATATTTCCTATGGCACATTTGGTCTGCTAGATGAGTGTTGTATTCATATGGACCCACGTTCATCCCACTGGCATGCTGCCCTAGTCAGAGCTGAGAAAGAGATCTGAGAGCTCTTACCTCAGCTTGCCATTCATGGCCCTGCTGCTGCTGTGTTGCCACCACTACACAAGGATATTCACGTTTCCTTAGTTGTCTCTACCATCAAGGAAATGGCCTATGTTTTTTTTTAATTTTATAAAATTAAATATGTACTCCTGTGGCCCTCAAGTTCAGAGCTGGGGGGAACATCATCACTCACTCACTCACTCACTCACTCACTCACTCACTCACTCACTCACTCACTCACTCACTCACTCACTCACTCACTCATTCATTCACAGCTCGAAAAGTATTACACCTGTAGCAGTCTTCCCCCCATGTGGATCATACATTTGTTAAACCAAAAGCCATTGCTGTTTACTGATAATTAAGATACATTTTCTGCACTTATTGGTGCTGACCTGGCCCATGCATCCCCACATGTCATGTGAGCATTCCATCACCACCACCCCCATTTCTGAAGGCTGCCTATGAGTGTTGGTTTTCAGTAGCATACTATGATGTAATTAATCAGATCTACCTTAGATCTGGTTTAAGGTCCTTCTCTCCCTCCCTCTAAAGGCCATTTGTAGGAAGTTGAGAGCAGGTGAAGGTTTCATATACCTGTCCTGTTTGAGAAGTACAAGTGGTGGGCCACTGTGTGAGATGGGATGCTGGACTAGGTGGCCATTAACCTGATCCAGCAGAGCTCCTCCTAGGTTCTTAGATAATCTTAGATAATCAGTTTCCCACCTTTGAAGTTTGTTGAGGTGTGTGGCATAAAGACACTGACTTTGGACTGACTCCTGAGCTGGTTATTGAAACACTGATTGAATGTGTTGCCTGCATTTGTTTCTGTCATCCATATTCAATCCCTAAAGAAGCCTTTGTGGGCTATTGGTAGCTGCTGGATCCTTCCTGCACTTTACCACCAGCCTTACATCTTGTGGCAATGAATTTGCAAGGTAAATTGTATGCTGTCTATGAGAAACAGGACTTGCCTGTTGATTAAACGTGCTGCTTCTTAATTCTGTTGGGTAACCTTGAATTCTTTTATATATGAATATGTCAAAACAGTTCCTTGTTTCCATTTTGCAGTGTTGATTAAGCTTGTTTAATCATGTTGATTAAACAGATGTTATGTCCATGCTGATGAAGTCGCTCTTGTTTACAGAGCTATAAAGTACATGAAATAAAATGCTTCACATGGGGTCCTTTAAAAAGAAAGGATTTCCATCATCCATTTCATTACAAACATAATATCCAAAGCTTTACAGACAGTATATCCAGGTGGTATTACTAACCTCCTTTCTGACTCAATCTTATTCTAGTGACAGAACATGAAAACGGAGAAATAGCTAACACCAAAAAAGCTGCTTCTCTCTTAAGTGCCGCCATCTTATTAGTTCATACCAATTTGCTTCAAAACTCACTGTGAAAATTGTGGCTTAGAAAGAAAGTATGATATGAAAGCAAAGTGTTTGTCACAGCAACTTTCTGTGACAAAGTCTGTGTCTTGCGTGACTCCACTCCAGTCTTTATCATCTGCCATCAAGGCCCTTCAGCTGTTTACACTTTGCAGCCTCGCGGGAAGAGAATCGATGCATTAAAAAAGAAACAAAAGCAACTTAAGCCCACATCTCTGACTTACCTTTGAAGGTGTCCACTGAAGGTGATCTCCACTCTTGGTGGCAGTGGGCACCCCTCAGTGATGACATTGGCACCTTTGCCAACATGATTGCAATTTGAGGCACCTCATATGCAGGGTGGTATTTCCCATCCTGTGTGGAGGCACTGCTCAAAATGGTGCCTCTATGCTCTGAAATGGAGATATGGAAGAAATCTTTTTCTTTGTACTACGTAAAGTAGAAATAATGTGAATATTCTTATTTTCTCCTTTCTTCACTATCTTCTTTTTCCTATCTAGGACCAGGACTGTGAACAAGTAGGACAGACAAGGCTGAGCATTTGGGGTAGAGGTGTGCACGAATGGTCTAAAGATCAATCGAATGTGGGCATTCAAATTCCATGTCTACACATTCGAATGTAAACATTTGAACAAATTTCGAATGTTCCAAAACATTCATTTGAATGTTCAAAACATTTGAATGTGCAGATATGTACGCATTACATATGTATCTATACGAATCTCATAAGTATCTGTACGCATTTGTATTGATAGAATGGGATGAAAACGGGATGCATACGGGATAACATGGGATGTGTACGAAATGTGTACAGATATGTATAACACATATGAATGTTGTCGACATTCGTATCTTCAGATTTGAATCTAACTTTTGAACAAATAGATTCAAATTTATTGGATTCAAATTGGATTTTGTTGCATTCTAAACATTCTAATCAAATTGAATGTTTGGATATTCAATTCAACTCAAACTCAAATGCAAAACAAAACAAAAAAATTGTGCACATCCCTAATTTGGAATATTTTCTGTATCTAGAGTATCCAAATTCCTTTTTTCATAATGTACAATTTGGGTAGATCTGATTGGTGCAGAAAGCTTTAATGAATTTGTCTCCTTGAGTTTTCCTTCAATAATTTTATTTTGGTTAATTTTTAAAAATATCTTATTTTCTATAAAATATGTGATGTGAACAAATAGGTGATGTTTTTCCACTGATCTAGATCTAAGAAGATCCAGATCTAAATAATGGGTACTTCCCTTAATCCGGATCTAGTAGAACTGGATTAAGGGAAGTGCCCAATGTGTTTCCATGGATGATCTAGCACCCAGTAGCAATGGGTGCTAGCCTGCCTGCTGTGGAAACACTGGAGCACCCATTTGCAAACCCGGATCTAGCCACAAGGGGTCTGCCTGTCACCCCAGGTGTTTTGGGGGAGAGGGGGTGCAAACTCCAAAGTTGCCTTCAGGGATTAGCAAAGACTCTGCAGAAAAACCCCTTGCAAGAACAATGCAGCTGTCGAAGGCTCTGGAGGAGCTTTGAAGTTAGTGGCAGATAGCGATCTGCTGCTAACTTCAGAGATCCTCCAGCGCGCTTGAAAGTCGTATTACAATGGTGTAGACCAATGATGGCGAACCTATGACACGCATGCCACAGGTGACATGCCAAGCCCTTTTGGGTGACACACATGGTCACCCTGGCACCTGGGCGTGTAGTGCTTGCTAGTTCTTGAGGTGTGTGAAATGCCAACAAGTCATCAATGTAAATAATTATTTGTTTTTTACTAGAGCTACAAATATCACAAAATTATGGATATTTCTAGAAGTGTCACAGCACCTGAGTTAAGCTAGGTTTTCTTGTGAATTTTGACACACCGAGCTCAAAAGGTTCGCCATCACTGGTGTAGACACAAGCACCACGTTGGTTTTAGGAGCTATAAAACCATATTGTGTCTTAATTTGCATGTCAGAGGCATTTGAGTCCCTACCAAAACAATATAATTTATTTCTATCCCTGTATGTTCATGTCCTTTTCTTTTTTATAGAGAGAAGTTGAAATCCATTTTAAAAGGATCACGTAATGAATAGTTGCAAAGCAGGAATGTTGCTTTTTTTTTCTAATCACAAGTTTGCTGTAGGCAGAGTGTTTATTTATAATTCTTTGGTTCATTCATCTGCCATCACCTTCAGTTTCTCTGTATTATAGCAGAGCAATTATGACAATGTAATTCCTTTTGGTTTCCTGCCAGTTTGGTAATTTAGCAGTTTAGCAATTCTAGTGGTCAATCAAAAGTTGCATTTCTTCTTAAAGCTTCAATTAGAGAAGGTGCCGGCTTATTTGTGCAGTGATTTAGAGTTTCACCAGAAAGTAATGGTATAATAGAATATTTAGCTGTTGATGCTGTTTTGCAGAAAGGAGTGGGAGGAACATAAAATGAAATACTTGGGTTATTTCTTAAGCTGACATTGTGTCTCTGATTTCACACCTGTCTGAAGATAAAATGAAAATACAACATTGAATCTATAATATTTGCCTGTAACTTTGAAAAGCAAAACCATGTACCTCAAGGAATGTGGAAGCAGACTGACAGCTCATGATTAAGGCAGTGTTCAAACACATTTTAAAAAATGGCTCAAAAGCAACTTAAGGATGATAACATCTGCTATGGTCTTAATCCACACAAAAAGCCAGCAAATGTAGTTCTAATGACATCTGCATATTACCACCTCTAAGGTGTTTTTGAGTTGACATTTTAAAAAGCATATGGGTGCTGCCTATGCCTATTTGGGGCACTCACCTAATGAGATCCAGATCAGTAGATTTGGATTCACCGGACCTGTTGATTCAGACCATGGGGAGGCATGGGCCAAATCAATGCCATCTGCACTCATGGTGCAGAAGCAGACCAAGGCTTTCCCAAGCTTCACTGCCCCCCCCTTGCTTCCCCTGCCAGCTGGGAGTGAAAGTTCCTAGCCTTGGGGCTTAGGGGAGGTGTTTTTCTGCGGTGCACTATGGCATGCCGCTGAAAAGTGGCTACCCCACTTTTGCTCCTAGCTATGGTATGTGAGGATGTGGTGCTTTTGGTGGCATGCTATGGCATGTTACTAACTAGTGACCCTCAGATGTTTTAGATCATGAAGGCATGCCATCTGCATGCCCCTGTGATTCAGATTAAGGCCCTTCATTGGGTCTGCAATAAATCTGGTTTAAGAGCCTCTTAATCCAGATATAACTCTGCCTTGTGCAGATGGAAAGATTTAAATGATTTCTGGTACCTTCTCCAAGCCTGTTTGCTTTTGGACAGCACCCATGAATACATGTTTTCCTAGGAAGTGGGCTGCAATGTCTCACTAGGGAAGTCTGTTCTGACAATCAATAATTATTTGTTGCAGCCTAAATGGATAATAAATCTGAGTCAGTTAGGCCCCTCAGACATGCTCTAACATCCAACATTAAATGTAAGTGGCTGTCATACTGATGGAGGCTGTACTGGCACAATGTTGCTACACTCATTTGTTTCTGGGCTGAGACAAATGGCCATAATCATTCATATTTTGCCATTTAGTGGCAGCTTAACCCTCAAACTATGGTTTTTGCGGTGATAATGTAAGGCTGTGAGAGTTGGAGCATACAGAAGGCTGGGTTCTGAAGAATCAGCACTTTCAATGTGGTGCTGAAGAAGACTTTTAAGAGTCCCTTAGTGTTCAAGGAGATCAAATTAGTCAACCCCAACTATTGCCTGGAAGAACAAATACCGGAGCTGAAGCTCAAATGCTTTGGCCACATAGGCCCTTTCTGCACTTACTGCCTTGTGCTCTAGATCAGTTGATCTGAATTAGCCTGACCCACTGGTCCTGATCACAGGGAGGTGTGGTCTGGATCAGCACCATCTGCTCTGATTTGGAAAAGCACCCCCCCCCAATACACCTGGAACATGGAGGTGTGCCATGAATTGAACGCAAGAAAATTAGTATTCATTCAAAAGATCCCCTTCGAATGTAGTAGAATTCAAATCCGATGTGAATGTTCAGTCCCATACGAATCCCATATGAAGCTTCATACGAACGAATGGAAACATTCAATTTGAATTTGAAGGTCAGTCTTCAGATGTGCTATTTAATTTGAATTCAATTCAAATTCGAATGTCTTGAGTTCGGCCAAATTTGTACAACTTTTGAATGTTATAGATATTCATGCACATTGCTACCACAGGGGCATGAAGAGTCAAACCTGAGTGAATGACTAATCTACAACAAACTCTCAGACCACATTTAGGGAGATTGCCCTGTTCTACCCCATGTTTGTAGAAATCTGCTTTTTATTCCTGGAGTGGATAGTAGGCATATGAGATCAAGAAAGCAAAACAACAGTGTACCTGTAAACCTAATGTTTCAAACATCAACCTTTATTTTTGATTGATTGGAAAAATAATATACCTGTTGATTTGCTTTCACATTATAAGCGACGGTGGGATCCCTGTCACGCAATGCATGTTGTTTGTCTCAACAGCGTGTCTTGCCTTTCAGACTCCAATCGGCTATATGCTGATGCTGTACACTTGTTATGACACACTGATGCATATCAGAATTATGCATTAGCTATTTTTCCACACTGCTGAACCTCTGTAAAGCCCCTGCTTAAAGAGCAAGATGGTTTTCAGAACATTAGATCTTTCCCCCCTATTATTCACACAAAAGAGCAAACACTTTTCATTAGCAAAAGAATACTAGTTTTTCCATTGCAAAGTAGGGGTGTGCACATATTCTTTTTGTGTTCCCTTCACATCAAAGCTAGCATGAAGGAAATTTGCATTCGTGTGAATAGAACCACTTCAAATGTGGTAGGATTCGAATCTGCTGCGAATGTTCTTCAAATGCTATTTGAATCTGATTCAAATCCCTGCCACCGGTAGCACCTACAAATCTACTTTGAATCAACTCTGAACACTATAAATCCACTCTGAATCCACTGCAGATGTGAATGGGCAGCCTCTTTGCTGCCTCCCCATGTTCACAAATATAATGAAACATCAAACAAATGCACAAAAGCATTCACTTTGTATTCAAATGTCAGTCTTTGAATGTAGCCAACATTTTATTTGAATGTGAATGTATGAAATCATATGAATTTGTACAAAATTCAAATGTGACAAATATTCTTGTACATCCCTATTGCAAAGCTGCCATCACTTATATCTATAAGGTGTACATTATAGCTACACACATTTTATGTCTCTTTTGTGCTCATGTTGCATATCCACACATTGGGACTGTTCTGGATGCACTGGGACTCTTCTGGAAAAAATATCCTCTTCAGTTCCAGCAGGAAAACCCTGCAGATTGTAGGACAGCCTCACTGGAATGATTGCCATGGTAAATGAATCCTTTGAGGTCCTTTCCCGTTGTTCTTTATCTTGAGCAGCTACTGAAAATCCCTTGATTTTGCAACATTGCCACTTTGCTTTGGTCTCTTCCTGGCTTATTCAGGTGAAGAGGAGGCTGAACGCTTCTCTTTGCACCAATAGGATCCCCCCCCCCACACACACACTCCAAATACAATCCTGATAGATATGGATCACTTTACTGAATGGGTTTTTCAGTTAATATGATTTTGTCTATTCACATGCCATTCATACAGAACCCCCTCTGCAAAGTTCATTGGAATCCACAAAGCATGTTTATTTTATATATTCATTGTCATTTATATCACACACTATACCAAAGATCTTTAAATCTTGGATTACAAGCAATAAAAGAAATAATAAAAGGTTAAATTCAGTACCAAAGCTAATTAAAATCACAAATAAAATGAAAATGAAAATCACAGTTCTTTCCAGAAGGGGGGAGGGACTAGTCAGTCTTTACCAAGCATCTAAATACGTACAGTGAAGTTATCTGACACACCTGATAGGGAAGCCTAGTCCACAATGCAAGAAGGCCCTCCCAGGTATCACCACCTCTCTCACTATTGAGGTTAGTGGCATAACCAAGCATATCACTAGCATATCTATATGGGGAAAGGAAATGGAGTCAGAGAAGAAGGGGAAAAGAAAAACAATTTGTTCTTGTGGTTAGAGTCCCAGACTTATATCTTTTAGTCACAGATTTGATTCTGCACTCCTTCATGAAGCCAGCTGGATTACCCTGGGCTAGACACAGCTCCCCTTCTGAGCTCTCACAGCCCCACCTACCTCACAGGGTGTCTGTTGTGGGGAGAAGAAGGTCTGTCAGCCACTTTGAGTACCCTTGAATGGGTGAGAAAATCAGAGTATAAAAGCCAACTCTTCTCCTCCTTTCTAGAAAACTCACGCAGTCCATCCCTGGGCAAGAGAGAAATGGAACCATCCCCCTGCCTGCCCCAAATACTCACCCTTTTTATCATATCTCGAAAAGTTAAAATGAGTTAATGAGGTCAAACAGCCACAGTCCTGTAAAAATCTGGTCAAATGATAGTCTCTCTTTCCTTGGGGTTTTGTCTAGAAAATATACAGACATGGATTTTTAGGTG
Source organism: Aspidoscelis tigris stejnegeri (assembly GCA_023333525.1). Classification (NCBI taxonomy): domain Eukaryota; kingdom Metazoa; phylum Chordata; class Lepidosauria; order Squamata; family Teiidae; genus Aspidoscelis; species Aspidoscelis tigris. Next base: position 80,959,459 of record JALMGA010000002.1, on the reverse strand, counting down.
TGTCCCCTTGAAGCAAAAGAAGGGCTGAAGCAGGCTTAAAATTAAAGTACGGCTACAGCCCTGAAGAAGGAGGGAAATACTTAGCAAAGAAACAAACAGCAAGAAACAAAAAGAGGAAATACCCAGGACTCTTTTGGCAACACAGAACATAGTAGGGACAAACACACTCAAAAGCATTTCTGCCTAGTTTCTCCAGAAAGACTACATCCTCAAAAAGTCATTGATTGTCTTGTCTTGAGAGCATTATCTCATATTCACTCCCCCCTTTGCCTCTACTGACATTCACAAAAAACATTTTCCAAGAAACTTTCGCAGAATGCTATTCAAGTCTGGTCGCGCAGAGTTTGTCTGTGCTTGGATTCAGTATATCTAACAGAAGCAGTGTATTGATATCCCACCTAAAACAATTAGCACCTTCCTTTTTTTGCATCTATGTAAATATGGCTCCTTGTTAAGCAAATAAATGTCACTTCTTGACAGAAGAAATGGTAAGAGAGCCTTTTCCCAAGCTATTTCTGGTACTTTTGCATCAATCTGGAATCTGGAATATATATGATATATATCACACAGATAAATGAATGGAACCTTTTTTGCACTTACTGTAACACTGGTAAATCACAACAGTAAGTCTCTTCTGAGCCTTTCTCTTTGGCATTCCAATGTGATCTAGAGATAGCATGCTGCATCTGCACTGGATGCAGCATAAGCATGTCTACGAAGCCCCAAATGGCTACCTATACTGGCACTGTGGTGGAGCTATTTAACAGGTCCAACACTATCTTCTGGCGAGTAAACCAGGGAAGCTTTTGGAAGGGCACGTGACTTCCATGACCTAGGTTAGCAGGAGGATCAATTTCAGTGGTGTGCAAAACTGTGCTGCCAAAATGAATCTCCCTTAGACGCCAAGGCTAGGAACATGAAATCTTCGCAATGGGAGATTTCATGGAACACTCTGAAGCATGAGTGAGCTGGGGAGTGGGACAGTGAGTTGGCAGCAGGGGTAGAATGGCATGGCGGCCTGGGGTTGCAGTGGCAGAAGGGGCTGCAGAGGGTTTCAGGTGCTAGGTGTTGTGTTGTGGGGTCTACCTTGGAACAGACTGCCCAACTGTGGATAGCCTTCTTCTGGGACAGTACGACTGGAAATGGTTCCTGTAGGAGCTGTCCCAGCTGGAATGCTCCAACCTCCCAAGTGTGGAAATGGCCTATATTCCAGTGGCTATGCTCATGTTTGAGTCCTAAATTTTCATATGCTGTCCCAAATGTTTTTTTTTTTAATTGGCACATGGTGTAGGCTTCTGAGAATATATCTTCCTCTCTGACAAATAGTTGCTTTTCATTGATTTTTACTTGGAGAGACAGAAATCACCAAGTGTATTTCCCCAGGGTGGTCTTTAGAAGAGGAAATTGCACTTGGCATGACTTCTGCCAATGGCTCTCAAAATTAAGCTTATGCTCAGTAAGACAGATATTTCTCAAAGGTTAAGCAGGCAAGCAAAACCGAAGACACAACCTGCCCTATTCCAGAAGCAGCATCTGGGTATCAAGAAAGAAACCGTCCAGTTACATGCAAATACAGAATTGGAAAAGGATCCCTGTTTTCTTATTCTCAGCCCAGCTGTAAATACTTCCATTTACTTTAATTTTTTAGACCCGGACAAGTTGGTTACATTCAGGAGATTGCTGATGAATGTACTTCCTTGGATTTTATTTAACCTCAGCATGCTGGGGGCCAAACCCATGGATTTAGTTCATTTGCTGCTTTTATTCTGTTTGTTACACATTTTTGCTAGAGCTCTGACACATTCGACTTGTATAAGTCTGATCCCGTACTCGCCTGGCTTGCTTAGCAAGCTGCTTGGCCAATCTTCATTTGCAGTCTTTGTTGCAAAGCAAGAGACATTAGAAACCTCAGTTCAGATGGATATTTGGGTTGGTTCACGGATAAAGCTCGATCAGCAGAAACAGAAATTTCTGTGTGAGCAGAGATGCTTGCCCAGCTTCAAGAGCAGAGTTAAAAAGATGGAATGAAATTGACCAGCTCAAGGATGGCAGGCTCTCAATCCTCAGAAGAGCAGAAGGCATCCAGCTACATAGCCAGGACCTTGTGGAGGATCTAGGCTTAGGAAATCCTCACAGCTGCAGTGCTCCCATCTATGTGGATTTTTGTGACAGACTGGAAATGGTTCCGAAAAATGGCCATTTTTCATCTGTTGGGGAAACTGTATGAGCAGAAACGAGTCAATTAAGACCATAAGAATGTTCTTATGAACAAAAGAAAATCCCTTTTAGTCCAGCATCCTGTCACACACAGTGGCCCACTGATCACTTTTGGGCTTCAAGCAGAAGAGGAAGGCAAGCCACTTGCTCTCAGTTCCCTGAAAATGGTCTTGAGAGGCACCATGCATGTCTCTCCAGCCTGGAGGAAGTATCTAGGCATCCATTCAAGTAGCCATTGCTACACTCGTTCTCTATGAATTTGGCTATTCCTTTCTAAAGCCATTCAGACTGGCTGCTGTCACCACCTCTTCTGGTAGTAAATTCCATAGACCGATGATCCTCTGGGTGGAAAAATACTTCCCCTGGTCTGTCCCAACTCTTTGTAATTTTTCTCTCCTCTGTTGGGACTGTTTCTCTTGTCTGTGGCTGGGTGGAGATGGGGCAGTCCAGTGGGAACAATTTGATTGGAGCAATCCTATGCTAAAATGGTCATGCTGGGGCGGAAAAAGGCTGTGCACAAATGTTTCTATTATTTGTTATTCATAAAATTTGTACAAATTTGTACATTCAGATTCAAGTAAAATGTTGGCACATTCGAAGGCTGACATTTGAATTTGATTCAAATGCTTTGGAACTTTTGTATGAAGCTTTGTTACATTCATGAACCTGGGGGGTGGGAAAGAAGCTGCCGCAATCCCAACTGCAAAGGATCCAAAGTGGATTTGAAGTGGACTGACAACAGATTCAAACTGGACTCTGGGTGGAATTGATGTGTTCTGAATGGATACATATGGGATACATATTGGATATGTATGAGATTCGTATGGGATTCGTATCTAACATCCATATCAAATTTGTATGGAACATTTGTATCAAATTTGAATCCTACTACATTCAAAGGTGAGCTATTCGAACAAATGCCAATTTTCTTGCATTCAATTCGATATGAATTGAGTGCAAAAAAATGGATTGTGCACATCCCTAGCTGTCTGCACTTGGATGCCACCCCAAACGTTGTGTGAGATTTGTAGCCTGATGCCAAGACTCTTATGATTAGGAACTAAAGTTCTTAGCCTTGGAACCCTATGCGAATCCATTTTGGTGGCACAAATTTGCACCACCAATTGGATCTCTATGCTAAATCAGCCCATGGAAGCATGTAGCAGCACTCCGATCCCAATATGACATGCAAAAAAGTTTGCAGAGCTTAACTATTCATTATGGTCTTATTTTATTTTTAAAAAGCAAGAGGATTTGGATCAGATCCTTCTTTTTAGTCCATAGATGATACTGTGGCTTTATGTCTATACATGAAACAGAAGCTCCAGTTAAATCTATCACCTTCACTGTACACGTTTAGGAAGGCAGTGAAGACGCACCTCTTTGCCTTTGGCTAAACGGGGATGCACTTTCCCTTCCCACTTGCAGATGCTATTGTTTTAATAATACTGTTATTGTTTTAACAATGTTTGATTTTAGATGTTGTTACATGCAATAAACAGATAAATAAATAAATGGCTTAGCCCATCCACCTACTCTGTTGTGGAACAACTTTGATTATTTTAAGAGAAGACTTGTCTCTTGACATACATGTTTTCCATCTGTCCCTTCTGCAGTCTTTTTTTAATTTATTTATGGTACTACCACCTGAATCACTCTTAGTCTGGTCAACCTAGGGCCAATTTGCACTTTGGCCCATAGTTTACAATTAGTCAACATCTGGGCACTTGCAGAGGCACTTACAGCCCTACAAGTGCCCCCTCCCTGCCAAGATGTTGACTAATTATAAACTAGCTGTGATGCTTGAAATCATGCACCACAAGCAACCCAACTCTTCCCAATCCTGACCATATCCCTACCCTAAGCATTCAGCTGGTGAGCATCTGCACTCTGTCTGGCTGAGGAGGCCATCTGAGCTGCCGCACAAGCACACTGTCAGCCCACATGACCCCCTGACATGACTGTGCTTGCGCGAAGCTTCAGAGCCTCTGTAGCAATGGTGCAGATGAACTCACAGTCACTCAGGACACTGCACTCAAGATGGTGACACCCTGCGGAGGATTGGCCATGCGATCATAAAAGGGTAAGTGATTGATTGCGTGGCTAGTAGGCTATTGTTATGTGATTGCACTATTGTAGCTGGAAATATATCAATATAATTAGAATCATTCACTTAGAATTGATTCCACTTCATTCCATGGCATAAGAAGCTGTCAGGAACAGCAGAACAATTTGAGATTTGTTTTGGATACAATAGATCATATTAATAAAAAATGCCACCTGGGGACCTTATGTTTTTTGGTATGCTGAGAAGGCTTTTGACAATTTGGAATGGCCTTTTCTTTTGCATATAATTACAAAGTGTAATTGAATACAAAATATTTGCTAAACAAATATGGTGAAGATATATTTTAATAGCTATCACTTCCAATCAGTTAAACTTACAAGAGGTGCTAGATTGTTCCCTATCTTCTTTATGTTCTACTTTGGGGTTTTGGACCTATAGCAGTGCATAAATATAATTATGCTGAACAGCTTCTTAATTTGTTGATTGCACTTATGATAAAGAATGTTTCTCATTCTACAACAGTCTTGCATTTTTGGGAAGTCCCATATCTGAAGACAGATCTTCTTCATATAATATACTGAATTGCTTGGAAACATGAGTAACCCTCTGTGGTTCCAGTCCACTTTCAGAGTGAGAGAACACACCATCAAAGTGATGAGTCATTAACCTGAGTTAGATAATGGATGTTTTTCCACTGTTACTAGAAGTACCCATTAAGTACCCATTAATGGGCACAAAAATGCCATTACATACCCATTAAAAAACACCCAATGTTGAAAGACAACAGCTTGATACTTTGTTAATGAGTTGTCTCATACTAAAGGTGGACTGAAGCTGGATTAAAACTTAGGTATGAATGCAGAGTACAAGTGGATTATACCCAATATTCTTTCCTGAGTACCCTAGTTTCTAAACAGACTGTGTCTCTAGTCCATCAGAACTTGTACAAAATAATTTCTTTTGTGAAGCTGAGATCTGCTAACTGTATCAGTGCTACAACATAATCTTAGCTTCCAGAGCTGAGGATGCTGCATGTTCATTTGCTTTCCTTTGAAAAGCAATAATATTATGGTTGTTAGGATCCTTCTCCCTTCAAAGATATAATGACATATTCCCCTCTTATTTGTCTTTAAGACATTGAATCTTTTATATGAATTGCTTGTCAGGTTTCTTTCTTTCCTTCTTTTTTTGAAGGATAACCTTTTCAACATCATAAAATAAATGGAAGTGATGAAGGATTTAGATTCTGAATACTGTACCAGTGCACTAATAATTTGATGAGCACCTCTATCATTTTTCTAAAATGGCACTAGATTAAATCTTACTCTTTCAGCAAATTCCTTTGAAAAGGCTCACCTTTAAGAGCAGATTCCACTAAACAGCCTAGAAAAGTAATTGTCATTGTTGAAATGGCCTTCGTTCCTGAGTCCATTTTCTTGGAGTTCCATTTGTTTGAGTACCTTGCATGTCTTCCAGCCAGTTTATATTATTATTATTATTATTCAAAATATGTTTACAAGGGCATTAAGCCATGTTTCTTCCCTCAGTTCACTGTAGCGCCTTGGAAACTTTAGCACTTTGGGGCCCTTTCCCCCCCCCCAAGGCATTCATGTCAGCAACATGAAGCCATGATGTGATAGGAAATTGCTTCCAGTCCTTCTAAAATTGCTTGCTTGGCTTGAATTAATCTTAATCGAATTTCTGTCTGAGATGTTTAAAAACCTTACAGAATCTCATCGTTCAAGCACAGCTCTTCTAATTTGATTCCCTATAAAACATTCTAAAAAGTGGTGACAGCTTTTGTGGCACAGCAGGTCTTCTGTTGCTGATAATGCTTCTGTGCAGGTGGCAGAGTCTCACAGAATGTCTATGTGGCATACCTTTATGTTCACAATCAATGTCCACCTAGCAGCTGTGAATGCAAATTCATTGTCTTCTTAACTATCTCTGTGCTTTGGGCAGTTGGTAATCCAGTGACATGCAGAAGTATGAAGCTGGAGAAGCTGAGACTTATTTTTTAGTGGCACAGGACCATCAGAACTATTTGAAGTGAGTGACTTAAGACTACCTTCACATGCAGGTTAAAAAAAGTAATCCAAAGACAGCTCAGATATCCTATCCCCTCTCTAATGAATATTAAATGCTAGAAAAGTGCACTAGAGGTCGATTGGGGAGGAGATGAGAATGTTAGTAGCACATGCTACCATCTCTGATGCCCCTTCTGTGCTTGCCTCCAGTAGACTAGGCTAAGTGGACCAGATCTAGTAGACTGAGCCTCACCAGGATAGATGGGGGCAGCCTGTTTATTCTACCCCCATGCCATCTCTGAAGCTCTCACCAGCTTCACAGCCAGTGGGGTGGGGCCATTCAAAAGCACCAGTGGGGTGGGGGCATTCAAAAGCACCAAAGGCCCAGAGGACCCATTGTGGAAGTATGCCTTGGTGTGACAGCTCGACAGATTCCATGGTATACTTGACCACAGAGGCATATATCAGATCTATCCAGCATTTGTCAAAGCTTTGTTTGAAACTTTGGCCAAGGCTGGATCCCCCCTTCCAGTTCTGCACACGAAGCAACCACCCTCTAGGCCCATTTTGGCACTGTTCAGGTTCCAAAAGAGTACTTTCAGGTCTGCCCATGCAGCTGTCTACATTGGGACTGCAATCCCCAGATGGAGAGCTGTGTGCACAGAACCGGAAGGCCTGTTTTGGCACTCAAACAATGCCAAAATGATCCCCAAGGCGCCACCGAAGCCTCCATAAAGGTATGGAAGCACAGTAGAATTAAATGGAGAGGCCATGGTCATGTCATCCTCTGTAATTTCAGTGCTCTTCAGGTGCTGAATAAGGCCTTCTGGATCACCACATGGAGAGCTACACATGCAGAACCAGAAGTGCTATTTCAGGCAAGTTCTGAGCAGCACACAGTGGTGGGAGTGGCTGGTGAGTGGGTGGGTGGGTGTGTTTTGGGAAGGGAAGGGAAGAGTAGGGGGGGGCTTCACTTTGTTTCATTCATGAATATTCATCCAAATATTCCTGCACAAAGCTGAACCCACCCACACACATTCGTGGTGTTGGGATTCAGCTGAAGTTGAATATTCCCTCATTCAATTTGCATTGAATCAAATGTTCAAAACTGGCTTCATGCACATCCCTAATGGTCATTTCTTGATATCTCACTTCCCACCCACAAACAAAGCCACTTTTACTTTGTTGTTGACTGATACCAGCACCATGCCAATTTCCACATGGTGCTATAGACCATGTAAGCTGGTGTCAGGGAACCCTGATTGACAGTCTCCTGGGGTATGCACTGGCTGTGCTAGGCTCTCAGCTGGAACACTCTCAATGAGAAAACCCTGGTGAGACATAGTTCAAAGGGAGATCAGTTCTCATGGCTGTCACCATGCAGACATGGTGGAAACTGGAGTGGTCCATGTGGCACTTGGAGCCTGGCTAGGTTTTTGTGGTCAGCAGAAATGTCCCAGTTATGCTTCTGGATACATTATGGAAATTCCACTCACCCCTGGAGTCTGCAAACCCGGAGGACAGGAACACAAGTGTAGATGGCTTCCAGTGCACTCCAGCCCTTTCTGCTCACTCAGTTCCTGGTCTGCTTGGACAGAAGTGATTCCAAAACTGCCCATGATTCCTGTGGCCTGTAGAATATAACATGACATAACACAACATAATGTTTATTTATAATGCCCCTTTCACCAAAGGGCGGCACAAAATAACATATACAATCATCACATCAGAGGCATACAGCAAGTAAAGAAATCAGTTTCAACAAATAAAACATCAAATATACATTTACAGAATACTAACAATAAGCTATGTAATCTAAGATATTACAGTACACAGTATCAAATAAGAAAATAAACAATTCAAAAATGTCAAAGGAGAAATTAAACAGAAATTGCAGCAAAGAAGCAGCAACAGCCAACTCAGGTGATTTTGTGTTCTGTTCTGGTAAGGAGCATCTGCACTTGCAGGAGCTGTTTTCAACCCAGAAATGCCTCCTGCCTTACCAGTTGTCTATCATCTACTAGCAGTGGTGCATGAAATTATGCGCCACACATATCCCAACCCTTACCAGTAGCTAGGGGTCATCTGAGGTGTCTGTGCACGGAAGATCACCGTTGCTGTGGTGCAGGCACCAACACACACACTGTTGCACCAAGCTCCACAAAGAAGATGGGTGGTGCCCATACACAAACCCGGACTCAAGTCTCCGGGGTGCAGGAGGCCTGGTTCGGCATGTGCTAGCATAGCATTCCCAAATGCTTGTACATGTTAGTGGGTAACACACCTTTCCCATCCAGCAGATGGGAAACCAAGAGCAGAAACATGCCTGGTAGGGAAAACCAGCACCCTGTGTTTTGATGCTTCCCTTTTTTTTACCCACACATTGCCTGGTGATCATTACTTAAGTTTGGTAGGTGTAAAAGTCACGAGATTAGTATGCAAGACCCCAATTTCAGTTCTGGATTCAGGACTGTCACATGCTTAAACCACATGACATATTGCCAGTCTGGCGACTGTAGAGTGTAGTGGGGTTTTCGCCATAGAACCACATCTAGTGCAGAGGGCCAAAAAGTAGCCCGGGATCTATTGACAAATTCTTGCAGATTTACAGTACTGTGCAGAGATAATCGTTGCTCGTTTCCAATTATCTCAGAAGCTCAGCAATTGGGAAGAAATTCCTCATACCCAACTGTGATAAATCAGTACTGAGAGGGGGGGAAAGCACTTGAAATAAAGTTAACAGCAAACATTGTGTGTGAAAGAAAGTGAACTTTAATCTGGTAGACAAATGAGCTCTAATCTGTTATTAATAATATCCAGCCAAAAACGTCTAAGACAATACAGAGTGAAATGGAATAATCCCAATAGGTTGTGTAAATACTTCCACTGAATAATAATAATACATGAATTATGTTAGGATTATTCTATCTTATTCCTTATTTTATTTGGACAATTTTAAACTCAGTGTTATCAAAATATGGTTTTGGCACTTGCGTGCTTTTCTACAATTCTTCATAAGTATATCAAAGCATGTAAATAGATCTCATTCTTGTTCTTTTAAGAGGAGGACAAACATAAGAGGATTGTATATGTAGTACTTGCTGAAGTGCATAAGCTTTGTGTGCAATAATTCCACAGGTTCAGTTTCTGGGACTTTGGAACATGCTGGAAAAGATTCCTGTGTGGGGAGCAGTGATATGCTCCAGAAAGTTCCAAGTGAAATGGGCCAATTTTCTGACTCTGTTTAAGGCAGCTTCCTAGATCCAAGTCCAGTACTGATCTTCTAAGAAATGTAATACCTGAAGTGAGCATGAAATTTAATTCCTATTTGGGCTGTTCTGGCCCATGTAGTACAGACTAGGGGTGTGCACGAATGCAGTTTTGACATGTGATTTGATTTGAACTGAACATTCCAATATCCAAAAGTGTACAAATAGAGAAAAATGAATGTCTGGACATTCTAACGATTCAAATACATTCATATTTATTCGTACAAATATTTGATGCATATCCAATAACATGAATCTTGTACACATCCCGTTTTTATCCCTTATGCACCCTATTTTCATCTCACACATATCTATATGGTTGCATACAGATACAGACAAGATGCATACAGATATGTATGCAGTGCAGCCCTAGCCACCTGCTCTGGAATCTCGGGTCAGCCCTTGAAGGCAGTACAGAGTCTTTGAAAGCTGAGAATGAAAGTGCCTGGTCTTCAGTGGCATGCCAACTTCTGGCACCGCTTGCAGCAGTGATTCTGAGAGCACTGTCAAAACAATGATGTTTCTGTACTTACCTTCCCATCCGCTGGAGGGGAAGAGTGCATTAGACTAATATAGTGCATTAGACTAATATGTACTAGTATTCGCACTAGGGAATGCTAGTACATGTCAGCTTAAGCCCCATGAGATCAGACACTTACATGAGTCTGGCCATTTGTCTGATCCTTTGCAGGGCACCACCATTTTGGTTGTGGCGCCCTATGTGACTGCATGTGTGCCATCATCATTGTTATGGCAATGATAATGTTCTGTGCATGCGCAGTTGCATCAGGAGTCATCTGAGGTATCAGCACACTTGCACGGTACCTAAGATGACTCCTCACATTGGAAAAGGTGCAGGTGGTTGTCTTCTTGACGCACCAGGTAAGCTTTTGGTTGGTTGGGATTGGGGAAGTTTGGGTCACTTGTGGTGCATGATTCCGGGCAATTAGTCAACATCTGGGAAGGCAGGGGCACTTGCAGGCTGTAAGCACCTCCTGCAAGTGCAGATGCACCTGCCCAGATGTTGACTAATTGCATACTACCGGACCAAGTGCAGAAATGCCTCTGATCTCCCATAGTGCTCTAGCCTATGGTGGCAATGAAGTCTACATGCCCTTTGTAATCCAGAAATAACTCTGTTTTGTTGTGGACCTCTTTTTGAAGAAGTCCACTGTTTCTTCACATGAAGAAAAGCAGTCTGGTGGGGAGGGCCCGGTATTCCATAATAGCTGCAAAAGTGTAGGCCTTGTATTGGAATATAGTTAGATTCAAGGCTGAATGTAGAAAGGTCTTAAGCACTTCTTTAGAACAGCAATTTTGAGCTTTTCAGACGGTGAGGGTTGATCTACCTGAGAAGAGTGGTGATTACTATTCAAAGAGCAGCAGGCACAGCTTATACTGTACATTTATTTTGCATAGCGGTTCTGTGATAGCTGTAATATCTAATCTTGAGTCAAAGCTGCGTGATAGAAACAAGCGCTGCATTTTTTTCTTGGAGATGCTTCCCATTGTTTGTCATTTATGTCATATTTCACATGTTAATGTGAAGTACTGTAGCACATCCAGATGTGATGACTTTGGGTAGATTCAGTGCACATGAATGCCAAATGGGGAACCTTGCATTTTCCCTCTCCAACCCTATATGAACTGCATTAAACTATTTATACAATGGCTGCATCAACTTAGGGCATAAAATGCAACTAGTGACTGCCTGTGGGGTGGGGTGGATGCTGCCTGGATGGAGCACACCTCCAAAAGCCTGCAAATACCCTCAGAGATTCTTCCTTTTTGGCAAGAAGAATGATTTTGTTACCATTCACTTCCCTCAGGTGCTAGCAGCACATCTGCTCTCTGCTCCACAAACCCTATTCAGCATGCACACACAAAAATGGTTCACCAATGGGGATATTTTCTGTGGTCCTGAAACAGGGCTGTGTTGTAACTTCAAAGTTGGAGAACAAAGTTTGTGGGTGCAGAAGGTGTTGACACTGGAGGCCAATTTGCACTTGGCCTCTTAGTTTGCAATTATGGTAGTTAATATCTGGTCAGGTGTATCTGCACTTGCAGGCGGTGTCTGCAACCTACAAATGTCTCCTACCCACCCAGATGTTAACTAATTATAAACTAGCTATGATGCATGAAATCGTGCACTAAAAACAACCCAACCCTCCCCAATTCCAACCAATTACTTACCTGGTGCATCCAGTGGTGACCATCTGCACTTTTTCTGGTGCAACGGGGATCCATCTAAGCAACTGCACGAGCATGCTGGCAGCTCAGATGACCCCTGATGTGATTGTGCATGCACAGAGCGTCATTGTCACCATGACAATGGTGCCAGCACACACGCAGTTGCAAAGTGTACTGTGACTAAAATGGTGGTGCCCTGCAGAGAATCAGATGTGCAACGATACACAGGTAAGTCTCCAGTTGTGTTAGGGCTAGGCTAACATGTACAGGAGCGCCTTTTAAAAATCAAAATGTTGTTGTGGAGGGAGGAGGGAGCATGACTAAAAATTTTAGATGGCCCCATTGGCTTGACCGCTGTACAGGGGCCGTTCTAACGGTCATGCCTCCTCCAATCAGGATACAGAATATCTCCAAACCATTTTTAATTGGTTGGAGATATGCCTGTATCCTTCTCCCCGTTTTTTTTAACTTTAAATTTTTTTTCTTTTGGCTCAGCAACTGGGTGACCGGTGTCTATCCCGGTCTACACAAGGTGCTGTCACTGAACATGTAGTAATGTTTCCTAGTATACATTAGTTGATCATGCACCATTTCCCTGCAACAGATGGGAAAGCATGTGCAAAAATGGTCTGTGATTCTCATTACTGTGGCCAGAGCGAGCACTCTGGGCCAGCAGGTACCATTATTCCCTGTCATGGGGTTTCAGCCAATATCTTTCCATTCAACTTGCAGAGCTAGCAGAACATTAGTCCAAAAAGAGACTGCATGTCACTGTACCCAGCTCCCGTACCTGGGGAAAGATCCTATGTGGCACAGTGGGAAAGGGATGGAGTATCAATTTGCACATTCCTTTTGATGATGCCAAACTGTGTTCTGTTCTGTGGCAGCTCAGAAAATATTGACAGTGATTGAGGTTTGGAACAGCTGAACTGTACACACACTGTTGCAACTGGACCCTTCTCTAACCACTTACCTCAGACCTATTCATACTGCATACACTGCAAATGCTTCAAAGCAGTGTGTTCACACAATACTGAAACCTATGTGATTGAGATGAACCAGCCATCTCATGTGCTAGAGGGGAAAAAAATCAATGTACATTTTGATCCCCTCAAGGTGCACTTGCTGAAATGCTTGAAAATGGCTATTTGCTGGTTGTGAGAGCAGGGGTGTTTTTCCACTTTCACTAGAAGTACCCATTAAGTACTCATTAATGGGTACAAAAATGCCATTATGTACCCATTAATGGGTACTTAATGGGTACTTTTAGTGACAGTGGAAAAACACCCCAGGTTAGCCTAGCCCTAGATTAAACATAGGATGAGCCTAAGGCTACTGAAAGAGGATGTCTAAATAACAAATATAGTGAAACGAATAAGACTTTCGAAAGTAGAAATGAAAGTGCAGTATTCGTAAAAAAGGGAAAATATGAATTGGAACCATTAAAATACAAAACAATCAAAATATGTGAAACTTTTAAAAATCAAAATGTCATCCCTCTAATGATTAATATTATCTACTCCATTTTCTACCACTTAAGGGAAGGCTAAGATAAACTTACTAAATACTGGTTTAATATTGCTGGAGAGATATTCAGCATCCTCACTATTCCATTGTCTTGCCACCATGAATTGCAGCCATTAAAATACAAAACACTCAAAATATGTATATTTTGCTTTTTAGAATAGCTTTTTATCATTTGTTCCTTATGGGTTTTATACTATGAATTTCACATCTTTGCAAAGGAGCACTGATGATGCTTCCTTGTTATGTGTGACTATAAACAGTGGCCATTGTTAAATGTACAGTAAATATTTGTGAGTTTGATTTCCAAACCCTTTGGGTTTTGAGCCTTTAGGAATACACAAGAGGTTTTAAAATGCTGTTTTCTGGATTTCTGCTGTTTCCCTTGTTATTGTGCCATTTTAGCAGAATCTAACTTTTGAAAATAGCAGGAGACTACTATGGAAGTGTCTCCATATATAACCACAGGCAGGCTTTTGGCCAGGGAAGGGGACAGGGTGGCCCACCCCCCAAATTCTTTTGGCCCCTTCTCAAAAGTTTTTAATATTTAATCCACCAAATATGACAACTCCTCCAAATTTGTGATGTCCTCCCAAATTTCTGACAGGGTCTGACCACAGGTGCTTAGGGGAGGGGTCTCAGGTGTCATGCTTCCATATTCAGTGGCATTCCATGCCTGCCAAGAAACCCAGTGCCCACTTGAGATACCTGCAACTGTTGACACCAAATCACTGTTTTGTCAGGCACCTGTTTTGCTGGATGTAGGTACAGCAAAGCATGTGGTGACATGGGGGAGGGTGATTCTGCAAATATTTCCCCCCCTTCCACACTTCCCACTGCTGCAACAGGACTGTGGTCTATATAGAATCATAGAGTTGGGAGGGATCTCTAGGGTCATCAAGTCCAACCCCCTGCTCAATGCAGGGTTTGCTAAACCATCCCAGATCTTTAGTGAAGGAGAACCAACCACCTCCCGTGGCAACCATTTACTGATTGCTCTCACTGTCAGGAAGTTTTTCCTAATATCTAATCTGCACTGACTCCCTTGAAGTTTCATCCCAATGTTTCTAGTTCTCTCATCTTGTGCAAGTGAAAATAGGGACAATCCCTCTGCACTGTGACAGCCCTTCAGATACCTAAACACCTTACCCTTGCAGACTTTATCCCAAAGAAATCTAATTGTAAAAAGCAGAAATTCAGCACTGGACCCCCCACCCCACCCCACTTTTAAACCTCTCAGAGATTAGACATTAATCCAGGTCTCAGAACAGGGATCTGCTATCCACATGTTTGTCTAGACTATGGCACAACCTGGGCAGGGTCTAGTGTAGCCTTCACTGGCATGGGGATAGCAAATCCCTATTCCAGGATATGATCCAGAATAAGGCCCAATGCAGAAAGGGGCATGGCCATTGCCATAAATACTTATTCATGTGCCATATAGGAGAGACAGGAAGAAGTTAGAACTAGATGTGCAAGTACAGAAATAAAATGACTGCCATGAATTGTGCAGTTAGTATAAGAAATCCCCTGTTGGATCAGAGCAGAGGTTCATTTAAGAGTGGTCATCCAGATGCATATGGAAGTCCAGAGGTTCCCAGAAGCTGCCTCTGTTGCTAGAGAAAGGCTGTGTCTTCATGACCACTGACAGACACCTCAGCAGGTCATCTGAGGTGACATGTTAACACTTTCAGTGTTTTTAGCCACTATGCAGTGTTAGATACTTACCCAAGGCAGCTGAAGGCAAGGAAGTAAAAAAAAAAAAAAAAAAGGCCGTAGAAGACAGGTGCCTGTTTTGTGATGTCTTCATCCACTGCCATGGGCTGAAATTGGAGATGCAGAAACACCTGGGGGGACTATGGTGAAGGCATTTCTGTGGTCACCTCCTGTTGTGGCTGTTGAGTCACAGCCATTGTTAAGCAGTCACAAAACTGGAAGCCACCTTGTCTTCCAAGAATTTGTGCAAGCTTGCTTTTTAAGCCAGTCTAACTAACCGATGGGCAACACTGCATCTTGTGGTAGTGAATTTATCATATATCTATGCACAAAGTCAATACATATTTCTTCTTGATTCTTCTAGAATTCTGCTTGCATTAGTTGACACCTGGTTCTAGTGTCTTAAAGGAAAAATAAATAAATAAATAAATAAACCCTTATCCACTTGGTCCACACACCATCCATGGTTTTGTGCTCCCTCAGTTTTCACACCAGTTCTGACTTCAAACAAACAAAAACAAACAAAGCAGACCCCCACAGCCCTAAAATCCATCTATGCAAGGACTCTAGATTTTGGAATTAAACCTCTAACCCTGAATGTTTTCAGGTCTTCCAAAGGGCATCAACTGTCCAGCAAATTCACTTGGCTTTATGAACATTTATTGTAATTGCACCGATTGTATGCTGCTGCCTCTGAGTATGGCATTGTGGATTACAGTGTTGCAGATTTTTCCCAACAGAAAAAGGCAGCCTTTTCCAAGTTTTTTTGTAATATGGAAATTGATTCAGACTATTAATATCCAAGCAAGCAAAAACCTTGTGATTAATTTAGAGTTCCACTACTTTAGCAGCAGGGCCTGTACTTGCTTGCTTACTTACTTACTTAGTAACATACTAATTTAAGGCCTTTTTGCACCTTTGTTAGGCATAAAGTATAGCAAAGATCAGGGGTGGATTGGGCATTTGCATTTCTAAGGCTGTGTCCCCATGCACTCCATTTAGTGTGGATTGGACTATCTTTAGTCCGGATGCAGGACCAAGTTTGAATTGAGCTGTCCCCATGCATTTGCTGATAATGCGGGCTCAATTTGAATACAGGTGTTCCCATGCAAATTGTGCTAAACCCCTACAAGGGGAAACAGCATCTTTTTCTCTCCACCCCCTCTCTCCTCTATGCCCTGTTCCATATCAATGGATGTGAACTACTGGCAACAGCACATCCCAAACTGGGTGCAACTGGCTGACGTCCCCATCAATCAAACACTTCATCTGAGTAGATTGCCAAGTAAGTGCAGAAAGGAATTTCTGATTTCTAGTAGACCCTGGTATTGAAGTCTACTGGCAGATCAGTGGCCCTTAGGTCGGAAGCATGGAGGCATGCAAAAGATATACTGCCTGGGCTTTGAACTATTGAGGGACATATTTTGATAACACACCAAATGTGTTGCCAAAATGGGTCCCATGTTGCCACAAAAATGTTCTATTGGAGCATTTGGAGCCTGGACCTAAAGTCTGTGTGAGCTTGGGGCCAGAGCCAGAACCCAAATCAGGATGTGGCTCTGGTTGTGGTAGTGACAGGAGCTGGTATAGACCTGTGCCATCATGCAAATGGCACTGTTCTAGACCGTGCCTTTCTGTGGTCTGAACCAGTGAATGTGGCTGATCCAGACTGTATGTTTGTACGGTAAGGAGCAGTGGCAAACATGCAAATAATACACTACTACTTTGGGAACTGGGGTTTTCCTGCATGTCCTGTCCTGTCCCGTCCAAGAGACAGGAATAGTGCACTCCCACTGGCATACACTATGCATGCCATCCTTCCCCCCATGCATCCACAGACCTACCTTAGGTCTGGATGCACGTCCGGGTGCTGCCATCTTTGTTCTGACAGCTGGTGTGACTGTGCATGTGCCACCACTGTCACCGGGATAAGGATGACATGCCGGACATGCCACAGAGGTGCAAAGGCTCCACATGTAGTTTGCATGCAGTACGCCCCTGCGTGGAAGGGGCCATTTCTGAGCTGGAAATGGCCCCTTCAAGTGCAGATGTTCTGTCTAGGAGCATACTGCACATGGACTGTGTGAGCTTGGGGCCAGAGCCAGAACCCAAATCAGGCCAAGGGTAGAAACCCCCCACTCAGTGACCATAGCAGTCTCCCCATTCTGTTGCAGTGCAGAACAGCTTCTGTCATCGTGCACTCCCTGACAATTGTGGCTCTGTACAGTAAGCAATGTGTCCTGCAAAAATTACATCTTTATACAGACAACTTATCAAAGTTAAATACTTTACCTATACAGCACACAATATAAATGGTTTTAAAGAGAAACATGCTACTGTAATGTTGTGCCCTGGAATCTAAGGCTAGATTTCTACGCTTACAACTTAACTGATCATGGTTATGGACCCTGCATCAAAGACACCATTCTAAATTGCTCGCCACCTCATTATCATCATTGTCTGCAAGTTATTCATTGATATGTATGGGAAAATGTCAGGCATCGAGTAAAGACTGCTATGGCATGGGATTTAATCAACATTTTCACACACAAAACACACACCTACCAATCTGCAGGATTTAAATTGCTTTTAAATAACAGTTCAGTAACAGATGAATATAACCACATCCAATTGTCTGATTGGCTTTTTGTTTCAGTGCCCTCAAATATATCACATTCTGTTTGCCATTTAGAGGTCTTAGTTTTTTGGAATTGAGTTGTTCAGACTAATTGGTGGGTGTGATTCTGGTTTAACACTCCTCGGTCATGGTCACATCTTCACTTTAAACTTTCTTCAACCCATCTTCAGGTCCGACTGCTCAAACCTTTTCATTTCTATCCATTTTGTTTGTGGACTTTCCACCCTCCATTTCCATTCAGGAAACTCCACAAACTGTATTAAGAAGAGCACAGAGTCTAGATCACAAGAAGTAATTATTCCTCTTTACCTCGGTTAGACCTCATCTAGCATACTGTGTCCAGTTCTGGGCACCCCAATTAAAAAAAGACTGGAGCAAGCTCAAAGGAGGTGAGTGGTCTTCTAACTATGTCCTATGAGGAGCAGTTAAAGGAACTAAGCATAGAGAAGGAAAGTCTGAAAGGAGACATGATAGCAGAGGAAAATTCACATTTCCTGTGCTGACCAGGGGAAGGAAAAAGTGAACACCCCATGCATGTAAAAGCATTCAGACTAGCGAATGCTAATACACGTGTTCCCTCCTCCCACACATCCACAGACTTACCTTCAGTGCAGATCTGTGTCCGTGTGCTGCCACCTTCTGTGTGCTGATGCCAGCACATCATGTGATGCACCAGTGCACTTGTACAATGCATCAAGTGCCCCTCCTTGCACCATAGAGGTGCAGATGGGCCCTATTGGGGCTGGGAAAGGATGGCAAAGATCATGGTAAATCTGTATGTGGAGCGCTTTATCCTGCTTCACACATAGTCGACTCACAGTGCACTCCTGCATAGAAAGAGCCGTTTCTGAATCAGAAACAGCTCTTGAAATGCAGATGCTCCATCTGGGAGGACACTGGACGCCAACTATTGGATAGAGTGCAGAAAGGCCCTGGACGAGTGGGGGGCACATGCATGCGAGGAGAGCCAGCAGCTAAAACTGCGACTCTCTGTCCCCCCCTCACCTTACTTTAACTAACAAAGAAGTAAACAGGGCTGAAAACAATTTTAAACAAGGTAGGAGGGCAGAGGAAAGGTTCCTGACCCCCCCCCCGAGGAAAGAGAAGCCAAAATGGGAGGCTCAACAAAGAAAAAAAAAGGCAAAAAACGGAGCGACAAGACTGAGGCGCTTTTTGTCAGTGTTCCACCGAGAGTCCAAGAAAACGCCCATAAAACATATGGAATAACCATTGCATACAAGAAATTGAAATATATAGGAATATGGCTGACCAAAATTTTTAATAAAATCCTATACTATAATTATGGGCCAATAATTCAAAAAATTAGTAAACAATTAGTGAAGTGGGGAAAAAAAAGTATCTTAGTCTCGGAGGACGAATCTCAGCTGTCAAAATGAAAATCCTCCCAGCCCTTCATTATCTATTCCATACCCTCCCAATTTTAATCCCTACTCACCTATTTAAGGGCTGGTTCAAAAGAATTGAACAATATCTATTCTTAGGGAAAAGTTCGTGTTTCTCAAAACAAATCATATGGAGATCTATGCAGCGTGGAGGATGGGGTTACCCATCCATAAAATGGTACTATGACTCTTGTCAGCTCCACAGGTTCCTTACTATGATTGCACCCTCCCCCCCCTTTGGGCCCAGATTGAAATAAGGGAACTCCCATTTCCAATACAAAAACTCTTAGCCCATAAACTAGACCATATGATGATTAGGACTCCCAACCCATTAACACACTCTACCCTTACTACATGGAAAGGTCTACATACAATTAGAGACTTTTTACAATCTTGTTTTACATCCCACTCTTCCCAGGAAATTAGAAACGTGTTAGGGACCTCAAAAAACTGGCTTATTCCAATGACAATCAGGAACTTTTTTAAAAAAAGTAGAAACTGAAAAAGTTGGTAAGCGTGAGCTCACACCTTTTGAGCAATTAATCTCTGAAAATAAATTCAAAGAAAAAGGTATATCTTCTAGACTATACACAATTATGATAGACTACAATACAGGTGAACACTTAGCTATCAAGGGTTTCAGGGAAATGGATTGCAAAATGGATCTAGGAAAAGAGGAATGGTTGAAAATCTTAAATAGAATGTACAAGGCTTTTAGATCTCAAGCAGCGAGGAAGCTATCCATGAAAACCCTATTTAGATGGTACCACACCATGACTTCACTCAACAGAATCAACAACAAATATTCCCCCATTATGTTGGAATAATTGTGGGGGGAAAGGAACCTATATTCATCAATGGTGGCTCTGTCCAAAAGTGAAATCATTTTGGGAACAGATTCGATTAACATTGTGTAAGATCACCTCTCAAATGATCCATCTTTTGCCTGCTATGGTTTCCTCCTCTCTTTTAAAGAGCAGGAAGCACCTATACAGAATAGACAGTTAATCAGATCATTTATAATGGCGGCCAAAGCAGAACTGGCCTTACACTGGAAACACACTGAATTATTAAGCATTGACAAATGGACCTCCTGTGTATGGTCCTTATTGTTGAATGAACTTATCACGGCACAACAATATAGGATGCAATGTATGGACCACCAAACTTGATTCTTAGATTAATGGAGTCCTTTCATCAAACAGGAGCAGGATGATCCCAGTCTTTGACCCACACTTTCCTTTCCATTGACAAATCTTAAGGAAACAATATGGAACCTTTCCCCAAATCTTTTATTGTAAATATATATATTAGAATTGTTTTATATATGTTCTTGAATATAAGCTTTTCTACTGTTTTGTGGCTATTTATCCTGTTGTTTATATGCATTTATAAAATATTTATATGTTTCTTCTAAGTTGGCTAATGTTTTTCGTGTTTGTTTATGTTATTGTTGACTGATGGATGTTTGAAAACAATAAAATTAATTTTTTTTAAAAAAGAACTCTAAAAAGTGATATTCAGGTTGGTCTGAAACCTGGGCAAGGTGAGCAGCTTTCAAAATCTGAACCAGAATGGCTGGTAGTTGGGAAATACAGAATAATTCAGTTTGATGCTGCTTCAAAGTACGAAGGGTAACAAATCCAGTGAAATGCTTTTGTGGTTCAAGGATGGAAAACAGCTAGCTTTTCGTATGCATGGGTCTTGCTGCTATTTTTAAAGTGATGTGCAACTGTGGCACTTTCCCTTGTCAACACTGTCTTAAAATATCAAACACATTAAAACTATTTTTCTCCTTTAAATATTTTTGTTTTGTATGTAAATAATGCTGGACAGTGAGTAGTGTCTGTTGCAGACCTCTGTTCTATTAAGCAGAAGATTGCATATATTGTACTTCTAGCGGTTAGGAGTAAAAATCTGCATTTCTGTAGCAGAAACCTTAGATTAAAAGTGCTTGAGTTTAACATGTCCCTGAATAAGTTTGCCTTAAATAAATTGATACAAATGGTGTATATATATATATATAAAAAGGCCCTGGACAGACATATCTCTGAGATATTGGATTCATTAAACAGGGGACTGGATTCAGTGACCCTGAAGGTCCCTTCCAACTCTATATTTCTATGATTCTATGATTGTCTCCTCCCTTTGCTCCAAGAAAACCAGAAGGGGCACCATGTTCTCACCTTGTTCTCAAGTCCAGTTCCCAATGTAACAGGAATGTGGCAATTTCAAAACCTTCAAAAAGCATTTGAAATGGTGATTTGCACAACCATGTTATTGTTCCTCTTGGTCACATGTATTGGGCTTCTTTCCTCACCCAGGGTTTCTACAGCTGCTCATTGTAGTCTACTGGGACCTGTCACTCCAATCCTGTTAGAAGATGGGACTTTAGTTTTGTTCCAGCAGAACTGTAAGGCCAGTCAATTGCAGGGGGAACACGCCTGATGAAAGACTATTTAAACCGGAGGTTAAAATTACCTGACAGCATCTCTAAGACAAGGTCCTGGCATCGACTTGAGAACATTCTGTGCCATCCTGTGTACATTCATGACTGCCTGCCTGCTGTGTTTTCAGGACAGTATTGGGGCTTATGAGCATTAGGATTGTTTATAGCTGTATTTGAAATTACTGTTAAGTCATTCTGGAGGAATCATTTGGCCTTAACAGAGCACAACAAAGCTATGCTTCCTTATTAGTAATCCCCTGCTGTGCCTGGTAGCAGAGACAAAGTAATTTCACACTTTAGTAACATGAAAAATATCTCTGTAAGTTGGAAAAACAATGAGCAAGGCAATACATCATGAAGCTCTTCTGTGTCTGCAGCCAATTGTTCCAGTATTTGACACACCCCTTCCCAGAGGGATGTGGCTGTTAGAAGGGTGCCCAGACATTTTTGAGCCCACGAATTGCTTGAATTCCATAGACATAGAATTCTATGTCAGAGGGCATAGAACATTTAACCTTTAGTTCAAGTTCTCATTTGAAAGCCGCTGTATGCTGGATGCCACCTAGGAATCCTGAAAGCCTGAGTTGCCACAATTTATACTGCTGGTTACTAGTAGGATGCTCCTGCTACTGTCTGGTTATAACCATGTCCGTACGGGGGCTGAATTCACACTTCAGCCCACAGTATGGGCAACATGTGGACAGGTGTACCTGGACTGTCAGGAGGCTATTACAGACTGGAAACACCCCCTGCCTGCCCAGAGGTTGCCTAATTGCATACTAGCTGTGGACCACAAAATCATTTTCCAAAAGCATACTGAACTTTACCAGACCCCTTTAGTGTCCAGCTGGCGACCTTCTGCATTTTTGCCAGCTGCTGTGCAAGCATGCTGGCAGCTCTAATGATCTCCTGACACACCTGTGACTGCACAGAGCATAAGCATTATCATAGCAATGGTGACAATGCACATGCAGTTGTGGAGGGCACTGCACTCAAGAAGGTGGTGCCCAGAAAAGAAGCAGTGCAGTGATCGAACACAGGCGAGTGTTCAATTTTGCGTGAGTTGGGCTGTTATTGACTAATGCTTACATGTTCATCACACACTTTTCCTGTCCATGAGATGGGAAGGGAAGTGTGAAAATGCCCTCGGTCACTAGATTGATCTAGTAGGACAGCTAGACTGTCCTAGGAGTGGTCTATCAGGAAGCCATACATCCTGGGAAACTCTTTCTACACAAGTTGATGGCCTGACTACGGGACTGTAGCCTGCTCCTAGTGTGGACTTCTTGTGAGTGCCATGGACTCGTATATCATATTCAGCACCATTTTTCTGTGCATTCAGAAGTGGTACTGGAGGTGTGCTCTTTCTGGGTACCTGACCCAAACAGCCCTGGCTAACATCGGGACTTTTATTCTCACTATCTGAAGTTGGGGTACAGCAAGTCTGTGTATTGTCACCCTTTTTATTTAGCTTATATTCAGGGTATATCATGAAACACCCTGAATTAATCAAAACCTGGAATTGCCAGGAGAAATGTTGATAACCTCCAATATGCAAATGACACCATTCTAATGCAGTTCTTATGACACTGTGCTCCTTCCTACCATGTCAGCTCCAGTGCTGTAGAGTTTCAAAAATGATCTCAGGGTCCTGCCATTACTGGAGACTTACTCGTCCCTTCTTCCTAGTATTTGAACACAGGAAATGGCCCATGGGGGTATTCTCTATATCTGAAAATTCAAATTTAGCAAGATGCGTTTTGTATTTACCAAATTCAAATTTATTTGTATGCGTCTTCTCCATATCTGTACACATCCATATGCATCCATACACATCTGTATGAATCCCTTAGTTATCCCATATGCAACCCATTTTCATCACATATGGATCCCTACAAAAGCGTACAGGTGCGAGAAAGATGTGGATCTTCAAGTACGCATCATGTCTGGATAATTCGAATGAACAGATCGGCAATTTGAAATTTGATTTGAATGCTTACATTCAAATTTTGGGACATTCTATTCGAGTTTTAATGTCGGAATTCAGCACATTTTATTGGATTTCAAATACCTACGAATATTTGTACACATCCCTAGAAGACAGTCCCCTCCCTGCTTGTCATAATCAAAGCTTGATATCCCTGGTTTTGCGTGCCATCACATTAAGAATGGGGCTAGCTATGCAGATCTATTCCTAATGTGGAAAGAGGGAGATGGAATGCTGTGTGGCCCATGCATTTATCCCAGCTTCTAAATTCAGATTCAAGACAACAGATTCTATAGCACCTAACTCCCCTCCCTTGAACTAACATCAAAATCTATTGACTAACAGATGTTTTCTGGCTGGGTGGTCTGCCTCAGAGCATTCTGATTCTCTTTTGCTTCTGAGTGTCTGATTATTATTATTATTATTTAAATTCTTTCATGGGACATGCCAACAAATCTTAAGACAAGTATTCCCTTAAAGCTTTCCATGACCCTGTTTCACCTACTCAGCCAGCCGGGAGAAAAAGGATCTCCTTTGTTCTGTGTTATCTGTTCTTTTATTCATTCTTCATTGCAGGAAATGGAAAAAGTCTTTAGCAAAAAATGATGCTCTCTGTGTGCATGTGTGTGATGAATTTCCGGTGTGAGCCACATATGGGATTTCATACACAGAAGCAAATACCATAAAACTTGGCTTCTAAAGGCTTTAATTTTATTCTATATACGACTTTGTGCTGTTCTATTTCAAGTAGAAGATGTTTTGACTGAAAAATTATTCTTATTATGGCTGCATCCAGGGCATTAAAAAAAGTATGTCAGGAATCTAAAATGTATCTTCCATTTCAGATTATGATACAAGTTGTGGAAAATGTATATTTACAGACTCATTTATATTCATTCTCATGGGGAACTGTATACCTTGAGAAGACCAACCCTTCTGTAGTTTCTTGATATGGAAAACAGAAAGACGGGGTAACAGTAACGGTTAATTTATAGACAAATGGGTATACAGGGGCATAAGTGAGGAGGACTAACTGAATTAGGGATGTGCACAAATATTCATATTATGGGTGTTTTTCCACTGGCAGAAAGTACCCATTTTAGCACCCATTAAGGACCCATTTGGCTGAGAGCCAGATGACCCCATTTCCACCACGGACCCCACCACAGCTCAGGAAATCCAGATCATATGGGTCCTTCAGGACCTATAATCCAGATTTCCTGTAGACCCCATTAAAGGGGTCTACAATGTGGTCTTCAGCCATAAAATCCAGATTATAGGGAGCCTGTTTCCACTGCCAGGGTTATATCCCTCCTGATTGGCTGGACTTGGGCTTCTTTTCTCTCCCCTTCCAATATGCTAATTGGGGCTGCCTGCCCTTCTCTTAACTTCTTAGCTAATCTTCCCGGTAACCTCTTTTCCTGTTTATTCATCACACTTTGCTTTCTTCTTTCAATTTTGAGCCTATTTAAAGTACAGCAAATAAATGTGCCGTCACAACCATGACAGTGTTGGTAGCTATATTTTAAGGTAAGGGGCTGCATACATGGGCTGTGTGGAGTGAGGGGTGGGCAAATCCAGCCTTCATTGAAGTTTCTACAAAGCTTTGATTAAATCCAGGTACATTTGCTTCACATGAAAAGGGGGGCTATGAATGTCATTCCATGTGGAGACAGCCTGGCCTGTGCCAGACATGCAAGGTAGTTTTCAGCACATAATAAGAACTAATGGGTTGATTGACCTTGCAATCACCAGCAATCTGCAAAGACTGTGGCATCATAAAAGCTCATTATTTTAGTTACACAGCTGTACATTTTTAGAAAGGTAGGCTACCAGCTGAATGAAATAGAGCCTCTGGTTTAAAAAACACACCACTGGACAAGACTCTGGTCTTTTCAACTTATTCCTATGAGCTACACTATGTTTAAAACATTCATCTCTGGGGATAAAATATTCTTTGTGCACTGTCTGACCAGGTTGCCTTTGCTGCTATTGAAATGATGGAAAAGTCAAAGGAAAAGCACACTTGTTTTCTCTATTGCAAAGGTGAGAGCTGAATATGTTTCTTTTCCCCCTTTTATTTTATAATAAACTGTGCACTTAAGGCTACATTGTTTTGATACATGAGCACTAGGAATATGCATGAATGGTGGGGATTTTTTTCCATTCAATTCATATCAAAGTGAATGTAAGAAAATTTGTATTCGAATAGATCCCCTTCAGATGTGGTAGAATTCTACATAGAACATAAGAACATAAGAGAAGCCCTGCTGGATCAGGCCACAGCCCATCAAGTCCAGCATCCTGTCGCACACAGTGCCCCACCAAATGCTCATGGGCATCTCAAGCAGAGACAAGGACAAACCTTCTCCTGCTCTCGAATCCCAGCAGATGGCCTTAGAAGTGCCCCCCCCACCTGAAAGATGTACCTAGGCATTCATTCTAGTAGCCATTGATACATATGTCATCCATAAATTTGTCTAACCTTACCTTAAAGCCATCTAGACTGGTAACTGTCACCACCTCTTCTGGCAGCACATTACATAAGCTAATGACCCTCTGGGTAAAGAAATATTTCCCCTTGTTGGATCCAACTCTCCTACCCATCAGCTTCATAGAGTGCTCTCTGGTTCTAGTACTGTGTGATAGAGAAAAGAAATTTTCTCTATTCACCTTTTCTATACCATACATAATTTTATATTCTTCAATCAGGTCCCCTCTTAAACACCGTCTCTCCAGACTGAAGAGGCCTAGACGTTGCAGCCTGGTTTCGTAAGGGAGGTGTTCCAGACCCTTAATCATTCTGGTTGTCCTTCTCTGCACTTTCTCTAGTTCCACAATATCCTTTTTGAGGTGTGGTGACCAGAATTGTACACAGTGTTCCAAATGTGGCCTCACCATAGATTTATAAAGTAGTTGCATATGAAACTCACCCAAACCTCCCCAAATCTTACCTCAAGTGTGATGGCTGCTCAGATGCAGCCATCTTTTTCTCCCTGGTGCTGTCACCAAGGCAACTACCTAATGCTTCACGTCAGCTCAAGTGTGCTCAGGCATGTGACCCTCCTGCACATCTTCAAAACGGGAAGGCAAGCGGATGGAGCATCTGGAGCCTTACTGGCTTGGGTCTTGGTGCATGTGTTAAACCTCCACCACA
Organism: Aspidoscelis tigris stejnegeri; assembly: GCA_023333525.1. Lineage (NCBI taxonomy): Eukaryota > Metazoa > Chordata > Lepidosauria > Squamata > Teiidae > Aspidoscelis > Aspidoscelis tigris. The sequence continues at coordinate 80,932,814 of JALMGA010000002.1, read as the reverse complement.
CATACTTTGCATGGGGAATGCTCTAGTATGGAAGGAGCCATTTCTGGTGCAGAAAGTCTCCTTCAAGTGCAGATGCTCTATCTGGGAGTGTCCCTCATGTGCTCTACACACGTAAGTGCGAAATGACTCAGAGGCAGAAAATTAAGAGGAAAGGTGGAGGAGCTGTAGTTCTTGATTTTAACAATGAGCATAGATATGCTAAGCAAAGCAGAAGTGTGGCGGGGAAATGGCAGGAAAGAAATATTTGTTGGTAGCATGTGAAGATAGATCTCTCTCAACCTAATTTTTGAACTCCACATTGTCACCCAGCTCACTTAAGGCATCTAGATTGCCCAGTGGAGGAATAACTTGTTGCCACCTTTCCACTGTGAAAAGGAGGCCAGATGGAAGAAATCCAAGAATCTGTTCCGAAGAGCAGATAAAATTCTGCATTTCATATAGATTGTATTATCTCACATGAGACTATGAAAAGATGCCCAGTGTAGGAGAAGGAACTAGCCCTCAGGGGTAAACAATGCTTGGCCCTAAAAGGTCAATCTCATCTTCACTAAGAAGGATGTGAGAAAATGTCCTTCCTAGCACTTATTGTCAAAAGTCCAACCACTTCTCATGCTATCCTGAGTTTATTGTTTTTACTTACTCTGATGAATGGCCTCCATTGCAGTGCATAGGTGTTTCAGGGGTTTATCCTGAAATTCAGTCCAGATCAGGAAGCAGTAGTCCCAAGTTCTCAGTGCAGTGGTGGATTAAATGCTTTGATTATTTTATTTTAAGCCTGTGGGACTCTTTGCATTTTGCTAACATGGATGCTGTAACCCTTCCTGGGATCACTGGGTGAAGGGTGCAATCCAAGCATAATCAATTGAATTGTTATTAAATTAAAAATTAACTTAATAAATTCTGGGATATGCTTTTGTCCCTCTAGCAGAGGACTCTCTGGTTTTAGCACATGCTGTGGGGATGCTTCCTTGCCCCATAGGTTCTGAGGCAACTTCCACACCACATACCTTTTCCTGCACTGCAGAGCCCATCTTCCCAGCAATGGTCCCAAAACAAAGCCAAAGTACTGCAGAGGATGCTGACAGCTGTCCAGAGAACAGTGGTCCCATCCAATCCTATCATCGGAGCAGAGGAGTGAAAGTTCCCCACTTCACAGATGCAGACTGAGGAGAATTTTATGGAGAGCAAAGAAAAGCCTCCTCAAATAAACCTTTTCCGGAATATGCAAAAATAGCACTGGAGTCATTGTGCCGTATCAGATAACATGGCTGTGTGGATGCTGTCTGACTTCCCTTAGGGTGAGGAAATCAAGATGCTGGGGATTCAATCAATAGAGGTCAACAATGTTGAGTTTAGGGAGGAGCACAAATATTCATAACATTCAAAATTTGGCTGAATTTAGTCGAATGCAGACATTCAAATTTGACACATTCGAAGATTGACATTCAAAGTCAAATAGAACATTTTGATACATTCATACGAAGCTTCGTTATGGATTTGTATTAGGTTCATATGAGATTCATATGGGATCCATATCTAACATTCGTATTGAATTCATATGGAACATTTGTGTTGAATTTGAATTCTACCACATTCAAACAAATATGAATTTTCTTTCATTCAATTCGATATGAACCAAATACAAAAAAAAAAAATTGTGCACGTCCATTGTTGAATTTCCTTCCTCAGTCAGCAGCACTGGGGAATATTTGTATTGCCCTCTTGATCTTTAGTTAATCTTAGTTACTCTGAGTTTGCCACTTCAGAGGAGATTGCTCCCTTGCCCCACACCAACTCTTTGCCCAGAACAGCAGGGACTACATGTGCCTTGACTTCCAGGTTAATTTCCAGTTCCTGGCCCATATGTCCCGTCAGTGAGTGTAGGTGATCCAGAGGATCTGGAAGACCAGCATGAAGCTTTATGCTAGCTGCCCTTTAATCTCTGTACCACTGGAACACGTCTGCTCCATCTAGAAGAAGACCACTCCAAATTCCAAATTAGAGACCAAGGCAAAAGCAGCTGCTTTATTCTTGTGCACAGGAGGCTAGCATTCCATAAAGAGACAGCAGAGTCTTGTGCGTGACTCTTAAGCACACTTATATAGGAAAGGCAAACATGTGTAGATAAAGAAATTCTGTTTACATACTTACATTTTCATACTATATTAAAAAGATGGAAAGAATGTGACATCAATTCAGACCAATTAAACTTTAAATTCTGTGTGGTGCAGAGCCTTTCTGCTTATCGATTCAAGGCCAGATGTCTTAATTTTGCAACCTTGCCCATTCTTTATCTGCTTGTTCCCAGCTATTTTATATGCCTATTCTGCCTAGCCATGCATGTTGCAACTAAATGGGACTTTTTGCAGTTTTCCAGTCCCCACAAATTCCCTCTTCGCTTCTCCATTTTGGCTTTATAGCCATGTCAGGACTCATTTGAATAGAACCAGCATTTATTTTGTTTTCTTATTTCCCCATGATGGTGCTTACCATTAATCTAAATGCACATGGAAGTGTGAACTATGGGTGTACATTTGATTAAAGAAACATTAATTCAGGAGTTTTGTGGATTTTTATTTTTCCGAAGTATATTGAAAAGAAACAACAGCTTTGTTTTTCCAAGATTGCTAGTGATACGGTTTTTTTTCTGTACTACCGACAGAGCCAAGTCAGTGGCTATGTCTTTATGTAGACAGAGGTTAAATTGCACAATTCTGTTGTGGCTGTGTTGGAATCATAACATGTACTGGTGACTAGGGATGGGTGAAAAATGTCCATCACCTTTGTAATTTGGACAAATTGTAGGTGCAACTGGTGGCTGCAAGAATGTGAAGCAAATTCAAAGCAAATTGGAAGCCCAGTACATTTGAAGTGGGTCCGTTCACATGACTATGAAATTCTGTCCCATGTGCTTTAATTAAAGGCAAATGAGGGGGGGATCATGCACACCCCTATTTGTGGCAAACCCAAAATAGCCTCATGATATAGGGATGAAATCCTGCTATATTCTATTTCAGGAACACCCAACTCTCACCATGGATTCCCCCAAAATAGCATTATGATCTACCTATCATAATGGGTTCCTTGCTAGAGAAAATTGTCCTGTGCATGTGCAGGGCTAAATTTGGGGTGAAAATGGCCACTGCACTTGTGGGGGGCTGAATCAGGAGCACTTCTGAGTATTTTGTGTTGTCGAAATACACAGAAGTAGTTGCTTTGCCATTGGATGGGCAAACATGGAGACAAGAAGGTCATAGCACTTTCCCTGTGATACAAACAAGCCCTCACATCTGGCACATCTGTACAAGTGCAACTTCAGCTGATAATAGCCAACAAGCTTGAAAACTGGCATGCTATGTATGTCAGGGACGTGCACAAAGCCAAATTCTCCCACTCGATTCAATGGGAATTGAATGGGGGAATATTCAGCTGCATTCAAATCCCTGCATGAATGTCGGGGGCTTTGGCTTCGTGTGTGAAAATAGAATGAATGTTCATGCATGAAGGGAAACCCCCACCCTATCCCTCCCTTCCCATCCTGCCTCACCCCACCCCACTCATTCGCTGCCGTCGCCATTGCACAACCCTCTGAGGCTCAAGTAGGTCTTCTGGGGTGTGCATGAATGGTGATAGAGGATGCAGCCATTACCTCCATGGGGGTAAGGGAATGTGACCAGGGGGATGGGATGCCAGGGCCAGAGCCTCTGCCACCAAGGAGGCCTTCTAGACATGCATGTGCACCTCTCCATCCAGGGATTGCCATGATTCCCAGATGGGGGACGTGCGCACATACCCCTGGAAGACCCACTTGGGCCTTGGAGCAGCACATGAATGGCAGTGGAGAACTTGGAGGATGCAGCCATGGCCATACTTGTGGGTAAGGGGGCATGGCAGGAGGGGATGTGAGGCTGGGGGTTATTGAAGCTTCTACTAAGGTTTGACAAAGGATGGATCCATTTGATTAATGAGTGAATAGGGACCTATGAATGTAGGCCCTTTTGATTGGCCTGCAAATATTGAAATTCATATACATTTGTACGAATTTTGTATTGCATGGATATTCCTGCACATCCCAGATGTACGTGCCTTTCAGAACTGATTTCTTTTTAAAGGCTATTGTTCGTAATAAAGAAAGTAAGGCAAATCATATATTCAGTATCAGGAGAAAAATTCTAAAACATATCCTACCAAATATCTTTCATCAAAATTATCCTCTGAATCCTACCATATTGCCCTCCCGGTGAGAACAATTAAAACCAGCTGCTGATGAACTAAATTTGAACTTGGCTATCTGAAATGTTAAGAAGCATATATAACAGTTTGGGTTGGGTTGTTTTTTAAAAGGATAATTCTCCATTGATTTTAATAAGGCAGAATATATGGTGCAATTAATCCATACATTTCATACAGAAATAAATGAACAGAAATAAACTGGGCAAGCAAAAGGATTTCAGAAGTTATTGAAAAACAGCAGGAACAGACTGCTAGAAGAGTATTGGAGTTGTTAAATAGAGAAGTAAAAGATATTATTGACTTTTTGTTAATTATTAGTGTTTCAGTCTTTGACAGTGGAGGAAGACGACATAAGTTGTCTTATGAAAGACACATAACTTCTATGTACCAATCAATGGTTCATATCTTCTGGTTTGGGGACCTAGTTAGGGGCAGATTTGTATTTACCTTTTCAATCTCAGAAGAGGGTGGGATTTTGCTTCTGCCATGGGACATGGCCTATCCCCACACTAGAATGGTGGTCCTCATGCTGGTTCTGAAGTGCTCACTACCTTCAAAATCAACCCTGGGGAGTTCCTGGGGAGATATTTCAATCGTGTACCCAGCTGTGCAACTGAAAAGGATCACTATGGTATACGAAACATGGGAACATGCTGTCCATACACCTCCATGGTCCACAGGATACTACTACCAGCATGCTGGGAAACCTCAACATTGAGTTCTACTTGTAAACTGGATTAGGATGCCTTGATTTTGATTTAGGCATCATACTTACGGGCAGCAGAAGGTGCTAGTGGAGGTCCTGTCTAAAGGGCCTATGGGGATGGGTTGTCATCAGATATGTCCTTGCCACAGGGTGGGATAAAGCACTCTGGCAACACCCAACACCCTGGCAACAACACATGTGGCAACCATATACACACAAAACAGCTGCACAAGTGACTTACCATGCCCGCTATGTGCAGGCATCCTCTGATAATGGCCCACTCTTGGAGTCTTTTCTTAGCATGACCAGGAAGCCCTCCCTATGAAGCTGAGGATTTTTAAAACTTTGAAGGCTCTCAGCTTTATTGGTAATAAGAGGGACATATGGATGGCTCATGGCCCACTCCTAGAACAGAAGCAAGTGCTCTAGTGCTGGGGTGCTTGCTTTGGCCACCATCTGGACCCTGTCAGAGATGGCAATTATCCAATGACTGAATAGAAAGGGTATGATACAGAGCTGCATTTTGGTAAAGCTGTGCAGGTCAAGGGAATTCAGGGGGATTCTATAAGTACTCTAACATTTTTGGCATTCTTCTGGGAGGCAGATGTTTGGGATTAATGAGTAAAGGTGGATAAGGCAGTGCTGTGAGTATTGTTAGAGTAGTGGATTTCTGACATCTGCAGAGGGTTGGATTAGATAACCTTTTATTCTACAACTGAAAAGGATGAAAATCTGCTGTAATTTATTTCTAAGGCAAGATCTTTTGCACTCTAAGCTAAAGGAGTGTTGCTGTAGTGCTGAAAGAGAAAACTGCCAATACTTTAATGTCCTGGTACAGAGCAACGGTATTATCACACTTGGAATATATTGCAGACTTTTGCCTACCACCTCTTAAACTGGTGAGAGGGAGGGACACCAAAATGTTGAAGTGTCTAGATGGATTCCCCTACAAGGGAAGGTTGAAATGGGCTGGGCTGTTTAGCCTGGCAAGGAAGTGAGTAAGGGGTTGATCATTATGAATAAAACCACTCAGTCAATAAATAAAATCAAGTTCTTCTCCCCATCCCAAACCACCAGACCCAGGGGTCTCCCAATGGAATTGATTTTTTAAATATATGGTAATACACCTTGGGCTAGTCTCAAATTCTTTTGAAATATTCCATCCAATTTAGAATTAGGCATGTGCAACAGAATTAGGCATCTGCAATAGATTGGTGAATCCAACCTAACCCCCCCCCCCCATTATGTGTTGCTTTGGGCAGTGGAGGGAACGCTGGATGGGATCTTCTCTCATAATATTACAAGTTGTTGCCTCCTTGGCTCAAGAGTTTGAGTGAGCTAGTTTGATCTTGTGGTTAGAGTGCCAGGCTTATATTTCATAGTCAGTGAGTTTGATTCCACACTCCTCCATGAAATCAGCTGAGTGACTTTGGGCTAGTCACAGCTTTCTGCTGAGCTCCCACCTACTTCACTGGGAGTTTGTTGTGGGGAGAAGAACAGAAAGCTTTGTCAGCCACTTTGAGTCCTCTTGAGCATGAGAAAGGGTGTTTCCGCACTGGGTGGTTAACACCCAGTTAACACCAATTTAACTTACATTGGAGGCTTCCACACTGGAGACCTTTTGGAGACCCCTTCCAAGCAGCTGCTTCCACATTTCAGTGAGCAAAATCCATTTCTAAAATGGGTATTCAATCCGTCCCTTCACCTGGATCCATGTGGAAGCAGGACACTTCCACACATGGCCAGGCAAAGGGACGGATGTTCCAGCAGCCACAATGTTGGGGAGGGCAGAAGCAGGCCGGTTTGCTTCCTTCTGTCCTCCCCCTTCCTTCTGTGCTGCACGCTGCCGGAAACATGTGGTGACTGGCAGCTGCCTGCTGCAGTCCCTAGACTCCGGGGGTGGCATCGGCAGTGCGGGAATCTGGCAGACTTTTCAAATGGGTGCTGTGGCATCCACATGGCACCCAGATGATCCATCCTGCCAGATCCATCTTCCCTGCACGTGTGTGGACATGCAGGGCCTCCGAGAATCTGTCCTTATTTGGGATGGATCCTCGGGAGTATAGTTCGCCAAAAACAGAGTAGAAAAACCAACTCTTCTTCTTCTTCTTTTCAAAACATGCCAGCATAGCTTAACCTAATCTGAATTGGCCAAACTCCTCAGCCAGGCAAAACCATGGAGTGGTTCAAGATAACCATAGATCACACTGAGACTTCTCTCTATTCCATGGAGCAGGTTGACCCTGAAAGAAGGAAAAGATGTGCCAATTTAGAGAGGGGCACAAGCTGAATTGCTGCACATGTCTACTTAGGGTTCCTTCATCTCTGATGTGCACTTCTACTTGTGAATATCACTGGGTACTTGAGTTCATATCTCCACTGAAGGCTTTGCTATATTTTAGCCAAAATCAAAGCTAAGAAAAAATGAGGTGCCCATTATATAATGATTGGAGAGTGCTTTTGAGAGGGTGCAATTTTGATCTGAGAAATCTTGGTGCTGGTGCTAGTAGGAGGTTATTCAGCTCTTTTACCACTTGTTATGTTGCTGCTGAAATAGTTCTCTCAATTGGTTTAACTCACATGAGCTCTGAGTTTTCAAAAGCAAAAAATGAGGTTAGAACTTTCCCAGAGATAGGAGAAAGCATTTTGGGCAGGAGATTTGGATTCTATAAGCTGTTATGCTAAAGTTGTTGTTGTTGTTTAAGCATGCTTTAGGAATAAGTTATAAATTCTTTATGGAGAATGGATGATTCCTCCCTTCTCTTTCAAACTGAACATGTTTGTTAAGGAAGAGCATGCATCTGTATTTTCTTGCCATATACCTATTCAATATCCCCTATATTTTATAGTTTGAGATGACTGAGAAAGAAAAACCGAAAGAGAGAAGCTACAGAGATGTTAACATCAAAGAATAATCAAGATCCTCATGGCATTCTCATAATGCTCTTGGCATGCTTGTACAGCGTGAAATCTGCATGACCTTGTACTCAGGTCACATCTCAATTTATAAATGGAGGAACTCTCAGTTGTTCAAGAAGGCACTTGCTACTGTGACTTCTCCATTTGCAATGGCAGCAAGCACTTAATGTTTACAGCAATTGTGCTGCCTCATTTCCAGGTGTGATCATCAGCAGTGATGCCATGTTGGCAGGACAAGATTTCACAGATTGAAGATAGGGCATGTGGTCAGCCACTGGAAATGGTATCTTCACACTGTTAAATGGGGATTCAGAGGCAGTTTTTTTTTTTTTCCAGTGGCAGATCTGGGCACTTCTCCCATCCACCCACAATGGAGTTATCTTGCTGCATAAGAAAAGTCCAGGTCTCAATGAGTACTCTTAAGAGTGTTTTTAAGGTATCTCCACGCTTTCATCCCACCTACCCAAAGGTTGCAAATAACATAACCCTATTTTCTGGAACACAGAAATTAGGTGACTTTTGCGACCAATTCCTATGTTCCAGAAAACAATCTGGCTTATTACATCAAAGCAGGGTAATTAAAGTTCCCCAGCTGCAATGTTTGCATGACCAGGATTCACACTGTGCACACAAACAGCATGCTTGCCAATGCTAATTGGAAGGTGCTTGACTGAAAGATCTCTACTCTTGAAGTAGGAGGAACTGTCATTGGGCAGTGGCACATCAAGAAGAAAGCAAGAAGCCAGAGTCAAAAGACAAAACCAAGAAGCAGGATAGCATCAGACCGTAATACAACTTGTCAGTCACCATAGGTAGAAACCATTACTCCCATACAAACCATAATTCAATGCATTCTCCTCTGATGCAAGGGCCCTGAATGAAAAGAAACTTTCTGCCCCTCACAGCAGCAGTTCACAGTCCATGATCATCCCCTTGTTGGTGGAAATGTTCTTTTGCTGTAATTCTTCTCTTGGGGTTTTTGAAGAAGTAGAAGTTGCTGGGTGCTTATATCTAGGGAATATGATAATTGTGGTGCCAATTAGAGAAATGCCTGAATATTCATATTATCTGTTATTCGTACAACTTTGGATATTTGCATTTGAATAAAATGTTGGCACTTGAATGCTGCCTTCTTGACAGCAGCCATTATAGCCGCAGTTGTGCCTTGGTTAAACAGCACAGCGCACCTCAGCTTGCCGCACCATTTCTCAATAACTGCCCATTTAACAGTGCAAATTATAATAGTTGAAATGCATAACAAAAATATGATCATTCTCATTTGTAGAAGTTTTTGGGCTGTTATGCCATATTCCAGGTTTCTTCTTCTGAGAACCTAAGCTTTTTGGATATAGCTGTGATATCCATATTTAAGGGTGAACACGGCATAACAGCCCAAAAACTCCTATAAATGAGATTGAGTGCTGCTGTGAAATCCTACCTATGTTCAATATGATCATTGCTGTATGTTCTCAGTGATCAATGTATATCAAATCATGAAGGCCATTTCATGGGAAGGGGAGAAGATACGTTTCCACACCATGCTTTACTCGTTCATTTTGGTCTGAAATGTTTCATTCCTCATGGGCCCTTTCTGTATTCATTTCTTCATAGTCTGAACCAGTGGTTCCGTGCCAGCGAGGCCTGCTGGTTCAGAACAGAGAAAGGTGTAGTCTAGAACAGCATAGTGGCACTGGTCACATGAGCTTTGGGGCTGGTCTCTGAGGGATGCACCAAAGTCACCAGGGGACACATTCCAGCAATACACTTTGGTGCACCACTGAAATGGGTTCCCTGCTTGTCCTGATAATGGCTGAATATCTTCTTCATGCCTCTGTGATCTAGATCAGGGCCCACCAGTTCTCTGGTAGACCCATTTAAACATGACTACTAGTAGTTCCAACCAGGGCCTCTCTTATCAGGACTACAAACCAATGAGGCCCCCAAATGGTCTATGGGGTCTCTTAGGCTATTTTTGCACTGGCCCCAAAGACCCCATTAAGACCCTATTTGGAACTCGATCAGTACCCAATTGGTACTGATCAGGCATGCCCTGTCCTCATGCAGGGCCCCTTTAGTACCCTATCCTGAAGGCCATGTCCCCACAAGTTCTGGGGAAATCTGGATTCCATGGGTCCTTCAGGTCCTTACATCCAGATTTACTGCAGACCCCTTTAATGGTGTTCAGAATCTGGTCTTTAGTCATGAAGAACGGATTGGGAGACACGCATCTGCACAACTTACTGGACTGATGGGGTCCAGGCGTGGGCTTAGCAGAAGGGGAGCTGCGTGCATGGGTGATGCCAGGAGATCATGGGCAGCCAGCAGCCGGTGGCTGGTCACATTGGCTGGTGGGCATGCTTGCCATTACATCGATACAGCTGCTGCCACCACTGGCCACTGATGCCCCACATGGGTGTGTGTGTGGCAGTGACAGCAACAATGAAAGTTGCATTGATGCAGGCCTCCTCTGCTACTGCCTCGATTGCCACCCCTGATGCAGCTACGGAACTGGGACAGAACTCCCTTCTGGGGCCTAATCAGGGCCTCAGGAGACATCCTGCAGTGTCTGCACATCACCCTGTTTAGCACCCATTGCCATCAAGTGCTAGAGGACCTGTGTGGACATATGGGGTCCTCGCCAAGATTCAGGTCTTTGAGGGGCAGATTCAATAGAGGATCTCATCTCAAAGATCCAGATCTTCTACATCTGGATCTTTGATGGCAAGTGCAAAAACAGGGATAGTCCAACTAAAGTTGAGTGCAGAAAGGTCATGGTGATATCTAAACACAACATCTCTGAGATCATGTCTAAACCACCCCAAAAGGCACATTAAATCTTGCCTTTGCATTTCTTCTTCTGCTCTTGTCAACATTATGTGCAGCTATCTTACTGAATCCTTTTTCAGCTTCAAATGTTCCATCAGAAGTGTTTCTACACTGCTGTATAAAATGTACAGCAATGTACATTTGGTGGCCGAATGGCAGTTTGTCATTACAGTCGTATGTATTTCAGCAATCATTTCTTTGGTAATGGATGTGGATGGTTGCCCTTGTCATCTTCATATGACATGCTGCCATTTAACAACTGTGGAATGTGTAGGAGCATTGTAATGAGCCTTGCAAGTTATAGATTTCCTGTAAAGGCATGCCCTTAGGGCATGGGATGGCTGTGAAGATTTCTCCATCTTCAGTTTCACAGATGACACTATAGAAATGTCTGTTACAAACACAATCCAGATTAGAAGCTAATGTCATGCCGTATTCAGGTTTGTATGTCTCTCTGTGTCGTCTGGAGAACATATTGAACATTTCTTGCACTCTGTCTTTAAATAGGTCTTAAAAAAAACATGTTTGTCACTCCCAAAAGGAGACTACTTTACGTAAAAAAAATAAAAAACCCATGCTGCATAGATAATGCAGATGGTTTATTATCTGGCCAACAACAAAAAGCAGGTACTTAAGGTATTCAGTTCCAATTCTTCAGTTCATTTCTTATTGCTGGAATTTTCATATTTTCATATTTTTAGTGATATTCCAGCATAATGGCCCTCCAAAATGATCATTTGTTGCCCAAATAGATGGGCAAAGGTGTGGGGAAATTGCCTTCTTCCACATTGGTATCACATACTCACCCAGGGTTTGATGTGCATACATACCGGCCTCCATGCATGTACGGTGGCTATTTTTGCCTTAGGTTCAGCTGTGCGCATGTGGGGGACTATTTTATTCAGCAGGGATCAAGCTGCTGAGCTTCCAGACAGATAGGATTTGGCGCTATTCTGGGAAAACCCAGGTTGAACTTTCAGTTTGTCCAGAATAGGAAAAAGCACAATTTTAATCAAATGCTATATTGGACTTCTGAACTGATAAAACAATTATTCTTCTGAGTTGGACATGACATTTGAGCTATGGGCAAGTTGATGAAGGTCATTCTCTTTTTGGTCATTTGCTTTTACATATGGTATAGAGCCTATAGGATTAATCCTATTATGTATAAGTAGTTCACTTTTCAGTCAACAATGTGCTTCCTAGTGTAAAGAACATTCTTCCTGTTCCCTAAAGGGTGTATAAACTTCCCATGGAGGTTCATTTTAAGTTCACAGAGTTCCATAACAGATTCTTGGGAAGGACTTCTAAACAGTTGAAGTTGTATAAAAGTTTGAGGGAAAAGTTCTGGGTTCCTTCTACATCTCATAGTAATCTGCCCCCCTTTTTTTCTTTTCAAGAAGCAAAAACATATTTATCACCTGTTGTGATCAGACAGGGCTTTTGGGGGTGAGCTGCCCCTTTTCTTGTGTCCAGTTAAATTAAAGGACGAATTAAAGGAGTTAAACAAGTTGTTGTCAACCAATTTACACAGAGGGTGAAGTGACAGAAGTGTTTGTTTTGTTAGACACTGTTATGTATTAGGTTTTATGTTACTTCTTTGTTTCTATTTAATAAAATGATATGTAAAAAAAACTCAAAAGAAAAAGCATCCTTTTTGTAGATGTGCAGAAGAAAACTTAATGGTTAAAGGAATAAGCCTACTTCACTAGGGATGTGCAGAAATAGTTGTAACATTCGTTATTCATATGAATTTGCACTAATTTGGACATTTGTACACAAACTGAATGTTACAACATTCATACATTAACATTCTTACAAATATGCATGTGTCAGAACATTTGTACAAATAGTTTGGATATTCGTTAAACTCGGGATACGTATAGGATATGTATCCGATATGTATGCATTTGTGTTTATGCATATCAGATATTTGTTCAAATCTGTATGAATACATTTGTATCAAATAGAATCCTACCACATTCGAAGGGGATCTATTCGAAAGAATGCAAATTTTCTAACATTCAATTCATTACAAATTGAATGCAAAAAACCTCATTCGTGCATATCCCTATACTTCACTTTTCATCACTTCCGTGTTCTTCACCTCCAAGTCTGGTATTGCCTCCCTTAACAATGAGTGTTCACCAGTGTTTGGCCACTTGTCTGCTCAACTTTCCTTGCCCCTGACTGATCACTCACCATGTTGAAACTGGCTATATTTCCCTTCAGAGTTGCATTAGAACATAAGAACATAAGAGAAGCCCTGCTGGATCAGGCCACAGCCCATCTAGTCCAGCATCCTGTCGCACGCAGTGGTCCACCGAATGCTCATGGGCATCTCAAGCAGAGACAAGGACAAACCTTCTCCTGATCTCGAGTCCCAGCAGATGGCCTTAGAAGCGCCCCGGTTCCTCCCCCCCCCAGCCTGAAAGATGCACCTAGGCATTCGTTCTAGTAGCCATTGATACACCTGTCATCCATAAATTTGTCTAACCCTACCTTGAAGCGATCTAGACTGGTAGCTGTCACCACCTCTTCTGGCAGCACATTACATAAACCGATGACCCTTTGGGTGAAGAAATACTTCCCCTTGTCGGATCCAACTCTCCTACCCATCAGCTTCATAGAGTGCCCCCTGGTTCTAGTATTGTGTGATAGAGAAAAGAAAATTTCTCTATCCACCTTTTCTATACCATGCATAATCTTTTATACTTCAATCAGGTCCCCTCTTAAATGCTGTCTCTCCAGACTGAAGAGGCCTAGATGTTGCAGCCTGGTTTCATAAGGGAGGTGTTCCAGACTCTTAATCATTCTGGTTGCCCTTCTCTGCACCTTCTCAGAAATGCTACCTGTTCCATGTGCAGGACCAGCTAGGCAGGCGGAGCTCAGGAGCCTCAATGCATGGATGAGGCAGTGGTGTTGGGAGGAGGGGCTTAGGAACTGCGGAACATTCTGAGACAAGCCAAACCTGTACAAGAAGGATGGGTTACGCTTGAACCAAGATGGAGCCAGACTGCTGGGGCTTAATATTAAAAAGGTCATAGAGCAGCTTTTAAACGGATCCCTGGGGGAAAGCTGACAGGAGCTGGGCAGCATTTGGTTCGGGAAAGTGAATCCTTGAGACAAGTGGAGAACCAGTCAATATTATGCAAGAGGCAGTATATGGATTGACGTCTTCCTAGAGGACAGAACTTGTACCGGAGGAGTGAATAAAAATGTATATATGCAAATGCCAGAAGTCTTCAAACTAAAATAGGGGAGTTAACTTAGTGCTGGATAATAAACTTGATATTATTGGTATAACTGAACCCTGGTGGGCCAATGAAAATTAGCCCCAAGATCCCTTTCCTGGTGCAGAAAGCCTCATTAGATATGTCTGGCAGCACCCCTAGAAATAGAATGATATTCTGTTAAATACTTTATATAACTAAGGATGATTTTTTTCTTTATTGAGTTGCTTATGCAGAATTTTCCCCTTGCTGGAAAAATGTGTGTGTGTGTGTGTGTGCATGTGCGCGTGGGTGTTTGTGTGCTTCCTTCCTTTTTCTCTATAAGGTTCATCAATGCTGGAAAACTCTGAAGTGTGACGTACAGAATCTCTTCTTTAATTTTCTCAGAATGAAGAATGCTTTTCTAAAAATACTATTCATGTTCTCACATTGAGTATCAATGGGTTATGCTCAAAGAATCCTTTCATGCATTAAGCAGAAAGCTTTTCCTTGGCAATATGTGCTTGAACATCTCAATACACCAACAAATCAATGATTTAAATACTTCATGTAGCCATTAATTCATACGTTTCCATTTATATTGCTATTATTTCCTGTTTCTGGGTTCTGAACAATTTTGAGAGACACTTGTACTTTCTATTAAGTCTCCAATGCAGGAAAAAAAACCTGGTTCTTTAGCAACAGTAATGGACTAAGCTGATTATTTGATTATACACAGATTACTGAAAACAGGGTTGGATGCTGCTAAATAAAATCACTGGAATTATACACAAAGCACATCTTTTCCTTTTAGACTACCACATTCCCCAAAAATCTATCAAACTGGTAATTTAGCTATGATACAATATTTAATTTAATTGATTTAGTTGAATTTTCTCTTGGATGTGGATTTCTATCCTGAAATTTTGATGACAAGAAACAAAGAGCTATGTGCCTTTCTCCAGGGAAATTGGCGTGTGTGTTTTGCTTATGACAGCTGGGAGTGTTCCTTACAACACTGTAATATTAACATTTAAATACTTTGGTGGAGAGGGAAATTCTGCATTCCTCCATGAGGTCTGTCTTGATGAACTGCATCCTGAGACCAATTAATAAAGACAACTGTAACATTGTTTCTTTGTTGCCACACTTCACTGAGCACAAAAATATACAACTTACTTTATTTCACAGGTGCAGCAACGAGTGTAGAGAAAACAGAGACTTATAGATCAGAAGTTCATTGGGAGGGAGGGGAAACTCTAGCTGGAAGACTCTTTGCATTCCCCAGACTGCACATTAGGGATCTGCACAAATATTCATAAAATTCAAAACTCATATGAATTCAGCTGAATTTGGAAATTTGAATTAAAATAGAATGTTGGCACATTCTAAGATTGACATTCGAGTTTGAATAAAATGTTTTGATACATTTGTGCAAAGCTTTGTTATGGGACGTATGGAATTCGTATGTGATTTGTATGGGATTCATAGCTAATGCTTGTATAGAATTTGTATGGAACATTCATATCGAATTTGAATCCTACCACATTCAAAGGGATTTGTTCAAATGAATACAATTTTTCTTGCATTCAGTTCAATATTTTGGTCAAATTTGCACATTCAAATTTGAATTGAATGTTGGCACATTTGAAGATTGACAGTCGAATTTGAATTTAATGTTTTGATACAATCGTATGAATTTTTGTATGGGATTTTAATGAGATTTCTATTCATTCATATGAGATTTGCATGGGATTGAACATTCATATCGAATATGAATCCTACCAGATTAGAAGGGGATCTATTCAAATGAATATGAATTTTCTAGCAATAAAAAAGGCACATTTGGGTGTTCCAAATGCCTGGATGTGTGTGTTGCCACTTCCATGTGAACATCTGTTTTTGACTCCACACATACACAGTGGATGGACTTATGTTGGCAGCTCCATACAGAAGGTTAGCAGAAAGTGCTTCTGCTGAAAAACCCATGAGCAATGCTGGGTTTTCCAGCAATAGTCTCTAGCACTTTTTAGAAAATAAATAACAAGGCTATGGTGCGGTTGCCTCAGATATGTGAGGCAACCCCTCCATAGCAGTGCTGTAATGGTGGTAGATTCCCCCTATCTGAACTTGCCCTTTCTATACTAGCTTCTAGATCCAGATCAAAGGGCCTCCTGATCCGCGCATTAATCCAGATCAAGGAGGTCCTGCCCCTGTTAGTTGAGCTCCATCTGCACAAGACAGAGACAGATCTGGATACAGAAGCCCTTAATCCACATCTATTGTAGACTCATTATATCAAGTCTACAAACCAGACTAAGGGCTGTAATCTGGATTACAGAGGTGTGCAGATGGCATGCATTCTGTGGTGTGTCAAATCACCCACCCACACACCCCGTTGGCTCCTAGTTGTTGAGGTGAGGAGTGGCTGAAAAGTTTGGGGAAGCTTGAAGTAGACTGATGTCATCAGTTCAGACAGTGCTGATCTGCCCTTCACCTCCCTGTGATCTTGATCAGTAGGTATGGTAAATCCAAATAAGTGCAAAAAGACCATCAGACTGAAAGTGCAAGTGGAAGTTGGCCACATTTTTTTTTTTTGGTCTTTGGCAGCAATTCTGGACATGTTTTTGTTGATGGTGAGTTGACGCCTGGATGCAATAAACATTTACACAGTAGCTGGGGATCCACTTACACAATGACGGTAGCCTCAGAGATCCTTGATGAGGTTGCTCTTGTCAAAGTTCCACAAGTCTTGGGGCTGAATGAGGAAGGGGGTGTTCGTCCACCAAGCTTCCTAGAGCCCAGTAGATGGTTAAGATGGCTGTCTAGGTAGTACATTGGTCTTGAGATCCTATGGAGAAGGGCCAACAAGAGTTTCTACTCCCAACATGTACAGCGCTCAGTACATGAACAGCTCTTTATAAATAAATTATAATAAGTAGATAAGGGTAAGACTATAGCATTAGAAACTGAGTTTGGAAGCCCTTCCTAGGGGTATACTTTTCAATTTTTAAAAATACTGATTGGTTGAGCAATTCTAGAATCTGTGCTGTGACATTCTTTGTATAATAGTAAAACGTGTACTCAGGTTGCTGGGTAAGGCTTTTTAAATATGGTGTTCAATATTTATTTGCTTTTGGTCTTGTAGTTAGAGTGACTCATATCTTGCAGTCACAGGGTTTGATTTTGCACTCCTCCACAAAGCCAGCTGGGTGACCTTGGGTTAGTCACAGCTCTACTTCTGAGCTCTCACAGCCCCACCGACCTCACTAGGTATTTGTTGTGGGGAGAAAAACAGAAAGCTTTGTCAGCCATTCTGAATTAGTGTAAATGGCTGATAAAAGTGGGGTAGAAAAGCCAACTCTTCTTCGTCAAGCAATTTTTGTGTGCATAGACTGCATCTTTCTGTACCTTCCCTTCTCATGTCTTTACCCAATCAGCTCTCTAGAGTTTATTCATTTTATGAATGTTTTCTTAATATAATAGCAACTGACAGCACCAGCTAATAGTCTCAAAACAGTATTCTAGGTTCAGTGTTGAAGACTATACATTGTCATATCCCATGGTTCTAGTTGGATAAACTATCTACAATTTGTGCATGATGCTCATTCAGTCTTGCTTCCATGTCTGTGGCTATTGTATCTTCACATAGTGAATTTTTTTAGACTTCAGCTCTTGATGTATGATAATTGGACACCTGGAACTAGGGGGAGTGAGAAAAAGCTCAAGGCAATTGTTGGGCTAAATATTGACCTTGGGGCCATAGACCAGTGTTTTGCAAAGAGTTATCCCATTTCCCTTTTTTTGAAGAGACATCAGGTATTGAACTTGGGGTCTTCAGTATGCCTGGACCAAATGGAGATCAGGCTTTGCCTGCTTTTAGAAGGTTTCGGATGAGCCCAGATCCTTGTTACACCGTGGAACCCATAAAACACCTTTGTGTTCCATTAAATTACAAACCATGAAACAGGAGGGTCAACAGCTAGAGTGCAGATAACAAGGGGCTGCCTTTGAACATATTTTGTGAGCTGCAGCTGTTGTAGAATGGAGAAGCACAGCTGCTAATGGGAATTGCTGGCTGGATGCTTATCATGCTGGTCCTTAAAGAACTGCACTGGCTGCCAATTTGCCATTAAGTTCCATTTAAAGTTTTAACCCTAACTTATAAGGCCCTAATAGATCTGCCTGTGCCTTAGAATCTGCCAGGAAGTTCCTCTTGACAATACTGCTCTTCAGTGGTTAAAGAGGTCAGAAAGAGTGAGAAGGAGGGGTGGGCAAAAAATGTTTGTAACCTGTGTAATTTGTATGAATTGTGAAGGTTTGAAACTTCACAATTGAATTGAATATTGGCTCTGTTTGAAGACTGACTTTTGAGTGACCTTTTGCACCTTCGTTTGAAGCCTTGAAGCTGATCCAGAGAAGATTTGGAGGTGTGCCTGGTGGCCACAGGGATTCGAAGCAAAGTTGAAGCCTTGCACATTCAAAGTGGCTCCATTTGCACACATGCAATGTTCTGTCCCCCTTCGGGGGGAAAAATGTGGACATCCCTAATGAGAAGGCCTTCTTGGTGTTGGCTCCCAGGTACATCAAGCACTTTCACTATACATATTTAGACCCTTGGAGAAAACTCACTTTTTACACAAGGCTTTAGTTAATTGAGTAGTTTATCCTTCCCTCCTGAGAGCTGTAATTTTAAATTAATTCTATTTCGCCTCTGATTTTAGTCTGTTTTAGATCTGTTTTTAACTTTTGTTTGCACTGAGTTTTAATCTGCCATAAAGCATCCTAAACCTTATGCTACAGGGCAGGGTATAACTGTAAATACATACATGCATACATACATCTTTCCAGATCCAGCAGGCCCTATTGGGAGCTGTCTCGGTTTTACGATTAGTGCTTAGAAAAATCTGCCTAGACTTTGCTTGACTGAATTTGACTGTCTGCGACCTGCCTTGACTTGACCTACTCAGAAGATAGTCAGCCTGACTGTTCTCAGATTCCAGATAAGCCACAAGACCCAACGGAATGGTATAACATTGACCTCAGTTCCTAAGAAGAAGGAAGGAAGGAATATAGGTTTGACACATGAGCTAATTATGCTGAGAAAATGAAGACAGAAAAAGAATTTATCAAAAAAAATATTCCTCTTGATTTCTGACTAGCAAAGGAATATGAGACACGAGATGAAGAAAGCAACTAGGCATTTTCACACTTAAACTGATTAGGCTACCATGAACTAGGGCTGGAAAAAGTCAGGTAAAGGCGGACTATTGCATTTGCCAGGAGATAAGCTTCCCCAAAGCATCCATTACCAGCCAGAAATGCGAATGGTCCTCCTGTTTACCAGCCCACGTTTCTCACTGCTGTGATTAGCTGCCATCTGTCGAGTCATCACATTCCCTGACATGCCTGGGTGGCATTGGAGAGGGGCGTGATCAATCATGGTGACGTGCTGGGGCTGATCACGTCAGCAGTCGGGGGGCAGCACCCAATACCACAGTGACAGATCTCTGCCCAACCTATTGCTGGTGTGTCAGGCTGTGGAGATGTGGTGTGCCCAGTCACATCAGTGCCCAGTGACCAACCAGCACCGGCGACACAGCCATGCCTGTGTCAGAGGCCAGCAATCGATCAGCAGCAGCAACGCAGCCATGCTAGCATGGACAATGCACTCCCTGCCCACCACCTGCAGCAAACTGGAAATAAAACAAATGGTGACGCTGTCTGATGCTTCAGGTGAGCCTTAGGTAAATATTGGTAAAGGTGTGGAGTACAAAACCAGCAATTAGTGAACCTCTGGGTCGGGCGGGTACGCTTGTAGGCTGCAGTAGCCTAGTCAAAGTGCCTATGCTCTTCACTAGAGACGTGCAAGAATATTCATAACATTTGAAATTCAGCCAAATTCAGCCGAATTTGGACATTCAAACTCAAATCAGGGGGAAGTATTTCTTCACCCAGAGGGTCATCGGCTTATGGAATGTGCTGCCAGAAGAGGTGGTGACAGCGACCAGTCTAGATGGCTTTAAGGTAGGGTTAGACAAATTTATGAATGAAAGATGTATCAGTGGCTACTAGAACGAATGCCTAGGTGCATCTTTCAGGCTGAGGGGGGGGGGAGGAACTGGGGTGCTTCTAAGGCCATTTGCTGGGATTCTAGAGCAGGAAAAGGTTTGTCCTTGTCTCTGCTTGGGATACCCATGAGCATTTGGTGGGCCACTGTGTGCGACAGGATGCTGGACTTGATGGGCTGTGGCCTGATCCAGCAGGGCTTCTCTTATGTTCTTATGTTATGATATTTGTATGCTAACATTTGAATGAATATGAATGTTTCTGGACGTTTATATGGATAGTTCAGATGTTCATTAAACTGGAGAAATGTACCAGATACGTATCTATTCATATCAGATATGTATCTATTTGTATCAGATACATATTGAATGTTTGTACGAATACATAAAAATAGATACGTATAGAATAGATTTTTACCAAATTTGAACACCATCTATTCATACCAATATGGATTTTCAAACATTCAATTAATTTCGATTGAATGCCAAAAAACATTTGTGCACATCCATACACTTCACCGGACGTTCACTAATTGTTGACTAGTGGCTTAAGTGCAAATAGGCTGTAGGCCAACAGTGTGTGCAGATCAGGACAGTTCAATAAACAACAACCAAAAAATGAACAATTGGAGGAAAGGGGTTTGGCTAGAACAGGTTGATGAATGTTCATGTAATAATGAACACAATCACATAATGAAATCACTATGAGAGACAGCAAAAACGATCTGACTTAATTGGGCAAGTTTTTCTTTCTCCCTAGCAGTAATTATCTAATCAGTTCAACTGCTTAACCCACTGGGTAGACTACTGCACCTGGAATCACAAAGAAAAATAAAATAAATGGAGTTGGAGAGGTGACAGGATTTTGAATTTGGAAGTGCAAATCTGCTCAGGTATGAAGGAAGAAATTGTGTGGTGTTTTATAATGGTGGGGGGAAAGTAACTTAAAGAAGTATGAATTTGACCAATTCTGTTCATTACTCAGAATGGAATTTAAACATTGGTACAACCCTTAGCAGGAAAATGTTCTTTCACTATAAAATCCTTGGTTGTTTATTTCCTTGTACTTTGACATTACTGAATGACATGAGGTCACATATGTAACCTTCAAAGTTAGGTCACAATGAGAGGTGTGCAAAATGAGCTCAAGGTGGAAAAGGGCATTCCAAGTACTGTATTCTAAGCAAAGAACAAAAAGCCTCTTTAAAAGGGGGCTTGTTCAGAGTTCAGAACCAAAGTAGCTCATTCTAAATGGGAACTTTCTGAAGCTTGCAATTGCCACATTGCAGCTGTTTCTGTAGCTTTCTTTTATCCCCCTCTTTTTCTGCTGCTGAGAAATTCTTGAAAATGCATTAAAAATCCCCCAACTGATCATTTTTTGTGTGTGGATTAGGCAGCTGATAGTGCATGCTGTGCTCTACAAGTCAACCCATTCTCCCGGGGTGAACAAAAGATTCTGAATTACTCCTCCACTGGAATGATTGCTGCACTTAGGGGTGCGGGTTCGTGTGTTTCATTCCAGTCTCAGCATTAAAAACACAAACAGAAGCGGAGGACTCAGGTTCAGACTCAGAAAGTGCACCCCATCCAGACCAGAGTTCTCTTGGGAGACAACAAGAACACCTGTGGCACTCAGTGCGCCTCCATCAGTGGGGGTATAACTCTCCAAGTCCCACTTAAGAAACACCCAATCCAGCAACCTCCATTGCAAACAAAATATTTTCTTAGCAACTTCCAACTCAGGTGACTCCTGAGTCCTGACTGACTTCCTGACTTAAGATGATTCTCTGGTAACCCAACTCTTGGCCTGTTTGCCTACATGTATTCTATATGCCCAAGGACTCTGGAAATTGACTTGGCTTCTTGCTGTGTGCATGTGTGCCTGTGTGCTTACTTCTGCTGCCCACTCCAGACACAAGATGTTCATTACTCAATCAGCTTTCAGGCAACCTGTGGCTTTTGCAACTGATAAAGAATAATGGTGGGCATCTAGGAGCATCTCATAATACCATTGAACTTTGCTTCTGTTTGTTTTCAGAGGTAGCTATTCAGTTCCAGAGCAGATTAACTTTTAAATGCTATTTTAGTAATTACTAATCTGCTTTTCTCTCCAAATGGTGATTATAGTTATTAACTGTGCATAACAATTTCTCACCTTTCAAAATCCTCTGCAGCCTCTCAGCTAATTTTTTTTTGTCAAACTTAGCAGCCTATTATTTTTCACTTCCACAAAAGATTACATGCTACAATGCATATTACTCAAAGGGGAAAGGATAAAGAAAGTTATTTTTCTTTTCCCCAAGTGACCAAACAACTGTATTATTCTTGCAAGAAAAACAAATTCTTGTCATCGCTTCTGCTGTTTCATTTGATCCTTTTATGTTTCCTTATTTGCAGTCCTCCACTCAAGAAATTTATAAATAGCACCTTAATGAATCACTCAAATGAACTGTTGACATCTATAAAGAGACATACTTTAAATATTGTTAGATTTTTAATGTGTTGATTTTACATGCACATCAGATCTCTCTTGAGGGCAAGAAAGTGTAATTTTAAATATTCTGTTCAGAACTGAGTCTCATTCTGCATTGGCTCTTACATGCACAAATGCAATTTTTTGCACAAATGCAATTTTTGACGTTTGATTCATAATGAACCAAATATTTGAAAATCCGAATTTGTATGAATAAAGAAAAACAAATGTCTGTACATTTGAATCAATATAAATACATTTGCATGTATTCATATGAATAATTGAGACATTTGTATCTCTACAGGTGCATACCCGTACGCATCCCGTACCTACTGAGATTTGATGCTTGTGCATAAACTCAAATGTTAACTTGCTTCCACAAGTGGGAACACATCCCAGAAAAGTAGCCTTTCGTTTTCTAGGGTTAAGTCCTTTCAAAATGATCTTCCATTCACTTACTACTCAATAATACTAAACCATTGCACCAATGAGAAATTGGAGAGTTGAGGTGGGGGCATTATAGCCAAAGGCTGCATTGGAAGAAATAGAAAAAAGATGCAGCTTGCTCGAAACACCTTCCAGAGCCCTAGAATTTATTGCAAAATGTAAGTCACATGCTTTCTGAATCTCTAAACTCAGCAATGCCAGAACTCTGAATTGACCAGTTAGCAATTTCATACTCACTGACCAGAAAGTGGGGGGAGTAGGGAGGGCAACTGCCAATCTCTGGGGCTAGTTTGTAAATATGTGAGACAAGGATCCCAAAGCAGCATACAATTCTGCAATCATGAA
Organism: Aspidoscelis tigris stejnegeri; assembly: GCA_023333525.1. NCBI lineage: Eukaryota > Metazoa > Chordata > Lepidosauria > Squamata > Teiidae > Aspidoscelis > Aspidoscelis tigris. The sequence goes on along the minus strand of JALMGA010000002.1, from coordinate 80,909,585 downwards.
TATGCAAAGAGCCTGTTACTAAAATTGTGAATAGCAAGGGATATCTGTACAAAGGAATGTCTTTACTATGTGGTGATCTTCCTTTCCTAGCTATTTGCTAGCTGTTGCTAGTCCTTGAAAAACACTCCATTGTTATGCATACTATTCAGCATTTTACATTAGCAGGCCAACTTTCATAATCTCTTGAAGTAAAATGCATTTGCAGCTCTTGTGGAATGATTGTCCCAAATGTCTATTTTTCATTCTCATTTCTGAACTGTGATGAGAATTACTAGGGTGCCTTTTGTGAAATATGCCCTATTATAATATATTGCTTTAGAAATGCCTCTGGAGGGATTCATTTTTAAAATCGTATGATGCTTTTGGTTACAGTATCAAAGGCTGTTGAGTTAAATTACGAAACCTCTAAATTAATAAGAATAGATTTTCTTATAAGAGGCAACTGAAATGCGTTTCTTATTTTGCTTTGCCGTTCATTCATTATAGCAATCACACATAAAAAGGAAGGGAAACACACTCAGGCACAAACAGTACAACTTTTCTGCTGGATTCACCCAAAAGTTAGCAATATGTAGGGAAGATGATGATGATAAATCATCATAATAAAATCATAGAATCACAGAGTTGGGACCTCCATGGTTTCTGAGTCCAAACCCCTAATCAATACTAGGAATGTCCACGGATATTTGAAAATTTGAATATTTGATGCAAGATTAATACGGGATGCATACGTGATAATATGGGATGCATACGGATGCTATGGATAATATGGGATGCATACGGATAATATGGGATGCTTTAAATACGAATCTAACATTCAAATGTATAGATTTGAATAAACCAGATTTGAATCGGATTTTATGGCATTCGAATCTTAAATATCCAAATCGAATTGGATTTTTTGACATTTGAATCTACTCGGATTCAAATGTCAGAAATACATTTGTGCACATCCCTAATCAATACAGGGTTCAGTATTATATTAGGATCATGATTCTCAAGCCATTCTATGTGTGACCAGTTTTTTACCTTTCAGTGCTTTCATAAGCTAAAAGAATGAGTGATAATTTAACTATGGGGAGCTGAAATTTACCCACCAAGATGGTCACTGTCTACTATAGCCTTAAGAGTGAACTTGATACAGTTTTGATATGTTTGTTTTTAAATGTTGTGAGCCACCCAGAGACCCTTGGGTATGGGGTTGAATATAAATAAATAAATAAATAAATAAATAAATAAATAAATAAATAAATAAATAAATAAATAAATAAATAAATAAATAAATAAATAAATAAATAAATAAATAAATATCCAGTCTAGAAGGTATTTTGTGGATCCCAAACTAGATGCTGAAATTAGGCATCATTGTTGGTGATGGGGCAAGAGAGGAACAGATCTTGCCTGTATCTATGCTGACTGGCAAGATTGACCCATTTCCCAAATCCAAGACTGGGCTGGTGGAAGTTGAACTTAGTAGTTTAGACATCTTTTGTCATTTCTGTAGGCATTGCTCTCTTGGCAGGTTGAATAAGTGGTTAGGGATGTGTACAAGTATTCGTAACATTCAAAATTCAATCAAATTCAGCCAAATCAGACATGTGAATTCAAATTGAGTGTTACAGTATTTGAATGCTAACATTTAAATGAATACAAATGTCTCCAAACATAGTTTGGACATTTGTTAGACTAGTGGTGTGGAAAAACAGACCGCCAGTCACATCCACAATGGATCCAGACTGCATTCAACATGGATCGACAGAGTATTAAAAGTGGATTCAGTTTGGATTTGATGTTTTCAGAACGTGGATACATATTGGATATGTATCAGATTTGTATTTATTCATATAGATACGTATTCATTCATTTCAGATACATATCAAATGTTCGTACGAATCTGTATGAATAGGCTCGTATTGAATAGAATTTTACCACATTTGAAGGGGATCTATTTGATCAAATATGGATTTTTGAACATTCAGTTAGTTTTGAATTGAATGCCAAAAAAACATTCATGCATATCCCTAAAAAGTGGCACTGATATTGGCATTGCAGCCAGGTTTGTTGAGGCACTTTGAGGTCACATGGTTAGGTACATGCATAGGCCCTGTGATCTCTTCCTATTTCATCAATGGAAAGGCACTGGCATGAAGTCATGCCAGTCAAAGCTGGGGTGGTGGCAAGCAAAGAAGGATCCTGCTGCCCTGGCTGGTTAGGATTACTTGTGACTCGTGAAGTGTAGCTATGCATCCCTCCAAGTGGACTTTCAGTTGTATACTTCCCTGTAACATCTGGGTGACACACATGGTCACCCTGGCACCTGGGCGTGTAGTGCTTGCTTGTTCTTGAAGTGTGCGAAATACTAACTTTCAATTGAAGATTTAGCAAACAAAATTCAGCAACAAAAGTCACTAATGTAAAGAATTATTCATTTTTGCTTTTAATAAAATACATTTATCAAAAATATAACTTTTTTACTAGAGCTACAAATACAAAAAAATGGATATTTCTAGAAGTGACACAGCACCCGAATTAAGGTAGTTTTTTTTTTTTTGGTGTTTCAATTTTTTATTTTCATTAGTACATTTCCATACATAGTTATATCACAATACAAAAATTTTCATGAATTTACATGTGACTTCCTCTGTTCTCCAGATTCTTCTGCTTCTGATCCCTTATGTTGTGCTCCATACTTCTACTTGATGCTTTTTCTCCTAGAGGCTGATGCCTTCCATCGGGATACCCAACCCCCGAAGAAATTGTATAAAAAGTCCCCAGTCCTCTAAAAACTTATTTACAGTTTTATCTTTTAACAAGTTTGTTAGTTTGTCCATTTCTGCCATATCCATCAGTTTAATTATCCATTCTTCTTCTATAGGTAGTTCCTCTTGCTTCCATTTTTGTGCATATAGCAATCTGGCAGCTGTTACCATATACAAAATCAAAGTCTGTACTTCCCTTAGATTGTCATCAACCATACGCAATAAAAAAAGTTCTAGTTTAAACTCAAGGTAGGTTTTCTTGCGAATTTTGACACACCGAGCTCAAAAAGTTAGCTATCACTGTCCTAGATTGTGCATCTCTGTTGCCAGCCATGGTTTTCCTCCTTGCTTTATATTCCTTTGCTTTTGGATGGCATGTTCCTGATGTGCCAAGTCCCTGTATTGTACTCCTAAAGAATACAAGAAATACTGAAAACTCCAAGTCTCTGGGCCACCTTGGTTCTTTACTTCCAAAGCCCACCATGTTGCGGATCTAGCTAGAAGACTGGAGGGTTCTGTCATGAAAGTGGGATAGGTGGAGGTGGCTGAAAGCCCTAAGCAGTAGGTGTTGTGGAGCAGCAGTGGTCCTGGTATTTGCTGAAGTTCTAATGGTATAACCCAGTGTGACTCATGAAACTAGCACCGGAAGAGAAGATTATCTCCATGAGGGCCGGCTGCATATTTCCATAGACTAGTGGACAGGTGCTGCATGGGAGGCAAGCTAGACTGGTCCCACCATCTCCTTAGTAGTTCTGCTTGGTACCTGGTATTCAGAGAAGTTCTAGCCTTTCCCTATGGTTGAGTGGCAGCAATTCAATCTGCTAATACTTGGAATAGCTTTCCTGATGTCTCAGTCTAGATACAGACTCTTTGTGTGTGTGTCTTTTCTCTCTAGGAGATACATATATAGATATAACTGATGGTATGATGCCTGCTTGAGCACAGAGATCCCAAGGAGAGGGCAGTAGTGTAGCTCCTCCTCCCAGTTGCAAGAAGAAGGAGAAGAGTGGGCTTTTATCACCCATTCAAGGGGACACAAAGCAGCTGACAAAGCTTTCTGTTCTTCTTCCCACAACAGAACACCGTGTGAGGTGGGTGGGGCTGTGAGAGCTCAGAAGAGAGCTGTGACTAGCCCAATGTATTCCCAGATAAGAGTTTAGCTCCCTAACCACAAGACCAAACTGGCAAGGGGCAGAGTCATGCAAGATGGTCTCTTTTTTGTGGTGGATCCCAGATTTTGGAACAGCCTCCCTCTGGAGGTTTGCTGGGGCACCTGCATTATATGACTTTTCACTGCCTGGTTATATATCTTCACCCAGTCCTTTGAGGCCTAGCTTCCTCTGAACGTTGTTGTGCAAGGGAGGGAGTGTCTGTATGTTATAGTTTAAATATATTTTAGGTATATTTTATATTTCATTGTTGTGATTCACCATAGGTGATTAATTAATTAATCAATTAATGGGGTATTGTTTCTATAGGATAAGTTCTACTTAAAGAAGATGCTTTAAGACAGCAGTCCTCAATACACTTAGGAACACGAGGGGTAGATCCCATTGAACAGAGCTGCGGTTCAGAGGTAGTAAATTTGGGACATAAAATCTTGACTGTGCATTTGCCCTCAGAATAAGCTTCTTTTAATCTTCAAATGCCTGTGCTTGACATTGCTTTGGTAATCTTCTGTCTGATCTTCCTACCTGCCCTGTTTCCTACCTGTCACATGGACCTGTGACCTACTTAAACATATATTCACACCAAAGAACAGCAGGAAAAATAAAAATTTAAAGCCATCCACTCCAAAGCCAATAGTGAAGGAATTATAATAATCATAAAATACAAACGGTTTGCCCTGTTGTAAGTCAGTTGGGACCCAGCTTGCCTAGAAATAACAATGCCAACTTGATTAGGTGACCCTAAGGGGCAGTATAGGGTCAGTACCTTGCTCTTGCAAAAGATAAAGGAAAGGGCTTTTAATAAAATATGGTAAAATAAAACAAAAAGCAAGCTTTTAAAGTGAATGCCATTTCAACCTCTATTTTTGAAGGTTCATGGGCATTTTTGTTCATGAATTCTCTCTCTGAACAAATGCATGGCAATTTATTTGATCGCCTTGGGGTTGCAGCAGAATTCTTCAATGCATTGCAAATATGCATCAGACAATGAGTGGAGACTTAATGTGCAAATGCCCTCCTTTTGAGACAGTATTCAGAGAGTCTGAATGACACCATGGCTACTATCCAACCAAATGCTTCCAGATTCCCTATGGTTTTAGAGTAAAGATGTGTATGAATATTCGTATTACTCATTATTCATACAAATTTGTACAAATTCAGACATCTGAATTTGAATTGAATGTCAGCAGGATATTGCCATTCAGATTTGAATAGAACGTTTCGATACATTCAGGCAAAGCTTTGTTAACATTCATGAACCTGGGAAGTGGGAATGTGGCTGCCCCTGTCACATCAACAATGGACCCAGAGTGGATTCAAAGTGGATTAAGAGCAGATTCAAAGTAGATTCAGGATAGATTTGATGCGTTCCAAGTGGATATGTAGCAGATACATAGCACGGATATGTAATGCAGATACGTATGGGATTTGTATTGGACATCTGTACTAAATTTTTATGGAACATTCGTATTGAATTTGAATCCTGCCACGTTCTAAGGGGATCTATTTGAATGAATACAATTTTCCTTGCATTCGATTTGATATGAATCAAACGTAAAAAAATAAAAAAATAAATGATTCACATCCCTATTTTGGAGCATAACCTATAGATATGCAATAATTTATCCAGTAGAAAAGAAATAGACATACAAGAATGGTTTCCTGAGCAGAAGATGAGGAGCAGAACACAGGGAAAGAGGAATGGTGCAGGTGTACCGTGGGGTTCATGTACATAGTACTACTGTTCAAAATGTGTAAGGAGGAGGAGAAGGATGGGGCCTTGAAAATCAGACTAGAAGATTTAACCTAATTAAAACCCTTAGAAGGACTCGTTTTCTGGACAAAAGAGTCTCCAGAATTCAACAATTATTAGTGTTGGTTTCAGGCTGATTGCCTCATTCCTTCACCTCTCTCCTTCCCTCGGAACTTGTCTTTGAATAAGGATTAATAAATCTTGGTTGGCTCCCTGCAATCCCTTCCCCACAACTTTGCTATATTATTACTATCCTTCCAAAATGTTATTTTACTGAGTTGGTTTTAAAAACTTTGATTATAATTCTTACATTTCATTTGTCCCTCTGTTGTGGCAGACATGGAAGACCTAGTGGTTAAGGAACCACTTATCTGTGAATACTGGGTTTGATGCTGCACTCCTACATGAAGCCAGCTGGGTGACCTTGGGTAGTCATTCTCTAGGGATGTGCACGAATGGTTTTATTTGCATTCAATTTGTAATGAATCTAAGGTTAGAAAATTTGTATTCTTATGAACAGACACTTTCAAATGTGGCAAAATTCTATTCGATATGAATGTATTCGTACAAATTAATACAAATATCTGATATGAATGAATACCTATCGAATACGAATGAATACCTATCAGATATGAACAGATACGTATCCAGTAGATATCCCATAACAAATCCATTCTGAAAGCATCAAATCCAACCTGAATCCACTTTTAATATGCTCTCAATCCATACTGAATGCACTCTAGATCCATTTCAGATGTGACTGACACAAAGGCTTTCCCACCACCCCAGTTTAACGAATGACCAAACTATTCGTACAAATGTCTGGAAACATTTGTATTTGTACAAATGTCAATGTACACATATTGAAACATTTGATTCGTGTACAAATGTCCAAATTCATCCAAATTTGTATGAATAACAAATGTTAAGAATATTCGTGCACATTCCTACTAGTCGCAGCTCTCTTCTGAGCTTTCACCTATCTCATGTTTTTGGGTGAACTGCATAAGAACATGTGAGAACTAGGGATGTGCAGAAATGTTTTGTGTTCAATTTGTATTGAATCAAATATACAAAGGGCAACATCTTGGCCTTGGAAATCATTTGACATCTTTGCACATTCTCTGGTTTGTGTGTGTGTGTGGGAGTGTGTGTGTTTATTTGGGGGGAGAATTTGTACTTTTGACTGATCAATTAGAAAATAGGAGAGAAACTATGTTGGAAAAAGAAAGTGAGGATATATAGGTGCCCTTATATGTCTCTGCTTTCTCATGTTACTGTGGGTCCACTGTCCCAGTGTGGGAAGTGCATGGCCCTCAGTTCACTCAGCACACATTCTGCCATAAGTACTTGCATAACAAGATTCAGCATTTACTCACAGTCCTCTGATGCACTGGTCCACTTTCAAGTTACACTGTTTGACTGTGAGAGCACTTCAAGAGACAGTAGTGTGTGGCCCTCGTGTTCCCAGACCTTCTCTGAGCCTTTTCTAGCACAGAATGTTCAGGAGAGTGGGGAGGGGAAGACTGGTGTGTGAATAATCCAACCTCAAGGCCATCTGTAAGCTGTCTCAGAGGGTTTTTCTTCATTATTTCTGTGCCTGATGACAACCTTTGCTGTGACATTGGCAGAGGAAATTGTCCACTTCTGGAGGCCATTTGCTGTGTTTGAAGAAATGTCCCCAGCAGAGAGCATCACAGTGGGTTCCTGGGAAATAATCCAGAATAAGGCTCACTTCAGAAAGGCCTATATGTGTATGTGACAGAGAATCCTGTTCTCCCTTACTGCTACTAGCTTTGGATAATATCCATCACCATGCAACTATTGAATGTCAGCTCATGGCTGTATTAATGTATTCAAATACCTATCCTGCCCTTCATCCAAGTGTCTCAGGCTACAGGGCTTATTTTGCATGCAAAAAGTCCCTTGTTCAGCCTTTGGAGTTCTCCAATAGGGTTCAGAGAGAATTCTGGAAATGTAGTGAGTTTCTCACTGGCAGGGTGTACACAAGAGTGATTCTTGTCACTTCATGACTCGAGTGACAAGCATACTGATCACACTCACCCATTCCCAACAGTGAAAATGTTGGAGCCAGGGACCTTTTGTTCCTTGGCTTTGATGTTTCTGGCCAGGACCATTTTCACTGTCAGAGAAAAGGGCTGTGGAAATCAGGCATTTTGTGAGTCTGTAAAGTCTCTTGCTATTCAGCCGACTAGGAGCACCTCCAGGGAAGTCTCCATGCTCAGCCACATGATAGCAGAACAGAAGAGCAGAAGAAAATACTTTGAAGGTTAGGATACCCCACTCTGCCATTAAAGTGGGGTAGACAGCACATACAGTAGGATACAGCACATACTCAGTGGGTGTGGAATGTACAATCATTGTGTCTTTTGAGTATTCTCATGGTAACAGTATAGAGGCATGTGAATCCTCTTCAGTCTGTGTAGTCAGTAATGATAGACCAAAACCATTGTTCAGTAGTAGTTAGACCAACAATCTAGTTTTATGCAATTATGGATGCTATGCATCTATAGTGATCTGCCTTGAATATAGCTGGTGATATACATACATACATATATGCAGTGTGTGGGGCCATGGGTACATCTTGTTCTTTAAATCTGCTTCAGGAAGGCAGCCGTATCCAAGTCATTTTCAGCCTAGAACAGCTTCATTACACCTCCCTGCAGCAGCAGGACAGAGGGGTGATGGGTGAGGGTAAGGGGTGGCAGCGGTATCAGCAGGGGGATTGCAGGTTCAGCAGGGGTGTGGCAGGGACAGCGGCAGGGGTGGAGAGATAGTGGGGTGGTGAAGGAGTCCCCTTCCAAGGTACTTCAGATCTGTGGGGCAAGGTTAAACATTCATATCCCCAAGGTATGGAAGCAAGGTTGAGATCTCTCTCTCCCTCCTCCCTTCAAGTTGAAAAGGGATCAAAACTTTCATCCTGTGTTAGCCCAAATAAAGGAAAACCCAGATAGAGGAAGGACAATCCAGGGGAAAAAAAGGCTTAGCATTTAAAGCTATAACCAATGGAGCTGGGATTCAGGCTGAAGAAGGATTAAGGTAATGGTGTAACCACGTCCTCTGTGTGTTCTATTTGCAAATTAGAATGTTCTTTCTCAATATTTGGCTCCATAAAGAAAAAAATTACAATAACACATTTGGACAATCAGATTTCTCTCCCCCCCCCCCCCAATTTGCTTCGGCAGTGTTTATGATCCTAAATGTGAACACCAGAAGGCAAACATTAATACATGAAACAGATTAAGTAAATACTTCATCAGCTTTGTCATGGCAGAATCCTTCTGATTGCAATGTCCCCCCTGTTCAAGAACTGTTGATACACGCTGAAAATGTACTATTCAAAACAATGTGACGGACGGCTATTTGCCCCAAGAGAAGGAAGCATGGGATCTTGAAACTCATTATCACTTCTCATTTCAAATATATGCAATTGCAATTCTCCAGACAATGTTCTAATCCTTAGTGACACTGTCCTTGCTCCAGCTTGCACTGATTCAATTATCACCAAGTTCCAGCAAGGCTCTATTCCTGCCCGTTAGGGGTAGTAGTTCTTGTTAGAGATAGGGTAAACACATCCCTGAACAGCAAACAGAAGCTCTGTGTTTTCCTAGTTTTCATGCTAAAACCATTCAACTTATAACATAAATCCTAGTGATGAGTCCATAGGTGATACTTAATACTGTATGGTGCTGCTTAAATTTCATTGCTGTTCTAGAGATATTGCTAATAGATGGTCCTAACTGCCTCCTTAGTATTTGGAAACTAAGACCTCATTTCTCTTTTCATAAATATTAGAAAAAAAATATACTTTATAATAGATTTTGAAACATTGGCCATATCGTGGAACAGGGGTTTGCACAAATGCAATTTTCAGATTTGATTTGATTCGAATCGAATTTGCAAATGTTCAAATTAAAATGAGTAGAGAAAATCCAACTCCCATAGATTTGTATCTATTCATACAAATATTCAATTCTTATTTGAAGATACAAATGTTGACAACATTTGTATGTGTCTGTACGCATCTGTACGCACCTGTACGCATCCGTACATATCCTGTTTTTATCTTGCATGCATCCTGGCTTTTGTCTTGTACATATCCATACAAATGCATACATACAGATATAAATAAGATGCATATGGATATGTATTTAATGTGTATGCATCCAGACACATATGAACGTACAAATGATTAAAAACATTCAAATTTGTTTGAATGTTAAAAAATGAATGTATAGACATTCCATTTGAATTTGAATGCTTGAATTCAAACTAATTTGATCAAATTTTGAATGTTTCAAAAATTCTTGCACATCCTTACTATAGACTATGGTTGGTAATCTCACAAAAAACTAAGGCAGGTATTTAGAAATCAAATTAGAGCAAGTTCAAAGGAGGGCTACCAAAATGGTTAGTGGTCTGGAAACCATGTCCTATAAGGAATGGCTGAAGGATCTAGGAATGTTTAGCCTGCAGAAAAGTGAGGGTCTCCTCTCAGAGATGTGATAGTGGTCTTCAAGTATCTTAAGGGCTGTCACAATGCAGAGAGATCATCCCTATTCTCACTTGCACAAGATGGAAGGACTAGAAACAATGGTATGAAACTGCAATAAAGATTAGATATTAGAAATAAACTTCCTAACAGTAAGGGTGGTCAGTAAATGGAATAGGTTACCATGGGAGGTAGTGAGTTCTCTTTCACTGGAGGTCTTCAAGCAGAGGATGGTTTAGGAAATCCTGCATTGAGGTCATTGGACTCGATGACCCTAGGGGTCCCTTCCAACTCTAAAATTCTATGATTCTATGGGTTAGAAAGATAGCCCATCCACTGTACCGTACTTCAGCTTTGTATAAAACAAAATCTAAAACATCCTGGTTGGGTGAACACATCCAATGGTGAGGAAAAGTAGAAAAATTATCAAGGTGTTCTGCCAATTAGGGATGTGCACAAATGCTCTAAACGTTCAAAATTTGATCTAATTCAATCAAATGTGGACATTCGAATTCAAACAGAATGTCTTCACATTCGAATTTAAACATTTGAATGAATTTTGAATGTTTCAAAACATCCGTTGGAATGATTTGAATGTGCAGATACGTATGTATTACATACATATCTGTATGATTCTCATACGTATCTGTACACATTTGTGTTTATAACATGGGATGAAAATGGGATGCATATAGGATAAAACTGGATGTGTATGAAATGTATACAGATAAGTATAACACATACGAGTGTTGTCGACATTCACATCCTCAGATTCGAATCTAACATTCAAACAAATAGAGTTGAATGTATTGGATTCAAATCGGTTTTTGTTGCATGCATATTTTTAACATTTGAATTAAATCAAATGTTTTGACATTCAATTCAACTCAAATTTGAATGCAAAAAACCCATTTGTGCACACCCCTATTGCCAATTGCTAGTCTGCTAGCTGGCCCTTGGTCCTTAATGCAATAAAGTCCAACATTTACAGAACTGAAAACTTAGATAGCAAGTACAATGAGATGACTGTTGATTTCAAGAAGTGGAACTCCACAAAACTGAGAACAGTGGTGCACAGGAAACTCAAAGGGAAGACTGAGAATAGCAAACTCTGTCCCAAAAGCTTGGTTGTTGTTTAAAACCATAGAAATGAAGATTCAATTACATTGCATTCCTAAAATTAAGAAAATGATCTCTGAAGCTAAGAAGAGGCTGATATTGTTAGCTGTCATGATTAAAAAAGAAGAAGCTATTATGGGCAAGAGAGCAAAAATGAGAAATTGTGTTTCATGTTTCTCTTTCTCAGATAACCCAACTTTCATGGGTTCATTGTTACAAGTGTAGACTTTCTCCAGTAGATGCCACTGGTTATATATATATATTGCATATTAAAAACCCTATCAGTTTTATTGGTACATAAACTTTACAACACTGTCTTTCCTATCTATTCTCTATTATTCCTGCTCATGACTTCCTCATTCATATTTTCCTATCCAGCTTGAACTCAATAATAATAGCTATATGTGATACCCATGTCTATTTTTATTTATTGTAAATTGTGTTATATTCAATATATTTATTGCTGTAGGGCTTTTACATTTACATAGAAAATATTAGGAACGGGTAAGCAGTGGGCTGGAACTCCCTGATTAGCATACTAAGGGGGGGGAGAAATGCCCACAGGTACAGCCAATCAGGCATTGGTTCTTGCCAGGCGGGAGGTATAAAAGGCACTTCCAAAGAAGAAAAGCTGATCTGTGCTTGAGTTTTCTCAAGGAGGGAGGTCTGGGTGAAACCATTCTGTATCTGAGGAAAGATTACTCTCACTGTTCCAGAATTCTTAGGCTAGGATGAGCCAGGGGAAGAATTCTTAAGCAGCCTAGGGTGTTGTCTGAAACAACATTCACTTATTTGAACTTGATTGTTCGTACAAACCTTGTTCTCTTATTTATTTATTCATTTATTTATTCATTTAATATTTATTTATTTACTCTAACTAAAGCAACTGTTGTGAAAATAATAAAGATTATTCTTTGTAGTTTCAAGAACATTATTAAGCTTTGAGGCTCGCCAGGGTAAAGGGAACCTGTAGCTTTAAGAACAGGGAAAATGAGAGGGAGAGGGTGCCATGTGTGGTGTTACAGACACTCTCCACTTCTATCTTTAAATGGAAGGGAGGAGAAATGGTGCACTCTTTGGCACAGGGCCAGAAAAAGGCTTGGCCAGCGCTGAGGATTATAATAAACAGGCATTTGATTTATTTCAAATGATTGCCAGACCCAGAGAGGGAAAAGAGATCCACCTTGGCTGGGGAGTGTGCCACACTATACATATAATATTTCTCCAATAAACATTCTCTCTTCTTCTGGAGCACTGAATGGTCTGTTCTCTTTCTTTGCAAAGTCAGTTTCAGAAAAGAGAAAGTCTTGGATTGTAGCCATTGAACTATGATCAAGAAATATTAATACTAATTTGATTTTAAAAAATAAAAACAAAAATAATATGTTCCTATGCTGCATTTGCAAAACTATTAGGCATACTTCAGTGGTAACAAAATCTTTTTGTGGTTTTATGGTATTAGGAGATAAATAGCAGCTCGAGATACAGCTCACTTCTGTCCCATTTTTTTACAGTCTGAGAGACTTGAAGAATGGAAACAATTGCACTTTTTCCCTTCTTGTTTTTAGTATGTCATGTAAACCTTGCAACACATGGAGACTTAGGGTGCTTTCGCACTTACCGCTGGAAATCCGGATCTATTACATCCAGATTTACTAGATCCGGTTTAGAGTAGATCTGGATTTACTAACTCCGGTTTAGATTAGATCCGGATTTACTAACTCCAGTTTGCGGTAGATCCGGATTTACTAAATCCAGTTTAAGATAGATCCACATATATTAGATACAGATCTACCAACACCCCTTCCATCCGCACAGGCATGGGAAGGACGGATTGCAAGGAACAGATTCTGTCTTTGCTGTGCGGATGCAGTTGCGCATATTTGAAGACGGCTGTCCCAAGCGCTACATGATTGGTGCATCCAGCCGTCAGTCTCCGCTACTTTCTGGCCGTGTGCAGGCGCATCAGGGATGGACCAGCGACCAATCAGCGGTGTGTCCAAGATCCTGTGACCACTTGGCAGTGAAGCCTGCTTTTGTGACTGGAATCACTACATTTGACAGCTGGGCAAGAGACTGGGAGGGGAGCTGCATGTGCACCGACGGCTGCAGAGTTCCAGTTGCGGCCCTCTCACCCTCGCATCCCGGGTTTCCCAACACTGCAGGGGGCAGGGCACACAGCCCGCAAGTGAGATCAAGGAGCTCCGCATACATCCACATGACCATTTGCACACGTGCCTTCCCTCCTCACGGGCACCATAACGCATCATGGAGTTGAGGGTAGCCCTCCTCCATATCTCCCTTCCCAATCCTTAGGCGTACACAGGGGGCAGCAGGCAGATGTAGCCCGGTTAGCTGAGGCGCACGCTGCATCAGCCACTTGGATGCATGTGATGTGGCAGGGAGAAGCAGGATAGGAGAGCCACCTCACCAGAGACTCCCCCTCAGGTAGCGCCGCAGTGAGGGGCTGCCTCCTGCACCCCACTGCAGCCTGGAGCCGGGGTTGCCCTGGGTCACCTTTCGCCAGCCCGATAGAGCTGCGGTTGGATCCATTGCCGATCCCGCTGCCGTGGGAAGACCGGTGCCCCGGCTGAGCTGCCATTGGAACCCACCCATGAGCAGGGCCCTTCCCCTGGGGCTGAATGGCCCCTGGGGTGACCCACATGGCCCCCTCATCCAGCTTGTTGACCCTCGGCTGCCGTAAACGGGCGCCTGCCCGATGCGAAGCCCTTCAGAGGGGACGGCTTCATGGCTGTACTGTGCTTCTCCCTGCCTTCTCAGCATGACTGTTATCCGTATGCTGATACAGGCTATGGCAGGCCTCATCCGGGGCCTGTCATGGTCAGCATTAGCATTCAGATAGCAGGCCCCTGTTCTGAGATATGTACTAGAATAATGTCAAGTGCAGAAAGGCCCCAGGTCAAAACAAGGCGTGCAATCATTTGCAACTGCCAGTAACATCAACAAGTGCCTGACACTTCATAACACTAATCTGTCTTTGCATTCCTCGCATCTTCAATATTAAGCACAATAGATGCTGCCTTGTCAAGCAATCCTGCTCCCCTGTGCACAGTGATTTAGATTTATTACCTCATTTATCCTATGGATTTGCAGTATGAATTTCATTTAAATTGGCACTTAGCACAATCAACAAAGTCTTTTCTTTGCTAAGATCTACAAAATCTACTATATCAGCAGTTTCAGTTTTCTATGTAGGATCCCTCCCATTTATGGCAGGCATGTCTACACCCATGTGTTTAGTGTCTGCACAAAGTTGCATCTTTTTAAGTACGATTGTCAGGGTTGCTGGCTTGCTTTCTTCTCTCCTTCCTTTTTTCTTAGGAATTTGTTATGGTTATTTATAAGAAAGGGTGATCAATAACTGGAATTCTGATGACGATAAGTTTGAAGTAGAATCTGCTGCTATGGCTCTGTATGAGATTTGTCTGTTGTAACTTAAAAAAACTTGCTCTCCAGTTTCTTCTGATGGCATCGTGACAGTACTCTGATTTAAGCTCTCAACTAGACAAAACCTGACCATGCAGTTAGAACCTAAGAACCTAAGAGGAGCCCTGTTGGATCAGGTCACAGCCGCTCTAATCCAGCATCCTGTCTCACACAGTGGCGCACCAATTGCTTATGGGCATCTTAAGTGAAGACAGAGGCAAACCTCCTGGTCTTGAATCCCAGCAAATGGTCATAGAGTTATCCTGCTTGTCCCCCCTACCCCAGCCTGAAAGAGGTACTTAGGCATCCATTGTAGTGGCAAGGATTAGATGTATTTTTGTCAGCAGAAACAGCCCAGGCACTGGTTCATACATTGGTTACCTCCTGTCTTGATTATTGTACCAGCTTACTGGCAGGTACACTTCCCCAGTGTTCCCTATTCCTGCTGACTTTAGTGCAAAATATAGCTGTTTGGGTGCTTCTTATCCTCCCAAAACACAGACACATTCCTGCCCATCGCAGATCTCGACATTGGCTCCCAGTTCAAGCTACAGCCCAATATAAAATCTTTGTAATGGCCTTCCCTCAGACTAAATATCCCAAATTACCTGGCATCCGGCTAATTTAGTATATGTCGACCGGGAATTTGAGGTCAATAGAGAAAGCCTTGCTGGTTGTCCAGAGGTCTTTTTGCACGAGGGGGTTTTGAACACATGGAGAACACGCGAGGACACTGCATTCACATGTCAGGGGCAGCCAGATCGGTGCCGGACCACCCCAAGCGTCCCCAGGCATTCTCCACACATTCCGTTTTCAGGGAAGAAAAAACCTGCTCTGAAAGCATCTCCGCGCATTTGCCGCATCCCCAGCTGTTCCAGAGCGAGAGCACTCACATGCTCTACCTCTGTGACAGCTGGCCCCTCCCTGAGCCTCTCCCAATTGGCTGCCTTGCAGCCAGAGGTGGGGAGGCCAGTCGGGCCTCTTCCCTGGTGTCCTGCCACCTGCATCGGCCAAGATCAGGCCAATGAGAGTTGCAGGACCCCCACCAGGCACCCCCCAATTCTGGCTTTGATGGCATTTGTTCTTATTGCTTGTTCTTGTGCAGCAAGAATCAATCCTTCTGTTTCCTTTTTCAATGTTCCATTCGTAAGCCAAGACCAGAGATGTTTTCGCACCAAGGCAAAGATGCCTCGGAACGCTTACCCCCGAATGGGTTGAGAACACTTTCCCGTTCGCACAAGGGCAGGTAAGGAATGCTTACCTGCCAGTGCAAATGGGAAAGTGTTCTCAACCCGTTCGGGGGAAGACCCTCCCCTGGGCTGCTCCCATTGGCTCCTATGGACCCAGTGTGGGCAGCCCGGGTGCCATCTTTCCCTGTGTTCCTGCTCACTCCCGAACCCCAGATCGGGCTCCGGGGATGGGCAGGAACGCCAGCCAAAAGCCCCCAACCCACCCCCAGGGTCGCATGCACATGTGAATGGGGTTCTCCTGCAGGCCTGATTCTGTGTAGACTAGGCTGGGCTGTTCTGAGCATGCTTGAGGGGCGGCCCCTCATTGGCTGGGCACCCACACAAGCTCAGATGGCTAGTAGAGACCAGGTGAGTACTATGTCCACAATAGGCAAATGCTGCATCCATATTGAACATGGGGTTGAAGTGGGCCACGACATGAAAATGGCGCCATTGCTCACTCCAGCTTTGGGCCACTTGTAAGCAGTCCTACTTCCAGCTTTCCGGGCAGATTCACTACACCACACTAAGACGCTCAATGCTATTTCACTGGGCAACTGGAAGCAGTGCCAGAAATCACCTGCTTCTGGGCACCCAGTCAAAACAGCAATGGGTTGAGTTACATGAACGAGGCCAGCACAGTGCAGGATAAGCTGTTCCATGCAAAAATGGCCTAATTCATTATGCTATATTGTTTGCAAGCACCAAAGTATTCCTGGTATTTCATTAAACATAGGGGAAATGACAGTAGGTTACCCCATCTATCCTGTGACATATTTTTCCTCTTCCCTCCTAATTCCTCTTTTCTCTTGCGTCATGAGTATTAGATTATAAGCTGCATTGGTAATAAAAATACAAGAAAAAGAAATGACCTGCCATGAAACTGCAGAGTCAAACCAGCCTCAGTCTTAGTTGAAGGAGAAAAACCTTTCTGCTTATCACTGGCATGAAGCTTCCAGACAACCAGTCTGAGAATATTTACACTGTAAAAGTCGCTACTAGATCCCTCCCTTTCTTTTTCAGGTGAACACAAGGTAACTCATCAGAATAAATGACACCTGAATTAGTTCATATTATCTTTTATATTCCTAGAGTAAAACCTTGAATTTATTAGATGAAATAATGGTGCCATAAAATTATAAATCATAGTAAAAGCAGATGGTTTAAGGAAACAGGGTTTTCACCAACAAGAAAAAATCCTGGTCATTAGAAAATGAAATATTCTGCCCATCTTTTAATTCAGTATGGTTAACTTGATTGTTGTTTGCAAGGAAAACAATTTACAAACTAGATATGCTGCAAGTATATTTTGAGTGGTTCATGATAGTTCTTATCACTAGTGTTAATGCAAGGATTTTTATGTTGCCACCTGGCATACCTTAACTGGAAGGCCATTCCAAAGGTTGGGGGTTACCACAGAAAAGACTTTCTCATATGCCACCACCCCTCAAATCTCTGATGGTACAAGAAATGCCAGAAGGGCCTACTCTATGGCCTTAAAACATGGCTGGCAATATTAAATGGCTTCTGGTGCCTGCTTTTTACTCTGGCCCGATGTTTAGCTCTGTTCTAAAGCTTTCTTGGTAGAGTGGAAGGACTGTATTTTAATTATATTATTTTATTACTTTTATTACTTTTTATCTGAATAAGGATTTTTATTGACTTGGTGTGACCCAACCTGAGACCTTTCAAATGGTTAGAAAGAATTTTTTTAAAATTAATATTTTAGCTGGCTTGGGGTAAGCTCAAAGATCTAAGTCTGTGACATAGTTCCCAAGTCACCTTTAAAAGCTGTATTATTCCACTAACTAATATAAATAAGGATACATAAGGATTGGTAAATAATTCAGCTGGGTAACAGTGTTAAAAAGTGAATCACCAGTACCAGGAGTCAATGGGCCCTTCATGCACTGGACAGGAGAGAGGATTTACTCTAAAGCACTTTACAGATTGCATTCCAGAATTGGGGCCTGGTGTCCACATGATAGTGAAGACTACAACATGTCCCAGATTTGCCATATTACAGGCTCCTATTTGGAGATATAATCTGGAATAAGGCCCAGTGCAGAAAAAGCCTGCTCACCACCGCTAGTATGCTTTGTCTGCAAAGGACAAAGCTATGGACCAAAATGGCATCATGTCCAAGTGCAGGCCACCTTAAAGAGGTCCATAATCAATCTAGTGTTGGCATCCCAGAGCATGAAGCGTGTGTAGAAGGCACATTCTGTAATCTGGAATACAAGAGAGCCCCTTTTTCAGCCATAAATCAGAAAGCACCACTGAAAGTGGCACCAGAAGTCAGTGCACAGACTAGACTGAGCTAGTTTGTTGGTAGTCCTTGATGTTGAGGACTACTGGTAATCTAAATCAGGGACTCTTTGATCTGAGGCCTTTTCGCACTAAGTCAGAATGGCTGTAGCGCACGTGAGCTAAGTCACTTTGGGATACTTTACACACGTTCCAGCGTGCCTGTGTGCGAATGACTGAAGCGTCCCAAAGTGAGTTAGCCAGGAAAGGCTGGCCAGGGGCGGGGACGCCTCCTACAAGGCTGCCTTCCATTGGGTGCGAGCACCCAGGGGCGGGCAGCCCTGTCAAGCGGCTTGTCCCACTTCATGCTGGCTGTACAGGGCTTGATTGAGCCCTGTGCAGCTGGCACGAAGCCACCAGGGCACCCACCTACCCCGGGGACCAGGGCCAGCTGCCTATGGGGCAGGACCCCTGGCAGATTGGAGCGCGTGGCTCCGGTCTACCAAGGCTTCCCATCCCCCCCGATTGCTCCCGTCTGCAGGGTGTAGGCGCATGGATCGATACATGTATGCTGCACAGATGACCCACCCACCCCCACCCACCCACCCGAGGGCCTGGGAACACACGGCGCGCGTGTGCAAGACCTACCTCCTTGCTGCCTCAGGTTGGAATGACCCAAGGCTGCTGGGAGCATGCACCACGTGGGTGCACCGTGGCCCCTCATTGGACAAGCAGCCCATGTGAGCTGCTTGTCCAATGATGGGCCGTGGCACGCCCACATGGTGTGCACTCCCAGTGGTCCAGCTCATTCCAAGCCAAGACAACCAGGAGGTGGGGGGTCGTCTGCGTGGCATAGGCGTATGTATCCATGCACCTACACCCCACAGACAGGCACGATCGGGGGGGGGGGATGGAAAGCCTTGGTAGATGGAACTCATGTGGGTTCGTCTACGAAGGGGTCCCAAAGCCCCTCGCCAAAAGGCAGCCGAAGATCGGCCTCCTCCCACCCCAGAAAGGGGTGAGGGGAAGTCGATCTGGGTGCCTCCCTGACTCTGGCAGTCCCAATGAGGCTGCTGGGGCTGGGAGGGACCCACCTCCCCCCACACGAAGCTGTCACCTACCTTGCCGGGGTGGGGCGGCGATTGTACAGGTGCACCGACCCTGGTAGATGGCAGAAGGACCCACCAAATTGCAGGCCCCCTCTGCCGTCTACCATGGTCGGCGTGCCTGCACGATCGCCACCCCACCCGGGCAAGGTAGGCAATTAGCGTGCCCCCCGTCAGCTGTTTGGCCGATTTTTGGGCAATGCTGGCAGGGGGGGGGCACGTGCCCATGGCTGTCAGGGAGGGAAGCGTATGTGACTCCTTCCCTCTCCAAACGGCCGTGGACACTTCGTATGTACAGGAACAGATGTAGAGCACTTTTAAGTGCTCTACATCTGGAACGCGTGGAAAACACTCCGGAACAGGCTGGGATGCAAACCCAGCCCCAGCAATGCGAATGCCACATTCCTGAGTGTTTTCCACACATTCAAAAACCGTGTGTGCGAAAAGGCCTCTGGATTACTTTTCTTCCTGTCCGGACAGAGTACCAGCAAGTGCAGAGAGGCCCTACGAATATTCAGTTTCTTACAATTTATTACACTATGTGAAAAAAAAATCCATTTAATAACTTCTTCAAAGTGCTTTTTATCTTAAGAGACTAACAATAATTAAGATTATTTGGCACATTATTCAAGATCTTAGTGAATCAGAGGAGGTGATAACTTTATGTTTAACTTCACTCCTTCTTCTTCCATGTATGCTTCTTGTGCTTTGGTGATTATGTGTTGCAAAATTTGGTAGAACTGTTTTCTTGTTGAGAATAAGAGCAGGAAAGATTATCCTCATTCTTTTGGGGTTTCATGACATTACCATATAGCCAACTATGATTTGTTGTGTCACATGACTTTTCTGCATGCTATCAGGATAGGATTATTAGCTAGGATCACATTAGGATGAAACTTGTTTTGTGAGTATAGCAGAATAGGCAAAGAATTAGTTCTGAACAAGTATTGGATTAAAACGTTATGTATGAGCAAGTGCATGAAAGAAATGTCAGCCATTCATCCTGCCACACATAATTCACATTTTCTATGGACACACAAAAAAATACTGTCTAGCTCTACATTATTGATATGAATGCATCATAGTTTTTCAGCATATTCATCAGTTCCTAAAAAAAAAATGCTAGCAGTATAGTTCTTAGAAAACTTCACAGACTAAAGTGTTTACCTGTAACAGATGACATATTACCTTATGTTATGTGTACCATGTGTACTTATGTGTCTGGGCAGCTGGGGAAAGTGTTTTTGGGGAAGGAGCAATATTGTGCTCTCCAAAGGAGCTCCCTACCCACTGCTTTTTCAGGTGCCTCCTTGTAACAAAGTGGATACCTGGCAACATGGGAGAGCAGGCATTTTCACAGCACAACCCACACCCAGGTGTCTACCATGCTATCACACACGGAGACACGGCCACCTCCTATCTAACAGAAGCTCCCAGATTTTTTTTCTGTGAATACCAATTATTTGCCACATGGATTGTCACTTTCATATGGAAATCTTTCATTTGAAAATTTCTCCTAGGAACCTGTAGTACTGCAGATATGTACAAATTTGACTTACACTAAGCACACCAGTGGTCCACCCAAGCTAGCATGGTCCACCTAAGCTAGTTTCTTCCACATAGATTGGGCAGGGCTTCAGAAAGGAGTTCTTCTCAGCCTGGGTTAGAAGTACAAAGACTGGACCTGGACCAGGGACCTTTGTCATCCAAGTATGTAATGAGTACAAAAGTAAGACCACTTGTTTGTTGACCAATCAGCCCAAGAGTCCTGCCCTAGGGATACATTTTGGTGACTTCTACAATGATGTGGTTTTGAGATTCACTTGTCATTCAGCACAGATATAGAGACAGATACTCTGGCACATGCAGAAAGAAAAACTCTCTCTGATGATGCTGTTATGCACACATATCCCTGCTGTCTCAGGCTCCATCCAATTTGTGCCCATGCCAGATTGTTTACAAGAGATCTCAGCATGAATAGAACCAGCACTGTGGCATGAGCAAATATTTGGGACTAGTGACTACTCGCTTGAGTCACTTTTGGCCTTACTCTCTTATTAGAGTGGCATTTTTAGAAAATTCACATTTGATTATTTTGGGAGCAACAGAGATGTGAAGTATTAGTATTCTCTAGGGCCTCAGCAATGCTGTGGAACAGATTGATCCAAAGTACACACAAAAATAACCAACCTCCAGGTTGGACTATTGTAATGCTCTCTACATGGGGCTTTCCTTGAAGACGGTTCAGAAGTTGCAGCTGGTGCAAACTGCAGCCACCAGAGTACTGACCGGAACAGCTAGCCAGACACATATCACGCCGGTTCTAAAAGAATTGCACTGGCTGCCAGTTCACTACTGAGCCCAATTCAAGGTGCTAACTCTGACTTATAAGCCCTAAATGACTTGGGCCCCAGATATCTAAAGGAGCGCCTTCTCCCATATCGCCCTGCACGTGTCTTAAGATCTGGAGGGGAGGCCCTCGTGGTTATCCCACCGCCTTCAGCAGCTAGGCAGGTGGGCACCCAGGAGAGGGTCTTCTCGGTAGTGGCCCCCAGGCTGTGGAATGGTCTCCCCCTTGAGGTGTGTCAGGCCCCTTCTCTGTTTCTGTTTAGGAAGGTGGTGAAGACGTACCTCTTCACTCAGGCCCTTGGTTAACTGTTCCCCATGCTTCCCACATCGTAAACACTGCTGTTTTTAAACTGTTTCTGTATTTTTCTTAATGCTGGAATTTCAAACTTTGTACTGGTTTTAGGACTGATATATTTTCAATATGTTTTGATATATTTGTTTTTAAATTTTGTGAGCCGCCCAGAGACCCTTGGGTATGGGGCGGGATATAAATATAAATATAAATATAAATAAAAAAAATTGATTCAGAGTACACACAAAAATAACCACAAAAACACCAGAGCTGCTCCCTCTCACCTTCTTTCCCTCCCTCCTTCCTTTCCTTTATGCTTTGTTTCTTTCCCACACCCCCTTTTATAGAGTTAAATTTTTAAAGTTTAGAGGATAGGCATAAAAAGCAAGAACACATATAATAAGATCATAGACTGAGAAAATCCTTATGGCACGAGAAAGATACAATCCTTGCAGAACAAATTGCTATAGTACAAGCCCTAATTAGAAAGAACATAAAAACATAAGAGAGGCCCTGCTGGATCAGGCCACAGCCCATCCAGTCCAGCATAGTGTTGCACACAGTGGCCCGCCAAATGCTCATGGGCATCTCAAACAGAGACAAGGACAAACCTTTCCCTGCTCTCGAATCCCAGCAAATGGCATTAGAAGTGTCCTGCTTCCTCTCCCCCCAGCCTGAAAGATGTACCCAAGCATTCAATCTAGTAGCCATTGATACATGTGTCATCCATAAATTTGTCTAACCCTACCTTGAAGTGATCTAGACTGGCAGCTGTCACCACCTCTTCCGGCAGCACATTCCATAAACCGATGACCCTTTGGGTGAAGAAATGCTTCCCCTTGTCGGATCCGACTCTCCTACCCATCAGCTTCATAGAGTGCCCCCTGGTTCTAGTGTTGTAGAATAGAGAAAAGAAATTTTCTCTATCCACCTTTTCTATACCATGCATAATTTTATCCCATTACTTTCAATCAGGTCCCCTCTTAAACGCCATCTCTCCAGAAAGAAGAGGCCTAGATGTTGCAGCCTGACTTCGTAAGGGAGGTGTTCCAGACCCTTAAAGATTTTTAATTTTAAAAAATCTTTTAATTACACTTCTTACTGAATCATTCATACATACATACACAGTGTATTTAAAGTAAAAGATAGGCCGCGTTCCCATTATAAGCTTAATTTGGTTTCGCTAAACCAAAATAAAAGAACCGGATGCAAATGCAAATTTGCCTGGTCCCGTTACTTTCAACTCAATCCAGATTCCGAGGATCGTAGGTCGCTTATGTTACTCAAGGGGGGACTCAAGTGGCTACTTTTTAAAAGCCGCTTTTTGGGGCTGCCCTGCCCTCTTCCTCCTGGTGTGAACGTGGCACCCATAAGGGACCCCTTCACGGAGCCTGGGTGAGTGGGTGGGTGGCTGCTGCTTGCCTGGATGGAGGAAAAACAGCAGCGGACAGCCAGCAATTTTTTCCCCTTCTTCTCCCCATTGCCCAGAGCACACAGCAGCAGCGGCAACTCTAGCCCCCTTCTCCCGCTCACTCCACAGTGAATTGCAACATTGTTATCAGGTGTGAAGTGGTTGGATTGCTACAGTGTAGCAGCTGCTTTAAGGGGTGGAGTTTTACAGTAAAATCACTATCTTTGGAAGCAAGCTATTGGGAGAGGGAAACCCTAAACATGCATTATCATCCCTTAACACGGTACCGTTCCCACAGTAAAAAATGTAAAACGTTTCAAGCACACGAACCGGAGTGAGACCTGTTGAAATGAGGATTAACATTTACAATGCTTTGGGGCGATTTAACACGTGGAAAGCGTGTTAAGCCAACCTGATGTGGGAACTGCGAGGATTGAAACCATTTTGAAACTGAAATAAGCTTATAATGGGAACGCGGCCAGAGTAAGAAGCCACACATGCAAACTTGCCTGCCTGGAATGCGATCTGAAGCGTGAAGAGCAACAACTACTAGTTTTATTTGGATGTTTTGATTTAAATATCATTTAATGGTACGGGCTCTGTACCATTTTCACTGTCCTATTGTTGTTGTTATCTTCTGTGCTCATGTGCTCACTGTTGATGCAAGAGCCCTTAACATCTCCTGCCCCTTTCCAGGGAAGGTGGCACTTAGATTCCTTCCATACAACAAGGCTTTTTGAGTGAGGTACTCTGGAGAGGCCACTGTCTCCAGATGCTCAGCATTCATAGCATCTTGGAAAGGGCAAAAGAAATCCTAAGAGGTCTCAATGAAAGGCAAGGCTGGAGATGGTAGCAGCACATGCATTGGTGTGCTTGTGATCAGCAGTAATAGTGTGTTTGTACTTGGGGGGAGTAGCCAGCAGCAACATTTTTAGCATGGAGTGGGTAGGAGAGCCAATTCCTACTTTGCAGATCTTCTATGCAAGCAGCAAAAGGACAAAGGTCTAATGCTGGTTATACAATACTCTCATATAACATGGATGGTACTCCAGCTAAGTGACACGGAGACCGATCAGGACATCAGGGTCCTGATCATACCTATATAAGACAGGACATCCTATTAATAATTTGAACTGAGGTCATATCAGTTCTGTTTACATGTAGATCGTTATAGACCATCCTCAGGCCATCCTCGCTCTGGACTGCATTGCTCACACCTGTCTCCATGGTCAACCTGAGCCTCCTTCATGGAAGTCAACTCTCCATCTCTTTTGGTTTGTCAAATCTATCTCTTTTCTTATTGGATGCTGTCGTGTAACTTAAGGGAGGTGAGGGTGTGTAGTTAGGGTTCCTATTTAAGCCTGCTCCCCCACCTCCACACACCCATTCCTTTTTTATGTGCTTTTCTTCTCCATACGATTAATTTTTTTTTTAAAAAAATAATTTGTGGAAAAATACTAGATAGAGGAATCAAACACATAAACTGAGGAGAGAAGGGGAGGTGCTTCATGAACTCTGCGGGTGAACATTGGCTGAAAGGAAAGACTGGACCCACCCACCACAGCACATTTCACAACTGAGGAAGTGAAGACAGCCTGGAATGCCAGGACAGGCTAAGTCCTCTGAAAAAGAGGATTCCAGTTGAAAGGATCTAACAGGAGTAGGCCGGCTTGGAAAACAAACAGAATAAAAATAATGTGAATAGCATGACCTCAGGACGACCTGAAGTCACCCTAAACTGAAGGTGTGACCAGGGCCCAGGTGATACGGAGGCCCCTCAGGACATCAGTTGACATGGAGGCCCCTCAGGACCAGGCCAGTTCTGTCCATTTTTTAAAAAAGTTAATTATGTAATATGTGGGTAGTGATAAAGTTACAGCCATTCCTTTTTCAGACCAATGTTCAATGAAAAAAAGATTGAAAAAATGTTTTAATGTAGCTAAAGCAGTACCCCATGGATCAGGATTACAGAAGTAGTAGTGGTGGCTGGGACTCCAGCTGAAAGTCTCCCACTGAGCTTCCAAACTCTGTCTTGATCTGCTGTGAAAACCTGTCCATTCTCACAACCCTTACAAAACCAATGGGATACCACTAATATAACCTAAATGTGCACTCCAAGGATGGAGTTCCACAGGTACAGAACAGCTATCCTGAGCCCTTTCTGCACTAGCCCTTATTTCAGAGTATATCTTGGGACAGGGGTCTGTTGTCCATATGTTAATGCAGACTATGGAAGGCTTCAGCCGGGGTCTACCACAGTCTGCACCACCACGCAGGTAACAAGTCCATGTTCTGAGATATGTTCCAGAATAAGGCCAAGTGCAGAAAGGCCCCTGTTCCCATCCACCTAAAAATTCAACACCAAAGTTAAAAAAAAAATTGATTGACTCCTCTGGCATGTTTGCAATGGTGCCCAGAGGCTCCTTCAAAGAATCTAACCATAAAATGTTTAGTCCTTAAAAATCTAAAGCTTCCTACAAACTTTTCTACTTTGGACCTGGAAACACATAGAGCAGTATCATCAGTGGAAGTCCTGTGAAAGACCACGGTGTGGGAGCGATGAGTCAAGATCATGATGGCAAATTTTTCTTTCACCTGCTTGAGCCAGAACCCGATATTCTAAATGAAAGGGGGAAATGCTTTTCATTGTATGCTGAGACCTGCCTGGGACCTCCAGGTGAAGTGCAGGATACAAATATTAAATGCAAAAAGAAACAAACAAACAAACAAACCACAACTTAACAATCTTTAAGGTGACATGTTTACTGTGCCCACTCCTCAGAGAGATTGTAGTCCTTTATGGAAATCTCTTTGCATGTTTGTATAAAATTTGCCTCAAGTATTGTTCTTTAGCTCATTATGCAAAGAACAATCTATAATAACATGTTCAAGGTTTTCAGGCTGATTAGAACTACAAGAGCAGGTGCATTCAGAACGCTGTCTCTTTCTTGCCTCAAGGACATCAGACATCAGAATTAACTGGGTTCTAATAATGGTTGAATGAATGGTTTTTACCAGTTCTTGAAAGGAGATGGTATTGAAGAAATGTGTGAGGGAAAAATTTGTACAATGTTGTTTTGGAAACATGTATGTCCTCTTATAGAGAGTCATCAAAAAAGGCTCTGCTTCAAAAGATTTATAGTCAACTCCTTTCCCAGATTCTTCATTTGCCATTCAGAGATGTTTTATTTCTAGAAATGCGCATGAACATAAAGGTAGCAGTTCAGTCTGAACTGAAATAAAGCACACTGAGCTTAGTTTGAACTTGAACTGGGTCAAATAGGCTTGACTGGGTTCAACTCAAACATTGAACAGGTTCACACCTGTTCGTTTTTAACGTTTCTACGTACATTTATTTTTTAAAATTTAAACTTTTCAAAGGACCATTGAAGTTGAACTCAGAACAGTTGAAATTGAACAGGGTGTTCAACTGGTTCATTGGAAACCCCCATCCCCAGTGGTTTAATTCAGTTTGAACCAGCCCCAAGAGATAGGATTGGATGAATCTGAGTTCAAACCAATTGAACCACTCTGTTCAATTTGAACAGATTCAAACCATAACTGATTTTCCATATCTATATTAATTTCTATACTAGATGTAACACATCTCTTGTCAGAATACTTGTTGCCTTCTTCAAAGGCTATCCTAAAAGGACAATGTGGCTTATGAAAGCTAATCTATGACCAGTAGTTTATCACTTTCTTAATATGCCAATACTAGTGCTGATGGTATTTTTAACTATGTCTGTTCTACACTGTCTTCTTCACCTCTGCCTGACAGCTAATGTATGCACATTCAAAATGCAAGGGAGACAAGATAAAATTAAAAACAAAACAAAACTGCAACACACTTGTCCTGATTTATGGACCATAATAGAAGATTTTTGGTGAACATAAGAAACAGGTACAAGGGATATTCATTTTTCCTTTATTTTTTTTAAATAAGAACTTTTACCTAACAATTGTAATACAATTTAATACACAAATTTAAATAAAATAATAAACAAAACTATGTCAAAACTTGAGTTGTGTTACAGGTAAGTTATGAAGTTGTATAAATCTTGGATTGGCACTGACCAAAATTTACATGAGATAGATACATCTTATAGTATTACGATATAATAATACTATCATTTCAACAAAAATTCTATGGCATTTTTTGATAATGTTAATTCCTCCTTATTATATGTCAGGAAGTCTACCAATGGTTTCCACACTTCTAGAAACACATACTATTCTTTTCTATTTGTATATTTGGAGTATTGAGAGGTAATAAGCTCATTTATTACATATTTTACTACTTTGTTAAACCAGGACTGAATGTTTAATGTTTCTAACTTTTTCCAGTTTCTGACTATAACGTTTTGTCCCGCTAATAGCAGAAAATGGAATAGATGGGCCTCATTTTTTGATATGTTCTCTGATGGGACAATATGTAATATGAATATGGATGGAGAAAATTCAATGTGTATTTTTAATATTTTGGCAATCATCTGGTTTACTTGCAACCAAAATTTGTTGATATGGGGACAGAACCACCAGAGATGTATATAGGTACATGGTAATCTGCAACTATGCCAACATTTTTGTGTGGTTTAACACAAATAGGGGTTGCACGGGATACTCATTTTTGCTTCCAAGAATCTAATGCTCAGCTTTTAACATGAAGTTCCAGCTCCCTATTGGAGCCAGATACTTTTATAATTCAACTAAATTTTCCACTGTTTCTAAAATCTGCTGTTCATAAGTCAACTGATCAATGAAGAATGCTCTTCAGCATAGCATAGAGGCTAATCGTAAGTAAGCTGATGCTAAAAAGTATAAGAGCCCTAATTGGCAGGCTAGGGAGAACAAAGATAATGATGGAGCTTGTATCAAGTTGCTCTCAAAGCAAGAATAAATCCATCATAACTGGCTTTTGATTATAGTCAAGTAGGGACAGATGGCCCACTGCTGTTAGAGAAGGATTCCATCAAATTCTGAGAAAAATCCAATGACAACCTTGATGGTGGAGGGGATGTATGTCTGTGTGGCCCATTGCACCACAAGAGTATTCTGAGGGTGCAGGATATGTACAGTCACTAGGAGTAGCAGCAGACATGCAGACAGCACTGAAACTCAAGTGAGTGACAGTCTGCTGAGTGATCCTATGCAGTCTTCACTTACTGCACTACTTCTACCATTCTGCAGATACATTTATGTGTGGTCTAAAGTGTAATGTGGTGTTTTGAGTTTGAAGTGTGGTCTAAAGTGGTGCCAGACAAGGGGAAGTATTTCTTTACCCAGAGGATCATTGGTCTCACCATCAGTGGAATTTGCTGCCAGAAGAGGTGGTAACAGCAACCGGCCTAGATGGCTTTAAGGAAGGCTTAGACAAATTTAATGGATGACAGATGTTTCAATGGCTACTAGTGGGTGCCTAAGTAAATCTTTCAGGCTGGGGAGACAAGTGGGATGCTTCTAAGACCATTTGCTGGGATTTGAGAGCAGGAGAAGGTTTGCCCCTGTCTCTGCTTGAGATGCCCATGAGCAATTGGTGGGCCACTGTGTGAGACAGGATGCTGGACCGGATGGGCTGTGGCCTGACCTAGCAGGCTTCCTTTTATGTTCTTATGTTCTTAATCTTTGGTTGCACAGAAGAATGCAGCTGGGAAAATGACCACAAATGCTCCAAGGTGGCTGTTTCCCACACCAACAGTATGCATTTGCCTACAGGCTGATATTTGGGTGTCAACCTGCAGACCATCTGACAACTGGAATTAAGGAAGGCGAGTTACAGGAAGTCCTGGTTAGCTTACAAGAGCTACACACATAGATAAATGCTGCCTTTGTCTTAGTTGTATTGCCACAGAAGTAGTGGAGGTATCCACGCAAGAGTATTTTAAAATCCAGACAGCACCCAGGCAGCTGGAATTTCTGCTCCCCACATGTACTTACTTAACCAGAGACAGCCTTTCCTGTCTCTGCTGAGCCCATCCACAGCAATATGGTGCTTAGTGGGTCAGCTGACATGCCATACAAGTGTGTGCTGGCACATCAGGTATCAGGTAACTGTGTCTACTGACCCAAACCAACAATGTCATCTAAAGCTTTTTTAAAATTAAATTAAAAAGTAATTTGTGTCTCAGGATAACTTAATCTTGTCTACTTGGTGACACTTAAAGTATAAGAGTCCATGTTTGGGCAAGAACATCTGCAAGACTGGTACGATAATGAGGATGACCTGAATAACCAATTGACCAATACAACATGTTTACATGTTTTGGGAAGCCTGGAAGTCACTCTCATTTCCCCTCCTGACCCTAGTATGTTTGGGGTATAAAAACTGGTGTCCCCCTACATTCAATGCCTTTTAGAAGACTTTGGCTCCCAAAAGTTCATCATTAATTTAAAAAGTGAACTGCAGGTCCTTGTACACCCCAAGGTCTATTTTACACTGATGTGCATTTTCCCACCACCCTATATCATGACTACAAGTGCTGAACTTCACATTTTTTTCTTCAAGATCTCACAAGAGCCAAACTTTGTGTGCTTTGTGTACTTGGGTTCCATAAAGCTATGGGGAAAACTACTTTGCTGAGGCTCCCCCCTTGTGTGTACTTTTGTAGCTTATTGTTTGCTTCTGTGAAGGTTACTCCTGATCAAGAGAAGACCCTAAGAAAGGTAGAATTCATAATGTCCCTGCTTTCACTTCATTTCCTTTAGTACTTTTTCATTCATTTTGCTTGTTGCCTCACTTCACATTAACCTTGCTTCCCCCTTCTTTTGCTCCTATTCCTCACTTTGGTCTCCTTCTTGCCTTAAGCCTGATATTCCAGAGGAACTCTTGCTCTGTCTTTTTGCTAAGGTTCAGTGGGTGTGTTTCCATGCATGTTTGGTCTGGTACCGAAACTGGGCTCGGCAAGGGGTGTCCCTATGTGTTTTAGATTTGGTCCGATTTCTGCAGACCAAATCCCCACAAAACCATGCCAGACCAGGTGCAAATTTGGTACCTGAAAAAAAAAAGTCTGCATGTGTGGGCTATTTTGGGAGGAGATTGGCACTTGCATCATTGGGAGTTGGGGTGTGCTTGCTGTTCCTGCCCTGTGCATTGGAGATCGCAGCCGCTGACATTTTTTGGGAGTGGAAAAATCCCAATCACTAAGGCAAGCAGGATCATTATTTTTGTACTTTTTCCACTGCAAATATTCCACCCACATTTCCCCATTGGCAAGGCAGGCAGGATAATGAGTTGATTTTTGTTCCTTTTCCCAAATAATCCACCCCCAATTTCCAATCGCCAAGGCAATTATGATAATGCCTTTTAAGGTTGCTGGGCATTCTCATGGTTCCCGATGGAGTGAAGGTGTGCAAAACTGCTCAAGTGCCCAACAGCCACTAAACCTTGTAGTGGCTTTACGTCTTTTAAAACTATTTTAAAATGTATTATTATTATTAAGCTTTATTTAAAAAAATTTCTGTGCCTCCCAGGCCAGTCCTGGCTTTCTGTGCCCCTAAGGGAGGTGGGGATGCGGCATTTGCAGCTGGCGGCACAGGGGTATTAGCAGCTGGCAGCACAGGGGTGGGCTGACATGAATCCGCCTTCCAATGAGGAGAGAGATGGTAGAGAGGAAGTGGCACTACTCCCCCGTGCCAGGGTTTGACACAGTTTGCATAGGGATGGTTGCATAGACGCCTAGCCCACACCTAGCTCGCATCACTGGGAATGGCATGGGGACAGGCAAGGACTGATCTCAGACCTACTCCTGGTCCATGCGGCCAGTGAAAACTTTCTTTGTTGCTATAAGTTACTGTTCAGTTATTTTGGGAATTCTTCTCCTTGAGTTCCTTTACTGTTTGATTAATTTGTGCTACTTTGAAATTGTTTTCCATTTGACTAATTCACCCAGCTTTGAAACTTTGAATACTACTGTTGCTTTCTGTGTAACAGAATTATTTTCCTTTAAAGCTTAATAAAGTTATTTCTTCTTAAAGTTCACTAAAGAAAAAAAATGTATTCAGATCAGCTAGAGATGTGCCAAATATATTTGTCAGCTTCAAATTCACTTGCAAATTTGGAGGTTTTATGCTTTGAGCATGGATTTGTAGGCCCCCTTCAGCCTTAGTCGAAGCTTCCATGAAGCCTTGACCTGATTGGAGTGCCAAAGGGATGGACCAGAGGATGATCCTCCAGAGTACTCTAGAGGGTTCTAGAGATCCCCTGCCTACTTCACATCTCCTATGAGCCCCCCAGTTTTGTGTTCTGCTCATCCCCCTCACCTTCAAGTTTGGTTGCTGCTACCTCATTTGTTGCTGTGTCTGCCACCACACCCTGCCTCAGAGGCTCAAGGCAGTCCTCCTAGAAGAAGAGGAGGAGGAGGAGTTGGCTTTTCTACCCCACTTTTCTCACCCATTTAAGGGGACTCAAAGCAGCTGACAAAGCTTTTCTATTCTTCTACCCACAATAGAACACCTTGTGAGGTGGGTGGGGCTGTGAGAGCTCAGAAGAAAGCTGTGACTCGTCCAAGGTCACCCAGCTGGCTTCATGGGGGAGGGCAGAATCGCACCCGGTATTCCCAGATAACAGTCCACCTCCCTAACCACTAGACCAAACTGGCTCACATGTATGGCTGCAATGACTGAAGATGCATGTATGGCTGGAATGACTGCCCGATTCAGGAATCATGAGAAACATTTCCCCCCTTTGATTCAACCAAAATCAAAGGGGCACAATGCTCTGTGCACATTCCTATGATCAAACCATTTGTCCTCTCTGTTGGTATCAACTCCAATCCATTATTAGTCTAACTTAACCAGAATTTCTTAAAGCATGTTTCTAGGACAGCCTCCATAACAATGCTTGCTGTGTACAGGTGACACTTCTGGGGCATTTTCCAGTATATTTGGAGTGGCTTTTGACTTATGAGCTAACAATTCACCTTGAAGCTGAGTTGTCAGATCTGAAAATAGTGATGGGCATGGCACAGGTTTTGTGAACATCCTGCACTCCACCACATGAGTGGAAGCAAGTGTTTCTACCTCAACACATCATATCCCATTGCAGTATAAATGCTGTCTGGGTGACCAGAAATGGCAGAATCCAGATCCTTGTATTTCAAGGCTGCCTTTTTATGCCAACCCACAGAAAGCAATGTACTGCCAGTCAAAGATCTACCCAGCTAACCATATAGACCAATGCTATTGTTACTCTATTATTTTCCACATATACACCACAATCTCTAAGGAATTTAGATTCTCTTAGATGCCTATACCTAGACCTCATGTGGAAGCTGTAGAATGATTTTTTAAAATAATATTTATGAATCTTGGAAGTATGCTATTTTTCTGTAAACAATTCAAATATATTCTGGCTATTTTTAATAATGTGTCCATTCAATTTCTACCACACTTAGGGTGTTTTTCCACTGTCACTAGAAGTACCCATTAAGTACCCATTAATGGGTACAAAAATGCCATTTAGCACCCATTAATGGGTACTTAATGAGTACTTCTAGTGACAGTGGAAAAACACCCTTAGTTTCCAGAAATGCCTACATCCAGGCCTTCCTTCCTTCCTTCCCCCTCGCCCCCTCCTTCCTTTTTCTCTTTTTGAGAGATTACTCCCTTAGCTTTTTGATAGCCAGACAGTAAGCTTTTATTTTTCCAGTAATTACCAAATTGTTGAAGATGTCACAAACCAATCTGTCTTAAAGACATCACTACTGTGTCATCTGCGTATAAAAATGTTGGAATGTTCTGCTTATAGAAATGTTCTGTGAAGGGAGGGGCATTGAGAGACAGGCAGGTGTGAAACAACATCATTTATATTTAGATGGAAAAGTGTCTTTAGTAGGAACCAACTTTGGTTAACATACTTTTAGTTTCAATGGAAACTTAACAGAAAGCTCCCTGAATGCACAACCCATTTTTTGTATACTGTATATCACAGAAGCAGCAATATTTGCCTCACCACTGCTTCTGCTCCGAGGGAAACATAATGGTGAGAAGGGTATTTCCTCAGAGTGACATTATTTCCCCAGTGGCTGATGTTCTAGGGCCAGCTGGGCTGGCTGGGAGCTGCCAGTTTGTGGGCCAGTTTGTTCAGCCCTCACCCAGAGTTCCCCAGTTGTGCCTGTGCGGGGATATCCTGAATTTGATTTATCATATATTTTTGTAAAATATGCTGAAGGAGAAAGCAACAATTGATTGTCAATAAACAGGATAAAAGTCCATTTGT
Source organism: Aspidoscelis tigris stejnegeri (assembly GCA_023333525.1). Lineage (NCBI taxonomy): Eukaryota > Metazoa > Chordata > Lepidosauria > Squamata > Teiidae > Aspidoscelis > Aspidoscelis tigris. The sequence continues at coordinate 80,875,975 of JALMGA010000002.1, read as the reverse complement.
TCATACCTTCATATTGCCCTTATTAATCCAGAAGTGAAGGCTTAGAGCCTAGAATTACATCTCCCCTCATAGTCACGACGGCTAGGATTTGCCACTGAGATACCATGTATTGGCGTGTTTTATTGACCGCTTGATTCTTCTGTCTCTTGTAGTCTGAATTGATTCAATTCTGTAGCTTTGTTCAGGGGCAAAAGTAATAATTTGCTATTGAATAAGTACTGAACAAAGAAAGACAGGTGGTCAATTTCTCCCATTTCAAAGCAAAGAGCTTCATCCTCCACATTCTCCAGTAGTTAAAATACAGGTTCCTTATTCAAATAATGCTTCCAGTTCCCAATAAAACAAAATATTTGACCTATTTATTATCTGGATTAACTGTATATGAGACTAGTTTATTTAACTTTTCTTTGAGATCAGAGATTATTCATTCTATTTTCTTCTTCCAAAATGACCCTCTCATTAAGGCAGCAGATTTCTTTTTCCTTTTAAACTAATCTGATTTTTCTACATGGGATATTCTTTTGAGATTTTATAAACAAAATTTCTTCCAAAAGTAAGAGCTGTTATGATGGAGAGCTCTGAAGTAATCACACATGTATTTTCATCAAGCTTTTGAATGCTAAGAATGTCTAAAACCATTGCTATATCTTTAGCTTACAACTAGGTTACATTTCTACTTGGTCTAGCAATCTTTGGAGGAGTGACAGATGGCAATATACTAAATACAATCAACTACTTTCTTTGTGAGCTTCCAGTTTCCTGAAAAGCAACTTTCCTAACAGCATGAAAGAAGTTCCTTCTGGCGCCTTGTGCACTGTGTTGTACCACATGTGCCAGGTGGGTTAGGGTTAGGGTGGAGGGAGTTCTACGTCATGCCTTGCCACATGGGCTGCTACAGCTGACATAACCTGTGAGCATGTAGTAGGAAAGTGTATGAATTATTTGTCAGGTTTGCAGCTTGCATTTCCATCTAATACTGAAGATATTTGTGCATTCGTTCGATGCTTTGTTATACTTGCAAAGTAGTAAGATGATTTCTCAGTCATATCTGCAGTGAAGGAAAATGTTTCCTTACCTAACCTGTTCCTACCGTGTAGAATTTTATAAACTTCTATCATGTCCCTTTCTTACTTGCCCCCATTTAAAACACTGCAAACTCATAAGGGAGCTCCTCAAGACCTTTGATCATTTCAGCTGTCCTCTTGTGGAACTCTTTTCTCAACCCCTGCTTCCATTTGTTTCAATATACTTAACATTGGACTGATCTTTCCTTTGCACAGCTGGCATTTCCATTAACTTTCTTTACTATTGGCTTTCACTGGCATTTTCATAAACTATGGTTGCATCCACATGGGGCCTTTTTTGAGTATCCGTGCAGAGATCAGGGGGCAGGTCAGTGCAGACAAATGGTTCTGCCATCAGTTATGTGGATTCACAAAGGGAAGGGACTGAGGAGGCAATGCAAGAGCAAAACATCTGTCTGGACATTATAGCAAGGATCAGAAAACCACCAAACTGGCCAAGTTTCCATTTCATTCCAGGACTGCTCTGGCTGACAGCTCCATTAGTTATCCCTGTGGTAGGTCACCTTCTTCCTTTACTGCAAGGCAATGTGATGGATGGTGCCTGTATCTACCACCATGCCAAGTTCTCTTTCTTGGCCAGTCACAACCAAATTCGACCCCATCAGAATTTTTTGTTCCAATGTCCATCACTTTATACTTGATTTATATTAATAATTGACATACAGTAGAGGCATGATTTCTGCCTCAGTTCAAAGCTTGCATAGCCACCATAGTAATCCTGCCACGTCTGATGGACAACCGAGCTGCTTGAGCATCCCAGTTTAAGACTTTGTACCACAGATATAAGTAATACAGTCAGGCCTCCATATCTGCTGACTCCGCTAGTGCCATTAGGCCTACCTGCAGCTTCTCAGAGGCCTGGAGGACTCAGGAGAACATGGGAAATGATGCAAGATTTTCCATCATTCCTATGAAATCTCACAGGATTTCCCAGGAATTATGGGAAATTGATTGTATTTCCTTGTGTTTTAAATATCTGCAGTTTTTCGGTAACTGCAGTAGGACCTCAAACATATCCCCTACAGACAAGGAGGTCTGACTGCATGCCAGCACAGTTGCAGTATTGTAGAAAGAAAAAGTTATTCAACTAAAGTGTCTTAAATAATAAAATGTACTCTATTTTAAAGTGGTAATCCCAACTACAATGATTTTCCTTACTTCTGGATTTGCTCCTAAGGGCCAACCATATTCCAGTAGTTGTTCAATCTCCTTAATATGTGCTTTTCTGACTTATCCCTTCCTTGGGGAGTTCCCATTATAAGCTTAAAACGGTTTCAAAACAGTTTTGATCCTCCCAGTCCCCACGTCAGGTTGGCTTTACATGCTTTCCGCGTGTTAAATCGACCCAAAGCATTGTAAATGTTAACACTCATTTCAACAGGTCTCGCTCCGGTTCATGAGCTTGAATGTTTTACATTTCTTGCTGTGGGAACGGTACAGTTTTAGTGGGATGAGAATGCATGTTTAGGGTTTCCTTCCCCAATAGCTTGCTTCCAAAGACAGTGATTTCACTGTTCTAAATTTACTGAACTTTTAAGTATTTTTAATCTATATTTTATGTCTATATTGTTTTTAATTTACTTTTCATTTTTAATGTGTATCTTGTGATTAATTGGCTGTTACCCGCCCAGAGACCTTAGGGTATGGGGCGGGATAGAAATGTAAACAAATAAATAAATAAATAAATAAATAAAAATCCATCCCCTAAGCAGCTGTTACACTGTAGCAATCCACCCACTTCACACCAGATAACAATGTTGCAATTTTGCACAATTCTGAAAGTTCTGACCTTTAGAAAGGGAAAAGGGAGGAAAGCAGCTGAAGTTTCAGTGAGATGTGTGAATGTTTAATGTGTGAATGTGTGGCTGTGGAGGTGAGCGGGCGAAGGGGGCTTGAGTTGCCGCTGCTGCTGTTTGCCCTGGGCAATGGGGAGAAGAGGGGAAAGAATCGCTGGCTGCCCGGTGCCGTTTTTCATCCATCCAGGCAAACGGCAGCCACAAAGCCACCCAGCTAGGCTCCATGAAGGGGTCCATTATGGGTGGCGCATTCACGCCAGGAAGAAGAGGGCAAGGCAGCCATGAAAAGCGGCTTTTAGAAAATAGCCACTTGAGTCTCCCCTTGAGTCATGTACGCCACGTACGATCCTCAGAATCTGGATCAAACGTGATTTAGTTGAAAGTAATGGGATCATTCAAATTCATGTTAGCATCCGGTTCTATTATTTTGGTTTAGGAAAACCGTTTTAAGCTTGTAATGGGAACCGGGCCCCTGTTAGCTTTCCTTCTTCTTCTTCTTCTTCTGTCAGCAAATTTGCTCTTTGCGTTCTACTTCTGATTATGTTAGTTTGTATAAACACAGAAATACTCTGAAATGTTCTTTGCTTTCACAAAAATTAGTCTTTACTGTACAAACAAAACAAGCCTGCAATTCTCATTTGGAAAAGATCAGTTTCCAGGAAAGAATATTTACTCAAAATGAAATAAGCTGTGATGGGTGTTGATAGATTATACTGAAATCTTAGTGACCTAGAAAGAAACACATAAGAAATTTATTCTTGGGTGTTTATATATATATATATATATATATATAAAAACTACAGAATACATTTCTTCATGGAAATTACTGGAGTGAGAAGTAACTCATTACAATATACAAATCTACAAAAGAGATATTAAGCTGCTGAATTGGTTTTGGTGCTGTGCATTTGATCCAGAATCTCTTCCTGACGTCTTAGTGCTGAAGAAAGTGATTATTATCCTATTGCAGCATTTTTAAAAAAGCTGAGGTAAGCCCACAAATTTGCAAAAACTGTAGGATGGAGAAAATATATACATTCAAGTTTTTTTCACAAAGTAAATGTGATAAGAACTCTCTTCATTTCCTGGACCTGGACTGTCCCATGGCTTCCCTAATTGTATTCGAGGGCCGTAGTGTGAATAGACCTCTGGTATGCCTTCTCACTATATCTATAAAACCTGAGGCCAATTTGAACTTGCTCTCATAGTTTGTAATCAGTTAACATCTGGACAGGTGCATCTGCACTTGCAGGAGGCATACAACCTAGAAATGCTCCCTACTTGTCCAGGTGTTAACCTGTCATGAACTAGTGGTGATGCATGAAATCGTGCGCCACACACATATTAACCCTAAAACTAACTAAAAGTGTGGTTGTCATGTACATGCTGTGACCATTCACACCATTTCCAGTGCAAGGAACCATCTGAGGTACCATGCAAGCATGATTGCACCTCACTGTCACCATGGTGAGGGTGACAGCACATACTCAGTTGTGCTGGGATCTGCAATCAAGGTGGCGGCACCCTGCCAGCAATCAGACACGTGACCTGGACCAAGGTAAGTTTCTGGACACATGGGGCTTAGGCTGATATGTACTAGCATTCCCAAGTGTGAACGCTAGTACATGTTAGTCTGTAATAAACTTTTCCTGTCCAACAGACAGGAAACTAAGTGCAGAAATGCCCCTGGGTTAGTAGTTAATTGTCCTGCAATGACATTATTGTGGGATATCACCCCAATATCCTGGGGCTATGTTGGGATTGCCATGGACACATGACGCAATCTGTACATAGCCCTGAGATAATCCCAGGTTTTAAAACCTGTCTGGATGCCGCCTCACCAGGGCTGGGTGGAGCTCCTTGGTACAAAAGACAACACTGAGAACAAGGGCCTCCTGGGGAAATGGGTCCCCTGGTAACCTGGAATCAGGCTCACCAGCATTCCAAATCAAAAGCCTCCTCATCTGGATCATGCTTCATCTCGTGCAGATGGAAGCCCAGCAGGTCTTCTCTAATTTGAACTAACATGCAGACAGATGAGGTCCTGAAGAGGATTACAGGATGCAATAATCCGGATCATAGCTAAGTGCAGAAAGACCCTTTTAAAAAGCAGCTCAAAACTGGCATATAGATGGCAGCATGCTGATGCTAATGTTCCTATCCCACATTTAGTCCATACTGAAGTCCAGAAAACACATTTTAGAAGTACAGTTTCTAACATTTAATGTGGATTAAGGCACTAGCCTGTGTCTGTACTGAGCCGTTTCACATTTGACAGCTAAGGGAACTCCTGGGAAACTCCTGAATGCAGCATCTGTACTTTGCAGAGTTGCTAATTCTCCTCACACAGCTGTGCATGCGGGAGTTCCAGAGAAATGTGTAGATGTAGAGCCATTTTAATGGCTCTACATCTACAGCCAGCACCACCAGGCACAGTGTGGAGAGTTCATACAGAAGTAGTTTGCATCCACTGATGCAGAACAGGGCTTAGGCATCAACTTTACATTGCTGTCTAGCACACGTTTGCTTTCTAAAGCCCACTGAGTTAAGATGGCTCTGCCTGTGGTTGATTCAGATCTAGCTGATACAGATCTAGTTAATATAGATCTAGCTAATATTGATTTAGATAAATTTGGACTAACCAAGGTAAGTGCAGAAAGGGCCTAAGTTGCTTTTGACCAATAAACAAAACAAAACTTTGTGCAGATGTAGCTTGAAAAGAAACTGAACGCAAGCCAGCAAATGTAGCCCTGGAATACACCAATAGAATTGCAATTTCCAAATAATAGGAAGCAGTTTTCACTCTGTTCGTTTAGAATTGCATTCATTTCTGTGTACTTTAAGAAATGTTTCAACATACTGGAAGAGGTTCAGAGAAGGGCAACAAAAAAGACTAAGAAGCTGTAAGCAAAACCTTTTTAGGGCATATTTAGAGATCTCTAAATAGATTTATCCATGAGAATAAAAGCATGACATTTAAGTGATACTTTGATTCTTGCCTCATTTCTGGTGGACCTTTCCAATTCTGACAGTCTGGTTTTTTTTCACATGGATTAAAATAAACATCCCAGAAGTGGTTTGAAGATGGCTTAGAAATGGTTTTCCAAGCACCCTGGTGTATTAGAGCTGAGAATATGTTTTCCGCATGCTATGAGCCCTTAGGCACTTTGGATTTCTGGTTTATCCTTCAGAACTGATTCCTCCATTCTGCTTCCAGCTTTACTTTTCACTCCTGAGATATTCACTGCTGGTCACAATGACCTTCATTGCTTCTGGTTCCATTCAAGAAGGCTGTGTTAACCACTCAGGCCTGGCTCCTGACACCCACTGAACTATTCTTCACACTGAGAAGGACCTTTCATTTGGTCTCCAAGAGCCTTTGTAGATCATTATTGATAGCTTGTGCTCTATACAGTGCTCTTCACAGTACCTCAGTGAAATTTGTACAAAATCACCAACTATTTACTTGATTGTATTTAGCCCTGTCAGGTCTTCGAGTAATAGAAAACTAATTTGTCTTGAAAATGTATTGGAAAAAAATATTTTAACATTTGTCATAAATGATTTGACAAATATTACCAGCATGTGTCAGGCTATGATGAATATACGCATTGCTAGAATTTCTCTGTGGAATAATTTCAGTCTGTTTCAGTGACAGAGGTCGATACTAAAAATCAATGTTTTCTTACAGCCGACACACAATCGGAACTGTATTTTCCAAGTACTTAGGCTTGAGTAGCAGGAGATTTCGGCTATTCCTGTACTGCAAATGTACTTTGCAGTTTATTCCCTTGCAACTATATGAACAAGAAATGGTAATGGAAAGGAAAGCAGAAATAGTACATGTCATTTGTGTTGTATGTTTAATATTCTATTACTTCTTCCTTCATGTTGACAAGCATTTCATTCCTGATTAGTACAGCCCTAAACATTTCCTGTTTGTATACAGGTTCTACCACAGCATGTTTTTGCTTATGAAAACGTCTTAGGCAAGTCATGCATGAAGACGTTGGCAGAATGGAGGTGGTAGAGTTTGTGGTCCTTTCCATGTGGTGTGAGTAATCCTACACCATGTTGGGCTAAAATAAGTGACTGAGCCCACAATGTGCCTGACTGCTGATGGTTCACGTTGCAAGTGGTCCATCCTGACCCAACTATAGAGGCCGAGAATGAAAGTTTCTGACCTCCATAGCTGGACATGGCTGTATTGGCTGGGTCCCTAGAAGTGGAGCACTTCCAGGGAAACTTCTGGGGTGCCCGGAGAAATGCTGCTGGCCTTCTTGCTACTGGTATACAAAACCACCTGTTTTTGTGTCCTGTTTCCACATGTGCTGGTGGTTCCGTATACCCATCTGGAATGTTGTATGGACTTTTCCGAAGCTCTGCTGGGCTTATCTTCTGACCTAGCAAAGAAAGGGCCTACATCACTCTCTCCGAGAAGTGTGGCTATGGATTGATCTCAGGATTAAAATGGATTGAGAGGAACATTTTTTATAAAATCTGCAGTATTTAAGTCAAATAAATAAATTTATTAATGAATCCACAAAATGATTGATTTGGGGGATAGACCTGTGATTTGTAATGAAAGCAAAACCTAAACACACACACAGAAATATATACCCACACATATTTACATTTTTATCCCACTCTGCACCCTGCGTTTTCAGGGCATGCTACAACAATTGAAGTACAACTTCAGAAGGCAAACAGATGACATTTACCATGTTGGTTGTGTGGTCCTCCTTGGGATTGCTCACATGGTGAGCACAAGGACCCTGTTCTTTGATGCAGGAGTAATCAAAGGGTGAGTACACAAGATCAGCTAGCATATTAGGACCAGCAGGCACACTAGGCTGCCTAGACCTGGGACAAATTTGTACTTCTTGTTCCATCCAGGGGATGGGAATGGTGAACTTGCCTCTGTGTGTACTAGCACTCACATTCGCAAATGCTAGTACACTCCAACCCTGCCCCATTCGAACACTGACTTTAGTGTGAACACATGTCTGGGCACTGCCATCTTCCATCTGGATAGCAGCACCAGTGCACATGTGCTGGTGCTGTCACCAGAGGCGTTTTTGCACTAAGGCGCAGATGCCTCAGGACGCTTCGGCTTGGATGTGTTGAGTACACTTCCCCATCTGCACTGGTAGGTAAAGTACACATTCCAAACACATCCTTTACCTGCCTGCATGTGGACGGGGAAGTATACTCAACACATTTGGGCTGAAGACCCTCCCCTGGCCTCTCCTCATTAGCTGCCTTGCAGCCAGGGGTGGGGAGCCCAGTTGGGTCCCTTCCCTGGGGTCCTCCCACCTGCATCGGCCAGGATCAGGCCTATGCAAGTGGCAGGACCACCCCCCAGCACCCCCCCAACCCATCCCGGGATCACACGCACACGTGAACGGTGCTTACCTGCTGCTGCCAGCCAGAATCGAGCCAGCAGAATCAGATAAGCACTGTTCATGTGTGGGCACGACCCTAGGGTGGGTTGGGGGGTGTTAGGTATGGGTCCCCCTGGCTCTAGGAGCTGCGATCTCAGCTCCTGGAGACAGCAGGAGCCGAGGGACAGGGGGCCTTTGGGCTGCCCACCACTGGCTACATAGGAGCCAATGGGAGCAGCCCGGGGTAGGGGCCCATCTGGAACAGTTTTTTTCTGCTCTAAAAATGGAACATGTGGAGAGCATGTTGGGACACTTGGGGTGGTCCGGAATGAATCCGGCTGCCCCTGACCTGCGAATGCAGCATCCCCACATGTTCTCCACACGTTCAAAACTCCCTCATGCAAAAAGGCCTCAGAATGATGATGTGCCACATTTCTGGTCAGCTGACATGCCAGCATGCTTGTGCGGCACATCAGCTGACATGCCCAGCACCATAAAGGTGTGGATGGGAGGGGAAAGGCCATCTCTGGTTAAGTTAAGGGCACGTTTAGAGCACAAAATCGTGCTCCACACATAGTTGGCTTCCAGTGTGCTCCTGCATGGAAGGCACTGTTTCTGAGTTGGAGATGCTCTGTCTGGGAGCACACTGGAAGCTAACTACTGGGCAAAGTATATCCTTTGCTTCATCCTATGCAGAGCAGCCTAGCAAGGAGGAGGAGGAGGAGGAGAGTTGGCTTTTCTATCCTGCTTTTCTCACCCATTTAGGGGGACCCAAAGCGGCTGACAAAGCTTCTATTCTTTTCCTCACAACAAAACACCCTTTGAGGTAGGTGGGGCTGTGAGAACTCAGAAGGGAGCCCAGGGTTATCCAGCTGGCTTTGAGGAGGAATATGGAATTGAATCCGGTATTCCTAGATAAGAGTTCAGCTCCTTAACCCTTAGAGCAAACTACTAGACCAAACTTTCCACTCCAGTGGAAAGAGAGATCCAGAGGAATTCCAGGCTTCACACTATACTGGGATATGGATAAGTGCAGAAAAGTGTTCTAACTTCTGAAATATAAAAGTGATTCTAATTGTGGATCTTTAAATTATTTTGGTAAATCACCTTTAAATTGTAATAAGTGGTTTAAAATATATAAAAAGTAAATCCATGCTGATTTATAAGAATGTCTATAGTCTTTCTTTTCTTTCTTCTTTCTTTCCTTCCTTCCAATCCTTTATTTCTGGGATTATAGAAATAATCCTTTAAAAACAGAAAAACATCTAGATAATCCTGTATAAACCTTTCCCAGTATCCATACATCTAATTGTAGGCAAGTTCTCCCATGGAGGAAAAGAAAGGCAAAACTATTCACATTCACATAGCTGAATATGACATAAGTGTGCATTTTCAACATGCAATGTATATGCAAGCTTTTCCAAGTGCAGTTTCTTACATCAGTCTTTAGGACTCTATTTTTGCCTGTTTTTGTCCTGAGTTATTCTCTGATTTTGTTGGATTACTGTACTTTCTCATTAATCATTTCAGAAATGTCATGAAAAGCATCCTGCCATTGTTTAACCTGGCTTTCTGCCAAGTATCATATTGCAGTTTGGCACTCCATAGCTGCTTGTTTCAGAGTTAAAGCTTAAAATAAACTGTATATATATTCTGAATCTAATTTTACTTCCATTCATCAATGGTATTGTACAAATTTCTCAGATTTTAGCAGCATGGTCCATGACCTTCACCTCAGCACCTGCCATTCTAAATTACTTTAGTGCATTGGAAGTACACCTACTTTAACAGGTATCTCCAGAAAATTAATTGCTTGTGAAAATCCACTTAGTCACTTGCAAAGCGCAGTGGAAGCATCTGTGACATCCACCCTTCCTTCTAGTTTGTGTACATCAACTGAAGGAAAAGAAGCTCTTCGTAAGATGTTTCTGGCCAAGTAGAAACAAGTGATAGCTTAGTGCCCAATGGCCATGACTTTACAGTGGAAAGTACTATATACTATATATCTAAATGGACTTTTCCACATTTACATTAGTGTGGAATAAGAAGGGATGAAAGAGCTTTCATTCTACATGCTGGTGCAGTTTAAGAAAGGCCACACACACCGAGTGCAATCTATCCACACAGAGTCTACTGGTACACCCTGGCCATTTCTGCCCTCACCTTGCTTGGAGCAATTTAATTATTCCTCTCCAGCCTGTTCTGGACAAAGCACATTTGTATTGTGAAAGTGGGGACACCATCCATTCCAGATCAACTCCAGCAACAACGCAGAGGAGCCACAGCTATTCCAATTCACACGAGTGACTCCCGACACAAGGCACCATCCACCCCTTCCAGGAATTTACCCAGGTCCCATCACTCAGTTGTCATGCCTGATGCACAAGGGAGGACTGAACAGAATAGCGATGATGATAGAGTGTCAGCATTTTGAAAAATCATCTTCAAAGTTTGCATGAGGTTCAGATATTGAAATGTGATATTTACAGGTGCAGAAGTACAGTTGTGGTCTTCTTCAATCAAATCTACAGCTAATCCAGAATAAGGACAATCTGGGATGATTGTGGGCCAGCATGGGATAAGTCATATGAAGACATTGCAATGAACACGTACAAAAAGGTAAGTTAAAGTTAGTATAGCAATACCTTCTGAAACAAGCATTGATGATTGAATGTGTCCTAGCTCATCCATTAAAGACCACCAGAAACCAATCTGTTGCCAGCCTTTGAAGGAAATTGGAGAAACCTTAGCCCTAGCCCTAACCCTAACTGAACCCTAACCCTAACCCTAACCTAACCACAACCCAAACCCTAACCCTAACCCCGACCCTGACCTTGACCCTATCCCCTATCCCCTATCCCCTATCCCCTATCCCCTATCCCCTATCCCCTATCCCCTATCCCCTATCCCCTATCCCCTATCCCCTATCCCCTATCCCCTATCCCCTATCCCCTATCCCCTATCCCCTCACCCTCACCCTCACCCTACCCATCCCTATCCCTAACCCTATCCCTAACTATAACCCTAACCCTAACCATAATCCTAAGCCCTAACCCTAACCCTATCCCAAACACTATCCCTAACCCTAACCCTATCCTTATCCCTAACCCTATCCCTATCATTAACCCTAACCCAACCCTAAACACTATGCCTAAACCTCACCCTCACCCTCACCATCTTCATATGACACATCCCACTCTTAAAGGGTGAACAGACAGTACATTGCAGGAAGAAAACAAAGACATTCCAATAAACACGTGCAGAATGGTAAATTAGAGCACGTATAGACAAACCTTCTGAAACAAGCATTGACAACTGAATGTGTCCTAGCTTATCTGTGATAGGCGAACAGAAATCAATCTGTTGCCATCCTTTGAAGAGATTTGGGAAAACCGGCACAGACTAAAAAAACGGGGGATTCCGAAACGACACTCAAAGAGTAGAATAAGCAGGAGTGGTCTACTTGGCTGTCTTTGGATGATGCAGCACTGCGGGAAGCCAAGAACCTCTTCATATGACACATCCCACTCTTAAAGGGTGAATAGACAGTACATTGCAGGAAGAAAATAAAGACATTGTAAGGAACACATGCAGAAAGGTAAGTTAGAGCTAGTATAGGAAAACCTTCTGAAAGAAGTACTGATGATTGAATGTGTCCTAGTTCATCCATTAAAGGCCACCAGAAACCAATCCATTGCCATCCTTTGAAGAGAATTGGGGAAACCCTAACCCTAACGCTGACCGAACCTGAACCATAACCCTAATCCTAACACTAAGCCAGACCCTCACCCTCACCCTCACCCTCACCACAACCACAACCCTAACCCTCCCTATCCCTATCCCTATCCCTATCCCTAACCCTAATCCTAACACTAAGCCAGACCCTAACCCTAACCCTAACCCTAACGCTATCCCTAACCCTAACGCTATCCCTAACCCTAACGCTATCCCTATCCCTATCCCTATCCCTATCCCTATCCCTATCCCTATCCCTATCCCTATCCCTATCCCTATCCCTATCCCTATCCCTAACCCTATCCCTATCCCTAACCCTATCCCTAACCCTAACTCTGACTGAAACCTGAAAATTAGAGCCAGAATAGCAATATCTTCTGAAACAAGCATTCACGACTGAATATCTCCTAGCTTATCTGTGATAGGCCAACAGAAACCAATCCGTTGCCATCCTTTGAAGAGAATTTAGGAAACAGATAGGCATAGGTTAACACTAAGGCATAGTGTGAACTCTGCTCCTAGCACAGCGGGGATTCTGAAACCATGCTCAAAGATTAGAATAAGGAGGAGTGGTCTACCTGGCTGTCTTTGGAAGATGTAGCACTGTGTGAAGCCAAGAACCTCTTCATATCACACATCCCACTTTTAAAGGGTGAATAGACAGTACATTGCAGGAAGAAAATAAAGACATTGGAATGAACACGTGCAGAAAGGTAAGTTAGAGCTAGTATATCAAAACCTTCTGAAACATGCATTCATGATTGAATGTGTCCTAGCTCATCCATTAAAGGCCACCAGAAACCAATCTGTCACCATCCTTTGAGGAGAATTGGGGAAACAGATTGGCATAGGCTAGCAACACTAAGGTATAGTGTGAACTCTGCTCCTAGCAGAGGGGGGATTCCCAAACCACTCTCAAAGTGCAGAATAAGCAGTAGTAGTCTACCTGGCTGTCTTTGGAAGACGCAGTACTTCGAGAAGCCAGAAACCTCTTCATATGACACATCCGACTCTTAAAGTGTGAACAGACAGTAAATTGCAGGAAGAAAAGAAAGACATTGCAATAAACACGTGCAGAAAGGTAAGTTAGAGCATGTATAGCAAAACCTTCATATGATACATCCCACTCTTAAAAGATGAACAGACAGTACATTGCAGGAAGAAAACGAAGACATTTCAATGAACACGTGCAGAAAGGTAAGTTAGAGCTAGTATAAGAAAACCTTCTGAAACAAGCATTGATGATTGAATGTGTCCTATCTCATCTGTTAAAGGGCATCAGAAACCAATTCATTGCCATCCTTTGAAGAGAATTGGGGTAACCCTATCCCTAACCCTAACCCAAGATCCGGATTAGTTGAAGGACCCATTCCTTAGATCCATATCATCTTAGATCCAGATTAAGGGAGGTGAGTAGAAGCACTGTGAAGAAAAGTTTGGAATCATGTGCACCAGCTGGGAGTTTTATACATTTTCAATATCAATTTCATAGAAAGCTCTTTTAATCTCATTTTTACTATCTCCCCCATTTTTTTTATTTCATCTCTAGCTACATTCATATCTACTTGCCACAAACATCTATTATATATATCTGTTAGCTGTGGTCTTATCTTGACCCTATTTAGACACTGAGGAACAAAAATTCCCCTGTCTCTGAAATTGTAAGGCTGGGGGATTTCAGCAGGCATTTTCAGAGTCTAGCAAAATAGTGGCAGAGAGTCTGCATGCCAAATGGGTGTTCCAGCCATCTGCTGGAACAGCCCATGACACAGGAATGCTTAACTGATCACTTTAACTTAGTCTCTCATTGGAGCATGGAGTGCCTCAAGTGAAATGTCTGTGTGTCCAGAGTAGGGATGTGCATGAATATTGGGGGTGGGTGGGTTTGCATTTGATTCGTATCAAATTGAATGTAAGAAAATTAGTATTCATTCGAATAGATCCCCTTCAAATGTGGTAGATCTGATATGAATGCATACATTTCCCATATGTACCTGATACGTATCCTTTACATATCTGATATGGATCCCGTAACATATCCACTCTGAAAGTGTCAAATCTGCCCTGAATCCACTTTTAATCTGCTCTCAATCCATGTCGAATGCACTCTGGATCCATTGCAGATGTGACTGATGCGAAGGCTTTCCCACCTCCCCGGTTCACAAATGTTCCGAAACATCCATATGAATATGAATGTCAATGTACAAATGTTGTAACATTCACATTGTATACGAATGTCCGAATTCATACAAATTCATACGAATATTGAATGTTATGAATATTCATGCACATCCCTGGTCCAGAATGTTTCCTAGGGGGTCAGGCCTCCCAAAGGCCTCTCTGGCAAGTAGATGTCACATTCCCAGGTGGCAGATAGCACAGTTCATGGGATCTGTGCTGACACTGCCAAAGAAGTTGACTTACATTTTTTCTCTGTTATTGTCAGCCCACCCTATGATTCATAAATGTGAGACAAAGGCAACAATAGATCTAAATTTCAGAACTTCTTGTGCTAGGGCATGAGTAATTTCTTCTAAAAACTCCCCAAAGCAATGAATTGCTTCTGCTTCAAAACTTGTGGTTAAATATGGCCATATGCAGGTTTGAAAGCCTGCTCTTTCGTCTTTGCCATGTGCATATAGATTCACTCAATTGATTTTCTTATGAAGCCCCTTTCCTTTTGTCGTGAAGTTCTTTATACTGGTTCCCCATTGGCAGTCCTTGGAACTCTTCAGCTGTCTTATTGTCACACAGTAAGATTCAACAGAGCCCTCTTCCAGTGGCTGTACTATTTAATTTTCCCCGGGTACAATTATACTGAGGTCTTCTTTCATGATTTGCTTCTTTTCAAAAGACATGCAAGGAAATTCTCTCAGAAATACTTAAATCAGGAACTCCTTGTCCAATAGAGTTAGCAAATCTGAACAGGTACAATATTATGAATGACACGTTTTGTCCTCTTTTAGTCAGGGCCAGATGAGTATGCACAGATCATCAGCAAATAGTTATAACTCCACAGCAATCTTCAGTTCAGAGGCTTAAAGTCCTTAGCATTTCTCCCCATTTAGAAGCAACATGTAGTAGCTCTGAAGGAAAGTCATCTAGCTGGATGCTTCAGAATGTTTCACAACTGATGCTGTAAAGCAGTGAAGCAAACAACATTTCAGACCTATCGGTTTGCCAGGTAAAGTACGCTAAGAAGAGCTCCAAGAAAGAGGCTTCACTGTCTCTCTGATATGACAATCCTTTGGGTGCATCTAAGAATTTAAATATGTTCCCTGCAGTCTACCTTCTATTTGCTTCAAGAAGCACAACAGCTCCAAGAGCTTTGCATCTGAGGATTCATGACTTTGAAGTGTGCACTTGGAACTTTTTTTTGAGTACTTGTTTAACAGCAGTAGAATAACTTGCATGTGAGAGAGGGGAGTATATATAGCAAAGAATACGTTGCTTCTCTTTTATTCAATGATCCATCTCTCTCTATATATATTTATTTATTATTTATTTATTTGTATTTCTATCCCGCCCTATACCCGAAGGTCTCAGGGCGGGTTACAATATTATATTAATCTTAGACAGGTCCCTGCCCTCAGACTTACAATCTAAAGAGACAAGAAACAAAAGGAAAATGGTGTGGGAGGGAACAGGGAACAGCAAAAAGCAAGCACATGAGGTCTTCAGTTCCAATTCTTCTGTTTGCTCCTTATTGCTGGAGTTTTCTTATTCTCTTTACTTTGCATTTTCTCTTCATTGATGACAAACCGGAAGATGGTAGAGATGGTCAGCCGGCATCTACTCAGCCCCACCTTGCTCGGCCTCAGGACCAGACGTTTTCTCAACTGGTGGATTGGCTGCCATAGTCTCTTTGCCATCTTGTGATGGCAGTTAGAGGAGGGAGGGGCACTGCTGGGAGCAAGATGGCAGAGCCCAGCCTGCTGCCTCTTCTCCACTCTTCTCAGGCAAGATGGTTCCTAGCCTTGTGATGATGGCAGTTGGAGGAAGGAGGGGCACTGCTGGGAGCAAGATGGCAGAGCCCAGCCTGCTGCCTCTTCTCCTCTTTTCTCAGGCAAGATGGTTCTCAGCCTTGTGATGATGGCAGTTGGAGGAGGGAGGGGCACTACTGGGAGCAAGATGGCAGAGCCCAGCCTGCTGCCTCTTCTCCACTTCTCTCAGGCAAGGTGGTTCTCAGCCTTGTGTACTGTTCATCACCAATGTATTATGTTTAGCATTGGTATGTTTGAGGATTTAACCAATTTAGTCTTCCAAGTAGTTCTAACTTATAAAACTCCTCTAGTATAAATGCATGCACACAGAGACTCAAATCAGTTTTTAAAAAGAAGGGGGAGAAGAGGGAGAATTTCTTTTATAACAAATGGCCTTAACAAATAATAAGGGTGTGATCACATGGGACAGTTTTTGAGCATCATTTATCAAGAAGTGCTTCATCTGCAAATTCACTTAAAATAATTTTAAAAATAAGCTCTTACCTACTGTCATCACCTTCCATGCCTCATGCCTCTCATTGGTTACCTACAGTCTGATTTTCTATAGACCTGATTGGTCTATAGCCATAACAGATCTACCCTCTACTCCACTTGACCCAAACTCCAAGTCACCTCAATAATTATTTTTTGTCTACAAAAGGGACACACAAGGAAAGTCTTCAGGATACAGTTTCATATTCACCCTGGAGGTGTCCCTTAACATGAGCTGGGCCACATCCCAAACTTGCATTGCATCCTGTAATCTGTCAATCAAATTAAATACATAATTTTAAAAGGGTTAGCCTGCATCCACATGGCCCAGTGGTTTTGAGCATCTGGGCAGCCTAGAAATGGGTCATACAAATGCTTCTACCACACTGGCCTCCTGTTGGTCCTGCGCTGGGCCCCTGAGACCAGGCAGACCACTGCAGGAGTGAATTAACAGTACATTGAACCGAAGTACTCCAAAGGTACTCCTGCAGGGGCAGTTGCCTTCTTACCCTTGTGCAGATGCACTGGGGGGGGGGGGGGTCAACAAAGCAATTTAAGGGCTGAAAATTCCAGTGGGACTCATTGTGACGAAACTTGAAATGGTTGATTTCTGGCAATATTTCTGGTCTGTCCCTGCAAGCCCACCTGGCATCCTTGCTGCAGAAATCCTTGCGTTGGCAGCAACCTTCCATGTCTGTTCCTAGGCCATGCTTCCATTGTGCCTCCATCTCCAGCCCTGTCCCTTTTTTTGGGGTGGTGGTAATGTGTACAGTGCCATGTATAGAATTTTTTAAAAACCCAATTCCTTCTGGCCCAATACCCCAAGGTCTCAGGGAATATTATAATAAACCCAGTGTGATAAAATAATAGGATTTATTTATTTATTTATTTGCATTTCTATCCCACCCTATACCCAAGGGTCTCAGGGTATAGGTAACAAAATTTTAAATCAAACATATTAAAATATGATCATTTAAAACCCCAACTAGCATTGTGTGTGCTGAATCAGCTTTATCCCCAAATTTTAAAAGTTTAAAATTATTCAATCTTGGTTCAACAAGGTTCAACACACACACAAATGTAAAATAGAGCTTGCTTGGTGATAGCCATGAGGAAACAAGACACAATAAAATGATAAATTGCTAAGTTCAAAATTCCAGGCAGTCCCCTTATTTTAAGCCTCTTGTTGCTGTAAAATTAAATCATCAAAGCCAGAAATATATAACATTTATTTTGCATTTTGGGTATCAAGAGGAAACAGTAAATACTGAAGCTGAACTACAAGCTATAAAAAGCACTAGTGTTCTTGAATGCAGCATGTACCTTATTTTTATAGCAGATTTAATATGATGAATTGCTGTTGCTGAAGAAAATATATCAGCTCAAGAGCTTACAAATAGACCTGAAAAGTAGAATGAAATGTAAAATATTGTAATACGTTACATTGCCTGGATGGAAATCAGTAATGGGTCATGGGAGGAAAAGACAAAGGCCCTTTCTGTATGGGACCTTAATATAAAATAAAGGTCTATGTAGTAAGCTTCTGGGTTTCATAGATCCACATGTTAATATGGATCTTTGAGGTCTTACCACCTGCTACTCCCGTCTGTCTTCATTAGACAGACCATGATCTAGTAGGGAGGCCCTGTGCACTATCACCCGTAGGCACATTTAATTGTGTTTACCAGCACACTAGAGTGTCTGACTCAGGACACAGTGGGCATGCAGAAGGCATGCCTCCAATGTCCAGAACTACTGGCGGATGCATTTCTGTAGGACACCATAGAATGCTGCTGAAGTGAATTCCCCAGAGGCTCTGAGGCCCTTGGAGGCATTGGAGCCTGGCCTTAAATCTCAAACAAATTCTAAGGCCATGGCATGGATAGGTATGGACAAGCACTGTTGTGATCCAGCCCATGCCACTTCGTGGTCAGAATTAGTGTGCCTGGTTGTTCCAGATACAATGATAGAGGACACAGTGCAGCATAGCTGTAGTCCCATTCATGCAACCCCATCAAAACTGTGCTGGGGTTGGGCAGCATGCTCATCACCACTATGTTGTGCCACACCCTTTATCTATCCAGGCATCACTTGCCAATCTCTGAGCCATTCACAGAATTTGTGCACAGACATGGTTCCTCCTGAACTTTTGGGTGCCCTATTGTGGGGCAGTCCCCTGTGGATGTGCCAGATTGAACGGAGGGAAACTCTGAGATCTGGGGCATTTTTGCACTTCCCTTCCTGTCCCATAGACGGGAAAGGTTTGCAATCAACTAACCTTGACTAGTGTGAGCACTAGTCACTAACAGCCCACCCCATGTATGATTGAACACTCACCTGTGTTCGATCACCAGGCTGCTCCTCTTCTTGGCCGCCACCATCTTGAGTGCAATGTCCCCCACGACTGCACATGCATCAGCACTGTTGCTATGATGATGCTGATGCTCTGTGCAGTCACATCATATCTGGCAGCACGTTTGCACAGCAGCTCTGATGACCTCCCCAGTTGGCAGAAGTGCAGATGGTCACCGGCTGGATGCTTCAGGTAAGTATCTGGGAAATATTAGTATGCTTGTGGAGCTCCACACCTAGCATGCAATTAGGCAAACTCTGGGCAGGCAGATGACACTTCTACCCTGGAAACACCTCCTGACCATACAGATGCACCTGCTCAGATGTTGCCTAATTGCATACTATGCACTGAAGTATAAATTCAGCCCGGGTGCGAGGAAAAGGGAGATGGCTCAAGCCACCTGGTGTCTGTCTTTAGCAAGGAAAAGGAAGGAAGTACTAGACAGGAAGACAAAAGAGTAGGTGCCACAAGGGAATGATGACATCACACTTCTGGAATGCCCACAAGGACATGCATTGGTTGGCTAACCCTCCCTCTGCTCAGCCAGAAACACAATAACCAACCCCCAAAGTTCTCTCACATTGCATCCTATAAGAAAGAATCCAGATTAAAGATCTGTTGGGATAATGCAAAAATAAAGTCCTGAAAGGGAGAGGAAAGCTCAGAAATGAAATAGAATTTCCATATTAGGTGTTGTCTCTCTAATCTAATACTGTTTGAACATGTCTTATTTTAGAAGTGTGACCAGAGACAAAATGGAAGTCTCTACAAGTGGTTCTCTGTGAATGGTACAGATATAATAAAGTCTAACCCATGAAATCATTTTTAGGGGACTAACCCATTTTTGTTGACAATTTCCTTGCCTCAACTGGGTACACAACACATTTTCTGGCAAAAAGAGATTTCCATTCTGTGTTGTATTATACAATTCTCATAAAGAAACTGTGATGCTTCCCTCCATTGTAAATCTGTACAATGGAGTCAGGTTTCTTAGCTTATTGACCAAACCATGATGTATACTGTGTCTAATGGCAACAATCTTCTCCTCCGTAATGTTTTTGTTTTTCTTCTCCCAGCTTTGGGTTCTGAGAAATATTGGCAGCAATAATCAACAAAGCCACGTCTGCACTTTTGCCAGACTCCAAAGCGATTAGTTTCAATTAAATCAGTGACTAAATATAATTGAAAGAATTCACTGTCTGTAAGTTGGGCCTTTATCCTGATCAGCCATCTGATGCAGCGGTAGTTTTTGAACTGGGCTTGAGAGGGACATTTTTTTGTGCTACGGACAACTATTTCTTGAGTTCTCAGCTCCCACCATTAAAGATCTCAAAGCTGCAGAATTATAGGAAAGGCTTAGAGGATGAACTAGAGCAGTGGTTCTCAACCTGGGGGTTGGGACCCCTTTGGGGGTCGAACTACCCTTTCAGAGTGGTTGTGACAAGTCTCCCACCGCCCTTCCCTCCCACTTCCCAGCTGCTCTACCTCCGTGGTTGGGGGTCTCCACAACATGAGGAACTCCATTAAGGGGTTGCGGCATTAGGAAGGTTGAGAACCGCTAAACTAGAGTTTCAGTTCAAAGCAGCCCTTTGAATTCCAAGAAATGTCACTGTCTGTAATGACAGACAAGATTTCTTGGAGAAGTGTTAAACTGACATTAGTTTCTTATGGTGCTGCATTTTAGCCATTCTACTCATGGTATTTATTAATTTTTACTAATTTTTACTTCTTTACCCTGGCATTTGAAAGGCAGAACAACATCTATGATCCTAAAGGTTCCTTCCAGCACTATGATTCTATCACCTCCCCATGCAGGCACTGTCAATGTTTTAGAAAACAGCTTGTCACTTTGCTGATGTTTTCTCTCACTCTGAAAGTGGACTGAAACTGGATTAAACCTTAAGTGTGACCACAGCCTTAGTTGTGCTGTTTATATGTTTTTATGATGATTTTATTGTGACCTGTCCTGAGACCTTGGGGTATAGGGTGGGATAGAAAAACAAACAAACAATTTGCAAGGTGATTTCTTTACAGATGGCTAAGGTCCCCAAAGTGGTTAACAATGAAATAATTCAAAGAACTACTGTAAAAAAGAAATCTGATTAGTTATATAATGTGAAATCAATACATAATTCTGGGTTTGTCGTAATGATTACGAAAAGGGTTATGTCTGAGGTGGGTTGGTGTGCCATGTCCCCATGGTCTTTGAAGCTGCAGAGCAAATGTTGCAGGGCTGTATAGTTTTGCTTAGTGCAGTTTACTATCAAACAGGAAAGCACCTTCCAAATGATTTATAGGACTGTGCCAGCTAGGGATTGGGCAATGTTGGCCGCACACTCTAGCACACTCTCTGGAAGGCATTAACTGAATTATGCTGTGAGCTGGATATTTACATGTCAAGATATGAGAACATTGTCTTTTTCACTGATTATAATTCAGCTTTGTGCCACCAAAGAAGACCTTACAGGTTGAAATCTGTTTGGCTTTTGGTTTAGTTGGAAACTGCTGGATCCTGTGACATATTGCTCTGTAGTGAACTCTGGGACATTTCTGGACATGCTATGGAATTCTCCCTGGAGACCAGGGAGTGAAATGTAGGCAAGGACAGCCGGCCTTGTTCACTCTGGCTTTTCCCATCATGTTCCTAGCCTGTTTGGTGAGGACTGGATCCCATGGAGTGCTGAAATAGTTGCAGAAGACATAATTTTTTGTCCAGTGTTATTTCACCAGAGAGAAATCACTACAATTATGTCTTTCTTGGTGACAGGGGATAAGAAAGCAAAAGTTCCCTCAAGGTTTACCACCAGGGCACCTCCAAAGGTAGATTTCACACCTTGGGCTTTTTGCATTTGGCTTCCCTGCCGTGGGAAGCCTTGGGCAAAATGGCCCTGAATTCACTAAGCATCTGAACTTGAAGACGGTTGGTTCATTCTAACCCTCCCCAATCCCTTCCCAAACTTACCTGCGATGCAAATGGCTGCCTGGATGGTTGGTAGCCATGTCAGAATCATGTGACACATCATGTGCCATTCCAGCACCTCCTTCACCTGGAAGAGATGCAGAAGGAGTTTTATCAGGGCTTAATCAGCCCTGTGGTAGTGCATGGGTGATCACATTTTTAGTGCTTCATGCTTGTACTGAGCATGGTCAGCTCCAGAATGCTCTGGGACACACGAAGATGTTTCTAGAGCCAAAACGGTGTGGGAATGTCCCAGGTTGTCGTCACACTTAAGGTTTAATCCAGCTTCAGCCCCCTTTTAGAGTGCAAAACACATCAGCAAAATGAGCTGCTTTCTTTCAGTGCTAAATAACTTGGAAAATCCGCCTTTGGGATAGATAATGTGGAAAGAAAATTACTGGTCACTTTGCTGATGTGTTCTCTCACTCTGAAGGTGGACTGAAGCTGGATTAAACCTTAGGTATGACCATAGCCCCAGTCACAGATTCCTGGCCCAGAAATGGGGCGCATGTGTCCCCCATCTCACAAGAAAGGCCGCGGAGAGCATATTTGGACTAGAAAGTAGCAAGCCAGTGATATTTTACCATGTCTCTGCAAATGGCTCCATAAGTAGGTCATCTTCCAGAGCCTGTTGAAATACTGGACTCCAAGGACGCTGCCTATTTTGTGTGGGGCTTGCTTTTAAGTATCACCCCACTACAGCACTTCCACACACAGGTTCCACACTCAGAAATGAGTCAGCTATTGAGCTATACAGTCACTGTGTGCCAAAGAAAGCCACGATGCTCCATGGCATGTACTAGAATACTGATATCTTGCACCTAGCATACTTTGGGCATGGGCCAGATGATCATACTGTATAGTATGAATAGTATTGAAGGACACAACCAGTTATTTTGAACTTGCAGCCAGAGCAGTTGCTATACTATTGTAGAACTGTGCACTTTCCCGGCATTACATGATGTTTTGCTTTACAAGCCTCATTGAATTTATATTTGGACAGAAATGTGGGATATAAGCTTTTCATGAGAGCTAATTAAATTGTCTGCATAGTCTACCGGATAGAATTTTAGAGAATAATTAATAACTCCTCAAAGGTTTCCAGGAGTTTGTTCAGGGAAAACTGGCTCTTTTCTCCCTCTCTCTTTCTTGTTTTTTTAAGGAAGTGAAGTGAGACAGTTGGAAGGCAATATTGCAAGTGGTTGATATCCAAAATGGACTCAAACTGTTGCAAAGGGCAACTGTGTACAGTATTAAATTAAAATGTCCTCCAAATCCAAGGTGTTGCAGTGTTACAAGCCACTTTTAAATTTTTCTGGTGATGAAAGAAGGAATTCCTTAAGATATGTAACTACGAACAATTCTTTTCGAAGTAAAATGCTGACTCTAATAGTTATGATTAGGCAGCAAGGAAAGAAAGCCAGATATGAGCAGAATAAAACAGAATGGTGCTGTATTTTTGAAATTGTGCCTATGTGGCAGTAACCTTCTCCTCCTTGAACTCTTATGAAAATAGCCCCTTCCATTATTTTATTTTCAGATGTAAATTGCTATCAGGAATGGTGCGATTGGAAAAGTCTGCTATCTTATTTTTATTCCCAGACTGTTAATTTATCTCCTTAGTATTCTCCAGATAGCAGAAATGTAACCATTGTACAAGTTCTGACTGGTTCTCTCATTTAGGATTACTTCCTCTCCAAGAACAAAAACAAACTAATTGCTAATATATTTATGGTAATTTAAATGTACATGGAGCTGCATTAGCCCCAGGATTATTACAGAATGTTAGAACAGTCTGTGACAAAGTGTTCTAAATGCAGCAGTGGCTATTTATCCATGCCAGTGCCCATTCAGGATTTGATTTGATTTGATTTTCCTCAAGGATGTGTTTATTAAACTGTTTTAGAATGCAATGTATGAAGCAAATGCATATATTAAACATGGCAAGAAAACAACTGCACCATGAATTGCCCACATGATTCTGAAAATTTGGACTGGTTGAGATGTTCTCCGTTGAACCTCTCTGTGGGCCAGTTTGGTCTAGAGGTTAAGGAGCCAGACTGTTATCTGGGAGTACCGGTTTTGATTCCACCCTCCTCCATGAAGCCAGCTGGGTGACCTTGGGCCAGTCACAGCTCTCTTCTGAGCTATCACAGATCCACCTACCTCACAGGCTGTTCTGTTGTGGGGAGAAGAATAGAAAGCTTTGTCAGCCACTTTGAGATAGGAATGCACGTGGATTATTTGTACATTTGGAATCCGGACAAATATGTCCAGATGCCAAGATTCGTGGACAGATTGAAGAGCGGATGGGAAAGGAGGGGTGGGAAAGGTGGGGTGGGTGAGAGGGTTTATTGGTTCCAAGCATGGTTATTCTACTCGAATAAAATGTGGAAAAATGGCTCTGTGCACACCCCTACTTTGAGTCCTCTTAAATGGGTGAGAAAAGGGGGGTAGAAAAGCCAACTCTTCTTCTTCTTCTTCTTCTTCTTCTTCTTCTTCTTCTTCTTCTTCTTCTTCTTCTTCTTCTTCTTCTTCTTCTTCTTCCATTATGATATTCCCAAACAAAAAAAACCAAACCTCAAAGTACTCTTCTGTACATAACGCACACTCATTTTTAACACATGGCAGGGTCTGCCGTAGTCTGTACCTGCATGTGGATGGAAGGCCCTTGTTCTGGGATATAAACCGAATGAGAGGCAGTACAGGGTCAGTTTTTAACTAGGACTTTTAAGCTTTAACCAAGACAGATGCTGGGTGGTAGTTTTTTGTAGTATACAAAATAAAGGAATCCCTCAGTTTTATCAATATTCTTCTTCCTCATCCACAGTTTGTTCTTCAGTTCTTCCATTTGTGTTTTTCTAGATTCTTATTAAGCTGTAAGAGAAGTTTGTCATTAGGAGTCTCTTCAAAGGATTTCTAAAAATATGAAGTAATACCATCTGCCATTAAGAACTTTGCAACCTCTTCTAAAGTATCTAGATAGAAAGAATAGAAGAAAATGTGAGATTCCATCTCATGCCAATAATCTTTTATGAAGTCACTGCAGCTCTCCTGAGACATCCTTGTTCAAATATATCTGCCACATACCCTTCTATTACACTTTCTTGTTGCTAATTACCTGGAAGAATGTAGGTGACATCTGACCCAAATATTTTGAATTGCAGAGCTACAGCAAAATGGAAACTTCTCTGTACGATACTAAAGATTCTGTTGCTTTTCTTGTTTTGAAGGTTTTTCTTTTTCTTCCTGAAAGAAGAAAATTTGAAGATAGTTAGAGTGCTTGTGAACATTGGAAGCAGCTAGCAATAATTTGAACGACACTGCCTAAAATGTGACTTCTTTTGGGGAATGCCAGATAATGGGCAAATATTTTCTTGTTTTATGAACAGAGGAAATCTTTTTCAACCTATCAATCCTCACAGCACTATTTATAGCAGAAATGGAGAACATGTAGTCCTCCAGATGATAATGGACTCTTATTTCATTATTTTTCCCCATTAGCAATGCTGTTTGAGGTTGATCCAAGTTGGAGCGCAATAACATCTCAAAGTCCTGTTTCCAGGTATCTTGGCTCCTCTGTAGGGCAGAATAATCTCACTTAAAAAAATGAGAATGGACATTTAGTGATTATTACTTGTCCTACCTATGCTTTCTTGGGTGGTATTTGGGCAACTGCATTCAGGCAACTGCAACTGTTTTTAGGTCAAGCTTCAGCCTTGAAATTGACCTGATAGCTCTTGTAAATTATTGTTCACAGGAAAACAATAAGTGAATACCACCCTAACACCTTCTGATACTGTGGGTCATGGTATATTATTGGATAAGCTCAATGGGTTAGGACTTAGAGGGTCTGTGTTGCAATAGCTCTGGCCCTCCCTATAGGATCATTCTTAGAAAATAGTGCTGGGAGGTTTCTTTTTGTCCCTATAACATTCAATCTGTGAAATCCTGTGGGGCTGAATTCTGTCTCTCACATTATCTAAACTTATCTGAGGAGCTGTTTGTTGGGGGTCATCCAGAGTTTTGATTGAGGTGTCAACAGTATGCAGATTGGTAACATAGATTATTGTTGAAGCAGTGGAGTGATGCTTGCAGGCTGTGGAGAACTGAATAAGCACCAATAGGCTGTAACTGAATAGAAGTAGTCTGGATGGGCATCCAATGTGGGACTTGGCTTTAACCCCGCTACTGGGGGTGGGGGTGGGGGCTTCCTTAAGGATCAAGTTCAAGATATGGATACTCTCCTAGAATCAAAATTATTACTCAAAACAATTACAAGTTTTGGCTTGTATACCAGCCTTGACCAATCATGGATAGAAACAACCTTCTTTCATTAGTTCATGCATTAATAAACACTCAGTTGGCTCACCAAAATATGTTATTCTTGGGATTGGGCCTTGAAAGACAAGTCTTTTTCAGTACTTTCGGGGGGGGGGGGGAGCTAAAAATGTTTTCGCCATTGCTGGTATTTGACTTTAGACCAATTAATTATTTTTTTCTTACCAGGTTTCAATATTGTATTTTAACCCTGTGTTATATGTTTTAACTTTGTAAGCTGTCCTGAGTACTATGAAGTGATATAGCAGGATATGTATCCGTACATATCTATGTGTCAAGCATCATAACAACATAAGAAGAGCCTTGCTGGACCAGGTTACAATTCATCTAATACAACATCCTGTCTCACACAGTGGCTCACAAATTGCTTCTGGCCATTTTCAAGCAGAAGACAAGGTCAAAACCTTCACTGCTCTCAACTTCCTGGAGATGGCCTTGAGAGGCATCCTGCCTGTCTCTCCAATCTGGAGGCATTACATAGGTCTTGATTATATTAGCCATTGATGCACCTAACCTCCATGAACTTCTCTAAAGCTTTCTTAAAGTCATCACCACTATATACATTTAGAACATTAGAGAAGATGCATCTCTTTGCCTTGGCTTTGGTTAATGGAACAGGTTTTGCTCTTTTTTTCTTTTTTCTTTGGCATTGCTAAGTGATTTCTTCTAAAATTCTTTTTAAAAATGTTTTTACTGTAACCCAGCCTGAGATCTTCAGGCTGCTTCCTGACAGGGGTGTAAAACACAGGAGTATCCTGAGGTTATGTTGGGATTGCCAGACATATATATGACAATCCCAGCAAAACGCCAGGCTGTAGGGGCTATATCGCATGGTATCACTATGGAGGGAAAAGAAACTCTCAACCATGTTTTTGCACTATAGTAATATTGATTTACCTGTCTGGCCACCACATACATGGAGAGTCCAAAAATGGAGGCCATGCATGAGTGCATGATGGAGATTATGCATGTCTAGGTTATCTTGTACCATTGAAATACCTGCATGAGTCCATCACACCATCGTGGAAGCAGATGCCAGACAAGTTAAGTGCCTGCACTTGCCCCACACTGTTGCCCAGCTGTCTAGACAACAAGCAATTATTCTGGAGGAGCTTTGCTTGCCAAACCCATCTGCACCTCTCTTTAGAAGAATGGCTTTTGTGCTTCTCAAGTCACTCTGACACTGAGCTGCATGCTACCTAAGTGTGGATGAAACCCTGAAAATACATTTTGAAGTGGCATTCTCTAGCCTTTAATGCAGATTAGAGGTAGGATGGAAGGCACAGTGTGGCCTACAGTGTATTGTGTAGCAAAAAAGTTGGGTCCATAAAAATATAAAGAGGAGCCCTGCTGGATCAGGCCACAGCCCATCTAGTCCAGTGTCCTGTCCCACACAGTGGCCCACACAATGGCTCATGGACATCTCAAGCAGAAGACAGTGCCAGTATCAGAAGAGTGGAGTAAGTGTTGTTAGAGCACTTCCTTCCACTCACCATCTACAACACTCTACCAAGAGCTTACAACGGGATGGTTGATGACTGCCTGAGAGTCTGTGTAGATATGACACTTGGCCAGCGCACCAACTGAGCCATGAGCATCCTATGCCCTTGGGTTCACTTATGGTACCTTATGGCACCTTGCAGATCTTGTTGAAACAATCCAAAGTTTAGTGAGTAAGGATAATGTCTCAGTAAGTGAACATAAACCTAAAATGTTAATCACTTCTATCTTGGATCACCCCCAGTGCATTTAGGTTTAGGATATCAGTATGTCTTCTATACCTGATAAGAGAGAGTTCAACCACCTGCCTGTATTTATTTGTATTATCCCCTCTACTAGAAGTAGACAGAGTAGTACACTGTAAAGAAAGTTGTGTAGGCTTCACTGCAAAATCTAAATGATATGAGTAAAACATATTAATGTAATATTGTACAGAGCAATAACTTGTGGCACATCGTTTTATTTCTAGGATTTATAGATGGCCTCATAACTCAGGAGTGATGGAGCAAAACAGAACTACAAATGAATTATGAACACCTATCACAAAGAAATGAATGGGAATCTAGAAACTAGCCTGCCACACAAGTTCTGTTTATGCAACACCAAGTTGAGCCAGCAGTGATGGCCTGTAATATTTTATACCGAGTGCTGCATTACCATGGAAACCTGTTACAGCCTTTACTGTCATTTTAATCTTGTTGGATGTTTGGGAGGCACTTGGTCATGGGGGTCAGGCTTCACAGATCTCAGAGGCCTTTTCTACAGTTATCTCTATCAAGGATTTACAAGGGGGTGAAGAGGCCTGCCATCCACACACTCAGAATACAGCTCAGAATACAGCAGGCCTCAACACTCTGTAGCATGCTTTGTCTGCATTAGCTGAAGTGAAGGACAAGGACGTGGTGCTACACAAGAGCCATATTGCAGTCCTGCTGTGATCCTCTTTAAAAAAGTTCACAAACACACCAGCAGTGGCATTTCAATCTATGAAGCGTGTGCAGACAACACACCCCAGTAGGCCAAAATGCAACAGGGGACACTGTTTAGTGGGGCTTCAGGAAGCACCACTGAAAGTGGCACTAGAAATGGTCCTTTACCGAAAAAGGTGCTCCTGGAAATATTAAAGGCCAGGAACAAATGTTCAATGTAGACTTCAAAGCCAGGAGCTGAGGCTGAGCCAACATGGGCTGTCCAAATCGTTCTACTAAACCAAGTTGTGTGGTCTGAAAAAAGTCATGTAGTGTGAAAAGAGTGAGCATCATGGAACACTGAAAATAGAGCAGTAGAGCAACCAAATGCATCATCTTGTCCCAGACAAATTGCCACCCAAGGCACAGTAAACTAGGACTTGTTTCAGGTAGAAAAAAAAAGGGATTTCCAATTTTGCTTTTTCTACTATATATCCATAGATGGTGGTGAAGAAATTAGTGTGATGGCATCGTGCCAACATTTTAAAAAATGTCCTATTATTTTGTTGACAACATTTATGATAGTCCAAAATTTCTGGAAAATGTTCTCCTTAGGGATGGGTGGCACCATCATTATTTCGATCCCATCTCAAATCCACATTAAAAGCCAAGGAAGGCCTTTAGTGTGGATTAAAGATGGAATAAGGGCACTAGCTGCCACATGCTACTACCTTAAAGCTGCTTTTGAGCAACTTTTTTTTAAATGTGTGTGAATGCAGCCTACCATAACATAAATAATTAAGTCAACTGAAACCTCTTGAATGGGTAGATGGTTGAACAAATAAATGAATGAATTTGACCATGCTACGTTCTAAATAGCAGAAAATCAGAAGAAAGCTCAAGAGTAGGAATGTGCATGAATATTCATATTGCACATATGAAGATTGGCATTCAAATTTGAATCAAATACTTTGGAACATTCATATGAAGCTTCATTACATTCGTGAACCAGGGGAGTTGGGAAAGCAGCTGCACTGGTCACATCTGCAATGGATCTGTAGTGGATTCAGAGTGGATGGAGAGTGGATTCAAAGTGGATTCAGGGTAGATTTGACGCATTCAGACTGGATATGTAGGGGATACATATCGGATACGTAGGGGATTTGCATGGGATTTTTACTGAACATTCATATCAAACATTCGTATAGAATTCAAATCCTATTGCATTTGAAGGGGATCTATTCAAACAAATACAAATTTTCTTGGAAATGATTGGATACAGACTGATCCCAAAAAATCTGTGCACACCCCTACTCAAGAGCAAAGATAACAATTAATTGTGTAGTATACTCAGCATTTCTAGCTAGAATGAATAAAGCAAGATGATGATTATATACTTCTCTCTGAGACATATATCAATTAAAGGCAAGACTACGTTAATTTGCACCTTTCTGCAGAGTGCAACAGTGGTAACCTCTGTTGCATCACTGTTCTCAGAGGGACCATGGGTTATGGGGAGTACAGTGGGGAAATGGCACCAACTCATCAACTGGTCCTCATAGACTGGGATCTATGAAAATAAATAAATAATTGATCTTCCCTGCCTTTAAACTGCATCTCTTCAGCTGCACATTGCACAGTATTTGTTGGTTATATTACTTTGAATTTATTATTCCCAGCAGAGGGAATAAGAAATGCAAGATAAGTTTTCTTTTTGGAGGGGTTGGTAGGGGGACAGTTGGGAAGATTAATTAGGTGAAGCTTGCAGTCCATTTGAAGATGAACCATACTATCAGGATTCTGAGTATTATTGAACAGTTAATCACATAAAGGCTCATAATTCCCAGTACAGATTATTTCTGTGTTAACTTTTGAATGTTACATCTTGAAATTCAGCTCATGAATTGTGAATTGTAAAAAGATTTAGAGCAACACTGATCTCAAACACAGGCCTCTCTTAGGACCTCTGTCTCT
This sequence comes from Aspidoscelis tigris stejnegeri, assembly GCA_023333525.1. Classification (NCBI taxonomy): domain Eukaryota; kingdom Metazoa; phylum Chordata; class Lepidosauria; order Squamata; family Teiidae; genus Aspidoscelis; species Aspidoscelis tigris. Next base: position 80,845,465 of record JALMGA010000002.1, on the reverse strand, counting down.
TCTTGTTGCAATCAATAGAAGAATCACCGAAAGCCTTTCATAATTGTTGTTGTCTTATGCAAGACCACATATGCATACAACACAGAACTGTCCATTCTGATATATCAGCAATGATCTGCACATTTAGGTTGTGGGAGAATTTTATTTATCCCATGAGATTCTGACTTCCTATATGAAAATACATGTACAGTTCAATATAACTGTTCCACTGCTCTGTATGCAGTGGGAAACAACAACACCTGTAAGGTAAGAGGAAAAAGTTGAAACAGAAATTATGCTACTATCCATAATATAGAACCACTGCACTATTTCTACAGTCCTGTGAAATATGTTACAAAACATAAAAAGAAGTTGATTGTTAAAAAGCAAAAAACAAGGGATGTGAACAAATATTCATAATATTTGAAATTTATACGAATTTGGCTGAATTTGGCCATTTGAATTCGAATAAAATGTTAGCACATTCAAAGACTGACATTTGACTTTGAATTGAACATTTATCCCATTTATTGATTGAGTTGCACATATAAGTGTCCCCTTCCCCTTGCCCTATATACTAAAATATTCCTATACCAGTTTCTTGCTTTAAAAAATAAAATAAAAGTGGTTTACATACATTTTTTAAAAGGTTGAAAAGACTTAAAACAATATTAAAAGCAATATTACAATGTGGCAGATAGGAAAACAGGTCAGAGAAGTTAGCAATTAACAGAGGAATTGGGTCTTCAATTGATGCCTAAATGAACCAATAATACCTAAATGAACCTCTATTATTTGTGAGGCACTTACATTTAGAACTTATAGCTGCCTGTTAAAGACCTATCTTTTTACTGAAGCAAGCTGTTTTCTTATGGTATTATCTAACTCAGAAAATCCTCCTTTGGGTTACATGATGTGGAAATAGTCACTTTGCTGATGTGTTCTCTCACTCTGAAGTGGACTGAAGCTGTATGAAAACTTAGGTGTAGATGGACTCTTAGTATCTTGTAAACCACTCACCTTCCCCTTTGATCTCTTTAGTGCTTCTGCTTTTCTGCTGTTCAGTGCCTCTGCTGATGTTCTAGGTCTTCTTTGTTCCCATGCTTTTCCATCTCAAGAGCCTTTACTGCCTCTGTTTCTAGTTTTTATACCACTTATGATAGTATCTCAAAGTGGCTTAGAGAACATTACAGAAGAACAGATAGAGGTCAGATTTACATATTAGTAAGGAATCTAGACAGAAAATTTTACTTTCTCTCTCAAACTATTAAGGTTTATTAAGGGAAAATAAACACTGCTATCAACAGATAAAGTTTGGTGGTAGCATGAAATGGTCTACACAATTCTAGGACAGGATGCTACTTGAACTATGTAAGAATATGAGAACATAAGAGAAGCCCTGCTGGATTGGGCCACAGCCCATCAAGTCTACCATCCTGTGGCTCACCAATGGCTTCTGGACATTCTCAAGCTGAAGACAAAGGCAAAACCTTCTCTCAACTCCCTGCAAATGCCCTCTAGAGTCATCCAGCCTCTCTCCAACCTAGAATTTGTACCTAGGCATCCTAAATATGTCTTGAGGAGGGTCAATATAAATAGATGAATCTCCTATGATTTTCTGCAACATACAAAGACGAAATAGTTGCAGTGATCTACATTCTAATGTGCTCTTTAGAGAGTTAAGGCCTGAAATGTTCATTTAACCAGAGTTCCCCACCGATTCTGTGTTAAGAATGAAGAAAATCTTTTCACCCTGGTACTCATTTCCATTCAACCTTTTAATGTGCAGTGACAGCAGGCACACACTCTCTCAAGCTTTTAGCCACAGCACCTCTTAAATTAAGGTCTAGCTATAAAAGGGCACTGGTGAGTCCCTGAACTACATATTTCACAAGGCCGGCTCTTTATCTCTTCATAGCAAAAGCTCCGACCATTCTAGTATTGGTTAGCAGAGAGAATACATTAATAAGTAGGCTTCAATGCTGGCATATAACAGATTCTACTACTTGCAGATGTACACTAAGCTGTGAAAAAGCAGCTAAATAAGTAATAGTTAAGACTCTGGAATAAAAGATTTATTAGCATTTTTTCTGTGTGTGAAATCAGATGCAGCTACTAAATTTTAGATGAATGCTTTAAAGTGCAAAGGTCAGACGTTCTTCAAGTATGAAAGCTAATTGTATGTGAGGCTGCGTTCAGAAGAGGAAATGATCTTCTCCAAGGCAAGGCTTTCTTAAGATAAATTGCTACCTAAGGAGCCACAAATGGTGTCATCTTATCAAGGCTTTTGTTTTCCTACTGTGGAATTTGAAACTTGGTAGCAGCACTTATGAACTGAGGTAGGGAAAGAGGTTGCTGCCAACAATAACAATAGAATAAGACAAAACATTTTTTTTAGTAGCTCCATCTACCTGATTTTATCACCAGCAGCATTGATCACCACTGTGAGTGCCTTCAGAAGTGGGTGAAAACCCACTATTCTCTTGGGATTATATTGAAAATGCCACACATAAATATGTACGGGGGGGGGGGGGACCACAAACAAAGAGAAGTAGGAGGACATTTGGCTGACATTCAGGTATTTACAATAAGAACAATCATGAAAGGAGCCAGAAATCAGAGGTAATAGCCTGAAATTTCCTCCCACGTCTGGTGGGGATATCAAGAGGCAATTAGGGGATCTCCTTTGTTCCTATGATTGCCTCCTACCTTCTGCAGGCGCTACGGAGTTAAGTATAGAAAGACTGACTAAGCGGGGAACTTCCTTCAGCAGCACTACTACCAATCTCTCTTGGATTTGCATTCACATTAACCAGGGATAAGGCAACCTGGCACTAGGGATGTGCCCAAATTTTTTTTTTTGGGGGGGAGTTGCATTCGATTTGTATCAAATATAAGAAATTCGTATCAAATTTATATTTATATCAAATATAAGAAATCGATCCCCATTTGAATCTGGTAGGATTCTATTCAACACAAATGTATTCATACGAATATCCAATACAAACGCATATGAATAACAAATGTTATGAATATTCATGCACATTCCTACCTGGCACAGGTGAGATTTATTTAACATTGTGCCACTTCTATTAGAAATACAATACACTCACTCACTCGTTCACTCACTCACTCACTCCCACAGAAACAAACACGTATATATTAATTTTTTAAAAAAGAAAATTATTATATTGATGCTCAATTTCCCAAGCAAACAGTTTATCATTTCTAGCTGATTGTAGTATATAAAATCATGGTGTAAAAAAGTGGATAGAGAACAATTCTTTTCTGTATCACACAACACTAGAACCAGGGGGAACTCTATGGGCGTTTTTCCACTACCACTAAGTACCCATTAAGGACCCATTTGGCTCAGAGAAGGAAGACCCCATTTCCACTACAGACCCCATCAAAGCCAGATTTGTTTCCACCTATTCTAGGGAAATCTGGATCATATTGCTCCTTCAGGACCTATAATCCAGATTCCCTGTAGATTCCGATTCTACAATGGGGTCTTCAGGCATCAAATCCAGATTAAACAGAGCCTGTTTCCACCACAATTGGGCAATGGGGTCTATGGGCAGTTCAGAGGGGGGCATGCATGGGGGTGCCCCAAGACTCAAAGCTTCGAAGCCTGTGCACATTCTCTGAAGCTGGCTCCGAAGTTCCTCTGAAGTTGCCTTCGAAGAATAGCACAGGCTCCGAAGAGGACACCATGTGAGAGTAATGCCTTTGTCAAAGGCTCCGAAGAATCTTCAAAGTTTGCGGCAGATCACTCCGGAGATTCTCTGGAGCATCTACAGAGATTGCACCCCCTGTCCTCCCAAATACCTGGGGTGACAGGCAGGCCCCATGTGGGTAGATCCGGATTTGCCACATGGGTGCTCCAGTGTTTCCACTGCGAGCAAGCTAGCACTCATTGCTATTGGGTGCTAGACCACTCATGGAAACACACTGGGTATTTTCCTTAATCCAGATCTACTCGATCTGGATTAAGGGAAGTACCCATTCTTTAAATCCAGATCATCTTAGATCCAGATTAAGGGAAGTCAGTGGAAAAAACCCTATGAAGCTGATGGGTAGGAGAGTCAGATCAGACTAGGGGAAGTATTTTAGAGGCTCATCAGGCTATGAAATTTGCTGCCAGAAGACATGGTAATGGGAACCGGCCTAGATGGCTTTAAGAAAGGCTTAGACAAATTGATGGACAACAGATGTTATCGATGGCTACTAGAATGGATGTCTAGATCTTCCAGGCTGGAAGGACAGGCAGGATGCCTCTAAGGCCAATTGCTGGGAGTTGAGAGCAGGTGAAGGTTTGCACTTGTCTTCTGCTTGAGATGTCCATGAGCAATTGGTGGGCCACTGTGTGAGAGAGGATGCTGGACTAGATGGGCTGTGGCCAGATCCAGCAGGGAACCTCTTATGTTCTTATGCTGCAAAATGCAATGATAGGTTCACTGCTGGGGGTCTCAGGGGTGTGGCTGATGCTTAGTTTCCCCTGGAGCAAAAGGCCACATGGAATGGAGCCTAGTTTAGTGCAGAGTCACCAACAGGTACAGTGATAGTTATGATCAGGGATGTGCAGGGGAAAAAATGCATGTTTATTTCTCCATCAATGCAAAATTCCATTTTTTGTTATTGCTGAATTCTTTAGTTTTTTAAAAACTGTTGTTTGCATTCACTTTCAAAGTTTTTCAGAAGGAAAAATACCATTTTTCTATTGGAAAAAGCCACTTTCATGACCAAAAACATAGTGAAATATGAATGTCTGATCGAATTGATTATTTTCACAAGTGAGAGATGGGTTGACTATGACCAATCTTTCAGACATGTGAAAAAATGGATTTTTGTTTTGATGTGATTGTCTTTGAATACGAAATATTCCACTGAATTTGCAAATAGAAATTGAATTTTGTGCAACCCTAGTTATGATCTATAAGACCCTAGTTGCCTTTGGTCTAGATTCCTAGAAAGTCTAGTCATTCCAATCCTGCCTGGATCTCAAGATCTTCCAGATGTACTGTCATCTTTCTCTTCTTCCTGTGGGAGGTGTACTTAGTGTGGATGAGAAGGATGACTTTTAACGGCTGCTCCTAAGCAATGAAAGCTATTTATATGATGCCCTTTTACAAATGGGGATGGGTCTTAATTAGTGAGGACTCTGACCTCTTTAACAAATGGATTTTGTTGGTGCTGTGTGTTCCTCATTTGCTATCTTAATTGGCTACTGCTTCATTGATTTGCTTTGATCCTGCAATATATCTTGTACAATGATGCTCTATTTTTTGCTGCCAGGTACCTTGGGCTCATCTGAGTGGCAAAATTATATAATATAATGAAAATTATGGTGAGAAGTAGCGCAGAAAAGAAAATGCTACTATCAGTTGGTGTAACAGGACTGAGCTACAACAACATCTCAGCTGATGGAAAGGTGCTTTCTGTGTTGCAAAATAGTGTGATCTGACTGTTAGCTTACATAAGATGGCAAATTCAAGAGTGATTAGTATAGTCCCTGCTACTGCTGATCCTCAGGCATGAATGGACTGCTTCTCCACTCTCCAATCTGAGGCCATGCCTCCATGTGATGGTAGAGAAGGACTTGGGGGGGGGGGGTTGCACCTTAACAGACGAACCCTGATTGCATCACAGAGTACCTTTATGGCTCCATTTGGGAGCATGAAGGTGCTTAGAGACATGCTAATCTAGCTGCTGTGTCAAAGACACCTTCTGTGTGATGATACCTCCAACTATAATTGTGTCCTTTGGTGTGGTAGCAAGCTCATTAGTGAAAACACAGTGGTTTAACTCCTTCCAAAAGCTGCCCACTGAATAAAGTGGAGACACAGCCTTTCAGAGGTGCTGCACTTGTTGGTAAGCTACCACCCCCTCACTTTCACCCACTGTTTCTGGGGAAAGCTCAAAAAGGATCCTCAAAATCAAGATTGGCAATTCTTCTTCAGGTCTTCAAAGTTCTCACATATACACATATACCAGACTTGGAAGATTCTTGGCATCCCATAGAAGATACTTCATGGGAGGAAGCCACACTGAGCTCAGCCAAGTCTTATGCTCCGGTGACAACAGGTCTTAATACAGGTCTTAAGAAAAAATTGCTAATGAAAAAGATTGACATCTGAATAAACACATTCACAATATTCCAGCTACTATTAACATACTTTTCTCAGGCCAGCAATGTTCCAAGTGTTGAAAACATGATCTTTCGAACTATGCAACTTTTTTTGAGGGGGTGTGGAGAGGAAGAGTTCAACACATTAATAAAAATGTTCCATGGATGGTGTGAACAATACTTGTGCTAATGAGATTACAACATGTGACACTCCTAGGAGAATCGGAGCAGCTCTTCCCATAGTAAAGATGCTAACTAGGAAATACAACGGATGTAGAAGACAGGCCTTATTTATTCTCTGCATACTGGAACAAGACAATTCTTTAACAGCAGATGATTGGGATAATGTACAACAGACAAGTCTTAACAGCAGAAATACATTTGAGAAGGCCTCTCTGGTTCCATATCTTGGGGAGGAGACTGCCATCTTTCAAGACCTTAGATAAACACTTGATGTTCTATAGAATCTTCCTGTGGATTCAGTCCTCTACATTCCTTTTCTTTTTACACCTACCCATTCAGGCCTGTTTTGTTTTTCAAAATGGGTACCTTTCCACCATGTTTAGTATAATTAAAAATTAGAAATGGAAGACAATTTTAGATTATTGTTTTAGATGATTGTTCACAGCTAAGCAGCCTCTATTCCAAAGTAGCTCAGCAGTGCCTCCTAGAGTGATTTCATGTCCCACAGAAAAAAATAGATAGCTGTCTGGTATTTTATTACATAATATATATGATTCCTTTCCTCTCACGCACAAAACCTCACTTGCTGAAAGTAGTTAGATGTTCAAAGATGCAGCTACAAGATGGGGAAAAAGAAATATGACCACAGAGATAGGTTGCCATGTGGAATCCAGATAAGTATTCCAATGTCTTAAATAGTTCTGTAGATGAAGATATTTATGCAATGCAGACACTGGCTGTTGAAATTCTGTCTTCTTTGTATCTTTTCCAAATGCTATCCATACATAGGCATAGATGTCAAAACTCAATCGAATGACATAGCAAAGTCAGTCATAATTCCTTATCCGCTAATAACCCAACTTTTACTGGACTACAATATTTCACAGGAAATGGAAACATCAAGGGAAACAAACTCCTCAAGAAAGATTCACTCATCATATGTTATATTTTTTTGATAGTGCATCTTTAAGTATGTGTTTATGGGTACACAGAGACTTCTCAACATGTTGCCTAAGGATGCCTCTTCAGTGCCTCTTGTCACTGGGCAGGGAACTTCTATCAAATGAGAAAACCAAAATGAATATGATCTTTTAGTTAACAATGTATCTGAAAAAAATAACAGTTCCACCCATACCAGCATTACCATTGCAAAATGCTGGACCAAAGCTATGTAGACAAGACTTCCAATGGGAAATGGGAAGATGTGGATATATCCTCAGTCCAACTGATCTATCAACAGGATTGCATGTTAAGCTATAGGACATAATCCACGCTCATCAATTTAGTTCCTGGACTGGGTGGGATGCCCTGCACCAGGATTACTTATGTTGGGGCAAAATTGCTACTGGAGTAGACAGGGCCATCTGCACTCCTGCTAGATCTGAAGAGCTGTCAGAAGAGCACCAAGAATGACAGTTTCTAGCCTTTGTTGTTTCCAGGAGAGCCATTTTCAGTGATGCACTACTGCTGGAACCATTTTTGGCTGTGCTTTATCTAGCACCCGTAGAAGGTGTCCCCCTCTGTATTCTGGCTTATAGGAGGTATGCTGTGTGCATGCCCTATGTGCTGGCACTGCTGTGAATCTCTTTGAAGATGTTCACAACAGGTACAGGGAAAGGTGCCATTTTGGTGCCTTTTCCTGAACCAGATATTTGGCTAGTGTGGGCAAAATGTGATTGGGGAGACAGGGCCCACCATAATGTAGTCCATGCTTGTATGTAGACATCAGGACATGCTCTGGTAAGTGTGGAAAGGGCCAGCTATTCTGTCCTCAAACTGCCCAAACAAATTCTCCTCCAGCTGAAGTTTACTCTGCTACAAAAATGTGGCTCAGTTGAACCCTGCAGTCCCGCTCCTCTGTACCACTGAGTAGCATTTTCTTTGCCTTAAGGTATCTTACATAGTTATTTCTGTACCTGTATAAGCCTATAATCTACAAATGGGAGCCTTTTTATCTACCTACATATAGATTTTTCAAAGATCTTTGAAAGGAAGCTGCATTCTAAAGAATAACATTACTAACTCAAAGAGGCATGCCAAATAAAGAGGCCTAGCAAAAAAAGCAGGCAATATCTATGACAAAGGTAGTCCTTGGAGTACACAGTGAAAGGACTCCTTTGAATGTGAACATTTACTTCAACCCTTACCTCATTTTCTTGAGAATAGGTATCATTATGCACAATAAAATTTAGGGTTAGGGAAGCAAGGTAAGGGTTCCACTGTGGATTCTGTAATTCACAGACAGAACCAAAAACAGAGCCATCAATGCTCCTTTATCCCGAGCTTCCTTTATCCTGAGCCAGCCACCCTTATTCCTTCTTTCCAATTAGAGAACTGTGATTCCTTTAATTAAACCATTAATATTTTATTGTTCAAATAAAACAAAACGGGAGCTTTTGCAAACTGTTCAACAATGATTCATGACGCATCACAACTGCTCTGGTGCTGCAAGTAGGCTTGCCTAGAAGTGAAATCCCAAATCTATCTTAAAAACAAATTGTTCCCACAAATGGTGTGGGAGGAGGAATAGATGTGACTGCTAACTTGTAATAAAAACTGTTAGTAAAGAGAAAGTTATATGCATGTTGCCGCGGAGTAGGATCTTGCTCATTTTTATAGCCAGCTAAGTTGTACTATTGATAATGCAAAGATCAAGTGAAATTGGTGACCTTTTTTTAAAAAAAATTGTTGGGGTGATTGAGATTCCTTTATAGGCCACCAAATATTTCTGAACCAGACTTCTCATTTGTGCCTGTCAGTATGACCAATAATAAGGGGCAGTGAAGGTCAGGCAGAGATTTCCTCCCTCCCTCCCTCCCTCCCTCTTTCCTTCCTTCCTTCCTTCCTGTAACTGAGACCATGCCTCCACAACTCTTCCTGGATAACTCTACAAAGTGTCTGGGACAGCAAGTAACTAGCGTGCTACTTTCTCAAATGTCTTCTCAGGCTGTTTTTCCACTGGCAATGAGGACCCCATTAGGAATTCAATAGGTACTTGATTGGTAAGGATCTCTTATGTACCATCCACGCACAGGGCCCCTTAAGGACCCCATTCTGATCATGCTGTATCCACAAGCACTGGCAAAATCCAGATTTAATGGGGTCTTTGGGGTCTTAAATCCAAATTAATGGTAGACCACTTTAATGGTGTCTTCAATCCAGTCTTCCGCATCTGCACGTCTACTGGGGCAGTAGGGTACAGGGCCAGGCTTAGAGGCTGCCATTTGCAGCAAGGCACCTCCCGCTCTGCCCCACCACTCACAGCTAGATAGGCCCGCACATCCTTCTAGCTATCTACAAAGCTGAGCACAAGCTTTGTAGTGGTTATGTAGGCAACCACAAAGCCGTGTCTTTCTGCCTCACCCACTGTAACCAGAAGTGACCCCTGATTGAAGGCTAAGTGGGGCAATCATGTTGCACCACTGGCGGACCTTCCTGGTCAGGCCTAACCAGGTCTATTCAGACCCTCGGGAAGGGTGCTGTGGTGGCCGCATGGCAGCCCTGTTTAGTATCCATTGCCATTCGGTGCTAGATGGCCCATGCAGATGCATGGGACCCTCACCATTAAGTGGATCTTCAAGAACCAGAGTCAATGAGGACTGGATATCAAAGATGCAGATCTTCTAAATCCAGATTAATGGAGGTATTTGCAAAATGGAGGCTTCAGATGCCTCCATGCATCATAGATACAATGTGGGGGGAGTATGATTCCATAGAGCCCTGCATTCCTAGAGTCTTCCCATCACAGTCATGAAGCACAGTCATAAATTTCCTTCCAGGCAGAACTGGAATTCTGCATTGGCTCTACCTTCAGTCTCTGGTAATCCTTACTACTACAGAACAAAAATATTGATAGGGCAGTGAGATGGGACTGGAAATAAAATCAGGCAGCAATTCAAGTCAAAAATTCAAAACAGTTAAACATTTACTGGATTTTTTAAAGAATAAAGAAAAGCTCACTTGACATATAGAAGCACAACAGCAGAAGTTAAAAATCAGCAACATTTTGACAGTTTCTAGTTCACACAGGTAGGTTCCAGCACACCTGCCTAAGGGTTTAGCTACATCTAAGTTTTAATCCACTTCTTAATCCACCTTTTAATCCACCTTCAATATGAGAGAAGACATCAGCAAAATGGCTGATCATTCTCATTTGCATTATCTAACCAGATATAGATTTTCTGGAAAATTGCTTGTCATTTTGCTGACATGTTTGTCTTACTCTGTAGATGAACTGAAGATAGATTAAAATTTACACAAAGGTCTTTTTCACTGTCTCTGGTAGAAATTTGACTTTCAAACTTTCAGAGCTGAATGTACATGTGCCTAGATGAGTTTCCCACAAATTCCAAAACTTGGGAAGCTCAAGACCATGGTTTGTAATAACAGGCATCTTTCTTGCCAGGCTGATAACTTAAGAAAAGACTGGAGTAGGAGGGAGCATGTGCCTTGCTAGCAGGTAGAAGTGAGTGCTGGGAGCTCCGTGGCTCATTAAACAAACAAAGGACTAAAAATAGCCTCCAGCCCTCCATTCAGCCACCGGATTAACTTAAAGGCAAGTAGACATAGCCCTGACCTCACAGTCTGGCCAGGAGAGGAGAAAAAATTGGGGAAACCAAACAAAATTAAGACAAAGATTAGAAGGACAGGGCAGGCAAGCCCCAACAAAAAAATGGCGGCTCCAAGTAATAACAGCCCTAGGCCAAATGCAAATGAAAACACAGATAGAGCAGAGATAGCAGAGAGAGGAAAATCAAGTGAAGCTTCTAACACCTTGGATAAAAAGATAGATCAACTAAAGGATATCCTCAGAAAAACTAGAGGAAAATGCTCAAATATTTAAGTCAGAACTCCAACAGGTTAAAACCTCCATAGACTCTACGTATAAGCAATAAAATGCTGGAAATTCAAACCACAGCCTCTGAAGCTATGGATAACTCAATTTCAAATGCTAACAATATTAAAACAATTCAAGAAGAAGTCTGATATTTCACCAATCAAGTAACTGATTTGCATAATAGACTAAAAAGATTGAATATAAGAGGTATGGGCAATCCTACTAAGCATTCAAGGGTGGAAAGATATCTTTTATCATCCAAGCTCACATAATTATGCTTCAAGAAACTCACAAATCCAAGAAAAATAAGTCCAAACAATTATTTTCACTTCCAAATCCAGAGGAGTTTCCATAATCTTTCACTCCTCCTGAAATATACAGATCTTAGAAAACGAAGCTGATACAGAAGGTAGATTTATAGTTGTTAATACACTATATGAAGGACAAAAATATACTTTTGCCAACCTATATGGACCTAATAAGAATCTTTTTTTTTTTTTTACAAAACACATTATCCCAATTAGAATAGTTTGCAATTGGACACTGTATTGTAGCAGGTGATATAAATGCAGTAATGGATCCAAATATAGATTGGCTTTCAACTAAAAATAATAACAAACAAAACAAGACAGTAAAAAAGGAAAGTATTCAAGAAATAATCTATTCTCAAAGCCTGCAAGATAGTTTCAGAATTCATAATGGTGCAAGTAAAGAATACACATATTTTTCACAAGTACATAAATTATGGTCCAGGCTAGACTATATATTCTTAGCTAAACAATTAGTTCAGTTTATCACTTCTACAATAGATCCCATTACACCTTCTGACCATGCTCTATATATGATTGTCTTAAAATTAGAAAGCAAACTAAAATAAAAAATCTGGCAATTAGACCCTATTTTATTACAGAAATAAGAAATTACCTATTTAATTGCCACAGAAATTAAACAGTATTTTAAGTATAATGATAAAATAGAAATTCCCCTAGAACACCAATGGGATGCTTTCAAACCAACAATTAGAGGAGTCTGCATATCACAACTAGCCTGGGTAAATAAGCAAAACAAAACAAAATAGAAAAGTATATCAGATGAGATTAAGCTTTTGGAAAATGAATACAGGAATCAGTCTCAGCAAACTTATAAAAAATTTTAAGCAAAAGAAAAGAAATAGAAATATTGGAATTCCAGTCAATTGCTAAAGCCCACTTTTATTTGAAACATAAAATAGAGACAAATAGCAATAACAACATGAAATTCCTAGCTAGAAGATTAAAACGCAAAGCAGACAAAAAATATGTCCATATGATTCGCGACCTTCAGACAAACAAACCTATTAAAAACAATGAAAAATGCAAATTTTTAGAGATTTCTATCAAAACCTATACAAAGCAAAACCAACCTCAATGGAAGATAACATGCAATATATAAGCTCCTCACTAGTAAATCAGCTAACTGAAACAAAACAGCTATCCTTAATTGAACCAATAAAGATTACAGAAGTTCAATCAATAATTAAAAAATTAAAAAATAATAAATCACCGGGACACGATGATTTCTCATCTATATTCTATAAAACGTATATAGATATTTTATCTCCACAATTAACCAAATTATATAATAATATCCTAGGAAGGGGCCCCCTTCCCAACTCTTGGAGCAATTCTCTTATAACCCCATGCCATAAACCGGGCAGGCCAAAAGATATTGTGGATTCATTTAGAGCTATTTCACTATTAAACCAGGACTATAATTTTTTTACAGCCATCCTTGCAAACAGAATTAAAGCAATTTTACATGCCATAGTAAATCCCGAACAATTTGGTTTCATGCCTGATAAGCTAACATACATATAGTCTTCAATCTCATACAACACAGCAAAAAACATAAATATCAATTACGACTATTCTTTCTAGATCTTTATAAAGCCTTTGATATGCTGGATCATACATATCTATTAAGTATTTTCCGTAAAATGAAATTTCCAGAATCTCTTATAGATATATTAGCGAAAATTTATAATACCACACAAGCTTTTATTTTTCTTAACAAAATTAAATCAGCAAGCTTCAACATCTCTAAAGACACAAAACAAGGCTGTCCCCGATCTCCTTTCCTCTTTGCCCTTGGTATGGTCCCCTTAGCAAATAATATAATTAAAAACAAAAGTCTAAATGGGTATGTAGTAGGGAAAAAAGAGGTAAAAATAAATTTATATGCAGATGATATTGTCGTGTTTCTTGCACAACCTCAGACTTCGTTACAAGCATTACTACAAGAATTAAAAAAATTTCAAACACACTCAGGCCTTAAAGTAAATTTAAACAAATCCAAAGCATTCTACCCCTCCAACTGTTATTGCAACAATATTAAAAGAAACTGGAATAACCACAGCTGTAAAAGGTATAAACTATCTACGAGTATTTATTCCAAAAAATTTGAACCACGTATTTAAACATAATTATGGCAAGCTTTGGAAAAGTTTTAAAAAAAATAGCCTCTTGGAAGAAAAAAAATCTAACAATTTTGAGTAAAATCGTTGCTATAAAAATGTTTATTATATCTAAATTATTATTTCTATTTCAGACAATACCGGATACCATTCCCCTTAAAATTCTAACAAAATGGACCAAAATTATACTAAAGGAAGTATTCAAAGGAAAGCATAATAAAATACCCCACACAATAATATATCGGCAGAGAGACAAAGGGGGATGGGGGTTGCCAAATATAATCACATATTATAAAGCATGTAAAATCTGCCATCTATTTCTGATACAATCCAAACAACGAGAATGGTGGGCACGATAGGAACTAGAGTCACCAGAAATACTATCTTATAATCCACCATTCTCAGATACAAACATTTTATTTTTAAAAAAAATCTCCTTATTTATTAAGTAACTTAATGGTCTGGAAAAAAGTAAGAACTAAGTTGCTTCCATATATATCCAAAAATATGCCTCTCCAATTTGTAACTGAGCTTCATTCTATAGTAGCAGAAGAAAAATGGAATACACTTAAGCAACAAGGGCTTCATAATATAAAATATTTTTTAACCCCTAAACATCTTAAATAAAAGAAGAAATTATAGGGTGTTTTTCCACTGTCCAAAGTACCCATTTTTGCACCCATTTAGGACCCATTTGGGTGTGAGCAAGATGACCCCATTTCCACTACGGCACCCATTTGGGACCCGATTGTTTCCACTGCCATTGGGGAAATCCGGATCTAATGGGTACATTTTGGCCTTTAATCCGGATTTTCTGTAGACCCCATTAAAGGGGTCTACACTGGGGTCTTCTCCCAGAAACTCCAGATTAAAGTGAGCCTGTTTCCACTGGAAACAGGCAATGGGGTCCAAAGGAGGCTAGGGGGAGGGGATGCACCTTTGGGATCCCCTCCCAACATTGGCTTCGAAGTCACTTCAAAGTTGACTTCACATTCACTTCAAAGTGACTTCAAAGTCACTTCGAAATCACTTCGAAGTTGCTTCGAAGACTGCACCCCCCTGCCCCCCAAAACACCTGGGGTAATGGACCGACCCCTTGTGGGTCGATCTGGATTCCCCAGATGGGTGCAAAGCTGTTTCCACAGCAGGGGTGTTAAAACACATTGGGTGCTTCCCTTAATCCGGATCTACTAGATCTGGATTAAGAAATGTACCCATTCCTTAGATCCGGATCTTCTTAGATCCAGATCTAAGGGCTGCAGTGGAGAAAGACCCAGAGACTCAGTTCTTGACCCCAACTCAGATATGTGATTTCTAAATAGAGCTTTAAAAAGTACTTTGAAATCTGCAGATATTCAACAGATGGTAAAGAGAGATAAAAGTAAACTTGAAACTTTACTGGAATATTTATTGTCTCTACCAAAAAAACTAATTTCACTTATGTACGAAATACTTTCACAAGACAAAGATGTGTATATGGACCACTACAAAGATCTCTGGGCAACAGATATACAAGCCAACATCATTCCCACACAATGGCAAACAATTTTGTCAAATAAGTTTCCATGTGGTAATATATATTATAGTAGAGAATTTTTTCTTAAAACAATTACTAGGTGGTACGCAAACCCTATTTGGTTAAACCACATCTCATCCACTCACACAAAAAAATGTTGGCATAGTTGCGGATTACCAGGTACCTATATACACCTCTGGTGGTTCTGTCCCCATATCAGTAAATTTTGGATGCAAGTAAATCAGATGATTGCCAAAATATTAAAGATACATATCGAATTTTCTCCATCCATATTCATATTACATATTTTCCCATCAGAGAACATATCCAAAAATGAGGCCCAGCTCTTGCATTTTCTGCTATTGGCAGGAAAAAATGTTATAACCAGAAACTGGAAAAAGTTAGAAACATTAAACATTCAGTCCTGGTTTAATAAAGTAGTAGAATATGCAATAAATGAGCTTATTACATCTCAATACTGCAAATATACAAATAGAAAAGAACGATACGTGTTTCTAGATGTGTGTTTCTAGATACGTGTTTCTAGACTTCCTGACATACAATATGGAGGAATTAACATTATCAGAAAATGCCATGAAATTTTTGTTGAAATGATACTATTATTATATCGTAATATTATAAGATGTATGTTTCTCATGTAAAATTTGGTTAGTACCAATCCGAGGTTTATACAATTTCATAACTTACCTGTAACACAACTCAAGTTTTGGTACAGTTTTGTTTATTATTTTATTTAAATCTGTGTATTAAGTTGTATTACAATTGTTAAATAAAAGTTCTTAAAATTTTTTTTAAAAAGAAGGAACAGTCACTGAAAAAGAAAAGAAAAGACTGGAGGAGCAAACCAACATACATGTTACTGTATTCCCAAACTACAGCCTTCGCATGGGGAGGAGCTGAAACATGCTCACATGGACACCTAATTTCTTTTACCCTCACCTATTCCCCACCTCCATCCCTTACTACTCAACGTTGTTATCGCGATCTTCGATCTGTTACTCCTGACCTCTTCTCCCAGAACCTAGATCCTTCTCTATCTTCTGCACCTCTTGGGGACTCCCTTGATTTGGCTGTACTCCGATTCAATTCCATCCTTTCTTCTACTCTTGACAGCCTAGCTCCTGTCTCTATGCGCGTGTCTTCTTCTATAAACCGGCCTCAGCCCTGGCTTACTCCTACTGTTCGTCTTTTACAGTCCTGCTCTCGAGCAGCTGAACGTCTTTGGAGGAGGTCCAGGGAGTGGGCTGATTTTATTCATTACAAATTCATTCTTTTATCTTTTTCACGTGCCTTATCAATGGCGAAACAAAATTACTTCAAGTCATTGATCTCTGCCAATGAAAGGCGCCCCCAGCGTCTATTCTCCTGTTTCAACTCCTTGCTTAAACCCTCCCCCCTTCTGTTTCTTCTTTATTCTCTCCCACTGACTTTGCCAACTATTTCATTTCTAAGATTACTACCATTCGTTCTGAGATTCCCCTTCCTGACTTGTCTTCTTCCCCTCCCTCCCTAGCTTCCCCGTCCTCTAATCTTTCTGAGTTCTCTCCTGTTTCTCTGGATGAACTCTCCAAGCTGTTAACTTCCTCTAAACCTACTACTTGTTCTCTTGACCCAATCCCTTCTCGCCTCCTAGTTTCTGTTGCCCCCTCTATTCTCTCCTCCCTTCATTCAATTTTTAACCTCTCCCTTTCTACTGGTTCATTCCCTGCCTATTTTAAACATGCCCTTGTTTCTCCAATTCTTAAAAAACCCTCCTTGGATTCTTGCTCTCTTTCTAACTATCGCCCAATTTCTCTCCTTCCCTTTCTTTCCAAGGTGTTGGAACGAGTTGTCTATGTTCGTTGTCTCGAGTTTCTTGAAACAAATTCCATCTTTGACTCTTTTCAGTCCGGTTTTCGCCCCCGACACTCTACTGAGACGGCCCTGACTAAGATCTCTAATGATCTTCTTAGGGCTAAGGCTAATGGCCTTTACTCTGTTCTCATTTTACTGGACTTATCAGCGGCTTTCGACACCGTGGACCACTGTCTATTAATTGATACTCTTTCAGAGCTTGGGTTTTCAAACTCTGTTCTTGACTGGTTCAAATCTTACTTGTCAGACAGATCTTTTGCGGTGACCCTGAATGGTCAAATGTCCTCCCCTGTCCCCTTCTCTGTTGGTGTTCCCCAGGGGTCTGTTTTGGGTCCTCTCTTGTTCTCTCTTTATACTCTTTCCCTAGGATCACTCATTAGCTCTTTTGGCTTCTCTTACCATCTATACGCCGATGACACCCAATTGTATCTTTCCACCCCTGATCTCTCTGCAGGGCTTGAGCAGCAAGTCTCATCCTGTCTTACTGCTATATCTCAGTGGATGTCTCATCGGCGCCTGAAACTTAACATGTCAAAAACGGAGCTCCTTGTCTTCCCCCCGAAGCCTTCTCTCCCAAGTTCCTTTTCTATTTCTGTTGGCAATATTTCTATTCAGCCGGTCCAAGAAGCTCGCAGTCTCGGTTTTGTTTTTGATTCTTCTCTATCTTTTATTCCTTACATTCAGTCCTTGGCTAAAACATGCAGATTTTCTCTTTTTAACATTGCTAAAATCTGTCCATTTCTCTCTACCTCTACTGCTAAGACCCTGGTTCATGCCTTGGTTATCTCTCGATTAGATTACTGTAATCTCCTTCTAACAGGACTCCCCCTCTCTCATCTTCGTCCGTTAATTTCTATCCAGTATTCAGCTGCTCGCATCATTATGTCTGCTCGTCGCTTCGATCATGTCTCTCCTTTACTATCCTCCCTTCACTGGCTTCCTTTCCCTCTCCGTATCCGGTATAAACTGTTGCTGTTAACTTTTAAGGCACTTCACAACCTCACTCCTTCTTATCTCTCTGCTCTTCTTTCTCCCTATGCCCCCTCCCGTCCCCTGCACTCTAGTAACCAAGGTCTTTTGGCTCAGCCTAGAATTTCCACCGCCCCATCTCGGATTCGTCCCTTTTCTCTTGCCTCCCCCTATCTCTGGAACCGCCTTCCCCCTCGATTACGCACTATTACCTCGCTCTCTTCTTTCAAATCTGAGCTGAAGACAACCTTGTTCAGGGAAGCATTCCCAGGCTTTATGTGACTTTACTCTCCCCACCCAGGAGAGTCTGCCTATTAATGCTCTGCTGTCTATTTTAATCATTTTCTCTGTTATTGTATGTTATTACTGTTTTTAGATTGTACGCCAATGGCAGGTTTTACTCTTTTTACTTTTTACTCCTTGATTATTTTACTTTGTACAGCGCTGAGTACATGTACAGTGCTTTAGAAATAAACTAATAATAATAATAATAATAATAACATGGACTATAAACACAGTAAAATGATAGTAGAAAGAAAAGGGTAGTTTACATAATAGACATTACAACACAGGCTGTGATAGGAAAGAGCAAAAATAAGCGTCTCTGAGGAGCCTCTGAAGTGGCTTAGAGCATCTTTGAAATGGGATTGTTCACACAGCAGTCTGGCCCTCCACCTCTCATGAAAATTCTGTGCTAGGAAAGGTGGACCGAGAAGCCTTGGGAACACAAGGGCTACACACAGTCTCTCTGAGGCACCCTGAAGGTGCCCCCTTTGTTATGTCTGAACACACCTTCCATCTGCATCCACACAGTCATTCATTTTCCCCAGCCTTCTGGGCATCTGGGAGCAGGATGAGGAGATAAATCCTTCTCCCTGACAGCCCAAGTCTCAACAATGATGGTCTACTTGTAATCCTGTAAGCACTCGGATGTCACCTTACTAGTTGGAGTAACTTCCTATCTATTAAGATCCCTGTTGCAGAAATATTCCAACGTTTATATACAAAAGTATATGCATATACAAGCTAAAAATGTGAGCTGCAGAGTTTTATCAGACCGTTACAAAATAAAAAACAAAAAACTCAAACCCTATAGACTGGACCTTAAACCACAAAAATATTGACCTCTGTGAAGTACACAATAGGGGTGTGCACGAATGCAATTTTCAGGATTCGATTCAATTTGAATTAAATACTCAAAATTTCAATTTGATTTGAATCTTTTAAATTCAAACTTAACCAAATTTGATTCAAATTAAGACAATTTAAGGTGGCATCCCCAAGGCAACTTTTTGTCTCTCTACTGTCCCTCTGTTGCAGCAGACTTTAAAAAAAATGAGTTCTGTTCCGAAATAAGCGTCCCCATGAAGCTCATTAAAATGCACATTTAAAACGTACATTCTGTCCCCATGGGAGCCGTGTTTTCTTTGCCTGCATCTTTTTCTCCCCGTCCCCTCTCTGGTTGATAGGGTGCTGTCGGGAATGGGGAGGGACTGCGATCTGTGCAGCCACAACCAGAAAGCCTTTATTGTTGTGCATCATCCTTCATGTGGCTATCTCCTTGAGCAATTCACCCATATAAACCATCTTGGTCCATTCTGAAATATCACTTCCTTAATTACAGATGTTCTTATAGATTTATTGGACACAAAACAGTCTCCTATGGTGGTAAATCCCTTTTCTTCCAATCTCCTAATACATTCCTTAGGTATTACCGAAGATATTTTCAGATGGTTCCTAATAGAAGTCAGTAAAGAATTAGATGGTAAAAGTTTGTTTTGCCACTTGTATCATTCTCTCATTTGTTCCTTTATTATGGGGTTCTGCTGTTTTATATCTCCTCTTTGTACTTTTGTAGTATATGGTATGTAATGCGCATATATCCGTAAATGTATGAAAGTCCAAATGATTCAAAAGATTAGAAAATGTGTTTGAATGTCAAATTCAAATGTATAGACATTTAATTCAAATCTGAATGTCCGAATTCAATCAAATTCAATTGAATTTTGAATGTTTCAAATATTCATGCACATCCCTAGACAGTAACTATTTGTTGGAGAGATATTCCAAGGAAAGGATAACAGAACATGGAACAAAAGCCCAAGAGAAGTCTAGTGATCACTCTATAAAGTCATGAATATAGGAGGTAAGGAAGCTCACCACCAGAGCAGCTGAGAAGGCAAGCTGAAACAGACATCTGGAAAGCACTAGTACATGAAACAAAATGATGGAAGACAAGAATCTAGGCATAGCAATGCAAATAGTTCATACCAAACCAGGCAAGATAATGAAGCATAACAGTGGAGTTTCTAGGTGCCATATTCTCTGATCCAGAAGTTAGGAGCAGGGTGATCGCCAGGGTGAAGAGAAGCAATCAAGTGGATATGAACTTCTGCTTCCCCCTAAGGCCACTAGATGGAACTCTCAGTTGTTAGCTGAGAGCTCCAATAGTTCTTGACAAAGATACACATACAGATCACAAATAAAATTGATAGTATAAGGGCAACTTTATTCACAGATGAATGTAATAATTCAACATGCGAGTAAGAGTATTCATCATAATTGGTCTACAGATTTAGCAGAATTGACTGATAGCATTTCTATGGGATCCAATAGTAGAATGTTAACAATCAAAAGTAACAGTGGTACTGTAAATATTAGAGTGAATTTATCATCATCATTATTACTCTGACTGCTAAATTTACATGTAGAACAATCGAATGTTTTCTGATATCCAGACATGCTTCCAGAGATGTACTCATGGAAGGAAATACTGTAAGCATGGTAATTGGTCAGCTAAGAAGCCGGAAACCTACCCTATTCCCAAGGAAACTGTATTGTCCTCAGCCAGACTATCTGGTTAATTTTGTCTGTGTTTTTTCTATGAATCAGTTGTCACTTCAGATATGCATTTCTGAAACTTGTAAGAAAAACAAAGAGAATTCTAAGGCACTCTCTTCTTGTGTTGGTAACACGTATATTTAATGATTAACCACATGGATATTTGGAGAACAAGAGGATCCCTTTGTACACAATTTATTTATGAAAACAGCACACCCCTTGGGGACCTTATTTCTTTGGAGGCACTGTTTGTGACAGCTCTGCTGTGTGTAATTTGCAGGCATGCAATATTTAAGATACATTTGTGAATTAAGCACTTTTCCCCTAATAGCTCATCATTTATCTAGGGTGTTTAGTGAAATGGGGATATAATCAGTTTTATCAGATTCATTTGGGGATTGCAGCCTCGGAAATTATTGTTTTGTGCATGATTTGGTGAACTGTTGGTGAATACCGAATTATTTGGGTCAATCAACCTGGAAACATCATGGCTGGGTTTTGCCCCTGTTAGCATGTCACATCCCTTTTGTATTACCAGAGGCAAAAGAGCATTGTCTTGCTCTTACCTCCTCAAGAAATAGGTGATGAGATGGCAGTGGCTAGCAATTCTACTGTAGCATGCAAGACTCATAGCACTGGACTTTGATCAGTTGTAAGGTGTTCATTGGCCCAAGAACTGTGCACTTCTTGGTGATTTGCACACAGTCATCTATATATACACCTCATGCCACCTTACTGAAATGATGTCACATGCTCACAGGGGATCATATAATTGGAATTCATTGCCTTAGCAAAAAGCACTCTCTTTGACAAATGGCTGGCACGTATCATTCAGTGGCTGGCACGTATCATCTCAACAGGTGGGATTCGGGCCAGATACACAGTACACTACCAGAGCTCCCCTTCCTGTCCCAAGCTAGAGTTCTGGCTGCAGATTATGACTGCTGTGGGTGATATTCTTCTGCAAATCCATTCCTGAATCACAAAAATATTGCAACAGCATCTTACTGCTTCATATTAGTTGTCATGTCTGTCAGCTGATGAAGATGCCGCCTGGCTCTTTTAGTACTTACTATTTCTATGCCAGGACAGGATTAGATACCTTGGCTCAGTATATACAACCTGTCCCTTGCTGAAATGGGTTGGAATTAGGGATGTGCATAAATGTTTTTTGGCATTCAATTCAAAATGAATTGAATGTTTGAAAATCCAAATTTGTATGAATAGGTCATATTTGAATGTGGTAAAATTCTATTCATACGTATTCGTACGAACATTCAATACTTGTCGGATAAGAATGAATACGTATCTGATACATATCTGATATGAACATATACAAATAGATACATATCTGATATGAATAGATACGTATCTTTAATGAATAGATATGTTTCTGATACAAATAAATACATTTCCAATATGTTTCCCCAGGTTAACTAATGTCTGAACTATTCGTATGGATATCTGGAAACATTCATATTTGAATGTTAGCATACGAATATTGTAAGAATCAGTTTGAGTTCAAATGTCCAAATTCTGCTAAATTTCAAATGTTGTTAATATTTGTGCACATCCCTAGGCGGAATGCAGTGGGAAAGGGCCTTCTGCAATGGGTTGACTTGTCCTATGCCAGCCCTGGCTGCCAGCTCTGAAGGCTGGTCAGCCCTTGTAGTTCAGATAGGTTCATTTAAAGACTAGGAATATTTGCTCCCTGCTTTGAAAGTCCCAGGAGAGCCTTTTTATCAGCAAGCCACTTCTATCACCATGTCCAATGGTGCTTTCTAGAAAAGGGTCCCCCACGGTCCCACTAGTCCACTGGTTAACCTCATTGTTAAGGACTACAGACAAGGGCACCTTATTCTGCAATGTGCTGTGTCCTGTGTGGACAGAGCATTCCATCAAGGCTTGCTTTGTCCCACAATTGTGAGCAACAAAGCAACAACCCTTCCATGGGCTGGGATTCCACCTCAGTCACCCTGGTTGATGACTTTCTCTGGGGAAAAGACAGGATGAGTTTCACGCTATTGGTTGTCCTGGATCTTTCAGTGCCTTTTGATGCCACTGACTGTGGCATTTGTCAGGAAAGGCTAAAGAGTTTGGGAACTGGAAGCACTGTATTGTGTTGGTTATCTTCCGATCTCCATCTCCAAGGTTGATGACAGATAGTGATTATGGGAGATTCCTGCTCAATGCCCTGAGAGACTCACTTGTGGAGTTCCTCCGGGAATGGAATCAACCTTCTCTCTCATACTGTTTAATGCACAACAGTAGAATCACAGGATCTATGAAGCTGGGTGGCAGGAAAAATAGGACTGACAATTGGAATAATTATTTAATGGAATGGGGCAATTGGTCTATAGAATTTATTACCTGAGAAGGTGGTGATGCTGGAATAGATGGGCTGTGGCCTGATCCAGCAGGGCTCCTCTTATGTATTTATGTTGTAGTCCTATCTAGAGAGCAGCATTGTGATAAAAAGCTGCCCTCTTCCCTGATTTGTCTGAGAATACACTGTCAGTGTTCTGAGAGTGTTTTGAAGGGGACCTGAGTCTCTGACATATTTTGAAAAATAAATGGAAGGCCAGGAATCTGAGCAGGCAGAAAAGAGGAAAGGACAACCATAAACAGTCACTTATAAACAAACAAACAAACAAACAATATGTGTGTGTTTCAACTTTCATGCTGACAAATCTGTTGCTAGAATTGAAAATAATATTTTTGTACCTTTAATATAAGTAGGTATTGTTAACACACATTTTCATTTAGCATGCTCTCCCCTCCCCCTTGGTTTTGAAACCTAGTTATAAACTACATTAGAACTGAAATAACTGACATGGCTTTTAACTGCAGCAGAAGACACTGGTAATGCAAAAGTTTCCTGAATCTGCCATATTGGTTCTGCCATGTGTTCTTAAAGTACATATAGAAGCCCACCTTTTGCTTTAAAAGACCTGTTGCCCTGCTTTTGTTCTTGCCTGCTATCTCAAACTTTTTGGGAGGTCATGTTTAATGAGTGCATACAAGCACCTGAAAAATCAGGTGCATAAATTAAATACCAATTAGAGTGGTAAGAAAGCACAATTTAATTACTAGTTTCTATATTTAAGTCCACTCATTAGCTGTAACCATGCCTGTGTATTTCACAAGGCAATTACTGGAACTCCAAAGTAAATTTACTGCTTTCATTGTGTTGTCGTCTTGAAATGGAACGCGTGTGTGTGTTTCAGCTTTCATGCTGACAAATCTGTTGCTAGAGTTGAAAAGAATATATTTGTACCTTTAATATTAGTAGGTATTGTTAAGCAATACAGCCTCAACACACACACATATACACCTCATATTTAGCATAATCAGTATGAAGTAGCTGTTGTTGACCTACTTTTCTAATTAACTGTGGTGGGAAAACAAAATTGGTATTACAGTAACAATTTCCTTCACTGGGTTACCTGTGACAGATCATCAAAAGTCATAAATTATATCCTATCAGAAGGACCAGCAGTGAAATGTTGTTATATCACAAAACTGAAGCTCTAGTGGGATTTTTGAAAAATGCAGAAAATTGGGCTTGGTAAGAAACGTAATGTTGAGAAATGATGTGGAGGAATAACTGGAAAACGTATTAGGAAAAACATACAAACATATAGTCTACCTTTAGATCAGCCTTGTTTTTCTCATTCGTCCTGAATATGGTGTCACTGATTCTTCAAGGCTCCATGGTGATTGGGCATCTTACAAAATTTAAACATATACAACAAAGTTAAAATACAATATCAAAATATAATATTTGCTTTCAAGCTTGATTCAAAGTAGGGATGTGCACAGATTATCTGTGCATTTGGAATCCAGATGAATATGTATGGATTTCAAGATTCATGGATGGATCAAATAGGGCCCTATTCGAAGGGGCCTATCCATCCACGAATCGGATAATCCAGCATCTGTAGAAGCTTTGGTAGAAGCTTCTAAGGATACTGGATGCCCTGAGGCATCCCTACCCCAGCCACCCCCCTGGCCACCCTTCCCCAAACTTCCCCCCCTGCAGCATCCCCAGGGCCCCCTTACCTATTCCAGTGGTGGTGTGGCCCTTTTCCAGGGCCCTCTGGAACCACGAAAGGGTTCCAAGGGTTAAATACAGGCCTCCTTGTAAAACCGGAGGGCCTGTATTTAGCCCTCAGAACACTTTCGTGGTTACAGAGGGCCCTGGAAAAAGCCCATGTCACCACTGGATCGCGGAGCCTGCCTCCCCAGGGACTATTTACCAGGGGGGCATGCACCAGTGGCAGCACGGGCCTCTTCTAGGGCCCTCTGGAACTGCGAGCATGCTCCCAGGAGGTAACTACCTTACTCTAGGGCTCTCTGGAGCCTGCTCGCGGTTCCAGAGTGCCCTGGAAGAGGCCTGGGACCATGGTGTCAGCAGCGGCGGTGCATAGAAAGTGCTGTGGATGGCAACAGCAAGAAGGTATGGTAAGTGGAGAGGGGGTGGGAAAGGAGGGGTGGGGGATTCGTTCTGGGTACACCCATCCATGGGTGGGAGAATTCATCCGAAGCCAATTTTTCCCCACATTCTATTCAGCTCAAATAGAATGTGGAAAAATGGCTTCATGCACACCCCTAATTCAAAGTGTTGACAGTTATATACAAAGCTCTAAATACAATCGGGCTACATTCCCCTGCCCAACAGCTGTTTCATATTTTCATTTTCTGTGCTTTATATTCTATTAGACCTTTCTAGTGATTATAATTGCTCTGATTTCTCCATTAACGCTTAGTTGAGTGTAACCCCACTGTGGCATTTTTAAACCTATTGCTTATAGATATTGGTGAATAATCATTTTATTTTGTATGTGTTTCATTTAACATGTACACGATGTATACAAATCTATTATTTTATTCTCGTATACTCAAACCAATGATAAAAACTGCTTTTTGACTTGGTTGTATGGCTGCATAAGAAATCTGCCCATCACAAGACTGCAAAACCTTCTGTCTATCTGGAATTGGCCCTCCATCCAGGGATAAGATAAATTTTTTCCTTCAACATCCCAGTGTTTGGGAATCACGGTCATTTCATTTCTATGGTGGTATAATTTTTACTTTTATTTTTTATTTTTTTTTATTTTAAAGAAAATTACATAGTTATGCACTTATACATTCTTCCCTCTTTTTTTTTCCCCCCCTCCCCACCCCCTCCCTCCCCTAAATAGTAAATATTCAATAACATTTATGAGCTAAGGGTTACATTTGGAATACAATTCTTAGCTGTAATTTTACTAATTCACTTCTGACACTCGCTTCCAGGTAATTTTTAACCTCCCTCCATTTATTTTTACACCTTCTTATTTTTGCTAAATCATTTTCAAAATTTTCCCGACATTCTCGAACCTCTACTGCAATCGAGGCTATTATATATTCATACAGTTTCTGTATTTCCCATTTAGTTGCATCCTTCCATCCATTTACTACTACCAATTGAGCCGACCTAAGTATGGAACAGACTACTTCCCTAATCTCTTTTGGCCTTATATTCTCCAGATCCAATTGAAATATTACTATCCTTTCATTTAAATTAATATTAAGTGCATATATATTATTGATCATATTTTCTACCTCCTTCCAAAACACCTGCACTCTCTGACACTGCCAAATCATATGTAAAAATATTCCTCTTTCTTGACATCCGTGCCAGCATTCTTCGGTTACATTTGGAAAGAAGTGTGACAATTGTATTGGTGTTCTATACCATTTATGTATTATTTTCATTCTTGTTTCCCATATTCGTCCATATTTTATTTTTTCCATTCTCTGTATTTCCTTTTTAACTTCTTCTCTGTTTATTCTTATATCATCACTCCATATTCCTCTTATTTCTTCATATATTTCCTCTCCCACTGTCATTAACCCCTTATATATAATTCCTGCAATACCTTTTTCACTCTTCCTCACTTTTCTTATTATTTTATCAAATATTTCATCTTCCTTATTCACTATCTCTCTAATTCTTACTTGATCTATATAAGTCTTTATTCCCCTCGCTTGCAACCAGCTTCCTCCCAATAATTGTTCTAATTCCCTTAAATTTTTGGGATTATGTCCCGTATCATATAAATCTTCAATTACCTTTATTCCTCTCCTATATAATCTATTTAATGCCCATTGTAAACCATCCTCAGCTCCCACATTTATTTTCCAGATTGTAGCTAATTTTCCTTCCTCCTGTGCAATTTTTCTTTTCCTTTTATTCCATATTTTCATTGTGCCCAAAAAATTTTTACTCCAATTCCTCTGTTCTCTTGGTAACCAATTTCTATATATTAATTCCTTCCCTTCTATGTTATTTATTTTTTTTTCTAATTTGGCCCATTTAGACTCTCCATATTGTAATTCTAATAATCTTTGTATCTGAAAAGCATCATGGTAGCCCTCTATACTAGGTATTCCCCATCCACCTTCCTGCTTTATTGTCGTCAACCACTTATATCTCAATCTCGGTCTTTTCTCATCTGCCACCCATACTTTAATTCTTCTATCCCAATTTTTTAACATCTTCTCTGATACTGCTATAGGGAGTGTCTGAAACAAATAAAATAACTTGGGCATTATAAATATCTTTAACACTCTTATTTTATCTAACCTACTCAAAAATTTTACATTCCATTTTTTCAATAATTTTTCAATCTGTTTCCAAATTCTTTTATAATGTCCTTCCATTATTTTACAGGGGTCCCTATATATCCATACCCCTAAATACTTTATTTTTTTAACTCCTAGCTTTAATCCAGTCCTTTTTCTTATTTCCAATTGCTCTCTTGGTGGTGTGTTCCAAAATAATATTTCTGATTTCTGTATATTCACAAACAGCCCCGATTGCCTCCTGAAGTTCTCCAATGTCGGTATTATCGCTTCAATCATTCTCTGAGGTTCTTCAGTTATAATCATTGCATCATCTGCAAACAAATTCAACTTAACTTCTTCCCTTCCTATCCTAAATCCTTTCCATTGCACATTATCTCTAATATTGTTTGCCAATACTTCTATTGCCAAACCAAATAACCCAGGAGAGAGTGGACATCCCTGCTTAGTTCCATTTTTTATACATAATCTTTCTGTTTTTTCTCCATTCACCCTTACATGTGCTATACATTCCTTATATACTTCCTGCAACATATCACAGAATCTTGGACCCATATTTAATTCTCTACATAACCTAAATAGGTATTTATGAGAAACTTTGTCAAAGGCTTTATATACATCGAGTTTCAAAACACAAGCCTTCCTCCTCTCCCTTCTAGCAGTCTCAACCACATTTATCACCGTTTTTATTGGATCTCCAATTTTCCTCCCCTTCACAAATCCGTATTGATCCTCTCCAATGATTTTAGGTAAGATTTCCCTTAACCTATTTGCTAATATTTTAGCAAATATTTTATAATCTTGGTTACACAAACTTATAGGACGATATGATCCTGGTAGTTCCAAATCTCTCTGTGGTTTTGGAATTACCACGATCTCC
This sequence comes from Aspidoscelis tigris stejnegeri, assembly GCA_023333525.1. Lineage (NCBI taxonomy): Eukaryota > Metazoa > Chordata > Lepidosauria > Squamata > Teiidae > Aspidoscelis > Aspidoscelis tigris. Next base: position 80,817,173 of record JALMGA010000002.1, on the reverse strand, counting down.
GCTTCTTTCCATGTTTTAGGTATATCTTTCTCTATATATACCCTATTAAATAATTTTTCCAAATGTGGCAATAAAATTGCCTTATATATCTTATAATATTCCCCTGTGAAGCCATCTGGCCCCGGGGACCTCGCGTTTTTAAGATCATTAATAACCCCTTCAATTTCCTCCCTAGTAATTCTTGCATTTAATAAATTTTTATCCTCCTCACTCAATTTATTTTTTATATTCAAAGCTAATTCCTCTACTCCACTATCACTATATAATTCTTCATAAAATTCTTTCATTATTTTCTTTTTCTTTTCCTTTTCTTTACATAAAAGATTATTTTTATCTCTCAATGCTTCTATCCATCTTTTTTCCTTCTTCCTTTTCAAATATCTTGTTAGCCTTTTCATTGAATTTATATTCCAACCTTGTCTCTCACTTTTAATATATAAATATTTATTCCACATTCTCTGTTCTTCCCACGCTTCCAATTCTTTTTTCTTTTGATTATATTCTCTTAATTGTCTTACCCCTTTTGTTCTATTATATTCTCCTTGTTTCCTTTGTAAATCTTGCAACAATATTTCTCTCTGTCTATTCCATTCCCTTTTTTGGGAAATTTCTAAACTAATAAGTTTCCCTCTGATATATGCTTTTTTTGCCTCCCACACATATGAATTATAATTTTGCCCATTATCATTAAATCTAAAATATTCCTGTATTTCTCTTCCAAGTTGTATTCTTTCTTGTTCTCCTTTACATACCATTGGATTAAATCTCCATTGTTTTTGCTTAGTTTCATTACTAAGTCTTATCTTAACCTTCAAGGGAGCATGATCAGAGATCCATATAGGCAATGTTTGTGCTTCTATGACTCTTAATGTATTTGTAACCTTTTCCAATATGTAATCAATTCTACTAAATGTCCTATAACGGGGGCTATAACAAGTTAATCTTTTAGTTGGATCTTCATATCCATGTAAATCCCTATACCCCGTTTTTCCCAAATTGTATTTTCTCCTATCATTCTGTCCTCTATCCACCAACTCAATATTAAAATCTCCTGCTACAATAGTTTGTCCCTGTGCAAATCCCTCCAATTGTCTTAAAAAGCCTTTCAGAAAGTTTCTTTGATTTGTGTTTGGTCCATAATAACTAGCTAAAGTAACTCTTTCATCGTTTAATATTCCTTTGATCATAATCCATCTACCTTGACTATCCCTCCTTTGTTCAGAACATTTAAATTGTATAGAATCTCTAAGCATTATTGCAACTCCTCGAGAGTTATTCGCTCCCCTCGATTCGAAAATCTTATTCCAACAACCAGGAATGGAGGTTTTCCCCCCCTTCTTTGTATGTGTCTCCTGTAAAAACAATATTCCCACCTTATGTTGTTTAGTTAATTGGCCCACCCGGTACCTTTTCCCTGGATTTGAGAGTCCATTAACATTTAAAGACAGAAGATTAATATCAGTCATTATCAATATTTCCCAAGCTTCCCTTTCCCCATGTCCTCCTTAGCCATATTCTCTTATTTTCCCCCCCCCATCCCCCCTTCCCCCCCCCCTCTTCCCCTCCCTCAGCCCTGGCCCTTCCCAAATCTCCCACAGGGGCTGGACTCCGAAGATAGACTCAACAAGTCCTAGCCAGGGCATAATTGTGGAATGTGCGCTGCCCTCCTCCCTTCCATGAAAGCGAAAGTTAATTCTCTTTTGTTCAACTCCATTTTGACTTCTTGTGGAAAAATCACCCTATCTCAGTTCTTCTCTTTCTTCAGTTTTTGTTGTTTTTTTTGTTTCTGAACTCTAACACGTTTTGCCAAGTCAGTTAATTGATCCACACTGAGGTCTTCCAAACTGTCTCTGCCAGACGAAACGGAGCTAAGTTGACTTGCTTGGCTGTCTGGACGGGGGAGGTCTCCCCCTCCTTCCGCTCCTTCCACTTCTGCTCCTTCGCCACTTTGTTGCGTAGCATTTTTAACATCTTGTTCCGAATATCCCAGATCCAGTAACATCTTCTGCCCTTCAAATTTATTTCTAGCCGTATAACATTTCCCATCCTTAAATATCACCAATTTTACTGGGAAAGACCACGTATATCTCTGTCCCTTTGCTTGGAGAAACTTCACAATCTCCTTCATCTCTCCTCTTTCTCTTAAGGTAGCCGGAGAAAGATCATACAGAGGCCACACAGGTACCCCTTCAAATTTCAAATCTTTCACTTTCCTGAGTGCACGATAAACTTCCTCCCTTCGTGATTCTCGTACAAAACATACTAATATGTCCCGTTTTTCATTTTTACCTCTTGTAACCCAATGAACTCTTTCCATTTCCCCTTGATCTATCTGAATTCCAAGCACTGTCAGCCAATTTGCCAATTTGGCTCTCATATCCTCCTTAAGAGTAGAGGGGAAATTTCTCAAACGTAAATTCCTTCTTCTTTGTCTGTCCTCCAAGTTATTCAAACGGGCCGCACAGTCATTAATCACCTTTTTTACTGACTCCTTTATTGTTATTTTGTAGTATTGTCCCCAGTGCATATCACTGCAGCTCAACATTGTTGTTAAACATATACCTACCCTGTTTCCCTAAAAATAAGACAGGGTCTTACATTAACTTTTGTTCTGAAAGTTGTGTTTAGGGATTATTTTCAGGGGATGTCTTATATAACACTTATATAAGGATTATATTTTGAGGATCCTCAAAATATTATGCTAGGGCTTATTTTGGGGGTCTTATTTTTAGGGAAACAGTATATTATTTAATAACTTAATTATGTAATTTAATTTAAATATATCATGCTTTGGATTAAATTGTTCTGGAACCTTTGTGCTTTGCTTAGCCTGTTTTGGTTCAAGTTTGCAGATGGTTTAATCCAGCTTAGGTCTGTCCTACAACCAGAATGAGAAGCATCCAGCTTGTTTCATGCACCAGTTGATACAGCTGCCCAGCTCCCACACTGTCAATAATTTTGTTCAAGAATGTAGGCACCAGCAAGGTGGTTTGACAGCACCTCTGGATCTAGAGAGGCCTGAGAGTTCTGACCACCAGCACCTTAATTCATGTCTGATAGACTGATTGATGTGTTTGCTTTTATCAAAAAGACATTTATGTATTCAAACTTTACTGCTGAGCAATGATTCTCTACATACTTTTAAAGCCCAAAATAAATGTCAGCAAACTGAAAAGTCACCCAGATGTTCTAGAAGATGTGAAAGACAATCCAGAAAGTTGCAATATTCCCCACACATTAAGAATCTGCTGAAGTTATAACTTCAAAACAATGACCTTGCATGCATGAATTAAGAACTTCCAAATGAATTTCAAGCTTGCATTTCAGTGCATTTCAGACATTTCACAGATGTGGAGCATGTCTTTTTGGTTTGTCCTCTGCAGGAGAGAAGGGCTTTTTTGTTGAGATTTTTCCTGCCCTCTTGTATTTTTATTAGCTACTGTTATCTATACTTACAGATTAATAAAATGTAGGCTTGACTCAATCAGATGTACACAAAGTTATAGTTGTAAGGATTTGTAAGTAAAACGTTATTAATTTTAAAAAGTTTGAACTAAACTGTCATTTGATCCCACAGTTTACATTTATTTTTCTCTTTACCCATATAAGTATGTGGGATGACAAGGAATGTGTGAATGCAAATTGTGCTAATTAAAGGAAAGGAACCTCATACAGAAAATATGGAGCACACATCTAAACACATTATATATACACAAATCAGGGCATCAGGAATGCGGCTCTAAAATGCACCCACTGCTTTTCAAGCAAATTTCCAACAAATTAAGGTCTTGCAAACTTTCATTTTGTCGATAATGAACACTCTGCTGCTAAGCAATTGTTGACATGCCTGAACCACATGCTTTAATAGAATTTTTATGGGAAATAATGGTTGGTCTGAGAGCTAGCACTGATTAGCTCATATGCCCAGCACTGTGTTAATAGCTAATAATGCCACCATTAACCTCTGTCCCCACAGTCATGTGGATAATTCATGTTAAATGGACAGAATATGCTCAAATTCAACAATATGAACTGCAGACTATATGCAGAAAGAATGTATACGCACAGGGATAAGTTCATCTGTAAGGCTTTATTCACATGAGCACTGAAAGTGAAAGAAAAAATAATACCATAAATTGCTATATCATTTGACATTGTGTAATACTATATCATTTTAAATAAATGAATAAATGAACAATAATAACACCCCCTTCTTCACTGGGTCTTATTCCAGATTTATATCCCAGAATAAGGGCCTGCCAGCCACAAGCTAGTACAGACTAAAACAGCACCCCCACAACCTGCCATACTTTGTTGTAATCTACTCTAGGGGTGTGCACAAATGCAATTTTTGGGATTTGATGTGAATTGAATATTTAAAAATTCGATTTGATTTGACTGTTTAAAGTTTGAATTTAACCAAATTCTGTTCGAATTAAGCAAATTTGAATCTATTTGCTTAAATTTTTCATTCAAATTTGCACTTACGAATGTTGACAACATTCATAGATCCCTGTACACATCTTCCCCAGGTCACATACACATCCATATGCATCTTGTAGTTATCCTGTATGCAACCCGTTTCATCCCACACTGATCTGTAAAATGTGCACACATGTGGGAAAGATGTGGATCTTCAAGTACACATCATGTACATACGCGTACACATACGAATGTCTGAATAATTCGAACAAATAGATCCAAAATTTGAAATTTGAATCAAAGCTTTAAATTTGAATTTAAGGACATTTGAACTGAATTCGAATGTCAAAATTCAGTTGATTTGATCAAAATTTGAATGCATTTGAATATTCATGCACATTCCTAATCTGCACTAGCATGTAATTGGCAGAGCCCTATTCCAAAATATAATCCATAATGAGGCCTAGTATAGAAAGGCCAAAGTAGATGCATGACTAAGGTTTAGTATAGCTCAACCATTTGGGTAGGCAAGTGGTCCATTTCAAATATAGCTGCTATGATTATGGATGGAAGAGGGGTCTTTTCACAAATGTTCTATTACGCAAAATCACTTTGCCATTTTCACCATTATGGCTGCTGCTTTTAGCAATCAGTTGATGCTGATATATATATATATATATTTTTAAAAGGAGTTGAAACCACAGAGAGTTCTGTAGCACTTTAAAGAGTCACTCATTTCATTAAGATATAGGTGTTTCTGATCCACAGTCCACTTCACTGAGAATTTTGTTAGCTAGGCAATACATTAATGCAAGTGGTTCCTGCAACATTAATGTCATACTGGCTTTGGAATTTCTGGTGTCAGTTTTAGGATTATTTACAAGGTATCGATGAGGAGGATGAAGAAGATGAATTGATAGGTATCTCTCTTCTCCTGCTTCAGCTCTATGTTGCAAATTGGCCCTCTGATTTTAAAATGCTTCTGAGTAGCAATCCATCTACTGAAGAGCAAAGTATGGTTCAGTAACATGCCAGCTCTTTATTGAGATTTATATCCCACTCTGTATCACAAGGTCTCATGGTAGGTTGCAACAAAATACATGATTTTTTTTTAAAAAAAGCTAACACAGATTTATGTAAATTAAATTTAGAATTATACTAAACATGACAGCTTGCTCAATTTAACTAAAAGCTTGGGTAAAAAGGTGTGTGTCTTCACAAAATACCTAAAATGTACAGTATATAGTGAAGATGTTTGAGGCACCTCAGTGGAAAGTCTCTCCTATAATCTGGGGACTACCATCCCTTTAATTTTTGAAAGTGCTTGAAAGAGGGCCTCCGTAGAAGATCTTAGGACATGGATGGATCTGTAGGGGAGGAATTGTTCCTTTAGATTGTTGGGGTCTAAGCCATTTAGGAACTTACAGATTATAGTTAACATCTAGAATCGGGCTCAGTAGCAAACTGGTAGTCACCACAGTTCTTTGAGAACTAACAGCTAGTAAGAAGGGTTAAGTTATAAGATTTGACTCAAAAGTGCCATTTTATCAACTTTCCAGGGAACGGAGTTAGTAGAGTAGCAATACCTGACAGAAATTATTGTTAGGAAACTGCTAGAGCAGTAGTTTGAGGAAAGCCTTCTTTTTTTAGGAATTAGTTGTGCCCTGGGAGGGAGGGAGGAGAATTCTGTCTTTTGTTTGTGTCCATGAATGGGGCCTAACAAGGTAGATGGCTACTGTAAGAAAGTCTAGCTTTTCTACTAATATTGAGATTGTCTCCTGATCTTTTCCTTCTTTTGTTCCAGTATGCTATGTATGTAAATACATCTATTTTTAAGATTTTCAAAGTTCTGGGTCACCTGCAAGCCTTCTAAAATTTCAAAGTGAAAAGCTGGAAGCAGGAGGAGGTAGCTGGCTATCTTTAGGGGATCCAGAGTTCTATCACTTCTAATGTTTCCTAGCATATTCTTCTGGATGGTGAGAAAATTAAGAGTCTGAATGTGACATCTGCATTGAAAAATGCAGCCATGAAAATATCAGCCATGAAAAATGGCACTCATAATTGTTGGGATTCTGACAGTTAACTCTTTCCTTCCCTAATGCAATCCCAACCCAAACCACAAGTTGGGAGTGAAGTTCCTCTTGCTACTGGTGAATGCAGAACCAATATTTACATTTTTCAAGCATATTTAAAGCAAAACAAAAACAAAGACCAAAGAACATTTTCAATCTCACATGTACTTCAGACTAAGAGATAAACACAAATAAGACATACTTGGAAAACATATAAGAAAAAGAATAGTAAATCCAATGTTGATTTTTGTACCCACTAATTGGTACTTAATGGGTACTTCTAGTGACAGTGGAAAAACAACCCATGACAGGTCCTGCTTCCCATCACATTTTGATCTTACTGGATGACAAGTAGACCAAGCTAGGGCACCCAAAATGGTCCCCTAGCCTGGTTTTGTTTTAGACTTCAACATCAAGGTCCACAACCATCCGAGTGGCAGAATACTGGACCATGGAGACATGCAGGAGCATGACCCCATGGTCTGGTATATTATGGGTGACATTTTCAGTGCTTCTCCAAGAAGCACCACTGAAAGTAGGTCCTTTCTGAAAATGTCCCCCACCAGAAACTTTAAAGACTGGGAACATTCAATCAGATTCTTGATACTGCTTCCAAGGTCTCTCTAATGGCAGAGAATGGGCCTGGAGTAAGACGGGTCATCCAAATGCAGACAGGCCTGTCCAATTCCAGTAGCAACCAATCTCAGTGTGGGACAGGTTGCTTGTTCCAGGACAGGACATCCCACCCTAGGCTGAAACAGGGGAGGTGAGTGTGGAAAGACCCAAAGGGACCAGATGCACAGCAGATGGGTGAATTAAGTAAAACAGCATGTTGGTAAATTATGGGAAGGAGAGCTGTGGAAGAAACTCAGGAAGACCTTTGCCAAGTCAGTGGACTGAAAATCGTTGTAGCTGATAATGATTAATGTGAGAATGTGCAAAGGGAAGAATATGCCTCCTCTTCTACAGCAAGAACTCTGTTAATTCCTGAAGTGCACTGATAACCATAAAAATGGGGGAAATGGCATTGATCACATGAGGTTATAAGTTCAGTTTCTATTATATCCAGCTGGTGCTAGAATCATTTTAGTCTGATACCCTGGTGGACTTGTACCAGTCAATTGCTGGGGTTAGCTCAGCTATGATATCCCAGAAGTTGGTAAACATCCGTTTATTTACTGAGTTTGAAGTATTTTTACATGGCTTTTCATTGTAAAATCTTGAAGTGGTTTACAATAAAAGCAGATAAAATAATACATTGCATGAAAACATAATAAGATTAGTGGAAGTTCTCAGGAGGCAGAAGGTAGACTCTTTCATGCATACTAACATCCCACATATTCCTTGTCTTATGCTCTTTTGCTATTACAGTATTTATAAAGTGGAGACATGATAAACATATCTAATCACAGATTCCTGGGTTGCATCTGTTCTACCCCAAGCAAAATGACACTAGGGAGTATAATTAAACAATGATAACCCACAACAAGTCAAGACACGGGATTCTTTAAGGGAAACAAAACATTCAAGAACAGGAATGCTTGAAAAGAAACTTTGTTCATAATGAATAATTATCATGTTGTTCAACAGAATCAAGGCTGAATGAATTGTACCAGAAATAATTCCATACCTTACCAGCATTTGTTGTCATTGGCCAAAGTGGCTGAGAAGCATGATACTGTAATTACAGTTAAGCAACATCTAGAGAGACTTAATTTGACCTTCAGAATCACCAGCAATACTAACATAGATGGACTCAAGGGGCCCTTTCATGCTTACCCTTAAGCTGTTACAAGGAAGGGATCTAGAGCCCCCCCCCTTGCACAAGGTGGGCCAGCTTAAGGGAAGACCACACCACTGGCTAGACTGCATTGAATGGAATGTAGCCAGGGGCATTTTCACACTTGCCTTCCAATCTGTGGGCCAGGAAGAATGTGTTAAAGACTAACGTTTACTAGTGTTCGCACTTGCAAATGTCAGTAAACAATAGCCTAGCCTGAACACAATGGGACACTTATCTGTGTCTGGTCACATGCTTGAACCCCAGCAGGATGCTGCCATCTTGAGTGTGGTGCCCTGCACAACTGCGTGTACATCAGTGCCATTGCTATGATGCTGCTGATGCTCTGCACAGTTGTAGACATGTCAAGGGGTTGTCAGGGCTGCCAGCAGAATTGTGAATGGTCACCAGCTGAACACTTGAAGGTAAGTTCTGGTCAAGTGGGGGAAGGGTTGGTGAGCTTGTGGTGCACAATTTCATGCACCACAGCTGGTTCACAAAGCGGCACACTTTGGTATACTGTCAAAACTGGTCCCTTGTAATCCAGAACAGAATACCATTTATTGATAAGAACAATGAAAACAGTTTATTAAAATGCACATACACTCACTTCGGGTGTTAAGAATACAATTTCAGTTCATGGTCATAAAGCTCAGATTCAAAATAATTATTTTCTCTAATGTAGATAATTTCTATATAACTCTAGGGAATCTTCAGTCATTATTTTTCCTTCCTTCTTTTGTCAGCAGCTTACATCTCCAGAGACAATACTTGGAAGAGGGAATCCCTTAATTAAGGAATGATTCCCTGATCATATTGCCATGAGGTATTTGAGCAACTTTCACTTCCCCTTCGATTTACGTTCTTTAATTCCCTAATAATGTTCAATTAATATCTATTTAGAACTTGACATTAGCTATCTGTTTTTCAAGAAAATCATATACTTCTGCCCCCTGTTTGTCTGCAACTTTTCGTCTCTTGGCTTGCATTTTTGTCCTGCAATCATTTGTTTTCTGTGGACAGAACCTATAGCAAAAGTATAATATTTAGACTTTGAGGGGAAAAAGATTGTACTTTCTTTTTGCTCATCTTTTAACAGAAACCTACTCAAAGCTTACTTACAAAGGGTGATCCTTGAATTCTGAAACACAGCAGGGCTACTATACTTCACTTTATTTGCTCTTCAATATTTTTAGCTTTCTGGCATCAAAATATTTATTCTGTTCTGGGGTGAGTTTGGCATTTCTTCTTTTCTATCTCATTACTCACCTATTGTCTTCAAATCTCTTGTGCATACATTAAAGGAGGCACTGATGCTTCTAGGAATCCTCATGGATTGCACTGCTTATAGTTCTTTGTTGTGAAAACTCAATTTATTCCTACTCCTATTTTTCAACCAGTTACTGAGCCATAAGACAGGCCCATCCTCTTTACTCATGACAGTGACTTTATTAGAGCCTTCATAAAGGAAGGGCCTTTGTCAAATGTACTTGCACTCTGCAGCAGCCTTGCAAGAACCACAATTAGGATACGAGGGCAAATAATCATTTTATATGCATACTTCATGCTTTTTTTTTCTTTTGCAAAGGATGCTGAGACTGGAGCAGATTGTCTAATTAGCCTGAACTGCAGCATGTGTGAAGAACCTTTTCAACTGACTCCATCAACTCAGCAGGTTACCCATTGGACCCTGTCAGGTAGAATCTATACTAGCTGAATACAACTTCTCTTTCCAGCAAGTCATATGAACTGGCAACCCTTTATTGACTACCTACAGAGTACAGAGGAAGGACTATCAGTTACAGGCTCTGAGGTCTAAAAGAAGAGGTAGATGGTGAGGAGAAATAATGAAAAAGAGAAGCAGAAAACTGGATATACCAAAAGAGCACCTGGAAAGTGGTTGGAAAAAAGGATGTGCACGAACATTCATAACATTAAAATTCGTATTAATTTGGCCAAATTCGGACATTTGTATTCTAATTGAATGTTGGCACATTTGAAGATTGACATTCGAATTTGAATGGAATGTTTGATATATTTGTATGAAGCTTCATATGGGATTTGTATGGGATTCATATGCATTTGTATAGGATTGAACATTTGTATTGAATTTGAATCCCACTACATTTGAAGGGGGTTTATTCAAACGAATACTAATTTTCTTGTGTTCGATTCAATATGAATTGAATACAACAACAACAACAACAAAAATCGTGCACATCCCTAGTTGGAAATCAAATATGTAATAAGTAAAACAGACTGATATGTGGTTTTAGAGAATATCAGAATGTCACTTTTACTTATTTATTTTAAATATATCTTTTTAAAAGCAAGTATAACTAATTATAAGCATGCCAACTTTAGAGGCATTCTCCAATGGATTGCTCAGTCTCATGCCACTTGGGAATACACATCAATGTTCTTCTCATATAAATGAGGCCAGTGTATGAATTCAAGAGACAAATTTCAGTGGCCTTGGTTTATTTATAAAAACTGTATCCCTGGAGAATTTGTTTGCATTCATATCGAGAAAAGAAGATAATAAATTATATCAATAGTGTCCTACTAAATAGAGAAAAGGGAGCTTTGGAATGATATGACAACTATTTGATTCCTTTTTGTCTGAAAACTGCTTCTGTTGCTACAGAGACAAATTTTCTTAACTGATTATGGTCAATGCAGAAACAATAACTTCCTGGAATGCAAAATTATTGTGGAATAGATGTTACCTTTAAACAAAGCTGGTAAAGATCAGTTTTACTCTAGTTGCATGGGGAGGGGGAGGGACTGGAACACTGGTTTGACCAAAGTTTTCTCGTGAGCTCACAATAAAAGCAAGATGCAAACTCAAGACCCCTGAACAGTTTGCTCAGACTGCTTCTGCACCACATAGTTTGGCCTGTGGATGCAGAGGCCAGTCTTGGAGCCTTTTCACACAGGGGTTTTTCGAACGCATGGAGGGCATGTCGGGACACAGCATTCGCTCTTGCGGGCGGCGGGATCCATTCCAGGCCGCCCGCAAGCGTCCCGACGTGCCCTCCACGCGTTCGAGTTTCAGAGCACTAAAAAGTGCTCTGAAACTGTCTCTGCACGTTCCGACCCATCCCAGAGAGAAAGCATTCGCATGCTCTCTCCCTATGACAGCTCGGCCCCTCCCCCGGGCTGCTCCCATTGGCTCCTATGGAGCCAGGGTGGGCAGCCGGCTGACTTCTGTCCCTGGGTTCCTGCTCGGTCCCGAACCCCAGATCGGGCTCCGGGGGTGGGCAGGAACCCCAGCCAAAAGCCCCCTACCCATACCAAGGGTCTTACCTTTTCCTGCAGGCTCCATTCTGTGTAGGAAGGCCAGGCCGTTCTGAGCACGCTCGAGGGGGCGGCCCCTCATTGGCTGGGCACCCGCCTGGCTTCCATTGCCCATCTGAGCATGTGCGGGTGCCCAGCCAATGAGGGGCCGCCCCCTCGAGCGTGCTCAGAACGGACCAGCCTTTCTACACAGAATGAAGCCTGCAGGAAAAGGTAATACCCTTTGGATGGGTAGGGGGCTTTTGGCTGGGGTTCCTGCCCACCCCCGGAGCCGGATCTGGGGTTCGGGAGCGAGCAGGAACCCAGGGACAGAAGGCAGCTGGCTGCCCACACTGGCTCCATAGGAGCCAATGGGAGCAGCTCGGGGGAGGGTCTTCCCCCCAACAGGTTGAGAACACTTTCCCGTTCGCACTGGCAGTAAGGGAACTGCTCTCAAAGTATTCCTTACCTGCCCTTGTGTGAATGGGAAAGTGTTCTCAACCCGTTCGGGGGGAAGCGTTCCGAGGCGTCTTCGCCTTAGTGTGAAAACGCCTCTGATCTGGGCCAAGACTGGAGCAGTGGACAGAAGTGTGTGCCAAGGCCATCTCCTTCACTGCAATCCATCCTGACCTGACTTCAGAGGCTGGGAATGAACGTTCCCATACCTCCAAAGCTGCAGGCTGTGGAAATTATTGCAGCATGTGGGAAATGGGCTTTTTCTGGGGGCATTGTCTGAAGCTCAGGGAAATGGTGCTGGACTGTGCATATCATTTGGACTGATTATCTGCACAGCAGATGGTTGCACAAGTCTACCATGGAGACCACTCAGGTTTACCAAAGAGAATAACAGGGACAAAAATAAAATGAAAGTCTAAAATTAAAATAAAAATCACATCCTATAAATGATAATAGAAGCACAGGTGAAAAAAAACTTTTTAACTATTATTTTCAAGGCATCAAGCAAAGGTGCTGCCTGTATCTCAGATGGCAAAGAGTCCCAGAGAATGAGGTTTGCAGCCCAAAAGGCTCCGTTCCTGGCCCTGACTCCAGATATCTCATGAGGGCGAGGGATTTTAACTTTTAAGGAAGGAGCCAGGTGCACAGCTCAAGTACTAATTGGATTGCTACTAACAGTCAAAATGTTTTAACACTTGGAAGCAAATGGTTGGCCAGTGCAATGGTCCAAGTGTCTTATTTCCTGTAGTTAGCAAACAAATGGGCCACTTGTTTGGGCTAATTGAAACTTCCAACTTATTTTCAAAAGCAATCCTAGTATGGATGTAAAAATTAATTGCACTTCTTATTAAATGTAAAACTTCAGCTTGAATGCATACAGCGAGATGTTTGTCATTACCAGGCTAGACCCTGAGCTTTTCCCTCCAAGTTAACGCCTGCCTGCCTGTGGTCTTTATCTTATCTTTTGACTACAGATGGCAGGCAAAGAAGGCAGAAGAAAATTTACACTTACAAAACTAGTCAGCAACGGGGCGTGGTTATGAGAATTAGATGAAATAAAGAACTTTAATTAATGCAATTTGCTTCTGTATTACCCTGCTTGCGTTAAGTTAGAACTTTAATATCAGAGTAAAAATGTAAATATAATGGTACTCTCTACCATTAATAGGGAATAATCTAACAGCTAAAAAGTTGTTTGCACCTCCCTTTCTCTGTCTTGTAGGATTTTATTTATTTATTATTTATTTATTTGTTCAATTTCTATGCCGCTCCTCTCCGAAGACTCGGAGCGGCTTACAACAAGTCAAAATATCAGACAGATTAAAACAATAACAATTAAAAGCAAAACAGTAACATCAATTAGCCCAAACAGTTTCAATTAGCCCAAACAGCTGTCCTGTAGGATACGCCTACAAGACAGCTAAAACACCTCTTGAGTGCCTTATCATTAAACACAGACAAAGACTAGGCGCTAATTATTAGTGAGGTGTAAAATATTTGGTACTTTAGCTTCAAGAAACTCAAGGCTAGCAGAGTGACAGAAGAGAGGGGCCCTTTCCGCACTTGGCCTTATTCTGGGATATATCTCAGGATCAGGGTCTCTTATCTGCATGTTATTGCAGACTACAGCAGGTCCTAGTGAGACTTGCCATAGTCTGTATTAGCATGTGGACAAGAGACCCCTATCCTGAGATATATCCCAGAATAAGGCCAAGTGCGGAAGCAGCCAGGCTGTCCAAATTAAGAGCAAGACTACCAAGACAGAAAAGATATTTTTCTTTGAGCAAGAATTATAGTATAAATGCTTGCAATATATTGATAGTAAGCAAAACTAATAAGAAGAGATAAAAGTTGTTTTCAGCTCTCTCTCTCTCTTGCTCTCCTTTTGCTTATGCCAGAAGTTCCTTATCTCTTGAAACATGTTTTCATGTATAGAAAACTGGGGCAGGACATAAGTTCTGGCCCTGTCTCCACCCAGCTGCTGTGCATTGAGAATAATATTAATTTGAGTGTTTTTATCTGATGATGAAGGAGAGACACACCTATCTGTAATTTTGTATAAAAGACTGTTAACCGAAGTGGGGGGCACGCAGCACCTTTGGGTGTGCATCCCTGCAGATAAAAATGTAATAAACATTGCTGATTCTTTCCTGGAACAATCCTGTCTCATGCACCATTATTGGGGACCCTTCTGGGGTCACCTGACGCTTTCACTAGGTTGGTTGCGTTGCAGAATCCAAATATGAGATAGCAAGAGCCAGAGCCATTGAATCAAGTGTCTGTTTTGGTAAAAATGGAGCTGCTGCACTCAAAGTTGTGCAAAAGCCCCCCCTCACTACTAAATCTACCTGTTGTTCAAATGGATTTATCTATAAATAATACAAGACAAAGGAAGGAGTTTCCCTTGCAGTCTTATATCTTTATGAGAACTAACAGTAGAACTAACTTTGCTGATGCCTTTCTGCATTGACCCATAGTCTGGGCCAGTGCAAGGCCTAGCCCTTTTCTGGATCCCCTCTTCAGCACTCTGGAGCAGAAAAGAGAGGCCCCACCCCCTGCTTAGGCTGCTCTAACTGTTCTGGATGGAGAGTAGCAGGATACCATTAGACTGGTGGTCTAGGGGCCCTTGGAATAGAATGGGGAGGCATACAGAAGGGCAGTAGGGGTGTGGCCAAATGCAGTTTTCAAATTTGATTCATAATGAATCAAATATTTAAAAATCCAAATGTATCCAAAGAACAAAAAAAGAATGTTCGATACAAATACATTTGTATGTATTTGCATGAATAATTTGGACATTCGTATCTGTACAGTACATACGCATCTCATACATACCTGTAGGCATCCTGTAAGCATCCATACGCTTACATCCTATACAGATGCATAGGGATGTATACTGTATGGGTATGTACAAGATGTATACATGTACGAGGTGCATATGTACCCATACAGATACGAATGTCCAAATTATTTGTACAAATAACTTGAGATATTGTCATTCATTCAAATTTGGAAATTCAAATATCTGAACAATCAGTTAGTATATGAATGTCCAAATTCATACAAATTCGTAAGAATAATGAATATTTGAAATATTAGTGCACATCCTTAAAGGACACATATCTTTACGTTTCCATTTATTAGGGGAACCTACTTGAGCGTTGCACCAAATTGTGGCACCAAAATGGGTTCCTCTAGAGCACCAATGACAGAAACTTTAGTTCCTAGCCATTGGAGACCTCAGAAGTTGGCTCCAAAGATCACACCATTGCCAGAGGTGGAGCAGGCAATGGAAGGGCATGTTCTTGGACAGTGTACGACTCCTGCCACTAGAACACCTCCAGGCTGTCCCAGTCCTGCTGGACTCAGCAAGGAAGATAAATGAGGAGACAGCACATGAAAATGGAGGAAAGACGCTGGGGGAAACCAATAGCTTAAACTTTAGTCCTGACTGTAGGAAGCTTGATACATCCCAGAACATGGCAGTCCCTCTACCTTCTGTCTTTCTCAGACCTCCTTAGGACCACTTCATGGGTCAAGATGCAAAATGAAATTGGCCATCCTAAAGTAGGCAATGGCCAAATATTAATTTACACAGAACTGAACAGAAATCTCATTGAGTTCAAAAAGGTTTTGGGTTTTTCACTCACTGAGGCAACAGTAAACATTTTACCTCAGAGAATTTCAAGCAATTATTTCTCTATTAGATAGGCTCAGTTTCTGAATCTTTAAATAACACTTTTTATATTGGCAATAAGTTTTAACTAGTTTTTAATGAACAATAAAGGAATATTTCTAAGCACAGTTATTTGTTTGTGAGCTGTTTCTTCTCAAATTCAAGAACAATAGAAGTATGAGTGCTTTTCCTTCCTCCCTTGGACAGAAAGATCACCTTAAGTAGCAGTGAGTTATGGAATGGAAACAAAAGTATAGTTTCAAAAGGAATTAACGTCCCTAAATTTTGCTTGTTCTACTGTTGGTAGACATAGCAGATTAAAATGCAACCACCTTCCAAGTCAGCTTCCAAGCCAGCTTGAGAGCGTTTTACATCACTACACCCAGCTGCAACTTCCAAGCCAGCTTGAGAGCGTTTTATAGCACCATGCCCAGCTGCTGCAAGTGTAAGGGGAGGAAGGAGGAAGAGCCAGCCGGCAACCACCTTCCAAGTCAGCTTCCAAGCCAGCTTGAGAGCGTTTTACATCACTACACTCAGCTGCAAGTATAACTGAGGGAAGGGATGAGAAAGGAAGACTAGCCTGCCTCCAGCCAGTTTTTATTATTATTATTATATTTGTTATTATATAATATATTATTTGTTATAATATGCTATATATTTTGATTTATGTAAACTGCCATTGGTAAAATTTGTTTTTGACTTAAGTTGTTGATTATATTTGCTGTATTTTTCTTTTTTTTGGATGTGGTGATTGTATTTTGCTTTGTATTTGGTTTCCATTCATTGTAAACCGCCTTGGGTGAATGTTTCTTTTGGAAAGGCGGCATATAAATAAAAAATGGAATGGAATGGAATGGAAATGCAATTTGGAGAGATCAAAGATGTACTCTTCACTGAAAGCTCAGAACTTCTTCATTATCCTTGCAGAGGTGTCCTATAAGTCACAGTTGTCCTTAAGGGAGTGGTTCTAAAACCACTGATAGTATTGGATTAATCAACCATATTCATTATTTTAGCCTTGCCTCCCTGTGGATGGGAATAATTTAAAAGCCAGTGCCAGCATTAATATATATAAAATGAATGAATGAATGAATAACCCATATTAGCAGTCCATTGCTCAACCACATTGTTTCCTACTTGCTGATGGTGGATATGTAGTGTCAGGCTGGGTATGCCATTGGTGAATAGTAACTTAGGGTGTTTTTCCACCGGGCTCCTTTAATCCAGATCTAAGAAGATCCAGATCTAGGGTGTTTCCATGGGTGGTCTAGCACCCAATAGCAATGGGTACTAGCCTCCCTGCTGTGGAAACACTGGAGCACCCATTTGGAAATCCAGATCTACCTATGAGGGGTCTGCCTGTCAGCTCAGGTGTTTGGGGGGACAGGGGGTGCAATCTCCAAAGTGGCTCCAAAGTCACTTCGAAGTCACTTCGAAGTCTGTGCAAAATAGCTCTGGAGCGTCTTTGAAGTCTGTGCTGATCTTCGGAGTAAACTTTTAGAAGCATCCTGCTTATCTTTCAGCAACAGTGGACCTTTTTGCACCTTTGCTTCTTGGGGAGAAGCTCCCTGGGAAGTGAAGATGGGGGAAGAGTTCCAGCATCTACATTTTGGATCCTTGCTCTCTCCCTAACCTCACCAGTGCTTTACTAAGTGGTGTTGAGGTGTGAATTACCACCATTATGGCAGTGATTGGAGAACCACAGCCATGATGCCATTGTGCCTGCATGGTGCAGTTGCCATACAGTAGTGAGGGGATGACATGGCACTAACAACAACTCTGCCATCCCTCCCCAGGCCCCCTTCAAACCTCTCCCTGCAGGGAGCAGTGTGAATGCATCCATGCCTAGCTGCAGAAAGCATAGAACACACACTCTGGAAGAGGTACTGCATGTGAATTTGTCATTATCATTTGTCAAAACTTTTAACTGTAGAACTGGTGAGAACTGGTGCAACAAAACCAGGAAGGAATATAGATGAGGCTAGGCTCTGATTTCAGCGCCTTTTGCCTGGGGTTGCATTTTGACCTGTGGATTCTTCTTTCCTAGCATCTCTGATACTGATTTTCTGTATGATGCTGAATTCACTTGTGGAAAAAGCAGCATCTCAAAAGCACGTTAGAGACAGTAGTGTGTGGCACTTATGTTTTTATCCCATCTCAAACCCACCTGTTCTAGCACAGAATGCTAATGAAAATAGAGGGCCAAGAAACAGGTGGGTTTTGGGCTCATGCTTTGGGAAACTGTGACCTAGTATTCCCCCACTCCATTTAAGTATATGTATTGCTTTTTCAAGTTTACAATATTCCAATATAAAGACAAATCTATACATGATGGTATGTGCTGTTTTTAGCAATTTAACCTCCCCACCCACCCCCAAAACCATTTATCATACATTGGGAAATTTTCTTGCAATTCCATTTTCCAGCTCTCATCTCCTTTTAATTGCTTCATATAATTCCATGCTCACATATATTTGTCATTTTTCATTTAATAAATCAAACTCCATCGAATCTATAACATACTGAGTCCAGTTCTACAAGGCCTAGTATTTCCCCCTTAATACTATTAGTTTATGTGTACTTCTTACTGCTTCCTTCAAGCTTATAATAACAATCTAGTAGCACATTTTAGAAAAAAGCTTTTAAGTAGCAAGCAAATTTTGGAAGTATGCTGATACCACCTAAAGAATCACTTCTGGAACAAAGTTGAGGTTGAAGTTGGCATCCGGCTTCTTTTCTTTTCTTTTTAACCAGTTATGTTTGATCAGTTGCCATTGGTAGAATCACACAGCTTGATGGTCACCGTAACTGCAAATATCTGTAGAAAAAGTAAGGTGGAGTGCTGACAAAAAATGACTGCATAATTTTTAGCCTGCAAAAGAAGACGTCAACTTCTTTGGGTTTTTCTGCACTGAATCTTGAATGTCTGGATCTTTGAGATGAGGTCTTCCCTGACAACTGGATCTTGAAGATCTGGATCTTCAGAAGAACCCCCTGTGTCTGCATGGGCCCTCTAGCACCCAAATGGAATGGGTGCTCAGAGGAGAGCCGTGAGGACGCATACCATGCCTCAGGCCCTGATCAGGCCTCAGGAGGACATGCTGCTGCTGCCTCTTCTCCTTGGGGGCATGGTAACGGCAGTGTGGCTACCTCCACCATGCCCCTGAGGTGACGATCACTCTGCTGTAACCTGGAGCAGTGGAGGCAGGTGGGGGGGAGATGGTGATCTGCATTGCCATCCCTCCTGAGCCAGCTGCAATGGGGGAAGTGGAGGCAGTGGCCAGCCTCCCAGCCCTGATGGCCCCCCAAATCAGCCCCCATGCCCCCTGTCCCGATGATGGCTGAGGGCCATCAGGGTGGGGTGTGTGGATCATGGCTACCTGCTCCCCCTGCAGCCTCCTCCTCCCACCTCCTCCTCCCTAGAGGCAAAACAGCCTTCTGGGGTGGGGATCTGGCAGTGGCAGTGGCAGTGGAGGTGGTGACAATGCATGACTGCCATTGTTACCTCCTCTGCCACTGCCAGATCCCCCCCCCCCCAAGAAGGCTTGCCTCTAGGAAGGATGCAGGAGGCAGAGACTTCGGGGAGAGAAGGCAGCTATGCTCCCTGTCCCAATGATGGCTGCGGGCCGTCAGGGCAGGATGGTGGTGGATTGAGGCTGCCTGCTCCCCCCACCTCCTCCTCCTCCTCCTGGGAGCATGGAGCTGGCAGAGGAGAAGGAGATAATGGCAGCCTCCTTCACCGCACCCCCACCCCTCTCATGTGGCTGCTCCATCAATGGGGCATTGATTGCAGGCAGGGGGTGGAGGCAATCCTCAGCCGCCTCCTGCCATGGATGCCCCATCACTGGAGGGGAGCAGCCACAGGGAGGCTGGCAGGGAGGCTGCATTCACCACCTTTGCTCCTCTCAGCAATGGAGCTTAGATGGCAGTGGGGGTTGCCTCCACCCCTGCCTGCCATCAATGCCCCATTGCTGGAGAAGAGTACCCACAGGGGGGCAACCCCTGCCCCCCATGGCTGCTCCAGTAAAGGGGCTTGGATGGCAGGCAGGGGCGGAGGCAACCCCCCACCAATGCCTGCCTTTGAAGCCCCACTGCTAGAGCAGCTACACAGGAGGGGAGCAGGGGCTTGCTGCCTCTGACACACAATCATCACCTCCCAGCCACTCCGGGTGATGGTTGAGCAATCCAACAGCGCCACCCTCTAGGAGAAGCATGACTTTGTAACTGCTGCTACGAAGCCTGTGCTGGACTCCTTTGCAGCTATGGGGGCCATACATGCCTCTGTAGATGTCAGCTCCTGTGTGGCCCACCCGGAGAACCCTATCTGCATAGTAAGTCATGAGGATGGGTGATCTATAATCTGGTCTTCAGACTGGACTGTAGACCCAATTATCAAGGTTTTCCGGAAATCTGGATCTAGGGCCCTGAAGACCCCATTAGGGCCAGAAATGAGAGGCCGTCGTGTGGAAGACGCCTTCCTCATCCAGTCCTATTGGGGTCCCCTGTGCAGAAGGGTCTTTTGAGATCCCTTCCGTAAGGGTCCCTAATGGGTTCGTAATTGAGTCTTGAGGTCCCGTGAGGAAACACCCATAATCTCGTAAGTTGGTTTTGTTCAGCTCTAGGTATTCTATTACAGGAACTCACTACTACTACTACCGCTGCCGCTGCTGCTGCCACTTTTTATCCCACCCTATACCCAAGGGTTTCAGGGAAGATTTCAACGTATGAACTCAACACCACTATCATCTCTACTCCATTCATCCCTGGGATTTACTCTACATCCAAGGTTTGTCTTGATTGTAAGAACACCTCCAGGATTAGGGGAAATTCACATCTTTTTTTTTTTAAACTGCTTTTACAGGCATATTGTCTTGCTGTTGAAAATCTTACAATACAATACTACCAAGCCTAGTAAAATCAAGCTGCTGCTTCTTCCCCACCCCTTTTAAAAAGAAACTACAAATGCACTGATGCATGTATGTGCAGTGATATTTGTGGGGAAAGCATGCACTGACCTTTCGAGAATGTATGGATCGTATGTCTTGACGCGTCAACAGTATGCCACAGTCATCCATATGTCGGCCTTTGCTGCAGTAGCCCAATCCACTTTGCACCCTGTAGAAGTGTCTGAAAGATGTTTGCCAGATGTACCTGCCGTGCTCTGAAACTCCATCGCTTAGAATGGAACACCCATTTGAGTTGAAAATGATGTTGTAGGAATTCCAGCAGAGAAAAGGTTAATTCATTTTTCATGACATGGCTGGCTCCCGTGGCTTTATCATTTGCTTGTTAACATTTATCTTTATTGAATGCCACCTTCAGGAGACACATGATCAATGTGAGTATCGCCGCCACAATCTCTTTGCCTTCACGGCTCTTTCATGCCTCTTTTGGAGCTGTGGGAAGGCAGTGGAATTTATTCAACAGCCATACTGAAAATAATCCCTGGCCTATTGGATGATTGGAATGTACAAAACTGTTCTTGAAAGGCCAGCAATTCCTTTGAGATGTCGGTTGTATGTTTACTCTAAAAAGACAAAGTTTACAAACATTTGTTTTTCCTATCTTTAAAACCAAAGAGGGTTTAAAATTCAGTTTGCCTTTAAATGTTTTGAATTTTCCCTAATGCTCTTTCCCACTTGTACTGAATATTTAAAAACATGCAAATTGGTAGCAGACGTAAGCAGCAGGGGAAGCCCTTCTTGGAGTTCTGCCAAATGTCATAGCCTTGTCTGTGTTGGCACTCTATTTGTGGAATTCTTTCTGGTTGAGGTGTGTCTGATGTTACTGCAGTCTGGTTTGCAGTGCTAATTAAGAACATGAGAATGTAAGAGGAGCCCTGCTAGATCAGCCCTGCTCCATGCCTTAACCAACGTTACCTAATTACTTACCTGAAGCATCCAGCGGTATGACCATTTGCTCTTGCTGGCACTCTGGGGTTGCTTGAGGTCCCACACAAGCACACTGGGACCTCAGACAGCCATAGATGCAACTGTGCATGTGCAGAGCATCAGCATTGTCAAGGCAATGGAACTGATGCACACACAGCCACAGAGGCACCACTGCCAAAATGGCAGCGCCCAGAAAAGGACCAGGCCCCAGGATTGAATAAGGTGAGTATCCAATCCCAGGGAGAGGAAGTGGGTGAAGTTGACTAGTGCTCAAGTGTAAGTACTAGTCAACGTTGGGTCATTAGGCTCTTTTCCCATCCAGTGGACAGGAAGGGTAATGTGAAAATGCCTCAGGTTACAACCCATCATCCCCAGCTTCCTGTCTCATACAGTGGCCCACTAATTGGTTCTGGATATTTGCCAACAGAAAACAAAGGCAAAAAATTTCATCAGCTCTCAATTCCCTGGAAATGACAACTGCCTTTCTCTCCAAGTTGGAGGCAGTATCCAGGCACCACTTCTAGTAGGAATTGATGTACCTGTTCTCCATGAATGTGTCTAACCTTTTCTAAAAACTATCTGAGTTGGTTGCTGTCACCACCTCTTCTGGTATTAAATGGTTGTCTGAGTGAAAAAATACACCCCCTTGTCAGCCCTAAATCTCCTGTTTCATTGAGAGTCCACTGATTTTAATGTTGTGTGATAGGGAAAATATATATATTTTGTATCCAATTTTTCTACACCACGTGATTTTATATACTTCAGTCAGGTCACCTATTAAACACTTTCTTTCAAGGCTGTAAAGGCCTAGACATTGCAGGCTGGTTTCATAAGGGAAGTGTTCCAGCCTCTTGATCATTCTGGTTGCTCTTTCCTGCACTTTTTTCTGCAATATCCTTTCTGAGGTAGGGAATCCAGAATTATGCACGATATACCAAGTGTTCACAATAACCCCTATCAGCTAATAATTGGGATTCTTTGCCCCAATGTCCACCGCTAAGATTAAAGAGCATTTGTCAATTCATTGCCCACTCACCCAATGGCAAGAGATCCCTTTAGAGCACTCTGCAATCTCCTTCAGTTTTTACCACCATGAACAATTTAGTGTCATCAGCAAACTTTGCTATCTCATTGCTTATCCCTATTTCTAGATTACTTTTGAATTAATTAAAAAGTATAGGTCCCACTACTGAAACTTGGAGGATCCCACTTTTTCTCACCTCCTTATAAATCTCTGGGTGCCTCCTGACATGCTTAAAAATTTGCAGTCCCTGCACAGTGGAGGGTCATGGTGAGCATCTGCCACACTTCTCTGCTGCATCGACGATGAACTCCCCTCCCTAACTTCCCACTCTGCTCATCCCCTGAAACCTTCCACCATGCCCCTCTACCATGTCAATACTGAGCAGCTCCCCTCCTTCTTCACCCCTCTCCTCTCCTCTCCTCACCACACCACACCTGTATGGGGTCTGTTTGCCTCTCTCACTCACTAAGGTAAAGGTAGGGGTGGGGTAAATGGCAGACAAAGTGACTAGGGGGTGCATACTTGAATAGAGCTGGGTTTGTAGAGAGGTCACAGCAGCCTTGACTTCTAACCACCTAAAAATTGACTTCCCTAATTGTGACATAACTGGTGAAGTGTTCTGATGCTGCAAAGGAACAGCGCATCTGGAGATACCCTCTATTTCCTGTCCTTTAACCAGTTACCAATCCAGGACAGGACTTGTCCACTTATTCCATGAATGATTAGTTTATTCAGGAACCTTTGATGAAGGCTTTGGCAATTTCTGCATTTACCACACTTTATCCATGGGTGTTTTTCCACTGGTACACAGTACCCATTTCACAACTTCGGAGGGATTTTGGAGGGACTTCAGAGGGACTTCAGAGATTGCACCCCCTGTCCCCCAAAACACCTGGGGTGGCAGGCAGACCCCTTGTGGGTCAATCTGAATTTGCAAACAGGTGCTCTGGTGTTTCCACACCAGGGAGGCTAGCACCCGTTGCTATTGGGTGCTAGACCACCCATGGAAACACATTGGATACTTCCCTTAATCCAGATGTACTATCTGGATTAAGGGAAGTACCCATTCCTTAGATCCGGATCTTCTTAGATCCGGATTAAAGGAGCGCAGTGGAAAAACACCCCATATTAGGGAATCTGGATTAGCTAGATCATAGACATCAACGACTGAATTACCTTTATTTACATGTTTATTAGCTGTCATCATTTATCCTTCCAGAAGCCATGCTGATTTTATTTTCAGCAGTGCTTGTTTTTCTCTGTGTGCACTAATTATATCCTTAATTATGTTTTCCATCACTTTACCTAGTGTTAAGATGACTGGTTTTTAATTTCCTTTTTTACCCCTAGGTCCTTTAAAAAAAAAGACCTCCAGTTTTCAGGCACAGAACCTGATGTTAGAGAAAGATTATATAATTTGGCTTGAAGATCAGCAATTTCACATTTAGGTTTTTAAAGAACTCTTATGGTTTTAATATGTTTAATATGTTATATTTTTAATGTGTTCATTTTATATGTTGTAGCCCACCCCGAGACCTTCGGGTATAGGGCAGGATAAAAATTCAAATAGATAATAAATAAATAAATAAATATCTTGTCTGGGTTATTTGTCAGCATTTAGTTTATTAAGACAAGCAAGGTTGTTCTCCCTGGTTACCTCCATCCAATTTAATTTTTTTCTGACTCTTTTCTTCAGTATGTAGGCTCAGTTGCAGGCATGTGATTCTTTGTCTTCCTCAGTAAAAACAGAGACAAAGAATTCATTTAGGCTTCCTGCAATCTCTGTGTCCTCTTTAATTGTTCCTTTCTGCCCATTGTCATCTAATGGTCCAATCCTGGTGGGATTCATACTTCCAATACACTTAAAGAAGTTCTTATTATTCCTTTTGATGTTTTTAGGAACATGCTCCTCAAAATTCTTCTTAGCATTCTTGATTTCTGCCTTGCATTTGTTCTGCCAGAATTTATGTTCCTTCCTGTTCTACTTAGAAATGCATGTCTCTTGAGGAGAAGTGAGGAAGATGTGCCAGTTGGGGTTCTTTTGATATTGATAGGGGTTACAGTATATTATTATTATTTTAGCATAACTGAGGAGAACCTTTCCAGGATTCTAGCTTTCTCTTGAGACTTATCAGACTGCAGGAGAAGGACAATTTTGTTCTCTTTTCATTGATGTGAATACTGGCATGTGCTGCCTGTCAGCATTTCAACCGGGCATTTTCTTAGAGAGTGACAAAAAAGAACATTGTGTCAGCTAGTTGATCCAGTTTTAATAGATTGTCTGTAGTGTGAAAAAAGAAGTATGTATTTGTTCTGGGAAGTGCCTTTTCCACTTTGAGTTATTCATATTGTGGTGCTTTATTTTCAAATGAAAACTAAAAAGATTTGATTACTTTGAGATTGCAGCAATTCCTGACAGTATCTGAATCGTTTTCAATCCATATGGCACATTAACAGGGTTGGTATCCTGCTGTATTTCAATTCCCATCATTCCCTATCATTAGCCAGGCCACAGGGACTGCTGGAAGCTGAGTCCAACAGCATTCCCAATGTCAAAAGTCATCAGAACGTATCGCTGTTGTAAATAACAACAACAACATTTATTTATAACACCCCTTCCACCGAGGGATGGTACAGGAGTAAAAATTACAAAAATAATAGTAACATACCAATGTAAATCAATCTAGTAATAATCAGTGCAGTATTAAAACCAATCTAAAAATAACAATAATGGATTTCCTGAATCATCATTTCACTAGTTAGAGATAAATAATGTCCACTAAAGTAAACTAAGAAAGGTCTTCAGACCCTTTCAAAGTTGAGCCAAACCTTCCTCTAACCTAAGGACTTGTAGAAGTGGAATAAGCTTCAGTTAATCCTGTTGGCTTGCATACATGGTGAAAAGTCTAGCCAAAGACATTTTATTAAGTGAGACAAACCCCCATCCAGACAGTGGGAATATAGCAGCATTACATCGTCACTATGCTGGGGTTGCCCCATGTATCTGAGGCAACCACACCATTATCCTGCTATCCCCCCCCAAAAAAAAAAGCTTAGAAACTACTGCTGGGAAGCCAAGCACTGGTTGTGGGTTTTCCAGAACTAGCACTTTTTACTTCTAGAGCCACTGTCATAGCTCCATTTACCGTGCATGCATTGAGGCTGATACAGTCATCCACACACACATGGAGGTGACATTCAAGATGGCCAAATGCCCAGATGTGCATCAATAAAGCACACAAAGATGGTGCAGGCCACAACATTGTATAGCTAGGAGGCAGTAATTGTGGAAGGACAATTTCCTGCATTATTGCCAAAGATAAGCGCACAAAAGCTATCCAGACAAGTACCTGAGGTTTTCTTCATTCTGCTTTCTGAGATGTGAAGTTTGCCCAAAGAATTCAGGTCATACCAGGCTACCAGAATTTAATGATGACATTCTGTAGCTAGTCCTCGATATTGCAATATACACAGAGTGTGCCTGCTTTGAAGGCATTCCCATTTTCCACTGCAAGATGAGGATGAATTGCACACCTTTGTGTTTAGAAAGCTGCTAGGAATTCTATTTTAGTACAGGCCACATGACAAATCCCATTTGTCCTCCAATCGCTTGACATTATTGATACTATTTTGGGCTTCCTGGCATTTGTCATGTGAGACAGTCATTTCATGGGGGATTCATGGTAGTTTTTGAAAGCACAAATCCACACAAATCTTGTGCTTTTGGTGATTTTGTGTGTGTGTAGAATTGCCTTCAGAAGTGGACACATTCCCTCAATATTGCACAATATGCCAGATGATCCTGAACACTTTGTGTGTGAGTGTGTGAATCATGAGAAGTGCAAATAACTTTGCACACCATGTGCAATTACTCAAGCTTCAGTCTTTACAAATCTAGTATGACTGTGCCTTTACTTTGCCACATATTAGGGTTAGCTCTGCAAAATGGTATCCAAAACTAAGGGTGGGTTAGCTGAAAGGCAAACTGAGGTTATAACACATACAGGCCATTCACAAAAAAATATACAAGAATGACTATGGGCAGCTTCAGGCACTGGTTCTATATTGTACTAACAAGCAATATTCCAGAATAATTGCCTGCTGGACAATGTGAGCCTGGTGCTGTCTTAAGTGCAACATAAAGGCACACATATCTGGTATTTTGATGGTGCAAAATACCCATAAGCGTGCAGTTGCCAACACTTTTTCAGGCCTAGCACGTAGGGATGTGCATGAATATTCGAAATATTCATTATTTGTAGAAATCCATACAAATTTGGACATTTGTATATGTACAAATTGAATGTCTGAATATTCGGGTTTCCAAATTTGAATGAATATGGATATCTTGAGTTACTCATATGAATAACTTGGACATTCTTATCTGTACGGGTACATATGCATCCCATACGTACCTGTACCCATCGGTATGGGATAAAAATGGGATGCATAGGGGATGCATAGCAATGTGTACGGGATGCGTATAGGTATGTACGAGATGTGTATGTACCTGTACAGATACAAATGTCTGAATTATCCTTATGAATATATATGAATGTATTAGTATCAAATTCAGATTTTTGAATATTCAATTCATCACGAATCAAATTCAAAAATTGCATTCGTGCATACTCTTACCAGCATGTGCACAGAGGCTACAGTGCACATACTAAGTTTTAGAGCTATTTTGGGCAAATCTGTGAACAGAGTCAGGTTTTCTCAAAATAACTTGTAACGACATTTAGCGAGAATTTAGCAGGGCTAAAGAGTCTATTGATTGATTGATTGATTATTTATATTTCTATCCTGCCCCATACCCGAAGGTCTCTGGGTGGGTTACAACCTTAAAACAGCAGATTAAAACCGAATATACATTAAAACACTTTAAAAATTCAACAAATCAAAACAATACAAATTATGTTTAAAATGATGGTGTCTGTCCTGGGTGGGAAATATAATCAGCTCAGCCAAAGGCCAGGGAAAAGAGGGGTGTCTTCAATGCCTTCCAAAATACATATAAGGAAGGGGCAAGACACACCTTGAGGGGGAAGCTATTCCATAGTCTAGGGGCCATCACAGAAAAGGCTCTCTCCTGGGTGCCCACAGGCCTCACTAGTGAAGGTGGTGGGACAACCAGGAGGGCCTCACCACTTGATCTTAAGGCACAGGCAGGTCGATATGGGAGAAGGTGTTCCTTTAGATATTTGGGGCCCAAGTCATTTAGGGCCTTATAAGTCAAAGTCAAAACCTTGAATTGGGCTCGACAGTGAATTGGCAGCCAGTGCAATTCTTTTAAAACTGGTGTGATGTGCATCCGGCTAGATGTTCCAGTCAGCACTCTAGCGGCTGCGTTTTGCACTAGCTGCAACTTCTGAACCATCTTCAAGGGCAGCCCCATGTAGAGTGTGTTACAATAGCCCAATCTAGAGGTTACCAGAGCATGGATAATTGTGGCCAAGTCATCTCTATCCAGAAGAGGCTTCAGTTGACGAATTAGCCGTAGTTGGGAGTAGGCACTCCCGGCCACGGCCTCCACCTGAGCTTCAAGTGTTAGCGCACAGTCCAGGAGTACTCCTAAGTTATGCACCTGTTCCTTCCAGGGCATTGCAGTCCCATCAAGGACAGGGTATCTCCCAACTACACAGACCCAAGACCCTGTGACACACAGCGCCTCTGTCTTATTTGGATTCAGCTTCAAATTATTCACCCTCATCCAGCCCATTACTGCCTCCAGACACCTGTCAAACACTTCCACTGCGTCTCCTGATTCAGATGGTACAGAGAGATAGAGCTGGGTATCATCTGCATACTGATGACACCTTACTCCAAATCTCCCAATGACCTCTCCCAACGGCTTCATATAGATGTTAAATAGCATGGGAGATAAGATTGACACCTGAGGAACCCCAGAGGTGAGTTTCCAAGGTGTTGAATCAGTGTTTCCAACAGCCACTCTCTGGGATCTGTTCTGGAGATAGGAGCAGAACCAGTGCCAGACAATGCCTCCCACTCCTAAACTCCGTAGTGTCTCCAAAAGAATACCATGGTCAATGGTATCATAAGCCACTGAGAGTTCCAGGAGAACCAACAGAGTAGCGTTCCCCCTGTCTCTCTCCTGGATAAGGTAATCAACCAGGATGACCAAGGCGGTTTCCGTGCCATAACCGGGTCTGCAGCCAGATTGAAATGGGTCTAAATAATCAGCTTATTCCAAGCATGCTTGCAGTTTAACAGCGACAGCCCTCTCCAGAACCTTGCCCACAAAAAGTATGTTAGCCACCGGGTGACAGTTGTTTACATCTTCCAGATTCAGGGAGGCCCTCTTCAGGGCCAGTGGAACCACCCCCTCCCTCAAAGAGACATTCACTACCTCCTGGATCCACCTGGTTATACCTTGTCGGCTAGTCTTTATCAGTCATGAGGGGCAGGGATCCAGAGAGCACATTGTTGACCGCACCCCTGCAAGCAGCTCGTCCACATCCTCAGGCCGCAATAATTGAAACTGAACCAAGCAAACTGGACCAGACAGTTCTCTGGCTGCCTCAGTTGGACTTTGTCCAATTGTGACATCTAATCCCCTACAAATCTGAATGACTTTATCCTCAAATTGTTCACAAATTTGTCACAGCAGATATTACTTGGCCCTGGCTCATGCTTCTTTGAACTTGGTTTTATGAGGCCATTTACTACTCTAAAGAGCTCTGCTGGGCAGCTACTTGAGGATGCAATGGTGGTGGAGAAAAAACCCTTTTTCACCACCGTCACTGCCATGTGGTAGGCAAGATAATGTGCTCTAACCTGTGTTCGGTCAGACTCACAGCTGGATTTAAGCCACCTGCACTCTAGCCGTTGACCTTCCTATTTCATGGCCCATAAGAGCTTTTCAGGCTCTACAAGCATGCCGAGGGCCCTTGGGAGCAATCATGTCAATAGCCCTGCTCATCTCCCAATTCCAGAGAGAAACCAAGGCTTCGACAGGAGCACCAGTCATGCCAACCGGAAAATACCCCAGAGCATTCAAGAATCGTTCAGATTTCATAAGTCTCCCGGGGTGGACCATCTCAATAGGTCCCTTTAGTACGCTTTTCGTGGGCCAAATCCAAAACACATGGGAACTAAACTTGCCAATCCCACATTCAGAACCATACCAAAGTTGCATGGAGACACGGCCTCTGAGTTGTCTCTGAGGCAGCTTAGAGAAGACTTTGAGGTGGGATTGTTCACACACCAGTCTGCCCCTTCCGAATACTCAGCTGCTGGGCTGAGTACTTACTTTGCCCCACCCCATCCACTCCACAAGCTAGAAAGAACAAGCTGAAAGGAGGAGGAGGAGGACCTGCAACTGCTGGGCTGAGTACTTACCTTGCCCCACCCCATCAACTCCACAAGCTAGAAGGAACAAGCTGAAAGGAGAAGGAGGAGGACCTGCAGCTGCTGGGCTGAGTACTTACCTTGCCCTACCCCACTCACTCCTCAAGCTATAAAGAACAAGCTGAATAAGTTTCTGGGGGTGGACTCTATCTCCTCCTGGAGCTTCAACTGACAAGCTGAGTACTTATCTTGCCCCACCCCATCAACTCCACAAGCTAGAAGGAACAAGCTGAAAGGAGAAGGAGGAAGAGCTGCAGCTGCTGGGCTGAGTACTTACCTTGCCCCACCCCATCCACTCCACAAGCTATAAAGAACAAGCTGAAAGGGGGAGGAGGAAGAGCTGCAGCTGCTGGGCTGAGTACTTACCTTGCCCCACCCCATCCACTCCACAAGCTATAAAGAACAAGCTGAAAGGAGGAGGAGGAAGAGCTGCAGCTGCTGGGCTGAGTACTTACCTTGCCCCACCCCATCCACTCCACAAGCTAGAAAGAACAAGCTGAAAGGAGAAGGAGGAGGACCTGCAGCTGCTGGGCTGAGTACTTACCTTGCCCTACCCCACTCACTCCTCAAGCTATAAAGAACAAGCTGAATAAGTTTCTGGGGGTGGACTCTATCTCCTCCTGGAGCTTCAACTGACAAGCTGTGGTTTTTCAGGCATTTCTCTTGACCCCCACCTATGCAGGGCGAGTTTTTAAATTGTGGGGCAGCTGTTTTTAGAATTGTTGTTTTAATTGTTTAGTGTTTAACACTCTCTTAGCTGTGTGTGTGTGTTGTGTTGTGCTTTGGGTAGGGAGACATGTGCCAAGGCTGGGCAGGAGGGGGAGGAGTGGGTCAGGGGGCCAGTGGTATCACAGTGGTAATGGGCAGAGGGAGATATGGCGTTGGGAAGCAGAAGAGACAGATTAGGAGAAGGGGTGATAGATGCATTGAAACCATCACTCCTTCTGTTCTGTTTCCCAGCCAACAGAGTCTGGGGAGGTCTACCAACCAGCCTGCTGCTCTGGCCGTGCTGCTCCTGAATGCCAGGTTGGTCCGGAATAAAACATCTGTCATACATGACTTGATTCTGGATGAAGGGGCCAATCTGGCATGCATTACTGAGACCTGGGTGGATGAATTGGGTGGGCCTAGTCTTGCCCAGCTTTGTCCCCCGGGATACTCAGTGCAGCACTGTTCCAGACCAGAGGGTAGGGGAGGGGGTGTTGCTGTAGTCCACCGGACGTCCATTCCCCTCACCAGACGACCAATTCGCACTGTAACAGGGGTTGAAGGCCTGTTTATGCTGTTGGGCCAGAGAGACAGGATAGGGATGCTGCTGGTGTACCGTTCACCCCACTGCCCAGCATCCTCCCTATCTGAGCTGGCTGAGGTGGTCTCGGATGTGGTGTTGGAAGCCTCTGCCACGGTGGTGTTGGGGGATTTCAACGTCCACGCCGAGGCTATGCTCAGTGGACCAGCTCAGCTCTTCATGTCCTCCATGATAACCATGGGGCTGTCTCAACTTGTATCTGGTCCGACTCATATAGCAGGTCACACCCTTGATTTGGGTTTTTGCCTCAGAGCGGACTGGTGAGTATCCGTTGATAGGAGGGCTGACTGTCAACCCGTTGTCATGGACGGATCATTCGCTGGTGAGTTTTGGACTTAAAATGGCAGCTCCCATCTGTGGGGTGGGACCTATTGAAATGGTCCGCCCCTGGAGACTTATGGAATCCGAGCAATTCCTGAATGCTCTGGGGGATTTTCCGGTTGGTATGACTGGCGCGCCTGTCGAAGCCCTGGTTTCTCTCCGGAATCAGGAGATGAGCAGGGCTATTGACACGATCGCTCCCAAGTGCCCTCGGCATGCTTGTGGAGCCCGAAAAGCTCCTTGGTACTCCATGGAGCTGCGGGCTATGAAACAGGAAGGTCGACGGCTAGAGCGCAGGTGGCATAAATCCGGCTGTGAATCTGATTGAACACAGGTTAGAGCACACTATTGTGCCTACAATGTGGCGGTGATGGCGGCGAAAAAGAATTTTTTCTCCGCCACCATTGCGTCCTCGAGTAGCCGTCCAGCAGAGCTTTTCAGAGTAGTGAATGGCCTCATAAAACCAAGCTCAAAGAAGCATGAGCCAGGGCCAAGCAATATCTGCTGTGACAAATTTGCAAAGCACTTTGAGGACAAAGTCGCCCAGATTCGTAGGGGATTGGATGTCACAATTGGACAGAGTCCAGATGAGGCGTCCAGAGAACTGTCTGGTCCTGTTTGGTTGGATCAGTTTCAATTGTTGCAGCCTGAGGACGTGGACAAGCTACTTGCAGGGGTACGGCCGACGACGTGCTCTCTAGATCCCTGCCCCTCATGGCTAATAAAGACTAGCCGACAAGGTATGACCGGGTGGATCCAGGAGGTAGTGAATGCCTCTCTGAGGGATGGGGTGGTTCCACTGGCCCTGAAACAGGCTGTGGTGCGCCCCCTCCTGAAGAGAGCCTCCCTGGATCCAGAAGATCTAAACAACTATCGCCCGGTAGCTAACATACCTTTCTTAGGCAAGGTTCTGGAGAGGGCTGTCGCTGTTCAACTGCAAGCATGCTTGGAAGAAGCTGATTATCTAGACCCATTTCAATCTGGCTTCAGGCCCGGTTATGGCACGGAAACCGCCTTGGTCGCCCTGGTTGATGACCTTATCTGGGAGAGAGACAGGGGGAACGCTACCCTGTTGGTTCTCCTGGACCTCTCAGCAGCTTTTGATACCATTGACCATGGTATCCTTTTGGAGAGACTTCGGAGCTTGGGAGTGGAAGGCAATGCTTGGCATTGGTTCCGCTCCTATCTCCAGAATAGATCTCAGGTAGTGACTGTGGGAGATACTGTTTCGACACCCTGGGAACTCACTTGTGGGGTTCCTCAGGGGTCAATCTTATCTCCCATGCTATTTAACATCTATATGAAGCCGTTGGGAGAGGTCATCCGGAGATTTGGAGTGAGGTGTCATCAGTACGCAGATGATACCCAGCTCTATCTCTCTGTACCATCTGAATCAGGAGAGGCGGTTGAAGTGCTTGACAGGTGTCTGGAGGCAGTAATGGGCTGGATGAGGGTGAATAAATTGAAACTGAATCCAGACAAGACAGAGGTGCTGTGTGTCACAGGGTCTCGGGTCCGGGTAGTTGGGAGATACCCTGTCCTTGATGGGGCTGCAATGCCCTGGAAGGGACAGGTGCGTAACTTGGGGGTACTCCTGGACTCTGCGCTAACACTTGAAGCTCAGGTGGAGGCCGTGGCCTGGAGTGCCTACTCCCAACTACGGCTAGTTCGTCAACTGATGCCACTTCTGGATAGAGACGATTTGGCCACAGTTATCCATGCTCTGGTAACCTCTAGATTGGACTACTGTAATGCGCTCTACATGGGGCTGCCCTTGAAGACGGTTTGGAAGTTGCAGCTAGTGCAAAACGCAGCCGCGAGAGTGCTGACCGGAACATCTAGCCGGATGCACATCACGCCGGTTTTAAAAGAATTGCACTGGCTGCCAATTCACTACCGAGCCCAATTCAAGGTTTTGACTCTGACTTATAAAGCCCTAAATGACTTGGGCCCCAAATATCTAAAGGAACGCCTTCTCCCATATCAACCTGCCCGTGCCTTAAG
Source organism: Aspidoscelis tigris stejnegeri (assembly GCA_023333525.1). NCBI lineage: Eukaryota > Metazoa > Chordata > Lepidosauria > Squamata > Teiidae > Aspidoscelis > Aspidoscelis tigris. The sequence goes on along the minus strand of JALMGA010000002.1, from coordinate 80,783,568 downwards.
ATCAAGTGGCGAGGCCCTCCTGGTTGTCCCACCACCTTCAACAGTGAGGTTGGTGGGCACCCGGGAGAGAGCCTTTTCTGTGATGGCCCCCAGATTGTGGAATAGCCTCCCCCTTGAGGTGCGTCAGGCGCCTTCCTTATATATATTTAGGAGGGCAGTAAAGACGCACCTCTTTGCCCTGGCCTTTGGCTAAGTTGTTAATGTTCCCTCCCCCAGTACAAACACTATCATTTTCAACATGTTGTATATTTTATATGTACTGAATTTTTAACGTCTTTTAATGTGCATTCTGTTTTAATCTGTTGTTTTAAAGTTGTAACCCGCCCAGAGACCTTCGGGTATGGGGCGGGATATAAATGTAAATAATAAATAAATAAATATCAAAGTTACATGGAGACACGGCCTCTGAGTTGTCTCTGAGGCAGCTTAGAGAAGACTTTGAGGTGGGATTGTTCACACACCAGTCTGCCCCTTCCCCCTCTTGTGATCATTCTGTACTAGAAAAAGTGGATTAGAGAAGAGTTGGGAACGTGAGGGCCACACACTCCTTCTCTGAGGCCCCTCTGATCATCTTTCTAGCATCTGACCTTCTTTTATCTACACACCATGCTTCTTAACATCTCTTTCCTCTGCACTTTTTCCCATGAGCAGCCCCCTGTGCTGTAACCTTCTTCACTTGTTTAATGGTCCACTGTTCCTATGGCATCAGAGAGCCCTCCCATATATGAAGACTTTCATCCCTATCTGTTTTCTGAACTTCTTTGCAAGTATGTGTAACCAATATTGCACCATTTTCTTCTAAATATATTCGTGCAAATCCCCTGTGGAATAATCTCCCTTGAGAATCATGTCTTGCCACTGTTACTATTTTTGTTTTGTTATCAGATAAAGATTCATTTTCCCCATTTACAGTACCATAGTATTTATATGTAGAAGTATCTTGACCATTTAGCAGCTTCTGTAGCCTTTATGGGATTTGGGATGTGAAGGAAAGCACTGTCTTTTTATCTGTATTGTTCCTTTGTTTCATAAACTAATTTGTGGTTTTATTGTTTTTAGTACTTCATATATTTAAGAAACTGTATATACTCAGGCTCTCAGAAATGTTTAATAAATAATAAATAAAAGCCCAGTTCTCAAATACTTCACTAGCTTCAAATACAAGTTACATACCTATTTACTTTCCTATCGTCCCCAATACAAGGCATTGGGCACCCATTGCAAGTCATTGCTATATTAATTGCTGCCTCCTCCAGCCCGCCACGATTGGCTCCTCCAGATTCCGGGGCTAGCCTCCCGATTGGCCAAGGTCTGCACCTGCACAGAGAGCCTCCTGAAGCCAAGCGCTGCCCTGGCCAGTCAGGAGGCACGCAGGATGCAGGCGTGCAGGAAACTGGGACCTCACAGCCAGAATCGGGCTAGTTGCATTAAGGTAAGGAGGGGTTCACCATCGGTCGCCCCAGGGTGGGTTAGGGGTGGGTTAGGTGAAGCTCCACCTGGCTCCAGAAGCGGCAATTCGCCACTTCTGGGGTGAGGGCAAGCCCCGAAATCAGAGTCCCTCGGCTCACCATGCTTGGCTCCAGAAGAGCCAATCATCGTGGGCCGGGGGAAGACCCAGTTAGGGACCCTTTTTGCTGTGTGGACACATCCGTTTCAGATGTGTCCTAACAGCGAAAACACCCATCAAGACCACATTGGATGTAGTCTTCCGGGAAACCAGTTTAAGGGTTAGCACCCATTAGACACACATCAATGTGGAAGTGGCTTTCCCAATGTGTGTCTAATGGGTGCTGCTGTGCAGATGCAGTTTTCCTGAAGTGTTATTAATGGGTTCTGCTGTGTAGACACGGTTTTCCCAATGTGGTCTTAATAAGTGTTAAAGGGTCAATGCGGAAGTACTCTGAGTTGAAACCTCCATTGAAAACCCCCAAATCGCATTCCTGGTCTGTCACAGAAAGCTCAGACTCAGTTGCTTTATGAGTTTAACTGGGGCACTTTGCTCCAATATCAAGAGATCCATCTGCAGCTCTTCTCAGTCTTTGTACTGCTTGAATAATTCAATGTCATCAGCAAACCTTGCTGTCTCTCCACTTATTCCTATTCCTAAATCATGTATGAATAAATTTAAAAACACAGATCCTAATACTGAATCTTAGGGGACTAATTTCTCTTCTCTGGCTGTGTCCAGACTTGTTTATACTACACAGCAGAATGCGCAGTACCAATCAAGGTGTCACACACAACAATCGATGGATAGTCATGGTGTTGCAGATCAGTACTACATGCTTACCTTAATTCTGATCTAAGAAAACTCGCTGCACAGTATAAAGGAAATTCAAATTTTCCCTCCAGTCTGGACAGAACGGTGAGAGCAGCATGACAAGAGCAGGAAGGGCAGCTCAGATCTCATTGGCTGCCTCAGCCCCTGTGACGGCATATGCAGACTCAGCTCTTGCAGCTTCTGATGAGAAGCTACAGAACTGCATTCTGGGTCAGGATAGCCAGTTGTTGCTGCACAGTAAGTAAGCTGTGCTTTTACCTTTAACTGTGGTTTATTCCACAAGTCTGGGGGCAGCCTCTGTCCGCTCTGAGAACTGTCAATTTATTACTACTCTCTACCCCTGGTCACACAAGTGTTTTAGGTTGACCTGAGTTGGTCTCAAGGTCATGTTACTTACATTAATTTTATTTAAGTTATTTTCCAAGCCAGCCTACACCTGTTAGACCATCTTAACCCACTGTCCTATTTTTTACAGGACTGACAGGGACTCAAACTGTCCTGGAATTCTTGAGGCCATCTTTGCTTCCTCAAGTGTGAGTGGAGGGATTGGCTAAAGGAGGCTGAACTGTACTATGGTGGGTGGGCTCCAGTCTTTCCTTTGGCCAATTGGCATGCACAGAGTTTGTGATGCACCTCCCCTTCTCTCCTCAGTTCATGTGTATGGTTCCTCTATGTAGCATTTTTACATAAATCTATTTTAATTATTTTTTTAAAAAAATAATTGTATGAAAAAGGAAGGGGGGCATGGAGGAGCAGGCTTTAAAAAGCTCAAACACATACCCTCACTTCCCTTGAGTGACATGAATGGCATCCAATAAGAAACGAGATAGATTTGATGTAGGAAAAGGGGTGGAGAGCCAAGAGCTCCATGGAAGAAACCCAGGCCAATCTGTGCAGAAATGTGTTACCAAGGCGTCCCAAGATGGGGATGGCCTGAGGACCACCTATATCAATCCAGGTATGACCATCTCAATTCAAACTCATGAATAGGCCATCCTGTTTCTTCCTCTTTAACCTGTTACCAATCCAGGACAGGACCTGTCATCTTATTCCATAACTAATGAGTATATTCATGACCCTGATGAGGGACATTGTTTACACTCTCAGAGAATTCTAATAAGTTTGTAAGGCATAACGTACCTTTGCAGAAACCATGCTGATTTTCCTTCAGCAATGCCTGGTCCTCTATTGAGTGTGCTACGTTTATCTTTAATTATAGTTTCCATCACTTTACCTGCAAGTTGGAACTACTATTAAGCTGACTGTAATTTCCTGGATCACCTGGGATCTTTTTTGAAGATAGGTATTACATTTGCTACCCTCCAGTCTTCAGACACAGAGCCTGGTGTTAGGGAAAGATTATATATTTTGGCTAGAAGATCAGCAATTTCACATTTGAGTTCTTTTAAGAATCCTCAGATGAATGCCACCTGACTTCAATTTCAGACTTTGAGGTGCATTTGCATACAGACAAGAAAGTGTCTCAAAAGAATTTAGAGATGGTATTGTCTGCACGCTAATGCCTTAATTCACATTAAAAGCCACTTCTCTGGCCTTTCATGCGGATTAATGGTGGGATGAGATCACTAGTGCCTGCATGCTACCACCTCTAAGCTACTTCTGAGCTCCTTTTTAATGTGTGTGGATGCAGCTTTTGGTCTTGTTTGCCATTTCATGCAATTTATCAGTCAGTTGTGGCACTCCCTACAATTGCAATGAAGGCAGGTAAGCAAAGCAATGGATCAGTGACAGGTTGAATTTTGCTCCAGACCGGCGGGGGAAGATGCCTGAGAGTAAGAAAAGAAAGCAAAATCCAAACGCATGGAGGGAGTGTTAAGCTGTAACAGAAATGGCATTGCAAAGTCCAAGTACAGCTTAGTCTTGTTCCCACTCATGGAATAAAATGCTATTTACAATGCTATTTACAATGCTAATTAAAGCGCTTTAAAACAAAGCAAATGAGCACCCACCCACCCACCCACGCACACACACATACACACTTGCGCACTCCCCAGCGAGCGAGCAGTGCTGCCACCACAGCGGGTGGTTGAGAGGGTGAGATGGACTCAGGGCTGCCACTTCCTTGCTTCTCCCAGTTCCTGCAGCTTCCCCCCTTCCCCCTTTTAAAGATCAAGGAGGGAGGCTCGGAGGGAAACAGGCAGAATTGCGCAGGACCGCTTGTGAAGGGTAAGAATCCTCCCTGCCTCTTTCCTTGATCTTTAGGCTTGCATGTGCGTGAGGGGAACCATGGGTGGGAAAGGAAACATTGTTATAAGGTGTGAAGTGGGTGAATTGTTACAATGAAACCGTCTGCTGTAGAGGGGAAACCTGGCATTTTAACTGACTGCAGGGTGAAATCCCACCCATTTTATGACACATCTGTCCCAATACTGCTATAGCATTCCCACAGCAATAAGGAAGAAGCGTTTTTATAAGCAAAAATGGAAAAAAAAAACCTCCTGAAAAACAGGTGTTTATTTATTCTGTTTTTTAGCCAAATAATCCTCAAAATACTCCTGAAATTGATTGGGAATGGGGATGAAGAGGATCCAAACCATTTCTAAGCCGTTTTAAATGATTGGGAATAGGGACAAACAGGATCCAAACTGTTTTTAAACCACTTTAAAGTGGCAATGGGAGCTCAGCCCTAAAGGAAATTATATTTTTTGAGCTTTATTTTTGTTTGTGAGCTTGAGTGAATTTTTAAGACTCTTCTCTGAAGATTTTTTTTAAAAATCCATTTTCGATTAAGATCATTAACTCAACTGATGAAAATTGATCAATTTCTGAGATGTTAGGACCTGTGAACCCATCATACCTGCATCATGCAATTCGCTAGCCAAGTGATAGACCATTAGTGTGCTCATCATGTAGACAAAACCAGTTGTGGGACAGTTATTCAACTGTAGAGCATTTAAGAGCAGTCTTACTTGCAAGCACATCCTATAGCAATTCAAGAGATGTATTGTATGTTCCACCATATAAGACATAAGTTTCACTCCCAAACCCTTCCTAAAAATCACCCCATGTCATATTTTTAAATTTATTTTTCAAAAATAAATCTCCTTGACTGGTGTGTCTCATATGCCAGAGTATCTTATATATAATTTTGGCCTTTTTTGCTTACTTATGAGTAAATAAATTGAACTCAACAGGCTTTGTGACTGGTGCCATTAATGTGTTTCTCCAAAATGCATTGAGTTCAACAACAACAACAACAGGATTCTATACTTTTAGTCTTGTGTTGTGGGCATCAGATTATCAATGGTTAAACTGCATCACATTTTTTTTCTTTAACACAGCTTTGTACCTTATTATCTCATAGGTAACATCCACATGGTCCATTGCGACTGTGCCAGATGTGTGCCGAGAATGCCAGATACGGACACCAGGACATCCCCCTTGAGGAAAGCACTGGCCACACAGGATTCTGACCTGAGTGATGCCTGGAATGAAAACCATGCTTGGCAGTGTTACAGAAGGACACCACTTTCCAAAGGTGACCCAAGTATTCTTAGGTGGTGTTCCATTCCAGTCACCACAATGTGAACAGGCAATGGCAGCTTGAGGGGGCCGCATGACACTCAGGAGCCCAATTACATTTTTCTAGATTCTAGAAATGTTTCTATGTGTGCCTCAAAACTGCAGCTGTTCTACAATGTCAAAGTGGAGGAAATTTCTTTTTCCTGTTCCGAAGGTAGGCTGGGATGGGATCACTGAAATGCAGACAGCCTCTATGGCTTGTGCCAGAATATACCGTGTGGAAGGGATCTTAACTGGAAGACCGTGAAAAATGCAAATTAAATTTACTGTCTTTCTTCATGCTCCTCAATCCATTTCCCACTCCCTGCTATACTGTCTCCATTTCCACTGATGGAGCTCAATCCAGATTAAGAAGGACCTTAATCCAGATCTCTGGCAGTACAGTTTAATCAGTACCACCAGAGGAACTGGGGTCCTGATCAGAACATGGAAGACATGCAGATGGCATCTTCTGTGTTCAGGATTAGCAGGGGGATGCTTTTCACTTTACACAGGCCCCAAGAGTCTGTGGGTGACTGAGAAGCTCACATGAGCTTCATAGCCATGGTGTGACCCAATGGAGATCATCACTGTCAGTGCAGACAGCTTGCCCATGAGATGGACCAGTGTCAGGCTATTCCAGACCCACTGATCCTGAATTAAAGACAGGTAAGTGCAGAAAGGATCTAACACTTCTAATTCTCAGCTGACTTTCAGAAGTAGACAACTGTCTGTTATAAAACCTGGGAAAGACAGGTGCTCTCATGCTTCCCTTTTTGATAATATATATGTTTATTATGTTACTTTGCATTATTTTTCTCTAATTAATGTTGTTGGGTGTTGTTTTTTTTAAATCCCAATGGCCTTTGTCTCCCAAAGAAAGAAAGAAATTTCTATTCATTAGGTGGGCTATTCTCCATGTGTATTTTTTTTCCACAGCATAATACAAAATCTCCTTCCTCTAATTACATATCACGTAGAGTGACTTTTAAGAAGTATATTTTAAGGTTCTTAGACTCACAATAACCTTTTAGAAACTGTTCAATCTAAATTTAGTACTATTTTTCCTCACCTGCTTGATATTTCCTTTGGCTACTCATAGTGTTATTTTTATCCTTGGTTTTAAACAGATCATTATTGCAAAACACTCTTATTACCCCAATATCAGGTCTTGTGTCACACCCTGGTTCCCTTTCTACCTGGTTGTAACTTGTGTGGAACTCCATGGGGAGGGGCTTGCCCTCTCCTTATTATATTTCCTCAATTCATTTGCTACTTTGAAGAAGGTTTCCAAATGATGTTGGGCCACAAAAATTAAACATTCTATATTTGTGAGGGAAACTACTGCAAAAACGATACTGTATTTACTTCGCTGTGTCTCATGTAGAGCCCAAAACATCCAACTAAAGACCAACCAAAAGGTCTTTTAATCCTTCAAGTTGCTTTTAAATAACTTGCTCCTCATTCTGCTCTCCTGTCCATTCTTTAAGGATTAGGCGAGATTCGCTTCTAAATCTGTCAGTGAGCCTTTCAAATTGACAAAAGCAGCAGGGTTTGAGTGGCACAGTCTATATTTTCCTTTCTGGCAAAGGACATCTCTTCAAGGTTCCCACGATTTGCTGTCCCAGAGAATCAGGAATGACCCATTTTCACAGCCATGTTTTTTGAAAAGCCTGATCCTGGCATAGATAAAATGCAGAACTTGAAGGTGACTCTCCAAGAATGGGAGAAGACAAGTCGGATGTTCAGTGTGCCAGCCTTCCTTACAATACCATTTTGATTGTGATGTCTGTGGACCTCTTCACACTTCAAAGGCGGGACACAGCCTTCAAAGCTCGTGCTCAGGCCTGGGATGGGACAAATGTGGAAAGGCCTATTCTAGCACTTCAGCAGCTCATCCCAGGATAGACTTGAGTCCAGTACGGAAATGGTCTTTCTTCTTTCCTTTTCTAATTCAAAGGTGGACTTGCTGGTTTAGCTAATTCAGTAGAAAAACTGCTTCGCACTTTGTGGAGGTGTTTTCTCACTCTGATGGTGGATTGATTAAAACTGAAGTGTCAATGTACCCTTAGTCCATGCGTAAGACTGTGAAACATTGAAAAGAGCATAGCATAAAGTGAAGGTAAGTTTTCAGTCTGGAGAGACGGCGTTTAAGAGGGGATCTGACTGAAGTATATAAAATTATGCACGGTATAGAAAAGGTGGATAGAGAAAATTTCTTTTCTCTGTCGCACAACACTAGAACCAGGGGGCACTCTATGAAGCTGATGGGTAGGAGAGTAAGGTCTGACAGGGGGAAGTACTTCTTCACTCAGAGGGTCATCAGCTTATGGAATGTGCTGCCGGAAGAGGTGGTGACAGCTACCAGTCTAGATGGCTTTAAGGTAGGGTTAGACAAATTTATGGATGACAGATGTATCAATGGCTACTAGAACGAATGCCCAGGTGCATCTTTCAGGCTGGGGGGGGGGAACTGGGGCGCTTCTAAGGCCATCTGCTGGGGCTTGAGAGCTGGAGAAGGTTTGTCCTTGTCTCTGTTTTGAGATGCCCATGAGCATTTGGTGGGCCACTGTGTGTGACAGCATGCTGGATTAGATGGGCTGTGGCCTGATCCAGCAAGGCTTCTCTTATGTTCTTATGTTAAACTACAGATGTGCACAGATCTGCTAACAAGACACACCATTCTGATATTGCTGTTAAAGATAATACTGAATCCATATGGATCAAGAATAAGAGGATTTATTGAAATATGATGCTTCTAAAGTCATTATGAAGTAATTTGTGTGTGTGTGTTCACATGCATGTGCCTATGCACTTATCCAAAATGTTCTTGAGAACCCTTATGAGAGCTATAGTAAGGCAGACTTTGTTTATTTGTTTGCATGCTGCCCTATACCCGAAGGTCTCAGGGTGGGTAACAGTATTTAAATCCAGACATATATTAAAACAACAACAGTATATATTAAAACAATAATAGTGTCTGTAAAGCGTGAAGAGACAGTATATTCTCATTTAACCAAAAGCCAGGGCAAAGAGGTGTGTCTGCACTGCCCTCCATAACCTGGGGTCATCACTGAAAATGCCCTCTCCCTGGTGCCAACCTCTTCTACTACTGAAGGGGGCCTCCCAGGGCTTTGACAGGAGCACCTGTCATGCCAACCGGAAAATCCCCCAAAGCATTCAGGAATCGCTCGGATTCTATAAGTCTCTGAGGGCAGACTGTCTCAATAGGTCCCACTTAATATTGTCCTTCTCCCCTCCTCCTTGCCACAACAATCCTTCCTCTGCCTCCTCCCCTTTCTGTGGTTCCTTCGCTCTGTCATCAGATCTAACTCTTCGCCCCCCCTTGCTGTGATTCCCTTGCTCTGTCGTTAGATTTGCCTCATTGCCTCCCCTTGCTGTGATCCCCTTTGACAGCAGCAGGAAGGTATGACCAAGTCATTCCAAGCCAAAAACAGCTTAAATTTGGCTGCCTTCCTAAGACTGGTTAAAATGGTAAGGTATAACCACAGCCTTAGTCTTTGCTTTCTCCAAGGCATTCCCAAGGCAATGAGGCAATTAGCATTTGTGCCGCATATCTACATTTTTCCAAGTGCTGTTTGCATAGATTGTGTTCTTTCCATGAGATTTACGCTTACCAAATAAGAATTCTAAAAGTCTCTTTTATATAATTCCCCCTTTTACAAAGCTTTTGGGATAGGACTCTTGTGAAGAAGGCTTTTCTGCAGCATTTATTGGTTAAGTTTGAACAGGACTTAAAGCTGCTGTGGGACTCATTTGGGCAGTTCTCAGACTTCATTCTCTCAGATCACTGCACAAATATTTTTAGAAGGCTTCACACTACCACCTTCCGATAGGTTGGACTGTAGCCCAGAATTACCAAAGAGTCGCTGCTGCATCTATTGATGTCATTAGCAAGCACTATCAGGTCTAGCAATGCTTAATAGCCATATCACTACCCGCAAAATTTAATCAGTCTGACTATACCACACATCAGTACGAGGTGCAAGTAAAGGTCAGGGTTAAAAATAAGACACAGATCTGGAAGGACTTTAAAAAGAAATTGTTCCTAAAATAAGTGGATGTCAGCCACAGGATCCAATCAATAATCATCCATTGCTTGACCCAGGAGAACGATAGAAAATGACTACTGAATCAAGTTTATGGCTGACACGGAGTAATAGAACATAAATAGCTTCCAAAGGCAAGATTCAAAACTAGTCCTCTAGTACTCCTGGACGTTTGACTTAGCTGTGCTTTGTTAAATGTGCACACTTCTCACTCGCAGCTCACATGAATACCCTGAGGATCTAAATAGAGGCTATTTTCATACAATCTGAAGGAGTTCTATATCTGCTCTGTTCTGTCTTCCTGACCCCACACCCTTTTCAGACTGTTTTTGACACTGCTTTTCATATTGTTTTAACATCGTACTTAGGTAACACACTAAGCTTCTTTCAAATGGTGTCATGCAGAGTGGAACAGAAATGTTTGGAATGAACAGACTAATAAACAAATGATCTAAACTAGTAAGGCTGTGTTCAGATGCAGTAAAAAATAATTTTTAAAAAACTTCTCTGAGGTGGCTTTGAGACTGGTTTGAGCTGGGATTGTTCTAGGGATATGCACAAATGTGTTTGTGTGTGTGTGTGTTTTGTATTTGATTCATATCAAATCAAATGCAAGAAAATTTATATTCGTTTGAATAGATTCCCTTTGAATGTGGTAGGATTCATATTTGATAGAGATGTTCAATCCCATACAAACCCCATACGAATGCATATGAATAGCATAGAAATCCCATATAAATCTCGTACATAGCTTCATACAAATGTATCAAAACATTCAATTCAAATTTGAATGTCAGTCTTTGAATGTACCAACATTTGATTTGAATTCAAATGTCCGAATTCGGCCAAATTTATACAAATTTTGAATGTTACGAATATTCATGCACACACCTAGATTGTTCCCATGACAATCTGCCCTGCTTCTTCTCATAAATATTTTAGGCTAGAGAAAGTGGATTAGAAGTGGAATGAGAACACAAGGATCACACACAACTGTCTCTGAGGTACTTTTGAGATGCTTCTTTTGCTGCAAGTCAATGCAGCCTAGGGGGAGTGGCTATAGCTCAGTGGGAGTGCAAACCGCTTAGAGACAAGAGAGCTGCCAGTTCTGCCCCCACCCTTACCCTGGAAGTACACAATGGCAAACCACTTCTGTATCTCTGCTAAGAAAACTGCAGAGAGATGCTCATGGCATTCATGACTCGGAGGAACCTAAAAACAATACAACCTAAGATTTTAGAGTTGGCATCAGGTTGATGTGACCCTCTGCACATCACCCAATGTTGACGTCACTGAGAAAGATGGCTTTGGAAGAAGTTTATCCCACCTGTTGGCACTTGGAGTGGGAGGTGCCCATCCCTACAGCAGGGATATGTGGACCTCCTAACTTCCCCAGCTGACCAAATGTCACCCTTGCCCATCAAGATGGTCTCTTATTGAATGAAGGGTTACTTGGACAATAGTTTACCATCTCACATGATGACGACACATGCTGAAGACCCTTCCTCCCCGTTTGCCATGGGGCGGAGGAAACATATTTACATATAGTGTAGAATTAATTCTGCCTTCATGCTACTCCATTTAGCAAATTACAGAAAGTCTTTGCATCTGAAACAGAGATTGCTTTTATTTGGCTTCCCTTGTTTCATGCACATTAAGCATGAAGTCTGACAGTTGTTCAAATGCCTGCATTTCTTGGCAAGATCCTGGGCTGGGAGAGAAGAAGAAAAAAGGTGTAACCGCTTTTATCAGTATTCTGTTTCTTCAGAAATACAGTGCTGCAAATTTATATCATGCAAGTTAATAAATGATGGCAAATTCCTCTAGGCATTATCAAACTGTGTGAATTTGTGTATCTGATCAAATATTTATTAGCTGCAGTTGCTTCCTAGTTGAAGGGTTTTTTCCCCTCCCTTCTTTCATTTATTGCTCTAGGCCTTACTCCATAGCACTGTGCTGATACCCCTGGGCTTATGCCCCTGAAGAAAGGCAATCACTATGAAAACCCCTTCTTCAAAACTACAGGCGGGCGGAATTTTAATCTTTTTTTCCCCCCTTGCATTTCTCCCTTTCCCCTTAAGTAAACCACCATGCTATTTAATTATCTTTTTCCAGCTCATTTACTTGACCTATATTAAAACCATACTAAAGCGAAAATTCATTAGCAGATCTAAAAAACTAAATTCATTTCCACTGATGACCTTTAGCCATGTTTCGACCATGGATGAAACGGGCCCCTTGGTGCCACCTGATACCACAGCACAAGAATTATAGGACTGTCCCATGGTAGTGTTTGCCTTTTAAGGACCACAAAGCCTGATGGTGGAAGGGAAATTCAAAATATGCTCACTTTCACTGTCCACAGAACTGGCTCAAATGGTCCAAAATCTCACAAATCACATACAAGCCCTCTGGAGGTCACATGTGGCTATCAGGCTTCACTACGAGAATTGAAAAATATCTGGATTGAAATAAAAGTCTTTTATTCTAGGACAATTCTGCTATAAATGCTTGAAGTTATCCCATAGTTATCTTCTTCACAGTTCTTGAAGATCATGCTAGATGCCTCTGGGGAATACAGACAGGAGGCCTTTTTACCTTATTAGGGTGCCATGCAATAGGGCTTGTCCTTTGAATCTAGGCTGTCGGGAATCCCATAACATTATTATTATGCTGGATTTTAAACCTTGTACTGGTTTTAGTATAGTCTGATACAGTTTTAATATGTTCATTTTTAAATGTTGTGGGCCACCCAGAAACCCTTGGGTATAGGGTGGGATATAAATATAAATAAATAAATGCTGATATGTACAAAAAATAATGTGACGGTCACACTGTAGCTGACAAAGCGATTCTCTGCCTCCCATCATCATACCTCCGGTTGCCCATTAATGCTAAAGTGATGTTCCCATGACGTTCCTCTGTTCTTTCACGCAGGCACATAGCTTCTCTGCTCAAAAGACCCATCAGTTATTTTTTTAAGAAACACTCACATGCACACCCTAGGCTCTGCTCACTCAAGATGATCAGCTGCCAGCCCTGGGACAACAGAAGGGCAACGTGTGGAAAGGAGAGAAATAAAGCTAAAGATATTTTCGTGCCCACTGTTGACTGCAGCTGCAGCTGCAGGTGGGAAAATGGAGAATATATTTCTCAAACAGCATCTAGTTTATGCATTTAGAACAAGCCTCATGCCTTGAAGTATTCCTCCCGCTCAAGGATCATAATCTCCAGTTTACTCATTCTGAGACAAATTTATTAGATGTTGAGCTACATCAGAATAAACTGGAGATGTCCATGGATGTTTGTAACATTTGAAATTTGTATGAATACGGTCGAATACAGACATTGAAATTTGAATTGAATGTTGGCACCTTCAAAGTCTGACATTTGAATTCAAATTGAATGCTTTGACACATTCATATGAAGTTTCGTACAGGATTCACCAGGGATTTGTATGGGATTCATGTGGGATTGAACATTCATATGGAATACAAATCCTGCCACATTCAAAGGGGATCTATTCAAATGAATACGAATTTCCTTGCATTTGATTCGATACAATTCAATAAAATTCAATATGAATTGAATAAAAAAAAATGAGTGCACATTCCTAGAAAAAATAGGTGGTGAAATGCAGACAAGGATGTGTAAAGCTTAGGGGACTCATGAATGAATGTCTGCATTGAAAAGGCCATTGTATATTGTACCTCTAAATGTTTTGTTTAGCATGTAATGCCTTCTGTATGCTCAATATGAAAACTTTCAAACTTATGTTAGTAGAAGTTAGGAGTATAATTCTCTGTGCTTCCTATAAGCACAAAGCCAAAATGCCCTACGCTAGAATGGCTGTATAAATTAGCCAGGAAGTGGTCTCTATTTCTTTTGTGTATATTAGTTTTCACTTTCCTGGAAATTTGCAGCACTATAACTAGGTAAAGGGACCTTCAGATGCAAATTGCAAAGGACAATGACCTTTTCTATTGTCTGCATAGCACAATGGCCACCTGTGATGCCAAATAAATCACACTGTTGTTTGTAGAATTCTCATAAACCCCCAAGTGAACTATATTAACATATTATTACAGCAGGCAAGTAAACATACAAAAGCAGCCTGCTTGTGAGTTATGGGCTACAAAAGCACACATTTCATACTAAAAAATGGGAAAAGGCTCTCAGGAGAATTGCTGAGACACGCAGCTTGCAGATCCATGTTTATTTATTTATTTCCTGCCCGCTAATATAAACAGAGAATGACTTGGATTAAGCTCTAGGCATCCTTGACAATGACTTACATGCACAGCTGACCAAAAGAGCAAATGGGTAGTACCATATGCCATTTGTTGTGGAATGTCTAGATGGACCGTTAAGCTTCACTTCTATGAAAACATGTGTCCCAGTGCAGATATAAGTGTGGATTCAAACAGATCATTTGCACCAATCCAAGTTGTTTGACTTGTTATCACCTAAGGTTCTATCCACACTAGATAAATAGACTGGCCCAGTGAGGGCAGTAGAGCACTTTCTCTACACTACAGGCCAGTTTATTGGGAGGCTATTCCCCCAGTAAGCCAGTTCATACACACAGGATGAAGCACAAAATGTCATATATCACTCCAGCAGTTGACTGTTTATAAGCAGTGCTCAAACCTTCTACCTTGGTATATCAGACAACAGACAGCATGTGAGCAGTACACTGGTCATGGTCTGGTATGTCAAAGCAGGTGCCAGTTCATTGGGCATCTAGAAATGGTGCTGTAAATGTGCCACTTATGGGCACCTGCCTGGAAAAACCCAGCTGGCAACTTCAGAGGCCAAGAACTTTCAGTTTTGGCCGCTAAATCTGAACTGGACTAGGCTGTCTGGAATGCTTATGGCTCTAAAAATAAGCAAGCACAACCCTGTCTATCCTGGGACTGGTTGTCTATTCCAGCCCAGGATAGGCCTAAGCACTGCAGAAAGGGCCTAACTGCCTACATTGCATTAATTAGCAGGTATAGTTATTACTGCTGAGTAATTAGCATTGCTTGATTCCCGCTGCTTGATATGGACTCTCCTCATCTGTTTCCATTGAGTTGTTTTTGTTTGCTTGCTTTTAGTACTCATGTACTACTTTAATGTACTACTCATGTACATGAGTACTAAAAGCAAGCAAACTAAAACATGTACTACTCATGTACTACTTTAATGTACTACTCATGTAGTACATTACTCATGTACATCAAATGGTTCAAAATTTGATCAAATGTGATTTAATGTGGACTTTCTAATTCAAATAGAATGTCTTCACATTCGAATTTAGACATTCGAACGAATTTCAAATGTCCCAAAACATTTGAATCATTCAAATATACAGATATGTATGTATTACATATGTATCTGTATGAATATCATACATATCTGTACACATTTGTGTTTATAATGAGGAACGAAAATGGGATGCATGCAGGATAAAATGTGATGCATATGGGATAATTGTGTGTCTTCAAATTTGTATCTAACGTTCGAACTAATAGATTTGAATGCCTTGGACTCAAATCGTTTTTTGTTGCATTCAGATTTTAAACATTTGAATTGAATCGAATGTTTTGACATTCAAATCGAATTGAATTCAAATGCAAAAAAAAAAAAAGAAAAAGAAAAAGAAATTGTGCACATCCATAGTTTTTACTGTCCTGAGCATGCATGCGGTTTTGATATGGCTTCTTTTGTATTTATTGTACCATAAAAAGGCCAGAAGGCACAGGGATCCCACAATCCCACATCCAGCAGGCCACCATCCCACTGTTGCAAGCCAGGGTATTTTTTTCTAGGTACACAGAAACCGACACCAGTCTCATGCCAAGGAGTGAGCCAATTGCAAACACCATGTGGATAAACCATTCCCTAGGAGGCATAGTCTCCTGGGGACCATTCTGGAGTGTGGATGCCACAGTCTCCAGAAGCATCTAGCCCAGCCTCTCTTGACCATGCAGATGCTGCCTATGTGTCTGTTTATGGACATGCGCATCCAGTGGTTGGCCCTGTGAGGATGGTCACTCAGGACAAGGTTTTGTTTTGTTGTAATAGTGAATAATGATGGGAGGGGGCTATAAGCAGAAATCACAAAGCACCATAATGGCATCATGGGATTGCTTGAAGGATCCTTGCACCCATCAAGCTAACATGCCACCTTAGATGGATGGAAAGTGCTATACCATCTTCTCTCTGCAATATGATGTAAAGTGAATTTGAATAAAGTACTTTGTGTGTGCATCCTATGTATATATGGATCTGAAACTTTATTCAAATACGATTGTCACAATTTGAATAATGATCAATTTAAAAAAGAAAATTGAATATTTAGAATAACCTCATGTAACAAGGCTCTAAAGTTTTGTTCTAAACTTAGATAACTCTTTTTTTAGTGTCCTTTGTTCTGTGTTCAGAGTGCTTGTAGCAGCCCATTCTAAATTCAGAAGTTTCAGTACTTACTGTATTCCAAGTTCAATGGACAACTTAGGAAGGCTTGGTTAAGAGACGTCGTTAAAGATCCTTTTTATTTATTATTATTTATTTATTTATTTGTTTACATTTCTATCCCGCCCCATACCCTAAGGTCTCTGGGCGGGTAACAGCCAATTAATCACAAGATACACATTAAAAATGAAAAGTAAATTAAAAACAATATAGACATAAAATATAGATTAAAAACACTTAAAAGTTCAGTAAATTTAGAACAGTACATTCCCTATTGTTCCCATGAGTTCTCATCTTGTTTGTAGTGCCTGTGATTAGGGAAGGAAGAGAATATAATCATCTCATCTTAGCCAAAGGCCAGGGTAAAGAGGTGGGTCTTTACCGCCTTCCTAAATATCTGTAAGGAAGGGGCATGACACACCTCAAGAGGGAGGCTATTCCATAATTTGGGAGCTATCGCTGAAAAGGCCCTTACCCGGGTGCCCACCAGTCTCACTAATGAGGTTGGTGGGATGACCAGGAGGGCTTCACCACTTGATCTTAAGGCACGGGCAGGTCGATATAGGAGAAGGCGCTCCTTTAGATATTTGGGGCCCAAGTCATTTAGGGCCTTATAAGTCAGAGTTAACACCTTGAATTGGGCTCGGTAGTGAATTGGTAGCCAGTGCAGCACTTTTAAAACCGGCGTGATGTGCATCCGGCTAGCTGTTCCGGTCAACACTCTTGCAGCTGCGTTCTGCACTAGCTGCAACTTCCGAACCGTCTTCAAGGGCAGCCCCATGTAGAGAGCATTACAGTAGTCCAATCTAGAGGTTACCAGAGCATGGATAACTGTGGCCAAGTCGTCTCTCTCCAGAAATGGCTTCAGTTGACGTACCAGCCGCAGTTGGGAGTAGGCACTCCTGGCCACGGCCTCCACCTGAGCTTCAAGCATCAGCGCGGAGTCCAGGAGTACCCCCAAGTTACGCACCTGTTCCTTCCAGGGCATTGCAACCCCATCAAGAACAGGGTGTCTCCCAACTACCCGGACCCGAGACCCTGTGACACACAGCACCTCTGTCTTGTCTGGATTCAGCTTCAATTTATTGGCCCTCATCCAGTCCATTACTGCCTCCAGACACCTGTCAAGTACTTCAACCGCCTCTCCTGATTCAGATGGTATGGAGAGATAGAGCTGGGTATCATCTGCATATTGATGACACTTCACTCCAAAACTCCTGATGACCTCTCCCAGCGGCTTCATATAGATGTTAAATAACATGGGAGATAAGATTGACCCCTGGGGAACCCCACAAGTGAGTTCCCAGGGTGTCGAATTGGTGTCTCCCACAGTCACTACTTGGAATCTGCTCTGGAGATAGGAGTGGTACCAATGCCATGCAATGCCTCCCACTCCTAAACTCCGTAGTCTCTCCAGAAGGATACCATGGTCAATGGTATCAAAAGCCGCTGAGAGGTCCAGGAGAACCAACAGAGTAGCATTCCCCCTGTCTCTCTCCCGGAGTAGGTCATCAATCAGGGCGACCAAGGCAGTTTCCGTGCCATGACCGGGCCTGAAGCCAGATTGAAATGGATCCAGATAATCAGCTTCTTCCAAGCATGCTTGCAGTTGAACAGCGACAGCCCTCTCCAGGACCTTGCCTAAAAAAGGTATGTTAGCCACCGGGCGATAATTATTTAGATCTTCTGGGTCCAGAGAGGTCTTCTTCAGGAGGGGGCGCACCACAGCCTGTTTCAGAGCCAATGGGACCACCTCCTCCCTCAGAGAGGCATTCACCACCTCCTGGATCCACCCGGTCATGCCTTGTTGGCTAGCCTTTATCAGCCATGAAGGGCAGGGATCCAGAGAGCATGTTGTCGGCCGCACCCCCGCAAGCAGCTTGTCCGCATCCTCAGGCCGCAATAATTGAAACTGATCCAAATAAATTGGACCAGACAGTTCTCTGGACACCCCATTTGGGCTATGTCTAATAGTGGCATCTAATCCCCTACGAATTTGAGCGACTTTATCCTCAAAGTGCTTTGCAAATTTGTCACAGCAGATATTTGGTCCTGGCTTAAATTTCTTTGTGCTAGGTTTTATAAGACCATTCACCAGTCTGAAAAGCTCTGCTGGACGGCTACTTGAGGATGCAATGGTGGCGGAGAAAAATTTCTTTTTCGCCGCCGTCACCGCCACATGATAGGCACAATAGTGTGCTCTTACATGTGTTCGGTCAGACTCACAGCCGGATTTACGCCACCTGCGTTCTAGCCGTCGGCCTTCCTGTTTCATGGCCCATAGCTCCATGGAATACCAAGGGGCTTTCCGGGCTCCACAGGCATGCCGAGGGCACTTGGGAGCGATCGTGTCAATAGCTCTGCTCATCTCCCGATTCCAGAGAGAGACCAGAGCTTCGACAGGAGCGCCAGTCATGCCAACCGGGAAATCCCCAAGAGCATTCAAGAATCGCTCGGATTCCATAAGTCTCCGAGGGCGGACCATTTCAATAGGTCCCACCCCACAGATGGGAGCTGTCATTGCAAGTCCAAAACTCACCAGCGAATGATCCGTCCATGACAACGGGCTGACAGTCAGCCCTCCTATCAACGGATACTCACCAATCCGCTCTGAGGCAAAAACCAAATCAAGGGTATGGCCTGCTACATGAGTCGGGTCAGAAACAAACTGAGACAGCCCCATGGTTGTCATGGAGGACATGAAGAACTGAGCTGGTCCACTGAGCATAGTCTCAGCGTGGAAGTTGAAATCCCCCAACACCACCGTGGCAGGGGATTCCAACACCACATCCGAGACCACCTCAGCCAGCTCAGATAGGGAGGATGCTGGGCAGTGGGGTGGACGGTACACCAACAGCATCCCTATCCTGTCTCTCTGGCCCAACAACAAGGACAGGCTTTCAACCCCCGTTACAGTGCGAACTGGCCGTCTGATGAGGGAGATGGAAATCCGATGGACTACAGCGACACCCCCTCCCCTCCCTCCTGGTCGACCAGAAGGAGGACTTAAAAGAGAAGACTGTTTCTTAGGGTCTTTCCTTTATGCTTTCAAATATGCAGTTTGGTATCCCCAGGAGAGATTCTAATTGAGTCCTTTTCCTGATTAGGACTACATTGTCAATAAGCAATGCTGAAAGAAACCGTGATTTGATCCCTTGCTTAATAAAAGGATCATGACAATGTAGTAACTGCTACTTGAATTAGCTGAAGTCTTTGTACAGGGCAGGAGTTTTCATCTTGAGATGAAGACATGAGTGGCAGCAGTGCCCTTTTCACTAGCAGCCTGGGTAAGATTGCCATGTACTTGTGTGGATTTTGTAAATAAGAATCCTTTGCCAAGTCTGAATTTATCCCTGCAAGCATGCAGGAGAGGCAGCCATGATAGCTAGTGAAATAACAGTTGTCCACATCCAGAAATGAGAAGTCAGTTTCTCACTGCATGCCTCCATGTTCTGGACATGGTTTGCTGTTTAAACGTATTTACCAGTATTCCAATTTACCAGTATTCCCAGTCAGGACCTCCCTGATCAGGATTATGTTTCATCTAATGTGAATGAAGAACAGCAGTGGGTGACCTGGGGCCTTTTTGCTCTACAACCGGATGGGTTAGGAATAATGTGTACAATATTTGTCACCACACCTCAAAAAGGATATTGTGGAACTGGGAAAGGCACAGAAAAGGGCAACTAGAATGATTAAGGGGCAGGAACACTTCCCTTACGAAATCAGACTGCAACATCTAGGCCTCTTCAGCCTAGAGAGACGGCGTTTAAGAGGGGACTTGACTTAAATATATAAAATCATGCATGATATAGAAAAGGTGGATAGAGAATAATTCTTTTCTCTGTCACATAACACTAGAATCAAGGGGCACTCTATGAAGCTGATGAGTAGGAGAGTCAGATCAGATAAGGGGAAGTATTTCCCCCTAGAGAGTCATCAGTCTATGGAATCTGCTGCCAGAAGAGGTGGTAACAGCAACCAGGCTAGATAGTTTTAAGAAAGGATTAGTCAAATTCATGGATGACAGATATATCAATGACTACTAGAATGGATGACTAGGTATATCTTCCAGGCTGAGAGGTCAGACAGGATGCCTTTAAGGCCATTTGCTGGAATTTGAGAGCAGGTGACTCTTGTCTTCTGCTTGAGATGTTCATGAGCAATTGTTGGGCCACTGTGTGGGACAGGATGCTGGGCTAGATGGGCTGTGGCCTGATCCAGCAGGGCTCCTCTTATGTTCTTATGTAGGTGGTGCAGGTGGTGCTGTTTCAGACAATGCCTAACTGTATTTCAGACTAGTAGGCCTCACTGGTCCAGACCTACTGACCCAGAACAAGGCAAACTAAGTGCAGAAATTACCTTAGAGATAACAGCATGTGGGACTTATTCTCATCTTTAATACACCTTTCTAGCCTAGAATGTTCATGCAAGGGTGGAGGGACAGAATAGCCTGTAAACGATCCTATTTGCAAACCAGCTGTAAGCTGCCTCAAAGGTGCTGTGTTTTTCTTTTTGTTCTTAGTTCATATGAATGCAGCAATCACAGTATCCAAGCGGATGGTCTTGTCGTCCTATGACAAGCTGAGGCCCCAAGCAATATCTCTGTACCCCGAGGATAATTTGGAATAGATATGCATATTCATATTTAAAGCTCACTTACACCTTAAACCATTATGGCTCAAGGAGGAAAAGGGAGTTTGCTTCTGCTCTTTTGCTTCTAAATATATATACTTGGAAGTAGACATTATTTTGCAGGTGAAAAGGTTAATGTGCTTTTAAACTCAAAATAACAAAGCACAAATAGCAGCCAGCCTCGGACACAATGTTAAATCTATGTGAACGTTTAATATGCAGTCTTTGTTCTTTAAAAATAGCAATCTCTGAGCAGGATTTGAATCCTTTTTCTAACCACCATGGCCCTCCTGAATACTGACATCACTTAAGCTTGCCTCCAGACATCATTTGTTCTGTAATTTATCAATTTACTGGTATAAAGCACATCTGGAATGACCACACATTGTCTAGACATTAGATCAATACTTGTGTTTTAGCATTTGCCACAGCAGCGAAGTGATGCTACAGTTGCAAGATTGTATTTCCATGTGACTTAACTGTCCCATCACTTGGCACAGATGACCAATTTTATCATGTGAAGTATTTCTGGATAGCGACAGATCACACTGACTTCTCACTGTACTTATTGCACAGTAATCCAGATAGTGCTGCAATTACAGAATAACAGGCTAATTCCACTAATTTTATCGGAATAATAATAACTCAGTAAATTGGGTCTATATTTGAGGGGAACTGTTTTGGGAGCACTGTTGCCACATCTGGCAAATCTGGTGCAATTACAAAATGATTACGGAGTTTTTACCCTTTTTGAATGCAGCCTTAGTATTTAACATCAGGAGGGAATTTCTTTCTGAAGCTAATCTTGGGTTGTATCCCCACAATGGGAGACTGCAGCGATTCTCTGTGGTGGTCATTGCTCTCACCTGGGGAAGAAAGGGGCATGCAACATCTACAGTATATGCTGTAAGCCTTTCCCCCACACTGTCTTCTAAACTGGTGTAATTTCATTCCTCAGCTTTTAAGAACGGTATGGGGGAGGGCTGGAAGTGGCTCTGGAAGTGGGACACTTGTTGTGCAACAAGAAATACTTCTGTGAAGAAGGGAGGAAGAGGAAGAGGAAGAAGCAGTGAATTTTATACCAGTTTTCGCACCATTAACGGGACTAAAGAGGATGACAAACCTTCTGTTCTTCTCCCCACAGCAGACACCTTTTGAGGTATGTAGGGTTTTTAGAGGCCAAAAGTGAGCCGTGAGTAGCCCATTCTCACCTAGCTGGCTTCATTCAGGACAGCAGAATCGAACCAAGCCGGTGAGTGCCTCAGGGCTATAGATGTAGCATCTCTGGGGTCTCAACTGGTTACCTCCCATTTCTTGAATGGATGTAGAGGCGTGTCCCCATATCCAAAGGGGATAGATACTTATTCCTACTGTGGTTAAAGGAAACCATGGATATATTAAACACTGGGAAATCTCGTGGAATTTCCCATAATTCCTTGCAAATCCTTTGGGATTTCCCATGATTCCTTGCAAAATATGCAAGACTTACCATGATTCCCATGAAATCCCATGGGATTTGCAAAGAATCATGGGGAATCTTATGAGGTACTGTTCCGGGGGGTGGGGGAAGAGGCTGATCTGGTCGACTAGGGATTAATGGATCTGTGGTTACTGGATCAGCGGATACACGGGCAGGCCTGAAGTCCCAATTTTAAATGGGAGAAAACAGTGGTGGGGAAAAAGTATTGGTTGACTTATTTGTTCACATTTCTGTCCTACTTGTTTGTTATTCAGGACAGTTGACAACAACACCCTGTTGTTACATAATATAATAATAAAAAGATGAAAATCCATTACAACCCGTAATAACTCTGTGACTCCATTGGATTAGCATTACAGTCTCTAATCTCCAGCCCCACGGCAGATATTATTTATTTCTCATCCTGACCTTCACCTGAAGGTCCCAGGGTGAGTCACAACATTTGGCTCTGGATTTCACATCCATTCAGCTCTCAAATGAAACAACTTAAAAAACCTAATATACAAATTAAGGGAGCATCCCCATTAAAAGCTTAATCCAGTTTCCTTAAACTGAAATAATGGAACTGGATGCAAACGTGAATTTGCCTGTTCCCATTACTTTTAATTTAATCGCGTTGGATCTGGATTCTTAGGATCCTACGTGGAGTACGTGACTCAATGTGGGACTCAAGTGGCTACTTTTTAAAAGCCGCTTTTCGGGGCTGCCCTGCCCTCTTCCTCCTGGCATGGACGCGCCACCCATAAGGGACCCCTTCACGGAGCCTAACTGGGTGGCTGGGTGGCTGCCGCTTCCATGGATGGAGGAAAAATGGCAGCCGGCAGGCAGCGATTCTTTCTCCTCATCTCCCCATTGCTCAGGGCACACAGCAGCTGCTGCAAGTAAAGCCCCTTTGCTTTAAACATTCACACAGAACCTCAGCTGCTTTCCTCCCTTTCACTTTCTAAAGGTCAGGACTTTTAGAATTGCGAAAATTGCAACATTGTTATTGCAACCATCAAGGTGTGAAGTGGTTCCATCACTACAGTGTAGCGATCGCTGTTATTTTTACACTGAAATCACTGTCTTTGGAAGCAAGCTATTGGGAGAGGGAAACCCTGAACACTGATTCTCATCCCTTAAGACAGCGCTATCCACACAGTAAAAAATGAAACACATATCAAGCACATGATCCAGAGTGAGACCTGTTGAAATCAGGATTGAGACTGACCACGCTTTGGGGTGGTTTAACATGGGGAAAGCGTGTTAAGCCAAACTGCCGTGCGGACTCCGAGGAGTGAAAACGTTCTGAATCCAAGATAAGGTTGCCTTGAAGACATGGCCTAAGTTGATTCCAACTCCCCACAGAAGTTAAGAATCCAACTCCCCACAAAGCAAGCATCGGCCTGTCAGTAGGTTCACTCAAACTTACCTTTTAGTTCCAGAAGTGCAAACAGTCCAGTCTGGGCCACTTTAGTCCAAATTTGTCTCTGTCTTCTGAAGACAGGTGAGTCTAGCAGGAGGTGCAGCCTCATAGATCCGTATTAACATGCAAATCTATGAGGCCTCATGTGTTCTACACAGACCTTTAAGGATCTGTGCAGACAGGCCCTGCCAAGTCAACCCTCTTACTCAACTAACTACCTTTCTTGATTGCTTTGTTAGAACTCTTTTCTCTTGTTCCCTCTTTCTATTTGCAGACCATGGTCATTTGAATGTATTCCTGGCTGTCTTCCCAATGCACCTTAAACTTGGAAGTGACAACTGTGTTAGTTGTTTTACAAAAAAAGGGCAGGGCAGGTAGAAGAGAAGCTGGCCCCTTGGAGCATGCACTGTTATTCTGCCTGTACAATATTTTCATTTGTTGTGAGTTGAAGAATAACTGGAGTTAAAGCATCTTCCCGCATCTTCCCATTGTCTGCAATTTAATCATAAAGATATCCACGTCTGAGATTGTGAATGTTGTTGAGCTGTAGTTGCTCCCTTTTAAAACATAAATAAATACTTTGAAGGTAGGATAAGGTTCCTCTCTGGTTTATGACTTGGCAGTGCAAAAATGTGAATATTTGACTGTGCTCAATCTGAAAAACTCTTTACTTTGCAGTATCCTGAAATCTGCTGCAATAGGCATTTGAGGCTTTTAACTACTACTGTCAGCAGCTTAGTTAGGCAGAGTTTGTTTTTCTTATTGTTTTCCTGACTCGGTTGTAAGTTGTGAAGTAAGCAATGAAATATATAGTTGCATTCAGGAAGAATGTTACAGTAATGTGCCAATAAACTGTGATTCTAAAGCCTTGGGTTTTTTCTAAAAGATGACAAATCTTCAGGTTTGTTATTGCTTCTGGAAAAAAGGCATTTTAAGTGTTAAGAGCCTAGGGTCAATGAAATCCCTAAAAAGGTGTTTTTATAGATATTAGTAAAATCTTTAGTACAGCAGTACTAAAATGGAAGTTTTTTAAAAAAGAATTTTGTTCTCGCCTTTAATACGAAATATAGAGTCTAATTAAGTTAATGTAGGAGCCGAAGGCAACATTTGCATACATGCTGCACTCCCATCTTATGGTATTTAAAATTATAATTTGACATATAGTTAGACATTATTCCTACAACACGCTACAGCAGTGATGGCCAACCTATGACACACGTGTCACAGATGACACACCAAGCCCTTTTGGGTGACACACCTGGTCACCCTGGCACCTGGGTGCGTAGTGCTTGCTTGTTCTTGAAGTGTACGAAATACCAACTTTCAATTGAATATTAGCAAACAAAATTCAGCAACAAAAGTCACTAATGTAAAGGTTTGTTTTTGCTTTTAATAAAATATTACTAGAGCTACAAATATCACAAAATTATGGATATTTCTAGATGTGACACAGCACCTAGGTTTTCTTGCGAATTTTGACACACCGAGCTCAAAAGGTTCATAATCACTTCGCTATAGTTATCATTTGCATATGTTTTAATATCACTCTGAGATTTTACAGTCAATTCTCATGTTGTTATAGGCTATACTGTACATTATTGGGCCATTAAAGTGTGTGTGTTGTTAGAAGCCAACATGTATTTTCTTGTATCTATATTAATTTCACATAATTTCCAGAATAAATAAGAACATTTCAGCCACTAATGCACAAACAGAGATGGGCAATGAATTTTTAAGCTCTTTGAATTCAAATTAATTTCTCAGTCCAATCAAGTATTCCCTTTTGAACAACTAGATACAGGAACGGACTTTGAGCAATCTGATAGGGGTGTGCACGAATGCATTTTTTGCATACAAATTCGAGTCAATTCAAATACTTGAATATTCAATTTGATTCGAAATTTGAAAATCCAGATTTTCAAAAATCCGATTCAAATCCGGATTATCCGAATCTGTATTTTCAGAAATTCAATTCGAACTTGAAAATACAAATGTTGGCAACATTCATATCCGATTTTTGAATTTGCGTGCATCCTGTTTTTATCATGTTTGCATTCCGTTTGTATCTCGCATTATAAGTGCAAATAAACACAATGTTTGGATGCAAAATATGATGTTCTATTCAGTTGATTTGATGAATATTGACTTTTCCAAATATCTGTGCAAATCCCTACAACCTGATATTCACAGGATCCACACAGTGCTTTTTTTGCACCATGAAAGCACAGCAAGGAGGCAAAGCCCACATGCCCTTATTCCTTACAATACCTCTAGTGCACAGGACAAGTGCAGCATAGACACTGCATTTGGCCTCCACTATATTACCATAAGCACTTGTACAGTGCTTCAATGTCAGAGAAGGACATAAAGGTGTCGAAGCTCTTTCCTTTGCTCTCTGCTTGCAATGGTGGCCCTGCTGCTGCCACACCAGTATGGTTGCTATTCATGGGGCTATTTCGTAGTTCAGTGTCCACCCCAACCATTGAGATCCAAGCTGGAGATTCCCTGATGCCATCTTAATGGAAGGGGAGCTGTCCCAGGCAGTCAAGATCACAGCTAGGTAAGTTGTAGCTGTAATCTTGATGGCTGGGAGCAATGGTGGCAGGCTGATAGTGTGTCATGCTAAAAGAAAGACCAAAAGCATTGTACTATTTTTAATGTATTGGAAAAGGAGTGTTATAACACTCCTCACTATTGCTTGAATGGACTAAAGTTGGCCCCATTGTCTGAGGCTTAGAGAGGGCTTCCTAGGGGGTTCACGTGTCTGCACATACCATTGTCACTCCAAGAGTAGCCCAAAACGGTTTACCAACTGTGATGGCATCCATCTGATCTAGTGAAAGTAACAAAAGAGTATCATTTTGCTAGCCGGATGTACCACTGGCCAGTCCTCAGAAGCATCCAATGTTATCTGTTCGCAAATTGAATCTGCCGTTGCTTAGTCTGCAGAAACATGCTGTGGTATGAAATAGGTCCTTCAGCTGTGGTGCACAATACTGAAGATTGGGCACATCTGTGACCTGTAATGGCAGAAAGTTGCCCATGTGCATTCTTCAAAGTATGGGTTTTTCTGCACTTTTTCTGCCCTTATTCTGAAATATATCCCAGAATATGGACCTGCTATCTGAATGCTAGTGCAGACTATGGAAGGCCCCAGGTGAGGTCTGCCATAGTCTGCTTTAGCTTGTGTCCAGAATATGGCTATCCCGAGATATATTCCAGAATAAGGCCAAGTGCAGAAAGGGTCTATGTTTGAACATCAACAAATTTCCTCAAGCTCCAGGAACTGGCTGGAGTGTGACTGGGAGAGCTCAAACAATTGAATGCAGCCCAATCTTGACCAAGAAGTGCTGGATTCATACGGTGATTCCACACTTAGCATGGTAAATCCTGATCTACCTCTTCTGGATTTAGTAAATCCGGTTTCTAGTAGATCTGGATTTAGTAAATCCAGATGCAGGGTAGATCCGGATTTACGAAGATAGATCCGTAACCCCCGTCCTTCCACATACGCGGCGGAAGGGCAACTTAGATCCTGATTTGAGGAGGGTGCTGTGCGGACACACAGCACCCACCTCACATCCATGCTCCAAGGGCCCTCCCCCGGCCCGCCATGATTGGCTCTGCCAGAGCTGAGCATGGCGAGCTGGGGGACTCCACTCTCGCGGCTCACCCTTGCTCCAGAAGTGGCGGATCGTCGCTTCTGGAGCCAGGGAGATCTTCTCCAAACCCCTCCCTAGCCCAACTGGGGGAGAGCACAAGTGGTCCCCTACTTACCTCTTTGTAGTCGCCCTGATTCTGGCCACGGGGTCCCAGGAGGCTGTGCGCCTGCGTGCTGCATGCCTGCTGACTGGCCAGGGCATCTTCTGGCAGCGCCTGCCATCAGGAGTGAGTTCTGTCCTTTGCTGCAGTGTTCTCTTTGTTTTTGTTTTATTTCTAACTAAAATTGAGAGCATCCTTGGCTGTAGCAGAAGTAGTGGATGGTCAGCTGAGTGCCATCCCACAGCTATACAGGAGGGAGAGCATTCGCTCTCTCCCTCCTGAATAGCTGTAAGGCCTTCCCCTGGCTGCCGTTGTTGGTAGACAGGGCCCAAGCTGTCAGCACTTTGGACCGGAGGCACTGACAGCATGGGCCCTGTGTACTGCACGGAGCGGCACATCGCCCCGGACAGCTGCACAACCACCATGACAAGGTAAGTGGTCATGTGGCTGGTGGGTACCTGGGTGCTGGTGGGTACCTAGGGGGATCCTGGTAGCTCGGGTAGCCCGATCCAGGATGGATCTTTGGCCTCCCTGATAGGGTCACCTAGGGCCTACAGGAAACACCACCCAGACATCCCCCACCCGGGGCTGGAGCCTAGCAGGGACATGCACGCATGCACGTGACTTACCTTGTTGCCGCTGGGTTCAAAGTGGCGGGCCTGGCCGGTGGCATTGTGCATCTGCATGTGCTGCCAGCTCTGATTGACCAGCTAACATCAGACCTGGTAGTAGATGCACAATGCTGCCGGCCAGTCCCGCCACTTCAAACCCGGCAATGAAGAGGCAAGTTGTGCAAGTAGGACACCCTAGGAGACCCAATCGCATCAGCTAGGGCCCACAGGAACAGGGGAAGGGACGAGACAGGCCTGCCCACCCCTGGGTTGAACCAGAACCAATGGCGGCAGGCCTGGGAGGGGCATCCCGACCCTGCGCCAGCCTTTTTGGGTTAGGCCACGGGGGATGAGTTCCACCTTCGCACCTAGGGAGGTAGGAACGCATTCCCACACATTTTTTACCTACCTAGGTGTGAATGCATCCCTGCATGGCCTAGTCTTTGTGCACTACAGTCAAAAAGGCCTAATGACAGTAGTCTGGTCTTCACAGGTACAACAGAATAAGAAGGGCTAGGTTTAAAAGGACAATTGTGGATACCTTTTTGACATCTATTTTTGTTCCAGCATGCTCCTGACTGAAGTCTTGTTGTCCTAAAACTCTAGCAAGCTACAGTTTGGCATTTTTTTTTCCTTAAAAAGAAAGAAAAATGTTCAAATTTTATAATACCTAAATTTCAAAAAACAAATTACATTTTCTTTAATTTGTCTTTCACTTGTATAATTTTATCCAATACAGCTAGTTGTTCTGTCTTATTTAGTATGGAATCTATTTCTCAGAATGAATTAATGTGACAAAATAATCTACCAGAGTATAATTATAGAACGTGAAGCAGTAAATGTGTTGTTCAGTTTCTGAAACAATGCATAGCCTAGCTCATTTCTTCAATTTTCTTTTTCTTCTGTACAATGCATGTGAAATTACAGCTTTTCTCATTATACAAAGTAAATGTATTTCAGCAAGAATATATTTCAGCAAGAGCTACATACAATTTCTAAGGATCATAGGAAGATTGTGAGATAATAATTCCAGAAATGTGGTTTTGTTTCAGCTTCACATAGAATACTGTGACTTTCGCTTAATTACAATGACCTAATTATAGTCCACATTTAGACATCTTGGCCACTGACCCTGTCTTCAGACTGCTGTCCTAGACATTATAACTCTCTATATCTTTCCAAGTGATCTCTCTAGTGACCCACATTTGTGAAACTACTTTCCCCTGTGATTCATCAAAGTCTTATTCGAAGCTTACTAGAGCTGGTTTGTACCAAGAGAAAATGTATTTTTAAAGGGATCGGACATCAATGGATGGGGTTAAGACAAGCAAGGGAAAATTCAATTTAATATCATATTGAAAGCCGCGATAATATTATTCGGACTGTTCCTAACAGCTGACATTAAGTCTCTTCTCTCAGTCCTGAAAATGATACTCAGACAGGATCTGCACAATAGGGTTGTGGACAAATGCAATTTTCGGATGTTTTTTTCCTGATTTTATCCCATATGCATCCTGTTTTTGTCCCGTACGTATCTGTACAAATGCATACAGATATGAATAAGATGCGTACGGCTATGTATGTAGTACATATGTGTCCATACACATGCAAATGTCCGAATAATTTGTAGGAATGATTCGAAACATTTGAATTTGTTCAAATGTTTAAAAAATTCCATTTGAATTAGAATGTCTGAATTCAAATGAATTTGATTGAATTATGAATGCTTCGAATATTCTTGCCCATTCCTACTGCACAAGTGATTTTCAGCAGTGCTTTAACTAAAAAGTGGCCAGGAATTGCTGCAGGAACAGAGCTATATTTGCAACTCTCTTCAAGGTGGGCGTTCTGCCTGCATGCCTGCCACGGCCCCCAGCTACACAAGTATTTCATTTCCCTGCTGCAATTTGCCAGTCAGCATTGTTCAAACGTAGGAGACACGCCTGTGCCAAATGCAATTACAGAGTTGCAATTGATGACACAATTTGCTGCCTATTATTGATCATTTGGAGCAAAATAGATATTGTATGCTGCCTATGCAATGACAATAGTAGTTTTATCATATCATCTTTAAGTTCTGCCCCATCTTTACGTTTCTACAAAATGACTGTCTGGACACAGTAAAGGAACATGAACGTACCTCTTCTTGATCAGAACATAACACAAACAGAACTTGCATACATTTTTTTTTAGAACACGAGCACATATTTTGCATTTGCTCACCACAGACTTCAAGATCTATTCTTTGTTTCTGAATCTCAGTTACGTCTACATTCTCCTGCCTTATACACCCCCCAAAAAACCCCTTTCTTGTGGCTCTCCAGCCCAATTTTGTGCAAGCACGCTCCCTTCCCACACACAACGTAAAGTTCCTGGACTCTTTTGTCTGTTTATTTTCCTCCTTTAATTCTTGCTGCTTATATTGTTTCTGAAAAGTGCTCGCAGAACAACCATTTCAAAACTTGCAATCAAGCTGAGAATGTCAGATCTTCCCTTTGCTGTTTATTGCTTCAGTGTTATTAAACCTTTTGGGAAAGAGAATTCCAATTTAGTTTTTTTGTAAATGATCCAAAAAAGAGGAGGGGGCCTGGGAATTATAGTAAGAATGCTAATAGAGAGACAGATTAAATGGCACGTCAGATTAATAAAACTGTCAAGCTTTTATTCAACAGAAGGGTACCTTCTGTGTTGAGGCAGAAGATTATGCTTTGACTTCTATGCTTGGCAAAAGGTAATGTGAAGGTGGAGTTAGCAGTAAATTTCTAACAGAATACTGCAGTTTAATATTGCAGCTAACCAGTTATATAAACTTTTATTAAAATGACTTAAGGGGTGATTCATGCTTGCCTGTTCCTCACTCTGCGCCTCATTACTTGATTACTCAACAGTCGAACGTTCACAGCTGAATGTGTGAACTTGATGCCTTATCATTTGACCCCCCCCCCAAAAGAAAAAGGACTAAATGTGAACAAAAATACCTTTGCAAGAATCTAAATGGAGACTGGGCTTAAAGAGCAGTAGCAGTAGCTAGGGAACTTTGGGAACCATTGCACATAAATGAGCAGCTATTCTGCAGAGCTTACGAGTCCTGGGAAGGAAACAACAAAAGCAGAGGTATCCCAGGAATTGTGGCATAAAAAAAAAGAGCAGGAAACCTCATGAAATCCCCTATTGCAAAAAAAGGTTCCCAACATTAGCTGTTCAGCAAGCAAGATGAAATGGGGGATGTCAAGCGTATCTTGGTAACACATTTATTTGAAAGATAAACATATTATGACTTTCCTTTTCTACTTGGATGTAATTTAATGAAGAGTTCACTATAGAAGAGTCTTAGGGCCTTTCTGCACTTGGCAGTAGACAGAGGCCAATTCACACTTGGTCTGCTAGTGCACATTGGGATAGCTTCTGGGAAGCACCATTTGCACTTGGCAGGGGGCATTTCCACACCAGAAACATTTCCTGCTATCCCAGAAGCTACCCCAGCATCCACTAGTGGTGATGCACAAAATGGTGTACCACGTGCATCTTATTCCTTACCTTTCCCGGTGCACTGTGCTCAGGCAATGGGATCTGGGAGGAAGGAGAAAGGGGCAATTTGCCAATGAACTTTGATGTCAACAAACAGTACTTTGATGCATTGGGCAGAAGGCATCAGTCACAGAAATCAAAGCCTTGCTGTGAATCATTATTTCACCCCTTCCCCATGCAGAATGGACCTGACCGCTGATTGGAGAATAAAGAGAAGAATCTATTGGATAAATTCCCCAAATTCTGATCTGTTTATGAGTTTGAATAAATACACTGGAGTGGGGGTTCTTAACCTTTTTTGTTCTACGGACCTCTTCTCAGAATATAGTGGCAGATAGTTTTATGACATTCAACATTAGCATGTCCGGGAGGACATGCATGCCGGCATGGATGAGGGGAGGAAGCCCAGCCTCTGGCTATTACACCCACTCCAGGAGCACAAAACCCCAGCCACACCCATCTGTAACACCGCCATGGATGAGGGGAGGAAGCCCAGCCTCTGGCTATCACACTTGCTCCAAGACCACAAAACCCCAGTTGCACCCAGCCCTAACACCAGCATGGCCAAGGGGAGGGAATCTCGGGGGCTGGCTGTCCCACCTGCTTTATAAGTTTCTTTATTATTACACAATGTATTATTTATTATAACATGTGATGTGTTATTTGATGCTGTATTTTTTCTGCATTATGTAAACTTGGAGAGGGGAAAGGAGGAGGACCTGGCATTATTGCCCATTTGTTCCCCTCCCCCAATGTTTTGTATAACTTCATAGTGTATTATTTTGTTTATATAATTTTTAAATATATTTATGTAATGTATATTGCATTACTTTGTATTTTGCTTTTCAAAGTTGTTGTAAACCGCCCTGAGTAATTTATTAGAAAGGTGGAATACAAATAAACTGAATGAATGAATGTCTTTGAAAATAAAGATAATAAGTTTTTTTTTTCAATTCAAGCTCACAGACCCCTTGAAATCTTTCCATAAACCCCTTTGGGGTCTGTGGACCCCTAGTTAAGAACCCCTGTGTTAGGATGTCTATTCTGGACCTAATAGATATATCCTCTTCTTTCTTGAATACTCCAAGGGAACCAGCTATTGATCTCATATGCAGGATGTGAATAAACAGTTCTGCTTGATTTGGGCTTTCTATATTCATAAATACCTTATGAAAGAGGAATAAAATGAAATTTCCACATTCCTACATGATACTGAACTGGATCTTAATATTCTTGTTGATTCGGATGAATTTAATACATGAAGCAGATTTCCGTACATTAGCTTCATAACAACATCTTCCCTAGCAGAGCATCACTTATACATGTAAGTAATTTTTCTTTACCAAATAGCAGACCATATATTTAGTGTATGATTAAATCTGAATCCAAAGGAAAGGGCACGTCAGAGTATGCTGAAAAATGTCTTAATTTCTTATAACACCAGCTATGATCTATCCTGAGGCAGGCGGTGGGAGGATCTTCTGCATCCATCTGTTCCACTGGGAGGTTATGAATTTGCTCTGCATAACTCATCTAGCACAAGAGAAATCACTGGGAACAGGTCCAAGAATTTCTCTGCAGGCTCTTTCAGATGGCAAAAGAAGCCTTTTCATCTTAGATTTCAGCTGTTGGTTTCTGATGCTCTGACCCTGTGGCTGGATCCCTGGCCCAACAAATATAAAGAAGCTACAGCTGTCTGTAATATAAAAGACACTCAGCACATTTCTCCGTATGAATCGGTGGCCTAATTTCTAAAAAATTAGATTAGTACTGAATATAAGCATGCTCTTCTTTGTACAGAGAATTCTGTCAGTCTACCACTTAGCCAACTCCAGGAAATGTGAATGCTCAGGGCAAGGGTAAGATTATACTGAGTTAAGCAGTCTAATTTCACAATGGAAATCTCAGAGACAGAGATGAATTGAAACAACGTAGTATTCAGGAAAGGTGAGTTACCAGCAATCATAGAAGGATTGCTTTCCGCCCTTGTTACCCCATTATCACCACTACAAATGACAATTGTAGGAATAAGCATTTCTAAAGTTGTCTCAGATACTTCAAGTGTTGAGCAGATATTAAAAGCAACTGGTCACTGGTTCACTCTATAACAAAGCACCCACTGAAGAGTGAAATGCCCACCCAAGATGCCTGGGGGTGAAATAGCACTCTCATTGTAAGCAGCCTCATCAGGCTCTTGTACACTGATGTGGATACACAGAAGCGCTCAGCAATGCAGTGGGGAGTGTGCTTCCAGGCATGTGTTCACCCCCAGTTCATTTCCAACATGGTAGTAGAGATATAACCTGCATCCACATGCAGTAAATAATACTGTGGTTAGAGTGCCAGACAAATCTTGTAGTCAGCGGGCTTGATTCTGCATCCCTCCATGAGGCCAGTTGGGTGACCTTGGGCTAGTCTTGAGCTGTGTTTCTGAGCCCCACTTGCCACACAGGGTGACTGTTGTAGGGAGAACTGAAGGCCTTTCAGCTACTTTGAGTCCCCTTAAACGGGTGAGAAAAGTGTGGTAGAAAAGCCAAAGAAGAATAATTCAAAAGCAGTTTAGAAGAGATAGCATCTACATCTCTTCTAGTGCCTCTGATCCACATTACAGGCTAGAAAATGCATGTCCAAACTGCATTTTCTGGTCTTTTAATGTAGATGAGACATGAGAATAGCAGCATTCATGTGCTGTCACCTCTAAGCTGCTTTTGAAGTGCTTCTTTAGTGTGTACAGATGCTACAGCCTCAGTTTCTTACTATGCATAAGTAACACGCTCTTCAACAGTAGAACCCAGCATTTTGAGAATGAGAGTTCTGTTAATAGTCAAAGACCAGAATATACAGTATCTTGAGCCTCTGGGTCTAGGAGCTGCTGAGGGTTAAACAAGAGCAAGGGCCTCCCTAACCCAGGAGCCTGTGTTCATGTTGGTCAGCCAGTTTGTATGAATAACGAATGTTATGAATATTTGTGCACATCCCTAGTGCAAGCTTTGGAAGGAATTTTGGGGTTGAAATTTGTATTTGGTCTCAATTTTTAACTTATTGAGTACAGTTAATAAGCTGATGACAAATATGCCGTTTGGTAATGTAATGTTTGAAGTTCTGCGTGTTCATCAGTAATATTTCATATCAATGCTGGACGAACCCTATGAACAGACAACATCATTTATTTATTTACTAGAGCACATTACTGTTAAATCTTGCCATTCTGCATCTTCAGATTAAGTATACAGGAAACTCCTCTAGTTTTCAGTTGACAGATTTTATCCAGGAACCGGGCAAAACTTCTTTAGACTCCCTCCTGCCCTACCCATGTTTTGTATTGGACTTTGATAAAAGATCATGCCACACAACTGTGCGACAAAGTAGACAAAAATGCAAAATGGTGTCATTTATACTCAACTCCTTAACGCCAGTTGGATGATGAAGCAGCAACAGCCATACAAACATAATGTGTTAAATGTCAGTGTTTTTAATTTGGCATTCAAGAAAGATGGTGTTCCAGTGACATAATGTGAGTGTGACTATCTAGAATTCATGTCAATGGTCTGTATCCAACATGATTTAACCTTAGGAGAAAGTGAGTAATTGTCCTTGTGTCTTCCAGAGGACTTTTTAGAATGCAAGCCTCAACACCAGTTCTTGTGGGGTGTGCCCCACTAATTTTACCAGATGCTGCATATGTTATTTAGAAGTGCAATAAAAATATTTGGATTTGGAAGGGGAAAATATCCCTGCCCTGGAAAAGCAAAAATATTACCACCGCTCCACCCTAAATGACATGGAAATTATGTTTGTACTTCAACATCTGTTACTAAAATCAATGCTTAATTTAATTAAGTGGATACATGATATTTACAGTTTTTGGAAAAAAACATTTTTTTTATCCAGCTTTTTCAAAAGTGAATTTGAGTACCCCATTCCACATAGTGATTGGTATAATAAAAATCTAATGTATAAAAGTAGATTTAGAATTTCCTTTAAGGGATAGGGTTTAATGCATGCCAAGTCACCAATGATTAATACAAAAGGAAAAAGCCACCATTAGGGCTAGCAATTCTTGCGCCATCTCTGGTCAGCTTTTTACTGGTGGTCACAGTGGCAATACTTCAACTTGACTGACAGTTTGAGAGGAGTCATTTTATTTTATTGAAAATTGTATTGGTCACTGACCTTTAAAAAACAGTGAAAGGATACCCTTTTGTCCCAGAAAGAGAATAAATAGTCCTCAAAAGAAGACTGTAGAATAGATCTTTTTTTCAATGCCAAGGAAGCTACACACACACATTTTGTATAGCTGTGTTAAACATCTTTTAACACAATGTTTGACCATTTTGTTAGCTCTCCAGTTCAATGAAACTATGGATGCATCTAAACCTAGTTAAAAAAAAAAAGTGTCTAAGGGCAATTTTGCCCTCGCTGGTATACTGGACCAACCAAATGTACAAGAAGATTATGCTTTGACCAGTACAAATGGAGCATACTAAAAGTGTGTGTGTAACAGTTCTGCGCTAACAAATGGAATAATGAGGCCCAGAAGGAGACCTTCACAGTCCCTTATAATGGATCAATGCTGTGCACAGAAAAGTAATAGTATGTCAAGTAATAGTATTCTACCTTTCCCAAATATGAGCTTTCAGGATTTTCCCGTCCCCTAAACCAGATACTCAAGTACACTCCTTCTAGCTATTTTTTTCTTTTTGCCTTGTTTCTTCTCTAGACTGTATCATGAGATTACAAGAATGATTTCTAAAATTTACTATTTTGGACACTTTATGATATACTTTTGGTTGGCGAACAGTCTGTTAAAGTTCTTTGTTTACTAAGGGTGCTTCCGCACAGGACCTTAAAACACATTCAAGACACATACAGAACACATAAAAACTTACCTTCCACACTGGAGGCCGGATCCGGGACTCTTAGCGTGGCCACGTCCGCATTTTGGCACACAAGACCTGTTCTTAATTGGGTCTTGCTGCCGAAAGATCCGGTCTCCGGAAAGACCTCAAAAATTAGGTCTTCCCTCTGGCCCTTCACCATGATCGAGTCGGAAGCAGGACGCTTCCGCACACGGAGAGGCGAGGGCTGGATGTGCCGGCACCCACCATTTTGGGGAGGGTGGAAGCAGGCTGGTTTGCCTCCATCTGCCTTCCCTTGCATGCCACATGCTGCCAGAAATGTGTGGTGACTGGCAGCTGACTGCTCCAGTCCTGTGGCTCTAGGGGTGGCGTTGGCAGTGCGGGAGCTGGCTGCCTTCAGCCATGATGCAAGGTGAGAATGTATGTTTATATAATATAGATTTTTGTTTGAATACCTGGTTTTTAGATGGATTATTGAGTATTTTATTAAACTTGCACTGTGAATTTTGTTATCTTGATTTGTTTGTTTGGTACTACATTGCATTTTGGATCCCATTTTGGCCTCGAATTGATGGGCCAGTGAAAGCAGCAAACTCACCATCCCTTCCTTGATCCACCTGGATTGTACTGCACAACATTTTACAGTCATGTGGCATTTTATGCCCATGTGGCTTTTTGCAGTCCCATTTTTTTTATGGTGATACACTATGATTTATTGTTGCTAATACTGCCGATCATTTTATTGCTGTTCTGATGAATGGTGTCACACAGACAACTAATTTGCCAAAGGAGGGCAAGAGCATGCCAAAATACACAGTGTGTGCACTCTTTCCACCCATGCTTTTCCAGAGCCCTAGGGCTGCATCCCCAAGCAACTTATTTGCCTCTCTAGTTTCCCTCTACCGTTCCTCTATTCCAGCGGACTTTAAAAGTGCTGTTCAATTCTGGAATAAGCGTCCTCATGAGGGTCAGCAAATTGCGCATTTAAAACGCACCTACTGTCCTCACGGAAGCATGTGTTTTTTGCCCGCATTTTTTTCTCCCCGCCCCCTCTCTTGTTGATAGGGTGCCGGTGGGAACGGGGAGGGACTGCGCTCTGCGTGGCCACAACCAGGAAGAAACAAGTCCAAAGGAAAAATAGCCATTGGTTCTCTGTTCATCTCCCAAATCTCCGCCCCCCGAAATGGCTTCCCGTGCCAGCAAAGGCAGCGGCTGCAGCCATTGGCCATGCAATCGTTCACTCTCAACACTTTCCCTCTGATCACTGTCAAAATCCACCCTGTACAGCAGCGGTGACTGTAGCAATCCACCCACTTCACACCTGATAACAATGTTGGAATTCTGCACAGTTCTGGCTCTTTGAAAGTTCTGACCTTTAGAAAGGGAAAGGAAGGGAAGCTGCTGCAGTTCTGGGAGATGTCTGAATGTTTTATGGCTGTGTGTGCAGGCGGCAATCCCCGCCCCTTTTGCCATAGAGCGTCCCCATGGTAAATGCTGCCAAGAAAACCCGCAGCTTCCAAAAAGTGCACTGGTAGTCTTCTTTAAAGGGCACTTTTTTCCCCGTGGATTTTCCTCCTTTTTTGGCACTGGAAGCTTGGAGAAAAGCTGGGCATGGGGGCACTCAGAGGCAAAAGAAGCTTTTTAGCAGGCTTTTTATTGCTTGGGGACACAGCCTATGAGATGGCAACAGGTGCCTCATCAAGGCCTATATTTGCGCCTATATAGGACATGTAGCACATGCAGAGAGGATTATTACTCCTGGCTTGGAGTGCTTTATCTGGCCTAGGCATGGGGTAGATAGCTGTCAGCTTGAACAGTGCATTCTGACCCACACTAACTTTCAAAGGCTACATCTTAAACACAACGCTGGTGGACCACAACAACAGCCCCAGTGGAACATGACATCTCCCAGAAAGTATAGGCTCCTGCTAGAATGTCGTATCTGTATGGCTGTGACATTGGACCAGGTTACAAACAATAGCACCATAACCAGCTCTAGTAGGAGAGTCAAAAGCATTTCTCAGTAGTAGGCTGACCCAACACTCACAGGCAGATAGAATCCATCACAAGGATGGGTCTACCCCACAAGTGATGCTGGAAATATTCTGCTTCTGGGTATCTGGCTGAGAAACCCTGGATGAAAACTTTTGTTCCTAATTTCTAAAGCCGGGCTGAGATGGGTTGTTGAAATGCAGATGGTCCTTGGGACAGGCAACTGGCCACTCTTCCAGTCTAGGGGTAGATCTTGGGCCAGACCAGCCTGGCACAGGATAACACACACTGTGTGAATCTTGCCAAAGTTCCCATGCAAGGACATTTTTGCTGGGTTTCAGAAATGACTCTAAAAGCCTTCCATTTTCAGTACCTGGCAAAATGCCACCAAGCTCCAGTGCAGGTTGTAAGCCAATCTTTCTGCCCCTAGTGAACCTGGCCCCTGCCATATTTGCAGCATAGGCTTTCCCACTTTGCAAACTGAGTGCACCAGAAACGGTTTTCATCTTTGAGAGCAGACTAGGTGCTAGTGGCATGCAGTCACACAAGTGTTTTAGGTCAACCTGAGGCCATCCTCAGGTCATGTTACTCACATTATATTTATTTAATTTGTTTTTTAAGCTGGCCTACCCCTGTTAGACAGTCTTCTTAATCTGGAGTCCTGTTTTCAGAGGACTGACAAGGACTCAGCCTGTCCTGGCATTCCAGGCCATCTTCCCTTGCTCAAAGTATCAGTGGGAGGACACGCTAAAGGAGGCTGAACTGTGCTGTGGTAGGTGGGGTCCAGTCAGCCAATTGGCACGCATAGAGTTCATGAGGCACCTCCCTTTCTCTCCTCAGTTTATGTGTTGATTCCTCTATCTAGCCTTTTTATGCAAATTTATTATTTTTTTTAAAAAAATTAATTGCCCAAAGGGAAAAAGCCCATAAAAAAGGAAGGGGGCATGGGGGTGGGTGAGCAGGCTTAAAAAAGAACTGCAAAAACTCACCCTTGCCTCCCTTGAGTGACATGCACTGCACCCAATCAGAAATGAGATAGATTTGATGCAGCAAAAGGGGTGGAGAGCTAAGAGCTCCGTTCAGGAGGCTCAGTTCAGTCATGCAGAGATGTGTGAGCAATGCAGACCAAGGCAGGGTGGCCTGAGGACTACTTATAATGATCCAGGTGTGAACACAGCTGGTACAACCTCAATTCGAATTAATGAATAGGTTGTCCTGTCTAAGACTGGTGTGACCACAGCCTATGTTCCAGGCCCTCTTTTAGCATGTAACGATGTGCATTGACCACATTACAAGCACCCTTATGGCCTGGGCCAATGGGACCATGCATATCTTTGCTGGTATTCTGCTTGGAGAAGAATTTATTGCAACAGCCAACTGTTCCAAGGGAACAGCTTGGAAGCTCTTTCTTTTATCTTTCCAGGAGGAATATTTAAGGCTTTTAAATATAATTTTTAAAAATTACCCATAGGTGCAGGCTTTTCCATTCCTTTAAGTATTGATGCAAAGGTTTTAGTCTTCAGGTTACATGATCTTAGAGCTTTGGCACTGATAGATATGCAGAGAAGTACCTTTATGACCATGGTGATAGA
This sequence comes from Aspidoscelis tigris stejnegeri, assembly GCA_023333525.1. Lineage (NCBI taxonomy): Eukaryota > Metazoa > Chordata > Lepidosauria > Squamata > Teiidae > Aspidoscelis > Aspidoscelis tigris. The sequence continues at coordinate 80,743,372 of JALMGA010000002.1, read as the reverse complement.
TCCATAGAAACTGAATAATCACATCTTTTAAAAAATAACATTCAGGCACACCTATTCATAGTACGAATATAGGTTTTATGTCCTTGGCACTGTGGCTGTGACAGTAACAGGCAGGCATACCCAAATAAGATTCAAGCCATTTGTTTCACGCTACACTGCATTTTTTCTTTTCTTTTTCTTTTAAGTTGCCACCTTTGTTGAAGCTCATATTGGCTTGTAACAAATGGGTTAAAGGAAGTCTGTCTACATTTCATTTTATAAAGCTGTCTGATAGTCATCTGGAGCCATTCTTCCTTTTCAGCTTGGATTTAACAGTACAACAAAGAATAGGTACTATGTGAAGGCAGAGTGTCAGGCATAAAAAAGTGTTTTTCTTGTTTCTGGTTGTTGTTGTTGTTTTGTGCAGCAATTGCAACACATTATTTGGAACAAAGTGCAAGGTGGCCAAAAAGAGCCACTGGTTCTGAAATTACAATGTCCAAAGCTGTAAAACCTCTGAATAAAAAGAGGTTTACACAGTATCTTCTGGCTGCATAATATATGCAGATACTACAGGCGACCCCACACCTTAAAGCTAAAGTGTTCATGGGAGCTGCATTCCAGGAGAGAAATTTTTAAAAATTTGGATAAAAACAATGATGTCTAAAGTAACTGCTAGAATGATTTAAGGGGCGTACAGTAAGCAAGATCAGGGTGCTTATTAAGAAACTTTATTCTGTCATTTGTGACATTTTTTGAAGAGCAACATTACACTGCTAATTTGACTGATAAGACAGCTCTAGCTGTCTCTGAGCACATAAAAAGCAAGCGCAAAGTACACTTCAGGTGAATAAGATCTTTATTGTAAGAAGCCTTAACAGTGGTAGCCTCAAGAAATATTGATCTTACCAACCGTTGCAGCCACCTGAGATGTCTGCCAAAACCTTGAAAAATCTCAGCTCTTGCAAAGGGGAAAAAATGCCCCAATTCTTGATAAGAAATTCTTGTTAAGATATGAGACAGAAACAGGTTGATTAATGGGTTGAGAAGTGTAGACATTAGATTCTCGGTCTCTTGTTGTACTTTAAAGTAAGTTTATACTCTAATTTCCCTTCAGTTCCTTAAGTATCATTGCAATTTCAATGGCCAGGAAAGGAGTATTCATCTTACTCAATAGTGGCCTGATGTTTGGGATCATTTTGACTGAAAACCTTCAAGACCTGCATTTTGATCTGAATGGATAATTTTTATTTTTTCTCCCCATAAAGAGACATGGGGTTTTGACTTAGCATGTGTCAAACAGTAAGTTGATGAACTTAGGCCATGTCCCCAAGCAACTTATTTGCCTCTCTATTGTTCCTCTATCGTCCCCCTATTTCAACGGACTTTAAAAGTGCCGTTCAATTCCGGAATAAGTATCCCCATGGATTTAAACGCACCTACCATCCCCAAGGAAGCATGTTTTGTTTGCCCACATCTTTTTCTCCCCGCCCCCTCTCTGCTTGATAGGGTGCTGGGGAGACAACCCCCGACAAGTCCAAAAGAAAAATAGCCATATTTACAAGCTCTCTGTTCATCTCCCCTGCCTGCAAAACCCACCAGAGCCATTTATCACTTTGGGTTCCAGAGCTTGCTTCCAAAGATAGTGATTTCACTGTAAAAATCCACCCCATACAGCAGCTGTTACACTGTAGCAATCCACCCACTTCACACCTGATAACAATGTTGCAATTCTGCACAATTCTGGCTCTTTAAAAGTTCTGACCTTTAGAAAGGGAAAGGAAGGGAAAGGAAGGGAAGGTGCTGCAGTTCTGGGAGATGTGTGAATGTTTAAGGCTGTGTGTGTAGATGGTGGCAGCAGAGCCAGGGTTCTTTTTTCAGAGATCTTGGCCACCAATCCCCGGCCCTTTTGCCATGGAGCGTCTCCATGCACAATGTTGCTAGGAATACCCGCGGTTTCCAAAAAGTGTGCTGGTAGTCTTGTTTAAAGGGCACTTTTTTTCCGCGCATTTTCCTCCTTTTGTACCACTGGAAGCTTGGGGAAAAGCCATGCATGGAGACGCTCTGTTGTTACCCGCCCAGAGATCTTTGGGTAAGGGGCGGGATAGAAATGTAATAAATAAATAAATAAATAAATAAATAAATAAATAAATAAATAAATAAATAAATAAATAAATAAAAGAAGCTTTTTAACGAGCCTTTTATTGCTTGGGGACGCAGCCTTAAAGACTCAAAGAGGACAAGGAAATGATGCAGAATAAAGCTCCAGCTTTAGGAACTATAAAGCATCTCCCCATAGTTTTCAAGAAACTAGATTACACACAGCTTTATCATGCAGACATTTTGCTCTGGGCAAAGCAGAAGAGTTAGTTTGTTATCACCCTAAGTTTTTGAGTTGCAAGCAAAAATTCGATATTCAGCTGATTAAACTTGTCCTGAAACCTCTGAAAGCAACTGAAGTCATTCTGGATAATTTTAAAGACAATGGATTTCAATTAGTATAATGCAGGGTAAAATGGGCAACATTGGGACTTCCACAGTATGGAGTCATATGCCAGCCTCCAGATGTGGCTGTCACCTGCCCCAATCATTGAAAAGGGCATATTATTTGCAGAGTGATATTTTCCACTCTGAGGTTGTCCCAAGATGACAGAGACAGCATAGAGGTGATGTGTATCAATCACATCACTCATGCTGACCTGAACACCTGAGATTTGGGCCATGCATACAGGAAAATGGCCAGCCTCTGAGCAGAGACCTGACTGGAATTTTGGCTGGAGAATTCAGCACTTGAAAGTTTATGTACCTTCCACAGAAAGGTTCTGGTGGCCCTCAAAACTAACCAGTACCTCTCCACATTTGAACCTCACCATTCCTGTATCCACTGGAGAAGCAGCAAATTGCTATACACTAGCTGTTCTAATTGGGGGATTGTTTGGACAGTGTCAGAGCAAGCCACAGATAGCATCTAACCATGAAGACTGAGATGACCAGCTGTCAGGCCACTACTTTTTCCTGTGGAAGTTGACCACAAGATCAATCACAAAGATCAATCCCACTTTGCAGTGCTATGAGATGGCTGTTACCATAATGGAGTATTTGGCTGCATGGCAGCATGCAGGGTTTCTTTGTGACCTTTCATCACCCCTTTTTGGCTTCTGTAAAGGATTATCTGTGTTACTTTTGCAGCTGTAAGGGTTACTAATATGGTGACAAAAGCAGAAAGGGCCCTGCAACACTATGCTTACAAATAAGGGCTGCACTATGTCCCCATTGCCTTACACCCCCACCATGCCCTCTTGCCCTGCAACTCCCCTCCCCCACCACAGGTAAAAGTTGACTTATACACTTCTACAACCTTCTAGAGCCAGTTTGGTCTAGTGGTTAGGGAGCTAGACTCTTATCTGGGAATACCGGATTTGATTCCGTTCTCCTCCATGAAGCCAGCTGGGTGACATTGGGGTAATCACAATGCTCTTTCTGACCTCTCACAGCTCCACCTACCTCACAGGGTGTTCTGTTGTGGGGAAAAGAATAGAAAGATTTCTCAGCTGCTTTGAATCCCCTTAAATGGGTGAGAAAAGCCAACTCTTCTTCTTCTTCTTTCTCTTCTAACTCCCCTGTGGTCTCATAAACAGCCACCATGACATTTGTAGAAACAGTAGTTTATAGCATAGGTAACCTGCCATTGGTCTGCCAATTAACACAAGCAGTTGATGAAAACTCTTTTTAAAAAATTGACTCAACAGGGCATAATATTGGAGGTCTTGATGAACTATAAGTCAATGGTTTCACACTGCATTATCCTTTGGTGTTTCTTTCTTCTCAGCTTTGTTACAGAATGTACTGGGAGGTTGATAGGTCCTCCTTTTTATTATTTCCATTTCTGTTATCAAGTTTGTTTCTTTTTCCTTTCATAGCACAGAGACGCATTTGTTCAACATCATGTTGAAAGGAGCTGGTAATAATCATATTCACTGTCCTAATATGGCTGTTAAACCACTGCATTTGCTAAGAATTTTTACTTACACAAACAGAAGCCTCAAAACAAAATCAGACTAAGGGGTCACACATATGTCTAGAACTATCTTTTTATTATGATAATTTATTTATTCAAAAAAGAATCCCCCCTATAGATTTTAAAAAATAATTTTTGCCTCATTTCCCTCCGTAGTTCTTTACAAATATACGTAAATACACAAATATATCTAAAATATGTACACAAATATACATAAATACATTTCTGCAAAATTCAAAACAAAGATAATATATGCAGTTTGTGTTTAAAGATATACACACATCCAGGGTTTTCTCTCTTTTCTCTCCCTTTCCACCCTCATGTGTGTACAAGTCTGTGAGTACAAAGCACATACAGTGAATAAATGTGAATTTTGTGGACGTGTGTTCCTACAGATTTGTGCATAGGAAGGAAGGGAGGAAGGAAGGAAGGAGAGAGAGAGGTCACTCATGTTGCAGCCCTTACTCAGAAAGTTGGGTGGACATGTTTCTATGGTACAGGTACTGCCTGAAAAAAAGGGGCTTATGGATTTCATTCTCATCATCTAAGGGAAAATGTTAATGGCTGTTTCCATAGTCTTTCAAGAAAACTGCTTGCATGTGTTTATGTAATTATCAAATATAACTTTAATATCTTTACCTTTATTTGGGGTTAAGCATCACTGCATTCCACTGATCCTTGGTTAAAATATGTATACTCCGCATTGCTTTTAAGAGTCTAAAGAAAATCTGAATAATAAAAATGCAAATAGCATCACACAGACTCCACAACAAAAATAGCAGCTGCAGGATTTAGGACAAACATTTTTATTAAAGCTAGCTGCAAGAGGGTGGGAAGCAGTACTGGTAAAATTAGGCCTTGAATAATATTTCACAGTGAAGCAAGAAATGAAGGTCCCAAAGGCTTTCCAAAATGCCTCTAAGGCTATTTGCTGGGATTTGAGAGCAAGTGAAGATTTTCTCTTTGTCTTCTACTTGAGATGCCCATGTGCAGTTGGTGGGCCACTGTGTGGGACAGGATGCTGGACTAGATGAGCTGTGGCCTGACCCAGCAGGGCTCCTCTTTTGTTCTTAAAAAATAATAATCCAGAGTTACATTAATGGTCAAGCTACAAAAAGTAGTAACATTTATGTCCTATCTTTACTTCAGTTATATCTATGTGGGTTTTCCCCCTTCTCACTTTATCCTTCCTCTGTAAAGTAAACAAAGCAAAAGTACTTGGCCACTGGGCTTCAAGGCCAAGATGGAGTCTGAACTCTGATCTCCTAGGGCCAGTTTGGTCTAGTGATTAGGCAGCCGGTCTGTTATCTGGGAATACCGGATTTGATTCCGCTCTCCTCCATGAAGCCAGCTGGGTGACCTTGGGGTAGTCACTGCTCTCTTCTGAACTCTCACAGCCCCCATCTACCTCACAGGACAGAAAGCTTTGTCAGCTGCTTTAAGTTACCTTAAATGGGTGAGAAAAGCTGGGTAGAAAAGCCAACTCTTTTTCTTCCTTTCTACCACAGACTCAAAAAGATTCTGATTGCATGATGTTATGCACACAACTTGCTCTAACTTGGAAACTTTTGTTGTATTAACAGTAGGAAGAGGCCTCCATGATCCACATTGGGAGTACATTTTGCTGGATCAGTACTTTAAACTTTTGTCCACAACTATGGTGGTGATAGATAAAGCTCCTTGTTGCAACAGCAAGGGCTTTTCTACCAAACAAACACTGTGGGGGCAGGTAAAGCACCCCTTCCATCCCCCATGAAGTTCTTCTGTACATTCAATAGTGGGAGGCACCTAAGAACAAGCCAGAAGCATCCAGAAGTGCTGTGTAAGTATTGCTGAGCTTCTTTGCCCAATGAATCCATCTTGGGTCTGACCAAAAATCCTTTTTTTTTCCTGATTCAACACACGAGCATATTGGATTAATATAGGAATTATAGCATGTTACAGATTCCAAAAAGCCTGATGGATACACGTGCTGCACATCTGGTTGACTTCAGGGTGCCTTGGCAGCTGCTGTGTACATGATTAATGCAAGAATGGTAAAACAGACAGAAAAGTCTTGATCCAAAATGTAGAGGAGTCAACCAAAATAAAAATGAAGATTGAGAATTCCTAATAGCCCCAACTCTAACCAATTTAATCCTATATACATTATCATGTTTATAGATTCTTAAAAGGTAATATGATATAGTATACACACTGGGCTGCTAAAACAGAACACTGCCAAAATGGTTCCCCCTGGACGCTCTGGGGCTAAAACGTTCAGTTCCTGGCCAGCGGAATCTTCACAGCAGACACTGAATGAAGGTCATGTGAGCTTCAAAACAACATGGTATAGTATGGTAGAATCATAGAATCATAGAATCATAGAATGGTAGAGTTGGAGGGGACCTCCTGGGTCATCGAGTCCAACCCCCTGCTCAAGGCAGGATCTCCTAAACCATCTCAGACAGATGGCTGTCCAGTCTCTGCTTGAAGACCTCCATCGAAGGGGAACCAACCACCTCCCGTGGCAGCCTGTTCCACTGGTTGATCACTCTTACTGTTAGAAATTTTTTCCTAACATCTAAACTAAATCTTTTCCCCTGCAGTTTCACCCCATTGTTTCTAGTCCTTCCTTGAGAGAGTGAGAACAGGGCTGATCCCTCTGCCTTGTGACAACCCTTGAGGTATTTGTAGACAGCTATCATGTCTCCTCTCAGTCTTCTTTTTGGTAGACTAAACATTCCTAGTTCCTTAAGCCGTTCCTCATAGGACATGGTTTGCAGACCGTTCACCATCTTGGTAGCTCTCCTTTGAACCTGCTCCAGCTTGTCAGTGTCTTTTTTAAACCTGGGTGACCAGAACTGGACACAGTACTCCAGATGAGGTCTGACCAAGGTAGAGTAGAGGGGGATAATAACTTCACGTGATCTGGACTCTATGCTTCTCCTAATACAGCCCAGGATTGCGTTTGCCTTTTTTGCAGCTGCCTCACACTGTTGACTCATGTTCAGTTGATGGTAGCTGTCCCAGAAAAGGCCATCCAAGTATAAATACCCTTGTTGCATGAGACTGGACTGCTCCAGCTTAGAACCATTCCAGTAGAAGCAGTTCCATCTGGATTGGTCCAGCCCTAGTAAGTGTGGAAGCACCCCATGATTCAAAGCCTGAGGAAAAAATATCTAAAGTCAAAATGAAAAGCAACACTAGAAGTCCATGTCCAGAAAGTCCATGACTTTTGGATGCAAAGATGTCTAGTCTCATAGAGAATCAGATGACTCAGACAGCGTAGGGAGCATATCATTCCATATTCCAGGAAAACGTAGGCAGAAGTAATTCCAGTTAGTATTCAGCCAACAGGAGTGTGATGCCCATGTCTATTTTAAAACATATTTATTGTAAATTATTTGTGTTGTATTCAAATGTATTTATTGATGTAGGGCTTTTACATAGAAAGTATTAGGAACAGGTAAGCAGTGGGCTGGAACTCCCTGATTAGCATACTGGGGGGGGGGGAGAAATGCCCACAGGTACAGCCAATCAGGTCTTGGCTCGGGCCAGGTGGGAGGTATAAAAAGCACTTCCAAAGAAGAAAAGCTGTTCTGTGCTAGGGTTTTCTCAAGGAGGGAGGTCTGGGTGAAACCATTCTGTACTTGAGGAAATATTACTCTCAGGGTGCGTCTTCATGGCATAGTTATCTCGAATTCAAAACGTTTTGAGTTTGCGCAGTTCAGACGGCACTTCGGATTAACACGGTATTTCCATGTTAAAGGACGTTATATCGATTAGAAATAAATCCTGATCTCAACAGGTCTCACTCCGGATCGTGCGTCGATACGTGTTTCCTTTTTAACTGTGCGGACAGTATCGTTCCGGGATGAGATTCAGTGTTAAGGCTGTCCCGCCCCCCCATTCGCACTGTAACCAATGGCTGAACGTATTAGAAGCACGTCATGTTTAGGGTTTCCTTCATTGAAAAAATCCACCCTCAAACACCCACTATAAACCTCCAGTCCTTAAAGCTGAAACACTGTATCAATCTAAGCACTTCACACCTTAAAAACAATGTTGCAATTTTGCGCAATTTCAGACCTTTGAAGGTTCGGAACAGTCGCTTTCAGCCCCCTTAAGGGTGAGAAGGCTTGTCAGCCACTTAGTCCCTTGAAGGGTGAAAACAGAATGTCAACTGCTTTGAGCCCCCTCTAGGCTACTTTGCCTCTGCCTGTGGTCACACCTAAGGTTTAATCCAGTTTCAGTTCACGTTCAGAGTGAGAGAATACACCAGCAAACTGACAAGCTGGTTTTCTTTCAGGGTTAATAACTCAGAAAATCCACCTTTAGACTAGATAATGTGGAAAGAAAACTACTGGTCACTTTGCTGATGTGTTCTCTCACTCTGAAAGTGGAGTGAAGCTAGATTAAACCTTAGGTGTGACCACAAGCCAAGGTTTTAATCCAGCTTCGGTCCCTGTGAGGTGGGGGGGTGGAGTTCCCTCCCAGCCACGGGGGGAAGAGCAAGCGAGGAGCCCCCTTCGCCCTCTTGTCCACCCCTTGGCTCTCCTCCTCTGCGGGGCAAAGTGGCGGCAAAGCGGGGGAAAAGCGGCGGCGGAGCCCCAGGGAGAAGCCGCTAGTGCCGCAGCGCCGCAGCGCCTGGATGAATGGATGGATGGATGGATGGATGGATGGATGGATGGATGGATGGATGGATGGATGGGTGGATGGATGGATGGATGGATGCTGCTGCTGCTGCTGCTGCTGCTGGGAAGGGGGAGGGTGGATTGGGCAGGCAATTCCCGGCGGAGCATGACGCAAAGAGAAGGGAGGGTGGGATCCTGGCAGGGAAAACCAATCACAGGAGAGAGTGTGGGCAATGGGCAGGAGGACAATGCTGCCATGTGGACTCCGAGTATTGATCCCGCGTTAAGGCTGCCATCGGAACCGGATCAACTTGCAAGTCGTCTGGACAGCTTTGTTCCGTTTCTTTTATTTCGAATTCTTTAAACTGAAATAACACATGCCATGAAGACGCGCCCTCACAGTTCCAGAATTCTTAGGCTAGGATGAGCCAGGGGAAGAATTCTTAAGCAGCCTAGGGGGTTAGGTTGATAAAGCTGTGTGTGGTCTGAAACAAATTCACTTATTTGAACTTGATTGTTCATCCAAGCCTTGTTCTCTCTCAACTGTTGTGAAAACAATAAAGATTATTCTTCGTAATTTCAAGAACATTTGCCCGCAGTATTTATTATTAAGCTTTGAGGTTCACCAGGGTAAAGGGAGCCTGTAGCTTTAAGAACAGGGAAAGAGAGAGAGAAAGAGAGAGAGAGAGAAGGTGCCGTGTGTGGTGTTAGAGATGCTCTCTGCTTGTATCTTTAAACAGCAGGCAGGAGAAGTGGTGCACTCTTTGGCGCGGGCCAGAGAAAGGGTTGGCCAGCGCTGAGGATTATAATGAATGGGCATTTGATTTATTTCAAATGATTGCCAGACCCAGAGAGGGGAAAGAGATCCGCCTTGGCTGGGGGGCGCGCCACAAGGAGTAACTATTGATATCTCAATAGACTCATTTAATACATCTCCAGGATTAATACAATGAGGAGTTCAACCACAGCTCCTGTTAAATAGACGTGATTCTGCAGAGAAGTAATGACAGTGCTGGTCCCGAAACAAAGGCAATATCTGACTCTGTGGGACTGCACTCAGGGCATAAAGGTCACATGTCCCTTTGCCTTTGTTACACCATTAAAGTACTCCAAGGGCATGGGGATTTGAATGTCCCTGGCCCCTCTGAACACTCATTCTTTTATAAGTGCTCATTTAAGTGCTATATTGGCAGAGTGGTGGAAAGAAATCTGAGAGCTTTTCCTACTGCTCTTGCTATTGTCAGAGTACAAAAAATGGCCAGTGTTCGTGGTGATTTCATGTGTTCCTGACAACAGACCCTGCTGGAAACATGATAGCTAGGGAATGAAAGTTCTCTGTTCTCATGTTTTCATGGGCAGGAACGGAAGCAGGGGTGTGGGCAGCAGGCTGATCCGGCAGCACTTCTAAGGGCCTGAAGAGAAGAGCCCTGTGGCAATGATCTTCTATCACTGGGCCGCAACAGGTAACCTCAGCCATCATGCAGAGCCTCCCTACATTACTTAACAGCTCTTGCACAAGCAAATCAAAGGCAGAAGGTCAAATAATCAAGCAGATTTCTCTTGTAATTTCTCTTCAAATTAACACAAAACATTTTTCCTTTACCAAACTAAATCCATCCCTTCGTCAAAACAAACCAGCCTTCTGATGTAGTTTTCATGCAAAGGTGAAATCCTCCACATATAGCATTATAGTCTAGCTCATATGTTAATTATGTGCTAATGCATACCACAACACATATTATAATCTCACACCTGTGGCTGACACACTTCATCTTTGTTTTTTGGCTTTTGCAGCTACTATAAACAATGAGCAGATAGAACTTTAATACACACACCAAGGTCTCTGATTATTAGAGATTAGCTTCCAAGTACCTGCGGCACAGGCAACTTAATGGATCACACCATGCATGCAATTGACAAATCTCACTGCCCTCTTGTGGCAGTTTTACCTGATAAAATTCTGCAATCAACTGTGCTGCTTCCGGATACAGCGAGTAACGCACAGTGGGGATGGGCATGGATATTTGTAACATTCAAAATTTGTACAAATTTGGTTGAATTTGGACATTGGAATTCAAATTGAATGTTGGCACATTTGTAGACTGCCATACGAACTCAAATCAAATGTTTCAATATATTCGTATGAAGCTTCATTTGGGATTTGTATGGGATTTGTATGCATTCGTATGAGATTCGTATGGGAATGAATATTTGTATCGAATTTGAACCCTCCTACATTTGAAGGGGTTCTATTCGAACAAATACAAATGGAATTTTAAAAAAAACATTCATGCATAATACACTGCATGCTGAAAAGGCATGAGAAGGAAATACGCATAAGAAGTTCCAAGGCATGGTCATAAGAATGGTAGCTGTTGGAGAAGACAACTGGGAATGTGCTACTACATGTACTTCCTGCTCACAGAATAGGCATTGTTCAAAACTGACCACTGAACCTAACAGGCCATTTGCTCAGTCCAACAGGATATTGACCTTTGTTTGTTTCCCCATAGCCACATCATGGCATATTTGTGTGAACAGGTGAAAATGGCCTATATGCTTACGTTCCTTTAATTTATGGCTTACCTATGTAGCATATAATTTTTAAAAAAATTGAAAGTGTTTCAGGAACCATTAAGTTACAGGGATATTCATTTCAGTGAATACCCAGGAAGTTCACATAGCAAGTGCAGAAAGGTCCTCTGTCTGCCCAGGATTCAGCTTTAGTTTAATTTTAGTTTCAGTGACTGAACAGCAGTGATGGATGCACTTTCTATTTAAAGATATAAACATTTTTTCTGACAAAAAAAGGGTCTTACTAGAGACTGCTATTGAAAATGCATTTATAAAACTTTACCAAGAATTACCCTGTTTTTGCATGGAGCTATAAAGATTTGGATCGTGAAGATCTGGATCTTTGAGATGGGGTCCTCCCAGATGTTCAAGATCCAGATCTCCGGGAGAACCCCATACGTCTGCACGGATAGGCTAGCATCTTATCCGAATGCATGCTAAGCAGGGCCCTGTGTGGACGCCGCAGGATGCATCCTGTGGACCTGATCATGCCCCAGGAGGGAGTCCTGTGGTTTTGCAGCTGCAGGGGCAGGGGGGTGGCAATCATTGTCATGACTTCTAGCAGACCGTCCAGTGCCTGCCCTCCGAAAAGTAGCTGGGCACTTTTAGGTTGCTGGAAGTGTGCATTAGGCCGAGTGAGTACTACAGGTCTAAAGCAATAAACTGGTAGCAAGCGTTGTAATAGTAAACCAAAACAAATTTATTGAGAATAACAATTAGAAAGGTAAGAGAGTAAATAGGAAGTTCAGATAAGGCAAGAGAAAGATCAAAAGTATCTTAATATAGCAAGCTTCAAGCAAAACAGCTTTCTTAGCTTAAAAGTAACCAGTTGCTTCTAAGCAGATAATCCTATCCACTTCCCTCTTTGGTTTGCTCTGCTTAACCCAAGCCTCCCCAAAGCTCAGCAACTGAATCCCGGTTTCAGCTAGGCTTAGCCCTTCCTTGCTAGGCTGTGGGTTCCAGCCTCTGGTCAGTTCTTAGCAAAGTTCCTTCAGAGACTCAACCACTCACGTTTGCCTCCTTCAACTTTCCCCCCAAAGAACAAGACCAATCTGATCAGTTCCCCTTCAGAGAAAGGACCCCTTGGTCACTTTCTAGCAAAGTTTCCCTCAGAGACAGATCTCTACCATCAGTCCCCTTCAAAAACTGCCCAGCAAAAAGACCCAGTCTGCTGCTTTCTCTGACTATTATACCCTTCAGCCCCTAGTGCTGTGATTGGCTGTTACCACTGGCAACCAAGGGAAACTCCTGCTTGTCAATCAAGGTCCCTGGTACCTGGGCAGCTTTTCCCTCCAAATTGCCAGCAGCCAATCAATGCAAAAGGGCCCAGGCAGTGTTTCCCGCCTTTTCTGCTATTTGCAGCCTAGGCTTGCAAATGCAGTTTGCAACAGTTTGCACAGGCAGAAAGCAATGCAGCTTGCAAAAGGGCCAAAGCACTATCACTGCCCTCTGCACCCTGCACCCTGAAACAGTCACAATCATGGCTACCTGCTTCAGCTGGCAGGCATGATCGTCACCTCAATGCTCCCCCTGCTGATGACACATTTCACCTTCTCCTCCCCTGCACAGAAGCAGCCACTTTGTGTGTGTGTGTGTGTGTGTGTGTGTGATGGCTTTGGTGGCAGCGGCAGCAGCAACAACAATGGCAGCTACACTGACAGATGGGGCCTTAACAAATATTAATGCATGAAACAAATGCAACCTCCCTCTCCTTGCCTGTCCTTACTGCTGTTGCCACAGCAACAGTACCACCTTCTTCTAAGGCACTCCTGGGTCTGCGTGCGCAGAACTGGTAGTGCCTTTTCAGCTTCAGGAAGGCCTATTTAGGGCACTGGATCACACCAAAAAAGGCCCATGGATGCCAAAGGAGCCACAAGAGAAGGTAAGGGGGTGCATGGGAGGCAGGCAAGATGCCTCCTCTGGCATGATCTTTTTGGCATGATCTGGGGGCAGAAATAGGATTTCCGGGAGCCAAATTAGACCTTCTGGTTCTGGCCTTGGTCCTCCCAGAAACTGGAAGTACCTTCTCCAATATCAGGAAGGCCTGCTTCAAGCACCAGGTCGTACTGAAAAAGGCCCACAGATGCCAGGGAAGCTGCAAGAGAAGGGGCCGCATGAGGGGTGGACCTCTTGAGTGGGAGACTGTGGGGCGCAGGCCCCGGGGGCATCCGGTGTCCACCAAAACATTGACTGAAGCTTCTACGAATACTGGATAATCCAATTCATGGACAAATATTAATGTACATCCCTACTAGTCTGTTTTTGAGCCCATTCACACTTTCCTCATTACACTGAAGTGAACGTAAGTCAGAGAGGGAGCTGTCCGCACTTAAAGCACTTGTGTAATCTCCAAACTGCACCACCAAAATTTGAAGTACAGATAGCCTGTCCACTGGATTGCTGTGGCACACTCAACCCCCGTTTCTGTAGATGCCAGGATTCCTTCAGCCGTACTTGCATTAAATGGGCCATAGAGGAATCACTTGAGAATATTTATTTATTTATTTATAGTAGTTCACCCATATTTGCCTTGGTTATCTTCTTCTGCTAAAATGGCACATATCCTGAACGTATACTGGCTGGCAGGAGGCATAGAAAATGTTGTTTCTTGAGCTCCTTTTGGTCAGAAGATGTGACAAAAGCTACCATTTCTGAACCCAAACTAGGAAATTCATGAATTTGGGCACCTTTTGGTATCATGATTGGTGAGGTTCACCTGCAAACCATGAATCTTGCAATACCATGGTCCATAAATATGGGGGTACTGCTGCAGTTACCTGCTTCTCACCAGACAGTCCTAGAACAGGTAATTAAACTAAGGGTTTTGTGTTTTTTAAAAATATTGTGAAGCTTAATTTCTGGAATCTAGTATTATCTTCCTCCTCTTGCCTTTAGGCAGTAACTTTTGCTTATGTTATCAAAAGGGTTTCCTTACATTTAGTGGCTATGCTATAAATAAAAGTTCCAACTGCTAATGAACAATGGCTAATAAGTACAAAACAGGGCATGTTTTGCTGCGCATGTTTGTTATGATTGCTTTTCTTGCCCTTGTTATCTCTAGTGTTCAGCCACCATTATCAGTTAACCTACATTTCTTTGAGCATCAGTGCTGAAATCCCCATGACTATTTGCTTATAAGTGGCATATATTTAATATTTAAGCACTTTCAGCAAATCTTTGAGTCAATTATCCCATAATGAGCAGCCCACATGCTAGCAAGCTGCTCTACAGAACTTCACAAGTGCATGAAAATATTAACCTTTAAGAAGGGGTGGCAGTTGAGAGGGAGCACGCAGTTGGGAGGGAGCACACACCCAGAGCACTTACAATGTCTAAATGTATTATATTTACAGAAATGTCCATTATAAAGGTGCACTTTCTATAATAAGGAGCAAATAATTGCTTCAAAGGAACTTGCAAGGTGGTGGATTGCCTTGGCAATAAAAAGGCTCTTAAGGTTTAGAATGAAGTTAGGACACAAATAAAGGTGCTTTTAGTGTCTGCCTGATAATGTAGGGGAATTCACACTTACCTCCTTAGTGCAGGGGTGGTCAGCTCAGTGATGCACCGTATGAACATCACAGAACCATTTCTGCTCCAGGAATGGCTCCGTGCATCCCAGAGTTGCATCCCAGAGTTGACCACATGCAGTACAAGCATGGAGCACTAAAATGTGTGTAGTAATGTTTTGGTATGTGACGACATAGACTCACGGAGGCATAATGCAGTGAAGGTAGAAAGCAAGCAAGCAAGCAAGCAAGCAAGCTTCCTCTTTATTAACACAAGTCAAGGCTTTTATACAGTTTTCTCTGAACAATGGAAAAATACACACAGGAAACCCATATTTGGTTACAGCAAGAGGACTGGACAGAACCAGTATACAACCAAATATCACAGCCTAGATGTAAGGATAGTGCTACATAGGAAATGCCATATATGGTGTTATGGTGAGGAATTTCAGGGACCAATAGAAGCCTTGCTTATGCATGTGGACAGCTCATGTCAGCATCCTTGGATGCTGCTTATTGTTTACATGTACTGTGTTCATTGGTATGTGTACGTTATGACTTCCTTGAGAGAGATATTAGGAAAGTTACAGTAACCCAGGAATCTATCCTTTGACCTTATTGCTTCAGCTTAGCAAGAGTTGCTTTAGCTGAGATGGGCAAATTGCACCCCCACAAATGTGCTCCACATTTGCATTACTACAGGAGTAGTTAAGTCCCGGTAAGCTCCTTCTACACTTCTTCCAGGTGGAAGAGGTGCAGGAGGGGCGTATGACATGCTGGAAAAGTGCACTGACATTGCAGATCACACTGTTGCCCTGGTGACACCACCACACAAGTGTGCTCACGCTGGCACACAAGCACATTGTGGCCAGGACTGGTGAGGAGGGTAGCCGCCTGGACAGCAACCATCTACATTTAAGTCAGGGTTTGGAGGGTTGGAGGGAGGGTTGGAATGCACTAAGCATCTGCAAGTGCAGATGCTTAATGTATTCCAGGCCATTTTGCCCAAAGTTTCCCATGACTGAAAAGCCTGTGTTTAGATAAATCATATTAAGGTTTCCCAGTGGTGTGGCCACCAGCTTTCCACTATTTTACCAACTGTGTCTCATTCTCTGGGACCTGCCTAAGGTAATGGGAAAATACACAGTATTTATTTACTTATTTACTTACTTTTACTTACTTACTTCTTATTTATATCCCACCCTTCACCACATGGTCCCAGGGCAAGTTCCAATGAAAGTAAAACATATTGAACAGCAAAGTGATTGCCTGATGAAAAAAAAAAGTATATGTTGAGATATAGAATGTTTCATGATTTTTAAGTTTAACCAGATGCACAATCCTTTGGGCTTGGTCTAGGACCTCACCAGCATCCCAGTTGGTAATTGAAATACATTTATGGTACATTTACAACTATTCCTACCACTTCTTGTCCAGTCACACAGTACTTTATAATTTTTATCTAGCCTGTGGTTCATCTGCTATACATTGTTCATCACCAACTCCCTTGTAATTATTTTACTCACGTATTAATCTCTTTGCTGAATTTTACATTAAAAACTGGATTTGGGGAATTTCTGTTTAAAGCTTGATATCTCTGGAGAAGAACTTTCTCATTTCTACTGGAGTTTCTCATGCTCTCCCTCAATCTTAAAATGGGCAGAGCATCCCTATAAATTCATAACATTATATATGTAATCCCCCTTAGTAATATTATTATTATTTTAGTCACATGAAAATGAATGTAGAAAAAGGGAGGAAAGACATGCTATTCCAGAAACTGTTTCATATCATCCTGGATCTCTGTAGTCTGGTTCAGAAACACTCTGCTTTTTACATCCTACTAGGCATACTTGCAAAACAAGTCAGATCATTGGCCTATTCTCACTTGGTTTTAATCTGGAATATTTCCCTGAATGGGGCCTTCTGTCCACATGCTAGTGCAGGCTGCAGCAGGACCTAAGTGAGGCCTGCCAGAGTCTGCATTAGCATACAGACCGGACCCCTATCATGAGATATACTTCAAAAAAAAAAAAAAAAAAAGGCCAAGTCTGAACAGGCCTCAACTTTCTTGTGAGATACCACTGAGTTCTGGCCAACCCCTGGTTGACTGCATGGGCACTTCTATGAAGTTTTCTTGGCAGAGAGACAGAAGTGGTTTGCTACTTCCTACTTCTGGGGTGAAGCTGAAGAACCAACTGGCAGCCGTCTGCTTTCCAGGCACTGAACTACAACACTCCCTCTGAGCTCCTTTAGGGATGAGAAATACACATACGCAGCCTTTGTTTTCTTAAATCCATCGTTGTTGCAAGCGTAAAAAAGCACGGATGCCCTGATAGAGAGTATCTCGGATGTCCCAAACTAGAGCCTGTTGAATTTTGGCTTGTTGTGCCACTATTAAATGGCAAGGGACAACTCTGAGAGGAAAGGGAACAGCAAGATGTCCTTCTCAAACCCTTCAAGCTATTTTGGACCTACCCAGTTTGATGAATGGACCAGAGTGAGGTATATATACACGTCACTCTCACCTTGTCAAGCAATTGATCATACTGCCTCCGATGAACCCGTTCTGAGTTCTGACTCAGCAGGCAACCCAGCCAGTTCATTTTTAAATGAAATAACTGGCTGTTGTCTAGCATTTCAATTTATCCTATAGATGTTTGTTGTTCTGTATGATGAAGGTTCTTAGTTACAAAGAGAGATGAATTTTGGACTCGTCGACATAAAAGCCAGGGATGTTGTTGAAAGATCCACAGGGAAGGGCTACTTTGAACTGTTGAATAGACAGACATAGCTGTGATCTGATAAAGGCTACCCTTTAATGTAGAGATCTGGGAATAAAGCCCAAAGGAAGAACGCTATTTAAGAGGGGTACATTGGGGCATAAAAAGATATTTCTGATTTAGATTATAAATACAAGTTTAAGGGAGCAGGAATAACATCTAAAGATTGAGGGAGAAACTGTCTATAAAATGGTTATTAATGGATTCTCCTGAGACTAGATACATTGACTTGCTATAGAAATACTATAGCTATAGAAATAGTAATGGGAAGGTGTTGCAAGCATTGCTGCAGTCCTTTGCACATTTAATTTGAGAGTAAGTCCTTTGTAAGGTCACCAGTAGTCTGCAGAAGTGTGTGTGTGTGTGTGGTGCTTCTGCACTGCTCTCAAACATCCAGATCTTCAAGTTTTGGATGTTTGAGATGGGGTCTTCCCAGACATCCGGATCTTGCTTCCTCACAGGTCCTCTAGGTCCCATTTGGAATGGGTGCTTAGAAAGGTGCTGTCTGGAAGCACAGCATGCCTTCTGCAGCCTGGATCAATCTGCAGGAGGACATGCTACTGCTGCCTCCACCCCCAGGGGTGTGGTGATGGCGGTGCAGCCACCTCTGCCATGCCTGAGGTGATGCTCACTATGCTGTCACCCGGGGCAGTGGAGGCAGTGGGGGAGGCCGCAATCTGCATCGCCATCTCCCCCCTCAGCCCTGATGGCCCAGCAAAGCAGCTGTCAAGGGGGGAGGGGGCATGGCACCATGGCTGCGATCGCCACCTCTACCACGCCCCCTGTCCTGATGATGGCTGTGGGCCATCAGGGTGAGGAGGGCTGTGGGTGGCAGCTATCACTTTCCCCTGCCACCACCACCTCCTCCTCCCCAGCAGCACAGGAGCTGCCGGGGCAGGGGGAATCTAGCGGCAGTGGAGGCGACTCTGCCTTTGCCAGATCCCCACCCCCACGAGGCTGGACATGAGAGGTGGTAGCGGCAGGGGAAGCCACCTCCGGGGGGGGGGGGGATGGAGCTGGTGGTGGCTGTTCCAATGGCAGCCTCCTTCACCCCATGGCTGCTCCGTTGCTGTGGAGGGGGAAGGTTTGCCGCTGCTGCCACTGCCGCCACCACTTCTCCTCTCCAGTGATCAGGCATCCATGGCAGGTGAAGGCAACAGCAAACCTCCACCCACGCCTGTCATCGAAGCCCCATCGCTGGAACAGCTACATGGGGGGGAGCAGGTGGTTGCTGCCTCCATCTCCCCCCCCCACTGCATAGGGAGTGGAGTGACAACACACGATCATCACCCACCCCCCGCCATTCCAGACTGTGCCGGAGTCCTCTGACAACTGTGGAGGCCATGCAGGCCTCCGTAGTTATCAGTGGCAGGGCACAACTTGCACCCCCTGTGAGCACAGCTCTGCTCCTGTCAGGCCCATCCGGAAGACCCCATCTGCATGGTAAGTGTGCAGATGCGTGGGTCTATAATCCGCTTTCAAGACTGAAGACAGGATTGTAGACCCAACTCTCCTTCTTCCCACCTGCACCCCAATTCCCCTTTGTTCCAATCCCAAGCTTGTGGAGTCTGTTCATCATTTTTTAAAAAACTATAATGTGTTTTGCACTAGACCGATAATGCAATAGATCATATTTTCTATATTGCTCTTTAGTGGTTTGTGAGAAACAGGGAGGGATTTAAAAAATAAATGGCCAGAAAAGCACTGTTGGGAGGGGGAGTGAGGGAAGACTGAAGCAAGAGTATCAATGATACAATTTTAAGGACAATGTATCTTCCATTTTTCCTTCAGCAATCTGCACGAGAAACAATTTTTTTGAGGAAAAAGAAAAACGGGACAGTGAAAACTGAGAAGTGAAAGTGCTTCAGCAGCTTGAGGGAAAACAGCAGATCACAACCTCTCATTTTTCTATAGGAAGGGTTGCAGAGGTGGAGATGTATGCCAGTTGGGATATGCCTTGGCTGCATCTGTTTGGTGGCACAGTCCCCTTACCCCAAGAGTACCCTGTTAGCATCCAGTTGGCCATCAGCACTATACAACTCCAAACACAATCCTGCTGCCACTACTGATTGACAGAGGGGTGGAGAACTAAAGAGTCCTGTAAAGGAGATTCAGGGAGATAAGATAAAAGGTGCCAAAAGCATTGCAGCCCAAGCTAAGGATTATCTGAGGACTGATTATCAGGAATTAGGTTTGAACAGGATTAGGACGGCTTCAGTTCAATTTCTTAAAGCGATGGACTATTTCAGCCAGGTGTGATCATGGCCGAACTGTCACTCAGGCAAATGCAGAAAGGCCCAGGGGCCTTGAAGTTGTGCTTCAGCTGTTTGTACCTAGACAGCAGACACAGGACATCTGGTAAAATGTATTTCTATTTAAATTGTAGGCCTCCTTTCAAGACTGGTGTATACAGGCAGACCTGTACAACAGCAGAGGCTGTCGTTGCAGCATTGTGACTGAAGAGTGGTGCTCTAACTGCAGTGCTCATTTTTTGTTGTACTGATGGGTAACTGCTCCTGGTCCTGGTTATGTA
The DNA here is from genome assembly GCA_023333525.1 of Aspidoscelis tigris stejnegeri. NCBI lineage: Eukaryota > Metazoa > Chordata > Lepidosauria > Squamata > Teiidae > Aspidoscelis > Aspidoscelis tigris. Next base: position 80,723,360 of record JALMGA010000002.1, on the reverse strand, counting down.
AACATTGCAGCCAAGGATGTTGTTAGGATAACAAGAAATGGCCACAGAAGTTACAAAAAGGCATGATTTCAGGGAGGTTTGCACAGTAGCAGGGTAAGAGCAGGAAGAAGAGTTCTCAAGAGTTCTTCCTCTTCCTATTCTGTTTTAACACTTGAATGGTGGCGGGATTTATGGTCAAACGAGTGCTCAAAGAGAAAGTGTGGTCCTTTAAACAAAGTTTACAAACCAGTGCACAGCAGGGGGAGCAATTTCCACTGCAACTGCTAGATTGCCCTCTTCGGGTCAGTTATATAACCATCCACTTTTTCTTTACTGAGTGCCAGAGTATGCACACATTCATTCAGAGGGGAATATGCATTTGGATGAAAGGGGAAGTCCAGGTATACTTGAGCATGAGGCATACACTCTGTGCAGAGCTCCTCTCATCCTAGATGCATGCCAGAGCACCTGGTCACCATGGCAACAGGAAGCACACATGTCCATGGCCACAGTGAGGTGATCACCGGAACTAACACTTACCCACCATGTAGTAAAGTTCTAGGTAAGGTTGGGATACATCAGGAATTCCAAAGTACCCCTAATGTATCCCAGATGTTCGCTGTCCTTTGCACCAAACAAAGGTATAAAAAGGCCCTGAATTTCCAAACCTTTGAATACTGCCTGATAAGTATCTATTCTTTGGAAACTATGAATGAATTCATACTATGAATGAATGCACCCAAACACAAGATTATTTAGGTTCCAAGATTGTCCATCTAATGTCATGCTCATCAGCTCATGCTATATCTCAATTTGATATGGATTTTCCTTTACCCTTCCACTCCCACAACATTTCTCATCTGCCATCAATACATCTGAACAGTCAATTAGCTTCCATCTAGATGCACTATCATTTTCAAATCAAATTAATTAGGCAAACATGTAAGCATACACACAGAGAGACAGAGACAAAGAGAGCAATAATAATTATATTCCTTTCTTAACACAAGCAATTTATTCTTACAATACCAAAACTACGTTGCTATGAGGAAAATGCTTGCAAATCCAGTAATGATGCTTTCTCTATTTAATTATTATTTACAGTTATGATCTACATTTTATCCTAAGATTCCAGGGCAGATAATAGGCAAAAATGAATAAAAACTAATTAAATACCATTAAAAGCTAATTTAAAAAGAATAAAACTATTATTTAAAACAATAAAAATACTAAAAAACAGTAGTTAAGCTGCCATTGTACAAATAAACAGACCTCTATGAAAGAGGAGTGGATGGTGATCTTTCTTTCCCTAAAGAACCAATAACAAAGATTATGGATCTTTGGCTGGATTGAAATGATGGCCGCAAGGAAGAGTGCTCCCGAAAAAAGTGCTAAGAAGAGTGCTGCTCTCAGGGTGCATTCCCAAAGGCACTAAAGTCTGGACTGAATTTGGACTCAGCATCCAGCATTCCCATAAAATTGGCCAGTAGTCCAAATCCAGGAAGGCCCATTCCCATGCCAGTTCTTTCCCCCCGGATTTTCTGCAGAAACCCCTGGAGAAATCTGGGTGGGTGGGAACCCTGTTGAGAAGAGGACTTTCCAATCCAGTTCGGAGTTTAGTGCTGGAGAAGGCAAGAACCAGGGTGAGCAAGTGAGCGAGAGAGTGAGCGGTGTGGGGAGGGAAGGCCGCCCCTCAGATGCGGTGGGGTCGGACAGCAGACAGGCGTGAAATGGAGTGGGGGGGGGCGAGAAGTGAGGAAAATGGAGTGGGGGGAGAAGGAAGGCAGCAGAGGATTGGAGGAGGAGGAGGCCAGCGGCACTGGTAGTGGTGGTGGCAGTGGGTCCTGTCCTCAAAAACTGCCACACTGTTCGCTGGTGTGCTTCTGCGCACTTGCCAGTCCTGTTTGGGAACAGCTCAATGCATGCTCAGTGCTGTTCCTGGCCTCCTACTCAAATCTGCAGCAGAGCCCAGACCAGAATAATCTGGATTTATTGTAGGTGGGAACGCGCCCTGAAATCACTTTTCTTAAAGCAGCAGTTTGATATTTGCACACCTCTGACACTCCTAGCTGCAATGTTTCCAGGCAGGACAGTTTCAATAAACAAGGAAAACGGCCCTAAAAGGGGGTCATTTCCTGTGTTTGATGAAAATAGGTTCAAGTGCCTGTTAAGTTCATACCATTGGTGCTTTGATACCATCTATCTGTTTTACCTTCGGTTGCCTTCTTTTGCTTTTGCCTTCACTCTTTCCTGGCATCATAGTCTTTTCAACTACGCAAGTCTTGCCCTTGCATTGTGTGGTCAAAACATTTAAAATTGCAGTTACAATATTTGTCCTTTGGTTGATCAGTATGGATTTATTTCATTGAGCATTAGCTAGTTTGATCTGCCAGCAGTCCATGGGACTCTCAACAGTTTTCTCCTGCAGCACAGTTCAAAGATATAGGGTGTTTTTCCACTGTCCAAAGTACCCATTTTTGCACTCATTTAGGACCCATTTGGGTGTGAACTGGATGACCCCATTTCCACTACGGCACCCATTTGGGACCCGATTGTTTCCACTGCCATTGGGGAAATCCGGATCTAATGGGTACATTTTGGCCTTTAATCTGGATTTTCTGTAGACCCCATTAAAGGGGTCTACTATGGGGTCTTCTCCCAGAAAATCTAGATTAAAGGGAGCCTGTTTCCACTGGAAACAGGCAATGGCGTCTGAAGGATGCTAGGGGGAGGGAAGGCACCTTTGGGACCCCCTCCCCCAAGATTGGCTTCGAAGTCACTTCGAAGTTGACTTCACATTCACTTCGAAGTGACTTCAAAGTCAGCTTCGAAGTCACTTTGAAGCATGAGCTCAGCTTCAAAAGTTGAGCTCATGCTTCAAAGTGACTTCGAAGCTGACTTTGAAGCCACTTCAAAATCACTTTGAAGTTGCTTTGAAGACTGCACCCTCCTGCCCCCCAAAACACCTGGGGTAATGGACCGACCCCTTGTGGGTTGATCCGGATTCCCCAGATGGGTGCAAAGCTGTTTCCACAGCAGGGGTGTTAGCACCCATTCCTACACCTCCTGTGGAAACACATTGGGTGCTTCCCTTAATCCGGATCTACTAGATCCGGATTAAGAAATGTACCCATTCCTTAGATCTGGATCTTCTTAGATCCAGATCTAAGGGCTGCAGTGGAAAAACACCCATAATATCAGTTTTCTGTCTCTTAGCCTTCTGATGGTCCAGCTCTAATTACCATTAGGTGCAACTGGGAAAATCATAGCTGAGACTATATGGAACTTTGTTCATAATGAGATGTCTCCACATTTTAATATCTACCCCAGATCTTCCCCAGATCCACTTTAGCTTTTCTTCTAAGAAGCAAGTGCATCATTGGTAGGGTCCTCAAGACATTGTAATGGGGTCTTCCAAGTACTCAGAGAACATGATGTCCTTTGAGCCCACATTGAACAGTGTGCAATAAGGGCTCCTAAGAGTGTTTTAATGGAATAATGGAAGAAAGCACTGAGACGATGCTTTCTATCACTCTTCCACCACATTGTATGAAGTATGGACTTACCTACAACACTTTCTTCATTGTGCATAGACCAGCTTTGTTTTCCCAACACAGAAAATGCCAACTTCTGGGGACATTTCCTTAATTTGTTCACACTAGGCATGTGCATGAATTTTTTTTTTTTTGCATTCAAATTTGAGTCGAATCGAATGTCAAAACATTAAATTAAATTCAAATGTTTAGAATCGAATGCAACAAATTTTGATTTGAATTGAATACATTCAAAACTATTCCTTCAAATGTTAGATTCGAATCTTAAGATACGAATGTCGATAACATTCGTATCTGAAGGTATGTCGACATCATTCATATGTGTTATATGTATCTGTACACATTTCATACTCATCCTGTTTTATCCTGTAGGCATCCCGTTTTCATCCCGTATTATAATTGTAAATGCGTACAGATACGTGTGAGATTCGTACAGATAGGTAAGTATCTGTACTTTTGAATGTTTCAAATCATTCAAACGAATGTTTTGGAACATTTGAGATTTGTTCGAATGTTTCAATTTGAATGTGAAGACATTCTATTTGAATTTGATTGTCCACATTTGACCAAAGTTGATCAAATTTTGAATGCTTAGGACATTTGTGCCCATCCCTACATGTTGAAACATGGGACGATTCCACATAGGCTGGTACACCAGGTCAGGAGGCATACTAGGAACCTCCCAATCTGCATACTGATACCCTCTATGGCTGTGGTCAAGCCTAAGGTTTAATCCATCTTCAGCCCACCTTCAGAGTGAGAGAACCAAAAACAAGCACAGTTAACTAATCCTTGTAGAACCAAAAAAACAATCCTGACAAGCCTTAGGCATACTTCCCGATGAAAAGCACCTCAGCGGCACACTGGATTGTTCAGCGACCGAGAAAAAGTCAAGCTGGGGGCGCAGAGTGCCAGTTATTTATCGTTTATGGACTGCGCCCCCTGGTGGTCATTCCTGGTATAGCGCAAGAAGATAACCCAGAGGTATTCTGCTTGAAGCCATCTGAGAATACCTCAGCAAAGTGGCCAGTAATTTTCTTTCCATGCTGTCTATCCCAAAGGAGAATTTTCTGAGTTATTTAACACTGAAAGAAAAGAGCCTGTCAGTTTGCTAATGTATTATCTTACCCTGAAAGTGGACTGAAGATGGACTAAACTTTAAGTGTGACCACAACCTAAGAGAGGCCTAAATTGGCAAGAGCCCAAATTGTGAAGTTGCTGCTTTTAATTTAATTTAAAGTATGAGGTATCACAATGTCAGCAAAGGCCTGTATAGGAACCAATTTGCATATGCTAATTAATCTTAATATATTCATTATTTAAAATGACAATTTCTTGCATTATCATTGACATTAAGTAACAATCACAGCTGAAAAGAAAATTTCTGTGAGCGTGCATGTGTGTGATTTTATATACGTGGATGTGTATAAGAGTGTGTGTAAAAGGTAGTAACTCACATATATCCATATATATGAAAATTAGGGCGTTTGAAGTCTTTCATGTAGCAATCATAGCTGTGAGATATTTTTCTCATTATTAACTTTCAAAGAAGCAGCCTGTGTATTTTGCTTGCAGGCAGGCTTGAACTTCATGACCTGTATTAATATATGGTTTGTTTTTCAGTGAGAAACTCAATATAACTCCGTTAAACTAAACTCATTCTTTACCAGTCTAGTATGTGAAATGACTCCATTATTACATCTTTCCACAGAATTATAAGATGTTTGTGGTTTGGGTCAGCAGCTGGTAGACAGGACTAAGACCTATAGGAAACAAAATATTCCACCATATTGAGTGAGATAAAACTTCATCGTTTTCCTGTTCTTACTAGAAGGTAAAAATGAAAATCCATGCAATGATTTACGGATCCACAGACTCATAAATATTTAAGGGTGTGGGATTTAATGTCTGCCTGCCTGTTACTGTAAGGAGCACTCCATAAAACATTTAACAAAACACCTTTCGCTTCCTGACCCCTACTTCCCCCAACCCACATTTGTAAGTATGTAGAAGTTAAAGATGACATAGGGACCTGCAAGTCATTGGGCTAAAACTAACTCTGTCACAAATAAATGTTAATCCTTTAATTAACACTAATGTGCCTACTGGATGGCATTTAGATCACTTTACAATTCTTCACATTGTCATATTTTAATTTTCATTCATTCCTTCACTAAAATCAGGAGCACCCTCTAAAGCTGATAAGCAGAAGAGTTACGTCTGAAAACGGGAAATATTTTTTCACCCAGAGGATCATTGATCTATGGAACTTATTAGCAGAAGTGATAACAGCAATCAACCTGGATAGATAAACTCATGGAGGACTGGCATATCAATGGCTACTAGAATTAATGTATATGGGTTTGTATAAATTGTAAGCCACCCAGAGATCTTGGGATATTTAGGTTGGAGTGGCAAGCAGGATGCCTCTAAAGGTCATTTCCAAGGATTCAGGAAGGTTTTGCCTTTGTTTTCCGCTTGACAATGTCCACAAGCAATTGGGCCACTGTGTGAAACAAGAGTTCCAGCTTGGGTGAAGTGAAAGAAGGAGCTTTTCTCAGAGCACACGGCGAGAGATAGAAACAGGAAGTTTTTCTCAGAGCACACGGCGTGAGATAGAAACAGGGAGTTTTTCTTAGAGCACACGGTGAGAGATAGAAACAGGAAGTTTTTCTTAGAGCACACGGCGTGAGGTAGAAGCTTTCTCAGACCAATCAGAGCAGCGGACCAATAGGAATTAGCCACACCCTCAGGGAGGAGGAGTTACTCTGCTCAGCAGGGCTTAAATAGAAGCTCAAGTGGGAGGAGTTAGTCAGTTCCAGCTTGGGTGAAGTGAAAGAAGGAGCTTTTCTCAGAGCACACGGCGAGAGATAGAAACAGGAAGTTTTTCTCAGAGCACACGGCGTGAGATAGAAACAGGAAGTTTTTCTTAGAGCACACGGCGAGAGATAGAAACAGGAAGTTTTTCTTAGAGCACACGGTGTGAGGTAGAAGCTTTCTCAGACCAATCAGAGCAGCGGACCAATAGGAATTAGCCACACCCTCAGGGAGGAGGAGTTACTCTGCTCAGCAGGGCTTAAATAGAAACGGCCCAAGCGCCTAACGGCGCGCAAAATTAAAACAACAAAAACAAAAACAACAAAAACAAAAAAAACACACAAAAAAATAAAAAAGGTACAGTGGGATAAAAAAAAATTCATTCATACCTTAGCACCACATCTTTAAAATCCTTACCCTAAAAGCAATATGGAAGGCGAGAACACCTGTATTGTCACATGCAATGTATGCGGCATGTTTATGACCCTACCACAACAGATGCCACATTTTACCTGCCACAAATGCAAGCTTGTGGCTCTCCTGGAGGAAAGGGTTAAAAGTCTAGAAGAGAGAGTCAAGACACTGAAGCAGATTAGAGAAGAAGAGAACTTCCTCGACAGCATGGAGGAAACACTTCAAAATGAAGGGATAGAAGAACATCGTTCTGTAGTTGCAGAAACTGAGTTATGGAAGCATGTGACCCAAAGGAGCAGGAAGAACAGGAGACATTCGGAACCCTTGCAATTAAACAACCAGTTCCAGATACTCAGTCAGGAGAACAACGCATCTGAAGAGTCAACGACAAGGTCCACAAATATTACTCCAATAGCCACTGAGAAATCTCTGGAATGGAGAGGAAGAAATGGTAATGCAAAGAAAAAGAGGAGAGTAGTGGTCATGGGAGATTCACTTTTAAGAGGAACAGAGGCAACTATCTGCAGACCTGACAGAAACTCACGAGAGGTGTGCTGTCTCCCAGGGGCCCGGATCAAAGATGTAACTGACAGCATATCGAGGCTATTCAGACCTACAGACTACTACCCATTATTACTCATACATGTGGGCACAAATGATACGGCAAAAAAGCACTTTGAAAACATCTACAGAGACTTTGAAGACCTTGGCAGAAAAGTAAAGGAACTGGGAGAATAAGTAGTCTTTTCATCTATCCTTCCGGTGGATGGTCACAATAAAAGTAGAAGGGATAGGATTCTTGAGGTGAACAAGTGGCTACGTCGGTGGTGCCGGCAGCAAGGATTTGGATTTCTGAACCATGGAGAAAACTACTTATATGACGGACTCCTTGCAAGAGATGGGTTGCACCTTACAGGGACAGGAAAGAATGTATTCGGGAAGTGCCTTGCTTCGGTTATTAGGAGAGCTTTAAACTAAAACAAAAGGGGAAGGGTAACAAAAAGTCAAGCAAAAATACTCAGTCAATCAAACCAGGCGATATTCTTACTCCCAGAAATAGTACCAATGAACAAACGCATAAATTTTGTAAGGAAAACAGAGGAGGCAAGCTCGCAATAGATATCAATTACAAACTAAAATGCCTCTACACCAATGCCCAAAGCATGAGAAATAAAAAAGGGGAGCTGGAGATCCTGACCCAGGTAGATAAATATGATGTCATAGGTATTACGGAAACCTGGTGGGATAACACACATGAATGGAACACAAACATTGAAGGCTACAACTTGTTTCTGCGAAACAGACTTAACAAAAGAGGAGGGGGTGTTGCGCTGTATGTTAAAAAAGAAATTGTCTCCTCAGAGGTTCAAGTTTCAGAGAGTGGAATCGGTATGGGTAAGAATTCAAGGAGAGAGCAACAGAAAGGATACCATTGTAGGAGTCTATTACAGGCCCCCTGGACAAACAGAAGATATGGATGACCTCTTCCTAGACCAGATGGCTAAACTTTCACGAAAGCATGACATAGTGATTATGGGAGACTTTAACTACCCAGACATTTGTTGGGAATCTCGCTCAGGAAAAAGTCACAAGTCTAATAAGTTCTTATCCTCTCTCGCTGACAATTTCATGTACCAAAAGGTGGCGGAGGAAACAAGAGGATTGGCTATCCTTGATCTAATTCTTACCAACAGAGAGGAAATGGTGGAGGATATCAGAGTTTCTGGGGCATTAGGAGGCAGCGATCATGTTATCCTTGAATTCTGGATAATAAGGGAAGGAAAGCATGAGAGGACTCAGACTTCAAAGTTGGACTTCAGACGGGCGGATTTTGATGGACTCCGGTGGAGGTTAGGAGGGATCAAATGGTTAAATGTACTAAAGGATAGAAATGTCCAAGAAGGATGGGATATTTTGAGAAATGCAATATTAGAAGCGCAATCATTAACAATTCCTCAAAGAAGGAAGAATGGAAAACATCTAAAGAGACCAGGATGGATAAACCTAGAACTTAAAAACTTGATAAAAAAGAAAAAAGAAATGTTTAAGAAATGGAAGGAGGGATACATATCTAAGGAGGAATATAATGAAATCAGTACAATCTGCAGGGCAAGTATCAGAAAAGCTAAAGCTAAAAATGAACTGAGGCTTGCAAGAGAGACTAAAAACAATAAAAAAGGGTTTTGGGGATATGTCAACAGCAAAAGAAAAGTCAAAGAGGTTTTGGGAAGTCTGCAGGGAGAGAATGGAGAAGTGATCGAAAGTGATCTTGAGAAGGCAGAGATTCTGAACTCCTATTTTGCATCTGTTTTTTCCAAGAGGGATAATGTACATGCAACAGTCCTTCACTGTACTGATGAAGGACTAGGAGAATCAAGACACAAAATCAACACTGAGAGAGTAAGGGAACGCTTAGCTAACTTAAACGAATTTAAGTCCCCGGGTCCAGATGGATTACATCCTAGGGTACTGAAGGAATTAGCAGAGGTAATTGCTGAACCACTTGCTGTAATCTTTGAGAAGTCATGGAGAACAGGAGAAGTCCCAGACGATTGGAGAAGGGCAAACGTTGTTCCTATCTTCAAAAAAGGGAAGAAGGTAGACCCAGGGAACTACAGGCCTGTTAGCCTGACTTCAATACCAGGAAAGATTCTCGAACAAATTATTAAACAACACATATGTCAGCATTTGGATAGGAATTCAATAATTAACAGTAGTCAACATGGGTTTGTATCAAACAAGTCGTGTCAGACTAACTTGATTTCATTTTATGACAAAATCACTGAATGGGTTGATCAAGGAAATGCAGTAGACATAGTATTTCTTGATTTCAGCAAAGCATTTGACAAAGTGTCTCATGCGATCCTCATTGAAAAATTGATCAAATATGGGTTTGACAAGGCAACTATAAGGTGGATTCAAAACTGGCTTAGTAATCGTACTCAAAGAGTGGCTTTAAATGGCTGCACATCCAAATGGAAGGAAGTGTCAAGTGGAGTACCACAAGGTTCTGTCCTGGGCCCAGTTATGTTTAATGTTTTTATAAACGATCTGGACGAGGGAGTTGAAGGGAAACTGATCAAATTTGCTGATGACACAAAGCTAGGGGGGATTGCAAACACCAGAGAAGAGAGAGAGAGGATTCAAAAAGATTTAGAGAAACTCGAACAATGGGCTGCAACTAATAAAATGGTATTTAACAAAGAAAAATGCAAGGTTCTGCACCTGGGCAAGAAAAATGAAAAAAGCACATATACAATGGGAGGAATTCGGCTGAGCAGCAGCACATGTGAAAAAGACTTGGGTGTCCTGGTAGATCATCAACTGAACATGAGTCAACAGTGCGAGGCAGCTGCAAAAAAGGCAAACGCAATCCTGGGGTGTATTAGGAGAAGCATAGAGTCCAGATCACGTGAAGTTATTATCCCCCTCTACTCTACCTTGGTCAGACCTCATCTGGAGTACTGTGTCCAGTTCTGGTCACCCCAGTTTAAAAAAGACGCTGACAAGCTGGAGCAGGTTCAAAGGAGAGCTACCAAGATGGTGAATGGTGTGCAAACCATGTCCTATGAGGAACGGCTTAAGGAACTAGGAATGTTTAGTCTAACAAAAAGAAGACTGAGAGGAGACATGATAGCTGTCTACAAATACCTCAAGGGTTGTCACAAGGCAGAGGGATCAGCCCTGTTCTCACTCTCTCAAGGAAGGACTAGAAACAATGGGGTGAAACTGCAGGGGAAAAGATTTAGTTTAGATGTTAGGAAAAAATTTCTAACAGTAAGAGTGATCAACCAGTGGAACAGGCTGCCACGGGAGGTGGTTGGTTCCCCTTCGATGGAGGTCTTCAAGCAGAGACTGGACAGCCATCTGTCTGAGATGGTTTAGGAGATCCTGCCTTGAGCAGGGGGTTGGACTCGATGACCCAGGAGGTCCCCTCCAACTCTACCATTCTATGATTCTATGATTCTATGATTCTATACTAGACATGGCCTGTAGCCTGATCTCTCAGAGTTCTTCTTATGTTTTTATTTTCTTACTCGCAGACAGAACAGAGAGTCAAATAGTATAATCCTAACACTGATGATGGTAGCAAATGTTCTTTTAAATCAGAAATGTCCCTGTTCAGGCTGCCTTTTCCCTAGCACAAAATTAAGTATTTTCAGTGTCTTTTTTTAGGTACACTTGCCCAGATGTTGCCTAATTATAAACTATGGGCCATAGTGCAAATTGGCCTCTGAAGTGATTTACTTCCATCCTGTTTCTGAGATACCAGCAGCGGCAGTTAAAGACTGCTGAACGGCCCAGTAAACAGGCGATCTGTGTTAGGAATGCAGTCTTTCTCCAACTGGCTTGAGTTGTCAGAATCTTGACTTGTTTAACAAAACATTCACTATGAAAAATATTCATAGACCTTTTACCCACTATTTGCATGTCACCATGTTTTCTTTAAAAAGTATTACGTTCAAAATGCATTTTTCCCAGTCCTCCCAAGCACAAGAATAAAAAGGAAAAACAAGTGTTAAGCATGGGAATAAAAATTTAGTCTTTACTCTACTGCCACTATCACCACCTTTACTAATTATGATCAGCATTTCTTTAAAAGGGCAAATTCAGGCATAGTAAGTAACTGTGGCTTATGGCAATTGCCTTGAAAGCAGATATGTCACAATATGTCTCCAGAGGAAGCTTTGACAAACTGCCTTGCCTAGGAAACTACATGGATGGGCTGATGTTCACATTCACCTCCCAGTTTTGAGGAGAAACAATGGCTGAGATCAGATGCAGCAGAAGAAAGATTCCCTGTGTTGCCTCTGAGGTGGCTTAGGGAAGGCCTCAAAGTGGGACTCTTTACATATAGACTGCCCCGGCCTGTTCTCATGAACATTTTGTGCTATAAAAGGTGGATTAGAGAAGGGCTGGGAACACGTTGTTTCCTTTACTCTCCAATCCAACCATACGTACAGGACAAAATCGGGATGCATACAGGTTAAAAACTGAATGTGTACAGATGTGTAGGGACACATACAACTCTTGTCAACATTTGTATTTTCAAATTAGGGGTGCACATGGAGCCATTTTTCCACATTCTACTTGAGTTGAATAGAATATGGAAAAATTCAGCTCCAGCCAAATACCCCCACACACACGGATGTGGGGGTATTTGTATCCGAGCACAGATATTCTATAGAATATCCATTCCCAGAATTAACCCCCCACCCTTCCTTTCCCACCCCCTCTCCACTTACCTTATCTCCTTGCCGTCACCATCCATGCCGCCTTCTCCACGCCGCCACCACCATTGCCATCCCGGGCCTATTCCAGGGCACTCTGGAACCACGAACAGGCTCCCAGGAGGTAAATGCAGGCCTTCCAGTAAAACCGGATTTGGATACTGGATTATCCAATTTGTGGGCGGATTCTGAATGCATGGATAATCTGTGCACATCCCTACTTCAAATACGAATTGAATATTCATACGAATAGATACAAATGTATTCAGTTCGAATAGAATGTGAATACATTCAAATTTTAAACATTCAACTTGATTCAAATCTTTGGATATATTTGAATCGAGACCCAAAAATTGCATTCGAGTAGACCCCTAGTACAGATTCTCTGAACTTGTTTAAAGCCTGTCTCTCTCACACAAAATAAAACTTCTCTTTCATCCAGCTCAACAGACTTCAGCCAAGCCCAATAAGTCAGGATTCTCCCAGGGTGCCTTGTACCCTACTGCTTCTTGCTCATGGGAGCTGTCCCAAATGTACAAACATGAATGGGAAACAAAATTTAGAACTTTGGACAAATGAGTTGAAGATACATTACATTAGCCACTTTACAAATGGGCCTCGTTTATCAGTGAAAGTCTGTACTATTATGTTTAATAATGAAGCACCATTTTCCTTTTGAAAATAGTGAGAGTAAGTAAGCCTTTTTCTCGCCCTATGCATTTCTGTCTTCTGTATCTAATCCTATCATCTGATAAACCATAATGAATGTTTTACTTGATAAAGAGGATAATGATCATTCCCCAATGCCTGGATAAATAAAACTCCCAGCTCCAATTTTCTGAGCGTTAAGATGAAATACGGGACATTTTTAATAAGATATTTCTTACTTGTTTCTGTTAGAAAACCAGAAAAGAATGAGGAAAAGAAGACTTATGAATCTTATACATGGAACTAGTCCTGGGATGAATTTTCCTTTGAGAGGCAAGGTAATCACCAGATTTGAAATTTGCAGAACTGATATGGATCTCAAAGATAATAAAGCCAACCCTTTCCATGCCAAGGCAGAATCTCTTACTGGTTGTCCTTCCTTCCTTCCTTCCTTCCTTCCTTCCTTCCTTCCTTCCTTCCTTCCTTCCTTCCTTCCTTCTCTCTTTCTGTTGTAGGACATTTTTATTCATGCTGTATCTGCTTTAGATGGAGTCTGATGCTAAACATTTAACAAGTCTACCAGCAGGACCATCAACATGGAAGGTGTTTGATCCTGATCCAGCTAATCCAGATTCACTAATATGGACTGAGTGTGGCAAGCACAGAAAAGGCCAGAGCCTCAAATAGAAGAAAATGCTGCATCCATCCTACACTTACTAATTTATATCCCACCTTTCTCCCCAAAAGAGACTCAAAGTGGCATACAAATTTCCCATAACCAATTACAATAAAAAGGAGCCTTTGCTAATCTCCAAAGGCAACTTCGGAGTTTGCACCCCCTGTCCCCCAAAACACCTGGGGTGACAGGCAGACCCCTTGTGGGTCAGTCTGGATTTGCCACATGGGTGCTCTGGTGTTTCCACAGCAGGCAGGCTAGCACCCATTGCTGTTGGGTGCTAGACCACCTGTGGAAACACATTGGGTACTTTCCTTCATCCAGATCTACTAGATCTGGATGAAGGGAAACACCCATTCCCTAGATCCTGATCATCTTAGATCTGGATTAAAGGAGCACAGTGGAAAAACATCCAAAGCGAGGACTGGGCTGGGAGGCATGGGAAAAAATTCAAATTAAGTTTAATAAGTTTTTAAAATAATTTAAAAAAACCAAAGCCACTACAAGGTTTAATGGCATTTGGGCAACTGAGCAGTTTTGCGCACTAAGGGACCTTTTCACATTTACCTGATAGGGTTGGTTAACTTCTGGTAAAGATGGACCATTCACACTTGTCATGAGGAAAGCTTCCCCAAGGCATCCATTACTGGCCAGAAGTGCAAATGTTCCTCCCATTTACCAGCTGAGTACAAAGCCACAAGTTCCGCCTCCTCACTGCCATGATTGACTGTTCTGTGACTTGCTCGCACACCATTGCAGAGGGTCGTGTTTGAGCAGAGGGACGTAATGTGGCCAATCACATCAGTGCCAGTGATGTGACTCCTCTCATGACTCAATGACTGGACGCCACTCCCAGGGGATCAGTGGTCCGGTCACATCAGAAGTCAGTAATCTATCATGGCCACCAACACCAATGCGCCTGTGTGGATGCCCACCTCCCCTGCACACCAACTGCAGGGAACCAGAAAAAGAGTGAAAGGTCGTGCTGCTGGACACTTCAGGTAAGCTTTTAGTCAATGTTGGTAAAGATGAGAAGCACAATATAGTGCTCCACACCTAATCAACAATTAGTGAATTTCTGGGAAGGCAGGATATGCTTGGAGCCTGTAACAGCCTACTCAGAGTGTAGATGCTCTTCACCAGAAGTTCACTAATTGACTACTGACCAAAGTGCAAATAGACCCAAGAACACAGAACACAGCCATGAAAATATTGCATGTTTCATCCTAGGTATATTGTGAGAAACTGTGGATTGTATTTGCTGTATGAGCCAGTGGGGAAGTGCTGTTTGTCAGACGAAGTGCTGCTCCAACCTTTAGACAGATCCTAACAGAATCCCCTTCTCTCTTCAGAACTCCAATGTTCCTTCCTGTAACCATTAACAACTTTGTTAGCAGAAACTATTTAAAAACTGAACCAGCATCAAAATTAAGCAACCATTGCTAAGCAACAAATCCAATTACTCTCTTACATCCCCAGAGAGTTCTTCATTGTTTTCATAAAAAAACAAAGATTCTTTTCCACATTTAACATTATCCTGGAACAAATTCTGGAATGAAGGCCCAGCTGTTTGTATGCCAGTCATGCTTCATCTGCATTGGACAAAGTGTGGGCAGGGCTAGAGCGTGCAAAATAGTATCTTAGTCCAGTACAGCTGTAGAGTTCAACAAGGAGGTCTACAACAGGCCCAGGGCTGATATACCAGACCATGAAGACATGAGGGTGGCACACTCCTGTGGCCCGGTACTCCACAGGGGATTCATTTCAGTTGCATTCTAGGAAGCTCTTGAGACATGGATCTGCCCTGAAGAAGGCCAAACCATAGTTAGTTTCTGTGCTACCACCAAAGGCTCTTCAGAGGCTGCGGATAGACCATCCCAGCATGTTGCTGAAAGGGCCAAAATATCTGTGTGTTTGTTCTCAATTGTTTTCATTTTTTTAAAGATTAAAATATAAAAGACTCATTCTCTCCACATGTTCATTTTGTAAAGAAGAAGATTAAAACTGAAGGATTTAATCTGTGATTGCCTGCTAAGCCAGAGTACTTGTTTAGCCCTAGAGGTGTAACATTTTCATTCATAGAGTGCTTCACCCACTCACAAATGTCAATGCTGAGGAACAAAGGTTCCTTTGTTTTGAAGTTACAGTATGGTGCTGTTTTAGGACATGCAGAGAGCTGTCTTGGAAATTGGATGCAAGACAGAAGAGTGCCAGAACCAGGTGAAACAAGCAAGTCCCTTGTGTCACCATCTTCCATCTTTACAGAAGCAGTGCAAGAGCACCTGAGACCAGCAAGCATTTTCAAAGTTCTCCTTCCGGTTCAGGAGAAAAGATACCTCTTAGGATACTTGCCAGCCATCGGAGATAGGTTACAAGGCAAAGGTGGCCAACGTGTGAACACTCCACCCATCCACCCTCATGAGATGCACTTTGTACCCCATGCAGATACTGTGTTTCATATGTCACTAGCTTGACCCTTGTTAAGAGTGTCTCATTTCAGCAAATTGTTGCTGTACCAGTTCATTCTACTTCCTTAGGGTGACAAGTGAGGAAGGGCTACATAAGGAATGCTAATAATATCACCATTGGTGACATAAAACCTGTCATTTAATACAGTTGGGATTCATCTTCCTTGCCAGTCACTCAAGTAGAATCTGTGCACTTGATGCCATCCAATGTGAATCTTGTGAACACTGTGTATATTTTTTATTACCAGTGATAAAAATAGATTTTTTCACAGACATGTAGTAGAAACCCAACTATAACTCGTTTGCAGATGAGAATTTATTTATATGGACTCACATTTTAAAGTGATCAGCATTATTATCTGAACCCTTTTATTCTTTAAATTGTAGTTTTGCAAAATTTAGAAGCAGAGAGCTGGCAACGCTATTAACAAGCCAAACTCACGTTCTCACTTTCTTCATTCTTTTGCCTTCTTTTCTCTTCCTCCTTCCTTTTTCTGCCCTTTATTTTATTCTCTCTCTGTTTGTTAGGCAGTTAAATTTTCAAATAGCAATTGTCTTTTGAAGTGCTAATGTCAGCACTGCAGCTTCCGTAGCATTTAATTTTGCCGGCTGTCAGGTTCCACTATTACTCTTTGCTTTGTGTTTGTAATTTTTTTTTAAATTATCAGGGGGAAAACAAAACAACAACTCAAAAGAAACTCTAATTAAAATTTGTGAATAAATGCTAAATCCCAGCAGTATTACCACCTCAGGCTATGATCTTTTCAGATCACAAGCAAAGGAGGTTATGCCCAACTAAGTAATTGCATCGGAGGCCTTCCAGAATAACCAAGACCCACTGTGTAATCTGGAGCTGAAGGTGTGTTAAAACTGGATACCAGATATCATGGAGTAGGTAGGAGAGAGGGCAATGAAAGGAAAAGTCTCTGTCAAATGTCACCTGAATTGTAAACTAGGGAAAGATCACAGCTCACTGACTTGCATGCAGAGCTGCTAGGCTTACTTCTCAGTACTCCCAGTAAAATTATCAGACAGCAGGGGAAAGCAGAAGCTTCTGCCTGAAGTCCTCCTGAAGGTGATTCTGCACTAGGTGGTACACTGGACCACTAAGCATAGTAGAAGCCCCCCCCCCCCCCAACATGGTGATGCAGTCTAAGGAGGCCCCTAGTGGATTCACCATGGCTTTTTTATTCCAGGAGGGCTACCCTCTATTTTGCTTTATTTATTTAACTGCATTTGAATAATGGTTTTATTATTTTAATGCATGCTTTTTATCATTTTTACCACTTTCATTCTTTGTTTTCTGGCACATGTTCTGAAGACTTAAGGTGAAAGGGAGGTTACATAAATAAATACCCTGCTTAAATTCCTGTTAACATCAGTTGGATTAGTAAGAAATTGAAAAATACCCTGGTCTCTCACTGTAAAGAAGTGGTGCAGCGAGCTATAGGACATAGTCACATCTGAATATCTTCTATATCAAACCAAACAGACATAAGGAACTTCAGATCACTGCATATTTTGCACCATCTGGAAACTGCTACTGGACTATCTTCAACAAACCATCAGATCCCTTAAAGACCAACATGTACCATTACTTACCTAGATGCATATTGGCCCTCTACATACACTACGTGCCCCCCCCTCCACACGCACACTATAGTTGCCTCCAGACAGGCCTAAAACCCAGGATTATCTCGGGACTCCGTTGAGATTGCCACACGTGTCAATGGCAATCTCAGCATAGACCCATGATATTAGGGTGAGATCCCATAATAATGTTATTGCAGGAAAATCAACTCCCAATCCAGGTTTTACATATAAAAGCTAAGAGATTTACCTGTCTGGATGCTTTTTCCTGTGATTTGCCATATTGGAGATGGCTCCTGTGCACACTCAGTGCTGAAACCGACTAGAAAATGGCACATGCACATGCATGATTATACATATCTGGGCCACTGAAATATTTAGATTACACAAAATGCAATCCTGGGAGCAGCGCCAGACTAGGTAAGTGCCCATGCTAGCTCCATGATTTTGCCCAGCCACCTGGCAGAGACCTTAAGAGGCAATCGTGGGATCCAAACAAGATACTGCATTTTTCTCTCGCTGTCTGAAAGTAGAGCGAGAGAAATAGATGACCTCATACCAAGCTGTAACTAACTTTCCTTTTTCTTGTGTTCACATCTAAGTTTTAATCCAGTTCCAGACTATTTTCAGAGTGAGAGAACACACCAGCAAAGTGACTCGGCATTTTCTTTCCTCTTTATTTATTTCAAAGGGTTTTTTTTCTGAGTTAGATAATACCAAAATAAAACAGCCTGATACTTTGTTGGTGATTTATCTCGCTCTGAGGCCGCATCCCCATTACAAGCTTATTTCGGTTTCAAACCGTTTTCAATCCTCACAGACCCCACGTCAGTTTGGCTTAACACACTTTCCGCATGTTAAATCGCCCCAAAGCATTGTAAATGTTAACCCTCATTTCAACTGGTCTCACTCTGGATTGTGCGCTTGATATGTGTTACATTTTTTACTGTGGGGACCCTACCATTTTAAGGGATGAGAATCCATGTTTAGGGTTTCCCTCTCCCAATAGCTTGCTTCCAAAGACAGTGATTTCAGTGTAAAAATCCAACCTTCACAGCAGCCACTACCCTGTAGCAATCCAGGCACTTCACACCTGATAACAATGTTGCAATTTTGCATAATTCTAGCTCTTTGGAGTTCTGACCTTTAAAGGGGAAAAGAAAGCAGGGGCAGGTTTTGGGAGATGTGTGAATGTTTAAAGCCCCCTTGCTTGAGTTGCTGCTGCTGCTGTGTGCCCTGGGCAATGGGGAGAATCGCTGACTACTCGCTGCTGGTTCTCCTCCATCCAGGCAAGCGGCAGCCACCCAGCCAGGCTCAGTGAAGAGGTCTGTTATGGGTGGCACATTCATGCCAGGAGGAAGAGGCCAGGGCAGCCCCGAAAAGCAGCTTTTAGAAAGTAGCCACTTGAGTCACGTACGCCACATAGGATCCTCAGAATCCAGATTGAACTCAATTAAGCTGAAAGGCAAATTTGCATTTGCATCCGGTTCTTTTATTTCAGTTTAGGGAAACTGGATTAAGCTTGTAATGGGGATGTGACCTGAAAGTGGACAGAAGCTGGATTAAAACTGTGAATGCAGCTAAAGTATAGTTATTCTAAAAGTTGTACATTTTTATTATTCTACCAATTGAATATGCACCTAACTTTAAAATTACAATAGAAAAGGTTTGAATTTTTTGTGGGAAAATTGTAACATCAGCTGACTTATTTTTATGTTTCTGTTGTGCTTAATGACATTTAAAACAAACAGATGATAGATAGGTAGGTAGGTAGGTAGATAGGTAGATAGGTAGATAGATAGAAATGGAAAGAAATATCAGAACTTTGCACCTGACCCGATAGGCAACACAATATTTTTCATATTTCTCAAATTTGAGAAAGGAATAACAATAAACTACTTGTGGATATTTCTGTTGCCTCATAGTATATCATTAGTAACAACTGTGTTCCAACATAGCTAAACTTTACCTGTGAATTTGAACAACACCAATGACACGAGGTCCCCCCACCAAGACCTGTGCCTCCAATTCTGCCAACATTTCAACTTCATTTTGCTGCTAGGCACAGCATCCATATTCACACTAACAGGAGCATAACCCTTGAATGAACTATTCTTACCACAGAAAGGCTATACAATAGTTATTTATATGTTAATGCATATAGCACTTTTGGGACTTATGGATTAACTATAAACATGTGGTATTATTAAAGCTACTATCATGATATAGCGCTCCTTCATTAATCCCCACCGGCAAGCAACACAAAGGTGATGCTGGTGCTCCTTTCAAGTAACTCAAGAAGTATAATTCATGACTGTGTTACGCTCCTAATTTTCGGACTCATTCAGCAGCGCAGAAGAATCTGCTCAGTAAAATGGAAAACCTATGATTGTGCCGTGGTCAATTTATCAGGCAGCTGCTACCATTCTCATTTGTTAATATTGTATGCCTTACAGCCCCATAGTAATCTTATTGCAGAACTTCAGCCATTTTCCAATCGCTTCCAATTTTAATTTATTATGGTACTTTAATCAGTTAGCATGATGTAGTGATCGCTGAAAGGAAAAGAGTGGGGTAAAAAGAAAGCAAGAAGAAGAAAGAACACAAACTACTTTCAGACTTCACAATGTTTGTCTGGATAATAAATCCTTGAGGGCAGGCACTTCCAAAAGTGGAGTTGAAAGAAGACTGGGATATTTTCACAAAAAGGAATATGTGTGCTCTTTCATTTGATCTATATAATTTCATTTACATAATACTTTAAAAAACAATCAAGCTGATTCATTAAATGGCAAACCATCTAGCAAAAACATCATTACTTCCATCAACAATATCTTGTAAAAATATACATTGAATTATTAATAAAATTGGGATGCGATGCGCAAATGTCTGGAAAACCCAGAGGTGGGTTGGAACACTTTTTAATAACCATCAAAATGTCATTACAGTTGATGTTGGATTGGCTATAAATTTTAAGATCTGTTAAATAAAAACCCACCCTGTTAATATTGGATTTTGATGCTTACTATTCCTATTTTGACTTTTTAAAATGCAAACAGAATCTAGAATTTTATACAGGGAGTGATACATAAATACTTTAAATAAAAATAAATATGCATTTAATACCATTAGGTACTAGGACAATTCCATATTGACCTGCATGCCAGACCATCAAGTGTCTAGCAGCTTCCCTTCTGCAGGACCTCCCTTAGACCATAGTAGTGTGTGGGAGAATCCTAGTGCAATTGCTGGTCCATTGTATCAACCAGTGCAGAATCATCTTTAGGCCAGTTCCACATGTATGAGCTACTGTATTCCATACTGCAGTGGCCTATGCCACCTACTCCAGCCCATGCTGTGCCAGTCTATGAGTAATGTGCATTAAGAGCCCTCTACATTAGGATGGCCTGTTTCATCCCAGACTGCAAAGGTTCTGGCTGGTGGTTCTTTGTGTGCTACCAAAAAGGGAGACTGGGTCTTCCATCCCAAATTCCTCATGCCCTTCGTGTTCTAAGATAAGTTCAGTAGTCCATCTGTGAACTGCTTTTTTAAGGTCTACCATTGGATCAGAACAGAGCACCATATTGGTGCAGTTCCATAGCTTCATCCAGTGCAGATGAAGCATGCTACAAAGTGGCAAGGCTTCTGTTGTTTTTCACTTTTGTGCAGTAGGAAGCCCACTGGACCTCTCTGTGGTCTAGGATAACTGTGTGGGAAAAGCCTGAAGCTTCTTCCACACCTGCGGCAACAGAGCATGAGTCTGCTCTGGAGGTGAGTCTGACCTGGAAAAAGCATTCTGGACTAAATGGGGATAGATGGTGAAGGCTGATGACTCTGCTAAATTGCTGTTCCAGCCTAGCTGTAAAAGAACCCTTACTAGAACCAGATTTTGTTTGCTGATCATTTCCATGTTGTTGTTGCATGATCTACTTTATGTCCTGTGATGACAAGAGTTTCTTAATATTTTGTATTTGGAAATGGACATTAGAATACACAACAAAATAAAATAGCACTCTGATAGACATTTGTTGAATTTGGCATCCGCTGTAGTAGTTGCTGAATAATTTACTCATACATTGAGCTTGATCAACATTTATCATGTTCCCATAAATAATACTTTATTTTTAATCTCCCTATCTCAAAGCTGCCTTGGGAATCCCAGCTGGCACTGAATGTAGTCGGTTTAGATTTTTACAAATAAATGCATAAAATTAAGGCCGTTCAAATTAGCTGAATGGCTGAACTGCATCCTCAGTGGATCATTGTGTGAGAATTGGACTTAATTTCTAATATCAAGTGTGCCATTTTGTTCTTCAAGAGGGCAGCAGAGTAATTGAAGAGCTATGTGACCATTCCAGAATCGGGGAATATCACATTATTTATCATCAACATAAACCATTAAATACACAAATCATTTTTGTAACACAGTTTTGCACTGGCACATTCACATTCATTCCAGTCTACCTCTTTAATATTAACATTTTCTAAATGGTTGCATGTCTTCCGATGGTAACAGTGGGGAATAGAATTAAGAGGTCAATTTACTGACTAAACAAATGTTAAACAAAATATATTTCTCCTGAGTATTTTAGAAGATAGTTTTGTACAAAACCCAATCCCCAGAGTTCCAATATTACAATGTTCTTTTTGCTTTTTACAAAGCTTACATGTCACAGTTGTTACTGAGGCTGTCTCAAAAGTGCCTCAGAGATGGTAGTATGTGGACCTTGTATTTTCATCCCATCTCTAATCTGCCTTCTCTAGCGTAGGACTGAGTCTAGACAGGCCCTAAAACACAGAATTATTTCCAATCTCTATTGGGATTGCCACATGCATCCCAACCTAGCCACAGGATATAAAGGGAAAATCCCACAATATCATTCTCACTCTGACCCTAGGAGGAGGTAAATGTGGGTGGGATGGGGAGCTTCCCTGGGTGTGAGAATGCAATGTGGATTGTGTCCCTTGCCCAGGTCCCAGCCTATCCCTTAAGGGGGCATTTTCCATCCAGGGAATTGTAGGTGAGAGTGTGTTACATGTTTCTTCAAAATAGTGCTAAGATTTAAGGGAGTTTTATTGTTTTATTGTGACCCAGCCTTAGATCTTTGGGTATGGGACAGGATAGAAATGCATTTATTTGTATTCATTCATTCATTCGTTCATTCATTCACATTGTGATCCAGCCTTATATATGAAAGTTGGGTGTCAACCATAAAAAACAAAATATAACACTGCCTGAAACACCAAAGGCAATTAACAGTGCCTTAAAGTGGGGAGGGGGAATTTCTTTGCTCTGACATTTATAATGGGTCCTCAGATTACATAAAAATATGCAGCACTTTTATGGTGCACTATTAGATTGCAGTACATGTTGCAAACTCTGACCCCCTCATGGTTCATTGGGCACATTGGAGTAATGTGGTGTCTACACTGACCCATATTTGTCCAAACATCACCCCACAATAAATTCCTTAGAGAATATTGACAGTAGTGCCAGCCAAATGATATAACCTGGGCAAGTGGCCTGTCCATTGCAGAATATAAGAAAAAGAGATCACCGGTGGCCTGGACCAAGATGTTCTGTGCTCCATCCAACTGGGAGTGGGCAGGGCCTCCCTCAGACCACACCAGTGTGTGGAAGGGAGATAAATAGACTGAACCATGGTCCACTCTACTAGCAAATGCAGAATCATCCACAGATCCAGAAGCAGACACAGATGGGGGTATGGGTGGGGGCATGGCACTATTGTAAAAATTCTGTGTCCTTGATTTTAGATGTTGTTACCAGTCCGGAGACCTTCGGGTATAGGGCAGGATTGATGGATGGATGGATGGATGGATGGATGGATGGATGGATGGATGGACGGACGGACGGACGGACGGACGGACGGACGGACAGACAGATTAGATAGATAGATAGATGTGGCCACATTGCTTGGTCAAGAGAGACACTAAACTCTAATGTCCCAGTCCAACCCTCTAACCACTGTACCACAATTCAAACAGTTCTGGAAAGGTTTGTTAGCCATACTAAAAAAATAAGAACAATCATTTTCATAGACTACCTCCTTGCTCTAAAACAGATTAAGGATCTTAAGCCTCATCCCCACGGCATCGTTATCTCGAATTCAAAACATTTTGAGTTCTCCTTGGCCAGATGGCAGTTCAGCTTAACACGCTTCTTCCGTGTTAAACCACGTTAAACCGTTTTAAAATAAATCCTGATTTCAAGAGGTCTCACACCGGATTGTGCGCTTGATACGTGTTTCATTTTTTTCTGTGTGGACAGTACCGTTTCAGGGATGAGATTGCATGTTCAGGGTTTCCCTCCTCCAATCACAATCTACCCAATGGCTGTCCATATTCTGCGGACGTCATTGGGGTGTGTGTGTTTCCCTGCCTGATCTGAAGCAAAAACTTTTTTTCGGATCACTTCTTCTCTTGCAAGCCTGAACTTCTTGGAGCAGCCTTCACACAGCAGCGCTACAGCTCCGGAGTGCGTGCGGAGAGTTGGGGGGGAGAGACGGAGAGGAGGGGATTGGGCAGGAGGAGGCTATCAGCATTTTGGATTCCCCTGGGGCGGGCAAGAAGAATTTGGCTGAGGGAGCCTGGCTGCAGAAAGCCTAACTAGTCTTCCCCTCCTGGGGAGGGAGCGAGCCGGTAGACACACACACACACAGGCTATAAAATCAGACACCCTCACACATGTTTAGGATTCCCTCCCCCAATAGCTTGCTTCCAAAGAGTGATTTCATTGAAAGAATCCAGCCTCGAAACAGCCACTACCTCCAAAGCTACACTGTAGCGATGTAGCTTAATAACAATGTTGCAGTTTTGCGCAAATTCTGAACTTTAAAAAGGGAAAGGAAAGGAAAGCCCTGGAGTCCCCGGAGAACTTTCCTTTCCCAGCCAGTCGAGTCCCTCTGAAGGATGCAGGGCTGGAAAAACACAATCCAAAGCTTTTGCAGGCTGGAGGCAGATCCGTCCCTCCCTGCCAGGCAACTTTCTCTATGTCCTGAACAGCACTCCAATTTAATTTAATTTTTTTTTGGGGGGGGGGAGAAAAAAGAAAGAAAGAAAAAATTCCCCAGAGCGCTGCTGGCTGGCTCTCCCTCCTTCCCTCCTTCCCTCCCTCCCTCCTTCCCTCTCTCTCTCTCCCCCTCTCTTTCCTGCTGGCAGAGAGATCTAGTCGGCAGCAGCGCGGACACATTGCTCGCTGGCTCGCCTTCTCCTCCGGAGCCATGAAGCGCTCCCAGGCCGCCGGCACCGATCCAGACCTGGCGCGGTGCGAGCCCTGAGCGGAGCCCCGAGGAAAGAAGGAAGGAGGGAAGGAAGGAAGGAAGAGAGGAGGCGAGCAGGCCTCGGGCAGGGGGTCCCCGGCGGAGCTGAGTGCACCAGAGGGACTTGAGCAGGGGGCATCCCAATGACAGCTGATCAGAACAAAGAGGCAAAAAAGGCATGCATGACACACAGGGAAGGGAGGGTGGGATCCTGGGAGGCAAAACCAATCACAGAGAGAGGGTGGGCAATGGGCGGGAGGACAGTGCTGCCATGTGGACTCCGAGTATTGATTCTGCGTTAAGGCTGCAATCAGAATGCCCTCGGAACCGGATCAATTTGCAAGTTGTGTAGACAGCTTTGTTCCGGTTCAGTTATTTTGAATTATTTAAACCAAAATAACGCATGCCGTGAAGACGCAGCCTTAGTTTATTTGACACTTCAAACATCTTAAAGTAATTTTTACATTAATCATCTCAATATACACAGCTATTAGAGACTGGAAGCTACTGGAGACTTTTTATTTGGAAGCTGTTGGAGATCTTTGACTCTAAAAAGATACCAGCACTGTCATATACTGGAATTACTGTGGCCACTGATAAAGGTTCAGGCCAAAATGTGTGGCCATTTGCTTTCTGACATCCAGAAGCATCTTTGAATTGTGGATTTGTTCTCTTCAACTTGAAACTCTTTATATGCCATCTACAAAACTAATGGAGTGTTTGTTCCAAGACTCTCAGAATACGAACATTGCAATATTTTTATTATTTATGGTGTGAACTTTACAATATTTGAATAGACTGAATACTGTATCTGTACATGTATTAGTTAATTTACCTTATCTGCTTTATAGTGATTTTATTGTGATTCACCCTGAGACCTTTAAGTATACAGTGAGATAGAAATATATAATATGAATTTCCATTAAAAAAAGAGAGAAAGAGATTATTATACATATATTATTTAGGCATTTTGACTTCTAGTGTGTCTTTGAATACCCCCTCCCCCCAAAATCTGTAAATCTATCTTACAGTAGTTTTATTTTCAGAACATCTTATTGAAACAGAGAAGGATTCTTAAACAATTTTGATAGTATGACCAGAAGTATTTTAAGATTTAGACTTGGAGGGTACATCACAGCCCATTTAGAAGATAAATTTTCCTTAGGAACCAACATTCTACAAATTATTTGTATAAAAATTATTCCATAAGAAAAAGTGACTAAAAACAATAGACCCAAGATACAATGGGACTGTATAGACCATGGACACTTCCAGATGTTGTTGTCCTTGTGCAGAGATTTCAACATCCCTGCTTAAGGGCTTCCAGTCTGCCAGACTGGTGGATCAGAAGCTTCAGAAGAATGCTGTATTAGCTTCCAGTCCACCAGACTGGCAGATTGGAAGCTTTGGCATCCCTGCAGAGTGGTTTCTGAAGCTCCATTGCCCACAGTGGTGGTGGAACATTAAAAGGTAAGTGTGCATAAATCAGCATCTTTTTAATGTGCAGGATGAGGTAGAATACTGCAAGCAATGGAAGTAGCAAAGGGCTTTCGCTGATTCCATCCCCATCTGGAGACACCCTAACAAACTAGTACTGGCCAATCAACTGGATATCTGGTACTAGACAAAGACAAGAAAGAAGCAGTGATAATAGATGTAGCAGTCCCAAGTGATGGTAACATCAAGAAGAAAGAATATGATCAGTGACCCCTAAGCTGGAAGAATGGATTCAGCGGATCCCAAAACAACATTTGAAAACTGTTCAGAAAAGCACACCTATGGAATGGCCATGACACTGCACAGGAATCCCAAATTTGTATATATGATGTTTCCATTTTAAGACAAGGGGCACACTGTCACCTTTCAGTGTTGTTTAACTTCATCTCCATAATTCCTGGCCAATCTTAGACAGCACCCAAAAGGTCAGAAAAGAGTGCCCAGTGAGGAGCTCAGTATCCATATGCTGCATAGGAACAGCGATGTACTGCTGAGGAGCAGAAAGGACCCTCAGAGGTGCATCTTGCCCAGAGGATGAAAAACAATGCTTAGGGTACTCCTTCACCTTCTTCCACCCCCAATAGCCACAGCCGCAGAGGAGACTTAACATGCCCTATTTACTGCTCAGTACAATTAAGCATCAGACAGAATGACCAACTTCAATACTTACTTGTTCCATAATTTGAAGCCAGAAGAGTGGGAGAGGCTGTGTGGATGGCACACTTCCTGCTTCCGGGGACAGACCACATATTCTAGTACAGAAGGTAGCAGTTTTCTCCATCATCTGGATAAAGCCTTGGCTGGGTGATTATAAGAACTGAAAGACCACAGATTCTCCAACCATTTATGAGGTCACATCGTTAAAGACATTTGAGCTTCCTTACACTGAGTTTTGCTTTCTCACACAGCCAGTTAATTTTCAGTCTCATGGGCCCTGGTCACACCTATATGAGACAGGCTGTCCTATTCATAATTCAAACTAAGGTCGTACCAGTTGTTTACACATAGATCATTATAGGTTGTCCTCAGCCCATCCTTCCTTTGGGTTGCATTACTCACACCTTTCTCCATGATTGGCCTGAATCTCTTCCACATAACCCTTGGCTCTCCACCCCTTTTGCTGAATCAAATCCATCTCCTTTCTTATTGGATGCCATTGTGTCACTCAAGGGAGGTGAGAGTGTTTGCTTGCAATTTCTTTTTAAGCCTGCTCCCCCACATCCACACACTCCTTCCTTTTTACATACTTTTCTTCTCC
This sequence comes from Aspidoscelis tigris stejnegeri, assembly GCA_023333525.1. Classification (NCBI taxonomy): domain Eukaryota; kingdom Metazoa; phylum Chordata; class Lepidosauria; order Squamata; family Teiidae; genus Aspidoscelis; species Aspidoscelis tigris. Next base: position 80,695,948 of record JALMGA010000002.1, on the reverse strand, counting down.
ATGTGATTAATTTAATAATAATAAATTTGTGGAAAATTTAGAGAAGGGGGGGTGCCTCACAAACTCCATGTGTGGCACCCTCCCCTAGACACTGGACAAAAGGAAACACTGAACCCCACCCACCACAGCATGGTTCAGCCTCCTTTAGCCCACCCTCCCGCTTACACTGAGGAAGAGAAGATGGCCTGGTATGCCAGGACAGGCTGAGTCCGCTGGAAAAGAGGACTCCAGTTAGAATGATCTGACATGGATAAACCAGCTTGGAAAATGAATTGAATGTGAGTAACGTGACTAGATGATGATAAGAAGGTGTCTTAAAGTAGAGGTGTTACCAGGGCCCTGGAGCAGCAAGCTTCTGCAAACTCAGCCTGAAGAAGTATATATAGATTGCAATTTGTTATAAGTCCAGAACCCTTATCTAGCACCAGCTGTAAAAGTGTTCCCAGATGAGCCATATTCCCAGTTAACAGAACTATCATAGCTGGCTTATACTTCAGCTTGTTTACACATCTGATCTGTACCTCTTCTCAGATGGTTTGTTGCCTCAGAAGACAAACAATCCATGGAACCTCTATTGCTAGCTAGTGCATTGCAGCATGAACTCCCACATAATTTTACAAACATTAAGGATAAATCTTCCAATCTGCCCTTCTGTTCTAGGTTTAATAAATCATAGCTCATTTTCTATCTTCAGTTTCTTTAATTGTTTGTCTAGCTAAAATATTTTTGCACTGCATTTTTGAATAGGTCACAGGGATTCACATTAAAAAAAAACAAAAAACCAGAAAGAATTACCTGGAAATTCAGAGGTTAATAACAGTGTTACATGTGTAATTTCAGGTATCTGGATTCCTGGAATTTTTTATGCTATACTATTCTTAATAATAATGATGTGACCGTTTCAAAATAGAATACAATGTGACCATTTCAAAATAGAGTACAATACTATACAAATAAAATAAAACAGAAGAAGGCAAAGGAGAGCAATCGACCATCTGTTTACAATCATAGTCTTAATTGCTCGGTTTATCTTCCAAATAATGTGCTCTTTTCTTCAAAGCTTTCAGAATGAAAAGACTCACACTGATTATAGTAGCTCTTTCCTGGCCTTGCAGGAGAAAGGATAAGAGTTCCTTTCCTTTCTATTGTGGGGCCTGAAATTAATAAATATTGGATCTAGATATCTGGAACGGAGGTCGGAGTATGCTGCACAGTCAATTAGGAAATGTTCAATATCTTTCATGATTTGTTCCCCCCACATGCAGAATCTCTCACTGCTAGGAATATTATAATAGTGCCCTGTTTGCATCATGATTCCAATTTGTTCAAACCTTGCCCTAGTATAAATTCTTCTTAAAGGGATCGGAAGTGGGATAGTCAGATATTTTTCTAGGTGGGTATTTGATTTGTGAGTGGCTAAAAACTTTGTAGCTGTAGAGTTAGCCATACTTGTTATATCCAATTGTGAGTAGATATCAGCGGTATGTTGTATAAGAACTTGTTTTACCCTGGAACCTAAGCCATAGAGAAATTGTAAACGAAGGCCAATATTAGCCAACTGATTGTTTAGGGCCACTGTCCATGATGGGTTATATTGGCGCAAGACTTGCTCCTCTAAGCATAAATGGGGGAGCCTGCTTGTGGTCATCTGGTTAATTTTTACCCAGTAATTAAATTGTCTCTGTAATATTAGGGCTTTTAATGGGATCATTCCCATTTCTGCCCTTACTGCAGCTGTCAGAGCTGTTCTAGAAAGGCCCAATAAGATACGGAGATCCTTGGATTGAAAGGTTTCAATTTTGGTCAGGTTGATATTGCCCCAAATTTCGGCCCCAAATAAAAGTGAGGGTATTATTTTGCCCTTAAAAACTTCTAGGACTGGTCTTTTAGTACCTGGATATCTATGACGGCACAACTTGTAAAGAGAGCCTGCAACGTGAGTTGCTCTATGGGCGCTATAATTAATGTGGTTAGACCAGGCACTAGAAGCTGAGAACATGATGCCTAAATATTTATAACTATTAAATTGTTCTAGCTGTACACCATTCAGGGACCACTTGTACTGTTTCCTGTTACCAAAAATCATGATTTTGGATTTATCTTTGTTCAAAGTGAGTGAATTTAGCTCACAGTACATATTAAATCTTATCAAAGATCTTCTCAGTCCCACTAGGGTTGTAGCCATGATCACCATATCGTCCGCATATAACAGAATGTTAATAGTTCTGGCCAAGACCTTTGGGCCATGTAAATTATCGGCAGTTAGTGTTTTTAAAATATCATTGATGTAAAAGTTAAAGAGGAAGAGGGCTAGTATGCACCCTTGCCTCACACCAGTTGTTGTTCTGATTTCATAGCTCAGGGCTCCGCTGGTTCCTAATTGGATTTTCAGTACCGTATCTGAGTACAACTTGATGATTAGGGCTAATAGTGTGGTGTCAATGTTTGTGGCAGCCAGCTTTTCCCATAGAGTAGAGTGGCAGATAGTGTCAAATGCTGAGGAAAGATCTATAAAGGCTGTGAACAGATTCATTGCCCTCGAGTTGTACTTAAGAATTAAGTCCTGGAGAACAAAGCAATTGTCTAAAGTTGATCGTCCTTGCCGAAAGCCTGATTGTTCCTCACAGATGATGTTATTTGCATTTGACCAATGCTCTATTTTGATTAGGAGGTATTTTGCATATATTTTTTGCTATGATGTTGATTGGGCTTATGGGTCAGTAGTTCTTTGGATTGTTTTTTCCTCCATTCTTATAAATAGGGACAATAATACTCATTTGCCAGCCATTAGTAATAGTGCAAGAACTGTTAATATGAGAAAACAATCCTGCCAAAAGTTGAGCCCACCAGTCACTGTTGGTCTTAAGTAGTACTGCTAGCAAAAAATCTTTCCCCAGAGCTTTATTGTTTTGAAGGGCGTTAATAATAGGTATAACTTCATGTGCCTCAACTTGAGGCCAGACCAGGAGGGAGGCAGGATTATAGTATGTTGTTCCTTGTTTTGCAGTCTGGTTGTTATCTGCCTTGTTCAAAAGGTCTCCATAGAAGGTTGCCCAATGAGATGCAGGAATCGGAGAATCTATTGCAAACTTGACTTTTCAGCTTTCATGTTACTAGTTGGCAGAATACCACAGAGTTCTTAGTGTGTAGTGCCAAGTCCAATTCACGCCAAATATTTACGGTGTATGAAGATTTCTTACGGGAGATCAATTTTTTGTATGATCTTCTCAGGATTAGCATGTTGTTGTGCCAATCTTTATTTGGACCTCATATGGTTCTTTTCATGATCTTTCTTAGTGCATTCCTCATTCTCTTGCACTCCTGATCAAACCAAGGATTTGATCTGTCAGTGGGGTCTTCTCTCATACTATTTGGAGTATATGTGAGCAGGCCTTTAAGGTTGGAACACAAGACAGTAAAAGCTTGAATAGCCTGTCCAGGATTGGATGTAGTTGCTTTTATCTCTTGGCTGCATGCAACTGCTGAAGGACTGCACAGGTATTCTTCAATTGCAGTTAAGCTGACTTCCTGCCATTTCAATCTCTTGCATTGTATTATAGAGACAGCGTGTGTAAATTTTGTTTCTGTGCAATTTATAGGTCACAAATCAGAATAACAATAGATATCTGCCAACAGTGGCTGGTGATCACTACCTACCCTCGGATGGACTGTGAATTCTTTTGAAATGCATATGTAGTCTAAAGAACTACTGGCTCTGTTTGAATGGAAAGTAAAAGGGTAGTAGTAGTTCGTACTCACCTAGTATGTATAGGTTGAATTTATGTAATATTGAAATCAGCTCAATCCCTGCTTTGTTTCTAGTTGTATCTCGGGAGGTCCAGCCAGCATTAAGAGGAAGGTCTTCCATAGGGATCCCAGTAAGTTCTGACAATTTGTCTGCAGAGTTCCCTAGTCTCGCATTGAAGTCACCAACTAAGATTATTAATGCTGTTGGGTGTTCAGTGAGGACTTCTTCTAGTGCATTCTCAAGTGATGCCCACATGGACTGATGAGTAAATCTAGATGACAAAGGTGGTATATATACATTTATAATTACAACTTAGATGTAAAAATCCTGCTTCGTTGATACAGGGTTTTGATTGAGAATTTTACTGCAAGTATATTTGGCTGCTCTGGCAGTTCTTTGAATAAGATTTCTTCTCCAGTCCAGCCTAGTTCTCCTTTAATCAGGAGTGCTAGGCCTCCACATGGCCTACCGAATTTTGTGATTTTTACTGAAGGCTTTGTCCAACCAGCGAAGTCAGGGATTTGAATTGGGTGATCTGAAGCTAAAAGCCAGGTTTCCTGCAGAGTGACAATTGTGTTTTCAGCCAGGAAATCTGTGGCTTCTTTTGATGTTTACTGCTGTTTTTACTAAGGCTGGTAGGTGATTTTGTTGGTCTTGTTCTTGTTTACCCTGATAAAGTGTTGTAGCTTGTAGTATGGGGGGAAGGGGTGATGGTAATTTCGCGGAGCCGTTTAGTGTGTTACGTAAATCTTCTAGCCATTCCATAATTACTTTTTGCTCTGCCTTGTTTAATTTTTGAAAAGTTCTCAAAAGAGCAATTTCCTCTTCATCCCAAATCGTTTTTGTCCTGGTGACTGATGGCAGAGCTCTCTGAGTTTGTTGGGATTTTAGTGTTGTAACACAGTTTCTCCTGGTAAGAGTTATCAGAGAGTTGTTGTTCAGGTACTTTCTCCAGGAGCTTTGTCTGGGGCTTAAAGGCGCGATTTAGAGAGGTGGATTCTGTCCTCTTTCTTGATGTATAGTTTGCAATGAGCAGTCTTATTCCGGTCCTCAAACAGTCTGTTTATAAAAATTCCATAATTATGACGCAAGTATGAGCGCATGGAAAGTAGTGTCTGTGGGATTACGACACTGGCAAAAGATATTATGAGTCTTTTATAATGCTACATCTTTGGTAACCAAAACAGACACTTTACATCTATCTGTCTTGTTGGAATATTTAACAAGAGACTTAAGGAGTGTAGCACTTGGTTTTTGTTTTCCCATCTATTCCAATTTGAAGTATTTGGTGAGACAGAAAATTCCAATTTGCAGGGGTTCAATTTTAGATGACTTATTTCAGGAGATATCCCTGTTTTAAGTCCTTATTTGGTGAAAAATGCTGACTGGTTAATTGACCTTGCTGAGTAATGAAGGGTAACTTATCTATGCAGGCCTGCTGCTCTTTAAGAGTTCCAGTTGTAGACTTCAGAAGCTCACCTGTTTTGGATTTAATGTCATTTAAAAACAATTAGAAGATATCTAGTTTAGTGCATAATAAGTTCAGAGTGTCATGGGTTAAAAAGACTTGCTTAGCAAACAAATCATAAACTGACAAGTTCTCCTTAGATTCCAGAGATTTAGTTTCAGCAGTGAGTTTGGCATCTGTATTCCCCTTGTCTTCAATTATCTCCTCGGAGCTACTAACCTCAGAGTTTCCTTGAAGCAGTTCATATTTGTTTTTGCAAAAGAGGTCAGATAAAGAGTCCTCCTTTGCCAGCTTACTTGCTTTATTATCCTGCATACCTGAGGAAGACAGTCATTCTCTCTTCCTTTTTCCCATTGCAAAATTAGAAGAAGGCACTCAAGCAGACTATCAGGTAGGTTAAAACATGCAACAAAAGTTTGTTTGCTTCAGTCTTTTTAAAAATAAGATAAGAAACGAGGTAAAACTGCCTGGCACCGAAGTCATTCAGACAGGTTTGAAAAGGTAAAAATAGTAAAGGGGGATTTCCAACCTTTTGCAGGTGATTGAAGGGAGGTGAAGTTTCAGAGAGTCTCTGGTTCTTTTTTAAAAACAGATACTCTTCAGTGCTTCAACCCACTAAATGTAAATTTTCCATTCAAAGCAGTCAAAATTATCTTGCTAATGTGCATTTGTCCCTCTGATAAGTTTAAAAATTTGAAAACACATACAGTTTCTCATGGAGCACCAAATATCAAGCTGTTTCACTTAGCACCATCTTGCCTCCTCAACTGGCTCTCAATTCGAGGTGGGCGGGTGTCCGAATTCAGGGCTATATACCAAACCTATACTATTCGACATAGTAAAGTTTGGGTCGTGTTCAAAAATTTGGTTCAATGGCAAACTGAACATACAATTTTCATTTGTGCACACCCCTACTCTTAACTGCTTCATGCTCAGAGTTCATAAACCAACATTTGCCAATGAAGAGATACGTATCACTGCAGCCCGCAAAATTCACATACTTACTAATATAGTTTTATGCAGAATAGTCACAAATATCCATATTTCTGGGTTTATTTTAAGTGGCTTCTTAACAGAATAATCCACTACTTGCCTCCTAGAAAGCCCATGAAATTCAGTGGAGCTTAGGGTGCAAACCTAAAATTGTCAGCAGCAGTAGTAAATTCCTAGTTGCTGCTACCATTTCCTAATCCTGTTTCACAGGAGTTGCCAGTACTGTCATCAGGGGAAAAACAGCTTGAAATCACTTTGGAAGGCACTAATCCAAAATAAGCTAATTTGGGAGGTTGCATTAGCCAGCCCTAAGATTTGGATGAGGTAAACTGACAATCATGAGATGGGTGGGTTGCCCGCATTCTCCTTAATTTTAGCATAACTTCATTGCTATGGGGCCCATTAGAGTTTCTCCCTGTGATATCACTAGTGTTTATGAAGTACTTTTCCAAATGGTATGAACTACCATGAATGAGGCTACATTATAAATTTTTTGTGTGTGTATTTTAAAATTTAGTCCATGTCACCAGTTAATCACCCAGACACCTACAAGAACAATCTGGGACATCATATTTCCTTCAGGGAAAGAGTAGAATATAAATATTTGGATGGATGGATTTTCATCTGCATCAGCTGACTGCCAGAGAGTGCAATGTCCACTTGAGGCACCTAGGAGTGAGAACACAAAATTATTATCTGAAGGAAAGCAGCTCAACATCTTCTGACACCATCTTGCACTGGAAGTGAATACACAGAAGCACCAGGCAGTAAGGAGGAAGATGTTTTCGTAGAGGCACCTGCTTGTAGTAATCTCCCACAACGTGCATGGAGACATTGGCCTTGCATCTCATTTTTCTTCTGATTTCCCATGTCATGCATGGAGACATGGCCTTATGTCCCACCTGATCTTCCACACCATGCATGGAGGCAAGGCCTTATCACCCAACTTTTTTATGACCAGAAGAATTACTCAGATATTTTATAACAATGAGCTATATATAAAAAATTTAAAACTAATTGTACTTGGAATCCAACAGCATTTGGAAGCCCACCATTCTCCTCTATAGGGTCTAAAAAATCTTTCTTGAAAAGTAGTTCTGCTGAGGCCAGTAGAATGGAAAGCTTCTGTTAAGATGAATATAGTGTTCACCTCAGCCTAGTTGCCCTCATTCCTCATTCCTCTCTGAGCTTCCCTGATGGGATTTTCTACCCAATGGCAATTCATTTAGCCTGTCGTGTCCTGAGTCAGCTAGGTCTTAGAGAGCAAACACACACACACACACACTCAGAGCTAGCAATAGTATCAACTGGCCAAAGTTTGAAGTTCTTTCAAGGAGCAAGAGTTAAGCATAGTCAAATGTTCCAGGTTCCAAGATGCAAGGCTCTATGGTGTCAGATATCAGTCCAAGAACCAAAGAGCAAACAGGCCAAGGTCGCAGAAGAGACATATTGTCTGCAACATGTTCTACAGGTGTGAGGTGCATTTAAGTAGGTGGGGGAGAATCACATCCCCAGCGCTGCAGTTGTTTGGCCTGCAAACATGCTGACCATCTCAACTGTTGCTACTCTTTTCTCAGAACACTTGGGGAAGGGCATTGTCCGGCAACCTCGTTCGAGCTGTTTCCACCTTGGGCTATAGTGTCAGCATTCACACTGAGGTCTTGCACTGTGCCTACTGCGCCCTGACTGTTACGGAAGCTGGGCTCAACTTGGTTGTCCCCGGCAACAGACAGCTCTTTGTTGGAGGAGGAAAGGCTGAGGGGACAAGGCACAACATAGGCAAGGGGTGATTGTAGACATTGTCTACAGAGATGGGTACTCCATTTTATCTTGCCACTGGTTTTGAATGTTGCAGTTAGGCATCTCTAAGGATTGCCTCCAGGATGAAGCATTTAAATGCCCTCCCCACCTCAGACTGTGCCAAAGCTTCCTCTTTCCCAAGATGGCTGACAGGCTTCCCTCATGTAACTATAATATTTTAGACCTCGGGCTGGGGGTCTCCATCATATTGAAGGGTCATAAGGGGCAGATATGGAAATAGATGGCAATGGAGAAAGTCAGGACAGCATAGGAAAAGTTTTGCAGGGTAGGATAGAGGCAGAAGAGGGTGGCTATCAGGAGTTGGATGACAAGGATGCAGAGAATGAGGAAAACAGTAGAGGAGGGCATGTTAAAGAAAGTTTTGAATTGTGGTAGAGAAGGAAGTGGTGATTTGGGAGTGTGATAGTTTCACTTGAACCTTCTCATGGGGGGTAGTAAGGGGGAATGCTGAGTCACTGGGCAGGGCAAAAGGGAAAAAAACACATATAATGAGAGATATTATACATAGTTACCAGGTTCAATTCTCAGCCATTTCCAGGTTGAACTGAGAGAGTTAACTGCTGCTTGCATGATTACTGTAAGGAACACTGCTTTGACTCAATATAAGTTAACATCCTACGTTCATGTGCATTGTAGATGAGTATATCTAAATTTCTCTTGACAAGCATCAGCATTGCTTTGAGCCTTGTGAAACACTGTCTGTGACACTCAGAGGAAATTAAAACAAAAATGGGAAGAAAAAAAATCCAAAAATTGAAAGATTACATTTTTAAAAAACTGACTCATTTAAAACATTCCTTCTATATAAGAATGTAATTGTGCTCGGAATAATTGTTTTTATCATACTGGGATTAAATTTAACAATTCAAGGATGAAAAACAGACTCCTGAGTTTTGCTTTAATTGTAGAAATAAAAGTGAAAACTCAACTGTAGTATTTCTAGCTCTTGTTCACTTACATGCTGAAAATAAATACAAATTTGCATTAAGTTGGTTTAAGAAGAAAGGGAGAAAAACTATAAAGGCTAAAAATAAATACTGCACAGGGAAAATTCCTCTGAGAACAGTTTTTCACTTGCAATAGTGATTATATGGAATAGTTAAAAATATTTATTTATTTAAGGTTTTACATACAATATTCTCTGCCAAAAATATTGCACCTGAAGCAATATTCAGTAGAGTAAAAATGTTAAAGAGGATAACAAATACACTAACCAATTTTAATAACAATAAAACCCAGTCAGCATAATACATAGTCAACAAGCTTTCATGCCATTCCCTCAAGAAATTTATCAGCTGTGACTTCCACAAGCTAGTACAAGGTTGGGTCTCAGCGAGGACTCCTTTCTGATTATTTTTTTCAAAACAAGGGCAAAATCAAAGCATCCAAATAAGGCCTTGGGAGGAAGAGATACTATTGGAGCTAGCCCATGGTGGCGTGTTTCTAGTTCAGTTTTGTTTTAATGCAACAAAACAGTAAGATATTTTTCCAAGACCAGAGCTTCAGGTCCTTTTTGTGCTTACTGTTGTGTAATCCAGATCAGTGGGTCTGGAATAACCAGGTGCACTGATCCGGATCATGTGAAGGCATGGGCTGAATCGGCAGTGTCTGTGCTGATGTCACTGATCAGGTCCATGCTTCCTTGTGAAAGTTCCTAGCCTTGGAGCCGGGTGTTGTTGTTGTTGTTTGGCAGTGTGCTATGGTGTACCACTGAAAAGCATCCCTTGGTAATTCCAGAATATGGGGGCATGCACATTTCCCTGGTTCCAGAACTGGGTCCTGGGTCTTTTGGATCAAATCAAACAGATCCACCAGAGATCCAGATTAAGACTCTCTTAATCTGGATCTGGCTTTGTCTAGTGCAGACAGACAAAGAAGTAGGGCCTCTTTGTGAGAAGTAGAGCCTCCTTGATCCACATTAACCTGTGGACAAGGAGACCCAGGATTTGGACAAGAGGTTCTTCAAACCAGATTAGAAGTAAGTGCAGAAGGGACCTCAGTACTGATTAGCAAGCAAAGATTTCATCTAAAGAAACAGCCTTAACAGATTATAGCTAGGATAAGACCAACTTCTCATTAACAACTCATACAAGAATAATTGCCAAACAAACAGCAGGCATCTATAAAAAGGGAAACAAGAGCTAAGAAGACACCAGTCGCTTTTGACCTTTCCAAAAGCCAAATTCTCTGAAGATGGATATTGCAGCAATATCTGAAAGCTTAGGTTCTCAGAAGAAACCTGGAACACAACATAACAGCCCAAAACTGCTTTAAATGAATTGAATCTGGCCATAAAAGCCTACATAAGACCATTTCAGACATGACATTTTTGTGTTCTGGCATTATAGACATGGTAAATCCACTCAAGATCCTTGTGCTGAGCTCCTTAGAGTGAAGATTCCTGTTCCCCACTGACTTGCATTGAGAAGCCAATTCCCTACTTAAGTCAATATCATTGTCAGCAAGGTGGTCAACCCAATGCAGTGCAAGTCAATGGGAATTTCAGGCAGGCCAGACAACCAAATGTGTTAAACAGTTCCCCTAACCCTCAGATTTCTGTTGAAGTCTTTTGCTTATATAACACATTACACACCATTTTTTCCATAATAGAACCCACACATTATACAATATTGAACTGTAAAGAAGTAAGTCCCAGAGTATAATAGGATTTCCTTCTAGATAAGAATGTTTCATACTGTAAGTTTAGACTGCATCTTCATGCTGTCAAAATAGTAGGTCAAAGGTGGCTTAATGGTGGTAGCACTTGGCAGCTAGCATTCCCATTCACCTCTAACCCACATTAACAATTAGAAAATGCACTTTGGAAGTGGACTTCCTGATCTTTAACTTGGACTAGAAGTGGAATGGGACAGAAGTGCCATGAAACCACAGGTAATTTATTTTCCTTTCAAACATGACATGGAGAACCATCTTCATCACTGACTTCAGCTAGTGGAAGTTCTGAAAGGCTAAACTGTTTTAACCTGTGAGGCTCATTGCCTGAATGAGGAACGGGACCAGACTTTATTAAGAAATAGTGTTAATGGGTTTCCAGTGGTTTCTTGGAATAAAGCCATGCTTTATCATTGCTGTTGAGCTCAATTTTCAAGTATTACTGTGGGCTGAAGCATGAGAGAAGCAGTACCAAGTTGTAAATGAGGTCTTTTCTTCATTGTATTTAAACAATGCAGTGGTATAGTGGACAGAAGCACTATATCTATATTATCAGACGTAATAATTCCATGGTATTCTGCATTCTTCAGACTGCACTTGGAGAATTATTCTCAGTTCTGGGCACCACATTTTACAAAGGACATTGAGTCGTTGAACTGGGGATGGCTGATTTGCATGAATGGGTTTTTGGCACTGGATTCAAAATGAATCAAATGTTAGAATTTGTATTCGTTCAAATAGATCCCCTTCAAATATGGTAGGATTCTATTTGATACGAACGTATTTGTACAAATTTGTGCGAATATCTAATATGAACAAATATGTATCCGATACGAACCAATACATATCCGACACGAATGCATACATGCCTGATATGTATCTGATATGTATCCCATAACATATCCACTCTGATACGTCAAATCTGACCTGAATCCACACTGAGTCTGCTCTCAATCCATGTCAAATGCATTCTGGATCCATTGCAGATGTGACTGGCACAGCTGCTTTCCCACTTCCTCAGTTTAACAAATGATCGGAAACATTCACATCCGGATGAATGTTAATGTATGAATGTCATAACATTTTATTTGTGCACAAATGTCCGAATTTGTATGAATCTGTACAAATAACGAATGTTACAAATATGCATGCACTTCCCTAAGGATGGCTGAATGCAAGAGTTAAATTAGGACTTCAGATCTTCCCAGCATTGGCTTGCACTGCTTTGGAATTGAGGGCTGCAGGCATATATACTGTGTTGCTAAAGCCAATATTAAGGTGAATTGATCAGACATCCTCACCACCAGAGGGCATTAGTTAGTTCAGCTTCATACCAACCACCAAACTGATCTGATTTTGAAGATGATATCACCAAGGGCCCGCATAACTTCTCACTTAATATTTTTTCAGAAATGTTTTGGATTCATTTATTTATTTTTAAGTACACAGCTCTTTTCCACACTTTTTAGTTAAAACATTGCTGGTAATGCCTATGAGTGCAAAGCATTTCAGATTTCAGATGAAGAGTCTTATTAAATGCTCTCTTGTGGTTAAGAGTGGCAGACTCTTATCTGATGGTCACTGGGGGTGTTTTTCCACTAGCACTAGAAGTACCCATTAAGTATCTATTAAAGGTCCTTAATGGGTCCTTAATTGGTATTCTAGTGCTAGTGGAAAAACACCCTGGGTCTGATTCTGCACTCCTGGCTGTGGGCTGCTCACAGCTCTCTTTCTGAGTTCTCATAGCCCCACCTACTTTGGAAAAGAACAGGTTTGTCAGCTGCTTTGAGTCCCCTTAAATGGGTAGAAAAACTGAGGTATAAAAGCCAACACTTCTACTTCTGCTACTACTCTACATCAACCAACCAATCAAAAAACCCTTCTCGATAGATCCTTAGGCTGAAAGGAGGGTTTCATTGTTACTATGGTAATGATGATAGTTACTTTTGTCTAAAATTCTATGGATAGCCTAACACAGATATTTTAAGTAACAAATTTCAAAGTATTCAAGCAATGTTCAGTACCTTCCAGTCTCACACTGTGAAATAGAAAGGGTATAAGTTACACTCTATTCGACCCCTTGTCAAGTAAATTTAAGTTTATTGCTGAATTTGAAGATCAGCCTTAAGACTGCAGTATACAACTTCTTGCCTGTTTCCCATTATATATTTTCTGTCTCTTTCCTTTGCATGCAAAAATCTGCTAACAAATTAACTCTCTTTTCCCCCCTTTAAAAGCAGCACATTCTGCAAGCAGTCCCGGAACATTTTTTAAAAATAAAAATGTATTGCAACTTAAAATATGTTCTTGGATTAATTGCAGTATAATGGTGAACATCAGACCGTTACACCAGGGGAGGTGTTCTTCCTCAGTCAAGGAAGTAGCAAGGTCAGAGCAGGCCCCAATGAAGAAACTGAGAGCCCCGTCCCAGTACTATGTACACTGAGGCTAAAAACAATCAGAGTGCAATTAAAAAAAACAAACTTCACGATCAGCAGCTAGCCCTGACTGTGTTCATACCTAAATTTTAATCTAACATCAAACCTCTTTCATCAGGTTTTCTGAGTTAGATAATGCCAAAAGAAAACAGCTTGTCACTTTGCTGATTTGTTCTTGCACACTGAAAGCTGACTGAAGCTGGATTAAAACATCACTGTGAACGCAGCCTATGTGTCTGTTCAGTGCTATTAGTTTTTCAAGATGGGAGACTTTGTTAGTGAGCCCTGACAAAAAGCTGAGCTGAATTCACACTTCAGCCCTTAGCAAGCAATTAGACAAAATGTGGGGCAGGTGCATCTGCACTTGCAGGAAGTGTTTACAGGCTAGAAACACCCCCTGCCTGTCCAGATGTTGCCTAATTGCACACTAGCTGTGGAGCATGAAATTTTGCTCCACAAGCTTACTAATCTTCTCGAGTAAGTTATCTGTTGTGTCCAGAGTTTCCCATATTCTTTGCCTTATTCCCTTCAATATATCATTGTTCAAATCTTTTCTCTCACTAATATCTCAATGAATTCTTTGTTAAAGGTTGTGCTAAAACGATACTTACCTGGGAATTTACTTGGTTTAAGTTTTTTTTATCAGTTCCATTATTCTGATCTCTATTCATTCTTGGTCCCCTTTACTAATTTTCTTTTATATTAATTTATCCTATTCTAATACTGATCTTTTATACTTATTTTATATATTTAATATTTTTTCATAAAATGGTATCATTATTTCAGTTATCTCGTCCTCTGTTCTTCTCTCCACCCTCCGTAAAGATAAGGGAACATAGTAGATAGGTAGCTGTGCATGTAGACCTAGTGGTACATGGAACACAGCTTTAGCAGGTGAGTGTAGGGCCATGAAGCGAGTAGTGGGGGTTCATTTTGTTCACAAATAATCGTACAACTATTTGTCCATGAAGACAACCCCCCCCCTTTCATGGGGAAGGAGGTTCAGCAAAAGCATTCAGTGAAGGAATCACAATGCCCAAGTTATGTTTTAGTGAATTTTGCACTTTCAGAAAGTGTATTATGTGGAGAACCACTGTAAATGTTTGCTGCTTGCCAGCAATAAGTACATATTTTATCTTCACACTGACTTCTGGAGACATTTTTTTAAAACAGCTAGAAGTCTCAGCACTCCTGAGCATGATATTGGAATAAAGCCCTATCCTTTGATGAGCTGGAGTCTAGGTTAAGCTTGCTGAAGAGGAATGTCTCTCATGGGCTGAGCAACTTTGAAGAGTAATGGCTAATGTATGGTCCTCCAAATGCTGATTTGCTTATGGTATTAGCATCATAATAACAGCATATTATTATTTTTTAAAAATATTTTTTTATCTTTCCAGTTCCTGGCATTTAGTGTTATGCTTAAGCCCATTCTTGTTCAGTGCTTTTTTGGTGCTTTTCCTTAATACACTTTGGCAGTCCTTGCTATGGTCCAAAGCTTTTCTTTTAAAATGAATAAATGTAATCAAAGTACCAGCTATTAAATCCACAAACTACTTTATCCCAGCTCTATCTATTCCTAGCGTCACACCTAAGAGATAAAACAGACAGAAGGTGTGTTCCCATACAAGTTTAAATCCAAATCGAATCCATTTTTGGAATTGGAAATTCCCTTTTTTTATTTCTGGACTTTATGAGGACTATGCTGCAAAAATCTGCAGAAAAAAAATCCTCACAAAAACTGTTCTCAGTCCCCTTTTGGAGCCCAGCCTGCTTTTTCTTTCTTTCTTTCTTTCTTTGCCTTTGGGAACACTGCTGGACTATTCGGGCTGGAGATCTATCTTTCTGGCCAATGTCTGCCATATGTGGGTGGGATTTCACAGCTGCTCCTGCCCTCCACATTGCTGGGAAGGCAGCACTTTTGTGCTTAAAAAAGAGAGCGAAAGAACTGACAATGCAAAGCAATCAATTCCCTTTCAAAACAGAGGCTAAGGCAGCTCGCATGGAGGGGGGCGGCGGAGAGAGAGGCTATTACTTTCCCTTTTAATTTCCCTCTGTAAAGTGGAGGCTCATGGCTTAGTTTACCCCTGCTGTGCCAGCCTTGCTACAATTTATACATTTGACTTCAAAACACCTTCCTTGTTCTATGGCAATTTCTGGACATTTCTTTTAAGGGGGCTGCTTTCTTATGGACCCATCCCACATTTCTGTGGCTTCTGTGGAGATGGATGGGTTCCACACCTGCTGCTGCTTCGGTCACTGCCATCATGACTACATTTCATCTACAGCTACTATGGTGACATCTTCTGGATGCAGGGGACAGTTTTCCCCCTTGCCATGGCTTTTGTGTATGGCATTCACAGCACCACAGGGCTGATTTTCTGCTGCCTCCAATGCTCACCTGACTATTGATGTGGTACCTCCATCTGAAAAGACATATGCAGAATTGATCTATGTCACTTGTGGAAACACCCTCCGATCAGTTGCTGTAAACAGTTATTTTGGGGTGTCCTTCTGGGCAGATCTGAAATTCTAACAGAACATGAAAGGTTCTACCTCCCTGGGAGGCACACAAGGGCAAGGGCTTTTGGACACTAGCAGAATTCCTGAGGACTCCACCAGGCATCCATGCTTTAAGAACACATGTCTGGGTCCTCTCAAGTACATTTAATTGAGTCCAGTGGGCTTTCTCAATGACTGTGACAGTTAAGAAGAGTTGGTTTTTTTACCCAACTTTTCTCACCCATTTAAGGGGACTCAAAGCGGCTGACAAAGCTTTTTGTTCTTCTCCCTACAACTGACACCCTATTTATTTATTTATTTATTTATTTATTTATTTATTTATTTATTTATTTATTTATTTATTTATTTATTTATTTATTTATTTATTTATTTATTTATTTATTTATTTATTTATTTATTTATTTATTTATTTATTTATTTATTTATTTATTTATTTATTTATTTATTTATTTATTTATTTATTTATTTACATTTTTATCCCACCCTATACCTGGATTCTCCAGGCAAGTAACAACATTCAAAATCAAACATTACAACAATAACACTATGCATTAGAACAATAGCATCTGCAAGTGGGAAGAGAAAAGTGTATCCCCATTTAACCAAAGGCCAGGCCAAAGAGGTGTGTCTTCACTGTCTTCCTAAAGGTGTTCAGTGAAGGTGATAGACATATCTCAAGGGGGAGACTATACCATAGACTAGGGGCCACCACTGAGAACTCCATCTCCTGGGTGCGAACCCCTTTTGCTGCTGCAGGTGGTGGGACAACCAAGAAGAAGAAGAGTTGAAGCAGAGTTGGCTTTTCTACCCCGCTTTTCTCACCCATTTAAGGGAACTCAAAACTTCTGTTCTTCTCCCCACAACAGAACACCCTGTGAGGTAGGTGGGGCTGTGAGAGCTGTGACTAGCCCAAGGTCAGCCAGCTGGCTTCACGGGGGAGGGCAAAATCAAACCCGGTATTCCCAGATCAGAGTCTGGCTCCCTAAACCACTAGAAGGCCTCCCCTCCAGATCTTAAGGCACAGGCAGGTGGGTATGGGAGTTGTCATTCCCTTAGATACTTGGGGCCCAAGTAAGTGGGGCTGTGAGAGTTCAGAAGAGAGCTGTGACTAGCCCAAGGTCGCCCAGCTAGCTTCATGGAGGAATGCAGAATCAAACCTGGTATTCCCGGATAGGAGTCCGGCTCCCTAATCATTAGACCCAACTGGCTGTCTGGACTTCACCCAATTTATCTTAAATGCACACAGCTGCGGTAGCCCACGCGGGATGCGCGACTCGACTCCGTCCTGACCGTTGGCTAATGACGGGGTGTCGACACTATTCCTCGGGCACGTTCCCCGACCGCCACGCAACTCCCCTCCTGCAGGCAGCAAAGTCCCTCCACAGCCACACCTTCGGAGGTGTCTCGCGACCCCGCCGCCCGCTCCACGCGCTGCTGTGCTGCCCGGGTTCCCCAAGCGGCCACGCAGGCAGGCAAGCAGGCAGGCATCCGCTCGGGCGCGCTGCCGGCGGGAGGCAGAGCCGACAAGCGAGCGCTCTCGCTCTCTCTCGTCCTCGCCCCTTTCTAGCTTCCGAGCTCGAGCGCCCGCGCGCCGTGACTTGTCTGTGGGGAAGTCACCTGTCTCCTCCTGTCCCTGCCCCTTCCTCCTCCGTCCCCACCTTGGCAACCCCCGTCGACGGTCGTCGCCCCTGCTCCCCGAGCTCCTCCCCTTTTTCTCAGCCCGGCCCCGACTGAGTGAGTTCAGCGGCAGGCTGGCTGGCTGGCTGGCTGGCTGGCTGTGGGGGCAAAGGAGGAGAGGCGAGGAGGCGCCCTCTGCCTCTGGCACGCGCGAGGAGGGGACGGTCGTCGAGGGCCGCGCGCGCTCGACTGGCGTTCGCTCACTCGTTCCCTCGCGCGGCGCCCGGCGTTCTCCCTCTCCCCCCTCCCGCGGCGCGTCAAGGCGGGGAGAAGGCATCGGCGAGTCATGAATCCATTAATGAACTCGGCGCGCGGGAGTTCCAGCGGGGACCCGGCTCTGGCTGGCGTCGCTTCCCAGCGCCACATCACCGCCTCTTGCCGCCGCCGCTGCCGCCTCCCCCCTTTGCCTCTTTGCTCTCCTCCGCGAGGTTCCCTCCTGGTCACCGGGGCTGATGAATGAATCATGAGGTGGCGGCTGTTAATGCATTTATCTGGGGCAGCCTGCGCCGCCGCAGCCTCCAGCCTGAACGCGCTGCTGGGCTGAGCGAGGGAGCCGCCAGCTTTCCTTGCCTGCGCCGTCCGACACCTGCCGGCCCGCCCGCCCGCCCGCCGGCCGGGAGGATCAGAGCCGGAGGGATCGACGCTGAAGGGATCGGAGCGCTCCCCATGGCTACCGAAGAGGTAACCGGCTAAGCGCAATGGGAACGGGCGGCTTGCTTGGTTTTAGGTGCTCGCTCGCTCGCTCGCGTCAGGGAAACGAAAGGAAGAACGGGGGGGAGGGGGGAGGAGACGGGGGGGAGGCGGCGAGGGAGACGCTCGGGTTTGGATGGCCTCGGGGTGACTTCGGTGCGCCCGTCCTTACCTTTGGACGCTGGGGGTGATGGTGGTGGGATGAAGCGGGTCCACGTGTAGAGAAGCTCTCCTGCCGCCGCCGCCGCCGCCGCGCGCGCGCCCTTGTGTGGCCCCGAATTGCCTCAGCGGGGAGAGCGCCGCGTTTCCGAAGACGAGGAGCCGCGGCAACCGGCTTATTTATGTAGTGTTATGCTCGGTGGGGAAGACGGAGGGAGGCTTCTGCCGGAGGTTAAACGAAGCGAGCCGCCAAAACTTGCGGGCCGGCAGCGGGCGGGAGTGCGGGGAGCTCTGAAATTTTGAGGCGTCGCTAATACGGGCTTCCTTCCTTCACCGTCGTCTTCTCCCTCAGAGACAGAACGGGCTCGCCGCTTCATTTATGTGCTCGGAAGTGGCTTGGGAGAAAGGGGGAAAGATGCCAGGACGCGGCTCCCGTTGGTGCCCCTTCTGCCTTCTGAACCCGGAGGATATATGTCAAGTGGATGTTTTGGCTATGATCTTCTTCTTTGCTTTGGGTTTCCCATCGGACTTCCAAGCCACCTTCCTCCAGTATACTGTCTCTCTCTCGTATTTTGAGTGTAAATTTCCCACTCGGGGGCATTTAAATTGGCATCCCTGGCAGGGAACCTGGCTCAGTTTACAGGAAGCTTCGGAGAGAGGTGACCCCCCCCCCCCCCGCAATACAAACGAATACCATTGATCTCTGCTGCTTAATTTTTAACCGGTCGGCTGCCTAGTAGCCCTCTGGCATCTCAGCTTCTAGTTAATAGGTTCTGCTGATGCTGTGGTGTAGGGGAAAAAAAGCACTCTAGACGTGCTCAGATGTGCGGGTCCTGATGAATTTGGTGTGTGCTGGGGTCAAACCTGGCCTGGAAAATAGTTCATTTGGCTCCAGGTTCAAGTCCTTGCTAAATGTTTGCCCCTCCTAGGTTGACCACTGATAAATGGGAATGAGTGACTTGGTAAAACGATGCACAGTGAAATATCTTTCAGCCTTGAAATGTTGAGTGACAAATGACAATTTGCGCTTGGCTCTGCCAAAGATAATCACATACATTCAAGCTGTCTAGCGGGCTTAATTATCGAGTACTTTCAGGCAGCCCTAGAAGTACAGTACTCTCCTTAACGGCTACCATATATCCACGCCACTCAATATGCTATTTCACATTGTTCCTTTCCTTTTTAATAGGTCACATTCCTTATGCCTTTTTACCATGCATTGCTGGTTTTGTTTTGTGATGGAGATGAAATGATTTAATATGACGGTGCATTGTTTATGGATGAAATGGTTTTTGGTAGCTTGACTTTTGGCTTGTCCGCTCTCTAAAAATCTGTGCACTGCAAAACCACTTACAAGGGGAGGACACAGTGTCACTAAGCTTCACTGAAGCTCAAGCAGTTATAATAGCATATTTTGCAGAGCCGCCTGGAAAACATGTAGGACACTTGAGCTCATTTTAGTTCTGTTAAAGCCGGTGGCACTAAACTGGGCAAAACTGCACCCTGTCAGCTCAAGTTGACTGTGTAGTTAAGGCAGTGTCCCATGTTTATGCAGAAACCTGAGGGGAAAGATGCTGGAACTTCTTCCTCTGTGTTATAGTATTCAGGAATCAGAGATGACAGCTAGTTTCTCAGTGTGACAGTAAGACCCATTCTGTTGCCTCAAGAAGAAAAACTTCTTGATCACAATCCGTCTATGTGTCAACATCAGTTGTACCCATTTCTGAGTCATAAAGAAGACCCGAAAAGAAATCCGTGTGATAGGTGGTGTTGCCCTTCCTAATTTTGCTAGATCACCTTCTCAGTTAGGCACTTGGAGCTCTTTTTCTCTTCCTTGGAATGCATTCATTAATTCTGTGGGACTCAGCTACCAGTAAATGTGGATAGGCTCTGGCTGCAGCATTTAATGTTGATCTGTGTAGGTAGCCCTAGCTTTTTATATCTCGGCTTCACTTAGAGGCTAAATTACGAATAGTTTTCCCAAAGGGCCTTTTCAGGTAGCTCTTATTGCATTAAAAATGTAGTGATTACCTATTCATTGTGGGCAGTCAGAATTCTGTCTCAGGCTTTGGGTTCTGTTGCAAAGACAGTGTATTTCCCTAGTGATGGATGTTGTATCTTTTATACCCGGTAAAAATGCACCTCTTCCTCCAGCTATGTCTCTGTTGGTCTACAGGACCAATAGTCATAGTGGCACCATGATTCTGTATCTCCTTCTGTGCCTGTATCATTTTGTAAATTGTCATTTTGCTACTTTGGCTGCTAAGCTGTTCACAAACATAAAAATACCTTTTTAGTTTCAGACTTCAGTATCTAGGCCACGCTTTTGTCACTGTGGCAGATAAGATGACTATTAGAAAACCCAAGGTGGGACATAGAGCGCAGGGACATTCTTCTGTATGATCCTCAACAACAGATATTCAGACACTTGCTTTACTGTTTGGTGTTCATCCAATTTTGCTTTTCAAAGGGTCATTAAACAGCTCTGTCCCTACAAGATTGCCCTGTCTGTTTATTGTATTGCCCTTTCCTTCAATGTTTGTTTCAGGAGATGGGATATTCTGCTTTTTGTGTTGTTCAAAACAAGCCAGCAAATATCTGTCTTACTCGCAGCAAGGATGAATAGTTCTTTTCCCAATATTTTTTTTTTTGGGGGGGGGGAGGCAACAGAATTTTGAACTAGTGGGGCTCCTAGTAAATACAATCCTCATTATTTGGTTAAATTATTTCTTGCATTTCTGTTTGTAAGTTGCTATACATCAATTACTAAATTACTTTCCATTTATTCTAGAGTCTTCCTTGTGGACTGGTCAATAGGATAGATTCTGGGATTGGTGTGTGATTTACCTTCATGTGCTGCAGTATGATGATATTTCTATGGGCTTTGCCATACAGAAACATTGGTTATAAGTATGATCTAGAACAGTGATGGCCAACCTATGACACGCGTGTCACAGGTGACACGCCAAGCCCTTTTGGGTGACACACATGGTCACCCTAGCACCTGGGCATGTAAGTGCTTGTTTGTTCTTAAAGTGTGCAAAATGCCAACTTTCAATTGAACATATAGCAAATGAAATTCAGCAACAAGTCACTAATGTAAAGAATTATTCGTTTTTGCCCTTAATAAATACATATATAAAAAATATAACTTTTTTACTAGAGCTACAAATATCACAAAATTATGGATATTTCTAGAAGTGACACAGTACCTGAGTTAAGCTAGGTTTTCTTGCGAATTTTGACACACCGAGCTCAAAAGGTTCGGCATCACTGATCTAGAAGCCACACTGACTGTCTCTTGAAACATTTGTTTGCAGTGCTTAACTTTTAAATGGAGCCCATCAATATCTTCCATCAGTTTTCAAAGTATGAATCTCACAGGGTATGATTCGTGAATTGAGACATGGGGAGGAGTGGGGAATCTATGGCTTGCCAGATGTTGGCTGCTGCTGGTGGGGATCTAAGGAAGTTGGAGTCCAGCAATAATTTCTAGAGAGCCACATGTACCCTCTACCCTAGTCAGTGTGTTGCAAGTATTTTATTACTGGTCTTGATTCTCATGCTGAGTGGTTTCTGTATTTCACTTTTCCTTCACCTGTTCTTGATTCTTCATGCTTTAAGGTAGGGTTAGACAAATTTATGGATGACAGATGTATCAATGGCTACTAGAATGAATGCCTAGGTACATCTTTCAGGCTGGGGGTGGGGGCAGCAGGATGCTTCCAAGGCCATTGCTAGGATCTGAGAGCAGGAAAAGGTTTGTCCTTGTCTCTGCTTGAGATGCCCATGAGCATTTGGTGGGCCACCGTGTATGACGGGACGTTTGACTAGATGGGCTGTGGCCTGATGACCAGGGCTTCTGTTATGTTCTTAAAGAAGTTTGTATCCTGTGAAGTTTGCATCCCATGTGTTTTGATGCACATTGCTAGGACCTGGGCATTCTTGCCTTTTAGGCTAATTCCAGACTGGAAGGCGATAAGGAAACTAGTATTACCCATTGCTATGGCCTACAAGCCCTGGCATAGATTCAATAAGTGGGGCATTTGATTACATCCATGAGGTTTTGGCTTGTTGGGAACTTTGGGGAGCTTTCTGTGGGCCCCTCCACCTTTCTTTTATTTATGTCATAATCATGGTGAGCTCCTGGAAGTTCCCAGCAAGCTAACACTGCATGGACCTCACCGTACATTCCGGTAAGTGAAACTATTCTGGGAAACCCAGGACTGCTGCTGGTTTTAATGGAATAGCATTTCAGTGAGGGTTCAGTATCCTGAGGTTGGCATTGTGTTGGGAAGGACATGCAGATATCTGGCAGTTCCAACTCAGTGTTAGTAGGATTCTTCTACTTTCTCATTTTCTGGAAGTAGATTGTCTGTATGCAGGTGATCTCTGAGAATTAACTGTCTCCAAAGTTCCTTTCCTTGTTTCAGTCATCTTAGTCTGGCAGCGGCCTAATTCCATTGCCTCATCTAGTCAAGGAGATAATAGAAATATATGATCAAATTGAGATTTTCTGTGTTTCGTTAAAGTTTCCCATAATTTCTGAAGTGCTTTTTTCAGTTGTTAATAGAGACAGTGATGACTTATGGGTCAAGATCCACGAGGTAGTGTTGGTTGGACAATATTTTGGGATGAACATTAAATCTGATTTCAACAAACCACTTTTTGGATTCCAGCAAGATGTCAGTCTATGAGCTGCTGTATCTAGAAGTTTCTTGTCTCAGGGAAGTTTCTGTGACAAAGTTTGAGAAATCTCAGAACCATTGAGTTTTGCAATAATTTTAAATGTGACAAAGTAGACCTCTGATGTGTCTGATTTTGCTTCTTCTTCTTTTAGAGTATTATCAAAACATGTTGACTAACCAGTTTCTTTTGTCAAATGTGAAAGTAGTGTGGTTTGGGTTATCATGTAGTTTGTCTGCTTTATGTTCATGGGAACTGGAGTTAGACAATGGCAGAACATGCAGAAAGTCCCAGATTCAGTCCCTGGGATCTTGCTGGAGGGAAGCAATAGCAAACAGTTTTTAAATTGTACAGATGTGGCATCAGGAACAGAGCTCAACCTGTGGGTATCTTCACCCTTACCTTCACTTCCTCTGATTTCTTTTATGTGCTGGCTTAGAACACTAGGAATTATAGAAACCAGCCTGACATGTTTTCCTTAACTCTTCTTGCTCAATACGCTGTGTGACTTAGCGCAGCCAAAGCTTAATGATGCGAGTCAAAGACAATACTGCCTGTTTTTTCATCACCTGAAACAGACCAAAAGGCTGTTTGTCTTTTTAAATAATAAAACATAGCATTAAAAGGTTCTGATGACATATGGTTTTAAAGGAGCTGAGCAGGCAAAACTAGCTGCAACATTGCTCAATATACAATAAATGATGCACTGTTTGCTTTATGACTACTGGTCCATATTGGCTGCAGTCATGCTCCCTTTAGCTGGTCTAAAGTTGAATATTATTCACTGGCGCATGGGACCATAAATTTTACATCACTATGTTTAGAGATTAACATGTCAGAAATATGTTTCTCAGGGGTCAGCTGCAGCCATACAATTTTTAAGAATTGTGTGCACAGAACCTTGCTAGATGGCATCATCTGTCTTCAAACTGCAAAGTTGACAGTTCAGGCATGCTTAGCTGAGGTATTTACTTTTTGATAGCCTCTCTTTTTACTGTCTTATGGTTTGGAACAACCATTTCAAATCATGATGCAAAATGCAGTTGTCTCCTACAGCAAAACATTCTTCGCAAACTGTTAGCAGGTTAGTCAAATGGTGTGCTAATTTGCTGGCCAGCAAGCCTGTGCATACATTAATGCAAAAAAAGTTTTGAAACTAGTGCCAGAAGAGAACGTGTATAAGTTGTTGAGATGTAAAAGGGAGGGGAGAAAAATAATTACTGTGGAAGTGCATCGTGCTGTCTTGGGCTTGCTTGTTAAATTCCCAGTGCACTTAAGCCATGTCCTTTTATGTTTTTACTTTGCTTACATTGGATCAATGGATCTAGTGCTGATTTGACCCACACATCCTCACAGCTGCAAAGCTCATATGGGCCCATGCTTCAGAACCTAACGGATGGTGTTTGGCCATCTGCACATGTCCTTTGACTTGGAATAAGACCTTTGGCCTGGATGTAGACCAAATTAAACAGGTCTACAACAGATCTGGGTTAGTGCCTCCTTAATCCAGATATGGCTCTGTCTAGTGCAGAAAGAGTGGCCAAGCTAGAAGTATGGCCTCATAGATCTACATTAATGTGCAGGTCTGTGTGGTTGATAAGTGTTCTATGTGAACCCTTAATCCGGATTAAGGGTCGGTGTAGAAAGGGTCCATGATACAACTTGTAGACAATTAATACTGCTGCTGATCATGTTGCTGAGGATTCTGGGTGGCCACTTTGGATGGAATTGGTATGTTTAATATAGTGTTTGCCATATCTGGCAAAATGAAGATAATTTAATGACTTTGTTGGATTTGTTGGACTGATATCTGTCCTTCAATTTCATCTTTTTAATTATCATAGAATCATAGAATGGTAGAGTTGGAGGGGACCTCCTGGGTCATCGAGTCCAACCCCCTGCTCAAGGCAGGATCTCCTAAACCATCTCAGACAGATGGCTGTCCAGTCTCTGCTTGAAGACCTCCATCGAAGGGGAACCAACCACCTCCCGTGGCAGCCTGTTCCACTGGTTGATCACTCTTACTGTTAGAAATTTTTTCCTAACATCTAAACTAAATCTTTTCCCCTGCAGTTTCACCCCATTGTTTCTAGTCCTTCCTTGAGAGAGTGAGAACAGGGCTGACCCCTCTGCCTTGTGACAACCCTTGAGGTATTTGTAGACAGCTATCATGTCTCCTCTCAGTCTTCTTTTTGTTAGACTAGTATACTTTATTTATTATAGCAAACTTTTTTAACAAGAAAACTTGGGAAACAGTATAAAGGAATTACAAATGCAACCGGTGGGACAAGTCATGAAACTAGATCAACAAGAATCTATCAGTTTGTGGCAAATATCATGGAATATCCCTCAGTTTCATCTTACTGATAATGAAGATGTCCAAGTCTTTTGGAGGGGACTAGGCTGAGGAATATTGTTCTGCTGTATAAGAGTTTGTTGCTAACTGGCAACTGTTTTGTGTGTTGATTTGGTATCTTACTAACTTACGTGACTTCATTGCTCAGATCATGATTTCATTACTGGTGAAAGCCACGTGTTCACCTAGCTAAATTCCCATCACATCTGTACTGCACAGTAAAGGGCTGAAAGTACATTTTGTAAGTACATTTCATGATCTTTAAGGTGCATTGGGAATTGGATGGAAGCACTAGAGTGTAACGGGCATGACACTTTTGAGACACTTGTTTTTTAACTGTGTATGAATACTGCCTGAGTCTTGGGTGGAATTGGAAAAGCATAATAGAAAACATAGTCTTAATTATAATAAAATATAACTTGTGCCCAGAGATGCCACTAAGACCAAAGAAAATACTTTGTTTCATTTCACTGATTCTAACAGTCCTTAGGCACCCAGAATAATTTTAGGATAGTCCACTGGTTCCTGCAGAGCCAGTTTTGGGAGCACAGCTGAGGAGGAATTAGAAGTCCGCTGAGCAGGTGATGCCACATGAAGAAGATGATGATGATGAAGAAGAGTTGGCTTTTCTACCCCACTTTTTTCACCCAATTAAGGAAACAAAGAGCTGACAAAACTTTCTATTCTTCTTCCTACAACAGACACCCTGTGAGGAAGGTGGGGCTGTGAGCTCAGAAGAGCTTGGGACTAGCCCAAGGCCACCTAGGTCACCCAGCTGACTGTGTGAAGGAGTGCGGAATCAAATGGTCTGGCTCCCTAACCACTAAACCAAACTGGCTCACTTTCTGTTTTCAGGCTCGCTGGGGTGTCAGCCTCAAAAACAGTAAGAAAAGGGAAAATAAAGTGTAATTTGACCTTTTGAGGACTGTCATGGGTGTGGTGATGGTACTTCCATATCTTGCACTTGGAGATGATGGAAATGCTTGTGTAGGAGCAGGAATGTACAGTGAAGTGGGTTACCTTGCCCCTAGGGAGCTGTGAAAGGTGTGCTAGTGTGCCTAAAAACTGCAGCAATTGTGGAATGTGTGTAGCTGTTGCAAATAGTTTGGAACAGTGTTTGCACCCACCCCGCACCCTGAGCATCAAGTTTATTGGGAACACTGATCACCTGAAAGACACTTTCAGTATTTTTTCCTTTATTTCAGTTGTATAGAAGTTGATTCACATAAACTTTCTAGCCCACTTTTCTCACCCATTTAAGGGGACTCAAAGCGACTGACAAAACTTTCTGTTCTTCTCCCCACAACAGAACACAACCTGTGGGGTAGGTGGGAGTGTGGGAACTCAGAAGAGAGCTGTGACTAGCCCAAGGTCACCCAGCTGGCTTCGTGGAGGAGTGCAGAATCAAACCTGGTATTCCCAGATAAGAGTCTGGCTCCCTAACCACTAGACCAAACTTAAGAAGCTGCTTTTATATAGTACCAATCACCACAAACTAAGCTGTCTCTTAACCTCCATGAATCACTTCCCACAGAAAACCAGTCTTGAAGGAATAATTTTTTTTCTTTCCACCACTCCCTCCCTCATTTTTAACATCTACTTACTGCAACTGTTCACTGTCTTAACAGAGTGGTGCTGAAAGTGGTTGACTACTCAGTATACTTCTGTAGGACAGCATTAGAAACAGAATAGACTCATTTAAAATATTTAAATAATTTAAAATAATAATAATAATAGAGTTACTAAATAGAGTTTATTATTAATGATTAGTCAAATAACCTTATCATAAAATAATAATAAAATAAAATAGGAATGACCTTTGTGCAGCATTGCGACTTTATTTTATTTTAAATGTTTTTATATTGCTTCTCATTAAGAAAATCCAGCGCAGTTCATAAAACGTTGAAATATATAACAAGGACAATGAGTGGTAAAGCTGCATGATTTAATCGGTACCCAGAAAATTCCTGGCCCCAGATGTATGTTTTAAGCAGGACTGAGTAGAGTCAGCAGAAGTCTTTTAGGAGGCAATTTGTTTCATAAAGTAAATACTGGAGCAGGAAAAATTCTTCTCCAGGTTGATCTTGGGTTGTATAGATTTCAGTAGCTGTCAAAGAACAGATATGTCTAAATGGGAAAAGACATTATTTCAGACATCAAAAGTTGTTGGAGATTTATATGTAAGAAGAAAACCTTTAAATCTGGCCTAGTAATTGGTTAGCAACTCATAGTAATGCCTTGAGCAACAGAACTGTAACTTCCCAACCCTCCTTAAGGGTAGATTCACACACAGCAAGCTACACAACGATTCAGTTTTGTTGTTATGAGTCATCTGCACCGAGCATTCCTTGTCCAGAAAATGTATCTGCCAGAGCAGAAAATAAAGCATACTCCTTGCCATAGGGATTTGACTACCATCTTGTGCCAGGTAAATGTATGGTAATTCTCCCAGCCGTTTGTTTTTTACTTAAGCAATGATGTTCACATGACATCTGTATGGCTACATGGATTTGACATGAGAGGGCAGTGGCCTTTGGGTGCACTAGATGAGTGTGGCATCTACACAGACTTTCACTCATCCAGCGGCCATCTTGCTGTAAGTGTTTCTTAGAGCACTTGAATGACAGTGTAGTAAGAAGAGTTCTGGCAGCTTTTTTGGCAGTTCTCTACTGGAAGCCCTGCCACATCCTTGACCGCCCCCCTCCTGAAGTCAACATCACAGCTGGGGTATTCTTAGGGGGTGGGTGGGGTTTCCACTAGCACTAAGTACCCATTAAGTATCCATTAGGGACCCATTCAGGACCCATTAATCTCAGAGCAGGAAGACCCCATTTCCACTGCAGACCCCATTAGAGCCACATTAGTTTCCAGTTCTAGGGAAATCTGGATTACATGGGTCCTTCAGGACCTGTAATCCAGATTTCCTGTAGAGCCCATTAAAGGGGCCTACAATGGGGTCTTCAGGCATCAAATCTGCATTATACGGAGCATGTTTCCACTGCGATCGGGCAATGGGGTCTAGAGGGGGGCACACCCATGGGTGGTGCCCCGAAACCCAAAGCTCTGAAGCCTCTGCACAATCTCTGAAGCTGGCTCCAAAGGGCCCCTGCGAGAGCAATGCCATTCCTATGGACCTTTGTCAAAGGCTCCAGAGGATCTTCAGAGATGGCGGCAAATCTTTGGAATTTATGGCAAAGCTCTAGAGATTCTCTGGAGAATCTTTGGAGTTTATGACAAAGCTCTGGAGATTCTCTGGAGCCACTCTGGATAATCTTCAAAGAATTTCCGGAGTGTCTACAGAGATTGCACCCCCTGTCTCCCTGGGCTGACAGGCAGGCCCCACGTGGGTAGATCCTGATTCGCCACATGGGTGCTCTGGCGTTTCCACTGCAGGCAAGCTAGCACCTGTTGCTATTGGGTGCTGCACTGCGTGTGGGGACACATCAGGTACCTTCCTTAATCCAGATCTACTAGATCCGGATTAGTTGAAGGACCAGTTCCTTAACTCTGGATCATCTTAGGTCCAGATTAAGGGAGGTAAGTGGGGGGGAAAAACCCTATACTGCAGACCATTGATAATTGTAATGTTGTTTTAATAATGTTTTAAATGATATTTAACATTTTATTTTGCTGTTATTTTTGTACATATTTTTGTGCAGTTAATAATGTAGAGTGCCCTTTGTGTCACAGCTTGTTGGACATTACCCAAGCTACAATGCATCCAGTCACTGGTCTAGAACTTTCAAGGAGCCTCACCTGATCCCGATAAAGAAACAGAGTTAGGTGTCCTTTGCATACTGATGCTATTACTCATGTTCCTCATGATCACTTGTAATAATTTCATGCAGATGTTAAACAGCACTGGATAAAGAATGGAACATATACAACAATTGCCTGGAGGGCAAGCTACAGTTTTCCCTTGTCGTTCTTTAAAACAGACCTTGCAAGTGAACTGGAACCACTTCGGTGCCAGCGTCTTCCAGCTCAGTAGGATGCCACAGAAGACAGTTTTAGAAGCCATCAAGAGATCTGAGAAAACAAGAGGATTTGTCTCCCCTGTCGCTCTTAAGTGTATTGCTGCAACATCATCTTTAGATATTGTATATTCTTTGGAAACAGGCAAATTATACTGTATTGATGTAACCAAATATTTAAAAAAGACTTTTAAATTGTTGACTATTAACATGCTTATTTGCTGATTGCTTATGTCCTTGTCAAAAAAATGAAACAGAAACAACAGACATGTGATGTTGTTCTGCACATTGTACAGAGACACAAGATGCCAATATATTACTCCCAATATTGAATCATTCTTGGACAGATTAG
Organism: Aspidoscelis tigris stejnegeri; assembly: GCA_023333525.1. Taxonomy (NCBI): domain Eukaryota; kingdom Metazoa; phylum Chordata; class Lepidosauria; order Squamata; family Teiidae; genus Aspidoscelis; species Aspidoscelis tigris. The sequence continues at coordinate 80,666,393 of JALMGA010000002.1, read as the reverse complement.
ATGGTTTTTGCATACATAAACTCCTATCTGGCACAAATATAATTTCCACAAGAAACACACAGCACAATCCTGTGCCAGAGCCATTAAAATTAGAAAACAAATTCTTAACCAACCTTATATTGGAATAAGCTTCTTAAAGGGTGTGTCCGCATGGCAGCTGGGTGATGCAGTTTGGACACATGTGAAAAAAATCTGTGTTGTAACATGCAGTAAAGCATCCCCAAGTGATCTGAGGCAACGCAGATTCAAAACGCACATGCCTGTCCGCATGGAAGCCGCTTTTTGGGAACCCTTTGTCCGCAGCAGCAGCAATCCTTCAAGATGAAAGGATTAATGAACGTGCCTTCCCCTCCTCCATCCCTCCCTCTTACATGTTCTTTCCTTCCTTCTACATGTTCGCTTCCTCCCCTCTCCCCCTCCCTTGATTCTCCTCGCCCCCAATCCTTTCAGCTTGGATAGGGGCTGTTGTGCACACATACAGAGCTTTGCTAAGATCATCCTTTTACTTCCCAGGGCCAGTAAGCTCTGATCGCGCAAGGAGCTAATTAAATATGCACCTCTCTGTCAGCTGGCAAGGAACTCATTAATATGCATTTGTCTTTGAGCATGATGAGTCAGCTTCCAACCAGCCTGGCCAGCAAGGAGAAAGGCTCTTTAACGCTCGGAGGCAACAGGCAGCTTGAGTCCTTTCGTCTCTCATTCTGTAGCCCTGTGAGTGCTTGTGTCTGTGTGGGAGAAAGCAAATGACAGCCTCCTAATGACAGCCCTAATGAATGATAACTGGGAGCGCGTGCATGACTCCAGGACAATATGTGTTAGCCCCTTATTTCGGATGCAGTACACTTGCAAAGTGGGGTTTTTAAAGCACATATTGTCTCCCATGCAACCTGTATTAGGGCTTTGCATGGAGACAGTCGTGGGGCAGACACAGAATACTTTCGTATTATTTTTTAGCATGCGGACAGGAAGAAAGATTTGGTAGAAGATCATTTTTTAAAAAAAAGGTTAAATCTTTTAAGTGTATCTTTTTAAACTGATATAGTAACTTCTGTTTTCTGTAATATTGCAAATAATATTACGTTCTGGTCAAAGACTGAATAAATTTAATTGAACTTACACTAATATACCTATGTAGTATACAGAGAACAATTCCTCCAGCCTGGCTAAATTATACTTTGTTGTCACTCAAGTACCAGTAAGCCAGGTCAGTGGGGAAATGTCTCTGATTGCCTCCAAAGAGCAAGAGGGAAATTTGGGATCTTGTTTAGATCCTGCAGTTGCCTCTCATCAACCCTGCCTATCCTGGGCCCTTACCTGTCTGGGCACTTGCTCCCCCAATGGCATTCATGACTAGCTGGACATGCAGTGCCTCCAGATCTCTCCAAACGCAAAGATGTGTGCTTGGTGCAAATGGGTGGCATCCACTTATAAAAAGCCAGTCAGGGTTGGGACAACATCCCAGCTAAAATCCCATTACTACCACTTAGCATTGCTGATTGGAATCTTCCAGATGTACATTAAGGTATGTCGTAATCAAGAGTTTCTCTGAGATACATCACCTGTCACCAAGGCTTTTGAATGGATTATTTCTTTCTGAGTGGGAGTTTCCTCTGCTGCAGCATTACTTATGTAAATGCCTTTGCTTTAGGCAGCAATAGACTTATTTCCAATCTGCTTCATTCCATTTGAATCAAGCCTTGATTTTTCAATATGGATTCTGGTGAACAAAGGTGGATCTTGATCTAATATAGGGACTGAGGAACCCTGAACCACTTGCCTGTACTTTTAACCCATGTACTAATCATAATGGCAATCAGAAAAGTCTGATACTGGTCCTGCAAGTGTTTGTGCTCTGGCAGATTCCTGCCTTTGGTGGTACCACATGGTTTCTGAAGGGTATGTTGGTATCGATCATCATTATCATCATCATGAATAAGGCCCAAGTAAGGATCCTTTTAGATGACATGTTAAAAATGCACACTTACTCTGAAGTAAAGTCCTTCCAAAGGGAAAACAGCTTTCCCCCATATACTCAAATACTCTGTCACAAAAGCAAGGATTCTTCCATTCACAGTCTGATAGATCTGCTGATTTTTACATGAAGGTGAGTTTTCACACAGTTTGTCCAAAGCTCTGGGAAAATGCAAAGGGGGACTAAATACTCCACGGCAAATGTCCTTGAATTATAATGCACAGGCACTGCAGAGTATTGTAAAACCTGCCTGGCAAAGTGAAAGCTGCTGCACATTCCACGTGGATTTTTAATCCAGTCTGGATGCAGCCTAAGACAAATTTCAACCATGCAATTGTGAATGTGAGGCCCTTTCTGCACTATCCTGTTGCTCCAGATCAAGAGTCCTACTCTGCATGTTAATCCAGATCAAAGAGGCCCTGCCCCTGTTAGTCCAGCTCTGTCTGCACAAGACTGAGCCAGATCTGGAGCAGGAGGTCATTGATCCAAATCTATTGTAGACCTGATGTATCAGGTCTAGAATATGTACTAAAGATCACAGAGGCATGCAGATGGCACACCGTCATGCCCCACAATTATTGAGAGCTGTCATTCAGCTGAAAATTAATAGATCCCTGCCCTGAGACTAGGAACTTTCATGCCTAGCCATTGGGATGGGAGGTGGGAAGTGGGAGGTGACTGTGAATTTTGCATGAGTTTTGTAGCCTCAAGGAGGCTTGAACCAGAGTAGTACAGACAGTGCAGACAGCACTGATCCAGCCCTAACCTCCCCATAATCCAGTAGATCCTGTAAATCCAGATCTATTGATCATGATCTACAGTGCCTCAGGGTAGAAAGGACCTTAGGCTAGATCTGCAAAGAGCTTCTTGGCAGTTTGAATGTGCAATTCAGACATAGTCTCTGCATGACACTGTCCCCTCATTAAACAATCAATATGGAAGAAGAGTGTGGTACCTGCATATATGGCATGCACTTTCCCTATCATGCTTTACTGGCAGTGTGGTCTAAGGAGCTCATGGTTCTTTAAACCACTCTCCCCACTATCAGTTCCAAAGACTTGTCTTTGAAACTGACTACAGAGAGCAGAGATATGCAGACAGGAGTCTTCATATCATGAACAGGGCGAGAACTATAGCACTACTGTGTTTGTGTGAAAAGGCAAGGCACTGTGTCTGCAGCTCTTCCCCACTTCCTGTGTGGATCCTGCCTTAGAATGAAATGAGTCCCCCTGTAATAAGAAGGATCTGAAGTATAAAATGTTTTAGAAACTGCCAAATATTTTTGAAGTAGTCAAAGTCACTGTGATCTGGATAGCTTGCTTCCTCTTCTGGCTTTATATAAAGAACAGCATGTTAGAAGTTGGCATGAGATATCAGCATACAAAACAAAGTCAGGTGCAGTTCCATGAACTTGTCTAATAGAGTTCCATAATCATAGACCAAGAGCTCATATATGCACAGTTCCTTATCCATCCCACATTGACATTTACAGTAAAGGAAATCTGTTTGTTTGACATGTATGGAAACAAACGTGTTAAGCCAACCTGATGTGGGGACTGCGAGGATTGAAACTGTTTCAAAACCGTTTTAAGCTTGTAATGGGAACACGGCCTTAGAGGTGGTAGCTTCCACATGCTAGAACCTTAATACACATTTGCATTCTGGCCTTTAATATGGATTAGATGTGGGATGAGGACCCTAAAATCCACATGCTGCCATCTATAAGCCACTTTTTAAATCTCTTTCCACACTTAAGGAAAGAGGCTTAAGGGGCTTAAGGGGCCTTGTGTCTGCTTGCTATTCTGGTATAGTGCAACCTCCCTCCCAGGATGGAGCAGTTGAGTTGTAGAGGGTGCACAGAATGATAGACCTTGAAGATGAGAGTCACAGGGTACCTGTTCTGGTGGCAACCCTGGAAGTACTGCTGGAAGCAGTGGCAGAAATCACTAAGCTGCCAAAACAGGCACTTCCAGCCAGGAAGGCCTATCCAAGGGTAGACAGTGTGGAATGAGTTGCATATCCTGGGCCAGGAATCCCACCCTTGCCTGGGATAGTAGGGGAATAAACACAGAAATGGCCTTAATGTGTTAGGAAGCCTAAATGGAACATTGTGTTTTCAAATCCCATTACAGTATTTACTCTCCATCCTTCTCCACTTCAGCTTTTGTCCAGTTCTTCCACTTGTTTTTATTTTCTATCCTGTACAAATCTTCTGCAATTTAACTGGTTATTTTTTAATGGGTGGGTCAGAGGCTGCTTCTATAGCTTGGTGTGGTAGCCCTGTAGTCCTCACATGTAGGCCCTAGTCCTCTCTTACCTTTGAGCACATGGGGCAGACCTCCCAAAGACAAATGGATGGTATCCACCTTTTCCCCTAAGATTCCTTTCCGACCTATTTGTGCGTATGTGTTCCTGGCAGAAGTGTGCTGAAATGGCATTCAGTCTGTGTTTGTAAGCATTCATTCATTCATTCATGAAAAAAGCAGCTCTGAGGATGGCCGCTAAAGATGTTACCAATATGGGTTTGTTCACGTGATGTTTTGCATCTTCCCATTTCATGAACATTCTAGCCTAGAAAAGGTGGATTAGAAATGAGATGAGAACACAAAGGCTTCTGTTTCTGAAATGGTATTCAACTGTTTGCTTTGTCTCAGGGCATTTTTGCACTTATCCCACCTTATCTGGATTCACTGGTAATGATTAAGGAGGTACTGGTTCCAGTCTTTCCTGGACCAGCCCCTGCAGCACCCCGTTTCACATGAGCTTCAGAGTCAACTGTGACAGCAGGAACAAAGTTTCCTGGCCATGGAGCCCCTGAGGGACCCATTTTGGCAGTGCAACAGTTTGGCAGCTTCATTTGACACCCCCTGGGTACTGATAGATTTCCCATTGGGGGCCAGATCTAAGGGTGATTTGCCAGCATGCCAGTGAACTGGAGCAGGTAACCTACCTTCTTAGATGTATTTCTGATGCATCAAAAACAGGCTTGTGTTAGGCCAAAGTTCAACAGAAGTGAACTGCATAGAGAGGCCAAGACTTAGATGGTTTATCCAACAAACCCAACCTCTCTTTGGCACCTAAGTATGGGTGGGGAAATGGTGTGGGGACCCATCTGCTCTCCATCATGCTTTTATTTTCATGTAAGTGCATGGGGCTGTGCCGCATATACCCATCCTGCTTATAATGGCACCTAATCGACCCAGGCCTCACTACACAATTCATTTCTGCCAAACTTTGGTTCAACAGCACAGTCCTAATCAAAGCTGGCTGGCTTCTGGGGCCATTATTGGCACAGCATAAAATACTACTTCAAAAATATTCTTCAGCTTCAGAGATAGCATGGAGTTAGGTTATGTGGCATAAAGACCCCATGTGCCCCATTGCTGAGGTAGGAACAAGCTCTCTTGCCAATAAGATACTGCGACCATGAAGATACGGAGCCTATTCACACTACAGCCCATAGTGCATGATTAGGAAACCTCTGGGGAAGATCATCCACACCTTGAGGAGCCTGTTACAGCCTCCAGGAGCCCCCTGCCTTCCCAGAAGTTCCCTAATCGTGAACTTTACTAATCTTACCCAGGGACTTGCCAGAAACATCCAGCGGTGAGCATCTGTGCCTTTTCCCATGGTCTGGGGGTCATCTGAGTTGCTGCTCAAGCACGCTGGCACTGGGACAACCTTAAACGTGACTTCACACGCACAGAGCGCCAGTGTCATCATGTCAACGGCACTGACACATACTCAGTCGCATAGGGCACTGCAGCCAAAATGGCAGCACCCTGAAGAGGACTGGCCCCGCAAGCCAATCGGGGAGGGGGGCAGCCAGTGTTGACTAGCGCTCCAAGTGCAAGCACTAGTCAATGTTGGTTCATCACGCTCCTTTCCTGTCCAGCATATGGGAAGTGCAAAATCACCCACAGTCCTTTAAGATAAGGATTTTGTCCTTATTCTGCAGTAAACAACTGTTCCTTAGCCATTTTAGGATCATGTTGATAAGCTATGTGAGGCTAAATAAAGGAAGATGTTTTTTTTATAAAAAAAATCAATATTGTTAAAAGTTCCTTTTCTCTTCCTTAGTGGCCTACATTGATGCAGGCTTTTTTGTGATCTCTATGAGTAATTTGAACTATGGTTGAGCACATGCTTGCTTTGTGACTTTCTTCTTTGATCCCAGATAAACCCTTTGCTGAAGCCCTGTAAATATCCAGTCTCTTGTAAACTGTTACGTTGCACAGCCTGTATGCATATTCTCTTTTTGGATTCTTCTACAGTGGAGAGGGATCTGGGCCCAGTGTGGAGTGGATCTCCAACTGCAACTGCTGCAGAACACCACTTGCAGTAACCAAAAAAGCAATGCATCTAAATGGTGGCCAGGAGTTGAATTGCACTAGAAAGGAGTTGAATACTTAAAAGTGGCTTATGGGTTGCCTTTGTTGGCTAGGGGCCTGGCAAGGGATGAATACATTTGCCAGTCCAGTGCCCCCCCCCCAAAGAAAAAGGACCAGAAGAAGCTGAAGTGTCTTTACAGATAGTACCTCTATCTCTGTGGTTTAGAGTTTTGGATTCTTATCTGGTAGTCTCCCAGTTTGATTCTGATCTCCTATACAAAGCCCAATGGATGACCTTGGGCTAGTCACAGCTCTCTTTCTGGGCTCTCACAGCCCCATCTACCTCACAGCGTATCTGTTGTGAGCTGAAGACAAAGCTTTGTCAGGCACTTTGAGTCCCCTTAAAGAGTGAGAAAAGTGGGGCATAAAAGTCAACTCTCTTTCTTCTCCAAACAGAGGAAAGAAACGTCTCTCTCTCTCTCTCCCTTCAAGGAACAAAGTAGTTCTTGCATTATGTGAGATCATAGTGTGGGGGATACTGCAGGCAGTCAAAGCAGCATAAACCTAAAGTTCAGCAGACAAACAGTCCAAAAGGAGCATCCCTTTGCAATGGGCAGAAAATGTTTAAATGAAACACCAACTATGTACCCAGCTGCAGTATTTTGAAACTGTACAGACCTTCCCTCTTTCTGCATTCTCCTTGAATCCATGATCCACAACCCATCTCACACCAGGACAGGTTGCTTCTGGAGTGGGAGGCAGCTGTCTGCATTGGGGTGGGTCATGTTACCCTAGGCACCTCCGAAGACTGGGGCATCTTTGATCCATTGCTAGAGCCTCTAAATGCCAGGAATGAAAGTTTCTGGCTGTTGGAGTTCCCATTTTGGCATTGCTTCTGGTTGTGAAACTGAAGCCCACCCCCAACCGCCTTATACTGGAACAGGAGCCATGGGCCTTCTATACATAGCCCACTGTTCGAGGCCATGGTCTTTGGCATGCCAGGAGACCTTTCATTGAAGTCTAATGGTTGGTCTTCTGAGCACCCTATCCCACTCTACAACCCGTCCTGCATAGACAGAGCATGTTAAGAGGGGTTGGGGCCTCCCATTGGTCTAGTAGTTATAGGAGCCAAATACTGGATTTGATTCTGTCCTCCTCCATGAAGCCAGCTGGGTGATCTTGGGCTAGTTACAGCTCTCTTTCTGAGCTCTCATAGCCCCATCTACCTCACAAGGTATCAGTTGTGGGTTGAAGATCAAAGCTTTGTCAGGACTTAGAGTCCCCTTAAGGGGTGAGAAAAGCAGGGTAGAAAAGCCAGTGCTTCTTCTTATTATTATTATTATTATTAATTCTGCAGTACCGTGAAAGGAAATAACATTCCATATAAAAAGGCTTTTAGTAGCAGGAAGTAACTTTCATTGTGTGGACCTGGCTTTTTACCAGGTGGCTTCTTTTGGACTGTTTGTCCGATGAACTTTGTGTTTATGCTGCTTTGATCATTTGCATTATCCCCCACAACCTCTCCACCCTGAAGTTAAAAGCTGCTGATTAAACAGCAGCTTTTAAATTCAGAGATCTCAGGGATACTGTGGGCAATCAAAGCTTCCTGTCTCACCAACAGGAAGCGGCTGTGAATTCCTTTCACAGCTTCCCATCATCCCACCTGTCAGACAGGATGTGGTCGCAAAGGGAATTTGTAGTTTTCATCCCATCTGGAGGCACTCTTAGCCTACATGGCATGGGATGCCCATCTTGTTCTCTTTGCTAGAGACCCATACCATCCTACCTTTGTCTCTGCTTTACAGTGGCACGTCTCAAAATCAGAGTCCAAGAATTTGTCATCGGAGAGCTCATTTCCTGAAAACATCTATTGAATAAGCTGGAACAGGGTATCGAGTCCTTCACTTGATAGTCATTTTGTTTAATGTCTAGAAGCTGTTGCATAGTCCTCGGGGGAGAACAAAGGGTGTAAGTGTGTTTGTTCTCTACAGTAGACAAATCTCTTTGGAATGTTGAAGCATTCAGAATTTGGGGGAACCGACTGTGAGGTTGTTGACAGTGGCACTCAAGTCTGAAAATGAGATGTTCCTAACAATATAGAACAAAGGAATCATCAGCCTTTGATCTTTATCCTCCTTTTTTGACTCGCAGAAAATTATGTCTCCCCAAAACCTTATGAATACATCTTGACAATGATCTGTTTGATAAAATTAAGGTCTTTCAATCTGTTTCTTGATAGAGGCATTTGGTGTACATAAAAGGATAGCAATATTTTGGGTGTTGTGGGTCTTTCTTCCCGCCTTTTCTGGAGCTGGCCATATTTGGCAAGCCCTAGTGGTCATGTCCCCCCCCTTTTTTTTTCTTTTAATAGTCCTTGCTGTTACAGAAAGGAAAGAAGAAATAAATGGATTGTTGAGCAGACAGGTGACTTCAACTATTTCCCCTCCTCCCAGTTTTCCTTCACTGGAGAACTATAAAGTGCACTAGGAGGAGAAGTGGCTCGTTTTTGTTTTTATTTTCTGCCTAGGGTCTGGAAATGCAGTTGTCACACACAAACTGACTCTCTACCAGCCTTCTTGTCAACATTTATAGATGGAGGTTTTGAAGATGCCTTAACTGCTTGGAAAGTTTTCCCCACCTTTGCAGCTCCAGAGCAGAAAGGAAGGCCATTTGTTTTACTCACTGCATCTTCTACAGCCAGCACACTTATCCAAGAAAGATTGCTTCTTGATGTGTGGGCCTTTGGGCACCTAACCCCTGTAGGACAGTGAACACCAGCTTTGTGCCAAAGCTACCTGGCACTTAAGTGAGTGCCAGTGGTGCTCCCATCTGGAAGCATCTGCTTCACCGCAGCAATGGTCATGCACACCAGGCAATCGAGCAACAGCGATCGGGCAACATTGTGCACAACTGAACAACCACCTGCCCTGCGTATGGGATTATAGGTGCTCCTAATGAAGCTGTAGAGCAGGATTACTCTTCCACAGCTTCTTTCAACATCCAAGGCAACTGCAGATCCTTGGAGCTGTTCCAAGATGAAAATGGTTCTGCAGTGTGTGAATGCACACCTGTCAGTGCATGGGTGGCCATCCTGTGTAAAGCCCCTCCATCACTGGGAACCTAGAATATGTAATCTCTTAGAAAGCAACCGGTGATCAGCAGGTAGAGATACACCCCATAGTGCCTAGTGCCTGTGGGCTTATAAAGAGGACTTCAGAGTGGGGGTGTTCACACTTCAGCCTGCAGTTTACAATTAGGCAACATCTGGGCAGGTGCATCTGCACTTACAGGAAGTACTTACAGGATGCGTGCACCTCCTGCCTGCCCAGATGTCGTCTAATTATAAACTAGCTGTGGTGTATGACACTGTGCTCCACAAGCAACCCAACCCTCCCCAATTGCAACCATGAACTTACCTGGCAGCCATGCAAGCACACTGGCAGCTTACCTGACCCCCTGAAACTACTGCAACTGAGCAAAGCATCAGCATCACCGCAGCGATGTTGCTGATGCATGCACAGTTGTGCAGGGCACTCCACTCAAGATGGCAGTGCCCTGTGGAGGATCAGCTCGGTGACTGAGCCCAGGTAAGTGATTGATCACGCGGGGTCTGGGCTGTCATTGACTAGTGATTGCTAGTGATTTACCTCTTGTCTTTTATAACAGTAATATAGATAAGACTCGTATAGGAGGAAGGGAAGAGGGCTAGAAGCATAGTACTCCTCTGAAAGTGATGGCATGCTGATCATATGGTGCCTGTTTCCCCTGGCTGGCAGGAGTAGCTGGGCACAAGGGAAGCAGAACTGTTCCATCAGTCCTAAAAAGAATATCTCCCCCTCCACTGCCACAAGCTAGCAGCCATGCTTGAAGTGAAGAAGACATCTACTTGACATCTTCTACCTGACAGTTTACGCATGAGAGCCTAGCCTGCTTTTCCTCCCAGTTGTAACTGTTTCCAGAACCTGTGCTCTAGAAGAGGGAACTGCTTTTCTTGCCTGGGTGAGATTCTCGACTTGCTGGCTAGACTTGCGGTGATAGGTCCTACCAGCTTGCTGTTACCTGTGACTGATTCTTCTGAGTGTTGGCAGGAGTGGAGCCTGGATCTACTAGCAGCTACCTGCAGTACTTGCTATTATGATCCCCTCTTCCCTACCTCTCCCCTTTTCAGAACTTCTAAGGCTGATGACAAGGACTTACCTTTGGTGAGCCACTTTGGTGAGTGTTTCTAATCTGAAGGGCAGCATAGAAATGAGATTTATGTGGATGCAAGCTAGATCTCTCCACTGCTGAACCACTGACTAGACTTAACCTGTGAAAAACAGAGCTCAGTGATAGCACAAAGTGCCTGGAAAGCAGAGGATCATGGATTCAGTCCCCAACCTCTTCCTGGAAGTAGGCAAAGGCAAACCACTTCTGGAAGTGAACACGGAGGTCACCATGCAGTCAACCAAGAGTCAGCCATGATTTAGTGGCACCCAACACAGCTATTAACTCTTCGGCTCCACTAAAGCTTTACAATTGTAGCAGAAGTTTTAAGAAACCACCACTTTTGATCCTAAAACTGTATACTTTTCAGAACTAAAATATAAAATTACATAATTTTCAAGGAATGGTAAAATGCCATTGCCAGTGGAAGACCCTTTCTGCAGTTTGCCTTATTCTAGAATATATCTCAGGATAGGGGGTCTGTTATCCACATGTATACTATGACAAGTCTCACCTGGGGCCAGTCATTGTCTGCACTAGCACATGGACAGCAGGCCGCTATTCCAGAATATATTCCGGAATAAGGCCAAGTGCAGAAAGACCCTGAATCTCGTTTGCCCCTCTCTGTTGCAGAAGGTTAATTCCTTGGTCTAAATGTTATACTACTGGTTTTCTACCCTAGTTACAGCAATTAAATCAGAGATTCTGGATGGTGTTGATAGTAGCGGTCACCTACATATTTTAGTTTTTAAAGACTGGAATATTCATTAGGGCTTAGAAGCTATTAGTCTTGAGGTAATCTCCTAGTCACTGAATTTTCCTTGTTTATTCTTTTACATCTTGCATCTAGTTCACATGTCTATGTGCATTACTGACAACAAGCAACAGAGTGTGTGAGCCAACTGACTTGAAATATATTGCACCTGAGGTGTGCTAGGTTATGAAAGCTATATCTAGGTTGAGCAATTTTTTGCATACCTAAGTAGCAACTTGTTGAATAAATCCTTGCATGTTTACAAAGCTTATTGCCACTATATGAGGGCACCTTTGTGGCAGGGAAATGGAGTACAGCCCATCTGCCCTTGTGTCCACCACCCTGATGCCTGGAATTCCAGTATGCTCTTTGTATCAAAAGCCACTGAGAGGTCCAGGAGAACCAACAGGGTAGCGTTCCCCGTCTCTCTCCTGTAGAAGGTCATCAGCCAGGGCAACCAAGGCAGTTTCTGTGCCATAACCGGGTCTGAAGCCAGATTGAAATGGGTCTAGATAATCAGCTTCCAAGCATGCTTGCAGTTGAACAGCGACAGCCCATTCCAGAACCTCGTTTGGACTCTGTCCAATTGTGACATCCAATCCCCTATGAATCTGGGCAACTTTGTCTTCAAAGTGCTTTGCAGATTTGTCACAGCAGATATTACTTGGCTCTGGCTCATGCTTCTTTGAGCTTGATTTTATGAGGCCATTTACTACTATGAAAAGCTCTGCTGGACGGCTACTAGAGGATGCAATGGTGGCGGAGAAAAAGTTCTTTTTCACCGCCATCACTGCCACATGGTAGGCACAATAGTGTGCTCTAACCTGTGTTTGGTCAGATTCACACCCGGATTTACACCACCTGTGCTTTAGCTCCCGACCTTCCTGTTTCATAGCCCATAGTTCCATGGAATACCAAGGAGCTTTTCAGGCTCCATAAGCGTGCCGAGGGCACTTGGAGCAATCATGTCAATAGCCCTGGTTATCTCCTGATTCCGGAGAGAAACCAGGGCTTCGACAGGCGCGCCAGTCATACCAACCAGGAAATCCCCCAAGCATTCAGGAATCGCTCAGATTCCATAAGTCTCTGGGGGCAGATCATTTCAATAGGTTCCATCCCCCAGATGGGAGCTCCCATTGCAAGTCCAAAACAGCAAATGATCCGTCCATGACAATGGGTTGACAGTCAGCCCTCCTATCAACAGATACTCACCAGTCCGCTCTGAGGCATAAACCAAATCAAAGGTGTGGCCTGCCACATGAGTTGGGTCAGATACAAATTGAGATAGCCCCATGGTTGTCATGGAGGACATGAAGAACTGAGCTGGTCCACTGAGTGTAGCCTCTGCATGGATGTTGATATCCCCAAACACCACTGTGACAGAGGCCTCCAACACCATGTCCAAGACCATCTCAGCCAGCTCAGATAGGGAAGGATGCTGGGCAGTGGGGTGAACGATACACCAGCAGCATCCCTATCCTGTCTCTCTGGCTCAACAGCACAAACAGGGCCTCAACCCCCGTTACAGTGCGAATTGGTCGTCTGGTGAGGGGGATGGACATCCAATGGACTACGGCAACACCCCCTCCCCTCCCCTCTGGTCTGGAGCAGTGCTGCACTGAGTATCCTGGGGGACAAAGCTGGGCAAGACTAGGCCCACCCAATTCATCCACCCAGGTCTCAGTAATGCATGCCAGATCAGCCCCTTCATCCAAAATCAAGTCATGTATGACAGATGTTTTATTCTGGACTGAACTGGCATTCAAGAGTAGCATGGCCAGAGCAGAGGGCTGGTTGGTAGACCTCCCCAAACTCTGTTGGCCGGGAAGCAGAACAGAAGGAGTGATAGTTTCAATACATCTACCACTCCTTCTCTAAAAACAGAACTCTAGCCCACAATTTAAAAATTCCCACCACATGGGAGGGGCTAGGGCAAATGCCCAGGAAAGCAGATTAGCAGTCTTCCTCTTCCCTCCCTGCAGCCTGATGTTACAGCTTGGAGGATGGATGGGACCAAAAACAATCCACAGGAGGCAGCAGAGTTCTTCTCCCTCAGCAGGTCTTATGGCTGGCTGGTTCAGGGTGTGGCCCAAGCAGACCCAGGGGCAGCAGAGTTCTTCTCCCTCAGCAGATCTTATGGCTGGTTGGAGTAGTGCTCTAGCCTGATCCAGAAGGGCTCCTCTTATGTTCTTACGACTGGAAAATTACAGTATATGGCTCATGCTGTCAGCAAAGTTTCTGGCATCTAGTAGTTAATATTTTTGTTCATGGGCATGAGGATTTGCAGTATGCTATTCGAATTAGATATACAGTACATTTATCCAAAATTCTTCATTTGATGGCTTTGTTTAGACTGTCAGGTGGGAGTGGATCTTCATTTTCTCCTATTTTTGAAAACATATCTAATCTGGAAAAGGTACAGGAACTTTTCTCATGTCAAATGTATTTTACTGTATCTTCTTGTATTATGAAGCAGCATTTACTTATGCATTAATCTTGTTATGCAGGGTATAGCAGAAAAAATAGCAACTGTAATTTTTTGTCTTTCTTCTTCTATCCGCCTGCAAATTAAGAAAATCTCTTTGCTATAAGTAGAGCCTCATGCATTCAAAGAATCTGACATGCAATGAAACTGAAGAATTGTTATTTTTGTGCATCATCTCATCGTTGTAAAAAACCAGGACATTTACCCCTGAAGCCTAGTGTTTTGTGCTATGTGGGGGGGGGGGGGAGAAGGGGAGGGAGATGCCAGCCTCCCTGACTATCATCTTTGTGATGCAGTCAACCCTCTTGAATTACTGAGAGTGATTTTAATCATTGCTTGCTGTATTCATATCTGTTTAGCACATCTCTAGAAGAGCTAATTTAATGATGTGTCATTGGTTGTGAAACAAAAGTTCAAAGCTTTTCTTCTTTGCCTTGAGAAAAATAGTGAGGAAAAAAAATAATTCAGTAATTGCTTTTGCTTTTTGTAAAGGCTACATCCAGTGGTAGTTTTAGGGTGTTGGGTGCCTGCTATGAAAATACATATTGCCTCCTGGGTGGTGCTTGCATTGGCACTAGGGATGTCCACAACTACTCATATTATTAGTTATTTGTATGAATTCAAACGAATTCAGACATTCATATACGAATTGAATGTGCAGATATTCATACTTTAGTATTTGTACAAACACAAATATTTTGAGATTCGTGCAAATAATTTGGACATTCATATGTGTACGTGTCCATGTCAGTGCACATCTTGTGTGCATCTGTACGTATCCATATGGATGTGTACAGGATGAAAACGGGATATGCACATATGCGTACGAGATTTGTATCAAATATTTGTTTGAATAGATACAAATGTATCTGTATCGGTTCAAATGTCCAGACATTCATTTTTAATTGTACAAATATGAATTTTTAAATATTCAATTCGTTATGAATTGAATGTTGAAAATTGGATATGTTCACACCCCTGATTGGCAGACCAAGGAACAGTATGTGCCTCTGAGGCCAGCAATTACCTTTCTGTACCTGAACCACCCACCAAGATCTATAAGCCACAGGCCACCACTGGCTGCATCCACACCACATAAATGGGACCTAGCAAGAAAATTTCCCCAATCCCGTAGAGCCGTTAGCTCACCCCAAGGCTTGAAATTTACCCCGCAGAGGTGAGCTGTACATAAAGTGCAATAAAAGAACCCTGAGGCAAGTTCTGCCCTGAACAGGGGCAATTTAACAGAGATCCTGTCAGGCATGATTTAGCTCCGGTCAAAAAATTGGCTGAATTAGGACCCAGAGGCACTGGCTGGATAAGCAGAATGCCTCCAATCTCTAGAGTGTGATCCTGAACTCCTGCCCCTTAGGCAGCTCTTTCTATGTTGTAAGATTTTGGCCTGTGTCCCTTGCTCTCTGCTCCTTTTTTCTAGATGGGCCCGTCCTTCTAAATCTCATGAAAATTTATTTTCAGTTCTGCTTACTGTTTATTTAGAATTTAGTTATTGTAGCAGTCTTATACTTAAGGGCAATGCACTTTGAAAATTGTCCATTCATTCCTACAGGGAATTGTTCTACTTTGTTTCTATAATGAAGAAGTTTCCTTTAATCAAGTGAAAGCCAATTGGGACAGAAAAACATCTAGAATGTCTTTTATCCCCCTCCCCCCCCCCCGGTGGGATTAATTTTGGATTCACTCATGTTCTACCAGGAAATGCAATATAAGCATTAAGAAAAATAAAACAAAATGAATAAAGTTATATAAGGTATTTGCCTGAAATCTTCTACAAAGTTCAGTTGGAGGTTGTTTTTTAGATAAATCAGAGTTAGGAGTTGAAGAGTTTGTGTGCGATGGTTAAAATTACAATATTGCATGTAGAACAGTAGGTTGAAGGTACTAGAGCGGTGATGGCCAACCTATGACACGCGTGTCACAGGTGACACACCAAGCCCTTTTGGGTGACACACGTGGTCACCCTGGCACCTGGACATGTAGTGCTTGCTTGTTCTTGAAGTGTATGAAATACCAACTTTCAATTGAAGATTTAGCAACAAAAGTCACTGATGTAAAGAATTATTTGTTTTTGCTTTTAATAACATACATATATCAAAAATATAACTTTTTTACTAGAGCTACAAATATCACAAAATTATGGATATTTCCAGAAGTGACACAGCACCCGAGTTAAGCTAGGTTTTCTTGCGAATTTTGACACACCGAGCTCAAAAGGTTCGCCATCACTGTACTAGAGGGAGTATTCCAGTCATAACAATCTTACCCACAATCCTAGGATTTTTGTTTATTTTTAAATAGAAAATAAATTTAAAAGATGGCATCAAAATATTAGAGTTATATCTTCCCATGATGTCTTGGAAAAATGCACATGTGTATGTATGGCAATATGATATATAGAATGGGGATTTGATTCATGCCTGTACTGATGAAAGAGGGAGAATAAAATAATATGTTTAAATGTGAGATTATAACACAAGTCCTCTACGCTTTTTTTTTTATTAAAATCAGAGATTAGAGTTTTGTATGTACCTTCTTTTCTTTCCTTGGTAATTTCCATTTGCTTACAGAAAAGACAGTCTCTTGGAGATAATGCAGTAATTGATTATTTTTTGTTTGAGGGAAAAAAAGGATTCTATTTAAAAAAAAACAAATCTGATAAAATTGTTGAGTTAATACTAAAGTGTGTCCCTTCCTGGAAAGTTGATCAAGACTGTACTGATGCCATGGTAGTTCATAGTGGCTTTCCAGTGAGACCACATGCCCAGGAGTGATATATATGGTGTGCTTACCCCTTCAAACCTAAGGAAGGAAAGTGTCAAAGATACAGCATGGGAGGATTGTCCATTACATTGAAAATGTCCCCAGAGGTCAGCCATTTTTGGAATAAATGGACAACCTGTTCAGCTGGATTGCAGCACTGATAAATTGATTTTGTCATAACATGTCACTTCATGCTGGTAGTGAGAGCCCACACACTGCACCCTTTGGGTGTCTTCTGGGTACTGTTTCCTGTGTAGATACACCATAAAATTTGGATAAATATTTACTTTAGGGGGGTGGGTTAAACCTGGAGCTTTCAAAGACACATTGTATGGAAATCATTTTAAAGTTTATTTTTAATTAGCACCCTTTCCATTGACTGGCTTTTTCCAATATAAAAAGAGTGAAGTTTGAAGCCCACTTTGAAAGTCCACAGGATGCATCACATGGTTTGAATCTTTCTATTTCCTTTTATCATAGTTAGTGTTAGGTTAGTAAAACAAACCGAGCCTTTAAACCTACAGAGATGATTTGATGCCAAGATGTAAGAATTTATCCACAAACTTTAATATCCACAGGTAGAATATGACTTCCTGGGTATTTTCTGTGTATACATTCAAAGGTCTTTTGAGTCTGAAACAAATGGCTGGGTTTAAATTATAGTCCTGTTGTTGAACTCTGACTAGGGTTCTTTCTGCATTAAGGGTGCAGATGATCTGGATTGGTAAATCCAGATTCACTGGATGTACCAAACTGGATCATGTGGGAAGAAAGAGCCTGATGACTGCTATCTGCATGGATGCTGTTAATCCTGATTAAGTCTCCTCTGGCTGTGAAACTTGCGTGGTGCAACATGAGCTTTGTAGCTACTCCTCCACTCCCCAGTGGCTAGGAATGATGGTTCCTAGCTACAGGGCATGGGGGGGTGGGGGGGATTTTTGGCACTGCACCAAAAATCACTTCCAGTAATTTTGGATCATAGAGACATGCATCTGCAGGCACCTGTGACCCAGATTAATGTCCTGAGGATGGATTGTATATTCCATGGGGTCTATACGAGATCTGAATCATGGGCCTCTTGATCTGGATCTAGCTCTGCCCCATGCAGACAGATCTGGCCTAAGGGGGGGGGGGAGTGGAGCCTCTGCGATACAGTTTAGCATGCGCATATGGAGCCCTGATCTGGATCACAAAGGGCATAAGACTGACATGTAGATACATCTGATTGTTTATGTAGATACTGTTCAATTTTATTTATTTCTGTCTTTACTGTATGTTTGGTGAAAAGGGCATTATAAATAAAAAAACCATTATTTTATTATTGATGCTGTTTTTATTATTATTATTCACTCATCTAAATAATTTCTAGCAAATATTTAAGGTAATTCAGGAATTCCATAATCATCCGTGCCTGAGGAAATGGTTTGTGAATTTTGAGAGGATGTGGGTTTCAATATTTTCAGTTCTGCCATATCTGCTATAGTTAAAATAACTTATTTCTGAATAAATTCTTCAGGTTATCACCTCAGCAGCAATATCATTCTAAAGCTGTGGATGTTTCACAGTGAAAATAATCCCTTCATTTCTCATGCCATGAAGTCTTAGAAGTGGCCACGTTCACATTTGAACCTCACATTTCCCTAACGTGAACGAATGCTATCATTCTTGTTACAGATTATACAGTACTTAAGTGTACATACATACTCATAGTCAAAGGGACATTTACTCAAAAGGCTTGCATACTCTTTTTACTTTTTTGTCTTCTGGAACAAAGAAAAACTTGATCTGCTGTATCTAGATTATGTTCTAAATCAAAATGCAAGGTTTGTACTTTACCTCTGCAACATATGCTTTGTTTCTCTCTCTTTCTCTCTCTTTCTCTCTCTCCTGCATGTGCACACGTACTTTGGCAGCATCCACACAGGGAGACTGCATGTGTGCCAGTGCCGGTGCCATCACCACGATGACACTGATGCTCTGTGCAGTCATAAATGAGTCAGGGGGTCATTGGAGCTGCCAGCGCACTTGCGTGGCAGCTCTGATGACCTCCACAGCCAGCAGAGATGCGAATGGTCGCCACTGGACACGACCGGTAGGATTGCTAGATGTGACATGTAATCAGTCACATGTGGAGCCTGATTTCATGCTCCACCACTAGTTCATAATTAGTGAACATCTGGGGAGGTAGGGGATGCTTGTAGGTTGTAAGAGCTCCTGCAGGTCCAAATGCACCACCCCAGATGTTCACCAAGGCCTAGATTTGAACATGGCAGGTGGGGAAGGGGCTTCCTCCTTCCCCTTCCCCAACAATCATGGAGCCAGAGTGTTCCTGGCTTTTGTCATGAGAGGCAGAGGCAGGTACAGCTCTCTGCTCAACAGCAGAAGCAAAGATGGGTTTGAATACAGGAATGGCCCCACAAGTGTTGTTCATTTTTAAAGTACTGTAGCTGCACAGAAAACAGCATAGTAGGGGGAAGAGTGTAGGATCTCTAATGAAACCACACTTTTCCTTCCCATGAAATGCAAGCAGACACTGCTCCCTCAAAGCACACTGAAAGCACCATAAAGAGCCCTGCAGATCCTACCTTTGTCTGCTTTGTCCTTGGCTATCACTGTACTGTCCTTGACAATGTAATATAGCATTTCATTCTAAAGCTTTCCTGAGAATATGTAGACTGTGGCCCTTTCTACATTTACTTCATTTGATCTGGATTAGTGAATCCAGATTAGCTAGATCTAGATCACCTGCAGGCACAAGCACCTGCACCAAGTGGACTTTAGAATGGCAAATGCGGGCTAAGGAGCGATGCAGTGCAGATTCCTAAGTCCTGTTCCACATTAGTGATGCAAATTGCTACCATAAAGACCACCCAAATCTGAACCATGATCCAGTTGGCTCACAGCACCTCTAACATCTGATGCAATTTGCCAGCTTCCCCATTGATTGAATGGTGCATCTGGGTAGTGGGTGCAAGATGCCCTCAAAGGCAAAGTGAAGATACCTTCACCATGGATGTGAGTTATCCTCATAGGCACTACAAAGAAACCATTGCTGTCAATACAGCTGCTGTTGCAGGGGCACTTCAGATATGCCTTTGAAGTTACATTGTAACAACACATGCCACGCAACACCTACCCAAATTCTTTCTATAAACATTCGCCCCTTCCTTGATCCAGACTGAAGAAGGCTAGCAGGGCTGAAGACCACATTTATCTGGTCTACAACTAATCCAGATTAGAAAGCCCATAGCACAGATCCCTTGCAGACAATGTATACTAAGCAGCTTCTTGATCCAGGGTAACAAGTAAGTGCAGAAAGCGCCTTTGATAAGGTGGTCTATCAACAGACTCCTGAGGCTGTACTGGAACAGCAGCCATATCCAGAAAGCACACACCCTGTTCTTCCACTACATCGGGGGACAGCATTTCAGCAATGCAACAGGAAGTGCTGATGGAACGGGGTGTGCCCCCCAAAGCCAGGAACCTTTCATACTTGGGCTTCAAAGGCTCTGAAAGGTTGGATCTGTCTTTGAAGCCAGTGGCTGAGTCTAGCATGGGACAGGCTGACCCTATACAGATAGCCCTACTCCAGACCAGCAGCAACACATCCCAGCATGGGATGGACTGCCCATCCGGGACTGAAGCATCCCAGTCTGATCCAAGATAATGGGTGGACATGTGGAAAGGGCCATAGGCCATTTCCACACTTACCACAGGTACAGAATAAAAAGGAACATATAGAAACCTCCCTTCCTCATGCTGCTATAGTTTAAGGGAGCCCCTTCCTGCCTCTTCTTGTATTCTGTGCCAAAAATGGGATCCTGATCTGGTCTATCAATGTACCAGGGGGTGGCATACTGAACCACAGAGGTGCACAAACAGCACAGCTCCACAGTACAGTATATACCATGGGGGACCCATTTCAGTAGTGCAACAAGGTATGTTGACAAAATGGCACCCCTGGAAAGGCCTTTGGAACATTGCCTATCCAGGACCAGAGTCTACTACTCTGATCCATCACTCAGAAGCAGCTTTAATCTCCACAAACTAACTTCTGCTGTATCCCAGATCACAAGCCAATTGAGAGCAGTTGTATTTATGTGTGTGTATACATAAACTGCTTCACTCCAGTGATCACTCTGCGGTGTCACTGCCCTGATTTTAACTGGGCATCCTGAGTGTATGTATGTATGTAGTATTGTCCTGTTAAGACTTGCGCTATAAGCATTCTTTTGTCCACTGTTCTTTTGCCTGCCTGATATTCTGGGTACTTACTGCCTTCTTTCCCCTTTCATTTGCTGTGTTAGTGCTTTGCCATAGTTGTCACAAAATTTTTGCAGAATGACCTTTGGACTGACTTTTGTCTGTCCTGACATGATTTCCACAGATTGCTGCAACTTGCTGCTACCAACATCCTTCTCAGCTAAGATATCTGCCGTAGTTGACGGAGAATTTTCTTAATGCACTCTGACACAAAAATAGCGGTTTCAGACAGAAGAGCTAAGCGTTCGTAGGCCTTAAATGTTCTGGTAATGTGGAAAATGTAAAAACCCAGGGACAGTTTTTAAAAGAGATATATCAAACCCAAAAAGGAAAGTTAATGACTAAAAACAGGATTGATAAATCTTTTTTTAGGTGGAGGGGATGATACGACTGAAATTGCTGTGGGAGCGCCTTTTATCATTTTTATGGTTTTAAGCTGCTGGTATTGAAAGAAAGACTCTCGGGTTTGTAAATTATATTAAATTGGAAGGAACAATCTAGTCATATTTTGAGTTAAGGACTTTGGGTTCAGGCTAATAGTTTTCAAAAGCAGTTTAACAGGTAATGATTTGGGGGCAAAGATCAAAAAATGAAATATGTGCTTAATGAAAGTATATTAGAATTGACTACAAAGGGAATATTAGGGAGTTGGCAAAGAAATCCACAAAGTGTGTTACAATTGTCCTGTCTGGTTTAAGGAAATACTTGTAAGAATTCACCAGTGCCACTCGTGGCTGACAGCATGGCAACCTCTATGCAGCTTTCTTAGTAGAGATACAGAAGTCGTTTGTCATTGCCTGTTCCCACAGACAGGCTGGGGATCGAACCTGTGACCTTCTGCTTTCCAGATAGGTTTCTCTGTCACTGGGCTACAAGATCTGCTCATGACTTAAATCAGTTTGTCACTCTTTAAAAATTGGTGTTGGTCTAAGTGTTGATTTACGTTTGTTCAGATCAGAGGCAAGCTCTCCCTTAAGGAGAAAATCTGTCAACAGCTACAAGTAATGATAGATGGATGCTACGTCTTAGGAGAAGAAGAATTTGCCTGCCCCTTAATACCATTTTACTGGAACCAGAAACAAGAGTGGCCTGTTGTCCTCATGTACTGCTTATGAGTTTCTTATAGGTTTCTGGTTGGCTATTGTAAGAAACAGGATGCTGGGAGAAGGTTCTTCGGTCTCACATTTACAGATATTCTTAAGACATGAATAGCAGAAGAACAAGAGTGCTTTTTTGAAATGTTCAAAAGAGCTCTGCAGTTTCTGGGACTATTTCCAGCACTCTGTCTAATGGCCCCAGCTGGAAACTTTGACAATGGTCAACTTCCCTTCCACAGCCTTAATGTTTGGGAAAGCTTAGGGTGTTGAGGCTGTGCAAAAAGACTGCCTTTCTGCTTCTGGGCAGAAGCAAATGTTCTGACCCAAGAATGGATTCCTTCCGTCGTGCCCATGCAGATATGGGCAGTGCTGTTCACCTTCCTTCCAGAGCTTGTGGACCTGCTAGGTGGATGTAAGTGCAGAAAGACCCAATGATTTGTTAACTTCTGTTGAGAAACAGTAAATGGCCCTAACTTCTGGGAAGCAAAGCCTGGCATGGAGCTATATCTGGATTAAGAGGCTCTTAATTCAGATCTCTGGTAGGTCTATTTAATTCGGTCTACCAGAGGGACTAGGTGTTTTATTCCAGGACACAGGAGGTGTGCTGATAGCATACCTTCAGGCCCTGAGACTAGGAATTTTCATCCCTAGCCTATGGAGTTGTAGTGGAGCTTTGCAACCACAGGGGGACATGGGCCAAATCAGTGTCATCAGCGCAGATGGTGATCTTGATCAATGGACCTGGTTAATCTGAACCCACTGATCCTGGCCCCTTTCTGCACTTGGCTAGTGCAGATGAGGCCTGCCATAGTCTGCATTAGCTTGTGGCCAGCAGATCACTATCTCAAGATACTGTATATTCCAGAATAAGGCCAAGTGCAGAAAGGGCCCAAGATTTAAAGAGTTATGCAATTGATTTTTTTATTTTAAAAATTATTAAACAACTTTGTATTTTATTGCAGAGATTAGATCTACTGTTATAGCATCACAGTACTCTTTCTATAAATCACATGCACAATGGAAGTAATTCCCATTAAAACTCAGTGGGGCTTAGTTCTGAACAGACATGTAAAATTGTACTGAGACATTTTCATCTGACATAATCCTATTGAGAATATAATAAAAGAATGCTATTGTTCTAAGAATGAATCACTTAAGTTCTATTGTCCCAGATGGAAACTTATTCATTAATGTGATGTGTCACAGTTTATAGGTCATACATTCATTGTAGGTAATTGTCTCTTTTTACACTATTTTTTTCTCACATTGTGTGCAGCTAATTCTGTACATTGTGCAGAAATTCTACTTGTGATTTTTGAAGAGCAGTATATTTGTAGCACATATATTAAGATGCAAGACAAGGTGAGGATGGCATGTGTAGCTCAATTTAAAAACCCTTCAAAATCCTCATAAGCACTGAGGAACCTAAATTAAGTATCTGACTAGCCAAGGTAATTTAACTGTCAGCCACTAAGAAAAGGCTCCTATTAACTCACAAAAATAGTATTAACTCCTTCTGTGAGCTATAATTGTAATATGTGGTTTCGTTCAAGCACAGTGCTTTTAATTTTTTCTTAAAATTTAGATCAAGTGAAGCCTTGAGACATTTTCATAAAAGAAATTATGCACTAGCTCCTTGTATAATGCAATGGTGCTGTTTTAGGATCTCAACATTGCTTCCTCTAACTACTAGTTTCCATCAGCAGCAATGTCATTAATAAAGAAATATTTTGTTCTGTACAGAACCACACAGTGAAAAAAATAAAAATAAATCACATTATTCAGACTGTGTTGAAACAAAACCATGTTATTAAAAAATGTGCAGTACAGGTAAAGATTGCATTTAAAATTTGGTAATCCTGCTTCCAAATGGATCCAGGCGAGGGGCCGGAGGCTGGATCTTTTGGCGGTGAGACCCCATTAAGAACAGGTCTCGCATGCCAGTGTGCGGAAGCAGCCGCCTCAAAGGGTCCCGGATCCAGCCTCCAGTGTGGAAGGTAAGTATTTCTATGTGTCTTGTATGTGTCCTGTATGTCTTAGTGGCAGTACAGAAACACCCTTAGTCAATCATATGAGATTCTGTTTCTAAGCTTGTTTAAATGCACAAATACAGATACCATTAGTAGCCTTAAATGATACATTGAAAAAAAATTGTAGCAAACTTTCCAATCTTAAAAAAAAACTGTTTTCAAATTTCTACAAACTAAGAAAACAGGAAGAACTGTAGATCAATAAAAGACAAAAAGAAAAAAGAAAAAGATATATTAATAGCAGGTTTCAAGGACTAAGCAAGGAACTAGACAAAGTGGGAGAAGAGGAAGAAAATCTGGGAAGCAAAGCATTAGAGCTATCGTGACACAACAAGAGTGAGACTGGAAGTCATTAAATGTAATCAAGAGACTAATAATAGCGTATGTTTAATTCTTTTTCCACAGATTTATGTTTTTAAGTTCTTTTGAGAAAAAAATAAAATATATTTCAAAAAAGCAAAAAGATATTGTGGCCCAATTTTTTTGATCTGCGGTAATATATGGTTATTTTATTTATTATTCATTTATTACAATATTTCTTTATTGCCCTTCATTGTGGTTTCAGTGTGCTGAACAAAACAAAACAATAATACAAATAACACAAATAATAAGAATAAAATTATAATGCGGTAGTAATAGGCAAGTATAATAAAATGAAAAATAAACAAATCAAGAGAAATTGCTTCAATCCCAAATGTCTAGGTGTGGGAATGTAATTTCACCAAGTGCCCAAAGACGGGAGACTGGAGAATCTCCTCAGGTAGGTTTTGCCATAGAAATGGTTATGCAAAAATAATTTATCTGAACACTTCTTCACAGCAGTGTCCAATAAAACAGAGTTGTTGAGGCTCTGGGAGTAAAGGTAGGTCATTGATTGGTATCTTCCTTTTGATTGTGTAAAATGATGTGTTGATCTGCTATGGATCAAACTATTGTTTGGCATAATCAAAGACAAGATGACACTTATTAGTCCACCCTATTATTTCTACCCAAGCAGTTCTGTTTCCCCCTTCAAAGGGCTCCTTGTTTTATAGTTTAAGCCAAAGATGCTCGGCTGTGGTTCTCCCTATTACATGGAATTGTAGTTAAGGAACATGGGCTGACATGGAATAATAGGAATGGTGGTTCATGGTAATCTGGAGGGCACAGTTGAATGTCTCAGTTTAAAAGGAGAGGACAATTCATTACAACTTGGACCTCTGTATCTGTTGATTTGGTAACCACAGTTTCAATTATACACAGTGACCTAATGAGCCTCTTCCAACACCCCCACCATGGATCTATACCAGTGATGGTGAACCTTTTGAGCTTGGTGTGTCAAAATTCGCAAGAAAACCTAGCTTAACTCGAGTGCTGTGTCACATCTAGAAATATCCATAATTTTGTTATATTTGTAGCTCTAGTAAAAAGTTATATTTTTGATATATGTATTTTATTAAAAGCAAAAAACAAATAATTCTTTATGTTAGTGACTTTTGTTGCTGAATTTCATTTGCTAAATTTCAATTAAAAGTTGGTATTTTGTACACTTCAAGAACAAGCAAGCACTACACGCCCAGGTGCCAGGGTGACCATGTGTGTCACCCAAAAGGGCTTGGCGTGTCACCTGTGACACGCGTGTCATAGGTTGGCCATCACCGATCTATACCATGGATATTTCAAACAGTGAGAAATCATGAGATTTCATAGGAATCATGGCAAATCTCATGTGATTTCACGTATTTTTCACTGCCATTAAGCCCCCCGGAGGCTTCCCAAAGGCCTGGGACAGTGAGAAATACAATGTGAAGTCACATGAGATTTCCCATGATTCCTATGAAATCTTGCAGGATTTCAGAGGAATAATGGAAAATTGAGCAAGATTAGCCATGATTCCTATGAAATCTCCTGGTTTCCCACTGTTTGAAATATCCATGGTTTACAGTAACTGTGGTAAGGCCTGGAACCTATCACCTCAGATTACAAGGGTCCAACTGTATTGGTTTTCAAACGCTATTCCCAAGTAACACAATTACTGGGCCTTTCTACACTACTGCTTAGGCCGGTGATGGCCAACCTATGACACGCGTGTCACAAGTGACACACCAAGCCCTTTTGGGTGACACACATGGTCACCTTGGCACCTGGGCGTGTAGTGCTTGCTTGTTCTTGAAGTGTACAAAATACCAACTTTCAATTGAAGATTAGCAAACGAAATTCAGCAACAAAAGTCACTAATGTAAAGAATTATTTGTTTTTGCTTTTAATAAAATATTACTAGAGCTACAAAATTCACAAAATTATGGATATTTCTAGATGTGACACAGCACCCGAGTTAGGCTATGTTTTCTTGTGAATTTTGACACACCGAGCTCAAAAGGTTCCCCATCACTGGCTTAGGCAGTACCAGAAAGGTGACTATGGGCCTCCCTCCTGCACATAAATGAGGAATACAGAAGGCCCTGCCTGCTGCTGGTACGTGCTGTAAGAGTAGGGTGGAATGTAATCCAGATGAAGGCAGCTTTAATTCTGATTAAACAGTTCCAACTAGTGGACCAGTGGGCCCAAATCTGGAATGTGTAAGTGTGCAGAACATGCCAGCTTTTTTAAGAATTGAAAAAAAATACTATTAAAGAAGAATTTAATTAACTTGTCTAAGAAATGTTTGGGTGAAAAGGGGAAAAGGGGGAAATTAAGCAAAACGAGAGACAAGTAAGATCCATTTTAAAGCTCACTGAAGTAATTTGATCAGCCCACACACATGCGGAATAAAACTGACAGAGATGATAGCCCCCTTCCAGGAGTAAGGTTTTTTTTTCTTTAAATAATTCAGTACCACCTACATCACTTTTCAGAGGTGCTTCTGCATGTTGTGCAAGAGAGCAGCCCAAATTATTACAATCCCTCTCTTCTGCACCTGCTGTTCTCTTTATAGATGTATAAATGTATTTTTGCTAAAAGCTGTATTTATATATTATGTTAATGAAAACAAAATATGCCTGCTTTTCCAAATGAAGAACTTTACTGGAAGTTTATCACACACAAGAATCTAATGTTTTATTGCTGTGTTTTCAGTGTCTAAACAAAATATTTTAAGCTTGGATGCTAAATCCATCAGGATTTGCATCAATGATCTGCCCATGCTCTCAAGTAGGACACAATTATTTCTGCTTTTGTGCATGTATATGCAGAATGAAGGGAAGATTTCCAGTGCATGAGCCTACATTGGTGATCCATGAAAGTGAATAATCTGATTTTCCCACTAGGTAGTTTGCTTTTTCCTCAGTGTGTGTCATGAGATGCTTTCTTCCTATTTTTAAGCTTAACAAAGTAAGCAGTATATGTATCACAAATAACAATTCTGTTTTTCTTTCAAATGCTGCCTGTTGATCCAACAGAAAGGATTGTTGTTGCAGTTGCACTCTGCAACCTGGAATCTTGGCTCTGGGAAATCTAGTTGGAGGCAGCCTAAGGCTACCTTGGTCTTGGCTGCAGTTCTGAAAACCACAGCGATGCTTGGTTACAACGCAAGGGCTGTAATGATGCTTGGTACCAGTAGTTACTTGTACGATCCACCGGGTATTGCAAAAGTAAATCCCTTACTAGCCACTGGCATGCTTATAAGAGATCACCATGTGCTCCTATGTTTAGTTAAAGACAGAGAGCACAGGGGAAAGAAGTTAGGTGGGAGACAAGATGAGCTGGAAAGAGCCAGAGTTTAATTTTCCCGGGCTTAAATACAGTAGGCAGTGGAGGCGTGGTGGAAATGATGTAAAGCCACAATCCAGGGAGGTGATAGGTGGAGCAGTGTCAGGTGAGCAGGTCAGAAGTCCTTCTGATGTCACATCCTGTGGCAGGAGGCAGGGAGGATCATCAAACAGGAAAAGAAAGGGTGACCCTGTGGCCGGACTCCATTATGCCCCAAGGCTAAGAGTCGAACACCCTGCTGGTGCTGAGTGTGTACTACAAGCTTATGGAAGCAGGAAGATTCTTTTTACTCTGAGGCTTGAGAAGCCATGGGAAAACATGTGCAGGCTTTTGCGGTTACTACAGATTGTGAAGGTTGCAGGAAAATATGGACACATTCATATATCATTCTAAGGCAAAACATATCCTTATAAGCTTTATATATAAATGTGCTGTTAAAGAAGGTTGGGGTGTACACAATCTACAGCCTTATTTTGATGCATTTAGGTTAGTTGACATATGCTTACCTCTACCTAAATGGCAATCAATTTGGCACCAATACTGCCAAATACTATTATACTATGATAATACTATTATAATAGCATTCTGTACAACAATGAGATTCATAAAAAGAATAAAAGCTCAAATTTGATAATTCAGGATCAAATTAACACATGGTCAAGATGGCAAAATAAACTGCTTAAGACAATGGAACACTAAGGAACATGTTTTTGTAACAATTTTAGTGTAATGCAATCAACAAAAACAAAAATGGAAGAACTGAAAAGCATATTTTTCTCTTTCAATATAAATTGGTTATAAAAATGTCACTAATGCAATATTTAAACTCCCCTGAAACAATCAGGAGAACATCTAGGGCACTCTTGCACTTTGAAGAACTAATAAAAATAATAAGCATCCAGAACATGCTACCTAAAATATATTAAATTCTAGAAGAAATTTCCTCTTCTAGTCTCTCATAGACATAACGGGGAATTGGATATTAATCCCTTGCTATTCCCACAAATTTAGGAAAAGTTAAGCATGATGAAGCAGAACTGGCATAAATATATGTCAATAAAATAATTATACACAAAGAATGTGTAGGTGGCATTCTAGACATGTCGATAGCTGAATATCGGGAAAATAACCGTTCATGTTGGAGAGGGTATTCTGAAACTCCATTATATATACATCAGTGATGGGAAATTTTGGAAAGTGGTATATGACAATTATAAAATTGTTTTTGATTATGGCCTCAATTACCACTACTACCACCCCTGCCCTGGCCACTGTATAGAATGATGGTGATTGGACCTCATTTTTCCCAGGTCATCCCAGGATATTAAATGACAGTGTGAAGAAATCAGCTGTTCATTAATTTCCTCAGTTTTTTTTCAAAAACTCCTTGAATCATATAACTATCACAAGATTCAAGGAATGAACTGTAAAATCTGCCATATGGAAGTCTGCCTGTAGAATTCAAAATGGAGGAAGGGACTTTAAATAAAATATACTGTATGTTGCAAAATTCCTTACAGACAGTGAATTTACAGTAATTAACAAGTTTCTTCTGTTTTTCCAGTAGCCATACTATTGAGTTTCTGTGTCCAATTCAGAGGTGTGACATTCTGGAGAAATATGTGGCAGCTTTCTTAAGAGCTGGTTCAGCATAAAGCATGGATAATCCAGAATATGATGTGTTTGGATGTGATTTACTCCAGATTATTCAGATAATGCAAATTAAGTAAGCATTGTCCGGATGAAGCCGTAGACTTGTCTATTAAGGATATTTTTTTTCTAGAATACAGAGCATGGGTTCTGGGGTGAGACAACACTGGGAGTCAAATGCTAGAGCCCTAGAGCCTCTGGCTGGAGACCAGAGGACCCCTGGAACATTTCATCCACAATTCATATTGGGTTGCACTGGATGAGACATTGGAGCAGGCTGTGGTGCAAAAATGGTGCCATAATACACTCCAAGTGTGGATCACATGTAAGCGGTCCACAAAGAACTTTGGTTAGTATACTGTACCAGCATCCTGAGCACAGACAGTGCATGGACTGTGGTCCAGTATACCACACCCAGCACCATTTTGCCAGGTACCCAGAAACAGCACCCAACCACAATAGCCCTGCAATTGCAATTTTATAGGGCCAGGAATTTTTTTTCCCAGCCAGGCCCATTTTGAGCAGCAGCCTGGTCAGTTGTGAGCTGCGTAGCCTAGACTGGGCCAGCAGAGCATCAGATAATCCATCCTATGCAGAAATAGACCTCTAAGACCTCTTATGGTTCTGAATTTCTATAACCTAGTTCATTACATGTCTAGAGACTCTGAATTTAGTTACATTTCACAGACATATTTCTCATGTTATAAATGTGCCTACCCCTTCTCCACCATTTATTTTTTTTAAAGTAAGATGTTACCAATTTTCTGTATAATTACTTTTATCAGGCTACGTTAAGATTTCCCCATATTTTTGATTTATCACTTTCAACAGCTATAAGCCTACCATAGTGATAATCCTCTTTCATATAAAAAGCATTAAACCTCCTCAAGCCAACTGGCTGCAAAGCAGACTCATTCTTTGCATGACCTTGAGGCCATTCAACTCATGGAGCCTCTAAGGGTTCCTTTCCTCAACTAAGATCCAGCTGCTGGGCTTGTATCTTCCACTGGCTTGAACATAGGCATTGGACATCTCTGTATTTCCTGTAGTCCATTATTGGCTGTGCTCCTGCTTTGGATTTTTCTGCCAAATTGAGCAAATGGAAAACAGTTCTCTAAATAGGAGTTGTGCAGTTTGTGATAATCCATATGTGTTGCATTGTGAACATAGACAGTCAGATATAAGAATGGTGGAGAATGCCATAAGATTCACTTACCACCAATATTGTTTTTTTATTAAATTTGGTTGCATCCAGATGTGGATTACTTATTCTGCAGAATAAGTAACCCACATCTGTATCCAGCCTAATTTATCAAATGCTTATGGGAATATCCTTTGTTCTGCCATACAGCATCTGATTTCCTGACAGCAGTTATGAAGCTTTCAAACTGGCTCCTGATTAGGGATGAGAACAAATATTTAAAATATTCGTTATCTGTATGAATAACACATGACTTTTGGATTTCTGAATTTGAACAGATACGAATATCGCAAGTTATTCACATGAATAATTCGGACCTTCATATCTGTATAGGTACACCTGGACAAACAGAAGATATGGATGACCTATTCCTAGACCAGATGGCTAAACTTTCACGAAAGCATGACATAGTGATTATGGGAGACTTTAACTACCCAGACATTTGTTGGGAATCTCGCTCAGGAAAAAGTCACAAGTCTAATAAGTTCTTATCCTCTCTCGCTGACAATTTCATGTACCAAAAGGTGGTGGAGGAAACAAGAGGATTGGCTATCCTTGATCTAATTCTTACCAACAGAGAGGAAATGGTTGAGGATATCAGAGTTTCTGGGGCATTGGGAGGCAGCGATCATGTTATCCTTGAATTCTGGATAATAAGGGAAGGAAAGCATGAGAGGACTCAGACTTCAAAGTTGGACTTCAGACAGGCAGATTTTGATGGACTTCGGAGGAGGTTAGGAGGGATCAAATGGTTAAATGTACTAAATGGATAGAAATGTCCAAGAAGGATGGGATATTTTGAGAAATGCAATATTAGAAGTGCAATCATTAACAATTCCTCAAAGAAGGAAGAATGGAAAACATCTAAAGAGACCAGGGTGGATAAACCTAGAACTTAAAAACTGGATAAAAAAGAAAAAAGAAATGTTTAAGAAATGGAAGGAGGGATACATATCTAAGGAGGAATATAATGAAATCAGTACAATCTGCAGGGCAAGTATCAGAAAAGCTAAAGCTAAAAATGAATTGAGGCTTGCAAGAGAGACTAAAAACAATAAAAAAAGGTTTTGGGGATATGTCAACAGCAAAAGAAAAGTCAAAGAGGTTTTGGGAAGTGTCAAAGAAAACTGACCATAGTACAATACCACATCAATTGTTTATTTGTACATATCAGAAATCAAACATGCATGCATGGAAGGAGAAAGTTCCTCCTTCCCAGAATGAACAAGAATAAAACCTTTTATAATGTCATTACCTGAGATCAAGAAATACGTAAAGAAAGAGTCATGAAATACGTCAAGAAAGCATCATAAAGTTACTGGAAGAAAACTTATCATAATGGAATTTCCCTGATAAACAAGCTAGTTACTGGAACCTACTAAATAAGCTACGTGCATCCTAAACTTCCCCTATGATGGTTCCTTCTTTCACAGGTAGCAATGCAAGCACTAAGATCATGGTTTCCTGTTTTCACCCTATTTGCCCCGTTGCAAAAGCAGTACATCCTGATTACAAATATTTCTGTAAGCTATCTCTATAACGGTAGAAAGGAGAAGAAAGACATATATTCTAAGGCAAATAAAAGCTCCTTATTATAAAATACCATATTAATCAGAATTCCCATTTTTCCCTCACAGTAGTCTGCAGGGAGAGAATGGAGAAGTGATCGAAAGTGATCTTGAGAAGGCAGAGAATCTGAACTCCTATTTTGCATCTGTTTTTTCCAAGAGGGATAATGTGCATGCAACAGTCCTTCACTGTACTGATGAAGGACTAGGAGAATCAAGACACAAAATCAACACTGAGAGAGTAAGGGAACGCTTAGCTAACTTAAACGAATTTAAGTCCCCAGGTCCAGATGGATTACATCCTAGGGTACTGAAGGAATTAGCAGAGGTAATTGCTGAACCACTTGCTGTAGTCTTTGAGAAGTCATGGAGAAGAGGAGAAGTCCCAGACGAATGGAGAAGGGCAAACGTTGTTCCTATCTTCAAAAAAGGGAAGAAGGTAGACCCAGGGAACTACAGGCCTGTTAGCCTGACTTCAATACCAGGAAAGATTCTCAAACAAATTATTAAACAACACAGATGTCAGCATTTGGATAGGAATTCAATAATTAACAGTAGTCAACATGGGTTTGTATCAAACAAGTCGTGTCAGACCAACTTGATTTCATTTTATGACAAAATCACTGAATGGGTTGATCAAGGAAATGCAGTAGACATAGTATTTCTCGATTTCAGCAAAGCATTTGACAAAGTATCTCATGCGATCCTCATTGAAAAATTGATCAAATATGGGTTTGACAAGGCAACTATAAGGTGGATTCAAAACTGGCTTAGTAATCGTACTCAAAGAGTGGCTTTAAATGGCTGCACATCCAAATGGAGGGAAGTGTCAAGTGGAGTACCACAAGGTTCTGTCCTGGGCCCAGTTATGTTTAATGTTTTTATAAACGATCTGGACGAGGGAGTTGAAGGGAAACTGATAAAATTTGCTGATGGCACAAAGCTAGGGGGGATTGCAAACACCAGAGAAGAGAGAGAGAGGATTCAAAAAGATTTAGAGAAACTCGAACAATGGGCTGCAACTAATAAAATGATATCTAACAAAGAAAAATGCAAGGTTCTGCACCTGGGCAAGAAAAATGAAAAAAGCACATATACAATGGGAGGAATTCGGCTGAGCAGCAGCACATGTGAAAAAGACTTGGGTGTCCTGGTAGATCATCAACTGAACATGAGTCAACAGTGCGAGGCAGCTGCAAAAAAGGCAAACGCAATCCTGGGGTGTATTAGGAGAAGCATAGAGTCCAGATCACGTGAAGTTATTATCCCCCTCTACTCTACCTTGGTCAGACCTCATCTGGAGTACTGTGTCCAGTTCTGGTCACCCCAGTTTAAAAGAGACACTGACAAGCTGGAGCAGGTTCAAAGGAGAGCTACCAAGATGGTGAACGGTCTGCAAACCATGTCCTATGAGGAACGGCTTAAGGAACTAGGAATGTTTAGTCTATCAAAAAGAAGACTGAGAGGAGACATGATAGCTGTCTACAAATACCTCAAGGGTTGTCACAGGGCAGAGGGATCAGCCCTGTTCTCACTCTCTCAAGGAAGGACTAGAAACAATGGGGTGAAACTGCAGGGGAAAAGATTTAGTTTAGATGTTAGGAAAAAATTTCTAACAGTAAGAGTGATCAACCAGTGGAACAGGCTGCCACGGGAGGTGGTTGGTTCCCCTTCGATGGAGGTCTTCAAGCAGAGACTGGACGGCCATCTGTCTGAGATGGTTTAGGAGATCCTGCCTTGAGCAGGGGGTTGGACTCAATGACCCAGGAGGTCCCCTCCAACTCTACCATTCTATGATTCTACATATATCTTGTACATACCCATACTCCTTTTG
The DNA here is from genome assembly GCA_023333525.1 of Aspidoscelis tigris stejnegeri. Classification (NCBI taxonomy): domain Eukaryota; kingdom Metazoa; phylum Chordata; class Lepidosauria; order Squamata; family Teiidae; genus Aspidoscelis; species Aspidoscelis tigris. Next base: position 80,632,537 of record JALMGA010000002.1, on the reverse strand, counting down.
TACACATCAGTACGGGATGAAAACGGGATGCATACGGGATGTGTATGGGATGCATACGGGTACGTAGGAGACGTGTATGTACCCGTACAGATACGAATTATTCATGCAAATACATGCAAATATACTTGTGTTGATTTGGATGTCCAGACACTCGTTTTTCTTTATTTGTGCGAGTTCGGATTTTGAATATTCAGTTTGTTATGAATTGAATGTCAAAAATTGCATTCATGCACACCTCTACTTCTGATGACTCTGAACATATCCATGCAATTTTCTTGACAACACTGCAAGAATAGTTTACCTTCAGCTTCTTTCAAGCAGATGCCAGGAACTTTCTTCATGCAGATTCTCTAGCACTTCTAGTATTCTTAAAGTGAGAATAACTTAGCTAGTCTGTCCTTGCATGAACAATTACTTTGAACTCCTCAACCAAGGTGAATTGCCATATAGTTATAATCGTCTATGCTTGAAATGAATTAGATAGAATGAATTAGATTTCCACCACATTTTCAAGAAAAACGTCTTTTGCTCACTTTTGGTATGACTTATGTAGTGCTATGAATCTTATAACCCAAATCAGAATGTTTTCTGTCAACTGTTCAGCATCAGGGCTTGGATGCATCAATGGGCTGGATCCAGGCCAGCAAACTGAAACCAAATCTTGAAAATACAGAAACATTGCAGGTAGTTGATTCCCAGATTCAGGAAATGGGAAGTAGTCCTTGCTCTCGGTGGGGTTGCATTCCCCCAATAAGAACAGGTTCATAGTTTGTAGGTGTTTCTAAACTCTTCTCTATCACTGAATGCCCAAGTGACCTCTGTGACTAGGAGTGCCTATTTCTAGTTTTGGCTGGTATATCAGTTATCCCCCTCCCTAAATGGTGATTATTTAGCTCCCTGTTGCTTATGCTCCGGTAGCCTCTTATTCAAATTTCTGTAATATGTTCTATATGGAATCGACCTTGTACCTGATCTAGAAGGTGTACCTATTGTAAAATGCAGCAACCTGGAAGTTGAGTGGAATATATCACTGCACCTATGTAATACCTGTGCACTGGTTGCCAGTTAGCAACTGCACTAGAGTCAAGGTTTTATGTTTGGCATACAAGGCACAGAATTTAGCACTATTTCTTATGGCTGTTATGTTTAAGTCTTCCAACAATGGGGCACTGTTGTCAGGCTGGCAAAGAAAGACCATGAGACTCTTTTGTTTAAAAAGATGAACAGTGATTTATTTCAGCTCAGCAATAAGCTTTGGAATGGGCTACAGTGTGAAATGCATGTTGCAACATGCTCCGGCCATGGGGCATTTTAGCACGTATGCTAAACCATGGCTTATGTGCAGAGAGCACACAGGTTGTAGTCCAGTGAACCAATCCCAGAACCATTTCTGTGGACATCTAGAAGCAAGCTACTTCTGGGTGCCTGGAGAAAATATCCCCAGCCAACAACTATGGAGACCTCCAAAGCTGGGCTGGGCTGGCGACAATGTGGAGTACTGGATGCAACTTTGGAGAGGGCTATGGCAGGAAAATAGAAGTGTATCCTGTGCCAGCCATACACTGCTTCCAAGATGTCCATGCAGTGTTCTAAGCAGATATACTAAGCCACAGACTGCATGCAGACAACCCATGGACCACGGTCTGGTATACCAAAACTAGTGCCAGTTTGGCTAGCACCTGGGTATGGTGCTAGAAGCACATCACTCCTGGGCACCTGTCAGAACATCCTGAACTGGCACCTTTGGAGGCCGGGGACTTTTATTCTTGGCCTCTGAATCTGGCCTTGCAGTGTGGACAGCCCTTACCTAGAACAGGGCACTATGGTGCATTGGCAAATTGGCCTGAGTGTTTGCACCTTATTGAGAGAAATTGTGGTTTACTCTTTACCAAATGACACAAATGCATAATTATTTTTATTTAGCATTAACAAGTCACGATAAATAATGTCTCTTCTACTGGGCATTATGGTGTTAAATATGTCTGGTGAAAAGAATTACAGCCTTAAAACACTATGGAAACCATACAAGTCTGCAAGGGAGCTCAGTTCTCTTGTGGAACATTCAGATCCCTAAAGAAAACTCACAGCTGGTATTACTGCCTTGACTAGAGAGAGAGCTCTGTGTAACAGGCCAAATTTCATGGTTCTAGTTACTTACCCTAAAGGAAAATGAAAGGTCAAAGCTGACATAATTTTAATGGTGGCAGCAGATTAACTGCCTGCAACGTTGCTAGCCAGTTAATCAAGGATTAAAAGGTTCTTTTCTAAAGTTTTTTTCCCCAGTTGGCTGCATATATGTCCACAAAATGCTATCCCTGTAACACTATTGCAGCCCCATTTTCCCTAAAAGCAGCACCTGACAATCTGCTTTTGAACTGAATCCTTGTCAGCAGACATTCTTTTACCTTTTAAAATGAATAAAGCCCCAGCTAGCCTGATTATTGATAAAAATACTAAACATTTATGATATCATGTCTTTAAAAGTTTAGGATCTTTTCCAAGGGGCCAAGGGGCCTACTCCCTGCATGCTAGAGTGGGATAAGAGAAGTCCTGCCCCAGTTCTTAGCGTGCTCCATCTGCACAGAATGGAGCCAAGCCTGGGTTAGGGCACTCAAAAAGGCACCCTTCCCTGGTTTACCAGTAAATGGTAAAGAACAAGGCCTATTGCCAGGTCAGGGCCAGTATCCAAGGCTGGGGATGTACAATAAGGCTTTTTTTGTATTTGATTCGTATGGAATCGAATGCAAGAAAAATTGTATTGGTTCGATTAGATCCCCTTTGAATGTAGTGGGATTCAAATTCAATATGAATATTCAATCCCATACAAATCCCATATGAATGCATACGAATACCATATGAATCCCAGACATATCCCGTACGAATCCCATACGGAGCTTCATACCAATATACTGAAACATCCTGTTCGAATTTGAATGCCAATCTTCGAATGTGCCAACATTTGATTCAAATACAAATGTCTGAATTTGGTCAAATTTATACGAATTTCAAATATTACCAAAATCTGTGCATCTCCCTAACCCAAGACCACAAAATTAATTTGTAGGGCAAGAATACAAAGAGGATCTATTTTTAGCAGTTCACCAAGAGGTGATGCTGGATGTGGTGCATCACCAAAAGCTGCCCTCCTCCCCAGGAATTAAAGTTCCTGACCTTAAAATTCTTAGCATCAGCTCTGAATACTAGCCCAGATTTTGGAGTCAACTGCTACAGCTGTGCCAAGATGAACCATCTAACATGCAGATGGCCCTTATCCTGTGGTATGGGCTGGACTACCTAGCCTAGACTAGTGTTGCATGGGATAACCCATGCCAAATGAAATCAGCCTATAAGAAAGAAAATATACAGAAAAATAGTCTATTATCTTTGTACTGCATAAGAGCTTTAAGTCTTCTAACGCACTGTGTCATTGTGGTACCATGAAGGTGCACAGGTGTACTGGAAGAGCATGAGATACCCACAACCCTGCAATCATCTAGCACACATCTCACCATAAGTGTTCCTCATGGTACTGTAGAACAGGGGTAAGGGCTGTGACAAGGCTTACTACCGCTCGTCTTCCACTTCACTGCCCCCTCTGTGTGGCATTATCTTAATGTACTGTCTTTGGATTGGATAACATGGGTGTTGCTTTCCAGGTCCATTTCCTGTGTTTGTGAAAGCTGTCCTATCTGGAAACACTGAAACTGAGTAGCTGCAATGTTTGTTTAACTGTGGCACAGATCCTACCTCATTTTGAAATATACCACTTCTTCATTGAAGTTGCTGTAAAGAACAACATGGCCTGATCTTCTTTTGTTCCCTGGTTTTGATGTTCCCAGGAGGAATAGTTTTCACAAACACAAGAAATGACTCCAGAAGTAGGCCCATTTCCTGTGCTTGGGAAACAGGACCAGCCTAAAGGACGCACAGTGATAAATAGGTGTACTGGAAGAGCTTGAGATACCTATGCTCACGGTGATGGCATAGTGGAGAAGTAGGAGATGCTATCAGTGTTCTTTATGGACAGCATAAAGTGAGCACTTGTGGGAGGATGCTACCTCAATGCACACAGAATTGTGGGAGCCCCGCTGTCTTCGATCACTCATATGACCCAGTTTGGTTTTGTGGTTAGAGTGTTGGATTCATATCTGGTAGTCTCCCAGTTCAATTCTGCACTTCTCCACAAAGCCAGTTGGGTGACTTTGGGCTAGTCACAGCTCTATTTCTGAGCTCTCACAGCCCCACCTACCCTACAGAATGTCTCTTGTGGGGAGAAGAACAGATGGCTTATAAGCCGCTTTGAGTCCCCTTAAATGGGTGAGAAAAGTGAGGTAGAAAATCCAACTCTTCTTTTCCATATGGAGCCATTATGGCATCTGAAGGGTGGGAAAAAGCAAGGTGTTAATTGCACTAAACTAGACTTTGATTCACAAAGTCAATGCCCAAGGTAGCTCTTTCAACCACAACCTCCTCCCTTCCCTGCCTGAGTGAGCCCTATTAATCCACATCTGCTAAGTATGGAGCTGGCAAGTTTATTAAAGGAATAAGTGTTTATTCTGTCTTTAGAAAATTGGGGGCATATCACAAGTCTGGGATTTGCCATTGGCCACATCTTTATGTACCTTTACAGAAAGCTGCCTCTGAAGAGGAGTTGACATGCCTGGGCCTTCCTAGAAGCCAATGAAACTGCTGCGGCTGGTGTTACCATGGGGACACCGCACAGCACCTCCATTGACATGCTACTACCTTTTTGTCATAGCTAGCAAAGTTGTTCTTTACAAGTTGCTATAGAAAACCAAATCTGTTTAACAAAAGGGTGCCTCAGAGATGCCTCAGAGAAACAATGTGTGGCCCTCATGTTCCCAAGCATTCTCTAGTCCACCTTTTCTGGCACACAGTGTTTAGGGGAGGAGGAGAAAGAGGCTGGTGTGTGAACAATTCCACCTCACAGCTCAGAGTCCTCTCTAAACCACCTCAGAGGTGCCTCAAAGGTGCTTTTTATTGCTGTTTCTGATGTTTGTGCTTCAGCTAACCTTGATGGGTAAACCATCTGCTCAAGCTCTGTTCTCAGGCCTGGGACTGTTACTCCATGCACAACATGTCACTGAATGATGGCTGTGAAACTGGCCCACCTCAGCAGTAGAAACCTATTGATTTGCTCGTGTGTCTGAACTGTCTCTGGGAAGGCCATGTGTTCTGCGGCTGAAGAACTTCAAATTCCTGCTATTCCTTTACAAATGAGATTAATCTTAGATTAGTCTCAAGAAAGGGAAGGAATCCATATCCCTCTGTATTTTATTTTAAAACAGAAATGTGTAGAACACAAGAAATATGATAAAATTGAAGGGCATACTGTAATTGTGCCAAATTTTCTTCACTGGTGACACTAGGTTAGAACCATCTGGGGTGTGGGCTGGCTGTAAGAGAGGCAGACCTGATTTCATCAATCATTAAGAAGCATTCTGTATCTGCAGGTCCCTGTTATAGCAATGGAATCTTTCTAAAATAATAATCATACAAGAAAAAGACTGAGTCAGCATTGATTTATCAGTGGTACTACCTGGCAGAATGTATAACCTTCAGAAAAATTCTAGTGATTGTGAGCTGCGTTACTTGCACCTTATTTATTTTTTGGAATATCTATTTGGAGAGAAAATTATGACTTTGAAACTGTCAGTTCCACATACACACAACGTTTATTTATACTATCCTTTTCTCAGTGTGTGAATGGGAACATCAGTAGGAGTGCAGAATGGCTATAATATTACCATGCCATGCTCTGGTTTGGGTTTGTGATTCTACTCATACGCCTAGGCTATTTTGTCAGCATTTATTTGTCTTTCTTGGTTAGCTAATTAAAAAAAAAATGAGTGTTTGTCACTTCATCAGTGGACAATTATTCCAAGGCCAAGGAAGCATATTTGAGCACAGAACCCAAAGAAAGTAGAAGAGCCAGGCACAGAATGTGAGTTCCCTTGTCAAAATACCTTGTTGAAAGGGCAAAAGGCAGTGTCCATTTAGCAACAAGAAAAGAGTTGTGATCAAAGACAGCAGTCAGGGAAAGGAAAACTTACCTCATTTGCAGACTCACTCATGTTCTGGATCATGGTCCATTTTGGGGCCTCTTCTTAGAATGGACCAAAGAGGTCCTTCCCCTCCTGGTACGCTCTGTCCACACAAGACAGCACATAGACCAGGCTAGGACACCCAAATGGTGCCCTGTGCTATCTAACAATAGACCTATTTTTGAGGTCTACAGGTATACAGATGTATACCTGAGAGGGGGCGTCCCCATGCATGTTTGGTATGGTACCAAAATAGGCTTTGGCATGGGATATCCCCATGCATTTTTTATTTGGTCTGATTTTTGTGGACCAAATCATCCAAATCTGTACCAGACCAGTACCAAATTTGATCCTGGAAAAAAAATTCTGGGAACAGTTTGGGGATCCAGCACGCATCACTTTGCGAGCTGAGCCTGCACATGGGGATGGTCCCAGACTATATGGGGAGGAGATTGAGCCATTGGGAAGTGGGGTGTGCTTGCTGTTCCTGCCCTGTGCCTTGGAGATCACAACTGCTATTTTGGGAGTAAAAATATCCCAATGGCCAAAGCAGGCAGGATAATGGCTTGATTTTTTACCCTTTCCCCAAATATTCTACCTCTGTTTCCCGATCACCAAGGGAGGCATGAGAATGGCTTGATTCTTCTCCCTTTTAAGCCTGCCAGGTGTTCTCACAGTTCCTGGGTGGAGCAGAGGTGCTTAAAACTGCTCAACCGCTCAACTGCCGCCAAACCTCGTAGTAGCTTTGTTTTTAAAAAAATGATTTTAAAATTTATTAAACTTATTTTTTCTTTTTTTAATCTAATATTTATTAACTTTAAAAGCAACATAACATAAAAAACAATTAAACAATATGTATCATACAATATCTTGTCTTCTCATAAGATATATTGCCTTATTATTCTGTATGACTTCCCCCATTTCTCCGGCTTCCCTTTTTTGATATCACTTATTCCTTTGCTTCTTTTGTCAGTCTTGTTATTTTCCGACTGCCCTCTTCGTTTTAGTCAAAACCTTCTGTTGGCACTTGTAGTTCACACATCATCTAAGAATTTATCCGTTGTTCTGTCTTTTAACAAGTTCGTCAGTTTGTCCATTTCCGCCAGGTCGACCAATTTAATTAACCATTCATATTCCATAGGGATCTCCTTCTCCTTCCATTGTTGTGCATACAGTAATCTTGCTGCCATCACCATATAAGATACCAATACATTTATATTATCCAAAGTGTTATCTACTATGCCCAACAAAAACAGTTCTGGTTTAAATAAAAAATGCTTCTTTAATATTAATTTCATAGTATTATAAATTTGTACCCAGTATTTCTTTGCTTTTTTGCATGTCCACCACATGTGGTAAAATGTTCCTTCTCCTTTTTTGCATTTCCAACATTTGGTTGGTGTATTTTGATATTTTTTTTCCTAATTTGTGTGGTGTTAAATACCACCTAAACATCATTTTATAAACATTTTCTTTTAATAATGTACAGTTTGTAAATTTCATATCTTTTGTCCACAGTTTTTCCCATTGCTCCATCTGTATATTGTACCCAAAATTTCTTGCCCATGTAATCATACATTCTTTGACTTGTTCATGTTCCATATCAATCTGCAAAAGTACTTTATATACAAAACCAATAGTGCCCCTTTCCACCTTATTTAATTTTGTCTCCCAATCTTCAGTTTTTTTCAGAAAGTTAAAATTTTGCTTATCTTTTCTATATATATCAGCTAGTTGTGCATACATAAACTACTGTATATTTTTTCCCTCTTGGATCAGTTGTTCCCTTGATTTTATGCCAAATTCATTATTATCTTTTTTGAATAGTATATCCTCATATTTATACCAATGTCTACCATCCCCAAACTCCTTTAATAGACCTTCATGTGGTGATACCCAGAGTGGAATCTTTCTGTAGAGCTTGTTTTTATAATTCAACCAAGTTTTAAATAAAGCATTTCTTACAAAATGATTCTTAAAATCTGCATTAACCTTTGCTTTATCATACCTTAAGTACCCATGCCAGCTGAACCTTAGCCCTTCTCCTTCCAGCTGTAGTAGTCTTTGGTCTTTCAGCCAGAACCATTTGGCTATCCAGCTCAAGCAGGCTGCGGCATGATATAATTTAAAGTTTGGTAATCCCAGAACTCCTCTTTCTTTTGCATCTTGTAGGAGTTTAAATCTTATCCTAGGCTTCTTTCCTTGTCATAGGAACTTTGAGATGACCTTTTGCCATTTCGTAAAGTCCTTTGTATTATTCACAATAGGTAAGACCTGGAATAAAAACATCAACCTTGGAAGTACATTCATTTTTATCACTAATATTCTTCCCATCAGTGACAGCTGTAGATTACACCATCTCAAAAGGTCTTGTTTGATCTCTGCCCATATTTTCAAATAGTTATTTTAGTACAAGGCAATATTTTGCTTAGTTAGAAATACGGTATTCCTAGGTACTTGATCTTCTTTTCTATTACATATCCGGATTTTGGTTGAAGTAATTCTTGATCTTGTTTTGACATATTTTTTACTAAAACTTTAGTTTTTGTTTCATTTACCTTCAGGCCTGCATATTTTCCATAGTCAGCTATAACTTTTTTAAGTACTTCAATTGAGTTATTTGGATCTGTTAAAATAATTGCCAAGTCATCTGTAAACACTCTTAATTTATATTCTTCTCTTTTAATTTTTATACCTTTAATTTCTGTATTTTTTTCTAATTGCTCTATTTAATACCTCTAATGTCAATATAAATGACAACGGCAACAGGGGGCACCCTTGTCTTGTTCCTTTTTGAATGTCAAAATTTATCTCCAAAATTCATCTTCTCTAACACTTTAAATATAAAAGACCAATTTACTTTATCAAATGCTTTCTCTGCATCTAAAAAATTTAAGGCTGCTTGTTGTTCATTATGTTTTTCCAGGTACTCAATGATGTCCAGTATTGTTCTTATATTATCTTTCATTCGTCTGTTTGGTAAAAAACCTACTTGATCTTTATGTATATATGATGTTAAAACTTGTTTAAGTCTATTCGCCATTATGCCTGTAAAAAGTTTGCAGTTATTATTTAGTAATGATATGGGTCTGTAATTTTTAGGTTGTATTAAATCCTGTCCTTCTTTCAGTATCAGGGTAATGGTGGCTTTTTCCCGTGTTTCCGGATTCCTTCCTCTTATCAATATATTGTTCGTTATATCTGTCAGAACCATGATCAATTCTTCTTTCATAGTTTTATAGTACATTGTCGATAGGCCATCTGGTCCTGGCGCCTTTCCTATCTTCGACTTTTTAACCATTTCCCCTAATTCTCTTGGTGTTATCGGTGCATTCAGCAGACCCTTTGGTTGGTGTGTCAACTGGGGCAGATTTTGTTCATTTAGATAGTTATTAATGTCATTTTCATTTACCTCCGTCTTTTTATAAAGTTCTTGGTAAAATGAATGCATAATTCTCTTTATTTTCTTACTATCCGTTGTTTAAAATCAAACTTTTTGTTCTCTCCTTTCTTAGCTTATATACCAACCATTTTCCTGGTTTATTTGCATATTGAAAGTTTCTTTGTTTTAAATATCTTAAATTCTTTTCCTTCTCTTGAGTTTCTATCATTGATAGTTCCCTTTGCAAGATTTTTAAGTTTCTTACACATTCTCTTGAATCTGGTTTTCATTTCAGTTCGTTTTCTAGTCTGTTGATGTCCGATTCAAGTTTTTGTGTCTTTTCTTGCCTTTTCTTTCTGTTTTCTGAATTAACTTTGATAAAGTGTCCTCTCATAAAGGCTTTACTAGTGTCCCATATTACATTTATATCTGTGTCTCTGTTCAAGTTGTTTTCAAAAATTTTTACATGCGTTCCTGCCTGCCTGTGTGTGTATGAGTGAAGCGTCCCGAAGTGACTTAGCCCACGTGCACTACATCTGTTCCGGGTATAGTGCGAAAAGCCCTCTAGAGTGGAGAAGAAGCCTGGCCTGGAGAAAGAAGTCTGGGCTAGGAACATGGTGGGGTCTGGCCTTGAAGCCAAGGAGCAAAAGTTCCTGGACCTTGACATTGTAGGCCAAGGAATTCAGATTCATCCTAGAAATGGCCCCTCAGTGTTTCAGAGTTTCCCAAAATACCACCAAGCTCTGTAACAGACTGTCCCTGTCCCTGTTGCTTTTCTACCCAGCATTGTCAGGAACCAGTAGCCTTGTCTGATGCACAAAAAAACCTGCTTTGCACTTACCCACTTATTATTCTGAACTTTAATGCAGATCTCTGAGGCCCTGCCCACATCTAGTATTTTCCATCCATGTTAGATGGATCTAGATCCTGTCTGGGAGGCCCCTGATTAGAATTATTATGTAGACCTCAATATTGAGATCTACCAGTGGACCAGCAGGCCCTGGTCCAGAACACAGAGGGGTACAGAAGACACACTTCTACATGTAGGACTACCAAGTGACCCATTGCATCAGCACACCAAGGTGCATCACTGAAATGGGTTCCCCAGAGGCTCTGAGCCCAGGAATCTTTGTTCAGAGCCTTTTATAGAGTTCAGGACTTGCCCCCAAAGCTCACATGAGCTTTGGAGCTGGGTCACAGACTGGTATGGACCAGCTCCACTGTGAAGATGGTGCCTTTCCAGACCACACCTTTTCATGATCTGAACCAATGTGCCTGACTAGTCCCTACCCATTGGTTCAGACCACAGTGAGGTGAGTGCAGAAAGGCCTTAAGATTGCTTTTTAACAGTGGGCCAAGTGCTTCTGGTGAGTAGACTCCATATGCTATTTCAGACCTTGGGTGTTTTTGCACTTACCTTCCCATCTGCTGGATGGGAAAGGAGTGCAATCAACTAACATTTGCTAGCATTTCTACTTGCAAACACTCATAAACATTAGCCTCCTCCTCCCTCCACCATGATCAAACACCTCTGTTTGATTGCCAGCTGGTGTTCTTCTGGGCACCACCATCTTGTGTGTGGCACAATCCGCAACTGTGTGTGCATCAGTGCTGTTGCCAGGAGAGCACTGATGCTCTGCACAGTTGCAGTCCTGTCAGGAGGTCAGCAGAGCTGGCAGCACACTTGCACAGCAGCTTGATTGACCTCCCCGTCCAGCAGAGGTGCAGATGGCCATCGGCTGGACACCATCAGGTAAGCTGGGGTAAGGACTGGTAAGTTTGTGGAGCATGATTTTATGCTCCACAGCTAGTTGATAATTAGTCAACTTCTGGGCAGGCAGGGGGCATTTCTAAATTGTAAATGCCTCCTGCAGATGCACTTGCCCAGATGTTGTCTAATTATCACCTACGGGTTGAAGTGTAAATTGGCCCTTTGCTTTTTTGTTACATTATAATAAGCAAACACCACACTCCCAGGTACATCTCTGACATAGACCAGATGGACTATGCAGATGTTGTCTCTCAGAAAAAGTAAGCACAGCTGGATCCTAACAAAATAAAAGTAGGGACATAAAAGAGCAAGAGTTGCTAGGTCTCCTCATCTCTCTCTCCCCCGACATCTGGTATGCCCTGCAAACTGCAGGTCAGATTTAGTAGTATATACACTTCTGTATGTTTAAATTATGTCTGGTAGAGTTCAGAATGAATATTCATAGAGCATAATTTGTTACAACACTTGTCAGAAGTGTAACCATTTTGGTTTTAATAATTCATTATGAAAAATGTATTTCTAGGTCTTGTGGTTGGCAAGAAAACCTAAAATGTGTGAAGTTTGTGCCTTAAGCAACATAGTGTCAAAAATCAGTTCTTGGAATATGTTTGTTGCAAATGCAATTTTAGGTTTAAGACTAAGTTTAAATACAGGTTGGAGTGTTGCTTGCTCTGTTTACAAACACTTCTGTGGATACATGCACAAGTAATTTATGATAGCAAATAGTAGGTTGGCTGGTCAAGTATATTCCATTTTACAGTATCCTCTTTAGAACTACTGCTTTGTAATTCCAAAAACCACTTTGAATTTCATTAGGTGATATGGCAAGGTATAAACTGAATCAATTTGAAATATGTTGCTCTTTGCTTTCTTCTGTAATTTCTACTCTCCTTATACTGCTATGTTGCCTTATTGTGTTCTTTGGCTTTCCCTAATTTTCTTTTCTAATCAGGTTTAGGATTAGTGTACACTCCTCTCAAGTAATCTAAGGCTGCATCTGTGGTGTATCGATGTGATAAGGTGGCATCATCAATTCCCAGTGAATGTACATGTTATAGATCCAGCATAGGAATGGCCAAATGGCAAAGAACCTTCATCCGCAGTTCCAGCTCCTATCATAAGCTTTACACAACTCCCAAGTTACATCTAGGACAGTGATGGCCAACCTATGACACGCGTGTCACAGGTGACATGCCAAGCCCTTTTGGGTGACACACATGGTCACCCTGGCACCTGTTCTTGAAGTGTATGAAATACCAACTTTCGATGGAATATTAGCAAATGAAATTCAGCAACAAAAGTCACTAATGTAAAGAATTATTTGTTCTTGCATTTAATAAAATACATATATGAAAAATATAACATTTTTACTAGAGCTACAAATATCACAAAATTATGGATATTTCTAAATGTGACACAGCACCCAAGTTAAGCTAGGTTGTCTTGCTAATTTTGACACACTGAGTTCAAAAGGTTTGCCATCACTGATCTAGGAGGAGAAGGAACTCACCTCTTTTGGGTAATATGATGCAGAGGTGATTTCAGCTCTTTTAATGGGTGAGGCTGCAGCATCTGCAGGTGTCATCTGCAGGTGTCACTGTACAAACATGCAACCACATGCACATCATGTGAAGTTTAGTACATCCCTAGTCCAGCATGCTGGCTGAATGTTTTGGCATTCCATATACATTTCTATCTATCTATCTATCTATCTATCTATCTATCTATCTATCTATCTATCTATCTATCTATCTATCTATCTATCTATCTATCTGTCTGTCTGTCTGTCTGTCTGTCTGTCTGTCTGTCTGTCTAGCTCATGGTTATTGAGTGGCTATAGCAAAAAATAAAAATCCTGTCTTGGATTGAATTTCTTTACTCTCTTCAATAGTGGATTAAAGATCAGAAGACATTGGTTGACAGGTTTTAGTACTAAGGATTAATCTCTCACAAAACCACTACTTAGTTCTGAAGTGAGAAATCCCTATAGCTCTAGTGTTTCATTGTTCTTGGACCCCAGCATGGGCAATGTGGGTGATAATAGAAAAAACACTATTTCCTTGACGTGGAATGAACATTCTAAATATCATGGCATTACTATGGTGTTTCAGGGTTATTCAGATACTCCATCCTGGGGCAAAAAAAAAAAAAAAGCATTCACTGGAAATTGCCCAAAAGTGTCTTGAAAATGCAGTATCTATTGGAAGCCTCATTATTCCCCTGTGCGCCAAGTACCACAGCAGCAAGGGATGTAGGACCTCCTGCCAAAGGGACAACTTATATCCAGGCAGTATCTGCATGAATTATGGTGAACACTCTTCTGCTGTTACAACTGGATATCCTGAAAATAATTGGTTTCAATTATTTTCCCACTACAATCCTGCTTGTGTCTGGATTGTCCCAGAGACCCTCAACTACCTTTTTAAGGGCAAAGAAGGCACAAAACTCTACTTTCAAAGTACTTAGGAGTCTCTTATTTGGTGGAGAGTGGGGAGGCAAATGTGTCGCCTTCCTTTACATGTTGCTTTTACCCCATCACTAGGGCAACTGATAGGATTACAGTTCAGGTTATACTTTTGGTTTCTGCTCAAAATGAATGAACCACTCTGTGCTGAACAGCATCTGTGGTTTGCCTCCTTCACAGGTTCCTAAACCACCATAAATGACAGGTATTTAGGTATTAGTCAAATGTGCCTAACTGTTTGAGCTTCCTCATGCTTATTAGCTCTTTTGTATTAGCAAATAAAACTGAAACATCTCAAAAAAGCCCAAATATTATCTTCCCCTGTATTTTGTCCCCACAACTCTGTAAGGTATGTTAGGCTGGTAAGGAGCAGTTGGCCTGGGGTCACCCAGTCAGCTTCCATGATCAAGTAGAGATTGAAATACAGGATCTCCTAGATCCTGGTTGGATATTGAAACAGGCTCACAGCCAGGGGGTGGGGGCAGAGGGGGGCAACCCCCCAGCTTTTTTTGCACCTCTCAAAATTTTTCATTTTTAATCCACCAAATGTGACAGCTCACCCCAAATTTGTGACAGCCCCTCCTCATATATATATGGAGCTGGCTACAAGCCTGTACTCAAACCCACTCAATTGCATGGATTCTCTACGTAACAAACATGTGCAGCAATCATGTGCAATATCACTCCCTAATAAGCTATGCAGCAGGGTGCTGCAGCACATTTCTACTAAATTCTGTATGTCATTATTCTTTAATTTACTGATAAAATGCTGGAAAACTGTGACCTAATTTAAAATTGATTGACAGGAACTGCTCCCTAATACACCAAGACAGGTTGCAAAAAATTAAAGGATTATAGAATGATGGTCTCTATAATGGGGTTTGTAAAGAGAGTAGCAATTGCTGAATAAATAATTCAGATTAAATGGTAACTCAAAATTGGCCAGTCATAAGAGGTTTTTAGGAAAGATCCTTGCAGAGATTGTTAGATTTTATTGTATTTTTTGCCAAACCTTGCTTAAGATCTTTCCCTTAAAAACTTAAACTGTGTTTTTTCCTGCCTTCCATTATTCTGAAGTCCTTCCATCTGAAGTCCTCCATGTCAAAGTTTGCCCTAAAGTTCCATAAAACCAAAATAATTTCTCAACCTGGCATTTTCCATGGATATAAGTTAATAATTTAGTTAATGATTTAGTTAATTAACTCACTAAACATTTCATGTAATTGCAAGTAGCCTGTCATGATGTGCTTATTCCTGGGGAGATTGTAAGCTGACCCAAGAATCCCAGAAGTTCCCATTCCTCTAGGGCAGGATAACTGGTGATTGGGTCAGCATAATTCATCTCCCCAGTTCCTGTATGTGCGCCATTTGTGTTCCAGAGACTCCTTTGACAAACTGGAACTATGGCCAAAATACTTGCCACTTTAGGTCCATGGGAGGACTGTTTGGTAGGGGAACAGTGCAGTTGCAAGGTGGTTTTCCTCTTGCATCTGCAATCCAGCTGCTGCATTAGGGCAAACAATATCTATCTATCTATCTATCTATCTATCTATCTATCTATCTATCTATCTATCTATCTATCTATCTATCTATCTATCTATCTATCTATCTATCTGTCTGTCTGTCTGTCTGTCTGTCTGTCTGTCTGTCTGTCTAGCTCATGGTTATTGAGTGGCTATAGCAAAAAATAAAAATCCTGTCTTGGATTGAATTTCTTTACTCTCTTCAATAGTGGATTAAAGATCAGAAGACATTGGTTGACAGGTTTTAGTACTAAGGATTAATCTCTCACAAAACCACTACTTAGTTCTGAAGTGAGAAATCCCTATAGCTCTAGTGTTTCATTGTTCTTGGACCCCAGCATGGGCAATGTGGGTGATAATAGAAAAAACACTATTTCCTTGACGTGGAATGAACATTCTAAATATCATGGCATTACTATGGTGTTTCAGGGTTATTCAGATACTCCATCCTGGGGCAAAAAAAAAAAAAAAGCATTCACTGGAAATTGCCCAAAAGTGTCTTGAAAATGCAGTATCTATTGGAAGCCTCATTATTCCCCTGTGCGCCAAGTACCACAGCAGCAAGGGATGTAGGACCTCCTGCCAAAGGGACAACTTATATCCAGGCAGTATCTGCATGAATTATGGTGAACACTCTTCTGCTGTTACAACTGGATATCCTGAAAATAATTGGTTTCAATTATTTTCCCACTACAATCCTGCTTGTGTCTGGATTGTCCCAGAGACCCTCAACTACCTTTTTAAGGGCAAAGAAGGCACAAAACTCTACTTTCAAAGTACTTAGGAGTCTCTTATTTGGTGGAGAGTGGGGAGGCAAATGTGTCGCCTTCCTTTACATGTTGCTTTTACCCCATCACTAGGGCAACTGATAGGATTACAGTTCAGGTTATACTTTTGGTTTCTGCTCAAAATGAATGAACCACTCTGTGCTGAACAGCATCTGTGGTTTGCCTCCTTCACAGGTTCCTAAACCACCATAAATGACAGGTATTTAGGTATTAGTCAAATGTGCCTAACTGTTTGAGCTTCCTCATGCTTATTAGCTCTTTTGTATTAGCAAATAAAACTGAAACATCTCAAAAAAGCCCAAATATTATCTTCCCCTGTATTTTGTCCCCACAACTCTGTAAGGTATGTTAGGCTGGTAAGGAGCAGTTGGCCTGGGGTCACCCAGTCAGCTTCCATGATCAAGTAGAGATTGAAATACAGGATCTCCTAGATCCTGGTTGGATATTGAAACAGGCTCACAGCCAGGGGGTGGGGGCAGAGGGGGGCAACCCCCCAGCTTTTTTTGCACCTCTCAAAATTTTTCATTTTTAATCCACCAAATGTGACAGCTCACCCCAAATTTGTGACAGCCCCTCCTCATATATATATGGAGCTGGCTACAAGCCTGTACTCAAACCCACTCAATTGCATGGATTCTCTACGTAACAAACATGTGCAGCAATCATGTGCAATATCACTCCCTAATAAGCTATGCAGCAGGGTGCTGCAGCACATTTCTACTAAATTCTGTATGTCATTATTCTTTAATTTACTGATAAAATGCTGGAAAACTGTGACCTAATTTAAAATTGATTGACAGGAACTGCTCCCTAATACACCAAGACAGGTTGCAAAAAATTAAAGGATTATAGAATGATGGTCTCTATAATGGGGTTTGTAAAGAGAGTAGCAATTGCTGAATAAATAATTCAGATTAAATGGTAACTCAAAATTGGCCAGTCATAAGAGGTTTTTAGGAAAGATCCTTGCAGAGATTGTTAGATTTTATTGTATTTTTTGCCAAACCTTGCTTAAGATCTTTCCCTTAAAAACTTAAACTGTGTTTTTTCCTGCCTTCCATTATTCTGAAGTCCTTCCATCTGAAGTCCTCCATGTCAAAGTTTGCCCTAAAGTTCCATAAAACCAAAATAATTTCTCAACCTGGCATTTTCCATGGATATAAGTTAATAATTTAGTTAATGATTTAGTTAATTAACTCACTAAACATTTCATGTAATTGCAAGTAGCCTGTCATGATGTGCTTATTCCTGGGGAGATTGTAAGCTGACCCAAGAATCCCAGAAGTTCCCATTCCTCTAGGGCAGGATAACTGGTGATTGGGTCAGCATAATTCATCTCCCCAGTTCCTGTATGTGCGCCATTTGTGTTCCAGAGACTCCTTTGACAAACTGGAACTATGGCCAAAATACTTGCCACTTTAGGTCCATGGGAGGACTGTTTGGTAGGGGAACAGTGCAGTTGCAAGGTGGTTTTCCTCTTGCATCTGCAATCCAGCTGCTGCATTAGGGCAAACAATATCTATCTATCTATCTATCTATCTATCTATCTATCTATCTATCTATCTATCTATCTATCTATCTATCTATCTATCTATCTATCTATCTATCTATCTATCTATCTATCTATCCCGCCCTATACCCGAAGGTCTCAGGGTGGGCTACAATATTATATTAATCTATATATTATATAATATATATAATATAAGCCTGCCCTCAGGCTTACAATTTAAAGAGACAAGATACAAAAGGAAAATGGTGTGGGAGGGAACAGGGACACTCTGGCAGCAACAGTGTCCTTGCAATGGTAAAATACTTTTATTTTCTTTTTCTCCTCCATTCCCCACAGGCAAGATGGTTCCTTCGTGGCCTGTGTGGTGACAGTCGGGAGGGAGGTGCCAATGCTGGGAGTTTGATGGAAGGTGCTCACTCAGTTTCCTCCTCTCCTCCTCTCCCTACAGGCAAGATGGTTCCTTTATATGCCACACCATTATCCCCAACAGCTGCTCTGGTATCCCAATCTGGAACATTGCAGTCCATAGTTAATGTGGGCTCTGGTGCCTTTCTCATGCTGTAGCACAGTCCAGCCCCTTGTCCCAGGCAAATGCAGTGTTCTCCCCAGAGGAGTTGCACCCCAGAAGACCAGTCTGCAATGTGGATAAGAGGTTATTGAACAGGTCTGTCAGCCCAGTGTGGACAAGCTATAATTATTCACTCACCGAGTGAGGGGTTTTTTGAAAAAAAAAATCAGCATGTTATATTCCTGCTGTGAAACAAGGGTTGACTGATACATTCTGATTAGAAACTAATATTGAGATTTTCATATGAAGGAGAGGTATGGAATGTTTTAAATAAATAAATCAGTATTAGTTGACTTTCACCTTCTGTACTTTCATTTTCTGATACTCATTTTACCAAGGGCGTTTATAATAAGGGAATATTCTGTTCTGCGGCTGGAATACCTTTCAGAGGCAGAGCGACACATATTCAATTTATCTTGGTGCTTTCCCCAAATTAACTATATTAAAAACCAACTAAAACACCTAATTAGTTGGCTATAGGCAGCATTGTGATAGACTTACAAGCACTATATAAACCAGATTTATTACTGTATAGCGAATATTTCATGGCAGTGTAAAAATTGTTAGAATTCCCTCAATTGCTGCTACAAATTTGATCCTTACGTTTTCAGACATTTTTACTGATGCAAGAGTGGCAGGGAGGGGTGCCTTATGTTAAATACATGGCATTTCCTTCATTTTTATCTTGCCATCTATGCAGCTGAAAGAGAGCAGCCAGTGGAATCCTGATCCTGAGTGGCTTATTACCTGCTCACTTGTGGGGCCCTAGGCTGCGCAGCACTCCTCTGAGGGCTTTCAGAGTCATTGCTCCTTCAGAGTAGGAAGAACAACTCTTGAGGTCCCTGGATCACCTTGCGGCCCTTGTTCTACATCTGTGGCAATAGATGGTAGCCACACAAGTAACTCATCAGGCTTGTGCTATGTCAGGTAGTATTTTGTAATGTGCTGAAAATGGCCGCCTTCTTGGACCATTTTTTGGCATTGCAAGAAATACAGCTGTACTGTCTTCAAAACTGTGACCCTAATTCTCCAGCTTTGAAGATAGTGAGGTGAATAAGGCACCCATAAGGGACTGCAGTCCCTTACTGAGGGGGTGCATCCTGTCATAATGTACATGCCTTCTTATGGTTGACTCACCAGGATGGGGGAAGAGGAGATGAGATACTGCATGTTCATGGTAAAGAAGCAACTTTATTTGTAGGTATAGCCACTGGTCATTACCACAAATAACCTAATAAGATTAAAAAGAGAGAGGGAAATAAAATGTAATGCTGTGGTCCTGACATCATGTCCAGTGGTTTGGAATGAAGTTTGAATTGAATGGATTTTCCTCAAAAGGTATCTGCATGAGTGTGGCGAACTTTCTGGCAATAAGTAGGCACTCTGGAAGTCTTTTCAATAGGTTGTAGAGAGGGGCAGTCATTAAGAATACTTCTCCATGGGATGGGATCCTGGAAGAGGCATGGAACTCAGAGATGTGTATCCTATGGAGACTGCTATTCTGGCAAAACGATGCCTGTAACAGCCCCATGATGCAACTAGAATTAGTGCAGGGAACTGGAAGTGGGGTTAGAAGTCCACTAGAACTTTGGTCCTTTGCAGCAGTTACAGCTGCATTGCTGGCTGTGGTCACCACGATCATTTACATGGCATGCTGGAGTCAAGGTAATGAGCATGGCTTCAATCAAGCTTTCCAAAAGGCAAACTTCATTGCTCTTTTGAGGCCAAAGTATATGCAGTAGTTTGTAAACTACAGTTTGCCAAAGAATGAACTTACATTAGAGGTCCAGAACAGTCGGCTGCAGCCTCAGCTTTCCTTGGCACCTTTATGTTATTCTCAAGGAGTACCAGGGTTTCAGGGACTATACCAATTTCCCATCTTTGGATGTACCTAACACATATCACACCCCCACTTCCAGAGGTTGCTATAATGACAATGGCCGTGCTCTGAGAAATGGGGAAGTTTGCCATACTGCTGGGACTTTTGGGAAGAACCACAAATGTACCCAAGAGAGCATGAGCCGTCAGGTAAATCTCCTGATAGTCCCAGGTCTCTAACTGAGGTTTGGGCTTGATGGGCGGCAGTTTGTCACATACCTAGTTTGTCTGTTCAGTTCCCTAGATTCACAGGAGACTTGAACAAATTGTCTGTGTGGATGGAGTCACCCAACCCCTTTTGGGGCCATGGTTTCATCCTTTTGTGGCTGAGGTGATCACTGCTTCTGCCAAAGTAGCAGGCACAGATTTTTAGGGATAGACCCTTTGTGCATTTACCTGAGGTTTGTCAGGATCAATGGGTACAGAATAGCTTGGCCCGCTGAACCCAACCATGAGAAGGTATGAGCAGGATCAGGCCCCTGTAGCCTCAAGGTGCATATGTGCTTCAGAGCTGGCACAGTACCCAGTAGTCATAATTAATTGTGTCTCCTAGTGATCTTGATTATGGCCTCCTTGATCGGCATCATGGTCCACATAAAGCGGGCAGCACATTACAGCAGGGGGCATGACCTCCTAGAGGAAGTGAATGAGTCACTGCAAAACCTGCTCTCAGTGCATTTCAGAGATATGTGTTAATATAGTCAGTTGGTAAAATTACTGATGTATTTTAAATAGAATAATTGAAAGGGCTGCATGCATAAATATTAAATAAATAAACTTTTGAGAAAGAAATCTTCATTGGCAGTTAATTATGCAGTTGCATGTATATTCATATCATCAAAGCTAAAGCCATGTAAAATGCCCTTTCACAGCCATTTTTTTATTTCAGAAAAGTACAAAAAGAAAAGATAAGCATTATTAAGAACCTGAAAGGTCTTCTTTTGCCTACAAGTTCTATTGCCTGTGTCCAAATATTGTAATCTCTGAAGGACAGTTTTTTAAAAAAAGTTTGCCAATAATTTTAGACTTCATGCCATTGTTCTTCACACTGCATTGACATTGGATTCATTAAGTAAACACTTTGCAAAGATTTTGCTTTACAGATGGCAATGAATTTGCTTTCTATTTGATGGTTTCTGGCACTTCATGAAGTTCATGTTTACCATGAGGATTTATTTTCTCACTTCTTCTTTAAAAATACAGTATTTCTCCACTCCACAGTTCCATGTAAAACGTGAAAGTTCACCTCTCATAATAAGAAACAACTTTTGAGGCCTACACATTTCTCATCCCATTAATAGCTGCCATTCAGAGTGTGTGGATCAGGCCTTTATCTTTCCTGGTATGCTAGATGTGGAATACTCTTTCTATGGAAATGGATTGTTTCCTATATTTTCTCTGCTCAAGGCATAGCTGTTTTTCATACACCTGTGAAATTTAATGAGATGCTGTAATATTTTGTTCTGGTGTAACAGTATTAAAATCTAACTTTTGTTTTAGTTTGAGCAAATTGTTCAGTAACTTAAACATATTCAAATTAAATGAAGCACCCAGCTGTGCCACTGCCTCCAAGCAAATGGGAGGAAATTTGACACCTCCCTCATTCTGCAGAGCTGGAGGAAGAACTTGCACCCAAGGTGACTCCAAAGGCATTTTCCACACCTCTGGGATGCACTGTAGGCTATTTCAGGGTGGATCTGTTGGTTTGCTGAGCCACAGGGACACTCAGGAAGTTCTTCTTTTAGTCCATGTGAATCCAGCCTTAATGTTATTTAATGTTTTGTGGGATACAGGAAATACAGGATATGTTGTCCGGGAAAGGCCTGCCATAGTCTGCACTAGCATGTGGATAGCAGGCCTCTATCCTGAGATATATTCCAGAAAAAGGGCAAGTGCAGAAAGGCTCCTCATGGGTGTTTTTAACACTGGGGAGAAGGCCTAGGCCCTTTCTGCACTTATCGGTGATAGGGTTTAAGGAGCTGCTTAATCCAAATCACAGGCCCCCTGATCTGCACATTAATGCCAATCAAGAAGGCTCCGTTGTCACTGGTCCAGCTTCATCTGCAGCTGATGGAGTCAGATCTGAATTAAGGAGCCCCTTAATCCCGATCTGTTTTAAACCCAATTAACGAGGTCTACATACAGAGTGACAGCCTTGTTCTGGATCATGGGGAGAATACAGATGGCATGCTCCCATGATCCGGACCTACCAGATGTGCTTTTCTCCAGTGTGCCATAGCATCTGCTGAAAAGTACCTCCCCTAGTCTCCAAGGCTAGAAACTGTAGGAACTGTAATTCCTAGACCTTGGAGACATAGGGGAAGGCTGTAAAGTGCATGCCAGGTTCACATCCACAGAAAGTAATGTGCTGGATCAGCACTATCCATGTAGACGGCATTGAACTGGTTCAGTGGCCCCCCAAGTAATCTGGATCAGTGGGACCCACTGATCTGGATTAACAAACGGTAAGTGCAGAAAAGGCTGAAAAGGGTTTGTTTTTTATCCTTGTGGTTATTTTTATCCTTGTGGGCAACAGTTTTAGTAGGAAAATGGCACCTATCATATATCTGCCTCCCTGTTCTAGACAGTTATCACCAAAAGCCATAGAGACAATTCAGCACCAGTTGAACATCTATTAGAATGTGGCAGAGGCCAAAGAAATTAAATGATAACTATCTTTCAAACCTACACCATGAGACGAACAAGCAAAAAGCACAAAATTAGATAAGGACAAGATGCTATGGCTCTTCAATAGCCCTCCCTTCCTGTACTTTGTTGGAAGAACCAAGTTACAGCTGTCTCCTCTGATTAGAAGCTAGGACTGTCCCTCACATTTATAAAAGGTTCCCTTCTCTTCTCACCTTGGCAGTTTTCTTATATCACAAGCTTAAGGGGGAAAGTCTTGGGTTTTATAGAAATGCTGTCAAACAGTTTTATTGATTTCTGTATTTGACAGAAACAAGTCTAAGGTCTAATTTAAATTCCAACAGGTGTTTATTTAATCTGTTTTAAAGCCAAATAATCCTGAAACTGATTGCCAATGGGGATGATGAGGATCCAAACAATTTCACTTGATTGGGGGTGGGAACAGTGAGGATCCAAATCGTTTTTAAACAGTTTTAAGTGGTAATGGGAATGCAACCCTAGAGTCTTTTTGCTCTTTACCTGATCAGGAAGGCTATGAATGCATGCCATGGTGCAGCCCCCATACTAGAGCAGATCAGCCAAAGTGTGTGAGACTAGCCTAATTCTACATAGCTGTAGAAGTACACCAGCCAGCATCTCTGAGCTTAACTTCTCTGGGATACTGAGAGAATTTAAGTGCAAAAAAAGGTCCCTGTTTCTGGATTTGCTTCAACACTCCTACTTAATTGCATATATTTCCTTTTTAATTACTTAGGTTTAAATTTTGAAGAGTAAAACAGTAGCAAATATTAAACTGTTATAGCATGCTCAAAGAGTTGTGCTCTTGAGTAGACGCGGTTTGTAATAATAGTTGCTAAAAATATTACTGTAATTGCAGCTGTAAGTGTAGATTTTACCTACATTAATTTTCTTAAATTTGTCTGGGAAATTATTGTCTTAAAATGGAGGAAAGACAGAGAAATGTGATTAGCAAATCAAATTGACAAGGGGAAGTATTTTTTCACTTAGAGGGCAATCAGTCTATGGAATTTATTACCAGAAGAGGTGGTGAGATCAATTCAATAGCTCTAAGAAAGGGTTAGATAAATCCATAGAGGACAGATATATCAAGAGATTCTAGAACAGATATCCAGGTACTGCTTTCCAGCTATTTGCAGAGAATTGAGAGCAGGTGAGACAGGATGGTGGACTAGATGGGCCGAGAACGGATCCAGCAGGGTTCCTCTTATGTTTTTATGTAAATATTTTGTGTTTTCTCTGCGTATGACTCTTAGAGCTATGAAATACATAGCAAGTGATGCTTCTGGGATTTAAACACTGAGATTCAGTCCACATTAATCTATTGTTACTTGGTATTTAGTTACTTGAGACAACAGAATGTAGGAGCTGGCTGAGAAATTTGAATGTGCTTACCCAAGCAGGAGTGTGTAAACTATTGGACACATGTGAAATTGACATTGTACATCCAGTTTCTATTTTGCACAGACTGTCCTGATTTAACATTCACATTCAGCACAGCTAGCAAGAGCATTGCTCAAAACCAGTTTTTATTTTCTGAGTTCAGGGAGCAGCAGGAAACCTGGTTATTCTATTCAGATTCCATTGATTTTAGACTCATATCAACTTGAACTTAAGTGGCAGTAACAACTGGGCTTTGCTGAGCCAATCTCTGATTTTATTACCTGGATCTTGTATCACCTGGAACTAATGCTATATAGATTCTCTTAAATCAGGCTCAGCTGAATTTCCTCCTAAATCAAATAAATATCATACAACAAAATGAAAACCTAAACTACTGAGGTTACAATATAGAAGAGATGGCAGAAGGACCTGGAATAGAGGATCTTTAATGGCTGCATTGAAGTGGCAATTACACAGGTGGTGTCTGCCTCACAAGCTACACTTGCTGAAATTGCCTCTCCCATACAAGTGTTAAAGATGTAGAGCACTCCTGTCCCCCTTTCAGTATGGTAACACTACAGACTACAGAGTCGATAGAATTGCATACTGCAGCTTGAGGACAAATAACAGATTGTTGAGTTTTCTGCATGTAAAGAATAATAACATTTTGGTTAAACTATTTTAGACTACTTGTCACTGTTCTAGGGGTTGTTATTACTGTTAAGCCATGTTTCATAGTTCTGCTTTGACGTTCAGCTTTTGGATGTGGTCAAGAGGATATGAGTGCTAGAAGAGTCAAACACAGCTGGTTTCATTGGACTCTTCTAGCAGTCATATCCTCTAAAGATGGATATTGTAAAGATATTTGAAAGCTTAGGCTCGAAGCAGAACTACGGAACATAGTATAGCAATCCCAAAATTGTGACAAGTGAGATGAAAACTGGCCATGGAAGCCTCACCCCTTTCTGCATTAGTTTTTCCACCTTATATTCCAGAACAGGAACCTGCTAGCCACATGCTAGTACAGACAACAGTAAGCCCCTAGCAGGGCCTGCCATATTGTGCACTAGTGTATGGATGGCAGGTCCCTGTTCCAGGATATAACCTAAGGATCAGTGCAGAAAGGGTCCTCCATTTTTCCAGTGTTTTAGACTAGCATTCTCTCTTAAATGGTGGAATAGATTAACAGTTAGCACTTCTTCTTTTTTTACGTAAAGGACCATTATTGGGTGTTTTTCCACTGTCACTAAAAGTACCCATTAAGTACCCATTAATGGCATTTTTGTACCCATTAAGGGGTATTTAATGGGTACTTCTAGTGACAGTGGAAAAACACCCATTATTATTTCTACTCTTGACTTTCTAAGTAGCTTTTTAGATCCAAATCCTCATGGACACATATGCATAAAATGTAAGATCTATTATATGCATCCTGTTGATATACAGTTATTATGAGAAAATGGTTCTTCTGAATTCTACAAGACATTTCTTAAGAAAATAAAGTTGTCTGTATTGAAAGGGTAGGGGAAGTAAAAGTCAACCAGAAGAAAGTTGTAACTGTTAAGAGGAACAAGAGTTCTTTTGAGTCAAGGTATAGATATTTGGCAAAATACCTGAAGCTTTTCTCCAGTGTGTGTCTTTGATAATGTTTAAATGAAATATCGACCAACACTTCTTACATCAGTAAGAAAAAATAGATAAAACAACTTCATTGATATGTGTAGTTGGGGCATCATAAAATAAAATGGGACAACAACAGAGTAAAATCTAGTTGGACCAACCTCCAGGCCTTCAAGCATCTGCTGTCGAAAAGAGATTGCTCCCTAAACAGTCTTCTTTCTTGCTTTTAACCAGTATAGCAATAGCATTAATGTACAACTGTTCTGTCATGTGGAGTACCATCTAAGCAGTAATACATATAGTGGCTGTGCCAGGTTATCTAATCCCTCTCTCTGTGTGTCCAAAAATAGCTTGAATTTGTTTTTTTGCTTTTTTGCTTTTTTTTTAAATATAAGGGAGCCTCAACATTCTCAGGGATTCTGTTCTCAGATATCTTTATGAAAATTAGAAGTCTGGCATCTCTCTCACACACCTCCTTTCCTTCTAGGATCTTTGGATGATACCCTTCCCCATTCACAGGTAACAGAGATGCATGAATGGTGAAACATCAAAGAACAGTTGTTCTCTGCAGTGTCTCTGAGTATTTTCATAACAGACTTTCAGAAACTGCTATACTATCTTGTAGTCAGTAAATCCCAATACTGCAGTATACATTTTCTCTTGAGTAAGAAGAGTACTTCTGCAATTCTGCAGGATTATAAAAGATCTGCCAGATATTATTTTTGGAAAGGCAGTATCCATAATGAGGATGTTGATGTGAACACTAATATCATTATCACTGTCTTGCTCCTGTCTTGATGTTCGCCTTAGGACATAGGCCAAAAGGAACCAATCCTTTAGCTTGACATAAGGGAAGCCATTTCAGGAAATTAAAAAGTTTTTTCTGCTGTGTTAGTGATGGGTGAGGGAAGAGAAATAGTTAAGCAAAAGGAGACAAGCCCACCCCATGCCCAGGGGAGCTAACCACAAAGAAGGCTAACCTACCACAGGAATTGGAAGATTGGCTAACCACTAGGAGTAAGTCCCTTGTGTTACAAATAGCCATGCATAGAAGAAGAGTTGACTTTTCTACTCCACTTTTCTCACCCATTTAAGGGGACTCAAATCTGTTGACAAAGCTTTCTATTCTTATCCCCACAACAGAACACCCTGTGAGGTAGGTGGGGCTATGAATGCTCAGAGGAGAGCTGTGACTAGCCCAAGGTCACCCAGCTGACTTCATGGAGGAGGGCAGAATCAAACCCAGTATTCCCAGATAAGAGTCTGGCTCCTTAGCCACTATACCAAACTGGCTCACTAGAAGGGATCAAAAGTGAACTTTAGTAAACTTTATCATGACACAAGGCCTAAAACATCCCCCCCACCCCGCATAGGAGAGCTTCATTCCTCCTTTAGTCTTTTAATTAGATGCACATTTGCTCAGTCAAGTCTGACAGATGTAAGCAAGGAGGGAAAATTGAATGAATCTATTAGATACAAGGTGTAGCACATAGGTATGAATTTTGTGTAAAAGGGACTGCTTTTATGCAGGTGTTTTGCAAAAAGCTTGACTGGTACTCAGTACTGTAACTTTTGCCCCTTGGGTGACTCCTGATGTGACTGTGCATGCTCAGAGCATCATTGATGCCAGCATACACACAGTCACTCAGGGTGCCATGACTAAAATGGCAGCACCCTGTGGAGGATCAGATACACAGCTGGATCTAGGTAAGTGTCCAGTTGAGTGGGGCTTAGGCTATCATGTTCTAGTGTACCCTAGCGTGAATGTTAGTACACCTTAGTCTCTTCTGCATCTTTCTTGTCCAGTGGATGGGAAGGCAAGTGCAGAAATGCCCCACGTTTCCTCACACCCATAACCTGGAGGCTGTTTCTCCACTTACCTCCTTAAATCTAGATTAAGGTGATCTGGAACTTTGGGATCCAGTCCTTTCTGAATCAGGTTTGGATCACCATGAAGACCCCATGTGTCTGCACAGGGGTGTTTAGCACCCAGTAGTAATGGGTACTAAACAGGGCTGCCATGTGGATGCTGCAGCATGCTTCCAGAGTCCCCAATTAGGCCAAAGGAGGAAGTTCCCCCGGTCGTGTAGCATGATTGGCCCACATATGTGTCACTCAGGGGTTGCTTCTGCCAGGCCTGCCTCTGGACCCTATAAGCCAGCAGGTGTGTGGAAGCACACATTGTGATTTGGTCTTTGTGGGGGAAGACCAGATTGAAGATACCATTAAAGAGGTCCTCCAGTAATCTGGATCTAAGGTGTAAAGGCCGCCTCTCCACCCTTACCTATTTCATATATATATTTATCTTTATTTGGTAGTGTGGTAGCGTTGTGTTTACTTGTGAATCAAACTCTGATATTTCCTTCCAAGAGGCGCACCTTTCATATCCTTTTTCCTACTCTTTGGCTTGATAATAATGTTGCCTCCCTTCTGATGCTGCAGCAGACAGCACCCTGCCCCCACTCTGCCAAGCTCCAGCAGTGGGTTGGATACAGTTACTGTTCAGAACTCTGGCCCTATTTGGCTCCCTTTATAAACAGAACTCCACGAAGCTTCTTTGAAACAACAAGAACATGTGTTTATTGAATACAGTTAAGTCTCAAGACAGCTTCTTCTTCAAGTTACACTTTCAGCTTCTGTTGTCAAACAGTTCAGTCCCTAACTTTCACACTCAGTTCAAAGACTCTTAAACTTCTTGAGTAAACTCTCAACCAGTACAATATGTGTTTGCTTGCCCTAATATTTTCACCAGCAACATCAAACACGTATTAACAGACTCAGGACCCCAATTCCCAGCTTCCCTCAGGACAGCTAACGGCCTGTTTCTCCCCTTCGTTAACCTCCCAGATTAACGACCCCAGGCAGAGAACAGAAATTGTTCCCTCAGGCCCCCTTAAATATGGGCCTGGCTGGCTAGCTTCGCTCTTATTGGCTGAGCTCCGCCTGGATGCAAATTCAACTCCTCCCCTTGGAGTGCTCAACTAGCCCCTCCCTTAGGCTACTTACCCTTGTGAAAATACACTTTGGCGACACTTTTAAGCGTCTGGACTTACCGTGTTCGCCACACTTTGCATTTTAAACTAAAAAACATACTTTTGGGATTGAGGGGTCCTAGCGGGCATCACAACCCCTTTTACCGCGGAGGAAATAAATAAATAAAAATAAATATTTATTTTTATTTATTTATTTTTTTAAAAACTACTATGCATCAACATCAACAAATTCAGTCAACCAAATCCCCTTGTGCCCCCACAGTTATTCACAAAGTCTCTTTCAGCCTTTACTGCTGCTCTTAGTCTGTTGGTCAGCCTGCTGTGTGAGCGTTTTCAGCTCAGTCCGGCGCTGTTTCTGATCGGTCCTGGATCTTCCTCGGCTCTGGGTTGGTTGCCTTCTCACGCGTCTGGTGCCTGTGGTCACCTGCTGGATCATTGGCTGATGTTCTTTGCAGGGCACATCTTCTTGCAGTTCTAAATTCACCAAGCGTCTTCTGTAAAATTAGTGTCCTGTGCAAAAGCTGATCATTGTTCCTACGACTGAAGATTGCTCCTTGCACTTCAACTCTTATTAGATATGGGAGCGTATCAACTTTTCCAGTGCTGTCTTCCAGAGGTTTAGCAATTGTTGGCTTTTCACAGTTAAGTTTGGTTTGCTTTAGTTGGTCTTTTGATGTTCCACTTAGCAATTCTTCGCTTTTTAGTGGTTCAACCAGAATTTCAGCCACTGTCTGCTCGAGAATATACTCTAATTTCTTTACTAATGATTTCTTCTCCTTGCCTATTGTAACTGATTCAGTGCTAGTCATTATAGGTCTTTGATTGACAACCTCTGTTGACAGTTTAGGCTTTGGTTGTTTTCCATACACATTAATTTCAAACTGCTCCAAACTTCTTGCACTCTTTTGATCAAGTTGCCTTTTCATGCCCATTTCAGATTCCTTGCCTATTTTTTCAGTAGGTAACGGTCTAACTGAATGCTCTGGGCTCGGGTGAACATCGATTTTCACTTTCACTCCTTTTCTTACTGAATCAACATGGCTTTTGGTTACTTTTTCTGGGAATATCTTTTCTTCTTCCACTGTTGTAACAGTCCTTGTTTTGAAATCTCTTGCTCCAATTTTCTTATCTTCTATATTGTCTGCTTTTACTTTCAGCAGCTGAACAGGTTCTGTTTCTTCAGTTTTATCTTTGCTAACTGTAAATTCAAATCCAATAAACTTAATCTCTTTTAAGAACCCAACATCATTTGCTGTAGCTTTCTTAGGCTGTTCCTGCTCCTCTACTATTTCTTCTATAGATGGCGACTGTTTTTCGGCACCCTGGGGTTCTCCCTTTTCAACATCTGCACAGACTTCATCAATAGTGTCTGCTGGACTACTGAGTCCACAAAGGTCACCTTTCTTATTGTCAGACAATATATTACTCTGAATCTTGTTGTTAACTTCTAGGAGAACTTTGGTTACAGCTCCCCCCAATAGTTCAGTGTTATTCTCTTCGCACATCGTGCTGCTTTGAGACAAAAGCCTTTCGTCTGTTGCCACATCTTCCGCATCATTGTCACTGAATAAAGATTCTATATCACCTAGCTGTAGGGCTTGGTTTAAGATACAGTCTTCCTCCAGCAATTGGCTATTTTCAATCATTTGTTTCCCCAGCTCACTTTCCACAAGGTCTTCCCCACTAAGATCAACCCTTTTGAATAACTCTTGTAGGGTTGGATCTGTTCTTTGATCCTGCTTAAACTGTTGTCTAGTGGTACTACTGAGGTCTACTGCCTCCACAGGCAAGATATTTTGTAGCGCTTCTTCTTCTGCCTGCTGGCAATCTGGCTCTTGGAAGCTCTCAATAACAGGCTCTGCAATAACCTTTTGTATTTCATCTTTCCCTTTTAATTCAATCTCTTTAGCTAAGTTGTTCCCAATCAGCACTGGAGTCGGTATATCATCCATTATGGCAAATTCATGTATTCCTGTCCATTCCCTTGTGGTCACTTTCACTTTGGCTATTTGTGCTTCGATAATCGGTCCGCCTAGCCCTCTCAGTTTTATCACAGCTCCCTCTACAACTTCATGAGGTTGTACAAGATTACTTCTTATAATTGAAGCCGATGAACCAGTATCTCTTAGGCAATGAAACTTCTGCCCTCTTATCTCTACTTCCCATAAATATTCAGGATCCGGGGCATTGTGAACACTTATGCACATAACGGGTCTGCATACTGAATCCCAACAACCATCTGGTTCTTCATTTGCCTCAGCCTGGTGGCCATTTTGTTTTCCAATCACCTCGGCTTCAGTTGGGCGGCCATTTTGTTTCTCATTCGCCTTTTTTCCCTCAGCTACATTAACATTTTTTATTACAGGGCTTTCCTTGTGTCTTTGTATGTAATAACTGGTATGGACATCACTTTTTCTATCTCTGCCATCGGCTTTGGGCTTAGTGCACTGGTACTTTAAATGTCCTTTTTGTAAACAATTATAACATGTTACATCTTTACTGCTCAGTGTTTGACTCTTCTCTTTAGCATACTCATTGTGTCCCTCCTGTCGTGATACTTTTTCTTTATGTAATGGACCCTTTGTCTCCCTTATACAATCACTGCTTCTCTTATACGGTTTATTCATAGTGTTATGTGAGCCCGATTTTAAGAAACAATCCTCCCTGGCCTGCATCATCATATCAGTCCATGCTGCAGCCTCGTCCACTTTTCTAAACTGCTTATCAGGCAATAGCCACTTTATTTGGCTCGGGACAAGCTCATAAAAACGCTCAAGAGCGATGAGTTCTCGTAGTTCTTCAAAACTCTGCACCTTTTCTTCTCTAAGCCATTCCAAAAGGTGTCGCTTAATATTTGATGCCACCTGAGCATAAGTTTCATCTCCTTTCTTTGTGATCGATCTAAAAGCTTTTCTATAATACTCTGCCGTGAGTTTGCACCGCTGCTTGACCAGCTCTTTAAATTTCGGGTAAGATGAAGCATCTTCATCACTCAATTCTGAATAGATTTGTAACAACAGCCCCGATAAACATGGTCTCAAGCAAGCCATATGTTTATCTGCTGGTAATTCCAGCTCTGTACAAGTTCTCTCGAACGCATGGAGGAAAGCTTGTACATCGTCCCCTTGCGAAAACTTTTGAAATCTTTTCATATCAATTTTATCTTGTCTATCTATAACTCTTGGTTGTTGCTGTTCCCCTTGGGAGCCCTTTAACCTGGCCATAGCCAATTCATGTTCCCTTTGCTCACGGGCCATCTGCATTTCCTTCTCTCTTTCTCTTTCTCTTTCCTCTCTGGCTTTTTCTCTCTCCTCTCTTGCTAACTGCATTTCAATCTCCTTTTGTCTAATTTCCATCTCTTTTTGTCTAATTTCCATCTCTTTCATCTCTTTCTCATGAGCAAGCCTAATCCTCAATATTTCTGGATTTTCGTGAGCAGCTATCACGGGGTGTTCAACATCTTCCCCATCTCCCAATCCAGGGTTTACCCTTCTAGCTCTGGTTTCCATTTTGCTTTAATATATTCACTTGTTTACTTATAGTTTTACAGCAGATTTGCTACTTTACCCTCTTTGTTTACCTCACAAAATCTGCCTTTTCCTTTGTGTATTGTGTTGTACACAAGTTAGCAGCTTAGATTAGGTGCTTCTACATATACCTTTAAGCTGTTACCTCGAAACACCTATCGTGACTGCTTTTTTAACAATATTATCAAGTATGGCTTTTACCATCAATGTCCAGTGGTGTTGCTACCAATCACCCAAAGTTGTATACCTCGCAACGACCACCTGTTGCTTTCAAGTCAATATCCCTACCTTACCCTCGTTCTTTTACCTCAGGATATTGACTCTAATTGACTTTAAAAGTCAAAATTCAACAACTTTTACTTCAGAAAGTTCTGCTTAATACTGGATTACTCGAATCCCACCGCTTGCCACCAGTTGTAAAGGCCGCCTCTCCACCCTTACCTATTTCATATATATATTTATCTTTATTTGGTAGTGTGGTAGCGTTGTGTTTACTTGTGAATCAAACTCTGATATTTCCTTCCAAGAGGCGCACCTTTCATATCCTTTTTCCTACTCTTTGGCTTGATAATAATGTTGCCTCCCTTCTGATGCTGCAGCAGACAGCACCCTGCCCCCACTCTGCCAAGCTCCAGCAGTGGGTTGGATACAGTTACTGTTCAGAACTCTGGCCCTATTTGGCTCCCTTTATAAACAGAACTCCACGAAGCTTCTTTGAAACAACAAGAACATGTGTTTATTGAATACAGTTAAGTCTCAAGACAGCTTCTTCTTCAAGTTACACTTTCAGCTTCTGTTGTCAAACAGTTCAGTCCCTAACTTTCACACTCAGTTCAAAGACTCTTAAACTTCTTGAGTAAACTCTCAACCAGTACAATATGTGTTTGCTTGCCCTAATATTTTCACCAGCAACATCAAACACGTATTAACAGACTCAGGACCCCAATTCCCAGCTTCCCTCAGGACAGCTAACGGCCCGTTTCTCCCCTTCGTTAACCTCCCAGATTAACGACCCCAGGCAGAGAACAGAAATTGTTCCCTCAGGCCCCCTTAAATATGGGCCTGGCTGGCTAGCTTCGCTCTTATTGGCTGAGCTCCGCCTGGATGCAAATTCAACTCCTCCCCTTGGAGTGCTCAACTAGCCCCTCCCTTAGGCTACTTACCCTTGTGAAAATACACTTTGGCGACACTTTTAAGCGTCTGGACTTACCGTGTTCGCCACACTTTGCATTTTAAACTAAAAAACATACTTTTGGGATTGAGGGGTCCTAGCGGGCATCACATAAGGGTCCAAAGACCCCATTAGGAACAGAATCCAGAGGTGTTTGTGCAGATGATGAGGTCCTCATGGGGTCTTCCATGCGGAAGGTAAGTGGCAGTTCTCGGGTTCCTAATGGGGTTTTCAGGGCCTGTGCAGAAATGGCCGGAGATAGAGCAACTCCCTGGAGAGTGAGCAATTTAATCTTTGGAATATCCCAAGAAGAAAATCAGAACAAATCACTCTTGTATCCATCAAGAAATCTGCATGGATATGTCCTTGCAACCCCCAGCAGTTGGTCATGATTCTAGAGGTACTAAGTGACAATCCTTGATGGTGGAAAATGAGGAAGTGTCACTCTTAAAGAAATGAGATGATATCAGATGAACGCTTCCAAGGTACCCTAGGAAGGGATCATTGGTTACAAATAATAGCTTTAAAAAATTTCATGAGAAGACACAATATACAGCAAGTGATGACACACCCATTGAAGGGGCTGGAAGAAGTAATAGAAAGCAGATTAAAAGCTAGAAGAGGTATTTGTGCCAGAATATACAAGCTATTAGTGAATGATACAGACCATAGTTTGTATCTGACGGATATATGGAAGATGGACTTCCAAATAGATCAGAAGGTTATGAGGTTGAAAGTTAAGGAAATTAACAAATTACAATATATTAAGATTAAAGAGTTGAATATGAAGATTTTATATAGATGGTACAGGACCCCGATCCAGCTGTCTCATATGATTCCATCCTTTTCATCCTCCTGTTGGCACTCATGTGACAACAGGGGAACGTACTTCCACATGTGGTGGACATGTAATGAAGTAGCAAAATTTTGGGATGAAGTAATGCTGGAAATGCAAAACGTTTTTGGAATTAATGTAAGGCCCCATCCGGGATTGTGTCTCTTGCAAGTTTACAAAGATCATTCAACATCGGTTGCAGATAAATACATAGTAGACAGAATGTTATGGGCAGTCTTATTAGTTATAGCTGCGGGTTGGAAAGACAAAACAAAATGGTCTCATGAGAGGTGGTATAGTAACATTCTTGATATATATAAATTTGATGCCCTTAGACACCAGCGGCTCTTCTACTCTGGAGAAAGTCATCGCCTGGATTTACAAAAAGCTTGGAACAAATTATGTACAGCTTTTATTAATGACATCTTACCTACGGAAATGAAAGGAGGACTACTGAAATTGTGGACATATTTACCCGTGACCTCTGAGGCATAAAGGAGGGAGGGTAGGGTTGACTATGTGGACTTAATGTGTAACTGAGATGTGAGAAATATGGGGTGTTTTCTTTCTGTTTGTATTCTTTCTTTTCTTCATAAAAGCATTAAATAAAAATGTTAAAAAAGAAACTCTTCACAGCAAACACTGTACCCTGATTAGCTAAGTCCATGGTTATGCTGCAGTTGTCTGAATCTGAATGTAGCTGTTATAAATGCAAACATTTATCAGCTTCTAGTGTTCTCCAAGTAACATTTCACATGGAAGTAGTTTCACATTCATTTCCTGCATGTAAATAATCAATGGCTCCTAGAATGGATACCTAAGTATTGATTCCAGGTTGGAGTCCAGTTGCAGGGAGTTGCTCACAGGTGAAGCCTTTGCCCTTGTCTTCTGCTTGAGTATGCCCAGAAGCACTTGGTGGCCCATAGCTTGAAACCAGATCCTGGAGCAAATGGGTTGCAGCACTTTCCAGAAGTGCTTCTCTTATGTTCTTAATTGTAGAGGTATCGTGACACTAACTTGTAATACAGGTGTGCCACCACATCCATGGGAGATACATCCCAGCAGCTTCTACAGGGAATAACAAAATCCACAGATAATACAAACAGGTTTACTATTCTTTATAAACTGTTATTTTCCACTGGGGTCAACCATGGTTGAGTGGATCAGCAGGTAGCAGATGGGGGTGTGTGCCTTTTTATTTCCCCCCTGTGGTCAACCACGGTTGAGTGGATCAGCAGATAAAGAATCAGTGGATATGGGGGCATGCCTATACTAATACTTATATTAATAAAAATAAGCACATATTTGAGGGTGGTTTTGGGGGGGGTAGATATATGCAATTAAAAAAAGTCTAGCCATGATCTAGTTTAGCAATGAAAGTGATGAAATATGTGAGTAGAGTCACCAGTGTTTTCTCTTAAGCGCCCCCAACTTTCACTAGAAGGATATACAGTAGGCATTTAGCCAGAATTCAAGATCCTCTGATACTACATGTGATATTCTTTTTTCTCCCCCCACCACAATGAATAATAGTACAGCATTGAAATTTTCATGCCTAATTAACAAGCACATCATAAAGAGATTCTGCTCCTCCACCTACTGAGACCAGCAGGTATTGACAAGAAAGGCATGTAAACGCTGCAGATGGCTGCCGCTCTGCTTACAGTAGCAGAAAAACATATTCTTTTCAACATTCCCAGGGGTGGGTGGGTCAGCTTTGTATATTAAGACTGCAACTTCTGTAGCTGTTTGTTTGAAAATGAGCCCTATGTCATCAGCTCCTCAAAACAGCCTGTATTTTAAAAAGTAGTAAATTACAAGAAAGATCTACATGTGGAAAAAAATAAACGTTCATTGAAAATCTCTGTGAATATAGTATGTATTTTTAATTTTGCCATTGTACAAATTATTTTTTCATGCGTCATAGCTCTACCCTTGAAGCCATCATTTCCCCATGCCAGCAAGATTCTTTCCTGCCTACCTCAGTTGAAATTTTAATTGGCCTACCAAAAGTTTCTCATGGGTAAAAAAAGAACACAATTTTTGTATTCCAGCAGTCTTTCTTAGTCTTGATCTGCCACTGTATCAAGCACTGGAAGAGGGGGAAATATAAAAATATTTATTTTCCTTTTAATTGACATGTTTATTGAAAATGTCTCTTGGACTGCATCCAGATGATGAAAACTGCACATTCATATCACTGGCCAACTGGGCCTGCAGTCAGCCTTTGAAACAGGAAACCTATCTTTAAAACCTGGATTTCAGTTCTGAGGTGGGTTTCACCCTCTTGTGCCAATGCTGTCTAGGGACAACTAAAACTTCACCCAGGCAGCATTTACTTAATCTGCATTATTTGGATAACCCAAAATAAAACATGGATTATCTAGAATAAAATGTGTCTGGGTGTGCTTTACTCTGGATTATCCAAATAATGTGGATTAAGAAAGCGCTGTCTGGATGAAGCTTAAGTTAAATGGTGATTTAGGCTGCATTCCTACATCAGTTACTTATTCAAACATGTTTGAATATTTTGGAATAAAGCACAGATATTCCATAATATCCATGCTTTATTCCAGAATATCCAAATAAAGCAGCATTACTGAGAGAAGCCCAGAATCTTCACAGTTGTGAAATTTTTGTTCCACAGCTTCTAAGACTCTGGTTGAGTCCAGACATTGCTTACTTATTCCACTGTTTTTGGATATTCTGGAATAAAACACTCCAGGGAAAGTCTTATTCTGGAAAATTAAAAAACACTGAAATAAGTGACATCTGGTTGGAGCACTGGATTGGAGGACCTTACCACAAGATGACGCTTTTCCTAACCCATCAA
The DNA here is from genome assembly GCA_023333525.1 of Aspidoscelis tigris stejnegeri. NCBI lineage: Eukaryota > Metazoa > Chordata > Lepidosauria > Squamata > Teiidae > Aspidoscelis > Aspidoscelis tigris. Next base: position 80,595,562 of record JALMGA010000002.1, on the reverse strand, counting down.
GATACATTGCAGCCTCAGTCCTGAGGCCAATTCACACTTTTGGCCCAAAGTTTACAATTAGTCAACATCTGGGCAGGTGCATCTGCACTTACAGGAGGCTCTTACAGCCTACAAACACCCCTTGCCTGCCCGTATGTTGGCTAATTGTAAACTAGCTGTAGTATATGACATTGTGCACCATAAGCAACCCAACCCTCTCCAGTCCCAGCCCAAAGCTTGCCTTATGCTTAAGCCAGAGACCATCTGCACTCTGGCTGGCTGAGGAGGTCATTCAATCTCCCACGCAAGCGTGCTGGTAGCTCACATGACACAACTGTGGCTGCACAGACCATCAGTGTTGCTGTAGCAACAGTGCTGGTACACATGCAGTTGTGCATGGTGCCATGCTCAGGATGGCAGCACCCAGGAGTGCATCAGCCATGCGATCAGTCACGTGGGGCCTTGGCTGTCATTAGTTTCTCATGCACCTTTCCCATCCACGGGATGGGATGGGAAGTGCAAAATCATCCTTTGACAAAGACACATTTAATATATGTTCATTTTTTTAGCCTGTGTGTTACAACAATTCTTGTTCTGGAATAATTCAGTGATGATATTTAACATTTCAGGTTCAAACAAATGAAGTGCTAATATAAAACAGAGGGAATATGTACTGAGATTGTATGTGTGCTCACCAGTGTGTATTTATGCAGGCACACACATGAATAAAGGAAAGAGATAGAAAAGAGGTTCTACCAGTAGAAGTAAATAACCTAAACCTAGATAATCAGAGCAACAGTGCAGTTTGGTTAGGGTTGAGGAAGGTGGTAGATGTGTACAAAACATTTGAAACAGCGGGTACCTCCTTGAAGCAGAGCCTAGTGTCTAGGTGCACCAGCAACCCTTTATGGGACCTCTTGAAGTGGGTGAAGGAACCTTTACCTGGGTACATCTGAGTCTGTTCCTTTCTTTCTGCCCTCCTGGATCTTGTGCAGGTGGAGCAAAGCTCTATAGCATGGTAGGACATGCAAGCACTGTTCTTCTACACTGTACATTTTGGGGCCGTCTGGAGTTTCTCTGAAACCTGCACCAGAAAAGCATGTTGCTGACCTCTTAAGAAATTGTTCATAGTACAAATCTTTAGAAAAATGTTTTATGGGGTGGTAATTAAAAATAATTTATTTATTTAAAAGAATAAGGTCCAAGGAGTAACAACCCAAAAGGAAACTTAGACTGTGCTCAGATGGAGTGAAAAACTTGGCAGACATTCACTCCTACCTGCTAGCTACATTCTGTTCCAAAGACACAGGAAAGCTGGCAGAAGGGGAATTTTCAGGAAAACATTATATGAGCGCTTTGGAATGATGCTTTCAAACTGTGTTGGTTCAAGCCATCCATGGCATTGCATATGTCAGCACAGTGATGGAGCAACTGGCCGTATTTGTAGCCATAAAGCATGGTGCACAACTCTTTCTCCTTTCCTTCCAGGCACTTGTGCAGTGTTCACACATACATTTCAATTCAGTTTCAGTTCACTTTCAGAACAGCAAAGTGATTCAACTTTTCTTCATTTTTTCTTCGGAGGTGGATTTTCTAAAAGAAAACAGCGTATCTTTTTTGCTGTTGTGTTCTTCACTCTGAAAATGAGCTGAAGCTGGTTTAAAAGTTTGGTATAAATGTTTAAATTGAATTAATGTTTAAATCTGTTTAAATTGAATTAATAGTGGCTTCAGTGTAACACATCCTGATATTTTTGTGGAAAGAGCAGAATAGAAATATTAAATAAATAAATACAGGGCGTCACTTCTCCATTTTACTTCACTTCAGTGTGAGTTTACTAGCATTTCTGCTGACCTGTTTGAATACAGCCATCTGGAAACTGAATCCAAGACTTCACTTTTGATTTGAAGGCAGTCTTTTTCTGAGGATGTAAATGTATGTTTATTTTGTGCTACACTGGGCACAGAATTGGTTGGGCTTGAAAGCTAAGATATAGAAATACTTCACAATAATACATCTGAAGGAGACAGGCAGGATGACTGAAAGGCCAGTTGCTGGGATTAGAGAGCAGGTGAGGCTTTGTCCTTATCTTCTGCTTAAGATGATGCCCATAAGCAATTGCTGGGCCACTGTGTGGGACAGGATGCTGGACTAGATGGGCTGTGGCCTGATCCAGCAGGACTTCTCTTAACAGTCCCTTCTTAAAACCAAGTCCAGAAAGCAGGTCTTGATAGACCTTGGTAGAAAAGCAATAGTAAAGGCCACCTAACTTTGTAGCATTGGCTTACCTTTGGGACATCGTCCATACTTTGAGTTCTAACTATCTTCTGGCCTGCCAGGGGTGAGTTGGGCAAATGGCCTTGTGCTAGGTATGCTGGCTTCATGCCCCAAAGGTTGCCAGGGCAATATAAGCACCTAGGTAAGACAAACCTAGTTGGATTGGCATTGGATTGACAAGTCAACTGAAGGCCCAAAGGGTCATGCCATGGGATCTGATTTTCAGGTCTTATTCTAACCTCTTGCCACCATATCCAGAGAGGGGATTGGGCTTCTGCAGGTGGATTCTACCTGCATTCCAGATTCCACAAGGATGTAAAACTGTCCATGGGCTCACACAGTTGACCCCCTGCCCCCAAGGATTCACAAAAGGGGCTAGATGTGGAGAATGCCTGAGGGTCCTATAAGTCATTTGGTTCTAAGGGCACAAAAATCTGAACATAAAAAAGACCTTATGACCATGAATCATGTGAGAAGAGAAAGCAATACGTTTCCTGTTTTGAAACTTGGTAAACACACAGTTTGCATTTCCTGAGGATTTGACATATGGATGCCTTTTAAAATGTGATGAATAGTCAAGACTTATATTCACAGAAAGGAAAGAAAAACACTACAGCTTTGTTCTCCATCTGCTTTTCCTTTTTGAAGTTCTATTGTGAGAATGCACACAGAAGGTGACGTTTACTGCAAGGAGCCTCAGTATAACAGGGGTCCACAATGCCATTGTCTTACTATCCCCTCACATGTTCAGATGCATGCTTTATCACTCAGGAATCACTGCGCATAAAGAAAAATGTGATGCTGTTTCATAAACATCAGAGGTGCTAAATCCACATGTTCACATAGTTCCCCTGTATGGATATTACTGTGAGCCAGTTTGGTTAGTGGTTAGGGAGCCAGATTCTGGGTTTGATTCCATTCTCCTCCATGAAGCCAGCTAGGTAACCTTGAGCTAGTCACAGCTCTCTTCTGTGCTCTCACAGCCCCACCTACCTCACAGGGTGGTCTGTTGTGTGGAGAAGAACAGAAAGCTTTGTCAGCTGCTTTGAGTCCCCTTAAATGAGTAAGAAAAGTGGGTTAGAAAACCCTTCTACTACTATGGTCTCATCCAGTTTCCATATATTTCAGGGGTAATTTGTCTTTTGTTCAGAGCTTGTGTTTTGTTTTGCTTTCAATTTTTTATTTTTGCATCTTTCATTTCAGGACTTACTCTGTTCAAAAGGAGACATTACTCCATGGGATGACATCATGAATTCTCTCTATCTCATGGCAGTTTCTAGAACCACTGTCCATTCCCAACGGTCTCTAGCTACTGCTGCCCCATAAATGCAGGTAAGTGTCATTTCAGTGCAGCTTCCTTGGCTTTCCTAGCATTTACTTGCACAAGAATTAAAAGGAAATATTAATGAAAGCAACTTCTCACAATTATGATTGCATTTTGAAAGTTCCCCAACCCTCTTCAAGGGATGTTACCTTGTTTGTTGAAATTGCCACATATAAAGCAGTCTCAAGCCAGGAATGCTGTCTTAATTCATACTTGGATGGCGGCCATATCTGCAGGTTGGAGTGTCAGTGCAGTTTCATTTCAAGCTGCTACAGCAGGATGCTGATTATGCATGTCACCGTCTGTCTTCCCTTTTGCAGCCATGAAAACAGGATGTGGCCCAATAGCCTGTTGCTCTTGGCTACTCATGTTATAAGCTAATTAGAATCCTATTGTTCAATCTAGTGATTTCTGTAAAATTACCTGATTTGCTCTTATTTTATTTTCTTCTATTCTCATTTGTGTTCTTGAAACAACTTCCATGGATTGTCTGCTTATTTTGCGTAAATGGCTCAAGCAACTAATTAGCACACCATTGTTCTAAATGCTGGCTTGCCTTGTGCTGTGTTCCTCTCGTTGGAACACCGTGCAAACCAAAATATGAATGTGATTTTTCAAAAAATATTGTTTTCTATGTGTATATATGTCTCTTACTTAAACAAGAATGATGTGGGAGTAATGGAGGAACTAAACTGCTCAGTCCAAATGAATACAACAGATTCTGTGGACCAATTTTCATATAAATTAGTGTTGGACACTAAGAGCCTTTCCTCACAGGCTGGTACACCCTACCAGCTAATGTACTAAGGTCCTCTCTTCCACACCAGAATATTGGATACTCCACTCACCATATCAGGATAGAGCATGATCCAGATTGAAAGGCCCTTGATCTGGATCACTTGTAGACCTCAATTTTGAGATCTAATGGAGTTCAACCTAGTCCAGAATACAGATGTACAGAAGGTACCAAATTGCAGTGCCAAATGAATTGTGCAAGGTTTGGGACCAGTACAGGGGTTCATCTGGACAAGCAATGTCTCCATGATGGCACAGTTCCATCACAGTTGTGATTGGGATCACAATTCTGTGATCCCAATTGCAGAATGATAGTGTGAAAAGGTTGCTGGAGTTTCAAAATCTCATGTCACTGCTGATTAATCAGTCATGGAATGGCTGAATAAATTAAAAGTAAGGAAGAGTTTCCATAATCTCATTTATTCCCCATAACTCTCTTCTTACCTGATTATATCAGAAATTTTTGCAAATAATATCAGTTACTGAGGGAGTTTGGGCTGCAGATTCCATAGCTCATGCACAGTGTGACCTTGGAATTAACTGAAAACCCAGAGAAGTTGATTAGAGCAAAAACCCTTTGGGAGTGTTCTGCACTTGCTGTCAGAGAATTCTGAACTACTGTAGAAAAAACCTTAAATAAATACCCGAGTTGATATTATCTAGCTCCAACATCAACAGGTATTTGCAAACAAAATGTTCTACATCTAGAATATAGTTGTGGCTCCACATACCAGTTTAAAGCCTTGAGGAGCACCCTTGTTTTCATGGTTTGGACAAAGCAGCTCACTGTCTTCTCTGTCACCAGCCAGGCCACACTGGCAAGCATTGGTGCCGGGAAGTGAGGACCAGACTTGGCAGCCTTCACATGTTGACCTCTTCAGTTGCCTTGCCCAGGACCTTCTCCCTCTCCTGATCACTTTCCATTATTGTTTGGAAGAGTCATTAGAGATAAAATTTAGGTTTAAGATTACTCTTCTTTTGCATTTGCTTTCTCCACACTTGAAACTAGAGCTTAATCCAGACATCACTTATTCCACATTATTTGGAAAATCCAGAATAAAGCATGGATGATCACGAATAAAATATGTCTGGATGTGCTTTATTCCAATTTATTCAAATAATGCAGAATAAGTAAGTGCTGCCTGGATGAAGCTTGGAAGGAAGGTAACGTGTGGATGGGTGCATGCCAACATCCAAGCTTAATGCAGTGTATGGAGTCCAGTTGTCTCTCTAAGCCAACAGTGTGTTCTTTCTCTCTCACCTCCACTCAGCAACCTAACCCATACATCCCAAGTTTATAAAATCCCAGTAGCTTCTTTACAGCTAGAGTCACATGGTGGGGTCCTACATATTAAAAATCAGTAGCACTCTTGCCCTCCTGCTGCAACCCACAGCTGTTCCAATATCACAACCTCAGAGCACCTTCCACTGTGTTTGGACTAGGCCCTGTTTCAGCATTTGGAGCAAGCAGGAAGCATCTTTCTCTGCAGCAGAAATGTGCAACCATCCCGTCCCCCAGCTGACCACTGGCTTTTCACAGGCAGTGTTCACAAGGGACCTGAAGGTGCACCAGGGTTCCAGAGATCACATGTCCTACTTTCTAATGGTGCACTGGATATATTGGACATATTTGGAATCTGCACAGGCCTTCACTATCCCAGCACCCTTCCAACACAAGCAGTCTTTTAAGAGTGCTTCAATAAGCAGAGTAGGAGTAAGCGCTCAAGTAGTGCTTACTCCTACATGCCTTTGGAGACCATGTTGCTGTTGCACTGTTGCCATTTGAAGAGACCTATTTGCTATCTCCTGAACAGCTTGTATTGTCACCAAACACAGGAAATGGCCCACAAAAATACCTCCTATGCTCAATTCCTTTCCCAGCCATCAACATGATACTTGGGGAATAACAGATCCACCTTGAATAGTATAGTCAGTATTGGGTCAAATTGTGTTTCCTGATCCTGATTTTTCAGAAGGAATTCTGTCCCACACATACTGTACAAAGTCAGTGTTCCAGCTGCAATTCCTGTCTCGCCATGAGGGAGGTTGCTGATTGGACATAGATTTTTTTTCCACTGACCTCCTACTGTAACAGAAATTGAAACACTTTGGATAACTTGATTTTATATTTTGGACATGGAGAAACAGCCTTGCTTGAAAATGCCCAGAAGCAATTGGTGGATCTCTCTGTGAGAGAACTAGATGGGATGTGGCCTGATCCAGCAGGGCTCCTCTTAAGTAAGACATATGGAAAAGTAAAGGGTTTACTTCATCATATTGTTATATGGTTTGAGAGCATGTTAAGTGCTAATTTCTCTTGTCCAAAGAAGCCTCCATCACTGAATAGGACTCAATGAAATGTGTGTGTGTTGGCCTGACACAGTCTTAAAAAGCTAGTACCTGCGCTTTTGCCAGACTGTAGCTCCTTCAAGACGATTTAAGTTTAATAAAGCCAACTCATCTGTTTTATGCTCCCCTGGTAGGGGACATAATGATCTTACTAGCTTTATTAATTTTTTCAATAATATGCTATAATTAAGCACAAGCATCCGTAATTAGTTCTGTAATTAAGATATAATGATTTACTATGTTTATTTATTCATTTAAAAGAAACAGAAGAACATTTGACACTTGGTATGAGTATTATTGGCAATAAAACTCCCTTTATTATAAGGGTGTGAAACACTGTTCGGGATTATTTTAGAGGTCTTGTAACAAATCTGTTGATTGTAGAGAGACTATTGGTAGCTATGCTAGCTAGACATTAGCTGCGTGGAAACAAACTGTGGGGAGTATTGGAATGATGTTTCATTTAAAACAAAATCCCAGCCCAAAGTATTGTGTCATAGATTCTAAATTTATGGATTCATTGAGCATTGTGGAATTGTAACCACAACTGCAGTAGAATTTATGACAATATTAGATGGAATCTGCTATGTTAAATTTAATGTAAAATACTCTATTTGGTGGAGTAATGATTTTTGTGAATTCTTTTCTCAACATGTTTTATTTTTATTTTTTAAAATCATTTCCCTAACCTTGCAATGAAATGTCTATAAAAAGAAAATTCAGCCCAGAGAGTTCCTATATTTATTTATTTTGTTTATTTGTATTTTTATCCCACCCTATACCCAAGGGTCTTGGGGTGGGTTTCAACATATAAAATGAACACATTAAAACCTATATTAAATATATAGTGTATCACTCCTAACTTAGATATTACCTACTACAGTATAAAGAGCTAAGTTGTTATTATTGGGTTTGCATTTGTATCGTATTTTAGCTTTAAAATGAGTCTGGGGCTGTGTCCCCAAGCAATAAAAAGCCTGCTAAAAAGCTTCTTTTGCCTCTGAGCGCCCCCATGCTCGGCTTTTCTTCCAGCACCACAAAAAGAGAAAAATCCATGGGGGAAAAAGTGCCCTTTAAAGAAGACTACCAGAGGACTTTTTGGAAGCTGCGGGTTTTCCTGGCAGCATTTACCATGGGGACACTCCGTGGCAAAAGGGGTGGGGATTGCCGCCTGCACACACAGCCATAAAACATTCAGACATCTCCCAGAACTGCAGCAGCTTCCCTTCCTTTCCCTTTCTAAAGGTCAGAACTTTCAAAGAGCCAGAATTGTGGAGAATTGCATCATTGTTATCAGGTGTGAAGTGGGTGGATTGCTACAGTGTAACGGCTGCTGTATGGGGTGGATTTTGATGGTGATCAGAGGGAAAGTGTTGGGAGTGAATGACCGAACAATCATATGGCCGATGGCTGCAGCCGCTGCCTTTGCTGGCATGGGAAGCCATTTCGGGGGGCGGAGATCTGGGAGATGAACAGAGAACTGATGGCTATTTTTCCTTTGACTTGTCGGGGGTTTCTTCCTGGTTGTGGCTTGTGGTTGTGGTTGTGGCGCAGTCCCTCCCCGTTCCCGCCAACACCCTATCAAAAAGAGGAGGGAGAAAAAAATGTGGGCAAAGAAAACACGCTTCCTTGGGGACGGTAGGTGCGTTTTAAATTCGTGTTTTGCTGAGCATCATGCGGACGCTTATTCCGGAATTGAACAGCACTTTTAAAGTCCGCTGGAATAGAGGGACGGTAGAGGGAAACTAGAGAGGCAAATAAGTTGCTCGGGGATGTAGCCTGGGTGTACTTTATTTGAGATTATCCAAATAATGCAGATTTAGTCAATGCTGTCTAGTTGAAGCTCAAATCACCTGTTAGGGAATTCATTTGGTAACATATGATTTTCCCTGTATAAGTGTTTCTATAATACATTTTTTAAAACAACCAAAATGCTTATTTTATTGCAGTATTTTTATTCGATACATCTTACAAAAAAGTGGTTTAACAGGTATTCTTACATGTTGCTATTTTGTTCACCTGCTTGCTTCCTCTTTTCTGCTAGGTATACCCTTATGATATATTTTCAGGTCTGCTTTGGTTCATTCCTCCTCTAGGGGATGCATCAAACATATTTGTATTATATGCACAGCATACAGGCCTGTGCTCACTGAAACTGGACCAAAACTGTATTAAAACTTAAGTGTTGATGCAGCCAAAGAGTTTTCCAAAGAGGCTTCCCTTCCATGTTTATGGCTTATGTACAGGATTAAAAAAAAAGTTTTTTCTGTCCTGCACCAGCTTGGCTTTACGATAGCCCATAACAGGAATCATAACAGGCCATGGGACATCAAATCACCATCACCACAGCTGCATAGCCCCACCCCTTTTTGGCTGCAGAGCCACCTGGGAAAAGCCAAGAAATGGAGATGTATAATGAAAGCAGGTTGAATGCTATATATATTCCATGGATATATGAGTGAATAGATGCATGGATATATAAAAATAATATGGATGAATATAAAACCAGAGCAGTAGCATACTAAGGATAAGAGAGAGAATGATGTCAAACACATGGCAGGCATAACAGGAATAGGCATATGATATCACCTTGTTGCTTTAAACCAATTGGAAGATACGTCTATTACTGGTGTCAAGTTGACCTGGTTCTCATAACAATCTCTATTTCACATATTATTACAAGATTATTATGTCTACATTTTAGCAAGGCAGAATAACAGATTAATATACACCTGCTATTTTGTTCAGCATATAGTGGCTTTGGGGCCTAGTGGCCTAATAGTGTGAGCTCTGATCCTGCCAGTACATTTTTACTTGTAAAATGTCCTGACAGTTTATCCATACAAATCCAGCCCTTTTTGTATATGTGGCCAGAAGCATACAGACACACCTTAGCGATGTCCCTACTCTCAGCACTGTTAGCCAGGTCCACATTCTTCATGCTTATATAGTGTCTTTTGTAGGATTGATACATGCAAATTTAATGATCCAAGTTCTTTCACTTATTTCTAACTTTTAATTATATAATGCAATAAAACAACAGTTTACTTTTTAGAAACTACTGGCCCCAGATTAATTAACTGTGTTGCTTTATTTCAGTGCTGCTGTATTACAGATGAGAATTCTATGTGGTAGCTAAGTGATGAAACAATCTTCAAAGATCTTCCAAGCTTAATTAAGAAATGACCAAAAGTAGAACACTGCAAACATGTCAGGTGTATTTTGTGGAATGCTAATCAAGTTCTCATGAGTTCAAGTAATACTTGTGTCACAATCAAGGAATGAAAATCATAAAGGGTTCAGCGTATTTGCTGTACAGCTAGCAAGATGATGTTGAAGCAATTACTTTTTTTTCTCTCCCTTTGCCTTAACCCACAAGAGAAAATCACTTTTTAAGACAAGGAAATCTCTATATTTGGTACAGTAATAGTGGGAATTTGAAGAAAGCAAATGTTTTGTTTTGCATGTTCAGGCTTTTGCAGTAAACTGTCTCACAAAATCTGCAATCAGAACTGACTAGTAAAAGCTGTAATTCAGCTTAATTTTTTTGTGTCATGGAAATTCTTATTTTCATATAAAATGTTGATTTAAACACCAACAACCAGTAATTTTCCATGCTGAAATACACTATGAAATCAGGTTGTAAAGTAGAGCAAGATAGAATCTTCAGAGGGCTTAAACCAAAAACAAGGGACCTTTCCACTCTTCCCATTAGAAAGGGATTGTGCGGGGTCAGGTACTCTTCTGAGTGCCTTCTGTGCTGCCAGCACAGAATGAGAAAGACCAGCCGTCCATTATCACACTGCATCCATAGGCCTGAGGAACACTTTGCTTTCCAGTTATATTAATTCCATTATTCATTGACCAGTTGGCCTAGTATTTAAACATTTTTCACTGTGTTAGTATTTCTCAAGTCTCATTTATTTACTTACTTATTTATATTTCTCTCCCACCCTGTACTTAAAAGGTCTCAGGGCTAAGTAACAACATTCTAAATCAACATATTAAAACAATAACAGTATATATTAAAACAACAGTGCCTGCAAGTGGGAAAAGAAAGTGTTGCTGTTCCATCATGGTATTACAATCAAAATACATAATTATAATGCTACTGGAGATAGGCCCTGTGCTAATTAGTGAAGTTTTTTAATTCAAATAGCAGCAAATAAATATAAAGAAAAAAATTTTTTTCTTTCAATGTGCTTAGTAATTCTTGGAACAATTACCCACCACTTAAGTGAAAAGCCATCCAGAATGAGCCCATTATTATGCTGTGGTACATTCTGCAGCTTACCCTAATCTAATTACTGAGTCTGGTCCTGCACACAGAATTATATAGTTCTGGTGTATTTTGAGGTGTATCTTAGAAAAAGATTATTCTGAGCATTTTCCTCAGTGAGTAAGTGCTGGAATATCTATGATAAAGGATCCATTTATGAAATAAGTCAGTGGTTAAAGCTGAAAGAAGGTCAGGGGCCAGATAGAATTCTTCATGAAGACTTTCTGTTTAAGAAGATATGTAACCATCCTACTTCACACCTGATATGATTCAGCATTTTTTAATCGCTGGAGAAAACAGAAGCAGTAGAGTTGTGGAGGAGAGATGTTGAGCTAATTTCCACAGTACTGTATGTTGGCAAAGGACAAAGTTGGTTTGATGGTGCTCAGTGGTGTAGAATACTGGGTAGATTGTATAGTAGTTTTAAGTCTCAAGCTGAAAGAGAACTGTCTCTTAAAGTACTCCTTTAAGGATGCATCTCCATGGAAGCTAATTTTTTTGCTATTGATGTGATTTTAAAAAATCTGAGTTGTAACTCGCAATAAAGTGTCCCCATGTGGTTTGGGGCAACGTGGATTAAAATCGCACTTTCCTGTCCCCATGGAAACTGCTTTTTGTAAGCCCACATATTTTTCTCTCCCCCCCCCCCACTGAAGCAATGACAGGCTCTTTTCATGTAAAGAACGGGAAAAGCAAACAAGCAATCTCCTTTTTCTTTCACAGCATGTGTGCGTCTGTCTCTTTCCCTCCCTTGTTTCTCCCCCCGTAAACTTCACTCGTGTCTGTCTCTTTCCCTCCTTCCCTTCCTTCTGTTTCTCCTCCCTGTAAACTTCACTCGTGTCTGTCTCTTTCCCTCCTTCCCTCCTTTGTTTCTTCCCCCGTAAACTTCACTCGTGTCTGTCTCTTTCCCTCCTTCCCTTCCTTCTGTTTCTTCTCCCTGTAAACTTCACTCATGTCTGTCTCTTTCCCTCCTTCCCTTCCTTCTGTTTCTCCTCCCTGTAAACTTCACTCGTGTCTGTCTCTTTCCCTCCTTCCCTCCCTTGTTTTTCCACCCCCATAAACTTCACTCATTTTCTCCATGCAATTATCTTCCCCCCACCCCATGCCTGAGCCTGCAATCGCTCAGGCAAGGGCTTCTTTTAGCCCAAACTAGTGCCTGACTAGTCAGCTAAAATCATTAAAAGTGGCTGCTTTCACTCTTCTCACCATTCTAGCGGGGCTCTCTCTCTCACTCACTCACTCCTAATAATGCAGCCTCCAATCATCACAGCTCTGCTTGGGCGCTGAATCAGCTGTCCATACGTGAATGGAGGAAGCTGAATCTGACAGCGGCAAGGAGTGAGTTGCTTTTAGTTTTGCCTCCATGCTCCGAGGAAAATCCACGGTTTTCCCCTAACGGCAGATGTAGTCTTGTTTAAAAGGGGGGTGGGGGGTTTCTGCCACGGATTTTCCTCCTTTACACCTGATGAGGCCCGGAGTAATGCTGTGTATGGAGACACTCTGAGGCAAAGCAAGCTTAAATTCGGAGTAAGAGTACTTTACTGCATTGGTACATTACTCTTGCATGGTTGCACTGTGTAACCAAGTTGAAATGACATTTATGTTGGCACGGTGAGATAGGGACCTATATACACATGTGATGGAGTTGCCTTAAAATCAACAAGTTCTAGATTACTCTGCAAACAGATATAATCAACATCATGCATCAGGACTTGCTCATCTCACTGGCTTTGACTCTTCTTCTTCTATTTAAAAGAGCACATTTAGATCTTAAACTTAAGGACTTAATAAAATTACTATTGACAGAGGCCAAAGCAGAAATATTGCATCATTGGAGAGAGGCTAATGTGTTCTCCTTTGTCCAATGGATCAACTGAATATGAACCATAATACTTAATGATTCGATCTCAGCTCAGAAAACCAAAATGTGATTAGCAGAATAACAAAGTTGGTTTGTGAAGAAATGGTCTCCTCTTACTGAAACGGCTAAGATCGATAAAGATTTATTTATATTTTATTTTATTTAAGAAATTTATATCTAGTCATTCACCAAAAGGTCCCAGGGCAGGTTACAATAAGAAAGAAGAAAATATATATTAAAGCATAAAAATGTAACTCTCCTTCCTGTCCCCACCATGGGTGTGCACAAATGCAATTTTCAAATTCAATTTGTAATGAATCCAATATTCAGAAATCCAAATGTATCCAACTAATGAAAAAACTAATGTCTGGATATTCAATTCAATACAAACGTATTCGTATGTATTTGTACAAATCATTCAGACATTTGTATCTGTACGGGTATATACAGGTATGCATCCCATACACATCCCGTACGAATGCATATGTACCTGTACATATATGAATATCTGAATTATTCATACTAATAATTCACGATATTTGTACTCAAATTTGGAAATCCAAATGTCCAGACATTCAATTTGTATATGAATGTCCGGATTTGCCCAAATTTGTCCGAATAATGAATATTTTGAATATTTGTCCATATCCCCTAGTCCGCACCCTCTCTCCCTACAGGACAGCACTCCAAGGAATCTATTTAAACATCAAAAACCAGGGTTAAAATGACCCAGCTCATCCTATCAATCTTTTCTACATACTCATCTCCTATCCCTATTTCCCCATCTATAACTTGTCTCCAGTTAGTCTAAAACATTCTTTATTCTTTGTTTATTGATATATAACACTTTTTTCCGCATTGTATGTTAAATTCATATTAGTGTTACTTGGAATGTTTTTGAATTAAAAAAAGAAATCACTAATTAGAGAGGTGGCATCCTATCACCCATATTTCTCAGAAGAAAAGCACATCATGAGTTCTCTGATTTTATTCCTTTGGCAGACTGTCCACCTGGTCATTGCATAAAGCAGGGAGGAAAAGAGGTAATTACAAAAGCAGTCTCAATAGCTTTCAGAAAAGATTAGATTCATGAAGGACAGGTGTATAGTGGCTACTAGAATGGATGCTCATGTACCACCTCTAGGTTGGAGAGGCAGAGAGTCCTTTGCAGAGTCAAGAGTAGGTGAAGATTTAGCCTTCATCTTCTGTTTGAGAATGCTAGCCCTCTGTGTCAGACAAGATGTTGGACTAGATGGGCTGTGGCCTGATCCAACAGGGCTTCTCTTAGGTTCTTAAGAAGAATCAGTCAGCGTTTTGTCTAATGAGGTTAAAATATAAAATAGGCTGTGGCAAAGCCCGTCTTCCTAGTTACCTCTTTTCCTGAGGTGTATCAATCCGGGTTTGGCACAAATTGTCTCATGCAAAAAAAGTCTCAGTTTGGTGGACGTATTAGCAAACTGACCTGAGCTTTAAAGGGAGCATACTGTGCTCAGGGACCAGGCTGTTGAGGCCTTGAGGCTAATAATATACTGTAGATGTGATAAATGGTACCTTTTCAATAAGTGAAAATAGTGCATTTATATTGTTTCCTGTAAACTGAATTAGACAGCTTAATGTTAAAAATAACCCTTAAGCTGTAGAGCAAAAGATCCAATAACATGAATACAGCAAAGTTAGATATGCAACAAAAATATTCTCTATAGGCTGTGATGGTCAAAGTTTCCAGAGGCAAATAAAGGCACATTGGTTTTAAAAGCTATGAGTTGCAGCAGTGAGCAGTACAGTGCTATAAATAGACAGTACTGTAGTTTTCTTGCCGTTGAAATAAATTGCTCCTCTAGTGCACAGCCTTTGTAGGCAGCTGTATCACAAATTTATACTCTTTATACATTAGACTTTTCTATTTATGATAGGGTTCTCAACCTAATTTATATGCCCTGAAGGATTTTTTTTTCTTTTTCCTAGTCTCTATAGATACTGTGTCATGAAAAAAGTATTTGCTCCCTTCCTGGTTTTTTCAGTTTTCGTGTATTTGTTAGCACTTAATCAGATCTTCAAACAAAATTTAATAAGAGACAAAGACCAGCTGAGTAAACACAAAATAAAGCTTTCTAAGTGATCATTTCATTTAGTGAAGGAAAATAATTATCCAACACCTCCATCACCCATGTGAAAAAGTAATTGTCCCCCTAAGCTTAATCTCTGGTTATGCCACTTTTAGCAACCAAACACTTACCATAACTGGAGATCAGTCTGTGGATTTTGAACCCACTCTTCTTTTAATTGCTTTAATTCGATCACCACGGAAGACTTTGAGTAGAAATTCGACAGCAGGTGAAGATTTTATTTATTTATTATTTGTATTTCTATCCTACCCTTTACCTGAAGGTCTCAGGGTGGGTACAGTGCTCAAAAATTCCACACATTAAAACAAAACCATATATATTAAAACAGTAATATCTACAATAACATTTAATATCCAGGATGTTAAAACAAACCAAATATATATTAAAAACAGTACTTTGCCTTTGTCTTCTGCTTGAGATGCTCATAAGCAGTAGGAGGGACACTGTGTGAGATGAGATGCTGAACTAGATGGACTGTGGCTCCTCTTATATTCTTCTGTTCTGAGGTTCTGCCACAGAATCTCAATGGGGTTCAAGTCAGGACTTTGACTAGGCAGTTCCTTAACTGGACTTGCTTTTGTGTTTGGGATTGTTGTCTTGCTGTATAACCCAATTGTTGTCTTGAGTTGCATTTGAGCTTCAGTTCATGAACTGATGACTAGACATTCTTCCTCTGGACTTTCTGGTAGAGAGCAGAATTCACGATCCTGTCAGTTGTGACATGTCACCCAGGCCCTGAAGCAGCAAAGCATTCCCACACGATCAGATTACCACCACCATGTTTGATTGTTGGTATGGTGTTCTTTTTGTGGAATGCTATGTTAGCTTTATGCCAGATGCAATGAGATTCATCTCTTCTGAAGGTTTCACCTTCAACTCATCAGTTTATAGACATTATCCAAAAAGGCTTGGGAGTCATCAAGGTGTTTTTTGGCCAATGTGAGACAAATCTTGATGTTAGCTTTGTTTTTTGCCTTGCAACTCTCCCATGTATACAATTTTTCCCCTAATGGTGAAATAAAAAGTACTTAATGGGTACTTTTAGTGACAATGGAAAAACACCCCATGAATGCTGAACTTACCTGAAGCAAATGAGACCTGTAGTTCCTTAGATGTTTGTCTGGGTTCTTTTGTGGCTTCCTGGATGAGTTATTAATGTACTCTTGAGAGAAACGTTGGTTGGCCATCCACTTCCTGGAAGAGTCTGTCCCAAGTTTTCTCCATTTGGAGATAATGGTTTGCTGGAGTCATTGAAAGACTTTCTTTCACATTTCTTCTGGATTTATTTTGATCGCAGCATGGTGTGCTGCTTGTTGAGACCTTTTACTGACCTCCATACTGCTATAAATGATCTATTTAAGTGATGATTGGATTCCACAAGGCTAGTAGAAATCAAACCTGGATGCATTCAGTTTGACTGAACCCAATTATCAATTAAATTTGGTTCACCGGTTAACTGAGAAACCAAGGGTCAGTTCCTTTTTTATCATGGGTGATTGAGGTGTTGGATAACTTTTCCCCTTCAGTAAATAAAATATATTTGAAAGCAGTATTTTGTGTTTACTTAGGTTGTCATCTCATGTTGAATTTAGTTTGAAGATCTGAAACAAATGTGACAAAAATAGAGGAAATCAGAGAACTTTCAAATACTTTTTTATTGCCACTATAGTATCAGCACTCATACAGCCTGTCAGTATTTGTAGAATTGTTGCTGCCTACACAGTAACATAGAGATTCATCTGAAACCCGTAAGCAGTTATATAATAACCAACTGTCATTCAAATAATAATTTATTCTGAAGGTCCTGTGATTATGTTGTTAACATGCATATTTTTAAGTCACTAACAGAATCTCAGTGCAGAATTGCCTGGGTTTGGAGGATGATGTGAACATTGGCAGGATCTACTAAATGCTTTCATGACACTTTGGACCATAGGGATGCAATATCTATATGACATTGACCCAATGATGCACACTCAGTGTTCAGGAAGAGTGTTGCCTCCACATGGACTCCACATAAGTGCTACTATACTGTAATTATTCAACAGCAGAGTGGCTTAAAGAGGTCCTGGAGCTCTTCACTCTGCTCTCCCCTTGTGGTGGCATCGGGACTGACGCCACTCAAGAGGACATTCTGGTCTTCTCAGTTATGTTTCTTGTATTTGAACACAGCAGATGGCCTATATGTTAAAACAAAAACAAAAACCTTCACATCGTAGCTTCAATTATAACAGCAAGGAGAAGGGGTGCTCCTGCCTCCAGCATTAAGACCAAAGCCAGAGATGCCCTGGCTGTGATAGTGATGGGGAAAGAGGATGCAGCTCTTTCTCTTACCTGTCATGGTTAAACTTGGACTATCCCCAGCTTTGATCTTGATGAGAAGGACAACATCACAACACCATATTAAGAATGCCAGAAATTTTAATTTGGAAGGAAGATGTGGAACACTTAAAGCATTCCACTCCCTTCCTGTGCAGATCCTTTCTCTGTCATGATACCTTTAGTTACTTGTCTCTCTTTGCAATGCAGCAGAATAAGTACTTGGTTACAGGGACCCTTTGTTAAGAGAGTGAGAAACCTACACACACATATTTCTGAACTGCCCACCATGGCTGGTGAAAATGGCCAGAACTACAGGGCAACACCTGCCATCCTGATCCCAACTCTATCAAGAAAGACTCGAGGCATCAGCGCAGCTCATCCCATGCTTGAATCTAGTATTGCATTTGGGGCCAGAGCAAGTTGCTGCTGCTGCTGCAGACACAGATCACTTTGGCCATATAAATAAAGCCCAAGACTCCAGTCTAATAATCCAATATAGAGACAGGCAAGACAGAGTGGAGGTTAATATATCAACTGCTTGAGGAATGCAGCTCTGAACTGTGATCATAATCCATGGTTCTGTGCTATTAAGGATCATTGTGACCCCTCTACCTCACCGTTAGTGTAAGGCCCAAGTTATAATGGTTTTGGTTGGGGACAAGCAGTTTGCATAAAGTGAAACAGGAGTTTGGATGGAAATAGCCATAGATACTAGTTGTTCACCAAGCAAATGGAGAGAAATTCATATTCATTTGAATTGATCCCCTTCAAATGTGGTATGATTTTATTTGATATAAATGTATTTGTACAAATTTCTACAAATATCTGATACAAATGCATATGTATCTGATACGTGTATCACATGTATGTGATAATGTATCCTATAACATATCTACTGTGAAAGCATCAAATCTGCCCTGAATCCACTTTGAATTCACTCTCAAACCATGTCAGTTGCACTCTGGATCCATAGCCGATGTCCCTGGCACAGCTGCTTTCTCATCTCCCCGTTTCACAATTGTTCCAAGCATTCATATGAATGCTCCGAAACATTTGTACAAATGTGAATGTCAATGTACGAATATCGTAACATTCTATTTGTATATGAATGTCTGAATTCGTAGAAATTCATGTGAATATCAAATGTTACAAATATTTTTGCACATCCCTAACCCTCACCTATCAAAACTGCAGGAAGGAAATCCCTATTTGATAGCGTTTTGTGCAGCACCCATCTAAAACCTCTGTTTTTCTATTTTTACTGTTGATTTCTTAGTGAAATTATTCCTTATTTGGACAAATTTGTCTCTGAGGTTCACCTTGCATGCTGCTTCCTTGATTTTAACAGAAACATGTACTGATTTGTCATTTTTAAAACCAGGAAGCAGTGTCATTCCCAGCTTGGTTTGTGGCTGAACTAAACTAATTTCCCCACACAATACATATGTCCAGACCATGTCCCATAACAATAGATATGATCGCAACAAACTGAAAACACTTTCTAAAGAGTTTGTAGTTTTTTACTCACTGCTTCTAAAATACCTTCTGATGCTACTTGACTTTATGAAGCAAACATGAGATTAACAATCCAATTTCTACTGTGATACAAGTTCTTCTCTAATCATAAGATGACTCAAAAAGTGTGGAATCCATATTAAGCAGAGTTAATTCAGCATACCAATTCTAATTTTGCAGCATTACAGTTTTAAATAAATGGAAGGAAATCAAATATTATCCAAAGCTCTATGTAAATATTTCAAGAAAGCTATGCTTTAATTCCATAGTATTCTACACTGACAGTCTTAATTCCAAAGGGAAACCATTGACCCATGTTTTTTCAAGGAGGTTACCATTTAAATACAAACAGACTAGTCACATACTAATGGATAATGACCACTGTGACATTTCTGTGTCCATAGTAGGTAGAAGAACTAATCTGTCTCCTTAACTAAAATGTCACATTGAAGAATTTCTCAGCAATCAAGCAGAAATAGCTCGTTTCTCAATACTTTTCCTTACCCTATAAGAAATAGCATGGGAGATAAAATTTTCATCTTTCCTTTTTGTACAGTACAGTGAAAGACATGCACCCCTTTCCTGTGTGTCAGGATTTTTTTAGGGATGAATAAGAAGGTATCAGCTCCAAAACAAAATATGACCCTGCAGTGTCACAGTGAAAGGATTCTTCTCTGTGTGGTCATCACTTTATGATAAGAGGTCACCAACCTTTTGGACACATGGTCAGCAGTTGGAATTTTGGGGGACATATGTTTTGCTCCTCTCCCTCAGGCTCCAAAATTTTGTGAGTTCCATAGTGGTCCTTAGGGACTCTGTTGTGTCTTTAAATGCCACAATCTCTGCTGCACTCAAACAATGACATGCCTTACAGCAAGCTAATTACAGCTGGGTCCGTATCCCTGTTTCAGCTTTTTAGGGAAGGTAGAAGACAACATTAAGTTAGATCCTCCAGCAATTTTTGTCCTAAAATTGCTAAAACTAACTGCTTGAGAAATGAGGGCTTGCTATAGCTGTAAGCAGTTTCAAACAGCACTCAATTGGAATCTTAATTGGAAGCAAATAAGAACATTTTCCAGTTGTCAAATAAAGGAGTTTTACAACAGAAATGGTGGGGCTCTTTTGATGCTGGACCCCATGCAGAGATGGCCTCTGTGGGTCAGGATCATGGGAGGTTTTTTCTATTGACTTCAACTACCATCAAGGCACATGTCTCTTCAAGCAGAGACTGGACGGCCATCTGTCTGAGATGGTTTAGGAGATCCTGCCTTGAGCAGGGGGTTGGACTCGATGACCCAGGAGGTCCCCTCCAACTCTACCATTCTATGATTCTATGATTCTATGATTCTATTAGAAGGCCTAACCAGCATTACCAGTAGTTAGGTTTGTTATAATTCAATATCTGGAAGTCTACGGGTCATAGGACTGGATTCCTTTTCTTACCTGAAGCATTAAATGACCAGGTTTTAGAGGTTTATTTTTGTCAAAGCTGCAAGTCCTTAGAGCCCACAAGTACTAGTGGCCACTTCTGTTACGGATCATGGGAACAACTTGCTAAAAGAAAAAGAAACTTCTTCAAACACTGCACATGATTAGCAGGTAGACATATATCCATGTACATCCATATAGGTTGTGTTCAGAGGCAGGGAAAAATTACCAGGCGTTTGTTGTGGTGACTCCACAGTAGACTGGCATCCATGCTCCATTCTGGAGACATGTGCAAGGCATGCCATAGCCTGTACTAGCATGAAGATGTCAGGTCCCTATCCCAGGATATAATCCAGAATCAGGCCCAATGCAGAAAGGGCCATGGAAAGAATGGAAGAAAGAGAGGGATAAAACATTATCTCAACACTTCAACGGCATTTTTCAGCCATCTGTGAGACAGCTTATCCTGGCGAGTGAGCAGAGCATCTGGCTGTATTTATGTGATGGGTTCCATCGAGGAACTGTTGCTTCAGTGAAGATCTAGCAGCACTTCCACCAACCTGCCCCCAAATGACCAGATGTTTTTTAACATGGGGAAACCTCAATGCACAAGTAAATCATTTGACAGTTTTTGAAATCAGATTTTAAGGTTCATAGGGCACTTCATAAAATTGTGTTGGGGGGGGGGGATGTTCTGTTTTGTTTTTAAGGACCCCTTCAGTGCTTTTCTCATATCTCCCATTGCAGTGACAACAGGAGCCAGTCTGCAAAGCTTCTTGCTTCAGAGTTCGTGCAGGAAGGCTTTTGCAACTTAGGCAATTGTTAATCATTGAGAACTGCATGGTTTGGTTATCTGAGATCATTCCGTAGAGCAAAAGTGTGTTGTGAGAGTAATTAGCCAAGAGCCAAGGGAACATGAAGTCAATGTAAGCCAGTGGCACTGTGGAGGGAAAGCCAACACCATTGATAAGTCAGTTGTGCTAAAAAGATGTAAAAAGATGCCCCTTTCCCCACAACATGCCAAGTTTTTTTACGTCTTTATGAGATTGTAAAGAAGTTAAAATATTTTGGAGAAAGGTGGAAATGATATTAGATAAAATGCTGAGACACCTTATTTTAAAAAATAAAGAGATGTCAACACTACTTTGTGTTAACAAAAGATATGTTAGAAAGGAGAAGATTTGTGTTTGTAAACATATTATTGGCTGGGTTATCTGTAGTGGTGGAAGGGTGGAAGGGTAAATTGTATAATAGGAAAGAGTATATGACAAGTGGAAAAATCTTATTTGTAAGGATAAACAGGGGAAGAAACAGAGTAAAAGATCTTCTGAGTTGCATTTCTCATGTTTAATATTAGTTTATGAAGACTTTTCTAGCTTCTGGGAGGGGAGGGGGAAATAATTTTGTAATGTAATATGTAAAAAAAAAGTAGTTTTAAAAAATAAAAATTAAGAAAAAAAATCAGTTGAGCAATGGAATGGAGGCCCAGCCTACCAATATAAGCCAGTAATGCCTCAAAAGCCAAATTACATTTCTGAATATTTCTAGAAATTAATATTGTATGAATTTATGGTTAGGCTACCTTAGGTTACAACTGTAAAACTTTTTGTTACCAAAACATATGAATAACAAAAACACCAAGGCCTCCTTGTTAAACTTGCAGTTTCACTCTAGGCTATCTTACCACTATGTTAAAATATATCAGAGTCAGCAAAATTATTTTTCACAGCTAAAAGATTTTCAAGCCGTAATAATAAGGCACCCCATGGATTTTATGCAGCTAGATGCATTTTCTGCCATTTTATAAACTGAGAAATTTGCGGATATTAATTTAAATTCAGTATGCAAAATACAAATGTTTCATCTAACACGGTTAAGTGGGAAGGGGTCTCAGCTCTTGTGTAAGTCCTAAATTGCAGGTTAACTGCAGATAAAAATCACACAAACAATACCTGAAGAAGAAAACCAACATATTTCTCCTTCAGAAACTAATAGAAGAGACAAGGGATGCCATATGGCTTAGTTGCAGGAATTAAAAAAAATACAAAACAATAAATCCATATGAAAACTGGTATTGTTTTGCATCAGCCTGTTACCTTAAGAACATAAGAGCATAAGAGAGGCCCTGCTGGATCTAGTCCAGCATCCTGTCGCACACAGTGGCCCGCCAAATGCTCATGGGCATCTCAAACAGAGACAACGACAAACTTTCTCCTGCTTTTGAATCCCAGCAAATGGCATTAGAAGCATCTTGCTTCCGCTCCCCCCCTCAGCCCAAAAGATATACCTGCCCTAGACATTCATTCTAGTAGCCACTGATACATCTGTCATTCATAAATTTGTCTAACTCTACCTTGAAGTGGTCTAGACTGGTAGCTGTCACCATCTCTTCTGGCAGCACATTCCATAAACCGATGACCCTTTGGGTGAAGATATACTTCCCCTTGTCAGATCCGACTCTCCTACCCATCAGCTTCATAGAGTGCCCCCTGGTTCTAGTGTTGTGCGATAGAGAAAAAGAAGTTTTCTCTATCCACCTTTTCTATACCATACATAATTTTATATACTTCAATCAGGTCCCCTCTTAAATGTCATCTCTCCAGACTGAAGAGGCCTAGACGTTGCAGCCTAATTTCGTAAGGGAAGTGTTCCAGACCCTTAATCATTCTGGTTGCCCTTTTCTGCACCTTCTCTAGTTCCACAATATCCTTTTTATGGTGTGGTGATCAGAATTGTACACAATATTCCAAATGTGGACTCACCATAGATTTTTAAAGAGGCAAAACAACACTTGCTGACTTATTTTCTATTCCCTTCCTAATTATTCCCAGCATTGAATTTGCTTTTTTCACTATGAAAACCCCTATAGAAATGAAAACATTAGGAATCTCCAAAGATTAAACAAAATTCCCAGAGGCAAATAGAGCAAAGAAAGAAAAAGAAGAAAATTTAAATAATGAACGGAATTAAATCACAAAGCAAATAGCTTACTTATGATAAGTGGAACTTTTGCTATCTCTTAACCCATACACAAAACTTCCTTAATCCAATTCCATGCCAGAATTTTTAAAACCATTTCAGATCCCACTGATTCAATTGAAAGAAATGGAAATTCATGCCTTTTCCCAATTGTGGAACAAAAATTATTCATGGAGGGGGCTGAGGTGGGGGTCTCTTTTTTGGAACTTGCTCTGCAAGCATGAGGAAGATATCATTTCCCTGTGCAAAACAATTCCTAATATCACAATACATTTTCAAAGTCTCATCTGGAGCCCTTTGAATACAGGTTGGAATCTTGAATCTTCTTTCTCTTATGTTTCCCCATAAATCCAGAAGATTTATTGGTTTCACATCCTAGCACAACATCTTTGCATTCCAGAGCATCCTGATTTCCGACCATCAGACTTCCTCTTCAGACTTATGATCATCATCAAGCCTTTGACCAACAGAGTCAATTGGAAAACCATCCCTACCAGGTAGGCACATGTTCGAGCTAAAACCACTGAAGGTTCCAATGCTATTTCAGAACTTATATGACAATCACATTTGCTAAGACCTGTAACTTGAGAAATAAACACAAGCATCTCTCAACTCCTTGCCTTGCAAATTCAAAGTAAAAATTACATCTGCACCAGCTTTCTGTTCTTCCAAAACCCTTACCACAGCAATTCTTGCCTCATCCTTTCTCACAGCCTCAAGTTCTTCCTGTGCAAGTGCTAAATCTTGACCCATCTCATCCTCAGAATCAGAACTATCAGAACTAGAATCAATATGCAAAGGAGGATGCATTGGCCTTTTTGCCAAAGAAGTAATCATTTTTGCAACAATTGAATCCAATGACTCAATTGTGCTTCCACACTGAGACTGGCTTGACCCTTGCTCACTGCTGCAAGTACTACTGTTCCCATCGTCCACTGCACTTCCAGCCTGTGTTGAAGTTCTTGAATTGGAGCTCTGAGGTTCCTCTTTTTCACTAAAAAGAGGTTCTGTCAGTTCAGAATCTACCAATCCCCCACCTACAGTGCCCTCAATAGGACTAGGTGTGTCTTCAAAATCCACAAAGGTTCCTTCTGAAGTAGACTGACTGAAAACATTTGCCAAATCATCAGCTGGTAAAGATTTCCTTTGCAAACCATCACACATTCCTCGTCCTTCATTCACACTCTGATTCTGTTCCACAAGAGGAGCAAGAGGACATTCACTGACTTTGAAAGCACTTTGACAACCAACAGACACACTCATAACTGTGGGCTCAGCTAGATGACCTCTAGGGTTAAAAGGTACAGCAGAAATGTTTAAAGCACTGCTGCCTCCTGCAACAATTTTCTTTGATCCTGACTTAACTAGTGGACCAGTCACAGCTTCTAACATTTGAAACACTTTTTGCCTCTCTTTTGCACATTCAATTTCACTAGGAGGACTCACCTTTTTATTCATATTTGAATTCATATTCGGGGCAAGAACCGCACACTCAGCCAATCCCTGACAACCTAAAGACATCCTGATTCATAGAAACCAAAGAAACTTGCAATGGAACATTTGTCCCATCACACCAACGATCAGCATGGCCCCAACATTGAACCTGCAAAGGCGGGGCAGATGGTACAGTTGCTGCATTTACAGGAAACTGGGTAGATGGCACAAACAACCCATTTGCAACTGGAACTAAGGACTGAGCACAAACAGCTCCTGTTCCCTGTTTCCAACTCATCAAGGCCTCAAACAAAACATTATCAGGTTTCCTGTCAAAATCCTTCATATCAAATCCAGCTTGTTTCAGAGCATTCTAAATCTGATCCCTAAGACTTTGATCCTGTCTCTGCAAGTGTGAGGCTGGCTGCTGAAATTGGGACTACAGAAAAGGCTGATTCACTCTCCCTTGCTCAGCTTGCTGCAATTGAGTCAACTGAAATTGCCTTCCTCCAGCTGGCTGCTGATATTGGGATTGCTGAGTTTGCCTTCCCTGTCCAAAACCTTGCTGCTGCCTCCCATCTGCAGGTTGAAACCATTTAGGAACTGCTTGAGCAGCTTGAACAGTATCAATTGGTTCCTTTTGCACCCTCTCCTTTCTTTTCAAATTCAAATGCCCAGATTCCCTCATAATTCTTGCTACCTTATGCACAGCACTCACAAACTCTTGATACCAGATTTCTTCACGATCAAAAGGTGCCATAGCCAATTTAACTTCTGGAAGCAACCCTTCCAACAAGGCATCCATAAAAGCACTATGGTTTTCCTCATCAAATTCATCCTCTTCATCCTGCCTCCCCTCATCATCATCCTCTGGATTGTCTCCAGAAAGTGTGCCTAAAACAGGCTCAGATTGAGAAGCTGCAGCTTCCTGCTTCTTCCCAAAACTAAAAAGCAATGCCTCCACTTCAGCCTCAGTAGGATTAGTCGCTCGAATAGCTGCAACAAACCCAGTCTGCAACCGTAACTGTTTTTTTCCAATTCTTTAATTTTATTTTCACAATTAATGTGAGATATCTGCTTTAAATCATTCTTTGCTTGACTTATGAGGAATTTTGAAGTTATATTTGCATCATCTAGCTGTTTCTGTAAAAGAAACTGCTGCTGCTCTGCATCTTGCCTGGCTTCCTGAGATTCAGAAAACTGCACACAAAAATCCTGTATCATCCCAGACAACTGAACCTTTTCTGCAACTGAATTCTGTTTAACATACTGTAATTCCTCTAATAAACTAGACTTCTCAGCACCAACACTTGCTTTTAAAGCTTCAAGCTGCTGGTTCAAATCCTGCTTCTCCTGCCTTAATTTCTCCATAAGATCAGCCCAATCCTGAGAGCAAATTTTCAATTGAGATTTTAAATCATTTATGGTAGCTTTGCTCTCTTGTCTTAATTCTTTCAAATCATCTGTCAGGTCCCCTATTGCATACCAACTTACTCACACATAAATGGAAACTTGATTCCTTGTGAATTCTAAATTTATTTTTGTCTATGTATTCTTCAAATCCTTCCACAAGTATTTCTTTTGGGTCTGCTATTTTACGAAAAGTATCTTTCTCCCAGACTGAATTGCCCTGCTTAAGAATCCACTGCCTTAACCTATCTTGCTTGACTTGCTTTTTAAAAACAGACCCTTCTGCCATTTTGCTTTATAACTTGTCAGTTCACCAAAATCACCAAAAGATCAAATTTAAAAGCACACACACACACACACACACAAAAACAAACAAACAAACAAACCTCGGTTTATGGATAATCTTCGCCCATAATGTGCCCACATTGCTCCGCCATAATTCTGTTACCAACACTGTTCCAGTATTAAACTGTAAGCGAATGTGGAGGGAGTAAAATTCTGGATAATTTGGATTACTTTGAAGCCCAAAAATGCCAAATTTAAACTTCCTCAGGGGATAGGTAGTTGGACCATTTACATAGGTTTTAAAATAACAAGGATTACCATAAAACAGAGGCAAAACCCATTTCAGACTCAAAATACAGTATTTCTTGTTAAATCATTGCAAAGAATTTATTAGAAATATAGAAGTTAAAATGAAGCATGAAGCCACATCAGAAACATTCCCCAAAGTCCAAACATGACTAAATCCCCTTAACGCATCTCTGTGCATTAAACTAAGTTTACCCCATTTTCTTGAGACCCAAAAATGAAATTATGCAGCAAAGAAAATTTCCAAAACACCATAAAATTGCCTTTTATGGGTGAACCCACCAAAATGAGAATGAGGTTCCCATAAGAACAATTTCAGATCGTAAAGAAACATATAAACACCCAAAAAGAAAAATAGGATGAGCCCTAATTCTAGAAAGAGTTCCCTAACCCTAAATCTTTAATAATAATATGGGAAAAGTGAATGGAAAGCAGTCTTCTGTTGTTCTCACCAACGATGTCTTCTCCGTGCGCAGAAGTTCAAAATTACAGAGATGCACGATTCCAGCAAACTGCATCTCTTTCAGGAACCTAAAAATGACTAAAAATTGGGAAGATCTTCAGTCTCAGTCAGACTGATCAACAAAAATTAAAAAGAAATACTTTAAAAATGGTCTTTTCAATTGCCTTGACCAAGCAAGCCAAATTTAAAATGTAGTTTTTGAAGGAAAACTCCTCCCACGTTCCATGTAGCAGAAAGAAGAAAAAAAGGGGGGGAATGGAGAAGTTTCTTCAGGTCTCTCTCTAGCCTCCCATGACAAAAAGGCAAAAAGAAGAGGAAAGACACTATCTCTTCTTTGCTGGCCTTTCTTATAGCCAAAAATTGAACCTAAAAATGCTGACTCTTGGTTTTTCCCTTGTTAATGAATGAAATGTGTATGTGTCCTGTAGCTTCTCCACAAAAAGATACAAATTAACCCACCAGCATCTCCAAAATCCTGTACTCTGACCCTTCCTGAGAGGTAAAAACTAGTTCTCCAGGTTGTAACCCAAAAGAAGTTAATCCCTTATGTTAACATGTCTCCTTGAGAGCAACCCTTATCTTATTGTTTCCTTTTCTCTTCTGAGCTAAAGCCTAATGGAATAGCTTATATGAACTCAGCAGATCCTTACAACCATGAAACTCAGCATATTTTCATAAGATCCACTTCCCCAGGAACATTCCGAATTATTTTCTTAAAACAAAAGGTATGCTTCTCTCTTAGGACTCAGCGATCAATTGTTAACCCATGCCAATAGACCATATGTTTATTCTACTGTTCTTGTCTTCTCTGGTATCCAGGCATTATCTTAAGTCTAATAAGTCCCAGTCTCACCAAATCTGTACTTCCTTTACTGAAAGGGCCAACAGTAATTAACTGTATCAGCATTTGTAACTGAATGGAGAGATCTGTCTTTTTTATAAAACGCTACAGAGCCTTCCTTTGCTTTTTAGAAATATTTCATAAGTCCAAGGCTTTTAATTCCAAGTTAAAAATGGTCCAGCTTCTATTACTCCAGTTAAGGCCAACTCTTAAAACTCTGATAGGATCACATTCCATTTTAGGACTCATGACTCAAGACAATGCCTTTACCCCAGAATCTTTCCGAATCGTATTTAGCCAAATTCTTTTTATTAATAATCATAAAGCGTATCAGTTCCATGACAATTTGCTCCATGGAACAGTCATTTAGCAGGTCTAAGAATCTTCTCTCTCTCTCCTGAGTTGAACAGGAGTTCACCCAGTCTATGTGAGGATAATTGAAGTCCCCCATTATAACAACCCTGTCTTTATGGGATACCTCCTTTACCTCCTTTTCCAGTTGTTGATCTCCTTCAGACGTTTGGTTGGGAGGATGATAGCATGTCCTTATTGTTAGGCTTCCTTTTTGGCTTGGTATTTTTACCACCACCACCCCCTTCTGTGGAAGACTCAGACTCACCTAGACATTCCAGTTCATAAGATTCTATCTCTTCCTTAATATACAAGGCTACACCACCTCCATGCCACCCTTCCCTGTCTTTCCTGTAAAGTCTGTAACCTGGGATGACTGTATCCCATTGGTTTTCACTGGTCCACCAGGTTTCAGTTATGCCAATAATATCAATCCTATTTTCCATAACTAAGCTTTCTAGCTCCCCTATTTTAGCTCGAAGGCTTCTGGTGTTGGCATATAAACATTTATATTCACTCCTCTGGTCCAAATGCTTTGGACTGTAGATCCCAATCAACCTTAGCTTACTCAGTCTGGCTAAAGGCTGATGGGAATTTCATCCCAGAAAATCTAGAGGACAGTTTGCATCATTAAAAGGACAGCATGACTTTGGATAGCCCAAGGTGCTAATTGGTAGAATGTTTTGGCCATGTCCTATATTCAGCATCATTAGGTATAAAGAAACTGAACATTTGTCCTCTTATAGCTAAGTGCAGCAACTCAAACCTATTTGAACTGAAGGGCAGGTAATTAAGACCATTTAGTCCTAAGTAGAATACAGTTCAAAATGCCAGGAATTTTAATGCAGCTGAAATCAGTGAGAGTGAACTGTGCAATTATGTGTTGGTGCCGGTCTTCTCTAGGTTACATCTAATGTGCTTAGTCTAAGTAAGTCTCCTTCAGATGTTCTAGTTGCTTTAAAGTAGGAAAGTCTTTGCCCCCGTCTCTCTCTGGCTGCATCCAGATATCAGTTCCTTATTTCTCTATATTTGGGTACTCCAGAATAAAGCATGGATATTCTGGAATGCCCTAATTTAGTGAATAAGTATCTGACATCTGGATGCAACCTCTCTTGGTGTGTCTGTCTATTTCTGTGTCCTTTATACGTGCCACTGGAAATGCATACAAAGTATTTATTTAGTTTGGGAAATACACTGTGTGTATGTCTGTGGGCCTTTCTGTACTTGGCCTTATTCTGGAATATATTCTGGCTCCTGTCTGTTTGCTACTGCAAACTATGGCGGCCTTGGGTGATGCCTGCCATAGTCCACATTAGCATGGCAACAATAGAACCCTATCCTGACCTATATTCCAGAATAAGCCCAAGTGTCGGAAGGACCTGTGTGCCTGTTATACATAGAACTAGAAAGGCATACAAAATATTTATTCAGCATTACGCTCCTTAGTTTCAAGTACTTGGCAGCTGTATTATAAATACATATATAATGATGCCTTTTAGCATAGGAGAATTGAAGCAACTATAGATGAAATTCTACTCTGAGGGTGTTCTGTTTTTCTTTTTGTTCTATCTTGGTTCTTCTCTTTCATTAACCTTCTTTCATTTTCTGCAGTAAAGATATTTCTGGAATAGAACTCCACATTAGAAACATTGATTTCAGACTTTCAGAATAAAGTCTGGTGTATTCTTTTGTCCATTCACTTTCACTCTCCATGGAATGTATCAGCAACTACTTAATCTTAGTCAGTTAAAGCTGACAGGTGACTGATAGGCAAGAGCTCTGTTCAGAGAAAAATCCAATCAGCAAAGCCTCTATGGAGGCATCAAGTCTAGTTTAGGAGCCAAATGTTATTCTTCAGCAATTCCATGGAGCACAAATGTAAAGGTTTGCCAATAGTCCATGGATCTGATTAGAGGAAAAAAGGGAGGGCATCCATCAATTGCCATGTATTAAAGGCGGGTCAGGCTAAGTGTATTACACTAGTTCATTCTTTGCAGCTCAGAGAAGCCTCAGAGTTGGGGAACATGTCCAAAAATGAAGCCTACCAGATTAGTTTTGAAGAGTGGAGGATTAAGCCAGAGCTCCAAACAAATGCAAACTATAATGCAGGCAATATCTTTGGACTTTCATACAAATGTACTGAAAAATCACTAATAAAAGAAAAATTAGGGTGATGTGCATCTATTTTTGTATGTTAAAAGCAGAGATTTGCTTCTCCCAAAATGATTTCCTAAAATTCCTTCTTTCTATTAGAACAGTGCTTGGTTGCATATATCATTATCCTTGTCAAGCACCTAGAATTTGGTACTTGTAGGCCATGATCACACCTGGGAGAACTAGGTTGCCCGTTAAGAAACTGAACTGAGGCTGTCCTAATTCTGTTCACACCCAATCACCAATAATCAAGTCCTCAGGTTGTCCTCAATTCAGGCTCCTATGGTCACACCTTTTATGTTATCCGCCTATGTCTCCTTTACATGACTCTCTAGTTTTCTACTGCTACTGATTACATCAACACCACCTGCATTCTGATAGCATAAAGTTCTGTCAATCAATAGTGGCAACAGGAGGCGAATCCCCACAGCAAGCTTATTTTGCTTTCCCTAAACTGAAATAATAGAACCGGATGCAAACGTGAATTTGCCTGTTCCCATTACTTTTAACTTAATCGCGTTGGATCCAGATTCTGAGGATCATACATGGCGTACGTGACTCAAGGGAGGACTCAAGTGGCTACTTTTTAAAAGCCACTTTGTGGGGCTGCCCTACCCTCTTTCTCTTGGCATGAACATGCCACCCATAAGGGACCCCTTCAGGGAGCCTGGCTGGGTGGCTGGGTGGCTGCCACTTGCCTGAATGGATGAAAAACAGCAGGGGGCAGCCAGCGATTCTTTCCCCTCCTCTCCCCATTTCCCAGGGCACACAACAGCAGCAGCAGCAGCAACTCAAGCCCCCATCACAGCCACAGCCTTTAAAACAGAACCTCCAGGGCTTTCTTTTCCTCTCCCTTTCTAAACGTCTGCACTTTCAGAATTGCGGAAATTTGCAACATTGTTATAAGGCGTGAATTGGCTAGCTTTAATGTAGCTTTAATGAGTGGATTTTTATAGTGCCTGTTTTGAGGGGTGGATTTTTCCAATGAAATCACTATCTTTGGAAGCAAGCTATTGGGGGAGGGAAACCCTAAACACGGTACTGTCCACACAGTAAAAAATGAAACATGTATCAAGCGCACGATCCGGAGTGAGACCTGTTGAAATCAGGATTGAGATTCACCACGCTTTGGGGTGGTTTAACACGGGGAAAGCGTATTAAGCCAAACTGCCATGTGGACTCCAAGGATTGAAAACGTTTTGAATCCGAGATAAGGTTGCCATGAAGACACGGCCTGGGTGTGTTCAGAGTTGCGTAGTGCTGAGGACAAACTTGATGCTAACACAGGATACTATTGGGGTGAGGGGACTGTGCCCCAAAACAGATGCAGCTGAGGCATATCCCAGGCAGCATGCACCTCCATCTCCACAGCCATTCCAGTAGAAAAAGGAGAGAAAAAGGCCCTTTTCCCTAAAGCCGCTGCAGAACTTTCACTTCTCAGTCCCTTTTACTGCAATGAAACCTTGTTTCCCTTGCACATTGCTGAAGGGAAACGGAAGCTACATTGTCCTTAGAACTGTATCATTTTTACTTTTGTTCCATGCTTTTCCTCTCCCCCTCCCAACAGTGCTTTTCTGGCATTTATTTTTAAAATTCCATCCTGTGTTTTTTTTGGGGGGGAAACGTATTATCAGTCCAGCACAAAATAGATTTATATTTTTTTAAAATGATGGACAGAGTCTGCAAGCTTACAACCAGAACAAAGGAAAATTGAGGGGTGGGGCAGGATGGGAGAAGGGACCATCCTAGGAATGGTGACAAGCAAAGTGGAAGCAAAGAAAAAACTACCCCCGTGTTCACAGCTTTCTGCCAAGCCTCCCCTCCATTGCAAATATGAACCTCCTTGGAGTTCAACAGAAGTGGAAAGGGATACAAGGAATAGTGATCACATGTGAACAGTCAGGCATTGGGTGGGAGGGAGGCTGGATTCACCCCTCCCAGGGCAATTCCGCCCCCTCTAGCCTGGTTCCATGCTCACACAGGGCGAGTGAATATGGCTTGAGTCCTCTGTAAAAGTGGACTCTGGAGAAGACAACTTGAGGAGATACAGACCACCCCCAAGATGACCCCAGGGGAAAAAAATCTGAACAACACAACAAGAAGACCACTGGAAGATGTTTTGAACTATGGGTGTGATCGCAGCCATACAGGGTTGATAGTCATAGTTTTGGTTACTGCAGTAGAGGAAATGAAAGTGTAGTGAACATTCTAGCAGATCTGGAAAAAAATAGTGTATAACAAATACACAATATGTGCAGTATTAACTCTTGTAAGCTTCCCAGCCCTAGGACTTTTTTAATTTTAGTTCTGGCATTAGTCAGATTTATCACAGCAGACTTTAGGAAGCACAAACATGGCATTGTCTCTGGAATTTAGTACCTGAACTAACATGGAAACTTTTTCCCCATTTGTGATATTTTATCATCAGAGGTCTAATAAAGATATTTTACAAACCTGCTTTTGTTCCTAAGGGAACCCAGGATAATTAGGTGGTAATATTGATATAGCCCTTTAAGTTTCTGCTGTCCTTCAGCTTTCGAATAACCTAAAGTAAACCATTTCACTGGGTTTTTTTCATAAGAAAATATTGTTAGATCACTAAGTTGTTTTGATATATGTATTTTATCTGCTACAATCCTAAGGTTTTTTTTTGGGGGGGGGGCTTATGTCTCTAGTGGGGGAGGGAAGTTGAACATTTGCCTGGGCATCCTGGTGACTTTCTGGGGTACTAGAAAGGGTGGTCTGGGGAGACTGGTGCTAAAGCCACTGTGGTGTCAAGTCCACATATAGACTTGTCCTTAGATGATACTAAAAATGCTATTAAGCATGGGTGAGACATTTTAACTAGCATCAAAGTATTTTAATCTTACTATTCTTTCTTCCGGTGAAGTATGTTCAGGCTTTAGGATCTCTATTATGGAAAATATTTTTGAAAAATTAAGAAAGGTGGATATAGGGGAAAGTGATTCCTGTCTTCGTATGTGACAGGTGCAAAATTTGAGTGTGCTCCTGGATTCTGTGCTAGCACCTATTCCAGCTATTGTGTCTTGGCTATGTTGGGATTGTCACACATATCTAAGGGAACCCCAGAACAGCCCTGCAGTATCACAGTGAAATCTCACTATATCCTATTTTAGAGGTTTTCCTAAAACAGTACAATATCCTACCTATCTGGATGCTGCCGCTGGGAACTGCCATCTTGAATGTGGCCACAACACCTGTGTGGAGCCTAAAAAAGATAGTCACATGTGTGCAGTGGTAGCAGTCATGCACTTCTGCATATTTTGTGCCAGTTAAATACCAGGATGTGTGCATCACATAATTGAGCAAAGAAACACTAGCCCCATGATGTTGTAGGCAACAAGTGATTATTCCAAAAAGGTTTTACCCAAGAATATAACTTAAAAGCGCAATTTTCAGGTGGCATCTGGAGGATGGTAGAGGCAGTCTAGCAACAGTAATCAATGCCCTAGTAACTTCCAGACTGGATATTGGGTGTTTTTCCACTGTCACTATAAGTACCCATTAAGTACCCATTAAGGGTATGTAATGGGATTTTTGTACCCATTAATGGTTACCTAATGAGTGACAGTGGAAAAACACCCATTATGTACATTCTGATTGGGATACCCTTGAAGATGGTTCAGTGGCTGCAGCTGGTGCAGAAAGCAGCAGTGAGACTTCTGGCTAGAACTGTTGGCTCTACACACATTACCCCAGTCCTAAAAGGACATCAATGGCTGCCTCTTTGTTATCAAGACCATTCCAAAGTTATAACTTTCATTTATATGGCCCTGAACATCTTCAGCTCTAAATATCTAAAGGAACGCCTCTCATATAGACCTTCCCATGCGTTAAGATTCCCTAGTGATGCGCTCCTGGCTGTTTCACTGCTCACAGAATTTGAAGGGGTGAGGAAACACGAGAGGGCCTTCTCAGTCATAGCCCCACAGACTGTGGATTGCCCCCCCCCTCGAGGTGCATCAGGCACCCTCACTGCATGCATTCAGATATGTTGTGAAGACACACCTCTTTACCCGGGCCTTTGGCTGAAGAACATAAGCGTAGCCCTGCTGAATCAGGCCACAGCCCATCTAGCCCTGCATCCTGTCTCACATAGTGGGTTTGGGGCTTCATGCAGAAGACAAAGGCAAACTTTTCCCCTTCAGGTATTTCTATTGTTTAGTCAATTCATTGTAATTGTATTGTAATTGTTTTATTGTGACACATTTGAGACCTGTCTTTGGTAAGTGAATACAAATAAATAAATAAATCTAACTATGGAACTTGTCATAAAATTGCATGTAACTTTTAAGGTCAGATACCTTTTTTTCCCAGTTAGCAACAACGAAATCCACTTTTTTCAGCCAGCAGCATTTAAAGGGACTAAACAAACCATGCTGATTTAGAAGAATATGGCAAATGTATAAGAGAAGGCCCTTTGAAGTTGCTGTCATGTCCTTTCATTTTTGTAAATTTCTTCAAAACCAGAAGTGTACATTGAAAAGTTGATATGTAAGTGTCACATACTTACGCACTGATACAAAATTCTTTAAGCATATACATGAATGTCTTTTGAGATTGATGGTGGCAGAGAAAATGAGAGGTTCCTCAAAGCCACACTTTCATCAGAAAATTTTCCACCTAAAGTTATCAGAAATAGGAATTGGGGGGGGGGGGAGGTAATTCTAGCCTTGGGAAAATAAATCTTTTTAAAATGCCTATCTAGAAACATCACCTGCCAACCATTTAATGTACTTATAGTTCATGCTAACCTTCTGTAACACTACTTTTTAATATATTCTAGACTGTGTACCTAGTAAGAAGCAAGCCCCGAGCCAAATGCCAATTGCTTTGTATGTCATATTTGTAGCCAACATGTAGCTTCCTTTTTTCTTTTTCTTTTCTTTCATGATTCCTTACTCTCAACTTTTAAAGGAAATGAAAATCAAGCCTCTTTGACAAAAGTATCTAAATATCTTCACTGCAGACTTTAAGCACTTGTGTTTACCACTCTATCTGGAATGGTGTCTATTATACTCTAGGGCCCTGTTCCCACGCATCTCCCTTAAAGCGGAATTAACAAAAACGGATGTGAACCGCGCATTATGCATGTTCCCATTTGTTTTTGTTAATTCCGCTTTAAAGCAGAGCATGGCGGCAGTGCAGTAGCAGCAGCAGCAGCAGCAGCACCCAAAAGGGAGGAAGAGAAGGCAGGGCTCGCTTGCTCGCCGTTCCTCCTCCCTACACCTCGGAACACCACAGCTACTCGGCGGGAAATTGAGTGAGCAAGCAGGGCAGTGGCAATGGCGCACCACCTCCTGAAAGGCTGGCGGCAGCCACAATGGCGGACAGGCAAGCCAGGCAGACAGGAAAGCAGCTGGCCAAGCAAACCAGCAGTGGTGAAACCAGTGGGCATGCAGGCAGGTGGGGAGACAGGTAGGCAGGTGGGCAGGTGGGCGGAAGAGGCAGTGATGGCGTTCCCATTGGGAAAATAAACCATGTTATTAAGAAAACAGGAGTGAGAGTTGTTTAAAGGGGTGTTCAATTTGTTTTCTCCCAATTACTCCTCTTTTTAACTTGGAAAGCCACTTTTCAGTGCAGACAGAGTGTTTTCAAACCGTTCTGAGCACTCTAAAAAGTCCTAGTGGAACAGGGCTTGGCTGTGTTTACACCGTGACTTTTACACACACCAGGAGTATCCTGAGGTGCTCCACTTGCATTCTTCAAAACAAAAAGATGGAGCCTCTGTCTTTTGTTTCCAAAGATTCAGACCCTTGATTGTTGGGATGGTGGAGGTCTCACTTCAGACTGGCAAGGTGGTCTGCTCTCCACCAAAGATGTTTCCATGGAAACAGACAATAAGAGGCAGTACCAATATGGGCAGAGCAGACATTACTGTTTTCCTCTTAACTGTTCTCAGCTGTGAGGGTGGCTGTGTGGATTCCCACACTTCTTCCTCCCCCTTGACTCTGCAGCAGATTTCCTACCTTTCAGCATGTAGTACATATGTTTCTCTTTTTTTCAGGCTTTGGTTTTGGTTTTTTTTAAAACACTCTCTGCAGTTGCTAGCCTCTCCTTTCAAATATATATATATAAAGTAATATTTCTTTTCCTGTTCACGTGTATCTCAATGTCAAGATCTGTAGATAGCTTTAAGGAAGGGATAGACAAATTCATGGATGACAGGTGTATCGATGGCTACCAGAACAGATGCCTAAGTACATCTTTCAGGCTGGGGGGACAGGCTGTTTGCTGGGATTTAAAAACTTTGCCTTTGTTTTCTATTGGAGATTCCCTTAAGCAGTTGGTGAGCCAGGATGCTGGACTAGATGGGCTGTGGCTCAATCCAGCAGGGCTCCTTTTATGTTCCTATATATTGTGAATTATATTGCAGTTGCTGAGTTTTTAAATCATTTTTGTATTTTTGTACATGTTTGATATAAAATAAATTTTAATAAATCAGATGTTCTAGAATGACCATCTTCCTTAAAACGTTCCATAACTTAACATGATCAACACAGTCAAGAGCTTTCTGGTAACTGATGAAACACGTATGCACTTAATTATTCTACTTTTTCCAGAATCCATCTTCCATCAGCAATTCTGTCTCTGCCTTTCTTAAAACCAGCCTGTGTGTCTAGTAGTTCTCTTTCCATATGAGGTAGCAATTAGTTTTAAATGCTTCTTAACATAACTGTACTAGTATGTGAGCTAAGAGAGAGTAGGGCAATTGGAATCAATAAATTTTCCTTTCATGGGCATTTATACATACATTGACCTCTTCCAATCCATTGACCACTGTGAGGTTTTCCAGATTTACTGGCATATCCTAGTTAGCACTTCCAGGAATTCTTCTTCCATTACTGTAAGACTTCTTTTGCAGTTCCATCAAGTCTGGCAGCCTTCCTTCCTGACAGAGTTCAATGTAGACCTAACTTCAGATTTCATAACCACCAGATCCTGTTCATAATCAGCCTCACCCAGAATATCCTGAATGTGACTATCACTTTGATCCAAAACTTTGGTATAATCCTTCCATCTTTGCCTGATCTTGCCACCATCATTATCTGTTCAACTGCATCTTTAAGGAGACCAATTTAAGGACAAATTCTCTCTTCAGTTCTCTAACCTTTTTAAACACAGATCTTCCATGTCTTTCCAGATATTATAGCACTGCTCCTTATCTCTTCTAATGAATCTCTGAAATTCCTGCTTAATTCCTTTGCACACTCTTTGCTCTTCTAACATTGTGCTGCTCTTGTCCTGATCGCTATTTTCTCTGTGTCATTTGACATCCATTTCTGCTTTCTTTTCCATTTCACCTTCTTCAGTTGTTGATTATCTCTTTTGTTTTTAGCCACAGTTCATCTGGTTCCCTATCAATTAGGTTCAGTGGCTCAAAATAATTCCTAACACGATCTTTAAAGATACTTGGAATGTCTTCTAGAATAGATTTGGTATCCCTATAGTTTTGCAATAATTTTTCTATTTTCATCAAGATCTTATACATGAGGAGTTCGTGATTTGTCCCATGGTCTGCTCCTGGCCCTGTTTCCATAATCAGAGAAGAACTCTTCCATTTATTCTTACCAATAATGTAATCAATCTGATTCCTGTAAAGTCCATCTGATGATCAGTTCTTCAGTGACTCCAGGGATTAATGGTACAATGTTAGAAGGCAGTTTCTGATTCTAGTCTTCTCAATTGGAGAGGGTGGAAAGAGCTTTTCTCAAGGAAAGATCATATATGGTAAGGGTTTTCGTATTCATAAATGATATGAGTTTTTACAAGAAAGGTGATCAGTATTTTTAACAACATATAGCATGGCAACTGACTCCACAACAGACCTATCTGCCATGCTATCTACATGATGAAAAACTTCTGCATTTATACTGAATAGCTATCACCATGGAGTCTGTGTGAACATACAGAAATTATCTCAGTCCCTAATAATTGAATCACATCACCAGTAGCCTATATCTGTTAGAGCAGTAGCTCAAGTGAAAGAGAGCATCTTTCTTTGTGAAGTTATGATTCATCTTCTTTGTGTTCAAAATATCCTGTACTTATTCATTCAAGAAACTTGGTTTCGTGATAGCCATTGTTTTTTTCTACATTATCTAATATATATTATATCATTTTGTTACTAAGCAACAAAGTTACCAAATAATAGAACAATGCAACAGATAATAAGATGCAATTATTTTAATGCTGTACTGGGGAGTTGGTGGAGGAAAAAGAGACAAAAATAATTTTTTTAATTATGTGCCATAAAGCTAGAGGAAATGTACTATCACACAGTGAAAATGCAGCTTTGCAATTTCAACTCCACTGTTTTCATTATATAGAAGCATCCTGTTTTCCAAAGCTGCATTTATTTTACAAAGTTGGTAAAATACATTAATTATTTAGGCAACACATCCTAATTTCCTACTGTAGCAGTGAATTAATATAGATGTATTCACAAAAGTCAACTTCATTGAATTAACTGAGACCTACTTCCTGGTAGGTGTGTGGGGTTGCAACCTAGGCTTATCTGAAAGGGTGACAAGTGGTCACCCACAGAATGGACCCAGCATTCCTCTGGTGGCCAGTTCTCTCCCCCACCCCCAAGACTCTGATGGGGTCTTTCCTTGCAGAAGAGCAGGAAATCTCACTCTCAGGTCTTCCATTTTTAAAAAGCTACCTACAGACTCATGTTTAGTGCACCACACCACCCTAAAATTATTGGGCAGATGAAGTACTCACCACTCTTCCAGTTCTCACCTGGGTCCCAGTCAATTGTCAAATTTTGCAGCTGGACTTCTCAACATGCCATACCATTGGTAGTTCCTTTGGATTAAGGCCTATTAATGTCTCTCTCTTCTCACTGTGGAGCATGTACTTCTTTAGGTTAGGTGTAGCTGTGCACACCTGCACAATGGCTAGAACTGGATGCAAAATTAAGGTCGTAATTCTGCTGAAATCCAAATAGGAACTGACCCAGTGAATATAGCTTTGCCCTTATGGATCAGTTGTGTTCACTTGAGTCTGCTTATGGCCTTCCCATAGGCACCTGGATTGCCACTGTGAGAAGAGACTATGGATGACACCTTTACCAAGTGACAGGAATCCTCGTGAAGTAAAGCACTGCCTGCTGCCTGCTCTTGACAAAGCAAAAATCACAAATGGGGAACTTTCTTTCCCCAGCTGTGATGTTCCCAGCCTGAGAATTGGTTCCATGGGCCATTTCCTGGGGTCAAAAAGACAAGGCTACCATCAGTCACAAAGTGAACCAAATAGGACATGGGAAAAGCAGCATACCCCCTGTTCACCATTTACAACTTCTAGAGAACATTTGCATTAGGACTACATGCAGGTCCATCCAGATCCTTACCTTTGCAAGCACATTAATTCAGCCCCAAATGTGGAGGACCAAGCATTACCCTTATAGTTGTGTTATGGTGCCCCAGGGCACCCTGTAGATCCTGCCTTTGTTTGAATAAGAATATTTTTACTTTCCTGGTGTTCATTATTAAAAAGGAAGTGTTTTCCCATGTGTAACTATTTGTCTTGCCATAATCTTAATTAGGAATTTGTGACACCAAGTCTTGTTTACACTTTAAGACTACAATTCAACATTATTTTCAGCTTCATTTCCATCTTCTTTTGGAAATTTGCCAGTCTGACAAAAGGCAAATGGCATTTATTTCCATTTCAAAGAAGCATCTTT
Source organism: Aspidoscelis tigris stejnegeri (assembly GCA_023333525.1). Taxonomy (NCBI): domain Eukaryota; kingdom Metazoa; phylum Chordata; class Lepidosauria; order Squamata; family Teiidae; genus Aspidoscelis; species Aspidoscelis tigris. Next base: position 80,555,369 of record JALMGA010000002.1, on the reverse strand, counting down.
CAATGACATATAAATACACACATTTTCAAGCAGCAGAGACAAAAGATTTGCTGCCTGGCAATTGTATTATATTCAGACTATTGTTCAGATGACTGAAACCAACTTTAGATTTTTACCTATTGCAGTTTTATCATTTACTTCCCACCTTCAGCAAAGCTACAGTTTTAGCCTGACCTGCTGAAATTGAAAATGTAACCTTCCCAAAATAACAGAGAAGGGGCCTGTCATGTTGACATTTTGTGTGGGTCTTATTCTCTGAATCTTTGACCACTTGGAGAAGCTTCTAAAAACTACCTACTTGGAATGCTAAAGACAAATTATATCCTCCTAGAGGCCTAGAGCCACTAAACTTCACTTGCCATGTCATGTTAAATCTAGTGATCGTAAAGATTGAAATAATGGGAGAAAACGGACAACAAAAAGTAGCTAAGAGTGTTTTCTTGACCACTCAAGAGGCTAATAACTTGTTTCTTATACTTCAAGTCCTGGGGTGGAAGGAATTCACTTGGGACCCTGCAGTGGAAGGTGAGGAAAAACTAGTGCCTGTATAACTTGTACAAAGCCATAAAATGCTAATAAAATACATTCTTCCTATAATGTGGTTTAAAAGCATGGCTTTGTTTATACATGCTAAAATGCAGCCTCCCTTGTGTAGCGCAGAACCACTTGTAACAATCTCTGTTTTAGAAATCATTCGCAGCAATCTAAAGCTAGCAGTTAAGGAAAGCAGTTGCTGTGATTGCATTCACTAACGGGATTTGTACAATGAGGTGGTTTCCCCAGACATTAGACAATGGATGGCAGCAGGATTATAACCAACTATTTAATGTTTAGTAGGAAAGTTAAACAGAAAACTCTCAGTTCCTCAGTATCAAATTACAGGGAATAAATTCTAATTAATATATAATTGCTACCACTAGAAACTCAAAAAAAGGGTTCAGAGGCTTGAATCGCAATTATGGAGACCAAGGAAAGCTGTTCATTATATAGCCTGGGGATCTGATGATTAGACATACATAGGGTTAGTTCCTGCACGCAAACTGCTTGTTATAGAAAGTGCTGCCTGGCCTATGAACCCGTTCAGCTGTTTTTAGGAACATTTCATGCCCAGATGTAATGCTATCTAGAGCCAGCAAAAAAATCCTTTTAACTCCTCTCATTGGTACGATCCACATGAGATTTGAGAACAGGTGAAGGTTTTGCCTTTGTCTTCTGGGGAATGGAAATTCCCCAGCTTTGATGTTTCTGTCCAAAACAAGATTTCTCAAACACAGGAAATGGGCCCAGAGATCACCCTGTTTGTGAAAGCAGGGCTGTGTGGTTTGGGCAAAAAAAGTGACATTGCAGCAAGGCAGCAGTAAGTCAGAAGAGTTCAAGAAAGCATGGTAACAGTGCTTGGTGCACCCTGCACCCTCCAAGGACACCCACGGTGCCATTAGCATCCTACTTGGATCCTGCTACTGTTTTGAGGTTTTTTTCGTAAGAAAGGATAGAAAGTGAAGCATTCCTTGGATCTAACTACTGAAAAACGGAGTTCAAGAATTATGCTACACATGCCAACCTCTTCAGCACAACTAAGATTTTTTCCACCATCATCACCTTCCTTTCTCATGATCTTGGCTTTGGTGAAGTGTAGAGATCATGCAGAGTTAGAAAAGTATCCAAAGGCAGATAGAAAATTTCCATTTTTAATAATTTCCATTTTATTTGTTTATTGCCTTTCCAAAAAGAAACTTTGGCCAAGGCGGTTTACAACAAACAGAAAAGATACAGCATAAAATACTTGATAAAATTATATATCATATACTGTAAAATAACACATTACCCCCCCCCAAAAAAAAGCCAGTTAAAAGACAATTAAATCATTCAGCAGTATCAAAACAGCTACACACCCTACCCCAACCTGTCTTGTGGTTTAGTCTTGTGGTTAAGAAGCCGATCTCTTATCTGGGAATACCGGGTTTGATTCCACACTCCTCCATGCAGTCAGCTGGGTGACCTTGGGCTAGTCACAGCTCTCTTCTGAGCTCTCACAGCCCCACTTTCCCCACAGGGTGTTGGTTGTGGGGAAAAGAATAGAAAGCTTTGTAAACCACTTGAGTCCCCTTAAATGGGTGAGAAAACCAGGCTAGAAAAGCCAACTCCTACTCCTACTCCTACTCTTCTTCTTAAGTCACCAGCCAATTGGTTCTTTGCTGCCTAAATATCAACTACCTGCCCACCCCCATTCAGTCCCTGGTGAAGCTTCTTCTCCAGCAATTTGGCAGTTGCAGATCCAACACTAGGCAGATGTTCTCTAAGGGTGGCTGGATGGTGGTAAGACTAGAAGGAGGAGGAGGAGGAGAAGGGTGTTTCTGCACTGGCCACCGAAATACGGATTAAAGAAAATCTGTTTCCCGCCGATCCGTCCTCCGGAGGATCTGTCCGAAATAAGGATGAATCCACAGAGGCCTCGCGCGTCTGCCCACGCGTGGGGAGGACGGATCTTCTGGGTGGTGTGCATAGGCCGCAGCACCCATTTCCAAAGGCAGCTGGCCTTGTATGTGTCTTGTATGTGTTTTTAATGTGGTTTTAGTGGCAATGCGGAAACACCCAAAGAGTTTGTTTTTATACCCTACTTTCCTCACCTTTTAAGGGGACTCAAAGTGGCTGACAAACCTTCTCTTCTTCTCCCCACCACAGACACCCTGTCAGATAGATGGGGCTGCAAGGGCTCAGAAAGAGAGTGGTGACTAAACCAAGGTCACCCAGCTGGCTTCATGGAGGAGTGCAGACTCAAACTGGAAGGCCTCCAGATGTGAGTGTGGTACACAACACCAAACTGGAGGCTGAAGTTGTTCGAGACTGCAGAGTCCCTATTCAAGCAGCTGAACATGATAGAGAAAATAGACATGTTTTTCTCTGCCTTTGCTTCACTCCACTGGAGGTTTTGGGGTGCTGAGGGCATCCATTTGCAGACCCTTCAGATGGACGTTACCTGGGGCCATTTCATCATTTCTGTAGTGGTGGATGTGTAAACTTGAGCTTTGACATCCAGATCCATGCTTTATTCTTACAGCTGGGGATGAGATGTCCATAAGATGGAGCTGTCTCACCTAGACTTTTTCAGGGCAGTGTGTTAAGATTATAACAATAAGAAGCAAAATAGTGGATGCTGTCCCTGTTCTTTCCTATAATGTTAGGCTGGTGTATTTCATTCCCTCCTGTTGTTTCTTTTCTCTGTTTTATTTCCTCCTTATGGACTCTGAAGTTATAAAAAGTATAAGACCAGCACTCTGGTTCTTTAGACCATGCTATAAAACAAACAAATAGTAAACCTAATAACTGTTATTTCAGTTTTTCTTAAGCCATATTTGTTTTGTAAGCCATTTTAGGTTTAGAAGTGCTTTCGAAGTAAGACTGTGCTGATGCCCTTAGGAAGGGAACATTTGACAGTTGCTGATGACATCACTTGCTGACTGTAGATTTTTAAATGGAAGTTTAATCAGTTTTTACTTTTATTTATTTTTTAGTTTATTTTTATTGTGGTGCTTTTATTGCTGTATTTATGAACCACCCTGGGTTTTAAAAATGAAAGATGGTATGGAAATTTCTTAAAGAAGTATATTTGTGTTTCGTTGAGAACCTGCATCATCTCAAATGTGGCTCTACAATCAGTGGATATCCCCCATGATTCTGAACACAGATATGGATCACAGTGAGATAAACTCTCTTCTCCAGTCTGTATGGATTAAGCGTCAACTTATTTTCCACTAGCTTGAGGCTAAGCCAAACCTTGCTCCAGATACATTTTTCAGGTTCAAGAGATTGGAGGAGCTACATTAAAGAAAGGGGGTCTTTCCACTTACCTCCCTTAATCCGGATCTAAGATGATCTGGATCTAAGGAATGGGTCCTTCAACTAATCCAGATTTAGTAGATCAGGATCTAAGGAGGTACCCGATGCATCTCCATGGGCAGCGTAGCACTCAATAGCAATGGGTGTTAGTGTGCTCACAGTGGAAAGGCCAGAGCACTTGTGGCAAATCCAGATCTACCCACATGGGGCCGACCCATCACCCCATGTTTTTTGGGGAGTGCTACGGGGGTGGGTGGGTGCAAACTCTGTAGATGCTCCAGAGATTCTTCAAAGTTTGTGGCAAATTGCTCAGGAGATTCTCTGGAGCTTTGGACGAAGCTCTGTAGAAATGGCATTGCTCTGATGGGGTCAGCTTCAAAGCCTGTGCCATTCTCCGGAGTTTCCTTTGGAACCGTCTTTGGACATTATGCACAGGCTTCAGAACTTTTGATTTGGGAGCACCCCCCCCAGAGCCCACTCCTAGATCCCATTGCCAGATCGTGGTGGAAACATGCTCTGTACAATCCAGATTTGATCCCTGAAGACCCCATTGTAGAGGGTCTACAGGAAATCCAGATTAAAGGTCTTTCAGGACCCATTTAATCTGGATTCCCCTAGAACAGGTGGAAACAAATGTGGCTGTAATGGGGTCTGCAGTAGAAATGGAGTCTTCCTGCTCTGAGCCTAATGGGTCCTTCATGGGTCCCTAATGGGTACTTAATGCGTACTTGGTGCTAGTGGAAAAACCCCTAGGAATCTTGAAAGTTCAAACACATCCTCATTCTCCACCAGGAGGTTTGCTGCCACAAGATCATGACTGTGCAGTTTTAGGGAACTGTAATGCAATTTTGGGGAATTGTAAGTCTCAGCTCTCTTTCTCTGCTCTCACAGCCCCACCTACTTCACAGGGTGTCTGTTATGAGAAGAACAAAAGGTTTGTCAACCACTTTGAGTCCCCTTAAAGGGTGAGAAAAGTGGGGTATAAATGCCAACTCTTCTTCTTCTAGTCCACACCAGAGTGTGGAAGAGAGGGGTCCAGAAAAGGCCTAGCCCCCACGCTGGATGTTCCTAAGCTAAGTGTGGAAAAACTAAGCGAGGAACCAGAGGTGATAGCTGACTCTTGAAAATCAAGTGCTGCTTCTACCTTTTAGAGGCCAAATGTCTATGGAAGGATTTCATTCACATGGAAAAAATATTTTAGTTAGAGAAACCTGCCTGGATTCCACCTGTGCTCAGCTGCCCTTCTTGCCACGTTCAGAGATGCTTGAGATCCTGTCAAATAACTCAAAGTTCCTTTAGGTTTTGGTTTTAGTACATTTCAGTTTGTCCCACCACCCCACCACCCCCCGCACACACAATTGCTCATTTGGAAACTTCATTACAATGTGATAATTTACCCCACAGTCTGTATTTAAAACAAAACAAAATCCAACAACATGCTATATCGAGACTAGACTTCACAAATGAGCATTTTTGTGCTATGTACTAGTAAAGTGATACTGATTACTGTTTTACTGTTCTAATTTTTAGATGCTTGGGAAATTCATTCCTGCTTTGGCTCCTGTTCCACCAGCCACCTTCTCAACAAGAGACGTGCTTCTTGGGTCACCAGCCAAGTCCAGCAACCTTTTGCACTGATAGATCCTCCTTCTCCACATGGCCTTTCTACTGGTGTCAGCCTACCTTTTCCTGACTCACGCCCATGGTGCTCCAGTTGAAAATGGGGCCCTTATGGAGACACTGAAGTCCCAAGTCATATTGTTCAGCAATAAGAGTGAGCACTATTCATCCCAAGTGAGACCACCAGGAACGAGCAGAAGAATACCTCACACAATCATCATTGGTGTTCGCAAAGGAGGGACCAGGGCCTTACTTGAAATGCTGGATGTTCACCCAAACATTGTGGTAGCAGCTACTGAAGTTCACTTTTTTGACTGGGATGAGAATTATGTCAAAGGAATAGACTGGTACAGGAGCCTAATGCCATTTTCATATGAAAATCAAATAACTATTGAGAAAACACCAGGCTATTTTACCTCACCGCAGGCTCCCAAAAGAATTCATGATATGAATAGTTCTATTAAACTGCTGCTTATTCTGAGGGACCCCACAGAGAGAGTTATCTCTGATTACACCCAAGTCTATTACAATAGGCTAGAAAGTCACAAGCCTGTTCAGCTCTTTGAAGACATTGTTATTAAAAATGGAGCACTTAATACCAAATACAAGGCTATCCAGAGAAGCCTCTATGACATCCACATGGAGAGGTGGCTTAAACATTTCCACCTGGATCAGATTCACATAGTAGACGGAAACACTTTGATCAAGGACCCTCTTCCTGAATTACAAAAAGTAGAAAAATTTCTTAACCTGCCTTCCAAAATCATGTCTTCAAATTTTTATTTCAACCAGACCAAGGGTTTCTATTGCATTAGGAGTGATGGAAGAGAAAGATGTTTACATGAATCAAAAGGGCGCCCACATCCTGTGGTTAACAGTACTGTTCTAGAACAACTGTATTCCTACTTCAGAGAGCACAATGCAAAATTTTACAGAATGATTAATCATTCTTTTGACTGGCATTAGTCCTGTTTATTTATTTATTTATTTATTTATTTTAGGAAGGTATGTTTTTTGTTAAAAAAATAAACACATACAATGTTCTGCTGAAAATTAATTTCAAGGACTTTCCTGACAAACTCTGCATTGTATTTGCCTTGATATGAAACCAGTTCGATGCCCAGGGGATTAATACTATGAGCCCATTGTATTAATGGCAAACGCTTTTTAGTGTGCAAGGGGAAAATGGGCTTAGTGTTGGCTTTTAACTTCTTTAATGAACTTGATTGCACCAGTCTAGGTCCACTGACTTCAATGGAGTTATTTCAAATCTACATCTGTATAGCCAAGCTGACTCATTTGTCCCTTTTTATTCCAATTGGTGAGCAAATGGAGTTTCACAGAAGAAATCCTATTCCTTAAAGCCATTTTTTTTTGTTTTTTTAATGTAACTGTAATTTGCACCATTGACCTTTCAAGGTTGATTGCTACTTTTATTTTTCTATCTAGATCCATTCTAGTGGGGTTGATTTCTAGAACTTTTCATATAGCAGAATAATTATATATTAGGATAAAAAATGAGCTGAAATGGTTCTAATATATAATTTTTAAACCTTTGTGAAATGATTGTGCAGTCTATCCTACTTAAATTATCTCAAGGCTACCTTTGAGTTGGCTTTCTGTTATGGCTCCCTCATATAGGGTGTTTATATTAAGTAATACATTGTTACTCACATGAGTATAATACTGCTTAGCCTGTTTGAACAAGTGTAAAACGTTTCATATTTCCAATGCAAAGAAATGAGGGCTCTAAAAATAATCCCATTTTACACAGTGAATATCAGAAACTACACCTGTCCATTTAATCACGTAATTCATAAGCCACTTACTTAAAAATAACCTTCATCAGAACACAATTATTAGTCTTGTTTGTATTTTGTAACCATTTGTTCCAATAGTTTATATGATTAATTTGGCACAAAGTTGCAAAAAGAGACACAGAGAGAAATGCCTGCTCTCCAAAACGTGGAGTAACTTTTGTACTATTTGCAAATCATAAGATGTACTCACAGTGCAAAGTAATTTCATGTGGTATTGTATACTATACACACAGTATTCAAAATATGAAGCATTAGTTTCTGATTTATCTATAAAAGTATACATTACATGAATGCATTAGGATTTGTTTGTTTATAATATATTTTTACTGGACAATGTAACAGTTGTGTGTCTTTTTATAAATATGTTGTCTTCTCTTTTACAAAATAAGAATATAAAATGATCTTTATGTTTTATAGATTAGCAGTCATGTTTCCAGTTAGGACAGGATGGTCAGTAGTCACTTACATAGACCCTTTCTGCTCTAGATTTAAACCCCAGAATACAGGCTTTCCATCGATTATCTACACCAGCATCCAAGCATGCACATGACAGGCTGCTATTCTGGAATATAATCTAGTGCTTTTGCGGGAGACTGCTGGCAAGCAGTTTGGATGCAAACCAGGCTACCTCTCAGCCCTTGTTTTCATCATCCAGGCGCTCCAGGCTCCATTCCAAAGCCCAGGAATGTTCCAAACCCCAGAAATGCTCTGCTTCTGAGGCCATATCTGGGGCTATGGCAAAATAACCCAACCTGCAATTTTAAGTCAGTGCTCCTGGCCCAGAACAGTTTTGCTGAGCCAAGCACAAGCTTGGGTGTTTTTCCACTGTCACTAAAAGTACCCATTAAGTACCCATTAATGGGTACATAATGGCATTTTTGTACCCATTAATGGGTACTTAATGGGTACTTCTAGTGACAGTGGAAAAACACCCCTTGACAACATGGACCTATGGCACATGTAAGGCCCTGGGCTAAGAGTACACACACTTGTCTGTTCCAATAGAGTTATTTTGGTTGATCAGCCATGAACAAAACAGTGGATGCATTTTAGTAATCTATGAATTGCTCAGGTGTAACTGATAAACATTTAACTAGTAGCTTTTCCTCAAAAACGGGGAGGAAATGCCCCTAGAGATAACCGAAACCCTGAAGATGAGTAAAATCAGTAATACCGAGTAATGCAAAAAAGTGTGGAAAAGATTAGGGAGACTCTGATAGGGCAATATAAGTAGGGCTAGAGCTTTATCTTTGCAGTCTTACTACATCAGCTACACCAGCTCAATGTCAGCATTACATAGATTTGGTTCTTTGCACTGGCAGCAAAGGAGTGTGGCAGAAAACAGCAACATTGGCTGATATGCTCATAATATCTGTGGCAGTTCCATCAGTCATCACGCCCGTGGCATTGTGTTCTGATAAAATCCACCTATTAGTAATGCATGGATAGAACTAAGCACACAATGAGAGGAAAATAAACTTGTGGCGGCAGCACCTTGCAGAACACGCATACAAAATAGGTCAGTGGTGTTCTCATTTGTACGGATCTCTTCTGCACAGCTACAGACATTCAGGGGGTCAAATTACCTGGCAGCAGAAGCATACCAATCACAAACAAGAGGAAACGTAGATTGAAAACCCTTTGGTTGTCCCAGGACAAAAGATCACCCCAAATACAAAGTTGCATGACTATTTCTGTGAACGAAAGGAGCATCTGATAAAAGAAGGGGTGCAGCTGCGCAAAGGTGAAGTTATGCCCAAGGGTTTCAGCACACAGTCATATCTCCAAGAGTTTCAGGTCCTGCCAGAGGGAAGATTAAATTAGCATAACTTATGCTTTACTTCCTAGCATTAGCAAGACACAGTGCCATTGGATAGGGAGAGGCTGGCAGTACAAAGAAGCAAGAACCTGATTGGTGTATGCATTTCCAGTCCATAGAGAGCTCTAAGGGCTTGAGGATATGCTGGTAGACATACATAGGTCAGATTGAATGGCTTTTCTGTCCACTTTTCTCACACATTTAAGAGGACTCAAAGCGGCTGACAACAGACATCCTGTGTGGTAGGTAGGGCTATGAGGAGACAGCTGTGATTAGCCCAAGGTCACCCAGCTGACTTCAAGGAGTAGTGCAGAATCAAACCCAGTATTCCCAAATAAGAGACCGGCTCCCTAACCACTAGACCAAACTCACTATGGGCTTTTCTGCACTGGGACTTATTCCAGAATATATGCAGGAACAGGGGCCTGCTGTCCACATACTAGTGCAGGCTAGGAATGTGCACAAAGGCAAATAGACCCAATATTTGGATGCGCTATACAACATTCTATTCATTTGAATTATTCAAAAATCCATATTGGATTTTCAAATATCCAAAATTTGACCATATTCGAAAATTTGGATTTTTGACAATCTGATTCAGATTCGAATGCCAATATTTGTCAAATTTGAATCAGATTTTTGAATTTTTGAATATTTGTGCCCATCCCTAGTGCAGACTACAGCAGACTGTTATAGTGCTCACTAGCATAGAAATATCAGGCCCCTCTTCCAGGATATATTCCATAATAAGAGCCAGTGCCGAGAGATAGCCTTCAACACTTTTGTAGCCCAGGCTTTCACTCCAGCCTCCTGCTTGACTCCACCACTGAAAGAGCACCTATTTAGGATACCAGATCAGACCCATGTGTGATGTCCTAGCCACAGATAACAAGGCATGGATCACTAGTTTGCCTAGCTAATTGCTTCGCCCTTGCATGCCTTAGTATGTTATGATGAGAGTAATAGATAATAACTTTTCCTCACATGCTGACTTAGCTTTTTAAGAGGTCAGAAAGGACAGGAGTTCAAAAGAGTTCTCTTTTGAAAGCAGATTTTTTTTTCTGAAACAGACTTTTGGTCAATCTATTTCTGTCTGCCGTGAGTAACAGCAGCTTTCTGGTGTTTCAGGCTAGCACACTTTTCCTGGAGATGGGGAATTTGAACCTGGATTGGATCGTTTATATGCCAAGTTTTAAAAAATATTTGCATAATTATTAAGCATACGCAGTTAGCAAATTGCCACACAAACAATAGAACAACATTAGTATAAAATAAATAGAGAATAAAACAACATAGCAGCATCGGCAAGACCCCAAACAAATGCCCTCATCCTCCCCACAGAATCTCTTGCTCCTAGCTGCTGTGCCATCATTAAGTAAATCTGCAGTATTTTTGCTATAAAGCGACATCACTGCAAAGTATTGGCTGTCATGTGTGACAGCTTGATATTGGATGCTTATTCCATTCTGCAGCATCAAGAAGTCTGGACACAGCCTAATTATAAAGTATGGGCCAAAGTGTGAATTGGCCCATTTGTGAGACTAGTGTGGATACTTACTTTGTCGGGCACTGCTCCCGCAATGGAGTTTTGCACAATCGAAGTATTTCACTGACCTAGAAGTGTGCAGTGGCATGTGCGTGAGAACTATATTCTGGCTGGTTTTGATGCCACATGTGCATGAAGGCTATCTCCAAGGTGGCAGATCATACAAAAAATAAGGTGTCCAGAAAGGTAAGTCTTTTTGCTTCTTACATAATTGACAGGTTGAATGTTTATTTTCTTGTGGGATATCACTCCAATATCCCAGGTCTGTGCTTGGACTGTCACAAGCACATGTGACAATCCCAACCTAGCCCCAGGATAATGTCAAGTTTTAAGACCCATCTGGATGGGGCCTGTGACTTGTGTGGTTTGAATGTTCTCTATGAGGCATAGCATTCCTACAGATTCCTTTGTTCAGTGGATGCATCATTCTTGGGAGTCAGCTAGCATGTTCCTTATGAGCCATGCAGAAGCTGCCTCTATAATCTTGTGTCCAAGTCCTGCACATGATCCCCACTGAGCAAGTATGTGCTTTTACTGTAAACCAGTGGTTCTTCCTTGGTTTTCCCACACTTACCTTAGGAACATCCAGCATGGGGGCTAGCTCTTTTCTGGGCCTCTCTCTTCCACACTCCAGTGTGGACTAGAAGAAGAGTACTTGGCATTTATAGCCCACTTTTCTCACCTTTTAAGAGGACTCAAAGTGGCTGACAAACCTTCTGTTCTTCTCGCCACAACAGACACCCTGTGAAGTAGGTGGAGCTGTGATAGCTCAGAAAGAGGTGTGACTAGCCCAAGGTCATCTAGTGGGCTTTGTGTAGGAGTGCGGCATTGAATCAGGAGACTAACAGATAAGGATGCAAGACACTAACTATAAGACCAAACTGGCCATCTCAGTTGGTACTGAAATGAAACTAAAACTAAAACATAATAAAAGAAATACATGACCAAAAATATAGTTTGGCTATAGTGAATAAAAACCACTCGGCTGCACCCAAAAGAGATCCTTCTAAATCTTAGTGTTATGGAGTCCATGTCTCCAAAAGTCAAGGAGAAGGCCTTGGTGACACACCTTGGTGAAATTGCCTCAATTGCCATGTCAACAGGGACATCCATGTATCTGTTTCAGATTGCCAGGGACTGCTGGGTTTGTTGCCCCCTGAGTGCAAAGGCATGTGCAATGGTTACAACATGCTTCACTTGGACTGTATGCTCATTGCGGAGCACCTATGTCCTGCCACACGTGGAAATATAATAGCAAAAGACATATCCACTTACCTTAGTAAATGGAGACATGGCCTGAGGCAATCTTCCAGACGTTAAACCAGCTGTACTTCAACTGGAAGTTGAAAAATCATAACAAAAGGCAACTTCACACCAGTCCTCCCCATAGGTTGTCTTGAGTAGATCATTATAAGCACCTAAGTAAAGTAAAAGAAATCCTTGTGCATGCTTGCCAGGCATGTTCCTAGCTTGTTCCATACCTGATCCTTCTAGATCTCTCATTCAAATAGGGAAATGCTATCTATCTATCTATCTATCTATCTATCTATCTATCTATCTATCTATCTATCTATCTATCTATCTATCTATCTATCTATCTATCTATCTATCTATCTACTAATATACTCTTGCTGATCAAATGCCAGATTAGACATATATTTTACCAGGCACTAGAAATGATAATTTTATTTATGAAAAAGGGCCGTATTTGCAGACATTAAAAATAGCAGCTCAGAGACAGCTTAGAGGTGATGGCCTGCAGACACTAGTGTTCCCATCTCAACTCTCTTCTATATTACAGGCCAGAGAATACAATTTGGAAATGAATTTTCTGGCCTTTAATGTGGATTAAAGCATCAGCATGAGAATGCTATCGACTCCCAGCTCTTTGCACCATTCTTTTTTACTCTGTGTAGATGCAGCCAACATTAAGCTGGTAGATTGTGTCTGGTTCCTGTCATCCCTCCCCACTCCAGTTTGACACCAAGTGTGACACCCTAGGATACAGTGATGCCTTTTGAGGGTTTCTTCCAGAGTGCTTTCCCTTTCTTGCTGCAATTCCCCTGTGATAGCGAGAGTGAAGATCTTCACCCCTTGAAAAGTGTCAGCCTGAAAGGACGCAGCTGTGTCATTTCCAAGGCCTTTCCTGTTCCCGTTTACCCATTGTCTACCATATCTGCATAGTTTTATACACTTCTGGGCTCTTAATGGTGGACGCCCTTATCCAAAATGGTCTCTTATGGAAACACTTCCCCATTCCGCTTGTACAGGCATGGTGCAATCAGCGATGTAGTTTGCAAATGTAGTTAATCTACTTTAAATTTAAAGAGATCGTTCCCTCTTAAAAGTGTGCAAGTCATCAGTGTGTGTCGCTTCTGTGACCATGGATTTAGGTTTAAATCTCTCTGACTACCCTGAGACTTTAGGTACCTGGAATATGGATCCCTGGTAGACCTTGATAGTGAAGTCTACTGGCATACTAGAACCATGTTTTGGTTTACAGGGGAAATCATTTTGGAGGTGCACCTTAACTCATTGAAATAGGTCCCCTGGAGGTTCCAAGGCCAAAAATGTTTGTTCCTAGCCATACAGCTCATGTGAGCTTCAGGGCTGGCATGGGGGCTGGGCTGGAACATGCCACCACCATACAAACAGGATTGTTCCAGCCCAGACTGAACCATCACAACCTTGGGACAGATCATCCTGTTCCAGTCCTACTATTCCAGAGTCCAAAGGCAAGATTCCTGTAAGCTGAGAAGATTGCTTCTGGGCTAGAGCATTTCCTGTCCCATGCAAATTTCAAGATTCCATCCAGACCCATAATGTCAAGCATCAGAAATGGTTCTGGAATTGCATCATTTTCAACACCTCATATCATGGCCTAGCCAGCTAGGTAGACCCAGTGGGTGCATGGCAACTGCTGTATCAATAAGAGGGAACAATCTCTTTAAAGTAGATTAACTACATTTGCAAACATGTGCTGGCTTTTGCAAAACAGTCTTTTCTATTCTGCAGAAGAAGTGTTCCCAAGACCAGATTCTAGCACCACCCCAGAGCAGCCAGTCACCAGTGCCGTATGGAAGTCTTCACACTCCCAGGCTTGGTTTTTCTGTTTTGTTTTGTTTTTTCATATAGCAATGTGCAGGCAACATATCGAAACCCTTTTTTGGTGTGGCCTGAAGGAGCAGTGCAAATCTTACCTCAAACAGTGTTGCATTCCTTACAATTTGATGCTGTCTGCTCTCCTAGTAAAGAGGTTGTTCTGCTGCTTCTCTGTCTCTCTCTCTCTCACACACACACTCTCAGTAGGATTTTTTTTTAGTTCAAACTGTGAAATACATTTTAACCAGTGACTTCACTGAGAGTTAAGCCCTGAGATCTTCCTGAAAGTATGTGGAAAGGAACACTGAATACATGAAGTAACACCATCATTACTGCACATGGATTGGGCCTGTCATGACATAGTTAACACTTGAGAATTATCAGGAAGCACGCCATGACTTAACATGATGTGCAGAACTGACAGGTGACCCTGTGGGGCTATCATGTGGCTATCACTGTTGTTTTGAGAGAACTCTATTCTACTCCTTCTGTTTCATTATGAGTGGTGATGCAGAGCCTCTTGACCTCCAGATATAGTTAAATTGCAGCCCCTGAGGCCAATAATCTGAATTCCTGCTCTTGATATCACTTCTAGCTAAAGGAATATACAATCTACATTAAGTACACCAGTTTAAGTTCTAGCATAGCAGCAGCAGTTTCTCGATACTGCAGAAATGTGATGTCTAAGTGCATAGAGTGCTGAAAAGTAAAATGCTGGTATGCTGGAGTAATGTCTTTTTAAAAACTTGTATTAATTTTCATACAATATACAATAATATGTTAAAAGTTACAAACAAAAAGCAATCCCAGTCTCCTTTCCTATAAATGGGCAGGTCAATCTTCATAGCTCTTCAGTTGTCCTTCATACTCCAGTTTTTTCCAATAGATGTTGGGCAATTTTGGACTTCCGTTCCCATCTTGTGGATGTGAAAGGTGTGGGATATACTAACCTTGACTAGTGTTTGCACTTGCAAGCACTAGTCGCTGACAGCCCAACCCACTCACGATTAAACACTTGTGTCGGGGGGGAGGGGGCATTGGAGCTGCCTTCCAGGCTGGCAGAAGTGCAGATGGTCAATGGCTGGACACTTGCAGGTAAGTTCCAGTTGCATGTGGACATGTGTTGAGCACAATTTCGTGCTCCACTGCTAGTGCGTGATTAGTGCACATTTGGTGAGGCAGGGGACACTTGTGAAATGGCCCTGTGTGTGGCAAGGTTTCTTGCTTTTTTATGGAAGTAGGTTATAATTCTTCATCATACATATACAGCTGACTGCAATATCACATTTCCCATATAATTCAGTATTTTTCCCTTATAAAATCAAATAAGAACAAAAGAACAAAAGAGAAGCCCTGCTAGATCAGGCCACAGCCCATCTAGTCCAGCGTCCCGTGGCTCACAAGTGCAGTAGATGAAGTCATTAAAAACAAGAAGAGTTCATTTAGAAAATGGAAGGCTTGTCCAAATGAGGAGAATGGGAGGGAACATAAACACTGGCAGCACAAATGCAAGATGACCATTAAGAAAGATTTTGAGGAGCACATTGCTAAAAACGTCAAAGGAAATAACAAGAACTTCTATATCAGAAGAAGGAATCCAACCAGGAAAACAGTTGGACCACTAGATGGTAAAGGACAGAAAGGGGTAATGAAAGAAGACACGGAGATTGCAGAGAGAGTAAATGAATTCTTTGCCTCTGTATTCACGGAGGAAGACAGAGGATACATGTCAGTAGCCAAGCCTGTATTTTCTGAAGAATTAAACTGGACAGAGATAACCAAGGAAGAGGTCCTTGCATGTCTTAATAAACTAAATATTAACAAGTCACTGGGACCAGATGGTATTCATCCAAGTGTCCTTAAGGAAATCAAATGCAAAATTGCCAACCTTCTAGCAAAAATATATAATCTTTCCCTAACATCAGGCTCTGTATTTGAGTACTAGAGGGTGGCAAATGTAACACTAGTCTTCAAAGAAGGATCCAGGGCTGATCCAGGCAAAAACAGACCAGTTAGCTTAACGTCGGTTCCATGTAAGGAGATGGAAACCATAATTAAAGACAAAATTTGTGTGCACATGGAGGAGCAAGCATTGCTGAAGAAAAGCCAGCATGGCTTCTGCAAACTAAATCATGCCTTACAAACCTGTTGGATTTCTTTGAGAGTGTCAATAAACACGTGAATACAGGAGAACCAGTAGACATTGTCTACCTGGACTTTCAGAAGGCTTTTGACCAAGTCCCACATCAAAGGCTACTGAGTAAACTCATCAGGCATGGAATTAAAGGACAGGTTCTGTCCTGAGGCCTATTTGTATAAGGGGCATTCGGAACTGCCCCCGATCTTCCCAGGGTGCACACATGAAATCGTGCTCTACACCCGGCCAAGGGCATTAGCGGCCATCCCCAGCCATCCCGCAGCTGGTCAGGGGGGAGCACATTTGGATGCTCCCTCCCTGACAGCTCTGGGCCCTGCCTCCAGCTGCCCAATTTGGCAGGCTGGTTGCATACCTTCCCCAAGTTTCCATGGGATCTAGGAGAACAAATCAGGTCCCCTAGGGCTCACAGGAACCCCCCCCCCAGGCACCCCCCCCATCCAGGCATGGGCCTACACAGGGACACATGTGCGCATGAGCTCTCTGGGTCTAGAACTGATGAGCCAAGCCAACAGCCCTGTGCATCTGAGCACGTCAGGCGCTTTGATTGGCTAAGCCTCTGGATTTGTGACTGGCTTAAGGGTAGGAAGCAGAGAGTAGTAATAAACAGCCAATTCTCAGGGTGGAAAAAGCTAAAAAGTGGGGTCCCCCAAGTTTCAGTGTTGGGACCAGTGCTTTTTAATTTATTCATAAATGATCTAGAAGAAGGGGTACATAGTAAAAAAGCAAAGTTTCCTGGTGATACTAAATTATTTAGGATAGTAAAAACCAAAAATAAATAACTTTATACCTATTTTATTTGTCTATTGCTTGTGAAAATGTCAAGTATGTGATTTTCCTAAATTCTTATGGAATGCTGAGACAAATGGGTGAGTGATATGAAATTCTCCTGTATTTGTTGGGCAAAGTTCTCTGTGTTACATGCGCAGCAATTCTCAGAAAGCCTCTGAAAATTCAAATCAATGAATTCAAATAAACAACTGCACAGTAGCTATCAAAACTGTTAAGTTACATAGGGGACCTATTCTGGACATTCAAGAAAATAAACAAAACTTGCAAATCCATGGAACAAACATTCTGTTCAGACATTCCCAAGGTAACATATTCTGCTCCATCCACATAGTAGGAAAGCTATGCTGGAAAATTCATCCTCTGCAGTTACACAAATGAGGATGAGTTTCTATGAATAATACATCCTTTTATCCTGTTTTCTGTTACTTCCCTGATATGACAAGTTCATAAAGTTCCTCCTCTCTCTCTTGAGCATGGCTTGGGAGATTAAAGTATGTCAGCTGTGCATTAAATTTACTTGATTATCAGTTCTAATTCAGAAATATATGAAGTAATTACATAGAATAGCTTTATCACCCAGCAGTATAAAAAATTAACAGCTATGCTATCTATACTTATGAAAATAGGCACTACTCCACAATAATAAAGTCTTAAACCTGATGAAAATTGTTCTTGGGATAGATCTGAACTCTAATTTTAATTAATTTTATTAAATCAATTATATTTGTTCCATCTACATCAAGATTTCCTCAGTTTTAGTGATTCCCAACCCACCAACCAACAACTCAAAGATCTGGGCTGTGTGCCGACAGAATAAAAGAGAGAGACAGTGTGCAGCCCTCACGTTCCCAAGCCTTCTCTGATCCACCCTTTCTGCAGAATATTTAAGAGTGGGAGAGGCAGACTGGTGTGTGATCAGTCCCTCCTTGAAGCCATCTCTGAGCCACCTCAAAAATTCCTCAGAGATGTTCTTTTTTGCTGTGTCTGGACACAGCCTTGGTGACGCTCCCTACCCTGCTGCCCCTTTGTGTCAGAAAATAATTTTTTAAATAGTTTGGCTTCATGTTCCAGATCTGGAGAAGGGGCTGTGTAGCTCTGGCATTCTGACCATAGGCCGTCTAAATTTCTCTAGAACCTCTGAATGCTTGGCAACCAATACTTTTGGAAACTCTGCACTAGATGATTCACTGAAAAAAAAACCCTAATACATTAAGCCATGTATTCATTTTGAGCTTTATTTATCTAAGAAATGCATTTTATTTTCTAAGGGGATTTTTTCACCTTGTTTCGGTGTGCAAGCAGGTAAAGAACTGGGATGGATCACATTAGGGCCCCGTCTTCACGGCAACCTTATCTCGAATTCAAAACGTTTTGAGTTCTCCTTGGCCAGACGGCAGTTCAGCTTAACACGCTTTTTCCGTGTTAAAGCACGCCAAACCATTTTGAATCTCAAACCTGATTTCAACAGGTCTCACTCCGAATCGTGCGGTCGATACGTGTTTCATTTTTTACTGTGTGGACAGTACCGTGTTAAGGGATGAGATTCCGTGTTCAGGGTGTCCCTCCCCCAATCGCACTGTATCCAATGGCTGTCCATATTCTGGGGACGTCATGTTTAGGGTTTCCCTCCCCCAATAGCTTGCTTCCAAAGATAGTGATTTCATTGAAAAAATCCACCCTCAAACAGCCACTATAAAACTCCAGTCCTTAAAGCTACACTGTAGCACTCTAGGCACTTCACACCTTAATAACAATGTTGCAGTTTTGCACAATTCTAGCTCTTTGAAAGTGCTACCTTGTAAAAAAGGGAAAGGAAAGGAAAGCCCTGGAGGCTGTGGCTGTTTGAGTTGCTGCTGCTGCTGCTGTGTGCCCTGGGAAATGCGTGAGGTGAACGAAAAGCCCCTCGGTCCCCTCCAGCTCAGCCTCTTGGTGCGAGGGAAGTGGGGGTGAGAAAGGGGCATCCAGAGGCACAGGGAACGGAGAGTGGGAGCAGGCAGGCATTCATGACAGCTATAAAATCACACACTTTTGCTACATCCCGCCCACACATCTCTTGTTAAATTTCCCTTCTGATAAATCTGGTTCATTTTTCACCTCGTTCCCCGCCCCTTTCAACCATCCCCAGCAGCCGGGGGAGAGGTCTGATCTCTGAGGGAACACCAGTCAGAGAGAGGGGGTGGGCACCATCATGACTGGCAATGGGCAGGGAGGACTTGCCGTGGGGCCTCCGAGGATTGAATCTGAGATAAGGTTGCCGGCGGGATGCCGTTGGGATCCCGCGGACACGGATCAAGTTGAAAGCCGTGGAGACAGTTTCGTTCTGGTTCAATTATTTCAGTTTCGTTAAACCGGATTAAGGCATGCCGTGCGGATGCAGCCTAGGTGTCCACACTTTGGGATGCCCAATCCATCCAAGCTGTACCTGGCAATTCACTGTGTTCTGGATAAGTGTGATTGCTGCTGTATTAGCAGTGATTGCCTTTTCATGACAATGACCATGTCCACTGGTTGTTGCCACAATGACTGGGTGATGTGGTGCACAATTGTGGCTGTGCCATCCCTTGCCATGCACCCTTCATGTGGAAGAGAATTTAAGAATTTACATCCCTCCCTTCACTGAAAGGTCTCAGGGAGGACAAAATAATACCAAATAAAATATATAAAACAAAACATATTTGAAACATAACCCACCCACCTATCCTCCCACCCTGGCAGGACAGCACCCTGAAGGAGCTAAACATCAAAGGCCTGATTGAAGAGCTATACTTAACCAGGTACCAAAATCCAGAGTCTAGGGGCCTTTCCTCACTGGCTCTAAAAATGGATTTAGAGCCAGATGTGGAACGGATTTAGACGTGGCTTTCGCATAGGGGCCGGAATTAGACCCCTTTGAGCAAGCCACGTCCGCATATCGGCAGGTTTTTAAACCGTTTTTGCTGCCGAAATCCTACCCAGATGTAAGACCTGAAAAAAATCAGGTCTTACATCTGGCTTTCCCCCTGAAAGTAGGCTGACATGTGGACAATCCCACCTCTGATCTCTAGGTTGTCTTTAAGCCCCCTCAGAAGTGCTTTCTGTTTCTTACAGCATGCGAGAGCAGCTAAACAACGGAAGCCACATTTTACTGACTGCGTAAGAGTAAACCTGTGCTGTGCAGAACCATCTTGAATGAGGGACAGCTGCATTTTAAAAAGCACAGAAGAACAAATGAATTGCTTGCTGTATTCAGGCTTAGGACACAAAGGAGTGGTTTAAAGTCGTTTTAAGTATTATGGACACGGTTGCTCTTGTAACAATAAATCAAAAAGTTAAATCGGCTGCTAGGAATGCGTAGGGATAAGGGAACCTTCCTTCAGGCTGGATAAATAGAAGCTGGAGAAAACAGATGTCCAAAAATTATACAGATGCAAATTTTTCTGATCAGTATAGAAGTTTTCACCTAATCACCCGTGGACTTCCTTTCAGCTCAAGCTTCTGTGGAAAGGGGGGGGGGGAGAGATTGAGCTTATGCCTTCAGGAACTCTGGAGAACTCTGAAAATTTAAGCTGTTGCTTATTAAAAATTAATTTGATCCCCCTTGCTGTTGCTAAGATACAGCCATCAAGATGCTGCTTGCCTTTTTCACTCAGTTTGCAGAAAACTAGCCATGGTGATAATAAAATGATCTCTTTTCCCTTGTGCACATACTTAACCCACAGATAGAACTTGCATCGTAGCCAGTTTAACACTTTGGAAGCTACATGCACAGTGTCAACCTGCTATTATTTTATCCAATGCTGAAGTTAAAGGCAATTGGAAATCCTCCTGTCAAACATAATATAACCTTGGGTATTGTTTGTCTGCTTAAACAAATGTTTCATTGTGAATGTTGGGATATTGAGTTTTTTAAAACAAACACACTTCAACTCCCCCCGTTATGGATAAAAACAAAACCAGAAGGAGCTATAAGTGTAGTTAGAAGACAGTATATAAAATACTCTAACTATATGTAGCCTTTCCATGGTCTATATACTATTATTATTATTAATTATTATTGTTATTATTATTATGTTTATTTCTTGAGCGCTATAAATGTACACAGCACTGTACAGACTACAAAACTGAAGAACAGTACAGTAACAGGAAACGTAAAGAAAAGTTAAAATTACTAGAACAGTAAGATTGAAATAATACACAGTATAATCATAAACACATTAGAATAAACCAGGTGAAGAAGAAGTTCAATCGTCGGGGCCAACGGCCATAGAGAATTGCTGGTTTTGAGTTTTGTTTATAAATAAGTTGGAGAAATGAAACTTTCTTTTAATAGATGTATCAATGGCTAGCAAAATGGTTGCCTAGGTACTTCCTCCAGACTGGAAGACAGGCAAGATGCCTCTAAAGGCCATTTGCAGGGATTCGAGAGCAGGTAAAGGTTTTGCCTTTGTCTTCTCCTTGAGATGCCCATAAGCAATTGGGGGTGCACTATGTGAGACAGGGTGCTGGACTGGGGATGTGCAGAAAGAATATTCATTTGAATAGATCCCAAATTTGATATGAATGTTCGAAACAAATCTGATTCAAATCCCTGCTATGGATTGCCTATGAATCCCTACACATTCCCCAGGTATCTGCTACATATCCCCATAATCCACTTTAAATCCACTCAGGATCCATTGCAGATGTGACTGGGGCACCCACTTTGCCATCTCCCCAGGTTCACGAATGTAACAAAGTTTTGTATCAATGTATCAAAAGTATTTGATTAATATTCGAATGTCAATCTTCAAATGTACCAACATTCAGTTCATATCGGGATGTCCGAATGTGTATGAATTTAAAATACAGTATGATGAATATTTGTGTGCATCCCTATGCTGGACTAGATGAGCTGTGGCCTGATCCAGCAGGCTCCTCTTATATTCTTATGTTCTTATGTAGCTTTTATGGAGTTGGCAAAAATCTTGTCTTGTCTTGTTTGGTGCAAATTTACGAACTTTCAATACTGGAACTTTGAGACTCCATTGGCTTAACACGAAAAAACTGGAGCCATGTTTATACATCACCAAGTTGGAGGTTGAAGGTGATCCTCAAGTGCTTCAGCTGTCCTGGGGGACACTTAAATAACTGCTACCTGGATTGGCTTCAGAGCTGACCAAAGCACTGCTTTTATGGATGTTTGTGATGGCCAGATGTCCAGTTGATTTCGATTAGACAGATACACATCCACCATGATTTAAATTGATGGGACAAGGCACTGTGAAAGCAGGAAATCCCACAGTCACATCACTGTCTTGATCAACAGCTAATGGGAGCACTGGGAATTTGAAGGTGATTTGGGCCATGTGGATGTTTAAACTCCATCCTACCCAGAAGCAATCCCAGCTGCCCTTATAATAATGGGTAGATGCAGCCTGTGTTTCTCTCTTCATTGCCATTGTCTTATTGATAACCTGGGGTTTTCCTTCAGCATCCTATTAAGATTGGGAGATTCCACCCTGACTAGCAAACTAAATTGGAGAAAGAAGAAGAAGAAGAAGAGTTGGCTATTCTACCCTGCTTTTATCACCCATTTAAGGCAACTCAAAGCGGCTGGCAAACCTTCCCATTCTTCTTCCCACAACAGAACACCCTGTGAGGTAGGTGGGGCTGTGAGAGCTCAGAAAACTGCTGTGACTAGCCCAAGGTCACCCAGCTGGCTTCAAGGAGAAGTGTGGAATCAAACCTGGTGTTCCCAGATAAGAGTCTGACTCCCTAACCACTACTAAACCAAACTTCGATAGCTGTAGAGCACCCAAAGCTTACTAGAGTGATTCTAGCTGAACCACTCCACCTTCTGCAAGTCCAAAGATGGCCTTTACATGCATATGGATAATGGATAAATATAGTGCCCTTTTCAGGTGGTAAAAAAGCCTCCCCCTCCAGTTTTGAATCCTATTAAACATTTACATTTGATATCTTCCAACTTAGGCCCTTTCTGCATTGGATCTTATTCTGGAATATATCTCAGAATGGGGACCTGCCACCCAAATGATAGTACAGACTATAGCAGGGTATAATCCAGAGTAAAGGCAAATGTAGAAATGGCTTTAAACAAAAAGCATAAGTAGCCAAGAAACATACCAAAATCTGAATTGCGGCAGTCCACTGTAATTCATGAACCAGAATACGTATATAGCAGGAGCTCCATTAGAGAGAGGAAAGGGCAGAAAGGTCTCCTAGTGTTCTTCATGCTGTTTCTACTCAACTGTCCCATTAAAGATTAGTTTTTAGATTGTTCATATTACATGCTGCATTTAACACTGCTGTAACAGCTGTATAGCTGCTTTTCCCTCCTTCTTCCTCTAAAGAACAATACTGTCTGTCTCTTCTTTTTCCTCCTCTACTCTCTACCAGCATGTGGATGGGAGGCTCCTATTCCAGGACATTATCAGCAAATAAGACCCAGTGCAGAAAGGGCCTTAATTTTGGGGATTCTGGATTCCTTAATTGCATTTTTTCTCTCTGCGGTCATGAAATGCAGTCTAGTGATTTTATCTTCACGAGACAAAAAAAAAAAGGGGGGGGAGAGGAGAATGAAACAGCTTCTAAATTAATATCAGTAAGTAGTCCATTAAATGAATTACTCTCCTGGCTTGTAGCCAGAATCTGGATGACTAGCTAAACACTTTGCTCCTAGTTATTTGGAACAGTAATGGACGTGATTCTTTTCTCACTCATCCACAATCCAAGTTCAAATGTTACTTAATGATGGACAAAAAGGGAGAATCTATATTAACAGAATGGCTGTGAACTGTTAATTGCAGGGCTGTGAGTGATATTGTTTTCCACAACTTTAGGTTACGTTAAAACATTTTTTTAAAAAAAATGTGTCAAGGATAGCACTTTAGTAATGGCACTTAGCACTTTTTTTTTTAAGATGTTACAAAATGTATTAAGCCTGAAGAATGCAAATAGAGGATATTCTGCCTGGCATTAGTCTTTTTTTGGAGGGGGGGGAGGGGAATCCACTTTTCTAACAGTCTTCATACAAAAAAGAATCCAGAACTACACAAGCCAGCAGATGTGCACAAATACTCAAAACATTCAAAATTTGATTGAATTCATTCACATTTGGACATTTGAATTTGAACTGAATGTCTTTAAATTTGAATTTAAACATTCAAATGAATTTTGAATTTTTGAATCTATTCATGTGAATTATTCAGACATTCATATATGTACTGATACATACACGATGCATACTTGTCTGTACACATATTTCCCACATCTGTACACACTTCTACGGATCCAAATGCCTACTCATTTCCCATCATTGTTTTTCACATGCTTTTCTGGTTTCCTGAGGCCAATCCACACCTGTCTTATCAGACGTTAACCTACCATCAACTAGCTGCGTTGCACAAAATCATGTACCACACACAAACCAACCTTACCTGAAGGCCTACTTGTTGCATCCAGCCCGTGACCATTCACACCGTTCACAAGTGCAAATCCTAGTACACATTGGCTTGTCACACACTTTTCCCATCCAGCAGATGGGAAGCCAAGTGCAAAAGCAGCCCTGGTTCAGAAAGCTACTGTCAGACACAAAGGTAAGTATAGCTATTATGGCAAACCTGCCACGACTATGCTTTCCTGTAACAGCTGTTTTATGGGTTTTTGATTCAGTAACCTGAGCCAATATTGGGAATGTCATAAATATATATAGCTTGAGTTTTAGCGTGTACCTGGAGCCATTCAATCGTGTGATCAGGAAAACATACCCTCAGACTGCATCAAATGCTTCCTTTCTGAAAAACTCTGAACTGGGATGAGCCAGGTTTGTTTGTTTGTTTAAAGTGGATCTTAAATATTGAATGTACAGTAGGTCCCCTAGCAGAAGCAAAATAATTTCCAGGAAAAAAAGGATACTCAAAATATCAAGGTTGGCTTAAAGACACTGTCGCCACTGCCATCACCACCACATTTTTTCTTCTGTCTTTTGACCTAGCAAACTTTTTAAATCTTTAACCCTTTGTTGTCCCTTGGATTGTGGAACAGCATTCCCCTTGAGGTATGCCAGGCACTGATGTTATGCACCTTCTGCCGCATAGTCAAGATGTCTCATTTCATTTCAGCTTTTGATCTTCAGGGTTCCTCTATATCTTGTTTAGGGGTAAGCTGCATTTTAGCTTGCTTCTTTTTCATTAGTTTCTAATTCTCTTTTAAATATGATGCTTTTACTTCTTTTAAATTTGACCAACTCTATTGCAGGTATGCGCACAAATGTTTTTTGTTTTTGTTTTTGTCTTTGATTCTTATCAAATTGAATGCAAGAAAATTCGTATTCATTCTAATAGATCATTGAATGTGGTACAATTTATATTTGATACAAATGTTCAATCCAATACAGATCCCATACGAATGCATATGAATCCCATACAAAGCTTCATGTGAATGTATCAAAACATTCTATTCAAATTTGAATGTCAATCTTCAAATGTGCCAACATTAGATTCAAATTTGAATGTCTGAATTTAGCCAGATTCATATGAATTATGAATGTTAGAAATATCTGTGCACATCCCTACTCTGGTGAAAGTTGGACCTGAAATTTGAATAAACAAATACAAATCAGGTAAGAATGGTCATTCTAGGACAAACCATCTCCTTGCTGCAGAAACGACACCAAAATGATGGACAGCATGCACCTAGCAGGAGGCCGGCAAGAATGGGAAACAGAGGGTTAAAAAAAAAGCCTTCCATCCCAAGGAAGACAATCTGTTCACCCTAGTTGCCAACCATGTGGAAGCTCACTCTTCTCTCTTATTTCTTATGGCTGTGTCTCTGTTTTCAACATGAAGATAGCACATCAACAGAAGTTTCCACCCTGCCACATACCTGGAAACTTCCTGGTCTCCATTTTCAGCATGTGTGGGCATCTGCAGTAATGAGTGGTAGGGCACTCAGTGCTAGGACATAATTTTATACTTTTGGCCATGGGCACCTCAGACAGGCATGGTGCTTTTTGGCATATGTGTGATACCAATAGTGGAGGTAAATGCTGAAAGCTGCCCCTGTGGGTGCCCTGAATTATAAGTTGGGGCACAGCCTCCATGTCCCCATTTCTGGTACTGTCTTATTAGCATTCACAACATCAGTAGTGGGAGAAATTCAATCAAGCTAATCAGCAGAAGCCTACATTTCTAGATATCTATACTCATAAACTCTTAAGACTCCCATGCAATTATTACAAGTTTAAGTCTGTACCGACAGTTTCAAAAATACAGGACAGATTTGGCTGACTGATAAAGGTGAACCAGGAGTCCAGGCCTGGAGTCTGCTTTGTCAAGTCAAAATCCACGAATATCTAAGCTGTAAATGAGCTTATGGTGTTTTGCTGAAAAGTATCAATTTCTAAAAAAAAATGATGGATTGTGAAAAGAATCAGTTTGTCAGTCGAGGGACAAGCAGCATCCTACATTGCCTGTGAGATATGAGAGACTGAAGGACTAAAAGAAAATATTTGCAAGGTTGATGGGAGCAGAAAGTGGGGAGGCAGCAAGAAAGCTGATCGGATGGAATCAAAGAAGTTTCTAGAATGATCTTAAAAGAGTTACAAGATGATAGTGAAGGCAGGGCCAACATATGTTTATACAGGCTCTGTCTACATAGGTGCATAGGGGTGACTAGGGGTCAGGGACAACAAATACTTCCATCTGCCAAGCCACTGGTATACCAGCCCGTGAAGAAATAACCTGTAGCTCAGGAAAAAGAGAAAACCTTCTCTATCCTCATGAATACCCCTGACTCACTCTATGAAGTTTCAGGTTTCATTTTTTGGCAAAGAAAAATCTCTAGAACTACTTGGGGAGATAAAAGAGAAATTATGCAGCTAGTGTTTTATGCAGCTGTTCACGGTGGAGAAATGTACTGAAACAGATAAAATATATTAGGCTGTTTGTATTTGTGTTTAGACTCCCCAAGACCGACTCCCTGTCTCATCCATTTATTTCCACTCTCCCTCTACTAAAGAAGGTCAGGTACCATATCTGCTAGGGAGTATTGGAGAAGCATTCAGATAGGTACATTCAGAACAGTAACCTCTCTAGTCCATAATAGTTTCTTTTATTCAGAACCCAGCTGTGCAGAGCAGACACCTCTGCTCCAAGACGGCTCCTTAGTTCTGAAATTTTGATCTGGTAACCCTTCTGCGCATTGTGATCAAAGGAGGGAGGATTCCATTCCTCAGCTTCAATCCCGAAGCCCAAGGTGTTTATTTTACATAAACACATCTTCACTGTCACTCAGTGCTCAGCTTTGATTTCTCTCCCTGCACACAGTCTTTTTGAAATTTTGAATTAATTCTGACTTTACTAATTCATGAAATGAAGAGATTTGACCTTAAAATGCTTTCCCCAAAGCTGGGAGAATAAAAACAACAACAGCCCCTCTTACCATAGTTTTGCTTTCACTTGTAATTGAAAGTTTTTGAAGGTACTTTGTAGTAACGCTTCACATGCTTTTTTTAAAAAAAAAATGCTTACTAGCATCTGTGCCGTAGCAGTACTCCAGTGAATTGAAGGAAGAACAACAAGAAAATGTTGGAGACGATCCTCCACTTTCTAAGAAAGTTATCCCTGTGGTAGGGGAGCAGTTTGTCTCAGAACTGTCTTTGTCTCTGCCAATGGAGGTACTTTCAACAGATAAGGGGCAGATGCAAAGTGAAATAAAACATTAAGTTCCAATCAGCACACCAGCGCACTAATAGGGAAGAATCAGCAGGGTGAGGTAATCAGCTTAAAACCTTTCCTGTGCCTACGGAACCCATAAAGCAAAACACACAATCCTCCTGGAACTATTTTGGGAATGCCAGACACAATAGTAGATCAAAAACCTAATATATCAGTATTACAGGAAATTTGCCAATGATGCCAGGGTTCCTGTGGCCATCCCCTTATCTGGTTGTCTGCTGGGAGCTACTGAAATAAAGTCCAATTGTATAACTGGAAGTTATTCAAGCACATGAAAAACAACAAGGGAACTAGGGTGGGTGATCGGCTGGCTGTCTTATACAATGAAACTTCATCTTGGCAGCTCCAGGCAGATGGGCAAGCAAGCCTGTGATTGTTTGGCACATTTGTTGTGGGGCCACAAGAGGTAATTGTGGGAACTTTGGATTCTTCCATGCCTCTTGCAATGTGAATAAACTTCATTGATTAGTCACTTGACCATATCAAATTTCCGTGCCTCTTGCTGCTTGGAAGCAGCTGTCTTCAGCAAGGTAATAGTACCCATTAGGGACGTGCACAAATATACATATCATTCAAAATTTGTATGAATTCAGGCATTTGAATTTGAATCAAATGTTGGCACATTCGAAGATTGACATTCAAATTCGAATTGAATGTTCTGATACATTCGTATGAAGTTTCATATGGGATTTGTATGGGATTCTTATGTTATTTGCATGCATTCGTATGGGATTCATATAGGATTGAACATTCATATCAAATATGAATCCTACCACATTCAAAGAGGATCTATTAAAATGAATACAACTTTTCTTGCATTTGATTCAATGCAAATCAAATACAAAAAAAATCATGCACATCCCTAGTACCCATCCTTCATTATATTTGAAAAGTACTTATTGCATTCTGTAGGTTCTTGTTTTCACCCAGGCTTCCATCTCATAAGTGTTGGCCTGTATCCTGTTCTCCTTATCGCACTTACTATTGCTTTCAATATTGTTCTAGCATTGTTCTGTTTTTCTTTATTCTTGTTTTGACTCCTGTTTTTATGACTCCTAGTAAAGCATTTCAGAGTGTTTTATGGGGAGCACTGTGAAAATGTTTTGAATGAATAAATAAATACAAGGAAGGAGATTGGAGGCTAGTCAGGCAGCAGAGTCAGCTGGAGGTGAGCCGCCAGGAAGATAATGGGGATTTCACTGTCCCAGCAGAAAATATAATGAAATGGATATAATGTTTTGTGTTGAGAACTGTTAAGGTACAGGAGTAATTGTTAATCAAAGGTTGACCCTTTCTGCACTGTTCCTTATTTCAGATTATATCTCAGAGAAGGGACATGCCAACCACACGCTAGTACAGACTATGGCAGGTCCTAGGTCATAGCTACTGCAGCCTGCACCAGCATGTTGACTAGAGGTCCCTATTCTGAGATATAATCCAGAACAAGATCCAGTGCTGAAAGGATATTAGAAAAAGCCTATAAGCTTCTGATTGGAGACTCTCTCACACAAAGATTGATTATTAAAGAATATCTAACCCAAAGAAAAGATAACTGAGGGCCTGTTTGCATTTGGCCATATTCTGGAAAATACCTCAGGATAGGAACCTGCTGTCCACATGCTATTGTAGGCTACTGCAGGCACCAAGTGAGGCCTGCTAGACTCTACATTAGCATGTGGATAACAGACCCCTATCCTGAGATATATTCCAGAATATGGCCAAGTATGGAAAGGGCTTTAGAATAAGGATCTGGCCCAAGCCTTCAGTGAATAGTATCAAGAACTTCTATCATTACAAGAGTTCCCTGTAGATTCCCAGGTTAGATATAACACCAGTAAGTCTTATGTGGTAGGTCAGAATCACCAAACTAAACAAGGGCACAAGGAATATTCTGCTAGACATCATGTTGATTTATTGATAAGAAACCACATGGAGGATGTGATCAGACATACTTAATGATGGATCTTCTGGGTGAATTTAACACTGTAATAACAGACATATTCTCCCTACAAGCACCTTACCCATCTCATTCCTCATTTTGGGTTTCATAACCCAAACTCATCTGTTTATTTTAGTTGATTTGGATGGAAAGCTACCTAAGGCAAGAAATGTAGCTAATGATAGCATAGGAGCAATTACTTCAGATGAGCGACCAATCAGGGTCATGGAAAGCCAGACAGATAAGAAGCAAACACATACCAAATCTGTATCAATCAGGTTGTTAATGGGGTCTGTGGGACCCATGCGGAAACAGCCCTAAAGGTCATGAGATTTTGGTAACTGGCTCTTGCATATTATCCATTGGTTAATACTAAATGTTCAATAGTTGTCTTTCCCCCACATACTATTGTCATGGTTTTAAAATCATTCTCCTGCTTAGTTAAGAAGTATTTGTGCCTTAACTGTGAGATAAAATAGACTAAGATAATCTTGGCAAGACTTCAGAAGAATTAGCTTAATAATCGGCAAAATTTCTAATTAAATGCCTTGTGCGTAAAAAAAACAAACGTTCCAGCAAAAGTATATAATGTAATGAGAAATGAGCAGTTCCTCACTGTAAATAAAACCATAGCTAGTTTCTATTTTCCTCCTTTCAGTTCAGTAGACTTCACATTTTACAACTCGCATTATAGGGCCTTTTCTCATTTGCTGATGGTCTGGTACAGTGTTCCATGTAGTTCTCTTCAGGGTCTTTTGCTTTCACATGCTGGTGTAAACAGAGAGGCCACAGTCCAACTAGTACACTACATCCATCTTGGATGAAGTGTAGAGTAGACCAGAAAGCCCAAAATGGCCTCCTAAGTCTTGGCATACAGGTAGACCTTTTTTAAACAGTCTACCAGCAGTCCAGTGGTTGCTAAAGTGAAAGCATGTGAATGCAATTGTCTCTATGTTCCAGTTTAGTGGGAGGCTTTCCAGTGGCACACCTAACTGAACTGTTGAAATGGGTTACCTGGGTTTCTGAGTCAGGAATCTTAGTTCTTGCCCATAGGAGATTGTGGAAGCTGGCTCCAACAAATATGCAATACTCAAGGTCAGTGCAGAGACTGTCCCAGAACAGGCATTCAAGTACAGATGACCTTTTTCCAGGACATAAAAACTGGATCAGGCATGTGGACATCTCCAGCTAAGCCAGTTCTACTGGAGCAGTTCTATGATTGTGTTCAGACAGAACAGGGCAGCTCAGAAGCACCTCAGAGAGACAGTGTATGGCACTCAGGGCCCCAAGTCTTTTCTCATCCTACTTTTCTAGCACAAAATTCACAAAGGGGGAAGGGGCAGACTGGTGCATGAACAATCCCATTTCTAAGCCATCTCTAACCACCTCTGAGATTTCTGTTGTTGTTGTTGTATCTGATCATAGCTTAAGCATCTTTTTTACATAGGCTTGGATTACTATCAGTCATAATAGTCTTTTACAGGATTTTTGGGTCCAAAATATATCTCCCTTGGATTGAACTCCTTTCTTAACCCTGTTGTAGTCTTTTCTTTCATTTTCCTGAATTCCTGATGTTCTCTGTTGTTCTATTTTATCTCAGCTTTTTGTCACATCCAGCTGGCTGGTTCTGTCACTTTTTTTCAGACTTCGTATTTCATGGCTTGTCTAACCCTTTCCCAGGTTGTCTCAGTGTTTTCCCCTCTGTGTCTCAGGCTTACACACCATTTTAATCTGTTCAGACTCAAGATAGCCAACAGCCCTGAAGCAGATTCTTCTCCAACTGTACAAAATTACAGCAATGCTGTCCATCCAGCAATAGAAAGAATAATTAATCATTCAATTACATATACTCCAGAAATGTTCTTATTAAATATGTACCTTGGGGATAACAAAAAGCTACCCAACAAACACCTCATTTACTTTATCCTAGTAGAAGCGGGGGGGGAAAAGTCTGGCTCAACAAAAGGAACAGAAACTCCTTAACTTAGTATAAATCTAAATGGAAACCAAAACATAGAATTCAATAGATAAGCAAACAGAATTTTTCAAGAAAGAAAATTAAAAAAATCTAAGTTAATAATCTCCAAAATGGATCTCTAAAATTTGCTCAAAATTCAGCAGAAATTGAACTTTTCTAGCATTATTCTATATGTGTTTTTAAGGACTACTTAAGTAAAAGGGCTAGAAAATGAAAAACAGCTTGATTTGATTTTTAACCCATTACATCAGAAGACAACAGGATTTCAGTTTATTTTCCTGGCAATGAAGCCACTGCAGAATAGCAACTTTCTGTGTTATCCTAAATATTACATTAGGATTCCAAGGCCAACAATGAAATATCTATTCCGAGGTTCTGTCTCTATCTCCAGTGCCTGTGATAAGCATTGGAGGGGGAACACATTTTTTATTTTACTCTTAATCATTGGGAGTGATTATGTAAGGGCAATTGACCAGTTATCTTTCTTTTGAAGAAAAGTGTTAATGAAGTTTCAAACAATTGTTGCAGAATATTCAATGAGGGAACAGAGGGAACAATCGGACAGGACTTTTTTCAACTGCCCCTTTTAGAACATGAGCCCCTTCTGAAATTAAAAAACAAACAAACAGGCATTAAAATTCCTATCTCATTCCTTCATCTTGAAGTCTGGCAAGGCATCTGCTAGCAACAAATGCTCACCACTGATTGGCTGCCGCCTGCTCAATTTTCCAGGCCCATGATTGGTCACTGGCTGTCAGCATTTGCTTCCATGATACAATTGGCTAGATTGTTCCCTTCCAATGTGACTGAAGAGTCACCATTGGTCTAATGATTTCCCATCTGAGAAAGGGATGATTTTCCCAAGGCTTAGACATTCAGTAAGGCGCATGGAGGGGTAAAGCGTCTGGCATCCCCAACTCCAGTTCTCCTTGGGGGCAGCCCTTTACGCTACTATAAGCACAACCAGAGTCTTACCTTCTCTCCGATAGGGTTCAAGATTCACACTAGCAATTTAAATGGTAAAGCCTCTTTTTAAGCATGTTTACATTTCCATTCACAAACTGAAGTTTCCTTAGGTCTATTTCTTAAAACTAAATGAGATTCTCAGATTAAACCAATTCATGGAACTTAAGCAGGAACCGCACAGCGCTTTAAGTAGCTATGATGTTACTGGCCAAAGGGACTTCAACTACAGAAAATAGCCCCATGGTCTATTTTCTGGTTGCAACATGTGGGCTGTCAGCAGTGGCAGTGTGGCACAGCAACAGACCACTACCATGATAGCATGGTGAAGCAGTGGGCACTGGACTAATGGAGTAAGTGCTCAAGGCGTGCTTACTCCCACTCTCGAGAGTGGTTAAGGCAGGATGGCAGCTGGCTACATGTATGGACTGCCACTCTGCCACTCACCAGTGGTGCTACAAGGGAGCAAGTTCAAGCAGATCCCACACCCTCACAGGAGGGTTATAGTGACATAAGGGCACAACATAGATCCTGTCTTCCTTCTGGGGAACAGTAGAATTCCTGTCAAATTCATCCTAAGAAACTGGGTGTGTTGATACATACTTTTGCTCTTTGGTAAGTGGTGAGCAAATGGGTATTTGGGAACTGTGTTGGGGGTTATGGCTACAGACACTACCATGCAGAGGGGCAAAAGAATATCACCCTCCCCCTAATCAGAGGCTTCCGATACTATCTTTGCAGCATGATAAATATCTACACTGAAAAAGGCAATGTGAGAAGAGGACCACAGACAGTCTGCTTAGGAAACAATTGTATGCACACTAAGTTACACTTCAGCTAATGGGTCATCTATATTTAACCCCAAATTGTCCTCACCTTTGAAAGCTTCTTTGTCTACTGTTGTGCAGAAAGAGAGAAATTGAGCAGTACAATTGTTCATAAAGTATAACTAATGAGAATGCGGATGTATTCCATAATGAGCCCTCCTGTTTTAGCATCAGTCTATGAATTAAACATCTGATAGTAATGTTCATAATAGTGCATATTCCACATTTTCTCAGTTAGGTCTTGAGCAGAAATCAGAGTTCAGTGAGTCTGCAAATGACAAGCAAGGAAGCTGTGGTTTTCTTCTTTAACTCAGAATATAAATGACAACATTTACTGCGAGGAGGGGGGGGGGGACTTACTGTTATTTGCATCCCTGTCCTTGTTCTGTCAAAATCTCACAGAGATTGTTGGATAAACATGGTGATGCATTCTGGCAATGCAAGGAAAGACCTTCCATTTCCTCCTGTCTATTCTGACTTAGTAATCATATGGTGATGCTTATGGCGCACACACATAAAATTAATATTGAATTAATTTGAGTTTTAAAAAATTCTTGAAAACACCATCTTGAAATTATCCTTAAAAAGTAAAATAAAAAGACATCATTATGCTTATAATTGCCTGAAGCTTAACTAAATGTTACAAAATATTTTCACCCTTTTCTCTTCTTACCTACTTGTGGACCAGATTATGTAAAGGAAGGAAGGAAGGAACAAATGAAAACCAGCGCATAAGCAGTTCTTCTAAACAGTTGCTTTATTTGATAAACAGTTGCTTTATTAGATTTTAGATTAGTTTAATTACAGTCACTGACCAGCTAAAAGCAGCATAAAAGTAATGCTGAAAGAAGAAAATATAGATTTTAACAACAGTATCCATAAACATGTTTGTCAACATCGTTTTATAGTTACATACCTGTGTTGTTGGGTACCACTGAGTTATAAATGACACATCCATTATTACTTGTATGCACTTTTCTTGGCAAAAATACAGAAATAGTTTGCAATTGCCTACTTCCAGGGCAAGGCTGGGGATCAAACTGGGTTTTCTCTGCTTTCCAGACTTACAGTCCCTCCCAGTTACATACTAAATTTTCTCAACCTGTTCAAAGAATTTATTGTATATTCAACTTTAATTGCCAGCAGCAATTCACTTTCAGCGCAGATCATTTTAAAAGCATAAATTTGCCAAATGAATGATCATTTGGGATTGCTGCATCTGCCAAGGTGTCTGAGGCCAGTTAAACAATATTACATGACATTCTTTCTGTAACAGTACAACCTCTGCTTTGCCTCCTGTCTTTGTATTTCTTTTTGCTTAAGTTATAGTCCAGTCCTAAAAATGATAAAACAGTTGTTCACACTGTCAGTAATCCACAAGAAGAAGATGCAGGCACAGCCATATTTCTGATGACTTTTCAAAGGCTATGACAAACTCAAGAACAAATTTAGGAGCAGCCAGCAGCTCCATGGAAGACAGCAAAGGCATGTGAAGACAGGTGTCTCCATTGGAAAAGGTTTCTGGCCTCCTTATTTCATAGATTCTGGCAAGCCCATGTAGTCAAACTTCTGTGACTGCACATGGAGGACTCCTTCTGTACACAGACACAGCAGCCCCTAACACAAACAGAGCCTCTTGTGCCAAGGTGAGGACCCAAGTCAGTGCTTGAGATAGTGATCTGAGAATTGCACCTTGCATGCTGAAGCCTCATTCCTACTTCTGGTGGAGACAGCCACATTTTTAGTAGATGGGGTTAGGGATGTGCATGGATATTCGAAAATTCAAAAATCTGATTCAAATTTGACAAATATCAACTCGAATCGGATTTTCAAATATCTGAATTTCCAAATTCAAAATCAAATCTGGATTTTTGAATGATTTGACTGGATTCAACATCGTACATAGCATCGGAATATTGCATCTATTTGCACATATAATATAGGATGAAACAGGATGCAAATGGGATGCAAACGCAAAATAATGGGTTGTGAACAGATTCGAAAATCGGATACAAATGTTCCTGACATTTTATCATTCAATTTGAATCGGATTTTCAAAAATCCAGATTTTTGAATTTTGACTCTAATTGAATATTCAAATATTTGATTTGAATTGAATTCAAATGCAAAAAAATGTATTCATGGGGTGCATTTGTGGAATGCAAAAAAAATATTCGTGGGGTGCATTTAGATGGGGTGCCACCATCCATGACACCCTCATCTCCATTTTGGAGCAAGGAGACACAAGTTTTTGTGGTGCCTCCATGCAAGACAGGAAAAGTTGCTTCAAAAGTGCCTCTGTAAGTGACAGTATCAAAACTGGTATGCACAAATCACTCTGAAGGCACCCACTGCCCCTTAAAATGGAGACAGACACACCAAAGGATCTGCAACTGTTGTGGAAATGCAGCCTGAGGTTTAGGTGCTTTCAAAAGATGCCCAAGTCCCTCACTTCCTCACTTGGCGATGAGGAGACTGACAAGACTTGCGTGCCTGGCAAGGGTATGTTGCTGTGATAAATCTCTGGCTGTATCCACAATGCCTTAAAAAAGCAACTAAAAAGCACCTTAGATCTGATAGGATGTGACAGTTAGTGCTCCAGTCCCACCTCTAATTCATATTGAAGGCCGGAAAGTGCAGTTGGGAAGATAAGATAATTTATAAATATATTATAAAGCACCAGTTCCAGAACAGAACCTTGGGGAACCCAATTGTTACATTTGAAATGCCCAGTTTCTCTTATCCTATATTTTCTATTCCTTAACCAGATGCTTACTCATATAACTTTATGCCATGTTCCTTTATGCCATGACTGCCAAACATACTGAGAAGCTTTTATGAGGAACTTCTGTGAAAGGCTTTTGATGAATCTGAGTACGTTATGGGTGATTCACTAACCGGTGTACTGGACCAGCAAGCATACTAAGATCCTCCCTTTCACCCAGGGCTTCCCTCAGCATGTGCAGAATTATTATTATTAGTAGTATTAGTATTAGTATTAGTAGTATTAGTAGTAGTATTAGTATTATTAGTATTATTATTATTATTAGTAGTAGTAGTAGTTTATTTCTAAAGTGCTGTACATGTACTCAGCGCTGTACAAAATAAAATAACCAAGGAGTAAAAAGAGTAAAAAAGAGTAAAAACCTGCCAATGGCGTACAATCTAAAAGGCAATAATAGCAAGACAATAACAGAAACAATGATTAAAATAGAAAGCAAAGCATCAACCGGCAGTCTCTCCTGGATAGGGAGAGTAAGGTCGCATAGAGCCTGGGAATGCTTCCCTGAACAAGATTGTCTTCAGCTCAGATTTAAAAGAAGAGAGCAAGGTAATAGCACGCAAACGAGGGGGAAGGCGATTCCAGAGATAGGGGGAGACAAGAGAAAAGGGAAGAATCTGAGATGGGGCAGTGGAAATTCTAGACTGAGCCAAAAAACCTTGGTTACTAGAACACAGGGGACAGGAGGGAGTATAGGAAGAAAGGAGAGTAGAGAGATAAGGAGGAGCGAGCTCATGGAGTGCCTTAAAAGTTAACAGCAGCAGTTTATACCTGATATGAAGAGGAAGCCAATGAAGGGATGATAATAGAGGAGAGGCATGGTCAAAGCGACGAGCAAGCATAATGATGCAAGCAGCTGAATATTGGATAGAAATTAACGGATGGAGATGAGAGAGGGGGAGTCCTGTTAGAAGGAGATTACAGTAATCTAATCGAGAAATAACCAAGGCATGAACCAGGGTCTTAGCAGTAGAGGTAGAGAGAAATGGACGGATTTTAGCAATGTTGTAAAGAGAGAATCTGCACGTTTTAGCCAAGGAATGAATGTGGGGAATAAAGGATAGAGAAGAATCAAAGACAAAACCAAGACTGCGAGCTTCCTCAACCGGCCGAATAGAAATATCGCCAACAGAAATAGAAAAGGAACATGGCCCAGTTTGCAGTTACCATCTGGAGCAGTTCCAGCTGCTTCCTGATGAGGCAAATCCACACTCTGCTGCTGCCACCACTGTTCCCGAGCTCACCAAGTTGTCCCTGGTTTTCACTAGCTGTGAACAACTAAAATGCTGTCCACAGCTTGACCAGGAACAACTGGTTAGCTTCTAGTTACAGTGTCCGCACCATTTTCTATGCAGTTGCCCACTGTTCACTGTGGCAATGTCTGGGCATGTGCCAGCTGGTGCCATAGTGATCAAATATGTCCAGGCCTGGCCATCCATACTTCAGGGAACTTTGCTAGCACTTGATGTGTGGATGGCTCCCTCTGAGCTTTAGGGCCTTTCCGCACTGGCTCTAAAAACGGATTTAGAGCCAGATTAAGGAAAGATTAAGATGTGGCTTTCGCATTGGGGCCGGAATTAGACCCCTTTGCGCAAGGCACGTCCGCATAGCGGCAGGTTTTTAAACTGTTTTTGCCGCCGAAATCCTACCCAGATGTAAGACCAGATAAAATCAGGTCTTACATCTGGCTTTCCCCCTGAAACCGGTTTGGAAACAAACGTTTCCGCACCAGGTGTGGGGGGGGAGCCGGATTGCCGGCGCCTGCCCAGCTGTCAGAGAGGCCACTTTGACAGCTGGGGGGGCCTGCCAGCCAGCTTCCCTGCCTTCCCCGTGGCTAGAGAATGGAGAATCCTCCATTCTCTGGTGAGGGCAAGGCACCCCCATTCCTTCTGATGGCCCCAGCAGCCCAGG
Source organism: Aspidoscelis tigris stejnegeri (assembly GCA_023333525.1). NCBI lineage: Eukaryota > Metazoa > Chordata > Lepidosauria > Squamata > Teiidae > Aspidoscelis > Aspidoscelis tigris. The sequence continues at coordinate 80,517,563 of JALMGA010000002.1, read as the reverse complement.
GATGCTGGGAAATGTAGTCCAGGGCTGCTGGAAGGGCCGTCAGAGCAATGGCGCGCGCATACGCGATTGCTGCGGTCCCTCCGAGAGTGACGATCGAAGTGGAGGGGAAATTGAGACGATCAGGTACGTAGAAAGGGGCTTTTCGTGGGGTTGGGGTGACAGAAGGAGTGGGGGTGCCTTGCCCTCACCAGAGAATGGAGGGTTCTCCATTCTCTAGCCACGGGGAAGGCAGGGAAGCTGGCTGGCAGGCCCCCCAGCTGTCAAAGTGGCCTCTCTGACAGCTGGGCAGGCGCCCGCAGAGCCGATTTGGGATGGGTGCTGGTGAACCCGCACACCACCCATCCCAAACCATTTCCCAATCTGGCCTTGCCGCCGCGGCCCCGCGCGTGTGTGTACGCGCGGGGTCTGGGAGAAACCGTTTCTAATCGAAACGGATCTCCCTTTGAAAACATTTTGGCCGAAAACGGATCTTATAGATACGTTTTCGGCGGCAAATGCGTAAAGGCCCTTACATTCATCTCACAGGAATGATATTGTTGTACCATTCTAGTGAGTGAGGTGTGAACAGATTAGTTAGATAGGATTTTCCCTTACCAAAGCCATGCTGGCTACCTTGAGCAAGAAATGCACTTCAAATGGTTGAGTAATTCTAACTGAAGAATGTTTTTTCCACTATCATTTCTGGAACAAATGTTAAGCTGATAGGCCTCTAAATTCCTGGGTCTCCCAAAAAGCTCTTTTTAAAAATTAGAATTGCGAGTTGCAAAATGAGAGGAGGCCAAAGGCTGATGTCTCTTCTATCCTTCTCCCACTGTATTTATTGTGTCATTGAGCTTAATAAAAAGGCCTTTTTCAGCAGAGTGGGCTGAGTAGTGATGGAGGAGGAGGATTCAGCCTCTCTTCTGATCCTCTGATATAAAGGCATCTATTTCTCATGGGCCTAAGGAAGCACTCCCTCGAAAGGATCTTCTGCCCTCACGGCTCATTTGAACTCTGGATCCAGGTATTCAGCCAGGGAAGTGCTTTTCAGTATAATGATTGAATGCCAAATCTAGTGTGTTCCTATGTGAAAATCTCTTGCATCAAAAATGCTCAATTTCTCACTTAAAATGGAAGCAGATGTCAGGTGCAATTGCTATGTATGGAACATGGCATAGAAATCCATGTAAGGTAGCATTTTTCACCAGCAACTTTTCACCAGAAATGTAAAAAGCTTTAAAGAGCTTTAAAGAGAAGAAGCGGAGGAGGAGGACAGGAGGAGGAACAACTGGCTTTTCTACCCCACTTTCCTAACCCACTTAAGGGGATTCAAAGTGGCTGATAAAGCTTTCTATTCTTCCCCCACAACAGAACACCTTGTGCGGTAGGTGGGGCTGTGAGAGATCAGAAGGAGAGCTGTGGCTAGCCCAAGGTCACCCAGCTGGCTTCATGGAGGAGTGCGGAATCAAACCCGGTATTCCCAGATAAGAGTCTGGTTCCCAAACCACTAGACAATAAAAGTATTTGACTGAAAAAGAAAATAAAGAAAATAAAAGTATTTTACCATTGTAAGGACACTGTTGCTGCCAGAGTGTCCCTGTCCCCTCCCACACCATTTTCCTTTTGTAACTTGTCTCTTTAGATTGTAAGCCTGAGGGCAGGGACCTGTCTAAGATGAATATAATATTGTAACCTGCCCTGAGACCTCCAGGTAGAGGGCAGGATAGAAATACAAATATAAATAGATAGATAGATAGATAGATAGATAGATAGATAGATAGATAGATAGATAGATAGATAGATAGATAGATAGATAGATAGATAGATAGATAGATAGATAGATAGATAGATAGATAGATAGATAGATAGATAGACAGACCGAACTGGAGGAAGAGAAAAGAGAATCTGTGCTCTATACACACTATACGTAACTGGATTCTGTACTGTTTGTGTGGGTCAGGCACAGAAGTTCTGTAGCAGAACCAAATATTCGAGATGCAGAAAAGGATAAAAAGGTGAGGTGATTGTCATCATGATGCTAACTAGAATTTACCAGGAGCACCCTTGATGCTCCCAGTAAAGCTGGGGAGTTGTTTTCACTCCAAGGAGGTAAGTGTGAACAGCCCCTAAGTCTCCCACTGGAGCAGTCCTAGTTATGGTGTCTGTACCTGCATTCCCAGCACCCACAATCCTAGAACACTCGTGACATGATAGTCTCCAGGAACTACCTAAGGGTCCACATATAGTTTCCTTTCCTTTCATGTAGAGGTAGCTATATTGATGGACAACACTTCATTTTCACATCTGCCACACACTTCACACGATTCTTTATTGTTGTTAAATTATAGCGAGAAAAATGACTCGTGGCACATTTCCATGAGGGCCCTGGGAAAAGGAGAAGCTGTGCTGGGAATTCTTTCTCTCATCTTCTCTTAATGAGCTATGCTCGGATCCAACATAGATCAAACATAACCTCTCTCACTTGTCTCCCCTCCCCATAGTCCCAGCTGGATGCTGCTGAGAAAGAAACATAGAAGAGACATCTCTTTAATAGTAAAGACACATAACGCAATCGGTGCAAAAAAATGTCTAAGACAGACGCAGAGTAATACAAGTAGTAATAAAAACAATTCTCCAAAACTTGCTTTTCCTCTATAGGAGGACTGACCACTCCTGGTGGCAGAGAACCACAATTTCCATCATTCCTTGCCATTAGACTGTTGGCTGAGACTCAGTATCGCATCACCTCAAGGTTCATAGGTAAAACATTGCAAATAAAGGATCAATGAGAATTTGTCTGCTCATTCCAGAGTTCTTTCAGACATGCCTCTTTGATTTGACATCAATAGAACTAGCCATTGCCCCCCCCCCCAAAAAAATGGTACCAATTTTGCCAATATGATATTATGCCACCCCTCACTGGGTTCACTTAGCAGTCACTTAGTGGTATGCAAAGAGTACTGGGCTCAATTATTATTGGCCTTTCTCCACTGGATCTTATTCTAGATTATATCATGATGTAGGGGCCTGAGGCCTTTTCGCACTACAGCTAAAACACTGTAGAGCGCTTTGGCCCGAATGCATCTAAGACAGTTTCCCATCTGCACTGGCAGGTAATGGATGCAAACACGTGTGTTTGCGGATGGAAAACTGTCTTAGATGCGTTTGGGCCGAGCGGCTGTTCCGGGGCTCACAAGTCCCGCCCCCAGCCTCACACCATTGGCTCCCTTGGAGCCAGGCATGGACAGCCCTGGTGCCTCCCTTCCCTTGGGTTGCATGTAATATAGGGACCGATATCAGGCTCCTGCAGCTGACAGGAACCCCCCCCCCCAAACAACCCCCATTCCAGGGGCCGTGTGCACTCCTTACTTGCCCATTTGCTACTGGCACAATCGGGCCAACCGTGCTTTGCACCTGTGTGCAGCGGGGTCCCTGACTGGACAGACACCCACACCTGTGCAGATGGCCAGTTGAAGCCAGGCAGATGCCTGGCCAATCAGAGACCCCACCGCACGCAGGCACAAAGCATCGCCAGCCTGATCATGCCAGTAGTGACTGGGCGACCACCAGGTAAGGAATTGGCATGGGGTTGGGGGTGTTCCTGCCAGCTGCAGGAGCCCAATCTGGACCCCTAGAGCACACGTGACACCAGGGAAGGCAGGCACCAGGGCTGCCCACCCCTGGCTCCAAGGGAGCCAATGGGGGCAGCCTGGGGGACGGACCCAGCTGTCAGGGAGGGAGAGTGTGCAAATGCTTTCCCTCTGGTACAGCTGGGGACAGCCGGAATGGGCCAAATGCACCAGGATGGTTTCAGAGCACAGTTTTGTCCTCTGAAACCGGAACACGTGTAGATGCATTGGGATGCAACAGGGCAGCCCAGAACAGAGCCGCCGGCCCAGAGGAGCGAATGCTCCATCCCAACATGTTCTACATGCATTCAAAAATCCCTCGTGTGAAAAGGCCTCTGAAATCTACCAGCTATAGTCTGCACCAGCATCCAGATGGCAGGTCTCTATCTCAGGAAATAATGCAGAATAAGGCCCCATCCAGATGTATTGGGATATGAACCACTCATCTAAGTCGTGGAGATCTGCTGACTTTCAGTGGTGCTGGAATTAAGCAAGAAGGAATAAAACAGTTTGTCTTTCCAGAAAGGAGGCTCCCAAGTTCCTTGAAAGAATGCTCTACTTGAAGCCTATTTGTGCTTCAAGCTAGATGTTGAGCAGTTGCTTAGACTGCATGTGATAGGATCACCCTTTTTATTTTTTTATTTTTAAATGCACCCTCATAAAATACTTGTATCTACAGTATATATATCTAGCATATTTACTTTCAATGGGCAGAAACAATGATTTGAGGATTTTTGCATTGCAGGAACATTCCAACATAAAATATTTTATCTTGCATTTTAAGACTAAACAATCAAGATAATTGTGGTAATTCTGGATGTGTTGTTTGGGGTTTAGGGTTTGTACACAACAGTCTAACACATAAAGTTGCACAAAGAAACCCAATATTGCAAGTTTGCATTTGGAGACTTGTACTGGCACTTGGGAGAGTCAGCCACCCCCAAATCATATAAACCTGGGGCAGGGACTTCCAAAAGGTATGCACAAAGCAATGAGGATTTCATATGCATTACCCATGTTGTCCTATAGACATTAGTGAAACATGATGCCCTGTTCCTGGAAACATCAAAGAGAAGCAAGAACAGCCTATCCAGGGAACCTCCAAATATTGGCTCCAGTTTTCATCAGGAGGCCAGTTGTCAAGGATGAAGGAAACTAATCCAACAACATCTAGACTGGGCTGAGGTAGATATGTTTGTCTGAAAGGAACTAATGTGCAGAAGGGATCTGCTGGGGAAGGAAACATTGGGACTGGTGACCATTGTGTTCCTTACAGACCTTTGATTTTAAGGTCAATTCACACCTGATAAAAATGATAGAAGGGAAGTAAATTGACTTGCAGTACTATGCCATTCTCTGCTATCTCAAATTGATTCTGCACATTTTTCTCCAGTGGGATTAGTACATTTCCAAGCGAAGATGTTTGTCTGTGTCAGAAATATAGAACTTAGGATATTGAACTCCCACACTCTCTTTTCTCATTTTGTTAACAGCTTTCAGTGCCTTTTTCTAGTTGTTTGTGTCCCGGGATTGTGACAATTCCTGTTTGCCTAGATAGAAACAAGGGAGTGCAGAGACTTACATACTTCAAGAGGCACAAATGTATGCACTTCTACAAGGACAGAAGTTGCATTTCATCCTTCACCCAATTCACAATAACATGAAGAAGATTTGGCTCCTATACACCACTTTTCTCACCCATTCAAGGGGATTCAAAGTGACTGACAAAGCTTTCTGTTCTTCCTCCCACAAACTGGCTTCATGGGCGAGTGTAGAATCAAAGCCCCGTGGCTGTGAGATATGAGTCCAGCACTCTAATCACAAACCAAACTGGCTCACAAAAAGATTACCTGTGTCATGTAATGGAGACATGACTCAGGTCCCCCACCATCTAGCAGACTAAAGACATCAATGCTCAAAGATAAGTGAAATTTCATCATGCATGTTCTCTTACATACATTCAACACATTACACTCATTTCCTCTTGAGATAAAAGAAGAGATCCTACAAATTCATATATCTGTCTATCTAGCCAAAGCAATAACTGGACTCATCTCTGAAAACTGGAGGTCCAGATTAGGGTTGTCCATAAACAAAAAAAAACTAACGTTCATTTTGCAATTGAATAAAATGTCTGAAAATTCAATTCATCAAAAAATTGTTCATTCAAAGTTTAGCATGCATATATGGACTTTCTTGCACCTTTTTTCATACTATGAGACTGTGAAAAACAGATTGAATTTTTGCATTCACAAGTCAGGAGCACTGTTCATTTCATTTGAATGTCCAGACATTTGGGTATCCATACATTTGTTTTGATGCAAAAATTTGCAAATTCAAAAATTTGACTGAATTTTTTAATCCACAACCCTATGCCAGATCCCTTCTGATAGGTTACCCTCCCTTATCCATCATCTCTCAACTCGCAAGATATGTGTGAGATTGTCTTCATCAGACTATCCTGATGATCATACTCCATAAATTTAAACTTGAACAGTTTTTTCAGGGGTTAGGACAGCTGGATATTGTGAGTACTTGATTGAATCTTGCCCTCTTCTCCTCTTTTCGTTCCTATTTTTAAAATAACTTCTTTGGTTTTGTTGGCTGCTTTCTATGGATCTCTGTGCTTTCTCTCCCATGAGCCAAACCTTTCCAGCAATACTCTGCAAGTTTTAGGCCAAAAGGGAATCAGGCAAAGATGTGCTGACTCCTTTTTTTTCCTTTCAGCACTGAATGAAGAAACTCGACAGTTTCCCAGGATTTAGAATAACAGCCTGAAGACTGAAGGCTCGTTGCAACTCACTAGCTAAGACTGCTTCCAGATACGGAAAAAATGTCAACAGGTTGTCAGTAGGGATGTGCATTATTTTTTAAATTATTGTTTGTTTTGAATAGATCCCCTTCAAATGTAGTGGGATTAAGATTTGATATGAATGTTCAATCCCATATGAATGCATATGAATCCATACGGAACCCATACTTATCGCATACAAATCCCATATGAAGCTTCACACAAAGTTTCATATGCATATATCAAAACATTCCATTCAAATTTAAATGTCAGTCTTCAAATGTACCAACATTCAATTTGAATTTGAATGTCTGAATCTGGCCAAATTCATACAAATTTTGAATGTTGCAAATATTCATGGACATCCCTAGATGCCAGCATCACCGTGAGATTACCAGATAGCCCCAATGTCATTTTGGGCTTTGCAGGTCTATATTATAGGGTATTTAATTGGAGGAGGAGGAGTTGACTTTTGTATTTCACTTTTCTCACCCTTTAAGGAAACTCAAAGCAGCTGAAAAACCATCTGTTCTTCTCCCCACAACAGTCCGACTGCGAGGTAGGTGGGTCTGTGAGAGCTCAGAAAAAAGACTTTCACTACCCAAGTTTACCCAGCTGTGTTTATGGAGGAGTGTGGAATTGAACTGGGAGAATACCCGATTACAGTTCAACACTCTAACCATTATTTTTACTGACCTGACCTCAAGACACTTACCAGGATATCTAGCCTGGATTCTCTGGCATTGCAACAAACACAGCTTATGGAAGCTCACTGTGTCCATGGGGGAGGGAAGAAAAGGGTGCAGATGAAGTGGGGTCATAAAAGTTGATTTCTCTGCAGTCCTGGAGGAGCCTTACTTGTCTTTGCTGGGCCTTATTATGGGGCAATGGTGGCTTTCAGTTAAGATCCAGAATAGTCCCTCATTATCTAGGGAGTCCCTTGGTTTGTATCCAAACATGAGATTAACATTGAACTGGCATCCATGTGACCATCTGCTTGGACCACCAGGATGCTCTGAAGTGCAGTGTGCTCCACTGTGAGGCATCTCCCACACTTTTGCAAGGTCTTTATATAGACTACAGAGGCAGGGGACCTATTTCATAATCCTATTTTTAATCACTGCTTTAATTTTTTTTAAAAAAATAATGAATTGCTTAGGAGTCAGCTCTATTTGTTTTGCTTATCTGCAAGGTTTTCTAGGAACCTAATGTTTGCACAGAATGAGGGACTACTGTACTGTATATCACTTCCATAATGTTTTTTTTGAACCCAATTCTCTTTCCCTTTTTCTTCATAAATAAAGCAATCCTCTAACTTTTTAAAAAGCACACATTAAATCATATGCTTTTGTGATATACTATCTGTATAATCAGGACACGGCTGTCTGAAGAGACAGGAAATTGTTGTAATGAATTGTATAAAGGTGTAGGGTGGGGGTTTGATGGTTCAGTGATATGTGAAATCAGAGATGTCCTATCACACAGACAAAACATGCCTCCCATAAAAAGGAGAGAGAGAGAACATGATTTGACAAGAGGTTCTTATGTTAACTGTATTTTCCTAGAAATAAGCTTTTAATACATTTTGCATATGGTCCTTTATCCGTATTTATGTATTGAACATATAAATGCAGTTTCTACAACTTACAAAAGTAATATAGTTTACCCGGATGGGAACATTTTGGGCCAGATTCTGTGTAACGTGTCTGGACAGTTAACATCCCTGTTTTGCAAAGCTCTGGCTTCTCCTGGTTCTTTGTTTCAGGTTCAGCTTAGAAAGGCTTTGATTTTTCTAATCTCTTTCTCAGTTAGGTTTAATAAGTGGTGAAATGGAAGCTGCAGCAGACAATTATCTTTGTTGTTTTCTGCCAAGTACAGCAATGGAGCAGGAAAGATAGGGGAGGGAAGCGACGGTTTTGTCAAATCGAGCTTTATCTCCCAATTGAAGATAGCAGCGCTCTTGCTTTCCTTAGAGGCTTAAAAGGCACAGTAAACAGGGCTCCGTGGAATACCAAGTGAGGAAACCTGGGTTAGAACAAATAACAACAAATGCTTTTTCCTCAAAGCTGCAGTGGACTGGCCAATGTAGAGGACAAGCAAATAGTTGATAGGAAGAGGATGCCACTGGTGTGTCTACTGTCTTGCAGATCTCTTTGAGGACAATGTCAACTTCCTTCTCTTGTCCTTTCTTGAGATTATGGGTCTTTCTGCATTGCCTGGTGAAAAATGGATCTAAGAAGATCCATTTTTTGCTCAAACATCCTCCCGAGGATCCGTCCCAAATAGGGATGGATTCTCGGAGGCCCTGCGCGACCGCACACGTGCGGGGAAGACGGATCTGGCAGGATGGATCGTCTGGGTGCTGTGCCGATGCCACAGCACCCATTCAAAAAGTCTGCCGGATTCCAACGCCACCGATGCTGCCCCCAGAGCCACGGGACTGCAGCAGGCAGTTGCCAGCCACTGCATGTTTCTGGTGGCACGCAGCGCACAGGAGAGGGCGGAAGGAGGCAAACCGACCTGCCTCCACCCTCCCCAACATGGCGGCCGCCGGGACATCCATCTCTTTGCCTGGCCATGTGCAGAAGCGTCCTGCTTCCCCACAGATCCAGTCGAAGGGACAGACTGAAGACCTAATTTTTTAGGTCTTCAGTTTAATCCGGTTTTCAGCAGCAAGACCCATTTTAGAAACAGATCTTGCTCGCTGAAATGTGGAAGCGGCCACCTGGAAGGGGTCTCCAAAAGGTCTCCAGTGCAGAAGCCTCCGAGGTAAGTGTCTTAAATGGGTGTTAACTGGGTCATTAAATCAGTTTAACCACCCAGTGCGGAAACACCTTATGTTTCATCTGGACTGAGCATGCCTTTAAAACAGCTCAGCCCTCTGACAGACTTCCAGAATGAAGAACTGCCATCTGAATAGGAACTGTTTCTGGGTTCCACCAAGTCAGGACCTAGTTGAGTGCATGGGCACCTCCATGGGCACCTCTATGCAGTTTTCTTAGCATAGTGCAGAAATGGTTTGCCATTGCCTACTTCTGGAAAGGAGCTGGGGATTGAACCAGTGACCATCTGCTCTCTAGGGAGTTTGTTCTACCACTGGGCAACAGCCCAAATAAGAATTACCAGTGTGCAAAGTGATTTCAAACAACCCGACATCTTCACTTGGGACCAGAGCCAATCCTTCATATGGGTTAGCCTACTTTTGGTGCATCCACTTAACAGTGTTGTTGCCCTCTGTTGCCCTCCATTGCCCCCCTCTTCTTCTTCCTCCCAGGAGCCTCCTAAAAGCAGGGCAGTCTGCATGAAGAGCAGGCTCTCAACTTCCCCTTAATTTTATATGCTGACAGTCTTCTATCACAGAATCCAAAGATAGCTCATGTAGAACTCTCAGGGGATCTCCCAGTCCAGAACTGACCATAGGTGACAGATTTGTGTGCCTTCAAACTATACTGCAAAGTAAGGACACAGAAGTAGTCAGACATAACTGGATTTCACTAAAATTCCATTCTTTCTAGATAGATCGTGTATGTCACTAACTAGAGTGTTCTGAGTCACTCCTTTCAAATATATGACATTTGTCATTTTGGAGGAAGGGAACAGAGGAGTTCTTGAAGGCTCTCTTTCATTTGTCCTCAAAACACCTTCAGGGCCTGCTCTCCCTGTCCAACACAATGTCTCAGTTGGAGGTGATATGACACACTGGCACCCAAAATAAAAACAAATCACCAGGACCAGATGCTATTCTCCAAGGGGCTGAAAGGAATTCTAAAACAGAATGCTTGGGGCAAATGCATTTGACTTCAGTATAGAACATTTGTTGACCTCTACTGAATTTGGATAAAGGCAGCTGTGTATTACAATTAAACCTAATTAAGCTAGTGCCTATTTATTGGGTGAAATTTTATAAATGGCTGATGATGCTAATAGTGGGCATTATCTGCCAGTTTCTAATGTCTTCCAAGACCTGACTGAAATTTATCAGTATATTGGATGCAAGACACAGCTGGGGTATGTGGTATGGTGGGGGAGGGAAGGATGGATTGTTAGAGCATCCATTGATGTTCTTCAAAACATCTCTTAGCTGGTGACTGCCAATGAAAGCTTGCATAATTAATAAGAGGATAAAAATAAAATTAGCATAAGTTCATGGGGAAAATATGCCATACGAGAGCCAATTTTCAACGTCATGACAATGTCATAACTGTCTGCAGACTAGAGGGTACAGAAGACAGAATTTGTGCTGCTTCAGTGTTCCCTTTTATCCTACCTGCCCCAGAAATGAGTGGCTGTGATTTGTTCCTTTGGGGGGGAAATTATGCAGTAAAGCTGAGGAATAATGCTGCACTGGAAAGAAATCCTGCTCACCACCTCTAGGATTGCAAGCAGACGGAGAGAACTGGGTCATTAATTGGATTTCTGGTTTTTTGTTTTAAAGTGAGTTCTGGATTAAATCAGGAGGGGTTACAACATTTGATGAGACCAGTTTCAAACAGACAGTGCAGAAATACACAATGCCAAAAACCTATATAACATCATATCAGCAACGGCTTATGAATTAGGACTAAGGATGTGCACAAATCTTCGTAACATTAGTTATGTGTATTAATTTGTTTGAATCCGGATGCTCATACATAATTGAATGTTACAACATTCGTACATTAACATTTGTACAAACACAAATGTTTCACAACATTTGTATGAATAGTTCATACATCCGTTCTCTGGGGATAGGTATTGGATTAGGGGTGTGCACGAATGGTTTTTGTTTTGTTTTTTTGCATTCGAATTTGCATTGAATTGAATGTCCAAACATTTGATTTGATTTGAATGTTTAAAATTCTAATGCAACAAAACCCGATTCAAATCTGTTACATTCGATTCCATTCATTCAAATGTTGGATACGAATTTAAAGATACGAATGTCGACAACATTCATATGTGTTATACGCATCTGTGTGCATCCCGTATGCATCCTGTTTTATCCCCTATGCATCCCATTTCGTTCTGTATTATAAACGCAAATGCGTATAGATGCATATAATATTTGTATAGATACGTATGCAATACATACATATCTGTACATTTGAATGATTTGAATGATTCAAACGAATGTTTTGGAACATTCAAAATCCATTTGAATGTCTAAATTCAAGTGTGAAGACATTCAATTTGAATTCAAATGTCCACATTCAAACAAATTTGATTGGATTTTGAATGTTTTGAATATTTGTGCACATCCCTATATGTATTGGATACGTATTGGCATGTATGCATTCGTACAGGATACGTATCTGGTATGCATGCATTGGTATAGGATCCGTATATTGGATATTCGTATGAATTCATACAATGCATTAGTATCGAATAGAATCCTACTACATTCAATGGGGATCTATTTGAACAAATATGAATTTCTAACATTCAATTCATTACGAGTCAAATGCCAAAAAACCATTCAAAAACCTAATTAGAACAAAAGGGATGGCGTAGCAGGAGATCCATAGCTTTGTCCTTACTCCTGTGGTCCTGCTCCGTTGGCTGTTTCGACATTACACTTTGGACACAGCCTACAATGCCACAAAGATTCCATGGATTACAATGTCTCTCTGTTTCTTTTGAAAATGAGTCAAGGATTTAAATAATGAAGTCCTCTAAAATTCCTGGTCTTCCTGCTTTACAGGTTTGTATTCAAAGTGAAGACCATGTTCTGTGTCAGTTCTTTAACTGCCTGCTCCTCTGGACAGGAAATAGACAACCACCCAGTCAGCTCTGGAACAACAAAATTAGGGTCTTCCTATTAGATTATTTTCTCCATGACATCCCATTCCACCTTCCAGACAATTTTCTGTCCTCAATTGCTCTATCTTTATGGTCAGCATCCTTTGGTCATGCTCCATGTAAGCCTGAGTATTAGAAACTGAGGAAATGAGGTTAAAAACGGGCTTTATTCTGCAAATAAGGTGTGCATGCCCTAGCACGGCTAAGTTGGAATAGACTGGGCATCATGAAATGCAGATCCATGACCTACTCCAAAACTTAACTGGACATTGCACTGAATAAAGTTGCAAATTGGCCCAAAGTCTCTAAGTAAGTCAATCTTCAAATAAATGCATTGCTAAATTAGTGGCTGCACAACATCAACAGAAATTTCCAGTAAACTTTCTGTTGTTCTTGATTATTTTTATTTTCAATGCAATTTTAATCAGTTTGCTATGTTTTTATTTCTTTATTTGACTAGTTTAGAAAAGTATTCTACTTTAAAAAGAAGCTGTCATTCTGCATTTTTAACCCCTTATCAATACAAGTGGGGTAACTTTGTACCCCAGTAAGTGAAAATGTAGAGCGTCTTCTTTTTATACATACATTTAAAAACTGCAAACATTTAGCACAATTTTACACTTTTAGAACAAGGTTGTAGACATTAAAAATAAGTGGGGTAAAACAATGCCGTCTTACATAAATAATATTCCAGGTGTACTATTGAGTGTTAAAATGCTTTATGTACACATTTGTACTGACTATAAGCCCTGAGAAATGTGCCAGTGGATACCAAAATCTTCTGCATGGTAGGGATGTACACAAATTTTTTTGCATTTGAATTCGAGTTGAATTGAATGTCAAAACATTCAATTCGATTCAAATGTTTAAAATCCAAATGTTAAAAAAAGATTTGAATCCATAACATTCTATTCATTCGATGTTAGATTCGTATTTAAAGATGTGAATGTCAACAACATTCGTATGTGTTATACGTATCCGTACGCATTTTGTATGCATCCCGTTTTATCCCATATGCATCCTGTTTTCATCCCTTATTATAAGCGCAAATGAGTACAGATACGTATGATACATTTGAACGTTTCAAATCATTCGAACAAATGTTTTGGAACATCCGAAATCTGTTTGAATGTCTAAATTTGAATGTTAAGAAATCCAGTTTGAATTCAAATGTCAGCATTGTTGGATTCTAATCGGATTTTTGGATTTTTGAATATTCAAGCACATTCCTACTGGACAGTTGCATGGCTGTATCTTCTATCAAACATAACTGTGAGTTGAAATTGGACTACCTGTACAGTACCGTCCAACTCATGTATTCTGTGATTTTATGCTCACTTCTGAAAGACGTTTATTTGACTGTGATTGCAAGCAGCTGTTTTGCCATGGAAGCTGTACTTCAAAGTATATTTTCCCAAAAAACTTTAAGAATAACCAGCAAGTAGTTCTAAAGAAATAACTGGAATCTGCTGTATTTCCCTGCCATCAGAATCAACAGATATTTTGCTTAAAGAAAAAAATAAGTCACTAGGCTTCAAACAGAGAACTATGGATGGGTTTCATGAGCATTGCAAACATTATTGCAGAGTCAGCTTCCTTAAATATGCAATATCATTTCACCAAGCACAAACTGGTTTACAAGCATGAAATCCATGCATTTTTTTAAAGCAGCCTGAATGCTACCAACAAAACTTTCATCAGCTGAATTAAATTACATCATGCAGATTAACCAATACAATTGTGGACATTGCCCAAGTGTCTCTGGATCCCTCATGCCTCCTGGAATTTCACAACATTGTATGTCCCATGGTGCTCTTCAGGAATTCATCTAAATCAGGAATTTAAGAACATAAGAGAGCCCTGCTGGATCAGGTCACAGCCCATCAAGCCCAACATCCTGTTTCACATAGTGGACCACCAATTACTTCTGGGCATCTCAAGCAGAAGACAAGGGTGAAACCCTCACCTGAGGCGTTTTCGCACACGCCGTTTTGGAACGCGTGGAAGACAGCTCCGGACACGGCATACGCATTGGCGCAGCGGGGCTTGCGCTCCAACATGTCCGGAGCTGTCTTGCACGCGTTCGAGATGTAGAGCACTTTAAAGTGCTCTACATGCGTTCGGGCGCTCACGAACTGCCCGCAGGCATTCGGGAGGAGAAGCATTTGCGCCTGCTTCTCTCTCCCTAACAGCCGCGGGCTCGCCTCCCACGCCGGCGCAGCTTTGACAATCAGCTGTTTTCAGCCAGCGCCGGCTGCGGGAGCCTCCTCAGCTGTCTCCCCGCCCCTTGCCGGCGTTTGCCGGCTAAGACAGCTCACGACACTTTGAGCATTCGCACACAGGTGCGCCGGAACGCGTTTACACGCGTTCCTGCGCTCCTGTGTGTGAATGATCAAAGCGTCCTGAAGTGCCTTAGGCTTCCCATTCTACAAAAATGCCTCTGTTCTCAACTCCCTCCTGGCCATTAGAGGCATCTTGCCTTTCTCTCCAACCTGGAGACAGTACCTAGGCATCCATTTTAGTACTATTGACTTTATCTAATCTTTTCAGTTTGGTCTAATGGTTAAGGAGCCAGACTCTTAATACCGGGTTTGACTCCACACTTCTCCATGAAATCAGCTAGGTCACCTTGGGCTAGTCCCAGCTCTCTTCTGAGCTCTCACAGTACCACCTACCTCACAGGATTTTCTGTTGTGGGGAGAATAGAAAAGCTTTGTCAGCCACTTTGCATCCTCTTAAATGGGTGAGAAAAGTGGGGTAAAAAAACCCAACTTCTTCTTCTCCAAGCTATCCATCAGTAGTACACAATTACATGTTGAAGCAACAGTTTTGACTACCTACATAAAGGATCCATATATTTATATCACAGACACCTACCAATCCTACTCACATTTCACCTGAATTCAAATATCTGTGATTTTTGGTGCATTTTGCCTTTAGCAATGTTCAACAATAAAACTCATGGATAGTCACTTAAGGCTGCAGTTACTAAACTAAATATCCCTTGCTTTTCTCACAGGCAACTTTATGTGATATCATCAATAGAAGAAGCCGAAAAAAGTGTTAGTTCTTAATTCTAAAACAAACAAATAAAAACCCTTGTATATCCTCCTCTTTTGCAATAAAAATGTGATCTTGTATCTACAAATGTGCTTCGATTTTTGTTGGCCATTTTCTATCATGTCAGCCATTGGAAATATGATTTCCCAAGCAATGTCAGATAACTCAGCTAATATTTGATAAAGAAGAAAACACAACTATGAATTTATGAATAGATAGATGGATAGATACAGACATACTTTATACCGAAGTAGGCATACTAAGAAGTTCCACTGAATCAAATGAGACATAGGCCCTTTCTGCACTGGGCCTTATATCCTAGAAAAGGGACCTGAAATGCTGGATTCAGCTGAAGTTAATGGGACCTTTTGCACAACTGACAACAAGCTGTACTTTTGGGCTTCAGCATGAACTGTGTGAAGCATGTTGCTTTCACAACTTCACTAAAATAGGACTTCAGGTGCTGACTGTGCAAATTTTGCACAAAAGGTATATAAGAATGCTAGAAGATAAGAGGAGCCCTGCTGGATTGGGCCGCAGCCCATCTAATCCAACATCCTATCCCACATAGTGGCCCACCACTTGATCAGGAGCATCTCAAGCAGAAGACAAGAGTAAACCTTCACCTGCTCTCAAGTCCCACCAAGTGGCCTTAGAGTCATCCTGCCTGTCTCCCCCAAGAGGTGTAAAACTGCTTGATTCTTGCTGGATTTGCTTCCAAAGGTAAGTGATGGGTCTCAACTTAAAAAGATAAAATAGGCTGCATCCACACTATGGTGCATAGCGACTTACCATTGGGCATGTTTCTTCCTACCCAGCAGGCAAGGGGCATTGTGGTTTTATGCCACGCACCTCACAGAGCAAGAGTTCCTGGGGACACCAAGTGACATAAAGTTTTTTTTTCCATCTCCAGTCTTTAGGAAGAAGTCTTCAGAAGGCACTCAAGCATCCTTGACAGAGCATTATACATCCAGAAGTGCCGCCACACTCAGGAAGACACAACATCTCTAGGCATCTATGGGTGTTTCCGCACAGGCGCTAAGAACACATTTAAAGACACATACAAGATGCATTAGACACACATAAAAACTTACCTTCTGCACAGGAGGCTGGATCTGGGACACTTCGCGGCAGCGCTTCCACACACCGGCAGACGAGACCCATTCTTAATGGGGTCTCACCACTGAAAGATCTGGCCTCAAGAAAGACCTCAAAAATTAGGTCTAAAATCCGGCCCCTCGCCTCAATCTGGTCAGAGGCAGGACGCTTCCGCACATGGAGAGGCAAGGGGCCGGATGTGCCAGCAGCCGCCATCTTGGGGAGGGCAGACGCAGGATGATTTGCCTCCTTCTGCCCTCCCCTGCACGCTGTGCACCGGTGGAAATGTGTGGTAACTGGCAGCTGCATGCTCCAGTCTCGTGGCTCCAGGGGTGGCATCGGCGGTGCAGGAGGCCAGATCTCCTTTGGAATGGGAGCTGCGGCCTCCGCACAGCACCCAGAGGATTCAGCCGGCCAAATCCAGCTTCCCCACATGTGTGCAGACATGCAGGGCCTCCGAGAATCTGTCCCTATTTCGGACGGATCCTCGGGAGGCAGGATCGCCAGGAAACGGATTTTCTTAAATCCATTTCTCGGCAGCATGTGCAGAAACACCGTATTAGACATTTTATGTCACCGATGCAGTTGCAGCCTAAGACCCTTTCTGCACTGTGCCTTATTCCTGAATATACCCTGGAACAGGGGCCTCCTGTCCACACATGCCAGCTTGCCCCAGGTGTGATCTGCCATTGTCTGCACAAGCATGCAAACAGCAGGCCCCCTAATCCAGGATAAATTTCAGAATAAAGCTCAGTGCAGAAACGGTCCAAGGGCCTTTTTACACTTAAGACAAAAGGGGAAGTCTGGGAATGTTCCCATTCAGAACATCCACACTACCTGTGTGGGATCATCCCATGGCTGGGACAGTAGCGGAGCACTAAAACAAGCTCCACAGCTATACTAGCAGTGTCTAGGGCATCACCAGCACACTCCAGCACACACCCTTCACACTGCTTCCATGCGCAGGTACATGGTGGCACAGCTGCCGTTGAGTGCCACGTCTCCCAGTCACCATGTTGCCAGTTAGGGAATTGCTGCTAGTACAGTGGCATTTGCATTCAAAATGTGAATGGTGCTTCCTGGTGCAACTCTTCATTACTGCCGTTATGTGGATTGCTCCACAAGATACATCAATAAATGGGGAAAGAATTAAAACAAACTTGACCAAGAGAGGCTCTCTTGATTTTCTGAATGCTTTCCAACTTTGCATGCATTAACTTGTTCTCATGCCAAGGTTTTATTATTTTTTATTTTTAAGAACAAAAAGTATAGTCTGCATTTTATAAAATATTTGTAAATGCATAACAGGTAATCTTCACTGATTGGGATTTCTGGATGAAGAATTCCAAATTGCGTTTTGAGAAATTGGGGGGGGGGGGGGAATCTATGGGCTGACCACTTCATGAGGGGGAAACAGAACTGATGTACCTGAATAGCCCCTATACTTCAGAAATTCCTCTCTAAAACATCTCCTTGGAGACTCTGAAATTG
The DNA here is from genome assembly GCA_023333525.1 of Aspidoscelis tigris stejnegeri. Lineage (NCBI taxonomy): Eukaryota > Metazoa > Chordata > Lepidosauria > Squamata > Teiidae > Aspidoscelis > Aspidoscelis tigris. The sequence continues at coordinate 80,499,737 of JALMGA010000002.1, read as the reverse complement.
GAGAGAAGATAACAGTATCAGATGTTGTCCAAGAATCTCTGGAAACCATTACTGAATTCATGCACTATGTATTCCTAAGCAGGCAACAAATCTGCATATTTCATTTTAGAGGTTTCTCAGTATTTTCATTGCATATTTGATAAATTTTAATGTTGTATTTCTGCATTTTTATGAGCATTAACTCAAATATATGCATTAAATATCACAGCCAGAAAATTAAAGAACTTTCTTGAATCCATAATTTGGGAGTAATCTCACACATAAAGTTTTAGATCATTATGTATTTTTTACCACATATGTAATAATATTCACATGATGGAGATAAAAATTAATAGGACAGACTTTTTTCTGAATAAAAATCTTTAACTCCTTTCACGGGCAATGGACAGGTGTCCTGTATTACAAATGATGGCCCTCTCTTCTGAAAGGCTGACTGAAAAAAAGGTCATCCATTTGAATTTATCCCGAGTAGAATATGCTGGTTAGTCCAATTCCAGTTAAAGGTAACCTTTAAATAGAGGTATAAACACATCACCATACATATTTTTCCTCACTAAGGTAAATTCTATTATTTTTCAAATTGATATCTTCATTTGCTTAGAATTGCTCTATAAATAGAGTGGAGGTCAGATTCAGTCCTGCCATTCCTGTGTACATTGGCCTAGGATATTTCTCTAAGTTCTGAAAATGTCCAACTTCCAGGGCTATTTTCAAAACTCAGCAAAATGTCACCAGTGTGTAACTTTGTTCCCTGACTTTGAAGTTAGGCTGAGAAAACAGAAAATTCAGTCTTACCTTACCCTGCTCATTGCCAAATAAAGTGTTCGAGGTCTAGAGCATTTAATGTCTGCAATGTGCACTGACCGGAACAGACAGATCTTGGCAAAGAGCCTTTATTTTTACTTCTTTTTTTGAGCAAATCATGTGCAAAGTGAAAGTTCTGGCTCTACACATTTTCTGGCTACCCACAGCAGGAAAGGTGATGTTGAACTTGATAGAACTTTGGTACAACCAGCATAGATCTTGTTTTTGTTGCTTATTTGTTTATTGCTTGCTAGTTAGCTTGCTTGTTTGTTGATAGCATTTGTATTCCACCCTTCATCTGGAAGTCCCAGGGTATTTCACAACACATGATGAAACACTGACTAAAACATTTAAAAATGTAACCCATTCCAATCTCCCTCTTTTTCTTACTCTCACCCTGGACCCTTTTTGCGCGACAGCAATTAGGCTGTAGAGCACTAAGGCCAGTACACTCTGGGTACAGAAGGAGCATATGCATTTCTGGCTGCTGAGGGTGCTCCTCAGCAGCAAGAAATGTGAAGTCATTGTGTACCCAGTGTGTACTGGCCCTCACCACCGCCTCATACGCCAGGAGTCCCACCCTTTAGCTGGTGCAACTGGCTGCCGCCAGCCGCGTCATACATTCTGTGATGCACTGGGTGGTAGGTGGTCGATTAGAGGGGGAATATCAGTCTGACCTGGTGATGTGCCTTGCCACCCCTGGGTCACCCCCACTCCCGACTTGCCCATGCACATATTCCCTGCCAGCCTCCCTCCCTCCTCTTGGCGCTTATGCAGCTCTTCCAAGTGAGGAAGATGAAACTCTGACATGAAAACTTCTTCGTCCTCATTTGGAAAAGCCCCATGGCCGCTGAGAGGAGGGAGGGAGGCTGGGAGGGGGCCATCCTGGTACACCCCCAGGCAATGCTGTGCATGGGCAGGTCAGTGGGGGAGGTGATTCAGGGGTGGTGAGGCATGCCATCAGATTGATCCCCACCCGGATTGGCCACCTGCTAGCCAGTGCATCATGGAACATGTGACATGGGCAGCAGCAGTTAATCACCCCAGCCAGGGGATGGGACTTCCACAGCAGCCCCAGACAAAGAGCAAATGTTCTCACTGTTGGATTTCATGCTCAACACCTCATCTGCAATCAGGGCAGTTCTGGTGAGTGCAGACACAGATCTAGGCTGTAGCAGCCTAGTGAACATGTGTATGCTCTTCACCAGAGCTGTCCTGGTGGCCTACCAGTGGCCTAAGTGTGAATAGGCCTCCGGAAGGACTACAGAGGAACTAGAAATCAAAAGCCCAGGTGAAGAGTTATTTTTTACCGGGTACTCTAAGTCTATTCCAAAGTCATGGAGCTGCCACAGAGAAGGCCATCTTGCAAGCCACAGTCCCTTGCATCTCTATGGGTAGTGGAACTACAAGTTGGCCCTCGTTCTGTGATCATTTTGTGGTCTTACTTAATGGCTCTAGATACAGTAATGGTTCAAGAATATATTCCTTCCTGCTCTGGTCATCCCCTTTTTTGAATTTAAGAAAAGCAATTTGAGAAGTGGAGAAACTACCAACAAGGGCTAACTCAGCCAAGCTATGGACTGAAGATATCTTGGCATACAAGATTCTTTGGGCCTTTTTGCACTTAACTGCTATAGTATAGTATTCCACAGCAGTTGAGATTAGCAACGGTGGCTGGTGTTCACACTGCAGTTGGTGTTCACACAAGAGTCTTTGGGTCTTTTTGCGCTTACAGTAACTGCTATAGGAACGTATCCCACAGCAGTTGAAATTAGCAACGGTGGCTGGTGTTCACACTGCGAGTGCTGGCCTGTCCCAAACTTCATCCACACCTACCTAAGTCTGGGTGAAGTGAGAACAGTCCCATGCGGGGCTGTCTGCTTCACTGTATCAACAGCCATGCATGTCAGAACACTGCTATGGCAAGCAGTAATATGGTGCACAGCTGCACCACCTCACTTCACTATGCCCTGCCCCACCCTGTCATTGGGGTTAACTGGGGGGGTAACTGAGAGGGCCCTAGCAGTGATCAGGGTGGGTCTCAGCCACTCAAGGACAGTGCATACACCATGGGCTGCAAATGATCTGTACCAGAGCACACTGGGCCATCCTGATCACCATAGTGCAAACAGGCCCCTTCTTTCACAGGATGCTAGGTAGCTTACCATCTACTGGGAGTTCTGGTATCTCCGACTATTTTCCACCATATCTCCTATCTCCAATACCTCTGATAATTATGCCAAACATAGTGGCAAGTTCAGAGTATATTGATTCCCACAATTGTTATCATTTGGAACCAGTTTCAGTATTTTGTAGGCATTCTTTTTGTATTTAAATTGATTCCTTGTGAACTGAATCAAGTGTCCACAATAATAATCACCACTACTTTCTGTTCTTTGAATGGGAAATGTGTGGTAAGCATCAGATGAAGGAAAGCAGAGGCATTTTGGACTATGGATTCAAGAAAGTTGTTTTAACCTTCTGGCTGTGATATTTAATGAACAGGTCAGCACGGGGATGGTCTGCTGTGGTGCATGTCTGTGCAGAGAGCATCAGACCACTTCAGCAAGCCAGATCAAACCAGAGGTCAGATAAGGTTTACAGGGAGCTGGGGGGGGGGGGGGGGCGGTGATGTGCATTCCTAGGTGGGGTGGGCACCCAGGAGGCCTCCACTGGCTGCTGCCAACCCAATTGGGGTGGCGGCAGCCTGCAGAACCCAAACAGAGCCCAGGCCCTGAAAGGAGCGGCCAGCCTGTGGGCCAATACGGCCCATTGGCGGCAGCCCAGGGCAGGATTCCAGAGCTGTCCAGCAGGGAGAGTGCAAATGCTCTCCCTGTCGGACAGCTCTGGGATGGCCAGAGATGGGTTGGGCCAGGTGTGGAGCACAATTTCCTGCTCCACACCCTAGCCACAATTAGGCCAGCTCTGGGACAGGCCGGGCCAGTTCCGAATGGAACCGCCCGGCCCAGAAAGCGAATGCTCTGTCCCAGGGCTGTCCTAATTGCTTACCAGAGGCCTAAGTGCGAATAGACCTCAGTTCTAAGTTCCAATTTGCATTGGACAGGAGCTCAGGTAACCTGAACTAAACTTGCCTGATATTTCTCAGCCATTAGAAACTAGAATATGAATACAGCACTGCCAGTCCAACTCAGGCACTACATTTTAGAACATTGGATCTATGTACAAATATAGCTAAACTGATATATCCATTTCGTTTTGTGTCAACTTTTTAGAAGTCTGACTTTGGTCCAGTTACAAAAAGTTAATGAAAACTTTATAAAACTTCTTTTAAAAATAAGGGATTTAGGGCATTTAAAAATATACCAAACTTTTATCAAATCTTTGCTCTAGTTATCCAATGCATGTATATATTAATCTTTTAAAATAAAGCATTAATCAAATATGTAGATTTAATATCTTAGAGTTTTTTGGTGCATCTGTTATAAATTTATGTTAATAAAATCATTTTTAAAACTTTTAATTAGTCAAATGAAGCAAGTATGTGCTCACATTTGAAAGGCTTGCAAAACTATAATAGCATTTCCTTTTCCTGGGTATAGAAATTAAAAGATATAGACTTCTCTTCAAGTGTTATCCATCTGCCTTTTCCAGAACAGAGAAATTCATTCATACATACCATTTCATTTAGGTTTTTATTATTATTATTATTAAAAATCTTAATAAATCTTCTCTTGCCAACTCATCTAACTAAAACTCATTAACATATCAGAAGATAATTTATCAGCCTTGTCACATATATTGTTCCTCGTACATCAAATTTGTCATTCTTCTGCTCCTGTTCCCTTTTTAGAATACTGGGAATTATTTTGAATATGTATTAATGAGTATTTCTGTGTGGTTTTTAACTGTTGCAATCCATTCAATCCCTTAGATTAATAATAATAATAATAATAATAATAATAATAATAATAATAATAATAATAATAATAATAATAATAATAATAATTATAATTATTATTATTATTATTATTATTATTATTATTATTATTATTATTATTATTATTATTATTATTATTATTATTATTATTATTATTATTAATTTCTAAAGCGCTGTACATGTACTCAGTGGTGTACAATATTATATTAATCTTAGACAGGTCCCTGCCCTCAGGCTTACAATCTAAAGAGACAAGAAACAAAAGGAAAATGGTGTGGGAGGGAACAGCCAAAAGCAAGCGCTTGAGGTCTTCAGTTCCAGTTCTTCAGTTCATTTCTTATTGCTGGAATTTTCCTATTCTCTTCACTTTGAATTTTCTCTTCATTGATGACAAACCGGATGATGGTAGAGATGGTCAGTTGACATTTACACAGCCCTGCCCTGCTCAGACTCAGGTCCAGACATTTTTTCAACTGGTGGATTGGCTGCCATAGTCTCTTTGCCAACTTGTGATGGGAGCAGTTGGAGGAGGGAGGGGCACTGCTGGGAGTAAGAGGCGGAGCAGCCCAGCCTGCTGCCTCTTCTCTACTCCTCTCAGGCAAGATGGTTCCTAGCCTTGTGATGGCAGTTGGAGGAGGGAGGGACACTGCTGGAAGCAAGATGGCAGAACCCAGCTTGCTGCCTCTTCTCCACTCATCTCAGGCAGGATTGTTCCTAGCCTTGTGATGGCGGTTGGAGGAGGGAGGGGCACCACTGGGAGTAAGACAGCAGAGCCCAGCCCACTGCCTCCCCCCCCCACTCCCCTCAGGAAAGATGGTTCTCAGCCCTGTGATGGCAGCCGGAGGAGGGAGGGGCACTGCCAGAAGCAAGATGGTAGAACCCAGCCCGCTGCCCCCTCTCCACTCCTCCCAGGCAAGACAGTTCCCAGCCCCAGGATGGCAGTTGGAGCAGGAAGGGGCACGACTGAAAGCAAATTGGCAGAGCCCAGCCCACTGCCCCTTCTCCATTCCTCTCAGGCAAGATGGTTCCCAGCCCTGTGATGGCAGTTGGAGCAGGGAGGGGCACCACTGGAAGCAAATTGGCAGAGCCCAGCCCGCTGCCCCCTCTCCACTCCTCCCAGGCAAGATGGTTCCCAGCCCCGGGATGGCAGCTGGAGGAGGGAGGGGCACCGCTAAAAGCAAATTGGCAGAGCCCAGCCTGCTGCCCCTTCTCCACTCCTCTCAGGCAAGATGGTTCCCAGCCCTGTGATGGCAGTTGGAGCAGGGAGGGGCACCGCTGGAAGAAAGATGGCACAGCAGATTAATGAAGGATAGATCTTCTTTCTTTAGCATCTTACACCTGCAAGATACATTGCAGCCACTACATTGGGCCACTAAAATGTGTTGAACTGTGCAGACAGCAGGAATGTACACCTGGGGTGATTTTGAACTTCCCTTCCTGTCCCATGGATGGGAAAGATAGGTGAGAGACTAACACTGACTAGCAATCAATCACTTACCTGAGATCGGTTGCACAGCCAATCCACTCCTGGGCACCATCATCTTGAGTCGCAGTCGTAGTCACACCAGGGGGTCAGGTAAGCTACCAGATGACCTCCCCAGCTAGAAGGAGTGCAGATGCTCACCGGCTGGACACTTCCAGGTAGGTTCCTGGCTGTGTGGGGTAAAGGTTAGGTAGCTTGAGGTGCACAGATAGTTTACAAATAGGCAGATGCACCTGCCCAGATGTTGACTAATTGTAAACTATGCACAGTGCCTCTCAATTTTTGCCATTTGTTTTATTGTTTTCATACTAATTATTAATAAAACTGTTCTCATGAAGAAGATGCCTTTTGGAGTCTCTTCTGTCCTCTGTCTGCATTGCCAGAGCATCATAGCCAATTTATCATTATTCAAATCTTCATGCAAAAAGACCCCAACATGATTAATGTCCGGATGAAGCTAATGACCCCATTTTTAACACTTTCTCTGATGTCTACTAATAATAGTAGGGCTACCAGTTTAAGCTGTCATGTAGAGCTGTGTGATATCAAACAGAGAGGCCGTTCCCATTACAAGCTTAAAACTGTTTTGAAATGGTTTTGATCCTCACAGTCCCCACATCAGGTTGCGTTAACACACTTTTTGCGTGTTAAATCGCCCCAAAGCATTGTAAATAAAACACTCATTTCAACAGATCTTGCTCCGGTTCTTGCATTTGAAACGGTTTACATTTTTTACTGTGGAAATGGTACCATTGTAGTGGGATGAGAATGCGTGTTTAGGGTTTCCCTCCCCCAATACCACTCTAGGAACCTCTCGCCCTTGTCACGTCAAAACTTTTGTGGCAGGAGGAACCTCAATCAGAGAGAGGGGGTGGGCACTATGACTAGCAATGGGCGGGTGCCTCTCCTTGCATCTGTGAGGGAGGGGGGGTCGGCGGCAGGCACACACCAGAGTGGTGGAAGCAGAGGCAGGAGAACAAGAGACTGTGTGGCGGCGGCGGCTAACCCTCGCTTGGTCCCCGTCACCGCCGCTGCCAGAAGGAGGGAGAGAGGGAGGGAGGAGGGAGGGGGTCATGCACCGCCCTCTCGCCTCGCCTCAGGATGGTCACCTAGGCGGGGGGGGGGGGGGAGGAGAAAAAGATACGCTTTCCCAAATGAAGTTTTCTAACACTTTCAAAATTGGGATCAAACATGATTAAAGTTGAAAGTAAATTTGAGTTTGCATCCGGTTCTTTTATTTCGGTTTAGGAAAAAACGTTTTAAGCTTGTAATGGGAATGGGGCCAGATACATTTAAGTCCTACTTCCTACAGGTATACCTAGGGTGGAATACCTCCTCCATGTAGTTCAAGATCAAAAGCATGCACAGAATTCACTAGTAAGCACAAACTCTGTAGTCAGGCAAACTGGGCATTCCTGGGCCAGCCACAGTGATTATTGAAATTTCTTTTGTTACTGGGCCCTAAGCAAAAAATATGATTTTGTCCATTGGTAGCTACACCTCTGTATGGTCCCAAAAATATGAACGAAGTAGACCTGCAAGGCCAGGTTTTCACTTATGGAGCACGGCAGCTCCATTGCAGGCTGATGGAGGAGTTACCCCAACCTGCCACTGAAAAATATGTCTCTGAAAAATATGGGGAGGGGGGCTCTTCCGGGGCTTGCTAGAACCGTGAGCAGGCTTCCTTGGAGGTAAAATTAGAACACTTTTGCGGTTCCAGTGGGGCCCGGAAATGGCCTGTGCTGCCACCGGAGCTCACCCACCCACCTCCCTGGGGCCCACTAACCTGGGGGGCGAGCTCCTCTGGCAGCCCACATACCTGGGGGGTGAGCTCTGGTGGTGGTGTGGGCCTCTTCCAGGGTCCACTTCCCCAGGGCCCACTAAACTGGAGGGCGAGCTCCTCTGGCGGTGCAGGCCTCTTCTGGGCCTTGCTGGAACTGTGAAAGGGTTCTGAGGGGAAAATAGAGGGCTTCTGGTAAAACCGGAAGGCCCATATTTACCCCTCAGAACCCTTTTGTGGTTCCCGTGGGGCCTGGAAATAGTCTGCACACCCCTATTCTGGATCAGCCTCCTCACAATCTGGATCAATGGACCAAGCTAATCTGGGCCCACCAATCTGGGTTGCAGGAAGGTAAGTGCAGAAAGGGGCCATTGGTAGATTCCCTAGCTTTGTTTTAAAACCAGAGACCGGCAATAACCTAGAGAAATAACATCCCAGTCAGGGGCTAAACAAACATTTTTGTAACCTAATCTCCCTTTTCTCTGTGGTGTTTTCTGTTCTTAGAAGTGTGTGAATAGCTGACAATCTAGGAAGGTAGAATTCTTTAGGATCAACTTGTCAGGGCTGGTTCTGTCATACATAAGATTATCACCAGGAAGTAGGAACAGATGGAGTCAGCAGGTGGTGTCTGTTTGGTACAGAAAATCATTTTAAAGTTCTAGACCTATTCCAGGGGGCTCATCACATCATCAGGTAGTAAAACGTTTTGAATAAGGATGGCAAAACTGTATACATACACTGGATGCTGCTTCACCCATTAAAAATACCAGATCCCCTGCAGCATGATCGCCAGGTGTGTGTGCATGTTCAGGCTACTCTGATTGCAGCTTCCAACAGCTGTGGTGGAACTAGGAATGGGGACTCCTCAGGGAGTTTGGTGGCAGGAAAGAGGACTGATCAAGGCAAATGCAGATAGATCGTGCTCACTCTCTCTTGTACTCTCTTGCTGCTAATTTAGCACCACCTTCTGCTTCTTAACAGCTGCGAAAGAATGAGAATGAACAACATCATCTTACAAAAGGGCAGGGCATGAAAGGGCAGAGCTCCTGGGCTTCATTCTGACCTCATTCAACATGTTATTTTACCTTCAGGGAAGCTACAAAAGAAATGGTGAAAGATGCCACTCATTATGAAGGTGATAGCTCAACCATAATATCACTTTGAACAATTTCCAAGCTTCTTTTCCCAGCAATCTTTGCCCTGAATACAATCCATAATCATGGTACCCTAGCGAGCAATTGTGCAGAGGACTTGGGACTAGACGGCATTGGTCCTGAGGCCTTTTCACTTTACAGCCATCCCCACGTGTCCTAGCCTGAAAAGGCTGGTGCAGGAGCAGGACACCCATCCCAGGCCTCCTGTCATTGGGTCAGGTAAGACCCACGTGTGGGCAGGCCTGTCTGGTCCCTTCCTCGGGTTCCTGCATGCTCCAGGGGACCGGATCAGGTACCCTAGAGCCCACAGTAACCCCCCTGGGCACCCACCCTCCTGGGCCGCGGCCCTACCTAGACATGCACGCATGCACAAGGCACTTAACCTTGTGGTCGCTGGGTTCTAAAGTAGCTGGCATCGCCAGTGGCATTGTGAGTATGCGCGCGCCGCCAGCTCTGATTGGCTAGCTACCCATACATGCACAGCTAGCCTATCAGAACTAGTGGTGCACACAGACATACAAGACCACCGGCCACGCTGGCCACTTCAGAACCCGGTGACCATGAGGTAAGTGCTTCACATGCATGCATGTCTGGGTAGGCTGTGCCCTGGGGGGTGCCAAGGGGGATTACTGTGGGCTCTAGGGGACATGATCCAGTCCCCTGGAGCATGCAGGAACCCAGGGAGGGGACCAAACAGGCCTGCCCACCCCTGAGTCTTACCTGACCCAATGGTGGCTGGCCTGGGGTGGGGCCTGCAGCTGTCAGGGAGGGAGCATGCAAGTGCTCTCCCTCCCGAACAGCTCTGGGCTGTCCGGGAACGCCCTGGGCTGAGTGTAGAGCATGATTTCATGCTCTACACCCAGGATGCATGTAGGGAGCCCTGGGATGGGATGGGGCAGTTCTGAATGGAACTGCTAGTGCAGCAGAGCGAATGCTCCGGCCCAGGGCATCTACATGCATTCTGGAGGCCCTTCTGTGAATAGGCCTCATATTTACAGGCTGTTGCCTTGCATAGGTACACAACAGTTTCTCAAATTTTCACCCATGCACATAGGCTGAGACAGGTCTAACATACCAACTGATCAGATCAAAAGACAGAACCATCTAAAAATACTGGAAATGGACCGACTAAGGCTAGGAGACGATGGATGGTAGGTTGTTGCCTAATGCATGAATGCAATTTTCAGGATTCGATTCGGTTCAGATCGAATATCCAAAGATTTGAATCGATTTGCATGTTTAAAATTCGAATGTATTCACATTCAATTAGAATTGAATACATTTGAATCTATTCATATGAATATTCAATTTGTATTTGAAGATACGAATGCCAGCATTTGAATGTGTCTGTACACATCTGTACGCAACCATACACATTTCTCCGCGTCCCGTTTTTATCCAGTACGCATCCCATTTTTGTCCCGTACATATCCGTACAAATGCGTACTGATACGAAAAAGATGCATACGGATACGTATGTAATTCGTACATATCAGTACACATAGGAATGTCCAAATAATTCATACAAATGATTTGAAAGATTTGAAAATTCATTTGAATGTTAAATTTGCATGGATAGATATTCAAATCGAATTCGAATGTCTGAATTCGATCAAATTTTGAATATTTTGAATATTTGTGCACATCCCTATGCCTAAGGCCACAAGTCTATGGAGCCCAGTTCTGTGGAGGTTTACTTTGGAGTCAATCTCAACAAGTTTGCTGAAAGGTTTAAGCTGCAATGAGTACTATACCACCTGGCTTCATTTTCACTTCTCTGTGCACAGAGGCATAAAGTTAAAAGGCAAGCTAATCAGTTCTTCCTACACACATCACAATCTTTTTCACCTCAGTACAAACCCACTTTCCCCCTTTCACACTCAATTATCTCGGACTTGTGTGTCTTAGTTTTTCTTATAGTAATGCATTTCTGGAGACTTTCACTGTTTCCTCTATCTGTCTTCCGCAGCTGTTAAAAACTCATTGGAATCATATATGCTTGACAAAATTGCTCATAAAGATGGCAACGTGAGTGACAGCAGCCCGTTCTGGTCTCCCAACGACACATGTGAAATGGCGCACTCACTCAGTCATGCCATAAACTATTTCAACAAAAGCCAGTCTGTTCTTGTATTAACTTAGGTGCTCACAGAGTGCCCTGCTCATCAGATTTTTCTTTTTCTTTTTAATGCAAGTCTTAGGCTGTGAAAGTTTCATATAACAAAGCAGCTAGGCCCTTGACGTCTTTTACAAAGGCAGGGCCATTCAAGAAAACAAAAAGGCCTCCAAGCATAGGAGTTCTAGCAATCTTGATATAAAATGTTGCTCCCTTTCATAAATATATTGTAATTCCTACAACTCTGCACACTAACAAAACAGAAACTAGCAAGAGTAGATTTAATGGGTCAGACTGAACTAGAAGTCTGTCTTGGAGCAGTCAAACATTTGAAAGGAAAGAGTAGTAAGGAAAGAAAAAACATCTACTCAGCGGGCCAAAGTTGAAAGACAAGGCTCAAGGCAATGAAGGATATGTCTGGGCAGGTGGTTTTAGACTTTATACTTAATTTTTCACATTTCAGAATCTGCAAAATTGAATAAGCACTTGGCTGGATACTCAGCTAAGCTTTTTCTCATATGATGACATGCATTCCACAATGGGAACACAGCAATAATTGAATAGAAGAGTACATAAGAACTTAAAAAGATCTCTGCTGGATCAGGCCACAGCCCACCTTGTCCAGCATCCTAGGCGAAGACGCCTCAGGATGCTTCGGCCCAAACGGGTTGAGTACACTTCCCCATCTGCATTGGCAAAGGATGCATTCCAAACGCTTCCTTTCCCTGCCTACATGTGTACTAAACCCATGTGTACTCAACCCGTTCAGGCCAAAAACCCTCCCCCGGCCTCCCCTGATTGGCTGCCTTGAAGTCAGAGGTGGGGAGGCCTGTTGGGCCATCTGAGCAGGCGCGGGTACCCGGCCAATGAGGGGCCGCTGTGTGAGCATGCTCAGAATGTTCAGACCTATTCTAGCCAGGATCGGGCTGGCAGCAGAAGGTGAGCACCATTCACATGTGCGCGCAAACCTAGAGTGGATTGGGGGGTGCTGGGTAGGGGTCCTGCCACTTGCATCGGCCTGATCCTGGCCGATGCAGGTGGCAGGACTGGCCTCACCACCTCTGACTGCAAGGCAGCCAATCGGGGGAGGCTGGGGGAGGGGCCCAGCTGTCACAGAGGGAGAACGTGCGAACGCTGTCCCTCTGGAACAGCTGGGGATGCTTTCAGAGCAATTTTTCTGCTCTGAGAACTGGACATGTGGAGAGCACGTGGGGATGCTTGGGGCAGTCTGGAATGGATCTGGCCGCCCCTGATGTGCAAATGCAGTGTCCCCGTATGTTCTCCCCACATTCAAAACCCCCTCGTGTGAAAAGGCCTCCTGTCTCACACAGTGGCCCTTCAATTGCTTCTGGGCATCTCAAGGAGAAGACAAGAGTGAAACTTTCACCTGCTCCCAAGTCCTTGCAAATGGCCTTTAGAGGCATCCTGCCTGTCTTTCCAACCTGGAGGCAGTGCCTAGGCATCCATTCTACATGAATTTGTCTAACCCTTTCTTAAAGCTACCCATTCAGTAGTACAGGACTATACACTGAAGCAACAGTTTTGACCATCTACGTAAAGGATCCAAAATATATATCACAGACACCTACCAACCCTACTGACATTTCACCTGAATTCAAATATCTATATTTTTTGGTACATTTTGTCTTTAGCAATGTCCAACAATAAAGCTCATGGATAGTCACTTAAGGCAGCAGCTACTATACTAAATATCCCTTGCTTTTCTCATGGGCAACTTTATGTGTTGCAATCAACAGGTGAAACTTTATGTGATGTAATCAACAGCTAAAACTGGAAAAACTCTAAAAGAAGCAATATGCAATAAAAATGTGATTTTATATCTACAGGCTTATCTGGCACTTTGAGAGCTGCTCTGCAGTCCCTGTGAAGTATTCCTCCTGTATGGATGCAGCCAGAGGCACCAACAGCTCAGTGCTGGAGGGTATGTAGAGACCCCCCACAACATACTTTCACTTGACTTGACACTGCAAGTTGGTGAAATGATACAGAGAAAAAATAAAGCAAGACATTTCAAATATAATTGGCTTAATGACACCACTAAATCCAAGTATGTTCTTGCTATATCTTTTAATAAATATAAACATTCCAAAATACTAATGCAGTAAACAATGTGCTAGGCTGCATCCAGACTTGTTTATACTGCTCAGTGGAATGCGCAGTCACAATTGGGGCATCACACACAATGACTGATGCATCGTCATGGTGTTGCATTATATGATCACTACGCACTTACCTTAATGCTGATCTAAGGACACTCGCTGCACAGTAGAAACAAAATTTGAACTTTCCCATCAATCCGGGCAAAATGGCAAGAAGACCAGGATGAGAGCAGGAGGGCAGCTCAAATGTGATTGGCTGCCTCAACCTGCATGACTGCGTGTGCTGACTCAGCTCTTGGAGCTTCCAGTGGGAAGCTACAGAGCTGCTTAAAGTTTTAAAAGCAGAACTGCGGTTCAAGCCATCCCCCCCCCCCCTGCTGATCTGCTTGTGCGCACATGCATTCTTGCGGGCTCCTGAGATGCGCGAGGAGGAGGAGAAAGGAGGTGCCACCACTGCTGTTATTCCCTCAGCCTGGCTTGCTGTTCCCTGGGCAGGTGAGGAGGAGGAGGAGGAGGAGGAAGGAGGCGCCACCGCTGCCTGGTGCTACCGTTCTCCTCCACTAGCAAACCAGATTTATTCAGCAAGTCTGGAGGCAGCCTATGTCAAACCATGGAAGAATGTGCAGGATCTCAAAATTCAGGATTGATATTCTCAGTTATCAGATACAATCAGACATCCATATCCACTGATAATCTGCGGTGACCAGACCAGCCTCCCCCTTTCCCCACTGCTGCCATTAGGTCACCTTGAGACTTCTGGAGGCCTGCAGCAGTGAAAAATACTGTGTGAGACCACGTGAGTTTTCCCATGATTCCTGTGAAATCTCACAGGATTTTCAAGGAATCACAGCAATTTCCCACAGTTCGAAATATCTGCTGATTTCAGTAACGCCGATAAGCCCTGGAACCTTTCCCCTCTGGGGTCCGACTGTATCAATAAATGAATACACAACTAAGTTCAAAGAGAAGCTCCTTGGACAAGGCTGATTGGGGATGAATATAGATGCCATAATAGAAACATGAATATCTAAAACAAAGTATATTTTTAAGAATTGTAAACTGATCCCAGAGAAACAGGGCCTTTTCCAACTACACTTTCCCTGGGAAAATGTCCCAGGGAACTGAAGTGGGGAATGGTTTGGGCACTTCAGCATACCCAAAGCATTCAAACCTAAGCCAGTGCTTAACTACAAACTGGCTAAGTGTGAAGCACCTCCATCAAGGAGAAGACTGCAGAGCTGTGGCAATGGCACCTATGCACTGGGCTACCCAGCACACAAGTGCACTCGCACCGCTGGTCACATGCCCCATTTGAACCACTTCAGTCCAGAAAGGGTGTGAATGGTGTTGGTTGTGTTGTCCCTACCTGGCTGCTAGTATAGTTGCAAATCCTGCTTTTCCGCTATATCCATGGGGAGCACTTTGGCATCTATGGAGCTACTTCTGGTATAAAAGTGGCTCCACATGGTTTATATGCACCATGTGGGAGTGTCCTTGGAGTTCCCCACAGGGATAAGTGTGAATCTGCCCATACATTAGGAACCCTGTATCCACTGATCCAGTAACCACAGTTTCAGTTTCCCACGGTGACTGGATCAGTCCCCTCAACCCCCTACAGTCACCATTAGGCCTACCTTAAGCTCTTCCGACTCCTGGGACAGGCAGGAAATGGCCCGAAATGGTGCGCAACCTCCCATAATGCCTTTGAAATCCTACAGGATTTCACAGGAATTATGGGAAATGGAGTGCATCTTGAGTGAGATTTCCCATGAATGGAGTGTCTTTCCCAGCATTTGCTATTATCCACGGTTTACCTTATCTGTGGTGGGGCCTGGAATGTATCCCCCATGGATATGGGGGTCTGACTGTATTCTGCATGTCAAGCATGGGGGGGATGGGAAGGGTGGAATTATGTTAAAGGTTGGGAATAAGAATAAAAATCAGACAGAGAATTTAATAGACTGGAGGATAATCGGTGATCGCACTAAGAAAATATCATTATGAAATTACACCATGTATGAATTTGTTTGTTTGTGATTCAGTGTTGTATTGCCTGAATTATAAATATTGTTAAATAATTAAAAATTACATTCAAACATCAGAAGACAGCAGCAAGAAATAGAAGGCTCTGTGCTGGAGGAAGAGGCAATGAAAGGAGATGGATTGCAGCTTGCTGAGCCTTCTATGTAGCGGTTAAAAGAAATAAAACTCCTTTCTGCTTTTCCATACAAATGCAAATGACGCCCTTTTTCAAAACTGCCCAGTGATTGACAGGTACAACCACCAAACAGTTCCCAATAGAGGGTGGGGATGGGTTGAACTACCCTGTCTAGCCACTGCACATAACACAAAATCAACGTGCGAACGAGATACGGCCACTTCTTGTACAATGTAGTCTATATGTTGAATGGAAATAAAGCTGCCTCCAGACAGCAAGATGAAAACATGGGATTATGTTTTCATCCCTCAGTTGTCTCTCACCATGCCTGCTAGATGTCAGGACAAAATTGTAGGGCAAGAGCAGCCTTGCCCATCTGGACATTTGCTCCTTCACTGCTGTGGCATGTTACTCCTGGGAGTTTTGATGACACAAAATACCTGGACATGCGTGGCCACCAGACAAGATAAATCTTCTCACTGTACCAGGTCGCATTCCCATAGGCAATTAAATCCGAACTGCATTCAAATTTGGCAAGCAGCATTCCCATTACTTAGGCAAATAATCCTAATTCGACAACCAGCATTAACATTCAACTTCTTTTCCCCAGATTTTCTGAGGACAATCCTGCAAAAATCCAGAGGAAAAAAAGTCCTGAGGAAAATGGGATTTTTTTTTACAATTTCCTAGCCAAGCCCAGTTTTTTTTTTTCCTAGATGGGAACACTCCCAGGCTATTTGAGGCAGAGCTGTAGCCTTCTGGCCAATGCCAGCCACATGTGGATGGGATTTCACAGCTCACCATGCCTGGCATGCTTGCAGAAAAGGCAAAAAGGCTTGGAATACAGGGATACGACTACTAGTGAAAAGGTTTTAAAAGCAGAACCGTGGTTCAAGCCACCTCCCCCCCCCCCGGTCAAAAGACGCGGCTTTCACGTCTATTTTAATGATCTTACCGGAGCTCTCCTCGTGCTCTTGAGAGCCCCTGTACCCGCCTGACAGTTGCTCAGCTGACTTCAGGTCAGCTGTCAGGTGATCGTTTGGGGTAAATCAAGCCCTTACCTGGGAGATTAAGCACTCAGGCAAGCAGGGGTTAGAGAAAACTGCGGCATCCTGATGCAGGGATTTACCACAGGTTTCATGGGGACAGGCGGGTTCACCTTGAACGTGCCGTGTCCTCCATGGCCATGGGGACTCCTTAATGTGAATTAAGATTTGCATTAAGGCTGTCCCAAATCTACTGCGAGGCAGTAGCAGCCCCATGGGGATGCAGTCTCAGTATAAATCCTACCTTGAACACTTACTGAAATAGTATTTCTCTTTATAATGATTATGTTCTTTCTTACTTGTTATTAAGACACCTGGTTAAAATGTTGTTATAATTTCCTACAGTCCTATTAAATTCCATTATTATGTTCTTTATTATAGTCTTATATATATTTGTAATGTTATCCTGTTCCTGTTTATTTTTTTTTATTTTCTTAATTAATAAAAAAGTTTAGAAAAACCTCAGGAATTCCTTTTCCCACAATAGTGATATTGTGAAATTTCACTCAATATCCCAGGTATGTGCAGTAATCCAAACATAGGCTGTTCCTATGATGAAGAACCAAAGAAGAAGAAGAAGAAGAAGAAGTCTATCCTGCTTTTCTCACCCATTTAAGGAGACTCAAAGTGGCTGATAAAGATTTCTGTTCTTCTCCCCACCAGAGACACCTTGTGAGGTTGGTGGGGCTGTGAGAGCTCAGAAGAGAGCTGGGACTAGCCGGTCATCCTGGAGGAGTGTGGAATCAAACCCAGTATTCCCCAATAAGAGTCTGACTCCTTAACCACAAGACCAAACTGGCTCCTAGGAAGCAATAATGTGAGGTTTTGTTCCCCCACTGATTATTGTTTTCTATCCTGACAGCACTGGCCCCAGTGCTGCCTTTGCACATGTTGGGCATATGCAATTTGGCTGCTGTTGACCTCTCAGGTGTGCACATTATTATTTCTCAGCATCCATGATCAGCTGTTTCAGCCTCCATGCATGCATGCTGGACAGTGCTCTGAGTGCTGCCCCACCCAGAAAGGTAAGTCTTTTGTCAAAAATTAATATTGCTGGAAAGCCATCAGTAGTTCTTAACACTTTGTGGGGACAAATTACAGGACTATGGTGAGGCTGCCTAGGATATATGAGGCGACCCCATCACATCCACACCATAATGGTGCTATTTTCATCCTGTCTGAATGCACCCGTAGTGCCTGGATAATCCTGGATTTTACACCCTATCTGGATGCAGCCTCAGTCTTCATTGGGTTTAAAATGGATAAAAACCATCTAGTTTGAATGCACCCTCTCTTTTTTAATTTTTATTTCATGGGTATGTCTTTTGTTATTCTGTTCACCACGCTGTGGCTGTACCTGATAAAAAAAATTCTTGTAAATTGATTGACACATTTTGAGAGCCACAAATCAAAAAGGTTTTACAGAACTGTCCACCAATGTATTTAATGTTGTTGCTACATTGATACAAATAATACACTTTATAGATTGACACTGCTTGAAGTGCTCTTTCTGTTGATAACGGCGTATAAGACGACCGGACGTATAAGACGACTCCCATCTTTTCCAGTTATAATACAGAGTTTGGGATATACTCGCCGTATAAGAAGACGACACCTGGCGTATAAGACAACCCCCGACTTTTGAGAAGATTTTCCTGGGTTAAAAAGTAGTCTTATACACCAGAATATACTGTACTTCTCACTGTGAAAAGTGAAGTAGGAATGCACAGAGAGCATATAATGAAACCTAAGCAGATGGATGCATTTTAAAATTACTGAAATTCTTTTTCTTGTTATAGCATGAATGCTTTGCACATTTTTAATATCTGATTACTTTGAGAACTGACCTGATAGTTTGATTTAAACTATCTATTTGTGAGAATACCTCTTTCAGCAGTAGATGATTAAAGTCCATGTTTTGTCTTTACCACTTCAGTAGTTGAGAAAGTAAAGGGCAGTTCGATTATTTGTGATGAAAACCGTTACAAAAGATATCTACGCGCACACAAAAGAGCAATCTCTTCAGTTTTCAGTAACTACCGTAATGATCATGCATAGAATTTAATGGGCAGATGGAATGAAGAGCATTTCAGAGATATAACATTATATTCTTGGACAGATTATTTCCAGTTCATGCTAGTCCAAGAAAGAAAATAAAGTATGGCTGATTCTGCAACTGACTGCCTGGAACATTAATTTGGCTTCATCAGTGAACTGCCTAATTCCTGTTCATTTTTCAGTTCAACAAGATGACTTCACTATTTTCATTAGTGAAATTTACTGCTTCCAAGGCAGCCAGATGAAAACAAGGATAGCTTAATATGTAGGGCTCTCCAAGTTGCTGAGCAATTGCTCCTATTATAGGGATTTTGCAATTCAGCAATATCTCAAGGGCTAAAAGTTGCCTTGGAGGAAACCAGGAAACCATTCCTATGAACTGATTTTAGGGTGCTTTCTTAGGCAAGATCCACATGACGGCTTCTAGGCCTGAATTATGCTGTCTGCTCACTTCCCAATGCCACTTCACCTGTGGAAGCACAAAACTTAAAACTAGAGAGCTTCCATTCCCTGGCTTTGACTTTTTAGCCCAGGATGATTTTGGAAGGCACATGAAGTGGCTGCAGAAGCCAGACCATTTTTGTTTATTTCAAAATAAAGCTGAGTAGGGATGTGCACAAATGGGTTTTTTTTTTTGCATTCAATTTGAATTGAATCGAATGTAAGAAAATTCATATTCATTCAAATAGATCCCTTTTGAATGCGGTAGGATTCTATTCAATATGAATGTATTCATACGGATTCACACAAATATCCGATATGAATGCATACATATCTGATAATATCCGATACATAACGGATACATATCAGATACATATCCCATAACAGATTTGCTCTAAAAGTGTCAAATCCGCCCTGAATCCACTTCGAATCTGCTCTTAATCCATGTCAAATGCACTCTGGATCTGTTGCAGATGTGACTGGCGCAGCCGCTTTCCTGCCTTCCCCATTCACAAATGTTCCAAAGCATTCATATGAGTGTTCCGAAACATTTGTACGAATACGAAAGTCAATGTATGAATGTCGTAACATTCAATTAATATACAAATGTCTGATTTCATATGAATTTGTACAAATATCAATTGTTATGAATATTCAGGCACCTCCCTAAGGCTGAGCTTTTCAGACTCCTGGAAGCAATTCACACAATGTGTCAGTGGGGCAATAGACTGGAGAATAGCATTGTCAAGTGCTTTCTCATAATTGCAGGGAAAGATCTTCTGACAGAGCTTTCCACTCTGCTGTGGGACAATGTCTACTCAATGAACGTGAGGACATGTGAGCACTGTTTCAGCACCATGTGGATCCATGTAGCTTACAAGCCAAAAATCTTCAATACCTTTGCATTTGCACATAAATGTAAGGGTTCATTCTTTTACACATGAAAGCAAATGGGCCTGTCTTCATAGGTCAGCCTTTGTGCATGAAGTGAAGCTATTGGCCCTTCGGCCAAAGCTTAATAATATTCAGAGTGACCCCATGAAAAGCAGCTGCAGCTGCTCAAATCAGGAGTTGGCTCTGCCCCCCCCCCCCCATTCCCAAGTGGCTGCAAATGCCTCCTCTGACCACAGTGTCCCTGGAACCACAGTGGCCCCAGGAAGAGCAGCCACTCACAGCTGTGCTGTGCCTTCCATAGCTTCCCAAGTTGGGAGTCAGCTCCCATCACAAGTGGCTTCCAGGGGCTTCCCCTGTACTGCCTCAACTGCCTCCACTGACTCAGTGGGATGGCTAATCACTCCATCTTCACTGTGGCACATACTATCAGGAGGTCATACCTCCTGATAGACTACTCCATCTACACAGGACAGGACTTTGGAGCAGGGTATGGCACAAAATGTTGCTGTAGCCTTTTCCAGGCATGGACCATTTCTAAGTGATCCTTGCAGTGGCCCAGCTGCTATACTAAGCAGGTGGCCTATGTGTGGACACCATACAGGCTATGGCTCAATATACCACATTCATCAAAATTTCACCAGGAATCTGGAAGCAGAACCCTGTATGCTGAATTGTTGGGCCAGGATGGGTCACCGTCAAAGGGGACGGCCCTTATAAAGTACTCCAGCAGCAGCCCAGGCCATCATGAACTGGATGAGGGTATAAAAGCCAACTCTTCTTTTATCCTCAGAAAGGACCAAAAATAACACTTCAGAAACCAAAATGCTCACACTTTTAACACCCAAGTACTGAATTTTATTTCTTCTAGTTGAATATGGATTTTCATTCTAGTTGAATATGAATTTTCATGAAAAGAATAAATTAAAAAATATATATTTGTTTCTCTTTCCTTCCAACAGCTCTAAATTTAACAGTATTCATAATCAGGACAGCTGAAAAAAATATTACTGAAGATGCATATATAATTTTTCGCAAATACTTTTGAAGTAAAATAACTTAGTAGAGGATAACCCACATTTTTTAACTCTGTCAGCAACAATTTGGGATGCTTTGACCAAAGCAACTTTCATCTACAATAGTGTTTAGTATCATAGGGTGTTTCCACACTTGGCATTATTCTGGAAATATATCCCAGAATAGGGCCCTGCTGTCTGCATGCTATGAACACCTGCTGCCATACTCTGTATTAGCATGTGGACAACAGACCCCTGTCCAGAGATATATTTCAGAATAAAGCCAAGTTTAGAAAGAGCCATAGAATTTTTTTTAAAAAAACCTTTAAAATATTTTACCTTTCTCTTTATGAAGAATATCACCTCCATCTGCAGTCAAATAGTAACACCTAAAAGCTTATTTTCAAACAATGGAACAATTGCGCACAGCAGACTATTATCTTCACCCACATCATTTCTTGAGAAAAAGACTTAAGGTTGGTTTTTTTTCCTGACTCCTTCACTGAAAAACTGAGTTGCATACATTTCCATTAAAGCTGCCTTCAGTAAACTTTTAAGCCTAGCAGCTAAAGCTGGCAGAGAAAACCCTTAAGACAAGAAATATGTCAGATTCTCTGAAACAGTCATATCCCAGCATCCTTCTTCAGCAGAAGTCAAGGTTTTGTAAATGCCTTTCAGCTATTTTCTGTAGCACCAGGATGACATCAAGTGGTAACTGAAGCCAATTACTCTACTTGATAGCAAAATCCTGGTTTCTGTTCAGTCCCTGTTTCACCACCACCACAAGTAACCTGAATTACCCTTAAGTTTGAAGTGCTACTTTTCAGCATGTTTCTTTTGCCCTCCCAGCCTGAGGAGCATAGGGAATTGTGTTGTGCCAAATGGTCTGTGTAGTACAATATTGTCTCACTGAAGTCTCAGATGGGCAATTTTCCTCACCAAATGTGAGGGGTGCCATAGACTGAATCTGTGAACTCATATGCACAAAATGATACTTATTTTTCAGGTGATTTTATTCTGTTATTTAGCTCGAGAAACTCCAGGAGGTACTAGTAAATCAATAAAGAGAACAACAGCTACTTCTCTGAGGCTTAAAATTCTAGAAAAACGTAACATAGGGAGGGGAGGGGAAAATAAGTAAATTCAGGCATTGCACTCTTAATGTGCCAAGGATTTTGTAACCACTACCATTGACTGAAGCAATGTGAACCTTAAGAGATGAAAATGCATCATGTCCCAACTTTTATGGTAATAATAGACTCTGTATCACATATTTTTAAGTAGAGGCAGCATCCACTTGGGGTGGGTGGGATGCGCCCTGGCAAGGAAGCTTATGAGAAGCACTCATGAATCACCTCTGGGGCTAGAGGCACAGTGAAGAAATGCCACATGCCTCATGGTCTCTGAAGCCTAACAGCTAGATTCTAGGCTGCTTTTGTGCTGGACCAGAAATGGCCCTAGAAGTCAGCCATTTTCTGTCTTGTGTGAAAGATGTGCATAGGTCATCTCATCCCTCCCCCACCACTTCATATGGGGAAAAGTAAGCAACTTAAGGTGCATCCAGGCATTGCCTACTTATTCTGCAATATTTGAATATTCTGGAATAAAGCATGGATAATACAGAATATCCAAATATAGCAGAATAGGTAAGCAACATCTGGATGTTGCCTTAGTGCCTCACAATCAGCCAAAAGTCCTTCATTCAGCCCTGAGGTAAGTGAACTCCCAGGGCAGATGGCATGGTGAGATGTAGATTGAGAAGGGGTGGATGGGTGTAAGCACACCACCACAGGTTGACCAGATGGTTGGGTATGCTGATCCTTGGTTGTCTTGGGGCACACTATGGTACTCATGGAAGGACAGCCAGAATGTACTTGGGTTCCAACATGGGCTGCATCTAGATGTCAGATACTTAGGCTGCATCCAGACTTGCCTCAAAGCAGCATAGCTTTCTTCTGCCCACAGTAGGGGTGTAGCATCCAACTGAAAGTTGCGAAGTAAAAAGATGCTAATCAACCAGCATTTTTTTACTTCATTTCGGGGACATGCTGCACCCCTGCTGCGAGCAATGGTGCATTCCATCTGACCGACGGGAAGTTGCTTCACTGTGACAGCACAGCTTCCAATCGCCCTGTCAGAACAACTGGAAGTTTGTTCTACACTGCCCCTGTGTGGCTTCCAATCATCAGGTCTGACAGATGGGAAGCAGCTTTACAGGGACAGTGAAGTATATCGCATGTCTGGATGCAGCCTTATTCTAATGTATATGAATATTCTGGAATAAAGCATGAATATACCAAAATATCCATGCTTTATTTGAGAATGTCCAAATATAATGGCATAAGTAACTGACGTCTGGGCATGGTCCATTGCGTGAGAATGGAAAAAATGGGAATTGGGGAGAATATATATTATCTTGCAACAAATGAAGCACCAATGCATGTTGTTTCTGCTCCCAGTTCTCTTCAGAGAAAGTCACTCTTTTCCAATAATATTTCCACCTCTCCCATACTCCAATAACCGTAATGCTGCTTTCATTTCGACACTTTAGTGAGTGGCCTCTGCTATGTGATCCCAAGCTGGAATCTGCTGGATCCTTGGGGTTCCCATCGACACTATCATATCCAGAGCAGGTGGTTTCACTGAACTGTGATGATCCCCCCATGTTCCTGTTGAGTGAGTCTGTGAAACCTTCAGCAGGTCCTTTATTGAAAAAAAGACATAGGAATAAACTTGGCTTGTCTCAAGGCCCTAAAGAAAGTATGCTAAATTACATTTAGCATATTTCCAAGTCAGAATAAATTAACATTTCTGCCAGGTGAGAAATGTGACAAATGATTATATACTAGAATTAGTGCTTTTTAAGAAATATAAATAATCCACAGTCTGGATCGGTCACTGGAATGACCAGATTTGCTGTCAACACCAAACTGTGCAGAGTGGAAAAAGTTAAAAGGGCTGTGAAGAGCAGCCATTGCAGGAAATTCCCTCAAAATGGTGTAAAGCGATGGATATCAGGAAAAGCTCCTAACCACACGGGATTCAAGGTGAATATGACTGACCAAGAAAATATCGTGCTGTAGTAGTAGTTTTATCAAAGTAAGTTAGGGATAATAAGAAACAGCACTGAACAAGGAAGTGCAGATATTACAATATTGTACCCAGTAGGGCGTATGTGCCTGAAAATAACATGTGCAGTTTGGTCAATGCACTTTGAAAAAAATACAGCAAAGATGAGGAAAGGTTGAAAGGTTGAATGCAAGCTGAAGGAAGTCTCTTCTAAGAAAGGTTTATATCTACAACACGCTGGGATGGAGCATTTGCTCTTCTGGGGCAGCCGGATCTGTTCCGAGCCACCTCAGCCATCCCAACGCATCATAGACACGTTTAGGTTTCAGAGCACAAGCCATGAAAATGCCGTAACTGAGCATAATTTCTGGTTCCCATGTTAATGTGCTCTTAACACATTAAAATTTCAGTTCTATACACAAATGCCAGTACACACCATTAAAATTAGTCTGACCTACTTCTTGTGATTCTTCCAGTGAGGCATACATTGCATGTCCTACATTTCACTTGAAAGTTTAAATTAACCTAGTGAAGGTTAACCAGCCTAAAGGTGCATCATAAAATCTACTTGCGAGCTCTTCTCTGGTAACATTCTATCCTGTGAAATTGTCAGATAACATCTTCTGTAATACATGCTTGACACAAAGCTGTCTATGTCTGACATGCATTCCACCTAGATATCTTGTCATGTTTTTTTATTAAGGCTCAGATCAACTTTGGAAGCCTGTTTACAGCTGCTGCAAGCTTCACAACAACACACTGATGCTAATTCTGAGGGATATTTGGAAAACCCTTCTGCCCTCCAGTCTAACACTCTCTGAAAATTTCAAGAGAACTGGCTTCCCCTTCAAAGACTGATAATCAGCTCAGCTCCTTCAGGGATCTTTTCAGCGAGACAGTCACCTTGATTCGCTTGAGCTTTGGGGTTTCTCCAATGACTGTGATTAGAAATGACAAGTCCCTGTCAAGCAATGGATCTAGAATAAATCAACAACTTCTGTGCAAGAAGCATGAAACTACACTTCATATTAAGCCTTGTGGTTTCCACGATGAAGAGACTGTGGGAATGATCCAGCAGAGTTATTTTTACTCCCCAGTTCCATTAATTTCAATTAAGGACGGCATCAGATTACATCCTTGAAAAGACAGTGTTGGAACCTAACTCTGTCAGCTCTGAAAAGTCACCACCAGGCTCCCTAGAAATGATATGGCTTATTAATGAGCTTAACTCGGCATTGTGGAAATTCCTCATTCTTCCTACCCGCATTACCTCTGTCTCCTAACCTTCCCAAGCTTATTTTGCAGAAGAGAAGCGGAAGAAAGCTAGAATGAAAGGAGGAAGGCAACAGATATCCCATCTTTATGTTTCCTTTATATTATAAAACAATCAAGTTGTCTAAACATAGTCTCAGTTGTGTAATCAGTTACATTGAATCTTCGTTGTTGCATTCCTCCTGTCTGAGCAGACTATTATAGAAGGAATTAAAAAGCTGCAATTCTGTTATCAATGTGCAAGCTACTGATGCCCGGGTTTGCATTGGCATCACTCCTACATTGTACCCAGAATGGCCTTTTGCATGGCACCACCACAAATTTAACCTAGTCCTATGTTTCCCACTCATTATGTGTCTTTCTTGTAATGACTGGTATTATAGCAACACTGGAGCTTATGACTAGGCATATGAAAGAATATTTGAAATATTCATTATTCGACCAAACTCGGACATTCAAACTCAAATCAAATGTCCAGACATTCATTTTTAATTATTTGAACAAATACAAATATTTCAAACCATTCATACAAATTATTTGGGCATTCATATATGCATGGATACGTACACATTACATATGTATCCATACGTATCTTCTTCGTATCCATACACATTACATATGGGGCAAAAACAGGATATACACGGGATAAAAATGGGATGTGTATGGATGAGTACAGATTCATATGGTCACATATGAATGTTGTCAACATTCGTATCATCAAATACGAATTGAATATTCCTACAAATAGATACGAATGTATTCAAATTGGTTCAAATTCATATGAATTCAGACATTTGAATATTCAAATCAAATCAAATAAAATGTCAAAAGTTGCATTAGTGCCTATCCCTACTTATGACTGTTGAATTATAAGGGCTTTACTGTACACTCCCAATTAGCTTTCTCTTACTTGGTCCCCTCTAGACCTGAAACTGAAGGACAGCTGGGGAAATGGAAGTTGGAGGAAGATCCATGCTGCTTGTAGAGTGTTTCAGAACTAGATTTAGGAGAAGGAAACTCAACCAAAAATGCCATGCTTGTCTGAGCAAAGCTGTCCTTCCTCCAGGCATTAGGCTAACTGTCCCTGAATTTTTAATAGGGGTGCCCAGCTTTTCTGTCACTGGCAAAAGAAAGAAGCAGTTTCTTGAAAAACATTAAATTTTGGATTACTTGTAAACTTGATTTGGACAGATGAAGTTTATTTTGGGATGATGGTGATGAACCCTCTGTTTTTTCTATCTGCATGTGCCTTTCAAATCAATGGCAATATTCACACGCCACCATTTTGGCACAATGAATGCATCGGGAACACATCAGTACACACTCATGGAATAGTGGGTCTGCTGGAAGAGTGCAGAGTGAACCCTGTATTTGTCCAGCAGGCATCCTTCTCTAAGCACTCATGAAAGCATTTTAAAGGCAAAGTGGTAGAAGAACTCTCCCAGTAGTTCCTAACACTCTACTGCTTCTTCTGCCACTGCTTCTACACAGAATCATAGAATGATAGAGTTGGAAGGGACCTCTAGGGTCACGGAGTCCAACCCCCTGCTCAATGCAGGATTTCCTAAACAGATGTTGGTCCAACCTCTGCTTGAAGACCTCCAGCAAAGGAGAACTCACTACCTCCTATGACAACCTATTCCATTGGCTGATTGCCCTGACTGTCAGGAAGTTTTTTTCCCTAATATCTAATCTGTATTGACTAATCTGTTCGTAACATATGAAATCCAATCGAATTCATTTGAATGTGGACATTCAAACTCGAATCAAATGTCTTCACATTCGGATTTAGACATTTGAACAGATTTCGGATGTTACAAAACATTTGGTCAAATGATTCAAAACATTTGAATATACAGATACGTATGTATTACATACGTATCTGTACACATTTGCACTGAGAATACGGTATGAAAATGGGACGCATACAGGATAAAACAGGATGCATACGAAATGTGTACAGATACGTATAATACAAATGCTGTCGAGATTCGTATCTTTAAATACGAATTTAACAGTCAAACGAATAGATTCTAATGTAACGGATTCGAATCAGTTTTTTAGCATTCGGATTTTAAACGTTCGAATTGAACTGAATGTTTTGACATTCGATTTGACTCGAATTCAAATGCAAAAATAATTTGTTCACACCCTTAGTACTGACTCCCTTGAAATTTCATACCATTATTTCTAGTCGTGACACTGACGTCATTTGTGCAGACTTAGTCCACATTCTTTGCTGCAGCTGAGATCACCTTGTTCGTCAGGACATAAGAAATGGCCCAGGATAAATATCTACGGAATGAATGCATCAATCCTACACCCATCCAAGCAGGCGAGATCACATTCATTTTTATGATTATTTATTGTGTGCATTTGTAAGTCATTCTTTATCCTGAGTTCACACAGATGTTTACATAATTAAAAATATAAGATAACAAAGAAGAAGGGAGGGAGGGAGGAAGTCCAAAAGATCCAGATAACAAGATATATCTTTGATCTGTGGCAAAGTTAGTGATGGCATCTTAGATATCTCCATCAGAATCAAACTGAGCATGAGATGATATGTGCTTTTTCATTTAATGTGCATATTTTTAAGCATGCTAATAACAGCTGCTGGGAGAAAGCGGTTAATTAGTAGAATCAAAGCTAGCATAGAAGAGAGTCAGTTCTGATCATCCTCTCTGTGATTACGGCTGTGTCACCATTACATGGCAAAAGCACATTTCCCAGGTCTCCAGGGCAGCCAGTCTCCATTTCTTTCTTCTGCCAAACTATCAGGGGGAGTTACTAGTGTTCTTGTGGTCTAATAAAAGAAACTAAAGGTTAGTATGGAAGCCATGACCCTGAAGTCATTCTCTAATGTACCAATGCAACTCACCACTATATCTGAATATACAACAACTCAGAGCTGCTGAGCATGTCCATGGAGGCCAAGGCTCAGTCCATGAGCAGGCTCAGATGCTTGGAAACATTGCCTAGCTCAGCAGCACTCATGGTGGAAAGATGTGTTGGTCAGCCATGGCCAAGCCACAGCAGAAGTGCCTCCCCAAGATGTCAGCAACCATGCAAGTGGAACTGTAGCTGCTGATAAAAATCTCCTTTAAGGCAGCCATTTGCTTGGGCACCAATATGTGATTTCTTCTCAATGCACATATCAGACACAGAAAAAGCTTATCTCTAGGAACCTACAGTTGAGAATGAATAGGTTATAAAGGCAGCCTTTTCTGTAAATCATTGTAAGGCTAGACACACAAGGGCACTTAAATATGAAGCCACAGAATTGTAACAGTGTGATAGCCAGTAAGTAATACCTAAGCACAGCTTTAAGGGATAGAGCCCAGACTAAAACTTTGTATTTTAAATCAAGAATAGATGGGAGAATAAATCACCTTACACATGACATCTTTTCCTCCCGCACCAAAATGGTTTTCAACAACTAGACATCCCCGAACATACACACTCCATAAATTGCACCATTCCACACAGCCAAAGGGTCTTTTTGCCTCTTCGGTTCCCTGAGACATCATCCCAAGGAAGTGAAGATGCGGAATGGATTGGGTGTCTGCACTTTGTAATGCCCAACACACCCCAAACTTATCCTACACTTGTTGAAGTACCCAGTAAGAGGGCCTTTCTGCACTTTGCCCCATAGTTTGTGAGCACTATGGTCCCAGTTGGAGCATCTGCACTTGAAAGGGCTGTTTCCACCTCAAAAATGGCACCTTCAGTGCTGAAGCATACTGCATGCAAAGTACGTGTCTAGCACAATTTCATGCTCCACACGTAGGCTTACCTTGACTAGAGACTCTGGGTGGGTCATTTGAGGTGCCACACAAGTGTGATGTCAGCTCAGATGACCCCAAACATGACTGCACATGCAGTCGCGCAGGTCCCTGAGAAGAAGATGGTGGCCACCCAGACACTCATCCACACCTCAAGTAAATCTGTAGATGCATGGCGAGAGAAGGCGTGCACTAGCATTCACAAATGCAAATAACTAGGGTACACCAGTGGTTAGTGCAGAAAGGCCCAAGGTGACTACCACTATACTAGCAGAGATTGCCTCACAGTGGCAAGGCCCACCCATGCTGGCCATTGCCATGGCAACCAGGGCATGCAGCATACAACCGGAGCTGCAGCTCCCCACCCCATGCATCCTTCACCAGAAGTGATGTGAAGGGTATATGCCGAGCTGTACTAGGCGCATCCAGCTGGGAAACTGTATGGCATGCACAGAGCCATTTCTGAAACAGAAGCGGCTCTGTGTGGTGCGCATGCTCCATGCAGAAGCACTTCCAAACCAGCCTTTTCACCAAAGTGTGAAAAGACTCAAAGATTACCGGCAGGACCATCTGTTCTGTCAGGAAAAAAAAAAAAAAAAGCATCTGCCTCAGTCAGCAGATCTTGAATGACAGAAAAAGGGTCTATTTGTTATTTTTGTTTATTTATTAGTGTTGCACTTTTATTGCCAAAAAGGGTCTTGTTTAGTTTTCTGTCTCTCATGCTTAGCTCTATGCCTCTGCCACCAAAATGTCTTGAGCTAGCTCTGATGATCAAAGTGACAAATAGAAATTAGGGCTCATGCAATACAGAGCTCATCTTCTTCTAGTCAGAATATTGTGACGCCAAAGATGTGATATGAAAGTACCCAAAATGATCCATCCAATAACATCAGAGAAAGGCACAATTGGAAGGCCAGGTAGTTTTTTCACCCAGCTGTGAAGGTGGCGAAGCATGCTGACAGACAAAAGAAAATGGTGTCTGGAAAGAGGCAGAGAATAATAGATATCACCAAACTGAACTCTGAGAAATGCCAAGCTGTTTTCATTCAGCAACATCTAAAGCTTCACTGAGAAGTTACTTATTCCACTGAATTTGGATATTTCAGAATACAGTACATCTGGATATGCTTTATTCATGAACATTCAAATATAGGAGAAGAAGTAAGTAATGTCTGGGTGGAGCCCACCCAGTAGTCACACCTAAGGTTTAATCCAGCTTCAGTCTACCTTCAGAATGAGATAACAAAACAGCAAAGTGACCAGTAATTTTCTTTCCACATTATCTATCCCAATAGTGAATTTCCTGTATTATTTAACATTGAAAAAAAAAATAGCTTGTCGCTTTGCTGACATATTACCTCAGCCCTCCTACAGACTAGTAGAATAAAATCCACAGTTGGAGGAAAATTCGCAGCTTACCTGCTGTGAATCCATGTCCTGCCATCCTTACTAAAAGCAGCCTAGGTAGCTTCCAAGGAGGAAACTGCAAGACATTAGTCAGGGCATGCAGTCACATGGGATGAGGCAGCCAATCGCAGTTGAGCTGCAGTCCCTGTCCTCGCCAGTAAATCTCACTGTCCTGTCTGGACTGGCGGGAAACTTTTATTGTGCATGGAATGCTGATATATCAGCATTAAGCAAATTTGCAGTGGTGTCACTATAATGCGATGACACTATGAAGTATCGGCCGTCGTATATGATGGCTCAATTTTGGCTGTGCATTCGAATGCACAGTCTAAGGAAATCTGGATACACCCTCAGTCTGAAAGTGGACTGAAGCTGGATTAAACCTTAAGTGTGACCACAAGCAAAGTGGAAAGAGAATGACTAGTCACTTTGCTGATGTGTTTGCTCACTCAGGAAGAGGACTGAAACTGTATTAAAACTTGGGTGTGAATGTCTCTTCGCTAGAGAAAAAGAACTATTGCAATATCTGTTGCCCTTTGGACCAATATACCAAGAAGACCATTTTTCTCCCTTTACCACGCCTTTCCTTGCAGAAGCAAGGGTCAAGATGGCCATGTCTATACAGTTCTATTTTCAATCCTTTAATTAGGTTTGCCCTTGGACTTTCCATAAGAGGGGTGTGATTCCCCCTTTCTGCCCATCTCTCACTCTCCTTTAAGCAAACAAAATTTACTGTTTGCTGAGCCAGCAATATATCTTGAGCACTCACAATTTTAATTTTAGCATTGAAAAGCTAATCAAGCTGCAGTCTGAAAAGCTGTGAAATGTTAACTTCCTGCTGCTAGGTTCAGCAGTGTAATTACCGGCTGCTTTCTTTGGGCTGGAGGGGGGGAACGGGGGGGGGGGACATTTAGGGAGAAGAGGATCTTGTCAGCTTACTGCCTTCTTATCTAAACTTGGCAGAATGCCTTAAAAATATATATACTGTAATGAAACTGTTCCGGAAGATCTGCTTTGTTGAACTTTCATTTTTCTTAAAGTCATTTATTGGGGGGAGCAGGGAGAGAGATCCCAGAAAATTCATAAGTTTAGACCTACACACATGCACACACATTTTAGGAGATACCCATTAAGTTTTGTAACTTGCAGTTCTTTTAAACAGAATGAACTAGTTACATTGCTTTCTCCAGCAGGCATTCAGCTACGAGCAGACCTTGGAAGCAGAAGCATTAAGTGTGAAGTGTGTGTTTTAAGACAACAATTGAGAAAAGGGCATCATTCACTGAAAGCTTTGCTTCAGAGCCCAATTAAATGCAAGCCTATCTAGCAATAAGATATTTATACAGACAATTCCAATAAATGGATCCCTTGGCTGGCATAATACAAAGTACTCCTGCAAAAGAGGCATTCGCTCTTTTATTTCTGAAACACTTGATCAGATGGCTCAAATGCAAGCTCAAAACCCTCTCTGTTTATCCAGGAATTGTTCCAAATAAACTCTCTTTTTTTGCTTGTTTTCTAGAAAAAAAGGGCTGCCTAAACATCTAAACATCTCTATTCATCTACACTACACTAAGAATTATGAGAATCAAGTTCATGGCCATGTCCCTGAGTCTGAAACAGGTCAACCTATTCATGAGTTTGAACTGAGATCATACCAATACTGGTCAGGCATGAATCGATATCAGCGATCCTGAGGCCCTCCCCACCTTGGGCCACCTTGGGCCACCTTGGTCACACATTTGTGCAGAGATGGGCCTGGGGTTCCTCCATGGAGCTCTTCTCTCTCCACCCCTTTTGCTACGTCACATCTATCTCATTTCCTATTGGATGCTGTTCATATCACTCAAGGGAGGTATTTCCAATTGGATGCCATTCATGTCACTCAAGAGAGGTGAGGGTGTGTGTTTGCGGATCTTTTTTAAGCCTGCTTCCCCAACTCCATGCCCCCCCCTTCCTTGTGTATGCACTTTTCTCCTTGCAATTAATTTTTTTAAAAATAATAAAAATAAATTTGTGCTTGTCATATGGGATGCAAACTCAATGCAAATGCGAGAAAAATGGGATGCACACGAATTCAAAAATTGGATATGAATGTTGCCGACATTTGTATTTTCAGGCTTGAATCAAACTCCCAAAAATGCAGATTCAGATAATCCGGATTTGAAGCAGATTTTCAAAAATGTGGATTTTCTAATTTTAAATCAAGTTGAATATTCAAATATTCAAATCGACTCGAATTCTAATGCAAAAACTGTGTTTGTGCACACCACTAATCTGTACACATTCGTATGCATCTCGTAGTTATCCCTATGCAACACGTTTTCACCCTGTATGCATCCGTACAAATGCGTTCAGATGTGGGAAAGATGCATACATGCACGAACACATTGTGTACAAACCCATACACATACGAATGTCCAAATAATTTGAACGAATAGATGCAAAAATGTGAAATTTGTTTGAATGTTTAAATTCAAAATTATCTACATTTGATTTGAAGTTGAATGTCAAAATTTGGATGAATTCAATCAGATTTCGATCATCTTTGAATATTTGTGCACATCCCTAACACTCATTCACCTGCACCTGCTCCAAGACACACTGAGCAGCCCAAGCTCCGGGCTTGGATTTTAGAGTTCCTTTCATGCATTTTTGCCTTTCCCCCACCAGATTCCTTTTTTCCTTGTAGCACTGCAATGGCTTTACTCATGCCCAAGCCTTGGGAGCAGCATCTGTAACAGGTAGACAACTCCCTTCTGTATTAAAGCCTCACTCAGGCCACCTCCAGCCTGTGGCCCAAAAGCCATATTCCAGAGTAATTGCTTGTTGTTCTGAAGGCTGGGCCATAGCGGAGAGCAAGTGGACAGCCGAATCTGTCTGGACGCTATGCTCCCCACTGGTGCACTATGTACATTCAGGTATTTCAGCCTCTCCTTTCTCCTTTAGAGCATATATAGAATGACTATGCAATATGAGAAAATAGTTCATTTAGTTCAAAATGCTGTAGATAGGATGCCTCAAAGGCTTTTTGCAGGGAGTAGAAAGCAGGTGAAGGTTTTGCTCTTATTTTCCGCTTTAGATTCCCAGAAGCAATTGGTGAGACAGGATGCTGAACTAGATGTGCTGTGGCCTGATCCAGTAGGGCTTCTCTTAAGTGACTATATTCTTATATTCTTATGAAGGTGTTAACATGTATGGAACGATTTCATAAATTATATCCCTAGAAACAGAAATATAACCATTCCAAGTTTCAATCCGTTAAAATATTGGTTAGGAATGAATATCACAAGTCAATCCACTGTTTCCTGAGTGCACTGTTTCTAAGTTGTTATTGTATTGTTATAGTGATTTCTGATATTTGTTATATTTGTTATACATGTTATACAGCCATCTGTCTGAGATGGTTTAGGAGATCCTGCCTTGAGCAGGGGGTTGGACTCGATGACCCAGGAGGTCCCCTCCAACTCTACCATTCTATGATTCTATGATAAATATTGTTTTAAAAATTACAAAAAAATTGTATCCACTTAGAACAAGATGTGCACAAGATTTTGTTTTTCGTGCTACTGTTGTTTGTGTTTTCTGTTGTTGTTCTTGATGAGGAGGATGATTTAATATATTTTTAAAAGAATAGTAATAAAAACCCACCCTGAAACAAGATTAGATGCTAGATCAGCAGTTCCTTGTAAAAGGAACCTTCCAGCTACAGCCCTTTAAATACTCTGCTTAAGAAAGAAATGTTCTCAACCAGCTAATAGTCATAATCCAACGCCTTTTTCTGAGAAGGAAGTGAAGTCTTTCAGGTTGGCTGAGAACTCCCCTTTTCCTGTTGTTTAAACAGGAAAAAGATACATCCACTTCTTCCTGGGCCCAGCCTGGGCCTATAATTTATCTCTTCGACAAGCTGATCTTTTACACAAGAGGGAGAAGAGCTGATTAAAAATGTAGCTTCTACTTGTAGCGTTCAATGAAGCCCAAACTGAAGAGGAGATCAAAATCATTAAAGATTTAAGCTGAAGAGGAGAGATCATTAGTGGGAGCAAGACAAAATGTAACCTTGAGTAGTTAACAGCCAGCAGTATTTGCTTGGCCATTTTTCACTGATAAGGAGCATTTTATATTGCAGCTAAGGGCAGGTGCTGACCTTCCTCTTTGCCTTTACAAATGTTATTCATTCAGACAAAAAAAAATAATAATAATAATGAAGAAGAAAGAATGAAAAATCTCTGAGCTGCCCCTAAGGGTTTAAGACAGTAACTAATGGCCTCCTGTCTTCTTCTGGTATTATGCTGGAAGGCTGCTGAGCAAAATTGTTTCCAATTGCCTTCCTTTCCCCCAATGAATAAATATAGCTGGGTTTTGATCATTGCACGCCCACGTCTCTGCATCCGTTCAAATGTCCCACAAGATTTGTATCAGTGTGCATAGAGTCGACCCAGGCAAGAAGAGCAATCTTTAGGTTCATCAAGCAAATTCACCAAGCAAGAAGAGCACTCTTTAGGGGCAACATGTGAAAGACTTGCCAACAGTGTTACAAACTGGGCCCAGTTTGCATCCTTGCTCTCATCCCCAGAAATGCTTTTTTAAAAATAGTTAAGGTCTACTGCCCCCAAAGCTTCAGCACTGATTGAGAAAATGCATATACTCTTTTAAAAGAATATGCTACTTTTTACTAGGTTAATGGTCAAGACCCTAAAATATAAACATGACAAAATACAGTATCTGTAAAACCAAATTTTAGACTATAAAATTAAAATTTCTAAGTTTCTAAGCTTTCTAAGGCTTTCTAAGTGGCCATAATATGTCCCAACGGCCATTTCTGAAGGGTTTTCAAGAACAGTCTCACACAGAATATATTATTATAGTCTAGCCAGAACATTAGTAAAGTACTTAAGGTTTACTTTCTTCAGAGCTTTGGTTGACTATCAAAGGCTGCATTCACACAGGGCACAAAGCACATTTGGTCAGGGCATTAGAGAAATGATGTTCACATGCCTGTGTTTTCTTGAGCCTTGCAGCTCACCTCCAAAGGTGAGCTCACCTCATCCTTCCCACAAAAGAACATGGTGTGAACAAAGTGTATATTAGTCTGTGGCACATTAAACATAGAATTGAATTGTTTTAATTTATTCCTGTGTCACTTGCAATAATTTAGTGTATTAGAAAAAAACAAAAAACCCTCAGGTTGTGTTCCCATAGGGACTAAGATTCGCCCTCGGCCTCCAGGGTTCCCATTAAATTCACCAGTAGTCCAAATCTGGGAAGGAACTCCTGCAGAAATCTGGGGGGGGGGGGGGGACGACCCTGGTCAAAAGAGGATTTTCCAATCCAGTCCGGATCTTAATGCCAGAGAAGGTGAGCGAAGGAGCCAGTGTCCAGGGTGAGCAAGGAAGCAAGCGAGGGGTGCAGGAAGGGCAGGCTGCCCCTCGGGTGTGGCAGCGTTGGGTGGCAAGCAGGCGTGCAATGGAGTAGGGAGGAGAAGTGAGGAGGGAAAAGGAAGGAAGGCAGCTGAGGACTGGGCTTTGCTGGCCTCGTTGGTTGCAGGATTGGAGGAGGAGGAAAAGGCTGGCAGTGGCGGTGGCGACAGTGGCTCCTGTGCTCAAAAACCGCTGCGCCATTCGCAGGTGTGCTTCTGTGCACCTGTGGGTTTGGTTTGGGAACAACCTGATGCATGCTCAGTGCTGTTCCCAGCCTCCAACTCAAGCCTGCAGCAGAACCCAGATTACTCCTGATCAGAGTAATCTGGGTTTGCAGTAGGTGGGAACACACCCTCAGTATACCTTTTTGACAGTAACTGCATCAGATTCAGTGGGGCTTACTTCTGAGTAAATCACACTAAGGTGAGGATATCTACTCTGAAGTAGCCATGACAGAAGTTGAGATCTGGTGGTGTTTTTGTGAATTAGTATATAGGGATGTGCACGAATGTTCGTTAACATTTGACATTCATATATGAATTGAATGTTACAACATAACATCATACAAATGCGAATGTTTCAGAACATTCATTTCTGAAGCTTTGGAACATTTGTGAAAAAGGGAGGTAGGAAAGTGGCTGTACCAGTCACATCCGCAACAGATCCAGAATGAATTTGACCTGGTTTGAGAGTGGATTCAAAGTGGATTCAGGGTGGATTAGACACTTTCAGAGTAGATATGTTTGGGATACATATTGGATACATAACGGATATGTATGCCTTGGTACTGGATATTCATACAAATTCGTACGAATACATTCATATCAAATAGAACCTACCACATTTAAACAGAAGCAGCCTCTAAGTCAGCAACAGTACAAATCTTCACATTGGGTCTGCAGGTACTTGGCAGATCTGAGTGTGACTCTTATTAAAGTTGCTATCTGTTTTCCTCCCCTGGCTTTCACATGTACCATTAATAGAAACTGACACACAGAAATCTAACAGATTAACCTTTTTCTCACCATTTATCACTACGCTGAGCAAGCTTCTCCTACTAAATTTCTGTGTGACTAACTGAAAATAAAAGGCCTGAGAACTCGAGAAGCAATGAGTGGAAAACTCTTGTCTCTCCCTCTCTTTCTCTCTCTCACTTTTTTTCTTTTCCAGCAACAAACGTCTTGTGGGAGACCCTAATATTGACAGGGAAAATCAATACAAAGAATGAGAGTTCTGTTGTCTTGTTGGAGAGGGGGAAAGGCCATTTTATTTAAGCAGAGATGCTGATAGGGAAGGGTGGGAAATGTTTGTCACCTTCACAATTTGTAAGAATTGTGAGTGCTTGAAACTTCACATTCAGGTCAAGTATTGGTCATATTGGAAGACTGAGATTGCCTCTAGACAGGGACAGAAGTGGCAAACTTGCTTCATTGCTTTCATCCCCCACAGGAGCGTGGCACTCCCCCCCCTCCCGCCCAGGAAGTAAAAAGATGTTGGTATTTACCGGTACTTAATGCACTCCTACTGCTGGCAATGGAACTTCCCATCAGGCTTATGGAAAGCAGCTGCCTGGAAATTCAAAGCTTCCACTCCTCTAGTTTGGAGGACTGCAAGGAGCTCTACCTTAAATGCAAAGCTTCCGACGCTCCAGTTTGGAGTTCTGGACGGAGCTTAGCATTTAAGGCAGAACAAGGGGTATGTGTCTGGAGGCACCCTTACCTTTGCATACAAAGCAAAAGCCTTTGTTGCCTTCACTTGAAGCAAAGCAACCGCCCAGACAACTCTGGAATGGAGTCGGAATGGATTCGGAGGTGTGACTGGTGGCGGCAGAGATCGGCAAACATTCGAAGTGAATTTGAAGCCTAGCACATTCACAGTGGCCCCATTTGCACAAATGTGAATTTCTGTCCCATTCCCTTTGATAAACATCTCTAGATGCTTATCATCATGGGCTCGTCTCCATGCAATTTTTATTCCGAATTTAACTCTGCTTTGCCTTGCAAGCATCTCCATGCAAAGCTCTAATATGGGCTACATGTGAGACAATATGTATTTAAAAAAACCAACTTTGCAAGTGTACTACATCCGAAATAAGGGGCCAACACATATTGTCCTGGGGTCACGTGGATGCTCCTGGATTATTTGCGGTGGATCTTGGCGGCCGCAGTATTAGTGGGCAGGGTTTTGCCTCTGCTCCCTATTCCTGCTGTGCGCACTGTGATCAGACTCTGGCAATCTGTTGACTGTTAAGCTACATAGAAATTAAAAGGCTTTCCCCTCCTTCACTGTGATTGAGACAAATAGCAAGTCTGGGACCTGAATTGAGAGAAAATTTTGAGCCAGTTGTGAGTGTGAGGGGGTGCCCACTGTCATGCAGATGTGCGCACCTCCACTAATCTGCGGCGGCCAAGGAAGGGAATGATCTGCTTTCAGTTATGCTTTTCACTAACTTTTGGTTATGCTTTTAACTGTGGCGGCCAAGGAAAGTAATGATCTTTGTGTTCATGGAGGTGCAACTGAGGTGTTTGCCTGTCATTGCTGCAGCTGTTTGCCTGTCATCACTGCAGTGGGCGGGTTGGGTTATGGCGATATCAACCCGGCTTCCTATCAGGGGAGAGGGTGGGTGGGGAGAAAAAGATGCGGGTTCACGCTGCAGCTTGCATGGGGACAGGCACATACGATTTGTATCCGCGTTGCCCCAGACCACATGGGGACTCTTTATTGCGAGTTACAATATGGATTTTTATGGTACACATCACAAACGAAGCAACTGGCTTGCATGGGGACACGGCCCATGTCTAATTTAAAAATAACAAATCCTAAATGCATTCTGGAGGGTTTTTTCTTCATCTTTATCCCTGACTCTCTGAAAGAAAGGAAGAGGAATACTTTCAGTTGTATCCAGTCAGTTTGCCTAGCAAAATGTTCTGTACAATTTTTATCTATCATTTTTATAATGCCATCAGCACAAATTTCAAAGTGTCAAAGAGGGCAACTACACTATAACCATTGTCACTTACTTTTATACAATATCCCAGGTACTTTATTACAACATTAAACTTACGTGGTTTTAAGTCTTCTCTCTGCTTTTTTTGTCCAAAAAACTCAATCTGAGAAATTGCTTAAAGTTAATTAGGCATTTTGTAAGTTGCTTTCCAACCCAAGGTTAAATTCCTGTTATTTGCACAGCAGTTCCTCCAGAATTCAAAGCAAACTGATTTGACAAACTCCTTGTATCTGTCTACGCGTTAGATAATGATTCAAAGACAGTTACCATAATAAGGTGCCATCTGGCATTGGAAGTGGGGGGGAGGGAGGGAACCCACCCATTTTAGTTGGCAAATACTGCCATCTAGTGTTGAAGTACACATGACAGCCAAGAAACTTCAAATCTTGTGAAATTGCTCTTTGGAAGAAATAACAGAAAAATGACTTTCCAACTGTAGAGGGTTTTGTTTCCACAAAAGGTTTCATTTTTGCACGTCTAATGTTACTCTTCCTCATCATATACATGTTCTATGTACATAAAGGATAGAATTACTGCATGTGATCTAAATTAGACCAAAAGACAACACACTTATAAATGGTTTATTTTTTATATTACCGTATTGTTCTTAACCTGTTTTAATTCTGCTTTTATTATTTTTCTTATTTGTTCATACCAAATAATGTACGTAATCTTTGCATTTAATTCTACTTCTCAGTTAGTTAAAAAAAAAAGTGGCAAAATCTACAAAATGGCTCTTGACTAAGCAACATAATAAGAGCTCTATATCTTTTAATAGCCATTGTGTGCTGCCTGCCTGCCTGCTGTTTCTGGCTATGAAGACATCACGGCCAGGGAACTTTCATTTCTCAGCTGTGATGTTCCTGGAGAGGGAGGTTTTCAGACACAGGAAATGGGACCATATAATGCAGCTTGCCAGTAGCGTACAAAGGACCATGCAATGCAGGTTGTTGACGGCAGACTGTGCTATCACACTTAACTTTCTGTTCCATAAAAGTTACTTTCAGGATTGGTAGCTGCCATTTGCATTGTGAACTCTGGCCCATCCCAAATTTAACCCAGACTAACTTGTATCCTATTGATGTGCAGATGCTGTAGCAATATTCCCTTTCAGAGGCTGTGTCTCCACATAATGGGGCCAAGAGCTGAAGACAGGCCCCCAGCAGACGTGCCTTGATCCCCTCATTGAAAGGTGCTTCCACAGTTCCATTTTGGAGCTGAACAGTCCCAGTGACATGGAAGTCATAGTGGTCTTCGGGAGGGCATGAAAATGTGCCCTTGGCATGAAGATGCCTTTGACTGCAATTATGCCCTTTACTGGAGCAGAACACTGGTTGTGTAGCACCC
Organism: Aspidoscelis tigris stejnegeri; assembly: GCA_023333525.1. NCBI lineage: Eukaryota > Metazoa > Chordata > Lepidosauria > Squamata > Teiidae > Aspidoscelis > Aspidoscelis tigris. The sequence goes on along the minus strand of JALMGA010000002.1, from coordinate 80,459,465 downwards.
TGGGCCACCAGAAGTAGAAATGTGGTAACTTGGCTGCTTCTGAAAGGTGCCTGATAAATAAAGTGAGGACGTGCCCAAAAATGTATTCCAGTCTTCAGATTTCTTTTCCAACTCTACCGGGACCATCTGGTAGGGGACAGCACATAGGGTCCGCATTCCACTCTTACATGTGCCTCTTTCCCTTTTGGGGTGTACAGAAAGGGAATCATGAAAGCCTCAATCATTGCCAAATGCCATCTGGAATCAGACTGAACAGACAGCAAAAATGCATCGTCAGACTGCAAACCCATTTAAGTCAACAGCATTTAAGCAGTTCCACTGGAGAAATACCTATTGCTGCATTTATTTATTTATTTATTATTTACATTTATATCCCGCCCCATACCCGAAGGTCTCTGGGCGGGTTACAACAAATTGAAATAGAATATACATTAAAAGACATTAAAAGTTCAACAAATATAAAACAGTATACAATATGTTTAAAATAATAGTGTCTGTACTGAGAGGAAACATAAAAAGCTTAGCCAAAGGCCAGGGTAAAGAGGTGCGTCTTCACCGCCCGCCTAAATGTATATAAGGAGGGGGCATGACGCACCTCAAGGGGGAGGCTATTCCATAGTCTGGGGGCCATCACAGAAAAGGCTCTCTCCTGGGTGCCCACCAGCCTCACTGTTGAAGGTGGTGGGACAACCAGGAGGGCCTCACCGCTTGATCTTAAGGCACGGGCAGGTTGATATGGGAGAAGGCGCTTCTTTAGATATTTGGGGCCCAAGTCATTTAGGGCCTTGTACGTCAGAGTCAACACCTTGAATTGGGCTCAGTAGTAAATTGGCAGCCAATGCAACCCTTTTAAAACCGGTGTGATGTGCGTCCGGCTTGATGTTCCGGTCAGCATTCTAGCAGCTGCATTTTGCACTAGTTGCAACTTCCGAACCGTCTTCAAGGGCAGCCCCATGTAGAGTGCATTAAAGTAGTCCAATCTAGAGGTTACCAGAGCATGGATAACTGTGGCCAAGTCATCTCTATCCAGAAGAGGCTTAAGTTGACGGACTAGCCGTAGTTGGGAGTAGGCGCTCCTGGCCACGGCCTCCACCTGAGCTTCAAGTGTTAGCGCAGAGTCCAGGAGAACCCCCAAGTTACGCACCTGTCCCTTCCAGGGCATTGCAACCCCATCAAGGACAGGGTATCTCCCAACTACCCGGACCCGAGACCCTGTGACACACAGCGCCTCTGTCTTATTTGGATTCAGCTTCAATTTATTGGCCCTCATCCAGCCCATTACCGCCTCCAGACACCTGTCAAGCACTTCAACCGCCTCTCCTGATTCAGATGGTACAGAGAGATAGAGCTGGGTATCATCTGCGTACTGATGACACCTTACTCCAAATCTCCTGATGACCTCTCCCAATGGCTTCATACAGATGTTAAATAGCATGGGAGATAAGATCGATCCCTGAGGAACCCCACAGGTAAGTTCCCAGGGTGTCGAAACAGTATCTCCCATGGCCACTATCTGGGATCTATTCTGGAGATAGGAGTGGAACCAACGCCAAGCATTGCCTCCCACTCCTAAGCTCCGTAGTCTCTCCAAAAGGATACCATGGTCGATGGTATCGAAAGCCGCTGAGAGGTCCAGGAGAACCAACAGGGTAGCCCCTGTCTCTCTCCCGGAGAAGGTCATCAACCAGGGCGACCAAGGCAATTTCCGTGCCATGACCGGGTCTGAAGCCAGATTGAAATGGGTCTAGATTATGGTCGGTAAGCTGGGAGTTTTCTAAAGGCATAAGGAATAGATGAAAATACATAGATGAATAAAGGTTTCCAGTCAAAGTGATCACACAGCTTATTTTCTCCATACGTTGGAGATCAATTATGATAAAGGGAAATTAGACTCTTTAAACCGACATCAGAGAAACCTTGACTTTAAAGCCTTTTGTTGCCACTGTAAGCTGATTTTGGGAATTAATCATTAGACCATGATTCCATTTACTTCCTTAAAACATATAGGCCATGTTCCCATTACAAGCTTAAAATGGTTTTCCTAAACCGAAATAATAGAACCGGATGCTAACACGAATTTGCCTGATCCCATTACTTTCAACTTAATCGCGTTTGATCTGGATTCTGAGAATCGTACATGGTGTATGTGACTCAAGGGGGCACTCAAGTGGCTACTTTCTAAAAGCCGCTTTTCGGGGCTGCCCTGACCTCTTCCTCCTGGCATGAATGTGCCACCCATAACCGACCCCTTCACAAAGCCTAACTTGGTGGCTGGGTGGCTGCCGCTTGCATGGATGGATGAAAAATGTCACTGGGCAGCCAGTGATTGTTTTCCCTCCTCTCCTCATTGCCCAGGGCTGACTGGCTTGCTCTGCTTCCGCTGCCGCCTACACACACAGCCTTAAACAATCACACATCTCCCAAAACCAGCAGCTGCTTTCCTTCCTTTTCTCTTTCTAAAGGTCAGAACTTTTAAAGAGCCAGAATTGTGCAAATTGCAACATTGTTATCAGGTGTGAAGTGGGTGGATTGCTACAGTCACCACTGCTGTACAGGGTGAATTTTTACAGTGAAATCATTATCTTTGGAAGCAAGCTATTGGGGGAGGGAAACCCTAAACATGCATTCTCATCCCACCAAAATAGTACTGTTCCCACAGTAAGAAATGTAAAACGTTTCAAATGCAAAAACTGGAGCGAGACCTGTTGAAATGAGTGTTTACATTTATAATGCTTTGGAGCGATTTAACACGCAGAAAGCGTGTTAAGCCAACCTGATGTGGGGACTGCGAGGATCAAAACTGTTTAAAAACCGTTTTAAGCTTGTAATGGGAATGCGGCCATAGATACTGCCTCCAGGTTGGAAAGACCAACAGGATGCTCTCAGTGCCATTTGTCAAGAGCAGGTGAAGCTTTTGCCTTTGTCTTCTGCTTGAGATGCCCGTAAGTGATTGGTGGGTCACTGTGTGAGAGACAGGATGCTGGATTAGATGGGCTGTGGCCTGTACCAGCAGGGCTCCTTCTAGGTTCATCTCCTTAGAATTTCAGCAGCCTGAATGGGCAGCATTAAAAACCATTCAAAATGGAAGCAAGTTGAAGTGAGCCACATGGTTACATCACTATATGTGGAGATATGTCATCAGTTTGCTACTGATTGATGACATATAATTTACCAGTTACCTCAGATGGGTTATAAGCAGTAATATATATATATATTCATCACAAAGCACTGGCATATTTGTATGCTTCTTCATCCTAGGAAAACAGAAATATTGTACATATTAGCTGTGTATGATCTTTGTTATTAATGATTCTCAAGTAACTTAAGCTATATGAATCTTGGTCACGGTGGTGCTTGCTTTTACTGTATTGACAGTGGTTTAAAATGCATTTGCACAGAGCAATATGACAACATTAATTAAAATGAAGATGTTGCTGTGTTTTTATGAAACAGTTGCTTATTATGGTATATTAGTGAAACAATGGGTTTGTGTCATGATTCATTATTTGCTGTAATGAGAAATTTAATTAGAATGTAGGTACTTGGAGTTTGGTCTAAGGATTCTACTTTATTATTAATTACTTCTGATGTTGGAAGTTTCCCCTCCTAAAATTCTCCTCTTGACTCTAGAAATTAATCAAGAGCTATGTGTGAGTGGGCAGCATGAAAGGGGATGACCCTGAGGTCACATTTTTATTATTTATTTACAATGGTTTTTCCAGCCTGACAGTTCTCCAGGGATTTATTAGTTGCCCAAAGAGCCCCTTGTTGATGCTCACAACATCCCTGTGACATAGGTAGGACAGGAGAAAAGAGAGACTGTAGTTATGGTCAAAAAAAGTATCTCCAAGGAGCCTCTGAGGCAGCTTTGAGAGGCTTTGAGATGGGATTGTTCACACACTGGTCTGCCCCTCCCCTCTCTCCCAAATATTATGTGCTAGAACAAGTGGATAAGAGAAGCACTGGGAACATGAGGGCCACACATTGTCTCTCTAAGGCATCTCTAGGAGACCCCGTTTGATTTGCCTGTTCACAACTTAGAGTGCCTCCAGACATGAGGAAAGCTACAAATTCTCTTTGCAACTTCTTCCAGATGGGAAGCTGCAAAGGGAATTCATAGCTGCTTCCTGTTGGATCAACAGGAAGCTTGGAACTTGCAAAGGGAATTCACAGCTGCTTTCTGCCATCCTTTTGGTTATCCAGAGACACCTCCTGGGGCCCAGAAGATTTCTGAAATGGATAGATAGTGCAAGAACTGCAAAGGAATAGGCAGGGCCATAAAAAATGTCTCATTTCACTTACTGGACTACCCCAAAGGGCAATTTTCCATATAATGTTTGACATGGGCCATATATTAACTTGATCTTCATTATACAGCACTTATAGGGTGGGTTTGGGGACTTAAGGCATCTCTTCCTCTTCTATGCAGAGTGACAGAGGAAGATAAAAACACATGACTTGCCTAAGTTCTGCCCCCGTTGTTTTCACAACAGACTGAAAATGGCTGACTTCCTGGACCATTTCTGGTCTTGGCACAAAACCTTCCAGCTGCAAGTGTGCGTATGACCATCAGGCCAAGTATTGCTGAGAAAGTATAGTGGCCTTTAGAGATTTACTGAATATACATGTGGCTGTACAACTGTTGGCCACACCAATGAAGTCATCCTTCATACAATACTATGGTGTGCTTTTACTAATCATTGAGCAATGACATGTTGGTTAATACAAGGAATTGCTGCTTATAAAAAGCAGGAAATAGGGGAAATGCAGAGGACGAATCTATCAATGTAACACAGGGCCTTTCCTCATACGGTCTTACTGTAGTATAGGATAGGGTCTAGGGCACCTCCCTCCCACACATTGTGTAGACTGGACAAGGGGACCCAAAATTGGGTCCTAGTCCAGACTACCAGAATACTAGGGTTACTATACCTTACCACAAAGCCATGCATTGCTCTAATGGGCCACCTAGGAACTCTGAAATCCTTTCATTCCTGGCTGTCTGAGTATTCAGAGGTCCCCTATACTGGCTCCAAAGCTGACATGAGCTTCAGCATGGGGACTGGCATAGAATAGGCCATCCTAGTGAAGGCAGCCTTGTTCACACCAGGGGGAAATCCACAATTTGCCATTTCTCCATGGACGTCAAAGGTCACACTACTAAATGCTAGTACACACCAACGCACCCCATGTGTCTGGACACTTAAACCTTGGTGCGTACATGTGTCCAGGTGGTACCATCTTCACTATGGCTGCAGGCATGTCACATGACCAGAAGAGGTGTGAATCCAGCACCCAGACCCTGGAGTTGGAGAAGGTAAGTGCACATGAGGCGCAAATAATTGTGCTCCACAAGTAGTCACCTTCCAGTGTGCTCCTCATGGAAGGAGCCTTTTCTGTGTTAGAAACAAGTGAAGATGCTCCATCTGTGAGCACAACTACAGGGCCAGGTAAGTGTGGAAAGGCCACAGGAATAACCTGCCCCAGCTTGGGATGAACTGCATATTCCAGTACAGGGTGGCCCTCCAAATACAGAAACAGGAGCAATGGTCCCACAAAGGCCAAACAATGTTATTTTACATTTCCAGGAACATGTTAAATAAGAAACTACATTTTTCCAATTGCCTGAGTATATCATTTTGTTGCAAACAACAACAACAACAACAACAACAACAACAACAACAACAACAACAACAACAATAATAATAATAATAATAATAATAATAATAATAATAATAATAATAATAATAATAATAATAATAATAATAATAATAAAATTATGAAACTGATCCATCCACACAAGTACCCCCCCAAAAATCTACAACCAAAAGCATTATATAGTATGCAGTTCAGTGCAAAGGAAGGAACATTTATTAACTGAAGCACATGGTCAGGCCCACAGAAAGATGTGGTTGAACTGAAATACTTTTTTAAAAAAAAGTTTCTAATTTGGGATACACAAATGACAGGTTTCCTCCTCATATTTTGGCCTGCCATCAATACCCAGAATTCTGAAGCATATGTTGGTTCCATAAGGTCTGAAAAGTCCATTCCGATGTTCCAACTTTCTGCATTTCTCTTTCTTTCTTCCCTATCCTTGCTGTCCTCATTTTCCCCAGGATGCCTCTAGGCATCAATGCAAGCATCTGCTGCCCCAACAAACATTTCGCTTAATGATGCCAAGTCCACAACTCTAGTAAAAGCTTTTTTAAAAGAGAAAGAGAAATGTTATTCTCCACTGCTGCGCTTGGTAGAAAGTTGTAGGCAAGTAGTTGGATCACTTCAGATGTGGTGCCAAACACAACACAACAATATATGGATTCTTTTTACTTTTCTGTAGCATACATTCAAATTCCACAGCAGTTTCTTGATATTTCAGATAAAGCTCCTTCCCCAGAACTTAAATCTGAGTCAGCACTGGATGAGGAAAATAATTTTCTATCTGTAACAAAGACATAACATCCTTGCTCCCTGGATTGTTTATGATTCTCTAGTTGCCTCAGATTGTGATATGAACAGTGACAGATATCTGACCAAAAGTGTGGAGCACTGCAGGTGACAGACAGACAGACAGACAGACAGACAGACAGATGCACACATGCACACACACTGTCCTATTGTGTAATATGATACTCATTGGTTAATCAAGGTGGGGGTCATGTGTTCAATCCTCAGCATCTCCCTGGCAGAAGCTAATGGCAAATGATTCCGTGTTCCTCAGGATAACTACATAGATGTATCCATGAGGATGCTCACACAAGATCCTCACACATACCTATTGAATGCCCCAGAAATTTTGCCTGGCCTGGAGAAAGTGTTCTAGGTCAGAAACAGAATAAGGTAGAGTGGGTAGAGAGTTGCTCACACAGACACCAACCTAGCCAGACCTACCTTCAAAGCGGTCTCCAGACTTTCATGCTGGGGACATTTCAGTCACATTCCCAGAAAAAGCCCCAGAAGTGGACTATTTCCAGATTTCCGCAAAAATTTGCCTGGCTCTGGAATGGGCTGTGAGTTATTCCATCTGCTAGCCTACACTAGCCACTAGGCAACGCTCCTAGATGGAGCATCTGCAATGCAAGAAGCCATTTCCAACTCAGAAATGGCTCCTTCCATGCAGGAGCGCACTGTAGGTTGACTGTGTCACTTACCTTGAGCTTTCCTGACCAGTTCCATCCTCTATGGTGCCCAGAGGAGAACATGATGCACCATGCAAGTGTGCTGGTGTGTCACCAGTGTGTGATGTGTCAACATTGTCCTGGTGCACTGGCTCCAGCATCAGGAGTGAAGATGGAAGCACCCAGACACGCATCCACATCCAGGTAAGTAGGGGGATGACTTGGCATTCATTAGCATTTGCTACTGTGTGGGCAAGTTCATGTTTCCTGTCCCCCCCCCCCAACAGGATGGGAAGAGTGAATTTGCCCAGGACTACATGTAAGGGGTCCTCTGAGAGCAAGCCAGGTACCAAGGGAGGCATGGTCCTTCATGGCATGTGATGGTGTGCAACCATCCCATGACCAGCACACCACGGGCTCTGTCCAAATGGACCTTATGTACGGTGCTTAGGAGTCAATGCTAACTCAACATTACCCAACATAGACAACAGCAACTGTAAGCCCATTGCAAATAAAATAATTACTTCTACTGCATGGTTTGGGCTACACCAACCCATTTCTCATTTGCTTTTTACATATAAGAAACATTTTTTTTAATGGCATACTCCCACCTGCAACGTGAAGTAGCACAATATGTTCTCCTGCCTCGTTCTGTTACATATCAGAAGTGAATCATTCTTCCCACTTGGTTGAATTCTACTTGCAGGAGCAAAGCTTCTAGTCTGGATTGTTTGCCCAGGTTTCAAAATGAATCCCACAAATGTTCACAGGGCAATATCTGTGAGAAAGGTGGCCTCTCGCTCTGGCTGGAATGCTGTCCTATAAAAGTGAAATGCTAGCACCTACGAACATGGAGAAAGACTTTACATCAAAGAGCTGACAAAACACAAAGTCCTAATATCCTTCCTGAATCAGATAGTAGCCACTGTAATTATTAGTAGCATTACATGCCACAGTATGAATGGCATCTGTGTCTCTTTTTGAGAGTCTTATCTTGAATTATTATTCTTCCCTTATTATTCTTCACCTCTGCTATTGGGGGGGGGGAACTACAAGGAGTGATCCATTGAAAATGGGATGGTGCAGGTAGAAAAGCATGGCTGAGTCTATGAGGTTATGGAGGGGGAAATGTGATTGAACTCAAATCTCATTCCATGGATAAAATAATTAGACATTTTCCCTGTGGCTTCCCTTCAACTTGTGTCAAGTGGAAGAAAGAACTGCAGCATAGTTGACAGGTTCCTGGCATGTCCCTGAGTCTAGCTGGGCCTGGCCTGGAGAGGGGTGGAGAGCCAGGTCTAAGTGGAAAGGAACAGAACCTAAGCAGGCAATCTAATAATAGAAGTGCAATCAAAGCGGAATCAGGGGCCTATTCGCACTTGGCCTTTTTCTGGAGTACATCTCAGGATAGGGGTCTGTGGTCCTCATGCTAATGCAGACTCTGGCAGACCTCACTTTGGTCCTGCTGAAGCCTGCACCAGCATATCGACAGCAAGTCCCTATTTTAGGATATATTCCAGAATAAAGCCAAGTGCGAATAGGCTTCAGGCTTGAGCCATTCGTTGCTATGCTACCTGGCTGGGGGCTGCACAGGAGTGCCACCACACCTGTCCCTGCTTTTCCTGCTGCTAGACAAGCCCAGTTCCCATCCAGTCAGGTTACCTCTCCCTAATACCCAAAGCCGGTTCCTAAAATGAGTAAGATGTGTCTTCCACTACTATTACTGCTTGACCTTTCTGGGAAGCATGGCACTGTATAGGGAGGGGGGGCAGGAACATCTGAGTGGCAATGATATTGCCAGACAGAGATCTGCTCAAGGAAGTAACCTTGGCATGCCCATGGTCTTGGCAATGCTGGACAAGGTTCAGTGAGGTGGAGAAGCTAGAAGCTAGATAAACCATCTCTGTCCGGACTACTCCCTTCTGCTTTCTTCAGCAGTAGGAGGAAGCCATGGTTTTGGGACTCGCAGTCACCTGAACTTCTGTGTTCAGGGCTCCATTAAGCACAAATGTATGCAAGTTTCTCCCCAACTGAATTATATGTGTCTTGATAATAAAATTAATTACAAACCATAGAATAAACATTATAAAATAAAGGGCAAAGGGACAATAGTATAAGTGCAAATTTTCTTTGTGGGAAAAAAAAAGAAATGGTGCATGAAGGTGTGTTGTGCCACCTATTTTAGGAACAGATCAGCTCAGGTTGGTGTAATTGAATGCTTTTGAGTCTGTCCACATGAAGCAAAAGCACCTAAGAGATTATAGCATGTGGCTCTCATGTTCTCATCCCATCTCTAACCTGTCTTTTCTAGCCTAGAATGTTCCTGGGGGGTGGGGGGTGGGGAGCCTGGCCTATCAATGGTCCCAGCCATAAACAGTCTGAGAGCCATCTCTGAAGTGCCTTTTTCTACTTCTTAACTGCATGAGAAAGTAGTCAAAGTTTTTCTGTTTCCAGCTTTACCTCTTACGTACTTTTTGAAACTTCACAGACCCTAGACCCTGGAAAGTGTTTTAAATTATCCACTCACACAGGATCAGCAAGATAAAGTAGAGAATGTCATGTGGGAATCACAACTGAATATAAAACGGTTTCCAAAGGACACCAATTGTTAAAAAGCAATTTAATTCTCATCACATTTTCCTAATGACACTCTTTCCTCATTATCAGTTTGATCCCATATTTCGGATGTTTTTGTCATTCTGATAATTATTTTAAATGCATTTGTCATATCCAGCTAGCCCAACTAATTTCTTCCACTATCTTACATTTTACACCTAATTTACAAAATGACCCGATATGTTAGTTTTGTCATTAATAAGCACTGGCAACAACAATGAAAAAGGAAATAAATCTTCTTTGCATGACATATTTCTTTTATATCTACAAGGGCAACTGGCCTACGTCCTACTCATTCAGAGAACAAGGAATGCACAGAAGCTCCCACTGAATTCCTAAGCATTCTGCACTTGAGAAGACAGGATGTGCTGGAGATTTGTTAAATCTGCTCCACTCCTTAACTTTTGTGGTTCAAGGCAAGTGAAATGTTGCCTTTCTCTACTCAGACCATCCAGAACAGCATGGCAGCTATGTAACTGTATCACCCCTTCCCCCATCACACAAATAGGCTATTACTTCTCTCACTTCAGATGTCCTTATTTCTTTTGATGACAGGACAATTAGCATCAGCCTCCCAGATATGATGAGCCAAAGGGGCTTGTGGAGGAAGTGTGTGTTATTTCCCTTACTTCAAGATGTGAAGGAACCCTTGCTGCATTTGGGGGATCCTTGTTCTTATTCTGTTTCACAGAGCCCTGGATACTTGCCCCAAAACCCATCAGTCATAGCCCTGCTAATCTAAGGTTTTGTTATTTTTTTGGCCAGCAAGCAGTCAGATGTTGGACACCTACATCCATAACAAGTCCTGCTGGATCAGACTACGGGCCTTTCCACACTTAGTGGTCCCGGAAGGTGTCCAGACACACCTCCCTCCCACATGATGGGCCAACTTAAGGGGAGGCCATGACCCCCGTTAGACCCGTCCACCAGCATTAGCAGAACTTAGCCCAGTCCAAATGGCCAAAATGGCTGCCTGGACCTCAAATCATATCCTCACTCAACTTCTCTCTTGGTCCTAAATCCAATGGCCACTGCTGCAGATAGCATTTTCCATATAAAACTCACATGGAAGGCAACAGGCAAAATGCATGCTCCAGTCTCATACACCTCCCAACCACTTGTTTCTGCAGTTATCTATAATACCTGCTAACACTAACTTGACTGATAGGCCATTGGAGTGAGATGGCTCAGGACAGTACTTTGGGGAGGTAAGAATGCACAGACGACTCTCAAACCGAATTTTTGAGCCTGTGCATAGGAAATGCGGCTCAGGGCCTCCTTTGTTCTAGATATGTTCCACCTGTGGCTTTCCAGATTTTAGTGAACTCTGATCCTTGCCTAACTGGTGTAGGCAGGTTGAGGTTGAAGTCCTACATCATCCGGACAGTTATAGATTTACCATTTCTGTTTAAGCCATTATGCTGTACTAGCTATACATTCCCCCCCCACCCCCCAATTTGAAATTTCAGCAGACTTTAACAATTTCCTTGCTCAGCGTTTGGTAATGAAAATGTAGCAAGTGAAAATAAGTGACCTCCATCAGTTACAGGCCCTTGGCTTTGCTGTATCCATAACTCTTCTTTTGTGTCAGTGTTTTCACTCAAATGCTCTCCGTTTTCCAAGGTTAGTTTTGCTGTTACTCCCACATAACAAGCAAGGAGATAATTCTGTCTCTAGCTGTTTCTCCCTCCCCTTTTCTCATCCTGTTTGATATCTGTAAAATGCACTGATGTTACATGAACTTTTCCTCTCCCATCAAGGTCCCCAGTTTAAACTTTTCTGTTGAAGGCTGAAGCTTTATAACATTTTTCATTTCATCTGAAGGTCAAAGGAAAAGTGTAGTCTTCCACTGGACACTTAGAAGTTGTACTGGTTTAAAGGCAGTTTTACAGAATTGTATTTCAACCCTCAGCTTATTTAAAAAAATGAAGTACAAAGAATTAATTATATCATTCCTGTCTAGCATTAGGCAACTATCATCAGGTGTATTATATATTGGTGGTCAACACCCATCTATTTCAACAACCTATTTCAGTGACAAACCTACGAGAAGAGAGTATGAAGAAAGAAATTCTGCAGAAAAGAGGAAGAAACAACAAGTATTCAATAGTAGACCTTGTATTTGCACTGCAGTCTGACCTGTATCCCTAAGCTAAGATTGGATGTCTGACCTGTATCCCTAAGCTAAGATTGGATGTTTTCTGATGTAGTGGAAGACAACAGATGATCCCACACTTCAGGGTGAGGTCCCTGTCCCTTGCTAATACACTCCATCTGCATAGGGGCATGGTCTAAAGGAGACCCTGTCCTATGCTAGAATGCCCCATTGATATAGGACAGATGGTAGAGCAGCCCAGGAGGCCTCAAACAGCTGGTTGGTCCAGTCTACTGGTAAATCTCCTTACAGTGGTCTACTAGAGTACTAAGAGGTGGCCTACTGGACCATGGAGATGTTTGTATAGCATGCTTTGGTGGTCTGATATATCACATGGTCCATTGTGCTGGTGCAACCAGGCATGCCATAGCAATGGGTCCCCGGGTCTTCAGAGCTTCACAGCTCTGAAGGTGATGAGAGTTTGGAGCCAGAGCATGGGAAAAAACGGAATGGGCCATCCCAATGTGGACAGCCTAGTTTCATGCCAGGAGCCATCTGCCCTAGTGGGGTCTACTAGTTATTCTTTAATGCAAAAGGGGGGAGAGTACAACAGTTTTAGCACTTGCCCTCCCCTGCCTAAGTTTCACCTGACCCATTTGTAGGCCATTTGTAGAGGCAATGAGTGAGCCACTGTGTGGGACAGGATGCTGGGCTAGATGGGTTGTGGCCTTATGTTTTAATGGATCAGAATTATGGCCAACCTAGTTCAGCACTCTGCTCACACAATAGCCAGCCCACTGTGCAAGGAAGCCTACCATCAAGACAGGAACTTATCGCTTGCTTTGCACACTGTCTTCCAGCAGCTGCCATCAGGGCTAATAACCACTGATAGCCCAAGGATAGGCTATAATTCCTCTGACCATGGAAATGTTTAGCTGAGGTGAACTTGTATTAAAAGGAAATATGCATGGCTACTGAGAGATAAATTCCACCATATCCCACAAGGTTTGTGACAGGCATAAATAACAACCTTTACATTTTACTAGGGTTTTTATTTGTGTTTGTTCCTTGGAAGCCAATTGTTTCAGAAATTCATAATCCTTCTACCAATTAAGCCGTATTCATAATACAGAAATATCCTAAACTAAAGTGACCAAAATGTGATAATGATGCCAGAACCATTGGACCCTGTTGTGAGGTAGAACTTTAGGGCTTCTAAAGTTGTACCAAAGAAGAATTTTCAGCAGGTGTTAACTTCTAATGCAGGCAAAAAATTTAGATGGCTATTAGAATGGATGCCTAGGTACTCCCTCCAGGTTGGAGAGACAGTCAGGATGCCTCTAAAGGCCATTTGCAGGGAGGTGAGAGCAGGTGAAGGGTTTGCTTTTGTCTTCTGCTTGAAATTTCCTGAAGCAATTGATGAGCTACTCCGGGACCAGATAGGCTGTGGCCTGATCCAGCAGGGCTCCTCTTATGTTCTTATGTAGAACATATTTCCATATGGCAATGGCAGCATTCACCTTTTGTTTGTTTTTAAGGGGTTACCCTTGAAATCAGGACTGACAACTACTGCCCTATTTTCAAGCATATTTTATTACTGCTTATTTAACAGATATATAATAATACAGTATAATATGCTGCTACATTCAGTGTAACTAAAAAGAAGCTGTTCCTTCAGCCTAGAGTCTGGAACAGTTCTTTAGTTCATTACTAAGCAGGATAGGAGCTATAATCCAAACAAGATGATCTAAATAAAATTTAGGCTGCATGTTCATGGAGCTCAAATGCAGCCCAGTGATAAGGTATGCAGCATGAAGCATACGTAAGTCACTCCAGCAGCAAGAGGCATGTAGACAAATGCAATGCCCCTTCTGGTCCTGAAGCCTTCATGGCAAGTCCACTTTTGTATCAAACCAAATATGACTTAGGATGCCTCCAGAAGCAGCAAGCCCTCTTCACTGCTCCCATTGCCTGCAGTATTACAACACCCACACACCCACACATTAAAAATATGTTGATTTATCAGCATCTTCTTAATGCGCATTTACCTTTGAACGCTCTGCCACCACTGCTGGCAATGGGGCTTCCTGTCTGGCGGATGGGAAGCCACTCTGCAGGGTCGCCAAAGCTTCCAATCTGCCAGTCTTGTGGACCAAAAGCTCCTGTGCAGTGACATCAAAGCCTCTGCTCAGGGAAGAGGAAGTCTGGAGGCACCAAAAACTTCTTGGGCCATTTCCTGTAAGCCAAAAGCAACTATCAGGCCCTCTTCTCCACAGAAAGCAGGCCTATAAGGTCCTTTCTGCCCCCCATCCCCTTACACAAATAGGAGAAAGTTCCTGTGGGACAGCCATGCATTCTGAAGTTACCAGAACTGTTCTACCAGTAAGGCAACCATCAAAGAAGAAGCTGGCTTTTCTTCCTTGCTTTTCTCACCAATTTAAGAGGACTCAAAGTGGCTGACAAAGCTTTCTATTCTTCTCCCCACAAAGGAACACTGTGTGAGGTAGGTGGGACTGCGAGAGCTCAGAAGGAGAGCTGTGACTAGCCCAAGGTCACCCAGATGGGTTTGCGGAGGAGTGTGGAATTGAACCAAGTATTCCCAGGTAAGATTCCAGCTCCCTAGCCACTAGACCAAGCTGGAAGGTGGACCTGCCCATGGGCCAGGACACCCAGATGTTTGGACACCCCACTTTGAGACCAGCTGGGGAGCACCTACAGCACCTGTGTGGATTCTGTCTACATAATCTTTTGAAGTTACTCTGGGGAACAAGGTTAATTGTCAGAAAACTGGATTGTAATAGAAACATTCACAATAAAACTCAATTAAACACGGTGCCAGTCTTACTTGTTGGTGCACATGTGAAATGGAACAGCATATATAAAGACCTCAGTATCAGGGAAATCTTGGTGCCTCTGTTTTAAACACCTGTGCAGAAGTGCTCTTTCAAGAGCTGTAGCATTTAGCAGTCCAATATACCTGTCAAAATTAAGCATCCTATATGATGATGAAAAGAAGGCTATTATATTTTCAAATGATTAGAGGATACACAAATAATTTTCAAAATACTGTGATCACTACCCCCTCTACTTTGCTTCTTTTCTCCAAACAATGAATGGGACTGCATCCAGACATGGCTTGCTTATTCTACTGTATTTGGACATTCTGGACTAAAGCATGAATCAGGGGGATAAGTAATAGACATCTGGATACAGCCTGGAAGGGTCAGAATCCCCCAAGTGCTGTGCTGAGGAAGGGTTGGGGTTGCTGGTTTAGAATCAGATCTCACCACCACCACCACACACACACACACACACACACACATTGATTGCATGTTTGTGCTTCCTTTGTACAGACTGAGTGTATTTCTCAGGACCAGAAGAAAAAACAAAACAGATAGGGAGAAGACACTTCTGTACCTTGAACAGCTACATTCTTTGAGTAGCTACACTTTGGCTAACATTCACAATGTCTTGCTTGTTTTCTTCTAATTCTGCCTCCCCCAGGATGCCTGTGCCATCTGCCTCTGTGCTACTTAGCAACAGATTTTAGCACTTCTGTTTACACAAATGACAAGCACCCAGTGTTTCATCTGCTCTAAGAGTGGGAAAACAATGGGCCCACAGAAGAACCTCAAACAGGTAAACTCTTAGCAATTTGTATTGTCTTGCATGTGCTCAAAGGCAAGAGTGTCCTGTCCATACACATTTTCTTAAAAATACATTTCACTAAGGGCCCTCTGTATTAACTTTCACTGCAGTATTTTTGGAAAGGTGTGATACCTGTGTGTTATATAATATCACTATATATGACTGTACTCCAATTCTTCTCCCTGGAATCAAGGGCACTTCTTAAAACCTTTTAACAGACTTTTAGCGTGCGTCTTCATGGCATAGTTATCTCGAATTCAAAACGTTTTGAGTTCGCGCAGTTCAGACGGCACTTCGGATTAACACGGTATTTCCGTGTTAAAGGACGTTATCCCGATTAGAAATAAATCCTGATCTCAACAGGTCTCACTCCGGATCGTGTGTCAATACGTGTTTCCTTTTTAACTGTGTGGACAGTATCGTTCCGGGATGAGATTCCGTGTTAAGGCTGTCCCGCCCCCCCAATCGCACTGTAACCAATGGCTGAACGTATTAGAAGCACGTCATGTTTAGGGTTTCCTTCATTGAAAAAATCCACCCTCAAACACCCACTATAAACCTCCAGTCCTTAAAGCTGAAACACTGTATCAATCTAAGCACTTCACACCTTAAAAAAATGTTGCAATTTGCGCAATTTCAGACCTTTGAAGGTTCGGAACAGTGGCTTTCAGCCCCCTTAAGGGAGGCTTGTCAGCCACTTAGTCCCCTGAAGGGTGAGAACAGAATGTCAACCGCTTTGAGCCCCCTCTATGCTACTTTGCCTCTGCCTGTGGTCACACCTAAGGTTTAATCCAGTTTCAGTTCACTTTCAGAGTGAGAGAATACACCAGCAAACTGACAAGCTGGTTTTCTTTCAGGGTTAATAACTCAGAAAATCCACCTTTAGACTAGATAATGTGGAAAGAAAACTACTGGTCACTTTGCTGATGTGTTCTCTCACTCTGAAGGTGGAGTGAAGCTAGATTAAACCTTAGGTGTGACCACAAGCCAAGGTTTTAATCCAGCTTCGGTCCCTGTGAGGTGGGGGGGGCGGAGTTCCCTCCCGGCCACGGGGGGGGGGGGGGAGAGCAAGCGAGGAGCCCCCTTCGCCCTCTTGTCCACCCCTTGGCTCTCCTCTGCGGGGCAAAGTGGCGGCAAAGCGGGGGGAAAGCGGCGGTGGAGCCCCAGGGAGAAGCCGCTAGCGCCGCAGCGCCGCAGCGCCTGGATGAATGGATGGATGGATGGATGGATGGATGGATGGATGGATGGATGGATGGATGGATGGATGGATGGATAGCCTTCCCCTCTGCGCCCGCTTGCTGGGCACCCCGATGGCAGGAATCCCCGGAGCAGAGGGGGTCTACCCCCAGCTGATGAGCGGCAGAAGGGCGCCTGGGGATGGTGGGGGAGGGAAGGAGGGAGGAAAGAAGGAACCACAGCCATATGCCTCTTTAATATTTAAAGCCCCTCAGCTGTATTACTTCCTTTCATTAAAATTGTGGAAATTCGCAACATTTTTTAAGAGAGTGAGCTGGTTCCTTTGCTACAGTGTAACGGAAAGGAAAGCCCGTCCCCCGGGAACTTTCGCAGCCTGGGGAACTTTCTCCCCGCTCTCTGCAGCGCCAGAATGGACGGACGGAAGGATGGATGGATGGATGGATGGATGGATGGATGGATGGATGGATGGATGGATGGATGGATGGATGGATGGATGGATGCTGCTGCTGCTGCTGCTGCTGCTGGGAAGGGGGAGGGTGGATTGGGCAGGAAATTCACGGCGGAGCATGACGCAAAGAGAAGGGAGGGTGGGATCCTGGCAGGGAAAACCAATCACAGGAGAGAGTGCGGGCAATGGGCAGGAGGACAATGCTGCCATGTGGACTCCGAGTATTGATCCCGCGTTAAGGCTGCCATCGGAACCGGATCAACTTGCAAGTCGTCTGGACAGCTTTGTTCCGTTTCTTTTATTTCGAATTCTTTAAACCGAAATAACACATGCCATGAAGACACACCCTTACTTATTACCTTGATCATGTAGCTGAAGTTTATGGTTCTAAAGCGACACACTGCTTTTAGCTCAGTGAACCTCTGCAACTACATGCACTGGGCCTTATTCTGGATTATATACCGGAACAGTGACCTGCCATCCACACACTGATGCAGATTATGTCAGGCCCAACCCAGGGCTTGACATATCCTATTACAGGGTATAACTCAGAATAAGGGCCAGTACAGAAAGGGCCACAGACATAAGAACATAAAAACACAAGAGGAGCCCTGCTGGATTGGGCCATGGCCCATCTAGCCTAGTATCCTGATGAATTGCTTGTGGACATCTCAAGCAGAAGATAAAGGGAGGGCCTTCACCTGCTCTCAAATCCCTGCAGATGGCTTTTAGAGGCATCCTGCCCGTCTCTCCAACCCAGTGGTGGTACCTAGTAGCCACTGATACCTCTGTCTTCCATTAATTTGTCTAACCCTTTCTTAAAGCTATCCAGGCTGGTTACTGTTACCTCCTCTTCTGGAAGCAAATTCCATAGACTGATGAGTCTCTGAGTGAAAAAAATACTTCCCCTTGCAGAAAAGATAGGATCCAAACTTCACCTTGAGATAAATCAACAGGGATGGCTTTCTAAAAACTCTGATGGCGAAGCATGGTGATGTCAGCAGCCTCTCTTCATTACATCAAGATGCACACTGTCTCTTCACAGGCTGTAGTACAAAAACCCACTCCTCTACATACATTTTTTTCACAGAGGCTAGAATTGTGAAGTCCCTGCTTTCCAGCCTCTCCACAGCTTCAGACATTCTGATGCCAAGCAAGATGCTTACCTGTTTCCCACACATCCCAGATAGGGGTTCAGTTAAATAAATCCATTAGGAAAAGCGCCATCTTCTACCTTTGATGTCTTCTCACATGGGCCATGGATCCAATAAGAAGGCCAGAGAGCCTTGTGAAACAGAAATGAGCTTTGCTGGCAGAGGAGGGCACTGCTATCTTCCTACCAGATGTCATTGGAGCCATCTTTACCTGCCCACAAAAAACGCTTCTGCGCCACAAAAATGTACTACTAAGCATAACCAGTTTTCCTTCAGGTTCAGATCCAAGATGACCTTCTTGGCTTGCATAGTCATCACAAGACAAAGTTATCCACCTAAGGGCGAATCCCCACAGCAAGCTTATTTCGCTTTCCCTAAACCGAAATAATAAAACCGGATGCAAACACGAATTTGCCTGTTCCCATTACTTTTAACTTAATTGTGTTGGATCCGGATTCTGAGGATCATACGTGGGGTACGTGACTCAAGGTGGGACTCAAGTGGCTGCTTTTTAAAAGCCGCTTTTCGGGGCTGCCCTGCCCTCTTCCTCCTGGCATGGACGCGCCACCCATAAGGGACCCCTTCACCGAGCCTAACTGGGTGGCTGGGTGGCTGCCGCTTCCATGGAGGGAGGAAAAATGGCAGCGGGCAGCCAGCCAGCAATTCTTTCCCCTCCTCTTCCCATTGCTCAGGGCACACAGCAGCGGCGGCAACTAAAGCCCCTTTGCTTTAAGCATTCACATTCAGCTGCTTTCCTCCTTTCCTTTCCCTTTCTAAAGATCAGAACTTTTAGAATTGTGCAAAATTGCAACATTGTTATCAGGTTGAAGTGGTTCCATTGCTACAGTGTAGCGCTGCTGTTAAGGGTGGATTTTTAACACTGAAATCACTGTCTTTGGAAGCAAGCTATTGGGAGAGGGAAACCCTAAACATGGATTCTCATCCCTTAAAACGGTACTGTCCACACAGTAAAAAATGTAAAATGTTTCAAGCGCATGACCCGGAGTGAGACCTGTTGAAATCAGGATTGAGATTCACCACACTTTGGGGTGGTTTAACACGGGGAAAGCGTGTTAAGCCAAACTGCCATGCGGACTCCAAGGATTGAAAACGTTTTGAATCCAAGATGAGATTGTCATGAAGGCATGGCCTAATTCTCACTAACCCTAGGCCTGGAGAGTGCACTGGAAATTGGGGAGGCAAGGTGGAGATCTCTCTTCAAAACTCCTATGGAAAACTTTTTGCCAGAAAAACCAACCTTCTTTCTGGGAGGAATCATCATTGCTATTAAGATCATTGGTGCCCTTTGTGTACCCATGTGGGCCACAGCTTCTCCAGGCTTTCCTTTGAAGCTCTGAGTGACAGAACGGTTAGCTACTGTTGTTCCAGAAATGGCTCTTGCAACTGAGGTCCTCTCCAGACTACATCAAAGCTATGCAGCAGCTCCATTATCTCTGCACAGGGGCTTCCGGCCCACCAGATTGGCAGACTGGAAGCTTTGCAGGGATGCCAAATCAGTTTCTGGGCTGCCAGACTGGCAGATCAGAAGCTTTGGTGTTCTAGCAGCAGAGGTTTCCCGTCCAACGTAAGTGCGCATTTTAAAAAAGCTGACAGATCAGCATCTTTTTGATGCATGCACGGGAGGGGGATGCTAGGATGGAGCAGGGCTTCTCCATACCCCACCAATAGGCAGAAGCAAGGCCCCTCCTAGACTGTGCTAGTGGCCTGTACAGAAAGGGCATAAGATAAAGCTTAACAATACACAACCAAATGTATCTATTCAGATCTAAGTCCCGTCAAGTTCAATATGTAGAGAACTGCAGCATTAGTGACATTTATGAGGCATATCTTGTTTTATCTGTATTTCATTTTAATCTGTATCTGTTAATTTGTATCTTGTTTTAATCTGTTTTAACTTATTGTTACCAGAGACCTTCAGGTATGGGGCGGGATAGAAATGTAAATAAATAAATAATAAATATCTAAGGCTGCATCCATGCACATTAACTAAGCAGTTCAAAAACAGCTCAGAAGGAATAGCAAGTAACTAATGTTTCCACAAGCCTCTACATTGAAGGCCCAAAAATACATTTTGAAGTGAGTTTTCTAGCCTTCAGTGTGGATTAAGGCACTAGCATGTGAAGGCAACAACATCTAAGTTACTTTTGAGCCACTTTTTTTTTTTTTACTATGTGGCCTAGATGAATCAACAGGTTTGAAAACTGATTGAAAGGACATGGCAAGATGGACAGCTATGAGCCTTTCTGCACTTACCTTCAATAGGTCAGACCAAATAGACCAGACCATGCTGGGACGGTATGTTCCTGAACTGGAACAAGGCTATCTGCATTGGCTGTTCTGTCTCTAAAGTTTTGTATCAGGTTTGGAACTTTTTTTTTTGGGGGGGGGTGCTCTAAAAGTCCAGAGAACCCATTCCATCAGTGCATCTTATTATGCTAGAGAAATGGACCTGGTGGCATACTGGAGCACTAAGGCTTGCCACCCTTCCACCTCTGTGGTCCAGTCCAGTCTACCACCCTGAGGCATTTTCGCACTACTCTTCCCATCTGCTGGTCAGGAAAGGAGCACAATGACCCAACATTGAGTAGTGCTCGCACCTCAGCACTAGTCAACTTTACCCGCTCCCCCTGGGATCGGATACTCACCTTATTCGATCCAGGGCCCCAGCCCTCCTCTGGGCGCCACCATTTTGGCAGCGGCACCTCCGTGACTGCACATGCATCAGTGTTGTCGCCTTGATGACATAGATGCTCTCCACGTGCGCAGTCATGTCTACAGTCATCCAAGGTGCCAACACACTTGCATGGTTCCTCAAATGACCCCAGAGCACCAGCAAGAGTGAATGGTCATGCTGCTGGACACTTCAGGTAAGTGTTAGGTAAACATTGGTAAAAGTGTGCAGCACAATTTCATGCTCTACACCTAATCAATGATTAGTGCACTTCACAGGAGGGAGGCCATGCTTGTAGGCTGTAACAGTCTACTCGAAGTGTGTATGCTCTTTCCCAAAGGTACACTAATCATGAACTTGAGGCTGTAGTGCAAAAAGGTCTCTGATCTAGATTACACTCCATCCTGTACATACAGAGTGTACTAGCACTGAGTGGAGAATCCCTTAGACTCCTAGTATATTTTTGTAGGTCTATACTAGCAAGTGTGAAAATGTCCTCTGTGTTAGTGATTCTTTGATCTGGGTCACCACATAGATCTGACAGATGGATTCCATGGTCTAGAACAGATGACTTCCTTGCAATCAAAAGTTAAAGGAAGGCATGATTTGACCAACAGGGAACACTCAAAAATACTTCTTCTTGTATCAACACTAAAGAGTAAATATTTGTTTCAAAAGATCATTCTCAGAACCTGGCTATGCCTGGATAACCAGAAGAGCCTTGCAGTTGGCCTTGACAGATGTGTTTGAATCAAAGGGTTTAAAGGGGGTGGGGATGGAATAGGATAAAGAAAACTTTTCCAGGGCTAGAAGTTCTCTCCCAGACTAACATTTTCCAAGCCTCTGACGTATGTGAATGAAAAACAGGTGATAACTGTGTGTTGTAGGCCGGCCTGCTTCCACATTACTCCTATCAGCGCTACTTTCTCAGCTGTGCCGTTCCTCCCTCTCTGACCCCATCCTGTTTGCAAAAGAGATACTTTCCAAGCTTTCAGCACTTTTGCACAGCAGAGGTTTTTACATCTGCAGGTGCAATCAAGGCCTTGGCAAGGAGCAGGCTGATTATCGGTCCGTGAAACAGCTACACTGTCTTGTTAATTCTTCTTCAAGGTCTTGGGCTAAGCATAAATTCTGATGAAAAAGAACGTGAAGTATTTAGGATCCCAGACAACTAATCAGGTAAGACTGGCTGTTTTACCTTCAAGAAGATAGTAGACTTCTCAGATGCCTCTGGTTTCCAGGGATTGTTTCTTAAATATTTTGCCTTTGATTGCAAAGCTACAGCCTCTGATAAAAGACCTCCAGGATACATCATTAAGAAGTTCCTAGGATCCATTGCCACAAATTCATGCCTTTTAAAAAATGAATGCAATGGAGCCTTTTAAAGAAGGAATTGACTCTTTCTTCTGCATTTGGTGCAAATTAGCTAGATGCATTCAAAAAGTTGATGGTTTGTCTTTTGTTGGCTATTTCTAACTCTTGCTTTTCATTTTTAGATGCTGTTGCATGATGCAGTAGATACTGCAAAGACTTTGTGTAAAAAGTATTGTACACATGTGTATGTTTAATCCGTGTTTATCCTCTAGGTTGCCCGACAGTGTCTGCTGCAGAAGACATCGTTCCTGGTGGTTTCTGCTCGTTGTTCCTTTTTCCTATGCATATACTTCTTTGAGCATTTGATCTAAAGAGGCATACGGCATGGGAAAATGGGGCGATTGAGGTGCTCTGCCAGCTGAGACTTCTGTGGAAGGACATCTGTCAAAATCTTTCAAATGCAAACCTCTGTGATCACAGTTTAAAAAGTAAAAAATCAATTGCTTCTTTCTGACCTCAAATGAAAACTCTGCATGACAATTCTGACCAGTATTCTTCTGTGTATCAAACAGCTTTTGGCTAAGTAAAAGAGCACTTAAAATAGTCTGGCTAAATCTGATTAACTGCTATATTCTTTGCTTGTTTAGGGACTGACAGTTTTTTCCTTGAGTTTCAAAGAGATGCATAGTAAGCAGAATTCAACAGGTGCACACAGCACAGGGGACCAGGTGATGTGATTTCTGCCCATGCTGCAGCTGTTAAAAGCAAATACATAACTCTCTGTTTGAGAAGTATAACCCTATTGCTCTGCCACAAAATATTAATTTTCTTCTTTGTTTTATCCACAGGTGGTTTTAACATACCTCTCAGTATTAGAAATCCATCTCTTTCATTACTTCAGCACCAACTTTTATGTTTTTTAAAAAAATATAGATAAAAGAATTATGGCAGCAGCCACTCTAAGAACATTCTTTAGTGCTTTTGATAGTTGTAAATCAGAGAGGGGCTTCTGTCTAGAGAAGAGTATGAATGGAAGAATTTCTCAAAATGCTGAGGCATCTAAGTCCAGCATGCATGTTTATTTCTGACCCTGTTCAGTATGTTTGTTTATTTCTAAATCTACAGCTCAATGTACACTGTTTTAAACACTTTTTTTTCTTTTTCAGACACGACTTGTGAATAACTTGTCAAGATTTTAAATTGTTGTCTCTGTATTTTATATCAGAGGATCTTAAAAGCACTGAGTGTAGAGGCTCTGTTTCCTACTGATGCTACTGAGGTTTGCTTTGCTGTACAAAAAATCCAGTGTTTTGTGATTTTCTTAATAATGTGCTCAGCTGAAGCCCATGTTGTAATTCTGTCAACAAATGCAATCTGTAAGACTGTTCTTGAAATGTTATGAGGACTCTGAACGCTCTGTAAACCTGTTTCCCCCCATTTCTAAGAATAATAAAAAGTATTATATCTGGAGTCATGCATCTGAACTTATTTCATTTTATGGACTGGGTTATAATAGAGAAGCAGGGAACATAAATACATTTCTTTGGAGCATTTTGGTTTGGCTTGTATAGAAAATGGCTGTGTGTGTATTTCATTACTACGTGAACTTGGTTCTCTAGTGGCTTTCACATAATTTTAATTAAACTCCTGCTATATGGACATGTGTACAAACCAACAAAACCAGTGTCCCTAAAAACACAATATTTCAAAGCATTCTGCTTAAAAAAATAAAATAATAAAACAAATCACCACAGCTTGGGACACATCGCATAATCATGGTCTAACACAGATTACATTTCAATAACTTCTTAAAACTCAAGGGTCCCTCTAAACTAAAGTCACAGATGCTCCTAAATCCCATTTAAATCACTCAGGTTTTAGTGAATGGCTCAACAGCCGTAGCGTCTGAAAACAGACGCATTTAGCTTTCCTGAAATCATTTTGCACGGGTACAAAAGGGCCATAAAGAGAAATGTGTCCCATCCCAGGCCAGTAGAAGACTGCTGCCCAAATGAATGCTGATAAGCTAAGGTACTCAGTGATACAATTTGGGTTCCTCCCTCTGCTTTATTAACAGGATTAAGAGAAACAGGGCCTGTGTTGATCCTTATGGCTTTTTGCTCTTAACAGTTGCAAATCAACAGAGGCAGCAGCAGGTCTCTCATGACAGGGAAGGTGACTTGCTGGATTTTTGCTTCTTGTGTTGCTCTTAAAAATACAAAACCTCTAGCCATAAAAAGAATCAAGAAAGATAGCATCTATAGTCACAAACTCCTCCTTGTTAATATAGTAAATTTAAGCAGGTTCTATATCTCCTTGAAGTACACTGATGTAATTTAAGGTAGTGTGTGGGTGGGTGTCTTCTGCTTAATAACTCAAACCCAACACAGCAATCTTGTGCACAGTTATTCAGAAGAACCTTCCAGGGTATTCAACAGGACTTCTTCCCAAGTTTGTATAAGACTACAGGCAAGTTTACTGTTGAAATGATTTGCTCCCATGAATCAGGCTGCAAAGCTATGCCTACTTGCTCGAGAATACAACTCACTGAACTCCATAAAGCAAGAAATGTCTTGTGTCCTTTTAAAATAGTGTGTCATTTCCTCTCATTTTAGAGTCCTAGATGTTTTAGAACTAGTGCAAAAGAAGACAGTGGTACAAAAGAAATGATTTGGGCAGGATAGGATGAGCTTGTCATTGCTAGGTATAAAGAAAGATTATTTTTTAAAATCCTCTCTTCATATGAAGGAATTTCATTTACCCAGTTCCTCGAACAACTGGGTATTTTCCCAACTGTCCTTCCATACAATAGAAGTCCAGTGAATATTGAATAAAAAGGCAAAGCGTGCAAATATCGGAGAGACAGGCTGAGAGACACAAAATAAATTCTGTTGTTATGAACCATGCTTTTTTTCCCAATGTTATTCTGCACAGAAAGAACAGAAGAAGGGAGTGGGGAGGGAAGGGTGCCTTTTTTCATCCCTTAAATAAATGCATTTAAAAATAACTGTTAAGCAGCTAACAGTGCATTATGATTTGCCCTATTTTTAAAAAAATCCAAATTCAGTTACAATAGCAGAAACACCGATTTCCTCTAAAAGAATGACACAGCATATAATGTAGCAAGGAATCTTTTGACAGATTAGAAGGTTATAGATAGCTTTCACACCTAAGTTTCAATCCAGCTTCAGTCCACTTACTTAGTGAGAGAGCCCATCAGCCAAATGACTAGGCATTTTCTTTCTATATTTTTTAACCCCAAATGGACTTTCTAAGTTCAGCAAAACTGAACTGCTGATGTGCTATTTCACTCTACTGGATTATATTTAGGTGTTAATGCAGCAGGAAAAAAAGGTGTTTATAACATTCTTTCACTTCTGTGTTAGCTGTTAGTAACTGTAGTGAAAGGCAGTGTAAAGCAGTGGTTAGCATGTCAGACCACAAACCTTCAGAAAGACCCAGTGGGCAGGGAAGCTCACTTAGTGATCCTGTTTTTTTTTTAACTCACAGTTGGGCAAAAAGACTTATACCTTCAGCTGCATGAGGATGAAGACAAACTGTACATGCAACAGGAATTAAATGAAAAATAGTTACTGCTTTGTTGTACAACCCAGATCAAGCTCACTTTGGAATAAGAGCTTTCACTTAGCTATGAGATATTTTCTTACCCAAATAAGAGGGTCTGGATTTTATTTTATTTTTGTTGCTGTTTAAAAAATTATTTTAACAACACTTTGAGAGGTTGGTACAAACTGTCACCTGGAAACATGCTGGGGCAATTAAAATAAATTTGTTTAGAAAATATACAAAGGAATCAACAAAGGTTTATTGTTTCCTTTGTATATTTTCTAACAAATTTAACGACCTGTAGACCAGTAATTGCCTATAAAGGAATCATTGCAGAATGCAGTGATCCCGTACAAAGGCAGAATTCAGGGAATGGAACACATCTTAGAGGTCATCTATCCTAACCCTCTGTTCAAAGCAGCTTTTGGCATCCTAAACGGATATCTTGCCAGCTGCTGTTTAAAGAGCTTGATCACAAGAGAAGCTACTACCTCTATTCCACCAGCCAGTCCCTGACCTTTACCTGAAATCTGTTGGTAAAATCTGCAGTTTTCTCATATTACTTCTAATTTGTCATTAAAAGCTACCATGTGGAAAAGAGTGCAGAGTTCCTATAATTTTAAAAGCTCTGCTCAAGGGAAACTCTGAGGTCTGGCTTTTATTCATGGTAAACCTAAATATCTGAAGACAGACTTCAGGGCACAGCCCATCTTGTCCAGCACCCATACACCGGTTGCATCTGGGCATTTTCAAGCAAAAGGCAAAGGCAACCCTTTCGGCTGCTCTGGACTTCTTGCAAATGGCCTTTAGAAGCTCCTGCCTGTCTCTCCAGCCTAGAGGTGGTGACTAGGGGTGTTTTTCCACTGTCACTAAAAGAACCCATTAAGTACCCATTAATGGGTACATAATGGCATTTTTGCACCCATTAATGGGTACTTAATAAGTACTTCTAGTGACAGTGGAAAAACACCCTAGGTATCCATTCTAGTAGCCACTGAATCACCTGATCTCCATCAATCTATCTAATCCTTTCTTAAAGCTATCCAGGGTGGTTGCTCTCACCACCACCTCTAGTAGTAAAGTCCATAGTAGTAGCCTATTGTACTTATTGTATACAAGAGGAATTTCAGCAAGTGCAGCTTCCTTTTATCTCAAAGTTATAATACAGAGCACTGAATAGGGTCTGTGAGCCCTGCAAAACAAAACCATTTTTTTCTGGATAAGGACCAAAAAGGCAGAACTTTGGGCCATATGCAAAGAGTATCCTTTTTTAAAAAAAATTGCAGACCTGAAAGACATATCTCTCATAAATAGTACTTTAAAATAATAATAATAATTAAAAAGCATCTTCATTGTTCCTTAGTAGTGAAAGCCTGATCAAGCAGAATGCACTCCCATTAACCAGTCTTACTAGACTAGATTTGCCAAATGGGATTCAGATCAAGGGGCAATTTCAAACTTCACTTTCCAATTTTGTGCTCCTAGTGCATGATTAGGGAACTTCTGGGAAGGCAGGGGGTGCCTGAAGGGTGTGATAGCCTCCTCAAGGTGTAGAATGCTCTTCCCCAATTGTTCCTTAATCATGCACTATGGGCTGTAGTGCGAATAGGCCTAAGGTTCCTATAAATCCTTAATAGCTGTATAGAAGAAAGAATTTCACCAGACATCACTTGTGTTACAAACTGTGTTGGCCAAAATTCCCTCAGACCTCACCTGGTCACACCTTTAGTTTAGGACTACTTCAGCTCATCCTCAGGTCACATTGTTCACATTATTTTTTTTCCAATTTGTTTTCCAAGCCAGCCTACATCTGGATTCCAAGATTCGTGGTCAGATTGAATAGGGCACTATTTGAAGGGCACTATCCATCCACAAATTGGATAATCCAGTATGTGTAGAAGCTTCTGGACCACCCTCCCCTGGCTACCCTCCCCACAAACCTCCCCCCCCCCGACAGCCTCCCTGCTGCAGGGCCCTTTACCTGCTCCAGTGGTGGCCCAGGGCTCTTCCAGAGCCCTCTGGAACCACGAACAGGCTTTCCGGGAGGTAAATACAGTTAACTTTACCTCCGAGAAAGCCTGTTCACAGTTCCAGAGGGCCCTGGAAGAGGCTCGGGCCACCACTGCAGAACTCCCACCCACCTGCCCAGGACCCACTTACCTCAGGGGGCACTGTGGTGGCAGCCTGGGAATCTTCCAGGGCCCTCTGGAACCACGAACAGGCTTCCTGGGAGGTAAAGCCTGTTCCCACCTGCCTCCCCAGGGCCCACTTACCCCAGAAGAAGGGGTGATGGCAGCAGTGGCAGTGCAGAGAAGGAGGCACTGGCAGCGGTGAGATGCTCAGGTAAGTGGGGGGAGCGGTGGGAAGGGGGAGGGGTAGCAATAGGGGGAGGGTTTATTCATTCCAGGCATGGATATTCTATATTCTATCCATGCTCAGATACGAAAACCCCAACACCCATTGGGGGAGGAGGTTATTCAGCCGGAGCCAAATTTTTCCACATTCTATTCAACTCAAATAGAATGTGGAAAATGGCTTCGTGCACACCCCTAGTCCTGGCATCCCAGGCTGTACTCACTTCCTCAGTTACGAGCGGGGGAGTGAGCTAAAGGAGGTTGAACCGTGCTGTGGTGGGTGACGTTCAGTCTTTCCTTTCAGACAATGTGCATGCGCAGTGTACGTGAGGCACCTCTCCTTCTTTCCTCAGTTTATGTGTATGATTCCTATATCTAGCGTTTTTCTGCAAATATATATTTTTTTAAAAAAAATCGATCGCACGGAGAAGAAAACACACATAAAAAAAAGGAAGGGGAGCATGGAGGTAGGGAAGCAGGCTTAAAAAAGAACTGCAAACACACACCCTGTTTGACAGCTGGCCCTGCCCACCGGCCGCCATTGGCTCCTTCGGAGATGCCATGGCGAAGCCGGCAGCCGGGTTCCCCAAGTTCCCCTTCGCCTGAGAAGCCATGATGGCGCCTTCTCGAGCAAGAGGGAAGACACAGCCACCACCCGCCACCCTGTCCAGGGTCGGGCACCCACAATCCGGTGCTTACCTGGTCGTGGCGCGGCGGTTTCTGGCACGGGGAAGCCTGGCTTCCACCGCACATGCACGTGCCGCAGCCAGCATTAGCCAGCCGCCAACACAGCCACGGCGCACACACATGCAATGAAAGCCGGGTCCCTGCTTCCAGAATCCGCCGTGCTGCGACGAGTTAAGACCCCGATCGCGAGTGCACGACCCTGGGCGTGGTAGGGGGGTTAGGCTTCAGCTTCCCCTCAAAAGGGAAGGAACGACTGCCCCTTCTCTTATGAGGGGAAACCTGGGGAAGCTGGCTTCCAGCCTCGCTATGGCGGAGGCTGGTGGGTGTGCCCAGATGTCAAAGAGGCAAAGCATGCACTCTGCCTCTTTGACAGCTGGGCATGCGCCTGCAATCTGTCTTTTCCCCTGCCGCTTTGGAAGTGTTTGCTTCCAAAACAGTTTAAGGGGAAAAGCCAGAGGTAAGACCTAATTTTTCAGGTCTTACATCTGGGCCAGATTTCGGTGGCAAAACTGGTTTAAGAAACCAGTTTTGTGCACCGAGGTGCAGACGTGGCGTCCTCAAAGGGGCTCCAATTGGCCTCCAATGCGGAAGCCACGTCCAGATCCCTCCCCAAACAGGTTCTAAACGCATTTTTAGAGCCTGTGCAGAAAGGCCCTTAGATCCTTTCCATACTGGGCCTTATTCTGGATTATATCTCAAATTAAGGACCTGTCATCAACATGTTAGGGCAGACCATGGAAGGCCCTGTGCTGGACCTGCTTTAGTCTGCACCAGCATGAGGACAGCAGATCCTTAGTGTGAAAAGAAAGCCAGCATAAACCACAGTGCAGAAAGAGCCTTAGGGATTGTGCCCAACTTACCTTGCAGCCCTTGCAGTGTGGACAGTCTATCCTGGACCATCTATATCTCCATGGCACCAGCCACAACAACTTTCAGAAGTGATGTGAATGCTGCATATAAGAGCTTATCAGAGCATGCTAGACACTCACTGTTAAACTGTGGAGCAGTTTTTTCTACAGGATCAGGACAGCCTTGCACAGTCTGGGCTGCTTTGGGATGGAGGTGGCACCACACTGTGCAAATAGTGTCCCATAATGTGCAATGGTGGCCTGATCAGGGAAGTGCAAAAAGACCCAGAGAGCCTTGGGTCTTGCCTTTTTCTGGTGTGAAGGCTGCTGAAGTACTAGGATACACTGAGTGTCTGCACCTTGCAACACCCAGTGCCTCCAGAACTTACCCAGTAAGTTCTTAGTAAGTACAACCACTGGGTCCACCATTGCCACAGCAATGAGGGGATGTAGTCTTCAAGTACAGCTGTAATGCCCTGGCCCAGGTTCTTTTTGCAGTGGAGCCATGCTGGGCTATCCTAACTGGCGGCTAGCTAGTGTAACGGTAGAGCATGCTACAGCTGTACACGTGGAGTATGTTCAATGTGCTGTCACTGTCTTGTTCGGCCTAGGATTTCATGCTCTCTATCTTGTCTATGGCCCTTTTCGCTAGCTGCCCCCTACCTCTGGAATCATCTCCCTCTTCACCTGTGGTTAGCCACTTCTCTTACTGTTTTTAAGGCCCAGCTTAAAAAGATTCTTTCCTTTCAAGCTTTTGGTGCTTGATCTTAATTTTCATGATTTTATAGAGTTAGACTTATTTTACTTCTAATGTAATTTTTTTATCTTTCTATTAGATTATAAGCTACTGGCAAGATTTGCTATGTTATTTGTTTTTATCTTAAAACTGTAAAGTGCTATGTATATTAATGGCGCTGTATAAATAAATGGTTCTGTGGTTCAAGTGGCTCTGCACACTGTGTATGCTTCTGTCCCACTGGAGCAAGTGTGGAAAGGCTCTTAGACTCTGGGTCTGCTTCATATTTTATCTTTGCAAGATTTCAGGCCTGTTACTGGGATCACTAAGTAAAAGATTCAAGAGATGAGAAAATTAAATCTCCAATTTTAAGGTAAGGTTCATGGCTGTGCTGTTTGGGGCCAAAATATAAGGAGGACTCCAAGTTGGCAAAGTCTACTCAGGTTAGACAAGGGCCCGTTCTGGACTTGGCTTTATTTCAGAATATATCTTGGGATAGGGGTCTGTTGTCCATATGCTAATGCAGACTATGGCAGTCCTCATCTGAGGTCTGTCACAGTCTGCACTAGCATGTGGATATCAGGCCCCTGTTCTATGTTCCAAAATAAGGCCAAGTGCAGAAAACCCCGATATCCAGGATTGTGTCCCATGTTTGGTCCTCATGCAAGGTTTGGTTATGTTTTCCTCTGAGATTTCTAACAAATTTTATCCGCTTCCAGGTTGACACATCAAGTGTGTGAGGCCCTTCTTGCCTACTTACTCAAGGTCTTTTTGATAATCTCCATGCCAACCTCTCTCTGCATTCTCAGTCCTCAACACATGCAAAGAACATTATCTTTTGAGCAGCAAGCAGATCAGACTCAACAAAGTTTCTACTTGCTTGCTCTTTGGTGCTTCTATCATCACACAGACTAACAGCAATCCAGATACCCTGAGGGACAAGACGTAAACAAATTGACACCATTCATGTGCAAATGAGAGAAAGAAAGAGCCCTGAGATTTTCAGGAGAGAGGGAGTCAAATATAAAACAAAACAAAAAATAAAACCAAATAAGAAAGGCAAAAAGTCTCGGGGTCTTTTCTCTCTCTCTAAAAGAAGGGAGGGGAGTAAGATATCAGAGCTAGATAGAAAGGACAGAACCACCCCTACACTTTTAATATTGGGGAAAAAATTCTGATTCTGGTCACCACACCTCAAAAAAGGATATTGTGGAACTGGAAAGGGTGCAGAAAAAGGGCAACCAGAATGAATATGGGGCTGGAACATCTTCCTTATGAAATCAGACTGCAAGATCTAGGCTTCTTCAGCCTTGAAAGATTAAGTTTAAGAGGGGACCTGGCTGAACTATATAAAATCATGCTTGGTATAGAAAAAGTGGCTAGAGGAAAAACATCCCTAGAGAGCATTTATAAAACTGATGGAGAGGAGAGTCAGATCAGCGAAGGGGAAGTATATCTTCACCCAGAGGGTCATCAGTCTATGAAATCTGCTGCCAGAAGAGGTGGTACCAGCAACCAGCCTAGATGGCTTTAAGAAAAGGTTAGACAAATTTATGGATGACAGGTGTATCAATCACTACTAGAATGGATACCTTGGGACTGTCTCCAGGTTGGAGAAACCTATGCCTCTAGGGCCGCATCCCCATTAGAAGCTTAATCCAGTTTCCTTAAACTGAAATAATAGAACCGGATGCAAACGCGAATTTGCCTGTTCCCATTACTTTCAGCTTAATCGCGTTCGATCCGGATTCTGAGGATCCTACGTGGCATACGTGACTCAAGGGGGGATTCAGGTGGCTACCTTTTAGAAGCCGCTTTTCGGGGCTGCCCTGCCCTCTTTCTCCTTGCATGAATGCGCCACCCATAAGGGACCCCTTCAGGGAGCCTTTCAGAATTGCGCAAATTTGCAATATTGTTATAAGGTGTGAAGAGGCTAGATCGCTACAGTGTAACTTTAAGGAGTGGATTTTTATAATGGCTGTTTTGAGGGATGGATTTTTTCACTATCTTTGGAAGCAAGCTATTGGGGGAGGGAAACCCTAAACACGGATTTTCATCCCTTAACACCCTATGGTCCCCACAGTAAAAAATGTAAAACGTTTCAAGTGCACGAACCGGAGAGAGACCTGTTGAAATAAGGATTAACATTTTTAATGCTTTGGGGCGATTTAACACACGGAAAGCGTGTTAAGCGAACCTGACGTGGGGTCTGCCAGGATTGAAAACGTTTTGAATTCGAAATAAGCTTGCTGTGGGGATTCGCCCCAAGGCTACTTGCTGGGATTTGGGAGCAGAGGCATATTCACACTATGGCCTCTAGTGAAGAAGTAGTGAACCTCTGGTGAAAAGCATCCACACGTGTTGGAAGCTCTTATAGCCTCCAGGCATGCCTGCCCACAGCAGAAGTTCACTACTCATTGATTAGGTGTGGAGCATAAAATCATACTCCACACGTTAACCATTTACCAGACACTTACCTGAAGCATCCAAGGCAAGAGCATTTGCTGTTCTTCCAGCACTCCAAGGTCGTTTGAGGTGCTGTGCAAGCACGCTAGCATCTTGGATGACCATAGACACCACTGCATGTGTGCAGAGCATCAGTGTCGTCAAGGCAATGGCGTTGACGCACACTCAGTCACGGAGGGTGCCGCAGCCAAAATGGCAGTACCCAAAGGAGAACTGAGCCTAGATCGAATAAGGTAAGTATTCAATGGGGGACGGTGGATGGTCAAAGTTTACTAGTGCTCCAATGTTGGTTAATTGCACTCCTTTCACACCCCAGGTGAAGATTTTGCCCTTGTCTTCTGCTTGAGATGCCCAGAAGCAATTGGTGGGCCACTGTGTGGGAACAGATGCTAAACAAGATGGGCGGTGGACAGATCTGGCAGGCCTCCTCTTATGTTCTTATGAGAGAGAAAAGGGAATCTTGTTGTCCCTGTGGGCACCTTCAGGCTAAATGGGAAAACAGCTTTTTCTTTCCACTTTCAGACACTGTTATTGTTTTAATATGTTCCTTTTTAAGTTTGGTTCTGGTGCTGTTACATCCCTGAGACCTTTCAGTTTAGGGTGGGATAAAAATGCAAATAATAAATAAATTTATCTTCCTGTAATACTATTTCATGGAGCCCTGGGGTGTTTCTGCACTGGCCAATATACTGCACCAGCAAGGCTACTGGGAGCCTCCTCCATCCACATGCTAGTGCAGTCTAAGGGAGACACTGGGCAGAGAGGCTCCAGATAATTAGGCCTGGGTGGAGCTTTCCTTAAACAACTCCAGCATGCAGAAGGGAGGCTCCTGTTATGCTCACTGGTCTGGATTACTGACCAGTGCCAAATCGCCTCACCTGCTGGCCACCCTAACAATGGTTGAAATGCATCCATATGCACTGGAAAAGCAGCTCAAAAGCAGTGTAGAGGTGGTAGCAAGTTGCAGATAGTGTTCCTGTCTTACCTCTAATCCACGTTAAATTTCAGGAAACCTAATATGGAAGTCTTTTGAGGCCTTTAGTTTAGATCTGAGGTGAAATTATGGCATTAGTATGTGAGAGTTATCACTGCTAATATGCTTTTGAGTCTTTCTCTCTTCTTTCCTTTCCTTTCCTTTCCTTTCCCTGCATGCAGACCAGCGTCTGATCAGGGAAAGGAGGCTAGAATAATGCAGATCCTACAGTCACACAGAGATGATCCTTACATCTACTTTATGCCATAAAGTCCCCTTAATCAGACTCTCAGGACACCTGGTCTCCTTTGGGAATCATGGAAATTGGGCTGCCTTAAGTGGCTTTTGCTACATAATGGACACAGCTGAAAGATAGCAGCTGCTTGAGAGATAGGACAAACTCCTACGGTTTCCCTGTTGAATGCTAATTGTTAGATTACTCTGCAGCACCTTCCTGTGTTGTTCAGCAACTGCGGGTCCACATGAAGCGGCTGCTGATCCTGTTCTGGCCTTGATCGGTCCCCACTCCTGCCCCAAAGTTTGCACAAGCTTCAGAACTGTCCATAATAGCCTTGGAGCCCCTGAGGACCCATTTCAGCAGCACAACGAGTCCCCCATGGCTCTAGTACTTGAGTGGACCTGTTTAATCAGGTCCCCCAGTATTACAGCTGAGAAGCAGCCCAGGGGCTTTTTTGGACTTTGACAATTGGGGAAGATGCTCTGGTTCTGAGCATTTGCACATTCCAGAGCAGCTCCCAGCATGTAGATACTGCATTCCTAGATGGCTCCAGCATGTACCCTTTGCATGGAAGAGGGAGGTGTTCCTTCCCACAGACTGGCCCACACTGTTGATGAGGCATTCCAGGGGCTCTGCTGAGCCTGTCCACTGGACTGGTGCAGATGCAGCCAAAGATCTCACTCGGTGTAACATTGCTTTCTATATTCCTTCCCATGTTACTAAAAAGAAAGGGAGAGAAAAAAATCCTCATGTAGCAACAGCACAGAATTTACTGCATTGCGTGAATCCGTTTTCCTTTACATTTGCCAACTGATATAGATATACAGTCAGACCCCTTTATCCACTGATCCAGTAACCACTGTTTCATTTATCTGCAGTGACTGGACCAGCCTCCCCCTGTCCCCTGCTGCAGCCATCAGGCTTAGCAGTTCCTGCAAGCCTGGGGCAGTGAGAAATAGCATGAAATCATGTGAGATTTCCCATCATTCCTGTGAAAGTTTGTGGGATTTACCAGGAACCATGAGAAATTGAGTGCAATTTCCTGATGTTTGAATTACCTGCACTTTTCAGTAACCAAGGTAGGGCCTGGAACCTATCCCCCATGGGCATAGGGGTCCAACTGCAGTTATGAAAATATTCAGGGCCTATCTACATGATGTGTGGTATGTCACGCCACACTGGCCTGCTCCAAGCAACCCAGCTGTGGCGGCCTGAGCTTCCAGTGCTGCACTCTAAAAGCCAGCTGCTTTACAAGCCAGCTTCAGAGTCTGGGAATGAAAGTTCCCCACATCTCAAGTTGCCGGCTGGTGCTGTTTGGGCCAGGCATCCAGAAGCAGTGCATTTCCAGCACCACTTCTGAGTACTCAACAAAATGACATTGGGCATGGTACATTTACCAGTCCACAGCCTGGATGCTGGGTGGCCACATTTTAGCCACTCGTCCACTATGCCAGCCAAAACACCCCACATATGGCTTGTAAGCAGTCCATGGTTGGAGAAGTATATGGCACCACTGCATGCTCCAAAGCCCCATGCCTGTGCAGACATAGCATCCCTGCAGAGGGCATAACCTCTGCTAGACCACTCCACAGGAATGCCTACTCCCACATCGACCTTCCCGTGCCCTAAGATCTGGAGGGGAGGCCCTCCTGGTTGTCCCACAACCCTCACCAGCAAAAAGGGTGGGCACCCAGGAGAGGGCCTTCTCAGTGATGGCCCCTAGACTATGGAATAGTCTCGCCCTTGAGGTGCATCAGTCACCTTCACTGTATGTATTTTGGAAGGCAGTGAAGACACAGCTCTTTGCCCTGGCCTTTGCTTAAATGGGGATACACTTTTTCCTTCCCACTTGCAGATGCTATTGTTTTAGTAGATGCTGTTATTTTTTTAATAATGTTTGATTTTAAGTGTTGTTTCCCACCCACAGACCTCCGTGTATAGGGTGAGAAAGAAAGAAAGAAAGAAAGAAAGAAAGAAAGAAAGAAAGAAAGAAAGAAAGAAAGAAAGAAAGAAAGAAAGGCTGAATAGCCCAGCTGGTCCCCCGAGTCTCTCCATCTAGCAAGTCTCGCTGCCTGAGGAACTCCAGAATGTGAGGTGAATATAACAGGAATTTAAAAACAAAGGTGCTTGTGGAGACAAGGACAGTAAATAGAAAAGCATTCCTTAAAACTCCGGATCCTTAAACAAAATTCCAAATCTGGGTTTAAGATTTGTGTCAATAGTATTATATTTGGCCTGCAGAGGGCATTACAGGCTCTGCTTTCTATAGGCCATGACTCAAAAAGGACTACATTTGTTATCTTTCACATTGTACAACTGGCATTCTTTTCTTAAGCTGTCACATAGTAAAAAAGGAGCAAGGAAATGGAAAGATAAGGCAGTATTTTTAGGAAGTAAGAAATGGCTACAAAGTGGTAACATTTGTGGTGTTTGGTAACTTGAATGCTGAGCGTTCATTGAGAGGATTAGTTTTAGTTTCAAACTGATTCCAAAACATTACCTTATTACTTGCCAAGAAGCTGTGGTTCAGGCCAACTTTAGAACAGGAAGATCAGATTGGGGCATGGATACAATATTACTGCTTTGAAAGCAGCTGGTATCAGTTAACCTTTGTTTCAAGGTCCTGCAAGATAAAATTGAAAAATAAAACTTTCAGCATAGATGAATAATATACTTGAGGGGAGGAAAATGGAAGGCTCGCCATAAAGACAATTTACTATGACTTATGGGGTTCTTATGGGGTTGGAAAACTTCATGGAGGACAGGTGCATTAACGGCTGTCCAAGTACCACTTCCAGGTTGGGGAAACAAGCAAGCTTCCTCCAGAAGCCATTTTCAGGGAGTCACGAGCAGAGTCCTATTCACGCTTCGGCCAGTAGTCAACAATTAGGCAACATCTGGGGAAGAGCATCTGCACTTAGAGGAGGCTGTTACAGCCTCTAAGCATCCTCTGCCTTCCCAGAAGTTGTCTAATTGTTGATCAGGTTCACAAGCTATGTAACCTTTATCTGCTGCGTCCAAAAGCTTACCTAGAGCATCCAGTGGCATGACCATTCACGCTACTTCCAGTTCCCTGCATTTCGTGGGCAGGAAACGCATCATCTGCACAGGCGCAGTTCGATCGCAGACTTCCGATGTGACCAGACCTCCAATTCCCGGGACCTCCCCCCCCAGTTGTGGTGTCTGGTCATAGAGTTGTGAGAGGGGCATTCAATCAGCAACGGAGTAGTGGGTGCTGCGTATTTGATCACAGCCACATTCGGTCATACCCCCCCTCCCCAGCTGCTGGTGTGATTAGCCGCAATACACCCCTGTGCTCAAAACACGCCCCTCTGCAACGGTGTCCAAGCATATCACATCACATGATGGTGCAGCTGACAGCGGCTAATTGCAGCAGTGAGGAGGTGGAACTTCCAGCTTTGGATGCAGTGGCATGGGCTGGTAAACGGGAGGGCCATTCACACCTCTGGCCAGGAATGGATGTTTTGGGGGAGCTTTGCTTGTGGCAAATGTGAATGGTTCACCTTTACCAGATGTTTGCCAGCCCTAATGCATGGCAGACTAATTAGGTAAGTGCAGAAAGGCCCCAGGTGAAGGTTTTGCCTTTGTCTTGTCCTTGAGTGAGACAGGATGCTGAACTACTTGAGTTATGGCACCAGAACCTTGACATCCCTCCAGAGGTGATGGTCTACTGGTGGCAGCCTAGATCACTCTGCCCTCTGGATGGGTCCTAATAATTTTGAACTGCTTCCTTGCAGGACTGGGACCTTTTGTCAGCTGCTCTGGACTCCTTGGCCTCAGCTGCCTCATTTGCGTGTGTGTGTTTCAAATATTTTGTATGATGTGCTATTGCTATAAAGTATTTTTATTATAATGTTTTGATTATTAGTTTCCATTGTATATTTTATGTTTGTTGTAAACCGCCTTGGGCAAATTTTCTTTTGGAAAGGCAGTATACAAATAAAATAATAAAAAAAAGAAATCCAGCATGGCTCCTCTTACGTTCTTATGAATCAAAATTGTTATGAAATATTAGGTCCATCTTATTCAGTACCTCTCTCAAGTGATTTATTTCAAGCACTAATTCCTAAATTCAATTTAAGGGAGGAAAGAGAGATTTTCAAGTAGAATGCACGTATCATACTTCTGCAGCGTTATCCATCTCTGCAAAATCAATTAGTTTTCCCAGATAGCATTTATTTCAAAACTGCTCTACCTATTCCCTTGATGCACTATGCAGGTTCAGAATTCCTAAGAAATCTGCATCAAAAGTCCACTTAAATAGATAATGAGAATCCTCCATACAAGGCGAAGCTCAGCTAAGCCCCAAATCTAATGAAAATAACAAAGTATGATTTTCCCCCTTCTATTCAAGATTGGCATGAAGTTTTGTATGTTAAAACAAAACCTCCCTATTCATGATTTCTCATTCAGTGTTTGGCAGAAGTGGAGAACAGATGCAGTTAGGGAACATGGAACCAAAAGAATGGCAAATGTTTAGTCCAAACTAGACACATTCACAGATGCTACTCATCTGAACAGTAATTAAATGCAGATGGCTGGAATTGTTGCCACTAGCCTTGCTAATGATGGCACTTATTGGAAGGCGCCCTGTACTGTGTTTACAATAAATATGCAATCACCCTTTAGTAGCATACGGTTGCATGAAGAGATGATACTGTGAATCATGGGCCTTTGCACACTTTGAAGATGGAGACGGACTGCGTACACTGTTGCCTGGAGCGTCCACACACTGTGGAATTGTTTCTGTCTTTGAGCAGCTCCCAGCATGTATAGGTATCCCTATCTTCCACAACTGGTGAGCCATAAAAATTGTTCCACAGCTATACTAGGAGCACCAACAGCCTTCTCATCTAGCCAGTTTGGTCTAGTGGTTAGGGAGCCAGACTCTTATCTGGGAATACCAGGTTTGATATCACACTCCTCCACAAAGCCAGCTGGGTGACCTTGGGCTAGTCACAGCTCTCTTCTGAGCTCTCAGAGCCCCATCTACCTCACAGGGTGTTCTGTTGTGGAGAGAACAGAAAGCTTTGTCAGGCACTTTAAGTCCCCTTAAATGGGTGAGAAAAGCAGAGTAGAAAAGTCAATTCTTCTTCTTCTTCTTCTTCTTCTTCTTCTTCTTCTTCTTCTTCTTCTTCCATGCAAAGGGAGACATGCCTACCCCTGTGCATTTACCCACTACCTCACTCAATCACCGTAGCAACAGCCTGGTCCATCTCAGAGTGGCTCCAAACATGCATGTCTAGGGCCCATCATCAACAGCTGTGGCACTCCTAGCATAGCCCCAGATGCAGACTTCACACTTTTGTGCGAAGGCTGCATGAAGCAGAACAGCTGTGCTTGTGCAATTGTGCACTGCATTGCCCAGTCGCCATAGCAACAGCCATCCCAGGGACGTAAAGTCCAAAAAAGCCCAAATAAACTGCAGAGTTAGATGTGGATGTTGAAAAATATCCTGAAAGAAGACCATGACAAACCATTTTTCTGTTTGACAGAAAAATTCCTCCACACAGTCTCCAGCAGATGTAGCCTGGATCCAGATGTAGTCCTTATACAGATCCAAACTGTAATGAATTCCTTGTTGGATAGATGGAGGTAATGGAGTCAAATTACACTTCTATGTTCAGACATAACACAGGGGCACCCCAGAGGCGTATCAGAAACAGTAGTTTGTGGCTCTCGTGTTCCCAAGGCTTCTCCATTCAACCTTTTTATTTTAATTTTTGCCGTGTCTGATTTCAGCCTCAGGATAATCCGACTGTTCTAATTTTTTTATAGTACCACTGAGAGTACGAAAGTGGTAGGACACACCATATCACTGCAAAACACCCAGGCTCAAGCTTTCTGGCCCATGTTCAGCCATAAAGGAGCCTCAGTATTTTTCATGAGTTTGCAGAAAGCTGTAGGATTTTTGCCCCTACATTTCCCAGGAGGTGGCGCTTGCCACCTTCATCCCTCTCCAGGTTTTGCATGTGAATCCAATTTTTACAGAGTGCCTTTCATCTGCTTTATCGTCTGTTTGCTTTGAAATGCACCACTTCTTAGGGCTGGGCCTTACTTAACCACCGGGGATTCTTCCTTTAGACCCAAATCCGCAGGTTTTGTCTGTGGCCAAATGAAATTAATTAATTAGAGCAGTGCAACTGTTTGATCCAGCCAGTAATCTCTAAGGTTGAGAAACTAATAAGTCCAAAAATCACTAGTAGGGAAAAACATATTTTATAACGGCGCTAGTAATACCACAAAGATTTGTGCCAGCTTGTTTTAGTGGAAGCAGAAGGGTTTCTGAGCATGTGCAGAGAGCATTCATGTAACTACTGTACTGTTTTTTTACACTTCTGAACTGTTGACTTTTTTTTCAGTTCTAGGTCCAGATCTCCCACCTCAGGGCACTTGAAAATGTCTACTTTCAACACAACGGGGATGCAGTTTCTGAAGAAACTTCCTAGAAACAAGGCTTCTATGGCATTCTATATTTCCAAGACACTGAAAAGAGTTTCAGGCCAGGAGCATTTCTGCACTTAGCTTCCTGTCTGTTGGACAGGAAAAGTGCATAACAGACTAATATGCACCAGTGTTCGTACTTCGGAATACTTGTGCACATCAGTCCCAGGCCCCTCGCATCCAGAAACTTACCTTGGTCCAGGGGCACATGTCTGATTGCCAGCAAGGCGCCACCATCTTGATTATGTAGTCAGGTGTAAATGCATGTGCGCCATTCCCATGGCCATGGCAACAATGATGCTCTGTGCATGTACAGTCGCATTTGGGGTCGTCTGAGATGCCAGCATGCTTACACAATACCTCAGATGACCCCTCACACTGGAAATGGTGCAAATGGCCATGGCAATGATGCTTCCAGGTAAGGCTGGGTTGCACGTGGTGCATGATTTCGTGCACCACCACTAGTTTATGATAGGTTAACAATCTGGGGAGGCAGGGGAGTTTCTAGGTTGTAAATGCTTCCTGCAAGTGCAGATGCACCTGCTTCTGAAAAAGATGCCTCCACATCTCCCTTTGTGAGCATGGAGTCATTTTTAGGCTCAGATGGAAGCACTTCCACTCAAGGTGCAAAATCACACCCTAATGGAAATGGAACCTTGATCAGTGACTGCACCCACAAACGGCGCTGCACAGTCACTGCAAGGCACCCACATGCTGACACAAATAGAGACACAGGGCAGCAGGTGATTCATCACATAAGTGGACCCACGGCCAGTA
The DNA here is from genome assembly GCA_023333525.1 of Aspidoscelis tigris stejnegeri. Taxonomy (NCBI): domain Eukaryota; kingdom Metazoa; phylum Chordata; class Lepidosauria; order Squamata; family Teiidae; genus Aspidoscelis; species Aspidoscelis tigris. Next base: position 80,418,072 of record JALMGA010000002.1, on the reverse strand, counting down.
TCTTATTGACAGATCTCTAGCAGGCAATCCACCAGTCCACACTTGGGAATCTGCAAGTAAGATTTTCTGCAGGCTGTGAGATATATATGGGGGGGGGGGTTATGCTCCATCTTCAACAAAAGAAGGAAAAATCTTTTCAGGTGTCAGGAACCATGAAGAAAGCACTGTTGAGAATATAGTCTACCAAGAAAAAGTTGGCAGAGACCAGCAATACTTTCTTAAATTGAGATACATCACCTTCTCAAGTGCACAACTTGGAACCCATAGATGAAGGTTTCCTTGAATGTGTGCATCTGGGTACCTGATAGAAGTAGAAGCTGTCCAGGGTGCTGAAGCTGATTTTGTTTCAGGGGACAGTGGTCCAGGGTGCCAATGGTGCTAAGAAAAAGCCCAGCTTTTTTACTGATGTTTGGGTGCATAGTAAAAGTGGTCAGGAACATCATTAGTTAAATGTTAAGCTGTAGTGACAGGCACGCTGGCATGATGGCTGATATATTCTGCCAATCTCTTTCTTGCCTCTGTTTCAACATGCAGGGTTCTCCATCCACCTTTATTTTTGAGGGAGGTACTGCCTGTAAACGTCATAAGACATTGGTTGATGTTCATTTTTTTAACTGTTTTCTAATCCAACTCTGCTACAATTACTGCAGCATATCTAATAACAGGGAATACACAGGTGTTGGTGGTATTACCACTGTTGAATTTGGATTTTACGATCTTTACACTCCCTAATGGTATATGACCCTTCATCTTAAGGGGAAGAAGAGGTTTGACAGTTCATTGTCCTTGGAAGTAGGCAATGGCAAACCACTTCTGCATCTTTGCCAAAAAAAAAAAAAAATCCTGCATAGAGGTGCATTGAGTCAGAATTGACTCAATGGTACCCAGCAATCACAACAACAAATTCCTTTCCAATTATGTCCTTGACTTGCCAATCCTTGATGTTTCCACTTGGAAGATGCCCAGTTGCTTATATTTATCATCTGGTCTGAAGTTCTTTATATTATTTCTATTGGGTATCTTCAGGATTTCACAGCTTGCCATTTTTCCTCCCTAAAAACAAAATTAAAGACAGATTAAGCAAATCCCATTGCATGACATCACAGGATATTCAAACTGTATTAAACAGCAGTTTCTATTTCAGATGTTCACTTTGCATGCAATTTCAAATTATCTATGCAGAGATTTAAAAACTTTATTGATGTCTCCAGAGCCTGATATTCATGGTCTATTTTCTTCAAATTACAAAAAGTGTACGTTAGTAGTGGTAATAAAAAATAATAATACTTCAGATGTGGGTCTGACCCACTACATTATTCCTTCACTATTAGCCTTCTTGACAAAGATCTTCATATTACTGATTCCTAACATTTTAAAATATTTCAAAATCCTGTTGTGTGGTAATGGATCAAATTAAATTTTGTAATCAAACCAAGCAACAGGAAACTTGTCTTTCCTTCAGATCTATTATCTACTATCAACTGATCTTTTGTGCCTGTTGTTTTTCCATTGATTTCTTTTCTGTTCTTCTGTACCGAGTTCTTCCTCTCTAAATTCTCTTGTATCGCATCTGAGGTTATTCCTATCAAAACAACACTGTTGGAAGCCATATTATTGACCAATAGCTTCTTGGTATTGCACCTTATCTATGTTCTTTCACTCCAAGATAAATTTTGCCATTCACTGATTCCTTCTCCTTTCAGCACAATATTAATTTGTTGGGCTAGTTTCTATGCTTGCTGATAAGATGTCTTATCCAAAGCCCTTGCAATCCTATCCTTATTGCTGTCCAGTTTTTTATTTTCTTGATCCACTTCCCTACTAGTTCCAAAATATTGTCAATTCTTGCATATAGTTTTCATTTAGCTCATCTTCCTTTTCTTTAATCCATGTTGCATTGTTATTAAAATAATTCATATTGTCTCAAAGATTCAAGACTTGTCAATGTCTTCTTCATTTGGTTAGACTGTGGTTCAAATTTCTTTCACTACAGTTCGCTGTGTCTGTGTGTGGGGGAGTTTTTGTTTGGAAAAGGTTATCCAGCCTGTTTAGTATCACAAGAACTTTGTACCAAGTGATTATTTTTCTATTTCTGTTAATTTCCCACCTCAGTAGTTCTAAAATTTCTTTCATTTTCCTCAAAGCAAGTATTTATTTACCATATATCCCTTAATCTTTTCATTTTTCAGCTTCACCTCTTTTTGTTTACTTGTTACTGACCTCAATTTACTGACCCCATTTTCTAATCCGATCTTCCATTTTGGTGATGTATTTAGTAGTTTTCTTTCTAACCGGTTTGTTTCCTGCTCCACCTCTTTTGCAATCACTGATGCTGTAATCAGTGTACATAATGTGCTTTGTTCCCCATAATGGCATGGTCTTGGAACCTTTTCAGACCTACCTTTAGTGGACCAGATCAAGTAGACTGGACCAAGTAGACTGGACCTTGCTGGACATGAACACGGCCATCCACATAGGGATGGCCTGTTCAGTTCTAGCCTCTGCACTTGCTTTGAAACTTGCACCAGCTTCTCAGCCAGAATGAGAGGCTTCTGAAAGTCCCGTGGGCCCAGGAAACCCATTGCAACAGGGTGGATAAAGGAAGAGAACAAGAATGAACCTGATTCTTCTTTCCATAATATACAGCATCATCTCATCCCACTCGAGGCTTTGAAGTCTTCACATTCCTGCTCAATTTTAGCTAAAGGTACTTCTACTGTTGTACCCTATGCTGAAAATATGGAACCATATTTTGTCCTAAACTATATACTTGAGGTTCTTACTGAGTGGTAAAGTTACTTTTCAGCTCCAGGCACCTCCCACCTTGGCATGAGGTCCTAAAACAAGATTATCTCAATGATTATTCTGTGTCCATTTGAAGGTATTGGCCCAGTGTGTGTATATGGGGATGGGGGATGACATGAAGTCACTATGGCTCTTTCCACATATAGCATTAAGGACAGTAACATGGACTACATTACCCCCCCCCCCATCATACTTCATCTACATTGGATAAAGACCAAAGGCCTTTTCACACTTAGGCCGGTAGTGAATAATTAGGGAACTTCTGAAGAAGGGCATCTGCACTTGGTGGAGGCTGCTACAGGCTCCAAGTGCCCCCTGCCTGCCCAGAAGTTCCCTAATCATTCACTAGGTGTGGTGCACAAAATCTTACCCGGGGCCTTACCAGAAGCATCCAGCATTTCCACCTCTTCCAGTGCTCTGGGATCATCTGGGATGACCATAGACCTGACTGCACATGTGCAGAACATCAGCAGCATCATGGCAACAGCGCCAATACACACACAGTTGCAGAAGGCACCACAACCAAACTGGTGGCACCCAGAAGAGGACCAGCTCCAGGATCGATCACAGGTGAGCGACCAATTGCACAGGGCTTAGGCTGTAAGTGACTAGCGCTCATACATTGTGTGATTACACTCCTTTCCTGTCTAGTGGACAGGAAGGGGAGTGCAAAATCACCCCCTGATCCAGGAGAACTCACAAAAATTATGCCTTATCCTGATCCTGCTGTTGACCTCTTGAAAGAAGTCCATAATAGGACTAATGCCCATATTCTGGATTACAAATCACATAGAGACATCATGCCCTCCTAGACCAGAATATGGTAGTGGATGCTTCTCAGCAACACTCCAGGAAGTGCTGCCGGAAACAGCACCAGAAGTGATGTGCTCCTGAAAAGGGCTCTCCTGGAAATTGCGAAGGGGTTGAGCTGCATCAGTAGCTCACTCGAGAGTTGGTCCATGTTAAATGTGCCAGAATAATCCAGGTAGTGTGGAAAGGGACCTTTGTCCCAGGGTTCCTTGCAATAGGACCTTTTGCCTGGACTCAGCCTAGGATGGCTTTGAATAGTCTTGTAGCCCTCAAAGCTTTGGACACAACATTTACCTTCAACCAGAGCTAACGGGAAGCTCACCTTGGCCCAGTCACTAATTTTAACATACCTGTTAATATTCTTGATGATGTAACATTGGCTGGGGAAAATAAGGGCATGGATATCATTTTCTCATAAGAAAAGGCATGATATGAATGCAATAGTCAAGGAACACGCATTAAACAAGAAACATGCCACCTAAACTCTTTTAAAATGAAAAAAACACACAAGTAACTTACTTATATCTTCCTAAGGTGCAGTAACACTTTCCTTTACTATGGCAAATCAAGGATTTTATTAGTAGCAGAAAATACCTGTTAAATAGCCAGAGCATTTCCAGTGGAGCAATTCAGATTTTCACATCACCTCCACAAAAGGGACCCAGCTATTGAGGTACAGACTGTAAAGTTAAATCATTTAAAATATCAAAAGTTATTTAAATTGTGCCTTTTGCAACATCAATAGCATTCTATGTAGTTGTAAATTAACAGTCTATTCTGGCCAGATTAACTAAGTACTGTAGTATGTATGGCTGCCCAAAAATATTTAAGCATTTAAATCAGTCCCAGCCTTTGGCTATTCAAATCAATCCACTATGACTAGCCATTATCCTGAAGGCGTTTTCTTGGGAGTGGCTCAGTTCCTTTAAAAGGAATTATTCTGAAATAATTGGATTTAAGATTGCAGCTTTGTTTTACCATCCTTTAAACTTGATGGATTTAAAGTTGCATTGCATTGTTACAAATCCATCTTTCACTTGAGCACAATGTATTTCTGTGTGAAGTGAAGATAACTCTTGTTTGTTCACTTATCAAAATGAAACCAGAATTTCAAAAGAATATAGCTGGGCTTTGGTCCATGAGCTTGGCTCATATACTCAATAGTGTTATCATAAAATAATAGTGCCACATTGCCAATCTGGATTGGGCCTTTTCCACTTGATACTTGTATGGCATAAGTACTCAGGAGGGCATATTTTTAAATCTGTCTAATTTACCAGCTGCAGCCTTTTCTGGACAGAAACAACTTGTCCATAGTGGCCAGTGCTGCACACTTGTGGGAAGATTGCATTTCAAATCCTGTCTGTGGGATGGGAATGGTGAATTTGCTGTGACGCCATCCCTCCCCCTATGAATCCACAGACTTAGCCAAGGTGCAGAGGCCTACCGCAGCCTATGCACAAAACCTCCTGCAGATAAACCTCCACGGGATGTGGTAATTACATTTGAAACTTTCAATGTTAAACTTAAAGCTTTCCGGGCATTTTCTTCCTCCACTAATCACTTATATGAGGGCCAGCAAATCTCCAGTTTTCAAGATATAGCACCTGAAATCGTTGACAGGAGACGGTTGTTCCGCCCCATATCACAGCTCCTGCAAAAGAATAACTTCAGCTATAGGTGGAGCCATCCATGTTTCCTGATAATTACTGACAAGGATGGAAAGCAACCCAGAGCAGACACCCCGGAGGCTGCAGAACAGCTATGGCACCAACTAAACACCAGAACATCAGCCTCACAAGGACCCAGCTCAACATCTTCTAACTCAGACATACCTCAGAAGAAGCCTTCCAACAATAACGACTACAGATGGCGCACCAAAGCTCCCTTGGGTCCACGTACAAAGACAACCTACTCACTACGGGATAGACATATCACCGAGTTATTTCGGCTAAACCAGGGGAAACCAACATCATGAAGATTGGCAGCATAATAATCTCTGGATATGATGGACAAGGCACCAACTTCTATATGCATCCAAGAACTGGATTCAAATATACAAGTTTAGAAACTAAAAGAAGTCATATCAAGGCCTAGGCCATTGATCATAGTACACAAGGCGGGGGGGGGGGGGGGGTAGGGGGCAGGGAATGTTTGAATTTTGTTGAATATCATGCTCAAGGTCCCCAACCATGCATTCTCCACTAAGTCCCTCAATGTAGATATGGATGTAATATCCATTTCGGGAGATATTCTCCCTAGCTGTTGTGGGAACCCCTGTGTGGGAATGTTGACCTTATGGTTTTTGTTGTTTGAAGTTTATAATTTTTTAAATGTTATTTTTGTTATTGTAAGTAATTGCTTAACTGAGGATTTCGCTATAAAGACCTACAAGATCTTAAATCTCTGTGAAGGCTTTTCTAGTTCTAGTACCCTCCAGTCAGTTTTGAAATTGGACGGGTATGGTGGGATGCATATATTGGACTTAGTTCTTAATGACCCAGGTTAAAACAGTAACCTTGAACTTTCACGGGGCCAACGACCCTGTGAAGCGCAGACAGTTTCAATCATATTTAATTCACCATAAAGCACAATTTTTTTTCCTTCAGGAAACCCACTTGTCCAGGGAATCTAAGAAATTGTTTAGCCATCCTCAGTTGCCTTGCATTCATATGGCAAATGGGACCTTTAAATCTAGAGGGGTGGCTAGAATTCTGGCACCAACTCTACCTTATAAAATAGAAGAAATCCAAAAAGACCCTAGAGGGCGCTATATATTTATCAAAGGTGCTTTAAATAATATACCCTTGACTCTTGCCAATATTTATTCCCCCAATACATTACAATCCTCTTTCTTACACAGTATCTTACAAAAATTAGAACGTTTCTCAGCTGGCAATATTATTGCCACTGGAGATTTGAATTTGGCCTTGGACCCTAAAATAGACAGAACTGTAAGAGATCCCCAAACTAATCGAAGAGCAAAGACAGGGGCAAACAAATTGATTGATAAGTTTGGGCCCTGAATATCTGAAGGAGCGAGCGCCTTCTCCCATATCAACCTGCCCGTGCCCTAAGATCAAGTAGTGAAGCCCTCCTGGTTATCCCACCACCTTCATTACTGAGGCTGGTGGGCACCGGGGAGAGGGCCTTTTCGGCAGTAGCTCCCAGATTGTGGAATAGCCTGCCTCTCGAGGTGCCTCATGCCCCTTCCTTACATATAGTCAGGAAGGCGATAAAGACGCACCTCTTTGCCTTGCCCTTGGGCTGAGATTACTATATTTTCCTCCCTCCCCAGTCACAGACACAACGAACATAATATGGAGTGTACTGTTTTAAATTTGCTGAATTTTTTAAAGTGTTTTAATCTGTATTCTGTTTTTAATGTGTATCTTGTTTTAATCTGTTGATCAATCTGCTGTTACCCGTCACAGAGACCTTAGGGTATGGGGTGGGATAGAAATGCAAATAAATAAATAAATAAATAAATAAATAAATAAATAAATAAATAAATAAATAAATAAATAAATAAATAAATGTACAATGGGAAAACTCACACACCATGGTGTAGAACTCTGGGTATGCTCCCAGATGGAGCATACACACTGTGCAGAGCCACCTCTATACCGGAAGCGGCTCCATACATGCTGAAGATACAACTGTAGAGCAGCTTTGCCTACTCTACAGCTAAATCAGCAGTAGGGCAAAGAGAACCCTGCATGATCCACCAACATCTCTTTTGGATGGAAGAGGTTAGCATGGAGTATGTGACCCACAGTATAGGCATGGTTGTACTACATTGAACGGTCACCATGGCAACATGATCACCTCCTTAATGGATGCTATTCACACTTAGCCAGGCATCTAAGTTTCAAATAGTTTGGGTCTCCGAAAGTGCAGACATTCAATCTATTCCACAACTACCTCTTCTCCCTGGGACATTTTCCCAGGAAAGCCAAAGTGCAAAAAGGCCCATTGTGAAGCCAGTAAGCTTTGGGTAGGAAACCAAGACGAATAAGCATGGCAATCAAAATCCAAAACAAAGAAAAGTTTACCAAGTGAAGCTTCTTGACTTTCCAAATAATAAGTAATTTTTAATTTTAAAAAAGCAAAAACTTCAAATGCAGCAAAACTTACTACCAAAAAAAGATTATTCCAAATATTACTTTTCTGCCTACATTAAGGCACATTCCTCTTCTGCTGCCCCCTAGCCATTTCTGACTCTGCATTAATTTCGGCTTTTAGTTTGATTTTTTTTCTTCCTGTTCTTCTTTCTTTTTCTTCAGCTCTTTTTTTCTGACCCAATTTACACTTCACACTCCTTTGTGCCACAAAGAAAACTCTCCCCCTTCTTCTCTTTTTCCCCCCAGCCCAGCTTTTATACATGTATTTTCGATCCAAAATCTTATACTAGGCAACCAAATCAAATTTTCTTCCTCTTTTCAAAACCTAAGTCAATTTCTCTTCTTCACTCCTAAAGCACTTTTCTCTCTCCCTGAAATGTAACTGCAAAAAGAGATCTGTGAACTTTGGACTCCTCTTCATTCCTTCAAACAGAACATACGAAATATTGCTCAGTTGTGACTCTTAAGGTAGTACAGCTAAGAGGAAATGTAACCTGGGTCTACTCTGGAACCCCACAACATCTTTCTGGGTTTCAGAAATGGCCCACTTCATGCTGCAGAATTCTCCCTCAAAGCAGGAGAAGTTTCATATCTCCAAAAGGGGTTACCATGGGTGTTTTTCCACTTACCACTAGAGTACCCCTTAAGGATCCATTGGGGACCCTTAATGGGTCCTTAATGGGTACTCTAGTGCTAAGTGGAAAAATACCCCATATTGTAGATGACCACTAGTGTGCTTCACCTCACCTCATCTCATTTACTTGACTCTGTTTCTGGCCTGAATCACCCACTGAGGACCAAAAGCAGTCTCCACATCAGTACCTAAGATGAAAAGTGAGAAAAGTACAGATGAATGAACAAATATAAACATTTACTCAGGAAAGCCATAACTGTGGTAAACCCTGTTGTGCTGGTTCTCTTTGTAACTATTTGTTTCATTACAATATTTGTCTTGAATGTTTTATCATAAGCCTCTAGCAGGGTATGTTCATTGACGGGTGAAAGAGTAATTATGGGCCATTTCCACATTTACCTCATTTAATCTGGATTAAGGAGATCCGGATCTTTGGGATCTGGTCCTTGGGGAATCCAGGTCCAAGTAGTTACGCATCATGGCAAGGACCCCATAAATCCACATGGGGTTTTAGCACCCAATGGCAATGGGTGATAAACAGGTCTGCCTTGTGGATGCTGCAGCACACCCATCCCAAGGCTCCGATTAGGCTCGATTAGGCCTGAACAGGAAGGTCTGCTGGTGGCACAGTGCGACTGGCCACATCCAGTTACAGTGGGCGTGGCAGAGAGACATGGCTTTGTAGCTGCCTACATAGCCACCACAAAGCTTGTGCTCAGCTTCATAGACAAAGGACTTGTGGGCCTACGTGGCGTGTGTGTTAAGGGGCAACGCCAGAGCCACCCCACTGCAAATGGCAACCTCTAGGCCTCCCACAGGACCCCAATGGTCTGGTATATGTGTGGAAGTGTGCTCTGTGATCTGGTCTTCATGGCACAAGACCGGATTAAAGACACAATTAAAGGGGTCTAGCGTTAATCCAGGTTTAAGGGCCTGAAGACCCCATTAAATCCGGAATTTGACAGCACTCAAGTGGACGTGTTCTGAATGGGGTCCTAATGGGGTCCTTAAGGGGTTGTGTGGGTGGAAGGTACATAGAGAATCCATATTAAATGCATTACTATCGGGTTCCTAACAGGGTCTTCATGGCCTGTGTGTAAATGGTCGTGTAGGGCAGTGAGGAAGAGGTGAAGCTCTAGCTGGAAACCTCACTTTAATTTTATCATTTAGACCTAGGGAGGAGTCTTCATTGTTGTTGCTGTTATTGGGTGCCACCAAGTTATGACCAACTCCTGGCTAGCTGCATAAACAACTCCATGGATACCTATATGAAGTTTTCTTGGCAGAGATACAGAAGTGATTTGCCATTGCCTACTTCTGAGGCTAAAGATCTAACTGGTTGCAACTCTCTGCTTTCCAGGCTGTTTGCTCTCCAACTAAGCTACAGCCACTCCTACTAGGGTCTGTATAGAAGCAGTCCATAGGAGAATAATTCAAATTAGAAAATGTATGGTTTCTGAAAGTTGAAGCCACTCAAGTCAGGAAAACCTCTTGACTGTGAAACCTTTTGACTGTGAACTTTATTCATGTATCTTTGGATATGTCTCATTGACCTTCCTCCTGCTGGAGAGTGAGGAAACACCTCCTATAGTTAGCTTTTCAAGTGAAAAAGGCAAGATTTAAAGGCTTATTTTAAAAATGTCCTTACAATATTTACAGTATCTTTTTGTAATGCAAGAGTCAAACAGTAATTAGAAATGCTAACACAATGAAGATTTAATGATTGCATCTGTAAGCTTCAAGGGGAGTGTTTCTTCTCACATCTGAATGAAGTAAAACTCCATGATTGGATTCCAAGATAAGCTAGTCTAAGGACAGCCACAGAATAAATGTTTCTCACCCAATTCTTCCACACTTCCTGGAACAATGTAAGATTCAGCATAAGGAGCTTTGGGTGGGGTGGGAGAGTCAAAATTATGCAAAAGCAAAGTTTGTTTTTAAGAGAAAAAAATCAAAATTTGCAATTCACAATCAGCTCCTTCCTTGACTAAGACCAACCAAAATGCATCCAATTATAGCCAAGCTTTCACAATCCTCATTACCCTGGACGTTTCCCAAAACTGGGACTAAAGAGGGTGAAATGGGGGCACAGGGCTTTAAAAGCAGCAAAGTCTGTAATCCCATCTATGCCATCTTCCCAGGTACAGTTGGCTGAGAACAGGAGGTGGGCACAAGGCTGGTGAATCTTTTCTTCCTGAAATTCTTCAAATTAAACTTGCCTTTCAGGCCATGTACGGAAGAAGTTAAAAATAAAGAAAAGTTAGACATTGTTCCCAAAAAAGGAAGGAGGAAGAGGAGGGAGGAGGAGGAGGAGGGAGAAGAAGAGGAAGAGGAGGGGAGCAGGGGGAGGCAGGAGGAAGTTGTTGTTTGCCTAAAGTGTTTGTAGAAACAAATTAGATGAATTCTGAAAAACTGTAGTATCTGTATATAAATTGTTTCACACTTGTCTCTTTCTTGCTTATGACCAAAGAATTTCCATAAATCTGAAGCTGTCAATGCCTTTTCTGAGCTTCTGGACTTTAGTACACTGGCCATTGATAATCACATCAATTTGCCACAGTGGTTGCAATTTCTGTACAATGGCATAACTACCCTCCTCTTTCATGGACAATTTACTTTTTTACCAACAGATGCTCATGTTGCAACCTAAACCCATCCTAATATTGTACAATGCTAACCCCTCCCGTACTACGCACAATGAAGGAAGTGTGCCTCAAGGACCAGGGCCCTTTCTGCACTTGGCCTTATCCTGGACTATATCTTGGGATAGAGGTCTGTTGCCTGGGGCCTGCCATAGTCTACATTTGCATTCAGACAACAGACGCCTATCCCAAGATATCTTCCAGAATAAGGCCAAGTGCAGAAAGGGCCCAGGTTTTGTCCTAATGTCTTTTATGTAAGTTAACCATGTCACACCTTAGCACCTGAAACACTATGCAGAGGAGAAGAATCTCAGGTCCTTATGGCAAGTGAGTTAGGAGTGTGATTTTCCTCATATAAAAGAGACCTTTAGATTTCTGAATCCAAACAGTCTGAGCGTATAAAAGAGCTGGAACTGAAACTCACGCTTACATAAAATACTTCATCCGCTGGGCCACCTGGATGGCAATGTCTGCCAGCAGTGATTAACTCTTGTCAGTTTAATCTCATTACTGTATAGTACTTCATGGCAAGGAAAGCAAGCAACTAACTCCAGCTACATATTGCAGTGATGTCAAATTGACTGGCTGGTGTAGCCTAGCCTTCTCTACCAAGAACAACCACAAACGTTTATATACTGAAGTGGATGTGGTTTGGGATTATGCAGCAGATCACAACGGGAAAAGCTCTCTTTCGCCGCTACCATCCTAAACTGGATTCTGACCCAGAGACTATTTCTTTTTAAATGCCAGAGTAGATTCTTCTGTGCTTAAAATACGAGTTGGTGTTCAGTTTCTGGGGTGATTCCACGTTGGCCAAGTTCCCAAGGTAGGTAGTGAATCTGTACTACATCCGTCACTATCAGGTTCTTAAAGGGGCCTTTGGGGCCCATACGAAAATGGCCTAAATAAAGGGTCAGCCATTTCCCATAGCACCCCCAGCACATGACCACTTTGAACATGCAAGATTCCAGTTATCATTGCAACCACTAGTAGAGAGGATGATAGGTAAGAGTTCCAAGGTTCTTCCTCCTTCCATCTGTCTCTCCCTCTCTAACAACCTGTACAGGAAAAGGCACCAAATAGCAAGATATTGCTCTTTAGCCTACTTTCGTCCTCTGGCCAATCCTGCTGAGTGACCAAAGAAAAATTAATCACCAGAGCACCCAAAGTGTCTTTTTCAGGAGCATAACCAGCACAAGGTTCACAAGGAAACAAAAAAAGACAGCTAGTCAGGTAAGCAATTTGGAAAAATCTGCATTAGTGTAACATTCAATCCTCATCCCACTTACTAGGCAAAGTTTCCTTCTGATGGTATGTTGTCGGTTCAGGAAAGAGAGTCATCTAATCTCCTCACCCCCCCCCCCCCAATCCCTTGTACCACTCCCATTTTTCCTGCAAGGCCATCAACAACCTGGAGACGGCTATTGTTCCTTCTGGGGAATACCTTTCAATTCTCTGCACAGAAAAGTTGTAAAATGCAGTTGTAAGGGCCAGGCGCCAGGAGTCTGACATGATCTTCCACAAAAAGGCAGCCATGAGGAGCTGATCAAAGGGCTCCAAAGTGGAGAAGCCCCCTCGCCTCATCCCCTTTCTGACTGTCATTGTCCTCAGGCTTTGCTCGGGAGACAGTAAATCCCCAATGCTTCATTTAAGATCACACATCATTATCTGCTCAGAGGGGCAGTTTCCCTTTTAAGTATCAACCATAAGTAAATTGATGGCTGTTTGTAACACTCACGCCCTCTTTAGAAATGCTAACAAGTTTATTTAGCCAGGCCTTTGAAGTCCTGATCCTGGCTATTAGATAGTCAATTAGGCATCAGTGAGATTAACAAAAGAAAACCTTTTGTTTAAGGCACTCATGATCGCTAATTTGTCCCTTGTCTTGCCTTTTCCCTACTTTGTTTGAGGTAAAATTGAAGATATCATTCTGTAATAACTTAAGCGATTGTGTAACACCCCCCCTAAAAAAAATGGGGCAATTTAACACACACACACTTTCTTTAAAGTACAGTGTTTCTGTATCTTTATGTATTAGAATTCCATTCTTACCCATCCTGTTCTAATTCGGAACATTTAATCACAATGGAAGCGGCTGGTTTCAAGTAATACTAAAACTCTGGTACTCAATGCTAGGTTTAGCTGAGTAAATCTCCTTAACATCTTGTAGAAGACTGAGGATCAAAAGGCTGGGATCAAGAGAGAGAAATGTAGCAATCCGCTCTTCAGTGGTCAAAACACCACTAATCTATAGTAAAATTTTTCCAAAAAAAGAGGTCTGTGGAAAAAGAATAGGAAGGAATTGAATACATGAATACGATCCTTAAATAAGTTGGACCCATGAGGTTTTCTGGGCAAAAATATGGAAGTGATGGTTTGCCATTTGCCTTTTTTCCTAAAGGAACACTGGTGAACCATCATGATTCACCTGAGACCAGCTGAAAACTGGACATGAGATAAGAAAACAATACACTAGTGCAAATGCTATTATTTTAAACTAAGCCCAACATGCCCAGAAACTTACCTCCATCTTGATTTTGGAGCTTGGTATGACTGTGCATGAGCCAGCACTGGGTGCCAGCACCACAGCGACGATGACTCTCCTTGCAGGCGCAGTCATATTCGGATCATCTGAGTTGCCAGCGTATTTGCACGGCTCCTCAGATGACCCCTAGCACTGGAAATGGTGCAAATGGTTGTGGCACTGGGTGACAAGGTAAGGGTTGGGGCACCACTGCTAGTAGGCAATAATGTAACATCTGGCAAAGCAGGAGGCATTTCCAGGTTGTAAACTCTTCCTGTAAGTGCAGATGCATTTTACCAGATGTTACCCTATGGTATACTATGGGGCCAGGTGTGAATTAGCCTCTGGAAAACATCAGAATTTTTCCTGGAACCTTCAGGCGAATATTACATCAGTGTCAATCTGTAACAAAGCATATACTATCAATACAGATGGGTATGGGGATCTGTTTTTAGTTAATTAATTTGAAATTCACTGTTCTTCTCTGGAACCATGTGCCTGCTTTCATTTCACAACTAAAATATGTGCACACACATCCATACATGGCAATGGGTGGATTCTAATCTATTTCTTGTTGATTTAAAACATTTATCTACTGTTTCATAGTCTTACAAAACCCCAAAGCCATTCACAGTATAAAACTAGAAACAAGGCTGAAAACAACCAAATATTAAAGCAGAATTAAAATTGGAGGGTTCAGGAACATTCATTCACATTTACTGTCTTACCCCAAAATGGTGATGTGAAGCATTTTTCAGCAACTGCTTCCAAATAGGTTTTTTGCCATTCTTCCTGCTCCATTTTATGCTTGCAACATCCCATTAAGGTGGCAAGGCTGAGAAGCATTGTGACTGATTAAGCTGAGAGCTCATTCAGATATCCTTCATGGGTGACGAGGAACCTTTCTAGATCTAGGACTCTCTGGTCCAGGTTCTGCATGCAGATTCTCTGGTACTCCTCATCCGCATGTTAATGTGGTTCAAGGAGCCCCCACCCCACCCCAATTAGGCCATCTCTGCCTACAGAAGACAGGGCTAGAGGCAGATTAAGGACCATTAATCTGGATCAATTATAGACTTAATATATCAGGTCTACAAGCAGACCAAGGGCCTTGTTCCAAATCACAGTAGATGTGCAGGTGGCACATCTCCATGATCCAGAACTACTGGAAGTTCAAAACCACCACCACCCAGGCTCTAAGACTAGTTGTGTTTTTGCACTACCCTTCCAATCTGCTGGATGGGAAAGGAGTGTGATGACCCAACTAGCACTCGCATTTGTGAGTGCTGGCCAACGACAGCCTAAGCCCCACGTGATCAGTCACTTGCCAGAGACCAATCCCGGGACAAGTCCTCTTCTGAGTGCTGCCATTTTGACTACGGTGCCCTCCACAACTGCACATACATCAGCGCTGTCGCCATGCCAATGCTGATGCCCTATACACCTGCAGACATGTCTCTGGTCGTCTGAGCCTCACACCAGAAGAGGTGTGAATGGCCACTGCCCAGACAGTCCAGGTAAACTTAGGGTCAACGTTGGTAAAGGTAATCAACAATTAGTGAACTTCAGGGAAAGCTGGAGGTGCTTGGAGGTTGTAGCAGCCTCCTCCACGTGCAGATGCCCTTCCCCAGAAGTTCACTAGTGTGCTACTGGCAGTAGTGCAAATAGGCCTTAGGAACCATCATTCCTAGTCTTTCAAGACTTGGGAGGGCAGAGAAGCTGCAAAGCTCATACAAGCTTCACAGCTGTGGAGAGGCAAGGGCAAAATCAGTGCCATCAATATGGCTGGGGCTGATCTAGCTCAAGCCTCCACAAGATTCAGATCTGTGGGTCTGGTTATTCCAGATCCGCTGCTCTGGATCAAATGCAGGCAAGTGCAGAAAAGGTCAAGGATTCATCCCAGGGATCCCCAGACTGCATCCACACCCAGTAAAAATCAAAGGGGGACAAAAGCAGTTTAGAGGTGATAGCATTTGGACACCAGTGCCTTAGTTCATGTTAAAGTCGATAAAACACATTTCCGGAATGCATTCCTTGGTCTTTAATGTGGATTAGAGGTGGGATCGAAATTTCCTCTGAGCTACTTTTGACTTGATGTTTTTAAATGTGTGCAGATGCAGCTTTAGGTTTCAGTAATTTATACACTCCAGTGGGCATGATGAGCAGATGTTCAAGAACTGAAACTTATCCTTGGAAAAGGGTACAGATTTAAACATCTTAAACATTTATCTGCCGAGCATTTCTAAAAGATCCAAGCAAGAATCTTTATTTTAACAGTTACCTTCTCTTCTTGAAGAGAAGGGATGGGACCAAAGCCCACGCCTACTATTGTAGAAAATAAGAACTTTAATAAAATCACAAATATTTAACTAGGAAAGAATGGGGAGAAAACTTGGCCACCTTATCTTAGTGCAAGTCTTTGGGCCTTTCTTCACAGATTCATAATCTGGATCAAGAGCCACAGACTTCTGTGGTAAATCAGAGGCATAGTGGTAAACCTTTCGAAACAATGGCCTATTTGCACTTCAGCCAGTAGTCAACAATTAGAGAACTTCTGTGGAAGAGCATCTGCACTTAGAGAAGGCTGTTACAGCTCCAAGTATCCGTTTCTGGTTCTCTGTGGTCAGTAGGCGGGAGAGGTGGCACCCATGCAGGCGCAGTCATGGAGGTGGCCATTTTCGATCATGGGCTTCTGACGTGACTGGACCTCCAATCCCTGCAACTGCTCTAGCCGTGGTGGGAGTGGCGTCCAGTCATTGAGTAGTGAGTAGGGCATTCAAACAGCAACCGAGTAGTGGGCACTGCGCGATCAATCACAGCCCCCAGGTGCTGACGTGATCAGCTGCAATATCTCTCTGTTCTCGAACATGCCCCTCTGCAATGGTGGCTGAGCATGTCACTGAATATGATGCTGCAGCTGATGACAACCAATCGTGACAGCGAGGAGATAGAACTTCCAGCTTCAGACGCAGCAGCATGGGCTGGTAAATGGGAGTAGCATTCACACTTCTGGCCAGTAATGGGCACTTTGGGAAAGATTTCCTCATGACAAGTGCAAACGGTCCACCTTTACCAGAAGTTTGCCAGCCCTAGTGCATGGCAGACTAATTAGGTAAGTACAAAAAGGCACCAACTCTCCCAGTAGTCTCAATTAGGGGGGCATTTTTGGGATCCTCATCTGGATTACGTTCCATCCAGCATGGACAAAACATACTAGCAGGGGGCAAGTCCCCCCTTGATCCCCGGACTCCTTCTTAGACCATTCTAACTGTAAGTGCAGGAGTGGCCTTAGTTTCCTCACATTTGATCAAGAAGGAAAGAATAAAAGGTTTTAACAACAACATGGAGGTAGGATTGTTCTCTCCTGCCTCTGTATCCCTTGGGTTGTGGCAGGGGCTCCTCCATCATTGGCATCCATCAAGAGCTTCCTTTGGGCCTTCCGGCCACTGTGACAACCTTGTCACACTGTGGAGGTTCCTTGGGAGATTTTCCAGAAGGGTGCATTGGACACTCAGCCAGATCTTTTGTTAGGGCAACAGCACATGGACGAACGTTGGGATTATTGATTCCACTGTTGAGTGTCAATCCACTGTGCAGGCACAGCCAAATTAAAGATTAAAATAAAGATTAAAAATGTTACAACTTTGAATTTCTATCTGTCAACATATCATCAAAGCCACAACCAACACCAACTTTTGGTTCATTTAGGAGACTGTGAGTATTTTCTGCCAATGATGTGTTATTTTTAACTCCATGTTCCTGCTACTCTTCATATTTTGTGAACTGGCCTGTGGCCCCTGGTAGTGTTCTTTTTCAAGAAGCTCACCTAACACCCCTTTCTCCAGGCCACATTTTCCTTTAAATTCTCCCTTTTCTTTTGCTTGTTATAGTTGCCTGGAAAATAGCTGAATAAAACCGGAGACATCATCACCCTCTCTTAGTTATGCTCCACTTACTAAGAACTCTTGAGCAGACAAAATGTTTTCTAAAGTCCTCCCCCCCCCATGCCTAACTGATATCTCTCCCTTCTTTTGAGTTTCCAGAAAAGGGAGAGAGAGGTCTGCTAGTTAATTAACAGTTAATCGTGCATCAGAGGAAGAGATAATAGGAAGCAATTAGACCTAATGGCCCGGTGGAGTGAGAGCTTTCCCCCTGGAACCCACAGCATGGGGTGGCTTCCTCTGGTTTTCCATAGTTCCCATGAGAGGCTCCATGGAGTCTGAGGACAGCAGGGGGGAACAGCAGTTTGCTTAGAATGGCTTCCTTCTGCCTTCCCTACCTAGCCAAACTGTGTAGGGTGGTTTCTGGGCAGATTGCATTGCTAATTTTAATTGTTTTCCCGGTGGCTTATCTGTCAAGGAGAAAATAATGTTCTGTCTGTGAAGGTCTGAGTTCTGAAAAGAGGTTCTCAGGCAGTCAACGCAAGCTTCAGAACAACCCTGATTTGCAAGATTGTGAAACTGGGTGGACAGCTAGTTGATTTAAAGACCAGAAAAGGGACACTCTGCATGCATTATAGGGTCCACATGTGAATCTTGAAGGACTGATCTAGTTGCGTGGTTTGCAGGAAAAATATATAGGATTGCTTATCTTTGTTAAGTTCTGCCACACTTGACCAGGTTGTGGTCTTTTTGATTTTAGTCATGTCCAACTCTTTGTGACCCCCATGAACCACAGCACACCCTGCCCTTCTGAACTCTACTGTCTCCTGAAGTTTGACAAAGCTCAAGTTCATTGATTCTATGACAGTATCTATCCACCTCATCCTATGCCATTCCCTTTTCCTTTTGCCTTCAGTCTTTCCCAGGTCTTTTCAGTGAGTCCAGTTAGGTGGCCAAAGTATTTTGAGCTTCAGCTTCAGTATTTGTCCTTCCAGTGAAAGGGAAGGTTTCTTTTAGTATTGACTAGTTAGTATTTCTTGATTTACATTCATACTGTACATGATTTCAATGCAAGGGCAACTGGTGGCAAATTGGTTTTTTTCTTTCTCCCTCCACCCCCCCTTTCCTATGCTCTGTCCCAGAAATGCCTCAGCTGAGACAACCTGCTTGCTCTCTGGTTACGTTCAGGTGAAGGGTCATAAGATTTTAATTCTTTCAAAGGAGTTTGAAGGAACATAATTTCCACAATAAAAAGTCTGAGATGGCTGTAGACACATGGGAGGGGAAAAAATCACAAGCAGTGGGTAGCAAACATACTCAACTGAATGCCAAGAGATGGCTGGATGAAAAAATAAATAACAACAAATTCTAGTAAAATAATTGTCCAGGGCACAAAGTGTTGTGACAACCTTGGGAACAGTGGATCAAAGCAGTGGATCAAAACTGGTTGTTGTTGATGATAAAAGAACAGCTGACAACAGAGGGTCTTTCTGCACTTGGTGGTGTTCCACACCAAGGACCTCCCTTCCACATATTAGTGTGGAATATGATGATATGCTGTACTGATATGCTCCATCCACAATGAGCATAATCCAGACCAGAGGTCTATTTGCACTACAGCCTCTAGTGCACAATAACTTCTGATAAAGAGTGTACACATGCAGAATAGGCTGTTACAGCCTACAAGTATGCCCTCCCTCACCACAAGTGCACTAACATAGAATCATGCTCCACACGTTAACCAACCTTACCCGAAAGCTTACCTCAAGTGTCTGGGGCAGCAACCATTTGCTCTTCTTCCATGCTCCGGGGTCATCTGAGGTGCCACACAAGCTTGATGGCAGCTTGGATGACCATAGATGTGACTGCATGCGCGCAGAGCATCCATGTCATCAAGGCAATGACGCTGACACACACACAGTCACGGTGGGTGCCTCAATCAAAACAGCAGTGCCCAGAGGAGGACTGGGCCCTAGATTGAATAAGAGATTGCAGGGGGAGGAAACAGCCAAAGTTGACTAGGCCTCCAAGTGCAAATGCTAGTCAACATTGGTTAATCATGCTCCTTTCCCATCCATCTGAGGGCTTTGGTCTGGATTACCAGAAGATCTCTACATTGAAGACTACCAGCATACCAGAGGTCTTAGAAGTTCACCCCACAAAACTCATGCAGCCTCACTGGTCCACACCCACTGGGCTGAACCACAACCAAGATAAGAACAGAAAGACCCAGATAATAGCTAGGATGCTCTCCTATGACTAAGACAGGATATTTTCTTATGGAGAGAAGATCATCTCCAAAGACCATCAGCTCCCCAAATCTGGGGAATTCTGCTTTCCTCTCAATGTCCCACATTCAAAAGACATTAAATAAAGCTCCTCGCTAAATATCTGGAGAACATCCATGCAATAAAAGGACAGGTTAATTCTTGTGGATCATCAGCAACTGGTTAAAGAAAAGAAAGCAGAGTGCAGGAACAAACATGCATTTCTTACAATGGCAGTATGGATCAAGTGAGTACCCAGATTGAAGTGCTGGGACTGGTGTTTTTTAATGTGGGCTATATCCACGTAGGCCAATAGTCTGGGGCCTTGGTAAGGTAGAGCCCACCAAGCCACTGTGGAGGCAACCAGAGGTAAGTCAAAATAAACTACTCCAACAGCACTCCCTGGGCTGCAGCCCAGAGAGGCTTCCCAATGTTAGTCGGTAGTCAGACAAAAGCAAAGGGTCACCTCAGAGAGACCCTTGTGTTCCCAAACCTTCTCTGTTCTTTCTTTTTCTTTTTTTAAAGGACAGAATGTGTGGGAGGGGGAGGGGAAGACTGAAGTGAGAACAGTCTGACTATAAAGCCTTCTTTAAACGACCTCAGAGTGACTCAAAGATTATGCTCTTCCTCCTTGGTCTAGTGGTTAGAGAGCTGTTCATTGTTAGAAACAATTATATTTATTAACTACTATTCTGAACAGTTTTTGACTTATTTGGGTCTCAGAGTATATCACTTATTCTTTGCTCTGTGTATCTATGAGCCACCCTGTGCCCCTGTTGGTTAAGTTAGCTAATTGTGGAGGTGGTGGAGATTTTGAACTTGGATCAAATGAACTTTGTGGTCAAACCTGAGAGTGCTTTTACCACCATAGTGGATTTCTGAGTGTGAAAAGTGTGTGAAGGGATGGCAGCGACTGGAGACCCACTAAGAAGGCCCTGAAGTAATTGTGTTGCCTATAGTAAACCATTTGGTGTTCACAATAGGGAGGAGTATGTAATTCAGAAATGCTCCCCCCCGCCCCGTGGCATCATCTTGTGTACCAAACAAATTGCAATTATAAACTGTGAAAAGTTCCCTGGTGATTTCACACTATATTTGCTACTCCTTGGAGCTGAGTAAAATTTTGGGTCAAGCTCCTCTGAAGTGATGGAGCAAACTTACTTTTAAGAATTTTTTTAAAAAATGAGAATGCCCTAAGCCCCTACACAACTTATACATTTATAGCAAGCACGACAACAGTCTTGTCACATTACTAGGACAATGTTTAAGCAATAGCTGCGGTGTCTGGATGAGTAAAGCTTTCAATCCATAAGGCTACTCATTTCTAGGTCACTGCCACTGAAGCCATTTGGAGTACTCTGTTAGTCCCACAGTCCAAGGTGTTTGTGATTGTGCTTTTCCAGCATATTGCATAGACTCCCACAACCATGATTTGCATCTGTGAGGAGCCTTAAAAATTCCCAAGCCACTGTAAAAATAGAAGAAGAGAAGGATAGCAACCTAATAATAAAGCTGCAGCATAATAAAGTCATAGGAGTGGAAACAAAAGAAGGATCCACCTCGCCCACTTTGCAGAACAATCTACAGGAAGGCCAATCTACTGGAAGGAACACCGCATCTGCACGGGGCACAGGGCTAGAGTGGGCCCTGGTGAGCAAAGGAGACTGCTCTGATGGGAGACCATTTTGAAGGAATAGACTGACCAGGCCATCCATGTCCAAACAGAAGCAAGCAGACGCTTCAGTCTACTGGACCAAAAGAGCCTGGTGTCATGTCAGTGGGTTCCTGAAAGCAATCCCAGAAGGGTATCACTTAGGGCATCCATCTAAAAAAGCCCCAGCTAGCAACTTTAGAGGCTGGGAACCTAGGGCGTTATCTGCAACTACAATTTGAGCTGGATCACTCAATTTGGCCTAGAGTTAGACTTTCACAAGGCAGGATAATGCCCCTCCCCCCATATGAAAACTGCCTTAGTCTTTGAAAAGAGATTGAGAAGTTGCTAGGCTTAGCTTTGAGAAAGGAAGTCAAAGGAGGATGGTGATAACCCTTGTCAAATGTCTGCAGTGGCATTATACTTCAGAAGAGAGGGTAACCTGTTTTAATTTCAGAACCTGGAACATATAATAATAGCTTAGGGCTCAACAAGGAAATTTGTTTTGAGTCTCAGGAGTAGCACTGAAACAATAAGGCAGTCTGACATGGAACTGAGTCCCTAGAGAGGTCGTTCCTTGATAGCCAGCTATTGAATAAATTATTCACAAGCAGGGTCTGCACAACTCCTTTGTGGCACTTAGAATGTGCCATGAGATTGCACTGTCTCATTGCAGGAAGAGTGTGGCGTCCACACAGTGAGTCAGTTGGTCTAGTGGTTAGGAAGCCAGACTCTTATCTGGGAATACTGGGTTTGATTCTGCTCTCCTCCATGAAGCCTGCTGGCTGACCTTGGGCAAGTCACAGCTCTGTTCTTACAGCCCTACCGACCTCACAGGGTGTCTGTTGTGGGGTGTCAGCTGCTTTGAGTCTCCTTAAAGGGGTGAGAAAAGTGGGGTAGAAAAGCCAACTCTTCTTCTTCCCCAGCCATGTTGACTCAAGTGCTGCTAAAGCACTTTCAGAGTAGATTAAAAAGCTTTCTGAACCCTTCACTTCACTGTCTCTTTGCAGTGTTCGCCCTTCCTCTGCCACTCCCCCATCACCACCACTCAGGAGAATGTACTGATTCCCTCAATGGCATTCCTAGTATTCAGAGACAGGAAATGGCCCATTACTTGTGTCTGAGCCACTTATGCTGACAGAACTGAAGTCAGGGATTGCCCACCTCTGCTTGTCATGATCAAAGCTGGGAATATCCTGGCTGTGATCCTGATAGCAGGGGGAGGAGGCAAACCCCTCCCCACCTGTCATGATCAAAGGTAGGTTGTCCCTGGTTGTGATTTTGGCAGGTAGGGCAACAGAATTATTAGTGTAGGGAGAGGGAAGTAAAGTGCTCAACCCACTCGTTGTGGGGCTCCTGCTTTCTCACTTTCTCAGTGAAGCTGAGTCTTGGGAGGATCAGGACAGACAAATGTGTTTTGTTTCTTTGTTTTCTTACATAAAAATAAACAGTTAAACCAGAAATGAGGTGTCGGTGACCAACTCGGATGGCTTAAAAATATTTCTTAAAAATATTCCAGTATTATATTTTATTTTGGGTGTGTAAATATGACTGCAAGTGATTCCCCCCCCCCCAATGGTCTAGATAGTTT
This sequence comes from Aspidoscelis tigris stejnegeri, assembly GCA_023333525.1. Taxonomy (NCBI): domain Eukaryota; kingdom Metazoa; phylum Chordata; class Lepidosauria; order Squamata; family Teiidae; genus Aspidoscelis; species Aspidoscelis tigris. The sequence continues at coordinate 80,395,143 of JALMGA010000002.1, read as the reverse complement.
ATAACACAAATCCTCTTCTGTGTGGCAGAGTTGCAGCAGAGGCTTGGGTTTTAAATGAGCAAACTATTTTCCTTTGAGCTAGTAGAGCTGTTATTAAGGGAGCTTACTACTTCAAGAGATTTTCAGAACTTTACCTACCAATACCGAAACTTACTATTTTTTCCCTTTTCCCTTTCTTTCGTGTATATTTAAATAAACCTATTTTGGTTTACTGTTTAACTGTTTGCTACCAGTTTTTGCTTATAGACTGTAGTACTCACTGGGCCCATTGCACACTTCCAGCAACCTAACAGTGCCCAGCTACACTTAGGAGGGTAGGCACTGCACGGTCTGTTTGGAGGTCGTGACACTATGCACCAGTGTTTAAAACTACCAGGAATGCTTAAATGTTACACTTTGATCTGTTGGCCCATGGTAGACAAATGTCCCAGCCATTTCCCATGCTGATGCATTGTTCTGCACTGATATCTCTCAACAAGTTAAATGGATCACTTGGTTTCACAACTTCTTGCCAAGCCTGTCGCCATTTTACAATGCCCTAGTGAATTAGCAAGCTATTCAAACTGTTATCTGAATCACAGAACAATCAGCAGGTCCAGATAAGCTCCCCAGACTAGAAGCATTTTATGGGAAATGCCAACATCTCGATTTTAGGTTTTACTTTGCTTTCCCAGAATGTAGATCCTTAACCTATGATAATGTGTTTCATATCAGGACCATCTTTTGAGACATCCTGAAAACTGAAGTGCATTTTAAGTATGGATCATTATAGTGAAGATGTTTCTACACCTTATTCTTGATCGTTTTCAATGAGATGCTCCCAATCTTGTTCCATGAGGGTATTGTCAATCCTCAAATAGCCCTCTGGAGCATGCAGTGGTGCTCTGGAGAAACACTGTGAGGATCAGTCTGCTTGAGAAAAAGCAGAATATGAGGGCGATTCAACACTGGCTGGTATACTGAACCAGCAAGCATACAGTCTCCTGGTTGAAGAGACAGGCAGGGTGCCTCTAAAGAAGAAGAATAATCGGCTTTTATACCCCACTTTTATTACCTGTTTAAGGGGACTTAAAGTGGCTGACAAAACTTTGTATTCTTCTCCCCACAACAGATACCCTGTGAGTGGGGCTGTGAGAGCTCAGTAGGAGAGATGTGACAAGCCCAAAGCCACCCAGCTGGCTTCATGTGGAATCAAACCCAGTGACTATGAGATATAAGTCTGGCACTCTGACCACAAGACCAAACTGTCAGGGAGCTGAGAGCAGGTGAAGGCTGTGCCTTTAATTTCAGTTTTAAAATTTCCAAAAGCAATTGGTGGGACACTGGATTAAATTTTCTGTGGCCCAATCCAGCAGGGCTCTTCATGGGTTATGTTCCTAAGAGCTTTCCTTCCACATCCTGGTGCAGTCTAAGGGAGATCCCAAGGGAGGTCACCAACATGCAGAAAGGGGGCTCCTAATACCCTTGCTGGTCCAGTGTACTGGAAAGTGCAGATTCACTCATTTTGCAAACAATACACTGAAACTCCCTTTCCCTACCCCCCATATCACTGTCTATCCATAACGGCTCATGCCTGTGCACCTCTCTGTACTCACAGGCACACTGCTCTGTGCCATGCTTCATGAGCTAATGAGTTGCATCTGATCCCAGATTTTAAAAACTTACTTCCTGTTGGGCTGTTTTACATATTCAGCTTGTGGATTTATTTGCCCTTGTGTCGCCAAGGTGGAACCTCATTCACAGACTCTTTTCAAGCCTTGGTTGCTTACTGTTACGTGTCTCATGCACACATTGTGCAAGATGATGCCCTCAGGCCATTTTCAAAATGGCACCAAGCCTTTATTTTTTAAAAAAGCAGCTTTCCTTAGCTCAACACAGAGCACCTTTTTCTTTTAACAATTTCCCTCCACATATTTTAACTTCTGGAACACCTGTTCTACAGGACGATGTAACCTCCAACATGGCTTTAACATAGGTAGGATAGACTCGCAAAAACCGAAGGCTGATTCATATTTTGCCACTTGTGACTTCCTGCAAACCATTGTTACTCGCTTCATGTGCACACTCATGTTGCCTTCCCTTTTAATTATAATTAATATTTAAGTGGCATACAGCTAGAGGGTAGAATTATAAGGAAGTGCTGCGAAGGGTGTGTATTTAAAATTGATCCCGAGAGTTTTAAATCTGCACGTTAATAGTCTCTGTATACCTATCCCTAGTAATATTGCACCTAGTTGTAGGTGGGTTGGCAGTGGATTAAAGGCACCATATTCCAAGGACAAGAAGAGGTGTGCTCTGCCTCAGAAATAACTCTCAGACTTGCTCTTTTTTTCCTTGGCCATAGTGATCAAGAGGCAGGTGAGACATAATGAACTCTTTATTGACTTAAACCACAGAACAATGGTAACTAAAAGGTATATAGCTTTGTCTCTCCATTTATACTTCAAAGTCCATCTCAGCCTTTCCTTTAAAGTTCAAATATATCTTCCCAACCTCTCCTGTGAAAGGAGAATGATCTAGTCTCCTCAGGTACAACAGAGCAAAGCGCAGGAAAGGCCTGCCACGTTTACCAGGGTTCAATTTGGGGGAGTTCTGTTCCTTATAGTACATAACTGAACCCTACTCTCTGGCCCCAACGGGGGTACAAGAAACTTACATACTAGAATAAGCTCTTAGAAGCCCCATTTATAAATAGTTTTCACATCATGAGATTATTTTGATCATGAAGATGCCTAACCCATATATATGTGATAATATGTTATATGCAATGGACTGTAAACCAAGTGCAGAAATGTTTCCCCACATGCCTGTTAAAAAGATTGTGAATATGTCATATAAATGTATTTTTTATTGTTTAACTTATAAAAATATACAATTTAGAAGTGGAATTGTTCACAGTTTTATGAATATCTTAATATGCAAATTTAATGTTTAACACTTTTTTAAAATTATACTTTTTTTGTATTTATATTCTACCTCCATAGTGAAGAACATGAGGCAAAAAAACCCTTTCATTCTTCTTCCTTCCACTTTATCTCACAACAACCCTGTGAGGTAGGTTAGGCTATTCTTAAATAATTTATTCCAAAGTATATGAGTGAAAGTTGTAATAGTATATTGAAGCTGAGAGTAAACAATGCAAACACAATCTCATTCTTCTGAATGGCTCTGAACATGCTGAAGCTACAGAAGGAGAGAAGTCAAAGCCACTTTTTCGATCACTTATACAAAGTGCTATTTTTAAAAAACTGGTCATGAGCATGAATAAAACTAGGGGTGGCAAGGTGGGGTAACTGTACTGGCTTTTTGTTTATAGCCTTTTTTTTCCCAAACAGTGTAAGACAGTAAACATCATTTTCTTTCACTCAGTTTCCCTTCACAACAACCCTATGAGGTAGGTTAGGATGAGGGATGTTAATTAGCCCAAAGCTACCTAATGTAGTTTCTTTGTTACTGGAGGTTTGAACTCTCAGTGGCCAAGTTCTAGTCCAACAATCTAGTGACCAACCTAGACTATCAACCATACTAATTACCTGAGAGTAAACACCATTGAAATAAATGAGACCTTCCTCCGCGTGGGAGAAATCACTATAGTCTATCCCCCCATCTGTAATGCAAACATAGTTTTTGTAACTACTTGAGCATGCATGTAGCACAGATGAACCAAACACTGAGGTTTTTAATGAAAAATTTGCATCTGTAGCTAAAAATTTGCATTCAGTGGCCTATATTGGCTAGGAGAAACTTCCTTCCCATGGCAAGCCAAACTCTTTTTCTTTATATGCACTACAAAAAATAGAAATGCCCTCAAGCTGGGCTCAGTTCCCGGGCAATACATGGAAATGTTAATGCAGTTTTCTTGGCAAAGATAGAGAAGTGGTTTGCCATTGCCTAATTCTGGGGGAGAGTCAGGGCTTCTGCTCAGAAAAGAGATCTGTTTTTCTGAAATACAGTAACTTTAATCTGCGATATCTGAAACAGTAATGCTGAGTTATTTGACAAGATTATTTGAAATGCAGCAGGATAGTGCAGGTGCCGTACAAATGATTACACAGCAGTTTCCCCGTGTAGTCTATGCTTTCATGCAGGCTTAGTAAAACAAGAGGTTCTAGTCTTGAAATCAGTATTGTACATTATTACTCAAGTCCTGCTGTGTTTTGCTGCTTATACTAAAGAACAAGGCGAGAAGAGACTTTGCTATGGATGATGAATTATGTACTGTAATAAGGCATAATATATTGCAGAACAAATTCAGAAGCCATTATCAATGGGCTTTAAATGAATTGCTAAATTTCCCATTAAATCACTGATACCTGAATCTGACTTTAAAAGCAAGGGATAATTGATCACGTTTTAACACCTCTTTCTCTCTGATGCTACTATTGCACAACCATCAGTACAAAGGTTCCCAAGTGGTATAAAAAGCCAAATAGACATAAGCTGTGTTGCCAAAGCTGTCCAGACCCTGCCCTAAATTTAGGCCAGGACTGGAGAGCTTCATACTGAGGCCTTTTTGCACTACAGCTGGTAGTCAACAATTAGTGAAGGTCTAGGGAACACCATCCACACTCGGAGGTGGCTGTCACCCCCCCCCTCCAAGGATGCTTTGCCTTCCCAGTTCACTAACTGTTATGCTCCACACCTTAAGCAACCTTAGTCCTACACTTACCTGGAGCATCTGGGTACCAGCCATTCATGCCTCTTCTGGTGCTCTGGGGTCGTCTGAGGTGCCTCGCAAGCATGCTGGCACCATAGACAACCATAGGTGCAATTGCGCATGCTCAGAGTGTCAGCATCATCATGGCGATGGTGCTGACACACATGCAGTCACAGAGAATGCCACAGCCAAAACTGTGGTGCCCTGAAGAGGACTGGTCCTGCAACTGAATCAGGTAAGTATTCAATTGCGGGGAGAGGGAACAGCCAAAGTTGACTAGCACTCCAACTGCAAGCGCTAGTCAATGTTGGCTCATCGTTCTCCTTTCCCATCCAGCGGACAGGAAGGGAAGTGTGAAATCGTCCCTGGTTCGCCATCTTCAATGTCAAGCCCTTGTTGTTTCATCACTTAAAGACTCCAAAGCAATTTGCTGAACAAATTAGCTTGTTGAGCACTTTTCATTATATTAATATCACTTTACTTTACCCTTACTTCCAAGTGTCTCTGTGCAAAACATATCTATAACATATATATACTTCATACATATGAAATCCAAAGTATGGCTTTCTAAAGCTGTCATCACCTATAGCGCTGGGTGACAGAAGATGTATGGCTTAGTGCAAATCCTTTGCTGGATCACTGACATTCCAGCTGGTTGGTTCAAAGTGTCATAAAGACTGTCCTAGGATCTTGGTAACCCACAAAATAAGGCATCGGCATCGGCCAGAGAGTACTTGGTTGGGCTCCTGTGGTGCTTCTGGGATCCACAGTGGGAGTAATGCCAGGGGGAAAGGTGATACCAGAAGAAAATGCTTCCCTTCCAGGGAACATCTGCTGGTGTGGTGCATAAACATAGGACAGAGGCCCACTCTGAGGTCCAAAAGGGAGAGGATTGTAAAATGGAACCGCTTGGAAGGGTTCTGGTCTCATCTCTTGTAACTGGCGTTTCAGTTTCATCCGTCGATTCTGGAACCAGGTTTTGATCTGTGGAAAGGAAATAACAGATGGCCTGAATCAGTGTCCTTCCAAAGTCCACACAGTAGCCTTTCTTTATCTAGACAAGATGAAAGCTCTTTCTGCACTGGTTTTTATTCTGCATCATATCCTGGAATAAGGTTCTGCTGTCCACATGGCAGCGCTAGCATGTGGATGGCACGTCCCTATTTGGGGATATAATCCAGAATAATGACCAGTGCAGAAAGGACTGAAGTCTCTGGTCTACTAAGACCAAACTGCTTCTTCAGTAATTCTCCACAGTACAATTACTGCTTTCTCCTCACCAGAAATAAGTTGGCTTTCCTTGCATGAGTTGGTTAACCCATACAAGCAAAGTGGGCAGCCCTGAACTCTACTCTGCTCTTCATCTCCCTTCTTCTTTTGTTGTAACCTTCCTTTGTTGTGGTCACACCTAAAGTTTAATCCAGCTTCAGTCTACCTTTGGAGCAAAAGAACACATCAGCAAAGTGACCAGTAATTTTCTTTCCACATTATCTATCTCAAAAGTGAATTTCTGAGTTATTTAATACTGAAAGAAAGCAGCTTGTCACTTTCCTGATGTATTCTTTCACTCTGAAAGTGGACTGAAGCTGGATTAAACCTTAAGCATGACCACATCCCTAGAGATGGTATGCTGTTCATAATCCATTGTGTTCAATGTGCATACTTCAGGCCTTCATACTATTACTCTTATATCCACCTGTTCCTAGAAGGCCACTCTGTTGCCTACTGTAGCCTACAGTCAATGAATACTTATGCATTGTCAAATATTGTAAGACAGTGGAAGGTTTCCTGCCTAGCTAAAATTTATACAGTACATGTATATCATTAGTCCCCAAAAGCATGCACCTTTCAGGCTAATTTAATGGCTTTATAAACTCAATGACCAACACAATTTTACCTCCAATTTGTTGGAGATAAGCAGGTCTAGATTTGAATGCTGTGCTACTGCTAAGTCATGGAGGCAGAAAAACAAGAATAAAATGTAATAAGTGAAATAAGGAATCAGAAGTGTCCTCATGTTACAAAGCACCCAATAATACTATACTCTGTTTTCTACAGAGCAGATGTCATGCAGTTATTAGAAATAACTGGCATGGAGGCTGGGAAACTAGAGCCCTTTCTGCAGTGGGCCTTATTCTGGACTGTTCCTCAGAAACAGTCCGCCATCTACATGCTGCTGCAGAACATGGCAGGCCCCTGTGGCCTATCATGGTCTGTACCAGCATGCAAACAGCAAGTCCCTATTCTGAAATATAATCCAGAATAAGATCCAGTTTATGCCTTAAGCCACCTGTAAAGGTCTGCGCCTGACTTTGGGTCAGTATGTGTCCCTTAGCCTAATTGTGAGCGGGAAAAGAACAGCATGCTCAGAATTCCTTATCACAAAGGCAGAATGCAGATCAAAAGAATGCATTTAGTAAATTAATTGTTCTATTCAGGGCTCCCAAAACTCTCTCCCCCCTCTGCCTAGGAACTGACCTTACCTGTACTTCTGATAGCTGCATCTTGTGTGCCAATTTGCGTCTCTCGGCAGCCCCAAGGTACTTGTGGCGCTTGAAGGAGCTCTCCAGGGTGCTGATCTGTTCCAGACTGAAGGCTGTGCGCAGGCGCCGGCTGCTTGTGCTTCTGCTGCCGCTGTCTTCCTGGGTCTGGCTTTCGGAAAGACTTCCTTCTCCATCGGAGCCACATTCCGGAGGACTCCGTGCCCTTATGGGTGCAGCAAATGCTGTTGGCAGAAAGAAGAGCAAATACAAGATTTGTCGGCTGTGTCCCTCCTCTGCAGAAAGACAGCCTGTACTCAAGTCGCCCCGCCCCCCCCCCCCCCATGATGGGAAGGAAGTTCACAGAACCCTTGAACGATTTTAGAGGCTTTTATTCAGAAGCACCGTCGCGTTAAATGAAACTTACTCCACCTAAGCGTGCCCGGGATTGCAGAATTGCTGGGTCCCAGTAACGGCTTCAATATAATGTTAACACAAACAGTAAGAAGTGACACCAAGCAGAGCTGCAGTCCCGGCGACGTCATGCAAAATTCGATTTCTCTCCCTCAATATTTTTCTCTTGTCCAATTTAAGTTGGAGTGCCTGATTTTCCTAGGCAGTTTCCCATTCAAGTAATGATCAGGCCCGACTATTCTCCTGCATCTTCAGTTCGGTCTCCCTACAAAAGCAGACTGTAAGCATATAGCATGCACGTGGAACCTAAACTCCTAAGACAAGACTGCAACGGATAAATAAGGAAAGAAAGAAAATTCATTTTTAGGATAAGAAATCGGGGGCTGCAGGGCATTTGCTCCGTGGTCAGAAAACTGACAAACACCAAGACTTCCATTCCTGTATCATTCATAGACGCGCGTGTTTCCTGTCTTCCATTTGAAGTGAGGGGGTGGGGGGCAGGAAAACGATTCCCAGTGAGATAGGCGTTTTGAATTGAAACCTACCATTTAAAGGGCCCGAGGGGGAGGGAGGGAGAGCGAGAAAGAGGGAAAGAGAAGAGAGGGAGAGGGCAAGGAAAGGGAAAGGTGGGAAGGAAAGAGGGAAGGGAGAAAGAGGAAGGCAGATGTACCTGGCGAAGTGGACGAAGAGGCGCCCAGATCGTTCCGGAAGACAGGGAGATGTTCAGACGCTTGAGTTCTGGAAATGACCTTCTCCCTTGCTGGGCTTTTTCCTGTCTCTTCGGGCTTAAAGTCGGACGAAGTATTTCCCTGCTGAATCTCAACGTCCTCGAGACAAGAAGGGCGCCCGGCCTGGTTGCCTTCGACGGCAGTCCGATTAGGCTTGCTCGCCTGGCTGCTCTGCGAGAGCCATTCCACCGAGAACGGAGCCTTGGTCATTGCGCCTGGTTGTCCCCCTTTGAGCAGGTCGGTCCCCTCTCCAGTCCAGCCCCAACGTGGGATGCGATGCGAGGGATCCTCAAGCCCCGACGGCGATCTACTTCGAAGGTGCCCAAGTAGAGCTTCTGTTATAAGCAGCGCCCCCGGCCCCGCCCCGCCCCAGCGAACTGCCGCTGGTGTAAACAAGGACATCAAAGGGCAGATAAGTGCCGCCTAATTATCATCTGGGCCTCCCCGACAAAAGAGGCAGTTCACACATTTTTCCAAAGACCTCGCGGGGCTGGCTCCACGGTGTCTGCGATGGGTCGGTTGACTCTGTGGCAAGCGATTTACAGGACCTTTGTCGGCCCATGTAAATGGCCCTGGCTGCATGGCAGGGGATCTTCAAAGAGCCACCAGGAATTTAAATAACCCGGGCTGAAGAAATGTGTGGTGAAGGCCATTCTGGTCAAGTCTCCCTTGACGAGGGCGGACCAGGACCAAGAGAAGGCGGGGAGGGGGGATGGCGGGAAGGGGGGGGCATTGATCCGTTTATGGCAGACAGTGGAGTAGGGGGAATGACAGAGGTCAGTTCCATTGGTATGTTTCCTCAAAAAGCCACAAGGTCAAGAATCGCTTCCAGCAGACTGGGGAACATTCAGCCACCTTGTGGCCTGTCTGCTGTTGCTGCATCAGAGTCAGTGTCTACCTCAGCACATCAACCCAGAGACCCCTCTAGCATTGCTAATCCACGACCATTTCCCACCCACCCCCTCCACTGTAGAAGGGGAGACTTTCTGCCAAGAGTCCTGAGCCACACAAGCAACTGTTCCCTCATTGAGTATCTTATCATTGCTCAATTGGTAGGGATAATTTATGGTGATGGATCAATTAAAATAGTAATTTTATCTCCCTTGCCCTCCCCTTGCCATAGAACCCATCAATTCCCCTCCCTGTTTTATTCTTTTAAAAAAAACAGACTCTAAGATTGATTGGATTAGACAGTAATGGCTGTCCTGGGCTCAAAGTCATGCCAGAGAGACCAAATCACTGGTAGTACTAAGCCCAGCACAGCAGCAAAATAAGTCATCAGAAAAGGCCATAAACACTGGAAAACCCAACTGGATCTAAGTTTGAAAGAATGCTATGAGACAATTTGGAATCTGACTTTGAGTGAATTTATTACTGCAGGTGTGATGGAATCCCGCATATATTTTATACAGTTTGGAAACCTCTCATCAATCTTGTAAAAGCTGCTAATTTTTCTTCTCAACAATTTCTTCCTCGTTGTTTCACCAGCCACACGATCCTTTGACATCCCTCCCTTCGTTTCTTATGCAGTCCCATTTATGTAGGCTAGTTTCTGTCATGCATTTCATCCCATGTGGATGTGCCCCGTGATGTTATTTAGATGTTTATTACTCATTTGTTACTTATCCCTTGTTTATTCCTATTATCACATTCTAATTTATAAATATATCTTTCTGATTGTTACAAAAGGCCATAAATGGTGTCGATATGAATGTGTAAATTAAACAGTGGTCCATCTGGAAAATGACCCATTACCCACTCTACCATGTATCTGTTGCTTTGACGTTCATTCATTCTTCCATACAGCTTCCACATTCTTCCTCTCCTTCGCCTTTTTATCTTCACAACAGCCTGTTTGGATGGAGAGGCACTCAGTGTGCCTCTATGGCTGAGTGGGTATTTGGACCCAGGGATCAATAAGTTCTACTTTGATACACTAGCCAGTACACAACACTGGCTCCTTGGGCCAATGGATTTCCTTAAAGAGAAGTGCCTGTCAAGTAATGTTACATGTTCTAGGATTACCAAGGATAAATGTCTCCTTAATATTTGCTTGCCTACTTATCTATTGCTTCAGTTGCCAAAGCATAATTAATCAATGCTAAGTGATTCTTAGCAGGAGAAAATATTCAATTGTGTTATCTCAGCAAGCAAAGTAATGCCTTGCTGAGTCTATTCAAGGCCTGCTCATGAATACATCTTCTTTGACATTGTTATATTTATTATTATTCAAGAAAAGAAAATGGTGATGATGCAGCAGGTCCACCAGAAATCACATAGCAGACTAAAGGCAAAAATAATATACTTTCGATTAATCCTGTGAGAGATGAAAAAGGGAAGTTAAAGAGGCATAAATCCAGTTCCTTTGATCAAGCCATTTACTGACTTCATGCCTAGCCTAAAGACTCTGATGCTTATACTGTTGCCAAGTGCATTGATCCTGAAACTATCTCCATTTAGTATCCAGGAAGGTCCCAGTTTAGAGATGTGGCATGTAGAAGGCAGGTCAGTCCCTCTACAGAAGAAGAAGAAGAGGGGGTGCCAGCTTCTAAGTTTACTGACAGTTAGGAACTAAGGTTCTTGGCCTTGGAGCCCTGTGAAACCCATTGGGCAGCACAATTTGGTGCATTTCTGGAATGGGTTCCCTTGCTAAACCAAAACAGAGAGGTGTGCTCCCTTCCATTCCAGACAGCCCTGGACATCCAAAGTGGCCCAAGCAGGTGATGGGGGCTCTCTCTTCATTCCGGTGTTGGAAGACAGGACCCAGAAGAGGCCCAAACTATGGACCAATGGAGAAAGGGCCAAATTTATTTCAGAGGCACCTACTTTTCTCTCTGAGTGACTGAAATGGTCTTCAAGGCATTGGGGGTGGCGGATTCCTGAAGATTCTACCAATTTTGTCAGTGACTAGCAGCAGAAGGAAATACCGGCAAAGTTAACTGTGGTTTTACAGTCTCCTGCAGCCCAATGAGAGTGAGCTACCTTTTCCTGCTATGTGTGCCTTACTGATTCATGGGCCCCCACTCACTCACATTCACAGTTCACTGCTGACATGTGCATCTAGGTGGTAATGTGGAAAGATTGGAATAGAAAATGCTATAGTCAGTAGTTGTCAGGTACCATCAAAAGGGTGGGCAACTCCTGGTTAACTTAATGGGCACCTCTGTAGGCATCTCTATGCAGTTTTCTTGGAAAAGATACAGAAGTGGTTTGCCATTGCCTACTTCTACGGAGAGGCTGGGGATCAAGCAGGCAACCCTCTGCTTTCCAGGCTGCTTGCGCTACAACTGAGTTACAGCCCAATGTGTTTTTTGCCTACCCATTTCCTTACAAAAGCGTTCATCTCACGCCTCTAACGTCTGTTGCCAGATGCTCCATTACCCATGGATTCTAAATCTTCTGCCAGGATCCCATCAACAAACCTCCCATATATGTTTGGACACAGGAAAGCAAAGGCTTTTGGGCTGAAAGGTGGTGGTGAGTTCTAAGGCAGAGGGTAGTGGGGACTGAAAGAAGTGGGCAATGCCAAATGGCAGACCAGGGAAACAGGACACACTGATAGAAGAGCAGGACTTCCTCCTCCTCTTATGGTGCCTTCCCCCTCTGTTCAGGTCACTGCGACTGTTTGGATGTGTATGTGCCATTGTTGTCACAAATGGTTGTAAAATTGTCCATAATACATCACTGCCAGCAGCCTTCAAGCTAATCTGGGCTGTGGTCATTTAACTGGCCTTCTCCATTAAGGTCCAGGTGGGCCAGTACTGCTAAGCTGGCTAGGAAGGGGCTCTGTGTACATACAGCCTTGGTCAGGTTGCCAAAAACTTGAACTTGAGGGACAGGACCTTACCCAAAGCAGCCTCCTATGCCACAGATAGATGGCAATTGCTGTTGCAGTATCCATGTCTTGTCCCAAATTGGAAAAACTGGCAGTTCTGGGTTCCTACCATCCAGCCCAGCTGCAAAAAGACTACATCAAGATTTAATACAATGGCTGTGGCAAACTGGCAAGGTACCCTCCCCCCAATAAAAGCCCTAACCCTGTGTCCCTGAAATGGATTTATTGACTCTCCTTTCCTCTCAGCAAAAGAGAGCTTTGCTCTGATTTGCATTTTACACTGTGGATCGCAGCTTCACACCTTTGCTGCCTGAACAATAAAGACAGACTAGACAGATGAAAAGTTTGCTCAGGGCTCCCTATCTGTCATGCATCTGGGCGGCAAGGAATTTCCCCTGGGGCCTCTGTAATCAGGGTTAAGTGGGTTCGTGAATATTGCTTAGGGCTTGCTGGGAAAAGATAAGTTTCCCTTGTCTGGCAGCAACACTTGGGAGCTGTTATGCCCTGAGGTTAATGGCATTTCACCTCCTTCTTTTCCCTTCTCCTTCCCATTCCAATATGTCACAAATTGCATTTTCTGGAGAAATATCCTTTAAAGGCCATTTTCTGAAGCATTCACACACTCCATCTGTCTCGCCAGTGTGAACAATCCATTCAAATGTGTTTTCTGATTCCTATCTATTATTCTTCAAGATGAGAAAAGGAATATAGTACAGGATATATATGTGTGTGTGTTTTGAAGTGGTTTATGACGGGTATATATGGTATATATGCAGTATATAAATCATTTGCAAAAACAGTTAATGAATATACAAAGCAGGAATGGAAGAAGTCTGACGAAACAGAAGACTTCGGGTATGAAGAAAGCATTAGAAAGCCAGCGGTACCTAATGGATCAAGCACAGAATTACAAGTAGATCTGCTGTTTGTAAAATGGATTCTGGGTCAAGGTTGGACCCTGCAGCTCACGGCACATTAGGCAAACACAGGATTGCCTAAGTGAGCTCATATTTTTTGGCTGCCAATGTGGCGCCTTTCCTTTTTGCTCTTGAACTTACCTTAGGTAATATTTCACCCAGAGTCACTCCCTGTTTACATTTCCCATAAATTAATTGCACACCCATCATCAGTAGAGCAAGCTAGGGCATTAATCTTTGTCCCGGTGACTTAGGGGAAGTTTTTATTCTGACTTTCTGGAAGGGTTGATTGGTCCGGGATGGCTGTCTTATTCCAGAGAGGAGATAACCATCCTACTCCACAGCACACCACAGAATGAAAAGATACTAAACAGAATTCACACCAGTTATTACAACAGGCTGAAGATGTTCTCAGCAGACATGTTCACTTCCAAAGATGCATAAACACAGATAGGAACCTGAGCACAATTTACAACAAAATTAAACAAACTTAAGCCTTGTTTAGTTGAAGGAAATGTGAGTTTGTATTAACCTGCTGTTTGCACAAGACTAATATGTCACTACAAAATCAAAGCAGAAAGGACTGTTTGGAAAATGTTAAGTTGTCATGAAATCAAGTTGCTGCTCTGTCAGCAAATACTAATCCATATTAGTTTTTTAATAAGTAGAAAGGTCAGAGAGAAAAGATTTCCTTTAATTTTTATGTTGCAGCATAGGAATCCTGTGTTCCAGAAACCCCATCAAGACAAGCTTTGAAACTTCTCACATTCCAGCCTGACCTTTTCACCTAATCTGACCGGAAGTTACAATATTCCTGATAACACCTTCCAAGATTAATTTGCATCTAATTTATCCACAGTAAGAAGGAGCAGCACATATCAGATTTCTCTGCATGCATAGAAAGGCAAAATAAGAACAGTTCAATATAATTCATGTTGGCAGGTTCAGGCTGGTTACTCCTTTGTAGCATCCTTATCAGTCTTTTCTGTTTCTGCAAACACACTGACTTCATTCATTCCTTACAAGACTATTAGATTTGCTGTGTGTCATGACCTCCTAACAGAACGCCCAATGCCTGCCCTCCTAAGAGTAGCTGGACACTGTTAGGTTGCTGGAAGTGTGCAATGGGCCGAGGGAGTACTACAGTCTACAGTATAAGCAAAAACTGGTAGAAAACAGTTAAACAGTAAACCAAAATAGGTTTATTGAAATACACACGAAAGAAAGGCAAAAGGGAATAAATAGTAAGTTCAGGTATTGGGAGGTACTGATCAATTCCCCACCAGAGAAAAGACACAGACAGCTCAGAGCTCACCTTCTTATACCTTTCAGATCCTAGCCTCCCGGTTGGCTGTTGCCACTAGCAACTGAGAGAAACTCCTCCCTCCTGCCATCAAGCCCCGAGGTCCCTGAGCAGGTTTTCCCTCCAATTTGCCAGCAACCAACCAATGCAAAAGGGTCCGGGCAATGTTTCCCGCCCTTTCTGCTATTTGCTAACAAGGCTTGCAAAAGAGGCTTGCAAGGGAGCAAAGATATTACTGCCCTTTGCAGCCTGAACCCTGAAACCGTCACACTGTGGCATTAACATTCATGGTACAGAGCCACTATCATGTCCAATCCTAGATTATCCTACCCCAAATTCAAAACTCATGCCTATAACTCTAAATTAACTCATTTGAGAACAGATCACCTTACACTTAAGTTTTATTCTTGCTAGAGATGCCTAGCAATAATGAACATAAGGCTTGACTACACTTAAGTTTTCATCCAACAGAGGTAGAAACTTATGGGCAAAGTATCAAGTAATTTTCCTTTCATATTATCTATCCTGGAAAATCCACATTTTGGGTTACATAATGCAGAAAAGAAATGATCTTGCTGGTATGTTCTCTCATTCTGCAGATGGATTAAAATTTACGATATACCTGGGCCCATAAAAAACCAGAGACTCTGCCAAACTGCAGGGGATTTGGAAAATATAGTGCCATTATGGTGCTACAATGGTGGAGTTGCTGCATGTGTCTGTGGCAATCCCACCACAGCGCTACTAGATGTGCCCTAAAACCCACAAAAAACTCTTGCTGGGAAACCCAGCACTGGTCTTGGGTTTTTCAGCAGTAGCACTTTTTCTTACCTTGGGGATTGAGTGGCCATCATAGCTCCATTCACCGCATATGTGTGGAGGCTAAAATAGATGGCTGCACATGTATGGTGGTGGGTATATGTGCTTCCAGGTGTTTGGCACTGGCTGAATATCTGAGGCCAATTCACACTTTCCCTGCTAGTATATGCAGGGGTAGCTTCTGGGAAGCACCATCTGCTCTTGCAGGAGGCGCTTCCACACCAGAAACATTTCCAGCTATACCAGAATCCCAGTAGCTACTAGCAATGGCGCACAAAATTGTGCACCACATGTGTCCACAACCTTCCTTGTTCTGGCCAGACACGGATCCAGACCCAAATCTTTTCTGTTTGGATTTCCAATCCAATTTTTTTCTTCCATTTATAACAAGTTTCCATGGTCACTTTAAATAAATTTATCCATTCTTTCCTTTTTTTGTAGTTTGTTCACACATTAGCAATTTATTTTCCACTTTATTGATAATTTCCTCAAGCTTACACCTTTTTGTTATTATTGTACTCTAATACTTTAATTGAAATGCTTCTTTGTGCCTCTCAAGTATTGGTATACCCCACCCTCCTTTCTTTTTGGGAGTATTTAACCACTCAGACTGTCACTGACTTTCAGCTTGCCACCTTCAACGCTGTTTCAAAGACCACCGGAATATAAAAATAAATGAAAATAAATTTAGGATCAGATTTCAAAGTGATTTCTTGTAGTTGGATTTTTAGTTGTTAATAATCTGTGACTGATGAAAAATGTAGGATCAGGTTTTAAAGAGTCACTTCTAGCTTGTGGATTTTTAGTCATTAATAGTCTGTTATTGTTGGCGTACTCCTTGGCTTTTCTCATGAGGGTCTTTTAACAAAGGAAATGACTGTAATTCAGTAGTAGAACATCTGCTTCCCTTGGAAGGACCCAGATTCAATTTCCATTATCTCCTCAGAAGACAAGTGTAGATCACTTCTCTATTAATGCCAAGAAAACTGCACAATTTTTTTTTTGTCACTGTGGGGCATCAGGATAGACTTCTGACTACATGGGCTAATTGATGCAGTTTTCTTGGCAGATGCTGAGGTCATTTGCCATTACCTTCTTGCAGTCCTCTATGATCATTCCTTCAAAAACCTTTCCAAAGTTCAAGAATACAATGCTTACTCAGTTTCCACTGTCCTGAGGCTAATGTCTTTACCCCCTAAATATGTACATGCTGCTGGTCTTCCACTCCCATTTAGGGATGTGTACAAATGTTCTAAACATTCAAAATTTGAATTCGAATAGAATGTCTTCACCTTTGAATGTAAACATTTGAATGAATTTTCAATGTTCCAAAACATTTGTTCAAATCATTTGAATGTACAGATACATATGTATTACATATGTTTCTGTATGAATATCTTATGTATCAATGCATTTGCGCTTATAGTACAGAATGAAAACAAGTTGCGTAGGCAATAAAACGGGATGCATACGAAATGTGTAATTCAAATTGAATCAAATGTTTTGACATTCAATTTGACTCAAATTCGAACGCAAAAAAACCATTCGTGCACATGCCTACTCCCGTTAAACATCAGCTGTGTCCAGATTAGCGGAATAAAATGCAGCTTACTTGCTGAAAAGCCACCATGCACCGTCTGGATTCAAGCAGCCTCCCTGCAGCTTTCGCAGAGAAACCTGCGATACTTCTGTGGCATGCATGGTGAGGTGCACATCACGTGGGATGGGGCAGCCAATGGGGGCCGAGCTGCGGGATCAGCTATCATTCGCTGTTTTTGCTGTCCTGTCCAGACTGGCGGGAACATTCAAATTTACCTGATACTGCAGAGCGAGTGCTCATCATTCCACAGTAGGTAAATTCAAAGTAGTGGCAGCACGGTATTGGGCATCAGGTGTGAGTCCACGCCCTGACTGCGCATCAGACTGCGCAGTATTCCCAAGTCTGGACACACCCTTAGATGAACCATATGTAAGCATGGCTTGGACAACAAAACCACCAAATAAAGAGTCTGAATACTTCTTTTGGTGTGGTAGCAATACCTCCACACAAAACTTCAAGACAGGGAGGGCATCTTTTTTGGCATTACAAATGAAGTTATTTGTGTTATTGTTTCATTAGAAATCTTTCATATATATATATATATAAACAGGGAGGGCAAAGGGATAAAGGACAGAGGAACAATGCTGTAAAACTTGGCAGCTGAAGAATATTATATATTTAGACTATTAATAAGCAGAGCATTGTTAAAACAGTAGAGATTTCATTTCTTTCTTCCTACTGGAGGAATTATTCCAACAATGACATAGGATATTCTTTTGTTTTGCTTCCTGTATTTTTATTTTGGGAAGTTAAAAAAAAAGAGACTGAGTTGTGTTCCATTAAAAAAAGATTGGGGGGCATACGCTTTTGTGGAATGTGTATGTTCCTGTATCTGTAATTCTTTATAAAATTTCCACAATATGTATACATGCATGTGATCAAAGATCCTTTGAATTTGTCCCTGATCAAAAACTGTAGAGGCTCTCCAGTGCCACCTTGTGGAAGGCTATACAATGACAAAGTACAACGAAGAAAAAGTTTTCCAGTTTCTTCTTCGCCTGGGCACAGTGAACTCCAATAATATTGCTTCTTTGGTGGTAGAAAGGCACTGGTTGCTATGGTTCCTCTGTTCAGTTCTTAGTGTGACTGGCCAAAGCATGAAACAAGAAAGGTTGCTGAATTACAGCTCCCATGAATCCCAGCCACTTCTGCCAAATGCAAAGAATGACAGTGCTATAGTCCAACTGAAAGGGCGAAGCTATGCCAGTCCCAGAAGTACAGTAAATGAGCATCATTATACTAGGGCTTGAGGTACAGCAAACACTATCAGTACAACCTTATAGTACCACAGACTGAAGCTTCATCCAGCCAGCATTGACTTATTCCACATTATTACAATTATCCAGAATAAAGCACATTCAGACACAATTTATTCCAAATTATCCATGCATTATTCTGGATTACCCAAATAATGCAGATTAAGTAATTTCTGTCTTGATGAATCTTGAGTTCGTTGTTTTCAAGTTTCATTTTAAAACGAAGCAGGCACTCCAAACTCTTTGCCCTGGCCTTTGGCTAAATAACGAAACAGCTTTTCCTCCCCACATTCAGGCACTGCTATGGTTTTAATATGTTAATTTTATACTTGGTTTTTAACACTGTAACCCTCCCTGAGACCTTTGGGTATAGAGCAGGATAGAAATTCAAATAAATAAATAAATACATTGTACAAGAAGAATCCTGAGCAGCACAAGGTGGTTGAATCTAAATAGAACAGTCACACAAATAAATAAACTTATTTATTTTCATAACATAAAAACAATACATAATTTTGAAAATGGAAACTTATTGACTGTTTCACACAAGAGGAAAACATAAAAGCATAAGTATGTTAATTTTAGATTAGCAAGAACAGGCTTCTATATAAGACTTTCAAAGAAAATTTAAATACTGTTACACTGGTATCAAACAACGTGGTTTTAGTCATCTGAAAATACAGTGTTCCAAGCAAAATAAAAATGTTACTTGTATATAAATTAAGAGTGGCTTGAAGCCACTTATGCATTACATTTGTATATATCTGCCTGTGAAGAATGTTATAATTAATTGAAATACTACATAAAACGAATTATTAAGAACATTTGAGACTTTTAAAACACTTCTTGGTCCTTACTGCACTGAAAGGTCATGATCTGAATCATGGCACAGCATGGTCTGGAACAATGTGGTCTCCACGGCACAGATCCAGACCGGTGTGAGATTTGGGAGTAGCCTCTGAGGTGCTAGGATCCTTCATTTTCAGTCTCAGAACCATTGGGAGACCCACTGTGCTGGTGAACGTTGGTGAAATGGGTCCCCTAGTAGTCTTGAACATGGAGATGTGGCTTCTGCATGCCTGTGTGTTTTTGACCAGGATCACTGGTTCACAGGTTGAAACAGGTTTATCAATAAACACGATCAGGGCCTTCCTGAGTGGGATTATGATCCATCCAGCATGAATGGAATGTACCAGTAAAGGGCATGGGCTCCCTTGGACTGGGCCACAGTGCAGATGGGAGACCCAAGGTGGGGGGAGGAGGGGGAGGAGGAGAAGAAGAAGAAGTTGGCTTTTCTACCCCACTTTGCTCACCCATTTAATGGGATTCAAAGTGGCTGACAAAGCTTTCTGTTCTTCTCCCCACACCTGACACCCTGTGAGGTAGGTGGGGCTATGAGAGCTCAGAAGACACTAGGTAAACACTAGGATGATGTATGAAAACAGGTGAGAAATTAACTGAATCTCACATAAATGCACTTCTACAAATTTAGTTCACACAAGATGAAAATATGCTCAAGGACTGCAAAATGAAACAGACGGACGTTCATATGTAAACGAATGAAAGAATCAGCTGTGTAAACTGAGCAAGACCATATGAGATTAAGTAACAAGAAACACTATATTAAAAAAAAAACCTGTGCTTCCAAATTACTCCAAGTTTGGGTACAGTTTTTATTCTCCATAAACCAGCTGAAAAGGGACGAAGCTCAAGATTTCCCTCCTTATAATAATGAGTTTCTCTGGGAGCTTGTCTGCACTGACTTTTTGGATCTGCTTATGTTCTTAGAATGGGATTTTTTATTTATTTTATATTTCAATTTATATGCCGCCCCATACCCGAGGGTCTCTGGGCGGCTCACAACATTTAAAACAGATGTATAAAAACAGTATCAAAAATAAAACAAATTTAAAAATACAGTTTTAAAAGTACAAAACAGTTAAAAACATCAGCAGTTTTCAGTGAGGGGAAGTGTGGGGAACATTTAACCAAAGGCCTGTGTGAATAGGAACGTTTTCACCGCCTTCCTGAATAAGAACAGAGAAGGGGCCTGACGCACCTCAAGGGGGAGACCATTCCACAGCCTGGGGGCCACCACCGAGAAGGCCCTCTCCCGGGTACCCACCCGCCTAACTAAAGAAGGCAGAGGGATCACCAGAAGGGCCTCCCCTCCAGATCTTAGAACACGGGCAGGTCGATATGGGAGAAGGCGCTCCTTTAGATATCTGGGACCCAAGTCATTTAGGGCTTTATAAGTTAAAGTTAGCACCTTGAATTGGGCTCGGTAGTGAATTGGCAGCCAGTGCAGTTCTTTTAGAACCGGCGTAATATGCGACCGGCTAGATGTTCCTGTCAGCATTCTAGCGGCTGCATTTTGCACCAGCTGCAACTTCCGAACCGTCTTCAAGGGCAGCCCCATGTAGAGCGCGTTACAATAGTCCAGCCTGGAGGTTACCAGAGCGTGGATAACTGTGGCCAGGTCATCTCTGTCCAAAAAAGGTTTCAGTTGACGCACTAGCCGTAGTTGGGAGTAGGCACTCCTGGCCACGGCCTCCACCTGAGCTTCAAGTGTTAGCGCAGAGTCCAGGAGTACCCCCAAATTTCGCACCTGTCCCTTCCCGGATATTGCAACCCCGTCAAGGACAGGGTATCTCCCAACTACTTGGACCCGAGAGCCTGTAACGCACAGCACCTCTGTCTTATCTGGATTCAGTTTCAATTTATTGGCCCTCATCCAGCCCATTACCGCCTCCAAGCACCTGTCAAGCACTTCAACCACCTCTCCTGATTCAGATGGCACAGAGAGATAGAGCTGGGTATCATCTGCATATTGATGACACCTCACTCCAAAACTCCTGATGATCTCTCCCAGCGGCTTCATGTAGATATTAAATAACATGGGAGATAAGATTGACCCCTGGGGAACCCCACAAGTGAGTTCCCAGGGTGTCGATTCCATCTCTCCCATCACCACTATCTGAGATCGGCTCTGGAGATAGGAGTGGAACCAATGCCAAGCACTGCCTCCAATTCCTAAACTCCGTAGCCTCTCCAGAAGGATACCGTGGTCAATGGTATCGAAAGCCGCTGAGAGGTCCAGGAGAATCAGCAGGGTAGCAGGTCCAGGAGAACCAGCAGGGATTCTATTTAGCAAGGAAGCCTAGCTATGGCCTTATAGAGGTAGGTACATAACCTTGCAAAAATACCCATCTTCTGAGTAGTGTAGCTTTTGGAAATTCATCCACTTCCACAGCTGCCCCCCAGAAAACCCTGATCTCTATTATATATATATTTAAAACTTAGGATGTTTCCGCACTGGCTGCAAAACCACATTAAAAACACATACAAGACACATAGAAAATTTACCTTCTGCACTGATCTGGGACCCTTCCAGGCTTCCGCACACCTGCATGCAAGACCCATTCTTAATGGGGTCTCACCGCCAAAAACTCCAGCCTCTGTGAAGGCCTGGAAAATTAGGTCTTCAATTTGTCCACTCACCTCGATCTGTTTGGAAGCAGGACTCTTCTGCACATGGAGAGGCGAGGGGACGGATGTGATGGTGGCCGCCATCTTGGGAATGGCAGAAGTAGGCAGGTCTGCCTCCAGAGCCCCTCTCCCACACACCGTGTGCAAGCGGAAACGCACGGTGACTGGCGGCTGAATGCTCCAGTCAAACAGCTCTGGGGGCAGCGCTGGCAGTGCGGGAAGCCGGCTGCCTTTTGGAATGGATGCTGCAGCCTCCGCACAGCACCCAGAGGATCCGGCCCTCAGGATCTGTCCTCCACGCATGTGTGCAGATGCACAAGGCCTCTTCGGATCCGTCCCTATTTTGGGAAACAGATTTTCTTTAATCCGTTTTTCGGCAGCCAGGGTGGAAACACCCTTAGTAGTCGTACCTGGTAGATCTTTACTTCAGATCCTGGGATGTTACTTGAAAGGGATGACATACATACCCAAGCCAGTTCCTGAAGATTTCTGGCCTTGGAGCCCCCAGGAGCCCAAATAAGTGGCACACCTTGCTGTGGAGCTAAAATGGATCCCCCATGATCCTAGTATGCTAGTAGATCTCTTTAATGTAGTTTACTACTATCCCACTAAAGTGGACCAATAGGCCACACAGAGCCTCCTGATAGGGATCATATTCTGTTCTTAGCAGATGGAGCTTATTAACAGCGCTGGAGCCTGTCCAGTCCCCACTAAGGTGCAAATAAAAGGGGACCATGAAAGAGGATCATGATCTGGAGTAGGTGTAAGTGCTGTCCTAAGAGAAGAAGAGTAGGGTGTTAGGCTACAGGGCAAGGTTCTTATCTTTTCAGATCTGAATTTTCCAGAAGTAACTAAGCCCGAGAGGCTGTGATCTAGCCCTGTAATATACGATGATCTCTCAGAGTAGCCTTAAAAATTTAGAGGGATTCTATAGGTGCTTGAGTTTAGGACTGAGCTAATATGTTGCTGCCAGCACTTTGTTGCATGATGTGCTGTCTATCAGTGTGCAAAAGTATGATCTCTGCATCCTCTGAGGACTTCCACGGTGCTGTTCTCTTACTGTTCAGATCTGGACCCTTCGAGGACCCCCATCATGCCATTCTGGCATCATGCAGCTCCTGCCATGAAAAGAGTCCATGTCTTGCGTTTCATAACATACTATTGCCCTGCTACTGCTAAAGGAGCAAACTTAAAATAAAATGAGTTCCGTTTGAAAGACTATAATCAAGATTTATTTTAAATCTTATGGACAGATTATCTTTTCTCCCTCCCCTCATCTTCCTCATCATTTCTTTTTCATTTAGGATGTTCACCTTGTAATCCAAGAGTTTTGGTTCATACATTTAAGAAAATATAAATGTCAAATTATAACAAAAATCATAATCTGATCATAACCTGATGATTCATTAAGATAGGATGCAAATCTAGATTTCACGTTCAGAAAACCACACACAAAACAAACGTATAAAAGTGTAACAATATGGCATGTAACTTTGACAGGTTCATCCAACGGCATTGGGCTTTTTAAAAACTAAACAACACAGAAAATAAATTTCACCCTTTTGCAATTTTCTTTTAAGCAGAAAAAAATATGTTTTCAATTGGAAATGATAAACTTCTGGATTTTAAAAGTTTTTAGTTCAAATGTTTTTAAATACAAAGCAAGCGATTATTGAAACATTGACTTCATCTTGTGCAACGTGTTCTGGATTTTTCGGGACCGTTTTTCTGTGGGTATCTGATGAAAGTTGGTGCAATTGTCAGCTGCTAAGGCGGAGATGTCTGCCTCACTAAAAGAGGCTATTCTTTGTCTTAAAAGAGATTGCAGTTGGTGATCCGGAGGGAATATGTAGGGGTTTTCTTGAAAGGCATGGACTTGGCTCACGACCTTTGCAATGTTTCTTAAAACAGAGAGAGATGTTCAGTTGAGTTTTACAGCTGATAAATTATGGGAACTATTCAGCATATTGGCACCTGGTGGATGGCACAAAGGTATTCTTATTTTGTTACAGCATGTCATGTATTCACGTGAAGAAAATCATTTTCAAAATATCAAATACACAGCTTGCATTTCCGCTTTTATGTCCACCATCAAAAATACAAAATGGACTGCCACAGATTTTTAATACATACTGTTATTGTTTTAATATGTTGGATTTTAAATGTTAGTACCCGTCCTGAGACCTCCAGGTATAGGGTTGGATAGATAGACAGATGACAGACGGACAGATCATATAGTCTTGAAAATCAGTAACTGCGGTTAAGTAGCTTACCTAAGTTTAGTCCACTTATACATGCCATTTCTCATTGTAAACCCTCCGGTTTCCAGCTGTTGTACGTGCATTGTGAGTACATGGGCTGATGGGATGGTTGGTGAAGTCTTAAACCTTTCTCCTTCCATTAAACACAAGCAGTCACTTTTTAAAAACACCTGGTATAATTTACATAGAGACAGGCCATAACATGATAGAAAGAGAAACTTTGAAAGCAGAAAAAGCTTTGCTTTAATGTATTGTAAAAAACAATTCAACATATCAGGCATTATAACAACAACATGCAAGGAGAAATACGTAAACTAGCTCAGTAAAGGGAATAATGCATTTATTCAAAGACTGGTGGATTTAGCCCAGGGAAATTATTTTAACACCAGGCATCAACTTTGCGGAATATAAAGCAATCTTGTAATTATTCTTTCCTTTCCATTCCCCCTGCTTCAGTTTTCTTGAAGGCATTCTAAGAAAAAGAAGTCTTCAAGACTTTTGATAAACTCAGTTACAGAGCTGGCCAATCTATGGCATGCCAGATGTTACTGAACTACAGCTCCCATGAGTCCTAGCCAATCTGGGCAACAGCAAAGAATGACAAGAACTGTAGTTCAGCAATCATCTTGGCCAGCTCTGATTTAAAGAAAGGTATTCCAACAGGTTACTTCTGCCCAGGGAAGCAAAACATTATCTCCAGTGGATGCAATTCAACAGAATACTGCTAAGTGTATTACTGGAGTGGTGGCACATCTGGAAAACATTTTAGAAGGCAAATCAGCCATCACTACAACACATAAGGGTTTTTGGATACCAAAGTCTGGGGACCATGGACTGCTTTCACACTTGGCTTCCGTTGGACGGGAAGAGCAAGTTAGCAACTAACATCTACTAGTGTCCACACTTAGGAATGCTAGTACACACTAGACTAACTCCCAAGTGCCCAGAGACATACCAGTGTCCAGACATGTGTCTGACTGCTGACAGAGCACCGCCATCTTGATTGCAGTGCCTGGCCCAATTGTGCGTGTGGTGTGAATGCTCACCATCTGGACGCTCCAGGTAAACTTTTAGATAATGGTAGTCTGCACATGGTGCACGATTTTGTGCACCACTACTGGTTTACAATAAGTTAACATCTGGGCAGGCAGGAGGCGTTTCTAGGCTGTAAATGCTTCTTGCAAGTGCAGATGCACCTGCCCAGATGTTAACCTATTGAAAACTACAGGGCCAAGAGCAAAAGCTATGGTCAGGAGACACAACTGTTGCATCGTTTGCAAGTTTCAAATTAAGGTCTGTGTAATAGGAAGCAGTTTTGGCCTTACTGCATGTATCAGACCATCTATTTGATTCTGTACAGATTTTATGTTATTGCTGCTCTTGGGTATGTTTTCTCATCATCTCAGTTGACTGTGTGGAAAAGTAATTAAATACCTCTTCTGCATTCTACTCTTAAAGGAGACTGAATCAAAGCACGGATTCCATCTTTTGCTTTTATACAAGTATTTCTGTGTGTGATCTATTCAAAAATAAATCCCATTGTTAGTTCAATGGGATGTATTCTTAGATAAACGTACAGCCAATTTTAGTTGATTTATTTACCTTTTCAGTTGTATTAAATCTAACCATAGAGAGACCATTGGAAGATACAGAACAGATACGTTTCTTCACCTTTCTGAATTGCTTTACAATTCTTTCTTCAAGTACATAGGGTTTGGGATTTTCTTTAGCAAATTAGTTTGAAGATTAGTTACTTGAAGGAGGCCGCCTCCAGAAAGCAGCTGAATAACCTGCTAGCAAGGTTATTGATCCCCTGCCATCATCCCTTGCTAGCTAGAAAGACCTGGTTGCAACACTGTCTTCATGTGTTTTAAGTTACATACACACCTGGGCATCCAGATTACATTGTTCATGCAAGGGCCCAGGAGAACAAGAAGCACATAGTTTGTGATGCTTTGTATTCTGACTCATGATAAAATTACTGAACTCATTTAACCATCACTGCTTCTAATTTCATTGGTGACTCTAATAACCCTTTAGAATTCACATCAGATACTTTGTATTTTTAACTGTACCTCAACAGCCTTTAGTTCTTCCACTATTTCAGAGACTTTTGAAGGCAGAAATTTCCAAACCTTTGTAGAAGAGGAATGAGTAAAATGTTAGGTTCTTTGGTCTTAGGTTTGGAATACTTCATTTTGATCTGTTCACAATATTGCCATATGAATTGCTAGAAAAATCTATACACTCACAGGCAACTGTCGCACAATGAGGTGTTCCAGACCTCTCAAGATTTGTATTGCAGTAGAAAAATTTCTTTGCTCATAGCAGCATTTTGCAACAAGGAGAAATTTTGATAGCAGGTTTATCTGCACCTGTAGAAAAGTTATATTAAGTATTTTTTTCAAAATGTGTTATTGTTCATGGCTTCCAGTCAGCCACTACATTTTATTTTACAGATACAGGGAACATGATCATTATGAATTCCTGACTGAACCAGATAACTGATGAATAATTCAGCTGCTTGTGTTCATTTAAATGGAGTATACATTAGTGGGTACATCTAAAAGCTGCCTAAAGTATCACATTATATAAATTACTTAAATTAGCAAATCTTGCTAAGCAAAGTCAGTAAATGTGCTGTCATATGCTGCTTCAACAAGTTAACACACTGAAATAAGATACCATGTTATAATGGCTTTCTTCTGTGATGAAACACAACCACACCCAACTTTTCTCTTAAACTGCTGCTTTCTAAATTTTTTGTTTTCTGATAATCAATTAACAGTTATGCGTATTTCTGAGAAGCACTATAGACAAACAAAGCAAGCACAAACAGTTAACAATGCTTCTTTGATTGAGAGACTGAGCAATCGAAATCAATCATGGCTTCTGACTTAAGGTTCTAATGTTATTAAAGTTACACAACACAGAGTTCTCTTTGAAAGCAACTAAACAATATCAAGGTTGTGCTGATAATCAGTGTTAATAATGGAGAACCCCAGGGATTTGGGATAGCTGAAAAGACAGCTAAGAGAGAAAATGAAAGGGTATAAAACAACAGGAGAAATACCAATGTTTTTGTAACCAAAGATCTATTGAAAAAAAAAGTTTTTTAAGTAATTATGTTACAGATTGTGGATAGATGCCTAATAGAGATCCTGGGCAGAAGAGCAATTGAGAACATATTCTCTATCTCTCTGGCATGACCCCAACAAAAACAGTTTCATGGGAGATTCACACATTTGAGATAATTCCTTTTTGAATACTGTGGCCCTTAAAACCCACTGGAGTTATTTGAGAAATTTATTTGGGGAAAGGGAATGCAAGTCACCGATAAACAGAGCCAGATACAAAGAAATATCCAGGTCTGGAAAGTAAATCATGAAATACAGAAATAAAGATTGCAAACCTTAGAGCTGTAGCTTGTGACAATTTCAGCAGCAACCCAAGTGCTAACATTGTCTGCATATTTTAAAAGCTGCAAGAGGTAATCATCATGGACACAGTTTTCCACAAAAAGACTGTTGACGTGAGTAGTTGACAGCTCAGAAGAAGGAAGCCTGTAAAAGACAAGCATCTACAACATTTCACTTCTAAGCTACAAACACAGCAAGGTATACAAATAAGCAGAAGGGGTAAACCTCTGGCTGACAGCTCCTATTACCACAGTGGACAGATGTACCAAACCTTTCCTGCTTCTTCACAAATGCATAGGACTGTCTAGAAATGTATTCTACAGGCCCACTTTATAGTGAAGAACTTTCGTTTCCTCCTGTATTTAAAGTATTTATAACATTTATGTTAATGAAGAGTACTATTCTAAAATGAGTGCTATAATTGTACGAATCTCCTTTGTCCGCAAAAATCTTAAGTTAAATTTTAAATGTTATCCAAAGAATGCTGATCTTTAAATTCTGGTCAACAACAGAGTAAATCTCATATTTCTTATTCTCTGTAATGACTTAAAAAGTGATTGATAAGTTGTCACGATTCCCAGCAGTCCAGTCAGTGCCTGCCCTCCGAAAAGTAGCTGGGCACCAGTAGGATGCTGCGCTCGTGCAATAGGCTGAGTGAGTACTACAGTATATAAGCAAAAACTGTTAGCAAACATTGTAACAGTAAACCAAAACAGGTTTATTGAAATACACACACAAAAGAAAGGTAAAAGGGAGAAACAGTAAGTTCAGGTATTGGTAGATAAATTTCTGAAAGTCTCTTGAAGTAGTGAGCTTCCAACAGCTCTACTAGCTCACAGGAAAATAGGTTGCTCTTTTAAACCCAAGCCCCTCTGCTGCAACTCTGCCACACAGCAGAAGGCTCTGCCCCTCTTTAGCCAGCTCTGCCTAAGCCCCAAGCCCAGCTAAAGAATAGCAACTAATTCCTGGTAACAGCAAAGCCTAGTCCAGTGATGGCCAACCTATGACACACGTGTCACAGGTGACACACCAAGCCCTTTTGGGTGACACACATGGTCACTTGGCACCTGGGCATGTAGTGCTTGCTTGTTCTTGAAGTGTACGAAATACCAACTTTCAACTGAAAATTTAGCAAATGAAATTCAGGAACAAAAGTCACTAATGTAAAGAATTATTCATTTTCGCTTTTAATACGTATATCAAAAATATAACTTTTTTACTAGAGCTAAAAATATCACAAAATTATGGATATTTCTAGAAGTGACACAGCACCCGAGTTAAGCTAGGTTTTCTTGCGAATTTTGACACACCGAGCTCAAAAGGTTAGTCATCACTGGCCTTGTCCATCCTTGCTTGGCTGCAGATCCCAGCCCTTGGTCAATTCTTTAGCAAAGTTCCTTGAGAGCCACAACGCCCCAAGATTGTCTCCTTCAACTCTTGCCCCAAAGAAAAGACCCACTGATCAATTCCCCCTCAGAGAAAAGATCAAGAGAGCTAAGACTCTGCTTATAAATACCAAACAGACCCTACCACTCTGATTGGCTGTTGCTATTGGATACTGAACGAAACCCCTCCTACCTGTCAGTAAAGCCTCCAGGTCTCTGGGCAGCTTTTCCCTCCAATTTGCCAGCAGCCAATCATTGCAAAAGGGCCCGGGCAGAGTTTCCTGCCCTTTCTGCTGTTTGCAAACCAGGGTTTGCAAGGGAAGAAAGCATTGCATTACTGCCCTCTGCCCCCTGCACCCTGAAACCATCAAAAAAGTTGTGGTAATACAAAACACCGAACTTACTTTTGGAGGCACATACTTTTGTCTTTCACACCAAGCAATCTTGAATTTAAAAAGTGCACTGGATGACATTTCTGGAAGATTTCCTAAATGCAGGAAAAAATAATAATACATGTCTTTCCCTGGTCCTTATCTCAGATATTCTATATGGAATGTATGATCAACATTGAGGAAGGCTGCTGATGCATCTTGTGGGCATTCTTCTGGGAAAGTGCCCCAAACACCATTAGTAGACAGCTTTTCCATTCTGCATTCACCACTTTTTGACAAGAGTTGAGGAAGAGAAGTGAAGGAATCTTAAATGGCATTCCATTGCCCCACTTCTCCCTTCCCTTCTCTTTTTCAGCAAGTTAAATGCTAGCCTGGTAAAACTGGGACCCCTGCACTGCCTTCTCAGCCTTCTAAAAGGCAAGTGCATGAGGAAGTTCTGACAGACATTGAGAATGAGGTGTGGACTGTGGCATCTTTCCAGGATCCATGCCCAAGCCCCATCCAGCCTGGCTCCTTCCAATAAATGGTGAAGGACTACAAATAATGTGCTCCTCCATTTACACAGTTCTTCAAAGCCTCTCCTATACAAAATGACAGCTTCAGGGCAGAGAATCCTGTTCCTTTTGTGGCATTTTCTGCACATTCAAGTAAGTCCAAATGGAGGTGGGAAGCCCACCAATAAAAGGAACAGAAATGAAAATGTGTGAGTAGTGAGACCTGAAGATGATTTAAAGTGAAGGTGTGACCACAGCCCAGGAGTCAGCCACAACTCAACGGTACACAACAACAACAACAAAAATAACCTAGAGTTTAAATAAATTAATGTACTGTTTCAGTTAACAAGAAACCATTTTACCTGTTCCAAGAGTGTCAGTTGACAGCAAAGATGTTTTGCTGCATATTCTGTTAAAAAACAAAGTCCTCCGTCCACTTTACTCAGTTTCGGTAAACCTGACACAATGCTGTGTTTGCCTCTGCTGTAAGGTACAAATGCTTCACTTCCTTTTGAGAATCTCCAGTTAAAACTCTGTTCAAGACAAATAAATGCCATTTGGTCCCAAATTCACTCATACAACAAGCTACACATATGAAACTCATATAGTAATTTATGCAAGTTTGTCTGCCTAATATTCAAATTAGTTTACAAGGAGGATTTTAGTTGTAATATTTTCATTTTTTACTATGGCCCATCTTGAAGTGAAGTGCGGGACAGAAATATAAATTGATCAATAAGTATGATGTCTGATTAAAGCAGAACTCCATGTTTTTAAAACCCATCTTCTTTGTTGCTCTTCACAGTAGCTTGCACTGCTTAGTTCAACACTTAAGCTGTGGTCACCCCTTCACTTTAAGCCTTCTTCAGTCCAACTTCAGGTCTGACCACTCTCACCTTTTCATTTCTGTTTTATGTGTGGACTAAAGTGAGAGCGGTCAGACCTGAAGTTGGACTGAAGAAAGTGGAAAGTCCACACATAAAACAAGACAAAAATGAAAATGTGTGAGCAGTCAGACCTGAAGATGAAATGAAGATGAAATGAAATTTTGATCTATAAAATGAATTGTGACTGAGGGTCGGTAATATTTTAGGTGACATGCTCAGTGTACCACATGTAGCTGTGCCTGATGAATATTCAGTAACACCATAATGTGTTTTATTATGAAACTCTACTGAACGTATTTTTGTCAAAATTGACATAAGCTTTATATCTATGTGACTAATCGGCTGCTAATTACTGCTTTGCAGAGTGTGGGTATGTGTTTTTGGGGAATCACCAATTCCTAACTAGAGATATCTTCATTTTTAAGCTGCCATCCTTCGATTCATATTCAGTTTGTAAATGTCTCTTTGCTTCTTTGTTCTTGGAACAGAGTTATCTTGTTCCTTGATGGATTTGATTGGAAGACAATAGAAAACACAAGAAGGTATGCGATTTGGAGCAAGAAAACTTCTTTTAAACATAATTGACAGAAATGTTGTCTTCATTGCATGGATCCTAAGCAAATATGCAAGAAAGGAGCTTGCTTCATTTGGGCTACATTCAACCTGCTGCTCCTTTTCAAGGAAATCCACCCCATGATTCTGATAGATGAGAGCTAAAGACAACTTTTCCAAAGCAAGTTTTAGAAAGAACCTATTTTCTGAAAAATAAGTTCTCCCGGTATGATCAGAGCCTCTCTGACTTGCACTAACTTGCAGTCAGAAGAGGCCCTGAAGAGGACCACAAG
Organism: Aspidoscelis tigris stejnegeri; assembly: GCA_023333525.1. Lineage (NCBI taxonomy): Eukaryota > Metazoa > Chordata > Lepidosauria > Squamata > Teiidae > Aspidoscelis > Aspidoscelis tigris. Next base: position 80,363,962 of record JALMGA010000002.1, on the reverse strand, counting down.
AGATCCCGTTGCAGATTACAAATAAATACAGAAAGGCCCACAATTCAAAATCATCCTCAGACAAAAAGCTCAAGCAGAATTTCTTGCAAGCTATAACCTTTTCAAATCAGATCTGAAAACTAGTTTTAAAAAGAAATATCACTATTACTGGTATTCATAAAGCATGTTAAGCTACACACCTCGCATAAAACACCTCTTGAGGTTCTTTTACATGAAGAACGTAAAGACTGTGCTCCGTTGGTCTCACCCCCTTTCCATCCTTCCATCCTGTAACACTCATCGACTTTGCTTTCTCTTCTACCAGCGACATCATCAAGCAATGACAGGAGCCATGCGCCACAGCCGCTGAGTGGAGCCACCTTCAAAAAGTGCATTACTGCATTCTTGTATGAATATTTTAGATTATACCATTTACAGAATGTAGCCAGTTCCAGTCTCAGTTGTTTCAGTTTACTTTATGATGTATGAGGAAATAAATATCATAAACATCACAAGTAAACATAAGCAGAATACAGTACTTCCTTAAGGGTAACAATATCTAGAAGACCATCAATTGTATTTGACTCTCTCAGAAGTCAGATCCTCTGAAGATGACTATTGTAGCCATATCCAAAAGCTCAGGTTCACAGAAGAACTTATGGAACATGACACAACAACCCAAAAGTTGAAACAAGCGAGAAATGCCATTTAATCGAGTAATTTAGCAAATAAAATACCTGGCTCCTGAAGGCATGTTTTTCTTCTCATATCAAATCAGATTTCAGAATACATTTTGTCTTATAATCCTGCTCTTATCTTGCATATCAGAACATTTGACATTCAATTCCAACCTTCTGTCAAAACAGAGAATTACCTTGGAAGTGATAAATTCCTTCAGTGTACTCATGAAGTTAGGGTTTATTATAAAGTCTACAGTGTAACAGTTCTTAATCCAAGCCTGCAGGATCATGAAACTGCGGTGGTGTATCTTGCCATATACTGAACAAGATCCCAGACATGAACTAAGAAGAAAGAAAGCTTATAGTTAAATGGACAGTTATATATAGCAGCGGTTCTTAACTTTCCCTTCACCAGGAACCCACCTTGTGTCCCCTGCCTGTCCATCCCAATACCACTGCTGGCCTACTGTGGATCCCTTGTGAGGCCTCCATGGGCTCCTGGGGGTCCCTGGACCCCAGGTTAAGAACTGCTGATAAATAGTATTCTGCAATATGCAAATCAACACAACTGAAAAGATTACGCATCTTACATCATCTCCTCTCTTCTTTTGATGAAGCTTAAGGAAACAGACTGCTGTTTTAATTATTGGTTTTGTTGTAAGAAGGATCCATTTAACTTGCTGTTAAATTTCCTACAAGTACAGTGACCCAGATTTCTATTGGGACCTAGGTCTGTTGCCTGCTTGCTTTAAGATGTAGAAAGGAAAAGAGGAGCATCTTGCTCTAAATAAGCTGAGTGTTCATTCTCTCTTTTGTTCCCAGAGCACCTAAAAGCATTCCTCTTGACCAGGTTGGCACATTTCCTTCTACAGTCCTTCAGTGTAGGCTTTTAGGAATCCCTCGCATCAATCCTGTTCTTCTCTGTTGTACTTGCTTGGCAAGAGACATAGCATGTTTTGCTATAGTGTAAAATACAATATGCACAAAGTGACAAAACAGATTAATTAGACCTCTGATATCTTACCTGCCTGGTCATTTTGATGAACTGAGCAGGGAGTTGGACCTGATTTCCCTGGAAGTCCCTTCCAATTCTATAATGCTGTGATTCTATGATAATTTTATATACTCCTCCTCAGGACTGATAACTACGCAGCAACTACAAAATTGTTTTACATATGGAGTTTCCAGATAGTCTATAATTTATATTTTTGAAGGATCTGCTATATATCTTAACTTTATGCCCAACAGTTATATTGCATTTTTATTGAAAGCTGTTCGTTGAGTGTAATAAAAATTAATAAACAATGTGCCACCTAAGCATTCAAAATGGTAAGTGAAAAGTTACTTGCACATCCATGCTATTTTAACAGTACTCTTACACTTACTTGAGTAAAGTGACCCTGATTCTGTCAAGAAGAAATTGCAGAAATTCTTCTTGTGAACAGAAATAACGAAAAGTGAAGAGGAACTGTTGCACATAGCCGTCCAAAAATGCATTTCTGCAGAATACAGAGAGAAAGATTTGAAAAATAGAGATATGTACAATCAGAAGTTTGCTGGTTCACTTCAAATTCAAACTGAACCTCACTGGGTTCAGTCTGATAGAGAATCAAGACAAACAACCACAACTGGTGCTAAATTGAACCACCAACAGTTCGCAAGTATTAAAAAAAAGGATTTAAAACAAATTTTAAAAACCCTATTTAATGGCCAAAATAGGGTGAAGTTTGAATAGTTTGAACAGTTTGGTTTGTCCCAGCTCAAACAAACATCCCCAACTGCATTCTGATTGAACCAGTCCCTTTTTCCTCCACTGTGCAAGTTACAGCAACAGCTAAATTAGGGTGGTTCCACACTGGGTCGTCAAACTGGTTTAACCACCCAGTTAAGACCCATTTAAAACACTTACCTTATTCCCTTCTGCACTGCAGACTGGATTAGCGACCCTTCATGGCAGTGGCTTCTGCATTTTGGCGGGCGAGATCCATTTCTAAAACAGGTCTCGCTGCCGAAAACCAGTTTAAATTGAAGATCTCAAAAATGAGGTCTTCAATCCGCCCCCTTGCTTGGATCCAGGTAGAAGCAGGGCACTTCTGCACCTGGCCAGGTGAAGGGACAGATGTCCCAGCGGCCGCCATGTTGGGAGGGGTGGAAGCAGAATGGTTCCTTTGGAAGTCCCTCCCTCGCGTGCTGCACACTGCCAGAAACATTCAGTGACTGGCAGCTCACTGTTCCAGTCCTGCAGCTCTGGGGGCAGCATCGGCGTCACGGGAGGCCAGATGGACTTCTGAATGGGTGCTGCACCTTCTGCACAGCACCCAGGCAATCCGGCTGCCCGATCTGGCCTCCCTGGGCATGTTCGGACGTGCGAGGGCCCTTCAGATCTGTCCGAAATAGAGACGGAATTTGTTAAATCCGTTTCCTGGCGGCAGATACGGAAGCACCCTTAAGCTCTATTTTTATTTCTTTAGGTATTTTTTGAGGTCTTCTTCTTCCTTATTTTTTGTATTAAGCTCTTAATTTACAGAGACAGAAATTTTAAGGTCAAGCTCTCATATACTGGAGACACATTGTAGATTTAACTTGGGGTGTATTTTTATATCTTTTTACCAACCACCAGGAGGCCACAGAAAACTGTTTTCATCCTTCTTAGGACTTGTCAGGTGCACATAGCCAGATTAAACCAGACTGAACTCTTATGCACACATTTTGATTACATTTCGCTATGTACTTTAGCTATCGAGCCATAGAGATCTCAGACTTTCAGGGAAAAAAAACCCTTATTTTCTCTGCACATCCTCAATTAGGAAGCTCCAGAGAGGTGCATTTCTGGGGGAAAATCCTTCTCCTGAAATAAATGAGGAGCAGAAGAGAATCCCTTTACATTTCTGAGCTATGACAATAAGCAAGCAAACCACCACCGCATTTTTAACTTTAAAAATAGTGTAAAAGGAGATAAACTACTTTGGATAGCTAGGCCAGAGAGTTAAGCAAACTACCTCTGTTCCAGTTCCTCATTGACTCGTGGGCCTTTTTTGTCCACACTGTAGTGCAGACAAGAGAGGCCCCATCCCCATTAGTCCCCACCATTATGCTCCATCTGCATGAGACAGGTGGAATTTCCTGGACAAATAAGCCCAAAATGGCCTCCTGTTTCACTTTAGATCTGTAATACCGATAGATCTCAATAGCATGGTCTACAGCATACTAGGACCATGGGTGACCCATTTTGGTAGCACACCTTATTGCATTGCCAAAATGGATCCCCTGGGGCCTTCAAAGCTTACGTAAGTTTTTAGGGCTGGTATGGGAACTAGTACAGACAGATGAGGACCAGTCCCTGCCCAATTCAAATCCACAGATGTAGACTTCACAGATAAGTCCAAACCCCTGTAACATCTTCAAGGTAGGATCAGAACAGGAAAAAAATGAGGAAGCTATAACAGAACATGCAACAATAAAGGAGTTGTAATCTAGTAGAAAATACTTAGAGAATATGCCTTGTTCAGTTGGGAAGCTGCTACCATATAACTGTAAAATTTGAATTAAACATGTTGTTGAGAATTGGGTGTGTGGCTGATACTATTTTAAAACAGTGCTTTACTGAACTTTCTGGGATCTCATTCTGTGTGCAGATGTAACAACGAAAAGGGGGTTGGTTGTAGTGAGTTCCTGAAAGTTGAACCTTCTGCTGTGTTGAAGCAGCACACAATGATTTGCCGACCTACTATGCATGATTCCTTAAAGAACTAGCATTTCCCTCTTATGTCTGTCAGCCCCCCCTCATTTATTTCAGCAGAATAATGGCAACAAATGGCAGCAACAGTGGATATTATCCTCAACACTGGATATACTCAACAGTGGATATTCTCATTCCTGCCTTGCATCTTCTTGGATTGAGCCACAAGGATACTGGCTCCTAACCTAACACTGTCAAGTGAAGGAAACAGCTGATTTGTTTGGAGTGCTTCACAATTAGTTATATATTTCCAAACTTACTATAGTCACATATATCCATTATTTCACTAATTTGGGAGAACACCAAACACATCTCTGATTCCATTCCCAGAGGTAACATTTTCCACAACTTGCAAACGGTTAATTTATGTGTGCTAACAAATATTTATCTTCCACCACTTCATGTTCCTCCAGGCATCGTAATGTGTGAAGCAAACACAAGAACAGGATTCCTAATTCAGTTCCATAAGGCAGTGGGGAAAAGAGATGGAGATCATCTCTTGTGGAACTGCAGAAAATACCTAGAATAAAGGTACATCATAAGGCCAAGTGGAGTTCCAGCTTGTAGATTCCTTGACTGACAGTGATTTTCATTACATTGAGATTTATATATATTGTAGAAGAAGAGCATGCCATCCAGAGAGGCGATGTCCAGTGTTTCATTTCTTCCCATGTTAACAACTGTAAGAAAGTCACATGGCTCAATTCCCCATTTCTCCGCACACATAATCTGCAGCAAAAAGGGCATATAAAATGGTAATAAAAATAACAAAAATGTGTGTTTCACAAACAAAGGATTTATGATAGCACTAAAGCAGAGCGACTCCTTCTCTAGCATATTAATACTTCCATATCCTGTTTTTGACAGTGACCATCACTTTGATTCAACAAACCCACTTACTCTTGAATGTAAACCCAAGATGAAGCCAACGAATCTTAGGCCCTGGCTAAACTTAAGTTTAAAATCTATGTGATTAATCCCTGCAAGAAGATCACACATCGGAAAACTTACAAGCAATTTTCTGCCCACATTAACTAAAACAGAGGTAGATATTTTAACCCTGAAGTGGGTTAAAGATTTTGTTCTGTTGCTCAAGGGCATGTTGAGAGGCTGGGTCTTGGGTGAGGCAATGCAAAAAGACATCATCATCTTCTTCACCACCAATGATATTTTTGTGAAGTACCATAGGTTCTCCCAGGAGGTTAGCAGCAAGTGAACGTGCAGGTGTCCACTTCCTGCAAAGGCCTTGAACTGACCAACTGTCTAGTCCTCTGCTCCAGAAAGACCAGTAGGATGAGGACGATGAGGACACTGGCCACTGCAGTCTTCCCTACACTGTACAGCGAGCAACTGTAACTTACTGTAGGCATGTTGGGCTGGTAAGTACCCTGTGGACTGGATGGCAAGAGGACAGTGAGATGCAGGGGTTGGTGAGGAACAATTAGAGAAGTGAGGGAAGCCAGGGTGCGATCTATAGGGAGTCAGAATGTGATGGAGAAGAAGAGAATCGGATGCACAATTTATGGCGGGGAAATCAAAACAACAAACATTAGTTAAATCCCCTCCTCCAGTTGTGTTTCTGTTCTGAACCTGAACTTTTCAAGGAGTTCAGTCTGAATGGGAATCACACACACACACACACACACACACACACACACATTTGAATTTCATGCATGTCGAACCTGTTTGGCACATACCTACCATTATATATTTTATTATGTCAAATAAGCAGGAAACTGTCTTACTAAGTGCCTGTCTTTTCAACTAGGCTTAAAGGCAAAATAAAAATATGGAGAAAGGATAAGTATTAATTTGAAGAAGAATTAAATAGTTACCTGCAGGTATTTATTCACAAGTTCAAGGAACTGTATCTTTGATTTCATTTCTTGTAGCTGTCCCTTTAGTTTGGTCAACAAGGTTTTTGCTTCACCACCTCAAGATTTAAAAAGAGAAATGAGAACCAGCAGGTCTACATCATGACAGATCCACATTTGCTATAATATCTGCCTTTTATTCCCAAGCTGTGAATATACCTTTTGTTCTTCTCTCTTTATGCAACAGCCTCTGATAGAATTCTACACTCTTTCTATAATTTTTCATTTCGATCATTATCAGTTGTTCAAGCTCCTGATGGGAGGGACAAAGGGAAGTGAAAGGAATCTTATTATGATACTACTACAGCTGCTACTGCAATATATGCAACAAACCATATTAGCAAGCTATTAAAAACTAAGGCAGACACAATATTAAATCAGATTTCAGGCCGTTGTATATTCTGAGCGATCACACCCCAAAATGTATTACCATTTCTTTTCTGGACTATCTCAGAATAGGCTCCCTCCTGAGGTGCGTCAGGAACCTTCACTCTTATATGTTTAGATGAGCTGTGAGGACACACCTCTTTACCCTTGAGGAACAGCTTTTTCTTCCCCACATTCAGACATTGCCAAAGTTCTAATATGTTTAATATGTTATTGGTTGTAATGTGTTCATTTTATATATTGTAACCCACCCTTAAAACCTTGCATTCCCCTTTTCAAGATCTTCCCTCCTTAGCACTTACGGAGGTGCAGACTCAGTTACTTAGTTGGTGGGGGAAACATTATTAATGTTAAGCTTCTCATAGATTCCTCCAGGGTACAGAGCATGTTTTAAAAGTGATCTTGATTACTAGTGGACCTCAATGACACAGGTCAACCAGTATATCAGCAAGGGCAATCTGAGCTTAGAAGCTGTCAAAATGGGTTAGGGTTAGGCTAGAAACTCCAGGGGAAGTGTGGGCTGTAAATTGGAACACCATCGCCATGCAGATGGCACTGTTCCAGACCAAGGCTTGCTGTGATCCAGGGGGTCTTGCACAGTCCAGATTGACTTGGCCAGATCACAGCAACCTTAAGTCCATAAAGTCCCTCAGTGGAGAGTTTGCTGACCGAGTCGGACTGTCAGGACACCGCCATCAGAAGCAGCCCTCTCCTTCCTGGCAGCGGTGGCTGCAGCGAAGCCCCCGGCTGGGCTGGGAAGGGAAGGGAGGGGAGGGAACAAGCAGCGGCTAACCCTGGCGAACGAGTGAACGAAGCCAGGCAGGTGGAGAAGAGGACTAGGCGTGCACACCCACAGAGAGACACCGATTCATTCCCTCGCCTTTTCATTCTTCTTCCCTGTCTGCTGCTGCTTAGGAGGTGCGAAGGAGGGAGCTAGTACTGCCGCCGACACACTCTGGTTTTTAAGTTCCTTCCTTCCCTTTCCTTCCCATTAAAAAGGTGGTGGCGGCGGCCTCAGTTAACTCCGCTTGATGGGCCCCCTCCCGCCGCGATTCGCCAGCATAGCGTTGAGCCAGGCTCTTCCTGGAAGGGAAGCTGCTGTCCTTGACCCTCCCCCCTCACTTATGCCGCCAAAAGCCTTTCCTGGCCCTGCATGGGAGCTCCATCCTCGGAATTAACAGGTAAGGCTGCCATCTCTCCCCAAGTCCCCGAAGCACTGGGAAATCTGAGGCCACTTCGGTTAGGCTGCACACGCCATTTTTGCAAAATCTACATTTTAACTGGAAAAATTGGGGGTCATCTTATACGCTACTCCTTGAACTCTCCCCAGATCCTTTGTCCTTTCAAGACCTTAAGGAAGCCAAAAAAATTTGGATCTAGAATGTAACCTAAGTTTGGTTGCTACCGTACCAATATGTAGGAAACACCCACCTACTTCCCTGGGGTTTTTTTTTGCACGTTTCCTACACGCTTTTTCAAGAGCAGCAATTCTGAGATGAAAGAAACAGAAAAGGTAATCAAGACAATCTGACATGACAGAAAACCCAGCATCAGAGCTGGATTTTCTGTAATGCCTATGTAGCACATTGTGTGGAAATTCCAGTACAGTCCTGGGAAAGCAGCAGTTTTTAAACTGCATCTGGAGGCACCATTAGTTAACACTTAAGGCTCAAAGTGAGGCACTTTTATTTTATTTTACTGAATTTATTAACCATTATCTTACAGCATCAATAAGGCAGATCTAGACATACAGCATCAAAGAAGAACATTACACAACCTAATAACACGACACTGCAATATATAACTTACACTTGCTCCTCCCCACCCCAATTCCCCAGTGGTGTTTTTACAATAAGAAATCTTACATATTTTTATGATACCCATTGCATGATAAAAAGCTTCTCCGGGACATTCATTTCTTTTATCATATATATTCCCATCAAGAAAAATTAGGAATTTGTAGGGAACTGCCTTAGAACAGACTATTTTCATAACTAAAACATAGCATTTAATTATACAATGAATAACTTCGTAAATCCAAAACAAGTTGCTTGTTTGGACTTACCCTTTGCTTACAAGTTGTGGCACTATCAGAACAACATAATATATGGATGTGCATGCACAAAATAAATCAGTATTGGGGATTCAGCTAAGAAGTCAAGAGTAAACCAGCTTAAATTCAACAGACATTTTTATCTATTAAATAAGGGTCATCTTCTGTTGCATGGCTACCTGAACTGTCCCTTAAGAAAGATGCTTTTGTGATAAGGACATACCTTTTTTAAAAAAAATAAGGACAAAAAGTGGCAAATTAATTTATACAGAATAATTCCTGAGAACAGGCCTTGCATGTAAGTACCTACGCAAAATAAAAGTGTAATATTTTCTCTTTCAAAGTCACTCTTAAAAGCTTAACCTCTGCAGGCAAAAAAATTATTTTAACACAAATGAGTCCACAAATAAAATGGATAGAAATGAAAAGGTGTGAATTGTCAGGCCTGAAGAGGGACTGAAGAAGGTTTAAGGTGAAGGTGTGACCATAGCACTTTCTAGGAAAAAATAAAGAGCTCAACCTTCATATTTAACCTTCGTATCAAATTCACTGGAACATTTGTATCAACTTTGAATCCTATCACATTCAAAGGGATTTATTCAAACAAATATGAATTTTCTTGCATTTGATTCAAATCAAATACAAAAAAATCATGTACATCCCTAGTCCACAATGTATCACCTTCTTGATTAAAAACATTAAGCATAAACCAGATTTGCATGATATTTCACAAAATGTAAAAGGTACACAATCTTTTTCAGTCTGGAAAGCCAATACCTACCAGTTTTTTATCACTTATGGCTCGAATTCCATCAGTGTTTCGCTTTCCAAGCTTTCTTACATAATTGTGAACTTCTAAATTGAAACATTCTGAACCATAGAACGCACTGCTCCATCCAGGACAAAATCCAGCCAGGTCAGAAAAATAAAAAGATTTTCTGTAAATATTTTCTTCCACATTTAGCATACTCTGATCTTGTTCTAGGGACTCTTCTGGCAAGTCTGAACTGAGGCAATGAGTTCCAGCATCCAAACATTCTCCCTCTGTTTCTGTTCCAACAGTAACGTTTTGAGATCTGATTTCATTTGCAGAGATATCATATGCTAGGTCATCTGCAACTATATAAGCAAATCAAGCGGTATTTCAGTGAAAAACACGCAAATGCATAATTTCTATAACAAAAATGGCCAAGTTAACGATCAGAATAGGTTTTCTTATGTTCCCCTTCTATACATAGGAAACCTTCAGCCTCCATCAGGACAAAGAACCCACAAATTTTCCCAGCAGAAACACAAATCTGCTGATTATCTGGTGCAGGACAGGTCTTGTTCTGTATGCTAACACTGTAGTATGTAAGTAGTAAAGGCTGCAATCAGCATATGCACATAAAGGGCCATTTTGCAAGGCCTTGATTACAAGCAATGGACATTTTGGAACCATTTTTCTCATCAGAGATTACAACTGCTTTGTCACTAGCTAAGAAACATAATTTGTTTTTCTACGACTGAGGGTGCCTCCAGAAACATGGTAAAACCTGCAATTGTCTCCAGACTATATTGGGGAATGCCAGATATTCCCTTGGCATTTCCAATATAATCCCAGATTAGTTGACTGGTAACCCATAATACATCTGTTACCAGCTTCCATGATAGGGTCGATTTGGACTACTGGATGCCAGCCAAGCACACAATAAATAACAAAAGGAGGTTGGTGGGTGTTGGCTGGCTACTGGTAGCCCCAATCAGCCCTGTCACAGAAGTTGCTGAAAGATGTTGAAGTAAGCCCAGAATTGTCAGAGGAAATCACAAGATCATCTTTAGATCCACCATTGCCTCTTGCCATCTGGAATCTATGTTGCAGCTGTAGATTATATCATTTTTCAGAACTGTTGTTCATGCTATTATCAACTGTACTTTATTGCTGGTTTTGCTGGAAACCAGAGCACTGAGAGGATTAATATGTGTTTCTTTGGAAGCACTTAAAAGTGCTCTACATCCGTCCCTGTGCATTTGAAGCATCCCCGGCCGTCTGGGGAAGGAAGCATTTACACACGCTTCCCTCCCTGACAGCCGCGGGCACGCCCCCCCCACCACCACCATTGGCCAAAAAGCGGCCGAACAGGTGATGGGGGCCCACGTTGGTCACTCACATTGCCGGGCATTTGTTAAGTGCAAATTTGAATCAAAAATTCAAACATATAGATTCAAATATGCTTAATTCAAAACAAATGTTGGTAAATTCAAATTTTAAATATTTGAATTGAATTTCTGAATTGAATTCAAATCAAATCCCAAAAATTGCATTCATGTGCACCCCTATTCCATCCCCTGTGCATCTGTGTGAGCAGAAATTGGCTTTCATAACTTCCCTTGACTGCATACTTGGTACACGCACAGTTAAAGAGTTGGCATGGGGGTTGGCAATCCAAACGCCTTCCCATGCCAGTTTCTTTAAAAGGCAACATCACAGTAAAACTAACTCTCTGTATTGAAATGTCCTTATTACACTCCAGAGACACTTTCTCCTTCATCTTCATCATTATCATTAAGAAACTGGGTTGTTGTTGTTTTTTGTTTCCAGTGGTACTGTTATTGTATGTTTTCTTACAAACTTTGCATACTCCTCTGGGTTCTGCTGAATTTTCATTTCACTGCTCTACCTAATAAAACTACCTAACAGGACAGATAAGACCCAGTCTCTCCTGTACCAATTAACTTCTCTGAGCTTGATCTTCTTATTTCCTAGGATCTACTATTTCTACTACTCATCTTCTTGCCACTATTAAAGGACATTTAAGAATCAGATATCATTAAACTGAATCCATAACTTCAGATATACCCTGTCATTTCGCTACCACCATCACCCGTAGCTTAGCCCAACGACCAGTTCTCACCATTTATTTCCTCGCTAGCATCCAGAAGATTATTGTTTTGGATCTCGAATGTCTCATCACATTTGGTTTCATCCGAGCTGAAGATATTGGACAGGGCAGAGGAGGGAGTAAAATGGGACATTACATGTCTAAAAATGATTTGTTACAAAGAACAATCAGATATGACAAACCATTTACATTTGAAAACACACACATGGTACACATGTAGGAGAAATACATGTGTGCACAAAAGATTTTATCAAAGTGAAGAATCTCCAAAGCTTTAACCGACACTCAGTCCAAAGGCATACAATTATTTTCAAAGCAGTGTAACTTATACAGTGGTTAGCAAAAATCCAGCTGACATGTTACAGAGATTCATCAGACCGTAAATTATAAAATTTAAAGAGCATGTGGTTGGTTCAATTACCTGTCATATTCTTCTCTGGCACCCAAACAGTAATATGGCTTAAGACAAAATCCTTGTCTTTTAATTAATCCAAGTTTTCAAATACATCAGTCCCTGCTAGTTGATCCATCCTCTTTACAATAAACCCAAATAATAATGTCATGCTGCATTTGCTTCTACTCCAGAATGATTACTCCAAAACAATCAACAGAAACCAAATCCATTTCCTGCCTCGGTGCTGCTGGTTTGGAGCCTTTCATGCCTCTCTAGGATCTTCTGAGGCTGTCAGGAGCAGGCTTTGCGCTCTTTCCCCCCCTTAGTGCAGACAGTTTGGGCCTCATCCTGCAGCTCCATTGGAGAAAACCAAGTTTTGTCTCTCCTCAGCACTTGCTGTGGCATGCCAGGGGGAGGGAGGAATCTTCCACCAAAGAGCACACCAAGAGGTAATGCCTCCTACAGGGAGGAGAGGCTAGAAACCAGTTCTTCAAAACGCATGAAAGGCCAGTGAGCTCTCCCACTGGACCTGCTGGCTTGAGTAATTGGTGAAGTCAACCCTTCCCTCAAGTCTAGCCTCCATTAATGAACTCTACAAGAAAGTAAGAAGGAACAATTATGTGATACTGAGCAGGGCAGGTGATACAGGAACCCTTAATAGGACAGGAAGATCTATGCCACCTATCAGTCATGAAGTAGAGAGGAGCAAAGACAATAAGCCACTTGTCCATTTGTAAAAGCCAGCTGAAAATTACATGTCTGATTGCACCCCAAATGCGCACAAAGGGAGAGAGAACTCAGGCTCTGAACTGCTAAATGCAAAGGGCACTATTCACTTGACGCAGAAACAAAGGGTGTTTTTCTACTATACTCCTTTAACCCGGATCTAAGAAGATCCGGATCTAAGGATGGGTACTTCCCTTAATCCGGATCTAGTAGATCTGATTAAGGGAAGTACCCAATGTGTTTCCATGCGTGGTCTAGCACCCAGTAGCAATGGGTGCTAGCCTCCCTGCTGTGGAAACACAGAAGCACCCATTTGCAAATCTGGATTGACCCACAAGTGGTCGGTCTGTCACCCCAGGTGTTTTGGGGGACAGGGGGTGCAATCTCTGAAGTTGCTTTCAGAGATTAGCAAAGACTCCAAAGTCCCTCCGAAGGCAACTTCAGAGGTTAGCAAAGGCCCAGAAGACAAACCCCTTGGGAGAGCAATGCAAGGGAGGTGCATATTAATTATCTCTTTGTGAGCACAGATGAGTCAGCCTCATTAATCTGCACCTCTTTCCATGCCTGAAGGTAACAGGATGAGTCAGCCTCATTAATCTGCACCTCTTTCCATGCCTGAGGGTAACAGGCAGCTCCCAGCCACATTGCTCTCACAAGGTGTTTGCCTTTGGAGTCTTGGCTAATCTCCGAAGTTGCCTTTGGAGGGACTTGGGAGCATTTGCTAATCTCCAAAGGCAACTCTGGAGCGATTTTGGAGCTGCCTTCGGAGGGACTCCGAAGTCTTGGCTTTGGGGCACCCCCCCATGGGGGCCTCCCCCCCCAGCCTCTTCTAGACCCCATTGCCAGATTATAGTGGAGACAGGCTGCATACAATCTGGATTTTAAGGCTGAGAACCCAATTGTAGACCCCATTAAAGGTGTCTACACGAAATCCGGATTATAGGTCCTGAAGGACCCATTATGATCCAGATTTCCCTAGCTGTGGTGGAAAGAAATGTGTCTCTAATGGGGTCTGTGGTGGAAATGGGGTCATCCGGCTCTCAGCCAAATGGGTGCTAAAATGGGTACTTAGTGACAGTGGAAAAACACCCAAATACACAAACATTACTTGACCAATTCATGCCTCAACAACTACCTTTGAAATCTACATAGCTGGTAATTAAGAGAAGAAGATCAGATTTGAGCTCTGAATTAAAAAGCGGTGCCTTCCACAATGCCAAGGCCAAAATCTATGTGGAAAAGTTTTTCAAAGACAGAAAGGCTGAACATACAGCAATGTATTTTCAGCAGATCTATAAAGTATTATTATTATTATTATTATTATTATTATTATTATTATTATTATTATTATTATTATTATTATTATTATTATTATTATTATTATTATACTTCATTTACAAACCATTCCACATAAACAGCTTTCTCTCTTTTACAGACGTGGTAGTATTTTGTTTCTAACACCTTGCACCACAAAACTGAAAGCCTGCATTTTCTTTTCTACATTACAGGCACCCTATTCAAACTAGAAATATTCATGTTATAAAACTGCTATGAAATGCTGACCATATGTTTTGAGTCTTTGTTCTATTTAACACTGAAAATAAAATCCTTTTTATTATGTACTTCAGTTCTGAAGTGAATAACACTTGCATCTAACTAGCATCAAGAGAGAAAAATTCACAGTGTGAACAAAAGATTCCATTTTTGTGGCCCAGCAGCCTGCAGCCACAAGTACCAAGACTTTTATAGCCTCTCTCGGGTCTATTCATCTTTATGTCCATACAGATGTGCCAGTATTTTAAAGCTCCTGCACAGTTCTTAAATGCTGAAATGATCTAAGTTTCATTATTTTGAGGATCATGGGATTCAGTTATAAGGATCTGATGCAGAAATAATAATTTAGGAGAATAGAAGTCACAATAATGAAGCTATATCTGGTTACAGCTATAAGTTTCAGATAGAATTTATAGTGAACAAAAGCCAGTACGAATTCAAAAGCAATAATGACTGCACAGCTGAGAGCTGCCAGAAGATCATCCCTTCACCAGGAATGTGTTTGTGGGCTTCAAACAAGCATAAAAACTGTTCCAAAACTAGGTATTAAAGCAACACTCCTGAGAAAAAAGACCAGGAACAATGAACCCTAAGAATAATAGGAGGCCCTTTCTGCACTTGGCCTTAGCTCTGGATAGTGGTCTGCTGGCCGCAAGCTAATGCAGACCATGGCAGGCCTCACCTGGGGCCTTCCATTGTCTGCAGTAGCATGCAGATAGTAGGTCCATATTCTGAGATATATTCCAGAATAAGACCAAGTGCAGAAAAGTCCATAGATTAGGGCAGATTTTCCTAAACAGAATTTCTTTAAATATTGTTGGACTATAGGGGTGTTTTCCTACTAGCACTAAGTTATTTATTATTATTATTATTATTATTATTATTATTATTATTATTATTATTATTATTATTATTATTATTATTATTATTATTATTATTATTATTATTATTATTATTATTATTATTATTATTGTTATGTAAAACAACAGTTACACACAGCAAACGAGATCACTATGCTGGATTTCGTATTATATCACTAGTTGGGCACTTCCCAAGCACCTAGGACTGCGTGATGTATCGGCGAATTATGCAAGCAGACCCCAGTAAAGTGGCTTTTTGTAGTTGGCAGATGGATATCTTGTAAATGCCAATGGTTTTTAGGTGCCCGCTGAGATCTTTTGGCACCGCGCCCAGTGTGCCAAGGATGACTGGGACCACTTTCACTGGTTTTCGCCAGAGTCACTGTAGTTCAATTCTCAGATCTTCATATCTGGTGAGTTTCTCCAACTGTTTCTCCTCAATTCTGCTGTCCCCTGGAATAGCAACGTCGATGATCCACACCTTCTCTTTCTCAACAATTGTAATATCAGGAGTGTTATGCTCCAATTTTCAGTCAGTCTGAAGCCTGAAGTCCCAAAGTAGTTTTGCCTGTTCATTTTCAACAACTTTTTCTGGCTTGTGATCCCACCAGTTCTTTGCCACTGGCAGATGATACTTTTGGCACAAGTTCCAGTGGATCATTTGTGCTACAGCATTGTGTCTCTGCTTGTAATCAGTTTGTGCGATCTTCTTGCAGCAGCTGAGTATATGGTCGGTTGTTTCATCCACTTCTTTGCAGAGTCGGCACTTTGGATCTTCTCCTGATTTTTCAATTCTGGCTTTGATGGCATTTGTTCTTATTGCTTGTTCTTGTGCAGCAAGAATCAGTCCTTTTGTTTCCTTTTTCAATGTTACATTCATAAGCCAAGCCCAGGTCTTTTCCATGTCCACTTTGCCTTCAATGTTCTCCAAGAACTGCCCATGCAGTGTTTTATTGCGCCAGCTGTCAGTTCGGCGTTGAATTGCAGTTTTTCGGTACTGGTTCTTGGTTTGCTGCACTTTGAGAAGCTTCTGGTTGTTGACTTCAATCAAAGCTGATTCTTTGCTTTCTGCCACGTAATCTGCTAATGCATGCTTCTCTTCTTCCACTGTTTGCTTCACTTGCAAAAGTCCTCTACCGCCTGCTTTCCTGGGCAAGTACAGCCTGTCGACATCACTACGAGGATGTAGTGCATGGTGGATCGTCATCAGTTTTCTGGTTTTTCTGTCTAAGTTGTCCAACTCCTGCTGAGTCCAGTTCACAATTCCTGCAGTGTATCTAATGACTGGTATGGCCCAGGTGTTTATGGCCTTAATGGTGTTACCACCATTCAGTTTACTTTTCAAGATTTTTCTAGTCCTTTGGATGTACTCTTTACTGACTACAGATTTCACATGGCCATGCTTAATGTTATCCAGTTGCAGGATGCCCAGGTATTTGTAGGCTTCTGACTGGTGGGACCTGATGACTTGACCATTTGGCATTTCAATGCCTTCACTTTCAGTAATCTTCCCCTTCTTCAGCGCCACTGTGGCACATTTGTCCAGGCCAAACTCCATACTGATGTTGCTGCTGAATATTCGCACTGTGTTGGTCAATGACTGGATCTCGATTTCAGATTTTCCATAAAGCTTCAAGTCATCCATGTACAGTAGATGTGAAATTTTCTGTGAATTCCTGGCAGTTTGATAGCCCAGGTTTGTTTCCTGTAGCATGAGTGACAGCGGGATCATAGCGATGATGAAAAGCAGTGGGGACAATTAGTCCCCCTGGAAGATGCCCCTTTTGATGTTGATCAGTCCGTAGCTTTCATTTCCAACAAAAAGCTCAGTCTTCCAGCGTTTCATCGCACTTTCTATAAATTTTGTGATGTTCTGACTGATTCCGATGGTTTCCAGGCACTTTGTGATCCAACCATCTGGCAGTGAATCAAAAGCTTTTTTATAGTCGATCCAAGTCATATGCAGGTTTGTTTTTCGGCTTTTGCAGTTCTCCAGAATCATTTTGTCAATCAGTAGCTGGTCTTTTGTGTCCCTGCTTCTCCATTTGTTTCCTTTTTGCTCTACTGGAATGATGTTGTTGTTTTCATGGTAGTCTTGAATCCTGTCTGCTATTATGCCTGTCAGCAGCTTGAGCATAGTAGGTAGACAAGTTATTGGCCTGTAGTTTCCTGGTGTGGCTCCCTTTGCTGCATCTTTCTGTATTAAGTATGTTTTGCCAGTTATTAGCCATTCACTGATGTTTCCTGTTTGCAGCATTTCATTAAACAGTTCTGACATTTTTGCATGCAGGCTGGTCAGGTATTTGAGCCAGAAGCCATGCAACCGATCAGTGACAGGGGATGTCCAGTTCTTCACTTTCTTCACTCTTTTTGTGACCATTTCAGGTGTTATTTCCAGCTGCTGCATTTTGTTCTTGGAGAATTACTTCTCTAAATCCTTTATCCACCCAGCAGTTTTGTTGTATTCTTTTTCAGCCTCCTAGAGATCTTTCCAGAAGTTGGTTGTTGCTTCTTTCTCTGGCTTTTCCATTTTCTTGTCTACTTGCTCATGCAGGCTCTGATAGAACTGCCTCTGATTAGACTGGAACATTTGGTTCTCCCTGTACTGGATGATTCTTGTTTCATATCTTTCGATTTTCCTGGCTGTAGCTGTTATCTGCTGTTTCACAATTTCCAAAGCTTTGTCAATTTTCCTTGTATTCAGCCAGTATTTTTTGAACAGATGTTCTTTAGTCTTCTCATTGTTCAGTTTCTGCTCCTTCATATTTTTTAGGTTGCTGGCATCTGATCTCAATGTGTTCACATCTGTACAAGGGAAATCCAGACTGAGTGGGTCCTTCAGGCCCTGAAATCCAGTCTTCCTGTCGACCCCATTAAATGGGACTTCAATTCAGTCTTCAGCATTGAAGACCAGATTAGACGGTGCACGTTTGCACCATGATCGGGTCAATGGGGTCATACACCTTGTAGGAGTATGGGCACCCTTAAACCCAACGCTTTGAAACAGGTGGCTATTCTCCAGACATGGCTCCAGAGACAGCTTCAGAGACAGCTCCGGAGATCAGCACAGACTGTATTGCGGAGCCTGGGCCAGGCTCTGGAGATTCGCCAAAGCCGCTTGCCCCAGACTCTAAAGAATCTCTGTAGATTCGCCCCACCCCGCCCCAGTGCCCGTTGCCACCCCAAAATATTGCTTGACTGACATACACAGCAGCCAATCACTCTGCACCGCCTTCTTGGGGAGAGGCAGGTACTCCACATGGATGCTCCAGCATTCCCACTAAAGCATGCCTAGCACCCATTGCTATTGGGTGCTACACTGCCCATGGAGACACATCAGGTACTTGTGGGGATCCAGATCTAATAAATCCAGATTTGTTGAAGGACCCATTTCTTACATCCGGATGATCCTAGATCCAGATTAAGGGAGGTAAGTGGGAAAAAACCCTAAGTCCCATCATTCCAGTTAGCCTGGTCAGTGTTCAGAAATAGGGATATGCACAGGCTTGTTTGTTTACACTGAAGTGAATGTCAGAATACTTCACATCATTGCAAACAAAATCCCCTGTGATTATGGGTGGGTTTATGGGTGAATTTTTCTCCCAAGGGAAGAGGCAGATAAGCTGTTAAAACACTGTAAAACTGACTCGAGTCTATGACTAATATGAGTGAAAGGAAGATCTGTGGGGCAAGGCTGGCTAGATGACTGAAATGTAAGGAAGATGCTGCTACTGCCTAGTAGCATCACTTGTGGGTTTATCCACCTCAACTATGGTCTAAGACTCCTCTTAGCAAAGGGAAGAACCACCACCAGCATGCCAAAAAAGATCTGGTTGTCTATGGTTCAAGCCCAAGAAGTAGTAAAAAACTGAAGAAGCTCTTTCTTCCTTTTATGCAATCCCTGAGCTCCCCTCTCCCATCCTAAAATCCCAAACAGCAAACCAAAGACCTGCTCCCCTAGCACCAAGCTATAAACATTCATAAACAAGACACACAATAAGATAAACAAGCTGGCTATCAACCTCCAGTCACCAATCTCAGAAGACAATACAAAAATCAATAGGAAATTGATCTAATGGCTAAAAAAAACTAGAGTCACAGAGGCTGAAAAATAAAGAATACAGGGTCTGCAAATATAGCAAACTCTTGACAAATGTGCTATTTTTCTCCTTTTGCACACAACGGCTAGGAACATTAGTATTTGTGTGTGAAGGTCACAAACCTAATTGGCACATGTCTATTTAGGAATGATTTTGAGGATGATGGGGAACTCAAGTCCAACAACACATAAAGGGAATCTGACTGGAAAATATTGAATAAAGAAAGGCAATGAACTATATTTTAGTGCAAACCAATTATATTATGTTTTTATGTAAACTACTTTGAGACACTGGCAGTAGGAAGCAGGATTCAATTTCTTTAAACTAACTAAATAATCAAACTGTCTTGCAGAGCAAAAATGGTTAATAAAATGGCCTCCGGATGTTCACCTCAAATTAAATTTGTTTTTTTCCCCTAGCTGGGTGTTGAATGATGGAGTTTTGCTTCTTCTACCTTTGAAGCAGATATAACAGCATATATGCTTACCACATGATTTGGAAAAAAAATATTTACAGAGCTTAATTTACTGATTGTTAACTGACACATCTCCATGACAATCAACCTTGAGTGCCAATAAAGGACATCAGTAAGGGACAATGAGATATAAAAACCTTTTACAAATTTTCTATAATTTTTTTTGTGCAATTTTCCAAATCTGAAGGACTTAAAAGCAAAATTTCTTTTAAAAAAATCATTCTTAAAACCTTTTTTAAAAAAACACTACACCGCAGGAAGGATATATAAAGATTTCTGGTTGGGCAATTCAATCTCATTTATTTCTAATTACTGGCTGTGATCAGACACAACCAAAAAGCATTTCTGAGGCACCTTAGAGACAGCTTCAGGATGGGACTGTTCAACCACCATTCCTCCCCTCCCTCCTCTCATGAACGTTCTGTACTGGATTAGAAACACCAAGGCCACACACAGCTGACACTGAGACATCTCTGCGGTTACCCTTTTGTTATGTCTGAACATAGCTATAGTTTCTGTCAATTGGTTATTGATAATATCTGGAATCAGAACATGATGAAATGAAACACAGATCAGTATATCTGAGCAGTTACTCACCTTACAGATAGAACAGTTTCATCATTAGTAGCATCATAAAGGTTTGCTAGTAGTTTTTCTTCCCAGAAAACATCACAAAATTTCTCTGAGATGGCATGACAGAAAGTGTTGTATCTGAGATCTTTTAAACTAAAAATGTATTTTCCTAATTGAAGAAATAAAAAATGCAAATTATATCTACCATGTATGGTTGTATTTTATGTGTATGTTTTTAAAGCCTTGGTTGCTGAATAGTTTACCATAGGTCCTTAATATTAGAGAATGACACCATCAAGTTTCTTGAGATAACCACAGCTTTTTTTCCCTCTTATAAAAGTGCAATCTTATAAAGGTGGAATGTTTTCCTTCTGCTAAAGGTTTATTTTTCACACATAAGGTTTTCACACTATTTTTCACACTTAAGGTTTAATTCAGCTTCAGTCCATTTTTAGAGTGGGAGAATACAACAGCAAAGTTACAAGCTGTTTCTTTCAGTGTTAAATAACTCAGAAAATTCACCTTTGGATAAATAATGTGGAAAGAAAATTACTAGTCACTTTGCTGATGTGTTCTTTCGCTCTGAAGGTGGACTGAAGCTGGATTAAACTTTAGGTGTGACCACAGCCAAAATCTTTGGAAAACACAAGAGAACTCTTGGGTTCTCAATCTGTCAATTATCGTTAAAAGTAACCCAGCAAACTCACATCACCCTGAGTAATTATTATGATTATTTTCTTCATCTTTTCCTCTTACCCAATATCAAAAAATATTAAAGATATACCTATAGCCAGGGCATCAGTATCATTCTTCAAGTAATTTCTAAAAGCAAACGCCTCTTGGATGAGATGTACCACTTTCCCCAGGACAGTGCTTCTGATGTCATTATTCTGGTGAGAAGTTTCATGGCTCAGTGAACAAGCAGAATTTTGGTCCAGAAAGGCAGGCACTGTGTGATCTGATAAAAGAACATTACTCTCTACATCTGGGCTGGAATCTTTAGAAAAGCAGAGTGACAGATGCCTCTCAGAACACCTTGTTTGAGTCTCTTTATTAACTGTAGATGGAGGTAAGTTATTAATACTGGCTTTCATTTCCTGGCACTCGTTCTGGATATTATCGGGCTTGAAGCATTTCAGGCAGCTCATGAGCAAATTATTTTCCTGAGCTTCACTAGCATCACATGTCATTAATGAATCAGAAAGGAGGACATGCAAACTAGGACAACAACTGTAAGTCATTTCTGAACGGAGAGGCTTATTTGGTACTTGCTCCGATACAGCTATTTGCACAGGTACAAGCGTTAATACTCTTGTCTCTGGATCTTGCTTCAGAAGAAAGTTGTTTATTAAAGCCATTGGAGATGACATAGTACACTTTGAAATGCTTGAGGAAGGATCTGGATCTTGAGAACAACATGAAGATTCAGAGTATAATGGTAATGTAACCATGGATGAACTAGAATCACCCAGAAATAATTCTGTTGAACAAGACTGAGGTGATGTTTCCAATTGTTTATTATGCTCCACAACCCCTGATGTCCTACTGACCGAGGACATATGAGAATCTTCATTTGTGTGGCCCTCTGTATTTACAAAGACTGAATTTTTGCTCTTCATTAGTATTTCTCTTGGCATTGTTCTTTCACACTGTGATACTGAAGATTCAGTGGAAACTCTGTGAAAAGAATAAAATATTATATTTAAACAGATGTAGCAATATAGGCTTCTCATCTGCTTCGTAAGGTATATCCACCACTTCAACATGGACAAGCCATTCTCTGACTATGGCTGCATCCACACACATTTAGGCTGTGCATTGGGATGATCAGTCCTGATCAAGCCGTCACACATGATGATCAACTGGTCTTTGTGGTGCCTCATTATATGATCCAGCCTGCGCACTTACCTTAATGCTGAATCAACGACACTCACTGCACAGTATAAAGAAAATCTGGAGCTCCAAGCCAATGCAGGCAGGATGGCGAGAAAAGCAGACGACTAAGCAGGAACGGCAGCTCAAAATTTGGTTAGCTGCCCCAACCCATGTGAGAGCGCGCACCTCCTCAACTCTCACAGCTCTGATAGGGGAAGCTACAGACCTTTGTTTCCAGTCAGGAGGTCTGGTCATCACTGCACAGTGTGTATACTGTGCTTGTAGATTTAACTGCAGATTTATTCCACTAGTCTGGAGGCAGCCTATTCCATTCCATTTCCATTTTTATTTGTATACCGCCTTTCCAAAAGAAAACTCTGCCCAAGGCGGTTTACAACAAACAGAATATATACAATTCAAATACAATCATCACATAAAAAAATACAGCCAATAAATACAGCAAGTATCCCTTCTCTTAGTTCCCTGAGTAACCTACTCCTCTGTACAGAATTTCAGTGAATATTCATTGACACCATGAACATCATTCCTTATTCTTCGGTAAGTTTTCACTTCTCAATCAAACAGATGACTGAGAAATGTCACATCAAGTTTGTGTCACCCCACACAAACAATGGACAACATACAGCGTTAACACTAACACGCAAGTATAATTATTCATTTATTTATACTTCTCACTCTATATCCAAAGTTCTCGAAACAGGACATCATCAGATCAGTATGGAAACAAAATAAGTTTGTTAAAATGGTGACAGTGTCTGGATTGGGAGCATATGCTATTCCCTCAGCCAGGGACCTGAATACGACTTACTTTTCAACATCTGCATTTTGCTGCAAAACAATAGGCTTAAAATGGGTTGCTGAAGAAGTGAAAGCCCTAGGTAACACGATGTTTTCTCTGGGGAAAGAGGTCTGACAAGGGACTGGTCCTTTCACTGCGATCAGTCTGGCTTTGTTGCTCATAGGTAAAAAGCCTAGATGTGGAGAAAAGATGAACATAAGGAAGAAAGATTTTATGTAGCATAGAACCAGGATATTTAAGTGTTTACAGAAGGAGACTTGGCCTTTATATCCCCCTTTTCTCATTATTATGGAGGCTCAAAGCAGCTGACAAATCTTGTTTTTCTCCCCACAACAGATACTCAGTGAGGGTTAGTGGAGTTGTGAAAGCTTAGAAAGAGCCGTGACTAGCCCAAGGTCATCCAGCTGGCTTCATGGAGTGTATAATTGAACTGCGAGACTACCAAATAAAAACCCAACATTCTAACCACAAGACCAAACTGATTCACTTCTAACAGGAACTGAACACTTCACTGAGCAAAGATCTCACAAAACAAAAATGCAGAAATAGATGTACTCACCTAAGGTATCATCCATTGAATTTCCTTCATTCTGTAAATCGAAAGGAAACTATCACTAGCTAAAGTCCTTTCTCTGAAAAGCTAACAGTAAATGAATAAAACACAATGCTACTAAAAGCGGTCTTTCAAATCATACAATGTCAAAGACAAATATGTATTTGCCTAAGCAACCCTTTGCTCTTTCCTGAGGGCTCAGCACACTTAATGCACTCATTTTCAAATAGGTCAAAAGAATAAAAGAACATAGCAACGTCCTTGAGCCACATTCTACAACTATTTCTAGGCCAATTACAAGCACCCCTTCTATTGCAGAACACGGACTAGATTTAAAATGATCTATTTTTTTACCCTATTGGAAATGAACACACAACCCAGTTTCAACCTTCTTTTTTCTTCCCTACTACAAGACAAAAAATGTGAAAAAGAAAGAAAGAAAGAAAAAGAAGGAAAGAAGGAAGGAACCAGAGAATGTGAAATTATCATTTTCCCAAACATACTATGGAATATATCTGGCTACACAAATAAGCAATTGTAAGTCACTATAACACTGTTTGTTTAGCCCTATGTAGGGTGGCCTTTGGAACAGTTCAAGTCTACTCCAAAGCCAGGAAAGATGATATAAAATGTTAAGCATCTTTTGATCATATTACACCATGTTCCAACTTTTCACAGCAACAGGAAAGAAGGAAGGAAGGAAAAGAGAGGGGGTGATATATTCATTCTGCAGGTTGATTTCTCCCCAAATCATGCCACTTTAGTACATGAAATAATTTAATCCAGAGAGCCACTTGTTTTCCATACCACACTCTCCTTCTGCTCTAAAAAATCCTTTATTTGAGCAAAGCATTATAATGCTGGGAGGGTTTTAATTAATGGAGCTTGAACACCAACATTGACCTCAGATAATGTGAAGCAAATTGTCGGCTTCTGAAACAAATTCATAGAGTAACATAACGCAAAATGTGATGCCAGAGGAGCAAAGAACTGTAAAGATGGCACTAAAGGCAGACACTAGCCTCGTCAGAGAAGACAATGAGTGGCAAATGTGGCAAAATGCAATATACAAGTAAGGCAATTATATATACAAGTATCTAGAGGCATGTGGCTGTCAGGACACACACTTTAGCCCTATAAGCGCAGAAAAGGTTTACACAATAACGTATGAATCAAGACTTCTATATTTACTACGTAATTGAGCCAAGTTCTTAAATTGTAGTGAACTTTCTAGAAGTGTTGGCGGAGCCAAACATGGGTCTTCATACATACAAGTTATTGGTAATACTGAAATATATTTTAAAAGAAAAAAACAAAGGAAAATATACATACCAGAATGGTAGATTTGATTAAAAATGCTAGAATACTCTTGCTGCTGATATTTTGTTCAAGTAGGTAGCTATCACATGTCTAAAAACATGAAATATCAAGTTGAATGATTGTGTTAGGAAAGATAGGATACTTTCAGATTTCAATATTTTTTTTGCAATTGTTCTGTTTAATGAATTTTACTGAAGTTTCTAAATTTCAATAAATGTAAAAAAACCCACACCTCTGCATATTAATTGCCCATGAGTTCAAGACCAGAGACAAATGGTGTTAGAAAAGCATTTTGAGTTCTTTTGAATGAAATGCCACAACTTCTGCAATTTGCACAAATGAAGCTCCTTTTTAGAAAATAAGACACTTGATTAAGTTTACCTTAATTGCATCTGCTAGAGAAGGTCTGTCTTCTGAGTTTCTTCTTGCCATATTGAGAAGGAAATTCTTCAGTTTCCTTGGCAACACTACTTTGTGATTAGGTGGGAAATTATATTTTGCTGCTCTCCACAAAATTGCAGCAATACAGTAAATACAGACCTGTTCAAAATGGTACAGTGAAAAGGCCAATGCTAAATACATATACTCAAAGCAGCAAACTTCAGGTCACAGACACAAGGACATATATTCACTAGGAAAGCAACCCCCGATGGCTGTGCTGACATAATCAAGGGCAATGTCACAGGCAGCTGAGGCAACCATAGCAATGCTTGGGATCAGGTCACAGAACAGTATGGTGGAGCCTTCTTTATGATCAGTGAAAGCACGTCACAAGCTGAATTAGCTGTGGCTGAGATGCTATTGCTGAAAGATCAGTTAGGAATCCACATGAAGCAAGTTCGGTTGCTACAAACCTATCAAAGAGGGCCAGGGCTCCTAAGGATCAGAAGGAGGGCTACCAAAAGGAGGGCAATCCCCAAATTGCTATGCTGACACAGTCAAGAGCCAAAGTCCAAAGGGCTACCAAAATGGTTAGTGGTCCTACAAGGAATGGTTGAAGGATCTAGGAATGTTTAGCCTACAGAAGAGAAAACTGAGAGGAGACATGATAGCAGTCTTCAGGTATCTGAAGGGCTGTCACAGTACAGAGGGATTGTCCCTATTCTCACTTGTACAAGATGGGAGGACTAGAAACAATGGTATGAGACTTCAAGGGAATCAGTACAGATTAGATATTAGGAAAAACTTCCTGACAGTGAGGTCAATCAGTCAATGGAATAGGTTGCTATGGGAGGTGGTTAGCTCACCTTCACTGGAGGTCTTCAAGCAGAGGTTGGACCTACATCTGTCTGAGATGGTTTAGGAAATCCTGCATTGAGCAGGGGGTTGCACTTGATGACCCTAGAGGTCTCTTCCACCACCCAAGCCTGGCCCTCTATGAAGGTGATTACCGGTATCCACTTATCTGTCTTCATCCTTCTCTACTTCTTCTCACTTCTCCTTCCGGCTGCCTTTTGGGAGGAGGGGACAGGGTCACACAGGGCTGCAGACAACACCACAGTGAATTTCACAGCAATATTGCAGCCCCTGCAACTTTTCCTTGTCCTGCCCTGCAACTGGGAGGTGAAGTGATGGAGAGTTTGATCTGTAATCTCCACAATACTTGGTTTCTTTTTGTCTTCAAAGAGGGCTGGGATTGCAAGGTGGTACGCTTCATTATTCTAGTTCTCCATGACTGGTTCATAGGATACAAACTCACTTTGTACACATCCCTAATCTGAATGTGTAAGCTGTGCCACAGACAGAAACACAGAACAAAATAAGGAACGGTCTTCAAAATAACGGACTTCTTAAGAAAAACACACACCCTATATTGTAAAAGAAGATAAGGGTGTAAAACAAACCTAAAGACGAAGGTGGGTAAAATTCTGTCTCATAACAGTCACAGGATGGCAGCAAGAATAAATGTTTTCTGCCTACCTGAAACAACCTATTTTCTAAGTTACTCAGTGTAGTGTTGCATTTTGAGTGACTCATAAACAGAACATGGTCTGCAGTATGAGCACTAGCTCAATCTGTGATACCTATCTAGATCGGAGATGCCACAAAAAGAAACACTAGATGTTACTTGGGCCATTAACTGTTGTAAACACATAAAACCTCCCACCCCCAAAACTTGGGCCAAATGGAACTCCATGTACATCACACCACTTGGTGCAAAGTAGATGATTCTTAGCAAAAGCAGATATAAAGAGGGATCAATCAATACTGGGAATGTGGTCATGCATGGGTAAGACACCGATCTCAATCACAAACCCTTCATCTCCTATCTGAAGATTGAAGAAGCTGCCTCAGGCATTACCTTGAGCATTCCTTGAATTCCAAGTACATTAGCACAGAATCAGATTACAGTAGCACTGAGAACCTCGATTCAGCTTCTCCTTCCCCTGTACTGGATATTTATACTATTTAACAAATATGACAAGCTGTGACAAGCATCACGTTTCAATTTGATAAGTGTAGCCTCAAAGCACAATTATTGCATGAACAACAACAGAATATTAATCTACCGTTTTAAATATTTTTAAAATGGCATAACTTGCTTTGTTTGTTATAGCAGAGAATATATTACAATACAGAAGACTAGGGAACACTATTGAAGTGTTGTGCTGTAGAGTTCCTTATACAGGACCTTTGTTGCCACAGATGCTTCTCTACCAGGCTAGGAAGCATTATTAGTGCTAATGTTTTGTCCTTGGTGGTGGTAGTATTATGTAGGTATTTTAGATACGCTAACAGCCATCAAAGACAAAACATGTACACTGACGCTGCTAACTATTCTGGTAGAAGAACATCTGCAGCAAAAAGGTCTGGCTCTCAAGAGAATTGCAATGCAATACTTTCCTTGTTTCGGCATTACTTCAGGCTGAAGTATTCACTATAAGACAACCAAATAAAAACTGTTCTATTTAGGCCATTTCTGCACTGACATCCAGATCTGGATCATGGGGCCTCTGATCCAGATCCTGGACTTCCTCATACTCATGTTAATGCAAATCAAGGAGGCCCCCACACCCTGTTAATCTGGCTCCATCTGCAGAAGGTGGTGCCAAATATGGATTAAGGGGGCCTTAATCTGTATCTATTTTCGACCTGTTAAATTGGGTCATCAACAGAAAAAGGGCTTTGGATCTGGATCACAGAGGT
The DNA here is from genome assembly GCA_023333525.1 of Aspidoscelis tigris stejnegeri. Taxonomy (NCBI): domain Eukaryota; kingdom Metazoa; phylum Chordata; class Lepidosauria; order Squamata; family Teiidae; genus Aspidoscelis; species Aspidoscelis tigris. Next base: position 80,335,971 of record JALMGA010000002.1, on the reverse strand, counting down.
GGCAGATGCCATACCTCCCTGATCCAGAACTACCGATGCCTGCCACCCTACGGATAGGAGGAAAAGTTCCTAGCCTTGAGGCTTCTGGGGGTGTTTTTCAGTGGCCCAGTATGGTCAATAACAGCCCCTCCACCACCCTTGATGGCTAGGAGTTCCTAGCCTTCAGGGTTGTGGGCAGTTGCTATTCAGAAGTGCACCATGGAGTAACATTCCCCTAACCCCCAAGGCCTCGAACTTTTGGTCCTAGCCCTTGAGGGTGTTGCTAAAGCTTCACAGCTTTGTAGATCCGGCTTGGGCCAGATCAGTGCCATCAGTGTAGAACAAAAAAATCTGGATCAGTGAAGCTGGTTAAAGTGCAGGAAAGGCCCTAAACTACAAGCTTTATTTCAGAATATTTTATTTCTTAAAAAAGTGAAAAGCAGGGCTGAGTTGAATCATAGGCATGATGACACAAATAATTAAAATCTTTTCTGCCATTGTATGTCATAGTACCAACCCAGTTTGTAAGGCCACCAGTGCTGTTATTTTGTCTTCAAACAATAAAAATAACATGTAACTGTTAACTCAATGGAAAGTCTTTGGATGAAAAATAAGAAAAGTGGGGTGCGGGAATCCACAGTCTAGGTAAATTACATACAGTATTACACATATATAACAGAGTTACTTTAGTGCTACAAGCAGGAAGGGAGCCAGAAGGTTCAACCATTATTTTATTCCAAAATGGCCTTTTCTTAAGGTGTAAGACCCTCTTTGTAACATACGGCAGTACCTTTTCAGTAATAAAATCCATGCCTGCTGCTTCAGGAGCCAAATAAAATCTATCATACGATCCTACAGGATTCAAGAAAGAAAGAAACATATTAATCTTGACAACAAAAACAAATACAGCTTAATAAAAATTTTAGCAGACCGTTACCTTCACATTTAGGGGGAACAAAGAAAACACCTCCATCACCGTTAATCATAACAGAATCAAAAGACAAATATGCTGAAAAATAAATACAGTATTAGAATAAATTTTAGAAATGTTAGAACTACTAAGAATTTTTAAATACTGCAGATAGAAAAATGAGTGTGAGTTACAACTGATGCTTAAGAAGCAACATGGATCAGGACTGTTTCTGCACAATGCAGGCTATCCCACCACATGTACTGTACCACCACATGTACTCTGGCCCATAGTTGACTGGACTATTCCTAGCACGGTTTAAGGGCAGTCCACATTCAAATGAAAGAAGCACTCCAAAACATTTCCGTTTTGACTCAACTTTGGGCCAGAAAGCTGTCTCTAAAGCACAGAGTATCAATGGCTACTAGAACGGATGCCTAGATACATCCTCCAGGCTGTGGAGACAGGCAGGATGCCTCTAAAGGCCATTTTCAGGATTTCGAGAGCAGGTGAAGGTTCTGGTTTTGTCTTCTGCTTGAGATGCCCATAAGCATTTGGTGGGCCATTGCGTGAAACAGGATGCTGGACCAGAGTGACTCTTATGGACATATGGTGGGCTCTTATGTCCATAAGTGGACTCTTATGTTCTTATTGAGTAGGATGTTTTGCATTGTAGGGGCCCTCTGAGCTTAATCTTCTTTCTGCAGATATTTTACCACCAGGGATAGTAGCTTCAACAACGTGCATGATACTACATACCAGGATGTTGCTATCTAGCCTGAGAGCAAAACCCCTGGAGAAAGAAGATACAGCTAGAGGAAGTCCTACAATGAAGTGCTCTAATACAGATATTCTCTCATATTGTAAAATGAAGATTGCTGCCTCTTTCATGAATTAATGACTCCACACGAGGGCCGTCTCTGCACTTGCCTTCTCATTTACTAGATGGGAAAGATGGAGAACAAATTAATGTGTACTAGCATTTACACTAGGGAACACTAGTACACAATAGCTTAACCCTCATGTGCCCAGACACTTACCTTCATCCGGTCTTGCATTCAATCCTCTGCAGGGCACTGCCATTTTGGATGACACTTTGTGCATGCACAGTTGGGTCAGGGGTCATCTGAGGTACCAGCTGCTTGTGTGGTACCTCAGATGGCCCCTCGCACCAGAAAAGGTGTGAGTGCTCACCTCCTGGACGGGAAAGGTAAGTTTTGGGTCAGGGTTGGTAAGGGTTGGTTTGCTTGTGGAACACAATTTTGTGCGATTAGTTAACATCTGGGCAGGCAGGGGCATTTGTAGGCTGTAAGTGCCTCCTGCAAGTGCAGATGCCCCTGCCCAGATGTTAACTAATTGCAAACTAAGAGGCCAAGTGCAAATTGGCCTCTGGATTAAGATTCCCAATTTTCATTTATTGATTTACCAAAGTAAATATCAGCTAAGCAGGCAGACCATTTCCTTTACTCTGAGAATACACAGATGGAGTCAAGGTTTCACATCTTAAATGAGAACCAAGTAGGACATAGTTTAGTTAGATGTAGCTGTCCAAGAACACCTAAACCTATTAACTCACTTCACAGTAATCTCTCTTTTCAAAATTTGACATGTAATTGTCATCATAAAAATATAAGGAGCAAACAATTGACTTTACAGTTTTGTGTTTAGCTGTCTTCCACTGATTTGCTGCTCTGGCACTACAGATTTTATTGACAGCTTAAAATCTATTGTTGTGAGCATCTGTAAGAAACAAACCTGCACAAAGGGAAAGGCATTGGAATAATCCAAATCTTAGCAACTCATGGTTCTTGCTGGATTCTTTCTGACAAGTGTAACAAATTATAGAAAGGATAGTAATGTTAACTCATCTAAAGCTGATATTATTTAGGTACAGTTTAATATACCAACAGCACAATTCAACATAATTTTAAAGAAAGGATAACAGTGGAAGGCATAGATGCTATATATACGGCCCTTAAACGTGGGTGCTACCTCTTTACTCCGATCTTAATTTGTAAAGTTCCTTTAGACTAGTATAGTGTTCAGCTTTCCTATACACTAATACACCACCAGAAATGTCATTAGAATGTTGAAAGATAAGACTGCAAAAAGATGGAATATGACATCAGTGAAGAGTTAATAAAACATAACACTGGAATTTAAAAGAAAGCAATGAAGGTCCTACCTACCTGGATATTCTGTATATGTTTCCATAGTAAGCAAGCATTCATGGCATAAAGCCCAAAGCTCATAATCTTTCAGTGGTTTACCATGCTGTGACAAGAGATGTTTCAGAAAAATACACTGAAAACAAAATGTTAATGACTGTTAAGGGCCAAAAGCATTTCTGAAGCCAAACACAAGGTTCATAAGGTTCACCCAATATTTAAATCATGCTTAAGTTATTCTCTGAACTATGTCTGTCTGTACACAGAAAAACTTCCTATATAGAAATACTGGCATTTAACCCTCATCAGAACTGCTGAAAAATTAGGCATTTTTGTGGATAGTAATTCTTTTGTGGATTATTTTTAAATCTCTGCTGCCAACTACGCATTATATTAGCCTGATTTCTGTATGGAGTTTTTTCCCTTGGTGTTGTGCTTTGCCCGAAGAGAACTCACTCACTTTAAGGATCAGGCAACTAGGAACTGTGAGACGTCCAAGAGGGGCTGAAGGAGAACATTGATACTTAGAGGAATTAAGGAAAAAGACGCTGGATGGACAGCTGAAGAAGTTGAGAGAAAGTGGGTGGAGAGAGGAGAGAGACAAGATCACACTTGGTGATTGTCTTAAAATAGTAGAATGTAATATTTTTAAATTGTGAATAAAAATACATTTATGCTTCCACTTGGTTGAATATAAATTTACTTAGTCTGTATTGATAGAGGTTTAAAAAACAAAAAAAGCTCAAATCTATCCAGCCAGCCCAATTTTTCCCCTTCCACAGAACTGAAGATAAATCCACATGAATTTCTACAGAAAATTCATGGTTTAACTCCTGAGGCATCATGTTTCTAGCTGACAAAATATATTAGTGCCGAAAATTACAAAAGGAAATTATTACTTACTTAGGTACCTAGTTCTACACTGACTGCTCAGTTTAAACAGAATTTCTGCTATAGCAAGAGCGATTCAAAGAGGGGAAAAACTTACAGTAGTTTACATATTCACAACTTTAAAATATTTATGGACAGAAAGAATTTCGAGTGGGATAAACAAAAGTGGGAACTACTAGTAAAAACAGCAGAAAAAGGAATAATTGGGGTGATATATAAAGTATTGCTACAGATGGACCTGGAACATGAACAGGTCAAAGAATGTTTGATCAAGTGGTCAAGGAATTTTGGGTACAGTATTAATATGGACCAGTGGGAGAAATTATGGAAGAAGGATATGAAATTTACTATGTGCACTATGTTTAAAGAAAACATATTTAAGATGATGTACAGTATCTAACTCTCTATAAACTGTACAAGATTTACAAAAATATGTCCAATAAATGTTGGAAATGTAAGGCTAATGAAGGAACATTTTACATGTGGTGGACTTGTATAATAGCAAAAAAATATTGGATACAAATCCACCAGATAATGGGGAAAATATTAAAAATAGTTATACCGTTTAAACCAGAACTTTTTCTATTGGGAATAATAGAAAACAATTTAGATCATCTGAACACCTTAATTATGTATATGGTTACAGCTGCCAGAATAATCTATGCAAAAAGATGGAAAGATCCAGAAATACCTTCAGTGGACAATTGGTTAGTTAAACTGTCCAAATTTCTTGAGATCGACAAACTGACGAATTTCTTAAAAGAGAAAATAACAGAGAAGTATTTAAAAGACTGGAGACCCTGCACAGAATTTCTACAGGAAGAAGGACTAACAACAGCTGGTTTCGACTGACCGGTGGAATTGGAAGATACTAGGACAATAAGATAAGGTCCTGAAAAAACAGAGGAAGTCACTAATTGTAAAAATGGACTATTATATGACATTTGGGGGAAAGGTGATAAGGAACCCCGAAGTTTTATTGTTATTATTGCTCCATTGAAAATAAATAAAAATTAATTGGGAAAAAAAAGAGCGATTCACTCAGGGCAGAAAAATGGCCAAGCCTCTTTTTTTGCATAGTAGTTGCACTTTTTATTGTTAGCCAACCTCAACAAATGTGTCCAAATTGTTATCCATACACAAAAGTATCACTTCATGTATTCCGAAATATGATGAAATTAAAATAAAGTTTGTGAAAGGACAATAGGAGTAGCTGGAAGGCTATTTTTGTCCTTGAAAACCTTCAGACAGACTATTCTTTGCAAGTTGTCAGAGTTTGTCTTGCTATTTCTGCCATCTCTAAACTGCTTGCTTTAAAATCTAAACTGCCTTGGCAGCTATGTTTTATACATCCTACTTCATCACTGCTTAGATCTCTGCAGTAGAACAAAACCAAGAGAGATCCAGAAAGATGAACACTTCATGATGTTTCTTTTATTGCCAGAATAAAAGAAATATTATCAGAGAGCTTTGGACAATATTAACTTACTGCTAGTATTAAATTTTATTGCTGTAAGCCAATTCACAAACTCAAAAATTTCATATTTTCTATTAATGAATATTTAAGTTTTGGGAAGTCTGCAGGGAGAGAATGGAGAAGTGATCGAAAGTGATCTTGAGAAGGCAGAGATTCTGAACTCCTATTTTGCATCTGTTTTTTCCAAGAGGGATAATGTACATGCAACAGTCCTTCACTGTACTGATGAAGGACTAGGAGAATCAAGACACAAAATCAACACTGAGAGAGTAAGGGAACGCTTAGCTAACTTAAACGAATTTAAGTCCCCGGGTCCAGATGGATTACATCCTAGGGTACTGAAGGAATTAGCAGAGGTAATTGCTGAACCACTTGCTGTAATCTTTGAGAAGTCATGGAGAACAGGAGAAGTCCCAGACAATTGGAGAAGGGCAAACGTTGTTCCTATCTTCAAAAAAGGGAAGAAGGTAGACCCAGGAAACTACAGGCCTGTTAGCCTGACTTCAATACCAGGAAAGATTCTCGAACAAATTATTAAACAACACATATGTCAGCATTTGGATAGGAATTCAATAATTAACAGTAGTCAACATGGGTTTGTATCAAACAAGTCGTGTCGGACTAACTTGATTTCATTTTATGACAAAATCACTGAATGGGTTGATCAAGGAAATGCAGTAGACATAGTATTTCTTGATTTCAGCAAAGCATTTGACAAAGTATCTCATGCGATCCTCATTGAAAAATTGATCAAATATGGGTTTGACAAGGCAACTATAAGGTGGGTTCAAAACTGGCTTAGTAATCGTACTCAAAGAGTGGCTTTAAATGGCTGCACATCCAAATGGAAGGAAGTGTCAAGTGGAGTACCACAAGGTTCTGTCCTGGGCCCAGTTATGTTTAATGTTTTTATAAACGATCTGGACGAGGGAGTTGAAGGGAAACTGATCAAATTTGCTGATGACACAAAGCTAGGGGGGATTGCAAACACCAGAGAAGAGAGAGAGAGGATTCAAAAAGATTTAGAGAAACTCGAACAATGGGCCGCAACTAATAAAATGGTATTTAACAAAGAAAAATGCAAGGTTCTGCACCTGGGCAAGAAAAATGAAAAAAGCACATATACAATGGGAGGAATTCGGCTGAGCAGCAGCACATGTGAAAAAGACTTGGGTGTCCTGGTAGATCATCAACTGAACATGAGTCAACAGTGCGAGGCAGCTGCAAAAAAGGCAAACGCAATCCTGGGGTGTATTAGGAGAAGCATAGAGTCCAGATCACGTGAAGTTATTATCCCCCTCTACTCTACCTTGGTCAGACCTCATCTGGAGTACTGTGTCCAGTTCTGGTCACCCCAGTTTAAAAAAGACACTGACAAGCTGGAGCAGGTTCAAAGGAGAGCTACCAAGATGGTGAACGGTCTGCAAACCATGTCCTATGAGGAACGGCTTAAGGAACTAGGAATGTTTAGTCTAACAAAAAGAAGACTGAGAGGAGACATGATAGCTGTCTACAAATACCTCAAGGGTTGTCACAAGGCAGAGGGATCAGCCCTGTTCTCACTCTCTCAAGGAAGGACTAGAAACAATGGGGTGAAACTGCAGGGGAAAAGATTTAGTTTAGATGTTAGGAAAAAATTTCTAACAGTAAGAGTGATCAACCAGTGGAACAGGCTGCCACGGGAGGTGGTTGGTTCCCATTCGATGGAGGTCTTCAAGCAGAGACTGGACAGCCATCTGTCTGAGATGGTTTAGGAGATCCTGCCTTGAGCAGGGGGTTGGACTCGATGACCCAGGAGGTCCCCTCCAACTCTACCATTCTATGATTCTATGATTCTATAAGATTTCATACTCTAGAGCAGTGGTTCCCAAAGTTGTCTGGGCTACGACCCATCTAATATAAGTTTACCAACTCGGGACCCACCTCTAGGAAATTTAACCGTTACCAATATGAATAAAGGCTCGGTCAGTTGGTGTGTCGTTCTACAGGCAGGGCCCACTCAATATTCGCTCACGACCCACCAGTGGGTCGCAACCCATAGTTTGGGAAACCCTGCTCTAGAGTCTCAAGTGTTAAAAGGCTTTTCATTTTGCTTTTATTTTTACATACTTTGTTTTTACAATTAAAGCTGCATTTGATTCTACAGTGTAAAATCACAATGTCCAACTGCATTACTAAAGGTATAGGTTGGATATAAGGATATCTGCATTTTGAATACAGTGATGTATTGCTTTTACAGGTAAAGGTTCATTATTAGATTGCCTTTGTTGCCCTAACAAGTTACACACCAAATTTGCTCTTATAGCATACAATCAACTTCATGTACTTATTCATTTTTAAACAACTTCCTCCCTGAAATCTCAGACCAGTTTCCCAGCCTACACTTCCTCATGGCATGAAAAACACCTCAGTTCCTACCCACACACTTTAGCTGTAATGCTCTAAACTAATTAAATCAAATCTACTTCAGTGTTAGGTTTTTCAAACTAAGTGACTCTTGCCACTGTTCTTAAAAGTATATTTGCTTTGTTTACTTTTGACCATAAATTCAACTACAAGCATGAAATTAGATAAACTGCAGTTCATATGCAGTTAAAAACATGTGTGAAATCATTCATATATCACTCTACCTTTCACCTTCTCAAGAGCATTCTAGGGTGGAAAAGGGCAATGAGAGATTATATGAGAACCTAAGGGCCACACGATGCCTTTAAGCTGCTTTTCCCCCCTGCTATGTGTGAATGCCGCTTTTTATGTATGTGAGTGGTTTTATAGCAAGGAGAAGCTGCAATAATTATACTATAGAATTCTATTTGTATTTTACAAATAAAAAAATTGTAATAAATATTATATCATATAAGAACCTAAAATATTAAAAGTCCCTAATTTATGTGCCTTGAAGGGCGAGTTCCCATTTAAGGAATAAAACAGAATATACATCAAGATTTACATCGAGATTTGCATCGATATGTAAAGCGCGTTAAAAGGAAGCAAACAGCATCTGGCAATCGGATTCAACCCTGATTGTCATTCCCCACTGTTCTACCATTTAAAATGCTTCCAAAAATGGGTTGGGAAAAACATTCTTTCCTCTCCTGAGCCTTTCCCCACCGCTCTCTGTCCATTGCCTTTGATCGGATGACGTGGGGAATCCCAGCCCCCTCCCCCCTCCTTTTCCTGCCCATTTGAAAGGGGAAAGCTTGTTTGGCAAGGCAAGGCAAGGCAGCCCCTATTGCAGGAAGTATTTTTTTAAACAATCAACTCGGTCCCCTCACCTTCCTTTCCTTTTTAAAAAAGGCTATAGCAATGTAAGATCCTCCAAGCAGACACACACACACACAGAGTAACCCTTTGTCCGAGGCAAAAGAGAAACTTGAAAGGCAGAATCTTCTGATCTCCTTCCCTCTCTCTCTCTCTCTCTCTCACACACACACACACACACGCTGCAGCTGCTGCTTCGGCTCCTTCCTCTTGCCTTTCAGGGAAGCCAAAAACTGCCAGCAATTTGGCAACATTGTTATTCGTGTCCCTGGGTGTGAAGGAGTATTGCCTGAACTGTTATTTTGTGATCAGGGAGAGAAGAAAACTGCTGAAGAAGCCCTGCACTTTAAAAATCTGGCCATGGGCTGTCCTGTCCTGCTGGGAGAAATCCCACCCATTTCATGACAGATTTGCCCCGATAATGCTGTAGCGTTCCCACAGCAATAAGAAATGTTTTAAAAGCAAAACTGAGAAAACATCTGAAAAATCAGGTGTTTATTTAATTCCATTTTAAAGCCAAATAATCCTCAAGATATCCCTAAAACTGATTGTGAATGGGAACGACGAGGATCCAAACAGTTTTTTAACTGTTTTACTTAATTGGGGGTGGAAACGGCAAGGATCCAAACCGTTTTGAAACCGTTTTTAAACAGTTTTAAGTGATAATGGAAATGGGCCCGAAGTTACAGTAAAGAACAACAAAGCATGCACTGGTATATATATTTAAAGTACCGTTTGTTACTGAGTTAGTTCTTCATGATTTCAGCTTCAGTTCCTTCTTTGATAGTTGTCATATCAACACAGTCCTCTCTGATAACAAAACACTAGACTATTTGAATCTCAGTTTCCTTGGGTACAGAGACATACTGATTACTCCAGTCACCAAAAATGGAGAAGAAGAGGAAGAGAGGAGTAGTTAGCTTTTCTAGCCCACTTTTCTCACCCATTTAAAGGGACTTAAAGTGGCAGACAAAGCTTTCTGTTCTCCCCACAACAGAACACCCTGTGAGGTAGGTGGGGCTGTGAGAGCTCAGAAGAGAGCTGTGACTAGCCCAAGGTCACCCAGCTGGCTTCATGGGGGAGGGAGGAATCAAACTCAGTATTCTCAGATAAGAGTACATCTCCCTAACCACTAGATCAAACTGGCTCACCAGAATTTGCTATACAAAAACAAACAAAAAAATAAACACTGTGTACCAGAGCAGTCCATTTATGCTCAATTCTACCTTTATTTCAATGCAGTATGCTAAACACCGCAGTCACTTATATGCTGAACAACTTCCTCTGGACCTAGGTTAAAGATGTTTCCATAGGGTACATGGGGCTTGGATAGGCCTCCAAAAGGAGGAGGAGGAGGAGCAACCAGTACCCTTGATTCCGCTGATCTGGTTTTTCCTAGTTAAATAAAATTAACAAGAAAAAAAGATAATCACAGAACTCAATATTCAACCCCAATATTCTCTTTCTCTCAGACAAGAGAATTGCATCTTATTTGACTTTTAAAAATCAATTTAAATGTTCTCTGTATGACAAGCAAGAAAGAACATATCACTTATGCATCTACCATAAGTGTCATAGGAGAAGTAAACATCTTATCTGGGAGTGGCTGTAGCTCAATAGTAGAGCAAACCTCCTGGAAAGCATAGGGTTTCTAGTTCAGTCCCCAGTCTCTTCCTGGAAGCAGGTAACAGTAAATCATCTCTGTATCTCTGCCAAGAAAAATTGCACAGAGATGCCCATGGAGGTGGCCCATGTAGTCAACCAGGAGTAGGTACCCAACAACAATAACCATTTTGTCTATAATGCAAACATGAATTAATTAATAGGCTTCATGATAGCTTCTACAGACAAAGGTGCTTCTAAGTTGGTCAGCATTATATCCTCTACCTGATACCATGAACATAACTATACATTTCACAAGAAGGCACTCATTAGTGGTGCATTTTTCACTCTTAGCCACCATATAAATTAGAACAGCAAGGTAAAAGAAGCTGTGATGGGATTCTGTGTGATGGGGAGCTACAGTACATCAACTTGGGCTGCATCCAGACAGAGCCTAAAGCCCAGGATTATCTCAGAGCTATATTGGGATGGCCACACATATTCATGACAATCCAAAGATAGCTCCAAACATAGGGCTTAAATCTCACAGTACTGCTATTCGGGGAAAATCAACTCCCAACCTGCGCTTTCACAAAATAACAATATGGCTTGCCTGTCCAGACACTTGCTCCCGGGATCCATTTTGTAGAAAACAAGAGTGGGGATGAGACCGGGCCAAATATGCCAACCACATTAGCATGGAGATTCGTGCATAAGCACATCTGGGTATTTTTGCGCTATCAAAATACCTGGAAGCACTAACCACTAGGGGTGCTCACAAGTGCAATTTTTGGATTCTATTTGATTCGAATTGAATGTTTGATATTTGAACTCAAATGAATAGAGAAAAAAATGAATGTATTCAAATTTGAATCTGATTCAAATACATTCGTATCTATTCATACTAATATTCAATTCATATTTGAAGATACGAATGTCAACAACATTCGTATGTGCCCATATTCATCTGTACTCACCCGTACGCATCCTGGTTTTATCTCATATGCATCCCGTTTTTGTCACATATGTATCCGTACAAATGTGTACAGATATGAATAAGGTGTGTATGGATATGTATGTAATTCGTACGTATCCATACACATATGAATGTCTGAATGATTCGTACGAATGATTGGAAAGATTCAAAATTTGTTCAAATGTTAAAAAATGAATGTCTAGGTATTCGATTCGAATGTCCAAATCCAAATGAATTCAATCAAATTTTGAATGTTTCAAATATTCTTGCACATCCCTACTCATCACGGTATCACAGGAGCAAGTGTCCATACACATAAGGGACTGAGCTTGCCCTGCAATTTTGCCCTGCCACCTAGCAGAGTCAGAGAGAGACAACTGCAAATCTAAACAAGATCCTGCATTTTCCTGTCACTGTCGGGAGGCAGTCTTAACTACAGAAATGATTCCTATCACCTTTTTTTTCTGACAGAGGTATTGTGCAATTTAAATCAACAGGGCTAAGTTTATCACAGATTTCAAAGGCTCAAAAAGGCAAAAAAAAAACCCACCATACTCAGCTACTCTGATGCTCATTCTGGTCCCTGTGAAGTTTAAAGCTGTTAAGAATGCTCAAGGAAGGCAATACTTCCCACTCACCCCCTCAAATTAAGTATCTTCCAGGTAATAGCATTTTTAGGTAAAGGTTTTGTTTCTACTACCTGTTCATTATTGTTCACTTCTGATTCCCTGCCTCCACACTGTCCATCTTCAAGACAGTAGTTTGTCATCCCACGGCATTTTTGTTCTGTAGGATTTAGCACGTTTGAGCTACATCCATTTTGTGCAGCGAAAACTGCAGTCATCCTGCTGACATGCAACAAACAATTTTCATTTGACCTTGAAGAAGTTTCATTAAAGAATTTCTGATCTTCATAACCAAACCCCGAGCTGTTCGTTCCATCCAATATACCATTCTGGTTTGAGGTTTCAGAGTCCATATGCCTGGAAGAAAGGAAATCCGTTTTGCTGTCATGACAGGTTGGCACAATGTGGTGATAGATGGAAGTTACCTTTGGGCACAAATAATGATCTAGTAAATTACTGTTTGCCCCCTGGAAATATGAGGCTTTTATTTCAGCTTCTTTATTTACATCACACTGATCTAGCTGTCCTTCTAAAGCAGGGACATCATTACTGATCAGAGATAATGACTGAGGTTGCAATGAATGTTGCCCCATTCTCAGGGGTCCACTGTGACTTGTAAGGGGACAGAAATTCCTTGGGATTGACACAGGTTCTGGCTGGAGGTCCAGAAATGTTCTCACTTTTCTTAAACAGTTTTTGGGGGATGCTTCTGTCTCCAGGACACTTGGATGTGGCTTTGTGTCCAACAGAAGGTTTACAGATTTGCTGATTTTTATACTACTTTTGTTCTCTTTACATTCTGTACACTGGCCTGAAACATCTTGGCAGCAAAATGTTTCATCTTCTATGCTGATTTTCATTCCTTTTATACCCTTGCTTGCTTCTTTCACTGGATCTAGGTCAGAAGCATTTCCACTACTAGTAGCTTTCAAGTCTTCCACTTCCAGAGATGAATTCTTTCTTAAGTCATCATCTATGCATTGTTTATAAGGCGAAACCCTCACATCAGTTTTTCTTTTCCAGAAGTTACTGCAACCATCTGCATGCAAAGAAAGAACCTTATTTAAAATACTGCCTGTTTCAGTAGATACAACCTTTCCTATTTTAAAACTGAATATGTCATAGTCCCCTCTAGAATCACTTAGGCTACACCCAGATGTCACTTAATTATTCTACTATCCAGAATATCCATGCTTTATTCTGGATTATTCATGCTATATTCCCAAATATTAATTAATTTATTTATTTACATTTCTATCCCGCCCCGCACCCAAAGGTCTCTGGGCGGGTAACTACAGATTAACACAGATTAAAACAGGATACAAATTAATACAGATACCAATTAAAATGAAATACAGATTAAAACAAAATGCATGTTTTAAAAACACCTTAAAAATTCAACAAATTTAAAACCATGCACTCCCTAGTGCATTAATAGTGGTGTCATTGTAAGTGGAGAGGGAGAATTGAAACTGAATCCAGCCAAGACAGAGGTGCTGTGTGTCACAGGGTCTTGGGTCCATGTAGTTGGGAGATACCCTCGGCCAAAGGCCGAGGCAAACAGGTATGCCTTTACGGACCTCCTAAATAAATACAAGGAGGAGGCATGGTGCACCTCAAGGGGGAGGCCATTCCATAGTCTTGGGGCCACCGTTGAAAAAGCTCTCTCCCAGGTGCCCACCAACCTCACTACTGAAGGTGGTGGGACAACCAGGAGGGCCTCATTGTTGGATATTAAGGTACGGGCAGGTCGGTATGGGAGAAGGCGTTCCTTTAGATATTTGGGGCCCAAGTCATTTAGGGCCTTATAAGTCAGAATTAACACCTTGAATTGGGCCCAGTAGTGAATTGGCAGCCAGTGCAATTCTTTTAAAACTGGTGTAATGTGTATCCAGTTAGCTGTACCAGTCAGCACTCTGGCTGCTGCATTTTGCACTAACTGCAACTTCCGGACCATCTTCAAGGGCAGCCCCATGTACAGCGCATTACAATAGTCCAATCTAGAGGTTACCAGAGCATGGGTAACTGTGGCCAGGTCGTCTCTATCCAGAAAAGGCTTCAGTTGGCGCACCAGCCATAGATGGGAGTAGGCACTCCTGGCCACAGCCTCCACGTGAGCTTCAAGTGTTAGTGTGGAGTCCAGGAGTACCCCCAAATTACGCACCTGTCCCTTCCAGGGCATAGCAACCCCATCGAGGACAGGGTATCTCCCAACTACATGGACCCAAGACCCTGTGACACACAGCACCTCTGTCTTGGCTGGATTCAGTTTCAATTTATTGGCCCTCATCCTGCCCACTACCGCCTCCAGACACCTGTCAAGCACTTCCACCGCCTCTCCTGATTCAGATGGTACAGAGAAACAGAGCTGGGTATCATCTGCATACTGATGATATCCAAAACTCCTGATGACCTCTCCCAGCGGCTTCATGTAGATGTTAAAAAGCATGGGAGATAAGACTGAGCCCTGAGGAACCCCACAGGCGAACTCCCAGGGTGTCGAATCCACATCTCCCACAGACACTCTCTGGGATCAGCTTTGGAGATAAGAGCGGAACCAATGCCAAGCACTGCCTCCAACTCCTAAACTCCATAGCCTTTCCAGGAGGATACCATGGTCAATGGAGAGGTCCAGGAGAACCATCAGGGTGGCATTCCCCTTGTCTCTCTCCCGGAGTAGGTCATCAACCAGGGCGACCAAGATGGTTTCTGTGCCATGACCAGGCCTGAAGCCAGATTGAAATGGGTCTAGATAATCAGCTTCTTCCAAACATGCCTGCAGTTGAACAGCGACAGCCCTCTCTAGAACCTTGCCTAGAAAAGGTATTTTAGCCACCAGGCAATAGTTGTTCAAATCTTCTGGATCCAGGGAGTCCCTCTTCAGGAGGGGGCGTACCACAGCCTGTTTCAGAGTTAGTGGAACCACCCCATCCCTCAGAGAGGCATTCACCACTCCCTGGATCCACCCGGTCATACCTTGCCGGCTGATTTTAATCAGCCAGGACGGGCAAGGATCCAGAGAGCACGTCGTCGGCTGCACCCCCACAAGTAGTTTGTCCACATCCTCAAGCCGCAATAATTGAAACTGATCCAAACAAACTGGACCAAACAGTTCTCTGGACACCTCATTTGGGCTATACCCAATTGTGACATCTAATCCCCTACGAAATATCCAAATATAGCAGAACTAAGTACCACTGAAAACAATTGAAAAGTAAAAAGCAAATGTAAAAGCAACAACAGTGCAGCCACATCATAATTAAAAACATGCATTATACTTGCTAGTGCTCTTGGACTAGAATACTGTAGACCAAATTTCCAGTTAGCTGTGAAGCTCATTGGATAATCTGAGGTCAATTAATGCCCCTCAGCTTGCAAGACAGTCGATATCTATGTACTACACAGTAGATGGCTACACAATGTGTTTTTCAACATAACAGCCCTATTCTTTTCTCTATATGCCACTCTGACAGCCTCAACATGGAAAGCCTGAGGCCAATTCGCACACTGAGGTAGCTTCTGGGAAATCGTGCACCACTTGCATCTACTGGTGGGCAGCTGATGTGCTGCCCAGGTGACTAGAAATGTGATTGTGTGTGTGCACCTCTGAGAAAAAGATGGCAGCGCCCAGACCCACGCTGACGGCACCCAGACACGTGCCCGGATCCAGCTAAGTGTCCAAGTGCAGGGGTGGTGTGGTGTGCACTAGCATTCGCAAATATGAATGCTACTGCATGCCAGCAGGGATGAACTATACAAAAGGGCCACAGCTGAACGCTAGAGTCTGGGATGCTACCTCTACACAACTTTGTACATGTCATGCTAAGCATTTGATAACATAAAAAAACTCATGAGATGTCAAATGAATCTTTGAAAAAGAAAGAAGCAGAAGGAAGGTATACATACAAAAAAGAAGATAGAACTGTGGGTTAAAATTCCAAAGAGATCTAACAGTTTCTACACAGCAGTCATATTGTACCTTGTGGAGCTTACTTCTAGGAAGTGAGGTCAAATCATTTCCCAGTTAGCCATTACTGGGATCTGCATCTCTCAGGGAGGATGATGGGAAAGGGGTGCTTCATGTATCCAAAGTATGTAAATCCTACCTTGCAGGCTGACACATGATTCTATTGACAGCATTCTTCTTCCAATGGTGGAGAAGGACTGGCAAATATCCCTTGAAGAAAGAAAGTTCAGCTTCTCTTTGCACAAAGATATAATTGTCTAAAATGACAGGTGCACAAAAAAAGCATTTGCAAATATTCAGTCTTGTGTAGTGCTCTGCATTACACAAGAAGCATCAAAGTCTTCCATTCTACACTTCAGCTGGGAAGCTAGGAAAGCCCCATGGGCCTATCCCTCCAAAAAATGGCATGGTGAGTTATTATGGGAAAAACTGTTTACAGCTGCAGTTTTTAGCTTAGTAAGTTCTCTGTAATTTCTGAAAATTATTTTGGATGAATATCGGTCTCATTTTAATTATCCTTAACGGAATAATCAACACTCACTCTGAGAAGCATAACAGCTCTGAATTACATTTCTGTAGTAAAAGATTCTCACATTTAATGTGAACATCAGATACCTAGTCCAGAGGCTGTAGAAGTTACACAATTGCCCCAAAGGGGATGGTGCCTCACAGACAGTGAAAACTTACAGATATAGGAAAGGCTTAGAAAATGGGTACCAAGTGGCCAGGAAAGCTGCAGTAATTTCAGCAGGAAGTTGGAGAAAACTCAGGGCCTTCTCCCCAGATTCTAGCCCTCTATTGGAAATTCAATTGACCCAGAGTAGTGAAGTGTGCTGGCTTTTGTCCCCAGCCTCGATTTTTAGCTGGATGCCTTAGAATGAGCAACCATAGTTACTCCTCTAGAAACCAACTGAAAAGTTACACAAAAAAGTTCAAAATGAAACCCTTTTTCAACAGCCAAGGCAAGATATACAAAAATTTAGGTTTTGAGGTTCAAAAGGATGGCAGGGATCTTTTGGTCGACACCAAATTCACTCCTATGTTGACCAATTGATATTATTATTTGGACAGAGGAAGAAGGGGATTCTGGTCAATTTGTTTCTGATTTTAGGTAGCAGGGCAGAGAAAATCATTTTGAAGCAGTGGGCTTTCCAAGTTCAAGCTGGATCAAGGTGTGGGCCATGGCATTAGGGATCTTGTGAAACTACTCATATTTACTGGCCTGGGACGTGCACACAATGTAATTCCCATAGGTAAAGGTTCCCTACACCCTTCAGCCTCAGGCCAAGCATCTGCTGATACAGGAATGGTGTATCTTTGCTAGTTTCCCATATTACTATCTAGTCTCCCACTTTTGCTGAGCCCCGAAAATTCATACAACAATCAGGTATGGTTCTTGAACAGTGTTTAAGGTGAGGAACTATGCATTTATTACTGTTATGAAGTAATTCACTTTCACAAAAGCAACAAGAAGGAATTTAAAGATTTGACATATTTTATTATTCAAAATGGCATGTAAAGATATTTAGCATGATATGAAAGCCAGCAAAATCAAATAAGAAAAAAAAAACTTTTTTGTACCTCAATGTCTGGCCTCTCTTTAGGATTTTCTTCCTGCATTTGTTCAAGCAGAGTATATACATCTTGGCTTAATTCTGGATCTATTTCAGGCTCAATCATGTACTCAGCTACTGTTTTTAGTGTGGCTCCCAAGGAAAAGATATGTCCCTGCAAGAACACACGCAACACAACTGCTTAAAACAATTGCATCTTTCCATTCAAAACCATTTTAATTAGTTAAAATCAGCTGAAGGGACATAGATTATTCTGTAAACGTGACGGATTTTCAGTCCAACTTTTAAAGTCAGAAAAGGATGTTAAAGCAAAGTTTGGGCTCTTAAAGAAGCGGATCCATATATGTGTGCAATCCATATCCATTTAACTTCTGCCACCTACTAAAGTACAAATGTGCCCTTCCAATGGCTTTTGTTTTCCCCAACCAAACAAGAAAGGAGAAAGTAAATCATCGTCAACTCATATAAGCTAAAATTGTCCAGTAGAATTCCTCAAATACCTTCTACAGTTACTCAGATTCATATGGAAGTGCTCAAGCAGAACACAAACTTCCTCTACAAAGCATCTTTCAAGCATTTGGCCTGTACACACATATGACCTCCAGTAGCAAAACAAATTAGCATTCAAGTACAACTGAGCTACTTCTTCTATCTTCAGATAATCAATACTAGTCATGGATAGATAATAATGTGACTTTAGGCCTTTTCGCCTCCAGAATGGGAGTAGAATGCTCTGGGACGGAGCATAAGCTCTGCTGGGCTGGGGGTTCTTTTCAGAACCACCCCAGCCTACTCACATTCCAGGTCTAGAGCATGAAATCACGCTCTACACCTTTTCCTGGCCATCATGGGCTGTCCCACAGCTGTACAGGAGGGAGAGCCTATGCACTCTCCCTCTCAGACAGCTGCAGGCCCTGCCCCCCACTGCCGCTATTGGGCCAAATTCAACCCAACAGCTGGCAGGCCCGTGCAATCGCCTTACCTTGCCAGGCCCGGGGTGCTCCTCGCATTGCCTCAAGAGCGATCTGCCGACATCTGCTATGATCTGTGCAGGTGCACGCACTCTGGTGGACCGAACCCACGCTGACCCGTCAGGTGAGTGTGGGGCCTACTTAACAGAGCACATGCACCTGTGTAGATTGTGGCAGATCGATCTCGAGGCCGCGCAAACTCCGGACCCTGGGTCCGGCAAGGTAAGGGGGCATTGCATGCATGGGGTGGTGGTGGTGGCATGAACCCCTGGGTGCTGCTGGGCATCCAGGGATTCTCTGTTGGCTGCTGCAGTCCAATCGGGACTGTAGCACTCAGCGGGATACCCCAGGTTCATTCTCCCCCTGCCTCTTTCAAGGGCAGGACAAGACTGGGCAGGCAGTGATGTGCTGCTTTGTGGTAGACCAAACCCACACTCTCAGCACATTAACTGAAGGAACGTGCGATGGTAAACTACCACACAGAGTCTACTACACAAAGCAGCACATCTGCCAGTGCACGAGGGTGGATCTTCAGCCTTGGCCCTCCAGGACCACACCCCAACCAGGGCCAGGGTCTACCCAGGGACGCGCATGCACAAGTGACTTACCTCCTTGCCACCGTAATCCTGACTGGGGAGATCCAGTTGGCAGCGCTGTGTCTGCATGTGCCGCCGGCTATGATTGGCCAGCGGCCCATACCTGCGCAGAATACCTGGCATCAAACAGGGCATTCTGTGCAGGCGTGGGCCACCAGCCAATAAGAGCCAGTGCCACATGCAGACGCAGAGTGCTGCTGACCACGCCAGGAAGCCCTTCCCCCGGGCTTCCCAGTCCAAACTCTGGTGGCAAGGAGCTAAGTCCAGGGAGGCACATGCCCCAGGAGGTGCCCAGTGTGTGTATGTGTTTCTGCTACAGCCCGCAGGAACCCGGGCAAGGGACGAGCCCGGCCTGCCCACGCCTGGGTCGATTCTGACCCAATGGCGGCAGGCCTGGGAAGGGTGGCCCACCCCCATTACAGCCAGTTCAGGCTAAGCCATGTGGGTATGGATTCCCCATTGGCATCTAGGCAGGCAGGGACACGTCCCCACACATTCCTTGCCTGCCTAGATGTGTATGGGGAATCCGTCCCCGTCTGTCCAAGCCTTTGGCGAAAAGACCTTTTATCCCCAGGTTCCTTAACTAAGAATTCCCATCATTCTGTTCAAACCCCCGCCTGGCTGCAGCTGACACAAACTGATGGAAGTTGTAGTCCAGGATCGTCTGCAAGTCTTTGGCTGAGAACCCCAGCTCTAACTCCTTCATTTGATTGTAGTGATGAGTGTCTTTCATTCTCAGATAAAATCAACAAAAAACATTTAGCTGTTTCCCACTAGGTGGAGCTTTCGTCAAATCTATTAACTGATCACCGCAAGTTTAACATACTAACAATATTCTGTCAAACCCAGCCTCTTGCACTTAAAAAAAAATCTTAGAGTTTAATAAAGCAAAAGTTCTTTAATTAAAGAAAAGAAAGAAGGAGAAATTCTGTGGTATATAGGATCCTTGTGGACATAAAGTATACAGAAGACTAATCTAAAAGAAAAATCATGGTAACTCAGAGACCTACTTTTCTTACTCTGCTCACAAACTGTAAAAATAATTTAAATATAATACAGACATAAAAAGAAATGAGATAATCAGCCTTAAATATATTGAGTGAGAGATGGAATGATAAGAGATTAAGTATCAAGAATTTTAGATAAAATTCAAGTTGTTTGATTTAAGAAAACTCAAGTCTGGAGCAGGCTGCTCTTTCACATAATAGTAACAAGTTCTAATGCTATCTGATATTCTGAAGTAAGACTCTCCGAAATTGTGAGAGTTTAGCCTATCATGATCTCTGTGTTGTACTTCAATTTCAGGAGAGATTCAATTCACACAGGTGTTGCTTTCTAGAGTATCTCAACTGTACCACTTAGATACACCCATCTACAAACACGTCACTCATACAGTGCCGTTACCACTCACATGTCCACTTCCCTGAATGGAAAGTCCACAAATAAAATGGATAGAAATCAAAAGGTATGAGCTGTCAAGACTTCAAGATGGACTATAATAATTTCCCAGTAAAATGTCAAATTACTTAAGAGGCTACAGTGTTGCATTAATTTAGTAAGTGGCCACTGTTACTAATAGGGCAAATTAATTTAAATGGGTTTTAAATTAATTTAAATAAGTTTTAGAATGACACAGATCCACTCACAGATCCAAACCTGTGACGCCCACGGCCAGCGGCCACCAGTCGCGAGACCCCAGCTGGGCGTCCAACTCTCTCCAGTCCGGCCACTATAGCAATAGACTTCAAGTTCTCTTTTTAAGTAGGCCTCTGAGCCTTTTTGCTACTTTAGCACTGAGCTTCTAACTCTTGTTACACTATTGCCGTTATTATGGCAACACTTCCCCCCTCCCTTGAGCTTCTGAGCCAATATCAAGCCCCAAGCAGAGTGTCTTTTGAAACAAATGTAACTTTGTTTACAACTCTTACCTTAGTTCAATTTCAACACAAGCAGTTCACATTAACTTATTTTCTTAACTCAGGACCCTGACTAATCCTTATCTAGATTCTCCTCAGGACCCGGATCTGCACTGTCTAACTTCTTCCTAAGTCTAGCCCCAGTTACAGAACAACGGCTCTGACAGGAAGGCCCTTTTTATAGTCTCTGCCAGGGTTCCATCCCTTCTGATTGGCTGTTTCTCTCTGGGCTGCCCCCTCTTTCTTCAATATGCTTATTGAGCTGGGCTTAGTCCCTCCTTCTCTGTTTACCAACCATCCTGGCCAGTGCCATTTACCCTCAACACGTTATATAATATTTACACATATGCAATTAAAGCCTCAACAGGTGCATTAATCAAGCTTGGGCTCCACAACTCCTTGAGATGTTAGGATAAGAAAAAGTATTACAAATTCTTTGAAAAACCCAAACCTATATCACTGAGTCATAATTTCCCCTAAAGGTACCATAGCCAGGACATGTCGAATTTCACCTGAATGCAGCAGCTTCTAGATCTTAATAACTCTGGTTGTCAAGCTTCCACAGGTAAAAGAATGAAAATATTTACACCAAAATCAAAAGCACTGGGAACAAGGAACTCCCCTAAGAGGAGCCCTCCTGGCAGAACAAGCCATTTTTGAAACTAATAAATCCAATATTAGGAAGCTGGCTTTCACAAGGTCAGCCTATTCGTGCATCTGGTCCAGTTGTTTACAGATTTAAGAGAAATCGCTGATGAAACTAGAGACTTGGTTGACATAGATTCAAACGGACAAACTATCTCCATCCTGTAATTTCTTTACAAGAAAAAATATGAGGCATAGAAAGCAAGGAAGAGACATTATTCCAGGTAGAAATTGCTAGCTATGAATATAGTTGTTTTTGTTGACAGGAAGGTAGCAGAACAGCTGGTCAACAATAGCCACTCCATTCCTTACAGCACTCTTTTTCACTAGAAATACACAGTGAAATAATGTAACACATAGTGTGGTGCACCGGGGGGGGGGGGGTAATGGAAAATAATGATACGTTGGTGCAGATTTCTTATTGTATTGAAAAGTCTTTATACATACAAACAGCATCCTAGGCAAAGGTAAATACAACAGAAAAACATTATACAATCTCAACGAATTTAAAAAGGTTATATATAATTATATAAGCCATATTGAACAAATTAAAAATATTTTATACAGGCAAATTCCAGGTCATGATGCATTGACTGGTGAGCTAATATTGTTGATTCTTTTCCCAGTAATAGTGCTTTGCGGGCTGTATCAACCTAAGGATGTTCCAGGGCTTTAGATTTCATTCTCTGGAATCTCTTCCACATTAGTGACTATGAAAACTTAAGCACAGATAACATAACTTTTTATATCACAGCCACCCTGTTATCTCAGAGATCCTAGAAAGAGCTGAATAAAAAGCTCTTAGGGCACCTCCAGGGTCACAAGTGAGACTGACTGAAACTTCACCTAGACAACACTTACCTAGGCCCTTCCTGCACCCAGGATAGGGACCTGATATCCACATGTCAGTGCAAGTACCATCTGGGGCCTACTATAGTCTGCACCAGAATGCAGATGGTAGGCCCCAATTCTGAGATATAATTCAGAATAGGGGCCAGTACAGAAAGGGCCATAATCTGCATTATTTGGCTAACCTCAAGTAAAGCACCTCCCAAAACATTTTATTCTTGATTATCCAAATAATGCAAATTAAGTGCTATCTGGATGTGTCCCTTCCAGACACTCCTTCTGAGGACTGACTTGTGAGCCTGGTAGATGAGCAAAACAGCTGACATCTTCTGAAAATTTCCAACTAGCATAGGTTTGTTCCATACTGGGGAGGAAATGATTTAATGCAAAAAGGCTGGAGGTAGTTTTACTAGAGTGGTGCTAGGAGGGTGGGACTTCGAGGCATTCAGCCAATCACATGCAGGCAGAAGGAATGATTCAAACAAACAAGTTTGCTCAAATGTTTGAGACCACTTTAAGGAAAGGTTATACTATTTCATACAGACACTTTATCAGAAGAAGAAAAAATGGCCTTTATACCCCGTTTTTCTCACTCTTAAGGTGAGGTAGGTGGGGCTGCGAAAGCTCAGAAAGAGAACCATGACTAGCCCAAGTTCACCCAGCTGTCTTCGTGGAGAAGTGCAGAACCGAATCAGGAGATTATCAGATAGGAGCCCAACACACTAACCACAAGACCAAACCAACTCTTCTCTTCAGACACAAGGCTGCTAAGTTCATGCTGTGCAGACTTGCTGACGAAACTGCTGAAATCTATATCAGAATGCGATCGGCAGCCCTTTATAATCCAAAATAAAGCCCAGTGCAGAAAGGGCCATAGTAAGCTCAAAATCAGAAGTGGTACCATTGCACCTCTAATCTACAATTAAGGCAGTAGCATAGGGGTGCTACTATCTTTGTGGCAACCACTGTGTCAAAGATAGTGTGTCAGCTAATTGCTTATACCAGAACCAATGGTCTGCCTTGGAGTTTTCCTTAATCATGCTTTGCCTCTCCAGGAGACGGGATGCGAGATTAGATAGGCTTGCTTTCTACCACAGCAGAAATCTTACGATGTCTCAGCTGAGCAAAACACAACTTTCTTCTAAGTTTCTGTCAAGAAATAATCCATGTCAAAGCCACGAACAAGAGTTAAGAAATTCAAAACAACTCATGGGTGTTTTTCCACTGTCACTAAAAGTACCCATTAAGTACCCATAAATGGGTACGTAATGGCATTTTTGTACCCATTAATGGGTACTTAATGGGTACTTCTAGTGACAGTGGAAAAACACCCCACTGTCCTTAAGCCATGACAAGTAAGCAAGAGTAAAATGTTTCTGAATGAACAGAATATTGGAATCAAAATCTCAATATGATTTTATTTGGATTTCATTTTTAAGGTCTATATCTTCCCCACTGGCGTTTACTCCAACCACAGTGTTGTGGTTAGATTATTAAGCTTTAATCAATGTCAAACCCTAAGGTGGTAATTAAGGACGAATCCTGATATTGCCACATTGTGACGATTGGCTGTTTGACATTCTGTATCAGGCTAATGGCAGGTGGAGTCCAGCAGTAATCAGCATCACAGGTTACCTAGCCATGGTCTACCTATCACATCTCACCTTTACAGCACTGAATAAAACCCAGCAGGCTCTTTTAACTGTATTCCAAACTACCCTGAAGCAGTTTAGGGAAGGACTAAAGAAAATGAGTCAGCCTTTCCACACATTCTTCACCAAGGGCCTCCCTTCTGCACACTAGTGCAGAAAATGAGAAGCCCATCCACTGGACAGTAAAAGAAGAAGAGTTGCCTTTTCCACCCCACTTTTCTCACTCATTTAAGAAGATTCAAAGCAGCTGACAAAGCTTCTGTTCCTCTCCCCACAACAGAACACCCTGTGAGGTAGGTGGGGCTGTGAGAGCTCAGAAAATACCTGTGATGAGCCCAAGGTCACCCAAGGCTTTCATGGGGGAGAGCGGAATCAAACCTGGTATTCCCAGATAAGAGTCCGGCTCCTTAACCACTAGACCAAACTGGCAAAGGACATTACTCACTAACATGAACTAGCCTTCACACCTGGGAACGCTAGTACACGCCGAACCAAGCCCCACACACTTGGGCACATGCTTGGGTGCTACAATCTTCTTCATGAAGGTACCATGGCTCCACCGTGTGTTTGGGGTCATCTGAGGTGCCAGCATATTTTCGCAGCACCCCCAATGACCCCATTGCTGGCAGAGGTGTGAATGGTCACTCCTCTGGCCAGGAAAGGTAGGGACTGAGTAGGGATTGGGAGGCATGTAGTGCATGATTTTGTGCACCACAACTAGTAGATGCTGGGGTAGTGTCTGGTAAGGCATGAGGCATTTCTCGGTTGTAACCACCTCCTAAAAGAAGCTACCCCATCATCTACTAGGAGGCCAAGTACGGCCTCTGATTAGAAGGCTCTGGTATGGATTACTGCTAGTGCTCGACCTCAAAGATTACCAGCATACCAGTTCTGCCTCATCCGAAGCATGAAGGTGTACACAAAGCATACTTCCTCGGTATTCCCCTTGAAGCCAGCTGGGTGACCCTGGGCTAGTCACAGCTCTCTTCTGAGCTCTCACAGCCCCGCCTACCTAACAGGGTGTTCTGTTGTGGGGAGAAGAATAGAAAGCTTTGTCAGCCGCTTTGAGTCCCCTTAAATCAGTGAGTAAAGTGGGGTAGAAAAGCCAACTCTTCTTCTTCCACTTCTATTTTTGCAGCACGCAGCAAACATCCTAGCAAAGCAAAGCAGGGGATTCTTGAAAATTAATTCACTAAGCACAGATTTTGAGCATATAAACAAAAATTTACACCTATTATATGACGAACTTCTAAATGATTGTGATTTCCATTCAGATTTGATGAAACAATCCATTTATCTCATCATATTGCATAAAGCACACATCAGCGAACAAAACCTTCCTCTGAATAAGAAATTAAGAGTTACCTATTCCGATTGCTTGCTTAAGTCTACTTATAAACATGCAATAATCTTTAATTTTGTTTTTTACTTTAGCAGTCACATCACCAAGCACAGGAGATAATGATTGACAAGTCTTTCTTAATTGTAATATATATTTCCATTAACAAAAAACAGGAATTAAAGAGACAGTATTAAAATAGATATTAACAGATAATAAACTTAGACAAAAGAAAATACATACAAAGTTATATTTACAGATGAAACAGATGCAAGATCAGGCAATAGTCCATCTAATGCAGTGATGGTGAACCTTTTGAGCTTGTGGGTCAAAATTTGCAAGAAAACCTAGCTTGACTCGGGTGCTGTGTCACATCTAGAAATATCCATAATTTTGTGATATTTGTAGCTCTAGTAAAAAAGTTATATTTTTGATATATGTATTTTGCTAAAAGCAAAAACAAACAATTCTTTACACTAGTGACTTTTGTTGCTGAATTTCGTTTGCTAAATCTTCAATTGAAAGTTGGTGTTTCGTATACTTCAAGAACAAGCAAGCACTACACGCCCAGGTGCCTGGGTGTCCATGTGTGTCATCCAAAAGGGCTTGGTGTGTCACCTGTGACACGCGTGTCATAGGTTGGCCATCACTGATCTAATGCAACATTTAAAAGCTGATAAAGCCAAAAGAATACAGAAGCTAGTTCAAAGTAGAGGAAGTAAAGTCTCAGAAATACTTTGAAGAAACAGCAGGTCAAGAAAACTCTAGGACCACTGTTCTGATCTGTCAACAGTCTATTTATCATCAAGTAGTTAAAATTATATCAAATATTGTTTGTTTTATATATACTCTATTGGAATAAAAATAATATTTAAAAATCCCAATTCCCTACATCAAGGAAATGTGGGGTAAGAAGTAGCTAAAAGCTTTAGATGGCTTCAGTAGAGAACTTTAACATTTTGTGCACTAGAAACAAGAGAATGCATAATGGTAATTGACAGTATCTGTCTGAATGACAGCTTTGTAACACAGACAATTGTCCATTTGAGACTGAGCTGATACTTGTTAGTCCCAACAGAAACCTAATGTGTTGTGCCAGTGAATAAAATGAATCTATTAAAGAATTCACTAATGGGAATTTATGTTGCAAACCTTATTTAAAATTCACTATCATCTCTTTCCAGCAAAATGTAATACTAGGGAGAAAAAAATGAAGACAAAATCCCACTGGGAAAATGAAAGGTTATTTGTCTGGTGCCTAAGAAGAACATTTTAAAAACAACTAAATGTTCAATATTAGCTTTACACTAAATCCATATTCTCCCTCCCACCCAACTGTGCAGAGAAAAGACTCACATTTTCCTCAATTAATGAAAAAGGGTTTTTTGAAAAAGCATAAGGCTAAATAAAAAAAATAAATCAGGATGTGCTGGAACGTTTTAAAAATCCAAAGTATTTTACATTAAATTAATTTCTTAAGCCTCAAAAAACTATTGTTTCTACAACATGCTCTTTACACTATGGTTTCAATATTGCAAACCACCATATAATGGAAAATCAATTCATTCAAGCAATTGCGGACAATGGAAAATAAGATGTGTGGTGTGTCCAGGAAACAGTGAAGACCAGTCAACAAACCAATGTTAGTCATTAACGCTGGGGGAGGCAATAAGTATAAGTCAGTGGTGCCCCAGAGGCTAAATCTGTGATTAAATTAAGAAAGGGAAATCTCACTTCATCGGCTGTGTAAGATTAATACATGAGGCCTCCTAGACAGTGGGGGGAAAGTCCAATAAAAATGGGAAGCCAGCTTTGACTCTTGCCATGTGCCTCAGACTATTTGATTTAGAAGCTGTATGACAGCGGTGTTCCATATAGCATTGGAGAGGACTTAAGAGGTGACTGATCAGCCATGTCACCAATCCAGTGATAATGGCAGCCAGATGTCAGCATTTTTGCTGTGTTATAGAAGGGAAGACACATTTTATCAGTGGTACAAAAGCAGAACAGTGTTGCCAGAAGAAGCAACATTATCATATTACTAAAATAGGCCAATTATGTGCATAGTTACCTTAAATGTGAGTGTTCATTTCATACTCTCCCACTCATTTCAAGGAAAGACGCAGATATTTATTTGAATAACAACACTGGAGTTCTGAACAAGAAGATTCAGCTTTGAAGGAAAGGTAGTAGAAGGGCCTATGAAAACATTCAAGGTTCCTTTCCTGCTTCAAAGCACTATGTAATTGCAGCCTGGAGCAATGTATGGATAAGCAAGCTCCCAAGTTGGAGACAAAAATTGTATATGCAGGTTTGAACCAGCAACTCACCAATTAAGCATTACTATGGAAGGATAGTAAGAGAAATGAGTAGGAAAAAAACTAATCTATACTGCAAGTACATGCATTCTAGTTCCTCAGGCAATTTAAGATTTTCTAAACTAGGGCCCTTTCAGCATTCATTGGTGATCTGGATTTAGGAGACTCTTAATCTGAATAACAGGCCTCCTGATCCACACATTAATACAGGTGAAGGAGGTCCCATCCCCACTGGTCTGGCTCCAGTTAAGAGGCCCTTAATCCAGATATGTGCAGACCCATTCAATCAGGTCTTCTTCCAGATCACAGGAGGCATGCTTTCCATGATCCTGAACTATCAGGGGGTGATTTTCAGCTGCATGCCATAGCACACCACTGAAAACCACTTCCCCAGGTTCCGGGGCTGGGAAATTCTACAGGAAGCATGGGCTGGATCAGTGTCATGACTGGAGATAGTACTTATGTGTCCCATGCTTCCATGTAATCTGGATCAGTGGGCTTCTACATAATCCAGATTGGTGGGGTAGACTGATCTGGATTACAGTAAGGTAAGTGCAGAAAAGGCTTAGGTCTTGAGTAGTTTAGGGAAACATACTTTACACACTTACACTTTAGACTGGATTTAGGAATGCATATGTAATGTACCTTCCGCATAGTAAGCCAGATTAAGGTTCCATTAAGACCATGCCATCCACACAGGAGTTGAAGAGATCTGTATCTAATGGGTGCTAAGGGCTCCTTGATCTGAATAGGCCTAAGAAATGGGGCCTACAATCTGTGCTTGTCCTTGATCTGGATCCCGAAAGAGGCATCTGTATGTAGAACAGGTGCAGGAAGTTCATGGGCATGGTGACAGAGCAGGAATGTGCCTCCATGCACAGTCTCCCTCCCCCCAAAAAATAAGGAGGTTCACCTTCACACACACAGGGCCCCCTCCCAGAGCCCCCCACTTCACATCGCAGCACCCCCACCTCACCGCCCAACACGACTCCTCTACCCTCTCCTTCCACCTCATATCCTGGTGACTCGGCTTCCCACCCCACCCCCTCTCAGACTCTCTCATCTCCTGTCTGGCTGTAGTGGCAAGCACCAGGATGTGAGGGAGGGGGAGGGGGAGGCAGGACCTAGGATACAAGAGAGGTGGGGAGCCAGGTGGGGGCAGCTAGGTGTTAGGATTCGAGGTGGAGGGAGAGGGAAGGGGGTGCAGGAAGTACATCCCTAGACAGGAGGTATGAATGGCAGAGTCACAACTGCAAAGAACCTCCTAAGCACTTTGGGAGGTGCATCCCAAATGGAACCCATCCCCTGCTACAGATTCAAGCTACAGCATACACATGGCATTCTGATTTAGCACAGATTTCAAGCCATTTCAACATTCTTAGTACTGACATTATGTCCTACATCTTGATCCGGATCTATATAATCCAGATCTCACAAGCACTGATTTCATTCATTTGGCCCTACTTAATCTGGATTTACAGAGGTAAGTATGGGAAAAGCCCCAGTACCTTAAACATGGTCCAACAATAAATTAGCAGCCCACAACTCTTTTTACAATTTGGTTAATGGTAGGCAGTTTGGGAGTTAACAATGTAGGCAATAGTTTCCACACAATGAAATGCATGGTGCAATAATTGGGACTTCACTGTGCAGTGACAATATTCTGGCAATGAGAAGATATTCATTCCCCAGTTTGATGTTTCCATCCAAGGGTTTCTGCCAAGCACTGGAAATATCCACACATGTCAGCAATGTTCCTGAATTCTGCAAAATGAAAAGTGCTCTCAAGAAGACAAGGACAGCATAGGTGAATGGAGATGGTTTCCCATCACTCAGTTCATGTGAATCACTCAGATTCACATGAACTGGACTCCGTGATTGGGAATGGTTTAGTGGAGACATCTGGAACACCATCTGGTACTGTTATTTTGGATTTATTTCAATTATTGCAGTCTGAGGAAATGGACAAGCAACTTGCAGGAGTTCTTGCCTATCATGATTAATTAAAGCTAGCTGAAAGAGTATGGCTGAGTGGGTCTGGGCAGTGATAAATGTCTCACTGTTGGGTAGGGAAGTGCCCTGGACCACCTAAAGAGGTCCTCCCTGGATCCAGAAGTGTTAAATAAGATCTGCCCAAAGATCTGCAGGGGAGCTCCTCCTGGTTGTGCCACCACCCTCAGTAGCAAAGGGGTGGGCACCCAGGATAGGACCTTTTCAGTGGTGACTCCCAGATTGTGCAATGGTCTCCCTCATGAAGTGCATCAGGCACCTTTACTTTATGCATTCGGGAGAGCTGTGAAGACGCACCTCTTCACCCTGGCCTCTGGCCAAACATTCAAGCATTGTTATGGTTTAATATGTTCATTTTATATATTCACTGTTTTTTAATGTTGTAACCCACCCAGAGACCTTTGGCATAGGGCAGGATAAATACATCCAAATAAATAAATAAGAACACAAGAACGTAAGAGGAGCCCCGCTGGATCAGGCCACAGCCCATCTAGTCCTGCATCCTGTCGCACACAGTGACCCACCAATTGCCCATGGGTATCTCAGGCAGAAACAAGGGCAAACCTTCTCCTGCTCTCAGATCCCAACAAATGGCCTTAGAAATATCCTGCTTGTCCCCACAGTCTGAAAGATGTACTTAGGCATCCATTCTAGTAGCCATTGATATAGATAGATAGATAGATAGATAGATAGATAGATAGATAGATAGATAGATAGATAGATAGATAGATAGATAGATAGATAGATAGATAGATAGATAGATAGATAGATAGATAGATAGATAGATAGATAGATAGATAGATAGATAGATAAAACTTTTGTCCAAAAGTTGTGACACATGGGAAGGCCTTCTCTGTGGTGCCCCCCTTACTTTGGAACAGCCTCCCGCGGGAGGCATACCACGTGCAAACTTTATACGGTTTTATGCAGCTGGTTACAACATATGTCTAGGGATGTGCACAAATGATTTTTTTACATTCTATTCAAACAGAATTGAATACATGAAAATCTAATTTGATTTGAATCTGTTAAATTCAAATTTAACAAGATTTGATATGTTTTTACCAAAGTCAAATCTATTCATTTGAATTTTTGATTCGAATCTGCACATATGAATGTATGTGCCCGTATGCATCTTCCCCACATCTATAGACGTCCATATGCATCCATACACGTCCATATGCATCCTGCAGTTATCCTGTATGCAACCTGTACGAATCCGTACAAATGCGTACGGATGTGGGAAAGATGTGGATCTTCAAGTACGCCTCCTGTACAAACTTGTACACATACGAATGTCTTGATAATTCAAATGAATAGACCCAAATTCCGAAATTCAATTTGAATGTTTACATTCTATTCGAGTTCAAATGTCAAAATTTGGCACATTTGATCGAATTCTGAATGCCTATGAATATTCATGCACATCCCTAGGTCTTCACCCAAGCCTTCGATTCTTAGTTCCTTTGAATGTAGTCCTGACAAGGTCACAGGGAAGGAGGAAAGTTGGATGGGTTAGGTTTTAAATATGTTTTAGGGTTTGTTTTCTTGCATAAGATGATTCAACCTGGGACTTCTGGGTTAGGGGCAGGATACTAATGTTACAAATGAATGAATGAATCAAATTACAGTACTCTGATGAACACTTACACCATAGGAAGTGCTCCCAGGGCATAGGAATATGAATACCCAACATCCTGGGAGAATTCTTGTGGTGCAACAGAGTTGAACAGATGCACAGCCCGGGCACCACCAGATTTATCCCACGGGGTAACACAGTTAATGTGCTTTCTGGCATAGAAGCATTCACTCTTCCATTTCCTGGAAGAAGAATGGTGCAGGCTTTTGGACTGAGGCAGAACATTCCATATTGCACTCTTGCCTCCTAGGGTGATTATGTACCCATCCTTAGTTAAAAATCACCCATCATTAATGATGTAATTTGAATACACCAACAATTAATAACCTCCAAAATCTGCCCTCTGGAATGAGCATCTTAATACAGTTTAGTAGCTTACTCCTTAATATATAAAGTTGCCTTCCTAGCTAGAATTTTTGTGCAATACAAAGACTGGTAGTAAGTCAAAATTAAGGGAAAAAAAGAGGGTTTGTTTCCAATATACCCTTGGTCTCCCAGGGGAAGCAAAGTGATTATGCCCCCAATATAATTTCAGAAGGCACCAGTACACTCAATTAATATGTAGCACCAATTACTGCATATGCTTTTTTAATCAAAGAGAGTGGTACAGGAGAGAGACAGAAGAAAAAGCTACTAATGCACCTGCAGGCAAAGAAAATCCACATTCACTCCAGCTGCCTCAAATGTGATTAGCAAAGAACCTCAAAACTGATGATCCAAGAGATATTTTAAAGCTGAGTACTGCTTTGGCTCAATGGTACTGGGCCTCCCAAGGATTAAAAGGGAAAGAAATCCACAAAGCTACACAGGACAGTTCAAAAGTAACATTTTTTTGCCAGCTGATCAACTGTAATTGATTTTTATATGAATGTGTATATTCAACAGACCACAGTACTGAATACAAAAAGGTTTAGGATGGCTCACTAATGTGCAGTTACTCAGGAGGGGAAATAAACATGCATGTATGAGTTGATTTTGTGGATCAAAAGCCACCATTTATAAGCAGCCACTACAATGCAATGATAAAAAAAGGTTGGAGTGAATGCAGGACATTATAATGAAGCTCAGTAGAGAGAAGAAAAGAGATGCCTACATGATTCCAATTTTTTTATCAAGATGCTGGAGAGGATGTGGAATAAAAGGAACGACTTTCATATGTGGTGGTTATGTCCAAAAATTTTACCCTTCTGGGATACGATATTTAAAGAAATAAAGAAAATAATGGGTATAGAGGTAAAAAATATATATATCCAGAGGCTGCATTATTACAGCTGTATAAAGGCCAAAGCATACATGAAAGTAAGAGGTATATGTTAGATCAATTGTTTATGGCAGCATTATCAACCATAGCTGCATCTTGGAAAAATATTGACAAGTGTACAATCGATACATGGTATTATTACATATCTGACTAGTTTAAATATGATATGATCAGACAAAGAAGAATGAGAATGTTGGGAGGGAACGTCAATATCTTAGTTGAAGATAGTTGGAAAGACTTATATAGCTATATTGCCAAACCGGAAGTAAACAATAACCTGAAGGAAATAATAAATAAGTTTCTTATAAGTCTGAGGTAAATGAGACTTGATGCATATAGTAAGTGTAAGGGGGATTTTGTTTTGTTTTGTTTTAGTATTGGTTTTCATATTTTGTTTGTATTCTGTATTGTTTTGAATGTTTGTATTTGTATATGTACATTCGGAAAATAAAAAAAAGTATTTAAAAAAGTGTATTAAGAGGAAGTCTTACTGTTGGAGATAATAGTAGCAGTAATAGAAGGAGGAGGAGGAGAGTTGGTTTTTATACCCTGCTTTTCTCATTCTGTTCCAGTGCCTACAACAGACACCCTGTGAGGTAAGTGGGGCTGTGAAAGCCCAGAAAGAGAGCTGTGACTAGCCCAAGATCACCCAGCTGGCTTTGTGCAGGAGTGCAGGATTGACCTGGGAGACTACCAGAATAAGAGTCCAACACTTTAACCAGGAGACACTCTAACCATCCCCATCCTTCAAGAACTGCACTAGCAGCCAGCTGCTTCCAGTTCAAGGTACTAGTTATCACCTTTAAAGCCCTATACGATTTAGGAACTAAGTACCTGAAGGACTGCCTTCATGCCAAGTCAACATATAGAATCTTACTTTGTGGGCCATCAGCAAAGGAAGCCTGGCTGATGTTTACATGAGATAGGTGCTTCTCTTCTCATTGCTTTAATTGGAGATGTTTTACTGATTTTTTAAATCTTTGCTTTAATTGTGTTTTTTACATGTGTTTGTATTACCATAATTTATGTACTTCTCTTTTGCTGTGGTCTATGGAGCAGGATATAAATAAAATAAATAAATAGATGTTTGTATTTTTGTGCTTTGAAATGGTACTTAGTGGAAGACATGTTTTTTTTTGTATTTATACGGAAGACTCAAGAGGGAGTATGATTAAATTTCTTAGTTCTGCTATTAAAAATAGTCATTCAGAATTCTCAGAACAAGCACCATGTGGAGCCATTCACAGTTTAGCAGATTTACAACATCAATTGTCCTAGGAACATTTCTAACATATTTCAGTCGGGTGAGTATGATTTATATTTGCAGCCATAATTATGTGATCACTTCCACTCCACGTAGGTTCCCCCTATGAAGGAAGAATATGAAGCACAAAATGGCTTGCAGAGCCATCTCTGTAAATTTCTATCACAGTACTGTTATTTGGTCTGTTAACATCCATGAAAGTTGCTATCAGTTTCAGTTAGTGTAAAGCAGACAGCGCTTTATCTTTTAATCTTACACATTACCATGCAAACTCGTGCCTGTCCCGTTAAATAGGATGGCCACACATTAATGTGAAGTAAAGGCAGCAGCAGCAACTGAAGACTACTGGTGAGTCCACTGGGTAAACTCAGTCATGTTGGTCTTCCCCACTGCCACAGTACAGCCAACACTGTAGTGTTAATGGGGCAGATAAATCACAAAGGTATCTGGTGACATACAGTAGGATGCTAGTAAAATGACCCTTGTGAGAGATACTTAAGCACAAGTTTGGAAGGACATGTGTATCAATGGCTACTAGAATTGATGCCCAGATGCTGCCTATAGATCTTTTGCAGAGAGTCAAGAGCAGGTTAAAGGTTTTGCCACCCAGAAGCAATTAAGGGCCACTGTGTGAGACAGGATGCTGGACTAGATGGGCTGTGGCCTGATCCAGAAGGCCTCCTCTTATGTTCTCTTATGTTCTTAGGGAAGTCTCCATCAGTACGGAGCACCCAGTTAATCAGTCAAGATGAGAAATAGCCTTGGACCAAAAAATGGAGGTCAGAAAATTGTGATAATGAAATCATAATTCCAAAGTGATATTTTTTTAAAAAAAGCATTTTTAAAAAATCATGTTTTAAACTTATTGCTATACCATTCACTTATTGCTATACCATCCACTACAATCATGTGCCAAAAATGGAAATGGAGCTGACAAATTAATTCCCATAACTAATAGTAGTGTCTTAGCATGTTTGATGTAGGTTGAGACAATTGCCCTGCAGACTGCAAAATCTTCAAGCACTGCCAAAAAATTAATAATTCGAAACAGTACTTTGCGTACTGCCATTCTATAGTATTCAGTGATCAGAACCCACTGCAACACTGTATTTTTAAAAAAGAACAGAACAAAATTTAATATTTTAATTGAGTAATTCTACATGATAGCTACACAACAGATGTTCATATTCTCATGATGCTAATTAGACTACTTAAGTATTATTCACAGTAAAAGCAGAAACATGGTAAATATTCTGAAAGGGATTTTCCATAGAAATCAACACACTGTATGAGGGTTATGGAAATTCTGATCTGGGAGGTCAATAAATTAGGATAAACAATTAAGATGCTAATTCAGTAGAACATAACTTTTATGAATCACTAGTCTATAGAGGTTCATTTGTTCATTATACTAGGAGATTAAATTAAGTATTCCATCATGAACGTTTTTCTATAGAAGACACCAATTTTCTTACACTGGTTCAAAGTCAACAACCAGCCCCTGAATAAATCGCCCTACCTTAAAAAAAAACCACCATACATGAGCTGGTGTTCAGTGCAGCCCAATACATCTCTCTATCAAAGATTTATCTCCCACATTATGTCATGAACAAAGGACACACAAAGGACAGTATTTGGCTATCCAAATTAACCTTAAAAGTTATAAATAACATATGCAAACCTTCAGCATGTTCAACAAAACAATCTGCCTTATGACTAAAAATTAACCAAGGTGCTATATGAAAGGTTTTAAGACTTACCTCAATTGTATTACCAGTAACAACAATCTCTGGTGGCAGAAAGGCACCTTCTGGATCATCTTTTAAAAAAAAAAAGATTAAAAGAGAATAAACTGGATTGTGTAAAAGTTCCAAGCACAAAAATCTAAATTAGAAAGAAAATTATACCTAAAGCAACCATTCTAAATAGATAATTCTTTCTTAATAATTCTAGTTAGATCCATCATACATTCTGTTATGGTATTGTTCTTCTAGTTCAGAAGGAAAAACTGATATGCTGTATGTATGTGTGATGGAACAGGTCCCATGATCTGAAGTGCTGACTGTACTCCGCTGCACTGGTGAGCAAAGGGAAGAGAGACAGGCAGGATGTCACTAAAGGCCATTTGCAGGGATTCAAGAGCAAGTGAAGGTTTTGCCTTTGTCTTCTGCTTGAGATGCCCAGAAGCAATTGGGGGCCACCATGTGAGACAGGATGCTGGACTAGATGGTCTGTGGCCTGATCCAGCAGGGCTCTTCTTATGTTCTCTTATGTTCTTAAGGAAGGCTTGGCAGAATCTACCCTCATGATGTCCCATGCCATTTGTCTCTCTAGCTTGGTGGTTTGATAGTTTCTTCCAAGACTTTCCTCTGCTCCCCATTACAGTGCACAGCTAGTGGACAAAATGAAATAAAAGAGGGAACAGCAATTTGAGGGGAAATGAACCAAGACACCACACGTCTCTATGTACAAACTAGAAAAATGCCACAGTTTAAGAAACAAATTAAGAGCCAATCTTAGTTTAAGTGCTACCATCTGTTTTTATTATTTTGTTTTAATTTATATTTGTTTGTTGTTTTCTCTAACCTTTACTCTTCTTTTAATACTTTTATGGTCTTTTGTTAGCTGCCTTGAGTTGTTATGAAGTAAGCAGAATACAAATACACAATTATTATGAAGATAAATAACATTACATCATCCTATGTTCTTAGGAAATGAAGGCCAACACCAGCTAAAGAACTAGCAGTTTATCATGTTGTTCTATTGCAGCAGCAGCAGCAATAGGAGTAGCAGTAGCAACAGCAATAACATGGCACTAATACCTCTGATTTATCCTTCGTCTTTGGGAAGAATCTGACGTTCAGAGTACTAAACCAATAATAAATATCTACCAAATGGTGGGATTATAACAATAATAACCTAATTTTTATCATTTTAAAGACTCAACATTGTCAAATCATTCAAAGATGAAGAGAAAGAGTAGGAAATCAATAGATGTTAACACATTAATTAGATATCAAGACTATTGGGCTATTGGGAAATATGGTCTTGGAAGATTTGAGTGTGGGGCAGGAAAAAAACATGCCCAATGCCCAATACTACACAGTACTTTGGCGCATGAAACTATCAAGATATACCAAACTGCTAATGTATTGCTTCTATTATAAAACAATGACTTCAGATACCAAGCTCTTTTTGGAGCATATTCAAGTCACTCATGCCTAAGGCTGTAATCAGACACAGAAAAAACAAAAGCACCTTTAGAGAAGACTTAGAGAAGGCCTTGAGGTGGGACTGTTCACCCACCAGTCTGTCCCTCCCCCTCTCATGAACATTCTGTGCTAGAAAAGGTTGATTAGAGAAGGTTGGGAACACTGTCTCTCTGATGTGCTTCTGAGGCACCCCATTGGCTATGTCTAAATACAGTCTAATATTATAAGCCTTGTAATTTGAATGCACTCTTCGAACATACCACCAAACTGTAAGTGAAGATAAGCATTCCATGCATAGCCTTGCAAATGCCATAAGAAAAGGGGACAGTGGGTGTTTTTCCACTGTCACTAGAAGTACCCATTAAGTACCCATTAATGGGTACTTAATAAGTACTTCTAGTGACAGTGGAAAAACACCCAGTGACTCACCCCAAGGAATACATAAGAAAACTAGAAAATCAGTGATAAGGAAGAATCAGCAACAAAATATGCCTCCATCTAAGGAAATGTATAACAATGGTGGCAACCTTTGCAGCACAATCTGTAGAGAGAAGACAAGGCTCTGTTCTCTTGCAAAAAAGAATAATGGTATGTTGGATACTCACTACAGATGTGCAAAAAGTCTGATTAGGGTTAAGGTCTTTTCAGTGGTGGCTCCTAGACTATGGAATAGTCTCTCTCCTGAGGTACATCAGGCACCTTCACTCAATTTCTTTAGAGAAGCTTTGGCTAAGTAAATGAACAGCCTTTTCCTCCCCATGTTTAGACACTACCATGGTTGTAATATGTTTAATATGTGATAGGTTTTAATATGATCATTTTATATGTTGTGACCTGCCCTGAGACCTTCAGGTACAGGGCAGGATGGATGGATGGATGGATGGATGGATGGATGGATGGATGGATGGATGGATGGGGAAGTAAGTAAGTAAAGAATTGTACAGCAACTTTTTGAGAGGAAAGAGTAACACACTATGAACAGGTAGGACCAAAGATCTAAAAATGGAAACAAAACAATATTTACACTATGAAGAAAAAATGTTTCTTTCTCCATAATTTCTTAGAAATGACTGAAAAGAGGGACTAAAGGATGATCGTTGGTCAAGTAACCTTCTGCTGACCAATGTTTGTCACATGCAACCAGTATATGTAAGCCAGTTTGGTCTTGTGATTTGTGTGTTGGACTCTTATGTGGTAGTTTGATTTCATTCCACACTATTCCACAAAGCCAGCTGGGTGACCTTGGACTAGTCACAGCTCTCTTTCTGAGCTTTCACAGCTCCATCTACCTCACAGGGCATCTGTTGTGGACAGAACAGAAAGCTTTGTCAGCTGCTTTGAGTCCCCTTAAACAGGTAAGAAAAATGAGGTATAAAAGCCAACTCTTCTACTACTATATCCCTAATTTGGCATTACCTATGTGATTGGTCATAGCAACACAGATGCTACTCCAAATAACTTTCATTTGTGACTTCCCTATCGCTGGCACACAAAATCACCTTTGATTAGGGGTGTGCAAGAATGCAATTTTAAGCATTCGATTCAAAATGAATCTAATGTTTGAATATTTGTATTTGTACAAATGTGCAATGTGGGTATGATTGGGGGTGCATTGCCCATTCAGCTAAAGCACAGTTGCTAAGCTGAAGTAACTAGGACAAAGGACACATTCCTGGGTCATTGTAACTTTCCTAATATCTCTCTGAAACAAGGTCTCAGAAAAGGCATAACACCTCTTATCATTTGTATAACATCCACTGTGTATGTATAAATAATGTACAGCATTCAAGGATGGTAACATCTTATCCGGTGATGCCAAATATGGGCACACCGGGGGGAAATTTCCATTGAGAAATGTATTCTGTAACTGGGCATAAAAAGCCCCTAAATCTTCAGTAAAACACAGACTCTTTCACCTGGCAACCATCCTGCGTGTGAGCATCAATTCATTACAACAGTGCAATTTCAAATGTGCAGACATTCGATTCAATATAAATACATTCATATGCATTCATCTGAATATCTGATACGTATGGATGCGTGTCCAATGATATGAACCCGTACACATCCCATAGCCATTCGTACATATCATGTACACATCCCATATACATCCCATTATCATGGATACATACAGGATGTGTGCCTATCCGTACCATCATATGAATGTCCGAATTCTTTGTTCAAATGTCTAAAACAGTGATGGTGAACCTTTTGAGCTCAGTGTGTCAAAATTTGCAAGAAAACCTAGCTTAACTCGGGTGCTGTGTCACATCTAGAAATATCCATAATGTTGTGATATTTGTAGCTCTAGTAAAGACGTTATATTTTTGATATATGTATTTTATTAAAAGCAAATACTAATTCTTTACATTAGTGACTTTTGTTGCTGAATTCAGTTTGCTAAATCTTCAATTGAAAATTGGTATTTAGTACACTTCAAGAACAAGCAAGCACTACACGCCCAGGTGCCAGGGTGACCATGTGTGTCACCCAAAAGGGCTTGGCGGGTCACCTGTGACACACGTGTCATAAGTTGGCCATCACCAGTCTAAAACATTCTTATTCATATAAATACTAAAGTATGAATGTCCGGACATTCAACCTGTATACGAATGTCTGAATACATCTGAATTTGTGCAAATAATGAATAGTACAATATTCATGCACATCCCCACTTTTCATGCATTATGCAGATCAAAGTATTCACAATGGGATTCCTTTACTATCCATAACCCATGAAGGAGATGCTGCACCAAGATGGGGGAAACTATGGAATTCCCTACACAGCAAGTCGATTCAAAATCCAACGAAATGTGCTCATTAATTTAAGAGAAATATACAGCTTAAGAGAGGCATCATGAGACACTTTCAGTTCAAAAATGGAAGTGAAAAACATCCAGTCCTATGATCACTAAGTTCTGCCCTACTGAAATGTTAACTGCCTTGCTAAATTATGGGTGAAACTGAGTAAGAAAAACAAACCAAAAGCAAACTGAAGAGATCTTTAGTATTGTTTCCAACTTAGTGAATGCATAGACATGTGACACGTGTGGGCCTACGTGGTTCACTACTTAGAAGGTACACTATCAGGACAATTCCTTCTATGTATTTTGTTCTCTTAAATTCAACAATTACATCAGGGTTATATTTCTCGTAGAAAGTCACAGTCAGTACATTAGAGAAAAGAATTTGCGTATTTAGAAATTTAAACACCATTATACAAATCCATACTTTCTTTTAAACAAAGCATGGTAATTGTCACTAACAAGCTGGCTTGATGAATTAAAGCAACCAAGACCATGATCAGATGGCCTTGTTAAAGCAACAGCTGTATGTACTCATGACCTGTGGATCACGTGACTGTGTACACCAGTAATCTACATTCTATTGTGGAGACACAGGGATGGCATTCATCCAAAAATTATTTAAAAACTCAAATGTGAAACAGCTGATCTTCTAGCCAAAATATGTAATCCTTCCCTAAGATCATGCTCTGTGCCTGAAGACTGAAGGAAAGCAAATGTAACACCAATGTAATACCAGGCGTGATTCAGGAAATTACAGACTGGTGAGCTTATCATCAGTTCCAGGCAATATGACAGAAATAATCAAGGTAAAATTACTACTCACATACAGAAGCAAGCACTGCTGAAGGAAAATCACCATGGCTTCTGGAAAGGTAAATCATGGCCTACAAACTTGTTAGAATTTTTTAAGGTGTCAATAAGCACATGGATAGAGGTACATGAATAGACTCTGTTCCGAAAATGATGGGTCTGTAGCTAGACCTATCTTTATCAGTGAAAACAGAGGTAAACAGGCTCCTCCTTCCTTGTTACATCTATCTTGGGATTCTGGAGGACATGGGCTTGAGACCTGATCCAGCAGGGCTCTTCCCATGTTCTTATGTTGTTCTAGCAGTGGATCACTGGCTTTTCTCATCAGCCCCTAAATCTACAAAGTACCTATGAAAAAGCATAATACAAAACCATAAGGCTAAGACACCTTCATATTTAATGCCTGTATAGTCTTAGCATGACTGAAAGGCCTGGTAAGGAATGAACAAAGAACATATTTTGGGAAAGTTTTAAAGTCCTGTTAATTCCTAGTTGGCTATCTCTCTCTATGAGTATCCGGGACTCATTAAGTAAGGTAAACTGAAATCTTCCCCATGCTGAGATTCTAATTAAATGCAAAGCAAAAGCAAGAACTCAATAAAAATTGAGATGGATATTCTAATTTTGGACCTTCTGGATAATTAAACAGGAATACCAGGTGGACCAATAAGAAACTCTACCCTGACCAAAGAACATCCTTCATATTCTATGTGTAGATATAGGTATGCACTTGTCATAGTATCTACGAAGAAGTATCTTCAGAAGAAGTGAAATCTCCAGATGAGCAGCTGTTATTATCTTGTTCATTCAAGGGAGAATTCTGCAGTGACTCCTACTCATTCTATCTACTTCCAGAGACCCTCACATCTGAATAGCACCAAGATAGTATTTCCCAGAATCTCCAGCTTTGAAAGTGCTGTGCCATCAAAGGCAAGGCTACCTCAAGGTACAGAAACTTCCAGACTATACTGGATTTCATAACTGACATTTCAACTGGCATATAGATTGCAACTACAGAGGAAAGATCAAGCAACCTAAAATCTCTGTATTAGACCGAATCCAAGATCCAAAATATACCATTTTAAAACACAAACCTTCAGCTTTTGTACTCTCCACCCTCATCAAGAAGCTCCTTAATTCCTCCTCCCTTTCAGTCATCAAAACAGTATTGCCGGCATATCTGAAGTTACTGGTATTTTTCCCAACAATCCTAGTTCTGGCATTTTGCATGACGTAGTCTGCATATAAGTTAAATAGTGTGGCAATATATACTCTTTTCATACATCTTTTCCAATTTTGAA
Source organism: Aspidoscelis tigris stejnegeri (assembly GCA_023333525.1). Taxonomy (NCBI): domain Eukaryota; kingdom Metazoa; phylum Chordata; class Lepidosauria; order Squamata; family Teiidae; genus Aspidoscelis; species Aspidoscelis tigris. The sequence goes on along the minus strand of JALMGA010000002.1, from coordinate 80,293,950 downwards.
CCAATCAGTTGTTGCAAGTTCTGTTCTGTTACTTCTTGACCCACATACAGGTTCCTTAGGAGACAGATAAAGTGGTCAGGTACCTCCATCACTTTATGAACTTGCCACTGTTTTTTGCGATCCACACAGTCAAAGCTTACTGTAGTCTAGGAAGCAAAAGTAAATGCTTTCCTGGAATTCTCTCAACTTTCTCCATAATCCAGCAAATATTGGTGGTTTTATCTTTAGTTCCTCTCTTTGAAACCAACTTGTGCTTTTGGACATAAGAACTTAAGAGGAGCCCTGCTGGATCAGGCCATAGCCCATCTGTCTCACACAGTGGCCCACCAATTGCCCATGAGCATCTCAAGCAGAGACAAGGGCAAACCTTCACCTGAGGCGTTTTCGCACACGGGGTTTTCGAACGCTTGCAAGACAGCCTCGAATGCGGCATACGCATTGCCGCAGCGGGGCTTGCGCTCCGACGTGTCCGGAGCTGTCTTGCGCACGTTCGAGATGTAGAGCACTTTAAAGTGCTCTACATCCGTTCCCACACGGACGAAGCGCCCGCAGCCATTCGGGGAGAGAAGCATTCGCTCATGTTTCTCTCTCCCTGACAGCCGCGGGCTCGCCTCCCCCGCCGGCGCTGGCTGACAATCAGCTGATTGCCTGCCTTGCCGGCTGCAGGAGCCTCGGCAGCCGTTTCCCCGCCCCTTGCTGGCGTTTGCCGGCTAAGGCACTTCAGAATGCTTTGAGCATTCGCACACAGGTGCGCCGGAATGCGTTTACACGTGTTCCTGCGCTCCTATGTGTGAATGGTCAAAGTGTCCTGAAGTGTCTTAGGCTCCCCGTCCTACACCCGTTCCAAATGGAACGAGTGTAGTGCGAAAATGCCTCTGCTCTCAAATCCCAGCAAGTGACCTTAGAGGCAGCCTACTTGTCCTCCCAGCCTGAAAGATGTACTTAGTCATCCATTCTAGTAGCCATTGATATATCTGTCATCCATAAATTTGCCTAACCCTTTCTTAAAGTTATCTAGGATGGTTGCTGTTACCACCACTTCTGGAAGCAAATTCCATAGACTGATGACCCTCTGGGTAGTTCTCATTTAATGTATCACTGAAGCCCAGCTTGCAGAATCTTGAGCTGACCTTCCTGTGTGTGAATTAGTTATTCAGTAGTTTGAACATTTCTGGCATTGCCGTTTTTTGAGATTGGAATGTAAGTTGACATTTTCCAGTCCAGTAGCCACTGAAGCCTGAATTTTGCAATAAGAAACGAAAAAACCACAGTGAGCTCCAGGTCTTGTTTTGACTGACTATATAGAGCTTCTCCATCTTTGGTTGCAAAGTTTATAATGGACTTGATTTAAGTTCTGGCCATCAGGTGAGGCCCATCTCTAGAGTCACCTTTTAGGCTGTAAGAAAAGAGTGTTTGCTATGACCATCAGGTTACCTTGACAAAAGATTAGTCTCTGTCCTACCTCATTTTGTACTCCAAGGCAAAACTTGCCTGTTATTCCAGTTATTTTTTTTTATTTCCTGCTTTAGCATTCCAATCCCTTATGATGAAAGTGACATTTTTGATATTAGTTCTAGAAGGTGTTGTAGACTTTCATAGAACTGGCCAACCTAAGTCTCTCTGGCACCAGTGGTTGGTGGATACTTAGGCTGAATCCCCATGCACTCTGTTTACTTTGGGATGGATTTTGGTTATTCCCAATACAGAGTCTAGGTCAAATTGACCTGTCCCCACATGACTGACGAAAGCACAGGCTCAAGTAGAATACACCTGTCCCCATGCAAACCGCGCTAACCCCCTGCATCGGGAAACTGAATCTTTTTCTCTCCACCCCCTCTCTCCTGATAGGATCGAGGGCAGGGAAATCCCACCCAATGCCCCTTCCCTGATTGCAACTGCTGGGCATTAAACAGTGATCAAACAGAAAGGATCTGATTGCCAGGCAAACATAAAAGAACTGATCCCCCCAGTAAGATGCAGTGATGGGGGGGGGATTTGTCATGTGGCCCTTGCTGTCCGACAAGCCTCTTCCTGCAACCCTTATTCCACCCCCACTCCCCAATTGCCAGCAAGCAGCTTCTGAAATTAGCCAGCTACACTTCTCTGTTAAACTGCCTCTAAACACTGTAGCGGCTTTGGTTAGCTTATTCCATCCCCACTCCCCGATTGCCAGCAAGCAGCTTCTGAAGTTAGAGACAGCTTAGCAGAGAAGTGCTTTGGTTAGCTTATTCCACCCCCACTCCCCAACAAGCAGCTTCTGAAGTTTGCCAGCTAAAAAGCTAACAAAAGTCGCTACAATGTTTAGAAACAGTTTAACTGTGGTAAACTTCAGAAGCTGCTTGCCTGCCAGCTAAAAAACTAACCAAAGCCGCTACAATGAAGCCTCTAACTTCAGAAGCTGCTTGCCGGCAATCATGGAGTGGGGGTGGAACAAGGGGCCAGATGTCCCCCTCATCGCTGCATCTTTGCCTGTCAAACTGGAGCAGTCAGTTCTTTTACACAGTTTGATCTTTTAAAATGGCCAGCAGTTGCGATCCCCAATGCTCAGGATAGGAAGGGTGAGCAAGGACATGAAACCCACCTGCTAATGATGTGAGCGTCAATCTCCTCCCATAATAACCCGGGAGCATCCCCAAGCCTCCAAAATAATCTGGGCTTGCCTCCCAAACGACAGTGAGAATAGTTTGCAAGGGGAGTTTACTTACCACGGATTTGGCCGATTTGTTCCACATGTAGCCTGGTTTGGGGGCTTTGCATGGGGACGCTCTGAGTCGAATTCAGATTTGATTTGGACTATAGAGTGTATGGGGATGCCCCTTTAGATTACTATGATGTTGAATAGTTTGCCTTGGATTTGAACAGAGATCATGCTGTTGTTTTTGGGATCATAATCTAGTACTGCTTTTCTCCCCCTGTGTGGGCCACACCATTCCTTCTAAGGAACTCTTGGCCACAGTAGTAGATATAATGGTCATCTGAATTAAATCCACCCATTTTAGTTCACTGACTTCCAAAGCATCAATGTTTAGTCTTAACATCTCAGTTCTGGCTATATTGCAGGTTCCTATGTAATATTGTTTTGTTTTGTTTTGTGTTTTACAGCATGAGACTTTCCTTTCACCAACAAACTCAACTAGAGCTGCGAGTTCTTTTGGCCTTGGGCCCAGGTGCTTCGTGCTTTCTGCAGCAATTTTTAATTGCTCTTTGCTATTCCTAAATAGCATGCAGGATACCTCCCAACCAGAGGAGCTCATTTTCTGATGTCATATCTTTTGACTTTTGATCCCATCCATGGGGGTGTTCTTGGCAAGGAGACTGGAATGGTTTGCCATTTTCCCTTCAGTAGATCATATTTTGTCTGAACACTCCACCGTGGGCTGTTCTGTTGTGAGCCAATTGCTTTCTTCAAGTATTATATTTCAGAAAATAGCCCAGCATGGCAGTTCATTCTGTCTTGAGTCACCATGTTTTCAATGATTAAAGCATGTGATTATAGAGTGCCTTTTGGTTAAAGTGTTGGACTCTTGGGCCTATTCGCACTTGGCTAGTGCAGGCTTCAGCAGGCCAAAAGTGAGGTCTGCCAGAGCCTGCGTTAGCATATGGACCACAGACCCCTATCCTGAGATAAACTCCAGAAAAAGGCCAAGTGCGAATAGGCCCCTAGTCTAGTTGTTTCCTGGTTTGAGTCCATTCTCTTCCAGAAGGCCAGGTGGACAACCTTGAACTAGTCAAAGTTCTCTTTCTAGCTCTCACAGCGCCGTCTACCCCATAAGGTGTCTGTTGCAGGCACAAGAACCAGAAGGTTTGTCAGCTGCTTTGAGTCCCCTTAAAGGATGGGAAAAGCAGGGTATAAAAACCAACTCTTCTCCTCCTCCTTCTTCTTGGTCCTGCACAGCACAACACATAGTGTCACTCAGCTATGCAAGCCCTTCCACCATGACAAGGCAGTGATCCATGAAGGAGATGGTTGTGTTTTTCTGTTATCTATTATTATATCCGCATTTCAAATACCATGCAATTGTTACATATGAGTACTGTATTATATTTTATCCTATATTCTTTGTTTTGTTAGTTGAAGCCAAACAAGATGTGTTTTCACCTCAAAGCACTTAAAGAATCGTGTATGTAGCTGCACTCTTTTTCAATAAACTATGATTGAGGGAAAATTCAGTTTAATGCATTGTTCAAAACCTAAACACCAGTAAATCTTTTTTTAAAAGTGAATGTGTCTAGTCTTGTCATGGAAACTATGACATATCCAGGTGGAGAGTAAAATCCATATATGTTTGAGTCTATACTAGGTTTACCTATGTCATGCTAAACTGTACTATATCTTCACACAGCCTATGTGCATACACAGTCAATAAAGCTGATTTACAGAGTAGAGATAGCTGCACTTACCAGCAATCTTGTTGGAGGCATAAATCCACGCCAAAACCATTAAACCCTGACTTGCAAGCTTCAGAATTCAACTCCAAAGTGCTTGATAAAGTACTAGTTTAAAAGACATCAAAGTAAAGCCAACAAGCAAATATGCTACAGCGCGGAAGACAGGTATGAAAAATTTACCACCACATGAGAAAAGTTATCTGCCCTATTTATCTTGTGTCACATTAAAGAACTTGAGCAAGCTAGTTTCTTAGAAAGTACTGTTAGTCACTCTAGGCAGGTAGTTAACTTGATAAACAGAATAGAGAGCATTGTATTTTGCGCTATAATAGAACTTGTGAAGATTCTCTTTCTGACAATCCCAAGGCCTTGAAAATGGAATATTTAGCACACAACTATTTTTGTCTTCTCCACTCCAAGCTTTCTCTGGCCTAGAGAGAAATTTCATAGATTCATCTTTTATTTTCTGTTTTGCCTTCAGGTGCCTATATACAACTTGTCATGCCTCATGGCTTCTCTGACTCCTCAGATGTTGAGGACCCTGCCCCTCCCACCCAAGGCAAGGGATCCCCACCTCCGGAGCCAGCTTTGGAAACTGCTAACATTCCCCTAGAAGCGGAGGGCTCAGATTCAGATGCTGAGCCCAAAGCTGAGTTCTCTCTGGAGAGAACAGGAACACCTGCGGTGCATAGCCCACCTCCATGTCAAACAGCTGCACCAGCAGGGGCAGGACAGTCCGAGCCCAATGTAAGGAAGTCATACCCAGCCACCTCCGTTGCAAACAAAGGATCTTCTTGGCAACTCCCGACTCATGTAAACTCTGGACTCCTGACTCTGACTGACTGGCTGAAGATGAATTTCTGGTAACCTGACTCCTGTCCTGTTTGAACTGTATATCCTGACTGACTCTTGAAACTGACTTGGCTTCTAGCTATAGCTAGCCGTGCATGTGCATGTGCTTGCTGCTGCCACCGCCCGCTCTGGACATAACACTGTTGATCACATTCATTGGTCAGGGCCTTTCCCTACTTGCATGCTGTAAATCAGACCAAGTACAGTCTACCAAGTACAGACTAGTCAACTCCACTAGGCGGGATGGCTCCTGGTGCAGAACAAGACCATCCACATTGAGATGGACTCTTTTGTTCAAGTCCCTGCATTCATACAGTCTACCAGCACGTGCATAATTGATCTCACTCTCTTCATATTTGAAGTGGACCCTGGCAACAGAATGAGTACAATCTCTAGTCTTTGCTAATGGTGCAATACTAGAACAAGAGCATTGCCGTGTTCATTCAATTATTGTACTAAGAGACATCTACCCATCGTTTTTATGGCTGCCCTGTTCTTCTCCAGTGTTTTCTCTAAGAATTATTGTCTTCCTACGCATCTGAGATTGTTCTCTCAATACGGTTCATTAAATAAATTTACCAAAGAAACCTCCTATTTCCTTCCTCAGCTCCCATATAACAGACTCTGTCCTCCAGAACCAAGGTAAGGTCTATTCAGTTGTTCACACCACTGAAGTCATATTTCTGAAATGTGACTACTACCCATATATGGACCATTGTCTCCAGTTTATAATATCTCAATACCCCTTTCAGGTATCCACTTACCAAATCCTATTTCATGGTTCTTATTATTGCAATTACTGACCTCCTCCACATGAATTCCAGCTGCCTTCTTTCTCAGTCAGAGTAGCCAATGAACAAGAATGATTTATTCTGAAAGTCCCCAAGTTTTCCACCCCTTGCTTAGGGAGGCCTTCTTGTTAAACAGGAAACAGTTTTTTAGAGTTTCACAGTAGCAGAAGAGCTGGCTTTTCTACCCTGCTTTTCTCACACATTTAAGGGGATTCAAAGTGTCTGAGAAAGCTTTCTATTCTTCTCCCCACAACAGAACACCCTGTGAGGTAGGTGGAGCTGTGAGAGCTCAAAAGACAGTTGTCACTAGCCCAAGGTTATCCAGCTGGCTTCATGGAGCAGAACAGAATCAAACCCAGTATTCCCAGGTAAGAGTCCAGCTCCCTAACCAGTAGACCAATCTGCACATATCACTAGGCCCTGATATGTGCAGCCCCATCTTGTCCAAAAATTTGGACACAGTGTACCATGTAGAATTCTAGCCTTAAGGCACTACAGCAATGGCTCAGAGAATATTCTAGACTAAATTATAATTTATCATAACATACATAAGTACAGTGGGCCCTGAGATAGGATGGTTCCCCAACTCCTCACAGCCAGAAGTTGGATGATTTGGTCTCTACCATAAGCCACAGCCATTAATGCCATCTAGGGGTACCTAAGTGACTCCTGGCAGCAGAAATTATACCCCACTGAATTTTCTAAATTCATTCCACTAGTATGGTTAAAACTATTGTTTTCATTAACTAAAGTGCAAAGTTCAGGAAACTCATAGCACACAATTCAGTTTACAGAAAGATAAAATATATAATTTAGTTTTTTTAAAAATACACAATAAGGAATTTTCTGAAATGTCTTCTGGATTAATAGCCTTCAGTCTTCCATCAAACCCTTCTGTAGGCAGTAGCAGCTAGCAAAATCAGACACCAAGCTGGAACACCTGCCCTGCATAGGCTTTTTATTTTAAGTTCCAGCAATGTGGGTGAATGAGCTTCTTTGAGGAACTTCCTGCCTACACCCTCTCTGTTCTTGGTCCTTAGTCCTCTCTAAAATAGCTGATTAGACTTCCAAGAATATTCTAAATGAATCAGGAAAAGATGAGCAGGTGGCGATCCTAACAAGATACCTTTACTGCTGCCTTCTTGCTGCCCCCAGAAGATCTAGATATTATCTAAGTATCTGGCATACAAACTGCTCCTGGACATTTCAAGCAGAAGGCAAGGGCAAAGAGCTTCACCTGCTCTTGAATTCCTGGAAATGCCCTTTAGACACATCCTGCCACCTGTCTCTTCAGCCTGGAGGAAGCACAAAGGCATCCATTTTAGTAGCCACTGATTCACCTGACCTCCATGAATTTGTCTAACACTTTCTTTTGTTTTCCTATCACTATGATATCACATTTAGAAATGCAGTATTCAAGCGGCACATTACACAATATAATGAACATCCCATTTGTTGCCCGCACATCCACATTCGCAAAATGGCAACAAACAATTTCATATGACTGGTATCGGACTCATCCCTAGAAATGGAGGTGTACCCAATGGATCATGAAGAAATTGCACAAAGCTTGCACAACTAATTCATGTCCTCCACACATCAGGTGGGCAAGCATAGGACAAACTGTGTGTTTGAGATGGAGAATTTTCCATGCACTTACTGACCTGGAAGGAAATCTCTGATAAATAACAGTAAATATGCTCAGGCCCCTAGACAGCAAGGTTGCCTCCAGGTATTTCTCTCCCGCTAACTCCTTCCTACCTAGACAATGCTTTGCATGCTTTGGTGTTGCGCAATCCAGGTAATTCAGCTGCCACTGAATTCCCAGATATGCACCTATTTCAGCCTCCATGCATGCATGCTGGACAGAGCTCCAAAAGCTGCTCCATCCAGAAAGTTAAGTCTGTCATTAAAGTGCTAAAGCTTTAAAAACCCACCAACACTTCCTTTTCCAGCAATAATTTTTAGCACTTTTCAGGGATTTGTTGCCTATAATATGTGAGGTCACCCCACTATAGCAGCGCTGTAATGGTGCTGTTTTCACCCTGTCTGGGGTACTTCAATATTTTTCTAATATGCAGAATATGGGTAAAATTTAGGACTGAATTGCTAGCTATCACCATTCCCAGTAGCAGCAAGGATAAATAATTGGTGAAGGGAAGAGCCTTATCTTTTGCAATACTTTAAACTACTACCTATTAAAAAACCTGTTTTAATGCTGGCAAGATCCCTCACTACTGGACCTACTTCTATTCAAATGCCTCTACTCCAAACATAACTTCATGAAAATCAATCATGCCCTATCCTAGCTGTCAGGATCTCTTAGCATTTATCCTGTATATCTTTGAAGAGACCAAAGAATTGAATCCAAGAGCCTATTAAATCTGAACTATAAACTTTTGTTCAGCACTGTAACAACCTAGTGAACACACAGTATTAGTGGATATAACCTAATTTAGCTTTACGTGTGCCGACATTCATCCTTGCATTAAGAAATTATGGCTTCCAATCTAATTAAACTCCCTGTGGAAGTCTGATGGAGAGAATATAATGTTTCGCTACATCCTCTCAGTGTGAGTTTTTGTACTTTTCAACCAATTGCCTGGAAGCATAAACACTTACCACTGATCTGTTCCATGAAGCATACATTGCCATTGGTGTTAAAAGCCAAAGTGTCAGGAGTAATGCAGAGTGTCTGGAAGATGGCAGAATGGGCAATGCTCTTCAGAGACTGGCAACACTCCAGGCAAATAGCCCAGATCTCCTGCTCAGCAATGCAGCTATCCCACAGTGACAAGACATCAGCCAGAGACACATTCTCCTGCCAAGACATGAATTAATGCATTACTCCACATTTTGTAGTATTACTTGTAGCCAATTGTGTCAAACAGAATCTTTGATACACAAACCAATGTGATTCTAGCAAGTTTCTTTTTAAGACAAAAGATCTGAAACACTCATCTACACCTGCTCCTTAAGTACTTTCCTATTAGACACTATTTGCTCTATGAGTGGTTTCACACTGGCCAGTATAGCAGACCAAAAAGCCTCCCTTCCACATGTGCACCTCCCTTAGTCTGAGTCAGTGTGTGGAAGGGGTCTTCTGGTATACATGCAGGTCCAGTAACCCAGCTAGTGCTGAATGGTCCTGTTTCTCCCGCCTGTCTCTTAATCTCTTTGTCACATTCTTCTCTTCTCTTTCTTTCCCTAGGGGGACGTATTAGGTTAACTAGGACAGAAACTGAATATCAGACACATTTATAATAATTCCACAGTGCCTTTTTTAATATATCAATTTTAATTATGGTGCCATCACTCTTAAGAGACCACACCTATTTTACATTTAAAGTATTTTCAGTTAATAGACCATCAGCACTAGTCATAGCTCTGTTCACTCAGAACACCTCAATGCAACAGGCACTGGAGTTGAATAAAAATGCAAATGAATAAATGAATAAAATATATTAATATACAATTTTTTTGGACAAATATACTGCAGCGTATTTCAGTCCAGCATCATCTAGAAGGCACTAGTGTGCACCAAAGGTTCACATTTAATAAGGGATTGGATGCTTATCTGTAGTAACCTGGAGCTGTGCTACAGCACACAACAATGTAGCGAGCTTGCAATATTCCTTTTGGTGTTCTAATTCCTCCCCCATGGGCAACTCTAGAAGGGCAGAAAAACAAGTTGCAGTCACTCACCCCTCCCCCAAAGCCCAATATATGCTGAATTGCCACCACCCACTCAAACCACGGCCTTTCAATGGCTATGGGAAGGAGTATTCTGAATGTCTGGAATCCAAATACAGAGTAACAAATCTGCACACCTCTACCACTTTGTTAAATTTACTGCTATCACATTTTTTTGCGCCATAATAAAAAAGCTTTCAACGAGCAATACCAAAGCAATTCAGATAGAAAAAACCTGACTTTTCAGCAAAGCCACATGCATTTCCAATACAAATGGAAAATGTGGTTTACCTTTCTCAGACCTTCCAGAGTAGTAACCTAAAGTCTGATGTCCTATCCTGTTGTTGTTTGGGACAACAAAAATGACCACTTGTGGACATAGTGTATATGACTTAATATAAATGACAATGATAACATATGACAAATTAAGGTAAATTCAGCTTCAGTGCTTCAATGTGGTCCTAACAGGGCATAAACTGGCAAAATCTGGCTGTTTGCATCAGCCATATTTGCATTTCCCTCTTTCACTAAAGTCAGTAAGACCAAGGGATGTTCCAATGTCATTTGATTCAGCCAGTTTACACTTTTACCTATCAGGGATGTGCTCAAATGCAGTTTTGACATTCGAATCCTTGTCAGGTATGCTCCCAGGTGGAGAATATGCATTGCACAGAGACACCTCTATACTAGAAGCGTCTCCGTGTGTGCTGGAGTGCCCTGCAGCCACAATTTGTGCTCCACAATTTACCTAGATGCTGGTCAGGACATCCCTACATGCTGCATTTACACATATTCCAGGTGGAAGAATTCTTTTGAATGGATCATGTGACCAGGTGGTGCAGGCATGGTTACGTGTTCCATTGCCTGGTTGCCATGGCAACAATGCTGCACAGGCACATTGGCACCATCGCTGTGGTTCTGCAACTGCTTCTCTAAAGGGAGGCGATTCGCACTTACCTAGCCAGCTTACCTAAGAAAGGTGTAAATTGGCCCTAAATCCTGCAGGATGCATTTACAGCCTACACCTCCTACCTGCCTGGATGTTCACCTATCATAAATTAGCAGTGGTACACCAAACCGTCCACCACCCGCAACCTAACGCTAACTAGAAACTTACCTGTAGCATCCAGCGGTGACCATTTGCACTATTTCAGGTGTGAGTGGGCCATCTGAGGTGCCATGCCAGTGGGCTAGTGCCTCAGATGACCCCTCATGCAACTGTGCATGTATAGTTTCACTATCACTGTTACAGCAGTGACAGTGCACACCCAGTCGCTTAACACACCACAATAAAAATGGCAACACTCTGCAGAGGATCAGACACACAACCAGACCCAGGTGAATGTCCGGGCATGTGGGGACTAGGCTACCAAGTACTAGCATTGTCTAGTGTGTACACTAGTACAGGACAGTTTTTTTCTGCACCTCTCCCATCCAACTGGATGGGAAGGCAAGCGCAGAAACTCCCCTATTTTAAAACTACGGCCGCGTTCCCATTATAAGTTTATTTCAGTTTCAAAACGGTTGTTCCCACGTCAGGTTGGCTTAACATGCTTTCCGCGTGTTAAATCACCCCAAAGCGTTGTAAACGTTAATCCTCATTTCAAGAGGTCTCACTCCGGTTCGTGCGCTTGAAACGTTTTACATTTTTTACTGTGGGAATGGCACCGTGTTAAGGGATGAGAATGCTTGTTTAGGGTTTCCCTCCCCCAGTTGTGTGCTTCCAAAGATAGTGGTTTTACTGTTAAAAATCCACCCCTTAAAGCAGCCGCTACACTGTAGCAATCCAACCACTTCACACCTGATAACAATGTTGCAATTCTCCACAATTTTGAAAGTTCTGACCTTTAAAAAAGGGAAAGGAAAGCAGCTGCAGGTTCTGGGAGATGTGTGAATGTTTAAGGCAAAGGGGGCTTGAGTTGCCGCTGCTGCTGTGTGCCCTGGGCAATGGGAAGAGGAGGGGAAAGAATCGCTGGCTGGCTGCCTGCTGCCGTTTTTCCTCCATCCAGGCAAGCGGCAGCCACCCAGCTAGGTTCTGTGAAGGGGTCCCTTATGGGTGGCGCGTTCACGCCAGGAGGAAGAGGGCAGGGCAGCCCCAAAAAGCGGCTTTTAAAAAGTAGCCACTTGAGTCCCCCCTTGAGTCACGTACGCCACGTACGATCCTTAGAATCCGTATCGAGTTGAAAGTAATGGGATCAGGCAAATTCGCATTTGCATCCGGTTCTATTATTTCGGTTTAGGGAAACCGAATTAAGCTTATAATGGGAACTCCCCCTACATCTGTTACACTGTTACATTTCATCCTACCAACTCCCTCAGGGGTTCTCAACCTTCCTAACTCTGTGACCTCTTAATGGAGTTCCTCATGTTGTGGAGACCCCCAACCACAGGGGCAGAGCAGCTGGGAGGTGGGAAGGAAGGGCAGCGGGAGTCTAGTCGTGACCCCTCTGAAAGGGCAATTCGACCCCCAAAGGGGTCCCGACCCCCAGGTTGAGAACCAGTGCTCTAAGACTAACCATAAAAGGAGCAGAAAACCTGCTGCAGTTACTAGAGCGGATCTATTTCTTGCAAGTGGACCAGAGCCAACCTTACTGAAGAATCTGGATCAGGGACACCTGTGCACTCACAGGCGGGTAAATTCCCCGGCTCTTGTGAGGGGCCCTTGGAAGACGTTACCAGGTGACACCGCACAACACACGCAGGTCGCCTCACAGCCGCCCTCACAGCCACTTTTCCCCGAGCCTGACCGAAAACAAAGGAAAAATCCAAGCAGTGCGCGCCACGATCAGGTCGCAGCCGGGGGGGGGGGGAGAAAGGGGGGAGAAAGGAGGGGAACGACGACGCCCCGCTTCTCACCCCACGGCGAACGAGGAGGCGCCGGGCCAAAAAAAAAAACAGCGCAGCGGACGCCTCTCGGCCAGTGAAAAGGGCTGTCTGTCGTTCCCTGCTGCCGCCGCCGCCTCTGGCCGCCCCCAGCCTCCCTCACCTCGTCCTCCGAGAGCGCAGGCAGAGGTTCAAAGTCACAGCAATGCCTTTCCACCTGCTCTGCGGCAAACTCGTCCATTGCGCTTCCAGCTGGATTCCTTCCTTCCCTTCCTTCCCTTCCCTTCCCCCTGAGGGAGGAGGAGGAACAACCGGGTGGGGGTGGGGGGCGCCGGCCAGTCAGGCTAGCTCCGCTCTGGAGCCCTACAGCCCCGCGCGCATCGCCCCGCGTCTCGCGCTCCGCGGTCTCTCAGCCAAGTCTCGTCGGAAACTTTTTGTTCGCCGCCAGTGAGACTCCCAGCCAACGCTGGTGGGGTTGACCACGCGTGAAGGAAGGGTCCCTGCTACCCTCACGGCTTCGAAGCGTCGCAGGCCGCCGCCGCCGGGCCTCGGTAAAAAGGTCCTCTGGGTGCGTGTGCGGCGTTCAAGCAGCAGCCCCCATGGCAACAGACGCACCGCCGCGCAGAGCAGCCCTGCCTCTCTCTGCCATCCTGGAGGCAGGCGCTTCCCCCCCCACACACACACACGCACGCACGCACGCACCCTCCCACGGCGGCGGAAACGGTGGCCGCCTCCCTCCTTCTGGGCTCGGGGTGGATTTTGAGGGAGAGAAGAACCCCTTTGTATTGCTGTTTCACTACGAGCCACCGAACGAGCTTCCCACGTGGTTCCTCGTCGGACTGACTTAGGAAAGTTAAATTCACCTTCAAAAAAGTGAAAGACACATCAGTAAATTGACTTGCCATCCCCCCCCACACACACAACCTTATCTTACCCAAAGGTAGATTTTCTGAGCCAAAAACAGCTTGTTACTTTACCAGTGTGCTATCTCACTCTGACAGTGGAATGAAGATGGATTAAAATTTAGGACACAAGAACATAAGAGGAACCCTGCTGGATCAGGCCACAGCCCATCCAGTCCAGCATCCTGTCTCACACAGTGGCCGAATAATTGCTCATGGGCATCTTCAAACACAGACAAGGGCAAAACTTTCACCTGTTCTCAAATCCCAGCAAATGGCCTTAGAGGCATCCTGGCTGTCTGACAACTTGGAAGATGTACCTTGGTATCCATTCTTCACTTTAGACCTATTTCAGTCAATCCTGAAATCTAGCTGCTCACACCTTTTCATTTCTACCCATTTTATTTGTGGACTTTCCATCCTCCATTTGGACTTTCCTGAATGGACAGTCCATAAATAAAACAGATAGGAATGAAAAGGTGAGACCAGTCAGACCTGAAGGTAGACTGAAGATTTAAAGTGAAGGTGTGACCATGGCCTATATTTAATGAAGCTGTATTTAATGAAGCCCCATCCAAATGGGAGATGTATAGCATAATCATGTTTGGCTATAGTGGGATTGCCACATGTATCTGTGACAACCCCACTGTATCCCCACTACATCAGGGTGAAAACCTGCTATAGATTATTTTGGGGTTTCCTGAAATGGCACTATAACTTACTTGCTGAATCAAGCTACCACATTGGCTGTAGCCACTGCACATGTGGAGGGCCCACATGCACAGTAGTGGTGACCACACATTTTGGGAAATTGCATTGCATTGAAATACCCACTTGTGCAATCCAACAAGCCATTTTTTTTGGGGGGGGGAGGGAAGTTCTTCTGAATATTGCCTGTTAATGCAATATTCGGGCAACATCTGGAGCCAGCTTAACTTCAGCTTGGTGGCTGAGTAACTGCATAGAAAACAGACAAAGTTGGATTCTTGGAAACTCCTCTGAAGATGATGATGACCTTTGCATCTGTCAAAACCTTACTCCTGCCTTTTCATTGTAGCCGAGGAACTGCAAATCTCTGAACCTTTCCTTCTGTAGGACATTTCCTTTACACTTTATCATTACTAAATAAATAGTGCTTTTTCTACTCCCCTCCCTATCCATCAGGGGTTCTGAGCAAGAAATAATAGTTTTTTAAATAAATATTTAAATCCAAAAAGAGGTTCCAACGCAAGTACAGGTATTCTGATTGCATCTTGCACACTGGAAAAAAGAAAGCACCGTGGTATTGGGATAATTCCTCCTGATTAAATATTGAGCACTGTGTACTTCTCAAGCTGATCACACTGAGTTTTAAAAGGATGTACAGCATAAAAATAGATCAGAAGCGTGCAGAAAAACCAGAAATCCTATGACTAAGTCATAAATACTGAAGAAACAGAAACTTTGCTAATCATTTCAGAAATATCCAGAGACTTAATCTATTTTTGCCTCTTGTGACAAAACCTATTACAAATCTATTACAACAGGTTTTCATGATTTATAAATCCTATTTTGATCAAGTGTGTACTCTAAGGCACAGATAGCTTATATCCTAAAAGCAGAAAAAAAAACAAAGGTAATGTTAAATACGAGTTGAAGCTTCATGAGTGCAGTGCCTGCCTTGATTGAGGTTCACCTGGTTTGGAAAGAAATGGACAGGAGTGATCCCTTCCACAGCTCTTGCATAGCGGATCTGGATGGGAAGGCTGTCCTCCCCCTTTGTGTTGCCATACAATAGAGGGCTCATATTATTGGGTAATTTAAGGAAGAATTCCTACCTGCTGGTCTTGGGGATTCACAGGTTTCTGTTCCTCATGATGAGGCAGTGGAGCCAAGCTCAGTTGAAAGACATCCTTTACCTTCCTTTCTGATGGCATTTTCGTAATATTTATCTAGATCCCCTAATAAAAAGTCTATTAAGACAACACTCTTCTGTTGAAAAAATTAGCATTCCTGACCTACCCCACCTTTCCTTTTCTTTACAGTGATATAATCTGGAATAAGCCCCAGTGTAGAAAGGGCCTGCATGTGACTGGCCCCAGACACTGCTCTGGGCCTTATTCCAGGTTATATCCCAAAATAGGGACCTGGCATCCACATGCTAGTGCAAACTACAGCAGGTCCAGGATCCGTTGTAGTCTGCACCAGCATGCAGATGGCAGGCCCCCTGTGCCAGGATGTAATATGGAATAAGGGCCAGTGCAGTTCATCTGTGGATCAGATCTTAGGATAGGCATCTTTAACACTCTTGTTCTTGGGCTGTTTCATTGGAAGTAATTTGTGTAATTTTGTAGGGAGTGAGTAGTGAAGTTTTGAATCACCAAGTAATTAGTCACCATGGCTGAATTTGCACTTAGGCCTCTGGTATGCAATTAGGACATCTGTACCAGAGGCCTAAGTGTGAATTCAGCCCATCTTAGTAATTTTACTGCGTATAACATATTTTACAGGCCTGGATTACACACATACTTGGCATTTAGATGATGATAGATAGATAGATAGATAGATAGATAGATAGATAGATAGATAGATAGATAGATAGATAGATAGATAGATAGATAGATAGATAGACTAAGTATCAAGATGGCTTTGAAATTACTGAAGGAGATATACTTTGTTACATTTAATCCTTAGTATTCCTGAACAGGCAACAGCCAAAAAAGTATCCTTTTAAATTTTTTAAAAAATCAGCTTCAGTTCATATTTATATTAGTTATTTGTATTTTATATGTTTTGTAATGAATTTTGATTCTTTTTTACATCATTGAAAGGTATTCTCCCTAGGTAGTGAGTTATTTAGATGAATTCTGTATTAAAACCATTTTTTCCTCTCTCCCACTTTCTCATACTCTCTGGAACTTTCTAATGCAACCCTTAGGGGGTACGCATACACACATACACAAGTCTGGATATCAGGAAGCAAACCTTTCCCTTAGGCGTCAATGCAATAAACCTAGGCTTCCTGTTACTTCCTGCCAATTTCACTACCCCACTCCACTTTAATTTAACCTCTTCACCTAGACCAGTAATGGTGAACCTTTTGAGCTCGGTGTGTCAAAATTCGCAAGAAAACCTAGCTTAACTCGGGTGCTGTGTCACATCTAGAAATATCCATAATTTTGTGATATTTGTAGCTCTAGTAAAAATGTTATATTTTTGATATATGTATTTTATTAAAAGCAAAAACAAATAATTCTTTACATTAGTGACTTTTGTTGCACTACATGCCCAGGTGCCAGGGTGACCAGGTGTGTCACCCAAAAGGGCTTGGCATGTCACCTGTGACCCGCGTGTCATAGGTTAGCCTTCACTGACCAAGGCCTTCTTCTGAGTCTTTTCCTGTCATGACAGGAGGGAGGAAAGGTTATGATATCGTCTTCTTATGTCATGTTTTTCAAGTTCAGCAGCCCAACTAATTTGGATCATAGTTTTCACTTTTCACAACGCTGAACACAGGAGTAAGAAGATAGGCAATACCATGTCTGCTGTGTGCCACTTTTTCTCATTAGTTTTGCTTTGAATTTAAATTACTAAGGGCTTCTTTTCACTTCATTATAAGAGGTTGGTTGTTCTTTATAGAGTGCCTAATTACAAATGACGATACTACATTTTAGGGGAAACACAATCGTAGATGAAAGCGCATGCATTTGTTATCCTATAATTAGACGTCTACTCTGTTTTTAAGATCTTTTGTTTACTGGAAGCTTGCCTCAAGGTTTTCATTTTAATTTAGTTTGGGATGCTGGGCATATAATAGTTTCCTGTACATTATTTGTTTAACTTTATTATGATGCTTTCTCTTTAATGACAGGGAAGGGGCTTTACTTCCATCTTCGTGAAAACGGCTGTTCTTTCCTGCCTTTCGCTTCCTTGTTAATTTCTTCCCATCATTACTTAAACCAGGGAAATGATGATGGCTAGTTGCAACTCTTGTGTGAAACAACATTAGGAATGTGGTAGTAAAGAAGGCAAATCCTTGGGCCCTTTTGCACTTTGAAGTTAAGTTCAGGGCTGGTGGCTGGTGTTTACACTTCAAACATGGACCATTGCAGTACTGAAGGTCCATCTCAGGCTGTCTGCATTGCCATAGTAATAGCCACAGCAACTTCCAGTGCATGCTGTGTTGATTGCAAGGTGGAGCATGCACCAGGAAGTAGTGTGAACACTGCATCTGGGAGCTTACTAGAAGCAAACTAGATGCTCACTCCCCCGATAAATCTGTGGAGCAGTTTTTACTGTGTCACAGCTATGGTGGATCATGATGACTTTGCACCCTTTGGGCCTCTCTGGAATGGAGGCGGCAGCATAGAGTGTGTGCACAGATCATCTCAGAGTGTTTGAGGCTGTCCCAATCAGGTATGTGTGAAAAGGCCCTATGTACAAGTGTGCCATTCAATGTCCTGCCACTATACTATGCCTAGAACACACAAGAAGCAAGTAAAGGTTGCAGCTGTGTTTGAGCTGATTGAGGAAGGGACTGTGCAAAAGGAACAACTCTAATTAGCAAAGCATCCATACATCCTTGGGTATGGAAGACTAAAAGCAAAGAGGCATAATTTGTGCCAAACTACTTCCAAATGCTCAGTTATAGCCTTTTCTAATCAATGTTCCAGCCACATTTCATAGTTAGAAAAATATGAATAGTAAATATTTAATATGTAAATACACTGTTTCATTTTTATTTATTATACTGAATTCATTCATGCTCTTTCTGCTTCTTGCACTGTGCAGTCTTAATAACTTATTTCCTCTCCCCCACCCCACACTTCTGAGTTACCTATATTAGACTGCAGCATACTTAAACAGCATCTGTCCTTCTTTCCCGTTCTCCCCAAGTTCTCCGCAGGACAGGTTTTCTTCCATCAAAACAAATGTCAAATATTACTCTTAAACAGGGATGTGCACACATGGGTTTTTTGTCATTCTATTCATAACAAATCGAATGTTAAATTTATATTTGTTCAAATAGATCCCCTTCAAATGAGGTAGGATTCTATTTGATACAAATGTATTCATATGAATGCATTTGAATATCCAATACGAATGCATACAGATCCTGGATACGGATCTTGGATACGGATCTTGGATACAGATCCTGCTAATGGGTCCTACACAAATGCATACATATCGGATACGTATCCTATACCAATACATACGCATCGGATACTTATTGGATATGTATGCTATATGAATGCATACATATTGATATGTATTCAATACGTATCCCCAGTTTAACAAATGTACAAACTATTGTACGAATGCTCCGAAACATTCATAATCGTGCTAATGCTAATGTACAAATGTCATAACATTCAGTTTGTGTACGAATGTCCAAATTTGTATGAATTCAAACAAATAATGAATGTTACAAATATTCGTGCATATCCCTTCTCTTAAATACTCATAAGCAAAAGAGCAGAAAATGCATTTGTGTCAGCGAGTGGAACCACATGCATCCTTTCAAGTGCAACATTACCTTGTGATCAAGAATGCTGTTTAAATGCTCTGCATCAAACGCTACCCACCCGCTATAATTTAATCATCATTTAACACAGCAACTGCGTGGCTTTGATCTTGGTTTACGTCTTCAGAGGGTACCACAGAGGAGAGTCCAAGAACAAAACTATTAAGCATTTCAAACCTTTTGAGAGAAGGACACCAGGGAAATATACACGCATGCACACACACACACACACTTTTGCACTGGGATTTTACTGTTTGGTATATAAAAACAGCAGTTTTGGTTGCTCTGAAATTTATAGTAAATAGCTTTTCAAATCAATCAAATGTCTCACACTAGCTTTGCGTATTAATCACATTAAGCAGCCATTTGTTGCTTCATGTATTACATGACGAGCAAACGTTATTTTAAAAAACACAGACTTCAAGAAAACCCTTAAATATCAATGGTGGTTTCTGAGCATTTTCACGCAGCTAAGACAAAGAAGCCACATATTAAATCAAATAGTGGACCTTATAATCTCAGAATCAGACAATATGCTTTCTTTCTTCATTTAATTAATGTGGCACCATTGCTACGTAGCTGCACAATAAAACAGAAACAAATAAAATCTGTATATTCCAGAGGATGCAGTGAGGAGAAAACTGCACCTGTTGGACTGAGTGTTTCACCCCAAGATTGGAGGGACAGTCAGTGACCCATGCCAAGAAGAGCCCGTGTTGTGGACAGTCCATCTGGCCCAACTTTGGAGGCTGAGAATGAAAGTTCCTGCTGCAGCTTTTTTTGGTTATATGCCCCAGAATGGTCCCCCTTCCTCCCTTCCTACCTCCCTCCCTCACCTGACCTGGCCTGGCCTGGCTGCCCTGGCTGCCGCAATGTCTGGTGCACCAAAATAATGTGGATTAAGGATGAGAGATAGAAAGGATGGACAGAAGGAAAGAAGGAAGGCCCTGATTGTATTGCTCTCCTCACTGGGTAAGTGTGTCTGCATACCTCTGCTGTCCTCCACCCTCCAACTTCATCAGCTCCCTCTGGTCCTAACTAGTTGTGAGCAGCTAAAATGCAGTCCACGGCTTGATCTGCTCACTCACACCATCTTTTGCAGCACTCATACCATCTTCTGGGTGCAATGTCCAGGCATACACTGGATGTTGCCATGACTGTTGCTATGGTGGCTTGTCTTAGTTGTCCCCACTTTAAGTGTTGGTAGCCCAATTTGGGCTTTATTGGCTGTTGAAGTGTGGATGGCTCCTTTCATACCTCAGCCTTATCAGCCTAGTATGGTATTATAATACCATATTAGACTGTTAAATGTGAACAGGTCCTTAGTTCCTAAAAAGATAATCCAATGCAATGCTAAAACCAATCTGGTATCTGTGTTTTTTGTTGTTGTTTTTGTTTGTTTGTTTGTTTTTGACGCTGGCCTGCCTTTCTTAGAGAGCCAGTGTTTTCCTCTCACTGTCTGTAGGATCCCTGGGCAGGTAAGAACATCTAAAATCAAATATTATTGGAAACAATAACAGTATGTATTAAAATATAATAAAGACTCAATTGCTTAATCAGATGCTTAAGTTACATGTACATACAAAATAAAAAAATGACTTGAAACCATACATTTTTTAATTTAAAAGTCCCAGTAGATAAGGAGGCTGTCAGTGCAATCCAAACAACAACTGTCACTTCCAAATCTGGGAAGTTCCACCTGTTTTAAACTTCAGTCAGGATGATTAACCCCAAAATTTCCAATCTCGAAAGGCTCTAGTAGCATAGGGTCTTCTCAGTGGCAGCCCCTAAATTATGAAAAAAATCTCCCCCTAAGATCTATGCAGTCTTTATGTACATTTAAATGACTAGCAAAGATACACTTCTCCTCCCCATTTTCAGGCACTGTTATTATTTTTAGCAGATTTTTCTCAGGTGTTTTCACAGTTGTACTCCAGCTTGAGACCTTAAGGGATAGGGCAGGATAAATAAATACATTAATAAATAAATAGCTGAGGGGCAACCAGATTTGTATAAGGCTAAGAACCAGAGCTGAGACAAGGACAAAGGATCCATTCACATGTAACAAAAGAAGTGTCTCAAAAGTGCCTTAGGGACAGTAGTGGGTTACCGTTCTGTTATCGTCCCAACTCTGATCCCCCTTTTCTAGTCTAGAATGTCCTTGAGAGGGGGCAGGGCAGGCTGATGTGAATGACCCCACCTCCAGACTGTCCCAAAGCCATGGCTGTGATCAGACATGGTAGGGGGGGAAAAGCCATCTATGAGGTGACTAGGAGACAGCTTAGAGATGGGATTGTTCATGCACCAATCAGTCCCTCCCCCCTCTCCTAAATATTATGTGCTGGAAAAGGTGGATTAGGAAGGTTTGGGGACATTGCATTTTGCACTGACAGTCCAAAATAGACACAAGGACAGCATTTTTACATGGCACCTCTTCCATTTGCAGTGCCTCCTATGTCCATGGCACCTCCACCCAGAAGTAGAGACACAGCCTTGGATATCTTTCTTGGTAGAATGATGACCAGAGCCTAAACAATTATATTGGTTAGCCACTGCTAGAGGGTGTGTATATGCTTCAGTTATTGGGCAGTGGAATAAACGTGACCTTTGCTGTGAAAGCCAGGGACTGTTGCTAACAGGTACTTTCTCAAGTAATGGTAACAGTGATGATGAAGAAGAAGGAGAAGGAGAAGGAGAAGGAGGAGAAGGAGGAGTTGGCTTTTATACCCCACTTTTCTCACCCATTTAAGGGTACTCAAAGTGGCTGACAAAGCTTTCTGTTCTGTCCACAACAGATGTCCTGTGAGGCAGGTGAGGCTGTGAGAGCTCAGAAGAGAGCTGTGACAAGCCCAAGGTCACCCAGCTGGCTTTGTGGAGGTGTCTGGAATAAAACTTGGTATTCCCAGATAAGAGTCCATCTCCCTAACCACTGGACCAAATTGGCTCACAGGAAAGCTGCACCATTGCCAGAAGAAGAAGAATTATCTGTGCCTTCTAGCAGACTTGAAGGTGACCTGTTGAGCTTTTCAAACAGGAAGGTATTGCACAATAAACATCAAAACAAAAGATAAAACTGTACTTGAGCTATGATTAAAATCAGGACTGAAGATAGATTGGACAAGGAAAAGGCTGGTAAACTATTCTCACTACAAAAACCTGGGTGAAGAAACGGATCTTTAACAGGTCCTGAAAAATATAATAGAAGTTACTTCATGAACATCAGAGATGAGAGCATTCTAGATGGTAGATGCCACCACACAGTGGACATAGCTGCAGTTATCTTTAAGATGACATTCAGTAGTTTGGGGTATGTGCAGCAGGGTCTCTCCAGAAGATCTCAATAATCTTGTCATGGGGAAGAAGATGATCTATTAGGTACTAAGGATAAACTCTTGAATCTGAGCCAGTAGCTACTTTGAAGTCACTGTAATTGCTTAAGTAATGTGATGTTCAGATGAACAGGATTTTCTTCTCAACAATCTGGACACTCCATTTTATACTAGTTGCAGGTGCTGGAGTAGATACAAAGGGTGATTGCTGTACAATGCATTGAAGAAATCTTAAATCATCTGGTTGCCCAAACAAAAATAGTCAGGTTTTCCTGGTAACAGTATACAACTGGTGATAGTAAACACTGTTGTTGATCAGTATGGTTCTGCCAGGAAACTGTGGGTGAGCGGTTCAGGGGGTCTAGGTAGCATTGGTGCAGCATTGGTGCAAATTGTGTTATATATAACTTAAGGAATATTAAATTTACTAGAATTTGAAAAATAGAAGTGTTTTTAGTTCTATCTTTCTTAAAGTGGTTTAATTTTTGTAAAATTTTACCATGCCTTTTCTTTCATATTGTGCAAGTAATAAGATAGATGGGTTCTATATTTGCAAATTGATTTCAGTAACCTCTAAGGTATTCTATAGTTATCATTTTGGACAGATTATTCATCATGTTTCTATTTTGGATGTAGATTTAAATCAATCCATATGTTCAGTTGTTTCACATTGGTCTCATGACATTTTCTATCAATTTTTGCATAATTACATCAATCACTTATGTGCAAAAGTGGGGAAGTAGTTGTTAGGACTCTGCTTTGACTTTTCAAAAATTTAATTTAAGTTCCAAAGTGAATGAATAAATGAATGAATGGAGCAAATTTACTCGATGAATTATGAACATAAGCTTAGAAAATAACAGATAGGACTCTGTTTTATTTTTTCAAAAAAATAATTTCCAAAAGTGAATGAATAAGTAAATAAATAAATAAAACAAATTTATTCAGTTAGAAAATGTACAGGAAATTTCTTACAGTGTTTATTCACTGTTGAAAAGTGTGAAGTAAAACATTCTATCTCTTCATGAATTTCTTCCAATGTTCACTTTGAGGTGGTAGACAGAGTGCTAGCAGCCAAATATGAAACCAGCTGAAAGAGTGAAAATATCATTCATTTCTCATGTTGAAGCTTGGCTGTTAAATTGTTAGGACTGTGATAGAAAGGAGCTTTTATATATCACATCCTTGTCCTCTTCTTACTTATTTGCTTCTTGATGAAAGAGTGATTTTTTAAAAATGTATTTTTCATTGATTTTTAAAATTAGAAACATTACAATAACAAAACTAATCATCCACAATAATATTTCTGTCAATCAGGTAGATAATTCTTTGGACTGAATGAGATAACAGTCAGCATTTGCAGTTAGTTTGCTTTTGATGTTGCTTTTCCAGTTGCTCTGTAGGGTTGTCTAGATTTGTACCTATCCATAGCTTTAAGGAATGATAGCTTGGGAAAACAAATATGAAAGAGTGATCAGTTTTTCTAAATCCTCTGAGCATTTTCTAGGCTATGTTAAATTAAAGTGATATCTCTCAATTCAACTCTATAGGCTAGTCTAAAATGGATACTCTAAAATAGAGTTATGATTTCATGCTTCCCTTTGGGCAAGTGCACATTTAGCATCTTCATGGGAATTTATGGAACAGTACATTTGCTGAACATGATTTCATGAATTGCTTTGAGACACTTGGCTTCCTGCTTCCCAAAATCTTTTCAGCATGCCCTCTTTTAGTTTAGGCTTTCACCCAAAATCAATCACAGCTAGTATTTAAAGAGTGATTAGGGTACATTAGAGTGCAAAGAAGTACAACAAATGGCTTCATTGACTCAAAAGATAAAGTTTTGCCTTGTAAAATGGAAGATAGATATACGATTCTTGGCTAAAATTTAGCAATTTAGTTGAAGGTCAGGTTGCAAACAGGTGGGCTCATCTGTTCTGCTGCTTTTTTCTCTGGTAACAAAACAAAGCTTGAACTGCTTCAGTAGTTAATGATGCTGAAGGCAATCATCTGCTCAAGAGAGATATATGTTTTCTCTTTTTTATCTCATAAGTATACTATGGCTAATTGTGCATTAAAATAAAAGCACATTTCTAAATATGGAAATACTTTTGTAGATTGTAAGGACAATGGTCTGAATTATTATTGCACAATAACACATTCTAATAATCCTGCGTTTTTGCTATTCCATGTGTATATAGCAGTCTTTCAAGGTAAGTATATTCAATTATTTTAGATTAAACTATTGTTTTTTAATATATATATATTTAAAAGGCACCTTAGTGAGCAATTTCAGGAGGGGAAGTGGAGAAGATACTTTATTCTGTCAAGCATTGCATGGTGGCTGATAAATATAGACTCTGTAAAGCTGTTATTTTCTTGAAATTTTCAATGAAAAGCAAATTATAACAGCTTGTTTCAAGTTCTTGACATTTAATTTTTAATAAAGAAAAAGCTAACTAGAATAAGAAATGTATTCGAAAATCATTTCATAAAACAAAATAATGAAATGAAATGGAACATTTCAAATACATACGTACGTGCGTGCGTACGTGTGTGCATGTGTGTGTACGTATGTATGTGTTACAGTCAAATTATGCAAGGAATCAACATTCAAAGGAATCTTCAGAGAGTCTTTATTTGCATGCAAATAGGCACAAGGGAATTGGTTCCCCAAACTGCGCAAGGAGAACAAAGGAAAGACAACTTTTATAGCGAGGAGAGGCATTTACCCAAGCTACAATGCACATGTCATAAACTTTTTAAGGCACAACATTTCAGTTACCATAGTTCTTCTAAAATAACAGCTTTTGGCTCCGTTACCATAAGGCTTCTAGGCAGCATTTCTAGGGCAGCAGCTTTGGCTTTTTAGCACATTATCTCTTCATAATCTCTTATCTCTTCATAATCTCTCTCATATGTACATACATCTTTTAGAACACAATGATTATAATCCAATGAGTCTAAAAGATTCTTGAGAATTGGACTTAAAATAACAACACAAGAAGAGTTAAATCAATTGACAACTACAGTAATTTAACTATTTGGTCTTCTAATATTAAAAGAACTACATTGAAACTTTTATATACATGGCATTACACTCCTATAAACCATGTTAACAGATCCTTCTGTAAATTGGTTTTATTGAGATCAACAACCATATTACTGAAGTAGTGCAATTCTCGCCATAATTACGTTTATTACCATTTTGAAATATAAAAAGGATATAAAAATAAACAATTCATTTTATATTACTGGCAATCAGACTTATCATAGTACAGAATTAGAAGTTACATGGTGTGATGCCCACGCTGGCGGCCACCAGTCTCAAGGCCCCAGCCGGGCATCCAGCTCTTTCCAGTCCAGCCACAATAGCCACGGACTTCAAGTTCTCTTTTTAAGTAGGCCTCTTTTTTACTACTTCAGCAAGGAGCTTATAACTCTTGTTACACTATTGCCGTTATGTTACTATGGCAACACTTCCCCCTTCCCTTGACTGTTGGAGCCAGTATCAGGCCTCAAGCAGAGTGTCTTTGAAACAAATGTAACTTTATTTGTTTACAACTCTTATGTTAGTTCAACTTCAACACAAGCAGTTCACATTAACTTATTTTAACTCAGGACCCTGACTAATCCCTATCTAGACAAGTGGTTCTCAACCTGGGGGTCGGGACCCCTTTGGGGGACAAATTACCCTTTCAGAGGGGTTGCGACGATCCTCCTGCCACCCTTCCCTCCCACCTCCCAGCTGCTCCACCCCTGTGGTTGGGGGTCCCCACAACATGAGGACCTCCATTTAGGGGTCGCGGCATTAGGAAGGTTGAGAACTGCTGATCTAGACTCTCCTCAGGACCCGGATCTGCACTGTCTAACTTCTTCCTAAGTCTAGCCCCAGTTACAGAACAACGGCTCTGACAGGAAGGCCCTTTTTATAGTCTCTGCCAGGGATCCATCCCTGCTGATTGGCTGTTTCTCTCTGGGCTGCCCCCCCCCGTTTCTTCAGTATGCTAATTGAGCTGGGCTTAGCCCCTCCTTCTCTGTTTACCAACCCTCCTGGCCAGTGCCATTTACCCTCAACACATTATATAATATTTACACATATGCAATTAAAGCTACAACAGGTGCATTAATCAAGCTTGGGCTCCACACATGGTCTTTACACTTAGGAACACGCTATAATAATCTTTGGAAACTGGCAACAATTGACTTCCATTATCTTAGTAATATGAAAGGAATAAAAGACAAAGCATCATTCATATTGGATTGGAAACCAAAGCTAGGATATGTTGACACACACGATTAGGGACACCTCTGGGGCAAATATGAGGCCCTAAGGGCAAGCCTAAGGAGTCTCCTTTTGTTCATTCCTTTCATAGATATAGGATATTTTTTTCCTGGGCCCACAAATGGGGCAATCTTTATAAATACAGTAGGTGCCCCTCCCAAAAAAATCTCATTGTAGTCACATCCTTGATCAGAGATGTGTCCTGATCTTGATCTGATTTTAGTGATTATTATCTATGTTCAGAAACAACAAAATGGCAATCTAGTGTTTAGGAAGCTGGACTCTTATCTGGAAATGCAGAGTTTGATTCAGCTCTGCTCCATGTAACCAGCTGGGTGACCTTGGGCTAGTCACAGCTCTCTTATGAGTTCTCACAGCCTCACCTGTTGTGGGGAGAAGAATAGAAAGCTTTCTCAGCCACTCTGATTCCCCTTAAATGGGTGAGAAAAGCCAACTCTTCTTCTTCTAGAGATAGTGTGTGGCTCTTGTGTTCCCAAGCTCCTTTAATCCACCTTTTCCAGCACAAAATGTTTATGACAGGGGGAGGGGTAAATGGGTGTGAACAATCCCATTTCTAAGCTACCTCTGGTCACGTCCCTATGCACTATATAATCCTAATCAAATCCAAATTTGGTAAGGAGCATTCCCATGCAAAGCCCACGAACTGGACTACATGTGGACCAAATCATTCAAATCTGTGCTAAATTTAGTCCTGAAGAAAACTGTTCTTGGCATGGTTTGGGAGTTGAGTCTGCATCATTTTGTGAGACGAGTCTGTGCATGGGGATGGTCCCGGGCTATTTGGGGAGGAGATTGACTCTGGCATCATCAGGAGGTGGGGTTTCAAGCTGTTCCTGTCCTGTGCATTGGAGATCGCAACTGCTGGGCATTTTTAAATGGTGACAGAACAGAAACGAGTCTCTCTCCATGATCCAATCGCTGGGCAAACATAAAAGAACTGAGCGCCCCAGTTTGACAGGTAAAGATGCAGCGATGAATGGAGTCATCTGGCCCTTGCTGTCCCATGAGGCCTGTATTTACCTCTGGAGAAGCGTGCTCATAGTTCTATTGGGCCCCGGAAGAGGCCCACGCCACCACCAGAGTGACCATTTACCTGGGGTGTTAGCTCCAGTTCTGGGGGCCTCTGGAAGCATAAAAGAATTCCAAGGGGTAGATACAGGCCTTCCAGCCCTGGAAACAGCCTGTGCCGCCACTGGAGCTCACCCACACGCCTCCCCAGGGGTGAGCTCTGGTGGTGATGTGGGCTTCTTCCAGGGTCTGCTGGAACCTCAGAAAGCCTGTACTTACCCCTCAGAACTGTTTTGTGGTTCCAGCAGGGCCCGGAGTGGTGGCAGCAGCCCAGAGAAGCCACCATGGAGGTAAGGTAAGTGGGGAGGGGGTGGGAAGGAGGGGTGGGGAGGAGGGTGGTAAAGGATGGGTGGGGGGATTTGTTCTGGGCACGGATGTTCTATTGAATATCCGTGCCTGGATCTGAAAACCCCCCACATTTGTCAGGGGTGGTATTCGGTCAGAGCCAGATTTTTCCACATTCTATTCACTTCGAATAGAATGTGGAAAAATGGCTCCATGCACACCCCTACTAGATAGGATGCTAGACTAGATGGGCAGTGGCCCAATTCATCAGGGCTTCTATCATGTTCTTACCTTCACTTGGTATAAAGCCACATCTTGTTTTCGAAGAGAGGTCTCTCTTAATCGTTTACATTGTACAGACCCATGCGACATGCCAACAAGAGGAATAAATCAGCATAAAACTCCACACAAGCCAACAAGACATTCGTAAGATTCTTTCTTTCCTGTTGACGACATAAGAAATGAATGCTTCTAAATGATAGAGTTTTAAAAGATGGGCCTTGTGTCATTGTAACTTCTGTGTTCTGTATTAGAAATGTAAGTTTAATGTTGCATTTATTGCATGGTGTAGCTGCTGCTTCTCCTGGCTTTTAAATTTATAGCATACTTGGCAGAAGTCCATTTACAACGGGAAGCATTCATTTGAGTTAATCAATACCAAATCACCCCCATCATTTTAAATGGAGCTGTTTCCCCCAATGTTTTCTGACAGTTTATTTCAAAGGTTTATCTCTTCTAGAAATAAAACGTTTAAAACAAAAAACACGGCACTGTATAAATGATCTGCATTCTTAAAAGCCATTCAAAACTCAATGGTACATTAAGATTAAAAGCAAATGCATAAACACTTGACAGTTAACTTTTTATTGCAATTTTCACAGTGACATTTAAAACAGGACTTAGTAAAATATGGAGGTTTTTTTATTATTGTTGTTGGAATTGCTTCCCATAAGAGGGTTTATGGCATTGGTTTCTTTTCTATTGATTATTTTCTTTACTCACCTTAGTTTAAAACAGAAGAAAAAGAAAAAAGCGCCATCATCATAAAGCATAATGAAGAATAATGAGGAGTCCAGATTCTGCAGGTTGGATTCCCCCCCCCCCCGCCGCCTTTATTCAGGTTTTCCTTCATTCAGGCCAACAGGAGGCCTCCAGGTCTGCTCCCTGCTGCCCAAAAAATGATACCTATGCAAGCCTCTGCTCCGAGTCTTGCCCCTCTCCCTCCCCCTGTCAGCCCTTCCTCTGCCCCTCTCTCCCTCTTGCCTTGATTTCCTTTCTGTTGCTGCTATCATCACAATGAATAAACTCCCTCCCTCTACCCCAATCTCCTTATGCCTCCCTCTTGCCCTGACTTTCTCTACCCACCCCATCACCACTGCCTCACCTGATCTCCCTCCTCCCACCTCACCTGTTACCTTGCCCCCCTTTATCCTCCCAGAACACCTCCCCATCAAGCAGAGCATTTCCCCTACCCCCTCACCAGCTGAAGAATACCAGTGACAGCAGCAGGAATGTGTAACCAAGCCATTCCAGGCTGAAAATGGCTTGGATATGTCATCAGCCACCATATGTGTAGTAAGAACCCAGCCACCTGTATTTGGCTAGGCATGTATGCCTGGCTGGCATGGACTGTCTGCCATCAGCCACATGCCTTGGGTCCTTCCTTCAGATTAGTTTGGATGCATCCCTTCCATTCTTGGTGTTACACTTCTGAACTGCAGTGCTGGTCTTATATCCTATCTTGATTTCAGAGGCATTCTGTCCTCCTGTTTCCAGAAAGTGCAAATACAATATGAAACCTGTTTCCCCTTTTGGTCTCCAGCAGTAAGTGTAAGTACATTTAAATATTTTCACTCTTGAACTGCTGACAAGTTGATGACAAGCAACAAAAGAAACATAGCAGCCATGTAGATTTGAAGTCACATCTCCTAACTGCTTGTTTCTTGGTTGCTTCTTCCACTGAAGGCTGTATGATGACCTTTGCATTCTATGGACAGAGACAGAAATCTAGCTGTCTTCATCCAAAGACATGATAAATTGGAAGTGGGCTGACATTTCTTTTCTTTTCCCTCCTTCAAGGCAGATGGCAATGACAGAGATAAGCTTGAGGGCAGGAGACTGTATAATCTTTGAGGCTGTTTCTGCACTGCCCCTTCCATTCCAGGACAAAGTGGGATGCCCTGTCCTAGGATCAAACAACCCATGCTGGGATTGATTGTTGCTGGAACAGAATAGACCCATCTGTATTCAGACAGCCCATATTGTCCCAGGCACATCTGCTGCTTCTGAAGAGCTTTTGGAGGCAGTGAGGAGACTGTGAACCTTCATAGGTTTTGGCCTTGGTGTATTAGGGGCAGACTCACATCCAGTGGCACTTCCTAGGGTGTCATGATCCGGCTTCATGACCTGAATCCGATGGCTCTGGGAAGCAGGGGGGAGCAGCAGGGAAGCTGCTGTGATCAGGGCAACAGCTGGAGAACTGCTGCAATTGTCGGGTGTTATGATAGATAATCCTGGGCTCCCGAATGGCTCGAGTCCCAGAGATCAGCCATGTGTTAATGGCTGACCTGATTAGGCAAGAAAAATAGGGAAGGGGAATGAAGAGGCTGGAGGAAAAAGACCTTGAGTTTAATCTTCCTGGGCTTTAAATACAGCAGTCAAAAGGGGCATGGAGGAGATGACATAGAAGCAACATCAGGGGAGCTGATTGGATGAAAGCAGGTAAGCAGGCAGGTCAGAGGTCCCTGGTGATGTCACATCCTGTGGTCAGCTGTGGGAAGAACTCAGCCAGAAGAGAAGGAAGTTGTCTTTTACTCCACATGTTTGAGAATCCCTATTATGCAGACTCCATTATAGCTGCAGGCAATTTGCATGGAGGGGAAAGGATTTCAGCACCTGGACAGCTCCAAGTGAGCCAGTTTATTCTGAGGCTTGTCTTTTAACCCTTTATATCCTGGGGTTTTTCCTCTTTACTAGGGAGAGGCTTGAGAATCAAGCCAGGGGGAGAAGGCTGGGCAGCTTAATGGTTACTACACTAGGCTGCTATCAAAATGGGTCCTCAGCAGTACACAGGATCACAGGGGCCTGCCATCTGCAACCTCCTTGGTCCAGTATATCAGACTGGATCAGTTGCATGATCTCACTGTTGAGGTCTATAGCTATATAGGAATAGAGTTCCATTTTAGGTACTCTAGCCCTGTCCGTGGGTCATCTAGTGTGGCCATTTACAGCATGAATGAAACATGTTTTCCATGAGGACCCTGCTTATCTTCACATCTGGTGAGCTGCATTTTAATCAACTTCACTGGGAACTTTCACAGTCAACAAGTGTGTGAAAAAACAGCATAAGAACAGGGATGGGCACTTGGTTGGCTCCCAAAATTTCCCAGTGAAATGACTTTGTATGTGTCTTGTCATACATGAGGTAAACAAATCTATATGTTGAGTTTACTGTCTGTATCTGGCAGGCCATGGCAAGAGGCAATCAGCGGTGCAAAGGCTGTGTGCTGGGACCTACTAGCCAAGTCCCAAACGTGACTAGTATAGCTGTGGAACACATTTTCATGCTCCACCACTATTCAACTGGGGGACAGTCTGGCATGTATGGAGCCTCTTCTGAAATAGAAGAGGCTCTGTGCAGTGTGGATGCTCCATGCTGAAGCAATCCCAGGCTGTCCCTTTAGGCCAAGTGCAAGATCCTGTTGGTGAATTATCTGATAATGAGTTAACTATGTCCATGGGATTGTACTGTATGCCTTGTATGGTGTGCATTAACACAACTAGGGTAGAATGATGTGTCCCAGGTGCACAAATGTTAAAATATAATGTAGCATGGCACCAGTTATTTTTCTCTGTGGCATCTCCACAAAGATGGAGCTGGAAGGTGGGAGCATGTTGGCCAAGTGGCCATGCAAAATCTCCTACAATCTCATTTTGCTTTCCCAGTAGAGTATAGGCTGCAGGTGTTACTCATGCTCAGTACCTGGTTGGCACCTTTAGCATTGACCTGGGGGCCCCTGGACACAGGAACAGCAGGAGGAGGGAGTGGTAATGGCAGTGCTGGTGTCAGCAGATCCCCTGTGGATCCAGCTGGGGCACTTGAGGGACCTAGAAGCCCAAACTGGCTATGAGACTTCTGTGAACACATGTCCTTGCCACTATGCTGCCCTCCCCAGTGTTCTCTGATGTCAGGTCAGCATGGGAGGGATCTGCGTGGTGTGCACTTGCACAGAGAGCAGCAGACTGCTCCAGCAAGCCCTGAGATCCATCACATCGAACCAGAGGTCCGATAAGGTAAGTGGGTTGTGGGGAGCTGGGGACCGTGTACCCCTGGGTGGGGGTGGGCACCTACGAGGCCCCCACTGGCTGTTACCAGCCTGATTGGGGTGGCAGAAGCCCGTGGAACCCCAAGACAGCCCCAGCCCGGTCTCACCCCATCCTCGAAAGGGGTTGCCAGCCTGCAGGCCAATGCAATCCAATGGCAGCAGCCCGGGGTGAGACTCTAGAGCTGTCCGGCAGGTGAGAGCATCTGCACTCTTCCTGCCAAACAGTTCTGGGATGTCCAGGGATGAGTTAGGCCAGATGTGGAGCATGATTTTGTGCTCCACACCCTGGCCACAATTAGGCCAGCTCTGGAACAGGCCAGGATGGCTCAGGAAGGAACCGCTCAGCCCAGAGCTGTCCTAATTGCATACCAGAGGCCTAACTGCGAACAGGCCTCTGGACAGCTTTCAGAGCCTTAGGAACAAAGGTTCCCCAATTCTTGAGGTTGCGAACTGGGGAGAATTTGTTGGTGCAATTTTCACTTTGGAGTACCCCTAAGTTACGCACCTGTCCCTTCCAGGGCACTGCAACCCCATCAAGGACAGAGCATCTCCCAACTACACGGACCTGAGACCCTGTGACACACAGCACCTCTGTCTTGTCTGGATTCACCTTTAATTTATTCACCCTCATCCAGCCCATTACCACCTCCAGACACCTGTCAAGCACTTCAACCGCCTCTCCTGATTCAGATGGTACAGAGAGATAGAGCTGGGTATCGTCTGCATACTGATGACACCTTACTCCAAATCTCCTGATGACCTCTCCCAACGGCTTCATATAGATGTTAAATAGCATGGGAGATAAGATCGATCCCTGAGGAACCCCACAGGTGAGTTCCCAGGGAGTCAAAACAGTATCTCCCACAGACATTATCTGGGATCTATACTAGAGATAGGAGCAGAACAGGTGCCAAGCATTGCCTCTCACTCCTAAATTCCGTAGTCTCTCCAAAAGGATACCATGGTCAATGGTATCAAAAGCCACTGAGAGGTCCAGGAGAACCAACAGGGTAGCGTTCCCCGTCTCTCTCCTGTAGAAGGTCATCAACCAGGGCGACCAAGGCAGTTTCTGTGCCATAACCGGGTCTGAAGCCAGATTGAAATGGGTCTAGATAATCAGCTTCCAAGCATGCTTGCAGTTGAACAGCGACAGCCCATTCCAGAACCTTGCCTAAAAAAGGTATGTTGGCCACCGGGTGATAATTGTTTAGGTCTTCCAGATCCAGGGAGGCCCTCTTCAGGAGGGGGCACACAACAGCCTGTTTCAGGACCAGTCGAACCACCCCCTCCCTCAGAGAGGCATTCACTACCTCCTGGTTCCACCTGATCATACCTTGTCGGCTAGTCTTTATCAGCCATGAGAGGCAGGGATCCGGAGAGCACGTCGTTGGCTGCACCCCTGTAAGCAGCTTGTCCACGTCCTCAGGCTGCAGCAATTGAAACTGATCCAACCAAACAGGACCAGACAGTTTTCTGGATGCCTCGTTTGGGCTATGTCCAATCCCCTACGAATCTGGGCGACTTTGTCCTCAACGTGCTTCACAAATTTGTCACAACAGTTATTACTTGGCCCTGGCTCGTGCTTCTTTGAGCTTGGTTCTATGAGGCCATTTACTACTCTGAAAAGCTCTGCTGGACAGCTACTCGAGGACACTGTGCCTCTTGGGGAATGCTTTGCTGCAAAAAGCCAGTGTTCCCCAGTCCCATCCAGAATGATCCAACAGACCAGGTGGAAGCTGAGCTGGGGTGACTTTATGGACAATCCATGCAGTTTTATGGGCAGTTAACAAAAGTGGCTTGCCATTAACCTCTTGTGGGTTTGAACCTATGGCCCTCTACTTTCTTGGCAGTTGTTCTGTTTCATAACAGCGACAGCAACAAGGACTTTCAGTGACTCCATAATCAAATACTCTGCAATCTCTGTAATGCTTTTCCTTCTCACTCTTGGCAGCTCGAATACCAGCTCCCAGGAGAACTGGACTGAAATTATGGCTACCAGCTGCTATACTGCAGACAAAGACATGTTTCATATGTAAACATATAGCTGCTTTGTATGTCACAATGAATATAAAGCAATAGAGAGGGCAATAAACAGCTAAGATATAATGTGGACAATTCTGCACACAGCTGGTGAGGATCTGAAATGATGGAGGTCAGTCCAGTACATCTTAGTGGCTGGATGTATTGCCATAATTGCAGGCATTTACCAGATTGTGGAACTGCTGCCAGTTTATGTATTTGGAGTGTCTAGTGAAAACCTTGATTTCTGTTCCACTTAGCTATTATGCAGAAGGGGAAAACCTTGACCATAGATTGTAAAATACCATTCACAATGAATATAAATGCACAGTTCATGCAAATGACTTGAATCTGCCTTTTGGAGGAAAACTAAAAGGAAAGTCATCTCCACTCTTATGCTGTTTCCATTGGTTTGTTTCCTTCTTTAAGCTTCTGTGCCACGCAGACTCAGGTGGTAGGGCAGGAGCATGACCCCTGCTGCAATAGTTCTGATCTCTTTAGAGTCCCACGATCCTCACGATCCCATTTGGCTTAGAACAAATGAATATAGGAACCTAAGAGGAGCCTTGCTGGATCAGGCTACAGCCCATCTACTGCAGCATCCTGTCCCATACAGTGGCCCACCAATTGTTTCTCGGCATTCTCCAGCAGAAGACAAAGGCAAAACCTTCATCTGCTCCCAACTACCTGCAAATGGCCTTGAGAGGCATCCTGCCTGCCTCTCCAACCTGGAAGCAATATCATCCATTAGGCGTCCATCCTAATAGCCATTGATACACCTGTCCTCCATGAATTTATCTTCATCTCTGGGTGCTTTCTAGAAGATGCAGAACAGCAACTTCTCTATAGTGATTTAATTTGCTTTCACAACCATCGCAGGGGGTCGGATCAGGTGATCCTTATGGTCCCTGCCAACTGTATAGTTCTATGCTTCTCTGATTCTGTATCCCTGTTTCTGATGTGCCATTGATCAAGATTGCATGCAGTGCCATCAAATCTGTTGAACCTATTAGCACTGCATCCTGCCACCATCCCCACACCTCCATTTCTAGTTTCCCAGAAATTGCTGCTTTTGACAATGTATGGATATTTGACATTTAGTTCAAAACCACTGCAGAGTGAACACTAAGGGGCAAATTACATTTTGGCAGTAGATGTGCATAATACTGCTTCCAGCAGCTGCAATTCTGAGTGGATAAGAGTAGCGGAACTTGGAAGTTCCTAGACATACTTTCCTCCTCTTCTGAGTCTTATTTACTATATTCCTTCATTGGATTTTAAAGGCTGCTTTTTATATGGAGAGAAAAATGGGCTTCATTATATGAACTTAAACGCTCAATTTGACGCTTTGAATTAACTTCCTGTGATGCTGTGAGTTAAGTTTCTTTTATTAGAAACTTGTCTAGTACAAATGATCTTTGTTTCCTCATATGGACACAGGAGGAGCCCTGCCGGATCGGGCCACAACCCATCTAGTTCAGCATCCTGTCTCACATAGTGGCTCAACAATTGCTTCTGGGCATTCACAAGCAGAAGACAAAGGCAAAACCTTCACCTGCTCACAAATCCCTGCAGATGGTCTTTAGAGGCATCTTGCCTGGTTCTCCAAATGATAGATAACCAGGAAGGATTATTGTTTGGCACTTTGTCCACATCTTCACTTCGCCATGCAGTCTGCTCCACAGAGGCCAAACAGGGGAGACACTGTTCAGCATTCTGCTCCTAAGATTCTTCTTCTAGCTTGCCAATTGGATCATGTCCCAAAACTGTGCCCACAACGTTGCCACTTCCTGCTTGACAATGGAACAGTTGGAAACCACATAGGGATGGCGCAGCCTCTTCGAGTCCGCCTGACAGGCCAATAGGATGCTGCGCTATCCCTTCAATGTGGCTTTCCCTCTGTCAGATGGGATGTGCCATTGCCCGCAGTAGGGGCGCAGCATATCACAATAATGTGAAGTAAAAAGATCTTTTCACTTTGATGAATGCTGCACTGCTGCTGCAGGCTGAAGAAAGCTGTTCTGAAGCAAGTCTGGATGCCCATGTTATTCCTATCAAACAGTTTAGAACAGTGATGGTGAACCTTTTGAGGTCGGTGTGTCATTATTCGCAAGAAAACCTAGCTTAACTCGGGTGCTGTGTCACATCTAGAAATATCCATAATTTTGTGATATTTTTAGCTCTAGTAAAAAAGTTATATTTTTGATATATGTATTTTATTAAAAGCAAAAACAAATAATTCTTTACATTAGTGACTTTTGTTGCTAAATCTTCAATTGAAAGTTGAATTTTGTACACTTCAAGAACAAGCAAGCACTACACGCCCAGGTGCCAGGGTGATCAGGTGTGTCACCCAAAAGGGCTTGGCGTGTCACCTGTGACACGCGTGTCATAGGTTGGCCATCACTGGTTTAGAATGTTTAGAATGTTGTTATCAGGAGCTGACGAGTCGCAATGAGTCAGCAATTCATGACTCAGAGTCTTGTGATTCAGTCTCATGCTGTTGCAGTAATTAGATGACATAATGCTGAAACCTCATGATGACTTGCAGTTTGTGGGCTATAAAAGGAGCTCTGTGTTGAACAAGTTTTTGTCTTTAGTATCTGCTGTTTAAAGTTTGTATCAGAAAGGATTCTGAAATAAAACTGTTGAAGCTTCTAGTGAGGAAAGAAATACTTTGACTCTGGATTTATTTGTCTGAATGACTGTCCCGCTGTTCTCTGAGATTGACAAGTGATCTGACTGCAGTCCAAATCCGCTACACTATGTGACAACTCCACTTTTGCTACCCACATCCCTTACAGAATTCCATTCAAACTTGTCTTGACTTTTAAGGCTTTATATAATTTGGCCCCAGCTTATCTTCCTGCCCTTATTTCTCTTTCCCAGCTTCCTCAACCCTTGTGCTCCATGAATTCCCATTGTCTCAATCAGCCCAGGATCTCATTGTCCCTGGCTCACCTTTGTCCTTTTTCTTTAGCTGCTCCATATTCTTGGTATTGCCTTCCTGATTGTTTCTGGTCAGCTTCCTCTTGTAGTGTTTAAATCACGATTAAAAACATTCCTGTTCTCCAAACCTTTTGGAGATTCAGGGTTAGGGATGTGCACAATTTTTTTTTTGTATTTGATTCATATCAAACTGAATGCAAGAAAATTCATATTGGTTCAAATAAATCCCTTCGACTGTGGTAGGATTTGTATTCAATATGAATGTTCAATCCCATATGAATCCCATACAAATGAATATGAACAGCATATTGATCCTGTATACGAATAGCATACAAATGCACACAAATAGCATATGGATTCCATACAAATGGATACAAATAGCATACAAATCCCATATATGAATCCCATACAAGCCTCATACAAATGTATCAAAACATTCAATTCAAATTCGAACATCAGTCTTCAAAATTGCCAACATTTGATTCGAATTCAAATGTCCAAATTCAACCGAATTTTGAATGTTACGAATATTAGTGCACATCCCTATTAAGGGCAATTTTATAATTAATGCTTAGTATGATTAATACTAACTTTTAATTTAATATTCTTATTTTCTAATTTGATTGCATGTCCCCTGGCAGGGCTTGCTTTTCTTCTCTCTTCTTAGCTGTAAAGCACCATATATACTGATAGTGCTATATGAATGATGATGAGAAGGAAGAGAAGCAGAAGCAGAACAGGTTGGGCCCTGGGCATCTGAAGGAACACCTTCTCCCATATAGACTTGTCTGTGCACTGAGATCTCAAGGAGAGAGCCTTCTTGTAGTACCTTCTCTTTCAGAGGTGCAAGGCATAGGGACATTCAGATGCAGGAGGGCCTTTTCTGTGGTGGCCCCTAGACTCTGGAACAGCCTCCCTCTTGAGATTCGCCAGGCAGCTACACTGTATAGTTTTTGGTGCCTAGTGAAAATATATCTTTTCACACAGGCTTTTAATGTTTAAATAGCTTCCCCAGGGTACTGTGCTGTTAGGAAGTGAGCGGGGAGGTGAGGTGGTGTGGGAGGAGCACAGGCTATAATGTTTTAATATTTGATATGTTTTATTCTTAATGTAGCCCACCCACCCTGGGACCATTTGGTGAAGGGTGGGTAATAATAATAATAATAATAATAATAATAATAATAATAATAATAATAATAATAATAATAATAATAATAATAATAATAATAATAATAATAATAATAATCCCCCCGATGGGTGTGGCCTTGTCGTGGCGGTGGGGCTTGAGTGCTCCCATGAAGCTGAGAGGTGGGCTAGCGGTAGTGCAAACTACTGGAAGGTTCAACCATGCCAGAGAGGTTGAAGCAGAGGAGCCAGACTAAGTGCACCCAACCCAATTATCACAATGGAGACACAAACAAAAAAGAAGTCTATACTGGCTCAGTCGTCACCCAGGATAAAAAGGACCGCGGCGGTTGCTGAGGAACCTGGGCAATCGTCGACAAATGGGCTACAGGAACAAAATCCACAAACAAGGAAGCGGCAGAAATTCTCAAGGTCAGAGAATCGTGTAGTCATGAAGTGTTACTACAAATCAGAACCTGGAAAACGAGGCTATCAAAAACGGATGCACCAGCTATGGAAACAAGAATACCCAGCCTCGAAGATAACAGAACTGTGGCTAGCTGATCAGAGAAGATTCATAAGCAGGACTAAAGTGCTCAGTGAAGCTGAACTCGAAGAAATACGAAAAACTAATGAAACTCAAGCACCGCAGCCTATTGTGGCAGCAATAGAAGCTCCAACAAGACCAGGAGTCACTGATCAACTAGAACCTGATGAAAATCTGGAAATTCTGCAAGAAGAGGAAGAACAGCAGCATGAAGTCATGGATGAAACACCTGGCACATTGTCTCAAAGACAGCAGGAACTGAAGGACAGAATACTGGCTCATACGGCATCAAGTACAGAGCGAAAGCGACTGCCAACCCTAAAAACTATAGGCAGAAAACGACTTGTCCCACTGATGAATGACATCAACTCTGCCCTTGTAACTGTTCAGGTAGCAACAATCGAAGAACTGAACCAGCTCGCCTACAGTACAGCTGTGATAGTAACAGAAGAACTAGGGTTACTGCAGCCAAAACCAATTAATAAATTTTACAGCATCTTTAGGTAGCACTGAGATTATCCCTAAGAACACTTCATCTACATGGCAATCCAGATCAAGGAGCTGGTAAGAACACATCCTCGGCACAGGATTAGAGAAGATCCGGATCAGAACTGTGCTAAGGGTTAATCCAGTTTAGTGGTAGTCCAGAAAAGTGTAGCTTAGCACACTCAGGGCAGATACCTCTGCCTGTGGTTGAACCAGATGTATTTAATATGGATCTAACTAATATGGATTAACTGAGGTACATGCAGAAAAGGCCATGGTCTAAAACCTTGGGGATAACTGCTGGAGAATAGTAACATAGGCAGGCCGATGCTCCTAAGAAAACTCCTATACTTGGCACAGGAACTAAACACAAGTTGGGGCTCAGATTCATTCCATTTCCTCACCTTGCTCTGTCCATATTCCACAGCAGATCTTGCTTTGTCTTTTTAAACATTCTCCATACATACGATCTATGCAAGTCCATTAACATTCATATGCACTTAATGCAGGTACTAAAGGGAGAAGCTTGCAAATCTAGGGGTATTTATTAGCACAAGGTCACATGTAAAAGATCCCTATACAGCTTAAGCCTCATTTTATGGATACCTGTAAATATGAATCTGTGCAACTGTAAAGTCACCTTCCATCAATTTACATTCACCATAAAATATCCCAATTTTCCCCCATCATTATGCCTAATTTCAGTTTCTTCATAGTTTCATACTTGTTTTTTTTAATGGCACAAACTCTACTGAATAAATGTTTGGGATTTTTAAAATGGCCTAAACTCTGTTGAATAAAGGAAAGATAAGGGTAAGTGGGTAGTGTAGGTAGAAATTGTGGTTATTGACATAGCGAACAATGAAAGAGCCTCTTCCTTTGATTGCAGTGCTAGCTTTGAGGTGCTAATTGCACACTCCAGGTATCAGCAAATGCTCATTTTGGGTTTTATAAATGAGATAATAGCATTTCTATTTCTGAGTCTGAGCTTAATTACTCAGAAGTAAGTCTCATTGATTGGACTGGAACTCTCTTCCAAAACACACAGGACTTGTAGGATCCCAGCTACGGCTTTCCATCTCTTGACCATTAACACTAGATGTAATTAGAGTTGACACACACACTTGGGATGCTTGAATATCTCTTTTCATTGCTAAGCTACAGTGTTCATGTCAACATTCAAGGCAGAAAAAATGATGAGTACCTCGATTATTGTTGTCAGTATTTCCAAAGCTCTTGCTTCATTAGGAACCTTGGGAAAGCAGGCCATGAATCACATCAGAGCTCTCTGTTTCATTTGAAAGGTTCTCATCACAGGAACGTAGCAACTCAAATGAAGGTTATCTGTAGCATAAGAAAAATGAACATTTTTTTAGAACCAGCACGTTTTCATTTTATGGCTAAAGAAGACATATTGCCAATTATTTTGCTATGATTCCCCAATGCTTTTCTCTTCAAACTTAAAAAGACATGGAAAATTCTCTACACTGGAAGAGGAGAGCAGCATGGGAAGACAATACATTTGATCAACGTCTCATTTGTTTCCCCAGGTTTAACCCTTGCCTTTTTTTCACCATGGAACACAGAGTGGTATTGTCACAGTTTCTGGGCAATCACTCACCTAGGGATCCACCCTTTCATTCAACCACCCAATAACTGATGCACAATGGTGGCGTACAGAGCAAGACAGCTAGAAGGAAATCAGGAAGGGGAGAAGGAATTGTGGCAATCTTATACAGATTTACATGGGATTATTCCCACAAGAGCTGAGCCCCATGCAAAGGTGAGAGAGTGGAAGCTCTGAATTACTGAGTACAGAGGCTTGGTACAGTATCTAGCCCTGGGCCTTTCTGCACTGAGCTGATTAGACTGCCATGAACTACGGCTGGTAAATTTCTGGTAAAGGTAGGCCATTTGCACTTTTCATGAGGAAAGCTTCCCCAAGTGTCCATTATTGGCCAGAAGTGCAAATGGTACTCCTGTATACCAGCCCGCACTGCTGCCTCTGAAGCCAGAAGTTCCACCTCCTTGTTGCCATGATTGGCTGTTCCATGACACGCTCGGACTCCATTGCAGAGGGGTGTGTTCAAGCAGAGGGACTTATTGCGGCCAATCACATCAGCACTCATGATTGAGTGCCCCTCTTACGACTCAGTGACCGGATGCCACTCCCAGGGATTGGTGGTAAGGTCATGTCAGAGGTCAGCAATCAATCACGGCCACCAAAGCCAACATGCCTGTGCGGATGCTACCTCACCCACCCATAGACTGCGGGGAGCCAGAAGAAGAGTGAATGGTTATGCTGCTGGACACTTCAGGTAAGCTTTTGGTCAATGTTGCTAAAGATATGGAGCATGATTTAGTGCTCCACACCTAATCAATAATTAGTGAACTTCTGGGAAGGCAGGGCACGCTTGGAGGCTGTAGCAGCCTACTCCATGTGTGGATGCTCTTTACCAGAAGTTCACTAATTGTTGACTACTGGTCGAAGTGTGAATAGACCTCCTGTTTTGGGCACATAGTGCTGATACCTGACCTTACTGTGATATTTAAAGCCCTTTCTGCACTGGGCCTTATCCTGGATTAAATTCCAGAACAGGGGCCTGTCATCCACATACTCGTGCCGACTATGACAGGCCCTAAGATTCTTTAATAGTTCACACATCCTTCTCTTTCTGCTCTTGGATTGAACTAATATCAAATTGATCGACACAGGAGTAATGAATGCAAAAGACACATTATTGTTGCCTCCCGACCCCCAAGATTGGTTTGATGTACATTGATCTGTTGCAGTTATCAAGTGGCATTTTTAAACAGTGACTGATGGCTTTAGAATAAACAATGATGTCTTTGTGAATCAATTCAATATGCAGTAATTTATGTTTCAGGGCCTGTCTTTCAGATAATTTTGGCTTCAGATGCCTTTGTCAATGTGACAATGAACCCTTTATAAACTGAGGGGGGATTGGTTCTTTGACTTACAGGCTGTATTTGTTTTGTTGGGTACCATCAAGACATGACCGGCTCCTGGCTGACACCATGGGCCCCTCTGTGCAATTTTTTTGGCAGAGATAAAAATGCTTTGCCACTGCCTACTTCTGGAAAAAGGCTGGGGACCAAACCAGCAACCCTCTGTTTTCCAGGCAGTTTGCTCTACCACTGAGCTACAGCTCTTATCTGGCAAACTGTAAAGTGGGAAAAAGTGCCTCATTGTTTAAACCAAAAGAAGAATTTAGCTCATAATGCATTGCAAGACAGGGTGATTCCGCATGCGGAAGGGTAGATCTTAGTATACTTGCTGGTCTACTATACCAGCCAGTGCAGAACCACCCAGAGAGATTCTTTGAGTTGAAGAGATCAAGTGCTCAAACTCTTGTTAGATAAACCATTAAGAGGTTGTTTGGCTTTCAATGCCCTTGTCGGCCATCAGCATTTAAATAAGGGCTCTCTTCCTTAGATCTCTTTTGAACACGGAAACTTTTTTTTGTGCCATAATTTCTTTTTCCACAGCATGTTGGGAAGTAAGAACAGAAGAGGCTGCAGATGACTGAAAGAGCCTGAAATGCATATAAACACTTCCCAAGGTTCAGAGCTCCAGAAATCTAATCTGCAGATTGTATTGCAATGAGAAATAGGCTGTTAAAATACTGGGAACCTAAAGATCTTGAATATGCAGAGATGAATGAAAATAGCCAAGTAGAATCAATGTATGCAATGAATTCAGAGCCAGAAAAGGAGTCTCTGTGCATCCCTTATTGGTCTACCAGGTTGATGACTCCCATTTCTGAGTAACAACCGCTTTACCAGTTTTGTTAATGTAGGGTTTATGGTTTCTTTTAAGCTGAAAGAAATAATTTTTCCTAATGTGTCCATT
This sequence comes from Aspidoscelis tigris stejnegeri, assembly GCA_023333525.1. Lineage (NCBI taxonomy): Eukaryota > Metazoa > Chordata > Lepidosauria > Squamata > Teiidae > Aspidoscelis > Aspidoscelis tigris. The sequence goes on along the minus strand of JALMGA010000002.1, from coordinate 80,250,684 downwards.
CTGTGATACCAAATTAGCATAGATAATCAAAATCCTCATTCTACTGAAGGTCAATTCAAATCCATTTCATTAGTGCTATTTTCTGTCCAACTTCACCTGGGTCAAGTTGAAGTGAGCAGCTAATGGTCTGAGACATTTAATTTCAACACCAAACTTTGTGGGTGCCATAATAAATGCAACAAATAAAAGAATGACTATAGTTTGGCTTATATTCTTTGTATTAAACAACCCAGCATTTTGCATTCCTCATGATCTATTAATTTTTTAAAAGACCCTATGCTAATGAAATATTTCATAGATTAAATTCTATCTGACACACAGCATTGACTCTTTGTGCTTTGCTGTTTTCAAGTACAATGGAAAGGAAAGTATTCATAACACAATATTTATCATAGGGTCTTTTTGCACTTACCTTGGTGGTAGGGATGTGGATGAATATTTGTAACATTCAATATTCATACAAACTCGTATGAATTTGGACATTTGTATACGAATTGAAAGTTACGACATTCGTACATTGATGTTCAATGGGAAAGCGGTTGTGCCAGTCACATCTGCAATGGATCCAGAGTGCATTTAACATGGTTTGAGACCAGATTCAAAGTGGATTCAGGGTGGAGTTGACACCTTCAGAGTGGATATATTATGGGATACATATTCGTATCAGATTTTTGTGCATATTCCTACAAATACATTCATATCAAATCGAATTCTACCACATTTGAAGGGGATCTATTTGAGCAAATACACATTTTCTTACATTCGATTCAATACGAATTGAATGCAAAACACACACAAACCATTTGTGCACATCCCTACTTGGTGGTGAACATGAGGGCACTCCAGCATGGAGCATTTGCCCTTTGCAGGGCCACACCCACACTCACAGGTTAAAACTGCTCCATGCTTATACCCAGCATGCTCCATCTGCACCTCTTCTGGGTACAAGAGGTCCAAGGGGAGCATGTGACCGGCAGCCTAGGCACAATTGCGCACTGCATTGCAGCAGTGCCACACAGGTACATTGGTGCCTTTGCCACAGGAAATTAAACACTGCCATAATTTCAGTGATTCACACTTAAGTGGTGCCTACTAAAGTGCCAGCTAAGTTTTGAATGCTGTGGATGTCCCTAACTGTGGACACCCAAAGCAATCCAGAGCTTCACCTCCCTGCGATGAAGGAGAAGTACAAAAATGCCCATAATGTGAACAGAGCATCCCTTGCTTTCCAGAGAAGGAAGCTTCTACCATGCCTTAAACCAAAGATTGGGCCAACTGCATGGGGCACATTCATGTCATTTGCATCACAAGGATGCCAGTGTAGACTGCTGTCCCTTCTTTGGGGAGGTGCCAGGGATCAGATACAAGACTCTCTGTCCTTTAACCCAGGTTCCCACTGGGGAATTTAATCCGGATTTCTTGTGTTCCCACTGTTAGATTATAATGCAGGCTTGCAAGGAAGAAACACCCTCCCCATGCAGTCAGCAATTGGGCACCCTCATACCCTTTTTATCTGAATATAAATAATCAGCATTTTGGGACCTTTAATCCTCAGAAACTGGATTCTTTTAAAACTTTGGGAACAGTGAGCGCTCAAAACCATTTCAAAGCTCTCTAAACCTTAAATGGGACCACACCCTTAGTGGGATAAATATTCGATTCATAAATAGTCTAGAATTAGAGGCAGGTGTACCATGAAGTGTACTGGGAAACTGTGGCCAATTTTAAGAATACAGTGGAAGGCTTCCTTTTCATTCTCCATTATAATGCTTTACACGTTTTTATGATAAGGTATTTGTTGTACAGCTACCCTGAGTTCCTTTAAAGAAGAGTGAGGTATTAAATTTAATATAAACCTGACATGCACCAGTGGGATCTGAATTGGTGAGCAACCGTGGAAAAGATATTGCTGTAGTGGATATGTCAGTCAGAATGTTAATTCAGTGTGTATGTAAAAAGGAAATTCTGTGCTACAGATCATTAGGAAATGAATGAAAAAGTTACAACTATTGAAAAGTTTTTATAGAGAGCTGTCTGTTGTTGTGTTTAGAACATTAGGTCCAATTCTGTTCTTTTTTAAAGAGTCTCACTGAATTAGGTTGTGTGCCGGAAGGGAAACTAATACAGTGCTGGGTTTAAGATTCATTCCCAGTGAGGAAAGGGTTGAGTCAGTGACCCTTTCTGCACATACCTTTATTCAGAACCAGTGTGTTCAGAATAGCCAGGGCCACTGATGCCAACCACAGGAAGGCATGGGAAGGATGAGCACTGTCTGGATCAACTGTGTTGATCTAGATCAGTTCATGCCTCAGCCTTGAAACTCACACAAGCTTCATGGCAACACCCTCACACCTCTGCTGGCTAGGAACAGAAGTTCTTAGCCCCAGGGCTTCTGGGGTGCTTTTCAGTGGCATGCTATGGTGTGCTGCTGGTGTGCCCTTAGTAGTCCTGAACATTAAACAAGTCTACCAATTAAACTGATCCAGATTGAGACCTTCTTAATCTGGATCATGCTCTGTCTAATGCAGGCAGAGCAGACCACATGAGGGAGCATTTCCTCATAGATTCCTCAGGATTAAGGGCCCATGTAGAAAGGACCAATGCTTTTAGAAAAGAACAAAAAGCAGGACAGAGGGCACTATAGAGTTTATAAAAGGGTGGGAAGGAAGTGGAAAGTGAGGAATTTTTATTTTGATATGTAAAAACTCAAGGTAACTCAATGGCCAAGAGATGAAGAGTTGGCTGGATCTCTCCAGTCATTGCCCCATGTGGTCATCTGCCCAATTATATTATCAATTCCTTAGTAGTATACAGATCCCTCCTGGGGCCTACCATGGTCTGCACTGGCATGCATATGGCAGGTCCCTATCAAGATCTCTTATATATATCAAAACAATAAGTGTCTGAAAGTGCGAAGGGGGAGACTATTTCATAGCCTAGGGGCCATCACGGAGAAGGCCCTGTTGCAAGTGCCTCAAACCTTTTACTACTGATGGTGAAGGTACAACCAGGAGGGAGTCGCCTCCATATCTTAAGGCATGGGCAGGTCAGTATGGGAGAAGGCGTTCCTTCAGATATTTGGGGCTCACGTCATTTAGGGACTTATAAGTTAAAGTTAACACCTTGAATTGGGCTCGGTAGTGAATCAGCAGCCAATTGCAACTTTTAAGATCAATGTGATGTGCATCTGGCTAGCTGTCCCTGTCAGCAATCTAGCAGCTGCATTCTGCACCACATATAATCCAGAATAAAGCCCAGTGCAGGAAGGGGCTAGATGGGCTACTGATCTATTACTGCATGCCATTTCTAATGTTTCATTTATGATCCATTACTGTAAAAATTGTTAGAAAATCAAAGACCATTATAGATTCAATAAAATCAACCAAGAGCATAAGGCAACTTACTGGTACAAATTATAATATACAGTACTAACAGCCCAGCTAATAATAGAAGGTGCATGATTGAATCATGATAGATTTTAGGACATATCAATTTATTACTCTGATAGTATAGGCAAAGAGGTATTTCTGCTGATAAGGATTTCCCCATCAGTATCTCTGTACTGAAAGTACTGAGAATCAAATTTTTCACTGAAAGGCATTCAGCCTGCCACACTTGACAAAGTGTGAAAGGGGAGATGCTAGATGCCATCAGCATATTGATGAAATCATGATCTAAATCACTGAGCAATCTCACTCAGCAAGCCATATGAGATGTTAAAAAAACCATGCCAAATCCTCTAACTCTTGCAGGATTCCTTCCATATTTATCAAGGTATTCTCTACTGCACAAAGATCTTTCCTGCCAGATCAGATCTCACAACTGTGTAGGTGAATTTACTGTGTTTAGGTTGAAGGCATACCACTTTAAACTTCTGGGTAATTAACTGCACTTTAAGGCTTGTGTCAGCCTCTGAGAATTCCTCATTGGAGTTGATTCTAGACTGTAGGCAGCGTCTTAATTATATCCCATCCAAGGGCCATTGATTACTATAATCAATGATATCTCTCTCATTTAGAGTAGGTGGGCAGGAAAATAAACATTGCAATGCTTTTAAAAACCCTGAGCAGCTTTAGGATGTCACTCAGGCTGTATCTTTGCAGTGAGTTCCATCAGTCTCACTGCTGGGCTGGGAGATATGCAATCCCATCCTTTTAGTCTTGTAAGCTGTATAGTTTACTGCCAGACAGGAAGTGGTCCTGGAAGTCAGTCACCCATTTCCTAAAGTTTAATCCAGCTTCAGTCCGCTTTCAAATTGAGAGAATCCATCAGCAAAGTGACAAGTTGTTTTCTTTCAGCATTATCAAAGAAAATCCACCTTTAGGTTAGATAATATGGGGTTAGAAATGTCTTAGGGAGCCGGACTCTTATCTGGGAATACTGGGTTTGATTCTGCTCTCCTCCATGAAGCCAGCTGGGTGACCATGGGCTAGTCACAGAGAGCTCCCTTTCTGAGCAATCACAGCCCCACCCACCTCACAGGGTGTTCTGTTATGGGGGGAAAGAATAGAAAGCTTTGAGTCCCCTTAAATGGGTGAGAAAAGTGGAATAGAAAAATCAGCTGTTCCTCTTCTATCATGTTCCTTCATTCTGAAAGTGGACTGAAGCTGAATTAATACTTAGGTGTGAAAGCAGGGCCCTTTCTGCACTTGGCCTTATTCCAGAATATATCTGAGGATAGGTGTCTGTTGTTCGCATGCAAATCTAGACTATGGTAGCTCTCATCTGGGGTCTACCATAGTCTGTACTGGCATGTGGATAGCAGGCCCCTGTTCTGAGATATTTTCTAGAATAAGGCCAAGTGCAGAAAGGTCCCAGGATTCTCCAGATATTTTTGGGAAGGCAGGGGGGGAGCTATTAGAGATGGCAAAATACTGTTTTGCATGTTGGGATTAGAAGGTAGAGATGAACAGGTGAGGCTGAATACGCAGGCAGATATCCAATTCTGTTTGATTTCTGCTCAAGTGTAATGCAGCCACAATGGTGCCAATGCCCAAAACGTAAAGAAACACCAGTGCCAGAACTTGAAGCAGAAGCACAGAATGGTGCTATTTTAATACTTTTCTGAGAGTGTCAACATATGGATGCCTGCTGGTTACAACTAACCTCTTGTTAGCTGTCCTCTAGCTTGAATTCTTGAAGCCCTTTATTGTTAAGTCACTGAATCTCATGGACCACCTTATAAATGACTATCTCAGCCCACAGCTGCTTGGAAACCTTATCAAAATGGAGTCTGTCCTATTCTAGGCATGCATGCCCTGGTGTTAGTATAAATGAGCTTGACATTTGAGATCTCCCAATTCCTTCTCTGGCTTCAACACTACTGTCCTTTTAGAAAATCACTAGAAAGCCACTTTTGTTCTCAGCTTCATACATTTCCCCCCAACCCCCTGAGTTTCTTGAGTTGAATCTTTACATTTTGTGGAGTGTCAGCAGGCTGACCTTCCAGCGTGTTAGATCTGGCGATCAACAGGCCCCTTTAACTTCAGGCAAAATGAGGTGAAAGTCAAAAATGTGGTAGTTTGAATGTTCTGTTTCTTAAAACGGAATGTGATTTGTTAACACTGAACATCAACTTCTTTCTTTCTTTCTTTCTTTCTTTCTTTCTTTCTTTCTTTCTTTCTTTCTTTCTTTCTTTCTTTCTTTCTTTCTTTCTTTCTTTCTTTCTTTCTTTCTTTCCATTGAACCAGTATGCACAAAAAGACATTTTCAGAGTAAAGAATATGCCTTGAGGCACAATACAACTATGGCTGTGGTCACACCTAAGGTTTAATCTACCTTAGGTGTGACCACAGCCCTAGTTGTATTCAGTCTACCTTCAGAGCAAGAGTAATGACCAGTAATTTTATTTCCACATTATCTATCCCAAAGGTGATAGAAACACTGAAAGAAAGCAGCTTGTCACTTTGCTGATGTATTCTCTCACTCTGAAAGTGGACTGAAGCTGGATTAAACATTATGTGTGATCACAGCCTAGGGGACACTGCAGTTAAGGTACCTGTTCACAATAAAGCTATTGGGAAAGCCCAACATCTTCTAGAACAAAGCATACACACATCACTGTGCCACCTCCATCCCAGAGTAGCCCAGAGCCATCCTGATCATCACTAGCTGTGAAGCAATAAAAACTTCACTGGATATACCTGGTAAACCCCCAGATGCAGGGTTCACATACTTCTGTGTGTGAATGTTGTGCTGGCAGCACGGCTTGGTTGTGGCTGCGCAGTTGCATGCTGCATCAGCAATCAGCATAGCAACAGCCTCATGCACATGGCCACTGCTATAACAATCTGGACAGTCCAGGATGGGACTGCCCACACTTTGAAGACCTCCAGGTAAGTTCAGGGACAGTGCTCACACTCCCCAGCAGTTAAGTGCAAAAGAGCCCCAAATCAGAGTAAAGTGGAATCTCTGGGAAAGGCACCTCATCGCCAAGCTTACTGACTGCCAGAAAGGCAGGTAAACAACAACAACAATAACAACAACCAAATGTAGGTGTAGATGCTAGCTTACAATTAGCTTGAGGGCTGGTTATCTGATGAAGTTCCTTCTCCCATATGGACCTGCCCAAATACTGAGCTCTCAAGGAGAGGCTCGTCTTGCAATTTCTCCTCTCTGGCCACGTTCCCACTTGACTATTTTAGGACGGATTGGACGATTTCTGACCCTGCTGGGCTATTTTAATCTGAATATAGGGCTGAGAGCACATTTTGGGCCATTCCCACTTGTTCGATGGTAAACTGGACTGAATTCCCATGCACTGCCCAAATCCCCATCATGGAGAAATGGGACCTTTTAATCTCTGCCCCCCCCCCCCCAGGCAAGATTGGCGGAAGAAGCTCAGGGGGCTGGTTCTCCACCCACTTCCCTCCCTCCCCTCCCCCTCCCTCCCCATCAAGTCTCCTCCTCACCCACTTCATGAGTCTCTCTCTCTCTCCCTCCCTTCCTCCCTTTCAAGTCCTGGCGAAGCCACGGCTCAGGGCAGCGATTAAGCGCCCAGGTAAGGGCTTGATTTACCCCAAACAACCACCTGACAGCTGCCCTGCAGTTGTCTGTCAGGCTGCCAAGAGCAGGTCAGAGCTCTGGTAAGATTATTAAAACAGACGCGAAAGCCATGTCTGTTTTAATCATTTGCGTAGCTCTGCTTGTGTGCATGACAGCTGCTCAGCTGTGCAGGGCAGTTGTCAGGCGAAATTGTTTGGGGGTAAATCAAGCATTTACTGGGGTGATTAAGCACCCTGGAAAGGGGGGACAGTTGCCATTGCAGCGTTAGGAGAGGGGACAGTGAAGCCCCACCTGCTAATGCTGCGATTGTAACCCAGGAGTGTCCCATGCCCCCTTTATAACCCACTCTTGCCCCGTAATTCGTGGTGAGAACAGTTATAAAGGAGGGGTCTTGTTTCAATTTAGAGGATTTTGTCTCTCATGTAGCCTGAATTAGGACTTTGCATGGGGACACTTGCGAGGCGATCTATATCCTTGCCATGGGGACGAGCAGTCAGAAGTACAAGGCACAGGGACATGCAGATGGCCTTTTCAGTGGTGGCCCCCAGAGTCTGGAACAGCCTCCCTTTGGAGGTTTGCCTGGTGCCTACATTATGTGGCTGCTTCTCATACACTGAGTGAGGCCACAGTTACAGCTTTACTTTAATTCTTCTTCAGTCTGAATTCCAGCCCATTTGGTCACAACTTTAAATGTCAAGCTGGTGTTTGTTTTTTTCTGAATTTTCCTTCTTCAGTTTGGATTTTCCTTCAGTTGGGACAACACAGAATTAAAGTTTTAATCCCCTTCCAGAAGGTCACCATTCCGGCTTCCTGGCTGCCCAGAAAATGATACCTATGCAAGACTCTGCTCTGAGTCTTGCCCCCTCCCCTTGCTGTGACTGTCCTTCCTCTGCCCCATCATCACAATGTCCTCCCCCTCTTGCTTTGATTTCCTTTCCAGTTGCTGCTGCTGTCAAAATGATTTCCTTCCACCTGGCCCAATCTCCATCCCCTCCCCTTTCCTCCCTCTTGCCCTCTCCACCCCATCACCGCTGCCGCGCCCCATCTCCCTCCTCCCTCCTCCAACTCCACCTGTCACCTCACCCCCTATTTACCCTCCCAGAATGCCTCCTTGTCAAGCACAGCATTTTTCGACCCGATCACCAGCTGAGGATTACTAGCTACAGCAGCAGGAAGGAGTAACCAAGCTGTTCCTGGCCAAAAATGACTTGGATACAGCTGCCTTCCTGATCCAGATTAAAATGGTAAGGTGTAATGGGCCACATATCTGGGCAGACTTTCTGTGACTGTGCTTGGAGGCAAGGAAACCCTCCATGAAAACGCACAGAGACTTCAAAGTGGCAGCCTCATAGACGGCAGTGGGGCCTGAAGGAAAGCCCGGTCCAGCAGTGAGGCACATCCTACATGTAACGTTTCTGACAGATATGTGAATTTGCAGAGATTCTCTTGCAATCAGTCCTAATTTAGGAAAGAGTTTTAGGATATAGTTTAAGAAAGGCAAGGCATTCAAGCACTTGGAATGTGAAACAACCATGAAGGTTCAGGTGTTTTCAAAGTCTAAGAGCCTTTCCACACTTGGCCCTCTAAGACTGTGGTGCAATTGCACCCCAAGGTGTCAGAGAGGGTCCCAGTGTGCATGGCTGTCCCCAATCTTCAGAAGCTGGAACAGTAAAGCAGTAACTCTATGTGAAGGCCACGTGGTAGCATGGTGGTGTGACTGTGGCTGTACAGTCACATGCTACATCACCCAATCGCCGCAGCAACAGCCCCACGCCTATGGTCATTTCTGTAACACAACAGATGCTCGGATTTAAGTTTGGGACAGGATGGCACTCACCATGTGAACACCAGCCTCAGTCCCTGATCTTAACTGTTGTGCAATATTATCCCACGACAGTTAACTGCAAAAAGCCCCTATATTTCTTTGCAGGACACAAGCCTAGGGCTTCGTGTGTGGTTGCACATTGGAGCACTTGCAGGAGAAAAGATAGCAGGGAGAAGGATAACCTGGTTCTTGGCTTCTTTAAGCTTCTTTAAGCTTGCTGCCTAGTTGCAATCCTCGCCAGCAAGTCTTTTGCATTAATGATATAAATGTAGAAATCTGTCAACCTTCAGAAAAAATAATGCACTAAATACCATTTCCCAAGATGCTTTTGTCTATGTGAAGAAAAAAATGTTGGTCGTATGCAAGCAAATCTCTTCTAATGGATGCGCACATTATGTCAGCTAAACAGGAAACTACTCAACTTCTGCCTCAGAAGTGCTGGTACAGGGGAAATTTGCCAGCCAAGATCTCTCTCCTCCAGTTATTTCAGGTTTATGAAGGACAAACAATGCCTTAAATGTCCTAAGTGGCTTCGCCTGGGGGAAATATTAACTCTAAGTCTAATAGGGTGCTTTTTTTGCTTCCGCACATGCCAGTTGGCATACGGACTTATGTGATGTTTATGCAACATGAACTGTTTTTGTTATTTATATTTCATCATCCTTCAGTGCAACATTTATTTTCTTTCCCCAGAGCCTCTGCTGAGCTGTTCTTGACTGATTCACTCATAGCTTCAGCTGGATTCCTGAGCAGAATGTGCTTTTTTGCATATGTTAGGAAAATTCCAGATCACTATGAAAACAAGTTGCCACTCTATCAGCAAATGAATGAATGAATGAATGAATGAATGAATGCTTGATTTTTAGTTTACAGCCATTCACATGGTCCCCGGTGGAGTAGAGGTGCACACAACTGCTCAAGTGCCTACTGCCAGTAAACCTCGTAGCAGCTTTTGACGTTTTAATTTTTTTAAAGTTATTTTTATGAATGAAGCTTTATTTTAACTTGTTTCCACGCTTCCCAACCCAATCCTGGCTGTCCCTGCTGCTAAGGGCTGACAACAATCCGGTTGCCAATGAGGACAGAGGGGTGGAGAGGAGGTGCTGCTGCTCTGCCATACCAGGGTTCGGCACGGTTCTCCATGCATGACCAACTGCATTGCTGGGAATCTCATGGGGATGCCCAAAATGCATTCCTGGTCCTGTGCCCGGCCCATGCATGCCCAAACAGTGCCCAAAGTGTGCCAGATGGCCAGCATGGAGATGCAGCCACAGTGTGTCTATTATGGGGAGAAGAATACATAGCTTTGTCAGCCGCTTTGAGTCCCCTTGAATGGGTGAGAAAAGCAGGGTATAAAAGCCAGCCTTCCTCCTCCTCCTCCTCCTCCTCCTTCAGCTTTACCCAGAAACAACAGGTTGTGCAGAATATAGACTCACAGAATTGGAAGGAACCATTAAGGTCACTGAGTACGACCTTGCTTCATGCAGGAATCCAAATCAGACTTGGATACCTAAGCTGCTCCCTGAAGCTCCTGTGAAGAATGTGACATCTTTGCTCAAGTTCAGCACTCAGTGTGAATCTGATGCTGCACCAAGTTTAACCTGCTGCCAGTAGGACAGTAAACTCTTGGAAGTAGCCATGTGAAGTTGTTTTCCCTCTCATTAAAGCCTTCTGTGAGGCTTTACTAGTTCAACCATTTGCTCAGATCAATTTGATCATGATCCAGGCTTTCTCATGAAGTGATGCACATGAAATTCCAATGCAGCTGAAGGTGTACTTATAGCCTTATACCCTTTCATGCTTAGGTAAAGGTCACTGCTTGCCTCCTGCTCTTGGGTTGCATTCATATCCAAGTTTTAATACAGGTTCAGTCCACTTTCAGAGTAAGAATGCATCAGCAAGGTGGCAAGCGGTTTTCTTTCAGCATTATCTGAGAAAGTCTACCCTTGGATTAGATAATGTGGAAAGACAAAGATTAGCCATGTTGCTGATGTGTTGTCTCACTCTGAAAGTGGACTAGGTGCGAATGCGGACTAAAGGACTAAAACCTAGGTGTGAACACAGACTAAAGGACTCTTATATCCCTTCAGTTTCACTGGGGGGGGGGGGTTCACCGTGGTTAAGCTCTCATTTTTATGAAGGCTGGTGTGGAGAACAGAGATCTGCAAAACAGCTGGAAATGCTACTTGAAATAGTACTTTTGATACTGTGTTTAGCACACTCTGGTGAGGGGGGTTCATACAGTTAGCTACTCCCCTGAAAACACCAGGATCATCTTGGGAACTGAGTGAAGAAGATATTTGACAACCCTAAAAAATGGTTTTAAGTAAATAAATAAAGCCAGTCTCTCCAAATCTTCCTTCAGTATTGTAAGAAATGTTGTGGCTGACTTCTTTCAACAGGTGTTTTGGTCCGGCCTGAATTCGGCTCGAGCCCCCAACGTCCTGACACTTTTGAAGAGATTCCCCCGTTTCTGTGCATTAAATGTCCAAAAATCTGGGTAATCCTGGAATAATCTAAATATTTCTTAATGGGAATGCCGCCACCACGTTAATCTCCTCCACCACCAGTCAAAATGAGGCCCTAGTTGACTGTATGGGCACCTTCACTGGCTTGTCTTTACAGTTTTCTTGGCAAAGATACAGAAGTGGTTTGCCACTGCCAACTTCTTGGGTGAGGTTGTGGAATGAATTGACAACCTTCTGTTTTCTGGGCAATTTGCTTTACCGCTAAGCTACAGCAACTCATCTTTTGGTCCATCATATATATAGTTTTGCTCAACGGCAGTTCATGGTGCAATTTTTCAAAAGGGATGGATGAAAGACAATGCTCACTTTGATCTCTTTAAAACCTTGTTGAGTTCTGCTGCATCTCCATAGTATCAAGTTTGATCTACTGGTTAGAGAGCTGGACTCTTATCTGGGAATACTGGGTTTGATTCCTCCTCCACAAAGCCAGCTGGGTGACCCTGGGCTAGTCATAGCTCTCTTCTGAGCTTTCACAGTCCCACCCGCCTCACAGGGTTTTCTCTTGTAAGGAGAAGAATAGAAAACTTGGTCAGCTGTTTTGAGTTCCCTTAAATGGCTGAGAAAAGCAGGGTAGAAAAGCCAACTCTTCTTATTATTATTTAAAATGTCAATGCAGCAGAACATCTGATGGAGGACCACATGTCACTATGCATGGTCATGAGCCACTGTATTCAGTGAAGACAATTTCCATATGAGTTGTCATAGCATTGCAGTCTTTCCTTAGATTTGCCTATTTTGACCCTGATATCACAGCCTTTTAGGTCTCTTGTCCCCAATCCACCATTTCCAAAGGGCGCCGATCACTACTGCCCATAATCCATTTTTACATCATTAATGCATGAGTAATCCCTGGAACATAAATGTATCCATCATTTAAAAAATAAATAAATCAGATGTTCCTCACGTTATCCCTGCCTGCTTTTTGTTAGAAGGATGTTACTGTGAAATGCAACAGCATTAATACTAACAATGGCCATATAGGACCAGTGTTCTTAGCTTTGCAAATGAAAAAGGCAGCGTTTGTACCCTTTGTTCCAGCCATTCAGTGGATAGCTGAGTTGATAGCCTGTGACAAGCAGTCCCTCAAGTCATGTGCCAGCAACAGCCACTTCACCCATCTGCCATTGAATCCTGCAAATCCTGCTCAGCTCTTTGCAACCTTCCAATTTCTACTATCTAAATCCAAGCATCCTTTCTCGAAATGATCCTATTAGTGTCACAGTGGATTTCAGCGGTCTAGATAATGATTCGTTTGATGACACCAATGGCACCTTTTGTTTGGGTGAAGTTTAGATCAGCAAAGTGTTATCGGTGGAGAGTTTAATGCAACCTTATGCCACTGTTCCAGTCATTTTAGGGAGTGTTTATTAATTTCTATAAAAAGTGCTCAGTCACGCAGTGCCTGGCAGGCAGCAAATTTTCAGGACTTGCTGCACTGTGTGTTAAATAGTCTAGGCAGATTTCTTCTTGCATGCTGTGTTTCAGGGGTTGCTGAATTTCAAGCGCCATCATCCTCTTCCACAAGCTGTACAGTACTGCCCAAGTCTCATGGAGACTGGAATCCAAGGACATAGGAAGGGGATGGTGTTGTGGATGGGTGATGCCATACTAAATATCTATGTAGAACTTGGAGAAATACGTGCATTTAGTCCACTGTGTGGATTTCTCATATCACATAGTTGCTCAGACAATTCACAGTGTGCATTCTTAACACATTAAACTACTTATCACACAGTGTAAAGGATGGCTGTGAGTGACATTAAGCAGACGTCCAGTTGAATGGATTTTTAGGGATCTCTGCTGATTGGATTTCTATTTATACCCACATTCATTCATTTCATTTCAGTTATTAGCACCAATCACGTGTCAAACATATGTCACTGATACACATACATTTTGTAGAGATGCACAGGAAATATGTATGAGACATCTATATAAGCAAAACACATATCTATGTGTTCACGTCCAAATTGTTTGAAAACTGGAAACACATTTGTATAGATTCCTTTGAAAGTGCAGAACTAGGGACCAGATGCTGGAAATGGAAGTGAAAGGAAAATTATTAAATATATGTGTATAGAGAAAAGCATGCTCTTTTAAAAATAAAGCAAAACACAGATTTACATGTGATTTGGTGTATCAGACTAATAGTAGAACTGACTCACATGATTCTATATCCTGGCCAGATGGTTCATTGGGCTAATTAGCACCTTTCTTTGGCGCGATGTCCAGGTAAGTTTAGGAATAGATTGGACATCCACATTTTTCAATGTCCAATCTATCCCAAACTTAACTGGCACATTGGATATGCACAAATATTCATCACATTTGAAATTCATATGAATTTGGACATTCGTATTCAAATCAAATGTAGGTACATTCGAGGACTGGCAAACCAAATTTGAATTGAATGTTTCAGTACATTCACACAAAGCTTCATTACATTCATAAACCTGAGGAGGTGGGAAAGCGGATGCCCCAGTCACATCTGCAGTGAATCCAGAGTGGATTCGAAGAGGGTTCAGAGTGGGTCCAAAGTGGATTGAGAGTGGATTTTGTGCATAGGGATATGTAGGTGATTTGTAGTGGGGATTCGAATCAAATTCATTTTGAACATTTGTATTGAATTTGAATCCTACCACATTTAAAGAATTTTATTTTGCATTCGATCTGATACAAATAGAATATGAAAAAAACATGAAGAAGGTCCTTGGAAGAGGCTTATCTTTGCTCCTCTCCCTTCCAGTCTCATATTTTCTCAAGAAAACTTACTGCCTGAAGGTAAATTAGAAACTATATTTCTGATAACTATTCTACTATTTTACCAATAAGATTAATTAAGAAAGAGAGGTGCTTGGTAACAATGAAGAGGAAAAAATGCACTCGGTCATCCCCTGGCCTTCAGAAAGGCTGAAAAACAATCAAAGATTGACTGTGTTGTTGTTAATTCTGAGACTGAAGATAGTATAAACATCTAACCTACTGCAAATAGATTTGAAGTCTTGGCAGATGTTTCAGAAAGTTTCAACTTAAAAGAGACAAACTTAACAACAAAATCTGACTCGAGAGATAAACAGCAAAGCCACATCCCCATTACAAGCTTAATTCGGTTTCGATACAGTTTCAATCCTCGCAGACCCCACATCAGTTTGGCTTAACACGCTTTCCACATGTTAAATCACCCCAAAGCATTGTAAATGTTAACACTCATTTCAACAGGTCTCACTTCGGTTCACGCACTTGATACGTGTTACATTTTTTACTGTAGGGACCGTACCGTTTTAAGGGATGAAAATCCATGTTTAGGGTTTCCCTCCCCCAATAGCTTGCTTCCAAAGATAGTGATTTCAGTGTAAAAATCCACCCTTTTCAGCAGCCGCTACACTGTAGCAATCTAACCACTTCACACCTGGTAACAATGTTGTAATTTTGCGCAATTCTAGCTCTTTGGAGTTCTGACCTTTAGAAAGGGAAAGAAAAGCAGCTGCAGGTTCTGGGAGATGTGTGAATGTTTAAAGCAAGGGGGCTTGAGTTGCCGCTGCTGCTGTGTGCCCTCAGCAATGGGGAGAGGAGGGGAAAGAATCGCTGGCTGCCCGCTGCCATTTTTCCTCCATCCAGGCAAGCGACAGCCACCCAGCCACTCAGCTAGGCTCCGTGGAGGGGTCCCTTATGGGTGGCGCATTCATGCCAGGAGGAAGAGGGCAGGGCAGCTCTGAAAATCAGCTTTTAGAAAGTAGCCACTTGAGTCCCCCCTTGAGTCATGTACGCCACGTATGATCCTCAGAATCCAGACTGAACGCAATTGAGTTGAAAGTAATGGGATCAGGCAAATTCACATTTGCATCCAGTTCTATTATTTCGGTTTAGGGAAACTGGATTAAGCTTATAATGGGGATGCGGCTCAAGACTCCCTCAAGCTTATTAACTACCGCTCTTTACGAGGTTTTAACTACACTATTCGATAGACTGAACAATATTAAAGAGGACATCACAGAAATTAAACAAAAGCTCTGTAAACAAGAGGTTCAGAATTTACACCTCTTAAATACAATACAGTCCTTCTCAGTATCGGCCATTTTGGAGCAAGGTAAAATTTCTCCTCTCACTAACTCTCAGGAGCAAAACTCCAAAAAATATGCTATAATAGCGGTTATAGACAGAACACAAAAAAGGGATTCTATACAAAATTCTCTTCAGCTAGACCCTTGTCAAGTGGCTTTATGTATTGGACACAAGGATATAAACAGAGATCAGTAGAGCAACAAAAGGACAGTGTAACATTCTTTAAGCCAGCTACTGGGAACAGAAATTAGGAAAAATGACCTGAAATCAATTTTTTGGATGCCAAGCAATAAATTTTATAGAAGGCTAATAATCTCTTTTTTCCATCCTGGGATGCCAAAAAGACTCTTAAATTTACAGGACTCCTTAAGAAAGAAATATGAAATCTTTGTCTATAGGACATTTAAAGACACCAATACTTATCCCCTGGTAAGCCAAAAGACTAGAGTTGGCCATTTAGATCCAATAAAGGCCAACCTAAAAACACATAAGCAGTACACACAAGAGATACCTGGACATCTCATTACAACAGCTCTGCATAAAGGGCAAAATATAGCTCAAGACCTCAATTTATTTTGGAAGCAAGAAGAAATTGACTTGTTTAAATCTTTTGAAAAACTGAGTTCACCAGGGAAAAGAGAAATTTTAGAACATCTGGAAATGGTATTAAGATTACTGAAAGAACATGAAGAACCTAGCCATTCAATAAACCATCTTTTTGATCCAGAGATATTGACAGTCAATAAGGAAGTCCGCAAATCCTGCCAATTGAATCAAACCATATCTGGTTTACAATCTCCAAACATTACAAAGAAGCAAAGGCAGGATAGAGAGTCAGATACCCTCAGTCAAAAGAAAATTGATGTTTATTTTCAGACAAAGACCCAATCTTCTAAGTCAGGTGCCTCCCCAAGCAGAAGTAAAAAAATCTCATCTCAATGTTTTAATCACCCAACCACTGCAGCATGTGCTCCTATACTGGAGGTTGATGTGGAGTTGTTACAGCCAGCTACTGAAAATACCATGAAATCTACATCCTGGGATGCTGCCAAAAACCTACAACTTGATAAATCTCCAGATGTAATTCGAGCCCAAAATAAAAACTGGACAAAACAAGAGTATCTAGATCAGTCATGTCAAAGATACGGCCCGCGGGTTGTATTAATACGGCCTGTGGCGGCGGCGGCGGTGGCCGCCCGCCACCGCCGCTGTCCTCCTTGGGTGCGAAGGAGGCGAGGCGAGGCGAGGCGAGCAACCGCGCAGCGGGACCCTCCACTGCCTGAGTGCGCGGGCGCCGCCATGGATAGCCAGCCCCTCCTCTGTGCCCTAGCCACACCCCGGCCATGCCCCCAGCCCCTCCTCTGTGCCCTAGCCATGCCCCAGCCACGCCCCCGGCCACGCCCCCTGGCCCTGACAGTACTTTTTTTTTTAATCCGGCCCTCTTGAGTTTGACACCTCTGATCTAGATTTTTTGTATTTATATCCAAATGAACTGGGACACAACAAACCAACTATTACAGAAACACGGAATTGAATTATATGTATATATGCTTTTGTTTTATATGATATTTGTATTATCTGATCTGTATGGTTTTTTAAATTAAAATTATTAATTTTAAAAAAGAATATGAAAAAAACATTCATTCACATCTCTAGCTGGCACTTCTCTATGTGCCAGCTAAGTGCAAATTTCCTGTGCCACTTAGTTACACACTCCATTAGAACCACTTCCACTTGGAACAGGTGTGAATTGAGTTCTCAGGATTGTTTTGGTATGTGCACAATGCATATGCTGCATCCGGAAGATACCCAGAGTGTCAAAAAGTGCAAAAAGGCTCATTGAGTTGGCTAGTTGGCTCAGGTTTGACTTGCCCACAACGACCAGTTCCCCCAATATGACAATGCCTTTTCCTTCTTCTCTCATGCTGTGGCCTTCTCCTTTCTCCCCTGATGCACCAACTCCCTGCTTTGGTCCATGTGTTCCTACCACCCTGGATTGGTTTGCTGCTCCCTGCTGCATGGTTCTAAAGAGTTACTCACAGGTACTTGCCTTTGTCTTCTGGTCTGGCTTTCTCAGATGGACTACAGGTCCTGTACTGCTAGCATTTGCTGCTCTGCTTCTGAAGCCTTCATGGGAATCAAGGTCATGCACATCTCCTGTGTGGTCTGCTGAAAGGACCTGTTGTCCAGTTCCAAAAGGTCACAGCAGAAGGCACAAGACTGCAAGAGAAGCCTTGCTGGATTGAGCCACAGCCCATCTAGTCCAGCATCCTGTCTCCCACAGTGGTCCACCAATTGCTTTTGGGCTTCAAGCAGAAGACAAAGGCAAAGCCTTTGCTTGCTCGCAGTTCCTTGCAAACATCCTTGAGGGGCATCCTGCTTTTCCTTCATTAATTCTAGTGGGCAGTGAAACACCTGCCCTCCATGAATTTATGTAATCCTTTGTTAAAGCCATTTAGACTGGTTGGTATCAATACCTCTTCTGGATAGGCAAGGAAAGTGCCCAAGACTGACCATTCAGGACTACATGGCTGGTGGCAGTGAGCTGTCTTGGACTAACAGCTATGTATGGGGAGACAGCAGCATGAAGGGATAAGGGGGAAAACTGCAATGTCAGGAAAGATGGGGGGCTCCATCTGGTCAATCTGCCTCAGCAAACCTCCTTGATATTTGCTTCACTAAGAACACGTGTTTTTATGAAGACATGTGAACACCAAGTGGTATGCGTGTGATATGTGTCTGCACCCATTGTCACAAGTAGATGCAAAGTAGCATGTGAATGAAAAGTAAGCACATGTAAGAGAACAAATACAGAGGGAAGGTGTTTGTGTGTGTCTGTGCAGTACTACATATTTGTGTGTGTATAAAGGGTTAGAACATGAAAATGTGAAATATCAAAATACCATGTGTGTCTATGCACACGAGAGTCTGCTTATGGAAGGAATGTTGCTTGCAGGCAAAGTGTATAAAAAGTGGGAGTGTGCATACCTCGACAATGTAGTAAATGCATGTGTGTGTGAACATCAATACATACAGAAGAAGGTATGTGATTGTACTAAAAGTGAATTTTTTGCAACACGGGAAATGGGAAGTAAAATAAGACGAAGGGTAGACAAGGAGCCTGTTGTATTGTTTAACAATCCTAGAACTCACAATTACCAAGGGAACAGCGAAGTAGTGTTTTTAGCGGGCTCTTGGTCTGAAAATGCTGATTATTGGCACTTTTTTGTGTGTGAAAGTGGCACATTATTTCTGGTTACAGGAGACAAGGAAACATTCATTCATTCATTCATTCAATCGTGTGGGCCTCAATCAAATTGGCAAATCACAACACACACACACACACCAAACTCTAGACAAAATAAATCAGGTAAAACAGTGACAGGTCAGCCACGTGTGCTCTGGGAGGGGACGCTTCTCCCTCAGGCAAAGGCCAGGGTAAAAAGACCGACAGCAGCAATTCAGAACTTACAAGTGCACAAAACATGTGGACTTGTGAGTTTTAAGGAAATATTTTCCATTGATAAAAATGATGTGCATTCTTGTTCCTTTAGAATATTGAAGGGTGGTGGAAATAGCTGATTTCCAGTCTTGTGACCCTTAAAGGTTGACATTCTGGGTGACCGTCTAATTTAGAATAAACTCTAGTTTAAATGCTGCCCAAAACAGAATGGCTTGGCTAGGGTGATGTGTCTACTTCAGCAGACTTATAATGCAAAACAGCAAACCTTCCAAGACTATGAACATTTGACTTCTGTCAAGCTCAGGGCCAGAAACTTCCCAAGGCCTCTGACAAAGTTGATTTTGCTATAGCTTATTTTTACAGTTTGGCAAATGCTTCAGCAAGGTGATCCTCCATTACAGACTACGGAAGAGCTTAGGGGTGGCCTTGGGCAACCATATCAGCTGCACCTCAACTTAGTAATCTGATTGTGTCTCCGCAAAAATAGGTCACCATCAATCCCTGCCACTTGCTACTGGAACTACCCTCACCCTTTTCCTTTGTATTCCAAAAGGAATAACATGGGATTCATTTTCAACAAAAGATTCAGATGAACAGCAAGCAATTCAACCATTTCAGTAAGTGCCACAGGTCCCATCCAGACAGGATGAATACTTAGCAGTGACTGCAGGGCAGCTGTCAAAGTGATTTTACAATGCTCTGCAGTCCCTGCGAAGAAAAGCCCAATGCTGTGAAGTAAAACACACACACCCTATTTACATCAGCATTGCTTTCAGGGTTTCCCTTTCCTCAGCATCTTCCCAGGTGTTTGGGTGAGATCTCTCAAAATCTTGCAAGAGTTCACCCCCACCCTAGAAGCAGCAGGCTGACCACATAGAGCCTTCCCTGCTGCTTCAAAGTATTGGGAGAATGTAGGGATGTTCTATCTCCCTGCGGAGCTCCTTTGCTTTGCAGTAAAGGTATGTTGCATTTTCAATTCATGGCTGGAGGCACACACAGATGTAAGGATACCTTGTTATTCTGCATGCATCTCTTGTGTTCTGAGACTGAAATATTGCAGGAAAGTTAACAATCCTTGGTTTTGTTCTGTTCCTGAAGGAAGTGACATTTCTGAAGGAATGGGTGAGGACATAAAGCTGCCACATACGAAGAAAACAACGGGCTATTCAGACACAGCAACCATATTTAGTGAACAAAACTAAATATTATAGATGAATTTGCTGGAATGTCCCTAGTAAAGCTTTAATGCAATACACAGATGACTGTCATTCATAGAGGAAAAACAAATGTCTCATTTGTGGTAGCTGAAGCCACTGCTGCTGAAAAGAGACTTCAACAGGCTGTGGGTATTGGTAAAAATCCAAGCCATCCTAAATGTATTGTTAATTATTTCGTATCTATCAATAAGACCTCTGCCACAAGTTGCCATGGTTTTTTTCCCCCCATTCAGCTATTTGCCTCAAAACAGCACTGTGTTCTACAGCTGAAAAGGTTTGTTCTGTCATTGAAAAGGGCATTAGTTTTCCTGAATCCAGCAGGACCTGAAATATGCAGACAGAAATAAGGTAAAAAGACTTCATAAACATACAATAGAAAAGGATGGAAATTTGCTTGTACAGCTTGACATAACTGCAACAGCACCAAACGTAATATGAGTGGGTAAAACATGTGTGGCTTTTATTTTATTTCTGTCAAAGTAATTTCATTATTTCCTTTCCCCCTTGCTTTATTCCAGAAGGCTTGTTTTTGCAAAGCTATTTAAAGAAAGCGCTTCTCTCTTCTCATTTTTAGCTACTCCTGGATGCTTGGGCCAAAATGTGTACTGATAAACATTAACCATTCATGTGAAATTTTTGGAAATCCCAGGAATCCCATGCCCAAGTTTTCATCTAAAACAGAAAATCATCACATTGTGAAGTAATTGTAAAAGCTCGAACCTATGAAAGCTGTTTTTATTCTTACATTATTGTCATAGGTAGAGACTGACCACAAGGACACGGCAAACAGTGCTTCACAACTCCCCCCAGCCCAGATCATGGAGATCAAATGGCATTACGCATCAGACTGAATTGCTGTAGATGTAGATGTATGTCAGTTGTGGTTGCTCCTCTCATATTTAAGAATTTACTGCATCTGTACCCAAAACACAGCACAATGTACAGCATTCATCCAATGGAATGGATAACTCTGAAGTTAAAAAGTCATCAGCATTGTAGCATCTGAACTGGTGGATCCTATCCTTGGTTTGTTTGGTCATTTCTCAGGGTTTTTAAAAATTATTATTAATTATATTGATTATCATTATTGTTATCATCATCATCAGTATTATTTTGTCCTCGGGATCCAGAGAGAGTGTACATCAAAAACAAAATTACAGGGGAAAAATACACAGAACTATGAAATGCTAACTAACCATTCAGAGGGAAACAAACCTTCCACACCGAAGTTACATTTCAGATCAATGCAAAGCGAGTATGGTGTACGTTGTTGTTTTTTTACCATGAACAGTGAGCCAACATTTAGAAACTGAGGAAAAGATGACACTTTCCAATATAATATGTGTTTCATAGAAATAACTATGTGCTTCTTAAAATGGTTGAAATGATGAGAAATAATAGCATGTATCTAAAGTATAGGCCGTTTTTCCACGTATGGAGCAAGTTGCTGCCTTTGTGTGTGGATAGAGGAAGTGCCATGATCTATCACTAAAAAAGATATCTTCCATATCCATATTGGAGCCCTTCTCAGCAGTCAATCACACTGCTTCTGTGCAGAGTGCAAAACTGTGCCCTGTAAACACACACTCATAAAGAGTGTGGCACAATCCTTGTGAGGTGCCTGCTGCCTCTGCAAATGGAAACATGGCAACAATCACCTTCTTTAGTGGCGATGGTTGCCTCTGCTTTGAACTGAGATGCAGTGGTAAATATCATTTGACCGAATGCTGAGGATGTGGGAAAGATGTGGATCTTCAAGTACGTATCATATATGAACTCATGCACAAACGAATGGGTCTGGATATTCAAAAGAACAGATCCAAAGTTCAAAATTCAATTCGACTGTTTATATTCAAATTTTGGGACATTCTATTTGAGTTTGAATGTTGAAATTTGGCACATTCAGTTGGATTTCAAATGCCTATGAATATTTGTACACATTCCTAATGCAGACAGCACTGCTCCAGACTGTGCTTTTCTGGGGTCCAAACAAGCAGGTTTGGCTGGTCTGGATTCTGGGCCCACTGGTTTGAACAATGGAGAGGCGAGTACAAAAAAGCCCTAAGTCCATAGATACCATGCTTCTAATGTACATAGCCTGGCAGCAAGTCCCCAAGGCTTTCCCAATCCCAGCTTAAGATGCCATAGGATGAACAATATATGATTTTCCAATAGGCACTGCCCTGATGAGACAAGGACGCAGGACCTTTTCCTGGCCTCTGCATCTTCTGGGCTCACATGCGGACCCTGACAACGCGAGAACTCTTTAGATAGCATCCACCTGCTATAAAGTTTTCACAAAAGCATCATGAAGCCTTCATTCCATGATGCTTTGCTGTTGTGTGAGCTCATGCCAGGTGCAGACAGAAGGCTGTTGAAGCCCTGCAGTGGTGGTGTCATGGCAATGTACAGATGTAAACAAACAACAAACAATTGTAGTCTTAGACCACCGTGGATCCAGATATAATGCAGAAAAACATCTCTTGTGTTTTCATCTATAGTTGGCATATTAGGCTAAATCCATTTTTTTAAAAAAATGACACTAAACAATTACAGTACTTCATGCATATGCTTAGACGGTGGGAACAGCAGACCGAATTAGTGCAGGCCATTGTACTGCTCACTTCAGACCTTCTAAACTTTGGAACTGGAGTGGCTTAGTGGTAGAGCAAACTGACTGAAAAGCAGAAGGATGCTGGTTTGATTCCCAGACTCTCCCCAAAGGTAGGCAATGGCAAACCATTTCTCAATCTCTGACAAGAACCCTACATAGAGGTGCCCATGGGGGTGCCTATGCTGTCATTCAAGACTCAGTGGCACCCAAGAACAACAATAAACTTTAGAATGACACACAACTAGAAAAAAAAGGAAACACCGAAATGGGCTGCAGATTATAGCAGCATTTGTCAGCACAGTACTTTGGGGTTCCCGGCTTTGAATATTTCTTCTGTAAACAGAAAGTTATTTTCTAAATTCACTATCTCACACTGGAAATAAACTTTTAAAAAACCGCTCAGCATTACACACATAAATAAAAAATATGACAGTGCATCCTCATGCTACCTGAGTATCTTGGATCCAGTTTTTATATATAAGAAAAGGCCTGAGTTCCTGTTGCCTGGTAAAATCTGTAATCATGCCAGTCAGGTTTTTGCTTTGAAAGACACGGAGAGGGAATGAAAGAGAGAGCAGGGGAATGAATTTAGCTCATCTTCATGTTTCTTGAACCACAATTTCATCTTGACTTAAGCAAGCTGTCTGCTGGACTGGATTAGGTGTAGAATTCCTAGCTGAGCTAGGGACACGTGCGCAGAAACCTAGTTTGAAGCAATAAAATTTAGTGGCACCAAAAACATTATATGTATATACAGTGGAAGGTAAGAAAGCATAGTATTTTACATATTATATACAAGCCAAAATCACAAAATGAATTTGGGTCACATCTGAGGTTACAAAACATTTTTAATTTATTTAATATTACGTTCTTCTACTCTGCAACTGTCTATTTTCTATCTTAAAAAATGCAAACAGGTTATTGCATAACATTGTTTCCAAATGAGCCTGGAAATACTTGCTAGCTTTATATTCGGACACAATATGAAAAGTGTTATCAATAATGAATGTTAGTTTTCAGGAGAGGTTTATGACAGAAGATCCTCTGTGAAAAGCAGCACCCATTCAATGAACTTGTTGTTGTCTTCCTGACAGGATCGTTGGCAGTAGACACACCAGCTGGGGAGCTTCAATGAATGAGTTCCTGAAATGTGACTATTTCACCTGAACCCCAGTGAATATGGACTATTTTGCATAATTTTAGAGACCTTCTCTGATTTAGCTATTACAGAATGGTATAAATATCAATGAGGTACAGAGATGTGGCACTGAATACCTATAATTATTCCTATATACTTGCACCGCACTCAGATTGCAAAATGATATTAACACATTCATGAAAAAGGAATGATGAAAAAGAAAATACATTATGCACACAATGCAAAATACTGTATTTTAGTTCTGAGACAATTCAAGCATATACAGCATATACATAATAAAGCTCAAAGTTTTTTGTTTTTTACCCCCGTCTCTTTTTGCATCATCTAAAAGAAGCAATCATAAAAGGCTGAACACTGTTCAAAACTCAACATCCACCTAGTGCATTTTGCTTTGTTCACCTTTGAAAGACACAAACAACGACATCACACACAATGGATACATTATCTGCTGAAATTTACAATATATATTTTAACTTTATAAAAAATACAGAAAAGAAAAAGGAAATTCCTCGCACTCAGATACTGAGCATTAACCCTTTGAGTACTAATTTCCACCTGCAAACACTGCAGAACACATTCATCTAACACACATTTTTATAACAATTCAATGAGTACAGTATAATAATCTTCTCTTATGTACACTGTAAGGAAATAGATTCTTACATATCATATATGGAGGGATCTGTAACATGCTGACAAGAACACACCATGAGCTGGACTGTGTAAAGAGCTTGGCAAATTACTTTCCTACAGAGTAATGTCCCCTGGGATTTGCCTAAATGGTGACATAACAGTTACTTCAGTTTCTGTGATATGTCTGTACATTTATTTTGAATGGCCATGTAACATTGTGCTTGTAGCTTATGCGTTGCAATTTTGGAAACACTGTTTTTGCTCTTCATTATACACATGCCAAACCCACTCCTTTTTGGCTGTATAGCTCCATTAACAGCATGTCATCACTGTAATCCTCCTTCACTCCATCTTTGGGACCCACCACTCACACCGTTTTAGGACTTTCCTCCCTTCAACTGTACTTTCCTGAATCCTGATTTTTACAGGTTTCAAGCCGTTCTAGGGTATTAATCTGTTTTCATTTTTGGGTATGACTGGGGAAGAGAACTGAAGGGGCCTGAACTGTACTACAGTGGATGGATACAGCATGAGTTTGCCTTCCTTTTCACCCAATGTGTGATTACACGCTGTGGAGTGACAGAACTTTTATCCTATCAGAGTGCAGGGGGTGTTGTGACAGTGGAGAGGGGTGGAGATCTAAAAAAGCCTTGTAAAGGAGTCTCAGGATGGGAACAGAAAGGTGTGAGTATAGTGACTCAAACTGAGGATGAACTGAGGAAGGATTATCAGGTACTGGGTGTGGTCAGAGTTAGTGCATGTTGAGTCCTGATTCTTAATAAGATGCACTATATCAGCACAGTGTGACCACAACCTCTGTGGACAGAGAAAGTCACTGACCCTAAAAAGTCCAGGAGCAAAATAAATCCATAAAAACATCCTGTGACTGAAGGTCAATTTGACACGGAAATATAAAGATAGCTCCCAAATAGGCTTAGCAATGTACTGGACAGCATAGAAAGGAAGACTTCACTGAAAACTATTTTTAAATGTTGCATTTCTCAATAATGCAATCTCATGCCTGTTCCCTAAGACGGCGTTATATTTGGATATTCCATGCTTTATTCCAAAATATCCAAATATAGTGGAATAAGTAACCAATGTTTGGGTGCAGACCTAGTCACTCTGTATCTTACTCCCTGGAAAATATAGTTAGAACTACAACTTTTAAAGTGGCTTAGCTTCTCCTTTACTGAGTACTACAGACACCCCTGTTACCATTATATAAAACAATGCTACATATATACACTATCTTCCCACTCCTAGGCTCTACATTGGAGGAAGGAAACAATTCAGTCCAAGCCAAACACTTTTATACTCCCCTCTTTTGATCGCAATGAGAAAAGCTGGAGCAGATGTTCTGCTACTCTGTTTTCCCTTAGAATCAATGGGTCTGCAGAGTGCTTTATTTGGGCTGGATGGTTCCTGAAGTAATTTAGGTAAATGCCTGTAGTCCTCAAAGAGTTAATGGTGAAACTGTAATTCTTGTTTTTTAAAAATGACTGTAGGACAGCTTGCATGTCAATTCCAAAAGGCATTACTTACAAAGTAGTGAAACTCATGGAGACAGCTGCTTGCACACTGCACAGTGCCACATACAAAGAATAGAGCATGCTCTGCTGAGACATTAGAGTGGACCCTTATCAAAGCTATCATATAACCTTATACAAAGGATTGTGCCACTTGAACTAGTGCAGTAGTGGGTTGTTTTGCTTTTGTTTTTTGTCCTTTTTTAAAGACTGAAAATGCTCTAGATTAATACCAACATGGAAAGTCACAGCCTTTTATAATATTTTTTTCATGTTTTACACATGTAACACCCGAAAACAGCAAATGGGATAAACTTGACATGTGTCATGCAAAAATGAAAGGAAAAAGAAAAGAAAAAGAAAAAATAGTGAAAAAATACAACCAATACAGCACCATTGATGTTAACAAGGGACACTACCTAGAATTTTTCTCCAGAAATGAGAGACGTAACAGTGACTATAGCTACATGATTTTACAGGTCATTATGCTGCATGAAATCTTAGACACAATATCACTTTTGTAGGTCTAAAATGCTGTTTCAATCAGCTAACAAGACCCCCTCTTCTTCCCTTTCACTGCCGTAAGTTTTGGAATCAATGGAACAGCGACTTTTTGTTAAAAAAAACACCCAAGGAAAGGCTATGGAGCTGATACGCGAGTAAGGCTGTTTGCAGACATGCTGAAAATGCTTGGCAACATGCTGGCATTGTTCAGGGACCAGCAGACACTGCTGGCCTATCGCCCAAACTCTTTGATTCAATGGTAGGGCAGGATATCCCCACATTTTCCTGTTTATGCCAGCATGTTGCCACACAACTGCAAGACTCCTTTGTTACTGCATCAAAATCAACTTCTGGGGGACCACCACATCCTAGGACATGGCCACAGTGAGATCCCAGGAGTTGATCCCGATGTGGTGCTGAAGGAGCCCTTACGTGTCTAGTGACACACACCTCAAGAAAATGCCAACATACATAAAGATTTGGCATGCCCCATGTCATCTGATAGTCCTTAAGACTGTATAATGTTAATGCACAGTTAAAAATGATCATAAAAAGAAAAACAATACTATGTATTGCAACAAATGGTCATTGCCTCATTTTCTGCTCCCTGGATTTACTTCTCTGTTCCCCTAACCACATCCTAATGCTCCTTTAAAAATAATTTTGAGGCCCTCAGTGCTTTTTAAAAGCCTCTTACTAATAAAGCAATAGGTTGAAAACCTGTATAGTTTAATGATGTGTTACACAAATACATAGATTCTACTCAGGTTAGAAGGGAAATAAAAATTAACAGGGCAATCCTTCGCATGTCTACTCAGAATTAAACCTCACTGGGATGAGTGAGGCTTATTTACCAGGTAAACATGTCAAGGACTGCAATCTAAACTGGTGTTCCTGCAGAAAGAAAAAAATTAGCCCACCCGACTACACAGTAGTTTCATTCTTCCAAGGTCCCGTTTTGATATTTCCTGTGCTATCTGAACTGTAGATCATGGCTTCGTGCAGATTTCCTTTTAGAATTCCATTTGGGCTGGTTGAGCTAAACGGCAAAGATTGTGTCCGTGGATGCATCTCAAAATGAGCTGCATGGTGCACTGTCTCACTTTCTGGCATTTTAGCACAACTGTATATTACAGTACTTGCGTCACTGCTTTCAGGCTGGCTGACAGTAGGATATGGGTCATTTTTTGCACAGCATGGCCGCCTGTGGCCCGACTGACTGTCGTGCGTACTCTGTGGGCTGTCTGTGTGTGAGCTATGGATGCTGCCGTCGATGCTGGATGGAATGTGGTAAGCATACTCGCGTTCCCCTGCAGACCGATGCCGACTGAAGTATCGCGGCTTAGTTCTGCTTTTCAGACATCTGTGGATGTGCATATTGGGCCGGAAAGTCCCCTCACTGTGTACGTGGATGTGAGCTTCATCTTCCAGGAGCTGCTCACAGTGCATCTTTGCACAGCACGGTGTGACTGGTGAAAGGCAGTTGACATGATTTTGAACTGCTTGTAGATTAGTAAGTTTGCAGTGGCTAGAAGCTGGGTGACTAAAAACAGCAGATTTAGTAGGACAAGGTGATTCCTGAAGACATGGAACATGTGCCTGGCTTTCCCCATTGACATTAACCTTTGGTCGGACATTAACTTGCACTGAATATGTGTTTCTTTTGGATGGGCAGCAGGACCACCAGCAATGCCACACATCATCTCGCTTTGCACAGTGATGGATAAGGATGAAGAGCCCTAAGGTTACACAAAATGCTCCATAGAGGCAGCTAAATATCATATCCAAGAAATGTCCTTGGGAAACAGCTAGAGCTCCAAAAGTCCAAGTGGCGGTAAACAGGAACAAAGTGAAGGCTGCAGCTCGGAGCTGAGCTTTAAATGAATGCTCATTTTCCAGTAAGGAAGAAGAAATCATTGAGCATGTAGCCTGAGAGACTGACCCAGAATCTGTGATGTGACTGTGGCCAACCTCAGGACTTGCTAGCCTCTGCTGATCTTCTGTCCTTTCCTTCAACTCATATTTACGCTCCGGATGCCGCTTCAATTGCACGTAAGTGCAGAGGAAATAAATGCAGGTGACCAGGACTATGAAGGCAACTGGCCCATAGAATGCACCAAGACTTGGCTCCCATGCCATCCAACAACTGCAAAATATAAGGAGGGAAAAAATTAAGCACTTATGCTCTTAACTGGAGATATATATAGTGATTGCAACTCCCATTATCCCAAACCATTAAGGCCAAAAAAGAGAGAGCTGATTTGTAACATCCCTGGATCTTTTGTCTACAAAATTGTATCTCAGGCCCCATCTTCATGCAGTAAATAGCCCATTAAAAAGCTTTTTTTGCCACGGAGCATCTCCATGCATGGATTTTCTCTGAGCTTCCAGTGCCACAAAGGAGGAAAATGTGAGGAAGAAAGACCCCCCTTTAAACAAGACTACCAACACACTTTTTGGAAGCCGTGAGTATTCCTAGCAACATCGTGCATGGAGACGCTCCGTGGCAAAAGTGGTATTTGGGGGTGGGGATTGGGCACGGTCCCATCTTTCCTCTTTTTTTCAGCCTTCTCCCCTGTTTTCTCTTCAAATAAAATCATCTCTCTCTGTCTCTTTTTGCCTCTCATCCACAGCCAGTATTCAAGATCTATACTGAATGCAAGAAAACAGTAGGCGGATAGAGATCTTGTGGAAGCAATTCATTATGTTACTCACAAGATTTCCGAAAAAAGCAACCTGGCTCTGCCGCCGCTGCTGCCTGCACACACAGCCTTTCTAAAGATCAGAACATTTAGAGAGCCAGAATTGCGCAGAATTGCAACATTGTTATCAGGTGTGAAGTGAGTGGATTGCTACAGTGTAACCGCTGCTGTACGGGGTGGATTTTTACAGTGAAATCACTATCTTTGGAAGCAAGCTCTGGATCCCAAAGTGATAAATGTTTCTCGTGGCTTTTGCAGTCAGGGGAGAGAACTTGTGAATACTGATGGCTATTTTTCTTTTGGACTTGTTGGGGGTTGTCTTCCTGGTTGTGGCCATGCACAGCGCAGTCCCTCCCCGTTCGCGCCGGCACCCTATCCACCAGAGAGGGGGCGGGGAAAAAAGATGTGAGCAAACACGCTTCCGTGGGGATGGTAGGTGCGTTTTACATGTGCGTTTTGCTGAGCCTCATGCAGACACTTATTCCAGAATTGAATGGCATTTTTAAAGTCCACTGGAATAGAGGGACAATAGTGAGACAATGAAGTTCCATGAAGATGGAGCCAAAATGTTTTAAAGAATATGAATACAAGTGACAGAAGTTGTATTCCAACAACATTTAGAAAGTCACAGGTCCCCCACCAAAGGAATGGGGACAGCTGTCCTTTTCAATTCTTTGCCTCAAATCCTTTTTACAACCCAGGAACCATGATTCTAAGTTCCATGGCTGTGAGGTGACATTAATATGGTATGATATGATCCAATCTCTCCATACCAATAAATATATAACTGTAAATATAATATAACTATTTTTTCCATTTCTATAAAACAATATAATTGAGTTGCAAACCAGTATGACATATGGCAACTTTATAAACAAAAACAGTGTTTGCTTTGGTTATTTACCATTATGCTTAAATACAATCATTGTTTTCATTCCAGCTTTCTTGCATTTCCCCTCAGTCAGCTACATCCTCCCCCTACCAGAGTGCCAGAGCTTCTACTTTCATTTCTTCTTGTCTGCTGGGATATGGTTTCATGTTTCCTGGTATTCTTTTCCCATTTTGAACCAATTTTTCCAATATTCCATTCTTTGTTTATTCCTTCTCTGTCTACTATGAATATCCCTTTTTATCAAACAGAAGTCCAACTTTAATTGTTCTGTCCCACATACATACCATCTTGGTATCATCCATTTACTAGTATCTTTCTAGTATCTGAAAGTGAGGGTGATTAGTCAGTGTAATAGATCACCATGAGAGGTAGTGAGCTCTCCTCCACTGGATGTGTTCAAGCAGAAGTTGAACCTACATCTATCTGAGATGGTTTAGGAAATCCTGCATTGAGCAGGGGGTTGGACTTGATGACCCTAGAGGTCCCTTCCAGCATTATGATTCTATGATTCTATCCTCATACAATACCAAAATTAATATCTAATTCATTGTTTAATTATTTTAAAACCTGCTTGTCTTATTTCCCCTCTTAATATATTCACCAAAATCATGTATCCAATAATTATTCCTATCTCTTTCATTATTACTCTCCTATATGCTTGACTATTCCCAGTGTGGACACCTTCCCTTCTCCAGATATACAGAAAGTAGCGGAACTGCTCAGAGCTGGTTCAGGCAGTTGGCTAAACTAAGCCAAGCTAGGTAACTGCTAGACTGAAGGTGAACCAGTTTTCAGCTTGCCCACACTCCCAGTCTATACTTACAACAATACAAGTGTTTTGTAGAAGTGCTTACATCAGGCCCCCATCTTGATTTCTACTGCTACAATCCATTAATCTATAAGCTGTTTTCAAGGCCTTAAGATCTTTTACTATGTTTAGACATCTGCTCCTGGCCTCTTGTTTGAATGGCCTGCTAGCTTGATTTCTTTAGATCAGTCATACTATGATTTACAACTCATGAACATTTTTATTTCCCCTAACTGTGGCAATATTCCTCATAAGAACATAAGAACATAAGAGAAGCCCTGCTGGATCAGGCCACAGCCCATCTAGTCCAGCATCCTGTCGCACACAGTGGCCCACCAAATGCTCATGGGCATCTCAAGCAGAGACAAGGACAAACCTTCTCCTGCTCTAGAATCCCAGCAGATGGCCTTAGAAGCGCCCTGGTTCTCCCCCACCCCCCCCACCCCCAGCCTGAAAGATGCACCTAGGCATACTTTGTGGTTGTTGACTGTCAATGGTAACAAGATGGGCTTTACTCTTGATCTGAAGGAAAACCAGCAAAGGAGGTGGTTCTTTGAGTCTTTTTAACACTGAACAACAAAATTTACTATTTACACCCAAGCTGATTCCCTGCTTAGTATTCATTTTCCATCTGGTAACAAAAGGGCAAATAAGCTAGCATTATTCAATTTTTCAAGATTCAGATCTCTTTTCTATAAGCCCTATTTCAATATTTTGCAACTAAACTAGTAAGAAGATTTATTATGGGAAATGCTCTATACATAGTAGTACCAATCCCAAGTGAGGGGAAACACTTGGTTGATCTTACAATGCAAGTGACAATAGTAACTCACAAATGACAAAAACAAAACAAAACAAAAAAGAAACCCTCACGACTTTCAAATTGGGGAAAATTAGCCAAATGGTAGGCAACAACTCAGCTTGCAACTATTTGTGAACAACAAGAGACTTAGTAACACTTCAAATATATAGAAAGACGAAATAATTGTGGGACACAAGGCTTTCTTGTGAGTTGTAGAACAAGAGTTACCTTTAACCCCAATTAACAGTGAAGCACAAATTCTTATATTTGAAGCCAAAGCCAGGCAACTGAGCACTCTATCGAGCAAAAAGGAAGTGAAAGAGGGAGAACAAGGAAGCCATACTGCACGGCAATTTTTATTCAGTTGTGCCACAGCAATGAACTGTGCTGAGCTCCATCTCCCCATTTTCCCCACAAGGAGAATATATTTAACTAGAAGGTGTTTCAAAGTGATAGGACTGGGAGAAAAGTATGGGTTGGGAAGAAAAACAGTGAAGAGTGGAGAAGAGGCAACTTGCTTCAGGAAGCAAGCAAGATATTATTTTATCAAGGTATTCTCTTGCTCAGAGACATGTGATTAGCAAATGTATCAAAGCACAAGCATGCACACATACACACAAGCCAGCAAGAATACTCAGAGACACAGAAATGGGAATTACAGAGAAGGTATAAATGTTCACAGTCTGGCTAATTTCTTGTCTTTTGGTGTCAGCAAAGCTAGGTTTAGTGTCCTAGAACTCTGCATGCTAATCAGTCTTTTGCTCTCATTGCTCAGCCTCATGGGATATCAGGTAAGTCCAATTATCCACTTGGCTTTGATTTTGCCCTCCCATCTTTGTGAACAGTCCATGGAAGATCAAGCTGCCTTGAGTCAGCAATACACAAAAGGTCTGAAGGGACGAAAAGCAAGTTCTAGCCTTGTCTCTGCAGCTCTCAGGTACCCAAATACACAACAAACAAAGCTCAGCTTCTCACAAGTACACCTAGAACATCAGCTTTCATTGAACTAGAGACTTGGATTTGACAAAGGTACTTATCTTTATATCTAGAATTCTAAGCTCAGAACAGACAGGAAACTGGGCTGTTTAGGTGGGTAAAATGAAGTAAATGATTTTATCAAAATTCAGGCTCTCCATGTGATGCAAATTGACTGCCTTAATCCAATCAAATATTCAGCTTGGGCACCCAAATTATTATGTCAAGAGTGGAGGCAAAGATTTAGGGTCAGTGGTCATGGGCATGTGTGCTTTCCTAGGCTGCATCCCCATGGTGGCCAGTTAGCACCCTTTTGGCACTGTTTGGGCATGCAGGGGCTGGGCGCGGGGCTGGGTATGCATTTCAAGCGTCCGCATGGGATGCCCTGCAACGCGTGCTGGGTTCAGGGCTTGGTGCGGATGGAGCTGTCCCCAAGTAAGCCGCGCCGAGCCTTGGCACAGGGGGCAGCTCCATCCCCTCTCTGCTCAGCAGGGGTTGGGATATGCTTTAAAAAAAAATTAAAAAAAATTAAAGCTAAAGTTATAGACCTCTACTCCAGCAATATCCCCTCTCCTCAGAAGGCAGGGACAGCCAGGGTTGCGGTGTGCTTTTTGCTTCTTTTGCACCCCCAGTTTTAGGTTTACAGCATTCCCCATGATATTTTGCTGGAGCAGAGGTGCGCAAAAGCCAAGCACCTTTAAACAAAAATTAAAAGCTAAAATTACAGAACTCTGGTCCAGCGAAAAATCATGGGAAACTTAAAATTGGGGGTGCAAAAGGAGCAAAAAGCACACCCCAACCCATGACATGAGCTAGAAACTCCCCCCTGTTAGCCTGCAAGTGTCCCCATGTGGGCTCCTGGCTTGCTAGGTAAGCACACTGAGCTCCCCAAGCAGCACCGAGAGTTGTTTTCCAGGGTGCCAAATTTGGTGTGCTGTTGGTGCTGTATGGGGGTATTTGGCACCCTTTTCCTGTGCCAAATAAGCCCATGCAGACAGTCAGCGCCAATCCCGCTCTCGGCACCGCACCTTTTTGGCATGGGGATGCCCCCCTACAGACTTCTATTTCACTGAGTAGGAGCCTGACCTGGGTAGAAATACCACTGCAGAAAATGACTCTGGTCCAGCCATCATTTCCCAGCGTACCTGCTTGCTTGGGCTGGTCTGTTTTCAGTTGGAATTCCAAGTCTTAAAAGGTTAGCAGTTTCACCATATAAAACACACAGAGACAGAGATCTGTGTGAATCACTTGAGAAGCTTCAAGACCTGCACAATTTATGCCAAATGAAAGTGGAGCAATCCCCAGTGGAATAGTTTCTCCTAGGATGCTGTTATTTTCAAGAGGAGGCTCATCATGGGCCCACTTCAAAAATCAGTTCCATAAAGAACACGCTGAAGCCGACACATCTACATTTTGATGGAGAAACACTATTAAAAATGAATAAGGCATAGAACCCACTGTGCTGTTGCTCAGTTTGTATTTTTCTGTCTCTCACAAGCAATTTTGTCACGCCATCTGCTCCCAGTTTCTGCTCACATTGTGATATCTGGTATTGATTGCCTGTGATTAAAATGATTAAACTAAAGGGCCACAGTCTCTGCAACAGTGACAAAGGGAAAGTCTCTCTCAAATTTATGAACATAAATAATCAGATCTTTAATACCCTGTTGATTATAAGTGATTGTCTAATCATACCAGTTTCAATATGGTAGAAATTTCAGAGTAATCCTCACCCTCAGCAAAGAAAAATTTACTTTGTCTTAGATGAGGAGTATACTAAAATAATTTTCCATTGGACCAAAATAAAATTTACTTTTTTCTTTCTTTTTATTCTACAATTTCAGTGCATACAACACTGAGGATGAATTCCCATTACAAGCTTAAAACATTTTCAAAATCGTTTCGATCCTCGCAGTACCCATATCAGGTTGGCTTAACATGCTTTCCACGTGTTAAATTGCCCCAAAGTGTTGTAAATGTTAACATTCATTTCAACAGGTCTCGCTCCAGTTCGTGCATTTGAAATGTTTTACATTTCTTACTGTGGGAACGGTACAGTTTTAGTGGGATCAGAATGCATGTTTAGGGTTTCCCTCCCCCAATAGTTTGCTTCCAAAGATAGTGATTTTACTGTAAAAATCCACCCCTTACAGCAGCTGCTACACTGTAGCAATCTACCCACTTCACACCTGATAACAATGTTGCAATTCTGCGCAATTCTGAAAGTTCTGACTTTTAGAAAGGGAAAAGAAAGCAGCTGCAGGTTCTGGGAGATGTGTGAATGTTTTTAAGGCTGTGGCGGTGAGCGGGTGAAGGGGGCTTGAGTTGCCACTGCTGCTGTGTGCCCTGGGCAATGAGGAGAGGAGGGGAAAGAATCACTGGCTGTCCAGTGCCGTTTTTCATCCATCCAGGCAAGTGGCAGCCACCCAGCTAGGCTCCGTGAAAGGGTCCGTTATGGGTGGCGCATTCATGCCAGGAGGAAGAGGGCAGGGCAGCCCTGAAAAGCAGCTTTTAGAAAGTAGCCACTTGAGCCCCCCCTTGAGTCACGTACGCCATGTACAATCCTTAGAGTACAGATCGAATGCAATTAAGTTGAAAGTAATGGGATCAGGCAAATTCGCGTTTGCATCCGGTTCTATTATTTCAGTTTAGGGAAACCGTATTAAGCTTGTAATGGAAATCCAATCTGAGACTTTATTAAATCCATGTCCTTGATGTGGCAGAATCCTTTGCATGGAAGACTCCTACTGTGTTCACCAGAGCATGCATGGAATTCTGAATCAGGTAGATAATTTGTGCTTCTTAAAAAAGACCTTAAAGGCTTGCCTTGTGATGGCAATTGCAAGATGTCAAGATCCCACAACTGTTTCTTTCAGTGTCTGCCTGACAAGGGGGGCAATTGTGGGCTCTTATCTGGGTCTGCCAGTTGCTTCCATGATCGTTCCTCTTGAAAATATGTGTATGCCACCTTAGCGCCTGCCCACTTCTCTTTTTCCCCCTCACATCCAGTCCTTTTCAAGAGGAGCAATCATGGAAGCAGCAGGTGGACACAGTCAGTGTTTGGTATCACGGGAAATCTGGCATTTTTGTCAGATTTCTTGTGACAGTGACGTTGTGGGATATCACCTGAATGTCTTGGGAATACATTGGTAATGTAACCTGCTTCTGAAGGTACCTTTGGTGGGATTTCCTTATTCCACTTTTCTCCAAGAGAAACCATTTCCTGTGTAAAGACTCTCACTGAGCCTGTAATTAAACAATTACTTTCAAAAAAGAAAGAAAAATAGTGCAAGAGGCTGGAAAGCAGCACAACAAGGGGTACAAAAAGCAATTTAGCATGTTATCGAATAGCAGTCATCGGACCACATTGCCTGGAGTTTATGCTGTTCATATGAGCTTTGCAGATTAATCCTGGAGAGCCGTAGAGGTGTGATGCTGCACTTTGGTGAAGGCAATCCAGTTTCAAAGACCTGCTTCACTATGAAGCACTCTGGAAGGCCTTGGGCAAGCCATTCTGTCATGGGGTATGTGGCATGACTGTAGACATTACACTGCTTCCAGCTACTGAGGCTGGGAAGAATAAAGATTTATCGAGTCACAGATTCCCCCAGTTCCCACTAAAAGAAAAAGAAGAAAAAGCTCATTCAAGGTAGGTGGCAAATCAGCCTTTTGTGCAGGCAGCTCACTTACTGGTTGTTTTATTTATTTTGTTTAGAATGGTCTCAGGGTGGGTTACAATGAGATTGAAACATGTCAAATAGTAAAACAATTAAAAACTAACCGATCTCTGTTTAAAAGAAATTAAAACAAACTGCATAAAAAATGTACCTGCTCAGAGTTTTAGCCTTACCATGTTGTTCAGAACTGACAGGATAGGTGGGAAAATAATAACAGGACTACAGCTGTAAGGCTGTGTTCCCATTATCACTTAAAACTGTTTAAAAACAGTTTGGATCCTTGCCGTTCCCACCCCCAATCAAGTAAAATGGTTTGGATCCTCATCGTCCCCATTGGCAATCAGTTTCAGGGTTATTTTGAGGATTATCTGGCTTTAAAACGGAATAAACACCTGAATTTTCAGATGTTTTTTCCAGGTTCGGCTTTTAAAATGCTTCTTCCTTACTGTAGTGGGAACACTAGAGCAGTATTTGGGCAAATACGTCATGAAATGGATTGGGGTTTCACCCTGCAGGTCAGCCCTTTCAGTTAAAAGGTACAGCAGACTATTTCACTGTAAAAATCCACCTTGGACAGCAGCAGTTTCAATGTAGCAATCCACCCACTTTACACCTGATAACAATGTTGCAATTCTGTGCAATTCTGGCTCTTTAAAAGTTCTGACCTTTAGAAAGGGAAAGGAAGGAAAGCTGCTGCAGGATCTGGGAGATGTGTGAATGTTTAAGGCTGTGTGTGCAGGCGGCAGTGGCAGCAGAGCCAGGGTGCTTTTTCGGAGGGAACCCCTGCTGGGGATGGTGGCTGTGGAGGTGAGCGGGGGGAATGGGGCTTGAGTTGCCGCTGCTGCCATGTGTCCTAGGCAATGGGGAGAGGAGCAGAAAGAATCGCTTTCCTCAATCTGTTTTTGGAAGTGTTTTAAGCGTTTAGAGTGGGGACAGAAAATCAGGGTTGAATCCGATTGCCAGATGCCCTTTGCTTCCTTTTAACACGCTTTACGTATCGATGCAAATCCCGATGTAAATCTTGATGTATATTCCATTTTATTCCTTAAATGGGAACTTGCCCCAAGAGGCACAAACTGTTTTTGGGAGCAGGACATTGTATTTGTTACATAAAATCTTCCTATAAAATGTTTTCTGTTAGCATGTTTTTGCTATTATGCATGTAACAAATTGCAAGCATACTCATTCCTCAGCGATTCTGTGTCTTGCTATTGCACCTTTTGCTTCCAAAAGTCTGAGATCTAAGATCAATCTTCCAGCATGCTGGGAATTTCTTCTTAGTTCAGCAGCTATTTTTCTATTTGTCTCTGTGCAGTGAAGAAGTGGTGAAGCAGTTTCTAGAGAGGGAAGAAAACTACTTCTGGCTGTGGGATTGTATGTTTTTGGGAGCTGACTGGGCTTGCGAAGTTTTGAGTGTGGGAGACCTGGAGTGGAGAGGGCCACTGGTGTGTCTGTTCTGTGGGTGCTTTTGATTAGTTTTGGGTGTCTTTGCTTGCATTCTGTAGTTGATCTGTCCTGTGGTTCATGAATGAGTGAGACAAAGGTGGAAAGGCTGTCTCTTGAGGATGAAACTGGAGTCTAGGACACATGTAAAAAGACAGAGGGAGTCAACCATCAGAGCCATCCGAGAAAATGAAGATTCCATTCAGGCATGCATTGTCAGAATGGAGAAGCCTCTGGATAAGGGATCAGACTCAGAACCTCTGCCCTGTATCTGATTCAAAGCTTAGAAGAGGGAGACCCAGATGCAAAAGCAGCAATGAGGTTCCCGAAGAAACTGAAGCAGATCACTGTGGTTCACAGTTATGTTCCTGACTGCTCACAGCAGAACACCTATGTGCCTTTTTCAAAAGCACACCACCACCACCACCACCACAGGAAAAGCGGCCTCAGACATCCAGGATTACAAGAATACCAGCAACAGCCAGGACACCTTCACCCTAACTATCTCAGTGCAGCGGAAGAATAAGAGGAGGAAGAGCAGGGGAGGAACAGGAGGCTTTGTAAAATTCTTCTTTTACTGTAAAAAAGACTGTCCTGGGTCATGTCCTTCTCCACTGTTTGCTTTTAGGGGATTGCTCTATGTGCAACTTTGATCTTCCCCTTCAGCCTCTCTCCCCAAGCTATACAAGGAAGGCTAGTGGCAGGTGGGAGGGGGTTTGTGTGTGAATCCCCCCTCCACTGCAATCATGCCAGCACATACCACCAGCTTAAGAATGTTCAGAATTGTGCATTTCTGAAAATCTCCACTGCAACAAAATAAATGGGGTGAGGGTGGGGTAGAAGCAGATGGTGATGTGGGGCAAGGAGGAAGTGACCACTCCTGTAGAATGCCCATAAGGTTATGCATTGGCTGGTGTTCACCCTGGAAAATACAGGTACCACCCCAATCTTGCACTATGGAACAGGAAAATAGTCTCAGAGCTGGGTTAGTCTAAATACTGAACAGATTGGATTGAGGGGAGGGGATAGCCTGGATAAAAATTGGAAGGGAATTTTTGGGTGTGATCCTTGGGAACCAAGGACTGCTTCAGACCACCTCAAATACTGGGTGTGACCACAGCCTTAATAAGTCCTCAGAGGTAGAAAACATTTAAATTGTTGGTGTAAGCCTGTCTGCTTTATTTTCAAATTGATTGGCATTCATCCAACTGAATTTGCTCAGACAAAAAATTACAGCACTTGATAGCTAGAAAGCATATTGATATACTTACAATTGGGCTTCTGCGTAGCTTTCTATCCCATAATTATTTATGTTTGTTGCTGCTGTAATTCCACAAATAATAAAAGGAACTCCTCCACTAATCAGATAAAACCTGTTAACAGATAATGTTTGACAGGTGAATTTATTTAGCTTAATGCAAATTGTTTTCTACATAGTAATGAGTTTTCTTGCTTGAAAGAATTACAAAGGTATAATGTAGCTTAGATCATTAATTTTAAACACCCAATAAAAACAAGAACAAAGTAGCATTTAAAAATAAAATGTGACCTAGGAAGAAAACCATTGATATCTCTTATGTACAGGATAGAAGAATGATGTGCTAAGTGTTCAGTAAAAATAATGATCATCCACCTGTAAATGCAATTAACTTTGCAAATGTGAAAGATCCTTAAGAACAATAAGAAAGCATTATTCAAAAATAAATACTTAAAAGCTTTTATAGTAGAGTAGAGCAGAAAATTTATTTGACTAGTCATGTGACCATTTCAAAAAAAAGCTTTTATAGTGACCAGAACAATATTATTATAAAGAGCAGAAGGCAGACCAGAACCTTGGGACACAGTAGCAATTTTCTCAATTGTTTAAATTTATAGTAATTGTCATTTGAGTAAAAAGCCAGTGATTTTTTTGATCTGAAGAAGATCTAAGACACTTAATTATTGAAAGAGAATTTTTAGAAAACATTTTTTAAAACTATCTTCAGTGACTGCATAACAACTTCCTAACTTCCTCCTCCTTTTCCCACTATCAGGAATTCTGTCTTCAGAGAGCTGTTGGGGTCAATTTATTTTACCAGGTTGCAGCTGGAAAAAAGATCAAACAATTTCAGCTATTGTCATTTAAGTAAGTCACCATAAG
This sequence comes from Aspidoscelis tigris stejnegeri, assembly GCA_023333525.1. Taxonomy (NCBI): domain Eukaryota; kingdom Metazoa; phylum Chordata; class Lepidosauria; order Squamata; family Teiidae; genus Aspidoscelis; species Aspidoscelis tigris. Next base: position 80,210,706 of record JALMGA010000002.1, on the reverse strand, counting down.
AATTCTGCAAAATGAAAAAAGAGAACCTTATTTTTTTAAAAAAAATAAAAATAAAGTGGGTGATGCAGAATAAACATCAAAACCAGTCACTTTGGAATTTGGCAACTGTTTGGAGGTACTGAGTTCTAATCCTGAGTCTGTCCAGATTCAAGTGTGGCAACCCAGAGAGATAGTGAATAGCTATTTAGCTTGGAGGACAACTTTTCACAACCTTGATCTTTAGCTCCTAAAATAAAATCACATTAAGGTCATCTTGCATCTGCACTACTTACCACTAAGTGTGTGTTTATAAACCATAGATTTTCAGCAAAGCTGCTATTCTGGCAGGAAGTATAAATTGAATTTGAGAGGGATTATAAGAAACTAATCAGTGATTTGTGCAAGGTTTCCTAGCTATATCCGTTCTGCTTCACTTTGCATTTTATATTCCCTTGCTCCGTAATATTTATTAGCAACTGTGCAGAACACATCACACAGTTAACTAGTTAAATATCACTTACTTAATTTTTGGAATCAAATTCTTTGAAGTGCATGGAATGTTAAAATGGCTGTAATTAAGAAGATAATAATTAGTATAATCTATCTTAAGCTAAATCAGTTTCCTAGGAAATGTCTGCACATTTACTGGCACAGAATAACCTGTGAGCTGTACCTATTCAGATGCAATTTTCTTTCCAGCCTATTTTCTATGTAACATCCCTTCATAAACTTGTTTGGTCTCTTTGCTGCACCTAGAGGCTCAGCTTACACCGTGGAAATGCTTCATCATGTACTCATAAATCACCCAGGGATGGATTATTCTCACTCACTCACTCACTCACTCACTCACTCACTCACTCACTCACTCACTCACTCACTCACTCACTCACTCACATTGCATTCTGTCCTTCACATGAAGGTACCAGGGCAGGCCAGAGCAATCAATTAAAAAAAAATTATTGATAAAAACAGAATAAAAATTCATTAAAATATAACCACGACCACTGAGCAGGACTACATTTAAAGGTGCCAACAATCAGGGACGATCTGTTAAATCCTGCAGTGAGCAGAGGGTTGGACTTCATGACCTCTGAAGTCCCTTCCAACTCTAATGCTTCTAGCTGTCAGGCAATATAGAAAATACAGAGCTAAAGAAATCAAGGATCAAATTTGGTATAATGTAGCTTCCTATGTCCTATTGAAAATCATGGAGGAACAAAGCATGCCATGCCAAGTATAGGTCAACCCGGTCCCATATCTCTTCTGCTCCACTGTTAAGCATGTGATAACACATCCCAGAATGGCACAGGACAAAGTCAAATGCTCTCAATGTACCTGACAACGCTGCACTGATATCTAACCCTGCACGCTGCCTGTCCTGTCTCATCACTAATAAAATAAAATAAAATACTGGGGATGACAGGCTGTACAAATGATTCTTCCCTGCAATATCAGCCCTCTAAAGGAATAGAGGGAAAAACAAATAACTATGAGACGTGAAAACTTTCAAAGAGAGAAAACAACCCCCACCCTCCAAATGCTTATGAAGAAAATAACTTGCCCAGAATTAAATAAGTAATGATTTTCAACTAGCAATCAACTAGTCAAGCTTTCTGCTAAATCCAGGAGTAAGTTTAACCATTCCATCCGATAGCCACCTAGGCTCTCTTTGAAAAGGAATTCTGTTGAGGGCACACCTATGACTGAGTAAGGCAATATGTGCCAAATGTTCTTGTGGTCCTAGTCATACTTTCAGAAACAAGCAAGTTGCATGTGACATAAAGAATACTAAAAGAGGTCTACTGTATCTTTCTTTTTCCAGCCTTCTCTTTTATAAGCCATACATTCCAAGCTCCTTCAAGTCTTTCTTATAGGCTTTCCTCTCCAGATCTGTTCACATCCAGGCCACCTTCTGAGCAAACTCAATCTTATCAAGGGCCCTTTTATTATATGGTGCTCAGAAATGGACACAATACTCAAAGCATGATTGAGCATGAGTTGAAGAGGGGCTGAAATAATACCTCACCCCGTCTGAATATAGCTCAATTTTGTGTTGGACAATATGCTGTACCACATTAACATTATTGGCTCTCTTTCCTTTTCACATGCCTTATCTCTGGGCAAGGTTTCCCTTACCTTGCACTTCCATCTTGGACTATTTCTACCTGAAAAGAAAATATTAAACAGGAACTACAAAAAACAAAACCAATCCCCAAAATTGAAAATAGAAAATCAGTGTCCTGCTGCATAAAAAGAAGAAAACATTGAATAGGATCTTTGGCCTATATCTCTCAGGGCTGCTAGTTCCTGGGCCCTCATCCTGCAAAAACTCTTGAAAAAGCAGCCCGCAGCACCAGCACAAGCAGCAGCCAACAACACAGGCTCTGACCTCAGCACTGTTCTGGGAAACACACTTTCATCCTCTTCGTTCTTGACATCAATGTCACCTCAAATCTCAAATTTGTCTCCTACTGTGCTGCCGATCCTCCTGGCTTCATCTCATCTCATTCAATTAACTGCATCCCTCTACAGGTTACCCATGGAAATACTGAAATACTGAAAGCACAGGCCAAGGACAGAGATTTTGGGAAACCGAATGATTACTTCCACTCAGGATGATGCAAAACCCACCAGTAAGCAGAGTCTGGGAACATTCATATAGCTAATTACAAATCCATTACACTGCTTGACTTCTTAGCTTGCATTTTACATATTTTTCTATAAGCATAACAGCAGAACATTTTCTTAAACAAAAATCTATTAAGTAAGGAAGTGGAAATCTGAGCAACATTTCACATTATTCCACTTATTAGAATGATGAGGATCTCACTCACAAGCCTAACCCCCCCCCCCCCCGGAAGTTCTTTACTTTATGGCATTAAAGGGACTCTCCAAATGACAAGGGGAAATGCTGGCCTTTTCCAAGAACACCAGCATTTCCCCATTGGTCTGTCGCAAAGGTGTTTTACACCCTTTAGCGGCTTCACAGGGCTCTTTCCAGGGAAATGCAGCTGATCAGTCCGTTGCTGCGTTGGTGTAGGCTGTGTCAAACATGGTCTGAACTGGAAAAAAGTAAAAGTGCTGTTTTTTAAAAAGAAAGTGACAGAAGTTTGGCACTTTCTTCAACCTAGTCTATCAGAGGAATGGCTGGTAGTGCACTGGCATAGAGTCAGGCCTATAATTTAGGCCCAATAATTAGTTGTGTTGGTGGATTACCTAAAATTTGGGGTTCTTTTCTTACAGCTGGATGCTGCCTGTTGCTCAGGATTCCACATGGCTGGTTGTTGTCTGCTAGCCCAGGACTCCATATGAGGGATGTGTGTTTTTTGCATTTGATTCGTATCGAATCGGATTTAAGAAAATTTGTATGCGTTCAAATTGATTCCCTTCGAATGTGGTAGAACTCTATTCGATACGAATGCATCCATACGAATATTCAATACAAATGCATACGTATCCTATATGTATCTGATCTGTATCCCGTGACATATCTGCTCTGAAAGCGTCAAATCTGTCCTGAATCTACTTTGAATCTGCTCTCAAACCACATTGAATGTACTCTGGATCTGCTGCAGATGTGACTGGTGCAGCCGCTTTCCCACTTCACTTGTTTCACGAATGTTCTGAAGCATTCATACAAATGTTCCAAAACATTTGTACGAATACGAATGTTAAAGTATGAATGTTGTAACATTTGATTCGCATATGAATGTCCAAATTCCACCACCACCCCCAACCAAGAATAGTGAGACAATAAACATACAGCTCATTCCCATGAATACTTATTGTTCCTTACTGGTATGTTTAAGATGGCTGGCTTTTAGTGGAAAATGAAAGGCTATTTCAGAATATTTTACTGCATTAAAATATTGAGGTAATAGTGGAAACTGAAAACTGCTGAATAGCTATGTAGTGGGTCAAAGGTGACATTACAAGACAATACCAGCAATCTGAACATGAAAGTTGGGTCAGTCAAAGGATACACAAAGTCTACATTCATTTAAAATGCAATTTCATCAGAAGTGAAAGCTGTGCGACTTCTTGAGTTGAAAGGCCAACTCATAAGTACTAAGTAGAGCATGATGCATAGCTAAAAAGATGTGATTTAATTAGAATACAAAAATTATCTTAAGCCATCAGCTGAGCATTATAGATGATTTCAAGGAGGGCAACTGGTTTTTAGGATTTCCCCCATTCCTTTTGAAAAGCATGGTATTGTACTGAATTGCAAATGTATATGCTTTTTAGCTTCAAAATCTTATTTTTATCTCCCCATTCCAGCTTTCAGAAAACTTATATGCCATCATATAGTAGATGCATACTATATTTCTCAGGAATGAATCCTTATGAGACTGGAAAATTCCAGGTCATTGCTGGATTCCATCCCAATTGTAACTCAACTTCTAGGTAACTTAAATCACCTTGTTGGAGAGTGGATGCAGTGGCTTTTGGCTAACAGATTACCTATTTCTGTTGACAAGACCACTACCATTTTGGACCAGTAGATTGCTTTATAGCTCAGTTGCTCAGAGATGAATGAGACTATAACAATCTGTGCTCTATGTATAAAGCTATTGCACTTTAATATTTATTTAGTAGCTTGACCTTTCAAGATTATATCCCTCTTCAATATACAGAATATATATAGGAAAAATAGTGAGATAAATGGAAAATGTCATGTTAAAACAGCAATTCAATTTAAGCATCAAAAGTGATATATTGAAATGAAAATGAACCTCTAATTAGCAGTAGGGGTTCAGTTATATTTAATGGACCAACCTCAAATTAACCTGCAAAAAACAACTGTTACTGTAAAAAGTCCGTTCAAGGGAACCAATCTAAAACAAATAAGGGGATTAAGAAGGAAATTCTTTTTATATTGACACACCAATTATTACCCACAACCATGCCAATATGAGGTGATTTGTATATTGCAATTATAAAAAGATAAAAGGGAGAAAAATAAGGAAGCAATGGATTTGTAACTAAAAAGGATACTAAAGGGTTTGAGTGCCCTCGGCAAACTAAACCATTTTGTTTCCCCAAGCGACTTATTTAGAAAGGTGGGACTGTGTGTCCCATGCTAAGAATTCTTCCCACATTTTTAGTACAGAATTCAGACTTGTATTCCTGTTTAATTAATATATTACACCAAAAATAAAACTGCTCACTCCTGTCCATGTGGTATTCTTTAAATCTTTGTGTCTTATGCTGGCCTCCTCCCTGCATGCAGGGGCCTTACAGGTGACAAGTCAAGCAGGTTTATATCAGTGTGTACTGTGATTCCTGTAATTTGTTTCCAAGTTATTTACGGCTTTAAAGGTGAACACCAGGACATGGAGCAAGGCCTGAGGCATACAGCCGGAACAAAAAATAGAGGTTCTCCACAAGGATCTGCATTATACAGTAAGCCATCTTAATGGACCATCTTCAAAAATAATTCTACACAGAGAATCTTTCAGTTGCCTGGTCCAGTGGACAGTAATGTACACTTTTCTCTAGAGAGAACTGGATGCCCTAAATTAGAACATCTTGTTTCTTAAATCCAGGCTCCATCACAACAGGACTTTCTCAATCCTTCTCATGGTACATCTGTCTATACATCTTGACCGCATATAAACTCCACTGTAATAAAAAAACGGGTGAAGTTAAATAGGTCTGTTGGTAGGTCTGTTGGTTGTTCTCAGTCTTGTGCAGTAGAAGTTAATTCTGATTTGGTTTTGTTCCCTCAGTTACAGAATACTATAAGAGATAGGAGCTTCATTCAGACTCAAGCTGCTGATTCATCTAGGTCAGTTATCGTGACCAACAGCAATTCTTTCATATTTTACAGGTATCAAGGACTGAACCTAGGAATTTGTGCATAGACATACAGTATGTTCTATTTTTGAGTGCGAGCTTTATTTTTTACCCCTACTTCTTGAATCTGTAAACTTACAAATGACAGGGTGTTGTATTTGATTCAAACATCTTTGAAGATCAATTGAACAGACTTTGTTCACAAGGTTCATGAGAACACTCTTTGTCCAAATTGTTTTTTGAACAGGCAGGTTGTTAGGCTTAAAACTCAAACCTATCCAACACCCTATTTGATTTGAACAGCTTCAACCCTTGAACCAGTTTGGTGCATCTCTAGCATAAACACCTACTTACCGTAATTAAAATTGTATTATACTGTTTCTGGCTTATTTGTTTGTAAAACATTGTCCAGATAAACACACATTACTAAATTCTACAGGCTTATATAAAGGAAAACGACCAAAGTAAAGGAAATAAGAAAAATAAAATGAGAGCAGCAATCATTTTAGAAAACGAGACAGTTTTATTCACATGTGACATTTTAGAGGGATTGCCTCTGGGTTACTTGGACTCAATGATAATCCTTAGATTCTCAAACTGGAACCATGTGCTTCTTCCAAGCCTCAGGTGCTGCTTCATTGTTTTAAATGGAGACAGCAAGACATTTAACACAACGTCCCCTATAGCTTTCTGGGAGCTCACAAGGGTTTTGTTTGCCCTGTAGCAGAAGGAGGCTGGATGAAATCTAGCCTAAATGTCACATTCAAATAGGAACGCAAACTCTTTCAGAAAGAAGTCTAATGCAGATATTACAGCATTATTACAGTCACAAGCAACTTATCTGAAGGTTGATAAACTAGAAACTAGAAGCCTACAGCTAAATAACTACATGTTTTTAAATTAATATGTAAAATTCAAACTCTGAATCTTCTGTTTCTCAAGCCCTGCTTCTACTTAAATAATCAGGTCATAAAGCTGTATAATGGAATAAACCATAGTTAGTAGAATTTTCTTTTCTGTAGCAAACTTAGAGATATGCTATGCCTATCGTGACTCCTATTTTCCATTTTCTCCCAGGGTTACAGTCACAAAACTTGCCGGCATCTCATACTACCATCATTCTGAAAACGGCATACAATCTCTGCTGTCCCTAGGCTCTAAAAGAATTTTTTTTGCCTCCTTCTTGACCTCTCCTCTCCATTTATCATCTTTTCAATTCCTTATTTTTCAGCCACCGCCTGTTCTTTTTTGTTTCCTTACACGATCTCATCTCCAGCACAGCCTCATGAATTAGATGTCTCACAATATTTTTATCTGCCCTTTACCTGCAAATCTCTTTAATACAATCTTTCATTGTGCCTTAGTAACCTGAACAAATTTGTTACCTCAGCCTTTCAAGAGAAAGAAATACCAGAAAGTGAAAGATATAGGAAGGAGGATGCTGCCCTGCTTGTGGGCTTCCTATGCTACTATGGTAACTTCCGTGCAACGTGCATTGGCTTGCACTGTAGAAGCCAGTTTCAGCCTTTAGCTTCTGAATGTTTTGGTACAACCAGGAGGGCCTCATCTACAAATCTTAAAAAAACAGACAGGTTTTGGTATGGGAGAAGACGTTCTTTTATATTTTTGAGGCCCAAACTGTTTTAAGGCTTTACAGGGTAAAGTTAACACTTTGAATTGCCAGGTTGGCATTCAGAAACAGTACCACCAAAGCAGTGGGCTAGTTGACAGGCATCTCCAAAGTCTACTGGTTGAAAGGAAGAGCAGAAGGAGTGATGGCTTTAATATATCTAGCTCTCCTTCTCTTAATCTGACTCTTCTGCCCCCTAGAGCTGTATCTCCCCCTGATCATCCCCACTGCAATGGCAGCCTTCTGTGACAATATCCTCCTCCTTTGCCTACCTTGACACATTATTCCTTCTTCCTTCCAAGACAGGACACTACACAAATAAATAAGCCAAAAGAATATCATATAGCAGGCAAGCTAAAATCATCCAAATTGTAATAAACAATCACACCCAACCCACAAAAGTGCAAGGTCTGGATCAAAAAGTGTGGCCCTCATCCTCGCTTTCCGCAAACCTAGCAACCATGTCAGTGACAGGGCAGCTGCCACAAGCAACAAGCCTATACAGACCTGCAGTGCCAATAGTTTTTATTAATGGTTCTAGCTAACTTGGGTCAGCCCTACAAGCAGGGATGTGCACAAATATTCAAAATTCAATCAAATTTGTTCAAATTTTGACATCTGAATTTGTATGGAATGTTTATAAATTTGAATGTAAACATTCGAACAAATTTTGAATTTTCTAATCTATTCATTCAAATTATTCACACATTGGTATGTATACACAATGCGTACTTGCCCATACGCATCGTTCCCGCATCCGTACGCGTTTGTACGGATTCATATGGGATGAATGCAGGATGCATATGGATGTGTGGGATGTGTAACAATGTGAATGGGCACATACGAATGTTGTCGACACTCGTAAGTGCAAATTAAAATTGAAAATTCAAATGAATAGATTCAAATTTGCTTAATTTGAATAGAATTTGGGTAAATTCAAATTTTAAAGATTTGAGTCAGAACCTGAAAATTGCATTCGTGCACACCCCTACCTACATGGCACAAACACTACAAGAGTCCCACTGGTAGACCTTGACATTAGAAACTCCAGCAACAGCAGCAACAGGCAGAAGCTCCACCAGTCAGGCCTCAGTCTCTCACTCTGGGAGTGTTTGAAACAAAAGGGGGGGGGGTTCTGACAGAATCATGGCCTCAGGCAGTGAGCCACTATTGGCCTGAAGAGCCAGCAGCTGTTATTTAAGTGCTCAGTTTCAGAGGACCAGCAAACAGTCAATGTTAATGTCAATTAAAAAAAAAAATACACCGTAAGGTTTAACTGAATACTGGTTTCAAAAAATTAGTACAAAACAAGTTGTATTAGTATAAGTATACAAAAGAACAAGATTTAATCAAATATCAGGATAGCTTTTGCAAAAGAAAATAATGTCTCAAAATGAGTTTTTAATATTTAAAAAAACATGTAGGTGGTGTGTTTCAAGAGACATTGTGTACTTGGATTTCAAGAAGCTTTTAATAAATTTTTTATTACAGACCGTTCAATGAACTTAGCAGTCATGAGATAAGGGAATAGGGCCTTATAGATGACCTAGAAACTGCAACTACAAGAAAATGTTGCGCCTAAGCTGCTATCCGAAACATCACACTAAACCCATGTAACACTGATTTGCAGTGAACACCACATTTCCAGACTGATATTAAAGCTGTGATCAGACAAAGTGGAAAAAGCTTCTCTGAGGCAGCTCAGAGAAGTCTTCGAAGTAGGATTGTTTACACATCAGTCTTCTCTTCCTCTTCTGGAAAAGAGGCTTGGGAACCTGAGTGTCACACACTGTGTCTCTGAGGCACCCCCTTTGTCCTATCTGAACACAAGGCACGTTTCCATGGTCTCTTTTTGTCTCCCTTTTGTCTCTCCATCGCAACGGACTTTAAAAATGTGCGTTCTATTCCGCAATAAGCATCCCCATGAGGTTCGGCAAAATGCTCATTTAAAACATACCTTCTGTCCCCATGGAAGCTGCTTTTTCTTTGTCCGCATCTTTTTCTCCCCGCCCCCTCTCTGGTTGATGGGGTGCCGGCATGACGTTGCCATGCCTTGTCCCATCCACTGGTGAAATGGAGGTGAGGGCTGCTCCTTGGAGGAGATCCGGAAGGCAGCCATGCCGGCCGCCGCCACCACCTTCCCTGTCATGGCACTCCCTGACCAGAAAAATAAGTAATTGGCTGATTGTGTACATGAGTGCTGTAGCCCTCTTTCATTGACACAGAATCAGGGCAGGGGGTTGGAGTGGGATTCCGCCTGCAAGAGGATGAGAAGTGGCCACCCAACCCTGCCTTGCCCTCACTGCTGATGTTGCCACTACTGCCCTGTACCCCCTTTGAGGGCCGCTCCTTGGAGGAGTTCTGGATGGCGGCCACACCAGCTGCCACCACCGCTTTCCCCGTCATGGCATTCCCTGGCCAGAAAAATAACTAATGGGCTGATTGTGCGCACGAGCGCTGCAGCCCTCTTTTGTTCACACGGAATCGAGGCGGGGGGTTGGAGTGGGAATTGCGGACCTCGGCAGGGTGGCCCTGGTGGAGGTGAACGTCGTTGCCCCATTTACAGTGACCTTGATATGTATTTGGCCCTTTTGATTTGGACTAACTGCCTGGGGCATGAAAGTGTGCTGCAGGATTGCTGGCCACTTCTCGTCCTCCTGCGGATGCAAGAATTGCAGGCAAAGGGGAAACCCCGGCCTGCTAATACCGTGGCTGGCAATCCCCACCCCCAACACCCCGGGAGCATCTCCATGTCGATGTTATCAGGAAAACCCGCCGCTTCCAGAAAAGTTTGGAGGTAGTCTTGTTTAAAGGGAGGTTTTTCTGCCACAGATTTTCTTTCTTTGTGGTTCTGGAAGCCCAGAGTTAAGCTCTGCATGAAGGCGCTCCGAGGCAAAAGAAGCTTTTTAACAGACTTTTCTTTGCATGTAGACGGGGCCACAGTCAAAGTCTGCAGCCTAAGTGCTTAAAGTAGCAGGTCTCTTAATATCATTATGCCCAAGCTTTAGGATGTGTTTGGAAAGGTATTCTTTCTGTCTCAGCACTACAAGACACATCAAACATATAGATGGAGAGAGGCTTTACCAGCCATAGAAGGCCTGATGCTCTGATACCAACTACAGTATGGTAAGATTCTAGTATCAGGTATCTAGTACCTGATTGTTTACTCTGAACTTTGAAGTAATGTTGATTCTGTACCTTAGTACTACATTTAAAGCAATGCTTTAAGATTATAATTGCCCACAGCAGCCCTGAGCACCAGTCAAAGGGCAGCGGCCTAAGTCCTGGAGATCCATCTTACCGATGTGTGGAAATATCCTTGCAACTTGCTAGCAACATCTGGGAGTTTACTGTATATATGGGGGGGGGGAAGAGGAGGTATACATGCTGGAAATCCAAAATACCTGCTGTGAGCTGAAATCACCAGACCTTATGGTGAGCAATTCCATGCTGGGGGAGACCCATTGTGTCTGGAGGACCACATAAAGGGACACCCCAGGATTTCTTTAAAGATCCTGTGTTTTCTTCAGTATATAGAGGCAGCTTAAGGGTACTGAAGTAAATGGGTAGTCCAGTGGTAATAGCTGGAAAATATTAGGAGTGAATGCAAGAAAAATGTTATGTGGTCAACAGGACTAACTGTATAGCGCCAATGATCTAAGAAAATTAAGTCCTTTTATGTAATCAGTATATGTGGCTTCATAGCCTTTGCTGGCCCCTATCAAGTACAATGCGAAGTAGGTCTTCTGATGAATACCACTGGCACATATTTGCTGCATTCCTCTCAAATGCTAATAACATATTTCCTGCCATGTAAGATGCACTGGCATCTAAAAGTTATATATAATTTGCCAAGGAATATTTATGAAAGCTAAGTTAAAAAATATGATGCAGAATGATATCAAGAGAAGCCATTTTGTAAAAAAAAAATGGCATCTTTTATAGCAAAAAATACAGTATTATGTATAATGGGGGGAAAAGGAAAGAAAACACTATTCAGAATCTTAAACATTCCATGTCAATGTGTGCACAAGACAATGAGCTTACTTATAAGAAGGAAGAATCTACACCCCCACCAACACCTTAGACAGTGTCGTGCCATTCAGTACGTCCACAGAAGGTTGGGGAATTGATATGATTCCAGCCTCTCTGTGTTATTTCAAAAGTTCTTCCTGTTGACAGTGCTCAAGGAGGAACAACAAAAATTAATCTTGACAAGCTTAATACACTATTCACTTCTATGAATGTTTTATATGGTTTGCCAGGGGATGTCATATAGACTAAATTCCCTAAGCCAAACAAATGGAGCCTGAACAGAAATACTGATTTTGAAAGTTCCCCTCTGGAGTCAGAAACACTATTGGCTCTTGTGTTTTATCAGATTTTAAACTATTTCAGCAGGTTTTCAATTACTTTAGTCCAATCAACAAGACCCAATGGACATATTCTTACCACATATGATACAGACAAAACATTATGGTGAGTAAACTGTGGATGTCTACAGGCTTTTGTTAACGGAATAAATTTTGCTTGTGTCCTGTCCTTTTCTCCTTTTTTCTGTCCTGAGGACTGAGGGTGAGTAAAATATCATGAAATACACATAATACAAAAAAACTCAGTTTACATTTAATTATATACGGATAAAAGACATTTATAACAGCTTCTTAAAATGTTGCCATTAGGAAACAATCTATCTGGCTGTGGAAACTGTAGTCTCAGAAGGATTAATGGAAAGGCATTTTCTGAGAATGTGCACAATATTCTGCCTTATGGCACAGAGTTTGCTGCAGGCCAACTTTATAAGTGAATTTTGTTTTGAGATTTCATTACTCTTTTTCTGTTAATCATTTCTGAAGTTTCCCTATATAACTGCACACTCAGCAAAGAGTTCAAAGGGGGCATCATTGAACCCCAAAGTGACATAACACTGATTGAACTTTATAACAGTGACAAATAGATTTGATTTCCCAGTAACGTTTCCAGAAGAAGCAAGTTCTAACTTGTTTCCATATCACATCTTCTCTGAAGGTGTAGCTCCTTCAGCACCTCTGGCAACCCTGACAAGGGAAACTGCAACTGCTTTGCTGTGTCCAACATGAAACAAGGACTCCTGGGAAACCAGATGAAGGAAACATTGTCAGTCTGCCAATAACATGATGTTGAAACACCCAGGAAAGGGACAGGGGTTTCAGATTTCTCAGGGAGGAAGAGCCAACACAGTGATAACTGATGATGTGCATCAGATGTATTTCACTCAACCCCATCCCGTATGATCTGTGACAGACACCTCTACTTGTACTTCCAAAGCATTGGCACTTTGCAAGACTGCTCAGACGTAAAACGGAAAATATGGCTCTCATCTGTAGCAGTTTTGGGGCTGTTATGCCATGTTCCAGTTTTCTCCTTCTGAGAAGCTAAGCTTTTGGATACAGCTGTGATATCTATCTTCAGAGGTCTTTGCTCTTGGTCGAGCCAAGGGTGACTGGAAATACGACTGCTTCTTACACATGCATGAGCCAGTTTGGTCTAGTGGCTAGGGAGCCGGGTTCGATTCCTCCCTCCCCTATGAAGCCAGCTGGGTGACCTTGGGCTAGTCACAGCTCTCTTCTGAGCTCTCACAGCCTCACCTACCTCACAGGGTGTTGTGTTGTGGAGAGAAGAATAGAAAAGCTTTGTCAGCTGCTTTGCATCCCCTTAAATGGGTGAGAAAAGCGGGGTAGATAAACCAACTCTTCTTGTTCTCTAAAGGAATATTTTAGACCAGAGGGTCTCAAAATGCAGCCCTCCAAATGGGCCTGGCCACCAACACCCAGCATTCATTCGGTATCAATGTACTTTCACATTCTGATTTTACTGTTTCAAAATGTGTGTGTGTGTTTGTGTGTGTGTGTAATATTTATTGTGATGGCTTTAACAGATTATTCAGCACCTTGGAAAGTTCCAGGAGTGTAAATCGATAAATTAAATATTGATCTATAAAGAGAATATGCTCCAAAGCTGCATGTGTGATGCTCCTTCTTTGGCTGAGGAGTGTCAGACTCAGCTTAAGCCCATTCAGAGACACAGGCAATCTTAACACACTCTTCAGCTTTGTTTGATAACTGAATGCAAGATCATAGGTGAGCATAAGGTATAAAGAAGCATTCTAATCCCACTGCATTCCCAGTGAGCTCACCACAGCCCAATCTGCAGTTCTCAAACCAACCCTCACTTTCCCAGACAGCTTATGATCATACCAGAGTTAAACACCACCAAGAGGAGAAATGGGATCAGCGAGGAAGGCCAACAAGCATATGTCAGACTTGCCAACATAAAAAGATGAAGTACAAAGGCTTTACTTTCTGCACGCCTGTCCTACAGGTTAGTGAAAGCCAGGCTGATTGCAAACCTTTTTTGGAGGAATGTTAGTGCAAAAAGAAGTTCCTGTTCTCACTTGCTCTGGAGATTCTACGGAGCGATCTGCCACTAACTTTGAAGATCCTCTTGAGTCTTTGACAGCTACATTGCCCTCGCAATGGGTTTTCTTCAGAACCTGCGCTAATCTCTGAAGGCAACTTTGGAGGGACTTTGGAACTGGCTTCAGAGGGACTTCAAATTCTTGAGTTTGCCCTCCCCCCCGGTGCCTCTCCCCCTGAGACTCCTCTAGAACCCATTGCCGAATTGTAGTGGAAACAGGCTCCCTATAATCCAGATTTGATGACTGAAGGCCCCATTGTAGACCCCTTTAATGGGGTCTACAGGAAATCTGGATTATAGGTCCTGAAGGACCCATATGATCTGGATTTCCCTAACTGTGGTGGAAACAGATGTGTCTCTAATGGGGTCTGTAGTGGAAGTGGGGTCATCTGGCTCTCAGCCAAATGGGTCCTTAATGGGTGCTTCAATGGGTACTAAGTGCTACTGGAAAAACACCCTGGGTTTACTGGAAACTAGTCAAGCATATGAAAAACAACTAAAGGAAGTTCATGGGTGCTTGGCTGACTTCTGGTAGACCCATGAAAGTTGCTGGCAGACACTGAGGTAACCCTGTGACTACTCCTCATGTCTAGTGAGGGACAGCAAGAGGTGCCACTGGAATACTGTTTAGGTCCCACATTGTCTCTTGCTATCTGGAAGCAATCCAAGACTAAAATGCATGAAAAAGCTGTTTATTAACCCTTCTTGTATCACAGCTATCTTGATGAAAAACTTCACTTTTATTTTTGAAATAACCATGCCACTATACACCACTGTAGCCACTGGTGACACTTTAGATTTCTTATACATTGTAGTTTGCTCGAGGGGGCAGCCCTTCATTGGCTGGGCACCCTCCTGGTCTCAACTGGCCATCTGAGCATGTGTGGGTGCCCAGCCAATGAGGGGCCGCCCCGTCGAGCACGCTCAGAACAGCCCGGCCTAGTCTACACAGAATCGGGCTAGCAGGAGAAGGTAAGCCCCACTCACACACGCATGAGACCCTGGGGATGGGTTGGGGGCTTTTGGCTGGTGTTCCTGCCCACCCCCGGAGTCCGATCTGGGGTTCGGGAGCAAGCAGGAAGGCAAGGAAAGAAGGTACCCGGGCTGCCCAGACTGGGTCCATAGGAGCCAATGGGAGCAGCCCGGGGGAGGGTCTTCCCCCCCCCGAACGGGTTGAGAACACTTTCCTGTTCGCACTGGCAGCTAAGGCAACTGCTCTCAAAGAGTTCCTTACTTGCCCTCACGCGAACGGGAAAGCGTTCTCAACCCGTTCGGGGGGAAGCATTCCGAGGCGTCTTCGCCTTGGTGTGAAAAGGCCTCTTGTACTCAACAACAGAACTGTAAAGAAGTTTAAAGAAGATAACAGAATCCTTTAATCTATAGAACAATTCTTAAATAGTAAACTGCATACAATCATTTGGGAGTGCATCACTTCAGCTCAACGAGAGCCAAGCTTCGCTGAACCTTCACATGCAATGAAATTTCAAATACTGTTGACCAAAAGAAGCAAAGAAAGCAAGTTTTCAGTATACATTTGAATTTAAAATGGAAGAATTAATATGCATAAAGATTTTGGCCTACTCCATGCCTGCTTACAGGAAATGTCCATTTGAATCTGAATTTAGCTGCAAGGGAGGCAGAATCACAGAAGCTCTCACAGAAGTTGGGGAGGGGAACAGAATAAAAGCTGTAGAATTACCAGACCTTTAGATGTGGAAAGAAGGTACTTTTTAAGTAAGTCATAACTGCTTGAAAGATTTATGGTGCTGTTTCACTGCACTTAATTTCTGGACACTGAATAAACATCCAGTGTAAACTATGATTCATAAAACACTGAACATGAAAGACTGAAAGGGAGAACAAAGCTAGTATTTGAATTCTGTGGAGCTTCTTGGGCCAAATATATTCTTCTTCTTCTTCTGAGTATTTACCAACTTTTGCGGTTAGTCAAGCAAATACGCATGGACAAAAAATGAATATCATATTTCATCCATTCATTTTAGAGTGTTTTGGGCACATCATGAATATTGATAAACCACATTTTTAAAATTAAATGTAGTATATAATCTGTGCATTTTGAAAACATTTTGCAAGGTTTTTGAGCTAAACTTTGATAAATGAAGATAGCACTTTTGAATTTTACTCTTCTAAATTTTCATTCATCTTGCTAGCTGTGGCTGCATTTTTAAGGCAGGATCTAGCTTAAGGCAGTTTGGAAGAAATGGCTCATCATCATATCTTATGAAGTCAGAGACAGCTGGGTAATTTGACCCATACCCTACCTCAGAAGACACCTTACCACAGCCACACTGTCATGCATTTTATGAATGCAGTTTTGTTTTGTTTTTTAAATATGCCATTACTAACATTAAAATGTTTTTACTTCTCTTCCCAAACAGTGATGGGGCTCATAATGTGAAATGGTCTGTGCTTCCCCTGAGGTCTTGACCATCACTGATGGAAAAGGGAGGGAAAAGCAAGGTAAATACATGTGAACAACCATGACATGATTTTGGGTGCCAGTTCTCTAGCAGTGATGGCTCCTTCTCCTAGCCCAGTCAGTTCCACCACTTGCTGCCATACAAGAGCAGAGATTTAGTTGTTCCCTAAGCATTATTAATTGACCACTGCATACAGATTAACTGTCCTCCTGCAACAGCTACATTTATAATATTCCCAACCAGATTTTTAACTTGTTTATTCTTACCCTGTTCTCCCAAAGCATTGATGTAAGGAACATTAGGACCGCACTATCAGACCTCTCAAGAAGATCTCAAATAACAAAATGTGAACTAATACATCTGCTATGTATGTGCCCAGTAAAAAAACTCATATTTGTCTCACTTTGATGACATCCCATAAGAACATAAAAGAATCCTGCTGGATCTGGCCACACAATTGTACACCATATTTCAAATGTGGCCTTACCATCGATTTATAAAGAGCCGTAAGGCTATGAAAAGCAAATCTAAATGTTCCAGAAACAGCCAGAGAAATGGAAAGCAAACATAGCATCTAAAGAGGAAAGAACTCTGTAAAGTTTGAAGGACAGACTAGTTAGTCATTTGTTCAAAATACACGAGGAAACAAATCACTTGCCCCTATGTTTGGCAATGTTAATATGGAAATAAGAATGTGTTGGAGCTCTCCCCCAGGCCAGGCCTTTTCTCTGAAATGTTAGTACAGGGGTTCTGGGGCTTTCATGGAAAGGTCGGCATTGTTCAGGAACATCCGGAAAGCTACAGTGCATTAATCCTTAATATTAAGACCTAGAAGGCTCCACTAATTTAGGTATTATTTAATTTCCCAAAATTTATCACATGCCACTATCTTTTTTGCAGAGCAAATTGTTTATTAGAATCATACTATCAGATGCTATTCAAAATAGTAATTTAGAAGAAGAAAACAAGAAAGGATTTCAGCATAGGTAGTAGTATTTATTTCAGGGATTTAGCTGAAGCCATAAGATTTACAATGGCACCTCCAGCTTCGCAGCTGTATCATTTGGCATCTGTGTAGCTTGAGAAAGTCAATCATCATCATCACGTTCTTTTGCTTTCAGTGAGGAGAACCATTAACCTGTTTACTGCTATCAAGAAAGAACATTGTAATAACTGGCTATTTATTACAATGACATTTTGGATCTTAAATAAAAAGATGGAAAGTAAAGTATGACTAATAATTGCAGGAGCCACAGCAGCCACAGTTTCTAGGCTCTATAACTCACCGTGTAGAGGTCACAATTTTTACTGTATCTTTATGTCAAGCGTAACCACTGTGAGAATCTCTAAACTATGAAATAGAATTCAATGAAGGAAACAAAAACAACAAAAACAAAACATAACAGCTCCAGCAACTTTTTCTAACATGAAGAGACTTGGGATTCATTCAGACATAACAAATGGGGTGCTTCAGAAGTTCCTCAGAGACGGTATTGGTTAGTCCTTGTGTTCCCAAGCATTCTCTTAGCTTGCCTTTTCTAGAACATAACGTTTAGGGAAGGGGGGAGGGGCAGACTGGTGTGTGAACAATCTCACCTTGAAAGCTTCTCTAAACCACCTCAGAGATCTTTTTTTTTTGTTTTTGTTTTTTTGCCGTGTCTGATGTATGGGTTTTACAGTGTGTGCATACATTACACTATGTATGAAGTAATACAAGCAATTATTGCAGCTTGTTGCATAGAAGCTATTATATGCACTTGTCCATCTAAGAAGGGAGAGACAGCAGCAATCAGGACACAGCAGTTGGGCAATGGAGGACAATGTGCCCTTCTGGGAGGCCTCTGAGGATGGGACTATTATCTTTGGATTTGTCAGCCTTTCCAAAATGACGTAAGAGTTCTGGAAGTTAGTAAAGTTCAGAAACTATGGTTGCAGAGGATGAAGGAGCAACATATTTTCCAACACCTGTATTCCTCCATACACTGGTGAACAACAGGAAACAAACAAACAAACAATAAAAGTTCCTGATTTGACAAAGAAGTTTGTTCCTCCAGGCTCCCAAAATCAAAGTCAGGAAATTATGGGAAGTTGAGGATAGGGATGTGCACAATTTTTGTGTCTGTATTCACTTTGTATTGAAGGGAAGGCAAATTTCCTTTGCATTCATGCAAATAGAGCTACTTTGAATGTGGTAGGATTGGAATCTGCTGCAAATGCTCTGCAAATACCCTTTGAATCCTCTTTGAAACCCTGTCACCAGCTGCACCTTTGAATCTCCACTGCATCTGTTTCAAATCCACTTCGAATCCACCTTGAATCAGCTTTGCATCTGCCTTGAATCCACTGCAGATGTGACTGGGCAGCTGTTTTGCTGCCTCCCTACCTTGACAAACATAACAAAGCATCAAAAGAATGCAGAAAAGCATTCACTTTCCATTCAAAGGTCAGTCTTTAAACATAGCCAATATTAAACTTGAAGGTGAATATTCAAATTCGTATGGACTGTAAACCTGGGAAATAATTCATGCACATCCCTAATCAGAGATGTTAAAGCTGTGTCCTCCAGCTATTTTTTAACTGCAACTCCCATCAGCCCCAACAAGACTGGGCAAAGGCAAAGAATGATGGGTGCTGTAGTTTAGTAACATCTGGAATACCCCTGATTTAAGTACTCCATTAAAAAAAATAAAAAGAACTACAAGACACAGTCTGATCCTTCTCACAATCCTGAAGAACAGGATTTATTTATTTACAAGAAGAAAAAATACAGCTGTGGTTTCTGGGCACATCCTGATCTAAAAATATGGCCTTTATGAAGAAACAAGCATCTTGGGATGTAGATTTAAATAAATAATGTATTGCTACTGGATTTCATAGAGTTACATCCTGTAAGGATAAGCCATCTGTTCACTGTTAGCAGAAGCAGAAGGGTTACTCTGCGTGCTTGTACAGTAGACAGCCTGCAAGTAGGCAGTTAAGCTGATACCATTTCAAAAGAAGTGACAGACATGTCAGGCTTTCATTTAAAATCAGTTGGCTGCAGAACTGAGTACCGTATTTATCTGAAAAAGAAACAGAATGGGAAAGAGTAATCACGGCAGTCCTTCCCAAAGACATGGGCTTTCATTGGGGGCCAACAAGTGAGTAAAATCTTGATAAAAACTGAAGATTCAAGCTGGATTTTTTTCCTGCCCATCTAAAGGTTTCACTAAAGGTGTGTGCCCAAGGGAGGAAGTAAGTTCTCTGGAGCAGTTTCTGGCCAGACTGTTTTAAGGAACAGAAGCAGTATGAAACAAAGCAGTCTAACATGAAAAAACAGGGTACATTTTCTAGATTTTTAAATGAATTTATTTATTAAAACAATTTAAGCTCAGTTATTTCACTCAGACCTGGATCAGGGTGCAAACTCTGGAGAAAAATCTTTAAAGGAACTTCTGGATAATCAGTGGAGACAAACTGGCATAAGGTTTGCATCTATAGAAAAATTAAGGCAAGTACAGTTGGACCTCCATATCCACTGATTTAGCAACCACTGCTTCAGTTAACCAAGCTTGCTGGATCACAGCATTGCCATAAGGGAGCCATAATGGAGAAGCAGAGCGTTGGAATAGTCTCTCTTCCCAAAATGTAAGGGGGCGTGTGGGAGGAGTCTGGTAGTGTCGCATGCCTATTCCAATGCTCTCCAGAGGCCGAAATCGGCCTTCTGGAGGTCAGAAAAGCACTTCTGTTTTCTGGAGTTGCACAACCCCAGAAACAGAAGGCCTGTTTGTGATTATCCAGTTTCAGGTAACCATGGTAGGAGCTGGAATGTATCCCCAGCAGATACGGGGGTCTAACTGTATATTGATCTCTCTTTTAATTATTAAATATGAATTTTTTCAAAGGAATAGTAAAATATCCACATAGGCTATGCTAAACAACTCTGCATCCAGAATATTTATATTATTTCAACAAGCTTTAACAAAATGTAACAACATTGATTTAGACAACTGGTTTTTCTCCCAAGCCTATACTAAATCTGCCTAAGGATGTTGCTTCCTGACAAAATTTGTTCTGACAGGTGTTTAACTTTTAACAGTACTAAACCTGCTCCATTGTCAAGAAGTAAAACAGACTTGGACAGACTCGATGCAACTTCATTCAAGATATCTGATAGTGTTAAAATTCCTAATCTAAACAACATATTACAGCATAATGTTATTGACTGAAGGCCAATTAGAAAAAATATTCATGTCAGATGTTTTGTTCCTATATGGATCAAATTAGACCTGACATGGGGTGTTTTTCCATTGTCACTAGAAGTACCCATTAAGTACTCATTAATGGGTACAAAAATGCCATTTCGTACTCATTAATGGGTACTTAATGGGTACTTTTAGTGACAGTGGAAAAACACCCAAGGTATTTGTAACTCTGAATTGTTCTTTTTCTGCTCAGTTCTGTGATTTTGTAAAAAACCTCCAACATCCCTATATGTGTCTAGATATAAGGGGAAGTGTCAAGATGCCTCCAACCACAGTTTAAAAACTGTGATTTTCCTGGGAATGTATTGGCAACCCAAATGTATTTCTGAGATTGTTCACCCAAAATGTGCTATATTGACATGAATGAAAATCCAGTTCTGTTACCAGGTTTTTCTATCATGCTAGATTGCTCACTTTGTGTGCCATTTCCTCATGTAACACTTGCTCTTTCAAAAGTACCAGAGTCTAAAAAGTGTGTGAAAACAAGCAAACAAAGGGAAGTTAGTGGGAGTTTCCTGTATACAGGTACTTTTGCAAGAGCAACAATTTTGCAAGGGAATGACAGATATGGTTAAGCTATTGCCTTTTGCTGATGAAAGGGGCAGCAATTTCCTCTCACTGTCTGGAGACATCCTAAAACTAGTAGCAGCATCAACGACACAGGCAGTGCTTGGAACTTCAGAAGCATAAAATGAGGAAACACGCAGCGATAGAGTAACTAGTGTCCTTGCCAACATGATGACAATCACCAAATGAGAAAATTTTAAAAGACTGATCTAGCATTAAGTGTTAACGTGCTCCCAGTTATTCCACTCTTTTATAGTAGTTACTGTCCTTTTTTTTTTTTAGAATGGGACAGAATGTTTCGCATGGTACATTAAAGTCAAAACAGGTACAAGTTCATTGAAGACAGAAGAAACTTCAGCCTCAACTGGCCTGCTCAGTGTGCTCTCACCCACCCCATGATCCAACTGCATCAGCCCCAGAGTAGCTCCACCCAAGTAGTTGTAAACAAGTTGAAAATGGCCTGTGTGTCCTATCAGTCCTAAAATGGACTATTGTGTTGTTCTGCAGTGAGGGCCCTTGTGGTGAAGCCTGTGCAGGAAGAACAATTTTGATGTGAAAAATAACAAAGGAGAAAAAGTTAAATGGTCTCTTCCTAGGCCAGTTTGGTCTAGTGGCTAAGGAGCCAGACTCTTATCTGGGAATACTGAGTTTGATTCCACCTTCCTTCACAAAGCTAGCTGGGTGACCTTTGGTGAGTCACAGCTCACTTCTGAGCTCTCATAGCCCCACCTACCTCACAGGGTGCTCTGTTGGGGAGAAGAATAGAAAGCATTGTCAGCCTCTTTGAGTCCCCTTAAATGGGTGAGAAAAATGGGATAAAAAGGCCAACTCTTCTTCACATGTAGCTTTCTGTGCTATTATATTTTAAAATACAGACTGAAGAAAGAGTCACTGGACCTCTTATAGTAATGCCAGCCTGCCTCTATGCAGGTTGAAGGCAATGGTTTCTTTGAGCACATGAACTCTACTAATGAACAAATTCTAAAAGTTAAGTACATCATCAAAAGGAAATTGAGTGTGAATCTGCAAGGATAATGCTGCAGCTTTTCCCCGGCAATTACTTTTTAATCACAATTTTCTTTACCTTCCATGTGTTCCGCTTGGATTCTTATTATGGCAACATCTATCTCTGTTTTTAAAGCCCTGCATTCCTTCAGGTCACACATAAATGAGTAGTTTTTAAAAAGAAAGTGTGAAAAAGAATACAAAAGCCTAACTTGGCTGCAAGTTTATCAACCCAATTGCAGCATCTGATGGGCATTCAAAATGGAGAAATCTCTAGAGAATGGATGCATGGACAGACAATCCTTCAGTTATAAGCACACGCATTTTCCACTATACCTTGTTCCTTTTAAATAACAGTGGCAAATATGCTATGCACATCATGTATTACGTGAATATTTACTATTTGACGAGCATCTGATTGAGATGCTTAGTAAAGGATCTTAAAATCCAGAGATGGATTGAACTGCTTTAATTCAGAAATGTCTGAACTGATCTAATTCAGAATTTTGCTTGCAGTGCCAAATCTATCATGCTGTTCTTCGAGAGAACTTCCTCCAGGATCTGTGTTTTTTGTGACTTTGAGTTCACAAAATTCAGGAAAGTTTTGCTCTGCTTCCTTGTCACACTTCATACAATATAATCCTGCCGTTTCTGGAAGCGAAAATGCTGCTGCTATGCCCCACAGCAATCCTCCAAACTGTCAAGGCCTCTCAGGTCATTTCACAATAATATGGCAAATGCAAATAAGTATTAAGGAACAGGAGTGAAAATTAAGGAGGCCAAAAATATATCCCAATCTGATTTTAAATCAGTGAACAATCTCAGCATGTGTTCTCAACAAGAACAATTTTACAAACTTATCAATGTCATGTTCAGCTTTTACTTTTCCATCTAAGACAGAGCTGAAAGTAATATTGCAAATGTAGGATATGGCTTTAATACACCACAGCTTAACGCTAACCAGAATGGTATCTGAGGGGTGCCACTGGCCCAGTAAGATCTTGAAAAAACATGATTTGGCAACTCTTCAGAGCCCACGGCTGCAAAGGGCTGCACCAATCTGGGGACCAAGGGTCTATTAGTACTTGGCTTTATTTTGGAATATATTGTGGAATAGAGGCCTGCTGTCCAAATGCTAGTGCAGGCTACAGGAGACCCCAAGTGAGGTCTGCCAGAGTTTGCATTAGTATGTGGACAACAGACCCTCATCCTGAGATATATTCCAGAATACAGTCAAGTGTGAACTAGCCCCAAGACAAAAGGCCGTTTTGTGCACAAAGTTGGATTTTTTTGTGGTATATGTTGAGGCAGCCTACGCTTTATTACTGTGGCTACTGACCAGAGGCCACTGGGTTGTGTTGCTGTTAGTTTTGCATACCATCAGTTCTATCTTTCCTTGCTAAGCAAAGACTGTAGGCAATAACATTGAAACAAATTGCTTTGCAACTAATCTTAGCCTCTCTTCAAGCTCGAGCCAAATTCAAATGTCACAAATGGGTCAAAAGTGCCTTAAGGGCAGCAGTGTGTGGTCCTCGTGTTCTTGTCCCATCTCTAGAACATTCATGAGAGGGGAAGCGGCAGATTGGCCTGTGAATGCTCCCACCTGCAAACCAGCTCTAAGCCATCTTTAAGTCACGCCCCGGACTGCTTTTTAAAAAATGCATGTGCAGGCAGCCGCAGTTTTTAAATCTGAAATTTATCAGTGAGGTCCTAGCCATGATTTGACTAGTAAGAGGGTAATTATATATTACTTGGAGATCTCTTCCTTCCTTGATACTTTTGAGCTACACTTTAAATAACACACCTAGTAATTTCGAGACCCTCTGATTAATTCATGGTTTTCAGAATGGACTGCTTGAGAAACATAAGGAATAATGAGTACATTTCCATTTTAATTCTGCACCTGAAGCTTTACCAATTGTAGATAACTGCAATGTGTGCCAACTGCATACTTACTGCCTCTTTTTCCAAGCTCACGCCTTTCTAGTAGGTGGAAGTCAAGGACAACCCCAGGATTATTTTCTAATGGTGATAACCTATACCTCTTATTCATAATTGCCTGGATATCCAAGCTAGTGTGAATGGGATTTGCAGCATGAGGTACAATTGACAGGGATCATCAAAGAAGGCTGTGCAAATGTTATGCACACTGCATACAATGATACGTGAATGCTGCATACAGAGCAGCATGCCTTCCTTCCTTCCTTCCTTCCTTCCTTCCTTCCTTCCTTCCTTCCTTCCTTCTTTCCTTCCTTCCTTCCTCCCTCCCTCCCTTCCTCCTTCCCTCCCTTCCCCCAACCGCATTTTAAGTAAGACACAATGGTTGCACCCAGAAAGGAACAAAACCCCATAATTATTTTGTCATTGTAGCTGATTTACCAGGCATGATTATGGTACTCCTGATACAGTCCCAGAATATAAACCTGATTTACTAGGTCATTGTTATTCTGGTAAAATTAACTATCATAACGCAATATCTTGTTACTCTGTAATTACAGCTCTTTTTGGATTAATGTGTGAGATGTACAGTGAGAGTTCAGAATCAGCTGTCACCACTCAGACCCACTTCATGTGGTATTATTAGTTATGTGTATGGCACAACAGTAAGGTTAGGTCATGTAAAAATAAACTTTTGCAGCTGTGGGTCAGTTTGGTATTGTTAGAGTGGTTTCCTGGTCTGATTCCGCAGTCCTACATGAATCCAGCAGGGCTGGTCACAGCTCTCTTTCTGAGCTCACAAGCCCCACCTACTTCACAGGTTGTCTGTTGTGGGGAGAAGAACAAGAACCTTTGTCAACCATTTTGAGTCTACTTAAAAGGGTGAGAAAAGTGGAGCATAAAAGCCAACTCTTCTTCTTCTCTGCTGCTGCTGCTGTAAATACTAATATACAGAGTATCAGTCCAATGTCTAGCCAAGGTGTGGTAATTCTTAATGTGTGGTAATTCTTATACTGGCAAATTGATAAATTGCATAATAAATTATACCTGGAGACAGTCCTAGTAATTTCAAGACCCGGCAAGGACAGCTGTTTCATAAAGACAAAGAAATCCTTTATGCACTCACGGTTGGTCAATGGATGCATCATCAAATTTTGTTCAGTGATGACAATTTTCACATGGATTTGCAAAGACATGCCATCTTTAGCCTTGCTTTACCTATTCTGATCCCTACAATGACAGTTTGAGATTTGCCCTGCCCAGTGTCAGAAAATATAAACACTACAAGTTAGGTTAGAGAAATGATATCCATTTAACCCTTAAGCTGTTATAGACAATCTCTTAATCAGGCTAAGTTTAAAAGGTTTTTAAAAATAAGGCTCGGCACATCAAAGAATACTAATTAGACACCTCTTGCCAGGAGCATGAGTCCATAAAGTTCTGAAAGTTACAAGTGATTAGGGATTCTAAGGGGGAAGGAAGGAAGCAATAAAATAAAATAAAAATGCCTTCAGCAGTTATGCATAGTAGCACACATAACCACAAGAGTGTCAGACTAACATTATAAAAGTGTGGAAACACAGACGGGTAACTGGCAGATATAAGCAAATAAATACATTTAACTAAAACTGTTTGTCTTTCACTAAGTGTTCCGTGTTTTGAATACACACAGGGACATCAAGGTCATATGGGCATCTTGGTCTTGGATGCATGCACCATTAAGTCACAACATACAGAACACACAATAAAGAAATGAAAATATTTCTGCCATTTGCTTGGGGATACATCAAATATGTGTGCCTACTTCATACCTTCCTTTCCCTCACTTACAAAGTGGCTAGCTTAGCCGAAAGTAAACTAACAAGGGAAACGAACCAACAAGTTTTGGTTCTGCTTTCAGTTAGCTGAGAAAGAAACCAACTCTGGTTGCTGGCTATACATAATATTAAGGCAGTAGGATACTATTCTGGCTTGCTTCCTGGTTGGAAGAATGAAGAGTCTAATTTGGTGTGTGCACAACAGAACTCTGTTCATTTGCTACAGAAGAAATCTATCTGAACTATGCACTGTAGATTATTCTGAATGTAACAAAAACTGTTATTTATATTAAAGCGGAAAAAGCCCCGTCTGGTTGCACCCAAGTCAGCATTGCCCAACGGATCAAGGTAAAGGAAATAAACGAAAGGTGAGCGTTAATTTAGAATATTCCCTCTGATTTCTCCAGAACTTTAAGGAGATCAAAGGAAGGATTCAAACTAGAGTCTTACATTTTCCCTGCTACCTTTGCAAAGATGCTTCACAAGTGAAGATATGGTGGCAAGATACAGTGGCAAGAGAAGCAATAGCTTGGGACTTGCACAAATATTTGTAATATTCAAAATTCATATGAATTTGGCCAAATTTGGACATGAGAATTTGAATCGAATGTTGGCACATTCAAAGATTGACATCTGAATTTGAATCAATGTTTTGATACATTCAGGTGGAGCTTTATTACAGATTCATATGGGATTCATATGGAATTCATACCTAACATTCAAATTGAATTCATATGGAAAATTTGAATCAAATTTGAATCATACCACATTCGAAGGGATTTATTTGAACGAATACAAATTTTCTTGCATTTCATTTGATACAATCAAATACCAAAAAAAATTGTGTGCACATCCCTAGCAATAATATTATCAAAGGTAATTACTGAATGACAAGAGAAGTGCAACAAAGTGATTGATTTAAAGGGACTTAGAATAGGAAAGGTAAAACTGTATAATTGTTAATACATTTTCATGAGGTACTAGGTTATTCCCAATGCCAACCTTGACAAATGACGCATAAACTTGATTCTATATTTCTTGACTTTGTATTCTAAAGAAGACTATACAAAATCATTCAGAAAGTACCATCTACTGCAAAGTAGCTACCATCTTGTTTTTATACAAAATAACACAATTCAGAAACACTACATTCAGACAGAAAGGCTTTCATGCTACCAGTGCATGAAAACTCCATAGGGAAAAAAATTACTGTCACAAAGTATTAGCTCCTTACTCTGAAACCTTGGTGTTAAACGCCATACTTAAGTGCTGTTCTGTGAGATATTTTTAACCCATAATAGCTTTATAATCCCAATTTGGCACTATTAGACTGACTGATGAGCACATACTATGACTCACATAAATAGCCCTACTATCATTTGGACTCTGTAAAGCTAGAAATAGTCTAGTCTGCACATTGATGAATACTACAAACGTACATTGTTCTCAAAATCATGATGAAAGAAACACTTCCAAAGTACTATCTATTTAACTCGCAATTTTTAAAGAAAGGAGCTCCCATTTACTTTGGCTGAACGAAATTGCTGCTCCCCCTTCTGGTAGTGCTGTTTTGTACCAGGAAATGACTACTTTCCATCACAAGGGGGAAAAATCAGTAGAATGTAAAAAATAATAGGTGAATTTCAACAGAGATCACAAGCGGGCTAGGAGGTGTTCTTCAACCATTCACTCATTCCCTTTCCATTCACCATCCACCCACCCACAGGTCTCAAGTATATTCATTGTGTTTTCCCTTCAGTACTTCTAACATGACAACTTTTCAGCCATCTAACATTCTTTCTCTCTGGTGAAAGCAGAAAAGGGAACATCAAGCTGTGCTTGAGATCAAAGCAAGGGACTTGATACCTGACTATCTTTATAACCAAGGAACTAATTTGCAAGGAGAACAAAAAGAGGGGTGGGATAGTGTGAAAGAGTATCACTCCCAGTTCTGCCCCAAAACAAAACAAGTGAGATGCAAACAGTTTGCTTCAGTTACATGCATCTCACTGTTTTGTTTCCATTAAATATATGAAGTTAAAACCTTTGAAGCACAGGAATTAGCACCTCCCCAAGCCCAATTTTCATTGACAAAGCCCAAAAATAAGACAAGTAAGAAAGAGTGTTTGGCAGGAGTGAAAGAGAAATTACTATGGTCGTTTGATTAAAAAAACGGGCCCACAGGATGCTGTTTCCTATGAAATACATGGCATTTTACCTCAACACAGTTCTTTTAGTATTGCTATGTCAAACAAGAAAAACGTGCCTATAAGACTCAAGCAATACATCTGTAGTAAATCACAATCTGGATATGTAGACTACAACATATTCCAAATGGCTTCAAATGTGTTTTTGATGTTCTAAAAGAAAGCGGGAAAAAGTATGCCTACGCTGGTAGCACGAAATAAAGATGCCTGCAAAGCCTTTGTTTTGCTTATCCTTACAAAGAGGTTCTGTTCCAAAGATTCATAATGCTGGGCATGAAAAATTTATTTGTGTGCATGTGTACTTCTAACTCTGTGGTGCTTCTAATTCTGAACATATATACCTGGAGGAGTACTGACAGATTTCACTAAACTCACAGTATCTCCAAAGGACTGCAGGCAGATTTGGCACACATGATTTCTGTCAGAAGCTGGTTGTGTAATAAAAGACGTCATACAGCAACAGGAAGGCTACCAGAAAGCTACCAGGAAATACATATCTGAATGTGAAAATGTCATGGGTGATCACATTAAATATATTTTTCCTCCTAATACATTTTAAGTGAGTCAGTTGCCTCATTTCATCTATTGCTACAATGATCCTGCTAGACTGGTTCTTGTTAAGAAAAGTAAAACATTCTCAACTTGCTGAAAGCCACAACTGAGACTTGAACCATTGTGTTGCAAGGTTTCTAAAGTGCTTGCACCTAGGCACATAAATAAAATCCTAACTCTAAACCAGAACTAGATGGAAGAGACTTATGTGTGTTTACTTCTGCCCTCTATTTCATTTGGCAACTCTAAAGGTTTTTTCTTCTGCTTGGGTCTAATATTGAATAAACTGTATCAGTTTTGGAGATAACAGGAGCTTCATTATTTCATCAGTTCAGGAGCAAGATTTGAGGATTGCGGAATGTTCCAGTGCCACAGAAAACAGCAATCATTGTTCCTCTGGTAGAGGTTTCCAGCCCACACATGAGAACTAGTGCAAACATTCAGTACAATAGGCAATTATTTTCCCTTGTTCTCATAGCACAAATTTACACGTAAACATCCTATAAAATAATCAGCAAAATATCTTTTTAAAGTTGCAACTGTTAAGAAAAAGATCGAGTTTATAAATATTAGATTTCAAGTGATTAAAAAGTAAATTAGGTTGTTTTAGCAGCAAGCAGGCATGGACCTCTACAGTAGGACTGGATCGGTTGAAGGAAGAAGAAGAGTTGACTTTTCTACTCCGCTTTTCTCACCCATTTAAGGGGACTCAAAGCAACTGACAAAGCTTTCTATTCTTCTCTCCACAACAGAACGGCTTGTGAGGGCTCAGAAGAGAACTGTGACTAGCCCAAGGTCACCCAGCTGGCTTCAAGGGGGAGGGCGGAATCAAACCGGGTATTCCCAGATAAGAGTCCAGCTCCTTAACCACTAGACCAAACTGGCTCACAAATTGGAGCTCTCACTAAACCAAAACATGGAAGCATGTGATGTGTTTGCATGCCTCCACATCCGACTTAGCAGCAGCTAGTCTACTGGTCTACCAGTATCCTGGGTTAGATGGGCTTCTTAGTTCAGTCTATACTCTGTCCAGCGGAGACATAGCATGGTATTAGAGGACATGGTATTCCTTATACCACACCAGTGTGCAGATGGGTGGCCTCTGGACCTTTTGCTACGACGTACATCAGAAGTTGTAGAAAGATCCAGTGTTACAGTCCATGAAAATATTTTATGGCAAAACACACATCCTTGTTGTGTGACTCAACTGGATTAAATAGTATAATTTCATATCAATTCACAGGATCCCATCGGTCTTCAGTAACTTGTCAGACTCTCTGTGTCAAACACTCTGTGTCAACCTAGTACAGACTCCTTAGCAGAAGATACAGATATGCAGGCCTGAGTACCGAGAAGCACTGACCATTTGAAAGTCCTTGTGTAGAAATCTAAAGACATACAAAACTAAAGAGATCTAGATGCAAACAGTGCTGGAAACATCTTGAGATCACATGTACTACTATATATTGCTCTGAGTTCCAGATCAGTAGAATAGTGAAATACAAAATGCAAGCACATTTGAAATGAGAGCAAAGGCATTGGTAAAATATTGGAAACTTAACTAGTGCCCAGAAGCCCTTCTTGTTTTTTTTTTTCCCTCCCTGTTTCCCAGGACTAAGCACAAAAGGAACAGAGTTTATAAAGTCTAGCTACAGGAAGAAATGTCAAGATAAATCAAGATGGAAGAGTGACACAGGAAGGCCAACGCTTCAACTGGAAGTTTCCCTTGTATGTTGCAGAACTGTGTTTTGGTCCGAGACAGATCAAAGTGTGAACCAAGAAGGTTACAAGGCAGCTTCAAACAGATGAACCTGATCTCCAAACTGCCAATGAAAGCCAACCACTGTCATTCCCACACAGAAAAGCCAACTGAAAATTAGTGCTTACTTCATCAGAGGACAAAGTTTGAGCAGATTCAGCAGTAACATCAAGTATCATCAGATGCTCTAGTCATTGCACTTCATTCTGCGTGATGATATGGGGCCTCTTCAGTAGTATAGTTCTACCAAAGCCAGCAGTAAGTGGCATACATTTAATTGCATCCTTGCAACAGTTTTCTGAATGGGGTTAAGCTTAAAGAAGCACAGATAAGTAATCATTTGAATGTGGACAACAATGTAAGATTTTCAAAATTAAATTGGTACTGTGATGATTTAGGATGAGCAATTACACATGACTAAAAATAAAGGCAAAAGGGGATATTAGTTGTCTAATTAGTTTGCTAATTTTTATGTTAACACAAAACTACTTAGAATTTAGAAATGAAACCTTCATAGAGAAGAATCTATGAGCAGATAAAGACTTAGTCTGCTGAGGAATTTCATTGGTTTTTGTTTTATTTCATGTAAATCAGAAACTCTTCAGCTTTTTAAACTAATTTGATATACATGCTATGACTGAACCCCCCCCCCACCTCCCCCCCCAAAAAAAAATCATTTTAATGTCAGGTCTAGATTAAAGATGAAAGCTGACTTCTAGCTTTTAGCAGCTTGAGAGCACAGAAGAACAGCTCATTGAACAATGGTTCGTAAACAGTAAGGCTGGAACAAACAAACAAAAGCAATGTTCTTTCTTCAGAAGATGATTTAGATAATACAGTTTAAGAAGCAGAAATTCAGGGTGTTTAGACAACACAGGATCGAAATAAGATTTGCTTTAGATAAAATATGAGAAGCAAAAATTATGGAGAAGTTACATGTACTTTCTTGTTGCGTGCTACCCATCCTATTGCAAAAATGGACAAAGGAAAAGAATCTGCTTGCACATGTAAAAGTCCCAACTCCAGAATTGGGATCAAGGCAGCTTGCATAAGTTTAAGTACAAATCAGTGATCTCAGCCTCTTGCTGGAAGCCCAGGAGATAAACAGAGGCCCCATTAGAAATATCTGTCAGTTGCTGAACTTAACATTAATTAATCACTGCTCTGTGTATATGCTTTAGGGCTCAGTTTATGTGGTTTCCAGAGTCCCTCTTACTTATTTTCTTTGCCAAGGGCCCACACTCCGTCTTATGTTGCACAACTGATGTTTTGTTTATTCAAATAGAGAGTGCTAGAAAGGAACTAAAGCACAAATGGAATCCTGCTCCAAATGTCTTTAAGAGCACATGATTGTGTCTACTGAATTGTGGTGTCAGCTGCAAGAAAAGGCTTATCCTTCACGATCACCACCTTGTGACTCTCAGGGCATTATTTTTTTATTGTGGTAAAGATATTGTCATTAGGGGTGTGCACAAATGCAATGTTTGGGATTCGATTTGAATACTCAAAAATTAAATTTGATTCAGATCTTTAAAATTTCAATTTAAATTAAGCAAATTCACATCTTTTTGTTCAAATTTTCAATTCAAATTTGCACTTATGAATGTCAACATCATCCGTATGTGCCTGTACACATCATTACGCATCCCATGTGCATCCATACATGTCCGTGTGCATCCCGTAGTTATCCCATATACAACCCGCTTTTGTCCCATATGGATGTGGGAAAGATCTGTATGCGCAGTACGCATTATATATGAACCTGTACACATACAAATGCCCAAATAATTCAAACAAATGGATTCAAAAATTTGAAATTTGCTCAATGTTTAAATTCGAATTTATGGACATTCGATTTGAATTTGAATGTTGAAATTCAGATGAATTCGATCAAATTTCAAATGTCTTTGAATATTTGTGCACATCCCTAATTGTCATCTACCAACCCAAACCATCTGAAGCCTCTTCTAAGAAATCTATGAGACATGCTGAGGATAAAAATTGCTCACCTGCGTATCAGTCTATATCCTATTGTTGACATAGTACCTGATGAAGCGTGAAGCGTGTGATCAGACACAGAAATAATAATAAAAAACCCCATCTCTGAGGCACCTCTCAGATAGCATAGAGCAGACTTCAAGGTGTGATTGTTCACACACCAGTATCCCCCCCCCCCAGGAAAAGGTGGATCAGAGAAGGCTTGGGAACACGGGGGCCACACACTGTCTCTCTGAGTAGCCTCTGAGGCACCTTTTCTGTTATATCTGAACACAACCTTAGTATAAAATAGGTCTATATTCACTTGGAATATAGTTATTAATATGCAAAATATCTTTTCACAGAAAGATCTATTAAAAGTTTAGTAGCTGTCTACAAAATCTAGACAAAACCCCTTAAAATATTATATGTAGAAAGCTCTGGATCTTCTAAAAGGCTAGTTTGTGCTTCCAGGAATGCAAAACAGCTGTTTGACGTACACTGTAATTGTTAATTGACCATCTTCTGGTCCAAGCTCTGCAGCAAAAATTCAAAAGGCTATAACATTCTTCTGCCTGAGCCTTTTGGCAAGCATTTTAAATTTCAGTCCAAGTGCTTTCAGGATCATTGCAAATTAGAGAATTATATCTGAAAGTAGCTATTATACTTTCCATCCTTACATTGACTTCTGCAATTCAAGTAGCATACAAATCCCAAAATGGATATGAATTTTTATTGTTCATTAATGAATTCAGCTAATTACAACACCATTTGAAATGATAAAAATAAACATTAAAATTTCATCTGGAAAGGAAGTGCTCTTTTAAACTTTGGTTTAATTCAGGTAAAAAGCATCTCTTTTTAATATCCAAATCTTAAGTTACAGATCTTATCCGGGCCTTGAAGTGGTGGAAAGTAAAATATACTTGATTCAATTTCTGCAACTTGATGCCTTTATTATCCACCTTCTAATATGAAAAACTGCTATTGCAATTAAATAATTCATAGTAGAAATCTACATACCACTTTCTTAAGAACCTATCTTTTGAAGTGACAATACAGAAGACAAAGCACTCCAGACTGTCTGAAAACCAGGAGTCAGAAGGCACCTATTGTACCAGTCACAATAAGCTAATCTCAGAATTAGGTTCTTTCTACGCAATGCTTTCTGACTGACTACTGGTTAACAAGGGAGCACAGTGGGCAAAATGGTCACATTTGGTGTGTGTGGGCATTCGCCTAGTGCCCATAAAGTCCACAAGGGTGACTTGAATCTCAGAGAAGAACTATTCTGATGGCTCCCTGACAGCCTAATTAGCATGGGGCGATGTATGCTAACTGTCTTCCCTTCATGCGAATCAAAGACTCAGAATTTTGGGCTATGTATAAAACCCACGGCCTGATTCCTATGCCTGATTCCTAAGGGCTGACCGTAGAGCGAGCCTATGAAGGTCGTAAACATAGTTGATGGGCTCCAAGAACTTTGAAAATACCCACTCACTCCCTTCATCATGCAGAAACAGAACCCCAAATTCTTGCTGCCTCAATTTTTACAGCTGAATTTTGGGCACTAATTCCAAGAATAATTCATATGCCAAACAATGCTTCCCATATACTGCTGCCTGTCATACTGCACATTTTCAGACTATTGCTTTCAACTTCCATCAGAGTAAAGAGCAGAACTATGTTACAAAGTATCCTACCACAACCTTGCATCTAATAATGTAATACTTCTTTACTAGTTGATAATTCAGACAGCTAGACATTTCTCCTGCGCTCTCAATCCCCAGATGTTTCAGTCATATGTATAGAGCCTTAGCACCAATTTATTCTTAATAACTTCCTTGCAAAGATCATCTGAGTATTCCCAAGCATATTTCAAGGAATTGAAATAGGAGATGATTAGGACTGCTTGCATCTCATTTTCCATCAATCATCTTCAAATTATACTTACGCGAAGGTTATAACCTTTAAAGCTGCTCATTTTGCTTGGAAAAGAATAGAACATATCTAGAATTTGGAAGACTACTGCCACTTAGACATCTCATGAAGGTCAGCACACTACTGCAAGATTTCCTCAGCAGATGTAGGGAAATATGTTTTAAAGTTCAAATTGGGAGGAGATTTAGTTAGTTTTGTATTATAAAGCATCTCCACTATGAAGCAGAAATGTTTTTATTATCAGAATTTAATAAGGAACAGATTAAGTCAGACAGAAGAGAGACCACATAATAACCAGGTAGTGGAAGCAACAAAATACTGTTGTGATTACCTTAGAAAACACAAATTCAGAGCAACGTTGACTAGAAATATGAGGAAAACAGGGTTTTTTTCCCCATAGGTTAAAATACTAACCTAGGAAAAGCTTATCTGCATGGGCCTCTTTTTTTCTAATAATAAACCTTAATTTTCTGAAGGAGCTTACATGCAGTTGATTGCAGTTAGTATTACTGTATGCAAGCAGAGAAACACAAACAATTGCCATTCACTGAAATTAAGACCTCACAAATATTTCACGTGAAATATTTGGCTGCACTTGCAGCCAGATGGTCAGATGATTCCACATTAAAGTTATTTCTGAAGACGTTGATGTGTAAAAAAACTACATGTATGGTTATTTTATATGTGTTCCAATACATGTTTATATATTTCTGAAATTCTGGAAGAACTTCAGGGGAATATTTTTAAAAATCCAAAAAAAGTCTAAAAGTTACACTGACTATTCAACTATCTACAGCAACTATTTACTGAAGGGTAACACATATTTACAGTATATGGGCTTGTATCTTGGTTTTATCTCTGTCCCATAAGGCTTGCTGTGAAGCAGCAAAAACTGCTACAGAGCAGTAAAATGGCTGCACAGTTGTGCACCAAATCACTGATCACAATAGCAATGACCAGTGCTGTTGCTGTGGTGATGCAGATGGTCCCAGATAGGACCACCTGCACTTTGGGAACTGCTAGGTAGATATGGGAGAAGTTTGGGGTAGTAACTTAACTTCCATGAGACAGTATCCCATGAAAGTTAATTGCAAAAAAGCCCATGTCTCTCACAACTGCATAATAGTGGGCATGGGAATGTGAAGTTTGTGAGAGATTTGCAGCCACAGGGTGTTTTTCCACTGTCACTAAGTACCCATTCTAGAACCCATTAAGGACCCATTTGGCTGAGAGCCGGATGACCTCATTTCTACCACAGACCCCATTAGGGACACACCACAGCTAGAGAAATCCGGATAATAATGGGTCCTTCAAGACCTATAATACGGATTTCGTGTAGACCCCTTTAGGGGTCTACAATGGTGTCTTCAGCTTGAAAATCCGGATTGTATGGAGCCTGTTTCCACTACAACCTGGCAATGGGGTCTAGAGGAAGCTCGGGGGGGGGGGGAGGTACCCATGGTGGAGTGCCCCAAACTCAATACTTTGGAGTCCCTCCAAAGGCAACTCCAAAATCCCTCTGAAGTTGCCTTTGGAGATTAGCAAAGGCTCTGAAGTCCCTCCGAAGGCAACTTTGGAGATTAGCAAAGGCTCCGCAGAGAAACCCCTGCCACTAGGAGCTGCCTGTTAATATGTACCTATCTTGCATTGTCTTTGGAGCCTGCACTAATCTCCAAAGTTGCCTTTGGAGGGACTTAGGAGCCTTTGCTTACCTCTGAAGGCAACTTCGGAGGGACTCTGGAGTCTTTGCTAATCTCCGAAGGCAATTTTGGAGATTGCACCCCCTGTCCCCCAAAATACCTTGTGGGTCAATCCAGATTTGCAAATGGGTGCTCCAGTGTTTCCACAGCAAGGAGGCTAGCACCCATTGCTATTGGGTGCTGGACAACCCATGGAAACATACTGGGTACTTCTCTTAATCTGGATCTACTAGATCCAGATTAAGGGAAGTACCCACTCCTTAGATCTGGATCTTCTTAGATCCGGATTAAAGGAGTGCGGTGGAAAATATCCATGGTCTAGCTTAATGCAGATCAGTGCTGATCCAGCCCATATCCCCATACAATCTAGATCAGTGGAAAAAGTTATTCCAGACCTACTGATCTGGATGTACAGCTGGTAAGTGCAGAAAGAGCCTAAGTTTGCCTATCTACTCAGATCCATTTGACATTTCCCTCCCAACTTAAACCATAAATGAATATGACAAGCACACAATT
The DNA here is from genome assembly GCA_023333525.1 of Aspidoscelis tigris stejnegeri. Taxonomy (NCBI): domain Eukaryota; kingdom Metazoa; phylum Chordata; class Lepidosauria; order Squamata; family Teiidae; genus Aspidoscelis; species Aspidoscelis tigris. Next base: position 80,174,178 of record JALMGA010000002.1, on the reverse strand, counting down.
TGCTGTGTCTTTGCGACCTGAAATAATCTTCTACTTTAATAACCTGATTGCAGCAGTGAAACTAGCAATTATTCATTTTACCATGAACTACTGACTGAGGAACATTATAATGCATCACAAATTGAGTAACTCAAGTTCTCAGTAAATACATCGCCTCTCATCTGAGTAGGAGCACTCACAGCCTCCATTAAATGTTACCTTCCTTTTTCTCTTAAGGCAGATTTTAAAAACATAAGCGCATAAGAGGAGCCGTGCTCAGTCAGCCACAGCCCATCAAGTCCAGCACTGTAAGACCATGAGCTCCTAAGACCCCTTACTCCCAAGCCAAAGTAAGGCTCTGCTAGACATAGGCAGCTCTATAAAAATGAATTGGCATCAGGCTAGATGTGATGAGTTATGAGTTTGTAATATCATAATTCCAAGCTGGACTTATTAAAAGATATGAAAGTATGAGAAATAGTTTGATGCTTCTAGAAGGACTTGATCTGGGACTTCCCAACTCTTCCTGGACTTGTTAATCAAACAGACAAAGGGTTCCGACTTGGATCTGCATGTGTAAGGTAAATCTGATGTAGTTCCTGCCACCTGCATAGTTCGGGATCATACCACAGTATGGAACCATCAACTCCCAGACAGCCTTTGTTTGCCCAGGGATGCGCATACTGTGGTGCTTATCTTATGTGCCCCCTTTTGTGCCCATAGATTTGATTCGATTAAGCAGCATCCTGCCTGTGTCTCCGAACTGGAGGCAGCACCCAGGCATCCATTCTAGTAGCCAATGATACACTTGTTCTCCATGAATTTATCTAAACTTTTCTTAAAGCTATCCAGGCTGTTTGCTATCACCACCTCTTCTGGTAGCAAATTCCACAGAGTGGCGTAGGTAAAAAAAATACTTCCCTTTGTTAGTCTTAACTCTCCTGTTCTTCAGCTTCATAGAATGCCTCTGTGGTTATGCTGTTGTGCAACAGAGAAAATATTTTTTTCTCTATCATCTTTCCCACACTGTACATGATTTTATATACTTCACTCTTAAACACCATTTTTAAGGGTGAAGAGGCCTAGACATTGCAGTCTGGTTTTGTAAGGAAGGTGTTCCAGTCCCTTCATCATCCTGGTTGCTCTTTTGTTGCACCTTTCCCAGTTCCACATTATCCTTTCTGAGATGTGGTGACCAGAATTGTACACAGTATTCCAAATGTGGTTTCACCATAGGTTTATAAAGAGGCAAAATGCCACTTGTCAACTTTCTTTCTATTCCTTTCCTAATTACCCTGAGCACTGAATTTGTATGTTTCACTGCTGCTGCTGCACACTGGACTGACAGCTTCACTGAGTTGTCCACAAGAGCCTGAAGATCCTTTTCCTGGTCTGTCACAGAGAGCTCACCCCCCCTTCAGTTTAAAGGTGTAACTGAGTCTCTTTGCCCCAGTGGGCATCATTTTATACTTGCTAAGACTGAAGGGTATTTGCCATTTCATTTCCCAGTCACCCAATGTCAAGAGATCCCCCTGGAGCTCTTTACAATTTTACTTTATCTCATGGATAACATTTTAGAGCACAGACAAGCAGTACTTTGAATAACACAGAGAAATAAAGGCCTTTTAAATTTATTTTACTGAAACAAAATCACATTCTTCAAGATAAGATGTCATCTGGAACTTTTTTATGCAAAGCCACCCAGGTTAGATTGAATCTCTTCATACTTCTGGTCATTGGACAATTATCAAACAAACTGTGCTGCTTTTCAGGTTTTAGAGAAACATCTCAGCCCCTTCTATGCTGAAAGAATCCTGATGCACAAACAGAAAGCCCATTTATCTGGAAGCAGAATTCCTGGATTGAATGGGTGTCCCTTACTCACTTGACCAAATCTAGTTATCAATCCACGAGCAGTACATTCAAGTTACTTCTCACTGAAAATACCAAAACTCACTGATTCTGCAATACCACTTTTTGTGTGACCTGCATTAGGAAATATTCATATCTGAAATTATTCCGTGATTGGCTACACAGAAAGAATATCCATTTTTAAGACATTTTTCTGCATATTTTTCAGCAGCAGGTATAAAATAGCATCACGAGGTTCCAAATTGTTTATTTTTTAACAATGTTTTGAACCAAGAGAACAAATCTTAAAGAAACAATGCTCATAATTATTCATACCTGAGCAATGGCTGCTTTGGATAAGAAGGTTGATCGCTGCTTGGGGAATTCTGAGGCTTTTTTGTGACTTGCTTATAAATATTCCTTGCAGTCACTCCGATCCACAGCATAGTGGAGAGTGTAGAATAATGCAGTGCTATTCCAACCTATAAAAAAAGGGCGATAAAAAATATGAACAAAGAGCTACAAAAAATACTGCCGTATTCACAAGCAAACTGAAGATTTTGCAAAGCGGAAAGCATGGCAGTTTTAATTTATCAAGGTAATAGGCTTCTAAACCATTTTCATATAAACAATTTCACTGTTTTGTAGTACTATACAGTACTTCAGAATACATGTGAAGCAGACTTTCACCTCAAAATGGGTGCCAGAGTTTGCTAGATGGAACACCTTGCAAATTACTGTAGTACATTAGCTTCCAACCTTTTTTAGCTTGCATACCCCTCGGCATCTCATTTCCATAAATTGTACTCTTTATATTAGCAAACATTCTAATAAATGTCATTGCTGTTATTTCAAATTTACATGTTGTAACCCTAAATAAGCAGCCCAATAATGCGATTAAAAATAACAAAGGAAATCTGCTCTGCCATTCACATTGATGTTCAATTAATTTCACAACTCTTCACCTATGTATCTTGTCTTACACTGCTGACATATGTGCTCTTTCTTCCATTATTCAATTTTTTTCATGTATCCCTAAATGTCCTGGTTCATAGCCCTGGGAGTACAGGTACCCCAGGTTGGGAATCACGGCCTTAGAAGCTTGATAATTGCTTTATCCTGGTTCATATGCCCCTCCTGGCTGTCTTGGGCCCTGTCCCCCTGCAATTGAAAGTCTGCTGGAACTCTTCTTTTGCCTCTGAGTGGCCCCATTCCAGGCTTTACAAGGCGCTTAGGGAGCTTAGGAAAGTGAGACACCCGCGATAAAATACGTGCACTTTAAAGAAGAGTTCCAGCGCTCTTTCGGCGATTCGCGGGTTTTGCTCGCTATATCTGCCTTGAGGACGCTCCGTGGCAAAAGGGGCGGGGATTGCTTGCCTGCACACACGGCCAAAAAGCATTCACACATCTGAGAAATGCAGGAAAGAAAAATCCTTTTCTTTGTAAAAAGAGCCAGAATTGCTCAGAATTGCAACATTGTTATCAGTGATCTGTGAAAGCCTTAAAAGAGAATGAGCGAAGGATCGCGCTGCCGATGCCTGCAGCCACTGACTTTGCTGGGACAGAAAGCCTTTTCTAACAGAGAACTGAGTGAAAGTAAGTGCTGAAAGTGAACGAATGAGCGATCATCTGCCTTTGCTAGGGGCGGGAAGCCATTTCAGGAGACGGAGATCTGGCTATTTTTCCTTTTAACAAGAGAGGGGGAGGGGGAAAAAAGATGTCCGGAAAGAGAAGACGGCTACCATGGGGACGGAAATCCGTTTAGATCGCGGCTACCACGGGGACGCTTATTCCGGAAGTGGAGGGGACTTTTAAAGTCAGCTATAACAGAGTGACGGCAGAGGAAGCCGAGAGGGGCTAATAAGTCTTTTGGGGACAGGGCCTTGGAGCCTTAAGGAACAAGGCCATCACTTGACAACAAAGCCTTGGTGCCCAAAAGAAGCCTGCAACCAAATCAGACACCAAAATGTGAATTGCCACAAAATATTGTTGCATGGAGATGAACAACTGCATTAGGCCTTGTCCTCTCTAATTCAAAGACAGCCAGGAGGAGTGAAGAAAGTGTGCACAAGGTCCTCACTGGTTGGATCTATAGTGGACTTTTTGTTCTGCTGTCCTGCATTCTTAATTAAGTCCACTTAAGGGAAAGGGTTCTTTAATTTTTCTGCTTCTGCTAGTGCTGTAAATAGGACCCACATTTAGTTACTCCACAAAAGATAAAGTCAAATTACTTAATGTTCCCTCTTTTTTTTTTAAACAATCAGGAAATAACAATACTATAGAATGGTAGGAATTTAGTAGCTTGCATTACAAAGAGATGAGGATAAAGGTACAGGCAGGATTTTTGTAGAAATGCCGCAGAATATAAAGAATTCCTAGAAGACTAAGAATCTTAAAGACACTTCCAAATAAGAACTTAGAAGTAAATGGATGTCAACTTTGAAGAAATGCTCTTTAGATCTTATGATATTAGATCTTATAATATAAAGGCACAGGCACAATATGAAGAATTTTTAAAAAGTGAGAATAGAAATTTCCAACAAGATCTTAAAGATTATGCAGACAATAAGGTATATTCTTAGATAAACCACATAAGTCTATCTTTAAAAAAGTAGTGCCTTTTAATTTTATTTCAGATTCCAAGTTATACCATTAATTTGGAAAATGTACAGAAAATGTCCTTCAGGGATTAGTAGATAAGACCTTCTGAATGCAGAGAAAGAGAACTCCTGTTCCAACAGGATTTTAGAATACAAAAAATATCATACAAACAAGGCACCACAGAACATTAAGGTAGTAAATTTGTCTACATATAAATTATCAGAATTTGAATGGAGTATACTGGAGAGAGGTTTGTCCTATGTTCCTACTAATAGGTACAACTCCTTTTGGACTACTCTAAAATTACACCTGCTTTTTAATAAAATCAGGAAAGACTTACGAACGGACAGAACCTAATTTAAAACGGCTTTAAATGACAAGGATATGTTGATGTGTAAACCTAAATCTAAATTTAATCCTCCCACAAACAATTTTTTCATCCAACTTTTCAGGACTTAGTGCTAAAAGAAGTGGAACAACTGAAAGGTATAAATTATAGAATACAGTATAATTTGTCAAATGGGGAAAATAATAAACTGCAGGCATTGAAGAATAGACATCATCTTTAAAATTATGGACAAAGGAGGTACTTTATTTATTGGCATTTTTATCCCAGCCTGTACCTGAAGGCTTCAGGATGGGTTACAACATTAAAAATCAAATATAAAATGTAATTTTAGTGTTAATGGATAGGCATGGTCACATTGAAGAGTTTCATAAACAACTGCTAAGAAAAAAATATTAAGGGAACACTTAAGCATTACAGTACCAAGTCATTTAAACTCCAGGAACATCAACCAGTCTAGTTAGGAAGCATCAGCAATTGTGAATCATTTTCACCTGCTTTGGTGCCAATGAAAGTGACAGGAAGCCAAGCCCCAAATAGAGAATGGTTCTGCAGGTGGTGACCTCAGACAATAGTCTCTCTTTATCATTCCTGACTCACTCTGTTCTACTGGTAGTATGAGGCGGTACCCGCAGTCCATTCAGGATGTACAAGTAGCCCAGCTCCTCCAGGATAGCAAACCCATATGTACTGTTACAAGAAAGTTTGGTGTGTCTCCCAGCACAATTTCAAGAGCATGGAGCAGATTCTAGGACACGGGCTGTCATACAAGTTCATATATTTTATATTGATTTGTAGAAAAAAGAATAAATATTTTGTCTTGGGATCTATAGCGTACTTTAAAGTGGACTTTTTGGCCACTTTCCGGATCTAACCTATTTAGATCTGGATCAGTAAATCTGCACTTGACCTACTGATCCAGATCATGGGGAAGGATGGCTTGGATCAGTGCTGTCTACACTAGCAGTACTGGCACACCACTGAATAGCACTCCCCACTCCCCACCCCCCAATGACAAGGAGCTTTATTGGGTCTGGAACAAATCCAGATTAAGGGTCTCTTGATCTGAATCTGGCTATGTCTTGTGAAGATGGAGCTAGACTAATGGGGGAGCAGGGCCTCCTTGATCCATATTAACATGCGAATTAGGAGGCCCAGGTTCCAAACAAGAGGCCCTTTGGTCCAGATCTGTAAATACAGAAAGTGCCAATGGAGTCCACTTTTGGGGAATTTTTTTAGGTGTCGTCGTCGTCGTCCCCCCCCCCCCATATTGGGTAAAGTGACACCTCTGTAAATAAAATGCAATATGACATAGCCAGACAACCACATTTTTCATTGTTGTGATTGTTGGATGCTGTCAAGTTGGGTTTGATGACCATGTGGACACATGTTTGCTATTCTGATTGCCTCTTAGAGGCTCTTGCAACTCTCCCATGGGCACTCAAGTATTTTTTTTTATCATCCATCCTTCCTGCATGTTATTTTCCTGTTCATTCCACAATCTCACCCAAACATTGCAAGTTGAGCCATCTTTAGAAGAAGCTCCATACTTCAAATGAAGTCACAACCATTGTACCAACTAAAGCCAGCTTACAGAACTACATATCTAACAATTCCAACAGAATGCAATTCTGTTAAGCACTGTTTGCACACCTTCATCCTGAGAGGTCAGCTTCTCATCTTGTATCTCATCTGGAATGTGATTACCGTATATTCCGGCGTATAAGACGACCCCCAACTTTTCCAGTTAAAATATAGAGTTTGGGATATACTTGCCATATAAGAAGATGACAACTGGCGTATAAGACGACCCCTGACTTTTGAGAAGATTTCCTGGGTTAAAAAGTTATCTTATATGCCAAAATATACAGTAAATGTATTTCTTCTCATCCAACCCATTACAGCTTTGAAGGATCAATGCAGAAGTTTAATTAGCTGCTTCTGAAAATTCACAGTGGAATAGAGCTGTGTATTACTGGTATACTGATGACTCTTTAGCCTATACCTTTGGATGACTGCTTCTAGTGTTCTCATATTATTACTTTTAAAATATGTATTGGTAGCCTTTTTGCATCTTTTTTTGTTTCCTTTTAATCAATGAAAGGAAATAAAATTAATCTGAACATCTATTGTTTGTTGTGATTTGAACTTGAAGTACTATATATTGAAGTTTGTGCTGTTCCTGAAAATATTTCTTAAAGTGGTGGTCCTTTATAAAATTTGTTGTCTTATAACAAATTAGAAAAGGATTTCCAACACAGTGAAGCCACAGGCTTGGATGATGTATATCTTCCCTAAGAAATATAGGTCTGACTCCCTTGTCATGCATTTCCCTTCTGCCTTCAGTTCAAGAAGCATATTTTGCCAAGAAGCATATTTTTGATCATTTAACTACTAGAGTTAGTGTAGCAGTATGCAACTCCTAAGAGTAGGTAAAAATATTAGGCTAAAAAGTAATCAACTAGTAAAGTAAGGACTACTAAAGGGCCTTTTTGCACTTCGATACTGAGAATTGCCTGGGGAGGCTCTGAGTGTGCGTGGCCATCCCCATCTTTGATACGTGTGGTGCAGTAAAAACCTTTCCATAGCTAGACTAGGAATGCCCCAGACACAGCCTTTGCACTTATTTCCATGTGAAGGCTGTGTGGAGGCAGGGCAACTATGGCTGTATAGTTGTGAGATGCATCACTCGATTGACATAGCAATGGCCATACATACATAGCCATTGCTACTGCGAGGATGCTGCCAGGTGACAGCATTTGCACTTACCCTGCTGCAGAGTAAGATCAAGGTAGGTTTGGGACAGGACCATCCTTGATCTTAACTTCCTTGGGAAGTCTATTTCTGACATTTTTAGGAGAAATAAATTTTGCTATCAGAAAAGGGGAACCACTGTTTTCCTTTTTTAATGGTGAGAAAGATTGCTGCCCAAAGAGGGCTTTTTACCCTCTATTTTGTGAAGATATCTCCAATACTACACAAAACACTCTTCACCTATCATCTGTTAGTGAGTAAAAGGACATAAATTTTGTTGGAGCAAATAACCAAAAATGTCATTTCACCAGAACTTGAGACTTTCTGACATAAAAAGACCCATACTTCCTTTTAATTTTGAGCACTCTTGGTTTGAAACACCTAAATAGGGTGTTTCATGCTTGGCTTGCTTAGGCTCAGAATGTTTTGCACGTCCTTAATTTTTGTGTCTAGAACTTAAAAGAAACAGTGCTCGATCAAGCCTCAGCTTATCTATTCCAGCATCCTGTCTCACACAGTGGCCCATTAATTGCTTCTGGGCATTCTCAAGCAGAAGATGAAGGCAAAAACTTCATCTGCTCTCAATTCCTTGCAAATGGGCTTTAGGAGCATGCTACCTGGAAGCAGTGTTTGGGCATCCATTCCAGTGGTCATTGATATAGCTGTCCTCCATGTGCCTAGAATACTCTCTTTAAAAAAACTGTTATGACTAGGGATGTGCATGAATGCAATTTTTGGGATTGAATTTGAACTGAATATCCAAAAATTCAATTCGATTCAAATTAAGCAAATTTGAATCTATTCATTCATACTCTATTAGACATTTTTTCACGTGCCAAAGTGCTAATGTTATTTATGTTATCCAGTGCCCCTGTGAAAAGTTATATGTAGGTATGACCACCAGGGCAGTCAAAACTAGAATATTGGAACATCTAAGCTGCATTAGGAACCAAAAAATACAGGCTCCCCTGGTTAAACACTTCCTTGAATCATCACACCAAGCTACACAATTGGAATACTGGTGTATTGATTATGTACAATCTGGTGTACAATGTAAAGAAAAACTGGCCAGAAAGGAACTTTTTTGGATTCATAGATTAAAGACTCTTGAACCCTTTGGTCTTAATGAAGAAGTTAATTGGTTTATTTAAGCTGCCATCTTCTCTGTATCAGATGGTCCGTGAGTATCTGCAGAATCAGGACTATGACAGTCCCACAAGATTTGCCCTGTATATATTTTAGCCCCTAGAGTTTTGTCTCATTATCTTATTATAGTTCTAATGAAAGATAGTATTATACTGTTTTACTCAGAGAATCTTCTTATGTGAGTATTTCTGTATACATTTGTTATAATTTTTGTTTTTATTGATGTATTACTTGTTACTGAATCCTATGTAATATTTGTATTTTATATTTGTTTTCTAGTTGCCTTTTTATAAATACTTGTACGTTTGGTGTATTTGTTATAGCCCATTGCGGCATGTAAGTATTGTTTATTTCATGTCCGTTTTGGGAAATGGTATATGTATATGTGAATTGTTTGACTTCTTGAGAGTTTGGTTTTGTAGAGCACGCTGTCTAATTTTACTTTGTCTAATTTTACTTTGTATAACCATATAGAGATGAAAGAAGTCATCACCATTTGGGATGATCGTTAAAAGCCACTGAAGAAGACGACCTGTCGAAACGCGTCTGGCTTTAGATCCCCATTATTTGTTTTTTATACACCATTCTTTTTGTCTTTTGTATACTGTTATTAACTTTTTAAAGATATTATATTTTCACCAGTAAATTTACTATTATTTGTATATAAGGGTGTATATCTCCCCCCCCCCTTTTTTTTGGCATCAGGGCACTTTCTTTAGTTTTCTCATATTAGAAGGACCTTGTTTTTTTCTCCTTGATAGATCTTTTGTGTTCTCTCATGACTAGGGATGTGCATGAATGCAATTTTTGGGATTGAATTTGAACTGAATATCCAAAAATTCAATTCGATTCAAATTAAGCAAATTTGAATCTATTCATTCAAATATTTGATGCAAATTTGCACTTACAAATGTCAACAACATTCATATGTGCCTGTTTGTATTGTTATGAATCCCGTACGCATCTCTATGCATCCTGTATTTATTCTGTATGCAGCCTGTTTTCATCCTGTACACATGAGGGAAAGATGTGTATGTGCAAGTATGCACTGTGTTCGTACCCGTACACATACGAATGTCCTAATAATTTGAATGAATATTCAAGAATATGAAATTCGTTCAAATGTTTAAATTCAGATTTATAGACATTCGATTCAAATTTGAATGTCTACATTTGAATGAATTTGATTGAATTTCAAATGTTTCAAATATTCATGCACAAACCTAGTTATTACCATTTTATTTAAGGATTTTTCTATGTAAGGACAATAAACAGTTCAGAGCTCACACACAAGCCATGCTGATGTACTGTAACTCTATCAGCAAACTACACCCCCTTTCTAGGTATGCAATTTGCTCGTTCTCTCTCTGCCGTGTGCTTGCTCTATCTGAAATGGAGAAAATAAAAGGTTGGATGGATAGAGAAGTTAGTGCTTCTCAAGGGCACTGGTGATATACTCATGGGAGAGCTATCGGTTTGTAGAAGATAATAGGTTTTGTAACCACTCACAAACATCACTGAGAAAACTACTCTCATTATGGCTACAGTTCATGTTTGAGTTTGAGCTTACTGAATTAAACTTCAGTTGGTTTGCTAAGCTGTGTTGGCAAGCAGATAATTTTCCTAATTATGTTACATGTAATGAAAATTAAATGTATAGGGTCAATGAAAAGGCAAACACTTTTTGTACCATTATACCATTAGCACTTAATTTAGCCTAGTGTAGAGGCCAGAATGGACAAGGTAGATTGATAGGCTCAAAGAAACTACAGGGATGTACTTGGGAAAAGTATAAGTCAAGACGGCGATTGTCCCTACCTTTACCTGGAGGTAGATTTTGATAGATTTCCAGGTTTGTTTGTTTTTTGTCTTGTGAGGCATGGGTGTCTTTGAGCTAAGCATATGGGCAGCTGTTCAACAAATACTTAAGCCAAAGAGACAGAAGGGGAGGTGTCGAATAGGCAGGTAGTTAAAGAAACAGATTTATTTATTCATTCAGATTGATATCTGCTCTCTTCTTAAAAGGACTGCAGCTGTAGAAATGGCTTCCAGGCAGCAACTGTACCTTGGTTCTGATGAGGTCATGTTCTTGTCCATGCTTAAGACAACCTTCTATGCACCTTACTGAGGCTTTTACAACATGTCTTGTGGTTATGGTATGTCAGTTTGGAGTCAACATTAAGCTTCTGTTCTTGGTGTTCTGTTGGTTACTTTGATGAGAAAGTCCAACAGGGATATATGGGACAATTATGTCCCTAACCTTCAATAGAATACATTCAGCTGTCTGATTCTGCAGGTCTTTGTCCTTGTGGGATTTGCTCTCAGGTTATACCTAATTTGTTTTCCTTTCATCCTAGTATGTGTTATAGGGTGTTTTTCCACTGTCACTAAGTACCCATTGAAGCACCCATTAAGGACCCATTTGGCTGGGAGCCGGACGACCCCATTTCCACCACAGACCCCATTAGGGACACATTTGTTTCCACCACAGCTAGGGAAATTCAGATCATTATGGGTCCTTCAGGACCTCTAATCCAGATTTCGTGTAGACCCCATTAAAGGGCTCTACAATGGGGTCTTCAGCTTTAAAATCCAGATTGTAGGGAGCCTGTTTCCACTACAATCCAGCAATGGAGTCTAGAGGAGGCTTGGGGGTGGGTGGGGGGTGGGGAGGCAACCATGGGGGGGTGCCCCAAAGTCAAGACTTCAGAGTCCCTCTGAAGTCAGCTCCGAAATCCCTCTGAAGGCAACTTCGAAGAAAAAACCCTTGCCAGAGCAATACAGCTGTCAAAGGCTGCATAGGCTCTGAAGGGTCTTTGAAGTTAGGGGCAGGAAAGGCTGGGCAGCAGAGGATGTGTGGCCAGGGGTTTCTTGCAAGCACGTGGAACCCGCAGGGATTGTGATTTTGCTCCCGTTTCCAGAGAAACAGCTTGCTTACCTCAAAGGAGAGTAAAAGCAAGGGAGTAAGGGGGTGCAGAGGCTTGAATTTTCTCTCTTTCTCAGGGAGGTAACCTTTTGCCCTCCTGGAAGAGAGAAAATTCAAGCCCCTGCAACCACTTGGGGCTGTGTGTGAATTAGCTCCTGGGCAGGAAGGCTGACTCATTCATGTGGAAAGAGGTGCATAATTAATGAGCTCCTGCTCCAGTCATTCCAGTTTTTAAAAACCTCTGCTCTTTACAGCCCCTATAGCCAACTGACAGTTGCCCAGCTGGGTGCCCTATACCCACCTGAGAGTCCAGCTGTCACGTGGGTATAGGGCACCCAGCTGGGCAACTGTCAGGTGGCTATAGGGGCTGTAAAGAGCAGGGAAGATTTTTAAAAATAGACGGGAGAGCCCTTTAAAACAGACAGGCTCTCCACGGCTGCCTCCTGGCTTTCCTCTTTGCTGCACTATCAGCAGCAGACTCTTTGCCCAGCTCTGTCCTGGGTGCGTCTGGTGTGCTAACTCCAAAGACCCTTTGGAGCCTTTGCAGCCTTTGACAACTGCATTGCTCTGGCAAGGGTTTTTTCTTCAGAGCTTGTGCTAATCTCCAAAGTTGCCTTTGGGGGTACTTCAGAGCTGTCTTTGGAAGGACTTCAGAACCTTTGCTAATCTCCAAAGGCAACTTCAGAGATTGCACCCCATCCCCCAAAACCCCTGGGGTGACAAGCAGACCCCTTGTGGGTTAATCCTGATTTGCCACATGGGTGCTTCGGTGTTTCCACAGCAGGCAGGGCCGCACCCATTGCTATTGGGTGCTAGACCACCCATGGAAACACATACTAGATCCGGATCAAGGGAAGTACCCATTCCTTAGATCCGGATCTTCTTAGACCCGGATTAAAGAAGCGTGGTGGAAAAACACCAATAGTCCACAATAGGGGCTTCTTCTTAGGAAGAAGTTTTATCTATTTCATTTTCAGGAACTATTTCAAAATCCGTTTTTGTCTGAAATTCTCATGTTAACAAATATTTATTATTATTTTTTTAAAAAAAATTCCTTACAAACATAACTTTTCACAAAAATTTCCCTAATATAAGGGGGCGGGGTTTGCATGGGAAAAAATATAATGTATTTTAGCATATTTTACCAAAATAAACACATTTCTGTACACACATTTTCCTAAACAATGCCACTCTTGAAACATGTTCTTCTTGGAGAACTGTGTCACAAAATTCTGGAACATTCAAATTTCTAAGAAAAATTGAATTCTGATTAGTGCAGATGTTTAGTACCACCTTCAGTATTTGATTACAGACATTCTGTACAAACATGATGGCTCTGGGTGATAGGAAAGCATGCAAACACTGTATTTAAACAGCTGTCTAAGGGTGTTTTTCTACCGCGCTCCTTTAATCCGGATCTAAGAAGATCTGGATCTAAGGAATGGGTACTTCCTTTAATCCGGATCTAGTAGATAGCAATGGGTGCTAGCCTCCCTGCTGTGGAAACACTGGAGCACCTATTTGCAAATCCAGACTGACCCGTAAGAGGTGTTTTGGGGCACAGGGGGTGCAATCTCCAAAGTCCCTCCGAAGTCCCAGCAAAGGCTCCGAAGTCCCTCCGGAGGCAACTTCGGAGATTAGCAAAGGCTCAGAAGACAAACCGCTTGTGAGAGCTTGCATATTAATTAGCTCCTTGTGAGCAGGGATGAGTCAGCTTCATTAATATGGACCTCTTTCCATGCCTGAGGGTAACAGTCTGCTTTGTTCTCCCTTGAGGTTTGTCTTCGGAGCCTTTGCTAATCTCCGAAGTTGCCTTCGGAGGGACTTCATAACCTTTGCTAATCTCCGAAGGCAACTTCGAAGTAACTTTGGAATGGCTTTGAAATGACTTCAAAGCCTAGGTTTTGGGGCTCCCTCCCCCTAGCCTCCTCTAGACCCCATTGCCTGTTTCTAGTGGAAACAGACGCCCTTTAATCTGGATTTTCTGGCAGAAGACCCTATTGTAGACCCCATTAATGGGGGTCTACAGAAAATCTGGATCAAAGGCCAGAAAGTACCCATTTGATCCAGATTTCCCCAGCGGCAGTGGAAACAATCAGGTCCCAAATGGGTGACGTGGTGGAAATGTGGTCATCCGGCTCACACCCAAATGGGTCCTTAATGGATGCAAAAACGGGTACTTTCTGCCAGTGGAAAAATGTAAAGTGGCTCCAAACAACAAGAGGCAACCATGGTATCCTAATGATTCTGCGACTTCATTCTGGCACTTACATATCAATTGAGAGCCCTCCCGGACTAGGTCAACCCTTCTGCCAACTGTCCTCTTCTGCTCCAGCCCATCCTCAAATTCACTCTTGGGAGTGAACAAAGCAGAAAGATGAAAAGGGTGAATGGGTCGCAAAACACTAGAAATGGTGGGGAAATACTTAATAAGAAGTTGTACTGCTAGAGAGTACAGAAGAAAAATTAATAGTTCAAACTTCCCACACTTTTCTGATCAGGCATCATGTATTTTACCCAACACTTTCATTCCCATAGCAACAATTTAACCTCCCTCCCACAAGCAAGCAGAGTTGTTTACAAAAGTTAAAACGTAGCCATTTCCCTGACCTTGTTAGCCAACATCTCCAGGGACAGAGATCAGATGAATTCTCATGATGGGGATGTGCATGTGTGTTTCTGGTTGTAATTAGATGCAACAACATCAAAAAACATCTTTGAGGCAGCTTAAAGACAGCTTCAAGATGGAATTGTACACACACAGGTCTGCCCTTCTCCTAAATATTCTGTGCTAGGAAAGGTCAATTTGGGAAGATTTGGGAACACGAGGTCCTGGGCGCATTCCCACTTAACTTTTTAAATCTGTGTTGGACTTTTAAAATCTGGACTCAGGACCGAGTGAGCATTTGGGGTATTCCCATTTCTGTGACGATAACACAGGCTGAATGTGAATACTGGCGTTCCCACTCAAACCACACACACACACAAAAAAAAAAAAAAAAAAAAGCACAGAGAAGCAGGACCTTTTAATCTCCACCGCTGCCCAGTCCCTGTTAAGCCTGCCCTGCAGAATCACCTGAACAAAAGAACAAAGCAATGAGCCCTTTCACCCTCTCCTTTTCAAATCGGAAGCTCCCTCTCTGTCAGATCTACTGACAGCGGAAATTCCCTTTCAAAACTGAGGCTGACAGTTTGCATGGAGAGACAAGGGAGAGGCTACTCTCCCTTTCAGTTTCCCTCTCTTTCCCCCTATAAAATACAGGCTCTCAGCTTATCTTCCTCTGCTGTGGTGCCTTGCAATAATGTATTGCTTGAGACTTGAGTTTTAAAAAAACTTCCTGTTGGCATATCTCTCCCAATTGCAAAATCTATACTTGTATCTTTGAGGAAAGCTGGTGCTTTAATTTTTTTCTTTCTCCTCTTGCAATCATGCTCAGAGCAGGCATGGCAAAGGTGACGGGGCGGGGGGACATTAGCTGTGAAATCCCACCCACATCTGGCAGGCATTGGCCAGAAGGATAGAACCCTGCCCCAAATAGTTCAGTAGTGTTCTCAAAGGCAAAAAAATAATGTGGCCTGGGCTCCAAAAGGGGACTGAGAACATTTCTGTGAGGACTTTTTTTCTGTGGATTTTGCAGAATAGTCCTCATAAAGTCTGGGAATAAAACAATAAATGGGATCTCCTGATCCTGAAAATGTATTCAATTTGGATTTAAACCTGTATAGGAACGCAGCTCCTGTCTCTCTGAAGAGCCTCTGAGGTGCCCTTTTTGTTACTTCTGAATACAGCTTAGAAAGCTGTTTCCTGTTCAGCTCAGGGTCTGAGCCGGAGAAATGCACGGTTTAAATTCAGCGAAATTCCTGCTACAGCAACCATCACCACATCTGTATCCTCAGTCCAATAAAACTGGATGCTCCTGTGAATGACACTATATGATTTATGACAAATGTGAGCTAATTCAAATTGTTTAGGAAAAGCATCACAGTTTGCTATTAATGGTTCTGCTGAGTACTGTTCAGAGCCACAGTATAAAAGGCCCAGAACACTGAAAATGGCTCTGCTGGATGATGCTGATTTCACCATCACTGACACTGCCTTAGAACTCCTAACATATCCACAGCCCCCCCTCCCCAAATATTGGCTGTCTCTGTTATATCGAGTAGACATGATGTGAAATTTTCTGGCTGCCATGCCAGATTGAAACCAATTTGGCTAGGACTCTGTCTGCACTGTTTGTACAGAATTACTTGAAAAAATGAACTGAATACAAAGAAACGTGGGTGTAACATTTGCCACACAAACTACGAAAATGTATATTCAATAAATGTTTTAAGATTGTGCATTCAACAGTACAAAAGGTGGTAATTGGGCAACTCCGGGAGGTTTTAAACAGTAAGAAATGATTTATAAAAAAGGATTTCCATAGAAGTGACTGATGAGCAAAAAACATTTTTCCCCACAGTTGCATTCCATTTCATTTTAGAGTGGTTTAGAGACAGGAGGTGATCAAGGTTTAAAACACAGCAAAGACTGCAAACGAATTTTGCAAGCCAGGAGAAATTTAGCTATCAAGCTGTATCCAAGCTGTACACTGATGTAGTTTTAATTTCTGACTGGGAATCTTGTTGGTGAATAGGCCTATACAACATGGTCATGTTTTACAGATGGCACAGATTTAGACTGTAAGTCAAATGCCATGTTCATCCACAAATAAAAAAAAATAAAATCTCCCCGCATGTAAAATGTTACCACCCATTTCTTTGAAATGTTTGTTCTGGGTAACTGATGGAGGGAAATAATGGCTGATGGTCAGCACAGCTTCTATAAAGGTAAATCATGCCTTACAAACTTGTTAATAGATAAAGGTGACCCACTTAACATTATCTGGATGTTCAGAAGATTTTTGACAAACTCCCTCATCAAAGGATCCTGAATAAACTCATCAGTCATGGAATACGCAGACAGGTTACGTCCTGGATTGGTAACAGGCCAAAGAGAAGAACACAGGGAATTGTAATAAATGGCCAGTTCTCAGAATGGAAAGAGGTGAGGAGTGTGGTCTCTCAAGGTTCTATATAAGGACTCTTACTTTTTAATTTATTGATAAACGATCTAGAAGTAAGTAGTAAGATAGCAAAGTTTGCTGATGACACTTAATTTTTCATGGTACTAAAAATTGAAAATGACTGTGATACCAAATCTGCTCCAGTAATAAACTGGAAGCAACTATGGAGGGAGTAAAATTTGGATAATTTGGATTATTTTTGAAGCCCAAAGAACACCAAATTTAAACTTCCCAGGGGAATCAGTAGCAAGATCTTTCACAGGTTTTAATAACGAGGAATAACCAGAAAACAGAGACAAAACCCATTTCAGACTCAAAAAACCAGTTTCTTGTTAAACCAGGGCAAAGAATTTATTAGGAATACAGAACAGAAGTTGAAATGAATTATCAGAAGCGTTTCTAGAACAGAAATAAGCATGCAACAACTGCAAAATGACTAAAGAAATGAACATCTCCCACTCAGAAATCTTTGTGAATTTAACTGAATTTATCCCTCTTTTATTAAAACGACTAATTTATGGTTATGCAGCAAAAGCTTCCTAAAAACCCCAAAACAAATTGCTTTTCATTAGTATGAATTAAGGAATGAGAATAAAGTTCTCATTTAGAAATTGCAAATATAAAACAGCCAGAAAGGGAATGGAAAACTCCTAATACTAGAAAGAACCCCTAACCAAAAAAAAAGTTCTAAAGAAAAATAAGGGAAAGTGAATAGAGGATACCAATCTTCTGTCTCACCACCATGTTGTATTCTTCATGCCCAAGAAGTCCAAAGCTGAAGATATGTAGGATTTCAGAAAACTATCTCCGCTTCCAGAACAAAAATATTTTCAAAATTGGTAAAATGTGCTTCAGTCTCAGTCAGACTGGTCCCCAAAATGGACAAAAATCCAAAAGAAATACATAGAAAATAATCTTTATAATTGCCTTTACAAAACCAGCCAAATTCAGAGTGCAAAAGTTTTAAACTGCAGTTCTTGCAGCAAAACTCTGCCCACGTTCTGTGTAGCAGAAAGAAGAAAGGGGGGGGGGAGGAAAAATTTCTCCAGATCTCTTTAGCCTCCCATGATGGCCAGAAGAAGACCTCCCTCCTCTGATGACCAGAAGGAGAAAAACCTTAAAACCATCTCTTCTCTGCCATTTTTATAGCAAAAATTGGAACCAAAAAAAACTGCTGATGTTCTTCCCTTGTTAATGAATAAAAATGTGTATTTGACTTCAGTCTTGACAACATTTCCAATCAGTGCACCTCCTGACCTCTCCTTGACACCCTCAGACAAAAAGTGTGAATGGCGAGTAAACTATTGTATCCCTGTTTGATTTGCAAAAGTTTACCTTAAATTAACATTTTAGCACCTCTACTGACTCACTTAATCCCTTCAGCTAGACCCACTCAATGTGTGTAGATATCAGCGACCTTTTACCCAATTCTGTTAGGGTGTAAACAAAGGTGTAAACAGTGAGTCACCTCCAACATCCTGCATTCTAATACTGGTGAAATGGGCCATTTCCCATTTAGATAGTAATTCCAAATTCTGGTATACTTATTTTACCCAGATCTCTTCCAAAAATCCATTCCATTTTATCCTTTATTATTTTATTAAAATTAGACAAACCAATCTCTGTCCCAGATTCCATGGTTTTATTTCTCCTTCATTATTTAAAAATCTGTTACCCCAAAAAGAGAAAACAAAGACTTTTTAGGTGCTAGGACTCTGTCTTGACTCAATCAAGATTAAATCTCAGGCTGTGTTTCTTGCATACAGACTTTTATCTTTTGCAAACAGCCAGCTTGTGACTTGAGAAAACTATGTCCTTTTTTTAAACTCCAGGCTTGTCTTTCTCCCAATATGGCTATTTTAAGGCCTTTCCACGTTTCATGGTCTGCCTTTAGCTTTTAACATTTCTTATGATATCTGCACATCCAAAGTTGATCTGGTAACATATTTCCCTCCTCTGGTTTCCGACATTGTTACCAACAATTTGGAAACCATAAAAACTCATAAAAGTCTTTAGAAAGTATAAAATATATTTTTCATAGAATACCTGGACCAGAGAAAGTATGCCATTCTTTTGCTGATATCACTAGTTGGCAAATCCAAAATGATTATGACCAAGTGTGATATTTAAATACAAAAATCATCACATGGAGATGGATCTTGAAAAAGAAAATTCCTCCAATGATATTTGAAACCATGTTCAAAAATTTGAACCATTTCCTTTTTATTTCACCAGTACCTCAATGCCGGATTTCATATGAACCATCATTTATCCTTAAGAAAGATAAACATGAAGTCCACTATTTATTACACTATATTATGTTATAGCTTAAAATGAACCCTGAAAATGAAAATTTCCACAATACTACACTCACCCATCCTCTACATTTATCCTATAGGAGAGAAAAGTAAAGATAGAAAGAAAATCATGATTAAGACATATTTGTGGATAGACTGTGTCATGCTTAAAACCATTTAAAACCATGAGCAAATCCCAAGAATGTAAGCATTTCAAATGACCATGATCCCTTCAATAGAAATCATAAATGACTTCAAATATGCATATACCTCAGTATAACCCTCAAAAGTGTACATGTTAGTGACTCCTCCAATAGAAATCACTATAACCCAAAATAAGAATACAAATAGTCATTATTACAACATCACAACCATTAATATAAATGAACATAAAGATGAGTTGTCTTCAATCTTCAGTAGCTCCAGGATGTCTCCTCTGGAAAAGAGATGTAGAGGGAAAGACACAGTTCCTTGCTGGAAGAACCAAACCCAGTTTATTAGTGCATGCAAAGTTCTGGAACTGGTAACTATGTCCTTTTGTGAAGTACTGGCACTAAGCATATGGAAGTCCATTGTCCTCTCCATACTGCTGCATCATAAACTTTGAAGAAGATTGGTTCCCATTTCTTCAAAGCATTTCAAACACATGATGTCGAGAGAGAACATCCTTAGTTCTTGGCCTCAGAGTTCCATAAGACTGCAACGCCTTGACAGAGAGATGAACTCCAATAGTTCATGAGCATGTCTCTTCATCTGGATTTCTTTCTCTGGAAATCTGGAACACTGGAACACTGGAACACTTTCCCAATTCTGGATACTGGAACAAACTGGAACAAACTGGAACACTTGAGCTTTCCCGGATATTTCCTCCAACAATTATGGATGCATGTGAGTATAGGGACCTAAACTCCTATCCTAAAAATGTAACTCTTTCCAAGTTATCAAAAATGAAAAAGAAAAATAATTCCAAACAGAAGGAAGAGTGGAAAAATCACCCTCCTCTGCATCCAAAATAATAAGAGAAACACAAAATATCTCTAGCTTTATAAGGGCAAAAAGAACACTATAAAACATTACCAAAAATTCAAAACTAACAAAAATAAAACATGACAAAAACTTAAAAATCAAAATTGACTTTTGCTGCATATCAAAAATCAAAATTAAACCCCTAAAGAAGACATAAGCTTTCAAACACAGAGTCTTGAAAAAAAAAATCTTCCTATGCTATGCTAATCCCTGTGCTAGCAAAAGCTCAAAACCCAAGCCTTTCTTGCCTCAAGCAAGGAAAATTTCGCAATAGGTAAAGAGACCTTTTGCCTTTACTGACTCAGAGCTGTAGCTCCTGAGCATACACAGAGTGCAATTCTATTCCTGACTCATAAAACATCCCTTAGTCTTACAGAACCCCATCTATTACCTATGAAACCCCTATAAAAATAAAGATTTCCAAAAATTAAAAGAAAGATCTCCAGAAACACATAGAGAAAAGAAAGGAAAAGAGGAAAAGATGAAAGATGGACTGAATTTCATCATAAAGCAAATGGCAGAAGTCCTTAATCCTATTCCATGCCAGAATTCTTAAAGCCATTTCAGATCCCATCCAATTGAAGAAAATGGAAATTCCTTTTCTCAATTGTGGAATAAAATTATTATTCATGGAGGCGGTTGGGGTGGAGGTTTTTCTTCTGGAACTTGCTTTGCCCACATAAGGGAGAGATCATTTCCCTGTGCAAAACAATCCCTAATATCACCATCCCTTCTCAAAGACTCATCTGGAGGTCTTTGAGTATGGGTTCCAATTTCGAATCCATCCTTACTCTTACACTTCCCAATAAATCCAGAAGATTTATTGTGTTCACACCCTAGCACAACATCTTCACATTCCAAAGCAACCTGATTTCCAAACATCAGATCTACATTTTCACTATTTTTCTGAACACATAAATCCACCTTGTCTTTCTCTAAGACCTGTGCTTCCTCTTCAAACTTACGATCATCATCAAGCCCTTGACCCACACTCAGAGTCAATTGGAAAACCATTCCTAACAGGTAGGCACATGTTTGAGCTGGAACCACTGAAGGTTCCAATGCAATTTCAGAACTTAAATGGCAATCACCATTGCCAATTCCTGTAACTTGAGAAATAAACTGAATACAAGCATCTCTCACACTTAAAGGAACAATTTCTCTTACAGAATCACACTGAAGCAAAGCCACCTTTGCTTGTTGCCTTTCATCAAAGGCCACATCCTGATCCTGACTATCAGAAACAGAATCCATACACAGAGACTGAAGCATTGGTTTGCAAGCCCAGCAAGAAAGCATTTCTGAATCCACTGATTCCATTATGCTGTCTTGAGCCTGATCTAACCCCTGCTCATTACTACCACTACTTTCACCATGCAGTGCATTTCCAACCTCTGTTGTAGGTTTTGAATTAGTGTTCTGAGGTTCCTCTTTTTCACCAAAAAGAGGTTCTTTCAGCTCAACACTAACTAGTTCACCCACAAACTCCTCAATAGGACTGAGTGAATTTTCAAACCCCACAAAGGTATGAGAACTCTTACCAATTGCTAAAGCCACTTCTGCTTCAACTGGCAAAAATTCCTCTTGCAAATCCACACTACACTTTCCTTTTTCTTCTTCAACAGTCTGATTCTGTTCCCCAACGGAAGCAACAGGACAACCATTAACTTTGAAAGCACTTTGACTACCACACACAACTTCCAACACTTCCAACACTTTTTGTCTCTCTTTTGCACATTCAGTCTCACTAGGAGGACATACTTTTTTGTTCCCATTTGGATTCCCATTCAGGGCAATCCCTGGCTCAGCTACCCCCCAACAAGACAGATCCTGATTCACAGAAACCAAAGCTTGCAATGGGACATTTGTCCCATCACACCAATGCTGAGCAGGGCCCCATCATTGACCTTGCACAAATAACCCACTTGCAACTGGAACTAAGGACTGAGCACAAGCAGCTCCTGTTCCCTGTATCCAATTCATCCAAGCCTCAAACAAAACCTTGTCAGGTTTCTTATGAAAATCCTTCATATTAAACCCAGCCTGTTTCAAAGCATTCCAAATCTGATTCCTCAAACTCCGTTCCCGTCTCTGCAACTGTGTGGCTGGCTGCTGAAGTTGGGACTGTGGAATTTGCCTTCCTTGTCCAAAACTCAGCTGCTGCCTTCCATTTGCAGATTGAACCTGTTTAGGAGCTGCTGAAGGAGCCACTTGAACAGTATCAGTTGGTTCCTTTTGCACCCTCTCCTGAGCAATGTTTCCAAAACCATCCACACAGTTTATCCCTTGGATTTCAACTGGAGCCATATTACCCTGAATACCAGAGGAAGCTATCTGCGTTCCCCCCTTGTTAACAAAGGCAATGGGCTCAGATTGAGAAGCTGCAGCTTCCTGCATTTTCCCAAAACTATCAAACCCAACCTTATCCTTGAGCAATTTCAAAGTTGCAAGGGACTCATCTAGCCGTTTCTCCAAAATTTCTTTATCATCCTGACACTGCCACAATTCTGCACGAGTTTCTTGCAAAGCATGAGACCTCTCAATCTCCTTCATACAATTTCTCTTAACAATCTGCAATTCCTGGATCAAACTAGCTTTTTCAGAACCAAAATTTTGTTTACACAGTTCCAGCTCCTGCAACAACTGATCCTTCTCAAAAACAGCATTTTCCTTAAAAGTCTCAAATTCTTCCATCAACTGATTTTTCTCACAAATAGCACTTTTTTTGAAGGCCTCGGCTTGAGCCTTTAACTCAGCAGAATTTGCTTTTAAGGCTTCAAGCTGCCGGTTCAAATCCTGCTTCTCCTGCCTAAGTTTCTCTACCTGATCAGCCCAATCCTGAGAGGAAATTTTCAACTGCAATTTTAAATCACTTTCCATGTCATCCTTCTCTTGTTTTAACTGTTCCAAATCGTGCACCAGATCATCAATGGCATACCAGAATCCCCAAATTGCCACAGAAGATTTTGACTGTTTAAAAAGCTTAAATTTATTCTCCTGTGTATATTTTTCAAACCCCAAAGCCAAATTTTTCTTAATTTCTGAATGCATTCCCCGAAAACATTTTCTTTCCCAGACACATTCCCCCTGTTTGCAAAGCCATCGGGTCAATTTATCCTTCTTAACAAACAAATTCTCTGCCATTTTGCTTTATAACTTGTCAGTTCACCAAAAAGATCAAATTCAAAAGCACAAAAAGCTCTGTTTTATGGATAATCCTCGCCCATAAGTTGCCCGCATTCTCCACCATAAATTCTGATACCAAATCTGCTCCAGTAATAAACTGGAAGCAACTATGGAGGGAGTAAAATTTGGATAATTTGGATTATTTTTGAAGCCCAAAGAACACCAAATTTAAACTTCCCAGGGGAATCAGTAGCAAGATCTTTCACAGGTTTTAATAACGAGGAATAACCAGAAAACAGAGACAAAACCCATTTCAGACTCAAAAAACCAGTTTCTTGTTAAACCAGGGCAAAGAATGTATTAGGAATACAGAACAGAAGTTGAAATGAATTATCAGAAGCGTTTCTAGAACAGAAATAAGCATGCAACAACTGCAAAATGACTAAAGAAATGAACATCTCCCACTCAGAAATCTTTGTGAATTTAACTGAATTTATCCCTCTTTTATTAAAACGACTAATTTATGGTTATGCAGCAAAAGCTTCCTAAAAACCCCAAAACAAATTGCTTTTCATTAGTATGAATTAAGGAATGAGAATAAAGTTCTCATTTAGAAATTGCAAATATAAAACAGCCAGAAAGGGAATGGAAAACTCCTAATACTAGAAAGAACCCCTAACCAAAAAAAAAGTTCTAAAGAAAAATAAGGGAAAGTGAATAGAGGATACCAATCTTCTGTCTCACCACCATGTTGTATTCTTCATGCCCAAGAAGTCCAAAGCTGAAGATATGTAGGATTTCAGAAAACTATCTCCGCTTCCAGAACAAAAATATTTTCAAAATTGGTAAAATGTGCTTCAGTCTCAGTCAGACTGGTCCCCAAAATGGACAAAAATCCAAAAGAAATACATAGAAAATAATCTTTATAATTGCCTTTACAAAACCAGCCAAATTCAGAGTGCAAAAGTTTTAAACTTCTGTTCTTGCAGCAAAACTCTGCCCACGTTCTGTGTAGCAGAAAGAAGAAAGGGGGGGGAGGAAAAATTTCTCCAGATCTCTTTAGCCTCCCATGATGGCCAGAAGAAGACCTCCCTCCTCTGATGACCAGAAGGAGAAAAACCTTAAAACCATCTCTTCTCTGCCATTTTTATAGCAAAAATTGGAACCAAAAAAAACTGCTGATGTTCTTCCCTTGTTAATGAATAAAAATGTGTATTTGACTTCAGTCTTGACAACATTTCCAATCAGTGCACCTCCTGACCTCTCCTTGACACCCTCAGACAAAAAGTGTGAATGGCGAGTAAACTATTGTATCCCTGTTTGATTTGCAAAAGTTTACCTTAAATTAACATTTTAGCACCTCTACTGACTCACTTAATCCCTTCAGCTAGACCCACTCAATGTGTGTAGATATCAGCGACCTTTTACCCAATTCTGTTAGGGTGTAAACAAAGGTGTAAACAGTGAGTCACCTCCAACATCCTGCATTCTAATACTGGTGAAATGGGCCATTTCCCATTTAGATAGTAATTCCAAATTCTGGTATACTTATTTTACCCAGATCTCTTCCAAAAATCCATTCCATTTTATCCTTTATTATTTTATTAAAATTAGACAAACCAATCTCTGTCCCAGATTCCATGGTTTTATTTCTCCTTCATTATTTAAAAATCTGTTACCCCAAAAAGAGAAAACAAAGACTTTTTAGGTGCTAGGACTCTGTCTTGACTCAATCAAGATTAAATCTCAGGCTGTGTTTCTTGCATACAGACTTTTATCTTTTGCAAACAGCCAGCTTGTGACTTGAGAAAACTATGTCCTTTTTTTAAACTCCAGGCTTGTCTTTCTCCCAATATGGCTATTTTAAGGCCTTTCCACGTTTCATGGTCTGCCTTTAGCTTTTAACATTTCTTATGATATCTGCACATCCAAAGTTGATCTGGTAACAACTGTAAAGAGCTCAAAAGGGATCTCTTGACATTAGGTGAGTGGGTAATGAACTGGCAAATGTACTTCAGTCTTAGCAAGTGCAGAGTGATGCACACTGTGACAAAGAATCCCAATTATACCTATAAACTGATGGGGGGGTGAGCTTTCTGTGACAAACCAGGAAAGGGATTTGGGGGTTCTGAGGGCCAACTCAATGAAGGTGTTGACTCAGTGTGCAGCATCAGCAGAAAAAACAAATTCAGTGTTAGGGGTAATTAGGAAGGGAACACAAAACAAGTTGGCAGGTGTCATTTTGCTTCTTTATAAATGTATAATGAGACCACATTCGGAATATTGCATACAATTCTCAAAACACACCTCAGAAACGATATTGAGGAACTGAAAAAGATACAGAAAAGGGCAACCAGAATGATCAAGGGGCTGGAACACCTTCCATATGAAACTGGGTTGCAATGTCCAGGGCTTTTTAGCCTTGAAAGACAGTGTTTAAGAGGTGACCTGACTGAAGTATATAAAATCATGCATGGTGTGAAAAAGATGGATAGAGAAAAAATATTTTCTCTATTGCACAACTCTAGAACCAGGGGGCACTCTATGAAACTGATGGGCAGGAGAGTTACAACCAACAAGGGGAAGAATTTTATCACCCACAGGACTTTCAGTCTAGGGAATATACTACCAGATAGTTGTGATAGCCATCAGCATAATAAATTCATGGAGGATAGGTATATCACTGGCTACTAGAATGGATGTCAAAGTACTACTTCTGGGTTGGAGAAACAGCCATGATGATGCCTCTCACGGTCATTGTCAGGGAGTTGAGAGCAGGTAAAGGTTTTGCCTTCATTTTCTGCTTGAGAATGTCCATAAGCAATTGGTGGGTGACTGTGTGGGACAGAATGCTGGACTAGTTGGGCTGTTGCATGTTCTTATGGATAGGGAAATGCAGTGGGCAGGTGTCATTGTGAAAGTGAAGAGGACAGGGTTACATGGCTTTCCCAGAGTAGTGTGTACAGTGCCTAGAAGGTTGGACTTGGTGTGTTGTGTGTGTGTGTGTATAAACACATATTAGTATAAGATAATTATTATATATAAATATATATAGATATATACAATAAAAGATATAAAAGGCACAAAGGCATGACTCCAGATGAGCTAAAACTCGATGGTACATCTGGTTGTCTCAGCGACTGAGGATGAGTTAAAGGGGTGTGTGTGCAGCTGGAGGGCTATTTATAGTTTAGAGGCTGCACCCCCTATTGGTCGTTGTAGTTGCTAAAGGAGAAGGATAACCCATTGGTATTCTGCTTGAGGCATCCAAGAACACTGTACGGCATGGTCTAAAATAGTGCAGTCTGAACAAAAGCACTGGCCCAAACCAGTGCGTCAGCTTCAGGGCAGAATTCTTCTTATGAAATTGGCACAGGTGTGGGTAAGAAAAGTCATGGTTTGCTAGATATATATAGGGTGTACCATACCCAGCCAGTGGGAGCTATTTATTAAGAATTAATGGAAAAGCCCAACACTGTTTGCATTTCTCTGGCATTTGCTGTTAAGACTTCTCCACCCTCACAGAAATACAGGCTGCATCTGGATGTTGCATTATATTTGGATATTCCAGAATAATCCAGAGATATCTGGAATATCTATGCTTTATTCTGGAATATCCAACTACAGTGGACTAAGTAAGCACAGTCTGGATGCAGCCACAATTCATCATCTAATTTTTAAAGTCAATTCCATGCTATATGAAAGGAGATACTTATTGTACATAAAATGCATATGAGCACATAATTGAGCACATACAATCTGCAACTGCACTGCATTATCATGTTATAAACAGTTTCATCTGATGCCATGTCCTCCTGCTCACATTTGAGCCACAAGAGGTACAGCCCACTTAGGTAGATTGCTGTAACAGTCCTTCCTGTGACATTCGTACAGTATTAGTAGATGATGATGATGATGATTTCTAAAGCGCTATACAGCACATACCATCTGGAATTAAAATCCTTCCTGTGCAGAAAAGTGCATTACTCTAGAAAGACTTGAGCGACGGTTACAGCAACGGTTTTGAAGCTTCCTGAAACAGATATACTAATTTGCAGAAGATAATGCAGATTCTCCATCAACTTTGTGTTAGCACAAATTTTTCACAGCTATAGAAAATTCAGTGGTAGAAATGCCCAGAGAGAGACTGACTAAAGAAAAGAAGTACAACTTAAGGTTCCCCAGAGGAGTATTACATGCCAACATGTTATGTAGGTTTACAGAAGATTTTATTTGAGTAATCAATAATGAAACTAGTCATTACCATAGCAACTGCCATATCTCGTCTTCCTTAAGCTGTCTCTAAAGATACTGAACAGATTTTAAAGCCACACACTAACAGCCGCCCTTCTCATAACTTTCTTTTAAAATACACAGTTCAATTGAAAACTGTTAAAACCCACTTGAGATTTGCTGATGACTTCTCTAGAATGTGCATTGTGCTCACTTATCACCTTCTTGGTTGGAGTCTTGTATATGTGATACACTCACAAGCTTGCAGACCTTTCAGCACCCCAATCCTAGTTGTTACACAAGACAACATGCCATAATAAAGTAGATGTGACATTTTTGACATGCAGGTGCTATCTATATGAGCGTGAAGCCAAGTGAGACTCTTCAAAACACATCTGTCACATTACTGTCATGTAAAAATATACTGCTGTGTATTATTAATTCATTGCATGTCTCCTTCGGTGTTGCAAAAAGCAACAAAACTATATAGTTGCTCCTGTCTATAAAGCCTGTCTGAATAATAAAAAATTCAGGTCTGTTCAGATCTTCAAACAAAGTTTAATTTGAAAGTGAGGAAATGCAAAATACAGGGCACGTCCCCATGCATATTTTGCCCCAAATGAAAAACAGATTCGGGAGGGGCAGTCCCCATGCATTTTTTATTTGGTCTGATTTTCCTGGACCAAATCGCCCAAACCAAGACCATACCAGGACCAAATTTGGTCCTGGAAAAAACTGTTCTCGCCACGGTTTCGTGGCTTGGCACACATTGCTTTGGGAGCCAAGCCTGAGCACGGAGATGGTCCCGGGCTATTTGGGGAGGAGACTGGCTTGATTTTTCTCCCTTTTCCATGGCAAGCAACCCCTGCATTCATGATCGCGAAGGCAGGCAGGGCAATGGCTTGATTTTTCTCCCTTTTCCACGGCAAACAATCCCCCCCCCCTCCAGTTCATGGCCATGGCAGGCAGGTTCCTGGGTGAAATGGAAATGCACAAAACAGCTCAACTGCATGGGGACAGCTGTATGCATATATATCTAACATTAGCAGTGATGGCATGGGGACGGGAAAGATTTGGTTTCAGTCCCGTACCTGGTCACAAACGAGCCCAAATCACATCAAATCACTTGCATGGAGACACGACCACAGTTTAAGTGATCATTCCATTTATTGAAGGAAAGAAGTTATCCAACACCTAGATCGACAATGTAAAAAGGTCACTGGCCCCTCAGATAACCAATCAAGCAAATTTAATTTGTAATTGGTTAAATGAAACTGGACACACCAGACTTTTTTCACTATCTGCCCTGCTGAATCCA
Organism: Aspidoscelis tigris stejnegeri; assembly: GCA_023333525.1. Lineage (NCBI taxonomy): Eukaryota > Metazoa > Chordata > Lepidosauria > Squamata > Teiidae > Aspidoscelis > Aspidoscelis tigris. The sequence continues at coordinate 80,145,509 of JALMGA010000002.1, read as the reverse complement.
ATCATCCCTTAAAGAGAACAATTGCAGTAGGCTAGAAAGTCTCAACAAGGCTTTGGGGCTCCAGCATCTCATGGCTTCATTTATATGCAAACTTTCCTGCTTTCTTGCCCAAATCATGAGTCTGTTGCTGAACATGTCATCAATCTTCCAAAATTTCCTTCAGCTCAACCTCTGCTCTTCAGTCTCCATTTCAGCTATTCCTCATTGTCTGTTAACCATCTTCTCTCTTTGCCTAAATCTTCCATCTTTGCCTTTCCCTCACATTACACTCTACATCTGCATCACCTGACATTTTTCTTTTACAGTGTCTAAGAAGAGGTTGTACGATATCAGCCAGCCTACCACAAAGTGAAGTACAATAAGTGCCGATATCTCCAAATGTAGAAAACATGGAAAAGTATGACTCTTCCCAGAGGTAGCCAGCCTACCAACATTTCTCCAAGAGTGAAGTCCTCTCCAGGAAGTCCTCATCTTAGATAAGTTCAACACTCACAATTCTATCATTTTATAAGGACATTGAGGAGAAATGGTATTTATGGGAAAGTTGCAAGATGAAAACCACTGCTAACTAACAGAAAGGTTTATCTCACATTTGCTAAAAAGAACCCCAACTTTGATGACTCCCAGGCCTCCTTAGATAATCTTCTGTGGACTGATGAGTTGAAGGTGGGACTTTTGGAAAACATGCATCCCATCACAACTAGGGTAAAACTAACACAGCATTCTCCAGTAAGATCATCACACCAAGGCCATGATCACACCTTCACTTTAAATTTCTTCAGTCCCACTTCAGGTCTGACTAGTCACACTTTTTCAGTTCTATCCATTTTAATTAAAACAGATAGAAATGAAAAGGTGTGAGGCAGTCAGACTTGAAGAGAGACTGAAGAAGGTTTAAAGTGAAGGTGGGACCAGGCCTCAGCAGTCAAATGTGGTAACTGTTCCCAGTAAAAACACTGTCTCTCATTTCAATAGGAGCACTCACAGCTTCCATTCAATATTACCTTCCTTAAATGTTACGTAAGAATGTAACAGGAGTCCTTCTGGATCAGACCTCCCATCTAGTCCAGCATCCTATCTGAAAAGTGGCCCACCAATTGCTTATGGGCATTCTCAAGCAGAAGATAAGCTCTTGACTCCCTGCAAATGACCTTCAGAGGCATCCTGCCTGTTTCTGCAACCAATCTAGTAGCCACTGATACACAGGTGTTCCCTGGTTCTAATGTTGTGTGATGGAGAAAATTATTTTTCTATATCCATCTTTCCATACCATGCATGGTTTTACATTATAAGTTTCAATCAGGTCTCCTTTTAAAAGTCACCTTCCAAGGCTGAAGAGGCCCAGCATTTCAGCCTAATTTTGTAAAGGAGGTGTCCCAGCCTCTTGTTCAATCTGGCTGCCCTTCTATGGATTTCCCCCCACCCCAAATCTGGGGGAAAATATTTTGTTCGTCTCAAGAAGACTTCATCTTGGATTGCAAATGCTCATTCTTTTTATTAAAAAAGAATAGGTATAAGGCACTATACTGGCCATGTGATTGCTGGTAGCTCATGCTAAACTCAGCGAAGACCAGCTTTTGACATTTAACTTCAACTGCGCTAAAAGCTGTGCTTGTTGTGATTGGGTACAAACATCTCATTTGTGCTCAGTCCAGCATGAACAGTCACAACAGTTGTGTATAGCTGGCTTAGACTGTGGCAGAATAGTTTAAAGTCAACATAGGCTGTCCAAACACACCCTAATAAGAAGAAAGTGACTGCTATTAAGTCACAGGCTTAACAACGAGCATGAATTTGGTGCCTGTTATTTCCTGTTAAAAGAAAAAATAGTTAAATATAAATTGCACACATTCCGGGGGGGGGGTCAATTTTTCATTAGCACATTAATATGGTTACCTTGCGAACTGCAAGGTTACCACCAGACCCTGACTGGAGCACAGAGGATGTAATTGCTTGGTTGAAGCTGCTCTACTGCCCCTTTTTCTTGCAACACTACAGATAAGGGAATGGCAATTAGTTCTGTTCCAGTATTAACAGGGAATTATCTCAGAATAACGAAAGCAAGTGTGCCAGATGATAAATTCCAATATCATGGCAGTTTTAGATTTTGCATTTTCTACATTAGTGGGTAAGGCTATGTTATTTATACACACTTTCTTACAAAGGCAGCTGACTTCCATTATTTCTCAGTTTAAGGTCACAACAAGCAAAAGCAAATGGCTGAAGGGAAAAAAAAGCATGACGTCAATTTGCATGGCTCTATGTGGCAGGACAGAACATCCGTGTTAAATAATGTTTACCTTCAATTAATATGTAGATTAGCTACAGAAAAAACATTGCAGCCCATCCATTTATTCTCGATTCTCAAGATTTTAGGCTAAAGCTATTAAATGTTTTCTCTCGATAAATCACTCAAATGCGCAATCATTTCAGCCTCTAAAGAAGCAATTCCCCAAGTTTTTGAGAGGACCTCACTCCCTTCAGTTTCACTATATCTTGATTCCCTCCCTTTTAATTGTTGTTGTTGATTATTATTATTATTATTGTTGTTGTTGTTATTGTTATTATTATAGTTTATTTCTAAAGCACTGTACATGTACTCAGCGCTGTACAGGAAAAATTACATTAATAAAACATAGTATAAAACCTGCCAATGATGTACAATCTAAAGATAAAATGAAATAAGAATAATTTATGCTAATAAAACAAAAACAAAGCAAAAACAATAAAACATCAATACAATAAACATATCAAATACTAATATTAAGGAATCAAACAAATCACACAAAATCTGGGAATGCTTTCCTGAACAGGAAAGTCTTGAGCTCAGATTTAAATGATGTCAAAGACGTGATAGCCCGCATACGCTGAGGAAGGAGATTCCAGGCATGAGGAGAAGCAAGGGAAAATGGACGAATCCAGGAGAGGGAAGTAGAAATCCTATGCAGAATCATACAAATAACACCCCCAAATTTAAATCCCACCCACTGTTACATGGGCTGTAATTTTTGCTAGACCGTCCTTCATTCTATCTGGCAGGGAGTCTTGATTGCTAGCTTCATATAGTCCAGTGATGGTGAACCTTTTGAACTCAGTGTGTCAAAATTTGCAAGACAACCTTGCTTAACTCGGGTGCTGTGTCACATCTAGAAATATCCATAATTTAGTGATATTTGTAGCTCTACTAAAAAAGTTATATTTTTGATATATGTATTTTATTAAAAGCAAAAACAAATAATTCTTTACATTAGTGACTTTTGTTGCTGAATTTCATTTGTTAATCTTCAATTAAAAGTTGTTATTTCGTACACTTCAAGAACAAGCAAGCACTACACGCCCAGGTGCCAGGGTGACCATGTGTGTCACCCAAAAGGGCTTCGCTTATTGGAGTTTTTTTAGTTTGTGCCACACTTTCTCAAATATTTTGAAAGGCATAACTTTAGAATAATTTGGACAGAAAGAAAAAGTAATAAATGGATGTCAGAAGAAAAAAAAACAGGAACAAGAAAAAATCTGATGGTATCAAGAAGAATGAGAAAAAGTCCAATATTTTGGCTGCATTATACAAAAGAGGAACTTTAACAAAAAAAGTTATCCAAGGCACAATAAAAGAAAAACAAGCAAAAAGAAAGATAGACAATGTCAAAAACTGGTCAAACCAATGTTGAACTCCAACTCAAACAAAACTTCTTTCTTAAACACTTGAGGCTTGTTCCCATTCAAGGAATAAAATGCAATATACAAGGCAATTTACAATGCTATGTAAAACACGTTAAAATGAAGCAAAGGAGCATCTGGCAATCGCATTCAGCCCAGGGCACATGGCGGTAGTGGCAACTAAAGCCCTGTTTGCCTGCCCGACCTCCACACACACCATCCCCAGCAGGGGTTCCCCCTGAAAAAAGCACCCTGGCTGGCTGGCTCTGCCGCTGCCGCCTGCGTGCACACACACATCTCCCAGTTCCTGCAGCAGCTGCCCCACTTCCCCCTTTTAAAGATCAAGGAAGGAGGCTGGGAAACAGGCAGAATTGTGCAGGATCACTTGTGAAGGGCAAGATTTCCCTGCCTCTTTCCTTGATCTTTAGGCCTGTATGGGTGGGAAAGTAAACATTGTTGTAAGATGTGAAGTGGCTGAATTGTTGCAATGAAACAGTCTGCTGTAGAGGGGAATACTGTAGCATTCCCACAGCACTAAGGAAGAAGCGTTTTTAAGCCAAATAATCCTCAAAACACCCCTGAAACTGATTAGGAATGGGGACGAAGAGGCTCCGATCCATTTGTAAGCCACTTTAAATGATTGGGGAGTGAGGACGAAAAGGATCCAAACCATTTTATATAAAATTATGCACCAAGTATATAAAATTATGCACGGTATAGAAAGGGTGGATAGAGAAAATTTCTTTTCTCTATCGCACAACACTAGAACCAGGGGGCACTCTATGAAGCTGATGGGTAGGAGAATAAGGTCTGACAGGGGGAAGTATTTCTTCACCCAGGGGGTCATCGGCTTATGGAATGTGCTGCCGGAAGAGGTAGTGACAGCTACCAGTCTGGATGGCTTTAAGGTAGGTTTAGACAAATTTATGGATGACAGATGTATCAATGGCTAGGTGCATCCTTCAGGCTGAGGGGGGGGGAGGAACTGGGGTGCTTCTAAGGCCATCTGCTGGGACTCGAGAGCAGGAGGAGGTTTGTCCTTGTCTCTGCTTGAGATGCCCGTGAGCATTTGGTGGGCCACTGTGTGCGACAGGATGCTGGACTAGATGGGCTGTGGCCTGATCCAGCAAGGCTTCTCTTATGTTCTTATGTTCTTATTTTGAAACTGTTTTATCCCTTGAGTGGGAATTCACCCTTGCAGTGTTCCACAGTTTGAGGGAGCCTAGCTCAAGAATCAATAACCAAAACAAACAAAGGCCTTTTCTGCACTGGACCTTCTTCCAGGATATATCTTGGAACAGGGGCCTGCTGTCCACATGCTAGTATAGGCCCCAGACTAGTATAGGCTAGTACTAGTCTTCACTAGTACATGGATGACAGTACATGGATGTTCTGGGAAACATCCCAAAATAAGATCAAGTATGGTAAGGGCCACAATACCTGAATCTTCCACTCAAATGACAAAACAACTTGATTGATTTTGAATATTTTTTTTATTTTTTGAAGTATTTGAAGTATTTGCAGGTTTTGCAACAAGGTATACTTGACTGGACTTTAGGATTAAAGACCACAGATGAATCAGTTTGCAATGTGAGTGGAGATCAGACACATTCAAAAACCAGTAGGTTTTCAAACAGGGGCCTGTGATTGATGGGCAAACTGAACCACCTGGCACTGCATTGCTGGCTTGTTCCCTCCCTGCATCACTTTAAAGTAAGCCCAGAATAACAGTGACATATCAGGGGAAACCAGCATTCTAACTTTAGCTGGAGTTTGCCTGGCCCATGTTCAGCCATATTTGTAAAAGGTAGTACACCAAGGCTGAAAATTGGCTCAAAGTTCAGGCACAATGCCCTTAAAGGACACAGAGGCTGTAAAAGGGGAAATGCCAGCTTTCAAAAAAAAAGTCAACAGAAGGAAATGTTTTGTTTCCGACTCTTTTCTATCTTGGCTTGGCTCATCCAGTAAAGCAGGCAACCAGTATAGCAGGCAAAGGTGCTGCCAAAGCACTTGGACCGTGTTTCCCGCCGCCCCCTCCAGCTGTGTTCAAACAAGGTAAGGAACCCAGCAGGCATTTTCTCCCACTATGCCATAGTCAAAAGGCTAGGTGGATGCCTGCTAGTCATGCTCTATACCAGAGATGCATAAAAACTGAGAAAATGTGTGATAGAAAGCACTCTCCACATGCTTCAGAAGCACATTCACTCACTGTGCCAGTTTGGCTCAGCTGTGGGATCACCTATGCTAAAAGAACAATGCAGCAGCCAGGCTTATCTACAGCTGTAAAGAGCGCCACACAACCATAAAAAGCCACATGGGGTGTTTGTCCACTGCAGCCCTTAGATCCAGATCTAAGGAATGGGTACATTTCGTAATCCGGATCTAGTAGATCCGGATTAAGGGAAGCACCCAATGTATTTCCATGGGAGGTGTAGCACCCATTGCTACACCTTTGCACCCATGTGGGGAATCCGGATTGACCCCCAAGGGGTTGGTTCGTCACCCAAGGTGTCTCTGGGGATGGTGTGTGTGTGTGCGATCTCCAAAGTCCCAGCTTCAGAGTCATTTCGGAGTCATTTCAAAATCATTTCAAAATTACTCCGAAGTCCCTCCGAAGAGATCGGCAGAGACTTTGAAGCCGCTCCGGAGTCCCTTCTGAGCGCCTCCGAAGTCTGCACTGATCTCTTCGGAGAGACCAGAGGCAAGACTCCAAAGTCTCTGCCGATCGCTTCGGAGGGAGTTTGGAGTCTCGCCGCCGGTCTCTCCAAAGAGATCAGTGCAGACTTCGGAAGCGCTCCAAAGGGACTCCGGAGCGGCTTCGAAGTCTCTGCTGATCTCTTTGGAGGGACTTTGGAGTGACTTCAGAATGATTTCAAAATGACTCCGAAATCACTCTGAAGCTGGGACTTCGGGGCTCTCCCACCCCATGGGTGTGTCCCCTCCTCCTAGCTTCCTCTAGACCCCATTGCCTGTTTCCTGTGGAAACTAGAAGACCCCATTGTAGACCCCATTAATGGGGTCTACAGAAAATCCAGATTAAAGGGCAGAAAGTACCCATTTGATCCGGATTTCCCCCACAGCAGTGGAAGCAATCGGGTCCCAAATGGGTGCCGTGGTGGAAATGGGATCATCCAGCTCACACCCAAATGGGTCCTTAATGGATGCAAAAATGGGTGCTTTTTGACAGTGGAAAAACACCCATGGCACTCATCTAGTGATGGGCAGACAAGCTCAGATGGACTGTTGCTGCAGCCCTGTTTTGCCATCATTTCCACAAATCTATCTGAACTAAGCTTTCTACTCCCAGATTTTCTTGGAAAGAGCATGGCTGGCAGTCATCCAGGAGTATTTGAATATGGTTTTGTGGGAGTGGGAGTGGACGCCTGCCAGACGTCTCATCTGAAAACAAGTCTATTTTTGATCTCGTCCAGTTTGTTCCTTCTTTGGGGCAGATGATACAGCTTCAAAAATGGTGTTTATGTCATCATGTGGTACATATATTTTAAAAACAGCATGATTAAACTATATAAATGATTTCTGGTATGCTCTTACATATTGTTACTGACTATTTTAAATGTAGAAATAGCATCGGTTATAAGGTTTAAAGATGCAGTGACTGGTTTGAAAGGGTCTTACCTAAGTATTCTGGACTTCAGTTATGACCCTCCAGCTAAATCTGGTAGCTGTATTTTAAGGTATTGGGGAGCCAAACCATGACACTGAACTGCACATTTCACCATTTCTTGTCATTGGTCATGGCTGATATATTTCTTAGTGGTCATAAAACATAGTGCACTAAAGCCAGTACACTCCAGGGACAGGAGGGCCATTCGCATTTGCCAGGAGGAAAGCTCCCCCAAAGCATCCATTACCAACCTTGAAATGCGAATGGTCCTCCTGTTTCCCAGCCCGCGCCGATGCATCCGGAGCAAACTGGAACACAGCAAACTGGAAGCAGAGTGAATGGTTGTGCCACCAGGTTCTTCCGGTAAGCTTCTTGTTAATGTTGGTAAAGGTGTGGAGCACGATTTCATGCTCCACACCTCATTCGCAATTAGTACAGCTCTGGTGAGGGTGGGGGCACTTCTAGGCTGAGTGTGTATCCTCTTCACCGGAGCTGTCTTAACTGCATACTAGAGGCCTAAGTTCAAATAGGCCTCTGCACTCTAAGAACAAGACCAAACTGGCTCACTGAAGAAGGTTTAAAGTGAAGGTGTGACCACAACCTACTGTAAGTCTAGAAATACTCCTTAAACAGAAATGCAATGTTAAGAAGTTAATTTTGTCAAAACCCAAGAATATAACTTCATTTGAACCTATGGAAAATAGGCTATTAATATCATGTAAGATTTACTATATAGGATGTTTCTAAATCTTTTCACACACTAAATTAAAACTTGTAATTTTCTGAGTTACTGAAGATAATGTTGTATATTATCCTGTATTTAGATTAGAGAGACTTTTATGTACTATGAATGAAGGAAATGAATGATCAGTGACAAATATTCCCCTTAATGTGGAGGGCACTAAATTAGCAGAGCGTTGGATGATGAGATTTTTTTTACTGAAGGAAAATTTGACACAAAACTAGCATATGTTTATAAAGGAAAAGTTTCTTAAATCAGAAGGGAAAAGAAAGCTCTCCATAAAGGATACAGGAAGTACTGGCTGGGAAAGTTAGTGGCAAACTAAGCAAAATGCCTTTTATCTTTTCTGTACTGAATTAGAACAAGATTTTTTTTGGGGGGGGGGCACACAGAAAATATGATACAAATTTGCACACTGGTCTGTACTGCTTACAGAATATCAACTGTCCCTGACTGACAAGGACAGGAATTTAGAGGGACGTGCTGTAATAACTGCGAGATGTTTGTCTTCTTGCCTGAACACATTAGGAATTAGGTACATGTCCAGATAAGAACACAAAATTGTGGGATCTTGTTTGTATCCAGCAATCACTTCTTGCCTCCCCTGTTCAATAGTTGCAGGCAATTCTGGGGGTCTTAGCTTGTCCTCGCAGAACTGCTGTTCTTGTAAAAGTATTCTGATGTAGGAAGCACCCACCCACTTCCCTTTGCTTTTTTTCCCCATGCTTTCTACATCTGGGTACTTAAGAACATAAGAGGAGCCCTGCTGGATCAGCCCACAGCCCACACAGTGGCCCACCAATTGCTTCTGGGCATCTCAAGCCAAACATAAGGGCAAAACCTTCATCTGCTCTCGAATCTCAGCAAATGGCCTTTGAAGGTATCCTGCCTGTCTCCCCAGCCTGGAGAATGTATGTAGACATCTAATCTAGTAGCCATTAATACACCTGCCATCTAAGAATTTGCCTAATCGTTTCTTAAAGCTATCTAGGCTGATTGCTGTTATTACTTCTTCTAGCAGCAAATTCCATAGACCGGTCAGCACCTGGGTATAGGAATACTTCCCCTTGTCTGATCTGACTCTCCTACCCATCAGCTTCATGGATGGGTTCTAGTGTTGTGTGATAGAAAAAAGAATTTCTCTGTTGACCTTTTCTATACCATGCACAATTTTATGTACTTCAATCAGGCCTCCTCTTAAATGCCATTTCTCAAGGCTGAAGAGGCCTAGACATTACTTTTAGAAGAGCAGTGTTTAGAAGAGAAGGTAAGCAATCCAGCACATTGGAAAACCCAGCATCAGAACTGTAATTTTCCATTATACCTTTATTGCTTTTTGTTGGTGCCCTATTTCAGAGGTATATTGGCATTGCTACAGGTATATCCCAATATATCCCTAAAAAACCCTGCTGTTTTTAAACCATGTCTCAAGGCACCTTAGGTCTGTATGGAATACAAATTTCTAGCCAGAAGAGAAGAACTGGGAGCAACAGTTTACATGAAAGCAGGATTTGCACAAGAAGCCGGGGAAAGAACATAGCACCTTCCCCTTTCCCATTAAAATAAAAGTGCTATAGCAGTGCCATTCATTATAGAGCCATAATGGTGCTTAGGACAGCATGGTGGGGAAGAGTCCAGCCTCTGTGCAGATGCTGAACTCTTCTCCTCACTGAATGTGCAATGAGGTGTCAGTGTCATGCAGACACTGCCCACTCACTGCACATTCAAAGCACTGTAGAGATACCATGTGAATCCTGCCTAATTCTTGCTACCTGTATGCTTTGAATCCAGATTTTCAGTTATAACCTGATTTCATTATCAAAATCAAAAATTTTCACTTACAATGTTGGAGATTCAGGAAAAGATCTTCTTCCCCACCACCACCTTTTCTTGGACTGAAGACTATATACTGTATCATAAACTGATAATTTTGAAATGTGATAGGTGTGTGATATACTCCTTATGAACTTAAATCTTTGTCAGTTTTGTCTTAGACATAATGCTGTTACTAACTGCTACTCACTCTTATGTGATTGTTTTATGCAACTTTTCTCTTTAAAGCTACTAAGCATTAAAGGTGATTTTTGGGTGAACTTGAACGGATGATGAACAAATTAAAAATGTCCCATTTATATTAAGTGACTGATTTTCTATAAGATCCATTTTAGGACCTAATTAGATAACAGATAAGGGAGATTAGTGTTCTGATGGTGCTCCATGATGGTCAGCATAAAGAGAACCTCTTTGAGGAAACCAAGGCGGGGGAAGACAGCCAAGAACAAGAGATGTTGAGGAAAGAGGAAGAAATCTCTATGGAAGCAAACCACAGAAGGGTAAACAGTAGTGGCCACTATTGCAAAGAAGACCAGTTATGCAAGTCTGCTGTCTGTCTGGAGCACACACATGCAAGGCATGATGGAAAGGCTACCAAACTAGATTACCATTATCCCTTCCTATTTACCTATACAGAGACAAGTGACAGAGGCAAAGAGGAGAACAGCAGGGAACTCCAAATGACTATGGATATCTGAACAGGAAGGTGAAGCGGGTAAGGATACAAACAGCATTTTCTTCAATCCTTCTTGTTAAGGGTTAAGATACAATGAGGGAAACAGAAAGCAGAAGTAAAGTGAAAGGGATTTGGATTGTCTGACCGTGCCCTATGTTTATGAGAAAGGCTTCACCTTACAAAGATGAGAAAAATATGTTTGGCACAAGCACTGTTAACATAATCAGAAGGGCTTTAAAATAAATCAGAATGGCAAGGGAGACAAGCACAGTTTTTCTAGTAGAAGGCTGACTACTATGAGCCAGAATGATAATAATGGGCACATAAGCATGAATCTGTAAAACATGGGAGAAAACTGTGTGCTATCTGCAGCAGCTGCTGTCTGAACACCAAAAAGCACAGAATAAAAAATAAGCAGGAAGAACTAGCAATCTTAGAAATGGATGGCTAGTAATGTATTTATTCTATGCATTTTATCATGCCCTTAAGCCTAAAATGTCACCCAGAGTAGCTTAAAATAAACAATATAAGATGCTGCCCTTCCCTCAAGCATACAATCTGAAAAGGCATAACATACAAGGAGGCCTCGGAGGGACCCATCTGGATGGCACAATTTGGTGTGCCATCAAAATGATTTTCCCTACTAAACCAGTCCCCAGGGGTATGCAGCCTTCCACATGATTCCCTGGGCTGGTTTACTGCAAGTAGACTACAGCAGACCTAGGCTGTCCCAGCCTAGTTGGCTATCTTGGGTCACCTACGCTCCATCCAATGCAAAGAGAGGATCTTAGCAGGAGGCATGGCCTCCCAAGTGCTGCTCTAGCATACAGAAGGGTGGCCACTGGATCTCTTGTTGGAGCAGGAAAAAGATATGCGCAAAAAAACCATGAGTCCAGATGGTTATTTGTTGGGAACAGTTTAGCTGATTTCTAGATTGAGAAGGTAGAGTTGACTACATGATCTTGATGGACTGAACAGGAAAGTAGATCATATGATTTAAAAAAAACCCTCTTGCAAATAAGTTACTCCATGATTCTCTGATGTTTCCAGATAATCACAGTGCTACATCGTAATGGCAATAAGTCTAATAAGCAGTTTCATTGATAATAGGTTACTTTCATGCCCAGCTACAGTTCTAATGTATTAAATTCTAAGTAATGTATGAAGAGGCTAGCTAACAGATCTTCTTTATATATAAGCCAAAGTCTTCAAAATTCTTAATCTATTCATTCAAAACTCCAAAAGGACCCAAAGGCAATCAATTAAAAACTTCTATTTGAGTTTCAACTGTTTTCTCAGGATCTGTAATTATTCAGACTTTGTTTTCTCATTTTGTTATTTGTCTTGTCTTTTCAAGCCATGGCTAGAGAATTTTCTTGTCACATCATGAAGGCAGATCTTCTTAGTAATAATGATAACCTCAAACAGTTTTTCTGAAGAGTTGTTTATGCAAGCATTACCTGATTCTTAATTTCTTCCATAATCCTTGATTATTGCTCAAGTGGGTTATGATTTTACTATAGCTAATTTTACTTGGTTATCTATGGTGCTTTTACAAACGGCTTAGAAATTTTGGAATATTAAATGCCATACACACTCCATAAATAAATGAGCTCTGGTGGATTATGCTCAAAGTCCCATTTAGTTCAACTTCTTACCAGCCATCTCCAGAAAGCTCTCAGCAAGAATTTAATAAAAAAACAGTTCTCTCCTAGTACTGCTTCAGCATAGCTGATATACAGAAACATAAGAACCTGAATGCTTCCTGAAGCAGGGGAAATAGCTCGAGCTGCCTTGAATGGCTTAAGTTGCCTTAAGCACTCACTGACCGACTGAGATATGAAGGTTGCTAACTATTTGTTTTTCTTGGATGTCATCATATTGAGTTCACTCCTGCTGACAACAGGGACAGATTCTCACAATCTTGACATGCTGTTCAGTGAGGCCTTACTGCTCTTGCAAGGACACTCTAGTAATTTCTTTCATACCATCTACCCAGTCTGTTGTCTTCCCTTCTTCTACATCGTTTTACCCTGCCAAGCATAACTATTTTTCCCCAGTTCTTTGTCAGTTTGCACTGAATGCCAAGAATGCAACTCTTGTGTTTGCAAATCAGTCTCAAGGGAAAATTGTCTTTAGAATTTGCAAAGCCCTGAGCAAAACTAATGCCACTGACTCTGCTTTTCCTCTATGGTTGTGGACAATATGGATGTGGCCCATGGTGAGCTCTGGAAAGACAGGAAGGCTGCCTTGACAAGGGGATTTGTTTTGAAAAACCTGCATTGCGTAACTCCAGCGTGTTAGCTAGGTGCTTAACTGTGAGGCCGTAGATGGTCATCTTTGCTCTAGCTTTAGGTGTGCTTCATTCAGTTTTATTCATTCCAGAAAAGACTGACTAGCCACTCTTGCAGCCCATGATTTCCTTTCAAGTGTTTCTAGATCCATGGTTAGAAGCCATAATGTATCTGCTTTCTCTCACTCTTTTGTAGGGTCCAGCTTTCACACCTACACATGATCACAGAAAAGACCACTGCTTTAATTGATCCGATCTTTGTGGGGAAAATGTCCTTAATGATCTTGAGTACAAATCAGTACATCTCATGCTTGTCTAAAGTGGCTGATAGTGAAATAGTTTAACAATTTTGGTGAGTTAAAAAAAAGTTTATCTGCAATCTCACTTCAGTGGATGCTATTTATTGGGAAAATATTTATAAAAAGCTCAGACTCCTCCTTGCCACTAATGTACGCTGTATTTGCTCCATTTTCCAGGAGGGGAGCTGATGTAGTAAGCTGCAGGGGAAGGACAGACAAGCAACTGGAACAGAGTATTGTCAATCACCACTCCGCTTCTTCATGTAGTCTAGTACATCTGGATGAATGGCAGATCCCCATTAGATTATTGTTCTGAACAACAATTTAAGCCTCTTTATTATTTATTCATATATCACGAAAAGAAATTGTTTGGAAGTTGGGCCAATGAGTCTCAGGCCGCGTTCCCATTACAAGCTTAAAATGATTTTGAAACGGTTTCCATCCTCGCAGTCCCCATGTCAGGTTGACTTAACATGCTTTCTGCGTGTTAAATCGCTCCAAAGCATTGTAAATGTTAACAATCATTTCAACAGGTCCTGCTCTGGTTCATGCATTTGAAACATTTTACATTTCTTACTGTGGGAACGGTACCATTGTAGTGGGATAAGAAGGCATGTTTAGGGTTTTCCTCCCCCAATAGCTTGCTTCCAAAGATAGTGATTTTACTGTAAAAATCTACCCCTTACAGCAGCGGTTACACTGTAGCACAAACTGTACGCACAAACAGAAGGCTGGAGATGGGGTAGGTGTTTCTTTTATAGTTTCTGTCAATCCCAAAAGCCTCAAATGTGCCCAATTTTTTTTTTGTGTGTGTGTGTTATCAGACTCTTAGTCTCCAGATCCACTCTGATGTCCTTGACTAGGCAAAAAGCACTTGATTCTGCTAACAGACCTTTTCCTTCTTAGCTAAAAGAAAGATAACATTGTTTTGTATATGGTTCTGCCAGTCCGGCAGAAATGACTAGAGATCCTTGAGTACTTCCATAAAGGGCACACATGCTGAAGAAATAATTCAGGGTCTCTAGTGCAGGCAGTGGTGTTAATTATTAGGCATCTGATCATCAGAAATATTCTTTCACACCTTCTCTTTTTCTCAGGCACTCTGAATTTTAAGCTTTGTAGCATTTAAGTATAGTTTTACATTTTCCATTGCCTCTCAAAACATGCTCTCCACTCTTCTAAGAAACATTATATAATACTATAGTTTGGTTTTGCAAAATGCTGCACAGAGGAAAACTGCATTATATAAGCATCTGCCATCTGTGGGAAATGGGAAAACCACGGAGGCTCAGTATACTAGTCCAAATCACCTAATTTCAAGTTTCTGGTACTGCATTAAAAGAAGTTGCATTTTATTCAGGCTACTTCTTTCCTCTTTCACTGCATGCTGCCTCTATGAAGAATGAACAACTCTGTTTTTAATCACCTACCCTGACCTAATGATACTTAGGAAAGGTCACTGTTTGGAAGAAAGATTCACATTTCTATGCTTTCCTACTTTTCTTGCTCTTATCTCCCCAGTTTAGTAACTATTTGAAAACTTTAGCTCCAAGTTTCAATCCTGCATTTGAGATACCACTGGACATTTGAATGGTGCCTGAGAAGATGGATCTGTGTACCATGCAAACCAAAACCAACACCAGACACAGAGTCTACTAATATACATCAAACTCCATAGCTAGCCAAATAGTCCATGATCCATCTGACTTTGCTTAGATCAGTGATGGTGAACCTTTTGAGCTCAGTGTGTCAAAATTTGCAAGAAAATCTAGCTTAACTCAGGTGCTGTGTCACATCTAGAAATATCCACAATTTTGTGATATTTGTAGCTTTAGTAAAAAAAGTTATATTTTTGATTATGTATTTTATTAAAAGCAAAAACAATTCTTTACATTAGTGACTTTTGTTGCTGAATTTTGTTTGCTAAATCTTCAATTGAAAGTTGGTATTTCCTACACTTCAAGAACAAGCAAGCACTACACGCCCAGGTGCCAGGGTGACCATGTGTGTCACCCAAAAGGGCTTGGCATGTCACTTCTGACACGCATGTCATAGATTGGCCATCACTGGCTTAGATCCTTGGTAAAAAAAAAAGAGTTTGCTCAGGAGTACTAACATCTTCTTAAACTTTATTACCTAGTTCTCTTTATAAAGGAATCCTTGGGCAAAGTATCAAGCTTAACAATGAAGCAAAAACAGCAATATTGAAATCAACAAAACACCAATACAAAATAAACCAATACTCATAATACACCAAGCAAAATAAGTCAAAATGAGAAGGAAAGTTTGAATGATTCTATACTACTGTTGCTTTAAGAAGTCCAAGATTCATATTTGATTCTTCTAGCAGTCATAGTCTCTGAAGACAGATATCATAGCCGTATGCAAAAGGCTCAAAGCAAAACTATGGAATATGGCTCAACAACAACAAAACTGTGACACATTAGACTCTTGTCTACTTAATTAAGAAACCCCGAAGAATGGAAATAGCAGTGTAAACCAATGCCTATAACAGAGTTAGCTAAAACACAAGATCGGGGTCATATACCACCAGCAGTCATGCAAGAAGAAGAATTGTCAAGTAAGTGATACTTGCTGAACTATTTATATTTTACTTAAAAAAAAAACTATTTACATCACAATTATAAACTTCAGGATGGTATACTGTGATAAAGCCAATACATTAGGAAAACTCAGAAAAAGAAGACAAGCAAGCAAAACACTGTAGTCCAAATGGTGACTCAATCAGCAACCAGCAAATGCCTAGCTAGATAGTATGGCTACAACAGAAATCAGACATACTGTATAGCTTCCTGGTGAGTATTGGTGGGGAGGCTAGTAAGAGGCAATCATGAAACATTAAAAAACACTGTCTAAAATGCAGTCTCATTTCAAATTCTCTCTCAAATGTAGCAGCGACACTCCAGCTCTTCCATTACTTCTTTTAATTCAAGGCACAATCTATTTTTAAAACAAGATGCCCAAAAGTGTACTTAGTAATAATACACACTGAGTGCTAATGACAAAATTTTAAAAGGCTCAGAAATACTCAACAAAAGAACCCTTAATATCAGAACTCAAGAGGGATGGCAAATAATAAATAATTCTCAGCCTATCTCAATGTGAAAAACTGAGAGAAAAATAATTTGCATTGCAGATGTTAAAAAGAATGATGCAGACTGAAGTTAATACATTTGGGAAACAATGTTTTAAGTAAATAAGATTAGGAATGGACTGAATGAAGAGTTTCCTTTATCTGCAAAAACAGGTCAAATCTTCTCACTGAATTACAGCCCTTTAATATAAAGACCTTGGCCATGGTCAAACCTTGCTGAAATAGTCTGTTTCTTATTAAGAAACAGAACTCAAATGCACTAACTCCAACCACATCCAATACCTGATAATCCTTTCTCAGTCTGTCCTCAGTTTGGGTCGCTATGCTCACACCTTTCTGTTCCTGTTCCAAGACTGCTTTCTGGGACTATTTTAGATCTCCACCCCTCTCCATCATCACAACACCCCTTGTACTACGATAGGACAAATGTTCTATGACTCAACATGGTGTCATAACACATTGGGTGAAAGGAAAGGCAAATTCATGCAGTATCCGTCCCATTATAGTATGGTTCAGTCTCCTTTAGTCCTCTTCCCTGATCACATCAAAAGAATGAAAATGGATTAATACTCTATAATGGCTTGAGATCTGTAAAAATAAAAACTCAGGAAAGTACAACTGAAAGGAGGAAGGTCCACAAGTAGAAAAGACAGGACTAAAAAATTGTGAGCAGTGTGGTCCAAAGAAGGATTAAAGTGAAGGTGTGACCACAGCCCTATTTTTGTACTGTACAAACAAACAAGAGGGCAGATTAGCCTGTTCATCCAAACAAAATCTACTGAAGAAATTACAAAGAACAATTCACAATTTTTACTCTGTTTTAAAAAAATGTTAATTAGAATGCACGTACTCACCGCTTGACAGACAATTGGATATTTTACACGATTTATTCCTCCAGCAAAAACAGCAAAAGTGAGAGCCGTATGAAAGCAGAAGTTGAGGAGCATATGGCAGCCTTTCCTGCTGATTCGAATTGTGCTGTTTAAAATTAACAGAAAACGAAAGTCACACAGCTATCAGGGAAAATCTATGAGAAAGTTGTGAAAAGCACAGCTATAGATACAAAACAAGGATTCTCTTGAGAGATTGGAGGTGTTTTGCAGCAGTTGAGGCAGAATTGTTATCCTGCACCAAAAGGCTCACTCTCACAGATGAAGCGTTAGAGAACTGTAGTGCATTTCAGCTTTAGCTTCTTTCTTGGGAGACTACCTTTAATTCTTGTGTTATTGTGATAAGTTATGAAAACTGCCTTTCCAATAATTGTTAATAGGCTACAGTGACACTATCACTTACTGAGATTACCACTTATGACTCAAATGCAAGTGAAATCACTTGTTTAATCAAGAGCTGCAGGGGAAATCTCACTTTGGCCCCGTTCCCATTGCTAGCTTAAAACAATTTTCCTAAAATGAAATAAAAGAACCAGATGCAAACACGAATTTGCCTGCTCCCATTACTTTAAACTTTAATCGTGTCCGATCCCGATTCTGAAAGCACTTGAAAACTTCATTTGGGAAAGCGTATCTTTTTCTCCCTGCACCCCCCCCCCCGGGCAACCATCCTGAGGCAAGGTGCAAGGGCGGTGTGCGACCCCTCCCTCCTCCCTCCCTCCTTTTGGCAGCGGCGATGGGGACCAAGTGAGGGTTAGCTGCCGCCGCCATGCGGTCTCTCATTCTCCCGCCCTTCTTCCACCGGCGGCGGCAACGAGGACCAAGCGAGGGTCAGCTGCTGCCACCCCTGCCACGTGGTCCCTCGTTCTCCTGCCACTGCCTCCACCGCTCTGGTGCGTGCCTGCCACCGACCACCCCTCCCTCACAGACGCACGCATGCCCGCACAAGGAAAAGCACCCCCCCCATTGCCAGTCATGGTGCCCACCCCCTCTCCCTGACTGGGGTTCCTCCTGCCGCAAAATTTTTGATGTGACAAGGGCAGGGAGTTCCTAGAGTGCTATTGGGGGAGGGAAACCCTAAACACACATTCTCTTCCCAATACAGTGGTACCATTCCCACAGTAAGAAATGTAAACTGTTTCAAATGCAAGAACCGGAGCGAGACCTGTTGAAATGAGCGTTTTATTTACAACAGTTTGGGGTGATTTAACATGCGAAAAGCATGTTAACCCAACCTGACGTGGGGACTGTAAGGATTGAAACCGTTTTAAGCTTGTTATGGGAACGGCCTCTTTGTCTTTGGTCGTGTCTCCAAGCAACTTATTTGCCTCTCTATTGTCCCTCTATTCCAACGGACTTTAAAAGTGCCGTTCAATTCTGGAATAAGCGTCGCCATGAGGTTTGGTAAAACACGCATTTTAAACGCAACTACCATCCCAAGGAAGTGTGTTTTGTTTGCCTGCATCTTTTTCTCTCCACCCTCTCTCTACTTGATAGGGTGCCAGCGGGAACGGGGAGGGACTGCGATCTGCATGGCCACAACCAGGAAGACAACCCCCAACAAGTCCAAAAGAAAAATATCCATATTTACAAGTTCTCTGTTCATCTCCCCTGCCTGCAAAACCCACCAGAAACATTTATCACTTTGGGATCCAGAACTTGCTTCCAAAGATAGTGATTTCACTGTAAAAATCCACCTTGTACAGCAGCGGTTACACTGTAGCAATCCACCCACTTCACACTTGATAACAATGTTGTAATTCTGCGCAAGTTGGGCTCTTTAAAAGTTCTGACCTTTAGAAAGGGAAAAGGAAGGAAAGCTGCTGCAGTTCTGGGAGATGTGTGAATGTTTAAGGCTGACAGAGGCAGCATAGCCAGGGTGCTTTTTTCGGAGATCTTGGCCGCCAATCCCCGCCCCTTTTGCCACAGAGCGTCTCCATGCACATTGTTGCTAGGAATACCTGCAGCTTCCAAAAAGTGCACTGGTAGTCTTGTTTGAAGGGCACTTTTTTTCTGCACATTTTCCTCCTTTTTTGCCACTGGAAGCTTGGAGAAAAGCCATGCATGGAGACGCTCCGTGGCAAAAGAAGCTTTTTAACGAGCTTTTTATTGCTTGAGGATGCAGCCTTTCTGTCTTAGCATTCAATTAGCCCTCTGAATGTGTAAACAAAGGAGAGCCTGAAACAACTTTTAAGAGGTTATTATGCATACAAGCACTCAGAAAGAGATATTACCTACAGAACAACTGTTAATTAAACTTAATGTTAAAAAAAAAAAACACAATGAAGTTAATATTTATTTACTTACTGAATTTCATCTTGTTCTTTCTTCTGAGGATAGCAAGGTTCTAAAACTATCCGTTAGCAAAGCTAGTGTAGTGCCAGCTCACCTTCAGGGCTGGGATTGGAGAGGAAAACAGGGCCTTTCTGCACTGTAAATTGATCCAGTGTGAGGCCTAGAACCCTTCTGAGTATCTCATTCTGCACTCCGGAGTGGAACAGAAGAGACCCCAACCCCTGCTAGGTCACATTTTGGCCCAGTCTAGGTGCTCAAAATGGCCAGCTAGGCCAGGATACTAAGATATCTGAGACTGCTCCAACTGGGACGATTCCAGTCAAAGAAATTCCACCTGGAGTGCTCCTACCCCCACAAGTGCAGAAACAGCCATAGAAACAGCTCCATTGTTTTGCTTCAGTCAAGAACTTATTTCACTCTAAATTAAGGATCTTCCCAGGCCCTATTTGGAGATGTCAAGATCGAACCTAGGACCTTTTTACAAAGAAAGCAGATATTCAACCCCTAAGACTCTTATTTACAGTATCTCTGAGTTAAGAAATGAATTATATGACATCAAAGAAACCTTCCATTCACTTAGGGCCAGAATATATTTAGCGAAATCCTTCACATGTCATTGTGCTTCATGTCAAATAAAATTTGGTTACATCATTTCAACCCTAGGTCCTATTCAAGAGCACAACTGCTGAAGAAAACTAGATAAATAACATATAGGCTGGAGCTTACAATATATATATTTTGGAAATACTGCCATCTTTTTTCTTCTGAAAGACAATAGAGAGAGGTTGGGTATAAAGGCACAGAAACACTGAGTTTCCTGGGCACCAATTTCCCTTTAGTGTAATCCAAAGGAGCATATATATGATCTTTGGTACTGGGTTGGATAGAGCAGATGGAGAGATGGCCTGTGGTCCATGCAAATGGCTTGGAGACTCCACTCTAGATTTTACTATCAGCATTTAATTCCTTGGGCTTTACTTTTACCAAGGCACTCACATGGCAGTGAAACTATTTTACCCATAGTTCAGAAGACCTAATGAGCTTCCAGAGCAGAACAGGGATTCAAACTGGTAAATTCCTGGGTTGTGGCTAAGAGCCCATTCTCATTATCACTTAAAACTGTTTCAAAACTGTTTCAAAACGGTTTGGATCCTTGCCGTTCCCACCCCTAATCAAGTAAAACGGTTTTAAAATGGTTTGGATACTCGTCGTTCCCATTCACAATCAGTTTTAGGGCTATCTTGAGGATTATTTGGCTTTAAAACTGAATTAAATAAACACCTGATTTTTCAGGTGTTTTCCCCAGTTTTGCTTTTGAAACGTTTCTTCCCTATTGCTGTGGGTATGCTACAGCATCATCAGGGCAAATCCGTCATGAAATGGGTGGGATTTCTCCCAGCAGGACAAGACAGCCCATGGCCAAATTTTTAAAGTGCAGGGCTTCTTCAGCAGTTTCCTTCTCACCCAGCCTCTCCCTGATCACAAAGTAACAGTTCAGGCAATACTCTTTCACACCCAGGGACACGAATAACAATGTTGCCAAATTGCTGGCAGTTTTTGGCTTCCCTGAAAGGCAAGAGGAAGGAACCGCAGCAGCAGCTGCAGCGTGTGTGTGTGTGTGTGAGAGAGAGAGAGGGAAGGAGATCAGAAGATTCTGCCTTTCAAGTTTCTATTTTGCCTCGGACAAAGGGTTGCTCTCTCTTTCTCTCTCTCTCTCTCTGTGTGTGTGTGCTTGAAGGATCTTACATTGCTATGGCCTTTTTAAAAAAAGGAAAGGAAGGCTAGGGGACCGAGTTGATTGTTTTAAAAAATACTTCCTGCAATAATCTGCCTTGCCTTGCCAAACAAGCTTTCCCCTTTCAAATGGGCAGGAAAAGGAGAGGGGAGGGGGCTGGGATTCCCCACATCATCAGATCAAAGCCAATGGGGAGAGAGGGGTGGGGAAAGGCTCAGGAGGGGAAAGAATGCTTTCCCCAACCCGTTTTTGGAAGCGCTTTAAATGGTAGGACAGTGGGGACAGAAAATCGGGGTTGAATCCGACTGCCAGATGCTGTTTGCTTCCTTTTAACACACTTTACATATCGATGCAAATCCCGATGTAAATCTCGATGTATATTCTGTTTTATTCCTTAAATGGGAACTCGCCCCAAGTGTCTTAACCACTGCACCACCAGAAGGCCATTTTATCAGGTAAAGACAAAAGCAGAAAAATAATACACCAGTTATTTCTGATTTATACTTATGAAGAAGAATAAAACAGCATTTATATGTCTACTTTTAAAATAAATGATGACATAAAAGAGGATGAAATACTCAACTGGTAGCAAAATGTCTGGCATTCTAATAGATGAGCAGACGTGCAGAGTTTGCATACTAACAGAAGCTCCAGAATTATATAGTAGGAACCCACTCTAATACTGTCCTCATATGTACTACAACATAACAATACAGTACGTTAATTCCTATTGTAAAGACTAAATATGCATAATCCTTTCAATTCAGCAAGAATATCTGGGAGGTTTACTGCCTTCATCTGCTGACGAACTCATCCAAATCAAGTTATCTCCTGCTTAGATTGCCCTATGCTAGATTACACTTCCCAATCTGTAGTAGACCATATATTGAGAACATGTAGGCCTCTCAGGGCGTTTTCGCATTTAACTTCCATGAGATACTACGACATGGAAGTTACGTTCAAGTTAGCTCTGCTGAAACCTACCTTAGCACTCCCCAAGTACAGACAGTTGCTGTAGCAAAGGCCATGTACGCTGGACCATTGTTATGGTGACTGGGGATAAGGTGCACAATTGCACAGCCACACCTGTGCTGCTCCCATGTAGCCTTTGGATAACGAGTAAAGCAAAGGCCACAGTCAAGCTGTGGAGCAGGTTTTACTGCACCACAGTAGTGGCAATCAGGATGGCTCTGGACAGCCATGTGAATGTTCCCTCCCAGAGCATCCTGACTGCCTAAGTGTGAACAGGCCCTCATATACTGTTAGTCTGATGCAATTTCACAACAATCAGAAGACCACAGATTTCTTATCCTTGAACTAGAGTGTGACAAACAGTTTGTATATACTGTTCCTGACAAGATAAAAGCCATCATTCTGATATAAACAAGGCTGCGTGGTTTAGTCTAAAAAAAAAGCCTCTAATATGTGATTTCTTATTCCATATACTCTGTATAAACATATGCTAGAAGATTGATGCTAACCGGGGGGAAAATATATGCATCCACTTCAAATATGAACTGACTTCTATGATCACACATTAATAAAATTCTGAAGCCTCTGTTAGTAATTAGGACTACAGTGCATTAGAAGCTACCAAAGGATTTACTTCGACGTGTTCTGTGTTGCTGTGCTATGTATCTTATAGCAAAGACATTTTCTTGGAAGCTTTTAAAGAATTACAGGAACTTTTCACAGTGGTTTCACACAACTATGTCTTATAGCTGCAGCAAATCTTCAGAGAATGACATTAAGAGTGCTAGACGATGTGACTCAACAGAATACTCTTATCAGCTACTTTGGATTACAGGTACCAAGCAAAGCTCAGCTATGAGATTTGAGAGACTGTAAGCATCACCTTAAAGAAGTACATTACACTTTGTGGTTCCTTTTCCAAATTGGAAGTAGTCCCAGCTCATAATCTTCCATCCCTAAAAGCTGCAAGTACAAGGAGAAGACACTGTGTATAGAGTAGGGATGCGTTGAACTCCTGTTTGACGGCCAAAAGAGGGTGTGGAATTGAAGGAATTTAGTGTAATACTTCTGCAGTTGTCAGAGATGGGGACTAGGGTCAGGTGAGTGGAAGGTGCATGTGGAACCTTGTTAAATGTGAAGCAACACTTGCCTATGCTCTCTGTGAGCTTCCCAGTAGCCGGAATCTCTTTCTCAGCTGGCCATACAGCAGGAAGAGGATGCGAGTCACACAGAAACAGTGATGACATCTTTGCATGGTCCACAGTTATCATGTCACTGCCCTTTCCTTGGGTTCTATCAGGCTTACATGGGACAAGGCCTTTGAGAGGGCAGATTAGTGTTGCTTTGTATTTAACAGGCTCCTGCAGGCATCTTCCACTCACTCTGACAGCTAGAACATAAGAACATAAGAGGAGCCCTGCTGGATCAGTCCACAGCCCATCTAGTCCAGCATCCTGTCTCACACAGTGCAAACCTTCATTTGCTCTTGAATCCCAGCAAATGGCCTTAGAGGTGTCCTGCTTGTCCCCCCAGCCTGAAAGATGTACTTAGGCATCCATTCTAGTAGCCACTGATACATCTGGCATGCATAAATTTGTCTAACCCTTCCTTAAAGGCATCTAGGCTGGTTCCATAGACTGATGACCCTTTGGGTGAAGAAATACTTCCTGTTTTCTGATCTGACTCTCCAACTATCAGCTTCATAGTGTGCCCCCTGGTTCTAGTTTTGGGTGATAAAATAATTTTTTTCTATCCACCCTTTTTATGACATGCATGATTTTATATACTTCAATCAGGTCCCCTCTTAAACGCCGTCTCTCCAGGCTGAAAAGGCCTAGACGTTGCAGCCTGGTTTAGTAAGGGAGGAGTTCCAGCCCTTTAATTATTCTGGTTGCCCTTTTCTGCACCTTTTCCAGTTCCACAATATCCTTTTTGAGGTATGGTGACCAGAATTGCACACAATATTCCAAATGTGGCCTCACCAAGGAGGCAAAATGACACTTGTTGATTTGTTTTCTATTCCCTTCCTAATTATTCCCAGCATTTAATTAGCTTTTTTTGCCGCTGTTGCACACTGGGCTGACACCTTCACTGGGCTGTCTACCAGAACCCTGAAATCCCTTTCCTGGTGTGTTGCAGAAAGCTTAGCCCCCATCAGTTTATAGACATAATTAGGATTCTTGTCCCCAATGTGCTACAGGCTTGTGAGTTGAGTCCCTTCAATTCTACAACCCCTTTGGGCTGTTTGTATTCATCAAAAAAGGAGTTCAAGGCATCTTTAATACAGAGAGAGATTTGTTCCTTCCTATTTTCTCTCCCTATTGAGGACCCAATTCTCCCAGCTCTTTTGCTATTTTTCCCTGCCACTGCTATTAAATTATTTAGGGATGCTGTTCTAGAAAGAGTAGGGCCACACAAAGTGGACTGAAGAGCAAGACCGGCACATTGGAAAATAAGCGAATTTATATTTAACCGATGCAAACTCTCCCATTCCCATGTAAGGTATTTTCTAAAAAACAAAATAGCAGGATAGAAAAAGCAAAAATATAAATACTGGGCAGACCTGAAGATATCTTTAGACTGTGAAGAGAACAGGAAAAGAGAATTGGCAGCTTAAAATTCCTGCACATATGGGAAAAATGTTTGACATTTATAGGGTCCAAAATGTCTGCCACTTGGCTTGGTACATATATGTCCGTGACTATGCATATTTTTTTTTGGGGGGGAGAGATATGTATGCCACTGCTCCAAGTTGTCGAACAATCCATCAAGCTATAAGATGTTGTTATACAGCCCTTCAAGCTTCCCCAAAATGCCAAGCAGTCCATCGAGCTGAATAACATCCGAAGTGTATTACGGTCAAAAATCAAAATATATTGTAATTTGCAACATACAGCTAGAACTTCATCAAGCCTTTACTTTGGTCCCAGAAGCTTTCATTCCCTATATAGTGTAAGTGGCCCATGTGGAAAGACTGGGACTGATATGACACAAAATCACCATACATGCAGATGTACAATATCTAAGCACTATATAACGCAAAACAGGACAAGCAAATGCCTCTCACCAGAACGTGCTAACTGGCATTTCATATCACTTCTTACCTGTGATGAACAATATAGGTGATAATTGAAGCAAACAGGCACAACAGCATGACCGCAGTACATGCATAAACCACAGGGTGTAAAAACTCCCCAGGGTACTGGGGGAGAGATAAAACTGTCTTCAGATCCTGCCAAGAAAGAAAGAAAAAAAGAATTAATCCTCTACAAGCATTTATGAATAAGGCTCAACAGGGCAGAAATAGTCTGGATTTCTCCAAGGGTTTTCTTTCATGGTAGTCTGCAACTTTTCTCTTTATGAACGTGCATGTATTTTAGCCATAGGTGGGTATTCAAAATACATATTTTAGGGACTTCTGCATTTTGCAATTTGAAATGCACATACAAGAATTTTGTATCTTTAAATACAATGCCCAACCACATTTCATCTCAGCCAGCTGTTGCTTAAGAGTACATCTAACATCTGAGTAATTTCATAGAGGAATGTTTTCATCTGCTGCTTTTAATGTTATTTTAATAGCATGGGCTTTACAGTACACTTTTATTTGTTAAATGATCAGGATATTTAAATATATTTTATTGATTTTATGGTGATGAAAATGGTATTTCGGGCTGTCAAAAGGCAAACTGTAAAAAAAGATACTCATTTAAATTTTATTTCATAAACAATGCAGGACTAAAAAAAATCTACAAAGGCAAACCCATGGATTTGTGCTTGAAGAAGAATTCTGCATGTTACCTTGCTCTATACTAGAGATAACAACACTGGCCTTGTTTACATAATCATTTATACTTGCATGAAAGAGCAATTAGTCAAAAAGCTGGAAATTTCACCAGGGTTCCTTGTTCTCTTTTTCATCTGGCTTTGGTCACTGATTAATTCCTTGAACTTGTTTTGCAAGTATAAGCCAGACCTGAACGATTCCTATATCACATTCATTTTAAGTGATTACACACATTCAAGCTCACCTTCCTATAAGAAGAATACATTCATGCATCCAAAGAATTGCTTAAAAAAAAAAAGCTACAGAGAAAAACTTGGCAAGATAGCGTACAGCATAGCAGGAGGAAATTGGATAGTGATAATGGATTTAAGGAAGCTTTGAGCAACAAGCAATATTTTCTGATACTGGTATATGTAGCCTGTACTAAAAGAAAAGGCTGTGCCTACTGGATATGTTTATAGATAGTAATGGACCACAAAAAGAAAAAAAAACCCACAGCTTTTTAAAGGATTTAAGAAATATTAACATAATTCTTTATGAAAGCACATGGGCTCAAAAGGCCTATTCCAGCATAATAAAAACTCTAATTAGAAATATTTATTCTAAATTGTGCAAGAGTAAGAATCCATTCCAAACTTGCCAGTCTCTGTTACATTCTGATCTCTCAGCCAACACAATCAAGTTCACACAGGAGAAAGGCCTGTGTAGGGCTCTTCTACAGTCTCTTGGTATTTAGAGTACTTGTATTTTATAGTCCTCCGAACCACTGATCTAAGGATAGGTCATAAACAGTAACTTTTAATCGTGCTATGTTCTTCAGTACCCTCAAAAGGAGAGCATATATCCCCTCAGCTGAAAGCTTGGGTTAGGGTCCACACACAGCTCCATGTGGGGCCAATTATGGACTGATTGATCAATACTGCTCACTATGCAGACATGGCATTGCCTGGAGGCTGCTGGCCTGGGGAAACAACAATGGTCTTAAATATATTACTCTATGGCTGCATCCAGACATCACTTACTTCAGAATATCCATGTATTATTCTTATAGCGTAATAATAATAACCACTATAGCATTTGGATACAGCCTATAATTAATAAAAAAATAGGAATAAGGAATAGCATTTCATTTATATCAAAGTTGTATATCATATATACATCATGTTATGCTTAGGTGCCTTCATGAAAGCCAATGCCATATGCCCTGCTTAGAAGAGTCATGAACAATCAAGCCTTTAAAAGCCCCTTTCATTTAAAAAATGGTCATAATTTTATCTTCAGCTTATTTCTCATCTGACACAGTAAACCTGTCAAGCGCTGAAACTCTCAGCTAAAATACTCCAACGTATTAATGACATTGTAAAAGACCCTTTATTCAGCTCTGTACACAGGAAACTGATTTCATTACAGATACATGATAAATTAATCTTGTCTGCCTTTTAATGATAATTAAATCTTATTGATCTGTCAGCCGCCCCTGAGTGATCCCCTGAGAGAAAAAGCAAGCCAAAGATAAAGATAATTTTTTCCCCACACAGTATGCAAAGTAGTGTAATTGTACATTGCATCTGAACCATGCATTTTATTTCCTAGAGGAGAATCTAGAGGACATGAATATTAGTAATTGACAATGAAGGAGTCTGTAGAAGAAGAAAGCCTGAAGAATAACTATGAAGCACGACCCTAATGTAGAAAGAAATAGAGGATAAAACCCATATAAACAAGCATAAAATAATATTCTCTTGAAATATTTATGATTATTCTATTCCAGGTAATTATAATAGTACATAAATATATAAGCAAATACTCAATGTTGAAATTATAAATAGTTAAAATGCAGAAGGCTTTTATTTATTTCTTCCAGGAGACAGTTGCCACAAACAGGAATAATCTGGAATATAGGAAAATAATACAAATCCTTAGAATAATCCTGAAGTAATTTATGTACAGGAGAGAAAAAAGAAAGGCTGAAGTGAAAAACTCCACTATGATGCTGACTGAGGGACTTCCCACATTTACCTTGGGTTTGGAACAGGCCGTCACTGGTCAGCATACTAATGAGGATCAGTGACACCCCCACCCACCCCCTCACACACACACTGCTGGCATACTCTTGTCAATGCTGGCCAGAAAGCAATCCAGATCAGGGGGGCTCTGATCTGGATTGCTGGTAGTGCAGAAGGCAAACCTCTTTTTTCCTGACTATCAAGAAAACCATTTTGGTGGTGCACCAAAGCATGCAGCCGCAATGAGTTCTCTGGGGGCTCTGAGACTAGGAACTTTCATTCCAAGCCCTCTGAAGCCTAGCCCTAAAGCTTGTGTGAGCTTTGAGGTTTGTTTAGGGGCTGGTCTGGAGCAGTACTGGCATGCATATGCTTCTTCTCATACCATGCTGTGATCTGGAACACCAGGTCTCAGTGATCATGGCACTCAAAAAGCAGAAAGGCCATACATTTCGGAATTTCCTCAAAATTGTTCCATTGACCCTTAATTCCAACTGGTGACCACTGTTGCTGGCTACATGGTGTTCTACAGAAGGGAAAGAGGCAAAATGACTAAGGCTGGCGTCACACCCTATACAAGTAATGGACATAAATGTTTTTTTGTTTTGTTTTTTATTGCAGGAACAGTGCTCCCATTATTTAAAATATTGGCTTGGGTACAAGAAGCATATATGAATTAAGGAAGGGCCTTTATTTAAGGTTGTAATAGCCCACAATTTGTCCGCTTCTGAACTAGGCCACTCATCTATTCCAGTAAGGAGGTGGGTGGAATATTTCAGCTTTGGAGGCAAAAAATATCTTTTTTGCTGCCAAATGAGCAGGCTCAGCTGCTTGAATGCAATTGAAGAAGCTCATTTTCCACGTTCCTCCTCATCCTCTGGGAAGAAAATACTCACCCAGTGCAATCAGCATGGCTGGCACCACTTTTCCCCATTTGAAATGGCACCTTATTGGATTTCCTCCACTACTTATGATTCAAGAGGAGAGGAATGCCGCACAGACTTTGCTGCTTCCTTGGTATTTGTCTTACTGCCTGTTTGTTTGAAATTGGTCAAGGGAGGGGGAAGAGTCACAGAGCATACACTAGCATCAGACAATGATTGTGAGGACATGTTTAAAAAAATGCAGCTGCTGCTCTTTGTCCTCATCTAGCTTCAGCTATAGAACTATTAGACCGTAAGGGTAGAAGGAAGAACATCTAAAGGCAAACATCTGAGTAACAGAAAGCAGCACACTTGGTTTTAACTGCAACCAGTAGCTACTGCTCCCAACGGCGTAACTCTGACAACAGGGTGTGCCGGTAGCAGAGCAAAATGCAGCTTAACCAGTGTGGACGATCTGCCTTATCTTAAACTATTCAGTCACAGCAATGGTAGTTGCATTACTAACCTGCTCCTAAATACAAGAAGGTGAAAACATTTTCTTTCCTGCAGTGCTAAAAACTTTCCCTGGCTGAATAGAACTAAGATATGGAAGCACATAGCAATATATAAAATTTATTGCTGACAGTTTCAGGATTAATGCCGGAAGGCTGTGATCAGAAAACAAAACAACAACAAAAAATCTCTGAGGCATCTCAGAGAAAGCTCTGAGGTGGGACTGTTCACACACCACTCTGCCCCTCCCCTAAACATGATGTGCTAGAAAAGGTAGATTAGAGAAGGCTGGTAATACGAGGACCACACACTATCTCTCTGAGGCTCTTCTGAGGCTCTTCTTCTGGTATGTCTGTATTCTAGAAATGCCCTACTAGTCAGGAAAGATAGAGAAGAACAAACTATAATGAACATTTGCCGCTGAGGTCAAATCCTGAGCCTCCCTGAAACACAAAAATGATACATTTGTTCATCTTTCAGCTGATGCAAGGACTCTGGATTTTGCTACTACAGACTACTATAGCCTTCAGTTCTTGAGGCAATCTTCTTAGGGATCCACACTGCATTGAACAAGGCACAATTAATAAAGCTAATGCTACTGAAATAGGACATATGTTGTTTCAAATGTGATTTCTCTTAGAAATTGAAAAATTCATATGATTGTGCCCAAGAGCTCATTCATGACTACTTGTGTAGTGTTTGTGTGACCCTCTGATCAATGAACTGCCTCCAATAGTCACATCTCTCTGGCAGGAAACTGTGCAACTGGAATGTGATGTCAACACTCTATTGTCTGCAGTTTACACAACTTCTCAGCTTGTGCAATGATTGGGCAAGGCAGCTGCATGCTTTGAAGATGGTTCAGAAATTGTTTTGATACCTCCAAGTAGACTGAGGCAGTGGGGAAAGCTCTGTTTGAAGTCTCAGTTCTAATTTCTTTGAATAGTAGATCAAAATAAGGATTAGAGAAATCAATGGCAAGGCTCTCATCTGAGCTTTACCCCTCCCTTGGCATCCTGCTGTAGGAGTCACACACATCATGTAAGAGTTCCAGCAAAGCAGTGGGGAAGACTGAACAAGCTATAAGTGTGGCAAACATTTAATAAAATTAATGCAAGGAAATTTATATATTCTGAGTTTTGTTCAATATTTACGTATCTGCAGTTTTGCTAAAGCAAAACTTGGGTTTTGCAAGGGGAAGCATCAACCTGTTGCACCTTGTTCTCTGCTGGCCAGTCTGTTACAGTGATTATCCATCAATCTAGTTAAGCAGCTTCTTGGACTTCCGAGAGATATGGCGACCTGAAAAGCTTCGGAATCCCTTTATCTCTGAAGAGCTCGGTGCTAGTTGCCAGAGAAGAAAGTTTTTCACTTCTCTTCTCTGAGTTATTTGCATTCCTGAGCAAACAGGAATCACGAAGAGAATTTCACCTTGGAGTTGCTGAGCTGCAACTCACTTCCTGACAAGCAAGCTTGGAGAGGACAGGAGAAAATGCTGACATCGTCTCATAGCACCAAAGCCCAGCTAAGGTCTGCTTTCTTTTAAAAAAACTTTTAAGACTTTAATCTACTTAGATAAAGAAAAGGTGATTGGAAGGTATCCTAGATAAATAGTTAAAGTGAAACACAGAAGAACGAAGCATTTAGAAGTGCTAACGAGCAAAGACCTACAAGAAAAAGAAATTTATAGAAAGTTGTTTACTAAAGAGAAAACAGGATGTTTCATCATTAAGATATAGACTGTGTGCTTCTTTTTTTTCAAATATATTAAGAAACCAATTAAAGCTCTGACCAGCAAATGGCAGCAAAGGATAAGGAAAGAAAAAGAACATTTGGTTAACTTACAAAATACAAAGAGAACTGCAAATTACAAAAACATAAAGAACAAGGCAATCATAAAGTCCCAATTTTTGTGTTGTATTTTTTCTTCTTCTCTCTGCTCTCCTTTTCTTCCCTTGCCCCTCATGTAAGGAATTAAAAAAAAGGGGATATTGGTTCAAGATGCACAGAACGAGAAAGCAATCAAAGGATCTGTCCCAGGACTTCTTAACAGTCCTGAATCAGCTGGAATTGAAGGTGGATCACATGGAAGATATACTGACATCAATTGAAGATACAATGGTGAAAGACTTAAAAAAGGAGATGAGTCAAACTAAAAGCCAAGTGGAGCAATTAAGTGGAAAAATGCAAGCAACTCAATTAAACGTTACTGGGCTTGAGTTACAATATGATATAATTGATAAGCAGCTGATAATGGAAAGATATAAAGATTCAGAATTTTATCTACTGTTTAGGAATATTTCAGAAGCAATTATGGACTCTAGAAACTGGATCGTTAAGAACCTCGCCAAATGTTACAAATGGCAGACCAAGATTTTGAAAAGGAGGTGGATCAGGTTTACAGAATTAATTCTAAATTTGCAGCTCAAAAAAACCTGCCCAGAGATGTACTAGCTTGCTTCACACACAAATATATCAGAGATAAAGTGATTCAAAGACAGTTTGAGAATCCACTAATTACAGACGAAGGACAAGTGTTGATTTTGAAAGAAATACCTAAAAAAAATTTGCAGAAGAGAAAAGAGTATAGACAATTGACAACCTTACTGAGGAGGAAGAACATCCATTATAGATGGGAATTGCCAGAGGGAATGACGTTCACTTTCAAACAACACAGATACCATCTAAACTCAGTTGAAAAGGTACAAGCCTTCATGAAACGAAAAGGAAGAGAACTAGAAGGGATAGACGATGAAGCACAGCTAAAAGACCCCTGTGATGAAGGAAGGGCTGGAGCTTCTAGTGAAAATATACCTAGTAATCAGCAAGAAGAAAACAGAGCTTAAGATACTATCAGTGAATGTAAATGGACTGAATGAACCAAAAAAAAAAAAAAAAAAAGGAAAAATTTTTGAGAAACGAAGGAGAGAGAACCTAGACTTAATCTGCATAGAAGAAACTCACATTGCCCAAAAGGACCAAAAGCTCTTGATCCAGAAAAAATTAGGGATGGAATTTATATCATCTGGACTAAAAAAGAAAAATGGGATTGTATTATATGTAAAACAACATTTAAAACCCCAAATGATCTTTAAAGACTTGGAAGGAAGATATATTGGGGTAGAAATTGATTTATATGGCAACAAAACCTTAATATTGGGAATATATGCTCCCCATACAGAAAAACAAATATTTTATCAGAAATTGGATAAATTAAAAGAACTTGAATATCAGCACTGGTGTTTGATGGGAGACTGGAATTGCGTAATCAATCCAGAAGAAGATAAAAATTCAATTAGAAATATTACAGCATCACAAGGGAAACTCCCTAAAACATTTTTCAATTTGATGGAATATCTGCAGCTGGTGGACATATGGAGATTTCAAAATGGTAATGCAAGAGAGTATACTTTTCTCACATAGACATGCTTCCTTATCAATGATAGATATGATTCTTATATCAAAAACATTAGTTAATAAAATTTCTACAATGGATATACTTCCAAAAACTTTTGCAGACCACAATCCTGTGAGAATGATATTAGGATGGAGACAGAAAACAAAGAGATGGAGATTGAATGAAAATATTCTGAAAAAAGAAGAAATAATAAAAGCCAAAAGGAAATTAAGGGAATTTTTTAAAAAAACAACTTGAACAGAGACACAGATATAAATATAATATGGGACACCAGTAGAGCCTTTATGAGAAGATACTTTATTAAAGTTAACTCTGAAATCAGAAAGAAAAGGCAAGAAAAGACACAAAAACTTGTATCGGACATTAAGAGACTAGAAAACGAACTGAAACGAAAACTGGATTCAAGAGACTGTGTAAGAAACTTAAAAATCTTACAAAGGGAACTATCAATGATAGAAACACAAGAGATGGAAAAGAATTTAAGATATTTAAAACAAAGAAACTTTCAATATGTAAATAAACCAGGAAAATGGTTGGCATATAAGCTAAGAAAAGAGAGAATAAGAGTTTGATTTTAAAATTGAAATCAGGAGAAGCAATGGATAGTATTAAAATAAAGGCATCAAGGCAATATATACAAGACAACATGCACAGATACTAATTAATGGGAAACTCTCAGAAGATTTTAACATTCAAATTATTTCATTATTTCATTTCAACTTCTAGATCAAGAACAAAAATTGCAAAATCAATCATTGCTTGATTTCAAATTTCAAACCATTTTTGAAAGGCTGCTAAAACAGATTATTTTTCAGAATTTCTGAATAAAAAAATTAAGCTTGATGCTGATATAATTTGATGTGATTTATATGCTGCCAGACCATTTTTTGGCACAATACATAATGATGTCACTCTTGCCATCTTCTAAGTCATACTTTTCCTCTGCTTTAT
Source organism: Aspidoscelis tigris stejnegeri (assembly GCA_023333525.1). NCBI lineage: Eukaryota > Metazoa > Chordata > Lepidosauria > Squamata > Teiidae > Aspidoscelis > Aspidoscelis tigris. The sequence continues at coordinate 80,111,842 of JALMGA010000002.1, read as the reverse complement.
CAAGTGGTAGACGAAACTGCCTGAAAAGCAGAGGATTGCTGGTTCATTCCCCAGCGACTTCCCGGAAGTAGGGAATGGCCAACCATTTCTGTTTCTCTGCCAAGAAAAGTGCAAAAAGGTGCCCATGAAGGTTCCAATGCAGTCAACTAGGAGCCACAGCTTGATGGAACCCAGCAGGAACAACAAATCTGATAAGTAACATTAATAAAATAAATAAATAAATTCATCAGGGGACACCAAACTATTTCAAATACAAAAAAGGATTCTACAGAAATTCAATTATAGGTATTCATTTTTCTCAGAGAGGTGAAGGGGATAGTTACTGTGATTTACATCATGATCGTCACTACTACTTCCTAGATCCTCTCTTTCTTTAGGAAATAGCCAATCTTGAGAGATCCAACCATGTTAACTAGGCACTAGATTTACAAGCCTACAGCTCCTATACGGGACAGCAATGGTTTCAGGCAATCAGACCCAAGGGACAGAACCGTGTATCAGAAATTCACATTTAATGTCTGTTCTTTGATGTGCTCGGACACAAAAGTACCTGGATGCAAATGTATCTACGTTCTTTTGTCAATGTATCACCAGTGGTACCAGCTCCTCATTGATTATATTCTAAATTTAAAGTGAAAGTACTACAATTACAATTACTTTTATTACTATTAATTGCCTTAGCAAAAACATAAAAGAAAGGTTACAAAGCAAAAACAGTGGCACACTTCATTAAAAAAAACCTTGAAAATTCTGTACTATTAGCTGTATACAGATCGGCAGAGAACCATGAATATTAATTTTAAACACCACCATTATATGTTGAGAAAAGGAACAGGTTTCAATCTGGCATTCAGCAAAACACTTGAATTGGTGCCCGGTGAAGTGTCCTTTGCCACCATTGGCAAGAAGCCTGGAAAGGCCTAGTTCCTGTTTTCTGTCCTCCTAGCATCAGATCATGACCAAGAAGCAACTTAAGCATACACATCTATCCAAACCTTGATGTTTCTAGACAGGCCCTACCTCAAATAATTGCCAGATGAAGTGAGGGGTGTGACTGTCTACAGCTACTGAAAAAAGTATTTTAAGAACATAAGAGGAGCTCTGCTAGATCAAGCCACAGCCCTTCTAATCTAGCATCCTTTCCCACACAGTAGCACACCAGTTGCATCATCTCAAGCAGAAGACAAAGCCTTCAACCACTCTCAAATCCCAGCAAATGACATTTAGAGGCATCTTGCCTGACTCCCCAGCCTGGAAGATGTACCATTCTAGTAGCCATTGATACACTTGTCATCCACAAATTTGCCTAACCCTTTCTTAAAGTTATCTAGGCTGGTTGCTGTTACCACCGCTTCTGGCAGCAAATTCCATAGACTGATGACCCTCTGGGTGAAGAAGTACTTCCCCTTGTCTGATCTGACTCTCTTATCCATCAGCTTCATAGAATGCCCCCTGGTTCTAGTGTTGCGTGATAAAGAATTTTTGTCTATCCATGTTTTTATACCATGCATGATTTTATATACTGTATTTCAATCAGGTCCCCTCTTAAACACTGTCTCTCAAGGCTGAAGAGGCCTAAATGCTGTAGCTTGATATTGTAAGGATGGTGTTCCAGCCCCTTAATCATTTTGGTTGCCCTTTTGTGCACATTTTCCAGTTGTGCAATATCCTTTTTGGGGTGTGGTAACTAGAATTGAATACAATATCCCAAATGTGGCCTCACCATAGATTATAATGAGGCAAAATGACAATGGCTAACTTGTTTTCTATTCCTTTCTTAATTATTCCTTGCATTGAATTAGCTTTTTTTCAGTAATGGAACACAAATTCTAGAATAACCTCCACACAGAGGCTTGCCTGTCACTATTATTATGGCCAACAAGGTCCTAGGCCTTTTAAACACCTAGTTTTAAAGACCTTTTAAAGACTTAGTTTTTATTTTTCATGTTTCTCTTTTAAAATATATCTTCATTATAGAAAGCTGTGGGACACTCATAGCTATTGTTGTGGGAAATATTATATAAATGTAATCAGTTGCTACACTAGTGAATATCTATAGCTTATGGTTAGAGTACTGCATTTCATGAATTGTCTGAGCTGAATCCTCTTTCTGCAACTTTTTCTTCATGGGGCCAGATAGAATCAGCACATATGTTCTTTCTTGGGATATATAGCAGCCAGTGTGAATAGTGAAGGACTGTTCTTTGTCTTCTGTTTCCTTAGGCAGTGACTTTTCCTTGGTAGCACCTTCCTGTTGAATTGATGAGACAATATCCCTCTGAAGGTCTTGTTTACTGGTTATCTCTGGGTTTTTTTTTCTTTCTTGAGCTGAAGTGTTAATTCTTCATGGCCATCCTCTCTGCCTAAATGCAGGCAGACTATGGGGCATTAGGTGAGGCTTCAAAAGTGTGAAACTGAAGCACCCCAGAACTCAAGAAGATAAAACCACATTATTTATATAAAAGCTTTCAGTAAAATGAAAATCCATACAACCTGATAAGGGATTTTTTAACTACCCAGCCTATGGCACAACCCACGAAAGGAATCACTCTTCTTCATCTCAAATATGTTTCAGAAACCACCACCAGACTGGAATATTTGTGGCACGCAAACTAATCAAAACTGTTCAAAACATATGAAACAAGACCAAAAGGCCTAGTATCTGAAGAAGACAGAACGTGCCAAGACTGTGGACTCCATTTTATAGAACAAATTAGCAGAGCGCATCAACATACATCAACCATCTGTAATGATGATGAAAAATATTGAGTTCTACACAAAGATGAAAAGAACTACAAGTTCAACTGGAAGACTACAAAAATGTTAGAACAGCTGAAGTAGGATAATTTCAAGAAATCTTAGCACTCAGATAAATTAACTAACCACAGACACGTAGACCCCATCTATAGATCACTCCTAAAGAACTACCATACTCAAAATTCCACACAAGGAACAACTTAAGAGTGAAGAAACAGAAAACCAGCTTCACACTTCCTCAAGCCTCTTCTATATCCCTATAGTCTACCAGTGTTTTGAGGCAGAGATGAAATCACTCAACGCCTTAATGACCAGAGGGGATTAGAATTTCAGCTCAACAAAAAACAACCTACAAAAATAACCAGTAAAGAAGACCTCCCGGAGAAACTGGATATGTCAATTCAAAAGAAAGCTACCACCAAGGAAAATCTACTACCAGGGAAAAGCCACTGCTTAAGGAACTTAAGGAAAAATTACATGAAAACAACATTCAGGTGTCCCTGGCCTGGACCATCTGGAGAATGCAGCTTAAATGTTCTGTATACTCTATTGCCCAAGAACAAAAATGCATAATGCAACAAAGGTGGTTAAAAAGGTAAATGGAAGTTATGTTTTGCTTTTCTCTTCCCTCCCCTTTCAGCTTTACCAGTTAGAAATGCAAATTGGTATGAGAAGGTATATTTTGCACTATTCTTCTAGTTCCAAGAGAAGTGAGAGCATAGCACAGAGTGCAGTTTCTCACCTGGACATCAGCACATAGCCTGGGTACCCCCACAGCGAAGATTGGGAAATGCACTTCCCGTGGTTACATGTTAGTTTCCACCAGCTTTCTCTCTGAGAACAGGAAATTCCACATGTACTGTGGCAATTTTCACTCCAAAAGGAGAATAATGGAAACATACAGGCAGAGAAATGTAGCTGTTCCTCTCTGAAGATGCTAATATTCTTTGTAAAGTGGGCCTGGGTTAATGCATTCACACAACGGGATTTGGGGGCAGTAATTCAGGTGTGGATTGCGATTGTTCCTGGGGACTGAACTTCAGACTTTTTGTATGCAAAGAAGATTGCCTACCTTTTGACCTAAAAAGCTATTTCCAGGTGTTCTGAATTGCTAGGCTTCCTAACACTGACAATCTGTCTCAATTCCTTGGTATCAGACAACTCAGGGGCCAATGGGATATAAGCCAACCACTGTCTCTTCCCCCCATATTTATTTTATAGTTTGCACTATCTGGCAATAGTATTTTCATTTTGTTTTCTATATTTTTATTTGTACTTCATATCACGTTTACTTCTATCTATTTCTCTCCCCTATGGAGACCCACTTAAAGTGAATTGACACTATTGAGCCTGACATTCTGAAATTGTATGGACAACTTTATAGCGGTTTTTGTTTTGCAACATCACAATGGTTTGTCACTGATTCGTCAGGCTATTTTTCAACTTGCTGATTTAGTCTATACCACTTGGTATTCCCAGGTGATCTCCTATTCAAATATCAACTCTACATAGCTTCTGGGAAACAACCTAAAGGATAACGTAACTGTCAAGGAAAGAGGAATTCAAATATGATGTTTGAATATTTTTTAGTATTTCTAATCCTATCTATCACCTGCCTCCAAAGCTCTTTAAGCAGTCAATGTTTAAACCACCTGCCCACTCTGATGCTTCACCATTTCCCTATTTATAATCTTCCATTACACCAGGGAGAAAGCCTTCCTGTGAGATTTGAAGTTGGAAAAGCAAGTCATAATATCATCACAAATGCCTGGGAAGATTGGATCAATGGCCCATCTGATCCAGAATCCAATTTCTTTTTCTTACTAATAGTTCGCTTATGGGAATCCTCCAAGAAAGATACAAGCACAAAAATAGGTAGAATCCATAGTGTGCCATTATGGTGCCTTGAATTCACACCAAAGGCAGTGTCTGTTTGGTGCACCTCAACACAGAAGAGAAGAGCAGCTCAAAATCCACAAGTAATATGGTCACAGGAGGAGAGTCACTTTCCCCACACCTCAAAGGGCAGCTGAGGATCCCCTTGCTGCAATCAGATGAGTGGAAAGAGCACTCAGATTTGCTTGAAACACCCTCCCTTGCCAGTCCAGAATTCCACAATATTCTCCTTGCTCACAGTTCCCGGTAAGTGGCTTTAAAAACCATGCTACCTCTGATATTGTCTTCTCAGTATATAAGCACACAAATAAACAGAAAGAGTGAAAAGGGCATTTGTCTATTTCAGATGGGAGTGGCTGTAGCTCAGTGGTAGAGACAGTTGCCTGGAAAGCAGAGACTTGACAGTTCAATCCATAGTCTGTCGCAGGAAGTAAGCAATGGCAAATTATTCCTGCATTTCTGCCAACAAAACTGTGTAGAGGTGCCCATGAAGTTGACAAGGTGCTGGTCATGACTCAGTGGTACCCAACAGAAACAGAAACTCAGCACAGAAAAACCTGCTGAATAGAGGGTAACAGGGTGAAACAGCAGCTTTTTCCCTGAAGAACACAGTGGCAAACCATGTCTTGATGGCAAAACAGATGAAAACCGTTAAAGACATTTTTCTAGGTACAAAGATCCATCTCTTTCCCTCTCTTCACGCATACAAGTTGTTCCTTATATAATTTATTTATGTACTGGATTTTTCATACCATCCTGTCACCACAGTTTCAGGGTGGTGAACAATGCAAAAACAACAGAACAGAAAAAATACACACTTAAGCATAAAAATAAAGAAAACAGCCATGAGTTAGAAGTGACAATAGATAATGGCAGTACTGTTTTCAGAAACCTCTGCATTATACAAATAATGTTAGTGGAGTTAATAATCAATCACCAGTTTCACATTCCTGGAAATTCCGTAATGCAGTTCCGTTTAGCTCAGTGCCATGTTAAACAGCAGTCATTGCATGTTAGTGACCATATCTGACTAGAACTTGTTAAGCAAAAATCATGTTATTGGAGGGGGGACTATATATAGTATGCAGATATTCTTTATATCATGTGCTCCAAGGCAAATTTGGCTAGCTTTTGGGGCCCATGAGCCACACAAAAACTTGACCTTCTCTTTCGAGCCACTTGAATGAAGAGAGAATAGTCTAAGTTGGTATGAGCATTTCACAAACTCAGCTGCTTATCTGTGAGGAGGCAATTTATCTAAAGACTTTCATGGAAAATCAGAATAAGATATCAGTGTATTGCGACTAAGGCATCACCTTGGCGGACAAGCATGCACTCATTCAGCTTCCTACTTAGCTCAAACCCTGATAAAGGCAAGCTACTCTTAATGTTGTACTGTTTTGAAGTCATATTGCTGGTTGCTGTGTCAATGCTTGAAGCAGCCAGATCTCACCTCGAGGACCAGAAATGTCTTCAAAATTGCTGCTGAGTACCAGTAACGCCAAGCCTCTGCTGATGTGTCTAGCTCCCGGCAGCAATTCCAGGCGCCCGTTTTCAGCTGCTGCAACTGGTGTTCTGCTGCAGCACTGATCCCACCACGTTCCGGGGCAGTGCACAGTGGCTACTGCACACTAATCTGGAGCCTAGATCCAAGTCTGGCAGTGGCATGCCTTCCAATTAAACTAAAGAGCACAATTTCATGCCTTGATCTTATATTTTACTCAGTATAATCTGTTACTTCTTGCACAATTCTCTGTATTGTGTCAGGAGTGGATCCTTGTTTGCCCGCTGTTTATCGTAACTCCATTATTTGTTCTTTCCAGTACTATAACTACTATATCCTTTTTATATGTTTGTATGTACACACACACACACACACTTGATGGAAAAGCCTCTCACAGAGGTAGGAGGAAAAGTGACTTAGCATACATTCTGCCCTAAACCTTTACATAAGGGCAAACTGCAACTTGAGAGCTGACAGTAACACCACAGGAACCTGTTGTTCCCAAGCTTGGTAGCCAGACAGTATAATCATAAGTATTTCATGCTAAAGATGTCCATCTGATTCTACACTCAAAGACGATCCCCTTCTATCCTGCAACACTTCCTGGAACAGCTGCCACAAGGTCCCTGGCAACCTTCCAAATGGATTAACTTCCTACAGTCATGTATGATTCATCGAGGCCAATTCATCTCTGCCACGTGTGCCTTCCTCTTTTGAAAAGGTATGCCAGGTATTCAAGGCTGAAGGAGAGACTGAGGAGGAAAGCTGAGGCAGGGACTGCGAATCTGTAAGCATTAAAATCACAAGTCCTTCTGCAGCTGCAAGCTTCTTCATAACATTATGTGATTCCACGACAGTCCTCTTATGTCAGCTGATTGCCAGTTGTGACTCATACAGCAGAACCTGGAAGATGATGTGGGAGCTCGGCCTCCACTGAATGGCTCCCCTTTTACCCTGACAATATGAGTCACTGTATCTGATTTCCTGGACAAGAAGGATTATTGGACTGTGATGCAAATCTCTTCGTTAGAATTGCCCTTAGCTTCCGTTCTGAACAGGATCCCGGCAGTAAAGGAACCTTTATAGAAGTCTGGGCTTGAGTGCTGTTGTGGCTTGACTAGGCTTCTTAAATTCTCAAAACATTTCTTTTCCCCACACTATAAAGAGGTTTTTAAAACTGATGCTAAAAAAACTATGAAATATGCAAATTTGCCAACTACAACAGTCAACAAAAAGCACCACCGTTATGATAAACCTTTGAGGAAATGCAGTTGAAATATTTACAGGCGTAGGATATTCTACCATTTAACCCACAGAGGTATCATCATCACCAAAGTTTGGTTACACAGAAGAGGAAGAGTTGGCTTTTCTACCCCTTTTCACCCATTTAAGGGGATTCAAAGTGGCTGACAAAGCTTTCTATTCTTCTCCCCACAACAGAACACCCTGTGAGGTAGGTGGGGTTGTGAGAGCTCAGAAGAGAGCTGTAACCAGCCCAAGGTCACCCAGATGGCTTCGTGGAGGAGGGCGGAATCAAACCTGGTATTCCCAGATAAGAGTCCGGCTCCTTAACCACTAGACCAAACTGGCTCACAGTATTGCCTTTTGAAATTTTAAACTGAATGCAACTGCTTGCAAGAATACAACCCTTCTTACAGTAGCTGCAGGAGCTTTTTAAATGACTATGGCACTGTCTGCACTGGGCCTTCCTCCAGATTATATCCTGGAATAGGGATCTGCCATCTACATGCTTGTTCAGACTATGGCAGGCCACACCTGGGTTATGCTGTAAGCTGCAGTAACATGCGGATGACAGGGCCATATTCAGGATATAATCCAAAATAATGCTCAGTGCAGAAAGAGCCTAGTGTTCTTCAGCAATTTGTTTTCCTCCAGACTAAACTTGGCCTCATTTGGATCAAAAGTGGGGTATCTTATACAGAATGCTGAATATCTGGCCTACAAGTGACGCAAACACTTAACCAAACAGGAATAACAAGAAAAGATCATGAATCTTTTTCACCAACAGTTCAGCACACTGCTGGCCTAATTTAAGCCTTTACTTCATCTTGCTCCACAGCAGGTTTTACATTACTGTTATGGTAGGGAAAACAACATTTTCAATGTCTGTTCCCTAATAATCCACTTTGTTATACCGCAGCTTAACCCTAATACTCTAATAAGCCATTAAGTTTATTTTTCAATTCTGCTATATAATTCACCAATCAACAATGAATAATTTTTAAATGTGAGCTCCAGCATGAATCCTACGTCTCCCAAAGAACATACACTATGAAAACTGCTCTTGGATAAAGAATCTGCCAGGGGATTATTCCTGGATTAAAATCACACCCAGAGAATCTACATTTATATCTCTGATTTTCTTCTACCAACAGTACTGTACCTCATCAAAGGCTCCTGAATAAACTCATAAGTTGTAGAATAAGGTAACAGGTCCTGTCCTGGGTCCTTTCTGCACTGGGCCTTATTCTGGAATAGGACTTGCTATTTCCATGCTGGCGCAGACTATGGCATACCCTACTCAGGGCCTGTCATAATCTGCATCAGCATGTGGATAACAGGTCCCTGTTCCAGGGTAATATCCAGAATAAGACCCAGCACAGAAAGGGCACTGCACTGGTAACTGGCTAAAGGAAAAGTACCAGAAAGTAGTAATAGTTCAGAGTGGAAAGGAGTAAAAAGTGGGGTCCTCCCAAGGTTCATTACTGAGATGTGTGCTTCTTAATTCATTCATAAATGATTTAGAAGCAGTGGTGACATAGCAAAGTATGTTGATGACCCTAAATTATTCAGAGTAGTAAAACCTAAAAGAGCTTCAAACAAGTCAGCAAGTGTCAGTTTACCTCTTTCTAAATCTATAGTGAGATCAAATTTGGAGTTGGGTGTATAATTCCAGTCACCACACCTCAAAAAAGATACCGTGAATGGGAAGAAAAGGGCAACCAGAACGATTAAGGTGCTGAAACACCTCTTCAGCCTTGAAAGACAGCTGTTAAGAGGTGACTTGACTGAAGAATATGAAATCATACATGGGGTGGAAAAGATGAATACAGAAAAATTCTCTATCACACAGTAATAGAACCAAGAGACACTCTATGAAACTGATAGGCAGGACAGTTAGGACCAATGAGGAAAATAATTTTTCATCCACTGGGCCATTGGTCTGTGGAATTTACTACCAGAAAAGGTGGTGACAGCAACCATCCTGAAAAGCTTTAAGAAAGGGTTAAACAAATCCATGGAGTACAAGTGTATCAAGGCTACTAGAATGGATGCCTAAGTATCACCTCCATGTTGGAAAAGACATGCATGATGCTTCTAAAAGCTATTTGTAGGCAGCTGAGAGCAGGCATTGCCTTTGCCATCTCCTTGAGAATGCCCAGAAGCAATTGGTGGGCCACTGAATGGGACAAAAGGCTTCACTGGATTGACTGTGGTCTGATCCAGAAGGGCTCATTGTATCTTCTTACATTTCTGTCAAGTGGTTTAGGCTAAGAAGAAAGTCACATAGTTGCTGGAAGGCACCTTGGTACTTCTAGTCCAATTCGAACCTCTACCCAAAATAGATGTTTATACTTCTTGCACTGTATGTTCAGACACTGTACTGAATTATATATTAAATGTAATTCAGGTTAACAGACAAGCAAAGTATAACAATTACAGCAACAACGGGTGTTTTTCCACCGCTGCCCTTAGATCCGGATCTAAGGAATGGGTACATTTAGTAGATCTAGTAGATCCAGATTAAGGGAAGCACCCAATGTGTAACTCCCCTGCTGCAGAAACACCTTTGCACCCATGTGGGGAATCCAGATCGACCCCCAAGGGGTTGGTCCATCACCCCAGGTGTCTCTGGGGACGGGGGGGGGGACGATCTCCGAAGTCCCAGCTTCAGAGTGATTTCGGAGTCATTTCGAAATGACTCCGAAGTCCCTCTGAAGTGATCGTCATGGACTTCGGAGAGGCTTCGGAGCTGTCAGCGCGGTCCATGCGCTATCAGCGCAGACCGCGTGGACTCCCTTCCGATGTCTCTCCGAAGCGATCGGCAGAGACTTCGAAGCCGCTCCGGAGTCCCTTTGGAGTGCCTCCGAAGTCTGCGCTGATCTCTTTGGAGATTCTGGCGGCAAGACTCCAAAGTCTCTGCCGATCGCTTCGGAGGAACTTCGGAGTCTCGCTGCCGGTCTCTCCAAAGAGGTCAGTGCAGACTTCGGAGGCGAAGGGATCCGGAGCGGCTTCGAAGTCTCTGCTGATCTCTTCAGAGGGACTTCAGAGTCACTTCGGAATGATTTTGAAATGACTCCAAAATCACTGAGAAGCTGGGACTTCAGGGCTCCCCCCCACCCATGGGTGCATCCCTTCCCCCTAGCCTCCTCTAGACCCCATTGCCTGTTTCCTGTGGAAACAGACTCCCTTTAATCTGGACTTTCTGACAGAAGACCCCATTGTAGACCCCATTAATAGGGTCTACAGAAAGTCCGGATTAAAGGGCAGAAAGTACCCATTTGATCAGGATTTCCCCCATGGCAGTGGAAACAATCAGGTCCCAAATGGGTGCCATGGTGGAAATGGGATTATCCGGCTCACACCCAAATGGGTCCTTAATTGGTGCAAAAATGGGTACTTTTTGACAGTGGAAAAACACCCCCAAAAAACTATCTTTCATTGAGACTCTAGGACCATATGGATTCTAGGAGCTTTTTTATATTAATGTATGGCAGATCCACAGTTTTAACATCTAGCATATCATATTTATCCAACCACTTCAAATGTATGTCATAGGAGTCATAAGACTTTTAAATGACCATTTAGGCCATTAAGTCTCTCATGACTCCATACAGGAGAAATATGAGCCAATATCCTTCTTTAAAGGTTTCTACTGATAATTCCAGAAGATCTGAAGAATCACATTTGATATGTGCTGTCCAAAGAATGGGGTATCCTGTTTTGACACACTGCGGTATTAAATAAAATCAAACATGCTAAAAATAAGAAAATAAGATGCCACTAAAGGCAAATGGATATTATGCATCACATGGGCTGAATTTAGAATTAAAATGTATAAAGTAATTTAAAAATCCATGATATTGATAAAGAAATACAAGAAAAAGTAGACTTTGCTTTGAAAGTCTACCATTTGAAGCTTGACTGAATTACAGGAATGGGCAGGCAATGGGTGTGGTCCTTGAAGCATCAACAGGTGCTTCAGGCAGGGGGGGGGGAGGGGGAAAGAAGAAGAATGAGAAGCAACAGCAGCCACACCATGGTACACTGCCGTTACAAAATGGAAAACGGAATACAACTTAATTCACCTGAAATGATGGGGGACACGGGGGACACTATGTATCTGATGGCGTTTGACTGGCTGATACATTCTAAACCCTCTATAACAAATGAAAACAAAATTGATTATGTATCAGTGAGAGCTTTGGTTTTAGTAAAATAGATAGTAATATCTGTGTTTTAACTAATCGTTGTCATAGCCCTGAGCCAGGATTGGCTGACATCTGTGCTCCATCTGACAAGAGCAGATTGTTAATTCTCTACACACGTCCTCCCAATTCCTGACGTCTGTGCATACTGCCCTTTATACATCACACACATAATGCATCATTTAATCAACCACAAACCTTCAGGTACTGTTCACAGGCATATGAGAGGATCCTTCAGAATCGATGCCAGCATCACCCCTTTCTAAACATCTAGCAGGTCTGGAAATTCCCTCTGAAGGCTGCAGAAAATGTTCCTTCGCATGGTTTTCCCTCCAGTAATTCTGTCGCTGCTTTATATTTGTTTCTCCCTCAGACACGGTATCTAATGCAGTGAGCCTTTTGCAACTTTCCATTTAAGGCAAATGTTAAATAACAAGCATCAACTCAAAAGTGTGACTGAAGACAAACCTCACGTATTAGAACTGCATGAGAATCTGTGGGTATCTGTGCATATATACATGTGTGTGTGCGCGCGTCTGAGGCAAAAACAGCAAAAGGAAAAGGACACTGTTCTCAACACGTAAGAGTTAATTTTAAAAGCAGACACCTGGAATGACAGCATCCTTATTCAGAGAACTAGCCACCCTTATCCCTTCTCATTTATTAAGTGATTCAATATTGCAGTATGCCAGTAGCTAATTAGTATGATCAGCACACTGCTGGACGCGAACAAGGGTAGACAGATTATTTTGAGGTACAAGGGGCCTATTTGCTATACCTAAGCCAGATTTTTTTTTACCCTCCCCCTATTCTTTAATTATCTTTTGATGCAACTTTGATTTTCCCTTATTCAATGAAAAGTTATTTGAGGGAAGAGCTGTAACTAGTTTAATATGCTTTGACTCTCAATTCATTGGTAGCTAACTTACTTTCTTCAAGGCAATTTCACATTCAATACAATGCAAGATTAATTAGCAAGTCTCATCAAGCAAGGTCCATTAAGAAAAATTCCCAAAGTAATATACTCACCATTAGCACTGCAAAGTTACCAAAGTGGGTACTATGAACGGTGGTAATATTGCCTGCAGAGCTGATTATGTCGCACCCTTCTCCCCACCAGCCTCCATGTCCATCTAGAAGGTCAAAATCCCAAAAGACTGCAATGGGGTTTATACCCTGTGTAAAGTGCTTCAATGCTATAGTAAGAGGACTGGATAGGTTTCTGATACTGCATCCATCTGCAAAAGGAATACACTGAATTAGAGCAATGAAGCGAAAACTGCTTTATTGCTACTTGCTTGGCAGAGGTTTCTTTAAAAAAAATGCACACATACAAAAACTACAGCAAAATCTATTACAAAAATTATTCTGGTCTGTTAATATAAAAATAGAGCTGCAGCCATGTACAAAAAGTTTGGTGTAGTTATCACTCCCTTTAAAAGACCCCAAGTGCTGCTTTTTGCTGTTCCCTGTTCCCTCCCACACCATTTTCCTTTTGTTTCTTGTCTCTTTAGATTGTAAGCCTGAGGGCAGGGACCTGTCTAAGGTTAATATAATACTGTCACCCGCCCTGAGACCTTCGGGTAGAGGGTGGGATAGAAATGCAAATAAATAAATAATAAAAAAAGCAGTTGGTTGTAAAATGATATATTGATTATTCATAAAATGGGGTTTAATATTAAAACGGCCAGAACTAAAAATATAATAGATCATGACATCTTAAGGACCAGAAAGAAGATGATTTTGCAAATCTCTGCATTTCTTAGTAAGAAACTCAGTGCCTTCTGAATGTAATGAGAACACAACGAGAGCTTTAAAACTGCACAGGTCGAATATTTGCTCCAAGGAAAACCTTTAATCCTATTACAGTACTTTCACTTTTTAAGGGCACATGCTTTGGAATTATAAAACCCAAAGATTTGGAGGGGGGGGAGGATGACTTCCAAGATTCAAAGCCTTAAGGACTTGCCCCCCTCTCTTATCAATGTTAAATTGTGTATTTTCAGGATTTGGTTACTTCACTGGCTATGGAAGTGTTTAAAAAGCCTTATTTCACCCCCCTTTCTCATGCCATCTTCACTTTATGGATAAAACTTCAATAAGCCACACAAAGACCACTTCTAAGCAAGGCGAATCCTGCGTTTACAGCTGCATTGCTCCAGGCTGCTCAAGTTTATTCGAATCAAACCACACAGGTAGGAACAAAACCACACAGTGTGCGTTCAAAGCCCAGGCAATTCTCGCATTGAGGACACTTGCGTGCCCCATTGCAGCATCCCTTTAACGCACCCTAATGTATGGACCAGCGGCCAGGTTAAAAGAAGGAGGACATAACACTCACCTATTTTAACGAAAACAACCGGCGTGCCCACGGTCCTCTGTTTCCCATAATCTGCACGGTTAGACGAGTTTGCAGTGCTCGGGAAGAGTTTCCCATTCCGAAAGGCAATAAACTGTAGCTTGCAAGAGGAGTTATCAACAGATTGCAAGGCTGGAGACGAAGAGATGACGGAGCGAGGCAAGTGAACTGAAGCTACTGCCCCAGCGCTCTAGAGAAGGAGAGGAAAAAATGGAGATTTAAAATGCTAATCACAACAGGGTTGCTTTCATTATATTTTGAACTCCGGTACGAGATCTGTACGCTGCCTCTCTTCTTTTCCAACATACTAGAAGCAGCAAGCAAAGGAGCAGGAGCTGTAACCATGGGAATAGGATTGGTACAGCGCATATTAAAACAGAAAACGTTTTGATTGAATGTGCTGCGAGTCTGTCTGGTCAAGCTCCCTGCTGCAGAGGTGAGAATGGTTCTTACCATGCCTGCTAGAGGGTCCATCAACACTGCGGATCTGATTTAAAGGGACAACCTCTACCAGGTTTTCTCCTTCACTTAGAACTGAATCAGACAACTTTCATTAAAACAGACCTCTCGGAAAGGACAATTAAAGAAGATTGAAACGTGCTTTTTATCAACACAAAGAATTGCATCAGAGGGGGACTGTAAACACTGAGGAATGCAATGCAGTCAGGTTTCTTTTGTGTGTGTTTTGTTTTTAATTCTGTCTGAAACCACGATTTCATTTTTTAAGAAAACTATCTCATTTTTGCAAGATGCTTGGCATCAAATATATATGGGTAAGAGTAATATGCAATAAAAGCCCTGGGACTAACTCAGGGTTATCTGATAAAAGCAATAGAGGGGAGTTGTAATTGTGTTAGGTTTTCAGATGACTGAAAAATGGATATACGGTGGTATTTTCTTCCTACTACTTAACTACATGCAAGTGGTGACCTTGCTATCTCTGATAAGTCCAGAGGCACATGGTGGGGGTGGGAAAGGGGGGTTCAAAATAAAAAAAAAGGAAAGACACTGTGCTGCGACCTTCAGTCACTAGGAGGATGGGGTATGTAGTTATTAGTTGCATTAAGTATCTTTTTTGGGAGGCGGGGGGAACAAGGGAGAAATGTTCTCAGGCCCTTTCTGCATTTTCTTGGGAATCTGATCAAGGAGCCTGCATGGAACTAATGGTAATCTGTACTAAGACCGCAGTGATCCAGATTAGTGATGGTCCCGATAAATTGGTACCACAACTGTACTAGTCTGATCTGAGATAAGGATGGGGCATCTGTGTGTAGAACGGAACTAGGAAGATTGTGGGTGTAGCAGTGAGGAACCTACAGTGTGATGATGCCTTTGCAGTCCCTTTGGGACAACGGTTGCATTGCCAGCAGTGGTGTCTCTTTGAATCTGCTACCCTACTGCAGGGGTTGTGGCCCAATTGCACTGGGTTTGGGGGGTGCTGTCACATCTACTGATCCAGAACAGGGCTTAGTCATCTAGATTATATCTCCCTTTGGACTGCATTTGGTGCTGCTGCCTGACATGCTTAATGCAGCTGTGTCTGCCTGCAGTTGTTTCTGATCAAGATAATTCAGGATTCACTAATTTGGATTAAGGGCTGTAAGTGCAGAAAAGGTCTCACTATTTTCTAGTGGGGGGGGGGGTCAACCATACTCATTAGGTAGGATGACACCACTTGGTTGAGATGACAGACTGAGAATATAGAAAATGTGCATTTAATGAATTGCCACATCTTCATCACAATGGTAGATGGAATAATCCTCTTTAATTTTTTTTTCCCTGCAGGTACCATAAAGTGTTAGATTGCCTCTGGAATCTTTTGTTTTGTTTTGTCGTGCCTTGTGAGCCTTGCTGAAGTTAATAATGGGCTGTTTACAAACAGAAAATTACCACAATGAACACATAACCCAAATTACAACAATGTTCACTATGGTTTACAATGAACAAAATGGATTTTGGCAAGAGACTGACCAAATTCTTGTATGTCATGCCATGCCATGCAGGAACACTTTCTCCTATACAGACCTGCCTATGCTTTAAAGATTTTCTGATGACGACCACTGGGCTGTACCAGCACAATTAGTCATTATAGGGACTTTTGGGTGGTAACCCCCAGACTATGGAATAGACTCTTCCCTGTAGTGCACCAGATGCTTTCACTGTACACATTCAGAAGCTTCACATTCAGGTGAAGCTTCACCTATCTTCCCCTCCCAGCATTCTGACAACAATTATTTTTTAGTTGGTACATTTAACATCTTTTTTTTAAAAAAAAACTGTTGTAACCTGGTCTGTGACTTGAAGAAGAGTTGGCTTTTCTACCCTGCTTTTCTCACCCATTTAATGGGACTCAAAGCGGCTGAAAAAGCTTTTCTATTCTCCCCACAACAAAACACCCTGTGAGGTAGGTGGGGCTGTGAGAGCTCAGAAGAGAGCTGTGACTAGCCCAAGGTCACCCAGCTGGCTTCATGGGGGAGGGCAGAATCAAACCCGGGATTCCCAGATTTACAAGTCTCCATATGATAAAAAGTGGACTAGAAATGTAAGGTTGCCTTTTGGGTTATTTGTATACAGACTTTGGAAAGATTCAGAACATTCATTTATTTTCCTAATACACATATTCTGAAACACAGCAACTATGTCATGCTTCAGAATGTATTAACATCTACATGAAACCATTTGGAGAGTCATCTGTTGGCAGTTGTTGAAATATGCCGATGATACTCAAGTCTATATCTACATCTTAGTTGTTCTAATGATGCTGCTTTTGTGTTGACCCAATGTCTGGAGGGGATAAGAGACTGGATGGTCAGAGTAGTTCTGCACTAACCTTGGTTAGTAGTCCATGACAATCTGTCCTAAGCTTGGGTGGATTGCTCTTGGCCCAGAACAAGGCTATTTGAATTGGGATGACTTGTTCCTGGCCAGCCCCTGCACCAGCTCTGAAGAGTCTCTGGTTTGGAGCTCGCATGGGGGAATTCTGAATGCTCCAAAGACCAGGAATGTCTGTTTGATTTGATTGCTAATCATCAAGGGAAAGAGAAATGATTTTGTTAAGGGGTGGGCTTCCACTTCTAGGACACACAGCTGTGCTCTCCTCCCCCTCCAAGCAGCCAGTACAATTGGCAGGGCTTTGAAGTTAGCAATGCTTAATGCTTGGTGCTTAACATTAAAAAGGTTGCAGAGCAGCTTTTGAACTGATCCTTGGGGGAAAGCCAACAGGAGTTGGGCAGCATCTGGTTCAGGAGAGTGCACCCTTGAGTGAGGAGGGCTGGAAACACGCACATAATGTTGAGCAAAGTGGGGAATTAGTTACTAGTATGCAAGCAGAACAATGCAAGGGGCTGTATAAAGATTCACATGTTCCTCGACTGCAGAATTTGGACTAGAGGAGTGAATACAAATGTATATATATTTAAACACCAGAAGCCTTCAAGCTAAAATAGGGGAGCTAGAAAGCTTAGTTATGGATAATAGGATTGATATTATTGGTATAATTGAAACCTGGTGGACCAGTGAAAACCAATGGGATAAATCATCCCAGGTTACAAACTGTATATGAAAGACAGGGAAAGGAGACATGGAGGTGGTGTAGCCCTGTATATTAAGGAAGAGATAGAATCTTATGAATCTAGGTGAGTCTGACTCTTCCACAGAAGCAGTTTGGGTAAAAACACCAAGCCAAAAAGGAAGTCTAACAATAGGGACATGCTACCGTCCTCCAAACCAAACACCCAAAGGAGATCAACAATTGGAAAAGGAAGTAAAGGAAGTATCTAAAAAAGATAGGGTAGTTATAATGCGGGACTTCAATTATCCTCACATAGACTGGGTAAACTCCTGTTCAACTCAGGAAAGAGAGAGAATATTCTTACACCTGCTAAATGACTGTTCCATGAAGCAAATGGTCATGAAACCAACCAGGGGAAAGGTAATACTCAGGACCTGTGTCTTCTTTAATTACCCCTTTCTGTCCTTTACCATCTAATGGTCCAACTGCTTTCCTGGTTGGATTCCTACTTATATACTTATAGAAGTTCTTGTTATTTCTTTTGATGTTTTTAGCAATGTGCTCCTCAAAATCTTTCTTAGCTTTTCTAATGACCATCTTGTATTTGTGTTGCCAATGGCTATGTTCCCTCCTGTTCTCCTCATTCGGAAAAGCCTTCCATTTCCTAAATGAACTCTTCTTGTTTTTAATGACTTCATTTACTGCATTTGTGAGCCACATTGGTTTCTTCTCGAACCTTGAAGTACCCTTTCTTCTTTTAAGTATGCATTCTACCTGCACTTCTATTATTGTGTTTTTAAGTAGACTCCATGCGTTTTGAAGTGATTGAACTCTTCTAACTTCCCCTTTCAATTTCCTTTTTACTAGTTTTCTCATTTTGGGGAAGTTTACCTTATGAAAGTTTAAGATCTCTGTGTTAGACTTTATTAAGAACTTACTCCCTGTATTTAAGTTGAAGGTAACTGCATTGTGGTCACGGTTCCCAATTAGATCAGCCACAGTGACATCCTTTACCAGGTCTAACCAGGAAAACAGTTGAACTATTAGACTATAAAGGACAGAAAGTGATAAAGAAGACATGGAGATTGCAGAGAGGCTAAACAAATTCTTTGCCTCCGTATTCATGGAGGAAGACAAGAGGATACATGCTAGTAGCTGAGCCTGTATTTTCTGAAGAATTAAACTGGACAGAGATAACCAAGGAAGAGGTCCTTGCATGTCTTAATAAACTAAATGTTAACAAGTCACCGGGACCAGATGGTATTCATCCAAGAGTCCTTAAGGAACTCAAATGCGAAACTGCCGACCTTCTAGAAAAAATATATAATCTTTCCCTAACATCAGGCTCTGTACCCGAGGACTGGAGTGTAGCAAATGTAACACCAATCTTCAAAAAAGGATCCAGGGGTGATCCAAGCAATTGCAGACCAGTTAGCTTAATGTCAGTTCCATGTAAGGTGATGGAAACCATCATTAAAGACAGAATTAGTGTGCACATGGAGGAGCAAGCATTGCTGAACAAAAGCCAGCATGGCTTCTGCAAAGGTAAATTATGCCTCACAAACTTGTTGGAATTCTTTGAGAGATTCAATAAACACGTGGATAAAGGCGAACCAGTAGACATTGTCTATCTGGACTTCCAAAAAGGCTTTTGACAAAGTTCCACATCAGAGGCTGCTGAGTAAACTCATCAGCCATGGAATAAAAGGACAAGTTCTGTACTGGATTTGTGACTGGCTTAGGGGTAGGAAGCAGAGTAGTAATAAACGGCCAATTCTCAGGGTGGAAAGAGGTAAAAAGTGGGGTTCCCCAGCGTTCATTGTTGGGACCAATGCTTTTTAATTTATTCATCAATGATCTCGATAAAGGGCTGCTTAGTAAACTAGCAAAGTTAGCTGATGATACTAAATTATTTAGGGTAGTAAAAACCGAAAAAGATTGCAAAGAGCTCCTGAGGGATCTCTTACTATTGGGTGAGTGGGCAACCAAGTGGCAAATGTGCTTTAATTTTAACAAGTGCAAAGTAATGCACATCATGGCCAAAAATCCAAATTATGTCTATAAACTGATGGGGTCTGAGCTTTCCGCAAAAGGATATTGTGGAACTGGAAAAGGTGCAGAAAAGGGCAACAAGAATGATTAAGGGGCTGGAACAACTCCCTTACAAAACCAGGCTGCAACATCTAGGCCTCTTCAGTCTGGAGACATGACATTTAAGAGGGGACCTGATTGAAGTATATAAAATTATGCATGGTATAGAAAAGGTGGCACTCTATGAAACTGATGGGTAAGAGAGTCGGATCCAACAAAGGGAAGTATTTCTTCACCCAGAGGGTGATTAGTTTATGGAATTTGCTGCTGGAAGAGGTGGTAACAGCTACCAGCCTCGATGGCTTTAAGATAGGGTTAGACAAATTTATGGATGGCAGATGTATCAATGCTGAGGTACATCTTTCAGGCTGTGGGGGGGGAGCAGGATGCTTCTAAGGACACTTGCCAGGATCCAAGAGCAGGAAAAGGTTTGTCCTTGTCTCTGCTTGAGATGCCCATGAGCACATGGTGGGCACATGGTGGGCCACCATGTGCGATTGGATGCTGGACTAGATGGGCTGTGGCGTGATCCAACAGGGCTTCTCTTATGTTCTTATGTTCTAATGCTAAATTATTGTGTTCTGATTTCCAAAGTGAAGAACAAACTGTTTTTAGTTTAGGTACTCAAAGGCCTTGTCCCCATGCAATTTAAAGTCTGCTAGAACTCCTCTTTTGCCTCTGAGCACCCCCATGCCAGGCTTCTAAAGGTGCTTCCAGAGCTACAAAATGAGGAAAACCTGCGACAAAATACATGCCTTTTAAAGAAGACTTTCAGGGCTCTATTTGGAAGTTGCGGGTTTTCCTCTCAACATTTACCTTGGGGACGCTCCGTGGCAAAAGGGGCGGTGATTGCTGCCTGCACACACAGCCAAAAAAGCATTCACACATCTCAGAAATGCAGCAGGTTCCCTTCCTTTCCTTTGTAAAAAGAGCCAGAATTGCTCAGAATTGCAACATTCTTATCAGGTGATCTGTGAAAGTGTTAAAAGAGTGAATGAGCGAAGGATCGCGCTGCAGATGCCTGCAGCCACTGACTTTGCAGGGACAGGAAGCCTTTTCTAACAGAGAACTGAGTGAAAGTAAGTGCTGAAAGTGAATGAATGAACGATCATCTGCCTTTGCAGGGACAGGAAGCCATTTCAGGGGACGGAGATCTGGCTATTCTTCCTTTTAACAAGAGAGGGGGCGGGGAGGGAAAGATGCAGGGAAAGAAAACAGGCTTCCTTGGGGATGGAAGGTGCGTTAAAAACATGCGTTTTTAACGCGTTTTGCTGAGCCTCGTTCGGACGCTTATTGCGGAAGTGCATGGCACTTTTAAAGTCCGCTTGATTAGAGTGACAGCAGAGGGAACTCAGAGAGGCAAATAAGTCTTTTGGGGATTTAGCCTAAAACTAATAATAAAAGGAATTCCCTTCAGCCTGCTCATGATCCCACCTTCAAAAGCCTATACAGAAAGCACACATCCTTCACATCAGCAGCCAGAAGCAAATTCCAACTCGGTTTTTATCACTTTTCATTAGAAGCATTCTCTGACAGAAAAATATGCCCCCTTCATCTCAGTGCTTCTTAAAGATGGATTCTGTAACTGATACAGAAGCACTCTAAATAAAGAAATAAATGGGCTTTGTAAGTGAGAAGAAGGCACTTAGAAATGATTGAATCAATTGTCCAATCCACCTTTGTATTCCAGAGATTGGCTAGGACTTTGACAGGACTACCAGCTATACCAGATGAGGAAACAAAGTATTCTGGAAACTAAGCAGATACATTAATCAGAATCATACCTGACAAGGTATGGAGCATACTATTCTAATTGATGCTCTTGCCATGCAGAAGGGAAGTTATCATGACCCTGAATTTCAGAAAATGTTCCATGCATGACCAAAGAGTAGAGAAAACCCCTCCGCCCTGAAACTTAACAGTGAAGCTTCCATTTGTCCCAGCTCTTGCAGAGACTAAATAAAGAGGGGGGAGGCGTGTCAGAAAATGTTTGTGTGAGCAGGCCAACCAGTGGGCTTCAGAACTGCAGCTTAAATGTAGAGGGCACAATCCAATCTATTGGCGCTCTGTATTGATGAAACACTCACACACCTCATAACAGGGTGATGTTAACTGGTTATATTTTATGGGGCAAAGTAGGAGTTTGGGGAGGTGCATTCAGATTGGGTACTGGTTATAAGAATTGTGCTGGGTTGGAATAACTGAACTCAAGTGTGGGCATGATTACATGAAGGTAGGAGTAGGGTAGCTCTCTTGGGCACGTAGCTGAGTGAAGACCATCACTGCAACCCAGATTTCATTGCCAGCTGTTTTGAGTGATGATACAGACCACTTCCAAACTGAGGAAGTGTCCCCATGATATGTACACTGGGTTTTCCCAGGGTGTGTAAGGAAGGTCATGATCCTCTACTTTATTGGAAAGTTTCTTGATAGAACAAAGGAAGCATCCTGTCAAAGAAATACACAAAGCTTCACAGGTGTTCAAAATATTTCAGTTTTGGATAATTGCTCATCCCCAAATACAGAAGAACCAAAGTCATTCATCCTGGTAGTACATGTTTTATAATTCTCAATCTTAAAATTAGAGTCACTTAATATGTTAGTAGTAAATTGCTATCTGAAGAACTCCCACGTATCACTTTTAACATTTGTGCATGTGGGAGGGGGTTAAACTCAGCCTAGCTGGCCTCTTCTAACATCACAATTCTAGGACTGCAAAAGCTTTCTGATTGTTAATTAGCAAGAGAGCTAAAGCCTTATTTGCTCATCTAAAAATATGATTGCGAAAAGTATGACCATAAAATTCTGCTAATGTAGAGAACACCAGGAGACATGGGCTGGATCAGCACCGACTTAGCTGATTCTCCCACTTTCACTCCCTTGTTTGCCTAACTGAGTGCGCTAAAAATTCATGTCATATTCTTAGCTAGATTTAAGGCCATGGTTACACCATATAGTTTTAGTCCATCTCCAGGAAGGACAAGGAAGGCAGCCATACCCAGGCCATTTTCAGCTGCTCTTGCTGCCTTCTACCACCAAGCCTTTTTTTTAAAAAAAGGCTAATCTTCAGCTGGTGAGGGGACGGGGGAGACAAACAACTTGATGTGGTGGCATTGAGGGAGGGTGAGGGGGTGGGTGAACAGTGGGGCAGGTGAGTTTACACACACAGAGGGTTGGGTAGGTGGGTTCACATGCCAAGGAGAGGATGGTGTTGCAGGAGGGCGAGGGGCTGGTTGGGGAGGGTTTGCTTGTTGAGAGGTGATGGGATTGGGAAGAGCACTGGGGCAGAAAGAGTCTCAGTGCTGAGGATGGGGCGGACGGGCAAGAATTGGAGGAGAGGCTTGCCAAAGCTCACCATTTTCCAGACAACATTAGGAGCAGGGATGGGGGCCTCACAATTCCATTGAGGGTCCAAGTTATTATTCTTCACCAGAGTCAATTTGGACTCAGTGCTGGGATAATCTGCACAGCGCATAGTCCCAATTTGGGAAGGAAAAGTCTGCATCTGTGACCTCTCCAGACCCAGTGTGGCTTGATTCAGACAAAACGTAAGGTGTAACCACCGATGTAAGAGTATTTCTTGGTTTCTGGCTTATAGGAAAACTTTGTATCTTTTGATACATGTAAAGTGCTATCAAGTTTCTCTCTCTTTGCTAATAGTTGCAACCTGAGTTGTCACCTACCATTTGACTAATTTGTTCCAACTTGAAAGTGTTTTATTGTTGCTATTTGTATGCTACAATTGCCACTTACTTATTATGATGTCTGTATTGTAAGGAAGTTATTTCCCACATGCCTTTTACATCTTAAGTGAAGAAACTCTAGTATCAAGATCAGCCAAATGTTTCCCCTCTCTTGGGATGGGTAACTGCTATCAGTAAAACCAAACTCATAGTCCTGAAGACCCTGCATATATGTAACACACTTATAGAAGCCATTCCCACTCACTCACTCGCTTACTTGCCCAGCTCCCATGTGCGCACTGGAGCCCTTGGCATCCCCAGCAGCTCCTGCCAATGTCTCTACCCTCTGACAGGTCTCTCAGCCAGAGCAGGCTCTTTGTGTGTGTGTGTGTGAGTGTGTGAGTGTGTGAGTGTGTGTGTAAATCGAGTGGGCTTGATTGCTGGCTTTTTGATCTCCTAGGTGTCTGTGTCTTTGGACCCTTTTGAAGAAAGGAAGGAGGCTCAGGAGGGAGGGGCAGCTGGGATTTCCCACCCTTGGCCACGTCATCAGATCAAACCCAATGGGGAGAGAGGCTGGGCAAAGGGTGGAGAGAAAAAAGATTCACTTTCCCCAGTGGGTTTTTTGGAAGTGGTTTTAATCCTTTTCCTGTGGGGACACATTTCTGGGTTGACTGTGATTGCCAGATGCTCATTTGCTTCATTTTAAAGCACTTTAAATAGTGTTGTAAATAGTGTTGTAAATAGTGTTTTATTCCATGAGTGGGAACTACACTGTGAATATTTAGATGAGACACATAAAGAGTCATAGAATCAGAAGGGACCTCCAGGGTCATCAAGTCCAAACCCCTGCTTAATGCAGGATTTCCTAAACCATCCCAGACAGATGTAGGTCCAGCCTCTGCTTAAAGACTTTCAGTGAAGGAGAACTCACTACCTTCCATGGCAAAGTATTCCATTGACTGATCTTCCTCACTGGCAGGAAGTTTTTCCTAATATCTAATCTGTATTGACTCCCTTGAAGTCTCATACCATTGTTTCTAGTCCTCCCATTTTGTGCAATTGAGAATAAGGATGATCCCTCTGCACTTGAAGATACTTCAAGACTGCTATCATGTCTCTTCTAAGCCTTCTCTTCTGCAGGCTAAACATTCCTAGATCCTTCAACCTTTCCTTGTAGGATATGGTTTCCAGACCACTGACCATTTTGGTAGCCCTCCTTTGGACTTGCTTTAGTTTATCAATGTCTTTTTTTTTTTGAATTGGGGTGTCCAGATAAAATATACTAATATTTTAATGTTTACTATATGCTTTTAAATATGTTGGATTTTTAAAGAGTTTTTTATTCATATTGTTTTTAATATATATTGCTTGTAATCTCTTGTCTCAAAACTTGTTACCTGCCCTGAGATCTACAGGTATAGGGTGGATAGAAATATAAATAATAATTTCACTCAACCAAATTCCTTCCATTCTCAATTCATTGTTCAACACACTCTTTTTTCAATAACAACAATAATAGTAAGTTTATTGATTAGTCAATATTGACCAAATCAATGACAGGCATACAGAAAATATTTAGAACCAAATATAAAATAAAAACCAATGATAAAATCAACATTCTATTTATCTCATCTTTCTGATTGTGGATCTTTATGGCCTTAAGGATAAACAGTACCACTCAGAGTAATATGTTTATATTGCAATGTATGCAATTTGGCCTTGTTGTGAGATAATTGGTGGTTCTCTAGGAAGGGAGTTAAATAGAAGCCCTGATGCTGTTATATAGGCAGCATTCTAAAAATGTGTCAGATCTTCCAGGACAGTGTCCCCATATATACAGTATCATTTATGTTGAGGAATTCTGAAAGTGATTGAGTTTTGTCATGATATCTAATTATTCAAATCCAGCTTCTGTGGAGATTTTGTAAAGGTGCCAAGGAAAGGACAAAGTGAGATAGTTCTCTAAGTTTGGTGTAGTGGTTAGGGAGCCAGACTCTTATCTGGGAGTACCAGGTTCAATTCCGCCCTCCCCCATGAAGCCAGCTGGGTGACCTTGGGCTAGTCACAGCTCTCTTCTGAGCTCTCACAGCCCCACCTATCTCACAGGGTGTCTGTTGTGGTGAGAATAGAAAGCTCTGTCAGCTGCTTTGAGTCCCCTTAAATGAGTGAGAAAAGTGAGGTAGAAAAGCCAACTCTTCTTCTTACCATGTTGTTTCAAAGAGGCAAAATAAGGTGTGGCTTGAGCAGATGCCATAGCTGCCTGGTCATTTTGAGCTGTTATGTCCAGGGCATGTCAATGGAAAGTTGTCCTGGCATTTGAAACTAGACTACTTGGAGATTGTAACCCCAAGTGGAATGTAGTGTCTGCTGGTCAAAATAGCCACAATGCCTTATTCAATAATTTGACTTGCTTTTCCAGGCAGAGGTGTGGTAGTCCTTCAGGGTTCATTTGATTTATTTTAATTCAGTAGTTATATTGTCTCTTTAAGGCTGAATCCCTACGGTCTCCAATTACTGTGCTGCAGAATCAGGGCATCCTTAATCTGAATTATAGTTCAAATTAAGATGCACCAATGTGGTTCAGGAGAGTGCGGGTTGAAGGCAAATCCACCTCAAACAAACATGGTAAACCTCAGCATCAGGGAAACCACATCTACTCCCTCTGTCCTGATTGGAAGCCCAGCTGATGTCACCATGTCTCTCCCCCCCCCCCCATGCAGTGATGACAGGAGAAATCCCTGTGAAACGCGTCCAAGTTGCACCTCCAAAAACACAACACACACCAGAAATAAGACAAAAAGACAAAAGGGGGGCATAATAGGATGGCTTGAAGCCACGGCTCTGGCTTTAGCAGACATGCACATGTTCGCTTGACAGCAAGCACACCTCCACTTGACAGCTAGCCTTGTGTTCACATCAGCCTCCCTCTAAACCTTTGCAGCTTGGATCCATTTTCTTATCCTTTGTTCAACAATGCCCTTCTTGCCCCGCACGCCTCCAGCTACTACCATTAATCCTAGCTTTGAAAACCATAGCTCTCTGCCAAAACCATAGCTTTTGACAGAGAATGAGTGATCCAGCACCAAGCTCCTCCCCCAATAACCCGGGAGCATCCCCATGACTGAAGATAATACATGCTTGTCTCCTAATTTGGAGCGAGAACAGTTAGAAAGGGGGGGGGGTTGCTGTGGATTTGTGCCGTTTGCCCTGAATGTAGCCCGGATTAGAAGCTGTTCTTAGGGATGGTCCTAGGTGAACTCAGGTTCACCTCACAGTATTTTGATCATGGGGATGCACCCTGAGACTTTGCAACTTACACGGGGCATCCCACACAGCTGCAGATAATGTAGAACGGTGTATTCCTAGGTTTGGATGCAACTGCCATAACTGAAAGCTCTTCAATGTTTGAGCTTTCTGCGTACCCCAAATCTTAACCCTGTACAAAAGTATTTGGAGCACTATGTCTATAAAACCTTAAGAATGGGCCTGAAGGATCCTGGGTATCTATCATTACATAATTTATGGAGTGAGCAAGAGGCATGTCCAGCTTTCATAAAGCTATACTACAAGTGCTGTGTCCATGAGCTGTGGCTGTAAAGACCAAGAAACTGGCACGCATTTACTTGGTCCCCACTTGAACCATCCAGGTGCCCGTGGCAGGGCTTTTTTGTACATAAATAAAATTAGTTTCTTATCTCACCTAGGAATAAGGGCTTCACTGATCCTAATATGACTGGGCATATTCTATCCCAGTTTATGAAACAAAAGATTCAGGCAGTAGTCTTATTTATATCTAAGTCTGTTGCATAATCATCTAATAAATTGTATTTTGTCTTCTCCTTTCTGAAACATAAAATCAACAATTTTTTTTAAAAAATACAGCTATCCCTCCATAAATAGTCTTTTAGGTCACATTCCCTATTATATACAGCTGAAAACTGCAATATTTCTTTCTAATCTAATCTACAGTTTCCTATTTTCCAGTATACACAGTGATATCAGAGAGCAACCCCAAGGCAACCTGGTAGCTTTTTTTGCTTCCCATTTTCTCACTTGCCTTTGCACAGCCAGGAAAGGTCTTTTGTGAGCTGAACAGGTTTTAGATAGTTTCCTAGTCATCTGTCAAAGACAGGAGCTGTTCTTCTTCCTACTATTCTGATATGTTGCACCACACCCTCCAGAAATCCTGCTTAAGTGGTTGGAGTTACAGGTCAAATCCATGTCAGTTCTGAAATGTAGCACTGCATTCCATGCAAGAGGGCTGTGATGTAGCTTCCAAAACTGAAAGTGATCCCTCAGAACTGGACAAGGTGGTACTCACTTTACTTTAATGTTCTTTCAGGCAAATGTGGCCCTTGTGTAAGAGGGCTATGGACATTCTGAATGCTTTGAGTATGCAGCATGGTCTTTAGCTATTCAATTATCTAAACAATCTAGCAGTTTTCAGAATTTTATGAATGACAACTTCAAACACGCATTAAACAAACATCTCAATGCGTAATTCAGTAATTTGTGGATTATCCATGCACAACATCTTTCAGATGCCTCAATGGCTTTCAGACCACTTGTCCATACCATCTTGGACCTTTCAGGCTCTTGAGACTCAGCATAAAGATTTAAGAGAAATCTTACCAAAGTCCAAGTTGTCCTGGACTGGAATTCCCTTTGGATCCAATGCAAAGTGCAATTCCTTACATTAGTGACTTTTGTTGCTGAATCTCATTTGCTGATATTCAACTGAAAGTTGGTATTTCGTACACTTCAAGAACAAGCAAGCCCTACACGCCCAGGTGCCAGGGTGACCAGGTGTGCCACCCAAAAGGGCTTGGCGTGTCACTTGTGACACGCATGTCATAGGTTGGCCATCACTGCACTAGGCTATTCTTCACTGCCTGGTACACCAGATCAGCAAGTGTACCAGGAGCCTCCCTTATGCACCCTGATGCAGTTTAAGGGAAGCCCCACCTAGGGCTTCTGTTCGACCACACCAAGATGAGGGACATTCCTAGTGCACTTGCTGGTCTGGTATACCAGCCACTGAGGAGTCACCCATTCTGTCCCACTTGCCCTAATAGAAACTGGCAGATAGTCCATTGGAATGCACAGTCCTGGTAGTCCACCATTTGCAGCTGCTTCCTACCAATCTCTTGCCGACCTTACTGTGGAAACTGAGATGGAAGTACCTTCTCAACAAATAAATCTGCAAAAGACTAAAGACGAATGGCCACAAAGTACAACGGAACAGCTTCCTGCAGATGTTTTCCCACTGCAATTGCAAACTTCCTGTCACTTCCCTCCTCAAACAGGAAGTTTTAAAATTATTTCACACTTCTGAACTGGCAGGAACACTTATTCTTCATGCTTAACTACTTTGCTTTGTGCCCAACTTGCTGTAGATCTATATCTCAACACTTCTACCTCAGGATTTTTGCAGTCCCTGGCTAAAAAACACAGCTTTGAATTTTATTACTAACCTACTTCTCTCCCATGGATTTACAATGATTTTGGCAGTGGTGAACCTGTTTTCTAAAATGGCCAATTTTATACCTTGCAAATCTCCCCTTACTGCTCCCTAGCTGACTAAATTATTATTGGACAATACCTTTTCCTGCAAGAGGTGCCAGAACATTTCTGAGAGGGGCAATGAACTTATGGCAAAATTATCCCACCTTTCTCAGACAGACAAACAAATGGTATGGGACTTGCATCACTTTGGAATAACTTTTATTGTTTTAGATGGATTCAACAAGAGTATTGAGTTTCATCATTTGCTTTAGTTAAATTTACTCACATTAGCTCTGTCCATTCCTTGACTAAACAATCCAGTTCTTTACACTGAATGGTTTCCATCCACATTTAAGTTCCAACCATAGCTTCTGGACAAATATTCTAGATGCTTTTAGCCTGGGCCTGTTTGTGCATGGAGGATCAGGACAGCCTAACACACTCTGGAATGGAGAGTACGCACCCCACGGTGCAACCTCCATCCCAGAGCGGCCAAGAGCTGCCCTGATCGCTAAGAGTGCCTAGTGGCAGCAAGGCGGCACAGGGTGGTAATCCCAACAAAGCCCCAGGATATTACGGGGATATCCTACAATAACATCACTGTGGGAAAAATCAACTTCCAAACTGGGTTTTACAAATATAGAGAAAGCAACTAGCTGACCTGGATGCCTCTTTGCATGATCCAACATCTTAGGAATGGCCACTGCACATGTCCAGACCAAAACAGGTCTAAAATGGTGACCACACATGCATAGGGTGGCAGCAGCACTGATCATGCACTTCTTGGTATCTCATATTGTTGAAATACTCAGATGTATGCATCAGGACCTTGCAGGAGCAAGCATCCAGGCAGGTAGGCACCTGTGCTTGCCTCACCCTGTTGCCCTGTTGCTTGGGCGTTGAGTGATTGTTCCAGAAATACTTTATTCTGGAATATGGCTAAATAGTGATATATTCAGGCTCTGTCTAGGGGCAATCTAAGCAGGTGAGATTGGCCCTGCTTGTAGCAGGGCTACAATCACACATAGTTCTAATGCAGCATCTCTTTGCAATTATCCATCAGTTTTTTGAAGACACCTCAAAAACATATCTATTACATAGCAGAAGAACCAATGCAATCCATGCTCAAAAAGGAATGCATATGCAGATCTGACGCAGCTGACTGCTATCACTCTTTGGCCGCATTCCCATTACAAGCTTAATATGGTATCTCTAAACCGAAATAATAGAACCGGATGCAAACGTGAATTTGCCTGATCCCATTACTTTCAACTTAATCGCGTTTGATCCGGATTCTGAGGATTGTATGTGGCGTACGTGACTCAAGGGAAGACTCAAGTGGCTACTTTCTAAAAGCTGCTTTTCGGGGCTGCCCTGCCCTCTTCCTCCTGGCATGAACGCGCCATCTATAACGGACCCCTTCACAGAGCCTAGCTGGGTGGCTGGGTGACTGCCGCTTGCCTGGATGGATGAAAAACAGCACTGGGCAGCCAGCGATTCTTTCCCCTCCTCTCCCCATTGCCAGGGCACACAGCAGCAGTGGCAACTCAAGCCCCCTTTGCCTGCTCACCACCACAGCCTAAAAACATTCTCCCAGAACCTGCAGCTGCTTTCCTTTCGTTTCCCTTTATAAAGGTCAGAACTTTCAGAATTGCACAAAACTGCAACATTGTTATCAGGTGTGAAGTGGGTAGATTGCTACAGTGTAGCGGCTGCTGTAAGGGGTAGATTTTTACATTAAAATCACTATCTTTGGAAGCAAGCTATTGGGGGAGGGAAACCCTAAACATGCATTCTCATCCCACTAAAACGGTACGGTTCCCACAGTAGGAAATGTAAAACATTTCAAATGCATTAACCTGGAGCGAGACCTGTTGAAATGAGTGTTAATATTTACAATGCTTTGGGGCAATTTAACACACGGAAAACATGTTAAGCCAACCTGACGTGGGGACTGTGAGGATCGAAACAGTTTCGAAACCATTTTAAGCTTGTAATGGGAATTCACCCTTTCAAATGTTCATGTTGCTTTTTGAAATTAGAGACTTCAGATGCTGTCCTTGTCTTTGAATAAGGAATAGTTGGCTCTCTGCAAGTGCCATTTCACCCAGCATCCTTACAATATTACCACCCTCTCTCCTGTCTCAGATTTGAGTGTTTGGCTTCGGTTTTCCTGAAACAACACTATTTATGGCCCTATTTGTTTGAAAGAAGCTATTCAACACAGATACAGGGTATAATGCATGTGCCTGAAAGTGATGGAAACATTCTCTGGTCAACCTCTGTGTGAATGTAGCTCAGTTCTTCTAATTGCTTTGTTCAAAGGTCAACAGTTGTCAGTGACAGCAGAGAAAACCGTGTACGTTTAAAAAAGAGAGGAAGAGGAAGACAAGGAGAAAAGTGGTTTAGCGGGAACATGGGGATACAGTGGATCAATCTCTACAATCTAGATGGTGTAGCATATAACAACTTCTCAGTTCCCTCTATTTCCTGGCCATCAGCAAGGGCCTGTCTTGTCTGAACTGGTAACCATGGCAGAATAATTAAAGCAAAATAAATCTCCAGTTGCTGAAAGGATAGCATATTTAAGGATACCATTCTCAATTCAGTTATGTAATGAAGACCCCTATGAAGTAATTCATACTGCTCATAAGACAATTGATTATGCTTTAGGCTTGTTTGAACGAATTCAGATTTCCCGCAGGAAACTAGATGAAATATTGACAAAGGTAATCATTCTATAATAATCAGTATTTAAAATGCCATCACAGATCACCTTTGTTTAATCTCCTTTGCAGTTTTCTTTACAAAGAGATTATTTTGGATTGTGAAACTTACAGCCATACCTAGGACCTAATAATGCACAACCCTATTGTATTACAAATTACAGTTTCTCAACTTTTCTCCAAGAAGGTCAGGGATGAAACATAAGTCACTGCTATCATTTCTGCATTTTTAGAAATAACTTCACAACAACCCTCTCAAGTAGACCCAGTAAATTACCCAGCAATATTTGTGTCTGGACAGGGATTTGAACCAATAACCTTTTTCAGCACTGTGTACATTTCTGCCCATATCGGATTCTAGGAATTTGCTGCCATTTTCATCCCAGCATTCTTTTATTAGTATGTCATGTTCTTCAGAATCCAAATTGATACACGGAAGAATGCTAGTCCTCCAGTTTACCAGTCCTCATCACTGTTTGGACAGATTAGTGTCCCCCTTCCCCGCATTCTCTGAAAAGTTGTTTCTATATT
This sequence comes from Aspidoscelis tigris stejnegeri, assembly GCA_023333525.1. Taxonomy (NCBI): domain Eukaryota; kingdom Metazoa; phylum Chordata; class Lepidosauria; order Squamata; family Teiidae; genus Aspidoscelis; species Aspidoscelis tigris. Next base: position 80,079,829 of record JALMGA010000002.1, on the reverse strand, counting down.
CCTTTAATTCTTTTCAAACAACTCTCTCCATAAATCCTTCATAATCACCTCAGAGGAGAATCTTTTCTTCTTCACACAGTTCTTGAAGGCCTAGAAGAGCTGAGGTCCAAGTATTCCCTTATGTTCCCTTAGGACAACATAATTAAAAGCTCCTGCAAACTTTAAAGGCATGAAGACCATGTCTACATGTTGGTGTGGCATGAAATCACACTTAGTGGAAGCACAGATATTGATGAGGAACCACTATGCTGTTTTGATTAAGGTTTTGCAACATTATTGTGACATTTTCTAGCTACCTTTGGCCTTGTCCCCAAGCAATTTAAAGTCTGCTAAAAATCTTATTTTGCCTCTGAGCGCCCCCATGCTAGGGTTTTCAATGAGCTTCCAGCGCTACAAAAGCAGGAAAACCCACAACAAAAAAGTGCCCTTTAAAGAAGAGTTCTAACACTCTTTTTGGAAGTCATGGGTTTTCCTCACAGCATTTAGCTTGGGGACGCTCCGTGGCAAAAGGGGGGGGATTGCCCCCTGCACACACAGCAGTAACACATTCACACATCTCCCAGAACTGCAGCAGCTTCCCTTCCCTTTCTAAAGCTCAGAACTTTGAAAGAGCCAAAATAGCGCAGAATTGTAACATTGTTGCAATTGCTATCAGGTGTGAAGTGGGTGGATTATTGCTACAGTGTAACGGCTGCTGTATGGAGTGGATTTTGACAGTCAGAGGGAAAGTCTTAAGAGTAAAGTCTTGAGAGAGATCGCATGGGCGATGGCTGCAGCTGCTGCATTTGCTGGGGTGGGAAGCCATTTCGGGGGGTGGAGATCTGGGAGACAAACAGAGAACCGATGGCTATTTTTCCTTTGGACTTGTCAGGGATTGTCTTCCTGGTTGTGGCTGCGCAGAGCGCAGTTCCTCCTGTTCCCGCTGGCAGCCTATCCACCAGGGAGGGGGTGGGGAGAAAAAGATGCACGCAAAGAAAACACGCTTTCATGGGGACGGAAGTTGCGTTTTGCTGACGCTCATGTGGACGCTTACTTTGGAACTGCACCACACTTTTAAAGTCTGCTTGAACAGAGTGACGGCAGAGGGAACCAAGAGAGGCAATTAAGCCTTTTGGGGATGCAGCCTTTGTGGTCACATGTGAAGGCTCTATGGGGCATTCAGGACCAGTGTTTGGGATGCACATGAAGGTGGGAAGGAGACACCCCACTTCCACATCCTATTCTTTGCTGGTGCTACTCAAGGAATAAGATTCATAAAGGTATCCTCCTATAGGAGGATGGTGGGATGCACAACAGAGAGCATCTGAAATTCAGTCACAAAACTGGCTTTCAAATTATGATAGCAGATATGGTATTATAGGTTTTTTAATAAAAAAAAATTGTGTGAATCCTGCATTGAAGGCTAAACAGATCATACATAGCTCTGTTAGTTGAACCTAATGCTTAGTTACTGAAAAAAGGTGATCTGCTTTAGGATCTGAGAGAATACATCCAGATATGCAGGATCCTGACCAGCTAGCTACCAGAGCAGTGGAACTGATATCCTGAAGACTCTGCTTGTGTGGCCCTTTTGCAGAGGCAAAAGAATCACTCTCAGGGTGCCTGAGTTTGCATAAGATGAAGTAGGAATCTATGAGGCTCGTGCAGCCAATTCCAGCCTGCTATGGACATCAGCCAATCAGGTCCATGGACAATTGGGACAGCAGCAGCCAATGAGAGGTAGAGATGAAAGGTGTTGACAAGAGGCACAGAAGATGATGGTGGAAGGTAGGGAGCTTATTTTTTAAACTATGTGATGCACTTATTTTTTGTGTATCACCAGATGGGGTACTCCTTGATAAAGGGATGCCCCAAAACTGCCCTAAAAGTAAAAGTAATTAGAGATGTGCACAAATGTTTTTTTGACATTCTATTAAAATCGAATACCCAAAAATCCAATTCAATTCGAATCTTTTAAATTAGAATTTAACAGGATTCGATTCGTTATGACCAAATTTGAATCTATTCGTTTGAATTTTTGATTCGACTCTGCCCATACAAATATCAACAACATTCGTTTGTGCACATATGCATCTTCCCCACATCTGTACAGATCTGTAAGCATCCATACAGATCCCATAGGTATCCCGTATGCAACCCGTTTTGTTCCATATGGATCTGTACAAATGCATCGGGATGCAGGAAAGATGCATATCTTCAAGTACGCATCATGTACGAATCCGTACACATATGAATGTCCAGATAATTTGAATGAATAGATTCAAAGTTTGAAATTTGATTTGAATGTTTACTTTCAAATTTTGGGACATTCTATTCGAGTTTGAATGTCGAAATTCAGCACATTCGGTTGGATTTTGAATGCCTATGAATATTCGTGCACATTCCTAAAAGTAATGGAAACATTCACCTAAGTGAAAGAGCTTGACCATTAGATATGGCACATAGTTTCTGCTAGAAATTCTACTGCCCAAAGAAGAAACAAACAAGTATTTTCAATTCCTGCTTGCTTGGAAGTAAAGTTCCACTGTGTTCAAAATAAGGCAGGAGCAATTGTATTCTTATTCTCAAGAAATCCATGCGTATTGGCATGGCTGTCCTCTCACAGCCTTCCAGTGGGAGAATCTCACAGAACAGGGGGGGAAAACCAAGTAGTGCCAATGTTTTCACTGGTCCAAATCCTTTTCTCTATGTTCTTTGACAGTAAGGTGAAGGAGGAGGTAGAAAGAGAGAGAGACAAGAGGTCATTTCCAATTGATCTCTCTTCCCTTCTCCTCGGTGGGTGAAGTAATCTTAGGCCGCGTCCCCATACACTCTGTTTAGTGTGGATTGGACTATTTTTAGTCCAGATGCAGGGCTCAGTTCGAATTGAGCCATCCCCATGCATTTGCTGATAATGTGGGCTCAATTCAAATATGGGTATCCCCATGTGAACTGCACTAAACCCCTGCACAGGGGAACAGCATATTTTTCTCTCTGCCCCCTCTCTCCTGATAGGAAGCCAAGTTGACATCACCAACCCCTGTGCCACCCACTGTAGTGATGGTAAGGAAATGCCACCCAGCACCTCCTTCCCAAATTGTGGCACATAGGGCTGAAAGGCAATAAAAATATGATAATACTAAAAATTATATGAAAAAGCCAGGTCACTTTGCGAAGCCGCTATGGAGTTTGGTGGCAGTTTAGCGGAGGTGCCACCCGCTGCAGCGATGAAATGCCACCCAACGCCACTCCCCCCTTTCACAGCACATAGGGCTGAATATAAAATATAATAATAATAATAATAATAATAATAATAATAATAATAATAATAATAATAATAATAATAATAATAATAATAATAATAATAATAATAATAATAATAATAATGAAAAAGCCAGATTGTTCTGCAAAGCTGCTACGGGGTCTGACAGCAGTTTACCAGAGGTGCGCATTTCTTTGAGTTCAACTTCACTGAACACTTTAGTCCCGCTTATGAATCTTCTCTGATCAGCTAGCCTCAGTTCTGTTATCTTCGAGTCTGGGTATTCTTGTTTCCATAGCTGGTGCATCCGTTTTTGATAGCCTCATTTTCCAGGTTCTGATTTGTATTAGCACTTCATGACTATACGATTCTCTGGCCTTGAGAATTTCTGCCACTTCCTTGTTTGTGAATTTTGTTCCTGTAGCCCACTTGTCGATGGTTGCCCAAGTTCCTCAGCAACCACCCCGGTCCTTTTTATCCTGAGCGACGACCGAGCCAGTATAGACTTCTTTTTTGTTTGTGTCCCCATTGTGTCAAATGGGTTGTGTGCACTTAGTCTGGCTCCTCTGCTTTGACCACTCTGGCATGGTTGAACCTTCCAGTAGTTTGCACTACCCACCACCGCGACAAGGCCAGACCCATAGGGGGAATTATTATTATTATTATTATTATTATTATTATTATTATTATTATTATTATTATTATTATTATTATTATTATTATTATCATTATTATCATTATTATCATTATTATCATTATTACAAACCAAGGCTTTTTTGATCTGTGTACTGGCCTTATATTTTGGGAGCATTTAATAAAACCAGTGCTTCAGTGAGCAAAACCCATGCATTTTTGCAAACTCATTATTTCAAAATGTTGTCTCGTGTAGTGAGTGGAAAAAATCAATTATTTAAGAGTCAAGAGCTTGGAAAGGTGCTTCAGAAAGAGGAGTGGTTGGAATAAATTTGATAACGAAGAAAACCGTTGTCCTTTGATGGCAGCTGAAATGCTAACCAAAATGGATAACTTAAATCTATAAGGCACCAGTCTGAAAAATATTTAGTTATGCCTCAGACCATTTTATGTCTGATGCCAGAAAGCTTTCTATGGGTGCGTTCCTAAGGAATAAAAAGTCCGATGAAAATCTTCTTTTGCCTCGGAGTGGCCCCATGCACGGCTTTAATCCAGGCTTCCAGTACCGCTAATGGGGAAAACACACTTTAAAAAAATAGCCGTTTAAAGCAGACTACATCCGTACTTTCTGGGAAGATGTGGGTTTTCAGCGCAGCATTTTCCATGGAGACGCTCCGTGGCAAAAGGGGCGGGGCTTCTCTCCCAGGCAGGAATTGCCGGCCGGAGAGATCATCTCTCTCTCTCTCTCTCTTTTTTGCCTCTCATCCACAGCCAGCCCAATCGCCTCTTTCTCGAACTGCACTTTACAGGCAGTCAAAGCATAGCCTCCTGAAGGATGGATTTGCTCGGGGCGGGGGGGTGGTGAAGAGTGGGGGAGAGATTGGGGAAGGCAGGAGGGGGATGGGCGAGGGCTTCCTCTGTGCAACCCCCCCTCTCCGATTTTGCAATATCGCCTTTCAGTGCTTGACACTGCGGGTGCCAACTTTGCATGGTTTGTGGTGCCTCCTCACCAGGACCTTCCTGGCGAGGAGGCACCCAATGAACAGAGAACTTGTAAATTATTTTTCTTTTGGACTTGTAAATGATTGCACAATTGCACGATTGCTGGATGCTGGGAGGCGTTTCAGCAGCTGGAGATCTTGTAAATAGCGCTGGCTGCAGCCTGGCTGCCTTCGCAAGCAGGGGAGACGAACAGAGAACTTGTAAATTTTTCTTTTGGACTTGTGAATTGAGCGCACGATCGCACAAGCACCCAATAAAACAGCGAGGGGCGGGGAGAAAAAGATGCGGGTAAACAAAACACGCTGCTTTGCGGACGGTCCGTGCATTTTAAATGCGTGTTTTGCTGAGCCCCATGGGGACACTTAATTTCAAATTGAACGTGCTTTTCTTAAATCTATTTCAGTAGAGGGGCAATAGAGAGGCAAATAAGTACCATGCAAACGCACCCTATGTTTTCATAAAAATTCTGACTTTCATTTACCAATCTGTAGCTGCCGAGAAGTATCTATGACCAATTTCCCCCCTTATTTTAAGATTAATAATATAAAGGATTGATAAAGACACAACAATAGTTTTCCTTATGATATAATTGCTTCAGTTTTGATACCTTTTCTAGGAACAGGGGTATAAATAAAAATTCCACCTTTTCATAAAATACTATTATATATACTATCCAGAAAACATTCATTTTTTTTCCTTTTTCATGGGGCTTTTTTAAAAATTTTAATGAACTAGATCAGCTTAAGCTTTGCCTTTATGGGCAAACTGTAACATGAGCTTTCTAATTTTTCTGCTATATAAAAAATGAAGCCTCTAAAACTTGCTCCTTACTTCATAGAGTATAGACATTTTCAAACATATTTAGAACAACAGAAAGCTAATGCGATTAAAAAGTTAAGACTAATCTCTGTTTTTTTTAATAATCTAATTTATGCCTCTCTGAAGGGTGTAATTCAAACTCTACTTGACAGATTTTGATGCCAAGTGAATTGTCTTCTTTTTAAAAAAATAAAAATGTTTGCTATCAATAAGCTAAACTGATGTAGCCAGAGGTGCCTGGGCAAAATATTATTTTATTTTTTAACCTTGACATGGATAATGCTATATATCTGTAAAGGCAATGCGATGGTCTATTCAGCAACATTGTGTCAGCATTACTCACCAAGTGGAATTAAAAACTGCGCTACAGTTGCCATGACAACCGGCTGTCTCCCACATACAGCATCACTTTGGATTTGTGCAGGCCATTTCTAACAAAGATTTAAGTCAACAAAATTCACTCTTACCCTGAGGTAAAACCTGGTTTAAGAACAAACAAATAAAATTATGGAACTGAACATATTTCAGCTCCACATATTTACCTTTCCTAAATCCGTTTTATGCCCTTACTTTCAGCCCTTACAGTGAATTTGTCCAGAAACTTAGAAGTCAAATGGATAAGATGCGCCCATTCACAGAAATAACTGATGATTGGCAGAACACTTGTCCCCATGTTTAGCCTTTATTAAGCATAATAAAGCCAAGTTACATTCCGAAGATAACTAATCTACACCACCACATTAAAATATTGTTTAATTTAAGATTTAAAATGACACGTTACAATGAAAGTCACATAATAAATGAAAATATATGAACAGGAACAACATTTACAGCTGGATTTCAAATCCCTATAATTACAAAATAAGGGTTGGTTGATTCTTTTTGTTTTAACAATTCTGCAAATTAGTAGCCGATCTGAGGAGCAAAGCTTGCATAACTAAATAAATAATTTAGGGCAAGCTGGTTAGAAAAGACAGCAATGCCCTCAATAGTCCAATAATATTACATGATAATATTTATCACTGTCTAATTATGTTTTAAAATGTCATATTTTTTAATAGAGACAATGTACTATTACTATTCATGGGGTTAATGGTTACACCATTATCTTCCATGTCTTTCCAGAGATGGAGTCCAACAAAATGAATTAGATGAGTAATACCTAAAAATAACAGCTGGTAGCTGAAACTCTGTGGGCCCCTAAAGGTGTATAGAGTTCTTCATGGGCAGAGGAGACATCTTAACTACAGCTATCTCCAGACTGGAATGGAAGCAGTGAAGCAATTTTGATGCTTCTATCCACCGCAGTAGGACCATGGCATTCCCCACAACCACTCCATGAAGTAAACAGCTGCACTGGAAATTCAAAGCTTCCATTTCTCTAGTTTGGAGGACCAGAAGCAGCTCCACCTTAAGTGCAAAGCTTTTGATCATCCAGTTTGGAGGACCAGAAGGAGCTTTGCATTTAAGACAGAGCAAGGGAGGCACCCAAAGGACAGAGCAATCTGCACCTGAGAGTTATGGCTTCTATTTAGATAAGTATGAAGGTAAAATGAGAAAGTGACCCATAATGCCTTTTGTTTAGCTTCTGGTTAGAAAATTTCCCTTTCTGTTGCAAAGGCTGTGGTCACATGTTACTGAATTAGTCTGTCTTATTATTATGAAGAAGAAGAGTTGGCTTTTCTACCTTGCTTTTCTCATCCATTTACGGGGACTCAAAGCAGCTGACAAAGCTTTTCTGTTCTTCTCCCCACAACAGAACGCCCTGTGAGGGCTCAGAAGAGAGCTGTGACTAGCCCAAGGTGACCCAGTTGGCTTCAAGGGGGAGGGCGGAATCAAACCCGGTATTCCCAGACAAGAGTCCGGCTCCCTAATCACTACACTAAACTGGCTCACAGAGGCTGAACTGAACATGCATTAATTCCAACCACACCCAATACCTGATAATCCATCCTCAGTTTGGATCACTATGCTCACACTTTTCTGTTCCTGTCCTCCTTTACAATACTTTTTAGATCTCCACTTGTCTCCACCATCATAACACACCCTGTGCTCATATAGGATGAAAGTTCTGTGACCCAATAACGTGTAATCGCACACTGAGCAAAAAGAAAGGCTAATTCATGCAGTATCCACCCACTATACTTCAGCCCCCTATAGTCCTTTTCCCCAATCACAAGCCAAAAATGAAACGGATTAACATCCTATAACAGTTTGAAACTCATAAAAAAAATCAGGACTCAAGAAAGTACGACAGAGGGGAGAAAAGTTCACAAATAAAATGGACAGGGCTAAAAAGGTGTGAGCAGGCAGGTTTGAAGTCGAAGGCTTGAAATGAAAGTATGACCGTGGCCCAAGAACATAAGAACGTAAGACCATAAGAGAAGCCCTGCTGGATCAGGCCACAGCCCATCTAGTCCAGCATCCTGTCGCACACAGTGGCCTGCCAAATGCTCATGGGCATCTCAAACAGAGACAAGGACAAACCTTTTCCAGCTCTTGAATCCTAGCAAATGGCATTAAAAGCGTCTTGCTTCCACCCCCACCCACAGCCTGAAAGATATACCTAGGCATTCATTCTAGTAGCCATTGATACATCTGTCATCCATAAATTTGTCCAACCCTATCGTGAAGCGATCTAGACTGGTAGCTGTCACCACCTCTTCCGGCAGCACATTCCATAAACCAATGACCCTCTGGGTGAAGAAATACTTCCCCTTGTCAGATCCAACACTCCCATCAGCTTCATAGAGTGCCCCCTGGTTCTAGTGTTGTGCGATAGAGAAAATAAGTTTTCTCTATCCACCTTTTCTATACTATGCATAATTTTATATACTTCAATCAGGTCCCCTCTTAAACACCGTCTCTCCATACTAAAGAGGCCTAGACGTTGCAGCCTGATTTTGTAAGGGAGGAGTTCCAGACCTTTAATCATTATGGTTGCACTTTTCTGCACCATCTCTAGTTCCACCATATCCTTTTTGAGGTGTGGTGACCAGAATTGTACACAATATTCCAAATGTAGCCTCACCATAGATTTATAAAGAGGCAAAATGACACTTGAATTAGCTTTCTTCGCTGCTGCTGCACACTGGGTTGGCACCTTCATTGAACTGTCCACCAAAACCCCGAGATCTCTTTCCTGGTGTGTTGCAGAAAGCTCAGACCCCATCAGTTTATAGACATAATTTGGATTTTTGGTCCCGATGTGCATTACTTTGCACTTGTTAAGATTAAAGCACATTTGCCACGTGGTTGCCCACTCACCCAATACTAAGAGGTCCCTCTGGAGCTCTTGGCAATCTCTTTCGGCTTTTGCTACCCTAAATAATTTAGTATCATCAGCAAATTTTGATATTTTACTATGCACCCCTTCTTCTAGATCATTGATGAATAAATTAAAAAGCATTGTTCCCAACGCTGAGCCCTGAGGGACCCCACTTTTTACTTCTTTCCATCCTGAGAATTTGCCGTTTATTGCTACTCTCTGCTTCCTGCCCTTAAGCCAGTCACAAATCCAGGACAGAACCTGTCCTTTTATTCCATGGCTGATGAGTTTACTCAGCAGCCTCTGATGTGGAACTTTGTCAAAAGCCTTCTGGAAGTCCAGATAGACAATGTCTACTGGTTCGCCTTTATTCACGTGTTTACTGACACTCTCAAAGAATTCCAACAAGTTTGTGAGGCATGATTTACCTTTGCAGAAGCCATGCTGGCTTTTGTTCAGCAAAGCTTGCTCCTCCATGTGCACACTAATTCTGTCTTTAATGATGGTTTCCATCACCTTACATGGAACCGACGTTAAGCTAACTGGTCTGTAATTGCCTGGATCACCCCGGATCCTTTTTTTGAAGATTGGTGTTACATTTGCTACACTCCAGTCCTCAGGTAGAGAGCCTGATGTTAGGGAAAGTTTTTTTTTTTTCTAGAAGGTCGGCAATTTTGCATTTGAGTTCCTTAAGGACTCTCGGATGAATACCATCTGGTCCCGGTGACTTGTTGACATTTAGTTTATTAAGACATGTAAGGACATCTTCCTTGGTTGTCCCTGTCCAGTTTAACTCTTCAGAAAATACTTGCTCAGCTACTGGCATGTATCTGAAGTCTTCCTCCGTAAATATGGAGGCAAAGAATTCATTTAGTCTCTCTGCAATTTCCGTGTCTTCTTTAATTATCCCTTTCTTTCCTTTATCATCTAATGGTCCAACTGCTTTCCTGGTTGGATTCTTACTTCTGATATACTTACAGAAGTTTTTATTTCTTTTGATGTTTTTAGCAATGTGCTCCTCAAAGTCTTTCTCAGCTTTCCTAATAGTCATCTTGCATTTCTGTTGCCAGTGTCTATGCTCTCTCCTGTTCTCCTCATTTGGACAAACCTTCCATTTTCTAAATGAACTCTTCTTGTTTTTAATGACTTCATCTACTGCACTTGTGAGCCACATTGGTTTCTTCTTGGACCTAGAAGTCCCCTTTCTTCTTTTAGGTATCCATTCTAGCTGCTCTTCTATTATTGTGTTTTTAAGTAGTCTCCATGCATTTTGAAGTGATTGAACTCTTCTAACTTTCCCTTTCAATTTCCCTTTTACTAATTTCCTCATTTGGGAGAGGTTTCCCTTATGAAAGTTTAAGGTCTCTGTGTTAGACTTTATTAAGGAACTTACTCCCTGTATTTAAGTTGAAGGTTATTGCATTGTGGTCACTGTTCCCAATTGGATCAGCTACAGTGACATCCTTCACCAGGTCCTGAGCATTACTTAGGATCAAGTCCAGGACTGCCTTTCCCCTGGTTGGTTCCATGACCATTTGCTCCCTGGAACAGTCATTTACCAGGTCTAGGAATATTCTCTCTCTCTACTGAGTTGAACAGGAGTTCACCCAGTCTATGTGAGGATAACTGAAGTCCCCCATTATAACGACCCTATCTTTTTGGGATGCCTCCGTTACCTCCTTTTCCAATTGTTGATCTCCTTTGGGCACTTGGTTTGGAGGACGGTAGCATATCCCTACTGTTAGCCTCCCTTTTAGGCTTGGTAAGATTCCATCTCTTCCTTAATATACAAGGTTACACTACCTCTATGCTGCCCTTCCCTGTCTTTCCTGTACAGTCTGTAACCTGGGATGACTGTATCCCATTGGTTTTCACTGGTCCACCAGGTTTCAGTTATGCCAATAATATCAATCCTATTTTCCATAATTAAGCTTTCTAGCTCCCCTATTTTAGCTCAAAGGCTTCTGGCATTTGCATATATACATTTATATCCACTCCTCTGCTCCAAATTCTTCTGTTGAGGAACATGTGAATCCTTAAACTGCTTCTTGCGTTGTTTTGTTTGCATACTAATGACTAATCCCCTGCTTTGCTCAGCATTATCTGCATATTTCCAGCCCTCCTCACTTAAGGATGCTGCCCAGCTCCTGTCAGCTTTCCCCCAGGGATCAGTTTAAAAGCTGCTCTGCAACCTTTTTAATATTAATCTCCAGCAATCTGGTTCCATCTTGGTTCAAGTGTAACCCATCCCTCTTGTACAGGTTTGGCTTGTCCCAAAATGTTCCCCAGTTCCTTACAAAGCTAAACCCCTCCTCCTGACACCACTGCCTCATCCACACATTGAGGCTCCTGAGGTCTGCCTGTCTGGCTGGTCCTGCATGTGGAACAGGTGGCATTTCTGAGAATGCAACCCTGGAGGTCCTGGACTTTAGTCTTCTACCTAACAACCTAAATTTTGTTTCCAGGACACTCCGTCTTGCCTTCCTGACATCATTGGTACCGACATGTACCATGACCACTGGCTCCTCCCTGGCACTGTCTACTAACCTATCTAGATGCCCCGTGATGTCTGCAACCTTCGCACCAGGCAGGCAAGTCACCATGCGGTCAACACACCCATCACAAACCCGGTTCTCTATATTTCTGATAATCTAATCACCCACTACAAGAAGCCCCCCTCCTGCTGCCCATGGAGGACTATCCTCAGTGCAAGAGGATACAGGCACATCCACTGAGGAAGGGGTCCCAACTAAGGGATCCTGTCCCTCTTCTTTGGTTTGATATCCTCCCTGCCTAAGGCTTCCACTCTCTGAGGCAGCTGGAGAGCTGCTTGTCATGGAGTGGGATGCTCCTACCGCATCCATGAAGGCCTCACCCACAGCCCTGTTACTCTCTATCTCCTTCTCCAGGTCTGCTACCTTGGCTTCAAGGGAAGAGACATGTTCCCTGAGAGCCCGGAGCTCACTGCACCAAGCACAGATCCAGGACTTCTGCCCAGTGGGCAGGTAGTCATACATTTGACACTCAGTGCAAAACACTGGGAAGCCCCCCTTCCCTTGATGGCATTCTGCCTTCATTTTATTAATGGACTTGTTCTATTCTTAAACATTTTTATTTGAAAAGTATTAAATAATGTTTCTTAAAGATAAACTTTTCCAAATTAATAGTTTGTTATGATATAGTATGTTATAGATGTACGTTTGTTATAGGCATACGGTCCTGCTTGTAGTGACTCTTCGCCTTCCTCCCAGAACACACTGGGATTCTATGCAAATTACCTCTGCAGATACCAAGACTCTGCTTACTGCAGTATCTGTTATACTTAAGAGTTGTGTTCCTGGGGATTCCAGCACTTTTCTGGCCTCCTGGTATCTTGCCAAAATACAATGAAACAAACCCTAAGGCTGAAATTAAATAATTCATATTTTGGCTATTGAAATTAAGTACTCATGTTTTTAACTACTTTGCAAACAAAGAAACCATGTTAGAAAGACTCTGTCAATCTTAACTGAAAACAGAATACAATTGTTAATATGAGTGCTGAAGCATTCATATAATCAAAAACAATTACAAAAAGATTAAAAGTGACATCTATCAATTATTAACAAAGTCAGGTAATCACAAAGAAGTAACACACGCAATACGCATGCTATTATGTGACCCAAAAAAGATGACATAAAGTCAAGTATAGTACAAAAACTTTGCAGGTACATTTTTCGAAGTGTACATTTATGCATTGCTCTTATGTACACCTGGAGACTAGTTTTATTCTCTTTAAACCTAGTGATCATTATTTTTTATCATTTAAAATATTTATATATTGCTTCCCATAGAAATATAACCTCAAAGCAGTGTACAAGGAATAAAAAATGCTAAAATTGTAATGCGTAATAAAAATAATTAAACTCAAGAATGGGGGAAGCAAACAAAGAAACATTGGGACTTTTTGCACTTGGTCAATCAGGATGGCCACATGCACCCTGGGATGCTCTATTCATCTACCACCTTTGCAATTTTTATCATATGTGTACTATTATTTACTATATAACATTTAATCCACTAAGATTTTTCCTTAAATCATTTTTTTCTTGAAAATTTGCTACTAAAAAAATCATCTTTCACACTGTTGTACTTCACTTTAGGAAATATCCACATCAAAGGCCAGAAAACAGCTAGTGAAATGTTTACATCTTGGCAACAATGGTGTGTTAAAAGAGAAAGTTGAGTGCAATTGCTCCCACTGCAGAGTATGTAAGGTAGATTCCTGTGCTTGAACTAAGTTTCATAGGAAAAAAATGTCAGGAACTGTGACAATGAGAGAGGAAGTTCTAGATTTAGTGAGAAATTAAAAATAAACAAAATCAGTGGGGCCAGATGGCATTGCCCCATTGTTACTAAATAACACACATTTGAAATTGCTCATTTTCTGATGAAAAATATGTTTATTGCTTGAGGACTGGAAGCTATCCAATGAACAGCAATGGCTGGCAAACTGGAAATTGTGAGGCAGTAGGAAAGGGATAATGGCGCCAAAACCAGTCCTCATCTATAGCAGATAAGAAGTAGGTTCACTGTAATAAAAATGCTGTACAAATCTGCCCGCTGCCCCATTGCTCAGGCCTTGCCAACCATAGCTGCCAATAAGCCATCTATTTCTGAAAAAGGGATCCAAGCCAAACCCAAGTAATTATAGGGCAGATGGATTAATGTTCTGCAGGAAATCTAGTGAAAAGCATTACTACAGTTAGGATTGCTAGGCATTTAGAAGGATAGATCTTGCTGAAAATAAAGAGTATGGCTTCTGCCTAGACAGAACCCATTTAATTAATCTTTCAGAAAACTCTAAAAGTGACAACAAGGATGTGGATGGGGAGGATCCAGCAGATACTGTGTGCATGAAGTCTGAAAACTTCTGTTTAAAGTTCCTCACTAGAGGCCTCCAAATCTTTCTATAACTGTTTAAACAGCATGATTTGGAGAGTAAACAGAAATCGGTATTCCTCACAATGGAAAAATGTAAAACATCAAGTAAACTGCCAGGACCAATTTTTTTGTGTGCGTTTTTAAATTTGTACATACACAGTCAGGAAATTAAAGTGAACAGAAAGCTGTCAGCCTTTGTTGATAATAAACCATTTATTCAGGCTGGTAAAATGAAGGATTTTACGTGACTCAAAATAATATCTCTCCAAGTTGGATTTTTTTTTTTAAAGGGAAATTGTGGCACAGAGTAAGGAAGGGTCACACGCACACAAGCAAGCAAGATCTGAGACTGTAGCAGCCGTCTACAAAAGGTATAGCAAGCTTATATAAAATTATTCATGGTGTTTCAGGAGTAGATAGGGTGAAAGTTTTCTTACAAAACCCTAGAACCTAGAGGCAGGGCTTCAAAGGAACTAACTTCAAATAAACTTATCCAGGCAATTCAATTCTTTCTTGATGAACTAAAGGAAAACTCAGTTCTTGTCATACATAAACTGCTTATCCTAAATTAGTTCCCTTCCCCCCTAGAACTGGAATGCTGCTGCATTTCTTCTGTGAATTCTTGCCCAAAGCATAAAGCTGCATCTTTCTCACATCTATTCCTGTGGGATGCAGGCAAAATGTTACTGCATCAGGGAGAAGGAAGACTACAAAGTTTGAAAACAGCTTCTTTGTGAGCATGTACTAGCTTACAGTATGGCAAATTAAAAGTCACACAAAAGTAGGCTCCCAGAAATGTTAAAAAAGGGTGGAGTGGAAAGATAAGAAAAAGTCCAGGCTATTGGTATGAAGGTCATAGCTACACACAATTTATTGGAGATGTCTTGAAGTGAAAAAAGACCTTTCTGCTTTTTGTGCTGACCTCAGAGTGCCTACAGAGGCATCTGAACCTCTCCCCTGAGGAACGCCCCCTGTCTTATCTTTCAGCATTATTGGTCAATCATGCCTCACTCTTCTTCCTTCACTTCTTTTGGTTAAGGTGTTTCTCACTCTTCTTCACCATCCAGTCTCCCCCACTTCCTCAATGCTGCAGAAGTGCAGAGATTTAAACTTTCTCTGTCCACAGCTTTAAACTTTCTCTGTTGCAATATTGTTTTAAATTCTTGAGGTATATGAGGACGTTGGCCGTGTCTTCACGGCAACCTTATCTCGGATTCAAAACATTTTCAATCCTTGGAGTCCGCATGGCAGTTTGGCTTAACACACTTTTCCTGTGTTAAACCACCCCAAAGCGTGGTGAATCTCAATCCTGATTTCAACAGGGCTCACTCCGGATCATGCGCTTGAAACATTTTACATTTTTTACTGTGCGGACAGTACCATTTTAAGAGATGAGAATCCATGTTTAGGGTTTCCCTCTCCCAATAGCTTGCTTCCAAAGACAGTGATTTCAGTGTAAAAATCCACTTAACAGGGATCGCTACACTGTAGCGACGGAACCACTTCACATCTTGATGGTTGGAATAACAATGTTGCAATTTTGCACAATTCTAGCTCTTTGGAGTTCTGACTTTAGAAAGGGAAAGAGACGAAAGCAGCTGAATGTGAACGTTTAAAGCAAAGGGGCTTTAGTTGTCGCTGCTGCTGTGTGCCCTGAGCAATGGGGAGAGGAGGGGAAAGAATTGAAGATGGACTGAAGAAGGTTTAAAGTGAAGGTGTGAACATGGCCTCAATGGGGCTGCTTGGTGTCTGTATGCCACTGCTGCCAGGCCTTTTGAGTAGTTTAACTGGAATCACTCCTATCTGATTCTGCAGACAAAACACCACAGGTCTAAGGAGACAAATTCACCTTTCTTTCTCTCCATAAAACCAAAAGTAGCAAAAAGAGAGTCTATGTAATACTCTTGAAACAAGGAATGCATTGCATTAACTGTGGAAATCACTGGTCTACTAAATATCTCCTCAAACACAAGGAGCAGCCAGCTGCAGTGGATAGATGGCCTAATAAAGGTAAAAAAAATGCACAACCCTTTTCCTCTGATACACACACTTACCTATGGTTAAGACCATTATTTCTACCATGCACTTTGTACATACGGGCATGTACAAGATCAGTGAAAAGTCAATCATGGTTCTGCTCTTGAGGAAAAAATGGCCAGGTCTTTCTTATGCGCATAGAGTACATCAATTAAATCTACATAAAATAATCAGGGTGAGCCATGTACAAAGGATTCTCGGTAACTACAGCCTAAGGCAAACAACATTTGAAAGCAAAGCTTTTATTTCCTTGCAAAAGAGATGAATACTGATAAAGTTATCTGATGAAGGAGACCCCAGTATAGTGTCTTCCAAGTGCTGTTGGCTACAACTTCCAGCCACCTCATTCACCAGCAATGATGGGCACTGTAATTCTGTAACACCCAGATACACCATACTGACCGCTCTTGCTGTACGTTTGTTAATGCATTCATTAGATTAATCTACATTTCTTTTATGCCCATTTATTGACGATTTAAAATCACAATGATGTTTGTCTGCTTCCAGAAACCAGAACAAAATGGTACCACAATCACTGCACCAACCTGAGAAATTTCCTGTTATAAACCTGTAAAATCATTAAGATCATCTAGTGAGATTCTGCTGTGTCTACAGCCTATCATGGACTGTCATCTTGCAGTTACTTACATACAGACATTCTCTGTGACTGCTTATCCTTTGCATTGCTTTCTCATCTGATATTTCTAAGGCACCTACTATTACATCCTTTGGGCACCTACTGGACAAGATGCACAATGTTTCACTCAGGGCCTTCCACACTAACATATGGAATGGTCCCTGATGGTCACTACTGACCTCCTTCCTGCATCTTGGTATAGTCCAAGTGAGACTGCACCCATTGCTAGTATCCCCTATCTGCATTAGACAGAGTGTAGACTGGACTTGGTGGACCTTTTTATAAAAGATCGACTAGCAGTCTTAACTGTACCATGTGTGGATGCCTTCGTATTCTGGTTTAGTGGAGAACCTATTTTGACAGGGTGCCAAAACATACTGCCAAATTGGGTCTCTGGGTCCAGGGAGTTTTGTTCCTTGCCATCAGAATTTGCGCAGGCAAGTTTGGATTCTTGTACAAGCTTCAGGGATGGTGCAGCAGCTGTCCCGGAACAACCATCCAAATGCAGTTTGCATTGTTCCAGACATATGGAACCCTTGGGTGGCTGGACCACTCCAGCTGACCCAATCTCACTGGAGCAATCCAGAAATGATTAGTGTAGAATTGGCCATATCTGGAT
The DNA here is from genome assembly GCA_023333525.1 of Aspidoscelis tigris stejnegeri. NCBI lineage: Eukaryota > Metazoa > Chordata > Lepidosauria > Squamata > Teiidae > Aspidoscelis > Aspidoscelis tigris. The sequence continues at coordinate 80,062,650 of JALMGA010000002.1, read as the reverse complement.
TGCTTGTGGCATTTTCCTATCCTAGTGGTTTTGCCATCTCTTACTATTCCAGAAGAAACAACTAGCCATCACATAGGGTTGCAATTGTGAGAATCCAGACATTTACACTGCTGCATTTGTTAGTAGACCCTCTGCCGCTTAAGAACACCATTTTGTACCTCTATAAGTTGCAGGATAAATAAAATAAATAGTATTTATTTTCTACTTCTCTAACAATTAGCTACCTCCTGCAAAAGTATATATATATATAAAAGAATATTAGCAACAACAAGCCAGATCAGTTCCATTATATGAGAACAGAGTCCTAGACACAAATGCCTTGTGGCATTGTAGTGCAATAACAGAAGAAGGGCTGTGGAGAACTCGATTTAAATACCATCTGGCCCATAGAATGCTCTTTCAAGGCATGGAACCTTTGAAGCTAGAGGCTGTATACAGTCATCCTTATTCATAGCCATTGATAGCCTTAATCACTATGGATTTCTTTAATCCCCTCTAAAAGCTATTCAGTGTAGTGGTTATTACAGTCTTATGCTCTCAGGCTTTGGATTACCTTGACTGTTCCAGCATTAAGTATCACTAGATAATCTCAGGTTCTAACATTTTGCAAAAGAGACAGAGAAGAGCAACAGTATAAATGATAGTATGGCTATGGGCAGAAATTGCATCAGGTTCTTAAAAACGCCTGAGAGTTTTCAGCATTGTAAAATTTGTGAAATGAGTGGACATATTTCTCTTGCTTTGGTGAGGACCTACTGTGTCAGCAGAGGAAAGGAATTAAAGCCCCAGAATACCATCATTATGTCAAAAGAGTAATACAGCAAATACAGATTATATTAAGAAATATTGTTTTTCAAACCATTTTATCTGTGTCTGAGGGCTATACAAATCTAACCTTTCAGCAGGATCTAAATTAGATTCCACCTAAAGGTTTCGACTACGGCATATTCTGGTTGAAGTTTCAAATTATTTTTATTTACTTAAAGTGCTTGCCAGGGAACAAGAGTTAGGGGGAAAATAATAAACAGAATCAAGCATGAATCAGTAAGGAAACAGCAAGAGATCTTGGACCCCTCTGTACACATTTGTTATTAGTGACAGGTAACGTGAAATGAAGCATAAACTGAAATCAAACCCATCTTTAAAGTTACATTAAACTGAACTGACAAGAACACTACATGTGCAAGAGAAAGAGAAATGAATTGTTATATCGTGCTTTGATCTCTGAAAACGGGACAGCTCAGTACAAAAACGTAGTGGAATTTAGGCCAGAAGGAAAGCAGAGTGGCAGAAACTGTCTCTGGTGCGCTCTTGATCTGAAGTGTGCTCTATCCCAAAAGTGGGATATTGAAACACACCAAGGGAGAAAAGCAGTAGATGTGTTTTGCTATGAATATCAGAGTTTCACACATGCTGCGCCCCAAGTTCACAAACAGAATAAAAGACATATAGATTTAGGGAGGCGGGGATGTGAGGTTGTTGTTACTAAAGCTTCATCCAGACATCACTTACTTATTCTGCATTATGTACATAATCCGGAATAAAGCATGGCTAATCCAGAAGAAATGTGTCTGGATGTGTTTTACTCCAGATTATCCAAATAATGTGGAATAAGTAATTGATGTCAGGATAAAACCTAAGACCACCACAATTCTATCCCCAATGGCCATATTTATTCCAGTACTGTAGCTCAGATATATCACCAATTGGAAAGCATAGCATCACTGGCCAAACCTTGACTTCCTCCAGACACGAGCTGAAAATCTCACCAGCAAACAATAATTTGCATTAGTGCCTCTCTGGCATTATCACTTGAGGGCTAGACAGTGTGGGAACCAGTGCTATCTTTGCACATTCTAGTGGCACACTCATCTGGGTATTTGGCCAGCATAAAATACCTGGAAGCGCACATTGCCTTCACTGTGCATGCATGGTCATCTTCTTCACCCCTGCACATGTACAGTGGGCAGAACAAAGGTGACAGCAAAGGTGAGAAATAGTGCTATTTTGGGAAAAGCTACCACCGGCATCAATGAAGCCATGGAGGGGTTTGCACAGACACAGTACTGCGGAGAAGATGCTGCAAAGTAAGTCCAATAAACAATGATATGACCCTCATCATGCCCTAATCCCTACATCACAGAATCAGTCTGGGATTACATAAGAAGGCAGAAGAATTTGAACACTCACAGGAGATTTTTTAGTGACTACTCCAAGATGTTTGGAACAACCTCCCTGCTGAATTCCTTCAAAAACTGTGTGCAAGTATACCTAGAAGAATTGATGCTCACACCAAATATTGATTTCATTTAGGTTTCTCTTTGATCACTCACTTTGAATTCTGTAAACTGCTAAAAACTAAATGATTACCACTTCTATTTTTGAAAACATTCTTACTTAGCAGTGCTTTCCCCACAACTTTGACACAGTACTGTACTTGTGACAATCCCACCATAATGCAGCCATAATGATGCTTTTATTTCCCCTGTCTCTATGGGGCCCTTATCTGTCCATCCATCCTTACCCATTTGGATACAGTACAAATAAATGCAATCAAATGTTACTAATAAACTGCCCCAGGGAAGCCATGGACCAGTTTTCATCATCAAAATGGCCACGTTATATGAGCTGGAAGTTTCAAAATGAGTCTATAAAGCTGCTGAATGCTGCATAAAAGGAACCACACTTGAAAAAAGCCATGGGTCTTATTAAACAGCAAGTTAATGATACAACAGCTTATTTACACAAAGAGTGCATTGATTTCTGCACACTCTCTATTTATGCACTGACACTCTAGTCAGGGTCCCACTGGGCAATTTAATCTGGATTTAAACCAGGGCTTTTTAATCAGCAGTGAGGTCTGGTTTTTTGCTTTCTCACCATTAGCTTATAATGTGACCTCTCTCCATTTTTCAGTGCCTGGCAAGGGAGGAACCTCCTCCCCTGTCTCCTTCCCTCAGCAAAACCCTCTCCTCATGCAGTCAGTAAATGGGCACCGTCATACCCTGACTTCACTGGGGCGGGCAATTCAAACCCCACCCCCTATATAATCCTGTTGCTAATTCAAATCATGGAGTCCCCTGGCAGCAGTTTTCTTTCACCCCTTCTCCTCCCACCTTAGCACAGCTACTTTCTCATGGTAACAAGGCAGCAGAAGATTAAAGGTCACTTTCCCTTCTTATAGTAGTGTTTTGTGTTAGATCAGTAGATCATTAGAGCAGTTCAAAATGGTAGGGAGGATTGGAAGGATCAGGACCTGGTGATTAGAGTCAGGTAATGTACTGTAAATCTACACAGTGGCAGTGAGCTAATGACACCCAAGATGGTCCCATCACAATTACAAAATGTTATTTAATGCACCTAAATAATAGTGTGCCTATTCATTCTTGATGCATTTGTTAAAGAATTTGATAGGGCAGGGATATGAATGATGATAACCTGGAACCTCCTTAGCCATTGCCAAAGAGATGTTTACATATCTGTGCAAATTTATGGGATTTGAGAAGGTGAACAATGGGAGTTTCTTATGCTTATTCTGCTCTATATTATCTGCATGTTTAGAAGAACCTCTACACATATGTCAAATCAAAGTATAAATGATAAATTGTAAGCAGAAACTGGAGTACAATTCACAAGCTAAATCAAAGCTGCTTGGGTTAGGGACTTGTTAAATATTACATTTGTAACATTCTCTGGGAAGCTAATGTATATTTAAGGGTAGGATAAAACACAAAATAAATGTAAAATGATGTATACAGTCGTTAAAAGTTGGTGTACTGACATCTAATTGGATCAGCAATACACTACTTTAACTAGCAGTGTGTCCATGCGTGCGAGAGGATTCCTTCATACAGCTTTTGCACATTATCTGGATGTTTTTGTCAAGTGCCAGCAACACAGTGTTTTAGAAAAAGCACTTAATCCACTTTGATTTATTAAATGATTCTTTAAATCTTACAGGTGACATGCAAAATAACCCAAACCTCTAATCCCAGGAAATATGTCTTTAAACCATGTGAGTTGTCCAAAATGTTTAAGCTGAGCAGAATTTTAAGAACTTATTTATGTTCAGATCAAATAAATGAACGGAGCAAATAAAGAATACTTATCTGATTCTGAGCAGTTTAACCTCTTAGAGATATATAAAAGGAGAATTGGATGGGGAGTTAGTTACTATTTCTGTTCACGGAGATAGAACATTTTCAGTTGTGCAGATAATCAAATGAGAGATTTATAAGACTTGGTTGACTGAACCAATTATGCAGTCCAGGCTTTGTTGTTTCAGATAAGCAAATTAGCTCATAATGAACAACTGTGTTCCTAAGAGAAGCTTTAATTATCAGTGGGGAGGGCAGTGGACAGTAAAATTAAACTGAACAGTACTAAGATCTATGGGCTTTATCTACATAAATTTGTTAGTAGGTGACTGGGTAGATTCAGACAGATGGATAAATAGATGGATAGATAGAACATAGGAAGATTCCAAGCTCAATCAAGAATAGGAACTGGCATGGTCAATTATCAAAAAGAATGGGAACTGCATTAAAAGTAGAATGGAGAGAAAGAGAATAAGAAGCTGTTCGGATGAAAGCATGGATGCAAATGCTATACAAAAAGAATAAATAATAGTTTATCTGAAAAGCTAAAGCTCCTTCAACCCTAGTGAAGGCACACAAATAATAAGCATGCACAAAGTAAAGCATCTCACCCACCCTGTAGAATAGATTTTGCTGAACAACTCCTGAATTAACAATGACATTAATTACATTCAAATTTCCATGAATAAATGTATTAACTAATTAAATTAACCATATTTGATGGAATGCTAAAAATACAGCTATTCATAATAATTCGTAAGAAATATGCTGTTTACTCTCAAAGCAGCAGCAAATGCCTGGGTCTTTTATTTTTCTTCTTTTTATCTTGGAATTATTAGATGTTCTTGCTAGACTTCTCTTTTGTCCATATTGCTTTAATGTCCTACTTATAAAATGCTATTGTTTGGAAACCTGGTTGATGCTAATAGTCATATTATTTCAACACCAATGTAAAACCTTGGCATTCCATGCAAACGTTGGTAGTATATTGTTACTTACTGGGACACACTTTACTCATTTGTTATATACAGTTTTATGATTGAATCTTACTCCAACATTGTTCATTAATGTGCAGGTCTGAAACAATAAACTAACTTTACTAAGAGATCTTAAAGACCAGTATAATTCAAATGTAAGTAGAATTTAGCTACAGATCAGTTTCTTTTAAAATCCTAGTGGAAATGAATAAGCTTAAGCTATTTTCAAGAGTGCCAACCAGCCTCATGAAGTAATATATTTTCTGTTACATGTTTTCCAAAAATAGCAAGTAGTCCTTTAAATGGCAGATATCATTAATTAAACTGATTATAGGTTAACATAAGTTCTGCAATGCTTAATAAAAATATAATAGCTTGCTGCTGAAACACATCCTACATATTATACTATTACATATCATTACTAGGAAAGTAACAATTTTCATCACTGTTGCTATTGTTTCCATAAATAGATGTTACATAGACCCTTTTCAGTCTATGTTAATACTGTATACCTAGCAGTGGCTCATTGAACACTTCTGAAGCGGATCTAAACATAGTTTAGGAAAAACAAAATAAGTCTTCCAAACAGACCCCCATCACCTTTATGGATGTGATCCATGACCAACACTTTCTTTACTTTCATTAAGCTAATTTCTTAAGCAAGATTTACACACTGTGGGTAAGAGAATATAAAAACATAATCACAGTTAGATCAGCCCACAGCCCATCCAGTCCAGCATCCTGTGTCACACAGTGGCCCACCAAGTGCTTTGGGACAAAGGCAAAATGTTCACTTGCTCTCAGCTCCCTGCTAGTGGCTTTTAGAGGCATCCTGCCTCTAGGTACAATCTGGAGTAGTACCTAGGCATCCATTCTAGTAGGATATAGGACATGCTTGTTACTAATAGTACTGTGGGTATGCTGGAAGAGTGTGAGGCCCATAAAACCTCATACTCACCAAGCCAGCATCTTGGCATAAACACTTATTAGAACCCTCTATCTGTCCGTCCATCCATCTGTCCGTCTGTCTATTCCGCCCTATACTCAAAGGTCTCGGGGGGGGGGGGTTACAACATATAAAATTAACACAGTAAAACCAATAGCATATTAAACATCTTAAAACCATGGCTGTGCCTGAATATGGGGAAGAAAAAGCTGTTCCTTTACTTAGCCAAAGGCCAGGGTAAAGAGGTACATCTTCACAGCTTGTCTAAACACATAATCTTAATTCGCATTAAGGAGTCCCCATGGCAGTGAAGGACAGGGTGGGTTCAAGGTGAACCTGCCCATCCCCAAGAAAACTACAGTAAATCCCTGCATCGGGATGCCTGCATTGAGACAGCAGCATTGTACAAATGTTATTTCATAGTGGTCTCCTTAGCATGCTTAATGGAATCCTTCAGTGTCATGCAGATCTTACCTTAGCAAATGCATTGAACTCCACATAACATGCATAGTTATCGTATCATTTATATTTACATTAAGACATAAATTGATCTCCATTTGCTGAATGCTCAAAAGGAAAACTCGCTGCTGCAGGTTTGCTCTGCTATCCTCTTTTACAATATGATAATTTGGTGGGTTCTACAATTTTTCATCTGATCTTAACTCAGAGGTCCTAAGGTGAGTAATGTAAAACATTAAGAATTCAACAAAAACATGCTTAAAAACAACTGAAAACAAAGCCTGCAGAATATAACCAACTTGGCCTCAAAAAGTATATCAGGATGATGAGTTACAATACAGAAGTTGGAAATTCAGAGTTAGGGCGTGTTCTTATAAGGGGTAAAATCTGGAGTGGATTCGGATTCGGCACTGAGGGATTCCATTACATCCCTTAGTGCTCCAAATCCACCCCAGATTTTAAGCCCCTGTTCCCATACCAGTTTTCTTTCCCTGGATTTTCTGGGGGAAGAAAACTCCTGTTTCAACAGGATTTTTTTGGCTGACTCAGATTAAAGCCAAGTGAAGGAGGAAAGCTAGCACCCGGATAAGTGAGTGAAGGGGTGCAGCCCAGCCCCCAGCTGTCCTCCTTTGCTCGGCTTTAAATCGAGCCAGCCTTTTCTTCCCCCCTGTTGAAACAGGGGGAGGAAAAAGGAAGAAAGGCAGCCAAGGCGCACCTGTGGCCTCTTTGGGACCAGCATGACATGCACTTGGTGCTGTTCCTGGCCTCCAACCCAACCCGCAGCAGAACCCAGATTACTCCGGATCAGAGTAATCCAGGTTTGCTCCGAATTCATGGGTAGGTGGGAATGCAGCCTTAGAGTCATAAAAAACAATAAAATATTTACTTAGTCTATACAACAAAATATCCAAGAGGCTGAGTCAGGTCACCTATAAGAAAAGACTGCAATGTATGGCTACTTGTTTTTATTAGGAAAAAAAGTAAATTCGGGACAAATTCAGGGCAGATAAGAAGAAAAACTCATGCTAAAAGTTAAATTCTTTATAATTCTATATTTAAACTGTAGAATGCAGTGCCACAATAAGAAGTGAAGGTCATCAACTTGGATGGCTTTTAAATGGGATTAGATAGATTTATGGAAAACAGAGCCACCAGTGACTTCTAGTCATGATAACTGCAATATCAAAGGCCAGATCTGAATGCCAGATGTTGGGGAACACAAGTGGAATCATTTTGTTGCTCTCATGTCTACCTTCTGGCATTCCCCAAGGTATCTACTTGCTTATTAGAAAAATGGAAGGATAAACTAGGAAGATATGCCTTTGTTCTGAGTCATCAGGACTCATGCGTTCTTACAAGCATAGACAGCTGAAGTGTATGAAGGGCAAAGGACAGAATAATGGTAATGGTAGTGATGCAAAAATTATGAATCATCTTTCTTAAATAAATTCAACATGATCAAATGAAGCACGCATACAGTACACACACAAAAAGAAGATAAAATTACCTTTTGCACAGTACATTTAATTAAAAATCAAGGAGAATCAAGAGAACACAGCTCTATCCACTACCCATATATATAGAGGAATGATAGAGCATTAGGGGTCTGGGAAAAAAGGGGAAATCTTCAGCCTAAAATCAACTTTTTGCCAGAGGTGGCCTGGATATGCCCACATTCACCAGCTCCTTTGCTGGGAGTTTACAGTACTTACTATGGTACTTGTCACATTCCCCAGCGTTCCAGTAAGTGCCTGCCCTCTCTAGGAGTAGCTTGGCCCTGTTAGGATGCTGAGTTCGTGCAACGGTCGAGTGAATACTACAGTGTGGACACAAAACACTGGTAGCAAGCGTTTCAACAGTAAACTAACACAAGTTTGTTATTATACACAAACAATACTAGAAAGGAAAATAAGGTTCAGGTATTTGTTGGCTTTAACTCAGTAAGTCTCATAAGGTTAGGAGCTACCCCTTTCCCTAAAGGAAAATAGTTCCTTTTTAAAAGACAAACCTCTCCACGTTCCTCCCCCCCGACTTGCTCTGCCACAGCCCAAGCCTAGCCAGTGTCCTAGAACGCAGCTCTGGATGATCACAAGACCCAGTCCATCCTTGCTTGACCGATCACCCTCTGGTCAGTTGCCTACGAAGTCTTCCTCCAGAATCTTCCAGTCAAAAGACCCCTGGTCAACTACTGGTCCAGCTCCTTCAGGATTCAGCTCTTCTTCTCCTTTCAGCTCTTGTCCCAGCATGAAGACGTAGTCTGCTGTAATCTGAGTTCCTTTATACCTTTTTTCTGTGGCCCTGATTGGCTGCCACTTCCTGGGGAAAATTGCTGCAATAAAATGCTGCTGGAAACTCCTCATAGAAACTCCTGTCCCTCACCCCTGATTGGTGGGAACTCCTGTTCTAGCCCCTCCAGCACTCAGATCCCCAGACAGCTTTTCCCTCCAACTACCAGCTGCAGCCAATCATTGCACCCGGACCTGCACGGGATTTCCCGCCCTTTTTGCAGCCCAAAACCCAGGGCTTGCAACAAGCTGTTTGCACAAAGGCTGGCTATTGCAACAGTAGGTGGACATTTCAATTGCAAAAGATACATTGTTGCATCCTCAATTGAAAGTGTGAAGGGCAGAAAGATAAGAGCCTGCTGATCATGTGCACGATTGCGCGAGCGCTGCAGCCCGGCAACTGCCTTTGCTGGTGTGGGAGTCGTTTTGGCAGACAGAGCACTAGTGAACACCGATGGTGGTTGTTGTTGTTGTTGTTGTTGTTGTTGTTGTTATTATTATTATTTTGACGTGCTGGGGATTGTTGTGCTGGATGCATGGCTGACTCCCAATACATTAAAGGCTTTGTGGCTGTGGCCATGCAGCTTGCAGTCCCTCCCCATTCCCGCCAGCACCCTATCAACCAGAGAGGGGGTGGGGAGAGAAAGATGCGGACAAAGGAAACACGATTTCCAATGGGACAGAAAGGGCGTTTAAAATACGCATTTTACTGAGCTCATGGGGATGCTTATTTTGGAACTGAATGCACATTTTTAAAGTCTGCTGCAATAGAGGGACAATAGAGAGACAAAAAAGTACCATGGGGATGCCCCCTTAGACAAATTTATGGATGACATGTATCAATGGCTACTAAAATGAATTCCTAGGTACATCTTTCAGGCTGGTGGGGGGGAGCAGAAGCAGGATGCTTCTAATGCCATTTGCTGGGATTCAAGAATAGGAAAATGTTTGTCCTCGTCTCTGTTTGAGATGCCCATGAGCATTTGGCGGGCCACTGTGTGCGACAGGATGCTGGACTAGATGGGCTGTGGCCTGATCCAGCAGGGCCTCTCTTATGTTCTTATGTTCTTATTTATTCGCCTTCTTCCATATCTCCTCAAGCCTTGTCTTTGATAACTGTTCCCTATGCAAGATGCTACCTACAAGCCTCATGAACATAGCTCAGTGATGATGAGTGCTTATTATACACCAGGAGGCCAAGGAAGCTAAAAGGAACAGGTATCTGGAGTTGGATAAGTAGAGGTAACAGTAGGTAAGGGATTATGGGGTTGCAATTATGCACTCATTGGTCAACTCTGAATTGAAACATGCACAAAGGGGAATGAACTCAGTCTCTGACTTACTGAGGCTGTTGGGGCCCCTGCCTGTATTGCCTTTATGGGACAACAATCACTGACACTTGTCTTCACCTCCTGGCCCTGTAAGCTTTTTAACTGCCCTTACTGGATCTGCATTCCTTCCATTTCCAAAATGCTGTATTGTTTTCTGACTATGACCTTTCCAATATCCAAGATCTTTTTCTGCTTGAGAGGCTCTGTCCTGTCAAATAGTACAGGTCGTCTCCACTCTTTATGACACCTGGCTGCGCACCAGACAAGCAGCATGGGAAGTTGCCATGGAGATGTGCCCTAAACGGCTTGTCTTATGCAAAGCCTGCATTCTCATCAATATGAAAGGGCGGTAACAGGTGCTCTTCAATGTTGTACGTGGCGCTATTAGGGCTGCCAATGACTTGTCTGACTAGCATTCAATATTTGCTACTGTTCGTTCAGCTCCAGTGCTAAAGTGTCCTATGCTAAGGCCCTAACTTTGAAATCAGGTTTAAACCAGAGGCACTGGCACCATTTGCTTCCTCAGTGTGATATAATTCTGTGGACAATATGATTGCTAACAAAATTTGTCTATGAACAGATGTAAGACCACCTTCATCTTTATGAAAACCATATAGAGGGGTGGAAAAACATGCACACATGTAATTTCCATCCATTTATTGGTTTCTGCTTACACAGTCAAGGCAATCTAGAGGCTCCACATTCTACAACCTTCCACAACAACAGCATTTTGCCCAGCCCCACGTTGTAAAATAACAGTAAGGATTAAACGGAGATAAAATATCTGTAATTCCGATGCTTTTAAGTCACGGCAAAAGGAGAAAAAGCTAAACAATGTAAGACTATCTGGGGAGGACTCTTCAGCACCTATTTTTAAAGCTGTCAAAAGGAGTTTGCTGTTTTTTCCTTATCAAAGGTTATCCTTTCTAACCAGTTTTTCCTATGTATACCTTTCATCACGCTGTAGACTTGGATTAGTTCCAGTTGATCCCACAAGCCTCTATCAAGCGCCATCATTGCTTAACATTTACAGTAGCCGTCTCTTACTGATTCATTCAAGATAATCTGGATATGCTAATAAAATCTGCAGGGATTTCCACAAGACAATCTCACCACGAAGCTCTGCCTTTAATCACTCCCAGTTTGCATCACTTACAAACTTTCATAAAAACTCTGTCTCCTACAGGTTTGGGATTGAATAAATGAACTACATTTATCATTGGTGTCTATAGGACACTGTGGCAGAGGGCAGAAGAAGCAAATAAAATAAACCGCTACAACTTTGGGGGTTGTTATTTTTTCTTGCTACTTTTGGGTTTAGAGGCTTTCCTGCACAGGAGGAGTCAGATATTCACAGGGGGAATGGTATGCAGAAACTCAATAGTTCACTTGTAGAGCATTTGACACAAGAAAATAAAATGCTTCACCTAGGCCCCGTTACTTAAAATTGAAAGTTAATCAGGAACCTGTTGTCCAGTCTGACTGGCAAAAAGGGCTGGAAGGAATAAAATTATCGTATATAAGCTGGAAAATAGATTGCTTAGCAGAGCAGAGCGGTTGAAGAATGGTTGTGTCAGAAAAATTGAAGCGATGCAGCCACAGTAGCTTATGGAGCATCCAGGACAGGGGAAAGTGGGCAGGAATCCTCACCTTCCTTTTCTTATACCTCAGTATGCTGAGATCAAAAGGAGGGTGATTTCCAATCAGAGCTTTGTTTGCACTCATGGTCATAATCCATGGGCTATCACTAGTGAAAGGGAAAGGAAATTTCAAACACTGGATCAGCACATGCCACAGATGATAATAAGAATTAATAGCCTTGCTAATAGTAATAGTTAACAAGAAAGCCAAGGGAAGTCAACAAGTCCACTTTTTATTAGGAAGGTAAACCTACATGTGGATTGTATTATTTCAGGGTCTTCACTGTGATCCAAATCGGTCAGTATGACAAACAAAGCCAGTTGGTTTAGACCAAGGCAAGCTGTGGTTCTCAATAGCCCATGCAACAGCAGTGGTCCAAACTAGTCCCCTGGTCATACAAGCTTTGAGGCTGGGCTCTGAAGGCTCTGAAGGGTTAAGAACTAAAGTACCTAGCCTTGGAGTCCCTGGGAATCCATTTTGGTGGTATTCTTTGGGGCACCACCAAAATGTGTCCCTCCATCGTCCAAAAAATGGAGGTGTTCCAGACCACTGACTGCTAGTACATCAGTAGACCTATTTAATCACCTCTAGCACTGACCCAGATCAAAGGTTTTCTTGAATAAGGCCCTAAAGGAACACGTCCTCCGTTTGAGATTTTCCTGTGCCTTAAGATCTGCCTGGGCGGTGCTCTTGGCTTTGTTCCCAGCTACAGAGGTTACAGGGGAAGAACGTATCAGTGGGCCTTCTCCACAACAGCCCATGCCTGACATGTTTACACGGCTGATGAAGACACACTTCTTTACTCAAGCCTTTGAGTAAATGGGTGGGAGGGAGGGTGAGAGTAAGAATTATATTTTCTGTATGTTTTAACGTTCAATATCTTTTTTCTTTTACTGTTGTGAACTGCCTTGAGACCTTTTGGTGAAGGGCGGGATATAAGTTCTTAAATAATCTATCCTCCCCGTATGAGTAGTGTAAATTTAATTTTAAATTCCTGTAACTGCTATTTATGAGTAACTTTAATTATACTGGGGGAAGTTCAAACTTTTCTTCCTGACCGTGGGAAGCAAAGGGTGCCCGTGTGTGTACTAATGCCCATGTGAAAGCTTAATACACACAGTCCCTCCCCCCACTATCTGAAGTGCAGATAGTGCCCAGACATCACCATCTTCCAGTACCTGGAAGAGGTACAAATGCAGTATCCAGAGCCTCTGGTGCTGAGGAAGGCAAGTCAATGTGTGGTGCAGGTTCAACCTGCACCACACATAGTGGAATGTTCCTGCACAGGAGATGTTTCTGGTGTGGAAATGGCTCTTTCCAGCGTGGATGCTCCACCTGGGAGCATTCCCTGGATTAACTACCAGGCTAAGTACAGAAAGGCCCTTAGTCTTCTTTGTAGGCTGTTTTTAATTCTTGTAACCCAAGCCCAGACCTTTGGTACTGGGCAGGATATGAACGTCAGCTGAAGTGTGGTCAACTGGGCCCAATATCTGAATCTGCAGGTATATTCTCATTGTATTATGGGTACAATTTTTCAGTGGGTCTTTAAGAAAGCATAGATTATCACAAAGATATGCCTTATCAGAACTGTATGTGGTTTCACCTCAAGAGACTATCAGAATTGTGGCTTATGTAGGATTACATGGTATTTCAGATGTTAAATTGACACTTTAAATTCTGAAGCTTTTTAAGGATGGGTGGAATACATGCACTTTGTTCAGTCCCACCAATGGCCACAAAACAGAGAGCTCAACAAAATTGTATTCAGGGGCATCCCTCCTGCCCATTACATTGCAGTAATATAATATGAATGTAACCAGCCTATAGGTAACAGAAGTGAGACTATTTTCACTAAAATGTGACACACAGCTAAAAAGAAGCATTCAAAGACAGCACAGGACAGTTATCCAGCTGCACCATTATGCATAATGCTTAAACAAGACCCTATAAAATGCTGAAAATGCAATCAGTACAGCATACAAGCAAGCCGGTCCAATTAGCAAAAAAGCACAGAGATGAAGAAGTGGAAGAAAAAGAAGACAATATAACTACCATTAGCTATAAACTAAAATGATTTCCGCATAGTGTGGGTTATGCTGCACTGCCCTGGCCCATGAGAAGCAACCCACCAAAGTTGGGATGAGTTGCCGGGATCCTGTAATCCAAGCTGTATGCATTTTGGATAGCCTACCCTGGCTGCTGGGCCTGTTTTTTGAAGGGACTGCTCCTTGATGTGCTGCCAAAAGGGCTCCTGGTTGTATACTGGTCCACATGGATGTGCTTTCCACATTCCCCTCGTGGTCCAGTGTAGCAACAGTGGTCCAGTTATGTGCCACTTCTTTCAGGTATCCTGAGTTATCCCTCCAGCGTGGTTGAAGTGTACTAGAAGGAGACAGGACCTGCACGGTTCCATACTAGTGTGTGAAAACTAGGCCCCTGGACCCCTCTATTGTCCAGTATACCACAAAGTGCAGAAAGAGCCAAAGCTTTGCATTACTTAAAGGGATTCCCCAGTCAATAAGCAAGCTTCATTTGGATATATGAAAACACAGTATTTATATGCTTTACTGAAGGCTATAATGCCAGGAAGGTAACAAGGAACTGCTTGGTAACAAGGAACTGCTTTCCAGTTTCAGCCTAATTCAAATCAGTAAACAATTATAAATGGAAGGAGGGATGTGGCAGAAACACAGTTTGAATTACTTGTACCAGCAGGTAGAAGGTAAGTGCTTTCCAGTCTAATTATGATTCAAACCAGAAAAGTCACCATGGCTGCCAGAATAGAGGGAAGGAGGGAGGAAATACAGATTGAATCACTACTTCTATCACTACTTTTGCTTTTTTCAATGTTCTCTTCTGCTTTAGATGGACCAACAGGACTACCTTGGTTATCTAGCCAGTATCAATGTTCCAACATACCCTGTTTATGGGGGCCAGCAAAAATTTTGTAGCTCCACAGGAGCCACAAATCTGCTGCTAAAGTACAAACTAATTGTCCTTTGATAGTGGCCCTGTTCATGGAACTTTCAATTAGGGCTCTGAGCCAGGAGTTCCATCCAACATTACCTGGAGAATAAGAATAGAACAGTACATCGTCCAAGGCAACATTACCTTTAAATCACATAGAGAACATCTGAAATCAGCAGACTAGTAAAAGGTTGCATGTGTTTTTCCAGAGGGTTTTAAAATAAATAAAATTTCTGATGGTGCACGTCAGTACACTGAGGTTAGTAAGGATTTTTAGTCCATCCATCATTCAAGAAAGAAATGAATTTCTTTATTGGAGACTGGTTGAACCCATACAGAATGCCAGCATATACTGTAGTAATCAAAAATCCATTGAGCCAGCTCTGGAACAGAAGTCAGATTCTTTCTCTCTTCTTGCAACAGAGCTGCTAAGATTTTTCAAACCACTGTTAAGGAAAAAGGTTTACTTGATAATTCACATCTAAACCATTATTAGTTATTAGTTTATAATGAAATAAAAATAATAGATAAAAGAGACAAGTAATCTGGTTTTGAAATTTCTGCCTTTCTATTTTTTAATTTATAAACTGTCCTTACACACTTTCAGTTCACCAAACTGATCCAAGGCTGAATAAAGACAGGACCTACATGAAGACTTTCTGCCCCTTTCTGCCCTGGACGTTATTCTGGATTATACTCTGGAATAGGGATTTGCTAGCTGCATTTTAGTGCAGCATACGGCTGACCCGCCTGAGGCATGATGTCCCTACTCCAGGATATAAACTGGAACAAGTCTCAGTACAGAAAGGGGCTCTGATTTAAGAAGACTTGATAACTAAACCAGTAAGCATAACTAAAGCATACAGGTTTTTAGTAAGGGTGTGCAAACAGTTTGAAAGTTAAAACATTGAAATGCAAAATGGAATCATAGCTTATAGTGGGGGTCTCTTTTCAGCTTAAAACAAAGTTTGGCCTGTTCTGATATTTTTGTTCCAGCATTTTGAACACCATTTCCCTTTAAAGAACCTTTCCTCAACCCAATGGAACTTTTAAAAATGATTTTTTTTTTAATCTACCTGATTGCCCATAACGGCCCACCTCCCTACCTGCTTTGATGTGCCATAGAGATACCCAAGGGAAAAAGAGATGCTTTGAGTTTCCCTATAGTTCTCTACAAACAGAATATTGAAAATGTTTCAGGTTTTGTTTTATTGGAACAGCCAGGTTTGGTTACTTCCAACAAAAAGGAGTACGCGATCTGTGTTTCCCTTGTTTTTAGCACTGTAGGAAGAAAATTACTTTGGTAACTTCGACAAATGATTTATAATTACCGTATATTCCGGTGTATAAGATGACCGGGCATACGTATAAGACGACCCCCAACTTTTCCAGTTAAAATATAGAGTTTGGGATATACTCACCGTATAAGAAGACGACACCCGGCGTATAAGACGACACCTGACTTTTGAGAAGATCTTCATGGGTTAAAAAGTAGACTTATACGCCAGAATATACAGTACTTCTTGTACATATAGTAATAATATTAAGTGGTTCCCACATACATGCATGTACTTCAAAACCATGTTATGCCCAGCCTATCAATGTAAGTAAATGCCGCTGCAGAGGAAGCTGAGAGTAAGACTAATTCCAGACTTCCTGGGGAGGTGGCTCCTAGTATCCTTGCTGGTTTGGGATATTGCCCACTGTAGAATTGCCCTAACAATAAGTCAGTGTGCTACAGATGGGGCCCATTATATAGCAGTTCAAGTCAATAACTCCTCAAATTTATCAAATCTCATTGTTGAAATTTTCTGGGATTTTATTAAACAAGAGAAGTCACATCCTACGTGCTATGTAAAAGCAAAACTATAATCATCTGCACCCAAACATAATGTAAAATCCAAGATTATTGTGGGGGTAAGTTGGTATTGCATATGTATTGTTTTGATATGAGGATGCAGCTGTACAATGATCTAAGTCTAAACTTAGTCTAAACATGGGTAGACCAATACAGAATATACTCTGAAGTCTTATGTTCACTGTGTATCTACTCAATAAAGAAAAAGCCTCCCTGTTTTGGAACAAAAGAACTTTGTCCAGATTTTTCCTGGCTGTAACCTGACAGAAGGAATTGACTAATGTGCTCTTCCAGTCTGACTTCTGCTACCTAAACCTTGACAGTTGAAAGGAATAATCCTGTTCACTAGTGATGGGCAGTTACTACTTCTGAATGCTAGTATAATTCTTTTCTTCCTTCATTTCTTTTTAAAAGCTGATGCCCGTTTCTAGTCACAAAAGGAAGAAAAAGGTAGTATGTCTGCATAAGAAAGTATTATCTTCAGAAGACAGGAGAGTAAATGAATACATGATGAGTTTCCCTAAGGCAACTTCACTGACTAACGGACAGGGCTATCTGGTGGCATTTCATTAATTAGATCATGTTCAATTAGAAATAAGTTGTACTACTGCTACAATAAAAACCCCATTAGTAGAGATAAAAAAAGGTTTTCCTGGGAATTTGTATAAATGATACTTATGGCCCTGTTCTACTGAATTTCTTCTTTCTGTAACATGATGACAGTAATGAATCATTTCTAACACATACCCACACATACTCTCTCACACAGGATGACTTACAGATAAGACAAGACCTTCATTTAAAAGATACTTTGAACCACGCGCTGTGAACTAAAACATAGATTGGGGCTTCATCTCCCATCTACACACACCTAGCATGGAGTAGATGACCCAGGGGCATGGGTGAGTGGTCCACACTTTGCACCATCCCAGAGTGCTGAGGGAATGCTTGTCATGTGTCCTTCCCTGACATGCACAGAGACAGCTCTGGGGATGAGAAGAAGAAAGCAAGACCAGCCATAGCACTGCTGCTGCCACCAGGGTCCAGCAGTTCTAACCCAAAAGAAGCCCCTTTTGAAACATTTCAAGCCAGGCCCAGGGATGCCATTTGCCAGGGTCCCAGCCTTGACTTTTTGTACGGCTGATTAGGCAAGATGAGAAAGGGGACTATGAACCTTCCTTCCATATAATAATATGGCATGTGGAAGGATCTGCTCACTTCTGATACACTTTGTCCATATAGGATGTACCATAACCCAGATCAAGATCACTGGTAGACCTTGATACTGAGGTCTGCCAGTGGACCAGCACAGCCTGGGTCTATAGCACAGAGGAATGCAGAAGGAATGCCTCCTTATTCCTGACTACAGGGGTCCCATTTTGGTGTTGCACCAAACTACAGTACTGAAAGCAGTTTCTCCAAGACTAGGAGCTGTGAAGTTCATGCAAGATGGTGACAGCCCTGTTCCAGACCTTGGCTCTTTCTGCACTGGGTCTTATTCCAAATTATATTCTGAAATAGAGGTATGCAGTCTGCCCGCTACTGCAGAATCTGGCAGGCCCTAGGTGGTGCCTGCCATAGTCTCTATCAATATGTGGATAGCATGTTCCTATTCTGGAATATAAAACAGAATAAGACCCAGTGCAGAAACGACCAAGGTCTGTCCATGATCCAAACCAGTAGGCCTCACTGGTTTGGATAATGGCCTTTCAGTGCTTAACAAAAAAGCCAAATCTCTCTTGCCCTGCAAACAACATATCTGCAGACAGCATATGCTCATATAGAAGACTGAGAAGTATGGGGTTTGGTTGGTTGAGAAAAGAAAGAGGAGTTTCAGAAGCCATGCCTCTGAGGAAAGTCCCTAACTTATCCCAGCTGT
Organism: Aspidoscelis tigris stejnegeri; assembly: GCA_023333525.1. Classification (NCBI taxonomy): domain Eukaryota; kingdom Metazoa; phylum Chordata; class Lepidosauria; order Squamata; family Teiidae; genus Aspidoscelis; species Aspidoscelis tigris. Next base: position 80,044,210 of record JALMGA010000002.1, on the reverse strand, counting down.
GAAACAGGAATAGGGTGCGGGCTGTTTGCTTTTAAGCCACAGTGCTGACTGTCTGTAGCTGACAGATGGTCAGCTACTGGGCTTGTCACCCTGAGCTTCTGTTTTGTCCAGTTTTGCCCCCTGGTTTTGGCATGTCTGATTTCTGAGATACTTAATCCTATGGACTTTTCACTTATGTAAGGTGGTTTTGACCTAACTTTGCCTACTCTGTGTGTGCAAGCTTCTTCTGATAAAGCAGCTGCCTTTTAGCTAATTGGTCTCAGTTTCTTGGCAAGCAGAGCAACAATACAAAGTTGGTGCAATAGAATGCTGCCTGCTGTAGCCGAAATCTCAAACCAGAAATGCAAGTAGAAGTCTTATTCACTTGCAGCTGCCTTCTCAACTGTGCAGTCAGTTCCTGGCCACGACACACTTCTAAAAGAAGGCAAGGAAGGGACTCCACCAGTAAGGGAAACCCACAGCGGTTGGAAAACTGCCACCTGAACGGTAACTCTGGTTGCAGCCCTCAGATGTCTCTGAACTAGAATTCCCATTTACTCCATGTCAGCCTCAGAAGGCTGCAGTTTGATAGCCCCACATATTAGGAGAGGGAAGGAAAACCTTGCCTGGCACCAGACGTTATCACAGTAACAAGATATTCTGGAGAAAAGCCCTTCCAGAATTATCACAGACAGCATGAGGCTGGCACTGTCTGTGTGTAGTATCATTGACATGCGTATCCAGGTATTTCGATGGCATGAAATGCCTGGAAGTGACCAACTGCCACCACTGCACATGCACAAATTTCTTTTCAGCCCCAGAATAAGCCTGGAGGCCATGGCCATGATGTTGTCTCTTTCTAGAAGGTAAGTGATAGGGCCATTTTGGGAAAACCTGCTACTGAAGTCAGGCTTCCCTGAAACAGGCTATAGCAGGATTTAGGGAGGATAGATGTGGCAATCCCACCACAGGGCTTGTCACCCTGAGCTTCTGTTTTGTCCAGTTTTGCCTCCTGGTTTTGGCATGTGGTTAGGGAGCCGGACTCTTATTTGGGAATACTGGGTTTGATTCTGCCCTCCACCATGAAGCCAGCTGGGTGACCTTGGGCTAGTCACAGCTCTCTTCTGAGCTCTCACAGCCCCACATATCTCATAGGGTGGCTGGTGTAGAGAGACTTTGAGTCACCTTAAATGGGTGAGAGTCTGAGACTCTGACTCTTTAAACAAAAACTGAAAGGGCGATATTTCCTTTCTGAAGTTACTTTCTCTTATGTAATTAGCAAGTGGAAATTCCCAACCACTTATTCTTGTCTGTAACAATGTGGCTTTACAAAATGGATAAGTCCCCTCAAATATTGTATTTGCTTGTTGGCAGTCTGAACAAATCCTGCAATCTAAAATTCCATTGGTTTTGAAAGCCAGCCATAGAAGGGAGCTTTAAATGTTGTCAGGAGACGATTTTCTCTGCCATTTAATAGTTTGACCTGGAAATGTGCCCAAATCAATAGAGTTTAATAGGATGGAAAACTTCCAGAGCTTCCATCCTGCCATTGTAAATTATGCCAGGTTTTTGCTTTCTTACATTCAAGGAGATAAATAACATGGCATTATCAATTTTCAGAATCATGATCAAAAAGTGGGGTACAGGTTAATAGTAGCAGTAGTGGTAGTATTAGTCATAACCATAACAATGACCATAATTATCATCATAATTATAGACATTAAAAGAAACCCCTCCTGCATTCAATTTTGCCAGCATCACACAAATTATTTCCAGGACATACTCTTTAAAATAAGTCATTTTTTACTGAATGCAGAATAGCTTCATAAAACTTGTGTGCATGTTTCATTTTTTTATATTCATGTCACTGCTGGAGAATAGTGGAGTTAATAAACAATGATGTATTTTCTTCTCTCTTTTTGGTTTGATTTCCTTTATTCTGGCATGAGTTACCTCCTCTGAACAATGAAAGCCTACTTTTTTTAAAAAAAACCTGATACTGCACTCATCAGTTTTCATGCTATAGTTTTTAAAGGGGGTAATTGGTGTACCTAATTATTTTCATAGCAGGATTCATCACATTAGCAGTAACTCACTTTAATAGAACATGCTAGCTTGGTATGACAAAAATATTACAAGTGCTGAGTTATGACTAAAATAAATAAATAAATTGATACAAAAGGTAGATCAGACTGACTCTGAATGTTACAGCCGTCAAGACTCCTAGGCCATAGTCACACCTTGCTGAAAAAAATCTATCAGGACTCAAACTGCACTAACTCCGACTGCACCCAAAACCTGATAATCCTTCCTGAGTTCATCAGTTGGGATCCCTATGCTCACACCTTTCTGTACTCCTTTACAAGACATTTTTAAATCTCCACCCATCTCCTGTGCTCTCTGATAAGATAAAAGTTCTGTGACTCAACAGCGTGTAATCACACATTGGGTGAAAGGGAAGACAAACTCATGCATTATCCACCCATTATAATATGGTTCAGCTCTCTTTAGTTCTCTTTCCTTGGCAACACCTCTTGTTAAGTCTTAAATAGAAAGTGAAGCCTTAGGTCAGGGCAGCTCATAGCTAAAACAGTGGCGTGGCTTACCAAACTGAGCGAGGAGGGGAGTAAGTTAGCCCAGGAGAGCATCCAATCAAAGACAGTATTTGTCGGGAGGCAAGTTTAAAAGGCAATGACAGAAAGGGATAGGTATTCTAAGTCTTGTGATTGTTATGCTGTGAAAGGTATAACACTGGGGTGAAGGTGTGGACAAGATTAGAATCAGGTTCTTAGGCCTGTGAGGATAGACAGGGAGGATCCTGAACATAGCTGTAGGGCTAGGGAGAGAAAGAGTTAAAGAAGCAACGATCTGTTTATTATTATTATCAAACCTCAAGTGTAAATCAATAAAGAAGTATTCTTGTTTTGTTTAAAGAGCACTGGACTAGTATTGTGTGTAACAGAAGCGGAGAAGCGTAAGAAAAGGGGCTCTGTCTCTTTAAAGAGTGAAAGCTGAAAAGATCATGCCTCTAATGGCAGTTGGCAGGAATTTCACAGTAAATAGACTGGGAAACGGAAGACAAAGTGAACAGCGTAGTTGGGGGTTGATTATAGACACCGGGAAGCAGCTTTGGGGTTTTATTTATAAAAAAATGAGACTGAGAGCAGTGGGTGCTGGGCTGAGGGTAATTAACCCTTGGCTAGCTGTCAGATTTCCCAATCACACTCAAAAAATGAAAGTGGATTAACACTAGGGATGTGTGCAAATGGTTTTTTAAAATTCAATTCATATCAAATTGAATGTAAAAAAAATAGTGTTCATTCAAATAGATCCCCTTCAAATGTGGTAGGATTCTATTCGATATGAATTTATTTATGTTAATTCATATGAATATCAGATACAAATGCATATTATACTGTATCTGATATGTATCCAATACATATCCTGTAACATATCTGCTCTGAAAGCATCAGATCCGCCCTGAATCTACTTTGAACCCACTCTCAAACCATGCTGAATTCACTCTGGATCCATTGCAGATGTGACTGGTACAGCTGCTTTCCCACTTCCCCGTTTCAAGAATAAGAACATAAGAACATAAGAGAAACCTTGCTGGATCAGGCCACAGCCCATCTAGTCCAACATCCCATCGCACACAGTGGCCCACCAAACAAACAAACCTTCTCCTGCTCTCGAATCCCAGCAGATGGCCTTAGAAGCGCCCTGTTTCCCCACCCCCCCAGCCTGAAAGATGCACTTAGGCATTCATTCTAATAGCCATTGATACATCTGTCGTCCATAAACTTCCCTTCCTCTTTTATCCGAGGACTCTTTATACTGGGGAAAAAAAACACCTGTGGCTGTATTTGCTCTTAGTGACTTCCTTTGGACAGGGACAGCTATTCCATCCTGAGATTAACAACCTTGTACAAGCTGAGATGGTTGCTTCAGGCACATGGCAAGCCTGTCTGCACTGGGACCACATGTCTTGCCAATGCCAGTTTTTGTGCTGGCTTTGAACCCCATGCCAATTTCAGAGCCAGTGCAAAGAGCCTCTGAATGCTTCTGAGGACCTGGGGCATATGTGTCATTTTGGTGGCACACTCTGTCGTGTTGCCAAAATGGGCCTGAGTAGCATACAGTACCATGGAGACATGCTGCCCCATGTCTCTGTGGTCTGGTATGCCACCCTTAGCATACCAGTAGACTTCAATGTCAAGGTCTACTACTACACCTAAATAGGACAACATTTTGGGCCTCCTAGGCCAGTCTAGGCTCAGTCCTGTACTGACAGAGAGTACTAGGAGGAGGCAGGCCTTCCATAATCCGCACTAGTGTGTGGAAAGGAGGCCTCTAGACTATTTCTATTCAGAGGACAGCATCCTGTGTGGAAAAGACCTGTGCTCCTTATACTTATGCTAAGACTTTTTCATCCCACACATTCTACCATTCTCTGTTTTCTCTGACAACACTCCTAATGTTCTGGAGTTGTATCAATTCTATAGATAGAACCGTGATGGTCTTTTTGAAGTAAAGCATTTGATTTATTGTTATTTCCTTTGTTTGTTTGTTTTTAAAAAAACTACAGTCAATACTTTGAAATATTGAGGGCTACATCCTCATAAAATCTACAGCTTGTCATATTGAGAATTCTTATCTGGCATGAGAGTCACTGCTGTTCATCCAAAATGGCAACATATCATTAAAGGTGCTGTTATATCCCACAGGCAGCTGTTTTATAAGACATCAACAACAAATTATTCCTGCTACCCAGGATTCTTCATCTTAGGAAGACAAGAACATAGACAAAACCTAAGAGCTTTTAAAGGTAGTGGTGAGTGTTGCTCATATAGCAACGAGCCAAACTAAGAGTGTTCTTGAACATTACCATTCAATGATGTGGAATTCAAGGTGGCTTCCAGGTTAACTTGACATGCTAATACCCTTTTGGAATTTGCATACATTTTGAAATTATAGCACAAAGGTACAAACTGAACAACGAAAAATCTGTTTGGACAACTTGATTCAGAAATTTATTAGTTACAATGCTTAGAACAAGTGATAATTTTAGCAAGCACAGAAGAACGTGCAAGAAAAGAACTAAGCAAAAATAAAATAAAATAAAATCCACACCCCATGCTTTTTATAGGATGTTTTTCCACTGCAGCCCTAAGAAGATCCGGATCTAAGAAATGAGTACATTCCTTAATCCGGATCCAGTAGATCCGGATTAAGGGAACCACCCAATGTGTTTACACAGGAGGCTAACCCCCCTGCCGTGGAAATACCTTTGCACCCATGTGGGGAATCTGGATCAACCCCCAAGGGGTCGGTCCGTCACCCCAGGTGTCTCTGGTGAAAGGGGGGGTGCAATCTCCAAAGTCCCAGCTTCGGTGTGATTTTGGAGTGATTTCGAAATCATTTCGAAATGATTCCAAAGTCCCTCCGAAGAGATTGCCACAGACTTCAGAAAGGCTCCGAAGCTGTCAGCGCGGTCCGTGTGCTATTAGCGCAGACTGCGCGGACTCCCCTCCGAAGTCCCTCCGGAGAAATCAGCAGAGACTTCGAAGCCACTCCGGAGTCCCTTCGGAGCGGCTCCAAAGTCTGCGCTGATCTCTTTGGAGAGACCGGCAGAGAGACTCCAAAGTCCCTCTGAAGCGATCGGTAGTTCCAAAGAGATCAGCGCAGACTTCGGAGCTGCTCTGAAGGGACTCTGGAGCAGCTTCAAAGTCTCTGCTGATCTCTTCAGAGGGATTTCGGAGTCACTTTGGAATGATTTCAAAATCACTCCAAAGCTGGGACTTCGGGGCTTCCCCCCCCCCATGGGTGCATCCCCTCCCCCTAGCCTCCTCTAGACCCCATTGGCTGTTTCTTGTGGAAACAGGCTCCCTTTAATCTGGATTTTTTCAGTGATCTGTGATTTTTATTATATTAGTGAGGAAGAACAAAGAGAATTATTTCCTGAATTTAAAATGGATATTAAAATTGAATTCACTGGAACTGCTAAAAGAGTTCCTGGTGGTTATGAGGTCTGTCGTAAAACTTCACTTTTAAGGGAATATCTCTTCACAAACTTATAAAGCCATATTATTATATACAGAGCTTTTGCTGTCATCTTTGGCTTTAATCCAATATGAACCACTTAAATGCACAAGTTAAAAGCCTTCATTATTAAACCACAGAATCTACTATTAGCTTTCCTTGATATGTTAGATTTATTAAGATAGTATATTTTATAATGGATCAATTAATTAATTATTTTAAAAGTTGGCAGTTCAGTAGACCGGGGGGGGGGGGGGATGGGACAAAATGATATTTTGGACACTACCAGCTGCTATATGTTTCAGAAGACATTTAGTTTGAAAAGCAAAATCTGACACTTTGGTTTGAAGCTTATTAAGTACAAGAAAGTTTCTTAATACAGCACAGAATAGGGGTGTGCATGAATGCAATTTTTGGATTTGATTCAAATATTCAAATTCGAACAAATAGAGAAAAAAAAATTCAAATTTGAACCCAATTATGCATATGCATCCTTTTTATTCCATATGCATCCCATTTTCATCCCGTACATATCTGTACAAATGCATATGGAAACAAATAAATGCATATGAATACGTATGTAATGCTTATGTATCCGTATGCATACGAACGTCCAAATAACTTTTACAAATGATTCAAAACATTCAAAATTCATTTAAATGTTAAAAAACGAATGTATGTGTGTGCATCAGTGTCATTGCCATGACAATTCTGACACTCTGCACATGTGCAGTCGCAATCACCTCTAACGGTCATTTGAGGTGCCAGTGTGCTCAGACAATCCTGGAGCACTGGAAGAAGTGTGAATGGCTGCTGCTTGGACGCACCAGGTCAGTAATTGGGTAAGATGTGAATAGGCCTCTAGTCTTAGAATGGAAAGTTGACAAATACTACTTGGAAAATATGTTCTTTTAATGATTAATTTTGTGATTTCCTCACAAATGATATTTTAAAGTTTTTCTGCATCTAGATAATTGTATGGAGTATTCCAAAATCACAAACAAAACCTAGATAAACTTGGGACATTTTATAGATAATTAAACATCAAGACATACACCTTTCTAGTCAACTTGAAAATGAACGACTTGATAAATAAAGTATTGTGTAGTTCTTAAAAATGAAGTTATTTATGCTTGCGCTGAAATACTCCAAAGAACATCTTTAAGTGAAATTGTGGTAAGACAACGTGTCATACTGAAACATTAAAGAAGGCTTGTTAGTTATGGACATGTCATATATATAGTGTGACATTCACGCTTTCAAAGTAGGAACCATAAGAAGTTATGTCCTCTTTTAAAATATTTTAACTATTATTTTAAATGAGATTAAAAATCAGCCTTGAAAAATCCTAGGGAGTTCAAATATAAATTAATAAATAAGAAAGAAAGAAATCCTAGGGAGTTCTGTAAACTTACTGCACAACTTAGAGCTACTGCTGGTTTTATGCTACTTAATACAACTCAAAGGACACGAAAAAAGAGAATGACTAAAGTTTTAGTGCCACCTAAGACTTTCTTTGTACACAATAGGAATTGTGTACTTCCGAGCAGAAAAATATAGGCTTGCACTGCAGGACATTTGTCCTTTAAAGCACTCCAAAAATACTTTAGAAATACTGTTAACACAAAACATTCAAGCACACTGCTTTGTTAGAAGGCAAAAATGTGTCACAGAAGGAGAAGGAATAGGAGGAGGAAAAATGAAGCTTTCTGATAAAATAAACATAGCATGGCATACATCTTTCCAGAAAGAATAACATTTATGCAGCAACAAAGGGTAAATATTTATAATGATGTTATTTGCTGTGAAACGAGAGCATAATAAGATTAAAAACATATAAGTAAAATTAACCGGGGCGGGGGGGATGTTTGGAAACATACAAGTTCCTAATTTTAAAACCAAGTAGAAGTTATTCTGGACACCCTGAATTCTTTATCCAAAAAATTTCAAGGCAATTTGACAACTGAATTCTTTTTAATGTCTGGGGGAATCCTAGGTTGCCGATATGGATGCAGCCAGAAGTAGAATTCTGGGATGCTTGTTATTGTAGCCACATAATAAAAATATTCATAAATACATTATTTTTTTAAAAAATGCCTGCTTAGTACAGGTCACAGTTGAACCCATAGGTTCTTTCTCTTTGTATGTGCATTATTTTTTTTCATATCTGCTGCTACTAGAATTTGCAGTAATGACACTAGTGTGAAAAACCAATTTGCCAGCAGCCCTGCTGCTTCTTAACCACCACTTGTGAAATTCAAGACAACAGAGGAAAGGGAAGACCAATAAAGCAGGGTACTTGTCCCACTGCTGGCTTCATCTGGAATGGCAGCAGATGTCTGCCTGTTTCTTGGAGTGTAAGGGGTAGCTGCATTAAATGCTTATGCTTAAGGAGAATAAACTAAAACCAAAGATGCCCTTGAGTCATGCTTGATACCTGGCAACTATGTGAATACATCCATGCAGGTTTTTGGCCATAATGCAGAAGGGTTTTTCCAATGCCTTCTTCCTCAAAATGTTGCAGATTGAACTGCACATTTTCAACATGCAAAGGGGATGATCTTCCTGGTAGGGTTGCTGCTACCACCATCAAACTGTGGTAAATACATGGGCATCTCCATGAAGGTTTCCTGGCACAAATATAGAATTGCTTTGCCATTTCCTTCATCTTGGGAACTGCTGAGATTGATCCTTTAATCTTCTGCTTTCAGGTTGCTGCTTTATCAAAGAGAATTTCTGTCCTAACAGAAAAGGTTGTATTCCCCACTTTTTTATTTAACAACAGAGGCGCAGTATTTGGTTACTAAATTGTTTAGATCAATAAACTAAAAAGATTGGGCATCCATTTGTTTCCTTCCTTTGCTCTCCTAGTGCAAATATTCCCAAGAATTAAGAAATCTCCCAATAGTATAGTGTGTAGTGTGTAGCACAGCAATATCCTGATAGTATAGTATTCATAGGACACCATACATTAGTGAACTATGCAAGCCTTTCTGCACTCACCTGCTAAAATGCTTTCGTCTGCTCACAAATCAGGCCTGAACATACCTTTCTGCTGCCAGAAACACCCAGGAGTGGGATAACCCCTCCCTGGAGTGATCCAGCTGTGTACTGATCACGAACAGCTTGAGCTGAACATGGCAGCCTCCACACAATCTTCCAGTGATCATGGCTGCCTGGGTGTGGCTGTGCAGTTATGCACAGGTGCCAGATTATCATGGCAACATCTGATTGCTCACAGGATGCTGGTTGCTTTGGTGATCTGGGCAGCCCTGGGCTGGTCATTCATACAACAAGTGCTGCTGGTCAGGTACAAGGCTAGTTTAATGCTTGTAGGGCAAATGGTGGCAACAGCACTGCACCCTTACCAGCCTGGTATAGTATTGTTATACTATTCCACACCAATAAATGCAAAAAGGTCCTATGTATCAATTCATCCCATGTTGTTTGTTACACTCTCTGGACTTGATGGGAGTTATCAGCAACATCTGGAAGGACACCTGTTGTCTGCCCATGGAACTGCATTATGATGATAGAATCAGGAAGTCCATCTGCAATATTGTCATTGCTCCTGACCTTTGGACAACAGACTTTACAAGCATATTCTTGCTATTCTCCTTCCTTGAAGTTTGAAGCACATTTCAACTAGTAATTATAAAATCAAATACTATAGACATACTACAAGCACAGAATAAGAAGAAGTGATCAGCAGCTAGCCTGGATAGCTTTAAGAAACAGACAAACTCATGGAGGACAGGTGTATCAGTGCATAGATGCCTTGATACTCCATTCAGGTTGAAGAAACACGCAGGATGCAGGTAGTTGAGAGCTAGTGAAGATTTTGCCTTTGTCTTCTGCTTGAGAATGCCCACAAGAAATTAGTGGGTCAGTGTGAGAAAACAGAGTGCTGGACTAGATGGGCTGTAGCCTGATGCTCTTATTTTCTTAATATTTCAGGGTCCAGTCAGGTTGTCTTGAAGAATGAATGCACTATTGCCTCTCTGAGGTGGTAACAGCAATCAGCCTGGGTAACTTTAAGAACGGATTCAATAAATGCATGGAGGACAGGTATATCAATAGCTACTAGAATGGATGCCTAGGTACTTTCTCCAGGTTGAAGAGACAGGCAGGATGTCCCTCAAGGCCATCTGCAGGGAGTTAAGAACAGATGAAGGTTTTGCCTTTGTCTTCTGCTTGAGAATGCCCAGAAGCAATTGGCAGGTCATTGGACTGTGGCCCAATCCAGCAGGACTCCTCTTATATTCTTAGGATCCAGCTGGGATCCTCTTATGCTCCTTGTGTGAATCCACCAAATGCAAAATCCTGCTACCTAATGTGGAATCCCCATCACAGTGAGGCTTGGCATAGCATTCCATTCTGCTATTCAAGATTATAGTCTAGAAAGGTTTTATTTAGTAACAAACAAGTCAACTGAGAGGAAGGAAAAAGGAAAGACCGGTGGTCCAGCGAGTCCATCTTTGGATACAATATTTGATCTTGTGCTTTTAAAGAAATTCCTTTAAATCCATCCTGAAATAAACCTATAAAATTATTGATGTCTGAAAGCGAAGAGAGTTCATGCTTTAAGATAATGCCACTATGGAAAGCACAAATAACAGCAAAAGATGCTTTCTCCTGAAAATGAATGGAAATGTAATCAATTTTTTAGTATTCACACAACCTTCATCTTCCCAATATTTTGGGTCAGACAATATCCAAAAACAGCTCTGATAAGTATTTTTTACTTTCTCCCTCAGTTTACAGTGCAGGGTTACGTGCAGAGCTCTTTTCAGTATCTTATTTCCTCTGTCCCTGACAGACAGAAGATTTATTTTTGCTGTCGAGTTATTAGCAGCCGTATCCCCCACCCCAAACTACTCTACCAGACTAATAAGTAGTATATAAGAACAGAAGCAGAGATAAAAGACTGTGAGAGCTTTCCATTAGTCTCCAGTAATTTTGCTCCATTAAGTACTCCTTGGAATTATGCTTTTTCCTCCCCCCCCCCGCTCTTCCTCTTCCTCATTTTTTTGTATTTTTTTCTTCCATTCTGATAAATAACAGAACAATCTAGATAAAATGCTCTTGACTGGGAAGCAGCATAGAAGCTTCAAAATGGAGGAGATGCCATAAACTACTCAAATAAAGAAAAATGGTGCTGATCCTGATTTAGAACAAGATCCGCTTTGGGGAAGAGATTTGGAAGAGATGTTAGGGGTTGAGGTTTAGGCAAAATTTCCTTGAAACATGCCTATGCATCAGGAAAGAGATTTCAGGGTTTCATCTCTTCTTACACCTGAATCCGAAGCTGAAAACTGCATCTGACAGATTCCTTAGGGCCTAAGAAGGAGACAGTACTCTCCAAGTTGAACACATCTGGTAAACTTGCAGCTTTTCTCAATGATCATCGCACGCTATTAGAACAAATATTTATTGAACTAAAAGAAGATCCACTGCTACTGTAGGCATCTATTAGCATTTGGTATTTTGGCTATCTCTCCACCTAATCCTTTGAGGAATCCCAACAACTAACATGTCCTTCTCACCATCCTGCCCAGACTGGTAGGAAGATTCAAATGTTTGTCATACTGTGCAGTGAGTGTTCTCTTGCCAGCATTAAGGTAAGTGCACAGTAGCAATGGGATAATGCATTGCCACTACGATCCATCGATTGTGGTGTGTGACACCCCCCATCAAGACTGTGCATTCTGCTACCCAGTACTAACATGTCTGGATGCACCCACTGTAAAAGTTCAGGTACCTTTCAGGACACAGGTGAGCTAATATATTTTGCCTCAAAGTAGGTAGCTTTAGCAGCATGGTTGGAATGAAGAACTCATATTCACAAGAGGCACAGATATCAATTTCAGCATCTTCCTATTCAATCTCTGGGCTTTGGATACATCTGTAATTGTCAGGCTGGCAAAGAGAGACCACGAAACTCTTTCTTTAAAAAGATGAACAGTGATTTATTTCAGCTCAGCGTTAGGGCATTTCTTCTTGGGAGCAACTTGGAACAGAAAGCCCAGCATATTTATATATTTCATAGCTGGGCAGGGTTTGGCCTTCAACCAATGAACAATAACTATTTTTCAAAACCCAGTTTAAACTTGGAGTCAAAATGTATCACTCGATCCCAGCAGGGAGTGGGGAGTCAACTGTCACTTCCAAAACAAGAGGCAGATACTATATACATATATACAGAATCGCATAGGTGGCAGAGATCTTACATTCAAATATTATGTCAGGCAGCTAGCCTTCACCCCTTCCCCAAGCCACGTATGGGGGGCGACTGGTGGGGAAGCCCCTTGGTTATCCCTCCACCCCCAGGTGCCCTTAGCGACGTCGGTCGGGAGAAGGAAGGAAGGAAGGCGCCCCTCGCTCTCCCTCCGGCAACCGCAGCCAAAGGAAGACAAGCGGCAGCGGCGGCCCCATCAAATTAATAATAATAATATTAATATTATTATTATTATTAATATTATTATTAATATTATTAATATTAATATTATTCATCTTATTATTAATAATAATAATGAGGACTCTCATCTTATTTCAGCCTTAAGATAAAGATAAGGAAGGGACCATAGGGTGTTTCCTCACTGGCCCTTTAGACCCCATTAGGGACCCATCAGAAACCTATGCGGGACGGACCCTAAAAGATGCTTCCACACAGGAGACACCATTAAGACCGGATGAGGAAGGCCTCTTCCACACAACGGCCTCCCAGTTCTGGCCCTAATGAGGTCTTCAGGGCCCTAAATCCGGATTTCCAGAAGATCTAAAAAATTGGGTCTACAATCCAGTCTTCAGCCTTGAAACTGGATTATAGACCCATGCATCCGCACACTTGCCATGCAGATGAGGTCTTCCGGACAGGCCTGGCAGGAGCAGAACTCCACGTGCAGGTGGTGCAAGTTCTGCCCTGCCACTAACAACTACGGAGGCCTGCATGGCACAGTCTGGAGTGGCGAGGGATGATGATCGTGCATCGTCATCCCACTCCCGATGCAGTGGAGGGGAGATGGAGGGAGCAAGCCTCCGCCCCCCCCCCATGTAGCTCCTCCAGCAAGGGGGCTTTGATGTCAGGCACGGGCAGAGGTTTGCCACCTCTCCCCCCTCCCTAGCCCTGATGGTCCAGCAAAGCAGCTGTCACCGGGGAGGGGGCGTGGTGCCGTCGCTGTAATCGCCACCTTCGCCATGCCCCCTCCCCGATGACAGCTGCTTTGCTGGGCCATCTGCCTCCGCTGCTTGGAGGCACGGTGGAGGTGGCTGTAGCCACCTGAGGGGCGGAGGTGGCTGCAGCCACCCTGAGGGGTGCAGGCAGCGCTAGCATGTCCTTCTGCAGCCTAATCTAGGCCGCAGAAAACATGCTGTGCTTCCGCACAACACCTTTCTGAGCACCCATTCCAAATGGGTGCTAGAGGGCCTGTGCGGAAGCAGAGGGGTCTCCTGAATATCCAGATCTTCAAGATCTGGATGTCCACAAAGACCCCATCTCAAACATCTGGATCTTCAGAGAGAAGATCCAGATGTTTCAGAGCAGTGTGGAAGCACCTATAGATTGGTGCTCTCCCATCATTCATAGACCATCAGTTACTCCAATATGCTTTGTCTAGCAAGTTGGTATAAATAGTGTGCAAATAATAATGCCTGTCTAAGGGGGCGTCTACATGCAATTAAGAAAATGTTAAAAAGCTTCTTTTGCCATGGAGCATCTCCATGCACGGCTTTTCTCTGGGCTTCCAGTGCCAAAAAGGAGGAACATTCATGGAAGAAAGACCCCCCCTTTAAACAAGACTACCTGTGGACTTTTTGGACGCCGCAGGTTTTTCTAGTAGCATTGAGCATGGAGATGCTCCTGGGGAATTGGGGGTGGTGATTGCCACCCGCAGTCCCATCTTTCCTCTTTTCTTCAGCCTTCTTCCTCATTTTCTCTTCAAATAAAATAATCTCTCTCTTTTTGCCTCTCATCCACAGCCAGTATTCAAGATCTATACTGAATGCAAGAAAACATTAGGCGGACGGAGATCTTGTGGAAGCAATTAATTATGTTACTCACAAGAACTCTGAAAAAACACACCCTGGCTCTGCCACTGCTGCTGCCTGCACACACAGCCTTAAACATTCACACATCTCCCAGAACTGCAGCACCTTTCCTTCCCTTCCCTTTCTAAAGGTCATAACCTTTAAAGAGCCAGAATTGCAACATTGTTATCAGGTATGAAGTGGGTGGATTGCTACAGTGTAACCACTGCTGTATGGGGTGGATTTTTTCAGTGAAATCACTGTCTTTGGAAGCAAGCTCTGGATCCCAAAGTAATAAATGTTTCTGAGGGGTTTTGCAGGCAGGGGAGACGGACAGAGAACTTGTGAATACTGATGGTGATTTTTCTTTTAGACTTGTCTTTCTGGTTGTGGCTGCGCAGATCGCAGTCCCTCCCTGTTACTGCGGGCACCCTATCAACCAGAGAGGGGTTAATCTGGCAGGGGAGAAAAAGATGTGGGCCAAGAAAACACACTTTCATGGGGACAGTAGGTGCGTTTTAAACACGCGTTTTGCTGAGCCTCACGGGGATGCTTAATTCAGAATTGAACGGCATTTTTAAAGTCTGCTCCAATAGAGGGACAATAGAGAGACAAAAAAGTACCATGTAGACGCCCCCTAAGCTATTTTTAACCCTCCTTCAAATCAGGAAAGTTTTTTTTAATCGAATGACACTTTCAGACCGTGCCAGAACTAATAGAGAAAACAGATACTGCATATATGGTAGACATTTGGTTGAAAACCTTCCTCAGTACCTCTTGTTCTATGATGATGATGATGATGTAAAAACAGCAGTTACATACAGCAAACGAGATCACTATGCTGGATTTCGTATTATATCACTAGTCGGGCACTTCCCAAGCACCTAGGACTGCGTGATGTATTGGCAAATTATGCGAGCAGACCCCAGTAAAGTGGCTTTTTGTAGTTGGCAGATGGATATTTTGTCAATGCCAATGGTTTTTAGGTGCCTGCTGAGATCTTTTGGCACCGCGCCCAGTGTGCCGAGGATGACTGGGACCACTTTCACTGGTTTTTGCCAGAGTCACTAAAGTTCACTTCTCAGGTCTTCGTATTATTATTATTATTATTATTATTATTATTATTATTATTATTATTATTATTATTATTATTATTATTATTATTATTATTATTATTATTATTATTATTATTATTAGCCTATTTATCCCGCTCTATACCTCAGGGCGGATTACAATTGAAGCCAAATGTAACAATGAACATATTAAAACAATTATTGTCTGAATGTGGGAGAGAAAAAGTTTTGCTCATTTAGCTAAAGGCCAGGGCAAAGAGGTTCTGTCAGCTGTATAAAGGGCCTCCAAAAATATTTTTGTAACAATACTTATATAAGCTGGTACAATTAACTTCTGGATATCATTATTTTCATCTTGTGGTTGAAAACACCTCTCTGTTTCATTCCAGCATGCAGAAGAGAGGGTCCCAAAGACGGAGAGGCCTTGTGCCATACCATTTCAATGGGAAGTGTGGAAAGACCATTAAAAGGTCTCTTATTTGTCTCCTATCCAACCTGTATATTAAGACCTACTGCAGAACCTTGTCTGTAAATGTAATCTGGGGGATGACTGTCCAGAACAGGATCTTTTCAGTGATTGTCTGTATTATGTGAAAGCTGTTGCCTCTTAAAACCAGATACTCCCTGATTCTTGACAGTTTTAAGTTCCTCTTAAAAGCCTTCTTTTCTACATACGCATTTAAGTGCCAAGGCTGTTTTGACCATATATAGCTTTCATTTTTATGATATATTTGTTATATATCTACCTTTGGATTTATCTGAAAGAAAAGCAGATGATTTTTATACACGTATATTTATGCCTTTTCAACTGCAGCATCAATTGTGGCTGCATGAGTCATTACAATCCAAAGACACAAGTTATGATGATATTTCTTACTGAAGGCACTGTAATTCTTTCCCCTGAATATATCACACACTTGCAAGATATTGCTATGTCACTCATTTTGTGAATTCATAAAACTGCTTGGAATTGGTTTCCTTCCTAGGTTAGTCTCAGGTATTTGATGAAGTCTAGTAGTTTAAGAAGGCATCGACCAAAGAGTTTTTATGTCCTTCTTCTTAGGAGACAAAAATACACTGGTGACAATGGTCTTCTGACTCTCTAACTAAATCCTTAATGGCATCTATCCAAAAGTGTTTCTGAGAGGTTTCTTGCAGTGAATCCAGACTCACCTTTATTCTCTCCTTCCTTGAAACACTTTTATTGTTTCCAGTTAAGCATGTCCATAAATTAATATGTATTCAGTTAAGCCACCTCTATGACCTCTAGCAAATGTTGGGTGAGTATGCATTTACCGGTAGTCTGAAATAAATGGTTTTGTAAGAATCTTCAGGCCCTCTTTTATCTGCATCCTGGTGCAGAGAAGCCCCACCAACTGCTAGTTGCTCTGTTTGTATCAGATGGAACATAATTCAGAACAGGAAGCAGCTGAACTGGGTTGTCGGAAGTCCTTGACATTGAGGACTACCAGTGTCCTACTTGCCTGTAAGTCCAGATTACAGATGCATGCAGAAGGTGCCCACCGGGGGACCCATTTAACTGGCTGATAATCTTTGTTCCTAGCTGTCAGAACCACCAGAGGCCAGCTCCAAAACTTGTGCTAGCTTTAGAGCCGGAGTGGGGGCTGTGCACATGGCACTGTTCCAGATCAAGCCTTGCCATGATCCAGATCAGACTTAGTGACCATTAAGACTTAGTGATCATCAGCTTCACACAGCTAAATGCACAAAAGCCTTGGGCTCTTAATTCAGTGGTAATTTTCTCATCTCTCAAAGTTTAGAACTTAATTCAAGTTCTGCAGGAGCTTCTCATCCATACTTAACATGACAAGATTATTATTAAGATACAGTAAGTTTATTTTTAAGGCATACTTCATGTTCTTCCGTGCAAAAGGTTTAATCTGCAAACATGGCTAAAGCTGCGACTTTAGGACTAGCCTTGCCATAATGGTCTGAATGTACATTACATGTGCAAAAATAAATAAAATAAACTCCTGAGTAGTGAAGAGTCAGTAGGTTGGGTTGTTCTGCCACCTTGCTCCCAGAAGTGTCCCCTCCCCCTCTAACTGCCATCAAAGGTTTTTGAACCATCTTGCCTGCTGGGAGAGGGAGGAAGACAGCAGGCCTGGGGATCTTTACCTGTATTTATTGTGATCTTTATTGTGACCTGCCCTGAGATCTTTGGGTATAGGGCCGGATAGAAATTTGAAACAAATCCATGTTAAACCCTGAGTTGCTTAGCCTGACAAGAAATGGCCTAAGCATTTTTCATTTGTTTGCTGTATAAACATCATTATTACATTGACCTATGGTAAGGGATTGTTTTAAAGAAGCAATTTGAACTCTTTAAAGCAGGGTTTCCCAAACTGTGGGTCGGGACCCACCTCTAGGAAATTTAACCGTATTTGAAATAACTTTTTTGATGTAATTATTTAATTAAGTAATAAAAAAATTGTATAAAAACTTTGTTATTTGAAAAGTCTTTTATTCATATTGGTAACAGTTAAATTTCCTAGAGGTGGGTCCTGAGTTGGTAAACTTATATTAGATGGGTCGTAGCCCAGACAACTTTGGGAACCACTGCTTTAAAGTAATATATCTATATCTATATCTATCTATTCCTGTTACTTTGTATCTGAAAATCTGATAATGATAGCCATGAAAAACATATTGAGTTCTGCAGATGAGCTCATAAAAGCAGTATACAAGCCTATTGCTTTATTATCATTCTTTCTAATGTTTTTGTTTATTGTCACATCCTACAATTTTCAGCCAAATATGCGATGAATCCAGATACAGCTGTTTCCTATTTAATGTTAACATAGGTTTAATATGCATGAATAATTACAACTTTTGAGTACCAGTGTAGCTCCATTATCCCATTTTGTTTTAAATGCAAGGTGTATTAAGCTTTCTATCAGGCATCAGATGACAAATTAACATTCAAGTCATGTCACTAAAAGAGCATCATTAATTATGCCTAGTCAGCCACAACAGATATAACAGGTGTCTCTGGTAAGGTCATATAAAGGGCTTTGCATTAAGCCTGAACTGAAGAACTACATGTTTAACACTCTGCATGGATTGTTTTAAAATACTGTGTTATCTTGAAAGTGACTACTATTCCAAAGCAATGGAAATATTTTCATTTAATAACTGTACGATCAGGCTCATCTATGACAAACACAGTCAGTAAAGCACAGTGACCCTGCGACAAACATTCTATTCCTCCCTAGGGGTCTTTGCTTTGACCTTCCGCTATTGTACTGCATCATCATGGAACAGAGAGCCTATGGATTCACAGGAGACTGATGTCTTTGCCAAAAGCAGAAGGAGATTGTGGGAGACAGCTTCTATGCAAAGTCAACAGGGAGAAGTGGACTTTTTTTGCTGAGATACTTCAGTGACTCACGGGAAAAGGAAATAGCATGGCCTTTGAGACTAAAAGGCTATACGTCGATTCTATCAGTGATCCTCCAAAGAACAATTATGCTTGGGATATAAATCTATTATACATGATCTCTATTCCCAACTTTTAGCTACACAGCCATTTCATTATGAAGGATATTTCCAGATTTGCCAAGGAAAAACCTTGCATTTTCACCCTGGCTCCTTCTGTTTCTACTTTCCCCTGCAACCCACTGCTGCTGCTCATAATAAGAGCAGTAAGGCTAAAGCCTCTGAACTTGAGGATTCTGACCCAAAACCACTAATCCTGGCAAGTGTTTGGCAGAGCATAGAGAGTTATTTCTGCCTCCCCATATTGATTTAAACTTATTTCTTATAGTTTAAACATTCTAATTGTACTGTATTTGGAGGTTGAGTGAAACTGTTCCACAGCAATTTTGGGAGAGCCTGTGGTGCTCTTAGTACAGCCTGAGACGCAGCCTCTGCACTTACTTCAATGAGAAGGCTGGAAGGCAGCATTCACATTTATCCTGCTGCAGGTCAAATTTTAGGGAAGTTGGGGGCAGAGATGGGTGTTCACTGGCCTCCATCCCTGATCTGAATTTCCCTGGGAAAGCAGAGTTAAGTGCAAAAAGGCCATACGTTTCACGGTCAGTCACAGATTGAATTATTTATTTATTTAGTAAGATTTTTATCCTGCCCTATATCCAAGGGTCTCCAGGTGGGTAATAACATTTTAAATCAAGCATTATTAAAACAATAACACAGTATGTATTAATCCAATAGCACCTGCAAGTGGGAAGAGAAAAGTGTATCCCCATTTAACCAAAGGCCAGGTCAAAGAGGTGTGTCTTCTGAAATGTGTACAATGGAGGTGATAGACGGACCTTCACTGTACACATTGGCTGCATCCACACAGCATGCCTTAATTCGGTTTAACGAAACCGAAATAATTGAACCGGAACGAAACTGTCTCCACGGCCAGTGCAGAAACACCCAGAGATTCAGTTAGCTAATGATAATTCCACAGTATAAAATTTACTACATTGTCTCTACTATTGTAGTATGTTTATTTATATCTCTATCCTGCCCTATACCCAAAGGCCCTATAACATTATAGGAATGTTATTATACAAGAATTAAAGGATCTCTGAGGTAAAAGTGCTTAAATAATCAGGCATCTTCCAGAATAATGTGTAGATAGAAAGTTACTCATCCATTGCTTCCTTAATTTTGATATGATGAAATTCTCAAACTTGAACACATACAAGCAGGGGCTGCACACAGGTTTGCACGTGCCTGTGAATCCACCCTTCCTTATAAAACACACATTTTCATTGAAACACATTTGAAATGCAAATTCTTATGAGATGTATTAAGAATTATGGGTTTAACACCTGTTATCGGAATTATGGGATCACAGCATTTAATGGAATTCTTCTCCCAAACACACCTGCTCAGATGCTTTCTTCCTTCTAAGCACTTTGCTCTAAGTATCATCTGACAGAAGTGTGGAGGAAGCTAGTAGCCAGAGGAATATGTTGGCTTCCTCATCATCATGTTGGGGAAGCTTTTGGAAAATACCAATTTTATGAGACTAATTACTTGCACGATCACGAAATATTCTTTTTTTGTAATTGTTATTAGATGTGATAGTGCTGATTTTTTTGGGGGGAGGGGAAAGACTCTGTAGCAACTTGTTTTATGTTTGCCTTATGAAAAACAATGAGCACATTTAAGAATAAATTCAATCATAAAAAATTCAGTACAGAAGAGACAAATGGAAAACAGGTGACCAGCTCTCAAAGTTTTACTGGTATGCACATTCTGGTGTAGAGATATGAGAACATCACTAGAACAGTGCAGAATAGGCTCTTTTCACATTTCCTTCCTTTGAAAGATGGCAAACTATTATCTAGATGTGATGTTACAACATTTACAGACCTTTCTGTCACCTTGCCAAAAGGCAACTTATATATTATCTTTAAGTAAAATCTTCCAGCAGCCATTTACAGCAGCTAAGGAAAAAGAGGCTTGAGTTTATGTTTTTCATTAATGCACTTGGCAAGAAAAGGTGAAGCACATTAAGCAGCTTTGCTAATGGAGCAAAGCTGAAAGGCCCAATTAGAATGAGAAAATATTGAAAATATTAAGGTGAAAACAGATTTTTTCTTAAAAAAAACAGGACTGCATTCCACAGCAATGAAATTCAATAAATATAAAAGACAATTTTTATATTTACATTCCTTCAGATTCTGCATTCAATTGTATTATCAGCAAACTTGGAAATGAGTGATCTTTCATCTAGATCAGTGATGGTGAACCTTTTGAGCTCGCTGTGTCAAAATTTGCAAGAAAACCTAGCTTAACTCGGGTGCTGTGTCACATCTAGAAATATCCATAATTTTGCGATATTTGTGGCTCTAGTAAAAAAGTTATATTTTTGATGTATGTATTTTCTTAAAAGCAAAAACAAATAATTCTTTACATTAGTGACTTTTGTTGCTAAATCTTCAATTGAAAGTTGGTATTTTGTACACTTCAAGAACAAGCAAGCACTACACGCCCAGGTGCCAGGGTGACCAGGTGTGTCACCCAAAAGGGCTTGGTGTGTCACTTGTGACACGCGTGTCATAGGTTGGCCATCACCGATCTAGATCTTTCCTATTTCAGAATCTATTGTCCTTCCCCTCTCTCTGTACAGAATAGGTTCAAGGTGTTCTTCAAACAGTGGGGCTTTCTGCACAGGCTGTGTCATGATCCAAACAGTGGGTCTGGACCAGCAAGACCTGCTGGCCCAGATCAGAGGATGATGTGGTCTGGAACAATGCTATCTGCACAAAGACACTGGTCCAGACCAGCACCTATACCAGCCTCAAAGCTCACTCAAACTTCATAGCTGGCCTCCAAGGGTGTCAAAGGGCTAGGAATGAAAGTACCTAGCCTCAGAGTCACTGGGAAGCCATTCTGACAGGGTATGCTGCCAAAATGAGTTCCTCATTAGTCTAGAAAATGGAGGTGTGGCTTCTGCATGCCTTGATGTTCCAGACCAGCCCAAGTTTGATGTTGAGAACTACTTAATTCTCTGTGGATGGAGCTTACTAGCAGTGGGCAGGGCCTCCCTGTTAGAGAGACGATTGAGGGTCTGATGAGGGTGAAGAATTTGGCACATATTAGTCATTATTTCCAGTAACATACGCCAAAGTCCAAAAACAAAAATAGGGTAGAATGATCCATGGAAGTGTCTGTAGGTCATTGATAGATCAAACTGCATGGAAATCAGATGGTTGCTGGTTCAGTCCTCAGCCTCTCCCCAGAAGTAGGAAATGGCAAACCACTTCTGTATCTCTGCAAAGAAAACTGCATAGAGATGCCCATACAGTCAATGAATATAACCTAACAACAACAAAACCAACAGTGACCCATTGGATAGTTATTCCTTGTAGCTCACATTTTTATTAATCACAAGTTTTCTGTAATCTCAAGGGAGGGTTGTCCCCTTTCCCTTTCTTGTTATATGTGAGAAAAAACAATAGTGAAACGGTCTTGCCTATCCGTCTGAAAATACATTTTATTTTCTAGAGGATTTTAGCTGGGAGCTACATTTCCACAGAGTCTAAAATGTTTTCCCATTACATTTTTATATCATTTGCTATACAGAGCAAGGACAAAGTGGAAGCACAACTTCTGGAGCACACTTGGGACTGAACTTCCTGATAAAACACTCTGATGATTGAGTAAGAAAAGAAGAACTGAAAACAATATTTTAAGACTCCCAGCCATGGCCCCTCCCTCCCCTATCTAGGAAAGGGGAGGCACACTAGCAAACTGGTGAGCTCTTCTATCAATGGCCCTATCTGAACTTACATTAGATCCATATCAAGAAGTGAACTATGTGCCTCCCTTCTGTACATTAATGTGGAATGTGGGAGGTCTTGCCCACCACTAGTATGCTCCATCTGCATCAGACAGATCATATTCCAGATATGAAGCACTAGATCCTGATTTATCAGGTCAACTGACACACTAATGGTGAATATCAGGATAACAGAGGTGTGCAGAAGGCCAGAATGGAGCAAGTAAGTGCAGAAAGGCCCAGTGTCCCAGAAGGAGATGGGACTAAAGGGACAGCAGCATTCCTTTTGCAAGAAGATTGTCTTTTTCCTCCCAAATGGTGCTAACTAGAAGTTTGGCCTGAGCAAAGTTCATACTGAAATTTTCTGAGCCACTGTGCCTTTCACACTGGATTATGGGTAGTGGAAAATATAATAATTTATATTTTCAAGATATATATAACCACTCCTTTCTGCAGGCCATTCTCATTCTATCCTGCCCGAAAAATACATGGCTTGATCTTTAAACTTAGATGTACCTACGGTACTTCAATTTCCTGAAGATAAAATAACTGACTACAGGATATAGCTCTGCTGTTTCCTCTTTAGTTTAGCCTTCTGAAAGCTTCATCTTTCAGTATGTCAACTGCTTAGTGGACTCGTTACTTAATTCAATCTGGTTTTGATCATAGGAAGTGCCCCAACATCATTAATGTTAAAATATATATACTAAACTATAAAGTATAAGATTTCAATATTTACAAACAGCAATAATAGTTCGCTTAGAAATATTTCAGTGTTAGGTTGCTGCATATTTCATGGCAATGTAAGTTAAGCAAGGAGGAAAGGAAACATGTCAGCACTCATCTGAAATAAATATATAGCAAAGTTATTTCTAGCATCATTTGGAATAATTTAGTATAATTTAATGTACAACTTCACTGAAGCAGTATCTTCAGTAGAGGCAAATCATGTGGTGCTTATCTAAAAACCAAATTTAAATTAAAGAATTCATTTCAGCCCTTGAAGCTAAAGTTAATGCCTCTCATATAGAGTAAAGACATATATTGAACTGCAGCACCTATTTATAATCAAATGGGCAGCACTTCCTTGAATATGTATTTCAGATTGCAGACGCCATTCTATTGCACCAGTACACCTTGTTTGTTAACCTTAATACGCAAGATTACCAAACGTTGTATGATTTTTAATAAACCATGACAAAACTACCTTTTAGATAACAAAATCAAATGAAAGCCAGATTTATACAGTAAATCTACATTTCTCCAGAGTTTCATGCAATGCTGAAAATGGCTCTCACATTTTTTTAAAAAAATCATTTTCTATCTCTTAAAAATGTGGCCTTCAGAATTATAAAGTGAGAAATAAAAATGGTAAAGGGTTTCTGCTGCACTTACATTATATACAAGTGGATCAAGAGAATCCTTTTAATTTTGGAAGGTATCTCCCTGACAAGCCCAATTTACCCCTCCTGGCTATCTATCCTTTGGGAAAAGTGCATGATCTTGCTGCCATTCGTGCTGCAGCATTTAAGGACCTTTCTGCACTTTGTCAGAGTGGAACAAGGAGAGATCTATGAGCCGTCATTCCATACATGTTGTAGTTTAAGGGAGGCCCCTATAATGTGTTCTGTCCACACAGGATGAAGCACAGACCAGGACAAGGCACCCAAAATGGCATCCTGCTCCAATCTACCAGAAAACCTCAGTTTCAAAATACACAGGCATACTAAGGGGACGTATAGAGAACCACGGAGCATGGATTTCAGCTTGTGTTGTTTTAGCATTATTCAAAACACCCATCCTTGCCACATCTGTGACTATGTATTCTGGATACAGCACTCCAAAGTGAAATCTGACAAATGCACACTGAGGTGATACTAGCAGTATCATTTTCTCCATGTAAACTTGTATTATACGGTTACAGTGCAGCCTTCAATTGCATTAGCATTTTAGCAGCTACTTCACACAGCTGAAGCTTTTAACATATATATGATACTGTCAAGTCAAATGTCTCTAATCCTACATTTGCACATCTGATTTTTCTTACCGAATTGCAGGAATAGACTTTCCCCACCTTTTTTGGTCATTTCTTCTTTAGGTCAATCTTACTTTTCTGTCTTCTAAGATATTTGCTGCCTCTGTCTAATTACTAGTAAATACATTGTTTCCTACTGTGGGGCACAGAAGCAGCAACAAAGGCCTCTGAGCCTTTTTCTTCTTCAACACTGAGCTTCTAAACGTCAGTTACACTGTTACTGTTACATTACAATGACAACAGCTCCCCCCTCCCTTGAGCGTATGAGCCAGTATCAGGCCTTAAGCAGAGTGTCTTTGAAACAAATGTAAGTGTATCTTTATTTGTTTACAACTCTTAAGTCAGTTCAGCTTCAATACAAGCAGTTCATATTAAATTATTTTCTTAACTCAGGACCCTGACTAATCTCTATCTGGGTTCTCCTCAGGACCCAGATCTGTACTTCTTCCTAAGTCTAGCCCCAGTTACAGAATAACCGCTCTGACAGGAAGGCCCTTTTTATAGTCTCTGCCAGGGTTCCATCCCTGCTGATTGGCTGTTTCTCTCTGGGCTGCCCCCCCCCCCCGTTCTTCAATATGCTAATTGAGCTGGGTCTCGCCCCTCCTCATCTGTTCTCTAACCTTCCTGGTTAGTGCCTTTTCCTCTTAGTACACTTTATAACATTTACACATATACAATCAAAAATACTACAAGTGTATTAATCAAGCCTGTGCTCCATATTCAGTATCCCACTTTTTTGATACTATGCATGGCTCTGATCACAAAGATCAAATAAAAAGCATTTCTGAAATGTCTCGAAGATGGCTTAGAGATGGGATCTTTCACCCACCAGTCTACCCCTCTCCTCCCTCTTAAATGTTCTGTGCTATAAAAGGCAAATTAGAGAAGGCTTGGGAACACAAGGGCCACACACTGTCTCTCTGAGGCACCACTGAGGGGCCCCTTTTGTTATGTCTGAACACATTGGTTTCATGTGTGCATGGAACCTTCCCTCATTTGTTTGTTGTTGTTGTTGTGTGTCATAATGGTAAAATTGTACAATTTAATCATATTCTTCAAAAATACATAACCCTATCTCACTTATATTGATATTGGTTTAGAAAGCATGGTAGTCTTGGGACAGAGTTTTGTTTATACGTTTTTTTAAAAAAAGATCCCATTAAATCTTGATAGCATTTGGGATCAAGCATTAGCTCCACTATTCTCTTTGTTCTTATATGTTGACTTTTCTAAATCCGTAAGTGCCTTTGCAGGCATGATGGTACTGGGATATGACAGTCCATACAGTAACAACGGAAGTCCCTTTGTATCTCCCCTAAGAAAAACAGCTTTTAAAGCACCTTCCAAGTGGTTTTTCAAACCTGACATGAGGCTGACATTTTACAGGAGGAAATGAAGCAATGGGATACATTGACTGTTAATTAATGTGACTGAATCACTCAATATCTTGACTGAAAGCAAAACACTTCTTTGGTGTAGTTGGAGCCTTAAGACACAAGGTTAGTTGAAATTTGGCCTTCTATTTGCACAATAACTTGTCACTAAGGTGCATTCGCCAGGCATCACATTTTGACACAGTAGAAATGTTGCTAAAATCAATATGAAATTTAATCCTCTTGTCAGATTCTGACATAGAAAAATGGAGCTGTGACTCTTGTGTTCTAACTGAAGCAGTGTCTCTAACCACAAATTGTCCTCCTTTCTCAGCTTTTTTAAATGTATACAGTCTCTTTATGGTGAGTATCAGCCATTTAAAAACAAACCTGCCATCGTATCGGTTTACCAGTAGTAGAAGCTTAATCCCTCCAGTTAAACTAAACCATTCATCCTTTTTTTTCATTCAGAACAAGACAGCAGGCTGTCTCCAATATTTTCACAGATGTAATTGAATAAACAGATTTACAATCATAATTGGAAAGTATGGTTAAACACAAGACTAAGGTCTAAAGGTTTAGAATACCAACCACACTAGAGGACTGTGTTTGATGCCCATGAAATCTCCACAGCATCAATTGTTGAAGAATTATGGCCATGTTTTAAGAAACTATGGTGGGAAGGCCAAACTACATGAAACTGAACAAAGGAATTTTACACACTGTCCAGTTTTAGGAAGGGTCCTTCTTTTATAGCGCCCTTTAATGACACTGGTCTCAATGTTCTGTAACTCCTTCAGCTATCTTGAGAATCTTTAGGGAGGAAATGGGGAGCTGCAGAGGCCAGAGAAGAATACAGAGTGGCTGCGGTTAAAAAAAAGGGGGAGGTCAAAAGTGGCTTACGGATAGTAACTGCCATATACTGTGTTCCCATCCCACCTTTAAAGACATCCTCAGTACATCAAAAGTGTGATGGGAACACTAGATGTTCCATGTACAACCACCCCTAAGCTGCTTTTGAACCACTTTTAAAATACACTCCAATGCAGCCAGTAATGACTCCTGTAGCTTAAACGTATTGGATGGTATTCCTTTTCTAATTCCTTCTGTGGTTTTTATAAGCACTTTCAGTAAGATATTTTAGTTCAATATGTTGAATAATTGAAAGTAAAATCATATGCTTCTCCACTCATCCATACCTGAATACATTCATACAGTCATTAAAACTGCACTATTCCAGATCATGCTTTGCTATGGTGTGACCAACAGAGCTTGCTAGTCCAGGCCTACTTGTTTGGATCATGAGGCAATTTTGCACCTCCCTTACCATCTGCTGGATGGGAAAGGAGCACAATGAACTAATGTTGACTATTGCTCACACTTGGGAGCACTAGGCAACATTAGCCTTCCCCCCCCCCCCCCAATCAAATACTTACTTCCATTCGATCGCGGGGCCAGTCCTCTTCAGGGCACTGCCATTTTGAGTGCGGCGCCCTCCATGACTGCAAGTGCGTCAGCACCGTCACCATGACAATGCTGATGCTCCGCACAGTTGCAGTCGGATCAGGAGGTCAGCACAGCTGCCAGCGCGGTAGCACGCCAGCTCTGTTGACCTCCTCATCTAGCAGAAGAGCAAATGGTCACTGGCTGGACACAAAAGGTGCTCCACACCTAGTTGATAATCAGGCAACTTCTGGGAAGGCAGGGGGCACCTGGAGGCTCTAACAGCCTCCTCTAAGTGCAGATGCTCTTCCTCTGATGTTGCCTAATTATTAACTACGGGCCAAAGTGTGAAAAGTCCAATAGCTTTTTCATGCAGAAAAGCCTATAGTCTCCCTCCTCTGAACCTTCTTCCAAGTCTGCTATATCCTTTTTGATATGTGGTGACAAAATCTACACACGGTATTCTGGATGTAACTGCACCATTGTCATGTACAAGGGCATTGTAATATTAGCATTCCTGTTTCAATACCATCTTTTAAAATTATCTCTAACATACTTCTGAGCTGTCCTCCATTACTCCAAGATCTCTTTTCTGATCCGTTACTGTCATCTCTAATTCCATTAGTTTATATGAGTAGTTGGGATTTTTAGCCCCAGCATGCATCACTTTGCTGTTGGGTTATACGCAGATCAGTTTGAGTAATGGCATGACTCTGTCCAACTTGATCACATCTAGAAAGGAGGATGCCAAAAGCTGTCTATTTCTTGTTTTAAACAGTGTCTGTCACTTGGCTTACTATTTTATTTACCTCTCAGAGTGGGAGCATGTGGAGGTCATTCAAGCATATTCCAGACAGCTGTTATCCCCAACATATGACCTGCGCACACTGAGTTTAGCCAGTGTGTTTCTTCCAGTTCTGGTTCATCAAACTTTTGGTCTGAGGGGCTTTAATCTATTTATAGTAAAAGAACACAATTCATTGCTATCTTGTCTATCCATAATTCATAGCCTACAGTCTGCTTGACATTTGGAGCAAGTGGTAAATGCACACAGAGGTATTTTAAAAATCCATTACCACGATTAATGGTGGCAAACATCTAAGTATACTTTTTTTGATAGTGGGTTTGATTAATTCAGAGCTGGTGTCAATATAGATTTTTTTTTCAGCTGCATGTGACTTGGAGTCTATATCAACAGCCAAGGTTTCTCCATTTCCAACATCTTTAAAAAAGGAAGTAACATACTGTAAATACAGCATTACATAAGATCAAGTGCTCATTTTTAATGGATGGTGTGAGAAGGCAGAATGGCCAAAGTGCTTTTATATTTCTGTTTGACTCTTCATAATTTCTTAGACAATGTACTTCTTCTTAGCTTTAATGAAACAGTTAAGGTGCTCTGCCTTATTATACTCAAAGTGGGGGAAACGTGTTTTGCTGGTTCAGGGCTCATTCATACTTGCCCTGAAGCACAGCAAATTTTGCAATAAGAAATACTGCCAAACTACCAGTAAGCTGCACACTTTGTGCAGGAACCTGGGCCAGCCTTAGGGATCCTATCCTCATAGGGGTCTTGCACTAGCAGTTTAAGCAGGCATTTGGGAGTCCACACTAAGGAGTGTGGTCATAACACTGAAGCACATCAACTGTCATGCCTTGTCTCCTCTCTGACTCCTTGGAGGAAGGTCCCGATCCTGTCAGCCAAAGGAAGGGAGGCACGCCTCAGGGGCCAAACGTGGAACTGCTTCTGTCCCCCCAAATGGGCACAGTTCGGAATCAGACGATACACAGTGCCCTGAGCTGAATTCTCTCAGGAAAGAACGACAACAGCTGTGCCACTCAGCTCACCTCCACGCGAAACAGCTGTGCCGCTGGGGGTGTGACTCTCCATCTCCTACTTAAGAATCTCCTTACCAACTCCTGACTCGTGTGAACCCTAACTGACTTTCTGAATTTGTGACTCCTCTCTGGAACCCCAACTTCTGGCCTGTTTGACCCCCAAGACTCTGGTAACTGTCTCAACGTTTTGCTGTCACTAGCAGAGCGTGTGCATGTGTGAGTGCTTCATTGTTACTGTTAGGAATAGATGCTGCAGCTCAGAAATAATAGGAACTTTCTCCAGGTCATATAAGTCCTCTGCAAATAAAGATATAAGGAAGCTAATGGGACTTCTGTAACGAATCAGATCACAGATATGCTTCAAGCTCTGCACTATAGCCCTTTCTGCACTTGCTGCAGTTAATCCATATTAGTTAGATCTGGATCAGGCAGATGCAGATGCATCGAGTGGGCTTTAGAACAGCCAAAGTGTGTTAAAGAGTGCTAGCATGGATGTAGACCATGGGCCTTTCTGCACTCGGTCCCATAGTTTGTGTGCAGTACGCTCTCAGACAGAGCATCTGTGTTTGAAGGGCCTGTTTCCAGCTCAGAGTTC
This sequence comes from Aspidoscelis tigris stejnegeri, assembly GCA_023333525.1. Lineage (NCBI taxonomy): Eukaryota > Metazoa > Chordata > Lepidosauria > Squamata > Teiidae > Aspidoscelis > Aspidoscelis tigris. The sequence goes on along the minus strand of JALMGA010000002.1, from coordinate 80,014,542 downwards.
AAGCTCCACACACACTTACCTTGACAAGAGACAGCTTTTGCTGTCTCTGGTAAAGCCCATTCACACCTCTACGGTGTTGGGCAGGTCATCTGAGCTGCTGCTCAAGCATGCTGGCACCTCAATGACCCCAAACATGTGTGCGTGGCGCATCACCATTGTCCCAGTGCCAGTGCCTACACAGTCACACTGGCTTCCAGGACAAAGATGGTGGTGCACTATTCCTGTGCCCCAGATGGTATGGGAAGTGCAGAAAGGTCTCACATTTATCTGATCTACCACTAATCTGGATTGTGAGTCATTGTGACCTGCTCTTCAGGTGCTTCTACCTTACCAGTCACTTCTGAATGTTGATTTATGAAACTCATTTAGTGGTAAGACATAGGAGAGGGAATGTATGTGGGCAGGACAGGAAGTTGCCATGGTGAGTGAGACAGCAGCACCATGGCAGCCATGGGACCTCAGGCATGCTCCTGACTTGTGGGGAAACAAGCTGTGACTGATGGCTGAATGCTCCAATCATGTGGCTCCTTGGGCTGCAGCGAAGCCTGATTCGCCTGGATATTGGTGCTGCGGTGTCCGCACAGCAAACACATGAAGTTTTCCTCGCTATCTGTGCTTCCCAGAGTGTGGAAGCATTTGGAACCATCCCTTTTTCAGATGGATCTTCCCAGGGACAGGTTTCAGAAATCTGGATTTCTTTAATCCGGATTTCAAGTGGTAAGTGCAGAAACACCCAAAGATAACTTTGCTTCTTCGTTACTGGTCTAAAAATTCTTGGCCTTAATTCCTCTGCATACCAGACTTTATATATTTCAATTTAAATGTTTGCCTTAAGACTTTCAGCCACAGAAACCTTTACACAGGTTTTTAGATACTATTGATTCTATTTGTGCAACAGTTTGGTAAGTACCATTAATTTTACTTGAAATGCATGTTCCAAAAGCTAATGTATCACATTATTAACTATTACAATGTCAGTGGGTTTATTATCAGATTTTTCTTAATCAGTGAATGGTGTAGTGTTTACCATCACACTGCATGTGAAAATGTTTAGCAATTTAGCTTTCTTACAATAAATGAGTCACCTGCAAAATGCATTTGGGCAAATACGAGAAGCTTTTCCCTTAGCATGAAAGGTAGAAAACTTACACAGTTTGGTCATTTGTGAAGCACAGGAAGTCTTACATAGGAAGTCTGGTATGCATGCAAATATATAAATTCTTCTCTTGATTTTAAATGACAATGAAAAAGAAAATTCCAAGACAAGGGGATTCTTTATTCTGTCTACTTACTTTATCATCATACAATGATGTTATCACTTATGGAGTTATGATGTGCCTTTCTGGACTTCTTCGACATCCAGGGAAAACTTCAGGAGGTCTGAAACCCAGTGCAAATCAATGGTGGAAAAGAACATCTTCATTGACTTAACAACTCACCTGGGAATTTATATTGGTTTGATTGGGAAATTGGCCTCCCACTGCGAGTCATGGAGGAAAGGAATCAGCATTCAAAAAGACACAGCACAGCTACCCCAGTTCAAAAATGCCAAAACACACATATGTTCTTCCTAAACCTGTACCACAAAAATTCCAGCCAAGATGGCTGGGGCACTGCTCATCCTTAACCTAGTCAATGGATTTCCACAGAATGTAATGTTAAAAGGCACAAATGCCATTCCTCAGTCATGGGTTTTCACAGGCAGCAATTCTGAAATATATAGATACTAGATTCCCAAACCCATATCACCTAGAATAGCCGCATGGGCAGACTAAGGGTGAATCTGCACTGGCTGGCATCCCAGACCAACAAGTGTACATGAAGCCTTCCTTCTGCACACCTCACTTGGGGCCTCCTTTGCGCAAGTGTGTGGAAAGAAGGCTCCTAATACACTTGTTAGTCTGGTATACCAACCAGTGCAAAGTCACCTAAAGATAAGCCTGATTAAGCTATTGTCAGCCTACCCTTGCCATTGGATCTAACTTCCTGGACACCATTTGGATGTGAATGACAGTCAGACTAGTGGGGGACAATGACTAAAAACACAGGACACTTCCATTCATAGTTCTAGCCCCTACCAGCCATTACAGCTGCGCTTTGGGGCTGCTACGGGTAGAGTGCTGCTATATCAATGTTCCCATTGGACTCTAAAGACTTACCTTGGAACCCTGTCTTTGCCTCCAATTTCCCCAGGATGGGTGTTCCACACTATGGCTCAGGTCCTGCATCACCACGGATGCAGACTAAGAGGGTTTAGATGGTTGTATTAGGAGATGCTCATCCATTTTTAAATAATATTTTGCTATTTTATTATAATTGAGATTTTGGGAAGGTTAAAGACTAATGTATTTTATTGGTTAATTTTATTATTCTACAAACTGACCTATGACTTCAAGTATGATGGCAGCCCCCATCTGTGGTCCGCCCCCGGAGACTTATGGAATCTGAGTGATTCCTGAATGCTCTGGGGGTTTTCCGGTTGGTATGACTGGCGCACCTGTCGAAGCCCTGGTTTCTCCCTGGAACCGGGAGATGAGTAGGCTATTGACATGATCACTCCCAAGTGCCCTCGACATACTTGCAGAGCCCGAAAAGCTCCCTGGTATTCCATAGAGCTATGGGCCATGAAGCAGGAAGGTCGACGACTAGAGTGCAGGTGGCGAAAATCTGGCTGTGAATCCGACCAGGTTAGAGCGTGCTATCGTGCCTACCATGTGGCGGTGACGGTGGTGAAAAGGAGTTTTTTCTCCACCACCATTGCGTCCTCAAGTAGCCACCCAGCAGAGCTCTTTAGAGTAGTAAATGGCCTTATAAAACCAGGTTTGAGAAAATGCAAGCCAAGGCGACATAATATCTGCTATGACAGTTTTGCAAGGCACTTTGAGGACAAAGTTGCTCAGATTTGTAGGGGATTGGATGTCACAACTGGACATAGTCCAGGGGAGGCATCCAGGGAACTGTCTGCTCCAATTCTTTTGGATCAGTTTCAATTATTGCGGCCTGAGGACGTGGACAAGCTACTTGTGGGGGTGCGGCCGACTACATGCTCTCTGGACCCTTGCCCTTGCTGGCTGATAAAAGTTAGCCGGGAAGCGATGACTGGGTGGATTCAAGAAGTGGTGAATGCCTCTCTGAGGGAGGGGGTGTTTCCACTCGCCCTTAAACAGTATGCCCCCTCCTGAAGAGAACTTCCCTGGATCCGGCAGATCTGAACAACTATCATCCGGTTGCCAACATACCTTTTTCAGGCAAGGTGCTAGAGAAAGTAGTTGCTGCTCAACTGCAGGCATGCTTGGAAGAAGCTGATTATCTAGACCCATTTCAATCTGCCTTCAGGTCTGGTTATGGCACAGAAACTGCCTTGGTCGCCCTGGTTGATGACCTTCTACGGTAGAGAGACAGGGGGAATGCTACCCTGTTGGTTCTCCTGGACCTCTCAGTGGATTTGGATACCATTGACCACGGTATTCTTTGGGAGAGGTTACAGAGTTTAGGAGTGGGAGCCAGTGCTTGGCATTGGTTCCACTTTTATCTCCAGAACCGATCTCAGATAGTAGTCATGGGAGATAGAGACTCGACACCCTGGGAACTCACTTGTGGGGTTCCCCAGGGGTCAATCTTGTCTCCCATGTTATTTAATATCTATATGAAGCCGCTGAGAGAGGTGATCAGGGGATTTGGAGTGAGGTGTCATCAATATGCAGGTGATACCCAGCTCTATCTCTCTGTGCCATCTGAATCAGAAGAGGTAGTAGAAGGGCTTGACAAGTGCCTGGAGGCAGCAATGGGCTGGATAAGGCCAATAAACTGAAGCTGAATCCAAACAAGACAGAGGTGCTGTGTGTCACAGGATCTTGGGTCCATGTAGTTGGGAGACATCCTGTCCTTGAAGGGGTTGCATTGCCCTGGAAGGGACAGGTGCATACTTTGGGGGTACTCCTGGATTCCACACTGATGCTTGAAGCTCAGGTGGATGCCGTGGCTAGGAATGCCTATGCCCAACTAAGGCTGGTGCGGCAACTGAAGCCTTTTCTGGACAGAGATGATTTGGCCACAGTTATCCATGCTCTGGTAACCTCTAGATTAGACTATTGTAACACACTCTACATGGGGCTGCCCTTGAAGACGGTCCAGAAGTTGCAGCTGGTGCAAAATGCAGCCGCTAGAGTGCTGATTGGAACACCTAGCCGGACACATATCACACCGGTCTTAAAAGAATTGCACTGGCTGCCAATTCAAGATATTAACCATGACTTATAAGATGCACCTCTTTACTCAGGCCTTTGGATAAATGTCAGCTACGCTTCCCCCACTGTAAACACCATGTGTTTTTTTTAATTGCTATATACTGGATTTTAGATGTTGTGATGGTTTTTATTGTTCTATTATATACTGTTATATGATATGGTGGATTTTAAGGTTGTTACCCGCCCAAAGACTTTTGGGTATAGGCCGGGATAGAAATATAAATGAATGAATGAATGAATGAATGAATGAATGAATGAATGAATGAATGAATGAATGATGTAAAGTAAATTCCAAATAGGAATATATGGGGTTGAAATTCTATACTGTACATTATTACTTGGAATAAGTTTGACTGACAAGAGGAATTTCCTTTTGAATAAGCATACAGGATAAATGCTGGGGAAAAGTTGTGTGTGAGATTAGAAATAGCTTATTTAAAAGAGACTTGATACAAGCCCCAAAATTTCAAGATAGAAGTCAGAGTTTATCAGGAAGATATTTGGATAGAAAAACCTGGTGTCCTTGCCCATATAGTTACATGTGGCAGAGAAGGAAGAGAAAACAGTGATAGGGAAAGAAGGGGAAAGTCTTGAGTAGTTTCAGTCTATCAGCCAGGCCCAAAGAGAAGCAGAAGGTGATCAATATGACAGAAGGCATGAAAGAAATGATGCTTCTAGCATAGGCTGCCTCCAGATGGTGGCTGGATATTCCATTAGGGGGTAATTTTCTAGTTTCTAGTGCTTTTCAGGGAGAAAATAGCAGGGCTATGGTGGGCTTGCCTCAGATACATGAGGCGCTCTTTTATTATTGTTGTTGTTGTTGTTGTTTTATTTCTATAGCGCTGTCTGTATACTCAGCGCTGTACACATAAAAGGCAAAAATATAAATACATATATATAAGTATAAAAGTATAAAAACCTGCCAAAGGCATAGAATCTAAACAACAATAATAAGATAATAAGATAAAAATTAAAAACAAATAAAATAAAACAAGCTAAAGAGCAAAAAAACAGTAAAAAACAATAGGGAGTAGGGTCACCATAGTGACACCATAATGGCCCTATATTCTTCCCATATGGACCGGGCCATAGGATCTCCAATAAACATTGGACGATTGCCAGCCCGTCTGTTTTTGAAAGAGTTTGCAAACTAATTATCTGTGGGCCATGCCATTTTCTGTTACAGTAGAAGGTTTCTGTAAGAAACAATGTTCTGCTTAAATTGATGCTCTGTCTAGGAGTACATCCTTGTCTAAGTCAGCAGCCTTTCTAAAAGAATGGACAACAATATGACCCTAAAATGGAGCAATAGGAACAATGATATGATCACAATGAGTTATCCAAGGGAGCCATACAAACCAATGTGAAATAATGCACTTTGCTTCAAACACATATCTGAGAGACAGTCCCCTGATAGCTCCACAAGAAATTCTGCTGCAGGGCTGAATGCAATACAAAAGAATATAGCAAGAATTGATAAAAAGTGCTTTACTTATTTAGAGTGTAAAGCAATTTTGGAGTGCATTACATATCTTCAGTGAAGTGACTTCATTAAGCGGATCATTGCCTATTCTGCGAGCATGTGCATGAATTTATAAATAAGACAGCTACACGTTACAGCACAGAATGCAGATATATTAGAATGGCAATTCGTTTTCCATATATTTCTAGGGGCTATTACTCAACAACAAAAATGGTGAGAGGAATTTGGACACGACATGTTCATTTTAAAAAGAAGTCATTAATTTTTAGAAGTGTATCAGTTCCCATTTGCTAGTATTTTTCAATCATTTCTTAGTTCAGACTGACGTTTTATATTGTAGAAAATACTATATAGGCATTATTCAAGAGCACATAAGAGGAGCCCTGATGGATCAGGCCACAGTCCATTTAGTCCAACATCCTGCCTCAAACAATCACTTCTGGGCATTCTCAAGCCGAAGACACAGGCAAACCAACCACAATGGCACCATAATGGTACTATATTTGCCCCATTTGGTGGTGTCATAGCCTCTCCAACGAGTATATATATGATTGCACAGTAAATTACAAAGGAAGATTGCTAGCTCTTCTCCTGACTCTCTGCAAATGGCTTTTATAGGCATCCTGCCTGCCTCTCCAACCTGGAGGAAGTACCTAGACATTCAATCTAGTAGCCATTGATATACCTCTTGCCTTCCATGAATTTGTCTAACCCTTTCTTAAAAGCTGTCCAGGCTGGTTGCTGTCGCCACCTCATCTGGTAATAAATTCCACAGACCAAAGACTCTCCTAATTCTCCTGCCCAGGGGCATGCTACCCTGCTGGTTCTCCTGGACCTCTCAGCAGCTTTTGATACCATTGACCACAGTATCCTTCTGGAGAGGCTACGGAGTTTAGGAGTTGGAGGCAGTGCCTGGCATTGGTTCTGCTCCTATCTCCAGAGCTGATCTCAGATAGTGGTGATGGGAGAGATGGAGTCGACACCCTGGGAACTCACTTGTGGGGTCCCCCAGGGGTCGATCTTATCTCCCATGTTATTTAATATCTACATGAAGCCACTGGAAGAGATCATCAGGAGATTTGGAGTAAGGTGTCATCAATATGCAGATGATACCCAGCTCTATCTCTCTGTGCCATCTGAATCAGGAGAGGTGGTTGAAGTGCTTGACAGGTGCTTGGAGGCAGTAATGGGCTGGATGAGGGCCAATAAATTGAAGCTGAATCCAAACAAGACAGAAGTGCTGTGTGTCACAGGATCTCGGGTCCATGTAGTTGGGAGAGATCTTGTCCTTGAAGGGGTTGCATTGCCCTGGAAGGGACAGGTGCATAATTTGGGGGGACTCCTGGATTCCACACTGACGCTTGAAGCCACTGGGAGAGATCATCAGGAGATTTGGAGTAAGGTGTCATCAATATGCAGATGATACCCAGCTCTATCTCTCTGTGCCATCTGAATCAGGAGAGGTGGTTGAAGTGCTTGACAGGTGCTTGGAGGCAGTAATGGGCTGAATGAGGGTCAATAAATTGAAACTGAATCCAGATAAGACAGAGGTGCTGTGTGTTACAGGCTCTCGGGTCCATTTAGCTTTTGGCTAAATGTCCCCTCCGCTTCCCCCCATTGCACAATCTACTGTCTTTTAAACTGTTTTTTTTTTTAATCAATATTATTATTATGCTGGTTTTTAAAAATGTTGTACTGGTTTTAGCATTGTTTTATACAGTTTTGATATGTGTGTATTTTATATGTTGGTAGCCGCCCAGAGACCCTAGGGTATGGGGCGGGATATAAATATAAATATATATATATAAATAAATAAATAAATAAATAAACTTCACACAATTCCTAGTTTTAGTGTTGAGTGACAGAGAAAAGATTTTTTTCTTTATCTACCTTTTTCCATACCGTGCATTATTTTATATACTCCAATCAGATCACAAAGCTGAAAAGTCCTAGGCCGCATACCCGCGGAAGCCATTTGGAACGGGATCAGAACACATGGGACCGGGAGTGGGTCCAAGATCACTCCCAGCCCATCCCCATGCCATTCCCGGCAACGTGGGCTGGGTGTGGGTTGGGCACGGATGGAGGCATCCCCATGCAAACCGCACCAAACCCTGGCATGGGGGAGCAGCACCTCCTCCCCTCTGCCCCCTGTCTCCTCATTGGAAGCCGAATTCACATCAGCCTACCCCTGTGCCACCAGCTGCAAATGCCCCCTCCCTTAGTGTCACAGAAAGCCAGGACTGGGCTTAACAGCAATAAGAAATTTTAAAATAATTTTAGAAGACCGAAAGCCGCTACAAGGTTTAGCTGCAGTTAGGCTCTTGAGCAGTTTTGCACACCTCTGCCCCACCGAGAACCACGAGAATGCCCATCAAGTTTAAAAGGGAGAAAATCAAGCCTTTTTCATGATCGCCCTGGTAATCGGGAAATGGAGGTTGAAAATTTTTGGAACTGGAACAAAAATCAAGCCATTATCCTGCCTGCCTTGACAATCAGGATTTTTCCACTCCCAAAAAATGTCAGTGGCTGCGATCTCCAATGCACAGGGCATGAACAGCAAGCACATCCTACCTCCCAAGGATGTGAGCACCAATCTCCACCCCGGATAGCCCAGGACCATCCCCATGTGCAGTCTCAGCTCGGCAAGCAATGTGTGCCGGGACCCCAAACCATGCCGAGACTTGTTTTCTCGGGTACCAAATTTAGTCCTTGTCTGGCACGGTTTGGGGGGTATTTGGTCTGCTTTCCACAGACCAAATCCAAAGCGCATGAGGACGCTCCTTGCCAAGCCCGTGTTCGGTACTGGTTTCATAAGAAAGGTGTTGCAGCCCTTTGATCATTCATTCACTTCTCCTTTCTATTTCATTTTTACTAGTCTCCTCCTTTGGGGAAAGTTTTCTTCAACATAGTTTAACAAGATAAGACCCAGGGAAAGCTACAAATCTTCCTCCTCCTTCCCTTAGCATTATTTTTTCCAGCTGTCTTTGCTTTGCTTCCATTTTCCTTAAACTCTACTCCTCACTTCATCCTGCTTTTGCCACTTCTCTTGTTCCAGATGCATGCCTCTTTATCTTGTTTTTCAGTTTGGTGATGAGGAAGGTTTCCAGCAACAGTAGCAATGAGGCACATGGTGGCAATATGCACAGGCAATTTCACTATGATTTTTGCAGCACACAAACAATCAAAGAGGGCCAGGTTTGCCACCTTGAAAGCCCATCCCACTACAAAGGTGAGGGACAGGAGAGCACTTATCAAGATGAAAACTAAAATTCACATGCCTTTGTCACCTTCCCCAGTCTCCCCACTTCCTCTCCCAGCAGGCTTTGCAGCAGACAAAGGATGAGACAGCGCACATTCTGTGACAGAATTACAGCGCAGCCCATTGTAATCTTGTCATTATTGGGCCTTTGTGTGTCCCCTGTTAAGCCTGGACAGAATAGGAAAAAAGAGGTTTTTGAAAAAATTAAGCATCAGCATTTGGAAATCTATCCTCAAACACGAACAAGTAAAAGAATAATGAAAACATTTCATACACTAAGTCACAGTGTGGGGGAAAAGGTAAAACCTTCCCTTCAATAAGCCATAACAGACAAGATGAATCATCATATTCTTTAAAAGTCAAGTACTACCTATTCTTCTAGAGCATTCATTTTTCAATAGGTAAAAGTTAAACTAAGAATGGCATATACTCCTTTTTACTTTTCACTGCATATGCATCTTTTTTACTTTTCAGTTCTATTACTATTAATGGGGTCCTTCCTCCTTCCTGCCCCCATTGTACTGTGCCTTTGATTTGTTAGACTTACTTCCAGGAGACATTTTTAGCATAAACTCTTTCAAGCTTCACTGGTTTTATAAACTTACAACATGGTATTTCTACTGATTTTCAGAATTTAAGTTACTGTCCATCTTATCTAACCTTAGAAGCTTGACAGGATCAGGTCTGGTCTGGTTAAAACTTGAACGAACGACCATCTAGGAATGCCAGGTACTCTGGCTAAACTGAGAAGTCAACTGATATGCTAGGCAACGGCAAAGCAAATCACTTCACTGTTGTCAATAAACCAAGGTAGTATTCAGGTAACTAGTAAAAGAGCTTTCTGAAGGGTGGAGGTCTGCTACTTACATGGCTGGCACCTCCCAGGCTTCGAAGCTTTGAAACTGTAAAATTAAATTTCCATAACTTCAAAGTTTCCACCAACTATGGTATAGTGCTGCACTGGAAACAGCCTCAGCAGTTGGCCATTCTTTGTAGGTGGAAATCACACCCAGTAAGTTGCCCCTGCCAGCGCTGTCTCTTTACATGGCAAGGGCAGGTGAAAATATTTTCATGCACTGTATGGAGCTCCTCCAGACACAGTTCTTGTGCCTTAGGCAGTTCCTGTCAGCCTGATAGGGAGGAAAAGTTTGCTTGCAGGGTTTCAAAGAACTTTGAGGAGCAGTCAGTATCACTGATGTAGGTTATTGTGTGTGAACCAAAAGAATAGGGCTTGGGTCCAACAGTATGTAGTTCAAGCAGAATGTGGCCTGGATACAACAGTATGCACTACAAGTATCAATAATTCCTTGCTCATGCAATGGATTCTCTTGTTAATTTAGAATAAGAACATAGTCCAGCATCCTGTCTCACACAGTGCTGCACCAGTTCCTTCTGGACATCTCAAGCAAAGACACAGGCAAAACCTTCTGCTCTTGAATGTCTGCAATAAGACTTTAGAGCAGGGTTTCCCAAATTGTGGGTCGGGACCCACCTCTAGGAAATTTAACCTTATTTGAAATAACTTTTTTGATGTAATTATTTAATTAAGTAATAAAAATTGTATTAAAACTTTGTTATTTGAAAAGTCCTTTATTCATATTGGTAACGGTTAAATTTCCTAGAGGTGGGTCCCGAGTTGGTAAACTTATATTAGATGGGTCGTAGCCCAGACAACTTTGGGAACCGCTGCTTTAGAGGCATCCATGAGTCAGATCTGTGTGACTATTGGAGATCCTCTGACCATCACGTTTGTTTTTAGGTTGTAAAGTGAAGGACAGATAAGACAAACTCAATGAGCAGAACTCTGTCCCAGGTCCTAACATTCCAGGCATTCTCACCCCTTTACCATTTTCCTTTATGTGTACTATTGGGGATTGAGGAGAGAGTGAATTAGATATGTGATACAAAAATTCCAAACTCCAGTAGAACTTCAGATTTGAATGTTAAAACTAGCTTGCTGAAGTAAACTATCCAATCAAACAAATCTGAAAAGAAAAACATAAAATGAATATCAAAAGCTTTATAGAAAGCCTGGATCATAAAGCAAAGATCTTTGTTTTTGTGCAGAATGGAAAACTGCAGCCTAACTTACTGTTTTATATTTTCAACACAGAATGAAGGCCTTTACAGGTCATTGCTAAGAGGCAATTTCAAGATATCTAACTATACTTTGGGCACAATAAGAAGCTACATGTTAGGCATGCTATCCATTTTTAGTTCTTTTGCAGGAAAGGCCAGTTGCCAAACAAGACAGATTAGGCATGATTTTTACCTCTGAGGAATGGGCTGCATCAGGAGCAGAAGGAAGTCATGTATTATATACATAATACTTCTTATAAAGTGGCATGTGTTTGTTTTTTCTTCATAGCAGTCTTAAGAACATAAGAGCCCTGCTGAATCAGGCCAAAACCCATCTAGTCCAGCATCCTGTCTCACATAGTGGCCAACCATTCTCAAGCAGAAGGCAAAGGCAAAACATTCACCTTTAGAAGCACCCTCCATGTTTCTCCAACCTGGATGCAGTACCAAGGCATGCATTCTAGTACCCACTGATAAACCTATCATCTATGATTTTTTTCTAAGCCTTTCTTAAAACCATCCAGGCTACTTGTTGACCACCTCTCCTTATGCTATGTTTGTAGTATGCTTATAGTATTTAATTGTATAATTCCGAGCTGATATGTATTTTAAACTTCGAGGAAGGAGGATAGCAAGAAAATGCTTGCAAAGTCTGCTGTCCAGAAGTCAAGAGCAATTACAATCTTGTGAAATATGCAATATGTGTCAGTCATTTCATTTTTGTTGAATTTCATTCATCTGTCACCAATTACAATACCTGTCTACATAAAATATTGATTCTAATTCACCATACCCAATGTATTCCCAGAGAACTCATGGAAAATTGATTCATGTCACAAAAGGTAAGATACTGAGGATTTGATAGATCTGTGTATGATGCTTTCAAAATGTGCTTTATAACATAGATTAGGCTTTTAAAAAATTTAACATCTGCTTCACCTATTACTAGGCCAACTGGAAAATGTTGGGAACAATCTCTTGGTCGTCTTTGCATTAAGGTTTCCAGTATCCCAAATTTTAGCCATGTTTGTACTACATCATCCAGTACCTGTTTACTTCACTATCAGGTCCACATTCTCAGATCACATTTAAAATAAAGCAAAATTTTAAAGATGTATAGGAAAGTTGTGTTATGAGGCAAAAAGTTAAGCCATTTTTTGTGCCTAACCCTTCTGAAATGAATGAATTTCATTGACTAGTTCCCACTTTGATTATGACTATGATACCATACTGCATCCAGGCATCACTAACTTATAATACTATATTGGGATATTCCAGAATAAAGCATGAATATACTGGAATACCCATATATAGCTGAATAAATACGGGATGTCTGGATGTAACCCAAGATTCTCCTTCTGCATTGAAAAGTGGCTTTTCACATTAAAAAGAGGAGTAAAACTGATAAAACAAATTAAATAAAACACACCTTTAAAGAACTCCCGCTCCCATGTATTTTAATGAAACGGTTTATGGGGCATTCCCACTTGGATCAAAGTGTTTTGAAACTGTTTTTAAGTAGAAGCCTGCCCGTCCACCTGCCCACCTACCCGCTATTTTGGCGGCTGCTTTGTCCCCGCCATTGTAGCTGCCGCTGCTCACTGCCGCTGCTCACTGCCGCTGCTCTGCTCGCTCATTTGCTCCGCTTCCCGGCAAGCACCCCTGGTGCTGCTGAGGCGTATGGAGGAGGAACAGAGAGCGGACAGCGAGCAAGTGAGCAAGCGAGCGAGCGAGCTCCCCGTCCCTTTCGGGTGCTGCTGTGCCGCCACTGCCATGCTCTGCTTTAAAGCGGTATTAAGAAAAACAAATGGGAACGCAAATAATGAGCATTCGCATCTGTTTTTTTAAATTCCACTTTAACGGAGCTAAGTGGGAATTCACCTACTAATGGCTTCTGAAGAAGGTGCCCACTGCAGCCCCATCTTTTTCCACAGTATATCAGGGTGCCTCCCCTAGTGGCAGCCCAAGGTGGGTTTTTTCCCTGTCCCTTCCTCCTGTTAAGAGGCCTGAATATATTTAGATTTGGTAGTGAAAAGAACAGCGCTGGCTGTGCCTTCCCAGCCTCGTGCAAAAGAGTACACCACCCTCCTTCTCCTTTCTCTATTGAAGCAAATGATAAACGTTTCTAACCGGCCTTCTTGCGGTTCACTTTCTCTGGCTTCTGCTTTCCCTGCTTCTTAAAGCAATAGTAGCCCTTCTAAAGTAGTCTTCCCTTAAGCTTTCTAATAAATCACTGTAGGCAATACTCTTTTTGTAAAAAACAGAAGTCTCAAGCTTTATTGTTACAATGGTTTCCAAAGGTAAAGTAAGGCTGCATCCCCAAAAGACTTATTTGCCTCTCTAGTCTCCCTCTACTGTTACTCTATTCAAACGGACTTTAAAGGTGCCATGCACTTCCGGAATAAGCGTCTGCATGAGGCTCAGCAAAATGTGCATTTAAAATGCACTTTCCGTCCCAATGGAAGTGTGTTTTCTTTCCCTGCATCTTTTTCTCCCCGTCCCCTCTCTTGTTCAAAGAAAAAATAGCCATCGGTTCTCTGTTTGTCTCCCAGATCTTCGTCCCCCAAAATGGCTTCCCGTGCGAGCTGCAGCCATTGGCCGGGCAATCCTTTGCTCATTCACTCTTAGCATTTTCACAGAACACTGTCAAAATCCACCTGGTAGAGCAGTGGTGACTTTAAATACACCCACTTCAAGCCTGTTAACAATGTTGCAATTCTCCGCAATTCTGGCTCTTTGAAAGTTCTGTGCTTTAGAAAGGCAAGGGAAGGGAAGCTGCAGCATTTCTGGGAGTTGTGTGAATGCTTTATGACTGTGTGTGCAGGCAGCAATCCCTGCCCCTTTTGCCACGGAGCGTCCCCAAGGTAAATGCTGTGAAGAAAACCCACGACTTCCAAAAAGAGCGATGAAAGTCTTCTTTAAAGGGCACGTATTTTGTTGCGGGTTTTCCTGCTTTTGTAGTGCTGGAAGCTCATTCAAAACCCTGGCATGGGGGCGCTCAGAGGCAAAAGAAGATTTTTAGCACACTTTAAATGCTTGGGGACGCACCCAAAGAAAAAAAAACTTTTAAGAAAAAATTATTAAGAAAATACCTGAAAGTACTCATCACACCATTCCCACACAATTTCATCCTGCTATCTGACAAGGCCATTCAAACAGAAACTGTGGGATCTAAACAAGATCTCACTTTTTCCTTTTGCTGTCTGGAAGCAACCATAGTTGCCCCCTCCTTGCACATTTATATCGTCATAGACAGGCTTTATGAAGCCTCAAATGATCATCTAAACCAAGCCATCATCTTCATAGAAAAATATAAAGACATTGAGTGTGATTTTTGAAATGTCAGCATCTTCTTTATGCATCTTCCATCACAAAATGGTTTCTGCTACATGAATATTTTCAGTTGTCCCCCAAAGGCTAAGGCTAAATGAGATTGCTATGGAAAAAAAAAAAGCAATCTGGATCTAATGTGAGAGTTCTTATTAAGTGTGAATATGTGAGAGTTCTTATTAAGTATGAATTCTTAAGGCATCATCTATAAGAAAATAGCAAAGTCTGACTGCTAATTGAAGTTGACTTGCTTCACAATTAGTATGAAAATTAAATGAGACAACTACATATACCATTCATGAAGAATGACATACAAAATGTCAAAGAAAACCAAGTAATGTATAATTTTATATACTATTTCTATACTCTTCTTCCTTGTCAAGTAGTCTCCAATGGCATACTCTATTAATTTAAATTATCTATCCCACCCTATACCCAAAAGTCTCAGAGAAAGTTGCAATAAACAGATAAAAATCATGATTAAATAATGACAGTGCCTGCATGCAGAGGGGAACTTGATCCCTTAGCCAAAGGGCAGGGTAAACAACAGCAAATAATATTCTTAGTGGTAAACAGGTTGTCCTTAACAATTATCCTGATTGCAGGTACTGAACAAGGAATATAGGGTTTGGGAGGAAGAATGGCTGCTAGAGAAAATACTGTACTTTCTTTTGTGTTGTTAGTGATGCTAGAAGTAACAAGGGCCTTCACAAAGGATCTCCGTCCTTGCCTGGTTGCTTCTGATTTCCCCTTTTCTGTTCGCTTTTTCTTAAGACTATCATTAGTCTTTTCTGTACTTATCCTTCTATGGTTGGAATCACTGGGTCTGGCACAGCGAGGCCTTCTGATTTTGACCATGAAAAAACATGCCCTGGCATAGTGCCACCTGCATGGTGGTGCTCATCCAGAACAGCCCACATCACTTCCTCAAAGCTCACATGAATTTTGAGGTTGGATTCCCATCCCTCTGATAGCTAGGAAGAAATGTTCCTAACCTTTGGGGGATGCACTTTGGAAGTGTGGTACCCAATGAAATGCATCCTCTGGTAGTCTTAAGAACATGATAGGCATCCCTTCTGCCTGCTTCTCATTTAGGGTGTTTTTCCACTGCAGCCCTTAGATCCGGACCTAAGAAGATCCGGATCTAAGGAATGGGTACATTCCTTAATCTGGATCTAGTAGATCCAGATTAAGGGAAGCACCCAATGTGTTTACACAGGAGGTGTAGCACCCATCAGCAATGGTGCTAACCCCTCTGCTGTGGAAACACCTTTGCATCCATGTGGGGAATCCGGATTGACCCACAAGGGGTCGGTCCATCACCCCAGGTGTCTCTGGGGACAGGGGGGTGCGATCTCTGAAGTCCTAGCTTCGGAGTGATTTCGGCGTGATTTTGAAATCATTTCGAAATGACTCCAAAGTCCCTCTGAAGAGATCACCAAGGACTTCAGAGAGGCTCCGGAGCTGTCAGCGCGGTCCGTACGCTATTAGCGCAGACTACACGGATTCCCCTCTGAAGTTCCTCCGAAGAGATCGGCAGAGACTTCAAAGCCGCTCCGGAGTCCCTTTGGAGCGCCTCCGAAGTCTGTGCCGATCTCTTTGGAGAGACTGGTGGCAAGACTCCGAAGTCTCTGCTGATTGCTTTGGAGGGACTTCGTCGGCGCTCCAAAGGGACTCCGGAGCGGCTTCAAAGTCTCTGCCGATCTCTTCGGAGGGACTTCGGACTCACTTCAGAATGATTTCGAAATCACTCCGAAATCACTCTGAAGCTAGGACTTCGAGGCTCCCCCCGCATGGGTGCATCCCCTCCCCCAACCTCCTCTAGACCCCATTGCCTGTTTCCTGTGGAAACAGGCTCCCTTTAATCCAGATTTTCTGACAGTAGACCCCATTGTAGACCCCCCATTAATGGGGTCTACAGAAAATCTGGATTAAAGGGCAGAAAGTACCCATATGAGCCGGATTTCCCCCACAGCAGTGGAAACAATCAGGTCCCAAATGGGTGCCGTGGTGGAAATGGGGTCATCCAGCTCACACCCAAATGGGTCCTTAATGGATGCAAAAATGGTACTTTTTGACAGTGGAAAAATACCCTTAATGTATCAGAGTCTTCTGGTACACAGGGAGACTTAATTAAATTGGTCTTCTGGTGATCCTGAACAAAGCCTCCTTAATCTGGATCAGACTCCATCTAATTCATATGGAGCAGGCTGGGAGAGACTAATATGCAGATCTACAAGGCTCAGATTAGCACTATGGAGTCCTTAATTTCAGATTAACGGTATGTGCAGAAAGGGCCCTAGCTGTGTAATCTTTAGAGCTCCTGAACTCTGTATAAGTGATACTGTTTTAACACCAACAAGAAGAAGAGTTGGCTCTTCTAGCCTGCTTTTCTCACCCATTTAAGGGGGCTCAAAGAGGCTGACAAAGAGTTCTATTCTCCTCCCCACAACAGAACACCCTGTGAGATAGGTGGGTCTGTAAGCGCTCAGAAGAGAGCTGTGACTAGCCCAAGGTCACATAGCTGGCTTCATTGGGGAGGGTGGAATCAAACCCAGGGCCTATTCACACTTGGCTTTATTTTGGAATATATCCTGGAATAGGGACTTGCTGTCCATATGCTAGTGCAGGCTTCAGCAGGCCCAAAGTGAGGTCTGCCAGAGTCTGCATTAGCATGAGGACCACAGACCCCTATCCTGAGATATACTCCAAAAAAAGGCCAAGTGCGAATAGGCCCCCTGTATCATCCCCAGATAAGAGCCTGGTTCCCTAACCACTGGACCAAACTGGCTCACAGTTAAGAACTGACTTTGGAAAACTGAACATATGTCATTGGGCCTTTCAACAAGTCAAAGCTTCATTGTACATGGAGAAAACAGTGCTTCTTGTGAGGATGCCCTGAAGAAACTCTGATTTTCTGGAAATACTGAAAATGTGTAGCATTGGGTACTATTTGTATGCATGAGTTGAGGAGTGGATGCAGCAAAATGAGAACACTACAGATAGTCTGCTCATAAAGCTTAAGTTGTGTTCAATAACGCAGCAATTTCTTCTTGTTTCTGGATGACATCATTTTGGCTACGTAAGCAACAGTGTTCAGGAAACTGAGACCACAACAGCACCTGTGTTAATGATTCTTCTTGATTATGATCAAAGTGAGACTTGGTTGTTATAGTGTTCAGTAAACAGTGATCTATTAAGTGTTATCTATCAAACAATGCTATGAAATGCCAAACCATAGTATAAGTCTGCATTTGTGTTAGTATAGAAGATATGGCTTCAATCTACCTTGATCTTGACTGGCCTGGAGTTGTCTGCTTAAGACAATTCCGGTCTGGAGTCCTCCATTGTGAAGCTGGCCAAAGCATCTACACACCTGCAGCTCCTTGCGTTTGCCAATATAAAAGCTGAAGAAAGAAAATTCCCTGCCTTTAGAGTTTCCAACAAGCTCCATTAAAAGCTGTATTCGACATGATCCAGCCCTTAACGAGTCTACTTAGAAAATAGAGCAACTAAATCAGTGCTACTGCCACATCCTTTACACTCTGGAAAAAGGTAGCTTCTGGGGGTGCTTGCCATTCTGTGGAGTGGGCTACAGGCCTGATGATGTATCACTATGCCCCTACGGCGCTTTCTGTGCAATCTGTTTCAGCCGTGTACGTGCAGTCATAACTTCTTGAACTAGAAATATATTTGGCATGTTGCTAAAACCAACTCCTACTCAATTTGTAGATGCTAATTTTCCTTTTATGTATCTTCAGTTTTGTTTTGGCTTTACTTTTTGTTAAGAAAATAATGAGATTCCACTAATCCATGTTTTTGGTAAAAACTAACTTTTTACATGTGTTGGTTTTGGAACAAATGACTAGAAGAAACTGTTGCTTCCAAGTGAGAGCAGACAGAATAGTAATGATTTATGAAATTATGCAGACAACCATTTTACTTTAAGATGATATGCAATAATAGCAAAGCATAACTTGGATTCAAATTTAGTGGCATATTCCAGATGAAACCTTCCATTTGGTTACAATTATGAAACCAAAAAGGTTTAACAATTCTCTGCAAATTGCACCTGCAGTTTATTTTATTTCATTTTTTCCTGAAATGAGACATGACAATCCAAGTTTGGACAGGAATCTGACCAGGACTTTTCAAGTAAACATGGCTAAAATATGTAAGAAAAGATTAAACTTTGCTAAAGCTCTTTATACAGTGAAGTACTGCCAAGATTTTATACCACTTTCCAAACAAAATGTTCTGCTGTAGCTTGAGATAAATCCTAGATGGCTGGCATGTTTCTGGGGGAAAGGGAATCTAATCATTTGTTTTTCATTCTTTAGGACAAAATACTTGGTCACAAAAGAGAGAAGCAACAGTATTTGGCAGACAAATATATTTGGAGAAAATGTTAATTTTTCAGTACCTGAAAAAAAGAAAAAAGAGCCATGTTTTGCTCAAGCTCTAACAGAGTACAGCACTTAAAATGAGTGGCTTAATTCCCTGGCCGGCAAGCTGGCAGAAGGTTTTTTGCCTTGCTTGGAGGGCAAAAGAGCAGAACTAAAAATGACAGAAGCATCCAATATTGCGCTAAGTTTGCTTCAATATTTCTCTCCCATGTTCCTAAGTCCTCCTATGTTAAAATATTTGTCTGTGTTTTGTTTTTCACGTATTTATACCATGCATTTGACAAACCTCATTTTAAAAAGGAAGCTTAGGTTTATTCTCCATACAATTTCGCATTCAGGCACATCGAGATCAGCTTAGCTTCAGATAAGTAGATGTTTCATATATCTTCACAGCATGTCCTGAGCTCTTGATAACAGATTACTGACATACGCTACTTGTCGCGCTATATTAGCAAAGGAACAGAAGAACGTCAAGTCCAAAGCTTTGGATGAAAACATGGTTCAGACAAATCAAAGCCAAGAAGCCCGCTTGCTTGTCATACAACGCTTCTATCAGTGTTTCCACTGCCTGCTTTCCTGCTCATTAGACATCCTGTGTTCCTACCTGGAGCAGGGAATTGGACTCACCTGCCTAATACAACTTCCAAACTATGATTCTATGACATTTTTGAGCGCATCTCCTTATTGCTGTTACTATAAACAACACTTGGTCCATTGCACTTTTGCATCATTACCATCCTCAGTTGATATCTGAACAACCTTGTTCCCAGACAAATAATGAACAGTCCAAATATTAAACATCAAAAATTACAACTCAAATAACAAAATGTGCAATCAAAACAACCAACAATATTGAGTCTCCAGATCCTTAAACAAACAGTTAAAACTTTTAAATGTTTTTCTGAATTTCTCAACGCAGAGGACAGACGTACTTCCTGAATAAGGAAATTGCACAACCTCCACCCAAGTTTTTTCATTTAATAAACAAGTTTTAACTACAGAAATTAATTAAGAAGTCTAAAATTTATCAGGATCCCAACAGCTGTCTCTTTCTTCTGCACTCCAATGAAACAACCTTTCTAAACAAAGGTTTATGAATAAGGCTGCATCCAGACATCGCCTACTTTTTCTGCTATATTTTGATATTCTAGAATAAAGCATATATATTCTGAAATAGCCATCCTTTATTCCAGAATAGCCAAGTACTGTGGAATAAGTAATACTACAATAGAATCAATATAGCATCAAATACCCAATGGAGCACATACTCCCATATAGCCTTACCCATCAATTAAGATCTTCTAGGGTATCTCTTATAGCACTTCTATTACCCTATGTAATCCTTGGTACAGGACCAAAGAGAGGGACGTTCTGTGGTGGTCCCTAGGATTTGGAAAAAAAATATCCCCTTGAATAGATGCCAGGTGCCCTCATTAAGGACTTTGTGGCACCTGGTGGAAAGATATCTATTCCCTCTAGTGTTCAGAGACCAATGTTGTTTTATCCATTGTATTAACTGCAATGGGACTGTGGTGAAGAACGCTAAAGAATCTTTATTTAAAAAATAACAGCATTCACATTGTTCACCCTCAAGGCACTGAGACACATATAAATCATCTCTCACATTCGTTAATTGCAGTTAAAATCTGAGATGTGACTCAAGGAGAAGCCCTATTTGGGTTTACCAATAATGACGAATGGGATGTCAACACAATTCAGAAATTTAAGGTGTAAGAAATACAAATTGTCTTATGGAAGATTGTCTCCCTTCACTAACCATTTTGTGGCCAGATATATGACAAATTTTAATTTTACAGAAATGATTTAAAGCACTGGTCTAAACCTTAACTAGCTCCTTTTTCACTTTAGGCCCATATGCTTTGGTCTCAAGGCACCATCCAAACATTAACAAACAATTCTTCCCATCTGAGCAATTTATGTGGATAAAATCCTTGTTCAGAATAATAGATTCACTATTGAAACAATATCATTTACAATTTTTGCCGTCCTCCTTTCCCCAGATATTAAGAACCATTTAAAATATAGCCCTTTTAATGCTATTTTATACTCTGTCCTGGTCATGTTAGGGTTAAACAACCTATTAAAAACAATATTACACATTCCTTACAAGAACTGAAAAGCATGCACAGAATGGGGCAGGGGTGGGAGGGAAGCAGGTCATATTATATTTACTTATAACAGTTTTGATACACTTCTTTTGGAAATATTATTTCTGTAGTATACAGAATACTTCAAAACCTAATTCTATTAAAATAAGATTCTCTTAATGGATAACAAGAGCTTCAGCTTGGAATACTTTAAATTTAATAACACGCTCAACCAAATGCAAAATTCTATTTGGTACTGGATCAGTATTAATTGTTCTGCTTCATTATGTGGCATAAATAAAGCATCCCACCAAGGTTCCTATTGCTATTTGTTTTCTGAAATTATTTCAGACTCCAGTAATACTGTAGATTTTTGTTTTGAGATTATCAACTTTATCCACAGAAATAGTTCCCAATCATGTTTTTTTATTAACAAAGATTGCTCACAAAGTAGTAGAACTCTACTTATTTTAAATACTTTTTTTTCTTGCCTCCACAACATTTTTCAACTGTATAAACTCTCTTGTAAATGCATACTCTACTGTATTTCAATAATATAGTAAGAAAAACAAGAAAAATGCATGAATCAATTCCTAATTGCAATTAAAGAACTAACAACAGTGTTACAACTAGCTGCCTTTGTATCCTTTTGTTTTCCTGTCCTAAGAACAGAAGCTCTGCCTCTATGTATAAATTTGAAGCCATCCAAGAAAATTAGTAACAATCAAATTTAGCTAGATTTAAGTGCTGTAAGTGAAACTCTTTCTGCACTTAATTTAGATAAGGATCAGACAACTGTGTAGTCCTCTTCTGGGTCTCTTTTGCCTGCATGCTGGTATGACTGGAGAGACCCTACCCCCTGCTATTATGGCACATCTGCACAAGACAAGAGTGTAATCCAAATCTAATTAAGCAGGTCCACCAGTGTAGTAAGCAGGTGGTGATTATGAAGGTGTGCAGAAGGTGCATGCCTCCATGTTCTGGTTTATTGAGAACCCATTTCAGCAGTGCAAGAAGGGATACCAGTAACTTATGTGAGCTTCAGGGCTGAGGCAGAGGTTAAACCCAGAAGAGCCATTGCAGTATGGACAACACGGTTCCAGTCCAAGTCTTTACTTTATCTGGATTAAAGGACTTTTTTTATGCTTGCCAGCTCATTCATAAATACCTCTTCTCTCTGACCATGGTGAAACTATCTGGCAATATCATACAATATCTGTTTCAATCCAGTTGACTTCAATAGGACAATCTTGGACGCTTTCACATTAATTTGTGCTGAAAACATTCAGCTTCACATTTAAGGTTTAATTACATTTAAGAATATTAGGGCTCTATTTTAATTTGAATACTCTAGTTACATTCACACACAGTAAATCTGAGACCATCTAGAGGCAAGCTTGTTCACGTGCTAGTCTGGTCTTCCCACTCACATGAACATTCTAGGCCAGAAAGGGTAGATAAGAACACAAGGACCACACACCACTGTCTCTAGATGCTTCTGCGATCCTTCTTTTGCTGCATGTGAATGTGGCCTCAGACCTTTTCTTTGCTAAACAAAGTTTAAAAATTACAAGAAAGTTCAGAATATTACTTCAGATAATATAACCTTATTTTTGGAGCTGTTGTAACAGTTGTTGGTTTCAGTGCAAAATGCAATGTATTTTTAATGTCTAAATTTAGTGCGTTCAGTGATTATTCTCTACTTACCATTGAAGGGAAATTCACCACAGAAACACTATGCATGCCAGCATTGCACTTAAAATTCAAATGCCAGTCTGAGTCCCTGTTCCCTCTGTCACGGCCCACCGACCTGTCCAGATTTGCAGATATTTTCTGGAAGGCAGTGCAAGTCATCCCCATGAAGCTATAGGGCTTGATCATAAAGGCCTCAAGAGCAATATTAAGAGAAACCTGTCAAAAGAAATTTGTGGAATTGGAAATCTAGTTTGTATATTTTTATATATTATTTAAAGGCAGAGTATATACACTGTATGTGTTCACAAGATAATATTCATGGATGCCCTCCCAGAATTTCTAGAACAGAAAATACACTTCAGTAAATATCCTTCAATTTCCTTTTGTTTTTAAAAATAATAGAAGTATTACTTGCACTTGTTTTTTAAACTGAAGAGAAGCTGAAGCTTTATTGGAATAATTATATTTTAGCAGTCAAAAACTTTGACAAGACTCCTAGGCTGTGGTAACAGCTTACCTTTAACCAGAATTGAGGGTGCCCTCTGTCTTCAGCGATCATATGCCAAAGTGAGCTTCCATTTTTTCTGGAGACTTTCCCCTCCTCAATTGGTACTATCCTGCATTTCAATAATACCAGCACTGAGTCTGTTTCTGGTGCAAGATATGGACTCAGGCAAAGAGATGTTGTTTTCTGGCGAGCTTTGCAGTGGTACAGAGGTTAGCTAGCAGACTCTGGCATTCAGAGTCAGAAAAGATGACTTGATCTGGCCTCCACCAGCCATGTTCTGGCTGCACAACCCAGAAGCAGCCTTGCTGCAACTAGGACGGGCATTTTATTGTGTATGGCAACAGTGTGGACAGCAGCCAGCTGGCTCTGGGGCTCATAGCTAGAGGGAGCTACCCAAGTTGGCCTGCCCAGTATGCCTTCACCCATCTACTGCTGGCAGTGATGTGGCTGCACCATTTCCAGAGCCCCTTTACATTGCCCCCACCCCACCCCAAGGTAAGTGTGAACAAGTCTAAAATGGCCTGAATTCCTGAATTCTTAAGATGGGCTATCGTGTGGCTATGTGACCATGGCCCCAGATACATTTAAACTGTACTGCTATAGAAATGAATTACGGTTGTACAGAAATCCAGTTGGCAAATTTCAGCCATGGTTATTTAATTCTACATAGGCATTCTTTATGCACTTAAAGTATCAGATAGCTTTTTAAAAACACTACCAAATATTTTTTCCACTGTGTAAAGAACAAACAGCTAACACTTACAAAGCAACACACACTGCTATGGCAGGGAATAATAAACTGGTATGGTTTATCGATTTCAAAACCAAGGAAAGAAACACAACCAAGAGAGCCAAAAATGCCAGCTTAGCCACTGAGCCCCAGTTTGGGGACTTCTTCCAATAACTAAGAAACCAACAGAATGGAGGGATTCTAGCAACACTCAAGTAATCCCACAGGCCAGAAATCAACAACCAACAATCATAAATTAGCTACAAATGTAAAGCATTTACTAAAGACCATAGAGCAGCTCACATCAAACAGCTAAACACAATGGATATTTTTCTTTTCTGGATTGAACACTAAAGGACAGATTCTGATATGTTAACCATAGTGTTTAATGATTCTGATAACAAGTAGGCTTTGCATTAGCAGGGAGAACAAAATGTTAGAGAAATGGTTATCTTGTGAGCAACTGTCTTGTGAGCAAAACTATACTGCCAGTGTAGTTAGTATACTCTAGGACAATCAAATTTTGCAGAGTTTGGCTCACAAACAGGGAGTGGGACTACTCACATGTCCCACATGTCTCGACCAGTATAACCTTCAGGGCTGAAGAACAAAACGTAAATTCCACCATGTCAGCATTTCCAGTTGGGACCATTATTCAAAGTGCCAGAAATGGCATTGGAAATTTACCAGTTTTGCAGCTTCGTGTAACGGTAACAAGCAGGAGGAGTGCAGGTAGTACAGTGACCAGCAGCTTTCTGTGCAGTGGCTGCAGGAGCCAACCAGGTACACACTTCTTTTTGCAGAGTGCATTTTACTGCTCTGCCAAAGGACAGCTCCCAGGAGCAAACTGTGCCCTTGTGAGAAGGCTGGGCAACAGCTGGGTGCAGTAACTGGTACTCTTTTGGTGCTACCAAGTGTGGTCATGAGGATCTGGTTAAGAATAGCACATCTTCATTGTTGAAGGTTCTCCAAACCTGATCTTCTCTGCAGATGTTTCACCACCAGTCTACTAGCCTAGAATACTAGCCTGGTGGCAAAACGTCTATAGAAAAGAAAAACCAAGCTCAGAGAACTTCTATGATAGATCCAGCACTACAAGCCTGAGCTACAAATATTTTCATGAAAACAATAGAACTTAAAATGCTAGATTAAAAGTTTCTTCCAGTAAACAGTGAAATGACTTAATTACGTGGACCTCTTTACTTGAGACATCACATTCTCTGCTGTACTGCTAAAAATCAGTAACTATAACTTAAAGAACCAGGTCCAGCAGATAGATAGCAAGCACTGCAACTATCAAATCTGCAGTGGTAAAGTTGAATAATAGCAATAATCTCCGGAAACTATGCACAGAAATATTGCTTTCTGAAGGTGATAAATTTAACACAGAGAAAGTTGTCAAATAATCCAGATGTCTGGGACCATAAAAACAGGTAAGGATACCATCACCATAGCCTGCTGGTAAATGAGAATCACTTCCTGCATGTAAGGTTTATTCAATCTTTTATTTTTCTATAAGAACATATGCATAAATGTTCAAATGTAAGCAGCAAAAGTTAAAATTCAGAATCCCATAATTACAGTATTAGAAATTATGAAAAGTCTGGACTGAATTTGGAAGGAAATGATGAGCAACCATACAGCACCATTATTGCTGAATACTTCCCATCCATGTTATGCCATCTGTGTCCAATATTCACATAACTTCAGGTATTGCTTGTGCAAGCATTATACTTTATACTGTTCACACTACCAGAAACACTAATGAAAAGCCTCCATAGAATTTGTAAGATTTGGGGCTCATGAGAAGGAATACATCAGTTTGAAAAAAGCTATGTACTTCCTTCATCAGCACACTTGAGATCAGACTTTGTGATATGGAAATGGCAAACTAATGGGTAGCTATAATCACATAGGGGGGAAAAAGTCAAGTGGCATAGACAAAGAATCTAGAAACTATTCCCAGAATAAATGGACACAGCTGTGGGAAAATTAAGCACTCGAAAAACGGCCATACATTTTGGAAAGCTGAGAAATGACAAGGACAGACATTCTAGAAGTGAAACTTAAGGCTGCAATATGAGAGTTTGCAGAGACGGTATAGGGTGGTTGCCTAAATGCCATACAGATCAGTAGTACAAAATGAGTATGTACACTGATGCAGGTATAAGAAGTCTAACGATGAGTGATTAAGAATCCTTCAGAGAATTTATCTCGACATGAACAAGAACTTCACAGCTGGTGGGGGAAAAAATTCCTGGTAGGACATGTCAAGGAATAAAACTGCATCATACCAGCAAATAAGGATGACACAGTAAAAATAAATACAGTTGGACCTCAGTATGCACAGGGGATATGTTCCATGTCCTATTGTGGTTACTGCAATTCCTGTGAAATCCCACAAGGTTTCACGAGAATCATGGGAAATCTTGCCCTGTTTCCTGTGGTTTCCTGACTGCCCCAGACCTCCAAGAAACTTCAGCCAGGCCTAATGGCACCAACAGTGTGGAGGGGAGGCTGGTCCGGTCACTGTGGAAAAGTGAAACCGGTTACGGGATCAGTGGATATGGAGGTCCAACTGTAAATCATTTTAACTGAAAAATAACTTGTAGAGGGTGTAGTTTTCTTGCTGTTCTTGCTATTACTGTTATTCGCATATTTCTGTTGCAAGTTGTATCCATATGCACAAACTTTGGACCAGTGGCACTTTAAGGATCAAACACACATTGGCTACATCCAGACGTTGCTTACTTATCCCACTATATTTGGATATCTTGGAATGAAGCATGGAAATTCGATGTTTACGCCTCCATGGGAAAACACAAATCACATCCTTAAAGAGCTGCCCAAGCATGCAGACAGGAAAGCATCAGCACTAGAAACTACTGATCCCCTAATCTTTAGACGGTAGTTCTAATAAAAGTTATGAAGCTAAACTTTGTCCAGGCTTCAGCTTTTCAACTTTCTTCCTCCACTCCTCACCAGCAAGTTTTTATTCATGCTGCAAAAGGGGGCGGAGCAGTAGGTATCTGAAAACAAGGGCATTTGTCATTTCAGCCCATTTTAGACAACTCACATTCTGTCTGGCCTCATGCCATGGTTGCTTAGATTGCGGGAGCAGGCAGACTGTCTCTATTATTGCTGAAGAGAACGAGCGGAATATCCTTGCTTTATTCTGGGAATCCATATATAGTGTAATAAGTAACAAATGTCTAGATGCAGCCTTAGAAGCAATTTTTGGCCTTCTACGCATCTCTGTGATCCAGATTACCATCTGCTAGTACACTGGTGGGCTTGTTCAATCAGGTCCATCAACAGTCCAGATCAGGAGCTTTCTGATTTGTATTAAACTTTGGGTGTTTTTCCACCACGCTCCTTTAATCCAGATCTAAGAAGATCTGGGTCTAAGGAATGGGTACATTCCTTAGTCTGGATCTAGTAGATCCGGATAAAGGGAAGTACCCAATGTGTTTCCATGGATGGTCTAGCACCCAATAGCAATGGGTGCTAGCCTCCCTGCCATGGAAGCACCAGAGCACCCATTTGGAAATCCAGATCTACCTATGAGGGGTCTGCCTGTCACCCCAGGTGTTTGGGGGTACAGGGGGTACAATCTCTGAAGCGGCTTCGAAGTCATTTCGAAGTCACTTTGACGTCTGTGCAAAATAGCTCCTTTGAAGTCTGTGCTGATCTTCGGAGTGAACTTTGAAGTAACTTCAAAGTGACTTTGGAGTCACTTCGGAGTTCACTCTGAAGATCAGCACAGACTTCAAAGATGCTCTGGAGCTATTTTGCACAGACTTCAAAGTGACTTAGAAATGACTTCAAAGCTTAGGTTTTGGGGCTCCCTCCCCATGGGTGCCCCCTCCCCCTAGCCTCCTCTAGACCCCATTGCCGCACAAGTGTGGAAACAGGCTCTCTTTAATCCAGATTTCTGGCTGAAGACCCCATTGTAGACCCCATTAATGGGGTCTACAGAAAATCTGGATTAAAGGCCAAAAAGTACCCATATGATCCAGATTTCCCGAGGCACGGTGGAAACAAATGTGTCTCTAATGGGTGCCGTGGTGGAAATGGGGTCATCCAGCTCTCACCGAAATGGGTCCTTAATGGGTGCTAAAATGGGCACTAATTTGACCATGGAAAAACACCCTTTGTCTGATACAGACAAGGCTAACAAGTTGGGGAAATCCTTTGGGTGGCCCAGGATCCCTTCTTACAGAAGAATTAAGGTAAATGCAGTAAAGCAGTAACCAAGGACCTCAGAACCACTAAGATAACACTGGAAAATTGAGAGCCCGTGCAGCCTCGTGGCTAGTGCACCAGGCTCTAACCAAGGAGTTCCTGGGTTTGCATTCCCACTTTGTCATGAAGGAAATTATTGTGGGGATAAAAGGGAGAAGGACATATAGGCTTGCGTTCTTCTGGAAAAAAAGATGGGATATAAATGCCATAAACAGACAAACAATTAAAGGCTGCCTTCTGAAGAATGAAGGAATTCGTATTTGGTAATTTAAATTCATCCAAATTGTTGGTAAGCTCCCAGGGCTCCTTCTGCAAAGGATAACAGAGTTATCTCCCCAGAGTTATTCAACTTCTATTCATAGATAACATTTTGCTTTTTTCCCAAACTGTTTTTCTTCAATACTTTTATTTCCTAGAATTTCCACATCTTTAAACCATACTTTTTTGTGTGTTTTATATTGTTCTCTAAGTGCTGGTCCATTTATATTGAAAAGTCCTATAGGATTTTAAACTTCTCATTTTTCTTTCTTTCTTTCTTTCTTTCTTTCTTTCTTTCTTTTTTTTTTTTTTGAGGCACATGATCTCTGTTTTTGTTTTTGTTCCCAATCCTTGAGCTAAATGTCTTATTCCCAGGGTACAGTTTTTGCAACTCTCACTTGCAGTGTATATTCAGTTTGAGCAATTCTACTGCATCTACAGATCTACAGTTTCAATCTTGGCTTTAGATAATTGACATTTACTAGTGTCAGAAACATGCTGGGATTCTGGCTTGAATAGCATTTGTTTGTAAGTCCTGGGCTACATCCAGACTGGAGGAACATAGTGCCATTATGGTGTCACTATGGTGGAGTTGCTTCATGTATTTCCCCCCTAAAAAGCACAAAGAACTATGGCTGGAAAATCACACAATAGCGTCTTTAAGTCTGCCTACTTGTTTTCTGGACAGAGCCAGTCCAATTGTTCCATGAAACAGATGTCAATGCACAGAGGTGACAGTGAGTACATTCAGACATTCCAGATGCCCAGATGCATCTGTGACTTAAAACACACAAAGACAGAGCTAACCTTTCTAGCCAGGATGCAATAATGGCCACCTTCTGGAGGCAGCCCTGTTCTTGGCCATGACCATACCCATGGTTCAAGACGGCTTCCGACCACCTTCTCATCGCATTGTCCAGATTGTTTTTTGCTGGGATCATCTCGGGAGCGGGCTGTCCCTCCTCAAACCAGCTTCTCTGGAGTCCACTTTTATAGAGGACTCAAGCCAACAGGAGAGCCAGCCTGTTTTCACTTTGGCTGTGTAAGTATGGAACAGGACTAGAAGGGGTTGAACGGCACTGGGGTGGTTGGATCTAGCCTCCCTTCCCACTCAGTGCCTGTCTGCAGATGGCACACAGATGATCCACCTTCCTTACATCTCTTTCCACTTCTGTCACCCTTCCTAGGATGGTCCCCTCTCCCTTCCCATTACTAATTGTTCCGACTGCAAGCTTGCGGACATTGTCCATAATTATAAAAAATAGAAATCTGCAGAAGTGGAGATGCATGCTGCCTGGGATATGTCTTGGCTACATCTGTTTGGGGGCACCCCACCCTGAGTTTGCCTTCAGCACTGCACAACTCCAAACACATCCTGTTGCTGCTATGGATTGACAGAACTTTATCTTATTGCAATGCAGGTGGTGTTGATGTAATCAATAGGGGTGGAGAACTAGAGGGTTGTGTAAAGGAAACTCGGGGACATAATATAAAAGGTGTGAGCATGACAACCCAAACTGCGGATGATCTGAGGACTGATTATCAGGGATTGGGTGTGAACAGGATTAGGATGTCTTCAGTTCAGTTTCTTAAGGGGATGACCTGGTTCAGTCAGGTGTGATCACGACCCTTGTGCTGTTGAGTTAACACTAGGGATGTGCACAAATTTTTTTTTGACATTTGATTAATAACAAATCAAATGTTAGAAAATCCATATTCATTTGAATATATCCCCTTCAATTGTGGTAGGATTCTATTTGATACGGATCTATTTGTATGAATTCGTACAAATATCCAATACATATCCAATACAAACAAATACATATCCAATACATATCCTGTAACAAATCTGCACTCTGAAAGTGTCAAATCCAGCCTGAATCCACTTTTAATCCACTCTCAAATGCAATGTCAAATGCAATCTGTATGTGCAGACATGTGGCACAGCCACTTTCCAACCTCTCTAGGTTAACAGTTGTCCGAACTATTTGTACAAATGTCCGAACTATTCATATTAATATCTTGAACATTCATATTCATACGAATGTCAATGTATAATGTCCGAATTTGTACAAATTCATACAAATAACGAATGTTACGAATATTCATGCACATCCCTAGTTAACACCCTTAGTTTCCTTTCTAAGTGTTTCTAATTTTAGCCATATTGTTGTTGTTATACAAAATAAAATTAAAAAATGCCCAAGGTGGTTCAGCATATGTTTAAAGGAAACTTTTTTCTGTGAATATTTACAAATATGCTCCATGCATTCTATAGTCTGTATGGAATAACTGCTTTTCTGTATAAAATCATGAACATTATAACATTACTATGTGTTTCCACTTGATTTTCAGCAGACCATTATTGCAACACTTGTGGATAAAGCTATTTTAGGACATGCCCAAACACATACCAGGTATTTTTAAATCAATCCTTTTTATTTTCACATAAAAACACTTCTTAAGCTCTCATTTTCTAAAGAAAGAAACCCCTGTAATCTTAATTTTGTACTGTAGGTTTATAAATCTATAAAAATGGAATCCTGAGCTGTGATAAGATGGGCTTTTCCCACATAGGCCGCGTTCAGACATTGTTTACTTATTTTGCTATATTTTAATATCCTGGACTAAAGCATGGAATATCCAAATATAGCAGAATGAGTAACTGATGTCAGGATACAGCCTCAAAGGTTCTTCACCCTATAGCATCTCATGTCAGTCATTAGAACAGACGTAGAGTCCAGGCTTCAGGTACCCACAGTCATGCCCTGTACTGTGACAGGACATCGCAGTGGCTTCCAGTCCATCAGACTGGTGGATCAGAAGCTTCATAGTTATGCTTTATCAGCTTCCAGTCTGGCAGATCAGAAGCTTTGGCATTCCTACGGAATGAGTTCCCATCCACCAGATGGTAAACTATATCTTCAGTGGTGGCAACGGAGCATTCAAAGTTAAGTGCACATCAAAAAGATGCTGATAAATGAGCATCTTTTTAATGCCGTTGTGGGGAAGGTAGAAAAGAAGAAGAAGAAGAAGGAGGAGGAGGAGGAGGAGGAGGAGTTGGCTTTTCTACCATGCTTTTCTCACCCATTTAAGGGGACTGACAAAGCTTCCTATTCTTCTCCCCACACCAGACACTCTGTGAGAGCTCAAGAAGAGACCTGTGATTAGCCCAAGGTCACCCACGTGGTTTCATGGGGGAAGGCAGAATCTAGCCCAGTATTCCCAGATAATAGTCTGGCTCCCTAACCACTAGACCAAAGTGACTCACTACGGAAACAGCAAAGAGACTTGCATGAAGCCAAACATTCCCCTCCTCCTTCAGTGCAAATCAAGTGGAAGGAGGGAAATGTGCATCATGCACATCCCTATATAGAGTGCCTTAGGGAAGGGTATTAAAGGGGCCAGCACCACTAGGAGTGATACATAACTTTTCATTAGTGTTTGGAAGCAAAGGCAAACATTCATTCTGTTCTTCTCCAGATTAAACTACTATAAAGCACTCTGTGTAGGATTCCCCTTGAAAACATTCCAGAAGCTGGAACTAGTGTACAATGCAGCAGCTTGATTGAGGATGGGAATCCCTAGTGAGATGCACATCACACCAGTCCTGAAAGATTTTGACTGGTTGCCTATCCACTAATGAACGTCAATTCAAGGTGTCAATGCTAGCATTTAAATCTCTAAATAGTGTATCTGAATGAGCGCCTTCTCCCACATATTGACCTGCCCACATATTCCACCTTCTCCCACATATTGATCTTCTCCCACATATTGACCTGCCCACATATTGAGATCTCAGGGAGAGGGCCTTCTTGTAGTTCCTCCTTTCTCAGAAATTCAGGACATGCAGCAAAACCTTTGTTGTGGTGGCCCCCAGACTATGGAACAGTCTCCTCTTGAAGTTTACCAGGCACATACATTATATATTTTTAGGTGCCTCATTAAAACATTCCTCTTTGATTTTTAGCTCTCTGTGGGTACTGTCTTGCCAGGTGGTGGATGGGTGAGTGGGTGGATGGGTGGGTGGGAGGGAGGGAGGGAGGGAACACTGTATTTTTAATATGTTTTATTTTTTATTGTTGTGACCTACTTTGATACTTTTCAATGAAGGGTGAGATATAAATTCTTAAGCAAGCAAGCAAGCAAGCAAGTAATCATGGCAGTGTGGTGCTATAGGTGACACAGGGTTCCAAAGCTGTATTCCTGGTCTGGCAAGACTTACTACAGGAAATAGTTATAAAATAATCGGTTAATAATTTCTGATTTATCTGCAAGCTTCAGCAGCATCACACTACACACTTGATTAATTTATATCCTGTCCATCAACCTAAAGGTTTCCATTCTGTGATATAAAATTAGCTTAGATATAGGAACTTTCTGCACTTGGCCTTATTCTGTAATATATCCCAGAATAAGGCCCTGCTGTCTGCATGCTAGTGCAGACTATGGCAGATCCCAGGCGAGGCCTGCCACAGTCTACATTAGCATGTAGAAAACAGACCCCTATGCCAAAGGGGGTAAAAACCAACACTGCGGAAGTACTGATGAAATAAAAAGTCATGTTTCTCAAATGAACTCTTCTTGATTCTCTTGTAGCAAGATTTCTCAAGTAAGAAAAACATAATTAAATCTCAAAAAATACCTTTGATATGACTTGTGCATTAGCTGTCAAAGTCTGATTTGCAATATGCTCCACACACTGTACAATCCTTGTACAAGCTTTATCTTCCTTCTGTGCCAACCATAGTACATGGTCACTTACTAACATTATGTTGCTAGCAATTTCAACTAAGGCATCTGCAAGCTGTTGAGAAAACAAAAGAAAGAGATAAAATGAGCATAGTTCACAATATATCTGTCTGCCATAAAACAATATAAAGAATGCAACTGAGGTAGAAATGCTTAACATTCCATTCCTTCTGAAGTAACCTACTGAAGTCAGAAATGACCATATCTTGGTACACCAAATGTAGTTTCAGAAATTCTAGCCATTAGATGATGATAATGACAGAATCACCAATGTTGATTAGAATCAACCATTCTTCACAAGTCAACCATTATAAAGTCAAAAGTCTTTCACAATCATGGAGGTTCAAGGAGCAATATTTAAGTTTATATAGTGTTCTGGGTGCTCTTACATATTTTTGGTTTACCTCTCCCTCAGTCAAGATGGAATATTAAACCATTTCCTTGATAAACATTCTGGCTTACAACAGTGAGAAGTACACCCAGTTCATTCCCTTCATAGACATTTTCGCCATGCATAAGTTAGATGGCTTGAAGAAGGAGCCCTTCCTCCCCTTTCAGGCACTTATCGCTGTTTGAGTCTGTTCATTTTAATTGTGCTTGACATTAGTTTTATCATGTTCTGCAATGAAACCTTTGTATATAGGGCAAGATATAAATAAAATAAAATTAATGGTGAGCATGAAACAGGGAGCCTTATGTTACTTTTTGAGGTTCCCTGTGTAGTTTAGCACTTAGCTTTTTCCAGGATTCTAAAATAAGCCAAAATTCTTCACATATAAAGGTGTCTCCATTATTTCTGTAATCAGTCTGCAATGAATGGAGGAGCATCAGTGATGCAAATGGCACCCTTGTCTAGTCTACCAGTGCATTAGGGAGTTGTATATGGGACCATGTAGGCATGCAGAGGGCCCATGGTGGACCCACTTTGCCAAAATGGACCTCTGGGAACTTGAAAAGCCAAAAGCTTGTTTCTGGGATTTGGAGCACTCTGAGGCCACATTCCCATTACAAGCTTAATACGGTTTCTCTAAACTGAAATAATAGAACCGGATGCAAACATGAATTTGCCTGATCCCATTACTTTCAACTTAATCGCATTCAATCTGGATTCTGAGGATCATATGTGGCATACGTGACTCAAGGGGGGACTCAAGTGGTTACTTTATAAAAGCTGCTTTTTGGGCTGTCCTGCCCTCTTCCTCCTGGTGTGAACATGTCACCCATAATGGACCCCTTCACGGTGGCTGGGTGGCTGCCTCTTGCCTGGATGGATATTCTCTCCCCATTGCCTAGGGCACACAGCAGCAGTGGCAACTCAAGCCCCCTTCGCCTTAAACATTCACACATCTCCCAGAACCTGTAGCTGCTTTCCTTTCTTTTCTCTTTCTAAAGGTCAAAACTTTCAGAATTGCGCAAAATTCCAACATTGTTATCAGGGGTGGATTTTTACAAATCACTATCTTTGGAAGCAAGCTATTGGGGGGAGGGAAACCCTAAACATGCATTCTCATCCCACTAAAACTGTACCGTTCCCACAGTAAGAAATGTAAAACATTTCAAATGCACAAACCGGAGCAAGACCTGTTGAAATGAGTGTTAACATTTACAATGCTTTGGGGCAATTTAACATGTGGAAAGCATGTTAAGCCAACCTGACGTGGGGGCTGCAAGAATCGAAACTGTTTCGAAATCGTTTTAAGCTTCTAATGGGAATTCACCCTGAGTCTCCTCCACCCCAAATGATAGTTCCAAACCTTGCACAAGCTGGCAGGAGTTTCTGGCTGGGATTTGTTAACAAGAAATTTGGTGCTGGTTTCCAGCTTGGATAGTTTCAAAAAGGTTTTGGACAAGTTCACAGAACTTAAGATTATCAATGGCTACTGGCCCTGATTGTCAAGACATTGTGATTCGGCAGTCGTACTACAGACACAAAAAAGGTTTAGGTCCCACCTACAACTGAAATCTGACTTCTCTTTAGCTGAAATAGCTTGTCAACCCAGAACATGAAACTTGTGAGTTTGGTTTCCAAGCAAAGAAAAACAAACATAAAACATGTTACATAAAGATTATGAAATCTTTAGGCAAGCAGTTTTAAATGAAACATCAATTTAGTGGTCCTCTATTTAGCAAGCATTAGATTTAATGAAGAGCAGAAGGTGATGGCCACAGAGAGGAAAGAAGGAGTTAGAATAGCAAACTTGTAGGATGTCTGTAGGATGGGTTAGGCAAGACAACTGTAAAGGGAGGAATTGGTGGTTTTAGAAACAGAAGCTTTGGATTTAACCAAGCTTTGATGTATTAAAGTGGGGTTCCAGTTTGTACAGGCCAAGGACTTTTATTCACTTAACACAAGTTTCACTTTAGAGTTGCATCCAGGCATCAGTTCTTTATTCCACTATATTTGGATATGCTGGAATAAAGCAAGGATATTCTGGAATGTCCATGCTTTACTCTGGAATATCTAAATATAGTGGAATAAGTAACCAACATCTGGATACCGCTTAAGTGACAACTTGCAAGAACATAACTGTCATGTTGCTACATTGTTTCAAAGTTTGTTTTCTTTAATTTCAAGAATGCATATCTTTTAAATCACAATTCTTCAAAACATACCATGGACTGGATTTAAATAATCTGTGGGAAGAAGTAGGAGAAGTTATTTTTGCCACTTTTTCCTTCCTTCTGACCCTGTCCTCCAAATCTCTTCTATGATCCTAAAGCTGCATTAAGTTGCATTCCTCAGTTTGTGTGTATCTAATTCACAGAGGCTGCAGTCACACCTAAGGTTTAATCCAATTTCAGTCCACTTTCAAAGTGAAAGAACACATCAGCAAATTGAGAAGCTGTTTTTCTTTGGCATTATCTACCTCAGAAAATTCACCTTAGGGAAAGATAATGTGGAACAAAAATGACTGGTCACTTTGCTGATGTGTTTTCTCACTCTGAAGGTAGAGTGAAGCTGGATTAAAATTTAGGTGTGAGTGTATCCAGAGTGAGCTTTCCAACTATATCCAATTCATGCCCAAGAACTACGGAACATTTCTTATCAGGCAAGTCTAACACTCGAGTTTTTATTGAGTATTTCAAAAGATTCATTACCATATAAAAACGGATATATGCTAAACTCTTGATAAATACTGATACCTTTAGATGAATCTAGTCGTGATAAGCAATTTTGCTCATAACATTATGCATATGTAGGGAAAAAAATCTACAGGATAGGATTTCTCTCCCTAGAGAGACCAATAAAAATGTGCATGCTCAAAATATCTGATTTAAAAACCACAGTCCTTGTTCAAAATCAGAAAAACACAAATAGATATTTGATACTAGATAAGAGCTTGTTTCTGTTTTAAGTGTACGATAGTTCTACTCCAACATCAAATGATCAGATATTCATTAACCAGCCAGTATCTTACATCTTTGATTTCATCCATATACGTGATTAGCTTTTCTAACATGTAAGCCAAATAGATAATGTCCATTTTATCTGCAAAGCTCGGAGCGTCTCTTGTGTAGGCTGCAAGCTGACGGGAAAATTCATGAGCATTGGTGGAATTAAGATGCATCTGAAAAACAAAAGAAAGACTTTTGGCACATAAAATGTGGGCAAGGGCTTTAAAAAAAACTGCCTCAAATTTTTTTAAAAAGCCGTGTGCATTCAAGATGATGTATACCATTCATATAAAATTCATTTTCAATCAGCAAAACTGCAAAGGATTGAATGTCTACTATCGTAAAACGTGCTTGTCAGCAAGATGGGGTGCTTTTAATATTTACTCCTTTTTTTGTTAAACATCTTTTGCATTTACCACTTCACTATTACTGACATGATAAATGAACAAACTGATTGTGGAAAGATGCTTTAAGAGTTATAATCTATGTAAAGAAATGTCACAAGCAAATGCTAGTATTTATGGCCCTCTCTGCACTTACTTTGTTTTAATCTAGATCAGGAGATCCAGAAGATCCAGAATTATTGGACTGATCTACTCTGATAGTGTTGATCTGTGACTCCAAAGTTCATGCAAGTTTTGCATTCTGCCCCCCCCCCCGCAATATGTCTGATAGCTAGAAATGCTTGGGGCAGGGGGTACCTTTTGGCAGCCCCCAGTAGAATAAGGCCATTAGCCCAATTGTAGACCTGATTAAATATGTCTACAATTTAAGGGCCTCTTTATCTGGATCTGGATCCGTCTTGTGCTGACAGAGCCGGATTAACTGGGGATTGGGCCTACATGATCCTCAATAACATGTGGATAAGGAGGTGCAGGATCTAGACCAGAAGCTCCTTGATCTGGATCAGAAGGTAAGTGTATAAGGGCCCTTTATTAGCAGCAGCTTGACTTTTCTTGTTTAGAGATCTTGTACTTAAAAGTTGCATATACCCGAGTATATCAGATTCTATAAATGGAAAGGTGGACAGTAACATGAATTACTTGAACCTCTCAGATGTAAGTGGAAGTCTGCACACAGCTGTTCTCACAGGCATGCATTAAAAACACAGTGTCCATTTACCTGACTAAAGGCATGAAGAATCTGAGTTGCTTCTTGTGAATAAGGACATTCAGAGTAGCTTTCTTCAGCCCACTGTCCTGTGCGGTTACATTTACGCCACGCTTTTGATTCTTCTCCTCCACTCAGGAGGGAATTTGAGTTGAGTGAATACTGAAGACACGGGTGGTAAGCAGTTATACCCGACATAGTTTTGGGCCATCTACAAAGAAGACAACAGTCAATTTCAGCACCGCTTTTCAGTATGCTACAGGATTACCAGGAGAGAAGACCCACAGAAGTTACCTGGACCTACAGTAATCTTATACTCTGAACCTATTTTGAGCTTTTATCCATCAAAATCTGATAGGACGGTAGTCCTGACACCTCTAAGGATCTCATATCAAGAGTCCTTCGGAACTAAGTGAATTTCTTCTCAAAGTGTCTCTGAAACCGGTCACAGTTAGGCTGCTCAGAAAACTAGGTGCAAGTAGATGTGCCAGTATAGAAGGTAGGTAGTGTGAAACAAGTGAATGAGCAAAGCCACCTTGGGCTGCCTTGTATAATATTGACTGGAAAATACTTATTGAAGTGACCCCAAAACGTCTTGCACACTTGCCTTTTCATTTCCTGTAGCATTCAGCAAGCCCCTGAAATGAAGAAACCTCACATAACCAGTCTTCATATTCAACAATATCATACTGAACACCTTCTCCCACTGCATCCCTTCTTACTTCCATGTGAAGCCATTTCTTTCATTGCATTCCATT
Source organism: Aspidoscelis tigris stejnegeri (assembly GCA_023333525.1). Lineage (NCBI taxonomy): Eukaryota > Metazoa > Chordata > Lepidosauria > Squamata > Teiidae > Aspidoscelis > Aspidoscelis tigris. The sequence goes on along the minus strand of JALMGA010000002.1, from coordinate 79,976,175 downwards.
TCTCCAAGAAAACCAAAGTAGTGGTTGTTTTCTCCATTTCTTTCTCATGTGTGCACACATAAACAAATGTACTTTTAAATTCCCTTTCAGCTTCCTCATAAAGGCATTCAAAGTGTTCATCTCAAAAACAGCTAGTGACTGGCATCTATATTCTCACTTCCAGTTCAAAATCCAGGGCATAAAATGCATGGTTCCCATTACCCTCGCTGTGGTAGCCACTGGCCATGGATGAACATCTAACAGCTGAAATAGAACACTTCAAAGGAGAATGCAGAGCCAATGGCTACCACAGAAAGGATATCCACCAAGCCACTAATAATATTATTATTATTAAAAGGGATCAAAATAGTCCTCAAACCAAGCACAAAAAATTAGCCAGACACTGAGACAAGCCAAAAACAAGTGTGAATCCCTTCATATGGTAAGGTTTACATAGGAATGAGCACCTGCACAACAGAGAATGCACGGGGTGAAAACCACAAAATTCTAATTGAACACCCAGAAGCAATAGCCAGAGGGAAGCCACTATAGGTTTAACAGAGGGCAAAGACTGTTCCTCAGCAACACTTGGAAGCTCTTCTTCAAAAACAAAGGAAACCATTAACAGCAGAGGAACATAACATCCTACATATTTTTAGGTTTTCAGTTGGCATGTATTCGTTAGATGTTGTCCCTTCCCCCAGTGCTGAATCAGTCATTCCAGGGCAGCCACTTCTTTCCCATTTTGAACAGGAATAACTCTGACTAGCCATGGGGGCAGGAGGCAACTGCGTCTGCCATGGATCTGTTGTCCACTCCACCACCCTCTATGGCTATGTAGATGCAGTCTATAACCAGAAGCCAGAATTGGGCCCAATCACCATGGCAACAGCCTCACAACATGTGCCTGGCCATGGCAATCAGCCTGCAGGGTGTGATTGTGCAGCCTCAGCCACCCCACTCCTCACACTCACAGCACTCCTAGTTAATCTGTGGACAGGATTTTACTGGTCACTAAGCAAAGACCAGGGCAGCAGGAGTGAGCCCCAAGCAGTGCAGTGTGAAAACAGGCTTCCTGGAAAGTAGGTGTGAACAGGCTCTGAGTTATGCCAGGGCTGTTTCTATATTGGGGCGGCTACTTGAGAGGAAAACCTCAAGCTGCCTTGTGCAGTAGCTGCAGACAGCTTTGAAGCAATCAGTTCTAGGAACTTTAAAGGAGACGCTTTATATAAAAATTAATCATCAGAATTGAATAATTAATTAAAATAAGCAAGAAATTATTTCTGGACTGAATGTTTTAGTAAATTACAGGTGTTTATTCATTAAAATACTAGGTATCACAAATGACACATTGCCTACCTGGCAAACTGTATTTTTGAACAACCACGGTACTTTATTAGAGTATCTAGATGGTATCTTTTGTCACCACGTTATAGCTCATAATGAAGATTAAAAACAGCAGTTGCTGCATGATGACTTGCACAGAGAAATCAACGGAGAAAGTGTGAAGCTCCAGCTGTAATTTTATCTTTGAGTCCAAACCACTTCTGATGCCATCAAAAGATAGTTCAGAGAGAGGGAGAACGAGGACACCAGTCTGAGTTCTGTTTCTTCCCTACCGACCTTCTATATGACTAACCAGTGTCATGATCTCACAATAGGTTTTATTAGAAATCCTTCCAATTTATTTTCACCCAGGTCTGTTAGAATTCCAAGTCTCATCTCATTTCTGCACTACTGTGCCCCCCCCCTCATACCAGGATACACAATTTGTTCTACACTGGGACAGATTGCTCCTAGTGTGGAACAAGACTGTTGGCCTTGGGACAGGCTTTTCTTCACCTGCCCTTACCTAATTTCAGGGTCAACTTTGGGGGTCTATAAATGTTCTGAAGACCAGGTATTAAAGTTCCTGGCCTTCAGAATTCCAAAGGGGGGCATTTCAGCAGTGCTCCTTGTTGTGCTACTGAAATGGATCTTCTGTGATATACCTGACCAAGGAGTTGCTCCATCTGCACACCTCCATGGTCATCAACACACTCCTTGTAAGCTGGTAGACCTGAAAAATGAGGTCAACTGATGAACTAAACCAGGACACCATGGGGCCTTTTGCACTTGCCTTTGTAGTGCAGGGATGGTTAGCTCTGAGACATGCCATACACACGTCATGGAACTGTTTCTGCTCCAGAAGTAGCTCCATGCTTCCCAGAGCTGACCATGCACAGAAAATGAGTTTCACACTTGCAGTAGTGTAGGGCTGGTTAAGCTCTGGTAAGCTCCTTCTGCATCTATTCCTGGTTGATCAGGTAACGGAGGAGGACACATCACGTGATGCAGTTGCCTGGTTACAATGCTGGCCCTCAGGATATGAAGACAGCACCAGAGTATGGAAGGAAGGCCCACAGACCTTTCCTTTTTCTGTATTTGTAAGGCCTCAGCCTTTTTATGGCACTTCTCCCTTTTAAAATGGGACTCCACCAATATCACATCAACTGTTACTCCTCCTATTTTTGCTTGTGTAGCTGAGACATCTTGCTCTCCACATACTTACTATAATACAAAAATCTCTAAGCCTTTTTCATGATTATTAGCATGCAAACCTCATTCAAGAAGAGACGCCTTTCAAGAAAGCTTAAGGTGTTAATGGTAACCTTAGATCCAGAGATGTTCTCTAGAATATGAAACTCATTACTTTGAAATGCCAGCGGAATCTATGGACCCAGAACAGTTTTGATCTAAGTTTCTAAAATAAATTTGTGTGGACTTCATGAAAGATGATCAATGAGGACAGAAACATGAATTCCTCTGCTTTTTGATTTATAGAAAATGAAATGGCAAAATGCCTTTGGCAAGAATGAAACATTTATATATCTTTTATTTTATATATCTTTTATTTGCTTTGCTGGCAAGGCACTGAAGGGATTCTTAATGAAAGCTGCATTATGTAGCAACCAGTATAAGTTTATCTAATATGTTTTAAAAGTGGCTCATTAAAAAGAACCTCAAGTTGAGCCTTTTTGTACATGCAGACAGGATGCCGCAACAATCTCTTCTTGAACTTTTCAAAGGAAAGCAAGTGGTTTACTGTCAGGAATCTATCCAATCTTTTATGAATCTCCTACAGATATTTATGATACTAGTAACTATGGAGAAACAATAATGTGTCTTTTTTAAATCAAAGAGAACTCAAAATACATAGCTACTAAGGGCACTTTCGCCCATGAAAAGAAAAAAGGAAAGGTAAATCTGCAACTTATTTTGCTGATCTTATAAGGCATTTCTCACAACCTTAAAAAAATACACACAGAAGAATGGAGAACTCTGAGCTCATTGTCACCACTTTTTGTTCCTGTATAGATTTATACACGGCACGAGTCATGAATACTGCCCTAAGAGCAACCAACTTTCCAACATTTTCATCAGTAATATCTAAATCTTAGTGTGAAATAATAGCAGAAAACACGTGACTGGAAGGGTATTAGTTTATCAAGAGCCTCTGAAGGTAGGAAATTGCTGGCAAATAGCGCTTTGATGCATTATGGATCAAAAACTTGTTTTCCAAGGTTTGCTAACTGAGATACCCCACTAAGTCCCTTATACCTTCCATCCTTGCTGTGTGGCAGTATGAATCATATTGTGATACTATGACTGTGTCAACAGTCATACAAGATCCAGACTGCGTTGTTCAGCCAGGAAGATTCACATGCAAGGATTTCAGCCCATGATCATCACTTCCATAAAAGATCTTCTTTGTGCTCTCTATGACTGTTATTAAAAATGCAAACCAAAAGTTTGCTTCAGAAGGTAATAGTAGTAGATGCACTAAATTTTGATCATAGTAAGTAACTTAAGGCAAGCTTTTCTCATTGTTGTACTCCACTGTTGGAGAAACTAGGTAAGCTAGCAGGAACTGGGTAATAAAGCAACAATGGATGTAAGTTCTCTACACATCTACCTGGGAGCCAATGCTTTGAACATCTGCTACTTACCTCCAGAGGAAATGTCTTAGAATCCAAACTACATTTATCAAACGATATAATCCCAATAAATCCAAACAAGCATCTAGTCTATCAGCAGCAGAAATTAAAAATTTGTGAACACAAGCTATTCCACAGCTGATAAAGGTTTATTAACACTTCTTCAGGTACCATTTGCAGAACCATTTACTTTTCCACACTCTTTCTTTCAGAGAGGCAATGGAAATAAATGATGCTACTTTGTTCTTTACATTTTCCACATGGGACCCTAAGAATCTAAGGCCATTTCTACATTTGCCTAGGTTATTCCAAAGAGAGATGAGACACCCTGGCCCATAATAGGCAACTCACCCCTAGGATTGGTTGCTGGTGATGTATGATAGAGTCATTTGCATTTCAGATGGCTATGCTGTCCTTGAACCTGGCATTCAGCTTTCAAAGGCTGGGGACTTTAATTCCCCGACTTTGTAGTTTCAGGCTGGGAATTTTTCAGTATGCATCAAATTCCTCTGCCACTTCAAAAGTGCTCCCTGGTATGCAGCCAGAAGGAGTCCCCTGTCATATTCTGGACTATGGAGGTATGCCATCTGTATTCCCTTTGTAATCTGGAGTACAAAGCCTTGTCCAGCTACGGACGTCTTTAAAGAGGTCCACTGCAGGACCTGGGCTGGCCACGATTTTGGCACCCCATCCTAGTCTATAGCTTCAGTCAATGCAGATGAAGCATACTAGTGGTGGACAGGGCTTCTGTTGGTCCTCATTAGTATGAAGACAGCAGTGTCTTAGACTGAAATGTGTTCTGGTCTAAGGTCAACTGAAGAAAGAGCATTAGAATCAGTTTCTGAATTTGTCATGTATGCAACAGTATAAATATATTTTACGGTCTCCAGCCATGCCTCTCAAAATGGCACACCATTGTTCATCGCTGATAAAGGACAGAGAACACATGGAACTTCCAAGCCTAAGAAAATCAGGTGATCTGAGCAGGATGTCTCCTTCAGAATTAGGTGGTTTGAGCAGGATTTCACCTTACTGTTCAGATTTCTTAGTGTGAGGAACCTAGCCTGATGAGGAGATACAGCTGTCCTTTACACATATTCTGGAACATATGAAATATTTCTACAATTTTCAGAATGCAAATACATTTTCATGTGTACATATATATATTTATATTGTAGAAGACAAGAAACATACCTGAAATCTCCTTTATTGTTAATTACTCTTTCAGCAGGACAATAAGGTGCAGCTGTTTCTAGAACAACAATCTCCACCTGCTTAGAGATGTTCCCATATGAGTTGTTGATCATACATTCCCATATTCCTGTTGCATCAATATCAATGCTGGACAAGATAAGCTCACTATAAGAGAGTTAAAGGGAAACAACATGTCAACCCACAAATCTGAAAATTCCCCAGTGGCAGAGTTGTATCATTTTTTATTTTTTTAGACTCAGTTTTTTACAGGTATTCTGGATTAAATTATCCTAAATTTGCAGCCGGTTTCACTCACCCCAAAACTTAATCACCCCTTGTGTTCTGTGCTATAATCTATGAAATACTTTTTTCGGGTGAAGGCATTTTGTGTGGCATTTGTGTGATGCAGGTTTAAGGCATAATGTTTCCCATGTTCTGACAGTGTGGATTATCACAAAGTGATGCTTTGCTGGAACAGAACCCTTTCATTAAGGAAAATCTATTTATTGCACTGTAATAGTAAGAATATTTTAAAACTTATTGATGAAGGCTTTAGACACATGAACCTTATGTACATTCTCCTATAGCTACTTAGTTTTCTGAGAATCTTCCACTTTCAGAAGATTTTGACAGCTTTCGTGAAAAATTCTATTTCTATTTGCTATTTCCCTGAGGAACAAAAGTTGATAAAAACACAAGACACTTATAACATAACAGGGTTAATAGTATTTTTTGGCTACTGGAATCAATGGTATTAATTATACTTTGTGGTCAGTTAAGAAAAGCAAGCAACTGAATAAACACTGTTAATATGTTGTCTTGAAAAGCCACATAAGATTCACTGCTATAAAGACAAGCTCATATTAGAACGTGTACTGCATGCAGGTATTTCACTACCAGATGAGGTGCATCGAGCATTAAACCCCACCCCACATTTCCCTTTATATCAACAGAGTGAGCAATCCTGCGCATTAGTCATTAACCAAGTACTAATCTAATCTCTTCAGAGAAATCATTTCTTTAAAGGGTGGTAAATAGCCTTTGGTTGAAATGATTGTACAGCATGAGTGCATCTCATGAGAATTCAGTGTTATCTTTCTGCTGCAATGTAAAATATAGCTAAGAGTTTATTCCATTACATAGCTCACACAGGTGTAAAATCCCAAGTGCGCTTTCAACTAAGCCTCAATATACTCTCTCTCTCTCTTAGTCATATGCTACAGGATTGCACAAAAACCTTGCACAACCCCCCAACACACCATACTTAACTCACTAAGTAACTAGAAGGTATGCTACTCATAGGGCCTGTACGCATGCTAAAAATAATTTGAAAGGATTCCATGTCGGCCTCGTGAGCGTCCACATACAAAGCCCTAATACGTGACACATGGGAGTCAATAGGTGTAAAAAAAAAAAAAACATTTCACAAGAGTTTTGCATGCGAAATAAGAGGCTAACACGTATTGTCCTGGTGCCATGTGGACGCTCCTGGAGGGGATGAATGGGAAAATAACTTCACTCGCTCACTCACTCTGCCGGGAACATTACCACCATTTACATTGCTGCAGATGCTTCAGCACAAACTTGTTGCCTTCCCAGCAATGTAAATGGTGGCAACATTACCGGCAGAGTGAGCAAGCCAGCCAGCAAGGTTATTTTTCCATTCATCCCCTCCTTGTCCATGGTCAGCAGGGGAGGAGGGGATGAATGGGAAAATAATCTCGCTCATTGCTCTGCTGGTGGGCGGATGAGGGGATACTGCAATGCTCCTTTTGCCGCCGTCGCCGCCACCACCATTCCTGACATTCCATGGGATCAGGATGTTACGGTTCGGATCCGCATTTCCCAAAACCACATAGGGACGCTTTATTCTGCATTACAATGTGGATTTTTATCACACGTGTCCAAATCGCATCAGCTGGCCCATAAAGTTGGTTGTCATGTCCTGAAATAAATGTGCCTAAAAATAGTTTTTTATTAGTATGTTTTATTTTATTAGTATGCCAGAAGATAATGGCTGACTGATAAAATTTCTATGTAAAGTGATTTCATACTGCACACAAGATGCTTGAAATGCACATTAGACAAAAATGTCAGTGAAGGGTATTTCCCTCTCTGTAATGAACTGGATTCTATAAAGGTTAATGGAGCTGCCTGGTAGAACTGAGATTTCTTTAATGACAACATTGCCATTCAAACTATGTTGAAACATACAGGCAGTCAACACCTTCCATAAAGGTGATCTTCAATGACCTTTTATTTTACTTCGTAATTTTTCAACTGTGTAAGCAGTTGGAATATTCTTTCTACAATAACCATGCATTCTCTTTTGTTTACCAACTTTAATCAATTCCAATTTCAAAAGGCACTTTTTCTTCGCATGAAAACAGAAAGACTTTAGTCCATATTTTACAATCTGCACTGCTACTTTTCTACAATAAACATCACTATTGCACGTGGGTACATTCAAAGGGCGAAAAGTAGCATCTTCCTCTACTTGCAGCCTATAAATAGCATAGCTCATTCTATTACCGACATGGACTAAATAGAGAGCTTGGTGTTTCAGTCTGATGGTCTGGAAGCTCCTCTTGCATGTTCACTAGTGTGTTTACAGGATTTTTCAGTAGTCCCTGTCGTGGTTGCTCAGAACCTTGGAGTCCCACTAGATGATTATCTGCCTATATGCCTGCTTATTGGGGTGATTGCGAAGACAAACAATTTCCATCTTTTGAACATTCACAGCATTCCAAGATTCCTAATGGCTGAGATGCCCATTTGCTTGTCCAAGCTCTATGATGTCACACCTGTATTACAGTAAGAGTTTATTGATGAATTTGCCTTCTTCTCTTCTTCCTCTTTCATGTTGTTTTAAATCTTCCTAAATACTGACATGTTTCTGCCCCCCCCCCCCGAAGCTTTCACTTGTTGCCAATTTGAGCTAGGATTTGTTTGGAATTATTGGTTTTGATCCCCTGTGCTCTGATCTTCCTAGTTCTTTGGCAGTTCAGCTGACATGGTATGTTCTATCTAGGAATCACTATCTAGCAATTGTTGGCTGTTCCACCGGTGTGTACAGCCACCTTAAAGCTGTGAGCCTTTCAAGACTTGGCCCCATGTTTGTGGACCTTCAGCTGGAGAAGGAGCTACACCACTTTGGGTTTGAAGACCTCCCTTTTTATTTATAAGACTGAGTTATCTATGTATGGGGCTTCTGGTGAGCAACTAGGGTGTTTATGTACATATATATATATATACATACATATCTACACACATATACGTGTGTGCATATTTATAGTATGTATATGTATAACACACACATACATACAATAACATTGAGTTTTTATTTTTATTTTGTTTGTATTGATTGTACATGCTTGTTGTTCTAACTTTTGGTGAAAGGGGTGTTTTAAATAAACATGATGATAATGTTCTTGTTTTTTGGCTCCAGTGTGGTTGAGTATAATGGGCAACTCTGCAGAGCTTTCTTGGCAATGATGCAGATGTAATTTACTCTTGCTTATTTCTGAGGAAAGGCTGGGGATTGAGCCAGTTTGGTCTAGTGGTTATCTGGGAATACCAAGTTTGATTCCGTACTTCTCCATAAAGCCAGCTGGTCACCTTGGGCTAGTCACAGCTCTCTTTTGAGTTCTCATGGTCCCACCCACCTCCCAGGGTGTTCTGTTGTAGGGACAAGAATAAAAAGCTTTGTCAGCTGCTTTGAGTCCCCTTAAATGGGTGAGAAAAGCAAGGTAGAAAAGCCACCACCAGCAGCACCACCTCCTCTTCTGCTTCCTCACCACTGAACTACAGCCACTGACTATTATTCCTGCTACCTTAAGAAAATGAATACTGCACAAGTATACTGTCAGTTTACGTTTATTTCTTGGTATTTATACTTTCCCACACACAAGACTCGGGGCAGAATAAAAACAGTATAAAATTCCATTAAACATTTATAATGAGCTCTGTATGCCTGTTCCATCTTAAGTACGTATTCAATAATATTGATAGTATCAAAGTCTATACAGACTACCTACAACTGGAAAACAGAATCACGGATCAAAATACGCCCTGATTGAGCTTAAAAGTGCTTTGTCTGCCCTTTCTAGTAATAAGAATGTTTCTTTTAAAACAGCCTTGCATGCAATTTCTACCTCTGGCATCTTCCTCATGACTTGGGCCCTTAGGTGAGAGAACCATAAATTCATTTCAGCATTTATATGCAGATTCCTAAAATCCAGAACTCATCTGCCAAGGTACATAATCATTAAGGCGATCAGAATAGGAATGGAGTTTATTCTTTTCCTCTCTCTGCAGCAGTCCTGAGGGAAAGAGTTGTTTTCAAGTTATCTGATTTTCATCCAGTCAAAATAGTACTGGCATCTCCTAAATTAAAACAAAACTATGTTCTCAGAAGACAGCAACTGTAACTTACTCTGAGGAAATGGCTTATGTTTTCTACGTACATGGGAACATCACTAAAGCAATTTGGGAACGCTGCCTCAAATCAATAGCTTTATCTTGAGTTTGCTAAAAAAGTATTGCTTAAAATTTAAAAACTCGTATATGCTGACCGGATGACAACAACAATATTTTCCAATTGAAATTTTTAAAAAGTAAAAATACAGAGATAAGATTTGTGCTTAATTGCTGCACCTGGAGCTAATTAAAGCTGATTTAATTTTCCCAGACATCATAAATAAGGATGCTTTATGTTTTAATATTTTACGCTAATACTTGCATTAGAAACATAAGATGTACAGGTTTTCCAATGTTCCTTGTTAAACCTAATGTTCACGCTCACTTGGCCTTCGCTGAACCTTGACTATGTACTGACAAAGTAAATAACTACAGAAAAAGCAAACTATTGCAAAAAAAGAAGTTACATACTTTAACACTAGAAAGAACCATCTGGCTCTAGCAAAAGATTAATTAATTTATGGTCTTCAAGGTATCCTAAAGGCAGTAGTTACTTTAGTGGAAATATTTACTTTCTCCCCATCTGGATATGGCAAGATAAGAACAGATCTTTTCCTTCTGAAGAACTACAACACATCATTAAAGTCTATAAATAACTTATAAAATAGAAGTTTCTACACCTTGATCTTCCTTGCAGATCAAGTAAGGGCCATCTCTAATTTGCACAGATACAGAGAATCTAAAACATCACTACAACTTCCTCTCATCTCATTACAACTGATTTCATAGCTCTTCATGACTTCATGATTTGTAGCAACCACAAAAGCTGCACAGCTTGTCCCACGGCTTCCTTTTCTTCAGCCCTCCAATTCTCAAGCCCCGAGAGTAAAAGGAGCAACATTTTTTTAAAAAAACTCAGTGGGAGAAGGTGCTTTCTCCTAACACTAAACAGAAATAACTGGGAATTTGATTTATAAATTTGGAAAAATTGCTCTTGTGCTGTGGTAAGTTTGGGAGGTAAGTCCTCTGGTTTAGTTTTGAGGGAAATAAACATACTACATCATAACAAACTATTAATTCGGAAAAGTTTATCTTTAAGAAAAATTATTTTAATACTTTTCAAGTCCATTAAATAAAATGAAGGTAGAATGCCAGCAGGGGAAAGGGGGGGGGGCTTCCCAGTTTTTTGCGCTGAGTGTCAAATGTATCACTACCTGCCCATTGGGCAGAAGTCCTGGGTCTGTTTTCGGTGCAACGAGCTCCGGGCTCTCAGGGAACGTGTCTCTTCCCTTGAAGCCAAGGTAGCGGACCTGGAGAAGGAGACAGAGAGTAACAGGGCTGAGGGTGAGGCCTTCAGGGATGCGGTAGGAGCACCCCACTCCACGACAAGCAGCCCTCCAGCTGCCTCAGAGAGTGGAAACCTCAGGCATGGAGGACATCAAACCGAGGAAGAGGGACAGGATCCCTTAGTCGAGACCCCTTCCTCAGTGGATGTGCCTGTATCCTCTTGCACTGAGGATAGTCCTCCATGGGTAACAGGAGGGGGGCTTCTTGTAGTGGGTGATTCGATTATCAGGAATACAGAGAGCCAGGTTTGTGATGGACACAGTCATGCCTCCGGAGCATCTTTGATGTTCTGAGACATATATTAAGTTAAAGTTATTATAGGCTTTTCTATGTATTAGTTTAGGAGGGGAAATAGAGATCTATAGCTTTAAGAGAGAAAAGGATTGTGGGAAAACTCTAGAGTGCTATGCTGCCTCTCCAGCTAGTTCTAGTTAGTGTGTAGTAAGTTTTCAGCCAGTTCAGACCTGGAGAGAGCAGTTTCTTTTGACAAAACATGGGCTTAAGACTATAGATCCCTTCTCTTCCTGTTTGAGGATTTTCCCTGCCTCTGATCATAGGATGTGACATCACCAGGGACCTCTGACCTGCCTGCCTGCCTACCTCAACCAATTGCCTGCCTAGATTTGCCTTGACATCACTTCCCCCATGCCCCCTTTTGGAGGGTCATTCAAAGTTCTGCAGAAGAATAAATCGCTCTCTGTTCCAGCCGATCCTGTCTCCTGCCTGATCTCTCTTCCCTGTACTTCTAATCTTTAACTCTGCCATTAAGCACATTGCTGGTCCCTGATCTTGAGCCGGTAGGGATCAAGGGATTTTACTTTCGCAACACCCGGCAACGAACCATAACAGCAATAGCTGTTACCTGCATTGCTACAGCCTCCCAGCTGTAACCCACAACACTGTGGTTTTTAGAACTGCAGCCACGATTGAATTAGCTGTAGACTGCTTCCCCAGGTTGCAGGTGTGACTGCAACAGTGATTTTTAAACTTTGCATCAGTGACAAAGCTACTGTCCTGTAAGTTGTTCTTGCAAGTGACTGGTCCCATGCAATAGGGCATATCATGCAATTCACTTTTTAAAACCTGTAAGACTCAGCATATCACTCTCCGATCTGCCCCAAAAGAAAGCCCATACATACCTGATCAAAGAGTGATTTGTGGCATTTATGGTATACCCTGGCCACCAGCTGCCAATGATCCCACTGCAAGTATTTGGACACTAGTTTCTCACAGCTCCTTTCATCACATGCCACTCCAGAAGACCTGTTCTTTTGCCATACTGATGGCCCACTCATACTTGCCTACAAGTTGCAAGTGGCAAAATGTACCATTGGTTCCAAGCCTGTGGATTTTGATGTTGAATGATTGAAGTTCCCTACCTTTTTAATACTTGAATGATGCTTACAATTCAGCAGTACAATAGGGCATGCCACTACAATGGGTCTCCTGTGCCTTTGGGCCTCTCAGACACAGATGCACACTGGTGTTGGCTTTGAATGCCCCTCTCGCGACTCTACGGCCCAATAACAGCAGAGGTAAACAATGTCTCCTTCCATGCCCACTGACTGCAGAGAACTGGAAGACTGAACAGTTGCACTGCTGGTAAGCTTTTAGTTAACACTGGTCAAGGTGTGGGGCATGATTTAGTGCCCCATGCCTAATCAACAATTACTGAACTTCTGGGGAGGGAAGGCACACTTGGAGCCTGTAACAGCCTACTCTGCATGTGTATGCTCTTTACCAGACATTCACTAATTGTTGACTACAGGCCTAAGTGTGAATAGGCCTCAGGTGTCTTACCTTTTAACTCTTTCCCACCATTGCCTACTCTTAGGCCAATGGCAGGCCTGATTGGTCTATGTACCTGATTGGTCAATGACTGTAGCAAGCTGGGATCAGCTAGAATTCTTCACAGCCTCCCTCCCCATCTATCCCCAAATCCTCCCATGTTACTCTGTGAGTAATATTTTCACATCTGCAAAAGGATGCACAAATAGAGGCTTGAAGACATGGTAAGTGTTTGTTATGCGATCACACAGAAAGTTATCTAGGGTTGCTCAGAATTTCCATACATTTTTTTGCTAGGGTCTTGAAAACCTGGCATGAGATTATTTATAGGAGATGTTTTGCTTCATACTTTAGGATTAAGAAATACTAGCATTACACCCTTCCATCAAGGTGAGCAATGAAAGGCCATCAGAATAACTGAGTTCTAAGAAGAACTAAATGGCTGTACAGTTGAGCTACAGTGTTTGGATAACTGCCTCATTATTTCAAGCCCATACACACTTACACACAAATAATTGTATTAGTCCAATCCTTTCTGATTTCAGTGTGGGATCTACATGCATCATTATAATAGGGAAGGTTTCCTTATGTTCCCTTTTTCCTCCTCCTCAGGCACTCTGAAAAAAGTATGTATGAGTAATAGCCTTGCGGAAATATAACTACTAGCATGTGAAAAAAGTTCCATAATATATAGCATGACTTAATTTGTGAAAAATTGTTATGTACTTCTACTGTAGCTTACAGCACTAGTCATGATCAAGTATAGAATCTCAGTGTTAAAATCCTCTTTAAAATAGCAAATCTGGCGGAAATAATTTTAATTTAGAATATACATTTTCATCATTTCAACTCTGTGTAACTAATTAAAACAGACCAGAGTTTGGCCTTGTTATGTAAAGTTGTTCCTTCACTGTCTTGCAATATGAGTTTTGCAGTAATTAGGCTAAATGCTGGTGGTCATTTAAATGTCAGAAATAACAGTAACTGAGAAATAAGAGGCCATAGGAGCCTATTGCAATATTAATTCTCTATGAGAAAGGTTTCAGAATCTGACCTAATTTGCTGTATGAATCTGGAAGACTCAATCTCAGTTCTGGCAAAGAAAGGAAAATAGATTACTGGGACATGAACAATGTTTACTTTTTAAAAAACACGATCGTCTGCAAAGAGAAGTATGTAGGATTTTTTCCACAATTTAGGCAAGAAGTCCTCTGCCTATAACTAGTCCAAGCCACCATCAATTATTTATGTGAACAAAGACTTTTAAAACTGAGTGGTGGTCCCCAGAGTGCCCCGCTGCACAAAATGAGGTTCAAAGGCCAAAGCACAGAAAATCAAGAGAGAATGTGCAAGCTTAGCTGTTTAAAATGAGCTTGCTTGATTTATCTGAAAATGGGCCTGTTTAAATATTGCCCTAGTTCTGTGGGAATGACTTTTCTGTGAGAAGCTGCCATAGACCTGGGATGTTTAAATGACCCACATTTCTGTGTGGCTTGTGTTGGTATTTTCTCTAGGATCAAGAAATCCAGATTTGGCAGAATGCTGGCTCCATGAGGAAAAGTGATGTAGACGCCATGACCTGCATGATGGGATCATTTAGTCTGCCTCCAGATGTCACTTATTTATTCCACAATTTATCAGTTTACTAGGATAAAGCACATCTGGAATTATGACACATGGCCTAGACATTCAATCAACGTTCTTGTTTTAGTATTTGCTGCAGTAGCAGAGTGATTTTACAGTTGTGTGATTATCTATTCACGTGAACTAACACTCCCATCATTTGTCACTTTCTTCAGGTGACAAATGCTTCACGTGAAGTATTTCTAGGTAGTGACAGCTCATGCTGAACTCTCACTTTAATTCTTGCACAGTAATCAGACAACCGCAATTATAGAATAACAGGATAAGTTGGTAAATCGGGTTTATATTCCTGGACTGTATCAGGAGCACCGTGATGACATCTGGCAAATCAGGTACAATTATCAAATAATTATGGGTTTTTGACCCAGCCTGGATGCAGCCTTAGATACAATAATGAGCCATACTGGAACAAAAGACAAGATTTCTGATAGACAGAGAACCTGTTAACAGTCTATAAAATTTAGTCATGGAATGATTTTTTTCACATTATAAAGAGTCCTTTTCCACACCTACCTGTGGAAGGTGTGTCTTGGAAAAAGCAACTCATCCTTTGCTTGGAAAAGTTGCTACTGGAGTAGAACAGGGCCACTTGTATTTGGACAGCTTCTTCCCCTCCAAGCCAGTCTGCTGTTTCCAAAGAGCCTTCGGAGGCAGCAAAGAGACTGAGAACAAAGGTTCCCAGCATTCAGTTTCTAAACTGGCAGTCTTTGAGGCAAATTATTTCCAGCCCAACATCCTCACGATCTGCTGAAATGCCCCCTCCCAGTTTGCCAGACCATCAGGATGTGCCATGTGCACACCTTCATTGGCTAATATAGTGCTCCGGGCTTGTTGCAGATCTCATTGTCGAGGTATACAGTAATACTGGGACAGGGCACCATTCTGAGTGCCCTAGCCTGGACCACACTTCATTCAGGGTGGAATTTAAAGAAAAATATGAAATGCCTAAAGAGTCACAGACTCTTGGGCTCTTTCTGCACTGGACCTTATTCCAAATTCTGTTCTGGAACAGGGACCTGCCATTCACTTGCATGTGCAGACTCCAGAAGGCTGGGCCTTAATCCAAGAAATAATCCAGAATAAGGCCCAGGGAAGAAAGGACCTAAGAATCATATCCTCTCAGAGAAATAAATAAATAAAATTGATTCCATTGTTATGAATGGACAATTGATGTTTACCTTTTTTTTTTTTAGGAATGTGCAAGCTTATTCTACCTATAAACTACCTTTCTTCGGGTGACAAACAGCTTTAATATGTTGCCACTTATGTTGCTCTTCTGTTATTTTATTGCTTTTGGTGAATACATTAAAAATAGTGACTTTCAAGACTAAAGATTTGTGTGTGTGTGTGTGTGTGTTTATTAATAGAACACACACAAAAAAAAAACTTTAGTCTTTTACATACAATCTGCTCCAGTTTTCTTTCTTTTATTAATCATTTTCACCAGGCCTGCCCAATGTGATGGAATATAAATAACTGTTTAGAGATACTACAAAGACAGCATCTAAAAAGTCAACGTAAAGACCAGCAATGTGCACAGGCACCTCTTAAATAAATAGGCTGCCACATGCTGTGACATGTGATCTTTATATGTAATATTTGTCCTTCAATTTTAGAAAATAAAGGATCTAATACAAGACCAGTGTATCATCTAATAGTGGGTACATGTATATATCAATGTGTATTACAAGTAGCTGGGCAAAAAAGATTTGCCTTATGGAGTGATAACACAATTTTTTCTGTGTAGCATCTGAGGTATATAAACCAGTTCTGACAGAATTTTTTTCAAACAAAAGAAAGCAACAAAAGCAAAACTATAGTAAATAAAATATAACAGGAGCTACAGCAGTCACATAAAAAGGACGGAGATAACTTTCAAATGAATAAATGAGGCTGCTCCTCTTCTCCCTCCTTGGCTATAGCACCTTCCCTTAAGTAGCCTAAAGGAGCCCCAGCTGATCAGAAAGCTTTGGCTAAACAGAAACCCATATTGACCATCGCTTGGAAACTTGAGGTGGAATGGTCAACCAAAAAAATGCCCAAAATTGTTGAAGCTACTCTGTCTGACCACAAAAATGAGTAGTTGGTTGGGATTAGCAATTACCAGATCAGGAAGCTATCTTTAAGGGATAGTTGGCAGTAATTAAAGTACATGAAGTTAGACTAAGAAATTAGACTGTGCCCTAGGCAGGAGTGAAATAAATGAATATGAATGCATTAAGATTAGTTGTGTAAGAGTTGGGGTCTTTGGTATGCACAAATAGAGGATGGTTTCGCTTTGGTTCCAATGCCACATAATAAGATCAGTTTGTGTACCATCTTGATTTTAAGGACTCTGGCTGATTTCAGCTTTCAGGCCCCTTTAAGAGATTCTAAGGGTAGGTCCCCATGCAAGCCAGCTGATGCGCTTTGGACATGTGTGATAAAAATCTGCATTGTCACGCACAATAAAGCATCCCCATGTGGTTTGGGGCAACACGGATTCAAGTCGATGTCAATTCACGTGCCTGTCTACATGCAGGGAAGAGTTTAAAAAACAGACAAGAGCCCCATCTGTTTCAAACGGCTCTCACATCTATTTTTAAAACTCTTTCCACACTTTCCAGTTTGGTCTAGTGGTTAAGGAGCTGGACTCTTATCTGGGAATGCCGGGTTCGATTCCACCCTCCTCCACAAAACCAGCTGGGTGACCCAGGGCTAGTCACAGCTCTCCCTTGAGCTCTCAAAGCCCCACCTACATCACAGGGTGTTCTGTTGTGGGGAGAAGAACAGAAGCTTTGTCAGCCGCTTTGAGTCCCCTTAAATGGGTGAGAAAAGCGGGGTAGAAAAGCCAACTCTTCTTCTTCTTCTTCTTTACAGCCCCTCTATCCACCTGGCAGTTGCCTAGCTGGGTGCCCTATGCCCACGTGTCAGCTTGGCAACTGCCAGGTGGATAGAGGGGCTGTCATGCACACAAGCACAGCTCCGCTAAAATATTATACATTTTTACGGGGCTGTGCTTGTTGCCATTACAGCATTAGCGGTGGGGACAACAAAGCCCCACCCGCTAATAACCCGGGAGTATCTACATGCCCCCTGGGCAATATCTGTTAACCCCCTATTTCACATGGAAAACACCTGTGAAGTGTTTTTTAAACACGTATTGACTCCCATGTGCCGCGTATTAGTGCTTTGTTTGGGGAAGCTACCGAGGTGATCACAAGATAGCCTCACAGTTTTTTTTCAGCATGAGGATGCCCCCTAAGGGTATTTTTATGCAGATATTTTTGGATGCCCCTGGGGTGATTTTGAGACTGTAAGTAAAATTATACCCAAAATTATACCCAGAAGTGTAAAAATTAAAAAAGACTTATCCACCTATTCATCCATACCTTCCACAGATGGGAAATAAATGTTCTTGCAGCAGAAGTCCTGTTTAAGGTGAAATGGGAGGAGGAGCTATAGAGGGTCCTGTAGCCAATGGAAATGGCTGCTGGGGCACACCCATCAGGGTCCCAGAAATCCAGCCGGTAGTATCCAATGAATGGCAAGCTCTTGTAGATATAGATGGGTGCTGTGCTTCAAGGTGAATGCAATGAGGAGAAGAAAAGCAATGTAGGTGGCCTGTGGATGTTTCTTCTAAAAACTATGTAATGCAGGGTTTCCCCCCCCTGCATCAACACATAGGGTGATTCTTTAGAAATAAATGCCCCACAAATGCCCTATATGATCACACCCTGAGAATGGGATAAATATGCTCCTTTGGAAGTCCTTGAGGAAAAGACAGTTCACAATGCTCTGCCCTTTTTCACTATACCCCTATATTGCTATCTGAGGCATTTGCTTCATTCTGCTTAAGAATACCAATTTAGCCTGAGACAGGTTTAAGAAGCTGACCAGGTTTGGACATGTACGAGGATCCATTCTTTACATCCAGCAGTTTCTAAAGACATTGTTTTAAAGCTATGTCAGTTCTCCTAACAGAATGGTATACCAAATATAAAACAAAATAAGGTATGATTGGTTCTAGACATCTAATAAAGTTATTAAATCTTTCCAGGGTTTACTGGCCTTCTTGATATTCAGTACATCCGAGAATGTACTGAATTTTGGTATCTCAGACTGGTAAAAGACAACAGTTCAGGCTTAAAGTAGGTCAGAAAAAATGTCCTTTGACATAGTGCACCTGCCATCTCCTGTTAAAATGATCATGTAGTGTTGCCACAGGCCTTGAACAATGACAGCTATAATATACAATACCCTCTTGAAGTCTAGGTTAAAGCAGTGTTATGAAGCATTAGGTAACAATAAAAAAATCGAGAAAGGAGAGAGAAAAACAATTTAGACCTAATCAATCAAGAGTCAAAATACTTTTTTCTTCTTCATAAGAGTTAGAATGATTTTAAACATTTAAAAAATGCATCATTATAAGATGGGCTGGTGACAGCAAGTGCTGAATGCAAAAGTCCTTTTGTATGCAAAGTATCTGACTGATAACCAAGCTCATGTCTCCCCCAAAACCCAGGAAAGAGAACTAGTAAATAATGGAAGACACCTTATTCCATGTGAAATAATTTTAGAAGAGATGCTATTGCCCAGTATCTAATAGGGCACCTTAATATGCACAATGTGCACTACTCATACATCTTCTAAGGATGCAATTATAGCATCTAAAGAAGTTTCTACAATGGTTGTGAAACACAATGTTATTAACATTTAAAATGGTTATTAAAATAATGAGCTTTGGCTGAGCAGCTACTGTTGCTGGAACTGAGCAAAGATAAGGCTCTGCTTCTGGTCTGGAGGGGAAAAAACCCAAACCACTATAGATACCAATGAAAACTTAAGTATGTATCAGTATAGACATCTCACACTACATAGTTATTTGCAGAAACATGACTTTGGCAAGGTCTAGTTATCTTTGATGAAAGGCTCTCTGATCACAATACTTATTACAGTTCTGTATCACTGGGAAGCATACATCATTTATTCATTAAGGTGTGTTGGACATGGAGCCAGCCTTGGAGCATGCAGCTATAAAAATAAGCTATCTTTCTTCATAGTAGTGGTGTCTTTCTCTCACACACACCTGACACATAACCTTTTTTCCAGCTTAAATGCACAGAAGGATTATTGAAAGGATTTTTTTTAGGCCAAATCCTCAACGATTACTGCTTTACAGTATGTCTTTGGAAATAAGCTACAGATAACTCTGAGAGGTGTCAAGCAGATCAGTTCTAGCCCCTATTATTAGGCAAAAATATTTAATTTAGAAGAGATCAGTAGAGTATTTTTCAAGCAGCCATTACTGATACAGAAACACAAAAAATGCCCAGTCCTTTCTTCAGACATTAAATCTCTAGCTCAGTAATCATTTTGAAATGTATATGTGAAGTCTTGGCTCTGCCATTTCCTCTCCTCTCCTTTAGTTTCCTTTGTTTATGGGTTTTCCCATTAGTGTAGATGCCTTTTCTGTATTAGTTTTTGGGTGGATTATAGAAACCCCCTAGAGGCCAGCCTCATTTGTTTTCAGTAAATTTGTTTTGGTTATCCTTTATCTGGCTTAAAGTGTTTCTGTGTGTTAAGGATCTTAATCTTAATAGAAGGTATACAGATAGCCCCCGAGTAAAGTACCAGACACCATAGCTTTCTTCATAGACTTGGGCGTGCCATCACAGTATAGAATAAGCACACGTGTTTTGTAACAGTAAGGGTGGGTCTACATGTCAGCGTTGTCACTGACCACACCCACTGCCATAACACCACTCACACTGCTCTTCACCTCTATAGGTGATGTCCACACCATCCTGATGACAAATGTACTTTCTGGATGCTGCATGGCTTCATAAATATTAGGAACTCCATTAGAAACATGTGGGGCAAGTTCCCATTTAAGGAACAAAATGGAATATACATCGAGATTTATATCAGGATTTGCATCGATGTGTAAAGTGCGTTAAAAGGAAGAAAACAGCATCTGGCAATCGGATTCAACACCGATTTTCTGTCCCCGCTGTCCTACCATTTCAAACACTTCCAAAAATGGGTTGGGGAAAGCATTCTTTCCCCTCCTGAGCCTTTCCCCATCCCTCTCTTCCCATTGGCTTTGATCCGATGACATAGGGAATCCCAGCCCCCTCCCTCCTCCTTTTCCTGCCCATTTGAAAGGGGAAAGCTTATTTGTCAAGGCAAGGCAAGGCAAGGCAGCCCCTATTGCAGAAAGTATTTTTTAAAACAATCAACTCGGTCCCCTCGCCTTCCTTTCATTTTTAAAAAAGGCTATAGCAATGTAAGATCCTTCAAGCACACACACACAGAGAGAGAGCAGTCCTTTGTCCGAGGCAAAAGAGAAACTTAAAAAGCAGAATCTTCTGATCTCCTCCCTGTCTCTCTCTCTCTCACACACACACACACACTGTGGTTGCTGCTGCTGCTGCCCTGTCAGCTCCTTCCTCTTGCCTTTCAGGAAAACCAAAAACTGCTGGCAATGTGGCAACATTTTTATTCATGTCCGTGGGTGCGAAGGAGTATTGCCTGGACTGTTACTTTGTGATCAGGGAGAGAAGGAAACTGCTGAAGAAGCCCTGCACTTTAAAAATCTAGCCATGGGCTGTTCTGTCCTGCTGGGAGAAATACTACCCATTTCATGACGGCTTTGCCCCGATAATGCTATAATGTTCCCACAGCACTAAGAAACGTTTTAAAAGCAAAACGAGAAAAATACCTGAAAAATCAGGTGTTTATTTAATTCCGTTTTAAAGCCAAATAATCCTCAAGATAGCCCTAAAACTGATTGTGAATGAGAATGACGAGGATCCAAATCATTTTTAAACCATTTTACTTTATTGGGGGTGGGAACGGCAAGGATCCAAACCGTTTTGAAACCGTTTTTAAACAGTTTTAAGTGATAATGGAAACAGGCCCGTGTCATGGCAAAGTACTACACTTTCCAGTCAGCACAGCTGTACTGTGAGTACATCTGGCCAATATGTGCACAGTGAGACTAGTATCCCACAGTTGTCTAGACACAGCGAGGACTTTCCCTTCTATAAGCACAGCTTACTTATAGTTCTAGGCTAAGGATGTGCCAGAAGGGTTCAGCATGATGGAATCCCACTTGAAGTTTGAGAGTCCAGTTCAACAGTGAACTGAAAAAGGGTTTTTTTACAAATCGCTCATTCAGTATGATTTCCCCTTCTCCTTCATGCCACAGCCTCCCCTTCCCCACTCAATGCATCACCTCGCCCCATCACAATCCAGAGACGTTTTCGCACGGGGCTGAACGGTACGCGTGGGAGACAGCTGCGGACACGGCATACGCATTGCCCGAGCGGGGCTTGCGCTCCGACGTGTCCGGAGCTGTCTTCGGCGCGTTCGAAATGTAGAGCACTTTAAAGTGCTCTACATGCATTCGAACGCGGACGAGCCGCCCGCAGGCGTTCGGGAGGAGAAGCATTCGCGCCTGCTTCTCCCTCCCTAACAGCTGCGGGCTTGCCTCCAACGCCGGCGCAGGTTTGGCAATCAGCTGTTTGACAATCAGCTGATTGCCGATCTGCCTCCGCGGCTGTCTCCACGCCCCTGGCCGGCCTTTGCCGGCCAAGACAGCTCCCGGCGCTTTCACCTTTCGCACACAGACGCGCCGGTACGCGTTCCGGCGCATCTGTGTGTGAACGCTGAAAGCGCCGGGAGCTGTCTTAAGCTTTCCGCCTGAACGCGTTCCGTTTGGAACGCGTTGCAGTGCGGAAAAGTCTCTGGTCTCTCATCGTTGTTTCCCCATTCTGTCTACTTTCTACCAGCTGGGCCACTGCCACTGGCCATTCACTTTCTTGAAAAGCTGGTCTGCGTTTCCTTTGCTAAGTTTTAGGCTGAGGATGTGCCAGAAGGGTTCAGCATGATGGAATCCCAAATTTTTAGGAACAAAGCACATGTGTCCTCCCAGCAGGCCAAGTATGCCTCCACTTCCTGGAAGCCTTGAACATGACCAACCACATGTCTGTTTATGTTTGGAGGGCTAAATTGATAAGCCCACAACCTGTTCAGATTCATTACAAACTGAACTGGTCAATGTAGGTTTGTACACACAGACTCTAATCCTGGCTACTTATAATCAATCTACATAACAAAATTTACTCTGTGACTACCTGAAAACACACAAAGTTTGTCACTCTTGTACTCATGGTTACAGGATTTGTTTGTTTGATTTTTACCAACAAATTTTCTAAATTTTTGGTCCTTTCTTTGGTTCAAGCTGTACTCCGATCTTGGCTGCTTGCCAGATTTCTTTTCTGCATTTCATTTAATCTTCTTCACTTTTATATCATAATGGTAGCTTCCAATTGCTGCCTTGCTATCCTTTATGTCTTCTGTGTATTTTGCCGATGTTTCTCCTTCCTATTCCATTACATTCTAAAGTATATTGTGGCTTTGCTAATGGAAGAAATAGGTATCCACCCTTCCTCCAAAAAGGTCCTAATACTTTCCTATATACATTCTCTGAATATTCTAAATGCTTTCTTTTGCCCACATCAAGTAGTATCTCATATTTAGGAAATGTGAGTGTAAATGACATATTTTACTTGGATAAAAGATTCAGGAGCATAAAGTTCAAAATATCTTCATCTTTAAAAACTTTTCATCAAGTATTACATATCAGAGGCTGTCTGATTTCTTTTTAAAAAGTACCATGAAGACAGAAGCACTAAAATATTTATTTTACCAGACAGCCTCTCTACAAATACCCTAACCACTTGCCAGAAGTAGTTTGTCCTTCTAGATATTTCAGAAAAGCTGGAACTTGCATTTATACCATCATTTAAAGAATTGCCCAAGTATAGTTCAACAAAATATGAATAAAACCATTCAAAAAACATAAAAATGCAATATAATCATTCAACAAATCTGTACAGCATGATATAGAAAAAAGATAAGAGGTCTGACATGGAGGCTAGGCAGAGACAGCCAGTAAATGTCTCTGTTCATGCCTAAGGTCATTCCATCCAAGCCTTGGGATAAATTGTCTGGTCCAGATTGTTCTGGATCTTTACAGGTGAGCGAAGAAAGGCCCTCAGAGACAGGAACTGGAAGGACAGCAGTTGTAGTCTGAGTCCACTAGAAGATTATTGTAGCCTCTCCTGTGGGAGGCTAATCATGCTAAGGCCTTCAGGAAGCACATGACATATTGGATCTTCCCTTTTTTATTCCCCTTTTCCTTTTAAAATTAAAGTCAAACATGGTCTAGGAAATTCAAATGCACTCTTATCTCAAATTCCTTTGAAGTTCTTTGAAAGGTGGGGAGGGAAAGCTGATTTTAAAAGCTGAAGGGCATGAAGGCCGTTTATTGAGGCAACAGCGTACCAGTTCTCTTCAGGATTCAAGGGGTCAAATACTGTTGCTTTCTTTAATCCCAGTTAAATGCACAAATGATAAAAACAGACCTAGAAGACCTTTGAATTTAGATGGGGGAAATATCCATATATTCTCTGATCTATATATGGATCACTTTTCCGGGTTAGGAAATATGTATGATACTAGACTTGTATGATTCAAACACTCTCAGCTTATCTTTCTCAGAAGGTTTATCTGCACAGAGTCAAGATCAAGAAGCTAGGAGTGGGAACAGCAGTCTATTGAGACTTGTCAGACAATAAGTGGATAGGTTCCTAGTCTGAAGTGGGAGCTCAAGCCAATATTAGCACTTATCTTTGCTATTATGGTACCAGCCACAACATACCAGAACAAGCAATCTGTCCCAATTCAGATGGATCACTCCAGGCATAGAACAAGATCGTGCACATTGAGATAGCCTGTTCCACACTAGCTCGTGCTTCAGAGCTGGCATAGGAGACTTCCAAATGCTCCAGAGGTCAGAAACAAAAGTTCCTGGCCTTTAGAGCTCCCCAAGCCTCCAATTTGGCAGCATGCCTTGTTGTGCCACAAAAATGAGTCCTCTGTGGTACACTGTACCACAAAACATGTCATCTGCACCCCTTGGTGGCCCAGTATTCCAGTACAATGGTGGACCTCAAAAAACAGGTCTACCGGTAGATAGGACCAAAATGCCATTTTGAGTGCCTATATGCCATCCTATGTGAATGGAGCTTACTTGGAAGAAGCAGGGCTTCTGGCATTCCCTCTCAGGACACAAGGGACTCAGGAAGAAGGGGATAAAACTACCACCCCTCTTGAACATCCACAAGGCCAAGCACGGGCCTGATAAGGAAAGGGAAATCCTTTCAGGTACCATCCCATTAGTACTTGCATACCACAACCCGAAAATACAACCAAACTATGGAGAAGAAACAGTTGCAGTGGTGGGATGATCCAAATTCCAAAATGACTGAATTGTGAGAAAGGGGGCACAGATAACAGAAAGGCACTTGGGCTGTGATCCCTGGGAATCAGGGACTGCTTCTGGCTGACTTAAACATTGGGTATAACTGCAGCCTAAGTTGATGTTACAAACAAGGGAGCACACTATATCTTTCCAGTAATTGTGGCTGCGGGCTTTTGGTAGAACTAATTAAGCTATCAGCATCATGTTACGTATTTTTTTAAATGTTGTCTATGTTTCTTCTTTTTCACCCTTTTAAAGGAGCACCAAAGCAATTTTGTATGTTGTAAAATAAAAATTGTTTTATAATGAAGGAGTAAATTCAACATCCTTTCAGCATCCCACAGATTATTATTATTTTAATCAACTAGATGATAACACTTGTCCCTTGATATAAAGTGAATGCACACAAATTAAGCTAGCTTGATAGGGCTTCATTAGTCTGATGCTGTAATGTTCAATACAAAGTTTACAAACCAACATTCAGATTCTTAGCAGCTTTGCAATATCTGCCACCAAGACGTGAAGCTTTCAAAAATGGGCTTTATATTTCATTTCTTTCCATTCCACAGCTGTCAGACTCTCCAACAGTCAGAATCTCCTTCCAGATGTGTCCATCAGACATAGTGTTATGGTGCAAATTCAAAAAGATAAACCATTGCCGTGACATTTATTACAGAATTATACTGGAATTATTCTATGCCTCTATTTTTTTTAAAAAAAATAGAATTTCCACTCTTTGAATCATTTTATATACACCACGGCAACTTTTAGACAAAGACTCTGGGATATTGGGGTGATATCCGGGAATAACTTCGCTTTGGAAAAATTAAATCCCAACTTGGCGGCTATTTGCAGTACGGCCAGTAGTGCATGATTAGTGAACGTCTGGTGAAGAGTATCTGCATGTGGAGGAGACTGTTACAGCCTCCCACTGTGCCCTGCCTCACTAGAAGTTCACTAATTGTTCATTAGTGCTTACCTCAAGCATCAGGGGCAGCAACCATCCACACCTCTTATGGTGCTCTGGGGTTGCCTGACATGATGCACAGGCGCACTGGCATCTCGGATGACTACAGACGCGAGGGCTACAGCGCTGATGCATGTGCAGTTGCAGAGAGCACTACAGCCAAAATGGTGGTGCCCAGAAGAGGGCCAGCCCCTGAATGAAGTATTTGATAGCCCGGGGGGGAGGGGGGGATGGTCAAAGTTGACTAGAGCTCCTAAGTACAAGCGCCAGTCAACATTGGTTAATCGCGTTCCTTTCCTGTCTAGCAGACAGGAAGGGAAGTGCGAAAACACCCCTGGTTTTACATAAAAAGTGACAGAACTTACCTTATCTGGATGCTTGCTCATGCGATCCACCATCTTGAGAGAGGCAGTTGCGCATGCACATGGGGCAACAATTGTTCACTTCTGGGCATTATGCATCATTGAATTATATAGATTTATGCATTGGCACAACATAAGAGCCAGCATCCCCACCATCTGGACAAGCTGGCAAGAATTCCAGAAGGACTGTACTCCAGAATATATAGAGGATTTAGCCCTCTGGAGTGACCAAAGTCAAGAAACCAAGAGAAATTGCTGATGCCTCTAACTACTGTGAATTCTAGAATGTATGTATTTATTTATTTACATTTGTATTCTGCCCTTTAGTAAAATGTGAAACCATACTATAAAAGACACTACAGAATTTTGATTTTTCTAATATTGTGGTTAACAGCCTGCAATATGAATATTGTATTTATATAAATGATAAGAGTTTTAACCAACAGAATCAACTCTAATTCTACTTTATTCCCTCAGTGTTTTAGGAAACGCTACTCTTGGGATTATTTTTCTTCTTTCAGAGATGACTTCAAGAAGTGATCCAAAATAGCCAAGCACTCTTCCCAGAATATTTTCTTTTCCCCTCTCACTCTTCTACACATGAGATCAGAACTTTACAACAAAATATCAGTAACAGGATATTATAGTCCCAACTGGAATTAATCATTTAAAAGTTCTTTTTTTATTTTAAGTCTTTTAACTCTGTCTCAGACCAAAGAGCAGAAGCAAGAAAGCGGTAGATTATTCCAGACTCCCAGGCATCAAGCCAACTCCCAAGCTGCTAAGTGTTTTCCCTTTCTTAAGGGACAGTATTAACTATGCTACTTCTAGAAGTAGCTGATACTACTATATTTCCTTCCACTCTTTTATAAAGAATTCTCATAAACTTGTATTCTTTAAAAAAAAACTATTGCAAATGAAAGTAATCTAATAATGATAAAATATAATGATTTTATCCAATTATATTTACATCACATATATATAATCACATCATTAAGCAAATTGAAACAGTGGCCAAATAACTCTTCCTCTCCTCACCGCACCCCTCCCTAGGGGCTGACTGGGGTTCAGAGAAGAACTCAACTATTAGTCCTTGAAAATCAAAGACCTTCCTGTTTTCTCCAGTAATTTATTTTGGTAGAAATTCCTTCCCTGGAAAACAGTTATCCAGTACTTGCATCCTTTTTAAAACTAATTTTTCCTAAATATTTCTTGATAAATTACAGGTGTGTTCTACATGCCAGTACATCTTATATGGTGGGAAATACAGTATATTTGCTGTCAAATAACGTGCACTGGAATATAAGACATGCCTGTTAATATCTTTTATCATCCCTTTGCTCGTGAAAAATAGTTATTCTTGAACTGATGTAAATTTTTACAAAAATATTTTCAGGAGATATTTGAAACATCAATAAGCAAAAAAAAGAAAAAAAAGAAAAAAGAAAAAAAGTGAGTATTCAGTAGAAACATTTGAAGATGATTGTTCCCCATTCCATGTCTCCTGATAACTTAGAAGCGTTCAAAAACACTGAGGCTGTGGTTCAATTTACCTGAATGTGTTTCTGAAGGTTGAAGAATGAGCTAACGGCCACCACCCCATTCCTATTTTCAGAGGCAGAGCGTCCCTTCAAAACAATTGCACAGGCCAATTTGCAGTGTGATCACTCACAGAAGTGCCCCCATTGCAGGATGGTTTCTTCTCACCTTACGTGTACACAATTCAGAAAATGTCCTGTTGTTGCATCAAGATGGAGATGAGGATTGTGTCTTTTTCTGTAGTGCCTCCCCATGCACCACATTTACACCTGGAATTAGAGATGTGGCCTGAAAGACTTTCAAACATTCTGTTCCTATAGGTGCTTGTTGGTCTGCAAGTTCACCAAGGTGAAGTGGGAAAGAGTGAACAGAAGCTCACATAGAATCCAGTTTTGACTGGGCAAAAAGGAATTTGCTGTTGAAACTCCATATCGTAAATAATAATAATAATACTTATATAATTAAAATATGAATACTATACCGTGTAATCAAGCAGCAGTCATGGGTTATGCTCTCTTCCACAAACACACCTCTTTCATCATTGGTTTCCACCAGACGGCCATCATGATACCAATGCACTTGGGTAGAATTGTCGAGGTATGTTGCTGTACACTGAAATGGCAAGCGGTCACCATGGAAAACCACCTGCTTCTGTGATGGAATAAGTTCAAAAAGAGGCAACTCCAAGGGTCCAGCTGTAAATGGAAGTATTAAGAAAGCAATTTATTCCACCGATAATCATGAGTGAAAAAAATCTTGACTCCTTCTTTTGTTTGGCAAATAAAATTATGAGCAAAGTATTTACATGAACATAAGAAGAGTCCAGCTAGTTCAGGCCACAGCCCATCTAGTCCAATATCTTGTCTCATATAGTGGTCCACCATTTTTTTCCAGGCATTCTCAAGCCAGAAGACAAAGGTAAAGCCTTCACATGTTTGCAGTTCCCTACAAATGACCTTTCGAGGCATCCTGCCTGTCTCTCCAATCTAGAGGCTGTCACTAAGCATCAATTCTGGTAGCCACTGATGAACCAGTCCTCCATATGATTGTCCAACCCTTCCTTAAAGTTATCTAGGCAGGTTTAGCCAACAGGAAGTGCCACTGAGTTTACTAGGTAATCTAGTATCAACACTTGCGAGGGGAAGATCCAAAGATAATGGTTGTGTCCACTAAATATCTCCCACTGAATAGAGTAGACAAATGTAGGTACTCCCTTCAGCTCCAAAAAGAAGTAATGACCAATTTATTGTGCAGCATGAGAAACTACTCTGAGGGCATGTTAGCTTCAGACATCCTAGGCAGCTTTGCCTCAGGACTGCCTTCCCTAAAGTGTATGCAAATAGCAGGTAGTCCTCACCTTGGAAGACAGCACACATTTGAGCGTGCCATTTTTATTGCTGCTCCTCACCTCATGCTAAGAAGAATCTATGGACAACTGGAGAATCTTTTGCAGAGAAGTGGAAAACCTATGGAAAGTCTGTGGAGTTTTGAACCATATCTTTCTTCCAAGGGATGGGATACTGTAAGGCAGGAGTGCCACAAGCCATAACTAATCACAAGGAGGAAGCTGGAGCTATGAGTCATCAAGGGAAAGGAATTTGGCAGTAGATAGAAAATGGCATTAAAAAAAGGCAACTGAACATGGCCTCAGTTTGTACACTACTTCCAGCACTTTAAGTCATTTCCTCAGGAGGAGGCAATATAAAATAAAAATTAAAAAATAATGGACAGACTAGAGTGTAACCTATTGAATAATAGGAAAAATGTTTGCACTTTCTCTTCTCACAGCGATAAGCAGCTCACCACATTATCAAGAAGACCACACTTTTGACACCTGAATTTTGCTGAATAGTTGCCTGACATCACCTTGCCAAGAATTTCATGTACGCAGTATAAAAGCTTAAAAGAAATAGTAATTGGTACCTCAGAAAGTATTGATCGGTAAACATCAAACACGTTAATGTTAAATGCTTAGATTGAAGCAAACTGTTCAGTCATCTAAGTCCAAGTGTTTCAGATATCCCAGACAATGAGCACTCTTCAGGCTTAACAGTTAAAGCAGGATGGATATGTCACATAAGGCTACAGTGTTATTGTTCTTATCACCCTTCCACTTCTGTTCCCTTGAATTCCAAGTGGTTGTTGGCAGAGACTTAAAGCAGTACTAAAGCCTCCAGTTGTTGTAGAGGCTTCTTATACATTTTAGAATTTTGATATTTAAAATTAAGAATGGAGCCAGCAAGAACAGTAAAGACTTATTTAACCAAGAAAATGCTCTAGAGATTCGTAGACAGACTGGCCTATTGAAACCTGAGCATTGCATTTTGACTGGGCACCAAATAGTTGTTTAGGACTCTCACAAATTTGAGCCTTTCCTGCACTTACCTCGCTTAGATCCACATCAGTGGATCTGGAATAAATGGGTCCACAAGAAATCCAGATTAAGGGCCTCTTAAACTGGCTCTAGTTCAGATTTGTGCAGACAGAACAATACTAATGGGGGTGGGGGTTCCTAGATCTGCATCAATGTGCGGGTCAGAGGTCCAAGGTCTGGATTAAGAGGCTTTTTAATCCAGATCTAAAATGAGTGCAGAATGGGCCATCTACTCCAAATAGGTTGGAGCTTATACAGAAGGACTAAATACAGAAATTCTGAGGGTAAAACACAGAGGTTGGAAAAGCAGAGTGTATGTGGATCTTGGTCCCTCCCTTGTAAAAAGCAATAAAAAGTGTGTTAGCGGATATAGCATTATCTTTTATCTGATAATGGAAGCTATGAAAAGGAATGAACAGCAGGATGAAAGATAAAATTGCCACTTTCAAGTTCATCTCTAAGAACCATAGTAAGAAAAAAAGAGTTCAATAAGTATGAGTAACTTATGAGTAATCATAAGGCAGTTCCTAACATCTTTCAGAGTATTTCAGAGTTTCTCTCCTCCAGTTATTTTCCTGTACATTTTTCCTTCTTTCCCCTCCTGTACTTCTCCCAATCTCTTAAGAAACTACTCACAGAAAAGTTATTGGGGACTCTCTATTCTAAACTGCATCTTCCACAGCTGGAGGACTACAGAAATAGTGACAGAGGGGGATAAAGACTATCTGCTCCATTTCTTTCCTCACATTTATTCACTCTAGCAACAAGAGTGGAGCAATATAAATATTAAGTACACTGAGTTTTAGAAAATCCTTAAGACGGAAAATGCACCACTTGTCTCAGATGAGCTTCCCCATTACCATAATAACCTTTCAAAATAAAAACAATGTGGTTCTAACAGGTTAAGGATACGTTGAGGGTGCCCTCATATTTTAATCAGTTGCCTCTTCATGAGGTGTTCTGAATAATGAAGGTCAAAATAAAGACACTATCAAATCAGATTAGACTCCTCATGAATGCTGAGTCAGACCCATGAAGTTTCTTGGGATCAAAATGGAATTGGTTTATCGTTACCTTCCAATGAGATCTTTTTCGACTACCCAGTCCAACAAATGACACCTGGTATTCCTGGCCAATCTCCCATTCTAGTACTAGCCAGGCCTGACTCAAGTTCAGATAAGATCAGTGTAAACAAATGACTTAAAAAGAAACCATGTGTTTAAAAAATTCCTCAGCTCTGTGTATATAAACTGTTTCCCATCAGTGAGGGTAAAATATGCTGAACTACAAGGATCATCCATAAGCTGTACGCAGATGTCAAATTGTCAAATTGTTTCATTCTGTAAGTTCAGCCAAGACAAGTATACTGTAGAAAGTAAACCATTTGCATTGATGGTAATAATTGGATGGGGAAATACTCCCAGCACAGCTACAGCCTATTATTAACACACTTTGTTTAAAAAATGTACAAGTTGCTTTTCATTAAATAAAAATCTCATGGCAAAATATAATACCATCAAAAACAAAGAGTCAAACAAAATGACAAATCAACAACAGAAGAAACTGAGGCTCCATTGCTGCTGGGTGCAGGGGCAGAGGTCCTGAGGCAATCGAAGAATTTCTGTACTGGCTATGTGGATCTCCAAATGCCATACTCAGGTGGGCAGTTAACTGTGATCTTTTAGCACATTCAAAATGGCCAAAAGAGGATTAAGTCCTTTGCTGAAAAACTAAACATTGAATTTATTTCAGGGATTGGACAGTTCACAATGGAATAGGGAATTTGTTAATTGGAAGAAGAGATACTGGTATGAGACATTCTTGTTAACTACTATATTCATCTTAACAATCAATTTAATGTTCTTCTTTAAAAGGAAAAGGCAAGGAAAACATAAAGAATGCTAAGGCATTTTTTCACTACCCTTCCCAGTGACCGACCATTGACTAGTGCTCACACTTGAGTGCTTGGGTTTTTTTCCATTTACCTCCCTTAATCCGGATCTAAGTAGATCCAGATCTAAGGAATGGGTCCTTCAACTAATTTGGATTTAGTAGATCCAGATCTAAAGAGCTACCTGGTGCGTCTCCACAGGCAGTGTAGCACCCAGTAGCAAATCCGGATCTACCCACATGGGGTCTGCCGATCACCCCATGTTTTTTGGAGGATGCCACGGGGGGAAGGGTACAAACTGTAGATGCTGCAGAGATTATTCGTAGACCTTCTGGAGCGGCACCGGAGAACCTTCGAAGATTGTGGCAAATCGCTCAGGAGATTCTCTGAGCTTTGGGCAAAGCTCTGTAGGAATGGCATTGCTCTGATGGGTCATCTTCGAAGGCTGTGCTATTCTCCAGAGTTTCCTTCGGAGCTGTCTTTGGAGATCACACACAGGCTTTGGAGCTTCAGGTTTCGGGTTGCCCCCCCCATGGGTGCCCACCCCCAGAGCCCACCCCTAGACCCCATTGCCTGATCACAGTGGAGACACACACCATATAATCCAGATTTGATGCCTGAAGACCCCATTATAGACCTCTTTAATGGGGTCTACAGGAAATCTGGATTATAGGTCATGAAGGACCCATTTACCCGGATTTCCCTGCAGTGGAAATAGGGTCTTCCTGCTCTGAGCCTAATGGGTCCTTAATGGGTCCCTAATGGGTACTTAATGGCCACTTAGTGCTAGTGGAACCCCTCCCAGTCAACTTTACCCGCTCCCTCCCCCTAGGATCAGAGCACAGCCCCCCCCCGGTGCATGTTTGAGGTAAGTGATTAGCTAACATCGGTTAACATGTGGAGCACGATTTAGGCACCTTGAGCTAAAGACCTCGCTGTGTTGTGGCAATATAGTGCTGGATGCCCACAATTTCTAAATCCCAAAATATACTGCCATGTGGATGCCTCCATGTCAGAAGCACATTTTATGTTAACTGTTATCTGTCAAATCAAGAACAAAAGTTCAGATGCATTACTATATCATAAATCTACCTATTTGGCCCTCAGTTTTAGTTACATAAATCAAAAGCCTTTGTCACTCAGATGTAACCCAGCAAATCCCCAGATCCTGATTTTATTCTCCTAGAGTTAATAAAAATTTTAAAATCAATGGGCCCCTTCATTAGCTGCTCTTTTCATCTGCATTCACTATGGATATTCATTGACAGGGGCCTCTTGATTATAATTCCTATATATAAGAAAGGATAGCAATCAAATCCAACCAATTATTAACCTATAAATCTTCTTAGTACAATTAGTAAACTCTGTGCAGCTGATGTGACAGCAAAATCTTTATTATGGAGGAACAATCAGGATTTAGAGAAGGCAAATTGACCATTGAAAAATGTCTTCTTCTTTTTTTTACATTTTTCAGAGAAATATAGGACACCCCAAACCAAGCTTTGTTTGCAGCCTCTACAGATTTAGAATTCATAGGTGATTTAACCTTACATGACATGTTCTGCAAAAAGTATTAGTAAAAATAGTCTCACTGTTCACCTTCATTATCAGATATAACCATGAGAATTGACCCTGGTTGCAGCAGTAAGAGGTGGCGTGTCTCGAAAGTCTAGAAGCAGAGCAAGCTGTGTGTGCATGTCTTGCCAGAAGGCTTCACTGGGCATCTGATCAACTACTGTGAGAATAGATTGCCAGGCCTAAAGTCCCCATGTTCTTTCTTATCTTCTTATGTACTCCCCATTTCAGCAATAAGTCTAAAGACTGCACCAAAAACCTTTGCCCAGTTCCAAGATGAGGAAAAATGATACATTATGCTAGATGCAAGATACTGATTTGCCAACAATACATTAAGTATAATTGACAAAAACAACACCAAAAGGACCTGATTAAATAAGTTAAAACGTACAAATATCTGAGGGCTGTCTTCCAAGCTGCACGTTCTTGGAAGGCCCATCTGACCTATGTCACTGATTCTGCAGTTATCATTAAGTTTTTCCATGTTCAAGACAGACAATTCATTCTCTCAGGCTGCTTCCAGATGGCGAGATAAAAATGCAAGATCTTTTTTTAAGTTCTGCAATTGCCTCTCAGTGTCCCTGTCAGATGACCAAAATGTCATGGCAGGCACATGATGTTAAAAATACCTGGAAGTGTACAAGCATCCACTCCCACCCTTGCACAGTGGACATTTTCCTGAAGGAAACCAGGGGTGTTTTTTCACTGTCACTAGAAGTACCCATTAAGTACCCATTAATGGGTACAAAAATGCCAGAGCAAGCACCAGACAGAGTTAAGCAATATTGCCATGCCGGAAAACCTGGGCTGGGTTTTCTTTTCCCCATAATTATGATATTCTGGAATTCCATCCCTATTAGGGATGTAAACTAAATTGAACATTAGAAAATTTGTATTTGTTCAAATAGATCCCCTTATGTGGTAGGATTCTATTTGATATAAATATATTCGTACAATTTTGTACGAATATCCAATATGAACGAACAAGTATCCGATACGTATCCAACATGAACGTATACATATTGGATACGTATCTGATATGAACACATACGTATCGGATACATATCGGATACGTATCCCCAGTTTAATGAATGTCCAAACCTTTCATACAAATGTTCCGAAATATCCGTATTCATACAAATGTTAATGTACAAATGTTGTAATATTTGATTCGTGTACAAATGTCTGAATTCATGCAAATTCACATGAATAAAGGGATGTTACGAATATTCGGAAAACATCCCTAATCCCTATATTTTGGGACTATGATGGGATCGCTATGGATATGTGTGGCAATCCCAATAAAGTGCCAACATACCCTGTCTGGATGCAAATTCAGTCTTAAAAATATAAAAAAAGGTTATATCTGTCCTTTGAGATAGCTCCCAGGTTGTCATATGCAAAGAAGTATCACCATCAGAGTTAGTTCAATCTAAATACCTCAGAGCTATATTTGGTACCCACAGTGCTGACCTATGACTAGAATCAGGATTGGTACCTGTTGAGACTCATCTGTTCAAACAAAATCAATTGTTGATTTTTTCTTAATTTTTAAAATGGATCTATCATTTCTCACAATAGCTGATCATTTATGTTCAAGTTAGCAGTTACATTTAGAGTTTAAATTATTATCACTTGGTCTTTCTCCTTCCCTATTGATTACTATGGGGCATCTTGAAGCAAAACAAACAATTCATTAGCGTTT
This sequence comes from Aspidoscelis tigris stejnegeri, assembly GCA_023333525.1. Taxonomy (NCBI): domain Eukaryota; kingdom Metazoa; phylum Chordata; class Lepidosauria; order Squamata; family Teiidae; genus Aspidoscelis; species Aspidoscelis tigris. The sequence goes on along the minus strand of JALMGA010000002.1, from coordinate 79,941,102 downwards.
GTGGGACATCAACTTTCAAAATGATATTTATTGCAAAAGCAGCAACAGTGAACATCGCTGCTTTCCTACACAAGCTATTACACACCTAGTTATTTATTTTTACTTGAGACTTTAGATATCAGAAAATCTTTACACTTCTCCAATGAAATGCTTTTGGAGAGCAGATTCAATAAAATTCCCCACTCATAAAAAATAAAATTTCTTGTCAGATCTTGATTCAGAAATATCCCAATGAATCGTTCTGCTTGCTTTAATAGTTCAAAACCTACACACTTACTTTGTGGTAGGGAGTCATGAAAAATTATGGTTTAATTGATACTGCTTTGTATTTTAATTTGTTTATAAAATGTCCTTTTAGGAGACGTGGCACATGAATATACAGCCTCCCCCACCACAACATGCTCTGGAACAGACGAGGCTCGGCTATCCCATTGTCTTAGTGTGAAAAAGCCCCCAGTGAAAGAAACATTCAATGATAAGGTAACTCATAAAGGACAAGAAAAAGAGTGAGACCCATTATCAACAGAAATAATGTTTCAGTATTTCATGGGAAACTGTAAGAAGCACCCTCTGACTCCAAAGGGTCCAACAAATATTACAATCTATTCCCCTCTTTGGCTGCATCCAAGTATAAAATCCACCCTCAGAGGTGCATAATACACTACTTCTAGAGCAGATTATGCCTTCATTCAACTCCACTGTCACCATGGAAAGCAATGATGGCAGTGTGCATGACTTACAGGGGTGACTGCCTCCTGACACAATTCAGTGCTGGACTGAAAATGTTTAACTTCATGGGCCACTTCCCATCTGGCACTAAACTTCCAGATGGTGCTTTTCTGCTTCATCATTGTGGGACTGTCACTGAACTGCCAGACATGTTTACCTGTCTGACATAGTCATTCCTAAATTTTGAAGCAATTAAACACAATAAGGCTATTGCAGGTAAAAGCACGATTATGGCAAAATATTATGTTATTCCAATAACACTCTCCTGCCTGTATTACTTCTGTGAGATTTTGAGAACCCAAGTGAGAATTCAACATGAACTTTGAACTCTGTGCCTACATGTTATTGGTTCCCCATGTAGCCAATAGAGAGGGGAGTGGATCACATGGATGAGAAATTCACAATGCCATAGCATAAAAGCCATACTTCGCAAGCTTAAAACGCATTATTTTGCTCTTGTGTGAGGACGAAGTAAATAACTATAAAATAGTGGAATATAGCAAAATAATTAAGCATGATATCTAAAGTCTCAAAGCTGTGGAACAAAGCAAAGCCTCTGAGCATAACAGTCACCAGAAATGCAATTGTCTATGTGCCACTGCAACAGAATGCCATAGAGATGGTCTTTTGGGCAGACCTCTGAATTTTGTCTTCAGGTGCCTCCAGACATGTCCTAAACGGTGAATGGAATGTGCAGTCCCGATCATCCTGTCAGACAGGACGACCGATCCTTCGTCGTCGCTCCACAATATATGACTGTTACATCACATTTTCTTTAATGTGGGAGAAAGAACACTCGTGGCGCAGTATGCAATTAGATCACAGTATCATGCAAATACAGGTAGAACGATCAGAAGTATGATTGAGAGGACACTAAGGGTGTTTTTCTACTGTGCTCCTTTAAACCAAATCTAACAAGATCCAGATCTAAGGAATGGGTACTTCCCTTAATCCGGATTTAGTAGATCCGGATTAAGGGAAGTACCCAATGTGTTTCCACAGGTGGCCTAGCACCCAATAGCAACGGGTGCTAGCCTCCCTGCTGTGGAAACACAGGAGCACCCATGTGGCAAATCTGGATTGGCCCACAAGGGGTCTGCCTGTCACCTCAGGTGTTTTGGGGGACAGGGGGTGCAATCTCCAAAGTTGCCTTTGGAGATTAGTAAAGGCTTCAAAGACGAACCCCTTACAAGAGGTGCATATTAATTAGCTCCTTGCTTGCATCTCTCCTGTGAGCACTGATGAGTCAGCCTCATTAATATGCACCTCTTTCTATGCCTGGAGGTAACAGGCAGCTCCCAGCTGCATTGCTCTCACAAGGGATTTCTCTGTGGAGCCTTTGTTAATCTCCAAAGTTGCCTTCGGAGGGACTTCAGAGCCTTTGCTAATCTCCAAAGGCAACTTTGGAGGGATTTCGGACCTGCCTTTGGAGGGACTCCGAAGTCTTGACTTTAGGGCACCCCCCCATAGGTGCCTCCCCCCCCCCGAGCCTCCTCTAGATCCCATTGCTGGAGTGTAGTGGAAACAGGCTCCCTACAATCCAGATTTTAAGACTGAAGACCCCATTGTAGACCCCTTTAACGGAATCTACACAAAATCCGTATTATGGGTTCTGAAGGACCCATAATGATCTGGATTTACCTAGCTGTGGTGGAAACAAATGTGTCCCTAATGGGGTCTGTTGTGGAAATGGGGTCATCTGGCTCTCAGCCAAATGGGTCCTTAACGGGTGTTTCAATGGGTACTTAGTGAGAGTGGAAAAACACCCGAAACCTGCAAGCACAGCCTGAAAGCTGGCTGGTTCTCAGAACCCACATGATGGCACGCGGCACCTAAACACTCGTTCTTCCAATGGCTCCTTAAACTGGAAACTATAGAGTTAATTTTTAGTCGTGACAATTGGTTTCTCCTTCACATTGAGTATACATCAGTTTTATCACTAAACTGCAAGTTTAAACAGCTCTGCCTGGAAGCAACTCTCATTATTCTCAGTTTCTCCTCTCCTCCCCTCCCCTCTTGTCCTTCTTTTCTATCGCTTGGACAGAATGCAGCTGGAGCGCTATTAGAAGCTCATGTGGACAGTATTATGTTTCCAAAGAACTAAGCATTTACAGCTTTGGTTCCGCATTCAGCGGTACTGATTGTGAGAAAAAGATTTTTTTAAAGGAAGCTAAGTCCCAAGCTCTGCATTTTTAATTTTGTGAAGATAATGGCAATATTTATTACTTTTACTTTCTCTGGACAATTACATTCTTTATCCTTCTAAAATAAACTTTTGTCATTCACATTTCTGCATACAAAGGGAAGAAAATCCTGAGTGTGCAGTAATATTAAATGGGCTCTTCCTCTATTGAATAACGTATGGGGTTTTTTTTTCTATAAGCCTGATAGCATTTTTAAAAAGTAACAGTTAACAGAATTCAACTTAACACTTGAAAGCAACAAATCTGCTTCATGACTTCAGTATGCTCTTTCACTATTTGGAAGCATTGATTATAAACTTGCTAATGTATTTTTCCATATTGGGATGGCCTTATCTACACACGTTTCCCTTTTCTACAAAACCAACATGTCTCAACCTATGAATACATCACATATCGGCATTTTAGTTCAAGCTGAAATATCCTAACCCTGGAAAGTTGAAGGAGTTCCTGATTTCAGTGTTCCCACCACACATTTTGTGATAATCTCATTGTCCTTAAAATTTAAGGACTTTAAATATTTGCAAGTATACAGCTCCTTGACTTTTTTCATAAAAGACATAAGGGTCTACATGAATGAATATAAAGGGAAGAATCAAGAAGGCATTGCTGAGAAACTTCAGTATCATGGCCATTGGTTTATGGCATAGATGGGAAACTGATGGTTCTGCAGATATCATTACCTGGGCTGTCGCACCAACCTCTGGGAAGAAGAGAGCAGTGCCTGGACACACATCTGCATCTCAGGTAGGTCTGCAGACAAGTGGCTGGAACGATGGTATGCAGTAGCATTCACAAATGCAAATGCTAGTGCACACCAGTGTGAATGCACTATTCCGATCTCCTGGACAGGACGGTACAGGAAGTGCAGAAAGGCCCTGCTGTCTGCATGCTAATGCAGGCTATCGCAGACCACCAATCAGCTTTGGTTACTTCAAAGCTGGATTACTCTTATTCAAACTGAGCTATTTTTGAAAAGTATTGCTGCTGCACCAAAGTTTGGGCCCAAGTTGCCTTTACGGAGAACACATTTCATCGCTGAACTACTTTCATTGACATCCTGCTTGTTTCCAGGTCTGATTCATAGGGCTAAAAAGCATTAAATATCTTGGGTCCAGGATATGTGGACAGTGTCCTTCCCACCACATAATCTTAGTCATCTCAAATGTAATCAGGAATGTCTCAGTTTATAGCCAACCACAGTCAAAACAGGAATGGGCACATGCCACACTTTACAGAGCATAGTCCCTTATGAGCACAGACCAGAAGATAATTCTCTGTTGAAACCTATCAACTGAAAAGCTATCCAGTTACAAGATAAATAAGCTTAAGAAAAGAGATCAAGTGTTGAAAGTCTAATATCTAGTCACATCTGGCCATAACAATTCCCACAAGCATAAGATGCAATTTTATCTTAAGTGTGGTCAATATTTCTTAATTAGCCTGTGCAAGTTTTATACAATCAAATGTCCTGTTTTTGCTGTGGTTGTTTCATTGGGGAATTGCAAGTTGCCATCCTTGGTTGCCAGATCTGCAATTTTGGGGGAATTCAAGGAATGTGTTTTTTTTATATTGTAATATCCAGGCTGCCTTAGGTTTTCCCAGCAATGTGGGCCATTTAACTTCCAAGCTGTTTCAAAATGGATTGTACTTCCTATGATTATTTTATTATAACTGAATATGTTAATGCTTTAAATTTAATTATTGTTTGCAGTCATGAACAATGTGGTATAATTTTTTAAAATAAATAATTAAACTAAGGCTCAACATTTCTTAATGATAATCCCTTGTTTATAAAACATTTCCAATGAACCTGGAAGACTATAGCAACTTCTACATGATGGTCATTACAGCACCTTTAGTTGCCACATTGTCAAGTGCTGTAGCAGTGGTATGCTATCTGGATGCCTGCCATCATCCTTGCAGCAAAACATAGAAGCCTTCCCCAATTTCAGTGTTTCCACCAAGGGTTGCTGACATTCTATAAGCCAGCATGTTAAGGTTAGTCTGTTTATGGGGGTGGGAAGGAGGAGAAGTTGGCTTTTATGTTCCATTTTTCTCACCCATTTAAGGGGACTCAAAGTGGCTGACCAACCTTCTGTTCTTCTCCCCACTTCAGACATCCTGTGAGGTAGGTTGGGCTGTGAGAGCTCAGAAGAGAGCTATGACTATCCCAAGGTCATAGTTTGAGAAAGAATGGTTTCATCCAAACCCAGCTACTCTGAGAAAGAGTGCAGAATCAAATCAGGAGACTTCCAGATAGGAATCTGACACTCTAACCACAAGAATGTCTAACCTCCCCTAGTGGTTAGGGAGCCAGACTCTTATAGGAATACCAGGTTCAATTCTGCCCTCTCCCATGAAGCCAGCTGGGTGACCTTGGGCTAGTCACAGCTCTCTTCTGAGCTTTCACAGCCCCACCTACTTCACAGGGTGTTCTGTTGTGGGGAGAAGAGAAAGCTTTGTCAGCCACTTTGAGTCCCCTTAAATGGGTGAGAAAAGCGGGGTAGAAAAGCCAACTCTTCTTCAAACTGGTTCATTGGAGAACAAAAGGAAATGGCTGTGGCTGTTCTTCCTACGCCCGGCCACTATAGTGACTTACTGAGTGCTTTTGGAGAACTGGGTGCTGCAAGGACAAGGAACATATATATCCTGGGCCTCAGTGGCCCTGGTATGGCATCACGTGTGTGCACAGAAATATGGGCCCTGCATCACCAGGTCAACCACCTTACACCATAATGCCACTCTACAGATCTTGCCTATATTTATTCCACAGCTTTTTATACTGCTGTGTTTCGACTTCAGATTGTCACTTTTTAGAAATTTTAAACCCCTTCAAAACAATCGTTATAAATTATCCAAAGAATTAGGTGAGTCAAAAATTGCAAATATATAACAATACAGTTGTTCCATGTACAGCTAAAATGTCACCTCCCTTGGATAGCATAGTTTTTCACCATAATATTTTGCATATTGCACACATATTTCCTTGTTTAATTCAGTCTCAGAAACCTCCACTAATATGATTTGGCCTCTACAGTGCCATTAACTTAATACTGCTAGCCTGAGGAGGCATTCTCTCACGGGCAGGCTACAGCCAGGATCCACGAATGGCAAAATTAGTTACACATGAGCTGGTGAAGGCTAGGTGTTCCCCAGTTCTCCATAGTTGGCACACATCACTCAACCTTTCAGCTCCCACTCTTGGGGGAGTGACTAAATACTCCTACAAGGGACATGGAAGTGCTCCAGCCACTGCAAATACAAATTGAATTTTGCACATCTTTGGTAACTGGTGGGGAGAAACAGGTGATATATGGGGTCTCTGCAGTTTCCCTAACAATTATTTGCACAATTGTACCAAGACACAGGGTTGACTGTAGAAACATAAATTATAACTTGAAATGCACCATCAATTTTATCTGTTTCTCTCTACATATTGGTTTGCTTTTAATACTGAAAAAGGTTTTATGAGTAATCTTGATACGTATTTCTGTCATCTGTCATTAGACTGTTTTTATACACTAGGAGATGTGAGCATATGAAGACTTGATAAATTGGTAAATACATCTAATATCTGAGAACTGTTAAAAATATATGCCTTTTTACATCCTAGATCCTTTCTATGCTGGGATTTATTCCAAATAAAATCCTGGAATAGAGACCTGCTAGCCACATGTTGTGCGGAGTACAGCAGGCCTTGGGTGGAGCCTGCCATGAAGATTATAGGTCCTTATTCCAGGATGTAATCCAGAATGAGGCCCAGTATAGAAAAAGCAATAAAAATAAAAGTAATTAAAGTACACTTGTTCAAAGCATATACTGATATTACTACCCACTTTTTCATATTACATGCCTTACTATGACAATCCTTCATAAGATAATGTTGTTCTTCTAGCTCCAGATATAAATAGCTAGCTCTGCAGCTCCATAAATCCATAAATCCAGAACCTGAGACACAGATCAAACAAACCTTGCCCATCAGCTAAGTTCAAGCTTAACCCACAAGAATACCTACCCTGAGGCCTGAGAACATTGGGTGGAGTTTAAGTGTACAGATAGCAAAAAATATAGCAAAACAACACAGCTGCATATCACCAAAATAGCAGCCATTTGTCAACATCTACAGGATCAGTGACAAGATCCATGGAACCATCAGTTGTGTTTGAGTCTTCTAGCAGCATATGCTCTGCAGCAGAATATCTGAAAGTTTGAGGTCAAAACAGAACTATGGGATATGACATAACAACCCAAACCTTTGACAAGATGAATTAATGATGACAATGATAAAGCAGTAAACAAAAAAAATGAATCAGTTGCAGAAATAACACAAAAAGCCTTTTTACCTCAAAAAATATCATCTATATATACTGATTCAATTTTACATAACATTCATGCTATAGAAAAATAAGTCTTTCCATGTGCCAAGCTACTCACAAGTTCTATTACAAATGCCCAATTATTTGTTAAGTCTTAATTTTTAATATCTTGACCAGCTGACACAAATCTGGTACTGAAAGAATATTCATCCATGTTACATTTAAGCAAATGGAGGAGCATTATATTAGATAATTCTATTAATAACTTTGGGGAGAAAATGACATTGAGCGTGAATCATCAATTGTTTTAACTATCAATTTAAGAATAGAAATTAAATTAATTCAGTAATTCCCAAGTTTTTTTACAATACATTCCTGAAAGCAAGGGGGAGAATACGCCATTGTTACATTAAATTTAACATTATCATAAAGATTTCTCTTTGAACAAGTGTGCTTTGATTGTTATTTCTCTAAATAATAACAGAATGAAAGTCAAAAAATGATTTAATGGTTGCTTCTCCAGTGGCTCTTTAATGCTAATGTAAAAAATGTCATTCAAAATCACTTCCATTTGGCTGATCAGAGTAAGTTCTGAGCAACATCCTGATACAATGCTTGGACAAACCTCACACATTTTCTTCCATTAAAAATGACTTACAAACAAATGCACATGGTTTTGTTTATCAGCAGCTTCTAAAGAGTGTATCGTGTCAAGTGAGTTTATTTGTAATGGATCAGCATCACACTGAAAAGCTTAGCAATATTTCCTCAAGGCCGAACAGGATCATGCTTACAGCCAGCATGTTAAGGAGAAATGCATACAAGTATGCAGCTGAAGAAAAGTTTAGAGTAGATCACCATAAATAATAACAGTCTACATCACTGTGAGTGAATTTATATTGCATACACTAAATGGGAACAAAACTACATTATATGAAGCTTTGTTTTTAAAGGTTTTAATTGACCTAAATATTGACTTTAAAAGACATGGTTAGGATTCTGAATCTGATTTTTAGATAAATCTAAGTATAAACCTAGAAAATGTATAAATTGAGTTTTCATAATTATATATTTTACAGAGAACATAAACTTCATCCAAACAGCGCTTACATAATCCACATTATTTGGATGATCCAAAATAAAACATGGATAATCTGGATGTGTTTTATTCCCAATTATCCAAATTATGTGAATTAAGTAAGTAATGTCTGGATGAAGCTCTAAGTGAAAAGCTTAATCATAAGCCACTTATAATATTTCTTTTATCTGCTGCTAAGAAATCAGATCTCATGACAGTGGAAACTTTCAGAACAATTAACATTTCAGGGCTGTTATAACTTAGTTTGGAGTTTGTTTATTAATCAACACAGCTCAATGACCACAATACAAAGCCAACAGTCTAAAGCATTTTTTATTTAAGAACATAAGAGAAGCACTTCTGAATCAGGCCACAGCCCATTTCGTCCAGTGTCCCGTCGCACACGGTGGCCCACCACATGCTCATGGGCATCTCAAGCAGAGACAAGGGCAAACATTTTCCTGCTTTCAAATCCCAGCAAATGGCCTTAGAAATGTCCTGCTCCACCCCACCCCACCCCACCCAGCCTGAAAGATGTTATCACCTCTTCCTGCTGCAAATTTCATAAACCAATCACCCTCTGGGTGAAGAAATACTTCCCCTTGACGGCAACCAATATTTGTTGGCAACCAGTAATTGACAGAATTCCCCATTTGTAAGATAGTCAGCCTGTTTGGTCTAGTGGTTAGGGAGCTATCACAGGCCCACCATAGACGACCATAGATGCGACTGTGCATGTCATCATGGTGTCATCATGGCTGTGTCATCATGCAGTGACAGAGGCACTGCAGCCAAAATAGCAGTGTCCAGAAGAGAACTGGCCCCGGGATCAGCCCCTGGTGAGTGACCGATTGCAGGGGGCTTAGGATGCTGGGGCACCACGCTCCTTTCCCATCCAATAGACAGGACGGGAAGAGTGCAAAATAGTCTCTGGACTCCCTTGACCTCTTGCCATCTTTCACTTTTGATGAAATGCTACTTCACACACATCTCTACTCTTTATACATCTTCCTTCAGACAACTGGTGTGACTGAGCAAACATTCTGCCCAAAGCAATATTCCACTTGCTACACCAAGGCCTCAGGTTTGTGCCCAAGACTTTCTCACTTCTGCTCCTGCACTTCCTGCTGCAAGTGATCATAAAATACTAACACCACAAAAAGAGTCCTCATAACCATGGTTTGCAAACATCATCAAACCATGGTTTCAGTCTCGGTTTATTAACAATCACTTGCATTGTGATATATCACATTGGGATTATCATCTCAGCAAGAAAAAAGATTGGTTCTAGATTTGTGTAGTACAATTTATAATAAATGTTATATTTATGCTAGGTCATGCACACATGTTCTTTTAATGATCTATGTATTGCAATTAACCTGAAATCTTTTATATATTGTTGAGTGCACTCATTTTAGAAGATTGTGAGTTTTTGCAACAAACGTTCAGCATCTTGTTATTGGCAATGGGGCTTTTTATTGGAATCTACTGTAGCCTACAGAGTGTCACATGTACTGCTGTCAGAAGTGTGAGTTAGATTTCTTTATATATCTGTCTGTATGGTTAAAAAATGTAAAAAACCAACAACAACAACAAAAACCCTAGAAGATAGGAAAGTCTTTAAAAAATGGTCCAATAACAAAACAGGTGAAAAATGGGGACTGCTGTTTTGCAACAAAGATTATCTGCTGACAAAGTGAATTATATATGTTTTTACTGATAATATACACCAAAGGGGAAGAAAGAAAATTGAGGTCATCCTCAGAACATTTTTTTGCCAAGCGCAAGAAGATGCCAGAAAAGCAATGCCAACTTACATTGTGATTTTCTCTAGAACAGTGAGTAGAATGTGTTCAACGGAAAACTGTTCCTAAATTCCCATATCAATAAAATGTTACTCAACCCACTTTCAGGAATATTTATGACACTGTGCCTGTGAGGTATCTACTATACTGTCATATATCAATTTATTTTTCAGTTACAAGCACAACTAAGTACATATCCATATGGTTTGCTTTTATTAAAATAATGACCTTTCATTTTTTGCCAATTCTGTAGTACCAGGCAGAAAGAGATTAGCCCAAGTCATTTTAAGAGCCACTTGTTAGGCTAGGAAAGCCCATATAAAGAAAATGTAGAGATGTGTGCAGAAGAGGTAACTAAGTGTCACAAGAATCACCAGACTATCACCAGTTGCTGAAGGCTGAATGAAGTAAGGATTACAACACAGGGATTGTGCAAGAATTGAGTAAGATTGTGTAACACTTGCAACATAGGCTTGTGTAATACAAGGGAAGTGAGTCACCAACTCTGATAAGGAATTGTATAAAGGTGGTCACACACGGCTGTGTGTTACCCTTGCTTAGCTTGTTGATTGTTCGAGACTGGAGAGGGAGAAAGATGTAACAGCAAATGAATAAACAACGCCTCTACGGAGAATCGGTCTCAGTCTGTTTGCTTTAAACTGTGGGCAGAGAAAGGAGGGGCCAACCTGCTGAAATGTTGGACAGTGCCAAGATTGCTGACAGCCAGCAAGCCGAGAGGGAGAGACGTGTACTTTCCAGCACAGAGAAGCGCAACTCTGCGACGAAGATTTATTACCAACGGGGGGGGGGGGTACCTGACACCCCAATACCCCCTGACACCACTTTCATCTTAATACAGATTCTGCAGTCATCCTTGTAGTCTTACACAACAACAAACAAATTTTCCTTTACTGTTTTCTCTTTTTAGTTTGCAAAAACCCTATATCTGAATGCCAGTCTTTGTTCCTGAAATAATTTACTGTAGTCATGCATAGAAAGAAATTAAATATTTTTGTAAGCCACCAAGCTCATTTTAGAAATAAGCATAATTGGTATTAACAGTTTCAACATAAACAACAACAAAAACATTTCAGCTTAAGGTCAGTGTCACGTTCCTGAGTGTTGACATCTCAGGTGAAAAATCTAAACTCTCATGCCTGATATGATTCAAAATGAAATGTACAAAGATTCCCCTTCAAGGTGTGAATTGGCATATTGTGTGATCTCTGTAATCCTTATATAAGCTAAATGCACACCTCAGTTTGTTGGGAATCTTCATTCACAGCCAACCATGAGGATCAGCTTCTCTTCTGCCTTAGACCATAACTAACTATAAAATTATTTGAGGGCTGCAGTTGACTAACATTTTAAAGGACAGTTGAAGCTGTACCAACTGAAATGCACTAAAGACTTTGCTGTATTACTGTGTGCTCTTTTCTTGTCAACCTTTCAAACTGATAACAGGTTCTACTGTTAGCCAGAGATGGTAGGAAGAACAATAACAGAGAAATTAGAGAAACCTGTTCTTAAATCAGGCAGGCCCTATAACAGTCTCAAAGTAAGCAACCAAGCAAGCAGTCTGCCTACCTATGGATGCATGAGGGTTTAGCTGGTCCTCTGAAAGGTGAAACTATCAAGTACATGAGCATTGCACACAGCTGAAAAACCAAACTTTTCAGCCCTTTACATGCAAGGGTGTATCTCATTAGTGCAATACAGTATTGTTCTTCTTTCTTTTGATACTTAGTGCCTTGGGCACAGATTAACTTAAAATTACCTGTTTTTGCAGTTTCATAAAGCTCTGCAAATATATTTTATAAGACTACAGCAAAGCCCAGTACTCCGGGTGGAGGCAGCAAACAACAACAACAAACCAATATTTTGTGGCAACTGGACATCAGGTGGAAGGATGGCCATCTGGGTAGCCAAACATCTATCAGAACTTTATGGAGTGAAATAATGGGCTTGTACACATTGGGAAGCCCTGGCAGTTTTCCAGAAGTTGCCACAGACTCACTCAAACTCATCGAGCTGTGGATTGCTAACTTGCTCCTGGTGACTGCACCTTCACCCTTTTCCAGGTGCAGCACAGTGAGTGGGCATGACAGTATGACTGCAGCTGCACAGTTGCCTGAAGTGTCTGCTATTACTATGGCAATCCGGCCTGTCCTGTCCATTTGCACTTCATTATACCATACAAGTCATGTAAGTTTGAATAGGTCCAATGATAGAACCTTAGGGTAGGCAAAGCAATTTTGGTCTGTACTCACCTGTTGAATGGCACACATTCTGAATCTAGTCATGAGAGGCACATCTGGGACTAGGGCCAAGGGTGATGCCAATGCTAAGACTAATAGATGGTTTTCAGGAAAAGTGTTGCAAGATAGCTAGCTGTGTAAAAGATAGTAGGATGCACTAAAAGGCACTTCTCAAGAACAATCTACCACAATATCAGACTCTCCCAGAATGTGGAGTTCCACTTACATCTTGCTCAAGCATGTTGGGGACCAAACTTGTGCCTTTCACAGCCTGCATATGCAACTTGTCAGCTCGGTTTTGGAAAATAATCTCCCAAGTTGTGCTGCCCCTTAAGCAGTTCTATGTTGATATGAACAAACTGAGTGGACAAGCTGTTTGTTGTTGTTCAAACAACTACATGCTTGCTAGGTCCTTGCCTTTCTGTGTTGTAAAAGTCAACCAAAAGGGTATGTGTGGGTGGGTCCAGAGAATGATGAATGCCTGAGACATGGAGTACTTCAGACTGTTGTTAAAGAAGTAAGGTGCACTCCTTGGGCCCAGAAGACTTAAATAACTGCCTAGTAGTTATTTTTTATTTTTTTATTTTGCAAGGTCTTTTTTGGCAAGCACATTTGAAGAAAGCTGATTATCTAGACTCATTTCAATTTGGCTTCACGCCCAGTTATAGTCAACTTGATTACTCTTCTCCAGTCTTTCTCTTCTGGGGTAAGGACAGGAGAAGCTCAATCTTGTCATTTCTTCTGGATCTCTCAGCAATGGCATACCCGTCTTCCATATAGCACAGACATGTTTAAGAGAGCCGTGTATTCATCTTCCCACTATTCAACACTAGATGGGGCAACTCAAAGAACAGAATCTTGCAGGACAAAAGAAAGTATTTGTTCAGAGTTAATGCAGAGCTAAACTGTGGAATTCACACCATGTGGTGTTGAAAGTGGTTGTAGCTCAGTAGTAAAGCAGCCTGGAAAGCAGAGGGTTGTCAGTTCAATTCCCAGTCTTTCCTCAGAAGTGGGCAATGGCAAACTCACTTTTGTACTCATGTAGTCTACCAGGAGTTGCCCAACATGATGGTAGCCAACATATCATTAAAAGCCAACTGTCTGGAGACTATGGATATGTTGTCTTAACTCACAGGCAGCTTCTGCACTGCTGACTGCAATGTACATCAGACATGTACCATGACTGTCTAGTCACAGGGTGGGATGGCACAGAGCACACTGGTTTGCTACACTGGTTGGCTACACCACTAAGCTTACCTTCTGAGCCACGGAATGAAGGTTCCTTGGCTTCAGAGTTGCAGGCGCAATTTGGGAGTGGACATGAAAACAGCCCTGGAAGGAAGCCATGTTACAGAGGTCACTTGAATATCATTAAGCCTTCAGCACATGGCTGACCACTAAATGTCCACACTGGGACATTTTGAACAATAGGCTACTGTGGACCCATTCAGACTTTAGTCCAAACCAGCAGCAGAAAAAAATAAAATAAAATTAGAAGCAAGTGGGATTAAGTATTTATGTATGTATTGCTTAAGGGATTGTATACAGACATAATAATGTTATTAAGCCATATTTTAAATTTTCATATTTATTTAAAGTAAAATGACTGAATTAAAAATACATTAATCAATATTTTAAGGAGAAGGAGAAAACTGCTTACATCTTAGAGGCTATTTTAAACATGATAGAAATTTACTAGCATAATTGCCTTGTATAATTAAAATCATATTTGTTTTATACTTATGAAATGATGGACATACGGAAAGCATAACTGAAGCCAGCTACACATTTTTTTGAAACTAATACAGTGCTATGCTAGAATTTAAGCCTTCTTTGCTTATGGCTGCATTTAAAAAAATTATCTCTACTTCAGATGCCTTTAAACCTCTGCCACAAAAAGAAAGAAAGAAAGAAAGAAAATGAATGTGCAAAGGAGTAATTTGGCAGTAGATGAGGGGAGCTGAAAGCTGTTTATGTATTCTGTATTTTATGCATTGCATTCTATGGGTCCATATTACATTGCTCATTAATTCCTGATATATATTCTCAAAAGCACTTACCTAAACATGTATTGCAACCAGCTATTGGCAGCCTTGATATTTCTGGCATTGCAAACACCATTTTATAGATCCCATCCACATGCAGGAATTTCCTTCAGCATGTGGGAAAACTCATCTCACACTCCAGCTGTACAGGAAATGCAGATATCTACTGTACAGTACTTTTTTTAAAAAAAAATGTAAACATCTATCTAGTCAAATAATTTTTTTTCTTTCCTGGCTCCTGAAATAATGAGATCTTGAATTCTAAATGGAAATATTACAGCCTAAATCTTTTGCTTTCAGTACCCATACAGCTGTTAGGAGAAGAGATCCCTAGAGAAAAGCAGCAGCTCCTATAAGGTAAGTTTTAGTTGGAGATTGTTAAGTTATGAACTCAAAAGAGCTATATTATCAATGACAATAAGTAAACATAACCCTATTAGAAGCCTTCACTTGTAATTTGCTCTGGACAAATATTCAGATCTTCTATGCCTTATGTCAAAAAACACTCAATGACTGGAACTTAACAGCTGCAGCATTTTAAAACTTATGGACCTTTCATAGCCACCACAAAAGACACTTCTGTCCATACATACAGGAATCCTGATTGTAGAAACCAATCTGTATTGCATTCTTAAAGCAAATCCTCAACATCTTTGAAATGGTACAAGCCTTACATCACGCCACCAATGTCTTTCTCTCTGTTAGTCTCTAAGGTGCTACTAGGCCCCCTTGCTTAATAATCCAGATTAACACAGCTAAGTCTTTTAATTCTCATACAATATATAGGATTGAATACTGGAGTGTCAGTTTGGTACCATTTTGTGCTGGATGCAGCATTGCCCCAGGCAGCCGTAAGAAGCCCAGTGCAGATGCTGCTAATAGGTTCCAATGCTATTCCTACAAAAGAATGGACCCCAACCCACAAAGGAAAGAAGCAATATTGGTGAAAAATTCCTTTCCTTTCCGCAGAGGAACATAATAGATTTACTTATGCATTTTCATTATACTATGAAAAAATGTGCATGCATGACAACCAGCTCTCTAAAATTAAAATGCTGATTCAGTAAGTATTAAGAAAATGTCTTGTAATGATCTGGTGTTCATTGTTCATGTAAATTATATCCTTCCCAAGCATCACCCTGTGCTTTCTCTGTACTTCTGAAAAACCCAATCTATTTAAATCTCTCTGCAAATTAATAAATACTTCAGGAACTCAACAGTTTGGGACACTTTATACCCCCAACTTCATGATCCTACCATTCAAGCTTGTCCTGTGCAAAACAACTCTTCTAAAATTGAACTGCTAGCATTCAATAGTTCCCACTGACCACGTTCTTCTATACTTGAATAACCTCTCCTAGGTTCCCACACTCTTATCCATTGGATTCTCAATATGTTTGAAAAATTGTAAAAGTTATGGTTGCACCTCCATTTTACTTGTAGAGGCACTTCTGCTAGAGTACGTAGCTTCAGGCAACTTCAAAAAGGAATCTGATGCCTCTATGGCCATTGACAAGGCTTAGTTGTTAAAGATGCTCCACCTGCACATGGAGGTCCTCTTCCCTCTCTGGGCACAGATGCAGCAGGTTACCATGCAAATTTGGTACCCCGTTCACTGGATGAGGAGTAACCTCACAGTCTTCTCTTGTGTACTGAATCTTTTGCAGGAAGGGTACTCAAGTCTGTCCAACCTATGGTGACGACCTAACTTGTATGTCCTTACAAGGTGCCTTCCATGCCCCATGGAAACATATCCTATATTGGCTCACTCCCTTTCTAGCTTCAGGGTTAGCTTCTGGCTCAGATAAAGCACAAGTGTAAATGCTTAAGACATTACAGTCCTAAAACCTGAGAATACTAACATACAACTTCTGAAAAAAACGGCAAAACCATTAAGGGTGGGAAAATATTGGTTTCTGCAACCTCAAAAGGCATTCACAAAATGCACTGGTACATAAATCTTGTTTTTTTACATGAGCATAAAGACACATTTATGAAGAAGTGTACCATGATCCAATTTAAATTATTTTATTTATATTATTATGAGGCACTTTTACAAATTAAAAATCTATTACGGTTTATATTCTGTGTGCCACTTGGTATATGCTAATTTCACTCATGACTTCACTGTTAAAATGAAGATAGCTTTCAAAATTAACGGCCTGGAAAATCATTCAAATGCAGACAGTTGTCATGTGATCTTCAGCTACCCTGAACAGGTGTCTCTTTTCTTCCCTTGCTGTTCTAAATAATGTTTTAAAAGAAATAGTGCTTAAATCTACAAAGCACAAGTAATAACCTGTCTCCAAGAAATTCTTGAAAATATAGATAATAGATTAGCAATTAATGTGGCCAAAAGCAATATTTTTCTGGTGCTGCTAATTTCCAATATACCTATCACACCAACTGTGCATACATGCATACTCATATATTTGTCACACCTACAGCTAGACCCAGATGAATGAATGAATGAATGAAATTGGTAGGCTATAATGAAGACCCTTTCTACATGGAGTTTTGGTATCAATTTTGAGTCACCTTCAAGGAGCAGTGGCGACATACTTTTCCTTGGAAATAGGTCCCAAGCCTTTTATTTGAGGCAAAAAATTGCCTCACTACGGAGGTGAATAAGAGGCTCTGTGCTTTGAACTTCATCCTTGCATCTGTGAGAAGCTCTCTCTCCTTACTTTGTCAAGGGTGAATCAGCTGAAAGGGGGAAGCAAAGGAGAGGAGAGTGGACTTTAATTTCGGCTTTCCCCTCTGATGCCCAAAAGCAATTGGTGAGACAGGATGCTGGAGTAGTTGGGCTGTGGCCCGATCCAATAGAGCTATTCTTACATTTTCATCTTCATCTTCATGGGGTACTGACAAGCTGCCCCTGATGAAATGGTGTAATATTGTAAAACTACCCTATTCCCAGTAATATTGTACAGTGGCAAGTACTCTGTTTAGAAACGCAGATTTCATGAATTTGAAGGACGTGAGAAAAGCGCCTCATTTTATTCCCTGAAATAATTGCCTCAGATTACCCTTTTTCTTTTCTTAGCTTGCACTGGGAATTGCTTAACTAATCAGGTGTGTTAAACATCAACCCTTGCCTCTGTTTTGTTAGGTGAAAATCAGTACATATAATTTTCCTTATAAACCAATAGGAAGAAGTTTTCACTGGGATTAAAACTAAATAAATAATAAAGAAACATCTAAGCAAATGGCTGGAAAGCTACAAGATTCATCTGCGAGATAAAAAGAATGATAAACTAAGTCAAGACATAAGCTTCCCAAAATATAGTAATGACAGTAGCCCAATCCATAAAAAAGTAATTACTACAAATAAGAATTTTAATTAACTGAGAAGAAAGAAGAGATTTTATCCTGTAGCCATTAAGAGAAATACAGAACAAGACTATTTAATCCAAAGAACTATGCAAATGGAGACACAGTGCTTCCTTCTAGGGCCTGTAATAGTAATTTAATTTCTGTTTCCCTGCTGATTTTAATCTGTTTCAGTTCTCACTTGTTACTGCAGTTTTCGGGTTGTTATGCCATATTTCATAGTTCTGCTTTGATCCTAGGCTTTTGGACACGCTATAATATCCATCTTCAGAACAGCTGTCTGCTAGAAGAGTCAAATACAGCTGATGGTCTCATGGACTTTTGTCAATTTTCTCACAGATGGTGGTAACTGAGTGTTAGGCTGGCAGTATGCAATTGTGATTTTTTTTTTGTTTCTCATAGCTGATACTTTGTGAGGTCGTTGATAATGAGTCATTAGTCCATTTCTGGTTGTTGTCCATGGGCACAATGGTTAACAATGAGTCATTGGTTGTTTATTCCTGATCGTTGTCCGTTATGATAATCCTTAATTAACTGATTGATTGATTTGCATTTTTGTCCTGCCTTACACCCAATGGTTTCAGGGCAGGGTACAGCAATAAAAATAAATATAAAATGAAAGGTTGCGTTCATCCAGTCTCAGTCCACTTTCACAGTTAGAGAACACACCAGCAAAATGAGAAGCCAAGGGTGAATTTTCTGGGCTAGATAATACTGAAAGAAAAATAGCTTGACTGAAAGTGGACTGAAAGTGGATTAAGACTTAGGTGTGAACATAAAAATAACAACAGTGCCTGAAAGTGAGAAAACTGGTACACTCCCTCTGCATAGGATAGAGTGTAATTCAGGTTCAGGGGCTGATCTGTATCTGTGCCATTGTGCAGATAACACTATTCCAGCCCACTGCATGGTATGATGTGAATCTGCAACCATTATACTATCCTTGTGACACTGCTAGCCTAAATCTCCCGTTACTTATCCATAATTCCCCTTACTGCAAAAGATAACATCCATTAGCATAATTCACTCCAAAAACAAACGTGAAATATATGTTATTTGAATTCCTTTCCATCAATCCTTTCATTACCGCAAACTTTAGTGTCAAAATCTTTTTCTAGGCTTTGAGATTTGCATATTGATACTTTTGACGACTCTACTCGACCCGACACCCCTTTTCTTTGCTTCTTTGGATCAGTGGTAGCAGAGTAATGCAGTCGAGGAAGCGGCCGTCAAGCCGTATGGCCCAACTGCCTGCCCAAAGGGTTTGTGTCAGTATAAGAACTGGATTATACCCCCCTTGCCCAGGTGTCCAACTTCAAAGGCTTACAGCCAAGCCCCCTTCCTGAAGCAGCACTGTAAACACCAGAGTAATCCAACACTGTTTATTATTTACAAGCAGATAGATAGATAAATAAATAAATAAATATAAGCAAAGATAAGGTAGCTCAACAGTTCTTAAGTAATCAGAAGCAACAAATAACCAAAAGCACTGGTACAGTCCAGCTCTCCCCAAGCTAAACCGTCAAAAGTAAAATAAATACCAAAAGTCTCCAGCTCTCTTCTAATCCAAAGGAACCTTTCAGATGTTCAGTGTGAAAGTCCTTCTTAAAATAAAGATCAAACCCTAGCAGTAAAAGTTAACTGCAAACCAGGAGTCTGACTTGCTCAATCCAGAGCCAAGCATCCCCCTACAGCGTTCCTGTATCCTTTAGATACGCCCCGAGATCTACCCCATGATCTCCCCTTCTATCCTCTGCCCCACAAGCACAGAGCATGAGGCTTAGAAGCCTGAAGAGTTCAGCAAAATCCCCAATTATCAACACCCTGAAAAATCTGCCAGGCGAGAGACGCTGACAGCCTCGGACCGCTGGCTTAAATACAGTGAGAGCCTGGCACTGTGATTGGCTGGATTTTGCTGCTCTCTGAGCAAACTCCTTCCTCCTGTCACTCAATCTTGCAAAGTCCCTGGAAAATTCTCCCGTGCTTTGCAGCTTGCAGAAAATGCTTGCAAACAACCCAGGAAATATTCTCGCTCTCTGCAGCCTTCCTCATGAATCCATCACAATACTTTACCAGAAAAAGTACAAGAGAAGCTTAAACTACAGGGACTTCAAACAGAGTTGACTCTTTATTTGAACATACATTATGAAGTATTACTGTATTATGTTCACTGTGATAGCCACATGAATGTGGTAATTTTGAAGACTTCTACAGTGAACAATGGAACTGTGTGTGGGGGGGTGTTCCCCCTTTTTTCAATATTTCTTTTCTTATTTAACACTAACGTGGTTGCCTATTTATTTGCTTCACGTAGCAGATCCATAACTCTGTATACTAATCACTTGGCATTTACCCTTCATCATAAATGTTCTCTGAATGCATTTCTTTCAATTTATGAAGCTGAAACAGCAGCACAACTCACCACAAATCAGCTGATCCTCACTGAGGTCCCGGAATGCTGTTCCTTGTAAGCTCTTTGGGTGAGCACAAACTGTTTCTTCTGATATCCGAACTGAGGAGTTCCTAGTCCACTGTGAGATCCATTTGAGGTTACAGTCACAGATGAGAGAATCGGTGTAAAAATGTCTGAAAGCAAACCCCAAATAAACAAAAAAAATCCCTATTTGAACAACTTCATACAACTATGGGCCTGCTTACACTTGGCTTTATTCTGGAATATATCCCAGAACAGGAGTCTTTAGTCCACTTGGTAGTACAGGCTACAGCAGGCCCCAGGTGAGGCCTGCCAGGTGAGTCTGCATTAGCACAAGGACCGTAGGATCCTATCCTGAGATATATTCCAGAATACAGCCAATATATAAAATTGGTCAGCTAGAAGGCCATGCCTCTATATAGAATGATGAATCTGCATCAGATGAGATATTGTATCAGGCTACCACACAAAAAGGTTTGGTAGCCTGCCTGCTTCAACCATGGACCACTTGTAAGAACTCAGCATTGCCTCCCACATGTGTGGATGGCACATGAGCAAGCGGATCAGTCTACCAGGGCCAAGAAACCAGGCACCAATCACTGGATCCCCTGAAGTGGTACTAGAAGTGCACCACTTCTGGGTACTCAGCCAGAATAGCCCCAGTTCAGAACTATGGAAGCTGGGAACTATCTATGCTTAGTTGGGCTGAAATGGGATGCCATTTGACATGGGCTGCCTGTTGCCCAGTCCAGCATGGGCCAGATCACTTGATCCAATAGAGTTCGGTATGGGATACTGTGTACCATGCAGAACTGACCTGAGTCACCTAGATTTATCTATCCAGCATTAGATAACTTGTCAGACTTCACACTGGTGCACTGGGCCCTCAGTTCATTTGATGTGGAATAATGTCAAGTCTCATGTGGTCAAGACTGTGTAGACAGTTTCTAGATGATAAAGGCACTGATAACTGGTCCTTGCATTTCCCAAATCTGAATCCAATTGAGAACCTCTGAGACATTATGTATCAGTGCATCCAACACTACCAAGTAGTGCCACGGACTACCTCACTGATGCCCTGATCTAGGTCTGGAAGAAGATTCTCCAGGAAACTGTTCGCTGTCTCATCAGGAGCATGCCGAGACATTGTCATGGCCCATACACACTACTGAGTCGCATTATGAGTTGTTGTGATGAAATTCATGCAAACTGGATCCATCTGTGATTTCATTTCTTTCTTTTTTTTACTTTGATCTTCAGGATGATCTAGAATCCAGCTCTCAACTGATAATTTTGGCTTCCATTGACCACTGATACATTATTTTGTTCTCAACGAATTACACATTTTATATCACCAAAGCTTTTCAAATTGAATATTTAATTCATTGAGATCCAATGTGTGATTCTGGTATTCCCTTACTTTTTTTGAGCGGTGTACATTCATGCAGGGAGCTTTTAATTTCTGCATCAAGTGCACATATGCATAGACAAAAACATATCGGGTCTTTTTGTTAATATAGAGTAAAATAAAAATGAGTGTGTTTCATTTTTATTTTAGTGTATTCTGTTTCTTTTCTGTTATAGTTATGTTTATGTTTTTATTTTCTTATTTTCTTTTTTAGGGGGAGTACATTGCCTTCATTTTAAAGAAAAGTGATTAATAACTAAACAAAAATATTCAATGCAGTGGAGCTGTGATTTCCATTGTCAAGAAAAGGGCAAGAGCTGTGATGTGCTTTGAAGACAAGATCAAAGTTGACAAGCCTGTCTAAGGTGAAAGTAATGGTGCTGTTGGGTGCCTATTTGGATTGAAGCCTGATCTTCTGATAAGCTCTGAACAACCTGCACGAAGACTTTTGGGGGAAAAAGCTATCCAGCCAGCACTTTTTAAAGAAGGTTTTTTAAAAGACAACATAATGTGGTAGAAGATGACTGATGTACCTTTTCTATTCATGGGTTTGAGAATTGGTCGCCTAAATCCTGCATTTTCCATAAGGTCGTGGTGCCTAGAACCCCATACTCTGTAACATATCTCTGGGGAATGTAACCACCTCAGCTGGCAAAGAATTACTGAACGTCATTCAGAATCTAAAACTTCATTCAAGAAGCTAATATAGTTTTCAAGAATTACTATTACAGAAAAATTGAATTTTGTTTCCATCCTAACCTTTGATTATATATTTTAAAATCTGAGGGTAGATTCTGAGCATCTGCTTGTCAATGAATGGTCTTTTCTGTACTGGGCCTTAATCTTGATTACTGTATATGCTGGTATAGGGAACTTGCTATCTTCATACTACTGCAGACAAGGTCTAGCCCCATCAAGGGTCTGCCATACTCTGTGGCTGCAGGTTCTTAATCCAGAATTAGAGATGTGTACAAATTTTTTTTTGTGTGCCTTCTCTTCACTTAGAATCGAAACGAATGCAAAGGAATTTCACATTTGTGCAAACAGAGCCACTTCAAATATGGTAGGATTCAAATCCGCTGTGAATACTATTTGGCTGCGTTCCCATTATAAGCTTATTTCAGTTTCAAAACGGTTTCAATCCTCGCAGTTCCCACGTCAGGTTGGTTTAACACACTTTCCGCGTGTTAAATCACCCCAAAGCGTTGTGAATGTTAATCCTCATTTCAACAGGTCTAACTCCGGTTTGTGTGCTTGAAACATTTTATATTTTTTACTGTGGGAACAGTACCGTGTTAAGGGATGAGAATGCATGTTTAGGGTTCCCCTCCCCCAATAGCTTGCTTCCAAAGATAGTGATTTTACTGTAAAAATCCACCCCTTAAAGCAGCTGCTACACTGTAGCAATCCAACCACTTCACACCTGATAACAATGTTGCAATTCTCCGCAATTTTGAAAGTTCTGACCTTTAAAAAAGGGAACGGAAAGGAAATCAGCTGCAGGTTCTGTTTTTAAGGCTGTGGCTGTGAGCGGGTGAAGGGGGCTTGAGTTGCTGCTGCTGCTGTGTGCCCTGGGCAGTGGGGAGAGGAGGGTAAAGAATCGCTGGCTGCCTGATGCCGTTTTTCATCCATCCAGGCAAGTGGCAGCCACCCAGCCACCGAGCTAGGCTCCGTGAAGGGGTCCCTTATGGGTGGTGCGTTCACACCAGGAGGAAGAGGGCAGGGCAGCTCCGAAAAGCGGCTTTTAAAAAGTAGCCACTTGAGTCCCCCCTTGAGTCACGTACCCCACATATGATCCTCAGAATCCAGATCAAACACGATTAAGTTGAAAGTAATGGGATCAGGCAAGTTCGCGTTTGCATCCGGTTCTATTATTTCGGCTTAGCGAAACCGAATTAAGCTTATAATGGTAACGTGGCCTTTGAAGGCAGTTCTAATCTGTTTTGAATCACTGCAGCTAGTCACACCTTCAAATCCCCTCCAAATCTGTTCTGAGTCCTCTCTGAATTCACTTTTAATCTGCCTTGAATCCACTCTTCATCTGCTGCAGATGTAACTGGGCAGCCACTTTGCTGCTCCCTCACGTTTGCAAATATAATGGAACTTTGAACAAAGGCACAAAAGAATTTGCTTCACATTCCAATGTTAATCTTGAAATGTAGCCAATATTATATTCAAATGTGAATGCTCGAATTTATACAAATTTTGAACATGATGAATATTCATGCACATCTCTATCCAGGATATAATCCAGAATAAGTCCAAATGCAGAAAGACCCAATATGGCCTTTCTAACCATTTAACTGAGAATGACCTGCACAACAGCCTTACAGTCCTGCAGTTTCACTTTGTTATATCTAATTCAGCACACTCAATAAAAGTCTTGTCATTACATTACACTATTTACCTTCCACATACAAGCAATTGTGGATGCGTTATTTACCATCTACACTGTGGTTAATATTTTGATCAGCCTTTTTTATTGTTTAATAAAATCCTCCACATTTGCTCAAAAGAAAGATTATTTCAATTTTTTAATCTAATATGTACATTTAATCTTAGTAGAATTATAATGAAAATCTAAGGTTTTTATGTAAATGCTATAAATATTAATTTGTTTGTCCTCTTCATAAAGTATTAAGGAAAATTAACCATACATTCCCAGCATTTTCAAAGACAATTTTAACTTTTTAAAAAATCATAGAGCTATTATTATGCCCCTGCTATTCTGACTCCTACAATTTTTTAATAGGTTTAATTTTCCGTAAGTTTGATATTTCTTCAAGATATGGAAAAGAATTTGCATGTACTTTGGAAAGTGCACATGTAAGTACTACTTTACTGGGAGCATACAGTACCAAAAATTATGATGAAACTGATCGTAGTAATTTCTCATATGTGCAAATGATACAAAAAATAGGCCTCTAGCCAATATATACTTACAAGGCTTTTAGAGCTAAAAGCTCAGAGAAAAGTCCATTCATGAGGCTTGAAAAAATGTTTCCTGATAAATTCCTACAAAAGAAAAAAAGAGTTGTATTCAATACTAAAGGGTACCATATTTTTTTAAAAAAAGAACAGAGCTTCTACAACTTTAAGAATGTACAGGAAAAGGAATGTAAGCAGAAATTTAAACAGAATTTCTTTTCCATAAAGAGGTAGGCCTCATACATTCCCAACTATGTTTATTATTCTTCCATCAAAAGTAAAAGACATAGTAAGTACAGCCCAACTTCCAATTTCTTTTGGAGTGGGATTTAAAGTAGGAAAACAATTTAATTCTAAGATATTAATATGTCAACCTTTCATTCTGAGATATTAACATCATTTTATCTGGTGAGTGGTGAAAAACATTGTATCAAGCTGTAAAAACATACATGTAAAGCAACTTTCTGTCCACCTCTTTCCTTGGTGGCAAGAAGAAGTGCTAAAATGAAACAGGAATGTTTATTACTATTTAAAACTGAAATAAAGTCTCACTTAGTAAATGGTGTTATATTGAAAGCAAACAACCAAATTTGCTTAAAACAGCACCTTACCTATCTACTTTGGGTTAAAATCAAAGCCCACATTTAAAAGAATATACTTATAGGTAACATATGCAGTTCAAATAGCATATTCTATATGCTTAAGCTTCATTCATCTGAAGGCATGAATGACCTTTTCACAAATTTCTAAAGCTCCAGGATGGCAGGGCAAATGCTGTAAAAAAAATTTTGTGATGGAACACAGAAAAAAAAGTATCTCTGTGGTACCTCCGAGGAGACTTAGATAAAGTTTTGAGGTGAGTTTGTTCAGGCAACAACCTGTCACTCCCCCATGAACATTCTGTGCTAGAAAAGATGGATTATGGAAGGCTTGAGAATACAAAGGTCACACGCTGTCTCTCTGAGATGCCACATTTGTTGTGTCTGAACACCACCAAGGATCCCACAGGGACTTCTTCGGACCACTGGAAATATTAAGTTGTCCATTTCTAGTGCTCCATGAGGTGAACCTGGCTTGAAATTGCATTCAGGAAGTTTATTTTCCCTTATGCATCCACATGGAGGAAGTGAGAGGCTCAGCACTTGTATCTGTCTGAAGAGCAGTTTAATATGGCCTACAGTTAGGCCAAATCAAAGCTAACTCTGGAGGCTCAGGGGCTGACAGGGAGGCAGGTGAATTTGTACACCATGACCTCTGATCACCTTCTGGAATGCCGCAATCACCCATGGAGATGGTGCCCAAGTAAAGAGTCTTTAAACTGTTGCTACTATATGATCTTTTCAGTGGTCTACAACAGTATCGTCTCACAGCAAAATAAATTAAATTTTAAAAGTTTATCAGGAACATTTTTTAAAAAAATTGTATTACAAACAGAATAGTATTGATTGAACTGTGTAAGGCAACATAAGATAAGGTATACCTGAATCTTATGGCACTCAGGGCACCTTTTAGAATAAAGATTTTTATTTTTATGACGATGTCTGAAGAAGAAAAGAGTTGGCTTTTCTACACCCCTTTTCACACCCATTCAAGGGAACTCATAGTGGCTGATAAAGGTATCTATTCTCCCACAACAGTCACCCTGTCAGGTAGGTGAAAGCTCAAAAGAGAGCTGTGACAAGCCCAAAGTCACCCAGCTGGCCATGTGGAAGGATGCAAAATTAAACCCAGTATTCCCAGATAGGAGTCCAACTACCTAACCACTAGACCAAACTGGCTCACTTTGATTCAGGTCTGAAAATAAGATCTGAAGCTCAGGAATGCTCAGAGCAAAGACAAACACTAAATGTCAAGAATTTTCCTCTGCTTAGATTAAAATTCATCTTTAAAAAACCCTCTAAGGCCCAGTTCCCACTAGGACTTTTTTGAGTGTTCAAAATGGTTTCAAAACACTTTATAAAACACTTTTTAAAACCATTTTAAACCAAACAAACACATATCTGGCAATCGCAGCCAACCCTGAATTGTGTCCCCACATTTCAAACACTTCCAAAAAATGGATTGGGGAAAGTGATTCTTTCCCCTCCTCACCCTTTTCCCACCCCTCTCTCCCCACTGGCTTTGATCCATTGATGTGGGGAATCCCAGCCCCCTCCCTCCTGCTTTTGCTGCCTCTGTTTGATTCCACAGAATCAAAACCATTCTGAATCAAAGGGGAGAAGAAAAGGGAAAAGGCTCCATTTGGACAAGCCAAGCCAAGCATTTCCAGAAATATTGCAGCATATTGCAGGCGGGTGGCGGGTGTGTGTGTGTGGAGAAAGAGAAAAGAAAAAGAAGCCATTCTACTCTGCTCCTCAAATGCAGCATACTGCAGGAAGAATTATTTTTAAAAAATTCAACTCAGTCCCCTCACCTTCCTTTCCTTTTCTAAAAAGGTCATAGCAAAAAAGATCCTTCAAGCACACACAGAGTGGGTGAAGTGCTACTTTGTTATCAATGAAGTGGCCAGCTGAAAACTAAACTGGTGAAGTGCTTCCTGGCACTTTAAAAATCTTGCAATGGGCTATCCTGCTGGGAGAAACCCCACCCATTTCATGACAGATTTGTCCCAATAATGCTGTAGCATTCCCACAGCAGTAAGGAAGCATTTTAAAAGCAAAAATGGAAAAAAAAACACCTGTTTTTTAGCCAAATAATCCTGAAAATACTCCTGAAATGGATTGGTAATGGGGACAAAGAAAATCCAAACCATTTCTAAACTGTTTTAAAATGTCAATAGTCCAGACAGAGTGTTTCGAAACCATTTTGAACACTCAAAAAATACAGACATAATTTATTCTGCTTTATCCTGGATTATCAAAATAATATGGAAGTAAGTATTGTCTAGATGAAGCTTAAGTTATATTTATTAAATGTTAGTTGACTGATTTGTCTGTTTGCTTTCTTCATTTATATCCTGTATTTTTATTGGAACACCTGAAGTAGCGAATATCTATCAGTATTTCTATTTTCAGCCTTATGAACAACCTTACATATAGTAGCTGGACTACAACTATGTTGTGAGTTTCACATTTCAGTGTAACATTCCAGCCATGAAACACTGCCATTCTTTTTCTGAAACATTCTTTAAATGTTAAAGCAAGTGAATCAAACAAATTGCCTTATATGTTGCTTGTTAAAGCGACTAGAATTGCCATACAATAAGTGGTATTAGATTCCTGCCACCTATGCCAACATCTGTGTCACAGGAAAAAGGGCTGGAACACAGACATTGTAATTAGGTCAGACACGCCACTTTTAAAAGCAGGAACAATCTGCATGAGAAGATGGGTAGGATTTCCTGGCATGCTTGTAATAGAGATGGAAACTTGAAATAAAGCACCTTTCAAGGCTGAATAGAAAACAGAGCTCCAGCTCAGCCCTGATTCGCCAAAAATGTTGACTAGGGAACAGATGTTCAATCTGAAGTCTGGCCTTTATCTGGTATGTGTTCAAGAGTCAGCTTGGGGGCAAGACATCCAAGCACTCCTGCCATGCCAATTCCTCTTAAGAGTACTTTTTATGGAGAAGGTGCAGAGGGCATTCATGGTTATGAAGCCAGATGCAGCTTTCATCTTAATGGCAAGCAGAAAGAAAGGATTGGAGAGTCAAACCACCTGTACTGAGAAGGTCCTGTTCCTAACCATGCTTGTGCCACCCCTCCCCAGGCCTTCTTCAAAACTCTCCAGAGGGAGAGGTGCAAAGCGGGCTATATCTGGAGGTGTGGAATATAGATGTAGAGCAGTTAGAACTGGGGCGTTTTCGCACTTATCTGATTAGGCTGCCGTGATCTATGGCTAGTAAACTTCTGGTAAAGGTGGACCATTTGCATTTGTCATGAGGAAAGCTTCCCCAAAGCATCCATTACTGGCCAGAAGTGAGAATGGTCTTCCCATTTACCAGCTGGTGCTGCTGCGTCCGAAGACACAAGTTCCGCCTCCTTGTTGCCGTTTGTGACATGCTCAGACACCATTGCAGATGGGTGTGTACGAGCAAAGGGACACATTGCAGCAGATCACATCTGCATCTGTGACTGGACATGCAACACCCACTACTCAATCACTGATCAAACACCCTGTGATGCCCACACTAAATTTTAGTGCTGGGGGAAGTAATTTTAAAAGTGTAGTGAAAGCGCATTCAATGTACTTTGAGGAAGAAAGTTTAAACTGACAGCTTAAACAGGTAAGGAGGGGGTGAAGCCTCCCTAATTAGCATAATGGGAGGGGGAGGAGCGCACTCCACCAATCAGGCGTCGAGTTTAGACTAGTGAAGGGGTATAAAACCCACCTGCTAGAAGAAAGAAGAGTCCATGTTTTGGGGTTCCAGGGAGGAAGGCAGATTAAACTAGTTTCCTCAGGGGAAAGAACAAAGCATTGTTCCAGACTTTCGGGGCTAGAGATAAGGCCAGAAGGGGCAGAATGTAAAAAGAATTGTGAAGTTAAGACTTAAGTGTGAAGTTAAAGAACTAAGTTGTGTGACTATGAACTGACAGACGTGAATTCTTCTTCAGATCTTTTATTGTGTTTCCAGTTACAAAAAATAAAAAAACTGTTTTTCATTTGAAGAGTCTCTGCTAGCTTTCCTTATTCTAACTCAGAAGAGGTTACAGTAGCAAAGTTCTCTATAGAGATCAACCAAAGAAACTGGGAGGAGTTAAAGTAAATCAGCAGCCAGAAGTTTATAGAGGCTGGCAAGTGGAGAAACGGAGTAAACATTGCTGGTGTCCGCTATTGAGGTGCGAGGTTAAATAAAATAACAGCACACTACCAAAGTTATAAATACGAACACGCTACCAAGATTCTAAAATTATAACAGCCCCTTACAGTATTTAAAGATGGGTGAAGAAAGTGAGTCAGCTCGCACCGGGGGATGGGTGGTGCCACACGCCCCTCCCAAGACTCAATGTCCAAACACCACTCCCAGGGATCGGTGGTCTGGTCATGCAGAGGTCAGCAATGGATTACAGTCACCAACGCCACCATGCCTGCATGGACGCTGCATCCCCCGCCCACCAATCACAGGGAAACAGAAGAAGAAGAAATGACATCACTGCTGGACACTACAGGTAAGCTTTTGGTCAATGTTGGTCAAAGTGTGGAGCACAATTTAGTGCTCTGCACCTAATTGACAATTAGTGAACTTCTGGAGAGGCTGGCCATGCTTGGAGGCTGTAACAACCTCTTCAAAGTGCAGCTGCTCTTCCCCAGAAGTCCACTAATTGTTGACCGCTGACCAAAGTGCAAATAGGCCTCCGCTCTGTTATCTACACACTCTAGGAGCACTTCTGCATGAATGCAGTTGCCCCTGGAACAGTAACTGTTAGAAATGTGAATGCTACGAATTCTCTAATATGGTAAATGCAAATTTGCACTTAGAGAAGAGAATGAGAGCATCTGGATCTTACATAAGTCCAATACTTGTTGAGTGAAAATGAAATAGAAGTCATATGTACCTGAATCTAACAAATGAATTTCATTTAAAAATGTTCAGCGTTCAGCATAAGGAATATTTATATTTTAAAAAAATGTCAGTGTTGGAGTCAGATGATCCATTGTGGGCTAAGGCACATTAGCCCTAGGAACCACAAGTCTTTACAGCACCTGATAGTTAGAAGAGATGAGATATATGAACTAATGAAAGCCCCATTACTTTTCAGAATTAATCCACATAACTCATCATTACGCTAAGTAATGTAACAACTGAAAATCAGATGGACTAAAAAGGAACCAGAGTTGCAAATAAAAAAGTTAGAGCATGAACACCCATAAATATTCCAAAGGCTAAATAGGAAACAGTCAAATTCAGGATGGTTTAAGGATGTGCACGAATATTCGTAACATTCAGAATTTGTACAAATTTCGCTGAATTCAGACATTCATATTCAAATCGAATGTCGGCATATTTGAAGATTAATATTTGAATTCAAATTGACTTCTTCGATACATTTGTATGAAGCTTCGTATGGGATTCATATGGGATTGGACATTCGTATCAAATTCATATCCCACTACATTTGAAGTGGATCTCTTCCAATTAATACGGATTTTCTTCCATTCAATTCAGTGCAAATTGAATTAAAAAAATATACAATACTCACTCCTTTGCAACCTATGCCCATCCCTCGACAGCAAGTGCAGCCCTGTCTAAGCACTTGCTCCTGAGATGGCACATAGCGCACATCTGGCATGAAATACCTGATAGCGCACAGTCACTGCCCCATGCTCCACATGCATGACCACCATTTTAGGCTTGGTTTGCCCTCACATGCATGGTGGCCATTCCTAAGATGGAAGTCTGCACAAGCAGGCACCTAGACCAGGAAGTCCTTTTGCTGTATTTGTTAAGCCCAACTTGTAAAGCCCAATCCCAGGGCTATATATGTGGCAATCCCAAAATAGCCCTGGGATAATCCTGGGTTTAATACCCTATGCAGCCAATATTTACTTATCAGATTTTATTAGCTACCATGACACATTTTTGTAAAGTCCTGAAGCTTATAAATGCATTTAAATGTAATTTCCATCAAATAACATAAGGAAATAAGGTGGGGTCTTACTGGATTAGGCCATAGCCCATCTAGTCTGACATCCCATCTCACACATTGTCTTACTAATTGCTTCTGGCATTCTCAAGTAGAAAACAAAAACAAAACCCTCACCTGCTATTAGACTCCCTGCAAGTGGCCTTTAGAGACATCCTGCTTGTCTCTCCAACCTAGATGTAGCACCTAGGTAGCACGGTTCTACTAGCCATTAACACCTCTCCTCCATGAATTTTTGCAACTATGTCTTCTGGTAGTAAATTCCATAGACCAATGACCCTCTGAGTCCTAGCTTTCCTGCCCATAAACTTTCTAGAGTATCCCCTGATTGCAGTATTATATGCCAGGGTGGGTGGGTGGGTGGGTGGGAATCATCAATCCATCAATCCATGCATGATTTTATATACTTTAGTCAGGTCCCCTTTTAAACACCAACTTTTAAAGCTGAAGAGGGACTAATAGTCAATTTATCTGTTTGACTAGAAAAGCTATACCAGGTGTCCTGACAGGGACCAAATGTGGCTCAATGGGACCAAACATGAGGTTATAGTTCCACCAGCCACATTTTGCCAGTTGCCTCTAGCAGCACAGATTAGGGATGTGTACAAATGGGAATTAGAAAATTCAGATTCATTCAAATAGATCCCTTTTGAATGTGGTAGGAATCTATTCAATATGAATGTATTTGGATGAATTCAGACGAATATCTGATACGAATGAATACGTATCCATTCGTATTGGATACGTATCCATTTGTATCAGATACGTATCCATTTTTTTCTGGATACGTATCCGCTTGTACTGGATATATATCCATTTGTATGCATATCTGATTCATATCCCCAGTTTAACTAATGTCCGAACTATTTGTATAAATGTTATTGTACAAATGCTGTAAAACTTGATTAGTGTACGAATGTCTCAATTCGTCCAAATTCATACAAATAACAAAAGTTACGAGTATTTGTGCACATCCCTAACACAGATTCATATATGATAATTCTAATGTCAATAAAATTCTGTATTAGGGGCACTAGAAGGGTTGCATCTGGCAGTATCTGCAGTTATCCTATTGTCAGTTTCCACTTCTTTTTCCCCACAAGAAAAATAAGTTATCTCTAAAAAGTAATATTAATTTCACTTTGATAATCCAGACAAAGCTGGAGTAGATGGTACCAACCAGGCAGGCTGTGATCAGACACAGCCATAAAAAACATTTCTGAGACACTTCTGAGGTGGCCTAGAGAAGGCTTTGAGGTGGGATTGTTCTAGTCTTTGCTAGAAAATGTGGATTAGAGAAGACTTTGGGAACACAAAGTCCACATACTGTGTCTCAGAAACTCCTCTGAGAAACCCCTTTTGTTATGTCTGAACAGAGCCAGTTTCCACCACATCCAAGCACTACTTAATCAGCACAGACAGTGGCTTGGATCACTCCACAACACATAGGCTTTAATCATTTTGAAGTACTGCATACTCACAATTTATGAAGGTTTTTAAGGCCTAGAAATATTTCAGGTGTTAAACAGCCAATTCTGTTATTGGAAAGATCCCTAAAACAAAAACAAAAAAAGGGGTGAGGAAAACATATCAATTATACATAAAATCTAAAATCACTCATAGCATTAATATTTTACATTCATACACCCTTAACTGAACAACAGGAAACATACACATGCACACAT
Source organism: Aspidoscelis tigris stejnegeri (assembly GCA_023333525.1). Taxonomy (NCBI): domain Eukaryota; kingdom Metazoa; phylum Chordata; class Lepidosauria; order Squamata; family Teiidae; genus Aspidoscelis; species Aspidoscelis tigris. Next base: position 79,908,296 of record JALMGA010000002.1, on the reverse strand, counting down.
GCACACCTATCACATCCAGCATATTTCTTCATAAATTAAATTAAATTCCAGAAAGAATGAAGTTTTTTTGACTAAGCTCTTCTATAGATGGTGTTCTACACCACTATGAATGTCACATATATTAAGAAATAACAATAGAGGATGCCGGAGGAATGCAGAACTAGACTAACTTATTACCATATGTGTTGGGATTGCCTCCCAATTAAATGTTTTTTGGGAAAAATTCATAGAATTTTGAGAAGAATGGTGCAAATATGCATACCACAAACTCCAAAAATATTCTTACTACACAATTTTTCGATTTGAATGTTGGAACAGAAGAACAGAAATGACATCTTTTAATGACAGTAACCCAACAATGCATAGTGCATAACTGGAAATATGCCTTGAATCTAGGGGTGTGCACAAAAGCAATTTTTGGGATTTGATTCAATTCAAATCTAATACTCAAAAATTCAATTTGATTTGAATCTGTTAAATTCAAATTTAACCAAATTCAATTTGAGTTAAGCAAATCTGAATCTATTCGTTCAAATTTTTCATTCGAATTTGCTTTTACAAATATCGACAACATTTGTAGATGTCTGTACGCATCTTCCCCGGGTCTGTATGCATCAGTACACATCTGTATGCATCTCATAGTTATCCCGTATGCAACCCGTTTTCATCCCGTACGGATCTGAACAAATGCATACAGATGCGGGAAAGATGCGGATCTTCAAGTAGGCATCGTCTACAAACCTGTACACATGCGAATGTCTGAATAATTCAAACAAATAGGTTCGAAATTCAGATCAAAACTTTACATTCTAATTTAAGGACATTCAATTCGAATGTTGAAATTTGGTCACTTCGATTGAATTTTGAACGCATTCGAATATTTGTGCACATCTCTACTTGAATCTGACTAAAGTAGAATGGTATAGAAACTCATGATGAATGAATATCTTTCAGTGAAATATTTGAGATTGGAGGGAGTTGACAACATTCAACAATTTAGATTGATCTGGAACCCATGCACTGATGAACTGATCAGGAGATCTTTCCTAGATTTGGCTGAACAGCTATTTTTTAAACAGGTGCTTAACATAAGGATGGTGTTTAAGGCCCTAATTTAAGATTTTTTTTAAAAAAAATAGGGTATAGGAGACCAAGTACAATGGGACACGGATTAGGGTTTTTTTCTTTAATTTTGTTTGTATGTTCTCTGTGATTTGTATGGTTTGTGTTTTGCTTTGTGTATTTGGTATTATACAAATACTTATAAAATTAGTAAAATATATTTTAAAAATGCAGCAAAGGAGATAATGTATATCCTGCAGGCTTCACCCTCTTTAACTGCACCACTGATATTCTAGCTGAATAGGTATCAGGAGATATTTGGAGAATTCCTACCTTGAAAGCTTCAACTATCTGTCAAAGCCACTTATGAAAATGTATATAGTCTTTGTAGGCAAACTAGTTTGTTGGAAGTGATCCTTGATCCTTGATTCTACACTGTCCTCCCTCTGCATGGTGCTACATCCTGCCACTTGCGTGAAGACAAGCCAATGAGAAAGCTCTTTCCATCTTTCACATTGTCCTTGGGACTTCAGCCTTGCAGTACTTCATCGCTTGACCTATGTGGATAGTCGGATGTCCACATATTCACACAGATATGATTTCCAGGAATGGACACTGGGTATATAGGAATGGCTAGCAACCTCCTGCTGTGACACCAGCCACAGTCTTAAGGTTGCACTGGAATTCTCTGTTAATCTTTATTGACAACCCGTCTTCAGTTTAATTCCAAAGCAATTTCCCATCATTCTCCATCTCCTGGAACCATGTTGAAGGAATGGGAGTGAGGGCTATATACTGAAAATCCATAGTAATGCTGCATTTTAAAAATAACAAGAGTACCACTCTTTGAATGACTGGAAACAGTAACATTTTTCACTAAGCTTCAAAATGTTGTGACTGCTGTACAAGTCCAACAGCTTCCCTGCCCATTCTCCCAGAGTATGAATATGTAATATAGTAATTCAGAGATGTTCTTCAGTCTATGTAAATAAAAATCAATCTCTAAGAAAATATGGCCCTTTCCGCATTGGACCTTATTTTGAGTTCAGTCCCAAAATAGAGGCCTGCCATCTGCATGCTAGTGCAGACTACGGTAGACCAGGTGAAATTTGCTATAATCTGTACCAGCATGAAGATTGCAGGTCCCTTTTCTGAGATATAATCCCGTATAAGACCCAGTGCAGAAAGGCCTCTGTTTGAGAAAAAATTATTTTAAACTTACAAACAAAATGATACTCTTGGCAACAGAACGCAATTCTGAAATATTTATTTTAGCTAACCTGTCACTGAACCAGAATACAAGTAAACAAATATTCAAAAATATATAAATACATAGTACTCCTTCTGCAGTGTTTTTGTTGTTGTTGTTTTTAAAAATATCAAAGTGGTGGGAAGCCTTCTATTCAAAGTGCTGTTTCAAATTCCGTATGTTATTTAGGATTTTCCACAGTTGTTCCTAATGACACATTAGCAAAAATGAAACAGCGGTCTGTTTTTCACACGCCTTTCAACTGCTCCTTACTATTTCAGACCAAATCCACCTTCTGTCACACAAATCTGGTGTTCATTTTTTTGTTGTAAATATTTATACCAGAAATGTTGACTCATGAAATTGATCTTGTAGAACAAGCAAACATGTGGCCTAGATATCTTTGTGTTAATTCATGAGATCTCTTATTCTCCTTAGGCAGGTATTGAATTGTCACAGCAGAGTCAGCTAGAAAGAAAGGTTCCAAACAAAATTGTTAATTTTATGTAGATTTGGCAGCCTGTGGTTTTCGCACATAACTCAGAAAGCCTCATGTCACATTGAGATGTCTGTAATACATTAACTTCATATGCCAGCAAGAGTCTCTGTGGGAAAGATATGAATAAATAGGAAATACATTCAAGCACAACAAGTTAGCAGGCTCCAAGTGCCTATTGCAACTTTTTTAAAAAAGCTGAAAGACTTTTATTTATCTTGCAATGTAATCTTCTATTTCCTACTCATACTATGTCAAGGAATGAAAACAAATCTTTCTGTAGAAACTTATAACTGAGAAATGAGGAGGGGATGCTGTTCCAGCAGACTGCTAGCTGTTATAGTGTGGAAAGTAACTAAGAGGTCTAAAGCTGCCAACTCGCCAGAAACATATTTCTTAAAGTTGAATATAGTGGGGGTTTTTTTTAAATCCAGTCTCTAGCCCACATGCTATAGCATCTCTCCTCCATTTTCTCCAACTTTATGATCTTTACTTACCCTTTTCTTCTTTCTGAGTGACACTGTTGTGTGTATCAAGCTTTTATAGCTTCTCCATTCTCCCCACAAGAGGTCAGGGTTGTGTTATTAGAATACAAATATTCCCACACACAGCAGTAAGATTCAATGATCATCCCAGCACTTTTCAGCATGGTAAATATTTGTGATTATGAAAAACGTACTCATATTGACAGAGCAGAACTGTTTGAAATGTGTATAATTCATAATAAATTATGAATTATATTATAAATTATTATAATTCATAATAAAATCTGGCATTCCAGATTTGAGAATCCCAGCCTGGTTTGCTTGGGATTTTTAAAAAATGAAAACTAGGAGTCATGAGTCATGAAATATAGGAGAGATTCACTTATAGATAAGCAACTGGTTAGAAAGAAGAATAAATGGCCAAAGGAGAGATGTAGTAAGCAGAGGCCTTTAGCACTACAGCCAAATGGCTGTAGTGAACGAAGGCTAGAACACATGGCGATGGGTACCCCTTTTGCATCCAGGCAGGTAAGGAACACATGGGGACACGTTCCTTCCCACCTAGGTGCAAAAGAACAACCTGTCCCCCCATGGCCTAGCCGAAATGGCCGGCACGGGGGCAGGACGGTCCTACCAGGCCTGCCACCATTGGGTTGAATTCGACCTAAGGGAGGGCAGGCCGGTCCTGGCTGAACTGCACCCCGGTCACCCACCACCCCGGGGTGAAGCCTAGCGGGGGCGCACACACGTGACTTACCTTGTCACTGCTGGGTTCAAAGTGGCGGGCCCAGCCAGCGCTGTTGTGCATCTGTGTGCGCCACTGGCTCTGGTTGCCAGTTATCCGCACCTGCGCAGAACTAGGTTCCAGGGTGGGCAATGCCCAGGGCAGTTCCTGCAGGCTCAGCCTGAGCCCACAGAGGCCAAAGATTTGTCCCGGTGTGCTGGCTACCGGGGCAGCCTACCACCACCCAGGGGGGGCACCCTCCCCCCAGCCACATGACCACTAACTTTGTCATGGTGGTCATGCAGCCGGCTGTAGCAATATGCCACTCCTTGTGGCACATGGGCCCCATGCTGTAGGAAGTGCTGACATGTTGGGCCCTGTCTTCAAATAGTGGCAGCCGGGGCCGGGGCCGGGGCCAGGTGTAGTGCGCGATTTCATGCTCTACACCCAGAACGCGAATGGGTGCCCTGGGACAGGCTGGGGCGGTTCCGAACAGAACCGCCAGCCCAGCAGAGTGAATGCTCCATCCCAGGGTGTTCTATCCATGTTTGAGAGGCCCTCATGTGAATAAGCTTCAGGATTCTCACCCATAAGATGACTCAATGCAGCTGACAAACCTCTGTTCTCTGCACAATACTCACCCTGTGAGGTAGGCAGGACTGTAAGAGCTCGGAAAGAGAGCTGGGTTACCCAGCTGGCTTTGTGTAGGAGAGCAGACTCAAACCAGGAAACAACTAAATAAGAGTCTGACTCTCTAACCAGAAGACCAAACTGGTTTAGTACTATACCTTCATAAACCAGAACAGGAGGCAAGCTATTCTCTGTGCAATCCTCCATTTGACAGAATAGTAAAATCATGATGAGAAGAGAAAAGGAAATAATTTTGGCTGGTGGGCAATCAATCTTTATCTGAGTTTCATGAACCATAAGATTGTCTGTATGAAATAGCAACTACCAAAGGCACAGAGGTCCTGCTTTCTTTCAAATATGCTAAAGCTGTGCAGTACTGTATCTACATAGTAAACAAGCAATCTGTTTCAGATTGTGAAAATACACATATTAACATAAACATACATTACTAAATTAGTGCATAAAATGTGCATGTGTAAATCGCTCTCTGGAGCACGCTGTGTTTCATTATACTTAGATGTATTTTGTTACATTTCTTGGATTTAAAAAAAAAAGTATTTTATCAGCATAATAAAATTACCAGATATAAGAAACTTCACGAGAAATACAATGAGACCACTACAAGTATAGGTTGTTTGAAATAAATATAGAACTTTGGGGGTTGGGGTTGGTGGTGGTGTATTAGCTAGTTATTTATTATCAGCTAAATACATCTATTTTTACAGTTATTTCAGGCTTCTTTTGATCATAAAAGTTAAGATTTAAAGGCTCATAAAGTTTAGAACAACTTCTTTCAGGCACTGTTGTTATTTTAGTGAATTTAGTGCATTTTGATACTGTTTTATTGTAACCTGGCCCAAGAACTCTGGATATAGGATAGAAATATGTGCAAAGGGGGAAAAAATAAAAGAAACTTTTATTGAATCACACCAATAAATCACAGTTTTTGCTTGTTTCTTTTTTTTTAAGACCTCAAAAAGGATCAAATGACAATATGTAGTTTGCATGTCCTATATGTTATAATTGCTTGGTGACATATTCCAAATTCCCCATGGACAAAAATGTCAAATGGAGTAAAATTTCTAGGGCAATTGAGATGGAATTAATACTTACAGACGCTTCAGTTCCGAAAGCCCATAGAAAGCCCCTGGCTCAATAGTACTAATCAAGTTATTCTTCAGATCTCTGGAGATACACAATAGTAAGAACAATTAATTATCAATTTACATACAGCTTTTGGTCTCAAACACAGATAGCAAAACAAAGGTTATAAAAATGTCTTGGCAATTAGGAGTGGAAGAATGCACTATTCTTAAGTTTAAAAAATATTTTCTATTTCTACAATAATGAAAAAGTGAACATAAACTAGTGGGGGAAAAGATTACAAAGCAAATTTGTTTTTTGTTTCCTGCTTCACTCATCTCTTAAGTTAGAAGTCCCAATTAAAATTGAGAAATGCATTATTAAAATTTTCCATGGATGGTAGTGAAATAACAAGGACAGAAAGATTATATATTGATTTGCTTACTAAGCATGAATAACAACTTAATACACATATGCATTGCTAAGGGCACATACTGTAGGAATCTGAGAAGACCTTTAGGATATTCACTTGGACAAAGTCAAAGAGCTACAGTAAAGTTATTTCATCTCTGATCTTCAGGAACCAAACAGATCCAGGAATATTTCACAGATATTAAGGTTGTCAACTATTTGTCTATATATGTTTATAATTGAAGACTGGTTTTACCAAGACCTTTTCCATTGTTGATAAAATAAAATAAAAAATACATGTGGCAGCCACTGAAGAATATTCAGAAGAATCACATGATACAATCATCTATAACAGTGGTTCTCAACCTTCCTAATGCCATGACCCCTTAGTGGAGTTCCTCATGTTGTGGAGACCCCCAACCACGGGGGCAAAGCAGCTGGGAAGTGGGAGGGAAGGGCAGCAGGAGACTCATCGCGACCCCTCTGAAAGAGTAATTCGACCCCCAAAGGGGTCCCGACCCCCAGGTTGAGAACCACTGCTCTATAATGTCATGCAACTTGTCAGTGCAATGTTCAGTTTCTTGGTATGAGTGTTTAAAACATTTCCAACATTATTAATGCATCATTCTTTCTCCCCCAACCTCTATGCATGTGCCAATATACCTTTTCAAGCAGAAAGTTGTGTTGAAGCCAAAAAAATTAGGAATAATGTTACTCTCTAAAAAGCAGTGTGTTCTAACAGTGAGATGTATGCATTCACTTCTGTCTCACTTCTTTTACTATGCAAGTTTCAAACAGAAATGAAGCTTTTCAACCAGATTCCAATGAAAGCACCTTAACCTCCAAAATCCACATGTCCTTTACAAGGCATAGGAACACATCTTGGGAAAAGATGCAGAGTAATTCTGATATTTTATAAACTGTTTGGTGTAAAAACACCCTCCCAAGAAACTTCCCAAATACAGAACTTTAATTCCACAGCTGGAATGTTTTGGGGCTAGTAGCCATGGCACGTTTCTTCAGTGCACCTCTCCATGCCTTGTATTGAGTTTACAAACCAGATGCCCACACCTCTCACTTTTGATGAGCTCTATGACACAAACTATTGTCCTTCCACAATATAAAAAAGGGCTTCTCACTCTTTCATTTTTTCTCAAAAATATTTATTTCTCAGTTCAGAATTATAACAGGTCTTAATAGTTTGAGGGTGTTTCCGCACAGGCCGTTAAGATCCCATTAAGCACCCAATAAGGACACATATGGCACACACCTGCAAGTTACCTTCCACACAGTGGGACATGGGGTCTAGAGGTCGCCGAATCTGGTTTTCAGGAAGACCTGAGTATGTCTGCATGTCTTTTTCTTTCTTTCTTTCTTTTTTCAACAATAGAAACTGTCCAATTCATTGGACAGATACTCTTATTCAAAACAATCAGAGTCTCCTATCGATGAACGTTTCTGTTTTCTATACTGTCTTTCCTACCTTATAAATGTAGAATGAGAGAAAGCAATATAGCTTGATGCAAGCTCACACACCGCAACTGAAGTTCTGAAAATAACAGTCTAAAACTGCACAAAAGTAAATTAGGAAGGGATAAATATTACTAAATGCTTGTAAAGTCAGTTGCAATTCATAAACTATCTGCAACCAGAACAAAATTGTATAATTGAGAAGTTCTACAGTAGTATGAAAGAATCTATTCTTCAAATATCCACTGGTGTCACTGAAGGTATTTTTAGACTTCTATGGAAGACTGACTGCACCACTTAGCAAAAATATGGGATATCTACTAGCACAACATCTTTTTTCCATTATGTTCATGTGCACTCTGGACTATCCCCATTTGGCTTAGGCTTACCTTGTCTAACCTACTCAAAATACAACCAGAAAGGGGCTGAATATACTCACAAGTCATATAGACTCACTTTGGAAATCCTTACTATGAAGACAATTCCTTTTTCTCCAGCTGTTTCAAAATTAAATGTTTCCATTGGAGTATGAAGCTACATAACAGAGGACAGACAGAAATATACCGTAGACATTTATTTTTAATTCCCTTTTTGTCATGCCATTCTGTCTACAGTTTTGTGTACCAGCAGACACAGTTGATGCAACAGATTGTTTCACATAACTAAACTTAAGCCTTGGTCACATCTGTCCATCTTCAGGTCTGACTGCTCACCTCTTTTCATTTCTATCTATTTTATTTGTGGACTTTCCACCCTCCATTTGGATTTTTCTGTATGTATGGTCAGAAAATGGATAGAAATGAAAAGGTGTGAGCAGTGAAACCTGAAGACAGACTGAAGAAGGTTTAAAGGGAAGGCATGAAAGCCCATAAAGAAAGCTCAGTTTCCAGCAGCTCTATGGAGGTCACATTCTGCTAGCATCCAGCGTTTGATTCAAGAGGTTAAATGTCTAGAGGGACCGTGTCTGCATGTCATGGATCAATCTGAAGGTCCACATGAATAGACTTTTACTTGCCACTTTGGTTGTGACCCACCTGTTGAAATCAGACCATTGGTACAGCTTAACACATCCAGTAATAATCCAAAGACCTAGCCCCAATGTATAAGAGCTGGCCAGAGGAAGAAGAGCTTAGCATTTGACTCCAAGATTCCTGGGAAGCCCCTTAAAGTATGAAGGACTTCTCAGTGGAACTTACGTAGGTCAAGAAGAGGCAATGGCTAGGGAATTTATTTGATTTCAGTACAGAGTTTGAAACAGGATTCAGTTCACCTGCTTTTTTCTCCATCAGAAGATGGCTGGATTTGAATTCTCACCCCCTTGCAAAACTCTTTGGTCAAGCAATCCAATGGAGGGCATGTGAGAACTTTAACCCCAAGGCATGAGTTGCCTATCTCCAGGACAGACACTGAACTTCCCCAGCTAGTAAGAAAGCAAGGTGCCATTTTGGGCAAAAAAGGACATCAGCAACCTCAGCTGGAGCCCAATTTATGTCTTCTTTGGGGTCAGGAAAGGAGAGGGAACGAGCGGGAAAGGTGCCTCAACAGGCTACAGCACCATTCTTGGGATGAATTAAACCCCATTATTGCCGGATCAAATCTCACAACCTCCCTAGATCATTCAAACCCATTGTTATGTGGGAAAATTGGGAAGTGAAGCTCACTGAAACAGGGTGGTTTTCAAAGTAAGTCACTACCACCCAGCTGCTAGCTGGGAGGGGGAGCCTATGAGTTTCCAGATGGATGTGCTTGCACCTAAAACACCATTTCATACCTGGCAAGTTTTCTGTTCATTCTCTTTGTGCTTTGACTGCTACATTCCAGCATTTCAGCAGCACTGGAGCTGTTCCTGTTTAGATACATGTGCCTTGCTACATTCAAAGTAAAGCACTTTTGTGGTTACATTTGCTTTTCTATAACCATTTCCCCCGTTCTGTTGCAACAATTGACTGTGCAGCTTTTACTATTGAGAACAGGATTTTTTTAAAGAGAAACTTCTTTCTTGGTACACCCTGGTCCTTCCTCCCCACCTCCTTCTGAGGTCTACACATCATCTATGTATACATGAAACAAAATCCAAGGTAAAGATCAGCAAATAATGTGGGAATCCTCACACATTTGATTGACTGAAGGAGTTCTCATAACACCTGCTGGGCCAGGATTATTGAATTGGTATCTGTTAATTCTTGCACCCATAGTGGCAAAAAAAAAAAAAGAGAGAGAGAGAGAGAGAGAGAGACAATTATCAGGGCTGCTGTTACCAAGGAACCAGGGGAAAGCAATAAAACATATCAACCAAGATGATGAGCTCCCTGGATAACACAGTTTCAAACTGGAAGTCCTATTTGTACTCCAGACTTAGAGAAATGCTGAAAACACAGAATGAATGTCAAGAAGAACTGGGTCAGAGATGAGGAATCCATATAAATCAAAAAGTCAAAAACAAAAGCAATGCCACTGATACCAGAAAAAGAATCAAGGACTTACACAATGCAACATGTGTAGGGATTACAGTTAAAAAGACACTTTGGCTGCATCCACACTGTGCTGCTGACCAGAACCAGCAGCCCACATGAAACACCTCATCTGCATCATGGAGTTGCCCACTGAGAGGTCATGCCTTCTGTAGCACACTTCACCCACATGGGACATCATAAAATCTTCATTTTAAATCTTCTTCAGTCCATTTTCAGGTCTGAACACTCACAGGCAGAAATGAAAAGGTATGATCAATCAATCATGAATAGGGATATGCACAAATCTTCGAAAATTCAAATATTTGATTTGAATCCAACGAATATTGACATTTGAACTCAAATCAGATTTTCAAAAGTCTGAATTTGAACATTTGAGCTCGAATTGGATTTCTGAAAATCCGATGCGGATTTTCAAATAATTTGAATGTGTAGATTTGTATCTGTCACATATGAATCTGCGTGAAAATTATACGTATCCTGCATTTAAATTATGGAATGCATACGAGATAATATGGGATGCATACAGATTTTTACAGAATGCACACAGATACATGTAACAGATACGAATGTTGTCGACATTCATATCTTTAAATACAAATCTAACATTCGAATGTTATGGATTCAAATTGGATTTTATGACATTCAGATCTTAGAAATCCAAATTGAATCAGATTTTATGTCAAAAATACATTTGTGCGCATCCCTAGTCATGGACGAAAGAAGGTTTAAAGTGAAGGTGTGACCATGGCCATAGTGGCCTATGATGAGGATATGGTTCCACTTCTGGTCACCCAGCTAATACAGGCCTATTACAGATTTGTTTCAGTTTCTCATCCCCTGCCAAGACTTAAACTTTCTGCCCCAGTGTCTTTCTGCCCTCTGTGAAAGTACCAAATGTTCTAACATTCCCAAGGAAATAACAGTCTAGCCTCCAGTTCTGAGTCTGGATGGGTGGATGGGTGGATCTTGACCAACGGAGGTAAAGTCAGTACAGTCTGTCACGTCCTGATAAAGTTGCTCTGAGGTTGCACTCTTCAGCATGAAGGATGCTGGCCCTTCATATTTGGGGCACATCTGGGGAACAGACTTCCCACTGAAATGTGATAGGCACATTCCTTGGTTGCCTTTCAGAGCTTTCTTACGGAGTTTTTCTATGCTCAAGCCTTTGGTACTTAAGGGTTTTTTTTTCCTCCTTCAGTCCTGTACTTCATTATTTTATTGTATGTTTATATATGCCATTAAACTACATTTTTATTTTCCTCATTGTTTTATGATCCTGATTATTATTCACTACCCAAGACCTTGGTAATAGGGTAGTGTATGTTGTTTTTTTTACAAACATAATAAACATCTGCTGGCTCTTCCACTTCAGCTACCTTGTCATGGGGTGTTTTTCCACTGTCACTAAAAGTACCCATTAAATACCCATTAATGGGTACTTAATGGGTCCCTATTCCAGGATATAATCCAGAATAACACCCGGTGCATAAAGGGCCTCTTTCTCAAAAGTCTGGATCAGGAGGCCCTGAATGCCTTCCTGGTCCAGTACAGATCTGAAATACAGGTAGACCCAGTGAAACAGGTCCACCAGCAAACTAGGTCCATAGAGGGAAAAAAATGGATCCTCCAGGGGCTCCAAAGCCAACAACTTTCATTCCAGTCCATTGGGGCCACACAATGCAAGCTTCAGGATCAGCAAAGGATTGGTCCAGAACATATCAGGAGCAGCTCCTGCTTGATCTTGACCAGCAGATGTGGATTAGACAATCTTAACACTCAGTACAAAGGATGTATCAAATATTCACACGTGGCTTTTTTAAAAAAAATCAGGTGAATATGAAGTTGTTGGTCACAAAATTTTATATTCATTTCATAATAGATTATAAAATTGTAATCAATAGCTTAAAATACTTGCATTCTGAATAGTATTTTAAGGTATTGATTACAATATTTAAAATATATTGGGTATAAACATAAAAACTGCTAGGCTTAAAAATAATTTGTCCTGCCTTATTGTATTGGAGTTCACAGCTTTGGGGTCTGATATTATTAAAATCAGCTTTATCCCCGTGCTCAGCTTGAATGGCAGTTCTAAATATGACCAGACACATAATTTAATTTTATAAAATAATCCCAGTTAATTCCCATGAGGTTATGCCAAGACAAGAGCTGTTGATTTTGAGCAAAGCTACAGATCTGAAAATGTTTAACAGCTCTTTTAATAAAGGAAAGAAGACGGCACAAGTGGCCTTTGCTCACTTTGTGGTAATCTCTGTAATTAAAATACTTGCCAACAAAAGCAAAGATTTAAAAAGAAAACCAAGAAAAATCTCAAATATGTCTCAAGAATTTTTTAGATACTCAATCAGCTTTGCTCCCAAGTTTCACTACAACAGCACATGAAAAGGCTTGTGGCACAGAAAGTTTTATTGTAGTTTTTTCTTTTAAATCTCTTTCTTTTTAATGCTAAGCATTACAAATAATACATTAATTTTAGTACAGCAATAATTCAAAACAATAAAATGACTATGGAGCCATAGGTGGAAAACAAGGGTGAACAAGATGTTATTTTGTCTATTTAAAATAATAAAAAAATAGGCACCAGGCAGGACTTTTGGAGGAACTGTAGGCATTTCCTAACCAAGGCGGTTGTCCCACACAACTACATTTTGCTGGAACTCAGAGAAAAACTTGTGAATCTCAAGGTTTCTCTATGGCAGTGATGGCCACCCCATGACACGCCTGTCACAGGTGACACACCAAACCCTTTTGGGTGACACACCTGGTCACCCTGGCACCTGGGCATGTAGTGCTTGCTTGAAGTGTACGAAATACCAACTTTCAATTGAAGATTTAGCAAATGAAATTCAGCAACAAAGGTCAATAATGTAAAGAATTATTTGTTTTTGCTTTTTATAAAATACATATATCAAAAATATAACGTTTTTACTAGAGCTACAAATATCACAAAATTATGGATATTTCTAGATGTGACACAGCACCAAGTTAAGCTAGGTTTTCTTGCAAATTTTGACACACCGAGCTTCAAAATATTCACCATCACTGCTCTACGGAAAGGAAAAGGAAATTTCAACTGCCCTTCCTTCTTTTTGCTTCTACTGTTGTTAGATGTCACTGAGTTAATTCTGATTCCTGGTGACTGCATGGAAAATGTCTCTAATAATATCTCATAGCTCTTCCAAGGGTATTTCAGTTGTTCCTCTGACCCTGTCCATCCATCTTATCCCTTGCTTTCCCCTTCCCTCAAGCATCACTTTTTCCTAGCACTTCACATGTTTGCATTGCATACCAAAACACAGTACAAGTATATCCATTCCTTGATTATCCAAAGGGAGCAATCAGGTTTTATTGATCCAGGACCAATCAGTTTGTTGCTTTTGCAGTCCCTGCTATGTTCACTAATTGGGACTTTTTGCACTTAAGCAGTCAGGATAGCCTTGCACGCTCCATACGTGCCATGAGTGGCCCAGAACGTGTGAGAACCATCCCAATCCTCCAAAGCTGTGGAGCTGTAAAAACTGTTCCACAGCCTGACTGGGTACATCTAGTATGCTCCTGGTCTCGTATATTACCTGTATGTTCTTCAGGTCATATCTTGTTAGGTTACCTGCTATGTTTTAATTTTTTAAATTTTCTAGGTGTCCTAAACTTTCATGTCAATAATTTATGATCTGTTCTACAACATGCTTTTTCATTTTCTGTTTTCTGTTACATAAGCAGGGATCTGGCAATGTGTGTGATTATGTAGACCCTGTGCTTACATTGATGCTGACAGAAAATAAAGAGTTCCGCCAACAAAAATTATTTTAAGTAAATTATTTCTGAATTATTTAGTGTTTTAAAAGTTAATACAAGCTGAAACTATACTCCAATCTAAGCAAGTAGTCAGGGCACATGATGGATATACACTTAATACATAGTTTGACAATAACAACAAAATACACGCAAATACACAAAGCCGATTACAATACAAGAAGAACGTACAAACTAAACCATACCTGGACAAGTTCTTTCCCATCAAATGGAACCATTGCAGGTGTACCATTGAAAGTATTCACGTTCATTTGTAGGGCAGTTAGTTACAAACTAAGTCACACTTTGACTTGCACCTACATACATTTTTAAAAATGGCTCAAAAGTAGAGGTGTATTTTATAATAAATACTAGAGAAACACAGAGCTACATCCAGACATTGCTGATGTGCCTGACATGTCGATAGTGATGGTGGGCTGCAGAATCTTGTCTCCTCCTGGTTTCCTCCCCAAGGTGGGATGGAGGTGGAGAAGCTGTTCTTTATTGAAAAGCAAGAGCAAGCATACTTATTTATAATAAAAAGTGAATGGAGGCAGTAGCTGCAAGCATTTCACTCTCAGATTCAATTTATGTTGGCTTTCTCTTTTTCCTTTCTATGCTGTGAGGAGAAAGAGTGGGTGAGAAAGGCTGAGGGAGGTGATTACACAGCTGCGCAAAAGAGGCTTGGTTTAAGGTTCAAATGATGGAGCTGGGATTTCTTCCTCAGCCATGTCATCATGTGAATCCAATCAAGAGAGAGGGATGGGACCCTGAAAAGATGCACTTTCCCCAATGCACTTTTGGAGTGTTTCCTGGGGAAACAGCAGAATCGGCATTGACTGCGATTTAAAATTAAATAATGGGAATGGGCAGAATGCGCATTCGAATCCGATTTAGGTTAATTCCGGTTTTATAAAGTCAAGTAGGATCACACCCTTTAGGTACAAACAGTACTTGTGGAGTGTCTCTACCTATTCCAGGTTCTTTTGCCTTCTGACATTTTAAATCTTCCAGGTACTCAGGCTGCAAGCAATTTCATTAATAAGGATAACAGTCAAGCACGCTGTATATACCTTGGTGGGATGCAAAGTAATACAAGGATTTGAGGCAAAGATATTAATAGAAATAAATAAAATAAGTGAAATCAAAATTGAACTGAATAGAGAAAAATGCTTACTTGTATTGATGGAAGGTACAAACCTCTAAAAGGAAGACAGAATTGTAGAGCAACTGATTTATCTTCATATTCAGTAACTGTTTGGTGACAGAAGGATCCTTTGAAGCAGAATTTACAGAATTTGTCCCTTTATATTCTGGATCAAATAAGATTTGAAGTATTTCATGAGGAGTGGGCAAAAAAGTTATTGTGGGGAAATAAGAGTTGGATAAAAATAATGGAACTTATTAAACAAAGTAAGGGGAACATACAAATTGGAAGTCAATTGGAAGCATTAATCCTGGTTAAGGAATGAATTTTGAAGAATAAAGGATTCATGGGGAAGGGGGTGCATAGTAAATGGAAATTAATGTTATGTATATATGAATATGGAAATAAATTTAATAATATTCAAAGTATATTGGTAAATAAATAGGGGGAATAAGGATAACCATCTACTCAAAGAGAATTCTAGTTAGCTTTCACAGCCAGTTATCTCAAATGCAAGCATGACTGGACAGCAGATGGAAAGTAAATTGAGATGAAGGCTGCAGCTGAATTTATCTGAAACCTTGTGGACACATTAAACTTAATCAGCTTATCATAAAGATTGTGTAAGTCTCAGTAAACCAAAGATTCTGAAGGTTTCTCTAATGTTACATCTAATACTGTTCAACATGCAATTAATATATTGTTTCAAGTTTCCAAATATGAGTGGAAGGCGTGGAATTAATATGAATCTTTATTTCTACCTGCAGATCCTATAAGGAAGGTCTGCTCATGAATGAGAGGGGAATACAGTATAACCACCTACACACCCCTGACTCGAAGTCCAATATTGGTGTAAATCAGCTATGGTCCTGTAATTCCCTCATCATCTTGAAGGCAATTAGAGGATACACCTGGAGCCACAAATCTCCTTCTGTCTAGCATTTGAAACACAAAATTCTAAGAATCTACCAACAAGCCAGCTGTTCACTGGAGTCAAACTGAGAGGATTCATCTTATTTGACCAAGTGGTTGTAGCACAATCCACACAAGTTAATGCAGCCCCCTCAGATGACAAAAAGTGGCAGCATCCAATACTTTGGTCATTGTGCCCCAAGTAGCCAGATGTGCCATGCCACCGAATGGCCTCTTCACCTCCTGTCC
Source organism: Aspidoscelis tigris stejnegeri (assembly GCA_023333525.1). Taxonomy (NCBI): domain Eukaryota; kingdom Metazoa; phylum Chordata; class Lepidosauria; order Squamata; family Teiidae; genus Aspidoscelis; species Aspidoscelis tigris. The sequence goes on along the minus strand of JALMGA010000002.1, from coordinate 79,892,091 downwards.
GGAGGGGTCTTACTGGAATGCTCGTCCAACAACTCCCATATTGCTTTGGGCAGGGATGCTTGCTTCTTGTCCATGTGGGGAAGAGAAAATTACTCTAGGGCCAAAGGTTTTGCTGAGGCTCACAGGGACGAATAAAAAATGGCTGACTCCTGGCTTCATTTCCGGTTTGTTACTGTGTGTCCCTACACTTGCAGCACAGTTACAGCACAGTTCAGCAGCTACTGCAAGGTACACGTCATCAGCGTCCCATCCCAGATCCAAGACCACCGCGTAGTACTACACCGTCCCTTTTCTGTCTCACTCCAATTATGGCAAACATTTGCATGCAACAAGCCTCCCTTCCACCTGGTGGTGTGGTCTAAGGGAGGTATTGGGCAGGACTTCTCTTAGATCACATCAGCTTGCAAAAGGAAATCCCTAGTATGTTTGCTGCTTTGGTATACTGGCCAGTGGAGAACACTCCTTACAGCAATCAAGGAACAAAGAAGCACGATTTTGAATTATTATGCCAAGGAACAGAAATACACATTTATTCCATGTCAAACGAATCTGGAAAAAAATGTTCATCATGCCTTATGACTTTTGGAATTACTTTTAATCTGGCAGAGCACTGACTGAACACTGTTCCCAGAAAATTGCAGATTATATACTGCCCACAATCTTGGCACTTACTGGATGAACATGTTCTCATATCAACATTGCAAAGTAGGACAGCACACATATTGCTGAACTAGCCCCCTGGCCCCTTACAGAGAGAAAAAAGGAGACAGTACATAACAGATGCCTTCCACTTCTCTATGATGTCATGCACTTAGCAGTTCTCCCCCCCCCCCAAAAAAAATGCACATGAACATACAGAAACAGTAAAGTCCTATTTCTGCAGTCCATCTTCAACTATTTTGGAAGGTTGCTTTTCCTCATTAAAAACTTCACCCTAGTTCACATCAATTTTCCGCTAAGTTAAATAGAGCTAAGGGTAGTTTTGGTTGTATATTTACATGCTTCCTTTCCAAATGCAACTGCTGAGCTTGGCAAAATATTTTGCACTAATTACACCACACAGAGACAGACTGGGCCACACACACACAGCTCTGCCAGTGGCCAAAGAGTCTTTTAAAAAAAGGAAAAGCATTTTGAACCAATTTGCAGAGCCGTTTATACAGTATACTCTTTTAAAATAAAAATCCCAAAATAACTAACACTTATGGTTTAGTATCATTCTGGCAGAGATTTCTAAGTCGAGCACCAATGATGTGTCATTTGTGGCGTGGGTGTACACATCTGGCCGCCTGACCTGAAAATAAATCAAAACCAAATTACTATTATAATCCAGCTGTATGAAGCTGCATTATGTTAGGCCATGCTCTTAACAATCACACTACTTCTATCAGGGCTGTACAGCTGCAGAAATGCTGTAGGAGTTTTATGAGAAAGTTAACTTTCCAACTTTGCAACTTTAATAGTGATGTGAGAACAGCACCACAATTTATAGCAAACTGATTTCTATATTTAATATAAGGTTCTTTCGTGGCATGTAGGATATTAAACTTGAGTGCATTATTTTAACTGCTTATAATCCACAAGGGACTCAGGTGAGGCTACAAACTATTCCAATAAAAGGGAAAATGGGAGAGATCTAAAGTGACATAGTGAGCTACCTGAAAAAAATACTCAGGAGATCACAAGGAGGACACACAAAGAAGGTACAGATGGCAAAGTCTCTGGCTTTTACCTTTCAGTTTGGATCAAATAAGTACTGCTGTTGTTCTCAAGTATCTACACTGGCTAGATTCCCTCTTACCTCTGTGGAATTATATACAAATACAATTCCAAGCAGCCAGTTTGGGGGCAGCTGGAGCCACTCACATTGTGCATACTGGAGCAACCCCATTATGTTCCAGCAGCATGCAAAATGTAAATAACTGGAAAGGATCTTCATTGCAGAGTCCGAGCCTTAGGTACGGACTCTGCAGGACAATCCAGAAAGTGCAAGTAATTACGTGGCTCCACTCCACTCATGCAGTCCATGTCTCTGGAATACAACACCCGGAAGAGATATATGCTTGAGATGCCCATGAGCATTTGGTGGGCCACTGTGTGCGACAGGATGCTGGACTAGATGGTCTGTGGCCTGATCCAGCAAGGCTTCTTTTATGTTCTTATGTTCTTATAAAGATGCCATTCCTGGGCTGTTTCTCACATTTCAGATAAGCTTTCAGACTCCATGTTCTGATATGGTGGCACATGAATATGGAGGGTGGGAGTGAATGCCCGCCCCAATGAAGTCACAGCATGATAGCGTCCAATTGCTGACTGGATGGGGAGGGGAATTTTGGGAGAGGAGGAGAGAGGGGTGGAGGGTTTCTCCCATGCCAAGCATGGAAAAATGAAAACTGGGAAAGAGCACATCTGTTTTGAGTCTGTGTTATAAGGCAACTGTGGGAATGCTCAGAAATCAGTCCTCAGTGCCGGTTTAAAAAAAACCTGGATTGAAACAAGATTAAACTGCTGTGTGGGAATTTGGCCTTAATGTGCATATCAAGAAATTAGTGTTTCACAGGCACTTAGCTATCTCAGTTAGATAAAATAAATCCAGACACTTCAGCTATGAATCCAATTAAGCTCTCCATGTTTAATGCAAAATAATCCCAACTTTTAGCAGATATAAATCCATAACCCTGAAGCTCTTTAATGCATATATTATGACAGATCCAAGTTTCTTGTTCCAAATCAGATTTGCCAAAAGCTTCTCCTTGTTTCCCGATGATAAATTTGCCAAAGCTGCTTCTGATTCTTCCATAATAGACTCCTGCTATTTACATTCTTCCTTCACTGAATCCTTTGCTTCTTTTGCCTTTGTTTTTGCCCTTTGATTTTGTTTGCTTCCACTGAAGAAGACCCAGGAGCAAGCAGGGTATGGTAAAGCAGCAAGTCCCATGTTCTTCTGGGATGTCATCTGATTTCTAAGGGAGCTGAGGATCTCAGATCATTTGAGACTGTATTGTTTTTTCGCTAACTAAATGCAGTAGCTGCATATATGCATTTTATTTTCGACTTGTATATTGGGTGTTATTAAATGTTATTTTATTGGTATTTTTTAGGCACTCCTGTACATTTTTATATCCACATACTACCCAGTTGAGATCTTTTTTTTCCCTTTTTTTTGGTCCATTTCAGTATTTCTTATTTGGGGATCCTATTGGTTACATGCTTTTTTATAACTGAATCTCTGTGTTGGGAGTTTTTGTTGGTTTTGTTTGCCAGTAAAATCTGGCCCTGGCCTTGCAATCAGCATCAGAAACCCTTCTTGGTGTCCCCACCACCACACCTTTAATGAAAACAGGAAACTAATGGCCAAGATTTGTGCCTTCACAGTTGTGCTTTGTTAAGCAGCATCCAGACGGAACAAAAATAGCACCATTACAGCTATTACATCACATTCACCATAGTCCCACTTTTTCATCCCTAGAAACTGCAGTGCTGGTAGCGGGTTTTCAAAAAATAGTGCTTGTTCGCAATGAATTTTCCGTCTGGAAGGAGCAACAATTGGACCTCCATCCACCAAGCACATGTGGAGGCTGAAACAGCTCACTACGCATGCAGGGAGATGGTCATGGCCACATCCAGGAATTCAATGGCAGCTGAATTATCTGGATTGCACATGACCAAAGACTTGCAAAGAATGTGCTGGGGCCAGCACTGTCAAGATTGAAAGCAAGAATAGCGAGGAAGCAAAAACCGGCATTATTGCTTTCAATAACTGGGTTACCGTTGGGATACACCCTTATTAGCGGGTGCATCTGCACAGAGAACTGCCCTCAAGTGTGGCTTAGAAATGGTAGCATCCACACATTAGTTACATTCAAGGCCAGAAAATCCACTTTTAAAGGCTTTTAATATGGAATAGACAGAGGAAGGATGAGAACACTAGGGTCTGCATGCCACCACATTTATGCTGCTCTCATTCACTTTTTTTGTGTATAGATGAATATTTGGGGCACATCATGAGCCACAGAAAATTGGGAGAAACAGTGCTACAGAAGAAAGTCCTGCTAACATTCTTTTTTTCTTGCTTTCCCCCTTTTTTTAATTTTATTGAACAGTATACAATAAAGAGCACAAATTGGCAACAATATCATAAACCTTGGAAAGAAAGAGTACTCCTCTCAAGTTTTTTAAAAAGGCACAAGTACAGAAGGTTTATTGAGCAAAACAGTTTTTTGAGAGTATAGGATATGGTGTTTTCAGCAATACCTTCTGGATCAGTGATGATGTCTTGTGTGTCTTGGACAGAGAGGAAGAGGACATGATAAAGATGTTTTATCAGGTCAATGTATTTTGAACTGAATGGATTTAGAAAACATTCCAAGTGAATTACCCGGTTGGAACTCACATTTAAAAATATCGTAAGGCAGCTACAGCAGCTGGTGTCCATGCTCCAACTAATGTAAAAGAAGATAACACTTTGCATTTAGAGGCAGACTCTAGTATTAGATGTTGAAGAGGTTAGTGAATAACAGAGTTTCTTTTTAAAAAGTTGATTATCTAAACAAGAGTAAATACGAGGTTTGATGCCTAGTACATTCTATGGAAGAGAAATACAATAGCTATGCTACATGTTGCATGAACAATACAAAATAACCGAAATCCTTATTAGACAAGTATAAAATATGATCCAATGTAATCCTTCAGGATGCCAGGAAAAGGCAAACAGCAATTCTTCATTAGCCTTTGATCCTCTTAACCCACAAAAAGCATGCATATTAAATCAAAGCCTGGGGCCTTTTCACACGTCAGCAAGATGGCTGAAGTGCTCTAAGGCTGGTACATGTGGGAGACAGGTTGAACATTGGCATTGGCTGGTGAGGGAAATGTTCCAAAAGCCAGCTGGCAGTCCAATGTCAGGGGTGGGTTCAAACTGGCCTAATGGCATGTTGGGATGCCACGGATTGGGCCCACCCCAGTCTCCTGTGGCAGCAGCAGCCAGCTATCACCCAAGTACGGCCTCCTGCACGCACACCCCACATCACGCTCACCTGTCTGGACTGCCGGTCCAGTCAAGATGCCCCCCCACAACCAATCTCATGCATTCTGGGGGGGCACGCGCTGTGGCATCGCCCACACTGGCCTGACCGTGGCGTGCGCCTGCACAGAATGCACCGGTGCTGACCTGACTGTGGCACCTGCCTGCACAGAATACACAAGATCGGTCATGGGAGGCCAGTGTGGGGGCCCACCCTGACCAGACCAGCAGTCCACACAGGTGAGCACAGGGCGGGAGGCTGCACCACCCCGGAGCACCCATTTACAAATCTGGTTTGCCTGTCACCCCAGATGTTTTGGGGACAGGGGGTGCAATCTCCAAAGTTGCCTTTGGTGACTAGCAAAAGCTCCGAAGTCCCTCTGAAGTCATTCCGAAGTCATTCTGAAGTTGCCTTTGGAGATTAGTACAGGGTCTCCAGAAATCCCCCTTCAGAGCCTTTGCTAATCTCCAAAGGCAACTTCACAATGACTTTGGAGGGACTTCAAAGGGACTTAGAAGACTTTGCTAATCTCCAAAGGCAACTTCACAATGACTTTGGAGCGACTTCGAAGTTTTGATTTTGGGGCACCCCCCATGGGTGCCCCCTTCCCCGAGCCTCCTCTAGACCCTATTGCCCAATTGCAGTGGAAACAGCTCTCTATAGTCTGGATTTTATGGTTGAAGACCCCATTGTAGACCCCTTTAATGAGGTCTACATGAAATCTGGATTATAGGTCCTGAAGGACCCATATGATCTGGATTTCCTTAGCTGTGATGTGTCCCTAATGGGGTCCATAGTGGAAATGGGTTATCCGGCACTCAGCCAAATGGGTCCTTAATGGGTGCTAAAATGGGTACTTACTGCCAGTGGAAAAACACCCTATGACAGCTCTGGGACAAGCTGATGCGCTTCTGGGCAGAAACGGCCTTCCCGGGATGCAAATGGCCTTTCTCAGAGCTGTCTTAATTCTATGCCAGAGGCGTAAGTGCAAATAGGCCTCTGGTTTATTACACATAGGGATCAAAGACTAAGAGGAAATTGCAGTTTAGCTCCTCTTTTCTGAGACTAGATTGTTGCTACTGCATGATCCTCTGATGGGGCAGTTTTCATTTGGCCACAAGGTGCTGACGAGGTTTGGGAAGAAGTGGCTCTTTGAGGAGAAAATGGCACTGCTGACACCCATCCCATTGCTGTTACCGCCACTGCTCTCTCTTTCCTCTAGCTGCCGCTGCCACTCCTGCTGTGTCCTATCCCCTACACAGTCACTGCTCCACTGTTGTCCTGCAGCCTGCCTTCTCGTATTCCTTCTGACCCAGAACAAACCAATGGGAAGGCCTGGCCCCAAGGGTTATATTTCCTGTTATCAGGAAATTCAACCCTTCCAGGGGTCGAGCCAGGAAATATTTGCTCTGGCAAATATTTGGGAACCCACTCTGTCCTCTGACCAATCCTATGTCAGAGAAAGATAATCTGAATGGAACTTTAAACTCTAATCACCCCTAAGACTACTTCAAGCTGTGGGGATGACAGGTTTTGTAGCTCAACAACACTTGGTAATCCATTTGAAATAGACTGGGGCAGCTTCCACAGTGGGTGGAGTGGAACACAAGCCAGAAATGCTTGAGAGACCACTTCAGAGTGGTTTTCTGTTGGCCCATTCTCTGGTGAGGTATTCACAGCAGTCCAAGCATGATGTCCAAGCAGATGCTATGTACCATGTGTTAGTGATATGAAGCACTGGGCAGACACTGTGCCCAGACCCCAGCAGATGCAATCCTGATGGATCATGCAGAAGCTGCAATAGACATAATCTTAGCTGTACTTAGATTTACCCAGGATTCCCATTTGATCATGATCTTTTTACCCATCATCAAACCATATACAGATGGATTTGCTATTAGAAAGAACAAAGTGAGAGGGTCTGAAGCTCAGTGGTAGATTAACTGCCTGGAAAACAGTGTATAACAGGTTTGCTCCCCAGGATCTCCCTTGAAGAAAGTAATGACAAACAATATTTACATTCACATCAGCAAAGAAGACTGCATGAATGACTCCATGTTATCACAAGGAGTCAGCTTTGACTCAGTGGTGCCTAAAGCTAGTTATGGTTTTTTTTAAAAAACAAAACATGCTCAAGAGCAAATAAATATCACCTCTGTAGCATTCTCAAGATCAGAGTAGTCATCACAACTGTTTGTAAATCCCAAAAGTTGAGGAACACAATCTTTTGCTTGATGTGATGTAGATAAGCATTATTGGCACTTTGCAAACCTGACCTCCAAAAAACCTGATTCAAAATCAAACAAGTTACTTTTGAGATTTCTCTAAAGTTGATCTCAGGACTAGTCTAAATTCATATGTTTCTCTTGGGGACAACAGGCAGCTCTGAAAATAACTCGTTGCAACAATATCTGCTACAGTTGCCAGAGATCTCAATAATTGATGCTGTGCTTTCCTCTGAGATTTTGATCTTTCCTGGTAGCCTTTTTTTCCCCCTTTCTTTATTTCAGCTGGTGCTCTGTGCTGGGAAAAATAAAGTCTTTAAAAGCAAGAGCCTAAATCAGAATTTTAAAACGAGGGAGAACATCACACACTATCTTAACCCACCTGAAACATCTCAAGAAATCATGCTTTACTTTCTCTCCTTCAAAAACAAACAAACAAAAATCAGATACTTGGGCAAAATTCCACGAAGGTCAGATGGTGAGGGTGGAAAGCTCGCAGTACTAAATAACAAAGATATACACCGGGTTCATGCCAGTTCATCAGTTTAACCTTACATAAAAAAGCTTTTTCCGTCATTCTTGCCTTATGCATAAAGCAGCTACGCACAATTCCTTTGAAAACTCAAACTAGGAAGTTCTACTTTCCGCATTCCACTGGTGAAGCACCTTCCATCATTATAACCTAAAGCATACATGTAGTTCAAGAATTAAGAAAGAGCTTGCATAGTGGTCCTATGTCTCAAATACTGTTGTTGAAATAGTTAAACTTCTGAAGACTGTTCCCCATTTGTACAACATGGACTGTACAGGCTCACACTCTCACCCCGCCCTCCTTGGCTGATAAGTGGTGGGAAAGGGCAGTTCTTGAACAATGACCCTGCATATCTGGCTCCCATTCAATGCACACTAGCCCTATTCTCCCCAATTTCATCACACTGTTACAGCTCATTAAATTCAACCGAAGGATGAGAACTCTGATGTGCCACTAAATGCGCACAGTTTGTGTTTACCAGCTAAAACACTGTATGTAGTGTTGCTTACAGCACAGTCCTCTAATGCGGAAGCTAATGTTGCTGGCAACTATCGACAATTTATCTATTCATATCAGAGTGGAACAGTGGTTGCTTTAAAACGGCTGCTGCTTGTGCTAATGGGAAAAAAGAGGAATATTTAGAACCAACACAGGGAAATCTTCACTGCCATGAAGAGGTCATTGATCCAAGAGACAAACAGCCTAGTGTTGATAATTTAACAAAACATTTTTCACAGAGATTACATGCTCATCCATCAATTTACAATATTTTTCCCATCATAAAAATAAATGACCACTTTGCCCTCTCTCCCCCAAAGTCCACCAATTATAAAAGAATTAGCAGCTCAGAAAAAGAAATCTAGAATGCCTGCATTTTTCATTTCATTTTCATTGCGCTTGATTCCAGCATGCCTGGCCACAGCCATGTGCAGTATTTGCACCAGGATTTTATGTGAATGCTGTTTCCAGGAGTGTCCAGGAGCCCACTAGACACTCCCAGTCAAGCTGTGGAGAAGTTGTTGCTACTCCACAGCTAGGGAGAATCAGGGTGCTCCAAGATGCTCTCAGGCCCCTGAGATGGAGACAGTGGCCTGACATGCAGATGGAGCACCCAAAACCTCCCTGAGCCATGTCCTACGTGTAAGTGCAAACAGGCCCTAAGCCTGTTTTCTAAGCACAATCAAGGAACAACATCCACTGTATATTATGGACCTAAGAAGAAAAGAAGAAAGAGAAATTTTGGAAGTTGATTACTTCTGCCTGAATGAACTCACTCTATGAGTGATGAGAGCCATAGCAGGGCTTGAACTTTGTTGATGTTCTGCCCAGCTTGCTTTACCAACAAGAAGGAAGTTTATAAGCCCCTTGTCCAGGGTCAAAACTAACTGAAATAAACAAATGCTACATCCCGGCTGACTAGATGCAGGATTTCATTATTTATCACAAAAATAAAATATCCAGTACAGTAGTGATTCCCATCTGTTTCCAAAAAAAAGTGTTTATGTAAAACAGGAGCAGAATATTGTAGTAAGGAGAAAGTACTCCATCCTAGCAGTTTATTACTCAGACTATGGCCCTTTCTGCACTGAACCATATTCTTCTCTGAATAGAGACTTGCCATCTACCCATTAGTGCAGCCTACAAAAGGCCCCGGGCACAGACTGCTGTAGTCTACACTGGCATGAGAACATCCAGTGCCTCGCCTGAGATATAAACCAAAATAAGGTCTATATTTCATCATGAACTATATTCTTCTCACTTCTTAAACGTGTGAAGATGGGTTCTTCAATGGTACGGGAACTAAGGTAGCATTCAGACATAAGAAACGGAGCACCCCATAGAGACTAGGAATGTGAACGAATATTCAAAACATTTGAAATTTGATCAAATTTGATCGAATTCAGACATTCGAATTTGAATCAAATCTCTCTAAAATCAAATTTAACATTCAAACAAATTTTCAGATCTTTCTAATCATTTGTACAGACTGTTCGGACATTCGTATGCACGCTCCTTACCTGGTGGTCACCCGGTCGCTACTGGCACAATCAGGCTGGCTATACTTTGCGCCTGCACGTGGCATGGTGCCTGATTGGCCAGGCATCCACCTGACTTCAACTGGCCATCTGTGCAAGCGCAGATGCCTGGCCAATCAGGGACCATGCCACGCGCAGGCGCAGGGCATCACCGGCCTCCTTGCACCTGTTGCGACCCAGCAGTGAGCAGGTAAGCAGCGTTCACATGCATGCAGCCCCGGGATGAGTTGGGGGGTGTTGGGTGGGGGTCCCGCCACCTGCACGGGCCTGATCACGGGACCCCAGGGAAGGCATCGGACACTTTTTTGGCCTAAATACATTTAAGACAGTTTCCCATCCTCACGTAGGCAGGTGAAAGACACGTTTGCAACGTGTCCTTTACCTGCCAATGCAGATGGGAAACTGTCTTAGACGCGTTTGGGCTGAAGCATTCCACAGTATTTTCACAGTAGTGCAAAGAGGCCTTAGGTGTGTGCTTGGCTGTGGCACATAGCATTATGAGGACACCACAAGGCCAGCACCATCTGCCACTGTAGGTACACCGTGAACGTGATGAACATTTTAAAAAAATCTGCAGTGCAGTGTCCTTGGCTAAGCAGGGAATGCAGATCAAAAGAGTCAGCCTTCACAGCAAAAGGTGTGCAAGGAAAAAATTGAGACCTGGGATACTGTGTATATCTTACACATTAAAAGAAAGTATTCCGCAGATAGGATTCTGAATATATAATATTGTGATACAAGGGAGAGGGGGAAAAAAAACCTCAGGTGGCAAAAAACAGCAGAGGCACCATGAGACATGCCAGAGGCAAAGATGTTAGGAAAAACAAAGGCAAAAAGAACTGGTTTGACAAGGACCGGGGTGGGGTGGGGAAGAGACTTTAAAGAAATGAATATTTTATTGATACTGAGGAGGCAGGAACCTACTAAAGACAACTGAGGCTCAGCTATATTTCACATGACAAGATATAATAATTCAGTAGAAGAAGCATTAACATTGCTTACCCCACACAAAGTTCTTGCAAAACAGGGTATGATCCCACACAAAAGAATGGGTGCCTCTTGGCACCCATTTGTACATTGTACATTGCTTTCAGCATTGCTTTCCTGCCTGTTCCCACTGACAACTTATCAGGTCCACAGAAAATCACCTGGGGTGGTCTATGAGAAGTGAGGAAGGAAGGCTCTGACCAGGAAAGGAAGCGAAGGTAAGTCACCTGTTTCTTTCTGGGTGAAAAGAGTGCACACACCCACACACACACCTTTTGTGCAAGTTTGGGGGGCATGCCTTTGTGTATTGTCCTGCCAGGGAGGAAGGCGGGAAGGCTAATACTTCAAATATATTTTAAGAACACTCTATATTTAGGCTGCAGTCGCATCCAAGTTTTAATCTGGTTCCAGTCCACTTTCAGAGTGCAAGAACACATCAAAAAATTATTAGCCTTTCTCTTTCATCTTTGTCTAGCCCAAAGGTAGATTTTCTCTGAAAGTGGACGGAAGCTGCATTAAAACTTAGGTGTAGAAAGAGCCTTGATCTTTTTATTATTGTGGCATGTGCAGAGACTTTTGGTAGGATATAAATTCTTAAATAAAGTATGCCTGGAAAATGATAGTTTCATCGTTATCCTGGAGAAAAAATATTCTTTTAACAAGGAATCTCATGCAATAGGAAGTGACAAGACTCAACAGCTCAGAAGAATATAGCAATAGTCCCTTTCTCCAGTGGACCTTATTCAAGATTATATCCTGGAATGGGGGCCTGCCATCCTCATGCTCATTTAATTGAGTCAAATTTACAGTTTGGCAAACCATGAACCTTTTACAACAGCAATATCCATACTGCCTTATTAAGTTAACAGTGATAACAAGAATTACACATTTACACCCACGGGTCTTAAAGGTTACTTTTTTGTGAAGAACAAATGCTTGCCACTAAAGCTCTTATTACTGTGAGAAAATGTGCAATATGGTGTTGCATTTATTGTTATAAGCTAGCTTTTTTCTTGATCTAATCAAATGTGGCTTAAAAGAAGGCTCTTTCTTCATCAGCAAAGCCGTCTGTATCAACAAAGATAGTAATAAATATATATATATTGTTCATTCTGTTCCAGCATTTATTCAAGCATTACTCAGAAAATGAATTACTTTGTACGTTACAGAATTACATAGAGCTACTAAAACTAATCACTAAAATATTACAAATTTTAATTCTTAGTATATATTGGCATCTGAAAACAGTGTCATACTGCAATCTAAATATGGTTGGTGCCCCTACAACCTCAGTGTGCCTGTTTGCACTTTATGACATGGTAACATCATATGAGGCTGTCAAGGATGGAGTGCAACGGTGGCCATCTGCACTACAAAAGCTAAACTTGCCCTGTCTCTGGCCAGCAGTGTTTGTAGTGCAAATGGCCAAGCAGGGGCTGCGCGGATTGCCAAAGCAACATCTGAATTGGCATCTGGTACATGGTCGGATGCTGCCATGGCAATCCAACAGCTGTCCACAGCTGTGCAACTACAGTCATACACCCATACTCATTTGTATTGCCATATCTGGAAGCGGTGCAAATCCCACAAGTGAACCAGACACTTCTGAGCAAGCTTTAGACTGCTTGTTAGCAATCCACAGCTGGATCATCCAAGAAGGGGTTATCTCACTCCAGGGCACAGACTGCAGCAGAGAGAAGTGTGTTCAGGCCTGATCTTCAAGAGGATAGAAGTGCTCCAGCAGGTGCACTTAAAAGTGAGCTGGACTGCTTGCATGCATACTGGTCCATCTATCATATGTACTAATATGTGCACTTGTTAGGGATGTGCACGAATATCTGTAACAATTATAATTCATACAAATTTGGACATTTGTACACAAATCAAATGTTGCTATATTTGTACATTAACATCGTATGAACAGTTCGACATTCATCAAACTGAGGATACATATCAGATACGTATTGATACATATACGTTCATATAGGATATCTATCTGATACATATGCATTGGTATAGGATACGTGTCCGATATGTATGCATTTATATAGGATCTATATGCAGGATTCGTATCCAAGATCTGTATGCAGGATCCATATGCATTCATATCAGATATTCATACGAATTCGTACAAATACATTCATATCGAATAGAATCCTACCACATTCAAAAGGGATCTAATCGAACGAATACGAATTTTCTAACATTCCATTCGTTACAAATCGAATACAAAGAACCTATTTGTGCATATCTCTAGTGCTCACGTGAACTCTTTGCAATATTGAGTCATACTGACACTGCAGCACAAAGGAATACTTGTTCTCAAATATGACTTGAGATTTAGGGGGATCTACTGATGCCTGTGGATATAACATCAATGGGTAAAACCATCAAAGGTATGACACCCTAGCCTACCATCTCTTTAGAGGATCACTAAGAAAAGATCTACCACTCTGGCACTGGTTCTACTGAAGTCCTCCCAGCTTTCCATTTTGCATTATTTTTATTTTGCACTAGGCTGCCATTGTAAGATTTTTAAATTTTGATCCAATTTTTCTAAAATTGTATTTATATTTTCCAAAAAAACTGCCTTTACGGTATTTGAGTTATAAATATTGTCAACTGATTTTGACACCAATAAAAAGTAGAACTAAAACATATAATACTCAACAGTTTATGAACATATGTTTGTGTATACAATGAAAAGTCTGTAGTACAATATGATAATTTACTCATTGTCATAAGTTGAATTTTTCTGAAATGATTCTCTCTCACACAGAACAAAAAGTAAAAGGTGCAAAGAGTTAACACCTGTACCCTGTTAACACCTGTTAACTCTTAGGACTTAATGGTGCACTGACTAGAATGATAGGGAAAAGGTAAAAGTATTTTTAAGAAATTAGACATCAGGCAAAGTTGAGAGAATCTACCATCAGGGAAACATGCATTATTTAGCTTGACAGTGGACAATCAAGTGCATATAGGAATTGATGATATAAACAACCCAACAGTCCTCTGCTGTGTTTCCCTGGTAACTCGTACTCAAAAGGATCTCATCTCTCATCTGGAAGTAAGAAGGAAGACAGAATATGAATGAAAAGAGAGAGGGAGGGAGGAAGTACATAGTTCTTTCCTGGTTTCCCCATCTTCTCCCATCTGATTCTCACAGCTGCTTCCAAAGTAGGTTTTAATAAAAAGAAGCAACTGAACCAAAGTCACTCAGGGCCCGTCCACATGCTAAAAATAATCTGAAAGGATTCTGTGTCCTCCTCAGGAATGTCCGCCTACAAAGCCCTAATACGTGACACACAGGAGTCAATACATGTTTAAAAAAACCCACTTCACAAATGTTTTGCATGCGGAATAAGAGACTAACACGTATTGTCCTGGTGCCATGCAGACGCTCCCAGAGGGGATGAATGGGAAAATAACCTTGCTCGCTTGCTCGCTCACTCTGCCGGTAATGTTATCTCCATTTATATTGCTGGGAAGGCAAAAAGTTTGCGCTGAAGCAAATGTTTGCTTGACAGTTCATCTGATTCAGCACAAACTTGTTGCCTTCCCAGCAATGTAAATGGAGGTAATGTTACTGGCAGAGCGAGCAAGCAAGCGAGCGAGGTTATTTTCCCATTCATTTCCTCCTCCTCCATGGCCAGCAGGGGAGGAGGGGATGAATGGGAAAATAACCTTGCTCGCTCACTCTGCCGGCGGGCGGATGAGGAGATACTGCAATGCTCCTCTCGCCACCACCACTGCCGCCATTCCTGCTGTTCCATGAGGACAGGCAGTTACGGTTTGGATCCGCATTGCCCCAAACCACATGGGGACGCTTTATTCTGCGTTATGTGGATTTTTATCACACGTGTCCAAACTGGATCAGCTGGCTTGCATGCAGACGTGCCCTCTGAAAGTTTCATGAACAAATAGTCATTCTTATTTAAACTCAAGTCACTATGGCCCTATCTGCACTGGACCTTATTCCAGATTATATCCCAGAATAGGTTCCCACCATCCTCATGATGCTGCAGACTACAGTAGACCGTGGAATAAGGCCCAGTGCAAAAAGGGCCCAAGGCATAAAGATTTGCTGACTCAGGTTACCAGTATATGGGGAGCACTTTATAAGTATAGTACTGTATCATCACTATAAAATTCTGCTCTGGGGCTGATGCCTTTTGCTGCCTACATCAAAAATGAAACAAATTACTGTATAAGAAGCAAGAAGGAATGGGGAAAATTAAAGATGGAGAGTTACTTGAATTTTATTTTAGAATGTTTTAATTTTACCCGTTCTGCTCCATGTTTGTCTTTGATCAGCTATAGCGATGTCTGCTATGCGTCATGAACTTACAAAGGAAAAGAAAGGAAAGCAAATGAAAGAGAGGAATGAACAGGACTCCAAATGGGTAAGTTGTATTCTCTTTGTGCTATTTCCACTTTTGTTTTGAGGTCATCCTCACTTAGTCATTCAATACAAACGCAGCTCTCAGCCCAAAAGAGGTCTTCTACTCCCTTCAGAGGACAGAATCATGTTTTAAAAGAAAGATTCTACAATTTAAAGACTTCTTCCTCCTTATTTTAAGTATTGGAAGAGATTTCTTGAAAAACTGATAGTTTTTTTATTATTAAATGAAATCTAAGCCCTTTGGGAAAGTTTATTAAAAAGTTATGTCTGTAATCTTGAATATTTATTTCACTATGGAAGCAATGGATTCAGCAATAAGTTATGTTTATTGAGAAAATAAACACACTAGAACCATATAAATAACTGTTAGAAAAGTTCCATGCGGTCTGCCAAAACCCCTAAATGATTGGTTCATGAACTCTTCCACTGCTTGCTCTAATGGTCTGGGGGAAAAATGTGATTCAGAAAAAATTAGGGATTATATTTCATCCACAACGTCCATCATGCTACGACTTTGGAGATGACTTTAGCTTATGAAAATATATAGCATACTGTACATATAAGATTTTTCTAGATGACTGCCATTGTAACTTGCCCTTAGTGTTGTTCACAGGACTTTCATTTGGACAATTCATTTTGCGATGGTTTCTGATGCTGGCTCAGGGGGACAGAACAGGATGCTGCTAGAGCAATACCCATCCACAGCCCAGCAGCTTCTGATCTCAGCTGGCTAGGATGGCTTCAGATGTGGTGTTGGAAGCTGATGACACTATGGTGTTAAGGGATTTCAACCCTGATGTTAAGAAAACTCTCAGTGGACTGGCTCAAGTCTTCATCGCCTCCGCAACACACCCAATACACAGAGCAGGACATATGCTCAATTTGGCTTTGCTACAGAGCAGACTGGTGAGAAACCATTGATGAGAGAGTTGGTGGTAAGCCAGTTGTCATGGACCGATCGTTCACTGGTAAGATTTGGATTTACAGTGACCACTCCCCTCGGCAGGGGCGTGGAACCCACTGAGGTGATCAGCCTTTGGAAGTTCATGGAACCCGAGTGATTTCTAAATGAATGGTACTCCTGTCAAGGTTTTAGTCTCACTATAGAATCAAAATAGCTCCTGACTTAAGCATCTCCAACACCACTGTGGAATTTTAAAGTACCTTGGTATCCCATGGAGCTACAGCTGATGAAGTAGGAGTGATGGCAGCTAGAATGCAGGTGGCATAATTCCCACTGTGATTATGACTTAGCATGACTTAGAGCACATTACTGTGCCTACCATGTAATGGTGGCAGCAGTGAAAATATGTTGTTTTGCTGCCACTATTGTGTCCTCAAGCTGCTGAGCACCATAGCCCAAGGAATCAAGGGTGGTCACAATTCAACAACTGCTGTAGCAAATTTGCAGGGCACCTTGAGGGCAAAGGCACACAGATTCAAGGAGGATTAGCTGCCACAGTTGACAATAACCTAAGGGAAGCATCCAGTAAACTGTCTAGTCTTCCCTGGATCCAGAAAAGTTAAACAGTTACTGCCCGGTAGCCATTTGTCTCAGGGCCTGTTTATAGCATAGAAACTACCTTTGTCACCCTGGACAATGAGAGATAGGAGAGAGACAGGGTAAGTGCAACCCTATTGGTTCTTCTGAGTCTCTTGGTAGATTTTGATACCACCATTGACTATGGTTTCCTTCTGGAAAGGCTACATTGAAATGGTTGCACTCCTGTCTCCAAAACAGATACCAGAAAGAGGTTGTGGGAAGATTCTTGCTTGACATCCTAGAAACTCCATTATGATTTCTTCAGGGAAATTCATGATTTCTTCCAAACTCTTTAATATACGTATGAAGTCCCTGAAAGAGGTCATCAGGAGATTTGGAGTGATGAGTCATCTGTACATTTTATCATTCACTACCATCTGACTCGAGAGGTGGATTAAGGGTTTAACAGGTTCCTGGAGGCCTTAATGGGCTGGATGGAAACCAATAAACTGAAACTGATTCCAGACAAGATGGAGATGCTGGTTTTCATAGGGTCCTGGATTTGAATTACCGTGAAGATACAGAAACAAAATCAGAAGTTGCTTCTACACTGATGCTTGATGCTCAGGAGGAAGCATTGACCAGGAGTGCTTACTTCCATCTATGGCAAGTAAACCAGCTAGAGCCTTTTCTGAATAGAGACAGTTTGGCCACAGTAATCCATGCACTGGTAACCTCCCAGTTGGACCACTGTGATAGGCTGTACATGGAACTATCTTTAAAGTTGCAGATAACACAAGATATAGCAACAAGCCTGCTAACTGGAACAGCTGGCCAGACACACATCATACTGGTCCTAAAATAACCAGTTCATTATGGAACCCAATGCAAGATTTTAACCTTAACATAAAAGATGCTAAATAGTTTAGGCCCAACTATAAACGAACATCTCCTTTCACATAGAGTTCCTGTGCTTAAAGATCCGATGGAGTGGGACTCCTTCCCCACACAATTTAATGAGGCAGGAAAACATGAGATTCTCAGACTATTGCATTGGGCACCTCACCAGATGGATGGATGGATGGATGGATGGATGGATGGATGGATGGATGGATGGATGGATGGATGGATGGATGGATGGATGGATGGATGGATGGATGGGTGGGTGGATGGGTGGGTGGGTGGGTGGGTGGGTGGGTGGATGGATGGAATTCTTTTCAGCCAAAGAGTATGAAAAATTCTGTCAGTCTTCAACAATTGTGAAGGTATTTGGGACAGCACCAAAGCAACTACAGAAGCAACAAGAGATCCTCCAAATACTATTACACAAAATAAAATGAAATTTTCCTTCGAGACCTGTAAAACAGATCCTTGCTTGATCAGCAAAAATGGCTTTGCATATATAACTATCATCCAAAATATGCCAGGTCAATTCTTCTTTTTCTTAAAAAAATACTATTTTCTCCAAGTCCTCTCCCCTTCTCAACCCCCTTGCGCTGAGGCTACCTATGTTGCCCTGCTTTTTGTCTTACTGAGTGACAGACTTTGATACACTTGTATACTAAACAAGGAAAAGGATTTAATTAACATGTGTTACATGCATAAGTAGATAATTTACTTAGAGGCAATGCATAATTCGTTTCCTCAAAGTGAATGAATACCCAGCATAAATGATGCATAGGATTTCTATGAACTGAACTAGAGAAGTTGTCCTTTATCCTTTTATGAAATATTATTAACATTTCAAGCCCTGAATGCTATAGCTAAACAAATTTAATCAAAATCAAGAGTTATATGGAAACACTTGCTAAGCTGTGGTAAAAAGCTCAGAGAAGTCTGGAAGTAAGTTTCCAGAATGATGTATTTCTTATGCAGCACTCTGGTCATGGTGATGTGTCCTTCGGGCAATGTGGATGCCATATGAAAATAGACAGATTGGCTTTTTTCACTGATTCACATTTATTCCACATACAACTTTTGAGGAAATAAAACATCACATTGCTTCCAACATTTGGGCTAGAGGGATGCAAACTACCCACAAGGGGAACTGAGCTGTGGAGGCACATCTGAGACCCCATGACAATGAGTGGAACTGTGCAACAGCACAACTGTTGCTTGAAACAGCAAACACTATAAGCACACAGTCAGAAATGTGTTGCAGTCCCCTATCTCTATGCTCAATTTATGCCACAAAATCAGCCTCTAGGTCACCTCCTCCCCTCTCCCTAAATACCTATGGAGGGGGAAAGCAACTGCAGGGCCACCATTGGGGTATGTTACTCTGACCTACCTGCTCCTTAGCCATTGCCAAGTCAGCCTGTGGGGTCTTGGAGATCCAATGGCAGTGAAACTCTTTTCCCACCCTGCACCCTAGCTAGACGCAGCCTAACAGTATTCAAAATATTGACGTACAATTTTATCTCAAGGAAGTTAGTATACTAACATTTCCCCAACTTTCTCCTGCAAATCCAGGAGAAGGCAGGCAACCATATTTTGATTTCAATACCCATTGTACTCAGTCAATGAAGCAGTGCTTCATGTCGAAAGGAGAGTAGAGGTAAAACATTTTCTACTTGTAAAGAAAGCCCAAGAGCCAGATCCACCAACCTAGTAGGTACCAAGACAAAGCAGGAAGCCTCTGATATGTTGAAAGGAATGTTCTAAAGTTTAGTGTGCATTCACATCTAGGTTTTAACCCAGCTTCAGTCCACCTTCAGAGCGAGAGAATACATCAGCAAAGTATCAAGCTGTTTTCTTTCAACATTATCTAATTGGCGAAAGTGACCTTTGGATGAGATAAAAAGGAAAGAAAGTGATTAGTTACTTGGCTGATGTATTCTTTCACTTGAAAAGTGGCCTGAAACTGGATTAAAACAGGTGTGAATGCAGCCTGCAGCTTTATATGGTCCATCAAACTTCACTTACAAGTAACTTTATATAAAGAAAGCAACAATTAGATGAAAGAACTGTTTTTAACTGAAAGTATAAAGGTTTAGCTTTCATTTTCTCATATTGCAAAAAAAAAATATTAACAATCCATAAGTAAATATTTTAATACTATGCAAGATAAACATGTTCCTTCAAAAGGACATCTGGCTATTTTCAACTTTCCTTTCAACTGTCATGAGTCACAAGAAGATTTTTAGGAGTTTAAAGCTTTAAATGTTAAGGCAAGTGCTTGACGCTATTCATCACACCAGTACAACAGGTAAAAAAATTCTTTTTCAGCTGAATAGCTTTTCTTAAAATGTGTATAGTCACTGATATCTTGAACAGATTAAAATAAATTACTATATTTAGTGGATCATCTGTTTTACAGATATGTATGTATGTTCCCTCTGAATGAAATTATAGTATTCCAGATGAACCGTTTAGTGACACTTGAATCATATGCAGTGTCTATGTGGACATTAACTGTATCTGCTTTCACGGTGATAAAAGGTTTGCCATTAAAATAAAAGTGCAGGGAAAAGTGCATGCTTGCATAAGCTCTTTCTAATCAGCTACAAGATGCAAGAGTAATTAAGGCACTTCTGGATTAATTAGCAAACTTCTTCTCTTCCACCAACACTTTTTTTAATAGTGTAATCCTTTCTTGCCATATGCAATGTAGCAATTTTTAGAGGGTCCCTATCACAGCTGCAGAAGAACCATTCCAATTTGCATAATCACAGCAGTTATTACTGCACACCTGACAATGATGTTATGACAAGATGTGGGCCCTGCTAATGTGTCTGCTACTGTTTATTTAGTTATTCTTTTTTTGCAATGTTTATACTGTAATGTTTGTGACACACAGCAATACATAAAAGGGCCTTTATCTTTACTAAAGGTTAACCTTGTATTTCAAAACAAAATCCAATGTTCTGTCAGTTCAGCTTCACTTCAGGAGAAACTGCACTGAAAGGAATTAAAACATTTCTAGCGTGTTGGTCTCCCAACATACATAAAAGAAGTTGGGAACCAAACAAAAATGGTACTCTTTGCCCCCTTCTAAACTTCTTCCCTTATTCTAAACTCCTCCCATACACTGTGAATTATTGGTCCACACAAGCTATCAATCTCCCAGTTTTGCTCTGGAACAGAAAAAAGTCCTCCTCTGCAAAACCCCCAAATGCAGCTGCTTAACTGCCTAGATCCTCACCGCCACTTTTCAATAGGAAAACAAAATGTCTTCTCTGGTGCTTTTGTACGAAAGTGCAAACCCCTAAGAGCATTTCCATGCAAAAGTAAAAGAAAAAATGGTGCAATGCACTTGAGTGGTAGTAGCAGTAGCAGTAGCAGTCGGACTGCGAGCGTTCTCTGCGGCCCCTCCCTCTTGCAAGTATACTTAAGAGAGGGAATGGGAGAGGAAGACCAAGCCGCCTCCAACCTGCCTCCAAGTCGGACTGCGAGCGTTCCCTGCGGCTCCTCCCTCTTGCAAGTATACTTAAGAGAGGGAATGGGAGAGGAAGACCAAGCCGCCTCCAACCTGCCTCCAAGTCGGACTGCGAGCGTTTTCTGCGACCTCTCCCTCTTGCAGGTATACTTAAGAGAGGGAATGGGAGAGGAAGACCAAGCCGCCTCCAACCTGCCTCCAAGTCGGACTGCGAGCGTTCCCTGCGGCCCCTCCCTCTTGCAAGTATACTTAAGAGAGGGAATGGGAGAGGAAGACCAAGCCGCCTCCAACCTGCCTCCAAGTCGGACTGCGAGCGTTTTCTGCGACCTCTCCCTCTTGCAGGTATACTTAAGAGAGGGAATGGGAGAGGAAGACCAAGCCGCCTCCAACCTGCCTCCAAGTCGGACTGCGAGCGTTCCTTGCAGCCCCTCCCTCTTGCAAGTACAGTTAAGACTGGGAATGGGAGAAAAGGACCAGGCAGCCTCCATCCAGCCTTTTTTTTTTAACTATTATATAATGTTTTTATTTGTTATGATATGCAATGTATTTTTGACTTACGTAAATTGCCTTGGAGAAAAAATTGTTTTTGATTTAAGTTTTTTATTTTATTTGCCATATTTCTTTGATGTAATTATTGTATTTTGCTTTGTATTTTTTCTTCTCCATTTGTAAACTGCCTTGGGCAAAAGTTCCTTTTGGAAAGGCGGTATATAAATAAAAATAGAAATAGAGAAAATAGAAATAGAAAAAGAAGAAAGAAGAAGAAGAAGAAGAAATGTCTCCCCAAGAAAAGGAAATTCAGATGCTTAGCTACTTATATCTTTATCAAAACTTTTGCACAGGAAAGTAAAATGTCTTTTCAGTTGTTTGTGCAAAAGCACAAAGGGAAAAATAAAAAAAAATAGCTAGCCCATAATCGGTTGATGTACCAGACAAGAAAAAAGAAGAAACGCCTTCTTGCCTTCTGTTCAAGACCCACACAAACCTCTGGAAATCCCCATTTACAGTTTTAACATGAAAATGAAGGGCAGAAAAATGCACTGTACAAAAAAAGCAGATTATAAAGGTTATAATCCACATTTGCCTTAAGATTTCCTGCAGAAACTGTTCAAATTCATTTTAAAACATTTACGGCAAGACCCATACAGAATATAACAATGCCCCTTTCTTTACTGGCCCTTATTCTAGAATATAGGTGTTTCTGCACTTCTGTATTATGTAACCAGTCAACATCTGGGCAGATGCATCTGCACTTGCAGGAGGCACTTACAGCCTACAAGCACCCCCAGACTGCCAAGATATTATCAACTAGCTGTGGTGCATGAAATTGCACACCACAAGCACAGTAACCTTAAGCTAACGCAACCAGGAACTTACCTGGGAGCATCCAGTGGTGACCATCTGCACCTCTTCCGGTGCAAGGGTTCAGAACCGCTGTGCAAGTGCATTGGCAGCTCAGATCACTCTTGACACATCTGCGCATGTACAGAGTGTCAGCATTGCCATAGTGAGGACACTGGCACACATGCAGTCACGCAGGTGTGCAAGTGACACCACATCCAAGTTGGCAGAGCCCTGCGGACAATCGAAACACATGACCAGACAAAGATAAGTGACCAATTGCACGTGGGCTAGGGTACTGTGTAGTAGGGAAAGCAAATGCAGAAATGCCCTTCATCCCAGAACAGAGACCTGCCATTCACGTGTTAGTGTAGACAATATGGGTCCTGCTGTGGTCTATACGAGCATGCAAAATGGCAAGTCCCTATTCCAGGATTTAATCCAGAAGAAGGCCCACCAGTTCGGAAAGGGCCATTATGTCATTCTGAGTCATAGCTGACTGACTTTAAAAGGTGTCAAATATACATTTGGAAAGGCAGAGCCTGCTGTGTTACAACAAAGTATGGCTCTTTAAATTAAGGTTGCCAAGATAGGTGGCCAAAAATTGATTCATTTCACTTCAAGTTGGGGCTTTTTATGTGCAAGGGAGATAAGATTATCGAGAGAGCAGCTCAAATGCACAATACATTTTGGAAATCTAAAGATTTTGTAAGCTGCTGAATGAAAGCAAAACGCACATCCAGCAGATCATTGAAAACTACACAGCTGTTTTCACTTGTTTTTGCGTAACATAACCCAGCCAAACCCTCTACTTGGCAAAAAGGTGTCTTTGGAAAGAAGTTTCTAATTTTTTTGTTAATGTTTTCCTAGGCATCAAATACAGACAGAGACAACACTTTTCCCCCCGATATCAATGAGTATGTAATTAAGAATAACAGTATACTACTACTACTAGTACTACTACTACTACTACTACTACTACTACTACTACCACCATTGCCAGTAATTCAAGATATTGTACACATAATGGTAAATTATGTTCCCGTTATATAAGATTCACCACACATCTTTATTTTAGTACGATGTATCCCATTGCTGAAGCTGTGTTATGGTGGTAAAACCTATTCTGCACTAGGAAACAACTTCTTTACTGAGTAAGAAAAATTGTTGTCATTTCATTCATTCCACAGAGGATATCTAAGAATAAGACATTTTTCAACATTCATAAGTTTTCAATGATAAAATGCTGAGGCAGAACCCAACTTACACTGGACTGATAAAAGTCAAGGGCACCCAGATAAAATGTGGATTCACTGATGTAAAGTGAGGTCCCATCTATAAGAAGCCTGTAGTCCAGGACCATCTTGGCACAGTCTCAGCAACCTATAGGTGGGCTGGAAGAACACAAGACTTCCAGACAAATTACACAATTAAAATCAGCTGAAAATGTTGATTTCCATGCCACTACAGCTGCACTTTGCAGAAAATGTGCCTATTCTAGAAATGTTGGCTACAAGTGGCACACTTTGTTTGTTTGTTTGTTTATGAATTTCTATTCCATCATTCCCCAAAAGGTCTCCAGCCAGTTCACAACAGTTACAAAATAATAAAACATTAAAGCATATTTAAGAATATCAGCCTTCTTCCCTCCAGCCCAGCTACAAAAGTCACTTGCACACCTCATCCCAAGGCACTCCAGGGCTAAATCCCTCATGAAATGGGGCACACAGCCCCCTTTGCCTTAAAGGTACCGATTGTAATGTGGTATTACTAGGTACCATGAAGTCACACTCGGTCATCTATGACCACATGGACAATTCCATGCAGTTTTTTGGTAATAATAGCTTCTTCCAAAGAAATTCCAGGAACCAGACTTGTGATTCTTCACTCTTTAAGCAGTTACTCTACCACTGAATTTAAGCCATCTCTACATTACTATATGTTCCCATTTTTAAGCAGTTCACCAATTAGCACAGGTCCAGATTAATCCATAATAAAGAATATAGGAATCATTGTGTGAGGTCATTAGAACCAACACAACTGCACTGCTTCTTGTGTGTTTGAATTTTGTACATATATCATGGTTTAGTATGATCCTTCTGGATACAATGAGAATAAATCGAGTCTTCATAACATCTGTCAATGAAAACCAGGTTAAGGATTTAACTTGCAGTGAGTGTGTAAACAGTGACACCTGTAGTTAAATGTCTTTAATAATGCTGCTTTGTCTCAAATGTTAATTGTGGAAAACTATCCAGCTGTGTTGATTTAGAACTGAGGAAAAAACTCTCTATGTGTGTGTCTCTGTGTTGGTGGACTTGTAATTCTTCACTTTCTGTTCTTTATTATGACAACCTTCCAGGGTTTTCTGCCTATTTAAAACAGCTAACAATAACCAAGACAGAATAAATACATGTTTTGTGTGTACATACGTGAATTAAAATGAACCTTCTTCATTCACAAAGCCAGAAGCAAGCTAGATCAATATAACTATTTTATGAAGAGTTTGCTTTTCTACCCTGCTTTTAGTATTTACAATTAGTAATAAAATTATACTGAAAATTAAGATGCAGCTTAAATGAAATCAAGTGGGGGGTTTTCCTCCTCAAAATGACCTTTATGCATCATAGTATTAAATTAAATATTCAATCACTCTGGAACCCATCAGACACTGCAAAATTGATGGCATCATGGCTAGACCGTTCACAGCCCTGGTACCATGTTGGGGACTACTGTCGTCAATGAGGCTGCGTCCCCATGTACTCCATTTAGTTCGGACTAGATTCGGATCAGTCCGAATACAGAGCCGAATTTGAATTGACCCGTCCCTGTCTGATTGCCGAAAGCGCAGGCTCAATTTGATTACACCTGTCCCCATGGAAACCGTGCTAAACCCCTGCATGGGGAAACAGCATCTTTTGCTCTCCATCCCCTCTCTCCTGATAGGAGCAAGGGCAGGGAAATGCTACCCAATGTCCCTTCCCCAACTGCAACTGCTGGGCATTAAACAGTAATCAAACAGAAATGAGCTTCTTCTCTCTGCGATCTGATCGACAGGTAAACATAAAAGAAGTGATCGCCCCAGTAAGATGCAGCGATGAGGGTGATCATCTGGCCCTTGCTGTCCCATGAGCCTCTTCCTGCAACTCTTATTCCACCCCCATTCCCCAATCGCGGTCAAGCAGCTTCTGAAAAAAGCTAACCAAAGCTTTAGAGACAGTGTTTAGAGGCAATTATTTATTTATTTATTTGTATTTATATCCCGCCCTACACCTGAAGGCCTGAGGGCAGGTTACAATATTATATTAATCTTAGACAGGTCCCTGCCTTGTGATGGCAGTTGGAGGAGGGAGGGGCACTGCTGGGAGCAAGATGGCAGAGCCCAGCATGCTGCCTCTTCTCTACTCCTCTCAGGCAAGATGGTTTAGCAGAGAAGTGCTCCTCCACTATACTTGAAAACCTGTGCTTGCCAACAGTCAGAAAGCAGGGGTGGAAAAGGGTTGAGGGAAGAGGCTCGTGGGACACCAAGGGCCAGATGACCCCCCCCCCCATTGCTGCATCTTTACCTGTCAATCTTGGGTAATCAGTTATTTTATGCTTGCCCAGCAGTCGGATCGTGGAGAGAAGAGGTTTGTTTCTGTTAGATCTTTAAAAATGGCCAGCAGTTTTGATCCCCAACACACAGGACAGGAACGGTGAGCACAGGATGTGAAAACCACCCACTAATGACACGAGTGTCAGTCTCCTTTCCTAATAACCCAGGAGTGTCCCCATGCACCGACTCGGCCCCCAAAATAATGTGGACTTGACTCCAGAACCACAGTGAGAACAGTCTTCAAGGGGACTAAATTTACAGCGGATTTGGGCGATTTGGTCCACATGTAGCTGGTTTGGGGGCTTTGCATGGGGATGCTCCTTGCTAAATTCAGATTCGATTTGGACTTTATAGTACGTGAGGATGCCCCAAGTCACTGCAGTTGTACTCAAAATAGTGCTGGGAGATCCAGATAGTGAGAGCTGCCAAATAGTGAGGGGAAAGCTAGATATAAAATAGAAACCAGTTTTGCCCCTCCCATGGCTTGACAGATATGCACAGGGTGCCCTGGCCAGGATTTTTGCAGCATTTAGAAGGTCCATATCTTTACAAAACTGGTATGTACAGTACTTGCCCTACTGTCTAACAAGCATTGGATGGGACAACTGAGAGTTTGCTGTGAAGGAAGGAAGGAAGGAAGGAAGGAAGGAAGGAAGGAAGGAAGGAAGGAAGGAAGGAAGGAAGGAAGGAAGGAAGGAAGGAAGGAAGGTCCCTGAAGCTTCTATTAACGCTATGCCAAATAAGTCCATCAGGCACACAGACAGCAAGTCAAATGCTTGCTGGAAAAGCCCATAATATGTCTAGCAGGCAAAGGCAAATCCAGCTTTTCCTTTTTATGAGGTTTTCCCTTTGCCGTCTTGAGGATGTCTCAGTTCTGGTAGAGTCACACAAAACACATTGGCACAAAAATCTGTTTTCCTTTTCATTTATGATCAGTTTTAAGTATGAGTGAGATTCTATACCAAATATTAAAAGTTGGCATATTTATTACCTAATTTAGATTTACATATTTTAAAAAATTATGTAAATGATTAATTTTTGTCTACATGTACACCACAGGTTATATCTAAGCATCCAGGTTTTTTTCCCCCCTGGTCCTGCCTCAACTACCTGATGTAGTTATGTACCTCCACATAGCCTGTGGGCCGTTTAAGGAAGATAACATACCAGAAATTTTAAGTGTTAAAGCCATCAAGGGGCTCTGAATTCATTGAAATGGATGACTAGCTGGAGGATTTATTGTCTGTCTTCCATCCTCATTCAAAGATCTCTGAACAAAGTTTGACATATCACGTTATGCCTCAGAAATAAGGTAAATTTTTGGACAAGCTTTTACGTGCTTTTCAGTGCTTTAAAAGTGACCATTTTGTGGCTGAATACCACAGGATGCTTCAGAATTCCACATGTGCCCACAGGCTCTGCACTATATTTTAAATCATACAAATAAATGTCAAGATTGTGGTATTTCAGATTATATCTCCTTTTATTGTAAATGGTAATTACAGCTATGGAGACACCTCACCGTGTTTTCTTAAGCAAATTTGTGCTCAACTGACCTCTAATTTGCTCTGCAGGACTTAACAATGCATTAACACTTAGTGTTTTAAAAAAGAAGGAAGGAAGGATATAGTCATAAACAGCATGGGCTTTCTTTTCTTTTTCTTTTTTTTAATTATGGGCCTTTCTGCACTTGTCTTCACCAGACTGGACCAAGCAGACAGGTCCTGCTAAGTTAGATGGCTTCTGGTGCAAAATATCTGAAGAAATGCCTACTCCCATATTGATCTGCCCATGCATAGAGATTTGGAGGGGGGGGCCTCCTGGTTGTACCACCACTCTCTACAGCAAAAGGGGTGGGCATCTGGGAGAGGGCCTTCTCAGTGATGGCCTCTAGGCTATGGAATAGTCTCCCCCGTCACCTTCACTGTACACATTTAGGAAGGCAGTGAAGAAGCACCTCTTTGCCCTGGCCTTTGGTTAAATGGGGATACACTTTCTCTTCTCACTAGCAGATGTTTTAATATATATTACTGTTTTAATATGTTTGATTTTAGATGTTGTTACCTTGGGTATAGGGTGGGATGATGATGAAGACAACGACAATGATGATGATGCCATCCACATTGGGATGGCCAGTTCCATTCCAGTCCCCACGCAAGTTCCAAACCTGATGCCTAATGCAGAGCCAGCTCAGGGGCCACCAAAGGTTCTGAAGGCTCAGGAGACCCATTGTGCCAACACACTTTGTTTCACTGATGCAATGGCCTTCACACACCTCTATCACCCTAGTATGCTGGTATACCTTGAAAAAGGGGTCTATTGGTAGACCAGACCAGATTGCTATTTTGAGCCTTCTTTCCCAGTCTACACTTCATCCTGTGCAGATAGCACTTACTAGAAAGGAACATGGTGCCCTTTATCCTGTACCAGTGTGCAGAAGGGAGGCTTCTAATGCACTTGCTGGTCTGGTGGATGAGCAAGTGCGAAATCTCCCTAAGTCAACTTGTTTATCTGAAGTCTAAATTTTTGGACAAGCTTTTATGTGCTTTTATAAGCCCGGTCACAATACATTCAATTTAAGAGATCCTTCTCAGGCAGTATAACATTTTAAAATTCAAAACAGCATCACTGTAACAGCTGCCCTGGGAAGATATTGAAGGCTGGGGGCAGAAGAGGTAAAGATATTAAATTATAAAGATTTTGTTCAGTAAAGGAAAGTCATTCTTGACAGCAAGTCTCCAAATCAGTCTTCAATGAGATTGCTTTTGAAAAGCTAGCCAAAGTTGGGTTTCTCAGGAAACAAACAATTTGCAAAGTGTTTTTCCTCCCTTTGATAAAGAATGTTGTTCCAACAGGAATAGAAAGTAGCATGAGCTTCATAACGATTCTGGTGTGTTTCTCTTCATTGCCCATTCCGAAAAGTAACAATATCTTATAGATAAGAGATTTCATTCAATCCTAAGGCTGAATTTTAAAAATTGATATGCCTGCACACAACATTTAAGTGTTCTTGGTAGGATAGCCAGATGTGCTTTATTTCAGGGCATTTTCCTGTAAAATATCCTCCATCTGAGGGTCTTTCAGTTATAAAGCAAGTATAAATAAAAGGCATACATGTGGAATGGTTTTTGCATTTTATTCCTATTGCAAAAGGCTCAGAAGCTCCTTCCAGACATCCAGAACATTCAGCTGTCCTGATGAAATAATCAGAACGCAGACAAGAAAAAAGGAGAAACCATTCTGAATTTTACATTTTTTATGAAGACCCCCCGGAATCATGAAGTGGCTTTAGTGTAGGGCACTGTGGCTTATGCCTACCACCAAACCCAACTGATGGTTTGCTTGTTTGCTTTTTAAATCCTTATAGGTCAAAAGAAAAGGGCAGGATTAATAATTTACAAACTGTCGTTAAATGCGCATGTCTCACCTTAATATTCCAACTCAAATTAAAAATCCCCCTGATGTAGCAAAGAGAGATGGCTTACTGATGGCCTAGCTAAGGAAGTAGGAGGTGATGAGTATACTAACCAGAAAGACTATCTTGGCTATCAGAGCAAGGTACGTGCTTATGTCCTGCTGGTGGACTTCCTTGTGAAGCTAACCGGCCACTGTGAGAATAGACTGTTGGAACAGATGGGTCATAGGTCCAATTTTGTAGGACATTTCTTACATTCTTATATTCTTAAAGACAAAAATTCTGAGCATTGCATAAAGTGAGCAGTCTGGGCAATATGAAGGACATCAGAAGAGTGTCATGGCAAAGATTTGATAGTGAAGTTACCCAGCAACATCCTGGTACTAAAGAAGCCTGCTACATCCACCCAACTCAAATACAGGACAGCCACTAAGCCACAGATAAACATAAGAACATAAGAAGAGTTTGCTTTGGTTTACCGAACTTTAAAGTATACTATGCAGCTTCATGTATGGGATGGATTGCGAAGTGGTTCTGGCTGAAAGACCAGAGGTTATTACAACTGGAGGGAGAAAATTTAAGATTTGTTTGGCATGGATACTTGTGGTATAACAAGGCAAGAGTTAACACGGATTTCAGAAAACATTTTATAAGAAATGCATTATATAAAACTTGGTTGAATTATAAGAACACACTGTATATGAAAATTCCTCTTTGGGTTTCATCACAAGAAGCATTGCTATAAGAGTTTGGCGAAAAAAAGTCATGGCTGAGATATGAAGATTTGTTGTATAAAAAAGATGATGTTAATGTGTATGATATTAAAACAAGAGAACAATTAAATTTAGAAGGGGAAAATGTACAGTGGTTTATGTATGCACAGCTTGTAGATATCTTTAGAAATAATAAAGAGAATATAAATTTTGAATGGGAAAAACAAGCGTGGGAAAGCAATCTGAGTAAGGCGGAAAGATGTACGATTGGTATGATGTATAAAATCTTACTTCAAATAGAAATGGAACATGATCAGGTTAAAGACTGCATGATTATGTGGGCAAGGAACTTTGGGTACAGTATTCAAATGGATCAATGGGAAAAACTTTGGGTGAAAGATATAAAATTTACTGCTTGTGTGTCATTGAAAGAAAATATTTACAAAATGATGTATAAATGGTATTTAGCGCCATATAAACTTGGAAAAATGTATCATATGTCAACAAAATGCTGGAAATGTAAAAAGGTAGATGGTACGTTCTATCACTTTCTAGATCAGGAACTAACACAATGGTTAGGATGGAGAGGACAGTGCAAACCTCTTCCTTTAGTCCAGTAGTGACTTCAGCAGCTCTTTTTGCAGAAAGGAGGTAGTAGACCCCAGTACAAGCCAAGAACTCATAGTTCACCTCTTGTAATGATAGAAAGGGCTTCAGACTGCCAAAGACCAGAGCTCAACTGTTTCAGCAATGGAGATGACTTTTGGGGTAGGCAATGGACTTTGGTGGAGTGATGGCCAGTGGCCCATACTAAGAGCTGTCTGCATTGTGGAGGCCATCCTGGGGCTACATCAGAGACTGGGAATCAAAGCTATTCCCTTCCAAAGCAGGAGTTATTTAGGCCAAGCACACAGAAATGGCCCATTTCTTGGGACATTCTGATTCACTGGACAGACTGGCCCAGTGGTCGACAGGGTGGATGGCTTGACTAGTCTACCCATAGAAACATGTTGGAGACTGCTTTGAAGCAGTCTCTACTTGGAGCAGAG
Source organism: Aspidoscelis tigris stejnegeri (assembly GCA_023333525.1). Classification (NCBI taxonomy): domain Eukaryota; kingdom Metazoa; phylum Chordata; class Lepidosauria; order Squamata; family Teiidae; genus Aspidoscelis; species Aspidoscelis tigris. The sequence goes on along the minus strand of JALMGA010000002.1, from coordinate 79,860,908 downwards.
TCCAGCACAATTTTTTGGTTGTAGGCAATTCAAACACCTGGCCCCATCTGGATGTGCTGTGCCACAGGACACCATTGCCCAGTGGACCAGTCTGCATTGTGGATGCAGAGTCTAGAGGGCCTGCTATCCCAGGCCAGCCACTCAATGCACATCCTACCTTGGAGTACTATTTCAAGCAAACTTCCAAGAGGCTTTGCATATCACTGTTCTCAGAGCTATGAAACTTGATGTTCACAAAATTGCATATAGCTGCTGAGTTTTTACAGGGCAAACATTTTACGTGTCTCCACCTCCATCTTGCATTGTAAAAACAACTTGTACCCTATTAACACCTCTGTTCAACCTGAACTGACACAGCTCACTAATGTCCCTTCAGTATCATCAGAAGACAGAGACAGGCTTGATCTACAAAGTTCTGGAACTCAAGCAACTACAGGTCAACAGTGGATGAAAGATCAGCTTCTCCTGAGCTTCCTTGCAGACTCTGACACAAAACCACTGGGGAAGGATGATTTCCCATAGATAAGACATAGTTTCAAAAGGTGCTACATTCTGGAGGTCAGTCTGAGTCATGACAACTGATTTTTTTTAAAAAAACGTTCACTTCTTAAAGATGTTCCAGACTTTCACTTGTTATAAAAGTTCTAGAGAAAAGTGATAAATTATGTGGCTTTAACATGACCACTCTTGTTGCAGAGTCATTCCCAACCCAGCCTTGAAACAATACTACTAACTCATTCAAGACACCAAGAAAGATTTTAAACTTAGAATACAGTACTAGAAACAAAGTAAGATCCATATCTGCTTGTTACCCCTTCTTTCACATTTGTATTCCTTGGCAGTTCACTCCCTATTAGTTAGATCACTTTAAAACAAAGCTAGTATTTCTTTTCCAGTGCCAATTAAATTTAATGGGATATGCACATACAATTCCCCAGTGCATCAACAGAGAAAATGGGCTCCAGGGAAATTAAATGCATCTGTCATTAACAATAAAGGAAACACAAAAGAAGTAGAGAAGTAGAGAAGCAGAGAAAACATGCATAGTTAGAAGTTCCAACATACAGTACCTGAGAAAAGTTCTGTTGCTTATCCATGTTGTTGAAACCAAAGCTTATAACCTGACTTAAAATTCATCCATTGGTTTTAGAAATGACTCATATGAAAGCTGAAACCCTCCCAAATGAGGTTTTCTTAAAGAAAATAAATTTGTTTCTATGCTGAAATCTTGATCATTTAATGAACACAGAAAGGTCCGATTTTGGCTAGACAAAAGTTTTGTCGCCCACAAAAAGTAATGTGAAAATCAAACAGATAATTTACTTCAAATACAAAGATATGTTTCATAACATTGGTGAATGAAGTTGTGGTGCTATTAGAGCCATATTTAATATTTTGTGTGACTTCCATGAGCTTGAAGGACTGCATCCATGTGTTTCGGCAATGATTCATGCAATTTATCTATGAAATCATCAGGAATAGTAAAGAATGCAGTTTTACATGCCTCCCAGAGTTCATCAAGATTCTTTGGTTTTGTCTTCCAAGCTTCCTCTTTCATCCTACCCCAAACATGCTCAAAGATGTTCATATCCGGTGACTGGGCTGGCCAGTCCTGGAGCACCTTGATCTTCTTTGCCTTGAGGAACTTTGATGTAGAGATGGATGTATGAGATGGAGCACCATCCTGCTGCAAAGTTTGACCCCTTTTATGATTGGGAATGTAAGAGGTAGCTAATACTTCTTGGTATTTTAGGCTATTGATATTGCCTTCCACTTTGCAAATGTTTTGCACACCCCTATACTGAATGTAACTCCAGACCATGATCTTTCCACCACCAAACTTAACTGTTTTCTGGGTGTATCTTGAATCCATACGGGCTCCAGTAGGTCTCCTGCAGTATTTGTGGCAGCTGTGGTGTAATTCAACTGAAGATTCATCTGAGAAATCCACCTTCTGCCGCTTTTCCAGCGTCCATCCGTTTAGTAGGCTGTGGGCCTTGGCAAATGCCACACAGTTTTTTAATTCCCTTTTGTTTAGTGCTGGCTTCTGGGCATTGATTCGACCATGGAGGCCATTTCCAGACAGAATCCTACAAACTGTTCTAGATGACACAGGGACTTGAGGTGACCAGGCCTCTTGGAGCTCTGCTGCAGTGGAAGAAGGGCTGGCTTTTGGTTTTCGAACCAACGAACGTTCCTCCTGAGCAGTTGTCTTGCAGGGTCACTAAGTCATGCTCCACACCTAATCAACCATTACTGAACTTCTGGGGAGGCAGGGCACACTTGGGGGCTGTAACAGCCTTTTCGAAGTGCAGATGTTCTTCACCTGACATTCACTCATTGTTGACTATCAGCCAAAGTGTGAATAGGCCTCAGGTGGCTGACTTCTAGTAACCCAAAGCAAGCTGATATCTAAAGCTAACAACACACCCAAAGATAAGCCTGTGATTTCTTCTCATCTGGCAGGAAGTAACAAGAGGCAGCTGCAGTTCTTCTTTAGAGCCCACCTTTCCTCTTCCTATCTGAATGCATCCCAAAAGTCCATTCTTCGTAAGATGTCAACTGATGCTAATTGCAGGCTATGGGAAAAGAACCTTCCTGGCCTTTTTCTTTCAAAGTTCAAGTATACCATGTAGTGCTGTCATGCTGTACTTTCACTTAGGTACAGGATATCCTGGCCTGTATGCTGCTATAATGATTAAATTTTACTGTTTTGGGAGAAAATAGGAACACCTGAAAAGGAAGGAATTCTTCTCTTTGCAACTTTTATTCTGTTTTGTTTTATTTCTGCCAGCCAGCTCAGTTCTGTCTGTGACATCACCTTATCTTTACTTTCTTATCAGATTTCTTTGCTACTCAGGAAACCAAAAACAATGCTGCTGCTTTCTATGCTTCTTTAACACTTTTCAGCATGAAATGAAATGGATCCGGATTAGTACTTATTTTCTTAAGACATTATAAAACATTTGTTACTGCTGGATACGATCATATCATGGGCAAGTTCTGCTTGACTGCAGAGTCAGCTCCATGCAGTTTTCTTGGCATAGTGATTTCCCATCACCTACATCCAAAGAGAGGCGATCTTGAAGGCTCAGCCCAACCTTCAAAGCTGGAATCAGCCTTTAAAATCAGTGGGTGACAATGCAAACAATCCTTAACACACACTAGTCAGCCCACCAAAGGCCAGTCTAAAAAGCACTGGCCAGTGTGGCCCAGGATAGCCTGCACTGTGCAAAAATGGCCTGTAACTCTTCTTTTACCTTCTGAATTATTCCCAATATTCCTGTCTTGAGCACTGTAGTCATGTGACATCTGTGTAGTCGTGTGACATCTCCTCACTTCTCTGAAACACAGCTAAATATGGATATCATTATCAACTGGCATACAGAAGAACATGAGACCTAATTGCAGTGCTACCCACTCCGATGCTGACTGTTATGACAGTGCTGCAGCTGTTAGATTGGAGGCACTGTTATTCTCTCAAGTCTGTTGCGTCAAGGGACAGGAACCAAACCTTGAGTCACTGAATGCAAATTCACAAATAGTGTGAAGGCAAACTGAAAAAGAACTGAGGCCTATTTGCACTTTTGCCACTAGTCAACAGTTAGTGAACATCTGGTGAAGAGCATACGCATGTTGACTAGGCTGCTACAGCCTCCAAGAGTGCCTGCCCTCACCAGAAGTTCACTGATTGTTGATTAGCTGTGGAGCACAATTTCGTGCTCCACACTTTAACCAACATTTACCAAAAGCTTACCAGAAGTGTCCAGCAATGTGACCATTCACTCTGCAACTGATTCCCTGTGTCTGGTGGACAGGGAATGCAGCGTCCACACAGGTACAGTGACAGTGGCAGCTGTGATCGATTGCTCACCCATGCCATGATCAGACCTCTGATCCCTGGGAGTGACGATCGATCATAGAATCACAAGAGGGGCAGTTGATCACCAGTTAGCCTATGCTCAAACACACCCCTCTCATATGGCATCCAAGCAGCCAATCGAAGCAGGGAGGAGGTGGGACTTCCAGCTTTAGACACATCAGTGCAGGCTGGTAAACGGGAGGATCATTTACACTTCTGGCCGGTCATGGACACTTTGAGGAAGCTTTCCTCCCAGCAGATGTGAATAGTTCACCTGTACCTGAAGTTTACTAGCCCTAGTACACAGCAGCCTAATCAGCTAAGTGCAGAAAGGCCCCTGCTCTACTGGTCTGCTTGGAAATCTATCTGGGGGAGCATTCTGATGTCCATAGAAAGCTCACAAGGGACCATGAAAATAATATGCCGAACTTCTGTTTGTTGCTTATTTTTCAGCATCAGTAATTAAGTTATACACATGCCATGCCTTTGAACACCTGGTGGTGATAATCACTTAGGATATTTCTTTTCTGAGACTATGCCCCAATGCAGCTTAGGAATAAAAAACTCTTCATTTTGGATGGCAGTACAATGTTGGAACATGACTGGGCACTTTGCAGTATGTCTTACAGTATATAAACTAAAACTGGGGGGAAAGGGGAAAAGGCTGAACTTTTGCAGTCTGCTTATGTGCTTTGGCCATGAATGTTTACCCCCGAGACCCAGGTATGACTCAAAAGCTTGCTTCAGGGTTTCAATATCTATTCAAGCAGAAATTATCAGACTTTTTGTTTCTGAGTCTGAATAGAACCTAACCAGAAACAAGTCTTTTCTAGTGTTTGCCACCTATTGTATAAATGAATAATAATCTCCAGTACAAATATTTAAAAGCTTAAGTATTGGAACAAGCCACATGTTTTCCTAGCATTCTATTGCAAGCTTCAAAAACAATGCATACTTTGGAAGTTACTGGCTGCATTTGAATGCAGTTCCATTCAAAAGTGAAGAATCAGATAAAACAGCAAGGCAGTTTGAAGCAGAGCACTGTACCTAGCTCTTAAGTATGGCTCTAAGGCAGCGGCCCTTCCTGCACTGGGACCTATCCCAGATTATATCCCAGAAGGGGGGGGCCTCCCATCCTCATGCTAGTGCAGAAGTTGGCAGGCCCCACCCAGTGCATGTCGTAGTCTGCCGTAGCATGCTCATGGAAGGCTCCTATTCTGGGATATAACCCCAAATAAAGCTTAATGCAGAAAGGTCCAGGACCTATATAATGGTCCCCAGTGGCACCCTAGTTTAGAGTGCTGCTGGGAATTGCTGTAAATTTGAGTGCTCTGTTTATAGCAGCATGCAGTATGCACACCACCTGTTCTTCCAGTGGAGTAAAAAACATGCCCAGGCACTTTTATTCCCTCACTGCCATGGCACCAACTAGGGCATTTTACACCAGGAAATGGGCCCATGGCCCTGGACTGGAAGCAGTCAGCAGGCAAAGCATACCCACTAGCATGTCAGTGCAGTGGCAAAATAGCTGCCAAAAATAGCTGGGTGGGTGCATCTACATTCATGTGGTCATCAGAGGTTGCCAGTACACTAACCCAGGTACAAGGGCACATGGCCAATCATACCCTCCATTTTTGCAGCTGATGTGGTGCTTTGTGGCTCTGTGCAAATCCTGCCAGATCCCTAGACTAGATTCAGAGAAATTTGGGAGAGAAACTTTGGGTGAGAAATCTGGGGAAAAAAAGAGAGAGAGAACTGCAAATTTTGGAAACGTGTCACGACCTAACGTACTGGGGGATTGTGAGGTCAACTGTAGATTGAGCCCCCTTCTTTCTTCAATGGGTCCTCAACTAGCCTAGATCAACAGAATTAATATTTAAAGATTAGAACACAGGTAAGTTTAAATTTTAAAAAGCTATACTTACCATGAAATTCTGGATTATAGCCCAGATGAAACCTACCACCTGTCTGCTAATGCAGACTACAGCCATGGGAAGGGATGCCTTCATCTCCTATTCCTGAAGTCCCATTCCTGAGACCACTTAGTTAAGATTTATAAGCCATTACATTTAACAAATAAGGAAATAAAGATGTCAAAGACACTTGAGAATGGAAACCTAATCTGGCAGAGGACCTGGCACATTTATTTATTTATTTATATTTATATCCCGCCCCATACCCAAGGGTCTCTGGGCGGCTCACAACATTTTAAAACACACACATATCAAATCTGTATAAAACAATGCTAAAACCAATACAAGGTTTAAAATCCAGCATAATAAGATACAAGAACAGATAGATACAAGAGAGAGATACAGGAACAGTTTAAAAACCAGTTGAGTGTGCAATGGGGGAGGCCGGGGGGGGGGGAGCTTTTAGCCAAAAGCCTGAGTGAAGAGGTACGTCTTCACCACCTTCCTGAATATAAAAAGAGAAGGGACCTGACGTACCTCCAAGGGGAGACCATTCAACAGAGTAGGCCCTCTCCCAGGTGCCCACCCACCTAGCTACTGAAGGCGGAGGGATAACCAGAAGGGCCTCTCCTCCAGATCTTAAGACATGGGCAGGTTGATATGGGAGAAGGCAATCCTTTAGATATCTGGGGCCCAAGTCATTTAGGGCCTTATAAGTCAGAGTTAGTATCTTGAATTGGGCTCGGTAGTGGATTGGCAGCCAGTGCAGCTCTTTTAGAACCGGTGTGATATGTGTGCGACTAGATGTTCCAGTCAGCACTCTGGTGGCTGCATTTTGCACCAGCTGAAACTTCCAAACCATCTTCAAGGGAAGCCCCATGTAGAGTGTGTTACAATAGTACAACCTGGAGGTTACCAGAGCATGATAAGTGTGGCCAGGTCATCTCTGTCCAAAAAAAGTTTCAGTTGACATACCAGCCGTATTTGGGAGTAGGCACTCCTGGCCACTGCCTCCACCTGAGCTTCAAGTGTTAGCGCAGAGTCCAGGAGTACCCCCAAATTTTGCACCTGTCCCTTCCTGGGTATAGCAACTCCATCAAGGACAGGGTACTTCCCAACTACTTGGACCCGAGAGCCTGTAACACACAGCACCTCTGTCTTGTCTGGATTCAGTTTCAATTCGTTGGCCCTCATCCAGCCCATTACCGGCTCCAAGCACCTGTCAAGCACTTCAACCATCTCTCCTGATTCAGATGGCACAGTGATATAGAGCTGGGTATCATCTGCATATTGATGACACCTCACTCCCAATGTCCTGATGATCTCTCCCAGTAGCTTCATGTAGATATTAAATAACATGGGTGATAAGATTGACCCCTGGGGAACCCCACAAGTGAGTTCCCAGGGTGTCAACTCAGTCTCTCCCATCACCACTATCTGAGATCGGCTCTGGAGATAGGAGCGGAACCAATGCCAGGCACTGCCTCCAAATCCTAAACTCCGTAGCCTTTCCAGAAGGATATCGTGGTCAATGGTATCAAAAGCCGCTGAGAGGTCCAGGAGAACCGGCAGGGTAGCATTCCCCCTGTCTTTCTCCTGGAGGAGATCATCAACCAGGGAGACCAAGGTGGTTTCCATGCCATGACCGGGCCTGAAGCCAGATTGAAATGGGTCTAGATAATCCGCTTCTTCCAAGCATCCCTGCAGCTGAACAGCAACAAACCTCTCCAGAACCTTGCCTAGGAAAGGTATGTTGGCCACCGGGTGATAGTTGTTTAAATCTTCTGGATCCAGGGAGGCCATTTTCCAGAGGGGGTGTACCACAGCCTGTTTAAGGGCCAATGGAACCACCACCTCCCTCAGAGAGTCATTTACCACTTCCTGGATCCACCCGGTCATACCTTGCCGACTAGCTTTAATCAGCCAGGAAGGGCAGGGATCTAGAGAGCATGTCGTTGGCCGCACCCCTGCAAGCAGCTTGTCCATGTCCTCTGATCCAAAATAACTGGACCAGACAGTTCTCTGGATGCCTCCCCTGGACTATGTCCAATTGTGACATCTAATCCCCTACGAATCTGAGCAACTTTGTCCTCAAAGTGCTTTGCAAAACTGTCGCAGCAGATATTAGATGGCTGAGAATCACGCTTCAACAGACTAGGTTTAATAAGGCCATTTACTACTCTAAAGAACTCTGCTGGACGCTACTTGAGGACGCAATGGCAGTGGAGAAAAAACTACTTTTCACCGCCGTCACCGCCACGTGGTAGGCACAATAATGTGCTCTAACTCCTGTTCAGTCAGATTCACAGCCAGATTTACGCCACTTGCGCTCTAGCCGTCGACCTTCCTGTTTCATGGTCTGTAGCTCCATGGAGTACCAAGGAGCTTTCTGGGCTCCACAAGTATGTCGAGGGCACTTGGGAACAATCGTGTCAATAGCCCTGGTCATCCCTCGATTCCAGAGAGAGGCCAGAGCTTCAACAGGAGCACCAAACATGCCAACTGGAAAATCCCCCAGGATCCACCAGTCTCCGGGAGCGGACCATCTCAATAGGTCCTCTGTCCCCACAGAGGGGGATTGCCATTGTAAGTCCAAACCTCACCAGCGAGTGATCCATCCATAACAACGGACTGACACTTAGCCCTCCTATCAACGGATAGTCATCAATTCACTCTGAGACAAAAAACAAGTCAAGGGTGTGGCCTGCTGTATGAGTTGGACCAGATACAAACTGAGACAGCCCCATGGTTGTCATGGAGGCCATAAAGAACTGAGCTGGTCCACTGAGCGTAGCCTCGGCGTGGACGTTGAATTCCCTCAACACCACCGTGGCGGGGGCTTCCAGTACCACCTCCAAGACCACCTCAACCAGCTCAGATAGGGAGGATGCTGGGCAGTGGGGTGAATGGTACACTAGTAGCATCCCTATTCTGTCTCTCTGGCCCAACAACAAAAACAGGCCCTCAACCCCGTTAACAGCATGAACTGGCCACCTGGTGAGGAAGAGGGAAGTTCGATGAACTACAGTGACACCCCTCCCCTCCCCCCTACTCTAGAGCAGTGTTGCACTGAGTAACCTGGAGAACAAAGCTGGGTCAGGCCAGGCCTGCCCAGTTCATCCATCCAGGTCTCAGTTATACGTGCCAGATCGGCCCTTTCCTCAAGAATTAAATAATGGATAATTGATGTTTTATTCCGGACTGATCTGGCATTTAGAAGCAACACCGCTAGAGTAGTGGGTTTTTGGTTGGCAGGTCTCCCCAGATTCCGCTGGCTGGAAGGGGGAACAGAAGGGGTGACAGCTTCAAGGTATCTAACACCCCTTCTCCTTATCTGTCTCTTCCGCCTTCCAGTGCCATATCTCCCCCTGCTCGTCTGAACAGGGATTGTGGCCTCTAGTTCTCCCCCTCTTACTTGGCCTTGGTACATAGTCCCTCCCACACACAATGACAACCTCCCACAACAAACACACCCACCAAACCAAAAACTAATATAAAACCACCACCCTCACTCACAACAGCCCCACAAGCACATGCACACACACACACAACCAAAAATTTAAACCAATATTGAACAATGAGAGGTACTTTTTAAAACAGTACTATCTAAAGTTATATACCCTCATAAACACAGCCTTTCCACACTCAAAGGTGTAATACATTCACTCCTCAACACTCATACAGCACACTCATACAAGACCCACAAAAACTGCATAGACACGCACAAACAGCACACACAACCCTCTGCTATCATCCCACAATTAACTCTTGCTAGCAGAGGCAGAAGCAGAGGAGTGCAAAATGCTCAGGTGGAATTAAGTGATTCTCCTTCCCCACAGTTAACTCTTGCTAGCAGAGGTAGAAGCAGAAGAGTGCAGAACGTTCAGGTGGAATTAAGCGATTCTCCTTCTGTCCATAGTTAACTCTTGCTAGCAGAGGTAAAGCAGAAGAGCGCAAAATGCTCAGGTGGAATTCAAGTGACTCTCCTTCTCCCCACAGTTGGCTCTTGCAGGCAGGGAGAAGAGTGCAAAACGCTAAGGTGGAATTAAGCAATTTTCCTTCCCCCCACAGTTAACTCTTGCTAGCACAGGTTGAAGCCACATTTGTTCTGTGCACATCTATGTTGAAAATCTCTAATATTAGCTTCAGCTTTCTGTGCTAAAAGAGAAGCAGTTAACCTGCTTATGGATCTTAAATCAGCCTTTGGGCAGTTTGAGAACTAATAGATTAAATAATTTAATACTAGAGTCTGCTACAGTGAAACTGCATTAGACTCAAGATATGAACAAACATGCTTGCCTGGAGGTGCCACCAAAGATTCATCAGCTCCTTTTCCATTTCTAGGTTTTTTTCTCCGGTTGATTAAACAAAATTCTTATTTGGTTAGATAAGAATGTATGTTTTATTTGCTGCTTTTGTGTTATATTATTGATACAGTGAGGTCACGATAAATTCCAAATTCCCCAAAACTAAATGCATATAAAATAGGGGGTGCAAGTGGTAGCTGCTTCTCATCCAGAGTTTTATATTGTTCTGATTCCTTTACATCTAGTTGCATGGCTTTTCTCTCTTTTATTATATCCAGTTACAACCCACTGTGTTCACTGTGGTCCTTTCCAGAATGTGTGGGGCTATGGTGGGCTGAAGCGGATTGAGATAGGCAACCCATCCCAAGAGTTGCCATTGGGTCACTTTTAGGACTGTCTGCATTGTGGACAGCTCAGCCAGGACCAGCTCTGGAGACCAGGTATGAAAGTTTATGGCCTCCAAAGTAGCCTGCTAGGGCTTTTTCAGCTGGGTACACAGAAGGGGTGCATTTCCAGCACCATTGTTGGTGTTCAAGCCAAAATGGTGCCAAGTTTGGCCCACAGTTGCACACTGTCTATGCAGAGGTCTTGGTCAGTTACAGAATGGGAGTATGCTTGTGGACTGCTTGAAAGGAGTTTATAGTTGGAGCATGATGCAGCACCATTTTCACATTGTATCTGACTCCAAAGTTCCATTCATTGTAGCCTGAACACACTAGCAGGAGTGTGGCCTCTTCTAGGTCACACCAGTTTTGCACCACAGTATTTATTTATTTGCATTTTTATCCCACCCTATACCCAAGGGTCTCAGGGTGGGTTACAAAATATAAAATGAACCCATTAAAACCATAACATATTAAACATATTAAAACCATAACAGTGCCTGAATGTGGGGAGGAAAAGGCTGTTCTTTTACTTAGACAAAGGCTAGGGTAAAGAGGTGCATATTCACAGTTCATAAGAGTGAATGTACCTGATGGATCTCAGGGGGGAGACTATACCACAGTCCAGCAGCCATCACTGAAAAAGGCCTATCCTGGGTACCCACCTGTTTGGCTGCTGAGAGTGGGAGTACAACCAGGAGGGCCTCCTCTCCAGATCTTAGGGCACAGGCAGGCCGATATGGGAGAAGGTGTTCCTTTAGGGAGTAGGCACTCTTGGACATGGCCTCCAACTGAGCTTCAAGCATTCACGCAGAGTGCAAGAGCACCCTCAAATTTCACACTTGTCCCTTCCAAGGCAGTACAACCCCATCCAGGGCAGGATGCCTCCCAACTTCATGGACACAAGACCCAGTAACACACAGCACCTCTGTCTTGTCTGGATTCAGCTTCAATTTATTGGCCATCATCCAGCCCATTACATCCTCCAGGCACCAGTTAAGCACTTCAACCACCTCTCCAGATGGTACAGAGAGATGATGGCATCTCACTCCAAATCCCCTGATGACCTCTCCCAGTGACTTCATATAGATGTTAAAGAGCATGGGAGATAAGATCGACCCCTGAGGAACCCCACAAGTGAGTTCCTAGGGTACGAAACCAGAATCTCCCACAACCACTGTCTGGAATCAGCCATGGAGACAGGAACAAAACCAATGTAATGCATTGCTTCCAGCTCCCAAGCTCTGTAGACTTTCCAGAAGGATACCATGGTCAATGGTATCAAAAGTTGCTGAGAAGTCCAGAAGAACTGATAGGATTGCACTCTCTCTGTCTCTCTCCCAGAGAAGGTCACCAACCAGGGCGACCAAGGCAGATTCTGTGCCATTACCTGACTTGAAACCAGATTGAAGTGGGTCTATAATCAGCTTTTTCCAAGCATGCCTGCAGTTGAACAGCCACAGCCTTCTCTTGTACTTTGCCCCAAATAGGTATGTTGGCCACCAGGTGACAGTTTAAATCTTCTGGATCCAGGAAGACCCTCTTCAGGAGGGGCATACCACTGCCTGTTTAAGGGCCAGCTGGATCACCTTATCTCTCAGAGAGACATTCACTGCTTCCTGGACCCATCTGGTCATACCTTGCCAGAGAGCATTTTGTTGACCAAACCCCCACAAGCAGCTTGCCCACATCTTCAGGCCGCAGCAGTTGAAAGTGATCCAAAATAACTGGACCAGACAGTTCTCTGGATGCTTCCCCTAGACTATTCCCAACTGTGGTGTCCAGTGAACAAAATGGCCTAGCACACCCCTTAGACTGGTCTACTAGCCCAGTGTGCAGTAGCCAAAGTCTACTAGCCCAAAGTCCTCTGCCGTGTGACTTTGCGTAGAACTGCAGAGGTACTTCAACTTCTCTCCACCCCATCACCCTCTATCAGTGCCAATGGCTCGTCTGTGGGGATTCCACTACATTTACTGAGCTGAGAACATAAAAAAAAAACCTCACAAACCTTTTTATTTCACAAAGAATAGGAAAATGGGGGGGGTTCATGATGGGGGAGGATATTGAAACTTTGTGTTATAGGTTTTGTTTGACCATAGGTGAAGTAAAAGTTCAAATGAGATTACCTTACCCAGGGATCACCTGAAGCAAAGAAAACCATACTTCCCAAAGCTTCATAAAAGAAGCATCCCAGTGTTGCTGTCTTTCAACTCCATCCTGTGGTAGGTATCTAATTCAACATTATCATCGAATACAGCTGATTTAAATTTAACTATAATAAGTATCTATCCAAAAGAAAGATAAATATGCTTAGTAGGAGGACATAAATTATCACCTCCTCTATACATGGTTTTTCACTTATGAACAAACCACTCAAATATTTAGCATTCAATATGTGTCACGCAGTCTAAAACAAGAGTTTCTTAACAGACTTCCACTGTGATTAAGTGTACACGGACACAGACACACACCCACACCAGTAGTAGCACAGGTTTTCTGTTAAACATTGTGGTGTAGAATATCAACAGGTGCTGCCTGCTTAATAAGACTAGAAGATGCAAATTCTGGCCTCATCACACAGGCACCAGAACTCTCTAAGTTGATTCAAACAGCCTTCCTCATCTGCTAGGCCATACCAGTGTGGTAACTTCCCCTCAGTTCATCTTGAAGGAAGGAGATATGTGTATCTCCTCTCTCTCACACACACACATATACATGCAGACGTGAGAAAACAATTAGGGAGAAGTGAAAGAAAAAGGAGAGATAGGGTAAGAAATACTTTGATGGCTACAAGGAGAATTTGCTTCATTAAGCAAGGTGTCTGGTGGCTAGGACATCAGCTGTCAAAACACTACAACCCATAAGCCTCACTGCAACAAGAAAGGCTAGGTAGCACTTATTCCTACACCACCAGATAACATCCACTTGCAAAAGCTAGAATAGGAAAGCTGTTCCTGGTTTGTTCCCCTCTGGTCCAAGCAGGAAGGATGAGTTTAAGCCAGCCAGGTAACACCCTCTAATGTAGTCAAGGCAGACTCTTTCTGGAATGGAAGGAAGGGAAGAGATGTAAGATCCAGCAAAATCTGCACTTTTTCATTCAGGAATGGGATCTGCTTTTGGGAAGACACTGGTGTGTTCTCCTTACCATGGCAAAGAGATCCCAGGAAAAAAAAATCAGACATTCACATATTCTCTTTGGGTGGCCAGAAGCTTCCAAATTCTGGAACCATTTTTATAGTGTCAAAAAAAAAACCCCACTCTCAGACTGACCAGCATGGTTGTGTCAAGGGGATGGCTTGTACTGTTTGATCATTTCCAGGGTGACAGAAAGATTCAAACTTTTTCAATTCTAGCATTCAGGGGTTTGAAGTCGTCATTCCTGAAATCTCCCAGTTACAAGTTTGTCCACTGTCCTTTGTTGAACTCCAGACAATGATAGTCTGGATTTTATGCATGTCCTTGGTGAAGAAAATAACATTGAGTTGCATTGGCTAATCATCCATGCAGTCCCTGTTCAGATACTCCTGTTAGTTGTGTTCTTCTGTGTGTCCATAGCCATCCTAGCTAATAACAGGGTCCATTTTGACTGAGGATCCAAACTTCAGCATTTCTGCACAGCCACCACATACACTCAGATGCATACAAACTTCTATGATACAAATTCAGAGTTCAATTAAGGAGAGGGAAATCATCTCCCTACCCATGAAATGGTCTGTCTACCAGAGAGGGGACACTTTCCTCCTCTTTGGACTGCACAGCCTTGCATTCAGATTTACAGCTTTTTGCCAACATAAACATTTGTTCATTTTATTCTATTCCCCCCTCCTTCTTTCTCTTCTTTTTTGGGGGGAAGTTGGTGGGGGAGATATTGGTAGGATTGAGGGAAAGTGAGAAATTTGACTCAAGGGCATCTATCAGGTCCCATACTGAAGGTCTACCCAACCCAATCAACAGCCCAATGTCCAGCACCAGATGAGGAACATGCTGGCCACATGATTCCAATGGCTGGAACAAACCAGAACACATAAAACAGACTGAAAAGCACTTCAGAAGGAGACTACTTTAAAGTAGTAATTGGTGTTGTTCCTTGGACTAGTGAGTAGCTAATGATATAGCCTTCAGCCCTCTCCAGCTGCCACCACTCACGAAACCCAGCACCTTTTTGTGATGCTCCAGAAATGGCCCATTTCCGCAGCTGTTTCCAGGCATGCAGCTACTTGACCCAGTCTGCATCTTTAGAAGTTGGAGAACCTTTGTTCCCCAGCCTTCAAAGGTAGGCCAGGATCAGTAGCCATCTTGCAGATGTTTGCTAGCATGCTCCTCAGTGTCTGCCCTGCTCCTGGTTCAGATCACTTGATTCACGGCCAAGACAAGTGGTGTGGGTGCTGTCATGGTGTCTCAGCTATCATTAGCTTTTCTGGTAACACTTCCTTTTAAGCCAACTGGCCCTCTATTCTACTAACTCCAATGGCCACAAACCTTTCCACGCTAGAAAATTTTGATTATTTCTCTCTTATTCTTCATTGTATCCAGCCTTCAATGAACACTATAGAGGCTAACATCACAGCCTCACTCCTCTGCAAATCTTAAAAAAAAACAACCAAGCTCTTATTGCAGAATCTCAAGCATCTCACCTGCCCCTACCTACATCCTATCAGAAAGCTTTTATAAGAAAGATTGTGAATTCCTGTCTTTGCTGCTACTTTTCTCTTGTTTTGACACACTTCACTCTGATCACACACTAAAATCTTACATATCTAAATGGTATTGTGAAGACAATCACTTATCTGCAAAGCAAACCCAAATTAAAATGCTTTAAAACAAAGCAAGAGACAACTGTCACTTTATTTCAGCTGTTAGATGATCTTTCCTTAAATGTCATCCACTATTATGAATTCAATCATTATCTACAAAATAAAAAAGAAACCCTGAGAGACAGGAGCAGGATAACTCTTCCCAAATGCATGGAAATAAAATAAAGTGCTGCTATATGACTCAGGGAGAGGGTGGAGGCATGAAAAGAAAGCCTCATTTCATCTTCCGAAAATATACTTCTGCCGAAAACACAGACAGGGATTCTGGAAACAGCCCCCAACTTTCAGGGTCTCAGGCTATCCCCTGTACTTCCTATTTCTGATTCACAGGCTACTATCTGCTTTTTTTTTTACTTATATATCTGATCTATGGTTCAAAATACACTAGAAATTTACTATTGGGTGCAATCAGACACGCTTAAAAAAGACGCCCTCTAAGCAGATTTTTATCTGTAAAAGCAGCCTCAGAAAGGACACTTCTTCAGCACTCAGGATTTCATAGCTTCAAAGGCATCCCTTTCTTTAAGCCAGGTCAGGCAGGAAACTACATAAGCAAAGCCGTGAGGTTTCCTGCTGAGGGGTCAATCAGTGGGTAGCACTCATAATTAGGGTAAGTGTTGCTTGCAAAAGTGCAGCAAAAAAGGTAGGTTCTCAGACATGAATTTGGACAACTATTTGTTAGGCTTTTTTGTGCATTTGGGGATGGGATGCTTTTTCTTAATGGGATGGCTGAAAAAATTACTATCCAACTGTAGCCGCAGTCTCCCTCTGTATCTTTTTAATGGAAGCTGGGAGTTTGAACCAAGTGTTCCTCTTCCTTCAAGTAGAAGTTTATACTGTACAGGTTCTCAAAGCAGATAGTCTCCTCTTATGGCATGTCTCCAAGCAACTAATGTTTCTACGGCATACTGCATCTGAATTTGAAAGTTTCAATTTAAAACAAATAAGCATATAGACCGAAGATACTATCACAGCCACAGTGCACAACTTGCACAAAAAAATACAAGGAAACATGCCAAGGGAGATTTGAATGCTGAGAGTCTTGCACACCTAGAACGTAAAGCAACCAACCAGAAGACTGTGTCAAGGAACCAAGCTCTCCAGCATTTTAAGACATTTAAAAGCCAGCCTGCTGACATCTGACAAATATACACTGACAGCACCAGCTGCATCATTTGGGATTGTAGCTATACTTCAATGGCAGAATTAGGTTGTCTGCCAACAGTTGCAGCTGGCATAATACACGACTCTGTGGTATCGTGCTGTTTTGTCACAGTCAATATTAAACATACTAGGCTCCATTTATTTATTTAAGTTTTTTAAAAATATGCAATTGTGCAATTTATTTAAGGACTGTTTAAGAGGAATGAGTAATTTTAAATCTAGCCAAAGCATATCGTGGCAATCAAAATGCCATAATGTCCTTCCAGTATCCAAATCATAGGTTACCAATATTCTATCTCACATCATGGTATAACCAATATATAGTGACCCAATTGTGGAATTCTTCTACCGTATTATCTGGAATAGTGGGGGGCAAAATCACCTTTTTAAAAAAAGTTACAAAAGCCTTTACGTAAAGTGAATAATCCCAATAGAAGCAATAACAAATAATGTAACACTTTAATAAGACCTTTTCCAAGAACTCATCTTCAATACAAACTTTCCCTGAGTTGCTGACCGTAATGTAAGTGATACAACACAATTCAGAGACTACAGGTCGCACAAGGTTAGGCCACTAAGTGCACTCAATACAAGTATGATCTCAATTTAAGCCATGATGTTTTCCAGCCTGAATTGTAAAAGATCACAACCCAGCCCAGTGGAGATTTCTTTCCTCTCTTTGGAGTGCAGGATGCTAAGTGAATCCCAGATCACAAACTAAGCTGTAGAAGGCAAACTGTTGGAGAAAATGGAAGCACAGGAACCTCCCGTAAGTGACGAATGGACATTCACACTCCACTGATTTTGCCCATACAGTTTACACTGAGTTGTGTCATGTTTGCTTAATATTTATTTGTTGTTCATATTTAATATCCTTTTCTATATGGTGAGGACTTAGGCTAGCTTACAACAATTAAAATACATAAAGGGAGCATCTCCATGGGAGCTAATTGCTTTGCTATTGATGTGATTTAAAAAAATCCATGTTATAACTCGCAGTAAAGTGACCCCATGTGGTTTGGTGCAACGTGGATTAAAATAGCACTTTCCTGTCCCTATGGAAACCGCTTTTTGTAAGCCCGCATCTTTTTCTCCCCCCCCCCGCCAGCTGGAGCGATGACAGGCTCCGTTCAGCTGTCAAATTCAGCTGACAGCATCCAAGTAACAAACGGCAGCTGTTTTAATGCAAAAGCAAACCAGCAATCCCCTCTTTCTTTCACAGCGTGTGTATGTCTGTCTCTTTCCCTCCCTTCCCTCCCTTCTGTTTCTCCCCCGCTGTAAATTTCACTCATGTGTGTGTCTGTCTGTCTCTTTCCCTCCCTTCAATCCCTTCTGTTTTCTCTTCTGCACCCCCCCCCCGGTAAACTTCACTTGTTTTCTCCATGTGGTTTTCTCCCCCCCCCCCCCCCCCGCCTGAGCCTGCAATCGCTCAGGCAAGGGCTTTCTTTAGCCCAAACGAGTGCCTGACAGGTGCTCTGTAGTCAGCTAAAATGATTAAAAGCAGCTGCTTTCACTCTTCTCACCATTTTAGCGGGGCTCTCTCTCCCTCCTAATAATGCTGCCTTCGATGATAATTGCTCAGCTTGTGCACTTACGTGAATGGAGGAAGCTGAATCTGACAGCTACAGGGCTGCAAGGAGTGGGTTGCTTTTAGTTCTGCTTGTAAGCGTCTCCATATTCCCAGGAAAATCCGCAGTTTCCCCCTAAGTTGGATGTAGTCTTGTTTAAACGGGGGGCTTTCTGCCACAGATTTTCCTCCTTTACACCTGATGTAGTCCAAAGTAAAGCTGTGTATGGAGACACGCCAAGGCAAAACAAGCTTAAATCCGTAGTATTTTTGGCAAGAAGATGCACCCAAAAATTAAAATTAAAACAGACAAAAAACACTTCCAAGTGGAAGCTTCACAAACTGTGAAGCATCTAGAATTTTATTATGATTGCATTACACCAGAAGCACAACTGATGAATCTCCTTTGTATTACTCCACATTTTACAAAATTCACAAAAAGGAAACATCTAGTGTAAAGGAGGATTTGCAATGCCACCTCCAGGCAAGCACGGCTGGGTGCTATGGCATTCTCGCTGTACCTGAAATCTCATATTATGGAAACTCCTTACCTTGGTTATCTACTGCATGTTTATTTGTTAGGCCACTCATCTGGAAATATATGGTGGCAGGAAAGAAGGGGAGGAATGCCACTGGGCATTACTATAAGTGTAATGATGGGCAGGGGGAGAAGGGCACTGAAGGCAAAAGAACTAGTTCAGGAAGAGGAGTCTTAGATGTGTAGAAGTTATCACTCCTTTTGTTCTGCCTTCCAACCAGCAGGATGTTGGGATGCCTGTCAAATGTTGTCCTCTAGGGATGGAGGGAGGACAAAATTTTCACTATGTTTTAGGCTGTTTTGTGGGTTTTATGACCTGCCCTGGACCGTCAGGTAAGAGCGGGAAATCCATCCATCCATCCATCCATCCATCCATCCATCCATCCATCCATCCATCCATCCATCCATCCATCCATCCATCCATCCATCCACATATACATACATAATTCTTACCCACTGCCCTAGTGGTGCCATTTTTGAAAGCCAGGTCAGTCCAGAGTGAAATATTATTTATGCATAAGCTGATTCTGGAGGACGGGGGCTGATCTGGCTTGCATCACTGAAAAACATTGGTAAATGAACTTACTCAGGTTTGCCCTCTTAGTTACTCAGTGCACCACTGTTCAAAAACAGCCCTCAAAAGGGCTGCTGCAGAGAAGGCCTTCTCACATATCCTTGCACTTTTAATGACTGATAGAGGCGACATTACCAAAAGGACCTCTCCCACAGCCTTTTGAAACGATGATGATGATGATGATGATGATGAACAACTTCACAGTGTTTCCTAAGACGTTTTCACACTTTACTTCCCACCCGCTGGACAGGAAAGGAGCACGATGACCCAACATTGACTTGCACTTGCACTTGTGAGTGCTAGGTAACAATAGCCTAAGCCCTGTAAAATTGGTCACTCATGAGAAACCAATCCCAGGGCTGGTCCTCTTCTGGGTGCCACCATTTTGGTTATGGCGCCTTCCGCAACTGTGCATGCGTCAGTGCCGCCTCCCTGATGACGATGATGCTCTGCACGTGTGCAGTCACATCTATGGTCATCCGAGTTGCCAGAACACTTGCACGCCACCTCAAGCGACCCCGGAGCACCAGAAGAGTTGTGCATGGCTGCTGCCCATATGCTCCAAGTAAGCTTAGGGTTGTTAACAATCAACAATTAGTGAACTTCTGGGAAGGGAAGGCATGCTTGGAAACTGCAGCAGCCTCCTCCAAGTGCAGATGCCCTTCCCCAGAAGTTCACTAATTGTTGATTACCAGCCTAAGTGTGAAAAGGCCTTTCTCTACTTAGAGCTTTAATCCAGAATCAAGAGCCAAAATATTCTCTTCTGGGCCTTACTGATCCCCATGTTAGTGTGGATCTGTGAGGCCCTGCCTCACCCCAACTCACTTGTTTGCACTTAGCAGCACATGATTGAGATGCAACTAGTGAAGAACCCCTTTTGGTTGCACCCCAAAACATTTCACCAAAATAAGTCCAGCAGAGGCTCTGGGGCTGGGAACCTTTGCCCCTAGCCCTTGGAGTGCTCAGAACCCAGCCTTGAAGCTCAAGCAAGCTTTGAGGCTGTGATAGGACAGTCATACAGACAGCACTGTTCCAGATCATACCTTTCCATGCTCCATACCAGTGGGCCTGGCTGGTCCAGACATGTAGCTTTGGATCATGCAGAGGTAATTTTGCTGCCGCTTCCTCTTCATCTCACTGATCAGGCTGTTTTTAACTGCATGATTCTACATTCCATGTACCAATATAACAGAGAGCCCATCTTAGTAAAACCACTATACCATAGTCCAGTGACAATGGCAAAACACTAACCAGACACCTTTCATGTTTTCTACAGGCACTTCTAGAAGCAAACGTATGAGTGGAGAGGGCATCTTACATAATTCAGTATGTAAAATACAATAAAAAAATTATTGTAAAGGCAATTCATTTATCACATTTCAACATGGAAAACGTATTCCCATTTTTTCTCACATGTCTCAAGGCAAAAGACTAAAGACAAGTTATGCTGCAAAAATGTACATTATGAATTAATAATTACCAATTTTGGGAAATGGGATTAATTTTTTTAAAAAAATACATCTCCGTGTCCATACATCTGGCAAGTGTGAATAACCATTAAAAGCACGCTACAGATGGTATGAGTTGCATCTAGTTTCAAGTTTAGTTAAACAAAATAAAATTGAGTAGAAATTACATATGTACAAAAAAATTGCACTCACTCCATTGTTGATCATAAACCAATCAGAGGCAAGTTCTGCACATCCATGTTAAATCATTCCAAAAGAGCAGTGAGACTGCAGCAATGTCATGCCACCATGAACTGGGAGTGCGATGGATACATGCCACAGCACCTATCTTGTGCCAGTCCATTCCCAAGTGCAAAATCTGGACCCAGAAGTACTCCTTTTGCAGAGCTGGTTTGCTCTTGTAGGCACTGTGCAGAAGGCCAGTCGCTGTTGGAGTAATGCAACCAATTCCTGTTGCCAGGTATTGTTATGCAAAGTATTGAAAACTGTCTATTTTCAGAGCCATTTCTAGCACTTTACATAATGGCTCCTCTTAGGCTGGGGTCACACCTACGGTTTAATGCAGCTTCAGTTCACCTTCCGGGTGAGAAAACACCTCAGCAAAGTGACCAGTAATTTTCTTTCCACATTATTTATCCCAAAAGATGAATTTTCTGGTTATTTAACACTGAAAGAAAGCAGCTTGTCTCTTTGTTGATGTATTTTCTTACTCTGAAAGTGGACCGAAGCTGGTTAAACCTTAAGTGCAACCACAGCCTTGGAAACTTCAATACCAGGGAACCTTTGTTCACCAGCTTTGCAAACTGCAGAGGCCAAACATGTGGCACTTCTTTCCACTCACGGGCCAAAGCAAGTGCTCTGGTCTAAGAGCAAATTGTTTCCATTTTTCAGGTCTTGCCAGAGTAGCAACAGCTTAAAACCTAAACACAAGATGATTAGGTATCTGGCTACCACTTCAAAATGTGGGCTGAGCAGTCACTGCAGAGAAGACCTTAGAGAAGACTATAGATGCAAAAGGAAGGGGCAGCGTATTCATTTTTAATAACAATAGTATAAACTCAGACCTGGGAAGTTTCTGTGCTTGGCCTTATTCTGGAATATAGGGACTTAGTATCTGCATGCTAGCAGACCACTATGCCAAGATATATTGCAGAATAAGGTCAAGTGCAAAAAAAGCCCTTGCTTGTAACCACTAATCAACTGAAAGGTGCAATCTGTATTTAATGCTCTCTTCAATACAATTGCATTGCCTTTATGAATGTTTTGTCCATAAGAATTGTGGGCTGAATTCATACTTTGCATGCTGATTGCTGGAACAGTCTTGTTCCTGCCCAGCAGCCCCTAGCAATGCAAATGATATGCTGTCCTCTTCCATTCCCAGAAAGACGTCCTGGTGTCGTATGCCCTGCCTGCCACAAGCCACAACTGATTAAGTGTCCAGAGGCAAGTCCAAACTGACAACCGTCACAACACCTGGAAGTGTTGCAAATGCACTCTCCTGAATCATTCCCGATGCCGGGGAAATGGCTGCAGAGAATGCTTTCCAGCAATCTTCCTGGAACTGTCATGGAAATAAGTGCAAAAAGGTCCCAAGTGACCTTCTACATGTCAGGCCAGATCCCACCTAGAAGACCAGATTGATTTATTTTGGTTAATTATTTTCATTACCACTTTACTAGCATCATTCAGTATTGGCTAAACAGACAAATACTTGTTTGGGGGAAAACACTATTTTTTGCATGATTAAGAATTAGAAATCATCAGGGAAATAATGCATGGAGGGCAGAAAAGTTCTGAGAAACTTTTTAAATTTATTATTTTAAAATGTAATAATAGTACACAATGTATGTGGTATAGGTTTTTCCAAATCACCTTGCTGGAAATACACACAGCATTTACCTTTATGCCAGTTTTGTACAGATCCATCATTTTTACCAAGTTCTACTATTGAAAAATATGTATTTAAAACTGTTTTATGGCATTCTTTCCCATTTATGTTTTTCAATACTGTGCAGTGAAGCATTACAAAATTGCAGGACAAACTGGCAGACTGCATCATTTATCAAAGAAAAGGGACATTAAGTCCTTTTTAACGGAGATATAAATATTATATTATTTTAAAAATATGCATAGGAGTGTACTGCTTTGGGTACATTAAATTCATAGATTCATGTATAGCAGAAGAAAAAAAGATTATTCAAGGTAAAAGCCTAAGGGCCAAGATGGAAAAATAAAGTTATAATTAATGCCATTATGGCCATTTTCTTCTTCATGTCTATCAACCACAACTCTCAAATAACTAAATTTAAGTGTAATACACACAATTTATTAGAGAAAACAGAAGAATATTTGTATTGTATTTGTATTTGTATTAAACATCAATGCTGAAGTAGTTCAAGGTGAGAAAGTATCCTGGACATGAACATGGATGACTTGGTAACTTGGAAAATGAGCTGGGAACATACAACTCCTTGGATGCTACCTCTCTAAGCAGAATAGTCAAAAGTCAAATGAGATGGATGTTATGGGTGTTTTTCCACTGTCACTAGAAATACCCATTAAGTACTTAATGGGTACTTCTAGTGACAGTGGAAAAACACCCTGTGTCTCCATTAGACAGCAAAGGCAGCTGAGGGTCAGCCAGCATCTGACAAACCTTCTGATCTTCTCTCCTCAACAGACACCCTGTGAGGTAGGTGGGGCTGTGAGAGCTCAGAAAGAGAGCTGTGATTAGCCCAAGGTCACCCAGCTGGCTTTGTGGAGGAGTGCAGACTCAAACTGGGAGACTACCAGTTAAGAGTCTGACATTATAACCATGAGGCCTCACATCTGCCTCACATCTAATGACTTCTCCATAGTAGAAGGGGTCCAACATAATTCAAAGTGACACACAGCAACCCTATATAATCCTTTCTAACGAGGCATTTTCAGATATAACATCTTCAACAGCCCTTTGGAATGCATAAAATGCTCATTTGCAGTGTGTGTCATTGTAATCACTCACACTGTACTATAACCCAAAATGATTACAATGACTCACATAGATAGCTCCATAACCAAATTTAATGTTAAGGATAGGATTCTATTTTTCCTATTATTCACTGAGATTTTACTGCTATACAGTACACTGTTTTAATACCTATGTGAATAGCTCCATAATCACATTTGGCATTAAAGCATGGATTCCATTTATTCTATTATCCATTGAGATTTTACTGCTGTACATTTTTATAATACCTATGAGGAAAGCAGTATATATGCAGATACTTTGCAACTAAGTATGAAGTTAGCTTAAGGTGACTCATATTATTACAGTCTAGTAATGCAGTCTAGTTTCACCTACTACAACAGCAGCTACCTGTAGTTTTATATGATGAACAACAGACACTGAACGCAAGACTCTTGTTCATACTGAGCCTATATTCTAACACTGTCTTAAAGCTTTCACTTAAGTCCAGCTTTGCTCCCCAATACAAGAAGATACAAGTTAGCAATCAAAAGTGTAAAACTCAGTGAGAACTAAGCTGTGTCCACATGACCATGGAGAAGGGTGTCTCTATAACAGGAGGACAGGACCCACTGTTGAGGTTGAAGCTGGACCCTTCCACCCTCGGAGATTTTGAAAGTGCCGAATCAAAGTTCTCTGGGTTCAAAAGGTGATTCTGCACTAGCTGAAATCCTGGATCAGCAGCACAGGGATCAGAAGCTTCTCTTTTGCATATTGGTGTAGTTTAAGGAAAGACCCAAAGTCTCTACTTGGTGCAGTTTAGCACTGGACTGAAAACGGTCCAGAAAGTCAACCATTTTCCATCTGGCATGAGAACATTCCCAGTGGAAACTGCCTAAAAGAAGTTGCTCCCACCGCTACCATCCCTCTACAAAGTGGTGTTGGGAGCAGCTGAAGCCAAACATGCCTTTGAAGTGTTTTTTTATTGCACTCTGTATGAAGGACAACTCCAAGGGAACATTTCATGCCTTGGGAACTACATGGTCCAAGCAGCACTCTATGAACCTCCAATATCAATGGTGTAGATGTAGCTTTAAATCACCAAGTGACAAAATGTGTATTGTGTAATAATATTAAAGTAAAAGTTATTGTTACTACAGATGTATTTGGCTGCTAGAGTGATACAGACTACTTAGTATGCAGCAAAGTATGCACAGCTCTGTCTACTTAGAAAAGTCCAGATTTGCTTGCAATTATAAGTATACTGGACTTCACTGAGCTAGTGATGGATCCCATGAACGGCCACCAGTGTTACATATCTCAGTCACCATGCATTAAGCTGTGAAATCACAGTGCTAGGACACTGGAATATCTGTGTTCACTGGAATCAGTTGATGAATGAAGGCAATATTTTGATTCTGAGAAAAGAATTATTACATGCATCAGTTTCAAACATTTTCTGAGGAGCCAATGCAAAGAAAATGCTCATGAACTTCAGTTGCACACAAAGATTGGTGTGTCTTGGTAACCATCAAACTCCCTTGAGGATTTTTTTAAAGGCCAATTAACTAACAAACTATGAATATTCTAAAATATTAATATGCAAGAATAATTAAATATCTCTTTAATAACATATTCTTTTGAGATGCTAGCTATTGGAGAGGCTACTCCACTGGCATTGTTGTTTAGAGTAGCAAATGCCAAAAGATCACTACAAGTACTGACAGCATATTGATACCAAAAGTACTAACAGTTTTCTTCACCCCACTCTATGTGGTTAATATGAGATCTTTAGTATCTATGGGCCAGTTCCCGTTAGGACTTTTTTGAGTGTTCAAAATAGTTTCAAAACACTCTGTCCGCATTGAAAAGTGGCTTTTTGCATTAAAAAGAGGAGTAAAACTGATAAAACAAATTAAATAAAGCACCCCTTTAAACAACTCTCGCACCTTTAGCAGCCAGGTAACGTAGTAGCATGCCTGTGGCTACCTGCACTTCAAGTGCTAGAAAAGGCCCCTACACAGGCCAGCAGCCCTTAAAGTGTAAGTGGCCAAGCCAGCCCCATCTGGACAGGGAAGCTCTTCTTAAAGACATGATACAGTTTGCAACCTTTTCTTTTTGATCTTTTTTTGGGGAGTGTCCAATCTTTTGGTGTCTCTGGGCCACACTGGGAAAAGAAGAGTTGTCTTGGTCCACACCTGAAATACGCAAAAACTAATGAAACCAATGAGCAAAAAATAAAAAAAAAACCAGTCCGCGCATAATTTCATAATGTTTAAGTACATTTACAATTTTGTGCTGGGCTGCATTCGTAGCCATCCTGGCCCGAATGTGGCCCACGGGCCACAAGTTGAACACCCCTGCTTTGCATCAACTGGACTCCACTGCACTTCCCCCTACTTTTATGTTGACATCTTCTCAGGTATACAGAAAATTAATCATTTAGCCACAATTAAAATATTTTGGTACATTTTGGTATATGTACATTTTGCTGGATTGTCTATTGTACTGAGTATTTTTATCACTTGTTTTTCTCTCCCCACCTTTCCCTGAGCAAAACTTCTCAACTCTTTGACCATTAAAAACTACATTTTAAAAACCCTCTGTAGTTATCAAGGGTCTCCCCGAGTATGTACAAAATGCCATTCAAGTTTCTTAACAGTACTATCTCCCTTAAATAGTAAAATAAAATAAAATGTTAAAAACCATGAGGAATCATTGGTAAGCAAACAAGATAATTTAACCTACCCTTGTCTGGCATTCTCTTTAAAAGTTACCCTTACAATTTTCTAGGTCTGCAATATCACAGATACAACTCCAGGAATGGGAAAGATATGCAGGTACATGTAAAACTTCCAGAAATGTTTTCCTTTAAACAAATATTTTCCTATTTTCCATGAAACTGTGAATAAATTGACATTCAGTCTTGTCCTTATGCTACACTTTCAATAGTCCCAAGCTAACCCAACAGATATGAACAACTTTCTAAAGAAGAGTTTCCCTCTCTATTCTATGTGATGCATACATTTGATTTGACAACATTAGAAAAATGAGTGAATCTAGAGCAGTCAACGTGCAATAGGGCAAGTGGTCAATAGGCACAAAGAAGCTGAAGGGCTTTTTCCTTCCTGTTAACGGTGTTGAACTTTTATTTGTTTCTAGTGAAGCATAAAGAGATTGTCAGAGCCATCTAACTAGGGCCTTGAATGCCTGGAAAGGGGAAATGCCTATGATGGGAAGCTACAGAATTCATGGGCATTTATACAAATGAGAGATGATAAGCTCACTAAATGGTTGACAGAACAAAGAACATATGGCAATGTGAACATTTACACTAGTTAAAAAGCCTAATCCGTTAATATTTTCATTGAAGCTCTATTTGACATTCAAATACATTTGTAATAACAGAAATATAGAGATATAAGAGAGTCCAGATTGCCAGCATTTTCAGGAAAAAAACCAACATAATGCCACACTCAGAGTACAATGACCTTGTACTACAATCAATTCTATTGAATAGTAGCCCCAGTTGCAAACTAGTTCTATACAGTCGGTGAACTCATTATGAACTCTGCTCTGAAAATATAACATAAAATGAAAACGCACTATTTGTGCATTATCTAAAAATACAAGATATGTCTATCAGATTTAAGACCCTTATCTTTTAAAAAGTATTTTATTAAACTCCGAAAATCTAATATAAAATAAACTGGGGCTTTACCTTTTTCTTTTTTAAAATTATGTTATATTCAGCGGTGGGCAGAACCCACAGGTGCATCAGCAGTGCCTAGAACAGGTATTTGCTGATTCATCCATATTCTTTGATACTCTGTGGAATGGCAGCCAATCTCACTTTCATTCAATCCAGACTGGTTTGAAGAACACAATACCAAAACTTCAGATAATGACTATCTTATGCTGGTTCAAGGCATTTCCAAGCACACACTGCACCATTAGCAACCATTTATGGGAGGTAGTGAGCTCTCCTTCACTGGAGGTCTTCAAGCAGAGGCTGGGCAAACATTTGTCTGGAATGGCTTAGGAAATCCTGAATTGAGCAAGGAGTTGGACTCGATGATCCTAGAGGTCCCTTCCAACTCTATAATTCCGTGATTCCTGCTTGTTATTATGTTTCTGTTCTAGGTACATTGCTCAAGCTTGTAGCCTGTCTCCAGGGAACTGGCAGGCTAAAAGCTGAATAATGATAATGAAGTAGTTGTTGAAAATACAGGGTGTGATCACATGGAGCATATTTTGAGCAACCAATTTGCAAAGAATTGTCCCTGCTTAGGTACATTTAAAAGACTATAGCATTCTTAGTGCCTAAAACCCACCCTGTGTGATTGCAGCCTTAGCCTCTTCCTTCCATGCTCATCACTGATTGGCCAGAGCCGGCCCAGGATTCCTTGTTGTCTCTGATTTGCCAGCCAGTGAGACATCAGCCTTTTCCAGGCTGCTAGTGGCTAAGGGAGTCTATCTCAAGTGGAGACTCACCCCGAGGGTTATTATTTTCCATTTAGGAAAAGGGGAAATAATCAGAGGCTTGGAGATACAGTAAGTGTAGACATTAAAAATGCAATTGATGATGCGCCAGATTTTGAAAGACCATTCATACTGATCACGGATACATCTGACACAGGTTTAGGAACCATCTTAAGCCAGACAGGAAGGGATCAGCAACCCCATCCTGTAGTAATTATCAGCAAAAAGCTTATAGCGGCGGAAGCAAAGTTGTTGGTTGTGGAGCAAGAATGCCTAGTGATTGTTCGGGCAGTGAACAAGCTACGTCCGTACTTGTAGGGATGAGACTTTACACTGTGCACAGACCATGCACCTTTGCAGTGGCTGCAGAAGGTCAACAACAACAACAGCCAATTGCTACATTGGAACCTTGCCTTGCAAGAGTACAACTTCAAGGTCCAGGTAATAAAAGGCAAAGAGAACAAGGTGGAAGATGCATTGTCGAGGATCAACCAGAAAGAACATTCAGAAGGAGAAGAGTTGGAGCAGCGTGAGTGCGGAGATGCAGGGCGACAAGGAGAAAACTACCAAGACTACATTTCTAGAGGAACAGGAGCAGCAATGGCAGTGCAATGCAAACCTCTAAGGACTTAAGTGTTAAAGACTATGTATAAAGTGTTTTAAGCTTCAGGTTCCCAGGGTAGCAAAAAGAAAAAAATGACAAAAGGTTCACTCCTACCTTTTTTCATTTTTTTTTCTTTTTGCTACCCTGAGAACTTGAAACTTACAGCCAGGATTTACTGAAGCCGCCCAAGAGAACTGGTATGGATTTGCCCTAAAGCAGAGCACTAGAGGCAGGGTCATCCATGGAGCACAACACATTAAAGCAGCGGTTCTCAACCTGTAGGTTGGGACCCCTTTGGGGGTTGAACTACCCTTTCAGAGGGATCGTGACGAGTCTCCTGCCGTCCCTCCCTCCCCCCTCCCAGCTGCCCCTCCCCCATGTTTGGGGGTCTCCACAACATGAGGAACTCCATTAAGGGGTCACGGGATTAGGAAGGTTGAGAACCGCTGCATTAAAGGAACGAAGAAGCAGAAGACAGAGACATTGTACACAAGCCAAAATGGAAGGTTGGCAATCACAGGGGCTTGTGGAAACAGGATGTTAATATAAACATAAATAAAATACTACAGTGGCTGAAAGATACGGAAAGGGTTAAAAATATAAAAGCTAGGGAAGAGCAATTTAAATTAACTGGTAGATGGAATAGGACCCTGTGCCAGGTATTGTATATTGATAAAAGATAGCATTAGTGTGTTAGCATGGATGTGGGAAAAAGGTGGACATGTGGACTACTTCTGCTATGTCCTTGTTAATTAATAATATTTTTTTAAACAATGTGTCAAGGTCCAATGTTTTTGGCAGAAAGTCAGGGAGAAAATGAACCACATATTAGATAAAAGGATAAAGCAGATAAGAGAGATGTGTGCAGTTCAGCTATTTCCAGACATGGAGTTAGGAAAAGAGGAAATATACCTGGGGTGATTTTGCACTTCGTATTCTATGGACAGGAAAGGTATGTGATAAACTAACCATGACTAGCATATGCACTTGCAAGGGCTAGTTGGTAACAGTGCACCCCACGCACGATCAAAATCTCACCTGCGTTTGATCACGGGGCTGCTCC
This sequence comes from Aspidoscelis tigris stejnegeri, assembly GCA_023333525.1. Taxonomy (NCBI): domain Eukaryota; kingdom Metazoa; phylum Chordata; class Lepidosauria; order Squamata; family Teiidae; genus Aspidoscelis; species Aspidoscelis tigris. The sequence continues at coordinate 79,831,221 of JALMGA010000002.1, read as the reverse complement.
TCTTCTAGGGGCAGCCATCTTGAGTGTGGCACCTTCCGCGTCTGCATATGTGATGCTGATGCTCTGCACAGTTGCACTTGTGTCAGCGGGTTATTGGAGCTGCCAGTGCGCTTGCGCGGCAGCTTTGGGGACCTCCCCAGCCAACAGAAGTGCAGATGGTCACCGGTTGGACAATAAAGATAGGGGCAATCTCTGGGCAGGCAGGTGGTGTTTCCAGCCTGTAAAGGCCTCCTGACAGTGCAGGTGCACCTGCCCAGAGGTTGCCTAACTGCATATTATGGGATGAAGTATGAATTCAAATATGCAAATGTTTAGAGCAGTACAGACAGTGATAGCTTAGGTATGGAAAGATGCCCTGAAGTGGTAAACGACAAAATGGTATTCACATTTAACAAAATATATGAAGTTTAATTTTTGTAAAGAAAGTCAAGTGATTTTTTTTTTTTCAGGGCAAAAAAGAAATGTCATGTGGAAGAAATCCACATTATCTCCCGCATAGAAGATTTCATTTCTAATGGGGGGAGGGGGGGAAGAAATATTTGTGTTATAAATGGACTGAAATGGTATTGTTTCTATGCATTTGGTTGATAAAATGAATGGATGAATTTGGCAATCACTCTGAATTATTCTCCAGCAGTTTGAAGGAAAGTTTTTTTTCCAGATTTGCTCTGGCTATTAAGAGTAACTGTCTAGCTTTTGAGAGACGTTGACTGTCAAAAGGAAGTGCCCAAACTAGTACCAGCATCATGCCAGACCAGACTTCCTCCTTCAGCCCAATGGCTTGGCACAAAGATGGATGTGCACCAAGACAGGATATGCACTTAAATAATTGAAAATGATTAAACACGAAAGGCACCATCGTGAATCTTACAAAAGTTTCAGCAAATGTTGCACAAACTGCACTAAATCAAGTCAGAATTTGAGGAGCTTTGGAAGCCTTAATTATAAAACTGCATGAACACTGGGGCTGAATCCCCAAAAGACTTATTTGCCTCTCAGAGTTCCCTCTACTGTCACTCTAATCAATCGGACTTTAAAAGTGCCATGCACTTCCGCAATAAGCGTCCGCACGAGGCTCAGCAAAACGCATGTTTTTAACGCACCTTCCATCCCCAAGGAAGCCTGTTTCCTTTCCCCGCATCTTTTTTCCCCCGCCCCCTCTCTTGTTAAAAGGAAAAATAGCCAGATCTTCGTCCCCTGAAATGGCTTCCCATCCCTGCAAAGGCAGATGATCGCTCACTCATTCACTTTCAGCACTTACTTTCACTTAGTTCTCTGTTAGAAAAGGCTTCCCGTCCCTGCAAAGTCAGCGGCTGCAGGCATCGGCAGCGCAATCCTTCACTCATTCACACTTTTAACACTTTCACAGATCACCTGATAAGAATGTTGCAATTCTGAGCAATTCTGGCTCTTTTTACAAAGGAAAGGAAGGGAACCTGCTGCATTTCTGAGATGTGTGAATGCTTTTTTGGCTGTGTGTGCAGGCAAGCAATCACCGCCCCTTTTGCCATGGAGTGTCCCCAAGTTAAATGTTGCGAGGAAAACCCACGACTTCCAAATAGAGCCCTGAAAGTCTTCTTTAAAGGGCATGTATTTTGTCACGCATTTTCCTCATTTTGTAGTGTTGGAAGCACCTTGAGAAGCCTGGCAAGGGGGGGCGCTCAGAGGCAAAAGAGGAGTTCCAGCAGACTTTAAATTGCTTGGGGATGCACCCTGGGTGCAGTTGGTACAGTAATTATTGAGAATTGTTAAATACAAATAGGTTCCAAATTTGTTTTGCATTAAAAAAAAATTCTAATCTGTTATTCCTATTTAAAAAGAAAAATTACAAATACCAAGTCTTGTAAACAAAAATATGTGCTCACTAAAACATATTGCCATAACTTTAACAAAATAAGGCAGTTTGAGAACATAACTTTTTTATCATTTAACTGTTTTGCTTATTTCTTAGTTGCAGAGAGAATCTCTCAGACTTTCACATTCTCATATATAGGATTATAGATTTGTTCACAGTTTCATTTGGGCACTTCTGAATTATGCTGGTTTGAGAAAAATGTATTTTTATACTTAAATAAATCATAGCCATCTTGCCTGTGGGGAGAGGAAGAGAGAAGGAAACTGGGTGAGCACCTTCCATCAAGCTCCCAGCATTGGCCCCTCCCTCCCAACTGTCACCACAAAGGCTAGCAAGGAGCCATCTTGCTTGTGGGAAATAGAGGAGAAAAAGAAAACAAAAGTATTTTACCATTGCAAGGACACTGTTGCTGCCAGAGTGTCCCTGTTCCCTCCCACACCATTTTCCTTTTGGATCTTGTCTCTTTAGATTGTAAGCCTAAGGGCAGGGACCTGTCTAAGATTAATATAATATTGTAACCCGCCCTGAGACGTTTGGGTATAGGGCGGGATAGAAATACAAATAAATAAGTAAGTAAATAAATAAATATCCATTAGAACAGCTTATTGGGGGACGGGGGGGGGGGGGTCAACAAGTCCAAGCTTTCATTAATTGATTTTAATCATCCCATTTATCTAATAAATAAGAAAGTAACTGAGTGTACCACTAAGCTATTTGTAAAGCAACATTGTTGCTCAGTGCCTCTAGGAATATAACATGGCATGTTGGTGACTAACCGGGTAAACAACCTATATAATATGTTACAGCTTGTCCAGTAACTGATGTCACCTATACCTTGTTACTATTTACTAAAACCACAAAACATTCTCTTTTTTTCCCTTTATGTACAAATATAAGAGGTAGAGGTCATGTCACATATGGCTGTGTCTCTATGTATCTGTGTGGTTACTTGGAAGGAGGACCTGTGAGAGTGATGCTCACCTAGCATCCGGTGGGGAGGGCAAGAATTCATGTTCTCCATCCATGCACCTTGCCTACTGCTTCACAAAGCACCCAGGTTAACAGACATGCAGACCAGGAAGCATCTGGTGATGTCGGGAAAGAGGGCTTCCATGGATTGAAGTATCTCCCTCCACAACAACAGAGTCAAGGTCTACATCTCCAGAACAGTATATTTCTACATAACATAGTTTCTTATACTATTAATCCAGGCACATACTGGTTCTAGTAGTTTTAGGGTGTTTTTCCACTGTCACTAGACGTACCCATTAAGTACCCATTAATGGGTACTAAATGGCATTTTTGTACCCATTAATGGGTACTTAATGGGTACTTCTAGTGACAGTGGGAAAACACCCTTAGTATCTTTCCATAAATATTATGTTTAATTCATTAGTCAAGTCAATTTCTCTGATGCAAGGTGTATTCTATGAATCAGTTTCAAGAAGATTTTCTTTATACAAAGAATGTCATAAACCCTATTTGAGTTGCTGTCCTGTACTAACGCTGTGTAATGTACAGAACTCAAACCAATTTATTTATTTCCATCTTCAACTGTGAAAAGTCCACAAACAAAACGGATAGAAATGAAAAGGTGTGAGCAGTCAGACCTGAAGAAGGACTGAAAAAGGTTTAAAGTGAAGGTGTGACCATGGACAATGTGTACAATCTCACCATTAATGGCAGTATATGAATAGAAGATTTTGTTTCACAAGTGCTCTCCTATTAGTAGGCTATGAGGACATTGTGGTGGGTATTAGCATATTATAGTCTCAGGTTACAAAAAACATGGTTCATGCATATTTTTCATACCAAGATTTATTAGTAGCAGAACACAGATATCTATTCTTTTAACTTGAATGTCTATTCTTTAACTTATAACACAAATATCCATTCTTTTAAGTTATTTCCATAATTAAGGCTGCCATGCTGGCAGAGGAGCATCCAAATGTCCCTCCAACTCACTCTTTGCTTAAATAAACACCCTACCACTTTTGGAAGAAGGAGCAAGAGATTGTCACACCTGGCATCAGGTCATATGTCCATTCCTTCTCTCGATGGTGGACAATGACTTTATTATCCAGCATTCAGTAGCTGCAGTGATGGAACAGAACAGACAATAACTTTCTCCATGCCTGTATAAATTAGGAGACCTTCAAATATAGACTTGTACAGTTTTTCATCTGTAAAGCCTATGTGAAGGACCTTGATTATAGAAAAGCCAATACTATATAATTAGGCCATCCAACACATCACGTGGCCCAGAGCCCACCCTATTACATTACATTACCACTAGCAGTTCTTGTCATCCAGTACAAGGCAAAGTAATTCCACAAGCATATTAATAATGACAGAAAATGTCTTCTTCAGGAGTATGAATCATATGAGAGAAAACTGTCAGGGACATGACATGACAAACAAAGGGACGGGATTGGCAGGGGCAGATATGCAGTAGACAAGACTGTCTAATTCAGAACGGTGTTTTGTCAGTTATGAAGACATTAGAAGAAAACACTGTGACTGAAAATCTTACAGCAAACAAAAAAGATGAGGTGTCAAATAAATGACATCTAGGAAGCAGAGTGACAAGGCACAAAGATCAATCTGTTTATTGCTTTGACTGTATGCCATAACAAACATCAAAAGAAATGAGGAAGGATTGTCTCCTTTGCTTTTAATTTATGCATTTGATTTCTCTGATTATATTCAAATTAAAGTTAGCTTTATATTTCTAAACTGAAATGCTGCTAGATCATTTTCATCATTAATTACTGGGTGGCATCAATTATATATTAGGAGCATTGTTTTTGTTTTCCCAAGTGCTGGAAAGATATTAAGTTTTCAGAACAATATTCCATCCCATAGCATTTATTCAGCCAATTAAACAGACAGAGAAGAATAACTGCAAACAGGGAAAAAGACCTGCAAGTTAGTCTATTAACGAGAGATAGTGAAACAGTATGCATACCTTGATAAACTATGTATAGGGAAGGTACTCCTGTACTTGAATTAGATCAAGATTAAGGAGCTTCTTAATCCAGATCGCAGACCCCCCCCCATCCACACATTAATGTGGATCAAGGAGGCCTACCTGCCTACCCCGATTAGTTTGGGTCCATCTGTACAAGATGGGCCCAGATCTGCATTAAAGAGGTCCTTAATCCAGATCTATCATAGAGCCATTCCAAACAAACCATTCTAGGTCATGGGAAGGTCCAAGGGTCAGGAACTGATCCAGCCAAGCCCCTACGCAATCTGGACCAACTGATCCAGACCCACTGTTCCAGATTAAGTAAAGGTAAGTGCAGAAAAGGCTTTAGCCAAATTCCTCAGTCCTGCAATTAGGACTGTGAAGCACATATTATTTACCCAGGTGTAAATCATCTATTATTGGTATTTACGCCTCACTTTCTTCTAAAAAACTTTTTCAGTGGATGAGATAGCTGACAATGATAACTAGTCCATGGTGAACCAATGACCTTCAATATCTTTTTCAGCTATGGTCCCTAGCTAACTGAAACCCAAGCGTCTTATCTATTTCATTTATTTGTTTGTCCATTCTTTTCTTTCTTCCTTTGTGAGTAGTGTGGGAAGCAGATATTTTGGCACACTGAAACTCTACGTTTCAACGATTTCATACCATGCTTTGCAGATTATCACACATTTCTTGACTTGTGCACTAACTGCTTCATACCCTGACATTGCCAACTGCACGTTGCCTTGTGATATTTTGTTTGTAGGAGTGCATACATTTTTCATTGCATAATCTAATGTCATTGCTGATCATCTTGTGTTCCTCAGTAAATAACTCTTTTATTTTCCATTCAAACATGTCTCCAATGTTATCTTTTTTTTTACTACAGTGAAGTTTTCAACACACCCCTTGGTTTAGGATCCTTCTCTTGCAATCCTGTAAAGTTGGACAATCCAAAATATGAATAATTTTGTTTCTCTCTTAGCCCAGAGAAGAATACAATGAAATAATTTTTTGACATTGGAAATAACGGATTGTTTAAGAAACTATAAAAACTAAGCACAGTCCTTCTGTATTCTCTTAGGCCCTGGTACTAAGGCTTGCTGTCCACACACTAGTGCACCCTATGGCAGGCCCTGACCTTTGTCATACTTAATCTGCACTGGATGAAGTATGGACCAGGATAGAGAACCCAAAATGTTACCCTAGGGCCAGTATATCACATGATGGAAGCATATGGGCAATGCATCCCCATGGCCCACTATACCACATGCAGTCCTTTCCTGTGATGCTCTGCCAGAAGTGGGTACTAGAGATGTGCAAGAATATTCAAAATATTCATTATTTGATCAAATTTGGCCAAATTTGGCCATCTGAATTCGAATTGAATGTCCAGACATTCATTTTTTAATATTCAAATGAATACGAATATTTTAAATCATTTGTTTGAATAATTCAGACATTTGTATACGTACAAATACATATGTATTACATATGTATCCATACACATCGTACTCGTATCCATACGCATCTGTATGGATACGTACAGGATAAAAATGGGATTGTATGGATGCGTACGGATACATGCACATGTTGACATTTGTATCATCAAATTTGTATGACATATTTGTACATATACATACAAATCTATTCAAATTGGTTCAAATTTTAATACATTCATTTTTTCTCTATTTGTACAAATTTGGACATTCAAATATTTGATTCAAAATGATTCGAATTTCGTACAAACCCCTAGTGGTTACACCTCACAAACAGCCAGGGCAGAAACTATGAGTGCTGGGAATGAAAGCTCTTGACCTTTGGAGGCTCAGTGCTACCCCCTAGGGCTTTATGGAGGCAGTAGGGCAGGTTGTCCAAATGCAGACAGCCCTGCTCTGCTCCAGCAGCAACCCATTCCAGCTCAGAACAGGTTGCTTCTTCCAGTTTGTTCTAGTTCCAGTTCCAGTTCCAGAACAAATAAATATTGTTAGAATCTATAGAATCCCTGGCTAAGACTGAGCTTTTAGTTAAGCTGGGGAATGAGCAAACTAAGAAACATATGCTTGATCGTAAGCAATTAATTGCAGTGAAAGCAATTTTTAACTATGAAGTTCTGGGTAGTTTCTGAACTTGCCTAGTTCAAAAAAATTAAAGATAAATCATTTGATGAGCAACCCTTGCTATTGCCAGACTGAAGACTTCACTGCCGAATTTAGTGGGGATGGGATTATCCCTGGCAATCAGATGTTTGGCATGAAAATGTGCCTGTTATCTACTACAGAATTCTCTCCTGGTAGCTCAAATCAGACCCATTTAATAATTCATTAGCTGTAGCCAACTCTGATATCTCACTAAAATATTACGCAGAAAAAAGAACCTGGAAATTAACACTTCACTTAATATTTCTCCTTATGTTTTCATCCCAAATTTACTAGAAGTGGAAATCAAAGCTTCAAATGATACCCCAGACCTATAATTTAGAAATGTTTGTATTAATGAAATCAGACTAGCATCAACTTACGGTCGTAATCACATGCGTCAAGATTGCCCTTTTAATTCTTGGCTGTTGATATCAATTCGTTTTACATTAGATTTCTATTAGGTACACTGCACTCATTATCCTTAATGATATTTTTCCTTTAACATAATGGGCTGAAATGGTGTCATCAATAATGCCTAGAATAGTGTGAGTTCAATTAATCTTACTAGACTTTCACCTCTAAAATACAGTGAAATTATTTCCCACATTTAATTTGCAGTGACCCTGATAAAACACGATACAAGTCAAGATAATGCTAAGAAAAACTGATAGGGGATTTGATTCTGAAGAACAGACATAATTATTCAAGTGAACGGGGGGGGGGGTGTCTGTCATCTTGACACAGCCTTTCATACTGGCCAAGGAGAAAGCTCTAGGTCTCCTAAAACAATGGTATCAGGTCAGGTACCATGATGGACAAGATGAAGATACTTTCTGTCACAATGGCAGCTACCTGGAAATAGGATCAGCTGCGCTCCTCTCTACTGTGTCTGTCAGGTAGATGTTATGCAAGTATCAAAGGCACAGCTACCACCCAACTAGAGTAACCAGCCGAGTCCTGCTGTGCACAGCAGTAGATTCTGCAAAATTTACAGGTGCTAGTGAAAGACAAACAGCTTTCCTGCAATTTCGGTCATGTTTTCTAAACAGCATCCAGAGTGAGAGGATGTTTTCCACTGCCAGTAACACTGTAACACACATTATCACACCATTAGTCACACCTCTTACTTAGGTATCCTAGTGGTTAGTGATACATGGTCACACCAAATATAGCGATACTCCTGGTAACTAAGCATAATCCACCTTTGCTAAGCTCAACTTCTGCAAAAACCAAACTACTCCCCCAAAACCTGTCAACCTAATCCCATGTCTATTTCTAACATAGAGATCCCAACATATGTAATCCCCTAAGCCATATGGGTTCCCCATAGTTTTATACAAGGGATGCGAATGCGGATCCAGCTCAGTTTCTAATCATGCTGCATGTTACCCAAAATGTTGCCTATGCCACCTCCCCAGCCATCTTTCACTCGGATTCACTGACATCTGCTCATCTATATAAACCAACACATACATACATAGTCTAAATGCACTGAGCACATGCCCAAATAGTAATTAAAAGTGACAGGCCATGGCATTGATAGTGAATCTTGGAAGACACCAATTAATCTTGGTTCCTTGATTATGGGACAGGGTTGGCTTTAGTTAGCCTCATGTACGACCTTCTTCAGGCGAAATACAGAGGGAGTGTAAGTTCCTTGATTCTGCTTGTTCCTTAAGAGACTTTACAGCTGGTATTTTCATATAGTCCCATCTGCAAAACAAGTGATCAAGTGGGACTGGAAAAGACACTGAGCTAACAATACAAATAAAAGTCAACATACTCAGATAGGTGACTTGGCATGACTTCAGATCAAGCAAGACACATATATAAATGCTCCTGTCAAATTCTTTATTTATTTATGACATATTTATCCCACCTTTCTTTCAAAGAGGGCAAAGCAACACACAATATTATGCTCCCCATTCTTCCTCTTTTCTCTCTCACAGCAAGGCCGAAGCACTTATTGATCTCATTTTTTATCTGCAACAGCAACAACCTTGAAATTCAAAGAAGAATCTATAGCTGACTAGATTTGTTAAGTAGACCAAGTAACCAAGCTTTCAACAGAAAACATCCCTTTTGTTATGGCTAGATTTTGTGAATCTAAAAATACTTACTCCATACAAATTTAAACGGGTTAATTATTAAGTTTAATATCTAGTACATACAGATTTAAGCCAAATATATAATCCTGAACAAGCTTCAAAGTAGTTGCATATAAAAACACAAGTTGTGATTTATCATGACAGTAAAGCTTCAGAGGCTGAACAGAGATGCTCGAATTTTGCCAAAAATTCAATTATTTTTTTGATGGACCATATAAAATATCTTCTGTTCAGGAGCTGCTTTTATATTAATGCAACATAATTATTGAGAATACATACATGTGTTACATTATAGGATGAAAGATGAACTATCAGCATAGAGAATCATTTTTCAATTAAAAATCCTCACCATAACCCAGACAACTGTACTGTTTCACAGAGAAGTTTCACAAAGACAGAACCCTGGAATTACTTATCTCTGAGCTAGGTGGCAGAGCTGATGGATGATTTGCAGTTAAGTATTTGGCATCTGTTCTTATTTGGGTTGACGCAGGATATTATTGAGAAAAAAAGCACATTGAGATTAACAACAGGCCCACTGTGCTGGCAGATTCTTAGCATACACCACTGATTTTGAAGGCTAATATAATAGCTGAACTTACATATAATGAACAATAGGTTATAACGTTCTTAAATAAATAACATGCTATGCAATATAACCTAAAAGAAATTATTGCTCATTTGCAAGTCTTCATGTGGACTTCTTTCATTTTTATTTCTTTTAGTGCCAAACTGACACAACTGTTTTCATGTAGATTTTAATTTATTGGTTTGGAAGACTAATGAGGATCCTTGATCTTATACATATTCCGTCTCTGAGTTACACTGTATATTTATTTGAACTTTCTGAATGATTAAAGGAAAGGACCGGTGTGTGTATGTCACCATTTTTTTGGGGGGGAGGGGAAAAAGTGTAAGGGAAACGAAAGAGGTACTCACAGTCTCTCCAGAGACTTTAGTCCAATGAAAGAGTTGTTCTTTAACCATAAGATCTTGTTATTACTCAGTATTCTGAAAAAGAGTTAAAGGGAGAAAATGTTAACAGAACATGGTAGTAATTTTACTGATTAGAAACATGTAATTACAGTCAGTGAGTTCAGTAAAACACTAATCACAGATTGCTCTATTTGCATTTTCCCTTAAAACAGCAAATAAAGACGATCGTTTAGACTAATAGACAATTCAACATGCTCCTGTTTAATAAGCAAACAGTCAAATAATACTATGTGCTGCAGGTCATTATAGAACTCTGAATACAGCTTAAGAAAATGGCACATTTTCTGAATGTTGTATTTTGGAACTTAACCCGGAAATCTGGGAGTCCTCTGGTAGACCCATTTGGGCCTTGTTCCGGTAGATGGGAGGCCTACAGATGTCACACTTCCATGTTCCGGGACTACTGTAGCTGCTTTTGTTCCTACCTGTCAGAGGCATTGTGTATGTGTGTGCAGGGGGGGGGACACACTTAAAAGCTCACGGGAGATTTGCAGCTGCAGGACCATAGGGGGCAGATCAGCACTATGTTGCCCCCCCCAATCTGAATCTAGTAAGTGCAAAAAAGGCCAAAGGTTCATTCAAAGGCAGATGTAGCTCTTTCCTAGTACATTTATGCTTCATATCTTGAGGTATATTCAGTACCTAAGAAAGCAGAACACTTGGCAGACCTTATGTTATTGCTCTGATCAATCAGCGATGGTATCCTAAAAATGAAGGTTTTAAAAGTTGCTTCATTGGAAAAACGTGGAATATAAGAAAACAAGAGGCTCACTGCAGCTTGTTGACATCTCTTGCTCTGACAGGGTCACATGAAGGAGTTAATAAGGGCTAGTTGGAAGCCCTGATCTTTCATAAATCCACAAACCAAGTCAGAGCCAAGTCAGAGATTAAAAGCTTCCTTCTGGGCTCCAGAATGAGAATAACACAAAACAACACCAGCAGATGCCAAACTCACTAATCATTCACTTTAGAGACAATTAATCATAACTTGGTACCACTTTAATAAATTGGCTAGAAGCAATAGCATCTTATCCACAGGGTGAGTGCAAGTGCTACAAGAGAGCAGTCAAGTTTAGCTTATTAGCATAGTTACAGGACAGGCATAAATAAACAGTTCTTCCGTATGCACAAATTGCACACAGAGTTTCAAAGCTCCTTCAGTCTGTAAACACAATAAATGGTTGCCCTTCAAGCAACATTTTCCTACTGTAATTCTTCAGGACATAGTGAGTCAATCCAGCAAAGCATGTGGTCAAAAGCCAAGCATACCATACACGGATATGGCCACCCCAAAGACTCTCATGTGGCATAAAACCAGCACATGCCCAAAAGACTTTCCACTCAACTTAAAAAAGAAAGAAGATAAAATGAGACAAATGGATTATAAATTTACTTGCTGGAAAACCATCTGCGCATAACGGAAGTCACTTTTTACTGAGACGGGAGCATGTGCACATAAATGCAAACCTACCATTTTCAGTCTGTTAAACACTCTAGTAGAGAAAGATAGTAGAAAGTTGTCCCTTCTAACCTAGGCAGCATAAGAACATAAGAACATAAGAGAAGCCTTGCTGGATCAGGCCACAGCCCATCTAGTCCAGCATCCTGTCGCACACAGTGGCCCACCAAATGCTCATGGGCATCTCAAGCAGAGACAAGGACAAACCTTCTCCTGCTCTCGAGTCCCAGCAGATGGCCTTAGAAGTGCCCCAGTTCCTCCCCCCAGTTCCTTAGCATGGGTAAGATCCTCATGGTACTGTTCATGCATTATGAGTGTGCAGGTTTTGCACAATCCTGCACTATCATGGTGTGTAAGGTCCCTGGCCAAGTAAAAGATCTGCACAGACCTATACTTGTCCAACTGCTATCCCACCTGAAATGTTCATTCAAGAACTTGAAAGGAAGAGTGGGAGTAAGTGTTCTACTGTCTCTTCATATCGTACAAGCCAGCTGGGCAAGTAGTTGTCCAATACAGGAATTGGCTTACAGGCCCATTTCTAGCATTCTCAGACCCTCCTCTGGTCATCAACATCACAACTGGGGGATGTTCTCCTGCTATGATGTCCATGACCAGCAACATCAGGTGGTACCTGCACATCATGCCACCATTTTGGGCTTTTCTGCACTTGGCCCATTAGGCACCGTGGGGGCGAGTTCTGAGACAACATCTGAACTTGAAAGAGTCATTTCCTAACCAGAAGTGACACCTTCCATCCAGAAGCTCCCCAAATGGTTACTACATGTGATAGAGATGCACCACGCTGGCGCCTACCTTAACCAGCACCTGAGTTGGTAAAACTCTGGATGCTTCCCTCTGGAGGGCCAGGTGATGCGACGTGCAAGTGTGACTGTGAATGTGAGTGCATGCCCTCGTTGCCCTGGTGACAGTGACAGTACTTGCACACTGGTGTCAGCACCAGTGTTGCAAAATGGTGGTGCCCAGACACCCATCTGCACTGCATTGGGGAGGGTTTACGGTTATTACGATTCGCAAATGTGAACGGTTAGTCCAAGTGTGTACAAGTTTGCACTTTGCTTCCCAGAGATGCTTCAACACAAACATGATTTGCACAGCATTCTTCTTAATGTGCAGAGCCAGCAGCGCACTTGTAGTGGTACAGCTAATAGCACTCACTCTCTTCACTGCCATGCACCTCTTGTCAGCATTAACAGAGGACTTGTTCACACCATCTTTGAACAGAGCAGACCTATCCAAAAACAAGGGATGCTTCTAGCTTTTTCAATGTATGTAAAGTACATCCAGCATATAGAAAACATTCAAAGTGTCCCCTTTTATTTTCAGATATTTTCCTCTGGCCTGCTCAGTAACAAGGCATAACCATTCATCTAGCTTTGCTACCTCCAATGTTGTTGATTAGTTTGAAAACCAGCATCAACTGAGAAAAGGCTTGGCAGTCCAGATGATGAGTACAGACTAGCTTTTACTGCCTCTCAGCGTAAAACAGCATGTCCAAACTATCCTGTTTAAGCCTATGTCAAATTTCTGTCAACAATCTATTCTTTGTCAGATTCTACCAGGGATACTAGCCAGCTCACTGCGACAACTAGCTGGCACTGTAACACCAGGTAGGCAATCAGATTTAACAAAAACAATTTATATTCACTCCAAGATAAAATGTTCAGCTGCTCAGGCAATTCCACGGCCTTGACAAAATTTCTCCTTTACCTGCAGTATAAGCAGTATGCATTATCGTTTTTCACAACTTTTTGAAATCCCACAAAAAAGCATAAGTGTTTAAAGGTTGTCGGAAGAGATGTTAAAAATAGTCAGAAAGCTCATGCTTCAGTTCAGATCCACTACTGCTGCTAAAATATTTTATAAAAGTTTTCATAGCAAGTACTCACATTACTTTCACATGTAAATGAGGCTCATAACAATCCACTGTGGATAGATCATATAAGAAGATGTGACAAGTATTTTACCAATGAAAATTAGGAGAATCTTCTTTAAAAGGGCCATGAGACAGCAAGAAGAAATTGCAGAAGCTTCTTTTCATCCTGCAGTCGGGTCTCGTTCTCACTGCCAGACAGCTAGTAATAATACCAATTCTTTACCTTGTCTGCCAGCAATTTGGGCTATTGTTTCTGTTGCAAAATATTCAGAGGCTAGCAAGGTACTACCCATTTGCCATTGTTATTTTCCTTGTTTGCTTGTATACAGGTATTTTGCAGCAGGAACAATAAGGCAAACAACCAGGAGGCTAGGTAAACAATCCAGTATTATGGGGAAATCAGCATTGTTGCTGGATCTCCCATAATAACAATAATTAGGAAGACTGGATTGATACCCTGGGACTGTGCTGGGAATGCCATAGACATATCTGGCATCCCCAATAAAAGGCCTGGAAGAACTACAGGTTTTTACACACATCTGGAGGCATCGTAAATCATGCACACATGAATATGTATGGGAATTAGAGGTGTGCTTTCCAAATCCCTCCACGGTCTGAAACATTATCCCCAATAAACTGGTAAACTTTGACATTGAGATCTGTCAGTAAACTGGACATGCTTTGGAGATGGTACAGGGGCTGGAACAAAACAAATCATCCCAACATAGATGGCCAAGTTCTGTACCCAGATCAATCTATCCCAGCTTGGGGTTGATTGTTGATTCAGTATTGGGTGGGTATTGGAATATGCCAGGTAAGCATGGGAATATCACCTGTTGTAGTTTTTGGGTTATGTTGTGTTCTATAGTTCTTCTTTGAACATGAGCTTTTAGATATAGCTATAATATCCATCTTCAGAGTCAGAACCCTGAAGAAAGGTATCATAGCTATATCTGAAAGCTCAAGTTCACAGAAGAACTATGGAAAACCCCATAACAACCCACAAATTCCAACAAGTGAGTTTATAACCAGCTGTGAAAGCCTACATTCCACCAAGTATGTAAATGCTTAAATTATCAGGAAAAAATGGATGTACTGAAACACTTGCTGCCACATTTGGCAGAGATATATGACACTTGCAACCTGAAACATCAGTATTTTTATTTTCCCCCCTTGTTTTTATTAAATTAGAAAAAGGCTGCCAGTGAAGGAGAATAAAATTATGTTAAAATATGCTAGCTAGAGATACAATTTTTCAGAGAGAAAAGCCAAGCTTCCAGACAAATGCATGACCGGAGGTGAAACTTTCCCAAATTATACGGAATCTGTTAACCTTGGCATGTATATTTTTTTCTTGCAAAGCAACTGAGGATCTTCTTAAAAAGGTCCATGTGATCAAAAGCACACCATACATTTCTATTTTTAACGGTTTTACTTGGCTGTATCTAAATATCAGGAATAAGAGACAAAAATCCAGAAGCCACATTTAGAATCTAACTGCTCTTTGTAGTTTATTTAATATATAAGAGGCTAAAATAATGGAAATAGTTATTCATGTATTAAGAATATTTTCTGAATAAATCAATACACCATGGTGCACACTTATATCTGAATTTTCCTGTCTGTTAGATTTTTATCTTTTCATAAAATTAAACAGCATTCACTATAGGTTCAATATTTTCCCAAGCCCTTTGCAGCATATACAGCAGAATTGTCTCCCCTGTGAGGTATGCCAGGGACCCTGAGTTAATACATTCAGAAAATTGCTCAAAACACACTTATGTACCATGACCTTTGACTGAAATAAGGACCACCTTCCCCTGCCCAAATTGTTATTATTTTAGTATCTTACTTTAATTTCTTCATTTTATATCCACCTGCGACCTTATGGTCCAGGGCAGAATAAAAATGCAAATAAATACTTTAATTTGGTGCAGTTTGTGTACAATCTTCTGGCTGCATAAGGAGGACTTTGTTTGGTATACAGGACTAACCCTCAAAAAAAAAATGTCTATGGCTCAGAAGTAGAATGACTAGTCCCAACTAGTGGGGAGGTAAATGAATGCTCTATTCTTCCTCTGCACACATTATCCCAGAAAGATAATGTGACTGAATCACAGGTAGATGTACCATCTTGTCTACTTACTTCTGTTCCACTTCATCCTCAATGGGCCAAGTACCATTGTATCACTGGACTCAATTTCATGTTCATGTTCAATTCTTTGTCATTCACCAACATAGATCCTGAATCATTATCTACCCAAAAAAAAGATCCAAGCAATAAAGAGATTTCTTCCTGGCTTTTTGTTTTGGTTTGGTTTGGTTTTTATGATTGCTGCAATTAAGGAAGGCTAGGAGAAAGAAACTGCATTTATACATTCCACAGTCGGAGTTCACGAGCAGAAGGAACATGGAAACATGTGCAAGGGTAATTCTGAGCAAATGCCTTATGAGACAGAGTTTGCCCCTTGCCCAATTTAGATGTCAAGCACTTGCATGGGTGGTAAGTGCTATGTATTACTATATTAATAATAGTTTTCCTTTTAAGATGAAAAACTGAAAAAGCAAATATACAGACTTCATGGACTTTTTAAAAAAGAAATATATTATATTGTTTAATCTACTGTATTATGATATGATTTTGTACCTTGAATGTGGTCTAGGCTCCAGCTCTCTTTTAACTGTTTATATTATCACAGCAATTTTCATAGCCACATGCCAAAGCAATCGTTTCCCCAGGTGTTGAATTTCATGGATATACTTGATTGCAGTTTTCAGGTTCTATGCCATGTTTCTCTGTCGTGACTGATCTATAAACTCAATGTTCAGAACTGAGAATATTTATGCAGTCAAGTTTGCCTTAGTGAAAACAGAAACAATCTGTTTTACTTGAGTTGGTTTGCAGCAGAAAAATATGTTTGTGCTTGACAAATATTGTCAAACAGATAATTGTGTCATTTGTTAAAATTTCAGTTACATTTTTATGAATGCCATTATGAAACAAAAATGTCAGATGTTTGTTGTTTACTGTGATATAGTTATATTAGTCTTTAAGGCATAGGTACCCATTATTTTATTTATTTATTTACGTACCACCCTTTACCAAATGATCCCTGGACATGTTAAAATGAGATTAAAACATATCAAATGATAAAACTTAATTAAAAATACACCCCCTTCCTTCCTACCACCCCCACCCTCCTTCCCTAACAGGACAGCACCCTGAGGAAGCTATTTAAACAGTAAAACCCTGGGTAAAAAGATACGTTTTCACCAGGTGCCAAGAAGTATAAAATGTAGGGACCTGGCAAACCTCAAGAGGGAAGCTGTTGCAGAGCCTAGGGGCCACAACATAAAAGGTGCCCTCCAGATGTTGTTGACTTCCCAGCATGGCCAATGGTCAAAAATAATGAGTGTTGCACTGCAGCAACATCTGTGGATACATTTATGGTTACCACAGAGTGTATCTGCAGAGTCCTAGAAGACAAATTGGCAAAAAAAATGGTAACAGGAAGCTGGGAAAAGCAAATGGTCTGCATTCAAATGTTCAACTCTTTTTTGTGCCTTCACACTGTAAAACATGTTATAGAAAAACTAAGAGTGCACTGCACTCGCCTTTTCCATTTGTGGTGTGGCGATAATACAAACAGCAGACTATCTAAGGTTGTGTCCTTACAACATGGGAAAATCACCTTAATTAATTCCAGTCCCCACTATCCAAATGGACAAGTGCTGCCCTTAGGGTCTGATTAAGGTGCCTTTACAAAAAGTGTTGCAGTTCACGCACATTTTTGAATTCACACAAATTTTTGTTTTCTGAATGCATTTAATAATCTGTCCAGTCTCACTTGTGAAGTAGGAAAGGAAACCATACCGCTGACATGCATAAAAGAAATAGTTTCCTCATATCTAGGTGTACTTTTTTTCTTATCAAAATATTTAATCATATGCCAAAGGCTCAAGATAAACTGTGTTCAAAAATGCAAAATTTACAGAGATTAGTGTAGAAATGGAAGAAACAATGGGTTTTATTACATTTTGGCAAATGGGGAAGTTTGGGAGCATCGACACAGCACAGAACTGCTATTTTGGAGCGGATCAGAGTATGTGGGCCCACCTCCCAATGCCAACAGCTTCTTGCCCCCTGACATTCCAATATAATACTTTCCTCATACCAGACATTAGGGATGTGCATGAATACAATTTTTGGGATGTGAGTCAAATCGAATATCTAAAGATTCAAATCAATTAGAACGTTTAGAATTTGAATGTATTGACATTCGACTCGAATAGAATACATTCAAATCTACCATATATTCCGGCGTATAAGACAATTGGGCATATAAGACGACCCCCAACTTTCCAGTTAAAATGTAGAGTTTGGTATATACTCACCTTATAAGAAGATGACACCCGGCGTATAAGACGACCCACGACTTTTGAGAAGATTTTTCTGGGTTAAAAAGTAGTCTTATACGCCAGAATATACAGTATTTGTACAAATGTTCAATTCATATTTGAAGATATGAATGTCAACAACATTCAAATGTCTGAATGCATCTATACACATCCCGTTTTTATCTCGTATGCATCCCATTTTCATCCCACACATATCCATACAAATGCATATGGATGCAAATAAGATGTGTACAGGTTCATACATATCCATACACATATGAATGTCTGAATAATTCATACAAATGATTCAAAAGATTTGAAAATTCATTTGAATGTTAAATTCAAATTTAGAATTTAAAATGTCCAAATTCAATTGAATACAATTGAATTCTGGATGTTTTGAAGATTTGTGCACATCCCTACCAGACATTCCATTTCTGCCTCCCAGCCTAGCCCTCTGACAGGCCTCATTTCAGACAAAGCCACCTTGGAGACTCTGAGCTTTCAGTTCAGCCTGCTGTATAAGGAAAATGGTACAGCGGACATTATTGGGCCCTGGAGGTCCTCTGCACACTTCTGTGTTCTAGCCTAGGCTAAGCTGGTACACCAATAGATCTTGGTATTGAGTACTGCTGGTAATCCAGATCAGGGCTCCTGATCTGGATGAAGCATACCAGCAGTGGGCAGGACCTCCCATATTCTGCACCAGTGTGCAGAAGGTAGACCCTTAGTGCACTTGGTGGTAAAGAATACAATAAAGAAAGGCCCTTAATTTGTTTGGTGCTGTTCTCTAAAAACTTTCAGACGCGGAGCATCAAATGACAACATATAGTGACAAAAGTGAACATGAATATTATTCATGACAAGTTATATGTTTATATAACTATTATGATTAACCAGTTATTATTCCTTTGTATGACTCTCCAAGATTATTAATATGCTAAATAAATAAATAAATAAAATTATTCTAGCAGCTGAGAAATTTAACTAATTCCTATATTATTGTTGTGTAAGGAGAGGAATTAGTTAAATAATTCCTTCACAGAACTCAAAATCAGTCATTAGGTAGTATCATCATTTTGGCAGTAGGACAGATGTCCTAGTCTGCCCCCCATGTGCCTGGTTTCAAAGAAGATTCAAACTAGGTTTCAAAGTGCCTGGTTTTAAACTAGGATTTTCCTGTAAAGGAATTCTTCAAATCGTAATATATGACAAGTGAGTCCATTGCAATACTATACAATGGCATACAGTCCTGTTGTATAAACCATGAGCCTTTCCACACTTGGCCCGGTAATCACTTTGCGGTGAGCTCCGAGATGCCGGTGCTCACTGTGAGGCAACTACAGCATGCGGCATTGACATAGGGGAACAAAGATAGAGGCACCCAGACACCACCTGCACTTGGATGAGTGTCCAGATGTGTGTGGGGAGGGTGTGTGTGTACTCAGCAGTTGGCAGTGCAAACGCTTATTACACACATGTGCAAGTTCATGCTTTGCTTCCCATGGACAGGAAGCAAAGTGTGAACTTCCCAAAAATGCATCACCAATTTTTTACCTGAATTTCCTCCGCAAGTTTTCAATGACAGTTAATCTTAGCTGTTTTTTGCAGCTTTTGGTACAATTTTTATACAATCCTCAAACCTCAATAAATCTAAACAGATATTACAGTATTTAATTAAAAGTACATAATATAGTACATTCTTACCTGTTACATGCAAGTGGGGGTAAAAATGCTACATTTTCCCCAATTAAATCTACTAAAAATTTGATATAAAAAAAGTAAATTCCTCCAATTCAACTCATTTATTGGCATTTCTAAGGGAATTGTCCTGACTAACTTAGTTCTTTTTTTCTTTCTCACTTTCTCTTTCTCTCTTTCTTTCTGCTACACTTGCCATTTATCAGCTTAAGTACTTAAGCATATTGTTCAATATTTGATGTTCCGTTCATTTTAGACTATCCAAAACCTTAGATATTATACTTCTAAAAACAGTCTTCAGGCCACTTACTTAAATAATAAAAACCAAGCACTGAGCACTTGATCCCATGTGCATCTTGAGAGTGCCTGAATTGTATTTTACCTTACCTAACGCAGAAGAAACAAAGGCTCTTTCCATTAAGAACCCTTGCATTTCTACCACGACTTCACAGTATACTGAGCATTAACTTACCACCTACATGTTTGCTCAATGCTTCCTGAAACATTTGCATGTACACTTACTGTGGCTGGCTAAATTGCTTTTAAAAATAACAAAGTCTGGCAGTAATATCCTCAAGGAATTCCAAAACCTTTGCAGGAAATCAATGTCCTGGAGCTACAATAAACTGAAAATGAAGTTTTGTTAATCTAAGTGTTTCCCCGTTCCTGTGGATGTAATAGGTTTTGCAACTATACTAAAACAATGTCGTCAGCCTAACGTGCCTTACTTTCTGGAACACAATCAAATATCTGCGTAAAATCTAGCCAACTGGCAGTTATTTGCTAGAGAAAAAAAAATCTGTCCCTGGTACAAATTAGCTTTCTTTTTAGTACTGAAGGTGGTAACAAACTGCTTTCAAAATTCTTTAATGTGAATTTTGCTATTAATGAGAAGAAGCCTAGAATTAAGATTTCTAAGAAGGACTGGATATGCACAGCTTCCACAGCCTGCTCTCATGTTGACCAGTCTATGGGAATCTTGCAAGCAAGGCACTTGTGTGACAGTAACCTCTCTATTGATACGTTCCTACAGCTGACCTTCAGAAGTAAGCAGCTCCAGTTCTCGAGGAAGTACCCAGCCTCATGACTCATTGACAGTCCTGTCCTCCACAGGACACCTCTCATGATTTTTCAGCTCTACTGTCCTTAATAAATTTAAAATCCAAGGTAATCTAGCTTCCCACCTCCCATCCCACACTGTGTACTGACCATAATTTTAGCAAGTCCTTCACTGTAATTTATTGATTTTGGCTATCTCCTGGTGTAAAATAAATCCCGTAACCCTTCTAGGATTGCCAGACTTTTCTGCAGCCTTTCCAATGCAATGCCATTTGCAACATGAAAAAAAAAAAAGCACTGCAAGGCTATCTTGGTCTTCTGGTTAGAATGCCGGACTCATATCTGGTAGTCACCAGGTTTGATTCCGCAATCCTCCATGAAGCCAAATGGGTGACCTTGGGCTTGTCACAGCTTGTCTTTCTGCGCTCTCACAGCCCCACCTACTTCACAGGTGTCAGTTGAGGGGAGAAGAACAGAAGGTTTGTCAGCCACTTTGAGTCCCCGTAAATGGGTAAGAAAAGCAGGGTATAAAAGCCAACTCTCTTCCTCTTCTTCTCTTCCTCCTCCTCCTTCTCCTGCAATGGAAATACAGCAGTGACACTAGGTTTCCCATTATAGCTCTGCTTACCTTCATGTCTGGCAAAGTGCACACAATGTTGCTTTGATGAGAACTTCAAGGAGCCACTAAGTACATGAAAAACATCAAAATATAGGGTGTTTGTTTGGTTTCTGGAAGTCCCCAGTTGAGCAACTTTGTAAGCAACTCACCAAACACGAATATAAGAAAACCTACACCAGAGTCTGCTGCCCACCATGGCAAACGTCAAACAAGACAGCCCTGCGTTTACTTTTGTTGCTATTACATTGCTGATTCATATTAATTTTGCAGCTGACTAAAATCCAAAAGTATTTTTCATGTATCTTGTCACCAACCTTTGTATTGTTACTGATAACAGGTGGAACCCAAATGCAAATCTTTCACATTGATGTAGGGCAATACTGACAACTACACAGAATGGCTAGAAGAGGGGAGGAGCAGACTGCTATGTGGAACAATCCTATCTTGAACTTTCTCAAAGCCACTTCACATGAACTTCCCACCACAAGTGGCAGGAGCTGGCATGTGGGGCAGGGATTTGGAGTAGCCCCTTGCTCCTATGTTGGCCCTTTCTCTGGAACTTTAACTACAGGTCTCTCAGTAGGAAGTTGCAGAAACTATCCAGGAGAGTGATGGCCAAATCATACCCTGCTCCAGTGCCAACTCATTCAGCCAGTGGTTTCATCCAGCCCTGCATGTGGCTACATGTGGATTGAGCTTACCAACAAACAAGATTATTATGCTTTATTGTCTAACTCCCCTTCCTCTTATGCATCCAGAAACAGAACAGGCCCACCCAGCTGCCCTATTTTACAATTATGTCTGAATGTACACAGACCATGTGTAGAAGGAAAAGGAGGAAAAGAAGAGAAAGGAAGTCAGCAACAGAGAATCCTTAACAATTTTTCAGTGTGGGCCACTTTTAACCACTGCCATCTCCTCAAATACATCTCCCAGCAAAAGAAGCTGCTAGCCAGAGATCTAAACCATCCATCAGGTAGTAATTTGTTCCATATGAAGATTAAAAAAAAAAAGATATGTTTTTAATACCTCTGACAATAAACCAAAAGTGCAAACAAAATTACCAAACACCCTTTTAAAAAAAGTTGTTTGCCTAGAATGTGATTTAAGAGTCTGCCTGTTAAGCATATTAGAAAACATGCAGTGTTTATTCTACTATACTTCCTGAGGCATCCAGCTAAACTTTATTAGTCACACTAAAGGACACAGACAGTTTTGCCACCATCTCACTACTAGCTAATCCAGCAAACTGTTCTATAAAGCTGGAGAGAAAGATCTTAACAAAAAGCTATGTATTATTCCTGGCCTAAGAACTCAGGTAGAACTTTTCGCTTCCAAATGATTTATCAGTTCAAGTAATCACCACTTACATTTGAGGCTAACATGATGCTAGGGGTGGGAGAAAGGCAGATATTTACTAAGGAAATAAAGCCTTTGTTTGAGTTCTCTACCTGCTACGAGTAAGGTACCATTAAATTCACTGGCACATAACTTATACAGGATATACAGTTTCCACAACTGAGCCTGTTTGCACTAGCCAGCCTGGTATGGATCCATCACAGTTTGGGCCATTCACACTACAATTGCTAAACTAGCCCCATACCTGGCCACTAGCACTTGCAGACACCATCCAAAGCAGTGACACTGCTGTAGCCATCTGGCAGCGACATAAAACACACAGCAACAGTTGTGCAGCCATGCCCACTTGCCACACCAATTAAATAGGAGTACTAGTGATTCAGAATTCAGATTAGGTTCCATTAAATGCAGACAGAGCCAAACTAGTGGGGGTGGGGGTGGGTCCATCATCCACATTACTGTGTGGAGGCCCAGATGTGTATTACATGAGACCTTATTATTGATTAAGGGTCCGTGCAGAAAAGAACCAATGTTCTTTCTTTAGAAAATGTGTTAAGACCTCATTTCAGAAAACTACAGTTCCTGGTGTAGAGGAAGCAGACAGAGAAAAGAACAAAAACTACAAAATGTGGCCTAGGGCAATTTTGCAATTTCCTTCCCATCCACTGGACAGGAAAGGAATGTAATCACTCAACGTTACCTAGTGCTCGCACTTGTGAGCACTAGGCAACTACAGCCCATACCCCGTGCGATCAGTCACTCACCTGTGATCAGTCACTCACCTGTGACCAGTTGCATGTATGGTTGTGCTAGGGGACAGCATGCTTACGTGGCACCTCAGACAACCCCAGAGCATTGGAAAAGGTCCAGGTGCTCGCCACTGAATGTGCCAGGTAAGCAATTACTTTAGGTTAGTAAAGGTGTGGAGGACCTAGTGAGTGTTTAGGGGACTTCTGGGAAGACAGGGGGCACCTGAAGGTGACAGGTTGCTGTTAATGTAATCTAATGAAGTTTGTAAGGCTGACTGATGGGGAAATAAAGGAGTATTGTGAAGTGTGAGGAGCTACCGTGCAGAGTCTGGCAAGGCTAGAGAGGGGTGCCCTGGGAGTATATAGCCTTTCAATTATCTAGCATGGACTCTTATCTGTAATCCATAATGCTAACCACTGAATAAAGGATTTTATATGTTACAATTATTCTGCCATTCGATTCTGCTTTAACAGTCTTGACAACGTACAACAAGAAGAGTACAAAGCCTAAGAACAGTTAAAAGTACAAGACTGCAGCTATGTTTGGCGATCATCTTATACCATGGGTTTTCACAACTTTTATGAAATTCAGCAAGTCCTGGACCCACAGGCTATTTGTGCATTAATTCCATGCTAGGCTAGTCTGATCTTGGGCCAGACAGAGTGGTTCATGCCAAAAGCTGGCCATAGTACAGTAGCCTGACCTGGCTGAACCCAACTTTGGAATTAAAGTTCCCAGCTTCCAAAGTTGCCAGGCAAGGGCTGTTTTAGCCAAGCACCCAGAGGTGGTGCATTTCTAGGGTCACTTCCAGAAGGCCAGAAAAACAGTGCTGGAGTCTTTCTACCAAGGAGATCAACCAACCACTCATTGCCATCTGCTCAGGTGTGACTGGTCCAATCCACCATCCGGGAATGCTCTGTGGGCTCCAAAAGCTTTTTGGGACCATAAACATAAGAAGATAAGAACATAAGAGAAGCCTTGCTGGATCAGGCCACAGCCCATCTAGTCCAGCATCCTGTCGCACACAGTGGCCCACCAAATGCTCATGGGCATCTCAAGCAGAGACAAGGACAAACCTATTCCTGCTTTCAAATCCCAGCAAATGGCCTTAGAAGCACCCCTCAATGCCAGCACTTCATCCTTTGCAGATGTGGTATTCTACGGGAGACACAGCCTCTCAATGGGTACTCTAGGTACTCTAGCAGTCCAGTGCAGCCACATCCACAAATATCCCTCCACCCCATCTGAGTGAAGGGTGATCAGTAAATGGAATAGGTTGCCACAGTAGGTTGTGGGCTCTCCTTCACTGGAGGTCTTCAAGCAGAAGTTGCACAAACATCTACCAGGGATGGTTGAAGTCCTGTATTGAGCAGGGGGTTGGATGTGACAACCCCAGAAGTCCCTTCCAACTCTATAATTCTGTAATCCTATGATTCTATGATAAGAAAATCAGGCAGTAGTATTGTCTTAGGAACCATAATGTCTCACTTGGCTAACTGATCAAAACAAGCCAGATTCACACAACAGGGGATAAGATTTACTTGAATATTATGCCACAATTTCTCATCTGAGTGGATTCAGAAGTCAAAGTATATAAAAATAAAACATAAGTTTCTCAAGTTGCCCTTCCAATTGCATGGCAGCAAGAAGAAAAAGAGCATCCAACCCTGAGCTTGTTGGAGCTGCTGCACTTTGCATTATGATTGTCTTGTCATGTCAACCCTAACAAAATCAGTATCTAGCAATTTTCTCCTGCACCGGTATTCTTTACCATCAGATATAGTTCAATGAACTACAGTTTAACAGAAAGGCACAGAATGTCAGAGAGAAAGCACTACAATTATGTCTAGTTCCATTTGAACTCCATAAAGCAAAAATTGCTTAATCAGCATCATCACCATTTCAAAAGATACACAGAATGAGCTGTATTGGCTTAGAAATAAAGATTGCAATTTTATATATACTTTCTTGGCACAGCTACATGGATCCAGCAGGATATAATATTTTGAAACAAGTATGCATAAGGCTGGGCTACAGTCAGGCCGTGTTCCCATTATAAGCTTAATTCGGTTTCCTTAAACCGAAATAATAGAACTGTAAACCGCCTTGGGCAGAAATTTATTTTTGGAAAGGCGGTGTATAAATAAAAATGGAAAATGGAAAATGGATGCAAACACGAATTTGCCTGATCCCATTACTTTCAACTCGATCCGGATTCTGAGGATCGTAGGTGGCTTACGTGACTCAAGGGGGGGACTCAAGTGGCTACTTTTTAAAAGCCGCTTTTCAGGGCTGCCCTGCCCTCTTCCTCCTGGTGTGAATGTGCCACCTATAACCGAACCCTTCACGGAGCCTAGCTGGGTGGCTGGGTGGCTGCCGCTTGCCTGGATGGAGGAAAAAGGGCAGCCAACAGCCAGTGATTCTTTCCCCTCCTCTCCCCATTGCCCAGGGCACACAGTAGCAGCGGCAACTCAGCCCCCTTCACCCGCTCACTCCACAGCCACAGCCTTAAAAACAGAACCTGCAGCTGCTTTCCTTTTCTTTCCCTTTTTTAAAGGTCAGAACTTTCAGAATTGCGCAAAATTGCAACATTGTTATCAGGTGTGAAGTGCCTGGATTGCTACAGTGTAGCGGTTGCTTTAAGGGGTGGATTTTTACAGTAAAATCACTATCTTTGGAAGCAAGCTATTGGGGGAGGGAAACCCTAAACATGCATTCTCATCCCTTAATACGGTACCATTCCCACAGTAAAAAATGTAAAATGTTTCAAGCGCACAAACTGGAGTGAGACCTGTTGAAATGAGGATTAACATTTACAATGCTTTGGGTCGATTTAACACGCGGAAAGCATGTTAAGCCAACCTGATGTGGGAACTGCAAGGATGGAAACCGTTTTGAAATTGAAATAAGCTTATAATGGGAACGCGGCCCCATTCACGTGTATCACTCAGGATGTGGTCACACCTTCAGAGTGAAAGGACACATGAACAAAGGGACCAGTAATTTTCTTTCCACATTATCTGTCCCGAAGGTGAATTTTCTGAGTTATTTAACACTGAAAGAAAACAGCTTGTCATTTTGCTGATGTATTCTCTCACTCTGAAAGTGGACTAAAGCAGGATTAAAACTAATGTGACAGCCTCAGATACATATCAGTCAAGACCAATAAGGGGAAGATCTTTTTTCACCCAGAGGGTCATTGGTCTATGGAATTTACTACCAGAAGAGGCAGTGACAGCAAGCAGCCTGGATAGATTTAAGGGTTAGACAAATTCATAGAAGACAGGTGTATCAATGGCTGCCTCATGTTGGAGACAGGCAGGATGCCTCTGAAGGCTTTTTATCGGGAGTTGAGAGCAGGTGGTTTTGCCTTCAATTTCAGCCTGAAAATGCCCAGAAGCAATTGGTGGCACACTGTGTGAGATAGGTTGTGGTGATTTGAAAACAATGTGAATTTTCTTTGTCCTCATTACCAGTTGGGTTCCCATGTTTTCCAAGGAGTAAATCACTAAAAACTGCAATTAAAAAACACCTGAAAATAAAGGTGTTTTTTCCCATTTTTGCTGCAAAATGCTTTTTCTTCATTCCTTTGGGAATGGTACAGCAGTATTGGGGCAGATGCATCATGAAACAGGTGGGGTTTCACCCTGCGCAGGACAGCCCCTTGCCAGATTTAAAGTGCCAAATTTAAAGCCTTTTCCCCTCAGCAGCCCACTTCATGGTTTCATTTTCAGCCACTTCACACTGATAACAAAGTTTCATTTCCCACCACACTTCCCCTTACTTTCTCCTTTTTCTGCTGGGATCCTTTTTATGCCGGGGGAGGAGGAGGAGGAGGAGAAAAAGCTTCCACTGCCAGCAGTCCAACACGTGGAGCAGCAAAGTGTAATGCAAATACCTCACCCACAAAAGAATTTTGCTTTTTTGCACCTCCACAAAGCACAAGGAAGCAGCATCAGCAAGCTATAGTAGAAACAGCTAGGAGGGGTGGAGGTGGGAGGAAGTGGGGACGTGGGAGATGCAGGAGGGCGGTGGAGAGGAGAGAGAATGTAAAGCTGTACTGAGTGGGAGCAGATGACTAGCCATGAGGAACATTGTGGGTTTACTTCAAGAAAGGAAAGCTCTTGGGACCACTGCCAGCCTGAAGCCTCTTAACCTGGGACTTTGGACCCAAAGCCACAGATTCTATCAAATATTCTGCACAGAAGCCGAAGCAGTTTCTGTTTACTCCCACAGGTATTTATTTAAAGATATTCCTTTGTATTATTTCATTTTATTTGTGGGGAGAGGGAAGCAGCAGCAACAGCAGCAGCAAAATTTGCTCTGCTTGCTGTCCGCCTGGGTGGGATGTTTAAGAGCAGCAGCACCAATAACCCAGGCCTCCGCTGCTGCAGCAGCAGACTAGAGGCAAGGGAGGCAAAAAGGGAGACCCCTAAAAGGGGCAGAAGAGGCTGATGAACCGCTTAACCCTACAGCACCGAGAGGCAGGATGGGACTGCTTTTTGGGCTCCTTGATAGGGCTCTGTGGGTTTTCAATCCCAACCCCATAGGTGGTAGTCATGAACCAACCTACCAAATGAAAGTAAGTGGCAGCAAAAGCAGAAGGGGAGAGGAACGGAAGCTGGGATTCCTCACCTTCCGCCATGTCGATGTGGGATCCAGTCAGGAGAGAGGGGTGGGCGTCCCGGCAGGCAAAGGGCTGGGAGGAAAAGATTAACTTTTCCCAATGCAATTCTGAAGTGTTTTCTGTGGGGACAGCAAAATTGGGGTTGATAGCAATTTAAAGCCAAAGAAGTGGGATCAGCCAGAATGCACATTTGCACCGGGTTTTTCTTATTTCGTTTTAAAAAGCGTTTTAACAAGCTCAGGTTGGAACACAGCCAAAGTGATATAAAATGTTTAATAAATAAATAACTATTCAAAACATAGTATTGCAAGTTTCAAAAAGCTAAGGCCCTAATCCATTTAAGTCATTCAATTTTAAAGTAATAAAACCACAGAATCCAAGTAAGCATAATTAGCGTTTGAGAACACTGTCAGCCTCCATCAACCCCATTCCATTACAAGATCAACTGTACCGATCTAAAGAAGGTTCACATTTAGGAAACAGAATAGTTTATAGTTTGTTTTTTAAAAGTCCCATTCCATGTTCTCTCAAGCCTATCCAATAAAAAAAACATATTTTACGAAATGAACCTGAGATGCCGAATTAAAAAAGAAAAAAAACCTTAAAACAACTTTCTATCACATGGCAATGAACTGCCTTCCAGCTTTAGTTCATTATTTTTTTCTTGTAAAATGAGTTACTGCAGCCAAAAGTTTTGTTATGGCTTCTGATTAGATTCTTTCAGATTACAAGTTGGGGTTTCACTTAGGTATGCACAATATGGTTCTCTCCCATGTACACACATACACAGATAAGTATCTTCAGTCTGACTCACAGATAGAACTCAAAACTATTCAAATTCATCTTCAGGACTAACTGACTATTAAAGTCAGGACAATTTCACAGAAATCAGATTCATTATACATTATTTGAGATGGCCAGTAGGCAGCAGCACATCACCTTAAAAACAAACAAAAACTCATATTTGCAGACCAAATAAATACATCTCTACTCTAAGTTTACAAAATTATAATAAACGAGTAAGGGAAATATCTCAGTTTTACTGCACAATATATATTTATTATCCAATTTTTAAAAAAAATCTAAAACTAATGTAGATGTTTTCTCTCATAGATCTGGCAGTTCAAAATTTCAAAATTCTGCCAAGTTTGTAAGGAGTATCTCTATAGGATGGCCACATGCACAATCTTTATGCATTGTTTGATTTCACCCAGATTTCACTGCTCTGTAGTTTTGAGCTTTTCTTGCGATTAAAAAAATAGATATCAAGATTCTACAGATCATCTCCTACACAGGGCAAAATGGCACTTTGAAATCTGTTTCACTATGCAATGAAATTACAATTGATCACAGTTATGTCCTTTTGAATACCACCATGTTAAGCTGTTTCCACCCTTACCAATTTTAATCCGAATTAAGTAGATCCAGACTGTTGAAATCTGTGCCTCGTAAATCCAGACGGAATAATTTTGGTTCAAAACATAACCACCACCACCACCACCACCACACACACACTGTATGCGTGGACCATATTAGGACAGATGTTGATGGATTCCAAACATGTAGACTATGCAGACACCATAGCTTGCATTCAAAGAAGAGTTCCATTCTGGAAGTGTCACCCAGAGCACCACATGATTGGACAGCACAGCTATCACTCAAAGTTCACATCCGGGTGAGGCATAGGATGTGCGGGACTATGTAGTAGTTACGTAGCGTTTATGTAGGGAATGTGTTTTGGACTTGCCTCTGTACTGCTGCCATCCAGCCTATATGCAGAAACTCTCTGAATAATCTGGATTTCAGCACACAAGCACAGATTGTAGACCCTTTTTCAGTGTCTGCAACTATTCCAGATTAGAGGGCCTGTGGAACCTACTGGACCCAGATCTCTACAGTGCCTGTTCATAAGGTGCAGCCTTAATGGGGCTTGAAGTGTGGAAGGTACATACCGTATGCATACCTTATGTGTACCTATCCAGTGCTTAAAGGAGTCTACAGTGTCTGTGCGGAAACACCCTATGTTCCTTTATAGATTCCACATATTTTGCTAGAACAGAGGCTTTCATGGCCAGTTACAAACCCTTTGCAGGTTCTTCTGTGAACCTGAACTATCAGATATAGCTATGATATCCATCTTCAGAAGATCTAACAATCTGAAAACTGGAAGAAGTGAGATCCACAAGTTTTCTTTTCTGAATCCCTCAACTTCTAGTTCCAATATTTAGACGATATGTCCAGAAATCATCAATATGCTTTTTTGTTTCTTCTTCTACCTGATAGCTATACTACACCATATACTACTCCAGCAGGAACCACCTTAACTTAAAGGAAGCACTCCAGTCTTTAACAACAGCAAGGATGCTACTCTCACATAGGCTGCCATTTCAGCTGAGCAAACACTGAGGCTATGGAACATTTGTTTCCTGGTTTCACTTTTTCAGGCCAGAAAAGTTTTCATGAACACAGAGAATGTGCCCCAAAGTTAGCCATTTTCCATGTTTTGTAATAGAGATTTGCACTAATTTTTTTTGACATTCTATTCAAATCAAATTGAATACCTGAAAATCCAATTCGATTTGAATCGTTTAAATTCAAATTTAACAAGATTTGATTTGTATTTACCAAATTCAAATCTATTCATACAATTTTTTGATTCAAATCTGCATATACGAATGTCAACATTTGTATGTGCACGTATGTATCTTCCCCACATCCCTACACATCTGTATGCGTACATGTCCGTGTGCATCCTGTACTTATCCTGTATGCAACCCGTTTTTGGCCCATATGGACCCGCACATTCAAATTTTAGGACATTCTATTTGAGTTCAAATGTTGAAATTCAGCACATTTGATCAGATTTCGAATGCCTACAAATATTCATGCACATCCCTATTTTGGAAGAATAAGGCACATTGTGGGAAAAACATTAGTGTGGGAGAAGAGGGGGCCAAAACACTGTCACAGAGCTTTCTCCCAACCTATCTTCAAGAAGTACTTACTGTGAACTGTTTGTATAACCCTGCACTCTTTCAACAGACTCCATGCTCTTCAGGTGCATTCTTGGTGCTAAAGGAGTCCTACCTCAGTTTAAGCATCTGCTTCTTCCTCCCATGTTATTTCTTAAGACTTTTACCAACAGGTCAGGATCATTTCTTAACTAAAGCAAGCTTGCCTTTGCTTTATTTAAGCAGTTAAACGCAAAACAGAATTCAAAACAGCTTGTGATATTTTTTTTGGCTCGATAAAAATATTTCCCTGATAAAGGATTGTGTAATTACATTACTAGTTCTTGCAAAACCATAGGCAGACCGTTTCAAAAAACACACTACAAAATATTTTGGTAGTAACACCATTAGCAACACTGGTAATTTTTCCCTTACTAGTTTTTGGGCAGAATTAAACTTGCTGGCCTGGTATG
Organism: Aspidoscelis tigris stejnegeri; assembly: GCA_023333525.1. Lineage (NCBI taxonomy): Eukaryota > Metazoa > Chordata > Lepidosauria > Squamata > Teiidae > Aspidoscelis > Aspidoscelis tigris. The sequence goes on along the minus strand of JALMGA010000002.1, from coordinate 79,799,857 downwards.
GTATAACATTACCATACCAGACTGGTAAAGATCCAACATGGTGGCAGCTATTGACACTACAAGTGCTAAACTAGCCCCGCACCTGGACAGCAGCACTTCTAGTGTCAACAGCCAGCCCTGGATTGCCCAAATCGACAAGGTAACATCCAAAGCAACATCCAGTGAGAGACATTGCCATGGCAATTTAGCAACTGTGTACCAGTGCACAGCTGCAGTAACACACCCACATCTGGGAGTGGATGAAAATCCACATACACACACCAGGGAGTGATCCAGATGTTTCTGGACAGGCTGTGCACTGCTTTTTAGCAGCTCTCAACTGGATCATTGTGGGGAACAGTTATTCCACTCCAGGATGGCTGCACCTGCATAGCAATGCAGGTGCATCTGACTGGAGAGTAGATAGAACAAATCGAGTTGTGGGTGCCAAAAGGCCCTGTGAAATCAGCATACAAGCAGCAGCAGCCATGCTAAAAGTGATCCTCCTTTTGGTTCATATAAGAGATACTAACACAGATGGACAAAACTGTAATGTATCTTTATCTAACACTGCATCCCCTTTATCTAGGCACTGTCTGTTTTAGCTGATCTATTTTACCTGTTATTGTAATTATTTTATTGTCACTTGCCCTGAGACCTCTGTGTATAGGGTGACACAGAAACCCTGCCACCATGCCATCTCTCCTGGGGGTGGTCTAGTGGTGGCAGCCTAGACTACTCTGGCCTCTGAAGGACTCTCCAGCCTGGCTGGGCAAGAACATCTTGGGGATGATTTTTTGTGGGACTGGGGCCTTTGGTCAGCTGCTCTGGACTTCACTTCGCCTCAGCTGCCTCAATTTTTGTGTGTGTTTGGCTTATTTTGCAATTTTTGTATGATGTGCAATTTTTATAATATATTTTTATTATGTTTTGATTATTTTGCATTGACTATTTTCTGTTTGTTGTAATATTTTCTGTTTGTTCTGGGGCAAATTTTCTTTTGGAAAGGAGGAATATGAAAAAAAGGAAATGAAATGAAAAACAAACAAATCTCCTAGTAGAAGTGTCCAAAAGTAATATGAATGTTTTTAGTTTGCTACTGTGTACTTAATGAGCCCATATTCCATATTAACCAAGTTGCTTCTTGTTCATACATTGCAATAGGAGTTCAATGGTGTACCAAACTGAACGGCGAAGTGGCAATTTCTCTACCTTGGGACTCCTTGAAGTGCTGAAGCAAGGGAGTTCTATTAGCTGCAGCTTCCCTTAAATCAACATGCCTTCAGGCAGCCTCAGGTTATACGCTTCTCACTTTGCATTCCCATTCATTTATTGTCTTGCCCTAAATCCACCCTAGATGACAGGAATTTTAAAATCTCCATTGCTAATAGAGTAAACTGCTCGAGAGTGTTCAGAAAACGTCCTCTAATAATTTCAGGGATCAAGGGCAAAATGTATTGTTATTCATCTAAAATTAATGAAGGCTTCAATAAAAATTGTATTTAGTGTTGACCATGATCAGCTAATGCTTTAACTCCACAACACCAGTGGCCAATCTTAGCTTTAAAGATCAGGGTGATGTGAGCGAACACAGGCCTTTATGAGCACTTGTTTGGGTTTTTTTCTGTGCAGAATTTATGTTGCTGACACATACTACTGTGGCAGTACATCTTTACAAATTGTAAAGATTGTAAAAATGATCCCACAGGATCACTGAGTGACCCAAAAAACAGAGGTTTAATGGCCAGCAGTTGGAGTTAACTCTCAGTATCCAACTCACCAGCATGCAAGACTATCTGAGAGATTTTGTGAAAGCATGCAGGTGGCGGCTGCATCAGGTCACTCAGAGGTTCACCAGGACAACATGTGGAAAAACATGGATTAGCTGATCTGAAGGGGAAAGGAACCTCCCAGGGGAGGACTGCCAGTAGGGCCCAGGTAATTAGACACACCCAGGCCATGGTCACACCTTCAGTTTAAACCTTCTTCAGTCCATGTACAGGTCTGACTGCTCACACCTCTTCATTTCTATCCATTTCATTTGTGGACTTTCTACCTCCGTTTGGACTTCTTGAATGGTAAGTTCACAAATAAAAAGGGCAGAAATGAAAAGATACAGTGGGGAGCACAGTATGGACTTGTGAATGCAGGCTCAGAGCATATTCTGAGAAGTCAAACAAGTACAATTGCAAAGTATACTTCAGTTACTCTTTAGCTACACACTTCATACTCAACTTAAAAGATTTTTTTTTTCTTACTAGGACTCTCACTACATACAGCAATTCCTATCTATATACTTTCTGGGGAAAAATAAAAAGGAAGAGAGAAGAAAGCAAAGAACCCTCAAGAAACGCCAGACAAAACAGCATACTGAAGTAAGCCTAGTCTATTTTGGATATAAAAAAAACTTTTTCTGAATACAACAATAAAAATAAGAAGTAATTCAACTTGTGGTTTGTTAAACAACAAACTTGTGGCTTGTTGAACAAGCCAAGCCATAATACTATGGCTTAGTGTTAAGTGAAAATTTGCCAAAATGTGCCAGAAACAAAAGGAAAGGGTTTTGTTTAATTATAGCAATATAAGAGAAGTCTAAGATAGGGAGGGGAGGAAGGATCACTTATAATGGTTGTTGCATACAAAAATGTCAATATTCACATTTGCTTCTCATTATGAATTCTGTTCAGTTATTTTGCAGCTGTGCCATTCAGGAATGTGGGTGGAAGAATCACATATTTAATGGTCCCATGTGTTTCTAAAATACTTCAGTGAGCAAGGAGGAGGGGTGTAAACAGACTACAGGCCTCCTACTAGGGGAACATTTAATCATGTAATTCCTATCTATCTTCATGCTTATGCAGACTCATGTGCTCAGATTCCATACACCTTCCCTTACACACACACTGGCCCTTTCTGCACTTACCTTTTGATCCAGATCTATGGGCATACGGTCTGGAACTGTTGTTCCTAGCCAACAGAGGTGTGGGGAGGGGCAGCTTCAAAGCTCACAATAGATGGTGCTGATCCAGCCCATGCTTTTACAAGATCTGGTTATCCTGAATCCACAGATCTAGATCTAGCTGGGGTAAGTGCTGAAGAGGTCACTGACTCCTCTGAAGGAAGCAGCCTTAGAGAACTTACTCCCATATTTCAGACAGGTTGCTGCTTCTGGAGGAAGAGATAGGAGGCACCCATTTCTGGCACATGGCCTTGTGGACACCTTGCACTATGACCAATCCTATGTTCACCACTTCACTACATGTGGAAGGCACCAAACAAAACAGATTGATAATTTTAAATTCCAAAGGAGGATTTCAGATTACATTTCAGAATAGCAACCTGTCATCCACATGCTAGTGCCAACTACAGAAGGACCTATGAATGGCAGGTCCCTATTCCGAAATATAACCTGGAATATGGCCCAGTGCAAAAAAGGCCCTAGTTAAATCTTATTTTTTTTATGTGCACTTATTTAGTACAGTATACCTGATTGCTTTAAGTTATAAGAGAACTTCAGCTATTACTGGTTATACTTCTGCTTTTCAAGTCAGGAAACAGCAATTAAGGCCCCGTCTTCATGCAATAAAAAGCCCGTTAAAAAGCTTCTTTTGTCACGGAGTGTCTGCATGCAGAGCTTTTCTTCAGGCTTCCAGCGCCACAAAGGAGGAAAATGCACGGAAGAAAGACCCCCCCCCTTTAAACAAGACTACCAACGCATTTTTTGGAAGCCACAGGTATTCCAAGCAACATTGTGCATGGAGATGCTCCGTGGCAAAAGAGCTATTTGGGGGCGGAGATTGCCAGGCATGGTCCCATCTTTACTCTTTTTTTCAGCCTTCTCCCTCGTTTTCTCTTCAAATAAAATCATCTCTCTCTTGTGGAAGCAATTTGTTATGTTACTCACAAGATCTCTGAAAAAAGCAGCCTGGCTCTGCCGCCGCTGCCGCCTGCACACACAGCCTTAAACATTCACACATCTCCCAGAACTGCAGCACCTTTTCTTCCTTTCCCTTTTTAAAAAGCCAGAATTGTGCAGAATTGCCACATTGTTATCAGGTGTGAAGTGGGCGGATTGCTACAGTGAAACCACTGCTGTACAGGGTGGATTTTTACAGTGAAATCACTATCTTTTGAAGCAAGCTCTGGATCCCAAAGTGATAAATGTTTCTGGTGGGTTTTGCAGGCAGGGGAGACAGATGGAGAACTTGTGAATACCGATGGCTATTTTTCTTTTGGACTTGTCGGGGGGTGTCTTTCTGGTTGTGGCCGTGCAGAGCACAGTCCCTCCCCATTCCCGCCGGCACCCTATCAACCAGAGAGGGGGCGGGAAGAAAAAGATGCGGGCAAAGAAAACATGCTTCCGTGGGGATGGTAGGTGCGTTTTAAATGTGTGTTTTGTGGAGCCTCATGCGGACCCTTAATTCGGAGTTGAACAGCATTTTTAAAATCTGCGGCAATAGAGGCACAATAGAGAAACAAAAAAGTTCCATGTAGACAGGGCCTAAGAGTGTGATCAAACAGGAGGTTTTTCAAATACTACTTCTGATCTCTGGAGGCAGGCTGTGGCTGCTGCAGCTGCCGTTCAAGGTGCACAGATCAGCCACCCCTGGCATGCAGAAGGAGAAGGGCATAAGGAAAAATGTGGCAGCGGCGGTATCTGCCAGGCTGCCCAGCCCCTCCTTGCCCTCCAGGCGATCCCTACCCACAGTCAGCAGGGGCCTGGCCTCCTCCAGTGGAGTATCTGCTCAGCCCGGGCAGGCCTGGCTCGGGGACTCTTCCTCAGGGGACAGCATGGCACTGCCAGGCTTGAGAAGAAGCAGCAGCAGCACCAAGACCAGGAAGAGATCAAGATCATGCTGTTTGATTTCTTGCCAGCCCCTTCCCCCTCCCCCTCCCCCTTTCAGGCAGGGAATGCCCCCAAAGCATGCTTCTGCCCCAAACATACCTGCTGCATTCCCATTGAGAAAATTACTCCAGGATTCCGCAGCAAGTCCTGTTATAATCCAAATAGGAATTCCCTGGATTTGGGGGCCTTTAGTCCACAGAAACTGGGGGGTCCCTTACAAAGTGTTGGGCCAGCGGGGCTCAAGCTGAATTCAGGCCTGACCAAATGGCCAGTTGAAATGCAGCCTGCGAGAAAAGTAAGATGTCTGCAGGGGTACAACATTTGGCACCCTGTGGTGCACCTCCCAGCCAAGGCAGAACTCTTTCCCCTCTCTGGGTCTGGTAAGCATTTGAAATAAATCAAATGCCCATTTATTATAATCCTCAGCGCTGGCCAAGCCTTTCTCCAGCCCTGCACCAAAGAGCGCACCACTTCTCCTGCTTTCCGTTTAAAGATAAAAATGGAGAGCGTCTCTAACGCCACAGACAGTGACCTCTCTCTCTCTTTCCCTGTTCTTAAAGCTACAGGCTCCCTTTACCCTTGTGAACCTCAAAGCTTAATAATAAATACTGCAGACAAATAATCTTTGTTTTCACAGCAGTTACTTTAGTTAGAATGAATAAATAAATAAATAAAGAGAACAAGGCTTGTATGAACAATCAAGTTCAAATAAGTGAATTTGTTTCAGACAACACACCGCTTTATCAACCTAACCCCCTAGGCTGCTTAAGAATTCTTCCCCTGGTTCATCCTAGCCTAAGAATTCGGGAACTGTGAGAGTAATATTTCCTCAGGTACAGAATGGTTTCACCCAGACCTCCCTCCTTGAGAAAGCCCAAGCACAGAACAGCTTTTCTTCTTTGGAAGTGCCTTTTATACCTCCCGCCTGGCACAAGCCAGCGCCTGATTGGCTGTACCTGTGGGCATTTCTCCCCCCCCCCCTTAGTATGCTAATCAGAGAGTTTCAGCCCACTGCTTACCTGCTCCTAATACTTTCTAAGTAAAAGCCCTGCATCAATAAATACATTTGAATACAACACAAATAATTTACAATAAATATGTTTAAAAATAGACATGGGCATCACACACCCTATCTCAGATTCGCCCTGAAAAATGGTACCTGCTGTAAAAGAGCACAGCAGTTCTATATTGGTCACTTCTCTTCCCTATATCAACATGTTATGGATGTTGTTTGATGTTGTTTTCTGGACAACTGTAGAAAGAAAGTGACTAATAGCCAATGGCTATTATAAAAGGTTTAGAAAGGTCTGTTAAAAATGAAAAGCAATGACCTCTGATTCTAGCATGTTGTTACATGCTATTAAATCAAATTCAGCTCCTAGAGACTGTATGAAGAACCTAGCTATAGTAATACCTAAGAGCTTGTCCAAGGACATTCCAGTTGTCTGTGACCCTGTCCATCCAGCTTATCCTTTGTCTTCCCACTTTCCTGCTTCCTGAAGTCTGCCAAGCATAATCCTCTTGTCTAATATTTCATTTGGTTGCAACATATGCTCAGAGAATGTGAGTTTCTGCTTGCCCCCACCCAGTACAATATTCATTTGATTTCACAAACTTTGCTATACTACTGTTTCTCCAGTCATTGCTACATTAATTTATTGCCTTAATTTTATTTACCAGTATCTCCTTGTTTAGAACACAGAGAACAGTCAGCACAAATATTTCTTTTGAGTGTTGCCAATACTTTAAACCAGATATTTTGAGTTGCAAAAGTTCAAAAAGACACTAGATAAGTAAAAAAACAAGAGTGACAGAACAGTATGTCCTGGAAGCCTGTGTAGCTAAGTCCTAAGAGTAAAGAAGCTAAAATTTATTACATGAGAGTCACTTGGGAAGGAAGTCCAAAGATGAACAGTGTTCACCATCTAAAAATGAGGCATAAAATCTGTACGTAGGTACAGCTTTTTCTGTCTCTGGAAGATTGGGAAAGCTTTATTTTTCTCCCCAGAAGTTAAGACAGAGAAACTATTTTTGCTTTCTTCTTTTTTGAGCTTGGCCCCTGGATATCTGAAGGAGTGCCTTCTCCCATAAAGACCTGGCCTATACACTAAGTTCTCGGATGGATCCAGCAGAATACCATTGGTGATCCTCTTCCTGCAGTAACCTTCATGACTGATAGGGGGCGCAGCACCAAAACTATAAATAGTGCTCCAGCTGTGCCCCCTGTTAACTTATCCTCAGTTGCCGAATTAACCAGTCATACTGTTGAGACAGCTCATCCGATAAGATCCCTTCAGGGAGCAAACAGGAGAGGTCTAGTAGAAACAAAGGATTAGGTATGAGATTAAGACAGATACAGGTGAACAGATGACACCTAACTTAAGATAAATAATAAAGTAGATATTAGGTGAAAGTTGTGGATTTGGTCCGAAAGACCTATTTTTTACTTGTGTGACCTGCCCCTCTAACCCCAGCTCCTATAACAGGGGATGAGTCTGTGGCATTTTGGAAATTAAACAATTAGAAAATTGGTGCCTTCAGGCTCAAAAAGAGGAAAACTCACCCATGAGATGAATGACAGTTTAACTGTCATGCCTGCCTGAACAGCCAACAGTTGGGCATAAACGGTGTGGGCAAAAACACATGCCCTCAGACTCAGACACAGCTTCCCTCTTGAGGTTTGCCAGGTGCCTACACTGTGTAGTTTGCAGGCCTTGGTTAAAACATATCTTTTCATCCAGGCTTTTAATGTTTAAATAGCTTCCTCAGGGTCCTGTCCTGTTAAGGAGGGAAGGTGGGGTGGAAGTGTTAAAGGTCATTCAGGCAAGGAATCAATACCCAAAGGAAGGTTTCTTCAGAAAGAGAGTCTTTATTTGCATGCAAATAGACACAGGGGAATTAGTTCTCCAAAAACTGTGCAATGGGTTTTTTTCCACTGTCAAAAAGTACCCATTTTTGCACCCATTTAGGACCCATTTTGGTGTGAGCCAGATGATCCGATTTCCACCACGGCACCCATTTGGGACCCGATTTGTTTCCACTGCCGCTGGGGAAATCTGGATCTAATGGGTACATTTTGTCCTTTAATCTGGATTTTCTGTAGACCCCATTAATGGGGTCTACAATGGGGTCTTCTGCCAGAAAATCCAGATTAAAGGGCAATGGGGTCCAAAGGAGGCTAGGGGGAGGGGATGCACCCACTGGGGTCCCCCTAAACCGAGGCTCTGAAGTCACTTTGAAGCCACTTCAAAGTCATTTCAAAGCCACTTCGAATTGACTTTGAAGTCATTTCAAAGTCATTTCGTGATCAAGGTGTCTCCCCTGCCAGGTAAGTATTTCAAAGTCATTTCGAAGTTCACTCCGAAGATCAGCACAGACTTCAAAGGCACTCTGGAGCTATTTTTCAAAGACTTCAAAATGACTTCAAAGTGGCTTCGAAGACTGTACCCCTCTGCCCCCCCAAAACACCTGGGGTAAGGGACTGACCCCTTGGGGGTCAATCCGGATTCCCCACATGGGTGCAAAGCTACTTCCACAACAGGGGTGTTAGCACCCATTGCTAATGGGTGCTACAACTCCCGCAGAAACACATTGGGTGCCTCCCTTAATCCAGATCTACTAGATCCAGATTAAGGAATGTACCCATTCCTTAGATCCGGATCTTCTTAGATCCAGATCTAAGGGCTGCAGTGGAAAAACACCCAATGAGAACAAAGGGAAGATAGCTTTTAAAGGAAGGGAGGGGCATTAGCCCAAGTTACAATGCACATGTCAAACTTTCAGCATTTCTCAGCACTTCTAAGGCACAACATTCAATTACCATAGTTCTTCTAAAACAGCAGCTTTTGCCTCAGTTACCCTATTGCTTTTAAGACAGCAGCTATTGGCTTTTTAACACATATCTCTTCTTAATCTCTCTCATATCTTAATCTCTCTCAAATCTCATCCCCCCCTTTTGATACAACGTATCACTATCAGTATTATCTCCAGGTTCCGGCAGGTTTGCACCTGTCTATAGCAACATCTGATAAGCCACCTGATCACGCACAATCGCAGAAGTGAAGGTGCGTAGGCCATTTACAAAAAAGGCATAACACAGAGTAATATTAGGCAAACAGCAAATAACACAGCTAATTTAAAGTTGGTTTCAAGTTTTCAGACCATAAGCGATTAACAGGAATAGCAGATACATTTGACCAGTGAAATACTTTGTTGGCAATATAGGTTGACCAGCATACACCTCGGTGCGGTTAAGGAGGGGTGTGTTTGGCTAAGGAGGAGTGTGTTTGGACCCCCCCTTTTCGTACTTCTAGGTAAAAATGTCTTGCTTTGGGGTTTGGGTCAAAACATATCACTTGCTCAGAGGTTAATGTGCAGGCAGAATAAGAAACACTACGAAACTAGCAATACTCTAGGGTCTGGCCAACCTTAGATTCAGTACGTACAGTTTTGATACACAATTTACATGGGTTACCATAGCAAGACAAAGGAAAAAGCAAAAGCATTAAAATAAGAAACAACAAAAAAACAATAACAAGTCCTTGCAGGCTGAGTTGCAAGGGGCTGATAGATGGGCTGCTTTGCCCCAAAGATTTTCTCAGCTTCTCCTCCATCTTCAGGCAGTGACCATCCCCTTGTCTCAGGCAGCGGGAGGTTGCAGCACCCTCCTGAACTTCGCGCACTCAGTTGCCAGTCCCGAGGAGACTTCTCCCATCGCATTCTGTGTCTTGGTACGCCTCAGTCGAAGCTTCAGCTGACTTGGCGTTGGGCATTCTGTAATCTCCCAGCGATCCCCTGCTGCCTGTTTTGCCCTGCTCCAATGAACTGTCCTTCAAATTTCAAAGCAGTAGGGATAGTGAGTAGTACCCTCAAATGGTCCCTCCCATTTCTGTCTCATCCCCTCTTCTTTCCACTTTTTTTACCCAGCCTCTGTCTCCCGGTTGGAAAGAATGCTGGAGGCATGCGATACCTGAACGGGGAGATTGCTCAGTGTGTTGGCTAACTTCTAGGACAACCTGATTAAGGGCATGGAGTTGCTGAGTAAGTGTTACTTCCCCCACTAGTTTCAGAATCTAAAATGTCAAGGGGATTGGTGGTGGCCAGTCAAACATCATTTCATAAGGCAACAGTTCCTCAGGTATGAAAAACGTGACAATTTTGGCTGTTTCTTGTTTACAGGGTTTGGCTTTCAGAGGCATGTGGGTGAAGTCAATCTGGATCACTTGGAACAGTCTGATTCCTCTGAGGACCTTCCCTTGGGGCACAACAGGGCCACATCGAGGGTTGAGTGCAGGCCCTTGAGGCTTCCTTGCAAAGGTGGGGGAGACGGTTCATGTGCAGTCTTCTTGATGAGCTCAGTCAAGGCATTTTTTCCAAGGTGACATTGTTGGTGCATGTTGGTGACAACTGCTGCAGCTATGGTGTTAGGAATCCGAACTTGACCATCTGTTAGGATATACCATCCTTTGTCTTTTTCAAGGGCTTGATAATAAGTTCTGGAATCAGGGACTGGTAACAAGGCTGCTTCTCTGGCCTCAGCGTCGGGCCTTTCATTTCCCAGGCTGATAGGATCTTTGTTTCCAGTGTGAGCTTTGCAATGCACTACTGCTACTTTTGTGGGCAGTCAGATAGCCTCCAAGAGAGCCTTAATTTCTTGAACATTTGAAACTTCTTTACCTTCTGCAGTGACAAACCTTCTTTCCCTGTACAGGGCTCCATGGATGTGCAGCAGTAAAATGTGTTCTTACTGTCAGTATATATGGTAGCATCTTGTCCTTCTGCATACTTTAGGCAATCGATTATTGAATTGCTGGAAAAGGTCTCTATTTTGCTTAAAACTGAAAGCAGCTACTGCAAACAAGTTGTTCCCTGATAAGAGCGTTTATGCCTGCTGTGGCGCCGCCCATCCCTCCGGCGCAAGCTGTCTTACATTCTTCACCTCTGTCTTTTATTTCTGTAAGGGGCTTCTATAATTTTAAAAGCTTGGTAGTGTGTTTTATATATTGTCCAAGCCTCGCGCCCACAAGCGAACACCAGCAATGCTTAATTCGTTTCCCCACTTGCCTGACTCTCAAAACTCTTGTTTCCAGCCTACTGGCTGTTTATTCACTTTAGCCCCAACTTCTTTGATTCACAAAGAGAGGACTTAGTTAGAATATAGAGAAGCTGACAAAGACTCTTCAAAGGAACAAAATAAAAAGCTTTATTCTTTACAACTGGAAACAAGTGTTCTGAAGGAGAATACAAGTATTTCAATTCATAGGCACACAAATTAGTTCTTTAACTTAACACTCCTTTTCCTTCTACCCCTTCTAGCCTTATCCCCGGCCTAGAAGGTCTGGACCTAGGCTGGGATCTATCCCCTGAGGGAACTAGACAGTTTCACCCGCCTTCCCTCCAGACCCCAAAGCATGGACGCTTCTCTCTTCTGGCAGGCAGGTTTTATACCCCCTCACCAGACGTAACTCGACGCCTGATCGGTTGAGTGTTCTCTTCCCCCTCCCGTTATTCTAATAAGGGAGGTTTCGCCCCCTCCTTACCTGTTCAGGCTGTCTGTTTAAACTTTGTTGCTCATTCCGCAATGAATGTGCCTTCACTACACTTTTAAAATTACTTCTCCCAGCACTAAAATTTAGTGTGGGCATCACACCTGCCAATAACCAGCTGTTACCAAATCTGCTCCAGTAATAAACTGGAAGCAACTATGGAGGGAGTAAAATTTGGATAATCTGGATTATTTTTGAAGCCCAAAGAACACCAAATTTAAACTTCCCAGGGGAATTAGTAGCTAGATCTACAGGTTTTAATAACGAGGAATAACCAGAAAACAGAGACAAGACTAATTTCAGACTCAGAACCAGTGTTTCTTGTTAAACCAGAGCAAAGAATTTATTAGAAATACAGAAGAGAAGTTGAAATGAAATGATATAGAGCCATATCAGAAGCGTTTCTAGAACAGAAATAAGCATGCAACAACTGCAGAACTGACTAAAGAAATTGACATTTCCCACTAAGAAATCTTTATGCTCTTAACTGAATTTATCCCTTTTTTAGTAAAACAATTAATTTATAGTTATGCAGCAAAAGCTTTCCAAAAACCCCAAAACAAATTGCTTTGCGTAAGACGCTTAAGAAATGAGAGTAGAGTTCTTCATTAGAAAAAAAACACCAATTGCAAACGACAGCCAAAAAGGGAATGGAAAACTCCTAACACTAGAAAGATCCCTTAACCCACAAGTTCTAAAGAAAAAGGGGAAAAGTGACTGGAGGAAACCAATCTTCTGTTGTTCTCACCAATGATGTCTTCTCCATGCGCAGAAGTTTGAAGTTACAGAGATGCATGACCACAGCAAACTGCATCTCTTTCAGGAACCCGAAAAATGACTTAAAAATTGGGAAGCTCTTCAGTCTCAGTCAGACTGATCCCCAAACTTCTGTGTAGCAAAAAGAGGGAAAAATGGGGGGGGGAGCAAAGCTCCTTCAGCTCTTTCTCTTGTCCTTCCATGGCAGATATGAGGAGGGGATGGCTCCTCCCAAACTCCTTCTCTTCTCTACCTTTTTTATAATCAGAAATTGGAACCAAAACAAAACAAAACTAAACTAAAATCTGTCGATTATGGTCCTTCCTTTGTTAATAAAAGAAACTGCAGTGTCCTGTAATTTCTCCCAAAAAGATGCAAAAATTACCCTAACAGCATCTCCAAAGCTCTTCCTGCAAAGGTAATCTACCTTCAGTCTGTCCCAAAAAAAGTTCATCGGTCCTGTAAGCATATGTCTTTCAGAGAAATCCTGGCCTTATTATTCCCTTTAAGACAGAGTATAATGGAATGGCTCAGGTGTTATAAGATCCACTTCCTTAAAAAAAAAAGATGTTCTTCTCCCTTACCATTCCTGTATTATGGAAGTTACTTTAAATTAACATTTCTGATTGGCGCATCTCCTGACCTTTCTCTGACTTCCTCAGGGCACTCTTATCCAAGGGGTAGACAAAAGGTGTAAACAAGCCCAACAGAAATCCTGACATTCCCAGTACTGATGAAGTTTTCCTTGTTATTTCCTTCAGGTTAAAAATGTAATGGAATAGCTCATATGAATTCAGCAAATTCTCTCATCTATGAAACATTTAGTAAGATCCCCTTCCCAGGGCACTCCAAATTTTTATATATATATATTCTTTTAAAAAGATATCTTCTCTTTTTTTTCCAGAACCCCAGTGACTGATGGTTGTTTTGTAACCCTTGTTCTAGCCTCCAGGCAGAATCTTGAGTGGCCCATCAGATGCAGGAACCAACAGCAATTTGTAATTCAATGGAGAGATCTGTTTTTTGTTTTACAAAATGCCACATATCCTTTCCTTGCTTCTAGAAACATTTTAGATGTCCAAGGCTTTTATTCCAAGTTAATGGTCCCCGCCTCTTTCTTATACCAATTGAGTCCCAAAGCTCTGATGGAACTGCACCCAAAACCCAAGACACTGCTTTTTCAGCAGAACTTTTGCTTAGCCAATTTTTTATTAATAACCATAGCTGGTATCAATTCCCCCCTTTTGATGGGCTTTTTGTCTTTCAGACGAAAATGTCCATCAAACCAAATCAAATCAAATCATGCTACTCCAGAATCGCTGGGTAAAAGAGAATATATCCTTTTTACTTGGCACAACACCACAATCATAACCATTAAAACTACCACTTGTGCAATAAAAATAATTATGACTGGATGTGATATTAAGCGCAAAAGACCTTGCATGGATGTTGACCATGAAAGTGGATCCCACCAATGATGTGCTGAAGCTTCTCTTATTTGCTCGGAAATCTGAATAATTTTTTTAGCTTCATGATTTACTAATACTTTAATGCCTCGTTCCACATGAGCTATACCATTATTCCTGAGATAAATGTGAAATTCCCTGTTGTACCTATATCATGCTATAGCCTAAGGTGAACTCCAAAAAATATTAAAAATTCCCACAATTCCATATTAAATCATTCCATTACCTATATCCGTCCCATAGGAAAGAAATTTTTAAAGACAGAAAGAAACCCCATACATAAAGCATGCCTATATGTAGATTGTGTTATGCTTAAACTTTTAAACCATGAACACACCCATAAATGTAAATCTTTTAAATGATATTGATCCCTCCAATAGAAATCATAATGACTCAAAATATGTAACCATAAGTATAACCCCAAAAAGTGTACATGTTAGTGACTCCTACAATAAGAAATCACCATAAACCAAAATAAGAATACATATAGTCCATATTACAATATCACAATCATTAATATACATGAGCATAAAGATGAGTTGTCTTCAATCTTCAACAGCTTCAGGATGTCTTCTCTGGAAACGAAATGTAGAGAGATACAGTTCCTTGCTTCTAGAAGAAATAAACCCAGTTTATTAATGCAAAGTTCTGGAACTTGTAACCATGTCCTTCTTGTGAAGTACCAGCACCAAGTATATGGAAATCCATTGTCTTCTCTGTACTGCTGCAACATAAACTTGAGGAAAATTGTTCCCATTTCTTCAAAGCGTTTCAAACACATGTCCTTGAAAGAGAGAGAATCCTTGGTCCTTGGCCTCAGAGCTCCATAAGACTGCAACGCCTTCACAGAGAGATGAACTCCAATAGTTCATGTCTTCTCATCTGGACTTGTTTCTCTGGAAATCTGGAACACTGGAACACTTCGCAACTCTGGATACTGGAACACTGGAACAAACTGGAACACTTGAGCTTTTCCGGATACTTCCTCCAACAATTATGGATGTGTGCAAGTATAGGGACCTAAACTCCTATCCTAAAAATGTAAAGAGATTCTTTCTCTTTCCAAAAAAATAAATGAAAAAGAAAAATAATTTCCAAACAAAAGGAAGGAAGAGCGGAAAAATCATCCTCCTCTGTACACAAAACAACTCTGGCTTTAAAAAGGCAAAAAGGAAACAATAAAACTTTACCAAAAATTCAAAAAAAATAAAAATAAATAAAACATGACAAAAACTTAAAAATCAAAATTGACTTTTGCTGCATACCAAAAATCAAAATTAACCCCCTAAAGAAGACATAGGATTTCAAAGACAGACTCTTGAAAAAAAAATCTTCCTATGCTAATCTCTATGCTAACAAAGCCCAAAGCCCCTTTCCTAGCCTCAAGCAAGGAAAATTTCGCAATAGGTAAAGAGAGAACCTTTGCCTTTAGTAACTCAGAGCTGTAGCTCCTGAGCATACACAGAGTGTAATTCCACTCCCAACTCATAAAATATCCCTTGGTCTTACAAAGCCCCATCTATTACCTATGAAAACCCCTATAAGAATAAAGATTTCCAAGAATTAAGAGAAAGATCTCCAGAAACAAATAGAGAAAAGAAAGGAAAAGAGGAAAAGTTGAAAAATGAAAGATGAACTGAATTTCATCATAAAGCAAATGGCAGAAGTCCCTCTGTTATGGTCAGCGACCTACATCTTAACCATATACAGAATATCCTTGATCCAATTCTATGCCAGAATTCTTAAAGCCATTTCAGATCCCACTGACCCAAGTGAAGAAAATGGAAAGTCCTTTTCCCAATTGTGGAACCAAAAATTATTCATGGCGGGGGTTGGGGTGGCGGTTTTTCTTCTGGAACCTGCTTTGCCCGCACAAGGGAGAGATCATTTCCCTGTGCAAAACAATCCCTAATATCAACATCCCTTTTCAAAGTCTCATCTGGAGCTCTTTGAACACAGGTTCCAATTTCAAATCCATCCTTACTCTTACACTTCCCAATAAATCCAGAAGATTTATTGTGTTCACACCCTAGCACAACATCTTCACATTCCAAAGCAACCTGATTTCCAAGCATCAGATCTAAACTTCCACTGTCTTCTTGAACACACAAGTCCACCTTGTCTTTCTCCAAGACCTTTTCTTCCTTTCCAGACTTATGATCATCATCAAGCCTTTGACCAACACTCAGAGTCAGTTGGTAAACCAACCCTACCAGGTAGGCACACATTCGAACCAAGACCACTAAAGGTTCCAATGCAATTTCAGAACTTAAATGGCAATCACCATTGCCAATTCCTGTAGCTTGAGAAATAAACTGAATACAAGCATCTCTCACACTTAAAGGAACAATTTCCCTTACAGAACCACACTGAAGCAAAGCCATCTTTGCTTGTTGCCTTTCATCAAAGGCCACATCCTGATCCTGACTATCAGAAACAGAATCCTTACACAGAGACTGAAGCATTGGTTTGCAAGCCCAGCAAGAAAGCATTTCTGAATCCACTGATTCCATTATGCTGTCTTGAGCCTGATCTAACCCCTGCTCATTACTACTACTACTTTCACCATGCAGTGCATTTCCAAACTCTTTTGTAGGTTTTGAATTAGTGTTCTGAGGCCCCTCTTTTTCACTAAAAAGAGGTTCTCTCAGCTCAACACTAACTAGTTCACCCACAAACTCCTCAATAGGACTGAGTGAATTTTCAAACCCCACAAAGGTATGAGAACCCTTACCAATTGCTAAAGCCACTCCTGCTTCAACTGGCAAAAATTCCTCTTGCAAATCCACACTACACTTTTCTTTTCTCTCTTCAACAATCTGATTATGTTTCCCAACGGAAGCAACAGGACAACCATTAACTTTGAAAGCACTTTGACTACCACACACAATTTCCAACACTTCCAACACTTTTTGTCTCTCTTTTGCACATTCAATCTCACTAGGAGGACATACTTTTTTATTCCCATGTGGATTCCCATTCGGGGCAATATTCCCTGGCTCAACTAGCCCCCAACAAGACAGATCCTGATTCACAGAAACCAAAGCTTGCAATGGGACATTTGTCCCATCACACCAATGCTGAGCAGGGCACCGTCATTGACCTTGCACAAATAACCCACTTGCAACTGGAACTAAGGACTGAGCACAAGCAGCTCCCGTTCCCTGTATCCAATTCATCCAAGCCTCAAACAAAACCTTGTCAGGTTTCTTATGAAAATCCTTCATATTAAACCCAGCCTGTTTCAAAGCATTCCAAATCTGATTCCTCAAACTCCGTTCCCATCTCTGCAACTGTGTGGCTGGCTGCTGAAATTGGGACCATGGAATTTGCCTTCCTTGTCCAAAACTCAGCTGCTGCCTTCCATTTGCAGATTGAACCTGTTTAGGAACTGCTGAAGGAGCCACTTGAACAGTATCAATTGGTTCTTTTTGCACCCTCTCCTGAGCAATGTTTCCAAAACCATCCACACAGTTTATCCCTTGGATTTCAACTGGAGCCATATTACCCTGAATACCAGAGGAAGCTATCTGTGTTCCCCCCTTGTTAACAAAGGCAATGGGCTCCGATTGAGAAGCTGCAGCTTCCTGCATTTTCCCAAAACTATCAAACCCAGCCTGATCCTTGAGCAATTTCAAAGTTGCAAGGGACTCATCTAGCTGTTTCTCCAAAATTTCTTTTTCATCCTGACATTGCCACAATTCTTCACGAGTTTTTCGCAAAGTCTGAGACTTCTCAGTGTCGCTCTTAACAAAATAACTCTTAACAATCTCCAATTCCTGGAGCAAACTAGCTTTTTCAGAACCAAAATTTTGTTTACACAGTTCAAGCTCCTGCAACAACTGATCTTTTTCAAAAACAGCATTTTTCTTAAAAATCTCAAATTCCTCCACCAACTGATTTTTCTCAAAAATAGCACCCTTTTTGAAGGCCTCAGCTTCCTCCAATTGAGCCTTCTGAAGAGCAGCATTTGCTTTTAAGGCTTCAAGCTGCCGGTTCAAATCCTGCTTCTCCTGCCTAAGTTTCTCTACCTGATCAGCCCAATCCTGAGAGGAAATTTTCAACTGCAATTTTAAATCACTTTCCATGTCATCCTTCTCTTGTTTTAACTGTTCCAAATCATGCACCAGATCATCAATGGCATACCAGAATCCCCAAATTGCCACAGAAGATTTTGACTGCTTAAAAAGCTTAAATTTATTCTCCTGTGTATACTTTTCAAACCCCAAAGCCAAATTTTTCTTAATTTCTGAATGCATTCCCCGAAAACATTTTCTTTCCCAGACACATTCTCCTTGTTTGCAAAGCCATCGGGTCAATTTATCTTTCTTAACAAACAAATTCTCTGCCATTTTGCTTTATAACTTGTCAGTTCACCAAAAAGATCAAATTTAAAAGCACAAAAAGCTCTGTTTTATGGATAATCCTCGCCCATAAGTTGCCCGCGTTGCTCCACCATAATCTGTTACCAAATCTGCTCCAGTAATAAACTGGAAGCAACTATGGAGGGAGTAAAATTTGGATAATCTGGATTATTTTTGAAGCCCAAAGAACACCAAATTTAAACTTCCCAGGGGAATTAGTAGCTAGATCTACAGGTTTTAATAACGAGGAATAACCAGAAAACAGAGACAAGACTAATTTCAGACTCAGAACCAGTGTTTCTTGTTAAACCAGAGCAAAGAATTTATTAGAAATACAGAAGAGAAGTTGAAATGAAATGATATAGAGCCATATCAGAAGCGTTTCTAGAACAGAAATAAGCATGCAACAACTGCAGAACTGACTAAAGAAATTGACATTTCCCACTAAGAAATCTTTATGCTCTTAACTGAATTTATCCCTTTGTTAGTAAAACAATTAATTTATAGTTATGCAGCAAAAGCTTTCCAAAAACCCCAAAACAAATTGCTTTGCGTAAGACGCTTAAGAAATGAGAGTAGAGTTCTTCATTAGAAAAAAAACACCAATTGCAAACGACAGCCAAAAAGGGAATGGAAAACTCCTAACACTAGAAAGATCCCTTAACCCACAAGTTCTAAAGAAAAAGGGGAAAAGTGACTGGAGGAAACCAATCTTCTGTTGTTCTCACCAATGATGTCTTCTCCATGCGCAGAAGTTTGAAGTTACAGAGATGCATGACCACAGCAAACTGCATCTCTTTCAGGAACCCGAAAAATGACTTAAAAATTGGGAAGCTCTTCAGTCTCAGTCAGACTGATCCCCAAACTTCTGTGTAGCAAAAAGAGGGAAAAATGGGGGGGGGAGCAAAGCTCCTTCAGCTCTTTCTCTTGTCCTTCCATGGCAGATATGAGGAGGGGATGGCTCCTCCCAAACTCCTTCTCTTCTCTACCTTTTTTATAATCAGAAATTGGAACCAAAACAAAACAAAACTAAACTAAAATCTGTCGATTATGGTCCTTCCTTTGTTAATAAAAGAAACTGCAGTGTCCTGTAATTTCTCCCAAAAAGATGCAAAAATTACCCTAACAGCATCTCCAAAGCTCTTCCTGCAAAGGTAATCTACCTTCAGTCTGTCCCAAAAAAAGTTCATCGGTCCTGTAAGCATATGTCTTTCAGAGAAATCCTGGCCTTATTATTCCCTTTAAGACAGAGTATAATGGAATGGCTCAGGTGTTATAAGATCCACTTCCTTAAAAAAAAAAGATGTTCTTCTCCCTTACCATTCCTGTATTATGGAAGTTACTTTAAATTAACATTTCTGATTGGCGCATCTCCTGACCTTTCTCTGACTTCCTCAGGGCACTCTTATCCAAGGGGTAGACAAAAGGTGTAAACAAGCCCAACAGAAATCCTGACATTCCCAGTACTGATGAAGTTTTCCTTGTTATTTCCTTCAGGTTAAAAATGTAATGGAATAGCTCATATGAATTCAGCAAATTCTCTCATCTATGAAACATTTAGTAAGATCCCCTTCCCAGGGCACTCCAAATTTTTATATATATATATTCTTTTAAAAAGATATCTTCTCTTTTTTTTCCAGAACCCCAGTGACTGATGGTTGTTTTGTAACCCTTGTTCTAGCCTCCAGGCAGAATCTTGAGTGGCCCATCAGATGCAGGAACCAACAGCAATTTGTAATTCAATGGAGAGATCTGTTTTTTGTTTTACAAAATGCCACATATCCTTTCCTTGCTTCTAGAAACATTTTAGATGTCCAAGGCTTTTATTCCAAGTTAATGGTCCCCGCCTCTTTCTTATACCAATTGAGTCCCAAAGCTCTGATGGAACTGCACCCAAAACCCAAGACACTGCTTTTTCAGCAGAACTTTTGCTTAGCCAATTTTTTATTAATAACCATAGCTGGTATCACAGCCATTATCTCCGCTTATATTACTTGCCAAGAAACTTAAGTGAAACTATTGTTCTCTGTAAGCCTTGAGATTGTTACTCGAAGGCTGTCAGAAAAGCTTGCAGCTTGCAGAAAAATACACAGACTAGGACTCTTGAATGCTATATAGAGGTTTAAAATCTCTACTATATGATCCTGACTGTTTAATATCTATGCTTGCACTGCTTTGCTTTGCTGCCTGCCCCGCTGGCTTGCTGCCCACATGGTGATCATTGATTGGTATAGTCTAATGCTTAAGTCCATCTAGCATGGATTATTGCATTTATCTAGGGTTACCAATGCACATATTCATAGCATAGGCACAGTGTACATATGATGTAGCAGTGAACGGATTTCAAATTGCTACATGAGTGCTATTAACTCCGCCTTCTGGGCTGATGTCCCAGGTGGCAAGGCTCCTTTTATCACAGTCTTTTCTTGGTTCACAACAGCATACCCTGCCTTGCGTTCACCATTCAGGTAATAGCTACTTCCATCAGAGAAAAAGGATCAGCTCCTTCCTAAGAGGGGTGTATTTAAGGTCTGGCCTAGGGTGGCTGGGTTCAAGGAAGTACGATCCCTTACAAAAACATTCAGATTCTCACACGACTGGGCTGTATATTTCACCAGACAGGAATTGGTCATCCATCTACGGCCTTGCTTTTCCAGCAGACACCAGGGTTACATTTTTAATTATGTTTTAGTATTTTATATCTTTTTCTTGTTGTAACCCCTTACTCACTGGGACCATTTGGTGAAGGGCAGGATATAAATGTCTTAAACAAATATTTTAAATTTAATTTACTTATTCGTTAACTTAATATAAATATTTCTGTGTTGTTATCAAAATGCTGGTGACATTTTTAAAAACAACACATTGTTACTAATGCCATTATCACGAAGTGTGCTGACCTTCAAGACTCTTCACCTCAGCAGCTTATAATTGTTACTCTTGAATAGGGGTTTGCACGAATGCAATTTTCAGGATTCAATTTGATTCAAATATCCGAAAATTCGAATAGATTAAACGTTTAAAATTTGAATGTATTCACATTCAATCCGAATACATTCAAATCTACTCATGCAAATTCTCTCTTTTTTTAATTTTTAATTATTTTTAAAAATTTTCATAATTAATTTTCATGCAAATTTTCAATCTATATTTGCGGATATTGACTGTCTACAACATTCATATGTGCCCATATGCATCAGTTTACACATCCTGTACAAATCCATAGACATCTGTATGCATCCCATATTTATCCTGTATGCATCCCATTTTCTTCCCATATGGATGTGGGAAAGTTGTGCACATATCCATACAGAGATGAATGTCCGAATAATTCATACAAATGTTTCAAAAATTTGAAATTCATTCAAGTGTTTACATTTGAATTTATAGACATTCTATTAGAATTTGAATGTCCAAATTCCGAGTTTGATTGAATTTCAAACGTTTCAAATATTCATGCACGTCCCTACCCTTCAATGACTCCATATTTGTTTGAATTATATGTATGTACCGAAATTCATTCAACTGATCAACAACCTCAGGCTCTTAACTAACTTCAGAGCAATGTGGTATCAAATTCTATAAAACATTTACTTAAAATATCAGGACAGTGCCAAGTATAGTATTTTGTGATTCCCTACTGCTACTGCTTTCTTGCTTTTATACTATGTTGTTTGAAATGATCTTTATAAACCTTACATTACAATATACTGTAACACCTGAAAATTTAGAGGATGAAAAGGAATCAGAGGGCAAAAATCTACTGTTTTTTAAGGAGAACCTTAGAAAATATGAAAGCTTTTTAAGAAAAGGAGCCAATAACCAGCAATGCCAATAACATGCCTGCAGTCCCAAATACCATAAAAACGGTTCAAGATTCTGCTACTGCATTTTGGCAGAACAGTTTACTTTTAAATAGTTTTATAATGGTTTGCACATTGTCAAAAAGAAGTCAGCCAGGTGTTTCAAATTGTTTCCATTTCTTCTTAGTCTATCTCCATGATTTAAAATACTGTTCCCTGTGTTCTAGATCAGTATCCAATTCATTTGATTTAGCTGGAAATCTCTCCCCCTCTAGCGCACACACACACAGATATCACCCAAAAGGGGAAAAGCAAGACTTCTGCTTTCAGTATTCTTTGAGTAAGTGGTCTCTTAAAGCTCTTTTGCAACAACACAACTCCCTGCATGAACAGCCCTGCAATTTTCTATCCACCCTCTTGGTACATACAGCTACTCTTCCTGAGTTCATAGCTAACCAGTAAATATACTGTCCTTAAACCTTAAGCCTGCTGACCCATTTATTCACACTAATGCTGCTACTGTTACCTATTATATAGCTCTGCAACTATTACTAAGAGACAATTTACATTGCAGCCTTTTCAAATGGCAGAAATTAACATGGATGATTATGTTTGTTGAAAGCACAGCATATCGTACGGTATCTTGATTTGTTATCCAGCACTGTTTTTACGTGGTGCCACGATAACTGTTATTTATGCAGAAGGTCAGCAGTCAATGATGCCACAGAGGGCAGGCCCAGTCCACTAGTAGCTCAGTCCACCAATGTAAACTCAATCATCCTAGGGGAGGGGAGAACCCAATGTATCAGAGTAAGACAATAATGCTTTGAAGAAGAGGCATCAAAACACTAGTTTAAGTTAATTGTTTTACAGATGCCAAACAACATTACTTTATGTTTCCCAGGCTGTTTCCACACTTACATGGCTGGAATAGTTCCAGCCACTGGATCACTCCTTCTGTTCTGGAACAAGCCTTCCACACTTGGATAGCTGTTTTGATATATACCCCATGCTAACTCTGAAGACTGCATGCTCTTTGGAGCCAGCTTCCAGGTTCTCTAATGGCTAAAGACTCAAGTTCCTGGCCTTGGAGCCCTGGGGGATCCATTTCAGCAGCACAGTTTGGTGTACCACTGGGGTCCCGCTGCTGAATCGGAACAGAAAGTCATGTGCCCTTCCCCACACCTCCCTGTTCCAGAGCCCCCTGGATCACTGGAAGACCTGCTGAACAGGTCTACAGGTATCTCACTTTAGGTGGATATTTTGGTCAGTGCAGACAGAGCATGCAAGCAGTCGGTGGGGACTCTTTATAAACTGCACCAGCATACAGACGGGAGCCCTGAAAACCCTTGTTGACCCAGTCCAAAGGTAAGTGCAGAAGGGCCCCCAGAATACAATAAATGAAAGTTGCATTTATTAGCCACATAAAAGCAAACTGTGCTGGACAAAACTGTATTATCTAATGGAAGTTGGATTTTACTGACCAAGGCCATGGTCACACCTTGATTTAAACCTTCTTTAATCCATCTCCAGGTCTTACTGCTCACATCTTTTCATTTCTGTTTTAATTGTGGACTTTCAACTTTGGAAAACTCCAAATTGAAGTTGGAAAGTCCAAAAATAAAACAGATAGAAATGAAAAGGTGTGAGCAATCAGATGTGTAGAAGGACTGAAGAAGGTTTAAAGTGAAGATGTGACCACAGCCCAAGTAACAGCAAAACCATTGCATCCCAAACTATTTTACATGAGAGAGAATGGTGATATATATTAAGCTGCTCGAGAGATATCTTCACTATAGACATCAGGAGTATTGTCTGGGAAGCTTCAGATTTCACATACATAGTGGAAAAATTACTTTCCTGGCTCACAACAATTACATTTCCTGGCAGGGGAAGAGTTCCTTGTTTTACATTGTTTGAACATATGTTTGGTAGCACAGTGCATTTCCTGTTGCCCTGTCATGGTACGGGAGCAGTTATATCTGGTGAAGGAGGTGAAGTCCCTGTGACCCCTCATCTTAACTTTCCGTCCCAGACATACTCAGTTGCTGTTGCTGAAAGTTCAGTGGAACAAGAGAGATGCAGTTATTTAAATAAAGAGCACCCTTACTGAGAACCTTGGCTGCCACATGACACTTCTGTGGTAAAAGACTTAGCTGGATAATAACAAAACCTTTGAGATTGCTCCAGATAAGGATGTGTCTTAATAGCTTCATCCAACTACCAGGAACCACAGCTGTGAACACAGAGAAAAAACTTGCATTAGAAAGTTGATAGCTGAGGCCACATCTCTGTGTGGGTGACCTTCCTTCATCCCCAGGATAGGAGATTTAAACATTATAGAAACTATGATATGAAATTTTGGTGTGCTAAATGCTATGATATTATTATCTACTGCCATTGATAAAGACCAACAGGTCAAAACACAAAGTGGTGATATTGCTGAAACATCGCACTGACAACAGCTGGAAGCACCTGGAATTTGTTGAGATCCAAGAAAGAAAACAACATATGATACCAAGCAGATTGTAGACCACAGATATGAATAACTTAACACCAGTGAATACTGACAAACTGTTGCGTTTGACTGTTTTACTTACTTTATAGTTTTGATCAATATTGATTTAGTATTTTTAAATTCATTTTATGTAGTTTATTATTGGTTTTGATCTGCTATATACTGAATAGTTTTCATAACTACTGTACAGTCAGACCTCCATACATATCTACTGATATGATAACTGCGGCTTCAGTTTTCTGTGGTAAACAGACCAGCTGTCCCCCTCCCTGCCCAGGCCATTAGGCCTACCTGAAGCTTCTCAGAGGCCTGGGGTACTCAGAAAATCGCAGGAAATGATGTGAAATTTCCCATAATTCCCATGAAATCTTGTGGGATTTCACAGGAATTATGGGAAACTGAATACATTTCCCTGTGTTTGAAATATCTGTGTTTTTTTGTTAACTGCAGTAGAACCTGGAAAGTATTCCCCACAGATAAGGAGGTCCAACTGTACTTTTTAATTTATTGTTTCTTCAACTTATAATTCCTGACACTTTTATGTACTTTAAACATTATTTGCATCAATGCAGCTGGATGTCTTACAGCCACCTAAGTCACATGGCAGGGCAGACTGACTGAAGAGCAGGAATATTGCTCTTTGAATAATCAGTCCGCAGTTGATTTGGTTAACAGTGACCATTCAGCTGCTGTGATGAATGGGGTTGCCAGCATCTTCACAGCCAATTTTCATGGAGCCCCCCCCCAAAAAAAAAAAAATTACATCTACACAAAAGGTAACAGTACCTTTCAGGCCAAATGGAGCCATGGCATGGAAATGGTCTCCCGGATGGCCAGGCCACAACTGAGCCAGCACTTCCTCTAGCCGGCTTCTGGTAATCCCACTGTAGACCTGACCTGAGACAAGGAGTGGTTTTGGAGAGCAGAAGATGCCATCCTAATAAAAGTACAGAAAATTCTGAATACACCCAAAGCTAGCTTTAGGCATGGTTAAGCCAAATAGATACCTAGGTAGCATTATGGATGCTTCAGTGTTTGTTGAACGCAGAAGATGCATCCAGACTCAGGAAGCACCAACACAGAGTAAGTTGTGTCAGAACACTAAGTAAAAGAAAAGAAGGTTGTGTTTTGGTCACAAACTACTTTTTCTTAGTACCTTCAAAAGTCATCAGAGCCATGTTATCTGAAGTTGCATCCACGTAGTGTGCTTTATTCTGTGCTGTGCTGGGATAGATCATTTGATCAGAAGGCCAAACCTGCATTATTGTGGCCCAGTCTAACCCAACCTTAAAGGCTGGATTCCCAGCCTCCAAAGCTGCTAGCTGTGGCTGTTTTAACCAGGTAAGGTGGGAGGTGTTTCTGGGTTATAAACAATTATTTAAGTGCAGATGCACCTTACCAGATGTTAACCTATCATGAACTATGGGATTAAGTGTGAATTAGCCTCAGATGTTATGCTGGAACTAAATTAGGTAGACAACAAGCTCACACTAAACCCACATGATGCACACCAGCACTGTCTAGTGGCTCCATGTTACGCATACATTGGCTATCTGGCTTTCCATCCCAAGAGTCTACTTAATCTCAAAAGAAAAAGGAGCCCAGAAATACTTTCCACCTCCAAAGATGAACTTTACTATGAGCTTGGACTTTAGATTTGTAATTAAGTTGTACCTTTGGCATTACTCGGTGAATTTGCCTTTTAATAATTTAAGGGGCAGGGGGAACTATTTTGCTGTTTGTTTTTTCAGTTTGGAATAAACCTTTCACAGTTTATTCTATCCTAATTTCTATATTTCACTACATATTTTCCACTCAGCTCAACAGTTCTTCAGAAGGTGATATAGTGGCATGGGGTAGATTTCCTCTACTCTACCAAAAGGATACTTGTTAGAAACAGAGGTAGCATCCAGATAACCCAAAAGAGGCTGCCTCTCATGCATTTCACAGGCCACCCAGAGATATGGAAACTGTCCTTGAAGCTACCCTATTTTTAAGTCAGGATTAACAACTCTGAGGAGGACAGATTGCCGGGCAGTTTTCCACATCCTCGTTCATGTACTATGACAAAGGAGAGATGAGGCAAATTAACAGTCTCATGTTTACCCATGCCACCTTTGCAGCATATTGAAAATTGTCAAGTTCTGTGGCCACTTCCATTCCACAGGAAAAGTGGCATGGATGGAAACTTCATAGTTGTAGTTGTAGAATGAAATTTCCACAAGTATTTGGAAGATCATTATCCACCATGAGGTACAATTTATTTACCCAGCATGATGGCTGTTTTCGCAGCAGAACCCAAACCTCTTGCCATTGAGAAAACCTAAATTGCAGCCTTCTGAATGCAGCCTCAGTCTTTCTCAGCTTCTCTAGTCTTGTATAGGTCAGCGATTAGGGATATGCGTGAGTATCTGAAACATTAAAAATTCAATCAAATTCGTTCAAATTTGGACATTCGAATTTAAATCAAATGTCTCTAAATTCTAATTTAAACATCTGAACAAATTTTGAATTTTTGAATCTATTCGTGCAAATTATTCGGATATTCATTTGGTTACAGTAAACATCTTTCCTGCATACCTACACATTTGTACAGATCTGTATGGGTCAAAAACAGGTTGCATACAGATGTGTACATATGCATACGAGCACATACTCGTATTTGGAAATTCAAATAGAAATGTGAATATATTTGAGTTTAAGATTCAAATCAATTTGAATTTTCAGATATTTGATTAAAATCAAACTGAATCCCAAAAATTGCATTCGTGCACAACTTTGTCATTGGTCTAAGCTACATTGATCCA
Organism: Aspidoscelis tigris stejnegeri; assembly: GCA_023333525.1. Classification (NCBI taxonomy): domain Eukaryota; kingdom Metazoa; phylum Chordata; class Lepidosauria; order Squamata; family Teiidae; genus Aspidoscelis; species Aspidoscelis tigris. The sequence continues at coordinate 79,772,773 of JALMGA010000002.1, read as the reverse complement.
CTACCTTTATCCACTACCAAATTCAGGCTTCCAGCCAACAGTACCCTTCCTGCCCCAAACCATATAACTTAACTGCACAAAATACCAGGAGGCAATTGCTGATAAACAACCTGGAGCTGCAATGAATAAGAACTGTAAATGAAGCTGTTGAAAATGTAGCCTGCAATGCAATGGTAGTGCCCATAAGTCTTGCAAGTAATACCTCTTTCCTACATCCAAACCTTTCCGTGCTGCTGCATCAGGGCTACAATCAAGCATAGATACTAAACTGGCTCCAAACAGCTTTCTCCTTAACAATTTGCTTCTTCTAAAAATGATTTTGTTTTTTTTCTTTTCTCTTATTTAAGTTCAAAGTATTTGCATTGATTTGCTTCAGGTATCTTTTTACAAAAAGCAAAGAATGGACTGCATACAGAGGCACACATGGTAGCAGCACATCTATTTTCAGTAGCGGAATTGGACATAACTGAAAAGTCAGGAAGCTAGAAGTACAACATTACAGAAAAAGACAATAAGTGTACATAAGAAAAAAAAATCTAATCCTCCGACCCTTCAATGCCTTCTTAACTGCCCAAACTAATTAGATTAAACTGGATGTACATTCTTAATTACCTACACTGTCATCTAATCATCTAATAGTGATTGAAGATATGACCAAGAAAATGGTTATATTAAAAAAACCCTCTTATATTTTATGCAGAGACAAAAGCTCATTACAATTATGGCTTCTGTTTCAAACACTACTGGTATTTGTGTACACAAATATAAAACCTAAAATAATGATGGGTACACAGGAAGAATCCTCCACACATTCAGTGCTACTAGAATTCTTCACAATTTATATTCACACACAGTTATTTTTTAAAAGTTGCTTTCTCACAGGCCCTTAAATGCAGATCTATGAGACCATATGCACTGCTGCTCTGCTCGGTCTGCATTAGATGGAGCGTAAGGCCTAATAAGGAAGCCCTGCTCAGTATTGCTGATAGATCCTTTTTATTAGGTCTACCAGCAAGGCCAGAGGACTTGATCAAGAATGCAGGTGGGCATGCAGAAGGCACATTTCCAGTGTTTGGAACTGCTGGGGAAATCATTTCAGCAGCATGCCAAAGCCCCCCCCCAAAAAAAAAACCCCACTCCACCAAGGCTCCAGAACAGCCAAAGGTTTGTAGCCCTAAGAGGTATGGGAGTGCATCAGTGAAGCTTGCACAAGCTTTGAGGCCATGGCATGAGCTGGTCTGGACCAGCAACCAATGTGCAGACAGCACTGATCTGCCCACAGCTTCCCATAGTTGAGATCAGTAGGCCAGGCTATTCTGTACCCATTGATTCTGAATGTGGGTCTTTCTGTGAAGAAATGCTCTTTAGATCAATGAGACCTTTTGTTGAGTTACCCTGGAACACAACTTAGGTCTTACTGAAATCATTAAGATTAAACAGAGAGGAGCATACTCTTTCTCTACCTATAGTAATCAAAGAGAAACTTTCTCAGGCTGTGGTGGATGCAAATTTGTGCACTTCACACAGCAGTGATATGTACTGCTTAGCACAGCCATAACTCAACAAGTTATTTACATAAAACTTATTTGATTCAGTAGCTAGGATCTACATCAGCGGTTCTCAACGTGGCTAATGCCACGACCCCCCAATGCAGCTCCCAATACCTCCGTGACCCCAGGGGCGGGGCCAGGGGCGGGGGTGGGGCGGGGCCAGGGCTGCGGCCGGGGCCAGGGCCGGGGCCAGGGCCCCTGGCATCGCGTTCGGTCCTCCCTGACCCGCAACTCCTCCTTGGGGGGGGGCGACGCTGGATTCCAGCGGGCGAAGGGGACAGGTGGCGAGGCACCAGGCGGTGCGGGTCTGGCACCCTTCATTGTCATCGCCACCCGGCAGGGAGGCAGGCAGGCATAGCACCGGGCAGACACCCTCCCTCAGCGGCCAGCCCAGCCGCCAGGGGCTGCCCACAGTCACTGCCGCCGCTGCCGCCATCCTCCTAGCCTCGCTCACCTCGCCTCAAGCGTCGCCAGGGATGCTCCTGCTGCCGCCTCGAAGGCAACTGCCACCTGCCGCCACCGCCGCCTCCGCCGATCTCTCCTCACAGCAACGGCGGCGCGGCAGGGGGTGTGGCGAGGGGGATACGGGGGGGCCTGCAGGAGCTTTCGGCGACCCCACCAAAATGGCTGCACAACCCCCGATGGGGTCGCTGACCCACAGGTTGAGAAGCGCTGATCTACATTGACAGGTTACCATTTTGTCAAAAACCACATATAGTTTAAAGTTACCATTTTAAGTATCCATCCACTAGCTTCTCAATCTTTTCTGCAAAACGTTCAGTTCATTTAAGTGGCAGCATCCTTAATATAATACACTGGTTATAAATCGTAGATGGCTAACCTTTTGCCCTTCAAATGCTTCTGACTTGCAACTGATAAAGTTGGCTGGAACTGATGTTGGAACTGTCCAACAAACTGTATGAGGCATGGGCGTAGCAACCCGGCTATAAGTAATCAAAACTTATCAGACTTTTCCATAAGTACTGACCAAAGCTCAACACAAAGAGATATGGAGTTCTAACTCCCCAGGGAGCAGAGTTCAGCTGAAGTGAATTGATCTGTTTGAACTGAAATCGGGTGCTTTGGCTCAATTTGAACCACTCCCCGTCCTAAAAGGGCTGGCTTGAATCAAACCACCTGGGGCAGTTTCACACTTCACTTCCCGTCCGCTGGATGCGAAAGGAGTGCAATTAACCAACACTAACTAGCGTTTGCACTTGGAACACTAATCAACTTTGGCAGTTGCCTCCCACCACAATGAAATACTTACCTTATTCAATCCCGGGGTGGTGGTCCTCTTCTGGGTGCCACCGCTTCGGTTGTGGTGCCCTCCATGACTGTGCATGCATCAGCACTGTCACCTTGACGATGCTGACACTCTGAGCATGTGCAGTCACATCTATAGTTGTCTGAGGTGCCAGATGACCCTAGAGCAGGGTTTCCCAAACTGTGGGTCGGGACCCACCTCTAGGAAATTTAACCGTATTTGAAATAACTTTTTTGATGTAATTATTTAATTAAGTAATAAAAAATTGTATTAAAACTTTGTTTGTTATTTGAAAAGTCCTTTATTCATATTGGTAACGGTTAAATTTCCTAGAGGTGGGTCCCGAGTTGGTAAACTTATATTAGATGGGTCGTAGCCCAGACAACTTTGGGAACCACTGCCCTAGAGCACTGGAAGAGGTGCTGACGGTCACACCGCTGGACGCCTGATGTAAGGTTTTGGTAAACGTTGGTTAAGGTGACGTTCTGGTGAGGCAGAGCACTCTTGGAGGCTGTAACAGCCTATTCCATGTGTGGATGCACTTAAAATGTTCACTAATTCTTCAATAGAGGCCACAGTGTGAATAGGCCTCTGGCTGAACCAGTTGAAGTTTGGCCACAAATGCACATTAAAAAAAGGTTTTCCCTATGGATTTTTAAAGTTTTTTGATAAGCAAGTTTGAACCTGTCTGAGGTTCGAATCTGAACCAAGTTAAGCCTGTCTGGCCCAGTTCAAATTCAAACCAAACCAGTTTTTATAGTGATAGCAGAGGACGTAAAAGCAATTGATGCCTTGCTTGTGATCAAAACAAATCACACGCTGACTCACAGTAGAATCAAAACACATATCAGTTCATCTGTATGATCAAAGGTGAGGTGCTAACCACTGCACTGCACTGCCCCTGCCCTCCACCCCAGTTCTATCACTGTGCCAATTCCTGCAAGTCCAGTTTCCCCTAAAGAAGAGACAAAAAGAAAGGTATATGGCTAGGGAAGAAATAGTGGGATACTACCAAATGGATTGTGAAGAACTGTGAAAAATAATTTTAGAAAAGAGGACTGGATTTCCAAGGGCCTCATTTAGACAGCTATACATCTTTGAGTAAAATAATATTTTAATGTAAGGTCTATAAGGAACTTTTTGCCAAAATGGAACTTCTTTTTAAATATAGCATATTATTAAGCATGCTGGATAGTAACAATTCTGCCACATTTCTGGCTACCGCGTGTGCCAAAAAATGGCAATGAATCAAATCCATGCTAAATATACTTAAATACTTACATACTTACAGAAATATCCACAATAGAATGCATAAAGATTTCCCTCTCACTCATCCTTAAAATGTAAGGCTAAAATGTGGTGCAAAATCCCAGTTAAGTAATCCCAGTTAAGCTCAGAATAAAGATGGACAAACTACAGCATGTGGCTGAACAAAGATGTGGCTGAACTCCTGCTCCCATAATCCCTTGCCATATCAGGAGGGCAAGAATTTTCCTTGGAACTATAATTAAACAGCATCTTGAAGGCCACAGTTCATTCACCCCTTATTAGAGTAATAACAATCTCGGCCATTCAATATACATTATTGCAGCTAGTTGTACCACTAACATGGGAAGTACCTGAGGCAATAAGCTCCCAGAGCAGGTACGTTGCCTTGTTAAGCCAAGACGGAAGGCAAGATCATCTCTACAGTGAATTCTTTACCAACAGCTTGCATGCAGAGTCATTAAACAGCAGAAGCCACTATGCCTCAGAGGTGAAGAAGGTGAGATTTTCCTTTTTACAGGACTGATGTTGGACTGTGCCAGAAAGGAATCTGCCCTCCCATTGCTGGCCCACTCTGTTAGCACTAGCAGCCATTTCTAAACAGGTTCGATCCCCAACCTGTGCCCAGAAGCAGGCAATGGCAAACCACTTATGTATGTCTGCCAAGAAAACTGTGAGACTCTGTGGTACCAAACAAGCGACCATTTCTGCTTGCATATACTCTGAATAGGGAAGAACCTGAAAGTGAGGGTTTGGCAGAGTGCGGTGGGCTAGAAATGCTGCCCCAACCCAAGCGCACTTGCACAGCAGCAAATATGGTGGCACAACAAGGCCAAAACGGTTGGCACTGAAAGATACAATAGATTTGAGAGCTGCTAGGCAAATGGACTTAAGCCTGTCAATCCTTGCACTGAGTATATTCAGGCTAGGAGAACTGCCTTATCTGGTTTTAGAGCAAACCTAGGATGGTTACCCCGGCGGGGGGAGAAAAAGATACGCTTTCCCAAATGAAGTTTTCAAGCGCTTTCAGAATCGGGATCGAACACGATTAAAGTTGACAGTAATGGGATCAGGCAAATTCATCTTCGCATCCAGTTCTTTAATTTTGGTTTAGGAAAACCATTTTAAGCTTGTAATGGGAACAGGCCCCTAATCAAATCAATGGGATTTACTCTTCTCATGCCTAAGCCTGGATCAACCCCCACATGTGACATATCAGTCTCCCGTGCAAATATGCAGAGAACGTCTGTGTGTGGTGGGTGAGCACGGTGCATGTATCTGCTTTTAAAGCCCAAACTGCTAAAACGGCAAATTTCCCATTTCTTGGGACATGAATTATTAGTCACAAAGGCATGCATGGAGAATATTTTAAACAAAGTTCCCTTTTAAACATCAATAAGGCAGAGCAGCTGCCTAATCGTCTCAGTTGGGTTCAACTGCCAGTACACTTCTTTAATTTATGTGGATTTCACATTCAACAGCTCAGACAATAAAAAGATGTACAGTTTTTGAAACCTGTTAATACAAATCAAGGCTGCAGAGCTCTCTTGACACTCAGACACATGATAATGGTCTACATTTGCAAACCATCTAGCAGCAGTTACACTTAATCCTGCTGAGTACATTTTATTCAACTCCAACAGAATTTAAATTTTAAGTCCCTTTTCCTCCCACACTCCAGTAACATCCGCTATTTCTGGTCCAATGTATATGTATTCTAAAACTTATGACGGGGTAGTTACCAGGGCTATCCCCGAGGGATCATAAACAGAAAGCAACTTTGCTGAAGTTGAGGAACCCTGCAATTACATGTTCATGTGTGCTTGTTTACACAGTAATACCTTAATAGTGCAGAGCTGATGCATGCCCACATATTGTACCACTAATAACTTAGGCTCTTTCTGCACTACATCTTATTCTGTATTATAATCTGGAATAGGAGCCTGCCATTCATATGCTGATGCAGATTCTGGCAGATCTTGGGCAAAGCCTACCATAGTCTGCATCAGAGCACTGTTGACAGGCTCCTAGGGCGATTTCTCATTTAAGGAATAAAACAGAATATATATCGAGATTTACATCGGGATTTGCATTGATATGTAAAGTGCATTAAAAGGATGCAAAGAGCATCTGGCAATCAGATTCAACCCTGATTTTCTGTCCCCACTCTAAACACTTAAAAAGCTTCCAAAAATGGATTGGGGGAAGTGATTCTTTCCCCTCCTCTCCCCATTGCCCAGGGCACATGGCAGCAGTGGCAACTCAAGCCCCGTTCGCCCACTCACCTCCACAGCCACCATCCCCAGCAGGGGTTCCCTCTGAAAAAAGCACCCTGGCTCTGATGCCACTGCCGCCTGCACACACAACCTTAAACATTCACACATCTCCCAGAACCTGCAGCAGCTTTCCTTCCTTTCCCTTTCTAAAGGTCAGAACTTTTAAAGAGCCAGAATTGCACAGAATTGCAACATTGTTATCAGGTGTGAAGTGGGCAGATTGTTACATTGAAACAGCTGCTGAACAGAGAGGATTTTTACAGTGAAACCGGCTGCTGTACCTTTTAACTGAAAGGGCTGACCTGCAGGGTAAAACCCTAATCCATTTCAGGACGTATTTGCCCAAATACATCTCTAGTGTTCCCACTACAGTAAGGAAGAAGCATTTTAAAAGCCAAACCTGGAAAAAACACCCCCAAAAATCAGGTGTTTATTCCGCTTTAAAGCCAAATAATCCTCAAAATACCCCTGAAACTGATTGCCAATGGGGACGATGAGGATCCAAATAGTTTTTAAACCATTTTACTTGATTGGGGGTGGGAATGGTAAGGATCCAAACAGTTTTAAGTGATAATGGGGACGCAGCCCTATTCTGGAATATGGTTTGGAATAAGGGCCAGTGCAGAAAGGGCTCCAAGGTATTTCCACACTTACTTTAGTTCAGTACTATGTTCCCTCATAGTCTTCTGTTGTGCTTCACTGAACCACATGTTACTGCAGATCCAAGCTATCCCCCACTGGTATGCTCCATCCACAAAGGATGAAGCATGATCCAGAGTAAGGGGTCCTTGATCTGGACCACTGGTAGACTTGTTTAAACAGGCCTACTGGCAGACCAGCAGGTTGTGGTCCAGAACACGAATATGTTCAAGAGACCCATTGCCAAATCAATTTCCCAGTGACTGTGTAGCTAGGAACATTCACTGCTAGTCCTTGGAAGCCGGCCCCAAAGCTCATGTGTACTTCAGGGCTAGTACAGGGCCTGGTCTGAATCAGTACCATCATGCACACAACCCTGTTACAGACCATACCTTTCCATGGTCCAAACCAGCAAACCTGGCATGTCCAGACCCAGTGGTTCAGACCACGAAATGATGCAGAAAGAGTCTTAATATAATAGTGCAACAGTAGCTCTCAGCTCCCTGGCCAGGAACAGGGCATAGAACACTACCCATCAGTAACCGAACAAAAAAGCTTTTTCGATAGGAAAGTCTTCTAGAAGAAGCTGCATAGAGGACAAAGGAAGAAACAGGAAAGATGGAACAGGAGGAGGAAGGAGGCCAAGTCAAATACTCTGAGAATTTTTGCATCGTCACTTCTGCAGGAAAACCTCTGGGGAAGTGAAGATGGGAGACAGATCCAGTGTCTGCACTTCAGGACACAGGACACCTCCATTAAGGAGGCAACCGGGGAGCCCTGGCAATGGCACCAACACACCTGCACAGCACCATTGCTACAGCAACCAAATAACACAATGCACAACATTGCACCTCCCGGTCACATGTTCCATTTGCACCTGTTCTACCTGGAAGAGGTGTGAATGGCAACTTGCCAGGCTATCCCAGCCCGACAGCTAGGATAAAGGTAGAGTGGTTACAAAGGTAGGATGTACCTCTGTATGTGCAGGGCGAACCCCTGTACCTGTGGAGCCACGTGGATGCACCAAATGGGAGTTCTCCCCATCTTCTCCTTTTCGCCAGAGTCCAAAACTGTCTGCACAGCCATCTCTGAAAACATTTTTTTTTAACTGAGTCAAATTGCTCACAATCAATACACTGGCACAAATTAGTAAAATCTTGCATCAAACAAGTAGCCTAATTTTTTTTTAAAGATGACTGAGATTCCCCCTGTATAAAAGTATAAGTGAGGCTAAACTCTTCTTCCATTGGCAAACTTGAAGTAGTCCTTTCATCTTCCTACTATACAGTCACCACAATCATAGCAGCCTATGGTACCAAATTATCAGCTCTGCAATATCAAGCAACATAGTGGTAGCAATGCAGTTGCTAATGTATCCATCTGGGTCTGATTCCAAAGAAATAAATGTTAGTACAATTGCATTGAGGGTTTAACTGCTGGTTTAAAAATAGTTTTAAAATGTGTTATTACATCTGTAACACACATTTCTTTTATTCACCCCAATATTCTCAGTTTGTTAAAACTGCCTGAGAAGTTATGTTCCATGTGCAGCAGTTTTTTCTCTAAGGGCCAATAAAATTGACTGGAAGCAGGCACTGTCGGTACAGAAATGCTCTTTCCCAGATCTTCTGTGCAGCTAGAAAAACATATCTATGAATGCTGGTGTTAGTGCTTTTTATCACCAATTTCTACAGCTGGCCAAATGTCACACAAGTGTAATTTAATTCATCATAAACAGTTTCTTTGCAGAAAGTATTTGACACTTTCAAGTGGACGATTAGCTAACGTGTTCAACTACTGAAAAAGAGCATTTCCTTTTGCAATTTATAGTCTTGTTGTACATTTTGATACATTTTTAATTATTTTCCTTTCAAAGAGATACTGTATAAATGCATAAATATATTCTCAAACTCCAAAGTAACTTGAAAAGAATCAAAGTGACTTCTGAATGAAAAAGTATACACAAACACACACACTCAACCCATTAAACTGTTCAAAACCAAAGAAATTTTAAACAGCCCAAAATTACAATTAACCATCAAAGTATTTGCTTTCTTTTCATTCTAAAAGTGACTTCAATTTATTTTTTCTTTCATATTTTATGCCCATTTACTTGCTTCCTAATAAAATAAGAGAATACATTTGCAGGATAAATATTCTATTTGGAGAGAAATTCAGCTTGAACCCATAACAATTAAGGATTGAGATGACATATGACTTCATGTTTTTAGATTTTTTTTAAAAAAAAATCTCATAGATACTGAAGAAACTCATGAACTGATGGTGAAAGTTCCCATGCGGCACAGGTTTTTATATGTTTACCCAAAAGTCAGTCTCATTATTCCAAGCAATATTAGCAATCAGCTCAAGTCTACAGGATCCAAATCTAAGTAATTTAGGGTACGTTTCAAACTCATGAGTAACTTAGATGGTTAAATCCTTAAGATAAGGCATCTTACAGTGCTGTTTGCAATATTTTTGGAGAGCTGAAATTCAGGCTGCAGTTAGCACATCTGTACCTTAGTGAGGAAAAGATTCCCAAAGGAATAATAAGCATAGAGCAATTCAACAGCTTTTCACAAAAACTGAGCAACAGAACAGAGAACATCTCTACAGTTAGAAGCATGAGCTCCACAGATGTTTTAAGTTACTATCTATTCCAATTATCACCCTGAAAAATGTTCACTTTAAGAGAAAGTTCAGCAAGGACTGGAAATCTTCACAGCATGCTACTGTCAACAAATGTACTCAGCAGCAAAGGACAAAGGTATGATTTATAGAACCAAGCCATAAAGCAGGGATATGTAGGGTCCATTCCAAGGCTGTGGTCACACCTAAATTTAATCCAGCTTCAGTCCACCTTCAGACAGAGATAACACATCAGCAAAAGGACCAGCAATTTTCTTTCCACATTATCTGTCCAAAAGGTGAATTTTCTGAGTTATTCAACAGTGAAAGAAAACAGCTTGTCACTTTGCTGATATATTCTCTCACTCTGCAAGTGGACTGAAGCTGGATTAAACCTTAAGTGTGATCACAGTCCAAGTATTGTAGATTAAATGCTGAAGATAGGTCAGTACATTCTACAGCACAGTGAAACTTTCTGAAAAGTGTGTTTTAAAGCAGCAGTAGTATCTGCAATTCCACTGGACTTACTTCTGAATAAACACAATGCTGGTACTGAAATTTAAGCATCCCAATGATGGCAGGAGAAGGTAGCACAGGTTAAAATGACTTCACGTCAAGCCTGACAGCATGGATACCATTGCCTTCTTGAAGGATTGACTATACCACTGAATCTGGGACCTTTTATATAAATAAGAGCTCTGCTAACTGTTGTCACTGTTAATTAATCCACCCATGTTCTGTTCACTTACAAGTTAAGTTCCACTGATTCAATAAAAGACCTCCAAATAAATATGTTTATGCATGAAATATATGCTACATCTTTGCTTTATGCAACATGCAACTATAGCTGAAAAGTGAATGTTTAACATACCAAAGATAATACTGTGTTGGGGTGGGTGGGTGTGAGGCAGTTTCTGGCAAGTTTCAAACAGTTAAACCATGCATCTAAAAATATGACTAGTATAGCTCTTTTGTGAAATCCAGTTTAAAGGAAGGCCATCAATTTCAGCAAACAGCCATTATGCAGTGCCTTTTAGTTTGTTATCTTTAGGGTCTGAAATTATCGTCTGTCAGTTTCAAAGATGCCTCAGCTGATATAATCCGTATTTGCAAAACCACCGGGCAAGGCAGTGTGCAATTTACTTCATAGTAGACATTGCTCCCCAAAAAACAAACAAAATCCTACCAAGACTTTCTAGCCAGGGAAGAAGACTCAAATGTCTAGTAGACAAGCCTTCAGGAAGAATCAAGAGAAAGATGTGCGGGTTTTTTGGTTTTGCTTTGTTTTTGTTTTTTTCAAAACTGAACTGCGTCCTCCAGGGATTATTTTTTATCTGCAAAGGATCTATCAAAATACTACTGAATCTATTCTTCTCTTACACCCAGAACATCAACATTTTTGTAGGAAGGCTGAGGAGATGAGAACTGGTATAGACCACAAAGCCAGCATCCTTTAGCTGATTTAAATTTCCTGGAAAAGAAACACGACATTTGAGAGTCCACCTAATACCCTGAGAAAACTAGACCCCTGCAATGGAATTTAGAATGTCACTGGAGAAATAAGGATCCTGTACCACCAGCCCAGCTCCTCCAACCCTCTTCATCCTTTGGCTTCAATCTATCCATTCGTCTAGGCAAAGCACACTGAAATTCCTTCTTGTGGATTCAAGGTTCTATGAATGACTGGATTCGCTTTGCCAGGGTTTCAAGTTCCACCCCCACCCCCCAAAAAAAAGCCCTCTTCGGGTCTAGAAGCTATGCTGACAGCTGGATTCTCATTCAGCCACGGCGTCCCTCTTTGCAGAACAGCCCACACAGGACGGTGTGAGCATCAGCGCACCTAGAAGCACCTTGATTTTAAACCGGGCGCCCTCGAAAGCGATGGCCCGTAAAGCAAATCCATAAACAAGCATCGCAGCGCCTCCCGTTTCTTTAAGCATTTCAGTACTTTACTTAAGCATTTAACTCAGCGCGGTTCCGGAGCCTGGATTCAGTATCAGACCTCCGTCTTTGACCCAAGACGCTTAACTCTCTGGGCATGTGCAGAGTGCCGGCCTTTCCCTCCCTCCCTCCCTCCCTCCACCACCATAAACACTGCCGGCGGGGAAGACCTACTGACAGGCAGGCTCCGGAAAGCGAGCGTCCCCGCCGCCGCCTCCCCCTCTCTACTCACAGGGAGACGGTGCGGTTGGGCAGCAGGGAAGGCTGCAAAGTTTCCACCAACTCTCCCCCGCTGCAGACAACTTTGATGCGGACGGTCTGGCGGCCGGGCCCCTTGGAGCGCTCGGCGGTGCAGAGGCAGCTGTCAACGACGAGGTCCGGGCAATTCCTGTTGGCCGCCGAAAGCCCCGCCACAGCGGCCGCGAGCAGGCAGAGGCAGCAGCACAGCCCGTGCATGGTGAGGAGGGGCGGCGGCGGCGAGAGAGGCTGCAGCGGCAGCTCCGGCGGCGCCTCGTCGGCTCTGAGGCTGCTGCGCTTGGGCGGCTGTGGCGGAGCAGCGGAAGGAGGCGGCGGAGGCTGTTGCTTCTGAGGCGTTCATGGCATGGTCGGCGCGCACCGCACAGCGCCCTCCGCGAGCGAAGGGGCTCGCCGCCGTCCTCCTCCTCCTCCTCCTCCTCCACCACCACGCCTCCGCCCCCTCCTCCTCCCCGCTGCAGTGGGGCAGGGACAGGGAGGCGCCCCCCGCGCCTCGCCCTGACAGAGCAGCGAGCGCTTCGTCCCGCTGCTCCACACCGCTGGGCAGGCCCCGCTACTCTCGCCCCGGGCACCACTGTGCCCCCCCCCCTTACTCGTTCGCTGCTCGCGGCAGCGCACAGCCTCCCGCCTCAGTTTCCGGCCGGCGGGATTTCTCCCAGCTTTTGCCTTCTTTTTTTTAGCTCTGAATTAAATGCAGTGTCGTTGAGGTGAATCGGATCGACCGCGCCTCCCGCCGCCCCGCCGACCGGCGAGAGGGAGGCATGTCCCGCCAGGAGGCGGCAGCAGCTGCAGCTGATGTCTGTCAGTCAGTCAGTCCGCGAGACCCGAGGAGCTTCGACGACGACGCCCGCGCTCGGCCAGGTGGGGAAAGAAGAGCCCAGAAGGCGGAAAGAGGCGCAGCCGCCACAGGTCAGGGCTTGAAGGAGGAAGGCTGGCCGTGCTGCGAGCGCCTCAGGCCGAGGTCGTTCAGGAGGTCGTCCCTTGCTAGCGGTGGCGGGCGAAGGCGTAGGGAAAAGTCACGGAAGCCACGCGCTCGCTCCGCATGTCAACCGGCGCACGAAAACCAGATTGCCTCGAGCTGACGCTTCTTGGGCCTTGCTAGGTAGGCCCTGGGGAAGAAGAAGAGTTGGCTTTTCTAGCCCGCTTTTCTCACCCATTTCAGGGGGCTCAAAGCAGCTGACAAAGCTTTCTGTTCTTCTCCCCACAAGAGACACCCTGTGAGGTAGGTGGGGCTGTGAGAGCTCAGAAGAGAGCTGGGACTAGCTCAAGGTCACCCACCTGGCTTCATGGGAGAGGGTGGAATCGAACCCGGTATCCCTAGGTAAGAGTCCGGCTCCCTAACCACTAGACCAAACTGGCTCACTGCGGAGGAGAGTGAGGCAACCGCGTGGGATTCCTGGGACGTTGGCTTCTCTGGTGCCTAAACTATTCTAACTACTTTGTCAAGTACCACTGAGCTTGACCAACTCCTCATTGCCTTCATGGGTGCCTCCACACAGTTTCTTCTCATAGACACAGAAGTGGTTTGCCCTTGCCCCGGAGAGGCTGGGGGATCGAACCCACAGTGCTCCAATTTCCAACAGCAGTTTGCTTGTGCCACAGAACTACATGGGAGAACGACCACACAACATCATGCCCTGCAGTCAAGAAATGACACAGGATGGGCTTTCCCACATCACAGATTCAAGGACAAAGATGGTCCCATATTTTAGTGCTGAAAATTTACATAAGTCACAGGTTGCCAAGCTGGCCCTATGGATGGTGCTTGTCACGACTCCCAACAGTCCAGCTAGTGCCTGCCCTCCAAAAAGTAGCTGGTCACCAGTAGGATGCTGGGCTCATGCAATAGGCTGAGGGAGTACTACAGTTCTTAAAGCAATATACTGATAGCAAGCGTTCAAACTGTAAACCAAAACAGGTTTATTGTTACAAACAAGCAATGTGCAAATAATAAAGAGGAATATAAAGTTCAGGTATTTGTCAGTTTAAGTTAAAAAGTCCCTTAAAATTGCAAGCTTCCCAGAATAACAGCTTTCTCTGCTCACAGGAAGTTTGCCTTTTAAAACCCAAGCCTCTCTATTTCTCTCCCTGACTAGCTCTGCCTCAGCTCAAGCCTAGTGAGTGTGCTACAATGTTGCCCTGGGTGATCACAAGGCCCAGTCTGTCCTTGCTTGACTGAACACCCAGCCCTAGTCAGTTCTTGGCAAAGTGTCCCCACGGTCAGTCTCCTTCACCACTTTCCCCCCGACAAAAGACCCTTCTAATCAATTCCCCCCAGAGAAAAGACACAGACAGCTATGGTTCCTGCTTGCTATACCCAGCAGATCCTAGCCTCCTGATTGGCTTTTGCCACTAGCATCTGAGGGAAACTCCTCCTGCCTGTCAATCAAGCCTTCAGGTCCCTGGGCAGGTTTCCCTCCAAATTGTCAGCAGCCAATCAATGCAAAAGGGCCCGGGCAATGTTTCCTGCCCTTTCTGATGCTTGCAGCCAAGGCTTGCAAGGGAGCAAAGAAATACTCCTGCTCTTTGCAGCCTGAACCCTGAAACCGTCACAGTGCTGAATTGCAGCTTCAACCCCTTCTTACTTTTGGGTATCTGCAGTGCAGATTTTGACCATGCTGGCTGAGGTCACTCTGTACAATTAACCATTATGCTGTAGGAAAGAGGGATCACCTTATCACACCTCTGTCTTTGTCAGTGCCACCAGTCAGAGAAATCTTTAATGTGAAGGTAATCTGCACTTGGTGTGTGGTTAAGTGCTGACTAAGTTTTGAATGGCTTGGGCATCCCCAAAGTGTGGACCTCTAAACCATCTTGTAATTTTGCCTCCCTGAGACATTTTCTCTTGAGAAGCCCAGAACCAAATTATGGGTCACTGTGCAAGACAGGGTGCTGGACTACGAAGATGGACAGTGCTCCAATTCAGAAGGGTATTTTTTATGTTCTTGTGGGATTTACCAAACTGCCACACTCAGTATCAAATAAGTAAAATTTAGTTTAAGATCTTGCAAATAATAGGATGATACATGGAGAGAGAAGTGCACAGGAGAAGGCAAGGTGCATAAAGGCCCTATCCTTGCACTCACAGGCTGTGTTCACACTTAAATGTTCATCCAGGACCCTTTCTGCACTTGGCCGTATTCTGGAATGTATCTTGGGATAGCAGTCTGCTAGCTACAAGCTAACAGCCACAAGCTATGGGCCCTTCCATATTGTGCACTAGCGTGAAGATAGCAAGCCCCTATTCTGGGATATATTCCAGAATAAGACCAAGTGCAGAAAGGCCCACTTCAGTCCACTTTCAGAGTGAAACACAACAGCTAAGGGAGCAGTCATTTTCTTTCCACCTTATCTAACTCAAGGATGGATTTTCTGAGCTGGATAATGCTCAAAGACAACAGCTTGCCACTTTGCTTATGTATTCTCTCACTCAGAAAGTGGACTGGAGCTGGATTAAACCTCAGGTGTGAATGTAGCCACAGGCTGCATCCACATGGGATGCCTTAATTCAGTTTAAGGAAATCGAAATAAGAGAACCAGGTTAATCCTGTTTACACGACTTGCAAGTTAACCCGGTTCAGTGGCATTCCGATTTCAGCCTTAAATTGGAATCAATCCTGGGAGTCCAGACGGCAGCCCTGTCCTCCCACCCATTGCCCACCCCCTCTCTCTCATTGGTGTTCCGTCCCAGGATCCCACCCTCCCTTCCCTTTGCATCATCCATGCTCCGCCGGGGATTCTCATTCTCTCCCCTCCCCCTTCCCACCACCAGCAGCATCAGCATCAGCAGCATCCATCCATCCATCCATCCATCCATCCATCCATCCATCCATCCATCCATCCATCGAGGAGCCCCCTTCGCCCTCCCCGCGGTGGGCACACTGAGCCCACCCGCCCCTCGGCTCTCCTCCTCTTCCAGCCTCGCACCGAGGGAAGAGCAGCCAGCGGCAGCGGCAGCAGCGGCGGCATCCATCCATCCATCCATTCTGGCACTGCAGCGTTTGCCCTGCTCCGCCGCTGCCGCCGCTGGCTGCTCTTTCCTCGGTGCGAGGCTGGAAGAGGAGGAGAGCCGAGGGGCAGCGGGCTCAGCGTGCCCACCGCGGGGAGGGCGAAGGGGGCTCCTCGCTCGCTCTTCCCCCCGGGGCCGGGAGGGAAATCGGAGAGCGGGGAGAGTGGGCGATCGCTGCTCCGCACGCTCAAGCCCCCGGGTGGTGGTGGTGGTTCAGGGGGCTTGAGCATGTGGAGCAGCCAGCAGCGGCAACCAGTGGCGGAGTGGGGGCAACGTGTCTCTGGCTGGGAAAGTTCCCCGGGGACTCCAGGGCTTTCCTTTCCTTTTAAAGTTTTAAAGTTCAGAACTTGTGGAAAACTGCAACATTGTTACTAAGCTACCTGCTACAGTGTAGCTTGTAGTAGCTGTTTCGAGGCTGGATTCTTTGAATGAAGCAAGCTATTGGGAGAGGGAATCCTAAACATGACGTGCTTCGAATACGTCCAGCCATTGGTTACAGTGCGATTGGGGGCGGGACAGCCTTAACACGGAATCTCATCCCGGAAAACGATACTGTCCACACAGTTAAAAAGGAAACACGTATCAACACATTCCGGAGTGAGAGCTGTTGAAATCAGGATTTATTTCAAATCGGTATAACGTGGTTTAACACGGAAGAAGCGTGTTAAGCAGAACTGCCGTCTGAACTGTGAGGACTCAAATCGTTTTGAATTCGAGATAACGATGCCGTGAAGATGGGGCTACAGTGTGAACACTAGCCATAGTCCCTGAACTAAACTTTAGTGGAATGATATCCCACTTAGGTTATGTGCAGAAATGCCCTCAGTATCCCACACATGTTTTGAGCTGTAACTCCATCTTTTCTAACCATACTGGACATGGATGATAACATAGCACTGAAGGTAGATCATATCAGTAAAGCAGAGCCTGCTCTCTGGTATGGAACATACTATGGTATGAAATTGGATAACCTATCTTCACTGCTGCCCTTAAGGCCACGGTCAGACCTTCATTTTAAATGTTCACAGGTTTAACAGCTCACATCTTTTCATTTCTTTGTTTTATTTATGGACATTCCACCCTCCATTTGGACTTTCCTCAGTGGCTGATCACAGTGTGTCTGTTATATATGCTAGGCATAAGGCCCATAGGTATGATAACCAGATGCCCAGCCCCACAATGCCTACACGTACCAGGAAAAAAAAGGGTCTGCCCTAGCATGCTACACTTCGCAGAAATAAAAACAAAGAAATGTACTTATGTGGTGAAACTGAAAGATTCAGCTGATACACAAAATATTTTACAAGCAATGAGAGAGTGGCAGTGTTTAAGCTGCATCAATAATAATGTCCCATAAAATATTAAAACATACTATTAAGGGAATAAAAGAGAGAGAAAGGGACTCTGGATGAGAAACATAAGGAACTAGAAAAGAAAGTAAAAAGCTTTGAGGAATTTAAAAAATTAAATCAAATATGATGAGCATAATACTGTAAGGGGAAGACCCAGACCCTTGCCGCAGAGGGCCAACCTGCCATCCATATGCTAGTGCAAATTACAGCAGGGCCAGTAAAGAAAAGTCCACAGGTTCCATGTGGTGGGTCTGGCTGCAACAAAGATACAGCATTACAGTGACATTTAGGGCACATGCAGGCAAAGGGAATGTAGCCCTGCTCCCCCCTCCCCCCGCCATTAAAGCATTTTATTATTATTATTATTGCTGGACCCAGCACTGGCTGTGGGTTTTCCAGCAGTAGTGCTTTTCAGGCTGGCCACATCTTCTGGAAAGAGTTTTCTTTGTAGCTCCACCCAGTGTGCGTGCATGGAAGTTGAAGCAGGCTTCTAAACATGCATGGAAGTGCCGGTAGGGACATCTGGGCACTCCAAATGTCTAGAAGTGTGTGTTACTTCAGATGCATAAAAACAGGCACGGTTTCAGTGCTGCATAGCTACAAACAGTAATTGTGGGAATCAATATCCTGCATTATCCCTTAATGGCGGGTTATTTGGCTACAGTCTGGAGGTGGCCTTCGTGTGATACTGTGCATGAAAGTGAGAGACTTGCAGCCTTACAGCATAATGGCAGAGTCTCCAAACAGCATATTGTCTCTAAGGAGAGATGCCAAGAGGAACACTGGCAAGAAGGTTTCAAATGTCATGCCTGGTATCCGAGATCAGCCTTTGCCAATCTAGTGCTTCCCAGGTGTTTTGGGGTATAGTTCCCATCACTGCCAAGCATCACAGAATGCCTGTGAAATCCTTCAATCAAGACCAGAGCAAATTAATTGTATGTTACACCACAGAAATGCAATTGTGGAGTATCACATAAAGCATTTGGAAGCACATGCCATCATTTATGGGTGGCCTGTTTTTCTTCTCGATAGTAACACTGCCTGTGCATATTATTCATGTGATTTTATATAATCTATGCAGAGGTGAAGCCTCAGATAGCTTGAAATATATTTAAACCAAACTTAGCTCATTCCATTTGAAGCAAGAATGATGTCATATGACATATCACACAAATTACTGAGCTTATGAGTTCTGTTGATAAAGCCATCTAATTATTTTATTGTGCTTTTTATCGTTTCTTACTGCTTTGGTAGTTATCCTGGGCATATAGATTTATGCTTAAGGTGTGAGATATACATTATATGAACTAATACCTGTCAAGCATTTCCCAGTGGTTTATTGCAGCAGATTTCAATATATTCAAGAACCCTGGACTAGCTTGAAAAGCCTATAATTTAGATTTGTCCCTTAACTGAGAGTGGATTGGAAGGAAGAAAGGAGGGAAGGAAGGAAGAAGAGTTGGCTTTTCTACCCTGCTTCTCTCACCCATTTAAGGGGACTCAAAGTGGCTGACAAAATTTTCTATTATCCTAACAACAGAAAACCCTATGAGGTAGGTAGAAGGCTTGAGAGCTCAGAAGAGAGCTGTGACAAGCCCAAGGTCACCCAGCCGGCTTCATGGGGGAGGCAGAATCAAACCCAGTGTCCCTAGATGAGAGACCAGCTCCCTAACCACTAGACCAAACTGGCTCAGGAAAAGGCATTTGTAGCTCATTCTTAAAGAAGATGTCTAACGGCATTTTCCTCTCAAAAGGTAGTCATTTTATGTAGATTATGGAACATTGCCAGAATGAATCACTTGGGGCCTGTTCCCATTATCACTTAAAACTGTTTCAAAACAGTTTCATAATGGCTTGGATCCTGCTGTTCCCATCCCCAATCAAGTAAAACCGTTTAGAAACGGTTTGGATCCTCATTGTTCCCATTCACAATCAGTTTTAGGGCTATCTTGAGGATTATTTGGCTTTAAAATGGAATTAAATAAACACCTGATTTTTCAGGTATTTCCCCAGTTTTGCTTTTAAAACGTTTCTTATTGCTGTGGGAGCGTTGCATCATTATCGGGGCAAAGCCATCATGAAACCATTTTGAAACAGTTTTGGAACAGTTTTAAGTGATAATGGGAATGGGCTCGCTGTTTGCTTCCTTTTAACACACTTCACATATCGATGCAAATCCCCATGTAAATCCCGATGTATATTCTGTTTTATTCCTTAAATGGGAACTCGCCCTAAGTGGGAGAAAGTATTAATAGGGATGAGCAAATGAGGCTGTTAAGCTAATAAACAGAGGGTTCAGATAGGCAGGAGGAATCCAGAACCATAATGTAGCCTTCAAGCTGAAACATAATAAAAAATAAAAGGTCCAAAGATCTGAACTGTGTCCTTATGGTGCTTTGGATTCCCCATAAGGGGCAAGGTCCATACACCCCTGCTCCCCATGGCACAGATGCACTGAAGAATCAAACATTACTAAATTCAAAAGTTCTTCTGTCCAAACTTGATTCAGGCTGTGCAGGTTCACAGGCTTTAGTGACCCATTCTGTCTTTCTTGTCTTCTGCATTTTCAGTCATATTCAAAAGGAATCTGCTGTAGTATTTTATAGTCCCTCTGTTTCAATTATGCTAAATTACTGCTTAATTGCACGAGTATACCCTATTATTTAGATCTTTTGCAATAAATAAAAACATACAATAAATTAAGGAGAAGAATGGGATGTCAGTTTGATGAGGATAACATCATGTTGACAGAGTCCATGAAGTACCTGCTGACAGTGAGCTGGCAATTTAATGAGAGCAGTATGTGGATATCATTTAGACTGTGCCAAAAATGTATGCTAGTTTTGTACAATAATACCGGGCATTAATATGCCTTTATATCTGGAATCAGTATGCTAATTCCCAAGTAAGTACAAATATTGGGAAAGTACAGAAAAGGGCAATTAGGAGGGTCAGAGAACTAGAACGCCTCCTTTTGAGATCAGGCTGCAATGTCTAGACCAGAGGTGTCAAACTCAATCCGGCCGAGGGCCGGATTAAAAAAAATATATATACTGGGAGGGCCAGGGGGCGTGACCGGGGGCGTGACCGGGGCACAGAGGAGGGACTGGGGGCATGGCCAGGGTGTGGCTAGGGAGGGGCTGGCTGTCCATGGCGGGGCCCGGGCAATGGAGGGTTCCACCGCGCGCTCGCTCGCCTCGCCTCGCCTCCTTTGCGCCCAAGGAGGACAGTGGTGGCAGGCGGCGCGCGGTGGCGGGCGGGGGCCGCGGTGGTGGGCGGTGGGCGGTGGCGGCCGCGGGCCATATTGAAACGCCCCGCGGGCCGCATCTGGCCCGCGGGCCGTATCTTTGACATGCGTGGTCTAGACTTATTCAGCCTTGGAAAATGGCATTTAAGAGTGGACCTGATTGAAGTTTAAAAAACCATCCATAGTGTGGAAAACACCAGAAGCACAAGTCACACCATGAAGCTATGAGGGAGGAAACCTAAGAATGACAAGGGAAAGTAGGGTTTTTGAGGGTTTTTTTAACCCAGGTGGTCATTGGTCTATGGAAATTACTAACAGAAGAGGTGGTGACAGCAACCAGCCTGAATAGCTTTAAGAAAATATTAAACAAATTCATGGAGGACAGGTGTATCAAAGGCTACTAGAATGGATGCCTCAGTACTGCCTCTGGATTTATTTATTGAATTTATGTTTATATTTATATTTATATCACGCCCCATACCCAAGGGTTTTTCTTAAGTTCTTGTGGGATTTACCATACTGCCACACTCACTCATCAAATAAGTAAAATTTAGTTATAGATCTTGCAAATAAGAATAGGATGATACATGGAGAGAGAAGTGCACAGGAGCAGACTGGTTTTTTAAAAGGCCGAAGGACATGGAATTAGATAGCCAGCACAAGGGGGATAATGGAAAGATAGCAAGAGAACACCAGAAAGAGATTTGCTTCATATATTAGAGCAGGACTTTAGACTGTGTAGATTACAACAGAATATGGAACGTACAAATACTAATGGATATACCAGAAGCAATTATTCTTCTGAGAAATCTTTATAATGAATGGAAAACTACAGTAAGAAGTGAATTTTGTAGAGAAAAAGTGGTTCAGAGCTGAAGAGGGAGACATGGTTCAAACTATAAGAATGGCAGGACTAGTTGGAATGGCAGCTGGGATTCAAATTGGGGTTTGTGAGAGACAATAAACAGTCTGAGATTTACAGCATCTAGTGATACCTTTTTCTATAGGTGGCTTTTCTTTACCAGGACACTTTCTGCACTAACTTTAGACATGGATTAAGGAGGCTTTTTTCCGGTTCAGAGGCCCCACATCTGCACATTAATGCAGAACAAGGAGGCCTCACTACCCATTAGTCTGGCTCCATCTGCACAATAGGATGTCCTATCTTATATAAATGTGACCAGGGCCTGAGAGTAGTACTTCTACCAATAAGAATTCACGTGGTGCAGATCCTACCTAAAACTACAAAGGAAAGAAGCATGTAATTCCATGTCATTTGCCATTTAACTCCCATTGGTAAAGGTATTTTGACACATCTTCTGAAACAATAGCATGAGTATTTACTGAAATAAAAATCGTAACCTTAGTGCTCAGAAGCATAAGAGGTAGCACTCACATTACTTGGTTCACTTTTAAAATAATCTACCGTATTTTCCGGTGTATAAGACGACTGGGCGTATAAGACGACACCCAACTTTCCAGTTAAAATATAGAGTTTCGGATACACTTGCTGTATAAGAAGACAACACCCGGCGTATAAGATGACCCCCGACTTTTGAGAAGATTTTCCTGGGTTAAAAAGTAGTCTTATACAGCAGAAAATACAGTAGATGGGTTTGTAATAGTACATAATGTCTGTTTTTAGCAAAGGTGGAATACATATTAGGAAGATTCATAAAATTAAATGCTGTATAGCTCATATTCAAAAAAACTTGATTTCACCTTTGCATAAACTCTTCCCGGCACCATGCATATACAATTAACTACTTTTGATAGAAATTAGGTTATGTATTCAGCAGTGAGCTGTACGGGTTTTTACATTTGTCTGTGAAAGAATTATGAAAGCAAACACATTAAACTATTAGAGCTTGTTTTTCCTGAGCCTACCCAAAAAAACATGTTTTGTACACTGCTGGTGTATGTATTAAATAATTGCACCTGGTTCCTCTTTATTTTTAGATTTTATAAAGAACTAGCCTTTATGAGAGAACTATTGACCCTTTGCAGAAGACGGAAAAGTATAGGTTACCAAAACATCAGATTTTTTTTTTTTAACTTGCAAAGTATGACACAGTTGTTTTTCTAAATTGGCCTGTTTTTCAGATGCTGCAAGCCTGAACACTGTTTTGACATGACACCTTTTCATATTATAAGGATCTAAGGCTGCATTTATCATTACCCACAGTAAAAAAAAAGGTTACTCAAAGTGACACTCAAAAACAGTTTAGAAGAGGCACCATACATGTGGTGGTGCCTCAATCCACATTAAAAGAAAAATAAGTGTATTCTTGGGTCTTTAATGTCTTTAACTAGAGGCATGGCTAAAAGATCCTCCTATAATGGAACACAATTATCCAAAGATGAATGGATGGACAGAATGAGTGGGTTATTAGAATGAGTGGATTAGAGGTGGGATTCAAACACTACTGTCTACATGTTACCACGTCTAAGCCTTTTTTGAGGTGCTTTTTTCATCAGCACGTCATGGAAACAGGATTGGTTCGGTTACTATCTTTAACTATCTCTTGTGAGCCAGTTTGGTCTTGTGGTTAGGGTGCTGGAATCATATCTTATAATCACTGGGTTAGATACTGCATTCCTCCACAAATTCAAGTAAATGTTGGCTGGCAGGTATAGTAGTGAGAAGGTGATTTGGAAAGGTTCTGCACTTAATCAGGCACAGAACCTTGGTAGATAAAAGTACAGCCCACCACAAATAAGAGCAAGTGAAGGTTTTGCCTTTGTCTTCTGCTTGACATGCCTCTCAGCAACTGGTGTGCCACTGTGTGAGACAGGACGTTGGACCAGATGGGGCTGTGGCCCCATCCAGCACAGTTCCTCTTATGTTCTTATGTTCCCAGTTCTTGCTCTGCTACTCCTTATGTGAGTTGAGGCTCTTCTGACATGCTTGAGGACTTAAAAGTGCAAGGGGTTTGGCCCAAATTTTGAGGACGTGCTGTTGCGTCTGTGATTGCTTGGGCACTGCCAATGATTTGGCTTTCTCTCACACATTAAGCACACTGAAAATCATTATAACATTGTACAATTCAGTTTCTACTCCTGGGAGTAGAAATCAAGGGCTAATCCTGCACTCTTTCCTGGAGCAGTCCAAGTATCCCAGTCAACTCTGTTCTGGGGTAAGATGTGAGGCTCATCTTTTAATATTTCAAATCAGTCTCTTGGAGTGCTTCCGCACAGGGGCAAATAAAACAGGATCTCCGGCACCTGGATTTATTAAAACCGGCTCCTAGGGGAACCGGTTTTAATAGCCCCAGGTGCACGGTAGATCCGGTTTTATGGGGTAGATCCGCATCTAAGAGATGTGGATCTACCCCGCGCCCGTGCCTCCACACACATGGCTCCGATCCGGGACGGAGGGCCCTCCCCCAGCTCGCCACGATTGGCTCACCGGAGCCAAGCCTGGTGAGCCGGGGGGCCTCGCTGCCGCGGCTCGCTCTCGCCCCAGAAGCGGTGGATCGCCGCTTCTGGAGCCAGGGCGAGGTTGCCTAAAGCCCGCCCTAGCCCACCCTGGGGGGAGCGTGGCGGTTCCCCTCCTTACCTGGTCAGCATCGCCCCGAAACTGAAAGCAGGTGCACAGGATGCAGTGTGCCTGCGCCCTGCACGCTGCCTGAGTGGCCAGGATTGCGCCTGGCAGCCCCTGCCCTCAGGAGCTGTACTGCGCAGGCACGCTGCCCTGACTTGCGCGCCGGCCAATCAGGCGGCACGCAGGATGCAGGCGCACTGCATCCTGGGTGCCTGCTTTCAGTTTCGGGGCATGCCGACCAAATAAGGAGGGGATCCACCGCGCTCCCCCCAGGGTGGGCTAGGGTGGACTTTAGGCAAGCTTGCCCTGGCTCCAGAAGCGGCAATCTGCCGCTTCTGGTGCGAGGGCGAGCCGAAAGGTAGGAGCCCCCCCCCCCCGGCTCGCCAGGCTTGGCTCCGGGGAGCCAATCATGGTGAGCCGGAGGTGGGCCGTGTTTTAGCACACTTGCGCTGTGCTGCCGCATCCGAAACGGATGCGGATTCACAGTGCAAAACCACTAAATATGTGGTGTGCTAAAAACACCCATTAAGCACGCATTAAGGATGGATAGGTGCGGACGCACCTACCAGAAGTGTGCTTAATTGACCCCACTAATGCAGACACTCCGGCAGCAAACTGGTTTTGCCACCAAAATCTGCATTAAAAACGGTCTTGCTCTGCGGACACCCCTCACCGGAAGTGTCCTACATAACGACCCGTGTGCGGAGGCGCACATTGGAATGTGTGCTTAATGGGTGTTAAAGGGCCTGTGCAGAAGCACCCTTGTACATTGAAATTTCCTTCTGTAAATTGCCTTTCCTTACTAATCAAACAAGTCTGAGACCATGGTCTCCATCTTTTGGAGACCATCATAACTCCAGATGGGAGACAGGTGTCCACACATTAGTGTTGTTCCAAGATGCCATGCCTCCCAGGGACCACTTTGCCTTCATGGCACTGGCAGCTGACCCACCTTCTCCTGAAAAAGATGGCTCCAGAGAGACCACTAATGGGAGGTTGCTTGATAGAAGTCTCCTTGAGCATTCCTATTGTGAATGGCTTGTCTAGCCCAAACACTGCATTTCACTGGGTTTCCAGTGTGCTTCCACAAAAGCGCAGTTGCAACTCTGGAGGCCAAGGAACTTTCCTGTAAGCGATATCCATCATCTTACGCTTCCTGGCCTGAATCACTTGATCTGGGCCAGGAAGCAAGCTCTGTATTTCACACAAGTGCATGGAATGTTGAAGCTTCTAGAGGCATTCTGAGAAGCTACTAATAGCTGTAGCCACACACTTTAAAAAACAGCTCAGAATCAGCTTAGAATTCCCATCCCACCCCAGCCCATATTAAAGGTTAGAAAATGTGAATTTTCTGTCCTCTTAATGGGTTAGAGGTCAGATGGGAATGGCAGTGTGTTGCAGGTAACCCTTCTAAGAGAGTTTTGAGCACTTTAAAACTGCATTATAATTTGCCATCTTGCCTGACCAGCTGCTGACTTTCATGTAGCTTAGATTTCAGCCCCAAAGAGCTCCTCTCTGGGGTATCATAAGATCAAGTTAAATTGATCCCCAGATCTCTTTCAAATTTTCACTCACTGGTTGTGAAATCCATGCACACTGAAACAACATGATTTACCTTTCTGCAGAATTAAAAGAGAGACTTTAATCAATGGAAATACATTCCACAAGCAGGAACCACAATTTCTCATGTTTCTGTTAGAGGAACAATTCACAGACATTCCTCGGATTATGGCCCTAAAGTTCAGGCAAGTTTACGTTGTGTATTTTCGTATTTCTAACTATTCCTATTTATTTTTACTCAGTAAGGACACTTAGAAGTGTGGCCTTAATTGTAAAATAGCCTTACAAATTTTGGCAAATGTAAAAATGCAAAATATAATGTAAATTACACTGTTGCATTCACCGGAGAATAAATAACAAGTGTTAACCACTAATTATTTATTCTATAGGTCCAAAACTCAACTGTTCCGTAGATAAGAGAAAGAAAGAAAAGAAGCCAAAAAGCTGAAAAGCCTCTTCTCATGACTGAAAAATGAAGCCAACAGATCCAAACAATGATAAAGCGAATGCAAGATGGTGGGCAGTACAGAGTAACCCTGGGAGTTCGCCTCATTTTCCAAGCAATAATTTTCATTATTTCATTGAAAATTGCATTTTTCCCCATTTGATACAAATGTGTAAAAATATAACATATGGAACCTGATTTAAAACATTAAGGTTCCTAGATCACAATTCTCACACTGTAATAGAACATTTAGCTAAACAGTAATCATGATTTTTCAAATTGGTGGAAACAGAACAATTCAAAACGCAGTTTTGTGAATATAGTAGCCATTTCTACTGCTTGGATGGCAATGGACATCCAGATAATTTGTTGAGGAAATTGCTCACAGAAGAACTGAAAAATGACATGTTTCAATAGTTAACATAATACACAAAATTATTGACTTTTTCAGGAAAGATTGCCAAGAATGCTTCATATGTACATTTTTCACTAACACTGGCCATGGTCACATCTTCACTTTAAACCTTCAATCTTTCATCAGATGTGACTGCTCACACCTTTTCATTTGTTTTATTTGTGGAATTTGTATCCTCCATTTGGACTTTCCTGAATAAAACAGATAGAAATGAAAGGTGTGAAGAAGGTTTAAAGTGAAGGTATAACCATGGCCATTGGCAGATATGGGTTGAGGGAGCTATCTTGAACTACACTACAGTAATCATTTTCTTCTGAAAACATCATCTTCCAATCCCAATCCTAAGACAACATGCCCCCCTTCTCTAGCCTAATACATGTCAAATATGCAATAATTATAGTATTTGCCTTTGGCAAAACACTTATCTTGTTGATAGCATGCATCTTTTCTCTCAGCTCTCATATTTTGCTGTATAAATGTACATCAATGAATTTGCACACAGCACACACACAAAGATAGATAGGTACATAGGTAGACAGAGTGAGAGAACCCATAGTTTCCCTGCCTTCCAGTACTAGAAGTGAATTAACTAAGGCCATGGTTACACCTTTACTTTAATCCTTCTTCAGCCAAAATTCCAACCCATTTGGTTACATCTTTAAATGCTGAAACATTTTGTCCACTGGATTTTCCCCTCCTTATTCGGGTTTTCCTTCATTTGGGCCAAAACAGAATTAAAGCTTTAAGGCCTTTCCCCCTAACCCTTTCTCCCTTTTCCCCAACCCTTCCTCTTGCCTTGATTTCCTTTGTTCTGTTGCGTGATCTGCCTCCCCGTCCCTCCCCTTGCCTTGATTTTCTTTGCCCTGTCACTGTTGCCCCCGTAATGATCTCCCTCCACCTGCCCCATTCTTCCTCCCCCAACCCCTCCTTCTTGCCTTGACTTTCTCTCCCCATGGCCACTGCCCCTGGCCCAATCTGCCTCTTCCCACCCCCACCTGACATCTCTCCCCCCCTTACTCTCCCAGAATGCCTCCCCGTCAAGCACAGCATTTCCCCCACCCACACTCCAGCTGAAGATTACAAGTGACAGCAGCAGGAAGGTGTAACCAAGCCATTCCAGGCCAAAAAGAGCTTGGATATGGCTGCCTTCTTAATGCGGATTAAAATGGTAAGGTGTAACCATGGCCTAAGGCTAGAAATCTGAGGCCTTTTCACACACGGGGTTTGGAACGTGTGGAAAACACTCGGGAACATGGCATACGCACTGCCGGGGCTGGGTTTGCGTCCCAGCCCATTCCGGAGTGTTTTCCATGCGTTCCCGCGCGTACGAAGTGTCCCCGGCCATTCGGGGAGGGAAGCATTTGCATATGCTTCCCTCTCCGACAGCCGCGGCCACGCCACGCCCCCGCCACCATTGGCCGAAAATCGGCTGAACAGGTGACGGGGCCCACACTAATTACCTACCTTGCCGGGTTGGGGTTGCGATCACGCAGGCATGCACGCTCCCGGTAGATGGGGCCTGCCAGTCGGTGGGTCCCTTCTGCCATCTACCAGGGGTGGGTTGGTGCCCGGGTGGCTTCGTGCCAGCTGTACAGGACTCGATCGAGTCCTGTACAGCCTGCAGGAACCCGGGGAAGTGGCCTGACAGGCTCCCTGCCCCTGGATGCTCCCACGCAATGGCAGGCAGCCTTGCGGGAGGTGTCCCTGCCCCTGGCCGGCCTTTCCCGGCTAAGTCACTTCAGGACACTTCAGCAATTTGCACACAGACAGGCAGGAATGCATGTAAACACATTCCTGCCTGCCTGCGTATGAATAGGTAAAGCGTCCCAAAGTGACTTAGCCCACGTGCTCTACAGCCGTTCCGGCTGTAGTGCAAAAAGGCCTCTTGACCATGCAATCTAGGAAATGATACACAAATATCTGGAGGAACAGAATTTTCCTAAGGTGCTTTTCATTGGAAAGGTTCACTTGCATTTCAGTGAAGTATCACACCTCATACCAAAGGCAAAAAAAAAAAATCATTACAATCAATGGCCTTAGACTTTTATAAGCATTCTTTTTCACATAAGCATTATTTTCAAATCACTTCCCCTGATTGCCTGGAACAAAATTGCATTCTGGAACTGACAAAGCACTTCAAAATGAATTCTATATAACCTATTATCAGGATTCATCAGGTCTTATCAAAAAGCACATGAAGTAAATTCATGTAAGCATAACTGGTTGCAAATTAACTTCTGCTTTTGATTTGTGGAAAATGGCTGTTTGGAGCAGTATTTCCAAAACCCATGGAAATGGCTGATTTGAAGTACAAACAGTCGATTTAATTTATTTACATTTTCATATTTACCTTTGTTATTCTAGTACAGGGGAAATTGCCCTGTGCCAAGATACACAGCTTATCCCAAGCTGGCACAGATTACTCCTGGTCTGGGACAAGGCTGACCACATTAGGATGACCTGTTTCATGCCACTTTGGATCCAGCATGGAGTGCCTCTAAATGCCCCAAAGAAGAAGTAGGAGGAGTTGGTTTTTATACCCCATTTTTCTTACCCTTAAGCGGCTGACAAAGCTTTCTATTCTTCTCCCCACAAAAGATACCCTGCGAGGTAGGTGAGGTTGTGAGAGCTCAGAAGAGATCTGTGACTAGCCCATGGTTACCCAGCTGGCTTTGTGAAGGAGTGCAGAATTGAACCACTTTTGCACTTACCTATTTGGATCATGCAGGGGACACTCCTGCATAGTGCATCTGCACCTCACAGAGCCATTTCTTAATTAGAAACAGCTCTGTGCATGCCAGAGCTTCCCCAGTCCTTTCAGCTTTCCATTCTAACTTGGTAGAAGTCCTGGTAGCATCAGCCCTTGGACAACAGCTCTGTCGCTGCTTAGCATGAGATTCTGCTCCTTCTCTCTCCCTGTTTTTTTATTATTATTATTATTTTAACTTGCCAGCTTCCATTTCTCCAAGCACACCTTTCTTTATTCCATCCTTTTTCTTAACCATTATTGATTGGCTAGCTCACAGGCCATCTCACGGCTTTACCACTGGCCTCCACAGTCTCCATTTTCTCATGTACAGGGCCTTCTTTCCACAGTTTGCTCTGCCAGTACTCCCCAGTTCTGGTTGGTTCTTTCAGACTCACATTTGGTTATAGCTACACAGTTTCTTCTATTAATGATTTCCGGATTGATATGGCTTGCATCAAGGGACTGGTCAGAAGGATGTAGACAAATTGGAAATGACAGTACAACAACCTAATTAGAACAGTGTGAGCAGCTGTGCAACACTTCTAGCCAACTGCAGCATCTCCTTGTTTTTCTTCAGGCTGTTAGTGAATCACTTCAGCCAATATTTCTTAAAAGTATCCTCCAAATCCCTGCTGCCATGACACAGGTTCATGCCCTAGATGAATCAAAGATACTTTGACAGCTGCACTTCATCCATTTCCTACAATGTAGTTCTAAAACCTGGCCAACATGACCTTTCCAGTATTTATAGATAACTGCCTACCACTGATATAATTAACTCATGTATTGCTCACATGATTAACTAGGCAGAGAAGAAGGTCCTTAATACCATACTAGACTATTATCTGTATAGTTTTGCCACCAATATATTCTCAAATAACCGTCTGGCAGAACTCTCAAGTGGTGGCCTTTCAGGACTGGACCTAAGAAAGCATCGATTCTGACCTTTTGGTATCTGCTATGACAAATTTGCAAGGCACTTTAAGGGCAAAGTTGCTGAGGGTTCACAAGGGATTGGATGCAACAACTGGAATAGTATGAGGGAAGGATCCAGAGAATGGCCTGGTCCAGTTATTTGGATCAGTGTCAGTTATTGCAGCATGAGGATTTGGTTGGCCGCATGCTCTCTTCATAACTGGTCCTCTTGTTTGATAATAGTAAGCTTGCAGGAAATGACTGGAGCCATCATCACACCTGGAGGATCTAGGTCACCCCATTAAGAAACAGAACTGAAGCCATCATAATCCTGCTCACACCCAATCCCTGATAATCAGTCCTCAATTTGGGCTGCTATGCTCACACCTTTTATATTATGTCCCTGAGCCTCCTTTATGCAGCTCTTTAGTGCTCCACCCTTATTGATTACTTCAACACCACCTGCATTCCGATAGGATAAAATTCTGTCAATCAATAGCATCAACACGGGATGTTTTGAGTTGTGTGGTGCTGATGGAAAACTTGATGGTAACACAGGTTACTGTTCGGGTGAGAAGACTGGGCCCCAAACAGATGCAGCCAGGGCATATCCCAGCTAGCATGCACCTCCACTTCCACAGCCATTCTGGAAGAAAAAGGAGAGGCTGTAATCTACCTTTTTCCCTAAAGCTGCTGAAGAAGTTTTACTTCTAAAGTAAATGTTTTTTACTGCAAGGAAACCTTAGGACTTTTCACACTACAGCCAAATGGCAGTAGTGCATGAAGGCTAGGACACGTGGGGAGGGATTCCCCATACACATGTCCCTTCCTGCCTAGATGTGAATCGTGAGTCCCTCACTGTGTGACCTCACCCTGGGACATGCACCTCCCCGGACATGCACGGATGAGGGACTTACCTCACTGCCAGAGTTCGGATTGGGAAGCCCAGGGGTGGGGCTTCCGAGCGCTGTCAGTGGCACTCTGCCAGGCATTCTGTGCAGGCATGGGCCGCTGGCCAATCAGAGCTAGTGATGCATGCAGATGCAGAGTGTCGCTGATGAGAACCCCCCAGTCAGGACTACGGTGGAGAGGAGGTAAGTCCCTTATGCAAACACGTCCCCGTATAGGCCTGGCCCTGGGTGGGGGGTAGTCCCAGAGGGCCTCCACAGGGCTCAGCTGCCTAGATCTAGGTGGTTGAGCCCCGCTAAGGCCAAAGATCCTCCCCCATGTGCTGGCAAATGTGCTGCTCTGTGTGGTAGACAGGGTCCACGCTATCAGTGCATCAGAATGGGGGCACACATGATGTCTACCATAGCGCGTGCCTCCAGTTTGATGTGCTGACAGTGTGGGTTCAGTCTACCACCTGGAGGGGAACATTGCAGGGGCAGGGGGAGACCGAACCTAGGGTGTTCTGCCAACTGCTGCAGTCCCAATCAGCCTGCAGCAACCAACAGTGAACCCCTGGGTGCCCAGTGGCACTCAGGAGTTCATGCCACCCCCACCCCCCCACCAATCTGTGTGATGCCCCTTTACCTTGCCAGGCCTAGGGTACAGAGTTTGCGCGGCCTTGAGATCTGCCATGATCTATGCAGGTGCACACACTCCAGGAGCTCAGCCCCACACTCACCTGACGGGTCAGCATGGGTTCAGTCTACCAGAACCCTGTACAGATCATGGCAGATTGCTCTTAAAGCCACTCAAGGAGCACCCCAGGCCCGGCAAGGTAAGTTGACTGCGAGGGCCCGCCAGCTGTTGGGTCAAATTCAACCCAATAGCGGCAGCAGGGTATGGGGCCTGCAGCTGTCCAGGAGGGAGAGTGTGAATGCTCTCCCTCCCATACAGCTGTGGGATGGCCCAGGACGGCCAGGATTGTGTGTAGAGCGCAGTTTCATCCTCTACACCTGGAACGCAAGTAGGCCACCCTAGGACAGGCTCAGGTGGTTCTAAATGGAACCACCGGCCCAGCAGAGCATATGCTGTGTCCCAGGGTGTCCTACTCGCGTTCCAGTGGCCCTAGTGTGAATAGGCCTATTGTTTCCCTTGCACATTGCTGAAGGGAAATGGAAGCTACATTGTCCTTAGAATTTTATCATTTATACACTCTTTCCCTCACGCCTTCTCCCAGCATTTTCTGACCATTTATTTTTTAAATCCCTCCCTATTTTTTATGAAAGCAGAAATGAGCATTATCAATCTAGTGCAAAATACTTATTTAAAAAAAAAATCATGCCAGTTTAGAGAATTATCTTTACATTATGTTCCACCACCTGCGTAAATTTTTTACCAAACCTAGGTTTGACCTACTAGATATAATGAGCAAGTTGGGCTGCTACCAGAATATCACTTACAATCAAAGACACTGTGTATGTGGTGCTACCATCCCAAAAGATCTGACTCACTTTTTCCTTGATTGTTGTTTATACAAAAGTATCAGGGACTGTTACCTTCCTCCCTTTTTAATCAACAACCAGCTTCCTGATAACAAAACAAAACTGCACTTACTGCTCAGGGGACAAGACAAGGACACAACCTTGAGTGAAGGCTGTGAAGATCAGAGATGAGCACCGTAACCCTGGAGGAGGAGTATGGCAAATGGGATATTACTCTTCTTCCTTCCTTCCCCTTTTCTTTTTATGCTCTTTTAACATTTTATACAGTTTAAACTGATATTTAATAAGGTCATACCTGTCCTAACATTGTCTGCCTATACACTACTGAGTGCAATTCAAGTCCAAATGACTTGGGTCCTAGATATCTAAAGAATATTCCTGTATAGATCTGCCCATCCCTTATGACTTGCTGTTGAAGCCCTTTTGGTTGTACCACCGCCTTTAACAGTAAGTTAAGTAAGTAAGTAAGTAAGTAAGTAAGTAAGTAAGTAAGTAAGTAAGTAAGTAAGTAAACCAGTATCTTTCTCTTTGAATCCTTTATTTATTTATTTATTTATTTATTTATTTATTTATTTATTTATTTATTTATTTATTTATTTATTTATTTATTTATTTATTTATTTATTTATACACACACACACACACAAAGGTCTCAGGGCAGGTTGCAGTATTATATTAATCTTAGACAGGTCCCTGCCCTCAGGCTTATAATCTAAAGGGACAAGGGACATAAGGAAAATGGTGAGGGAGGGAACAGGGACACTCATAATGATAATAATATTACATGCAAATTAAAATGAGGTTGTTAAAGATCTTAACTTGACCAGATATGAAACAATTAAAAACCTTTAAAGGTGTATTGAGAAAAAAAACAGGTCTTCAAAAACATGTTTGTCACTCCTAAAAGGAGACTACTTTTTGTATATGCAAACAAGAGAAAAGCTGTATGCTACAAACCTGCAAATGTCCAGAGCCATACATTATAACTATAGAAGAGTTTTGACTTTGAAATGCTTTATTTCCTTAAAAATAAACAACAAAATTAACCATGACTGGTGTTAATAATGCAGCATTATCACCGTTGTTTGCACTTTCACTAGCTTGCATTAGACCAACAATGCAACCAAGTACAGTTCCTAATGCTCATTATTATCCTTCAGGATAAGAAATACACAATTCATAAGCCTGGGCACACAGTAGGTTAGTCCATCTTAGAGCAAAACAGGGACTCCACCCATTACTGACTTGGTCAAAACCATCTAATTTAGTGCATTTTTTTCAATGCCCCCAGCTCAGTCTGATGACAGGGCCATCAATATAAAGTTCTGCAGCTTCAAACTTTCTGCCCAGTACAGTAAGACATTGAGCAAAAAACGGCCTCCTAAAAGCAGCCATTTTCTTTCTGGTGCTTAACAATACCAGGCTGACAATGGCTCAAGTATTGCTGTCTCTCTAGACAGCAGCAGCAGAGGCAT
Source organism: Aspidoscelis tigris stejnegeri (assembly GCA_023333525.1). Classification (NCBI taxonomy): domain Eukaryota; kingdom Metazoa; phylum Chordata; class Lepidosauria; order Squamata; family Teiidae; genus Aspidoscelis; species Aspidoscelis tigris. The sequence goes on along the minus strand of JALMGA010000002.1, from coordinate 79,738,850 downwards.
GAGAGAGTAAAATCTGCCCTTTAAGTGTTTTGCTGGGGGTTACCAGTAGGATGCTTTTGAAGACAGATTTCTTGCCTCAGAACCTGACTGCATGCCTGATAGGACTTTTTTGGCCATTTTGATGCAATCTTGGAGAACATTTCAAGCATGTAGGTCAAGCACGTAGATTTCCCTTCTTCAAGTGTCCGCTCTTAGCATGCAAATGTCAGAGAGCTAAGCAAGTGCCCGGTGGCCCCATTTCCTTTTAATTGCATGAAGTGTCTTTGTGCATAGATTATGAAGATAACAGTTACATAAAGACCAAGTCTGAATGGTCACAGCTGCAGAAATAAGTTAATAAATCATACTTTTTTTGCTGTTTAATCTCACAGGGTTGTTTTCATTTTCCTCACTGTTAAATATGCTTTTCAATTTAAAATAAATATTTAAACATATAATCAGACCTATTTTCAAGAAGGCATTTATCCATGTCAAATTAATGATGCATCTTCTTTTGTTTGCATTAATGAATCACCATCTATAATGGAAATGAATCGTGTGCAAAAAGGTGTTATATAAGAATTACAAAAACTTTTGCCCAAAGGGCATGATTTTTTTATGAATGTGTAAATAGAAACAAGTGTAAATAGAAGCACCTTTAGAAGCACCTTTTGTACAATCACATGGCATGTGAAAACGCCTTTCAAATGGATTCAGTGGACTGAAGCATTATTGCTAAAAGCTATCAGAAATAAATAATTTACATAGCCATAGCACTGCAGGGCCCACTCCCAACAACTGAACAAATGAATGCACTGTCAAAGTCCCACTATAAGATCATATAAGAATATAAGAGAAGCCCTGCTGGATTAGGCCACAGCCCATCTAGTCCAGCATCCTGTCGCACACAGTGGCCCACCAAATGCTCATGGGCATCTCAAGCAGAGACAAGGACAAACCTTCTCCTGCTCTTGAATCCCAGCAAATGGCATTAGAAGCGCCTTGCTTTGCTTTGCTTTCACCCCCCTGCCAGCCTGAAAGATATACCTAGGCATTCATTCTAGTAGCCATTGATACATCTGTCATCCATAAATTTGTCTAACCCTACCTTGAAGCAATCTAGACTTGTAGCTGTCACCACCTCTTCCGGCAGCACATTCCATAAACCGATGACCCTCTGGGTGAAGAAATACTTCCCTTTGTCGGATCCGACTCTCCTACCCATCAACTTCATAGAGTGCCCCCTGGTTCTAGTTTTGTGCGATAGAGAAAATAAGTTTTCTCTATCCACCTTTTCTATATTGTGCATAATTTTATATACTTCAATCAGGTCCCCTCTTAAACGCTGTCTCTCCAGACTGAAGGGGCGTAGACGTTGCAGCCTGATTTCCTAGGGGAGGTATTCCAGCCCCTTAATCATTCTGGTTGCCCTTTTCTGCACCTTCTCTAGTTCCACAATATCCTTTTTGAGGTGTGGTGACCAGAATTGTACACAATATTCCAAATGTGGCCTCACCATAGATTTATAAAGAGGCAAAATGACACTTGCTGACTTATTTTCTATTCCCTTCCTAATTATTCCCAGCATTGAATTAGCTTTTTTTGCTGCTGCCGTGCAGAAGTGCCTTTCCCCTGGTTGGTTCCATGACAATTTGCTCCATGGAACAGTCATTTAGCAGGTCTAGGAATCTTCTCTCTCTCTCCTGAGTTGAACAGGAGTTCACCCAGTCTATGTGAGGATAATTGAAGTCCCCCATTATAACTACCCTATCTTTATGGGATACCTCCTTTACCTCCTTCTCCAATTGTTGATCTCCTTTGGGCGTTTGGTTGGGAGGACGGTAGCATGTCCCTATTATTAGGCTTCCTTTTTGGCTTGGTATTTTTCCTCACACTGCTTCTGTGGAAGAGACTCACCTAGACATTCCAGTTCATAAGATTCTATCTCTTCTTTAATATATAAGGCTACACCACCTCCTTGCTGCCCCTCCCTGTCTTTCCTGTACAGTCTGTAACCTGGGATGACTGTATCCCATTGGTTTTCACTGGTCCACCAGGTTTCAGTTATGCCAATAATATCAATTCTATTTTCAATAACTAAGCTTTCTAGCTCCCCCATTTTAGGTCAAAGGCTTCTGGCATTAGCATATATACATTTGTATTCACTCCTGTGGTCCAAATTCTGCCGTCGAGGAACATGTGAACCCTTATACTGCCTCTTGCATCGTTCTGTTTGCATACTGTTGACTAATCCCCCACTTTGCTCAGCATTATCTGCATATTTCCAGCCCTCCTCACTTGAGGGTGCACTCTCCCAAACCGGATGCTGCCCAGCTCTTGTCGGCTTTCCCCCAGGGATCAGTTTAAAAGCTGCTCTGAAACCTTTTCAATATTAATCGCCAGCAATCTGGTTCCATCTTGGTTCAAGTGTAACCCATCCCTCTTGTACAGGTTTGGCTTGTTCCAAAATGTTCCCCAGTTTCTAACAAATCTAAACCCCTCGTCCTGACACCACTGCCTCATCCACGCATTGAGGCTCCTGAGCTCTGCCTGTCTGGCTGGTCCTGCACGTGGAACAGGTAGCATTTCTGAGAATGCAACCCTGGAGGTCCTGGACTTTAGTCTTCTACCTAACAACCTAAATTTGGCTTCCAGGATACTCCGTCTTGCCTTCCTGACATCATTGGTACCGACATGTACCATAACCACTGGCTCCTCCCTGGCACTATCTACTAACCTATCTAGATGTCACATGATGTCTGCAACCTTTGCACCCGGCAGGCAAGTCACCATGCGGTCAACACGCCAATCACAAATCCGGCTCTCTATATTCCTGATAATCAAATCACCCACTACAAGAAACCCCCCTCCCGCTACCCGTGGAGGTTTATCCTCGGTGCAAGAGGATACAGGCACATCCACTGAGGAAGGTAACTCAACTAAGGGAGCCTATCCCTCTTCCTCGGCTTGATGGCGTCCCTGCCTGAGGCTTCCAATCTCCAAGGCAGCTGGAGGGCTGCTTGTCATGGAGTGGGATGCTCCTACTACATCCCTGAAGGCCTCACCCTCAGCCCTGTTACTCTCTACCTCCTTCTCCAATTGGACCAATTGCCAGTTAAGAACAGCAGCTTGTTCTCATAAGTCCTTTCCATACTTGGTCATAGACCTGACCAAGCAACTCCCTAGTATGCCTAATCTGCATTGGACTAGCACTATCCTAGCCCAGAACTGCCCAAAGCGTTCCCTATCCTAGTTTACTGGTATACCTGGGGCCTTTCTGCACTTTGCTTCTTTTCTGCAGGATGGGAATTGTGCATCTCCACTGGCATGCACTAGCATTTGCATTTGCAAATGCTAGTGCATGCCAAACCAACCCCCTACACCCCCCCAACATTCACCTAGGTCTAGACACATGTCCAGGCACTGTCAATATGGGTCTGGGCACTGCCATCTTGGGGTTGGAGACTGACAGGTGTAGACAAAAAGAAAATGAACTGAATGAGCACTGTTGGTGTGATCAAGCCAATCCTGAACTCAGATCTCAGTGTGCAGTAGGAAAGACTATACAACCAAGGTATGCCCAGGCCCTGAGGGTCTAGCAGTATGCATGTTTGTTGTCAGATGGATTGTGGAGGTCCCACAGCTATGAACTTTTGACCCTATACCATGGAAGCATGCGAGTCCAGGTACAGACACTGATCCCAACCATGCCTTCCTGTGGTTGGAACCAGGGGCCTGGCTGTTCCAGACTCACTCACTGATTCTGAACTTGGGCAGGTAGGTGGGTGCAGAAATATGGCCTTAGAGTTTCTAGATCACAGAGAAAATGAAGACTGAATTTTAGACTTGCTGCATAGAAAGCATGTTCTCCAACTACTAAGCCACAGTCCTGTGAAGAATAGGGATGTGCACAGCTATTTGAAAATTTGAATATCTGATTCGAATATATTGAATGTTGACAATCAAACTCAAATTGGATTTTTGAAAATCCAAATGTGCACATTTGAACTTGAATCGGATTATTGAACTCGAATAATTCAAATGTGTAGATTCGTATCTGTCTTATCTTGTGCTTAAAAAATGGGATTAATACTGGATGCATACAGGATAATATGTGTTGCATACGGATTTTTACAGAATGCGTACAGATACATATAACAGATACGAAGGTTGTCGACATCCATATCTTTAAATATGAATCTAACATTTGAAAGTAGGGATTTGAATGTTACGGATTTGATTCAGATTTTATGACATTCGGATCTTAAATATCCAAATCGAATTGGATTTTTTGACATTCGAATGTCAAAAATATATTACTGTGAAGAATGATTTAGTTCCATAGATCAAACTTCAGCTGCAAGAACTGCAGTCTCCTTTGGTAGTCCTGTATCCCTGTCCCATTTTGCTTACAGCTTGCTAAGCAATGTTAACACAGGTTAATTTGGGAAGACCTGATATGAACGTGAGATCCCATCCCTCAAAATGGATGTTAAATTGGGTCCCTGCCAGTCTTATGAATGTGTTGCACTAGGAAACAAGCAGTGTGGGACCCAATTGAACGTATTCTGTTCCTACAATAATTGTGCAGAATTACAACCTCCAGAGTTTACTTACTGCTGTTCTAAGTACATAGTAAAAATTCTTCATTTTATTTATAGGAAGGTGGGGAGAGGCAAGGATATCCTCTGAATTATTGTAGAACAAAACTGTGAGTGAGTTTCCTGATTCCAACTGCTTTAAACTAGGAAACAGGAAAGTAACAAAATTAAAGTTTATTTTTCAAAAAAGCCTCTCCAACTGTCATGTTTAAATGTGTTATTATTATTTTGTTCTTCCAACCCCTTTATTTGAAAAGAAAAAGTCTGAATCTGTGATCTCATTCCCCTCAGAACGTCATGCTTGTGTTATAGGGTCGTGAAATTGTGGACACTGTTTTGGAATCCTTCTGATGCCTCCAGAAAGCATTAGTTGGGCTTTTATACCTGGAATCAAAGGAAGGAAATTAAACAGCCTGATGGGAGTGAGTGTGTGTGTGTGTGTGTGTGTGTGTGTGTGTCAAACTAAATCTCCTCTTAACTGTGTGGGTGCCTGTGAGAAGGGTTTCAAGTGTCACATTTCGATTTTTGGTGGCGTTATCTGCCCACCACAAAGCTTGCCTAAAGCATCTGGGGGTGCAGGCACACTGTTTAAAGAAACACCCAATCTGGTGCTTTGTCAGCCTCCTGCTTCACTGGCCATGGACAGAGGAAGCATCTTATAATACCAGGAGGAGGAGGAGGAGGAGACTTGGCTTTTCTACCACACTTTTTTCACCCATTTAAGAGGACTCAAAGTGGCTGACAAAGTTTCTACTCTTGTCCTCACAACAGAACACCCTGGGAGGTAGGTAGGTATCCTACCTATGTAAGAATTCAAAAGAGAGCTGTGACTAGCCCAAGGTCACCCAGCCTGCATAGAGGAGTATGGAATCAAGCCCGGTATTCCCAGATAAGAGTCTGGCTCCCTAACCACTGTGACTAGACTAAACTGACTCAGGCAAAATCTAAAGTGGCACACCACTGGAATAAATCTTGGTTGTCCTGAATGTAGAATTATGTTCTTAGTAATCTTGTGAAATACCAACAATTACAAATGTTAGCTTTCCCTGCAGTTTTTGAGGAGGGTGTATCTGCAGAGACACCTTTCCCGAGGCACCTTCCACTGTAATAAAGGAGATGGTCTAAAATAACCTCAGTCCATATGGCACTAGAGTTACAGCTTGTTTGGGATTGTAATGTCTGCCACCAGATGTAAAGGCTGCCACCAGTTGTAATGGCCAGTTTTTATAACGTTTCAGTTTAAGTTACTTTACTGTTTTGGGTAGCGTGTATTTATATCCTAAAATAATGATTCAAAGTCAGAACTTCCCCTTTTAAAATGTCTCTCTTCCTCCTGTCTCTAGGTCTTGATATTATGGTAACAATAGCTGCTTGCCAATGCTCCCCCCCCCCACCACCAACTCTGCCTAACCAGCAGTGGGTTACAGTATCTGTTTAGAACTCCAGCCTAACTTGGCTCACTTTGAAAACAGAGTACTCAGTTGGAGCTTCTTTAAAATAACAAGAAAACAAGTTTATTGTGTACAGCTTTCTTAATAATAAACAGGTAAGTTCACTTTGTCAATCACAGGTCCATTCACCCTTCTGACTGAACTGTCCCAGCTTCCTCACTCAGCCCAAGGACTCCAATCCTATTCAGATTAATGCCAGCAGCATAAGAAACATATAACCATTTCAATTCTTTTACTTTCTAAACACCGTATATTCACTAATGACTCAGGACTCTATTCCCCAGCTTCCCTCAGAACAGCTTAGAGCCCATTTCCCTCCTAGCTAACTACCCTCTCTGGTCAGTTAACCCCAGGCAGAGAACGCTAACAATTCCCTCAGGCTCCCTTAAATATGGGCCTGGCTGGTGAGCTGCAACCTGATTGGTTGATGTTCCTCCAGGATTCTATTTCACACTCCCTCCTGGAGAGCTTGACTAGCCCCTCCCTTAAGCTACTTACCATTTCTAAAAAACACGCTTTGACAACACTTTTAAATGTATAGACATCCCAATTTCACCACACTTTGTAATTTTGCCAAAATAACTTAATTTTAGGGTGAGGGGTCCTCGTGGGCACCACAGGGATTCATCAGTACTCCGTGATCAGAGAGCAAAAAAAAAAAAAGCATTCTGAGAGGGCTCTGAGGCAGGTTAGAGAAGGCTTCAAGGTGGGATTGTTCACACTTCAATCTTCCCTTCTTCCCTTTGTGCTAGGAAAGGTGCATTAGAGTATAGGGAAGTGCATGAGTATTCATAACATTCGTTATTCATACAAATTCATACAAATTCAGACATTTGTGCACAAATTGAATGTTACGGCATTCATACCTTAACATTTGTACAAATATGAATGTTTTGGACATTCGTACGAATAGTTCAGACATTCATTAAACTGAGGAGGTGGGAAAGCAGGGCGCCAGTCACATCTGCAACTGATCCAGATTGCTTTCGACATGGATCAAGAGTGGATTAAAAGTGGATTCAGGTCAGATTTGATACTTTCAGAGTGCAGATATGTTACGGATACGTATCAGATACATATGCGTTTGGGTCAGATATGTATCAGATATATATCTGTTTGTATTGGATACATATTCGTTCGTATTGGATATATAAATCAGGTATTTGTACAAATTCATATGAATACATTTGTATCAAATAGAATCTTACAACATTTGAAGGTGATCTATTTAAACTAATACAGATTTTCTAACATTCAATTAATTACACACCAAATGTCAAAAAAAAAAAAAAAACAACCCCAAAACATCCCTATTAGAGGCTTGGGAACATGAGGGTCACACACTTTTGTCTCTGAAGTGCCTTTGAGATGCCCCTTTTGTTATGTCCGAACACAGCCTCTGTAGGAAGAAACTGCGTTACAGCACACAATGCAGCACCTATAATAAAGGCTGTACTCTTAGGTCAGCCAACCCATCAGAAAGCTTTCTGCAGAGTAGAGAGGAAATATTGTTTGTTTTGTGTTCCTCTTGTACAACCACAGAATGCAACCTTGATTGGCTGAGGATGATTGCAGAGTATGTTTATTTCCAAGTCAGCCTTGACTTTTTGCCTGTTCACTAAGTCCACTTCTAGCCTTTTACAGACATTGTAAAGGCTTATACGACTGGTAATTGGTGGGGAAGGGAAGTGGTAGAGAAATGAAAGGACAGACTCTTCTCGCAAACGTGTGCCTTCATGGTAAAAGCTCCATGTTGTAGATGCTTCCAGTCCCTGAGGGGATATATGTCCAAGGCCTCTGGCCCCATTGACTTTGAAGGAAGTTTTGTAGGTGACGGCAGCAAACAAAGCTTTTTATGGAGGAATAAAGGTCAACAAGTTGGAATTGTACATACATTCAACACGATCAAGATAAGCTAATGTCCTTATCAGGGAGAAGGGAAGATATTTCCCTGTTAAAAGTCTTATTCCATTAACTTAGGCTATCAGTTTTTTGGTGCAAGGCTGATGACTGAAAGACTGGAAAATCCCCAATTTATAGGTTTGATATTTGTTACCAAGGATCCCTGAATAATTCACGTAAGAAAAAAGGATTAACAGACATAAACCTCCATTACGTTAGTATTTGGCAATGGGGAAGTCAGTTTTTACTATAAACAGCTCCTCTGAAACCTGTCCAAAATCTAACATTGTGCTGATCCTGCTGATAATAAACTACAAAAGGAAGCCCTTAAGTCGCTTCCTGCCAGACTCCATGCTCCACACATCAGGTTGAACCCAGTCTGTCTCCAGAAGTAGCTATGGTCAGTACTTGCACATGTGCTATCACTGCAGAATCAGCTCTAGTGATATATCATCAGAGTGTCTGGGTGTGAGAACTCTTTAGAAAAACCTGTCATACCATGTTCACCCTAATTGAGGCAGCCACAAATTGACCCAGAAGTCAGTCAACATCACTGCCTATAACGCAGTGGCAAGCAGTGCTCCATAAACAGAGGAATGCAGCGGCAGCTATAACCTCCTTCCACCTGAAGTATAGACTCAACCTGAGACAGAGACGATTATGTACTTCCTGTCCGGAAAGCTATATACCATCTCTCTCACTGAACAAAGAGTTACCCATTGCAGAGTTGTAGAAGAAACATTTTGCTTTATTTGAAGTCACCTTGTCCATTTGCCTCAGCAGCTTCAGTTTCACAACTTGCATAAATAGTAAATCATCTTTTCTTGTTCAGATCAGCAAATGCTGGTCAGAAGCCTCAGGCTGTAGTATATTGAACTCAATGGATCTACATCTGCTTTACAGATAAAAGTTACTAGCTTCAACCCTAAAAGAAGGCAATGGAAAGTCACATTTTGTATTGTTGTCAAGAAAACTGCATTTGTGTGTCTTTATAGAGCCTGTATTTGTGTGTCTATATAGGCCCTTTCTGCACCTACATTCAATGTTCCAGGACAGGGCAGATCACACTATTCTGGAACAAGCTGGGACCTGTGCTGCCACTGGAGTAGGACAGGACTGTCCAGATTTATTCAATGTGGACAAAGTGTGATAGGGGCAGAGCCTTTGCTATCCTGCATTAGCATGCAGATGGTACAGACCTAGACTGGACCATGGCGTGATCCTCCACTCAGTGCAGAGAGACCCACAAGCCATGGTCACACCTCACTGAAATAGTCTGTCCTGTTAAGAAACTGAACTGAAGTTGTCCTAATCCTGTTCATACCCAATTTGTCCTCAGTTCGTCCTCAGTCTCGGCTGCTATGCTGACACCTTTTATGTTATTTACCCAAGTGTCCTTTACATCTCTTTAGTTTTCCACCCCTCTTGACTGCATCAACTCCACCTGCATTCCGATAGGGTAATGTCTGTCAATCAACAGTGGCAATGGGGTATGTTTGGAGTTGTGTGGTGCTCATGGCAAACTCAGTGCTAACACAGGGTACTCTTGGGGAAAGGGGACTGTGCTCCCAAACAGATGCAGCTGAGGCATACCCCAATCAGCAGGCACGCCCACCCCCCTCAGCTATTTCTGAAGACAAATGAGAGGCTATACCCTGCAGTTTGTTCTAAAGCTGCTGAAGCAGTTCTGCTTTTCAGTAAAAGCACCTTTTACTGAAAGGAAACATTGTCTGCCTTGCACACTGCTAAAGTAAAATGGAAGATACCTTGTCTTTACAATTGCATCATTTATACTCTTGCTCTACTCTTTCCTGTGCTCCCCCTCCCAACAGTGCTTTTCTGGCCATTTTTTTTTAAAAAATAATTCCAGCTTTTCTGCAAAACCACTAGAGAGGAAATGAAAAATGAAAAAAATTGATCTATTGCTTTATCAGTTTAGTGCAAAACTGATTTATATATTTAAGAAATGACTGAAAGAGTCGCCACCATGGGACTGAAACAAAGAGGAACCTGGAGGGGGGAAGGAGGGTGAAGGGACCATCCTAGGAATGGTGGTGCGCAAAGTACAAACTGCTTGGCAAGCAAAGTAGAAATTACTTCACAGAAATGGAACAGGGAGTGGAGGACTGTTGCCAGATCTGTTGTGTACCACTCATATGTACAGGGTGTGGGTGAAAGGGAAGGTGCAGTTCAGCCCCTTTTAGTCTGGTTTGCCAAGCTGAGTGCTATGAAAAAGCTGACTCCAGAAAGTACAAACAGAGGAGCCACTTATAAATTGGATCAGGGGGAAAAGGTGTCAGCAGAGCAACTAGAGAACAGCCTGAAGATGACTTACAGTGAAAGTATGACCACAGATAGTCACCAGGAGTCAAGCTCAACTTGAGGGCATCTTTATTTCTTGTAGTTTACTAAAAACAATCCAGTGCTTTAGTGTGCAAGTTTATCCTTCAGTTTGCACAGCAAAATATCTTGATCCAGCCCTACACATAATCATTGAAAAATAGGAAGGCAGAGGTTTGGGCAATGGTGCTTTCTAGTGACAGCTCTGTATGGGCTGCAAGTTGTCTCCACATCTGTATAAGAAGGCAGAAAGCTTGCAAGAAAATGACTTGGAGGCTGTGGGAAAAATGTCACTTGGCAATATCAGATACATTTTAATGCATGAGTGATCCTGAGAGCCAGATAGTATCTTGCTATCAGTCTGTGGAAATATCATGTATGTGCATATAAAATGCTATTTTATTCGTATTAAAGGGAAGAGCCCTTGTTTGCCTGGTTGCTACTTAATCTGCTATGTCTTACCAGGCAACAGTACGGCAAGATGTGCATGGGCCCCTGGCAAAGCAAGCAAGCTGGATCTCTCATTCACTGCAGGCTGGAACCAAAAACAATCACAAAATGAAATAAAAACAAATACCCATCTGAGTGGTTTGCCAAACCAAATGTCCCCCACGCTATCCAGCCCTGGAAAAAAGCCAGTCTTGTGGAAGAAAGCTTAGAAGGAAATATCCCTGCATTGCGTGGATGTGTATATTATTGCACACTCCACCTTAATTGAGAAGAGCACAAAGTGACTAGCTAGGATTAGTTCCTTCCTGCTCATTTTATCCTAACTACTCCTTCAGGTAAATAAGGTTGAGAGACAGTGAGCCTGACTCAAGGTTGCTCAGTGAGTTGTTTATTTAATCATTAGAGTTCAATGTTGTAGATTTCATAAAGACTCTATACCAATTTACAACTGATCACATCCGCCTGATCAGAATTTTTAAATACTAACAGGGTGAACTGCCCAGCTCTCACTGAGGCATGTAGTCTAACACGCCAATTGCTACACTAGTTTAACATGCCAGCCACTACATCACGCTAACATGCCAGCCACTACATCATTCTAACATGGCAGCCATTACATCACGCTAATGTGCCAGCTACTACATCCCACTAACATGGCAGCCATTACATCATGCTAACATGCCAGCCACTACATCATGCTAACATGTCAGCCACTACATCACGCTAATGTGCCAGCCACTACATCATGCTAACATGCCAGCCACTACATCATTCTAACATGGCAGCCATTACATCACGCTAACATGCCAGCTACTACATCCCACTAACATGCCAGCCATTACATCATGCTAACATGCCAGCCACTACATCATGCTGATACATGCCAGCCACTGCATCATGCTAACATGCCATCCACTATGTCATCCTAGCAACTAGGCCACTATTTGCAACTAGGGGTGATTCTACACTTGTGCTGAACAGCCCAGAGTAACAGAGGAAAGCATTACAGATGATAACAGAGTATTGTGGTATTCAGTTTTTTTGGAAGAATTTCACTATGATTTATCCGAATATCTACAGTTTCAAGCCTTGAAATGACCTGATCTAAACAGTACCAATATGTAGATGTATGCTAAGCAATTGCCATGATATTTCATGTTTCACAAACATTTTCTTCCATTCATGAAACAGTGTGTTTTCACATATGTTTAGGTTAAAAAGGGTAAAAGAAGGTCTGCTTCTCTGTATATCAGAATTATTTTTAAACTACTAGCTGTTACACAGACTGTTAGCAAACTGTGTATCCAATTTTAGTTGGGAAACTGAATTTCAAAGATGCAGCAAAAGAAAGAAGAAATACATCTACTTTTGGATGCACACTAAAAATAGAGGATTGGAGCTCATTATATTAATGTAATGCAATGGGACTATGCAGTCAGTCAGAATTAGAAGTGCATCTGGCTTTTTCTTTCTCTTTTATTACTTCTCTTTTGCTGGCATCAAGTAAAAGATGAAAGGAGGTCAGGCCATACAGGCAATGGATAAAAAGGCAGTCCTGACTCCTGAAATAACGCTTCTGTGTTCCCATTGTATTTAATGTAACTAATTCTCCACCTGCATTTCTGTAAAACAGAATAAAAGTTACAGAAATGTGCAAAGTGAACACTGCTAATATAATGTCATCCACGGGACATTTTACCAGTTGGAGAACTAAAGGGCATGCAACATCTTATCATTCTTCAGAGACTAATTTCCACCACCACCAGACATGTCCAATTTCTGTGGGTCATAGTCCCTTTCTAACTATTAGAGTTGGGAGCATTTCAGGGACACTTTTCAGAAGCGGTGACCACAGGTTTCCCACCATTCCCTGGGCAGGAAGTGCTGACTCAGGGCAAGGCAGCATACTTTGCATAGCAGTCTCACCTCCTAGACTGCGTTCACATCTGTTTTCTTTTGGCATGACTCGTCACATGTCCTCAGTCCAAATTACCCCAAAAAGCAAGGGGGAGGAAATAGAGTGGAGCACCATTGTCCTCTGTACTCTTCCTCCCTCTCCCTAGCTTTCTGTATGCACTCTCAGCAGCCAATGCACAGAGAATGCTTGAAGTTATCTGGATGAGATGGACTGAGGCATTCTTGCCAAGGACAGTTAGTTGCTATCCTCATCAAGAAGCTCCCTTGGAAACTCAAGTTGGCACCATTTTCATCTAATGGTGCTTGCAACAGCCTTCATGTTATGCAGAACTGCTCTGTTCTCCTTTGCCCCCTTTGCCCCCTCCCCACCCGCACTGTTCACTTATAAATACTGTTTCCATCCCATTACAACACAGCAATGGCATTTAAAGATAGTGACACACATATTCCTTTCAAGTTGAATTTCTGAAAAGCGGGACTAAAAAGTAAAGGGAATTGAATAATGCATGGAACGGCATCCTTTAAAAGGTTTAAAAATGTGATAGTGATAGTGTTGTAAAATATGATGCATAATAGATAGTGGAAGGTCTCTTTCCTTCTTTACATGCTAACTTACGAAGATACATTCTTGTGGTGTTGTAACAACATGCAAAAAGTTAGAAATACTGTAGCTGCTACCCAAACCTATTGCCCACTTTTATTATTCCTGACAAAGAAAACACTGAGTTGGGGCCCACATTAATGGAAAGGATGCCCAGGTAGGGCTGCAGCAAAGAAAGTCGGATGATCAGAGAGTTTGGGTTTGAAGAAGACGCCATCTGCTTCCCAGGGAAGCTTGGAGAGTGCGGGAGATCTCCAACAACGGTTCTTGTTGGAAGTTAACTATAGCTGGGAGCTCTGAGTCGCAGGTTTTGACATATTCAAAAATAAACAGCATTGCATATGTTTCGTAAGAAGTTATATCTCCCTTATGGAAGTCAAGGAACACTTCTCATGCCCCATTGCAACAGCGGGAAGCATGTGTCAGTTACGCAACGCATTTATCTCTCTCCAAACACTCACACACACACAAACACACACACACCGATTCCCCTGTGATTTCAGAAATAAACAACATTTGGATGCATTAGTCCAGCCCAGATTTCTTTCTTTCTTGGCTGAATTTGTTTCAGAAACACCCTGCCATTACAGCAGTTGTTACTGTGGAACCATGGCAATGGCACTAAGGTGCCTGCATGGCACCACTGATGCAGTGATGGGATGATGCAGTGAATGCACTTGCACTGTCTCTCCCCAGGCTCTTTTTGAACTTCTCCCTGCAAATGCAGCCATGCCCAGCTACATGGAGTATGAATATAGAGCATTTAGAACTGCACCACATTTACATGCTCTGGGGGAGATGCTGCACACACTTCCCCAGATGCAGCTCTGCAAAATGTGGATGGTGCATGCAGCACCTTCCCCAGAGTTCCCTAAGCATCCAAGTGCTCTTTAATATTCTGATCTTCTAACAGGTTTTCATCCTTCTTCCCACCCTTTGATATGAACTTAGGATACTTTGTGACGATGCCCCCACAGAAGTTGTAGCATCTGTCCAAGTAAGGTGAAGGTTGTTAGCCTGTGGTTTTCCAGGTGGTGGGGCTTTCACCTCTCATATTCCTTGGGGTCTTGCACTGAAGCCCAGCAGCACTTGGAGTGTTGAAATCTCCAGTAGCAAGTGATACTGTCATAGTGAGGTGAGCAACTGGACCACCTGCAGTTCCTTAATCTTATTGGCCTAAAACAGTCAAGATGGCCACCAAATTTCAGCCTAGAATCTCATCCTTTCTATCTGGTCTATGGGTGTTTTCCCCATTTTTGCACCCATTAAGGACCCATTTGGGTGTGAGCTGGATGACCCCATTTCCACCACAGCACCCATTTGGGACACATTTGTTTCCACTGCCGCTGGGGAAATCCGGATCATATGGGTACCTCTCAGCCTTTAATCCGGATTTTCTGTAGACCCCACCACTGCTACACTTCATTATATTGGCCATCCCTGACCCACGAGAGTCTTTTTTATATCATGAGCAGACATTAATGCTCTTAATATCTATTTTCCCAAAGGATTCTGAGAAAAATTATTTCTCTTTTCAAATGAAATTCCACCAAAAAGTAATACAACCCCATCTTAGCATTTAATGTGAGTTTCAAGAGAAAAAAAATGTCAGAAAATATAGCAGGTGATTTAAAGAAGCAATTAGGATATATAAATTAAATATACACTCAAGTCAGGCTTGAGTCCTACTGACTACAAAGATATATTCATCCAATTTTCTTGGCAGCCGTATCGGAGTAGTTTGCCTCTACCTTCTTCCGAAAGTGACAGGGGATTGAATCTGTGACCTTCTGCCCTGTGCCATGGCCACTGCCTCTTCAAGGGAACTGTGGATACTTCAAGTTGAGATTAAGGCTGTGTCCAGTGGAATGCACAGTTGTGATCGAGGTGTCACACATGACAATAGTTGAATCATCATGGTACCACATTATCCAATCATGACTGTGCACTTACGTTAATGCTGATTTAACAACACTCGCTGGGCAGTATAAATGAGATCCAAAATTTCCCTCCAGTTCAGGCAGAACAGTGAGAACAGAATGAAAGCAGGAAGGGCAGCTCAAATGTGATTGGCTGCCATAACCCGCATGATGGCACACTTGCAGCTTCTGATGGGGAAGCTATGGAGCTGCTATTTGAGTTGGGACAGACGGTTGTCATTGTGCAGTAGGTATGCTGCGCTTTTACCTTTAATTGCGGATTTAATCCAGTAGTCTGGGGTCAGCCACAGGCAATAAAATGGTGCAAGGGTCCAATGGGAGTAATGGGAAGTAACCTCACTTAAGGTGCTTTTTCTGTGTAATGGAGATGCAGCCCAAATTAACTCCTGCCATAAGTCCAGGGCGGGGTTTTTTTTAGACCATGTAATATCTCTAAGGAATATAGGATGCTACCATCTTACTCAGAATACTACAGGCTCAGAGAGAAAGTTTTTCCAATGCCTGCTATCAGATTCTTCTTCTAACAAGCAAAACTAGGAATTAAACCTGGAACTTTCTACCTACAGAGCATTTGCTTTTGCATTTAAATAAGGTTGCCAATAATTTTAATCAAAAAATAACAGAGAGGATGGATGGATGGATGGATGGATGGATGGATGGATGGATGGATGGATGGATGGATGGATGGATGGATGGATGGATGGATGGATGGATGGATGGATGGATGGATGGTCACCCTATACCCAGAAGTTTTCAGGTGGATTATAATAAAAACAATATCAAAACACAATTAAAAGCATACCCTTCAAAATGGCAATATAATATATATCCAAATTCTATAACTTGTTTACAAAATTGCTTCAACCCTTGAATGCCTGTTATTTCCTTATTTTTATATTAAATCTTCCAATAGTAGGATTTAGCTGTGCATATGAGGTTTCCCCACAGCAAAAGCTTTAAAAATCTTTTTGCTTGGTCTACAGTATGAATAATAATGGTTCTTAAATGTTGTTTTCTTCTTTTGCTCATAATAAAGCCCTTAGATGATTGCACAGAAATGAAATTCCAAAACAAATAATAACATGTCCACTTTTAAAGTATGCCAGCTTTATACTAATCATCTTCTTGAATCCCCGAGATCTCATCATATCAAAAAGTGTCATCTTACAAGGTCACTCAGGGGCACACATCATTGAGTTCAATAGAGCTTAACTGAAGTTTTCAGTCTTTGGTTGCCTCCAGACATCAAGAGAAGATTGTGAGGTCTTGCCTCTTGCCAGCCCTGCCAAATAGCAAAGCACAATTGTGGGACAAATGTGGGCACTTGCTTGATTGGATGCTTGTTCACACTATTGCACACTGCATACATACAGGCATTTTGATGGTGAGGAATTTCCTGAAGTGTGTGATTGCAGTCCCATGAGTGTGTGAAGATGCCATTGCTGGCCTGATTTCTGAAAGTAACCAGAGAGATGCTCCTGGGAGGCTCAGGGGTCAATTAGGGGCTGGCAAATTTGAGTGCTATGCTCCCAGAAGCCTCAAAGGGATGCATTCCCTGAGGTGCATCTTAGGGATGTGCACGAATATCCAAAACATTCAAAATTTGATCAAATTCAATCAAATTCGGACATTTGAATTTGAATTGAGTATCTATACATTCAAATTTAACATTGGAACGAATTTTTGAATATTTCTAAACCTTCGTCTGAATTATTTGGACATTCACATGTGTATGGATACATATGCATTACATATGTATCTGTTTGCATCTTATTTGTATCTGTACACATTTGTATAGATACATACGGAACGAAAATGGGATGCATACAGGATAAAAACTGAATGCGTAGAAATGTGTATGGATGCGTACAGACACATACAACTCAAATACAAATTGAATATTCATACAAATCAATATGAATGTATTCAATTTGAATTGAATGTGAATACATTCACATTTTAAACATTCAAACCAATTCGAATCTTCGGATATTCGATTTGAATTGAATCGAATCCCCAAAATTGCATTTGTGCACACCCCTAGTACATCTAGCTGCTTCTCCCTTCTCTGTTGACACAAACACAATCCTCAGTCTTACTCCCTCTCAGTCCTCACCAAAGCTGAGTCTGCTCTGAGGAATCCATTGCAGAGATGACTGTACAATTACTGTACAGGTACTAAGTGTCAAAACCTCAACAGGTGTAATTGTATCCGGATATCACTTATTCTTCTATATTTGGATATTCCAGAATAAATCATGGATATTCTGGAATATCCAAATATAGAGAAATACGCAGTGTTCAGATACAGCTGAGGTTTTGACTTATAGTAGCTGTTCCAGTCCCCTCCCAAGAAGTGCTGAAATTTATGTATTCTTAAACACCTTCAGGGGATATTCAGTCTCTAAATGGATTGGCTGTGTGCTGTGCAAAGTAGAACAATTGAAATGAACATTCATGAAGTATCCTCTTTCAAACTAAATAATCCATATACCAAAAGGTAGCACTACATAAGAACAGTTTTTAGGCTCAAGGGGTAGATCTGGTTAGTTTAAAGGAAGTTACTGGTTAGGGGTTTGCCATCTTTAATATTGAATATTCACATTAAGGTATATTTTAATATCTAACATTTTAATATTAATATGTAATATTTATTAAGATTCTCTCTCTTTTTTATAGCTATTTTCTAGCCAGTAGAGATTCAGAAGACAAGACTGAATTTGTTCCCTGTCTGGGAGTGCAACAAGAGGCAGGGCTTATCTGCATGGTCCTCTGAGCAGGCAAAACTCTTAGGGGTGCAGTCAGCTGATCCCAGGTAGGCTCATGTTTTCTGGTGCCACTGCTTCTGAAACCCAGCCTTAATGAGTGCACAGTGACAAGGTGGTGCTTGAGAATCAAGCTGCCAAGAATGGAGGCTGGCCTCAACTGACTTGGAATCATGGAGTGGTTGGTCAGAGGAATAGCAGCAGAAGGAAGTGGAGGATAGTCTGGCCACAAATGTGCTGGCCCCTTCCGAGCTGCCTTTAGTGATTGTTCTTATCTAGGAAAGCATGGTGCACGCACAGTCAATAGAATTATATGGATAGGTCTCCCTGGGATATGCCTGGAGATATTTATTTTCCTCATATGCATTACTACAGCAAAGGAGCTTGGGATCTATTAATCAATTTAGCAGAAAGCTAACTCGATTTCTGAATGTTATGCAGAAAAAAACCAATAATATGAACAAAGACTTCTGAGGCTGAGGTCCCATCCAGACAGGGGAAAGGTAGAGCCATTATGATGCCGCTATGGTTGTGTTGTCTCACGTATCTGAGCAACTCCACCATAACACTGCTATATCCCCTTTTAAAACCCATGAAAAACAGTTGCTGAAAACCTAGTGCTGGTTGCTCCTAGAAGGAACAGAGATTGTGCCAGCTTCCAGAGGGCCAGCAGAAGGGCTATTGGGAGGTGCCCACCCCCAGAAGCAACCAGTTCCTCCTGGCATCCAAAGTCTGAAACCTGGAAAAATTGCTGGCTATTTCACTCTAGCCCTAAATCAAGTGGCCCTCAAGCCCAGTGAATTAAGATGCAGTTTACCTTTCACAGTCTGTGAAAAGGGCACCGATAAATCTGCTCTAAACATGTCAAATCTTCTCTGAATCCACTTTGAATCCAGATCTGTTCTGAATCTGCTTTGGATCCACTCTGGATTGGCTGCAGAGGTGATTTGGCAGCTGCTTTCCTGTCTTCCCAGGTACACAAATGTAACAAAGCTCTACGTGAATACATAGAAACAGTCTATTCTCATTCAAATACCAATCTTTGAACGTACCAACATTCAATTCGAATTTGAATGTCTGAATTTGAACAAATTTGTATGAATTTCTAATGTGACAAATATATTTCCACATCCCTAGTTCCAGCGGCATTCAAGGAGTACCCAATATCACTGGTATGGATGTAGCCTGTTCATATTTTGATTCCTTTTCTTAAATCCTCTCTTTCCCTCTCTTTTATTCTACTTCTTGATGACCATAATAAAATCCAAATCTGAATCTGGGATCATTCAGGAGATCACAAGAAAAACTTGGGGAGACCTATATGGCCTAGAAGATCTTCTCCTTCTTTAAGACCAGCCAGTTCCAGGAAAACCATAAAAACTTCAGTTGCAAATTGTCTGGTTCTGCTACACATTCTTCTGTCTCAGTGTGCTGTGCATAATATATATGTATTCTTGGTTTAACTAATATATTTAAGTCTGGAATAATTACAGTACTTAATCCTTTAGCCTGGTGCTTTCTCTGAATGCTAAAACACCTCTGTGTTTGCTTGAATGGGTAGGCTCTCTTGCACCAAATGGAGCAGCTGCATGCTATTATTTTTCTTACCCATAGGGATCCAATAAATCCAATCTGTCAGCCCATATCAGAAAACTATGCCATGTGAGTTCATGAAGGAGTCTGGAGATCCCGACTTGAGATCCTCATCTCTGCTTAAAGTGCCATCCTGAAAAATATAGTAGTTGAGAAAGCTGATTAACAATTGTTCAAATACATTTTCAGGATCGTAAGAGGCCTCTCAAATAACAGTGAAAATTCCAACATATGTAGAGGATGTTTCTGCAGTTACCGTCCCATCCGTTGGACAGGAAAGGTGCAGAAGAGCATAACGTGTACTAGGCCCTTTCCGCACTTGGCCTTATTCTGGAATATATCTCAGGATCAGGGTCTCTTATCTGCATGTTATTGCAGACTACAGCAGGTCCTAGTGAGACTTGCCATAGCCTGTATTAGCATGTGGACAAGAGACCCCTATCCTGGGATATATCCCAGAATAAGGCCAAGTGCGGAAGCAGCCCTAGAGTTCACACTAGGGAACACTAGTACAGGATAGCCTAGCCCCCATGGGTCCAAAAACTTACTTGGATCTGATCGTGCATCTGATTCTCCATATTTTGATTGGGGTTCTCTGCATGACTGCACATACACTGTTGCCACCGCTATGGTGATGATGACGCTCTGTGCATGCACAGTCAAGTCAGGGGTCGTCTGAGGTACCAGCACATTTCTGTGGTATTTCACATGACCCCTCGCACCGAAAATGGTGAGAGTGCTTGCTGCCTTGATGAACCAGGTGAGCTTTGGGTTGGCTTTGGTAAAGGTTAGTATGCTTGTGGTGCACAATTTTGTGCATGACAGCTAGTTTGCAATTAGTTAACATCTGGGCAGGCAGGGGGCATTTGTAGGCTGTAAATGCCTCCTGAAAGTGCAGGTGCAGCTGCCCAGATGTTAACCAATTTCAAACTAAGAGGCCAAGTGCAAATTGGAGTCAACCACCTCTGTAGGATCAATTGGAGTCAGCCACCTCTATATGAAGAATAAAAAAACAGAGTAATAAATTGGGGAAGGGAGAGGGTTGGGGAGCCCAGAATGCCTGTGTAAGCAGATTTCAGCCTGTGCCTTTCACAGACCGGATGTAGGACCAGTAATTGGACTGTGTGGGCTTGACAATCCAGAAAATATGTTGGCATGGAAGCAAGGGTAGGCATCCAAACATCACCCCTATGCCAACCCCACTGGAAATCTCCTTGGTATAGTTCTCCATGGTTTAATAGTAGGTCATTTCCTTCAGCAGGAAGAGTGGAAGGATGGTACATCTGATGGGCTGGCATTTGCCCATCCTTCCTTAGCCAATGAGAGGTTGGCTACAACTCCTTCAGTGCTAAATGTACTCCTTCAGTGCTGAATGCTTTTGGCCAAAGTATTAGTATACTAATGTGAAACTTTAAAAGGCTGTAGTGGAATCAGGCTGCTCCGAGGCACCTTTGCTGCCTAAAGGAGATGCAGCCTTACTGTCTATTTACATTCCAATTCTATATTTCATTGTCAGGTATAATTTAATTTATTTATAGATTTGGAACCAAGGAAAAAGGTCTCATGGTCACCCCGGTTCTTAATGAAAAGGATTCTCTTCACAAGACTTCTGCAGATCTACAAAAAGTGCATTTACTGTAAACTGCTCTAAGAATTTTGATATTTGTATTTGCATTTTGCATTATACACAACCCTTCCAAAAATAATAAATGTTAAACCAAGAATACATATTTCAGCACAAAAGAATAACACAAGTAGATTTAAAATATACTCTAAATGGATTTTTAAAAACCTGTATTATATACAATAATGCATACACCAGAATGTGGATGTCAGGCCCATATTCCATGATATAATCTGGAATAAGGTCCAGTGCAGAAAGGGCCTAGGCTAGGGCTGTGTTCACAAAGGACAACAAATGCTAAATTCCTACAATGTGTAGCAGAGATGGAGAATTTAAGGGTCACTGCTGGTTGTTGTACTATAGACCCCATGTTTGTGTAATCTCACACATTGATTGCAAGTGTAGCAATTCTGCTTTTCGTTTTTTCAAAAAAGAAGTTTGTTACAAGGGGTGGTGCATTGCCTAGAACAGGAAGGGGTGTTGGCTGCTAGGCCATTCCCCCATCACATGAGCCAATTAAAACACAGTTCCATATTTTCTACCCCCTACCCTACTCTATCTTAATCCACCTACCCTATTTGATATATTTCTAACTCATTCTTTCTCAAAAAAAGATGAGTTCCAGGATGCATTTCATTAGATATTGCACAAAAGCAAATTCACTTCAAATAAAGCATACCAGATAGTTCTGCATGGTATGGCAAAGGTGGATAGAGAAAAGCTCTTTTCTCTATCACACAACACTAGTACCAGGAGGAGACACTCTATGATTTACTGTGACCCGCCCTTAGACCAGGTAGAGGGAGGGATAGAAATCTAAATTTAAAAATAACTTTTTTACAAAATAAAAGATCTCCATGACAAGAGAACTAAAAGCTGAGAGGAGGATGAGAAAACAAAAATGATTTTTAAGCTCTATTCTTTACTGTTCTTGTCACACTGATCTCCATAAGCTCTTTACACAGTGCCAAGTAAGTTAATTAGCACTTCTGCGCCACATTATGTGTCCATTCTGATCTACTTTTAGCTTCACAGAAGCTGCAAAAATTGTTTTGTCCTTAGATGAGTGCATATTTGCTTCTGGCTGAGGGAATATGATTTCTTTCCATGTTTGGTTGAAATTAATGGTTCTCTCCCCCCCTCCCCAATTCTTCTTTCTTTGGCAAAAAGTAAAAGTTGAGGGTACATTTTAATTATTTGTGAAAGCATAGTCCTTGTGTAGATCCCAGCCTCTGGTAAAATGTGTATGGAGCAGTAAGATGAATTTGCTCCGGTGGGAACCACACAGCAGTACCTACTGCTGTGGGTTTAAGCATGTTTAAGTAACTGGTTTGGTTTAGTGGTTAAGGAGCTGGACTCTTATCTGGGTGACCTTGGCCTAGTCACAGCTCTCTTCTGAGCTCTCACAGCCCCACCTACCTCACAGGGTGTTCTGTTGTGGGAAGAAGAATAGAAAGCTTTGATGGCCACTTTGAGTCACCTTAAATGGGTGAGAAAGTGGGGTATAAAAGCCAACTCTTCTTCTTCTTCTTCTTCTTCTTCTTCTTCTTCTTCTTCTTCTTCTTCTTCTTCTTCTTCTTCTTCTTCTTCTTCTTCTTCTTCTTCTTCTTCTTCTTCTTCTTCTTCTTCTTCAGTACTCCAGCCTATAAAGCATTTCCACATTTGCTGTGCCTTCTCCTGGACTAGCAAGACTGGATATGGGCAAGGCCTGCTGGATGGGGACACGGCATGGCCTGAAACAATAGCATCTCATTCCTTCTGACTGGAGGGCCGTGGTGGTGGGGTTGGCCAACACCAGTGTTTTCAAGTTCTCTCTTTTCCTGGTAGTCATTGCTTTTCCTTCTTTGAGTTTCACTCCATTCGCCTCTTTTTCCCTGTTAACCTTCGTTTTGCCATTCTCTATCACACCCCCGCCCCCCCCCCCCGGTGCTATCACCCAATTTCTTACTGATTTTGAGTCATGGTTGACCTTTTTTCTGTCAGATACAGTCCCGCCTTTGATTCTCGGTGACTTTAACATTCACCTTGATGATTCCAACTCCTCCTCTACTTCCCACTTCAGCTCTCTGTTAGCCTCTTTTAATCTTCAACCCCATTCTAATCTTCCGACTCACTCCTCTTGTCATTGCCTTCACTTAGTTCTGACTTCTAAATGCTCTATCTCTGACTATTTGGTGTCTGAATTTCTTCTTTCAGACCATCATTTAATTACTTTTACTCTTACTTACTCCCCTCCTCCTCCCCACACTACCCAATGCCTCTCCTGCAACCTTCGCTCTCTTACCCCCACCCTTTTTGCTCAGTCCTTGGATTCCTCTCTCCCCTCTCTACCTTTCGGGGACTCTGTTGACTTGGCTATGCCTCATTTTAACTCTATCCTCTCTTCTACCCTTGACACTTTAGCCCCCCCCCCTTCCTGCATGTGCCCTCTTCTAGGCACAGGCCCCAGCCCTGGCTTACTCCCACTATTTGTTTTCTTTGGTCCTGCTCTCGAGCAGCCGAACGTCTGTGGAGGAAGTCCCAGGAGCGGGCTGACTTCTTGCATTATAAGTTTGTTCTTTTATCCTTCTCACACACTTTGAATTTGGCCAAGCAGGATTATTTTAAGTCCCTCATTCGTGCTAACGAAAGACACCCACGGCATCTCTTCTCCTGTTTCAATTCCTTGCTTAAGCCCTCATCCCCATCTATTTTTCCTTTATTCTCCTCTACTGACTTTGTCAACCACTTCACTGCGAAGATCTCGGCCATTCACTCTGAGATACCTCCTCCTGTCTCTCTTTCTTTTGCTCCTTCCTTGGCCCCTCCATCCAACAGTCTTTCTGAATTTCTTCCTCTTTCTTCCGAGGAACATTCCAAGCTGTTATCTTCTTCCAAACCTACAACCAGTTCCCTTGACCCAATCCCTTCTCATCTCCTTGTCTCTGTTGTTCCTTCTGTCCTCCCCTCTCCCCTCTCGATTTTTAATCTTTCCCTTTCCCCCAGCATCTTCCCTGCTGATCTCAAACACACTCTTGTTTCTCCTATTCTTAAAAACCCCTCTCTTGACCCTTGTCCAGCTATCGTTCAATTTCTTTCCTTCCTTTTCTTTCTAAGGTGTTGGAACGAGTCGTCTACACTCGTTGCCTTGACTTTCTCAAAGCCAATTCCACCTTTGACTCCTTTCAGTCTGGCTTTCACCTCCGTCACTCCACTGAAACGGCCCTTACAAAGATCTCAGACGACCTTCTCCGGGCCAAGGCGAGTGGTCTCTATTCTGTTCTCATTTTATTAGATCTATCTGCGGCTTTTGATACAGTTGAACACTGTCTGTTACTTGATACCCTTTCCAATATTGGGTTTTCTAGGACGGTCCTCGCCTGGTTCAAATCATATCTCTCAGAGATCTTTCGCAGTGGTTGTAAATGGACAGATCTCGTCCTCCGTCCCCCTTTCTGTTGGTGTTCCCCAGGGTTCTGTTTTCGGTCCACTTTTGTTTTCCCTGTATACTCTGTCCCTAGGATCCCTTATTCGGTCTTTTGGCTTTTCCTACCATTTGTTTGCCAATGACACCCAATTGTATCTTTCTACCCCTGACCTTTCTGCGGGCCTTGAGCAGCAAGTGTCATCCTGTCTTACTGCCATTTCACGGTGGATGTGCCATCAGCGATTGAAGCTCAATATGTCCAAAACTCAGCTTCTTGTTTTTCCTCCCAAACCCTCTCTTCCCTGTTCTTTTTCTGTGTCTGTTGGTGACATCCCTATCTAGTCGGTTCAGCAAGCCTGCAGTCTCAAATTTATCTTTGACTCTTTTCTATCCTGTATCCCCCATATTCAGTCCAGGGCCAAAGCGTGCAGATTTTCTCTTTACAAAATCCATTCTAAAATCCATCCGTTCCTTTCTACATCCACTGCTAAAACTCTGGTCCATGCCCTGGTAATCTCTCAGTTGGATTACTGCAATCTTTTGCTAGTGGGTCTCCCCCTCTCCCACCTTCGTCTCCTTATTTCTGTCCAACACTCTGCTGCCCATATTATTATGCTTGCATGCCACTTTTATCACATCTTTCCTTTATTCTTATCTCTTCACTGGCTCCCCTTCCCCCTTCGTATTCGTTATAAGCTGTTCTTGCAAACCTTTAAAACTCTCCATGGACTGGTGCCTTCCTACCTATCGGATCTTCTTCATCCCTATACTCCCCCTCGAACCCTTCACTCCAGCAGCCAAGGTCTATTATCTCAGCCTCTGCTTGTTTCTGCTCCGTCTAGGATTCGTCGTTTTTCCTTTGCTTCCCCCTATTTCTGGAATCAATTGCCCTCTCCCTTGCATGCCATTTCTTCCTTATCATCTTTTAAATCAGAATGGAAGACCACTCTCTTTAGGGAAGCATTCCTGGGCTCTCTGTAGATGGACCACTTAATGAGATACTCCCTATTGTTTTTTTACTGTTTTTTGCTCTTTAGCTTGTTTTATTTTATTTGTTTTTAATTGTTATCTTTTATTGTACACCTTTGGCAGGTTTTTATACTTTTATACTTATATATGTATTTATATTTTTGCCTTCTACTTGTATAGCACTGAGTACACAGACAGTGCTATAGAAATAAACAAATTAACAACAACAACATCTGCACAACAGCGCTGATCCAGACCCGCTGTTGTATTGGCTTCAAAGCTTGGAAGGCCTTTGGGACTGGTAGTAGGTTCCCTAGGCTACAAATGGCTAGGAATGAAAGTTCCTAGTCTTGGAGCAATTCTTGGTGCACTTTGGTGTGCTGCTGAAATGGAAGAACATTTTACATACCTCTTTCTGCATGCCTCTTGTTCCAGACCAGGACCTGTTGGTAGCCTGGTAGACTTTGATATTTTTTCAAAAAAAGATGTGAATGCATCCGTAATGAAGGCCCAAGAAAGAAAATCACCGAGGATATAGTACATTTGGGACTATCACTTGCTAGTTTCCCACATCATTTCTTCTGACCATTTTTGTTTTTCCCTATATTTTCCTTCAAAATGTGTTTTATGTTTATTATAATTTGCTAGAGGTAGTGGGAAATTGCATACTAGTATCTTAGGGATTATCCTGTAAGATGTGAACAACAGAGTTTGTAATCTTTTAATGTTGTGTAGAAATTTGCCCAGTTAGATTTTTTTTTTGTTAGACCAAATCTAGACAGATGGATAGGAAGAAATGCTCATGTGACCATTTCAAAAGGAAAAACTGAAAATTGGAATTGAAATAATCTAAACGGATGGATAGGATATGTTGGATCCCTTCTGAGTGAAAGAGAAAGTAAAGAAGTATTTTTAGCCTGACCCTCTTCAGATCTGCTTCTTTTGTGCAGTGGTTTCCACCTGTTCTTCCATAATACCCACCAAATTACACTTAGAGTATCAGGGTAGTTGTGTGGTAATCTTACAAAACTACCTATTCGCTCTCTGAGGTGCCAAAATGGTGACATTCCACACTTTGAGAAATTCTACCGGAAGGTGTAGGTTGGGGTGGCTCCATTAGACTGCACCAGAGTGCAGGAAGAATATTCCAAGTAAGCTTGCTGCGCTAATTTAATGGCCGATGTGGAATTGCCCTTTGATGTAAGCAGTTGCTATTTGCTACCCCGCTTGATGGGGCAATTGCACAATTCTTTCCTCATTTCTCTAATACTTTTTTGCTATGTTTCTTTCCTGTTTACAATGGTATAACTACTCTAAAGATGGCAACCAGGCAATTAAAGAAACTGTCATCCTATAGCTTTTTTTTCAAAAATAGAAAAGAATGGTGCCCTTATAACAGAGTATTCTAGAAGCAAAGCACATGGAATTTCTTCCATATGTTCTTTTTTTGAAATAGCAGTTGTGAATAGAGATATTAAGAAACTGTAGAATTGAATCTGGCTCTGGAATGCTTCAGTGAATGACTCTGTGGGAAAATTATGTATTTCTAGCTGTGCAACAGTTGCTTTCAATCCCTCCAACTCGGCTTGCAATCTGCTTCTAATTAGTATACTATCAGACCTGACATGGGCCACGAGCCACTGGAAGCCATTTGTTCTTCTGTAATTTCCATTTATTTCAACTGGCTTGTGCAAAAAAAGAAAAGAAAAAAATCCAATATATACAGAGTGCTTGTGGTATGCTGTATTGTGATCTTCCTGAAAAAGTTCTGTTTTTAAGCCCATAATTGCATTAAAGTGCCTTGTAATATTTAGGTGAGGATATAAACTCTTAAATAAATAAATACAGTGAATCACTTTAAGATTTTTTTTTAAAAAAAGACTTCAGGAAATATTCTTAGCACTGTTGTTGTTTTCTGTTTCAGTTGATAATGTTCCGTTAATTATTATTTTTTAAGCACTAACTAATGAATTTATTTTGTCTTGACGTGCTGTAATGTTTACTAGGTTTTGTTATAAACTGGCTTTAGCATCTTCTTTTGAAAAAACAGTATGCAAATAAGTTGAATGAATGAATGAATGAATTTTCCTAATGTATTTTCACAGCATTATATACCATTCAGTTCCCCTGCAACCTATGTGAATAAAACTGCACATAACTGTGGCAATTAAAGCACAAATAGAGCATAAGGATTTCATAATGTCTCCTAATGTAAAACAACTGGAGTTCATTCAGAATTTGATTAGTCTCTGGCACTATACCTGTAATTATAGTAATTAGAGCGAGGTGCAAAATTAATTGCAAGCCAGGGTGAATTCATTCATGCAGAACAGTCCAATTTATCTGATTTAAAGAAAAGAAATGCTGTAAAAAATTGCAACACTTGACTTTTGGTTCATTATAAATACTTATCACATTATCTAATGAAAATGAAAGGAAAACTGAAGGTAAACAATTGTTTACAAGAAAAGCATACACCTCCACCATTTCATATCTTAGATCTACATCTAGTGATTATACTACAATCACATTGAGTATTTGCTAACTGTGATGACCTAATCTGGTTATTGAGTTTCCCTTTAGGAAGTAGGGTGGTGGCACAGAAAAGAGGTTAGCCTGTGTCTCCATTGTTGGCACATTCTGGGACTCCTCTTTTTTCCTGTAAATTAATTTTTCCTTGCCTTTCTAATTTGAATGCATGCATTTTAAATAGCATCAACAATACTTGGGTTAGTATATTGTCTGACAGTGATTGGACTGTGTGTACTTTCACTTTAAAAGCTCCCTTTCTTTCGTGATATGTATTACTGAGTGCACAAAAAATCTGGAGTGATTCACCGATAAATCAATTACAGAAAGTCATACCCAAACCCAATAAAAACAAAATGAAACAGCAGCCCTGTAGCATATAATATCCCTAAGGATCAGAATTGCATAGCAAGCTTAATATCAACAAATCACTTGGTTAAAATTTGTTCAAAACTGTCCAAGTTCGGTGAAAAAAACCCACATGATTTGTTCAAAAAGGCAAAAATGAATAAATATGGAAGAGCATACTGCTGGCACACAGCAAATAAGGCTAAACAAACAAAAGTCACTTAACATGATATTGAAGTTCAATCAGATGTTATATTAAAGTCTTCATCTTTTGCATTTCATGACTTTCATTTCCAGTATCACGGTAAGAAAGTGTCAACTGGCAAGGGCTTAGTGGAGTTTAATTGCTTCCTAAGTACTGCTTGTGCCTTCAAGGTTTTCATATCATTCTGCATGTTGCTTCATTTTCAGGGAACAGTTAACTCCTCCCACTCAATCTCCAGCTGTAAGTAGAAGTATTCCACCATTAAAGCATTATCAAGCTGTTCTCAATGAAATGAGAGAATTTAGGGAGTGTCTCCATTGCACAAGCCCCTCTGCCTTGGAAAAGAGCTTGGAAAATTGCCACCCCAGAACTTTTGTTATCAGGTCTCCAACCCACAGTTGGAGGACATCCTCACCATCTGTGCACAAGTACAGCCAGCCTGCGTGCACAGTTCTGCTGCTCCCATGCAGAATTTTTTGGGCCTTGTAGGAGAATTGAAGTTCCCCCAGATGCCTTCATGCCCTTTTGACATGGGATGCTTTGGAGATGAGCAGACAACAGTGCCTCTCCAAAGGGTCTTCAACACTGTGTGGAGGTGCAGCCAATGACCACAGAAGGCAGATCTTTATGGCTAAAGGGATGTTCCTGACTGGACACCACTCATGATATTTATTTATTTATATTTCTATCCCACCCTATACCCAACGGTCTCAGGGCGGGCTACAATATTATATTAATCTTAGACAGGTCCCTACCCTAGGGCTTATAATTTAAAGAGACAAGATACAAAAGGAAAATGGTGTGGGAGGGAACAGGGCAGCAACAGTGCCCTTGCAATGGTAAAATAATTTTCTTTTCTTTTTCTCCTCTATTTCCCATAGGCAAGATGGTTCCTTCATAGCCTGTTTGATGATGACAGTTAGAAGGAAGGGGTGCTGGGAGCTTGATATCCCTTTTTCACTGGAGGACAACTGCTATTTTTCATCTCACACAATGCTATGTGTCTGAGAAGGAAGACATGCTTTTTCTTAGGCTGTGCTTAGACATAACAAAAGGGCCACCTCAGAGTCAGCAGTTGAGTGTTGTGGTACAGACCATCCCAATGCAAATGGTCTTTTCAGTGTTATGACCAGTGTTGTCCCCAACCTGGGCTGCTTGGTTATTCTGGTACAAGTCAGATCACCCTGTACCAAAATATCAACAGTAAGTGTAGGAATGGCTTAAAGAGAATAGGACAGAAGTGCCAAGGGAATAGGTGTGGGCGCAGAATAGGTGTGCAGCTAAATAATTTCAGACCATATACACAATGTCCATGGGCTCCTCATTTAGGCAAATGCACCATCAATACAAGTCCCACTAGGGTGAGATGTGTGGGTGACATCACAAAGGAGGAAGCCATAGCAAGCACATGTGATTTGCCTCAATTCCTGTGAGAAGAGCTCTTTGCATAGATGTAATATTTTTATGCTGGCAAGACTTCTGAGGGCACCTCCCCATGCATGTTTGGCCTGGTACCGAAACCGGACTTGGCATGGGCTGTCCCCATGCATTTTCAATTTGGTCTGGTTTCCATGGACCAAATCCCCCCAAACCGTGCCAGACCAGGATCAAATTTGATACCTGAAAAAACAAATCTGATCATGGTTTGGGGTCGTGGCACGCATTGATTAGCAAGCCCAGACTGTACATGAGGACAGCCTTGGGCTATTTGGGGAGGAGACTGGCACTCACGTCATTTGGAGGTGGGTTTTGCTTGCCATTCCTGCCCTGTGCATTGCAGATTGCAGCTGCTGACATTTTTGGGGAGTGGAAAAATCCTGATCGCCAAGGCAGGCAGGATAATGGCTTGAGTTTTGTACATTTTCCATGGAAAATATTCCACCCCCGTTTCCTGATCACAAAGGCAAGCAGGATAATGGCTTCATTTTTGTTCCAATTCCAAAACATTTCAACCCTCATTTCCCGATCACCAAGGTGATCATGATAAAGGCTTGATTTTCTCCCTTTTAAACTTGGCGGGTGTTCTCACAGTTCCCGGTGGAGTGGAGGAGCACAAAACTGCTCAAGCACCTAACTGCTGCTAAACCTCGTAGCCGCTTTCAGTTTTTTAAAAATTATTTATGAATTTATTATTATTATTAAGCTTTATTTTAACTTTTTTTCCCATGCCTCCCAGCCCAGTCCTGGCTTTCTGTGTGGCTAAGGGAGGGGGGGATGTGGCATTTGCAGCTGGTGGCACAGGGATGGGCTGATGTGAATCTGGCTTCCAATGAGGAGAGAGGCGGCTGAGAAGAGGTGGCACTGCTCCCCCATGCCAGGGTTTGGCATGGTTTGCATGGGGACAGCTGCATCAGCACCCAACCCACACCCAACCCGCTTCCAGCCCATGTCACTGGGAATGGCTTGGGGACGGGCTCGGATCAATCTTGGACCTACTTCTGGTCCTATGTGTGCCCATTCTGTGCCAAACAGCATGCATGGGAACACAGCCCGAGAGGCTAAAAATAGCCAACTTAAAACATTGTTCCAGTTCATCAGAGTTGCATCTAGTTGAAAATGCCATTTGTTGGGTTGCTCACCCCCCATGCTTTCACAGAAGCAGAGGGAGTGATTCAGCCATTGCAACATCCTCTGAGAATACTTTAACATGAACTGATAGGTAAGTCTTTCCCATGGGCTGACTGGGGGCTGGCAAATTTGGACACTATATCCTCCAAATACCTATGGCAGTGCATTGAGTGCTTGAGCAGCTGAAACATAAACTGATTTTCATCAGCTATGAAACTGATCATGAACTTTTTTCTCCTTGTCATGCTTCATGAACAGGATAGAAACAAAACAAAACATCTTTGGGAAACCAAATATATACAGTATATTCTGGTGTATAAGACTACTTTTTAACCCAGGAAAATCTTCTCAAAAGTCGGGGGTCGTCTTATACACCAGGTATCATCTTCTTATACAGCAAGTATATCCCGAACTCTATATTTTAACTGGAAAAGTTGGGGGCCGGCTTATATGCCGGAATAGACAGGTATTTACTAAATTTTCCATATTTGGTGGTGGCTGGTTGGCTTTCAAGCTGGGTGGATGCAGATGAAGGATGAAGTAAGCTAAGCCAGAGAAAATCAAGAAGGTGGAGCCAGAGGGTCAAGGAGGTGGAACAGCAAATGTCCTCGGAATATAATAACTTCATTTTTAATTTAATAAAACAGTGCCATAGTACAAAGACATTTTAATAAATTATTCTGTTATTTCTCCTTCTCCTTCAGCATTTACTATGCTTATTGAGGCCAGTGGATTACACATTATACAAAAAAAAAATTGGGATACAGTACCAGTGTCCCATTATGACCTCCTTAATCTTAGAACCGGTCATGAAGGATAAGAAGAAAGACCAGAATAATTAAAGTCATAGTCTTGCCTGTTGTGATGCATGACTGTGAAAGTTGGGCAATGAAAAGGAAAGAACTTGGGGATGCAATGTAACAACTCTTACATTGCAACTAAGATTGCAGTAAAAAATGAATGGACAAGACCTCAACATTCAATTTACAATTCCAATCAAATTTCCTTTTTTCCTTTAAAAATCTGTTTGCTCTGTCCAAATGAATGCAGTGAGTGCATTCAAACTAATTTTCAACAGTTTTATATGCACTGGTATACCCAACAAATAAATAAATATAAATATAAATAAAGCATCTTAATTGTGATAGTCTTCCACTAAGTAGATGGACTCACAGGTTAGTTGACTTCAGTGTTCCTCACTGGGATTCATCGTATTTCCACTTTATGCCTTATTATTTCATGGGAAATGCCATATGAATTGCTTCTGATTTTCAGAGTTTATCCCTTGTGTGATAAAATCTCTTTTTCCCTTCTAATTTACTGATCTGTGAAATAATGGTGAAGGGTAAAAAAAAAAAAAAAAACTTGCCAAAGATTATTTGGCATGCAAGAGAGCCAAAAGTAAAAAAGCTGTGGTCTTCTGAAACCTGTTCTTGTTCCTTTTTAACCACGATATCAGGCCTTCTCTTCATGGGGATTGCTTTGAAGCTTTCTGTAATTTATAGCACCTATGGAAGATTTAACTTCCCTGGACTTTATGAGAGAATTTTATTAAACCAAAGAATGGGTCATAAATCACCAGAGTTGATTTGAGAGTTCTGATCAAAAGGCAGCATTTTAAGAACCGAGTCTGAAAGCAAAGGTATGTTCTCCTAATTGTACAGCTAATAGAACATACCTTTGGCTTCTGTTGATGCTAGTGAGATGAACCTTGCATAGTCTGTTTATTACCTAGCCAAGTTATGAGGAGGAAATTGGCTAGCATTTTTGTTCTGTCAGTGAGAAATCATGGCAGGAGGTATATCTGGAAAAGTAAAACAGAAGGATTATTATGGCTCAAACCCATTAACACTAGGGTTAAAACAGGAGTGGGGAAATTGTGAACCTTCTGGTGATACTGGAAGCCAGCTCCTAGCTGTTCCAGTTATTATGGCTAAAGGTCAGGGAGATTAAGATTTTCTTTCAACCATGTCTGGATGATCATCATTCCCTTGGGTCTATGCTAAAAGGGCACAAGAATTAATGGAATTTTGACCAATTGCTCTGGAAGCAGTTCTGGTCCCAGCAGAACATGAATTATCATGACGATTTTAAGCATTTATCTTGCAGAAGTGTGGCTATGAAAACAGAGATCACATTCATGCACTTCATGGACAATAGTCACATCTTCTATTACATCTTTTAGAACAGGCATTAATGTTCCAATACATCCCTTCCCTAACAACAATTTGCTCATGGTCCAACAGTCATGTATTACATAAACTTTCTGCTTCTCTACATGCAATTATTATACATTGGGTGGAGCTTGCAAAAGAGATCTCTAGGGACTGTGGAGAGAAAAAAAAGATAGGGGAAAAAGCAAATACATGTGTCTTTGGAACAATACCTGTCCAGCATTAAATTAGCTCTGTATCTACTGCTTATCAACATTCTGTGTAGGGATGCATTCAGACAGGATGAAAATAGGCACTGCTGTGGTGGGTTAGTAGTGCTGTGGTCATGTACTGTAGGTAATCCCACCATAGTCCCATATTTTTTATCCTTAAGTGCTTTTACTTGTCACTGGAAACCCCAGCATTGGTAGTGGCCTTTTGAGATTTAGCACTTTTAGGGATGCACTTTCCTTTCTGGACAGAGCAGCACTTGGAGCTCCATCCAGCACACATGTGTAGAGGCTAAAACAGCTGACCATGCATGTGTGGAGGTGGTTATGTGCACATCCAGGAATTCAACAGCAGTTGAATTGCCTGGATTGCTCATCATTAGAATGTACAGAGGCAGTGCCTGGAGGCAGCTCTGTCTAGGTAGGAAGCAATGATAGCCTGAGAGCAATACCTCACATTGGCTGCATTCACACTTGAGTCTTAATCCAATTTCAGTCCACTTTCAGAGTGAGAGAACACATCAGCAACATAACTAGTCATGTTCTTTCCAAAATCCACCTTTTGGTTAGATAAAGTGGAAAGATAATGACTAATCAGTCTTCTGATGTGTTCTCTCTGTCTAAAAGTGTACTGAAATAGGATTAAAATTTAGGGGTGAGCACGATCCTAACCCTAACTGTCTGGAGACTGCCTAGATTTCCAAAATCCCAGCATTTAAAACACACTGAATTACACTGAATCAAAAATATCTGAAATATTTTCTTCAGATTAAAAATATCTGAATTACTTTCCGAGATAATCAACCATGTAGAAAAGAGAATAGACAACTCAGAATGAGGGTAGATGGCTGCCTTGTTACAACATTGTCAAATTCATCATTGAAATTTTTTTAAAAAGACTATAGCAGCCAGTTCTAGAATGTTGGGTGATCAGGCGTACAAGGGAATAAGGTCACTTGCTGCTTTACTAATAAAATCTGGGCTGAAAACCTTCTTTTAATCCCATTTGATGCTGGATTTATTTATTTATTTATTTATTTATTTATTTATTTATTTATTTATTTATTTATGCCTCTCCAAACGTCTAAACAACCGCGTGACAGCTCAGTCAGGCTAAAAAGTATCAGCCACAGCTAAAAATAATAAAAACCAACAGAAATCTCAATTGCTGAATTGCTAACAGCTCACAGCCGCAGCGTGAAATCGCAGGCCTCAAGCACCATATTCATACACACACATGCACACAGACAAATCGGCAGGAAAACCCCCACCCAGTTTTTCCCACCCAGGCTAGAAAGAGTTAACACTCCTTCACAGGATTGAGCTCACAGGATACCGGTCTGCAAGACCGGCCAGGTTACCTTTTCTTTGTACTCGCCTGATCAGGGCTGTACATAGCAAGAAGGGCGCAGGACCTAGGCTTCAGGATTCAGGCTTCTAGAAGTTTCAGGTTCAAGCAGATCTGTATCAGGTTTTAGACTTCAAATCGACCAGCGGCTGGCTGTTTCTTGGACTGTCTTTCCGTTCCTTTGTTCCCACACTGCTTCTCAGGTTACAAACGATGGCAGGACGGCTGTGCACTTCCGCTCTGTCAGTCTTTTGAGGTTAGGAAGCTGAAATTGTAGCGGAATGCTGCAATATTCCTTGTGAATTCTTTTTGCGTTGCATTTGTGTTGTCCTGCCGCGGTCGCCAAATGTTACGGTCAAATTAACGCAACTACCCAAGGAATCAATATTCAAAGGAATCTTCAGAAAGAGAGTCTTTGTTTGCATGCAAATAGGCACAGGGGAATTAGTTCTCCAAACTGCACAATGGAGTCACAGAAAAGACAGCTTTTATAGGAAGGAGGGGCATTAGCCCAAGTTTCAATACACATGTCATAACTTTCTGCATATCAGCACTTTCAAGTATAACATTTGATTACCACAGTTCTCCTAAAACAGCTCTTGGCTCAATTACCATATTGTTTCTAAACAACAGCATCTATTAACTTTTCAACACATATATCTCTTGAAAATCTCTTATCGCTTATCTAATCTCTAATCTCATATCTGATCCCTCTCAACTGAGCTTCAGAATCGAGCTTGTCGGTCTAATTTTAGGGTTTGTGACATAAAAGAACTTTCTGAAGGTAGAAATATCATACAATTTTTAATAAAAATATTCTCAGAATTCTGCCCTGAAGCCCCAGTGACAGAGATGGATATTGCCTGAGCCCACTGGAGCCTTGCTCCATGACCAAGTAATAATCAAAGGTCACGAGACATTATTATTGCTTTTGATACATTTTCAGTCAAACAAAAACTATTCAACGCATTGTGAGCTAAAAATGACATGATCTTCATTGGGAAGAGAATTTACGTTATTCTAGATTTGGCCCCTGAGAATCTAAAACACAGGAAAAACCCTCCAGTCTTTGGCAAGCACCTTGTTCCACACAAATGTCCATTTCCACTAGGGCTTCCCATGTAAAACTGTGGTCCAGGACAAAGGAATGACCCTTCAGGCAACAAATCACATGGAATCACTTGAAGTGGCCAGGGCACTAAATCTTCAAATCGTCTTGCCTCCATCATCCTTGGATCACAACAATTAATTAGCAGGGAAGTCCAAGAGCAAAGACCAAGAAAACAAGTCCCATCAAGCAGAATGTGAGATATTTATTTATTTATTTATTTATTTATTTATATTTATATTTAGATAGTACTATTCCAGACCTTTTTGCTAGGGACAGGAGAGTGTCCACAGCATCATCTACTTGAAGACCAATGCCAATGGCCATTGTATTTAATTCGTTATTAATCAAAAGCCAAAAAATGTATTTATGCACAGAGTCTGGAAGCTAAATCCTATTCTTCTCCCCAGGCCAACTATTAGACAGGCTATATCTAGAGAGATTACAAAATATTTCAGATTTAACAATATCCCTGAGATTACATCAACCCTCTGCTGAGAAGTCATGAAACCTACAATTATGGAAGTCATGATGAAAGTTACAAAACACTCTAAAGGTTCAATTTTATCTCAGACATAGATATGACACTAATAACAACAAAAAATTGAGATTCATAGTCTCCAGACTGAAACACAGATCTACCAGAAACTTTATTCTGACATTGCAAGACAAAGTATCAGGTGCAATACAAACAACAAACCGTGAAATTGTATAGTTTCAAACCTTCTATCAATCTCTATGTTCTTTACAATTCTTGCATAACCTAAACAATGAATATTATCTGAGATTGAAGGGTTTCTCTGAATTTTCAGGTGAGTCACTGTGGCCTTCCATTAGGTGTCCCTAGATAAGCCAATAATTCTACATATGTACTTAACTCATACCTCCAGTCTGCTATTAGATGGTAACCACAGCTGGCTGAATTCGGTTCTAGCACTTTCCAAGCTAGAGAGGTTGTATTCACGCATATGAAAAGCCAGGAACTGCTTTTACAGTGTACAACATGGCATAGAAACAACACTCACGACTGTGGCTTGCTCACCTGTGGACTGCTGTCAGCTAATGAGACAATGCTACCCCCCTTTCCTTTTCAAGATCTGTCATTCATATTATTCAGGGTTGTTCAGAGTTAATTGCTTGCACTTCCTGTCAATTCACACAAAATCACGGATTTCTAGAACAGACTGCAATTAAAGATTTGCTCTTAAGCCCAGACACATTTGAGAATTTATTGAGCCTGCACATGCTGTGTACAACATGGAGTCACGGGAGGAATGTTTTTGAAGCGTGCTTCCATAACCGCTCGAAGTGGGCTGTTTGGAATGTCCCAGTGCTGCTGCAAATGTCACTGCATTATTGCTCAGCATTTGGAAATCCCACAAGCTTGCTCCCAAGGAGTTAATTGAAGTGTTGTGCTCATGATAAATCTGCTAGCCTGAGCTCACTTAGTGGTGGAACAAGTTCAGTAAGTGAAAACCACAAGGCACATGCTCCTCCAGGATGCTGAAAACCAAAGGATCGACATCAGTTATATTACAGTGTTTGCAGCAAACCAGAGATGCCCTGTATCTGTCAGCAGCACTGGAGAAATATCCCCCCCCCCCCCCAGTCTTCATTTCCCTAGCAAGCAAGTAACAATTTAGAGGCAAGTGTATTATTACTTTAGAAGAACACGTTAGGAGATGTTCTGAGGGAGGATGCTATAAATCAACCTTCTAGCACAGAGGGAAGAAAGAGAAATCATTTAAGCAGCTAAGTACACTGAATAATGCTCTTCAGTTAGAAATAAAAAGCCAGTTAAAGAAAGACACAGGGAGCGGTACTGAACCAGTTGGATGCATCCAGCAGGTCACTGAATATCATGATCTATGTGTTTGTGCAAAGATGGAATTAAAAGGCAATAAAAATTGAGGTTGGGGAAGGATTCCCCTGGGTATACTGTGTGTTAAATGGTGCTTTGGGGAAGCCAATTCAAAACAGACTAGGCATGCAAATTTTCAGGCTATGCTGAGGGCTGCATTCTGGGCAACAAGTGTCAGTGTGCAAAGAGTTATGCCTGAAATCCTAAATCCCAAGGGTAAATCAAGGTACATTGAGAAATCTCACAGCTCATCATTTAGGTCTTGAGACACTGGATGCAGAAAAAGAGATCCAGGAGGTACCAGCAATGCGTAACAGTTTGGTCTTGTGGTTAAGAGTGTTTGCTTTCAGCATGATCTAACTCAGAAGATCTACCTTTGGATTAGATATAGTGGAAGGAAAATATCTTCCCACTTTGCTGATGTGTTGCCTTGCTCTGAAAGTGGACTGAAGTTGGATTAAAACTTATGTGCAAATGGAACCAAAGTGCATTTTTGTTTCTTCTACGACTAAAATGGCATTTTCCTAGTTTCAAGGAACTGACAATATTGCATTGTGTTTATTCTATTTAGGCCCATATATTCTATTTGACTTTCTTACATACATTTTCCTTTTAAAGTTGAAACATATCAGATCCCAAACCAACTGCTGAAATTCAGATAAAAATATTACCTGCTCCTGCAAGATGTCATTTTAAAAATGCATGATCCATTAACCGAGGAACGTACCCAACTGTAATGGTATAAATCAATAAGACTTGAAGTCCCCACTGCCCCATCATTCTGTCAATTTTCTCCCCCCAAATTTTCAAAGCTGTGGGATGCCTGCCAGGGAAACATAATAAAACAGTTGGAACATAAATAAAATACAGTTCTTAACCCTGGAAGCTTTGCTGCATTTTCTTGGGTTCTTCAAGGTTTTAATCTTCTCTTTTTTCCAGCAGCCTCAATTCCTCTTCATTTGTGAGCCCTCTCTTATGATTTTTTTTTTTTAGCTCATGGAAAGGCAGGCAAAATGTGTGGTAAGGAGTCCAAATTGAAGGCTGCATCCAGACATTGCTTGCTTATTCTGCTATACTTGGATATTCTAGAACAGTGGTTCTCAACCTGGGGGTCAGGACCCCTTTGGGGGTCAAATTACCCTTTCATAGGGGTCGCGACAAGTCTCCCACCACCCTTCCCTCCCACCTCCCAGCTGCTCTGCTCCTGTGGTTGGGGGTCTCCACAACATGAGGAACTCCATTAAGGGGTTGCGGCATTAAGAAGGTTGGGAACCTTTGTTCTAGAATAAAGGATGGATATTCTGGAAAATATAACCAATCCTCTAGATGCAGTCTTAAAATGCAATCCTAAATCTTGCAGCTGGGGACGATTTACCTGCCTCATCCACTGCAGAAGTAGGGATGTAGCATCTTTTAAGCTCTTTTAGTCTTAAAAATATAAACAATTTCCCTGACAAGGAGAATAAAATGCAATAAATTAATATGAGTCACATTTCCTAAGTCAACCAAAGCTGAAACAGCCAAGTCCCTCATTTGTTGGGGCAGCTAGAAAGGCTGACTTGAGGCATCTTTGCACTTGGGTTGCACTACCTGTGGAGCATGAAATCATGCTCCACATGCTCCCCAATTTTCCCCAGTCACTTACCTGTATGGATGTTCATGAATTATCTGTACACTCGGATTATTATTCGGAATCTGGACAAATACGTCCGGATTCTGAGATTCGTGGATAGATCAAATAGGGCCATATTCAAAGGGCCCTGTTAGTCCACGAATCAGATAATCCAGCATCAGTAGAAGCTTTGGTAGATTACCCTGGGATTCCACCCACCCCCCCAGGCTGGCCTACCCAAAACCTCCCCATCCAGGAGCCCACTTACCTGCTCCAGAGGTGCTCTGGGCCTCTTCCAGGGCCCTCTGAAACTGTGATCAGGCTTCTCAGGAAGTAAATACAGGCCTTCCGGTATTTAGCCCTTGGAACCCTTTTGCTATTCCAGCGGGCACTGGAAGAGGCCCATGCCGCCACTGGAGTGCACCTGCCCTCCTCCCTGGGGCCCATTTATCTGGGGGGGATGAGTTCCGGTTGCGTCGTGGCACTCTTCCAGGGCCTTCCAGGAGGTAAATTACCAGAAGGCCTGTATTTACCTCCTGAGAAACCTGCTTGCGGTTCCAGAGGGCCCTGGAAGAGGCCCAGGGTGGTGTGGAGCAGGTGGCAAGGAGGTGAGGTAAGGTAAGCAGGGAGGGGGTAGGAAAGGACAGGTTGGGGGGATTCGTTCTGGGCACGGATATTCTATAGAATATTCATGCCTGGATCCATGGGTGGGGTATTTGGCCGGAGCTGAATTTTTCCATATTCTATTCAACTCGAATAGAATGTGGAAAAATGGCTCTGTGTACACCCCTACCTAACTGCTGTGTCCGGCTGGCTGGGGACCATTCGCACCTCTGCTGGACAAGGTGGTCAACAGGGCTGCCACACAAGTGCAGTGGCAGCCCTGCTGCCTTCCTGAGGTGACTGCGACTGCGCAGACTGTCAGCAGCATCATGGCAACCGTGTCATGTCTCAAGCCATCAACGTTCAGTCTGCGAACACACGTATGGAGGAGAAAGCATTAATGCCTGGTCAGGAATGCCAAGGTCAGATTTTCCAGAGGGTCTTCGTTGTCATAAATCAGTCAAAGTTTGAAGAAACAGAAAGTACAGGAGCAAAGGTTGCATGAAAAGATCCATTGTTTGCAATGATGTTTTCTGGGTTTGAGTGTTGTTAAATAGGGCTGGGCAAGCCTTGCCTTCAATGTTGCAGCTGTTTGGCATGCAAACATGCTAAAGGGTGATGGCCAGTGTGAAGGGTATTGGCCAGTGTTTGATTCCAAACTGTCCCCATCTTGGGAGACAGATCATTGCACACGTTTGACCCTTGGTATGCAACTTCTTTGATTTGGCCTGACAGGGAATCTTTCCTTGCCTTGGCTGGCATGGCCGACAGCCTCCTCATCCTTGGAGGAGGAGGCACTGACGGCATGAGGCATGACAGATGGCACTTAAGCATGCGCAGTCACACAGGGCACCACAGCCTAAATGACGATGCCCTGAAGAGGACCAGCCCCACAATCGAATCAAGGTAAATATTTGATCACCGGGGGCGGGGGTGGGGTGGGGGGGTGGACTAATGTTGACCAGCATTTCAAGTGTGAGAGCTAGTCAACATTGGTTCATCATGCTTCTTTCCCATCCAGCAGACAGGAAGGGAAGTGCAAAATCGCCCCATATTTCACTCTGTAAATGTTTTTTTTTTAATCCAGTCTTCATTGTATGGGAGGGAAACTTGCTTTGTTCCCAGCTGTGGCCCTAGTTGATAGTCCAGGGTTAGTAAGCCATAAATGTTCCCCTGACTGTGGAGATATTCCACAGTCTGAACATCAGATATTCCTCTCCAGGTTTAAAAAGTCTTTCCCTATGGAAGGAGAAACCTAATATTTTGGATGGCTTCTAAGATGCCTACAGTTAGTGGACAGGAGTTAAAGAATTATTTCAGGATCTGCATGGTGCCCTTTCAGTGCCTTTCCTCAGCCACTGGAGTGGAGGATCTGCTCAACCTTGCACTTTTACCACTGAGATAACTTCCTGAGCACTTAGGCCCAGATCACACCTCTAGTTTAAGATGACTTTCAGGTCATCTTCTGGTCATGTTACTCACATTGGTTTTATTTTCCAAGCTGGCTTATCCCTGTTGCATTGTTTTAACTGAAGCCCTCTTTTCCAGAGGACTCAGCCCATCCTGGCATGCCAGGCCATCTTCCCTTCCTCAGTGTGAACTAAAGGAGGCTGAACTGTGCTGTGGTGGATGGGGCCCAGTCTTTCCTTTCGGCCATGGGCAGCACATGTGGAGTTCATGAGGCACTTCCCCTTCTCTTCTTAGTTTATGTGTATGATTCCTCTATCTAGCATTTCTATGCAAATTTATTATTATTATTTTAAAAATTAATCTCACTGAGAAGAAAAGCACATAAAAAAGGAAGGTGGGCATGGAGCTGGGGGAACAGGCTTTAAAAAGAACCACAAGCACAAACCTTGGCCTCCCTTAAGTGACAGAATGGCATCCAATAAGAAAGGAGATAGATTTGACACAGCAAAAGGGATGGAGAGCCAAGAGTTCCATGGAGGAGGTTCAGGTCGATCATGGAGAAAGGTGTGAGTGATGCAGCCCAAAGCAAGGATGGCCTGATAATTCAGTTCAAATTATGAATAGGATGTCCTGTCTCATATTAGTGTGACCAGGGCCTTAGTCTCTTAATTTTTCCAGCAGCTATTTCATGGCTGCACTGCCATGATCACTAGCAGCCCTGGCAGGCAACATCACATCCAACGAATAAAAGTTCCCCAGCTGCAATTCCACACACATACACCAGGCACTAAGGGGAACATGCAGCTTGTGCAGAGTGCTACTACTGTAGCACTCTACAGTGATTTCTTGGGGAAGCCTAATTAGACTGTCACTAGGAGAAGCCGGTACAGATCCTGCCTCATTTACTTCTTTTTGTAGAGAAGGATCTTCTTACCTT
The DNA here is from genome assembly GCA_023333525.1 of Aspidoscelis tigris stejnegeri. Taxonomy (NCBI): domain Eukaryota; kingdom Metazoa; phylum Chordata; class Lepidosauria; order Squamata; family Teiidae; genus Aspidoscelis; species Aspidoscelis tigris. The sequence goes on along the minus strand of JALMGA010000002.1, from coordinate 79,696,400 downwards.
GCATTTCTGTTTCCTAGATTGTTTGTGCATTAGCATCACCCTGCCACCGCCACCTAGCATTACTAAATCTAAGCTGCTAAATCAAATATTTAGGTTTCCCTCAAACATAATCAAACATAAAAACATGACCATACAGAGAACCCAATTGTATTTGTTTTTCTAAATGGAAGCCCTTTTGTTTTGCACTTTTTTCAGTTCCACAAAATCCTTCTGAGGTGTGGTGACCAGAATTGTATGCAATATTGAAAATGTGGCCTCACCAGATACATTTATAAAGAGGTGCAATGATGCTTGCAGATTTATTTTTATTTCCTTCCTAATTACCCTGGTACTGAATTTATTTTTTCCAGTGCTCCAGTGTGCTGGGCTTGTACCCTGCTCAGGGGATTCCTTTTGTGTGGCTGGTTGGCCACTGAGAGAACAGGCTGCTGAACTAGATGGACCTTGGGCTTGGTCCAGTAAGACATTTCTTAGGTCTTTTCTGCACTTACTTCAAGTTAGTCTAGATCAGTGGGTCCAGAAGAACTAGGCCTACTGATTCAGATCACGTGGAGGCATGGGCCAGATCAGCACCATTTGCACTGACAGCCCTGACCTGGTTCACCTTTCCCTGCATCTGTCAAGCTTGTGTGAGCTTTGCAGTCCCGCGCCCCCCAGATGCCTCCAAAGACTAGGAATGAAAATTCCAGAACGTGAAAATGTGTCATCCACATGTCTCCTGTGTTCTGGAACAAGGCCTTTGGTTCTCTTGTGGACCAGAAATCTGGATTGAGGGTCTCTTAATCCAGATTTGGCTCTGTCCAGTAGCTAGGCCAGCAAGAGGCAGGGCCTGAGCCACATTAATATGCAGATGAGGAGGCCCAGGGTCCAAATTAAGAGGCTTCTTAATCTGGATCTAAGAAACAGATCTTCTGCTTTGTCTTTCTTCCTTGCTCCAGTGTCCTGGTCCAGGGCTTCAACAAACACAATCAGAAAAGAACATGCTGAGCCTTCTTTCTAGCATTCAATGGAAAGACTATCCTAGAATCAGACCCTGAATATTGTGAGTGTTGCTGCAGCCCACTAGCTTAGAGGATTGTAAGTAGGATGCTGACAGGACTTTCTAAAGGCTGAAACTGTGAATAGCACTTTTCATTTGTTTATCATGGTAAGCAGCCAATTCTCTTTGCACAGTTTGGGAATGAGTGCCTTTAGTCACCTGCAGCAACGATTTTTTTAAAACAATGCTTACACCCACTGGGGAGAAACATGAAACTAAGTTGACAGTTAAATTGCTCATACAAATTTGATTTGGCCACATGTACTTGTCCAAGCACTGTCTATCCTTAGCCATCTGAACAGCATTTTTGTCTTTCTCCAGCATTTTTATCTCATTCCGGTGGAATATTGTAGCAGCATACGATCTCTAGAGAGGATTCTGACTCCACTTAATAAAGATCACCACGGTTATAATGGTGCAGAGTGGCCGTGAAAGAACAACTGGTAAAAAAAGGAAGGAGAGCCTGGCTGTTCAGAATAGCTCCAGAGTGTGGTGGCTGGGTTTTAAAGCAACGAGATGGCGATCCAATTTGTGAGAGGCTGGGCAAACTTGCAAAAGGCTCTTGTCTGAAATTGCATATTGGAAGGCTAAAGCATGCCAATGTATGTAAATCAGACAAAGCTGTGGGTTAATTGATATTGCTGTAAAACCTTGACAGCAAAAACCTAGCCAGAAAAGTTGGTCAAGTTTACTACTCCTGTTAGTGGTAGCTCTGTACCCAGACAAATAACACCACAATTAAAAGGTTAACTAAAAGAAAAAGTTATGCCCCTCAGGCAAACAACAATACATTAATCCCTCTTGTGCACTCACCTTTGATCTGGCAAAATAGGCCCCCTGTTAGTCTGGGAAACGAAGGTGTGCTACTGCACGCCTCCATGATCTGGACTGTCACATGAAAATATGCTGGTAGTCCTCCATGTTGACAGATTACTGGTAATCCAGATCAGGGGCCTTCTGATCTGGATTACACTCTGTCCTGTGTGGACTGAGTGTACTAATAGTGGGCAGGGCCTTGTACTGGCTTTGTGGAAGACTAGCTTTCTCCTCTGCTAGAGGGGTAGAGGTAGTAAGTATGATATGCTCAATTCTCAGAAGCAAATGTCTTTCAGGCTAAGTGAGAACCATTCAACCCCTTAAGTTCATAACATGGGGGGGGGGAGTAAGTATTGTTGGAACCCAAGCCTGTTATGTCATGTGAAAGAAGCCCGTACTATATTTAACAGGTGTTAAATGAAGACTTCATTCATGTAGCACACACAGATCACTCCACTTCTGATTCTCTTCCGGTGCATGATGACATGCAGTCATGGTGCGCCAGATCCTATTTGAAGTGGCCTGAGGGGGCCACATGCTGATCTTGCTGAATGCTCAGTATTAACAAAAGTTGGTGGGATGTTTGATATGTATGTGTTGGTGAAAGGCAGAAGTGTAGTTGGAGGGATTAAATCTTTAGCAACACAAAAATAGATAGCTTAAGGTCTGAAGTTCAAAGTTCTGTTAACTTAGGCTGTGATTCCATGTAGAAAACAAGCAGCTCCGAAGTGCCTCAGAAACAGTAGTGTGTGGCCCTCGCCTTCTCATTCCATCTTAGACTCCTCTTTTCTAGCATAGAATATTCATGAGAGGGGGGAGGGTCCAACTCATGTGTGAACAATTCTAGTTCAGAATAGTTTCTGAAATACCTCGGAGATGCTTTAAAAAACAAAAAAAAAACCTAAGTGTGGCCACAGCCTTAGTTAGTAGAGGTAGTTTGCTGCTCTACATCTGCACCTGACGCTTCTGAGTATTTTCTTCGGCTCCAAAATTTAGCTTTCCTTAACTCTCTAATTTCCAATTACCACACGTTGGTCGCATCCCCATGCGAGCCACTTGGCTCTGATTGGCTTGCATTTGACTGGGTGCGGGGCCAAGAGCGAATGTTGCCCATCCCCATGCCATTTCTGGTAACGTGGGGTGGATGCCTGCCGGTTGCAGATACAACCGTCCTCATGCAAACCGCGCCAAACCCTGGCACGGGAGAGCAGTGCCATCTCCTCTCTGCCCCCTCTCTCCTTATTGGAAGCCAGACTGACATCAACCCACCCCTGTGCCACCCGCTGCAAATGCCGCACCCCCCCCCCTTAGCGGCACAGAGAAGCCAAGACTGAAAAGCAAAAATAATAATTTTAAAATCCCAGCTGTTTCAGTTGAGCAGTTTTGCGCACCTCCACTCCACCTGGGAACAGCAAGAACACCCGGCAAATGGAAGGGAGAAAAATCAAGCCATTATCATGCCCACCTTGGTGACCGGGAAATGGGGGTGAAATACTTGTATAAAAGAGTCTTGTGGGGCAGCAAAGGCCATTTGACCTCCTCATTGTTTCAGCTTTAACACCATTTACTCCCCCCAAATCTCAGCAGTTGTGATCTCCAATGCTCAGGGCAGGAATGGCAAGACATGAAACCCCACCTCCCAATGACATGAGCGCCAATCTCTTCCCCAAATAGCTTGAGACCATCCCCATGTGCAGGCTTGGCTTGCAAAACAACGCATGCTGAGGCACCAAACCGGGCCGAGAACAGTTTTTTCCAATACCAAATTTGGTCCCGGTTTGGACCTGGTTTGGGCAGTTTGGTCCGTGGAAAAGAGTGCAAATCAAAAGTGCATGGGGATGACCCTTGCTGATTCCGATCTGGACCAAAACGCGCCCTTTCATTTCAGAAGTTACTTTTATATCTGAACCACTCTTTGGGAACTAATAGGGGAGGAAGATATTTAAAGATTATCAAATAAGGGAAATTTAGGTGAAATTGGTATGATTACCAGGCAGAGGTTTTTGTGCCCTGATACTATAGTAGCTGAGGAATATTTCTGTGTGTTCTTTGTTGTTTCAGCCTGCAAAGGAAAGGAAAGGAAAAAATAAATCATTCTGCAAATCGGATAGTTTGTATTCTGCAGCATTCTTACATGCCTACATTCAACAGTCTGAACACAAATGCTATGGGATTATGAGAAAGTGCGAGTTGGGAGGCCTGTAGAATACTAAAAGGTGATTGCACAGTAGATTATTGGAGCTACCCAACAAAATTCACACACATCTGTCAGATACCTCACAGACAAACAAAAATTCTGCAAAAACAAAATACAGCAGACTCCCCCAAGCATTCTAAGGCTGGGTCAACAACAGTATGACTCTGTTATCCCCAAAGAGCATGAGTATGCCCACATGCTAAAGTGTTCCCCAGGAGACAGGACCTCTCAGACCATGTATTGGCCACACAGCTCTGACAGAAGGAGCACTTCTGAACACTGAAGGTGTCAACCCAGTGTGCAGCAGCAGCAAAAAAAGCAAATTCAATGCTGGGAATAATTAGGAAGGGAATAGAAAATAAGTCAGCAAGTGTCATTTTGCCCCTTTATAAATCTATAGTGAGGCCACATTTGGAATACTGTGTACAATTCTGGTCACCACACCTCAAAAAGGATATTGTGGAACTAGAGAAGGTGCAGAGAAGGGCAACCAGAATGATTAAGGGTCTGGAACACCTCCCTTACGAAACCAGGCTGCAACGTCTAGGCCTCTTCAGTCTGGAGAGACGGCGTTTGAGAGGGGACCTGATTGAAGTATATAAAATTATGCACGGCATAGAAAAGGTGGATAGAGAAAATTTCTTTTCTCTATCGCACAACACTAGAACCAGGGGGCACTCTATGAAGCTGATGGGTAGGAGAATAAGGTCTGACAGGGGGAAGTATTTCTTCACACAGAGGGTCATCGGCCTATGGAATGTGCTGCCAGAAGAGGTGGTGACAGCTACCAGTCTGGATGGCTTTAAGGTAGGGTTAGACAAATTTATGGATGACAGATGTATCAATGGCTACTAGAACGAATGCCTAGGTGCATCTTTCAGGCTGAGGGGGGGGGGAGGAAATGGGGCGCTTCTAGGGCCATCTGCTGGGACTCGAGAGCAGGAGAAGGTTTGTCCTTGTCTCTGCTTGAGATGCCCATGAGCATTTGGTGGGCCACTGTGTGCGACAGGATGCTGGACTAGATGGGCTGTGGCCTGATCCAGCAAGGCTTCTCTTATGTTCTTATGTTCTTATGTTCAAAAACCAAACCTGAGAGTGCTCCAGAGGAAGAGTCACTCTCACCTTTTCAGGCCATGATCTGTCACAGTCAACAACAGGCAGACAAGGGGCTGCAGTGGGAATATGCCATAAGGGAAGTGGAGCCCAGCGCCATTTTGGACTGCTTCTAGGGGCGTTTTTGGGCATGCTGTAGAATTTCCCCAGCCTGCAACTTTGGATCAGAGGAATTTTCATTCTCCCACTCCAAAGATAGTGTGGGAGGGGCAGCCATCCTATAGATGGCTGCTGGTGAGTTCCACAGTACCACATCCCATTCCAGGCCCAACTGGCATGGAGCAAACTCAGCGTCAAGCTAGGGTGCTTGATGTTGAATTCTCACTTAGCTGTGAAAGACTGGGTGATCTTGGCCCAGACACTGCCTCACAGGCCTGAACTGTTTTGGGTATCATTGAGCTGTGGCCAACTCCTAGCTGACTGCATGGGCACTTCACATGGGCATCTTCATGCACTTTTCTTGGCAAGGATGCAGAAGTGGTTTGCCATTGCCTACTTCTGGAGAGAGGCTGGGGATCCAACCAGCAACCGTCGCTCTACCACTGAGCAACAGCCACTCCCTCAGGCCCTAGCCTACTTCACAGGATTGAAGGACAGCACAGTATGTTTCACTCACACTTTTTGGAGAAAAAGCAGGACACAAATGAAATCAACACACTTCAAAGGACTTCCTACACTTAACAGTACAAATTAGAACAAGGGCCCAAATTCCTTGTCATTTTTTTAAGCAAAACTAATGTTGCTTATTATTATTATTATTATTATTATTATTATTATTATTATTATTATTATTATTAAAATAAGCTATCCTAAGATCTCTAGTAACAAAGCAGGATTCTGGAAATAACTCAATTAGGTCTAACTTATCAAATATGCTGGAAGATTTGTAGGTCAGAAAGAAGCATTAAAGGGCGCAGCGTCAATGCTGTAAGGACAACTTGAAAACAAACCCAGTCCCAAAAGGAACAGCTGGGCAGGGAGCGCCCTCTTCTGCTCTCCAGGGAAAACTGCATTTTCTTGTTGCCACACATTATGATGAAAGTGAAATGAGTGGAACAGAATCTGATAGCTGCCTAGTTCCAATTTAAGTGATAATTCCAGATCTAGATTATAAAACAACAGTGTACAGAGATAGATTGGGTCAAATAACAGAATGTCCAATAGTTGAATAAATTTTAAAAAAATTATACACAGAACACTAGATGTGAGATTTGTTTCTAGTTTTCTGTGAGGATAGATGTATATGGATGTGGGTGTTTATGGGCACATCTAGGCTCTGATCAGACACAGCTGATAAAAACACCTCTGAGGTGGCTTAGAGAAGGCTTCAAAGTTGGATTGTTCGCATACCAAATCTGCCACGCCCTCTCCTGAACATTCTGTGCTAGAAAAGGTGGATTAGGGAAGGCTTGGGATCACAAGGGACATACACTGTCTCTCCAAGGTGCCCTTTTCTTCTGTCTGGATACAGCACCAATCAGCAGACCCTCAGCTAGTGTGAGAAGTGGGGAAGTCTAGGTAGCTCTGTTACTACCTCAATGAAAACTAGGCCTAAACAGTTAACTGAATACAAGATGTTCAAGTTGTTACTGAGTAATGAGATTAATTATTTAGTTCGTTTATTTTCCCTAAATTATTTACTAGCTACACTTCAGCCAAGGGTCTCAGAGTTGCTTATGAATAAAAACATGAAACACAGAAATTACTACTAAAAAAAGACACTACAGAAGATAGTGCTGTCCTGTGGAACCCAGGTCAGCGTTTCTGTATCTTCAGTTTTTTAGAAGAGGGAATCTGAGACATCACTGATGAAATTTAAAAGTCTAAACCAAAGCTAAAATGTCTGGGCAAAGAAAACATTTTCAACTATATATCACTGAAAGGCAATTATGGCAAGGTTTCCACATGACTGGAGAGACAACCATAGGGGGTTGGTGCTTTGAGGGAGGCTCCTAAATCGCCATGGAAAAAAATAATGTCTATACTGCTCCATTTCAGTTCCTGGAGGCACTTTTCAAAACAATGATCCAAGTACTTCAGTCCTGGACAGGAAATTGTACCCTACTAGCATCTAATGACAAATTTCTGTCCTTCACTGGGGCATCAAACTCATCAAAGGGTATCTCATACCACCACATGTGGAGATGTGGGACCTAAGCCTCTTTTCAGTGATGCCCTGCCTGGCAAGTGGAACACGGCCTCTACAAACTGATTGTCTCATCAGACAATGCCCTGCCTGATTACTTGCTGCACCCAAGTCAATAGGGGTGGTCCAATATATTTTGCTACTCAAAATGAAATTCCCACCAGCAGCACTATGTATGTACATTAGATTTGCTAACCAAAAAGCAGTGAGACAAGTACGGACCTGATCGAGACAACGAGGCATGGGGGAGGTAGTTGGGAATTACAGTTTTGTTCCTCACAATAAAGTCTTAGCCTTTCACATTCGTTTCAGTCCAGGCATGAGCAAAAAGTAGTTCATGAACCAGGAACTACCAGTTCTGGATGGCGGCCAGTAAGAGAGGGATGACATTTGGTTTAGAAGCCTCCATTTGATCTCCCTCAAGTGTGCTTTCATCAGCTATGGATCAAAATGCAGTTTGGTAGATTAAAGGGAGGTTTCCAGTCAGAGATCTGCATCCCCACACAGTAAAAATAAAGAGACATAAACACAGTTTAGGCAGGACACTCATGATGCCTTCATGGCACCTTGTATGAGTAGTGAGTGCTATGTCTGCACAATACTTCCTCCTCATCTCATATTCAGTCCATGCAGCATTTCCATGGCTCTATCCCAGCCATACCACAACAGGCACTACTTTGGCTCTTCTACTGCAAATAGTTTGAAGAGCGCTCTAAACAGCTCTTGGTGGCAGCCACTCATGGGGACTTAGTAGTGGTGGAGATGAACACGAGGAATGGCCCATGGATCGATTCCCTGTGTTTGACACTTTCCCCACACTTTCAGATTCAAAGCTAGAAACTCTGCAGCAAAGATTTTGATAAGCAGTGGAGGCTTTGTTTTCCCAGACTTCAGGATCATCTGAGATTTTGACATGGGGTAAAGAGGCTGCTTCTCTCCTCCTCCTCCCTCCCCCCCTCAATCAAGGTTTTTGGTTTGGGAGAGGGGGAGGGAGGGAAGGAGGCTCCCTCCAGTCTTAAAACCACAGCTGCTCCTGACACAGCTACCACCCATCAAAACTGAGGCTAGTGATCCTCTTGCTGTGACTTTAATAGGTGTGAGCAACAAGTAGTATATAGAGTTCTCTTCGTTTGGAGGAGATAATGGTGTTATGCTTGTAGTGCACTGCTCTTTCGTGTATGGAAACTACCTAAGAACGGTAGCATACACATGCTAGTGCCTTAAACCACATGAAAGGTAAGAAAAAGCATTTTCAAAGTGCATTCCCTGGTCTTAAATGTGGATTAGAAGTGGGATGGCAACACTAGCATCTACACACCACTAGAGCTTTACTCCTTTCCCACCACTCTTTGAAGAGAGCTCTGAACTGATCATCCTTCATCTCAGAATAAAAGGAAAAACAAAACTTCAATTTTTTTGCTCCCATGTAGATAAGAATGAAACTCTTATTTCTGTGTAGCAGTATGAGAGGTCTTCTTTTCTAATATTCATCAATAACACGACAGTGAACAGTTCATGGAACAACCTGTTTAATCATCCCAGTAGACTGCCTACTGTTCACAGCGAGAGTTTTTAAAAGGGAAACTCCGCAAAATGACTCACATAATCTCCTGGTGTTACACAGTTCTTGCTCCATTGATGTATGAGAGATTGCAACACTGCATATTTATGATTTTTTAAAAAGCAGTAATTAGCCCGGTTTACCCTCATTTCTTTCACAGAATAGTTTGCTGGGGTTTATGATATGGTTCAATTATCAGAAAGAGTGTAAAGGACACATTTAATGACTTTTTCTTTTCTTTTTTTAATGTACAGGCAGAATCAAACTGACAAATAGGAACAGTTTCTAAAGGAATAATAGTTGCTGCTCTGTTGAAACAAAAGCAAAGAGCCTGGGTAGATTTAACCATCTGTTGTGCCATTTTCACGCTTTCATGCACACAGCGCAAACGGATTCGGGTTGGGCTGGCTCTGGACGCAATGATTTACTTTCAAGGTTACATTGGACACTTATAGAGAAGCTATTTAATTGCAGAAAAAGAAATCTGGAAAGCCATTAACTAAGACAAAGGCAAGGCAGGCAATTTTCAGCCGTGTCACTTACAAAGTCTTTGGACGCATTTTGAAATGATGCTCACACAGGTATTCTTAGCTAAACATACAAAAATAGCACAGTAGTGTGAATTCTTTTTCTTTAGAGGAGAATAAAAAAAGAAAATTGTTATCAACATTTTTTGTGGCTACATTTATTTATTCACTTTACGATTTCTATACTGCCCTGCACCGTACTCCAGTGGGCACAACTAATAGCATTCTAGAGCTGTTAGCCAATACACAGAAAGAACCCGTACTTCAGCTGTTTTATTAACATTCCCTGAATACCTATAGTATATATGGCAGGGGAGTGTATTTTAAAAATACTGTGATCAGATACAGCTAAATAAATAAAATGGAAAAAAGCATCTTTCTGAGGTTTGTTCACCCACCCGTCTGCCCCTCACCCCTCTCCTAAACATTATCTGCTAGAAAAGGTTGATTAGAGAAGTTTTGGAACCCAAGTGCCACACGTTACAGTCTCTGATGTGCCCCTTCTGTTATGTCTAAACACAGCTTCTTACTGCATCAAACCTGTATGGAAAAGGGTTACCAGAGGCCACCTAGGGGTCTGTGCCTTATTTTTGGTTGGTTGCCAGCACTTGCCAGGAGATATAATGGATGAAGTTCCAGCTACCCTTTGAGTCCTGTGGCTATAGTTCCCACAGCACTCTCAGTCCCAAAGGGCAATATTTTTTTCGGGTGTGTGTTACATGAACACAGAGAAAACACTGTGATTTTCAGGGCTTATGTAGATGTACTCCTTAAAAAAATAATGAAAAGCAGTGGTGGTTGGCATTTTGACTATTTTCCAATAGTAGTCACGGGACCATCAGGAAAGCTGAGCATCTGGGGAAGACTTTTGAGAGTCCCTTGGAATGCAAGGAGATCAAATCAGTCAACAGCCAAGATTGTTTGTTGGAAGAACAAATTCTGAAGCTGAAGCTCAAATACTTTAGCCCATCTAATGAGAAGGCAGAACCAATGGGAAAGACCCTGTCTGAAGGCAAAAAGAGGTAGGGATGGAGAGGATGAAATGGATAGATAGTGTCATGGAAGTTTGGGCAAACTTCAGGAGACGGTGGAGGACAGAAGGGCCTGGCATGCTGTGGATCATGGAGTAATGAAGAGTCAGACATGACTTGAAGAAGAAGAAGAAGAAGAAGAAGAAGAAGAAGAAGAAGAAGAAGAAGAAGAAGAAGAAGAAGAAGAAGAAGAAGAAGAAGAAGCTAACAGATAAAATTCACAAAGTTACAAAAAAAAATATGCCAATGGATCTCATCTGAGGTTTTTGTTTAATTTTTTAAATAGAGCAATAGATTCTTCATTATCATGTAAACATTGGGCTATGTTAGCCTGAAAGTTACTAACTTAGAAATACTATCAGTTGTGGTTTGATACTAATTTACAGCACGTACAAACCTTGCATTGAAACAGCACCTTCTAGTCCAATTGGTTCCCTAAATTACAAGCAAAGGATATGAACTGAAGCTGTGAGCCATGTTTTCACAATCCTAGCACAGTGAAATGGTAATTGTGTGAGACATGGCGCCTAGTTTTAGCTTTATTAAGTGCAAAATGAACTTGATGGATATTTCAAACTGAATTTTCACATCCATAATACCCAAGACTGGCTTTTGTTGAATTATTAAGAAAAAAAAAGGACATCATGCCAATATGATATTCATTTGACAGCCATGATTTCTTTTCCTCTTTGTTCAAGATCATCACCAGAGCCAGCAGCATGCTGACTTTGAAAAAGAACAAGCGTACTAAAATATTTTCAGTATGTTTTTGTAATGTTTGATAAAGTTCCCATTTGCCATATATTGTCATTCTTTTGTAGTGTTCACATAAAATCAGTCAATAAATTTAAATAATGAGCAGAAGTAATAATATTTTTTTAAAGGGCATCTAAGCAAAAATAGCAAGGTGGGCAATCATAGTCTAAGCTCTGTATATTGGGGACAAATTTGACCAGATCACCATGACATCCATAGGAAAACTATTTTCTAGATAGTAACAAGTTCCCATTTATATTACTGTACTATAATGAACTTTATATGGAGCTGACTTTATGTCTGGAAATCCAATTAGTACAGAATTTAGTGGCAAGATTATAGTACGAGCATGCTCTAATACACTCTGATGCCTTTTAATACTCTTCTGCAAGTACTTTTGATTTTACTTGAATTGCATTTTGATAAGTATCAGATTAAAACACTGTTGGGTCCAGATGCTGGCCAAATATCACACTAAGAAGTGATATTCTGGAGCAAAGTCTTGCTCCAGAATATCACTTGCTTGTTGGGTCAACCACATGGGGTCTGGTGTTGTCTGGAATGAAATACCTGGAAGTGTGTGATTGCTGCCACCACACATGCACTGTAGCCATCCAAGGCCAGTCTGGTGGCTCTGTCCATAAGAAAAATTATAGCTCTCTTTTGGGAAAAAACCATAACCAGAGTTGGGTTTCCCAAAATAGGTTACAGTGGTATTTCAAAAAGATATAGTGAAATTGTGGTGGGGTTCCACAAATATGTGGAACTCCTACCATAGCCCTGACATAAAAGGGCTATATATCCCCAATCTGGATGAGGCTTCAGAGATGTTCAGGTGGTGCTTTATCTGTCCTCTTACTTCCTACACGGCCACTGTTGCTAGAAGATCTACCTATATAACATTAGTGCCTTTCCAAATATGTAAGTCAACACAAATGGATTGGGTAAGCCCAGTAAATAGGTTCTTTAGTTGCAGTGCAATATCCAGAAAATGAGAGAAATGAATACTTTGTGGTTAAGCCCTATGGAGTGGTTTCATACAGACAGAAAGGGCTCTGAGATTAGGGGTGTGCACAAATGTTTTTTTTCGCATTCGCATTTGAGTCAAATTGAATATCTGAACATTCAGTTTGATTCAAATGTTTAAAATCCAAATGTCCAAAAATCTGATTCGAACCCACAACATTTGACTGCTAGATTCATATTTAAAGACGACAACATTTGTATCTGTTATACATATCTGTGAGCATTCCCTATGCATCTCGTTTTCATCCCGCATTATAAGCACAAATATGTATAATATTTGCACAATATTCAAACGAATGTTTTGGCAAATCCGAAATCTATTCGAATGTCTAAATTTAAATCTGATTCGAATTCAAATGTCGACATTCATTGGATTCGAATTGGATTTTTGAATTTTTGAATATTCGTGCACATCCCTATCTGAGTTTGCTTTTAGAAGCTAGAAATGTTTGTGCTCTTATCAGCTTCCAAAAGAGAAACCAAAATAACAGAGAGACACGAGCAGTAGGTATTGATTCTTGTCTTTCTGGTATTACTTACATTTGCATTATGTCTGTAGAGTTTAAATGTGGATTTGTTTTGGGGTACTTACTTGCCTACTAGTGGCCACTCATTAGGGAAATGCATCCACATGCAATCACTGCCACTGTCCTGGAGTGACCTAACCTCTCCTCAAAATGAACTAGCTGTCGACAGCTTGACCAGGAGAGGTTGGTTGACTACTAGATAGCAGCAGCATCTGCCTCTTCTTCCAGGTGCAGTGCTGCAAGTGAGTGTATGCAGTGACTGTGGCTGTGCCATCACCCACTGCATCTAGATCAGCATGGTAATGTCTGGGTGTGCATCAGATGTGGCTGCGGACATTGCCATGGCAATCCAGCCTGCCCTCGCCTGGCCATCCACACTACTACTGCTGGCCCATACCGGTCAGCTAAGTGCAAACAGGCCTTTGGCTTTCAAATGAGAAACTACTGCTGGAGGGGTGCCAGAAAGTTTTTCAAGTATTAGCAGATAGGGCAGAAAGCGAATATCCAGACTTCAAGGACAGGTTGATTTTTTTTCATGCATCTGACGAGACTACTAAATTATTCCAAATTAAACTAGTGTTTTCATGTAAATAATTCTTACAGCTCACTGTTGCATTGTTTGTGTGATTATAGTTTGTAATTTGGATTATTTGCAAATTATTTATGGTGCTTATATCCCACCTTTTCTAGAATTCCCAGTGTGATATACCAAATACAGCACACAACAATACCCTCCCACAGAACTGCACTTGCTCCCAAGTTGTCTCCAGGTTCAGTTCAAAGAAGCCTTGGGGTCACAGAACTGGACAGACCACCATTCATATGCCAGAATTCTGTGACCTACAGCACTTCTATGCCAACAGTGCATAAATGAGACTCCTAACTGAAATCTAGTTTGGTGTTCTGTATTCTGTAGGTACCATGGAAGGATAGTTAATTTGGCCTTTTATAGCATCTCCTTCTCAAATTCTAAAGAACTGCATAAACTGACACCAACTCTGGCAGTGGGTCATCACAGGGAAGAGATTGGGCAGAGCAATTGCCCTGTCTCTCCTTAAACATCCCTAGTTAAAGAAAGTTGCTACCATTGCTGAAGAACCCATGCTTGCTAAAATGTGGGCCGAGTAAGTGCAGAAAGGACCTGGAGGAGATAGTGGGCTGGATGAGGGCCAATAAACTGAAGCTAAATCTGGACAAGATAGAGGTGCTGTGTGTCACTGGGTCTTGTGTCCATTAAGTTGGGAGGCATCTTGCCCCGGACAGGATTTTAATGCCCTGGAAGGGACAGGTGTGAAATTTGGGGGTGCTCTTGGACTCTGTACTGATGCTTGAAGCTCAGGTGGAGGCCATGGCCAAGAGTGCCTATTCCCAACTGTGGCTGGTTCGACAGCTAAGGCCCTTCTAGACAGAGATGATTTGGTCAAAGTTATCCATGCTCTGGTAACTTCCAGACTGGACTACTGCAATGCACAGAGCCTACCAAGGACTCTGGCTGCAACTACAAGTGGAATCAGAGCAACTTTCACTACCAAGCCCAAATCAATTCACCGTCGAGCCCAATTCAAGGTACAGTACTAACTTTAAGCTCTAAGGCCCTAAATTACTCAGGCCCCCAATATCTAAAGGAACACCTTCTTCCATATCGACCTGCCTGTTCCCTAAGATCTGGAAGAGAAGACACATTCCTCCCCGTATTCAGGCACTGCTATGTTTAGTATGTTTAATATGTTATGGTTTTCAAGTGTTCATTTTATATGTTGTAACCTGCCCTTAGACCCTTGGGTATAGGGTGGGATACATACATACATACATACATACATACATACATACATACATACATACATACATACATACATACATACATACATACATACATACATACATACATACATACATACATACATACATACAAGCAAACAGGAAGCTATGTTCATATATATATCACCAGGACAGGGATTGTACTTCATTTTCCCTATGGTCTGGTCTATAGGAGCAAAGCAAGCAGAGATGCCTGGCAAAATGTGGGTGGTGTGGTAGTAATATGTTGAATGGCACATTGTGTTTGATGCTTTCTTCCTTCCTCCCACACTTGATTCTGGTTCACTATGGATTAGAACTGAGTTTGGTGCCATCAAATCTGCTACTCAAATGAGAGAAGTGCTGGGCAAAGTCCTTGTATACATTACGGTTGCATTCTCACAGAGTAAAAGATTGTCCCCAATCCAAATCCTCCTTGGCAGCTGCAAGACTTCAATGGCGTGCAGTGAGGTGCGCATCATTTGTAATGGGGCAGCCAACAGAAGCTGAGCTGCAGGCTCAGCTCTCATTGGCTGTTTCTCGCCGTACTATCAGGATAGCGGGAAACTCCAAATTTACCTGATACTGCTGAGTGAGTGTTGATCGCTCTGCAGCAGGTAAGTCCGCAGTAGCAGTGGCATAATGGACCGCCAATATGAAGTATCTGTCATCAGGTGTGATGCCCACCCACCAACAGTGCATCAGAATGGGTGGGTGGGATGATTCACACCCCATTCTGCAACTCTCATGAATACCATAGTCTAGAAAAAGATGGAATGTAAACACAAAGGCTACATGCTACTCTTTCTAAGGTGCCTCTGAGCACAGCCTATGATTAAACATGAGCTGGGACAGGGTTTAAAAGTATCAGCCTAAAAATAATAGGAAAAAAGATGCATACACAAGCTTTTGTTGAATACTTTCTCTTTTAGGAAAGGCACCCATTTATTTTAGTTAACACATTTAAAAAAAAAAATCCCAGCAATCCCTGAATAGGATTCTTTTGATATCTAGGTAGCTATTTTGTGTCAGATCAAAGTAAGATCTGGCAGCCCTGCATGGGTTTCAAACAAAGCCCGTGAATGAGTACTTGGTGGGGGGGAGAAGCTTCCAGATGTGCTCATTTGTGCCAGCTGCCGCTACTAAATACTGTAGTCCTCTGTAACAATTTAGCCTGGGACATTTCTAATTACTTGCTGATTTTAAAAAGAATTTTGTTAACCATTAGTTGGATTGGAGACTGAGCTCATGAATACAGAGAAGTAACATTTGCTTATGTGTGAAAACATTTAATTGGCACTGACAGAATTTGGTTACATAATATTTTTGAAACCCTTTTGTTTGAAGGATTTTATCATAGGAAGCATTACACTGTACCTAATAGGATTGTTGTTTGTTTGTTTTATTTTACATTCCTTTCTAACCTTAAAGCGTACTAACTACAGTCCAGACTAATGTCTTGGCAGTTCTGTTTTACAAAGTTTTGCAAACAGGTAAAAAAGTATTTCGCCATTCAGTAAATATTACAGACAAAGAGTAATAGACATGCTGACCATGAGGTCCAGAGTTATTAAAAATACAGTCTATTAAACAGATGATAAGCAGAAGATTTATATTACACTTGTTTAGCAGGTGGACAGTTAATTTGACCAAAAATCAATAGAAATACTATTTTCTTTTAATATCCTAACACACTGGGAAAAAAATCCACTGTACCTTTCCCCGTAGCTAAACTTGCCACACCTTGGCCCTTCCTGCACTTGGCCTTATTCTGGATTATATCTTGGGATAGCTGTCTGCTGGCCACAAGCTAATGCAGACTTTGGCAGACGTCACCTGGGGCCTTCAATCGTCTGTACTAGCATTGCAGATAACAGATCCCTATTCCAGAATAAGGCCAAGTGCAGAAAGGCCCCTGGTTGTAAGAGATTTTAAAACCTTAGAAATACAAATAATAAACCCAATAAAAAACATTTATGATGATAAACGACAAGGGGAAAGAAAGGCGGGCATAATTGTCTATGTGGTAAGGGTTTTTGACGTGGAAGCAGTCAAATATACAGAAGAGTCTTTTCATCACGGTCATTGGTGAGCGCCCCCTGCTATGCTTGCTTTTCTCCTCTTTGCTGCTGCTGTGGGTTTGGGCGAGCTTATCTGAGTCAACCTGGTTAATCGTTCCCTCCTTGCAATTGTTGGCAATTGCTGAAAGGACTCCATTGATCTCCTCTTCTGCCTCTAAATCTTCTTCCTGGTAAGAAACATAATTGGGCAGAGTCAGTCCATCAGTTCCACTACTGGCTTTCTTTACTTTTTTGTTTGTCTGTTTGTTTGCTTGCAGGGTACATGTATACAGCAAAATATGAGGGAGCAAGCCGTCAAGTGCAAACCCATATGGCGTATGGGACTTTCAGAAGCACTCACGCGAAATAATGACAGAGCCTGCAGGTGGAGTCCAAATGACCAGTGACCGTGCTTCAAGAGTTATACTGTGGAACCAATTTCATGGAACTTTGTTTCTGCACTTACTTGTGCTGAACCATTGCATGTGGAAGTGCTCCTACTAGAATGGTTCCCAGCTGGAGTGGTACAGCTACTCTGGAACATTAGATGGCCTGTTCTGTGCCAGGTCTTGCACAAGCTTTGGAGCTTGTGGAAAGGGCTTCAATAGCTAGGAGTGAAACTTGGGCAGCAGGCACTCTTCCATACATCTCCCTGGGCCACCAGTAGGCATTTTTGAAAAGGTCTACTGGTACCCCAATCGAGGTAGTCATTTTGGCCACCTAGACCTGGCTATACTCCATCTTCTAGTGCAAGGGAACAAGGCCTCTCATGTACCACTCTAGTGCACAGAAAAGTGGCCGATGGATCCTTTGGTGGAGTGGTACACAGGTAAGTGCAAAAAGACTGGGACGTCTTCATAAATCCATCACTTTTCATGTCTGCAAGAGATAAGATCTATGTGGACCTTTGCTAATAGATGGGGATCTGTTCATCCCATTTGACACAAAGAACCCAAGCTGGCACATGCAAAAGATTTGGCTACATATTTGAGTGCTCATGGGGTTGTAACTTCCAAAATATTTTGGATCTGGATGCTAATTCTGCACTTTTCACCCGGATACTCACAAAATTGAAAAAGGTTGGCTTCACTTGTGATTTTCCACCACAATGCATCAAGCCTAGAATTGCATGTAGCACCGTGAACTCAGAAAACCCATAAATTCCACTGTTCTAATCCTCTCTCTTTTCATTAGAATGTGAAATGATACCTAGCTTTATTATCTATATGCTTTTAAAAGCCCAGGTAGATGGGCTTAAGTGCATTTTTAAGTTTATGTATCTGCTTTTTATGATAAAACGTCAAAATTTATACTAAGCCACAGGTTTATTGCACCACAGGAGCAAAGGCTCATGCACATTATTTTTCTGTTGCAGTTTTCTGAACGTTGTTTGCAGGTGGCTGGCGCTTCATCAGATTACTTTTAGCTCCTTAATGCTTCCTGGGAGAAAGATAAACTGTATGTGTGGAAAAATCTAGCATCTGGCAGGGTACATATCACCCAGTCATTGATCTAATATGCTTAACAAAATGTGTTTTTCAGCAAAAGTTTACTTTTCTTGTTGCTCTAGGACCAGATAGGGACTAAAACCTGGGATTATCTCAGCACTATATTGGGACTGCCACACGTATCCAGAGTGATTCCAACATAGTGCCAGGATACAGGAATATTAGATCACAGAATATTAGAACTATGATTCCAGTTTCTCCAAAACAGTGATATACTTACGTTATTTGGCACTTGCTTCTGGGTCTTTTTTCCAGGGAGAAATAACCACTGCACAAGCATATGGTTAAAACTCAGATGAAAATACCGGGAACTGTTAAAGCATGGTACAATTCTGGGTATTTTGCCATCAAATGCAGTGCAGGAGCAGGCACCAGAACAAGTCCTGGCCCATAATTTTGCCCTGCTTTCTGGGAGGGACTGTGAAAGGCAACTGAAGGATCTAAACAAGATCCTGCATTACCTTCTCAGGGTGCTTCCACACAGGCCCTTTAACACACATTTAGCACAGATTCTGAAACGCGTGTCCACACACCCATGGCTGTGTAGGACACTTCTGGTGAGGAGTGTCCGCACAGCAACACCCATTAAGCACACTTCAGGTTAAGTGCGTCCGCACCTATCCATACCTAAAGTGTGCTTAATGGGTGTTAAAGAGTGTTAAACTGTGCAAACGCATCCATTTAGGATGCGTCCACACAGTGTAACTGTGCCTAGCGAGGGCCCTCCCCCGGCCTGCTATGATTGGCTCCTTGGAGCCAAGCATGGCAAGCTGGGGGACTCCTACCTTGCAGCTCGCCCTCACCCCAGAAGCGGCGGATTGCCACTTCTGGAGCCAGGTGGAGCTTCTCTGAAGCTCTCCCTAGCCCACCCGGGGGAGACCGTGCGAAATCCCCTCCTTACCTGCTTGTGGTCGCCCCGATTCTGGCCGCAGGGACCCAGGATGCAGCGTGCCTGTGTCCTGCGCGCCTCCTAATTGGCCAGGGCTGCTCCTGGCAGCTCCGACCGTCGGGAGGCGTTCCGTGCAGGCGCGCCGTCTAGCCAGGGCAACGCGCCTGCGCAGAATGCCTCCTGATGGTCGCGTTTACATGCGTTCCTGCCTGCCTGTGTGTGAATGGCTAAAGCGTCCCGAAGTGACTTAGCCCAAGTGCATTACAGCTGTTCCAGCTGTAATGCAAAAAGGCCTCTGGTTTCCGCTCTGGCCCTCTCTCTTCAACACCACCTGCTAGACCACTTCACCCACACTGGACAGAGCATAGCCTGGTTCCGGCAGCTAAAATGGCCAGTTAGACTTGAATACTGGTAGACCACTGGTCCAGAGCCATTAAAACAGAACTGGAAGAAGAGTGCATGCCTCTTTGTTCCATTTTAGCAGGGGCACCCATTTTGGCTGTGCATCAAATTGCACATACAAAATGGCCCTTTTAGGGCTCCAAGAGCCCTCATAGCAGGGGTGGCACTGGGACTGTCCTAGAACAGTTGTCCAAAGAGTGGATGATAAATACAGAAACAACCATGGATTCCAGCATCACACAATAGCTTGTCAACATTTAGATGTTGTTAGTTTTTTTCTGTCCCAAATGGGGACTTGGTGCAATCATATGGACCAAGCACAGAACTGCAACAACAAAATCAGATTAACACCATATTGCTTATTATTCAAAGCAATATGGGGAAAGCTATCCAATCAGAGGACCAGACAATATCAAAAGTCTGTGCAAAAATAGCTTCTTCTACAGACTTGTATAAAATGAAAGAACTCTGAGAATGCAGCACACTGAGAAAGTCCATCCGCTTGTGCCATTGATTTAACTTCCAGTAATACAGGGATGCCCCCCAAAATTTACCCTGCTAGGTAGGTTTGTGCTGAACCTCTGTTTGATGGAACTGAACTGTGTAAAAAGGGCTGAGGACTGTTGGGAGCTGCACACAACAAGTCTGGCTCCTCTGTGCATCTAGAGCCAGCCAATGAGCAAGTGAGCCCTGTGGAAATTGATGAGGGATAATTGTCCATAGTGCCCACCATTACTGCTGCCTTTGTGGGCAGAGCCACAGCACCTTGAGAGACCAGAGTTGTGGACAGCACTCCATAATCCTTAGCCTCTTTAGACTGTGTGTCAACTAGAAGTTTGCCACAAAACTTACTACTAGGTTTTGACTACACTGTGTCCCAATAATATATGGCTATAAATCATGGTCACTTGTTTGGAAACATTTTGCTCAGTTGATAAATGGGGGAAAAAACCAACAGAGGATATACCTTTGTGAGCTTTGTCATACCGGATCGATTAAGGGTACAGAAATGTGCCACTGCATACTCCAGTAAAGCACCAAAGATGAAACTAAAGCAAATGCCCAAGTAGACATCAATTGCCTTGATGAAGCAGTTAGCATTAGGAAGGGACGTCCTGGCTCCCATCATCAGTGTCGTCATGGTCAATACTGTTGTAACACCTAAAAAAAAAAATAAAGCCAAGGGATCATATTCCTGGAACAGCATCTCCTGCTCCTTTGGGGCATGGTTGATTGATATTTGCTCAGCCGCCCACTTTTTCATTTCACACCCACCCACCCAATCACTATTGCAGTATCGAAATTCACAGTGGCTAAGCTTTGAAGAAAGTGGGGTTTGGAAATGAAAATGCAGCCTATTGAATAAAGTTGATCCGGATTAAGGGAAGTACCCAATGTGTTTCCGTGGGTGGTCTAGCACCCAATAGCAATGGATGCTAGCTTCCTCTCAGTGGAAACATCAGAGCACCTATGTGGCGAATCCAGGTGTTTTGGGGGACGGGAGGTGCAATCTCTGTAGATGCTCCGAAGATTCTTTGAATATCCTCCGGAGCAGCTTTGGAGAATCTCTGGTGTGATGTGCCACAAACTTTGAAGATTCTCCGGAGCCTTTGACAAAGGCATTGCTCTTGCATGAGGTTCTCTTTGGAGCCTGTGCTAATCTTTGAAGGCAACTTTGGAGGGACTTCAGAGCCAGCTTCAGAGGGACTTTGGAGAATGTGAACCCCCCCCCATGGGTGCCCCCCCCAAATCTCCCCTAGATCCCATTGCCCAATAACATATGGCTATAAATCATGGTCACTTGTTTGGAAACATTTTGCTCAGTTGATAAATGGGGGGGGGGGCGGGAAGCAACAGAGGATATACCTTTGTGAGCTTTGTCATACCAGATCGATTGAGGTTGAGACGTGAGCAAGCAGCTCACAACAGGAGACAAACTGGACTAAGTTTACAGCTGCCCCTAAACTCCTCCAAGCCCAAAGCTCATTCTTCCTTTTTATTTTAACCTAAGCATCAGAAAAGTGCAAGAGCGCTAGTCCTCTTTCATTTTAAGTGTCAGTGGCATCCTGCCTTTTTTCTAATATAAACACACACGACAGCACAAAAGTACTTAATCCTGCCCTTTTGGGGGAGGGGGGCAGTCTTCTATGCAGGAAGAAAACAGTAAGATAAGAAAGGAGGCACAGAGCAGACCAATCATTAACAGTTTGGGGGCGGAATTTACAGCGGGGATGAGTGGGGTGGGCAGATCAAGAGATTCACTATAGAAAAGTTGGCTTTTATACCCCACTTTTCGCCCCCGTAAGGGGACTCAAAGAGGCTGACAAACCTTATGTTCTTCTTGAGAGTTATGAGAGTTGAGGGCTATGAGAGTTCAGAAAGACAGCTGCGTAGGGATGTGCATGAATAACATTCAAAATTCATATGAATTTGGCTGAATTCCAACATTCATATTCAAACTGAAAGTTGGCACATTTGAAGATTGACATTCAAATTCAAATCGAATGTTTTGATACATTTGTATGAAGTTTTGTATGGGATTCACATGGTATATGTGTGCGATTTATATGGAATTCGTATGCATTCGTATGGGATTTGCATGGGAATGAACATTCATATCGAATTTGAATCCCATTACATTCAAGGGATCTATTTGAATACAAATTTTATTGCATTTGGTTTAATATGAATCAAATAAAAATAAAAATTTGTGCACATCCCTAGAAATGTGACTAGCCCAAGGTCACTCAGCTGGCTTTGTGCAGGAGTTCAGAATTGAGCCAGAAGACAACAATGAGTTGAAGAACAAATATACTTTAAGGTTGCATCCCCATGCACTCTATAGTCTGAATCAAATCTGAATTTGACACAGAGCATCCCCATGCAAAGCCCCCAAACTGGACTACATGTGGAACAAATCACCCAAATCTGCGGTAAATTTACTCCTGAAGAAAACTGTTCTCACTACAGTTCAAGAGGCAAGCCCACATTCTTTTGGAGGCTTGGCGATGCTCCTAGGTTATTAGGGGAGGAAATTGATGCTCACTTCATTAGCAGGCAGGTTTCATGTCCTGTGCTTGCCGTTCCTGTCCTGTGCATTGGGGATCGCAACTACTGGCTATTTTTAAAGATCAACAGCATAAAAGAACTGATCACCCCACTCTGACAGGTAAAGATGCAGCAATGAGGGGGGTCACCTGGCCCTTGTTGTCCCATGAGCCTCTTCCTGCAGCCCTTATTCCACCCCCGCTCCCCGATAGCCAGCAAGCAGCTTCTGAAGTTAGATGCAGTTTAGCAGAGAAGCGTTTCTCTGCTAAACTGCCTCTAAACATTGTAGTGGCTTTTGTTAGCTTTTTAGCTGGCAAACTTCAGAAGCTGCTTGTTGAGGAGCGCAGCTGGAATAAGCTAACCAAGATGCTACAATATTCAGAGGCAGTTTAGCAGAGAAGTGATTCTAAACTGCCTCTAACTTCAGAAGCTGCTTGCCAGCAATCGGGGAACAGAGGTGAAATAGGGGTTGCAGGAAGAGGCTTGTGGGACAGCAAGGGCCAGATGACCCCTATCATCACTGCATCTTACTGGGGTGATCAGTTCTTTTATGTTTGCCTGGCAATCAGATCGCAGAGAGGAGGCTCGTTTCTGTTTGATCACCGTTTAATGCCCAGCAGTTGCGATCAGGGAAGGGGTTTGGGGTGGGATTTCCCTGCCCTTGCTTCTATCAAGAGAGAGGGGGTGGAGACAAAAAGATGCTGTCTCCTCATGCATGGGTTTAGCATGGTTTGCTTGGGGACAGGCATAGTCGAATTGAGCCCATGCTTTCAGCAATGGCATGGAGATGGGTCAATTCAAATTCGAAT
Organism: Aspidoscelis tigris stejnegeri; assembly: GCA_023333525.1. Lineage (NCBI taxonomy): Eukaryota > Metazoa > Chordata > Lepidosauria > Squamata > Teiidae > Aspidoscelis > Aspidoscelis tigris. The sequence continues at coordinate 79,673,148 of JALMGA010000002.1, read as the reverse complement.
TCGTCTCCGTTTTCGGACTAATCCGAATCCAGTCCGAATTAAATGGAATGCATGGGGATGTGACCTAAATGTTTTTGGTATGTTTTACCCTGATGTAGATCTGATCTGTTATTACAGCTGAATCTGTTTTAAACAGCAAGGTAAGGTTTTAATGCAGCGAGACCCTTAAGAAGAAACACTTAGAACATACATAAGAACATAAGAGAAGCCTTGCTGGATCAGGCCACAGCCCATCTAGTCCAGCATCCTGTCGCACACAGTGGCCCACCAAATGCTCATGGGCATCTCAAGCAGAGACAAGGACAAACCTTCTCCTGCTCTCGAGTCCCAGCAGATGGCCCTAGAAGCGCCCCATTTCCTCCCCCCCCCCCTCAGCCTGAAAGATGCACCTAGGCATTCGTTCTAGTAGCCATTGATACATCTGTCATCCATAAATTTGTCTAACCCTACCTTAAAGCCATCCAGACTGGTAGCTGTCACCACCTCTTCTGGCAGCACATTCCATAGGCCGATGACCCTCTGTGTGAAGAAATACTTCCCCCTGTCAGACCTTACGCTCCTACCCATCAGCTTCATAGAGTGCCCCCTGGTTCTAGTGTTGTGCGATAGAGAAAAGAAATTTTCTCTATCCACCTTTTCTATGCCGTGCATAATTTTATATACTTCAATCAGGTCCCCTCTCAAACGCCGTCTCTCCAGACTGAAGAGGCCTAGACGTTGCAGCCTGGTTTCGTAAGGGAGGTGTTCCAGACCCTTAATCATTCTGGTTGCCCTTCTCTGCACCTTCTCTAGTTCCACAATATCCTTTTTGAGGTGTGGTGACCAGAATTGTACACAGTATTCCAAATGTGGCCTCACTATAGATTTATAAAGGGGCAAAATGACACTTGCTGACTTATTTTCTATTCCCTTCCTAATTATTCCCAGCATTGAATTTGCTTTTTTTGCTGCTGCCGCACACTGGGTTGACACCTTCATTGAACTGTCCACCAGAACCCCGAGATCCCTTTCCTGGCGTGTTGCAGAAAGCTCAGACCCCATCAGTTTATAGACGTAATTTGGATTCTTGGCCCCAATGTGCATTACTTTACACTTGTTAAGATTAAAGCACATTTGCCACTTGGTTGCCCACTCACCCAATGCTAAGAGATCCCTCTGGAGCTCTTGGCAATCTCTTTCAGATTTTACTACCCTAAATAATTTAGTATCATCAGCAAACTTTGCTATTTTACTATGTACCCCTTTTTCTAGATCATTGATGAATAAATTAAAAAGCATTGGTCCCAGTACTGAGCCTTGAGGGACCCCACTTTTTACTTCTTTCCACCCTGAGAAATTGCCGTTTACTACTACTCTCTGCTTTCTGCCCTTAAGCCAGTCACAAATCCAGGACAGAACCTGTCCTTTTATTCCATGGCTGGTGAGTTTACTCAGTAGCCTTTGATGTGGGACTTTGTCAAAAGCCTTCTGAAAGTCCAGATAGACAATGTCTACTGGTTCACCTTTATCCACGTGTTTATTGACACTCTCAAAGAATTCCAACAAATTTGTGAGGCATGATTTACCTTTGCAGAAGCCATGCTGGCTTTTGTTCAGCAATGCCTGCTGCTCCATATGCACACTAATTTTGTCTTTAATAATGGTTTCCATCACCTTACACGGAACTGACGTTAAGCTAACTGGTCTGTAGTTGCCTGGATCACCCCTGGATCCTTTTTTGAATATTGGTGTTACATTTGCTACCCTCCAGTCCTCAGGTACGGAGCCTGATGTTAGGGAAAGATTATATATTTTTGCTAGAAGGTCGGCAATTTCGCATTTGAGTTCCTTAAGGACTCTTGGATGAATACCATCTGGTCCCGGTGACTTGTTAACATTTAGTTTATTAAGACATGCCAGGACCTCTTCCTTGGTTATTTCTGTACAGTTTAACTCTTCAGAAAACACAGGCTCAGCTACTGGCATGTGTCTTCTGTCTTCCTCCGTGAATACGGAAGCAAAAAATTCGTTTAGTCTCTCTGCAATCTCCGTGTCTTCTTTAATTACCCCTTTCTCTCCTTTACTATCTAGTGGTCCAACTGCTCTCCTGGTTGGATTCCTACTTCTGATATACTTAAAGAAGTTCTTGTTATTTCTTTTGATGTTTTTAGCAATGTGCTCCTCAAAATCTTTCTTAGCTTTCCTAATGGCCGTCTTGCATTTGTGTTGCCAGTGTCTATGTTCCCTCCTGTTCTCCTCATTTGGACAAGCCTTCCATTTCCTAAATGAACTCTTCTTGTTTTTAATGACTTCATCTACTGCATTTGTGAGCCACATTGGTTTCTTCTTGGACCTAGAAGTCCCCTTTCTTCTTTTAGGAATGCATTCTAGTTGCACTTCTGTTATTGTGTTTTTAAGTAGTCTCCATGCATTTTGAAGTGATTTAACTCTTTTGACTTTCCCTTTCAATTTCCTTTTCACTAATTTCCTCATTTTGGGGAAGTTTCCCTTGTGAAAGTTTAAGGTCTCTGTGTTAGACTTTATTAAGAACTTACTCCCTGTATTTAAGTTGAAGGTTATTGCATTGTGGTCACTGTTCCCAATTGGATCAGCTACAGTGACATCCTTTACCAGGTCCTGAGCATTACTTAGGATCAAGTCCAGGACTGCATTTCCCCTGGTTGGTTCCATGACCATTTGTTCCATGGAACAGTCATTTAGCAGGTCTAGGAATTTTCTCTCTCTTTCCTGAGTTGAACAGGAGTTCACCCAGTCTATGTGAGGATAATTGAAGTCCCCCATTATAACTACCCTATCTTTATGGGCTACCTCCTTTACCTCCTTCTCCAATTGTTCATCTCCTTCGGACGTATGGTTGGGAGGACGGTAGCATGTCCCTATTGTTAGACTTCCTTTTTGGCTTGGTATTTTTATCCACACTGCTTCTGTGGAAGAGCCAGACTCACTTGGACATTCCAGTTCATAAGATTCTATCTCTTCTTTAATATACAAGGCTACACCACCTCCATGTCGCCCTTCCCTGTCTTTCCTGTACAGTTTGTATCCTGGGATGACTGTATCCCATTGGTTTTCGCTGGTCCACCAGGTTTCAGTTATGCCAATAATATCAATCCTATTTTCCATAACTAAGCTTTCTAGCTCCCCTATTTTGGCTCGAAGGCTCCTGGCGTTTGCATATATACATTTATATTCATTCCTTTTGACCAAGTTCTGCCGTCGAGGAACATGTGAAACTAATCCCGCACTTAGCTCAGCATTTTCTGCATGTTTCCAGCCCTCCTCACTTGAGGGTGCGCTCTCCCGAACCGGATGCTGCCCAGCTCCTGTCGGCTTTCCCCCAGGGATCAGTTTAAAAGCTGCTCTGCAACCTTTTTAATGTTAATCGCCAGCAATCTGGTTCCCTCCTGGTTCAAGTGTAACCCGTCCCTCTTGTACAGGTTTGGCTTGTCCCAAAAAGTTCCCCAGTTCCTTACAAATCTAAACCCCTCCTCGCGACACCACTGCCTCATCCACGCATTGAGGCTCCTGAGCTCTGCCTGTCTAGCTGGCCCTGCACGTGGAACAGGTAGCATTTCTGAGAATGCGACCCTAGAGGTCCTGGACTTTAGTCTTCTACCTAACAACCTAAATTTGGCTTCCAGGACGCTCCGTCTCGCCTTCCCAACATCATTGGTACCGACATGTACCATGACGACTGGCTCCTCCCCAGCACTGTCTACTAACCTATCTAGATGTCGCGTGATGTCCGCAACCTTTGCACCAGGCAGGCAAGTCACCATGCGGTCAACACGCCCATCACAAACCCGGCTCTCTATATTCCTGATAATCGAATCTCCCACTACAAGAAGCCCCCCTCCCACTACCCGTGGAGGAGTATCCTCGGTGCAAGAGGACACAGGCACATCCACTGAGGAAGGGGTCCCAACTAAGGGAGCCTGCCCCTCTTCCTCGGCTTGATGTCCTCCCTGCCTGAGGCTTCGACTCTCCGAGGCAGCTGGAGAGCTGCTTGTCATGGAGTGGGATGCTCCTACTGCATCCCTGAAGACCTCACCCTCAGCCCTCCTACTCTCTATCTGCTTCTCCAGGTCCGCTACCTTGGCTTCGAGGGAAGAAACATGTTCCCTGAGAGCCCGGAGCTCATTGCACCGAACACATACCCACGACTGCTGCCCCATGGGCAGGTAGTCATACATATGACACTCAGTACAAAACACTGGGAAGCCCCCCACTTGGTCAAAGTAGCCAACTTGTACTCACATTATACAAATATCACAAACAGCTCCCTTCCCAAAAAGAAGGCAGTAAGATGCTTTATGTGCATATGCATGGGTTTGTTCCTTTTGCTTTCTCACCTATGCAGATTCTGGCTGGTACTGAGGACTGGCTGATCCAGAATGAGACCCAGGAGAGAACAACAAGCAAGCTAGATGGTACGTAGGTCTCAAGGATAAAATAGAGAATGTTCCTCTTGAGTTCAAAATGGAAGACTAACTTTGGGTAGTGTCCTAAAAATTAAAAAAAAATTGGAACATGCAATCAAAAAATTAGTTGAACACATTTTAACAAAATAATTTGCAGTTTCTTCTTGTACAATTTTTTGTATAAAAGTCTTCAAATATATTTAGCAAAAATCATTATCACCAGTTATATCTACTTATAATTTAAGATTAACATGGAAAATAAGCCTAGGCATTGTCTTAGGTGGGGCCTTTGCACACTAACCACTGTGTTGCTATAGCAAAGGGTCCAGTTCTGTATAAGCGAAGCCACGCCCCCTGCTAGAATGCTCCTCCCACACTGGACACTGTGTAGACTGGAGCAAGCAGCTCAAAATGGCTGGCTTGTGCAGTATACCGATAGGCCTTTTCTAAAAGATCTACCAGAAGCTGAGTAGTCACTAAACTAGACTGTGGAAATGTGCAATGCTGGCACATGCAGTTATGTTTCATTTTTATGTTGGATAGATAGGAAGAGCTAAAGTCTCCCTCGTATGATGGAATGTCATCCCGGAAGAACTAGAGAATGAGATGTTGTAAGTTCCCCTTGCTCTATAACTGAAGGAGAAATGAAATCTGTAACCCTAGGCATTGGAAAATAGGAGGAGCCCTACTGGATAAGGCCATAGTCCACCTAGTACTTCATGCTGTCTTATACAATGGACCACCAATTGCTTCTGGGCATTCTCAGGGTGCTTCCGCACATGCCCTTAACTACCCATTAAAGACACATGTGGAAACCCACATCTGCACAGTGGCACCCTTTTAGGACATTTTGGCTGATCAGCATCCGCACAGCAACACCCATTAAGCACTTGTGTGGGAAACCGCGTCCGCACAGCGGCACCCATTAAGGACGGAATAGGTAGATGGCATCTGCACAGCGGTACCCATTAGAGACAGATAGGGGTGGCATAAGATAGTCTTAATGGGTGTTTCACTGTGAAAACGCATCCGTTTAGGACGCGTCCGCACAGTTAAACCGTGCCTACCCGGGGCCCTCCCCCGGCCCACAATTGGCTCCACCAGAGCCAAGCATGGCGAGCCGGGCGACTCCACTCTCGCGCCTTGCCCTCGCCCCAGAAGCGGCATATTGCCGCTTCTGGAGCCAGGGGGAGCTTCTCCAAACCCCTCCCTAGCCCACCCGGAGGAGAGCGCAAGCGATCCCCTCCGGACCTCTTTGTTGTTGCCCCGATTTTGGCCGTGGGTTCCCAGGAGGCTGCGCGCCTGCATGCTGCACGCTTCCTGACTGGCCAGGGCAGCGCGCCTGCACAGAGAGCCTCCTGATGGCAGACACTGCCAGATGCTGCCCTCCTGGCTCCAGAAGCAGCAATCCACCACTTCTGGGGTGAGGGCGGGCCGCGAGAGCGGAGTCCCCCAGCTCACCATACACAGCTCTGGCGGAGCCAATCATGGTGGGCCAGGGGAGGGCCTCCGGAGCACAGATGTAAGAACGGTGCTGTGCGTCCGCACAGCACCTGCCTCAAATCTGGATCTAAGTCATCCTTCCGCCACCTGTGCGGAAGGACAGGGGGTTGATAGATCCGTATCTATTAGATATGGATCTACCTTCGTAAATCCGGATCTACCCCGGATCTACTGGAAACCGGATTTACTAAACCCGGATGAGGTAGATCTGGATTTACCACAGTAAGTCCGGAAGCACCCTCAAGCAGAAGTCAAAGGTAAAACCTTCACTTGCTCTTGATTCCTTGCAAAGTGTCTTTAGGATCATCTCTTTGTCTCACTGATCTGGAGGTAGTATCTAGACATCCGTTCTAGTATCCATTGATATACCTGTCTTCTACTATGCACCTATACACCTGCCCTGCACTGATACACCTGTCCTCCACTATAAATACTAGGTTTCTGTCTCTCTCTTTGTTTGGGTGCTGAGGAAATCCAGCAATATTTTTTGTGCTTTCCATTTTTAAAATGTGAAAAAATCCAGTCACTGCAAACATTGTTTTCAATATAAATTAACAAATGATTCTGCATCTTTTGCAAATCACTGTTTACTGAACTGTTCCCATTCTGCCTATATTCATGTACTGAAAGTAGTTCAATTTTCCAGAAGTCTTTTTTCAAACAAATGAATGTTTATGATAATCTCTGTTCCCTGGTACAGAAATTATATTGCTACAGCATCAGCATTCTGTCATTTATTAAGAAGGCGAAAGGAAGGCGAACAATGACAGAAACTATAGGTGGCTGGAAGGAGGCAGGGCCATGTGGGTTTCACAGTGAGTGCTACATGTAGTCTCCATCAGTGCCCACTTTCCCCACACCTTTGTGGAGGGACAGGGCTTGTGTGGTTTTGGTCCTGGCAAACTTTCCCTTTTTGGCTCGTTCATACACTGTGAACAAGATATGAACTTGTTCAATGTACTAACCTCTTGGGAAGCAACTCTGGTGCTGGAAAAGAATATACCAACTCACGTCAACCAGCAGGCCAAATTGCTTGATTCAACCTTAGTTTTACCTATCAAGGGCTGACCCACCTAAAACAGCAAATTCTGGATCTTGAATGTCCAGAGAACATTACGATATCCACTAACCTCAGTGAGCAAAGGGACGGTTATGCCTTTAGCTTACTGGTGAACATAATCTGTCACTGTATAGAATCAGTTAACATTTCAGTTTTCGGATACAGGCAATGGTCCTGAGATTGAAACAAGTGCCTCTTTTGCTTGCAATGCTAACAGAATGTGGAGAATCCCTCTATTTCTTACATTCTCCAAATCAACAATAAAAAGAAAAATCTCATGGGAATGATTTCTGTATTGTCACAGGGTAATGAACAAGTGGATAAATGGCCACTGAGGCTGTGATTAGACACAGTAAAAATAAAAGCATATCTGACCCCCTTTTTCCACACAGAGCTGAAGATGTGGATCTTCAAGATCCAGATCTTTGAGATGGGATCCTCCTGGAGATCTGGATCTTGAAGACCCCATTGTGGACACCTTTAATCTGGTCCACACAAAATCCAGATATTAGGTTCTGAAGGACCTATTAAATCTGGATTTCCACTGTTCTCATGGGGACAGGGCCTTGCAGACGGGACCTTCAGTGGGGTCCAAGTAGGGTCAGGGCCTTCCCAATTGTTACCAATCAGCTACCAATTGGGTTCCTAATGGAGTCTTAGAAGGATTCTAAGCCCTAGTGGGAAAAGGCCCTGAGATGCCTCTGAGGTGGCTTCAAGGTGGGATTGTACATACCAGTCTGCTCCTCTGCTAAAAACAGGGGGGTTAAAGAAGGCTTAGAAACAAAGGGACACACATGGTCTTTCTGAGGCACCTCTGTGGTGGGTCTCTCTGAAGAACCTCTTTTGTTATGTCTGAACATAGTCTTAGATCAGCTTCTTGTTTTTTCTTTTAAATATTTAATTGATGGAGATAGGAAGAATAACTGTGGTTAAATACAAGGCATATATTAGTGGCAGTTACATGTCCCAGTTACTACTTCTTACTACCTCTGGCAAGTGGCTTTAGAAGAACATTGGTTGTCCATCTTTGTAAATGATTTGAGTTTCTGAGTCTATTTTCCACCAGACATTAGATATGAACATTGCTGTTCTAGGTTGTGATTTCAACAGCCTAGTTCTCTCTACCAGGATCTGCTGGAACAGTGCCCTCATGTGGCACAAGTAGCACAACACATTTCCTGACAGCTGGGTCTTTAATCCTCACAAGGTTTCATCCTTAGGCTCCTTAACATCTGCCTAACATTGCTGCAAACTAAATCTTATTTATATCCAGCTTTAGCATCCTTAAAGTGATGCTTCCGGTGCACTAAATGAGAAGGCACATTGGTGAACTTGGATAAGGACCGGTACGGGTAGCTAAGAGGACGTGCTTTTTATGGTTGATGATAAATTGCCTTCAGCATAACAATGTATACTTTATATAAACACTGCCAAGTCTAATTTTAGTGATAGGTTTACAGATTTGCATCTGGTAGTGAAATGGAGCATCTCTCCCTCTTAGGAAGGTAAATATTTAAACAGTCTGTCTATAGCATTGTGTGTTAACCATAGATTATGTACAGAATTGTCATATACAGTATATAGCTATCTGTGTCCAATACTGTATGCAATTTGATATAAGCAACATTTTTAGAATAAGTTAACAGGCATACATTTCTAAAATTAAGTGACACCCCGCACTAATGCATACCAAAGTAGGGCAAACCATGGGACAAAGTTAAAAGATTCCTTTGACTGCTTTTATATCTTAGAACCTAGAATTCAAGGCTGAAAGCACTTTTCTCCTATTGTCCATTTTACTGTAAAAACATGAGTGATCATGACTGGCCCGAAGTAACTAGGTGAGCCAGGATTTAAACCTCAATCCCCCAAGGAGGAGGAGGAGGAGGAGGAGGAGGAGGAGGAGGAGGAGGAGGCTTTTCTACCCCACTTTTCTCACACATTTAAGGGGACTCAAAGCGGCTGACAAAGTTTTCTATTCTTCTCATCAGAACAGAACACCCTGTGAGGTAGGTGGGGCTGTGAGAGCTCAGAAGAGAGCTGTGACTAGCCGAAGGTCACCCAGCTGGCTTCAAAGAAGGAGTATGGAATCAAACCCAGATAAGAGTCCAGCTCCCTAACCATTAGACCAAACTGGCTCTGAGGCTGCTTAGGCACCACTAACTCACCATAAACTCTGCCCCTCTTGGCACATTCAGTTATAGAGTGCCCTGAGGGCAGAGTGGGATGAAGAGCTCTCATGTCTGTTTATCTGCAGAAGCCACCACTGCTGCCACAATAACTGCCCAGCATCCAGTTCAGAGTCACTGCAGCCAGATTTGGCATGTGGGCCTGAGTTTGACATCTATGCTTTAGTTTGCCAGTGGAATTGTTCACATGCCAGTCTGCCCTTCCCTTCTCTCATGAACATTCTAGTCCAGAAAAAGTGGGAAAGCAGTGGAATGAGAACATGAGTGTCACACATTACTATCTCTAAAGAACACTGCTTTTTCTTTTCTTTTTCTTTTGCTGCATTCAGCTTGGGAATCAAATAAATTTACCCAATAAAGCAATGTGGTACAGAGTAATTTTAGGGGTTTTTTTTTTAGACATTCCAACATCTATACTATCATTAGAAAATATTGATCTACTTAACTATTAAAATGGGAGCAACAGCTTTCCCTGTTTATTTCATCTGCATCATTTAACTACTGTCTCCCTGACAATAGAAAGAACAACATGTATCTTATTTTTGTGGGTGAACAAGTTCAGTATCCTCTCTGGGCAGAACAGCAATGTGGAACTACTAGGTCTCTTTGAGTTCGATGGCTAGCTGGGAGCAGAAACAGCAAGGGAAGGAAGCAGATGCCAGTTATATAAGCAGCAAGGTGTTTGACTGTGAAGTTGGCTAATATATGCTGGTATTTTTGTATGGATTTAAAAGCTTAAAATAATCTGTTATGCTATCTCGTTTCTGATAATACGCTAAAATAAAGACATGCAGCAACTGCACGGAAATAATTAGGTTTATATATCTTGATTCTGCCCTTTCAGATGCCTGGGACATCTGTAGAGCAGAAATATACTTGCTACAAACCTATTTTCTCCACGTTTTCTTCTAGCACCAACTCAGGTATGCAGAACCATATCACTGCACATTTGCAGAATGGTGACTGAAAGAAGAAAGGTAAGACTATGCTCACAGGCGCAGTAAAAAAAAGGACCTCAAAGGAATCTCAGAGATGACAGTGGGCTACATACAAGCCTCTGTGCCAACTCTAATGCACATTAGGCACATCTTCCAGGCTGGGGAGACAGGCAGGATGCCTCTAAGGCCATTTGCGGTGATTCAAGAGCAGGTGAAGGTTTTGCCCTTCTCTTCTGCTTGAGATGCCCATGGGTAATTGGTGGGCCACTCTGTGGGACAGGATGCTGGATTAAATGGGCTGTGGCCTGATCCAGCAGGGCTCCTCTTGTGTTCACTTCCAAAATACATTAGTAGTGAACTGGAGATGGATAAAAAGGCTAGTGCCACATGCTGCCACCTCTATGACTCTTTTGAGCTTTTTTTCCCCCCTATATGTAAACACTGCCAGCACTGGCTATGAGAGTGGAAAGATCCTCAGTGGAAGGAAACTAATGGAAAAGAATTGGGAGAAGACCGTAAGAGACCAAAAATATGCCAATCTACAGTTCATTAAAGTGCAAACTATTATTAGAGATCCAGGACTGTCAATCCTGGGTTCCCCTCAGCATCTTTACACAACTCACATAGAGGCGAGACATGTTTAAGTGGAGCAGGGAATTCACTTCTTTCCTGAAGCATGGCTGTCACCATTATAGCCCCCTCTGTGAATAGGACATCAGCACACATATGAACACATGTGCAATGACGTCACCTGCTGCATGTGTGCAGCCGTTGTGCTTCAGAAAAGAGGTGAATCCGCTGCACCACTTAAACATACTTTGCCTCCTTGAGAGTAATATAAAAGTGCTAAGGAAAGCCCAAGATTGTCAGTTTGGTCTAGTGGTTAGGGAACTGTACTGTTATCTGGGTTTGATTCCGCTCTCCTCCATGAGGCCAGCTGGTTGACCTTGGGTGAGTTACAGCTCTCTTTCTGAGCTCTTACAGCCTCACCCACCTCACAGAATGCTCTGTTATGGGGAGAAGAACAGAAAGCTTTATCAGTCGCTTTGAGTCCCCTTAAATGGGTGAGAAAAGTGAAGTAGAAAAGCCAGCTCTTCTTCTTCTAACATTCCCATGCCTCCAACTGCAGTTCATCCTTCTGTGAACTGCAGTTTGGCACATCTGTATGTAAGGAATGAATAAGGACAGTGTGTTTGCAAAAAATAAGAAACTGATAAGGAGCGTATTTCCGCGCTTACCACTTGAAATCTAGATAAAGAAATCCAGATTTCTGAAATCCATCCCTGGGAAGATCCATCTGAAAAAGGGATGGATCCAAATGAGGTCTAACGCTTCTGCACTCATGTGGGAAGCACAGATAGCGAGGAACACTTCGTGTGTTTGCTGTGCGGACACCGCAGCACCAGTATCCAGAAGAATCAGGCTTCTCTCCAGCCCTGTGGCCCAAGGAGCCATGTGACTGGAGCACTCAGCTATCAGTCATCGCTCATTTCCCCACCAATCAGCAGCATGCTGAGATCCCATGGCTGCCGTGGTGCTGCTACCTCACTCAACATGGCAACTTCCTGCTGTCTCAATCAACATGGCAAGTTCCTGTCCCACCCACATACATTCCCTCTCCTGTCCCTGTGTGGAAGCGTCTCCCTTTGATGCGGATTTTGCATGCAGGAACAGTTTGAAGACCTAATTTTTTTGGTCTTCCTGGAAACTGGTTTTGGCAGCCTCTAGACCCCATTAGAGATGGACCTCATGTGAGGCTGTGCGGAAGCGGCATCCTTGAAGGGCCCTAATCTGTCCTGCTGTGCAGAAGGTACCTTGCACATGTGTGCCATATGTGTCCTTATTGTGTGCTTAATAGGGTTTTAAGGGCCAGTGCGGAAACACCCGGAGTCTGCAGATTCTGCAGCTTCAAAGAGTAACTGGTCTGAGCCAGTCAGCCATGAACTTTGTTTACACTGTGTTCTTCTTTGTACTTCTCTTGCTTACTCGGAAGTCATTACCGGGAATATTGTAACTTTTGTCCCGTTAGCTATAAAGGTCAGGGTGGAATGTGAGAAGTTCAAAGTTTGTCTTGATGGGGTTTCTGGAAAGCAGGCTTCCTATGCTGCAGCATAAAAATTAAAGGAAATCTTTTCTCTCTGACCTTTCTGCTTGCTAAAACTAATATGGATAGTATTTGCTGATAGAGCGGCATCTTGCTTTCATAGTAGTTTGGAATTTTCCAAGCATGTATGAGAGATTAGGGACCTGTATGCACTTACCTGTTGGGAATAGTTTCATCTGCTCACTGGTGAGGCCCACCTGCATTTTACCACCTACACTGTCCTGAGGTGTTTTCGCACATGGGGTTTTGGAACGCGTGCAAGACAGCCTCGAACGCAGCATACGCATTGCTGCAGCGGGGCTTGCGCTCCAACGTGTCCGGAGCTGTCTTGCACGCGTTCGAGATGTAGAGCACTTTAAAGTGCTCTACATCCGTTATGGCACAGATGAAGCGCCCGCAGCCGTTCGGGGAGAGAAGCATTCGCTCATGTTTCTCTCTCCCTGACAGCCGCGGGCTCGCCTCCCCTGCCGGCGCTGGGTGACAATCAGCTGATTGCCTGCTTTGCCGGCTGCGGGAGCCTCGGCAGCCGTCTCCCCGCCCCTTGCCGGCATTTGCCGGCTAAGGCACTTCAGAATGCTTTGAGCATTCGCACACAGGCGCGCCGGAATGCATTTACACGCGTTCCTGCGCTCCTATGTGTGAATGTTCAAAGCGTCCTGAAGTGTCTTAGGCTTCCCGTCCTACACCCGTTCCAAATGGAACGAGTGTAATGCGAAAATGCCTCTGGACTGGGATAACTCCTCCCTGGAGCAATCTCTGGTGCGGTGAGTGGGTGTGGCTGTGCAACTGGAGCTATGCAGTCACGCACAGCTTACAGATCACCATGGCAACATCTGACTGTGCACTAGATGCTGGTTCAGACTTCACCATGGCAATCCAGCCAGCCCATTCACACTTCATGAACTGGTAACCAAATATGGGCCTAGTCTAGTGCACATACTGAGGATGGTTACCACTGCACTGCCCTATCCAGAGTCACAGCAAGGCTCCGAGCAAGCTCTTGACAGTGAAATTAATGGGGAAATTTTATAACATGAAAAGAGAATACAGACCTTAGAGGACAAGGCCCTTTGATTAGATCTGAAGAATTCTTTACCTGTTTCATACACAGCTTCAGACATAGAGGTATAGTAATCTTCTACTGTGTACTGTGCCAGGCGAAGGGAATCCAAGCCCCTGACAGAATCATTTCCTCTCGTCCAATAAAATGTGACATCATTGATATTATAACCCCCTGTTGAAACAAAAAGGTTTTTTTTAATATTAAGTATAGAAAATTATTTCACTATTTCAAGACACAGACATATTATGTCTTCAATTGCCAACAGATAATGTTCCCACTTGTTTCACACGGTTTGTTCTGTGCAAAGTCCAAGATAAGAATATTAGTAAATATTCTGAAAATAGGCAACAGAAGAAATAAAACTAAGAGACACAGCTAAAACCCAAAATGCAGTCATATCTTGTATACCCTTGGGAAAATGTGACTTCCATTTTATACAGAGGTTTTTGCACCATAGTTTTGCTTTTGTATGCCTGGTAAAGTACTGCTTCTCCTTGTTTAATGTTTCAACAATGTGATTTGGTTATTGAAGAGCCTGGGGCAACATCTGCAAGGTACATCTATCTATCTATCTATCTATCTATCTATCTATCTATCTATCTATCTATCTATCTATCTATCTATCATCAGACTTTTAAGCCACCCTATTAGTCTCAAGATTGTGTGGAATAAAATAATTAAGAAAAAAAGGAAGATAAAGACAAAAATTAAAAACAATAAAATAAAAAAATACAAATAAAAAAATAGATTGAGTGTGGTACCAGTTATGACATCATGAAAGCACTATGAGGATTTAGGGTCCACATGACCCTGATGAGTGCACTGGCCAGGTGTGGCATCTGCTTTGGCATACACTCAACTGCACAAACATTCTGTTGTAAGTGCTCCATAATATGCTGTAAAAGTATAATGGTAAAAAGAGCTCTGATAGTTGTGACAGTGGCATGTTAAAATATAGCCTCATTTTTGCATACTTCCTCACAGTATATGCAAATAGCTACTGCTACAAACACTAAAGTCATGAACAAGCATCCAGATACTGTCCTACCAGGTGCACCACAGTCTGCAGAAAAATAACATTTATACTAATGTTCAGAACAGTGTGAAGTGCCACATTAAGCAGATTATAAAATCTCTCAGATTCTTCTCCCCAATCCAACAAACTATATAAAGAGTCAAAAGGGGAAAGGTCTTTAAACCTTTAGGAAGCTAAAGAGTGCTACCCACCTTTCTCCTCATTTTAAACCCATTCTGCTTCAAAGGTAGATAGCAGGATGATTAATGAAGGGATTTAAAGATTAATCTAATTTTTTTGTCCTCTAGGCAATTTCTCAAGTGGTGCAAGCTTTTTCGTCCCAGTAAAGTAGCAGCTGGTCATTATCAAGTTGCAATATGGAGTCTGGGGCCATTTCTGCAGTGTCAGCAGCACTTTACAGTAGCATAAGGGCTGATTGCCTAGTTAAGCTAGGTCAGGCTATTAAATGGTTTTATGAGGATTCTCTCTTGACTTCTTGCTAGTCTTATGACACTGGGCAAAATATACTTAAGCTATGTAAGTGTGGATTACTTTATTGAGAAAAACATGAAGAGGATAAAGACATAAAGAGGAGCCTAGTATCCTGTATCACACAAGTTGCCTGATAGTTGCTTCTGGGCATCCTCAAGCAGAAGACAAAGGCAAAACCTTCACCTTCACTCAAGATTAGGGGAATAGATCCACAATTGTACGGAAAATTGTAGCTTACCTGCTTCTAAGCCACATCCCACTGTCCAGACTAGAGCAGTCTCCCATAGCTTCCTCCTTGGAAGCTGTGAGAGTTTGCGTTGGCACGAGCATCACATGGGATGAGGCAGCCAATGGGAGTTGAGCTGCCCTCCCTGTTCTCATCAGCTATTCTAACCATTTTGTCCAGATAGGCATGAAGATTTAGATTTTCTTAATACTGTCCATGGAGTGCTGTTAAATCAGCAGTAAGTAAATATGCAGTAGTGTTGGTATAATGCATCATGACTGATATACCTGTCCTCCATAAATTTGTACAATCCTTTCTTAAAGCTATCCAGACTTTAGTCACTTTTACTGGTAGAAAATTCTGGCAATTGACACCTTGGGTGCTTCTGCACAGGCCCTTTAACACCCATTTAGCACCCATTCCAATGTGCACCTCCACACACGGGTCGCTAATTAGGATACTTCTGGTGAGGGGTGCCCGCACAGCGAGCCCGTTTTTAATGCGGATTTCGGCAGCAAAACCGGTTTGCTGCCGGAGCATCCGCATTAGCGGGGACAAAAAAGCACACTTCCGGTGGGTGCATCCGCACCTATCCGGACTTAATGTGTGCTTAATGGGTGTTTCTTGCACACCACATTTTAAGTGGTTTTGCGCTGTGAATCCGCATCCGTTTCGGATGCGACCGCACAGTGCAAGTGTGCTCATCCATGGCCCTCCCCTGGCTCACCATGATTGGCTCCCCGGGGGGCTCCTACCTTTTGGCTCGCCCTAGCCCCAGAAGCCCGCCCTAGCCCACCCTGGGGAGAGTGTGGCGGATTCCCTCCTTACCTCATCAGCGTCGTCCCGAAACTGAAAGCAGGCACGCAGGATGAAGTGCGCCTGCGTCCTCTGTGCTCCTTGATTGGCTGGCACGCAAGTCAGGGCAGCGCGCCTGCGCAGAGCATCTCCTGAGCGCAGGGGCTGCCAGGCGCAGCCCCGGCCACTCAGGAGGAGTGCAGGATGCAGGCACGCTGCATCCTGCGCACCTGCTTTCAGGTTCGGGGTGATGCTGATGAGGTAAGTAGGGGAACCGGCATGCTCCCCCCAGGGTGAGCTAGGGCGGGCTTTTGGGAAGCTCGCCCTGGCTCCAGAAGCGGCGTTCCGCCACTTCTGGGGCGAGGACGAGCCGCAGCGGCGAGGTCCCCCGGCTTGCCAGGCTTGGCTCCGGTAAGCCAATTGTGGTGGGCCGGGGGAGGGCCCTCTGTCCCGGATCGGAGACGGGTGCTGTGAGTCCGCACAGCACCCGCCTCCAATCCAGATCTTTGCCGCGTGTGCAGAGGCATGGGTGCGGGGTAGATCCGCATCTCTTAGATGCGGATCTACCCTGTTAAACCGGATCTACCGGGCACCTGGAGCTATTAAAACTGGTTCCCCTGGGAGCCGGTTTTAATAAATCTGGGTGCCAGAGATCAGGTTTTATTTGCCCCTGTGCGGAAGCAACCCTTTTTTGGTAGAAAACCCACTGGGTAAAAAAATACTTCCCCTTTTCAGGGCCCCCTAACATTCCCATCCATCAGCTTCATAGAATATCCCCTGATAAAAGTGCCAGAGAAAATATTTTTTCCACACTATGCATGATTTTCTATTCTTCAGTAGATCATCTTATGAGCCTGATCTCATAAGAGAGGTTTTCCAGCCTCCTGATCATTCTGATTGCTATTTCTGCACTTCTTCAAGTTTCACAATATCCTTTCTTAGGTGTGATGACCAGAACTGTACAGCGTATTCCAAATGTGGCCTCACCATAGATTTATAAAGAGGCACAACAATGGTTGCTAACTTATTTTCTATTCCTTTCCTAATTTCCCTTATCACTGAATTTGGTTTTTTTCATTTCTGTTGTGCACTGGATCAACAGCTTCATTAATCTGCCCACCAGAACCCCAAGATCCATTTGCTTGTAGTAACAGAAACCTCAGCTCCTACTGTATAAGTTTATAGGTGTAATTGTTTTGGGGGGGTACCCCAATGTACATTAATTTGCACTTACTGAGAGTTAAGAGCATTTACCACTTCATTGCTCATTCACCCAATGTCAAGAAATCCCTCTGGAGCTCTTTGCAATCTTTTAGTTTTTGCTAACCTGAATAATTTAGTGTCACTGGGAAACTTTGCTATTTTGCTGCTTCTAGATCATTTATGAAAAAATAAAAAACACAGGTCCAGTACTGAACCCCATTTTTATTATTTCTCTCTGACAACTGCCCATTTATTGCTTTTCTTTGTTTCCTTTAGCCAATTACCAAGCCAGGATAGTATAGAACCTGCCCTTTTATCCTATAGCTGATGAGATTACTCAAGAGTCTTTGATGAAACACTTGGCAAAAGCCTTCTGAAAGTCCAGATACACAAATGCCAACTGGATCACCTTTATCCATATGCCTGTTGACACTCTCAAAGAATAGTAACAATTTATTATGGCATGTTTTATCTTTACAGAAGCCATGTTGATTTTTCTTTATAAATGTTTGCTCTTTTACATGCATAGATTTTTATCCTTAATAATGGTTTCTAAGCTGATTGGTCTGAAATTTCCTTGAAGATCGGTGTTGCATTTGCTACCCACCTGTCTTTAGGCATGGAAACTAATCTTAGGGAGAGATTATATATTTTTGCTAGAAGATCAGCAATTTCCCATTTTTTAGTTGTTTAAAAATTCTTGGATGAATACCATCTGGTCCCAGTAATTTGTTTACATATAGTTTATTAAGACACATGAAGACCTTCTTCCTGTTACCTGTATCTAATTTCTTTTGATTTTCTCCTTGAAAAGATTGCCTCAGGTGCAGGAATATGGCCTCTGCCCTCCTCACTGATAACAGAACCAAATATTTTAGCCTCTCTGCAATCTCCGTGTCCTCTTTAATTATTTCTTTCTGGATGCTATGTTGTTTGAACCTTTATGTCTTATCCTAAAAATAATTCTTGCAAGGAGAGAAAGAACTCTTAGATGGCATTTTCAGCAGAGAAATTTAGTGCAGACTTGTAAACTGTGGGTATAGGTTGTACTACATCAAATGGCATACTAAAGAGTATTCCCATCAAAGACATTGATGGCACAACCCTTCACACACACACCAATTTACCATGTGGATACTGCCAAGTTCCAAATCATTTTGACATTCTCTTTCTCCTGTTTCTGTCTTAGGAAAACCAAACAACCAATTGTCATGTGACAAGTTTTCATTGCATTATTATGTTTCCCCTTCATTCAGTCAGAAATCCCTTGTGTGGTTTTTGAATGACAGATGGTATAAATCTGAAATGCTTTGTTTAAGGTGCACAGGGACCGACTTAAATCTGCTTTACTTCCTGAATTAAATCCTAAGGGAAATACAAAAATATAAAGCACCATTGATTTGTGTCATGTTTTAAGACATTTACTGTAAATGTCAACATTAGCAATCATTTCTATCTTTCTTGCATTATACTATATGGATTGGAGTGAAATGTTCCTCATACTACCAGTCTTAATTAGTTCAGAAATAAGATATATATTTCAAGTAGAAATATACTTGACTTAAATCAGAGTTTTGACTTAAAGTGGGATAAAAAACAAAACAAAAACATAGATAAAATGTATTGAATAGTCCAAAGACCATAACATATGCACAGAAGAAACAAAAGATCTACAATTTGTTAAGACTGTCTAAAGCAGTTTGTCCACAATGTTACTTCATGAGAATTCACACTACAGTCCACCCCTCTGATCTAATCAAGGTGGACTTTTCTGATTTGGACAGACTTCAGGAGGAAAAGTGCCACCGCTTTAGTTATGCATAGAATTGATCCATGCTAGGGATATGCACAAAACACATTCCCCCCCCCCCCTTAGTTCGATTTGAATTGGAGGTAGGAATGTTTGGCTTCGTACAAAGCACCTCCCCCTGTGAATGGAAGGGATTTCACCTTCGTGCACAAACGTCTGTTGAATGTTGAATCCATTAATAATTGTCATGCTCCGTCCTGCCAGTCCACCTTCCTCAGAGGAGCAGGGTAGGCCTGCAACGGCACCACAGCCAGTGCAGCAACCAGAGCTTGACAGCACAGATGTTGTGGGCCAGGAGCCAGCCTTGTGGGAGATCTCATACTCCTCCAGAGATGAGAGCTTGGAACCCATAGTACGCCCCTCCCTGCTTCTCCTTCACCAGCAAAAACAAAACAAACGCAGATCACAACGGTTGACCCACCTGAGTTGGCAAGGATGTGGTGCCGCTTCCCCTACTTAATTGAGCAGCACACGCTGCACCAGTGTTGCAGACAACTCTGATGCAACTCCTGCCATGTGTGTGTATTCTGACTCTCTGACCCCCCCCCCCCTTGTGACTTTGCTGAACCTCTGGAAACCCTGACCTCAGATAGCCTGGCTCTTGCTGTGACTCTGCAGGATCTCTGGAACTTTAGGACTGAACTGACACTGTGTACTTCTGGGCCCTCAAAGGACTGCCGTAAGCGTGTGCATGTGTGTCTTGCCTCACTGCCCAACCCTGCCTGGGACACGGCAATAATATATGGACTATTTTAATAACAAAAATATGAAATTACAAACATTAGACTATACATTATCCAGAATTATGTATAATGCAGACATATGAGAGACGGAATGTAAGAGAAAAGCAAAAATATCCAATTAATCAAATGCTTTTAGCACATCAGTCTCAATAACATACAGATGGAGGGACCAGACCAAATGGATCATGGGTATAATATTGTTCAATAAAAATTTGATATTTCTAGACAACAATGTATAATATTTCCAGGATTTTGGAACAGAAATAATGCGCAAGAGGATTCAAAAGGACCTTGAACAATATATAAACAGGACAGATTCACCAAGAAGGTCTAAATAATTATTAAATATAAACAGATAGCTAATGTTTAGAATCATAATGTATTATGATGTCCAGCGGGGAAGGAAGGGAGGGGAAAGGGGAAATAATGAAACTAAGAATATATGGAAGTAATGAATGTATGAATGCAAAATATGTTATGTATTAATTTTTTTTCCAAAAAAAAAAAGTATATGGACTATATCTTTGATTTCAGGGGCTCAGCAAACACAGAGCTGTTCCCTGTCTGGAAGATGTTGAAATCTTCCTGCTCTAGCCCTGCAGTCCAATTGTTAAAAAGGGGTGTCGATGATAAATAAGAATAGGTTAAAGAAAACCTGAAGAGGCTGATATAGTTTATACCAGTATCTATTATTTTTTGCTGACAATAATCATTATTTAAATATTAACCCTAATTTTGGATACCATATAATGCATGCTGTGCTTAGGCAAACCACAGTCAATAACAATTTAGAACGTGGTTGTCTCTCTCCCTCATCCTCCATAATTCAAGCCACTTTCCCTCAAATAATGGGTCAGAGCTCTGGCAAGCAAAGGAAAGCCTGTTAATTTCAACAGATTAAAAATTTACAAGTTCCATTGGTGCGAAACAATGCTTTCAAAGATCCCCTTTCCTATTTTAATTAATTAACCGGAAAGACTTTTATGGGAGGGATCTTCTGGATGTGAATGAGAACACACAAACTAAATGATGAAGAGTTAAAACTTTCCCAAAAGGTTGACTATATCTTTTCAAAAGAAAACAGTTTAGTGCTTTGGATAAAGGCACTACGTATTTAGGGCTGTGATCAGACACAGGGGAAGTGTTCTGAGTTGGTTTACAAAAGGCTTTGAGGTGGGGTTGTTCACACACTGTGCTAAAAAAAAAAGGTGGATTAGGGAAGGGTTGGGACCTTGAGGACCCCCACTGAGGCACCTCTGAGGCACCCCTTTTGTTATGTCTGAATTTTGAAAAAGTATCTTACTTTGAGGAAGTAGATCTCTTGAAAAAGACATACACCAAAACACAGAGAGCCAATAAATACTAATTCCCATTCCAAGCACCTTTGTTCATCACCCTGTGGATTTATTTATTATTTATTTATTATTTATATTTCTATCCCACCCAACCTTTAAAATCCAGCATATCAAACAAAACTCAATTAAAACAATAAGAAAAATCACAACTTTTAAAATCCAGCATGTTAGATACAAAGCAATGTCAGTTGAAACAATAGTGTTTGCAGTGGGGGAAACGTAACCAGCATTTAACCAAAGACCGGAGCAAAGAGGTGCGTCTTCACCGCTTTCCTGAACATAAGCAAAGAAGGAGCCTGATGCAAGGGGGAGACTATTCCATAGCCTGGGGGCCATTACTGAGAAGGCCCTCTCTTGGGTGCCCACCCACCTCACTGCTGAAGGCGGTGGGACAACCAGGAGGGCTTTCCCTCCAGATCTTAAGGCACGGGCAGGTTGATATAGGAGAAGGCGTTCCTTTAGATATTTGTATGGAACAGATTGGTTGTGTCCATTTTAGAAAACCAAGAAAAAAATTTCCAGCACCTTAAAGATGAACTAATTAATTATAAGCCTTTTTGTGCAAATTCAGTTTGCAACATAAGCCAATTGTGCATATGGATATGCCTGCTATTGTACTCAGAGGCCAAGATGCCTCATTTTATATCAGCTGTACTTCCTGAATAGTTTCAAATATTAGCATTATGAGCATTGTGTTAAATGATCCAAATGAAAGATTATCAGACTTGGACTATTCTCATCCAGGAATGTCCAGAGTTAATCTGGCATAGTAAGGATAGCTTTTGTTCATGACTATATCCCACAGAGATGAAGCACAAGGTTTTGAGATCAGGTGAAAGCAAACTTTTCCACCATTGCACTGTATCTGTATTTGACCCTGTCAAAATGGCATAAGAGAAAAACAAATCAAAAAGAGAGAGAATGGAGTATACTAGAGAGAAGAAGCTGAGCATAGAAGACCTCCCTCTTCTCCAGGTAGAAAGTGAACCAGGTGAGCAATGTGGGGAAACAGGGCAACAATTTATTTATTTGCATTAACAAGGAAGCCCAAAATTTCTTTAAATTGCTTGTTTAAAGGCCTTTCCCTACTTACCCTCTCCAGTGACTCTTAAACAGCTAGGTCCACTGGTTTGGACCATGAGAAATTCTGGTCTAGGACAAGACCATCTGCATGATGGTGCTGGTTCAGACCAGTCCTTTCCCCAGATCTGAAGCTGGGCTCCAAGTGCTCTGATGGACTAGGAACAAAAGTTCCAAGCTTCAGAGCAGCACACTCGTTTCCTCCAGGAGTCTGAGAGGTCAGGTGTGGGTGTGTGTAGCACAGAGGAATGGCCCCATTAAGGATAGGTCTAAAGTGCTCACATGGAGCGTCTGTTTTTCTATGACTGCATGTTATTCCATATGTGTGATGCCTACGCTCATTGGATGAATTTATTGTGGGTCATGTTGTATAATTGTTGTAAATCTTGATCTTAGTTTGCAAAGACTGTCTCAGCTTTCCATACTTCAAGTAGTGCTTAGTAAGATATAAGGGAACATTTAGACATCCCTGGGCAAATTTGAGATTCTAGGGGCAAGCACAAAACATTTTTTAAATCTTTATCTCATCCTGAAATAATCTTTTGTTTATCCGTTTAACAATGGGACAGGTGGGGTAGGATGTCAGTATGGAACCTTGTAGCATGGAAACCGCTGGCCAGACAATCAGGGTCCTAGAAAAATGGGCTGATGGCAGGCAAAGGGATGCAAGCTCGGAAAACAATGAAGTGGAAGAGAAACAAGGTAGGAGGCTTTTTAGGTGGTTATTTTTAAAAATGTGTGATACAGGTTTTTCCTGCATCAGCAGATGGGATGATCTTTTATCAATTGGTGCCTCCCAAAAGCCCTGTTTAATTGCACCCCAAATTTCCATGGATTAAAATAAATAGGAAGTAGGCTTTTTGGCCATCAGAAGCACTTCTACCATCAAATCTAGTAGAAAACTGGATATAAATCTGGGCCACATTGCAAGCTAGCACATGCTACAAATTGAATTATTTTCTTTTGCCAAATAACTTTATGTTCTGTGGAGGCATCTGATGCTGGTCTGGAGGTTCTAAAAGCAAATTGCATTAGGAAAAGTCAGCAAATGTTTGCCCTGTTTTAGAAAACGTGTGACTCACTTTGTGAATCATTGTGCAGCTGAGATTTTTTTTTTTTTTTTTTGCTTGAATGGTGGCAGAAGTCAAGACTAAGTCGGCACTCTCCAATGCTATCAGCCAATTAATCTTGAAGGACATTTGAAAGCCTACACTGTCATGAAAGACCTGAATACAAAAGGGGGAAACTTGTCTTGAAGAATATAAATTTAGAACTGTCCCGGAAGCCTTGAACAGAATATTGGAGTTAGAAGACAGGGAGAATTTTCTTTCATGGCTGGGGTTACACTCCTGTAATCAGCTCTGGGGCCTTGAGGTGAAGGGCAAGATATGAATCTAATGAAATAAATAATTCCACACAGGCTTGGGTTGTTTAGATTCCATTCATTAGTGGAACTGATGAGGATTGACTTTTTATAGAATTACAGTCAGAACTACTTTTCTGGTTTATTTGAAGGCAAAGATGAAACCTGAAATTTGAACAAGGGGTCTAGCCAATAGGATGCAAATTACTGGTATGTGTATGTCAGCACATGAAGGCCTGCAAAATGCTTCAAAGGTACATGCAATCAATTTAGAAATGTTGTTTTCCCATAAGTATTTATTCAGCCTTACTTGCTGCTTTCCTTGACATAGCTGAAAATTGTGATACTAGAATTCTAAGAATTTCTAGTCATTAGAGCAGGAAACACCAGTTACCTGAAGCACTCCAGTACACCCTTATATAAAATCTTGATTTTTTTATTATTATTATTTTATTTATTTATTTTTGATACCTAAACCAGGATCTGTGGTTCAAGCACACTTACAGGCCATGGCTGATCCTCATTTGTAATTTAAGGGTTGTTCTGCACTGGCTGGTATACTGTACCAGTAGGAGTACCAGGAGCCTCCTTCAACACACTGGTGATCCCATGTGGTGCCTCCCTTAAACCACACCAGCATGCGGAAGGGAATCTCCTAGTACAAGGAGAAGTATTTCTTTACTCAGAAGGCCATTAGTCTATGGGATTTGCTGCCAGAAGAGATGGTAACAGCAATCAGCCTAGACAGCTTTAAGAAAGGGTTAGCTGAATCCATGGATGACAGGTGTATCAATGGCTACTAGAATGGATGTCTCGGTACATCCTCCAGACTAGGGAGACAGACAAGGTTCCTCTAAAGGCCATTTGCAGGGATTCAAAGTTTTGCCTTTTGTCTTCTGCTTCAGGATGCCCAGAAACAATTGATGAGCCACTGTGTGAGACAGGATGCTGGACTAGAAGGGTTATGGCCCAATCCAACAGGGCTCCTCTTATGCTCTTAGATATGCTTTAGTGTGCCATCCAGTGTGAAATTGCCCTAGGACTGTAGGCAGTATTTAAACTCCAACTGCAATCCCTCCCATGATGGATCGTTGTTGTCAAGAGCAAAGTACCACACACTGTACCACTAACTCTTAATCATACTAGTACCACACTAGAAGGGATGGAAGAAGATACTCTTGCCCTCTGCGAGCCAAATCAGTTTTCCCCATTCCATCACTGGAGCAATAAAATCACTTACAGCTTTCCAGTTGTAAGGTGCACGTCTGTTTGTCCATAGGGTATTTAGTCAAATCCATACTACAGGCAACTGTTGCCGTTATCCTTTAAAAGCAAAGTACAGATGGTTACCATCTATGCATAATACTGAATACTAAAAATAGAAACAAATTATCCCAGTTATTTGTGCTTTCTTTTTAAGGCAAAACATATGGCTAGGGAAGAAGATCAGCTGATGTTTTATTGAAAGGAAGCAGAGGGAATAGTGAAGCCAAACTATTATTAATTTATCTATATCCTGCTTTTCAGCAGTTAGCTCACAAAAGTGGAAGGATAAAGGCAACAAAAATTTAAAAATGAATACCAAGCACAAAATAATTGTAATAAAACTTGCAATGAGCACTTAGCAGTCATAGAAATACTGTTAAAAAAAGGGATATATAGTCCATTTATTTCAAATGGCTGCTTTTACAGCTGCCTTAAAACAATGTGAAACTGGCCCAAGTGAATTTGGCCACCCAACCACTCCAAAGATCTTATCATTTGTTCCCACTGGTGTGAATGGTGAACTGAGCCTCAGAATTTGATCTGAAAGCTCATGTGGTTCATAGAGATGGAAGAAGCTCTTGAATTACATTTTCCCAGACTCTATTAGATGATATTAGATATTGCATATTAAATATTATTTTACTCATTTAAAATATTTTAAACCCTTATCTATTAAAATACAAGCTTAAAGCAGTGTACAAAGAATAAAAATAGTTAACTCATTTCATTTTTAAGTTTTATTTCATTTTCATCTTGTGTGTATTTTGATTCTGTAAACTGCCTTGATCTATACAACAGTTGGATGGGATATAAATACGAATCAATCAATTGCAAAGGAAACAGAGCAAAATAAGGAAAGTACAGCCCTTTGCACTGGGATACTCCTTGCAGCTTCAAAAGACAGGATTTCCATGTCCACATTAGTGTTCTTTTGGATTTTTTATTTTTATTTTATCTGAATTTTTATACCACCCTATACCAAAAGATCTCAGGATGGATTACAACACTAAAAACCAGTGAACATATAAAATGAACATATCAAAACCATAACAGTGCCTGAATATGAAGAGGAAAAGCCATTTCCTTGTTTAGCCAAAGGCCAGCTTGAAGAGGTGCGTCTTTATAGCTCTCCTGAATGCATAAAGTGAAGGTGCTTGATGCCTCTCAGAAAAGAGACCATTCCACAATCTGGGAGCCATCACAGAAAAGGCCCTATCCCAGGTGTCCGGCGCATTCGCTATTGAGTGTGGGGGTACAGCCAGGAGGACCTGCCCTGCAGGTCTTATGGGACAGGCAAGTCAATATGGAAAGAGGTGTTCCTTTACCTATTTGGGGCCCAACTCATTTAGGGCCTTATAGATGAAAGTTAGCACCTTGAATTGGGCTCAGGAGTGAACTGGAAGCCCACAGCTGGAGTTCCATCTGCCCTGCACCTACTCCAGCTGTGCCACGCCTTCCTCGAGGGAAATACAAAGAGGGAAGAGACGCTCACTCCCAACCCGGAGTTCCATCTGCCCTGCACCTACTTCAGCTGTGCCACGCCTTCCTCGAGGGAAATACAAAGAGGGAAGAGACGCTCACTCCCAACCCGGTGTTCCATCTGCCCTGCACCTACTTCAGCTGTGCCACGCCTTCCTCCGGGGAGATAAAAAGAGGGAAGAGACGCACACATCCAACCTGGAGTTCCATCTGCCCTGCACCTACTCCATCTGCCCTGCACTCACTTCCTAGAGGCTGGTATGAAGAAAAACGAACACTTCATCCACCTCTGGTTTCAGCTGGGCCATGCTTTCCTCCTGGGAGCTAAAAAGGGGAGGGAGACATTGCTTATTATATATATTTTGATGTCTTATTTACTGAGATTGATTTTTTTACATGTTGTTGTATTGAATTCATTGTTTCATTGTAGGTTGTTGTCTGTGTATTTCTCATTGATTGTATATGTTTTATTTTGTCAGGCCCTTTGGAAGAAAGGGCATTAGAAATAAACGTTTTATTTAAGACTGCTGTTCTGGTCAGGAGTCTAACAACTGTGTTATGCACCAGCTACAGTGTCCGAGCTGTCTTTAAGGACAGCCTCATGTAGAGTGTATTACTCTAGTCATCTAGAAGTTACCAGGGCATGGATAACTGTGGCCATATCATCTCTGTTCAGTAGAAGAAGAAGAATTGGCTTTTCTTCCCTGCTTTTCTCCCCCATTTAAGGGGACTCAAAGCTTTCTGTTCTTCTCCCCACAACAGACACCCTGTGAGGTAGGTGGGGCTGTAAGAGCTCAGAAGAGAGCTGTGACTAGCCCAGGGTCACCCAGCTGGCTTCGTGGGGGAGGTAGGAATTGAACCGAGTATTCCCAGATAAAGAGTTCAGCTCCTTAACCACTAGACCAAAGGGGCCTTTGCTGTTGAACCAGCCCTAGTTGGGAATAGGCACTCTTGTCCACAGCCTCCACCTGAGCCTCAAGCATTAGCACAGAGTCCAAGAGCACCCCCAGATTTCACAACTGTCCCTTCCAGGGCATTACAACCCCCTCAAGGATAGGATGCCTTCCAAATTCATGGACATGAGACCCAGTGATACACAGCACGTCCATCTTGTCTGGATTCACCTTCAATTTATTGGCCATCATCCAGCCCATTACTGCATCCAGGCACCTGTCAAGCACTTCAACCATCTCTCTTGATCCAGATGGAACAGAGTGACAGAGGTGGATGTCATCTGCATATTGATGACACCTCACTCCAAATCTCCTGATGATCTTTCCCACTGGCTTCATATAGATATTTAAAAGCATGACAGATAAGATTGACCCCTGATCAGCAATTCAAGTGTTGAGCCAGAATCTCCCGCAACTATTGTCTGGAGTTGGCCTTGAAGACAGGAGCGGAACCAATGCAACACACTGCCTCCAGCTCTCACACACCTTGGCCTTTCCAGAAAGATACCATAGTCAATGGTATCAAAAGCTGCTGAAAGATCCAGGAGAACCAACAGGGTTGCACTCCCCCTGTCTTTCTCCTGGAAAAGGTCATCAACCAGGGCAACCAAGGTAGTTTCCATGCCATAAGCAGGCCTGAAGCTCGATTGGAATGGGTCTAGATAATCAGATTCTTCCAAGCATGCCTGCAGTTGAACTGCCAGTGATAGAAGCAACCACTTGGCAAGTAGAGAGTTGTTGGTTTCATCCCCAGCCTCTCTCCAGAAGTAGGGAATGTCCAACCACTTCTGTATCTCTGCCAAAGAAACTGCCTAGAGGTGCCCACTCATTCAACTAGGAGTTGACTACAACTTCATGGTACCCAACAAACGAAAGGCAACAAAACTCCAATGAAGATTATTAGTGATCCTGTACAGTAACTACAAAAACCATATCTGATCAAAGAGCAGTGAACTGTTACTTAACATTGCCATCACTCATTCAAATCAGGGCTGGGAAAGTTAGCAGGCATTCTTTGAAAAAAAAATAGTTTTAGCAAAGAACATACCGTATCGCATAAAGGACTGTTCCATTGGGATATATTCTTATTAGACGGTTTTCAACAGTGATATCATGAAGAAAAGACTTTTTTGAGTCCACTATAAAAGTATCTGGAACCCAAAGCATTTCTACAAGGCGACCATCTAAGCTTAAACTCTTATTACCCTCAAAACAAAGGCGTTCATCAGTCCATCGCTGTCTTAGAAATATAGTAGCTGTGTAATCCTAGAAACAAAAAGGACAATTTTCAAAACGATTGCAATAGACAAGTTACACTGGTTCTGCTAAATAAATGGTACCAGTGATTATTATAAAACCTGCTGAAGGCATACCCATTCCCAGAATTCAGATACAAACTATAAAATGATGCAATAACATTACAAGCACAGTTATACATATGCGATTTGGATCCATATTTTTTTAAAAAAATGAGGGACCCCTCCATTCCTTTCCCCACCTTCAACATTGGCAATGTTTCTGTACATTTGGCAGCCAACATCCTCCTTCAAAATCTGGTTTTCCTGGGAGTCAGGAGTAGGGATGTGCATGAATATTTGAAACATTCAAAATTTGATTGAATTCATTCAAATCTGGACATTCGAATGCAAGTTGAATGTCTATCAATTCAAATTTAAACATTTGAATGAATTTTGAATTTTTGAATCATTCATACAAATTATTTGGACATTCGTATGTGTACGGATATATACACAATGCATAGTTGCCCATACACATCTTTCCTGCATCCGTACACATTTGTGCAGATCCATACAGGATGAAAACTGGATGCATACAGGATAAACATGGGATGTGTACAGATGTGTATGGCTGCATACGGGCACATACAAATGTTGTCGACATTCGTATTTGCAAATACAGATCAAAAAATTTGCACGAGTAGATTTGAATGTATTCAAATCGAATCAAATGTGAATGCATTCAAATTTTAAACATTCAAATCAATTTGAATTCTTAGGTATTCAATTCTAATTGAATCGAATCCTGAAAATTGCATTCATGCACATCCCTAGTCAGGAGCAGCTATATGATTGGCTGATGCTGCTGTGAGCATGGGCCAATAAGAGTGGCCTAAATGACTTGCACAGATCATAAAGCTGCTTCACTTTTCTTGCCCATCAGCACAATCAATCCCTCCCCTCACCTGTAGTGTTTTGTTTTGTTTTTAATTATCTCAGACTCTGGTCTCCATATATCCAAAGACAGAGTTAAAAAGTTTTTGAGCCATGTGTTTGTTATTCCAAGCAGCTGAACATGTATAACTTTTATGTGTATATTTCCATCTTCTGTGACTGAGGTTTGTTGTCACTCGTCTCATAGACCTGTCCTACTTTTTAAGCTAGTCAGCTAGAACAGGAAGCTCAAGAAGTAGTGATGGATATCCCCTGAAAGGAAGGACACAGTCTGCAAGAGGACTGCCACATCAAGATGGAGCATACTGTCTCAGTGTTGAGATCGTTTGTCTGTCCCAGTTCATTTAAATCTCTCGCAACCCCAGTGAGGTTCTGGCATGAGGAATCCTGTGCCAGTGGACAAATGCCCGGCTATAACCATATTGAGGTTAGTCATTTCTCTTTATTACCACATTGTTGCTGTACAGTTTGGTATGGGAGACTCCATGGTGGGCCTTATACTTTTAGGGTCATGCTTCCAAAACATGTTCATCTAGGGCTTATTATCATGATACACCGAAATGTGTTTGTAGATATCAGTTCTAATCTGGTTACTCCAGCCAGTATCCTATGTTTGCCCTCTTACTCTTAATTCATATTGAAATTACTCTCTGGCATATATGCTCCCCTTTCATATCATGGCTGGTTTGGGATTCCTTGGCTTCTCTCCACTGCACTGTGGCAACTGAGAGAATGTAAGTGAAGATCCTGTACATCAAGGGACTGAGTACATCAACAGAAATATTTCTCTGTGGTATTTCAGAAGATCATGAATCATCTTGGGCAGTAATGAAATGAGGAAGTGGGATACAAAAGAAAAAGTCCTGATATGTTTATTTTTCACAATAGTGTCATTTGTGAGGCCTTGGATGCTGAAATTCTGATGCCTGATAACCCCAGAGTGAACACCTGCAATTCTCAGGTTCCCCCTTGTCCTGGGAATCAATGCCTATCCTATCTGAATGAGTCCGCTGAAGCCATCTCATGGTCATGTCACAGCTCAGCAAGGAGTCTTACATTTCACACCCACAATGTTTTTTTTCTTTAATATTTTTATTATGTTATAATACAATCATAAAACATCAAATTGGGGGTCCCAAAAGGAAACTCTTATACAAATAATCTATTAAGTTGATACATTTTGTTGACTTCTGCCATTCTTCTGAGGCTTCTTTTGTGCTTCTTCTTTGATGCTTCCTATAATCCCCATTTTCTTCCTTTGACTGTCATCCTGGGTCTCTTAGGCATCAAATCAAACCCTGGTGGTACCTCTTGCCTCTTGAAGTTTCTGAAGCAAACCCCTCAACCTCCCACTCCAATGTAGCATGAGCCTAATTGAGCAGGAGTCCAATTTGTACCAAACTTTATGCCAGACAGAATTCCCCTGATCTTCAATCCATTGCCTCAACCTATCAAACTTCTCAGCCTCTTACACTCAAGAATCTTCTGTCATAAAGTCCAGCTAAACCTTAAAGAACAGTTACACACAATTCCAAAAATAAACACTCAGAAAAAGCTTTTCTTTCCCATTTGGGCTTGGCAGAATCCAGGGAAAGGCCAGGAGATACAGGATCAAGGTGGTCCATGTCATGATATCATCACTGGCACCACTCAGCACCACTCCCTCCCAGCTGCTAGGCCAGCTTGAACAAGGGGTCTATTCACACTTAGGCCTCTGGTATGCAATTAGGACAGCTCTGGTACAGATACTCTGTACCAGAGCTGCACTAGAGCTGTCCTAATTGCATACCAGAGGCCTACGTGTGAATAGACCCAAGGTTTCCAGCCACAAGAAAGGCTACAGAGAGGACCACGCGAGTGCTGCTGTGACTTTAACACATCCCTGTGTGCACGTTTTCTGCCCCCTCTCCTTTCAGTAAAAGCTGCAGATGTGAGGACTGGAACTGCATCCTTCATTCAGATTTGTTGAACCTTGATACAGTACACCTGTACTGAAAGGGAGGGAGAGGAACTGTAACATTTTTTTCAGATTAAAGAAATAAAAACAGCGCAGCAAGTACAAGTAGCCTTAGGCATATAAAACCGTTATGGCAGAGCATCCAGTACTGCTGGTGCATTGTGCAGCTTAGGAAGTGCAAATAAGAAACAGGAAAATCAATGTGAAAATCATAAATCCAAGCTTTCGGGCCATAGCCTTTTATGTGGCAAAAAGGAAATAAAGCAAGGACACACTACCAAAAATATTTTACAACTCTTCTTAAAAGCAAAAATAAAAATAAAAAATCAAGTCTAAACAGCAGAACCAGACTTAAGCATGGGGACAATACCCTTTTCGTTTGTGTACCTGTTGAGGGCATGAGCTGGACAGATGGGAAGTAAATGTAAATGGCAGAGAAGCAGCAGCTGGAGGCTGCAGACCAGGGAAAGATCCAGCTCAAACTTCAGCCCCAACAGTGCCAGGTTCAAGAACGTTGCTCCCTCATCTTTGCTACAGAACCAAGAATGCCTGGCTGATGCAGCTTGCTGTTCTCTCCTGAGGGATGCCAGGCTCCAAGAGTGCTAGTCTCCCAATTGAGCCTGAATGTATCCACATTTGGCAGCATTCTCTCTTAGACTCTAGGCAGGGCTCTTCTAGCCTTGTCAGCCTCTCGTTCTTTGCATAATCAACTCCTATCATCTTTGCATCTAAGTTTTGGAACAGCAGCATTC
The DNA here is from genome assembly GCA_023333525.1 of Aspidoscelis tigris stejnegeri. Taxonomy (NCBI): domain Eukaryota; kingdom Metazoa; phylum Chordata; class Lepidosauria; order Squamata; family Teiidae; genus Aspidoscelis; species Aspidoscelis tigris. Next base: position 79,641,189 of record JALMGA010000002.1, on the reverse strand, counting down.
CTGGGCATCAGAAGGACTGGCATTTCTTGCAGTTCAGTGGAGACAGAATGATTCCTTCTGGAATGCATACTTGCAAGATGAGTTGGGGATTGGGTTGCCCCAGCCACTGCCTCTGAAACAGAGAAAATGTTAGTTCCTCACAAAACTCACCACCAAAACAAACAAATAAATAAACAAAAATGCAGGTAGAATGCCTATGATGCCAACCTTTGAATATCCAGATTTTTTTTGATAGTTTCTTTAAAAGGGAGGGGAATGGATAGAGAAGAGGGATGCAACTTAATGTTCAGCACCTGCCAAGGTGTCATTCAGAACAATAGCTGCATTGCCAGGAGTTCAAACAAAACCCTCAACCATAAATGGAATGCAGGGCCACAGCTACAATGCTAGTCAAAATTGTGTTCTACATTGGTTTTACTGTGACCTGCTCTAAGATCTCTGGATATAGGCCAAACAAAAAATTTTAAATAAACTTTGAATATTCCAATTTCCCAGGACTTGTGTTTTTTTTTTTCAACTATTGCCTCTGTTGGGAAAGAGAGAGAGCAAGTGTGGGAAAGTTCTACATGAATGTTCTGGAGACCAGCCGCAGTACCAGAAGTTCAAACTCACACACCAAATGGAATGCAGGGACGCAGCTATGATGCCTGTTGTCGAATACCAAATGAGCAAAGGAAGCTGTTTCTACCTGTCTGTTCCACAAAATGGACAGAGACCTCCATGATGTCAACCTGGACATCACGGAAAGTGGCTTGCAGATCCTACAAGGTCAAGAGAGATGCCAGATGCACTATCTGGACTTCTTTCAATCTAATAGGAAGGTATGGGGTGCTCTTGGTTTGAGACACATAAAAAGGAACAGGAAAATTGAACGCACCAGAAACTTTGTCTTCTGCATTCTTTCCCAATTCAGAGCTCTACTTCTGCGAGTATCCTGTACTTATCTGCTTCCATGACTTCAGGGCTACTGTTACCTGTGCAGAAGGAGACAAAATAAATGGACTCTGTTGGTGCCTGTGGTGATGGACAAATGACCCCAAACTGCAGCGTGGAGATCTGAACATACCTGTCTCTGCATCTCTGTTTTTGAGATAGCCAAGTAAATCAGTGCTCTCAAAGTTCTGGGAGAAGAGGTCCAATGAAGCAGGGGAGATAACAATGGAGGTGAATTGTTCCGAACAGTCAAATCCAATCTGCTCTGGGGTTCTCATGAACTAGGGTCAGCCACCAAGCTATGCAATGGGGAATAACTGAAAGAATTCAACTGTTTAAAATATGGACACAAACAACCATGTTGCTGTTGTGCTTTTGTGGTTTATTAATCTTCAGTATCTCCTGCACTTTGGAATAGTTCTGTTATGTCCCTAAACTTTCACCTTCAACAATTCTGACAATGGAATTCATATCCAAAATCTCATTAAGCCATGATACACCTTACTGTTTGGTCACAGAAGACTTAATTTGTGATGCCATATCTAGAGGTGCTAGTGTCATAGGTAGGTTGTCACAATGCAGTAGCAGAGATAATGAAGTGCAGCAGGGAGCACTTTAAATATTGATTTGAAGATCTGGATTTGCTGGCAGATAATTGTTATGACTGAGAACCTACCTTATTTTGCCAAGTACTCGTTCCTTCTGTTTAGCAAACCCAGGACTAACGGCAACAGTTCACAGCAACTCCATCCTGAATAGATTTAATGTGTAACGTGTCCCTGCTCTGATGTTTCTTTTCTAGATTGTTACTACTAAACAAGACTGCTCTCATTTATTTATTCATTTATGTATTTATGTATTTATTTATTTATATCCTGCCCTGTACCCAAAGGTCTCAGGGCGGGTAACAACATTTAAAATCAGACATATATTAAAACAACAGTATATATGCATTGTTCTATCCAAATTACCTCTGCTCAGCAGATCTAGGGACTTAACACTGTGAGTTCTCTCACTAACAGAATATATGCAATTTGCTACCAATATTCCGGTCTCAAAAATGTGCTATATAATATTTTTTTAAAACCCTTTCTCTTTTGAACTTGTTCTTTAAAAAGTAAAATTAACCATGTTTCAATCATCACAAAATTCTAATATAAACAGGAAATAAATTTCATCTGTAGCAGTTTTTGAGCTGTTACGCCATGTTCCAGGTTTCTTCTTCTATTCAATATATATTATCTATTCAATATATTGCATGCACATTATAGATTTTTTCGGGCTTTTCAGAACATTTAAATCTTTTTTTTTCTTCCAGGAAAAGCCATTATTCTACGTGTGTCATCCCATTAAGTTCAATGGACCTTATAATAGTGTGGCACACAATTTACATAGTCGTGAAACCTTAAGGTATTTTATGGGGTGTTCTTCAAACAACAAACAAAAGGTGACCAATCTGAAAATGAACACATGTGCTAGGTGATGGGGGGGGGGGGGAGAGCACAGAAGAGTTTTTCATTAAATACAATATGAATCTGGGGAAAATAAGTATAGGAAATACTACTGTACCATGTTTATTTCCGATATTGTATCAATGCTTGCAATGTCCATACTCATTCCTATTGAGACTGGCCCATCTGAAAGAGATGCAAAAATGTAATAAAATGACCATAGTACTTATCCTATGCAAGGTATTGGATTTTTCTTTTTCTTTTGGAGCCATGATGATTCATTTGTTAGAAACAAAAACTATAAAATAATACTTCTATAACCAGAAACCTGATGTAGTTTGCATATTTATTGCTGCTTGAGATCCACTTATAGATTGAAAGTAAGATCCCCTAGCACAGAACAGGCTTTAAAACAAAAACAAAAACATGCAGCCAAATTTCAGCAAACAAGAACAGCAATGCTAGTTCAAAAATCTGATGTTTTTCAGTATATTTTTCTGCAAAAAAGAAAAGAAAAGAAAGGGGAAGAGAAATCAAAAAGATCCAGTGAAGAATCTGTTCCTTCAGTATCTTCAACCTTCTGTTGCTTCCAGATGTCAGTCAGTGGCTAAGTTGCTTCTAGGGTATTTGGCATGTGAACAATCTGCAAACATATTTGAGAAGCTATCTAATTTAGTGCATTTCAAGAGTTTGCTCTTATTTTGCAAGTGGCCTGAAAAACAGCAATCCATTCTAAGAATATTGGAGGCTTTTCAGAGCTCTTCTGACAGAACAAAAATGACTTGAATCCTAGAGACTTGGCGACCAAAGGAAAACAAAACAATTGCTCTATGTAAGGGTGTTTTCACACTTACCACTTGAAATCCGGATTAAAGATATCCAGACTTCTGACAGGGGGAAGTATTTCTTCACACAGAGGGTCATCGGCCTATGGAATGTGCTGCCAGAAGAGGTGGTGACAGCTACCAGTCTGGATGGCTTTAAGGTAGGGTTAGACAAATTTATGGATGACAGATGTATCAATGGCTACTAGAACGAATGCCTAGGTGCATCTTTCAGGCTGAGGGGGGGGAGGAAATGGGGCGCTTCTAGGGCCATCTGCTGGGACTCGAGAGCAGGAAAAGGTTTGTCCTTGTCTCTGCTTGAGATGCCCATGAGCATTTGGTGGGCCACTGTGTGCGACAGGATGCTGGACTAGATGGGCTGTGGCCTGATCCAGGCTTCTCTTATGTTCTTATGTTCTTATCCCTGGGAAGACCCGTCTGAAAAAGGGATGGATCCAAATGAGGTCTAACGCTTCCGCACTCGCGTGGAAAGCACAGATAGCAAGGAACACTTCATGAGTTTGCTGTGCGGACGCCACAGCACTGATATCCAGAAGAATCAGGCTTCTCTGCAGCCCAGTGGCCCAAGGAGCCATGTGATTGGAGCACTCAGCCATCAGTCACCGCTCATTTCCCCACCAATCAGTGGCACACCGAGATCCCATGGCTGCCGTGGTGCTGCTGTCTCACTCAACATGGTGACTTCCTGTCTTGCCCACATACATTCCCTCTCCTGTCCCTGTGCACAAGCATCTTCCTTTGATGCAGATTTTGCATGCAGGAACAGTTTGAAGACCTAATTTTTTTGGTCTTCCTGGAAACTGGTTTTGGCAGCCTCTAGACCCCATTAGAGATGGACCTCATGTGAGGCTGTGCGGAAGCAGCATCCTTGAAGGGCCCTAATCTGTCCTGCTGTGCAGAAGGTACCTTGCACATGTGTGCCATATGTGTCCTTATTGTGTGCTTAATGGGGTTTTAAGGGCCAGTGCAGAAACATCCTAAGGTTGAAGTCACACCAGTTTTCCAGGCTGTTCTCTGTTCTAAGGGATTGCACCCAAAAGTACATTTCCATTTCTTATCTGAACTGTCCTTCACCCTCACCCCCAACTGGGACTATCGTATATTCAGATTATCCCAGCACTGACACTGTTTCAAGCCCATTAGTTTAAAGTTGCAAGCTATGACCACACAGGGGGGCTATTTGGGGCAGCGTCTGTACTTTTGTCAGTGGGCAGAAAGGGGATTTTCCTTTCTCTCTCGGTCAATGTCTGATGTGGTGGGCCTTCTTGAGAGGTGGTGGCACTGTCATTTTGGAGACGGGATAGAATATGACTTGTAGTGTAAACAGGCACTTATCAGGTTTCTTTTGACTCCTTGCTCTGTTCTGCCTCCTTAAAAAAAAAAGTCAGAAGAGCGCAAATTCTGCTCTGCTGTTCTGCCTCATCTGCCACTTGCCTGTAACAGATCCTACTTGGAAGAACTCTAAACCTGCTTTGCAGTCTTGGCAACTGTTGTGTGTTTATCACCCAGGCTGCTCTGGAAGGGAATGCAGCTTTGAGCATGAACTTACTTTAGCTCCAATGCATCAAGAACCTGCCATCTACAGTGGTACTGGGCTTCTCAGCAATTATGGTCCTAACCCCATTGGAGCTAAGCTACTTCCCAGTGAGCATATAAAATGAGCGTTAAAACCATGACAGTGTCTGAATGTGGGGAGGAAAGCCATTTCCTTGTTTAGCCAAAGGCCAGGGCAAAGAGATAAGTCTTCACAGGTCTCCTAAATGCATGAAGTGAAGATGCCTGACAGACCTCAGGAGGGAGCCTGTTCCAAAATCTGGGAGCCACCGCTGAAACAGCCCTATCCCAGGTGCCCATCCCTTTTGCTACTGAGGGTGGTGGGACAACCATGAGGGCCTCCCCTCCGGATCTTAAGGCATGGGCAGGTAGATATGGAAGAAGGCGTTCCTTTAGATATTTATCCTGCAAGTATAGTCATATTCTATCCCACTCCCCAAATGGCTCATCCATTACAACCTCAATGCTGAATTATGCACTAAAAGGACGCGTTCTAGTTCCCCACCTATGACATTCATGCCAGCACACACACCACAGCCTAAGAATGTGCAGAATTCAGGAATAACAACAAGGGAGAAGGAGACAGGAGGGGGGGAGAGTGGAGGCAGAGCTTCTTCCTTCCCCAAGAAGCCACAATTTTAATGGAAACGCATCCAATCACAGAGGACAGAGGGAGGGGAAGGCAATAAAGGGAGGAGAGGAGAAAGGTACAGAATTACAGTGGATGGGTGTGATTGAACCAAAATTGTCCAATACATGTAAAGAGGTATGTTCAGTTCTAAGCATTTTGTTTAGCCTTTCAAGAACACCTTTCTAATGTAACACTGATAACACAGCATTACTCTAGTTAATACCAGCATAGGAAAAAACATTTTCCATCCTCTTCTCTGAATATGGGAATGAAAGTGGGAATGAAACAGAAAAACAATAAGATGAAGTTTAAACAATATTGTTATCCCCTTAAAAATCTATGACTTAATATTAATGTTAAATTATAATGCCCTAAAGAGCTTGGGCCCAAAATATCTAAAGACACCTCTTTCTATATAGACCTCCCTGTCGGCCAAGATCTGCTGGTGAAGCCTTCTTGTTGGTAGGTAGTGCAGTTAGGTAGGGGGGAATGCATGGGAGCTCATCCTCGGTTGTAGCCCCAGGTTTGGAATAATCTCCTCTCTGAGATACATCAGGCATCCTCACTATATGCATGCAGATGACTGGTGAAGACACATCTCTTCACCCTGGCCTTTGGCTGAGAGAGAGATCTGTCATAGCAGCTGCAAAAAGGAAGGTAATAGAGTACAGCTAGTTCCTTTTCTTGATCTCATGGAACATAAAAGATGTTGTGCTCCAAAAGAGTTTAGGGTTATCTTTTTATTGTAGCTAAGACACAAAGCTTGACAAATGGCAAGCAAAGTCAAGATAAATCCATCATGCACTGACAGCCAATTAATTCTATGCGGAACTATTTATATCCCAATTCCCCACCCGCAATCCCTATCACAACTCCGCTTCTACAGTCCTGCATGTTTGTAATGCTTCACGTTGCATTGCTGTATCTGTCTTTTCTTTTGTTTCTGAGACTATATTCAGACGTATAACAAAAGGGGTGCTTCAGAGGTACCCCAGGCCACATCCCCATGCAAGCTATTTGGCTCTGATTGGGCATGCATGTGACCGGGCACGGGTCCAAGAACAGATGTTGCCCATCCCCATGCCATTCCTGCCATTGCAGGTTGGGTGTGAGCTAGATGCGAATTCAGCCATCCCCATGCAAACTGCACCAAACCCCGACATGGGGGAGCAGCACCCCCTCCTCTCCGCTCCCTCTCCCCTCATTGGAAGCTGGATTGACGTCACCCCACTCCTATGCAGCCTGTTGCAAATGCTGCATTCTCCCCTTTAGCGGGACCAAACGAATGGGAAAAAAAATTTAAAAACCAAAGTTGCTACGAGGTTTTAACAACTACGGCAGTTGAACAGCTGAGCAGTTTTGCGCACATCCGCTTTTCCCAGGAACCGCGAGAACACCCGGCAAGTGGAAATTCAAGACATTATCATGCCTGCCTTGGCAATCAGGAAATGGGGGTGGAATATTTTCTGTGTAACAGTGAGGAAAATCAAGCCATTATCCTGCAATTGGGAAATGGGGGGGGGGGTTTCCCGGTGGAATACTTGTATAAAAGCGTCTCGTGGGGCAGCAAAGGCTATTCAACCCCCTCATCATTATGGCTTTAACGCCATATAACTCTGAAAAAATCTCAGTAGTTGCGATCTCCAATGCAGAGGGCAGGAACGGCAAGCACAGGACATGAAACCCCACCTCCCACTGACGCGAGCACCAATCTCCTCCCCAAATAGCCTGGGACCGTCCCCATGTGCAGGCTTGGCATGCTAGCCAGGACACCAAACAATGATGAAACTTTTAATTTTTTTTGATACCAAATTTGGCATAGGTTTGGTAAGAGTTTGGGCAATTTGGTCCACGGAAATCAGACCAAAATCAAAAGTGCATGGGGATGACCCTTGCCGAACCCAATTTCAATTCGGACCAAAACGTGCATGGGGATGCAGCCTCAGAGAGTCAGTGTGTGGCCCTCGTGTTCCCAGCCCTTCTCTAGTCCACCTTTCCTAGCACAGAATGTTCAGGAGAGAGACTAGCATGTGAATAATCCCACCTTGAAGCCTTCCCTAAACTGCCTCAGAGGTTATTTTTTTCTCTTTTTTTGCTGTGACTGGTTACAGCCCAAATTAAACGCCCAGAATCCTCAACAAAGGATCCCTCAGCAAACAACTGGATTCCTCCATATCTTTCTCCTCAAAGATATTATCCTCTTGAATTGTGGTAAGCTTCAAAAAACTTGAGGAATTTACTTCCTTCAAAGTCTGTGGTCACGAACAAGGTTACAACAAGCTTTGGCTATGGAGATGGCATGTGGCCATTGTAGCTGCAAGAGGTGTTTCTTGACTCAATCATGATTAAATAATTTGGAATGACATGGAACATTTATGGATTTGATCTGGAACTTTTTCATGATTCCATGGTATGTAAATTTTAACAACATTACAGGCTTTATAAAATGTTACATATCCTTCATATATTTTTTGCTGACATGCACAGCAATGTTCCACAATCCAAATTTCCATTCAGTCAAACATTCCACTCTGGGTTCTGCTTTGGTAGAAAAACCAGTTAAAATGCAAAATTCAGCCATGCAATGTGTGCATTTGATGTTCAGAGTGCATTTGATGTTCAGTATTTCACTCTGCATTCAAAGCACCTGTCTCCTTAAGAGGTAGAGAAATCATCTCTAAAACACCTGTAGAACTCATTTCAGAATCATTAACATGCAAGGTTTAATGCAAAATTCAGTGGATCTCCTTGATTTGTAGTAGCTATAATTGAGGTTCAGAACAGTCTTTAATGTAAACATACCACTCTAAATTATTAACCAGGCTGATGATACTAAACTGAGACTCTAAAATCCAGTAAACACAGGAAATAAAAATAATTATGCATGAATTACTCATGGGAGACAACAGTGAATACAGGAGACATGTTGGTTTTTAAAATTTCTATTGAAGAGCTGAAGCTGAACTATTTCTCTTAATCTAATGTTATACACATTTAAGAACACACAAAGCAGATCCTTCTTCAAACAGCTAGGAAATCTCTTGATCTGCAGCATTTCTGTTACTTTTGCCAGCATCTCCGACACCATTCAAAAGGAATAATAGGTGTGCCCTAAATAAAAATTCAAAGAATACTTGCTTGATTCCATCCTCCACATGCTCTCCGGGCTGCAACTTCCATCATCCCTAATAATTCAGCAGCTATCTTGAGATAAGCTTTCAAGTAACATTGGTTAATGTGTGGAGCACAATTTCGTGCTCCACACCTAATAAACGATTAGCGAACTTGGTGAGGGTGGGCACACTTGGAGACTGTAACAGCCTCCAACACATGCAGATGCTCTTCACCAGAAGTTCACTAATCATGCACTACCAGTGGTAGAATAGCCCCCTGGCATGTACTGAAGAGCCTTGGGAAAGAACATTTCAGTCCACTGTCTGGGTCTGCTTCTTCCTGCTCTTAGAAGCTCTGAAAAGGACTTGGTCTGACACTGAAGACAAAAAGAAAATGAAGAAAGATGACAGAAAGAAAATGTGAGCGCATGGCCACCATGCCAGATTCTGCTAGGTTTAGAGTCTGTTCAGACAGGAAAGAAGGGTATGCCCTAGCAATCCTGGCTTCATTCAAGGAAATATCTTTCAGTGGCTAGAAAGGTTCCTTCTCAGGTTCATGAACAACCAACTTCTAGGGACCATCCTTACTGTGAGGATGTTGAAAAGAATAGGAAGGCAGAAGAGCAAGGAAACTCATTTGCCAAAAATCAGTCTACGATGTGAGTTACATCCCTGAAAGGAAATAACCTCTCACTTTGCATTGACCCTTCTGCCTCTGGATTATTTTCAGCTTGTCATTTTGGAGGTAGATATTTCTGATGTATCTCTGCTCCTTGAGAACCTGACACTTTCACTGAAGAAAGCCCAGGTTAGGAAAAACTAATGTATAATGATGGACCTAAAGTATAAATTATTTAACAGCCTGCAAAGGTGCCTGTCTAAGGCAGGGTGAATTCCCACTACAAGCTTAAAATGGTTTCAAAACGGTTTCGACTCTTGCAGTCCCCACGTCAGGTTGACTTAACACGCTTTCCGCGTGTTAAATTGCCCCAAAGCGTTGTAAATGTTAACACTCATTTCAACAGGTCTCACTCCGGTTTGTGCATTTGAAACGTTTTACATTTCTTACTGTGGGAACCATACCATTTTAGTGGGCTGAGAATGCATGTTTAAGGTTTCCTCCCCCAATAGCTTGCTTCCAAAGATAGTGATTTCACTGTAAAAATCCACCCTTACAGCAGCTGCTACACTGTAGCAATCTACCCACTTCACACCTGATAACAATGTTGCAATTTTGTGCAATTCTGAAAGTTCTGACCTTTAGAAAGGGAAAGGAAGGAAAGCAGCTGCAGGTTCTGGGAGATGTGTGAATGTTTTTAAGGCTGTGGCGGTGAGCGGGCGAAGGGGCCTTGAGTTGCTGCTGCTGCTGTGTGCCCTGGGCAATGGGAAGAGGAGGTGAAAGAATGGCTGGCTGCCCAGTGCTGTTTTTCCTCCATCCAGGCAAGCGGCAGCCACCCAGCCACCCAGCTAGGCTCCGTGAAGGGGTCCATGATGGGTGGTGCGTTCACACCAGGAGAAAGAGGGCAGGGCAGCCCCCAAAAGCAGCTTTTAGAAAGTAGCCACTTGAGTCCCCCCTTGAGTCACGTACGCCATGTACGATCCTCAGAATCTGAATTGAATGCGATTAAGTTGAAAGAATGGGATCAGGCAAATGCATGTTTGCATCCGGTTCTATTATTTCGGTTTAGGAAAACTGTATTTTTGTTTTTGTTTTTGTTTTTTCCATCATTACACTGTATTAAGGGAAACTGTATTAAGCTTGTAATGGGAATGCGGCTGCTGTTTTCACATATACAGTAATAATAAAATAAACAAATGATTATTTGTTGAAAAACTCATGTGTCAACTGGCTGTTTCCTCTGAAGTGATGACAGCAAACTCTCTACACCATCCGCCCCAAACTACGAGCCTCTCCAAGAATGGTTAAACCTCATCTGTGAAATGGAGGGATAGGAGACTTCAGGACAAAGTAAAGCATTTTAAAATATATTTTACGTGTGCCCTTTGTTCTCAAATTTGCCCTGGGACATTTCTAACCAAGTGTCTCAACACAGCCCTAGAGACAGTCCACAGACTAAATCATTCACATACCATTCTGCCCCTCCCCACTCTCATGAAAATTCTAGGCTATATAAGGTGGATTAAAGACGGGTTGAGAACATAAGGGGCACACAATACTGTCTCTTTAGTCACTTTTGAGCTGCTTTTTTGCAATCTGTGAATGCATCTGAGTTGCCCTAGTGACCATATCCTTTCCACTGTTTGTTCTTCTTGGGCTTCCATTTGGACCACTCTAAATCAGAATTCTGATTATATAAGCTATACACAGAGGATTATAACAAGTTGCACAAAATGTCCAAATTATTTCTAATGTCTGGATTTCATTCAAAAACTGTCCATATCAGAAGGTCAACACAGTTTTCAATATTGGTCCATTTCCGATACTTTAACTGCTGTCCAGGCTCAAAAAAAAAATATTTTCCTGATTTTTTTTCTAAAGCATCTTTTCTACTTACTATCAAAAAATGGCCGCAAATATTTATTGTATCCTTTCATTATCTTCTGTATTGTTGGTGGAAGAATTTCACCTTTTCCTTCAGCTGATGAAATATGTATTAATCTAGCCATGAAAGAGAGAGAAAGAAAAAGAAAACCAAAAAGTTATTTGGGGGCTCCTCAACTATTACAGAAAGTTTTCTTTTTACATTTTATAATGGTTTTGTTTAGTAGATATGACTCCCAAATGCTAGAGTGGGAAAAAAACCTGTTAATTCCTCAATAACAAAACCTCTTACGTACGTTTATGTTAGATTCCCAAGGGAGTACAAATTCATTAAAGTATAGAATATGTTACAAGGATAAAAGCACAAATTAAATCACACATTTAAAATGCCTATAAAACAAATGAAAAACTGAAGTCCAGAACTTTACAGTATAAAGCACCTATCAATAAAACAAATTCTAATAGTTGCAGTAGATAATTTATAGGAAAATCCCAAATTAATTCCTATATGTCATACATAGTAACACAAGTTTTTAGATCTTTTTTTCAGTATGACCATTGATAGGGATCCAGATATACATATATACATAATGCAGATATTCATGCCATGCCTCTTTCTCACTGTGGGACTACCAAGTAGGTCCCCCTTTCAATAAATGTGTCCTAATACATATTACATCACTGCTGGTCTTTCCTCATGACACTGCTGGCACAAACTACTATTTGAGTGCATACGACAGGGCAGAAGCAAAGAAAACATTAATGAAGCTAAATTCTCACACATTTCAAGGTTATATTCTCACACACATCAAAAGGATATGCCTCCTAATGTCCAGCTGTCCCTTCCTACATGTACCACTGAACCACGCCACCACACATTTTCATTTCATTTACAGAAAGAGAGCTGTAACTAGCCCAAGTTCACCCAGCTGGCTTCATGGAGGAGTGTGGAATCAAACCTGCTATTCCCAGATAAGAGTCTGGCTCCCAAACCACTAGACCAAACTGGTTCTAAGAAGAGTTCCTGGTTCTAAGAAAAACAGTGTTGAAATGAAAAAAAAGAAGAAGAAGAAGAAAATCAGGAAAGAAGAAAATTCTCTTTCCCAGCACTATATAGGCATATACAGACATATATAGGCATATAAAAAATACAGATATGCCTTCATTTCTACTTCTGTTTAGACAAAAGGTGCAGCTTAGTAAAACAGAAGGATTCCTATGATATAAAGTTGTGTTTGTGAACTTGCAAGCAAACTATGGGTGTTTTTCCACTGTCACTAGAAGTACCCATTAAGTACCCATTAATGGGTACAAAAATGCCATTTCGTACCCATTAATGGGTACTTAATGGGTACTTAAGTGACAGTGGAAAAACACCCTATATCTCATAATAAGCTTCTTGATAAATTTAGCGATACCTCTGAAACATTTTCCTTACAGGTGTTTCTGCAGAACAATACTTCTGACCTCAAACCATTACTAAGATCCAATTAACACTGACAGTCACAAAGGAAACATAGTAAATGCCATCATAACTAATGAAAGCAGGCAGATAGTAACAAATCCTTTTTTACATATTTATTATCTAGGGTGTTTTTCCACTGTCACTAGAAGTACCCATTAAGTACTCATTAATAGGTACAAAAATGTCATTACATACCCATTAATGGGTACTTAATGGGTACTTTTAGTGACAGTGGGAAAACACCTAATAAAAACCTTTCTGTTCCCTAGCAGAAGAGATCTTCACGTCTGCAACAAAATACATGGCTGAGCTGATTTGACTGGACAGTAAAATTCTTAATGCAAAGACTATTCTTCTTTGCATGTTTCTATAGCAACAAGGATGATACTTTCAAACAAAGTCAGAGAGTGCAGAAATGAGGATACAATAAGCAAAGCCGAATTTGTATTTATCAACAGCATAATGCTAAGAGGGAAGTTATAAAAGAGATCCCTTGTTATAAAAGAGATCCCTTGTTACTGGATCACATTAATTATGGAATTCATCATGCACCTGACCTTGTATGCTTCATTTGTGTTTTTACTAGAGAGTAGCTGAAGGAAATATTATCTACAGAGGGATACAGAAAGATAGTTAATCACTTTATCCCTGCTGTAGTACTGAACAACCCCATCCAAGAACATTAATTGCCCCCTGGAAAAGATTAGCACTGAAAAAGAATGCAGCATTCCCGGGCTAGATTTTCCATCCTCTACAGCCATACAGCAAATTTAATAAAAGTACACAAACACAAAGGAACATGGCTACTATTACATCTTAATCCTCTCTCCACTGTGAGCATTCATGTTAAATCTCCTTTCAGGTATAAAGCTAACCAAGCACCTTTGAGCTGCTTATGACTACCCAACCACGTACAGCCCCACAGTTTCAGAAAGAGTATTCCTGCCTGCCTGCCCCTACCACAATGGCTCCCAGGTGCTCCCTGCCACTACCACCACCATCTTGCTGGTCCAGTCACAAACATACTCACACTCTGTCCTGCCTTTGCAAAAGTGGGCAACAACAAGTGAAGTGGCATGGAGACAAGAAATAGCCCAAATAAGACCGATCTCAACCACCAAAAGTTTTATTTTTATCATCAGTCATTCAAACACCATTAACAGAAAGTGCCATGGAAATAAACATCATCAAACATCCTGGTAACTCAGGCTGTCTCCAGACAGCAATGACAGGGGCTAAATAAAGAACCCCCCATTTGCCTCTTGCCACCCTCACCAGAGGCCTTTTCGCATTGGCCTTTCCGGAACGCGTGGAGGACAGCTCCGGACGAGGCATACGCATTGCCCGAGCGGGGCTTGCGCCGCCTCGTGTCCGGAGCTGTCCTCCACGCGTTCCGGATGCAGAGCACTTTAAAGTGCTCTGCATCCGTTCCAACGCGGACGAGCCGCCCCGGCGCGTTCCGGGAGAGAAGCGTTCGCACGCTTCTCTCCCTGACAGCCGTCGGCACGCCCCCTGGGCCCGACTTGCCGGGCCGGCGATTGCGCCGGCGCGGCGAAGCCGGTAGACGGGACCCACCGAATCGGGGTTCCGCTTTCCCGTCTGCCAGGGTCAGTGACCCTGGCAGATGGCACAGGGGAACCCCGATTCGGTGCGTCCCGTCTGTCGCCTCCAACGGCCGCCGGGACGTGGCTCCTTCCCGGGTCCGGCAGCCCCAATGGCGCTGCCGGACCCGGGAAGGAGCCACCAGCATCGGCGTCCTGTCGCCCCTTTCTGGGGTGGCAGGAGGTCGATGTTGGGCTCGCTGGGGGCGAGGAACGCCTTGGGCGGCCGGAGCGCATCGCTCCGGTCCCCCAAGGGTCCCCCCCGCCCCCATCGCGGCCATCTACGGGCTGCAGGCGCCTGGATCTAGGCGCCTGCAGCCCGCAGATGAGTCCCACCCCCCCCAGTCCCCAAAACCCCCACCCTCCGGCCCCCATCGGGCCCATCTACGGGCTGCAGGCGCCTGGATCTAGGCGCCTGCAGCCCGCAGATGAGTCCCACCCACCCCCAGTCCCCAAAACCCCCACCCCCAACCACCCTCCGGCCCGGATCGGGCCCATCTACGCTCTCTAGGTGCCCACAGCAGGGCACCCAGAGAGCGAAGATGTTTCCCCCCCTCCCCCAGGGCCCTGGGAGGACGCGCGCGCGAGGAATGACTTACCTCGTGGCCGTCCAGCGTCGAACTGAGGGTGGCATTGTGGGAGCGCGCAAGACGCAGCCCACCTAGGCCCCCTATTGGACAAGCAGTATGAACTGCTTGTCCAATAGGGGGCCTAGGTGGGCTGCGTCTTGCGCGCTCCCACAATGCCACCCTCAGTTCGACGCTGGACGGCGACGAGGTAAGTCGTCCGTCGCGCGCGCGTCCTCCCAGGGCCCTGGGGGAGGGGGGGAAACATCTTCGCTCTCTGGGTGCCCCGCTGTGGGCACCTAGAGAGCGTAGATGGGCCCGATCCGGGCCGGAGGGTGGTTGGGGGTGGGGGTTTTGGGGACTGGGGGGGGGTGGGACTCATCTGCGGGCTGCAGGCGCCTAGATCCAGGCGCCTGCAGCCCATAGATGGGCCCGATGGGGGCCGGAGGGTGGGGGTTTTGGGGACTGGGGGGGGGTGGGACTCATCTGCGGGCTGCAGGCGCCTAGATCCAGGCGCCTGCAGCCCGTAGATGGGCCCAATGGGGGCCGGAGGGTGGGGGTTTTGGGGACTGGGGGGGGTGGGACTCATCTGCGGGCTGCAGGCGCCTAGATCCAGGCGCCTGCAGCCCGTAGATGGCCGCGATGGGGGCGCGGGGCGAGCCCTTGGAGATCAGAGCCAGGGGCTCTGATCTTCAAAGGGGTCCGGCCCCATAGGGGCCTTGCCCCGGGCCCCATGATGGGTGCCCGGGTGCCCGGGCATCTTCGTGCCAGCCCGTAGAGCTGGCACGAAGCACGGGGCGGGTGGCTTGACAGCGCTGCCCACCCCTTGGGTGCTCTCACCCAATGGGCGGGCAGCGCTGCGGCCGAATCCCCGCCCCTGGCTGGCCTTTGCCGGCCAAGACAGTTCCGGGCGCTTTTACCTTTCACACACAGACGCGCCGGAATGCATTCCGGCGCGTTTGTGTGTGAAAGGTAAAAGCGCCCGGAAGTGTCTTAAGCTGCCCGCCTGCACGCGTTCCGTTTGGAACGCGTTGCAGTGCGGAAATCCCTCAGATGTGGGCGGCAAACACAGGCTCCTACCTGTGTCTGCCTGCTGCTTCTGTGACTGTTCTTAGGATCCAAAAAGGTCCAAATAATTTGATCTTAAACCTGTTCACACACACCCCAATTCTGCATATGTAGAAGACGTAATAAATGACATCACATACCTGTACAATATTATTAGAAAAAAAGCTCTGAAACTCGAAGTGCACATTGTTGAAGTAACCTCAGAAATCCTTTGATTTCCTAAAAATAAGCAAAACAAAACTTCACACACTGAACAGTAAAAAAAATAGTCTTAACAAGTCATATGAGGCTATTTTGTAGATATTTTCGAAAGCACCCCTGAAAAAAACTATACATAGCTGCATTACCTCTTCCTGACCTTTAGATTAGATATTAAATTAGACTTGAACTGGGCAGCTTTCAAATGCAAAAGCCCCTCCAAGGATCTAAGAAGTTTAGAGTGCCCACTCTCAGATCCGTAGCAGCAGCATGGGGTGCTGGCTTACTTCTAGGTGCTTTTGCAAAGTGTTGCTAGATTTGAACATGGGGCAAAGGTGCTGGGCCTTGAGACATGTGGATTACCTCTTTGTTTCGTGGTCCAGGGGCATTTGACCTCACTGTACCTTGTACTTATGGTACTGTCAAAGAACAACCTTTTGAAAAAAAGTGTCTGTGAAGTTTACCAAAGAAACTTGAAAAGTGTTCAACTGCATCCCTAAAAGCAGCTAGCGCTCAGTGTAGGCAACGCTAACACAGTTGCATCCCTGATGTGACTGTTTCTGTGTTGATCTTGCGACTCTGATGTTTATTACTGGACTCCAACACCCATCAACCCTAAAGGGGTCCAGAACTATGGGAGTCCAGCTTACTCTGGAGTATAATATTTGTTTTGGAAAGTCTTGAGACTAAAGAGATCTCTACATCCTGCCTAAGGCAACTCAGTCCAAACCAGTACTATGATGAGTATAGTAGTTATTGCTTTTAGCAAGAACGTCTTAGCAATGCTTTGTTTTTAAAAACTCTGCACCACTTTCACTTTTGATGGCGTCCCTTATCAACAGAAACCAGATGATCCATGTTGGCTCCTGAGTAGCCAAACCGTTTTACATAATACTTTTATAGTGTGTTTTCTGTTCTTAAGATGCATATGTCCACAAGCAGATTGTTAATGTATATGATTAATTATTTTCCTTCCTGTTTCTTCTATGGGTTTCTTTTCATGAACAGCAGCAAGATAAAACAAAAACAAGTTATCAGCTGCCAATGGGGGCAGCTAGAGGCAGGGCCTGAAGCTGTCAGGGAGGGAGCGTGCAATTGTACTCCCTCCTGAATGGCTGCGGGACATCCGGATTTCATGTTCTACATCCGGAACGCGAACGGCACAGGAAGGCGATAACCAAGGAGTTTTCCTCTTATCTATTCAGCAGCCAGCCAGCACCACAAATAAGATTCGGAGGCTATAACCAAACTATCAGTTATTGGAGGAGGCACAGGACACTGAAAGAGAAGCAACACAACTCGTGGAGGCAGTAGTATTGCCACATTTCTGTATCCATGTGCTGGAATTACTCTTTCAATATAACCAACTCATGAGTGGAAGCCAGAGGTCATGTCTGCTTTCAGTGATTAGCTGCAGTCTTATTGCCTTAATTTGGCTGACAAGCTAGCTTCTGGCATGCCGGTCAGCCAGCTTCTAATTTCCAACGGCACTGTTGCTTACCAAAAGCGCAGCACAGGAAGACAGCTGAGACGAGCATGCAGGAAAGCTGCTTAGATAGAATATCCAGCTTATATAATTTCTGCTTATGTCCAGAAAACCTTGTTGTCCCTCAGCTTCCCTTCCAGCGTAGTGTTATCCCTTATGACCTGGATACTTGGCCATAAGGATCTTTACAACAGATGCCAAAACATGTTGTTCATTCAACAGTGGAGAACACAAATTCTGATAATAACACAAGTAATATTAATTTTAAATAGTGATACTGATCACAAAAGAATGTTTGCCCTTGGTGGCAGCTAGGGTGGCCAGAGGGAAAGGACACTGTGAAGTGCTGCATAAAATAAATAATTTCAGCAGATCTTGCTTGCTGTATTTGTTGAAATTCCTTCTCCTATATAACCACTAAAGGTACAGAAACACCGTTATTTATTTACTCATGTCAGAAGCATTATCAGAAGTTGGAATTAAAAATACAGTAAGTATGAGCTTAAGAATTGCATAAAACACAGATTTCAATTAAAACAGAGATAAGTACTTATATTAAAGGCTTTTTTGAAAAAAAAAACCTTTTTTTTCTTGCCCACAAGTGACAAGCATTAGGTTGTGCAAGAATTAGATCCTTGTAGCTTCACTATGCCGGGCACTTTGGGGAATTGTACAAAATTTGTGGTTGTTTATAGTTCACCCTCATCACAAAATGTAATAGTGACTGAGTAGCTCCATATATTTAAGATTTCTTTGGATCAGGCCGCACCCGTTCATAACCTCCTCAGTACTTTCCAAACTTCCCAGCTGGCATTATGGCCTGATGCCAAGGCTTCCAATGGTTGTAGCCAATGGGAGTCCCTGTTGCAAATAGCACACAAAATGGATTTAATTAGTTAGTACATTACCAAAAATTAACCTTTACCTTTACTAACACAGAGACATGTTGTTGGTGGTGTTTATGTTATCAGACAACACACATAACAACAGTATAACACAAACACCAGTTCACTAGTTGGAGTCGGTCTTCATCACACATCGAGTTTTTCCCAAGAACCTAGGATGTTGTTATGTATCTGCATATAATGCGTGCAGATCTGACCAGTGAAGCTTTTTGCAGTTGATCAATGGTGATTTTGTCAACAATTATTTTTTTTCAAGTGCCACCCAAAGTCTTTTGGGATGCTAGCCAGTGTGTCAACCACCACTGGTACCATAACTGCTGGTTTGTGCCAAAATCTCAGCTCTTCATATTTGGATACTTATTTTGGCTTGCTCATTTTCTACTCATTTTTTAGGCTTGTGATCCCACCTGACCTGCTGTTGTCAGGTGATAGTCTTTGCAAAGATTCCAGTGGATCATCTTACCTACTGTGTTATATCTTTGTGGTCAATAGTTATGGCATTACATAGTTGGCATTTTGGATCTATTGTAAATTTTTATATATTTGTTATTGTTGTTACTACTACTACTACCACCACCACCACCACCACCACCACCACCATCCAGCCAAAAATTCATGTACTTAAGGAATGGTACATATCTGCATTTCTTATTTATTTGTATTTTTATTGCACCCTATTCCCAAATAATAATAATTATTTATATTATTAAAATGAACTGGTTAAAATAACACCCTTATTAGAATGACTTCCTACATTTTCAAATCATATCTACAGTGTGGCTTGCTTCACAGCTTCCTACATCCTTATGTAGCTGTCCAGCTTTGCTGTTCTCATTGGGTCTGCTGTCATTTCCTTGAGGAAATCCAGTTTCAGAACCCTCCAGAATCCTGCAGTGAATAAAGTCACTCCATACTGACTTAAACGCTTTTATCGAAATACTGTCTGTTGAAGTGTCCAGTGAGCTGCCTCATCCATCCAATTTTGTGGATTCACTTTCAGTTTTTGAGGCCCGACAATGTTGATAACACCCTTGTGGCTGTCCAGCCTATGACATACATTCCGAATCCTTGCCCATCTTGGCTTATTAGACCTAGCTGGCAGGGCTAGATTGGATGGACCCAAGAAGTGGTGAATGCATCTTTGCATGAGGGTGTGGTCTCACTGGCCTTGAAAGAGGCAGTGGTTCATCCACTCAAAAAAAGAAAGAAATATTTCTCCCTAGACCCAGAGGTTTGTTCTAACTACCACCCAGTAGTTAACATCCCCCTTTTCTGTATAAGATTCTGGAGAAGGTTCTGTTTGTGCAATTACAGCCATTCTTGGATGAAACTGCACATTTCAGTCTAGGTTCAGGCCTAGGTCTGGTAAACAATCAGTCTGGCTTGCTGCAGAAGAGAGCCCGAGAGAGTGTGACTCTGTTAATAGTGCTTGATCGTTCAGCATCTTTTGATACTGTAGGTGACAGTATCCTCCTGAATGATATATGTGGAATGGGAGTGGGAGGCACTGTGTTAAAATGGTACCTGCATGGATGATCTCAGAGAATAGTGTTGTGTGATTTTGCCTCAGCAGCAGCCTGGCAGCTGAGCTGTGGGGTTCCTTAGAGCATTACTTGCCCAGCAGATTCATAGATACCCCCTGGTTCTAGTGTTGTGCACAAGATAACAATTTGTCTCTGTCTTTTCCATCTTTCAAAGCTGAAGAGACCTAGACCTTACAGCTTGATTTCATAAGGAAAGTATTCCAGCCCCATGATCTGCAGTCTTTTCTGTCCCACAATATCCCTTCTGAGGTGTGGTAACCAGAATTGTACACAATATTCCAAATGTGACCTCACCATAGATTTATAAAGAATCATAATCATGCTTGCTAACTTGTGTTTTTCCACTGTCACTAGAAGTACCCATTAAGTACCCATTAATGGGTACAAAAATGCCATTTCGTACCCATTAATGGAAAAACACCCTTACTTTCTATTCCTTTCCTAGCACTGAATTTGCTTTTATTCACTAGTGCTACACATTGTGTCAACACCTTCACTGAGCTGTACACCAGAACCCCAAGATCCCTTTCCTGGTGTATCACAGAAAGCTCAGTTCTCAACACTTTGTAGGCATAAATAGGGTTCTTTGCTCCAATATTTGTACTTACTAAGATTGAAGCACATTTGTCACATGGTTGCCCAGTCAACCAATGTTCCTACCCTGAACAATTTAGTGTCATTACCAATTTTTGCTATCTCACTGCTTATGCCTATGTATGGATAATTTATGTATAAATTTAAAAGCACAGGCCCAATACTGAACCTTAGGGAAACCCACTTTTTATTTCCCTACACTACGAGAATTGTTCAGGACACGATCTGTCAATGTATTCATTGAGTTTATTTAGGTATCTTTGATGAAGATACCTTTGCAGAAGCTATACTGATCTTCATTTAGTCAATGCTTGCTTCTCTGCATGCTAATTTTAGCCTTATTGACAGTTTCCATCATTTTACCTGGAACTGATGTTAAGACTTCATTTACTAATTCATACTATTGGTTTGTTTCTCCCCCTCCAAATAGAGAGAAGTCAAACAGTAGAATCAGAGGACTTGGCTGGTGGGAAAATTCAGGTCAAGTTCATCCACCAGTTCCATGCAGAAATCCAAATCCTTCATAGGCGCTTTGACAAAAATTCATGCAGCAGCAGAGACATCACTACCTCTTCAGGTAATCAGTTATACTGATGAAGGAGGTTTAGTAGTATTTTAGGCTGCTTCCACACAGGGGCTAATTAAACCGGATCTCCGGCACCCGGATTTATTAAAACCGGCTCCCGGGGGAACCAGTTTTAATAACTCCGGATCACTGGTAGATCCGGTTTAATGGGGTAGATCCGCATCTAACAGATGCAGATCTACCCCGCACCCCTGCCTCCACACACGCGGCGTAGATCCGGATCGGAGGTGGGTGCTCCTGAGGGCAAGGCTGCCAGTAGCAGCCCCAGCCACTCAGGAGGCGCGCAGGACGCAGGCGCGCTGCATCCTGGGCGCCGACCCTCAGAAACCGGCCGACGCTGACGAGGTAAGGAGGGGATCGGCCAGGGTGGGCTAGGGTGGGCTTTAGGCAAGCTCGCCCTAGCTCTAGAATCGGCGACACGCCGCTTCTGGGGCGAGGGCGAGCCAAGAGGTAGGAGCCCCTGGCTCGCCATGCTTGGCTCTGGCGAGCCAATCGTGACGAGCTGGGGGTGGGACATGGGTAGTTACACTTCTGGTGTGCAGATGCATCTTAAGTGGATGCATTTTCACGGTGCAAGACCACTTGAAATGTGCTGTGTTAGTAACACCCATTAGTCACCCATTAAGTCCGGTTAGGTGTGGACGCACCCAACGGATGTGTGCTTCTTTGGCCCCACTAATGCGGACGCTCCGGCGGCAAACCGGTTTAAAAACAGGCTCGCTGTGCGGACACCCCTCACCGGAAGTGTCCTAATCAGCGACCCGTGTGCGGAGGCGCACATTGGAATGTGTGACTAATGGGTGTTAAAGGGCCTGTGCAGAAGCACCCTTAGAGACTAACAGAGAGAATGAAGTTTTTAGCATAAGCTTCCATAGGTTAAGGCCCCTTCAGGCCTCAGGCCTCTCCAAGCATGCAGACAGCAGCCCCCTATTCCAGAATATAATCTGAAATAAGGCCCTGTACAGAAAGGGTGCAAGATTACATCATCAAGTGTCTTTGATGAAGGACTTTATCAAAAGTCTTCTGAAGGCCCAGATAGACATTGTCAACTGGATCACATTAATTTGCATGCTTATTAACAGTCTCAAAAATTCTAACAATTTATCTGATACACCTGACAAAGTGGGCTGAGTCTTCAGGAACTTATGCTACCAACTTCTTTTTCTCTGTTAGTCTCTTAGGTACTACTAGACCACCTTGCTTACTGATCCAGACTAACAGGGCTAAGTCTTTGGATAGTTATGTTGTTGCATTGTCCTTACTCTAAAAAAACCTTTTTCTGAAGTTCAGCCAAAATCTGTGCAGCTGAAATTTAATAGTTTATTTCCTGTTTTGCATTCCTGAATGACACCCTTTCAGTTACTATATATGAAGCAATTATATAATAATTCCTCAGTTCTCTCTTTCAAGGCTAAACATACCATGTATTCTCAGTCTCTTCTGTCCTTAATGGAGCTGGTTTCCTGTCTCCCAATAATTTTATTGCCAATTTAACCAGACCCAATATCTCTGAATCTTTCCTAATGTCAAATGTTCCCAAGTGGCACAATACAGCAATGGAGAGAAATTATCTTGCACAAATGCAAGCACAGCCATTGTGCGTGTGTAACCTGAAATCAATTTTGAAATGTTCTGTAGTGATGCTCTGGACTGTTAATGTTGGCAAAAGAGGTGTTAGAGGAAAAATAAGTGTTAACAGCTTGACTACAAGTTTTAACTCACTCAGCAAACAAGGCTGAAAAATATTTTCTAAGACTCCATAAAAACAGTTTGCATCTTTTAATGAAAATCTGCATACTCAAAGAAAGAAAATTAAAGAGAAACTTGGGTGTATATATATTCATAAAAGAAAAATATATGTCAAAAATCAGATGAAGGCTTGGCTAATGTGTGTCATCAACGTATCTCCAAAACAGATGTTATAAAGCCAACAGCAGAAAACATGGAATTACTGCTAAGAAACACAGCTTGCCTACAGCTAGTCAGTGTGTTTTCATGGGTGAAGTACAATTTGAGCTCTAACCTCCCTGGTCAAAAGTCAACATTCTCCCCACCAGTACAGTAGCTATCGAGGTAATGTTATATTATTGATTATAGCTTTACAGGTGTACATTGTTCTTTCTTTATACCATCACTCTTGGTTATTAGCAAACCCTTTCCCAAAGCGCCTATCTTCACATACCACAACTACAGAAACACATTAAACCTTTAGGGAAAATGTGGGGAAATATTCCATGGGCAAGAATAGGACCCATGCTTCCATACCTGCTTAGCAGGCCAGAAAAGAATGAAATGGAAGATCCTGAAAAAAAAATACTTGAATATCAGTACATCATAATACTACACTTTATTTCTGGAAGTCTCATTTGTTCTTTCTATTTCTGACTTTCAGGTTCGAGTATCGCTGTTCATGTAGCCAAAATGATACCATCTGTGTGCATTAAGGAGATATCAGCCAGTTTGGTAGATCACTGAGATTGACAGTAGTATAATTAATTAATTAATTATTAAATAAATAAAAGCATGTAAATGAGGACGCCCAAAGCATTCCTGACCTTCGCCTCCCTAGGATGGGAGAAGGTTTCAAAAAGGTTCTAGCTCCTTTTTTAAAGCCATCCTGGCTAGCTTTACACAAATTTGATCAAATATTTTCAACTCACGGACATTCACATCAAATCAAAAATCCAGTTTTTCAAATATCCAAAAAATTGATTGAAATAAAATTGTCTCCTGCTCACAAAAACAAACAATTTAATTGAACATTTGTATTTCACTGTGTTTTTCAATGCAAAAAAGTTTGAAAACAAATGCAATAATCCAGTTTTTCAGTTAAATGATTTAACAATGGATTTATTGGATTTTTTATTATTATTATTCAACAGCAAAATGAATGTGAAACTTTTTTTCATGCACATCCCTAATCCAAGCTGGTTGCTGTCGCTATCTCTTCTAGAAGCAAATTCCACAGATCAATAACCCTCTGGGTAAAAAAAAAAAAAATACTTTCCCTTTTTGTTCCTAACTCAGGCTCATAAGGTGCCCCCTGGTTCTAGTGCTGAGCAATATAGAGAAAAAATCTCTGTCGTCCTTTTCCACACCTTGACATTAGATATTTCAATCAGGCCATCTCTTAAAACACCATCTTTCAAGGCTGAAGAGGCCTAGATGTGCAGCCTGATTTCATAAAGGTGCTTCAGCCCCTTCATCATTCTAGTTGCCCTTTCTGCATTTCTTCCAGTTCCACAATATCCTTTCTGAGATGTGGTGAGCAGAATTGTGCACAATAAAGCTGAATTTCTGTACGCGAACTATATTAGCTTAGTTTATACCTTGCTGCAGCTGACTCTTAACTATTGACAGAGTGCAACCAACGCCGCTTACTTATTTCACTATATTTGAATATTCTGGAATAAAGCATCCAGTGTTGTGGAGAAGTCAGCATAGAGTATGAAATGAGATCATGAAAACATCACTACTCCCATTCTGCACATGATTATTAACCCTAGTTTTACAGTGCCCAAATAAAGATCCCATGAATTACTTAAAAAACAAAACTCCCATGAATTGCCTTATTTCATTACCTGTATTGTGAAAGCTGAATGTCAACCATGACTTTTATGCACCCTATATTCCTATATTTCATCTCATGGGCTGACTCAAATAGATGTATTACTGCTGCAAAGTCATCATTCCTTTTGGTCAATCTCTGACAACCTGTCACCTTCCAAATGTTTTGAATTCATCTCCCATAACCCCTTATCGATGATTAAGCTGGTTGAGGGCTGATGGGAACTGGAGTCCAAAAACATCTGGAGGGCACCAGGTTGGGGAAACCTTCTCTATAGCCAAGAGATTATATATTCAATATAGAAAGATTTATTAAAGCCTGCTTTTAGATGCCTAAGTAAATGTCGCTTAGTACTGCGTAGAAAACAAAGGGCTGCTGGTCTGATAACAAGTTTCTCCCCAGTGACAAAGCCATTATGTATTGCTGTCAAGGTGCTCATGCAATCAAACAGGAATCAGTGGCAACTCAGTGCCACTCAACAACAAGTAGTAGTAATCTAGATTACCACATGCCCCCTGGAATAAAAAGGAAGATCTGAAAACCATGTGCTTCAACATCTAAAATGCATGCTGAATATACAAAATGTTTGGGAAGCTGCAGTCTTAAGAGGGCATAAACCCCACTGAAGTCAATAGGACTTATCTTTAAGTAGTCACTTATGGGATCATGTTGTTCTGCTGATAAAGACCTCAAAGTTAGTTTAAAAGTTATGTCAAGGTGACATAAACAGCAATTGATTTTGGAGCCATTAAAATCTCTCAAGCAGAAAAACGCAGGTAATAGCCTGAATGAAAATACCTTCGAGAGCAGGTATCTCTCTTAAGTAACTTATTTTTAACACAAAATATGTTTGTATAATTTTAAAAAAAGGAAATGAGTGTAGAGCAGTACGCTCATTCTTTAGGTTTGTCTTCTTTCATCTGCTGTATGGCATCCATCAATGGGATGACTATTAATGCTTAGGAGAACAGTGATAATAGATCATGCTGTTGACTTCAAAGTTTTGAGAAATTTTACTGACGATGCTGTAAACAGGACTTATCAAACAAGATGGCTATTAAAATAACATCTGCATACAAGACCCCCACTTAACCAAGGACTGTATTTTAAAACTTTCCCTCCCGCAAACTAAAAGCATGCTGACATGGTTTTCCTCTCTGTTCAAATGTCCATGCTCCAAAGCATTGGCAAGGGCATCAGCGTCACTAGATTTCGTTCAACCATTGTTCCATTTCTTATTCCCACATTAACTCTTCCTACTCAGAGGTCGCTCACCATATACTCAATGACGATTTCTCTTTCCAGTACAGTGAGGTTAAGACTGCAGCCCACCCACCTTCCCACAAAATGTCCATAACAACACATACCTGAAAGAAGGGTTGCTTAGATATGGGGACTCCCTTCATTCCATACCCAGCACCGACACCATGTCCCACATATTTCACACACACACTTTTTATATAATCTCCTTGTTGCAAGTCTGATTTATGGAAAAATACTGCCCTTCCTCGCCTCCCCCAACCCCAAAACTAAACCAAGGGATTGGCAAACTAATATGAAGGAGCAGCAGTCTGTCGTCCACAGAACTTGATTGAACTTTTCTGCATCATCCCTTAAGACAGATACACTCCAGCCTAAACCCCACGTAGGATGCATTGCCAACTTCCTAGAGCCCAGCTCCGGATAAACAAAGCCGAGCCTCTCGTTCAAGGCAAGTTGGCGACACTCACCTAAAGGACAGGCGCCTGTGGCATCGCTCTGCTCCCTTTGGGACGGCTCGGAGAAAGAAGCGCCTCAGCTAGCGACCGTCCCGGGCTTAGGCGCGATGGAAGGAAGGCGCCTCCCTCGAGACGAGTCTAAGCGGGCGAGAAGGAGCTTCGTCCTCGCCGAGGAGGCTCAGGAGCGCCCGCCGCCAAGACCGAGTCCGCGCGTGGCCGCCTGGCGCCCCTCCCGTCCCCACCAGCATGGCGAAAGCGAGCGGTCATGGCGGACGGAAGGCGAAGCGACGGCGGAGCGGAGCAAAAGCCGCCGCTTGACACACGGCCACTACATGCGCGGATGGGCTCTGTCCACTCAGCGTCGCTGCCGCCCGCCGCGCGGGGCCGAGCCAGGGAAAGGTCCGGGAGATGGCGCCGCCGGGGCCGCAGGCGAGAGGGGGGAGGCAACAGGAATCGCGCGGGAAAGGAGACCCCACTAAATTCTTTTTTTAACCATTTTATTTATTGCTTTAAAAAAGAAAAGAAAATACAGACGGCAAGGAAACAAACACACATTGCTCACATTTCAGTAACGCATTAACTCAGCCTAATCAACCCCAACCTCCCTCCTTTATACCTCAAAGGTCTCAGGTAAGTATGTCCACAATTTCAGTAGTCCATCTTTCATTTCCATAGGTAAGGTGTCATTAATAAACGCTGAATATAATTTGCTCCAAGCGTTTCGTAAATCCAGACAATGACTTTCTCCAGAGTAGAAGAGCCGCTGATGTCTAAGGGCATCAAATTTATATATATCAAGAATGTTACTGTACCACCTCTCAGGAGACCTTTTGTTTGGTCTTTCCAACCTGCAGCTATAGCTAATAAAGCTGCCCATAACATTCTATCTGTTATATATTTATCTGGTACCAATGCTGAGTGATCTTTATAAACTTGCAAAAGACACGGTCCTGGATGGTGTCTTATATTAATTCCAAAAACGTTTTGCATTTCCAGCATTACTTCATCCCAAAATTTTGCTACTTCGTTACATGTCCACCACATGTGGAAGTACGTTCCCCTGTTGAGTGCCAACAGGAGGATGAAAAGGATGGAATCATATGGGACAGCTGGATCGGGGTCCTGTACCATCTATATAAAATCTTCATATTCAGCTCTTTAATCTTAATATATTGTAATTTATTAATTTCTCTAACTTTCAATCGCATAACCTTCTGGTCTATTTGGAAGTCCGTCTTCCATATATCCGTTGGTCTGTGTCGTTCACTAATAGCTTATATATCCTAGAACAGATATCTCTTCTAGCTTTTAGCCTACTTTCTATTACTTCTTCCAGCCCCTCCAGTGGGTATGTCATTACTTGCTGTATATTATTCCTTCTCATGAAATTTTTTAAAGCTATTATTTGTAACCAATGTTCCATCCCTAGGGAATCCTGGAAGCATTCATCTGATTTCATCTCATTTCTTTCGTTAAAAAAATCCTTAAAGTAGACCATGTGGTCATCCTGCAATTTGCATAAGACTCAACTATTTAGTACTTCTACCTTGTCATTAATATGGCATATTGGAGTAACTAACTATGGACTATAAACCCGTGGAGCATCTTTCACATCACGAGTCTGACAGGAAAACCTAGGATACAAGGGGTCGTGAAAGCAAAACTAGTACTTCAGTGATATTTGATAGAGCTCCCCAAATCCATACCACCCATTTAGGATACTCCAGATCAAGGGGCTGTGTTCAGACATAAGAAAAGGGGCATCTCAGCCAGACAACTGTGTGGCCCTCCTGTTCCCAAACCTTCTCTAATCTACAGAAGGGGGAGGAAGCTGACTGATGTTTGGACAATCCCATCTACAAATGGCCTCATAGATTTTTTTTTCTGTCACTGATCACAATCCCAGAGTGATTTTCATTAGTAGAGATGCCAGTTTCCTGGAGGAGAAGGCGATAGAGAAAGAGACAAAACATCTCTTAGTGTGTGGATGCTATGAGAGTAGGCAAGAGAAGATGCAATCAACAGGTATTCCTTACTGTGTAAGAAATGCTTCTATACCTGTCCTTCTGTACTGTTATCTCCTCAGTAAGCTTCCTATTATTTCATTAGCTTTGAAATTCTCAGAAGCTCAAGTACAGATCAGCAAGCAGTGAAATAGGCCCTTTCTGCACTGTGGAGGAACAGATATGAAACGCCCAGGAAGGTGAGGGCCAGATCAGCGCTGTCCACATTGATGGTGCTGATCCAGTTGAAGCCCTCTTAAGGCTGCATAGGTATCATTTTCTGGGCAGCAGGGGAGCCAGAATGGAGGCCTGCTGGAAGGGGATTAAAGGTTAATGCTGTGTTGGCCCGAATGAAGGAAAACTCGAATAGAGGGAGGGAAATCTACAAAAACAACCAGCTTGGCATTTAAAGATGTAACCAAATGGGCTGGAATTTGGGCTGACGAAGGATTAAAGTAAAGATGTAACCACAGCCTACAAGTTTCATACAAGAGGGACTTTCAGCCAGTACTGGTTGCATGACAGAATAACAGCACTGAAATTCCCTCTTACTTGCAACTATTAAAGGATCGGGGACCCTATCGTATTTCTCATGTGGTAGCCTTAATTTAGGAGCCTACATGTGGTGCAACCATCAACAAACTGCTCTGCTCTGCAAATTTTATCTATACAGGCAATATTGTACACTTGCTAACAAAACAGAGCAGAGCTTTGGTGCTGCGAGCTTTTTTCAAAAGCTAGGATTAACACTGCTAACTAGCATCTCTTCCCTGACCCACTTCAAGTTCAGAAGGATTAACATTTTGCTTGTAACATTGATTGCATGTTGGGAGGAAGATATTAAGAGGGACTAGGATCAGAGTCTAGGCTGTATGAGATTAATTTGCTTGTGGCTTCAATACTACAAACAGGAGCATCTTTTGACACTCGGGAGGACTGGCTAGGCCATTACCTGCTTCTTCTCTTCCTTTTTTGCCAGCAGTATCATGAGTCAGACAGTCAAAAAGCTGGGATGATGTAAGCACTGGTGGAACCATTCTGAGGGCTGCAGTTGCCACTTCTGATTTAGTCAAGCCCTAGGAGATATGCTGCGAAAACAGGAGGAAATTCAGACCTTTTGTTCTTTCAGCCTGAATCTTTAAACCTGCTGATGGGCCCTGAAACATCTTCCTCATGGAACTTGGTATACCTGCTCAGAGCTATTCAGACAACTTTGGTTCATTTACTAAGACTCATTAGGCTCTTTTCTGTATCAATAGTTTATTTACATTCATTATGTGGTCACTGTACCTGGGAAATTTCACCTGATTTACAATGCCCTCAAACTGCAAGATCTAGCAAGCATAATAACACCATTTCCTGGTCATCATTTAATTTTTTTAATATTGCTTTGTTGTGGTACGGTTTGTGATATTTTTTATCAGCGTTGGCTGCCTCCGAAAAAAACTAGAAATTGGGGTACAATACACAGATACATACGCGTGCACAGAGAGACACACACACAACTTTGTTATGCCATCTGTTAACATTAATTCCTAATTCTGGACATTTACTCAGCTCATTTAGACTAAGTAACAGATGTAGAAAGACCATGAACAAAAAAGGCAGCTGTTTAATTGTTCATAGAATTTTCAATATTTATTTTATTTTATTGTTTAAACAACCTGAGGCAATTTTCTGCCAGGGACCACTCTTTTCCCTCTCCTTATACACCTCAGTCATTTATTTATTTGCTTATCATGCTGAATGTGTGTAGCATCAACTTTGCCTATCAGGCAGAGTGAAGATTCCACATCAGATTTTGGGCCCTGGAAATTGAGAAGTCTGGTGAGGCAAAGCAATAAGGGCCTAGGGTAGAAAAGCAGTTTAAATGATCTAGATCCCTGTTTTGAATTATTGTTTTGAAGAGACATAAGAAAATCACACAAGAGATTTGGGTTGTGTTCATGAATAACAAAGGGGCACCTCAGAGAGACAGTGTGTGGCCCTCGTGTTCCTGACCCTTCTCTAACCCACCTTTTCTCTCATAGAATTGTCAGGGGAGGGCAGACTGGTGTGTGAACAATCCCACCCAGAAGCCTTCTCTAAGCTGCCTCAGAGGTGGCTCAGAGATGCTGTGCTTTACTGTGTCTGATCACAGTCATGGAGTTGCCCATCAATAATGGCGGTAGTATCCAGCAGCAACCAAGGAAGGCTGTTTGCAAACACACACACACGATTCCATAGTCCTACCAGATTAACATTCATTTCCTTTAAAGACATCATTATCTGCTTTCAAATATGCTACCATCAATAAGAAAGCTCTTGCTGCTAGAAATAAGTTAAACTATACTGTCACATTATGCATACAGTATTCCTTTTAAATAATGACAGCTTAACAGTAACTACAAATATCCTCAAGGAAATATAGTTAATAGGGTGGTTATAGTGCAAACAAATCACTTAATAGTAATTGGTGTTATAATTGGTGTTGTAATAATCTCTTTTATATCTAGTTAACATGTATACTACATTATTTGTTCTCTTTGAGTGATGCTTACAGAAATGTTTACTAACCTGTGAGCTACATTGTTCAGGAACTGTTTTTAACACAATTAGGAGAAAACAGTATAAAAATTCACAATAACGGCATCTAGGGGAAAAAAGTTATTTTCTGCCTTAGATCCCTAGGGGATGAAAACAGATAATCCTTTCTCACATCTGCTAAGTGGAATTGAACAGTAAAATTAATCTGAAAAATCTACTGGTGAAGAAGAAATTTGGCATTCTAAACCATCTTGAAGTTTCCATTAAATGATGGCTTCCCATAATTAAAAGATCAAAAACTGATTTAGAATTCAGATGTCTGTGATTAAAAGCTTTGCTCAGGGTATATGCACAAGGCATAGACAATCAAATGGAGCTTCAGGCCTCTTTGTCTCAGTGGTGTATTGGCATGTCAAAATTTCTCCAGAATCAGGCCCTGGTCACACCTTCTCCAGTCTATCTTCAGGTCTGATGGCTCACACTTTTTAATTTCTATTTTATTTGTGGACTGTCCACCCTCTGGTTGGACCTTCCTGAATGGAAATGAAAAGGTGTTAGCAGTCAGACCTGAAGATGGAATGAAGGTTTAAAGTGAAGGTGTGACCATGACCTGAATCTTGCATTGTAATACTATTTTGTTGTATTCCAAAGCTGTTCTCCTAGAACCTTAAGATATGCAAATATTTCATTTCTGTACATTATATTAAGATATGGTGTTTATGTGTGAGCAGGGACTGGTCTGCTGAACACTTCCATGCACAGAGACATAATTCTGATTCTTTGCTTCCAGAAGCTTCCCTTGTGGTTTGGAACTCTAGATGCCCAGGACTAATTGGACTGAAGCTTTATGGCTAAATCTGCACATATAATCATACAATTTTGTATATAGGTACACCATCCTTTTGTATGCATCTTTGGCCATTTAATGGGTTTGTTGCAATGTTGTTATCCTTCATCCCACCCAGTACAAGTGATTCTGATCTTCACTGTGTTCCTCTACTATTGGCTCACAGTGTCCCATCAACACTCGGTCTGCTTATAGAATTCTCAGATTAGGAGAAACTGCAGCTTCATTCAAACTGTGTCCCTTTGGTCTGGCAACTGAGAATCAAAATAAGGGGAGATATTTGGAGTCAGTACTCAGTTTCAGCCTTGCTATTCATTACCCATCTTCAGAATCCCAGGAACTGCTACTCACTGAAGATCCCCAATGCCTCTGCAGTGCTGATCCAGATGAATTTTGATGTGGAGGTCAAACTACCCTCCTGTCAGACTGACAAAGAGAGACCACGAGACTCTTTCTTTAAAAAGATGAGGAGTGATTTATTTCAGCTCAGCGTTAGGACATTTCTTGTTGGGAGCAACTTGGAACAGAAAGCCCAGCGTATTTATATGTTTCATAGCTGAGCGGGGTTTGGCCTTCAACCAATGAACAATAACTATTTTTCAAAACCCAGTTTAAACTTGGAGCCAAAATGCATCATTCGACCCCAGGAGGGAGGGGGGAGTGAACTGTCACTTCCAAAACAACAGGCAGCTACTATATACATATATACAGAATCACATAGGTGGCAGAGATCTTACATTCAAATATTATGGCAGGCAACTAGCCTTGCCTGACACCTCCCCTGTGTTGCAGTAGAGATGTGCAAAGTGTGGTTTGTTTTCAAAATTTCAGTAAAATGGTTCATCATCAAACTCAACATCTGGTTGTTCAAATATCCAAACATTTGATCAAACTGAATAAGTTCCCCACTTGTGAACTTGAACCATTTGATTGAACTGTTCATGCCACAACTTTGTGATGTAGTACTTTAGGCTAAGCAGAAGAAGCTAACCTACAATCATCCAGTTCACTTCATGACTGAACTGAGGTTTTAATTCCAGCTTCCAAGTAGTTAAAAAATGGAGCTCCCCTGTTTCACAACTGTGCAAGAATTACTGCCTCAATAGGCATAGATTTTGGAAGTGCCCCATTTTAGTCATGCCATCTTAGGATATATAAAGCTTTTAAATTGATAGGCATTGTTTTTTAGAAATTCTGATGAAGATGGTAGATGATTTTTTCAACATTTTAATATATGTGCATGTATGATACACCTTCAGATCCCACCACTGAATATGATGAACACAGAAACAACTTCATAAGTGAAGGGTTTCCTCCCCTCCCCCCAGAAATAGCAAGTCTGGTAATGACTGCAGCTATTTATACATGGCCTTAGCTTTCTCCCATATATCATACACCCAAATACATGACTGGAAAAAATGGGGAAGAGACTGTGTGAGCTACATCACAGAGCCATAGAACACACATCTGTAAACACACATACTTTCATTCCTTTGCACCAAGAAGGGGGGACCCATGGGTCATAGGTAATTGATGCTGCAGTTCAGCAATACCCATAAGTCACAGGTTTTCCATATTTACCTTACACAAGCACAGGCAAGTATGCAGCTCAAGTTAGCCAGCAGTTACCACAAAATGCAAGTGTGTTGTCCAGCAAATGGGTCATGGAAACATTAATGTTCAGCCCAAGTTGTTAGCCTCCAAAGACTGTTTCCTCCAGAATGCCATGTGTGATCAATATAGAAACACTGGAGTTCTGTTCTCCTCCCTTCTCAATGGTGCTATCAAGCAAACTGTTTTTTAACTGTGTTTGCTTGATGTACCATCAGAAGCTCAAGGCGCTAGAGCAAAGTTGCAATTAGATTCTTTCTCCTCAGTAAGCGTATTACGGCTTGTAAACAAAGTTCAAAATCAGGAAGAGAAATGAGTTCTGCTTAGGCAAGATGTATTCAGCTTTCCTCAGAATTTCCCATTCAAAACCCATACCCTTTGGCAAGAAAGCATGATGCTTCCACAACACTTCCAGTCTCAACAATAAATGGTTCGTTCCCAAAGTGAAATGTAGCTTAATGCTAAATCAAAAGAACTGGAAAGTTTATGAAAATGAGTTACGGCACTCCCAGGGCTTGGTTTTTGAGTATTCACATACAGGATTGCACTGTAAAATAACATTAAGGGTCTATATTTCATGCATACCATCTACTACATCTTCCATTTCTGTTTCTTATGCAGAAATATAGAATGAATACTCTAATCAAACAGAAGACAGATATGCTCCACCTTTTATGTTATGAAAACAAAAACATCTTTTACTTGGAATTTATTAACAACTGACATTTGAAATCCAAAGACATTTTTTCTAGTCAAATTTATTTTTAATTCTTGGGTTACCAAAGGGCCCACATGGTTTTGCATTTCTGACTGTTTAAGGTTATCCTGATGTACAACTTTTAAAGATATGGGCCCCCTGTCCTCTTATGCCTGGCAGAAATGAAATAACCAGAGGGCATGCCCCCAGAGTTGAACTGTGTCCAAGCTGCTTTAAACAAGTTTGTTAAACAAGGGATTGTAGTTTAGATGTTTAGTCAAAGGCCTTTTCTGCACTGAATATATCCTGGAATAGGGGCCTGTTGTCCACATGTTCATGTAGATTATGACAGGCCCCAGGTGGACAGCAGGCCCCTGTTTTGAAATATATTCCTGAATAAGCCCTAGTGCAGAATGGACCAATGGCTTTGGTGATTCAAAAATTCTGTAGATTTCACCAGGAAGATGATAAGTCAAAAACCTGTCATGGGAGCCCTGCCCATGTCTGGCAAGTCATGGCAAAGATAAAAGCCAGCTTTTGCTTTATATCTGGCTTACCTATTGCCATCTGGAGGCAACCTATATTAAAACTGTTCAAATAATGAATCTAAGGTCCTTTCTGCACTGGGGCTTATTCCAGATTATATCTCAGAATAGGGAACTGACATCTGCATGCTACTGAAGACTCTGGGTGTTGTCTGCTGTAGTCAGCACCAGCATGTGGATGTCAGGTCCCTATTCTGGGATATAATCCAGAATAAGGCCCAGTCCAGATAGGACCTAAATGTTTGGGTGAGCCAGTGTCTCTTAGGGTGTTTTCCCACTGTCACTAGAAGTACCCATTAAGTACCCATTAATGGGTACAAAAATGCCATTTCATACCCATTAATGGGTACTTAATGGGTACTTTTAGTGACAGTGGAAAAACACCCTAATTGCCTTGTTAAAAATGTTCAAGGTATATGTTCTGAAGACCCAGGCAAAATAAAAGAGGACAATTTATTGTTACTAATCTGCTAATCTAATATATGATTTCAGAGAAGTTCCAAGAGAAATTAGAGGGAATTTTATAGACTCCTAAAAGATTGATATTATGTAACATTTTTGTGAACTACACAATCCACCTGAGGGTAGGGGTAAGGTGGTAAACGTTGGCTCTGAAGACACAACCACTTTTTTTTTCAATGGAACTAATACAGTTATGTGGAAAGACAGTCAGGGGCTTTGCTTTTCCCATCCTACATTTCCCAACTTTTCTGAACCCACCTTTTTCCAGGGACTGCCACTAGTGCAGCCAGGTAACATATTGGGAATGACAAGTATAATTAAACTTACACCCTGAGGGTGAATTCCCACTCAAAGAATAAAACTGTTTCCAAACGCTTTGGATCCTCTTTGTCCCCACTCCCAAATCATTTAAAGTGGCTTACACATGGTTTGGATCATCTTCGTCCCAACTTCCAATAAGTTTCAGGGGTATTTTGAGGATTATTTGGCTTTAAAACGGAATAAACATCTGATTTTTCAGGGTTTTTTTTTCCACTTTTGCTTTTAAAACGCTTCTTCCTTATTGCTGTGGGAATGATACAGTATTCCCCTCTACAGCAAACAGTTTCATTGTAACAATTCAGCCACTTCACACCTTATAACAATGTTTCCTTTCCCACCCATGCAATCCTGTGCAATTCTGGCTGTTTCCCTCCTTCCTTGATCTTTAAAGGGGAAAGGGGGGAAGCTGCTGCAGGAACTGGGAGATGTGTGTATGTTTAAGTGTGTGCGCAGGTGGTAGTGGCAGCAGAGCAAGCCAGCCAGCCAGGGTGCCTTGGGGGGGGGGGACCCCTGCTAGGGATGGTGGAGGTGGAGGGGTGAACGGGGCTTGAGTTGCTGCCGCCACCATGCTCCCTGGGCAATAGGGAGAGAGGGGTGGGAAAAGGCTGAGGAGGGGAAAGAATTGCTTTCCCCAATATGTTTATGGAAGCGTTTTAAGTGTGGGGACACAAGATTGGGGTTGAATCCAATTGCCAGATGCTCCTTTGCTTTGTTTTAATGCGTTTTACATGGTGTTGTAAATAGCGCTGTAAAGAGCCTTGTATATTGCATTTTATTCCTTGAATTAGAATTCACCCTGAGTGTATTTATGCTTGTTTCTTCAATTCCAATACTCTAGAGGTCTTCAGTATTATATTCTTGCCCTTTTGATCTGGGTAAAATCCTGCAAGTAGACATCTATATGTGGAACTGTTTGATTATAAAATAGTGAAAATGGGTGCAAAGCTGCAAGCACAATTATGTTCTCTCATCCACTCAGATAATCACACTGCAGGCATTGTTCATCCAATGAGCCAGCATTCCTTGAAGACTTCATTAAGAAAGATAATGGATGTAATTCTCTTTCTCCTATCAATTATTATGCAATTACCAATCAGCTTGTCATTCAAGACCTCTGCAGACACTGAATTGCATTAACGTTTGATGGGAGCTTTGCAAAACAGTTGTATCTATATCCAGTTCTCTGAGGTGCCTCTGGGCATCTTCCAATATGAGGATTTTTTTTCCCCTTCAAGGTTAATAGAGCTGACATTGCTTTTCTTTTTCGACTTCAGATGCTTTTGTTGAAGAAAATTAAATATGATTTCAACATAATTACATACTTTAAATGCAATGAAGATTTCATCTCGTTCAGCCTTAAGAAAAATATATGTGATCTGATGGCCTAATTACACCTCTGTACATTCTAAATCTATGCATCTGAGATCTTCCAATGGCAATTCAGCTAGTACTAATGGCATCTAGCTTAATCCTGTTGACACTGAAGGCATCTACACAATTTAGAACACAATAATTGTTTGGGTCCTTCCTTAAGTTACTATGCTGACATGATCCATGAACAAAGGAGGACCCAAGATGTCTCTTCTGTAGTCTTAAGCAGCTTTTGGACTACTTATGGGGACAAATGAACCATCCTGGAGATATTTTCCATACGTCAAATAAACCCTTTCCAGAGCATGGTGTCATCAGCCGCCTGTGTTTCCCAGAGATGTGGTTTCTGAGGCAAGAAGCATGAAAATATGAGGTTTCTGAGGCAAGAACTCTGACTTGTAGCCGAACTCAGTTTAAGTCAAACAGCCAAAATATGCAAGCAAACAATATTCAAAAAGGGTGCTCAAGGATCATTGTCAAAACACAGGCCAAAGGCAGATTTACACTTGCCCCCCATATTTTGCAATACATTAACATCTGGGCAGGTGCATCTGCACTTACAAGAGGGGTTTACAGCCTAGAAATGTTCCTGCCTGCCCAGATGTTAGCTTATTACAAACTAGAAGTGGCTCACTAAATCATGCACCACATGCAAACCAATCTTTACTAGAAACTTACCTGATGGCAGGCATTTGCACAATCTCCAGTGCAAGGGGTCATCTGAGATGCCCACCTCAAATGACCCCAAATGTGACTGCACTTGCATGGACATCATCATTGCCATTAGAATGGCACACGCACAGTTGCACCAGGCACCGCAATCAAAATTGCTGTGCACTGTGAGCAATCGGACATGCACCCAGGCAGAGGTAAGTTTCCAGATGTGTGGGGATTAGGCTGATGTGTACTAGCATTCCCAAGTGTGAATGCTAGTACACGTTAGTCTGTTCAGCACTTTTCCAGGCCAACAGATGGGAAGCTAACAGCAGAAACACCCAAAACTCAAAGAACCAGGAGAAGACCATCTCTGTTTGAAGCTACAGCTGAGCCTGTAAGCCTCTATCACACCCTCCCCCAGGCATGTACAAAAACAGTGTCTGCTTTGGGCTGAAGTTAACAGAAGACCATCTCTGCTTGGATCTGCAGCTGAGCCTGGGCTGCTTCTACCATGCTCTCTCCCAGGCTGTATTGTGCTGGGGTTGAGAGGAGGAGACTGCCTCTGATGCTGTTTCTGCTTTGTTTTCAACTAACTGTACAAGAATTATTGTTATTACTCTTAAATAATTATTATATTTTGCAATTTTATAAAGTGCTTACCTGTGCTTCTTTCACTACCTTGAGCAATATTTGGAAAGACAGTATAAAAAAATTGATTGAATGAGTGAATGAACCAGATTCAATGGTAGCAGCACAGGAACAAGAACGAAAGCATGGGAAACAGCTGGTCAACTGTCTTCTGGAACAAACCCATGTCCTGTGCTGGTTTATGGGAAATGCCCCACCATAAACTGCAGGTTCCTGCCATGTTCTGCATCTTTGCAGACCTTGCACTTCTGTGAGCAACTTCCCTCTATCTGATTATTTTCTATCTTTATATATATATGCAAATGCTACTAACATCACAATATCCCATATTAATTAACTCCCAAGAAGAATGGGTAGAGATTTACTTTGGTTTTTAAAGAAATCATGAAAAAGCAAGCTGTAGAAGTTCTAGGAAAAGAATACATCTGTATAATTTGGTCTTTATTGTTTAGTAGGATTTTCCCCTTTCCTACAGTTCTATTGTTGTTGATACTTTGATGTTATATTTTTATGATTGGCTATGTATTTTATGTCTATTAATTGTTTTTCTTTCACCAGTCTGAGACTTATATAATAGAGTGGTATTGCATACAAATCTTCATAATAAACAAGCATACAGAAGGGCAGGAAAAAAATCACTACCCATTTGAGCTCATTCAACTTGTTCCTGTTGAAGCACAAATCTGTTCAAGCCAACTCAGCAGGAAAGTCCTATGGGACTTCTAGAGAAGTGAGTACAGGACTACAAGTTACAGACTCAGTTGATTGGTCCTAAAGAGCCCTAGTTATTCAGAGGCCATTTCACATTACAGCCTGAATGGCGGTAATGCAGTTAGGCTAAATCAGTTCAGGACACTTTCACCATTCACATGTAGGCAGGAAGGGTTTCTATCTACTTACGTGCAAATGCTGAAAGTGTCCCAAACTGACTTAGCTGGGAAAGGCCAGACACGGCTGGGATGCCCCTCCCAGGCCTGCCTGCCATTGGGTGAGAACACCCAGGGGCGGACAGACCTGTCAGAGGCCTTCCCCCAGTTCTTGCATGTTGTAGGGGACCGGATCAGTCCCCTACATCTGGCAGGAACTAGCCCTGGCCCCACCCATCCTGGGGCTCGGGAACGTGTGCATGCCCATCTACCTGCTGGCTGCTCTGCCGGCCAATCGGAGGCCAGGGAGCGCATGCACATGAATGCATGTGCTGCACTGCACTGTGCCGCACCACACCGCACCGCCAAGCCGGGTCATTTGCCAGCAGAGCACAAAAAGGTATGTGGCACACGCGCGTTCCTGAGCCCTGGGGTGGGTGCTCAGGGTGGGTGGGGGGTCCCGATGGCCCTCTGCGGGGCTCAGCCACCTGGATACAGGCAGCTGAGCCCCGCAGAGGCTGGCAATCTGCCCCAATGGGCTGGGGGATGTGGAACCCCAGTAGACTGAATCCATGTGGGTCTGGTCTACCGAAGGGTCCCACATCCCCTGGCCCATAGACAGCCACAGATCGGCCTCTCTCCACCCCAGAAAAGGGTGAGGGGAGGCTGATCTGGGTGCCTCGTGTGAAAAGGCCTCAAGTTTGGCCATAAACACAGTTACTTAGACTGGACATAAGATGTAATTTAAGCAAAAGGAACTGCTATCATTCAGAAATAAACCCTACTGAAAGGGGGCAAACTAAACATTTCCCCTGTATTAACAGCCCACCAGAAACATTTTTAATAACATTACGGAATATTTTGCCCTTTTCCAGGTTAATACCTCAACTGTCCATAATATAAACAACAACAACACTGCCAAACAAGAATAGAAGTTTCCCTAAAGTTTCAGATCAAGGTAGGTGCCACCAGGACTAAGAAGATGTCAGTGTGGATACAGGACTGCGTCCAAGAACTTGTTCAAAGTAAGAACTCCTCTTTCAAAAAGTCCTGAGCAAATGGAAACAGAAAGGAGTACATAACACCAGCAGTAGAAAGTGGCCCTTGTGGGAATTTTACCACAGTGTTCCCATGATGAGTAGGAGCTATGATGAAGTGACTGTTGTGTGCTCAACATGGTTCCCACTTCCACATCAGCTTCTGGGACTCCTGCCCTGGGAGTTGGCCGCAAAGGCTGTTGGCAGAGTGTTTTTTTTTAAAAAAATTTCACAATCAATTTAAAGCGACTTCTTAAACTTTAAAAGACTGCACTGGACACCATCTTGCCACTGGGAAATCACTATCTTAGGATGTGCTTTCTGCCACTGCAGTAGCAACATTTGACAGTCTTTCTTCCCTTCCAAGCTGCTGTGTGGGTGAAACTTCATTGCAATTGCAGAGGCAAAAATAAACTTTGGATACAATGTCATTTCCTCTGCCATTACGCTCCGACTCAAGACACCATTCACTCCAAGGGGAACAAGGTGTCAATAATAACGATTTTTGCTACATATTTAACACCATACAATAATATTACACTTTTCCGATGTTCTTTTGATGGCATCCTCTGTTTTTCCAGCGTCTTCTTTTTGTATCTCTTCTCCTTTTGCTCCCCTGAATGTCTCTTTGTCCTTCTCAGCTGTTCTGTTAATGTTCTAGACCAGTGGTTCTCAACCTTCCTAATGCTGTGACCCTTTAATGGAGTTCCTCATGTTGTGGAGACCCCCAACCGTGGGGGCAGAGCAGCTGGGAGGTGGGAGGGAAGGGTGGTGGGAGACTCGTTGCGACCCCTCTGAAAGGGTAGTTCGACCCCCAAAGGGGTCCCGACCCCCAGGTTGAGAACCACTGATCTAGACAGACTTAGGAAGAGGCATAACATGTTTTCTCCTTCTTTTCCTCCCCCTCAAGGACATAGACAGGACACAAAAAAAGATGTTATGTCTGAAGTATGTACCTGCTTGGAAAATCATT
Organism: Aspidoscelis tigris stejnegeri; assembly: GCA_023333525.1. Classification (NCBI taxonomy): domain Eukaryota; kingdom Metazoa; phylum Chordata; class Lepidosauria; order Squamata; family Teiidae; genus Aspidoscelis; species Aspidoscelis tigris. The sequence continues at coordinate 79,600,296 of JALMGA010000002.1, read as the reverse complement.
TTTAAAAATGGTGCCACTTGTATATTATCTATTTTATATTCAGCTGAATATCTACTTTGCCTAGATCGATCTGAGCTCTTTTGTTTATGGGTACACTCCCTTCTCCTCTGCCCCAGATATCTGAGCCTTTATATACATATGAAAACACAACGGCATTCTGAATTGAGATGATTTATGCCTGATATCTCTGTTCACCCTTACGCCTGACCTCCAAAAAAGATCAATTTATTTCTTTCAGTAGCAAATTACAGCAATCTGTAAGGTCACCCAAACAGTAACAAAGTCACTTGCTTCCTTGATTGCTTGTGACTGGCAATGTAATCTTTTAGGCAAACCTTGTGCTTTAATAAAAGAGCCTTTCACAATAATGAAGAACAGCAGCTTAAGCGGAATATAGAAAACTTGCTTTATGCTACATCACACTATCTAGCTTTGCATTGTCTATATGGGCAACGCCATATAGTGCCATCCAGAGATTTTGGATTACATTGCTCATTGGTTTTGTGGTTAGAGTGCGAGACTCATACCTCACAGTCACATGGTTTGATTCCACCCTCCTCCATGAAGCCAGCTGGGTGACCTTGGGCTAGTTACGGCTCTGTTTCTGAGCTCTCACAGCCCCACCTACCTCACAGAGTGTCTGTTGTGGGGAGAACAGAAGGTTTGTCAGCTGCTTTGAGTTCCCTTAAATGGGTGAGAAAAGTGGGGTATAAAAGTCAACTCTTCTTCTAGCTCAGCCAGCATGACAAAAATACACCTTCTGGAGCATAATAGATCTAAACTTCTAGTGTCAGATGTCAATATTCCGATGAAGAGTCCATCCACTTAGTACCTAAAAGCCAATATAGGATCAGCCAGATCTTAAGGCCCCATACCAGCCGCATCATTCTCCAAAAATTACTTTAAGAATAGATACTGTATATTTGATTTTTATTGTTGTGACTCGCCCTGTGAACTTTTGGTGAAAGAGGAATATAGATTTTTAAATAAAAATGAAATGAAACTTAATAGAAACTGTGAGAAAGTACTTTGGAACCATTCCATTTAGAGGATTCAGCATAGATCTGCTTCATTAGCTTGCCCCAACTCCAAATGGACACCTGGAGTTTGACATTTAAAGGGAATCTGGCCCGGGAATACTCCTGTAACATTCTGTAACATTTTGGCTGCTAGCAGTACCTTTAAAAAGGAAAGACCTAAGGCCACCTCCAGACTTCTCCACTTTATTGCATTACTTAGTGATATTCTGAAGTACCCAACTTCTACAATTATCACTTGTTGCTCAGATGACAGGACAACAGCTCAGGAATAATGATGTTGCCCCCACAATGGTGCAATGTGTACAGGTGGGTATTTTATGTTTCAAAATACTTGAGGACTGCACACTCACCACTTCACATGTATATGTGGCTGTCATTTTTGGCTGGGTTTGGCCCCTCACACGTGCAATGACAATTCCCAAGACGGCAGATTGCATGACAGCCATCCAGACAGGTAAGTGCTCTCACTTTTTATGTAAAAACCAGGTTGGGAGTTGGTTATCCTTCAACAATGTTACAGGATATCTCCATAATATCCTGGAGCTATGGTGGGATTGCCATAGACATGTGGCAGGTTTTACACCCTGGCTGGAGGTAGCTTACATTGGTGTCAGCTAAGGGAAGCCACTCTGTAAGATCAATTGATGAAAAGGTAATAGTAACAGTTTAACTCACAAAGCAGGACTTATTGAAATTTGAGTTTAGTTTTGAGCTAGTATTCGAAGTAGAACAGAGTTCCTATGTCTTAACAGATACTTAGCAAGTTCAAATTCAACTGGTTAATAATTACTACTGTACTGGACTACATTTAGTATGGAAATAGAGTAATTAGAATGATTTATGATAATAAATTTGCACACAGCACTGGGCTAAATCTATACAAATAAGCATCTTCATTTACAGGACACACTAAAAATTTGGGCACAACTGAAACCAAGGAATCTATCTTGGGAATTCCTTCCCCTCTTCCATCAGTTCCCTGACCAAAAGCGACATTATTCTCCTGTAATTTCCCCAAACTTTCTCATATCCATCCCTTGTTACTCTTTCCTTTCTTCCATCTTACCTATTTCTATTCATGCTGAAAGTTCAAAGATGGCTTATAAAATTGATACAAACAAGGATTCATGCTTCACTGCCTTCAGAATTCTATCTTGTTGGTTCAATCTGTGCGTAGCTATTCACAGACACTCTTTCAATATCCTTGGTTTCCTAAGACAAGAGATGAAAGTGAAAAGTCTGTTTGTTTCTGCATAGGCAGTGATTCTGAGACTAGCTATAGGAACAACCATACTTACGTTTAATTTTGCATTCCTTTCAAACTCATGTTACTGAAGTCAGGAGAGTTCTACAGTATCCACTCTAATTATGTCAGCATCTTTGTTCAATAATATCCATCTGTGAAATATTCTTCATCTCTCAAGCTTGTCTGGCTGATACACCGTGAAAGGCTTCATGTTGCAAAAGCTGATAGTTCATATCCAGTGGCTGTTGTCTCTATTGGTTGATCTGATCTGGATGTCTTTTACAATTATAAGTGATTTCAGCCTAAAGACGGAGTCACTGGTGGCAGTGCTTTCAACTTAAATAATTTTATCATAAAGAAACTACCAAAAGCCTGGATGCATGTCAATGCTGATACATCCTACTATGTTTCCATCATTCATGAAGCATATCGATCATAGGTTGCTGACAAATATTTCTTTGAAATTGAGAGACAAGTATTTATTAGTTAACTATGCCTCACCAGAATATTTGTTTTGGGAAATAAAAGTGTCATGTTTATTGGAGTAAAGAAAGAACGCCTTTGGCAGAGGCAAAAATTACATGATTTATAAAGGAATTTTACACAGCAGAACTGCTTTCTTTCATGGTTTAGCCAAGTGAATTATCTTTGATTAAGAACTGGCTGTCCACACTGATTCTGTCTGTTGTCACTAGTAGTTCTTCTATAAATTGCCCATGTGTGAAAAGTGTATAAAATTATATTTTTCAGCCCTTAGGCACTGTATTAAGTGTTACTTCTCTTGGAATCAGGAAGCCAGATATATACTGTACTATAGAGAAGGTGGGGAAGTTAAGAAATTGTACAGGATTTTAAAAATCTTTGTTGACAGATAAAACCACTTCTTATATCCCTGGATAATGGGACCGTAATAGGTACTATAAAGTACCTCCACTCTTCCAGTAATCTTTCTTTCCTCCCTCCCTCCCTTCCCTCTTTCTCTTCCTCCTAACCCTAATCCCTAACTCTTTGCTCCTTTTTCCTATTAGGGACCAGTAGATTTCAGTTTTATGGGAACTAGGTTTTACTGACTCCTAAATATTTAAAAGCCAGAGGCGTACAAAAGATTCAAATGTAGAACTGAAGCCATTTGAAAGTAATACTTTGTGCTGATTATCTTGAATCCAGCCTCCATGCAAAAAAAGTCCCGCAGGCTAGCTTAAACTTTCTTAATTTCAGCAGTACAATTTAGCCGGGAGGGAATTTCCTCTGTTGCTGCTTTTGCTAAACAAAAGGAAGTCAAAAATCCTCCTTGACTATCACCTAAAGATTTACATCCCAGTCATTCTTCATCTTCTTTTTGATCATCAGTTTTTGTCCTGTACCTTACCTAGAGTACTTTTTTTCTGAACGCTGATGGCAAATTTCATTGTAAACACACAAGAAATCTTTCCACATTAAAAAACCTTATTTTCTAGCAATTAAAGAGTTGCCAACTAACATCCGGTCTATTTATCTAATCTTGCTTCCCTTAGCTGAGGAACATGACTTCTCCCTCTAACCCCTCAGACCAACTGCTTCCTGAGACACAACGGATTAGAGCCTATTCACACTATGGCCTCTAGTGCGTAAGTAGTGAACTCCTGGGGAAGAGCAGGAGTAGGCTGTTACAGTCTACAAGTGTGCCTTCCTTCCCCAGAAGTGCACTAATAGTTGATTAGGTGTGAAGGAGGAAGTCATGCTCCACCCATCAACCAAAACGTCTTCCAACTGAGTCCTCACTCAAACAGGAAGTTCTGCTCACAGCTGCATTCCAGGAGTTCCAAACAAGGTGTGAGGGATCTGCTCACTGCTTTACTTGCCCTTCTAACTCCCTGATTAATGTCCTGGATACCACTCCTTTTAGAGGGCCCTGGGATGTTAGATATGTTCCCTTGATAAGGGTAGTGATCATGCAGAGCAAACACGCAGAGGCAGCATATTGGTCCCTGGAGTCACAGACAGGAGCAGGAGACTGCAGTCCACAAAGGAAGTTTTATTACTCATGATTGCAAGTAAGCACTGACTAACATACAAGGATACAGTACTGTCAAGAGATAGAGGAGAAAATGTGTAGATGTGAATAGGGAAAACAAATTCCACACAGGAAGTACAGAAGATAATCTAGTTAGCTTAGTATCTAGTAAGAAGACTCTTTCAAGGTGAAGATAGGTGAGGTGTGCAAAACATCACCAGTTCTCCTAGACTGAGACAGCATCATAGAGATTGCAACAGCTTGCGTAAGACAGAGGCAAATGACTCAAGATCAGGAGTTTGGGTGTCATTTGAGTCATTGTGACCTTGCTAGTAAAACTATATAAGTAGGTGTGTAGCCAATGTATTGTTTACAATCCGACGGAGCGCTGGAGAGAGCGGGGGAGACTTTGTATATATTGATGGAAGCAATAAATCCTTTTCGGTGACTGACTGTGGCGCGGAATTCTTTCTAAACTACGGCAGAGGTGTGATGGTGCTGAAGAGGACAGCTCCCGAAGCCAGGACGAAGGGGGAGCAGTGGGCCAAAGAAAGCAAGCAGAGAGAGAGAAGCAACACAGAGTTGCTGATTTATTTACTGACAAGGGTTATGTTGCCCAGAGCGTTAACCCTGCGTGTGCTGGACAGTTCAACTGACTGTGAGTGCCGAAAGGCTAAGTGAAAAGAGAATCGGACGGCTGTCTGATTATCTAGTGTTGTGTGTCTGTTTTTTGTCACGTTTGACAGAAGAAGGAGAGAGGAAACTGCACTGCCTGAGAGATGGAAGCTGCACGTTTTCCAAAACTGGATGAGACGAACTTTTCCGCTTGGGCTGTTTACGCGGAAGCGCTGCTCACAAGGGAAAGGCTCTGGGATGTTGTTGACGCAGGCCTGGCAGCCGGTACGGTCGGAGAGGATCAGAGGGCAAGGGCAACCATTTTGCTCACGATCACGCCGCCGCAAATCAACCACATCCGTGGAAAGGTAACTTCGAAGGAAGTCTGGGATACGCTGAGAGAGATCCACCAATCTCAAACAGCACTGTCAAGAATGATTTGGTGTAGGAGGCTGTATGCTTGCAAGATGCAGAAGGCGCAAGCTCCTGAGAAGCACCTGGAAATCATGGCAGACTTGTTCCAGCAAGTTGCAACCAGAGGGATCGAAATCAGTCCAACGCAGAGAGCATTTATCCTATTAGGAAGTTTGACTGATGAGTTTGAAAATATCCTGTGGAGTCTGCAGTGTGTTGACCAGAGGCAGCTAACTCCAGAGATGGTGGCAGCACGAGTCTTGGAGGAATGCCAGCGTAGGGACTACGAGGCGAAACTCCAGAGACAGGAAAAAGGAGTGATTCAAACCCACTCAATCGAGACTTTCAATGATGTTGAGCCTGAAAAAGCATTTATGTCCGGAGGGAGAAAATGCTTCCACTGTGGTGGAAAGGATCATTTCATTAAGGACTGTAAAAGGTTGGCTGAGGAAAGAGCCAGGAAACAATCCAAGTTTGCTGCAAGCAAGAAAGGGGTTGTGAAAGTCGTGCAAAGCTGTGAGTCTGTAGCCTGTGTGGCTGCAAGCCCTAGCTGGGTGTTGGACTCGGGGGCAAGTTCTCACATGGTCAATTGTGAAAAGCTCCTGAAAAATAAAATGCCTTCGAACGTACATTCAGTCATGTTGGCGAATGGCGAATCGAAACAGGTATGGGCAAAAGGGACGGTAAAAATACCATGTTTTGAAAAGGATTTTTCAAATGTATTGTGTGTTCCTGAATTGCAAGACTGTTTAATCAGTGTTTCTGAATTAACAAACAGTAATTATACTTTGTGTTTCAAGGGGAATGATTGTACTATTAGCATAAATGATGAGATTTGTGCTAGGGCAGTCAAGCGAAACAAAGTGTATGTGATGACTGGCAGGGCAGAATGCGCGTTAGCTGTTAATGTGCCTAGGCACTTGAACTGCGCCCATTATTGCCAAGAAGCCAGAGGGCATGTGGACTTCACAAGTGTGGAAAAACTAGGGGAAGTGTGTCCAAAATTTCAGATGGAAATTTGTTCAAGTGATTGGGATGATTCAGTTTGTAGCGAGGAGAAGCCTGAAGCCCCTCCTGTAGCCAAAGTTAGCGAATGCACGACAGAAAGATTGTTTCGGACTGTGCAGGCAAATTTGGCTGACCCTGTAACAAAGCCTGTGGGCAGAAATCAGCACTTCATGGGCATTGAAAAATGTCCTACACAGTATTCGTATGTGATCCCTATGACAGGGAAAAGTGAAGTAGCTGAACACTTTAGAGACTGGGTAAACATGGGTGAAAAGCATGAAGGAGTCTTAAAGCAAATGTGGGGGGAGGCAATGTTGACTGTTGATCATGTTGCTAACCATGCTTGGAATTCTTTTGTAAAGGAAATGCTTTATCATATGCTGTATGGTAGACCATCAAACCTTGAATGTATAAGAGATTGTTGGCAATATGCAAATGTATATGATGTATATGTACCTGCAAATTTCTGGAAAAGGTTAATGTTTGTGGAGTATTCTGGAAACAGCTATAGATTTTGTTCAAGTCATGGAGAAATCTTACTGTCCAGGAGTGCCAACTTTGAGAGATATCCCAGCTGGGAAAGGCTCCATGTTAACAAGGAGGTTTTTCTCAAGCTAGGGCAGAGTGCCACAGATGCTGGAAATGGAGGGGCACTAAAGCAAGAAGGTTCTACAGATAGTGAGACTAACACTTCTGCAAATGAACAAACACAAACACAGCCTAGGTCAGATAGTGGGAATGGCAAAGGAAAGAAACAGGTGATCCCACCAAGGAGAGCTCAGAGAGTCAGAAGGCCCCCAGGTTGGTTTGTGATACAAACTGCAAACACTTGCATAGTGATAGCAGGAGGCAAGTGGGTATTCAAGAGGCAGGAAATGCCAGATGAAACCCAGAAACACAGAGATGGAGACAGCAGAGAGGTGAATGATCCTGAGATGCCTGGAGAGGACCAAGGAGGGAGAGTTGGTAATCCAGAGCAGTGGACAAGAACTGGAATACTGTGTGGCATAGGTTGAAAGAGATAAAGTGTAGATAGCTAAAAAAATAACACATCTAAACATTTTTGGAGGGGATTGTCAAGAGATAGAGGAGAAAATGTGTAGATGTGAATAGGGAAAACAAATTCCACACAGGAAGTACAGAAGATAATCTAGTTAGCTTAGTATCTAGTAAGAAGACTCTTTCAAGGTGAAGATAGGTGAGGTGTGCAAAACATCACCAGTTCTCCTAGACTGAGACAGCATCATAGAGATTGCAACAGCTTGCGTAAGACAGAGGCAAATGACTCAAGATCAGGAGTTTGGGTGTCATTTGAGTCATTGTGACCTTGCTAGTAAAACTATATAAGTAGGTGTGTAGCCAATGTATTGTTTACAATCCGACGGAGCGCTGGAGAGAGCGGGGGAGACTTTGTATATATTGATGGAAGCAATAAATCCTTTTCGGTGACTGACTGTGGCGCGGAATTCTTTCTAAACTACGGCAGAGGTGTGATGGTGCTGAAGAGGACAGCTCCCGAAGCCAGGACGAAGGGGGAGCAGTGGGCCAAAGAAAGCAAGCAGAGAGAGAGAAGCAACACAGAGTTGCTGATTTATTTACTGACAAGGGTTATGTTGCCCAGAGCGTTAACCCTGCGTGTGCTGGACAGTTCAACTGACTGTGAGTGCCGAAAGGCTAAGTGAAAAGAGAATCGGACGGCTGTCTGATTATCTAGTGTTGTGTGTCTGTTTTTTGTCACGTTTGACAGAAGAAGGAGAGAGGAAACTGCACTGCCTGACAAGTACTGACAAGTACTGCATAAATGCATGCATATATGAAAGTAATACAAAGTCAACAACTTAACAGCTAAATAGTGATAAATGCTAACGCCCTTATGGCTCCGCTGGAAGGCAGAGCAGATACACGCAGGTTACATCTTGCCAACAATATGGATTCCAAGGCATAAGCAATTACGCTTGTGTAAAGCCTATGATGTCACATAGGGAGACGGAGGTCATGTGTACACACTAGGTGTTACACAGCCTGCCATTTCCAAAACATTCTCTAGCTTCTCACAGGAAAGGCAAAACATGTAATGGCAAAGAGCAAAGATAATGCCTCAGCTGCGTGGCTGCTTATGTTCTTCAGGGCAGTTTCCCAAAACACAGTCACCTTCTACTTTTCCCGATGGTGACGTGGGATTGAACCACAGATTTGTAAGATGCAACTTCTGGTTTCAGCTGAACAGTTATTTTCTTTCTCTGAACACTCTCCTTGTGGTTCTGGTGGGGCTTCTATCCTCCCCCTCAGTAATGCACCATTTTTATCTGTTTAATTTTGCTATTATGAATTGTAGTTGTAACCTACCATGCCACTTTACAGTATAGGACAGGACGCAAGGAAGTGTCACTTTGCAATCTAAGAGCATTTCCTTCATTCTGCAAAACTGGGGTTGTGTGCATTCCTGCTAGACACAATTTCTTGAGTACTAACATGCCTATATAATGGGCATGAGGAAGGAGTAGGGAGAAATGTTTGGAATGTGGATGTAAAACTGAGAAGAGAAATTGGCGCTTCACTGAACATACTTCATTCATGAGCAGAGCAAACACTGGCACAAACCAGACCTTTAAAGGGAAAAAAAAGGGAAATCTGAGTGGGGTCTTGCCCATCCACAGGTGACCAGGGGCAGTTGCCCAGGCATAGTTACAATATATGAGTTGTAATACTGGTGTCCAAGGTTTTTCCCCCTGGCCTTTCTCAGCACCCAGTTTTCAGAGTCATACATAACACCAGACAAGAGGCATTTCCGCACTGCATCGCGTTCGAAACGGAACGCGTTCAGGCGGAAAGCTTAAGACAGCTCCGGGCGCTTTCCCCTTTCACACACAGACGCGCCAGAACGCGTGTAAACGCGTTCCGGAGCGTCTGTGTGCGAAGGCTCAAAGCGCCGGGAGCTGCCTTAGCCGGCAAACGCCGGCAAGGGGCGCGCAGACAGCCGCGGAGGCAGATCGACAATCAGCTGTTTGACAAACAGCTGATTGTCAAAGCCGCGCGGCGTCGGAGGCGCGCCCGCAGCCGTTCGGGAGACAGAAGCAGGCGCGAACGCTTCTCCTCCTGAACGGCTGCGGGCGGCTCGTCCGCGTTGGAACGCGTGTAGAGCACTTTAAAGTGCTCTACATTTCGAACGCGGAAAAGACAGCTGCAGACACGTCGGAACGCAAGCCGCGCGCGGGCAATGCGGATGACGTGTCCACAGCTGTCTTTTCCGCGTTCCGTTCAGCCCCGTGCGAAAACGTCTAAGATTACTGCTTTAATTATTTGGATCTTTTCCCTTATCCCTTATCACCCATATCCCTTTTGTCTGAGGTCATCATGGGACAGTGGTAGTGGACCTCAAATATTTTTAGTACAGTGACCTCAGTATACACAATAAATGCTAGAAGAGAAAGAAATAATGTATGGAAAAGTCTTTGCCCAATGGGAATGTTTTATTACTAGGTTAGTTTGTTCTCCATGATCCCATGGCTCCACCCACATGACCTCTACAGATTCTGTCTGCAGTCCCCTCACTTATGTACCCCCACCCCAGCCTGGAAACTCACCAGTCCAGCAATCATTGGTTCTGCTCCCAACCTGTATTAAATTAAAAGCAAAGCAAAATGCTGTTATCCTGCACTGCTGAGTCATTCCTAAACCAGCATAAACCTAATTAATGAACCTCATTACCTCTCCTTTCAAAAGAAAAATGAATATTAGCACTGAACTATCAAGTAGGTCCACTGAAGAGTGTTGAATTCACTTGAATAAGTGGAACAGAAAATGGGAGCTTTGGAGATATTTGGGGACTTATCAATCCTCCAGAAATAAGACATGAGAACCTAAAATGAGCCCTGCTGGATCAGGCCACAGCCCATCTAGTTCACCAATTGCCCATGGGCATCTAAAGCAGAGACACGGGCAAAACTCCTGCTCTTGATTCCCTGCAAATGGCCTTAGACTCCTGCCCATCCCTCCAGCCTGAAAAATGTACTTAGGCATCCATTCTGTGAGCCATTGATATATATATATCATCCATAAATTTGTCTAACCCTTCCTTAAAACTATCTAGGCTGGTTGCTGTTACCACCTCTACTGGCAGCCAATTCCATAGACTAATAACCCTCTGGCTGAATCCCCATTCAAGGTCTATAACACTTTGAAAATGGTTTGGATGTTCTTTGGCCCCATTCAAATACAGATTCCTGGATTTTCTGAGGAGTAAATAGCCAAAATTTGATTTAAAAAACTCCTCAGAGAAACAGCTCTCACTCCCATTTTTACCACTAGCTCATTTTATTTTTCCCCAGTGCTAACGCTACTGAATTATTTGGGTCAGGGATATGTCCTTTCAGCCAATGCCTGAAAGGATGTGGGTGGGATTTCACAGCTGTGAAGTTCTCCCCCAGTCCCCTCGCCATGCCTGCTCTGAACATGATTACAAGAGGAAAAAGAAAGCATCAAAATTCTTGCTCATTTAAAGCTCCAGCCTCAAGCCATTACATTGTTGCAAATCTCACAGAAACAGAAAGAGAAATTGCTGTCAGCTCTCCGTTAGAATTTGTGATGTTGATTCTCCTGTTTAAGCGGAAACAGCTTTGCTCTTTTGCTTAACTGTTTCTACTGGGCAAAATGTTAGAATCTCCATTCTGACATTAATCAGGGGCAGGCTTACAGGACTTGGGGCCTTTCTGCACAGGCTCTAAAAATGGATTTAGAGCCAGATGTGAGAAGGATTTGGACATGGCATCCACACAGGGAACCCAATTATGGTCCCTATGAGGACGCCACGTCCGCACGTCAGCATGCAAAACCGGTTGCTTAAACCGGTTTTGTCGCCGAATCCTATCCAGATGTAAGACCTGAAAAAAATCAGGTCTTACATCTGGCTTTTCCCCTTTTTACCAGTGGGGGGAAAACTGGATTGCCGGCACATGCCCAGCTGTCAGAGAGGCAGAGCGCATGCTCTGCATCTCTGACAGGTGGGCGAGTGTGGCGGCCGGCTTCCTTGCCTTTCCTCTGGCAAGAGAACCAGCACTCGCCGCTGCCCCGCGCGTGTGCATACGCGCAGGGCCTCCGAGAATCTGACCCTCAATGGCACGTGCGGAAAGGCCCTTGGATCCCTGCCCCATAAAGTCAGGGTATGATGCAAAAGAGAGAGGGAAGGGTTTCCCCCCTGTATATCTGCATAAAAAAGCCATAAGGGATTGAATGCTGATTAAATCAATACAAATTTAAAACAGCAGTGAAATAGTCCAGTGGGAACTGAGCCTCAGTGTGGAGAAATACTTCCCTTTGTCTGATCCGACTCTTCTACCCATCAGCTTCATAGAGTGCCCCATGGTTCTAGGGTTGTGTGATAGAGAAAAGAAATAAACAAGGGATCGAAGCTGCAAACCATTTCTTTAAGGAATCCATATCACTTTGAAATTATTTTTTATTAAAATAAACTTCTGGGTTAGTGTCCTGTCCTTTAGGGGGTACAAAAGTCCATTCACACACAAGTCTCAGCTTCCCTCTTCCTGGGCACTAAAAAAATAGCCAGGAAGCACAATTTTACAGAGGCGATGCTACTGACGAAAACAAGGGCTGTGTTCACACGTACATTTTAATCCAGCTTCAGTTCACTTTCAGAGTGAGATAATACACTGGCTAAGCGACAAGCCGTTTGTACTGGGTTTTATTTAATTCAGAAAATCCACCTTTGAGTTAGATAACAAGGAAGGAAAATGACAAGTCACTTTGCAGCTGTGTTCTTCTACTCTCAAAGCGGACTGAAGCTGGATTAAAATGTAGGTGTGAACGAGCCTAGATAAGTTTAAATATGCAGAGAAAGGGTCTATTTTAGAGAAAGCGAGAATCCTTCTTTCACAACACACAAGATGATTCCACTGACTCCGATGGGAAGCTTCTCTTCTCTTCCCGCGTCCCTCCTCTTATTGTAGAAGCCGCCGAGAGGCAAAACAAGAACGAGTCGCCTAAGAACGCGAATCCCTTGCATGAGAAGTTTGACTCAGCAGGGCCCCGTAGGTATTTGTGTGTGGGGGGGGGGAGTTGCTAAGAGACGAAGGACGCGGATGGCTTGAACGACGCTGAAGTTGGTCGGCCCGGTTGGCTCCGGTCTCGGCGCCTACCAGGAGGTGCAGAGCGTGCCCGGGGGAAAGCCGGGTCCGTAACGACTTCGGGGGAGCAAAAACTCCAGTCAGTGAAAGGAAGGGCTGTAGGGGGTTGGCAGGAGAGGGACCGAAGAGCTTAGCACGAGGAGAGAGGCTGCTCCGCAGGCGTTTAGGGTCATTAGGCTGGAAGCCGGTAAGCAGAACATCATGATGATGATGGTGATGATGATGATGATGATGATGAAAGGTTATTTCTTAAGCGCTATAAATATACATAGCGCTGAACAAACTACAAGATTGAAAAACAATGCAATCTAAGGAAACATAAAGAAAAGTTAAAATTAACTGGAATAGTAAAATTAAACGTATACATAGTATAATCATAAACACATTAGAATAAAACAAGTAAAAAAGATCAGTCATTGGGGGCCGAAGGCCATAGAGAATAAAAAAGTTTTTAATTGGGACTTAAAAACTGGCAAGGAGGTTAGGGAGCGAAGATGGCTGGGAAGACGGTTCCATAAATCAGGAGCAATAAGAGAAAAAGGAGGGAGACGAGACCAGGCAATGGGGACCAGGGGTAAGGAGACAGGAGTGGGGACAGGAGTGGGAGGATCGTAGTGCACGGGAGGAAGTGTGGATGGAAAATTAGAGAGGAAAGGTAAGAGGGAGGCAAAGAATGAAGGGCTTTGAGGGTTAAGGTTAAGAGTTTAAGGGTGTTTTTCCACTGTCACTAGAAGTACCCATGGGTACTTAATGGGTACTTCTAGTGACAGTGGAAAAATACCCCATATTGAATATGGTAGGAGAGGGGGAGCCAATGCAAGGATTTTAAAAGAGGGGTAATGTGTGAGAAGCGACTAGATTGAAAGATAGGTCTAGCCGCGGAGTATTGAATGGAGATTAAACATGATGCTCAGGCTTTGTGGATGGCCCGCAGTGACTGACCTTTGAACCAGAGACATAAGATGTGGGGAGAAGGGGGTTGCACAAGTTCAAGGACAACAGGGGCACTGGCCATGGTTACTAGTCATGTCCTGGCTCTGAGTTCATGCATTTAACTCTGTGGCAGATAGAGAAATAATTCCTTTTTATTTGATCTGGATTTTACAACTTTGGACCCTGTGTCCTTGTATGTTGATTCGACCCTGTGTCCAGATGTAGCAGGATAAGTAATACTGTAAGATCCATAAGGTAAGTAGTTATACAGTAGCATATACCTATATACAAAGACTTTATATATATATATTATATTATATGTATATATATAACATGCATATTGTGTATGTGTGTGTGTATATATATATATATATATATGTATATGTATATATATTTAGTATTTTTTGTGTAAGCTTGACTGTTGTTTCCTTTGATCGTGTAAGCTTGGCAGGTAGGATTATATGGAGCACTACTCATAAATAATATCAGAATTCAAAACCAAATTGTTCTGAGTCCACTGGAGTATGGAGAGAGATGTATATTTTTAAGACCATTCACTGATTCAAGATTTTTGAAACAAGCAACAAAAATGCAAAGCTTTTTTAAAAGTCAGTCGGTTGCAAAGTATTTAAACTTTGTTTTTATTATTATTTTTTAAAAAATTAAAAGCTAATCTTATTTATTTAATTTGCTACTTGTTTCTTTCCTGTTGGCAGATTTGGATCAAAATTAAAGCTAAGAGGAAACATGGAGATACTGATCAGGCAGCAGCTGTCAGATGCTGAGAGACACCAAAGTAAACTATGATACTAGTATTTACTTTTTACTGCACTTCTGTCTGGGTGTGCAAATTTGTCTGTTCAGCATCCATTCCTGGGCGGTCAAATTAACTCTTTAAAATTCAGTGCAGTTATTATGGTTTTATACCTCTAAGATATTCAATCCTACCTTTATTGTTGTTGGAGATTGTTTGCCTGTTGTGATAATTCTGCATTACAAAGTCAGGGCCAATTTGAAGACTGAGCTCACATTTTCTGAATGGAGTACATGTGATGAAGCATTTTCCAGTGATTTGTCATAGTGCTAGCAAGACCATAATACGTAGTGTATGAAAACTATTAACTGATTTATGCCACCACACAAATGAATGAACATACTTCAGGTTCACTATTGGCCAGATTTCTTTGTTTGCTTGCTAAACTGGCAATAGATGGCTGAGACAGGAGTTGGTTTTAGGTCTTTGAAATATTTTAACAGAAGACTCTAGGGATGAATTTGGCATTTTCCTTTTGGAAAACATGGGTGTTTTTCCACTTAGGTCTAGAATACCCATTAAGGACCCTCTACCCGTAGTGGAAAAACACCCCATATCACCTCTCATTGAACAGGAAAACTGTTTCATCATATCTATCTATTTATGCCATTTATATTTTGCCTTTCTGTCTAAAAGCCCAAGTATGCCTTCCCACTGTCTTAACTCATGTGATGTAGCTAAGGAAACAGTGACTGGCTAGTGATCTTCCATAGCCAAATGGGGATTGAAACTCAAAGACTCTTTGGTTTGCATTATCAAGTCCAATTATGAGTCATACAGAAATGTCCTTGGTGGATTAACAGTCCAAAAACAATATACTGGGTTGGAGTTTTGAAAGGTACGTTAGCAATAGGAAGGGTTTTGAAAAATGCAATCTGGGATCTAATGAATGAACATCCATCCATCCATCCATCCATCCATCCATCCATCCATCCATCCATCCATCCATCCATCCATCCATCCATCCATCCATCCATCCATCCATCCATCCATCCATCCATCCATCCATCCATCCATCCATCCATCCATCCATCCATCCATCCATCCATCCATCCATCCATCCATCCATCCATCCATCCGTAATGGATAATGTAGGCACCTGTGAATCTCTGGAGGCAGACTATTTCAGGGTCTGGCAGCCACCACAGAAAAGCCCCCCTTCCATGTCCTTGCCCCTTTCACCTCTGAGAGAGGAGAAAGAACAAGAAAGCCCTCTTCTTGGGCTCTTAATACCCAGGTAGGTCAAAATGGAAGAGGATGCTCCTTCAGTTAACTATGACCCAAGCCATGTAGGGTGTGCAAATTTGTTAATATCAACACCTTGAATTGAGCTCAGTAGCGAATAGCCAGCCAGTGCAGGATTGGCATGATGTGCATCCAGCCAGATAATCAGCAACTTCTTGCTTGTTTTCAAAGGTAGCTGCACATATATAGCACATAACAGTATTCTAATCTGGATAATATATATCCTCAAGTTTCTCAGTTTCTGTGCAATATCTTTTTCTGGTTTTGAACTACACAATTATTAATCAGACTGATAATTGTAACCATTGTGATAAGAGAACTTGTAGACCAAATTGAAAATTTTCAGTTTATCTACTTTGTAAAAAGAAACAAAATATTACTCACATGTATTATTTGTATATGTAAATATCACCATGATGTAAAATACTATTTTAATTTTCTTCTAAAGATGTGGATGCTTTGAAGAGTACTTATAAATTAATTAAATCAACAAATCAAGGAAAATCAGCCCTTGATTCATCGGAGAGTTTCTCTTCTGACTTGTACGTCTTGTGTGCAGAACAGGCATATAAGGTAACAAGGCATAGACTTTGTTGGTGAAAGTATAGCTTCATCCAGATAGCACTTACTTAATCTGCATTATTTGGATAATCTGGTATTAAATGTGTCTGGATGTGCTTTACTCTGGGGGTTATCCAAATAATAATAACCTGCCCTGAGACCTTTGGGTACAGAGTGGGATAAAAATTTAAATAAATAAATAATGCGGATTCAGTAAATGCTGTCTGGATGAAGCTTATATCTTGTGATATGTTTTTGTTTATCTAATAAAAATTAAAATCTGTTTAATTGTAGATGGGTTTTTCGGACATAAGCTGTGACTGTCTCCAAATGTATTTTAAAGGAAAACCTCCGGTTACCCAGTTTTTGGGTAGAGCATTCTTGTGCAGTAGCCTATTACATACCCCTGTATCCACTGAAAATTTGGTGAGCATATACTATGAAATATGGTTCTATATTAAATTTAGAGCTATAATTTTGCACTGTATTTATGAGAATTCAAGGGAAAAGTACATGTTACAGAGTAAGTTTTGCAACTAGGATCCTGAGGCAAGTTAATGGAAATAAAGTTCTCAGCCTATTGTGCTGGGATCTTCAGAACAGTGGTCTTCATTTGAACCCTATGGGGTGAGCATGAGGGTGGCTCAGATTCCTATAACATATTTTAGTTATGTTTATAATTTTGTAAAATTAATTTGTTGTTGGAATATATTACAAGTGAGATTCAGCAGGTTGAAAAGTCCCTACTGGTATTTTCAATAATGAACTTAATAATTTATGTATTGATTATTCAGAATACATAAGGTGGACTTCTTGTTACATAAAGGAATGGGCGCACAGATCAGCTTGTCCCACTGATATGAACAAGAATGCTTATTAGAGCAGTAAAGTTTTGTATGTTAATATAAAGAATGCCAAATCACAAAACACGTGTACTTCAGTATAGAAAGTTGCATCCACACGGGCATCTAAGGTGCCTCCAGATGACCCTATAGCTGGGTATCCACACATTTAGATCCTTGAGGATTATATGGGTATGTATGCCTACCCCTATGTGGGTCCTGGGTCACTTCTACCCTGCCACAGTCATTCTTATCTTAAACCTGATGTGTAGATGCAGCCTTAGATACATATATGAAAAACTGTATGTGCAAATTTATACAGTATTAGGCTCAAGGAGTGAAAGCTTGATCAGTGAAGATTAGCTGTACAAAATCTGGAAGGTTTGAATGCTAATAAAAGCTAATTGAAGTTTGGTTTAGTAATTAGGGAGATGGACTCTTTATCTGGGAATATCGAGTTTGATCTGCTCTCGTTCCTGAAGCCAGCTGGGTGACCTTGGACTAGTCACAGGTCACTTCTGAGTTCTCATAGCCCCACCCACCTCACAGGGTGTTCTATTGTGGGGAGAAGAATAGAAAACTCTGTCAGCCGCTTTCAGTGTCTCTAAATGTGTGAGAAGAGTAAGGTAGAAAAGCCAACTCTTCTTCTTCTTCCTTCTTTCTTCTTCTCGTCGTCGTCATCTCCGTCGTCGCCTCTGCCTCCTCCGACCTGTCTTAAGCGTATCATTTGGAAGGCAGTATTTGAATATAGCAATTTCTCCTGTTTCTCTTTCCAACATTCAGCTAAATGCACTATGTTCATAGAATGCAGCAGTGCACACTACTGCAGTTTACTACCTCTGTGAGTTTTTAATTTTCTCCTGGTGATTATACTCTTGCTTGAATATTCCATTTTCAGTACAAGCTGGGATAAAATTTAAATATGCAGAAAAGTCTGGGATATCTTTTCTCTCCCCACCCAGGAACTGCTTTTGTAGATCTCCCCAGTTTTGAAAGAGTTTTTGTTTGCTCACATGTTTAATATGCGAGTTAGATGCATAGTCCTCCAGAAAGTGCCGTGAATAAGCAAGGACATGATTACTGAGTGACCCTTTGTATTTGTGAATACACCATTAAATAATATAGTGTAATAGTGTGTGGTAGACTTTGAGCAACATATTACCCATGCAAGTATTGTAACGGTGAGTATAAATATATATATATTATATTTACTTGTAGTAATAGAGATGTTTCTTTTCATTATGAATTTCATGGATGTTCGTGGTAAAAGTTTTAATTTATTGCTAAGCATAATATAATTTTGTTGTTTCTCTTTAGAAGGAATTTGAAAAATTTATAGGAAACTTGTTGAAAACAATAGACTTTGCATTAGGTGATTTAAGGTAGGACTTTTATAATTGCCCTCTTTATTGGCTGAGCTTTCAAAGATTACCTTATCTCATTCTGAAATATTTACTGAATATTTTTTATGCTTTTTTAGAAAAATAGAGGGTATGTGTTGAGTGTCTGTACATTATTTCACTTGTTGTTACCAACTGAATTAATTTTGTTTGCTGCTTTGAGTCCCTTTGAGAAAAAGGTGGGATATAAATAACGTAATATAACATTAACTTTAATTGTTACCTCCCCAATGCAGAAATATAACGGGTAACAAGAATGCATGTGTATGAGGCAGTGTGTATGGATTATATACTGTATATAAAAATAGCTTTGGGTCACGGTTATGTCATATAGATCTGGACGAGAGGAACTGTAGGATTTAAGTCAATTCATGGCGCGTAATTTCTTTTGCAAGTCCAAAATTTAAAAGAGTATCATTCAAGATGTCATGCCTGAGGTCATGATATTTTAATGCAGGAAATACATGCTAATCTGCAGGACTGAAATTTATGCCACAGTCATAGCCTTTGTTTTTTTCAGAAACCACCTTCCTGGGCCACTACTCCCAGACTTCCTGCCGGTGAAATACTGACTTTAGCAGAATGTGTAGCAGTGGGAACACAGCATGATGGGCCTGTTCCCTTCTTCATCTTGGAATTCCAAGAGATCGTGCTCTCTCAGATGATAAATATAGAGTGCCACCTAATCTCCCCAGTTTCGTCCACTAAATTCATTCAGGGGGCAGTATTTCTTCTCTTGTCTATACCTGATAGAGGAAATTATTTATCTCGGATATTCCCTCCCAGCTTGCTGTTGTTCAGTCTTTTGCTATGAAAGTTAATTAAATAGTATGATAGCCTTTCTCACATTGATAAGAAGCAAGCTGAGTTCCTAACGCTTAGGAGCATTCTGGTAAAAACCCTGTGGTGAGACTGTTTGACTCAGGCTTAACTACTGTATCAGAAAGATCAGTCATCTGTGGAAGAAATTAATTATTAAATTTGCAAGGAGTCCATCAGTGGTCTGTTGTTTCCAGGAGCATCTGTTAAGGCTATAGTAGCTGAAAGTGTTCAATGCTCAGTTCATCCAGTTTATTTCTTTAGTGATTTTGTATTCCAACTAGCTTGTAACTACTCGAGGTGTCTTCAGTCTGTCTTCAAGTCTAACTGTTCACACCTTTTCATTTCTATCCGTTTTATTTGTGGACTTTCCATTCTCCATTTGGAGTTTCCTGAAAGTCCACAAATAAAATAGATAGAAATGAGAAGGTTCGAGCAGTCAGACTTGAAGATGGACAGAAGGTTTAAAGTGAAAGGGTAATCACAGGTTAAAAGATGTACACTCTGTCATAAATATAAATTAAAGCAAAGCAATAATGGAAGCAGGTGGTAGTCCTTAAAGGGTAGGCCAGAAGGAAGAAGTAGATCTTAAATTGCTTCATAAACTGCAACAAGGATGATATTACTAAGTGAGGTGGTAAGACATTCCACAGTGTGGGGATTGCAGCTGAAAAGGTTCTCTTTCTGGCTTAAGCTCCTTTCAGATCAAGGAGCTGAAAGAGGCTTTGTTTCAACTTCTTCATGGGTCAGGTCCTATTTGGTCCTGAAGGTAGATTAGTGCTGACCCTTGATGTACTTTAAAGGTCATCAGAAACACCATGAATTAGATCCAAAAACTGCCTGGAGCAAGTGCAACAGTGTTGTTACACAATCATATTACAGATTACACAAGCTGCTATATTCTATTGCAGTTGTAGTTTCCAGGTCATCTTTAAGGATAATCCCAGGTAGAGTTCATTGCAGTTGTCTAGAGATGATGATAACATGAGCCACCATAATTAAGGCCTGCTCATCAAAGTAGGGGCTCAACTGGGGTACCAACTGAAGATGGACAAAGACTCCTCTGACCAAAATTGCTATTTTGGATGGATGTGGAGACATGATTTCAAGAGCAACCACATCATTAGAAAAGGAAAGGTTGCACTATAGCTCTACCTGCATTTCCAAATCTTTCAGTAACTTCTGTAGCAATGGAGGGAAGAACAGCAAGAAGAAAGGCATTGGGGGTTTATTTAATTTACTTCACCACTACGTTCTTCTTTAGCAGCACAACCCAACATTTTTAGACAGTTTATTTTTATTATTTTTGCACTGCCCGTGATGTGGTGAAGTTGACAAAAAAGACACCAAGTCTCTCTAAGGAGGGAACAAGAGCTGAGTTGTCTTGACAGAAAAGGCAAAGGCTATATGTATCATCATTGGAGCTCAAAACAAGAAAAGGTCTCTCAATTCCTCTGAGGAACAAACTGTTTTTTTCCTTCAACTAAAAGTGTAGGGAAGATTGCTAAGAAAGGGAAAGTGAGCTGCAAAAATAAAAACAAAGATTCACGTACTAGGTAACATAGGCTGGCGTGCATGACTGCCCAGAACAATGGCATAGATATGGTTGATATTCATGTTGACACTAGCGATCCTGTACGCTTCTTTGATGAGGAGATGTGGTCTAACATAGGGATGTGTGCAAGGCTTTTATGCAGCACAGTTGAAATGTTTTTATTTATTTTATTTACATTTTTATCCTGCCCTATACCTGGGGGTTTCTGGTCAGGTAACATTTAAAATCAAACATTATTAAAAGAATAACAGTATATATTAAACTGATTCCAACTGAACCTTAGACTGTTCTATGAACTCCTCTACCTATTGTATTCCTGGCCTTTCCATCCATGCTTTTTTATTGTTATGAACTGTCCTGGGACCCTTTGGTGAATGGCAGGATATAAATTATAAAGTAAAATAAACCTTCCCCCTTTTTTTCTCTGATTGTGTTATGGGCATACGCTAGACTCGAGACAGAATAGACAGGGCAACTGATAGCAACAACATAGGCCTATTTGCACTTTGGCCAGTAGTCAACAATTAGGGAACTTCTGGGGAAGAATATCTGCACTTAGAGGAGGCTGTCACAGCCTCCAAGGGTCTCCTCCCTTCCCAGAAGTTGCCTAATTGTTGATTAGGTGTAGAGAATGAAATCGTGCTCCACAAGCTTCCTAACCATTACCTGTTGTGTCCAAAAACTTACCTGGACCATTTGCTCTGCTTCCAGTCATTTGCATTTGGTGAGCAGTGAATGTGTTGTCCATGCAGGTGTGTTTGTGGTGGTGGACGTATTTGATTTCTGACCTCTGATCCCTGAGACCGCCTCTGGCTGTGGTGGGAGTGGCATCCGGTTGTAGAGTTGTGAGAGGGGCGTTAAATCAGCAATGGAGTAGTGGGCACTGCATGCTTGATCACAGCTACGTTTCATCATGCCCCCCGGCCACTGATGTGATTGGCTGCAGTATGTCCTGTGTTGAACATGCTCCTCTGCAATGGTGTCCAAGCATGTCCTGTCACATGATAATGAAGCTGATAGTGGCCGGTTATGGCAGTGAGGAGGCGGAACTTCTGGCTTCAGATGCAGCGGTGCGGGCCATTCACACTTCTGGACGGTAATAGACACTTCGGAGAAGCTTTCTTCATGGCACATGCAAATGGTTTACTTTTACCAGAAGTTTACCAGCCCTAGTACATGGCAGACTAATTAGGTCAATGCAGAAAGGCCCCGTGATTCTCCAACATGCTGATTGACTTACTTTATTGGTCTACTGGGCTTTCTGGTTTGGAGGACTGTGATCCTCCTAGCAGCCCAAGCATGGCTCAAACATGTACATGTGTGCATATGTTTTGTCTGCTGATGTACCTTGCTTGGTAGGCAGGGAAAGCAGGCCCATTGGCCTGCTAAAAAACCACATGGTTTCTGGCAGTGGCCCAGCCTGGACTGCCTGGAAGATGGGACAGGGATACATGGGAAAGAGGAGGCCGTAGATGTTTGCAGAGAAACAAAGGGGAGACGGTAGGAGCAAACACAAAGGTTAAAAACATTAGTGGTTAGGGGACTGAACTGTCAAATCCACTTATTCCATTCAGTATCAAACCATAGCCCTTCAAACCTTGCAAGATTTGAGTTGGTATTGGTTCATGGTTCTCGGCAATAATTTTTCATCCTTTGAAGAACCACAGAACAGGATATTAGAGACATTGCTTTAAAAATCATTTCAATCTGACTTTTTGTCCTTAAATATCTTCAGTAAATACAGTTATATCAATGTTTGCAAGGCTGTGTTGAATAAGTTATCTAGTAGGCACTCCACTAATATTTTGAAAGGTGTTTCAGTTGGTATCTGTTGGATCACTGGATAACGCAGTAACTGCTTGTGGGATCTGTGGCTTAAATAGATATATCTGCAAGGAAATTTAGTTTTTTTATTTTTTTCAAACGTACCTTGAATAATATGCTGGTTGAGATTAAGGATGAAAAGGTGAGGCCTCCTGGTACTTTAAATTAACTTAAGTAGGAATAACTTTTTTTAGAATAATAGAAGCAGTACATCATACAGAGCTTTATCAAAGGTGCAGCGAGATAATCCTTTCTGGGCCTGGTCACACCGTAACATGATAGTCCTTTTTAGAATGGACTGGGAACTGATCCTGTTTCTATCCTGTTCACACTGATCCAGTCCAAGGTGAGGTGATTCCTGGGGCAGTGCAGCCAGACTTCAGTCAGGACTGGGTGGGTGAGGGCATGCCAGGTAGGTGAACTTAGGTTTTCTCCTTCCCCAGGTCTGGGCCACAGAGTCCCCAAGCTTCCCCCACCTTTTGGTTGACAACGACAGGCCACTTTTTCCAGGGTGAGCCACGGTGACTTTTTTTCAGATAAAAGGGATTCAACAAAGAAAATTTATTGTTCTTTATGAAAGTTATTTAACCCATGGGCAACAGAAAATAACCTCAACCCTGTGAAGGCTTCAGTTTCTTCAAGAGGGGATTGACATGGGGCTGAAATATGTCACCATTTGAAAACAGCTGGAAGCTTTAGCTGAAAGTTAGATCTGCATTTTAGTGCATCAGGAACTTCACAACCTCATGTGGTGAGTTTTCTCAGAGGGATAAAGATTGCTTCTCCACTAATGACTCACAGGTTTCTATTTGAGAATGTCAGAGAGGTTTATTTAAATGTGTACCTATTTTAAAGGTGGAGTTCTTGGATGGAAGAGTGTTAGATTCAGCTGTGCTCTTTTTAGAAAAGTGGAAGTTCTACATTTACACTGAAGTCAGTTGTCATGTGTATAGATCTGTCTTTTATTCCCAAGGTGAATAACCTTTTCATTGGAAAAAAAGAGATTAATCTGCCTTCTTTTTGGTTTTATCTGAAGCATCATTGTTTTTAAAAAATATGCCACTCTCTTGATGTAAGGATAGCTCTTTGAATTTACACCAAGAGAGCAGCTGGTATAAGACCAAAGTACTTTTAGTGTTATTTTACATCAGGATAAATGGGGATGAAAGCAGGTGCCTCAAGTGATCAGTGCAAATTTTACAAGGTCAGCAGACTTGTTTAGTGGCTTGGGCAGCAAATGCTTCAGTTGAAGAAATTTTTATGGCTAGTATTTGGTGTATACCTTCAATATTTTCTAGACGTTACGAATTAAATTTCCAAAATTCAACTGTGGCTGCTTTTGGAAGGAAGGTTTTTCAGCAGGTGGTAGATGTTGATGCCCTGCCCCCATCCAGAGAGGCTTTGATAAACCACATTATCCTGTATTCTTCCTGCTATGTATTCTGGGAGTAAGAATGCCAGTTTTACCCAAATGTTCCTTCCTCCTGCCCTGACTTTACTGATTATTGTTCTGATGAAGCAGCAGGGAGGAAGCCTTTGTGCTAGAATCTACTAGAATCTACTAGCAGTCTGAGGGTGTTTTTCCACTGACCTCCCTTAATCCGGATCTAAGATGATCCAGATCTAAGGAATGGGTACTTCCCTTAATCCAGATATAGTAGATCTGGATTAAGCAAAGTACCCAATGCATTTCCACGGGTGGTCTAGCACCCAGTAGCAATGGGTGCTAGCTTGCTCACAGCGGAAATGCTGGAGCACCCATGTGGCGAATCCGGATCTACCCGCATGGGGCCCACCTGTCACCCAATATGTTTTGGGGGACAAGGAGTGCAATCTCCATTAGAGGCTCTGGAAATTCTTTGAAGATCCTCCGGAGCAGCTCTGGAGAATCTCTGGAGCCATCTGCCTCAATCTCCGGAGCCTTTGACAAAGGCATTGCTCTCGCATGGGGTCCTCTTCGGAGCCTGTGCTAATCTTCAAAGGCAACTTCTGAGGGACTTCACAGCCGGCTTCAGAGGGACTTCAGAAAATGTGCACAGGCTTCAGAGTTTTGAGTCTTGGGGCACACACACCCCCATGCATGCCCCCCCCCCAAGCCTCCCCTAGTCCCCATTGCCCAATAGTGCTGGAAACAGGCTCTGTTGCTTTCCCTTGCTTTCCTGAACTTGGCTTATTCCAGTATTTCCGGTTTCTAGTTGAATTTGTAGTAATTTTTATCAGTGTGCATGGCTGCTGAAGATGTTCCATCATGTCTTTTCATTGCTGACTGGTGTTTGTGGATGCATTCTGCTAGTCTTAGAGAGTAAACAAAGAGAAGGTCAACAAGGAACCTGCCCCCAGGAAGCTCATTTGAATATGTCCTCTTGCTAATTGTAATCCCTATATTGTCCTCCTCAACCCAACCCAAGTGAAAATGACATAATGTCCTCAAGAACGTGGAAGATTAACATGTCTCTGATCATCAAATGAAAAGAACTCTAAGGTAGAAACAAGGGCCTAAACACACCAACTCATGAAATAATTGTTTAGAGAACTACAATGGATCATGCCAACCCTAAACTCCAGTTTTTCCTTTCTATAAGAAATGCTTTTTGTGGATGTACTGTTTCCTCCCTCCTGAAAACTGCAACAGTACAGAGTGGGATATACAGTGGTTCTTTGTAGTCTGGTAACGTGTCATCTTTTGGAGTTCCAAAATGAAATAGAGAACAGAGTCAGACTCATTGTCCTGTGTTCCTTCTCTATATATTTGGGAAATAACTGTTCATTGTAGGAACAGTGTTATTCCATTTCTTGCCAACACTATATTAAACCGTGCTCTTTTATTCTAGGTATTATTTTTTGATATACAATGCTTCTGTTATTTACTGGAGAAATGTAAGACCATTTTTAAAACCCGGGTTTCGCCACTATCTGATTCCAAGTCTTTCTCAAATTGTACCTGCATTGAAACATCCAGTGGAAGAAGACAAAATCTGGACAGCTGAACTCATGATGTAAGCTGAATTGTTCATATGTGGTAGGGTTAATTCTGTGGCAGTTCTATCTCTATATAGTATAATATATGAAGCAAAGTAATAAAGTGCTCTCTGTAGCTTTCAAGCTGTAATAATTTTGGATAGGATTTTGCATGGTATTTATTGTATATTTTTTTTGCTTTGCAGAGAATTGCTTGAATGTTTTTTGGATGCTTCTAGGATGAGAGAAGCCACAGATTTTTCAGTTGATGCAGCACAGTTTATTAAAGAAAATGCCCCAGGAAAATATAAACAAATATTTTCACTCATGGTAACATTTGTAAACCTATTTATAATTTGTAAAGACATGTGCAAAACAAACAGCATTTTATATACTCTTGAATTTAAACCCTCATTCTAGTGCTGGCAGCATGCTGAAGAAGTTACAGATTTGAAAACCTGGTGCTTAAGTAGAGTTTATGTTATCTTACTTGCATGTAGCTTGAAACTGCCATCTTATCTAAGGCCATTCTTTATGCTTTGTTAACATCTGTGTCCTCAGCAAAACTAATTTGTTTGAATAAAGCAAGATGGTAATAGGTTCAAAAGACAAGCAATAAACTTGGGAAGGATCTGCAAAGGAAGAGGGGAAGGGCAATACCTTCTCCCCCCACCCCCAAATTAAGAGGAGCAATTGCTTCTCTTAAATCTGCAGCATGCTTTTCAATGCTGCTGGGTGCCCCTGCATTTTGAATCATAGCAAGAGAATCCCCAGCTGCATTCTTGACAGGCAGGAAAGGCTTCCTCCACCCTATTGCATGATAGGCAGTAATTCTGAGAATGAAGGCTACAGGCTTCCTCTCCCACCTTCCCTCAAGTCTAAGGAGCGAAAGTATTAATCTCCATCCTCATCCCCATGATTACAACAATCCTGCCACAGCAGGAAAGCCTCCCCTGCGCTTCTACTTGATGGCTGAGATTTGTTAACTTAGGAGGAAGGATTTCCCCCTGCCCTCAGAATCAAAGCAGGGGCTCCCAGCTTTTAATCTGAAGGTCGGGAGGGTTCACCCCTTGTGTTTGAATAAGCAGACACCACGGGGGGGGGGGGGGACATGAATTCCCTCAAGCAGCAGTGGCAAAGACAGCAGGGCTGCCACCACACAAGTGAGGAAACTGTTTGAAGAGCTCTGAAGACTCTTCAGATAGCTCTGCTGCTAAAACACCATAATGGTGTAATGGTGTTTATGGCAGCATAGCAGGGAGAGAGCATGACATCTGGGTGGAAATAGCTCTCCTTCTGCTTTGGACACACATTGAGCCATTGCTGCATATTCAGGGCGCCAGAATTGTTTTCTGTCAGTAGGAATGGCTGCTAAGTTGGTTCCTCGAGGACCTTAAAGATATCCCCTTTCCAATGCCAGTTATAGCATTATCAGCAGTCAACCAAATATCTCATTAATTACTTCTCGTCTTACAAATAATTTAATTAGCAATATGGGAAAATAATTTGCTATCCTTGAAAAGCAGAAAACATGGCAATTCGCTTCATCCACTGACATGGATGTGCCAGAGCAGCACCTGAAAAAGACACCTTATTCTAAGTAATACTTTTGTCTTTTTTAAAAAAAGAATAACTTACAAAACAAAAAAGTAGAAATCTGCCACATGCATGACTTTTTGTAAGTGAATGCCGCAGAAATGATTTGAAGGATCAGCTGTAATCAACCACTGTCTTTAGATTAAACCCTGCTAATCACCATTCTGAATATTCAAATCTACGTTTTTAAATTTGGCGTATTTTGTCTATCATTTCTATGAGTTAATCAGGAATGGCATTGGTTTTATTAAAATTGTAGGAAATTACTGTAAAGAATTTGAAGTTTTGGGGCTTGTTTAATAGGCAAGTGAAATGTTCCTATACTCTGAAATAGGAATATATCATCATTGTTTCTAGGTACGTCACAATCTAGTGGACATTTCAGAAATAGAAGATGAACTTGAAAGCTCTTCCAGTCTGTCCATTGTTTATAAAATTCAGACAATCAATTTGTAAGTATTGACTACTATCAGCAGATAAAGATGTCGGAATTTTAGGCGATATTTATTTATAGCATTATCCCAATGTTCAGCCCAAAAGGTTCTCAGAAGTTACAAAACAGAAATAGGATAAGGCACTGTCTACCTTTACACTTTGAATCTAAGGCCCTTTCTGCATTGGACTGCTAGACCTGCCCAATATAACCCATGGAATGCTTTATCTGCATGGCACCCCAACAGACTAGTATGTTCACACCGGACTGCATGGTTTCAGCTGAAACCTTTACTTGATTAAAATGTATATTTCTTGCCAGAATCAGATGTAAAGAAAAATGTATGAGGTGATGTTTGTAATTTGTTTTTCAGTAAACACATTCGGTTGTCTTCCTTGTTTCAGAAGGAAAAAAACCAAAATGTTAACTGCTGGCTAGATATTTAAATATATTTCTAAAGTAAATCACCTATAAAATTTCAGGCAGTTAGATAAAAATGAGATTCCACAAGATGCTGCTGCAGATTTGACAGAAATATATGAACTTTTGAAAGCATCTAAGAGGAAAATAAACCGTAATGAAAGGTAAGTTCAATTAAATTATCAGCATGCATTACTTATAGGTGCATCCATGCCAAGAAAGCTATAACAAAATAAAATTATCCTTTCTGAATTGTAGATAGGTTATGCATAATCTCCCCTAATGCAAGTGAAATTGTTAGTCTGGTGCCTTACCTAGCTTTCTTGGTGGTCTGGCCGGGACTTGTATCATGAGTATTCTTCGCTTGCTTCACCCTAATATATCTGTAGGTGCTGCTGTATAGCAGTATAAAAAGAGATCATCTCCATCTATATCAGCAGTTCTCAACCTTAACAACCCCTTAATGGAGTTCCTCATGTTGTGGAGACCCCCAACCACGGGGACGGAGCAGCTGGGAAGGACGGCGGGAGACTCGTCGCAACCCCTCTGAAAGAGTAGTTCGACCCCCAAAGGGGTCCCGACCCCCAGGTTGAGAACCACTGATCTATATCCTAGATCCCTTCAGGTTGCTTTGGGTGTTTTACTCCCAAAGGAGCCTTATCTTTTCAGCTGGAAAGTGCTTTTTTGAGTATTTGCTTATTTTTTCTCTACTTGGGGTTTAACTCATTGTCCTTCCTCTTTAGAGGTGGTGACTTTGGAGATTAGCCGCTTGCTGCCACTGTGGGACTGCACAGCTGTGTCTGGACTGTAGCCATTTTTCTAAGACTTGAGTGGTGAGGAGACATTTTTGCACTCTCCACCTGGCAACGGGCTGCCATTTCAGATGGGAAAAGTGGGGCTGCTCTTGGATTAGCTCCAACCAGCCATCTCCTGCCTCCATTTACCTTCTCCCCAGCTCAGCAGTGAGAGCTATGGGCATGTTTTTCCATGGAGCCAGTAGCATGAGGAGACAACGTAGCATGATTCACATGCCTCTTCTGCAGGGCTGCCTTTCTTGGCTTTGTGGCTATTACCTTTAGTTTTGAGTGTGCTGAAAACTTCCAATCATCAGTCACTGTCTTCTCTGGTGAGCGGTTGTTTGCTGTGGGACAGCCATTTTTGCCTCTCATTGGTTGATGTTAGCTCTAGCTGGAGCTGCTGTTTGCCATGTGCTGTTGTTGTTTTTCCTCCAGTGACAGCCATTACTGGTTGGCCTGTTCCGATGGTTTTTCCCTTCCTGACTGCTCCTCCAGCCCCTAGGGAGACTGTCAGTTCATTTGCTTTTCACATGTGTGCCTAGGATGTATATCCCCTCTGGGAAAAAAACAAAACAAAAAACAGGAGAAAGGGAGTAGGATTACCAATTGCAGCAGACCCTTCAAGTCCATGCCAGTTTGGGTCTGTGTGCATTTTCCACACAGGGAAATGGAGTCCCTTGGGAAAGCCCCTCAAAAACTGGGGTTAGGATCTGATCCTTCAGAAGCAAAGTTAATGGGCTTCTTCTGTACAGCTATGAGGTCATGAGTTTTGGTTCTAACTAAAAAGAGAACAGGAAAGAGATCCAGATCTTCTACTTTCTGCAAGCATCGTAAGAACAGTAAAAAACGCAAAGGTAAATGAGGATCAAATTGATGGATGACAGAACTGGAAAAGGAACAAGGCAGAGAAATTGTGGCTGCTTTCTCTCGTTCTGAACTGAAATATGTAAAGAACTGAAAAGCAGGCCCAGTAAACTGTGGCCCTCCACTAGGATGTTTATGTCTCCCCAAAAATATAAGTGCTCAAGTTCCTCCTGTGTTCTTACTGGCTACTAGAATGCATGCTCAAGTAAACAATACAAGCTGCTATGTAATTTCACTGCTAGATCTAATTTCTGTTCTTTCAGAATTTCCTTGCTCTTTGAATTAGCCCGACTATCTTTGAAATTACATCATATACCTATTGCAAATTCATGCATAACTGATCTGAAGAACTGCAAGATTAGAGTGAGTATTTAAAAAGTTGTTTCATTTTTAATGTAAAATGATTTCTTCTGTTCTTAACCTTAAACAAGCATGAAGTAATGTTCTAAACAAACATAAGCCAGTTTCAGTGTTGCTTGCATAACATTTAAGTTAAAAATACCAAATACAAATACGAGGGGGAGGCTATTATTGAAAAATAACTAGTGAAAGTTCAAATTCATGGAATATCTAATAATCAGAAAATTGTACATTCTGCATTGATACTAAGTAACAAAAGAAGAATACAGATCAGACAGTCAGCACTTTATGTATTTGCCTCATGGAATTTTGTTTGAAAATTTGAAACAATGAAGTGTTACCAATATGCAAAGATAGAAGACATCAAGAGGCAAATACTTTTTAATGGCTTTGTTTTTTATATTTATGTATTATCCTTCTAATGAACAACAGTATATATATATTGTAAATAATAACACCAGTTTTGAAGGAATTGCATTGATTTCAAGGTGGTAGCAATCATTTGGAAGTTCAAAATTCCTAGCAATATAGATATTTGGTTCAATTCCTTATCTCAGATGATTATGTCTGCAGGTCAGCTGGGATTCTCCTTAATATTATTTCTGGAGGGTTCCTCATGCAGAACTATTCATGCAGAAACTTTCTAAGTTCCTGTGCCGTGACTGCAGTATCTTTCCCCATAAGATAAATCAGTGTTAATAGTAGCCATTTTTGTGTCTGACCAAATGAAGTTTCTGGTTGTTTCCCAATATTAATTCTAATTGTTTGGGTTTAATCCGCAGAAGTTTAAGTTTTGGATTATCTTGTTGTAATGGTGATTATGGTTGTGACAGTCCTGTTGCCTTATCAGGGTTTTTAATTGTTTTTGTAAGTAGCTGAGAGATAATTGTGTGATAACTTCACAAACTTCTTTGGCTCTTTCTTCACTTTCCTTTAGTTTTCAAACTGTCCCAAGGCCCTGCTGTTCTCACACTAGTGGCAACAAGCAGAAACTCTTTCTCCTAGTAGCATAGTCTGTACACATTCCACTAGACACCTATTCACACTTAGGCCTCTGGTATGCAATTAGGATAGCTCTGGTACAGAGTATCTGTACCAGAGCAGAGCTGTCCTTATTGCATACCAGAGGCGTAAGTGTGACTAGGCCTTAAGCTGTGGACTGGGATAAGAACCAGAATGATACCATATCCTGATCCAATCATGGACTTTTAAAATAGAAATCCACAAGTAAGCCTGTCTTTCTATTCCAGACTACAAAGCATGCCTCCATAGTCTAGAATGCAATGGGGGGAGGCTTTTCAGCCTTGCACAAGGAAGTGTTGCTGGCACTGGAACTGGAGTTAGTGCAGATCAAAAAGGGCCTGACTGGGAACCCGTGAAGGCTGCGTATTGGTACTGAAAATTGGACTCAGCATTTGGGGCTGGTGGCCAGGACTGGGATGGCATGGGCCATCAAAAATGTAGATGGCTGTTAACCCTCACTAGATCAAGTCTGGCCCTGCATAGGCCACACTACATATCACAGGCCAGTATACTTCACAGTGTGGAAATTGCCTTTGTTATTTTAGCTGCAGCAGAATGACATAGCTACCTTTATTTCGCTTGTGGCATTCTCTGGCCACAGACATGACTATGGAACATTATAATGATATATTATTGTAGATCAGTGATGGTGAACCTTTTGAGCTTGGTGTGTAAAAATTCACAAGAAAACCTAGCTTAACTCAGGTGCTGTGTCACATCTAGTAATATCCATAATTTTGTGATATTTGTGGCTCTAGTAAAAAAGTTATATTTTTGATATATGTATTTTATTAAATGCAAAAACAAACAATTCTTTACATTAATGAGTTTTGTTGCTAAATCTTCAATTGAAAGTTGGTATTTTGTACACTTCAAGAACAAGCAAGCACTACATGCCCAGGTGCCAGGATGGCCATGTGTGTCACCCGAAAGGGCTTGGCGTGTCACTTGTGACACGCGTGTCATAGGTTGGCCATCACCGTTGTAGATGGATAGCAGGCTCTGAACGTTTGCTCAGTGCAGATGCAGAGGAATTGATCATATTTCTTTCACATTCCACAGAAGAGGCTTTTCAACTGTATTGGGAACTGGATTTTAAAAAATGTATACAAATTAATTATACAGTTTTTCCACATACCATCAAAAGACCAAAATGTATTTAAATAACTATTAGAGGTTCCAATCACGGGAAACAAATAAAAGTATTTAGGATTCTAGGTGACTAGGAATCTAATTACAAACCAGTCTGGGTTACAATTAAATCTATAAGTAGGAAGTATATACATAAGCAGCTTATTCTCAGGGAAAATAGCAACAGTTAAAATGGTTGTTCTTCCTAAACTTATAATTTGGTTTATCACTTTACCCTTTTTGATTACATTTGGTATTTTCAATCAGCGCCAACAAACTGTATTTTCCCCAGCTTTCTTTAATAGCTAGGATATTTCTGATATCTATTGCTATTAGGAGGTTTGTCAGCTGAGTTGTGGGAATGATTACATCTCTTCAGCAATTCTATATAGCAAACAATATTTCTTTCTTAAATGTATTTTCCTTATTATGTTTTTTCAACTCAAAAAACTCATCTAAAATTCTAAAAACAATTAAATAATAATAATTTGTAATAATTGTGGGTGTGTGATTAGGATCCTGGGAAAGAAATTGAATTGGACTGCTTGGAATGTGACCATGAAGTCAAGAAGCTTGGGCCTAAAATTGAAACTTACGCTAAAAGTGTTGTTGAGGTTTGTATTCAAAAACATCTGTACAGTCTCCTTTGGAACTTTTTTCTCACTTTCTGTGTAACTGTTCATGTGTGTGTGTTTTTTTATCCTGAAGCAAAAAATGAAATTGCAGAGTAAGAAAATTAACTGAAGAGAATTTACAGAGAAATATTCTATGGGTCAAGAGTTAACAGCTTGTAATAGATCATCACCAACTATTCATAGAAAAATGTAAAATCTGAAAAGGGAAATAATTAAGGGTGTTTTTCCACTGGAGCCCTTAGATCTGGATCTAAAAAGATCCGGATCTAAGAAATGGGTACATTTCTTAATCCGGATCTAGTAGATCCAGATTAAGGGAAGCACCCAATGTGTTTCCACAGGAGGTGTAGCACCCATTAGGAATGGGTGCTAACACCTCTGCTGTGGAAACAGCTTTGCACCCACCTGGGGAATCTGGATCAACCCACAAGGGGTCGGTCCATTACCCCAGGTGTTTTGGGGGGCGGGGGGGGCAGTCTTCAAAGCAACTTCGAAGTGATTTCGAAGTGACTTCGAAGTCAGCTTCGAAGTCCCTTTGAAGCATGAGCTCAACTCATGGCATTGGAAACAATCGGGTCCCAAATGGGTGCCGTAGTGGAAATGGGGTCATCCAGCTCACAACCAAATGGGTCCTAAACGGGTGCAAAAATGGGTACTTTTGACAGTGGAAAAGCACCCTAAGTGTTAATGGCAGTCAGTATAGTAGCCTACTCAAGTTGCCTGATAACCAGCTGGAGTAGGGCTAGGAAACGTTTTGTTAATGCCATCTATATATTTTTATTCGTTTAGGCTCAACTGAAAATAATACAGAAATTTGAACTATTTTTGAACCGAGCAATTCGGCTGAAGGATGCTAATGTCATTCAGGCAGTATGTGTTACCCAGTGGAATATCTGTCTACCATTGCTACAACATAATTTACAACAACATGTACGAAAACCACTACTCGCTATTGCTGAAATTCTAGAGAAAATTGACAGGTAAACTGGTACTTAATTCATTGATATATTTGTCATAATAACTTTTGGGAGAACCCATAATTAGGAGCTACCTTATATGCAATTATCAAATCACATACTGACAGTGTGAGATTTTTGTAGCCTTTTAGCAGTTTTTTTTTAATTAAAACATTGGTGTACTACTTCTTTTTAAGAAAATCTCAAAGCTGTTGTTCTGAGCCAGATGCCTGGATCACCTTTACAGCAACACTGAGTTTTACCACAGTAGTGCTATTGCTAACCTGTTGCTTTCCAGAATGCCAACCTGTGTTTGTGACTATGGTAACACTTGGGATGTAGAGTTGTGGGCACAAAACACTACTATTGCTTGTCTTGGTACTAAGCTATCCCTCTGATAGTCTGCTGTTTAACGGGAATGAGCTTTTTTCTTTCCAGAAGGGAAGGGAAGAAAATTGATCTTACTGAACAGCTGATAAGAGTGACTTTAGATTTGGGGAACTTGCTCACCAGAAACCAGATTGCTGGGGCATCCTTCATTCACCACTCTCTTTTGCCCAGCCCCTCTTTTCATGCCAGAATATGCAGTGCATTTTGATTCTGTCAGGTTTCTAAGAAAACTAGCTTAACTAAAAGTAAATACAGTAGGTGATTGTTTATCTACAAGTGACTTACAAACAACAACAATGAATACATTTTATAAAAGTACATAATTACAATGTGGTCATGTTTTTAGCATGTTGATTTTATTACGTTGTCAAGTCCATATGGAAATTGCCCGTATTGAAGAACAGGCTGACAGAATAGAGGTTGCTATGGAACATTTGCAGAAGGCAATCTATCTTGATAACCATGGGCAATACCATGAATATCTTAAAATGGCTTTTCATCGGCTGAACTTAAACACAATATTATATAAGTCATTGGAACGGCTGGAGGACCAAGCAAGCTTGATGATTGAACAGGTAATAATTGGAGACAAGTTATTAGATTATTAGAGGTGAAATAAAGAGTGTTTCCAGACTTCTGCTTCCCTGCGCAGGTGCTTTAGCATCCCTGCACAGGGGATTCTGGCCTGCCAGATTGGTGGATCAGTGTCTCTGCAGATCAGCTTCTTGTCTGCCAGACGAGAAGCTCCGTTGCCAGCAGTGGCAGCAGAGCAGTCAAAGGTACGTTCGCTTTTAAAAGACGCTGAGAAATCAGAGGTGTGGCAAGGCACAGATGTGACCCAACCTATCCCTGTCCCCAGGAAGGGCTGTAATTAACAGACAAGCTTGAGTCAGAGGTAGGCATTCCTTGATATCACTGCCATCTAAACCTCTGGTGACAGCACTGAGTCCAAGCTATGTACCTGTTCCTTCTGTATTACAACCCTCTCAAAAACAATGTCTACTCACTTCATGGACTTGAAAACTGCTGACATACAGGTTGCTTCCAGACATGCTCCTTGTTGTTACGGGATGTTGCAGTGGCTTCCAGTTCACCAGACTGGTGTATCAGAAGCTTTAACAGGCTCTGCATAGTGCCTTCCCATCCACCTGATGAGAAGCTCTATTGCCAGGAGTGGCAACAGAGAATTCAAAGGTAAATTTGCATTTAAAAGGTGCTGATAAATCAGCATCTTTTTAATGCACATGGAGCAGGGTGGAATCCTGCAGGCAGCAGAAGTCCCGTCACAGCTTCCATCCCTGTCTGGAGGCACCCACAGTACCTCCCTCTTGTCTGCATTGAACTTCAATTTACTGGTTTGCATCCAGCTTATTACTACCTCTAGCCAATGGTCAAACTTGAACTTCATCTCTTGATTCAGATGGAGTGGAGAGATGGAGCTGAATGACATCAAATAACTGATGGCACTTCAGATCACCTCATGTAGCTTCTCCCAGTAGCTTCATGTAGATAGGGGACTCTACAGGTTAACTCCTGGGGAGATATGAATTAAATCCCCCATGACAACTTTGTGGTATTGTCCTAAGAGATGGGGACAAAACTATTACAATACACTGCATCCAATTCCCAGTCCTTATAATCTTTCCAGAACAATATCATGGTCAATGGTGTCAAAAGCCACTCAAAGATCAAGGAGAGCCAGCAGGATAGCACTGCCCCTGTCCCTGGCCTGGTAAAGGTTGTTAAATAGGTTACCTCCATCCACAACAGCTCTGTCAGAAGAGTCCTATGAAAGGCTGCATGTTAGTTGAACAAAACAGAAACATGGAATGGGAGAAAAACTATGAAGGAGGGAGTAGGCGGAGGAGCTATTGCAATATTTTACTGCCACTCCCATTTGTGTAGTAACAATTCCATTGCTTTCAATAGGCTAAAAAAGGAACAGCCAAAGACAGTGTGAGAAAGAAACGATCGCTGTTGGTGAATGCCGGACTTGCATTAGCTCCTGAAGCATTTCAGATTGTCCTTGATAGTGAAAATGAAGCTAAAGGTATTTTTTCTGTCTTGGCAAAACTGAGAAATGAGGGTTACCAAATTTTTTGCTAAGCAGGTGGATGTCATTAGAAGCCTATGAGTAGTTTCTCCTTGGTCAAAGAATAGATGGTTGTGGATGATAACAGGTTACCTACATCCATTTCAGTCAAGACAAGACCTTTTGCACTTGTGTGATCTATAATAGAAGGACAGGAAAAGAATTGAGACTTTAACGGTCAGGGAGAGAAAGGAGCCAAATAAGGAAGTTTGCTTGGGAAAGTAATGCCACATGAATGAAGGAAAGCAAGACAAGGAATGGAGACAAGGAATCAATGGTCTAAAGAGCAATTTTTACTGCAGAAGTTCCCTTGGATTGTCTAGTGGTTGCCTTGTGATCTCGGAATCCCCAACCATGGAGCCACATTATCTCCTTGTACAATTGCCAAAGGAGAAATTGCACTTCTCCCCACTACAGTTTAGCTAAGAGATTAAATTGCATTGCCAAAATGGGTCCACAAGCGCACCTGAGCCTGGGAACTTTTTTCGTTGGGGGGGGGGGTCACCCCTCTGTTGCCTGGCAAGCTGGCACAGTTGGATATCCCACCAGTAAGCTACAGAGAATTTCAGTGTCTAGTGATCAGCAAACCCAGAAGTGACTTTGGAGATTAGGTGATTTCCAGATCCAGCTCAGGGTGCTGTCCTGGGACGGCCTTCCAAATGCACAAGACTTATCCCAGGACTGTGGAGCTGTTCCTGCCACTGGAGTGGCTCCAGGCTAGGCCCATCTAATTAGGCAAGCATGGAAACTGCCTTATAGAAAGTTGTATAGTACAACGCTTTATGCCCTTTAAAATAACAGGAATATATTGATGCTGTAGCAAACAAACTGTTAGCGTAGCCATTAATCAGTAATGACTTCAGTGTTGCTGTTTGATCTTTATATTTAGTACTCAGTAAGCCATTACAATATTAAATAGGTTTAAGTAAAATGTTAATATTCTTCAGTTTAATTTAACTAAATTTCATATTTCATTGCAACTAATAAATATATCACATTTGAGATTGTTTGTTTTTAGTTAAAAAAAAAAACACTAAAGGCCTGAAAAAGCCCTGTTATTTGGCTTGCTGTGGTGTTCCTATACTGTTCTTAAATTGTTCTCAGTAAGTAACAAAAGGAGCAGAGATAACAGAAATCAACATATGGCCACAATATGTTTTAACTTCTTTAAATTATTGAAATGTTCTTAAAGAAAACATTGCTGGAACATTTGCTAGAACAGATTTCGTTCTATGTCATTACCTCACAACCTATTCACTTCCAAAGTATTGATATTCAAGTTGATGTGGAAAGCAGTGCCCAGCCATAACTTTTTATAGGATTTGCAACAATCCAAATATGAGATTTTTTTTATTATCACTGGAAGAGTCCAATGTATAGGTAGGTGCCTGTTCTTAAAGAAGATTAATTCTGACTAATCATAAAACAGTGAAGAAGAGCTGAAATTATGAAAAGTGCAAAATACTTTTCAAAATATATCCATTTTTTATTAAATTGTTATTCAGTCCTGTAAATTCACACAACGAGAGCAGCTATATTTTCAGTACTACTATATACTAAACATATAATATATACAATATGGTTATACAAGCAATGACAAACAGTGTAGACAGATGTAACAGCCATGTGTTTCCTGTATGTGAATTCTAACTCTGTAGGACTTTATTCAAAGAAGATTAGTTTATGGTGGAGTGGAAGGATTTAGTGGGTCTGTTAGTCTCATTGTTGATGTACAAATGGATCCATTTTAAAATAAATTCTTAACTTTTATATTTCGGCTAAATGTTATCCAGTGCTTTGCCTCACTGTGTTATCTAGTTTGGTGATAACAAAAACAATGGCTGTCTTGTCCTTACACTGTTAAACTAATCCATGTTTGACATACTGTATCTATACTGCTAGAGTCATTTTCCACCTGGGGGCTTAAGTCGTTCTACAGTTGGGTCTTGTTTTTGTCAATGTATGTTTCTTTCTCTGTTAGATATTTTGGGGCTTGTATACAATTTCCCCCTCTTTTTCAACTGCCTTTCATTATCCTAAAGACACTGCATTATCAGCATCAATAGAAAGCCAGTATTAGTGTCGTATTAGCATATATTATTCAGGGAAGATGTTTTACAAAAACGTTATCTCTTAGGCAAACAATTTATATAATGTTAGATGTCTAGAAAATGCTTTGTGTATTTCTTGAGTCCCATCTAACTGATTTGCTGCTGGTAAATCAGATAGCTTCAATAACATTATATATTTTACAGTTCTTAGAATTATTCTAGCGAACTTCTTTTGAAATTTCCATGAAAGTAATATTATGAATGTAACAACATTTTCTTCCTGTTTAGTTGCTTCAAGCAAAACTAAGGGTCTAATTAGCTATCTCTGTGCAAAAGCACAACATCACACTAGAAATGTGGAGAAAGCAGATGGACATTTGAAGAGAATAGGACATGAAAATGAGAAAGAGAGGTAATAATTGAAGAACAAGCATTAAAAAAGTTCGGATCTGTATTTTAAGAGCCATATTACTCCAAAGGGAACTATCATATGCCTCTAGAAGTATTGAGTTTTTTAATATTAGCATCTAAAAAACACACTCTTTTGGTGAAGAATCTCAGCACATCAGTTAATTTTATGCTCATACTTATTACTATTTATTTAAAATATTTATATATTACTTCTCATTAAAATATAATCTCAGAGCAGTATACAAAGAATAAAAACAGCTAAAATCATAATAGTTACATAAAAATTGAGGATAGGGGAGCCAACCAAGCAAACTGTCACGACTCCCAACAGTCCAGCCAGTGCCTGCCCTCCTGAGAGTAGCTGGGCACCAGTAGGATGTTGGGCTTGTGCAATAGGCTGAGGGAGTACTACGGTTCTTAAAGCAATAATCTGGTAGCAAGCGTTTAAACTGTAAACCAAAACAGGTTTATCGTTACAAACAACCAACGAGCAAATAATAAAGAGGAATATAAAGTTCAAGTATTTGCCAGTTTAAATTCAAAAGTCTCTTGAAGTTACAAGCCTCCTATGTTAACAGCTTTCCTAGTCCAAAGGAAAATAGTTTGCCTTTTAAAACCCAAGCCTCTCTACTTCTCTCCCTGACTAGCTCTGCCTCAGTTCAAGCCTAGTGAGTGTGCTACAACGTTGCCCTGGGTGATCACAAGGCCCAGTCTGTCCTTGCTTGACCGAACACCCAGCCCTGGTCAGTTCTTGGCAAAGTGTCCCTCAGAGCAAGACCCCCCACGGTCAGTCTCCTTCACCACTTGCCCCCAACAAAAGACCCTTCTAATCAGTTCCCCCCAGAGAAAAGACACAGACAGCTATGGTCCCTGCTTGTTATACCAAGCAGATCCTAGCCTCCTGATTGGCTGTTACCACTAGCAACTGCGAGAAACTCCTTCTTCTTGTCAATCAAGCCTCCAGGTCCCTGGGCAGGTTTTCCCTCCAATTTGTCAGCAGCCAATCAATGCAAAAGGGCTTGGGCAATGTTTCCAGCCCTGGGTGGCATACATCCAAGATTTATTCAAGAAATCAATATTGAAACTGAATACCTTTTTAACAAAAATATACAATTTGTCACTAAGTTAAGATGCTATAGCTGAGAATTGGAAGATGGCCAATGGCCAGGCAAATTATAGTCCTTGTGACTTAATATCCATCCCAGGAAAGATCATGAGAACTGTCATTAAAGCAATTAGATATACTGAAACACAGGATTTGCTCAAGGATGGACAACGAAAGCAAGTCCTACCTAACATTTTAAAGTTTTTTGAGAGCAATAACAAGCAGTTTGATACAGATGATCTCTTGGACGCTGTGAACTTAGACTTTCATAAAGCTTTTGATAAAGATCTCCACCAAATACCTCCCTTGATATTAAAGGGCAGGCTTTTTTATTGATAAGCGTCTGCTTAAGGAACAGAAAGCAGAGGATAGACTTAAATGGACACTGTCTTATGAGGAAAGGCTGAAATGTCTGGGGATTTTTAGCTTGGAAAGGAAGCGAGAGGAAACTTGTTACAGGTTTTTAAAATTAGTCACATTGTGGACAGAGTAGATCCCCCCCTCTTGCACTCACACGCATTCCCCAGATATTAGATTTCATGGGTCTCTCAATGAAACCAAATAATCAAAGTGTCAGGATTCACAGAAGAAAATATTTTTCAAGTAGCATGCTACTTCAAGACGACTTCAGAAGTGTGAACTAATTTAAGGAAGACAGGGATTTCCTGCATGTATAGCAAATTCAAATGTATAGCAAGTACGCATATTCATCTGAGCTGTTGCCCTTCCTTAAAAAGCATTCAATGCATTCTTTTATGTACTGGTTATTGATTTTTTTAAAAAAGTATAACTGGATTTTCCTTTGAAATTTTTCACTGATGAAGAATCAGGTTGTGGTCAGAAATAGCAAAAACTGCACGAAAACAAAGTGTGTGGGATGTGTGCCGGGCTGCTTGTAGATTCTGCCTCCTCTATGATGACAGTCAAACAAAGACATCAAAACGCAAAAAGCGTAAGTCAACATCTTTTATGTTTCATTTTATAATAGCAGGCATTGAACTCCGAGGTAAAGCATCTTTTCCTTTGTAGAAAATACAAATAACTTTCTTTCTTTCTTTCTTTCTTTCTTTGAAGAGTGAAAATCTGTTTTTTGCTTGTGCATAAGGGAGGAGAAAAAGAATTGTGTTCAGTAAGGGAGGAAGGGGCTGCATTTGCATGTCACACTACATCAGACTTCCTTTTTAATTTGGTAGATCTGATCAGCCACTTCCAGCACCTTCTTCTTGTCCTTGACTATCAGATACTTATGGGAAATGATAAGAAAAAGAAAAGTTGGCTTTTCTGTCCTGCTTTTCTCACCCATTTACAGGGACTCAAAGCGGCTGACAAAGCTTTCTGTTCTTCTCCCCACAAAAGACACCCTGTGAGGTAGGTGGGACTGTGAGAGCTCGGAGAAGTCATTTTGAAGTCATTTCGAAGTCACTTCGAAGTCTGTGCAAAATAGCTCCTTTGAAGTCTGTGCTGATCTTCGAAGTGACTTCGGAGTCACTTCAGAGTCACTTCGAAGTTCACTCTGAAGATCAGCACAGACTTCAAAGCCGCTCCGCAGCTATTTTGCACAGACTTCGAAGTGACTTCGAAATGCCTTTGAAATGACTTAGCTTAGGTTTAGGGGCTCCCCCCCCTCATGGGTTCCCCCTCCCCCTAGCCTCCTCTAGACCCCATTGCCACACAAGCATGGAAACAGGCTCCCTTTAATCTGGATTTTCTGCCTGAAGACCCCACAGAAAATCCAGATTAAAGGCCAGAAAGTACCCATTTGATCCTGATTTCCCCAGCGGCAGTGGAAACAATCGGGTCCCAAATGGGTGCCATGATGGAAATGGGATCATCCGGCTCACACCCAAATGGGTCCTTAATGGGTGCAAAAATGGGTACTTTCTGACAGTGGAAAAACACCCAAAGAGTTTGCATAAGCTCTTGTCTTCCTTAAAAGAAAATTAACATATTGATCCTTACTTTTCTTTTAGTATTCAAGAAGAAAACTAGTACGCTTATGATAGAAGATGAACAAGACACAACCTCCTTAAGTGTACAGAGGGAATCACCTTCACCAACTAAATTCTTTTCTTTGGAAAAAGACCTACACCGAACATTAGCAGAAGTACGATTCATTAATGCAGAGGTTAGTAAATTTTACTGCTTTTAAAATATTTTTCGTTTTCTTTGCTCTGTCTGTATACATGATCCAGATAAAACACACATCTCCATTTATGCTAATTGGTCCACCTGCCTGCTGACTGACAGGAGAAAGAGCCATAACACTTCCGACTAATGTGCTCATGTTCTTTATCTCTTATGAGTTCTAAAGCCTTTTCACACTTAGGCTGGTAGTGAATAATTAGGGAGCTTCTGGGGAAGGGCATCTGCACTTGGAGGAGGCTGCTACAGCCTCCAAGCCCCCCCTGCCTGCCCAGAAAATCCCTAATTATTCACTAGATTTGGAGCATTTTTTGTGCTCCACACCTTTACTAACCTTACTCAGAGACTTGCTAGAAGCGTCAAGTGGTGAGCATCTGCACCTGTTCTGGTGCTCCAGGGTTTTCTGAGGTGCCAGGCAAGCGCGCTGACACCTGGGATGACCGTAGATGCAACTGCGACGGCATGTACGCAGAGCATCAGCGTCGTCACGGTGATGGCGCTGATGCATGTGCAGTCACAGAGGGTACTGTAACCAGAATGGAGATGCCCTGAAGAGGACCAGCTCCAGGATAGATCACAGGTGAGTGACTGATCATGCAGAGTGTGGGCTATACTTATCTGGCACTCACAACTGTGAGTGCTAGTTAATGTTGGGTGATTACACTCCTTTCTCGTCCAGTGGACAGGAAGGGAAGTGTGATATCACCCCTAGAATCCACATAATAAAACATTATTTGCCAGGTAGTCTGTGATGGTAGCCAAACATATATCTTACCAGCGCAGTAGGTAAGGCTATGTCTCCACTTTTCTCCTAGGTACCCTTGGGATGGTTTTGGATTTCACATCATTTTCAGTGGCATTACATGCTTGCCAAAGAGCAGTACACCTGACTGAGGTGCCTAGGACAGGGGGTGCAAAATTGCATTCTTGTGAGAAGCACCTGTTCACCATTTTATTAGGCATCCATACTGAGGAATGTAGATATATGGAGGCACCTGGCAGTGCAGGGAGATGGCATTCCTGCACCTTGCACAAACATCTGACTAAGCTAAATTTCTCCCAGTATGAAATACAATGAAATTACTTCTCTGGAGAAATCTTATTCTTACAGCTTGCAAGTTTCAGGGCTTGTGAGTAGAAAACTGTAGCTGAAATCAACAGTAGTTACTGCTCCATGTCATATTGAATGAAAGATCTTTTTTTTTCCCTACATCACAACATGAAAAAGAGGAAGCCATATGAGCTCTAGAAATCTTTTGGTTTGCACAATGTCTACTGTGGTGACCAGCAAACCAGAAGTGATGGCTAGTGGAGAGGGGTGGGACATTTATTGGTGTGTTTATTGCACAGCACCATGAAGGATCAGGAACTGGTTTGGAGGGGGGGAAAGAGAGTAATCAAAGATGCTGCTCAGGTCTGTGCAAAACTGCCCTGC
Organism: Aspidoscelis tigris stejnegeri; assembly: GCA_023333525.1. Taxonomy (NCBI): domain Eukaryota; kingdom Metazoa; phylum Chordata; class Lepidosauria; order Squamata; family Teiidae; genus Aspidoscelis; species Aspidoscelis tigris. Next base: position 79,557,048 of record JALMGA010000002.1, on the reverse strand, counting down.
CACTACAGTTCCTGTATCCGTTGCTGGCTTTAAACAGATTATAGTTCTGCATTAAGTCAGAACTCTGGTATATTTAAACTAGTTAGGTCGTGTTCCCATATAAGAAATAATCTGAATCCAGTCTGTTTTCAGGATTGTCCAATCCCATTTAAATTTTTATTCCCAGACTTTATGAGGACTATATCACTAAAATCCACAGGAAAAAAGTCCTTGGAAACACAGGTCTCAGTCCCATTTTGGTGTCTAGCTCGCTTTTTTCCCCTTAGGAATGACACCAGACTATTCCACCCCATATCCTTCTGGCCAGTGCCTGTTGCCACTGTTGACGTAGCATTAGATGGGTGGGATTTCACACTTGAGAAGGTCTGCCCCGTGCCCTTGCCAGCCCTGCCATGCTAGAGTTCCGGAGATCAAAAAAGGTATTGAATCTTTGAACATAGATTTACCCTTTTTGTGAATGCCACTGTAATTATGAGAGATACATTACATTGTAACAGCTAACAATCACAGAGGGAATCTTTTTGTAGCCCCAAGCCGGGCTCAGTCCTGAGCAGCTCATTCGAATCAAAGAAGAAGGAAGGGAAAATCCCCTCTTACCTCTTTGAACCGGTGCAGGAAACAGAATGTCCTTGCAGTCTCTGTCCCACTATTCAGTCACCTTAATGGGATTCAGAGATTGTGAGCTGGGGTGGGGAGGGTCACTAAAACTCATTTCCCTCAGAAGTCCAGATCGGGCGCTGTGGGGTTTTTCTTCCAAAAGATGACAAAAGAAGGAAAAAGCAACTTTCACCTCCAGGAAGCCACAAGGACTCTCAGCTGCCTGGTAAAACCCTTCATCTGCAAATCCCCTCTCGGAGCATAGAGTGAGGAAATCAATAAATCAGAACTTTTGGAGAGCGGAAGAAATCAAGCAGGAAGAGCTCTGTTTATGCTGCTGCTACGGAAAAAGGTGGCAAAACCTGTGCCTGTCAGGGAGAAGAGTGCGAGGGTCAAAGGACAAGGGGTGGTGATAAAAAGATCCTGTTTCACCATGCTGGGATTTGAACGGTTTGAATGGGAACTGCAGTATTCAAATTGAGCCTGTGTTATCGTTAAGCAAATGGGAACAGCCAGAATGCTCACTCGGTTCTGAATATGGATTAAAATTGTCCAATACGGTTTAAAATAGTCAAGTGGGAATGCGGCCTTAGAGAGAAAAGGAAATTCAGTCTATTTATTTAGATCGTAGTTTGATAGCTATAGGGAATAGAGTCCTCCTTACAGAGGTGTGACGTATGAGGGAATGACTGAGTGTATAGTCTTGTAACTTGCAGTGGCTTTCATATCTAATCAGAAATTGAGATTTTTTTTCTTGCTATAATGTGATGCTTGACCATGGCTTGAATAATCTGAGAAAGGGGACAATTGAAGGAAAACTGTGTATCTGAATAGACACCCACCCACCCACCACCCACACACTATCCAATTGCTTATCTGTACTTTGGAAATGGTATTGTTGTAGCATATGCTGTAGTGTTTTGTATGATTTTTGTTTGTATGTGTTTTGTCTTTTTAGGCTACTATTCATCTCTTAAGAATGGAAGGTGTCCAGCTCAATGATCATGCTGTCTTTCCTATAGATACAAGTACACATTCCACAGAACATTCTCTACATGTACCACAAACGGCAAATGAATCAGAATGGAATACGTACAGGTGGTTTAGAATTAAGCCTTGTCATTTGCTTTTATCATGCTTTAAGTGCAGTCAACCCTGAAAATTTAGACTAGTCAGATATGAGAAGCACTTTAAGTAACAGTGTTCATATAATTTTTTCTGTCATTAGTTCGTGCTGCAGTCTCAGCTCCAGAATGCAGTGTTTAGTAAGGATTCACTTGGGCTGTATTCACACCTAAGTTTTGATCCAGCTTCAATCCACTTTTAGAGTGAGGCAACACATCAGCCAAGTGGCCACTTATTTTCTTTCCACTTTATCTAACCCAAAGGTGGATTTTCTGAGTTAGATGATGTGAAAAGGAAACAGCTTGTTACTTTGCTGATGCATTGCCTCACTTGGAATTGGAACTGAAGCTGAAATAGAAACTTAGGTGTGAACACAGCCTTAGTCTCTAATTAAACGTACTGTATATCATATCTACACTTTCTGCCTGCTTCATTTTCCATAGCAGTGTGGGCAGAACACTTATTTCATTGCACATCTCTGGATCTATTGTAAGAAAATAGAGTTAAATGGAATCATTAGTTACCCAGTAATAATTCCCAGAAGATCTCTCATAAATAATATAGAGCTGGCCTTCTTATATCCTGTCACCAAAGAATCCAAATTCTGTGAAGGCAAACTTCAGAAGCTGCTTGCCAGATAAAAAGCTAACCAAAGCCGCTACAATGTTTAAAGGCAGTTTAGCAGAGAACAAAGAAACAACAGCATTTGTATCTGATTCATATCATAGCTTCTAATCGTAAACCTCCACAAGTTGTGATGATAAACAAAAAAGCACAATAAAAAGATATAGGCATTAAAAAGAAGAAAAATGCCATAAGGTATTAGGACTCAGGTGGCCCACTTCTAAATCTTTTTCTGGGAATCCTTTATTGATTGTTTTAAATAATCTAAACATGACTTCCAGACTTCAAGAAAAGTTTGGTTCAGTATTTGTCCTTCCATTGTCCTCTGGGTAAATGTTATACATTCATTTAGCAGTATCCTCCAAATTCCAGAGCACCAATTATTTTAAAATATATATTTTTGCAAATGTCCATTCCCATACTACTTGTAGTTGAGCAACATATACCTGATAATGAAGCAAAATTTTAGTATAGTGAGTATTCTTGAGCAGTGAAAAATCATGTAATAAATAAATTTGTGCTGCAAGTGGGATTTGTGCTTGCATTATTATTGTTGTTTCCAAATACACTTGTTCTCCCACATTTTTAACCCTTGCACAGTCCCACTATAAATGATAGTAGTAGAAGATTTAATAATCTTGGCAATATGCAAAGGAGTACAATACTTTGGTACTTAACTCTTTCATTGGGGCTGAGGATTTCCATGGTGTTTTTTTTTTGAGATGATCATATAGATCCAGGTGTTATCTGATATCTTGATCTTCAGATCTCCATCCCAGTTACCCTTGAGTGCTTGTAATGATGTCTTCTGAGCCTATTATTACTTTACGGACCTTTGATACAACCCCTATGATTGATTGTGTTGTTTGCATATTTTCTCAGACTGAGAATGTGGCTGCCGTATAGCCTCCTTTACATCCTTAGACTTCATATGATTTCAAAAGTTAACCAGCACAGCCAATTTGAGAGCAGTGGTGTGAAGTGGTTCTACAGTTCTGAAGTTTTGAGCTTTTTATCAATCCTGAGTCATCTATATATTTTTCTCTCTCAATTTATCCTTAAGTTCTTTAGCAGGGATTGCTTTAAAAGATGGTGAGAATTCAGCTGTAATAGCACAGATAGTGTGGGTACTATCTGATGTTGAGACTTCATATAATGATTTGCTAAACAATTATGAGGTTATCAATATCTAGCTTTCCTTTTATTGTTATCTTTAAATGTGGAATGCTGACCAGTCATTTTGACTGCTTCCTTTCTACTGTGTACTACCTAGGGTTGGGGTCCCAGAAAATATGTAACCATTAACTATCAAAAAGCTTGATATTATGATGGCATATTAGGTATACACCATCCACCAGTTCCCTAGAGCAGGGAAGGAGCAGACTCACTGTGGGTTATCACCAGTGGCTGTAGCTCCTTTTCTGTGGTCAGTGGCTGTAACTGACTGCAGAAAAGGAGCCCTGTAGAATTTTCTCTCTCCAACTGCCAATTGCAGGGTTCCCCAGTTCTTCTGTGGTTATGCAGCTGGCCATACTCTGGGTGAGTTCCCATTTAAGGAATAAAATGGAATATACATCGAGATTTACATCAAGATTTGCATCAATATGTAAAGTGCGTTAAAAGGAAGCAAAGAGCATCTGGCAATTGGATTCAACCTCGATTTTCTGTCCCCACTCAAATCACTCCCCATTGCCCAGGGCACATGGCAGTAGTGGCAACTCAAGCCCCGTTCACCTGCTCCACCTCCACAGCCACCATCCCCAGCAGGGGTTCCCTCCGAAAAAAGCACCCTGGCTCTGCTGCCACTGCCACCTGTACACACAGCCTTAAACATTCACACATCTTCCAGAACCTGCAGCAGCTTTCCTTCCTTTCCCTTTCTAAAGGTCAGAACTTTTAAAGAGACAGAATTGCACAGAATTGCAACATTGTTATCAGATGTGAAGTGGGTTGATTGCTACATTGAAACAGCTGCTGTAGAGAGAGGATTTTTACAGTGAAACCGCCTGCTGTACCTTTTAACTGAAAGGGCTGACCTGCAGGGTGAAATCCCAATCCATTTCATGATGTATTTGCCCAAATACAGCTCTGTTGTTCCCACTACAGTAAGGAAGAAGCATTTTAAAAGCCAAACCCAGAAAAAACACCTGAAAAATCCGGTGTTTATTTATTCTGTTTTAAAGCCAAATAATCCTCAAAATACCCCTGAAACTGATTGCCAATGGGGACAATGAGGATCCAAACCATTTTTAAACAGTTTTAAGTGTTAATGGGAACTCAGCCTGTGAGTCTTTTCATCTGTCGTGATGTCCAGTTTATATTCCTATGAGGAGCTTCCTTTGGATCACGGGGCTTCACCAGCCCCTACCTCCCCTATGGGCCAATCGAGGGGAGGCAGACCCTATGGACAAGTTGCCTCTGCAGATAGCCTCTAGGAAATATTTTTAAATGCCTCATCGTGCAGCTCCTTTGGAGGTTTTTCTCAGTCCCCAGGCCTGTCTGGCTTAGCTCTACCTCCACGGAGCTATGAGCGGGCCAGGAGCTGGCTCTATGGCCACACTTTGGGGGAGGCATCAGGTAAGGTTTGTCCATGCCCCTTTTCCGTGTCCTTTATTAGCATTAGGGCTTAGATTTGGCATGTCTCTGGACAGTATTTTTTTTTTTGCCATCCTGCTTCTAGGAGAATTGACATCAAATGTATTTAACAATTTCTTCAGCACTTTGAGTATTTCCTTCTTTGGGTTATAAGGAAGTAGTTGATTGAAATAAGGAGCTTCATCTCAAAAATTGCTATCCTTCCTAATAAAAGTTTGTTTTTTTTTACTCCAGTGCCTTCTATATCTTTTCCATTGCTGTATATCAGTGTTATGCACATTCAAGGAGATTATTTTATTAATAATTTTTGAAATATACATCCCAAGATGTCTTACTTGCAGCTGTATATTGGCTGAGATATTTTTAAATAGGATTTCAGATTTATCCAAATTGACTTTAAGTCCTAATACCTTAGAAAATTTAGACAGTTCTTGTATAGGACTACTAGCTGCTTGGATTGGATCTGAAATATACAGGAACGTATCATCTATAAAGTTTTCAATCTTTGATATGTTGCCCCTCAGGTTAACAGAGGAGTTCCAGCATTGATTTTTAGCATAGTTCTGTTCCATGGCACTCCCATTGCAAAATGTCTAACCAGATTATTTTCTGGTACTTTTCTCTGGAAAAAGAGAAGGAAAGAAATGTGTATTGAATAAGAGTTTCTCATCTCCAATGATGACATCTTTTTGCATACTTGTTCTGTAAAAAATACTAGGTGAGCAGATGTGCCTTATGCTTTGCCCAAAAGGTGATGGAAATATAGATCCCTGGAAAATATATCCTACTTGTATATAATATAAAAAAGCAAAGGTTTCAGACCAACTTGGAGGCAAGAAGATATTCATTTGTTAAATACAAATGACATATAATGCATGGGGCATGACAACATGAACTACAGCCTTTGAAAATGCTGCCTAGAGCTATATAGTTGCATATTTCAGCTTTCCAGAAAAGCAGGGCAGAGTGGTTCACTGATCTTTCATGGCCTGGAGGTGCCCTGTCATTGTAGATAAATTAGACAGAATCCTGTAGAAGCCGAAAAGCATCAGGCCTTTATTAAAACTATGAAAAATCTATACAAAGAGTTTAATAAAATATTACACTGAAACTATTTCTAGTGAAAAATGAATAATTCTTTTTGTTATTTTTCATTTATATTATCTTCAGTAATCATGCATTTGTTAATTTCTTCTGCCAGCATATGCACATTTCTGCTACATGATTAAACTGCAGTGCATTGTATATAGTGACAAGAGTGCTGGATTACAACTTGAGGGAATCAGGGTTCATATGTCCTCACTGGGCAACCCTGAACAATTTCTGCATATCTAATCTACCTCAAAGGATTGTTGTGGCGATTAAACAAGATTATTACAGACTCTTTCCTAAAATAACAAATGATAAATAAGTTGGTTTCTGAATTTTGAGACCAAACACAATTCAACGCAAAGTCAAATTCTAAAAATATTTTCTTTTAACCCGATCTTTAGTCTGAGATTAATTTAGAGCTTATTGCACTTGAAGCTCCATAGTTGTAGTATAACGTATCCCTGAAACAACAGATGAAGCAGTTTAGGACACAGAAATTTTGTGTGAAATAGGCCGCTTCATTGTAAATCCTGATTTAGTAGATCTGGATTGTTGGGATCTGGTCCCGGGTTAATCCAGTTTACATAGTTCCAGATCAAAATGGAGCCCCTATAAATCCACACAGGGCATATAGCACCTGATGGCAGTGGGTGCTAAAAGGGGATGCAATTTGGACACCGTAGCATGCATCCCTAGCCACAGAACAAGCCCATTTTAGAAGTGCCACCTGCAGTACTGTGTGATTGGTCAGCTCAACTATCAAGGATCACATCCAATTACAGTGAGTGTGGCAGAGAGCCAGTGGCGTAGTTGCCTACATAGTATCTATGTATGGGTTTTGAGTGGCTAAGTAAACTGCTATGTAGGGCATGTGGGACCTCATGAGGTGTATGCAGGGGGACAGTACTAGCACCACCACTCTGAACATGGTGGCTTCTGGGCCTGCCCTTGGACCACATGGATCCAGTCAGCTGTACTGACGTTTTCTGGGAAATCCGGTAGAGGAATGGATTGCAGACCCCTTTTGGGGGGTCTACAGCTAATCCGGATTAGGGGGCCCAAAGACTTGATTAGATCTGAATCTCTGCAATGCCCATGTGGACGGCACAGCCTTAATGGGGTCTTAATAGAGCCCACAGTGTGGAAGGTATATAGCATATGCATACTTAATGTGTACTTATCGGGTACTTAATGGGGTCTACAAAGCCTGTGTGGAAACACCCACAGATTCTAAGAATCAAAATAAATGAAGCCAGAGAAATACATTTTCACATTTTCTGCTGTTTATCAAATCACCATACTCGTCCCAACGTAGATCAGGTCCAGGGAGGGTAACCCTTTTCTGTACCAGTTGTGAATTGAAAATCCATTACAGCTATACATTGCCTATAAAGAAAAAAGGGAATTTCCCTATATAGAAAAAACAGCAATTCTTGAATGAAATGAGATCAGAAGGCTAATTTTTTCCCCCTGGAAAAGCAGCATTAGAGGAAAGATAAAACCCTAGTTCTGTCAGTTATTACAGACACTTTCCTAATATTCACACCCCGTTTTAAAAAAATCTTGTAAAATTATCTTGAAATTTCATAGTTACTGAACAGAATGTCACAAAACAGTAAAAAAAAAAAAGATGTTCTGCTCTATACGCAGCCTCAAGATAGTGTTACAATCTCTTCTTAGGCTTACTTTCCAGTGCATGTCCTGATCAGAGGTGTCAGCTTGTTGAAAATCTCCTGACTAACCATCCCTCTTTGTCTTAATTTACTGATAAAATTTACATGCAGTAAAACTGATCTAGGAATCCTGGTGTGGGTAAATATACAGTTCCTATAAGACAAGATGGTGAGTCTACACTACAAGTTCCTATGGCATCTTCCATTTAATTTCATGCAGCCTTAATTTTCAGCTTGCACTGTGGAAGTTGTATGTGTACTCTTACTCTGAGGACCACTATCAAGAGTTTTTTCTTCCAATCTATCCCACTTTACATATACATATACATATACATATACATATATATAAAGTCTGTTTTTTTTTTAATCTGGATTTTTAAAATGAGCACTGAGACTCCATTCTGCTGTCCCGAGGGCAGGGAGAAGGGAAGGGGAGAGCTGTTGCTGCACGGCACAGCCAAACATGGCCCCGCTATTTTTTGCTACATGGATGGCAGGGGCCTGGCCTCTTCCACTGGGGCATCTGCTCAACCTGAGCCAGGGATTCTTCCTCAGGGGGCAGTGGGACCCCTTCTGGCACGTACACTGCTGCCAGGCTTAAGGAGCAGCAGTGGCAATGGCAGGGCCGGGACCAAGAAGGGCTCACGATCATGATGCTGTCTGGTCTCTTGCCAGCCCCCTCTCCCCTTTCAGATGGGGAACGCCTTACGCAAACAGGGAGCATTACCATTGTTAAATATTCAGATTATTGTAGGATTCCAGAGCAAGTCTTGTTCTAATTGAATAGTGATTCCCTGGATTTTCAGACCTTTAGTCCACAAAAACTGGCAATCCCGTCCAAAGTGTCTGGACAGGAGGGCCTTGAGCCAAGTTCAGGCTGGAACAAATGCCCAGTGGAAACACCCCAAGTTTGAACATCTCCAGGTCATCTGTTACTGAGTCAAACCCCTTGAATTTATGATGGCTCAGTTTGGCATCAGACTCCTCAAAACTTCCTAGTTCATTCTGAAGTGATTCTACAGTTCTTGGGGTTTCCTTAATTCCATGCAGCGTCAGATGAATCCATTTCCCATGTTTTGAAATGGATTAACAGTTCTTCACAGGAAAAAGCATCTCTATCTCCATTCTCAAGTATAAGACAACCAATTCACAGAAGAAACAAATTATTGTTGGATTTCATCATTCTGTGATATGCAATATTTTGACCTCTTTAAATCATTGAGATTAACTAGCCTTTTTCAAAACCTTTCAAGATAATGCATTCTTCAAATTGCTTTTCATGTCATCAGCTTTTAGAAAACATCACAGATGTGCATTGTTCACAAGATTAGATACGCAGAATAAAAGACAAGGAACTTGTATATGTATATTAAAAAACCACTAAGGGCATTTCAAGAATGGATAAAATCACCAACAGACAACCTACAATGTCAGCAGACAGGCACACTTCCAAGCTGGCATTCATGGCCTTTGCCTCACTGTCTGTGAAAGCAGAAAATTCCAACAGTCATAGTCCACCATTTGGGATTTCTGACAGCTGTCTCAGTCCAGGCAACTGGTGTGTCTTAGTGGCGCAACAACAACTGGACTGAGACAAAGCTACTGGAATCAAAAGTGTTAGGGAAATATACCACTGTTTTGCCCTGTTCATGTAAAGGCTACTCATGGCGTGCAAAAGCCTAAGCAAGCTAGTGACTTCTGTTTAAGTTGTGTGTCCTTGAATCTGGAGGGGTACACAGAAATATTTTATGTATGGTTAGAATATTTTTTATACTTTATGATTGAAGTATATAATTGCAAGGAATCTCTGTCATCTGCTTGTTCTGACATGCTGGAGAACACACTACCTTTTTAAAACAGATTTTCTAATAAACAACTGCTTTTAATATGGAATGGGTCTTACATAAGGTCATGAGCTTTGTGTTTCCAGCATTTTAACACAACAGAGAAGTCATTTTTTTTGTTCTTATTTGAAGGTTTTATTGTGTGATTATGCATCTGTAAATATTTGAGGTATATGTTGGCATATTTGAATTGTCAACACAAACGAGGGCTGCATTACGGATATTTTAAATACAGCATTAGAAATAATGTTTTAAAAGATATGAGAGTAATATTCACTAGAAGACAAGTCTTTAATGTATCCCTTTCAAAATCCCTTTAATTTAAATATCCTTCCTTAATTCCTTAGTAACTGGATAGACAGTTTATCTCAATACGCTATGGAAAATTTTCTACGAGCTGCCAAAATTGGAGAAGAACTAAATGAAGCGTGGATTGTACACAACACTGTAGTCTATGTCATAAATCATAACAAGCATCTGATAACTTCAAAAAGGCAAAGAGAAATTGTTGAACCTCTGCAGACACTTTTTAATGCAATTAGGAACACTGGACATTGTGGGTAAGTTCCGAATAAACTTTGCTGAGCATTTCTGACTAACTTTTTAAAGCAAAGAAAATAATGGAGTGGTATATTAAATTTTGCTTGGTGTGGATCTGCTAAAATTGCTGAACATAAACATGACTAACTTAACCCTATTGATTTTATTCAGCCTTCTCTTTGGGTACTTTCATGCAGAGCCAAAAAAAAAAAAAAAAGCAAAGAGATGAATGTCACATGTCTTCCTCTTTATCGGCAGGAAAATGTGTGCTGCTGATAGTGCTGGTTGCCCCCTAAAACACACAAAGAACTATTGCTGGAAAACAATTGCTGGTTGAAGGTTTTCTAGCAGCAGCATTTTTTAGGCTACCTAATTACCATTGGGACAGAGCTGCTACGATTGTTCCATCCACCATGCATGTGTAAAGACCCAAACAGGCATCCATGCATGTGCGGAAGTTTTGAATATATCCAGGCATTCCTGATGCCCAGGTGCCCAGACTTAAAACATGCAAAGACAGCATCAGTCATGGCACTATCTAGGTAGGAAGCAATAATGGCAAGGGAGCGATGGCCGACATTACTGCTTCCTACACAATATCCAGCCACCAACTGGTGGCAGCAAAAGATCTCAGATTTAGGGAAAGGGGGGAATGTGTATAGGGGGGCTAGAAACACTTAGCATGCTGATTGGTGGGTAGGAAAGGGAATGGCGCAAGCTCACAACATCAGCAATCAATCACATACCTGCAGCTTAGGAAAATCTAATTTTGCAACAGGTGTGAACATTTAAGATGAGTTTTTCCTGAAATTGTGGACAAAGAAAAGGAAAACAAAAAATGGATCTAAACCAATACAGTATAGTGTACCTACTATTTAGATATCAATTTTAATTTCTTATTGTTAATGTTATTTTGTTTTTATCAGATTGTATGTCATGATCACTACAGTAATATATGTTGACTAGTGTTTTTGTGTAATAATTTAGACGTATGCTTCAATTAACAAAATCATTCATTACAAGTTGTTCCACGCTTTCAAATCTCTTCAAGCTGAAGCTTTGTAAGTGTTCTTTTCCTTGGATTTGTGTTTAGGAATACTACTATTTTAGTAACATTATGTAATGCTCTGGCTCGAGGCCTAATTCTGCCTTGGATTCCAAAGCCAATTTCAAAACCTGATGAAAAAAAAATCACAGAAGAAGGACCCCCAAAACGTAGAAAGGCTGCTCCAAAAATATCAGAAAAGGCATCCTCTATACCAATCATACCTGTGGATCCAGGTGGGATCCATGATATTAAAGCAGCCATAGAGGTAAGCCGGATTCATTCATTGCTTGTCTGAATGAAAAACACTTTCATAAACTTGGGGGCTGACAATATTTTACTTAGAGTTGACATTGTGTCTTCAAGATAGTTTAGACTTCAGTTCCAATCAGTACCAGTACCAGTGTGGCCATGATAAACTGTTAAAACATTGATTTAGTTTAGAACATAGGAACCTAACGAAGACCCTGGTTAAGGTGCCTTTGGCTGCATCCCCAAGCAACTTATTTGCCTCTCTAGTTTCCCTCTACTGTCCCTCTATTCCAACAGACTTTAAAAGTGCCGTTCAATTCTGGAATAAGCATCCGCATGAGGCTCGGCAAAACGCACATTTAAAACGCACCTACTGTTCCCATGGAAGTGTGTTTTCTTTGCCCACATTTTTTTCTCCCCGCCCCCTCCCTAGTTGATAGGGTGCCAGCGGGAACGGGGAGGGACTGCGCTCTGCGCGGGAATGGGGAGGAAGACAACCCCCAACACGTCCAAAAAAAATATAGCCAACCGTCCGTCTCCCCACCCCTGCAAAGGCAGCCGGGCTGCAGCCAGTGCTTGGGTGGAAGCAATTCATTAGGCTATGGCTTCTTGTTCCAGCAAAGGCAGCGGCTGCAGCCATCAACTGCACAATCGTTCACTCATTCACTCTCAACACTTTCACTCTGATCACTGGGCTCTGATCGGGAAGTGAAAAATAGAAAAATAGCCATGGGTATTTACAAGTTCTCTGTTCGTCTCCCCTGCTCTTTGCTTCCAAAGGTGGTGATTTCACTGTCAAAATCCACCCTGCACAGCAGTCGTTACACTGTAGCAATCCACCCACTTCACACCTGATAACAATGTTGCAGTTCTGAGCAATTCTGGCTCTTTAAAAGTTCTGACCTTTAGAAAGGGAAAGGAAGGGAAGACGCTGCTGTTCTGGGAGATGTGTGAATGTTTAAGGCTGTGTGTGTGTGTGCAGGCGGTGGCAGCAGCAGAGCCAGGGTGCCTTTTTCAGAGATCTTGGCCACCAATCCCTGCCCGTTTTGCCACGGAGCGTCTCCATGCACAATGTTACTAGGAATACCCACAGCTTCCAAAAAGTGTACTGGTAGTCTTCTTTAAAAGGCAGTCTTTTTACTGCACATTTTCCTCCTTTTCTGCCACTGGAAGCTCGGAGAAAAGCCGGGCATGGGGGCACTCAGAGGCAAAGGAACCTTTTTAACAGACTTTTTGTTGCTTGGGGACGGGGCCTTTGTTGTGTAATGGAGAAGGAGACACAATCAGATTCTCGAGTAAGAATAGTGGATGTTGGAAGCATTTCTGCCAACTCTGAAAATCTTAGAATGTATAGTCCTGAAGTCCTTGGAGGAATTGCATCCACCACAGACCCACTGTCTCATTATAGGGCAATAGAAATATCGACTATCTTTGCCTCCTCCAGGTCTAATAAGGAAAGAGAAGAAGATGGGAAAGTACATTGTAGACAATAGGAATGAATTTGGAGACACAAGATGTATGGATTAATCATAAGAATTGAGTCTTTCCAATATATTTCTGCAATATATATTTCTAATATATATTGAGTCCAAAGAATGTCTTGCCCTGCTCAGTTCTATTTTTTAAAGCAATGTTTTAAGTCAGAAGAATGGCTGTTTGACTTGTATGTTTCAGCAATATTTTAATCAATTAATTAAAATAGTTCAGCAATTCAATCAGCCTCTTTATACATTTTTACTGTAATGACTGGAAAGTACTATTTCTTAGGTTTGTGAATTTGCTATCCATTTGCCTAATGGAAGTGTACCTGATGAGCCAGTGCCTATTGCAGTGCGCCAGCAAGTTATTGCTACCTGGGTGAAAGCTAAACAACTAGTCCAGCAACAGATTGGAAGATGGCATGGAACTGAGGAGGAGGTATCAGTTCTATTTTAATTTATAGAAATTCTTTGTTTGAAGAATACAAGTGGAGTGTTAGGCACAAGGATCAATGTTGACATTCTATAATCCCAGGTCTTTTATAACCGGAGCTTGGTAGATAACACCCAAGATTAACTTCTAAGCCCCTTGCACACAAACTATTCTTCACCAGCAGTACCAGATGCAGCAGTTTTCTTGTGCTTCATTGTAGATGTCTCACCAGTCAGTTTTAGTCCTTATCCTTCACCTAACTTTGTTTTGTTACTATTTCTTTTGGTAATAACTTCCACTTGAAGCTGTCAAGAAGTATTGCATGCAAAACAAACTAGAAAAATGACTGACACACCTATTTCATTTTTGCCAGATCCCAAGAATATCCCAAGAAACTTAAAATATTATATTTCATCTTATTAGTGGGGGAAAACAGCATTGCTCAAAATTTATCTCTTTAAACCACTTTGGCCCCATCCCCATGCCGGCCAGTTGGCACCCTTTGGGTGCTGTATTGGTGCATAGGGGCCGAGTGCAGGGCTGGGCATGCATTTTGGGCATCCGCATGGGATGTCCGCAACGCGTGCCAGGTCCGGGGCTTGGTGCGGATGGAAGTGTCCTCCCAAGCAAGTCGCACTGAGCTCTGGCACCCTCTCCGCCTCCTCTGTCCTCAGCCCACCTCTCTCTCCCTACCTCCTCCAGCATGAGCCCTCCTTCTGTCGCTCTCTCCTTTGTCTCTCTCTCACTGCACACACACACACACACACACACAGGGAGTGAGAGAGAGAGACAGGGTGGAATCCTTGTCAGACCCCGCCAAAATGATTAAGAGCATCGAGGCTCTGAACATGCGTACATTAGCCCCAACCCCCGCCTGAAACCTGCTCAGCTAAGTGCAGGGCTACTGGTTTCAGGTGGCGGTTGGGGCTAATGTGTGCACATTCAGATTCTCGCTAAAATGAGAGCAGCACTTTCACTGATTTTAATCGTTTTGGCAGGGCCTGACAGGGATTCCACCATCTCTCTCTCTCTCTCTCTCTCTCTGTGTGTGTGTGTGTCTGTGTGTGTGTGTGTGTCTGTGTGTGTGTGTGTGTGTGTGTGTGTGTGTGTGTGAACAGTGAACACTCTGCCCTCCCCCTCCATGATCTGGCCAGGAAAAGGCTTTATTCCACTTTGGAAGTAAAATGAGAAGTGGAATAAAGCCTTTTCCTGCCCACATCATGGAGAAGGAGGGCAGAGGGTGCACTGTTCTCCTTTTTACAGGGGAGCAATAAGGTTGCCCCCCTATAAAAAGGAGAACAGTGCACCCTGTGCCCTCCTCCTCCATGATCTGACCAGGAAAAGGCTTTATTCCACTTCAGAAGTAAAACCAAACAGGAACAATGGGAAAGGCAATATTAATGCTTGATTAATATTAGCGGCATGGACAAGCCAGGCTGGGGTGGGAGGCACGAAAAGAAGCAAGAATCAAGGTTTGTTACTAGAAATAACTTTAAAAAAAAATCTTTAACACCAAAAGCCACATGATTTAGCAGCAGTAGACGATTGATGGTTGACAGTTCTCTGCTCGAATGGGAAAGGTGGTGGAGATGCACAAATCTCCTCCCTGTTAGCCTGCAGCATCCACGTGTGGGTTCCCCGCTCACTAAGCAAGCATGCCAGGCCCCCCATACGGTCCCGAGACCTGTTTTCGAGGGTGCCAGATTTGGGACCCTTTTGCTGCTATATAAGCAGATTTGGCATGCTTTTCGTGTGCCAAACTCAAAGCCCATGCGGACAGCAAGTGCCGATCCCACTTTTGGCACTGCATCAAATTGGCATGGGGACACCCCTTTATCTCTTAAAACATGATATTGTAAATTAACAATATTCAATAACAAACTTAATTACAGTGCAATGAAATCAATATCTAGGGAAGAAAGAAAATTACCCATATCAAGAGGTTTGGGGCCCACTCTTAACACCCTAACTGGGTGAGGAATATGCCTTCTCACAACTTGCTATCCAATTCTTATTACAGTAAAAGAAGGTTAAATGAAGCTTTATATCTTTATCAGCCCAGAAATGACTTCTTATAATGAAATTATATATTCACCTGTTACAGAGGTTAATTTTATTTTTTAGTTTATTGTTGTTGATAGTTCAAAGTTTGTTTATTATTGTTAATCATACTAAATTAAGTATCTTAATATGATGGATTTTAAGATATTTATCCGCCCTGAGTCCTTTGGGTATAGGGCGGGATAGAAATATAATAAACAAACAGACAAACAAACAACCTATGTATTTAATCTGTATTTCATAATATTCTGGGAGCTTCAGTATGACAGGAAGTACAACCTAAATTCTCAAGAAAATGCCCTGTTAAGAAAGAGCTGGAAGAGAATCTACAGGATCCAAATTCAGCTCAGGCTGCTTTGCTTGCTTCGGTAGTAGTGCTATGCTACTTTTCTAATTCACTGAAGTAGCTCACTCTATGTAAGTCTAATGCAGCATGACCAAGGTTTCCTGCTGGAATTATTGCGGGGGTGGGGGTGGGGATTGTGTAGAGCAGGAGTTTGGGGTCTTTCTCCTGAGGATCACAACTGAGGAAGACAACTGAGGATCTCAGTTGAACTGACGGACTGTTCAAATGGCAGCCTCCATCACAGCTACAACAGTATGGCAGGGGCATGGTTTAAGAAGATCATCAAGACCATTTCTACCTGGTAAACAGCTTCTTCAAAAGATGTGGTTAAAATTTGGAGATAACAGCCTTGCACATTGTATTTGTAGTTACAAGCATTTCCTCTTTTTCCATATCTAATAAAGTTTGCCATTTTTCTTCATACTATAAGGCTTTGAGCTGAGGTCCTTGTTTCAAAGCAAACCATACGCTGAACACAAAGTATTTCTCCTGTCAGGTCAAGATATGTCCAATCAGGTTGAATACTCAAATCCAATCTGATTGCAGAGGAAAGAACTATTGCAGACTTCAACATCTATAGATTGGTTGTGTGTTGGTCTTGTGTTACCAGGGAATGGGAAAATTAGAATCATTTCTGCAAAGTGCTTTTTGGGAGGGGTAGTATTATACATAGTCTCTCTGCATTTGACAGTTCATCATTCATAAAGGTTTCCAGGAACAAAAGCCTTGTTAGTCCCGAGGGCTCCCTATAGTGTTAGTCTTGTTTATCAGGGAATGGGAAAATTAGAATCCTTTGTGCATTATTCTAATTGTGGAAGGCACAGGATTGTGATCAAAATAATGTAGCTCTTTTTTTTATGGAAAACAAACACAATAGTACATATAATGCCAACACTATATCCAGCTCTGCTATAATACTCTGTTTTTGAGATAGAGATAAGCTTGAACAGAATAAAAGTGATTTGCTTTGAATCAAGACCAAATCTTTTTGTAAAGGTTTGGTTGTACTTTGAACCTGTTCCAATAAAAATCCATTTATAAAAATATTTTAAAGACAAAATAACATCAAACACAAACCAATTCAGTTTGAACCAGGGTGTTTGACTGGTTTTATAAAACACCCCCAGTTCAGTTAGAATCTCTCTGAACCTATAAGTGTTTCAGTTGGAATTTGGACAGATAGAATACCCTAGTTTGAAACAAACTGGTTCATGTTCAAGCCAGTTCAGTACATCTCTATTTTGAGAAATTTTAATTCTGATAAACTGTAAAAATCTACTGAATCCTACAATATATATTACTATATTATTTCTGTAACAATTGTTAATTTAGTTTTCCATATTTATTTCATTTATGGACATTTATGTTTTTGATGCTGAAATGAAAATGTCAGAGGGCCAATCCTTAACATACTGATCTATAATTATGATTTTAGTTTTTGTTTGAGCAAAAGGATTAGGGATCTGGATCCAGCCAGTAAAAGACTGAAGTGAGGTGGGAAGAGGAAAATGATCCTTTAGGTCCAACTCAAAGGTCTAAGCAGACCTTTTCTGTGATGGTCCCCAGACTCTGGAACAAACTTCCTCTGGAGGTTCAGTGGGTGGCTACATCATATGGTGCGTACATTATATGGTTCTTGGCACCAGAGGCCAATTTGCGCTTGACCCTGTAGTTTGCAATAGGTTAACAACTGGGCAGGTGCATCTGCACTTGCAGGAGGCATTTAGAACTTAGAAATGCCCCCTGCTTGCCTGGATGTTAACCTACTGTAAACTAGCGTTGGTGCACAAAATCACGCACCACACACATACTAACCTTAACTGAAAGGTTACCTGTTCCATCCACACCACGACTATTCATACCATTTCCAGTGTGAAGGGTCATCTGAGGTACTGTGCAAGCGCGCTGACATCTCAGATGACCTGTGCACAGAGCATCTGCCTGTGCACAGAGTGCCACGGTTGCTGTAGCACCAGCACTGCAATCAAGATGGCGGCACCCTGTCAGCAATTGGACATGCACCTGGACCAAGGTGAATTTCCGGGGCTTAGGCTGACATGTACTTGCATTCCCAGGCTCGAATGCTAGTACACGTTAGTTTGTTATGCACTTTTTCCATCCAACAGACAGGAAGCTAAGTGCAGAAATGCCCCTCGCTAAAACCTACCTCTTCACACATGCATTTTATGTTTAGTCTCCTCTTAGTGTTCTGCCACAGAGGCAGGAAGAGTTATAGTGCAAAAACGTTTTAGATTTTCTATGTATTTCATCTTTTTATTTATTCTTTATCTTTTTATTGTTGTGGCCCACCCTGGAACCTTCAGGTGAAGGGTGGCATATTCATTCTTGAATAAATAAATTGTAGCACTGAGAAGTGTGTTTTTAAAGTTTGGGTCTAGTTCTCACCAATAGCAAACATTTGTTTGTTTTGAGCATATCACTGCAGAATTTTGTTTTTTCTCCTTCAGAGCAACAATGAATCATCATCCCCAATGGCAAAAGTTTTTATTGGGCTCGAAATGTATTCATGCAATGGTTTGGGTCTCATGGACTTTACACTTCCCAACTTGTCTAATGTATGTATATGTGTGTATTTCTGAAGTATATTGTATGTGCAGTTGTATCTATTAGTAGAGTATATCTTAGCTGAAATTCATTCTGAACAAGTGTATTTCTATATTTAAAAAATATGTTGTTACAGATAACTAGTTTTGGGGAGAATTTTGTGAAAATTATAGAGGACTTTTAGGAAAATAAAAGATTTTGTTGATTTGTCTAGCCATTGAGCTGCATCATTAATTAATACTGTGTGTCTGAACTGAAGATGACCATAGAGACCCTCCAAAGATGCTAGTAAGGCTTCTAAGGACATCTCTGTGAAATACAAGGACAATGTCCAGCTACCTATACAAAAAAGCCAGTGGTTCTCAGTCTGTGGGTCGCGACCTCTTTGGGGGTCAATCTACTCTTTCACGGGGTCGTCTAAGACCATCAGAAAACACATTTGGGTCCGCCCACATGTAGATGTGCCCACATACGAGTACCTGGCATGATGACATCATCGTGCCAACCCCATCATATACACCCCATACAAATATAGTAGAGAGCAGCTACAGTTTAGAAAGCTGCAGTATTGGAGGTAAAATGACGCTTTTATATTCAGCTGTGGTTGATGTGAATACTATGCTTTAATTATGTTTAATTTGTAATACTGAAAATACATCCTGCATATCAGATATTTACACTACAATTCATAACAGTAGCAATTACAGTTATGAAGTAGCAATGAAAATAATTTTATGGTTGGAGGTTAGGGTTAGGGTTAGGTTGGAGGTCACCACAACATGAGGAACTGTATTAAAGGTCACAGCATTAGGAAGGTTGAGAACCACCGAAATAAGCCATTTTGCTAAATTGCCAGCCAACAATGACTAAGTCTGCATTATAACCAGTGTTATTGTCACCTAAAGGCAGAAATGGATCTTGCTGTCTCCAGAAACAACTGAATACCAGAAGACAAGAAGGCCTTTCTTATGTGTCTTCCTGTCTTCCTAAGAAGGTGATAAAGCAAAAACTGGCCCACTCCATATGTAGCTTAGGTCTTTAAAGTTTCCAGCAAATATTGATTCATGCTCAGAGGCAAACTCAAAATGAGTGAATCTCACAATATCTATGTAATGATGATTCCACAATCAAGCAAAAACAGGCTTCTATCAACATGCTGTACACTATCAGCTTCTGTTTCACTCTGAGCTTCACTCTCAGAAGTAGTACACAAACCTTAGAGTAAGGTACTATTACCAAGGCCTTTATCATTCTGGTTAGATTGACTCATTATAGGAAAGGATACATTTGGGTATGCAAACACCAGTTACAAAGCAAAACAAAATAAAACTCCTGGCTTAAGCCTTCATCTATCTTCCTGGAAACATTGCTATATCTGAAGGAGCATGTGCTTGAATTAACTGATTGGTGAATATGAACATAGACATCCATCTTTATTTGATCCTTATAATGTACTTTGGTGTAGGGCACTCAGTGGCCTTACATTCATGTTTCCAAGCAGGTTTATTTGCCCAGTCTCAGCACTCCTGCAGTATTACCTGCTCTTAGGTTGTTCTTTATAACTGAATATTTTTCTTTTCTACAGTTGGTAAAAATGGCTTCAGAATGTACCTGGACAGACTCACTTGTGCAACTTCAGACCATGACCAGACTTGCACATTATGCACACACTATCCATGACCAAGAGCTGGTGAATGCTTGTGCTCAGAAAATTGCAGAATTAGATGATAAAACACCAAACAACACTGATGCTAAGAAAAAAGGAATGTAAGTAGATGTGTGACACATGTCATTATTTATAAGGAATGTTCTATCATTAAAGGATTGGCTTGGTAGGGCAGGGAATGATTCTGAATCTGGGATCACTGGCACGCAAGACAGATGTTTTGTTACAGAGTTATGGGCAAATTGACAGTTTCTAGAATTTTTAATTTATACTTGAAAATGTGCATGATTCTTCATGGCTATAGCCATATTGCTTAGTCATGTACCACCTCCTTTAGTAGCTGAGGAGAAGGGGACCTGGAATGAGTGCTTTTAATGTATATTCTTTTAATCTGTTGTTTTAATGGTTGTTACCCGCCCAGAGACCTTTGGGTATGGGGTGGGATAGAAATGTAAATAATAAATAAATAAATGAGGCCTACTTGGTGTTAGCCTCAGTATATGGAAGAGGCTCTTCCTGAAATGCATCTTCAGTTAATACATTCAGAAAGTTGTTAAAAAAACTCTTATGGATCTTGATCTTTGATATAAGGAAACGTCTTCTCCTCCCCACATTGTTATCATTTTAGTATTTTTAATTTTTTCATTTTATGAGATTTTTTTCTATTGCTGTTATCCACCTTCAGACCTTCAAGTATAGGGTGAGATATGAATGAATGAATATCCTGAGTTGAGATTGAAGAACTATAGTTACTTGGGGATGGAACTGATGCAGAGGAAACATGCAATATGATGTTCTGTTACCTATTTCTTTTGTTAATGACACTCTTTTTACATCTACAAGTGATCTTTGGTTGCTATTCATTTTCTCCTTCAGGTTCTGGATGTGCTTATGAAGCTAGCTTTTGTCTTCCACAACAAGCTGGGCTTCTGTGTGCTTCTAGGATCCCCATGAATTCCTATGACTTCTTTACATGCATTTATATCCCACCCTTCACCCAAGGTTCCCAGGGAAGCTAAACATCAAAGGCCTGGGTTAAAAGCAGGCAATATGATGTAGACACCTGGCATGACTCCAATGGAGGTTGTTCAGAAGTCTGACCACAACAGAAAAGGCCCTCTGGCATCCCACTAACCCTTTCACCTCTGAGGATGACAGAACTATGAGGGACCTACCTCTCTGTTCTGAACGTATAGGCCAGAAGCTACCATCAGCAGTTGAGCTGCTGCGTTCTGCACTAGTTCCAACTTCTGAACCAACTTTAAACCAACATTACAGTAGTCTAGAGTTTACCATAGTGTGTATCACCGTGGGCAAATTATCCTTATTCATGAAGGTCTGAAATTAGCAAACCAGTTAAAGTTGGAAGTGAGCATTACTGGCCGCTGCTGTTACCTGGTCCTTGAACAACAGTGATTAATACAGAATTACACACGTTCCTGTTCCTTCGACCTGCCACTGCCTTAAGACCTGCCTTTTACCACCTTCAGTAGTAAAAGGGATGGGAACCAGGGAGAAGGCCTTCTAAGTGATAATCCCAGGGCTATTGAATAGTCTCCCCCTTGAGGTGTGTCAGGCTTCCTCACTGTACATGTTAAGGAAGGCAATGAGGATGCACCTCTTTGCCCTGGCCTTTGGTTAAATGGTACTATACTGTCTCTTTCCACGTTACAGACACTGCTATCATTTTAATATATATTGTTGTTGTTTTAATATATGACTGATTTTAAATATTGTTACCTGCCCTGAGGTTTAGGGCAGGATACAAATATAAACAAACAAACAAACAAACAAACCCTGTCCAGAATTGAGCACCACCTAACTTTCTGGATTCATGACAGTACCTTTATCTGTCTGTCTGTCTGTCTGTCTGTCTGTCTGTCTGTCTGTCTGTCCTTTATTCCAGAATATCCAAATATAGCAGAATAAGTAAGTTCACTTTCAAGCCTCAGTTTCAACATATTTGTCCACATCCATCCTACCCTTGACTCAGATACAATGGAGAGATAATGTTGGGTCACTCCAGCAAGATACCATGGTTGATGCTATCAAAAGCTGCTTAGAGATTAAGGAAAACTAACAGGGTTAAATTCCAACTGTTCCTTTCTCAGTTAATGGTTATCTACCAGTTGGCCAAGAGAGTCTTAAACCCTTTTTTGCACTGGGCCTTATTCCAGATTATATCTTGCAATAGGAACCAACTATCTACATGCTGGTGCAGATTATGGTGGGCCATGCCAGAGTGACTTTGGTCTAGATAATCGAATTCCTCTAAGCCAGCGGTTTTCAACCTGTGGGTCATGACCCCTTTGGGGGTCGAACTCAGAGGGGTCGCAACAAGTCTCCCACTGCCCTTGCCTCCCCCCTCCCAGCTGCCCTGCCCCCATGTTTGGGGGTCTCCACAACATGAGGAACTGCATTAAGGGGTTGTGGCATTAGTAAGGCTGCAACCGCTGCGCGAAGCCTCGGGCATGGCGGAGCGAGAACGAACTACTTTCCTACTCCGAGGGCGCTCACCGGCCGGCCAGCTGTCGTTAGGTACGTTAACTGAAGTTTCTTTAAGCCCCTCTGATGGCCGAACATCGTAATTTTGCTCGTCCCTATAGCGAGAATCAGGACTTCCATTCCCTAAAGAAGGGAAGAAGTACACTAGTAAAAACTAAGTACACTAATAAAAAACTAAGGAATAGGCAAAATGGCCCTTTAAACTAAAATCATGTAAGGTGAAACTCATGGGAAACACCTTACCTAGGACGACAAGGCTTGGAGAGGAAATAGGAGAGCCACGACGTCCAAACGAAGTATTGGGAAAATTAGTTAAAGCCACCAGAGATTCAGAGGGGGAAGAAATAGTTGTAAACCCCTCAAAATTAGAAATCTCCCCATCAGAGACCCAAAGGGGGTTATGATGAGACGCAAGGGGGTGCCCAAGAAAAACCTTCTCACCCCTCCTGAGATCACGATCATCATCAGACGCGGAATAAGCAGAAGACAAAGTTAAAAGCTATAAGTCTCCCTTCGGGAGCGGTGAACTGCCCAGATGAACGACCGCCGGAAGACTGGATCAGGTGGCCTCGAGGAGGGGTATTTATGCTTAGAATCATCGAGCGGTCAGCTGCCAGATATGTGCCTCGGATATACCAGCCGTAGTATGCTGGAATCCGTCCGAGAACCACTGCTCTAAGCAATCCTGTGGCTGAGTAGCTACCATTTTCTCCAGCACTTTGCTCATAGGGAGATGTTGGCAATTGGGTAATGTTTATAGATCCAGGGAGGTCCTCTGAAGGAGCTTCCTTAAGTGCTGTTGGCATTTCTTCCCTTGCAATATTTATTAATCCTTGGATTCCACTGCCATATCAACTTGGCTAGGTTTTATTAGCTATGATGGACAAGGGTGAAGAAAGCAAGTAGTAGGCAAGACAGCTGTAAGCAGTTTGCTACTTCCTCAGGCCTCAGTAATTGAAACCAATCCAAAATAACAGTAGGATGAGGCAATGCTGTGGATATATCCATCAGACTTCCTTTTGTGGAGTCCAGTTCACTGTTGATCTGAATGACTTTGTTGTGAAAGAGCCTTGCAAAGTAAGTACATAAAAACATGAAAGAAGCCCTGCTGGATCAGACCACAGCCCACCTAGTCCAGCATCGTGCCTCACTCAGCACCCCACCAATTCCTTCTGGGCATTTTCAAGCAAAAGACAAAGGCAAAACTTTCACTATTGAACCAAACCCCACTTCAATTTTGTGTTTGGTCCAATAGTGAAGTGGACTGGGAGGGGTTTGAGACGAATTTGTTCAGGTTGTTAACCTCCTCTTACTTTGTGGCCTCCTTCCCCTTAGGCCTAGGGCCTCCCCTTTCTCATCTTGCACCCATTCTCAGTTGGACTAGACCACTGCCCCTGGTCATGCAGTTCTTCCAAACACCAGCCCATCCTGATCCATCTACATCAGCTATACAGATCACCAGATGCCAGTCTGTATGCTTTGGCCTGACCTAGATAAGTGGAGGATCATGAGCTTTCTAGTAGCCCATGCACATGGATGTGCATACTTCCATTTCCTGGAAGTTTTCAAATGTGACCAGCCATATTCAAGACCTTCTAGGAAGTGGAGATGTGCATGGACCCTCTATGTTTACAAAATAATACCTATAAATAGACTTCCACATATGTCATCTTGAGCACAGGCCATATATCTAACCCTGGAGATATTTTATTTCTTGACATCTGTTCTCCATGGAAGCAAGGCAGCAAAGTCTTTACTGTATTTTGTTCTGAAATACTGTTCAGCAAATGCAATATTGCAATCTCACTTACAGTATGCATACCGAGCATTTTACAAATGTATTTTAATCTCTTTCAATTTAAGAGTTAAATATTAGTTATGAATATTTCACTAAAACATCAGTACTGGATAAGAGAAAATAGTGGGAAACACTTTCAAGCTTTCCTTGGAATAAGGTAGAGCTTTCCTGACCTCTAATGGACATAAATATCATTGCACCACATTGACTATAAGGATGGTGAAACCAGACTGACCTACATGCAGAGTTGATAACCTTTCTCATAATGCAGAATTGAAAACAATTCATAAAAGCCTGTAGTTTAGCACAGAATACTGGATGTAAGAGAAAGTATTTAATCTTTCCTATTGCCCCGTTTTTATATTCCTCTCTGCAGCTGCTTTTCTCAGCTGGAGAAAAGAGCCAGAAACCAACAAGTATTTTAGCCCTTAGTGAATCTGGGAACATATTATACATTTATTCATTTCTATATTAATTTCAGGGTATGTGTCTATATGACAAAATGAATCTTTCATAGAAATCCAAATGTCTATTTTCTGGTTTGCTTGTTATAAATAATTTTTGGTATTTCTCCTTATTCACATCTTCATCTTCGTATCAGCTATCAGTACTGTTGCTTACATGCTGTCACAGTGAAACAGTGAAATTCAGCATAAAATGGGAATTTAAAAAAGTTTTAGTTAGCTATATTCCTGTTGTCTGAACTGTTCGTATGAATATTCTTTGTGTTGTGTAGAATACTGTAAACCATCCTTTACTGTCCATCTAGATGCTTTACATTGATACTTTGAATGATTGATTATTTGAACCACAGCTAGCATAATACTGGAGCTTGATAGCTGCTGGAAGCATAGAGGTAGCACTGTGCTGACATACCAGGGTATGAAGAGATAGCAGTTACTTTCTAATTTAGTGATTTTCCAGTATTATTGTGGAAATCCAGTATTATAGACCAAAAACAGCCAGTGTGATACTGTTAAAAGTATGGGCACCTGGTATGTATTCATATCTCTGTTTTGAATCAATTGTGAATATCAAAACCATTGTCAGTTGTACAGCCAAACTGCTTTTTGTTTACGTGAACAAGTCTACATGAGCTACAGCTTCAACTGACTTTCTCTTCAGCTATAGGTGAAGCACATCTGTGTTCCAGAAGTTGCCAACATAACCCCAGTTTCTTTAAAAGCAATAGTTTCTAAACTTCATGAGGTACAAGAGGAATGGAAGAGCATGAAGCTTTTGCACCCAGGTTCATAAAATGAACAACCAAATTCTTCTTTTATGACTTAATTTAAAGGTGTCCTTTAAAAAAAATCTGAATTAAGTTATGGCATATGACATCCTTGCTGTATCAAAACTAGCCCCATGCTGTAACATACTTTTTTGAAAATAAGCCAAAACTAAGGGGCTGCTGCACTTCAATCTGCTACCACTTCAGATTCATGTTTCAAATTTTTGCAAATATAATATACATAATGGTTATGTGCTGCTTCCACCATAGAAGAAATGGCAGAACTACCATAAAGGAATGCCTCCTTCTATACTTTAAGATCTGCTGGTGAGACTCTCTTGACTGTTCCGCCTGCGGATACACGAGAGGGCTTTCTTGGGACTGCTGTTGGACTATGGAATAGCCTCCTCATTGTATGTGTTCAGACACCTATCTGCTGGTGAAGCTAAACCTCTTTACCTTGGTCTTTGGTGAAGAAAGAGACTCCCTTCACCCTTTAAGGCACTTTTAATATTATTTTAGTCAGTTCACTTTAATTGTATTTTCTATTAGTTTTATTGTGATTCACCCTCAGATCTTAGGGTACAGGCCCTAAGTTGGCCCTGACCAACTTAGGTAGTTCCCCTCAAGAAAAAAAGAATTGGCTAGATCAGTTGTCACAGATAAAACTAACATACTTGAGGCATATTTGCACTACAGCTGGTATTGCATGATTAGTGAACTTCCAGTGAAGAGCATCTGCACTTCAAGGAAGCTGCTACAGCCTCCAAACATGCCCAGCCTCCACAGAAGTGAACTAATTGTTCATGCTCCACATCTTAACCAACACTGAACAATAGCTTACTTGGACCGTCCAGGCAGTGATTATTTGCACCTGCAAGTGCACTGGCACCACAGACGACCATAGACGTGCCTGCGTGCATGCAGAGTGTCAACATCAACATGGTGACGGCCCTGATGCATGCGCAGTCATGGAGGGCGCCTCAGCCAAAACTGCAGCGCCAAGAAGAGGACTGGCCTCACAATCAAATCACATAAATATTAAATTGCTGGGTGGTGGTGCTAAAGAGCCAAGTGTGAGTGCTAGTCAATGTTGGTTAATCGCACTCCTGAACATTGGTTAATTGCAATCAGACAGGAAGGGAAATGCAACTATGCCCTTGGTTGTAAGCATTTAATGGTGTTTAATGATATTTAGGCTAAATATAGGAAAGTGATATGCAGATACTATTAAACCAGTGGTTCCCAAAGTTGTCTGGGCTACGACCCATCTAATATAAGTTTACCAACTCGGGACCCACCTCTAGGAAATTTAACCGTTACCAATATGAATAAAGGACTTATCAAATAACAAAGTTTTAATACAATTTTGTTATTACTTAATTAAATAATTACATCAACAAAGTTATTTCAAATACGGTTAAATTTCCTAGAGGTGGGTCCCGACCCACAGTTTGGGAAACCCTGCTATTAAACTGTGAGGATTATTTGCTTAGGGCAGGAAATCATAGATGAAAGGAATTTCAAAGCATTTGAAGATGACCCTTGTTATTACAAATGCTTTTGTAAACATATTGGTTGATTTTTTTTCAGCCTTGTAGAAAAACTGTAGACATGTCATTATTCCATATAGCCTCATTACTTGCATGAATTCCCTCTAGCAAACACAGTTTGCTTAAAATATGGCATTGCTACCATGTATATTGACATTTGTTGACTGAAGTATTGCAGGGAGGGAGCAAGAGATGGGTGGATTAAATTTTAAATATGTTTTGGTGTCAGTGTTTTATCATATGCTGTGACCTGTGTGGGACCTCCAGGTGAAGGGTGGAATACAAATGTTATAAATGAATGAATGAATTTGGAATAAAATGTGACCGGGTATGCCTTATTCCAGTCCAAATGATGTAGAATAAGTAAATGTTTTCTGAAGGAAGCTTGCATAACAGAAATAAAGAAATGAGGGCTAATATAATCAGGTTTGAAGGATAAGCAGAGATTACATGCCTTACATATGCAGTCAAAGCTCTATAATTATTTAATATTAACTACAGCTAACATCAGTACACTTGACAGACATGCATAACAAGGGAGCAGTGTACAACTGGAAGGTTGCAAGTCATTTTTCACAGATTCACCCTCCATTATTCCCCTGAATGAATGCTTGGAAAAACAAGAATAAAGATAATGTGAAAATAACAGTACCGTAGTTTAATTTCAGTCTTAATCTGACAAACTTCAGTAACCAGCTACTCTTCTGGTGTGCGCAAGTCTGTGAGAAGGCAAGGCCAAAGCCTCCTAGTCAGTCCCTTTTAATTGTAGTCTTTCTTTCTCCATTATCACAGTAAAAAGGCAGAGAAAATAACTAGTCTTGACCATCAGTTAGTTAGCAGCATAAGATTCAACTAACTATTTAAACAAGCATATACGGTTGCTTATCAATTTATTTTCAGATGATTTCCTTCTTTTCTTCAATTGGTTGACAGCATGAAGGCTCTTGTATCCACCCCAATTTTATTCTCAAAATGATCCTGTGAGCCAGAGTAGGCTAAAACATCTTGCCCAAAGGTATTTAAGGAGCTTCATGGGTAAATGAGAACTCGAATCTTTGCAGTTTCTCCACTCACCTTGCTTCAAGCAGCTTAACTATTTCGTTCCAGCCTGGCCTGGGGGAAATTCCCATTTCCCATCCCATCCAGGGGACAGGAATGGTGAATTTCCACTGGCGCGTACTAGCATTCATACTCGCGAGTGTAAGTACATGACAACCCATCCACCCCATGCATCTGGACACTTACCTAGTGTGGACATATGGTCTGGGTGCCACCATCTTGGTTTGCAATGCTAGTGTCGCTGTGTGTGTGCCGGTGCTGCCACTGGGACGATGTTGAGGCACCGCGCAAGCCCAGTGACACCAGCACATCACATGACACACCAACATGCTTGGGTGTTTTTTCACATGCCCCTCCGTGCGCCATAGAGGTGCAGATGGGGATGCTTCTGGATGGGACAAGGGCACATGTAGAGCACAAAATTGTGTTTCACACATAGTTTGTATGCAGTATGGTCCTGCACAGAAGGGGCTGTTTCTGAGCTGGAAATGGCCCCTTCAAGTACAGATGCTGCGCCTGGAAGTCTATTCCACACAAACTATGGGGCTAAGTGCATATCTGATACACAAGTGTGAGGCGAACAGAAAAATCTTTAAAGGTAGTGTGCCTACCTCCATGTCAAGGTTTCAGAAATGATCTTTGAAGCTTACATAAGCTTTGAAGATAGGACTGCAGTGTTTTTCTTGTTCTGGATGCAGTAACACCAGAGGCTGGACAAAAACAACATAGCTTGGGTCTAAAGCTAATCTGGAAAGGAAAAGTTCTGAACCGGAATGTACTAAGCATTTCTTGGTCTGGTCTGCTGCTGACTGAGTGCAGAAATGGCCTTAATCTTATAAATTCCACTCAGATACCGTTATCAGGATTTCCTGCGGACTCTCTGTCCCTTAGGTTTTTGAATTAGAGCAAGGAATGTTGCTTATGCCAATGAAGTTTGAATCTGAAAACAATCAGGTTGCATTTATGTGATTTGCACTACTGAAAGCTGCTCTCTCTAGACCATGTGGATACCTTTTACTGACAGATGTACTGAAAGCCTAATGGGTAATCTGTAAGGTACATCTGTTAAAAAAATTCCTTTAAATCTTCTTTTTCAGAAATGATTGCTCAGTGAGACAGGAAATGCTAAGCATTGTTGCATGTACACAAGGAAAGAGCATAATGGAAAATCTGGCTGGCAAAAAACACTTGCGTTCAACAGCAGCAAAATTTTTTGTTGAAAGTGCAAGGTACATTGTAATTTTCTTTAAAAATGTATACATGCCTAGGTATGCAAAGTACGAGCAAAGAAAAATAAGGGAGGAATCAAAATTTTATATGCAGCAGCTGCATCCTACCTGGAACAAGAATAGTGTGCCTTTCTGTTTTGATATTAAACTTTCCATGGGTTTCCAACTGTTGTGTGGATTTCTTTTCTGAATTCTTAAAAAAAAATCGTATTGGCCTTTCAGTGATATGGATTGTCATGACTGCATAATATTTAAATACATGTTTGATTATCAGATAGTTTTGCAGTGCATTTTCTTTGTGTTGCAAGCAGCATTGTACTGGGAAGGCCTCAGAAAAGTCTGGGAATTCCAAGCAATGCTGGGAGGAACTGAGGCTTTACCTCACCTCTGGAAACATATAGTTTTTTTAGTTGGTTTTTTGGATTTCAGATTTACTGAAGATTTAAGAAATATTCTTTTATGAAAGAAATGTCATATTTGTAAATCAAATAATCTTGCATGGCTTGATTTTGTGCAGTGCAGTATTGTTCTCACAAGTCTGGTGAAGTGTGACCAGTCCTTATGAACCTGCACTATGAAAACTACATTGCAGAAGAATTACCAGCGATAGGAATCCAGGGATCAGGGAGAAAAGTGATCATGTCACTTTTCCTTAACGCAAATTTGTATAATGTGCTATGCTACACAGGGAGCAAAATAATGATTAGCTGAATGATACTGGTTGAATAACTGGAGAGAAAAGATTACATAAGGCACGTTATACAGTGTTTTAGGAAGTACATTTTAGAAAGCAGACTACATTTGAAAGCAATGTATGGGGATTAGAGACATAGACCTCAAGCATCTATGACAAATTTCTGCAATATTATTGCAGTGTGGAGCATGTTAAAAATGATTGTAAATTTGCTGTAATATTTAGGTCATCCAGTAAGTGCTGGTATTTGGGAAAACATCTGGATATATAGTTTGGGAGGGATTGCCTACTGTTAACCGAAAGGAAAAGTAGAGTGAAGAAATTACCAGATGGTATATAATGGCATATAATCCCTGAAATGCTGTGCTTATGGGCATATATATGCACTCTGCATTCATTGCACTATTTGCCTCTTCAAAGCAAAAAGTCAAGTGTATTAGAGCGCATGGGAAATATAAAAGAGAAAGAAGAACTTTGAGAGCTCAGAAAAAATAGATTGATATTATCAGAACAATTAGTTAAATAATATCATCTGAAACTTTTACCATTTGTACTAGCATATATGAGACATCTGTAGGAACTGGGAATTGCTACTGAACTTGATAACAAGCAATGAGAATTATTTAGTTGAAGGAAAATAGATATACAGTTCAAAAATGAAATTATAAATTGTATTAATATGCATTTTAGCTAAATGAGCACCTTGTGAAACAACAGATGAAGAAAGAATTGTGTATAATAATTATGCTATAATGACAACTGGCAATTATCTGTTAATAACTGAAAAGCTCATTTATCTACAAATGTTAATTGCGGACTGTATTTAATTTTTGTTAGTATTGTGGTAATGTATTTTATAATCAAGTTATAGTTAAGGAGGTTTTATATACATCACTAGTTAATTTTTAGAACATGGCAGTAGACAATTATTATTAGAAACAAACCCCACAGAATGTTCTTTACATTTAGAAAAATGTGCAATATTTGTGTTCAGAGAAAAATACATTTCCCATAGGGTATTTTTTCCCCTTTCATTTACATGACTGCTATTCTTTCTGCTGTGTGTGGGGGGCTGCCTATCCATTTGTGACCTATGGGTATATGTTCTTGGGAAGCACTCTAGATACCACTTTGCGATTTCTTTCCCTTAGGAGATTGATGGAGGGTGCAGCATCTTTGTGGGTTCTCAAAGAAATTTTTAGGAGTACTGAGGTACCCTTTGAATACCATGTTGATAACTCCTGGTGTACTGGATGAAAACCTTGATATCTATGGAATCCTGGTTAGCTTTGTTGTACCAATTACATTGAGCATTGCTTGTTTATGCCATGTCAGACACATTTTGATTGTGTTTTTCTATTTTCCTAGGTATGCAGGTGAAGCAGGAAACATTGATCTTGCTTTAATAGCTGCTAGACACTTCTGGAATGCATGCTTGCCTTTCATTGGTTCTTCAGCAGATAGGCAGCAGCTCAAAATACCAACTGAAATTATTCTTAAGAGTATTATTAAAGCATCAGAAGCTAAAAACAAGCAGGTAACCATTTTAATTCATTATACTTTCACCTCAGATAATTTTCATCTACAGATAGAAAGCTGAAAACAAAATGCTAGGTAGTTAATTAATATATTTATTGTTTAGATAATGGTGCCAAGATGAATGGGTGAATGTCAGTATGTGAAATTTATCAACAAAGTTTATTTACTGGGCTAATTTTAAAAACAATTAACCCACAAAATAATATAAGGATCTGCTTACCC
This sequence comes from Aspidoscelis tigris stejnegeri, assembly GCA_023333525.1. Classification (NCBI taxonomy): domain Eukaryota; kingdom Metazoa; phylum Chordata; class Lepidosauria; order Squamata; family Teiidae; genus Aspidoscelis; species Aspidoscelis tigris. The sequence continues at coordinate 79,525,282 of JALMGA010000002.1, read as the reverse complement.
ATCTTCTTGGGCCCATAACCTGCAAGCCATCAGACTTTTCTAACAGTGCAATCCCTTATTTTGAATCGATTTTCACTTGGCCAGGTAGTGCACACATGGTAAACTCCCAGACGGAGCGTCCACACATGAAAGAGCATTTTCTTTTACCAGAAATAGCTCTTTCTGTGCAAGAGGTTACTATGCGTGCATTATGCACAGTGCAAATTTAATTGCACAATATGTTCCTAGTGCCAGAGCCGGTAAGGCTCCAGATGCAGCACTGTGGACTGGCCGCGTGATTGATATCAGTCACGGGGGCTAGGCTGTTATTGACTAGGACTTGCAAGTGCAAGTCCTAGTCAACATTAGGCTTTCACACACCTTTCCCGTCCATGGGACAGGAAGGGAAGAGCAAAATCAGAGCTATGGCTGTTTTGACATAAGCCTCATTCCCATTCTGTTTCAGATGCCTGTGCATTTTTCTCATGGACTCTCTCCACCACTGTGAAGAAAGTTAAGCCACACAAAATAGAACTCTAATTAGGATTGTTCTGCTTTTCTCCAGTTCTTTTTGCTGTCAGGGTTTATCTTACTCCCTTCAATTATACGAAGTAACAGAGGTTTGAGAAAATGAATTTAACCAATGAACGTTTCTCTTTTTTCCCCCCGTATATTATTATTAGGAAGCAGAACATATGTTACATTTGCATCAATGGTCTACAGCAGACTTTCAAAGCAGCATCTTACCTGATGCAAATATGTATCCAGGTATAATCTTTTCCTTTTTCTAGTCTTTTTTATTTGACTGAATGAATTTTGTAATGTTTAAGTTGGAATTTTCATCTGTTTTAAAGGTGCGGATGAAGATTTGACTTTACGAACATTCCTGTATGTATTATTGTTCCAAGTGTATGCTGATAAAAATGATTGGGAGGCTGGCCTCAAAGTATTAGATGAAGCAGTTCAAATTCTCCCTCGAACTAAGCACAGACTGTAAGTTGTTTTGCTTCTCTTACAAAGTTTCTTTTTTTAAAAAAAAATTAATTACTATAAAATTACAAATTATTCCAGAGCCAGGTATAGGACATCATTCTTGCATATCATGGCATCATATAGTCTATCCACACTATCATTTTTATTTCATTTCAATTTTACTCAAGCTTCCCATACAGTTTAAATATGATTAAAAGAATTAAAAATTAAGTTATAGTACTTAGATGAACACTCACTGGCCAGGCACGATGCTTTGATATCAAGATTAAGATTGCATTCTGCCTGATTTGTTTGGAAGTTTCTTATGTTCCCCGACGGATGGAGCAGACTGATGGGTTATCACCGTTGCCTGTAGCTGACCACGACCGCCAGGGGGAGCCCTGCAGAACTTTCACTCGACCAACTGTCACTTGCAGGGCTTCCCCTCAGTCCTTCCGCGGTCGTGCAGCTGATCACACCGTCAGTCTCTCCATCCGTTGGGATGTCTTCTCAAGCTGGGTCTGAGCAGCGTTTTTCGGATGTTAGGGGTATGATCTCTTCATCCCCTCTCTCCTCCTCCTTGGGCCATATCATGGGAGGCAGCCCCTGTGGACAAGTTGCCCCCAGACTAGCGCTCCGAAGGATTTTTGAGGCTCCTTCAACTTATTCGTCCTTCGGAGGTTTTTCCCCATCCCCAGGTCCGTCTGACTTAGCTCCCCCCTTAAGGAGTTGGGAGCGGGTCAGAAAGCGGGTTGGCTTCCGCTTTTCGGGGGAGGCATCAGGTAAGTTTTCTTCCCTGGCCCTGCTTAGAGCTAGGATCTTTTTTCCTCTTTATGTTTAGTTAGTAGTTTTCCCCCTTTTCTTCCCTTTAGATTGTGAGTCGGGGGAGGTTAGTGAGGAGTCTTTTCCCTCCCGCCAGTCTCCAGTGCGAGGCACGGAGGTGTCTCGGCGCGGATATCGCCGCGCGGCGTGGTCGGTCTCCCCCAGCCATTCAAGTTCCCCTCAGGGACCTAGGGCAGAGAGGGTTACCGCCCAGCCCGTCCACCATGGCCACGCAGCGAAGCGGCGAAGGCGGCACCAAGAATCTCCGCCAGTGCGGCCAGAACGGCCGTTAAGGCAAAGCGCCATTTCTGCTTCCCCCCGGCCTGACCGCGGCGGCCGCGCGAGCCGTAACGCTCGTGATGGAGCGTTTGGAGCGGCCGCCGCCGCTGAGAGCCGTTTGGAGGCCGTGGGGGGGGCTCCGGCGGCAAAGCGGCATCGGCGCGAGCGCTCCCTCCCCCGCCATACTTACCATCGCCGCTCGCGCAGGGCTTACAGCCGCGAGCGCAGCAGCAGCAGCGGCAGCAGCCGGAGCCAAGGCCGGGGGCGGAGTTCCGCGCGCGGCTGGCGCAGCAGGAGCCGCAGCTCGAGCCGCGGCCGAGCCGCATATCGCTTTTCCAGGCGGCCGCGCGCCTCTAGACGCAGTCCCAGAAGCCGGGTTTTTTCTCCTTCACCGGCTAGAGACCAAATACGGCGGCGGCACTTGATTAGAGGCAGCCACGGCCGCTCAACAAGCCCCCTCCTTTCGCGGAGGAGGGCTAACCCAGGGAAAACCTCTTATCTGTCGTCTTCCGGTGATGACATCAGAAGGTCTCCCTCGCATGGAAGACCTAGGGCACGCCCAAGACAGCATGATAGACAACTTGGTGGATCATCCAGTTCTGCTTCTTGTGAAGTATTACCTAGGGAAGGTTCATGTAGAAGCAAGTTGACAGATAACATTCCTTTACCTAGTAAAGGACAATCGGCTTCTGATGCCTCTTCATCTGAGGGTGAATTGCTGATGAAGTTGGCAGCTTCCTTAGCCAAAAGAAGGGCAAGGAAGAAGAAGGCTCTTTCAAAGATTGTTCATTCGGCTTTGGCTTCTAATGATCAAGACAAACTGTCTTCTTCTGTTGGCAAGCCAGGGGAGGTTCCTTCTGCTGGGGAGCCTCCTGTTAGTAATGATAATCAACATTCTGGCGATGAAGGGGATCAGCAGACCACTTCTTCTGCTACGTCTCAGCAAACCTCTAGGTTGCTGTCATATGATCATGTTGCTCAGGTGATAGCTGCAATTGCCTCTGCCTTGAATATTACTGTAGATTCTAAGCCAGCTGAGGAGAAAGCTCGACAGGCAAAGGATTTGCTAATGAATCCTCCTCCCCAAGAGCGTGTCTTGCCGATACCACCATTGATGCAGGAGCTCCTTTTGGCTGAATGGGCGGAACCGTTGACCACTAAAAGGCTTCCTCCCATGGCTAAAAAACTGTTTCTGCCTTCGGACCATGCATCGTCTATCTGGGCCACGCCTACAGTTGACGTTCCTGTACTTCAATTGTCTTCCAATCACCTCCTTCCGAGGGACTCAGAGGTGGAGCTTCGCGATCCTTTGGACAAGAAGCTGGAAGTTTTTATGAAAAAATCTTTTGAACTTGATTCCTTGTGTACTAGGGCTTCAGCTTCTGCATCTTTGGCTAATCGAGCAGTACTCAAATGGGTTGAGGAGCTTCTTTCTGAAGCTTCTTTTCCTAAGGATTTTCACCCCAAGTTGTCTCAGATTAAGAATGTGGTAGCTTTTGCAGCAGATGCCAATATGGATGCTTTTCAATTGGCAGCAAGGTCAGCTGCGAGTACCATTGGCGCGAGGCGCGCAATTTGGTTGAAGTCTTGGGGAGTGGATGTGCAATCAAAGATTCAGATTATAGGTGCTCCATTTAAGGGCAAGGAGCTCTTTGGGGAACTTGCCCTAAAAGATGTTTTGATTGAGAGAAATAAGAAAAAAGTACTACCAACCTCAGTACCTACCTCGGCTTCTAAGCCGGGCCAAACAAATAAGGGTAGGTCAACTTTCAATAAAAAGCCTTATGCGGGGTTCTACAAAAAACAACCCTTTCGTTACAAGCCCGCGGGAGGTCGCGGCTCCTGGGGGCGACAACAATCCGCGAACAAACAGCCCCTTGGTAGGGGAAGAGGACGGTAGGCTGCCTCTCCCGTCTTTGGAGCCTGCCCCGAGCTCTAAGATAGTGGGGGGAAGGCTGCGTTATTTTGCTCAGGTTTGGAAAAAATTCGTTTCGGATTCCTGGGTTGTTGATGTGGTTACTCAGGGTTATAGGTTGCAGTTTAGTACTTTCCCAGTTTTTAGATATTTGCCTACTCCGGTTCCCTCTGCTCCTAAGAAGCGGAGGGCCTTGGAACAGGCGCTTGTTGAGCTTTTGGAGATGGAAGCTATAGAGTTAGTTCCTAAAGAGGAATGTGGTTTTGGAGTTTATTCAATTGTTTTTCTTGTATTAAAGAAGGGTGGAAAGTTTAGGGCTGTCCTTGATCTTAAATACCTAAATAAATTTATGCGTAAAATATATTTCAAAATGGAGTCTTTGAATTCTATTAGAAATCAGTTAGAGGAAGGCTCGTATATGGTTTCCCTAGATCTCACTCATGCCTTTTTACACATTCCTATTCATCCCAAGGATCGTAGGTTTCTACGTTTTGAGGTGGATGGGAAACATTATCAGTATAAGGCACTCCCATTCGGTTTATCAGCTTCTCCTCGTGTCTTCTCTAAGACCTTGGTCTGTCTCGTAGAATTATTACGATTAAGGGGCGTGGCTATTTTTCCTTACTTGGATGATCTTCTTCTGGTCTCGAGGTCTCGCTCGAGATTGGAGGAAGATTTAAGTTACTCTATGAGTTTGCTTACTGCCTTTGGTTTCTTGATAAATCTGGAGAAGAGTTCTTTGATTCCTTCCAGACAAATTGTGCATTTAGGGGCTTACATCGATACTGCCTCCTTCACCATTCGTCCCTCTGATGATCGGATTAGTGCAATTATAGCCCAAGCATCTAAGGTTGGTATGCATAGGTCAGTTAGACTTTTTCATCTAGCTTCCTTGCTGGGAAAGCTTATTTCTGTTATTGACCTACATCACTGGGCTCGTTTCCATGCAAGGCCACTGCAATGGGCCTTACGACCCTACGCTTCTTTGATTGCTAGTGCTACGGATATCTCGGTCCGTTTAGACAAGGGAGTTTTAGATTCAATCCGATGGTGGACGCTACCTGGTAATTTGGCTTCAGGTGTTCCTATCATCAGGCCAGAACCGGTGGTTATCTATACGGATGCCAGTTTATCCGGATGGGGAGCCACCCTTGGTAGTCATTTGGCTCAGGGCGTTTGGACTGTCACTGAGCGCAGCAAACATGTGAATTGGTTGGAGTTGAAGGCTATATACTATGCGTTGCTTGCCTTCTCGCATTTGGTGCAGGGCAAGCATGTTCTTATTAAAACGGATAACACTACAGCCAAGTCCCATGTTGTCCGTCAAGGGGGCATGCGATCAAAGGAATTAATGTCTTTAGCTACTTTATTGCTTCAGTGGGCTGAGTCTAATATTTTATCTTTATCTGCTATTCATGTTAAGGGCTCGCTGAACCTACAGGCGGATTCACTCAGCAGGAAGGAGTTGTCGAGCGCAGAGTGGATGCTGAATCGGGAGGTCTTCGAGGCCATAACATCGGCTTGGGGCCTTCCGGCGGTCGATCTTTTTGCAACCAGGGCCAATCGCCAGGTGCAGAAGTTCTTTGCTCGACACCAGGACCAATCAGCATCGGCGATCGACGCTCTCTCTGTTCGGTGGCCTGCCAAACTTCTCTATGCGTTTCCCCCGTTTCCTCTGATTCCAAGAGTACTCCGCAAGATAAGGGTAGAACGGGCGAGGGTCATCTTCATAGCCCCATATTGGCCAAGACGGGTGTGGTTCACTCAGTTGATGTCCTTGTCCGTGAGAGAGCCGATCCGGCTCCCTTATCGGAGGGATCTCCTCCTACAGAACAGAGTGTGCCACCCAGACCCGCAATGGTTAGCCTTAGCGGCGTGGATGCTCGACGGTTCTTCCTAAGGGAAGCGGGTTTTTCCTCCCAAGTTATTGATACTATCATTGCTTCCCGTAGGAATTCTACCTGGAGGATTTACAATTCCTCTTGGAGAGCGTTTTGTAGGTGGTCTTATTCGAATAAAATTAACCCTTTGGCGCCTACAGTAAGGGATGTTTTGGCTTTCCTTCAAGCTGGGCTTCAAAAGGGTCTGAGCTACAACACCATCAGGAAGCAGGTGTTTGCTTTGTCCGCTGTTACGGAGGTAGCGGATGAATCGAATTTAGCTGCGAACAAAACACTAAAGTCTTTTCTCCAGGGGGTGAAGGGTAAATGTCCTCCAGTGGTGCATAGGTTCCCAACGTGGGATTTTGATTTGGTTTTGGCAGTAATGTCGGGAACGCCCTTTGAGCCTATAAGGGAAATATCCTTAAAGCTTTTGTCATACAAGTTAGTTTTTCTGGTGGCTATGACGTCAGCTCGCAGGGTGTCTGATTTAGCCGCCTTGTCAGTAAATTTCCCATTGTGTGAGATGACCCCTGATTCTGTGATTTTTCGGTTGGATCCGTCTTTTCGTCCTAAAGTGGATTCAACTTTTCACAGGGAACAGGAGATACACCTCCCTTCCTTGTGTCCTAAGCCATCTCACCGTTTGGAGGAACAGTGGCATTGCCTTGATGTCAGACGAGCTATCAAGGTATATATTGATAGGACCAGGGGTATAAGGAAGACTTCCTCTTTGTTTGTCTGCTTTCATCCGGCATATCTGGGCAGGAGAGCTTCTTCCCGGGTGCTTTCTGCTTGGATCAGGGCAGCCATCACGATGGCTTATAAAATCAGGAACGTTTCTCCTCCTAAGAATATTCAAGCTCATTCAACTAGAAGTGCGGCAACTTCAGCAGCCTTTGCGACAAAAGCAACCATTCAAGAGATTTGTAGAGCGGCAGCCTGGTCTGCACCTTCTACTTTTACAAGACATTACCGAATGGATGTCTACAGGTCTGCGGAGGCTGCTTTTGGAAGGAGAGTGCTTCAGCACGTTGTTCCTAGAACGGTATGTCGAGTCTAGTCATGAGGCCCACCCTTGAGGGAAGCTTTGGTACATCCCATCAGTCTGCTCCATCCGTCGGGGAACGGAAAGTTGTCTTACTTACGTGAGCTTCCGTTCCTGACGGATGGATGCAGACTATTCCCTCCCTTTGTTCTACGTAATGTGTTTGTTGTGTTAATTATTCTCTGTTAGGTTGCATCAACTTCTGCAGATCCTCAAGAATATGTATATTTCACTATAAATACCTATTCCTCAGTCAATATGTTTTAAGAAGATATCTTAGATTTCAGAAGAAGGCCATTCTGTACTTTTGAGTAATTCTGAAAATTGGAGACCAAAGCTCAGAAAGCCATCCAGAAATGATTTTTTCAATTCTCTTAGAGCAGGCTGGACTATATGGAAGAAGAAGATTCTTTAGATAGTCTGGTGTCAGGTTGCTTATTTGATCTAAAAGAGAACTGATAACCAATGAACTTCCTTGGGCATTGGTGCAATATACTTAGTGTTTCACCTAGTGGCCTAAATGCCACGTTTTGTGCTTGCTGCAGTTTCTGGACCAGTCTTAAGAATAGCGTCTCAAGGAGGACATCACAGCAGTCCAGCCTTGAAGTAATCTATACAGAGGTCACTGTGCCATTCCTAGCTCATATAACTGGTCCATGAAAATACCAGTTATAGCCATCAGTTTGTACACCACAAAGAACTTTGGTTTGCTAAATTAGTTCCCTCTCATGTGGTAACAAAAGTAAAGTAGAAGGAAGAGATCTTTGTCTGCAAGTTTAGGAAGGGTGGGCATACCTTGACTATCAGAAGTTGATAGTGCATATTGTGCTTTATAGTACAAATCTAAGATTAATATGATATAGTAAGATTCCTTTAGTGACATATTTTGGAATGATAAGTTGATATTTCTGTACATAAATATATTAATTTCATATGTATGAAGTAAGAGAAGGTGTGTTTTTGAAGCTCTTGTATGGTGGCTTCTAGGCTGTTGCAGTTCCATAAGAGTTCCAAATAGAAACTTATTTACTGCCATGTAGGAGTTTTTAAAAAAGGAAAGAAAAAGACTAATATAATTTGTGGGAGGAGTTCCAATGACAACCCGTCTCTCTGTCTGCTGTTGATTAAATCACTGATAAACATATTTATTTATAGTTTCAAACAATTTACGTATATCTCAAATTTACATTAGCACTATCTCTTACATATTATACTTCATTTACATTTGAGATACAGTTGTTTTCCCTCCTCCACTCCCTCCCTCCCCAACAGGGATGCCATTCTCAGATTCCACTTGTTTCCATAAATTGCTTTTATCATTCCTTGAATCACTGGATTTCCTACCTTTCTCCTTATATAAGTCAATATTTTCCTCCAAGTAGTTATTCCCAGTATTGTGGTTTGGTGTCCCATATGTCTTAATCTCCTTTCCCTTAGGAAATCAAAAAGCATTTGTTAATCACTGATAAACATTGACTTTATAAAATTACTTTCCCCAGTCCTATTTTTAAACATTTAATAATGGTAAAGGCAAGACTTGGACGTAACTACATAATGGAAATTCAGAAATTCAAAGATGAAAGTGAAGATTATTTATCGCTTATGTGGCATCGTCTGGCATCTGTGTCTTCTGATCTTGTGGGACAGTTGACCTGTTATCAAAATGCAATTGAAGTTTTACAGGTCTGTATCTGTTTTTAAATTTATTATTATGGTGGACATTTCTAAAGATAGTTGTTAACAGAGCAACCCAAACCTCAACGCACTGGGTCCTGTGGGGTTCCAGTGGCAGCAGTAGAATTTGTGTTGAGAGACAAAACCCAGGAGCAGGAATGGGTGGAGTTAGTATGCAAGTAGATAATATCTATCAGTTTTAGATGGTTGTCTGAAGACACTTTTGGTGAAGCTGCATTTAGAGATTTATACAGTGGTTCCGTAACCTTGCTCTTATGTCAAATCGCTCGTATCTCAAAGCAATTTTCCCATTAATCCATTCCAGCTCCCAAAACACCACCTCAGTTGTTTTTGTTATGTACTGTACTGTATTTACATACTCGTATCTCAAATCTTGCTCTCATCTCAAAGCAAAATATCACTCGCTCGGCAGCTTGTATCTCAAAACACTTGTATGTCAGGGCACTTGTATGTCGAGGTACCACTGTCGAGTAAAAACATCTAAGAAAATCAATCATAGTATCTATAATGTTTACATTTAATTTTAATTTCCTTTTTAGTAAATTGTTATCTGAAATAAAAATGCATAGAAAAGGATTTATTTCTCCAACAGACTTTAAAAAGTTGCATGAGATTGGGTCAGTTAGCAGGGAAAGAGTTTCTCTGGGACAGCACCCAAATTTTGGAATAACCTTCCCCCAGAGATAAATTAGGTACAAACACAGAATATTTTTTGGCATTTGCTAAAAAAACACATTTACTCCACCAGAAATATGAATATTACTTCCTTCGTCTGTATTTCATTTTATCTCATAATTTAATGGATTTCAAATTTTAGTTTTAGTTACAGAAGTTGTAGGTTTTATTTTTTTGGGGAATGCATGTATTTTATGGTTATATCAATTTTATATTGCTTTAGTGCAGTTTGTTTACTCAGAAATTTTGATAAAAGGCAGAACACAAGTCTAAATAAATAAAGATACAAATATATGCCTGTTGGTTTGTGGCTGAATGGAGACAATATGTTGAACAATTTATGGTGCTATCTCAATAACTGTCCTTGTTCTTTTAATACCTATGTTTTGCAAATACTACAATCCTGCCTGGTTGAGTTTTAAAACAGTATCAGCTCCAGAGCAAATGCTTATCTTCAGATGGCACTTATTCTCTAGTCCGCATGAGATTATGATCCTGCAGACACCTTGCCTGATATTGGTACAGTCTCGACACTTTCCCAGCAGTCCATGGTTGCTGGTGCAAGTTAAGGAAAAAGTGTCAGTTAACATTTTTTGCTTGATGTGTTACAAAACATTTCCATTGCAATAGCATGTGGATGAGGCAACTCTAATATCTGATTTCTGCATTCAGGTTAATGTTAAAGGCTGTCAATATATACCCTCTTTGAAACAGGGTGAAATGTGCAAAGTGTTAAAATAATTGAGTTAAAACACTGTCAGACACTTGTTCCATCTTACTAAAAGTCCCTAAGAACAATATGTTCCTGGTTGTGTATTTAAAGCTTAGTTTCTCAAAACAAGGACTACAAATAAATGTTGAAAAAAATGAGATAAATTGTGTGTTCATTGTCTTATATACATAGAAAAAAGAATCAGAATTAAAAAAAGTTGACAATCTCCTGGAATTTGCAGAATGGCTATATTGCAAACATTTTCCTCTTGAAGAAGCTATTAAACACCTGGACTGGGCAATATATATACTGTTGAACTTGAAACCTTTCCGAAAAAGCCCTGATCCTGAAGGTAAGTTTTTAGAGAAACATATAAGTGGTCCCCAATTAATGATTATGATATTTTCCTTCTTTCTGGCTTTAAAAATTTTTTTGTCTCACATGCAGCTCCACTCTAAGAACCAGTTCACACTTGTCTTTTATGATGCAAGTGTTTCACTAATATCCTCGCATATTTCCCTACTGAAACTTTTGCAGCTTTAGGCATGTTCAGATTGCTTCCAGGAATGGGGAAAGTTTATGCACTCCTTTATGGAAATGGTACATGTGGGATTGTGCAAAACGGGATATTGCACGTACTTAATATGCAAATTTTCACAGATGCTGTTCTAAAAAACCAGTGGATCAAATGCTAAAAGCGTTTAGTGAGAAGTTCATTTGAGTGACTGAAAACCTAGAGAAGGTTGCTCAGACAGGGTGTGAACCTCTTGATAGTGCTCACCAACCATTTAAAACCAAACAGTTCTGACAACATGTAGACATTAAAGCAAAACTAGAGGAACAAGAGATCAGAATGAATAGTATTCACTTTCTTGTGATTGAGAAAAGTAGAAAATAAGATGAAGAAAACTATTGCCTCGGTAGTCAGTAGCCTTCCAAACTGTGTTCTGGGAGAAGGATATTAAACAAATCTACAGATCAATTAACATGGGACCATTTGAGTATATACCCCATGAACATTATAATTTATTTTGCACATTATGTGCCAGACCTAGGCTGTGTCTGCCCTAGGCTATTGACCCACACCAGCAGCCCAAGGTACATCCAATCCACATTGCAGACAGGTCTACTAGAAGGCCATGCTAGATCCAAAAATGGCACCATAAACCACTCTAATGGAAGACTGCTTTAAAGCATTTTACAGGACATTAATGATGAACCAAATAGTAGTAATTGACTGATTTGGTCAACAAGGTTGAGAAGCTAGGTACTGGATGACAGGGGTACATTTCACATGCTGTCACTGTCCATCCGCACTGTAGCAGTGCAGTTGCCCAAAAGCAGCAATCTTTCTTCACAATGCCATGCTCCTCAGGCCTTCATTGGGTAGCTTTTTTGACTGGTACAAAAGAAGCCACACTAAAAGTTCCAAGCAGTCTTCTTCTCCCTGTACATCTGACAGTCTCACTCTGAATGATCTGAAGCTTCATTGGAGAGAGAATCTCTAGGAATTAATTATTCATATTTATTCAATCCATTTTTGTCCCCTGTTTTCTAGAACTTCAGCAGCTATGGAATTTTGCCTAAAGAGCAAGCACAGTTTCTTTGGCCAAACAGCTGATCGAGATTATAAGTCAAGAGCAAAAGAATGTGCTTAGAACCAAGTTTCCTGTTGCTTTTAGATGGAGAGGAACCTGAAAACAGATGTTCCTTCTTGGATTGTTAACAGTTCTAAAGTTAAGGGAATGTGAAAAGGAAGTTGAGAAAAAAATGGAGATGGGAGCTGACAGAATTAAAATGATTTCATTTTGAAATAGAAGTAATGTTAAAAATTGATTTTATGTGTAATTGACTGCTGGCCAAGCAAACTGAAATATTATTCTGATACCTCCAGAGCATTCTTCAAATTTTATTTAAGCTTTTTAATTTCTCAAAAAGGGCAGTTCAGAAATGGGCACTTCCAAAAAGAAAGACACAAATTCCCCAAAGAATTTTGCAGCTCATCTCAATCCATATTTTGCTCAATAAAGTTTGGGTAAAGCTATGTTCAATTCAAGCTGTTCTGGTTCATTATAAATTCAGTTGATATGGACAGAAGAGAAACTCAAGGGTCCAGTGTAAGTCTGGTTAAAGGCAATTACTATTCTATCACTAGATAAATGTCAGATTTAAATGTACTACCCTGAAATATAAACGTTCTGGGAGACAAGTAAAAAAAAAAAAAACACACCCTATAAATTATGAAATACATAGCATTCTTGAAAAATCGCAGAAAGTAGAGGTTAAAGAAGTGCTTGCTGCTTCAAACTAACGAAGTAGCATTTTGCATAGCACTTGGCATATGTCAGGGGTATGGCTAGGGTTATTATTAATCAACTAAAGTAGAATGAAGGAAGGTTTATCTTCATGTGTCAAATTTTAGAAGGAAAGAGCATAACCCTAGGTTTGTTTATACTTTTCAAACAAAAAGCAGTTGGCATTTTTAGGAAAAATCATGTACAGTATATGGTCACAGCATTCAGTCTGAGTGAACTTATAATAGGGAATGATACTAACTGGAATATGATGTGTTCCCCTGAGAGATACTTCTTAATTTATGAAATAACCAAGGCAAAGGGATTCAGATTTTTAATTAAAGAAGTCTGAGAAGAGCTGAAGCCATCAGGCAGAAACTTTGCTTTTTATGCAGAGGTATATAGAACTGTTTTAGGATTGATCCTTTGATTATATCTGAGGCAAGATTCCTCACGGGGCCTGGTCCCTCTTTGTGCAACAGAAGTGCTCAAAAGGCACAGGGATGATGGACCTTTCCAGACCTGGGCCCTTTCCGCACTAGGCCTTATTTCAGATTATATCTCGGGATGGGGACCGACCATTTGCATGCTGGTGCAGACTACGGTAGGCCCCGGTATGGCCTACCATAGATAGGACCAGCATGAAGATGGCTGGTCCCTATCCTGAGATATAATCTTGATTAAGGCCCAGTGCGGAAAGGGCCCAGGCCAAGTAGTCTCCCCATGGTACACTCCAAGATGGAGCATCTGCACTTCAAGGAGCCGTTTCCAAACCAGAAATGGCTTCTTCTGTGCAGGAGCACACTGCTAGGCAACTATGCATGATGCACGTTTAAGTGCACCACATATGCATTTACCTTTACCTGCACCAGAGCTGGTTATTTATTTATTTATTTATTTATTTATTTATTTATTTATTTATTTATTTATTTATTTATTTATTTACATTTCTATCCCGCCCCATACTCGAGGGTCTCTGGGCGGGTAACAACCTTAAAACAAAAGATTAAAACAGTGTATACATTAAAAGACTTTAAAAATTCAACAACTCTAAAAGAATACACAACATCTTTAAAATAATAGTAAAAAAAAAAAGAAGTAAAGCTCTGGGCAGGCTTATTTGCACCTCCATGGTGCTGGACACACTGACACATCATGTGATGTGCAGCACTAGCGCATGTCGCAGTGCATCATGGTTGCCCCAGTGATGGCATCAGCACACACATGCTAGTGCTGACATCAGCGCAGGAAGATGATGGACACCATCTGCACATCAGGTAAGCACCTGAATGTGTGGGGAGAGGGTTTGCGTGTACATGTGTGGCCAACTGTACCTTTTCCATCCCCTAGGCGGGATGGACAGTGCAAATTTGCCCTATATTTCCTTGCTCCCTTTGAGCATTCAATCTGCTGCTAGTGCTTTAGTTAATTCTGGGAGCTCTTCCTACCGCTCTTCCCCACTGCCATGTGGACTCAATTTTAGTCACTCCCTGAAGTATATAAAGAACTTCCATGGTGATTTCTTGTGTTCCGCAGCAGGCCTGAGAAAAAAACATTGGGTCTGTGTGAATATTGGAAAGATCTGTACCAAATAAAATCCTACACTCAAACATGGTACTCCTGATGCTATGCTTCTCTCCCAGGCCCTATCCCAGATAGGGTGGGCTGCCCTTTCCCAGGATTAGCAACCTGTCCCACGCTCATTGGGTTGCTTCTGGCATGAGACCGGCCCTTGAGATAACCTGTCCTGTGCCAGATGCTGTATGAGCTGCAGAGGCCACTTCAGATTCAGACTTGGACAGGAGGGAATCCCTAGGGGCTCATTTTGGTGGTGCACTGCTGTACCTCCAAAAAAGGATCCCTCATAGTATACTGGATTTATGCCTCCATGGGCCAATATACTAGATCTCAATGACAAGGTCTACCAACAAGCAGGCAAGAACACCATTCTGGGTGCCCCAGCCTGATCTAGACTCCACAGAAGGGGGTGAGACTTTTCATAACTTGCACTAACATGTGGAAGGGAGGTGCCTAGACCTCTTCCTATCAACTGGTTTTGCTTGTTGTCCCTGGCTACCTTCTACACCAAATTTAAGGAAAAGAAAGAGCTCCCTGTGGTCTGTTATTTCGAAATTCCTGACTGAACCTTTTGGACTGAACCCTGTGTTTCAGTTTGAGCCTGACAAAGTCCATGTGTTACTGTTTTAAAGTTATCTTGTGTCTACACACACAAGCTTGATTACCATTTGATCACAGTGTGGATGCCATAATAAAGGTTCAGAGCCTGGATGACTGTTGATTTTTCCCCCTGATGGTCCACATAGTTACCTTTACATTTTCAGTTGACAATAATAAATTATTCTTCTAACCATAGATGTACATGACCAAATTATGATTGGGAATTTCAGAAGCATAAAACAATTAGAAGCTTTATTTCGAGCTCATACTGTAATGGCTGCCATTTCTGGCCATGGTTCACCTTCTCATGAGCGTCATTGTTTGATGGCATATGCTTTTGTGATGCGCATATGGCAGGTGAGAAGATAAGAGAAAATGTTAGATGATTGCTAAATCTATTGTTGAATAGGGAGCATGTATCTTAATAATCACATCAAAACATATGAAAAACAAATTTATACCAGAATAGCTTCTCAAGTAAGTATAGATAATCTATGTATGATGCTTTGGTATTTTGAATATAAATTCTGTTATCATATGAGATTGCCTGTTACACTGTATATATGCAGAATTCGTCTTTGACTTCTGCATAAAAGTAAATCTTTTACAGAAATCAAAGCACTGTCAATCTGAATCCCAAAGGAAGGAAGAGAAGAGGAATTCAGTTGTACATTGTTAACTCAAACTTTAAGGGGTTTGCTATCTATCTGTGGCCTGTATTACTCACATATTTGTGAGCTAATGCTACAAGCTGGTATTCTGCCACCTCTTTTTTTCTTTTTTTCAGGAGAGAGTTTTTTAAATTCCTGGCTTGGTTAGTTCAGACTTTTGGTTTTTTTTTTTTTTTTTTTTTTACTATTCTGATGCTCCATCCAGGCAGGGGGAATATAGTGCCACCATGGCACTGCTATTGTGGGGTTGCCTCACATATTGTAAGCCCAACAAAGCACTTTTTTACTATTCTTGGGAAAACTATGCTGGTCACAGGTTTTCCAGCAGTAGTGCTTTTTATTGGCTTATCCCTAAGGGAATGAAAATCATTATTTTCCAGTGATAATTGACTGGTCCTTTTGCAGTTGTTGGGCCTTCCTGCACTGAGCCTTATTCTGGTTTGTATCCCAGAATAGGGGCCTGCTATGGACATGCTGCTGTAGACTATGGAAGGCCTGCCCAGGGCCTGCTATAGCCTGCACTAGCATGTGGACAGCTGATCCCTGTTCTGGGATATAATCTAAAATAATGCCCAGTGCAGAAAGTGCCTTTTTCTCTCTCAGTCTCTCTGGCTGTTGCTCTTTCTGTCACTCACACACGTTTTTTTCTGGAGAAAGAACAAAGAAAGACTTATGTAGGGGCCAAAGGGGAGTTTCTTAGGCTAGTTGTACTGTACTATAAACTTTCCTGTCTTGCACCAAGCCTGTTTGTGCTGTTGCATACAAATTCACTAGATAGCAAGCTGTGCTAATCTGCATGCACAGAGTCTAATGCTTGATGGATTGGGATTCAAAAACTAGGTGGGCTTCTGCCTTAAAGTTAAATCTTACATATTACCTAACCCACAATGATGTATAATGGTAGTAATTTGAGCCAAAGTGGCTGACAGACTCCTAGAAATTCCTTTCAAATTGCTTTTATTATCTCTTGGATCTTAATTCTCTAAATTAATGTTGCATGACATTAATATTTATTTTAAAACAGATTAACTATGTGTGTTTCGTTAATAATGTTTGTAATTTGCTAGTTGTATCTACTGCAGTGAGCCCACTGCAATGGGCTGGCTTAATTTTCATAACCATAATCAACAAAGCTTCAGGGGCATAGGAAACAGGGTGACTACAAAACAACGGACCTTGGTTTTGAGTTAAAATTTATATAGTATATTGTAGTTCTGGAAAATAAAACGCAAAAAAACCCACACACCATTCTCTCTGAAATAGTAATATTTCCTTATTTTGGCTAATAATTCTTCAGGAATGAAGAAGAAATCACACTGAATCTCTAAAGGCTTTCCTACGTATTTTCACGGAGGTAAAAACTGGTGTCAGTGGCAATCTGTTTAAGGGAATTCAGAGAAGTTGAGGGAAGAAAATTGGTGCCATTACCTTCTACCCGTGCAGTTTTGTTCTTTATAATTGCAATAGAATCATTATCGCCCGCACATTTGTAAACTTTTAAGTTCTCCAAGCTGAATAATTTATGTTTCAATTATAAATAATTGCACTGAGACCACATCTATCTGCTTAAAACATGTATCATTGTTTTTGCCCAGCTGTCGCTGGCATCAGCAGGATCTACTGTAAGGGTTTCACCAGCTCAGCAAACCTCTCCCAAAGCAAAAGGGAAGAAAGATGCAAAACAAGTAAGTTATGCCTGTACACAAATTCTTCATCTTTTTCATATAAATTATTTGGCTGTAAACGTGTATTCTTATAAGAATTTTGTGAATCTCTAAAAACACTTTCCAGTTCAGAGGCCAGATTTTAGTCTGGTTAAGATAATACTGTGGGGTTATATCCAGTCCTTAAATAGTGTAATATGCATTGACAAGCATTTGATATGCAGCAGGATCTGACAGGCTTCATTACCTGTGTACCACCAAACTCAGTCCAGACAGCAGCTTTTCCTGAACAGATAATTCATGCTCTTAACTTCCTACCATCTATTAATATATTTGGTAACATGTATAAATAACTACTGCACACTGATATCTCCTGTATGCCATAACAGAGTTTGTATCTTCTTTTTTTATCAAAGTTCCCAGATAATTGACTTGTCAGACAAAACTACTACAATGAATTGGAAGTGTAAAAAAATTTTTTATAAAAAATAATTAAAAACAAAGGTAAAACCACATACAGAGAAAAATCAACTCTTAAGTACTAGGTGGGTGAGGGAAGAGAATGAACATACACACAAGGAATGCCTTGATAAAAGAGATACGTCTAATGGATATCTAAAAGCTGTAAGTATAGGTTTCTTACAAATAGAAGAAGGAAGGGTATTCTATAGAAAAGGTGCTACCACAGACAAGGCCCATCTACCATAAGATCTCTCCAGATTATCTCAGTGCTCTTCTAGGGTTGCAGTGAGGGAGGCCTTCTTTAAAGTACTATGTTTCCAAGTTGTTTAGAGTCTTATATGCTAAGCATAGAATTCTGGACCTGGCCTGGTATATAACTAGCAACCAGTTCAATAACACGCAGGTGCCCTACTTGAACAATCTGGCTGCTGCCTTTTGCACTAGTTGAAACTTCCAGAGTTTTGCATTAGCTGTAGCTTCTGGAGCAGATATAAAGGTAGCCCCACATGCCAGTAATTATGGCAGAGCATGAACAACAGTGGCTAATTGATGCTGGTAATAGACACTCTTGGCCATGGAGATTACCTGGGCTTCCAGATAATTCCAAGAACACTCCTAAACTACATACCTGATCCTTCTGAAAGAGTTCAACCCTGTCTAGAACAGAAAAGATACCAAAACGCTGGACCTTGGTACTTCCTACCAGTCTAGGGCTTTTCTTGGGACTTTTTCCAAGTAAAACCACAGTTTTTGATCCAGAGAATTTATCATTTTCCCTATATTTGTACTGCCCTACTCCTGCCTTATTTTGAAGGTTTTCTGTAGTTACTGCCAGTAAAGACCATGGTTTTATTGTATACAGTGAAGGCTTCTATAGTAGTAGATCATCTGTTTTGGAACAGGAATCTGGTAAAAGCTTTGTTTTCTTGTTTTTTCTCTTTGTTTTTTTTAAAGCCAACTGCTAGTAAGACATCTCCAACAACCCCTCCTAAAAAAGATAAATCCTCAAAAGATACGAAGCAGGTACCTTTTCCTTTGAATAGTGTTTTGATTTCTCTAATATTAACAGAACTTAAGCTTTCTGAAAAAGGATTTACTTTTTAGGACCAGTCAGCTAGTAAAGACAAGGCAAAGAAGAAAGCACCACTAGATACCTTGCCTGCAAGTGTGGAAGAATGGGCTAGCTATGAATGTCCTGATGAAATCAGAGAAGCCTTTAAACAAGAATCAAGTGGCTGTGCTATAAACAGAGAAACAATTGTAGCTCCTGTAAGTAGCATTTTCAAAATTATGTTGCATTTTGAAACAGGTACTGAAACACACTTGTTTTGAAACACACTTGCCTCTCCTGATGAAAGATGGCCACAGTGAAGTCGAATGGATGAGACTTGATATGAATGAAATCTCATCTAAACCAGTGAGCTCAAGTTCTTGCCATAGTAGTGAATATCTGTAGATTTAGCTCAGATACTTTATAATGCAGGACCCAAGTTCATTGGTCTTTTCTATTGTTCAGAAATGCATCTCTCTGGGATTAAGCTGGGGACATGGCATTACAGCATAAGGATATAATATACAGCCAAAGTTATTGAAAATAAGGAAGATCAAATTGGTCTGTATATTACCTTGGATAAAATAAAGTTCATTTGAACTAACTTTAAGTGAATTTCAAAATATATATATTCATAAAGAGAAGATTGTGTTTTTTATTCAGAATTACAACTGTGTACGACTGACTCATGTATCTGTATGTACTGTTATATAGAATTGATGCAGCCCAGATTGTATTTGGTTTCCAGATAAAGCCATATTTTTATGCAAAATCTGAAAATTGTTTGTCATGCTCATTTTCAGCCTAGATCTGTATCTGTATCTTGTTCTTTTTTCAAGCTTCCAAGATTGTCAAAAGCCTTGTTCATGTTTCAAAATTATATTTTGCATCTCAAAATAGCCCAAAAGTAGGGACATGCACAAAGCCATTTTTAATTTCCCTGCAAACGCCAAAATTCACAAATTTTGAATAGCATGAATATCCATGGACCTGTGTAAAATATTTTTGATACAGCTTTATCGCCATTGAAAGGAAGATACGGAGTAGCTATCTTTATTTTCAAAATCAATCTTCAGTGTTAGATTTTTGAAGTTTTTACTGAACTTCTTCAGCAGAAGATCCCTGAAGAAACTTGACTAAAAACAAAAACAAAAAAACCTTAGCAAATAATCAGTTTGATTTATTTGATCATCTGGAGTAGAGACATTCATGAACCTGTTCAATTTGGCCCGGAACTGATTTAGATTCACAGATTTGAATGTGAAGTGAACCAGCTTTTATATGGAAATATGTCATCTACAGTTTTTCAGGGTTGAGCAAGGGAAGGTAATTCAGAGTACAAGACCTTCGTTAACTTATAGAAAACTTTTTTCCGTAAGTACAATATTGCTTTGTGCTTCTGTACACCTTGAAGGTTTCCTTCATGCCTCTGGCTGATCACCAGAGAACATAGTGCTGTACTAGATGGACTTTAATCCAGTAGTTGTTTTATTATTGAGAATATTATTATTTATTTACATTTTTAGTACTGTCAATTTGTTCATTCTCTGTTCGTTTTGTTTGTAGACAAGGACCTTGTATTACCTTGATCGCTTGGTGAAGGAGCTGCAAACAATTTTTTGTACTCATTTGACTCTTCCAGTCCTCCATCTGGCTGAAGTCATTGCTCGTGATGTTGTTGAAAGTAAAAGTCTGTCAAATCTGTACCATCTTCGGTTTGTATTATTTTGAAGTCAGTGTAAAATATTTCAGTTTTCTCATGTGTCTCTCATAAAATGTATTTGATCTTGATTATTGTTTACATGATGTTTGAGTTTGCTTCATGCCCAAAGGTCAGCACAGGAAGCATCCTGGCTTTAGCCAGTGTCCAGTTCCTGTGAGCCAGTTTGGTCTAGTAGTTAGGGAGATGGACTCTTGTCTGGGAATACTGGGTTCGATTCCGCCCTCCCCCATGAAACCATCTGGGTGGCCTTGGGCTAGTCACAGCTCTCTGTCTAAGATTAATATAATATTGTACAGTGCTGAGTGCATGTACAGCGCTTTAGAAATAAACTATAATAATAATCTTCTGAGCTCTCACAGCCCCACTTACCTCACAGGGTGTTCTGTTGTCAACAGAAGAATAGAAAAGCTTTGTCAGCCGCTTTGAGTCCCCTTAAATGGGTGAGAAAAGCGGGGTAGAAAAGCCAACTCTGCTGCTGCTGCTGCTGCTGTCAGTTCTAATAGTCAAATGGTCAGAAACTGGCTGATACTCACCTGGGAACTAGAAGTGTCTGGCTATGTGAGGGCAACAGGCATGAGTCTTGGACCCCACTCCTAACTATAATGTATACAGTCAAGTGCTTAATGGGTAGTTCCTCAGATTTGACAATAAGATGAGTCCTGCTTGATTGGGCCACAACCCATCTAGTCCAGAATCCTGTCTCACAGAGTAGCCCATCAATTGCTTCTGGGCCTTCTTAAGCAGAAGACAAGGGCAAAAACTTGACCTGGTCTCAAATCCTTGCAAATGGCCTTTAGAGGCATCCTGTCTAGGCATCCAGTTTAGTAGTCATTGATACAGCTGTCCATGAATTTATCTAATCTTTTATTATCTAATCCTGGTTGCTATCACCACCTCTTCTGGTAATAAATCCCATACATAGATGACATGGTAGATCAAAGAATACTCCCCTTGTCTGTCCTAACTCTTTTGCCCATCAGCTTCATAGAGTGCCCCTAGTGTTGTCTAATAGGAAAAAAAATTCTTTATCTACCTTTTTCAAACCACGCATGATTTGATATACTTTAGTCAGATCACCTCTTAAATGCCACCTTTCAAGTCTGAAGAGGCCCAGATATTTCAGCCTGATTTCATAAGGAAGGTTTGGAGAGTCTTGTTCATTCTGATTGACCTTTTCTGCTCTCTTTCCATTTCCACAATATCCTTTCTGAAGTATGGTGACCAGAATTGTATACAATATTCAAAATGTGGCCTTACCATATAAAGAGGCAAAATGACATTTGCTGGCATGCTTTCTGTTCCCTTCCTAATTACCTCTAGTGTTCAATTCCAGAATTCATGATGAATTAAATCAAATTCATTTTATTCTTAGGTAAACAAAACAGATTTCTTGTCATTGATTTTTATGGCAGTAAAGGAAAAATTTGTTGTCTCTTTCATAGACTCTCCAGAGTATGCCTAGATTTAAAAATGTGCCAAGCATCATCTTACCATGAAAAAGCAGTAGGTGGAGTATACATTAATGAAGTGGAACAAGGAAGGTATGTTCTTCTGAAACCAAGTATATTAAAGCTCTGGATGTATTCTGGATAGTGTTACCTATTTGTTTGACATAATAGTCCTAAGCAGTGTAGCAACTATGTTCCCAGACGGATTCCAGCAGACAACTGAGGGTTTCCGTTGGTCCAATAACTGCCACGACCGCCAGGTGGAGCCTGATAGAATTTTCTGCCCTCTTTCCCATCAGGCCCCAGTCAATCCTCGGTCGCTGGACTGTCCACACGCCTTAGGAATGTCTTCCTGCGAAGAAAATTCAGAATCAGAAATTCACCAAGGGGGTAGGATATTTGCCCCTCACGGACTTCCTGGCAACCGAGGGGAGCAAGCCAGTATCCCCATAGGGGAGGATACGGCTTTGCTGAGGCTTAAAAACCTCTTCAACTCCCCCTCTGCCTCTTCCTTTGAAGGTTTTGTCTCCCCCTCGGTTCGGGACGCTCATTCTCCCTCCCCGAACAAGGGCATGGAGGAGGACGCGATTTCCTTCTTTTCAAGGAAGAGATGTGGAGTCAGGTAGGCCCCCTTCCCCCCCCCCATTTGCCTTTTTCACTTCCCTGGCGGGAGGGGCGGTTTGACAGAGCTCCCACCCGTGCCTTTTTTACGGCACACTGGAGCCCCTTTTTTGCCGCCGCGGCAGCGGCAACACCAAATCCCGTCTTTTCTCCCTGCTTCTCCCCTAGACGCCGAGTCGGGCGAGCTGAGCAAAGCCGGCTCCCCCCGCCCTCAGGAACGCGGCTCACGACCTCCTCCTCGCTCGCTGCAGCATAGGAGCCCTCGCAGGCGAGAACGTAGGCGAACGGACGCCTACCCCGCTCACGGAGCTTCCCGCCGCGATCCTCCACCAGAGCACCGCTCGCCCACCCCCAAACGAAGGCGCGCGGAGGGTGCGGGCTCCCGCCATAACCGTTTCCATGCCTCGCCCCAACGGCTCTCTCCCCGGCGCGCACACCACCAAGACCGCGAGGAGAGAGCGTTTTCTGGCGCCAGGGCTAGAAGCCCTAGATCACGCCCGCGCGAAGAGGCGCGCGAAGAGCGGCCGTTTTCGCGCCATGGCGCACACCGAGCGGCGGGAAGCCGTAGATCACACACCCGCTCCCGCTCGCCTCATTCACCTTACAGTAACCGCTACAGAGATAGCGATAGACATTATCACAAACACGCTCATGCCAGCAGAGAGTATTACCCGGAACGGAGCCCTCCGTCCAGACATTATTATGGTTCCTCCCCCACCCCTGCGAGGCCTCGCTCTCGCAGGTCTCGTAGGGGCTCCAGTTCGGAGTATTACAGGGACTACCCTTATGCCTGGGAGAGCCCACAGCCTTATTACAGCCACAGAGGCTCCGTTCCTGGTTCTGATTCCGATTCAGACGAATCATTGATGAAGCACATTGCTTATTCGGTTGCAAAGTACAAGAGATACAAACGCAGAAGCAGGGTTGCAGAGCAACAACAAAGTGCACCACCGCCACCTTGTGGCAAATCTGCAGAATGCACCTCACAAAATATTTCTACAGGGCAGAGCCTATCTAAACAGCAGCCCACATTACCTGCCCTGCCTATAGCCCCCCAGGAGGACTTGAACACTCCACCTGCACCGGGCCCGTCTCCACAACCAGACCCAAATCCTGTAGAGCCTACTATACCAATTCAGGTGCCTGAACCAGACCCTCAACAACCATCTGGAGATGAGGAGGACACACACATTGAAACCTTACCTCAGGCCTCTTCACGTCTTTGTGCATACGACCAAGTGGGTCCAGTGGTCCAGTCTATAGCCTCTACCCTAAACATCAAAATGGGTCCAGAGGTTACAGAAGACAAGGTCAAGCAAGCCAAAGACCTACTTATGGCCCCGCCTCAGGAGGAGAAAGTCTTGCCCATTCCCACGGCTCTACAGGACCTGTTGATTTCACATTGGACAGATCCCTTGTCCAACAAGCGTCTTCCAGGCATGACCAAGAAGCTCTTCCTTCCCGCAGACCATGCCTCTTCCATATGGGCACAACCTACTGTGGATTTGGCTGTCCTCCAATCCTCCTCGACACACCTGATCCCCAGGGATTCGGAGGCGGAGCTTAGGGAACAAGCTGATAAGCGTCTGGAGGCACTTCTAAAGAAAAATTTTGAGTGTGACTCTCTTTCCTCGCGGGCAGTGGCAACCTCCTCTCTTGCCAACAGAGCAGCTATTAAGTGGATCGATGACATGCTCTCGCAACCCACTCTACCCAAAGAATTTAAAACCAAACTGATTGACATTAAGAGAACCCTAGCATTCTCCGCGGACGCGGCTATGGATGCTTTTAACCTCCTGGCTCGTTCTCTTGTTACAACTGTGGCCTGTCGCCGGTGCCTGTGGCTTAAAGCCTGGCCTGTTGATTTCGGCTCGAAACTACAGATCATTGGAGCTCCGTTTAAGGGCTTGAGTCTCTTCGGAGAAGAAAACCTTAAACACATTGTCGTGGAGAAGAACAAAAGAAAGATCCTTCCCACAATGCCCCAACAACCACAAGCTCAGCAGTCTAAGGGTAAGCAGCCCTACCGACATCCTTATGCCAACTTCAATAAAAAACAGCCCTTTCGACCAAGGCCCTCAGGTGCCCGCTTCGCCTGGGGGCGTCAATCTAACCCCAACAAGCAGCCCCTTGGCAGAGGCAGAGGCCGATGGGGCAATAACAACAACAACTCCGCCTCTACCCAGCAGTGACTCTCAACCGATACCTACCTGGCAGAGAGTACCTCCAGCAGTTCAATATGGGGAACTACCTGGTTACAGTGTTCACAGTAATGTTCTTTCTGATGTTAATGTTAATGTTGATGTTGATGTTTCCTTGAAGGAGTTGCCTAAGGTTGGGATTCCCCCCTCTAGGGTGGGGGGAAGATTACAGTTATTCAAACACGCTTGGGAATCAGACGTTCAGGACCGATGGTCTCTAGACGTGGTAACTCTGGGCTACAGGCTAGAGTTCCAGGACCTCCCTAGGTACAGACACGTTTCTGTCCCCCTACCACGTAATCCACTTAAGAGAGCGGCCTTCAGGGCAGCCATTGATGAATTGCTAGTCATGGAAGCAATCGAACCAGTACCTATCTCAGAACAAGGCTCTGGGGTGTATTCCATCATTTTTCTGGTAACTAAAAAAGGGGGGAAGTTTCGTGCAGTTTTGGATTTAAAGTACCTGAATAAATTTATGCGAAAAATCTATTTTAAAATCGATTCTCTCAATACCATAAGAGCTCACCTGGAAGAGAACCTTTATTTGACCTCTCTGGATCTAACCAATGCCTTTCTGCACATCCCTATCTTTCCTAGAGACAGGAGGTATTTGCGTTTCCAAGTGGGGGACCACCATTTTCAATATAAAGCCTTGCCTTTCGAGCTCTCCGCTAGCCCGCGCGTTTTCTCAAAAATTTTGCAAAATTTGGTTGAAATTTTACGAATTAAACACATTGCCATTTTTCCGTACCTAGATGACCTTTTATTGGCTGCTAGATCCATTCAGGAATCTCAGAGGGTCACCCAAGAAACCATCCACCTCCTGTCCTCTCATGGCTTCCTGATCAATTATGAAAAAAGCTCTTTAGTACCTAAACAGCGTTTAATACACCTAGGTTCGGTTATTGATACTGTTAACTTCACCATTGCCCCTGCCCCTGACCGGGTGCAGGCAATTACGGAAATGGCTCGTTTGGTACGTAGACAAAAGACCTCTAAGCTGTCTCTGTTAACCTCCCTACTGGGGAAATGCATTTCTATCATAGATCTCCACCACTGGGCCAAATTCCACTCCAGGGACCTCCAATGGGCGCTGAAACCGTACTTACCTTTAATTTCAAGGTGCCAGGAACTCAACATTTCCCTGTCAAGTAAGGTCCGTCTTTCGTTGGACTGGTGGTCCAACCCAGGCACTATTGCTGAAGGGGTCCCGATTATTAGACCACAACCAGTGGTCATTTTCTCGGACGCTAGCTTATCCGGTTGGGGCGCCACTTGTGGACCCCACACGGCCCAAGGGTTATGGGACCTATCGGACAAAGAAAAACACATCAATTGGTTGGAACTTAAAGCCATTTTCTTAGCCATGCAGGCCTTCCTCCTTTTCATAGAGCATAAGCATGTCCTCATACGCACTGATAATGTCACGGCAAAATCTTACATTAACAGACAAGGGGGCTCTAGATCACCCGAATTAATGCTTTTAGCCACACAATTGTTCAATTGGGCATAGTCTAATGTCTTATCTTTGTCGGCTATTTTTGTGAAGGGGGTCTTGAACCAGCAAGCGGATGCTCTGAGCAGGCAGACCACCTCGCAGGCAGAGTGGAAGCTCCATCCCAAGGTTTTTTGGATCCTGGTGAGAATGTGGGGACGTCCGGATGTGGACTTGTTTGCGTCTGCGCACAACAAACAGCTCAGCAAGTACATGTCTCGTCATCAGGATCCGGAAGCTTTTGCGGTGGACGCCCTCTCTGCTCAGTGGCCACCCAGACTTCTATATGCATTCCCTCCGCTTCCTCTGCTGCCCAGATTGCTCAGACGCATCAGAGTCTTGAGGGCCCGGGTGGTGGTAGTGGCCCCGTTTTGGCCCCGGAGAGCCTGGTTCACCACCCTCACGAGTTTGGCAGTCCAGGGTCCCTTCCACCTGCCGCTACGGAAGGACCTTCTGACTCAGGCCAGGTCAGTCCACCCAGACCCGGCATGGTTGGCCTTAGCGGCTTGGAAGCTAGACGGAGCTTTCTCTTAAAGTCTGGTTTACATCAAGACATTGTTGACACTATGCTGGCCGCCCGCAGGAAGTCCACGTGGCGGATATATAATACCTCCTGGAGGGCTTTCTGCCGCTGGGCGTATTCAAACAGAGTTGATGCTCTTAACCCAACAGTAGAGGATGTGTTGGGTTTCTTACAAGCGGGGGTCCGGAAGGGTTTGCGGTACAACACCATCCGCAAGCAAGTGTTTGCCCTAGAGGCGATTACGAATGTTAAAGACACTCAGTCCTTGCCGGCCCACAGACACATCAAGAACTTTCTTACTGGGGTTAAGGCTAACTGTCCCCCAGTTATTCACCGTTTCCCCACGTGGGACTTTGACTTAGTTTTGGCTGTTTTGACGGGCACTCCTTTTGAACCAATTCGGGATATCTCCTTGAAGTTATTATCATACAAGGTTCTTTTCTTGGTGGCCATGACCTCTGCTCGCAGGGTCTCGGACTTGGCGGCCTTATCGGTTAATTATCCTCTCTGTGAATTTTCCCCAGACTCTGTGACCCTTAGGTTAGACCCTGCGTTCACTCCTAAAGTCGATACGGCCTTCCATCGTTCTCTGGATATTGTGTTGCCTTCCTTGTGCCCAAAGCCAACCCACAGATTAGAACAGCAATGGCACTGTATTGATGTACGCAGGGCTCTCAAAGTGTACATTGACAGGACACAGACCTTTCGTAAGACTTCTACCTTATTTGTATGTTTTCACCCCAAATATATGGGCCGGAAAGCTTCGCCCAGGGTGTTGTCTGCCTGGATTCGAGCTGTTATCTCCATGGCATACAAGATAAGGAATGTTCCCCCACCTGCGGGTATCCAGGCTCATTCCACTAGAAGCGCTGCAACCTCCGCTGCATTTGCTACACATGCTTCAGTCCAGGAGATCTGTCGGGCTGCAGCTTGGGCCACGCCATCCACGTTTACCAAACACTACAGGATGGACGTGTACAAGTCAGCGGATGCCGCTTTCGGCCGCAGAGTGCTGCAACATGTGGTTCCTCGTACGGTAAGAAACAGTATGGTAAGCCTTTTCACTTGGTGTTTCTATGGGGACTGGGGTCCATTGTCCTGGAGTATTCCCGCCCTTAGGGAAGCTTTGGTACATCCCTCAGTTGTCTGCTGGAATCCGTCTGGGAACGGAAAGTTGTTTTACTTACGTGATTCTTCCGTTCCAGACGGATGACAGCAGACCTTTTCCCACCCTATGGTTTTCTAAATAACATATTTTATATGCACCTGCAGATTGCTCCGGCTGTTGGAGAAGTTTCGCTCCCTTCGGATTGACTGGGGCCTGATGGGAAAGAGGGCAGAAAATTCTATCAGGCTCCACCTGGCGGTCGTGGCAGTTATTGGACCAACGGAAACCCTCAGTTGTCTGCTGTCATCCGTCTGGAACGGAAGAATCACGTAAGTAAAACAACTTTCCGACCCTTAAAATAAGAATCATAGTTAAAAACAAGGGAAATGAAGTAATATTGTCTCTGGCTCTTGAATACTTGAGAACTGGACAGTTAACCTTTAAGAATAAAATCCATGGATACATCCTAGCCTTAATTTTAGAAAGGAGTTTAATAAGCATAGAGTACAAGTATGCCCATTTCATAATGTCTTGAACTAGATTTGCATAATAATTATGCAGTATTCTTTGAAAAGTAACTTTGGTTTAATCTAAGAGCAATAGTGCCTTCTGATACATTGATATAACTGAAGAAAAAATATTCAGTGCATATCAGTGACATGACTGGCATGATTTAATATTTCACGGGAAATAAGTTGATCATTTCTTCTTTTCCTTTTAGATTTCGACAAGAGATTGCATTTAAAAATGAAAATGCTATAAAGGATAATAAGGAAGTTCAATTATTAGACTATACAAAGCCAGATGATATGGATCAGAGAAGTAAATTGTTCACTGCTAAAGATAAGGTAATTTAAATTTATTTTCTAGATATGCAATAATGGCATATCAAAAAAATTTTTATGAATTTTAGGAATGAAGTTATTTAAGGAGAACAACAATAGCTGATGAAAATATTGTGACTGTCCTAGCAGGACAACATTAGGACGGAGCTAAACATGAAAGACCTAGATATTATTTTTTGCTCTTTTTGCACCTAGTGCACCAGAAAACCATTCCAAAGCCTGGGAGGGTCACGCGACAGCAAAGGCACTCTCCTGTGGTGTCATCCCCTGTACCTCCGGGAGTGACATAACTACAAGAAGGGCCCACCTCCCTGATCTTAATATCTGGGCAAATCATATGGGAGAAAGCATTCTTTCAGGTATTTGGGGCCCAAGCCATTTAGGGCTTTATATGTAAGAGCCAACATGTTTGCACTTGGCTTTATTCTGAAATATATCCCAGAATAGGGGCCTGCTATCCACATGCTAGTGCAGCCTAGAGCAGGCTCCAAGTGAGGCCTGCTGGAGTCTACATTAGCATGCAGACAAGAGACTGCTGTCTTGAGATATATTCTAGAATATGGCTAAGTACGAATAGGCCCTGGGTTTGGTAGTGGATAGGCAACCGGTGCTGGTCTTTCAAGACTAGCATAAAGTGTTATCTAGCCAGATTCCTGTCAGCAATCAGTCTGCTGCATCCTGGGCTAGTTTTAGCTTCCAGACCATCTTCAAAGGACAGCCTGACATGGAGTGCATTACAATAATTTAGTTTCACATTTCCCAGAACATGGATCACTCTGGCCAAGTTATCTCTATCCAGGAAAGGCCAAGGCTGGCCACTCATTGGGAGATTAAGGTTTGCACTAATGGCCAGCACTGCCACCTGAGATTCAATTGACAGGGATGGATCCAGATCTTGCACCTGTTCCTCACAAACCCTGCTTATACTGCCATCCTGCAAACTCACGCTGTGCTACTTTATGGGGGGCGTCTCCGTGGTCTCTTTTGCTTCCCTCTTGGGTCAGATTTTTAAAATGTGAGTTGTAATTTGAAATAAGCATCCCCATGTGGTTTGGGGCAACGTGGATTTAAAACGTACTTTCCTGTCTCCATGCAAACCACTTTTTGTGAGCCCGCATCTTTTTCTCTCCACCTCCACCCCCGCCCCCCGCCCGCTGCAGAGATGAAAGGCAAAAACCTCAATTGAACCTCCAGAACACCAAATCATCCCTTTACTTGGCTGCCAAGAGTTAAAAGCAGTTACTGAAAGCAGCTCACTCTCTCCATAACTAATGCTTGCAACATAGTTACAAGCAAAACTGAAAGCAGGCTCCCTTCGGCTGTCAAATACAGCTGCCTGCCTTCACGTAATGGCCCCTGATTAGCTAAACCAGACCTCCAAAGTGAAACTTAGTTTCCCTTCGGAGGCTGCATTATTAGGAGGGGGTGAGAGAGATTTGCTTGCTGAGAAACAATCTCCGTGGTAATGATAATGATAATTAGTATCACCTTTCCCTGTTAGCAAGCACAAAATCTCTCTCCCCCTCTGAAGTGAAACAGTGTCACAGTTGGGAGCTCTGCTTGCTGTTTGAAAGAGCTGAATGCAGCTGATTCTGACAGCCAGTTCTTCTGCAGAGATCAAAAATGCCTAAAAATTCAGTGGAATATGGGAGAAAATGTGGAGAAAACGTCTCCATGCTCCCAGGAAAACCCACGGCTTCCCAAAAGTGCAATTGTTTAAAGGGGGATTTTTCTGCCGCTGATTTTCCTCCTTTGTGGCTCTTGGAGCCCGGAGTAAAGCTCTGCATGCAGGCACTCAGAAGCAAAAGAAGGTTTTTAATGGATTTTTCTTTGCATGTAGACGGGGCCATAGACTAGCTTTGCAGTTTTAATAAATCAAGGGAGTATTTTCTTTCTCTTTTTAAGGAAGCACACTTTCTAGGATAACTTCTTCTTTTGCAGTTTTTGGAACTAAATGCTTTGACTGAAAAAGGGCTAGATGGACTTTCTTTTCCCTACTTATGGATAGAGAAAGCAGAAGTCTTAATACAACTATGTTTGTATCAGCCAGCAAGACTGCTACTTTCAGAAGCATACCAAGCAACTCAAGTAAGTAATCCAGAACTTTAAAAAATATAGAACATGATTGAATTTCTAATTTTATATGTTGTTAAGGTAGATTATGCTCAGAACCACAACCTTCATAGAAAGCAAAGATAGTGTCATGATCAGGCAATGGCACTATGAGGATTGAATGTAAATTTCTATTCTGGTCCTATCTATTTTTACTAGTGTGCACTATGTACTGTTAATAGTTTTTCTGGAAGGTGGAGCGAGATCCACAGACAAAGTGGATATAGCTCCTACCCTGTGTGGTAAGTGTTAAATATAGATAGAGTGAAGCCTTAGGTCAGGGTAGCTCATAGCTAAGAAGTGGGCATTGCTTACAAGCCTGAGCAAGGAGGGGAGTAAGTTCGCCCAGGAGAGCATCCAATCAGAAAGAGTATTTGTCGGGAGACAAGTATAAAAGGCAATGGCAGAAAGGGATATATGTTCTAAGTCTTGTGATCATTATGTTGTGAACGGTATAACACCGAGGGGAAGGTGTGGACAAGATTAAAATCAGGTTCTTAGGCCTGTGAGGATAGACAGGGAGGATCCTGAACATAGCTGTAGGGCTAGGGATAGAAAGAGTTAAAGAAACAACAATCTGTTTATTATTATTATCATAAAACCTCTAGTGTAAAACAATAAAGACGTATTCCTGTTTTGTTTAAAAAGCAACCAGACTAGCATTGTGAGTAACAGAAGCGGAGAAGCATAAGAAAAGGGGCTCTGTCTCTTTAAAGAGTGAAAGCTGAAAAGATCACGCCTCAAATGGCAGTGGCAGGAATTTCTCAGTAAATAGACAACTGGGAAAAGGAAGATGAAGTGAATGGCGTAGTTCATTTATTTATTTATTTACATTTCTATCCTGTGCCATGCCTGAAGGTCTCTGGGTTGAGGGTTGATTATAGACACCAGGAAGCAACTCTTGAGTTTTATTTATAAATAAACGAGTCTGAGAGCAATGGGTTTTGGGCTGAGGGTGATTAACCCCTGTCTAGCCATCACACCCTGTCTCAGCCTTGCACAATAAATCTAATGCATGGGAATATAGTCCTTAGGTTTTCTGTAGAGTGTACCCAAGATGCATCATGCATTGCAAGAGTACTCCAGAGAGAACCAACAAACTGAGAACAACTTAGAAACTATAGCAGAAGACTTAAAGGTAGCAGCAAAGAACAAACAGGAACTTAACCAAAGAAGGTTATCCAGCTTAAAGTACAGTAACCCTGACACCCATGCAGCAGAAGGTGAGGTTGTAGGTTGCTCTTTCCAGAAAAGTTATTCACAGTAATACTGATGCTCTGTTTTCTAAAGATGGAGGTGAGATCCCCAAACAAAATGGGATGCACCAAAGACCCTATAGGAAGGGCCAGTTAATCAACCACATGCTGCAGGACACATCTTTCATTCACTGCTTGACTGGACCTGAACATATCCACATATGATGTTTTGAAAAGAAAGATGCTGAATTCTATGTTGCCACATGGCTTTCTTTCTCCAGCAGATGTAGCAGCTAACCTTATAGAATGAGTTGTCATATTGATAGGAGAGCCAAGACTTACAGATCTGTAAGGTATAGGCAATAACTGTAACTTTAGCACTTAATTCAGAAAGGCCCTGCGTGCAGATACTGCATAAGCAAATACATTGGCTGTCAAAAACTGCATCAACATTTTGCTTCAAAATCCTCTGGATGTCTTTTAGAATGGATCTACATTTTAAATTCCTATTCATTAACTGAAATTAAAATTCAAGATGTTGAGAACTTCATTATAATTGTGTCTTCAGCTCGGCTTCTCAAACTAGATGAAGATTCTCAGAAGGGTTCCTTCTGAAACCAATGCCCCTGACATGGAATAACCTGCTAAAACAAGGAAAAAATATTTTATTCTTAGTTCTCTTTTTAAAAAATATTTCGGTTGTAATATTTGCTATTAAGTTATATATCATAATTTGTTTGTTCAGAAGGATATTGAACTGATGCATTTCATTTGAGCCCTGCTGTTTGAGTTACTGTTTTTCTGATGACTATTTTTGTTATTAGCCTATGGCATATCAACTAATAATGCTAGAATACTTGCATTATCAATTCAAATATCTGTAACAATTTATTTATATTTGACCCCACCGTTCACATTTATATGTTTGTATGTATGCATTTGCATGAACTAGTTCATAAAATATTTCAGGCCTTTTATGTGCCAAAACAACTTTGTTGTTTGCTATAAGAAACTAGTATGACTTTTTTCCTGAAAGTGGTTCTTAAGTTTATA
Source organism: Aspidoscelis tigris stejnegeri (assembly GCA_023333525.1). NCBI lineage: Eukaryota > Metazoa > Chordata > Lepidosauria > Squamata > Teiidae > Aspidoscelis > Aspidoscelis tigris. The sequence continues at coordinate 79,492,660 of JALMGA010000002.1, read as the reverse complement.
TACACAGATGCGATTATCTGAATATCTCATATTAATATGACTATCCTCACCCAATAAAATTCACTTGAATTTAAATGTTGTTTCATGGGATCTGTTCTTTCTTCGTAGGAGATGAATGACCCATGTGCAGTTTCACGATGCCTTTATCTCCTAGCTGTGCTTGCTAACTTAGAAAAAAACAATGGGCAAGCGAAAGCACTGCTTGAGAGAGCACAGCTGATAGGAGGAAATGAGCAATTTTGGCACAAAAGCACTGTATGTGTCACAGATGCCATTTTAGGAGAAGACAAGAAAGGGAAGGAAAAAATGGTATGGAAATGTTCTATATATTTACCTCAGAGTAATAAGTTAAGGTAGCTTAGTAAATATGGGTTGTATCGAGGTGTGCACAAAGCCAATTTCCCACATTCAATTCAGTGTGAATCGAATGTGGGAATATTCAGGTTCGGACAAATACTCCTTCCAGGAATGCGGGGAGTGATCACAGCAAGGCTTTGAGCTGTGACAGTTCCTCAAATAGCTATCCTACTGGAACAAGCTCCCCAAATAGGCATTCCCAAGTCCAGCCAGTCATCTGCTTCATTCAAGCTCCATTTGTACTTTGATTGCAGTGTGTAGGTTATAGCAATTCCACCTTCAGGCAAAAGAGTGCTGTAGGAAAGTAGATTTGCATTAGCATCAGAGGTTGTAGCAGTTCTTGGTTGAGTGGACTTTACACTGATGCTATTCTCAAGCTGAAGTCACATGCAAGTTAAAATAATACTATTAGGGCAGTTAGAATAGCTTGTATTTCATCCTAATGAATTAGCAGACATTTTGTAATTACATCAAAATACCATATTTCATGAAAAGGAAGATTGGCTGTACTAGTTTGTTCATATGCGTGTCTGTAAGAGGGAAGGGTCAGTGATTGTATATTTATTTGCTATGGGGAATCAGAAAGTAGCATTCTTCATTTGTAGCTACCTATCTGTTCCAGTTTAGGACAGTTGTGTGACTTTTGGAAAAATATACTTCATTGCAAATCTTTGCTTTGAAGCAGAGAATTATTGTCAAGACTTAGTTTTTAAAACAATTCTGCTTTCTTGTAACTTCAGGCTTGCCTTTTTCTGCAAAAGACAGTAAATGTCTTGAGGCCATTAATGTTGGAAAGGCCTAGCAGAGCATTTGAGCTGGGCGCTATCGTGGCCTACCTTGAAGCCAGGTAATTCTCTTGGTAATTAAAAGGATTGTGAGTTGTAGAACTTGACCATGTGTTTTTCAGAAGAACAAGGTGAGCGACACAGAGTGGGTAAGTCCTCCCATTCACGTGTTAGTTGACAGGGGTGCCTGTGCATGAAACAGCCGCTTCAGTTATTTTCTCTGTCATTCTTCTCCAGCCAGCTCAAGAATTTTCTTTGTTATCCAGTTACTTTCTACATTGCCTTTCTCCCTTATTTCCTTTCCTTATTAACTTTGCTAGACTTTCATCTGCTTACATTTAAAAAAAAATTCCTCTCGCCTTTGCCTCCGTGGCCCTTTCTGGCCTTGCTGAATTTCTTTTCACATCTTCCTCCTCTGTTGCATCGTTTGATTTATTCTTTTCTCTCTGGCTAGGAAGAAATCCCCACTGAGTTTAGTGAAGTTAACTCTCATGTAAACAGCACAATAGCCACTTAATTGGGAGTGAGCTAAGTAGAACAAAGTGAAATATATTTCTGTGTGATGTGTTTGACTTGAATGGCAGTATTTGCCAAATATTCGTGTGTGTTTTTAATGAATACTGAAATCCACTGTTAAAAAATATTTTAGTACTATCAACATTAATATTGAATAGTTGATTAAAGTTTTGATATCTTCAGAAAGATTTTTATCAATACTGTATTATTAATATATTTTTATATGCAGGATAGCTCATATTCAGAATGATTTTATTCAGGATCTTATCAACTCGAGTGTTCAACCTCCTGAATTAGCAGAAATGTTGTTAGAGCCATATGATAAATTAATAAACATAGAAAAAGAATTCCTTTCCTATGGATGTGAAGATGGTAGGATTGAGGCTTTAATGGGACGTGCAAATATTCACAGGTAATTATGATAAAATAAAATACTACCTCTAATGTAATTTGTCTAATATCGAAATGAATGCTGGAGAGCTTGCATCACACATTGAACTTTTTTGCTTTCTTCAGTAGATATCCATGTTTCCTTTTATCTCATAAAATAAGAAACTGGCTACTTGTTAAATAAAATAAGCCCAAAATGCACAAAACTAACTAGGAAGATCTTTGAAATTGTTGGGTTTGTCTCAAAAATGATTGGTGCTGTGACAAGTTATTTTGTTGGAGAAATCTCTTTAGTAAACAGTGAATTCCTAAACTAAATAAAGTACTAAATTACCCACATGTAATTAAAGATTACTAAGTCACCCTTGTATAAAATAGCATTTAAGATTGGTTTTCTTCAGATATTTACATATAGCATTTATTTTCCATTTTTCAGGATGAAAAATTTTTACTGAGAAAAGCATAGCTCCAGTGAAAAATCAAATTTCACAGGATTATGTAAAATACAGTTACTTAATACAGCATCAGGTTCAAGCTAGTATCAAAGCTGTTTAATATAAGTAATCAAAATGGCTTTTTAAACTTCAAATTATTGGTTATGATTGTTCAAATGTATTTTAATTGAAGCAACCCATTCTGAGACATGTGTGCCAGTTTGATCTTGTGGTTAGTGTGACAGACTATTATCTGAGAATCACTGGTTCCGCACTCCTCCATGAGGCCAGCTGGGTGGCCTTGGGCTAGTCACAGCTCTCTTTCTGAGCTCTCACAGCCCCACCTGCCTCACAGAATGTTTGTTCCAAGGAGAATAGAAAGCTGCTTTGTCAGCTGCTTCGAGTCACCTTAAATGGGTGAGAAAAGTGGGGTAGAAAAGTCAGTTCTTCTCAGAGCATATTAATACATTATTTATAAATAAATGAATACACTACCTGTGTTTAGTACATTACAGTACAGCAGGAACTGCCAGTGGAGTTCCCCAAGACACACAATTACACCTTCTTATTGCCTGGGAAAGAAGCAAGCAGTAGTGAACTTTGCAGAATACTGCTCGAACTCTAAATCTGCACTTGCCTCAGAAGACTGTCCTTGCAGAACAGAATTCACTTCACTTTACATAAAACAGCAGTCAAAATATTTTACCACATTCTTCAGTACAGAGATAAACTTATTCATCACCCTCTAATAAACAACCAAAACTCAAATAGTTAATTTTTTAAAAAATTGTAAAGGCTAATACCAGTTTTTTTCCATCAGTCTAATGATTTTTCAATCAGAGTTTAATTGTTTAAAAAGTCTTTCTTTTGCATATTTCTCCATGCTCTCACCATGTCAAAACATGCCAAAGCATTAGATTACATCTTGAATTTCATTCCTAATTAACGTAATAAAAATATATTGATAGTTCTTGGAGTACAGCCACATCTCATTAAAACCACAGCTTGAAGAAAATGTATGAATATACCAAATGTGCTTTCAGTATTGTTCCTAGTGTGAAGTTTGGAACTGCAAATTGTACAGGTGGTGAGCTTGTGAGCCTAATTCAGACATTCCTAATTTACATCTTTTCCATGAGAATCTTATATACTCATTATGTGCCCAAAATATTTGAGCTTCGGCTTCAGTAAAATCAAATTGTGGTGCTGGAGAAGACCTTTGAGGGTCCCTTGGACTGCAAGGATATCAAATCCAACAATACTAAAGGAAATCAACTCTGGCTGTTCATTGGAAGGATAAGCACTGAAACTGAAGATCAAATAATGAGAAGACACATTGGAAAAGATTCTGATTCTAGGAAGGATTGAGGCAAAAGGAGAAGAGCTGAAATGAATATATAGTATCATGGAAAAAAGGAACATGAGCTTGGGCAAACTTTGGGAGGCACCCAACCACAAAGAGACCTGGCAGGCTGTGGTCTATGTGGTCAGGAAGACTTGGACACAGCTGAACAACTGAACAACAAATAGCAATGTGGGTCCATGCAATCTTTCTAATCAGAGGCCTTTTCACGCAAGGGGTTTTTGAATGCATGGAGGGCACATTGGGACGCAGCATTCGCTCTTGCGGGCGGCCGGATCCATTCCAGGCCGCCCCCAAGCGCCCCAACTTACCCTCCACACGTTCGAGTTTCAGAGCACTAAAAAGTGCTCTGAAACCGTCTCCGCGCATTCCAAACTGTCTCAGAGAGAAAGCATTTGCATGCTCTCCCTCTGTGACAGCTCGGCCCCTCCCCCGGGCTGCTCCCGTTGGCTCCTATGGACCCAATGTGGGCAGCCCGGGTGCCTTCTTTCCCTGCATTCCTGCTCGCTCCCGAACCCCAGATCGGGCTCCGGGGGGTGGGCAGGAACGCCAGCCAAAAGCCCCCAACCCATTCCCAGGGTCGCACGCACGTGTGAATGGGGCTTACCTTCTCCTGCAGGCCTGATTCTGTGTAGACTAGGCTGGGCTGTTCTGAGCATGCTCGAGGGGGCGGCCCTTCATTGGCTGGGCATCCGCACATGCTCAGATGGCCAGGTGAGTCCAGGCGGGTGCCCAGCCAATGCGGGAATAAATTTCCACAATAACTTTGAGCAGAGATCAAGACATGGTATCTTGATATGCTAAATTTTGTTTTGAATCATATTCTGTTTTGTACTTTTAATTTTACATTTAGGATGCTAGCTAAGCATGCAACAGATATTATTAAAAAGCAAAGTCATTATCTGGACGCATACAGATTAGCTCATGAGGCAACACTGCAAGTGGAACAACTTTATCGACGTATTAATAATTTACTTCCAGCTAATGAGGTAAGATAGTTGTGAGTTTGAGTGTAGTTGTGCCAGGGAGAGAGGAGGGAGGTTATATTTTAAATATGGTATTTATAATTTGTATCTTGTTGTTGTTGTGACTGACTTTGGGACCTTGAGTAAAGGGCAGGATATAAATTATTATGTTTTCCAGTGAAACTGGTTGTCTGCAAACGTCCCAGTGAGCTCAGTTCTTTCTGTGGAATTTACCATCAGTCAAAAACTTTGAGAATCCATCAATGATTTGGTGAAAATGTGAAATACAGTAATGGAGTGTGGTTAATCATTAAGCATTTGTTATTGCTGCAACATTTTGATTATTGACATTTAACAGACATAAAGGGAATTATGAACAGCCTCTTATGATTATCAGTAACCTTCACAGTTTGTAAATACTACATTCAACTCTGTATTAAGCACCATATCATTTGTCTCCCTTCTTTACACCTAGAGGGAGGAGCTGAGATCCATAGGACAATGTGAATACAAGTCCTGCTTTCCTTCAGAACAGCAACGGGTGTGTTGGTGTTCCATATATGCAAAGCTCAGGAATACTCTGGCAGTTATTTCTCTGTTGCTTCTCCTCAGATATACTTCTCCTGCATCTCTCCTCATGGATGACGAAAAAATCCAAATTTTTATTTTGCATTAGTTTTCTTTTTGCATGTCTTTTACCTTAGTCTGGAGTTTACTTTTTCCTCTTCTATTGGTTTTTAACCTTTGCTTTGGGACCTTGATGCTCTGGAGCCCTTGTGGCCTATGGTAGGGCTGCCCCCCAATCTAACAGAGGGTGCTTTAGCCACAGCACACCAACCTTTTTCATTTCTGCTGGCAAAACTCTGCTACTTTTATGAGAGAACATCTGTGCCCCAAAAGAAAAAGCATTTCTGCAGCTTTGTAATGACCCTACTGAGTGCCAGAATTAACAGATTTAACTGCTACTGGATATGCCCCAACAGAAAGGGCATGGTCGTATGTAGGTTCGCGGAAGAAGAAACCTGGAACACGGCATAATAGCCCAAAAACCGCTATAAATGAGATTGAATCCAGCCATGAAAGCCTACGTACGAGATTCACAGAATAAGAAACCTGGAACACAGCATAACAGCCAAAAAACTGCTGCAAATGAGAAAGGGCATGTTTACACCTTTGTGGCAATGACTTACGTTGCCACTGGGTGCACACCAAAAGAAAGAGTAGCACATGTGTACAGCTTTATGATAACCCTACAGAGCACCAGAATTAACAGTTTTAACTGCTACTGCCATCTCCTGAGCCAGATGGCTGCTGAAACCACCATTTTGAACCTTCCCACAATAATGCCCAGAATGAGTGAGAAGAGTGGCTGTTGCTGATGGAATGTTGAGCTCTGTCTCTGCTCAATGGCCACAACAGTTTCTCCTTGGCAGTCTAACCCTGCCCAATTTAGAAAATTGCATGACGTACTGGAATCCAGATCCTATGGGTCTGCTGCTGGAGAGAACTGTACTAATGAGATGGGTATGCAGTTGCATTGATAATGGTAGATGGCTTGAAAATATTCCTTAAGAACCATGAGTTCTCTGTGGATGGTGGTAGATTACTAGTGGGATATCCAGCATACCAGCTTGCCAGGCAACCGAGGGGGTGACCCCTTCCAACAGAAAACTAATCAGGAGAGATGTAAGTAAACACACAGAGGCCCTGTCTTCATGGTACTTGTTTGTCCCTCCATTGTCCCTCTATTGCAGCAGACTTTAAAAATGCCGTTCAATACTGGAATAAGCGTCTGCATGAGGCTCAGCAAAACGCGCGTTTAAAATGCCCCTACTGTCCCCATGGAAGTGTGTTTTCTTTGCCCGCATCTTTTTCTCCCCACCCCTTCTCTGGTTGATAGGGTGCTGGTGGGAACAGTGAGGGACTGCGCTCTGTGCGGCCACAACCAGGAAGGCAACCCCCGCCAAGTCCAAAAGAAAAATAGTCATGGGTATCCACAAGTTCTCCGTCCATCTCCCTTGCCGGCAAAGGCAGAGCTGGGCTGCAGCCAGCACTAGGGCAGAAGCAATTCATTACGCTATTCACAAGATCTCTGCTTCCCCAGCCAGCAATCGAACACTCATTCACTCTCAACACTTTCACTTACAAGCAGAAGCAATTCATTACAATGTATCTTATGCGATTGGAATGCCTGCCTACTGTTTTCATAGATCTTGAATGCTGGCTGTGGATGAGAGGCAAAAAAAAAGAGAGAGAGATGATCTCTCTGGCTGGCAATCCTTCCCCCCCCCCCAAAAAAAAGTGTGCTGGTAGTCTTGTTTAAAGGGGGAATCTTTCTTCTGCTCATTTTCCTCCTTTGTGGTACTGGAAGCCCAGAGAAAAGCTGTGCATGCAAACGCTCCGTGGCAAAAGAAGCTTTTTAATGGGCTTTTTATTGCATGAAGACAGGGGCACTGTCTACAGTTCCAGGTCCTCCTCTCCCAGGGTCTGCTTGCGGTCATCCAGTCAGTTCCTGAGGCACTACTACCATAGCCCAATCAGAATGGAGATTATTCTCATAGTAGCATTCTGGACACACCAACCATAAATCAACTATGGAGGTTGCCTGACAAGGGGTGTTTTTACACTGTCAGTACCCATTATTGTACCCATTAAGGACCCATTTGGGTGTGAGCCAGATGACCCCATTTCCACCACAGCACCCATTTGGGACACATTTGTTTCCACCGCCGCTGGGGAAATCCAGATCATATGGGTACATCTCAACCTTTAATCTGGATTTTTCGTAGACCCCATCCAGATTAAAGGGAGCCTGTTTCCACGAGAAACAGGCAATGGGGTCTAGAGGAGGCTAGGGGGAGGGAATGCACCCATGGGGGGTGAGCCTCAAAATCCCAGCTTCGAAGAGATTTCTGAGTTATTTCAAAATCATTCTGAAATGACTCTGAAGTCACTCCGAAGAGATGGGCAAACACTTCAGAGAGGCTCCGGAGCTATTAGCGGAGACCGCACAGACTTCCCTCCAAAATCCCTCCGAAGCAAAGACTTCGGAGTCTCGCCGCCGGTCTCTCCAAAGATCAGCACAAATTTTGGAGGCACTCTGGAGCGATTTCCCACTGACATCGCAGGTGCTCCTAGGCTGTCTTGCGCTGACTTCGGAGATGTTCCGAAGGGACTCCGGAGCGGCTTCGAAATCTGTGCCGGTCTCTTCAGAGGGACTTCGAAGAGTGCACCGCTCGTCTCCCAAAACACCTGGGGTGATGGACAGGCCCCTTTGGTTTCCTTCTTCACCAAGTCTGCATGAGCCGTTCTTAGAAGATGTTGTACAGATTAACCTGATGAGATCTTACCTTGGGCATGTCCCACATCATTCTGTGGATCTCAGTCCCTTTCTCTGGGTATAGAGGATTGTCTTACCATAAAAAACTGTTCTGGAATGAGGAGTGAGGTCCACAGCCCTATTCTTGGTCATTAGGGTTTAAACTTATCTAAGTTCTAGTTGTTTTATATTTTTCCTGGCTAGCTTATCATTCTGTTCCATTGCATCTGATGTTAACTTATCTGGAGTTTTTCCACATGAAATGCTGTGTTTCATCTTGGATGTTGTCACACTTTGAATATATAGCACAAAGCACAAATAATAAATAAATCGGAAGCTGTTCCCCCATTGTTCTGTGGATTTTACTCCTCCCTTTGGAATAGTTTTCATGGTAAGACCAACCCTCTATTTTGTCCTTTTACCCTCTATGGCTGCAGCCATATGCATTTAAAAAAGTACCTCAAAAATGCTACTGCTCCTGGCCAAAGAATGTATTTTGAAAGTGATTGTCTGGTCTTTAATGTAAATTAAGGCACTAGCATGTGGATGCCACCACCTCTAAATTAATTTTAAGTCATTTTTTGAATTTTTATTTTACTGTGTCCAGATGCAGCTTATATCTTTAGTAGATCATTGGTTCCCCCTAAGGGCAGCCAAGCTGCAAAAGATAAGAGTAACAAATCAGCTGTTTCTCCCCATTCTCTAAATCCGAACTATTTAAAGTATTTGACTTCCATTTCCTATTTATTTTTGAATTTCAGGCTAGAAGTATTAATACGCCACTGATGAGAAAACTTGCAGGCACAAAGTTGTCCTTTACTGAGATTATTTTGGATATATTTGTGCTTATTAATATTGAAAAGAAGAAGAAAGAGGCCAGATCACATAAAATTGAGCAGATTATTGAAGATTTTGTAAGATTTACACCTGATGTTGCTTCTGTGGAACAGGTATGGATTTAAGCATTTTCCTGTGGTTTAAACAACACTTTCATTGAATTAAAGGTAATGGCAGAAAAACATTTTTTTTTAAGTTGAATAAGGTTTTTTAAAGCTGAAGATGGACTGAAGAAGGTTTAAAAGTGAAGGTGTGACCATAGCCTCAGGCTCACCTTCTGCTCATCTGGAATTCACCATTTCTTCATACTAAAACTTGGTAGCCTTTTAAAGACTCCTCTGAGGTAGAGATGTTCACTGGACTTTGTGGAAGGGAAGATCCCCCTTCCGTATCTCTAAAATATCTGAGGCAGGGGTTGATGCACCTTGAAAACTTCAGTATTAGAGCAGCTTGTTTTTACAAATATCCCAGTGCCCTCAACTGTCTAAAAAGCACAGGGGGGAGTGCTTGCCTTAATTTGATAAAGAGGGCAGCTATTCTATTAAGGTTTTTTTCCTCCTGGCACTTTGTGCAGGAAACCAGTAAAAAGGCTGAGAAATCCTCTCACATACCATCAAAGAAAGGGAAGAGTTGTCAGTACTCTACAGAATGAAGTCAATTGAGCATGAAGCCATTTTTGGCTCTGCTGACTCTTTTCCTCTATTTCTGGGAATCTCTCTGTTACCCATTTCAAACCTAAAGAAGGGGCTGCAGTTGGCTTGGATGTCTCATTTTTGGCCCTGTTTATTGAAGATATCAGTTTCCTTCCACTTGTGAACATAATTATAAAAGAGTGGGAGATTGCTGGATGGAGTAAAAAGCTGTCTTCTGATGGAAGGAAAATCTATTATTTTGAATGCAAAGTAGAAGATATTTTGACAACCTCTGGTTGATGCACCAGTGGCAACTCTAGCTTCACATTCAGGGGTTCCTAAATGAGGAAATGTCTGCTTTAGAATATGCTAGCAAGGCTTGCTCTAAGATTTTTAACTTTGCCAAGGTTGGACATCCACAGCAGGAACAACTGTGGATTTTATACAAATGGCATCAAGAGTGATTGCTTCCCCTGTAGTAACCTGTCAAGAATTTTGGTTAAAATACTGGGAAATTAAGCCATTTTCTTAATCACATTGGTTTACAGTTCATTTTAGAAGAGTGGAGTGTTTGGGGGTGAAGTATCAAATGACATCTTGATTAGGAAAAAGCAAAAATTATGCCTTCTTTCTCTTAAGTCCTCTAGTTTAAAAGAGATTCCCTGTCTTTTGAGAGTTATCTTTTTTATTACATTTGAGGTAAATATACTAAGAAATGCATCCAGATATTGGTTATTTATTCTGTCATATGTGAATATTCCAGAATAAAGCATGGATATCTAGAATATCCAGTATAACAGAATAAGTAACCAACATCTGGATGCAGCTTAAATCTGGTTTATCTTGGAGAAAACAGAGCTCTTTCGGTTGTTGCCAATCTTGCAATTTGGAGACTTTTTTCCCTTGTAGCAATTGCCTCAGAATAATAGTTGTAATTCCAAAGTATGGTTCCCCTATTTGTCAGAACTCAATTTCTGTGGTATTGGGAGCTTTGGCATCTGGATTTTAGGTCTTTAGGCTTTGAAGGTATAATGCAAGATGTACTCCATAAAAGTTAAATCTCTTCTTGTGGACAGGACCGTCATTTCGCAAATAATTGAGTAAAGATGAGATTGATATCCCAGTTGGTAAAGATCGCCTACAGTCAGAAGCCATAGAGACAATTCTTCAGCAACAGTGGGGCAAGAGAGTGTACTCCATTTTTTATTATCTCAAAAAAGGACAAGAAGTATCAGAACACCTTTGTTTAATGCAGATTGCAGAAGGATATGTATCACAGATCTGAGTGATACATATTTTTGCAACCCACTGATTTCTTCTTTAAAGATCTTTACTCTCAGTTCTGGGATCTTCCTTTCAGTTTAGCATTGGCTCTGAGAGTTCTCACCAAGATCCTGCCAATTCCCATGGAACCATTCAAACCACAAGGCTTTTTACCTAGCTGGATGATATCCAGATCAGGACACCATATAAAAAGGAAGGCCTTTTATCTTGTGCTTAAGAATGCCCAGAGGCAATTGGTAACCCTCTGATTAGCAGGCTTCCTCTTATTTTCTTATATTTTCTTGGTTATCCAGTTTCTGAACACTGAATCATTTGTATAATTCACAATATGTTTTCAAACATTTTTTGCACTAATGAATTTATTTTATATTTCCTGTATTATAACAGGCATGGATAACCCTTAGCTATACAATAGGGCATAATGCTCAGGCTCAGCTAACAAGCCTACAGAGTCTTTATATTGGCTGTCCAGATATCAAAGCCAAGTACTTATACCTTACTGGGAAGTGCTTGCATTTGCTTGCTGATCGTTCAAACCCCCTTTCTGCTGATATTCTCTGGAGTGATGCTGCAGTGGTAAGAAGTATTTTTAATAAATCAGATTAAAGGCTAGGAAGAAGTGGAAGAAATGATTTTAGGGAGCCGTTTTTGTTGTCTGTACGTTTAACTGGCAGCTCATGTTTGTTCTTTTCTGGTGTTTTATTATTATTTGAACAGATTCTAGTTCACTGGAACTTTTGCATGGCATAGAGAAATATTTAGAATAATTGTGTTGAGGAAAATCAATTCAGTATTATAATGTATTTGTTGAAAATTGGGTAAAATCTTCTAATCATTTTTCTGATTGTGCTGCTGTTAATAATAGAGCAGAAAGTGTGATATTGCCACTGAAGTGGACATAGAATTGGGATTGTGCCCCACAAAGATGGTTTCACATCAAAGCAGTATAACTGCATTTCATTATGACCCAGCAGCTTGTGTGCTTGTGGTGTGCTGGTCAAAAGATGCTGTGATCCCTATATCACAAGATGTGTAGACCCAGCCTTAGTGCCTGTGTTGTTCCCCAATGGATGGAGCAGACTCACTGTGGGTTATCACCGGTGCCTGTAGCTGACCATGACTGCTGGGGGAGCCCTGCAGAATTTACACCTCCCCAACTGTCAACCGCAGGGCTCCCACAGTCGTGTAGCTGGTCACAATGTTGAGATTAACCTCCCAGTGTTGTCTTCTGATTACTCCTCTGATGAGTGTCCTTCTGGTTCCCGGGGTATGGATCTCTCAACCCCAACCTCCTTTAGGGCACAAAGGGTGGGAGGCAGCCCCACTGGACAAGTTGTCCCTGCATTCAAGCTCTGAGATTTATTTATGTTGGGCTCCAAGAACACCAACTTTAGAGGATTTTCCTTGTCCCCAGGCTCAGGAACTAGTCCTTCCAATACCTCCTTTGATGCAAGAGCTTCTGTTGGCTGATTGGGCAGAGCCCTTATCAACTACCTTTGGTCCACGCCTCTTCCATCTGGGCCATGCCCACTGTGGACATTCCGGTCCTCCAATTGTCTTCAATCCCAGGATTCTCCTCCCCCGGGATTCAGAGGTGGAGCTTTGGGATGCTATGGACAAAAAAAATTGGAAGCTCTGCTAAAGAAATATTTTGAACTGGACTCTCTTTGTAACAGGGCTGCCGCTTCTGCATCACTAGCTAAGAGGGCAGTGCTGAAGAGGGTGGAGGAGCTGCTGTCTAATCCTTCCATCCCATCTGATCTCCAGCCTAAGTGCTTAGATATTAAGAAAGTGGTGGCATTTGGTGCAGATGCTAATATGGATGCCTTTCAGCTGGTGGCAAGATCAGCAGCCAGTACCATGGGCACTAGACACACCATTTGCTTAAAAGTCATGGGGCGTAGATGTTACTTCTAAGCTTCAAATAATTGTGGCATCCTTTAAGGGCAACCAGGTGTTTGGAGAGGATACCTTGAAAGGCATTTTAATCAGGAAGAATAAAAAGAAAGTCTTACCTACCTCCTCTAACTCCTCTTTTGCCCGATCTAACCAACAGACCAAGGGTAGGTCTTCTTACAGCAAAAAGGCTTATGCGGGGTTTTACAAAAAGCAGTCCTTTCAGTATAAGCCATTGGGAGGTCACAGATCCTGGGGGTGGCAGCAGTTCACAAACAAACAACCCCTTGGTCAAAGGAGAGGGCAGTAGGAACCAGATAGAGGATGTTAATTCTATAGCTAGAACTATTTTGACCAAAGACTCTCCAGGGCCTTATATCATGGGGGGGGGGCAGGTTGCAACAATTCTCCAAGGTTTGGGGACAAACTGTCACACAAGGTTATAGACTACAGTTCCACAGTTCCCCAATATTTAGGTATATTGCTACTCCCTCTCCTGTTTCATCCAAGAAGACAAAGGCCTTGGATGATGCAATGCAGAAATTAATAGTTATGGAAGCTGTTGAATTAGTCCTGGTTGATCAGTTCCATTTGGGTGTATATTCTATTCTTTGTTGAAAAAAGGGGGTAAGTTCAGGGCTGTTCTTGATCTCAAATATTTAAATAAATGTATGCATAAAACCTATTTCAGGATGGAGTCTCTGAATTCTATCAGGACTCAAATAGAGGAAGGATGTTTCATGGTTTCTCTGGATTTAACTCATGCTTTTCTGCATATCCCAATAGACCCCAAGGACAAGAAATACCTGTGTTTTCAGGTCAATGGTAGGCACTACCAGTATAAGGCCCTTCCCTTTGGGCTTTTGGCCTCGCCTGTGATTTTTTTCCAAGACCTAGGTGTGTTTGGTGGAGAGCTTACTGGTAGTGATATATACTGACACAAGTCTTTCAGGATGGGGTGCCACGTTAGGTAGGCACATGGCCCAGGGCATTTGGTCTTTGTCTGAAAAACAATACCATATAAATTGGTTAGAGCCAAAGGCCATATCTAATGTGCTTAAATCCTTCTCAGACTTGGTGTTGAGGAATCAGGTCCTCATTATGATAGACAATACCACAGCAAAGTCACATATAGTTCATCCAGGAGGCATAAGGTCTAAATACCTCATGTCTCTCTCTGCCAACATCTCTTAGTGGGCTGAGAGGCTCGATCTGTCATTCACATTAAGGGAGCCTTGAACCATCAGGCAGACGCGCTCAGCAGACAGGAGGTGTCGAATGCAGAGTGGATGCTGAACCTGGAAGTGTTCAAAGCCATAACATGCATGGGGGTTCCCAGCAGTCAACCTCTTCGCATTCTAGGCGAATCATCAAGTACCAAAGTACTTTGCTCATCATCCAGATCCATTGGCATGGGTGATTGAGGCCCATCTGCTCTGTGGCCTGCCAAACTGCTATATGCTTTCCCACCATTCCCACTAATCGTAAGGGTTCTGCAGAAAATAAGAGTGGAGAGAGCAAACTTGGTTTCCAATGTTGAAAGCGTTGTCCGTCAGAGAGCTGATACATCTTGCATCACATCCAGATCTATTGGTCCAGAACAAAGTGTGGCATCCAGACCCCCAATGGTTAGCCTTAATGGCATGGATGCTAGACGGCTCTATTTAAGGTAAGCTGGTTTTGCTCCACAAGTGATTAACACCATCATGGCCTCTCGCAGGAGCTCAACATGGAGGATTTATAATCCTTCATGGAGAGCGTTCTGCAGGTGGAGCTATTCAAACAAAGTTGACATCGTTCATCCAATAGTTAAAAAAGTATTGGCCTTCCTCCAGGCAGGCATTCTCAAAGGTCTGAGGTACAACATGATTTGTAAACAAGTGTTTGCAATATCAGCAATCACTGAGATTGCAGATGAAGACAATCTAGCTGCCAATAAGATGGTAAAGTCCCTCCTTTGGGGGCTGAAGTCAAAATACCCCCCAGTCATGCACAAACATCCTACATGGGATTTTGACTCCAGTGATGTCTGGAGACCCTTTTGAGCTAATACAGACTATTTCTTTGAGACTGTTGTCCTATAAGCTGAGATTGCCGCTTTTTCAATCAATTTTCCGCTGTGTGAGGTAACTCCAGATTCAGTAGTCCTTCACCTAGATCCAACATATAGGCCAAAGGTAGATTCAACTTTCCACAGGTCTCAAGAGGTGCATTTACCATCTTTGTGCCCTAAGCCCAAACACCGCCTTGAAGAGCAATGGCACTGTCTGGATGTAAGGACGATTAAGGTTTACATGGATCAGACCAAAGACATTAGAAAAACATCCTCCATGTTTGTTTGTTTCCATCTGGCATATCTGGGGAAAAAGGTCTCTGCCAGGGTCCTAGCCACTTGGATCAGGGCCGCTATTGCTATGGCATACAGAATTAGGAATGTAACACCTCCACTAGGTATCCAGGTGCATTTCATTAGGAGTATGGCAACCTCAGTTGCCTTTGCTACCTAGGCCAGCATTCAAGAAATTTGTAAGGTGGCAGAATGGGCTTCTGCGTCCACTTTTACTAAGCATTATAGAATGGACACTTACAAGTCCACAGAGGCATCATTTGGAAGGAGGGTGCTTCAGCACGTGGTACTGAGAATGGTATGTAATATAGCCCACCCACAAGGGAAGCTTTGGTACATCCCACAGCAAGTCTGCTCCATCCGCCAGGGAACAGAAAGTTGTCTTACTTATGTGAGCTTCCATTCCTGACAGATGGAAGAAGACTCTTCCCTCCCTACTAATCACGTTTATTGTGTATTACTAAATTTCTTCAAGTACTTCAACTGCTGTTCCAGCGACACTCCCAGTGAAAAACTGAGGAGCCCTGCAGTTGACAGTTGGAGAGGGGAAAAATATGCAGGGCTTCCTGTGGTGGTTGCGGTCACCTACAGGCACCGGTGATAACTCACAGTGAGTCTGCTCCCATCCGTCAGGAACAGAAGCTCAAATAAGTAAGGCGACTTTCTGATTTAGTCTGCATAGAGTTTGTTCACTTGTTTCCCAGTGACTCTCTCTCTTCAGATTACCTATCCACAGAAATAATTACTTCATTATTGGATACGAGTCAAAGCCAGTTCAGCAGCAGGCACAAGTTTGTCGTATGAATAATCTCAGTCATATCAGTAGTAATACCAAACAGCTTGGGGCCCAATTAGTTGGTTCACCTCTTCCATTATGGTCATCCTGGCCATTAAGGTCATAAGAACAGTCTGTTCTGAAAGTCCCGCTACCACATGAAGCCAGAAGGGGTGGCTAAAGTAAATAAATTTCAGTTGTGTAGCATACTATTTAGAATTCTCTGCCTCTTGAGATATCAGGCATCCTCAGTATTCAAGTTTTACTATATGTTTAAGATGCATCCCTTCCTTCCAAACTTTTAGTAAATATTTTGCTGCTGCTTTTGTTAAGATTGGTTTCTACTTGTTGTAGTATTTTGTGATGGGTGTAAAATAACATATAACCACGATGGGGAGACAGGTATAAAAATGCAAATGGAAATAGTACATTTTATTTATTTGATAATGCTGTACGTTCCATTTCTATTTAATTTTTTAAAGACTCAAGTTAAATAGTATCTTCAGACTTTTATCATGTACTCTTATCACAACGTAGTAGTTGTCTTCCATTCCATTACTTGTATTATATTGCCTAAGTATATTAGTGGACATGTTGGGCAGAAAACCAACTTCCAGATTTAAGCAAGGACTGCCTTAAACAAAGCTACATGTGTTGGTTTTTGGTTTTCAGTACATTACACTTCAACCGTGTTTTGTTAAATATATATGACAGGAGGAAGCTAAAACCACTTCTGAGAAATCTCCTTCACCAGAAGCAGAGCCAAGCCCTGAAGAAAGTGAAACACAAGATACTCCTTTGGTTCTTAGTAAAAGACAGCTTGAAGAATATAGGAGAAAAGCAAGTGAATTAAGGGTAAATTTATGTTAAAACCTGGGCTTTGTCCTTTTTTGTTCTTAAATATGACATTGAAATACATTGATATATTTTATTTATTTATTTACATTTATATCCCGCCCTGTACCCTAGGGCAGTGATGGTGAACCTTTTGAGCTCGGTGTGTCAAAATTTGCAAGAAAACCTAGCTTAACTTGTGTGCTGTGTCACATCTAGAAATATCCATAATTTTATGATATTTGTACCTCTAGTAAAAAAGTTATATTTTTGATATACCGTATGTATTTTATTAAAAGCAAAAACAAATAATTCCTTACATTAGTGACTTTTGTTGCTGAATTTTGTTTGCTAAATCTTCAGTTGAAAGTTCGTATTTCATCCACTTCAAGAACAAGCAAGCACTACATGCCCAGGTGGCAGGGTGACCATGTGTGTCACCCAAAAGGGCTTTGCGTGTCACCTGTGACATGTGTGTCATAGGTTGGCCATCACTGCCCTAGGGTCTCAGGGCAGGTAACAGCATATTTAAAAGACAAAAATATTTAAAATAAAACCATATATATAAAACAGTATAAAACAATAATATGTGCAGTAGGGGAAAACTGTGCCACATTTAGCCAAAGGCCAGAGCAAAGAGGTGCGTCTTCACCCCCTTCCTGAACATATACAGTGAAGGGGCCTGACGCACCTCGAGGGGGAGGCTATTCCACAGCCTGGGGGCCATTACTGAGAAGGCCCTCTCTTGTGTGCCCACCAATCTTACTATTGAGGATGGTGGAACAATAAGAAGGGCCTCACAGTGCTTTGCAAAACTGTCACAGCAGATATTAGATGGCTGAGGCTAACTCTTCCTCGAGCCAGATTTTATAAGGTTATTTACTGTCCTGAAGAGCTTTGCTGGACAGCTACTTGAGGATGCAATGGCAGCGGAGAAAAAACTACTTTTTGCCACTGTCACCACCACATGGTAGGCATGATAATGCGCTTTAACCCGTGTTCGGTCAGATTCACACCTGCGCTCTAGCCATCGACCTTCCTGTTTCATGGCCCGTACCTCCATGGAATACCAAGGAGCTTTTTGAGCTCTACAGGAATGTCGAGGACCCTTGGGAGTGATTGTGTCAATAGCCCTGCTCATCTCCTATTTCCAAAGAGAGACCAGAGCTTCGACAGAAGCACCAGTCATGCCAACCAGAAAATCCCCCAGGGCATTCAGGAATCGCTCAGATTCTATAAGTCCATCTCAATAGGTCCTATATCCCCACAGAGGGGAGCTGTCACTGTAAGTCCAAAACTCACCAGCGAGTGGTCCATCCATGACAAGGGGTTGACAGCCAACCCTCCTATCAACCGAGTGTCACCAATTGGCTCTGAGGCAAAAACCAAATCCAGAGTATGACCTGCTGTATGACCAGTTCTACTTGCAAGTCTGAGCCATGGCCCATAAGCTCCTCCATCTTTCTCCTGAATATCTATCTTCCAAAATGGAGGGTAGGGAATTAATTGTCAAACTTCTTAATGACTGTTAAGAGCTCAGGCACAAGATCTTCTTGCAGATGCCATTGCCCACAGGTACAGTATCATGTGGATGATTCAAGTTCTATGTGCTAATAAAAAATGTCCTTTCAAATCCACATGAACTGAACTTCTTGTTACAACACAATGCTGTGCTTTAGTAGAATTTCTAATAGTATGAGGACTGTCCTCTGGATGCCAAATCTCCTCAGTTCAGCAGGGTTTAATCGCAAGCTGTGTTCTGCAAATGAGAATGTAGCTTTGTGCTCTTTCTAACAGAGAAACACAAGTGTTTTTTGTCAGTACTGGATGGCATTAAATTGGGGTGGCGCATGTCACTGTTTTGAATGGTATGTGATTTTAATGTGAATCATAATACTTGAAAATCTCTCAGTAAACTTAATATCAGAATCTATGATAAATGTACATTTTTATTTTACTTTAACTAATCCCTAGGGGCCCAGAGTACTCCCCCTAGATAAATGATCATCTAATGCATTTAATTCTTTGTACTGGCCTTGACTCCTTCCAATTTAGTTTCTGATGGAGATGTGGTGTCTATGCGCTGAAAGCCATTCACTTATTTAAAATACAGGGACTTGTCAAAATTGCTTAACCTCAGTAGAAACTCTTCCTTACAATTCTGCATAGATACCATACTTTGGTGAACAGAGGAGCTAGAAATCTGTGATTAGGATGGAGAGTCCTTTAAAAAAAAGTCTTCCATCCATCTTTACCCTCTTGTGGATGCCATTTTGCCCACCATTTTGGCACCTAATTTTTCGGGCATAGATGGCAGCCACATGTGGGTTGCAAAATATCCAAAGGACAATAAGATGGCAGCGAAGGACAGCTGAATGCAAAGATGTTGCAAGTGGATTTCTCTGGTTTTTCGAATTGTGCTTGCATAACTTCATACACATAACACTTTTCTGCAGTTACTTTTATTCCAGGGCATGGGTGTCTTATGGACCTCTTTTGTTCTCACACTCATGTAGACTGTCTGCATGCCTCCTGGTATATTTCTTTACTGGAATACCAGTAGACCCTGATAACAAGGTCTACCAACATACTAGGGCCTTGGAGGACCTTGTTCAGCAACAAACCTTGTTACACTGCCAAAATGGATCCCCTAGGAATTTCAAAGTTCATGTGATCTGGTCCAGAACAGATCAGAAGCAGCTCCTGCATAATCCAGACACACAGATCCTGCACTGCACTGAGCATGAGTAACTCAAGAAAAAATGGAAAGGATCTGTCTCTTGTATAGGACAGTGAAGAAAAGAAAACATTAGAAATGTAGTTGCTGGGATTTTTAGGGCAAACTACTCCTTATTTTCTAAAGGTAAAAAATAATTATAAATGAGACCAGAATATTCTACCTTTTAATGATGTGATAAATGCTATAATCACTATTGTATCCAAATGATTTTTGTTTTGCTTTTTTATACAGAAGAGACAAACTTTGACTCAGAAATACCTCTTTCAGTCAACAGAGATTCTGCTACAGTGTATTCACGTTGCAATTACTAACAACATGTATGATATCTTGGCTGCTGCTAGTTTGGAAATGGTAGAGTGTTTTGGACGATTCGACCCTGTTTCAGCAAGCCAATTCTTGGCCCTTTATCAGGTAAGGTAGTGATTCCCAAAAACTGAATAACAGCAAGAAAAGGCACATGTGTCACCAGACTAAGACAAGATATAAATTGAAAGTTGTGAAATTAATTTAATGTTATGACAAGTGGCAGACCAGGTTTCATTTGTTATTTTGCTTTTTAATCCCATTATTGGGCTATTTATTTATAGCTACAACAACTAAGTTTGAAATAACAGCAATTATATTAATTAAAAATATTGCTAAAATGAAGGGTACAGTTCATGGAGATGGACTAACAAGGGCTACACAAGTAAAAAAAGGTGAGACATCAATTCCTTAAACTTCCTCTTCAGAAAAAATATTCAGCCAAATTAACATCAGAAGTTTCTAAAAACTATGAATGCAGACTGTTAAGATTACTGAATGAAATAATTGTTCTTCTTAGTTACTGACATCGATCTGTGATGTCTTGTATTACTTTTAAATATACAGCACCATCATTAAGATGCAGAACAATTCACTAACCATAAGATGACTTTTTAATATGTCACACAAGGTTATTTATACCCTTTTCTGTCACCCATGTGAATCTTCGTTCCTTATTAACATTACCCTGTTCACTGTTGCATTTGTAACAATAACTGTAGATCTAATTAGCTTTAAGCAAGATTTAAAGTTGTCTTTTTTCTATATTTAAAAACTGTGATTCTTAACTTGTTCAATGTAGTCATCAATAAGAGGACTCCATTCTTGCTAAACCCAGTGAATGTAGAAATGTGCAAATAATGGTGGAGGTGAAAATTAGCAGTTTCAGATGCACACTCTCCCCTGAACAAGCTAAGGAATACCGAAATCATATACAGTTTTACAGTCACAGGTACTCTGAAGACTCAGCTATTACTGCCTCAAATCCCTGGGGACAACTGTTAATACATTCTTCACAAGTTGATAGTTTAAGAATTGCACTGTAACTGTAACAGTGTCAAACTAGGAGCTAGTTCAAATTCCTTGTCAGTTATATATGGCAAGTCCCTGGACCTGTTTGGACTTGCCTCTTAGTGAGTGACGGTCCTCTCACAAGGCTTCGGGGAAGCCATGGCAAAGCCCTGAAATGGTGTTTTTTTAAAAAAAGTAGATCCACAGATTGACCCCATATTGCTTCCAGACAATAGCGTCCACGTCCTCTTTGCCATGGTAGTGTCTGGACATACACCAGATGCTGTTGCAGACGTTCCCATCACATTTCGGCCTGCCCTCCTCGGGCCATCTGCACTTCAGGTAACCTAACCCATTCCACAGGGTGTCACATATCCTGCCCCTGCTAGGGCCTATGTTTCATTGTGTGTTAGTTGCAGCAGCAGGATCATATAGGATAGGAAGTACAATATAAGGGCAGCATCACTTGAAAGTATTACTGTTTCCTACTCCATTTGGGAAGGTAAACATGAAACTTTCAACAGTTATTCCATCTCATGTCTGCATAGCCCATTTTTCCTACACTATGGTCCCAATCTGAGTGCAGCTTCTGCAAAGGGGATGCAGTTTTGATAACTCTGCCATGTAACACACAAGAAAAACAACCCCCTACATATAGCACAGAACATTCAGAAAAGAAAAGGCCAAACACGTATGAGAGACAAAGCAAAAACCTGCAACGTGTTCCTGATTTCTTAACTATGGCTTGGAAGCTGCTGGCTGTACTTCTGTTCTGACATGTGGCAGGGGCTTCTCTCTATCATGCATCATATAAACCCATTAAAAAAAAATAGGAAACAAAGTCAGTTTGTTTTCCGTGTCTTTCTCTCTAAGATCAAAGCAACCCAGCCATTAGTTTGTAAAGATACATTCATCTGTCTGCTTTGCATGTCCAGCTCTTTAGATCAGCCTAGCTGTGGTAAAAATCTCATCAGAAACAGAACAATTTCCTACTACTACATCAATATTTCTTAATAATTCACTGTATAGATACATTTAACCAGGCATGGTGAAAAAAAATTTAGTGGACAAAATTAAGAAGAAATTGTTCCACAGAAGGAAGTTGAAATGCTTAGGGTTGGTAGGGAGGAAGAATCATTTTATCATTAGGTTGAATTTGTTGCGATTATAAATAATTATAGTTCATATGCTGTTCCTCATAGTTGCCAAATATTTTTTTAAAGTGTAGCCAAACCACTGTGTGAGCTGAAAGAACAGAATTGTAGGTATCCTCTCATACAGGTAAGAGAAACATTGGACCTTTTTGCACTTAGGTGATCAGGATGTCCCAGAACGTTCTGGGATGGGGCATCAGCACACCGCAGTGCTGCATCTGGCCCACAGTGACCCAGAAAAGCCCATCCTGATAGTCTCTAGTTCTAGACCAGTAAAAATTGCTCCACAGCTTTAACTAGGGCACTCCTGGTATAGTCCCAGGCTCAGAGTTCACACTGCTTCCTTATGTGAATGTTGCAGGGCAGGGGGGGGGGGGGAGCAAAATGGCTGTGCAAATATGCAAAGCGGTCAAGTACAAAAAAGCCCATTGATGCTAGATGTGCCGTCTTTTGTGCATCCCAGTACCACAAAAGGAGAAAGAATGTCAAAGAGAAAAAAGGAGAAAGTGGTGCGTAAAAGAAAGAAAAATACAGCAGAACAGAGAAACAGGAAGGAAGCTGAGAGGAGAGAGGAAAAACAAATGTCCAGAGGCATCCTGGGGCAGAAGGGGCAGAAGTAGAAGGGCCAGTAAATGCTCAGGTGCACCAAACAAGATGAAAGGGCAGAATGAGATTAACAGGAGAGGGCTCCACTTTCCCAACAAAGTGGCTTTTGAGGAGACACACAGGAAATCTAGGATCACTGTCGAAGATTCTTCCTCCAACTCCACTTCTGAGCTAGTGTCTTTTCAGCGCTGGACCAGAGCACCTCCGTTCAGCATCCAAAATCACACCCTGCAAAATGCCTCTTCCATCAGCACTTTTACCTGGAAGTGGGGTGACTCCTGTGTGGAGATATGGCAGCAGTAGGTGCTTTCATAGGCAGACACCTTCAGTGGTAAGTTGAGATGCAGCAATTGAAAGGATGGGAAGACAAAACCCGTCTAAACAGTAGGGAAGAAGGGAATTGTGTATGAAAGGTGAGATGGATGAGGTCTTTGGGAAGCTGAGAGTAATAAAAAAGAAGAAGAAAGTAGCTAGGTAAAGCAGCTGACATCTTGTAACAGATTTGAATTACAAATGTTACAGAGCTGTTCGGTTTCAATGATGATGAAAAAAACCCTGCTAGCTTCTACTCTGAACACCAGCAGTTCCCAAATGGCTGCAATGCTACATCTGCAGCACCACCTGGAGCAAAAAGGAGATATTACAAGCAATCTTTTCAAAAATGTGGAGCAGAGGTTATCTGCTATTTCAAAGGTAACTGTCTCAGTTTTGAAAAAGAAAGTAATTCCATTTATAGTCTGGGATGTATAGCTAAATGAAAAGTGTTTCCACTTAAGTTTGATTCCTTCCTAATTGGAACATTGTTTATATGCACATATAGCAATAGTAATTTCTCTGCCCTTGGGCCATGTTTACATAATTCTTTACTGTCCAGAATATGAATTCATCATATTGATTGTGCTTTAATGTGATTTAAGTGAGACTATAACAAGAGGGTTGAAGCTATTCTTGTCATTTCTGGCCCTTAACACAAAATTTATCTGGTTTTTTAAAATTCATAATAGTTACGTGATGGCATTATATTGTCATAGTGGATTAAAACATGAAAAATATTTTGGAAGAATTTATAAACAAAAATACAACTCTAGCCATGCTATTATTATTACTGAAGTTACATTTTAAGTGTAAATAAATGCTTGCTCTGTATGTTTGCCACAGGCTTGGGGAAACCTTTGCATTTCTACACAGCATTTCAATATCATGAATGAATTGCCTCTAAATTTCCATGTAATCATACTCCAACATTCAGAAGACAGGTATGAATGTGAAGATTCTCATGAAATCTGTGTTCTACATGCTGCATATGGAGTTGATATGGTGCAGGCTTAGGTCAGCTGTAACGCTACTAATAGGCGAGTATTATAATGCCAATGAAGGAACCAATGGTGATTCTTTCTTGAAAAGGGAGGCTACCTCCAGATAGCAAGAGGCAAAATGAGATCTAAAGAAGATCCCATGATTGCCTCTTGCCACTCCAGACACACAAAACAGTTACGGACTTACCTTCACAGCTTTTGGCAGTTTTTGGAATCATCTTGCTTGGAGCTATCAGAAGCCAGCCAAGAACCTGCCCGCTTCCCTCCATTGGTTTTTACATGCTTGGCTGTCTTACTGTAGCCTCAATCAAGCTGACCCCAAAGCCTGCCAGCAGACAAGAAATTAAGCATTGCTTTTACAGAAATCCCAGCATCGTTGCTGGATTTCCCTTAATGGCGACATTATGGAGTTTTGGTCCAGTGACTCAGGATTATATTGAGAATGCCAAAAATACATACAGCATTCTTGATGTAGAGTTGGGACAATGTGGATTTTAGCCTGCAACTGGAAGTACCTCTGTTCTCTAAAACGTGAGGATTTAGAGAGCTGCCAATAGAAGGACATGAAAAACACTTTCCTATGGTAATTGTCTTAAAAGTTCCTTTTCTCCACATATCTTGGTTCTTATGGGGTAACACCTCAGTTTTGAGATTTTTTTTTCTCACCTTGCCTGCTGCTACCAAAATATTAAGCACCTCTTTCATAGGCTGTGGTTAGTAAAACAAAATAATTAAGTCTTATAGCCAAAGCGGAATATATGTTTTACATGTTTTTAGATTCATAATTAAGTCACCTCTGAATACCAGTCCCAAAGTTGTTCTACTCTTGCTTATGAATGTTTCCATATACAATGGGCCTTTCTGTACTTGCTGGTTTTCCTTGGGAGGCCTCATCCACCTCTAATATGGTCCATCCAAATAGGACATGGGCCCTTTCCTGATTAAATAGGTCTACCAGTGAACTTGCAAGCCCTGAATGGGAACATGGAGACATGCAGAAGGCACACCTCCATGTTTCTGTCCATCAGGGGGCCCACTTTGGTAGCACACCAAAGCATGGGCATTCTGAACCAGCGCTGTTCCAGATCATGCCTTGCCATGTTCTAAACCGTGTTCTGAACCTGTGGACCTTGCTAGTTCAGTCCTACTGGTTAGGATCATGGCCTTTTAATGCATAAAACCACTTTAATACTAGTTTTAGCTTCAATTATCTGTTTTCTTTCTGAAACATCTGATAGGTACATGAAGTAATCATTAAATTTGTGCTAGCACAAATACTTCACTTTTTATGTCTTCAGAGTATGAGGTATGATTATAGACACGTTTTCAGTCTATATGCAAACTACTATTAATTGGAGTAGTAACGTAATTGGATCTCTGAATCATTTTTCATTATATTATATTTATTTTTGCCAAGTAAGGAAGTCATAAAAAGTTGTTTGAGGAAAATGGGCATGCCATACTAGGAACATAAATTTGTTTACCTCACTAGGTCTCTCTTGTATGGTGCAGTCCTTGAGAAAGTAAAACTGACAAAGGAACAAAGGGAACCAAAGGAAAAGAGTGCTCAACAGAAGGAAAAGGCTGGGCAGCAGAAAGAGAAGAGTGGCCAGCAAAAGGGAAAAACACTCCAGCCAACTTGTAAGTGCATCTAGGCAGGGCAAAACAGTACAATGTTGCTCTGTTTTCTGAATATTCATGCCTAAATAATAGCAGTTGTGAAAATACTAGTTCGAGAGAGCCTAAGTGTGTTGTACTGTGCTAAAGGACTATTTGCTAAGGATAATATTCGTGGCTTGTCATAAACATGGTGAGTGAAAATGTCATGGCTCCCATCGGGTTTAAATAGCTGGCAGCAAAAATAGTTAATTGTGAGGAATCTTGTGCCCTCTCACCTCATCTTTTTGCTAAAAGGGAAAGTACTCTTTGTGGCAGTTAAAAGCTTCAGGCAAGAGAGGACAGAAGAATCCAGCCTTTTAACTTTGCTCTAGTCTTTAGTTCAAACACAAGCATTCTTGAAAAATGAATAGATTTAAATTCTGTACACATATGTTTGATATATACAGTGGATTAGGATTTCTGTCAACTTTATGTACCCCCTGATGAATAAATTATAACAGTACCTGGTACCTGCTTTATTTATATAACATTAGTCACTGAAAAAAATGTTCTTTTTAATAGTTTTTCTTCACTTGTGCCTTTTACATTGAGGCATATGGAAAAGAAGACGCAGTGTATTTTTTTTTACAAGAACAAAAAAAATGCAGTGTGATTTAACAGCTGTGTGTTTTAATTAATATCAGTGCAGGCTAAAATTATTCGATCTTCTGTGAATTCTGATGTTTTATCAAATTTGCTGGAGAAAGCAAGGCTTTTCAAAGAGGAAATAATGGAAGATCTCCTTGAACAAGTAATGCCAGACCCAGCCAAGGAGGAAACAAGCGATGTCACCAAGCTGGATACAGTAAGAAAACTTTGTGGAAATAGTACACGTTATGTTTTGCTCTTGGCATAGGTGCTGGTCACACCTAGATGAGATAGGATGTCCTATTCATAATTTAAACGGAGGTTGTACCAGTTCTATTCACACCTAGATTGTTCTAGGTCGTCCTCAGGCCATCCTCACTTTGGGCTACATCACTCACATCTGTCTCTGTGATCAACCTGAGCCGCCTCCATGGAACTCTTGGCCCTCCACTCCTTTGCTGCATCAGATCTATCTCCTTTCTTATTGGATGCCATTGTGTCACTTAAGGAAGGCAAGGGTCTGTGTTTGCAGTTCTCTTTTAAGCCTGCTCCACCACCTCCATGCCCCCCTTCCTTTTTTATTTGCTTTTCTTCTCTGTGTAATTATTTTTTTTAAAAAAAATCTAATAATACATTTGCAGAAAAGTGCTAGATAGAAAGAGGAATCATACACATAAACTGAGGAGAGAAGGGGGGTGCCTCATGAACTCTGTGTGTGCTGCCCTCCCCTAGACATTTGCCAAAAGGAAAGATTGAACCACCACCACCACCACCCCACTACAGCACAGTTCAGCCTCCTTTAGCCACTGCCCAGGATGGGCTGGGTCCTCTGGAAAAGATGACTTTGTTTAAAACAATCTGATGGGGATAAGCCTGCTTGGGAAACAAATTGATTAAAAATAATGTGAGTAATGTGACCAGAAGACGACCTGAAGTTGTCTTAAACTAAAGGTGTGACCAGGACCATAGATTTCAACAACCATGCTGAGGTGCCCTCCCAGTCTGGATAGTGACTTTTAAATTCTTTTTAGTATGTTGGTAGCGTGAATTAAAAACACTCCTGTTTTTTTCCTTCTCTGTTCTTTAGGCTAGATATTAATGCTGCCTTCCTGTAATTTTACTTTTTATAGCTTTACTATGTGTATTATGGCTTTAGATTTGCCTAGGGCATTGTTTGTCTTTGTTACCATTATGCCTTTTATTTTTTTTCATAAAATGTAGTTAATTCATTTTGTATCACAGGATATAGAAGAGGAAGAGGAACATGATTTTGTATTAGAATTTCAGACTTTATTGAAGGAAATGGAAGAGTATCTTAAGCCTGTCTTGTCAAAGTTTGATTTCTCAGAGCTAAGGTAATTTTGAAAACTTAGCTTCTTGTGAACTTATACTATTCTCTGAATTCTATTCAAGTCAGCCTTTATATGTTTACACCATTAACTAAGCAAAGTACATTTGTGGCCATCTGCTCTAGCCCAAGTGTATAGGGCATTCGCAACCCCTTTGGGGGTCGATCTCCTCTTTCACAGGGGTCGCCTAAGACCATCAGAAAATACATAGGAACTGAGACACCGCTCCTCTATCCATCTCCAGGTGGGTCCACCCACATGCAGATATGCCCACATACGAGTACCTAGCGTTATGACATCATCGCGCCAACCCCATCACATACACCCCATACAAATATAGTAGAGAGCACCTACTGTGTAGAAAGCAGCAGTATTGGAGGTAAAACAACACTTTTATATTCAGCCGTGGTTGATGTGAATACTATGCTTTAATTATGTTCAATTTGTAACAATGAAAATACATCCTGCATATCAGATATTTACATTATGATTCATAACAGTAGCAAAATTACAGTTATGAAGTAGCAATGAAAATGGTTGGGGGTTAGGGTTAGGTTTGGGGTTACCACAACATGAGGAACTATATTAAAGGCTCGTGGCATTAGGAAGGTTGAGAACCCCTGGTATAGGGTGTTAGGAAAAGAAATGCATACTAATTCAGTTCGAGGACAACGGGCTTATGGGTACAATGTGAACCCTGAGTTATTAGAAGAAGAAGAGTTGGCTTTTCTACCCCCTTTTCTCACCCATTTAAGGGGAGTGAAAGTGGCTGACAAAGCTTTCTACTCCCCGCTGCAACGTTAATCTTGGCTTATCTCTTCTCATGATGTTGTTAGTGCAAGCTTTATACCCCAGGGATCTTTGCGATTAAGAATTTTCTCCTAACAGCTCTGGAAAAATGTAGCGAACAGTGATAATCACTAGTGCTTTCTTAATCATGAAAACCCAGCTGCAGCAAAACTAACGTCAAAAAAATGAAAGAACTCAAGCACCAGCAAGCATTTCTTGCCAGCACTAGATGGCACTAAAAGCAAGCACAGTGTTGTTATAATTGAGGAAGTTGATAAAGGATGCCTCCCGCAATTCTCCCAAGCCTATACTGGGACTGGCTCCCTGTGGTAATCCCAATATAGTGCGAGGGTATAGAAGTGATATCCCAAAATAGTAATATTACTGGAAATCCAGCAATGACACCTGATTTCTCATATTGTCAGTGTCTAAAATTTGATATGGTCAAGTGACTAATCAATAAAGTTTATTCATTCATTCATTCATATTGTCAGCTGTTTGTGTAATAATTGCTCTTGCAAAATGTTAGCAAGTGTGTGGGGGGGGGGGGGAGGAAAGGGTAGGTACTTGCTAATATCCAGGGAAGAGCAATGATTATGTGAACAGCTGGCAAACAAGGCAAGAGCCTGGTATTTTCCTGGGATTGCCTTCTGGCAAGGATGTCAAGAGGCGCAATCCCAGGATCTAAAGAAGATCCTACAATTTCCTTGCCATCTGGACACACCCGAAGATGGTGGTGTCATCTTAAACAAGATTGAGGAGCAATGTTCTATCACCATTTTTTTGTCACTGCAAAAAAGGAATTTATTTTACAAGTAGAGCAACAAACTTTCAGACACATATCTGAAATGTTTTTTTCTATTACTTCCTAAAAGGCACATTTCAAACTATGATCTTTCTATTGTTTTAAACATTTCGTTATGTGCTACTGAACTCCTAGCTGTCACATGTGCTGCTGGCTCTCGTACTATTTGCTCAGCATGTGCGTGTGTATGTGCGTGTGTGCATGTGCGTGTGCGTGTGTGAAATTGTGAGGCATCTGTATTTTTTAAAGAGATCTGCTGATGGTTAATTGCTGCACATAGAACTGTGAATATCAATGCAAACGTCTTACTATGAATGCAAAATAATGTAGATTTCTTTGAATACCATAACTATTCACACAGCTTTTGCTGCTACACATAAGTGTCTCATTCAATTAGTACCCTTCAGAAATTCTGTCATATTTGTTAGACTGAATTTCTCTTTCCAGGCGCCGAAGTCCAGCAGTTTCTCCAGCTGATTCAGGAAAAAACAAAGGTGACTCAGGTAAAGCTAAATCAGGGGATCCAAAGAAAGAGAAAAAAGGTAGTCCAGGAAAAAATAAAGCAGATGACTCAGGAAAAGCAAAAGCAAATGAGGCAGGGAAAACAAAAACTAAAAATAAGAAAAACAGTACAGCTCAAGGTATGTGTTAAACTTCAGAGTATGGTTATAGTGTCAGATTTGTTACAACAAAAGTGCTATTATGCTAAGTTATGTGTTACAAAACCTTTAATCAGAAATTTTATTCAAGTTGATGCTAATTATCTGCAGTGCATGTAAATTAGCACTTGCTAGGGTTGATGGTTTTGGTCCCATGGCACAAGGGTGAAAGAAAATCTTCCGTTTTATGTCCTGTCTCTTCAAGAAGGCTGGAACCTTTATCTCAACATATTTCATAAGTGTAAATGGTGCGAGAGGATGCTATATTTTATGGTATCTATTAAATGTTCCAGGAAGACTAATAGCTATTCTTGTCCATTCTTCAATGCAAGTCTAATGTTCACTCAGTCTCTCAGCACTATTAGCTATAACATAATGTACAGTTGCAGACTGCCAGACAGATAGAAAAAACAAAATGTTTCCATATTCTCAATTTCCATGTTCTCACTCAAAGCTTATTTACTTACACGCTAAGTTCAGCCTCCTATCCTGTAACTGTAGTAACCATAACAGATATTCCACCACCATTCCAGCTGTCTCTTGCTTGCTGATCCATTTCAGAAAACAACACCAATTTCAAGTTGCTTCCAGATTCCAATGCACGGGTCAAATGTTCTGTGGTGACTGCATTGGAGGGTTTGATGATTGCTCCAGTATAGTTGCCAGGACTTTCTTTGCCTTTTTTTATAGGATGGAGAGAGGGTATTTTGAGTAAAGCACTCACCTCCTCCAGCAACTTGCTCTGCACTTGGTGATAGCAGGTGGTCTGGTAGCTCCTCTGGTTTCTAGGTGTCTTTTTCTGGAATCAGCTCTGTGCCTGTTCTTCTTGCCTTCAAGTATCCAACACCAGAGGAACTATGGGAGTTTTTCCACCGCAGCCCTTAGATCTGGATCTAAGAAGATCCGGATCTAAGGAATGGGTACATTCCTTAATCCAGATCTAGTATAAGGGAAGCACCCAGTGTGTTTCCACAGGAGTTCAGTAGCACCATTGCTAATGGGTGCTAACTCCCCTGCCGTGGAAACACCTTTGCACCCATGTGGGGAATCCGGATTGACTCACAAGGGGTCTGCCTGTCACCCCAGGTGTTTTGGGGAACAGGGGTTGCAATCTTCGAAGTCCCTCCAAAATCCCTCTGAAGTTGCCTTCGAAGGTTAGCAAAGGCTCTGAAGTCCCTCCGAAGGTAACTTTGGAGATTAGCAAAGGCTCCGAAGACAAACCCCTTGCGAGAGCCTGCATATGAATTAGCTCTTTGTGAGCAGGGATGAGTGAGCCTCATTAAATATGCACCTCTTTCCATGCCTGAATGTAACAGTCCACTTCGATCTCCTTTTGTTATAGGAGGTTTGTCTTCGGAGCCTGTGCTAATCTTCAAAGTTGCCTTTGGAGGGACTTTGGAGCCTTTGCTAATCTCCGAAGGCAACTTCAAAGTAACTTCGAAATGCCTTTGAAATGATTTTGAAATGATTTCGAAGCCTAGGTTTTGGGGCTCCCACTCAAGGTTGCCCCCTCCCCCTAGCCTCTTCTAGACCCGATTGCCAAACTAATCTGGATTTCATCTGGATTTTCTGGCTGAAGACCCCATTGTAGACCCCATTAATGGGGTCTAAAGAAAATCCTGATTAAAGACTGAGATGTACCCATATGATTCAGCTTTCCCCAGTGACGGTGGAACCAAATGTGTCCCTATGGGTGTTTTTCCACTGTCACTAGAAATACCCATTAAGTACCTGTTAATGGGTACGTAATGGCATTTTTGTACCCATTAATGGGTACTTAATGGGTACTTCTAGTGACAGTGGAAAAACACCCTATTTCTCATTCAGTGCTAGTGGCCCACTAAGTGAACTGCTGCAGCATGGAGTAATAACAAGATTTATGTTGCTGACAGATAATCAACCCACTGAGTATAAGTATCTTTGTGTCCACTGTTAGAATTTTAGGCAGGGGATCAAGGCATCTTACCAAGTGATGCAGCTCTCTGCCTGCACTCACCTTTGTTTCTCAGCTGTCCACATTGTAGGCAGCTCATCCAAGCCACTCTAGCGAGGCATCCACTTCCAAGACCACTTCCAGGAGCCCAGGAAATTGGATCAGTCACTCAGTGTTGTCTGCACAAAAGCTACTGGTCCAGAACATGTCCGTGACCACTTTCAAGCAGTGTTTTAGAGCTGTCTACAATGCTGGTTTCATGCCTTAAGTGACTCCAAAGCCTCAAAGTATTAGAATACCGTGTTCCCTGGAAGCATGGCCTTCTGGTAGACCATTCCACAGTGTGTGACAAGGTCTTCTATCAGGGGTGCTAGTTCAGTCTACTGGCCCAGTGAGGATCCAGTCTATCATGCCCGAGCTCTTATTTTCAATTATTAGATGCGTGCGAATAAAAAATCGGATACAAATGTTCCCAACATTCATATTTTTGGATGCAAATTGGATTTTTGAATGTACGGTTTTGGATAATCCGGATTCGAATCGGATTTTTGAAAATGCAGATTTTAAACATTTGAATCGAATCGAATATTCTAATCAACTCAAATGCAAATGCAAAAAAAAAAATGCATTCATGTACTCCCCTATGTCTAAGTAGCTTTCTAAAGCAAGTTCCAGAAAAAAGAGATCCCATTTAGGGTTGTTGTTGGTTTGTTTTCGTTAGTTTTAAGGACAGGCTATTTTTATTTTGAAAAGAAGATATGCATTTATATAAGAACATCTTCTGTTCCTATTTTTCTTATAAATCACTGATATGTCATATATTCTGGCATCTAGCTGCTCCTGAAGAATTAGGAGAATGCATAATACTGTTGGTGGACAACTTTCTTATGGAGTTACCTTTGGAAGCTTTGAATCTGTTTCAGGAAGATGCAATAAGTTCTGTATCTAGAGATTTTTCTCTCCAAATATTCTACAACCGCTTACATAAAGATGAAGGTAGGGCTTATGCTGAAAACTCTTTGAAAACAGAAACAAAGTAGTTCATATAACTATGTAAACTACATATCTCTTTTTTGTGAGAATTGTTATCTTCAACAATTTTTTTTAAAAAAAACATATTCCAGTATTATTTCATACATTCTGATTTGGAAACTTACTATGGAAAATCTTATGGACTGTGTAAGTAAGTCTATTAATAATTAGTCAAATGACCATATCAAAAAATGTTATAAAAAATGAAAGTATTTACAAGATCAGTAATAGAAATGCAATTATTAATACAACTAAAATAATAATGTGATATCTAGTTAAAATTAATTTGCAAAGCACAGACTCTAGCAGCTTTCACAATAGACAGAGCCACACCTATTGTAATAAATTTATCAGTACTTCTTAAAAGCCAGTGGGTACTTGATCTTTGGCCACATACTTAGCAAAGAGCAGGGTTAGATAGCAATTGCTGATAGGGTCATATAGAGAAGATTACGAACATAGTTGTCTCAGTGACTCTGCAGAGAAAGTGCCTAGATCAGGGGCAGATAGCCTGTGGCTCTGCAGGTGTTATCAGATTTCCCATTCCTATTATGGATCTTCGTCATGGCTTGTTATGGATCTGTATCAAGCCTGCATTGATGAGTCTGTCAAACTGTGGGCAGCGTTAAAGGATGGTTAACTGCAGATTTGCCATCAGCTACAGAATTTTTTCAACCCTTTGAATTTGTGTTAAAAATATTTCACAATAAATAAAAATTGTACTAGGATATTCTGTTAGGGTTTTGTTTTTTAAGCAGTGGGAAATAGACACAGAGGGGGGAATTTTTGTGTTTTTCAGTTCTCAATTTATATGGATAGTTCTAACTTCCATCTCTGGGGGTCATATAAAACGTGTTAATGTAAACCAAATTCTTCTCCCTTGCCTTTTCAAATTGTGCTTTTTCCAATGCACTTTTGCAGCCCATTCATTCTGTTCTCTGTTTTTGGCTTGTTCTTGATTTTTTACTTCATCAACACTCAGCGGTTTGCATTCTGGTTGCCCGGTCCCAGCTTTCTGTTTTGCTTCCTTCCTACCAGAACCAGCCTCGCTCCATTCTGTCAGGGTTGGTACCAGTCATGTAAACACCTGCACTCTCTCCTCTGGAGTAAAATGCATATCCTAGTTATTTTGACAGAAGTTCTTGTTCTTGTTTATTTCATGGGGGGAAAAAATTAATTTGCAGAAAATGAATTCAAAAAGGATACGAAGAGCAGAAAAGAATCTAAACAAAAAGGAGACCAAAAAAAGCCCATAAAAGTAGTAAGTATGAATTTTGCTAAGCTTCCAAGGCTTTCTTAAACCCTTTGTGCACTCTGGCTATTCGGGCACATTAACTCAGATTAGTGAATGTAGGTCATACTGGAATGGGCTACCAGCCCTGCCCCAAAGGATATTCACATTTGTCAGCCTGTTTTGGGTCCCAGCCCCTGCTGCCATTTCCTCAGAAGAGTTCTCAAAGGCAGTGTGGAGGCTGAGAAGACCATGAACAAACATCACTGGTTTTTGCAGTTTCCAGGAGGTCCCTCTTCAGCAGTGTGCCATTTCTCATGATGCTTTCTCTAGCATCACCAGAAAGCGTTCCCCAGCATATTCTGGCCAATGGGGGCAAGCTGCCTATATCACTCCACTACTTGTTTGTTTGTTTCTATGACAACATATACTCAAGGTTCTCAGGGCATGTACCAACATTTAAAATCAAACATATTAATCCAATAATAGTATATATTAAAACAACAGTGTCTGAAAATGGGAAGAGAAAGTGTATTCCCATTTAACCAAAGGCCAGGGCAAAGAGATGCATCTTCACTGCCTTCCTAAACATGTACAGTGAAGGTTCCTGATGCATCTCAAGGAGGAGACTTCTAAAGTCTAAGGACCATCACTGAGAAAGCCCTTTCCCACTGCAGACGTAGCTTGACAAGCAGGGCATGGCCTGCTGTAATACACACTAGTGTACAGATGGCAGGCTATTATTTCAGGATTTATCCCAGAATTAATGCTAAGTGTGGAAGGGGTCTTAGTCAAGCTCTAAAAACACTTTACTTTTCTAGCAGTTTCTTTTTAAAAAAAGTCTTATAATCTATTTTAGTGCACCATGTTTGTTTGACTCCTTATCTTCCTGTTAGCATCTATATAACAAGACAAAGCTTCAGTTACAGGCTAATGTTTCTTAGTAAATGTCAGTAACATGTATTAAATGATTATTAATAAAGAAATTAGGAAGGTTATGGCACTCTAGTTGTCTGCAAAGACTATGGAGCTGTGCAGGGCTGGTTCAGTTTGGCACCAAACCATGCCAGATGAAATGTACACCTAAGTGTATACAGCCCTATGCCATACCGGTTGTAACCCTAATAGTCAACTTGAAAGTGCAAAAATGACCTAAGAAAAGAACTAATTTCTCATTTTACCCTAAGCTCTGTAGACTAGCTTGGAAGATATGTGACTGTCCAGATATGATTGGAATTCAGATCCCATAAGGCCCAGTGAGCAAGGCCAATAGCTAACAATGGTGGGGATGGAAGTACTACATGTGGAAAGTCACACGTTGATATGATTTTAATGGTAATCCAAACCTTCCAAAGTTTAATGGATGCTCCTTTAGATTCTAATGCAGAACATGACTTTTTCTTACTGAATCCCAACTGAACCTATTAGTTTCTAAATCAGAGTAAGCACATCAGTGATATTTCCTTCTGGAGACTTAAACTGTATTTATTTAACAGCCTAACCTGAACCGTGCTCTGCTGCCCAACTGCATTGGAATTGATATACACAATGTTAAATGTATCCTTTCAAAAACTGCTATGATAATTGGAATTCTATTAACCATGGGGTAGTCTCAGATGGCAATTCTGAGAGATTTCAGGTCTATTTCACAGACATTGGTCTATAGTACGTCTCTGATGCAGTTTGATATCCGCCTACTTGAAGAGGTTGTTGAGAGCTTTGAGCTTTCCCAAGTGTTCAAATTATATGTAGTTCTACCTCTCTGTTTGGGTTGTTATCCTCAATTCCTGTGGACCTTTTGAAGCAGTAGTGGGACATAGGAAAGCAAACAAGCTCACATTTAATCCACATAAAACAGAGGGATTCTATGGGCAGCGGAGTTCAGCACAACTTTTCTTTAAATGATCAGTTTAGAGTTTCTTCTCAAACTTTTGCTATCTGGTTTTTATATTAAGCTAATAAGTGACATGAAAAAGGAGCTAAGGGACAGTCAAAAGTTTTAGTGATGATTTTAATATTAATCCAACTTAAATTTACTTAATTTGCTTCATATCCCAATTTATATCAAAGTGGATCATAAAATAATCCCATCGTTTAATACAATGGCTATTCATTTGTTAAGTTTATAAATGCTCTTCAGATGAAGGAATCTTGACTATGCAGAGATCTTGTGGATAGAAAACACCAGATTTGGTGATTTTACCAGTTCTAGCTGGGGTTGCACTCCTTTGGAAGGAACAGGTGCATAGTTCAGGGGTGCTCCTGAAGTCATCTCTATTCATGGAGACTCAGGTGATTTTGCGGCCAGGTGTGCCTATCAGCAGCTTTGACTGGTATATCGGCTCAACCTTG
This sequence comes from Aspidoscelis tigris stejnegeri, assembly GCA_023333525.1. Classification (NCBI taxonomy): domain Eukaryota; kingdom Metazoa; phylum Chordata; class Lepidosauria; order Squamata; family Teiidae; genus Aspidoscelis; species Aspidoscelis tigris. The sequence continues at coordinate 79,456,399 of JALMGA010000002.1, read as the reverse complement.
CCCGGTCAAGGATAGCCTGCCCACTGTTGTTCATGTTCTGGTAACCTCATATGTAAATGACTGTAATGTACTCTATATGGGGATACTGTTGTATCTGCTCTGGAAGCAACTAGTGCAAAACATGGAGGTGAATTGTTCAGTGGCATTCCTGGTTGGATACGTATTGCACCTCTATTTAAGCAATTGCACTGGGTGCCAGTTAGCTACTGCACCGGGTTCAAGGTTCCATCCCTGCTGTAGTAAGGCCTTAAAGAACTTGGAACTATGGTAACTTAAAGAATGCCTCACTCCTTACAAACCTAATATTATCGAGAGCTCTTAGCTGGGTTCCATGAAATGCAGAATACCATCTTATGTTGGCCCACAGGCAGGCTTTTTCTGTGGTAGCACCTTCTGTATGGAATGCCCTGCCTTCTGCTATTCATGAGGCACCTATACTTTCAGGTTTAGGGTACCTATCCAGGTATTCCCTGTGTGAATGTTTTTCCTTTCCTTGAGCCACTCAATTTGTAATGTGTTTTTAATTTTTGATATTTGTGTGTGCGGCTTTATCCTTGTTTTTAATTTTTCTGTAAACTACTTCAAGATTTCTTTTAGAAGGAATCTATAAATGTTTTAAGTAAAAAATATACAAAATTTTACTATTTGCAATTCTTAACAGTATGTCTCAGATGTTGTAGATCCATATAATGAGGTGGGAGAAAAAGGTACTGTCAGTATCACTTATAGCCTGTTGCTTGTATGCTATTAAATGGTTTACAATGAGAAATCAAGTGGATCAGTTCTTGCCATGCCAGTGAAACAATTTGCAAGTACAATGAAAACAACGTATAGTTAGAAAGAAGACAGTGTATGTGCATTTCAAAGTTATTTGAACATTTCAATATATTAAAGAACATTAATTATGTTTTGAAGTTCTTATCTTCTTGTCAAGGGCCTATTCACACACTCAGATGCTTTGAATATCTTTCTTTGTGCAAGCCTTTTTTCTTATTACATTTTTTGTAATAAGTAGAATTAATTGGAAGAGTTTTTTTCACTAGCACTGCAGGTAGATGTGACCCAACAAAATGTTAAATATATGCAAAGTGTGCCTTCATAGTGTGATCATGGCATGCATTTTGGTAACACATTGCCCAGACAACACACAACAAAATAAACACATCACTTGGGCTGTGCCGTGTTAACACAAAACTTTCCAAGTGTGGCTGGGTGCCCAGAAATAAAGAAGTACTTCTGATAAATGCTTTATGGTTCTCAAAAATTGAAACCAATACTATTTAAGCTCTAAATTTAATGAACTATTTGCTTAGGAGAAGAGATTTCAAAGTAGGAAAGTAAGTAGATGGTTTTTGAGTGTGGAGGAAGATGGAAAGGTTGCAGGTTGATGAAGGAAGGTTAAGAGCAATCCATTTCAATCTTTGCTGCAGAACAAAGAAACTGTTTTGTTATTTTGCTAATAACAAATTTCCTTAGATAAGGCAGCTTGCTTTTAAGTAGATATAAGGATTGTATAGTAACCAACAGAGTAAACAGGATGACAACAACTTACTGGCAACTTGGAAGAATACTATAGTAACATGTTTTGCAACCTAATTGTTATAGCTAATCTATTTTTAAATCTGGTGTTAAGTTTCTAAGGTATAATATACGCTTTTCATTTATTTTATATCAATGCTAGAAAATCAAATCAAAAATATTTCTAACAATAATTTTTTTGTGTACTCAGAACCAGATAATCCCCCACAAAAATTTAAGGCATTGCTAGAAAAATATGAGCCATTTACACTTCGTTGGGATGGAGTCTTTGGTACATCTCATCTTCCAAGGTAGTTCAAGTTCAGGTGTTTTTTTTCTGGCTTCAGGCAAAAATATTTGGGAATCTAAATAAGGGTCTAGTATGGTTGCCTTTAAAGTGCCAATGAAGAATCAAAACAAAGGTCAAAATACAATCAAAATAGAAACATTTAAATGTGATTATTTTTACAAAAGAAAAAGTTTATGTTTTCAAGCTTCAAAGCCTTACGGCAAAACTTTGTTTCTCCTCTACAACACTCAGTACTGCCCACTACCACATAACGACACCACAGTATCCATAATACTTGATATTTAGTATTGATACATGTTTTATGACCACCCAGATAATTTTTATAACTTTATGGAGTGGGTTGCAGAACAGAAAAAAAAATGTTTTAAAAGAACAGTTGGATTTCAGTGACAATTTCACTGAAAAAAGTTTTGAAACTTTGATAGTGAAATGAAGGAGGTTTAAGCATGTGCGCTGGCTACTCCGAGTCTTGAAATAAATATTTAGCTTTTAAAAAGTTATGTGAAATACTGGACAGATGTTTAGATATAATATAGCTGTAGTGCTAATATGTGTACTACTGTATGTCCTATCACACCTGGGCACAGCAGAAAGTGGACCACTTACAAGCAGGCAACTGTCTTTATTAATAGTTCCAGTAATATAACAGGATTTCAAGCAATAACAAAAGCCAAGAAACTAGAGCCGAGATGTTCTTCAGGAATCAGAGATACTCCAGTCCAAAAATCAGAATTTCAACTTCAGACAAATCAGAATCACCTTCAGACTGGCTCAGCTCAGGTGGAGGGAAGGACATGACACTATAGTAAATATGCAATGGAAGAACTATAAATTTTTTGTTTCTTCATATGCACTTTACAAGCCATCAAAAGTTGGTGGCATACACAGTTGATTTAAAAAATAGTAAATTTTAACTTTTTTCATGCTGAGCTAGCCAAAAATTTCTACTGTATAGCTTACAGCATGAACTAAAAATTCTGATTGTCTTCCCTATAATGCCCTGTTCCATCCTTTGTTTTGTAATATTTCCACAAAGTATATGTGTCACTGAAGTAATGTCTACCATTTTTCCTTTTTCCTTCAGTCAAGCTGAGTGGGAACACTTACTGAATAACTGCAGTGCATTTATCTTCTCTGGGTTGGCCAAGTTCTTCTCTCATATCATTCTTGATCGACTAGTTGCTATGAACATCCCAGGTGACTGGATAAAACGCAGTGAAGTCCTTTATTTTACTTGCATATAGCAAAATTATGATTGGTTAAAGTTTCTACAGCTCTTGCTGAAATTTAAAAAAAACCACATGTGGAGAGTTTGCTATTGAGTGATGTCCCAAGGAGTCAAAAGTGTGATGTTCTTTCAGAATTTAACAGTTGCTGTTAAATTGATTTTTAATGCATAGGGGTGCCAAGGCAAGTGAAAGAAATCCATCTCCCTCTCAACAAAATTTCATGCATCTCTGTTGCAATGGTTTCATATTGATTTCCAGCTTCCTCATGGCTGTAGGTACACGTCTAATGCTGCCTATCTTCCTCTGGATTAGTGATTCTTTATCCTGGTGATTTCACAAGGAGAAATTAATCAAGGAGAACTCAATTTCTGCTTCTCCCAAATTGTCCCTTACTGTAAGGGGAAAGAAAAAAACTTCTAGGTAGATGAAGTACCCTCCCTCATATGGATTGGGATGGGATAGTGACAGGTCATATCTTAATTGCAGATCATGCACAAAACCCTAGGAAAGTTACATACTCCTGGAAGTTCACCAGTTGATCCCCACTGTGGTCCAGATCTACCATGAACCCTTGAAACGTGGCTTCTTGCAGTTTCAGTGAACTAATTCTGTATCAGTTCCTTCAACTCCTTTTCGCTTTTTGTCACTTTCCTTGCTTGAATGTTGATGGAAAATGGCCACTAGACTGCAAAAGAATTAGTCAAAGGGTACATCTGCCTTGAGCTATCAAACTGGAGGTTGATCCAAAAAAAAAAAAAAGCAGGCTGCTTAGGTTCCCGGAGATGCGGATGAAGAAGAAGCAGGTAAGGAAAGAAGAACTTGAGGTCTTTGGAATAAGCAAGAAAAAACTCATTGCTTCATTTGCTTGGAGGCAAAAGACATTTTCTCTGTGCAGTATTTCTCTCACATTGTTAACTCATGTTTTGATCACAGTTGATAATATTACTGCAGATGCACATAAGATATACATAGATTAGAGGGTGTCGTTTGTATGTCCTTAGCCAACAATATTTTTACATGGGAAGACTTTCATCTGTTAGAATTTTATGCTTTCCATATATAGAGAAAAGTGAATTTACAGATTAATATGCTCAGCTGTTTCCATCTTCATATTGTGGATCAGAGTCTTAAAACAGCTTTCGTAGACCTATCAGGTGTGTTTGTAGAGGTACAGTGGTCTTCTGTGGGGAAGACAAGTACGAATAGGAAGATTTTGTTATAAACAGAATTTTTCAATCCAAAGTGCTTCTAAAGAGTTTAACATCAATATTTTTTGTTTTTTCTTGTAGAATGTCAGTTGATGATACTTTCAGAACTAGCACACTCAAAACCAAGTTTTGTACGAGTGAGAGATCTTGATGAAGATAAAAGGTGAAATAAATCCGTTCTTAACTAATCAGTAAAAAAAAAATTAAAATTAATAATTTAAAAGTTATTTAATGCCATAGCAGTTTCTTGGGGCACGTCCCCATAGGAGCTAAAATCCAAAGTGGATTTGGCATTGGGGGTTCCCATTAAATCCCCCAGTACTCCGAATCCACTCCGGATATTCCAGCCCTGTTCCCAAGCTAATTTTCTTTCCCCGGATTTTCCAGGGAAAATCCAGGGAAAGAAACCCCCTGTTTAAACAGTTTTTTTGGCTGACTCGGATTAAAGGAGGACAGCCAGTGGCCGGGGTAAGTGAGCGAGGGGGTGCACAGAGGGGAGGCCACCCCTTAGATGCGGCGGCATTGGGCAGCAGGCAGGGGCCCCGGGCAAGGATTCCTTATCCTGCCCCTCCAGGAAAGAGGAGAGCCAGCAAGCAAGTGGGGGTGCATGGCTGCCCTCCTTCCTTTTCCCTCCCCCCATCTGCTACCCGGTACTGTAGTATCCAAGGAACAGCTTCCCCTCCTTGCACCCCCTCGCTCACTTACTCCACTTGCCCCAGCCGCCGGCTTCCTCCTTTGCTCAGGGACGTTAGGAGGAGGAGGAGGAGGTTGGCAGTGGTGGCGGCGCCTCGTTGCACCGCGCCACTTTTTGCACTGCACCACTCGCAGGTGTGCTTGTGCACACCTACAGGTTCTGTTTGGGAATAGCCCGGCATGCACTCGGTGCTGTTCCCATCCTCCAACCCTAACCTGCAGCAGAACCCAGATTGCTCCGGATCCGAGTAATCCACGTTTGTGCCAGATTCGCTGTAGATGGGAACACGGCCTTGGTTAGATTAATTAGATGTGGGTTAAATGAGTGATTAGCACTTTTTGGGGGGACTCACATGTAATCAATGAGGTAATAAAATGTAATATGCAAATTGAAAGCTTTTAAAAAAAATTGCCTTTTAATTTATTGTGCTCAGTATTTTATTTTGTATGAAAATTGTTTATTTTATTGTATGCCACCCCAAAAATTCCATATTATGGTTTGGTGTATAAATATTAAACATTTGATACCAGAGGTGTCCATATGCAGTAGATAGGAAATTGGAGCTCACTTTTTCGGAGGGTGCAAGTGAGAGTCACGGTATGGATATCAACATCTTGTGTCCTTTGCACGAGATTGTTCAAGAGAATGTATACTTTTAATTTTTCTTCGTTACATTTAAACTTCCTTGTTTTCTTTCTTTAGTTCTCTACGCCTGTCCTTGGAGACACCAACAGAGACAGTAATTATTTTAAGCCTTATTGGAGTGCATTCTGTTATAGCCAACCAGTGGTTCACAACCTTGGGAGAGAACGCAACAAGGCTGGAAAGCTTGTGTGAAAGTATGTAATAGCAGGTTTTGTAGAAAAACGTAACTTAATGCTTTATTCTTTATGCTATCACATGCCTAATTTTAGACGTGGGATAATTAAACTTCTAGACTAATCCTAACATCTAATGTCTGCACATCTGCCTGAATATTGAAGAGCATTGCAGGAAGTATTCTTGAGTAGACAGATAGTCTATGGAGGGCATCAGTAAGCCAGCTTGGTTTGTCCTTTGTTCCTTGTACAAAAAATATGGCCCATATTTTAGGAGATCAGTGGCTTGGGGAAGAAAAACTGTCATTTGAGCAAGGAATCTATTGATGTTTCTCACTTCTGGGCAAGAAAAAATATTTTTAAAAAAATTATTTTATAGATAGACTTATCTCATTTTAATTGCAAATCTATATTTTATGTAATTCTTAAATTCACACTTTTATGTAGTCTTTTTTATAACTGCTTCTGATGTTGCTTCTGAAATAAATAAGCAAGGAATCTTAGAGACGTTTCAGAGGAAGCTATATATCTTCTCTGAACCTGTGCTGAAATCATGAGTACACTATTAGGGAGAACCAGTGAAGTTGACAGGAATTACATTGAGACACCTCTGCAAATAAGTACTCGGGTCATCTGAGAAACCGTGACCTACTGGCATCATGAGGACAGAGAATCTATAGGTTTATAGTATAAGTTTATACTATTATCCTTACATAGACTTACATTTATTATTCCCTCCAGGTTGTTGTTGTTATACAACAGTAACACACAGCAAAAAGATCACTATGTTGGCTTTTGTGTTAAATCACATGTCAAGTGCTTCCCAAGCACCTAGGACTGTTTGATGTTTTGGGGTATTATTATTATTATTATTATTATTATTATTATTATTATTATTATTATTATTATTATTATTATTATTATTATTATTATTATTATTATTATTATTATTATTATTATTATTATTATTGACATAACAGCAGTAACACACAACAAGCAAGATGTTTATACCAGTTTTGGTAATTGTTATCACTCGTCGGGCCCTTCCCAAGCACCTAGGAGTGAGTGATGTATCTGCGAATGATACAAGCAGATCCCAACAAAGTGGCTTTCTGCAGGTGGCAGATGGATATTTTGTTGAGGCCAATGCTTTTCAAGTGTCCACTAAGATCTTTTGGCACTGCTCCCAGTGTGCCGAGAACCACTGGGACCACCTTTGCTGATTTATGCCACAGTCGCTGTAGTTCTATTTTCAAGTCTTTATATCTGGTAAATCTTTCTGTTTTTCATCAATCCTACTGTCGCCTGGAATCGCACTGTCAGCAATAAACACTTTGTCTTTCTCCATGATTGTGATGTCTGGTGTGTTATGTTCCAGTGTTTGATCAGTTTGGCTTGTTCATTTTTGACCACTTTTTCTGGTTAATGGTCCCATCAGTTCTTTGCCACTGGCATATGGTAGTTCTGGCATACGTTCCAGCGTATCATTTGTGCCACTATGTTGTGCCACTATCTAGTAGATCCGGATTAAGGGAAGCACCCAGTGTGTTTCCACGGGAGGTGTAGCACCCATTAGCAATGGGTGCTAACACCCCTGCTGCGGAAACAGCTTTGCACCCATGGGGGGAATCCGGATCAACCAACAAGGGTTCGGTCCATTACCCCAGGTGTTTTGAGGGGTGGGGGGGGCAGTCTTCGAAGTCACTTCAAAGTCACTTTGGAGTCACTTCGAAGTCACTTTGAAGTCTGTGCAAAATAGCTCTGGAGTGCCTTTGAAGTTTGTGCTGATCTTCGGAGTGAACTTCGAAATGACTTCAGAGTCACTTTGGAGTCACTTCGGAGTCTCTTCGGAGTCACTTTGAAGTTTACTCCGAAGATCAGCACAAGACTTCAGAGGCACTCTGGAGCTATTTTGCACAGACTTCGAAATGACTTTGAAGTGACTTCGAAGTCAATTCGAAGTGGCTTCGAAGTGACTTTGAAGTGACTTTGGAGCCTAGGTTTAGGGGGGCCCAATGGGTGCATCCCCTCCCCCTAGCCTCCTTTGGACCCCATTGCCTGTTTCCAGTGGAAACAGGCTCCCTTTAATCCGGATTTTCTGGCAGAAGACCCCATTGTAGACCCCATTAATGGGGTCTACAGAAAATCTGGATTAAAGGCCAAAATGTACCCATTAGATCTGGATTTCCCCCACGGCAGTGGAAACAATCGGGTCCCAAATGGGTGCCGTGGTAGAAATGGGATCATCCGGCTCAGACCCAAATGGGTCCTAAATGGGTGCAAAAATGGGTACTTTTTGACAGTGGAAAAACACCCCATCTCTTCTGGATGTTCAGACACCACAATTGCATCATCGGCAAATAAGTTTAACCTAAGTTCTTCATTTTTTATTTTATATCCCCCCCCCCCCCATCATATGTCACTTCTAATTTCGTTAGCAAGTGGTTCTAATGCTAGTGTAAACAGTGCTGGGGACAGTGGGCATCCTTGTTTTATTCCCTGGTTTATTCATAGTTCCTTAGATTTCACCCCATTCACAGATATTTTTGCTTTTGCCCCCTTATATAGCTCTGTAATCGTTCTGTTGATTCTATCTCCCAGGTCTATTTGTTTAGTAGTAAATTTTAATAGTGCAGTCACATTCCAGTTATGGACCCCTGTGTTGCTTTTTTATTAAAAGTAAAACTAGCCACTTCACATGTATTTTTGAAGCAAAAAATAACAGTTCAATCACCTTTCTTGTTTCTGCTGGCTTAGGTTAATGGGAATTATACTTCAAATAACAGTGCCTAACATACTGGCTTATATGCTTATAGCTGCCTAAACATATTGATATAAACCAGCTTATGTTCTTCTATCCCTTAGTAACATCAAGCTGTCATTCATAACTATAGACAAAACGTCAGTGTTATGTTTCATGCATGTAATTTTGTAATACAAATATGTGTCTTTGCAGATTTGATAAAAATTGGCAAGACTACTGGACAGGCTGTTCACATTCTTCAAAGGAGTAAGACCACTACAGAGAAATCCACTAAAAGTAAGATCAATTTTTTTAAAATAAAATAAAGTATATAACTTATGTAAGTATTACTATAAATCTGAATATACATGTTTTTCTTAAAATAAGATCATGTTCAACATTGCCGGTACCTGAACTGCTAATTTTACTGGCAGGTAAATTATTCCTTTCTTCTGAGAAATATTTTAACTTCTTCATGTCTATCATGAGTGTGAATAACAGAGAGAGATGTTTTACATTGAAAAGGGTTTGTTTTTCTGTTTTTAGTGGAGCACATCACATCTGCACATCACTCCATTGTTCCTCTGAATGCAAACCTTAAGTTGAACTAGCAGAGCAAATGCATTATACATTTTGTGAATGCAATTATTAGGCCCATGCCTTGTTGTTCATGTTCTTCAGTGGTTAAGTCATGTCCAACTCTAGTGGTTAGGGAACTGGAATCTTACCTGGGATACCAGGTTTGATTTTGTACTCCTCCATGAAGCCAGCTGAGTGACCTTGGGCTAGTCACAACTCTGTTTCTGAGCTCTCACAGCTCCACTTAATTCACAGGATGTTTTGTTGTGGAGAAAAGAATAGAAAGCTTTGTCAGCTGCTTTAAGTCCCCTTAAATGGGTGAGAAAAGTGGGTAGAAAAGCCAATCTTCTTCCTCTTCATGATCTCATGGGCCACTGCACCAGACCCTTCTGTCCTCTGCTTTCTTCCAGAGGTTGCCTGCCTGAGCTCATGTTCTTTCTTTTAATTTCATAGCTACACTCACAACTGCAATTGATCTTTAAAACCAGGACAATAAAATCTTATACTGCTTCCAGTTCTTTCCTCTGTATTTACTGGATGTGAGTTTAAAACTTTTCCACTACAAGCAATATTCTCCCTTTCTACACTAATTTTAGATCTGGATTAAAGAGCCTCTTGATTTGGATCATGGGCCTCCTATCCACACATTGATGCAGACCACGGATAGTCCAGCCCCATTAATCCTGCTCCATCTGTAAAAGACAGAGCTAGATCCAGATTAAAAGTCCCTTAACCCAGATCTCAGGGCCTTGTTCTGGATCATGGGAAGTGGGCAGATGGCACACCTCTGTATCTGGAACTCAGGGAGGCTGCTTTTAAGCACACCACCCAAAAAACACCCTCCGGAACCCCGAGGCTAGATCCAGATCTGTGGGTTCAGTTATTCTGGATTCATAGATCCAGATCAAACCAAGGTAAGTGAAGAAAAAGCCATGGCTTTAGTTGGATTGTGCTCCTCTTTTGAAATGCTGCAACCTCATTTATTCTTAAATTTGTTTCTAGTGGAATTGGAACACACAGATTCTCCAGAAGATAAGAAGGAAGATCAGAGGGAAAGTCCCTGTGAACCAAACCAACCTGGAATTCATCCATCAGTTTTTAATACTGTTTTATACGGCCTGCCCAACATGATGTTTGTGTGATTCGGAAATGTCTAAATCTACAGTGGGAACTGGCCAGAATAAGAAGTAAAATTTGTTGGGCCTTGTTAAAAATAATCGTTTACAAAACTTCATGCTCCATACATTAGTCCTTTTGTTTAACACTAGCAGTTAAATTAACATTTTAAAAATAATATGCTTTAGGTTTTACGTTCGAGAATATGTAATTCATTGTGCGCAGACTTGAAAGAGAAACTACATATTGTTAAAATAATGGCTACAGCCTAATCAAGTGCCCAGTATATACAAAATTAGTCACATATATTTGATAACAACAAGGCTGTGGGGGAACAATTTACTGTATTGATTTAGCATAACATGTACTTTAACTTTTTCTCTTTTCTTCTTTCTTTTGATAATTTGATACTCTTATATGTGTGTATGAGAGGTTATACTGCTGAAAAACTAGTATGTATAAGTGGCTTTTTAGTTTCCAGAATAACTTTGAACAGGTTTTTAGAAAAGAGAATTCTTAGTTTTCATAGTTTGTCCAATATGTTTGTAAGAATGAAATCTAACATATATACTTTCAATTTGCAATGCTTAGCTCATCTGTAATTGTTTGTATATGTAAAATATGCATTATAGAGAACAGAACATTCCAGTTGATTCCTTCAGAGAAATGTGGTGCTTATGATCAATTACTTGATTCAAATTAAAAATAAAATCTTGAATAAATTGATTAACTGTTAGACTGCCATCACACTCAAGGTTTTAAGTGACCTGGAGAAGTCCCCCATGCTTGAGGCTCGCACCTAAAAAATGGCCTTCCAATTGTATCCAGGTCTTTTCTCCAAATTTTGATCATCAGATTATCTTAGCTCTCAAACTGTTAGTTGTGTAGTACAGATACATTTTCAGGGTGGGAATGTGCCAGTGGACTGTTGGAGGTGGTATCTGGATTTTCATGGGTGGGCAGACAGAAGGTTTTCCTTTCCTTCTTCAGCCGGTGCTGGAGCTTGTGAATGTTAACTGCCTTCCTCCTTGCCTCCTTGCTTTGGATTTGTTCAGTGGCTACTAGAATGGATGCCTAAGTACATCTTTCAGGCTGGGGAGACAAGCAGGATGCTTCTAAGGCCATTTGCTGGGATTCGAGAGCAAGAGAGGGTTTGCCCTTGCCTCAGCTGGAGAGGCGCATGGGTAATTGGTGGGCCACTAGGTGTGACAGCATGCTGAAGTAGATGGGCTGTGGCCTGATCCAGCAGGGCTCCTCTTATGTTCTTATGTTTGATATTGTTGTTTAAACACAAGATCTCTGGAACTGTGTAATAAGTGTGTGTGGAGGGGCTGCATTTCCGGCCAGCATATTGAGGGTTTCTGCAGCAACAAAGTCAGCAACATGATGCCTGGCAAAATAGCAGCCTCCCCATACACATTTGGTGCTGAATTGCACAGTTCCAGAGTTCTTAGATTTAAATGATAAAGTGAAAGTGGGAGAAAGTGGATGAGAGAGATCCACACAAGCGTGCAGTTCTGAACCTTCATATGCACTGAGGGGGCTACCTGACCAACCATCCCATTAAAGTCCTTACTATGTGTGCAGGAGTTGCTTCGCTTCACAAAGGAAACGGAGCTGGAATGGAGCAGCTGAGGAGATACACTTCTGAGTAATGAATATATGTGCAGGTGCACAGACCAAGAAAGGGATTAAGAAGGGAATCACAAAAGAAGAACTTAGCTCTGGAGAAAACATATTTGGCGGATGGGGACAGAGGGTTGGCCTTTCACTCCACTAAGAAGCCAAAAATTGACTGACGGCAGTACATCCAGTCACAAATGGCAGAGGGAGAAGAACAACAGGTTTCCAGATACTCATTTTGATGAAAAATTGTGGCAACAATTTAGTAAACATCATCATTGTCTGATGGCACAGAGGCTGCGGCTCCATCAAAGCCACAGAAGATGCCTGTGGTCTGCCGACCAAAAACAGCCCCGGCCAGCAATTTCAGGCACTAACTTTAGTTCCTGGCCTCTAAAGTCAGATCAGGATGTGCCATGGCGGTTGTAATCAGGTAACTCTGACTCCATGTTTCTTGTAGTTTGACACCCTAATTGTAAGTAGACAGGTGTTCTGTGTGAATCATCTGTGTCTTTCACCTGTTTTCAGAGAAGAGGCCGTTTGAACTATTAGAAATTAGAGTGGCAGATTTTGCTGAATGTACAGGCAGCGGAAAAATCAGTCTTTCTCATGAAAGTATCTGAAGTTACAAGTCAAGGCTTTTTTAGCTGGGTGCTTAGAAGTGATGCATTTCCAGTGCCCCTTCCGGGTGCCTGATGAAACAGCGCCAGGCTCAGTATAGTGGACCATGATCTGCATGCTGCCCACATGTTGTTAGTTGTTTGGTAAATCAGGGTAGGTGCTTTATAGTTTGCTTTGGTGCTATACCCTGTTTGAAGGGTCCATCCTGTGGCCTCCCAGTAGACCATCACATAGTCTGGACAACTCATTTTATGGGTCAAATTTTTCCAGTCTGCTGGCCCAAGGCAAACAGTCTATTTCACACTAAGGGTCTGGGTCACATCTCATCAGTATAGTGTATCTTACCACAAAATTGACTTCATCACAACCATGAAGATGCTCACTAATGGCCACACCTGTCAGTCTCCCTGACCTCATCAGAGAAGTTCATTTTCTCTCCAGCCCTCCCTATCGTTCAGCAGTATAATTTTTACACAGTATGCCAAGTAAATACAACAAATGCAATAAATAAAAATGAAAAAGCCAAAATGTCCAGGATTTCCTTCAGACTTCTGTATTCATCTTGAGTGTTTCTTCTGACTTCAGAATCTTGCCACTTGGTTCCATTTGCTAGTGCTACAACTGTCAGCATTCAAGTAGAATGCATCCTATACAGCATCAGAACTTGACGGAACAGTTGCTATGGTATTACATTCGGTCATAGTCAAGGTGCTACTGAAACAGAGAAGCACTGATAAAGCTGTTACAAATTACTGCTTTTTTTTCAAAGAGGTTTATATTAAACGTAAGTATTAAACACTGATCTAAGGTAAGAGATGTTGGACCCTTAAGTCTGGGGAGCCCCAGTTTCCCTGATTCTTGACTTTGACCAGGTTTTGTTCCAACCTACGTTTCTTTCTGATGTTTTCTGATGTGCTGGTAGGGACTGATAGATATGTTATCCAAATAATTTAAAAAATGGCTAGCTTAAAGCTTCCTGGCTGTTTAAGCTGATATTTATACAAGTCCTTTATTTTGTTATTCCTATATCTCTAGACGTGACTATCATATGCATTTAGCTCCTTCAAGGCTGCAGTTTCCCCCTGTGTCAATAAATGACTAGATTGAGTTCTTGTATTCAAATATGTTATCAAAACAGGTTCAGAGATCATGCAGTGTTTGTAAATAATACATTCTGTTTTCTAGGACCCTCAGCAAATAAAGCATACAGGGGATTCATATAGCCAAATGAAGTCATAATCTCAGAAGAGCATGCATGCCATCAAAGTTCAATGAATGTGCTGCATAAGGTGATAATACAGCTGCTGAATTTTATTCCTGAATAACTTTTATTTTATTGGGCATATTTGCAGCAGCATCAAAACTGTGCCCTTTGTCAAGTCCTATATTTTAGACAAGGTCAAAAAACTCAGTGAACCTCTCTGGAACCTCAATGAACCTCCCTCTCAGTCCGTTCTCAGGTTGACAGAACCCATCAACAAAGTGTCAAGCTGTAACTATGGCTAAGAAATAGATTTCAATCTAAAGCTTGCGTTGTTGTCCCCAGGACAACCCTGAAAAACAACAGCAAAGAGAGGCCTCATTTTTTGCAAGATCCAACTACCCGTATATTCCGGCGTATACGACAACTGGGCGTATAAGACAACCCCCTACTTTTCCAGTTAAAATATAGAGTTTGGTATAAACTCGCCATATAAGACGACCCCTGACTTTTGGGAAGATTTTCCTGGGTTAAAACGTAGTCTTATACGCCAGAATATACTGTATTCCTCACCTTAGAAATTGAAGGCATTGGGCCAAGGGCAGGATGCTTCCAAGATGGGCTGACACAATAAAACAATACGAGAGTGTAATATTAAAGCAGAAATGTCATGATCCTAATTAAACTGTCCAACTTCTATTATCAACTTCTTAGCATGCAAGTCGTTTCAAACTGTGTTTGCTTTTGGCAGGTTGAGAAGAGTTGCTGAACACACTGATGCTGGCACAGAGAAGTATCGTTCATTCCTACAATGCTAATACGCTGAATATATTTGACATGGAAGTGACAACAGAATACAGCGCAGAAAAAACCATGATCACTCTGTCTGTTTTGATCTGTGTTTTGGGATTTCATGGGAATGCCCTGGTTTTTTCCTTTTTGTCCTGCACTATTGAGAATACTAAGTTCACTGTGTATATACTTAATATGGCTTTTGCTGAGCTTATTATTACCTTCCATCACATTAGCTTTTGGGGGGTCTTTTTAAAGCCAATGACCATTGACCCTGATGTCTTATCATGGATAGACAGGTTGTATATATTTGCCCGTAACTCCAGTTTCTACTTTTTAACAGCTCTCTGTTTTGAAAGGTATCTGTCAATATTTTTCCCTGTCTTGTACCAACATTACAGGCCAAAAGCCTTCTCAATTATATTTTGTACACTGCTTTGGGGGCTGTCCTTAGTAGTATCACTCGTAGAACGATATTCTTGCTATCCTTCGATATTCCATTTAGACCGTTCTCAGATCATTTCCAGTTGTAATGTTGCCACTATATTCCAGATGATCCTTGAGCTCTTGATTTTTCTTCCCATCATGGTCTTTTCCGCTTTTGCCATTTTTTTCAGAACGTGGAAGAAAGAACAAGTGATGCTCGATATTACAATTATGGCCTCAGTTGTTCTCTTTATTATGCTTGAGGCGCCACTTCGAACGATTAGGGTAATAAAATACTGGCATAATACACTAGATGGACCAGTGTTTATAATCACTGTGTTGTTGGATTCCATAAGCAACAGTATCAAACCTTTTTTATATTTTGCCATTGGGTGGTGGAATAGGCAGAGAGGCTGGGAAACTCTGGGAATTTTTCTTGAAAGGGCATTGAACCATAAAAGAAGTGTAGTAAGAATACCACAAGCAGATTAATTAAAGGCCTGGAAATACTTCATGCTTCAAAAACCAAAGAGAAAAGATCTTATATTGAAAGGAAGATTGAACTGCATTCCTGCATCAGTAATAAAAGCACAGCATAACATTTGCATTACTTATTAGTACTCTGTAATGTATTTTGTGATTTTAAAAATATTGTAATATTTGTTGTAAACACTCCTGCTGTTACTGATTTTTAAAGAAATATTTTAAATTAATAAATAATATATTTTATTTGAGTCACAGGCCACTTGACAATTCCTGTTGTTCTAAGGTCTAGGATGCTGAAGCGAAGGGGTAAGGCAGAGAACACTAACCCAGCAAAAAGGCCACAAAGAGTAGAAATATGGAATAATTTGATTACTGTAGAATTAAATTGACAGTTTTCAAGGCTGAAAGTGAATATGGACAGAAACCAGTGGCTAAATAAATCAGAGAAACCAGACGACAACACAGAAAAACAAGGGAGGCTATTAGAAAACAAAAGACCAGGGAATACAAAATCTATCCACTCCCTAAAGCCCAGAATTGACCTAAAAGTACACCACTGACCTGTACAAATGAAAAAGGCATGATCTTGTAAATATGAGGCAAGGGGAAAACTGAACTGGGGAACTTTTTCTTCTCTCCCAGAATCCTTTTGGTGAGCATAGGAAGAGGGAGTCAGCCGCTTTCCTGTGCTCTTTGACTAAGAATGCTTTGGACCAAGTCGGCGTAGATAGTGCCATTTGGTATACCACTGCAGAGCACTGCCAGCACTTCACCTGTATCTTAATAGCTTTCTGTGGAGTGCTAAGGACACAAATGTGTGGTCAGTGTACTTCTTGTGCAATCCTATGGAGCTCTGAATCTCCAAAGTTGCAGTCATTAAACTTGCCCAGTGCAACTCATAGAATGGATTTGGACTGGAGTCATATCACTTGTTAATCTCAGAGAATAGCTGGACAGTCATTAAATAAATCCAGAAACAAAGTATTTCTTTCCTCACTGGAAGGTTCAGCAACTTTCTTTCAGAACTTCTCTTTAAACACCAAACTAAAAACAAAACTAAATTTGAACAAGTCATCATCATGAGGTTTTAAAATGATGCCATCTAATTACTGCAACAGCATGAGACTGAATCACAAGACTCTGAGGGTACTTCGGCACAAGCCTTTAACACCCATTAAACACACATCTGAAAAACGGTGTCCGCACAGCAACACCCATTAAGAACACATTTGGGAAACTGCGTCCACACAGCGGCGCCTATTAAGAACACATCTGGGAAACCGTGTCCGCACAGTGGCACCAATTAAGAACACAATGGGAAAATGGTGTCCGCACAGCGGCACCCATTGAGGACACTTCTGGAAAATCACACCCGCACAGCAGCACCCATTACAGACAGATCGGGGAAGCTGCTTCCGCACCTATCTGTCCCTAATGCGTGCTTAATGGGGTTTTCCGGAAGACTACATACAATGTAGTCTTAATGGGTGTTTTTCGCTGTTAGGACGCATCCATTAGGATGCGTCCGCAAAGCGAAAAGATGCCTAACCTGGGCCCTCTCTTGGCCCACCATGATTGGCTCTGCTGGAGGCGAGCATGGCGAGCTGGGGGACTCCTATTTTGCGGCTCGCCCTCACTCCAGAAGCGACGGATTCACCCGAACCCCCGTAGCCCACCCTGGAGAGAGCATGAGCAATCCCCTCCTTACCTGCACCCAGTCATCCCGATTCTGGGCGTGAGGTCCCAGGAGGCTCCGTGCCTGCGTCCTGCACATCTCCTGACTGGCCAGGGTAGCGCCTGGCAGCGCCTGCCATCAGGAGGCTCTCTGCACAGGCACGTGATTTTTTTTTTCATGCCATCTATCTATTTCAGTGTGAATAGTATTGAAACATTGATACTGAGAAAAACAGTGAAAAACGCTTTCAGAATTTCCTTTATAAATCAGTTAAAAACTAGAAATTTAGCGACCTCTAAAGGACATAAATATTATTGCATTATATTGATCATAAAGTACTTTATTTATTGACATAACCCATATCAAGTTGATTGATGTTTGTCCTCATATTCTGCCTTTTTAGGATATAAGGTCTTGCTCAAGGCGACTTCCAGTACCTTACAGTAAATCAATATTATGAAGCAAAAAAATGACTACAAAATTGCTCTTGAAGGAGTAGAAGGGTTTCCTGTTGATTTATTTGTCCTGTAAATGGCTGACATTTTTGGCTGCATACATAAGCAATAGTACAAATATGTCTGCTCCAAAGGCCTCAGTGAGATGCCAATGTACATATCATCTTAACAATAACTTTTATGGGGAAATGATATTAAGAAATGCAGGTAATATTTGCCTGATTGCTTTTTCATAATGTTTGGGATGGATTTAGATACAGAGCTTGGCTTCAGATGCTGAGAACAATAGTATTAACATTAGGTGTGTGCATGAATGCAATTTTTGGGATCCTATTCAAATCGAATATCTGAAAATTTGAATCCATTTGAATGTTTAAAATTCGAATGGATTCACATTCAATTCGATTCAAATATATTCTAACCTATTTGCGTGAATTTTCTATCTGTATTTGCAATTATGAATGTTGACGACATGAGTATGAGCCTGTATGCATCCTGTACGCACCCTGATTTCATCCTGTATGGATCCGCACAAATGCATACAGATGTGGGAAAGATACATACGGGCAAGTATGCATCGTGTACATTTCTGTAATTTGACGATCAATTTATACTTGGAGATTATGCCTTTAACAGATTTGTATTCCCATGGGGGAGATACTTAAATTTATTTTTTAATTCTAAATGGGAGGGGGGGAGAAGCATTTAGCAACTTATAAACTCTTCTTAATGACATTTATCCTACTCTCAGATTTTGGATGATTTTTGACCATATATAAATGTCCTTTATGCTACTGTAGGAGGTCTCTAAGAACATATTTACATCAGATTTTTTAAAGAAACCCAGGCTGCATCCCCAAAAGACTTATTTGCCTCTCTGGGTTCCCTCTGCTGTCACTCTATTCAAGTGGAAGTGCCGTGCACTTCCGGAATAAACGTCTGCATGAGGCTCAGCAAAACGTGCATTTTAAATGCAACTTCCATCCCCACAGAAGCGTGTTTTCTTTGCGCTCATCTTTTTCTCCCCACCCCCTCCCTGTTTGATAGGCTGCCAGCGAGAACGGGAGGGGCTGCGCTCTGCACGGCCACAACCAGGAAGACAACCCCTAACAAGTCCAAAGGAAAAATAGCCATCAGGTCTCTGTTTATCTCCCAGATTTCCACCCCCCGAAATGGCTTCCCACTCTGGCAAAGGCAGTGATCACTCGCTCATTCACTCTCAGCACTTCAAAATCCACCCTAGCAAACGCAGCAGCTGCAGCCATCAGCTATGCGATCTATCTCAAGACTTCATTCTCAACACTTTCCCTCTGACTGTCAAAATCCACCCCAGCAAAGGCAGTGATCGCTCGCTCATTCACTCTCAGCACTTCAAAATCCACCCTGGCAAAGGCAGTGGCTGCAGCCATGCGATCTCTCTCAAGACTTCATTCTCAACACTTTCCCTCGGACTGTCAAAATCCACCCCAGCAAAGGCATTGATCGCTCGCTCATTCACTCTCAGCACTTCAAAATCCACCCTGGCATAGGCAGTGGCTGCAGCCATGCGATCTCTCTCAAGACTTCACTCTCAACACTTTCCCTCGGACTGTCAAAATCCACTCGGTACAGCAGCCATTACACTGTAGCAATAATCCACCCACTTCACACCTGATAGCAATTGCAACAATGTTGCAATTCTGTGCTATTCTGGCTCTTTGAAAGTTCTGAGCTTTAGAAAGGGAAGGGAAGGGAAGCTGCTGCAGTTCTGGGAAATGTGTGAATGTGTTACTGCTGTGTGTGCAGATGGCAATCCCCTCCCCTTTTGGCATGGAGTGTCCCCAAGGTAAATGCTGCCAGGAAAACCCACGACTTCCAAAAAGGGCACTGAAAGTCTTCTTTAAAATGCACCTTTTTTGTCGCGGGTTTCCCTGCTTTTGTACCGCTGGAAGCTTGTTGAAAACCCTGGCATGGGGGCGCTCAGAGGCAAAATAAGATTTTTAGCAGACTTTAAATTGCTTGGGGACAGGGCCCCACTGACATAAATTCATTCTTAAGCTTGACAGTTTTCACACACCTTAAGAATAATCTCCCATGTTCTCAATTCATATGTATGAAGTGTAAGAATAGACACAGGCAGTTTTGAGCCAATTTGAACATAGGTGTTTTCCCAAAACTTTAATTAAGAAGTCTTTAAATAAAATTAAAAATATTAATAAAAGAGAAATTCTCTAAATCTAATGAAATAGTTATTCCATTATCCTTTGATACCTTTGCTTCTGATATTGCGAAGGGTGCAATCAGAAAGGGCTTTTCTTAATCACCCTTTTAAAAAAACATGGTACTTCTGTAGCCATCTAAAGCAAAGAGGCATTCAAACAGACGAAAAATCCCCCCCATATTTCCACATTGATCTTCCTTCATCTCAAAGTCTAGCAATGTCTTCCTAACATTAAGTGCTTGCCACGGATAGGTTCGCTGCCCACCAAGCTTTCCAGGACCCTGATTGGTCACTGGCTGGCTGCAATTTTCCCCATGATGCTCCTGGCTACGTTCCCACCCAATGTAACTGAAAGGAAAAATTGTCCTCAGCCTTATTATTTCATTTCTGAGTAAGAGATTATTACTTTTCTGAGGCTTTGAGATGTGGTAGAAACTCCCCTGCCTGCCCAGATGTTAACCTATTGCAAACTAGCAGTGGTGCACAAAATTCTGCTACAAAATTGTGCACCACATGCAAACTAACATTAACTAGAAGCTTACATCTACGCTGCGACCATTCCCACTATTTCTGGTGCTGGAGGTCATCTGAGGTACCGCGCAAGAACACCCAATTGCAACTGTGCGTGCACGGAGCATCATCGTCACACAGTCACACCAGGTGCTGCAATCAAAATGGCAGTGCCCTATCAGAGATCATACACACAGCTGGATGCAGGTGAGTGTCCAGGCATGTGGAGGTTAGGCTATCGTCTACTAGCATGCCTAAGTGCAAATGCTAGTACTGTACATGTTAGTCTGCTCTGCACTGTTTCCATCCAATAGGTGGGAAGCTAAGTGCAGAAATGGCCCAGATTTGAATAAACCATTGTTTCAGACATTATAAGCATATTTTGAACTGCAAGTGGACTAATAGCAGTTGGGAGAGATCGAAGGTGAGGTTCCGTTCAGAATTGCATTGGAACCTCAACACATTGAGCAAGCTCAGCTTTTGCATGTCCACGAGAAAGAAAGCAGAGAACATTCCTCTGGCTGTTTTTGTTCCCAGTTTGCTTGATAGAAGACTGCGTCCAGGTGCAGTTTACTTATTCCACTAAATTTGGGTATTCTAGAATATGCAAATGTAGCAGAATAAGTAACCGATGCCTGGATGCAACCTAAGATAATAAGAAATATCTTTATTTAGATATTATGACCTATTCATCTATATATGGAAGAAAAATGGCTTTTCACAGTTCAGAGGAAAGATCTGAGGAAATTTTAGATTCCAATTAATGAACCTAATTAAAGGACTATATCATTTTCTGTTCTATACTCATACTCGAGGTCTTTTGGCTTCCTCAAACATCTTAGTGCTTTTGAATGCAATTTTCTATTTTCTAATTGTTTTTCATTCAGAATAAAGTGTAGAACTGTGAAGTCAATCTGTGAGAGAAAGGGATAATTAAAAAAACAAGCATGTAAATATGTAATGCATACAACTGAAATGAACCTAATACTGTACTAAAAATATGTGTTTTTTTAACAAAAGCTGTATTTTGCATCTCCCCAAAATGTAAGAAAACCAAAATCAATTGTTCATCCGGAGGATAGGAAGCTGCATTTAGTTACATTGCATGTAAGATCAACAGTTGCCATATCTGTTGAAACAATATAGCGAAGCTATTACCTTTTGAGATCTCAGATTGATCGATTATTTTTTCCTGCTATTGCTATTTCCCCAAAGCAAGAATTACAGCAAGATTTCTTTTAAGGTTCAACCTTTCCTATTTCATAGCTATAGCTTGTCTGGCAGCAAAAAACCAGTATTTTTTTTGTGTGCGTGTTTTATGTATCTTTTATTACCTCTGAACAAATTCCGGTGAAAATACACTAAACAGTTTTAATATTAAGATCCCAGATATATTTTATAACAGCACACTCCCGGCTTTCCTTCTGACAGTGAGAGGAAAATGCAGAATCTTTTTTTAGCTATTGCAATTGCCTTCACTGTCCCTGCCAGATGGCAGGGCAAAATCACAGGGCATGCCTGGGTCCTTTAACCTTTTGTTACCCATTCCTTAACCAGATTCTCATTCTGCGTCATTCTGCAAGATTTACCTAACTTAAAATTCATCAGGAATGCTGGTCATGCCTGATTAACATGCAAAAATTCCCCCAGTCGTCCTGGGAGAAAGCTTCTACTTGAAGCCCCAGCAAAATGCTGGTAGTCCTTGTAGATAATACTGAAAATATTGACCAGTAAGGCGGTGAGGTACAAGGAAGATTTCTAAATCTTTATGAAAGCACATATTTATAGCATCGCTGAAAAACAAAACAAAACTCAATCCATTCACACTCACCTCAGTAGCACAAAGTTGATGTGATACAAGGAAGATTTCATTTCTATAAAAGCCCATGTTTATATTAAAATACCCAAAACAGAAGAAGAAGCTAGTATCCTAGTAGCAGAAATTCAAGTGAGGAAACCCCATACTAAGGCACTATTTAGACTGAACAAAAGGGATACTGCAGAGGTGCCTCAGAGAGATAGTGTGTGACCCTAGGGTTCCCTAACCTTCCCTAATCCACTTCTTCCAGTACAGAAAGTACATGAAAGGGTGACAGGAAGACTGTTGTTGCATTCAAATATCAGTTACTTATTCTGGTATATCTGGATATTCTGAAGTATCAATACTTTATTGTAGAATAAGTAACCAACATCTGGATGCAGTCTGAGGGTATGAACAATCTGACCTTAAAGCCTTCTCTAAGCCACCTCAGAGACACCTCCTCAGAGACTTTTTAAATAACAACTTCAAGTCTGATAGTCTGGGGGGGGAAATGATACCAACCTGCTGAGTATAGTTTAAGAAAAGTGTCAAAAAACAAGGATAATCCAGATTGTTCAGCGTGGATAAGTCGTACACCAAATCCTCTCATGAGAATTTCTTTAACCCTCATCAGTTCAGGTACGCAATTTTATACCCACCTAAATAAAAGTACAGATGTATTTTTGTATCTAATCCAAAAACATATTTATGTGGTACAATTTTACAACTGCAAAAAGAAATCCCTACTGTACTATCTAGGCCAATACTATATGTGGTTTCACTTTTGGGATTAAAAACAAGTGTTCTGATGAGGGTTAAACACGGTTAAGCCAGTAAATATTCCTATACTATTGGACCATAGCACAGAAAACGTGAGAAGATCCCACTTCCTTTCTTAATTTAGTTAAAGAAAACAGACATTGCTCAGCACCTAGAACAGTCTCTTTACTTTTAGTGTAGGGATCTTGAAAAGAGACATGGAGACATAGGTAACAGCCACTGGTCACATGAGATTAAGAATAATGATCCATCTATGCTTAGCATCAAGATACTATGATGACCTAATTTGATAGTTTACAAGCATTCATTTTCTTTATGCAACTGATGCAAAATGTTTAATCTTACAAAGTGTTTTCCCCCAAAATGTTTCCGCTTATAATAGATGCCTTGGCCTTGGCCACTACGTCAGCATCCTCTGTCCAAAAGATGGATGAATGAGACCAAAAATGTCTTTATGGCCTGACAGGCCTACTTTATCACAAAGCACTGATGAAGCGTAATGTCCAGATCCAGGAATCTATACACTGGAGATCTTGAATTCTTTAGCCCAAGATACTGGAAATGTTTGTGAATAACTCAACAGAAGAGCACTTGGATGTGCACACAATGTATAATTTTTAAAAAAGTAAAACATGTCTAGTGTCAAACAGACAATTTTGAATAATACTAAAAAGTTTTGCACAAAATGTGTGCCACTCATATACCATTTGCGGGTCATATTTGTAATGGCTAGTATAAACAAGCTGGAAACATGATCAGCAATCCATCTTGTTATAACATGGTTATGTTGGAAAAGCATGGATTTTCCTCAAGCACAGATTTTATCTCAGGAGTTGGAAAATTGAAAAGATGGATTTGGGTGCTCAATCCTTGACATTGTGCCATATTTCCTTAAAAGAAATAAAAATGCTATTTTACTATTTAGTCTTACAATCAAAGGTCCATATTTTAACATCATAAATGGCAAAATGACAGGATGTGTATATTTACAGAATTACTATTTCATCAATTGTTCAGAGGCTTTCCATCTCATAAAATAATCCCAAAATGACAACAGATAAAAACATTTAAGGCAAAACATCAACCCTATTTTTACCACAAAATTAGCAAATTATTATTACAATGGATTACAATGAGACCAAAATGTACTGCCATCATGGTGAAAGTTGCTATGCAGCCATTTACTAAACTTTTAGAATTTTTCCCTTCCAAATTATTTATTTTGATTTAACTTTTGAGAGCTTCTTGTAAACACTGAAAGACAAAGGTAGATAGAAAAGACTGTAATTGTCCTTGAAACTGGCTGGCTATTTTCTGCCAGTTGTTTAGGTAATGATGGCATTTGGACAAACCATATGTGTCCAGTATCATGAAAAAGTTTTTGCCCCCTTCCTATGTGGGGACAGACTGATCCAGAATGGCAAGCCATTTCTTCTGAGTTGGGCTATTCCAAGGTGTTGGCATGATCAGTGAACGTGTAGCTGCTAAAAAGTAGGCAGTAAACTTCTTCTGAATTTCTTATTGCTAGCTGCAAATAAAAGAATAGTATTTTCATGGGAAAATGTTAATAATATGACTTTAAGGTTTTGGTATGGGATTGGGAATTTACACTGCAAAAATTGATTACACAGCAAACACAGTTCATGCAAGGTTAAAATCCTAATATCTCCTTTTTAAAGATCTGGGCTGCTTTCGCACTTGGCTTCCTATCCGCTAGTACACATTAAGCTAAGCCCCAGATGCCTAAAGACTTATCTGGATCCAGGCACATGTCCGATTGCCAGCAAGGTGCCACCATCTTGATTGTGCGTAGTCGGGCACATCCCAACGTGCTGGTGCCAACGCTGGTGCCATGGCAACGATGACGCTCCGCAAATGCACAGTCACATTTGACGTTATCTGAGGTGCCATCATGCTTGTGCATCACCTCAGATGGCACCTTGCACTGGAAACGGTGTGATGTTCACTGGCTGGATGCTACCAGTAAGTAATTGGATGGGACTGGTTAGGGTTAGTATGTGTGTGGTGTGATTTCCTGCACCACCGCTGGTTGATGATAGGGTAACATCTGGTAAGGCAGGAGGCATTTCTACATTGTAAACGCCTCCTGCAAGTGCAGATTCTCCTGCTCAGATGTTGACCTGTCACAATCTATGGGGCCAAGTGTACATTGGCCTCTGGTCCCCACTTATTTTATATTCAAATAACATAGTGCTGTTTGCTATTCTTTCAAATCCTACATTTCAATCGTTATTAATGCAGCAGTTATGAAGCAGTTAAGTTTTGATTGTACTAAGGTAGTATTGTTCCTCTCATTGTTTGTATGGTTTTCTTGTTGCTCTTTGTTATCATTGTTCTTGTTTGTTTGTTCAGTTTCAATAGAATTAGTTTGTTTGTTTTTTAAGGAGGCATATACTGTATGATTGCACTCTCCTGAGTTTTGCCTCCAAACAGAGATCCTTTTCTGTTTTTCACAGCCTATAAATAGTATAAAAGCTTAGGAATGGACAGGACCAAGTATTCCAGAAAGCATCACTGCTGCTTTCAGGATTGTACACAACTATTTGCTAGAGGAAGAAGGTCACTACATGTGTCCACCTGTATCTCAGGTGCAGGCAGGTTAATAGCAGCCAGGTAGGCAAAGTGCCATCAAAAATGAAACCCTTCTTGCTTCCCTTTTTAACCGAGAAGATGTCATTTTCTGTTCAGGGCACAATAAAAGACCCTGCAGAGAAGGCACTTCTGCTGGTAATTATACCACCAAAAATACGTCATGATTTCCATGAGGTTCCCACTGCCACCAGAGATTGAGACAGGGCTGGACCGGGCATCTTCTTGGACTGACAAGAGCATCCTGGAAAGATAAGTGAAGACAGGGACTACATCACCTTCTGATGACTTCAGGGTCACATCCATGAGGTTTACTTCTCATCAATATAGTTCTAGTTTGCACTACCTTCTTCTGGAGTGATCTAAGGCTGCGTCTAGACATCAGTTACTTATTCCTCTACATTTGGATATTCTAGAAGGAAGCTTTGATATTATGGAATATCCAAACATAACAGAAAAAGTAACCAATGTCTAGATGCAGCCTAAGGGACTGAAAAATGGAACCTAAGAGGAAAGCAGATCCTCTTGTATTGAACCATGGGCTTTAAAATACCTTGAATATAAATCTTAAAATTAAGCATTTTGTGGGATTATGAAAGAAAGAAATCATAAATGTGTCCTATAAATCTGTACATTGCTAATATAAAATATTATATTTTAGAGAAATGCAACTTAATCTTTTAAATGGTCTGTTGTATTTTGGAAACCACTGAATCTTAATATCACATCTTTTTTTCCTTAATCAAAAAGAAAAGGAAAGGGGAGGGGAGGGGAGGGAGACAAAGGTTTACATTGTAGCAGAGATGACTTTGAAAATATGAGCTTTCTACTAGAAAGCCATTGGCAAGAGACCAAACAACAAAGAATAAAAGCTTCCAGACATATTTCTTTCACCCAGGTTTGCTTTTTTTTTATCTGATACATTGTCTGTTCCCACAAGAAATATTAAACAGTTAGTGGTGTTCATGTATCAAGCCTTTAAAATAACTTTCTGAATTATGTTTCAGCAACATAACAAATCACATTATCAATTAGCTTTTACAACAGTAATGGCATTTCATAATATATTTTGTCAGAGGAAAAAAATTACACTGCTGAAACCCATGCAACCTTTAAAAAAGAGAATGAAGGGCCCATGATTGAATTTTATTAATAATATTAAAGTACAAGAGCATAATTAATGTGATGAGTAGCTTTACAAGAAGAGATTGCAAAACGGCCATGATCTAAATGTGCTATTCTAGAGTCACATGGTTCTAGGGAAGAAAATATTCCAAATCAGCCTCTGAACCCCACTCATTTTTTGAATTCTGTGCTTGTTGTTAAAAAACCCCTTATTATTAAAAGATGGACCAAAAAAAGATAGAAGTTTCTCAGGATCCATTCAAGAACTGCCTATGCTTGTAATATCCACAAACTGTGGGCGTGGGATCTTTCACTTAAAGGCAGCTTGTGAATGAGTGTGGTGTGAGGGACATGATGTGTGGAAGTGGTGCCATTTTGACCTGTCTGAGCAATGTCTTGTGCAGTTTCTGCAAGATGTGGGCTGTCCTACATCTTGCAGGTCTGGACTACCTAATTCAACCTATGGTCTAGCATGCATTAAGGGATTATTGCATTGCAGACAGTCCGTCTGACGACCATTCTGCCAGAAACCCAGAAGTCCCAAGAAAGCCATGTCCACATGGATGTGATGGTAGAGGGGACTGAGATGAGAAAATGTCACTGGAGCCCTCTCTAATGGAAGACTGCTTAAGAGCTGTCCCCCAGGCACTCCCTGGCAGTAGACCAATCCGGCCACTTCTGTGTGGACAGCAGCAAGTGTCTGGTTGAGTCTACCAGATGCATGGAGCCCATTTTAGCAGGCTCCCAAAAGTGGGTCTGGACCTAGAAGTAGGCCACTTCTGGGTGCTTGGCAGAAACTTTAGAGACTAGGGACTTTTGTTCCCAGCCTCCAAAGTTGGGCTTTGCTGGGCCACCACAATGCAGACAGCAATTATCCTGTGCTGTTACCTGCCGTTTTGACAATCAGCCTGCATGGTGTGAATCCATGTGCCATACTACCTTAGCTAATTTGTCAAATTGTGTGAATTCAGTATAGAAGTCTCCATAGTCCATCTGCAGCCCACTTCTTTGTGGAAGGTTCCAAATTTAATCAGTGGTAACTCCAGTTAAAAAATTGGGGAGTTGAAAAAGCATCTCAACCCAGAACCTTTTACAAAAATGGAGACTCCCATTTGAGATTTCCTAGTCCTGACTCCACACGCTAATGCCATGTACTATACTGTACCTTTCTTCAGCCTCTTGTGCTGAAGCTGTTAAACTTGAAGCTTTACAATTGCAGAACCACATGTACAAGATTATTTGGAAATACATTTATAGCTCAGTATGGATTACTCCTAGAAGTGTATGTAATGGCAACCTGTTCTTTCTATTACATTCTGCAGTGGCATTATGACTAACAAATTAGAAGCAGATTTTTCTATTATTTTAATAATTCCTGTCTCTTAGCCAGATTTCTAAATGGCTGGCTATGTCAGTTAATTAGTAAAATATCTTTATTGCTAAATTATGAAGACAATTTATTCCTTCTGTATATTATACAACATTTCACTATATATATGCAGTAGTGGAATAAGCACAGAAGACAAACCTCGTGAGCTGCTTGTCCAATCAGGAGCTGTGCCGCACCCACATGCCTCAGCTCACTCCAAGCCGAGACAGCGACGAGGTGCATCCCCGGGCCCTGAGGTAGGAGGTGGGGGGGTGGGGGGTCATCTGTGGGGAGTAGGCGCCTCAATGCAGGAGCCTACGCCCCACAGAGGTTCGTGATCCGGTGGGGGGAGCCTTGGTTGACCAGAATGACACGGTCCAGTCCACCAAGGGGTCCCACAGCCCCTGCCCCATAGGCAGCTGGCCCCGGGGTGGGTGGGTGCCTGGGTGGATTCGTGCTAGCTGTACAGGACTCAATTGGGTCCTGTACAGCTGGCAGGAAGTGGGGGAAGCTGCCTGAAAGAGCTGCCCGCACCGGGTACTCCCACCCAATGGCAGGCAGGCTTGTGGGAGGCGTCCCCGCCCCTGGCCGGCCTATCCCGGCTAACTCACTTTGGGACGCTTTGCACATTCGCACACAGGCAGGTAGGAACGTTCCTGCCTGCCTACATGTGAATGGGTGAAGCGTCCTGAAGTGAGTTAGCCCACGTGCATTACAGATGTTCTGGCTGTAGTGTGAAAAGGCCTCTGTATTCAGAATTTGGACCCAATCAGAGTATCCATTTTGCCACCCTTATCCATATGCTCTGTCTGATTGTCAGGAGTTCTCTGCTGTGAAACCTTCTTTCTCAGGCTCATCTTGCAGGCAAGAGGGATGTTAAGAGACAGCAGTGCTAGAGATATTTGCCTGCCTAATCATGCATGCAGAGGTTGAGCTGGTTTTGTATCCTGTTGCATTCCTCCTGTTGCATTATTGTCTGGTTCCAAGAGTTAAGCCTTGATAGCACGGGAAGGCATCTGAAGTGTAGCATATATGTTTGCCCTCAAGAGGAGAACATTGGAGGCCTATGTAGGTGGAGATGGGAATTACACTCAGCACTCCACACCCAGTTTTGATGGTGTGGAATGAATACAGCAATGGGTCCATCTACACTTAGATAATATGTAGAAGTGGCCACAGCAGGTCGTGCTGGGGGCAGAAACTGTCTCACACGCTTTTTATTTTGTTCCATGCTAATCAGCATGGAAATGATACTGAATCTTACACTACCAATCCCACAACATCACAGGAAATTAGTTCAGCCACCACAGGAACCATGCCATAGGTACTGGCTCCCCTTCCCAATTCCAATTACAGTTTTTTTTCATCCTGCTGGAGTGTACTGTGGAGGAAAGAAATAGAATGATGAGAAGATAGGACTTATTGGAAAAGACCCTGACGCTGGAAAAGGTTGAAGGCAAAAGGAAAAGGGGAGGCAGAGGATTAGATGGATGCATAGTGTCATGGAAGCAATAAATATCAGTTTGGGCAAACTCTGGGAGACAGAGAAAAGGACAGAAGGGTCTGGCATGTTGTGGCCCATGGGATCACGTTGAATCCTAAACAACAACAATAAATTCACTGACCTAAAAGCTTATTCTGAAAGCCTTAGAAACAGAAATGTGAATTGGCGAGCTTTTAAGTGTCAGAGCCCACTGTGACATTTTTACTCAACGATACACTCCAAGTAAAATAAAAAACAAACAAACATAAGGAAGTGGACATTTATGGCAGCTGGCAAAACACACTGAGACCGAAATGCCATTTTCAAAGTTTAATTAGAAAACCAAAGAATTTTGCAACAGGCTATTGCTTTTTAAGGTAGCAGAGATATGTAGATGATCTTTGGGGGCGGCGGGGGGGGGGGGACAGAAAAAGAGTAGCATCTGTCTTCTGGCCTATTTTGCTCATTCATCAGTCTGTATAAATATGTCACAATAAAAATATGGCAAAATGGCCCAGTAATTAGCATAGGTTTGCTTCGAAAAAAAATGTCTGGAAGCTGTATCTCTCACTGTTTAAACTGTTATTTTGCTTGCAACAAAAGAAACTTTATCCTCTATATTTAACTTATAGGGTAACCTGTTTTGCAAGGGATTATCTCCTATATGAATTGAATGTGTCTGCAGATAGGATTTCCCCCAGCTTACCCCCTGCTTCTATATCAGTATTACTGGCAGTGAGAATGTAAATGGCCTCACCCACTGAAATAAATTTACAATGAAGTTCCACAGGCCTTCCCGTTTCTTCATCAGTATGATTCAGGGGACATGGCCCGCAGCTCTACTCAATCAAATAAGGCTGCGATGGCATATATAATCTAACCATATGACATTTTTATTGCAATTCATTGAGACAAAAGAGAGATGACTACATTAATATTTTGATGCAGTTTAGTAATAACTGGTAGAAACTGATGTGCCAAATTACCAAAGAGCCCTTAAATTCTCTTTCAGGCTTTAACTCTTTG
This sequence comes from Aspidoscelis tigris stejnegeri, assembly GCA_023333525.1. Classification (NCBI taxonomy): domain Eukaryota; kingdom Metazoa; phylum Chordata; class Lepidosauria; order Squamata; family Teiidae; genus Aspidoscelis; species Aspidoscelis tigris. The sequence continues at coordinate 79,426,001 of JALMGA010000002.1, read as the reverse complement.
TGGCTAGCAGAGAGAATGAAGCAGGAAAATTTAGTAGGAAAGCTAAAATAAGCTGTATTAATTGCACTAATTGTTTGTTGTAGCTGGTGCAAAATGCAGCGGCCAGAGTACTGACAGGAACATCTAGCCGGACACATATTACGCCGGTTCTGAAAGAACTGCACTGGCTGCCAGTTCACTACCGAACCCAATTCAAGGGGCTAACTTTGACTTATAAGGCCCTAAATGACTTGGGCCCCAGATATCTAAAGGAGCGCCTTCTCCCATATCGACCTGCCCATGTTTTAAGATCTGGAGGGGAGGCCCTTCTGGTGATCCCTCCGCCTTCAGTAGCTAGGCGGGTGGGTACCCGGGAGAGGGCCTTCTCGGTGGTGGCCCCCAGGCTGTGGAATGGTCTCCCCCTTGAGGTGCATCAGGCCCCTTCTTTGTTCCTATTCAGGAAGGTGGTGAAGACGCACCTCTTCACACAGGCCTTTCCCACACTTCCCCACACTGAAAATCACTGCTGTTTTTAACTTTTTTTGTATTTTTAAAACTGCATTTTAAAATTTGTTTTGTTTTGATACTGTTTTTATACATTTGTTTTTAAATGCTGTGAGCCGCCCAGAGACCCTCAGGTATGAGGCGGCATTATAAATGTAAATATAAAATATAAATAAATTGTCTTGGCTATTTAAAAATATTGATCCTCAAAGCTGGGGATTTATCATTCTGCCTCATAATGTTTTAAATTTTGATTTTAGCTTCCCTAATTCAAAGAGAGATGAGCATATGTGTGATTATGTAAGACAGAGCAAGAGGGAATGAGAGAAAAATATATTGTGTAATATATTCAGATGCTGCTATTCTATCTTCTATCAATTGGCCACTAACACCTCCTCACTGAGGCAGGCTGCCTCCAGACTTGCGGAATAAACCCGCAGTTAAATGTAAAGTACAGAATACTTATTGTGCAGCAACGACTGGTTGTCCCGACTCAATAGGCAGCTCTGTAGCTTCCCCTAATGAAGCTGTGAGAGTTAATGAGGCACGCGCCATCACACAGCTTGAAGCAGCCAATCAGATTTAAGTGGCCCTTCCTGCTGTCGTCTTGATCTTCTCACTGTTCTGCTTTCAACTGAGGGAAACTTTGGATTTTATTTATGCTGTGCAGAGAGTGTCCTCTTACCAGCATTCAGGTGTGTGCACAGTCCCATTCAGATAATGCAATGCCACGATGATCCATCGATCGTAATGTGTGATGCTTCAGCTGCGACTGTGCATTCCACTGCGTTGTGTAAATGTGTCTGGACACAGCCGCAGTTGCAAAATAGGCTTAAACTTCAATTTTGTTGCATGTGCATGGTTATGAGACAAACATTTAAAAAGTACCTCTTAGTATTCAAGTGATACTTACCATTTTTAAAAAGTCCTTGTGTATTATTGAACTTGTTATGTGGTAAATATCCAGATTTTCCATTTCAAAGAACCTAGCTTCACATTAACCTTACCTCCCATTTTAAAAGGAAATCATCTTGAATTTCACGTCAGTTCCTTCTGACACATCAAGGCAAGTTCCATGTGTAACATGCAAGGGATTGGTCCTCCTCCTTCCACACCCAATCCAAAACTCCTCCATGCCACTATGAACAATTGATCCTTATAAGCTGTCAATCTACAGCAGTTCTCCTCCTTCATTTTCTTTTTCATAGGTTCTGACATCCACATGCTAGTGCAGACTATGACAGGGACCTCTCAGGACCTGCTGTAGCCTGCACTAGCATGTGGGTGGCACATCTCTATTCCTGGATATAATCCAGAATAAGGACCAGTAAAGAAAGGGCCTTAGCTTTTTCTTTTTTTTTTTTCTGTACTCCAGCAAAAGTTTTCATGCCATTTCCTGTTCTCAGTTCCTGTTCTCTCTGGGTGGTGCCCCCCAGATGTCTTGCTAAGAGTCTCATTTTGCCTTGCATATCTTGTGAAAAATGACTTATCAAACAAATTGTCTTAAGTATGGGATATTTTTGAAAACCATCATGCACAGGTCCTACAAAATATACATATACAGTTATGTTGTGTTTTGAAAACAAGCAGGATGATGAATTAACACTGGCATGTTCTTTTAAAGACAAATGCAAAGTAATTATGCTCTAATGTCATGCAAGATTTATAAGGAGGGCAGCTGGTTTGTTTAAGCTGCATCATTAAAACAATATCACCAACTCAGAAAGATGTGGAAGCGGTAGAATTGTATTTTAGAAAACTGTGTGTAATGCTACAAAAATGTTTTTTGGCAAATTGGTCCAATTTCTGCCCATCAAATCAGTCATGTAACTATCCTCTTTATTTGGAGGGGGGGAATCCACTCTTATCTATTAATAATTCACACTCATTCCATCATTAAGATATACAAGCTTTTCTTTTTTCAGCAATAGTACTCAAATATTATCAGTGCAGGCTGGTAAAAAACTTTAAATAAGTAAAACATGTAATCTTTTTTTGTATGAAGTAGTCTCTTTTTATTTCTAAATGTTAGGTTCCTAAAAAGATATGTATTTTAAATTTGCAAATATTAAATCATTGTTACTATGGCAAAATGAATATTGGTGGAGTCATTATTGAAAAATCTGTAACAAAAGAATGAGGGGAAGCTGCTGTGAGTCTTTAATTAGGGATATTCATGAATCTAATATTTATGGTTTAGTTTGAATCGAACTCCAAAAGCAATGAACATGATCTATTCAGAACTCAAACTGGTTCACTGTAGGGATGTGAAAAATTCAATTTGCGTTCACAAATTTGATTGAATATTCTGTATTCACACATATTCTCATCAAAACGAAAATTCAGCTTTTTATATATTCAAAACTTTGATTGAAATGAACAAGCATTCCACTTGTGAAAAGGAACAATTTGGTCAAACGTATGTTTTGCTGTGTTTTGATCATTAAAAAGGCCTTTTTCCCCATAGAAAAAAATGGTACTTTTCTTTGCAAAAAAGTGTGAAAATGAATGTGAAAAACCATTCAACATTAAACAATTCAACAATGAAATGTACTAATAAGTTTTTTACTACAGTGGTGAAATAAAGGAACAGTTTTTGTGGGTACATCCCTAGTTCACTACTTTAAAATGGATTTAAAATCCCGGTGAGCTCCCAGATGCAACATTTGTGTCTTCTGGCAGTGTGAATGCTGCGTGGGAGCAAGGTGGGAGAACTGCAGCTGTGCAAATGCACGCTGCGTTGGAATTGCCATGACAATGGTCCAGCATGCACTGGATGTTGCTGTGGCTGTTACCATGGCAATTTGGCTGGACTGGGACTGACCTTCCTTATTTCAGGTGCTGGCACTCAGTTTCGAGATTGCCCAGCACTTTGACGAATGGAAGCATCCCAGTTCACCTGTGAGATGGAAATGGCCCAAGCTATCAAAATCACTTTTCCCAGTTCTGATACAAAGAACTTAAGGAGGAGTAACTCAAACATATTTCCAGCTTTATTGCATAAAAGATCACAAAGAGATCTGTGCAACACAGAGTATATATCAAGCATTCTGTTCCCTTCCAGTCCCCATCTGGTTCCCATGGTATAGACTACCATCCTGAGATCCCAAAACATCTAATAGTTCCCAGCAGAATGATATCAGTACATACACAAATTAACAACAACACAAGAGGAAAGTTGCATCTGTAATAAAAGCTGACAATGTTGCTTTACAAGGGGAAATATATTTTCTCCCAGAGGGTGATCGCTCTGTGGAATTTACTACCAGAAGAGGTGATGACAGCAACCTACCTGGATAGCTTTAAGAAAGGATTAGACAAATTCATGGAGGTCATTATCAGATGAGAGCAGATGAAGATTTTGTCTTTGTCTGCTGCTTGAGATGCCCAGAAGCAATTGCTAGGCCACAGTGTTTTACAGGATGTTGGACTAAATGGGTTGCAGTGCAATCCAGCAGGTTTCTTCTTATGTAGTGTTAGAAAGAGACAAAGATGGCAGCCCAGTAGACATATTAACAGGGCTGATATAAGGGGATAAGGAGACGATTCTATGAACAAAGTGACTAGGGAGGTTGCATTCCCAGGTTTTGGTTTGCATCAAGCTCCACTCTTCAGGCTCATGCACATCTCTACTAAATACAAGAGATGATGATTTACATACAGTACCATACCTGAGCACTGGAACATAATATGATCAATTTGGCAGCATCTCTACCTACCTAACAAGGGCAACTTGGTGCATTCATAAAGTGCCAGCTGCCACCCCATCTTCATTTTTGGTGACACAGGATACCTTCAAAGCAATCATGTGCAAAAGTGCCTCTGAAGCAGGATTGTCTCTGTCCACCCAGCAGAGGCGCACAGCAGAAAATGGCACCTCCTTAGTCCAAAATTGAGACCAATGGAGGAACCTCCCCCATCCGCCCCAGGTGGAGCTGTCTGTCCCAGAAATGGAACTGTGGACTTTATCCATTTCCTCCAAAAGAAGTTGGATGAGAAGCCTTGTACTCCAAGTCCAAAGTTTTGGTGGTAACTTCTTATCCTTGTTTCTTTGAGATCTTCTTGGTGTTGTCCTTTTCTCGTCCCAGGGCATCTTTAGGTCAAGGCATTTTTGCTGTGAAGAATGTTATTCAGAGGTTGCTTCCCAGATATGAAGATCATTTTATATGCTTTCTTATTCCTGGACTCTGCCCTTCTTTTTATGTACTCCAGTGCTTAAGCCATCGGCTCAGTAATATACCTGTAACATTATTTCTTCCCTACTGTCCATAAAAACGACACCACTTTCCCCTCTAGTCTACCACAGACTTGAAAGTCAAATGATTTGTAGGTTCTAATAACATAACTTTCATCTCATAGATAACTTCTTAGATCTCTTCAGATCAAGGTATTATGAAGAGTTGACATTATTGTGCTCAGCTCTAAAAATTATATTTTTTCTTAGCTGCCTATCCAGTTCTGATCTTTATCCTATTTCTTGGCTTATTAATTTTATGTTGCTTAATCGGATGCTATTTCTTTCTTCTGCAGTATCCCTAGTAAGGAGGGGATCCTGGGATCTATTTAGATACCTGTGCTGTAATTCAGCTGACTACATTGAGGGTCCAATAAGTCACATAAATGGATAGAAGTGAAATTTTTGTATAAGGAAATGTGATAATGGGTGTTTTACATAGTTCACACCATAAAATGGGGATTAAATGTTCTGGACTTTTCACCTAATAAATGAAATTTCTAAAATATACCATTCCTAATGTTTCAGCACACCAAGAATTCTCAAGGTGGTAGATGTGATCTCCTGGGAGTGTCAACGAGCTTCCTAGAAAGCTGATAATTTTCATCATTTCATTGAACACTCATATTATACCATTTATTAACAAAGAAAACCAGAAAATTAGGTTCCTAGGAGATCTATGAGTAAAATTGGTGGAGAAATGCAACAGTAACATTGACACCATTGGGCTCCATTTTCCATACATCTAAGCAGATTATATGGCTCCAAGGGCAGCTGCCAGCCTCAGTCACTCTAGCTGCCACTGTGTTGACACGTGGCAGCAACATGAGTGACGTACACCCCTGCTTTAAAGCAGGCACTGCTTTGGCAAAGGCCCACATCCTGGGCCTTTCCCAGCATGATGGAGGGTGAGGCGCAGGCCGTTTGGCAGGCACATGTGTCTCCATGAGGCCAGGAGGTAACATCCTTGCCTCAGTATACCTTATGCTGCGACAGTGTAGATGCAACCTGTGGTGAGGAAAAGACTGAGGGTGCTTCCAGGCATGTTATATTCTGCAGAGGGAATGCACAGTCCCAATCCTCCTGTCAGTCATGACGACTGACCTTTTGTTGTTGCACCAGAGTATACAATCGATATTGCGCATTTACCTTAGTGCAGGAGAAAGAACTCTTGCTGCACAGTATCTAGTTAGATAAGAGTATCCTCTTAGTGCAGGCAGGACAATGAGAAACACGAACAAGATGCTGCTAAACAAGGAAGTGCTGCTCACTATCTGACTGGCTGCTTGAAACTATGTGACAGTGTGCACTACTTGAACTCTCATGGCTCCAATGCTTCCTGAAAGAGGAAACTATGGAGCTGATTTCAGTGGGAACAACCAGCTTTCCCTTCACAGTGAATATACTGTGATTTTTCATTAAACTGCACATTCAGACAGCTTAGTCTGGAGGCAGTCGGAGTGGTTTCTGGATTACTACAGTCCCTTTGGTTGACATATGATGTGTATTCTAGGGCAAATTCACACTTACCTGGGTGGGAATTTCTGGGACAATCCTACACAGGCTCTGCCTCTGTACTAGTGACAGAGTCCTAATGAAGGCAATTCGTACCTCAGGTTTGGGAAAGATCTGGTGTCCCAAAGTGTAGATGCAAGATCTAGCCCCGATCTTCACTTTCCCAGGAAAGCGTTCTGAAGAAGTGAAGGATCAAAAACTCTTTGGGTTCTGCAAGTGAAAATCTGATCATATTAAGATACATTTTACATTCTGGCTTCATTTCACTTTTATTAAAACAAAGCTTCCAGTTGTTCTGTAGTAAGGTCTGTGGACCAACTCATTTCATTTAACAGGTGCAACAGAAAACCGAGAATGATGTTAAACTGTGCTGTCATTAGGTTTTCTCAAATTAGTTATATTTTCAAAGTTAGATTTTATTTAAGAAGTTTGGTGGCAAAACAGTTGAGGGAGATGATTTAAAAACAAAATAGAATGCTTTGTGTTGAATTGGACACAAGAGGGCTCCCTTAGCTAATATTCATTAATTGTTCAAATAAGGAGAAAATGATAGAAAACGGGAGGATTGTTTAGACTCTAAAGTTTCTTGTTTGGAAATCTCTCTCCTTCAAAACTTTCAAGAATCTGAACATTTTTCTTAGTGAAGATGATATTCTGTTTCCTCATGGGTATCATGCATCTAAGGAAGAAAAATGGGATGGATGGATGGATGGATGGATGGATGGATGGATGGATGGATGGATGGATGGATGGATGGATGGATGGATGGATGGATGGATGGATGGATGGATGGATGGATGGATGGATGGATGATATTCTATCCTATATCCAAAGGTTTCAGGGAGAGGGTCGCAAAAAATAACTATAAATACAGATCAAATAGATTGGTCAAAGCAATAACAGTGCTTGCAAGGGGAGGGGATGCTGTTCCCTCAGCCAAAGTCAAGGGTTAGGAAGTACATCTAAATACATAAAATGAGGTTACCTGAGGCAACTGAGAGGGGAGGCTATTACCAAGAAAGCCTTCCAGTATGTTCCCACTCCCACTATTATCTTTTTTGCTGGCTAACAATAGAAAATGTAATAAGATAATTTTGTTTTTTCCTATATTGACCTTTGGCATTATTTGTAACAAAAATATATTCGGAGAAAATTCTAATTGTATTTGTAAAAGTTTTTCTATTTCTTAGTGTATTAAGCTCCAAAATTTGCTAATTGTTGGGCAAAACCACCATAGGTGGGTATATGTTCCGGTTAACTTACAGCCAAACAAAAAGAGTTTTGTCTCCAAAAAGTGTATTCACTGAAAGGGTAAAAACTACCCCACTAGAGATATAAAAAAACCCTAAAATGTACGTATATAAAGAAATATCAGAATATAAACCAATAAACAAGTTTCATATCTAATTACTCAAAGGGTACAATAACCCCACTGGAAAAAAAAATTTAAAGTGATAATAAAAAAATTAAGAAGGCAAATTTATCAAGAAATTTATAAAATGTAAAAACCAAAAGGCCAGACCCGTTTCGACAACTCAGTCTTCCTCAGTGGCCTATACACATACAATACAGTAATAAGATGTATTTTTAAAAAAGTAAAACAGCTCACAATTGTGATTCTATATGATTGGTTTATATTCTGGTATTTCTTTATATACTTACATTTTAGGGTTTTTTTATATCTCTAGTGGGGTAGTTTTTACCCTTTCAGTGAATACACTTTTTGGAGATAATACCCTTTTTGTTTGGCTTTAGGTTTCACCCTTGGGTTTTTGTGTTGGAGATTTGTGTTGGATTCCGGTTAACTTACTTCCATGCCAACACTTCTTTGATACAGAGTGGGAAATATGATTCAACCATACTGGGGAGGCGTACCAACGTGTTATTAGTTTAAGAAATAATTCTCTGTAGCACTGAATATCACGACAGGGGAATTTGTTTGACCACATATTTTGCCACTGTGAGGAATTTATTTCTGTTTGTATATCCATTTCCCATAAATCTTTGTGGCGAGTCAATTTGTTTTCTTTTTTAGCAATCGTCTGAGTACTGAGGGCACCTTACTTCTAAACTCCTAATGGGCTCTCCTATGGTTTCATATGGGTGTTAAAGATCATGGGAAATAAAGTTGATCCCTGAGAGACACGTCATCAGTGAGTTCCAGGGTATCAACCAGGAATCTCCCACAACCACTCTTTCACACAGGTCTTGGAGATAGGCAAGGAACCATGGAATCTCCAGTTTCCAAATTCTGTAGGCTTTCTAGAAGGATATCATGATTCTAGAAGGATATCATGATTAAAAGCCACTGAAATAACCAGGAGAACAAACAGAATGACAATCCAGGCACAGATATTTATCCAAGCACGTATCCAAGAATAGTTATTCTATGGGATATCCGTGCTCAGATATGAATACTCCCACAACCATGGAGCTGGCTATTCAGCTGGAGCCAATTCTTTCCGCATTCTATTCAATTCAAATAGAATGTGGAAAATGGCTCCATGCACACCCCTAATCTCTAGTAGAGATTGCTTCCCTAGCAAGACTAGTTAATGAGCTTATACCAGCATGTATATATGAACTGTTCCACTCTTCGATGATACATTGTGCACCTATCCAACCATGCTCATGCAGAGTAGACATTAAGCTCATATAATCTGTATTATATATGCACATCCTTACATCAAATTACGCTCATGCTGATACAGACAACAAAATCCATTGCAAACATAAGATGTTATGCCATAATTTCAGCCAATGGATTGTTTTAAATAGGAACAAGATTTCAGTCTGAATGAATTTGGGGGTCATGCATATTAATATCCGGCAAATAGGAGATTATCTGTACTTTGGTGTGACGTTCTTACTGGCTGCCATTTTGTTCAAAATGAATAGTAACAGGATTGCGTAGAGTTCTGGTTCACTGTATTGATATAGTCACAGCAGACAATCTTGGTTTTGTTAAACTGTCAGCTGGGCAAAAGAATGACAGCTACTTTGCTCATTTTTACTTCTCTGGTTGAAGATAGTGGTTTCAGCTTCTACAGGGGATACCTTCCCACACTGTTTTTTGAGTGTTACCATTACTTTCTCTGAAACTGGATTCAGGTTGGACTCTGCAGCCTCTTGGGCTTGACATTTGAACAGCTGGATTAGGCACATTCGGAACTAGAGGAGAAATTACAAGAAACCAGGGTTCAAACTTCATCAATGATGTTACAACGCGTACTAAAAAGATATGAATCATATCATACCAGTGCTACCGCTTTGTCAGTATGGAAGTCTAATCACTGGACCTGTTTGCACTTGGTCTTATAGGGGAGGCCAAGGGATCCTCTGGAACATCTGGCACTGCATGGAGTCAGTTCCATCCCAGAAGCAGTTCCAAGTGTGCTGGGTTGTCCCCTAAACCAATAGCACTTTTTAGTTCTCTGTAGCTATACACCTGGAGCATGGTATGGCATACACGGAGCCACTTCTAGGACAGATGCTTAGTGTGGTAGCAGACCCCAAATGTCCCACCAGAGTTTGTGTGGAAAAGTCCTTAGATATCTCCACATTTTTCTCCATTCCCACATTCAGTAAACTGCTCTGCCACTACGTCAGCAGAAAGCAAAAGACAAAGAACGACTTGAGAATTTGGAAAGGATCATCTAGTTATACCCTCTGCAATGTTTGGGAAGCCAATCAAGAAGTGACTTTGTAGCTTCTTCTTGAAAACCTTCAGAGGACCCACAACCTCCACAGGTAGATTGTCCCACAGGTGTACAGATCTTACTATCAGGGTATTTCCCTCCAAATTCAAATTCAACCATTACTTCTGGTTCTAGTATCTGTTGGCAACTCTACACTGGTCGGTATATTGGACTAGCAAACATACTAGGAGCCATCCTTCTACATGGTTCTGCAATCTAGGGGAGGCCCTAGGAGGGGAGACCTAGGTGGGGAGGCCCAGAAGCCCCCCCCCACACTGCACCAGCACAATTGCCCTGTGTGACTGCATCCAGACATTGCTTACTTATTCCTCTATATTTGGATATTCCAGAATAAAGCACATCCAGATAGGCTTTATTCTGGAATATCCATACTTTATTCCAGAATATCCAAATATACCGGTATAGGTAAGTGATATCTGGATGCAACGTCTCTCTGGAGAACAGTTCCACAGCGCATGTTTATGTATCTGAACACTGATATATGTCTGCCCACAGTCTTCTTTCTTCTAGAGTAAAACAGAGAGGTCTCACCAACTGCTGATACTCCATCTAGAAAGAGAAGAAGAAGAAGAGTTGGCATTTCTACCCCGCTTTCTCACCCATTTAAGAGGAGCTTAAGTGGCTGACAAAGCTTTTCTATTCTTCGTCCCACAAAAGAACATCCTGTGAGGTAGGTGGGGCTGTGAGAGCTCAGAGGAGAGCTGTGACTAGCCCAAGTTCACCCAGATGGCTTCATGGGGGAGGGCGGAATCAAACCCAGTATTCCCATATAAGAGTCCGGCTCCCTAACCACTAGACCAAACTGGCTCGCCAGCCAGCCTCAGGAAAATGCCCAGTGTGCCTCATCCCATTGGCAGCTGGAGGGCTGGTCCCCCCATAGCCTAAGTGCTCCTCCTCCACAAGCGGGCATCTCTGGCCCCAAAGACACAACTGGGGAGATTAGCACCAGCACCTCTGTCAACCCAAGCAGTGATTCTCCTACACAGAATAGTGTGTGATCCAGATCAGGAAAAAACAATCAATCTGCAGGAACTCTAATTCCATATTAGCAGCAATCCTATACTCACTTCATTGGAACAACCCTTGCCCTACTCAGTCTTACTTGTAAGGAGACATGCATAAGAGTGGAGTAGTAAAATTCCAAGCAGTAGAAATACGCTACCTGGTTGTTCATAAAGGCATAGATAACTGGATTATAAACGGTGGCTGTTTTTGAAAAGAAAGCTGGAATTGCAGAAAGGCGTGGATCCAGTTCAATAGAAGGGTAGCTAGTGACCAAGATTGAGAAGGCTGCATATGGAGACCAGCATACTAAAAATGCAAGGATCATAATAATAACCATTCTAGTAACTTGTTTTTCAGGATTCCTTGTGCAACCCAGCCTTCCCTGGGCAGCTGAAACCTTGAAAGAAAAAGAAGAGTGTTCTGATCAACAGTGCCAACTTAGTAAGGCTTTTTTACCCAGAACTTGTTTGCAAGAAAGGAGTTAATGGCCTTTAATGGCCTTTTATACACTTACCTGTCCATGGTTAGAACCAGTAGGTCTGGACCAGCCAGGCCCACTGGTTCCGACCATGGAAAGCCTCATGTTCTGGAATAGTATCATCTGCAGGACAGTGTTAGACTAGCCCAGCCTCAAATTCACATAAGGCTTCAATGCCAGGCTCCAAGCACTATGAGTGCTATGCATAAATGTCCCCAGCCTCAGAGCCTCTGGGGAACACATTTCAACAGCACACTTTGGCATGCCACCAAAATGTATCTCCTGCTAGTCGCAAACATGGGAGGCATGTTCTGGGTCTGGGCCTGCTGGTTGACCGATAGGTTTGTTTAAATGGGTCTATCAATGATCTTAATCCCTGATCTGGATGACGATCCATCTAACGCAGACAGAGCATAACAGCAAGGGCGGGATTCACTAAAGAACAATTACTAGTCTTAAAATGTAAATCAGATTTACAGACCACAAGAAAGATTAATGTATGCAACATTGTTCACAGAGCATAACAGTAATAATTTTATTTCAGCCAATAGCAAGTCAACAAAGCAAAACAACAAAACAAGCGAATAGCATTCAGAAGCAGAATAAAAAACAAACATGCAGAATAAAACATTTTACATTTTCTTCAAATGAGTCCTGTAGAAAACAACTAATTTCGTCCAGAAAATCTTGCTAATAGGGAAAATATAAGTTTGTTTCTAGTGTGTAAAGAATGCTAGTGACTCACATAGTGCTGATCAGGAACCTGCACAGATTCTGCACATACCTTTCATCTGGAACAGGATCCTTCACGGGCCTCTTCAGGGTCTCTTTTGACCACACATTACGCAGGTCAGATAAGCCCAACTCACCACTGGTACACTCTGTCCACACAGGATGAAGTGTAATGCAGATCAGGATGTCACTGATTTGGATTACCAATAGTCCTTGACATTACCAGCATACCAGCTCAGGCCTGGCTAGACCATGGAGGCATGCCAAATGCACATCTCTGTTTTCCAAACTACCGAGGGACCCATTTCTGCAGCATACCAAAGCATGATGCCAAAATCAGTTCCCCAAGAGTCACAAAGCTAAGAACCTTCAGAGACTAGTTCCAAAGCTAGTGTCAGCTTCAGAGCCAATGTAGAAGCTGGTCTGGACCAGCACTGCTGTACTGACAGCATTATTCCAAACCACACCTTGCTGTGGTCTACACCAGAGAACTTTGTTGGTCCAGATCTGCTGGTTCAGGTCACAGCCAGATAAGCCCAGACCCCACCCCCCACCCAGTTTACATCAAAAATTGTGATGTCTGCCAGTCTCTCCAGGGAGGGAGGGAGGGACAGCATTTGAACACATGCATATGTGCCCAGACACCTGTCCACTTGTAGATTCCTGGGATACTTTCAAATTTTAATTGAACATAAAAGCTTGTGTCCTGAAAACCCCAAATTTTGACTTCACTATGATGCATGATTCTTAAATATATTCACACTTGCCTTTTTCATCTTCCTCATCAGTTTCCCATAAGACACCACAATCACCAGTAATGGTAGGATAAAGCATGTCACGAAGAATGTAATAATAAAAGTATGGTCATTGTACTTGCCAGAATACCTTTAAAAGAGAGAGAGCATTAAAACACAGTGTTTAGGTATTGCTTGATTAGGGTGAATCTAATAAATCTTACATTCCTGGATCACTTTACCAGTTAGGCTCACAGGTAGTTCCAATCTTGCTTGTAGTGTAGCTGCTCCATCCCATTGTGGGAGGAATGGTCCAGATAAAGGAGAAAAACCACACAAAGGCTATTCCCAGAGCTGCATGCTTCCCACTCAGGCGAGTGTTTCCCAGAGGGCGACAAATCACAATGTAACGCTCAAATGCAAGAAGAGCAAGCGACCACAAAGCAACTATGCCTGTAATGAGAGTACGCAGTATTAGATGGGGGTGGTGGGTGGTGAAAGAGATGCTAGGAGAAGTAACTGGAGGGATAGCAAGACTATGGTAGTTAGAGTCCAACTCCTGTCCCTGTTGTTATGATCACACTGGATGGAATTTGTGGGACTTCTAACACGACATCTGGAAAACCACAGGTACATTCATGGAATCAATTCTGGAACGGCAGTGGCTCCACATGGTGTATATGCTCCATGCAAGAGCATCCCTGGACCAGCCTTTTTGCCCAATTGCAAAAAGACCCTTGGTTGTTCACATGTTCTAATCTTCTCTGTATCGTTTCAGTTTTAGTATATGTGCTGCCGAAGCAAGCACATTCTTGGTAGTCAATATGTTCACAGGTCTAGAAAGGTTGCATATGTCTACACCTGTGGAAATGCTGACGTAAAGGGCCAAATCTGATGGTCATCAGAGTCAAGCCCAAGGAATGAGCTTAGTTTATAACACTGCATTGTGCTTTCTGTTTTCCACCACAACCACCACCACTTCTTACCTTCTTTTCTCTTTCCTGCTTACATGCCCATGCACAGGAAATAAACAGTAATGTTCAAAAGAATGATTCCGAACTGTGGATCACTTTGACAAAAGTCCAGATGAGGAATGTGAAATGGATTCCAGATGAATGGTGTGAAAAAAGCTTCCATTCATTTTTCTTTCCTCATCCTCCAGGTGGTGACATGGTGGTGATTTTGTAAACATTACATCATTAGGTGTCATAAATAAGGGAAAATATTTTGCTTGTCCTTCTCCTAAAGTGATGCTTTACAAGCACTGTAGTAATCTATATGCATTCATGAATTCATTGAGTAACAGAAAGTTAAATGTGAACAGAAGCAAATGTGAACTGAAGTAGAAAACGAGTTGGCTTTTTACCTCTTTTTTCTCACCCATTTAAGATGACTCAAAGGCCCCGTCCCCAAGCAATAAAAAGTCTGTTAAAAAGCTTCTTTTGCCTCTGAGCGCCCCCATGCCCGGCTTTTCTCCGAGCTTCCAGCGGCACAAAAGGAGGAAAATCCGCAGGAAAAAAAGTGCCCTTTAAAGAAGACTACCAGAGCACTTTTTGAAAGCCGTGTGTTTTCCTAGCAGCATTTACCATGGGGACGCTCCGTGGCAAAAGGGGCGGGGATTGCTGCCTGCACACACAGCCATAAAACATTCAAACATCTTCCAGAACTGCAGCAGCTTCCCTTCTTTCCCTTTCTAAAGATCAGAAATTTCAAAGAGCCAGAATTGCACAGAATTGCAACATTGTTATAAGGTGTGAAGTGGGTGGATTGCTACAGTCACCGCTGCTGTATGGGGTGGATTTTGACAGTGATCAGAGTGAAAGTGTTGAGAGTGAATGAGTGCATGATCGCGCAGTCGATGGCTGCAGCCGCTGCCTTTGCTGGCACGGGAAGCTATTTTGGCATCCAGAGATTTTGTAAATAGTGTAATGAATTGTTTCCGCCCGGTTGCCTTTGCAGGCAGGGAGACAGATGGAGAACTTGTGAATACAGATGGCAATTTTTCTTTTGGACTTGTTGGGGGTTGTCTCGCTGGTTGTGGCCGCTCAGATCGCAGTCCCTCCCTGTTCCCACTGGCACCCTATCAGCAAGAGAGGGAGTAGGGAGAAAAAGATGTGGGCAAAGAAAACACACTTCCGTGGGGACGGTACATGCATTTTAAATGCACATTTTGCCAAGCCTCGTGCGGATGCTTATTCATGAATTGAACGACACTTTTAAAGTCCGTTGGAATAGAGGCACAGTAGAGGGAAACTAGAGAGGCAAATAAGTTGCTTGGGGATGCAGCCTGACAAAGCTTCTATTCTTCTCCCCACAACAGACACCCTGTGAGGTAGGCGGGGCTGTGAAAGCTCAGAAAGAGAACTGTAATTAGACCAAGGTCACACAGCTGGCTTGGAGGAGAACTGTGGAATTGAACCCAGTATTCCCAGATAAGAGTCTGGCTCCCTAACCACTAGATCACACTCCAGTTGACTCCACAAGGGCTATTTGCTGTTTGCTTTATATTGCTGGATAAAACTGTATTGTAACAACTAACTCGTTTCACTAGACATTCTTGAGTGATAGGAATGTGAGTTTAGGATAACCATTATAAAACACAGCATAATTCCTTGTGATCCTACAGCCCCTGAAATAAACAAGCACCTCTTATCAGGCAAAGAGTGCTTTTCAAGTAAGAAATTCAAACGAATATGAAACAATCTAACTGAGATTCAGTATGGTGCCTTTAAGTGGATTTAGTTAAAGAGTTTTGTGCGGGTATGAAATGTATTTGGTGGCCTTCAGCTAAGTTAGTTCACTTGAATCTTTCTCTTTGGAATGCAGAAATGGAGCACTTATCTACAGGTAAAAATGGAACAACAACTTCATACCTATTTTCAGTTTAGCATATTTGCACTGCAACAACCATATATTCAGTACACAATTCATGTTTAAATCTAATTTTAAAAATTTACTAAAAGCTAGGTACGAATCTGAGAGAATGAGGATTCTTGGGACAAGATTGCTAACAGAAGAAGCACTCTTTGGATGACCTTACATGCGGAGTAATTGACCAATTAACCAGATGAAGCACTGCAGTTAATCAATGAAGAACATATTAATTGGTTAATAGCTCCAAGTTATCAGATTGGTTTTTTAAAGGAAACATCCTTCAATGCTATCTCCTTAAATCTTTGGAGGCTCAACATGCCTTTTCAACCTCTACAAAAGCCAAAATCCCCTCTGAGCTTAGATTCTTTTTTCGCTTTCAGTCTTTTCAGACATAAATTTCCATTATCAGGCAAGCTTTTAAGAGGTGCTTGTTTATTTCAGGGGCTGTCACTTAATATAAAGGCATAAGATTCTTGAAAAGGGAATAAACTAAGCCAATCATAAGTGTAAATATACTGAACAGTTTTTATCAAAACAGTGTATGCTTCCCTCCCCTCTTCTCCAGGAATGCAAACTATCATATATTTGCAAAGCGTCTCCTTTTGGAAGGACTAATAAGTTATAAAAATTCTACTTACCAAAGAATGTGACAGCAAACCCTTCCAGTACACATGCCCAGTGCCCCATGTAGAAATAACCTTTCAGGTTGGTGAAAAAGCTAATTGTGCCTCCAATCAGTGAGACAAGGAAGTCAGCAACAGAAAGGTTCACAATAACGTAGTTGAGGGGTTGCCTCAGCTGCTTGAATTTCAGAGTCACAAGGATAACCACAGAGTTTTCAAACAAAGACAGGACGGTCACCAAGAACATCAAACCAGAAAGAAGGTAGAAGTTCCAGGGCTCAATGAAGTCCAAGGGATGCAGGAAGGGCTCCAGAGTTGGAGAACTCATGGAGAGACTGAGAAGTGAAGTTTCATTTTCGGGATTTCCAATGAATGAATCCATTTGCATTCTCATTGGGTGGAAGCAAAGTGTCTAGGAGGAGTGTTAGTTAATCTAATCAACTTCTTCCTCCACAAATTTCTTTCTTTCTTTCTTTCTTTCTTTCTTTCTTTCTTTCTTTCTTTCTTTCTTTCTTTCTTTCTTTCTTTCTTTCTTTCTTTCTTTCTTTCTTTCTTTCTTTCTTTCTTTCAAGATTTGGTTTGTTTTCAAAAAAATTAAAACAACAAAAACACCACAATACAACCTATGCAGTTACTAGTGGAATAAAATCTACCCAGGTCAAGTTCTGAATGGAAAGGTGTTCGACCCTTGGAGTAAAAGACCATGCCAAGCAAATAGGGCTTTGTAAAGCACTCTGGGCATCTTCATATTCTCTCTCTGCAGTTGCCACTATATCCCCACAGGCATGACTACAGAAGCAATGGGGTTCTTCTTTGTGATTCTCCAGTGACAGCCAACAGGAATGCAGGACTGCCCCTGCTGCATCTGCTATAGAGGAGGGGAGAGAAAGCAACATTTGCCTGCTTTCCAGAATTAAGGGGAAAGACATTGATCTTCTGTTAATAGTGATTTTCAGGCAAATATTTATTTATCCTGTCTCTATAGACAGTGGAACAGAAAGGAGGTCTTGCCTGAGAAAAGGCTGACCTGGTCTGAACTGATTGCAAAGACAACTGATTAATACTTCATCAGGGCTGTGGTCACACCTTCACTTTGATTTCTCTTTCATCCAACTTCGGCACCCATCACTCACACCTGTTTAGTCCAATCTGTTTTATTTCTGGAATTTCCTCCCTTCAATCATACTTCCCTGAGTCCTGATTTTTACAGGTCTCAAGAGCATTAATCTGTTTTCAGTTTGGGGTGTGATTGGGGAAGAGGACCAAAGGGGACTGAACTACACTAGAGTAGATACTGCATGAATTTGCCTTCCCTTTCACCCAATGTGTGATTGCGTGCTGTTGGATCACAGAACTTTTATCCCCTAAGAGCACAGGGGGTGTTGTAATGGTGGAGATCTAAAGAAGCCTCATAAAGGAGTCTCAGGATGGGAAGAGGAAGGTGCTTGCAGTGCAAATGCCGGATACCATCCCTGACTTAACTTCAGTTGGATGCTATGGTGATACCATCTCATGAAGTTAAGTGTGAACCAGTCATCATCTCCAACTTACCTAGGGGTGCTCAAGATGTGGACAGTCTGTCCTGGATTGTCCAAATTGCTGTTAAAAACTTCTGCCACACACGGCCATTGCCATGGCAATCATGCTATGGCATGCATTTGCACAGTTACAACCAACCTCCCTCACCTCCTCACAGCTTTGCACCTGTGTAGGTGCTGTGTTCTGGGAACATACCAGATGCTCCCAGTCAAGCTGTGGAGAAGTTTTTATTTCTCCACAGCTTGACATTATTGGAGATGCTCTTATGTAGGTGATGCTGTGGTGTGCAGATGGAGCATCCTGGAGTGTGGAAGAGTGTCCCAGACAGGTAGGTGCAAAAAAGCCCTAAATTTCAGAAAATTATTATTATTATTATTATTATTATTATTATTATTATTATTATTATTATTATTATTATTATTATTATTATTATTATTAT
The DNA here is from genome assembly GCA_023333525.1 of Aspidoscelis tigris stejnegeri. Taxonomy (NCBI): domain Eukaryota; kingdom Metazoa; phylum Chordata; class Lepidosauria; order Squamata; family Teiidae; genus Aspidoscelis; species Aspidoscelis tigris. Next base: position 79,407,626 of record JALMGA010000002.1, on the reverse strand, counting down.
TATTATTATTATTATTATTATTATTATTATTATTATTATTGTGATGATGTAAAACAACAGTTACACACAGCAAACGAGATCACTATGCTGGATTTCGTATTATATCACTAGTCGGGCAATTCCCAAGTACCTAGGACTGCATGATGTATCAGCGAATTATGCGAGCAGACCCCAGTAAAGTGGCTTTTTGTAGTTGGCAGATGGATATCTTGTCAATGCCAATGGTTTTTAGGTGCCCGCTGAGATCTTTTGGCACCGCTCCCAGTGTGCCGAGTATGACTGGGACCACTTTCACTGGTTTTCGCCAGAGTCTCTGTAGTTCAGTTCTCAGATCTTCATATCTGGTGAGTTTCTCCAACTGTTTCTCCTCAATTCTGCTGTCCCCTGGAATAGCAACGTCGATGATCCACATCTTCTCTTTCTCAACAATTGTAATATCAGGAGTGTTATGCTCCAATTTTCAGTCAGTCTGAAGCCTGAAGTCCCAAAGTAGTTTTGCCTGTTCGTTTTCAACAACTTTTTCTGGCTTGTGATCCCACCAGTTCTTTGCCACTGGCAGATGATACTTTTGGCAAAAGTTCCAGCGGATCATTTGTGCTAGAGCATTGTGTCTCTGCTTGTAATCAGTTTGTGCGATCTTCTTGCAACAGCTGAGTATATGGTCGATTGTTTCATCCACTTCTTTGCAGAGTCGGCACTTTGGATCTTCTCCTGATTTTTCAATTCTGGCTTTGATGGCATTTGTTCTTATTGCTTGTTCTTGTGCAGCAAGAATTATTTATTATTATTATTATTATTATTATTATTATTATTATTATTATTATTATTATTATTATTATTATTATTATTATTATTATTATTATTATTATTAGCCCTGGAAGGGAAGATAAAGAAAGCACCACAGAAAGAAAAAAAACATAGAAGTCTCATTCATAACTCTTTGCCTAAGGCTATATCCACATGGAACTCAACTAGAAGCAGAGCTTTTGTCCACCCTTTGAACTATGTTCCTATACATTCACTGTATTAAGCAGCTTAATGCTGGCTGGCCCATTCCACATATCACTCTTTCTGCTCTTGTACTGGCTTTCCTTTCCCCCTCAACCAGTTTCTTGGAATTACAGTAGTGATTGGTTGGCCCCAAATATCTAAAGGAAAGATTCCTTCCCCATAGACTTGTCGATGCCCTAAAATCTGCTGGTGAGGAACCTCTTGTCTGTGCTACTCCATTTAGCAGTTAAGGTGGTGGGGACACAGGGAATGGCATTCTCAGTGAGAGCTCCCACACTATGGAATAGTCTCTCCTTTGAGATGAATTAGGCACCTTCTTTATATCTATTTAGATAACAGATAAAGATGCACCTCTTTACCCTAGCCTTTGGCTGAAGAAGCCAGTGTTCTTGGCTCAAATCTGGGTCCAAAAGAACCATATAAATGTTGCCAAAGAAAGATCCGAGTCAAGCCATAAAGTCCTTTTGCAATAACAGCTTCAGGTACCAAGCACTGCAGTATCATTCAAATAATAAACCTGGGAAATGAATAACTAGAAGTAGGATGTGCCAAAGCCAAATATTCCCACATTTCGTATTTGTGCATGAATATTTGTATGAATATTTGATCAGTTTGGTCTAGTGGTTAAGGAGCTGGACTCTTATCTGGGACTACTGGGTTTGATTCTGCAATCCTACATGAAGCCTTCTGGTTGACCTTGAGCTAGTCACAGCTCTCTTCTGAGCTCTCACAACTGCAGGCATTTTCGCATTACAGCAAAGATGCCTTGGAACGCTTCAGCCCGAATGCATTGACAGCAGTTCCCCATCCGCACTGGCAAGTAAAAGACGTGTTCCAAATGCACTCTTTCCCTGCCTATGTGCAAACAGGGAACTGTACGCAACGTGTTCGGGCTGAGGACCCTCCCCCGGCCTCTCCCGGTTGGCTGCCTTGCAGCCAGGGGTGGGGAGGCCAGTCGGGTCCCTTCCTCGTGCTTCTGCTTGTTTCTGGGGCCCAGATTGGGCTCCTAGAGATCAGTGGGACCCCCACCCCCACACTTCCACATCCCACCTTGGGTCACACGCATGCATTTGCAGCCTTACCTGCAGGCTGCCAGATCGATTCCGCCTGCAGGAAGCCCGGCATGCTGTGTCCATGCTCACAGGGTGGCCCCTCATTGGTCAGCCACTCACACTTGCGCAGAAGGCCTGGTGAAGCCAGGAGGGTAGCTGGCCAAAGAGGGGCCACCCCACAAACATTCACACAGCACGCCGAGCCTCCTTCAGGCAGAATTGGCCTGGCAGCCTGCAGGTAAGGCCGCAAACATGCGTGACCCGGGGTGGGTTGGGGGGTGCCAGGTGTGCGTCCCCCTGGCTCTAGGAGCTGTGATCTTGGCTCCTCAAGACAGCAGGAGCCGAGGGACAGAAGGGCCCTGGGCTGCCCACCACTGGCTCCATAGGAGCCAATGGGAGCAGCCCAGGGGAGGGGCCCAGCTGTCACAGAGGGAGAGCATGCAAATGCTCTTCCTCTGGAACAGTTGGAGACGTGCCGAATGCACGGAGATGCTTTCAGAGCAGTTTTTTCTGCTCTGAAATGCAAACATGTGGAGAGCGCATTGGACTGCTTGGGGCCGTCCAGAACAGATCCGGCCACCCCTGGGGGGCATATGCTGCAGTCCCGCATGTTCTCCACGCATTCAAAAACCCCTTGTGTGAAAAGAGTGTCTGTTGTGGGGAGACTAGAAGGCTTTGTCAGCTACTTTAAGACCCCTTCAATGCATGAGAAAAGTGGGGTAGAAAAGCAGAAGACAAAGGAAAAACGTTCCTCTGTTCTCAAATCCCTGCAATGTTCTTTCTCTTGGGTGTCTCTTCAACCTGGAGGCAGTACCTAGGCATCCTTTCTAGTAGACACTGATATATCAGTCCTCCATGAATTTATCAGGTAGGCCCGATTCCATGCTGAGGCTGGTGCCATGGAGATGTAGCCTTTATTATAGGGGACCACACTGAAAGCCTCCAAGGGTCACATGCAATCTACAATCCTCAGGTTACCCACTTATGGCTGAAGAGATTTCCCAGTACGGCCCTCTAGTGGTTCAAAATTGGCCAACATTCGTACGATTTGGCCAGCCATGTTTCAGGGAGGCTACACTGGACCTTCTCAACAATACATTTAAAAGAATGTTGTAAATTTCACAAACTATGTACAAGGGAACAGATATTGCAAAGCCAGTTTGCATTCTACATTCCACATTTTGGAGCTGGGATTTTTTCTTCTTGTTGCTGTTCACAGCGTCTGTGTTAGCTGTATGTGTCAATTTAGATAAGGAAAAATGAGTTCTTTCTTTAAAATGGCAAAATAAAAGCTGTTTCACTGGCAGGCAAGCCAAGCATGATATCAGTGGAGAAATGAAGGTGGCCAAATACATTAACGTTACTTCTAAGAGTCAAAGGCACAGATGATCAGACAATGTGGAGGCAATTAAAATGGGAACAGGGTCATCTTTATGACACATAACCCAAATATCTGATACACAGAAATCTTCTGTCTTCTCTAAGTAATTCAATTACACCTAGCTAATGAGCAACCTCATTCTAGGACACAAAGTGCAGTTCTACTGCTGTGATTGCTGAAAACATCAATATGCAACCAATTTGCTTTGCATGCTACAAACAATTTCAGACTTCTTGTGTGCATATGTGTGCATGTGTGAAATTAAAGACACAATTATTGCACCTTTAGGGGTAATGGGAACCACATCACTTCCACAGAAAACTTTCTTGTCCCTGGATGCATCATTTTCCACTTGCTGTTTGTTGCCCACTGAGAAAAGAGATCACAAACTCTGCAGACTGTTTCAGAGTCCACCATCTTAACAATTAAATCATCGTCTGGAAATTTGATTGGGTCACTGCTTCTGCTAAAACTATGGGACAAAATGTCTTTCTGCAGTTACCTGATTTAGATTTGGATCAGTAGATCTGGATTAACCAGACCTACTGATCTGGATCATGGGGAAACATGGGCCAAATCAGGGCCATCTGCACTGACAATGCTGATCCAGTCCAAGCCTTCACAGCTGGGCTTCACAGTTGATGGGCTTCACAGCCACCTCCCCACGTCCCTGATGGCTAAGAACATCTCTGTGATCCAAATTAAGCCCCTCAGTCAGTTTGTAGACCCAACAAATCAGGTCTACAATAGTTCTGGATTAAGGATCTCTTAATATGATCTGGCTCCGTCTTGTGCAAATGGAGCCAAATGAACAGGAGTATTGGGGCTTGTAAAGGCTGGTTGTTATAACGTTTCGGTTAGAGTTATTTTATTGTTTTGGGTAGCGTGTATTTATATCCTAAAGAAGGATATAATGTCAGAACTTCCCTTTTTAAAATGTCTCTCTTCCTTCTGTCTCTAAGTCTTGATATTAGGTAACAATAGTTGCTTGCCAATGCTCCTCCCCCCACTCTGCCTAACCAGCAGTGGGTTACAGTATCTGTTTAGAACTCTGGCCTAACTTGGCTCACTTTGAAAACAGAGTACTCAGTTGAAGCTTCTTTAAAATAACAAGAAAACAAGTTTATTATTTACAGTTCAAGCTTCAATCAGTTTCTTCTTTGAGTTACACTTTGTTATTCCAAATATCAAACTGTTAGGTCCTTAGCTTTCTCACTAAGTCTAAAGACTCTCAAATTTCATGAATAAAGCTTTCAATCAATATAATATGTGCTGGCTCGCCTTCCTATATCTTCTTAAACACTAACAATCATATAATAGTAGACTCAGGACCCTAATTCCAGCTTCCTCAGCTAAGAGCCTGTTTCTCTCCTGATAACTACCCTCTGGTCAGTTATCCCCCAGGCAGAGAACCCTAGCTGTTCCCTCAGGCCCCCTTAAATATGGGTCTGGCTGGCTAGCTTCACTCTGATTGGTGGAGACTCTGCCAGGAGTTTATTTCACACCCCCTCCTGGAGAGCTTGACTAGCCCCTCCCTTAAACTACTTACCGTTACTAAAAAACACACTTTGGCGACACTTTTGAACGCCTGGACATACAGTGTTCGCCACACTTTGTATTTTAACCAAAATAACTTAATTTTGGGGTTGAGGGGTCCTAGCGGGCATCACAGGGCTCATCCACATTAACATGCAGAAGAGGAGGACCAGGATCCAGACCAGAGAACATTTGATCTAGATCTACAGGTAAGTGCAGAAAGTACCATTGAAAAGATCTAGAGAAAAGACTATGGAGGATAGCCTTTTGGTTGGCATAGTTATGCCCTTGACTTCAGATCTTCTTTGGAAAATAAGGTCAAAGATTTGGAATGAAATAGAGGCCAAGTTTCCACTTACCAGTTTAGTCCAATTTTAATTGTTGGGTTTTTTTTCATCAGCAGTGATTTCTGAGTGTTCCCACTGTTGCCTTATAATATGGACTCAAACAGGACTGCTCCATTCCCACTCTTCATTCTTCCATTCTAGGCACAGAAAAAACCTCCTCCTCTTATCAGAACCCTCTCCCCATGCCCATAAACCAGTGATGGCGAACCTTTTGAGCTCGGTGTGTCAAAATTCGCAAGAAAACCTAGCTTAACTTGGGTGCTGCATCACATCTAGAAATATCCATGATTTTGTGATATTTGTAGGTCTAGTAAAAAAGTTATATTTTTGATATATGTATTTTATTAAAAGCAAAAATAATTCTTTACATTATTTATTTATTATTTACATTTATATCCCGCCCCATACCCGAAGGTCTCTGGGCGGGTGGCTTTTGTTGCTGAATTTCATTTGCTAAATCTTCAATTGAAAGTTGGTATTTCGTACACTTCAAGAACAAGCAAGCAGTACATGCCCAGGTGCCAGGGTGACCATGTGTGTCACCCAAAAGGGCTTGGCGTGTCACCTGTGACACACGTGTCATAGGTTGGCCATCACTGCCATACATGCTTGTCTCAAACGAGGGACAGGAGAAGAGAGAGGGAGAGAGGCCGTTCCCATTACAAGCTTAAAATGGTTTTGAGACAGTTTCGATCCTCACAGTCCCCACATCAGGTTGGGTTAACATGCTTTTTGCATATTAAATCGCCCCAAAGCATTGTAAATAAAACACTCATTTCAACAGGTCTCGCTCCAGTTCTTGCATTTGAAACGGTTTATATTTCTTACTCTGAGAATGGTACCGTTGTAGTGGGATGAGAATGCATGTTGAGGATTTTCCTCCCCCAATAGCTTGCTTCCAAAGATAGTGATTTCACTGTAAAAATCCACCCCTTACAGCAGCAGTTACACTGTAGCAATCCACCCACTTCACACCTGATAACAATGTTGCAATTCTGCACAATTCTAAAAGTTCTGACCTTTAGAAAGGGAAAAGGGAGGAAAGCAGATGAAGTGTCAGTGAGATGTGTAAATGTTTAAGGCTGTGGCTGCGGAGGTGAGCAGACAAAGGGGGCTTGAGTTGCCGCTGCTGCTGTGTGCCCTGGGCAATGGGGAGAGGAGGGGAAATAATTGCTGGCTGCCTGATGCCGTTTTTCCTCCATCCAGGCAAGCAGCAGCCACCCAGCTAGGCTCCGTGAAGGGGTCCATTATGGGTGGCACGTTCACGCCAGGAGGAAGAGGGCAGGGCAGCCCTGAAAAGCAGCTTTTAGAAAGTAGCCACTTGAGTCCCCCCCCTTGAGTCACGTATGCCATGTACGATCCTCAGAATCCAGATTGAATGCGATTAAGTTGAAAGTAAGGCAAATTCACATTAGCATCCAGTTCTATTATTTAGGTTTAGGAAAATCGTTTTAAGCTTGTAATGCGAACCGGGCCTGGGTATCTGAAGAATCACCTTCTCCCATATAGACCTGTCCATGCACTGAGATCTCAAGGAGAGGGCCTTCTTTCAGAGGTATGAAACATAGGAACATGCAGGCTGGCCTTTTTTGTGGTCGCCCCCAGTCTCTGGAATAGCCTCCCCCTTGAGGTTCACCAGGTGCCTACACTGTATAGCTTTCGGCACCTGTTTTCACTCAAACTCTTGATGTTTAAATGGCTTCCTCAGGGTGCTGTCCTGTTAGGGAGGGTTACATTTTAATTATGTTTTAATAATGTAAATGGGAATGGTCAATAAGTCCTTGGACAAACATCTGATGTTCTGCTTAAATTCACCCTGCCAGCTGGGAGTGTTGGCAGGTGTGTGGGCCAAATGGAGGAAGCATCAACAGGAGAGCTGAAGGGGGGGGCTGTGGGAAAGAACAGCCAACGGACAGAGACGGTGATGAGCTGGGTTGAACTATGTCCAAGCTGGATGGCCTGTTACAGTCAGCTGGTTAATCTGCTCAGTGAGTCAACCAAACCAGCTCACCAGATGCCCCAACTTGGCTTGATGAGAATCAGGATGGCCAGAGCTGGCTTATGCTTATTGCACATTGCTTTGAAAGCGCATGTCATGAAAGAAGCAACCTCAGAGACGCCTTTCTCACTCACCCAGCTGGCTTCACAGAGGCGTGCAGAATCAATCCCAGTGACTACAAGGTAATAAACCACGAGACCAAACTGGCCACAGCTGCACTGGTATCTTACCTGACTGGTATTGTACTATTATGTGGTACTATTATTATTATTATTATTATACCATACCAGTCAGGTAAATGTGAAAAGACCCTAAGGTTTGACTCTGAGTTTTACTTCCTTGCATGAGATACAGTGTTCATCTTTTACTTAGCCTTTTTTTTTTAACCATGTCATGTGTTTAGTAATGTCCTGAGAAGCTAATTATTGGATTATACGTGCCACGGTAATCATGTGAAAGAGGCCATTTCTACCTCCCTGATTTTATCAGATTATCTTTCCTTTTGGCAGAAGACCTGGCACAAACCCAGGCACCCACTGAAAGCCTAATAGATGCTAAGAGCTTATCATCACAGTTACCAAAGTACAGAACGCCCAGGGTACAGTTTAAAAAGCTGGCTTAGCTCTCTAACTCTTCAACGCTGTCGTGGGCAGCACTTGACAGAAAATGCAGAGACATTACACGGGCTTTATATGCATGCTTCTTTATCTGTATTTGCATTTTTTCTAATTCTAAAGGCACAGAGAAGCTTCAATGATTCACATTAAATATAAATTATATAAATGTTTATGTTTATAATTATATGTATAATATCGATCTAGTAATAAAGTGAAAACTTTGAAACATGGGCTAGCTGCCTTGAACGGAAAGTAGAAATCTCCGTGAAGATCCAATTAATCAGCTTTTCTGAGGCTTATCTTAAAAAAGAGAGAATCATGTGGAGCTTTGCAAATCAATTCAAAGCAACTGAACTAACTGAAAAGTCATAGGAACTGAATTACTTGAACTTTTGTTCCACTGAAGTTAAATTATTCATTACTTAAGTTTTGCTGCTGTTAATTTGAACTATACCCAGAAAAAAACAACATCCAGATGCAACTCATTATAAGTTTTTTTAAGAAAATATACCATTATTCTAAAAAAAAAAGTTGCAGCATATGCCATTACTGATAGGAGAAAAAAGTGATTGAATTCTGCATATGTAATATGTGTTCACTTGTAAAAAAAAATATTGCGCATGTGTAAAAATAATTATGTATGAATGTATGAATCAGCAAGTTGTGTTTTCAGAGAACTAAAGAGAAGCAATAAACAAGATATCTTTTTTTTTTCTTTTTTCTTCTGATGGAGTCTTGCAGCTATCTATTACATTCCAGCCTTGGTTGAGATCACTGTTGGGTGGTTACATTATCTGTGATTAATGTTTGGTTGGAAATAATTACACTAACTAAATTATTTTGTAGGCCTTTATTACAAATTCCAATGCAATTTGTGGAGCCAGTTAATTATAATGGCAGGGAAATTATTTATGCTAGTCATCTGTCTCATTTCACAGACATCTCAATATATTCAGTGGAAATTTCTATTACTTTAAACAGGACTCAAGAAATTTAAACCAGGCAAATTATAATTCTCATGTCAAGTCATCTCCAGATCCTCTGTGCTCTGAACACAGGAATATATATGTTCAGTGACATTTTCACTTACCTGACTGGTATAGTATAATGATACTATAGAAGTGCAGTGAGATCTATTCACAGTTTGAGCACTAGAAACCCCCCATATTTTACTTGCAGTGCTCACAGTAAGAACAATCAGTCTGGATTAGGGGTGTGCACAAATGCAATTTTCAATATCCGATTCAATTCAAATCAAATATTCGAATGTCCAAATTCATATAAACAGAGAAAAACAAATGTATTCAAATTCAAACTGATTTGAATACAACATATCTATTCGTATGGATATTCAATTTGCATTTGATTATATGAATGTCAACAACATTCGTATGTGTCAGTATCCGTACCCATTCGTACGCATCCTGTTTTTGTCCCATACATATCAGCACAAGTGCATACGGATACAAATAAGATGTGTACAGATACGTATGTAATGCATACGTATCCATACACATACGAACGTCTGAATAATTCATACGAATGATTCAAAACATTCAGATCCATTTGAATGTTAAAAAAACGCATGTATAGACATTTGATTCAAATTCGAATGTTTGAATTTGAACAAATTTGATCAAATTTTGAATGTTTCAAATATTCTTGCACATCCCTAGACTGGATTACCTTGGCAAAGTCCTAACTGGCATGCAAGGTGAGGTTGGATATTGTCATGGCAATCCAGAAGCTGCTAATGACTGTGCATCCATAGTCATGTAACCCATGCCCCCTTCCCAGGTAGCACCAAGAACAGGTTCAGATCCACCATCCCAGGAGTGATCCAACTCCTACTTCTTGGCTTGTGGACTACCCTTAAATTGTCCTAAACTGGATCTCTCCGGGAACCGCTGATATAACTCCAGGTGATCTGCGGCTGCATTTGAGTGTGAGCAGGGCTGACCAGTGTGCGGTTTGGATTGCTCCAGCTGTTATATGTGAAAAGGTCCTTAGATGACAGGAAAATGTTTGGGGTTTGTTAAGTGAAAAGGAGGTACTTAAAGCATATTAAACTAATCCACATGGAGAGAAAGGAGAAGCACAAGCCATGATCACACTTTCATTTTAAATCTTCTTCAGTTGATCTTAAAATCTAACTCTTCACATCTTATCCATTTGTGGACTTCCCACCCTCCATTTGGACTTTCCTGAACTGAGAGCCCACAAATAAAACAGATAAAAATGAAAAAAAATGTGAGCAGTCAGACCTGAAGATGGACTGAAGAAGGTTTAAAGTGAAGGCTCAAAAGATGTTTCTGCCATACAAGGTCATTTAGTCCGTGTCCCCATGGTAAGGATACTCCAAGGCGAACGTGAGTTCGCCTCACAAGAGTCCCCATGCAAAGCCCTAATTTGGGCTACATGAGGGACAAAATCCAATAAACTGCAGTAAAGAAAACCCCTTTATAACTGTTCTCGCCCAGAATTAGGGGGCAAGAGGGGGGGAAGGTGAAACTCCCAGGTTATGATCGCAGCATTAGCGGGCGGGGTTTCACTGTCCCCACTGCTAATGCTGTGATGCACACTAGCAGAGCACCAGTAAAATGATTAAATCATTTTAATCATTTTACCTGTGCTCTGCTCGTGCTCTTTACAGCCCCTATACCCGCCTGACAGCTGCTCAGCTGACTGCACGGCAGCTGCCAGGTGATTGTTTGGGGTAAAGCAAGCCCTTACCTAGGCGATTAAGTGCTCAGGCAAGGGAGGTGGTGGAGAAAACTGCAGCATCCCGATGCAGGGATCTACTGCAGTTTTCATGGGGAAAGGTGGGTTTGGCTTGAACCTGCCCTGTCCTCCACTGCCGTGGGGACTCCTTAATGTGAATTAAGATTTGCATTAAGGCTTCCCAGAATCCACCACAAGGCATTGGCAGGCCCATGGGGACACAGCCTCAGGTTCTTTCTGCACTGGGCCTTATTCCAGATTATATCTCATAATAGGGACCCGCCATTCACATGCTGGTGCAGACTATGGAACCAACAGAACTCTATGGTTTTCCTGGTAGATGATGTTGCCACTTAACATGTTTCCAGTGGTAGCCCATGAATTGGGATCAGAGAGTGGTGGGAGAGAAAAAAGATTCTAATTGGAAGCCATACTATCTCATAAATTACATACTGAAGTACTACAGAGGGTTTTCTGATAGAGGGCAACTAACATGATCAAAGAGCTAAAGAAGCTTCCTTAGAAAGAAAAGTTTTGCACAAATTACAGTGCCCTGGGGAAAGCACTGCAATTAGGGACACTCCTCTTAAAGAACTGGCACTCTGTTTGTGCCATCCCAGCCATGCAAATATCACAGCTGCAGAACTTTCATTTTCCAGATGTGATGTTTTCAGCTGGGACAGATTCTCTGAATACAGAAACAGAGCCGTGCATTGCACACTGAGGAATGCAGACCCAGGACATAAGAACCGAAGAGAAGCGCACAGCCCACCTAGTCTAGTATCATATCTCACATAATGACCCACCAACTGCTCTGGCATTCTCAAGTAGAAGATAATGGCAAACTCCTGAGGGGGAGGGGGGGTCAGAAGAGCAGGAGTAATTGCTGCTAGAATGCTTACTGCTGCTCTGCCTTTATAGCATTCTAAGGAGCTCTTAAGGTGGATTCCATATTCTTCAATCACACCCACAGCACATATACAACAGTGCCATGTGTACATTGCTTCTCTATCACATTTGAGCATAGCCCAATTCATCTCATCAGAGTCATGCATAACCAAGGTACTACCAATTAGCCTTTATTATAATTATTTTAGTACATACTAAACTACCTTGCTGTGCAGATACTATGAGCTGCTAATTTTGAACTTCTGTGGAATAGTTATTATACCATGGAGCCCTCTTGTGGAACAAATTAAATTTTGTCCTGAGATAGGTCCAGAGGTGATGTGCCTAAATAAAATCCACTTTTTAATTTTTATGAATCATTTTCAATGCATCGATATTAAATGGAAAATAAAAGCAGAAGAAAACAAAGGGGGGGGGACCATTTCTTGTTTGGCTACAGTCTTCATCTTTTCAAATCAGTTTTCAAATGATATAATTTACTATTGTGGTCCAAAAAAAAAGTATACATAGACCAGCAACCACCTGTTGGCTGAAAATACTAGAGACATGATAGTACAATTACTTATCAACAATGTTAATTACTGAATCAGCTATTCCAGTGTTATCATAGCAATAACAACAATGGGCCCCTAATCTATCTGATAGTATTGGAGTGTCATATGAGAAAAAGGACAGCAGACTACACCATCTGGTTGTACAGAAGAGGCCATTCCAGCTGACATAGATTGTAATGTGCCCTGGGAAGTTGGTGAGGCCCTCTTAGTTGTGACACCCCCTTCAGCAACTAAGGATGCGGGAGGGAAATATGTGGGAGGGACTTTTCAGTGGTAGCCCCCAGGGATGCAGCAGTCTCCCCTCTGAGATGCACCCTCATTGCCACCTCTTTGTCCTGGCCTTTGGCTGAGGGACAGAACCTCATGCAGGCATGATTGCTGTTTTAGCCACCTGTGGGTATCCAAACAGTGGCCAGAGAGCAAACAGCCCAAAAGAGACATTAAAACTAATCTTATCTTGTTGCTTTTCTGAGAGTCTAGGGGGCCTTGTGGGAATGGAGGGTTTATCCCTCTACCTCCCTGACAGTCCCTTGATGTCACATCCAAGTATTGCGTCGGCGAGTCAGAGGGACCGACTGTGCCCTGCCTGAAGGAAGGCTGGAAACAATCCAAGCTTAAGTAAGCAAGCAACAGAACTCTAAATTAGATTTGAAGCTTATATTCCATATGCATTACTTCCCCCAATATTGTCCATACAGAGGCAGCATAGCTTTTTTAATGTCACCTATCTCCTCTAGAGCAAGGACAAACACCTGAGCTCAGAGTCACACAGAGATGGTGGGTAAAGCAATTAGAAATGATTGTTTGTCCTACTACCAACATACTAATCTGTAGTTCTCCTGCAGGGAAAAGTACTCATTTCCAGTTGCCACCTCTGCTTCTCACCCCAACAGACCTCAGGTACCTACCTGGACAAGGAGGCAACCTTTTTAAAAGCCTATTTCAATGGGCTCAACCTGTCGGAGAGTATGGCTCTGCTTATTTATTGATGATTCTTTGGAACAGTAATTGAATAACTATTGATGTTATCTAACATTTTATTACTAAGCTTTTCTGTACTCGCCTGTGGGAGAAACTCCGGGAAAATCCCTGCACGGGTCATCCACATTGCATGGAGCTGCTTATTCCCCAGACACAGCTCAGTGTGTGCAGGACTTCCCCTGGTGTGCAGATGCAGAGCAGTTCTAACCGTTCTATATCTATGCTCCCTGCCACCAGACGTGGATCCATTTGCACCTTTCCCTGCCAGGAGAGATTCTCACAGAATCTGGGGAGGGGTGATGAATAGTAGTACCCACTTGGCTAGAATTCAGTCTGGCACCGGATTCACAGCTACAGATGGAAAAACCAATTCTGTCCCTGGTAATCCTCTTATTATTGGTTGAGTTATGCTTCATCTGTTACTTGCTTAATTCTGACACTGAGGTAGAAAAGGAACTCTGCAAAACCTACTTGTCAAGACAGCTATTATGACCTTGGGCAAATCTGCACTTCCTGTCCAATCCAGTGGATGGGAAAGATGAGCTTGCCTGGACAATTACTTGCAGTGTGGACGCGTGTCCAGATGCCACCATCTTCTCTCTGGAAGCCAGGCCAGTGCACCAGGGCCAGCACCATCACTAGGACAATGGTAACACCTGCACACCTGCTCAGGCACGGGCACATCACATGTCCCTCCTTGCACCAGAGAAGTGTAGATGGGCTCACCATCTCTGGTAAATGTAAGTGCATGTGTGAAGGATGAAATCATGCTCCACATGTAGTTGCCTTCCAGTGCACCCTGCATGGAAGGAGCTGCTTCTGAGTCAGAACCAGCACCTTCCAGTGCAGAGGCTCCATCTGGGAGCTCACTGGAAGGCAACTACAGAGCCATGCACAAAAAGGCCCCTGGTCTTCTACAACACCTGTGCATTAAACAGTTGTGTACTCTAAAGCACTTTCTGAATGACAGAGCTGAAACCTCTAACTCTGAAGAAGTCCAGGTAGACAGAAAAGGCTCTTCAAAAACCCTCCAGGTCCCCAACATAAACACAGCTAAATATTTAGCAGAAACTTAACTGAGCACAAACTAAAATATTATCAATGCAGTACTGTACAGTAATCAGTTTCCAATATCTCTCTGCATTGTCTGTTGCCTGAGAATGCCCAGAAGCAATGAGCCACTGTGAGAGACAGGATGCTGGACTAGATGTGCTATGTATGGCCCAAATCAATAGGACTCCTCTTATTGTCTTATGCTCCAATGTTTTCTGCAGTACACCAAGGTAGCCAGAAGGTGGCATCGCTTACACCCAAATTGATTCCATGAGGTTTTGGTGTGCAGTTTTGCAAGAATGTAACAATTTAAGAGCGGGAAGGAAAAATCAGTAAAGAACATTTTAGCAATTTGGAACACTACTGAGCAATAGAACAATTATATACATATTACTAAGTGCAACTACATTTACTGCCGCTTATTTCCAGGACTTTTAGGATTTTAGTCCAGAGATCACAGACTTTGGGTTTGTCTTTACATTATACCTAAGTCATGTAAAATTACTAACAATATATCTATTTCCAGGAATTTATCAGCAAACATCTTTTTAATTAATTGACCTATACACTTTAAAAGCCAATAATATGCAAATATGGCCATCAATTGTATAGTATAAAATGAAATCTAGAAAAAATCATTCAGAGGCACAAGAAAGAAATCAATTCCAGATCCATACACTTATATACTTTAAATATAGTAGACCATGGGGAAACAGAAGCAAAAAAATGAGAGCTAAAAACTTCTTTTGAAACCACAGGAAACTCTACTGAGAGCCAGTCACATTTCGTTAATAATTTCTTCAAATTCTTCAAAGGGTAATTGGCTGCCAGTGTAAAATAGTGCAAGTGAAGAGTTAGATAGTGAATTGATATTAGCCGTTGATGTTATAAAACCATAGCAAAGCACAAGCTTCATCCTAATGGCCGCCAAACAGTGTACAGCATGGACACACCCAGACTTTCTCCTGGCCTCACAAGCTCCAAGACTGAGACACAAAAGCCCTTCCCAACTCTACGTTTCTGCTCTGCACAATTACAAAGTGTACAGCTTGCAAAGTCAGCCATTTTCAGCGTGGCGCTTAATTGCACCAAACAGGAAGTGACCCTGAGAAGTTTCCCCTGTCTTTCCAATAGCGGTGTGTGTCAGAGGATGAATTGTAAAGGTCTTGGGCTCACTGTCTGCTTAAGGCATACAAAGACCTGTCTGGACTTGCCTAGCTTTGTTAACGTAAAACAGCTGGTCAATTTGATAGATTGGTAGTATCGTTAATTGGTCACATTGGCTTGTAAAGCACCTGGGAAAGAGATTTCATTTGGATAGGTTAAGCTTTATTTTCCTATGTGATAATTCTGTATAAATGTCTTGGTGTTGGGATAATTCCTTGCCTTTCATGCCAAACTTACCTTGCTCCCTTGCCTTGTATCTTACCTTTGTCTGTTCCTGTGTGGGGGTTTTTCCCCCTGCCTGTATTGCAAGAAGCAGGAACATTAGATAGTTTGTAAGTTGTATGCTTTACCTTTATTTTCATACTTGGACACATTTATCTGTATTATACACTTGTGTGTTTAGCTAGTGCTGACTTGCAACCACAAGAATAAACCTCCTCTTTTGGATGACTCTGCAGCCTCCTTCACTCATTCCACTTTCAAAGTGTCAGGAAAGTGGAACCAACGTGGAACGAAAGCGGAAATCCTGACAGTGTGCACTAATTTTTTTTTTGCATTTGATTCAATTCAAATCAAATGTCAAAACTTTTGATACGATTTGAATGTTTAAAATCTGAATGTCAAAAGATCCGATTTGAATCCGTAACATTCTAATCTATTTATTTCAATGCTAGAATCATATTTAAAGATATATATGTCAACAACATTATACGTATCTGTGCGCATTCCATATGCATCCTGTTTTCATCCCGTATTATAAGCGCAAATATGTATAATATTCAAAATACGTATAATATTCTGCACATTCGAATCATTCAAATGAATGTTTTGGGACATCCAAAATCCATTTGAATGTCTAAATTCGAATGTTATTAAACTGGATTCGAATCTGAATGTCAACATTCATCGGATTCGAATCGGATTTTCAAATTTTTGAATATTCGTACACATCCTTACTTTCCAAATGGAGGTGAGGCCTAAAGAGAAAGAAAGAGGGCAAGAAAGGGAATATTTGCATGTCTGAGGGCAATTTTACCAGAGGGGGCAATGACAGGCAGGGGCTAGACCCTGTGGCCCTTAAAGGATGTCCTTTTTGACCATCTGAATGAAGCTACAGTTAGATGAGTTGTATAAGGCAATCAAGTTGGCCAGCTTCCCACAGAAGGGACAGTCGCCTGCACTATGAATTCTGGTTCTGTCCCACAGCTACCTAGAACTCATCTGCAGCAGGTTAAATGCAAATGCTGCTGTCTGGCAGCGTCCACCTTGCTGCAACGATGGCCACGTACATTCAGCTGCAGTTGCACTGCCACACCTTGGTGCAGTCTTTGCAAAGAGGTCAGTGTGAAGGCTGCATCTGAGGCTGTGATAGGAGTGCCAAGAGTGCTCCTAGTATAGCTGCGGAGCAATTTTTGCTGTTCCACAGCCATCAAACATGGGTTCTGCTGCACACACTAGGAGCTGTTCCAGGATGGAAGCAGCTCTGTGATGTGCAGATGATCCAAGCCAGAGTATTCCCAGCCATCCCAAGGACCGAGTGCAAAACGGCCCAAGATTACCAGCTTCCTAGAACTGCTGCTGGTTACCTTCTGAAGAGTGACATGAATACAAATCAGACCCCAGTCACACCTCATTTTTTATTCATATGAAGGGTCACATGTGTGTTTTCCGTGGACTTTTCTGCGCTGATTGGGACTATCTGCTATGTGGATTATCCCAGGACTGAGTCCATTTCTGCTATAAGAAACAGACCCAGGCAAAGGGCTATAAGGAACGATGTCTGGCCCATGCCAGAGCAAGGAGGACCCCCCCCCATCTGTGTGGCCGCTAACACCCTGTAACCCCATCACTGCCACCACACCAAGTCCCCTTTGCAGGGAAACTTCAGCATGGCGTCAGGGGTCCTCCCCCTCCCTTTCCACTGCCACCTGCTACCTTACTGTCATCACCCCTCCAATGTCACCCCCTTCCACCACTACCCCTGCTGAAGCTTAACTTTTATCAGGCAAGGGGAGGTCCACAGTGGCTTGGTGGGGCAACAACAGTAACATGCTAGGTCTGACCAGGTTATTCCAAGTCAAAAACACCCTGTCTGTCCCTGAGACAGACTATATTTCTAGAGTGTGACTTCATTGCTAACAGGACAACGAGAGGGTTATAAGACCTTGGTTTGAAGCCTCATGTTGATGTTGCTTTCATCTTACTTTTTGTCCTCATCAGACCATGCCCCACTGCCACCTTACTCACAGGACCATCCACTTGGCAACTTCATGGGCATCTGAAACGCAGAAGAGGGAGCTCTGGTGCGTCCACTTCACCTGCCCTAAGTCCTGCTTTCCCCAAAGAAAGAGATCAAAGCATATGGATGGCAGATCCCTTATTCCAGGATATAATCTGGAATACAGCACAGTTCAGACAGTCAGTTCGCCCCCCACTCAACTGGCCACACTGGACACACAGCACATCTTTCCATTTGTTATAAGCCTTTCCCTCCCTGGTGAGACCCCAAGCCACCACTCAGTCCAGCGTGCCCTGTTCCCAGTGAAACTAACTATGAGGTGCAGAGCCCAGAACCTCAGAGGCCAAAGAACTGCATCACAACCCACTTGTGCTCCACCAGCCTAAAGGAAACATGACTGCCACACAATGTGGCCACCTCTTGTTCCCCCTCTTCTCTCATCATGGCCACTTGTGCCATGGCAGCCCTGAAACCTGCTGTAGCCTGCATCAGCATGTGGAAGGCAGGTCCCTATAATCCAGAATAGGGCCTGGATTCTGGATTCTGGAAGAAAGGGATTCTGGAAGAAAGGGCCAGTAACAATTCAGCCTTCAACCCTCTTTTGAGCTACAGTAAGTGCCTAATGGCTCAAGGCCTTCTGCCTGATTATTTTATTTTTCACACAGTGGAGCTGTACTTGGTATGGGTGTGCACAAATGTATTTTTTGCATTCAAATTCAAGTCAAATCGAATATTCAACAATTAAATTTGATTCAAATGTCAAAAATCCAAATATCCAAAAATCTGATTCAAATCTGGATTATTCGAATGCGTGTGTTCTAATGTTTTATTCGTATTTAAAGATACGAATGTCAACAACATTCGTATCCATTGTATGAATTTGCGGGCATCCCATATGCATCCCGTTTTCATCCCGTATTATAAGCACAAATTCATACAATTTTCGTACAAATTCGTATATGATAGATACAAATCTGTGCATTTGTATTATTTGAATATCCATATGGATTTTCAGAAATCCAAAATCCATCCAAATGTGTAAATTCGAATGTTTTAAAATCCAGTTTGAATTTGAATGTTGATATTCATCAGATTCGAATTGGATTTTTGAATTACCGAATATTCAAGCACATCCCCTAGTACTTGGTGTCACCATTTATTGTGGGAATCAAGCAGCACAGACTTGCTAGTGAAAAACAAAAGATTCAGAGTCTGTCTCTGAATCAGTAGATCTCCAAGAATCCCTAACCCAGGGCCTGTTCACATTGGCTTTACTCTGGAATATATCCCAGAATAGGAACAAGAGGCCTATTCACACTTAGGCTGGTAGTCAACAGTTAGTGAACGTGTGGTGAAGAGCATCCGCACTCTGAATAGACTGTTACAGCCTTCAAGCGTGCCCTTCCTCCCCAGAAGCTCACTAATTGATTATTAGGTGTGGAGCACTAAATTGTGCTCTACACCTTTGCCAACGTTGACCAAAAGCTTACCTGAAGCTCTTTTCCAGTTCCCTGCAGTCAGTGGGCAGGGGAGGTGGCATCCATGCAGGCACAATGGTGTTGGCCATGACTGATTGATGACCTCTGGTGTGGCGTCCAGTCATTAAATCATGAGAGAGGCGTTTGATCAGCAACTGAGTAGGGAGCACTGCGCATTCAATCATGGGTACTGACACGATCAGCCACAATGCTTCTCTTTACTCAAACACTCACCTCTACAACGGCGTCTAAACATGTCACGGAACAGCCAATTGCGGCAGCGAGGAGGCAGAACTTCCGGCTTTGGACACGGCAGTGTGGGCTGGTAAACAGGAGGACCATTCGCACTTCTGGCCAGTAATAGATGCTTTGGGCGAGCTTTCCTCGTGACAAGAGCAAATGACAGCTAAGTGCAGAAAGGCCCCTGCTGTCTGCATGCTAGTTCAAGCCACAGCAGGCGCCAGGTGAAGCCCTGCCAGAATCTGCATTAATCTGTGGACAACAAAAGCCTCTCCTGAGATATATTCCAGAATACGGTGAAGTGCAAACAGGCCCCTGCCGTCCTCTCTGCCCTGAGAATACCTTTGCGTCAGGGGCAGATATCTGCCATACAAGAATATGCAATTTTGTACAGCAGCTGTCACAGTTTAATATATATCCTCCCTATACATCTTCTACTCAAATACTCCTTCATTCTCAGGACTTTCCCAACAGAGCCCATTAGGATTACATTATGCAAACAACTTTCAGCCTGGCAGATCCAGAATTAAGACTGTGCTAGTAAATATCAAAGAACTGTGAATGCATAGTAAGTAAATGTGACAGTACAGTGTAGAATCTCTCTGTTTTCTTCAGCTTAAATGCTTTTCAAAAATTGCCATATAAAGGAAACTTTGGATAACGCTTCTGTAACGGAGCCGGTGTGAATTCTTTCAGGTTCTTAATCCAAAGTCAAACAAGAGAATGCAGTTCTATCTCTTTCACTTGTCACCACAAACTATAGAGTGGCATAGAAGTCTAGTAACGAAACATATTATAAGAACAATGTATTCCAGAGTTTTGGAAGGTTTTCTGAAAAATAGATATTTTCTGCACTTACATGTGCATAATCGAATGTAACCATAAACACTGTGTTTTTCATTTTACATTAAAGTTCCTTGTGCATTCTACTTGGAAGTAAGTTGTATTGATTTTAAAGTGTTATAAATTGTAGCCTTAGGCATGTGATCCAGAAAATATATGCACTTTACTTGTGGTAATGATATTTTAAAAGATTTCTGACTTGCTGTATGGAAAATCTTCAGGCTTTTCTGTGTCCCTGGCCACTGAATCTTTACCTAACAAGAAAATGCCAAGCTAAACATATAAAACAGCCTTTAAAACTAGTTTGGATCAGGCCACAGAGAAGAGTCATATATTTTTTCTTAGAATACATGGGAATATTAGGCTGCAAGCAAATCAATAAACTCGACAAATACCCAATTAATGAATAGCAAGTGTTGTGGCTGACAGCTGTAAATGACCTAGAGAATCCTAAAAGGTGTTAACAAAACCAAACACACTTAGAACCCCAAGTATTGTTTGTGGGCATTTTATTATCACAATGATTTTTAATGCGTTGATTAAAAGAAACTATGAAAAGATAAATATTGCAAAATTATCACTGCAGTTTTGGTGAGGAACAAAACTGATTTGTTTTTCTTTCTTCTTTTTACATTTTGGCTTGCAAGTCCTTCAAAACGTTAAGATAGAATTCTATATTGGCCTGTGATCATAGCAATAAACTATACCTGTACTAAGATGGAATTATATAGATACAGACAGAGGAAAATGGCAAAAGTTTGTAAGTTTGTTCCCACGAGATTCTCACATTATTGGTTTAAAGTTTGATTCCTCCCATTTTCTTTAACAGTTTTAGAATATTTTTTAAAAACATTGTAAATTATGCTTTTTGGGATGATAATTCTTTTAAAATGCATTTTATGCATAATTTACCTATTCTACCTACTATTCATACTTAGCAAGCAGTTTCCTCTAATAAAATTCTCTAAAATGTATTAAAGGTATTAGAAAAATATTTTTAAGCAATAAACACATCAGGATATATATCCTTCCCTCATATATGCCTTTCAGAGAACTTTGCTGTAGAGCCGGAAGACATTGAAATTATTGCAGAACTGCCAGACAAATTTCAGAGAATTGTGAATTTCTAAGAGCACCCAAGTTTATGTGCTTTGCTGGTGAACTGGCAAATTAGGAGAATTAAGTGGACCAAACAGAGTGTAGAGTCCAGGACCAAAAATTTCCCCTAACCTTCCTGCCCAATAGCTTCATAGTTCTAGTGTTTGCAACAGCATCAAAAAGCTATAATTTCTTTGGGCAAAGGTTTAGAGTCTAGATGCAGACACTGGACTGGATGAAGACTAATACACTAAATCGCAACATTAAACATTTATAAGTGCTCTGCAGCTGGAGCGGATTTGTGCCATTTGCACACCATAGCCTACTCCAACACCTCACCTGGTGCAGATGGAATGGTCTAGTGGTTAAGTAGCTGGACATTTATCTGGGAATACCAGGTTTGAATCCTCATTCCTCCATGAAGCCAGCTGGGTTACCCTGAGATATTCACAGCTCTCCTCTGAGCTATGACAGCCCCACTTGCCTCAGAGGGTATTCTGTTGTAGGGAGAAGAATAGAAAGCCTTGTCAGCCACTTTGAGTCCACTGAAAAGGATGAGGAAAGTGGGGTCAAAAAGTCAACACTACTACTACTACTACTACTACTACTACTAGGAAGCAGAACCTCCAGATAAACCAGTTCCTAGAGTCGATGAAGCACACTATTTCTGCTCCTGATATTCATCCTAAACATGGGCCAGGTCTCAATGGGCAAGTCTTTATGGGCCATTGGAGATGACTTGAAGGGACATCAAACTCATCACATCTCCACAGCATCCCCTCCCAAAGAGACATGGAGGCCGTGGAGGAGCTTCAATGCTTCTTCAAGATACAAAATGTCCAGTGCACAAGAAGTGACTCTGAGGTCACTTTTTTTGTCCTGAACTGGGCTCTTGCTCTGGGAAAAAACATCATGTTTGCATGCAGGCCTGCTGTATCTGTGCAGGGAGGTTGGGGAGGCAATCCATGCACAGGTGCAGCAGCTTGAACACCATGGCTTTGGTGACAGCGATGCAGCCTTGCTGCTGCTTGCCCAAGTAGCCTGAGACATTGAGGTCAATCTGCTCTAGGGGCAGCCTCCCCTCCAAGTCAGATCCTGCCAGTGAAATGGAGACACATCCATGAACAGGAATATAAGAACAGCCTCGCTCATCTAGTCCAGCATCTGGCTTCATACAGTGGCCCACCAAGCGCCTCTAGGCATCTCAAGCAGAAGACAAAGGCAAAACTGTTGCTGTCTGTTTTTCCGGCAACCCATAGTATCTTCTCCAAGTTCACTGGAAACACAAAACCTCTGAAGGGCTATTTTATCACCAACCAGACCTAAAAGAAGTATGGAAAGGAAAACATGGCTCCTCCATCATTAATAGTTTACAGAATAAAAATAGATGAGATGGGGGCGGGGGGGGGGCATCCAGGCCAATCCACTTGAACAACCAGTTTTTAGTGATACACTCCTGAACTGAATTGGTGACGGGGACACAGAACGTTCAGATCGGTTTGAAATCGATTTTTAGCATGAGTGGAAACGCAGCCTTAGTGCTTTCTCACAACAGCTGCATTCAGTAATGTAACCAAGGATTAGAGGGATTCTTGCATTCCTATTGGGAACGCAAATGGGAAATTTTACCAAACCTTTCTAAGTATTCTGAATATTCAAACAACCATCGTAGATTGAGGGCAGATGGAGTCACTGATTCAGCAGCCTCCTCAGCTTCCGTGATAATAGAAAAATTAGGGACACTGCTGTAAGAAAAGGAAAGGAAAAGCACTGACCCCCTCTAAGTCCATTTCAGAGCTTAAACCAAGGGATTGGTGTTTGTTTATAAAACAGCTTCGGATAGATAACTCGGCTACCTGAAAGAGAATCTGGATGTTGGGTAGATGAGCGATTGGTTAAAGCGTAACCAGAGGCACCCGTGACCATTTCTAACTCAGCAAAAACTCATGTTTTTGTAATGTAAATATAATGTGATGTTCAGCCCTGTTGCGCGCGCCCTACCAGGCAGCATAAAAGGCAGGAAATTAGGAAAGCAGAGGATCTTTGTATATAGAGAACCCCGCTCTTTGTGGGGAAGGTCTCCCAAGAGGTCCCCCTTGGCACCTTCTCCGCGGTCTTCCCCAAAGGGTGGCCTTCCAGAAGTTCTTCCATTGGGGTTGCTGCACAATCCTGGGAGTGGAGTCACCCAAAGCTTAGGAACCGTGGTTCTAAAGCAAAATGAAATAGGCTGGCGCCCACTCCCTGCCCTCTCGTGAGGCGCCTGCAAGCGATCGCACCTTTTCATCCAGGCCTTCCCAACGGGAACGATCGCCACTCTTTGCTCCCTTGTTTTTAGGTGCACTGATTGGTTTAACTCCTTTCACCGAAAGCACTTCGAGTTTGTTTGTTTTCAACACGGCAAGCCTAATATACACACATATTGAGATTTCTCCCGTTTCGGTTGTGAACGGCAACTTCTTCTCTTCGCCTTTCCCGTTGCTCTTCGCTGCGTTCGTGAAATCGCCCACAGAATATTTATTAAAGAGCGGCGGAAGGAGGAACTCATTTGAATCGTAAGGACAGGACTGCTGATTCATCTCCTGCCTCCTCCACCACCACCACCCAAAAACCCTTCAGGTTTGCATGTGAAATTGGGATGCCAGTGGGCACAGGCCCGCAGACTTTCGGATGCGCCAACACCTGCTGCCCCTGGGTCGTCCGCTCTCTCCGTCTTCCAGGGAGACCCTCTCCCCACCGCCCACCTTTCCTATTTCCAGCCCTTTCCACGAACGATGCTCGTTCCCTGCGACGTTCTTCGTTCCTCCGGATTCCGCCGGCGGCGCCCGGCGGTTAACCCCTTCGATCCCCCCGAGCGCGCGTGGCAACCTTTCTCTGGAGAAGGCTGCCGGCCGGAGCTCCCCGCAGGGTCTCCCTACCCGCGGGACCGGGGGGCGTCCGCCTTCCCGGTCTCTGTCGGTTTCTCTGGCCCCGTAGCCGCCTCCCTCGCAGGCAAACCGGATCGTGTCTCCGTCTCTCCTCCCCCCCCCCCCCGGGCTCCCAGCGAAAGCTATTAAAATGCGGCCCAGAACTGCTCTTCCAGTCCTAACACCTTTTGGAGCGGAGAAATCCGCGCTTGGCTCCGACGTCTGGACGCCTTCGCCTAGACGGGGCTTCTGCTCCCGCTACGCCTTCTCCCCGGCCGCGCCAACAGGTTCCCTGCCGTCTTCTGGCTCGACGGGGATGGAGTTTGGGGGTCTTTTTCTCCGCTAGTTCCTCTCGCCGCCCCTTCGGAAGTGCCTTCCCTTGCCCGACGTGTGGGCAGGAGGCAGGAGGGCGAGCGATTCCAAGCGGAGCGAGATTAGATCCCGGGAGGAAGGGCCGCCGTCCCTTCGCCAGACACGTCGAGCAAGGCGGGAGCCCCCGCTGCTTCTAAGGGCCCCTGAGGACTCAAACACCCCTCCTTAAGTCCAGGCGACCGAGCCTAGTGGTTAGAGACGAACCCCAGCTCCATCTTGAGGGACTGCGATTTATCGGGGGGGGGGGTAGGCAGGAAAGGAGAAGCCCCGGTACTCCATTGGAGCCCTCGGTTAAGACGTCTGAATCCCATCTGGCAGGCAAAAGCACTCGGGAAGCACAACTTTTTCTTTTCTTTTTCGCGGTCACCTCTTTGCTTTATTTCTCGGTCTCATGCCAAGAAAGTCTGGGGCTGCACGAATCGAAATGGCCAGGTGGGGCTGGGGGTGGGTCGGAAGAAAGAGAGAACGAGGAAAGCTTGGGGGCTGCGCTTTATCCTCGAATGGGTCGGGGTCTCCAGGTCTCTGCCGGCGGGATCCACGAGCGAATCTCGCCGGTGGGTTAGCAGGCCCGGAGAATCCACCCAGCCGAGCCTTCCTATCGCCGTGCTTTGGATGGGAAGGCGGGCGGTGCCAGCTCGACTGGCAACCCGCGAGGCCTCAGCCCGGCTGGTGCGGGGTCAAAGGGTCGAGGTGCCCGGAAAGCCAAGAGACCCCCCCCCTCCCTTGGACGGAGACGCTCGGGCCGCTGAGACCGTGAGATTTTGGCATTTTTCTTACCATTAACTCCCCAGGGTTCCCCTATTCAGGAAACAATAAATATTATATATATATAATTGCAACAAAAGCTGCTCGGACGATTTCTTTCCTAGCAGGTGAATTTGTAATAGGACTGAATGGGGACTTTCAAAAATCGGGTCTTCAAATGAGGCCTTTTAGAGAGATAAAATATCCAGACGGTGAGAGGTTTAAAAGCGAGTGAAAGCGAAGCGAAGCGAAGGCTAAACTCAGCAAAACGCATTCGTAACCGTGTTTTCTGGACCTTCAGGCACACGGATGGTCAGAAGGCTAATTCAAACGAGGAGGATCCGCCTTCCGGACTTCGCAGGACAAAAGTCCAGAACATCCTAGTCAGGGGCGCTGTGCGCGTGGGAATGAAACGTCTCCCACAGTTGAAGACACGCGTCGAGCATTTGCCCTTTGGCTCTTCAAGGGAGGGGGGGGGATCCCAAAATAAGTTTTGTCCTTTTGCTTAGCACTGATCACAGGTTAATTGTATATAGAGAAAAGAAGAAACAGCGCAAGAGTCAAAAGTTACTTCACGATCCTGAGACCTCGTTTGAGTCACGCGTGTTTCTCCTCTGCAGCTGCACCTTAGTCGCCGTCCACTAATATTCCGAATCTTGGAAGCCAGGGATTTCGGTAGGATGAAGCAATTAGGTCTTCTAACAGGGCCCTGTATTTATAAACCCATTTGTCCAAATCCTGAAACAAGCTCGATTTAAACCATTTTTTTACATATTTGGGTCAAACTGACTTCCAGGAACGGGCCCTGGCCGCGTTTGTTCAAGAAAAAGATCAGCTTCTGCAGGTGGATTTTAGGACGTGAAAATTTTCTTTCCTATTTATTCTGAATTGCAAAAGTCCACGCTGTTTTTCCGCAAATGAAATTCACTGTCAGACACGCTCATCCGTCAAAGTGCCTCTTAGTGGGGCAGAACAGAGAACAGATAACTTAGCACGTGTGACGGAAAGACACGATTTTTTTTTAAAAAGTATTTTCGGTATTAATTTTTTTTTCCCCCGACTGTGTCGTTTGGCGCGATTCGCGGAGAACCGGCCCAAGGAAGGTTTATTTGCCCGTCAAGATGATCTGGCAAAAACGATCAAAGAAAGAAAGAAGGGATCCTAAGGGACCACTTGGAGACCCTCGTGTGCGCCTTTTTAAAAAGCGTCACCGAAGCTGCAAAGCGTAAAAGTCGGAGGGAGCCAAGAGGGTGAACGGGCGGCGGGTCCGGAGTGGTGGAAGCCCTCGATGTAATTAATAGAGACAAAAGGTCTCCTTTAAAGGTCTCTCCGCCCCCCCCCCCGCCCCCCCCCCGATAAGATTGATACGCATCAGGATCGTGTTCTGGCCGGAGATAACCATCAACGCGCAGAAGCGCAACAGAAGCCAGAGAGAGTCCCAGATGCTGCCAAGTCGATCAGAAAGGCGAAGGGAGCCTCTTCCGACCCTCCGGGCCAGGTAGGCGCGGCAGGGCGCTTCTAAGGGCCGTCGGCCTTCGACTTCAGCTCAGAGGATGCCCAGAAGCGATCGGTGGGCCACTGGGTGGGACAGGACGCCGGACTAGACTGGCCCGTGGCCCACTGCAGCAGGGCTGCTCTTATTCCCTCCTCGTGCCCTTGGCGCCTGTTTATGGGACCTTCAGGCGGGAGAACAGGATCCGGAGCGAGCGGCAAAGGGCCCGTTCCGGGACCGCTCGATGTTTCTGCATCTTCGCGTCCCTCTCGCTTCTCCTCCGCTGAGCGCGGCGCCCTCGTCGAGGGTCTGGTTTCATCGCTGCGGGAAGGAGAAGGAGAGCCTGCGCGAAAGGGGCGCGTGGAAAAGCGGGCGCGAGTCCGCCTGCCCACTCGCGAGTTTCTCCCGCGTGGTTTTGGGCAACGTAAAATATAGACCAGGTATATTTTGGTGGGATTCCTCGGGAAAAGAAACGAATAGGAGAGAAGCCTGAGCCTCACTAAACTCCCATCCGAGGGATTTATTTAGTCGTTTGGAGGATAAATCAGCGTGTAAATTTACAGCCGTTTTAAAGCTCCGGGACTTTATAGCAGGACCTTAATTTAATGTTGCTTTTTCGCCCCACCCCCGCCTTTCCCCTCCTCTCCCCTCGACACCCCCCACCCCACCCCACCCCTCCCCTCTCCTCCCCCCCCCCGCGGCCTTCCCAGCACACACTTCCGTGACGTGGATGCAAAGCGGGAGAGCAGAAGGCCAGTCCATTGGCCAACAGCGGTGGCCTCGGAAGAGGACTCGGCCAATCGGAGGGCTCGCTTGGCAGGTGGCTGCGAGGTTATCTGTGCATCTTGTTCGCACGAGCGCCGGGACTCCGACGGGGCCGAGTCAATTGCGCAGCCACGGGGAAACTCTGCTCGGGAAGGAGACGATTGCGGGGAAATAAAATAAATGCGATGAAATAACGAGGGGGGGGGACCGTCCTCCTCTTCGCCCACCCCTCCGATTGTCGAGAGGACTCTCCGTCTGGGGCCGAGAGGGGTTAGAGAAAGGGAGCTTCGCTTGATTCGCGCCACCCAGGCGATGACGTTGCCAGGAGAAGGCTGAGGCTGAGCCGGCCGGCCGGCGTCGTCGTCGTCGATTTATTTCCTAATCGTTCTTTCCTCCCTAGACTCCGCCTTGCGCTTCCTCCCCCTGCAGCCTGAAAACTTCCCGCCCGGAGTTGCTGCGGCTCGCGCTTTTCCCGGGCAGAACCGGCGAGGAGTTGCCGTCGGCGCCTCCCCTGCGTTGGCCCCCTGGGGACCGCCGCCGCGAAACTTTTCTCTCTGTCGCTTCCGCGGAAGTTGCCGAGGAGCCCGCGCCCTGGAGAAGGGGCGGCGGCCGGACGGAGCTCGATTCGTTTCTGGGAAGGACCCCTTCGCCTCTCTCGAGGCGGCCCGGCGGGGAGGGGGGGTTCCCGGCCGGCGCCCTCGCGCCCCTCTCCGCCCTCCGCGCCGCCCCTCGATGCTGCCCAATGTTAGCCGTCGGGCCGATGGAGGCTAACCGCCCGGGCGCCTTCGTGCTGAGCAGCACCCCGCTGGCGGCGCTGCACAACATGGCCGAGATGAAGACGTCGCTCTTCCCCTACGCGCTGCAGAGCCCGGCCGGCTTCAAGGCGCCCGCGCTGGGCGGCCTCAACGCGCAGATCCCGCTGGGGACCCCGCACGGCATCAGCGACATCCTGGGCAGACCCGTCGCCACCGCCGCAGCCGCCGCCGCAGCCGCCGCGGGCAACCTGCTCGGCGGCCTGCCCCGGCTCAACGGGCTGGCCACGGCCGCCGCCGCCGGCGTCTACTTCAACCCGGCCGCCGCCGTGTCGCGCTACCCGAAGCCGCTGGCCGAGCTGCCCGGGCGGCCGCCCATCTTCTGGCCCGGCGTGATGCAGGGCTCGCCCTGGAGGGACCCCCGGCTCGCCTGTCCCGGTAAGGGCCGAGGGAGCCGGCCGAGAGGGAGGGGGAGGCCTCGAATCGGAGGGAACGGCGAGGGGCTGGCGCTCTGCACATGCTCCGGAGCGCCGTTCTCTTCGCGCGTAAAGAAGACGCCGGAGTCGGTTTCTCTGGGGACCGAGATGGGGCCGCCGGGGAGGTTCGGTTCGGTTCACGGTAGCCACGTCAGGACTTCGGCCTCGTCGGGACGGGCCGCTCTTTCTGCCCGGGAAAAGTTGGGAAGGAGGCGGGATAACTTGGGCGCGAACCTCCGAAGCGGCTCTTGCTGTTGGCGTCGGTGCCGTCGGAGGCAGGGGATGCTGGGGCGGGGGGTTAGGTTTGGAAAGAGCAGGGCGCATTTTGGGAGGGGGGAGAGAGAAGGAGACGGATCGGAAGGGAAAGGCAGTTTTTCCCTTAGAAAAAAGCGAGCTTCGTTTAGGTGACTCTTCTTTCGGCGTGTCCGGAGGAGAGGAGGCCGTGGCGGGGCCGACAGACAGGGCGCCGCTGGGCTGACGGCTGGTCCTGGACTTCCCCCGGCTCGCCCAGCCTGCCCGGCTCCGGCTAGCTCCAGAACAAGCGGGAGGCCCGCCCGGTAGTCTTGGGTCTGGCCCTAGAGCCACGACTAAGGGCTATGGGGCGCAGGGTCTTGGTGTCCGGGCCGTGGTCACACCTAAGGTTTAATCCGCTTTCAGAGCGAGAGAGCAGGTCAGCAAAGTGACCGGTGATTTTCTTTCCACGTTGTCTATCCCAAAGATGAATTTTCTGAGTTATTTGGCGCTGAAAGAAAACAGCTTGTCACTTTGCTGGTTTATTCTCTCACTCTGAAAGTGGACTGAAGCTGGATTAAACCTTAAGGGTGACCACAGCCCGGGTGAAGTTGCACAAAGCGCAAACTTCAGGGTCTGCGAACTGGGCTAAGCGCTTGACGGGGACTTTTGTCTCTCTCCCCTCCTTCCCCTCCTCCCTGTTTTCAGCCCAGGCTGGAATGGTTTTGGATAAAGATGGAAAGAAAAAGCATTCGCGGCCCACTTTCTCAGGGCAGCAGATTTTTGCTTTGGAGAAAACCTTTGAGCAAACGAAATATCTGGCCGGACCGGAGAGAGCCCGCCTCGCTTACTCCCTGGGAATGACGGAAAGTCAAGTCAAGGTAAGATACACTTGCCAGATGTTGGGCGTGGGCTGAAAGAACAGGCAGGGCACCCACCCTAGATTTTCCCCGTGGACAGGGTTTGCAGGGTAAATCAGGCAAAGGGCCTACTCGGAAGCAAGTGCCCCTTTCAGTGGGGGTCTAATCCTAGCCATAGGAAAGTAGCTTTAGGATACCTAGAAAAATCCTTTGAACTGAAGGTGGTAACAGTAAGCAAGCCCCGCTGAATTCATTGGCTCACTTTCTGAGTTAACAAGGCTAAATGTATCTTATATCTACATCTGTGGCCCCAAACTATGCTAATTTGAGTGGAATTAACAGCTGGATCCTTGGCCTGCGTGTTTAGAAGGGAACTCCCGCTGAGCGCAATATGAGTGAACACCTAGGAAGAAAGAGAGACCTGGAAATATATCCACAAGTATGTAAAGTGGTTCTAATAGCCACTGCCTCCTGTCCTCCCTGATCTAAATCCAGAAAAAGTGAACATTTATTTTTTAATGTTTTGGCAAGGTGCAAAACTCTAGTGCCTCATTTATAAATAAAGATGATGTGCAGGAACCGTGATAAAGGGAATTAAGGGGAAATACGGTGAATTTAAATATATTTGGTGTTTATCTGTGCTTACAAGATGAATTTCATGGATGTTATAAGGATTTTCTTTCAAGCAGAATTCTTTAGGACTCTGCCAGCTATTTGCAGAGACTAACAACCTGATGACCACATTATTTATGAAGTATTACAAAACAAACTTTCAGTTCATAGAGCCTAAACAAGCACAATTGATTATATTCTAAATTAATGTTAATAGTTTAAGGGCATTACTTGAGGGATGTAAGAACTTTACTTGCTTCTTTTTTTTTTAAGTTCTTCACATTTCTTCTGGATAAACCAGCAGAAGAAGTTAAAATGAGAATAAACATTTAGATATATTGAATTTTGAATCAAAATGCATTTGTCTCTATATAAGAATCTCTGCTGTCTTTTACAGAACTTGTGGATTTTCTTTGGCAGTAGTTAAATTTTATCTACAGATATCTGAGATTTTTGGATTCTGTCATGATAAATTCTGAATTTGGAATAAGGATTTTTTAAATTTGTTTGCGGGGACATTCTGATTATTTAAAAGAAGTTACCCAATTTTAGAAAATTAAAAATGGATCTTGGGATTTAATTTCAGTCTCACTCTTTCCTCAGTGTAAAACATTTATTGTAAGGTAATCTTGGGTGCACCAGGTAGGGAACAGGCTACATTTGGTGGGATTCTTCCTAGAACCTTTGTAGTGATCTGTAACCTTAGAAGTTTAGAGGAAGTTCAGGTTTCATTTAGCTCTTGTCTTATTTTGCAGTGTATATCCATGACAATTAGTTCCCATTTCTGTTGCGATTTCAATTGTTTTAAAGAGTGGGGTGGGTTCGTTGTTTGTTGCCTTCATTTTGTTATAAGTGCCTGGTAAAATAACGTCCCCTGAAGGGAGCTGTTGGAAACCTTATGATTTATGCATCTTCTGTACAATATATCTGGATCTCTGGGGCTGCATGTCAGTGCATATTTACCCCAGAGTAAATTTCACTGGACTCTGTCAGGTTTAATTTATCCTTGGCCCAAGATATTATTCCATCCATCATACTCACCCCTTTCCCTTTTTTCTGACAATAGCTTTGTTTAAAATCACTTGTCAGCTTCTTAACAGCGAGGCTCCAAACCAGAGTCAGTAGGAGTCTTCCATTGGATTATTAGAACCTGGGTATTAAAGAAAAGTTAATACTTCTAAAACACTGTAGGTTGTTTTCTTTTTTAAAGTAAGAGATTCTAATGTAGGACTAGCTAGGGGATTTTATTTGCAAAATTTAGGCAGTAGATCCCAACGTGGAAGTAAGCAGTACGGAGTTAGAAATATGTTACTTCCTAGTGGATGGAGCGAGCGGTTTGACTGAGCATTCTTGCAAATTGTTTGCTCAGAATCATGTCCCATGGATGTCCGTATGCGGGTACATCTGGAGCCTGAATCCAATTACTGGGAAGCTTTACTGAAACCAAAGAAGTTGGGATGAGCAGGATACCCCACGCAGGTGAAAAATAAGTTGTAGCTTATCTACAAGATCTTTGTAATGATGCGACTACTTGAAAGCAGGCTGTTTTGGCTATTGCCATGTTTGTTGCTGACTTTAAGGATAAACTGTGCATACAAAGGAGATATATGTTTTTGTACAGATATGGGAGACGGCATTACGGCTTGAGCTGTGGGATGGGGGGCAAGTGGGGGGGTCAGCTATCTGACAGAAGAGTTTTTGTCTAGGGGGAGGCCATTGATGCGGCTGCAAGTGAGTTGCATGGAAAATTGTTTGTAAGGCAACAGTAGGGGAAAGTGACTAGGATGCAGGAATAACGCTTTGGCAAGGAGGGGGGGGGGCTGGCTAGAATGTGGTAGTTCCGAGTCACAAAGAGGAAAGGGAGACACAAACTCTACACAGTGGTTCCTTCTCTGGGCAAGGGAGGACGCTGCCGTGATGCTCCTGGAAGGCAGGGGGAGCTACTTTGGCCAACAGTGGGGAGCAGTTCTGGCTGCTCTTTGTGGCCCTCCAATTAAAGGGCAATGGAGTTAAGAGTTCTGCACAGTTTAAAACAACGCAGGCTATTACAATCTGACCTGTATCCTCAGTGCCAGAGTCTAAAATGAGAGCTGACTTCTCTAAAATTCAGGAAACTGCTGGGCTTTGCGCACTACCATCTCAAACCGGGAATGTGGAAGAAAGACCTACTAAGCCGTAACTTCTCAGGGCCTGATCAAAGATACTGGGATTTGCGCAAAACGTCCGCAAGCTGCTTCCCTGCTCTAGAAATGGGTGGCACAGCGATTGCTCATGATACGTGCTTCACATCTGTGTGATCGATCATACTGCAGAAAGTGAGACAATAAACGGTGTGCAGAATGGAGGCTTCTCAAAAACCTTTGCAGGAGGTGTGACCAGGTCTCTTTCTGCACTGAGCCTTATTCCAGATTATATCCCGAAATAGGGACCTGCCACCAGCATGTTGAGGCTGATCCCCTGCCTGGGGCCCGTCATAGTCTGCACTAGCCTGTGGATGTAATCTGGAATAAAGGTCAGTGCCAAAAGGGCCCTGGTTGCTTCTGTACATTTAGGCTCACTAATCTGACATGTAGGTCACTGCAAATTTTAATACACCTTCACTATGGTCTTTGCTGGGCATGGGGGGGGAACGGGGTAAAAGTCACGTCCTTGTAGCTGGAACTTGTACTAGGTGTGTGTTGGGGGGGCTACAGCTTGTTGCATGCCCTTTGGGCCACCTCTGTAGCCACTTCCCATGGTTTCTGGAAGCAAAGCATTTCAGGAGTCAACGGGAAACGTTTCTAGAGCACTATCTCAAAGCACAAAAACTGCAAGTCTGTTAAAATACAGAGAAGCCCTGTGAGAAAGTGACTGTGGTGTTGCTGGGGGAGGCGGGGAGAAGCGTGGAAGGCTGCAGTTTAAAAGTAAGGGGTGATTTCTTTCAGGATTGTTTTCATTTTCTGACTGGACAAAAAATGGGTCTCGCTATCTTTAATAGGACTCATCTCATAGTTTGCCTGGTGGCCGAGTCCGTGGACCTATCGTACTTTCCTCCGTGGAGACACCAGAGAGCAAACTCGGGCCCTCAAGGCGCTGCTGAGCTCTGCGTGAGGGACATGGCTTCTGTACATTTTGCTTTCAGGAAGATGATAATAAATGTACAAGTCAGTCAGGCTCAGAAGTCAAATAGGAACTTCAGCCACATTTATCCAGGGTGATCGGAGAGACTAGTGGACCAAGGTCGAATCGCCACGAACTTTCCCTGTGTGGAAGCGGAGTCATTAAGAAACTTCTCAGCGGCCCTTGACAAAGGATAATGGGGGTTGTCGTCTGGAGGGGGGGGGAGTTTCCCGAGTCCTTGACTCTGCTTTTGAGCCCTGTGTGTGCAAACTGCCTGACTTTCTTTCCCCTCCCCCCTCTTTCCTTCCAGGTGTGGTTCCAGAACAGGAGGACCAAGTGGCGGAAGCGGCACGCCGCGGAGATGGCTTCGGCCAAGAAGAAGCACGACTCCGAGACGGAGAAGCTGAAGGAGAGCTCGGAGAACGAGGACGACGACGAGTACAACAAGCCGCTGGACCCCAACTCCGACGACGAGAAGATCACGCGGCTCCTCAAGAAGCACAAAGCCGCCGCCGCCGCTGCGGCCGTCGCCGCCTCTTCCTCGGCGCCCCTGGCCCTGCTCAGCCCTTGCAGCAATGCCTCGGAGCCATCGTGACTGCAGCGGCGGTTCTGGCCTCGCCCGCCCGCCGCCCGTCCGATCACCCCCCGCCCGCCCACCCGCCCCTTCTGTCCTGTCCGGCCAAGCAGGGTAGCCGACGACGCCAGCCACGGCCCGCCAGCAGCAGCAGCAGCAGCAGCGCCGCATTGGGACTGGCCCAGTAGTAGCGTCTTCTTGTACAGCCCGCCACGTAGGGGGAAATGCTGTGTGTATATATATTTTTACAAAATAAGTTATGGAAATGGAGGATCGCCCTGGCTTCCCACTGCTGTACATTAAAAGCACGCACACCCGTGTGGCTCACAAGCGCACACATACACACCCACACACAGAAAGAGGGAAAGAGAAGGGGGAGGGGGACAAAACAAGTTTTCCAACTTTTATGGGGTAACCTTTGCTTTCTGCACCCCTCCCTCCCTCCCTCCCCCCCCCATTTTCTCACATCGGAATTTGGAAATAAGAGGGCTGCTGCCATCTGCCAGCCACCCCCAACATTAGTCCAATTAACTCAAAAGGAACGCAAAGGGACCTTGCAAAGCAGCTGATCTTAAGCAGGCTTCAGTGTAGTTCTGCTTGGGAACGGAACAGACTTGGCTGTTTTGTGACACAGCTAGACGGCCTGCTTCTGGGAGGTAAGGGTTAACTTTGGCTTACCCCTGTTGGGAGTGAGTTATCTGTTATTTGCAGTCCTCAACAGGCTCCCAGTAGGGAGTTAGCCTTCCCGAATTTAGGAGGGTACCGGGACTGCAAACTTAACATATATACTTGATCCACCAAATGCCAGAGAATTTACTTTTGAGTGGACAGCTATGAGGTTGCTCTCTTGGGTCTGACTTAAACACGCTTAGGATTGCGCTATTTACATATCTAGGATCAAAACCTTAGTATTTGGTTTCTGCGTAACTTTGCCCTGCGCTTAATTTAATTATGATCATATCCAGCTTTTCCTCAGAAAGCTGCTGTACTTTCCCTTGCTAACTTCATCCTCTGAACAGCCTAAGAGGGAGTTTGGGCTGCAACCGGGAGGTCAGTTTTTACCTGTGAGGGAGGATCTGATGCTACCTAGGCTATAGAACTCTAGCCATCACATTAGCTCCGCGTGAGAGGCATTCCCATGGGTGCTGGTTTCTGAGTAACCAGGAATAAGATCAGACGGCATCCTTATATTTAGAACTAGCATGTACCTACTTAGAAGAAAGCTGCGCAGAATTCTTCAGGATTGTAGCAGCTTTGGGTGATTCTTCGGCGTCTGATATCTGAGGCTAGCGAGCATACTAGCGACCTCCCTTCCATGTGCAGGTGTGGAAGGGTGGCTCTTGGGACACTTGCCGGTCTGATGTACCAGGCAGTAGAGAATTTACTTTATCGCCCAGGTACACCTTGAATAGATAAGCATCCCACTGAAACCAGAGGAAGCAACTGAGGAGTAAATGAGCTAATGATGGGATGACATTATTTGTACTCAGGTCAGCTGCCTTTTATTATTATTATTATTTTCTAAATCCCCCTTCTCCTAGATAAGTCTCCTGCTCCTAACAATCAAGATTTTGTTACTGTTTTGTATATGGGTTTGCCAATTCCAGCTCAGCTACTTTGTATATAGGAAATTACAGATTTTTTGTGATGTATATTTCTAGTGTAAAAAAAAGAGAGAGAAAAGGGCAGTTTCTTTTTCCTTTTTAAAAATCTGGGTTCAGATGGTTTCACTTATTTTCCCTTCTTTTTTATTTTATTTTCCTTTCCTATCAAAGAGAAAGTAAGGAAGAGTGAACTGCGTCATTTGATTTTCTGATTGCCTTCAGAATTCTTGCAGTTGGAAAGACTTTGTATAAATCAATAAATTATTTAACATGCTCCTCCGTTGGATGTATTCTGCTTCTGGTTGCCGAAGAATGGCAACTTTCTTGCACTTTATTTTGAATTTTCTATACCTGTTCTTAGACTTGTTCAGGTTGGGATGGACTCTTATGTTACTGTTTTGTTCAGGAGGTGGTGGTGGTGAATTATTCTTATATTGCTGGTTTGTTAAGTGATTTTCAGTCTTAATTAGTTTATATGTATTCTAAACAAGCAGGGTTGTATATACTTAAATAAGTGAAGTAAAAATATCAAAACTTGGAAACTTACAGAAACTTGGAACCTGTTTCCAGTCCTGGATTAATTGAATGGACAACATAATATATAGTAGTCACCTTTTGGTAATCTTTGAATAAGAGGCAGTCCTACTTATTTCAATGGTTTACACTTCCAAGTAACCATATAGTGAATTATTTCAATAGCAATAGGACTGCATCTAAATTTTTTGTCATAGATGTATTAAGCATATTTCAGTAGATATAATGGAACCAAGGGAATAGCTGTCACTTGATTGGTCCATTTGATGGTGAACTACAGTCACATGATTAGTCGCATGTTAATCATCCCCTGCTGTGACCAAGAAACTTGGGACCAAAAATATTTCAAGATCGGCAGCCATTTTACTGCCAAAGCCCCTTCAATTTTAACAGCTGTAGGAGAAACAAATTCAGATGCTTGAAAAAGTTTCACACATTTAAATTTCAGATGCATCCCTGGAAGTGCAGCCGTGCAGCAGAAGTAACTTATTGAAATAACAAGAGACACTGCTTCCTTGTGGCAATGTGTACCATGATTTTTCATTCCCAGCGCTTATGTAAAGTTGCATTGCAGAACAGCAGGCAGTATTGTCTTCAGCCTGTGAGGTTCAGCGGATCAGAAATGGCTTGCTCTGAGTCCAGAAGAACACTTTGTTTAGCGTGCCTAATCACAGGCTGGATCACAGGATGAGATGCTCTTTCCAAGACAGAATTTGTCTTTTAGAGAACTGTTCAGCACAGGGGTTTTATTTACTCGGTTTTGTTTTTTAAATATTTTAACTCAGCAATGGTGTGAAGTTCAGAACTCCAGTTTTGGGGCAAAGATGCTATGGAAGTTGCAAACTGCTGATTCCAGCATAGTTTGCAGAAGTCACAAGTGAGCTGAAAACCCTTCTGTCACCCATTACTCTTTCAAGGCATCTGTACTGTAGCTGAGGTTCACAAGCGCTTGCTGTTTTAGCTAGTGTGGATGATCACATGTATCCTGCTCCAATAAATACTGAGGACTCTAGACTTCCAAATCGCTGGAGGTTCCAGGGATGGGAAGTGTCTTGCCTTCTAGGTGTTGTCTGAAATGATCTGCATTGTAAAGTCTAGACTTTAGAAGGCTGTACAGCTTCACTATGTAGAAATTACTAGAGTGAGGTGGATGTCTTCAACTGTTGCATCACATAAATGGAATAGGGAAACTTCCCTGTTAACAGCCCTGGGCTAAAAGCATTTCTCTAATCTTATATTGTATATCCATTCACTATAACAATATTGTGCTTGCTACCTGCAGAGCAGAAGGCTGAAAGATTCAAATGTAAGATAGCAGCCTAGTTTAAGATAATGCATTGTTACTACGTTTTTGTACCTTCCCATAGCTGCAATAATGAAAAACCCTTTCACGGTGCCTTTGGTCTGAACATTCGATACATTATTGTTGGAGCACTTTAAAAGCGAAATTAAGAACAATTAAAAATATAAATGCAAACAACACATAAGCCAGAAGGGCACAAGGAGACAAAACTGACAAACAGAAATAAAACTTGCTTTTACTTGGCAAGAGTGCAACTCTGTATCAGGAAAATTTCTGCTATGCAGCCAAAGGAGCTGGCTTTTCTAGCCACCTGATGTTGCCAGGAAATGCACCTGCACAAAACTTCACTAGGAACTCAATATATGGAGTGATACAGGTAGAGCCAGGCAGGCCTTGAAGTGTCCTGCCCTGCTGTTTAGAATAGCCTATGGTGTGGAGCGCATGAATGTTTCTGCATGTGTGACACTCCCTCCTTCAAAGTGCAGTTGCGTTGGATAGGATCACTTTTCATACAAAAAGTCCAGTTCAATGGGTGAAGAGGGCCCCCCGCAGATCTAGACATGGCCCATGTATGTCTGTGTTTCCATTTCAGCTGGTGGATCAAAGCATCTTTCTTGTGCCTTGTCATTGTCATGTAAGAGACTTCAGTGTCTCCAGTGTATATGATGTGAACCTATCCACCACGTTCACACCTTGCCTTTAAACCTTCTTCAGTCCATCAGGTTTAACTGCTCACATAAGTCCACAAACAGAACTGAAGGCTGAAGGTTTAAAGTGAAGGCATGACCATGGCCATTGAATGGGTTGTTCCTCCCATACTTGCTTCCAGTTGCCTGAAGAGGGCGATGAATGTTCTGGAGGACAACAGAGACCCTAAAAAGGAGAGTGATACCCTAGATGACCTGTGGAGGCACAGTCCATGGAGCAACTGAACTGAGAAACCCTGGGAAGCCACAAGTTTCTCATGCCTGCTTTAAGGCATAATAAATATAGCTTTTTATCTTGGTCCCTGAG
Organism: Aspidoscelis tigris stejnegeri; assembly: GCA_023333525.1. Lineage (NCBI taxonomy): Eukaryota > Metazoa > Chordata > Lepidosauria > Squamata > Teiidae > Aspidoscelis > Aspidoscelis tigris. The sequence goes on along the minus strand of JALMGA010000002.1, from coordinate 79,369,065 downwards.
AACCTAGTTGGCAAAGTTCTTAAAATGGCCACGTCAGGTACATAAATGAAAAACCTGGTGCCTTTCTGCACTTGGCCTTATTCTGGAACCTATCTCGAAAGAGGGACCTGCTATCCACATGCTAGTGCAGACTATGGCAGACCCCAGATGAGGCCTGACATAGTCAGCATTAGCGTATGGACAACGGTGCCCTATCCCAAGATATATTCCAATAAGGTCAAGTGTGAAAAGGGCCTTGGTCTGTTCTATACACACAGTATAGTGTCAGATGCAACTAGTGTTACATGGGCAGTTTGCTGTAAATGTAATGGGAAGGGAATAGTGAAAAAACGTTCCCTCTGTATTTTTTTAATAGAATGCTTTTTAAAGTATCTTGCATTTTAGGACTTGGAACTGTGTTTTGGGGCCTTAGAAGCAGTGGGTTCAATCCTACCTGGAAATCAGGCTTTTGCCCAAGTGAAAACCGCCTTAAGTTAGCTTAGATGTAAAGGCTGGGGAAACTCCTGAGGTCTTCCCTTGGCTTTGGTTACTATTTGACTAGGACAGGAACTGAATAGCAAACTGCTTCACTGTCTATGCCAAGGGAACTGTGGATATCTATTTAGAAATCCACTTGAGGTCATCTTCAGCTCCTTCTCTTTATTTTTTCTTACTGTGATTAAGAAACATGTGGTCCAAAATTCAAAATTTTCCTAATTCTGTTTAATGGGGTGGAAAGTAGAATATTCTCTAGATGCCAGAATGCTGCTGCAACAAAAGATATCACAAAAATTCTTGTGAGAAGACCTGCTGTGAAGGCTTCTGTATCCTTAATGGTTGACTAAGAACATTTCAGCAGTTACAGCATGCAAAGTAGACAACAGCAGCTGAATCTCCTCATATATTTTAAAGACAGGAACCTGGGACCCCTGAAGGGACCCTACTTGTGGCATCCTAACATCCTTTTTTTAAAAAAAGAGTAAAAACAGCAGAGTGCGGTGAGACTTTTAAGTAGACATTATTAAAATTATTCTGTAAAGTCCAACTGATGCCAGAAATAATTTGTCAGAGCTCAGCTGCAAAGTGGGTTTGGGCCTAGTTGTGGGGATATACTTTGTGGGGAGAGGCCTGGAAAATCTGAGTGCTGTAGGTTAGACTCGAAAGTAAAAAAAAGAAGAAAGAGAGAGAGAATGCAAAAATCACAAACCATTCCACTATTACTGCCAGAAAAACTGCAGGGATTATTTCTCTCTGTGTTACCTACTTAAAAGCAGTTCTTGCAATCAATATTAGTGCTTGCAGGAAGCCATTAGAACTCAAGATGACCCCTCTGCCCAGGCTTTTGGGATTCTCGAAAGGATATATTCCTAGATTTTGGGTGTGATTCCACTGGCCATTCAAACCACATCGGAGGGGCACTGAAGTCTTCCTGTCTCCACGGCAACTCCCCCACTGAAGGGGATTGAGGTATGGGGATGGGCTTCAATACTCCTTAGGGATGGGACCTGTTGAGCTCCTCTCTGAGGCTGCTTGGGCCTACAAGGGCAAAGAGGCCAGTGCAATTGGGACACCCCAACTGTTCCCTTCTGTAACTGGGCTTCAGTTCCTTCCAAGGACCCCGATGAATTCTTCCAGCTAAGTAACATGGATCATCCAAAAGAGTACCTTCTCCCATATGATCCTTCCAGGCAGCAGAGATCCTCTAAGGAGGCCCTGGTGATGGTCCCTTCTTCCTCAGATGTATGTGGAGGATTTCTTATAGAGGGGCCATCTCAGTGATGGCCCCCTAGGCTATGGAATGTCCTCCTTCAGGAAGTGCCTCAAGCCTCATCTATGTCTTACGCATGGTCAAAAGTTTTCCTCTTGTCTGGACTTTTACATAAATATCTTTCCCAGGGGAGGGTATTAATGACAGAGTGTGTTTGTGTGTGTTTTCACTGGTATTGTACACCACTTGGGAAATTGTATAAAAGTATTATAAATAAAGAGATGACCAGATTCATGCAGGTGAAAGCCTCATCTGCAAAGGAACCTGAAGTGGAAGATAGCAGCCCATCAAGGGAGGCTGTGTTTACACTTAAGTTTTAATCCAGCTTCAATCCACTTTCAGAGTGAGAGAATGCATCACCAAGTGACAAGCTGTTTTCTTTCAGTGTTAAATAACTAAAAAAAATAAATAAATCACCTTTGGGATAATGTGGAAAGAAAAGTACCGGTCACATTGTTGATGTGTCCTCTCGCTCTGAAGGTGGACTGAAGCTGGATTAAACCTAAAGTGTGAACACAGCCAGAATCTTTTTCCCAGGGTTTGGAAAGTCACCCAGCCAATCGAGGCCAATATCCCATACAGCAGGGACTGGGTGGTGGTGGCGCAGCTGTGCCGAATGTCTTCTTAGGAAAAAAAAAAAGGTTTTGGCAAATCTTTCCTGTGCCTGCCAAGAGAAAGGGAAGGAGGCCCCTGTCCATATAGACACCTGGACGGAACCGGTAAGAACAACTCCCGTCCCGTGTCAGGCTGCAATTGCTGAGACGAACCGGGGCTTCCGGTTGCCACCAAAAATTCCTAGGGATAGGGGATGGTTTGTTTACTATTAAGGGAAGCTTTCTTAAGCAGAGTGGCTGAAAAGGCAGCCCCCAAAACAAATGCCGCCTCCCTCCCTTCTCCTTCCTGGGCAAGGGACGCCCACGTTCAGTAGCTCCGCAACACACTAGCGGGGAACAGCTGCTTCCTTCGTGCAGCTTCAGAGGTCGTGTGAAGGCGCCGCAAGAGACCTGTGGGACTCGCGAGATTGCGGGCACTCGACTCGCCCCCCTCAGAGCTGCTGTTGTATGAGCAATAAGCAAGTTTTCAAGGCAGTATCGAGTTTGAATTCTAGGCTGATCGAGGCCACAGCCTATCCTAAGCTTTCTTTCCCGGCCAGTAGCTGCTAGCGACGCCCAGGCTGGGACTTCTTTGGGGTCCTATTAGGAAAGGCAGCGGAGTCCTAAAATGTTTTGGCGGGATCCAGAAAATAATGCACGCGATCCGACTATCGCCAGGGCTGCTCTGGAGGGTTTTGTTTTGTTGGAAGGGGAGGAGTCATATTCTTTATTCAAACGTTATCCAGTCACATTTCTTAATATTAAATTTTTAAAAAGTTTAAAAATTACCTCAGGGCAGGGTGCTACCAGATCTAGTATTAATCTGCGGGAAACCCAGATTGAAAATCCAGAACTAGTGGCAGCGGCAGAAGTCACAGGGCTTTGCTGCTGGTTTGAGGAGGGCGGGGGGGGGGGGCGAAAGAACACTCAAATTTATTTAAGAAATTTATATCTCACCCTTCACCAAATGGCCTCAGGGCAGGTTACAATAAGAATAAAACATATCAAATGTTATAACATAATCAAAACATATAACCCCCCCTCCCTCCTTCCTAACAGGGCAGCACCCTGAGGAAGTGATTTAAACAGCAAAAGCCTGGGTGAAAAGATACGTTTCCACCGGGCACCAAAAACGACATTGTAGGTTGCCGGTGAACCTCAAGAGGGAGGCTGTTCCAGAGTCTAGGGGCCACCACAGAAAAGGCCCTCCTGCATCTGAATGTCCCTATGCCTTGCACCTTTGAAAGAGAAGGAACTACAAGAAGGCCCTCTCCTTGAGATCTCAGTGCAGGGGCAAGTCTATATGGGAGAAGGCACTCCTTCAGATACCCGAATTTCTATCAGAAATCCACAAGTTTCCAGACATCTGCCACACTGACACACATAAAAAAAGGTGGCTTGAAAGTGGCTTAGATGTGGTAGCATGTGGACACTTAGTATTCCTATTTCACATTTAATTAAAGTGCAATTCCTGGCTTTCAGTGATGATTAGAGGCATTAGTGGAAAGATGCTACCACCTCTAAGTTGCTTTCAAGCCAGTTTTTAAAAAACTGTTCAGATGCAGCAAATGGTTTTGGATTGTGGTCTTGGTATTTAGAGTAGTGTAATCCAAGCAACAAATGTTCAACTCGCCATAGACTGCTACAATCTGGCTGACAGCAACTGTGGTTCTCAACTGAAGGTATTGATTTGATGACAGTCTTCTCTACTGTAGAATTAGATTTCAGTATTACAGTCTTAATTTTAGGAGAAATTTCCAGCCTCAATTCTGTTGATTTCGCCCTTTCCCCCCTGTAGATATAGCAACTGTGCAAACAGGTGTTGGAAACACAGCAAGTTAGTTGAGGTCACTGGGAGTTAAGACCAGCATTTCTGAAGAGGATCATTTGGATGCAGGGAACTAGGTAATTTTAGGGTGAACCATCAGCAAGCCAAGCTTCTGGGTGTTGGATAATATAGCTTCATCACTTAAGCATGATCCATAATTCTACTCCATCCTGTAGATACTGGGCATCAAAAGAAATGTAAGGAACAAAATGTATGGCTTGTTATAATACTTCTCCATAATCAATGAAAGGAGGGTACCGTACTCCACTCCCCCCCAATGGGTGCTCACATTTTGGCTTCTGGGGTTGGGTACTATCAAAATTGTGGACAACTCCTGGTTGACTGCATGGGCGCCAGAAGTGGTTTGCCATTACCTACTGGGGATTAACCTGGCAACCCTCTGCTTTCTAGGCAATTTGTTCTACCAGTGAGCCACAGCCCCTCCAGATCTTGGTTTACAGAGCTGGACAAAAGGATGTTCATTATAAAGCAAGAGTGGGAAACCCAAGCATGGGATGGCCTTCAGTGTTAGCCAAAAGACACATTGTGAGTACAAAGAGGCTTAGAATGTGAAGTAGATGTGCTACATTTCCTCCAGCCACTTGTGCTTAACTAGTAATGAAACCTGGGTGCCTTTCTGCACTTTGCCCTGTGGTTTGTGTGCAGTATGCCCCCAGATGGAGCATCTGTACTTGGAGGGGCCATTTCCAGCTTAGAAATGGTCCCTTCCATGCAGGAGTGTACTGCACACAAACTATTTGTGGAGCATGACTTTGGCTTGACATGTGCACTTATTTCATCCAGCCGTGTCTCCATCTGCATCTCTGTGGTGCACAAAGGGCCACATGATGCACCATGCAAGTGTACTGGTGTGTCATGGGACATGCTGGTGTCACTGCACATGTGCAGTGTGTCACCATTGTCCCAGCACACGCGCAGTAACGTTGTGCACCAAGATGGCAGTGCCAAGACCACATGTCCACACCAGGTAAGTGTCTACTTGCATGGGGATGGCTGGATTGGCAGGTACTAACATTTCAAACTGATGAAGACTGATAACCTGAGTATGATAAGACAAATAACAGTAAAGGCCAAGCCTGTTACTATGGGCTTCAAAACGCTACATTGCTCTCGGCTATGCAAATATCCAGCAAAAATTTTTTTGTCTGTCCTATTTTTTGTGTCATTGATCCTCACTTAAGTAGTCTTGGAGCTCTTTTGTTTTCTTTTGAGAATGTGATGGAAGAGGGAGCTCTGGCTAAGCAACAGAAGGAAAGGTATCATAGGAAGATACTTTGCAAATGTATCTTAGGGACTGATACAGAGCCTGCTTTTTAAAGAGGTTGCTAGTTCTGTTTATTTAAAACATTGATACACTACTTCTGTTTGTTGCTGAATTAGCCAGAGCAAAGAAACTATGTGAGCTCTGATTCAGCAGCCATCCAGCGAAGACACACATGAACCAACCCTAAAGTAATGATCTTCTATATCAGTGATTGAGTTTCAATCTTCAAGACTTCACACACACACCTAAACCTATGTATTTAATTCCTATGGTGAGATTTGTGTTCCTGTAGCATTTCAGTCCAGTCTGCCAATTCAGTCCCTGCTCTATGGAAAACTCTGGTGCAACCTTCTCCAGGTGGAGCGTGCCCCTCGATTGATAGCATTTATTATACAACAGGAGCTGGGCAGCATCTGGTTCGGGAGAGTGCACTCTCAGGCTCTGTACCTGAGGACTGGAGGGTAGCAAATGTAACGCCAATCTTCAAAAAAGGATCCAGGGGTGATCCAGGCAATTACAGACCAGTTAGCTTAACGTTGGTTCCATGTAAAGTGATGGAAACCATCATTAAAGACAAAATTAGGGTGCTTTTCCACCACGCTCCTTTAATCCAGATCTAAGGAATGGGTGCTAGCCTCCCTGCTGTGGAAACACCGGAGCACCCATTTGCAAATCTGGATTGACACACAAGGGGTCTGCCTGTCACCCCAGGTGTTTTGGGGAACAGGGGGTGCAATCTCCGAAGTCCCTCCGAAGTTGCCTTCAGAGGGACTTTGGAGCCTTTGCTAACCTCCAAAGGCAACTTTGGAGATTAGCAAAGGCTCCGAAGAGAAACCCCTTGTGAGAACCTGCATATTAATTAGCTCCTTGTGAGCAGGGATGAGTTAGCCTCATTAATATGCACCTTTTTCCATGCCTGAAGGTAACAGTCCGCTTTGTTCTCCCTTTGTTCTCCAAGGTTTGTCTTACGAGCCTTTGCTAATCTCTGAAGGCAACTTTGAAGCCTAGGTTTTGCCTCCCCCTCGCCTCCTCTAGACTCCATTGCCAAACTAACGTGGAAACAGCCTGACTTTAATCTGGATTTTCTGGCTGAAGACCCCATTGTAGACCCCATTAATAGGGTCTACAGAAAATCCTGATTAAAGGTTGAGATGTACCCATGTGATCCGGATTTCCCAAGGTGCGGTGGAAACAAATGTGTCCCAAATGGGTACCATGGAGTAACAAGACAGGTTCTGTCCTGGATTTGTGACTGGCTTAAGGGCAGGAAGCAGAGAGTAGTAATAAATGGCAAATTCTCAGGGTGGGAAGAGGTAAAAAGTGGGGTCCCTCAAGGCTCTGTGTTGGGACCAATGCTTTTTAATTTATTCATCAATGATCTAGAAGAAGGGGTACATACTAAAATAGCAAAGTTCGCTGACGATACTAAATTATTTAGGGTACTAAAATCTGAAAGAGATTGCCAAGAGCTCCAGAGGGATCTCTTAGCTTTGGGTGAGTGGGCAACCAAGTGGCAAATGTGCTTTAATCTTAACAAGTGCAAAGTAATGCACATCTGGGCCAAGAATCCAAATTATGGCTATAAACTGACGGGGTCTGAGCTTTCTGCAACACACCAGGAAAGGGATCTTGGGGTTTTTGGCAGACAGTTCAATGAAGGTGTCAACCCAGTGTGCGGCAGCAGCGAAAAAAGCTAATTCAATGCTGGGAATAATTAGGAACGGAATAGAAAATAAATCAGCAAGTGTCATTTTACCTCATTTTATCTATGGTGAGGCCACATTTGGAACATTGAGTGCAATTCTGGTCACCACACCTCAAAAAGGATATTGTGGAACTGGAAAAGGTGCAGATATTGTGGAACTGGAAAAGATGCAGAAAAGGGCAACCAGAACGATTAAGGGTCCGGAACACCTCCCTTATGAAACCAGGCTGCAACGTCTAGGCCTCTTCAGTCTGGAGAGACGGCGTTTAAGAGGGGACCTGATTGAAGTATATAAAATTATGCATGGCATAGAAAAGGTGGATAGAGAAAATTTCTTTTCTCTATCGCACAACACTAGAACCAGGGGGCACTCTATGAAGCTGATGGGTAGGAGCGTAAGGTCTGACAGGGGGAAGTATTTCTTCACACAGAGGGTCATCGGCCTATGGAATGTGCTGCCAGAAGAGGTGGTGACAGCTACCAGTCTAGATGGCTTTAAGGTAGGGTTAGACAAATTTATGGATGACAGATGTATCAATGGCTACTAGAACAAATGCCTAAGTGCACCTTTCAGGCTGGGGGGTGGGGGTGGGAACTGGGACGCTTCTAAGGCCATTTGCTGGGATTCTAGAGTATGAATAGGTTTGTCCTTGTCTCCGCTTGAGATGTCCACAAGCATTTAGTGGGCCACTGTGTGCAACAGGATGCTGGACTAGATGGGCTGTGGCCTGATCCAGCAGGGCTTCTCTTATATTCTTATGCTTTTCGAAACGGGATGCAGCAGCATCCATGAGGTATGTATAAGCCTGCAATTAATTTACTATTAATTTCTCCTTTTCCATGTGTTCCTTGGAAAACTGTTAAAGTCATAACACATCAATGTGTTTTGGAGGATTTCTGCATCTGGGAGGGTGGGTATTTCTGAATGTAAAATTTGTGCTGACGTGGTCATCTTTGACAAAACATTTCCAGGTATTTTCCTCAGTTGTTTTGTAGTCCCCTTGGTAAACACCAGAAGGAATCTTGCTTGATGGAATTTTAGGTTACCCACATTTTTTAAAAAAGCATCACACACACGCACACAGAGAGAGAGAGAGAGAGAGAGAAATGAAAGCAGAGAAAGGAGAGCTAATTTTTCTCCAAGCAGATTCTTTATTCTCTACCTTTGGGAACCAGCTTCTTACTCCTTTCTCCAAATCTCATGTCTAAAGTGGAGCACAGGAATACAGTCATGCCTTGTATAATTCTGTGGTTTGGTAGCCAAAAAGTACAGACTGCTGCAAAGATGTATTGTGCAAGTAATTGTCACTAGAGAAAACTGGAGCTAAGGGGAATTGTGGAAACCCAGTCTCCAATTCAAACCAGCAGAACTGTGAAAGAGACTTCCAGTCTACCACAGTAAGTCAACGTGCTGCAGAGGGAAAAAATCTGTTCTACAAGTGTGTCAACTGCAGTTTTAAACTCCTTTGAGATTCTGATATGAATATAGAAATGTTTTAGGGTGTTTTTCCACTGTCACTAGAAGTACCCATTAACAGTGACAGTGGAAAAACACCGTTTAATAAACAAACGTGCTGTCCAGAGGTGGTCCGGCCTACCAGTTTAAGTTCCTGAGAAATCAAATCATACTATCAAGTTTTCATGGTCTATCAATCTTGTAAGGGCAAAACTGTGTTCCACAAAAGATAGAAGTAGTATTATTAATATTCTAGTTGTGAGAGCAAGCTGTTCTAATTTTGCTTCCAGAAGACAGGTATTGCAGCTGCAGGAAAGAAGATCTTCAGTTCAATTGTTCTTAGAAAACAAATGAAATCCTTTTGCTAGCAATGCAGACATACTGAGATGTCCTGAGATATTCCATCAGTCCAGTTCCTGCCCTCCAGGCCTTTTCTCCATTGTTAAATAGCATTCAAAGCTATGGAGAGCCCAAGTGCTTGTGCGTGGCACTTACCTTTGGTCACACGGAGCTCTGGAGCCTGCCAGCCAAGTGTAGGTAAGCATCCCACCACCATTTCCAGAAGCCCAGTAAATGTGGATGTTTCTACTCTGAATGTCGTCTTATGATTGCAAAGCACACTTCCCGAGTTGCTGTAATGAATGTTGCCCCAGATAGTGTAAGCTCCTTTGAGGAAATCCCAGATAAGACTGATCCCTGATGCATCTCCAAAATTAAAACCACTGTCTGTACTTGTATTACACCTTTTAAAGAGTTCAATGGAGTGTGCCTGGGCACCTTTCCACACTGCATCCTAAACTGCAGTAGTTCCAGGCCAGTTGGTAAACTTTTATGGTTCAGCATGAGAAGCTGTTTTTGCACATACCTCTGTTAATCTGGATTTAGAAGATCCGGATCTTTGATATCCGGGCCTTGTTGAATCCAGTCCTTGAAGATCCGCATCTCAGTGAGGGCCCCATGCATTCTCATGGGCCATCTAGCACCCGATGGCAATGGGTGCTAAACAGGACTGCCATGCGGACGCCTTAGCACCCATCCCAAGGTTCTGATTAGGCTCGAGTTGGAAGGTCCACTGGTGGTGCAGCGCGACTGATCCACGTAGTCATTCAGGGGTCACTTCCTGCTACAGTGGACATGGCAGAGAGACACAGCCCTGGCAGATATGGGGACGCACAACCTCTGATCTGGTCTTCACAGTAGAAGACCACCTGAAGACACTGTTAAAGGATCTACTGTTAATCTGGATTTAAGGGTTCAAAGACCCCATTAAATCCAGATTTTGCCAGCACTTGTGGGTACAGCACATTTAGAATGGGTTCCTAATGGGTTCCTTAAGGGGTCCTGTGTGCAGAAGGTATGTAACTGATCTGTACAAATTGCATACCTATTGGGTTCCTAGTGCAAAAACAGCCCAGACCTCCCTACACTATACTTTGTTCTTCTCCATCGCTGTAAATCAAGAACACATGTGCCCTATAATACCTAATCCTTACATGAATATTCCTTCTTTCCATCAGCCCTTAAATGAAAAAGCTTACTATCTTTGGCTTGCTCTTTTCTTAGCGGTAATCTTGTACATGCTGATGGGAGAGTAAATCCATTTCAAAAGTGAAACAATTTTCTTCACAAATACACATCAGAAATCAAGCTGCAACTTTCAAAGCAGCTGCTTTGAAACCTGACTGATAACTGGTTGTAACATGGTGCCAAACAACTGCATGTGTGCCACCTTGGGCTCCATAATCTCAAGAGCCAGGATACAGGCAAGAAAGCATTTAGAAGACTGCATTAAAAAAATTAAATAAAATGAGAATTTCTGTAATCCTTAGCCAAGGCATCTGTAACTAAGGTTGTTTTTCCACTGTCACTAGAAGTACCCATTAAGTACCCATTAATGGGTACAAAAATGCCATTTGTACCCATTAATGGGTACTTAATGGGTACTTTTAGTGACAGTGGAAAAACACCTTAAGACTGCATCCAGATGTTTTTTTTACTTATTCCAATATATATGGATATTCTGGGATAAAACACAGATATCCCAGAATATCCATGCTTTATTTCAGAATATCCAAATATGGAGACGTAAGTAAGTGAGGCCTGGAAGCAGTCTAAGAATCGGGGAATTGTAAAAGTTACGGGAGGGAGAATTTGATTAGGCCTGTCATTAAGGAAGGCATTTTCACCAGCCTTAATACACATTTTATTCACAGCTCTTTGGATTTGTGGCGAAGTTGACACAAAAACAGAGGCTGAATCCCCACAGATTAAGAGAAAAGCAGCTCCAAAGCATCTCAAGAGATTGGGGCATGCAAGATGCTAGCTGCAGTATCCCACCTCTGCTCCACATTGAGTCCACATTTTGAAAGTACAATTTCTGAATTCTAACGTGGATTAAGGCACCAGCATGCAGACGGATGCAGCCAGTGTGTCTCTTTCGTAAGGCAGAGGATCCTTTCGGCTTCAGCGGTGCACCTAACCAGCGGCGTCCGACTTTTTCTTTGAGACAAACGTTTAGGTTAGTTTTAAGTCTCAGGACCGGCAAAGGTGTCCGCCCGATCAGGACGCATTTGAGCATGCGCAAAATGACACCACCACCACCACCCCGCTTTCCAAACGGGCTATGAACGTCTGATTGGGGACCTGGGCGGTGAGGCTTGAAGTCCCGCGCTCTGCGCTTTGACATGTACCTTTGCACCTTCCTTCCTCCCAAAGTCCCCTCCATCTCCAGCAACCAGCCAAGCAAAACACGCATCACACGCAGCGTTTTTTCCCCACCACGATCAGTTTTATTGCTCGAGAACCGGAAGGTTCATTTCGAAGTGAACACGCAACAGACTTTTCTCCCATCCCGCTGCCCTTAGACGAGCCTGGATTGCGTGCGCGTGTGGATAGGGCTGGCGGGGGCGGAGAGAGACGCATCAATGGCAATTGACACCCAACCCAGCGGCCGGAGTTCCTCTGGCTTTTATTTCCTCCCCCCCGCTTCCCCTTCCCCGGCCGGAGAGTAATTTATACCCCCAAATGCCGCTTCCCGATCTCGCCCTCGCCCGGTCCCTGAACTCGGTAGTGTTCTAAATTACATCAATAAAGCTCTCCATTTGTGTTTCATCAACAGATCCGCTAATCGCCCTTTAATGCTCTATTGGGGGGCAGGAGGGGGAAATCAGAGCAGTGCCACGTCGGGAAGGGACGTCTAGAAAGGCCAGAGGTTTAAAGGAAAATCTGGAACACGTACACAGATCATCCTTTCTCTAACTCTCTCCCCCCCCCCCCCCGCTAGTTCACCGCTCAGCAAGGTACAGTCAAATTACAGCCCTGCTATCTAAAATGCTGGGCCTGCTCTGCACTGGCCCCGCCGCCGCGGTCCCCTTGGGCAGGCGAGAAGCTGGTCGGCCCTGGAATCTGCTGCATGTCCTAATGAGCGGCTACGGACGTCAAAGGGGTCTCCCTTAAACAGCATAAACCCACGTATTGGGCGCGCCTGCAGAAGCTGCGCTGCTTCGGAGCGGGATGTCGGACCGCCGCGGGCTCCTGTCCGCACTTGGCTCAGCGCGCCTCCTAGTGGCTGGGCTGCTAATTCTGTAAAATGCATACATGGGCTCCTCGGGGCGCTTTTGATGCGGGCGGCGCGGCCAGCATCCACCCACGCCCTCCAGCGAGCCCCAGGACGCAGCTTCCCGCGCTAACAGGCTGAGCGGTGGTCAAGGGGAAACCTTTCCGTCCGCTTCGAGACAAGCGCGATCTCCTTCATCGGGAAGAAAAACCACTCTGGTCAAGTCAAGACAGAGAAGAAGCGTCTCCTGCCTTGTTGTAAGGGGGTTGGGGGAGTAAGCAGGCGGGCGGAAGGTATTTTAGGAAAGGCTGTTTTGTAGCGGGAAAGACGAACGGTTTATAATTATAAATTATTTCTATATCTGTGTATATATATATATCTATACACACCACATACAAATATATAAATATATACACGAAAAAGCAGCTGCTGTTGTGTGTGATTCAAAACAGAAAAACTCCATGGAACATGGCAGTACAATACAAGTAAATAAGACGAGAAAACGAAGTCTATAAAAACATGATCACCCTCTAACTCTACTTTCTTTCCCATCACCATGTTTTCTTTTAAAAGGAAGGAAACAGTAAATCTTGGCCAACATAGGAGCAACCCAATAGGACTTTTTTTTTATACAAGGCGACTGTACAAAATCTCAACCTGTCTGTAAGGCAGACCAGGATGATGAAATCTGTCTTAAAATATTGAATATTATATATATATATTATATATATATAATGTATGTATATATTATATAATTTCACATTGACAGACTTTTAAAAATAAGAAAGCCCGGTGAAGTCTAAAACACAGAACATGGCGCTTCATTAGAGGGCTTGGCTTTGCTGCTTCTTTTTGTTTTTTGTTTTTGGCAACTAGACTGTGGCACAGCAGATTCATCTCCATATAAAAATAAACATTTCACATTTGTTGTCACAAGAAATATATATGAGAGGGTGAGGTATAAGAGGCTTCTGTCTTTTTTCCCCCATCCATTTTTGGGACGACAGCCCCAACGTGGAAGAAGATAGTGTATGATCTATAGCCTAAAATAATAATTGTAACAACACAATAACAAAAACTATAAGGCGGCACGCAGGACTTGAAGGACGTATAGAGCTGTCACGGTTTAAACTACGGGACGGATGGACTTCGAGGCCTTCGTTGTCTCTTCCTCCTCCTCGTTATAAGGAACTTTCTGGAAAAATCTTCTCGCTTCGGAGGCATCTTTTCCCTGTTGCAGAATTGAGTGGCAGCTGTTGTTGTTTTTTAAAAAGAAGATTAAAAACAAAAGGAAGCAAGCGAAAGAAACCAAAAAGCCCCACAAGTATATGGGGGGCGAGGGGGAGGGAGAGGAAAGAGAGTTGAAAGAACGCGAAAGCAAATTGAGCGGGGAGGAGGGTAAGAAAAAAATCTAATGTGATATTTACCACCAATACATCACTGTACGACACAACACTTGTGCACATTGGCAATAGGTTTACCTGCCCCGGCGGCTATTCGAAAGGACAGGAACACAGGCTGTAGGGTAGAGGGTGGGTGAAAGAAAAAGAAAGATAAAGATTAGAAGGTGGGGCCTTCTCTTCGACCAGCCCCTGTTCAGCCAAGCAGCAAGGCGGTAGATACATATATTGGGGAAATGCCGGGTTACTCAGCAATACACTAGGTTGGTATCTGAAAACTAGGTTGCTGGTTGCCACAAATCATTTCCTGGTCCCTTAAGTCTTCCTTGTGCCTTCTCTGAGCCCTTTTGTACCTAAAAGATCCTTGCCAGTACCAGCAAGAGGGCTTACACCTAGGGTAGGCGACTCTTGAGGGCTTCTGCCCTGCTAAAATGTGTGTAGATATCACCACAAAATGAGACTAGCTTTGACCTTGGAAGTAAGCCTTACTCAGGCTTACTTCAGAGTAGGGAAAGAAAACTCCCAATGTGCGAAGGATTCTATCACTCAACCTAATCTACACCTGTGGGCTTGTAAAGAAGCAGACAAAAGCAACCCAAGGACTGAGCTAGGAAACAACTGAACACTGTTTCAAATGCAAGCTATTTATGTCCATGTAATATTTATACCTTAGGACATTTGAGCTTGCCTCCAGCTGCAATTACCTTGAAGAAAGCCCCACTGAACATAACGGAGCTTGCGTCCCAGTCTGGATTTGCCCTCTCAAAAAGACCTGCACCTTCTTGCACAAGTATTCATCCTTATGCTAAGACACTAGTCTAAAGCAGCACGCAAGCCTTCCCCCTAGGGTAGGGTGGGGATCCTGCCATTAGCATTTCTCCTGCTTTTCAGGTTTTGGGATTGGCAATCCAATCTAAAGAAAAAAAAACTCCAGGCTTCTGTGGCACAGAGGGATTTGGAAGTGAGGTCTGGTCAGTCCCTGGGCACAGACTTGCTTTGAGCAGTCCACACAAGAAGCAGCAGATGGAGTTCTCATTTTCAGGTTTACAAGCCATGGAATCAGCAGGAGGCAACCTGAGTCCTAGGAACACTGACCAGGAACGTCTTAAATGTTTTCATTCAGAAAATGTAAGTCTCAAAAATCAAGCAATCTTTCTTGTCCCAGAACTCTCTCCTGAACTGTAAATATCTAATGCAGGCTCTCTCTGTCTTTTATAAACCTTTCCTCTCTTTGTAAAACCGCCACATTTCATGTTGTGGGATTTTGGCTTCCTTTAAGTCATTCCTCCCAAATTCATTCCTGACTCCTAGCCTGATCCCTATGCGTGTTTACTCAGAAGAAATCCTGTTTTGTACTAAGCGACACAGTTCAACAATAAATGCATCTCCAAGGCGGAAGGTTCTAAGTCACCCCACGGACCAAAATCAGAATATTCCAGATCCTGCACCTCCAGCTTTAGCATCCTCTCCCACCAAAGTCACAAGTCCATTTTGGTCTTAGAATTAAGTAAGGGTTACCTTGTGGTCCCCCATGCAGACATTTGGTCCAATATGGTCATACACCACTTGCTTCTCATCGTTTTCCGACTAGGGAAAAAAAGAAAGCACATTTCTACTCAGTCTGTTCAAAAACTGAATGGAGAAATCACAGGTACTGTGTACATAAATAGTAGAGGGAAAATAACACCAACACATTTATTTACACCTGGGAATCACAATTGCTAAAAGTCAAACCCTGCTGGTAAGGAAATGTATTTTAAGTTGGAACAACATCCGGAGTAGGACTTTAAATTCTATGAATTTATTCAAGGATGGGAAGGACCAGCCTATATCACACAATACTAGAACCAGGGGGCACTCTATGAAGCTGATGGGTAGGAGAGTCAGATTCGACAAAAGGAAGTACTTCTTCACCCAGAGGGTCATTGGCTTATGGACTGTGCTGCCCGAAAAGGTGGTGACAGCTACCAGTCTAGATGGCTTTAAGGTAGAGTTAGACAAATTTATGGATGACAGATCTATCAATGGATACTAGAATGAATGCCTAGGTGCATCTTTCAGGCTGGGGGACAGGGACAGGGGCGCTTCTAAGGCCATTTGCTGGGATTCTAGAGCAGGAATAGGTTTGTCCTTGTCTCTGCTTGAGATGCCCACAAGCATTTGGTGGGCCACTGTGTGCAACGGGATGCTGGATTAGATGGGCTGTGGCCTGATCCAGCAGGGCTTCTCTTACGTTCTTATGCAAAATATGAATGCTTAGTTCATAAAATGCGTCATTCCAGAAATTCTTCAGTAGTAGATTTTGATCCACCTATCAGAGTAAACCCAATAAATTAAATAACATTTAATAGGAATGCATTGTTAACAGAAATCATGGGCCACATTTGCAATCAACATCTTCACTGGGAAACTCTACACCAGATTTGAGTTTCATTACTTTTCAGAGTGTCTTTTAGTCATGTCACAACCTTTATATCCAATTAAAAAATATGTATTTATTTATTTTGTATTTATTTAGAACAACTTTCTACTGCTTCTTCATTGCAGTTATCTCAAAGTAGTGTATAATATGGCTTAAAAGTTAAAATCAGTTAAATGCAGCAAAATATTATAAACTAGGGGGGCATCAAGAAATAGACACTCATTCATGCTATGAATGCCTGGGTCAACAATAATACCCTGCAAAAACTTCATTAGATTTCCTTCATTAAAGTTCCATTTATGGCAGTAAGAAAAGTGTATATAAGCTTAATTCTGATTGGAAACAAAAGACTTCAAAAATCCTGTGTTATGGCTGAATCGTAAATACAGTCAGAAATTCAACATCAAGTGATTGTTTATGGAAAATAATACAAATTCACTGAATACCTGAATTTCTTCTTCTTCTTCAAGGATCAGGATCAGTAGGAATCACAAGCCAACAATTTCCTTCTGTTTACAGCAGTCATAAATTATGTTAGGCTCCATCCACCCGTAGCCCTGATTTGGGATGGGTGGGGCTGTGTTAAATAGGAGCCATGGCAGCAGCTGAATGCTTCTGCATGTAACCTACATATGGAGCCCAGTGAGGGTATGGAAATAGACCTGGATGCTGGGCTATGTGGGTGCAAAATACCAAGTCTTCAGCTGACATGGGGGTGAAATGGCCAAGTAATGGCTATCCCCAACCCAATGTGGCAGTTCTGGTCACATCAGAGTGGTTTTTATGGCATGATTTAACAAACAGATTGCCCTGGCAGCTAGTGGAACAGGAGTCTGTTGTATCTGGAAGAACAACTATACGTCTTCCCCCCACACCAGCTGATTGTATAGATGATAACCTTAAACTTATGACCTAGGGATTAAATGTACCATTTTGTACACACTCACTTGGAAGCAAACCTCAGGAGACTTCAAAGGACTTCAGAGCAGACTAATTTTAGGCCAGTTATAATCATAAGTGTTCTACTGTAGACTGTTTTAAATCAACAGATAATTCAAGTATTTTCTGTTTTGAAAATACTTATCTTTGCAGTTACAAACATTTTTTTTAAAAAAATCCACATTTAAATGTCTTAAATCAAATGGACACCCTTGTACAGTGATTAATGCTTTCAGCTTTAATCTTATTACCAACTCTGGTCTCAGCCCTGTATCTGTTTGTCATCTTACACTGCTCAGTTATGGAAATACTGGTTAGAGAAAAGGAAAGAAATATTCTGTGTTGTCACTTATGGAAACATATCTTACTCTGTCCTGCCTCAGACATCCTGATTCTAAACATAACCTATTTGGGAGTCCTTTTGTTTTGGTGCAGTTGCCTTTCAACCAGGTGTGCTTCAGTCAGAATGAAGTCTGGATTCCCCCTCTTGAAATGGGCACCGGATTTCTAATATTTTCCTTACCCTTACCCTCTGAATTATTTCCACGTGGTTCTATGCTGGCACCCCCCTTTTATCCTCCCCTCTTCAAACAAATAATGAAATTGACACAGCTTTTGCCATAGCATCGACCACTGCTGACCGTCGGCTTTGTTTGTCTAGCATAATGACCCTCCTAAAGCAATCACTTAAGAGAGAAAGAGAGAGAGAGAGAGATGGAGAGAGAGAGACTGACTTGCAATTTCTCAGGCTGGTTAAACTGCAAGATAATTAAATCTGGAACCCACACCCTTCCCTCCAGATCTTTCACTCATACATACATGCACCCAACCACAGCTGCGCTTGCGAATAGTTCTCCATCCTCATTTATTTTAAATGAAAAACAGCCAAGCTTTCCCTCATCTGTAATCAGTCAAGTCTGACTGGGCAAGAACTTTATATATAAACAGATGCATTTGGGACGATCAAGTTAAAACTGAATTATCTTTAATGCAGTAAGGAAACTTAAGGTCATATTTGCTTTCTTATATGTTTCCCTTGGAATTTATATCTGCAAGTATACACACGTATATACCCATACCCACACCCCTAACCTTCTGCATTGTATGCATGAACAATTTCCAATATTTCAAGCTCATAATGCCACTGCCTTCGGAAGTAAAGATACATTCATCAAAAGCGACTTGATAATTTACAAAGGCAGCGTCAAATTGTGGATTTTCGAGTGCATAATCTTTAGACAGATAAACAAATTACAGCAGCACGCGAACAGAAGCACGCTTCACTCAGCTGAGCATTCATTACGCCATGCTCTCAGGCAGCTCTCTGAGTCTCAAGCAGCGGGCAACCTTTGGTGTGTTAGGGCTCAGCAAGCATAAAATAACATGCTGGGGAGGTAACCGACCGTGGCATGATGAATGAGATTGTGCTAAAGCTGTTTACAGCCCCATGTCTGTACAATCTGTAAGGCCTACTGTGTGGAGTTTGGTGTCTTTGGATATCTGCTAATTTGGGCATTAGCTAAAGCCTATACACTATACAAACAAAAGACCCCGTGTTTGCAGAACCTTTGCTGCTCATCACTACTATATTAATGCACAAATACTACATCTTAGAAGTTTTCAGAAGTTCGATATATGTAAAGACTTTAGGTTACAACACTGGCCAGTATATTAAAGTGAAGAATCCTAAACATGTGGCAATACATTATTCGCAGCACACTTTATTTTGCAACTGTTAACTTTGTACATCACCTCAAACAGTTACTATTCATTCCACTTTAGAGAACAGGAATTGAGGCTGAGATATCAAGATATCTAAAGGCATATATTGATTAGATTGGGCACGGGGTGGTGGTGTCTTTAAATCCAAGTACAACTCTATTCAATGAGCCACAAAATTACTTCACGTTAATTTGCTGTTCTATGATATTCAGGCATTTTCTGCATTCTCAGAAACTGTTTGGAGTAATATATAACTTTCTCACTCTTGCAAGAAATAATGGTAAAAGCTATGGTAAACATTTATAGTAAAATCCATGAGTGTGAAAAGAATAAGTCCAAATTTCTCATGATTATACTATATAGCTTAGCTATCATAGCATCTGATGGAATGTCTGCTCCTAGGTATGTTCCTGCTTGCTCTTGGATGCGTGGCTAGCTGGAAACCAAGAAGGAAGAGGAGGCTTTTCTCACCCATTTAAGGGAACCCAAAATGGCTGACAAAGCTTTCTATTCTTCTCCCCACAACAGAACACCCTGTGAAGTAGGTGGGGCTGTGAGAGCTCAAGGTCACCCAACTGACTTTGTGGAGGAGGGTGGAACCAAACCTGGTATTCCCAGATAAAAGTCCAGCTCCCTAACCACTAGACCAAACTGGCAGAGTAGAGGTGGCAGATGTGGGGAATGCAGGTGCTCTCTCCAGGTCCATTGTGCTCAATTGTCCCTCACCTTTCTCTCATTGCCGTGGAGAAGTCAGGTTTGTGGGACAGAGTACCCATCACAAGAACATAGGAGGAACACTGCTGGATCAGGCCACAGCCCATCTAGTCAAATATCCTGCCTTACCCAGTGGCCCACTAATTGCTTTGGGCCCTCTTAAGTTGAAAATGAAGGCAAAACCTAGAATGCCTGCAAATGGCCCTTAGAGGCACCTGCAGGAAGTACCAAGGCATCCATTCTGGTAGCCATTGATATCTAGCAGTTCCACACCTCCCATTGTCCACTAATGCTAAACATACGCTCAGCACAAGTCTGCTCTCTACCTGCAGAACAATTTCCCTAAGCAAGCTCACTTTCAAATGCGACTTTCCTGAGACTTGGCTATATAGCATAGGCAGTACTCAAGGCTATTTCTCATTTAAGTGGAATTGATAGGATCATGCCCTGAGTCTTCAGGCTGACGGGGGGCTGGGTTGTTAATTCTTCCCTCTTCCTTTAGAATGTGATGCTTTTATATATTTATGTACTGTTACTTGCCTTGAGTTTTTGTAAGGAAAGAAAATCAATCAATCTCCTAATAATGACAATAAAATCTTATGCTCAGTAGGGCTGATGAGAGGTGAAGCGTAATAATAAAGACATGAAAGCCAGGGTCATAAGCTACTAGCAGTGGCAGACAGGTGCTCTGGCAATATACAGTTAATACTATAATTACTTCCTATGACACAAACGCTCTAGAATGGGAAGCAAGAGTGGCCTCAAACTCATTCACACATTGCAAACTCTACTAAGGCAGAATGGCAGCAACTGTGCTTTTGTGTCACAGAAGTAACTAAGCAAATGATTTAAGATGTGTGCTTTTTATTATTTAAAATTGGAAAAAGGATGGCATTTAAAATTGACTGTGGTTCTTGTTTTGCATTAAGAACTTCATTAAAGCCACATGCAGGAGATTCTCACTTTTAGAGAACATTAATCATCTTATGTTTGGTTTCTAAACTTCAGAGAAAGTGCGCCCCACTACAAAACCACAGAGATAAAAACTTAAGAGCAGCCCCCTGGATTAAAACACAGCTCATCTAGTCCAGCACCCTGTCTCACACAGTGGTCCACCAATTTCTTTTGGGCATTTCAAGCAGAAGACAAAGGCAAAACCTTCACCTGCTCTCACATCCCTGCAAATGGTCTTTGGGGGTATCCTGTCTGCCTCTCCAACCTGGAGGTAGCATCTCGGTATCCATTCTAGCAGCCATTGATACACCTGTCCTCCATGAATTTCTCTTAATCCTTTCTTAAAGCTATCCAGGCTAGTTTGTGTCATTACCTCATCTGGGACAAAATGGAATACTTTGAACCACATTCTTGCTCATGGGGTCAATAAGAAGGAAGCCTTACAACACCCCAAAAGCAAGAACAATGTGCAGGTTGTACGGTTCCATCCAGATGAAAGCTGTTCTGAAGGAGCACATTTCCTGCCCATCAAATGCTGGGGAAGTGAATGTACATTAGAAGACCCTTATCCTACTTCTCAATTGAGGCAATTTTTGCTTTAAAATGGAGAGGTGTGTAGGTGGCTCTCCTTGAAAGTGCTCCAAACCGAAACCCAATGCCTTGAGTAGAAGGGACCTGGACAAGAAGAGTGGTCATTGACTGTTCCGCTTTGGGTGTTTACATTTTCAGTGATGTTTGCAGGACTCATAGCAAATACATTCACACATGTGTTCCACCTGAATACATGCAATTGAGGGAGAGGAGGAAACCACATCTTCATGTTCTGCTATCCTGCTACATTTTCTATAGTTCCCCCTGTCTCTGTTCTCCAAACAGGATCAAATTGTAACTTGAGAGGGCCATGATCTGGCATTTTTGTTTCACTTGAAATGTTATTTTAATTGGCAACTCATACAGCAGTTTATGGATCAGGTAAGTGTATTTACTCCCTTTGGCCTTAACTGGGTTTTGTACATAGTTTGAGAATGTCTCAGAATGTCTCTTCTGGTCTTTACAGCATAGAAAACATCATGACTAGAGTATCGATACTATGTCTATGTATGATATACCAAAGTAAGAATAAGTAAACTCTAATTAATTAGAACACCCTGAAACCTTATTGATATGGAATAGCCTGGTGTTCAAAACCTTCATATTGTAGTAAGTACTATTTAGTATGCATGTTGAATGGATTTAGATGGGAGACCTAGATAACTGGGGATCCAATAAAAGACCTAAACAATGAAGATATAAAAATAAAACAATATTCCTGATCTGTAGATCATGGATCACTGTCTTCTTTGGAGTATATTTGCTGTGTTTGCATTCCACAGAATAACCTCTTAACCAAATATAATGATTTGAAATAGAAATTGGTAAATAATGCAAGAATGAAGAATCCAGTATTTTAACTATAGAAAATCCCTGCTTCTTCTAGCTGATGACGATTTTGCGTATCAGATTAAAAATAAGTATGTCAAAGGCTTCTAATTTTATATTATTTTAACCTTACTAAGGATGACAGTGGATCAGCAGAACATAAAATTTATACTACTGTATTTTCTGGCGTATAAGACTACTTTTTAACCCAGGAAAATCTTCTCAAAAGTTGGGGGTCGTCTTATACGCCGGGTGTTGTCTTCTTATACGGCGAGTATATCCCAAACTCTATATTTTAACTGGAAAGATGGGGGTTGTCTTATACGCCCATTCGTCTCATATGCCAGAAAATACGGTATTTTAAAAAAGCAATTTATTTGTTATAACCTATCTAGTTTAGAACAGCTGTGGGACAAATATACTGCCACAAATGTATTTTTCATATTACAAAATTTGTGGTTTAGCATGAACTTGATCAATAGAGAGAAAAGGATGAGAAGAAGCTCAAGGGTTTTTTTTTGTTTCTGTATCTCAACAGCAAGAGGAAGGAATACCCTGTGTTCCCTTGAATCATAATAGGGGTATGAGTGAGTTGCGTTATATATGAGTTATATATCTCACATCAGCCTCTCATCATATGGAGGTGAAGGGGTTGTGGATCAAAGTGTGGTCCAGTGAAGTTGTGGTAAGGTTCAAATGACTTGCTCCACTCTGTTCGACTGTGTGGGTTAAACTGCTTCACATAACATCCCTTAGTTTCTTAGACTTTAGAAGAACTTATATCTAGTATTTCATAAATCTGTGCCTGAAATTTTAAATGTATTGTAGCGGATTCTAAGGTCTCCTAGCAGACTAAAGGCATTTTTTTTCATAGACAAGAAACCTGTAGTTTAAACTGAACTCTTACCTTTAGAATCAGCTCTTTGGCAGAATGTGACATAAGGATTCTGTCACACCAGGCTGGACATCTAGTGTTCATGTACTGCATTCCCTGGCTACAGTCTTCACTATATGGGTAGCTAAGGAAGGGGATGGGGGAAGAAGGAGACAAAAGCAAATACACTGTTAGCAACTAAAGCGCTTCCAAGTTTTTGCAAGATAAGCTGTACCAATAGCAGTACTGTTAAACCTGGGCAAAAAGCACCATTCACATCTCTCAGGTCAACTGTGGACAATGGAAGATGAGTCAAGAGTTATGCCCTTCCAACTGTGGCCATGCCCTTCCAAGATATACACTCCCTCAGTGCCTTCTCATTACTGAACTGTGCCAGGAAAAAGAACCATGTAAGCTTTCCCCAGAAATAACACAGTAGTTGATAGCTCATCACTTCTTTCATCTCACATCTCTATGGCACAGGAGCCTTTTGTTGCTCAGTGATACGTTCTCTTGAAGTCAGCCTTCCCAGTCTACACGCCAAGTATAGGCGAAAGACAAACTGGTTGGTACAAAAGAATACATCCAAGGCAGCTCACAGCTCAGCATCAGGCAACATTTCACTTTCTTACCAATACAACAGAATGCAAAGCCCAATATTACCCTATAGTACTTCTTGAGAATGCATTTACGAAAGCACAAATGTATGAAATGTATGGAGAGTAAATAGGAAAACAAGACTGAAGGAAAGAATCAAGAGGAGTGTCATTCTACGAGTGTCTATTAAGTACTATGGACATATAAGGTCAGAAGACCCAAAGATATATTTTGAAATCTATCAATGGGTGTTTTTCCATTGTCACTAGAAGTACCCATTAAGTACCCATTAAAGGGTACAAAAATACCATTACGTACCCATTAATGGGTACTTAATGGGTACTTTTAGTGACAGTGGAAAAACACCCAATGTTTTTTCCTTTTTTCTTTGATGTACAATTTATATAATATATACAGATTGTTTATGAAGGAAAAAAACCCGCACTGCTAAATTACCGTATGGATTTTATTTTGAATACTGCTTTTCTTCCTAGTCTGTCTTATATTCAATTTCAAAACATTTTGGGGGGAAAAAGGGTCCATTCTAAACAAAGTCTGTTTACTGATGCAAACTCCACTACTTAAAAACCAGTTGGTTGCCCTCACCCCACCCCCACCCAATTGCTCAGTTAAAATGCTTATCCACTTCATAAGTTGGGCAACTTGGGTTAATAATCTAGTGTCCACTCTACAGTTTCAAGATGACCATATCTATACAATGCAAGTGTGAGTTATATTTGCATAAAATACCAAAACACACAGATTGTTTGTTTATTTATCCTGCCCTATACCTGTGGCTCTCAGGGCAGGATACAATAAAATCACTGTAGAAACATAAAACAGAATGGCTGCATGGGAAGGAGATGTTGTTCCCTCAGCAAAAGATCAGGGTGAAGAGGTCCATCTTCACCAGTTGTCTGAATGTGAACAGTGAGGGTGCCTGATGCACCTAAGAGGGGCGATTATTTCATAAGCCCAAGACTTTCTCTTGCATGAGGAAAACAAGACAGGCCTTGCCACATTCAATGTAAAGGAAACTGGTAATGGAACATCATTCTCCACCATGCTGTCCCCAAGCACAGTTCTTAAGAGGAGGGTGCAATGCTAACGTATGCCACCCCAACCACCTGGCACGCCCAAATGGCATCAGCCAGAGCCTGGATATTAATCACCCTTCAGAAAACAACAGCAAAGTGACAAACTGTTTTCTTTCCACATTATCCATCCCAGATAATCCACCTTTGGGACTGACTGGTAACTTTAGTGATGTATTCTCTCCCCCTGAAGGTGGACTGTAGATGGACTGAAACACAGGTGTAGCTGGGCCTTTAGTAGGTGTAGCAGGGCCAATCATAACACTACATAACCACACATGCTGTATTTGAAAAATAAGTATGCATCCCTTGTGGTGATGAGAGCCTCAGATTTAGTACATGCACTATCCATCTTATACAAGATTTCTAGTTCACACATTTTTAAATAATATACCACAGTAGACAAGTAAAATTCTGCAACCTAACTGCTGCCCATGGAATTCAGTAGCTAAGCATGTATGTCAGGATTTCTGGTTGAGAACAAGAAGACAATCTAGTAATAATTTGGGACATTATGGCAAGACAGATAGGTAATTCTGAATACCAACAAATGCAATTTGCTCTTCCTTTTGTGATTCTAGTAAAATAGCATGCATTTGACCATTCAGTCATTAGGAATCAAAGTAAACTCAATTTGAAAACACCTTATTTAAGATTTTCAATGCAATAAATATTAAACTGCTTCCTTTTATTGTGGGTTCCCCCCCCCCCCCAGAATGATGGTTTTATTTCTATTTTTAAAATAGCTCAATAGTTTTAGTTATATTTTATAAACTAACTTGGGCTGGGTATACCTTTAAAACCAGCATATACTCAGGAAAAATATTTCTATTTATTAAATTGTGTAGAGACAAACTATGTGAAAAATAGGTGATCTAGAAGATGTATTTTGAGAAACAAAACAAATATGTAAGAAAAGTGTTGCTTGCTGCTGGATCCAAAAAGGAATTATTGAGGCTTTCAAGATGAAGGTTTTAAAATAAGATTTGTGGGACTGAAACAGAAAATGCTTTCATGCTTGAAGAGAAACTTATTTACCACCCTACATTGTGTGATGGTATAAAAAGGAGATGCATTGCTCTCCTCCAAATGGCTTTACAAGCTACACTACCATTAAAAAGATTAGCCATGGCAAACAGCCAACTAAAGTATAGTGAATGTATTGGAACAAACCAGTGAACTCAGTACCTTTTCCACCTCATCAAACCTAACAAGACTCATTTTCAAAACATATTATGAGAATTCAATTTGCTGCTTCACTGCCGTACAGAAGTACAGCGTATTTCTGAGGGTCCATGGAAGCCTTTGATGATGTTATATTCCTGCTAGCAGAAGCTCTTTGTAATTTAAGGGTTGATTTTTACAGGCAACCTATTAGTATAGTTGTTCGTTTAAGTTGTAGAAGAACTGGACATAACAGTCACATTTTGAACTTGGGTCACTATGTTTTCTAGCTTTGCAAGTTAACATAGGCAGTGCTAATAGCTGAAATCAAGCCCCTGGTTGGCTCTTATCTATACCATGCATGGACCCTACAAATGCAGACTGTAATGTCGATTCCACTGCTTGACAGAATAGAGACCACTTAAGCAAAGCAAGAAATAGATGGCAAAGACCTCTGCTGACTGAATCAGTTGTTGTGCCTGCTTAGATTTACTAGGCCTTTCTCCACAGTTTATTTTCCCCATATAAGGTGCAAAATAAATGTAGTTTTCTGAATAAAGGCTGGCTCTAGACTCTAGCTGAATAAGGCGGTAGCAAGTGATATTCCAGAGAAAAGTTCCTCTGGAATTACTGCTTGCTGAATATACATTGTGGGGCTGGTGCTGTCTGAGCACATCTGGGTATTTTGGTGGTGCCAAATATCTGGAAATGCCCTGCACATGTGCAGTGGCCACGGTAACGGGTACGGCTTCACCTACAAGGAGGAGTAGGAGTAGGAATTGGCTTTTCTACCCCACTTTTCTTATCCATTTAAGGGGACCCAAAGTGGCTGACAAAGCTTTCTATTCTTCTTCCCACAACAGAACACCCTGTTAGGTAGGTGGGTCTGTGAGAGCTCAGAAGAACCCAAGGTCACCCAGCTGGCTTCATGGAGGAGGGCAGAATCAAACCCGGTATTCCCAGATAAAAGTCTGGATCTCTAACCATTAGACTAAACTGGCTCACAAGTTAAGTTACAGCTGTGAAAAACCCACCATCAGTTTTTCCCAAAATAGTCTGTAGCATGATTTAGGGGGACTAAAACAGCTATGGTGGACTTGCCACAGATACATGTGGCAATTTCACCATTGAAGACATAATGGCTAGGCATGATCACTGGGGGTTTGCAAACTATTCTAAGAACTGTCTGATCAGTTCTAGGTTTGTTCACAAATGGGTCTAAGCATTTGTGGTTCTGGTTCAGTATAAAACTTAGCAAAATATGTTTGTACAAAGCTCCATGAATCTCTGCTATGATCATGTGGTTTGACTCATGATGTTTCTGTCCTCACTATGCTGAGGACAGCAGAAATCACTTGCGATAGGATGAAATTGGGGGATGATGTGATACATAGAGGAAGAATCCAGTTCTTTCTTCATGCCCTCCCTATGACCCTGCTACAGATTTGCCTTAAATGCTGGCACCCTGACAGCATCACAGTGAGACCAGGAGCCTTTCTGCACCTGGTCATATTCTGGAATATATCTTGGGATAGGGGTCTGTTGTCTGCATGCTAATGCAGGCTATGGTAGGCCTCACTTGGTGTCTGCTATAGCTTCCATGTTCATGTGGACAGTAGACCCCTATTCTGGGATATAAACCAGAATAAAGTTTAGTGCAGAAACGCCCCAGGAGACAACTCTTATGCCGTGTTGGGGTGCTGCCAGCCTGCTGTCCTTGAAATTCCATTGTCATTGCCAGACTACAAGCATTTAGGGAGGCTCCTTTAGTACAGCAACAGATTGAACTTCTGGGAGCTTGTGGGAGCTCCTGGAAATCCACCCCAGTGATGTGTTGAAGGAGCCTATATTAGTCTTGTGGCCCATGTTTTGTAGAAATGCTGGTGATCTTTAGAGAGCTGTCTATTTAAAGAGAGAGGGTGGGTTCCACCAAAGAAAATATGCAGACAGCCTCTGCTTTCCACTATTTTGTCTTAGGAGTACATTAAATCTGTTTGTTCTTGCTTAAAACTGTGGTTTGTTTTTTTGTTTGGAGCAAAACATGTTTCAAAACCAGGCTGGATGTAGCATTAGAGCTCATGATTTTTGGTTTTTGTTTGAGCCAGTGGAGACATAGGAATTATGTGAACTTATGTACAATTTCCAGTGATGTATGAAACCTCCAATAGGTTAAAGAAGTATTATTTTAGAAGAGTCTAGACCACAGCCTTGTCAACAAAGCTCTGCTAGTATCTCTGTGTACATCTCCAATCAGGGTACTAAGACCAGTAGTATTCAGACTGAAGAGCTTGTTTGGCCATATCCACAAAGGCTGTATCAGGATGGCTGCAAAGGATGCCTAGTAATGGCTTCTGAGGTGTGGTAGCCACACACTGCTACTCTCATCAGGTCTGCAGTAGGGATTTACAGGACTATTTGTAACATTCAACATTTAACTGAATTTGGGCACTTGAACAGAATGTTATGATATTTGTATGCTATATTAGAACAAATATGAAAGTTTGTGGGCATTCTTACGAATAGTTTAGACATTCATTAAACTGGGGAAACATTTCGGATACGTATTTATTCATATCAGATATGTACCTATTTATATCAGATGCATATTTGTTGATATCCGATACGTATCTGTTCATATCAGATAAATATCTATTTGTATCAGATATGTATTTGTTCATACCAAATACATATCTATTTGTATCAGATATATATTCATATGTATCTGACACACATCGAGTGTTTGTACAAATACATACCAATAGATTCGTATCAAATAGAATTTTACCACATTCGAATGTGTTCTATTTGTATGAATACAAATGGATCATTTTCCACCTGATGCAATTAAGTACTGGACAGAAATTGACAGACTTCAAAACTATTTCCTGTCCAGAATTTAACTGCACCAGACAGAAGATTTGAGGATGTGACCCTCCCCCCCCCGAAACTCAAAGGATCCGGGAGCACAGAAGATTGGGACTTTCCGCACTTGGCCTTTTAGTTGCCGTGGGGAGAGCTCCAAAATGCAGCATCTGCACATGAAGGAGCCATTTCCGAACCAGATAAGGATCCTTCCATCCCAAAGCTCCCCCCACAGCAACTACATGTGGTGCAGGTTGACCCTACACCAGACGTGAACCGACCTTTACCTGCACTGGAGCTGGTAGGACTTTGGGCAGGCCCATCTGCACCTCTTCTGGGTGCTGGAGGGTCACCCCGTCACTCTGCATGAGGGTGCCAACGTGTCATGGGATGTGCTGCACAAGTAAGTGTGCATGGTACATCACAGTTGCCTTGGTGATGGCAACAGTGCATGTGCACTGCTGAACGAGGGCAGGAAGATAGTGATGCCCGAACACCATCTGCACTGGAGGTGAGTGTCCAGAATGCTTAGTACAAGCATGGGCAGGTTTGAATGTTGCTTCTCACAGACGGGAAGCAAAGTTCAAATTTTCCCTAGCTATGAAGATACTGCCAGATTCTTTTGCTCATCTGGGTCAATTTTTTTAAAAAAATGTCATATGCTATTATCTTTGCAATGATGGTTCAGTTAACAGTCACTGCCTGAAAGACCTGAACCCGCTTTCTAAAGCACCGTCTAGACAATTATGAATTAATCACATCCTAGTCTCTTGATATCATAAGCCAGATGGCAACTATTAAGATGCAACAGCAGCTAGCAATAAAATCATATTTAACCACTGATAAAATGCGCTCACCATTAGCAGGGGAGCTAATAGAGTAATAGAGAGGCCAAATAACATGCCTTTGTGACACTGAAACGTGTAAAAGTTGTCTCAAACAGAAATCACAAATATTTGAAAGTTCATATTTTGTGACTAGCTGTGAACTTTAGCATCCCAGTGCTCTGTCATTAAGTTTTTGAATAATCATAAATCAGTGATATAGAATCTTTGGTGCAATCTATTTTAGTATATAGCTGCATTTAGCATGCACCATTATAATATAATAGCATATTGTAAATGCATTCCATTGGCATATACTGTACAGTATAACATTATAAATGTTATAGCATAAAGAAGTCGCAGCAATTTCCAATCAAAGTGAACTTTGTCAGCAAACTAGGTATAGAATTTTGTTTGCTCAGATTTTGAAGAAAAACCATTTAATTCATTATTAGACATTAAAGATTATCCTTCCTCAAGATACAAACAGAAATGCCTCTCTTATTGATGTGTATTAAGAAGAGTAGGGGTGTGCACAAATGAAATTTTTGACATTTGATTTGAATATCTGAATGTCTGAATTTGTACGAATAGACAAAACCCGAATATATTCAAATGTCAACTGATTTGAAGACATTCGTATCTGTTCAAACGAATATTCCATTTGTATTTGATATGAATGTTGACAACATTAATATGTCTTCGTACACATCCATTCACATTCGGATGCATCCCGTTTTTATGCCATATGCATCCTGTTTTTGTCCCATATGTATCCATACACATACAAACGTCCAAATAATTAATACGAATGATTTGAAACATTCAAATTCGTTCTAATGTTAAAAAAACAAATGTATAGACATTCGATTAGAATCTGAATGTCCAAATTTGGACAAATTCAATCAAATTTTGAATGTTTTGAATATTCTTGCACATCCCTACTCAAAAGCATTTTTGTGATCTATGGCTCTGAGTAAATGCTTGTTGTACAGATGTATGCTGACTAACATTGTTATGCACAGGGTTGCTATTACACAACTGATAAAAAGAGACACCCTTTGTAGCATGATTTTATACAGTAGTTTATTCTTACACAGTTGGTAAAATATGACTTGTTTCATGAGATCTAAAAACAGTAGCAATACTGAAATATGTGGTATTATTTTTACATTGGCATCTTAGGCCTACACAGTTCCTCTAGTCCCCTGATTTTTATTTGATTACTTATTTGAAGAACATAATGGTTTCCAGAATCTAATCTAGAGCACTCTATGAGAAATGACTGCGCTTAGTTTAGATAAATTGGGTGACGCCTCACAGACCCCTAAAAATTTCAAACTCTTAATTTCCAAGGCACTGAAAAAGTTTAAAAAGATAAAATCTAGTGGGTTTTTTTTTTTTTTTTTAGTGTTTCAGTTTGTTTGAACTTGTGTAACCCAGGACACCTTTCTAGTTTGGGTAGCAGCCAAAACTAAAATACATCTAAATCAATGGGAGTTTTGCCACTGACTTTCATGGAAGGTGACTTTTACCCATTTTTAACATTCTCAGGGCAAGGCTGTTGTTTTGTGAGGGGAGGTGGAACTATAATTTTCTTTATGATTTAAGGAACAATGGAACATCTGGGGTTTTGGATTTCAAATTAGCCTATTAGTGTCACAGTCATCAAGTTAGGAGACTTCTAGAAGAATATGGCTTCCAACTGTTCTTGGGAAGATGTCTCTGAGCTGCTTTGTTAAGGTGGCTTGAAGCATGTAGGAAACTTGGTAGAAAGAGGAGAGCAGAAATGGCTTTCCCCTTCTTCTTTCCCTCCTCTTCAGTCTTTCAGCTGAAGGAGGCATTTTCAACCCCCAAAAAAGAAAGGGCACGGAAAGACCCTGGAATACTAGGATGTGTATGAAGGATGCCACCATACCCCAGTCTTAGCTGTTCTTAGGTAGGCACTTTGTCCTTGGGGAATGGTGGCTAGTTGTCACTTTCAATGTTACTCGCAAGGACTCATTCAGAACTCCTTATCCTGTTCTTCTATTAAGGTGATGTCTGCTTCCAGAGGAGGGGTGTGGGGATGCCTTCCAAGAAGAGATATGTGGGAAGCCTATTTTCAAAGATGCACTTCACTGATCCCTTCTAAAAGGAGCCTCATGAAACTTGTTTAGAGAATGAAAAATTGAGAATGTTGGCCTTACATTTCATCAAGGAACTATTCTGTTCTAGTAGGTCTAGGATCCTAGAGTCACTGGGTACACACACACAAAAATCCTAACTGTGCTTTGTGGTAGTTTTTTTAAAATTATTCCCTGGAAGGGATTAAGAGCAAATGTGTGATGGTTTTAGGGGTCAGACTGCAATGGATAGTAAGGTTCCTATGTCCCTTGCAAGCCTGTTTGCTGAAGGCAGGGCTTTCTGTCTAGGCAAAGCCCTTGCAAGCTGAGTTTGCAAGCCTTGTTGCAAGACCTGGGCAGAGGCTGCAAAAAGGGCGGGAAATCCTGTGTGGGTCCGGGTGCAATGATTGGCTACAGGTGTGGTTTGGAGGGAAAAGCTGTCCGGGGATCTGAGAGCTGGAGGGGCTAGAGGAGGAGTTTCCACCAATCAGGCGTGAGGGACAGGAACTTCTATTAGGAGTTTCCAGCAGCATTTTATTTCAGCAGCTTTCCCCAGGAGGTGACAGCCAATCAGGGCCAGAGGGAAAAAGGTATAAAGGAACTCAGAATACAGCAGAGGATGTCTTCGTGCTGTGACTGAAGCTGAAGGGAACAGAAGAGAGCTGAACCTGAGAGAGCTGGACCAGTAGCTGACCATTGGTCTTGTGGCTGAGTGATTTCAGAAGGAGACAATCGTGGAGGATTGTGGCTCTGAGGGAGACTTCACTAGCAACTGACCAGACTGGATGATCAGTCAAGGAAGGACGGGCCGTGCCTTGTGATTATCTAGAGCCACGTTTTGGTACACTGGCTTGGCTTGGGCTGTGGCAGAGCTAGCCAGAGGGGGAGGAACGTGGAGAGGTTTGTCTTTTAAAAAGGAACTATTTTCCTGTAGAGAAAGGGGTAGCT
Organism: Aspidoscelis tigris stejnegeri; assembly: GCA_023333525.1. NCBI lineage: Eukaryota > Metazoa > Chordata > Lepidosauria > Squamata > Teiidae > Aspidoscelis > Aspidoscelis tigris. The sequence continues at coordinate 79,336,857 of JALMGA010000002.1, read as the reverse complement.
CCTAACTTTGAGAGACGTATTGATTTAAACCTACAACTACCTGAACCTTATTTTCTTTCTATTATTGCTTGTGTATATTAATAAAACTGTTTTAGTTTACTGTTCAAACCACTTGCTACCCGTGTTTTGTGTTTAAACTGTAGTATTCACTCGGCCGTTGCACGTAACCAGCATCCTAAAAGGGCCCCGCTACTCCTAGAGAGGGCAGGCACTGACTGGAACGCTGGGGATTGTGACAAAATGCATATCTGCCCGCACCACAAAGTACTGCCCAGCAACTAAAATTCTAATATATCATTTCTACAGTGCTACAATTAATGGGTATAAATAATTAACCTTCATCACGTGATCATTCTATTCATCCTGTAATTTAAATCAGGGAACATGGGGGGGGGGGGGATGTGTGAGACAGGCCCTTTCTGTATTGGGAATTATTCCTGATTATATCTTGGAATAGAGACCTGCCATCTGCAAGTTAGTGCAGACTACAGCAGGCACAAGAGCAAGAGAGAAAGTGAAGGTTTTGCCTTTATCTTCTGCTTGAGAATGTCCAGAAGCAACTGGTAGGCCACTGTGTGAGACAGGATAGTTGGACTAGAGGGCTATGGCCCAATTCACCAGGACTCTTCTTATGTTCTGCTTTTTATTGTTAGCTAAGCACTTTGGAAGCAATACAGTAGTTAAGAATGGCAAAATAGGTGATAATTACATATTTGTAAAGTGACCTAACTTTTTAAACTATGCTTATAAAGATAACAAATAATAAATTTAAAGGCAATAGCACTTTTTAAAATTTAAATAATTCCTACACATTTTTATTAGGTATTTCAATCGTAGAGAAGCACTTGCAGGTTTTCAGTTGTAGAAAACCTCCCAGCACTTGGTGAGGTGTGAATTGCCCCCATAAAGGATGCTATCGTGGAGCCCCAGCAATGGCACCAATGCACCTGTGCACCCATTCTGCCTGGATGACAGAGCATGCAATGCGCCTGTGCCACCCAGCCACATGGGAGCTTGCCAGACTATCCCAGCCTGACAACTAGTATAGAGGACTAGTAGAGGACATGTGACAGGAACTCCTGCACACCTGGAGCCACTTCTGGTAAAGAAGAAGCTCCATGGCATGCATATGCAATGTCTGAGAGTTTTCCCCATCTTTACCTTTTTGCCAAGGATGAGGTAGACAAAAAATGAGTGAGAAAACTGCTCCTATCTTCCTGGTTATAAAACATAACCACTGCTAACTCTTTGATTTCTCTTGGTAATAATATCAACCTCTTTAAATGTTCATAGAAATATCAATACCAGAATCAACACACAGACAATAGTAGTAAGGATTATACCACAATATTCAACTAAACAGAAATAATATAAAGTACAGTTTTGTACATTACAATATGAATAATTTAACCCTGCTTTAGTACAGTGCTGTCAAGCATTAATTGCCAGTGCTAGGTGGATCTTTGTGCATTATACGAAAAAATTTGCTAAGCTGCTTTGCATTAGCTCACCAAATTTTGAATATAGGGTCTGAAAAATATCACCATCTAGTGTTGACAAGTAATCCTTACCAGCGCATCACCAAAGATTTTCAGGGCTCAGTACTGCTTGCCAACATGGACTTGAACCTCTGCCCACATCCCTGTCACTAGTGTAAGGAATGACCCTTGCTCTTTACTCAATAAGCAGTCAGAGGATATATCTATAAATAATCTTTTTTTAAATAAATGGAGAGAAAGTCAGGACTAATGGTTTCAAACAACGTGAATGCATTCAGGTCAGTCCTTTAATGGAATTACTTTGTTTTATTTATATATCAAGGAGGAGGTAGGTTATTATTCAGACAGGTCATGACTCTCTTAAGATGGGTTATTAAAGGAGTATTCTTCTTTTGCTGTTATTATTCTCTATCCCTGATTGGGCATGAAATGTATATTAGACTAGGCATTAGTTTAACTAACTAACATATTAGAATCTCAACGACACAGTAAATTAGGTTATCTTGATGGCAATTACTACATTACTATAGTAAAACAGTTAACTGATGGTCTGAAGGCAGAGAATGTATGAGCTTGCTTTAGTTAAGCCAATTTGAATTTGGTCAGGGTCTGGGTGGATAAAGCCCTGGACTATACATGAATGGTGCTTTCCTTTCATGAGACTGGAAAATTAAAAATCAAATATTATGTTTAAAATTTATGATAATTTTCTATCCATCTTCTACTGTTTAAATCTACTGTAACATCCAGGGTTGAGTACAACACGGCACTCACAACGTCTCAACACGGTAGAGAAAAAGCCCTATGGCAAGCAGAGGTGAATATTATGACCGACATGGTGGGAACAAAGAGAGGATATCATATAAGTTAGCTAAATCTGATCGATTTTGAAATTGGAGGAAAACTGGATAAAAGTGAGATAACAGAAGGAACAACTTTTGTTTTCTGTTAAGTATTCTTAAAAAAAATAAAAAATCTACAATGTTTAATTTAGTGAAAGATACAAAGTGACTTATTCAGGTATTGGTATTAAATTTTAATGTACAAGGAAGGGAGCAGTACAGATGTCTACTGTAGGTCTGAAACATTTGCATCACTCTCTGTATCTTCAGAGACATCCACTCGTGATGTACACCTTGAGTTCCAGAACACGTAGGAATCCCTATATTTATTTATTTACCCTGAAGGCGTGGAGGGGCCCACCCCTGTCTTGAATATTTATGTAAGCCTCGTGAGTGTATGCGTAGGTCTGAGAAAGCTAACACCTTCATCTGTCAGGATCAAAGGGACATATTTTTGCTTTTTAGAGTTTTAAGGTGAGGCTGGGAATGATTTGAGTGGGTGTTGAAAAGTCCTAGTTCAGGAGCATTAGGCAATTTGCAAAGACAGGGGAAGATGAGAGAAGATTTGCAGAACTTCATACCAAACTATTGCATGCTGGTCTATGATAGTTTGGTGATTGTGCCCCAACACATCAAAGGCCAAACCTACGAAATCTGGCATAAAGTGACTTGAAGCAAAAAAGTTTGCAACTCTTTTCTGGCCATGTTTGTGCACTGCTGGACCCTCCCATACCAGGGCACCTGGCCCTCCCTATGGGATGACCTTGATTTATGCTGCTCAGTGTAGCGTAGAAGAAAGAAAAGTAAAATATTATTTTAGGATCCGCTAAGACCAAAACCCTCTGGATGAAATAGAAAACTATCTAAGTATAGGAGACTAATCAAGAACTTATTTTAAGCATACTTTTGTATAATAATCTGCAATTAGCAGATTTGGAAATGATACGTCACAATAAGAAGCTAAGAGAAAACTTGATGGAAAAGCTCACAGCTATGAATGAGATCTGTCTTGTCAGTCTTGCTTAAATGTGTCAAAGCAAAGAAACTGTCAGCAGAGAGAGAGAGGTCTGCTGAAGGAGAGGGGGGAAATTCACAAAGAGAAGATATCTAAGACATGAACATATGTCCAACCAGTAAATTACATGACAGCCTAATGCAATGACAAACAAGAACAGGTCACTTTAAGAGAATGATTAATACATGAGATTACTGTGCATGCACACTTATCTGAAAGCAAACCTTGTAGGTGGGTGTGAACTTCTGGAAAGTCAGCTCCTATCTCTGCCTTACAACAGCATAAAGAATAATTATAATAATTAATGGAGAGAGGTGATAAAGCTAACAATTGCCCACCTGTATCATGGCTAGCCACAATGTGCTTATTTTGTTTTTCACACCTATCACCTTTTCAAAGTGATTACGGTCTACCAAAGACCAATTTCCATCTCATGCTAAGCTTGTTGTTTACTTAATGTCAGCGTGTCAGGCAACTGACAGAAACTACAGTATTCAAAAGAGTTTGACTCTGTCATAGTTACCACAGTAGAAAACAAGAGCGTGTTCAAAATGAATAGGTCCTGATACCTGAGGTATAAAATATTTTTGAAACAGAAGAACAGAGGTTGCCAGAGGGGTGACTTCTAGGTCAGTTCTACCACCAGCATGCCCAAGGTGTTGCTGTCAGTACTTGTGCTGGCAGGGATAAAGTATTGGATGTTGCTAGTATATACATTTTCCATCTTTGGTGCCACTTTATGTCAACTTTTAGGGCCTTTTTGCACAGGGCCGTACTCTGGATTATATCCAGAAATAGGGGGTCTGCTATCCATATGCTTGTGCAGACCAGCTTTGAATACCTTCAGATTATGAAACATTCAGATATTTGTAATTCATTAGAATTAAATCCTATTGACTTCAATGGGACATATTGCCAGATAATTATTTACAGAATTCTAGAAGAGGTTCTGTTGACTTCAGCAGTAAACAGTTGAGCATAGGACCCTTGAAAGTACTTAAATTTCACTGTATCTTCCTTAAAGCAGCATGTATGCTTGAAGACTATAAAGGTCTCTATTAAATCCTCAAAATAAAACACACACTCAAACACACACCCACAGTGTCCAGACATGTTCTATACTGTGAAGGGAATGTGCACTTCTGATCATCCTGTCAGAAGGCAATCAATCTTTTGTCATCACGCTGCAATATATGTCTATTACTGCTCATTTACCTTAGTGCGGAGAAAGAACTCTCACTGCGCAGTATCTAGTTAGATTGTATTATCATGTAAATGCAGATGGAAGGATGGGAAGGATGAATGAGACGATGCTAAACCCAGAAGTGTAGCTTGAAATCTGATTGGCTCTCTGAAGCCATGTGACAGTGTGTGTTACCTAAATTCTTCTCACTCTGATGGCTCCTTAAACAGGAAACTATGGAGGTGATTTTTAGTGGGGATGATCGACTTTCCTTTTGCAGTCAGTATACAGAAATTTATTGTTAAATTATGAATTTAAATGGCTCTGTCTAGAGGGAATCACACATATTTGTAATTCATTAGAATTAAATCCTATTGACTTCAATGGGACATATTGCCAGATAATTATTTACAGAATTCTAGAAGAGGTTCTGTTGACTTCAGCAGTAAGTCAGCTCCGACACAGGATATAATCCACCTAGAAGCTGCCTTGAGTCTTCAAAATTACAACTGTTTTTGAGGAATCTGCGGTTTCTGTGGATTAAAGGTCTCAAAATGCAGAATATCTGTATTCAAATCAAATGAGCTCTAGCTGTGGTTCTTAGGATTATACCGCTTTATTTTGCAAAAATGGGAAGGGCAAGCAGGTTTTTTTGGGAGGGAATCATACTTTTAGGGATGTTCTCCCCCATTTCCTTTGATCCAATGACAAGTATTGATTTCTTCTGTCATTGCTCCTCTTCGCCATTATGTGCTAAGGCAATCTAGCGCAAAATGACCATTGTAATAAGAAAGAAAGGTAAACTGGGCTGATTTACAAGAGAGGTTTACAGTAACTCAGGCACAATGTAACATGGGGAGAAGTTGTGCTATAGCGCATACAAGATATAGGGGGTGGAGGTGGGAACAAGTGATGAATGAAAATTGCTGCCAAATGACTTCATGATCTGATGCGGCTGCAGGTTTATATAGAAGGTATTTCCCACTCCAATAAAGTCACGGTATAATGTACAGACCAGTGTCAAATTCCTGGCTGCAGGGGGAGGGGGGTTTGGTGAGTGAGGAAAGAAAGCAGGGAGTTTCTCCCATGCCAAGCATGGACTAATACAAGTGGGAATGATCAAGCCCATCTTGAATCCATGTTATACCGTAAGGCGACAGGTGGGAATGATCTGAAATCATAGCGCTCATTTGCGCTGGATTCGGAATATCCTGGCTATGTCAGAACCTGGCCTATTACTCTAAAACAGGAGTTCCAAACAGACTCTTCTAAGAAAATAAAACTGTGTTCAAAAGACTGATATTTTTTAATCAGATAAAATTAAGGATAATCAGTGTTTTAAAGGGATGATTGCAATACAATCCTCCTTTTCTTTGCACAAAATGTAAGGCATTTTTCTTCTGTTTTTGTTTTAAAAACAGGTCCTAATGTATTTATTGTCTCCTGTACCTGAACAAGTCATCCTGACTCTTTTTGTCAGTCCATTCACACTTAATCACCGCAAAGCCACGGCTCCCTGGCTCCAGGACCAGCACTAACATGGGAAAGCCAAATTCATCACAAGGGCACACAGTGTTCAAAGCTGTCACGAATAACCTGACTAATGGCTTCTTGAGTGTAAGTGATATGAATTTACAGCTGGCATTACATTCTTTAAGCCTAAACCCAAGGCTGGGAGAAGGCAACTTTCTTCAGGACATGTTTTAAGCTTTCAGGACACTGGCATGCCACTTTTTTGAATGGTTCAGATAAAAATCATCTGACATGAGATAATTGTTTGGAATTCTTTGACAATGAAAAAAAAAATCACACTTTGACATGGCCCAAGAGGGTACAATTTTCAAGCTGCCCAGGGTAGAGAAGTATCTTGTCCTGATATATCACTGAGCAACACGAAGACCTTGTTTTTTGTTTTCAGCAAATCATAATTCAATGTGAACCAGTTTGGTCTAGTGGTTAGGGAGCTAGTCTCTTATCTGAGAACACCGGGTTTGATTCTGCACACCCCCATAAAAGCCAGCAGGGTGACCTTTGGCTAGTCACAGCTCTCTTCTGACCGCTTACAACCCCACCTACATCACAGGGTGTTCTCTTGTGGGGAGAAGAACAAAAAGCTCTGTCAGCTGCTTTGAATCCCTTTAAACAGGAGAGAAAGTAGGGTAGAAAAGGCAACTCTCTTCTTCCAAGGTTCAGACCCGTTCCCAAGGCTAGGAAAGGGCATATGGGTACCCCTTTTGCAGGCTTGCATGTGATAAGAGAGGTCCCATCCTCTGTACATAAACTGGGTGAGGGTATCCAAAATGGCTTCTGCTAGAATACTTTTTAAACATATAATATTCTGATTCTTCAGCAGATATTTCTGAACTGTGAAAAAACAGAGAGGCTAGAGAGAGGCTATTCTCCCTTTCAGTTTCCCTCTGTAAAATGCAGGTTCTTGGTTTATCTTCCCCTGCTGTGTGAGCCTTGCAACAATATATCACTTGAGGCTATCTCTCCTAATTGCAAGAATTTCCTTGCTACAGTTGTATCTTTTGAGGCTGGCTGGTGCTCTTTTTGCTCTTGCAATTGTGTTCACAGCAGGCATGGCGAGGGAAGAGGAGAGGTCTTCGCAGCTGTGAAATGCCACCCACATTTGGCAGGGATTGCCAAATGGTCAAAATAGATCTCCACCCAAAATAGTTCAGTAGCATTTCCAAAGGCAATCATCATCATCAACATCATCTTGAAAAAGATTAAAAATCTTGAAAAGTAAACTGAATGGCGGTAACACCATTAAGGCCATAAACACCTGGGCCATACCAGTCATTAGATACACTGCAGGAATTGTGAACTGGACTCAGCAGGAGCTGGACAACTTAGACAGAAAAACCAGAAAACCGATGACAATCCACCATGCACTACATCCTCGTAGTGATGTCGACAGGCTGTACTTGCCCAGGAAAGCAGGCGGTAGAGGACTTTTGCAAGTGAAACAAACAGTGGAAGAAGAGAAGGATGCATTAGCAGATTATGTGGCAGAAAGCAAAGAATCAGCTTTGATTGAAGTCAACAACCACAAGCTTCTCAAAGTGCAGGAAACCAAGAACCAGTACCAGAAAACTGCAATTCAACACCGAACTGACAGCTGGCACAATAAAACACTGCATGGACAGTTCCTGGAGAACATCAAGGGCAAAGTGGACCTGGTCTTGGCTTACAAATGGAACAATGAAAAAGGAAACAGAAGGACTGATTCTTGCTGTACAAGAACAAGCAATAAGAACAAATGCCATCAAAGCCAGAATTGAAAAATCAGGAGAAGATCCAAAGTGCCGACTCTGCAAAGAAGTGGATGAAACAATCGATCATATACTCAGCTGCTGCAAGAAGATCGCACAAACTGATTACAAGCAGAGACACAATGCTGTAGCACAAATGATCCACTGGAACTTGTGCCAAAAGTATCATCTGCCAGTGGCAAAGAACCGGTGGGATCACAAGCCAGAAAAAGTTGTTTGAAAATGAACAGGCAAAATTAATTTGGGACTTCAGGCTTCAAACTTACCGAAAATTGGAGCATAACACTCCTGATATTACAAATGTTGAGAAGAGAAGGTGTGGATCATTGACATTGCTATTCCAGGTGACAGCAGAATTGAGGAGAAACAGTTGGAGAAGCTCACTAGATACGAAGACCTGAGAATTGAACTGCTGTTTTTACATAAAAATAATGTGGGTTGGGCTCCAAAAGGGTACATTTTTCAGAGTTATATCCTTTTATTAATTTTCCAGAATTTTAAAAAGAAAAACAGCAAGGAACAGTTAATACAAAGTTCTTATATTCATATCCATCTTCTTTCATTTCCTTGTGACTTCCGATTGTCTGATCAAATATCTTCTTGTCTCCTCTTTTCCTTTCTACCCCCCTAAATCCTAAATATTTAAGCAGCTAACCTCTCAGTCTCCTGAACTTACATTTTTTAAACAACATCTAGAAAGCCAATTCTATCACTCTGTCTGTGCTGCTCCACTCATACTAAATAACAAACGTAAAAAAGGAAAAGGAAAGAAGGGCAAATGCCAACAGCAAAAAAACCTTAAGATATTTTATAGCACTTTAAAGTACTACCCTTATATAATCTAAAATTGCCTATACCAACACCAGTACATTTCTATTACTATTATTACTAATTATTACTATTTTTCTTATTACAGAAGTATGTGTCCAAAACGTTTTTCTAATTAGATAAATTAGGGTACTGAGTTTTTGTGAGGACTTTTTTTCTGCGGATTTTTGCAGGATAGTTCTCATAAAGTCTAGGAATAAAACAATAAATGGGATCTCCTGATTCCAAAAACAGATTCAATTTGAACTTGTATGGGAATGCACCCTCTCTGTATATTCTCAGAGAGAGAGAGGGATAGAGAAAGACAGAGAGAGAGGAGCATTGATGGCATGATAGGGATAAATCAATAGACTGCAAGCAGTAAAAGACTACTGAGGTTGACAAAGGACAGTCAGACCTCAATTAATATGGTTTTTGTCAGTACAGCTTTATTTCTGCACTTTGGACAAACTGTGGCCAACCTCCATTTACATGCTACCATGATTCACTATAATGTGTACTGTAGTGCTGTGTCCAGTTCACGCCAAATATTTACATTGTATGCAGATTTCTTTTGGAAAATCAATTTTTTATATGTCCTTCTAAGGATTAGCATGTTGTTGTGTAGATCTTTATTTGGACTTCGTATGGCTCGTTTCATGCTCTTTCTTAGAGCATTCCTCATTCTCTTGCACTCCTGATCAAACCAAGGATTTGATCTGTCAGTGGGGCCTTCTCTCGTATTATTTGGAGTATATGTGAGCAGGCCTTTAAGGTCGGTGCACAGGGCAGTAAAAGCTTGAATAGCCTGTCCTGGGTTAGATGTAGTTGCTTTTATATCTTGACTGCATGCAACTGCTGAAGGACTGCACAGGTATTCTTCAATTGCAGTTAAGTTGACTTCCTGCCATTACAGTCTCTTGTATTGTATTATAGACACAGAGTGTGTAAATTTTGTTTCTGTACAATTTATAGGTTGCAAGTCAGAATAACAGTAGATATCTGCCCTCGGATTGACTGTGACCTCAGAGAAGAGCTCAGTGAATTCTTTTGGAACACATATGTAGTCTAAAGAACTACTGGCTCTGTTCGAATGGAAAGTAAAAGGGTAGTAGTAGTTTGTACTGTCCCCGCCTAGTATATATAGGTTGAATTTATGCAATACTGAAATCAGTTCAATCCCTGCTTTGTTTCTAGTTGTATCTCGGGAGTTCCAGCCGGCATTGAGAGGGAGGTCTTCCACAGGGATCCCAGTTAGTTCTGACTCACTATAATGTGATTTAGCTCCTGATCACCCAGGCTCCTGGGTAGAACAGAGACTGTAAGCTGGAATGAGGTTTTGCTGAGCCTGCTCCACCACTGGCGAGTTTCAAGGCAGGGGAGGGTGATCTCTTGTGGCAGGGGAAACTGCCCATGTGATGATCTAATTATTAAAAGAAACAAAGAGAACTCAGGAACTGCACTGGCTGCAGTACCAGAACAGAGAAAGCAGGAGGCATTGGAAGAGGACCCTACTCACTCACTGCGTGTTTGCAGTCAAACTAGTAAAAGAAGAAGCAATGGGATGGATGGCAGGATTAGAAAAAGGAACCTGCAGAGGACACCTTCTCAGTGCGCCCCACCCCACCCCAGGATAATTCAGATAGAGCAAAGAAGAGCAGAGGTTGGACAAGGCACTCTTTGCAGGATGCATGGTTGACAGATTCCAAAAAATCATGCTTAATGTTGGTACATTAGCTAAAAATAAATCTGGCAGGGAAAAGTGTGTGCAACATACTGCCAAATCACCGTTAAGATGCTCAAGCATCCTAAGTGCAATAGGTCATACAAAAAGGTCCGCTTGCTGCTATTGTGCAATATTTGTAAAGCACTGGGTATCCTTTCAGTGTATATAGGAAGAGTCTCACAGGACCAACATACCATAATTATAATATTAGCTCAGCTGGCTAGTGACCCATAATGAGATTATAACTCGTGTAAGATTTTTCAGGTCTTTTTAAATGTTTGCCAAACTCGATCCAGTCCATAATTAACAACTATAGAAAACTGTCTTTCATATAAATTGTCTTCAATAATGGATTTCTAAAATTATGGAGGGATTAATTTAGCTAGTCCCTTAATATTAATTATGTATAAAATCTTGGATTAAAAATCATTTGGTGAAATATTGGATGGGGTAATTCTGATTATGTTAAAAACTACATTTAAAGTAATAAGACTATATTACTGCTAACTTGTGGTAAAAGTGAAACAGATCCTTTTCTTCATGTGATTAGCTAAAAACATTAGGCAATGATTATACAATTATTTTTACTTTCTGCTTGTTCCAGTGCTCACTCTTCAAGATATAGTAGTATAAAATGCAGTATGTATGTATAATAAGTAATTATGTATATTTTGATCAGAGATCAAGCACATATTGTAATGTCAAGACAAATAACGCTATTAGCTATATTTGCTAACCCAATGATAACTAAATTTTAAAACAAAATAAACTAAAAAATGTCAGAGAGAGAAAAAGAAAAAAATAAATTAGTGATATGCTTTACACATTGCTTCAGAAATTTGAGTTACAGAAAATGTTACAGCTGGTATGATTATGTCAACAAATATGGCATATAGAAGCAGTGTTGTGGTGTAAACCTAAAATGAATTTCACTATATAAACTGTAGTATAGTAGAAAAAGAATAAGAGTAGCCCCATTCCAAGTTATAGTTTGCTTAAACACTGGTTAGGAATGAATATTACAAACCATACCATTGTTCCCTGAATGCTCTGTTTCTTAATTAAATTGTTACTATGTTAATATGCTTATTTCTGATGTTTGTTATATTAGTTATGCATGTTGTATTTTCACAAAATATATATATTTTTTTTAAAGAAAAAGAGTTGCTACTTCTGCAGTGCTACTGGGGCACAGGAAGAACTGAACAGATGTGATGTGGTGTTGGCTACCAGGTTGGATGCTTTCAAAAAAAGGTTTTTTTGAAACAATTCTTGGAATCCCTCAATGGTTATTAGTCCTGATGGCAATAAGAGATCAGCTGTTGGGAGTAGGGGTGTGCATGAATATTCATGACATTCAAAATTCATATGAATTTGTACAAGTTCGGACATTTGAATCTGAATCAAATGCAGGCACATTCGAAGAATGACATCTGAATTTGAATGGAATGTTTTGATACATTTGTATGAAGCTTCGTATGGGATTGAACATTCGTATCCAATACAAATCCTGCCACATTTGACGGGTATCTATTCAAACAAGTACAATTTTTCTTCCATTCAATTCGATATGAATCAAATACAATTTTTTTGTGTGAGCACATTCCTAGTTGGGAGACTTTGCAAGCACAGAAAGCTGTGTGCTGTTGTCCTGTTGGTGGGCTTCCTTGTATAGCTGGTTGGCCACTGTGAGAATAGACTGCTGGACTAGATGGGCCATGTATCCAATTCAGTGGGGCATTTCTTATGTTCGTATGATTTATTCCAAGCAACTGATAGTGGATTATAACCCTTAAAGTATTATTAATACCATTACAAAAAACCCTTGAGTGTATTATTTCTCCAGACTACATAAAGTTGCAGCCCTTAGTTTGGAAATGCTTCTTTTTCCATTCTCACCCACAGTAAAAAACACAATGACTGGCATTCCAGTTTGTACATATGGAATTTCCAAGTGTGTTTAGAGCCTGGATGTTAATGAAACAAACCACTTGTACACATATCTTACCTTGGAGGAAATGAAATGTCCAGTTCGTATAATTTGTCTTTAAAGACTGACAGCTCTTTGTCAAATTCCAAAAGCTAATGAGGAAAAGAAACAGTGAGAATTAAAAAAAGTTTGTTCAAAAACTAAAACCTACTGCCCCCAAAACAAAACATGGTGAGCATATTGATTACTGTGCTGAGAAAAAGAAATGTGAGCATTTGAAAAACAAGATCTTCTTGGAATATTCAGTTACATGTTCTGCCAGTGCTACTGCTAGGATTTTATCTTTGCTCTTTTCAAAGGTTAGTGTAAAAGGCACATAATGTGCCAGTCAATCCACAAAACATATTCCTTAGGTGGAAATATGGTATTAGTTATCACTAATACTAATTACTGAGAAATCTTAGGTTTACTTGTAAAACCAAGTAAGGCTAAGCAAAATAATCAGCATTCTCAGCAGCATTCAGAACAGGACACCAGATATATCAGTATGCTCTGTACAATGTATTTCTGAAAAAAATTAATAATATAGCCTAACTTTCGACACATGCGCAAATGACCTTCTTATATAAAGGGTAAAGGTTACATATTACTATTTTAAACTAGGAATCGTTCTGCTTGAATATAAAGATCTTTCTTCCAGAACTACAACTAGTGTTGATTTTGATGTTCAGATCAACCCATGGGGTTCTAGATGAACATATGTATGCATTCCTGCATTTATATGCTACTTTTTGTTTTGACAAGCATGCCATCCAAATAGCAGATCTCCTCACAAGGCTTGTGTGTTTACCCCTTGTTCATTAATCATGTCCCAACTCACAGCTGTGCTGATACCATTGTATGAATGGCAGAGGTTCCGAATGAAATTAGATTGTTTTCTTTTTTCTCCTCTGCTCTATCATAAATCATTCCTGAAATGTGCAATTAGTAGCTACTTGTACACATTAATTATCTGTGTGAAAAGCAGATACCTGAACCACCTGCAAAACTGATTAGCTACCTCCCCGTGGCCCACCTATTTTGTCCTCAAGCCTACCTCTCTGCATTACCACCATTCAGCTATCTAGCTGCATTTTCGTTAGTGTAACCAAAGCAATATATTTATATATACCTGCCTACAACTCTTGTCGGTTTGTATAAAACTGTTGGCATCCAAAACAGGAATTATTTAAATTACTTTATACAAATACATATTTCAAACTTGAACAAATTATGGACATTTGAAAGCAATCAATTTGCACCATTTGCATGTTACTTGAAAACTCTACTGAAAATGCACCAATATCAGTCACTGAAATTAGAATCAAGTGTTTTATTCTTTCTCTTAAGCAAACTTAAGAGATCTACATGATCCTAAGAGAAGATCTGTATGGGTCACAGGAAGGCGCAGAAGTGGTCTGCTCCTTAGCTAGCATGTTGTTCCCTTCAGCCCATGAAGAGGGAGAAGTGCCATCTGTTTACCCTTTGAATCCTGCCTGTGCAGATTTCAAGGCCCGTAAATTAAAGTACCCTGGCTTTGAATTCTCAAACTGGGGCTATGGTGTAAAGTGTTGAAAATGGCTCTGGAATCCAACCATTTTCAGCATTTTGCATAATGTTAGGCAGCTGAAATAGGTTGTTCCATTTGCCTCTGGCCCTGTGGACTGCAGCTGCAAGAGTTTTTCACAGAATTTTATAGAACTGCAAGCACAAAGATAAGTGAATATATACTGGCATTTGCTACCCTCATCTTGCAGGCCATGACAAGACACAATCACGGTTTGATCACTTCCCAAAATTTCCCAGCAAAGTGACTTTGTATGCATCTTTTCAGACAGGGAGGCAACTGCCAGGAACTGCTACCCTTATCTGGCAGGCCATGGCAAGACACAACTGCAGGATATTTTGCCCAAGTGAGGCAACTGTTTGTGCACATCACTGGACATGAAGATAAGTAGGGTCATCACAGGAAAACAGGTATCACTGCTCGATCTCCCGTGAAGACTCACAATGTGCATTCTTCTTGTTGTAAATGGCATTGCATTGGGAAGGCCATGGAAAAGTCTGGCAATCCCAACACACTGCTGTGGGAAACCAATGTTTCCCTTGTGTCTAGAAACAGCCTAAGACTAAAGATCATCTGACGTTTAAATCTAATATCAACTGAAATTGGTTATAATATCGAAGCTTTGAATTGTAAGTAGTATTTGGTTATTTTTGCAGTTTTGTTCTGTTTTTAAAAAGTATTTTATACCACATTGTGCTCTTAATTTTTTTTTTTGCATTTCATACGTATAAGTTAAGCTGTAAATACTAATTTATTACATTTCTATCCTGTTATATATCGAGAAGTCTTAAATGGGAGGGTTTACAATAAATCAGTACAAAACAAAACAAAATTAATCAGACTAAAGCAATATACGGTAGTGCCTGAAAGGGGAAGGGAAACTGTATTAAACTTAAATCTTATTTATATCTAATGAAAAAAATGTGGGAGATTAAATGTCAGAAAATAAGTAGTAGTATTTAAATTGTTTCAGTCACAGGATAACAAAACAAATAATACAACAAATAATATAAACTATAGAAATGTAGAGCCACAAAAGAGCAAAGTTAAAATGAATAAGATCATTAGCTTGCTGTAACTCATCCTCGATATATCATTCACACTTTCACTGCTCTCGCCCAAACTCTGTTGTGATTTATCTGTCAGCTTTTACAGCTGCATCCCAAAACTTACAAGATTACATACTGTATGTCACTTTTCTATAAAAGTACACAAGATGGAGAAGACACAATCCAAAATAAGGTACAAATGGACCAAACTACAAAGCCAATTTGATGGCTGTTTTTAGTGCAGGATCTTAGGTGCATACGTGCACACATAGAGAGCATTTTTCCCATCACTCTCTGAATGGAAACTATGAGTTTCCTTTTAGTCGAACTCTGAAATCAGGGCTTGAGGTGGGGTGGCTTTCCTTGTTAAGAGTAAACGTCATCAGCATTAACTGTGGTTAATGTTTGTGCGCATGTAACATGGTGCTGTAATTGAGTTCAGTGGGGCAAGAGAATTCTTGGAAAAGGGAGCAGCTGCAGACAGAGCAGATCCGGTCCCACTGGAACAGTGGAATTAATAGTGGCCAAAGGGTCATCCATGACAGGACTGCATCAGCTCTCCTGATATTACTGCTTATTTTTGAATGTGATCTTTGATATCAGCAAAACCTACAATTCTTGTAGTCTTATGCATTCCTTATCTAACCGTTGGTATCAATATAAGATTGTAGGTCAGTAGATCTTAAAAAGTACACATGGAAACTCCAACATTCACATAGAGTTCTGTACATACACGGACTGTCCAGTTTTAGATGAGCCCCTCCTGTCCATAAGATAATCCAAATTAATGTTGGATTATCTCCCAGTATACTTTGGGACTGATGGATTGTCAACATATATTTACATATTCACACTCGGACATGCATAGCACACATATGATGAATCAACAACAGCAGGCAAATACTTGCTACTTCCAATCCATCTCTAGCTAATGGAGACTGAGAATACATGATGACTCCCATGTAAGTCCAGAATTCAATGAGGCATTCACACAAGTGACTCCAGTGTTGTGATCTAACTGCCTCAAATATCCTACTAAGGTCTACTAAAATTACAATGGAGAATGTCTTAATTCAGTGTATTTTCAAATAGACAATCCTGAAGCATATCTGTTTTTAAAAGTCTACAGATGCAGACAAAAGAACATATTAAGAAAGGAGAGCTGCTTGTAAAATATAAGAAATACAAGGCCAGAATAAACAAACAAGGCTTCATAGAGCACAATAATGAAAAATACTCACTGAGAACTACAGAGGTCCAGAGCAGTTAAATAGATGTATTGTCTTCTTAGATGAATTCAAAATATCTACAGTGTGTGCGTCTAGTTTCTAGGTGTGTGCTTTTATCTTGTTTTGACAATATTCAGAAACTGACAGTGTGGTCGAGGTCTCCTTCCATCTATTTTCCCATAACATCCACAAGCATTTTCAACATTTTTATATACTGTGGATTGTTGCTTGTTTAATTATGTGCAGATAAACTACTAATATTATTGTGATGCTGGGGTCAGATAACAGGAATATGATTAGACTGTTGGCAGCTCTTTTAGCTTCTGAAGTTCCCAAACAATAATTGGTAGCTGAACAATAACTAGAAGACGGCAACTGTGACACTCCCTTCTGGCCTTGATAGAAGCTTCATCATTGGGCCTTTTCACACTACGCTTCAGTCAACGTAGAGGCATAGCACTAATATGTTCTATGCATCTGAACACCTCCCCCGCAACCGGTCCACAACTTGCCGGGCATGTGGATGGGGGGCTGTGCGCTGCCACCTCAGATGCCAGGTACTGATGCCCATGCCTGTGTAGCACCATCACAGGGGCAACATGGTGACAGTCTGTGTCATGTGGCATGTGACCCTCCAGCACCTCTTCCACACAGGAAGCGGTGTGAATGGTCCATCTGGAGCCTTACTGGCTCAGGTACTAATGTGTGGTAAGCTCCTGTAGAGAAGGAGCTGTTTCTGCTTAAGAACAGGCTCAGTCACAGGTGGATGCTCTGTCTGGGTGCTTATCCAATGTGTACTACCAGGCCAAGTGTGAACTGGCCCACAGTGTGGTGAAATGAAGATCTGATCCTTTTTTGTGGTGGGAACAGCTTGCTTTTATTTAGTTCTAGCAGAGAATCCTTAATTTTGCACCTTAAGCTACTAAACAGCCAATTGGTGATCTGTAGGCCACATACCAAAAGATACAAATGAATGGTTTATTTTGGGGAGGATAATGGTATTTGAAGAGAGGAAATACAAATATTAATTACAAAAGATGAAGTTCTTGGGCTATTTGAGAATATAAAAATTAATCACTCACTAAATGGTATACATAGATAAACAGGTAGAATATGAGATTGTGGTGCTTTTAACAAAATACTGTTGAAACCTCATATCCAGGGGATGGGGGGATAGCTTCCAGGTCCTACTGCAGTTACAGAAAAGTGCAGATATTTGAAACACTGGGAAATCGCACTTGATTTTCCATGCTTCCTGGGAAATTGTGTCAGATTTCCAAGGAATCATGGGAAAACTCACATGATTTTACACTATTTCTGATTACGCCAGGGCTCCAGGAAGCCTCAGGTAGGCCTATTGGTACTGGTTGGAGTGGGAGGCTGGCTTAGTTTTTGCAGATAAGTGAAACTGTGGTTACTGGGCCAGCAGATACAGGGAGCAAACTGTATGCAACTTCTCCTAAAAATCAGCCTCTATCTTAATGCAGCCATTCTTTAAAACAGAGAAGGAGCCTGACACACCTCCACGGGGAGATTGTTCCATAGCCTGGGGGCCATTTCTGAGAAGGCCCTCTCCCGGGTAACCGCATGCCTCACTGCTGAAGGTGATGGGACAACCAGGAGGGCCTCCCCTCCAGATCGTAAGGCAAGGGCAGGTCGATATGTGAGAAGGCATTCCTTTATTGTTGTACTATACTGTTTTGGGGTTGTAAGCTGCCTTGAGCATCTTACTTTGGAAGGCCAGGATACAAATACAGTGAGTGAATGAATGAATGATCCATGGGTATTACAGTACAGCAGTCTGAAAGGACGTGGGGAGGGGCATTATAAATAGTGCAGTGTCGAGATGACGAAATCCTTCCCAGCTTTCTCTTTGCAGCTCAGTGTATTTTTCAAAGGGAAAATCATCATGCTATCTCATGGCAAAGGGAGCAGGGTATTTTGCAGGTAGGCTAAGATTTCCAGGGTTAGGAAATGCTGTCAGAGAATCCCCTGTGCCATTAGGTGTTATGTTGGCAACCACTTGTTTTCATATTTCCACTGTAAGTTGAAGAGGCCATTAGTTTTAGTAAACATCTTAAAATTTAACAAAGGAACCATTTGTTTCTTATAAAGAACTTTCCTCTAAAAAACTCAACACTTGAGCATCAATATAATCTTAGAAGCTCTGTTCTTCACTTAATCATGATGTCTGCAAAAGATAATCCAGAATATGAATTTGTTAAGCCAATTATCCATTTCCACTTTCTTGGTAAGAGATTGGGGTAGTCCATAATGAAAAACTGTATTTCTTAGCACATGGAAGTTTAAAATTCAATGACACGTGCACAATATGGTTCTTGGGCTTTTATGAATGATGGCTGCAATCACATCTTACTTTTTATGTGAATGGGGGCCATCTTTTCTCTGGACATGATAGTTCATCTCCATTTTCTTTCTGTGGACTGTTCTTCTCTGATTGGTACCACCTGCTATGCCAATTATTCCAGCATTGCATCTATTTCTGCTACAAGAAGCAGACCCAGGCAAAGGGCGGCAAGGAAAGAAGTCTGACCCATACTAGATCAGAGAGGAATCAATTCATGCTTCCCCAGTGCCACTCTGGACCACGAAGGACCCCATCCATGCTGTGCCACCACCCCACTGAAGCTTATTACCAGGCAAAGGTGATCTATGAAGCTTTGACATGGCGGTGGGTGGTGGCAGGTCATGGTAGGTGTGACGAGGCCATTCCAAGCTGAAAACTATTTGACTTTCCTGTCACAGTGTGACCATGGCCTATATTAGCCATTCTTTCCTCCATCAATTAACCCTGCAACAGGTTATGGCTCTTTTAGGTATAAAACAACAGAACGCAGTTAAAGGTTTTCCCCACATTATCAACCAAGGACAAGCTGTGGGACTCCAAGCGTATATGACTAGAATATTAATGTTTGCAGTGAATGTATTTGCATTTGAAATTAACAAGCAGACATTTCAAGTGGCTGAAAGAATGAACACTGACTAAACAGTTAAATAAGATGTGAAAATACTACTTGCTTAGGTCCAAAGTGAAATAGGTACCTGCCCCCTCCCGCCTCCAGCCAAGAAAATAGAAAAGGAATCTTTGTCTTTAGGGACATGAGCATAGGCTGCCTTGGCTAAAATCAGAGAAGTATGAACCTTTTATAACAGGGCAACTTAATTCAGTCATTGGAGTAGAACAACAGCAATTACTCATCAAGACCTGGAGACCAAAGTCAGAACATCGTTAGATCAGGAGGTGATATTAGCAGCATTTATCAAATCTATCTGCAGCAATCACCAGAGAATTCACAGCTGCGGAAGGGGAACAAAAAGGGAGGGGGCAGGGTGTGGGACAGTAAGAAAAGAAAAGAAAAGAAAAAAACCCACCAAGCAGAGATCATCTTACAAAATGTAACCTCCTGGAATTAAAATAATGGAACATAGCCATCTTCCCTTGCCATTTCTGGATATTTTGCAAATATTGCATGGCCAAGTAGTAATTCTCCTGCTTAGAGTCAAAAGAGAGAAAATACAAAGCCACCATTGTAACCTATGTAGAAACTGAAGCATCAGAATGTGACAATGACTTTTAGAGTCCCAGTGTAGTGGAAATCATTTACTTTTTCTACCAGTGGTGACAATCAATAAGACACTTTAGAGATTACCAAGTCCTGTCCTTTTGACCTCCCACACTCAAGACTGTGAGGTTCCATGTTGATTTGGTATCATGCATTAAGAAATATTCATATGAGTAAGATTTACAATTAATGATCAAAGGTGCTCTACCCATACTTGGACCTGCTTTCTCTATGGTTCCAGTATAGAAAATCAGGAAATACACTGTATCATGGAATGCGTAGAATCATTACAGGAAAACTTAAGCATAGACCCATTTTAGGGGATCATGCATCCACATAAGCATGTTGCTGCTAATGTCACTGCTTGGACAGTAAGAATCCTAATTTATCTGTTCTATAAGCTATTAATAAATTTTATTGCAGGAAACAAAAACCAAAATTTATCATTTTTGGCAGCTGCCCAGAGAGGAGTGCCAGATTAAAGATTCCCTTTTTGTGCTTAGACAAATTTCTAACTGTAACACTGAAAGGGATAATGTATGTACTTTAACTGCTATGCACTGCCTTGGGCTGTATTCACTTACAGTAAAGTCACCTCTTAGGCCAAGTTCCCACTCGACATTTTAAACTGGTTTTATTTTATTATTTTTTTAATCAGCAGCATGGTCTGCTTTTTTTTTTTTTTTTTTTTGCATTCTCACTGTTATAAAGGGACTCACTCTCCATTCTTCAGTGCCCGGCAGGAGATAAACCCCCTCCCCTCTCCCCTCCCCTCAGCAGAACCCTCTCCACATGCAATCAGCAATTGGACACCGACATACCCTGACTTCACTGGGGTGGCCAATTCAAATCCCACCTTCTATATCAGTGTTTCCCAAACTTTTGACATATGTGTACCCCTTCTATAATTTTCGTAACGCTGAGTACCCCTCATAAAAAACATATGCTTTAATAAAAATCAAAATATATTTATTTTTTATTTTTTTGGTACATACATTTGTATCCCCACCAAACTCTTCCCATACCCCTAGGGGTACGCGTACCACACTTTGGGAAACACTGTTCTATATAAATCTTCCCCCACATCAGATAATGGAGTCCTTTGGCAGCAGCTTTTGTTCACTGCTTGCCCCCCCTCAATTTGTGTCCACTGTAGCACAACTTCTTTTTCCTGTTAACAAGGCAGTAGAACATTAAAGATCACTTTGCTTTTTGTCTTATAATGGAGCTTTATGTTGGATCATTAAAACAGATCAGTGTGAAATGGCAGGGAGTGAGGCAAAAAAGGTGGACGGCAGAGGCAATGCCGGAGGACATGCATGCATGCAGGCTTTTACACAAGAGCTGATACACTTCACAACCCCAGGATGGAAGACCCTAAAGTCTTTCACTTGACAGATGACAGAGAGTCCCTCTTAGTAAAATCAGGCACTTTCACCCACTCCCTGCTTCATGGTCTGATCTCTTATTACATTGTTAGCTACTGCAGGCCCAGTTCATTCTTTACCTCCTTCCCCTCCCCCTTCAGCCAGTCTGATCTCCTTAGCATGTAATGGCGGAGAGCCCAGGGAAGACAGGACTACAGCAATGGAAATCATGGCTTATCATTGGATCAGGGGAAACTGAGAATGCCCCTAAAGCTTGGTTCCTTCGCCCCAAAACTGCTTATGTTCCCATTTTGCTAAATAAAGTGGAGTATTTCTAAATCCAGCACTGAGGCTCCTTTTGACCTGAATACAGATAAGCCATGTTTTGGGACCTTTAATCCTCAGAAACTGCAGATTCTTTGAAAACTTTGGGAATGGTGAACACTCAAGACGGTTTCAAAGCTCATTATATTCTGTTTGGGAATACACCCTTAGATATGATTGAAAGATGGGGTTGTCTTTACATCAGTCTGCTCCTGCTGCCCCTATAGCTACTGAGAAGGCTCACTTTCTGCAAGTACCTCCTGATTGGAGTAAGCCTAGACTGTAGCCTATTTACTGAATAGAGGTGTCTCCAAGTCGGACTGCGAGCGTTCTCTGCGGCCCCTCCCTCTTGCAAGTATACTTAAGGGAGGGAATGGGAGAGGAAGACCAAGCCGCCTCCAACCTGCCTCCAAGTCGGACTGCGAGCGTTCTCTGCGGCCCCTCCCTCTTGCAAGTATACTTAAGGGAGGGGATGGGAGAGGAAGACCAAGCCGCCTCCAACCTGCCTCCAAGTCGGACTGCGAGCGTTCTCTGCGGCCCCTCCCTCTTGCAAGTATACTTAAGAGAGGGAATGGGAGAGGAAGACCAAGCCGCCTGCAACCTGCCTCCAAGTCGGACTGCGAGCGTTCTCTGCGGCCCCTCCCTCTTGCAAGTATACTTAAGAGAGGGAATGGGAGAGGAAGACCAAGCCGCCTGCAACCTGCCTCCAAGTCGGACTGCGAGCGTTCTCTGCGGCCCCTCCCTCTTGCAAGTATACTTAAGGGAGGGGATGGGAGAGGAAGACCAAGCCGCCTCCAACCTGCCTCCAAGTCGGACTGCGAGCGTTCTCTGCGGCCCCTCCCTCTTGCAAGTATACTTAAGGGAGGGAATGGGAGAGGAAGACCAAGCCGCCTCCATCTAGCCTTTTTTTAACTATTATATAATGTTTTTATTTGTTATGATATGCAATGTATTTTTGACTTACGTAAATTGCCTTGGAGAAAAAATTGTTTTTGATTTAAGTTTTTGATTTTATTTGCCATATTTCTTTGATGTAATTATTGTATTTTGCTTTGTATTTTTTTCTTCTCCATTTGTAAACCGCCTTGGGCAAAAGTTCCTTTTGGAAAGGCGGTATATAAATAAAAATAGAAATAGAAACAGAAATTTTGAAATTTAGGATGATTCCACACTGGCTGGTATGCCAAACCAGAAAATGTATGAGGAGTAGTACTCAGCTTTCCAAATAAAATACACACACATTACAAAACCTTGTTAAGTATTTCCAAATGAGTTTCTATATGTAAATGGTATCCATAAATGAAAACTGGGAATGGAAACTTGAAAGTTATGATACCAAATGCACAGCCTTATTCAGATGTAACCAGTGAGGCTAACTGGCTTAGATCTTTATTCCAGGCTTCAATTCTCACTGTCTGCATTATCAGAACATTCAAATAATCCAAGGATTCTTCAATGCCACATTGCTACAACTACTTGTACAATTCTACCATTCTTCCAAGTGCAGACTTCTCATTCAAAGGTTACATTTGTATGCAGTAAATTAAAGCACCTCTGAGGTGGTCTAGATATGGTTTTGAGGCTAGTCTGCCCACGCCTGTCTCATAAATGTTCTAGGCTAGAGAAGGTAGATTAGAGATGGGATGTCTTTAAGCCAGGTTTTTGTGCTACATGTGAACACTAATGTCCTTACAGAACTCTAGAATTCAGCAACAACTCTAATGCTCTGATGCGCTTCCATTTCCCAAATCCTAGGTAACCATGACAACTTTCAGTTCTGTTTCCTTATCTTCATTTACCCCATATACATCATATTCAAGATTTTATCTGGACAGGGGCTGGACGGCTCAGTGGATAAACCTCTGCCATTTCACCTCTGAGATCAGGGTTCAAGTCAAACCCTGATGAAATGCATTTGATTGCCCTAATTTAGTTCTTAGTGGACAGTATTCCCATTAGCTTTAAAAGGGTCAGAGCCAAGGCCGCTGAGCAGAGCGCATTGTGCCATACCTTGTCTGTTGATTAATACATTCTCAATGATGCCTTGTCACTTCCTCAACCTTCATAACCGTTCACACATGTGCTTATCAAGACTTCCTAAAAAATTCTTGTTGATTATAAATTTCTGTTCTGATACAATTGGATTTATACCATTTTCTATGTTCTTTTAAAAAAACCATATTAATTCTAATTTTCTGTCAGTATGTGGCAAATACTTTTTTTGTAAATGGCAGTATTTTGCACCCCTTTATATGTTAGTTTGGTCTAGCTGGACTCTTATCTGGGAATACTGGGTTTGATTCCTCTCTCCTACACAAAGCCATCTGGGTGACCTTGGGCTAGTCACAGCTCTCTTCTAAGCTCTCACAGCCCCACCACCTCACAGGGTGTTCTGTTGTGGGGAGAAGAAGAGAAAGCTTTGTCAGCCACTTTGAGTCCCCTTAAATGGGGGAGAAAAGCAGGGTAGAAAAGCCAACTCTGGTCTTCCTCATCCTCTTCTTCCCGTGAACTTAATAAATGGAGATCCACAGTCAAAGAATCTGGAAGACCTTCCATAATTGAAACAATTTTCAGTCAGTATGAAAACAGCAGTTTGTTGAAGGCTTGTGAACATTGGAAACAACCACAGAGAGCAAACTAGACTTTGCCAGAGAGTTTGGTGAGAGGTCTTTAAGATCTTTTGCTGTTCACTTCATGTTTCTTTCCTCTTTGCTTTTAAATTTACCAACAAAATACACATGAATAACTATCTGTTCCCTGGACAGAGACTGTGGGTGTGCACTTACGGCAAAGAACTAGTAATGCTTAAGAATGGTTCTGGACCCTTGAAGCACAGTTTGCTCAAATGAGGCACACAGGAAGGTGGATGGGGCCCTTAAGGTGTGATAGCCTACTTATAGGAGACACGTCTTCAGCTAAAACTGAGGAAGAAGGTTTCAAGGATAGAGCGGATGTTTTGGACCGGCTAGTATACTGGACCAGCTATGAACTCTGGAGTCTCTCTTCCATATCCTCATGCAGTCTAAGGGAAGTCCCATGTAGATGAAGCATAAAGTGGACCAGGAGGCCTACAAGGGTAGCTTGGTGCTTACTGATAGAGTGGTCCAGTATATTATGGGAACCATTGTGCTTGCACAACATGGTGCAAATATCTAAAGGAGCACCTTCTCCCATATCGACCTGCCCGTGCCTTAAGATCAAGTGGTGAAGCCCTCCTGGTCATCCCACCACCCTCATTAGTGAGACCGGTGGGCACCCGGGTAAGGGCCTTTTCAGCGATAGCTCCCAAATTATGGAATAGCCTCCCCCTTGAGGTGCGTCATGCCCCTTCCTTACAGATATTTAGGAAGGCGGTAAAGACCCACCTCTTTACCCTGGCCTTTGGCTGAGATGATTATATTCTCTTCCTTCCCTAGTCACAGGCACAGCAAACACAATATGGAGTGTCCTGTTCTAAATTTGCTGAACTTTTAAGTGTTTTTAATCTATATTTAATGCCTATATTGTTTTTAATCTACTTTTCGTTTTTAATGTGTATCTTGTGATTAATTTGCTGTGACCCGCCCAGAGACCTTAGGGTATGGGGCGGGATAGAAATGTAAACAAATAAATAAAATAAATAAATGGGTGTCCTGGGCCTTTGGAGTTCTCAGAAGGAACCATCCATCCCAGTGGAGTTCAGGAACCATCCATCCCAGTGGAGTCTGATCTACTAAAGGTATATGTGAAAAGGCCCTGGGTGTCTGTGGAAGAAGGATGTGTTCTCTTAGAAGAAACTCATTTTTCAGCAGAGGAACAGGTTTCTTCTCATACTGAGGTTTCTCCTACAAGTGGAAAGAGGATTCCTTTATGGGATGATCCGATAATTAGAAATGGAGATTGTTCAGTTTGTAAGGGCATGATGAGTTGCCTCCCCTATGCAAAGCCTGTAGATATTGCATGCAATTTAGACTGGAGCAGTTTTGTGCTGCAAGTGAGCCCTAGAAAGGTTCAGAACTGGTTGGAAGGTCATAGAAACATTGCTAGGCAAGAAATTGAGCACCAGACGTCAAGGGGAGCATTTTCTAAAATGCTACCTCTTCCACATGCAGGGCAAGCTAGGCAGACAGAAATGAAGAGTTTCAGTGCACAGATGGGACACTGGTGGGCAGCAAGTGTTGTACACTTGTAAGGAATTGGAAAACGTTGGCAGACAAGTTGGATTTGTACAACTTGAAACAATTTGAACAAACGGATAAAAACAATGAGTCAAAAGTGCTGGTGCTTAAAATAAAACAGCTGTAAATAGAAATTTGAGGGAAAGATGACAGGAGGGGAGGAATATCTGGTACAGAAAGAGTCGTTGCTTGAGAAAGATGGTGAAATGAGTTATGTCCTCTTATAATGGGGACAGACAGAAGCAGATGATTAAAATAAAGTCAGATTTGAGGACTACCCAGAAAGACCCAAGCAAAGCAAGAGAATTATCAGCAGAAACTAAGGAAGTGCATGGATACGTGCATATGTACCAATTCGTAGATTTGTGGTCGAATTAAATAGGGCCTACATTCATACACCCAATTCATCCATGAATCGGATTATCTGGTATTTGTAGAAGTTTTGGTTGAAGCTTCGGCAGGTACCAAATGCCCCAGGGCCTCCCCTCCATGGCCTCCCAACTTTCCAGAATTGGAAGGCCTTTTCTGGGCTCCAGAAGGCTGATTTTGGCCTCCAGAGAGTGCAGAAAGAGGCCTGGGATACCACCGGAGTAGTCCCACCCACCTCCCACACAAAATAGGCCTTCTGAAGCCTGGAAAAAGAAGTACCTTAGAAGAAGGTGTGGTGGCAGCGGAGGTGAGGCCAGGTAAGGGGGGGCGGGAACGGAGGGGGGGGAGGTTGTTTTCTTTTTGTGCAGAAATATTCATTAGAATATTCATGCATAAATATGAAGTCCCCCATATCTGCGGGAGTGGTATTCGACCGAAGCTGAATTTCCCCACATTTGATTCATATCAAATTGGTCATTTAGAGTCTCTTTAGCTCAAAAGTAAATGCTTTCTCAAACTAGTATTTATTTTTGACATTGAAAGGAACGCTGTGTTCTGCCTCAGAATAATTTTTTAAATTTCTTAATTATACCAATTCCCATTCTCTAGGGTTCTAAAAAGTGTCTTCCTAATTGGTTTTTACAAAGTTTGTTCCTATTGGCTAGTTCTTTTTTGTAGTTTCGCTGGATTGTTATAAATAAAATGCTCTGGAGCGTGCAGCCTGGGGATGCCAGGTTTTAAGCACCTGAAATGTTATTCAACTGATCCAGCAAGGCATGTTTCCTCTTACTGATAAGGGCAAAAACTTCCTGGAAACTGCTTTGACAGATATTTATAAAAAATTAAAATTGCATCCACTATTGCTAAACACATGAATAACTTCACTAAGTTTAACTCCTAAAAATATTATTTTATTTATTATTTATTTATTTGTATTTCTATCCCGCCCTATACCTGAAGGTCTCAGGGCGGGTTACAATATTATATTACTCTTAGACAGGTCCCTGCCCTCAGGCTTACAATCTAAAGAGACAAGAAACAAAAGGAAAATGGTGTGGGAGGTAACAGGGAACAGCAAAAAGCAAGCGCTTGAGGTCTTCAGTTCCAATTCTTCTGCTCATTTCTTATTGCTGGAATTTTCCTATTCTCTGTACTTTGAATTTTCTCTTCATTGATGACAAACCGGATGATGGTAGAGATGGTCAGCTGGCATTTACTCAGCCCCGCCCTGCTCAGCCTCAGGACCAGACATTTTCTCAACTGGTGGATTGGTGGCCATAGTCTCTATGCCATCTTGTGATGGGAGCAGTTGGAGGACTTGCATTTCAAAACCAATTTACCCCCAAAGAAAACTGCTAACTGGATGCTCCTACTTCACCAAGATTCTTCAAAAGGGCCAAAGAAGACAAGCCCCTACTTACTCACATCTGTGTTCTAGATACCTGTCAGTCACAAAACATTGTACATCTTCATTGGCCCATTTCCATTGGCTAAATACACAAAATATGTAGTGTGGCCTGCACAAGATCTACAAAGGAGGGGAGAAGAATGCCACTAGCATAGTTTTCTTCCCCCTGCAATTTAAGAGGAGTGTTACACTTGTAGCAGTCCTCTTAAAGTGGCAGTGCCTCCTCCCTGGCCCCTGCCCATTGAAATCACAGCCAGGGAATCCCCAGTTTCAATCTTGACAGAATGGGGAATCATCGAACACAGGAAGTGGTGCATAGACCATTTCTGATGGTTGTGGAGACGGTGGCAGGACATCTGACAACAGAGGCATTCTGCTGTAAGGGGCACTTGTGACTGATGTAGTCAGGATGAGTGTGGGTTCATGTGGATGCTGTACTCATCCAGTACATTGAATATGTGGACCTGACTCCTTATGTCACATTCATGATTCCATAACACACACACACACACACAGAAAAAATAATGCTAAGAGGCCCAATTTTCTTAAGTAGAATAATAATTCTAGAGGAAAAAAGTGACAAACTGTAGGCATTTGTATTAATTAGCCCCTTATGCAAAGTGTATGTGGAATAAATCTGTCTAAATCATACATACACTGTATCCTTCAGCTCTTTTTGGAGAATGAAGATTAGTTCTGCTCAATAAATGAAAACCTACTTATAGTTTTCCTACTGGGAATAATAATACTTATACCTACAATTATTCCTCATGGTGAACCTACCTTAGACTATGTTAACATATGGTGAAAAAAGCACCTCTGAGGAGGTATAGAGATTGTTTGCAGGCTGAATTGTTCACACACCAGGAAAAGCGGATTAGAGATGAGATGAGAACATGAGGGTCACACACTACTGTCTCTAAGGTGCTTTTGAGCCACTTTCTTTGCTGTGAATGCCACTCCAGAGCACAATTCTATGTATGGCTTCTTAGACATATAGAAAGTCCTATAAAATTCAGCAAAGGTTAACACCCAGATAAATGTGTACAGGATTGCAGACTGATCTAGTTTACTAATGTTATTGCCAGGGTCCTTAATGCACTGATGGGGAACATGATTTCATATTAATACATTATGAAATGCATTAAAATGAACGAAATAGAAAAAAATGCATCCATATAAATGAATTATGTGAATAAACCTTTGGAAAAAAGGTGTGCCACTACTGATTTTTTTGAGCCGCACATTATTACTATGTAACCAAAAAATAAAAAAGAAATGACACAGTGGGAGAGAAGCACCCTGAACAGAAACTGTCGAGCATTTCTGTGGAACGAACCATTTGCATGCCTCTTAGATTTTTCACAAATGTGCTAACCATTTCTAAATCTTTCTTGAGGTCTTCCCCCTTCCCTCTTCGAGGATTACAATGTAAAATAAAAGAGATAGCAGTGTATGGACAATGATAAAGTAGCCTGTTGATAATAAATATTTGTCAGGTGTTGTCACATCTGCACAAATTCCACTGTTGCTGAAGAGACACCGCACTGATAAAAAGGGGGCTCTGAAGAAAATCAATGGCTCTTCTGCTCAAGCAGTTGCTATACACATAAGAAAACATCTCTACCCAACAACCATATTGCTGTGGAAATTCCCAAGTCTTGCATCGCTATAGCTAAGGAAAATTTAATCTTCCCAAATACTCATCAGGGCACTCCATCCTGCAGACCTGACAGCCCCACTTATAATTAATTATACAATTTCGATGGGAATATCGACTAAACAAAGCTATAAATCATAGAAAAAGTCAATAGGCATGGACACATTCAATCATGTCCCGGCCAATGATTACTACTCTTAAAATACAATAATTATTTTCAGGAGCCAGCTTGAATTAAATTTCTGTCAGGCTGGTACAAGGCTGGTGGGTGATGAAGGATGCGATGGATTTTTTGGGTTGAATTTGGCCCAGGGACATTTATCCTCTTAGATAGGTAGTTTGTTTTTAGTGATCATGGTGCTGCGTGTTTAACTAGACCATGAAGATTAGATTATCTCCAATGGCTCATTATATCGTTTATCTTTTTCTTCCGTTCTTGATCTGGAAGATTTCCTGCTTCCCCGTGCGTGAATGAAATGGCAACAGATTTTGAAATATAATATTCTAACGTGTCCTGTCTCTCTTCCTCTCTCTCTCTCTCTCTCTGTCTGTCTTTGTAAACACATGAAGATGCATGCATGGGAAATTAAGCCAATAGATACTCAAAGTTGCAGCTAGCAGAAAAGAACTACTATAAACAGGAATGATAATCTTCATGTATTTTTAAATAAAATATACTGAATTACTACATAACTCTATCTTAAAAATTAGCTAGAAATGCACACACATTATATTAAAAGGAAAAAATGGGTTTTTCTACTTCCCTCTATTTATGGATTCTAATATTTCCAGCAAGGGAGCATTATACTAAAATACATGTGCTTAGGTATAGCATTTACATAATGCTTGTAAATTATCCAACTCATCTCTGCAAAGGGAATTACTACAACTTTAAGCGGATAGCCAACACTCTTTTTATTTGGTTATATATTGCACTGAAGCTTTACTTGAGGTCTGTAAGACCTTAGGTTTTCATCCTCAGGTGAGCCAGGCTGAATGCAGACAGCTGCTGATGTGCTGAGGGTGCCTGCTATCCTTACTCAACCTTAGCTTCTTAGAAGACTTTGGCTGCATGGTGACAAAGATGGCAGTGGCAGCAGCAATGGGGCAGGGGCTAGGAGCTGAGTGGCAAGGCTGCTTGTCTTAGAGACTCCTTTTAAACACCCTTCCAATGTCAATAGCGGTGGCAACACCATCAAAGAAGCTATGTGGCAGATCCCAGGAATCCACTAGGCTCAGGTACTACAGATGTGGACAAATGGGTTCTTTGGCATTCGATTTATAATGAACTGAATGCTAGAAAATCCATAATGAATTGAATATTAGAACATTTGTATTTGTTTGAATAGATCCCCTTCGAATGTGGTAGGATTCTATTCAGTACGAATTTGTACAAATATCCGATACGAATGCATACGGATCTTGGATAGGTATCCTGGATACAGATCCTATACAGACACATACATAATGGACATGCACTCTATACCAACGCATACATATTGGATAGGTTTCAGATATGAATGCATATGTATCGGTACGGATCCAATATGGATCTCCAGTTAAGAAACGTACAAATCATTTGTATAAGTGTCCCAAAACATTCACATTTGTATGAATGTTAACGTACGAATGTTGTAACGTTAGATTTGTGTATAAGTGTCCGAATTCTTATAAATTTGTACAAATAATGAATATTCGTACACATCCCTATCTGGTATCTTTCATGTTTTTATGCCACACTCAGTGGTAGAAGCACCAGGATGTTAAGTAAGGATGCCATACTGTCATTCTGGGCAGTTGTCTTGAGGTTGGGTCAAGACTAATAAGAATATAAAACACAAATGTGTTTTCGTTGAATTTTTGCTTATGTGTGGAAGCCGTTACTTTCTATGGCTTCACCCTTTGTCATGTCAGACTTCCCATTTTATTGTTGTTTGCTCTTAATAGTGATTCTAATTGTCATGCCTCCATGTGCATGAACAGCCATCTCTGAGTCACTGTGCCCATGGAAACTGTGCCTCATTCTGTGCATGAGGAAACAATCTCAATGTCATTCCTCACACACTGTGCTTTAGGAGCCTTTGACAGGTCTCTAGGGCACTGCCACCTCTTGCCAGATGGTGTGGTAGAAAATGGAGAACGATTGCCTTAGAGGCCCAACAGAAGCCTCTAGGCTGTGTAATGAAGACACAGCCTTGGCGTATCAGAACTGGAAAATCTGTGACCTTCCAGAGGTTACAGTTCCTATCATTTTTGACTACTGAGCATGATGCCTGGAATTTGATGGAGTGGAATCCAAAAATACATGGGAGACCACAGGTCTCCAGTTCAGCAACCAATGCAGTAGAATGGATGAGGTCTACTGCATCATCTCCAGTGCTGTATACTAGCCTACAAACCATCAATTGTATGGTCGTGGGGAATGGCATTCCCAAGATTAAAGAATGCTCAATTAAGTTCTTTAAGAAAGGAGAAACCTCTTGTCTTTATTTACCCCTCTCTACTCTGGTCCTTCACATTCACAGTGCAGTCAGGGCAGGTTACAATAACATCACAGTAAAAACAGACTAAAAATATCAGTAAAACACAGAAAGTGTATGCATGGGGGGGAGGGAGGGGATGTTGTTCCCTCAACCAAAGGCCAGGGCAAAGAGCTCCTGACACATCTGACACATACCCCTATCTATTTCATCATCTATGTGTGCCTCATACACAAATCTAGAGAGCTTTGGTTGACTGCAGCCTCCCACCATATATAGAAAGGCATGACTGAAAATCTTGCTTTCTTCTGAATGAACCAGGAACAGGTCTGCTATACATTGAGTTCTGGTTGGATTTGTGCAAGCAAAGCATTCAGCTGCACCATTCTCTCATCACCTCTGCCACACAACCCCACCTGCAGATGTGCCCCATCTGCCACCTCTGCAGGGCAACACTCCATCTTGGAGAAGAATTCTCATTCTTCTGCAACTGCTCTTAATGGAATTCAAAATTGTCTGGTAAGTGTTGTTTTCCATCTGTTTGTTAAGGTTTGGATGCCATTACCAAATGGTGAAGTAAGTGAACTTTTCACCTCTTTAAAGGCACATCTACTTTACTGAAGACAAACACAGCACTACGTCCAGGCACAATTAAGCCCTGCATGTTGTTCGTAACTGCGATCATGGGTACCACAGTTATTCATGCTTAATTGGTTAAGCATCCCTGATGCAATCAGCGTAAGAACAAGGAGGAATGACATATGCATTGCTGGGCGTAAAACAGAAATCCAATAGTGTGATCATTTCCATGCTTTATAAAGAAACTGCCACTGACAAGGAAAATTGCATTCTAATACGATAACAGGTATCCTTGTCTTCATATTGGTAAAAAACAGCGCAATAAATGAGCATCCTTAGCAATACCTAATATTCTAAGAAATTAGTTTGTGCAGTAGATCTCTTTATTAGTCAGATTTATGGCTCCAAACATCAATACTATTGAGGTTTGTGGCTTACAGTGAGTACTGCTAATTTATACTAAAGCTGGAGGGCAGAGAGCTCCCACTAGAGAGTTCTATTATCAGCAGTGAAGTTTTTCAAAAGATCATTGTTTTTCTGAATCTCAGTGGTTTTTTTCCCCCCCATATGTGAGAAGGGTATCTTCAGTACATCAAGGCTACCTCCAGACGGTGAGAGGAACCAATTTTTGCCCTTCACTGTTGCTTGCCAGACTTGCACAGAACTCTGCCAACATAGTTTTGCTTACTGAGGACATCTTTGCACCTTTGTTAGGCATGGAAATAAGTGAACATCTGGGATGGACCAGGTGTTTGCATTTTGAACACCCAACTTGTCCCAAGCTCACTTGGAACTTCATCAAGTGCCATCTAAATGTGACTGCCACCGTATGAGCCCAGATGTGGCAATGGCCATGCGCAGTGGCCATTGCTGTGGTGACCGGATGACACAGCATGTAACTGCAGCTGTGGTGCCTCCCCCAATGCACCCTTCACCCAGAAGAGGTGAGAAGGGTGCATGCCAGAGTACACTAGCCCATCCTAGACGTGGCTAGTATAGCTGTGGTGCACATTTTAATGCTCCACCGATATCCAACCAGGGGCAGTCCAGCACATGCGGAGCCACTTCTGGAGTAGAGGCAGCTCCATGCTGGACTGGAGCATCCTCCAACCTCCCCTATAGGCCAAGTGTGAAAAGGCACTGAGGATGACAGTACTGTTAGCAACTTGCTTACCATGAACCTGGTCCTTTTCTCTATATGAAACTATGCCAGCAAAGTAAAAATAGTGCTGCATATACAGCACTATTAGAACTGAGAATGACATGCCCAGACATGCCATTGGAGATGTCTCCTAAGAATATAAGAACCTAAGAGGAGCTCTGCTGGATCAGGCCACAGTTCGTTTAGTCCACCATCCTGTCTCATGCAGTGGTTCACCTACTGCTTCTAGGCATCCTCTACAGTGCCTGACAAAAGTTCTGTCGCTTATCCATGTTGTTGAAACCAAAGCCTATAACCTGACTTAAAATTCATCCATTGGTTTTAGAAATGACTCATATGAAAGCTGAAACCCTCCCAAATGAGGTTTTTAAAAAGAAAATAAATTTGCTTCACTGCTGAAATATTGATCATTTAATGAACACAGAAAGGTCAGATTTTGGCTAGACAAAAGTTTTGTCGCTTTGTCATAAAATGCACCTAATCCTAGTTTACAGCCTCACCTGTGCCCACTAATTGATCGGATAATTAGTGGGTGTGTATAAAAAGATCTCCAGCATCCCAGACCTTCACTTGACCTGCAACTTGACCTCTGACAACATGCCAAAAATCCACCCTGTGACCAAAGCCTTGATTATCAGGAGGCTGAAGACCAGATCCACTGCAGAGGTGGCTGGCACCTTTAATGTGTCTCAGCGTCAAGTGCAAAGAATTACAAAAAGATCTGAAGAGACTGGAGATGTTTTTGACAAGCCCAGGTCCGGCAGACCCCGCAAGATGACTGCTCAGGAGGAACGTTTGTTGGTTCGAAAATCAAAAGCCAGCCCTTCTTCCACTGCAGCAGAGCTCCAACAGGCCTGGTCACCTCAAGTCCCTGTGTCAACTAGAACAGTTTGTAGGATTCTGTCTCGAAATGGCCTCCATGGTCGAATCAGTGCCCAGGAGCCAGCACTAAACAAAATGCTATTAAAAAACCGTGTGGCATTTGCCAAGGCCCACAGCCTACTAAACGGATGGACGCTGGAAAAGTGGCAGAAGTTGGATTTCTCAGATGAATCTTCAGTTGAATTACACCACAGCTGCCGCAAATACTGCAGGAGACCTACTGGAGCCCGTATGGATCCAAGATATACCCAGAAAACAGTTAAGTTTGGTGGTGGAAAGATCATGGTCTGGGGTTACATTCAGTATAGGGGTGTGCGAAACATTTGCAAGGTGGAAGGCAATATCAATAGCCTAAAATATCAAGTCGTATTAGCTACCTCTTACATTCCCAATCATAAAAGGGGTCAAATTTTGCATCAGGATGGCGCTCCATCTCATACATCCATCTCTACATCAAAGTTTCTCAAGGCAAAGAAGATCAAGGTGCTCCAGGACTGGCCAGCCCAGTCACCAGATATGAACATCATTGAGCATGTTTGGGGTAGGATGAAAGAGGAAGCTTGGAACACAAAACCAAAGAATCTTGATGAACTCTGGGAGGCATGCAAAACTGCATTCTTTACTATTCCTGATGACTTCATCAATAAATTGTATGAATCATTGCCGAAACGCATGGATGCAGTCCTTCAGGCTCATGGAAGTCACACAAAATATTAAATATGGCTCTAATAACACCACAGCTTCATTCACCAATGTTATGAAACATATCTTTGTATTTGAAGTGAATTATCTGTTTGATTTTCACATTACTTTTTGTGGGCGACAAAACTTTTGTCTCGCCAAAATCTGACCTTTCTGTGTTCATTAAATGATCAATATTTCAGCAGTGAAGCAAATTTATTTTCTTTTTAAAAACCTCATTTGGGAGGGTTTCAGCTTTCATATGAGTCATTTTTAAAACCAATGGATGAATTTTAAGTCAGGTTATAGGCTTTGGTTTCAACAACATGGATAAGCGACAGAACTTTTGTCAGGCACTGTAAGCTGAAACTGTGCATAAATGGCTACAAGAATGGATCCCTAGGTACTGCCTCCATGCTGGGAAGACAAGCAAGACGAAGAGCAGCTGAAGCAATTGTTGAGTCACTGTGTGAGACAGAATGCTGTTCTAGATGGGCTGTGGCCTGATCCAGCAGGGCTCCTCTTATGTTATTAAGTAAATAGCAAATCCAAACAAACATTTCAGACCACTTTGCAGAAGTTTCAAAAAACACAGCCCTACAGAACAGTTTA
The DNA here is from genome assembly GCA_023333525.1 of Aspidoscelis tigris stejnegeri. Lineage (NCBI taxonomy): Eukaryota > Metazoa > Chordata > Lepidosauria > Squamata > Teiidae > Aspidoscelis > Aspidoscelis tigris. The sequence continues at coordinate 79,301,428 of JALMGA010000002.1, read as the reverse complement.
AAGGTTCTTCAGTTTCTATCAGGTAAACTGCTCCCATGCTAGCTCAATTAATAACCTTTCTATTCTTTAAATGGGGTCTCACTGTTCTTGGATCACCACTTATGATTTATTGGATTAAGAACTGTTTGTTTGACTTGCACATTAGTTGGAAAGGGTCAGCAAAGTCCAGGATATATGCATGCTGAGCAAATGAGCATAGTTGATTGTGACATGCAGACTTGGACCTCTACTGGATCTGGACATTACAAACAGTTTAATCCACAATGACAGCAAAAACTCCCGAACTCCTCCTGTAGCTCTTTCATAGATGATAATAATTCAATGTCTTTTGCAGACTGTCCTGGTAATACAGAGATTATTTTATCCATTCTACATTTCTTTAATTCCATTCAGTGTTGAATCAAGACATTCTTGCCTGGGAATAAAGATGAAGACTTCAGAGATATTTTTCAGGGGCATTATCATGTTGTTTTGCTGCTGCTATTGTTTAATTTTTTGCAGAAGGAACTATTATTATTATTATTATTATTATTATTATTATTATTATTATTATTATTATTATTATTATTATTATTATTATTATTATTATTATTATTATTATTATTATTATTATTATTATTAGTTTATTTCTAAAGCGCTCTACATGTACTCAGTGCTGTACAAAACTATTTTCTAAAGAAGACTAGTTGGGCTCAAATAATCAATTTATGGATTAAAATTTGTGTGTTTAGGTTTGGTGACTTAAATCAAAATAATACTTTCCTTCAATCTAAATAGAAAAGAGTGCTTTTAAGATACCTGTGTGAAACCAGATTGATATTTTAAGGAACAATTAGAAAAGACTAAAGGCATACATCTACATCTTGTTATGACTCAGAATCAAGACAGGCAGTATATACCTCCAACATTTCACATTACAGAATAGTGCTATGTTAGAGGCACAATTCATTAATACAAAAATGGGTTGACTGTGTCTCATCTCCCTCCTCCACTGTCAGATTGAAGATAGTCTCGTTTGACACAGGGTGGTGGTTGTGGGTGGATCTTCAAACCCAGAAAATGATCTCATAGGTGGATCATCAAACCCAGAAAATGATCTCTACATGCAAAGACTAAGCAAATTGCCTCCCCTTCTCCCTAAGTCAAGACTGACTTGGAGAGGAGTGTTATCCCTCTCTCCACTCAGGGCTAAGATTGGGACCTTTTTTGATTCAAGGAAGGAAGGGGAGGACACTTCCCCCTACCCTCCTGCTTGTCATGAACAAACTCGGAGTGTTCCCAGCTTTGATCTCAATGAAGAGACATCTGGCCCCACTGTCGGATTCAAAGCAAGGAAATCTCCAGTTCTGATTATGATGGCAGGGAGGCAGGATATCAAACATAGGGAATGGCCTCATGGGTTCTGTAACACAGAAAACCATCAGGGGAATCAGTGAGTCCCTCGGCATGTTTAGCAGTGGCAGAATGTCACTGCTTCTGCAAGAGAGGGAAAATTGTTCAAAGAGCTCTCAGAAGTCTTGAAGCAGCTCCATGCTGGACTGGACTTTGCCGTAATGGCACTTATGGCACCATAGTAGGAGAGGAACATGGCATCTGTGAAGACACCACACTCTTCCATCTGTATTGCTCTGGGATTTGGCTACGGCCCGTGGGATGAGATGTTAGACCTATTTATTTATTTATTTACATTTCTATCCTGCTCATACCCGAAGGTCTCTGGGCGGGTCACAACAGGTAAAAATAAATTAAAACAAGATACAAATTAAGAGCAGATACAGATTAGAATGAAATACAAATAAAACAAGATGCACACTTAAAAACATCTTAAAAACATCTTAAGATTCAACAAATTTAAAACCGTGCACACCGTAGTGCATTAAAATGATACCATTATAGCTGGGGTGGGAAAATAAATCCTAACCAAAGGCCGAGGTAAACAGGCGTGTCTTTAAGGCCCTCCTAAATAAATATAAGGAGGGGGCATGGCGCACCTCGAGGGGGAGGCCATTCCACAATCTTGGGGCCACTGCAGAAAAAGCTCGCTCCCGGTTGCCCACCAGCCTCACTACCGAAGGTGGCGGGACAACCAGGAGGGCCTCATTATTGGATCTTAAGGCACGGGCAGGTCGGTATGGGAGAAGGCGTTCCTTTAGATATTTGGGGCCCAAGTCATTTAGGGCCTTATAAGTTAAAGTTAACACCTTGAATTGGGCCCGGTAGTAAATTGGCAGCCAGTGCAATTCTTTTAATACTGGAGTAATGTGTGCCCAGTTAGTTGTACCAGTCAGCACTCTAGCTGCTGCATTTTGCACTAACTGCAACTTCCAGACCGTCTTCAAGGGCAGCCCCATGTAGAGCGCATTACAATAGTCCAATCTAGAGGTTACCAGAGCATGGGTAACTGTGGCCAAGTCATCTCTATCCAAAAAAGGCTTCAGTTGGCGCACCAGCCATAGATGGGAGTAGGCACTCCTGGCCACAGCCTCCACCTGAGCTTCCAGTGTTAGTGTGGAGTCCAGGAGCACCCCCAAATTATGCACCTGTCCCTTCCAGGGCATAACAACCCCATCGAGAACAGGGTGTCTCCCAACTACATGGACCCGAAATCCTGTGACACACAGCACCTCTGTCTTGTCTGGATTCAGCTTCAATTTATTGGCCCTCATCCAGCCCATTGCTGCCTCCAGACTTCAACCGCCTCTCCTGATTCAGATGGTACAGAGAGATAGAGCTGGGTATCATCTGCATACTGATGACACCTCATTCCAAAACTCCTGATGATCTCTCCCAGTGGCTTCATGTAGATGTTTAAAAGCATGGGAGATAAGATCGACCCCTGAGGAACCCCACATTTGAGCTCCCAGGGTGTCGAGTCCACATCCCCCACAGACACTATCTGGGATTGGCTTTGGAGATAAGAGCGGAACCAGTGCCAAGCATTGCCTCCAACTCCTAAACTCCGTAGCCTTTCCAGAAGGATACCATGGTCAATGGTATCAAAAGCCGCTGAGAGGTCCAGGAGAACCAACAGAGTGGCATTTCCCTTGTCTCTCTCCCGGAGTAGGTCATCAACCAGGGCGACCAAGACACAGTATTCTAGACTGGTACACCAAATCAGCACCTTGTATATGGAAAACAGCCCAAGCAGGTGTTTCAGCTGATGAGGACTTAGAAGCCCAGTGTCATTTTGTCAGACAGTCAGAACTGGTTCCACTTTGGGGTGTTTGGCCCCAGTCAGCAACTACGGAGGCTGAAAACTTTCATTTTTAGCCTCCAAAGTGAAACCAGGATGGTCTGTCCATAGTGCGGATGGATATTAATTGGCAGCCCAACCCACTTTGAGCAAAATCATCTGGTTTGGCCCAGCAGGATGTCTCATGTTGTGACGAAGTAGGCACTGAGACTAGCAGCACCAGTCAATGAAATGCAAATAGAATGAAATCAGTCTGCTCCATACATCTCTATGATCACTCTCTGCAGATGATATAGAAAAAGTACAGCAGAAGAAAAAGCAGCACCACTGGATATCATTCTAAGCACCTAACAGTACTGTTAAATCTATACAAAGTGGAAACTTACCGCAGTGCCATTGTTATCTCTAAAAACATCTTGATTAAAATAGTCAAAGAGTTTCTTCTCTAATTGTAGCATAACCTGGAAGAGGAAGGGGGGGGGGGAGAGAGAAAGTATCTTACATACTGATAATTCTACATCATCATGAAAAGGAAATGCTTCTGCTTTGTAATTTTTTTGCCTTCTTTTTTCATTAATTAAAGGTCTTTCTATCTTTAAAGCATAAAAGACAAACAGTTCATTCACATCTGGTCAGGATTTGGGACCTAGCTTGGAGTGGTTGCCTAGAGGCTTGAGCCTTAAGGGGATGGCAGTCCTTAAACACAGCTGGAAATATTGATAGAAGTCGGCCGGAATTTTGATACTTTGCAATAACTACAGCTGTTTTTCTGGCCATTGTCTTGTGGCTGCTGTCTGTGGATAAACAGTAGGGTTGTGCACGAATATTTGAATGCATTTGAAATCCCACCAAATAGACCGAATTTTGACATTTGAATTCGAATTGAATGTCCTTAAAGTCCAATTTAAAGATTTGATCTGAATTTTGAATTTTCAATCTATTTGTTCGAATTATTCAGATATTCGCACGTGTACAGGCTCGTACATGATGCATACTTGAAGATCTGCATCTCTCCTTGATCCGTACACATTTGTATGGAACAGTATGGGATGAAAACGGGTTGCCCAAGGGATGCATACGGATGTGTACGGATATATATGGATGTGTAAGGACCCAGGGAAGATGCACACAGGCATCTACGAATGTTGTCGACATTCGTAAGAGCAAATTCGAATGAAAAATTCAAACTAATAGATACGAATTTGCTTAATTCAAATCAAATTTAGTTCAATTCAAATTTAACAGATTTGATTCGAATTGAATTTTCAAGTTCAATTCAAATCGAATCCCCAAAATTGCATTTGTGCATACCCCTATTAAACAGGACTTTCTGAAAGGTTGCCCACAACAGTGAAAAAGAGGTGGAAGCACTTAGAACGAATGTCTGGGTACTTCCTCCAGGCTGGAGAGACAGGCAGGACGCCTCTAGGGGTTTTGCCTTTGTCTCCTTTGCCTGGAGCAGAACGCAGAAAGCTGTCAGGTGTTAGATGAACACAACACCCTTCCAACATTCACAGTGTGGATGGCACCTGCTAGGCTTGGACCAGGGAAGGGTGGAGTGGGTTAGTTAAACTGTTCCACAGGAGGTAAGTGCAGGAACAACCTAAAGTCACTCATCAAGCTTTGCGGCTGACCAGGCTTTTGAATTTAGGGAAGATTTCACACTGACCAGTATACTGGACCCAGCAAGCGTACTAGAAACCTCCTTTAGACCACACTAGTATGCAGGAGGAAGTGCTCCAAGTACACTTTCTGATCTGATATAGTGGCCAGTGCAGAATAGGGATGTGCACGAATGTTTGTAACATTTGTTATTTGTACAAATTCGGGCATTCGTACACGAACCAAATGTTATGACATTTGTACATTAGCATTTATACAAATACAAATAGTTTTGAAACATTTGGATGAATAGTTTCCACATTCGTTAAACTGGGGAAACATATCGACACGTATGCATTGGTACAGGACACATATCTGGTATGTATGCATTCTTATAGGATCCGTATGCATTTGTATCGGATATTCATGCAAATTTGTACAAATACATTTGTATTGAATAGAATCCGGCCACTTTTGAAGGGGATCCATTCAAATGAATACAGATTTTCTAACATTCAATTCATGACAAATCGAATGCCAAAAACCCATTTGTGCACATTCATAGTATGGAACTGTCCTAGATTTCCTTGGACCCACTCTGTAAGAAGACATATTGTTTGGATCTAGAAGTATGACACAAGAATGTTCAGTTACTGTATTTTCTTGAGGGACGAGCATTAGGTCTCATTACATACCTTTCGATCATTATCAGATTCACGGAATATTAGTTTTACTACTTCGTTAGTGTCAGCAGCCCGGATAGTCTGCATTGTAGCCTTTGCACAAAGTGTCTGTTAAGAGAAGTGAAAGCACACAAGGAGGAGGAAGAAAAGGAAAAATAGTTTGTTAAACATATCTGTTGGAAGAACTTCTTTTATATAAAGCTAGCTAATTAAATTAGAAACGAAACGTACAGAAACATCCACCCACAGCCCAATTTATAGATTTCAATTTCAAATCGGGCATAAAATGTAACAATAGCTTGGAAATTTGATAACATTTTTCTAGAGAAAGTTACAGTGGTTTCTGCAAAAAGTGTGGTTTGCTTTTCCAGCCTCTGGCTGCATCCGAATGTCTCTAACTTATTCCTTGGATATTCTGGAATAGGCGTGCTTTATTCTGGAATATCCAAATATAGCACAATAAGTAAGTAATGTCTGGATTCATCCTCTCTCTTTTCACATCTTTTTCTGTGTCAAGTAAGCAGGGATTATTTTAGTATTAACATTTAGGAGCCCTCTCCTTGTGCTTAATTTCTTTTTCAAAAATGGAACAACAGTTATTTTAATCAGTACACCCTTATCATCCTATTTATGCACATTTATTTCTTAAAGCCAAATTTGGAGAATTTTTATACCAGCACTATTATTTTTAAGCAATATGATAGTTCTCCCTAGTTTGTTGCTTTGATTCTGAGGAAGTATGCAGAGGGGACAGCAAAAGGTGTACTACTGAAGTTCTTTGCATGAAGGTGTGTTGTACAGCATGATGCACATATTTTAGAAAATGTTACAACTCTGGCATCTCCCCACAGAATAAAATCCATGAATTCATGGCAAGAAAAGAGAGGGATTCTTGCTCAATTTCTCTGTGCTAGCCACCTTCATACTTAACCTTTGTGATACAAAGGTGAATTGTAACAATTAAGAACACTTAGCCTAACAAGTTCCTTAAACACCTTTTTCTGTAGGAAACCTAAGAAGATCAGGGGGTAGAGATGTGCACAAGCTGGTTCTGAACTGAGATTGAAATAGTCTTGTTTTTGAGCAAATTATCTTGCTTCAGTTCAGTTTGTCGAACTGAATGTTGATTCCCCACACTGCTTCCTTCTCCCTTTGGTCTGCTGCTACCCACTATCCTGTGCTAATGCCTCCTTGCTACAGTCTGTTCCAGGGCCTGCCTGCTTTGGCCCACATTGCTGCCTCTTGTGGCACTGTGTTTCTCTTCTAGGATTACAAACTCCTTTGAATCTCGTGGTACTGGCTTCCTGTTTTGGGAAGGCCTTGGATGGTATAGGTCACACCTTTCTGGAACACCTATAAGTCCTACAAGTGAAGCACTCAGGAACAGTGGTTTAAAACAATGTGATGGGTGGTGGCAGGTTGGATTGGCAGGTGGACATGGACCCAAGAGGAGAAGTGGCAGCATACAACAGATAAAGGAGGAAGACAGCAGAGCTTGGTGAACTGGGGTGAGCTGGCTCATTGGGCTTTCTTGAAATTTAAGGCCATTCTGGCTTGGCACTTCTCTATCAGGCAGCTAAATTTTTAACAAATCACATTATCTGCCTCTGTTTTGTAGTATTTTCTTCTCTATTGGGTATGGTTATCCAGTGTCCTTTACCAGCATCCAGAAAGCCTTCCCATCACTCATCACTTGAGTGCTTTAGCTAGGATGGCTAAGCATTGATCTTAATCTTGGGATGCCAAGGTAGCCTTCTTTGGAGAGATACAAGAAGTATATTTACTTGCTAGTTTGGATCATGGGAAAAAAGAAGAAGAAGAAGATTTGACCTAGTCATATCTTTGGAATACAAGCCACTGAAACTAACCAACACGGTATATCTGTAGTGCACCTTCTCTCAAGGAGATAGTGAATGTAGAATGGGCCCTTGAGAAAGCAAGTGAGGCAAGGAAGACTGAGACCAAAAACATATCCACCATGCAGCCAGTCAAGCAAAAAGGGCATTTATTTGCTTCCTGGGTTGCAGGTGTTCCCTCTATAGTAATTACACAACTGAAAATTAAGCCAAAAGCATGCACAGAACGGAGGAATGAATAAGCCTCAAACTTAGCAGCCAGCCAAACACTCATTGCTTTCTGGTTCCTTGGAAAAAATTGGGCTCACTGAATGGTAATTATGTCCATGCCTTCTTTAACGATGTTCCTCCATATGCTTCTTTAATGGAAATACACAGTTAATGTTTTAGTCTGGTGAAATTTAAAAAGGTGTTAGTTTGAACATTATTACTGTGCTTCACAAAACGTCATCCAAAGTTCTATTCCTTTTCAGACTTGTTCTGCTACTGCAAAGTCATTGCGTCCTTAAGAGTAGAATTTCCAGAAGAGGCAAGTAATTGGAAAGGCTGTTTTAAAACAAACGGGCCATCTGAAGCATGTCTTTTCCTCTGCAATTTCTTCAAAGTTACTGGGATTGTCCTTGTTCAAAATAGAAGAAGCTCTCCAATTGTTCCCCACCAACCAGAGCAGAGACGGAAAGTAAGGCACACCAGGCACTTGGAGGCAGGCATGGCTTTTTGTTTCCTTTTGTCTAACCAGCAGCTAATCACTTTTTCCACACATCTTCACAATTTGCTCTGGATCCCATTTTGTCTCTTTTGACAAGTAATTAACATTTTGCCATCTGTGTCTGTATGCACTGACCAGCGGGGTAATCCACCACCACCCCATTCCCAAAGTACGATCCCCTCTGATACCAACCATTGAAATTCAAAGCACAAATTAGTTAATCAGGTCAAGCCCCCCAAAATAGCCCTTTGGACTCATGTGTCACAAATCAGTCTGGCCGCCTTTAAACAGTGCACCACATTAGAACAAGCACCCGAACAAACCAAAGCGGAAAACCGGCCGCTCTCTAAAGCTGGTTTTCTAAAGCCCTAACAAATCGCTCCATCTTTCACTCATTTAAACCTTCCAAATGAGGGTCAATATGGTCCCCGAGCATCCAAATGCTAATGCGCTTAAGTGCGTTTAAGCAGCTTTCCAGAGTGAATGGGCTGAAGAAGGGCTCGAAAAGACAAGGCAGAGTTACTGTCACTGCCGGAAAGTCATTGTAGCCCCCCTCTTCGCTGAGTGGTTGCAATTCAAGAAATTCATGATTTCTGTCTCTTAAAGGCATCTGCTCGGGGATATTTGCTCACACTCTGCTCTGTTCTATCCTCCTGAACTGGTTTATATATTACTTAGATATTTCAGATCTGCTTCAATAGAAAAGGGCACAAAAATCTGTTTTGAGGATGAACATGAGAAAAAAAATCCCCCCAAACCCTGTTTTGCTTTCAGTTTTCAGAGAGACAAACAGAAAGTGATTAGTCAAAGGTTCATTTCTTATACAATCCGGAGCATTCCTTTCCCCCACACCACCTCCTTTCACTTTCTGCAAAGTCGTAGTCACCCAAGCAGAAAACTTTCGGAAACATTTTTTAAAGACAAGCCTGCTTACTTGTGAAGGGATTTTTTTTGATGGCGCTTTAAAAAATAAAAGGGGAGGGGGAAATTAAAATGCTCAAAAAACACACTGCTCTTTTCAGACTTCTACACTCTTTTGAAAAGTATCTTTTGAAAAACAGTGAGACAAAGAAATCAGAATGAAATGCTGGAGCTTTCTTGTTTAATTGAAAACAATTGCTTTTTTCCCTATAGAAAATTGCCATTTCTGCTTTCCTCCCACAGCTTCCCAGTTAATGTCTGAGCTTCACATGGCATTGGGGTGGGGTGCGGGGACAGAATGGACAAGTAAAATTCTGATGAAAATGCAGTATGAACTTTTCAATAATACTCCACATTTGCTGTGTTAGGAATATCAATTTAAGGTTTGCTTTACATGAAACTGCAGTTTCCAGCCGAAACCAAAAGCAAACTGCTCCATTCACTGAAATATGGGTAACTGAAATCTTGCATGCTTGATTGTAGGGTCAGGATTATGCTGTGTTCAAAAATGTCCACAGGTCTTTGATAATGAGCAGATAGAAGGGGATCAGGAGAGGATGTATAGAAGTTTGAGGTTTTTTGCTCAGTATCAATATATGGATGTTAGAGAATTAGGGTGTGGATGTGGAAAGACAAAATAAATGTCCAAATAGGCTTGGCATGTATAAAGTCTATTACATTAAAGCAGGTGCCTAAGAACTGTTTGGTAGAACTTAACTTCAAGTAACAAGAGGCCCGGTCCAAAGAAAATGCTTCACATCTAAGGACCTGATTTATTTTTCAAATTCAATGACTTTAGTTTTAAAATGCTGTATTATTAAGAACAAAGTTAAGTATTGTATGCTGATCGCCTTATATTAAAAAGGGATACCAAAATCAATAGGGAGGTATCAGCTTAGTATGGAGGACCCCCCAAAGTTTGCTCATGTGGGGAACTTATTTACAGAGATGGAGAAGATAAATTAAGGGCACAAATCTTTCTGTAAAACAACAGAATAGTAGAAAAGCAACAATTGAAGGTATTAAAAAAATCACACTGTCTGCTCCGCATTGGCTGAAAAAACGCTTTTTAAAGCAAAAAAAGCTGCAGACTGCCCTAAAACTACAGGGGTGGGTTAGGGGAAGCTCCCCTCACCCCCCTGAAGCAAATGGAAGGCAAAATGGGTGGCTCAGGGAGAAACACAAGGCAAAAGAAAAAGGAGGCCCAAAAAGAAAAGCAACAAGACAAAATGGCCGCCCAGCAGGAAAGCCAGCCTCCACAGGAGCCTCTGGAGACTCAAGGGACGGAGCAAACAAGTAAAGAGATGGGTGCTATGGCTATTAATACCCCTGAACTGCAGTTTAACTAAAAGATTGACTCCCTAACTTCTACAATAAATGATATAAAAGAGACTGTCTCTGCGGCTTTTGATAGGGCCACGGAGGTGAGAATGGATGTTGATGACATGGCTGGGGAGGTTGCTAAACTGTGTGACCAAGTTCTCGATCTTCAATGTGGAACCAGTAGGAATAACGTTCGTCTTCGTGCGCTCCCAGAGGGCTGTGAGAAAGGCAATATGATTGAATTCCTGATCGAGTGGTGGGCTGCCCTGTACCCAGATCTACAAATTCAACAATCTGACATAGCGAGAGCACACAGGAGTCTACGTGCAAAACCAGGCCCTGATAAGCCACCCAGAGACTTGATCATAGCCTTTGAATCTTTCAACATTAAATCTAAAGCTATGCAAGCTTTTACATCACCAAATAAACCACTTGTTTATGAAGGACAACATATTGCAGTATATCAAGACCTGACTCCAGAAATCTTGAACAAGAGGAGGGCATTTCGCCCAATTACTCTTAAATTGCAGAAAAGTGGGGCAAAATATAGATGAGGTTTCCCGTTTTTTGGTTATTTTTGGTAAAAATGGGCGCCAGCATAGGGCTTACAACTTAGATGAGGGAGAGCACATCTGGAATTTGCTAAACTCAGGATCCTCTGCCACGGACAACAACGCAACACCTGCTTCAATGGAGGATGCAGCACCTGCAGCTGCGCCTTCAGAACAATGGCATGCAAAGGCACCTCAACCACAACGACTCAAGGGCCACAATGCCTGGAAGGATCGACATATCCCTGACCTTTTTCATCGTGGGCCTGAGAAATCTTCATCGTGAGCTCGAGTACATGCACTTTGAGCCTTCTATCTCTCATATGTTTTCAAGGGCAGCCTTAAAATCAATCAAAGCTCAATTTAATTAGGATTGGACTGATAGTCCTTTGATATCCCTTTGGCCAGGGGGGGGGGGGAGAGACTTGGCTATTCATCTCACTTTCTCTATTTTCAGGTGTGCCGCAAGCCAGCACTCTCCATGCTATTTTCCTCTACCGGTAGAATGGGTTGTGTGCCCATCCTGGGAGTTTTGCTCCAGAGAGGTGGTGGAAGAACCCAATTGGGTATTATTTTTGTTGTTATTGGTTACTGTATGACATTGTGTGTTTTTTATGTAATGCCTCACCTCTGTTGCTATATAGGAATTTGCTCAAATGTACAACCTACTATCAGGCCTATGCTGTCTTCTCAGCCTAACCCTAATTTTCACCCAGAAATCAGCTTAGCGGTACGAGTAACTGACTATGACTATGGTTAAAATAAGCACTCTTAACGTTAATGGTCTAAATAACCCAGCTAAAAGAAGAAAGGTACAATCTTATATTTTGCAATCCCACTCCCAAATTTGTTTCCTTCAAGAAACGCATATTGCAGGAAATAAACAAAAAATATTTAATCATCCAGAGCTAGCCAGATGCTATACTGTGGCAGGTAATTCTAAATCTCGGGGGGGGGGGGTAGCAATTATTCTTTCTCCCTCTCTTTCATTTAAGGTTGAAAAGATTGTGAAAGACCCTAGGGGCCGATATATATTTATTAGAGGCACACTGAATGACTCTCAACTTACCTTAGCAAATATGTATGCCCCAAATAAGTCACAATATTCATTTTTACATGATGTACTCCAAAAACTTGAGAGGTTTGCCTCTGGTAATATTATTGCTGCAGGTGATTTTAATTTAGTAATGGGTCCAGCTATGGACAAATCTGCCTGTACCTCTAAGGAAAATGAGAGAGGGAAAAGACAGAAAGGTGGTGCTCTGCATATCATCAAGAAATTTCAGTTGGAAGATACGTTTAGAGTAAATAACCCCACATCCAAGGAATTCACCTTCTCCTCCAAATATCATTCTTCTTCTAGACTTGACTATATTCTAGCTGGCAAACCCTTGATTGGCTCCCTCTGTTCTTCTGACATTACTCCCTGTTCTATTGCTGACCACTCTATGGTCTCTTCTCTCTTTTCATTCAATTCGACCTCAGTCTTCCAAATTCTGGCGATTTAACCCCTCCTTGGTTAACTGGAAACAGTCCCAAGAAAAAATCAGTATTGCACTACAGGATTATTTCAAGATAAATGTGACCCCAGGCATGCCGTATGTCACTATTGGGAAGCAATGAAGGCCGTAATCAGGGGGTTATGTATTTTGGAAAATTCTTGGCAGAATAAGGTAAAAGAGGAAAAAAGAAAGATACTAGTATCTGAAATAAAAAATTTGGAGAAATTGAAAAAAAAAACCACCCAAAACAATTGAAGGTACGGCATAAAAATGGAGTGAAGATAAGAATTCTTCTTTTCAGAGTAAGACTAAACTTTGTTACAAGTATTACTCTTCAAGTCATATGTAGTGCCCACACTAAATTTCAGTGCTGGGTGATGTAATTTAAAAACTGTAGTGAAGGCGCATTCAATGTGCAATAAGCAAGGAAGTTTAATCAGACAGCCTGAGCAGGTAAGGAGGGGGCGAATCCTCCCTTATTAGCATAACAGGAGGGGGAAGAGAGCACTCAACCAATCAGGCATCAAGTTACGTCTGGTGAGGGGGTATAAAACCTGCCTGCCAGAAGAGAGAAGTGTCCATGCTTTGGTGTTCTTAGGGGAAGGCAGGTTAAACTGTCTAGTTCCCTCAGGGGATAGATCCCAGCCTAGGTCCAGACTTTCTAGGCCAGGGATAGAGCCAAAAGGGGTAGAAGGAAAAGGAATTGTGAAGTTAAGGAGTTAATTTGTGTGCCTGTGAACTGAAATAGTTGTATTCTTCTTCAAAACACAGTTGTAACGAATAAAGCTTTTTTATTTTGTTTCTATAAAGAGACTTTGCCAGCTTCTCCATAGTCTAACCTAGAAGGTGTTACAGTTACAAAGTCCTCTCTCTTCAGAAACCAAGGAAGCTGAGGCTAAGGGAAATAAACAGCATTGCTGGTGTTCGCTTGCGGGCGCGAGGCTTGAACAAACCACAACACACTACCAGAAATTTAAAACACACTACCAGGATTTTAAAATTATAAAAGCCTTCCCTTATAGGAATAAAAGACGGATGAAGAGTGTAAGACAGCTCGTGCTGGGGGATGGGCGGCGCCACATCATAGAATAAAACTCTGGGAAATTCCACACTGCGGTATACTGTACCAGCAACCATACTAAGAGACTCCCTTTCACATACTGGTATAGTCTAAGAGATGCCCCAAGTAGTAGCCACTACGAGGTGTATACTGCTATTGAGTGCCCCTAGATTTGCCCCATTCTCATTCAACCTTGGACATACTACCTCTAACTTAGGGTGTCTCCAGACATAAATTAAAAATGCAAACCGTATTTACTGTGAAGTGAAGAAGCTCCTCAGGAACAACTGAATGTCCTCATGTTCTCCCAATACTTCAAAGCAGCAGGGAGGGCTCTACCTGGCAGCCCAACCCTCTCTAACAGGCCTGATGACTCTGAGCTGCCTGCTGTTTTGTGGGTGAGGGTAAACTCTTGGGAAATCTCACCCAAACACCCAGGAAAACGCAGAGGGAAGACACTTTGACAGCTGCTCTGCAAATATTTCTCCTGTCTAGATGCATATTTACACTGCCTTACTTGTAAAGTTAGTGATAGTCTGGACCTTCCTCCCAGTAATCTGCAGATCTTGCTAAACTTTGATTTCAATCACACATAATCAAGTATGCTAACAAGAGCTGATGGGAGTTGTACTTAGAACAGGAATGGCAGAAAAATGCAGGTTACAGGAGAGCAGTATACTTATTCACTTGGGGCCTTTCTTCACTTTCTGTTGAAATGGGATAGCATGAGGCCTATTCTTCTTTTGGATCCTCCCTTCCACATGCTGGAGCAGAAGAAAGACGCTTATCTCCTTCCTGGACCACTCTATCTGCACTGGGATGAAGCAAGGCCCAGTCTAGGTGGCAAAAATGACTATCTATACCTGTCTTTACCTTTTAAACCAGAAAAGGTCCACACCTTCCTGTTCTGGTTTAGCAAGGGGAGACATTTTTGGGGATTTGAGGCTGGGAACTTCAGTCCCTCAGGCTTGGTGAACCCAAAAGTGGTTCTGGAGGTCATGTGGTCTTTAAATGCAGAAGGCCCATCTTCGGACTGTGGAACATTTTTTGCCACCGGAATGGCTCCAGGCTGGACTGTCCCTACTTGACTAGCCCAATAAAGGAAGTGCGGAAATGGCTTTGGTGGTGTTTTTCTCCCCCTCTGATCTGGTATCAATCTGTAATGACAGGCACTGATTTGGAGGGAAGGAAAAACACTGAGCGCATCAATGTGTGTTATCCTGCTGTCTGCATTTTACTCAATGTCCTGGTCTAGAGAGAAACATGTTAATTACAGTTGGCTTATGGGGAAATGCCAACTTCCACCCAAATATCACAGTGTGGAAGACTTCCAGATTTGGGAAAATAATTTAACATAGAACTAAAACTTGATGAACTTTAAAGTTAACTCTATACAATTCAATTGCAACCACATGTTTATTGCTTGCTGTTTAGTTTTTGTAATAATAGGGCTTTTTCTTTGCTATAGTAAGTTTATTTAATAAAATTTCTAAAATACTACTAATAAAAATATTTTGCTTTGTAATCAACTGCATCACTCTACAATTTATTTAATAAAACTATTTATTATTATTATTATTATTATTATTTTTAAAAAGCCATTGAATGGAAACATCCTAAGGGTTGTATCACCGTGGCCCCACTGTTCCAATTATGGATGCCTTTGCACATACACAGTGCTCCCCTTGCAGGGAAGAAGAGAAAGTGAGAAGCAAGACTTGCACCCATGGCCACAAGGGTGAGAGCTTCTTAGCAGTGCTTTCAAAGCAGCAGTGTGCAGACTGCTTGCCTGCTGTTCTACGCCACATGAATATCATTTACCAGCTGCATCAGAATTACCACCCAGAGTAATAAGAGAGAGTCAATAACAAAGCAAGAGTTGGTTCCTAGCATGTTCCCCCATGTATTGTATGTAGATAACAGAAGTCAAAATAAGCCAGGTTGAAGAGAGTATTACAAAGAGGCTGCTAACAAAGCTTTCCCACACTCCCATCAATGTTCAGGGTCCCTCCAGCAGTACCATTACCAAGATACCAGTTCTCACTGCCTGCCTGTCCATGCTGAGACTAAAGGAAACGCAGAGTCCATTAGGAATGCAAGCAGGCAAGGCTGAACTTTAGCAAGGGAATAACATGGATGTGCAGTGGCCCTAGCCAGAGCTCTTACAAGCTGCAATGTAGCTGACTGGGAGAATGTCTAACCCAGAAAATGACCCCATGGGCCATTCCCTGTGTTCAAAGACATGGGGCCACTGGCAGCCAGAGAACAGTGGACCAGGTAGGTCAGCCTGAGTGGTCATGGCATGGCAGTGGCATGGCTGCTGGGAGAACAGTAGGAAAAACTGCCTGAGTTCTTCCTACTGCCTTGTTGTTATAGTGCTGTAATGACTGCTTACAGTGGGATAGTGCTGTGCAGACGTTGCATTAATCTAGCACTTCCACTGTCCTGGAGGAAGCACGCTCAAATGCTACAATGGCACTGAGCAAGCACAGCATCAGATAGCTGCAAATATAAAGTTAAGACAAGGGCGTCTTCATATTAAAGTGCCCAAATGTAATGGTTTTTGAGGACCATTCTTTCTGATTATCATGTAACCTACCATCTATACTAAAATAGGTTAGAGTTGAGTAAATTGCTGGTCATTTTCTGAATTTGCATATAGCCATTGTTTGGGCATTGGGTGAAACAGTTAGGAAGAAGAAGCAAGTGACAGAGGACAGGGATGTCGTGGGCCCTGCTGTAGTCTACACTACACTAGCAGACAGCAGCCCCCTAGGCTGGGATATAGTCCAGAATAAGGCCCAGTGCAGAAAAGAGCTAACTTTCACACCCTGATAGGCACAATGTAAAAACAATTTCACTAGTGAAAACAAGAGAAAAACAAAACATTAATTCTAGCAGGTGACAGCAGACTGGGATAAAACAACAGGTTAAGGGAAATTATACTACGGTGAGTATCAGACAGTGAAGTGCTGTCCTTTTATCTCCAAGAGCTGTTAAATATATTAATTGCTTGATCGGATGCCAAGAAGCTGCAAATCTCCAGGCCTCTCCAACTCTCGCTGAGCGACAGAAGTGTTCTGTCCCACCACAGGAGCACATTTGTGCGCGCCTCTGTTCGAAGCCATACATTCTATTTTTACTCATCTGCTACCCCATTCTCTCCAGGCCAGGAGGACAAATTGCCCACAGTGACTCCCTTTCAAAAGCAGCACAGCGAGCAAAGAATTGTGACTGAGCAGAAACACAAGGAACAGCACATAAAAATTCATCATTTTGGCCTCTTGACCTCTTAGTACAGAGTTTGGCACACCCTGTCTCAAAAAGTAGCACCGGGGGAGAACTAAGCAGACCAGCTGAGTGAAATTACTGACAAAAATATATCTTGGACACAGAGAAAGCCCACCAGATGCTTCATTGTCTTTGTGGAGAAGTGGTGCTGAAAAAAAAAAGGGGGTGATCTACCACATGGCATATTGGGTGGAATAAGTAGTATCATTGTTTCAAAGCAGCTCTGTCACTTTACTGACTGCAGTACAAAGAGGTGTAAAGCAAGATTTAATCCTGACTTTTAGCCAGCCGATTAAAACCAATCATGCCAGATGTCCACAAGACTGTTTAACATACAGAAAGCTTCTCCCACCCTGTGCGTATTCGCACCGCCTTGTAAAGAACAAACAGTTTCATACCATCTTCTTTATTCAGTTAGTTTCACCAAAGCAGAAAGGATGTTGTAATGGGTTTTAAGATGTGATTTAATTTTTTTTCCCTTCAAAATGCCTGGCAATCAAAACAAAATACCACTAAAAAAGCAAGTGTATATGCAGAAAGTTGAGGCCGATTGCTAAGTTCATCAGTAATGTGTATCTTCAGAATCGAGACAGGCCACAGACCAAAAGAACACTAGGGATTAACAACCTGCAAGATCTTCTCCAGTTAAGGAAAGGACTACATCAAACATATCTTCCAGCAAGTACATGGATGCTGTATGTGCCGACATAAACACATGTTCCCACACACAAATACAAGGTATATAGGTTTCTGAGAACCCCCAGACTTGGACTTGAAGGTGTTTAAAGGGTGATTCCACAATGGCCAATACACTGGGCCAACAAGTGTACTAGGAACCTCCCTTCCACAAGAAAGCCTCAGACAGGGCATCCCTTAGACCACACCAGAGTATAGAAGGGAGATTTGTGTACTCATTTGGAACACCAGCCAGTGTGGAAATGCTCAAAGACACACTATATGCTTTTAGATATCTGATGGATCATTTCTTCCAGTTGTATTCTAAATAAGAAGGAAAATATTGCATATAGTACAAAAAGGGACCAAGGATTGTTATCTATGAGCATACAAAGCTATCCTGTATTTCCAATATTCCTTGCAGAGACCTATAAATCCTTAACAACTTCAATCCTTTAGCTGTTAACACCATACTGTATGAAGCAAGGACCAGTTCTATTAGTAAATTCCTAAAATATTGAGGAGTGTCAGAACGCAAGAGGTCTCCCAGCCCTCCCTTACTTTATTTATATTTATATTCATATCCCGCCCCATACCCAAGGGTCTCTGGGCAGCTCACAACATTTAAAAACGAACATATTAAGACTGTATACTAAAACCAGTACAAGGTTTAAAATCCAGCATAATAGTAGTAGTAGTAGTAGTAGTAGTAGTAGTAGTAGTAGTAGTAGTAGTAGTAGTAGTAGTAGTAGTAGTAGTAGTAGTAAAACGAACAGGCAAAACTACTTTGGGCTTCAGGCTTCAGACTGACAGAAAACTGGAGCATAACACCACTGACATTACAATTGTTGAGAAAGAGAAGGTGTGGATCATCGACGTTGTTATACCAGGTGACAGCAGAATTGAGGAGAAACAGTTGGAGAAGCTCACCAGATACGAAGACCTGAGAACTGAACTTCAGCGACTCTGACGAAAACCAGTGAAAGTGGTCCCAGTCATCCTTGGCACACTGGGCGCAGTGCCAAAAGATCTCAGCGGGCACCTAAACCATTGGCATTGACAAAATATCCATCTGCCAACTACAAAAAGCCACTTTACTGGGGTCTGCTCGCATAATTCGCCGATATATCACGCAGTCCTAGGTGCTTGGGAAGTGCCCGACTAGTGATATAATACGAAATCCATCATTTGCTGTGTGTAACTGCTGCTTTTACATAATAATAATAAATTAATAAAAATGATACAAAAAGTTTAAAAAAACAGTAGTGTTTGCAATGGGGGAAGCGTAGGGAGCATTTAGCCAAAGGCTTCAGTGAAGAGGTGCGTCTTCACTGCCTTCCTGAACATAAACAGAGAAGGGGCCTGACACACCTCCAAGGGGAGACCATTCCACAGCCTGGGGGCCATTACTGAGAAGGCCCTCTCCTGGGTGCCCACCCGCCTAACTGCTGAAGGCGGTGGGATAACCGAGAGGGCCTCTCCTGCAGATCTTAAAACGCGGGCAGGTTGATATACAGGTTGTACTTTGTAGTCTAAATAAGTAAAAAACAAAGATCATGGAAGATTTTGTAGCTTATTGTTTCCATGTTTTCTGCTATATAAAGAACAACACAAAATCACTGTCCCCAAAACAGCTGGTGCATATCTGGAATGCATAGCAAGTCTCAGAACTGACTCATTGGCAGTGCCAATGTCATACTTCACCTGGGTGAAAAATCCTCAGACTAGACCTGGGCATTGGCCAAGTCACTGACGAAGGCTTTGCAGAACAGACATACTGTACATGACTTGTGTTAAAACATAGTCATGAAAAAAATACACCCTCTTTGAATTCTATGGGTGGTTCCACACTGGCCGGTTAAACTGGTTTAACCACCCTTTTAGGACAGATTTTAAAAACCCAGACACTTACCTTCCGCACTGGAGACCTCCTTTGTAACCCTTCGCGGCGGCTGCTCCCACATTTTGGCACGTGAGATCCATTTCTAAAATGGGTCTCGCCGTCATAAAATGGATTAAAATGAAGACCTCAAAAATTAGGTCTTCAATCGTCCCTTTGCCTGGATCCATGTGAAAGCAGGATGCTTCCGCACATGGTCAGGCGAAGGGATGGATGTCCCGGCGGCCGCCATGTTGGGAGGGGCAGAAGCAGGACGGCCTGCCTTGGAAGCCCCTCCCTCACACGCTGCGCACCACCGGAAACACACGGTGACTAGTAGCTGCCTGCTCCAGTCCCGCAGCTCGGAGGTGGCATCGGCAGCGCGGGAACTTTTCAAATGGGTGCTGTGCCTTCCATCTGATCCGGCCTCCAGGCACGTGTGTAGATGCAATAGGGCCCTTTGGATCCGTCTCTATTTGGGATGGATCCTCGGGAGGTCAGATCGCCAAAAAACGGATCTTCTTAGATCCGTTTTCCAGCGGCAAATGCGGGAACACCCTATGGTTTTATTTATCAGTACATAATGAAAAATTAGAAGGTCCTTAAATTAGGGAAATACAACCCCAGATGACAAATTACAGAGTTTCATTATTTCTTTAACAAACAACTGCTTTATTGTTAACGTGCCAAGGATTTCAAAGAATAGAGTAAGATAGAAATGGAAATAAAAAATCTTCTGCTTGAAATTGAACTTTACTGAAAAGCAGCCTCCAGTTGTGTAACTGGCTGGGCCTTGTCATTGAACAGTAAATTTGTTCTGCTCACTTTCTTCTGTTCGGCCAACCAACATAATCATTCCTTCCCTCATCACACAGCAGGATTTTTTTCCCCTTGCAAAATCTGAATATCCTGATACATAAATCTATGTAAAACAACAACACTATTTGAAATTTTCTTGGCATTTATTGTAGTAGTTTAATTTAGAGGACTGCACAATGGCTACTAGAATGGATGCCTAGGTACTGCCTCTAGGAAGAGGTTCTAAAGCCCCTTGCAGGACAAGGAGAGCAAGTGAAGGTTTTGCCTTTGTCTTCTGTTTGAGATGTCCAAAGGCATTTGAGGGGCCACTGTGTAAGACAAGACGTTGGACTAGACGGGCTGTGACATGTTCCAGCAGGACTCCTCTTATGTTCTCATAAATGTCTCCATATATTTTATAAATAGTTTGCATATGGATGTAGGTAACCATGACACTATAAAACTTCTGGAAACTTTCTGGCACTTCATGTTTGTACACACTTTTGTTACATTTTAAAGTGAAGTTCAACATCAAACAAATCTGAGATAATTTGACATAATACCTTGATGTTCACATAGCTTTCGTTATCTGGATGTCTGGGTATGAGGATTTTGCAGAGAAAATTAAAATAAATGAAAACTCCAGTTTTGCAAGTAGGGCTGCACCAGACACATTTATACTGCGCAGTGCAATGCACAGTCACGGTCAAGGCATCGTACACGACGACTGATGGATTGTCATGGCGTCACATTATCTGATCAGGACTGTGCACGTACCTTAATGCTGGATAAAGGACACTCGCCGAGCAGTAGAAACAAAAGTCTGAAGTTTTCCTCAGTGCAGGCAGAACAGCAAGAACAAAGCAACGAGAGCAGGAAGGGCAGCTCAAATCTGACTGGCTGCCTCAACCCGCGTGACAGCACACACTTCCTTAACTCTTGCAGGTTTGTAGAGGAAGCTACAGAGCTTCCTTTCCATTCCGGATGGCCGGTTGTCGCTGCACAGTAAGTATTCTGTGCTTTAATGTTTAACTGTGGATTTATTCCACAAATCTGGAGAAGGAATCACTTTGATTTGAAAAACAAAAGAACAATGTGAGGCCATCTAGGGACTTCCTGAAAAAAGATGAATGCTGCTTCTCATCTATTTTACATTACAGGCATCTGGCTGAGCTTCCACAGATCAGAGATTAGTAGAAAGAATGCAAAAGTGGGAGATGGATCAGCCCACCACTTCCAGCCTGTAGCACTGATTTGAGGTTTGCTAATCAGAGGCCTATTCGCATCTGTACCAGAGCTGTCTTAATTGCATACTCTGGCCTAAGTGCGAAGAGGCCTCAGGCTGTGTATATTCTTAGGAACTTTTAGGAGGGCATTGGACAGTGTATTGCCTGAGTGAAGTGAGATGAGCTAAGTCTAGGGTCTTGCCTGTCTGTAATGGTTTGGTGGCAAATAATTTCTAGGAGATCAAATCTGGAAAGCACCTTAAGTCATCTTCCTCAAAGCGTTGGGGTGGAGGATGGAAGCAGCTCTCCCAGTCTCATGGTTATGTGAGCTACTGAGTGTTCCCTAGACCTGATATGCAAAGAGTAGAGATCAGGGATTTTGGACTAGTCTAGTCTCTAATCCAAGGAAACTCACTCAAGTAATGAGAAACACAGCTGCAAGGTTTTGATGTATCAAATTTAGGCTCCCCACCCTGTATAGTTAGCCTATTGCTTTGTTACTTTTCTTTGACAATTTAGGGCCATTAATAAAACTGCTTTCCCTTCCCCAATTATTCTTTCTTTATCTCCTTATAATGGGACTCCTGGCTAACTACAATGATCTCTGCTGCTAATTCTTTAAAGATTCAGCACTCACTTTAAAAATGTATTTCAAATACCAAACAAAATCTACTTAAAAAAAGTTACTAGCAGAAATAAACCAGGACTTTTTCCTGGGTGAGGATTGTGGCAACCTTGCTCACCAAAAGGCAACTCCAACAAAGTAAGTAAAAGCTGTCTATCCTCTCAGGAAAAGTAATACCTGCTAATTGGCTGCTGTTGGTATCTTAGGGTGCTTCTGCACATGCCCTTCAACACCCATTAAGAACACATCTGGAAAACTGCATCCACACAGCAACACCCATTAAGCACAGTTTGGGAAAACTGTGTCCGCACAGCAACACCCATTAAGCACAGTTTGGGAAAACTGTGTCCGCACAGCAACACCCATTAAGCATACTTCCGGCAAACCGCGTCCGCACCTATCTGTCTCTAATGTGTGCTTAATGGGGTTTCCCGGAAGACCGCATTAAAGGTAATCTTAATGGGTGTTTCTGCTCTAAAACCGCATTAATGGGGGATGTGTCCGCGGCAGCGGGATCGCTGACGGATACAGTCGTGGCTCTGATGGGCTGGCCAAAAGGGACCCATGGCAACACCAGTTCCAGGCTGCAGCGGGGTGCAGGAGGCAGCCCCTCCCTGCGGGCGCTGCCTGAGGGAAAGTCTCTGGAGCGGTGGCTCTCCTATTCTGATTCTCCCTGCCACATAAGGTGCATCCAAGTGGCTGATGCAGCGTGCCCGTCAGCTACCCATCACCGGGTGCCAATCGGGTGCCATGAGCCACCATCAGAGCTTCAGGAAGGCATTGAGTGGCCGTTTCCTCAGTCTGGCCTTTGACATCATGGCGGAGCCGCGGCTTGCACAGGGTCTCCAAGTCACGGAGCAGAGGGCGGGTGTGTCAGAGAGGGCACTCGGAAAGGGTTGGTGTCAGGAAACCCAGGATGCGAGGGTGAAAGGGCTGCGACTGGAACTCTGCAGCCATCCGCACGCACACAGCTGCCCTCCCAGTCCCTTGCCCAGCTGTCAAATGGAGCGAGTCCAGTCACAGAAAGCAGGCTTCGACGCCAAGCGGTCACGGGATCCCGGACACGCGGCTGATTGGTCGCTGGTCCGTCCCTGACACGTCCGTGTATGGCTGGAAAGTGGCGGTGACTGATGGCTGGATGCTCCAATCATGGAGCTCCTGAAGCAGCCATCTGCGAATCTGTGCTACCGCATCCGCACAGTGAAGGCAGAATCTGTTCCTTACAATCTGTCCTTCCCACGCCTGTGTGGACGGAAGGGGTGTTGGCAGATCCGTATCTAATAGATGCGGATCTACCCTAAACCGGATTTAGTGAATCCAGATCTACCTTAAACCGGATTTAGTAAATCTGGATCTACCGCAAACCGGACTTAGGAAATCCGGATTTACTCAGACCCAGATTTAGTAAATACAGATGTAATAGATCCGGATTTCCAGTGGTAAGTGCAGAAGCACCCTTACAGTGCTTCTAGATTAACAAACTAAAAATGGAGGGCTTATTTTTACTCTGCAGTAAAGTCCCTCTGCAGGGGCAACAGAATACCCCCACATTCTCCAATGCTTTGCAGCATGCACATGCTTAATACCCCTTTCTCTGGTAGGCACATTGCTTGTGGGTGAGGGCAAATTCTCACAAGATCTTGACCCAATAGCCTGAAAATCCAGAGGAAAGGAATACTCTGCAGCAAATGCTAATGGAGGTAAAGTTCTTTTTTTCCTTCGGAGTATTGGAATTTAATCTACAGGTATTGCACAGCAGGTTGAAAGCTGCTCCACAGGACCTGAGAAGTTTTCATTCTGTCTGGATGCAGCCTAGCTTTCTATGGGGCTAGGTCTGGTTCTCAAGATCACTGCAAATTCACTTGCAGTCACACCTGGCTAAATTCAGGAATATATCTCAGGATAAAGGTCTGTTGTCTGCATGCTAATGCAGACTCTGAAAGGCTTCTCCTGTAGCCTGCTGTAGACTGTACTAGCATGTGGACAAAAGGCCCCCATTCCATAATATATTCCAGGATAAAGCCAAGTGTGAACAGGTGTCAAATCATTAAAATTTAGTTAAAACTCTGGCTGCATCCAGACTTGTTTATACTGTGCAACAGAATGTGCAGTCAAGATCCAGGAGTCATACACAATGATCCATGGATCGTCATCGTGGTGCATTATCGGATTGCTACTGTGCACTTATCTTAATGCTGGTAAGAGAACAGTCGCTGTACAGTATAAAGAAGATCTGAATCTTCCCACCAGTCCGGGTACAATGGCAAGAAGGGACAAATGAGAGGCAGGAGGGCAACTCAATTCTGATTGGCTGCCTCATCCTGCGTGATCTGACTCAGCTCTTGCAGCTTCCGAGGAAACTACAGAGCTGCTTTTTAGTTGGGACAGCCGGCTGTCACTTTGCAGCAGGTAAGCGGTGCTTCTCCCCTTAACTGTGGATTTATTCCACAAGTCTGGAGCCAGCCTATTAGACATGTATTGACCACTTACTTGATGCAGTTAGGATGTACTGTCTCCCTATTAAAAAAGACAACAGATTATATATTTGACTAGAGCAGTTGTCTGATAATCTGAGTTATAAGATCCTTTCTTTCAGAGATGGATTAAATGGCACTAAAATATAAT
Organism: Aspidoscelis tigris stejnegeri; assembly: GCA_023333525.1. Taxonomy (NCBI): domain Eukaryota; kingdom Metazoa; phylum Chordata; class Lepidosauria; order Squamata; family Teiidae; genus Aspidoscelis; species Aspidoscelis tigris. Next base: position 79,276,909 of record JALMGA010000002.1, on the reverse strand, counting down.
TAGTTTCATCCAATTGACTCCCTATTTCTCTTTGCAATAAAAAGAAGTGTGAAAAGAGAAGCAGATTCATAACACTGCTTAACAGTATCTTTCTAATGGAAGAATGAAAGCTTGAGAAGCCAACAAAACAAAGTGACCCCCAGATAGGGCTGTCAAGGCACTTTGGTTTTTGTTTTTATTTTGGGACCCCCCTGGATTCCTCAGATTCTGTGCATGAACTCTTGCAGGGACGGCACACAGACAACTGACCTAGATTCCCAATCTTCATGTAAACTAAAAATCAGCTGACGAGTACCTCAGAGAACTGAAGAGAACGAGACTTCCTGATTCTGATGAAGATAAATACCAATCAGAGCAAACTTCTTATGATACTGTGGTTAATCTGGAATGAAAGCCTGTTTCCATTCAGTTAAAATGAGAGGTTGGGAGCAAGAAGAAATAATGGTGGGGAGTAACTTCTAGGTGAGATCTGAATCTGTAAAGGGCAATGGATCAGTTTGGTGAAGTGCAGGTAGTAAATAAAATCAAATTTAAAAATATATGGAGTCGGGCTTCAAACATAGGTGGCAGTCTTCATTCCAAATGTTATTGGCATATAGCTTCCATAACCTTGATCATCAGCCAAGTAGGGGCTGAAGTCCAACAACATCATGGCATGACAGAGTTTTGGCATCTTTAAGCTACTTAGCCAGTACTTTTGTCCACAATATGGGAGCACTGAAAGACTTTCATCTCTTAAAAAGTTTAGACAATGTCCTAATATCTGACATTCTATGGACATCTAAAATGCATTATTAATTGACACAGCAATATCTTGAGATGTTAACTATAGTTCCTAGCTTTCCTCATTACAGTGCTTCTATCTCAAGTTTTGGCATTAAATTATTTGCCTCAGTTCTCCTTTCATACAAGCCGTGAAGCTTTTACTCTGTTATGACCAAACTGGGATACTGTGCTTAATCAACCTGTAGCAAGGCAGGACATGTAAGTGTCATTTAAGTCACTGCTCTTGTTTCTTTGGAAGCCAGCAATGGTAGCAATCCAGTTCCCATGTAAAAAAGAAAAACAAGAACTACAATGAACTGAAGAATTCCAGACCTGTTCACTAATTTGCATGCTGAGATATGGAATTCAAATGTGATCACAATGTGACCACAAAAGGCAAAAGACCCTCGTAGCATTTGAGTTAAGAGCTGCTGAAACTTGATATTGTCAGATTTCTTCATTCTTGGCTACTTCTGATCACAAAACTGAAGGTGCTTCTAATATGATATTGCTTTCTCCTCTTCCTGAACTACTCCAAGCAACAGTCTAGTGGGTGGGCTACAAGATACCAATTTTTCAGGCCCATCCCTCTAAATGTGACCCTGCTCCTAGGCTTTTATCTCTTTGACAACTTCACGCAGGAAAACATGCAGCTTCCCTGATAGCATGAAATTGGAAACAATGCCCTGTGGAAACAAAAGGAGCATAGGAGAAGCATGTCGCAGGCTTGGTTTTGCCTGACTTTTTTTTAAAGCCACAAACAGATGTTTATGAGATCCAATTCCTGAGCATGCTGAAAGGGGGGAAAAGCTTGTAAAAGAGATGGACCTTAAAGACAATGGATTGAGGAATCTGGAATGAAATAGTAGATAAAGCTTGAAGGGTTTTCAATTGATAAATCTCCCCAATAAAGCCTGTTGCCCCCGTGAATTTCAATTACACATTTATTGAAAAAACAAAAACATACATTTTGGGTCCTAAGGGAACTATTCCTTCATCCTTTATGTCTGATATTCTCTTGTCAACATGCATCAGTTAAAATTTGCTAGCAAAAAGTTACTTCTGGTTTTTTTAAACCACTTTGGTTTTGAAATAGGAACCCAAACTGTTAGTTCTGTAAAAGAGGCTTAGAAATACTAACAGAAGAGCCTATGCTCAGGGAATCTTGACTGAAGAATGGCCTAATGCTAGCTTTTGGTCTGAATTGTGTCCTGTTTCTATTGCGTTTCATTGGCATTATTTTGGGCTGGAAAAGAAGAAGGAACCATGTGAAGAATCTACAAATAGCCATCATAATGAATCAAGCTGTAGCTTCTGTTTCACAAAAGATGATATGCACCATTTACAAATGGAACAAAGTGCAGAATTACTTTTCTGAGTGAAGTTTCTGCCTTTGTGTTTAAACCTGTCTTCCTCTTTCTATCTAAAAGGCGCAACACTATGCTTCAGTGCACAAAATTCATGTATTCATTACAGAGGGGAAAATCCTTGAAAAATTAGCACAATGGAGGATGCATAACTTAAGACCTAGCATGGTTAGCCCTCACTTGAACTCACTCAGATTTACATAGGTTTTCTCACCAACACACAATAAACAGAGCAATAGAAAGTGAAGCTAAATTAAGTATTTTTTCATCAGTAGCCCAAATGCTCATTTGGTTTAAGCATTAACTCTCAGAAGCAAGCTAGTACAAATATTGCTTTAGAGGAAATCAGTTTGTTTGTTGTAGAAGCTGAGATTTTCCTCCTTATTCCAGTAAAGTGGGTCTGCTCCATAAAATATTTCCTGCCCGATACTTACCATTCCTAAATTCCAGAAGCATATCTCTAAAACTTAAGATTCATTTATGCATTTGCTTTTGCAAAAGTTGCTGGATCTATTGACTGGATGCCTGCAAATAACTTATTTCCTGCAGTTGCATCTAGATTTAGTTTACCCCTATCAAGTGGTTGCTCATGTCAGGGCAACTGAACATGTCTGACTCTCAATTTTAATGCTTGCTTAAGGCCACAGTACCGTTAAAAAACCTTGTGACTAGTTAACCATAAGGAAAAGTGTAGACTAGAGGCATTTCCGCACTGCAACGCGTTCCAAACGGAACGCGTTCAGGCGGAAAGCTTAAGACAGCTCCGGGCGCTTTCCCCGTTCACACACAGACGCGCCAGAACGCGTGTAAACGCGTTCCGGAGCGTCTGTGTGCGAATGCTCAAAGCGCCGGGAGCTGTCTTAGCCGGCAAATGCCGGCCAGGGGCGCGGAGACAGCCGCGGAGGCAGATCGACAATCAGCTGATTGTCAAACAGCTGATTGTCGAAGCCGCGCCGGCGTCGGAGGCGAGCCCGCAGCTGTTCGGGAGACAGAAGCAGGCGCGAACGCTTCTCCTCCCGAACGCCTGCGGGCGGCTCGTCCGCGTTGGAACGCATGTAGAGCACTTTAAAGTGCTCTACATTTCGAACGCGGAAAAGACAGCTGCGGACACGTCGGAGCGCAAGCCGCGCTCGGGCAATGCGGATGACGTGTCCGCAGCTGTCTTTTTCGCGTTCCGTTCAGCCCCGTGCGAAAACGTCTTAGGTCTGTGCACATTTTTTTCATGTTTAGTTCACATCAAAGCGGATGTGAAGGAAATTTGCATTTGTGCGAATGGAGTCACCTCAAATATGGTAGGATTCAAATCTGCCACATATGCTCTTTGAATCCACTTCAAATCCCTGCCACAAGTTGCACCTCCAAATCAACTCCATATCTACTTTGAATCCACTCTGAATGTGCTGCAGATGTGATTGTGCAGCTGTTTTGCTGTCTCCCCACCTTTGCAAATATAACGATACATCAAACAAATGCACTAAAGTATTCAGCTTTGCATCTGAATGTCACTCTGAGTATAGCAAATATTTGATTTGAATGCGAATGTTAGAATTTGTACAAATTGCAAACCTGATAAGTAATTTGTGTCCGTTCCTAGTGTAAGGTTAATGCAAAATTCCCAGACCTTAGATTTGAACTGACATCTCTTCTTCCATTCTCTCTAAGTGAGCTTGCAGCTGAACTGACTGGCTGATAGTGAGCAAAGAGCTTAAATGTCATGTCTAGTCAACCTGAGAAGCCAGTCTTTTTACTTTTATTATTCTTTTTCTCTTTCATCTTTACCTTCCACTATCTTAGAAATTCAAAAGCATCCATGCTCACAGCAACATCTTAATATCAGTGTTGATGTCAGTCACTCTACAATACAGTGGTACCTTGACATACGAGTTTAATTCGTTCCGTAACCTTGCTCTTATGTCAAATCGCTCGTATCTCAAAGCAATTTTCCCATTAATCCATTCCAGCTCCCAAAACACCACCTCAGTTGTTTTTGTTATGTACTGTACTGTATTGTATTTACATACTCGTATCTCAAATCTTGCTCTCATCTCAAAGCAAAATATCCCTCGCTCGGCGGCTTGTATCTCAAAACACTTGTATGTCAGGGCACTTGTATGTTGAGGTACCACTGTATTAGTATTGCTTTGGTGTGAACAACTGATAGTATAGTCAGTTACTTCTAACGTTAGTTTGGGGAGATCAGTTATAGGAATAACATAGAATTACCAAATCAGGCCCATTAAGGTGACAAATTTATCCAGATCCAGTCCAGGAAGACAATAATCTAAACTCAGAGGAGAAGAAATAAATCATAACACCGAAAAAGATTACTATCTTTTTGTTATGTGACTTTGGACATGGAGTAAGAGTGCAGGGCCTCATCTCAGGTGGTTCCCTGAAGGACACTGTTGTCTCCTTTGGAAACCCTTTGTTGCCCCAGATTTCAGGAAGCCTTTTATTCCTCAAAGGACTGAGGATCTGTGTTGTCTCATTCTGATTTCTTCTTGTCAAGGCATGGGGTTGCTGTGGAGTCCTCCTTCCCACCTTCTAGGTTGAGACAGAGAGGATATAGCTGGATATTTGGCCTTATCTCCCCTCTCCCGTCCAAACTACTGAAGAGGAAACCTAGCAATGAGCACTCCCACTGAACCAATAAGGTTGTGTTAACTCAGTTTACACAACTACTAACTGGAAGAGACACTGCATGTTTGTATAGACAACATCTGAGAATGCCACTGGCTGGTCCAGATTACCTTTGTCTACCTGAACTGGGGAGAAGAAGACCAAAGTGGTCCTCTCATTCTGCACCTTGCAGAAAATGTCCTATCTCACATTTGGCATTATCTAATGGCCTGCCTCAGTTCTCCTTTCACACGAGCCAGGGAACAAGCTACAAAGCTTTCAATTTATTGTTGCGTCCAAACTGGGATACTGTGTTTAACGAAAGGGAGCAAGGGTGGCCACACAAAAGATTTATCTAAGAAAGAAAAAAATGGGGTTCTCAAAATATAAAACAATGACAGGAACAGACTTGATACTAAAAGATAAAAACACAGCAGAACAAATTGTATAGATATCTACAAATTTATTAACATAAAAGCTAATGTCTAATATTAATAATGAATAAAAGGAGACAGTGTTCAGTAACATTGTGGGGAAAATATCAAAATATGTTACAAGGAACACTTATCAGCACGATGACTGATGAGGTGTTCTGGAGATGAAACCAGGTATATTCCGAAAGTAGAGTCCAACAAACATATTGATGAAGGGAACTAAAAAAACCAGACGCATTTTGACATTGTCTTCTTCAGCGACTTTGAACAGGTGGTCCCCAATATAGCTATATGGTTTCACTCCTACATGATTATATAAAGCAGAGCTAAATTGCCAATTGCACATACAAGACCATCCAAAAATACTTTGACCACTACAGTCTTCTAAATCTCAATAAGTGTACATACATTCCCCAAAATTATATAAGATACACACCATGAAACACCAGCTAAAAGTCTGCTAATTGTGCTGATGTTTTTTGTAACATTTGCTCTTTTAGTATTAAGGCTGTTCCCATTATTGTTTTACATTCTGAGAACCCCTGTTTTTTTCTTTTTCTTATATAAACCTTTCATGTGGCTTGTTTCTCTAGATCAGTGGTCAGCAAACTTATTAGTCAAAAGAGCCAAATATCAACAGTACAATGACTGAAATTTCTTTTGAGAGCCAAATTTTTAAAACTTAAGCTATATAGGTAGGTACACTGTTATTAACTTAATTAGGGTACTCTTAACCTGGAAGAGGCACACTCAAGGGGCCAAAGAGCCGCATGTGGCTCTCGAGCCGTGGTTTGCCTACCCCTGCTCTAGATTGATTTATCTTATCTGGAGCAAGGCAGTACATGAAAGTGTGGTTTAAGCCACCAATGAATACTTGGGCTTGTTTGGAAGCCAGTAATAGTAACAATCAGTTTCCATGTACAAAGCAATGACAAGAACGATCATTAACTAAATAATTCCTGATCTGTTCACTAATTCACATGCTGAGTTGTGGTAATTTGAATGTGGCCAAGATGTTCCTTTGGCATCAGGCTTCTTTCGTTTTAGATGTCTTTTAAACATACATTTGTATTTATTTATACTTACACCATGCCAGTTCAACTACAAAAGACGTTTGAAGTGTCCTAGTAGTGTCTGAGTTAAGAACTGCTGAAACTTGGCATTGGCAGATTTCTTTATTCTTAGCTACTTTTGATCACAAAAAGTGAAGGCACTTCTAATATGATATTACTTTCACCTATTTCTGAACTACTCCAAGCAACAGTCTAGTGGGTGGGCTACATGATACATGTTACCAAATGTTCATGCCCATCCTTCTAAATGTATTGAGCTTCAATTTATTAGTCCACATTCCTTCCACTACCATCTTCAGGGACTTATCAAGCAACCAAATTCCTTTCCTGACTCAGATGAAATGGAGAGACAGTTGGGTGCCAGTTGATGACATCGCACTCTAAATCTCCTGATGAATGCCTCTAGTGCAGCGGTTCTCAACCTGTGGGTCGCGACCCCTTTGGGGGTCGAACTACCCTATCAGAGGGGTCGTGACAAGTGTCCCGCCTTCCCGCCCCATCCTCACCCGAGCCAAGGTGGCACTGAAACTACTACAGCACACTGCTTCCAACTTTCAATTCAGAAACCCTTTCCAAGAGGTTATCATGGTTGATGGTATCAAAAGTTGCTGAGAAATCAAGGATAACAAGCAGGGTAGCATTGTCCCTCTCTCTTTCCTTATAAAGGTCATCAGCCAAGGTGGCCAAGGGAGTCTCAGTGTAATGATCAGACCTGAAGTGAGACTGAAATGGGTCCAAATAATCTGTTTCCTCCAGGTGTGCCCACAGTTGAGCTACCACCACATTCTTCAGAATTTTGCCAAGAACGGTATATTATTAATAGGATAGCTGTTATTTAATACTTCTGCAGCTAGAGAGGATCTCTTAAGGAGGGGATGGACTACTAGTCATCCAGAGCTCATTGACACATTGATACTCCCTAGTTGTACCTGGATAAGCCTCTTTAGCTAGCAGTTATCAGCCACAATAGACAAAGATCCAGAGAACATGTAACTGATCAGACCCCAGCAAACAGCTTGTTCACATCCTCAGACCTCAATCGTTGAATCTGAACTTTGATAATAGAACAACTCCACCAGGCTATTTTTAACTGTGGCACCTAATTCCATGTAGATTTAAGATGATATCTAGAGCAGCCAAATCAGCTTGATATCTGAAACAGAAAATCCTGCAAGGATATGCCCACATTCCCTTCAAGCAAGAAAATATCAATGGTTGGACTCTGTGCTGATGCTTGAAGCTCAGGTGGTGGCTGTGGCCAAGAGTGCCTACTCTCAACTACATATTGTGCCCTGGTTGAAGCCTTTTATGGACAGAGATGACTTGGCCACAGTTATCAATGCTCTAGTAACCTCCAGACTAGACTATTGTAATACGCTCTACGTGGGACTCTCCTTGAAGATGGTTCGGAAGCTGCAGCTAGTGCAGAATGCAGCTACTAGATTGCTGACTGGGACAGCTTGCCGGATGCAAATCATGCCAGTCTTAAAAGAGTTGCACTGGTTGCGAATTTGCTACTGAGAGGTGTTACTTGGGCCCCAAGTATCTAAAGGAATGCCTACTCCCATATCAACCTGCCTGTGCCTTAAGATCTGCAGGGGAGGCCCTCCTGGTTGTCCCACCACCCACAGCAGCAAAAGGGGTGGGCACCCAGGAGAGGGTCTTCTCAGTGATGGCCTGTAGGCTATGAAATAGTCTCACCCTTGAAGTGAGTCAATCACCTTCACTGTACACATTACGAAAGGCAGTGAAGACTTTCCCCTGACCTTTGGTTAAATGGGGATACACTTTTCCCTTCCTACTTGCAGGGCAGGATAAAATGTAAACACACACACAAACTCATATTTGCTATTTTTAATCACATTCAGAATTTGCTTGAGGCAGTTGGTTCCTGTTCCTAATGGCAGGACTGGCTCTGTCAGTATGATTTTTCCTACAGTTCATTACCTTATACATCTTAAGTTTAGAGAAAGACAGTATTAAAAAAAAAGAAAAGCAAGGGGGGAGAAACGTATTGACAATGGTTAGGAAAGGAGAAGAAAAATCTTTAGGTGCTTGCTGAGAATATCACCAGATTGTATAGGTCAAAAATTGACTGACATCACTCTGCACACGCAGCATGGAGACACACAAAGAATCTGCTGTGTTTTTAAGCTTATGGTACATTGCAACACAGTAAATGAAAAGCCACTATTATGAGGAGTTGTTTATGTCAGTGTCTGAAACAAATCGTCTTTCTCCTGGAAATTTTTGTCCTAAATGGTTAAGTGTTGCTCTGATAAACAACATGTGATAAAGATCCCATAACCTCTGCTTAGAAGATCTACTCTTTAACTCATTAACAGCTTCATTTTATTGTGCTAATGAGCTCACATAAGATTTGTCAAGTAATGCTCGCTTTGATGATACAATCTGTGCAAGGAACAGCATATTGGTAATATCCTTATTCGGCTACGGCACCATAGTTTATTCCCATGGACTACAGAGAACAGTTTGTCTGAGGCTTTTTCCCAACAAATCAACCTATTCAATATTTATGGCTCTATCAAGATATGCTTGTGGTTGTAGAAAATGATGATTCAAAAGTCATTCAAACAAACTATAGGAATAGATATCCCAGAATACTCCTACTCCATGACATGCATGATGATGGAGAGCTTTGTACAGTTTTCATGTTTGTTCATCATAGTGGTGTTGGCACTGTTACTTGTAATTTATGTCTGCTTGGAAAAATATAATTTACCCCTCTGCAAATAAAGCATATAACATTTAATGATGGAATTTTGCTTGAAGAATACTATGTCTCCCTGCATTAAACAGTATTGTCTAATATGGAACTTAGGTTGTGTCCAGACTTACATATACTGTGCATTCCAATGCGCAGTCGGGGCATGAGTGTCACACCTGATGTCCAATTATGCCACCGTAACTTCAAATTTACCTACATCAGAATGATGAGCAATCGCTCTGCAGTATCAGGTAAATTTGAATGTTCCCGCCAGTTTGGACAGGACGGCGAGAGCATTGGCTGCCTCACTGCATGCACCACGGAACTATTGCAGCTTTCTTTGACACAGCTAAAGTTTGGATGGTGCGTTGTGGATTCACAGCAGGTAAGCTGCGGTTTTTTCTCTAACAGCGGATTTTATTCCGCTAATCTGAATACTACCTTACTAACAGTACTACGGGGGGGGGGGGGGCACCTCGAGTGTTACCATTTTAAGAACTAGCTATCTGCAGCAATGGCTTATGGTGGGTCAGGGGGAAGATGCAAACCTAGATGGAATCCTGAATAATGTAATGAACAGATCAAAGTGCAGTTTGTAAGAAGGAAAATTTGGATTTCATCAACTGAAAACTCTTATGGAGGTTCTCAAAGAGCTGTTGCTGATAAGTGCTGGGCTTATGCTATACTTTTTGTCCCAAGCTAACCTTAGTAATTTCAGGATTATTCAGTTCCATCTTAAACTGCAGCTTGCACCTTCTGCCATGTCTGGTGCAGATCCTTTTATTTTTGCTTTATTTTATTGCTTGCGGTAAAATCAGATTTGCTAGATTTTTGGTTGTTTCCTAAAAACATGAAGTTGGTTAATAATGGCTGTGTCTACATGCCAGTATTTCTGCGCCATGGTAACCAACTGTCCACATACAGCATGAGCATACATCTGACCAAACTTATTTCTGCTTCAGTAGCGGCATATGAATGCTATTGATGGAGACTGAATATTGCTAGAAGAGTGACTGGAACAACACACTGAAGCATGCATGACTAACGTCAAGCTAGAACAGCAATGGCGCTTCTGCATCCTGTTTAGCACTGATAGTGCGATGGTATAGACTTGGCCTCAAATAATATTCTGTGTTTCATCCACCATGTTTAACAAAGCATGCTGTGTATTCACAAGTGTACTGAATCAGCTGGTTAGACTGAATCTAAATAAGAATTAGAGTGTTGCAACTAAGGCAGGAAATCTGGATTTCCTGTCCCTGATGCTGAAAATCCTTTGGTCTTTGTTGCTGCTGCTCACATGAAAGCAGTGTTGGCAATAGTGGTGGCAAGAAGAACGAGGCTCTTTTTAATCCTGAAAAAGAAAATCAGGCTTAAAAGGGAGGACCTAAAATGGCTGTTTGGCCTCGGATGGGACTACATTCTGGAGTGCACCATTTGACTAGCTGGTATTGAAGCCTAACTTACCTTAACCATATTTTAATGCCTAGATACATCACCAAAACATGGTTGTTTGTATAAATCTTTGCATCTGAATTTACTAGTATTAATTCTCTTTTAGAAATAATTACTATGCATATCACATGACAGCAGGGGAGATTAGAACCAGATTATTTTTGAGTCCTTCAGAACAAAGTACTTACTAAAACAAAACAAAGACTCCTTGGAATAGGCATCTGAGTTTTAAGTGCCCATTGGACAAAGAGTAAAGGAGGCAACACAGCCACTGTACTAATTTGAGGGAATTGGGGAGATCATGTCGACAGACAGAAAGCTCAAAGGGCATAGCAAATGTGAAATACAAATTGCCTTTCCTGCTCCATTATAGCTTTATTGATCAAAAACATGGAAGGCTAATCTTAATTGCCCCCTGTTGCTTTTACCCAGTTCATTGCATTCAAGGAACAGGGAAACAATCCAAGTCCCTGTGCAATTGTTTTGAGGTCTTTAAGTTTTACGTTCCAATTTCTACGTGGGCGAGAACCAACCACCCTGAGACAAGCCAGGCTTGCTAACAGGGCAGTCTGATTACCCAACTAATATACTGAATAGGGTTGAGATTTATTTATTTTTCCTTTTTTAAAAAAGCATTAGAAGTCTACAAATGAAAGATTACGAGAAAGCCTAAATTATGATGTTATGTGTCAGCATGATCTTTTCTCCCCCATGTTTCCTTCTAAAAACTTGTTTTATTGGTGAAGGTGGACGAAATCCATAATTTCTCTTTACTGGAAAGGACAGTCCAATAACTTACTGATGGATAGGTATGCAACAGTGGGAAGAGGGCAATTAAAAAGGAAATCACATAAAATTTATAGCAGATGAAAAGCAATAAAAGGTAGCAATAGGCAAAAATCAGCTAAAACTAATTGGGATGTGTGGGAGGAGTATCATAGACTTAAAAATAGATTCCGATTTGAAAACAATAGGATGTGGCAGTTTCATAATTAAGAATGTGCACAAAATAAAATATGAACAAATTAAAGTCAGTAACAAAATTAATGTGAATAATCTCAAAATAATTTGTGACTATCAGAAAAAACAGAAAATGTACATGTTTTTCCCTTCCCTCATGGACTGCAGACTGTACTATGCAGGAAATCATATCTTTTGTGCTCTTTATTTAAATTACTAGGTTACTAAATTTGTTCTGATATATTTATGGTGTGTGACTATAATAAACTTGACTGATTGATTGATACCACGTTGCACAGTTATAACTTAGCTTCTTGGTTCAGTCATGAGCTACAGATGCTTTACAAATTCAAACCGTAGAATCTATTTACACTGGGAAAAATTAATTAATTTTGTTAAATGTGTCATCTATACCAAATAATCAACATATTCATACCTTGTAGGTATAAACAGAATACAGTTTGCTAGAAACACTACAAATGTTGTTAAAATGATCCCATTTTATAGCAGCTAATACAATGAACAGCCCTTTCACTTATTAAATAAAATATATGGATCCAACTATAATAATAAACAACACACTTGGTAGAATTGAAAAAGAAGAAAATACCCTTCCTGGATATACTCTCAAAAAGATAAAGCAATGAAAAACTTCACCCATGCAAACTGACCTGAACCATATCAGGAAACAACTTTAGAGCAAACAAAGATAGGATCAGACAGGAAGCCATGGATGTTTTTCCACTGAGCTCCTTTAATCTGGATCTAAGAAGATCCGGATCTAAGGAATGGGTACTTCCAGATTAAGGGAAGTACCCAATGTGTTTCCATGGGTGGCCTAGCACCCATAGCAATGGATGCTAGCCTGCCCGCTGTGGAAACACCAGGGCACACATGTGCAAATCCGGATCTACCCATGAGGGGTCCACCTGTCACCCCAAGTTTTTGGGGGACAGGGGGTGCAATCTCGGTAAACGCTCTGGAGAATCTTTGAAGATCCTCTGGAGTGGCTCCGTAGAATCTCCTAAGCAATCTGCCGCTAACTTCAAAAATCTTCTGGAGCCTTTGACAGCAACATTGCTCTCGCAAGGGGTTCTCTTTGGAGCCTGTGCTAATCTCCAAAGGCAACTTTGGAGGGACTTCAAAGTTTTGAGTTTGGGGCACCCCCCATGGGTGCCCCCCCGAACCTCCTCTAGACCCCAGTGCCCAATTGTAGTGGAAACAGGCTCCCTATAATCCAGATTTGATGGCTGAAGACCCCATTGTAGACCCCTTTAATGTGGTCTACAGGAAATCTGGATTATAGGTCCTGAAGGACTCATATGATCTGGATTTCCCTGTGGTGGAAACAAATGTGGCTCTAATAGGATCTCTGTAGTGGAAATGGGGTCATCCTGCTCTGAGCCTAATAGGTCCGTAATGGGTCCTTCAATGGGTACTTAGTGCTAGTGGAAAAACACCCCATAATGACAGGAGCCATAGCAACTTGAATATGTACATATAAGCCTATGGGCCAAGCCACACTATGCTTGGTGCATGTTTAAGTGCACTATGCAGGCACCAAACCTGCATTAGTGCAGGAGTCAGTAAGGCTCTAGATGCTCCATCTGCAGGTTTTCCTATTTGGAAGTTGTGCAGGAGGAGCACACAACTGGTCGTGCATGCTTGATGACAGGGCTCCACAATGGCTGCCATTTGCACTATAGGTAAGCTTAGAATGCTCTAAGCATCTGCAGATGCATAGAGCATTCTAGTACTATGTCTCCGAGCTGATAGAGGCATAGTGTAAATTCACAATTCAACAGGAAGATACTACCAAGAAAAAGCTAACTACTAGGGAAATCTACCACTTATGGGGAAAAAATGAAAACTTGTTAGAAAAGAAGAAAAGGATAATTATTCACCAAACATATGCAAAGAACACAGAGACTGGTGATTGTATAACTCACCATCAACCAAGAAATAACCTAGTCTGGTGGAGAAACAACTGTAGTAAGAAGACTTAGCTCAGACAGCTCCTACAATGTAGCACTCTAAACCTAAGCTACAGATATTTACTACTATTTAGTAGGGGTGTGCACGAATGCAATTTTCAACATTCAGTTTGTAACAAATCAAATATTTGAAAATCCGAATTTGTATGAATAAGGAAAAATGAATGTCCAGACATCTGAATCTATATGAATACATTAGCATGTATTCGTTCGAATGAGTTGGATATTCATATCTCTACGGGTATATGCCTCTTGTACATACCTGTACGCATCCGTACGGATTCATATGGGTATGTATGAGATGCATACATACAGATATGAATGTCCAAATTATTTGTAAAAATAACTCAAAATATTTGTATTTGTTCGAAATTGGAAATTTGAATGGCTGGACATTCAATTCATATACGAATGTCCAAATTTGTACGAATAGCGAATATTTTGAATATTCATGCATATCCCTACATTTTAGTAATACATCCCAGCCTGGAAAAGATCTTCATACTTCCTTCAATCCACATCTGTTATATGTCATTGGTTTACTCATTCCTTACAGCTCTCTTTCTCTATAGGCTTATGACCATTTCCAGTATTATTTAAGCAACAGCTAGCTGGTTTCAATATGTGCTGTTCAAGTGACTTAAAAACACAAAAATAGTATTATAGGCTATTGTGATTTATTTTTCCAGGTCATCAGAGTCTTGCTACCTGTTGTCAGAGAATACCCAAGTGAGGTAGCACTCAGGGAACTTAGGGATTGTTTCACAGGCTATTAATTTCAACAGAAATCACCTAGAGAGCAATGCAAAGTTTAAGAATTTCTGAGAACACAGTAAGAAGTTAAGTTAGTTTTACTGGCCACAGAAATCCCTAAAACATGCTTCATAAGAAGGGGCCACTCTTCCTTCCATCATTTTTGTAGAATCCAGAACTGTTATCTTGGTTTCTACTTTCACACCAACTATATTCTTGTCAAATAGGCATTGTGAAATATATATGCTTCTTTGTAAATTATAACTAATGATCATCCACTGAGAGTAAGACAGGAGAAAAAGCTTCCCAAAAGTCATCTGTCACCACCGCTGTCGTCTAGGTGATGAATGGCAGGTGTGCCAGCAGACAGCTCTATCCGGGACTGTGCTGAGATGAGCGCTACTTGGTACTGCTCTCACTCTTTGTCACCCAGTGCCAGCTGAGTCCCCCAGCTGCCAGTTGCTGCCATGCAAGACGTAAAACATACACTTGGAACAATTGCAGCCGTACAGAGCACATCAACTGCATTATTAATTAGTTTAATGACGCTCAGTCCTATTAGAAAGCACACAGTAATTGCATTTAATTTGTGTACAGTTTTAATCATGGCCACAAATGATGTCAAAAAGTCGATCAAGAATATGTCATACTCGGTTCTGCTCCATAAACAGCTTTGTATTCATTTGCATCAAAAAGTAAGGGAGAAGCTGCAAGTTTATTTCCTTCTGGGAAAGTGCTTTTTATATCCTAAATGGTGCCAGCGTTCAACATCATGGGTTGAGAAGAAGCTCACATGCCTGCTGAAAACACTGTCCTTTCCTCCCCCTCCCCACAGCCACAAATTCAAAGCGGGTTTATGAACATATGCAGCTCTAGGGTCCTGTCTCAGGCTGCTCAAGTACATTGAAGCCCCCCCCCCCTTCCTTCCATGATAGACACAGGAACAATTGCATCATTTAATTTACTATTGCAAAGAGGATATGGCTCATTGGCCCGTCGTTGTTTTGAAGATGAATTTAATTAACCTCCAATGAATCTTGCAGTAAGTGTGGGAGCATCAGGGTGGAACATGATGTGTCAGAAAAGCAGCTGAAGAGATGGGTAATCAGCATAACTGAGTCCAGCTCTGCCCACCAAAAGACTCTGTTGTCCTTATAATAATAAACGACAGTCATCATGACCATTACCCCCTCCCCAAAAAGGCTGAATCGTGATACATATTATGCTTTCAAAAGACCTAGTTTTTGTTACCCTTAAGCAGTCAGCAACAGAAGCAAAAGGGATAAAAAAAATTAAAAGCCCTCCTAATACTCAAGTAAACCCACCTAATGCCCATTTGCACAAGCTATTTGCCATCAACGGGAAATAAATAATTATGATAAAAATGCTGTTAAGCAAACACAGAGTCCCTTGAGAAAGCAATCTGGATTGCCTTTTATAAGCTTGGCAACAATATGAAATTCATTACAACAACTACCACCATAATTTACACCAAACATCTAGCAGGTTCCCCAGATGGATGGATATAATTTGCTTTCGTTAATAAAACTGTCCTTTACCAGAGGTGAGGTTTATATATTTTAATTTAATAAAGCTTCATTGCACTTTCATTGCACACACGGTCGTGTTAACCACATGGACTTTTATTTATGAGTTGGTTTAGATCATATGAAATGTTTACCAGCATTGGATGAAGACAAGCTATTTACAGCTGTGTGAAAGACTCATGGGTAGACTCCTTGAGTCTAAAGCTCCATCTTCATCACACAGTGCCCTCAGAAGGGAGGAGCAAGCTTCTTTTTTCTTTATTGACAAAGCATACACGCTTCGTAGAAGAATAGGAAAACTACAAATTGACTGAATGGCATAAAGGATATATTATCACATTAGTGATCATGGTTCATACAATTTAAAGCGAGTCACACCTAGCTGAATGAAGTTTATTCCTGAGAAAGTGCGTAAGATTCAGGGCCTTTCCGCACTTGCTTTCAGTAGAAGAGACCAAGTAACTGGACCAAGTAGACAGGATGGCTGGCTTCTAGTGCAGACCAAGGGCATCAGGATTAGGACGGCTTGTTCTGATCAATCCCTTGCAGTGGCTCCAAAGCTCACACAAGCTTTGGAGCCAGGGCAGGGGCCTCCATAAGGCCCAGGTGACTGTGAACCTCATTGGACTTATACAAGGAGTCCCATGGTATATCAGACAACCAAAGCCTGCTATCCACACACCTCAGTGGCCCAGTGTTTTATAGTAGACCTCACAACAATGATCTATTGGTAGACCAACCCAGTCCACTGTTGTGGGCCTCTTAGCTCAGTGCACTCTCCATCCTATGTGGAATCAGCATACTAGCAGGAGGCAAAGATTCCCTTAAACCACACCAGCATGTGGAAGGAAGCCTCTTAGTACAGTTGCTGGTTCAGTTTGCCAGGAAGCACAGCATTGCCCTAGGTCTGAAGGAGCTGACTAGACTTCGTATCTGTACTCTATTAACAGGATGTACTTGGCCAATGTAACTGTTCACCCACCACCTGGCTGAGCTTTCTTGCGAGATGAGATGGGATAAAGAACAACAGAAAGAAAATATTTTCATGTAAAAAGATCCTGGATAACTAGTATCTGCTTACCACACGACGGGGTACTTACCACGGTCCTACTGCCACTGATGGAGCTTCCCACCTGGTGAACAGGAAGCAGCTCCATTGGAAATGTGAAGCTTCCAATCCTCTAGTTTGGAGAACCAGAAGCAGCTGTATCGTAAATGAGAAACTTCTGATTCTTCAGTTTGGAAGACCAGAAGGAGCTACATATTTAGGGAGGAGCATGAGGTGTGTCTGGAGGCACCCCTTCTCAAGCAGCAGCTAGATGCAGCTCTAGTTTCTGTGTACATGAAGTAGGGATGAACCCAAGCTGCAAACCATTTGATCACTGAATATAGAACTGCTTGGCCCATTCACTGATTGTCCCATAATGCCCTCACATCATGCACAAACCGTTCCTCCACTTCCTGCACCTCCTACCTCTCCACAGGTCACATTTTGCCATTCTCCTTCTACAGGATTGTGCTCCATCATTCCACAGATCATGCCCTGCCATTCCCCTTTCTGGATAATTTCTTACCATTCCCCCTTTTCCTGTTTCATATTTGCCATCTTCCCCATCATGTTCATGGGCTCTTAACAGCTTCCCTTGGGCCTACACTGCTTCACTGACACTGGATACATAGCCTTGGAAAGACTACAACCCAGCCAGAACCATTGCTCCAGGATTATTGCTACAAGGCCTGGAGTGTGGATGTGAACATATCATTTCCTCAGAAGGCCTCAAATATGACAAATCATTTTTCCTCTATGGTGAGACATTAGCAAGACAGATGTTAGATCATGTGGTCCCCACGCCTTTCAAGATTTCACATGGCACCCTTATGATGCTCTGCAAATCCTGTGAGGTGCTCTGGTCTTTCTTAAGGACAAACATGGGATGAGATTTTTATTGTCCTTATGCATGGGAATCAGGAGGTGTCATAAAAGATTTCTCAAAATCTTCAGATTGTAGTATTGGGGTTTGCCTGGATCACAGATAGCTGAGAAATGGTCATAAGCCTATAGAGAAAGAGAGCTGTAAGGAATGAGTAAACCAATGACATATAACAGATGTGGATTGAAGGAAGTATGAAGGAGAGAGCTGGATGGAAGCTTTTCCTAGTGTGAATGTGTATATTTGTTCCAAGTCTCTTTTTCTGTGAATGTTTGCAGCAAATGTGTACATAAGACACATGGAATGGGTGACAAATGAAGTTAGGAATTTTTGCCCTCTACATGTATTATCCATTCTTTGCTATGGATTTGAAATGTCATGATATATTTTGGAAGATTTTGTTAAGGGACTAGAGCTAAATGATAATCAAATTGAAATGGCAGCCGATATCTCTTATTATACTTCAAGAGCAGTTTTAGCTGTAAAGGAATAAAGCTGATTACAAAATGAGTAGGACTTACTCAATGGTTGTCAGTAAATAAAATAATATTTTTCATTCTAATAACAATGCTGTTATTTTCAGGGGGTAGGTTTCTCTTGTGCTTTAGGGCAAGAAGGGTTACATGTTTTATGGGGTTCTATATATTTGTAGTTGCCAAGGAGCAAAGAATGTGTTAAGAAGAAGAAAGGAAGACAGAAGAGCAAAATCTTTTGGAAGAAGAAACAGGATAAAATCAAAATATAAAGCATCCTCAAGTGTCATAAAGTAGTTGCTAAGAATAAATTAAAAGGGTACTTTTCCATAAGGAATACCATTTTATTAGGAGAGCTCTCAAGGATTTGCAAATAGTTAAAAGAATATAAGTAGTGGTGGCTGGTTGACTATAAGCATCAGTCAGGCTACCATTAATTTACTGCTTCTCTTGTAGTTAAGACCACCTCAGGAGAACAACGTTAGTGCCCACAGGGCTGTGTCTTTTGTTCAGCATAAAAGGCTATTTGAATGGGGTCAACTGTAGGCAGCTCCCCTTGTTTACCACAATTAATTGTTTCACGTGGAAGGCTAAACAAATCGCAGAAAGTACTTCTGCTTCAAAAGTGCACAATAAATTTTGTTTTTAAAAATGGCAGATTTATTACATGCCAGACAACAGTGCAAGCTGGAAAAGTACTTCTTCTTGAAAAGATCTGTGGTGCTTATAATGGACATAAAGTAACTTTAAAATGGACCAATGAAAATTCCACTTTAAATCCAAGTCAGCACCTTCCCTTCAAACCTGGCACCTACACACAGTTTTTAAAACAGTGGAATCTGCAGAGTAATACTGCATGGCATCCTCCAGTAAAGTCCCTGAACAGAAGAGCAAATTATCAAAAATGCAGATAGAGTGTCTTTGCCATAGTCCTAAGGACTATTGGCAGAGCAAGATATATAAAGGGGGTATTTATTGGGTAGGAAACAGTAGAAAAAGATGTTTCTCCCTTGCTGGTAGACATACCTAATCCATATTAAATGCCAGAAATGAATTTTGAAGTGAATTTTCTGTTCTTTAATGGGGATTAAGGCACTAGCATCTGGACACTACTACCTCTGGTTTATTTCAAGCACTTCTTTTTTTACCATGTGGATGCAACCTGTTAGCATAAACAGCCCTGAACATCCTAGCTTTTGGAGCATCAGAAGCTCTATTCACTTTTGACAGAGAAACCAAACTGATTTAGTGTACAATCTGTAAGAAAAATAAATAGGATTTGCGATCAGAAAAAAAAAAAACTAACATAGATTCAGATGTACAGAGATCTCTTAGACTGGGGGAAGTACTTTGGTCTTGACCATGTAGACAAAGTATCATGCTTTAAAAGCAGATGATAATTTGCCCCACTTGGATCAAAACATTAATGGTACACCAAAAAAGGTATTGGATCATTTAATTTTTGTTGCATAGCAATATTAAGTGTTATTTTCATTAGCAGATTAATAAGTCAGTTTTGGCTATATAATTTATAACACATTATTTTACTGAATTATCACAAAAACAAATTAGAATATTGATATAAGAGTTTATTATCACTCCACATATGGGAGAAAAATAACACACAGTGATGTTAATTTATCAAATTACTGAAGGATAAATAGTTTTGAATTGTTGACTATATGAAGCATGATACCGTCCAGATTTAATCAAAAAGTGTGGGAAACAGAGCATATCTACCTATTTATCTTCCTTTCAGATTTATTCTGTGTTGGCTTAAGCAAGCACAACAAAAATGGTACCTTCTGGTGTCTGGTGACTGAACAGCTTTACAGTCTCAAGCTCTGCAGAGTAGAGGGGGAAACCAGCAAAAGGGTGTATAAATGAGGGTGTTTTTGCTTACGTATCACAGGAACAAGACTTTCGTTGCCATCTGATTGAAGAACTCATAGATGTTCAACTACTGGATAAGTAATCTTCCATGCATAAATGAACATAAGTACAACCTGACAGTCATGAAGAACACATGCTCTGGATTATGTTACTCAGAAGTAAGTGGCACTGATTTCAATAAAACGTATTCCAAGGAAATCTGACAGACTGTAAGTTTAGGACTTTTGGTGGGATATTCTAATTACCATTTTTGTTCCTCACCATAGTAAAATGGGAACATCACACATTTGCATCAAACTCATTTCCCTGTGGTACTGATTCAGGTTTATGAGCAGGACAATGATACTGCTTTTAAAAAGACATCCATTTAAAACTGGGAGAATATTTAAAAGTTTTGGAAGGCATTTAATTAATCCCTTAGTTGTTATGTAGTTCAGTAACATTATCCATCAACCAGCTGAGTGGCATTTCATGGAACAAATTGCTTTGAAATAAATAAGTGTGTGTATGTGATGCAAATGGAGCATTTAACATTAACAACAAATTAAGGTCATCTGGAATTTCATACAGATTAGATTCTGAGCCAACACATCCAGCATACAGGGATCATTGGGATCTGAAGCAGAGGGGTTTCTCAAGGTCCAGTCAGAGATACGAGATGGAAGGTGATATGAGACTCCAAGTACTGCTAGCTTACTGGACTTGTTTGCCATTTCTGACTGCTGGTTATGCCGACAGAAACTGAAAGGTAGTTTAAGTTCAATACCATTTGCAATCTTTTCTTAGGGTGCCCCTACCTTTTCCCATTGTATATATGTATTTTTGCATTTCCATTCTTCTGTCTGAAGAGTTCTAGATGTCAAACATCATTTCTTCTTTCCACTTTATTCTCATGTTTGGTAGGTAGGGTTGAGAGACTAAGAGTGGCCCAAGATTCCCTGGTGAGCTTCCACAGATAAGTGGCAATTTGAACTTCTGTTCCCCATGCCACAATTCAATATTCCAGTTGCTCCACCACCCTGTTTTTTCTACCAGTCTTTGGACTCTTATGCCATCCTCACTCAACAGTTACTCAGTGCAGGTATGAAAATTAGGCTTTCCTTTCTTCTCTCACATTGTAAGCAAGACTTGAGAAGACTAAGATAGATAGAGGTTGTTTATTCTGACCACTGAAATTAGCTAAAGGAAGAAACCCACACCAGAAGATGACCTAAATGGATAGAATCAAGGATTTCAATCGTGTTCATGTTCTGCCTCCTGTGATCTCATGACTAGATTAAATGGTATTTGATGCTCTAGTCTATTTTTGTTGGGAGGCCAGTTTTGAACCTGAAGACCCGTTGCCACATCAGGAAAAATTAAACTGGTACAAAGTAGCTTCATGTCACTGTGATCCTGCACTAAAACAATTATGCATTTGATGTGGTTTTCTTTATCCTGAATTGCACCACTTATTTAACACAAAATGATATACTTGCAGTCCCCTTAGGCAAGTCAGGAAACAAAATTTCATAAATGCTATTATGCAGTTACACAATTAAGAGAAAATATCTGGATGACAGCAATTTTATACTGAGTTTAATTGCAGTACTTCTTTTGATTTCTTAGGTTAATTTTGTACTTGATCAGTAGACCAAAACAAGCAGCTGTCCAGTATCCATAGCCTGCATAAGGCTAGTGCACTTCTGTTCCACAATTGTCCCAAGGGCTCCATATTCCCAAATAATTGTAGACCTCTTTTAAGTGGTCTACAACCCTACTAATACCATCTGTTCCAGACCAGGCACAATCACTTCTACCCTATGTCTCAAATAGTGAGAACTGGAACTTTCCAGACTTTCTGAAACATCACAGCATCTGTGCATAACCACTGCCCCATCTTCACAGCCTATGCACCTCGTCTGAAGACCACTTTCAGAGCTTCAGCACAGATGTGGGCATGCTGCCCTCAAAGGCAGGGTTTGTGGCAAGGCTACGGAGACAGCTCTGTTCAACTCCCAACATGTGCTCTGAATATGATGTACAAGTGATGAGGCCTGGACCAATCACTGGGTATGTGGGCGGTGTCTTGAGTAGGGAGTCAGTTTTCTGGAACAGAATAGCTATGGCACCTCTGCATTACTGATGGGCTCTATACCCTCACACCTTGTTGCAGTACAGCACATATCAGAATACATAGACCATACCAAGGGAGGTGAGTGCGGAAACAGCCTTAGGGTGAAAGAAAAATAAATTTCAGAATAAGTGATTGATCAAGCAGTTATTTTGAAGAGAGGAACGCATACACTGTTTCCCTCCCAAGAAACACAGGGAAAAATAAAACCATGAATTCATGTGTAGTCCCCTTCCATAAGGCAAGGTATTAATGTGAACATGCAGGCTACAGTGAAAGACCATGCAGAACATCTGATTAGCAATTCCTAAGCGAGCAGACCTACCAACTCCATGGTAAACTCCCTGTCCCCTGCTTCATTGCTTGGAAGACTGCAGAAAGGCCAAGCCTCTATAGGTCAAAACCTTCCCTCATGCCAGGCAAATCAATCAAGGACATCTGCTCTAAGAAATGCAGGGAAAAGGACACCTCTGCATGTTAAAAGCACAAAACGACAGCCAGCCCTGGACACCAATGTTTAGGCAGTATTACAAATTTACAGACAGGGGTTGTGACCCCTCCACTAACACTTCCATACATCCATGTGAATTAAGAGGAGAAGGAATGATTTATGGGACTAATTCTACTGCCAAATTTACTGTAGGGAACTACAATGAAAACAGCTGAAACGATTCATCTGCTAGTTTCTATTCTGATTAATAAATGCAACAAAAGTGGTCACGTGCCCAATTCTGATCGGACAGTATATTAAAAACACTCTGAGGTCTACAGAAGCATTATAAGAAGGCAGAGACAAGCCCCCTCCACAAAATTATCTTTCTACAGAAAATAAAGATGTTGCTTTTAATTTGCTCATTTTAATGTGTTCATTTTCATTTACAGCACTTCCAACAAAATAGCACTTAATAAGTTTTCACCAATGGCCCTTAAGTACAGTTTTAAGAAGCAGAGTTAAGGGTTGGTCGTGTGTAGGCTTTCATGGCCAGTTTCAGTCTTGCTTGTAGCAGTTTTGGGGCTGCTGTACGGTGTTCCAAGAAATCTGGAACATGGCACAACAGCCCCCAAACTGCTACAACAAGAGTGAAGAGTTACTACCATTGATGCAACATGATTTCCAAAAGCACTCTTGGGCAAGATTTGATCTCACACCATAGTCAAGAGACCACTCCTGGCCTTCCTGCCTCAGCCCACCTTTGAAGCCAGGGAACAAATGTTTCTTGCCTCAAAGCTGCAGGCAGTGACCCATGGTCTGGTCTGTGCAGAAGTGCTCCTATGGGGGGATGCTATGACCAGGAATGGACCAGGTACAGGGGCCATGCAGCCACCAAGAATCATGGAAAGCTGTGGCCTCCCATGGTGCATGGAACCCATGGTCCTACTTGATATCTGGCATGGTCTTGGGGATCCTACAAAAGTTTTCTTCAAAGCCAGAGAACCCTATCTCACATGCTTCTCATTCACAAGGTTTCAGAGGTCCAATTACAGCATAGAAAAGCACACAAAGTAATAATGACAGAACTGATATCTATAATCCTTCTTATCTGTTAAAGTTCCCATGAAAGACAACATGAAAAGATTTCTTTCTTCTTCTCACAGATGAAATTAAAAGAAAGGGATACAGAAAAAATCTCAGAAGTCGAACAATTTTATGCACAATTAGGCAGGAAGTGTGTGATGGCAATTACTGCTTCCTCAAGGGCTGGAGTCATTCCAAGGAAACATTCTTGCTCTTAGAAGCATGTTGTTTTTTTTACACACACACACACACACACACACACACACACACACACAGAGAGAGAGAGAGAGAGAGAGAGATTTAGAGAGAGAGAGAGAGAGAGAGCATTCCTGGCCACAAAAATGTCAAAGCTGGGGAACTTCTGTTTCCATGCTTCAATATTTCTGGCTGGGGCTATTTTTGCAAACACAGGAAATGGGCCCAGAAATCATGCATGAGATAAGTCCACACAAGCAGTGGTGGCACCAGCAGTGTGCAGACACACAATCCCTGTCCTGTGCAGGGTACCATGTGGATCCTGCTTTAGTCTACTGTAGCAAAAGTAGTGGACACAAGAAAGTAGCAATATCAGCTCTAATGATGATGACCCTAATCAGACTGCTACATTTTTTTTTACCTTTTACAAGTTCAACTGGCATGTTTAATCAATTGCAGTGTACACAGCAGGATAAAAATGCAAACAGATTAAATTATGACATTGTTGATGACCATCATCATGTAATTTTTTTTTAAATATTATGCACTAAAGCATGGATACTGGATTCTTCTTTTCAACCATAGTGGTTCAAATAAGGAAAACTGCCATGTCTCTCCCGAGTAAATACAGCTGGAACAACTATGATTAAAAGAATAATGAGCTAAATCCTCCATCTACATTATCCAAACTGTGACAGAGTAGATACCAATTAACAGTGGGCTAGTGGGTCTAGCAATTGATTAGGCCTGCAGGGTAGCAAAGCAATGAAGTGATGTGTATTCTTTACTCTGATGATCTAGTTAAGGCAGACTGCTGATTTACCAGAAAGCTTTTAGCTCCAAGTTAAACTTTGGTGGTCTATTGCCACAGCAACATAGTGACCACTACAAAGAGAAGTTTTTTCCTCTAAGAAAATTATTCCCACATCAATTTGAGCTACATCCCAAATCTGGGCTCTGAATCTTCAATGAGAAAGCAGCAGATGAATTGTTTCACTGCTGTGGGGCTTTTTTTTTTTTTTTGCTTTTTAGAGAAACAGTTTATTGATTTTATGACCAATACAAAGGTGATACAAAATTATAACATATTCAGCAATAGCCAGGCATACAATATGATAAACAACAACTAACTTTCTCATATGCAAACACAATAGAAAAGTGAAACTTGAAAATGCTAAATATTGTGCAACCTGTTGTAATCCACTGTGTAGCCCTAGAATATAAGAAAGATTAGAAATGATAGCAAGCAATCATCAAAGAACCCAGCCTGCTAAAAGCAATATGAATCTTCTTGAAAAATGTGTGCCCTAATACTGAAAACCTGTGGTTCCAGCATTAAAGAATAGGTTTTGGTAAAACACAAAGATTTAAGTGAGCAAGAAAGGAGATAATCGTACCCCGAATTACAGCTATTTCAGACAAACATGTCTTTATAAATAATGGACTCTATGAAACTAATATGGTGCATTTCCAAACACAAATCTAAGCCTAATTAAAGATACTTTATAAAATAGCTTTCTCTGGGAAAATGTGTCTTGTGTTCAAGATATGTAAATTAAAACATGTGGATGTATGTTACCTTAAAACAACAACAACAACAACAACAAAACATTAATTCAGGAGAAACTAATAAGAGATTGGTCAACCCTAAATACTGAAATGTCAGAGAAATATCCCAGCATTGTACCAGCAAGCATGATAAATGCCAAAAGACAGAGCACTGTTCTTTGCTCTAGTGGTTAGGGAGTCAGTCTCTTATCTGGGAATACTGGGTTTGATTCTGCTCTCCTCCTTGAAGCCAGCTGGGTAACCTTGGGCTAGTCACAGCTGTCTTCTGAGCATTCACAGCACCACCTAACCCACAGGGTGTTCTGTTATGGGGAGAAGGACAGAAAGCTTTGTCAGCCACTTTGAATCCTCTTAAATGGGTGAGAAAAGTGGGGTAGAAAAGCCAACTCTTCTTCTTTATATATTATTTGGAAAGGGGGCAGCCAGCAGTTCATGAATGGGTATGAACTGTAATAGGCATGGTCTGTAATGGGTATCCAGTCCTTCCAATATCTGAGTCTTAAATTGTTTAGGCCTTTCTATGTGCATTAGTAGCTAATACAGAGTAGACAGAGGTGGCTTAACATGGCTCCCTATCTGAAGACAACAGGAAGTCAATGCATTCTGCACCAGCTGAATGGTCTGGCACAACTTCAAGGGAATTTCAAGTAGAATGCATCGCAAAAATCTAATTCTTTTTAGTATAGAAATAGCGAGAGTCAATATATCTGCCAGCTGGGTTGAATATTTATGCACGAGCCCAGACCACTATGATAAGGGCCCAGTCCCACTTACTTTTTTATTATTTTAGTTTAGAAAGACAAATTTATTAATATGTCTTGGTCTTTTGGGACCACCTATAACCTCCAGTCCTGGTGCAAAACAGAATTTATTTTTGGAAGAGTCTCACCAACCCACATATAAAACTTTGAATTATGATTTATCAGCTCTTAATTATAATTTAATATGGCTAATAATGTGCCAGCTGATTTATATCATTTGGTGAAAGTACAGAAAATCTTTTTGAAACAACCCATATATCTTCTCTTCCAAGTAGCTTTGCTGAGAATGGCTTTGGAAATATACTGCTTTGTGTTGCTATTCAACAAGGCAGATCTAATGGCCTAATGCATCAAATCTGGTGACTGGAATTTCTTGTATTACTGGAATGTTTAATAACTTCACTTATCATGGAAATATTTTCATGTAGTTTGGGCAAAAAAAGTTTAGGGTTGGGAAAAATCTTATTTATTTTCTTGCACAAAAAGCAAGAGCTTATATTATTTTTGCATGACTTTTTAGTTAGCTCCAGTACTGAATTAGACAGGTAAGACAAGTTATATGATGCTTCTTCTTTCCATTCAGTGATTTATCTTTTTTTGGTACATTCTCTTCCATCTACTGATGTTGCATCTTTGGATTATGTATATACATAGTTTGGTTTGAATTTGGTTTATGTATATACATAGTTTGCATACAAATGACAGACATTAGAAAAATACCTCTTTCTGTCCTACAGTCATAGACAGACTGATAGATATATAGATATAGATTTATTTAGCTAAGAACAAATTATGCCACGATTTGCATTTGGTAACTCACTTTGTATCAACTTAACAATCTTAACAATCTGTGAAGCCAGGGATTCTGGAGCATTAAAGTGGGCATCTAAGTCTGAATATTTTTAAAGGTCAACTCTGTCAATTATAAAATCTATTTTCCTGTAAACTTAACGTTAAGTTTACATTACTTCAAGTAATTTTTAAAATGGAAAAATTCAGCACCAGGTTCATCACAATGAAAGAAAAAGATCCTACCTCTACCACCGACTTTGCATCCAGTCGAAAGTTGAAATCTCCAAAGACAAAGTATGAAACTCTCTCAAACCGCTGATCTATAATTCTGAAAAGGCATACAAGAAGATAATGATATAGTATGTTTGAAATAAAATAATATTTGTTCTATGTCACAAAAACAATTTTAACTGTCAGAATTTTAACTGTCTGTGTAATGATATAGGCTAGAGGTGTGCACAAATATTTGAAGGTATTTGAAATTTGATCGAATCTAGCTGAATTTTGACATTTGAATTCAGGCTGAATATCCATAAATTCAAATTTAAAGATCAGAACTAATTTTGAAGTTTGAATTATTCGGACATTCACGTGTAGGGGTTCGTACACGATATGTACTTGCAGATACACTCCTTTCCTGCATCCATACGCATTTGTGCGGATCTGTATGGGAAAAAACAGGTTGTATATGTGCTAACTATGGGATGCATACGGACGTGTAATGATGCGTAACGATGCGTATGGGCACATATGAATGTTGTTGACATTTGTAAGTGCAAATTCGAATAAAAAATTCACACAAATAGATTTGAATTTGCTTAAATTTGAATTTTAAAGATTTGAATCGAATCAAATTTTCAGGTATTCGATTCAAATCTGTTGCGAATCGAATCAAACCTTGAAAACTGAATTTGTGCACACCCCTATATGGTCTCACACAAAACTTGCCAAAAACTGTGGTCAGAAATTTAACATCAAGATGTCTGTGACTATGTACAGCAATCTCAGACTAACTGTTGAATGTTGAGGTAGGCAGACTTTCACCTTGCAGGAATTAGTGGAAGTTTTTTTAAAAAGAGGTTCCTCCCATTTTTGCACAAAAGGCTGCTACCTTTGCTACATAAATAAACTGAGTTTCACAGCCACGAAGTCAGCTCTGTCCCCAAGCTTGCATGAAGCAATCTTCTGAAGCAGAGTGGAACATCAAAAAATAGTGACAGTGATCTCAAAGAGATAAATGAGCCAGAATGAGTAACATATAAAAAACCTCCTTTAGCTTTTAAGAGTTAACGACTATAAATCTCTATAGCTCATCAAATGTCAAATATATGCTGGAAATATTTTCCCTTAACAAAACTAGAGAGCTGTGTAGAAGTTACTTTATTGTAATCTTGCATTACAATTTCCTTCTGAACATGCTATGAATCAAAATTTCCTATAAAAGGTTGCAATTAATCATCCAATGGAGTGAAAAATTTTAATCCTCTAAAAAAGAAAGCAGACAAGCCATGTCACCAACATTAATTTAATATTTCTCAGTAGAAGGATCACATGCTATTTCCGATGGCTCTTATCTGATGTCTCTACCACTCTTTCAGAGTTACTATAATCTATCTGCAATGCCCAACAATTCAGTTCTGGAGTGCTATTCTACCTCATCAAATTAAAGTTCCTGACATATACAAATAATATTATAGTCTAGCTGAACTGGTTTTCTATCAGTGTTTCTCAGGTAGCCAGAATATATTCTTCCCTGACAGTAGTCTTAGAGCATGGGGGACAGAGAAAGCAAGAAGCAAGTACCCCTTTACCTTTCTGGGACCCAAGTAATTTAGAGCTCCGATGTCCTCAATTAGGTTGGGTATCAAATTGGTATCCACTGCAATTCTCTTAAGACTAGTGCAATGTGTGACTGGCCAGAATACCCTTCAGCAGCAGTCTTACAGCTGCACACTACTCAAAATCTTCTGACTGCCACTTCCCGCTGTTTTACGCAGATATTAAAAAGCACAGGAAATATTATTAAACCCTGAGTCAGTTCCCAGGGTGCCAAACACATATATTCCACCTGTAATATGTGCACTGACTTTGGAGATAGGAGCTAAATCACCAGAATTTTGTGTCCCCAGCCCTCCATTTCTGCAGTCTCCAGAGAGATATGTGATCATTGGTATTAAAAGACACTCAGAGGTTAAGAAAAAACAACAAAATTTCATTCTGTCATTTCTTTCCAATAGAAGTCAATGGCTATAAGCAGTTTCACTATCATAACTAGACCTGAAGTAAGACTGAAATGGTTTTTTCCCAATATGGCTATATCTGGATTGTGATGACTTTCTCAAGCACTTTCGTCCTAATAGTCTGTTTTTGACTAGAAGGCATCTCTTCAGCATTTTTAGATGAAGGGAAGCTCTACTTTGAAGGAGAGGGTGTTTCTGCACTGGGTGCAGAAACCCAATTAACCACCACCCTCACAGAACACTTACGTTGTTAGTTTCCGCACTGCAGACCTCTTCAGGAACCCTTTGCAGCGGCTGCTTCTGCATTTCAGCAAGCAAGATCCGTTTTGAAAACGGGTCTCGCCGTCGAAAACCGGATTAAAATGAAGACCTCAAAAATGCAGCAGAAGTTGCGATGGCCCTTGCTACAGCAACGAGGACAGTCACCGACGGACCATCTGTACTCTGAGAGCCTCAGAGTAGGTTTGGGCCAATGCCAGTGCTTGCTGTGCAAATGCTGGCCACCATCCTTGAACTCAACTTCTGTGGGATAGTATCCCATGGACGTTAAGTGCAAAAAAAGGTCAAAGAAGACTGCTAGTATTTCACTGCTATACTTAAGCTACAGTCATGTGTATCTACACTTTTGTATTGCATCCAGCTGACCTCATCCCTTTGTAAATGTACTTAGAGCTGCATCCATCCAAGTATTAGTATTTTTAAATATAATACAAGCTTATACGTCTATTTTATGTAAGAAAGTGAAATGTTGTTTAACATAACCAAAGAATAGTTAATAAACTAAAAATGTGCATCAAGTTAGTTAAGCTGCTTTTCAAAGTCAGGCAAGACATGTTTTATGCTCCTGTAGTAATAGTTGAGTATTCCAAGTAAATAATATAAGTTGTGAAACATAAATGGCTTTTACTTCCTTTCATTCAAATCCTGTCACTATCAGGACATATGGTGAAGTACTGGGGGACGTTTACGTTATCAGTTAGTTGGAAGTGGTGAATGTGGAGGAGCGTTTGCATGTGTGTGTGTGTGTGTGCGTGTCTGTATGTGTGTGTGTGTGTGCACGCTGGGAGCTGATGAACATGATTCAGTATGACAAGAAGCGCAGTGATCTGGCTAAACCATTTTCCAAGGCATTTTGTAAAGAGGATCAGCGGTATTATTCCTTTAATAGCCATGTCTAATGCAGTAGGCTAGCGGGTTTTGTCCCAAGCCAAGGTATCAACTGCAGGTCAGAAGGTAACATTCTGTTTACAAGATTATTTCCTAAAGCACTTATCTTGCCTTCGGTGTGAAAAGTTGACTTTTCAGTTTGTAAGGGAGCCAAAAGAATTAAGGGAATGGGAAAAATTAGCTACACTGGGCTGGAGCTGAATAGAATGAAGTGGGAGGTCTGAGAAAGGCCTGCCGCAGAGCTCAGCAGGATACCTTATTAGCCACGTCATCCCAGTTCATTCAAGCAAACAGTAGCCATGTCACCAACATTCCCACACAAAGACAAAGTTCTTCACACAGTCTATAAACATGCTTCCCCTGGCCGATTCATCCTAGCCTGACAGCCCTGAAAAGAGCGTCCTGCTCTCATTTTTTAAAAAAATAAATACCAAAACAAAACAAAACCTCAACCTCTGGCCAGATAGAATGAATAGAAGGAGCGAAAGGAAAAACACTGTCACATTCCTAAGGAAGAAACCATCAGCAGTGAAAATTATTCAGTTTGCACAAGCATACGAAAAAAGCTTGAGGACAAAGTTTAATATTAGATGGACTTTCTTGTCCTTTTCTAAGTACTGACTGCCCAGCTCTTACATGGCTCTTAAACCAGCAAAGACAATATCTTTAAAAAGTGCCGCTGAGTATTTCGTTAGTGGTGGAAAAAACTGGTAGAAAAGCAGGCAAATCGACAATAAAATAAACATTTTGGGGGCAAATATTTTAAACAGAATCCAAGGAAACAGAATCTGAGGTACAGTAAGAAGGTCAGGACTGGGCACTGAGCGGATAAAATACTAAAGGTCCCATAGTGCACATTAAATCTGAAGACTTTACGTAGTCGACATAAAACCTATCTTGGCGCTTATAAAGTTTCATTTATAGAAGGACATGGCAAATGTAGGACATTTCCCATAAAAAAAGAGAAATTTCATATTTTACTGAAGCATCAGTTAGATTCTGAACCTTATTTAAAAAAAAATTGCACTACATCTTAACACTGATGAAGAATAATTCCTTTGACATTATATGTCATCACTGAAGTGCTTAAAATGCAGTTCAGATCAGCTGAAACAATAGGTGTTTGCTTACATGCAGGACACCAAAACCCAGTGTTTTTCAAGCAGTAAAAAAGGGGTTCTTAATGTGGTCCCAGAATGAAGGTCAGAGAAAGGTTACAGATAGAAGACTTTGCATTTGGGGTATTTTTCCACTGCGCTCCTTAGATCCGGATCTAAGAAGATCCAGATCTAAGGAATCGGTACATTCCTTAATCCGGATCTAGTAGATCCAGATTAAGGGAAGCACCCAATGTGTTTCCACGGGAGATGTACCACCCATTAGCAATGGGTGCTAACCTCCCTGCCGTGGAAACACCTTTGCTCTCATCTGGAGAATCCGGATCGACCCCCAAGGGGTCTCGGGGGACAGGGGGTGCACTCTCCGAAGTCCCTTCGAAGAGATCAGCACAGACTTCAGAGACACTCCGGAGTCTCTGCTGATTGCTCCAGAGGGACTGCAGAGGGAAGGCTGCGCTGTCTTCGCTAATAGCGAACAACAGCCCAGCGCAGTGCAGCTCCGGAGCGGCTCCGATGTCTCTGGCGATCTCTTTGAAGGGACTTCAGAGTCATTTCAGAATGATTTCGAAATAACTCCGAAGTCATTCCGAAGCTGGGATTCCAGGGCTTTCCCCCATGGGTGCATCCCCTCCCCCTAGCCTCCTCAAGATCCCATTGCCACACAAGTGTGGAAACAGGCTCCGTTTAATCCGGATTTTCTGCCTGAAGACCCCATTGTAGACCCCATTAATGGGGTCTACAGAAAATCCAGATTAAAGGCCAGCATGTACCCCTTTGATCCGGATTTCCTGACCGGCAGTGGAAACAATCAGGTCCCAAGTGGGTGCCGTGGTGGAAATGGGGTCATCCAGCTCACACCCAAATGGGTCCTTAATGGGTGCAAAAATGGGTACTTTCTGCCAGTGGAAAAACACCCATGTTTAGGGGAAAAAATCAGTTCCGAAGACAAGAAAAGGATTGAGCTGACAAAGTACACTAAAATGTAATGGAATTACACTGTTGAACTGAAATAAAAACAGGTTTGTTACATGACTAGGGACTCCTTATTCCACGTGAATCTGCAGTGAATTCCTCTAGAGAAGCCCTCATTAATGACTTTGAGGAATTAAACTGAGAGTCAGAAAGTTTTTAGGGCGCCATCAAATCAATGGCAAACCACGTGATTAAATGGGTGGTGAAGGCTCAAGGTACCGATTTCACCTTTGATCTCTTTGAACTGCCATCTTGTACCACCAAAATGTGATCTTTCAAAATCAGTGAAGGGACAGGAACCTCCCACCTAGACCTCTTCAGCAGTCTGCTGTATATGATTGTCACTGACCAAGATGTATATAACCAAGCATATGCACAAGAAGAACTGAACCTGGAGATGCTGTGTTACCCCCCCACAGTGGTACTCCAATTGGAGGACCTAGTGGCATCATAAAAATGGTGGCACATGAAATGCCTTTTTATGGTGGTTCCCCAAGCTTTCAAGTAGCTTTCCATCTGAAGTATGCCAGTATGCTGTCATGCAGGGTGGAAGGGTGGGAAGGAAAAGGGGTTATATTTTTTAGCCTAGAATATTCTTAAGAGTGGGGAGAGGAATACTTAAGAGTGAACAATCTCACCTGTGAACAATCTCTAAGCTACCTCTAAGCCACTTAAGGTTTTTGTTTTTGTTTTACTGTGTACAAATGAAGCTCTTCTAGAATGTTCTAGGACGGGCAGCAGCAAACTTGTGTGAATAATCCCACCTGTTGACCATCTCTAAGCCACCTCAGAGATTTTTTTCTTCACTATGAATGCAACTGTATGGATATACTGAATCTTTTTTTAAGACAATGTTGACATAGTGATGTGTACAAACCCAAAATGCTGTTATTGTTTTTTGCTACATGCAAGCACAGCCTGAAGCTATTGAAGGCTACTGTGACGACCATGGCCGGAAGCCACCAATTACTAGGCCCCAGCCGGGCGTCCAACTTTCTTTATTCCGGCCACTATAGCCACGGACTTCAAGTTCTCTTTTAAATAGCAGGTTTCTAGGCCTTTTTCTCCTTCTGAGCCGAGCTCCAACACTTAGGTTACACTATTACTGTTACGTTACTACAACAACTCTTTCCCCCTCCCTTGAGTGTCTGAGCCAGAAACAGGCCTCAAGCAGAGTCTTTAAAACAAATGTAAATGTAACTTTAATGGTTTACACTTCTTAAGTCAGTTCAACTCTAACACAAGCAGTTCACTTTAACTTCGGGCGCGTCTTCATGGCATGTGTTATTTCAGTTTAAAGAATTCGAAATAAAAGAAACGGAACAAAGCTGTCCACACGACTTGCAAGTTGATCCGGTTCCGAGAGCATTCTTCTGCAGCCTTAACGCGGAATCAATCCTGAGAGTCCAGACTGCAGCCCTGTCCTCCCGCCATTGCCCAGCCCCTCTCTTGTGATTGGTGCTCCATCCGAGGGTCCCACCCTCCATTCCCTTTGCGTCATCCATGCTTCACCGGGGATCCCCTGCCCGCTTTGCCCAGCTCCGATGCTGGCTGCTCTTCCCTCGGTGCCAGGCTAGAAGAGGAGGAGAGCCGAGAGAGACGGGCGGCAGTGGGTGTGTTAGGTGGTCCCCACACGGCAGAGGGGAAAATTAGTCCCTAAAGAGAGAGAGGGGAGGGGGAGAGGGCAGCTGGGGATGGGGTGGGGGACTGACTGGCTGGCTGCTTGGGAGGGAGCTGGAAGGAAAAAGAGAAGGGGGGAAGAACGGAGCCACCGCCGATCAGGAACGGGGAGGAACGGAGGAAGCCAAATCGGGGGGGGGCATGAGGAAGATGAGGATGGGGGGAGAGGGGGCAGCAGCAGCTGGGTGGGGGTGGGGAGGGGAAGGGAGGCATTGTTAAGGCACCAAGGAAAAGAGTCTTGGGGGGGACTAGCAAAGGGGGGGTGTCGTCCTTGCACAGACGGGATTCTAAAGTGAGAGAAGCCCCCCTTTCCCAAAAAGAGAGAGGGAGGAAGGAAGGAAGGAGGGGTATCTGAGAAGCCCCCCTTTCCCAAAAAGAGAGAGGAGAGAGGGAGGGGTTCCTAAGAAGCCCCCCCTTTCCCAAAGAGAGAGAGGAAGGAGGGGTACCTGGGGGGGGGAGACATTGCATGAGCATCTCACGTCTCCCGCCCTCCCGAAGCCAGTGTATATGGTACATCAAAAAAGGAAAGCTGCACTGAGCATACGCAGAGTGCCTTACTGCCAAAAGAAGCAATCATAACCAAGCATTCCTATAAAAATAAGCACATGTGCACACACACGCACACACACACAGAGAGGTACTCTCGCAGGTGCCAGCCCTAGAACCTCTGCTACGTTCCCAAGTTCCCGTCCCACACGTCTGAAGGGGCTCTGGACCTTTAGTTTGTGGGGCAGGAGAAATGCATAAGGACTTTAAAACCGTCGCCTTTAAAAGAGTTTTTATTTTTATTTGTCTGTGCTGAAGAACACTTTTGCTACAGCCTTCACACAGCGGCTACAGTGTTTCAGGGAGCCCCTTCACTCCTGATTATCAATGTTGCAAATTTCCGCAATTTCAATACAGCTCTGTATCAAAGGACCGGGGCTTTAAACATTAAAGAGGCATAGGGTGGCTGTGGTGGGGTGTCATTCATTCATATTTTTATCCCACTCTATACACAAGGCTCTCAGTGCGGGTCACAACACATTGGTTTTAATGTGTTCATATTAAACATGACTGTGGGCTAGTCATGGCTCTCTTCTGAGCTCTCACAGGGTGTGGGGAGGAGAACAGAAGGTTTGTCAGCAGCTTTGAGCCTCCTTAAATGGGTGAGAAAAGTGGGGTAAAAAAGCCAACTCTTCTTCCTCCTCCTCCGTGAAGCCAGCTCAGTGGCCTTGGGCTAGTCACAGCTCTTACAGGGCATCTGTTGTGGGGTGAAGAATGGAAGCTTTGTCAGCCTCTTTGAGTCACCTTAAATGGGTGAGAAATGCCAATTCCTTCTCCTTCTCCCTCCCTTCTTCTGGGAGGTTTGGTATGGGGTAGCATTATTATAAAGAGGTATAGAAATCCAAGTCAAGGTTCCTATCTTTTTTTAACAGTTGTGCAAAGCATGGAACTTCAGCAAGTGCTTCCTTCCTTCCTTCCTTCCTTCCTTCCTTCCTTCCTTCCTCCCCCCCCACCTGCCTCGCGGGGTGTCTGTTGTGGGAGAAGAACAGAAGGTTGATCAGCTGCCTTGAGTCCCCTTGAATGGGTGAGAAAAACGGCCACCGCTGGAAAAGGAGGAGAGCCGAGAGGCGGCGGGCGGGCGCAGTGTGCCCTCCGTGGGAGAGGGCAAAGGGGGCTCTCCTCGCTCACCTCTTCCCTCCGGGAAGAGAGAAAAGGCCGGGGCCGCGCGGGGCCGTCGGGGGATGACAGTGAAGGAAAAGGTCGCGTGGAGAGGGAAGC
Source organism: Aspidoscelis tigris stejnegeri (assembly GCA_023333525.1). NCBI lineage: Eukaryota > Metazoa > Chordata > Lepidosauria > Squamata > Teiidae > Aspidoscelis > Aspidoscelis tigris. The sequence continues at coordinate 79,241,030 of JALMGA010000002.1, read as the reverse complement.
GGCCCCCGACCGGCTCGGCTTTGCCGCCTGGCGAAGGGACGGGAGGAAGTCCTCCGGAGCCGCCACTGAATCGTAGCTGGATTCTTTGAACTGAAACTGGATTAAACCTTAGGTGTAACCACAGGCAGAGGCAAAGTAGCCTCTGAAGGGGACTCAAAGCTGCTGAGAAACCTTCTGTAATCACCTGTTAAAGGGGACTCAAAGCTGCTGAGAAACCTTCTGTAATCACCTGTTAAAGGGGGCTCAAAGCAGCTGATAAAGAAAATGAATGGTCACTTTGCTGCTGCACAGGAGCAGCAGCAATGGCAAAGAAGGGGGGAGGAGGGCCACAGCTTTTAAAATACAGGCTCCAGGGCTTTCCTTTCCCTGTAGTTCCGAACCTTCAAAGGCCTGAAATGGCGCAAAACTGCAACATTGTTTTTAAGGTGTGAAGTGCTTACAGCGATACAGTGTATCTTTAAGGACTGGAGGTTTATAGTGGGTGTTTGAGGGTGGATTTTTTCAATGAAGGAAACCCTAAACATGACGTGCTTCTAATACGTTCAGCCATTGGTTACAGTGCGATTGGGGGGGGCGGGACAGCCTTAACACGGAATCTCATCCCGGAACGATACTGTCCACACAGTAAAAAATTAAACACGTGTCAAGGGCATGTTCCGGAGTGAGACCTGTTGAGATCAGGATTTATTTCAAATCGGGATAACGTGGTTTATCACGGAAATACCGCATTAAGCCGAAGTGACGTGTGCACGGCCCGAAATCAAAACGTTTTGAATTCGAGATAACGATGTCGTGGGGATGCGGCCTTATTTTCTTAACTCAGGACCCTGCCTAATCCCTATCTGGATTCTCCTCAGGACCCGGATGTGTACTGTCTAACTTCTACCTAAGTCTAGCCCCAGTCACAGAACAACAGCTCTGGCAGGAAGGCCCTTTTTATAGTCTCTGCCAGGGTTCCATCTCTTCTGATTGGCTAGTTTCTCTGGGCTGCCCCCCCTTTCTTCAATATGCTAATTGAGCTGGGCTCAGCCCCTCCTCATCTGTTCTCTAACCTTCCTGGTCAGTGCCTTTTCCTTCAACACATATAATATTTACACATATGTAATCAAAATACTACAACAGGTGCATTAATCAAGCCTGGGCTCCACAGCTACTAATTAGGATGGCTCTATGTTGCCATCAAGATGAGAATCACCATGTCTGAGAATATATCTGGTGAGAAACTAGAGTACAATAGGTCTATTGCATTTTGCTTTCTCTAAGTATCAGTCAGAAAAAGATACTGAACTAGACAGGCCTTTGACTGTAGGCTACAGTTCCCTAGAAACAGGCATCAATTCCTAGATATGTTCTAAGAGATTCATCTGTAAAGAGAGTCTAAGGAATTTTTTCTAAAGAAAATTTAACTAATGATAGTCTAAAATAGGCCTAACGTAAGTGCTTTGCTGGGATATTTGAAATGCTATAACACTGACATAGAGAAGCTTAACTTTATAATATTTTTCAACCTCTTGCATTTTGATATAATAGCTGAAACCTATTAATAATACAAAAACATTTTAAAAGGTCAGGCAGCAAACAACAAGATGAAAGGTGTTGTCAAGAGGCTTAGGTAATCATCTTAATACTCAGGACATTTGCCAGGGCTGTTTAACCAATATGTGACTTCACTTTTAATTTCAATATAGTGCCACATGAACAAAAAAGCTATATTTTTAAATTAATTACCATGTCAGCAGATATTAAGATGGCAAGAAAGACCACATCAATAATATATATGTAATTCAGGAAAAGGATTACAAGAAGAGCTATAAAAATCAATTTTTAGAGCTGGAATACTGGCTCACTTGAGTCTGAACAATATTTCCCTTCTATTGACAAAACCATGATCTTCTTTGACACTGACATTCACCTAATTCAACGTTAGATATGCATAATGATATAAGTACTTGTCAGTTCTGCTACAATAAAACACAACTTTCATACTAATGGGTCAGGAAACTTATACATGTGGGACACAGGAGATTCAGTTGAAGAAGCTCAGTTTGTAGGTTCATTCACAAGAAATAGAAGTCTGTGTACCAAGACTGCCCCTTGGGATTAAAACCAGCTAATCCAGTAGAATTGTGAATAAGATCAAAATAAATCTAAAGGCCATTTGCAGGGATTTGAGAGCAGGTGAAGAGTTTGCCTTTGTCTTCTGCTTGAGAATAGAAGCAATTAGTGAGTCACGGCATGAGACAAAATTTTGTTTGGTGCAGACTCAAAAGTATGAGTTGGTCACTCCTGAATTTGAGGTTTAACCTCAAAATTCATTACGCCAGATGCATGTTTATTAAAATTATGAATAGCATCTCTTATATGACAACATAGGAGGACCCCTGCTGGATAAGGCCACAATTCATGTTGTTGTCACCATCTCTTCTTTAGTAAATTACATAGACTGATGACTCTCTGGGTGAAAAAACACTCCCCCTTGTTGGCTCCAGCTCTCTTGCCTATCAGCTTCACAGAATGGTCTCTGGTTCTAGCATTGTGTGACATGCGATAGAAATTTTTTTTTCTCTATGCACCTTTTCCACTAGGAAGCAGAACTTTATTTTCCAAACTTTAATAAGGGAAATCTTGAGGGAAATCATGAAATTGGTGCCGGGGGGGGGGGGGGAATTGGGGGCAGAATTTAGCACAGAGAGGGCAAGAAAAAGGATCTTTTCATAAGGGAAGTTTTGTACAAGGGAAAACTGACTCCTGGGCTGGAAGGCAACCTCCACCCCCGCTAAGCCCCCCTTTCACGCCCACAGCCAGGGGAACCACAGACCTGCACGGCTTCTCAGCCCAGCAAGCCAGGTCCCCAGAGGACTATTTACAAAATAATCTGCACACCATCTTAATCCAGATTCAAGAAACAATGCCAGTGCCAGGACTCCCTGACAGAGGGGGAGGGGGTAGGATGCAAGGGGGTGCAGGGGCCAGAGAGAGTTGTTCAGCCAAGAGGGGATGGGGAGAAGGGATTAAAAACAAATGACAAATATACTTCAGTCAGGTCACCTCTTCAATGGCATCTTTCAAGGCTCAGGAGGCCTAGATGCTGCAGCTTGAGTTTGTGAGGAAGGTGCCCTTTTCTGAACGTCTTCTAGTTCCACAATATCCTTTCTGAGGTGTGGCCACCAAAACTGTACACCAAGTTCCAAATGTAGCCTCACATTTGGTATATTGTGCCTATGTTACCCAAATGACCTTGCTTAGACATAAAATACAAAAGCTCGGAACTGCTTTTAACCCAAATTAAGATTTTAACGTGTGAAAATCTTTCAAATGCCAAACCCAAAGAGATGGATGTACTGTATTTTCTGGCGTATAAGACTACTTTTTAACCCAGGAAAATCTTCTCAAAAGTCGGGGGTCGTCTTATACACCAAGTGTCATCTTCTTATACGGCAAGTATATCCCAAACTCTATATTTTAACAGGAAAGTTGGGAGTTGTCTTATACGCCCAGTCGTCTTATACGCCGGAAAATACGGTACCTATAATAAGCAGTAATCAGTTCAACCAATACTGTGCTTTCAGAACACATTAAAAGCAAAATGAATTTGCCAGTATCTCTTATTCTCCCAAAAGTCCTCTCAGAAGATTTTTTTTGATGCAAGAAACTGAACATGGTAGCCAGGAAAGTCTCCAGGAGGAGTAAATGAGTGATAGCTGGAAGAATTACAAACAAACGAGCTGTCCACATTGCAGAGGCTAGGCCATGAAGACTGAGAACAAAAGTTCCTGACCATCAGCGTTTCCAGCATTTCAGTGCTCACTTTCAGTGTGATCTCTGGGGGTGCTTACTGGTCCACTTATCCCCACACTCCACTGTATTCCAGGCATGCTGTTTGCATCAGCCACTAGTTTGCTTGTGGACCTCTTTAAAGAGGTCCCAGCAGGACAAGGATCAGTTGCCATTTTAACACTCTATCTTCGTCTGCTGCCTAGTCCAATGTGGATAGGCCATTTGGGAGGCATTCACTTCTACAATTCCACATATCTGGGGAAGGTAGTAACCTAGACTGCTCTGTGGACCACACTACAGGTGGTGTGATTTTGAACTCCGCTTGCATGATATTCATGCCGCATTTAGAGGGGGGTTTAGCTAGGAACTTATCCTGCTGCTGGATTTTGAAAGAATCCACATTTAGTTTCACATACATTCCATGATAGGCAGCCAGCTTGCGTGGCTCCTAGTGATTTGTACTTAGTCTTTCATCTCCATAAATGCATCGTGCCAAAGTCTGGTATGGTATATTTAACAAATATTAACATCTAATGATTCATTCATTTTAACCTCTTCCTTGCTCCTGATGGAATCGGTTGCCTCTGTATTTGTTACAAAAACAAGAAAGAAGCAAGATGGAGAAATAATTTGGACTGGGTCTCAAGAGCACATGGCTTTGTTCTCTTTCCTTCTGTTATCTACTTGATAACCTGGCCAGATGTATGTTTGCTTGGTGTAAGCCTGGGTAATACATAAAGTTATGCATGGGCTGAAAATGTGAGGTGCTACCATTTAAACTCTGTTTCCTATTCTGGGTTTCAAGGTCCGTCATGCCTGAACTGGACTATTTCAAATGTAAATGTATATATTCCAAGAATTAGGGGTGAAAGTTGTCTGTTACCAGCAAATGAATCTAAAGGAAGAACAGCTTTCAGAAATTTCAGAATCTCTTAAGTACACAAAAGAACTTAAAAGAAAGCACTTTTCCTTCTTTTTCATAGCATTGCTAACTGGCTGAGTACATGGAGGTTATCATGTGGTTCTTTGCTATTTCCTTTACATTTCAACTGTATGTACGATATTCGCTATTGTATTCTGCACGTCTATGTCACATGAATAACAAACATTTATTAATTTATGCCCAGACTCCGACAAAATTAAAAGCATCGAAATACCTGTTCCACAGGTTTACAATTTGAAAAACTTGACACAACTCTGGTGCACATAAACAAGTATGGGAAAAAAAAAAAACTTGCGTAGATTAACCAGTTAAGTCTGATTGCTTTTGCAGTATTAAACTAGAGTAGTTTGTACTGCTTTGCATTGCTCTCTATTATTTATTAGACTTGATGAGGCTTCATTTATTTTTTACTTTTCTGTCTGTCCAGGTGCCACCTGACGAAGGACAGGCTATAACGGTGATGGCCAACCTATGACATGTGTGTCACAGGTGACACGCCAAGCCCTTTTGGGTGACACACCTGGTCACCCTGGCACCTGGACGTGTAGTGCTTGCTTGTTCTTGAAGTGTATGAAATACCAACTTTCAATTGAAGATTTAGCAACAAAAGTCACTAATGTAAAGAATTATTTGTTTTTGCTTTTAATAAAATACATATATCAAAAATATATTTTTTTTTACTAGAGCTACAAATATCACAAAATTATGGATATTTCTAAATGTGACACAGCACTCGAGTTAAGCTAGGTTTTCTTGCAAATTTTGACACACCGAGCTCAAAAGGTTCACCATCACTGGGCTATAAACATAATTAAATGAATGCACAAATGCCGCCTTCTTATTCAGTGTGCTTAAAACAATCCTAATTATTTTAGTGATCTTTCCAATCCCATATCATACAAGCAGTGGGACTTGTATCTGTGTCCACATGTGCTGTTTGTGTATTTTGTACGCTCAGCTTTATTTTAAAGTATTTTCAAGATTCTAGGTCTCTCTTGTTCTCTTTTTTTAAAAAAGTTATATGCATAACAGAAATAAAACACATTTATAAGCACTCTAAATTCTCAAAATGGCTTGAACAACCCCGGTCTTAAGTACAAAGTTTGCCTCTGCTTAGAAACGGATTGGCTTTTCTTCAGCTCATTCATCTGCTAGTTCTGGGAAAACCCCAAAGAGAAACATTTAGATTGGAAGGTTCTTTGAGAAAATGTGACAGTTGACTGATGAGCAACCATAAAACGACAAAGAATTGCTGTGTGGCGCCTGTGCACCACATCATTTCTCCCTGGGAAACTAATTGCTTGAATTGTTAATAGTAACATTATTTTTCTGGCAATCATTTCTTTTCAATACTCAAAATGAGCATGAAACAGCTCCTTTGACTGGACATAAAAGTTAAATGTCCCAATGTTGATCAAATTAACTTCAGCTATGTGACAATGGACTATATTTGTGAGAAAATAATGAAGGTCACAAAGGGGGCTCCATGCCAAGATTTCACAGTTGTAATGTAAAAAGAAAAAAAAAAGTTTCTGTTCATCTAAGCCAAGCTACATTTCAAAGAGAAAACAGAAGATCACTGTCGTGTTTGAAAGGAGAGAGGGAAAACATTCTGGGTAACTTCAGGATACTGCACAGACTGGCACAACAAGAACATCCTCTTGCTATATCTCTCATTACTCTGGTTACTAAAATATTGATTGAATGTGCGTAGCATTTGCACCTGATTCAAAGTAGTCAAAAATTACAAGCACAAGAAGGAGCTTCAGTTTTGGAAACCTCATTGTATATTTCATACATTATTATTTAACTCTATTGGTTATTGAAGAACAGGAGGTAACACAAACACTTTCCATAAGTCATGCCAGGGCTGAGTTCAAGTCAGTGCAAACCTTTGAAAATAATTTTAAACTCAAAAGCGAAAAAACAACAACTAAAAAACCCCTAGAAAACACTAGATATTTTCATATAATTCTGAAACAACTATAAAACCAAGTAGAGCATGCCATGCCATCACATACACACACATGCATACACTTGCTTGGATGTACACATATTTTCATTCTATTTAAATCCATCTTCCCCCCCCCCCCAAGAGTCAATCTACACTTATTCCTTTTTGTAAATAATATAGTCTGCAATGGTCACTTCAGTCTTGCATAAACAGCTGTAATTAACTGCTGTTCGCATTGGCCAAGATAGGACCAGCAGACAAGACTGTTTCACTTACTCCCACAGTGACTTAAATCAACTGTGAAAAGATGTTTCAGTTTCATTCAGTGGGAGTTTAGCTCATTAAACTCTTTTCCTTCTCGGTATTGTTCTGGGAGCTTCAACTGCATTGCTGTTAAATGCTCTTTAGCAGTTTAAAGGCTTTAGAGGAAAAGACTTATCAGCCTCTGGTTTTAGCAGCACTAAATCTGCATTATGAGGGCATGCAGATAAGGGGCTTTAAGAGCCTGGCCTGAAACCTCTCTCTTCTACGTTTATCTGGCACTGCTTCGCCCCTGTAGCTGAGCTGGAAATGTAGATCTATGAAACTCTAAAGGGAGATTAAAAGCCAAGAAAAGAAGTACTTTCTTTCCTATAGATGCTCCCACTTTCCCCTTCCCTACTGTCTGAAGGACTGATGGCAGACAATAGTCCAAGATGGTTCCCAAAACCTTCTGAATGGAGGCACTGTTGGTGGTAGCATTCATTCAAAGTGAGCTTCAGTGTATTGTCCTCCCCAATCAGCAGATCAGAATAGAGTTTGCTGGTGGCTGTCAAAAGGTTAGCAGTGTTGATGAAAGAGGTTTCCCATTATTCACTGCTCTTACAGAACTCCCCTTTTGTGTGAGGCAGCCCATCGTTTTCACTACGGAGGTCCGGATCTGCGGCTGGCTGCTTTCTCAAAATGAGCAATTGGTGTGAATGCAAACTCACAGTGGTAGTGCCACCTAAAATTGAGGGTTTTCTTTTCTAAAAGACAGGGGAGCTAGGTCCCGCTCTGGCATGGTCACATTGTAATGATATACCACCATGACATCCTTGACCCACAATTAATACTGTTGCAATGAGACTCTTTTCTTGCTCTTGCCAAGATTTCGGGGAAGACCACAAAGCATATAAAACAGCTAAATGAAATATACAGAGAGAGAAAAACTAAAATAAAACTTGCATAAGTAATTTGTGGGTCAGTTAGGTTTCTGAAATCTCAACAACAAATGTAAAAAACAGAAACTAATATAGTACTTTATTTACTTTAAAGATATCCTCTCAAAGACCCTTAGCAAACTGGGCACCAAAAAGTGTGTCAATAACACGTCACATATTAGGGAAGATGAAGAGAAAGTCAATTACGATCCACATTGGCCAATTTGCAGTGCTTGCTAGTTGCTAAGGTACTTGCAAAGAATGTTGGACCAGACAGGCCGACATCTTATCTTGCAGAGCACTTAAAAATTCTGTTAGACCTGAATACATAAAATAATCTTAAGATTCCTGCTGTTTAACCTGAGAAAATTTGAATGAAAAGATAATACAAGAATGAAATGAGATCAGACCTATATATTAAAAAAAAGCACCTCATTTTGGAATGCAGGGGACAAATGAGAAACCATTAGACTCATAGAATCATAGAGTTGGAAGGGACCTCCAGGGTCATTGATTCCAACCCCTTGCTCAACGCAGGATTTCCTAAACCATCCCAGGCAGATGTAGGTCCAGCCTCTGCTTGAAGACCTCCAGTGAAGGAGAGCTCACTACTTCCTGCAACAACCTATTCCACTGACTGCCCTCACTGTCAGGAAGTTTTTCCTAATATCTAATCTGTATTTACTCCCTTGAAGGTTCATACCACTGTTTCTAGTCCTCCCATCTTGTGCAAGTGAGAATATGGACTATCCCTCTGCACTGCAACAGCCCTTCAGATACTTGAAGATTGTGATCATGTCTCCTCTCAGTCTTCTCTTCTGCAGGCTAAACATTCCTAAATCCTTCAATCTTTCCTGGTAGGACATGCTTTCCAGAGCACTAACCATTTTGGTAGCCCTCCTTTGGACTTGCTCTAATTTGTCAATGTCTTTTTTAGTAGACTAACATGGACCACAAAGGTGGGGGCACACCAGAAAACAGGGGTTTGTAGCAGGAGATACCAGGAGCGTTTGGTTGATGTATAACAGAACCGTACAACAGATAGCCCATGTGAGAAAGCTCATTTTTATTTCCCTGTTCAGACACAGAGTGGAGAAAACTGGTGTGAAGAGGTGGAGAGAAATGGCCAGGCAACATGGTGAGTCTGTATTCAAGGCTGTCTTTCTAACAGGGAACCATTGGATGGTGGAGACATCAGAGCTTGGAAAATGACTGCATTTTATTTTTTTATCACAAGATCATGTTTTCTGAACACAATGTAAAATAAGTTGGAGGGTGAGGGGACAATGCCAAAAGAGTGTTTACTGCTTACCTGTCAAGTACATAACCAAGGGCCTTATGCCTTATTCCTGAGTAAACTGATGGGCTTGTTTCCCAAGCAACTAAATTGGAAGCATCATGGAAAAGATGAATGTTTACCAAGTCAAAGGCACTGCAAGAAAAGGAAGGGGAAAATGACTCAGAATAAAAGCAAGAGCAATTCCAAGAGAGAGAGAAGGCACTCCCCCCCCCCGATTTCAGCATGATGTTTCGTTGCCTGCTGCATTTTTTAAAAAATATTGAAACTTTCATATTATTTCCTCACAAACAACAAACAGATCATATATCATACCTCCTTGAGGAAAACAGAGCACTGGATCATTCAAATCACTATTTAAACTATTATAAAAAGAAAGAAAGAGCAGGTTTCTTTTTTTCAAGGGACAAGAAAATCCTAACCAAAAAAATAGCTGCAGGTACTTTCTGGTTAATGTGTACTTTCTGGTTTATGAAAGGTTGCCGGAGATAGCAATGAAGAACCAGTGCCTCACATTGAGCCAGTCTAGCACTTCTATTCTGTAGGTCACTGCTGTACCCCAGCCAAACAATGATTCAGGGAGCTGACAGTAGAACACTTGCCTTTGCCATTCAAAATGGCGTGGTAGGAAATTCAGATTACTGAATTCAGGCTCAACAAGATGTGGGTCATCTGGATTGCTCTTAGAAATAAACCACTTCTGTCAGCTTTTCAAATGTATTACATACTGTGTACAATACACATAAAAGGAAGCATTTCAGCTGATCTGGGGCCTTTCTGCACTGAAGCTGATTAGGCTGCCGTGCACGAGGGCTGGTAAACTTCTGGTAAAGGTGGACCATTCACATTTGTTATGAGGAAAGCTTCCCCAAAGCGTCCATTATTGGCCAGAAGTACGAATGGTTCTCCCAATTACCAGCCCACACTGCTGAGTCCGAAGCCGGAAGTTCTATCTCCTCACTGTTGCAACTGGCTATTCCGTGACATGCTCAGATGCTATTGTAGAGGGGTGTTTGAGGAGAGGGATGTATTGCAGCCGATCACATCAGTGGCCACGATTGAATGCCTCTCTCACAACTCTATGACCTACTGCTACTCCTGTGGACTGGTGGTCCAGTCATGTTAGAGGTCCGCAATTGACCACAGCCACCAATGCCAATGCACAAATGCTGCCTCCCCCGTCCAATGACAACAGACAACCAGAAGAAGAGTGAATAGTAGCACCGCTGAATGCTTCAGGTAAGCTTCTGGTCAACGTTAGTAAAGGTGTGGAGCATGATTAAGTGAACTTCTGGGAAAGCAGGGCATGCTTGGAGGCAGTAACAGCCTACTCCATGTGCAGATACTCTTTACCAGAAGTTCACTAATTGTTGACTACCGGCCTAAGTGCAAATAGGCCTCAGGTCTGAATAATAAACCCAAATAAGTCTAGCAAAACTGTGTCTTGTTTATAAAATCCAATCCAATTCAGTTCATTAAGTATCTCCTGCTCATTCATTTATCCATTCCTATATTTATATCTGTCCTTCATCAAATGGTGCCAAGGATTAGATGAGGGTGGGGAAGCACTTTCATTGTGTCTTTTAACAATAATAAAAGGACCCATAGTAAAAGTCCATGTGAATAGAAGCACAAAACAAAACATATAACACTTTTGCCTTTGCCATTTTACCTTTGAAATGATAGAAAATCTGTGGAATTACATAATGCCTTGAAAATCATTAAGAAGAGTTGGATTTCCTATCCCCCTTTCTCAACTGTTTAAGGGGATTCAAAGTGGCTTACAAAGCTTTCTATTCTTCCCCCACAACAGACACCCTGTGATGTGGGTGGGCTGTGAGAGCTCAGCAGAGAGCTGTGACTAGTCCAAGGTCACCCTGCTGGCTTTGTGTAAGAGTGCAGAATCGAACTCGCTGAATACGGTATAGTAGTCCACCACTCTAGCCACAAGACCATTAAGTACTGGCTGAAATTCTGCATTTCAGTGCAGCACAGCGTTACTGTAAAATTCAGTGTACCATTATTAGCAATTATCGCTATGGAGTGAATGATGGTCAAAACCATCACATTACCTACCAATCAGTAATACACCACCGTGTTCTTATGAAGCCCTTTCTGGACCATTTGCACTGAAAAATAAAACAGAATACAGTACACACATTAAAATTCAGAAAATGAAAGGATTCCTCCTATTAGTAAATTAATTTACTGAGAATGTTGGAGGACCAGATAGACAAGTACAGCAATTTTATAATAATGGTGTTACTTAGACAACTAAAAGTTCCGTCTTGAATTATTTATGATCAGAGGGCATAGTTAATTAGGGTCTTCTGGGTGAGAGATAAATCAAAATAAGCTTCCTTCCTTCCTTGATTTGGTTATTTATTTACATTTTTATCCCACCCTATACCTGGAGGTCTTCGGGCAGGTAACAGCATCTAAAATCAAACATCATTTTAATTAATTCTGTCTGCTTCTTACTGCTTTTGTGTACTTCTGAGTGCTTTTTTCTGTGTGTAGTTTATCTCTGCTGTGTGGTTCCAAAACGTGGTGGCAAGGAGACATGAGCGTCCTCCTTTGCAGCCAACATACTTCCTTGGCAGCTCCATGAGCAGCCTCATTTCTTGGGGTTCCAGGACTTTCTAGTAATCCCAGTTTACCCACAGTTTCTGTGAGAAGACGCCAAAGACAGGAGAACAGTGTTTTTCCTAACAAGTCTGGGAACTGAACTCCTCTCCAAATTGTATGAATATTGTTTGGCCTCAGAGTCTGACATGGGGTAGTACTGGCATCAGGAGTTTCACTACTGAGCCTGTGGAAAATCCATGCTTCAGTGGGAAAGAGGCATCAGTGTCCTTCAGAAGTGCCGCTTATGAAAAGACTGTCCTTAGATTTAAGGGACATTAGCATCTGTGCCTTCTGTTTTGCAGTCTGTGAAAACCCATTGCCTGTTGGGTGTGTTTGTGTGACATTTGGCAACCAGTTTAGAATCACAGAGTCAAGCACTCTGTTTTCTTGTCTGGGGTATAGAAGAACATTGCTTCAGTGGCTTTTACAGTGGGCCAATCAGTTGGAAGGGGCTATCTAGACCAGTGGTTCTCAACCTGGGGGTCGGGACCCCTTTGGGGGTCGAATTACCCTTTCAGAGGGGTCGCGATGTCTCCCACCGCCCTTCCCTCCCACCTCCCAGCAGCCCCCTGTGGTTGGGGGTCTCCACAACATGAGGAACTCCATTAAGGGGTCACAGCATTAGGAAGGTTGAGAACCGCTGATCTAGACTGCAAGAACCTACTTATTTCATGCAAGAAAAAATACAAAAGGAAAAAGGAAACATAGACTGAGGGTGTTTTTCCACTGTCACTGGGTACTTAATGGGTACTTTTAGTGACAGTGGAAAAACACCCTGAGTGAGAGAGCAAGCTGCCTTTGCATATATCACAGCATGGCTAGTCTCAGTCACATCTTTCCTAAATTGTTTTCCAACTGCTTTCCTAAAGCAGTTGGACCATTAGATGGTAAAGGACAGAAAGGGATAATTAAAGAAGACACGGAAATTGCAGAAAGACTAAACAAATTCTTTGCCTCCATATTTACAGAGGAAGACATAGGATACATGCCAGTAACTGAGCCCGTATTTTCTGAAGAGTTAAAACTGGACAGAGATAACCAAGGAAGAGGTCCTTGCATGTCTCAATAAACTAAATGTTAACAAGTCACTCAAGGAACTCAAATGTGAAACTTCCGACCTTCTAGCAAAAATATATAATCTTTCCCTAACATCAGGCTCTGTACCTGAGGACTGGAGGGTAGCAAATGTAACGCCAATCTTCAAATAAGGATCCAGGGGTGATGCAGGCAATTACAGACCAGTTAGCTAAACATCAGTTCCATGTAAGGTGATGGAAACCATTATTAAAGACAAAATTAGTGTGCACTTGGTGGAGAAAGCATTGCTGAACAAAAGCCAGCATGGCTTCTGCAAAGGTAAATCATGCCTCACAAACTTGTTGGAATTCTTTGAGAGCGTCAATAAACACGTGGATAAAGGTGAACCAGCAGACATTGTCTATCTGGACTTCCAGAAGGCTTTTGACAAAGTTCCACATGAAAGGATACTGAGTAAACTCATCAGCCATGGAATAAAAGGACAGGTTCTGTCCTGGATTTGTAACTGGCTTAAGAGCAGAAAGCATAGAGTAGCAATAAACGGCAAATTCTCAGGGTGGAAAGAGGTAAAAAGTGGGGTCCCTTAAGGCTCTGTGTTGGGACCAATGCTTTTTAATTTATTCATCAATGATCTAGAAGAAGGGGTACATAGTAAAATAGCAATGTTTGCTGACGATTCTAAATTATTTAGGGTAGTAAAATCCGAAAGAGATTGCCAAGGGCTCCAGAGGGATCTCTTAGCATTGGGTGAGTGGGCAACCAAGTGGCAAATGTGCTTTAATCTTAACAAGTGCAAAGTAATGGGACCAAAAATCCAAATTATGTCTATAAACTGATGGGGTCTGAGCTTTCTGCAACACACTAGGAAAGAGACCTCGGGGTGGATAGTTCAATGAAGGTGTCAACCCAGTGCACAGCAGCAGTGAAAAAAGCAAATTCAATGCTGGGAATAATTAGGAAGGGAATAGAAAACAAGTCAGCAAGTGTCATTTTGCCTCTTTATAAATCTATGGTGAGGCCACATTTGGAATATTGTGTACAGTTCTGGTCACCACACCTTAAAAAGGATATTGTGGAACTAGAGAAGGTGCAGAGAAGGGCAACCAGAATGATTAAGGGGCTGGAACATCTCCCTTACAAAATCAGGCTGCAAAGTCTAGGCCTCTTCAGTCTGGAGAGATGCCGTTTAAGAGGGGAACTGATTGAAGTATATAAAATTAGGCATGGTATAGAAAAGGTGGATACAGAAAATTTTTCTATCACACAGCACTAGAACCAGGGGGCACTCTATGAAGCTGAGGGGTAGGAGAGTTGGATCCAACAAGGGGAAGTATTTCTTCACCCAAAGGGTCATCGGTTTATGGAATTCTAGATTGCTTCAAGGTAGGGTTAGATAAATTTATGGATGACAGATGTGTAAATAGAATGAATGCCTAGGTACATCTTTCTCGCTGGGTGTGTGTGTGGAAGCAGGATGCTTCTAATGCCATTTGCTAGGATTCAAGAGCAGAAAAAGGTTTGTCCTTGTCTCTGTTTGAGATGCCCATGAGCATTTGGCGGGCCACTGTGTTTGACAGGATGCTGGACTGGATGGGCTGTGGCCTGATCCAGCAGGGCCTCTCGTATGTTCTTATGTTCTGTCAATCATGAACTAATGCCCTTCCTTGTAAATTTTCCTAAAATATGAAGTGGCACCTACAGCAGGGAAACAGAAATGAGCAAGGTCATTTTTTCCCCATAAGGCTGGACTATTCAAGACACCTATAGTGTGACACTCCATTTATCAAAGCAAGCTATGTTCCATAGCACCAACAAATCAAACTCATGACAAGCTGTGATAGGGCTGACATAGAAGAAGGATTCTTCATCATTTTTGTGAAACCTGATCACAAATTTACTCCAGTGACGATAAAATTAGAAAACCTCTGAAAATGAGTTCCTTAAAAAAAAAGCAAGAAAATCTGTATTCTGCCCAAGTCTCCACGTTCAACCATGAAAATATAGAACAAAATGTACAAATGTTTTACTTAATAAAAATCATTTTAAAAAAAGAAAAGAAACTACAGAACAAAATGTCAAGTGGTTAATATAATATGACTAAAACTTGGATCCAAACAGATGGAAAGAGTACATTTCCTTTAGAGGGGGATTTTCCTTTCCTTCTTGCTAAACTCTCAAACCAGCGTTTTTTCACTTATAGGATGTCCTGAAATGTATAGGATGTAACATGGAAGAACTCCTACAAGAGGCGGGGACTGTTAAAGAACAGTGTTCCTCTCATTCAAGCTAAATGCATCAACTTTGGCTCTTTCTTCACATACCCCTTTCTGCACGTACCCCTGCACATACCCCTGGGGCACAGAAGGGTCCAGGCACACATCCTGCTAGTACACTTTGTCCGCATTGGGAATGTCAAAGGCTGGGAATTTTTATACCTGGCTTTCAGAGGCAGGGCACTGGCCTCAAAGGTTCTGTCCAGCTTGGACATAAGATGGAATGGCTATCTGGGATGGAGATAGCCCTATCATGGGCCACTGGCAACCTGTCCCAAGGCTGGACAGGTTGCCTATGACAGATCAGAATGTCGTACCCTGGACCATGGTATTGTAGGACTTGACTAGGATTCAATCATAAACAGACTTTGTATCAAGCTCACTCTAATCTTAACAGTGATCTAAATGTATGTGCAAAGTTTCCTTGGCAATGATATGAAAGTTGTTTGCCACTGCCTTCTTCTTCCAGGAATTCAATCTGAAGTCTTCAGAATGTAGACACTGTCTTGAGCTCTCTATACCATCCCATCTAATAAAATTAATTAACCTAATATCAAACTAATCACGTTAACCCATTCCTCCATGGAAAGTGATAACTGTGGCATGGTCAGTCCTCAAAAGGACCTCTCTGGAAGAACTTCTGTTTGACATCCTAGGACTTTATGTGTGGAGTTCCCCAGAGTCAGTCTTGTTCCCTCTGTGTGTATGAGAGAGAAAAATAGACAACTCTGTACAAGATAAAGGTTTGGGTGTCATAGGTCTCAGATCAAGGAAGGAAAGACCTAATTTTTAACAGGGTTTTAATCTGTTCTAAAGAAAAGAGGCGGTACCACCAGATTAATTTAAAGCTCTAGTAAGAGTGGTAACCAAGAGTGCTGACATTCACCTCTAGCTGGTTCAATGATTTCAGTTTTATTTGTTTAGAGATAACTTAGCTACTGTGATCTAAATATAACCTCCAGAATACGTGGCGCTACTCTTGAAGATGACCTGGGTACTAGAACTAGTGCAGAAACCTCCCAGTATAGCCCCAGACACAATTACTTCTGGCTGCAAGTGTGCAGTTGCCCCAGTATACATGGCTGCTGATGCAGCGAAGTGGACACTTCCAGACCGGAGCATCCGCACTCGACAGCGCTAAGGAAAATCCCAGGTAGCTTTGGGATAGAGCCGATATGAATACCAGCTACTGTCCCTATCCTTTTATGAGATACTGTCCCACGGAAGTTCAAAGAGGCTTTATCGCACCGAATCTCCCAACATGGGGAAAACTGTGACAAGGAAAGAGAACTCTGGATATCTGTACATCCCAAGCTGTGAACGTTAGGAATGGATAAATCTTTAAGGAAAAAGTCAATAAAGCTATGCGGTGTTTAAAATAAAGATAAGTTGAAGGAAGAAAGGAAATATGGGGGAAGAGAATGGAGATGAAAGCAAGAATAATATAATATATAATTGAACTCTTTTGCCTTTGATGTCATCATGGATAGTGATTTAAATGTAGAGAAAAGAAATTTATTATTTTTTTGCCCCAGAAAATCAAGAATCAAGCTTTGATATATTGTCTCTTGAGATCCCTCTACTCTTCTCAAATTCCCATGAGTAACAATTCTTGCTTACTGAAATTCTGCTGATCTACTTTCATGCCACTGCGGCTGACAGAACTGAAGAAACAAATGCAGTTTTTTAAAATTTTTGTTGTTCAGCAAAAATAAACTTCACAATGATTTATTTGTTATCATGTTTTATTCATAGATTCAGTCATGTCTATGTAACTCTCAACTAAGAAGCCATCAGCATAGTTAGTTTCAGCTCCAGGGACTCATCTCTATTCAGTATTTTACAGTTATTCAAAACTAATATTGCAAAACAATTCCCCCATATTTATCTGCAACATTGTAGCTTTACTGGTCACTTTTCTGTAGATACCAATGTGAGCTGTAACATAAATGACATTTACAAAGTTAATACATTGAGATAACTAGCACTGTAATGGAAACTTCAACTATGCTAAGCTAGCAAAAATTCAAACCAGCCATGGACACATGCAGAAGCCCCCAGAATGGCTTTGTGTGGATTTCTTGGAATTGTTTTCAGTGGGTTGAATCAAAGGCTGTGGTGCCTCTGAGCTGGTTTAGAGAAGGCTCTGAAATGGGATTGTTAATCTACCAGCCTGCCTCTACCCCATCTCCTGAACATTCTGGGCTAGAAAAGGCAGATTAGTGAAGAGTTGGGACATGAGGGCCACACACTTTCTCTTCAAGGCGACTCTGAGGTACCCCTTGGTTATATCTGAACACAACCAAAGAGAGACTCTGTGTGTATTTCAAACAAACCAGACAGCCTGGTGATTAGTGGTTCTGGGTACTTCCAGTGTGTCTTATACAACTGGCCATTTCTGGCTTAGATTTAGTTGTTAGTGTAAAATTCTTAATATTTATTGAAAATTTATACCAAAGTTTCAGAATAGTGAATAATGATCAGGATTATTATTATTATTATTAAAGTTTATTTCTTAAGTGCTATAAATATACATAGCGCTGAACAAACTACAAGATTGAAAAACAATACAATAAAAGGAAACATAAAGAAAAGTTAAAATTACTGGAATAGTAAAATTAAACTAATACATAGTATAATCATAAACATATTAGAATAAAACAAATAAAAAAGATCAGTCATCGGGGCCGAAGGCCATAGTGAATAAAAAAGTTTTTAATTGGGATTTAAAAACTGGCAAGGAGGTTAGGGAGCGAAGGTGGCTGGGAAGACGGTTCCATAAATAAGGAGCAATAAGAGAAAAAGGACGGAGATGAGACCAGGCAATGGGGACCAGGGGTAAGGAGAGACGACAGGAATGGGAGGATCGTAGTGCACAGGAGGAAGTGTGGATGGAAATTAGAGAGGAAAGGTAAGAGGGAGCCAAAGAATGAAGGGCTTTGAAGGCTAAGTTTAAGAGTTTAAATTGAATACGGTAGGAGAGGGGAAGCCAATGCAAGGATTTTAGGAGAGGGGTAATGTGAGAGAAGCCACTAGATTAAAAGATAAGTATTGAATGGAGATTAATGGTTGAAGAAGGGAACGAGGGAGGCTGACTAGAAGGTTATTACAGTAGTCAAGCCTGGAAATAACTAGGGCATGAGTGAGAATCTTAGCAGAAGAAGAGGAAAGAAAAGGACGAATCTTGGAAATACTGAACAAGAAGAAATGGCGAAATTTTGCTGGAGAATCAATCTGTGGCTGGAAGGATAAAGAGGAGTCAAACAAAAACCCAAGATTGCATGCTAGGGGAATGGGAGAAATGGAAAGATTGTTGACTTTGATGGAGAAATCTGGGGGTGGGATAGAGGAAAAGGAAGAGGATGGAGGGAAGATTAGAAGTTGAGTTTTGGACATATTCAATTTCAGACGATAATCACACATCCAATTAGAGACAGCTTCAAGGCAGGAAGAAATATGGTTGGCTACACTAGAAGAGAGATCAGGAACAGAGAGATTGATCTGCGTGCCATCAGCGTAAAGATGGTATTGAAAGCCAAGTGAGCTAAGGAGCTGACTGAGGGAAGAAGTATAAAGCGAAAAAAAGCAAAGGACCAAGAACAGAACCCTGGGGAACACCAGTTGCAAGAGGAAAAGAAGAGGAGAACTGACCACCAACAGAAACCTTAAAGGAGCTATTGGAAAGATAAGAGGAGAACCAGGATAGAATGACGTCCTGAAAGCCAAAGCCACGAAGAGAATCTAATAGTAAGGTGTGATCAACAGTGTCGAAAGCAGCAGAGAGGTCAAGGAGAATGAGAACGGAAAAAAAGGCCTTTAGATTTTGCCAAGAGAAGGTTGTTAGTGATTTTGGTCAAAGCAGTTTCAGTGGAGTGAAGAGGATGAAAACCAGATTGAAAAGGATCAAGAAAGGGTAAGAAGGAAAGGGTAAGAAAATCAAGACAGCAAGAATAGACCACACACTCGAGTACTTTAGAGAAAAAAGGTAGGAGTGAAATTGGACGATAGAGAGAGAGAGTGGGTCAAGAGAGGGTTTTTTAAGAAGCGGGGTGACTAGAGCGTGCTCTATACAAGCCTGGAGGAAAACAACACCAACAACACCAACAACAAAAAACTAAGAACCAAAGGCCTGATCACTGATAAACTGTTTGAGGAGGTTCCAAAAGACTACCAAGAAAAATGCCTGAGAATATGTTGGTATGTCTCTGGGAGGAGGCTGTTCTAGAGCCTGGAAGCCAGTACTGAGAAGGCTCTCTATCTAGTGGTGGCTGCATGCTGATAAATCATATTTATGACTATTCAATAACTGTGTCATAATTCCATAAACTTTTAAATTTGTAATTCAAAAGATAACCAGAACAAGAGACAAATTTGGCTTTGAAGTACAAAATTATTGTTAAAAATAGCAAAAAACAAACAAACAAACAAAAACCTAACAGACCAAGAAATAACTCTACAAATTGATATCAGTTCATCAATACCAAAATCAGATTGGTTATATACTTTGCAACCGAAGAGGGAGTTCTATACTGTCAATAAAACCAAGAACTGCAGCTGACTGTGGCTGAGATCTTAAGCTTTCGTATTGCAAAATTCAGACTTAATTTGAAGAAAGTAGAGAAAACCTATAGACCATGCAGTGTAACCTAAATGATATCCTACATGAACATACAGTGGAGGTGGACTCAGGCCCCTTCCAGATTAGTGGACTAATTGTGCAATTGTAGGAAAAATTGCAGCTTACCTGCTGCGAAGCCACATCTGGCCGTCTGGACTAGAGCAGCCTCCTGAAGCTTCCTCCTTGGAAGCTGTGAGAGTTGCATGTCACATGGGACGAGACAGCCAATGGGAGTCAATCTGCCCTCCCTGTTCTCATCGGCTCTTCTCACTGTTCCATCCAGACTAGTGGGAAGATTCAAAGTTTCTTAATACTGCACTACAAGTGCTGTTAAATCAGCATTAATGTAAATGTTCAGTAGCTATGGGATAATGCACTGCCACTAAGATGTCTCTATCATGGTATGTGGCACCCCCACAGTGACTGAGCATTCCACTGTGCAGTATTAACAAGTCTGGACACGGCTAGAGTACCCAAAGAACTACACATTCTTTGTACAGGAGCCAGGAACAAAAAACACACCAAAGAAAAAGAAAATGTGAGTAAGTGGGGCACTATACTGCTGTCCTAGCATTTAGTTTAGAGGTTTGCACCATCAATTTGTATAACGTTATTATAATACTATTCTCTCTATTTTCAATACTATTTGTTTTTATCCCTAGCATTCTATTAGCTTCTTTCAAAGCAAATCACCTAGTCCACCATGGAAGGCAGAACCAATCATTCAAAAACATTCACACACAAGCTAACATTCACACAGGATCCTGTGATAATAAAAATGTGTGAAAGAGAAACGTATAACAAAATTTAATTCATCTATATATTCATTTATTTATGCACTTGTATAGGGTGCCCAAAAAATATTAATGTGGCAAGCATTACCACAGCCCAAAAATAATGCACACAAACCATGCTCAGTACAGATGAAAGAAACATGCTCAAAACTGGCAAGATAGCCACTTGATTTCAGTTTTTGGAACTGAATGGTTAAAACTGAAGTTTGAATTGTATGTTCCAAAGAGCAGGTGTCTTATGATTTGAAGAGTGGATACCTTAGCAGAAGACACAATTTAATATGCAGCAGATTTCTAATTAAGGTTGTGTTTGGTACTGAATTTAGCAGCATAAAAATCATTAGAGATTGTGGAAAGGTAGTTCACATGTGCAAGCATGTTACAGACCAAAAGAAATGAGGGATTCTGCCAGCATGGCCAACAGCCAGGAATGATAGGCACTATTGTCAACAGTATTTGACAACAGTGCTAGGGGGTAGCAACTCTTGAACAGCCAAGATCCAAGCCACATCTGGTAGCTTGGGAACTGCTGCCTGCTGCAGCCAAACAGTTTTGACGTTTTATTGAATACTGTGCACCACTCTGAGACCTTCGGATGGCGGGTGGGATATAAACATGCTTATCTTTGTTCTCTTAAATATCTAATGGAAATATGTTTCTGACATGGCTTTATGTTTCATTCTAATTTCTTTTCCGTATTTCTAATAAATTATTTGCAATGATTTAACAAAGAAATACTGGCTTTTGGTGTTTGAAATTATTGTTGTCTCTGTTTTATGGTAATCTTCATTATTTTAAAACCTATGTAACGATCCAACTACAAATTCCCTTGGGAAGTTCAAAGTAATCCAAATTATCCAATATTTTACTCCCCCCTCATTTGCTAACAGGCTATACTGGAGCAGTGCTGGTATCACTTCCTGTTTATTTCTGCAATTTGTTTCATTGTGGATCTGACTGTTTATGCTTCTAACCACAAAGGCTGTGTCCAGACAGGTGAAATACTTCACAGGAACTGCCAAACAGCTGTCAAAGTACCAGACAGATTTTACAATGCTCCACAGTCCCTGTGGGGTAAAGCCTGATGCTGTGAAGTACAAAAAAAGAAAAAGACAGCTACTTACTTCAGCACAGGCTGTGGAGTTTCCCTTCCCTCCACTTTTCCCTAGATGTATGGGTGAGATCACTCTCACCTGGGAAGCAGGAGGTCTTCAAAGGGAGGCAGCAGGCCTATCAGAGAGGGAGGGACTGCCCATATGGTCAGAAGAGCCCTTCCTGCTGCTTCAAAATATTGGGAGAACGTGGAGACATTCTGTTCTCCCTGCGGAGCTCATTTAGTTTGCAGTAAGTAATGTTTGCATTTTGGAAGCATCCAAAGACTTTCCCTAGAGGGAAAAGGAAGTTGGGGCACAAAACACCTAATTACAGTGTGAAGACATTTAATAGGGAGTTGATTCTATATCCCATCCTATGTCCTTCCCTTCCCTTCCCGCCCTGCCAAACCATATTTGATCTAGTGGACTGAAGTCTGAAAAAGCTTATTATGTATTAAAGCCGTTGTTCTTTAACATACTGCACGTACTCTCTGTTGCTTTTTGCTAAAAGACACTAACACAGTTTCCCTCTGGAAACAGGATTATCTGTTGGCTTCAATAACGTGTTATCTAGATTTTAGAATATGACAACTTCATGCCCCAAGAAATGAGTTCAGCATCTTTCACCTTACGCAATATTAAGTCTCTCCCCAGTTTCCCTGTTAATAAGATTCCTTTAGTCAGCAGACGGATTGTGAATACAGGCAGTTTCATCTACTAAAAGACAACATAAATCATTATTGAGAAAGGAAAGACTGCAGTAAGGTTATCACCATACACCCTTCTCCGTGAAAGGTTTGCGTTAAAGCATTAGTGAAATTAATTCATCTTTCACAAGAGCTTTGAGCAGTATCGGTGATCTATGATAACAACCAATTTCTCACTATGGAGGGGAAAAAATTACTCAGCCCTGATAGACTTACACAAATCTGCTTTTTAAAAATGACCTAACATTATCTGGAGTGTTGGTCCCAAAGGCATCGTTTGAGATTCATGCACAGCCAAGAGAAGCCATAAATCAGTACAGAAAGTTTTGTTACTTTTATATGCAGTGGGCTGTAATTATTTTGAATTGCATTATGCCTCAATCATTGTAATTACTTTTAGATCATCCTTAAGCGGTAGTAATAAAAAGAAAACCAATCAGTCTTAAACTAAAGGCAAATCTCACCCTCAAATAACATAAATGTTACATGAAAAGACTGTATTAATAGAAGGTTGATGTAAATTTTTAAGCTCAGCATACAAATAGGTTCAATTTTCTTACTTACTGGCTCCATTTTTATCTGCTAATTGGGGATTAAGTCCTTTTGCGCTCAAGAGATTTTACTTCTAAGTAAACATTTAGATGGTTGTGCTCTGCAGTATGATTTAGTGAAGAGACTAGATTGCTGGAATGCAACCTAGAAGACTAGCTGTTGTAATGATAAACGACACGGACGCATGGATGGTTGTGTAGAAGATAGGAAAGCTTTACTACTACTGCCTCAAGGCATTTCCAGGCTTTTATCTCTGTCACACAGGGTACATTCAATGGTGGAAAAGTACTACGGTGTGTCCATGTATGGCAGCTCCAGCAGAACTGGGGTGTTTTTCCACTGTCAAAAGGACCCATTTTTGCACCCATTTAGGACCCATATGGCTGTGAGCTGGATGACCCCATTTCCACTATGGCACCCATTTGGGACCCGATTGTTTCCACTGCCATTGGGGAAATCTGGATCTAATGGGTACATTTTGGCCTTTAATCCAGATTTTCTGTAGACCCCATTAAAGGGGTCTACAATGGGGTCTTCTCCCAAAAAATCCAGATTAAAGGGAGCCTGTTTCCACTGGAAACAGGCAATGGGGTCCAAAGGAGGCTAGGGGGAGGGGATGCACCTTTGGGACCCCCCCCCCCAACACAAACATTGGCTTCGAAGTCACTTCGAAGTTGACTTCACATTCACTTCGAAGACTGCACCCCCCTGGCCCCCAAAATACCTGGGGTAATGGACCGACCCCTGTGGGTCGATCCGGATTCCCCAGATGGGTGCAAAGCTGTTTCCACAGCAGGGGTGTTAGCACCCATTCCTAATGGGTGCTACACCTCCTGTGGAAACACACTGGGTGCTTCCCTTAATCCAGATCTACTAGATCCGGATTAAGAAATGTACCCATTCCTTAGATCCGGATCTTCTTAGATCCAGATCTAAGGACTGCAGTGGAAAAACACCCATGGATAGATCAAGCTTGATACAGGAATAATGCTAATAGGAAAGGCCACATTTGGTGTTATGGAAGGAAGCTCAGGAGCCAATAGAAGCCTGCTGGTGGACCATGCAGCGCTCATGAACAGCTGCATAGATCGTCCCTGACTACTGTATGTTATGAATTCTTCTAAGAGAGATATGGACAAGAGTCATTTTGCCCTGGAATGCAAAGAAGTAGTTGCTTTACT
Source organism: Aspidoscelis tigris stejnegeri (assembly GCA_023333525.1). Taxonomy (NCBI): domain Eukaryota; kingdom Metazoa; phylum Chordata; class Lepidosauria; order Squamata; family Teiidae; genus Aspidoscelis; species Aspidoscelis tigris. Next base: position 79,216,993 of record JALMGA010000002.1, on the reverse strand, counting down.
TCTGCTGAAATGGGCAAGAATACATTTACCACAACTAGGGCCATGTCTTCATTTCAGCCAGATGGGGGAAGCACCCTCATCTATAGTGTTCTCTGGAATGCAGAGGACCATTTTCTATGGTATCTCCATGCAAGGTATGAGAAGGCACCCTGCACAGAAGGTGCCTCCACTGGTGATTGCATCATCAGAATCAGATGGGAGGGGGCAACTCGCTCATCTTCAAGAATTTTCTCAGTTTATAGTCATGCTACTGGCTTATTAGTAGGGATGTGCATAAATATTTGTGATATCCAGAATGCAAATGAATATGTACAAATTTGTAGATTTGTGGCCAAATCGAATAGCACCTACATTCATAGTCCCTGTTTGTCCATGAATCAGATCATCCCGTATTTGTAGAAGCTTTGGTTGAAGCTTCTGTGGATACCAGATGCCCTGGGGCCACTCCCCGTGGTCTCCTGCCCTCCATGCCTCCTGCCCCCTGTGCCCCCTTACCTTTTGGGATGTGCTCGGTTGGTGTCCCAGGCCTCTTTCTGTGCTCTCTGGGGCCCAAATAGGCATTTTGGAGCCCAAAAAATTCACTTCTGATCTGTGCGCGCAGACCCAGAAGTGCTTTAAAAGAAGGTGTGGCAGTGGCAGCGAGGAGGACAGGCAAGGGGGGGGATGGAGGGGTGAGAGGAGGTTGCATTAATTTTCTTAGAATATTTGTGTACAAATACAAAGCTCCCCACATTTGTGGGGGGGTGATTTGGCCCAATCACTGAATCAAATGTGGGAAATGGGCTTTGTACACACCCCTACTTATTAGAGGTCAGCTGATATCACTGCCAAGTCTCTACTTAATCAAGTGTGAAATGGATGCTTTAACATTTTCTCTTTTTTCTGTATGAAACAAAGTTTTGGACCCCACAACTATTGTGGAAATATTATTCTGCTTTACAAGATTTTGCTTTGCTTCTTCTTACTGCAATTTACTGCTACTGCTGAAATTTTGCGTTTTATTTTAGTAAGCCATTTTATTTCAAGCTCAGCCTGCTTCTTCAGAATACCTGGGAAGAGGGATTTTGGTGACAAGCTCGGTCATTCTATTGTTACAGTTAAACTAGATCGTTTTCCGGGTTTCCTTGTAAAGTGCCATGAGCATTTTACTTTGGAAAGGCAATATACAAGAGCATGTGTGTGCATGCGTGCGTGCGTGCAAATGTGTGTGTACGGCATGGGTTGTACCCTGAATTCAGAGCCACTAGCTATGGCTGTTTCTGAAACTTCTGGCTTCCGATTAGTGGGGCACTAAATGTCTCATGGTGTTACTGATTGCCGTCTATTGCTGCAGCTAAGCAGGAGAGTACACTGTGGTGTTCCCAGTGAGGATCTAAGCTCCAAAAGTCCCTGTTCTTCTGCCCTAGATGTGCCTGACTTGGGCTTAAACTTCGGTTTCCAGCTTGAAAACCCTATGTAGAACTTCACGTTCACATGTTTGCAGTGTTACCAACACTGCTCCAGTATTAAACTGTAAGCGAATGCCTTTACCCCAGAATCTTTCCCAATCATATTTAGCCAATTCTTTTTATTAATCATAAAGGGTATCAGCAGCTCCTTGTGCTGTCTGTCTTGGCTAAGAGTGGGGTAACTTTGTACTCTAGGCAAGCAAAAATACAGATGTATGTTTTTGTATGTAATTTAGAAAATAAGGTTATGCAGTTTTTAAGATACCCTCCATGGAAAATCCCTATAGAAATTAGGCCAACAGCACACGTGGTTGGCTGCCGGATTTTTTTATTTTTTTTTTAAGTGGGATGCAAAACAATGCTATCACCTATCACTGTACAATTTTCATTCAAACTGAATAGGGTTAAGGGACTTTGCACTACTTGAATAGGTCCTGCCTACGTTTCCACAGAGGGCTCTGTGTACTAGCCCAGTCAGGTTGCCCAGAGCAGTTAGATAAGTGCTGCTTTGTATGTGGCTTTGCATTCTTTTATTCTGTGCTGTTCTCATCATAATAAGCTTCTGAAATCCAGCCAAAGTACAGGCAGTAACGGGACTGTGCCATATGGGCTGTTGTAAGATCTTCGTGGCATCTTTCAGTTATTTAAAATCTTTTTATATTGCCCTTCATACAAATTTGAAGGCAGTTTATAACAGTTATGAAAACAAACTGAAACTAAAATGTTTTCAAATTAAAACATTTGAAAATATTAACTGGTAAGGCTTGGAGCACAGTGATGACCATTCACACTCTAAGAGCTGAATTAGCCCCGTACCTGGCCACCAGTACTTGTAGTGTGAATGGCCAGCCTGGATCACCAAGGTAACATCTGAATCAATATCCAGTGCATGGGTGAATTTTGCCATGATGATCCAGCGATACCTGTTCATCATGCAGCCCCCTGAAGAGGGTGTGGAATCTGCTATCCAAGAGTAATCCAGCCATTTCTGGCTAGTATGTGGACTGTGGTCTGTGGCAACTACAGGTGAGTTGCAGCAGTGGCCAGGAGCAGCCAGGGCCATCCAGTGAATGGCCTGGATTGCTCCACCACATAAGTGTGAAGAGGGCCTGATTATCTGCATATGATGAAATCAGCGTGAAAATCAGCCATTAGCAATTTCAATCTTATTGCACTGTAAATGCAACCAATGCAAGCTGAATTCTTGTACACATTTATGAAGGAATTAGTCATGGTTTTCATGTTTTCAACCTAATGCACAAAACTTTACACATTTATCTAAAGAGAATTTTACTAAAAGTGGGGATCACTTGCACTTACCTCTGGGAAATAATCCTGTGGGAACTTTTCCTTTTCCAGCATAGGTGTGCTTTCTAATGTATCTGAGTAGATTTCTTTCCCTGTAATTTTTTTATACTTCTTAGCTGAGAATTAAAAAACAAACAAACTTCAGTCAGGTTTCAATGATTAAAAAAAACAAAAACAAATAGTTTTGTACTGCCATCTAAGCAGAAAAAGTGTAGTAGTTTCACTACATGGAATATTGCAAAGCATTGTACTGTGGACAAGATGACAGTGTGACTTGAGTTTCCACCTCTGCAGTAACCAATATGGACAACAATACTTAGAGTTCCATATACTGCTCAGCTTCCTTTCCCCATCTTTCATACAGATGCACCAGCAATAATTTGCTATATAAGATATGTGCATTTCCTCTCTGTTTCTTCTGTTACTCTCTGTGCATTTAAACTCAGAACGCCCTCTCCGCCTGCAGAATTCAATGAGACTCATTCACTGCAGCAAAAATGAAACAATTTTCACCACCTAAGGCATTCTTCTAAAGCAGTGGTCCTCAACCTGTGGGTCGTGTCCCCTTTGGGGGTCGAACTACCCTTTCAGAGGGGTCGCGATGAATCTCCCACTGCCCTTCCCTCCACTCTCCCAGCTGCCCTACCCCGTGGCTGTGGTCCCCACAACATGAGGAACTGCATTAAGGGGTTGCGGCATTAGGAAGGTTGAGAACCGCTGTTCTAAAACACAGCTTACTAACTATCCTGCTATTATGAACTGAATTGCAGAATACACTTTTATAACTATATAATCCATAGATACAGGCCATAAGGAAGCTAACTTCAGATACCCAGGAGTTACCTCTCATCTTCACTGATCAACATTAGGGATTACAATCCAAGGCCCAAAGCTCCAACTGTCCATGGAAGCTCACAGAATGACCTTGGGCCAGTCAGTCAATGCCTCTTAGCCTAACACATCTCACAGGTTTGTTGTGAGGGCAAGCAAGCAAGAAGAAGGACAATGTTTGCCCTCTGAAACTCCAGGGACAAAAGGCAGGATATAAAGGCAAAATACAGTACAGTACAGTACAATATTCAGAATTCCTTTGATTATAATATTTCTTATGCTATAGTTAATCTCACAAGGTTACACAAAATGAAAATGTTCCAATTCCATTTCACATAATAAAGCAGCTGCTTTATGTGCTGTACTGCCTTGCTAGTCACATTTCCCTCACACAGGTTTTAGAAAGAAAGGAAGGGGAAAAGATGATCATGGGTGAGTGTGGGAGTGTGGAAGAACTGTCTTTTAATTCCCAACCAAACTGGATTAAGAGCAGAGTGATTTCTGTAGAATAGAGTGAAGGTCCCAAACCACACACATCAGTGATGTAACTGTAATAAAGAAGACAGTGGAACCAGAACATACTAATAGGCTGCTGGAAGCCTTTCATGTCTAGGATGTACTCACATGGAGCACTTCTTATGGGACATCCTACAAACATATATATTTCTGTAGGGCCCACTGTGGATTTCATGGAACTAAAAGAGAATCTGAACAGACTGCACTACAGCAAACTCTTGCATACCCAGTTTTAGCATCCGTGCTCCTCTCAGCAGTAGAACTAAGAATCTGGCAGCTTCCTATATGATGGCAGCTGCAGCTCTGGGAGCAAAGAGCATGCCTACAGAAATTGCTGAACTGCTGCACCGACAAATGCTACATCAGCAGCATGCTGGACATACAGATGCCACCCTCTAGGCCACTGAAATATTGAAAAACTTTGATGTTTCCACCTGGGACTGTTTTGGTGAATGCAGAAAATGGCTGTGTAAGTCAGATAGAAGGTGAGCCCATATAGTGGAGATGGGGGGAGAAAGAGCAGTAGGAAGAGCTGCCTGTGGAGGTCTTACAGCCCTTCACAATGAGTGCCTACAGCAGACTGAGCACTGAAAAAGAACAGGGATGTGTCACCCCTGTGCCCTTGGAGCAATTGTGGTGTAGCCCCTCCACTGTCAGAGCAATTCCACAGTGCCATAAAGGCACCATACAGATCTTGTCTTTGATAGCAGAAGAGAAGACTATTTATATCTCCTTCCATCAGAGCATTGGACATCTGGGTATTTGTACTTATTCCTTTTTTATTTTTTGCTGCTATGAGGGTTTTGCCTTGGGGGGGGTTAGAAAGCCCCAATATGCTCATAATTAAATGTTGTTTGGGGGCAAAGGTTAAATTGATGACTGAAGCAAACACGCATAAAAATTCACCCTAAACACTAAGACTAAATGCAAACATTGGATTTTCCATGGTCCACATGATTAAGAGCAACCCATTTTATTGTCCTGTAACTATTACATTATTACAGATGGAGAGATTGAGCATACAGGCAAGTTAATCTCTCATTAAAGAGTATCTTTATCAGTGTGGCAACTTGCATTGCTCTCTTTCAAGAATAAAAATAAACCATGATGAGTGTTTGATACAAGTCTCAGATTTTACTTGAACATCGAAAAGTCTGATGAGAATTTATGGAAGGTAAGCCTTGAAATGCAATACTCATAGAACTGCCATTCCAATCCTTCACTGAAGACAGACCCCCCCCCTCCTCTTCCTGACCCTCAGTTACAAGAAAGAGGGTAATCTATCTTGGGAAAGAACAAGAATAATGAAATTGAGCAACTGAGACAATTAGTTCCCTTACAAGTTCACCCATGTTTCAAATAAATGTGGTGCAGAAAATGTAAAATGTGACCTGTCCCAATAAAATAAATGAAGCTTATCAGATTTTTATCTTGAAATTAGTGCAGGCGTCCCTCAAACTTCTGAAATTGCTCAAATTGTTCTCCTCCTTGAAAAAATGTAATTTAAATCCTCATACTAGCTTGGGCAATTTTGTTATTAATATGCTATATATAAAATAAGAAAAATGAGATACGGGTTCTATTAATAATAATGCCATATGGCACTTTGGCATAGTGCTATGAACATTTACCTTGGCTGACCCAGGTTCAAATCCTGACTCAGCTATGGAGCCCACTGGGTGACCCTAGGAAGAGACTTTCACCCCATCTATTAAGCTATTCTTACTGGCAGATGTAGGGATTAGGTTACACTTTCTGCATCCCCAATGTGCTATTGTCCTTTCCCAACAAGCATTTTGACCTTAATCCTTCTTCAACCTCAAAAGTGAATATAACAAAAGAAACAGTAAACAGCTGCAGAGGGAAGCTTTGCCATTGCTCAAATATTGTTGGAGGAAAAGACTGGAGAGGAAGAAAAATATATTACATGGTAATTTACAAAAATATACCATTTCCTCCCATCACAGTGGGCCCATTGCTGGTGGGTATTTATAGGCAGGTGCACCATGCTGAATGGGACCATGGGTCCGCTTAGGAAGCAACACTTCCATACACCTAGATCAAATATCATGACATACTGTCCCAGGAAGCTGTTTGGGTAGATGGAACTGTGGCTTCAAATAGGAGCATACAGGCTTAACAAGCTTGAAGCAAGCTCAGGAAAAAAACTAATGCATGAGCTTGATAGGACTCCTACCACCCCAACAAGGTGTTCCAGAATGACTTCTCATTTAGTATGTGGAGCCTATCCTAGGGATTTGATCAGAGGCTAATTCACACTTCAGCCCATAGTTTGCAATTAGTCAACAACTGAGCAGGCGCATCTGCACTTACAGGAGGCACTTACATCCTACAAGTGCCCCCTGCCTGCCCAGATGTTGCCTAATTGTAAACTAGCTGTGGTGCATGACATATTTTATAAACCAAAATAACTGGAGAACATCTGACAAATGAGGTCTGATGGTATGAATGCTGCTCTTAGCAGAATCAAAATATTCTAATTATATAATAATCACATTTGCTCTCTACCAATTAATGTATTAAATCAGCTGGGATGATTACATGAAGCCTAACCTCAGTATTCAGACTCTCTCCACTTCATTTCTCCGCTACATCAATTGAGCTTTGAGATACCAAAGAATTTTCTTCTTGGAAATTGTGCTTGTGAAAAAAATGGAGGTGCACCTGTTATTGACATCAACCCTTTCCTAGAAAAGTACAACTTTTTAAAAACCTTTAGAAAAGAAATTTTCAGGATCTTTTTGTTGCTGTTAAGGCAGGGTAGCATGACAGTAACACAAGTGGTAATATTTATGCACCTTGAATTGGAGTTTTCTATACTTTTCTGTTTAGATGTATATAATTCTAAGATGTTTTAAAGGCAAGTTTTAAAATGTAAGGCATGAATGCAATAAACAACACAGGAATCAGAGATATTCTTGTAAGAGAGCACGGTTGACCACAGTTTCTTACCAAGTTCTTATTAATCTTAGGGTACCTCCAAATAGGTTGTAAGACCCAGGATTATTCCAGAGCTATGTTAGGATTGCCACACATGTCCCAGGCAATCCCAACATAGCTATAGGATATTGGGGTGATGTCCAGCAATAACATTACTGCGAATTTTCCAACTACGAACCTTGGGGTTATGAAAATAATTGTGAACACCTTGTCTGGATGGTTGGTTGCATGATCCGCCATTTTGTAAATAGACATGAAACATGTGCAGGGCCCAACAGGAAATAAAATGGTGGCCATGGATGTGCATGAGGCAGTAATCAGACACTTTTGGGAATTTAACACTACAGTGTATATGTCATGACATTGTGGGAGCCAAGTGCCCAGACAAGGCGAGTCCTTTTGCTTGTTCTGCACATCATGGATGGTTGTCCAGCCATCTTGGTAACTAGCAATTATTCTTGAAGTGGCTTCTTCTGGAATATTGCTAAATAGTATGATATTTAGGCAACGTCTGAAGGTGGCCTTAGGCACACCCTGAGTAATGTGTAAATATGGTTCTGAAACAGCAATAGAAGCTGCCCTTTTCTTCGAAGAGCAAAGCTGAAAAGTGCAATCCTTACAGCCGTATCTCAGAAAGAACCTCAGCAACTCCTTCCACGTGCTTGCTGCACTGTAGCCTTACAGGCCAAGTTTCTTACCTTTAAAATCAAATTGGTAAATGTTTTTTAAGGATTCATGAAGAAAGTAAAAGCTTCCCAGTGCCTGTAAGAAAAAAAAAATCACAAAATAAGAAAAAACAAAAAATTCCCGAGCAGCGTTAATAAAATCTATATTACTAGAAATTTTACCTCAAAAGGAAACACACACAGTGCAGTCTTGACTATGTACATCAGTGATACGAATGTGAACCACATGGAATGAAGTGCAGGTGAGAGCTGTCTCAAGGCCATACGTGGTCAGCACAGCACCAGGGTTAATTTAGAAAAAGAGAAAAAGCTACAGACTCAAAATCCTTTGTCCCCTAGTCTCAGAAATATAGAAGTCTCAAACCGACACACCCTAGTGCTCATAGGCGCAGATAATATTCAACTGATAGCCTCTCCTCCCACTTCTCACTCCTTACTTCCCCTTGTGTTTATTTTATTTATTTGTATTTCTATCCTACCCTATACCCAGAGTGTATATTACAATAGTCCAGTCTGAAAGTTGCCAGTATATTGCTGTGGCCAAACCACCTTAGTCCAGAAAGGACCACAGCTGGCAAAGCAGCTCTTGCTGCAAGTGAGTACTCCTGGCCAAAGCCTCCACCTGAGATTCAAGTATCAGAGCAGAATCTAGGAGTAAAAGATTTTGTACCTATCCCTTCTAGGGTGGTACAACCCCATTAAGAATAGCATACAGCCTTAATGGACTCAAAACCATTTTATCTGGATTCACCTTCAGTTTACTGGCCCCCATCATGCTCTTTACTGTCTCCAAGCACCGCAATAATCTTTACTGATTCATAGGAAACAGAGAAGAAGAAACAGAGAAGAAGACGAAGACGACGAAGAAGGAGTAGTAGTAGTAGTTGGTTTTTCTACCCAGTTTTTCTCACCCATTTAAGGGGACTTCAAGTGGCTGACAAAGCTTTCTATTCTTCTCCCTACAACAGAACACCCTGTGAACTAGGTGGGGCACTATGAGCTTAGAAGAGAGCTATGACTAACCCAGGGTACCCAGCTGGCTTCATAGAGGAGGGCAGAATCAAACACAGTATTCCTAGATAAGAGTCCAGCTCCTTAACCACTAGATCAAACTGGCAAGAGATAGACGGATCTGGGTGTCCTTGGAGTATTGATGGCATTTCACCCCAAATCTCCTGATCACTTCTCCCAGGGTCTTCACAAAGCAGTTAAAGAGTATAAGAGTGGAGAGCAAAACAGGTTAGTTCCCAGGGCATTGAGCAGAAATGTCCCACTACTACTCTTTGGTATCAGCCTTTGACCATTTATTTTATTTTATTTATTTATTTACATTTCTATCCCGCCCCACACCCGAAGGTCTCTGGGCGGGTAACAACATATTACAGTGTTGTCCCTCCAACTCCCAGATGTCATTGCCTTTGCAGAAGGATGCCATGACCAATGATATTAAAAACATCTGAGAGATCCAGGAGAACCAAACAGGCAGTGATCTCCTTGTCTTTCTTCCAGGGCAACAAAGGCATTTCCAGTGTTGTGACTGGGCCTGAAGCCAGACTGAAAAAGTTCTTAATAATCTCTCTCTAATATCTTCCTCCCAAAAGATGTCTTAGTTAAAGGGAAGCTGTTTCTTTTCCGGGTCTAGGGAGCGCTTTTTGAGAACAGGGTGCTGGTGGGACGACGCCATCCCAGAAGGAGACATTCACCACTCATTGGACCCACCTGGGCATACCAATACACTTGTAAGTGGACTTTAGCAATACAGTAAAATGGGCAGAACCTATTGCCGATCACTTCATTATTTCCTTCCATAGTACAATGAATTTGGGACCATAAACCAAATGATATATTTGTTGAACTTAACCACAGGAATTATCTCTATGTGAAAGAATGGGAAGAACAAATAAATCATTGCAAGCAGTAGACCTTCAACAACATTGCTGTTTAAGAATTATCTTTCTGATTCCATGGAAACTAAAGGCCAGAGTATCAATGGAATATAACCAGGAGGCAATGCCTTGTTTTATTAATTGCTAATAAAATTCTATTAAGATATTAAACATGTCAGCTTTTTTAAAAAAATCTTGTATAACAACTCAGTTAATCTGTCCTTTTTTTCAGAATGGTTAACCTTGGATTCCTCTTAAAGCCTTTGCTGCCACCACTTATTTGCTTCCCCCATGTATAAATGTATAATAACAATAATTTTTAAAAAGTCACAAGCTGCCTGGGTCACAAGTAAATGTATCCATCAATTAAAAGTGTGACAGTGTTTTCTGTTGGATGAACTAATATGTCAAGGAGATGGACAGGGCCTCGTGTTTGTGCTTTTGACAAATCAGCAAATGTTTAATCTCTGGATGTGCAGCTTCTCATAAATAATGCAGCAGTCAGTGAGCCAAAAACTCTGTTCAGCCAGAAGGGAGTTTCTGCCTTCCTTACACTGAGCTTTGAAAGACAGCAAATAAGTCAGACCTTTTGACACCATGTTAAAGTAGTTTCTCCTACTTTAAAGGTAATTTAGAACTTCCAAGTATGCTTGGTAGAGAACACATTTTTTAAAAAATAGGAAATAATTCCATTCTGAATTCACCTTATTGTTCCTAAGTTTATTAAATCACATTTCTCAAACAGGTATTGTTGCCACAATTTCTTATTAGAATATGAGCCTGGCTGCAACTTCAGGCTCCCATGACCTGCACACTATGTGCACATGGCCAAAAAAAGCAACCTACTAAGGTCCTATGGGGCACAGTAACTGTATGTCAGTACCCCAGCAGGCCCAAAGTCAGTCCTAGAGTTGACAAAACTATTCTCACCGGCACTGTACCAATAATCCCCAACAATGTACCTTTAAAGCATAAATGTCAAACTCAGGCTCACAGGCCAAATCTACCCTGCAGTGTAATTATATTTGGCTTGTGAGAAAATAGCAAATGTCTACTACAACTGGCCTGCTGGTAGACAGCACATGCATCACTAATACTATAAATTCCAGAATGCTCTGCTGGTCCACTGGTGTGTCAATCAGGACCCACACAAATGCCCCCTCCTCTGTTGATATTCATTAGCGACCTCGTCCCACCAGTCACATCGGGCCACCCCTCCCAAAAATGGCCAAACAAAAGGTGGATAACAGAAATTTTCTAGAAAACTGAATGCCACAGATGCGTGTATGGTATTAAACTTTGCTTGTTCCAGATTCAACGTTTAAGCAAAACTTAAGTTTGTTTCCATATTGAAAAGGTTTGTCATTATATCTGATGAGAAGAAAAAACTTCTTCATTTGCAGACATTTTTTCAATAAATATCAAGGTTGGCCCACAACTTTGTCCATGTTTTTAAGTTTGGCCCACTGTGTATTTGAATTTGACACCCCTGTTTTAGAGTGTAGCTTGCTCTGGAGGAGTGACATCATGGCTGACACTTTACCCTTACTGTTCTTTGTCCGTGCAATTAAGCACTGGACAGAAATTGGCCAACTTAAAAGAGAATTTTTACAAAATAATGTATACATGGCACCCACAAATTATTTAAAATATATAAGAACATGTTGGAAGTGTGGGGGAAAAGGTGGAATATATTACAATATGTGGTGGACACGCCCCAAATAAAAACCTTTTGGCTACAGATAATCTAATGAAATACAAAAAAATACTTAAAAAAAAAAGTTAAAGGTATAGCTATATTTTAACCCAGAAAATTTTCCTGATGGATATGATAAGTAGGGAATTAGAAAAATATAGTGTCATATTGCAATATGTTATACTACCACAGCCAGATTCATATATCCTCAGCAATGGAAAATGCCCCAAATTCCATCATTGGATGAATGGATTATAAAATTGATGGACTGCAAAAATGAACAAATTGACAAATCTATTAAGAGACAAAACTACTAAAAACTATGTCAGTTTTTGTCAAGAACTGGCAACCCTTTACTGTCTATAGACAACAGAGAATTACCAGTGGCAGATTTTGAAGAACAATGAAAAGCAAAGACATTGGAGTGGTACAAGAATGAACAAGAGGAGCAAACAGCCAAAGATAACAACCAATCATCCAGAAGAAGATTGGAAGTCACTAAATGTATTAATTGTATTTTAAGAGTATTTTTATGCATTAGGATGTTTTATACTTCATAAAAATAAATAAATAATGTTCGGTGACACTCATGTTGCCTTATCTAAAAATACGGTCATATGTAGATTAACATATGGAAGTTAACTGTACCAGGCAGAAACTTCAATGCTATGGAACTTTTGTTTCACAGCCCCAAAGTTTTTTAGGCCCAGTGGTGCCTACAATATACATGCCTTTCTACAGCCTCAATGTAGGACTCTGACTGAAGTAGAGGATGGAGTTGGCTTTCCTACCCCACTTTTCTCACCTATTTAAGGGGACTCAAAATGGCTGACAAGGCTTTCTATTCTTTTCCCTGCAACAGAACACCGTATGAGGTAAGTGGGGCTGTGAGAGCTCAGAAAAGAGCTGTGACTAGCCCAAGGTCACCTGGCTGCCTTCATGGAGGGGTGTGGAATCAAACCCCCTATTCCCAGATAAGAATACCACTAGACCAAACTGGATTTAAGTGGTATGTGTGAGACTACTGCTTTAATGTGGTATTAATGGAGCAAGCCACACTTAGAAAAAGGAAACGTGCACTGGAACTATGCAACAGAACAAATCTACATATGACAGTATTTTCAGATAAGGCAATATGAGTGTCACTGAACAAACACACTTCAGAGCAGACATGTGAACAATATTTGCAGCCACAGAAGAGATATTCAGTATTTTGCTTTATTCTGGGATTGCACGAAACAGAATCCAAGGATAGCAATGGAGATACACACATTATAAGCCTTAATACAAGCTGAAACTGTTGCTATAATAATAAAAATGGAAAAAAATGCATTACGTGCCCAACTGTTATATCCATTTAATTGTTAATTAGGTGTTATTATACGGGTGATTTCACTTGTGCAAATTTAACAACTACATGGAAGTGTTTAAAATATGAGGTTTGAATAATTACCACAAACAGTAAACATTCACTGCACACTACCTCATTGAATGTGCTAAAGCTAATACTGCAATTATGAAGAGTGCTTTAAATAAATGTAAAATAAATTGCCAATGACGACTCAGAAAGTGTAATTCATGTAGTCATAAAATCCATAATTAGCTCTAATGAATATTTAAAGTCAAAGTTCAACCTAACTTTTTTTTAATGTTTAACCTACTATATCAATAAAACACAAGGAATCCATTCATCACTGGACATGACAGCATCTGAATATTAATTAGCATGGGTCACTGTTGACAGGAAGTTCTTATCTCTTGCCATTCCTTCTGACTACGGTGCATGTCACCAGTATGTTTGTCACGTCTGATATTATTGATCACTGGCCTGTTCGTCCAAAAACAATTAAAAGCTTCCCCCCTTTTTTTTTTTTACATATTTATAAACCTGGCTGTCAAGAGCACTTATTTTTTCATTAGAAAAATGTAGTCTATTAGCTGCCATATTTCAGTCTAAGAACCAGAGTGATTGGAAAGCTGCAATAGCTCAAGACAGCAGGGAAACATTTTTACATAAAGTTTTGGTTTTTTTTTTTTTAAGAAAAGAATCTTCCATTGGACTTTTGTGTTGCATTGTTTTGGGAAGGATATAAATTGGCCATCACATAGACATACTCAATTTTAAAAGCTAAGTCAGAGCCTATACTTTTAGTGCACCATGCCAGGTTCATTTAGGTGCAAATGGAATACATTTAGTTTTCACTTATAATTAAAAGTATATAAAGATGTGGAGTCATACACTCTCCAACTGTACTCCTGTTTTGAACTATGGGCCATCTCTTGTCAATCAACAGGCTCAAAATCAAAGCTCCAAGGTTTCAATATCAGTACAAGAGTGTAAAGGATTTCCAAACAAAGTCAAACCAGGAACATGGTTTCTTAATAATCTCACAGTCCCATTTAAAAAGAGTTTTTGGTTCCTTGGATTGAGGTGAATGTCTATTCTAAGTGGAAAAATCGACTGGCCACACAAATCAACTCATTAAAAAATAATCCATCATTTTTATCTGTGAACAAATTAGGTTGCCCAGCAATTTATCATTTCCTGCATTAGCCTTATCAGTTAAAGTACATAACATTAAACTGCTATTGTGCTTTGTTTTCACATCAGGCCTTGTCTTTCTGATATCTGAGCATCTGGAACTTTAAAAGTACATCAAATTATTTGCATTAACTCTTTAAAACCCAACAGTCCTATCCTAAGACCTGCAGCTCTTCAAATAAGCCTCCAATGCAGGACAGATTCCTTGCTTTGCATTTTAACAGTTGAATTATGCATTTGAAAAATGCAGCTATTTTAGGGAGCCAAGTCTACACATTTATTTAAGGTGTTTTTTTTAGCCTAGTAGGTTAGACAGCTGGAAGAGGAGGAAATCTGGAAACTGGTTCTCTTCCCTCCTCTAATTCTTTAAAAGCTGGGATGCTTAAAATCTGTATCAAATTCAATGCATGCCAGCATAAAACCACAGTATCATAGGACCAGCTTGCAACAAAAACTACTGGCCCTAGTATTAACAGTTAGACTCAGAACAGAAGGCATAATTATTTATTAAGCATATGCATCTTAATTACTAGGACATAAACTACATTACCATAAATTGGGGGGAGGGACTTTTTGGGACAGACTGCTACAATAAAAGGAATTATTAGATGACTTACCCACAAACATATTGATAACCCACAAACACATTTCCATAGACTTCTATAGGACTATAGCCTTACAGTTTTCACTCAGTCAAAACATACTACAATATTTTTTTAAACAACTGTATAACCATATAAAGAAACTTCTGGATCAAAAGCATTAAAGTATTCAGGCAACATTCTCACAATCTAGAGAATGCCACCTCTGCATGCCACTGTACTCCCCAGAAGCACCACAGTGCTGGTGTCTGGAGTGGTCCATGCTGCACCCACAGCCTGGTGACATTTTCATAAGATATGGAAATGACTCACATCGAGTGCCCTTTCTGGGCATGCAATAAGTAAAATGGGAAATGTAGGGATTTGTATGGGAAGGAATCATGATTGGTGAGGGATTCTTGTAATTCCAGAATGTCTGAGGATTATCAGTCATTGGGAGCTCTGAGTATTTATAGCTGAAAGAGATGATTTCTTAAGCACATCAGTTATTTAGTTTTTCCAAGGTAGAGAATTGTTCACTAAACACACTCATTCCCAATCCAGAGGGCATGAGTTCTAGGAACAGGGCATGGGTCCATGGAAAAAATATATATCTAATTTTCAATACAAAATTCAGCTGAATGAAGATGAGCAAAGGTGAAGGTATTGCTTTCGTCTACTGCTTGAGATGCCCATGGTGGGTATCCTCTTATGTTCTTACGGAACTCTCAGTGGCCTGCAACTTTGGATACTGGAGAACTTTTATTCTCCATCTCCAGAGATAGGACAGAACAGCTGATTTTCATAAAGACAGGAGCTGGCATGTTCAGGCCTTTCTCTCTCTCCATTTTTGGCCCACCTGAACAAGAGTAATTCACCCAGATTGTGCTATGTGCCAGAGTGCAGGAAGTGCCTTACAGTCTAAACCAGTGGTTCTCAACCTGGGGGTCGGGACCCCTTTGGGGGTCGAATTACTCTTTCAGAGGGGTCGCGATGAGTCTCCTGCTGCCCTTCCCTCCTACTTCCCAGCTGCTTCGCCCCCGTGGTTGGGGGTCTCCACAACATGAGGAACTCCATTAAGGGGTCACGGCATTAGGAAGGTTGAGAACCGCTGGTCTAAACTGAATACAGGGTTTTTATTTGCCAGGATGTCTCACTCTTCCTCTGTGTCCCACAACAGGCTACAATAATAAAAAATAAAAACATACTTAAAATATAACAAGAATATGTTAATGTCTTTTTTTTCTTTTACTGTACATTGTTTTAAAAAGCAAACAAACCAAAATTCATTGTTTGTACACTTAAATAGTACCTCCTCAAAATAAGACACCACTAATAGTCATATATAATTAAATACAACCAACTCTTACAAATATAACTACTATTACAACAAAAGCTGGATCCAAACGAGAAGGAGAAGGAATAGGTTTCCCCCCATCACCTTAAAGGGCAAAAATTCAAATTGTTTGTCAGTACCGTCAAAAAGCAGGAGAGTTTTCTTCTACCCTCATTGCTTTCCTAATCCTGCAGGATTGGATGTCGCCTTACAGCCAATTGTGCCAGAATCCTGCCACGATCCAACCGTGGGGGTGCAAGAGGGGAGAAAGCTTCTGCCTGTCAAAAATGGCAGAAAGGAAGACTTTTGAGAGTCCTTTGGACTGCAAGGAGATCAAATTGGTCAACATTAAAGGAAATCAGCCCAACTGTTCACTGGAAGGACAAATACTCTGGCACCAAAGTGAGATGATAGTGCTTATTAGAAAAGACTCTGAAGGTTAAAAGAGAAAGGGACACAATGAGAAGACAGGATTCATTGGAAAAGATTGAAGGCAAAAGGAGAAAGACACGGCAGAAGATGAGATGGGCGGACGGTGACATGGAAGCTATGAGCATGAGCCTAGGTCAGTGATGGCCAACCTATGACACGTGTGTCACAGGTGACACACCAAGCCCTTTTGGGTGACACACATGGACACCCTGGCACCTGAGCATGTAGTGCTTGCTTATTCTTGAAGTGTGCGAAATACCAACTTTCAATTGAAGATTTAGCAAACTAAATTCAACAACAAAAGTCACTTATGTAAAGAATTACATAAGTGTAAAGAATTTGTTTTTGCTTTTAATAAAATACATATATCAAAAATAACTTTTTTACTAGAGCTACAAATATCATAAAATTATGGATATTTCTAGATGTGACACAGCACCCGAGTTAAGCTAGGTTTTCTTGCGAATTTTGACACACTGAACTCAAAAGGTTCGCCATCACTGGCCTAGGTAGATTTCAGGGGGACCGACATGCTGTGGTCGATGGAGAGTTAGATGAGACTGTGAGACTGAACAACAACAGCAAGATGCAGTTTCTGGTCCAATCTCTCCCAATATGACTGTATAGCTGCTACACTATGCTGGCACACATGATCAATAGGTTCTAATCCTACATTCTAAGAACTAAAACTACACTAGCATTGCAATAGTTAAACACAAATGTTTTGTTTCTCTAATCAGTAGTTCAATAAACTATAACATTTACATTCAAAGCACTTTCTGGTATTCTTCATTGCTCTGTCTGCAAGCTACACAACGATGGATGAACAAATCCCTTCATTTTGTTATACTTGCTCCTCATTTACAAAGCCCAAAGTCTTACATGAAATCACCAGAGATTTCAGTAGATCGGTCAAAGTACAGATTTCTAACAGACTGCAAAGAGTACTTTTCACCTATTGTGACCCACTCTTGGGTGTGTGTGTGTGTTGTGTTTTAAAGATGTTATGCCAAAAATTGAAATCTAAAGCTTTGCCATATTTACCACAATCATCTGACTTTAAACAATTGCAATTAGGGCAGCACGTGTCTTTAAACCAGTTTAGTATTTCATAGCTCTCCTCCTCTATAATAGACTCAGTGATGGCAAATTCAATTTGTGGAGAAGACATCATTGCCCATTTCATTTAGTATTATTCAGGTCAGCTCTCAATGGGGAGGGTATCATGTGGTAAAAGGCTGTATTTAGCATGTCACAGTCACTGGACGCTTTGTAAGTCCGGGAATCTTTGTAAGCTGCCTCAGAATAAGAGACGATTGATTTACAAAGTACCAAATTTCAAATTTCATATTCTAAGTCTAAACATGAAATAATTGGACAGAGCTGACCCAGCACAATCAAGCCCCTTTCAAGGTTGACTGCCTGCATGAGAAATATGTGCATAATTTCATTTTGTCTCCCATCCAACATTCAATGTTAGAAGTTAATTAAATTGCTTGTCCATTGTATTCATCCACTTACAAAGTTAATGATATTCTGTTCCTGAATTAAGGGGAATTTTATAAAGCCTGCACTATGGAACCTGGCATGCTATACATTGAAGAAGCTGAACCTTGTCATAGCTTCTGCTTGCAGCTTTGCTAATTAGGAAATAAAATGGATGTTTCTGTGTCTGCCAATGCAGAGGACAAGGCATTTCGACAGAGAAGTAAAATGCTTTGTACAATAGCAACTTAATAATATCTCATGTTTGACTATATTCAGGATTAATACACCCATTCCATTTTTAAAATCAGTGTAATAAAGATGCACCACAATGACAGAAGAAAGGACAAATGGTTGAGGGTCTCTTGCAAAAGCCTCAGCACTGAAGGTTTCATATTATCACAGAACCATACTCTTAGCCTCAAAGGGGTTAATTACCACCCCCACCCCCAATCATACCAATATTTCTACCAAATATTTAGGGCAAAGCTGAGTTAAATAGGACATGAGACCCACATAATAGAAGCAAAAACTACAAAGTGCCCTGGAACAAACATACAGGAAATCTTACATACCAAAAATTGCATTTCACACATAGCAATAATAATAATAATAATAATAATAATAATAATAATAATAATAATAATAATAATAATAATAATAATAATAATAATAATAATAATAATAATAATAATAATAATAATAATCCCCCCGATGGGTGCGGCCTTGTCGTGGCGGTGGGGTTTGAGTGCTCCAATGAAGCTGAGAGCTGGGCCGGCGGTAGTGCAAACTACTGGCAGGTTCAACCATGCCGGAGTGGTCAAAGCAGAGGAGCCAGACTAAGTGCACCCAACCCATTTATCACAATGGAGACACAAATAAAAAAGAAGTCTATACTGGCTCGGTCGTCGCCCAGGATAAAAAGGACCGCGGTGGTTGCTGAGGAACCTGGGCAACCATCGACAAATGGGCTACAGGAACAAAATTCACAAACAAGGAAGCGGCAGAAATTCTCAAGGCCAGAGAATTGTATAGTCATGAAGTGCTACTATAAATCAGAACCTGGAAAACGAGGCTATCAAAAACGGATGCACCAGCTATGGAAACAAGAATACCCAGACTCAAAGATAACAGAACTGCGGCTGGCTGATCAGAGAAGATTCATAAGTGGGACTAAAGTGTTCAGTGAAGCTGAACTTGAAGAAATACGAAAAACTAATGAAACTGAAGCACCGCAGCCTATTGTAGCAGCAACAGAAGCTCCAACAAGACCAGAAGTCACTGATCAGCTAGAACCTGATGAAAATCTGGAAATTCTGCAAGAAGAGGAAGAACAGCAACATGAAGTCATGGATGAAACACCTGGCACATTGTCTCAAAGACAGCAGGAACTGAAGGACAGAATACTGGCTCATACAGCATCAAGTACAGAGCGAAAGCGACTGCCAACCCTAAAAACTATAGGCAGAAAACGACTTGTCCCACTGATGAATGACATCAACTCTGCCCTTGTAACTGTTCAGGTAGCAACAATCGAAGAACTGAACCAGCTCGCCTACAGTACAGCTGTGATAGTAACAGAAGAACTAGGGTTACTGCAGCCAAAACCAATTAGAAAATCTACTGGAAAACCAAAGTGGAAAGTCCGACTGGAACTAAAAATGAGAAGTCTGAGATCAGATGCCAGCAACCTAAAAAACATGAAGGAGAAGAAACTGAACAATGAGAAGACTAAAGAACATCTGATCAAAAAATACTGGCTGAATACAAGGAAAATTGACGAAGCTTTGGAAATCGTGAAACAGCAGATAACAGCTACAGCCAGGAAAATCGAAAGATATGAAGCAAGAATCAACCAGTACAGGCAGAACCAAATGTTCCAGTCTAATCAGAGGCAGTTCTACCAGAGCCTACATGAGCAAGTAGACAAGAAAATGGAAAAGCCAGAGAAAGAAGCAACAACCAACTTCTGGAAAGATCTCTGGGAGGCTGAAAAAGAATACAACAAAACTGCTGGGTGGATAAAGGATTTTGAGAAGAAATTCTCCATGAACAAAATGCAGCAGCTGAAAATAACACCTGAAATGGTCATGAAAAGAGTGAAGAAAGTGAAGAACTGGACATCCCCTGGCACTGATCAGTTGCACGGCTTCTGGCTCAAATACCTGACCAGCCTGCATGCAAAAATGGCCGAACTTTTCAATGAAATGCTGCAAACAGGAAACATCAGTGAATGGCTAATAACTGGCAAAACATACTTAATACAGAAAGATGCAGCCAAAGGAGCCATACCAGGAAACTACAGGCCGATAACTTGTCTACCTACTATGCTCAAGCTGCTGACAGGCATAATAGCAGACAGGATTCAAGACTACCTCGAAGACAACAACATCATGCCAGTAGAGCAAAAAGGAAACAAACAGAGAAGCAGGGGCACAAAAGACCAGCTACTGATTGACAAAATGATTCTGGAGAACTGCAAAAGCCGAAAAACAAACCTGCATATGACTTGGATCGACTACAAAAAAGCTTTTGATTCACTGCCACATGGTTGGATCACAAAGTGCCTGGAAACCATCGGGATCAGTCAGAACATCACCAAATTTATAGAAAGTGCGATGAAACGCTGGAAGACTGAGCTTTTTGTCGGAAATGAAAGCTATGGATTGATCAACATCAAAAGGGGCATCTTCCAGGGGGATTCATTGTCCCCACTCCTTTTCATCATTGCTATGATCCCACTGTCACTCATCCTAAAGAAAACAAACCTGGGCTATCAAACTGCCAGGAATTCACAGAAAATTTCACATCTACTCTACATGGATGACTTAAAGCTTTATGGAAAATCTGAAATCGAGATCCAGTCACTGACCAACACAGTGCGAATATTCAGCAGTGACATCAGTATGGAGTTTGGCCTGGACAAATGCGCCACAGTGGCACTGAAGAAGGGGAAGATTACTGAAAGTAAAGGCATTGAAATGCCAAATGGTCAAGCCATAAGGTCCCACCAGCCAGAAGCCTACAAATACCTTGGCATCTTGCAACTGGATAACATTAAGCATGGCCATGTGAAATCTGTGGTCAGTAAAGAGTACATCCAAAGGACTAGAAAAATCTTGAAAAGTAAATTGAATGGCGGTAACACCATTAAGGCCATAAACACCTGGGCCATACCAGTCATTAGATACACTGCGGGAATTGTGAACTGGACTCAGCTGGAATTAGACAACTTAGACAGAAAAACCAGAAAACTGATGACGATCCACCATGCACTACATCCTCGGAGTGATGTCGACAGGTTGTACTTGCCCAGGAAAGCAGGCGGTAGAGGACTTTTGCAAGTGAAGCAAACAGTGGAAGAAGAGAAGCATGCATTAGCAGATTACGTGGCAGAAAGCAAAGAATCAGCTTTAATTGAAGTCAACAACCAGAAGCTTCTCAAGGTGCAGCAAACCAAGAACCAGTACCGGAAAACTGCAATTCAATGCCGAACAGACAGCTGGCACAATAAAGCGCTGCATGGACAGTTCCTGGAGAAGATCGAAGGCAAAGTGGACATGGAAAAGACCTGGTCTTGGCTTACGAATGGAACATTGAAAAAGGAAACAGAAGGACTGATTCTTGCTGCACAAGAACAAGCAATAAGAACAAATGCCATCAAAGCCAGAATTGAAAAATCAGGAGAAGATCCAAAGTGCCGACTCTGCAAAGAAGTGGATGAAACAATTGACCATATACTCAGCTGCTGCAAGAAGATCGCACAAACTGATTACAAGCAGAGACATAATGCTGTAGCACAAATGATCCACTGGAACTTGTGCCAAAAGTATCATCTGCCAGTGGCAAAGAACTGGTGGGATCACAAGCCAGAAAAAGTGGTTCAAAACGAACAGGCAAAACTACTTTGGGACTTCAGGCTTCAGACTGACAGAAAACTGGAGCATAACACCCCTGACATTACAGTTGTTGAGAAAGAGAAGGTGTGGATCATCGACGTTGCTATACCAGGTGACAGCAGAATTGAGGAGAAACAGTTGGAGAAGCTCACCAGATATGAAGACCTGAAAATTGAACTTCAGCGACTCTGGCGAAAACCAGTGAAAGTGGTCCCAGTCATCCTCGGCACACTGGGCGCGGTGCCAAAAGATCTCAGTGGGCACCTAAAAACCATTGGCATTGACAAAATATCCATCTGCCAACTTCAAAAAGTCACTTTACTGGGGTCTGCTCGCATAATTCGCCGATACATCACGCAGTCCTAGGTGCTTGGGAAGTGCCCGACTGGTGATATAATACGAAATCCAGCATAGTCATCTCGTTTGCTGTGTGTAACTGTTGTTTTACATCATCACAATAATAATAATAATAATAATAATAAAAGCTGCTGACAGGCATAAGTAGACAAGAAAATTGAAAACATGAAGGAGAAGAAACTGAACAACGAGAAGACTAAAGAACATCTGATCAAAAAATACTGGCTGAATACAAGGAAAATTGACGAAGCTTTGGAAATCGTGAAACAGCAGATAACAGCTACAGCCAGGAAAATCAAAAGATATGAAGCAAGAATCATCCAGTACAGGCAGAACCAAATGTTCCAGTCTAATCAGAGGCAGTTCCACCAGAGCCTGCATGATCAAGTAGACAAGAAAATGGAAAAGCCAGAGAAAGAAGCAACAACCAACTTCTGGAAAGATCTCTGGGAGGCTGAAAAAGAATACAACAAAACTGCTGGGTGGATAAAGGATTTCGAGAAGAAATTCTCCATGAAGAAAATGCAGCAGCTGGAAATAACACCTGAAATGGTCACAAAAAGAGTGAAGAAACACTGGCACTGATCAGTTGCATGGCTTCTGGCTCAAATACCTGACCAGCCTGCATGCAAAAATGGCCGAACTGTTCAATGGAATGCTGCAAACAGGAAACATCAGTGAATGGCTAATAACTGGCAAAACATACTTAATACAGAAAGATGCAGCCAAAGGAGCCATACCAGGAAACTACAGGCCGATAACTTGTCTACCTACTATGCTCAAGCTGCTGACAGGCATAATAGCAGACAGGATTCAAGACTACCTCGAAGACAACAACATCATGCCAGTAGAGCAAAAAGGAAACAAACGGAGAAGCAGGGGCACAAAAGACCAGCTACTGATTGACAAAATGATTCTGGAGAACTGCAAAAGCTGAAAAACAAAGCTGCATATGACTTGGATCGACTATAAAAAAGCTTTTGATTCCCTGCCAGATGGTTGGATCACAAAGTGCCTGGAAACCATCGGGATCAGTCAGAACATCACCAAATTTATAGATAGTGCGATGAAACACTGGAAGACTGAGCTTTTTGTCGGAAATGAAAGCTACGGACTGATCAACATCAAAAGGGGCATCTTCCAAGTGGGACTCATTGTCCCCACTGCTTTTCATCATCGCTATGATTCCGCTGTCACTCATCCTACAGAAAACAAACCTGGGCTATCAAACTGCCAGGAATTCACAGAAAATTTCACATCTACTGTACATGGATGACTTGAAGCTTTATGGAAAATCTGAAATCGAGATCCAGTCACTGACCAACACAGTGCGAATATTCAGCAGCGACATCAGTATGGAGTTTGGCCTGGACAAATGTGCCACAGTGGCACTGAAGAAGGGGAAGATTACTGAAAGTAAAGGCATTGAAATGCCAAATGGTCAAGCCATCAGGTCCCACCAGCCAGAAGTCTACAAATACCTGGGCATCTTGCAACTGGATAACATTAAGCATGGCCATGTGAAATCTGTGGTCAGTAAAGAGTACATCCAAAGGACTAGAAAAATCTTGAAAAGTAAATTGAATGGCGGTAACACCATTAAGGCCATAAACACCTGGGCCATACCAGTCATTAGATACACTGCAGGAATTGTGAACTGGACTCAGCAGGAGCTGGACAACGTAGACAGAAAAACCAGAAAACTGATGATGATCCACCATGCACTACATCCTCGGAGTGATGTCGACAGGCTGTACTTGCCCAGGAAAGAAGGCGGTAGAGGACTTTTGCAAGTGAAGCAAACAGTGGAAGAAGAGAAGCATGCATTAGCAGATTACGTGGCAGAAAGCAAAGAATCAGCTTTGATTGAAGTCAACAACCAGAAGCTTCTCAAGGTACAGCAAAGCAAGAACCAGTACCGGAAAACTGCAATTCAATGCCGAACGGACAGCTGGCACAATAAAGCACTGCATGGGCAGTTCCTGGAGAAGATTGAAGGCAAAGTGGACATGGAAAAGACCTGGTCTTGGCTTACGAATGGAACATTGAAAAAGGAAACAGGAGGACTGTGATGACCGCTAGGACCCCTCAACCCCAAAATTAAGTTATTTTGGTTTAAAATGCAAAGTGTGGCAAACACGGTAAGGCCAGACGTTTAAAAGTGTCGCCAAAGCGTTTTTTGTCAAGGGTAAGTAGCCTAAGGGAGGGGCTAGTTGAGCACTCCAAGGGGAGGGGTGGAATAGAATGCTGGAGGAGCTCAGCCAATCAGGGCGAAGCTAGCCAGCTAGGCCCATATAAAAGGGAGCCTGAGGAGATAATTTGGTTCTCTGCCTTGGGTCGTTAATCTGGGAGGTTAACGAAGGGGAGAAAAGGGCCTTTAGCTGTCCTGAGGGAAGCTGGGAATTGGGGTCCTGAGTTTGTTAATACGTGTTTGATGTTGCTGGTGAAAATATAAGGGCAAGCAAGCACATATTGTACTGGTTGAGAGTTTTCTCAAGAAGTTTAAGAGTCTTTGAACTGAGTGTGAAAGTTAGGGGCTGAACTGTTTGACAACAGAAGCTGAAAGTGTAACCTGAAGAAGAAGCTGTCTTGAGACTTAACTGTATTCAATAAACACATGTTCTTGTTGTTTCAAAGAAGCTTCGTGGAGTTCTGTTTATAAAGGGAGCCAAATAGGGCCAGAGGTCTGAACAGTAACTGTATCCAACCCACGGCTGGAGATTGGCAGAGTGGGGGCAGGGTGCTGTCTGCTGCAGCATCAGAAGGGAGGCAACAATATTATCAAGCCAAAGAGTAGGGAAAAGGAAATGGAAGGTGCTCCTCTTGGAAGGAAATAACAGAGTTTGATTCACAAGTAAACACAACGCTACCACACTACCAAATAAAGATAAATATATATATATGAAATAGATAAGGGCTGAGAGAGTCGGCCTTTACATTTGGTGGCAAGCGCTGGGATTTGAGTAATCCAGTGTTTGGGCAGAAATTTCTGAAGTAAAAGTTGTTGAATTTTAACTTTTAAAGTCACTTAAAGTCAATATCCTGAGGTAAAACACCTAGGGTAAGGTAGGGATATTGACTTGAAAACAGCAGGTGGTCGTTGCAAGGTATACGACTTTGGGTAATTGGTAGCAACACCACTGGACATTGCTGGTAGAAGCCATACTTGATTATATTGTTAAAAAAGCAGCCACAATAGGTGTTTCGAGGTAACAGCTTAAAGGTATATGTAGAAACACCTAATCTAAGCTGCTAACTTGTGTACAACACAATACACAAAGGAAAAGGCAGATTTGTGAGGTAAACAAAGAGGGTAAAGTAGCAAATCTGCTGCAGAATTTAAAGTAAATAAGTGAATACATTAAAACAAAATGGAGACCAGGGCTAGAAGGGTAAACCCTGGCTTAGGAGATGGGGAAGAAATTGAACACCCCACGATAGCTGCTCAAGAAAATCCAGAAATATTGAGGGTTAGGCTTGCTCATGAAAAAGAAATGAAACAACTGGAGTTACAGTTGGCCAGAGAAAGAGAAAAGGAGGAAAGGGAGGAAAGACAAAGACAAAGACAAAGAGAGTTGGAATTGGCTAGAGAAAAGGAGGAAAGGGAGTAAAGACAAAGACAAAGACAAAGAGAGTTGGAATTGGCTAGAGAAAAGGAGGAAAGGGAGGAAAGAGAAAGACAAAGACAAAGAGAGATGGAAATAACAGAGTTTGATTCACAAGTAAACACAACGCTACCACACTACCAAATAAAGATAAATATATATATGAAATAGATAAGGGCTGAGAGAGTCGGCCTTTACAAGGACTAATTCTTGCTGCACAAGAACAAGCAATAAGAACAAATGCCATCAAAGCCAGAATTGAAAAATCAGGAGAAGATCCAAAGTGCCGACTCTGCAAAGAAGTGGATGAATCAGTTGACCATATACTCAGCTGCTGCAAGAAGATCGCTTTGATTACAAGCAGACACAATGCTGTAGCACAAATGATCCACTGGAACTTGTGCCAAAAGTATCATCTGCCTGTGGCAAAGAACTGGTGGGATCACAGGCCAGAAAAAGTTGTTGAAAATTAACAGGGAAAACTACTTTGGGACTTCAGGCTTCAGACTGACCGAAAATTGGAGCATAACACTCCTGATAGTACAATTGTTGAGAAAGAGAAGGTGTGGATCATCGACATTGCTATTCCAGGTGACAGCAGAATTGAGGAGAAACAGTTGGAGAAACTCACCAGATACAAA
Organism: Aspidoscelis tigris stejnegeri; assembly: GCA_023333525.1. NCBI lineage: Eukaryota > Metazoa > Chordata > Lepidosauria > Squamata > Teiidae > Aspidoscelis > Aspidoscelis tigris. Next base: position 79,190,783 of record JALMGA010000002.1, on the reverse strand, counting down.
GACCTGAGAATTGAACTACAGCGACTCTGGCGAAAACCAGTGAAAGTGGTCCCAGTCATCCTCGGCACACTGGGCGCGGTGCCAAAAGATCTCAGCGGGCACCTAAAAACCATTGGCATTGACAAGATATCCATCTGCCAACTACAAAAAGCCACTTTACTGGGGTCTGCTCGCATAATTTGCCGATACATCACGCAGTCCTAGGTGCTTGGGAAGTGCCCGACTAGTGATATAATACGAAATCCAGCATAGTGATCTCGTTTGCTGTGTGTAACTGTTGTTTTACATAATAATAAAGCTGCCTGAAAGCGTCTTAGGTCGGTAGTGTGTGGCACTTGTGTTCTCATCTCTAATTTTCCTGTCCTAGCCTAGAATATTCATGGGAAGAGGGGCAAACTGGTGTCGCACCTAGTAATCACCTCTAAGCTGCTCAAATGTGCTTTTCTAAAAAAAAAGACCCTGTAAATAAATGCAGCCTTACTGATAAGTGGGGTTGAATCTGACACCAATTGACAGTGTACCATCTACAGTACAATGTTAAGATGAACTATAAATATCAATCAGCATTTTTTGTAGATTTGAAGCCACATATAAAGCAGATTCTCCATCTCCTGAACATGTGGTGATGATGATGATGATGATGATGATAGACAGACAGACAGACAGAGACAGAGAGACAGACAGATAGATAGATTAGATAGATAGATGAGAGAGAGAGGGTCACTGTACTCAGAAATTGTCTAGCACCTCATCATATAGTTTGGTGAAGCCGAATGTTGTTTCTGTGCATTTTCATCTGCGGATAGAAATCTAACTAATCTTTCTTACTTATTTTACTGACACCTTTAAATAATCTTGTGTATTATTCTAATAATGTCTTGAGATACTTCAAACTAGATGGTCATTTAACTACCTTTGGTAGTCCTTGCACAGAATACAATTATGGGAAATATAGGAAGGGACTGTTTCTCTATAACCACATAAAAGCAGCATTGCTCATATGAAACAAGAGGAAATACCCATGAAAGTATATGTCATCCAAAGTTTTCTGCCTTGCCAAACTAAATGATTTTCTACAGTAGCAGCAGGTTAAAACTTCTGAATATGTTTCTCTCTCTGCTTTTCTTGCAAGGGCTGGTCAAGAATGCCTAGCCGCTGAGCAATTTACACTTCTGCAAGTGGGCTTTGACTGTTTACGTCTATGATTTTCTGTTTTCCAATTTGGCTGGCTTTATGGCACTTTTGAAATATTAAAGATCCAACTGAAAGGTCAATTTGTTTCAAATTGTTGGCAAAGATGTTTGTTCAAATACAGGGAGGGCTGGATGTCAACAACACATGTCAATGCAACATTCCAACATTAGTATCTCTGGACCTTTCCACACTTACCTGAGGTGGACAGCTCCAGCTGAAACCATTCTTACTGGAATGGTTCTCAGCTGGACTCCCAAAATAAACTGTCACACCTGGATGGTCTGTAACATCTGTGCTGCCCTAAAGCTCACTTGAGCTTCAGAGCCTGCTGCAAAGACTCCAATTGTCAGGAATGAAAGTTTTTGGCATCAGAGTCCCCAGGGGACCCACTCTGGCACTGCATTTTGGTGCACCTCCAAAATAGATCTCCTTGCTAAACCAGCCCATGGAAGTATCACTCTTCCACACATTTCCCTGGGTCAGTGTGCTCATGAAATAACAATGACACTGACCTGCGGTGTTTTTCCACGGCAGCCCTTAGATCTGGATCCAAGAAGATCCAGATCTAAGGAATGGGTACATTTCTTAATCCGGATCTAGTAGATCCGGATTAAGGGAAGCACCCAATGTGTTTCCACAGGAGGTATAGCACCCATTAGGAATGGGTGCTAACACCCCTGCTGTGGAAACAGCTTTGCACCCATCTGGGGAATCCGGATCGACCCACAAGGGGTCAGTCCATTACCCCACGTGTTTTGGGGGGCAGGGGGGGCAGTCTTCGGAGCAACTTCAAAGTGACTTCCAAGTGACTTCGAAGCCAGTGTTGGGGGGGGCGTCCCAAAGGTGCATCCCCTCCCCCTAGCCTCCTTTGGATCCCTTTAATCTGGATTTTCTGGGAGAAGACCCCATTGTAGACCCCTTTAATGGGGTCTACAGAAAATCTGGATTAAAGGCCAAAATGTACCCATTAGATCTGGATTTCCCCCACGGCAGTGTAAACAATCGGGTCCCAGCTCACAGCCAAATGGGCCCTAAATGGGTGCAAAAATGGGTACTTTTGACAGTGGAAAAACACCCCTGGTCTAGGGGAGCATATTGGGCAACCTAGACCAGGCTTTGCTTCATTCAGTGTTTGGTGAACTATACCAGGGTAACAGCAAGTGTGGGAAGTTCCCTATTGCTAACTACAGCTCTTGTTTGTGCACACATTTGACTCCTGTTATCTATCTCGGGTGGGAATAGAATAAATAAAATACAATACAGTTAGACACAACACAACACAACACAACACAACACAACACAACACAACACAACACAACACAACACAACACACACACACACACACACACACACACACACATACATACATACATACATACATACATACATACATACATACATACATACATACAGAGAGCTGCAGTGTCCTATGCAAAAACTGAGTGAAGGTCAATTCCATTTCACATGATTGACCTTTAGTCCACCCTGTAACGCGACACAGCAATTATAAGAAAATCTTCACTTTGAAACTGTATGAATAAGTAATAAAAGTCTCAAAAATTGTGGTTTTATTATTTTTTTCAAAACATGAATGCTGTAATTTTAATATAATGCTTTAACATTAATCAGTGTTTCAATTTCCCTCAAAAAACAACCAGAATACAAATTGAAGCAACAGAGCTTGTTTCTGTCTGCTTGTTCATATCTCTGTAATTATTTATTGACCAACTCCATCAGCAAATAATCCTTGTATATCAACAAGAAAACCCTCGCTGATTTATACTAGACTTGATACCATACTTCTTGCTCTAGATAGTGGACATTAAATGAAATAATTTACTACTCATTTTCCAATGCCTTTCAAATGAAAAGAGGCACTATTTAGAACGGTTTAAATGTTCTCTGCCTATTTCATGTTCAAATGGAACCTAGGTAATAAATACCTCTATATCACCTTGTACCACTGTAAGTTTAGATAAAATTGTTGATTATCTGAATGGACCAATAAAAGCCAGCTGGACTGTGACCTTGAAAACTACGATCCACACCCTTTCTTGGCAATAGCTGACCTTGTTTACTAATCATAAAAAATGTTTGTTTTCACCTTTGATGCAAAGTATATCCCAATGACATTTATTTATTACTGTTTATTCTTCCATTCTTTCTTAGAACCAGTATTCAATAGTTCAGAGGTGGGAACCTGGGATAGGGCATTCTCACTTGTGGCCCCCAGATTGTCGAACAGTCTCTCCCCCTAAGGTGAGACAGGCACTTTTTGTTAATATATTCTTAACGTTGTTTTAAAAAAAAACACTTATGTACCCTGGCCTTTGATGGAAATAAGGGAACATCTTCCCCTTCTCACTTTCAGTTATTATTTTAGTATCTTAATTAGTTTAATTTGTTCATTTTATATTTCATTTTCTATTACTGTCAGGCGCCCTGAGACATTTGGATACAAGGCAAGATAAAAATGCAAACAAATAATTTTTGCACCACCACCTTTTAAACTTCTTACAATAATGACCTTGCATATGGGGACAGACAGATAACAGAAGACTTTCTCAGGGCTGATTCACAGATTTTTATGGATGAGAGAAGATTTGAATCCCTAGCTAAGTCTCTTCAATGAAAGGTGTCCAATTATGCCGCAACTAAAATCAACACCAGCCCCATCATCCAATGTGATATCAAGCAAGATGAGATTAATATAACAATATCTGGGAGTCTATATAGCATTCTATATAGGACATTTTCTGAGTCCTATAATTATATAGGTTGAACAGTACCATCCTCATGCCTACGTTTACAGCTTTAAGGCACTTACTAAAGGTTTTATCTCTTCTCCTAGTCATTCCTTCTGTTAATGTTTGTTTCTTGTCCTGACCCACTCAGCTCTTAATATATTTTTATTCTTGATTTGTGTATGTTTGGCTTTACCCTTGTTTTTAATCTCTTCTGTAAACTATTTCTTGATTTTTACGAGAAGCGGTATACAAATGTTTTAAATAAATAAATAAAGTTTGCTTTCTCACCAAGAAGCAAGAGTAAACAAATAAACCTCTGGATGTTGAATACCAATAGCTATCAGGCTGCCCCAGTATCCCTAATGTTAAGGATGACAGAAATTAAAACTTTATAGTTGATTACTTCAGAGGGTGGCAGTACACATATTAATGCCCTGAAGGAGCTACTTAGTTATTGGATAAATATGAAATTTCTAAATTGTTAGCTAGCAGAACCATTAACATGTACACAATTAAAAGTACATTTTCACTGAAAGATAAATGTTGCAAACTATTATCAAACAAACATGCAGCTAATCAAAATAATTCAGTAAAGTGCTTTCAGTTTGACTTCTAATTATGAAAAATGAAGCTGTTATGCTATGTGACTGTGCAAAAAAAACCCAGTCAATAATACTTCTTGTTGATTAAATCATACAGCGGATTTGCATCATAATTAAAATTGCATTAGCAGTTTCTTTAAATTTTTAATGTGTTTAACTCACAATTTTTGTTATTACCTCTTTTGCAGCACTGCAAAACACACAAAATATTTTATGCATTCTAGTCTATACTGTCAATGTAAAACACATTTAAAAGGAAGATCATTTCAGTTACAAGAAATCAATAAAATTATATCTACATCAGTATGGAAAATACCTACTTAGAGTAGCATAAAATTGCCATATCCAGTGTTTAAAACATCTTAAAGATAATAATTAAAGTGCAACAGAGCGACAAAATATTTACATTCTTGCCTTTAATAAATGGGACTGTATCTTAATAAGTACAACTATTCCTACAATAATCTTAGCTATTACTTGAAAAGGCTATATATGTTAACATATTTCTAATGCAAAACGTTCCATATTGCTAAAATTGGCATTTCAGCAATATAATTAATATAAAACTTGTGGAAGATTTAATTTTAAGTGAGGGTTTGTATAAATGGCTAAATAATACTAAAGGATTTCAACTTTTTATTTTTAAAAAGTAATATTTGTCATTCGTACAAAGGCAATAGATTAATGTGCAGTAATACTTTGATTTACATAGTCTCTGAGAGAAGTTTTGCTATTGCATGTTTCAGAATTTGTCTCAGTTTACACAGTCGCCACAAATTCAGCAGTTGCCCACCCAAACGTCCATGAACTTGCACTGGGTTGATTTTCCTGCTTGAAAATTGCATCGACTTCCATTAGGTTGGCCAAACCACCTAACAATTATATTGACTTGAGTGGGAAATTGGACTCTGAGTGAAAGTCAATGGAGTCAAGTAAATCTTTGGTTGTTTTCAGCTGAAACTCAAAGATCAGAGGGCATTCCTATAGCATGCTGGAACCTCCCCCAGTCTCAAGGGGCCATTTTCCTATATATGTTCTGCAGAAAAGAAGGGGTTCAGTTGCCCTTTGTTCCAAGTTCGGAGTGTTGTATTTGTCCTGTTTTGGTGAGGTTTTAGTGTGTCATTGGTGCATGTCTGCATGCGTTTAGTCTGTGTATTAGTGCTTGCTATGAAGGATATATGCTGTTGGCAGTGTCTTCAGCGTTCAGGTTTCTGAGTGCAGAGTGCTTTTTGATCAATGGGTGAGCGCACATGAGCATGTGTGCTGGTGTGGTCTTTTGTAGACCCAATGTTTGTTGCTATACGTACAATTTTTGTTGTGCACTCATTTTTTTTGCTGCACACACTTTTTTAAAGAAAGCATGCTGCAACCATAATTCCATTTTAATGCTCTTCAGAAGTAATCAAAGGTAGGAGACATTCTTATTCCCATCATTCCCACTAAATTTTGATGCTGTGCAACCTTGCAGTTTGTGTGTAGAGGTAATATAGCAACTGTGGCCCAGCATTTTAGTCTGTAAAAAAACTCTTGTCCAGGTGTGGGGGGTGAGGGTGGCATGGGTCATGTCTTTTGGTGTGCCCAGACTTAGAAAAGCTGTGCATCAGAATGTGCAGCTGAGGCACGGGCATCACACCTGATGCCCGATTCTGCATAGCAGCAGCACATTATGTTGCCACTACTTCAAATTTACCAGCTTCGGAACAATCAACACTCACTCTGCAGTTTCAGGTAAATTCAAATGTTCCCACCAGACTGGACAGGATGGTGAGAACAGCAAACGAGAGCTGAGCCTGCAGCTCGGTTCCCGTTGGTTGCTGCCCCTGCAGCTTGGTTCCCATTGGCTGCTGCCCCATCCCATGTGATGCGCACCATAGAAGTCTCGCAGCTGCCAAAGAGGAAGCTGCGGACTTCTGTTTGGAGTAGGGTCAAGGAGTTGTTGCTTCAGAACAGGTAAGCTGTGTATTTTTATAGAACTGCAGATTTAATATGCTGATCTGGAAGCTACCTTGCATGTAGGTATCAGCACTAAAGACTGTGAAAAGGTTTGTTGGGTGGATAGCATTTTGCACAGAATCTGTATTCTAGGCAACGCAGTCTGAAAAAATCCTTGTTTGGGTGTGGGCATGCACTGCTGCAGACATCTCGGCTAGCATCTCTGTGTTGAATGTTTTAGACATGGAATCTGGCCCCATGTTTAGGTCCTCTCTGGGTTCCTTTCCTCCAATGACTGAGAGGCCAACTGCCAGAGAGACCAATTTCTCATTCAAATCAATGCAAATTCTCAGGTCAGTTAGTCAGCCCAATGCAAATCAATATAAATTCTAAGATGGGTTGGTCAAGCTAATGCTAATCAGTGGAGATCTCCTTTCCTGTATCTGTTTTCTCTGAAAGACCAATTTTTCATTCAAATCAATGTAATTTTCAGGCAGTTTTGCAAGCCCAATCCAAGTCAATGGATTGGGTAGGCAGGTCAACCTCATATAAGTCAACATTGATTTACCTGGTTTCTGTTTATGCACTCTTTTTCTTGAAGAAGAACTTCCATCTAAATTGATGCAAGACTGTATAGTCAAAATAAAGTACAGGTTAGTAACTTTTTAAACTTACCTGAAAGCACTATTAATTTTTTATAGAAGATAGGTTTTACCCATATTTTTTCCAGCAAAGTATAGGCCCTTTCTGTAGAATCCTGTCGATTTGGATCTAAGGCCTCTGATCTGGATCTTGAGCCCTAATCAAAGACGCCCTATCCCCATTATGACAGCTCTGTCTGCACAAGACATGGACAGATCTGGACTAAGAGGCCCTTAATCCAGATCTGTATAACAGACTTACAACCCAGACTAAGGGCTGTATTCTGGATCCCAGAGGTGTCCAGATGGCATGCCTCCATGATCTGGAATTATTTGGAGATCTGGAATTATTCAGCAGATCACCTCCCAAGCACCGAGGCTAGGAACTTTTACTCCTAGCTGTCAGAGAGTAGGGGGTGGCTGCAAAGCTTGCGCTAAACTCAGGGAGGCGTGAACCTAATTTGTGCCATTAGTACAGATCCCGCTGATCTGGCCCTCGCCTCTCTGTGATCTAAAACTGCTAAGTGCAGAAAGGGTCATAGTGTTGAACTGACAGCATAGTGTGAGAATTAACAGCAGTTCATTCTACAGTAAATGGTAGGCTGAGACACATCAGAAAACAACTTGATTAAGTTCAGCTCATTTTCTTTCAGTTTACATTTTTTAAAAGGTCCATTCATTTTAAAAGGTCTCTTGCATGTCATTATATATATTTTAGTGTTTTGTGCACTTTCCTTAGCATAAGACATATTTTTATGCTACTTCTATTAATATACACATTTTTTGTATCTTATCTTAATATATGAATCCTGCAAACATATTTTTACAAGACTGCATCACAAAATTCAGAGAAGTATGAATTGCTAAGAATATTCCCACTTGGGTTCACGTACTGGTTCAGAAAGGGCACATCTGCATTCATAAACAAATTAAACGAACCTCTATTCCATCTTTTTTAGTGAGACACCATTAAGGAAAGGCAAAGAGGCAATATTTACATAATGATAATTGATGTAATAGATGTTCTCACACATTTCTCTTAATATAGGAAGATTATGTTCTCAGGCTACATTCTTAGCAAAAATCAACAACTTCTATACAGCATTCTAAAATCAAATAAATATGTAATAAGTAAGTTTCAGTGTTTGGGTCCATGTTTTTAAAGTTATATCTTCAAGCCATTTCTGCACACTAATTTCGTTCTGATCACGCTTTTTGGATTCAAACCAAGCTAACAAAAGGTGGAAGATTGATCCAATAAGCCATCGAAACTCTGAAACACTTATTCTATTATGACAGCACTTTCTCAGCAATCATTAAAAGCTATAAGAGCAAATGACATTTAAAAGTCGTAACAGCTATTCTTCTATCAGAAGCAAAATAAGCTTGATGTAATGCTATCTAAAATATAATTTGGTGAATTTGTCTGATTGTTAAATATAACAATCTGACTATAAAATATTAGGAGCAATTTCCGATTCAATAAATCAGGATAATCTAGAAATGTGTCAAACTCACATTCATTGAAATGAAACAGGGGTCAGAGTCCAAGAACTGATGTGGCCATTCTAGAGCCCTGTGTGGGTGGGTCTGAAGTGGGTGAAGCCACTCATGAACCTGACATCATCACACATTTGCAGAGATCTTCAATGTGTGCTCATGCGTGCACAATGATGGCGGCAATAAGGTGAAGAGCAAGTGTTTCCCACGCATGTGAGTGGAGCTGAATGGAGCCAGGATTGTTAGGGAAAGAACCTAATGGTCCTTGGCCTTTCAACCCAGTTCAAGGCTCAACAAATGTGAACCTTGAAATGTGAGCCTTGATCATTCCTAAGATAATCCTATATAATAGATCAACTGTATGATGTAGAGTAAACCAGTAGCAATAAATTGGTGAAACTCTTATATTCCATACAAATATATTTTCTGAGTCTATGGATACTTCCACACAGATCAGCATACCAGCCCACAGAAGGTTCAAAGCTTCAACCTTTTGCATGGTGGTGTGGGATGGCAGAGATCCTGCCCCCCTTAGAACGCTCTGTCCACACTGGATGGAGCTATGAAGTGGAATTTAGTGCCAAAATGAACTCCTGTTGGTATACTACACCATATAGGGCATGCAGACAGCACACCATTGGCCAGCATACCAGGGCTGGCTCATTTTTGGTGACAGGCCAGGAAATGGCAACAGAACTACAACACGACTGGATGTGCTGTTGAAAAGGCCCCATCCAGAAATTCCTAAAGCTGAACCTGGTCTTTGAAACTGGTGGCTGGAACCAGCTGTCTAAAATGTGGACAACTTCTGGAGTTTTCAGAGGCGTGAGCCAGTTTGGTCTAGTGATTAGAGAGCTGAACTCTTATCTGGGAATACCAGGTTCAATTCTGCCCTCCCCCATGAAGCCAGCTGAGTGACCTTGGGCTACTTAATCAGCGTTGAATAGTGCTTGAATTCTGAGTGCTAGTCAACTTTGGCCATCCCGTCCACCCCACGATTGAATACTTACCTTATTAGATCTGGGGTCCGGTCCTCCTCTGGGCACCATCATTTTGGCTGTGGCACCCTCCGTGGCTGGGTGTGCATCTGTGCTGTTACCCTGATGATGCTGACGCTCTGCGCACGTGCAGTTGCATCTATCATCATCCAAGGTGCCAGCATGCTTCTGCAGCACTTCAAACAGCCCCAGAGCAGTGGAAGAACAATGAACACTCCTGCTTCAAACTCTTGAAGTAAGTCTCTGGTTAACGCGTGGAGCACAATTTCGTGTTCTACACTTAATCAACAATTAGTGCACTTCTGCTAAAGGTGGGTGTGGCTTGGAGGCTGTAACAACCTACTCTGTGTATGTATGCTCTTCACCAGAGGTTCACTAATCTTGCACTAAAGGCCTTAGTGTGAACAGGCCTCTGATAGTGTGCAGCACTGAAACCACCTACATTAAAAACCAATAGCTTCTCACTTTTATTCCCTAGGCACAAACAGAGCAAATCATGAAGTTGATTTGGATAAAACAATTTCAAACAGATCTCATAATAAACTATGGAGTATTTCCTGACACCAGCCCACTTTCCTATTCTGTTCTTAAATATACTCAGTGAGTGAACCAAAAATATAGTATATTTTCATAACATGTGCTGAGAAGGGAAGTAAAGGAAGAAGACTTTCACATAGGCAAGATAAGATGCAATGATGAAGGGAAATGAAGCCACAGTCATGCATTGATAACTTAGCACACAAAGTAACATCATCTAAATGTGACTGTAGCAGTGTAGTTTCTACCCCAGTTTTGACCATTTTGGGTTATCCTACTGCAAAGAGAATCCTGAGTTCCTAGGATATATGTGTAGCTCAGTAATCCTGTTCTGGATGGAGCTACACTCCCTTCAAAGGACTGGGTTTGCACTCTTGGGGTGCTTCCGCATTGGACTAAATAAATCCGGATCTACCTCATCCGGATTTAGTAAAATTGGGTTCCAGTAGACCCGGTTTTACTAAATCCGGAGGCCCGGTAGATCCGGATTTACGGGGGTAGGATTTACGGGGGTAGGACGGATTAAATTCGGATTTGAGGTGGGTGCTGTGAGGCCTAAGTGTGAATTGGCCTAAGGTTTAAAGTGAAGGTATGACCATGGCCTAGATAATATCAGCAATGCAAATACTATCAGTTTTGCTGATGCACATTATCTGCCATTTGCAACTCATGTTCCTGGCCTGAACAGGCTTAGGATGTTTGTCTTGGCCAATTCACCCTCCCCTCCCCACTCCTTACAAGCTCCATTGGCAGGGTAACCATCTTCAATCATTGCTGTGGATGGAGATTTACTAGCTCTATAGGACATATGAATCTACTGGTGTGGAAGGACAGACTAACTATCCTTTTATAGTACTCCATTTGCTCAACTCACGGCAGAGGTTTTATTCACTGTTCTGTTTATTCTAACTCTTCTCACACTGTGTAGGGAAGATCATTTTCCTGAGTCACTCATTTGGGTCATGAGTATTGTAATTTATTTTTATCATGGTGCTAGTTTTATTCTTTCAGAGCAGGCTTAAATATACTTGTGTGGTCAGGCAAAAGATAAACAAAAATCCCACACTTCTAAACCCAAGATAAATAATAACAAACATTAAAAACAGCCATTCCAGTAAGAAAAAAAGTCTTCATGTGTAGCATAATAACATTTTACAGCTCGCCACGAAAAAGGGCTTGGGCAAAAGAATCTTGGAAAAAAAGCAGCTTAGTAATTTCCTTGGGTATGGATGAATCACAAAGAATGTAACCGGTTTAACTTAGCTCTTCATCTACTTGGGTCAAAGTTTGAGTGTACTGAAACATTTGAATAATTGAGCTTTCACTTTATATTCACCATAGGTTCTGTACTGGTATAAATCTGTGTTCATTAGTCAACAAGGATTGGCTACATCAAGATGGCAGTCTGTCCAACAATGGAGATTAATGGTTACCATAAAAATGACATAAACAGTCATCTCATTTGATTTACAGATAACTTTTTTGCCTTTTTCTATCCAGAAGGTTGAGTGAAACACACAGAATGTTGATTTTATATAAAATTGTTTATATAGAGCATTTGATTTTTAAACTTTTAAACTTTGTTTTTGATATTATCAGTATTGACTAATCAACAAACCTGACTGTAGTCCTGCCAGGGTGGGAAGGTTATATTTTAAAGCTGGGACCCAAAGGGTACATCACAAGATCCTTATGTGATAGGAGAAAAAGTTTCCTAACCCTTAGAATAAACTAAGAGGCACAAAGGTGTCTTATTTCTGGTGCTTGGGATTTTACATAACATGGGATACTTATGTGATAACAAGGAAAAGTCCACATACCTTTCCTAGATCTCCAGCTAGGATAATATTTAGGGCTTATCCTGACTTGAGGTAAGCTGTTCTGTAGGGTCTCTACAAGACTCCTGGATACATTTGCCTGCCTATGCATTTCAGCATAACATACAAGAAATACAAGATATTGCTTTTTTCTGAACCCACAAGCAAAAGGGGTTTGATACTAAGGTAACTCAGATCCTGCAGACCAAGACTTTTCAGAAAGGCTGATTATTTATGAAGATAACATTCCAATTTTATATCTCTACTGGTTCTATTTGCCCATAGGTGGAACAAGAAAATGCATATATAATAATCTCTATTCAAACATACTTCAATTAAGAACGCTTAATTGAAAGAAGCATAGTGAAAGTTACAGAACAGCAGTAGTGGCAGCTGACACAGAGTTAGCATATGACTACAAAATGGTATTCAGTTTAATCTTTGATTTGATTAACTCCGCACTATTCATTTGATGGAGCAAACTAAATTAAACCGTATCAAGGAATATAATCATAAAAAGTTGGCTCTTAGTTTAGCATCTTGCAATTTCACTTAATCCTGAAAATTAGGAGAACATGATATTATGTTCTTAAAACAAATTGAAAGCATCAAATTTGTGTAAATTTTCTCGTAAATTAAATTCATGTGGATTTGCTAGCAAGATCTTGATGAAGAAATGATCTCTCATTAAAATACTAGTTTATTAAAAAGGAATGCATTTTACTTAGACATTTTAAAACATTAAGAGACGTAACTTAAATATATGGCAAAAATGATCTAAAGAAACAAGACAAGATGTTTGGATATAGGCATGTAACAAATTGTAGGGGGCAAACATCAGGACAATCTAGTTTAATTTGATTATTCTGAGATTGAAATAACATATTAATCAAGCAGACAAAAGATTTCTATTAATCAAATTCAAAAGATATATCACTATAATAAATCTTCTGCTATATTATAAATGATAAAGCAAGCAACCCACAAGGGTTTTGCTAATTATGTGTTTCAAGTCAAATGATTTGGTTGGGTGCTTTGTCTTATCTATGACAACTAAACTGTCCTGTCACTTTTATTTTTTTATGTAGATGTGAGACAGCACTAAAGGATACACAATGTGTTGTTACTTTTTCATACCGGTTATATTACTAAATGTAGAACAGAATTTGACACAAAATGTAACACACTGCAATTGTAAGCATTTTGTCAGCAAGATAAAGAAAATTAAATACCAAAACTTGCTTCTTGTAAGTTATTTATTATTCTTGGAATGTGGTCCTCTTATGCCATTAATACACACACACACTTTTGAAATCTGAGAAGACTGTTAAAGCAGCAAGTAAAATCCCACAGATGTTTGCTCTTCAAAATAAAAAATTATTCTACCTGTCCCCAAACTTTTAATGATACCTCAAACAGCTTTTGAACCTCACCCAGTGCAATACAAGCCACCTAAAAACAGAAAGGAAGCAACTTATTTTTCTTCAGCCCACAGAGAAGATCATAAGCAAAACCCAAGTAAAACTCGCCAAGAAGTGTGCTAGATTACTAAGAAGAAGTTTAAAGCTGTATCTAGGCAATTTGCACAAAAAACTCACAAGGAAAAACAAACAGCAGGAATAATATAAATAATGCATGTCCATTGTTATGTGTACTCAATACATTAAAACAGTACAAGAAAGTGTATAAAATGGATATTGATCGTATCAGGTCTCTATCTGTAAATTCTATAAAACAAAACTATAAATATGAGCCATTTATTAATATATTCCATATAGTTTCATTTTTTCCCCCACCCAATGACATTTTTATGATGCTCCAGACAGATGGCTGAGGCTGAAAATATGACTTAGAAATGCTGCCCCAATTCGTTTTTCGTCTTTCTTTTATTTAAGAAGCAGACGATAATGCTTTATAAAATTCTGGTATTCCTGCATCAAAATAGATATTTTCTGGATCAGCAATTGGTGAGATCACCGTCAGAAGGGAACCATTTATATCTGAAATAATGATTATAATGATCATGACCATGATGATCATGGGTAGTCCAAGGACTGATTCAAGTAGTAAAACCAAGACTTGTTTGGCATGGCAATCAGTTATTAGTGCTGTACTGCCACCGTTTTCCTGCCCAAATCCTTATACATCAGCTGGAAAGGAAGGAGGAAAGCTATTAAATTCCTGACAAAAGCACACTTTTTGCACAGGGCGAGGAAGGGTGCTACAAGTGTGTCTCTTAAAGTAGCTACATGCTTTCTGCATGTTGCTGGATGCCCTTGCCTGTCAATATTGCAGCAAGAAAATCGACAGCTGTGATTTCTCCACAGTCCCCCACCAGCAGGACTGACTGCAATTTTGAGATTCAAGGGAAGGAGGAAAAGGCAGCCTTCCTCTCCTATGTAAAAATTACAGGTGATCCTGACAGGGGGAAGTAATCCCTGTTCACCCAAACTGTAGCTAGGGTTTCCCCAGCTTCAGAATTCAAGTGGAAGAGTTCCCAGCTTCAAATCTGGGAAGGGGAGTTTAAAACACTGGCTCCATGAAAGCCATAAAGGGGGACAAGAAGGATATCTCTAGGGTCATTTCCTGGGATCTGAGAGCAGAAGTGTTGCCCTTATCTCAGCCTGAGGTGCCCATGGGTAATTGGTGGAACAGGATGCTGCACTAGATGAGCTGTTGCCTGATCCAGCAGGGCTCCTCTTATGTTCTTAACAACAATTGCTATGGCCTAGTGGTGGTAGAGTGCACTGCCCATGCAGACACTGCACTCTGTCTCTGTACTAAAGGTGCAATGAGGGCACCATGTCATGTAAACACTGCACCCTCACGGCACCTTCAAGGTAGGTGCCATAAAGGTACTGTGTGGATCCTGCCAAAGAGTTTCTATCTTTGCATACAGTTTGTTTCCACAATGATACAGAAACAGTGTACCATTAGTATCCATTCTCTCAGCCTCTTCAAACTGACAGAGCACAAGAATTCTGCTCATGACTTGTAGCAGTAACAGAACTGAGCTCGAATCAGGAAGATTGAGACCAAAAGCCCATTCAGCTATGATGCTCATTGGTTAGACATAAACCAAACACTGTTTCCTGTAATAATATTGTACTATTAGTATGAGAAAGTAATGGGTTGGGAAAGAAGAAGGGAAGTATATTTTTTCACCCTGAGGGTCATCCGTCTACCCAGTTTTCTTCTAGAAGAAGTGGTGATAGCAACCAGCCTCAACAGCTTTAAGAAAGGACTAGATAAATTCATAGAGGACAGGTGAATCAATGGCTACTAGAATGGATGCCTAGGTATTCTCTCCAGGTTGGAGAGACAGACCGGATGCATCTGAAGGTCATCTGCATGGAACCGAGAACAAGTGAAGGTTTTTCTTGTCTTCTGCTTGAGATGCCTAGGAACAATTATTAGGCCATTATGTGAGACAGTGTGCTGGACTAGATGAGCTGCTGCCTGATCCAAGAGTGCTTCTCTTATATTCTTATGAGAGAAACAATCACACACACTACAATATTGTTCTTGAAGAAAGCTGAGAATATGTGTGAAATATACAAATCTCTGTAAAACTGCAATTCCAGCTCAGTGAACCAAAGATCAGGTGTTCTGTACTATTTGTTCGTTTTTCTGAATTTTCTACACAGCTTTCTCCATCACAGTATCCAAGGAACAGGCACAGTGAAGCAGGCGCATTGATTGGCTAGGAGCACGGTTTTATCACACCCATAATAGACAACTGTGAAAAAAAATAGTACACACATCCTACAAGATTATTAGATATTCAAATACAATAGGATACCTCAGGATCTAAGAAAACTGAACTGTCACTGACCTGGAAAGTATGGGGGGGGGGGGAAGAAAAGGCAATAACAAACTGATGTATTTTAAAAGACACTGTTGCTTATTCAACAAACAAAAAGCTTACCGTAGACCTGGATGGGGCAAGGGTTTGGGATATCCGCAATCACATAACACTTGTTCTGCTTTTCATAAAGTCTTAATAATCATCCTGAGCATGGCAAGTTGACACAGGTATATTTGAAGGATTAAATAATGTTTAACATTATGCAGAAATGAGAACAATAATATTTATTTTGCCAAGTTACACCTTGAAGATTTCACTTGCTCTAATATTACATGTACTTAGCAAAAGGTCATAACTCTTGAATTTGCTAGATAAATAAATGTTGGTGAGGTGGATGAATCACTAGAGAATTGGTGCATGGCAGCGAATGAATAGCCTGCAAATGCTTCCCAAACCCCATTATTTCCCTTTTTCCAGTAGGCCAAAGATTCATGTCCCCGCATACTGCCAGTTCATTACGGAGAAATATCATTCCTCTTCTGGCACACTCTGGATGGCCCTCTCAGCCCCACGAGGGCCCTTTAATGTTTAATTCCCCATCATCTGCTCCAGTGAACAGCTTAATCTCTGCTTGTATGATCAATACTATATCAGTGTAAATTAAAATGACAATTTTAAAGTAATTAAGCCTGTTAATGCTCGATTCAAATGTCATTATTTGCACAAGGGATTGAGGAGAAATTACATCGTGTCCAGGGTGACAGGAGAATGTTTGAGCCTTCTCAATCCTGTTGCCACTGTGCCACTGGAGGCTTTAGTAAAGCAGATTAACTTCTAGCTCCTACTGCCAGGATACCTATCCAATTTCAAAAGAGGATAACACAATTTGATAAATTTAATTCCAGATACAAACTCAATTATTGTGATAATGGATGAAAACTGGGAGGAGACACTAAACAAGACCCACATAAAAATACACTTAACTTCAGAATGAGATACAACAGTAATTGTTTTATTTGATTTGTTCTTTTCTTTTTGAAAACCCTTTAAATAATTGTGAATGTTGGCTGAATAGCCAACATTTATTAAATAGCATCCACTCTGGGCTCAAACAGCCTTTTCCTTTAAAAGATTTCGGTAACAATGAAAATGTTTGCTGTCCTTTGCTTGTACAGCAACATTTATTAGACAAGTAAAATTACATCATTACATTATTGGATCTCATAAATAGATCTATAAAACTCAACTAAGTTCAGATGAAATCTCAGCTTCTTCTACATGCTGGCCTTTCTAGACCTAGCCACTGGCAGGCATTATTTATTGCACAGGGTGAGGGTGACAATAAAAATACCTTAAACTTTATGTTGCTCACAGTGTATATTTCAAGTGAGACTACAACTGAAAAGCTGAGCTTATACAGATGAAATAATAACCGCCAAAACAAAAAAATAATACTTTCTGCAGGTATTTTCTATCCACCCCATAAAAAATATAGTTTCTTATAAATTATAAATGCAAATTAAAGTCTGCCTTCATATTTACTCATATTTTAAATTTGGTACTTCAGCTTCCAGCATATGCTCCAACGCTACAGTTTCCTTTATTGTATATTAGTTTATCTGAACTCCAGTTTGTATGTGGAGGGAAAATGCAGCAATTGAATAAAGGGCCTTCACTGTACTGAACTAGAGTTGAATGAAAAGGCACTCAATTTCAACTTTCTCCTTCATGAATTGGGCCCATGCATTTTCAAGCAGTTATGTCTTGGGTTGCACCCAGATGTCAGTTAATGATTCTGCTATATTTGGATATTCCAAAATATCCATGCTTTATTCTGGAATTTCCGATTATAATGGAATAAGTAACCGATGCCTGGATGCTGCCTTATTTGCATACAGAATGTACCATGCAAAGGTTTCTAGTATTTGCACATACTAGGCTTTTCAGAATTGTAGGTTGTTGATAGTGAACCATGTGAAGAAGGCCACAGCTGCTGGGTGCTCTGATCTACAAGCTGAGTCTCTCTACAGCAACAACGGAAAGGTGAGGGGCAGATGAGTGCAATGGAAACTGAATGGCCAAAGCCTCATTTGCTCCTGGCTCCATGATTAGTTGGGAACGAGGAGATAGTGGCAGATGTCATGCAATGGAGAACAGTTTCACCTGCCCCTTACCACTGTGGAGAGGTTAAGATTTGTGGCAAAATGACCTAACAGTTCTAGCCTTCTTTATATGGTTCACTAACATCAAAATTACACTGAGGCATGGCATCTTCTAGAATCACAAATAACAATGACTTCTATGCTCAGCCAGACTGGAAAGGAAGCATGGTATATCAACAAGAGATATTAGACAATGACGCTGAAATCCCCACTTACCATGAAAAGTCTGAGTTACCTCAGGGCAATCACTGAACTTCAGCCAACCCCATCATACTGTTGTGAGGATAAAACGGGATAAAATAATGTTTGCTGCCCTGATTTTTTTTCCAAAATAAAAGTAGAATATCAATGTAAAAATAATCAAAACTCAGTGCCCGCCTGAGCTAACTAAACAGGTTATAATTTACTGATAATGTATAGGTTTTTGGTTGCACAGGGTCCCAAGCTCAGTACATATAATATTATTTCCAGATAAGGATTCAAAAGCCTTACAAACATTTGTTGACAGTCTATATAGACAGTGCTAAACCAGGTAAACCAGTGGCCAAAATCAGAATGAGATAATTGCTATCACTCTAGGCTACCATGTGACCTAACCAAAGAGAGAGACCAGATCTGCCTCTCTCTTTCTCTTCCACCTGTTTTCAAAAGGCTGGGAACTAAAAAGGCTGAAGAGGAAGAATACCTGAGAGGAGAAGGGATGTTTTCTTCTCCTGCTCAAAAGAGCTTTCTTCCTGAAGCTTTTTGATAAAGCAGCAGGAGGTGAAAAGTTCAAAGGGCAGGAAGGTAGAAAGAAGGAAAAGAACTAAAGCAAAGATGAAGGAAACCAACACATCTCTCATTCTTTAGCAGTAACGTATGCATTGTCACTCTGCAAGGAACTCCTAATAGATAATATTAACCACGGGGGGTAGGGGTGAAGGGCGGCTACAGCAGATAGCATAAGTAGCATTAAAAGATGTAAACTGGTATCATACCATTATTCATTCATTTATTTCTATTCTATCCTTTACCTGAGGGTCTCAGGGCAGTGAAGATATAAAATTTCATTTAAAACATAGTATAAAATGCTAGCCACCCACCTCCCCTGGCAGGACTGGGAGAAGAGAGATATTTTAACTAGGTGCCAAAAACCATATAATGCCCAAAAGCTCTTTTCATGATGTCTATGGGAAATCTATGTGGGAAAAGGTGCTCCTTCAGATAGCTGGGGCCCAAGGCAGTTAGGACACACCTTCAGATGTACAGGGTCAAGTCATTTTAGGCTTTATATGGCAGCGTCAGCACACTAAATCAGGCTCAGTAGCCAAAATGGTAGCCAGTGTAATTCCTGCAAGACTGGAGTGATGTGTATCTGGCTAGAAATTTCTGTCAGCAGCAGAGCTGCTGCATGCTGCGCAAGATCTAATTTCTGGACCATGTTCATGGGTAGCCCTAGGCACAGTGAATTATAGTAGACTAATATGAAGGTTACCAGAGCATGGATCACTGTAGCCAAGTTGCTCCGGTCAGTGCTACGCAGCATCAGGAAGAGGGTGTCATTCTGCCATCTCAGGAACAATCCAGCCATTGCTGGTCAGCCTGTAGAGTCCTTTTCAGTTGTCCACGGCTGGATCACTCCTAGGAGGACTAAGGCACTTCTGGGTGAGTTGCGGATGTGGCCACAGTGATCCAGGTAGTGGCCTGGATTGCTCCATAAAGCAAGTGCAAAAAGGCTCTTACGTCCTACCAAACATATCAATGATACAGCACACAGAACAGGAAATGTGCAGCATTAGAAGTCTTGCCTAATTATAAATATTAGCTATGTCTTTGATGGTTTAACCTTTAATTTTTGCATCTTACAGAATCTCAGGTTGTCCTCTACATATTTACTTACTGTATTTTCTGGCGTATAAGACTACTTTTTAACCCAGGAAAATCTTCTCAAAAGTCGGGGGTCAACTTATACAGCGGGTGTTGTCTTCTTATATGGCAAGTATATCCCAAAATCTATATTTTAACAGGAAAGTTGGGGGTCGTCTTATACGGACAGTCGTCTTATACGCCGGAAAATACGGTAGCATTAAATCCAACTGAATTACATCACATTTCAGGTATGTTTGTATCTATGTCCCACTGAATTCTGTGGAATTTACATCAGAAGGTGCAAGCAATTTAACTCAGTTTAACCATACTTTGCAAATTAAGCTTAGCCATAAATCTATGGTGAAAAAGAAACGGGTATGCAACTCCTGAAAATTGTTGTGTTACACAGCATGACACAAAGCAAAATATTTGGTCAATAAAAAATGACTAATAATGTAATAAAAATAATTAGATTTCCTTTTCCTCATAAAAAACAGTTGCCCCTAATAAAACACATTTTTTCTTTTATAAACTTGGTAAAATGCAACTTCCTTTAACTCTTTTTCTTTTTGTTTTTAAAAAGCACAGTTTTGCTTTAACATGGGCTACATTCACATGGCCAAAATGAGGCTGTGTATAATTTATTTATTTATATTTATATTTATATGCCGCCCCATACCCGAGGGTCTCTGGGCGGCTCACAACATTTAAAAACAGACATTTAAAATTATATCAACCATAAAATCAGAAACAAGTTTAAAAATGCAACTTTAGAAAAATGCAAAAATAGTTAAAAGCAACAGTAATTTTCAATGGGGGAAGTGTGGGGGACATTTAACCAAAGGCCTGCGTGAACAGGAACGTTTTCACCGCCTTCCTAAATAGAAACAAAGAAGGGGCCTGACACACCTCCAGGGGGAGACCATTCCACAGCCTGGAGGCCACTACTGAGAAGGCCCTCTCCCGGGTACCCACCCGCCTAACTACTGAAGGCTACTGAGCCTGATTTAGTGTGCTGACGCTGCCATATAAAGCCTAAAATGACTTGACCCTGTACATCTGAAGGTGTGCCCTAACTGCCTTGGGCCCCAATTATCTGAAGGAGCACCTTTTCCCACATAGATCTCCCACAGACATCATGAAAAGAGCTTTTGGGCATTATATGGTTTTTGGCACCTAGTTAAAATATCTCTCTTCTCCCAGTCCTGCCAGGGGAGGTGGGTGGCTAGCATTTTATACTATGTTTTAAATCAACTCCAATTCAGAATATACTGGATCTGGCAAGTATTAAAGGCTTTAGGGTCTATCTTATCGTAAAGGCATCAAAACCTAGGAGCATAGCATACTGCTTTGCTTAGCTGCCATTTATTTCAAAACACCATATAGAAGAGAAGTGTTTGACTGATTGTTTCCTATTTTTTCCAAGCAAATCTCAGTTGCTTGCTCACTCAGTCTTACCTTGTTAGAAACAGGGAGCGCATGGGAACATTTAATGCTCAACTGCCATTCTCCAGCTTGCAAAGTCTATGGCGGTCTTGCCTGTTATTCCAGAACAAGCTGAAAATTTCCTAGTACACTTCTTCCACATGGGACTAGTGTGGTCTTGTGCCACAACCATGCTAAGAGTTCCCTATTCTGGGGTCTTTCTACACTTGGACCGATAGTTGCCTTACTCTGAGACAGAGCATCCAGATGTAAAGAGCTCACCATGAGGTGATTACATGTGGTGCAGGATTAAGAGCTCCACATGTGTGTTTAACTTGTACCACAGATGGAGCCGGTAAGGCTCCTTGAGGACCATTCATACGTCCTCCAGGTTTGGAAGACGTACCGGATGGTCATGTGAAACATTGCGCAAGCACACTGATGCACTAATAAAGTGTGTGTCACGACTGTCCTAATGGTGGTGCCAATATACATGTGCTGGCACTGAGATCGGGGAAAGAAGATGGCAGTGCCCGTATACAATCTGCACTTGGGTAAATGTCTAAATGCGTGGTGGGAGGGTTTGCATGCACTAAGCATTTGCCAGTGCCCTTTCTTTCCCACAGATAGGAAGCAAAATGTGAATCTCCCCCTAGTTTAGCTGTAGACTTCTTTTAAGAGGTTTATTTACTGTTTCAGTAAATACTTTGGAACATAATTTTCCTGTAAGCAACTAAAATAGTGCACCTTCTTATTTTAATAAATACCAGTAGTGCAAAATACTAAATTAAAAAAACAAGTGTTTAGATTTTGGTACAGGAGTGTTTGCTAGGAACACTGCGGAGAACACACACACACACACACACACACACACACAAGGTACCATATATCAGCAAAGTGATGCTTCTGTAAATGAATCTTTCCAAAATGTCTAGTGCTCAGATGATGTGGCAGATGTCGTCAAAAGCAATAAATACCAGACAAACGTTATTCCAGTTTCTCTGCAAAAGGTACATTATTTCTGAACTACAGTATTTTGACAAGCAGTTTGTTTTTTGCAATTCTACTAAAAGGGGAAAAGGTAGGTAGTTCTCATAACAGTAATAACTTCCAGTTTTCTTTGAGGAGCAAAAAGAAAGATGAATAAAAACTCTCTTAACACTATATTTCTTTTCTTTTTTTAAATCATGTGATATAATTTGCTTTCTAGTACGCAGGATCCAACTGGTAGAATGCCCACTTTGGATAATGCTGTCCAAAAGCTTGCTCAAATTAATTATAGTTCTTTTTACTTTGCATAGTTAATAGGTCATGTTAATGGACATCAGACCATATGGGCCACGAAGCTAATAGTTTCTCAATGTACAATAGGCCTATTCATCAAATGCATGTTTAGACTGCGTTTGCTTACTAAAGCTTATTAATTATCAGCAAGCTCCGCTGCCTCACGAAGATCATTACAAAACCCACCTGATAGATTATTCATTAGGGATTTAAAAATGGAAATCTTCACTTACTAGAATTTAGAGGATCAATTTGTCCCACGTGAACATCAGACATTTATTTAATAATTATTAGATCAAATCTTTTATTCTACATGTGATTATTGTGCATTTTCACTTTTGAACAAATTATTACATTCAATAAAGATAGTTAAACAAAGGCTTTAAATCTTGTGATTGCACCCTGACATCTAGAGGCATCCTAATAGAAGGCCTTTTAGCAATAAGGACTTATGCAGAAGAACCAGTGTGACAGTGAGGAAGAGGTAAAGCTCCAATTTAAGGCTTACCTTTGATTTCCTTCAAATTGTGTTTTGGTTCCTTGTGCATGAAAGTACCATTTGGAGACATCAAAGATGACTATCCTATGCCCATCCCTACTGCCCAGCATTTCTGCTATATGTGTCAATGCCATTGACTTAAGAGTCCTAACTTGACTCGAAGTACTTCAGATGATCTATCACAATTGTTGGTTGATTTGCAATTTGGCAACAGAAATATACAAAGCTCCAAATTCACTGTGATTTTTCTGGCAGTGATCTCCTCTTGGGAGGGTAGAGAAAGTCAACGCTAGAAGAAGAAATGGAACAACCCACCCATACATTGTGGCTTGCCTCTCCCTGGTATATCTGATCACACATCTGTAATAACCTCTACATTACAGGACACTGGTTGCACTTTATCCAGATACTTTTCTTGTTAGAAATGGGATATGCCTGCGCAGAAAATGCTATATGGTCATCTGAATGTAAATTGTTTTCATTCATAACAAAAAGGACAGCGCAGAGAGTCAGTGTGTGGCCCTAGTGTTCCCCAACCTTCTCCAATCCACCTTTCCCATGTAAGAATGTTCAGGAGAAGGGGGAGGCACAGACTGGTGTGTTAACAATCCCACCTCAAACCTTCTCTGAGGTCCCTCAGAGGTGCTTCTTTTTTTCCATTGTTTGACCACAGCCCTAGAAATGAGAGATGGCAAGACTGTTTTCAATACCCTGCCTTTGATCCCCCCCCCCAGTCCAATCAAAACATCAAATGCAGGCTTCTAATAGAAGCATCAGCCCTGTGTTTGTTTTTGGAAATCATCTGTAAATGGACCAATGTTCTAAGCAAACACACACCTTTTCAATTAATCATTTAAGCACTTTATATATCATCCACCAGAGATCTCCATCCCTGCATGAGAACATCTACTGTGTCTTCATTAGCTGAAATTTTCAATAGTAACCCAAACATTGTTCTATTATATAGATTTTAGATAGCTGGTAAAGGCATATCTCTTTATCTGGGCTTTTCACCGAAGAAGCACCTATCTTCCACTTGGCACAGCACCATGATTTTTCTATTTGTAATTTTTTATTTGACTAAACCTGGTTTATATGTTTTAGAGCTGTGGCCCACTCTGAAACCTTTGAATATAAGATGGAATATACATTTTCCTGTATTTGGCATTTTTATGAAGGTTAAAGGAAACATATCTAGCATACAGAAAAATTAATATCCGATGTGGTACATGTTTTTTCTAACCTATCATCTTTCCACAGACAACATGCCAGGAAGAATCCAACTTTCTTATCAGGTATAATTCCTAAGACAAATACAAATGCTAACAAAACAAGACGAGGAACAATTAACTCCAAAGCAGAACATTCCTTATTGGCACATCCACAAAGTCGTGACTTTTTAGAGCTAAGCATCACGAAAGAGCCATCTGAACACTATATTCAGTTCACCCAAATCACTTTCAGGGAGTTTTTTTGAGAGTGATCTCACAGCTTTGATTCCGGGAAAGTAATGTTCAGAGTGAAAAATCCCCTCTATTTTTTCTCAAGAGGAAAATATCTACTAAAACAAACGGCAGATTTCTTTTGCAACTATTAATAATACACAGTGCCATCCATCATGCTAAGACACATCAGCATCACAGGTAAGTGGTTTATTACAAAAGGTCTATTCCCCTCCCCTAGATGTTTTAAAAATAAATATAGCCCTTGAATGTTCTCCCCACCCCCACCCCACTTTACGCTCTCCAATGCATTTATATAAGTGGATTTTTGTGGTTGTAGTTACTGTTCTTCCATTCATTCTTAAGCTTTAGTGGTTCAACTGCAATTTATCAGCCAGGAGGGGAAAATACCTGGCATCTACTTAAAATGCATGGAGCTAGCAATAAAATTAACCTTGTGGCAATTGTTTTCCCACATGTTTGATAGACCAATGTCAGCTCATCTGTTAGAGGGAAATAAAAAAGTCAAGCCTAAATGTACAAAAAATTATGATGGAAGTCTTAAATAAAGGAAGGGTAATGCAAGTTTATTGAGTCAAAAATCAATCAATCAATGAGCGAGTGGATTAGGAACACCTCAGAAGCCCCAAAGAAATAATTTGCCCGAACACTGGGATTTAACAGTGAAGGACCAAATTCCAACACTTTTAGGAAGTAAATAATGAAAAATCAATTCAAAAGGAAAAACAGATCAAGAACCCTGGATTCTGACACGCCGACACATTTATTGCTGAATACCATTTCTCGGCTGACCCGAAAACTTCGGAAGGTGTTTATTTACTTTCAACACCTTCCAGAGATCAATATTTTTAATTTGGATCCGAGTTATTATTTTTCACATCACAGCATCAGAGAGCGGAGTAAAGTGGCTCATATTTTAGAGCTAAAAAGATCGATATGACAGCTTCACCTTCAGCGCAGCCCCCTGCAGTTGCCTGGGTGCACATCATAACGTCCCACAGGGGGGTGCAGATGCCATGGCGCAGGGAGCAGGTCATTACCCAGCCAGGAAGTGAGACAGCCTATGATTTAGCTGATCATGAAGGGCCTAGTGCCCTTAGAAAACCAATCTTCTCTCCTCTCACTTTATCAGGACTGTCTTTTGCCCAGCTTGAGAGTAGTTGTTGGGGGTGGTGGCTTGGAGGAGAGGGAAGAGGATGGGGAAGAAAAATAGGACAAAATAGGTAATCTATTAATAAAGCCGACACTGCCCTGTTTCACAACTGCATTTGTTTCTTTCATTTCTCTCTTTTTTTCAAAGCCGCTCCTTTTACCGACCAACATTTGCTATGCTGCAATTAGTTGTTAATTCATTTCTCAAAATATTTAAGGAGAGTTAGAAGCGATGGTGTGGGAGTGCTGGTCTTCTGCAGTAAGAAAGCATCATTCATGTGCTCCAGTGGCTTCATCGATTGCAACTCTAGGGTTGAGGAGGCAGGTGGGAGAGTTATGAACACTGTCAGTGGATTACTTGCCTTGACATCTTCTTCTAGGCAGCATATGCTGTTTCCTCTCCCATCTGTAAAAGGGACATGTTCCTTGCTGCTAAGTGAGCTCAGGCCAGGATTCAAACTATCAAGAACCCTATAATTCATTTGCAACAAATGAAGACAGCGATAGATTCTTATACTGACTTAATTTATATGATATTATTAAATGATAGGCAACTTGCATAAAGTCAACACATAACAAAAACAAACAAAACCAATCAGCTATTTGCACAGCTATCTACATTGCGCTGTTAGCCAGATTTTCCATGATTGCAATCATGGGACTTTGTGTTTTATCATTTCATGAGCTTGCAAACATTTTCAAATTCATTAAAAACAAAATTCTTCCTCTTGTAGTGCCACAGATACCAGCTTTAGATGTACAAAATATTGGCTCATATGATGTTCAAATTTTGAGAAGCCAAGGAAAGCTGTACCTGCTGTCACAGGTGATCCTGGAACAGTGATCATGCCCTCTTCCATCTTGAGTCTTTAATCTAAAGAGTAGGCTGAGCATAGACAATCATATAGTGATAGCAGCAACACCAAATGCATGAAAATATCTTCAGGATTTTCTTGGCAGGGTTATTATCACAAACAATTTGAAAACCCGTTATACAAATAATATTGCATAGGAAGCTGGAATGTAAGATCTATATGCCAAGATAAGCTGGATGTGATCACACATGAGATGGAAAGACTGAACACTGACATCTTAGGAGTCAGTGAACTAAAATGGCTGGGAACGGATTAAGTTAATTCTATTACTTATTCTTATAGTTTATTTGAATGGTCACAAACAGCAAATGTTAAAAGGTACAAAAATTTACAAAAAGTTATTTAAAATCACAATGTGCAGATAATCTCAAGGCAAATTATCCAAAGTGATCTAGTCTATGCTCCAATCCGTGATGCCAAAGAGGCTGAAACCTGTCAGTTCTATGAAGACCTACAGCACCTTCTACAACTCAGGGCCAAACTAAAGCATATTTGCAATTTTAGACCTTAAAAAAGACCCAAATAGGGTCCAGTGAATAGGGGCTGATATTTAATACTTAATTTCCTGGCAATGTAAACAAAAACTTCAAAGGACTAAATTGTAACTGAAGGAGATAATGCGGTTAATTTCCTCCCCTGATCCTGATGCATAGCAGTGAAACAGGCCAAGACTCATTTGGCGTAAGGTCAAAAGAGATGAAGCCAAGGCCTCCAGCTGGTCTTTAGCTAATCATGCTTTTAATGTGCATGCCAACAAACAGACAAACAAACAAACAAACAAACAAACAAACAAACAAACAAACATACATACATACATACATACATACATACATACATACATACATACATACATACATACATACATACATATTATTTTAAGGTAGTTATGGATGTTCCTTTCATAAAGATATTAATACCAACTGCCAGCTTATTCCAGCACAAGGGTCTGTTTGGCTTCACTTTATTTACACAGTTCCTTGGTGTTTCAGACCAGGCTCTTTTCTATCACAGCAGAAACAAAAGATTTGATCCTTTTAATCCACATTTGATTCACCTTCACAATGAGAGAATACATCAGCAAAATAACTATCCATTTTCTTTCCCTATTTTCTAACCCAAATGGAATAATATGGGTAGCTGGTCACCACTCTGCTCTGTTTTTCTTATTCCGGAGGTGGATCAAATGTGGGTTAAAATAGAGGTGTAGCTGAACCTTAAGAGAGCTTTCTGCATGAGGAGCAGAAAATGAATCCTTCAGATGCTTTTTGCTTCAGTGGGTTCAGTTCTTCACATGTGCATCAGAAATTTTTTTTGATGTGAACTCACAGGTTCAGCTGAAAATTTCAGTGACAAATGAATGGTAAAAGTCAGGGAACACCAAAAGAAAGCTAGTTGTGCATTCATGAGAAGATACACAAATAAGTTCCATCAAAACCTTCTGGAGAAAAAAAAAGTACAAAAACTGTTTTCCTAGCTCCAGAAATTATATTTAAAAAGCTGCTATTTACACCATCATTGTCAGATGAAATACATGGTTCCCTAAACTAGTCGAAAACACACAACACATAAAACCACAATCTTTCATATTCCTTGACAGCTTTATTCTGCAAATAGATGCACACTATTTTTATCCAGATGTCACTTACTTATTCCACTATATTTGGATATTCCAGAATAAAGTCTATCTGGATGTGCTATATTCCAGAACATCCAAAAATAACAGAACCAATATCTGAATGTAGCCATATATAATTCTGCCAGTAAAAAACTATCTAAAATGTTCCTTTCATTCTTGAGAGAAAATTAAAATAACTCCTAAAAAAAAATCACCATTTACCTCTTTAACAGTAATTATAATAATTAAACCATAATAAAAATTGCGAATAACTCTAGCTCAGTGGTAGGGCAAACCGCCTAGAAAAAGAGAGTTGCAGGTTTGATTCTCAACTTCTCCCCAAAAGTAGGCAACAGCAAACAACTTTTGTGTTTTTGCGAAGAAAACTAAGCTAAGGCATCCATGTACCTAACTAGATATTAGACTCTACGCAATAGTATCCAACAATAACAAAAAAACACTATTGTCTCTTTAAAAAACCAACTTTATAGTCATTTAACTTTCAATTAGTAACAAAATCTACTATCCTAGGTTTTAGACTGCTAGATTTCCATCTGTCCTGACAGAAACAGAGTCAGAGAGCCCCCTAGTTGTGGTGTTGTGAAGTTGTAAGCCTGATTCCAATCAAACTTCCTTTCAGGTTATGAGGTTTAACACTCTCATCCATACTTCCTGCAAAAGACATTTCACACAGGCATCTTCCAGATTAGCGAATTAAATCCAGAGATATAAAAAATAAGCACCTTACCTGCTGTGAAGCGATGACTCCTTGTCCCCACTCCCAACAGAGGCCCGCAGCTTCCTTCTCGGCAGCTGTGAGACTTCAGTGGCATGTGCGTCACATGGAAAGGGGCAGCCAATGGGAGTTGAGCTGCAGGCTCCGTTCTTGTTGGCTGTTTCTCGCTGTCCTGTCAGGACAGCAGGAAACGTTGAATTTACCTTATACTGCGGCACGAATGTTGATCGTTCCACGGTAGGTAAATTTGCAGTAGCAGTGGCATAATGCACCGCCGCTGTGAAGATTTGGGCATCAGATGTGATGCCCACAGCTTGGCTGTGCATTCCGATGTGCAGCTTTTTAAAGTCTAGACACACCCTCAATTAACAAACACTCAAGGCAGTTTTTGAAGAATCACTGCAGTAAAATTCAGTAGTTAAAATAAAGGTCTTAATTGTTCCTTCCTTAAGTACTGTAAATCAAAGGATATGGCCTATTTCCTATGAAGATATGAAAATATTTTCTTGGCTGTTTCAAATAGTTGTTTTTTCTTCTTCAAGGGAATTAACCCTTGGGCAGACAGGAATTATACCATGCAGCCATTTGTTTTCTAAGTCCATGAACAATGAAAAATATAGACAAAGAAGGTAGGAAAATAAATATTTCTTTTACTGCTATTATTCATACAACTTTATTCACCGGCTTTTGAGGATCAAAGTGTTGTGATGCTTTCTAAAGGAAGCCACAAGAGGCATTTCAATCCTAAACTCGAGATAACTATTTCAATTTGGGGAGCTCAAGTAACTGGCTATGTTTGATGTGATTCTATAAAGACTAATTTCCAAAACTGAAAGATGCATATTTCTCATTTCGCACTGAGACGTTTTGTTCCAAATTAATATTTAAAATTTTGCAACATTTGCAACATTAAGATATTTACCCCATCAAGTAAAGTATAATGAAATATGTGGGGGGAAAGAATCTGGATGTAGGGTGTTAAGGCAGCAGCGACCCATGGCCTGGGAGGTAGGGTGGCAAAAGGCATGCCGGAAAAACTCACAATGATCTCTCTGAAATGTTTTTTGCTGTGCAGTGGATTAAAATGTGCACCTCACCATCTTCTCACATTCATCATTCTCAAATTGCAGATTAGCACTGATGCAATGGATAAGCAATGTTTACAGGTATTAAATAAGTACCTTTTATGCACTGATACCTGCAAATAGATTACATTTGTGTCAGATGTTCAAAGGTGACCATCAGGTGACATATGTTCTCCCACAATCCAGAGTACGCTGAAAATACTTGATTTTTAGAAATCCTTCTCAAGTCCTATTTAAACTACTTATCCAGAATCAAGAAACCCAGAATCATTACTCTGAGCAGGTCTTTTTAGCAATGCATTATAAATATCTAATTTCCTTCATGTTTCCTATTTTCATATAAAGCAGGATTTTAAGATTATTTTAATGAAATCTACAATATAAAATTGTGTTCTTAGGATCATGAAACTTTATAATTCCTATTATCTCTAGGTTTTGTTTCCATCGCACTTTGAAAATCCCCACACACATATAAAACCCATCAGTGTATCATCTGTTTTCATGCACCATATTAACCAAGGGATTAGACTGTAGCTCACTTTGAAAAGTGAAGTGTCAAAAGAAGACATTCATATAACCTTACCGCCACAAATCCGTGCATGTGTATCTCAGCATGGGATTTAGGTGTGCAGGACTGCCAGCACAAAAATTAACGAAACATCAAGAGATATTTGGAGGGATACAAGGTTAGTATAAAAAAAGAATTTCATCTTCCTCTGGAAAGAAAGGAATCACAAAGTTTACTCCCTTATGACATCAAAAACTGCACAATTTTCTTCATGTTCTTCTGTCTGATAAAACCCCTAATATATTAAGAAAATTAAAAGATTCTTATTATAAATAAACCACTGAAAAACCTACATCCATTCCATTTCAAAGATGATCTTCATCCATATGCACCTGATGAGCCTTCAGATCTGCATTAGAGATCTGCTTAAGCTACAACCTGAATTAACATGTACCAACAAGACGATGTGTTTCTTTTGTCTTTGCCCATTTCCATACTTCCTTTCATATCCTGGGGCAGGAACGGACACCCCACCCTGAAATACAAAATGCACCCAAGACTTGGATGGTTTTCTGGTGGTACAAAACAGGGTAATCCCCATTAACTCTGAAAGCAAAGTCAGCTTCAGAGCTGGTGATGGCAAGTCAGAGAGCCACCACATCCCAGGTTAGGACCTCAATGTTCTGGGACATGTAGGTCGCAAGCTGGTAGACCTCAATGCCAAAGTCTACAGGAAGAGCGGGACAGTGTGTGACATCTGCCTGGTACAGGTAAGAGAGATAGAGGATTAACCCCAGCCTTGTAGCTGGAAAGGAGTTGATAGGGGGCGTGGCCTTGCTGCTTATTCTGAGGGTGGGGGGAAGGTTGCTCCTTTGTCTTATCCAATCAGGTGCTGCCAGCAGCCTGAGAGAAGGCTATAAAAACTAACTAAGAGTAGGCCAAAGGCTTCTTACCTGGGGCAAGCTTGCAGGGAGTGTGTTAGGAAGAAACGAGCTGATAGTGACTGTTGCTCAAGGGAGGGGCAAAGTCAGGGAGCTCTTTTGGTTGGAGTGATTCTGAGAGATACTGAGAGTAAAGAAGAGGCATAAAAGCTTTTGACACTAATACACTTTCAATCTTTATGTACTTTGAGACTGTAATTCAAGAACTATACCTCAGCTTTTCAACACTGAAGTTAAATACTGTTGACCAATGTTTGCATGCTGAAATAATAAATTCCACAGTTATTTGTTTTCTCTTGAAGTGTAAGAGTGCTTCTTTGTAACCCCAATCTTTCACTAAGTAACCATGTGCGAGAACTCTGCCTTTTAAGAGAGGAAGAGATACATTTTGCTACATTCAGCAGATAGCTGGGAGAGAAAGCTTTCTGTTCATATTTTAAGAACATAAGAACATAAGAGAATATCTGCTGGATCAGGCCATAGCCATTCCAGTCCAGTGTCCCGTCACACATGGTGGCCCACCAAATGCTCAGGGGCATCTCAAGCAAAGACGACAAACTTTCAGGCTCTCAAATCACAGTAAATGGCCTTAGAAGCGTCCTCTCCCCCCATCCCCCGCCTGAAAGATGTACTTAGGCATTCATTCTAGTACCCATTGATACAACTGTCATCCATAAATTTGTCTAACCCTACCTTAAAGCCATCTAGACTAGTAGCTGTCACCACCTCTTCTGGCAGCAAATTCCATAAACTGATGACCCTCTGGGTGAAGAAATACTTCCCCTTGTCGGATCCAACTCTCCTACCCATCAGCTTCCTAGAGGGCCCCCTGGTTCTAGTGGTGTGTGATAGAGAAAAGAAATGTTCTCTATCCACCTTTTCTACACCGTGCATAATTTTGTATACTTCAATCAGGTCCCCTCTTAAACGCCATCTCTCCAGAATGAAGAGGCCTAGATGTTGCAGCCTGGGAGTTTCATAAGGGAGGTGCTCCTACTGCATCCCTGAAGGCCTCACCCTCAGTCCTGTTGCTCTCTATCTCCTTCTCCAGGTCCACCACCTTGGCTTCAAGGGAAGAGACACGTTCCCTGAGAGCTCAGAGTTCATTGCACCAAGCACAGACCCAGGACCTCTGCCTAGTGGGCAGGTAGTCATACATATGACACTCAGTGCAAAACACTGGGAAGCCCCCCCCCCCCGGGCTGACATTCTAGCTTCATTTTATTTAATACACTTGTTTTATTTTTGAAAAATTAACTTAAAAAGAAATATTTTTTCTTAGAGATAAATTTTTCCGAATTAATGCTTCATGTTATGATCTAGTATATTTATTTCACACGCCACTAGTCCCCTAAACTCTGTCCAAAAACCAGAGGACTTACCTCCCAAACGTACCACAGTGCAGCAGCAATTTTTCCAGATTATTTTATCAAATTCCCAGTTATTTTCTGTTTAGTCTCAGGGGAGAGCACCTTCCTCCACTGAGCTCATTCTCAAGCTTAGAAAGAGAAAGGGGGGTATGTGGACAAATTCTGACAACTCTAGGCCTAGGTATTTAGAATCAAGCAGATTCTGCAATGAGATACCTGAGGGCAGGTTACAGAGTTGGGCAGTAGGACATGACACCTATCATGCTCTTGGCTCAATCCTATGTGGAATGAGCGCAGAACCTTTGCTATCCCATGATAGCTCCTGAAACCCTCCTTATTGGATTGCACCAAGAGTCAGTGCAGAAACAGTCATTCTTTCCTTCTTTTTGATGTTACATTCCAACTGTAAAATTACCTTCTTGGAAACGCAAATGCACTTTTCTTCATTTTTAGATAGCAATTTTATTTCAAAAGCATTTTATAGGTGTGCAAATTTCAGAGTTGCAGCAATGATGCAAAATATGGTTGTGGCTGTTTTAACCAAATTTTGAGACCAGCTGCATGGATCCACATGTCCTGGAACCATGCTTTCCACATTTGGATGGATGCCCCAGGTCAACCACTGTGCTGGCCCCAAAACTCGCACAAGCCTCAGAGCCAGCCTCCAACATTTCCAACTGCCAGGAAACAAACTCCTGGTCTCAGAGCTCCGGGGACACCCATCTCAGCAGTGCACTTTAGTCCCACTAAACTGAAACACAGAGACATTTGCACGCCTCTGTGACCCAGTTTCTGTAGTTCTAGACCACCAGTAGACCTTTTAAAAATGTTTACCTGCGTTCCAGTCTACGCTCTGTGGTGGGAGCTCTATGGCTTCCAGTGCGTGGAAGAAAAAAGCCCTGAAGAAGAATCTAGGGTAGCACTCTACTGGATCACCAGTAACTGTAGAAAAACCCTATATTAGATTTAAGACCACTGCCAATTAAGGCCTACCTGGCCGAAGCTGGGGTGAAAATTCATTTGAGTCAAAAGAATGCAGATCTTTTTAGCCATTTCACCTGGGAGGGGAGGACTGAATAGTTTGTATGTCAGACAGTGTCAGACAAGTAGTTCTGGTATGACATTTCACTCTTAACATCTTCGCGTTGCAGTAAAACAAGACAACTGGTGAAATTATAGGAAAATAAATGCATAATCTCTTCCTCATTTAGCCATTTTTGTGCCTGCAGTATAGGAAAGTCATTAATGTTATGTCCTCCTATTGATGTTCTAAGCCTATAAGAGGATAACTAATGCTTTTCCTATACTCCTCCATGTGGCCAGTTAAATTAGACACATTATTTCTTTGCTGTTGGAGAACTCTGATCAATAGACACTTGGAAAGCTCTCTCCACAACTAGTAGAAACATTTCCTTGGTGTCAAAAGGGTTCTAGTTTGTGTTTGTACACTGCACCCTTTGTTAAATTTAACAAAAGAACAAATAAAAGAGCAAGAAATTATTTTGTCTATGAAATAAATAAACCTAGATAGAAGTTAATCTCACCAAACATTAACAGATTATCACTTTTGCAAACTGCCTTAATAAAAATAATAATGGTAACAATAAGAACAGTTATTGCTATTATTCACACAAAACTAATTAAAAATAGAACAGCCAATTATTGTGCATATATACTGTATACATATCAAAACAAACATATGTACTACATTGTTATTATTTTAATTCTGCTTTTATGCATTTTAATTATTCTAATGTGCCCTGAGATATTTACATTCTACCCTATGCCAGCTGTCTCAGAAATTTCATAATTAGTAAGTTTGATTTACCAAAAGATGTGGAATAGTTGTAATAAAAATATATCTATATATGAAAACAGATATATTTTTAATCATCAAAAGAAAGATCTGAAGTTCTTTTCTTGTTTGTTTCTGTTCTTTTTTTGTTTATTCTTTTTTATTTCTTGGATTTTGTAATTTAGATTTTCCTGGGAAATATCTTAAATTCCTAATTTAAAAAGTCCAGGAGTAAGGGGCTATCAATAAATGAATCATTTTGTCATTGCATTTATAATGATTATTTATTAACAAAAGAGTATTAATTACAGATCATATAGCATACTGTATGATATGTATATTTTCAATATTCAATCTTTTCTGTTCAGGTACAAAGAAATAATCAGACTTAGGGTTTATGTTAGGGAAATTCCTACTATGTCCCTTGAATTCTTCACATACTTTTGTATAATATTCTGAAATTAAACGAAAAATGTGTATATCTCATATACCATGAAAACTATAATAGAATACTACCTAACTGATTTCGGCCTCTGCTGTAAACGTGTACTTACTGGCTCCATGCTTAATTTAGTCCAGAAAAATCTTCCTTCGGTAGATTATACAAATATTAGAATTAACATTATGATATTGTATTAAATACAGAAAAGGCACTGAAAAATGTATAAATGCTGATGGGCCTTTAAGCTGATGGGCCTTTAAGCTATGTAATTCATCTACTGGGGTTTATGCAAAATATTCTGTGCAAATCTGCAACTTGCAACATGGTGTGGAATAATCCCCTTGTTAAAAAGAGCTGGTTCAGGTTTAAGACTACAGCTGCGTTCACACCCAGTACAAAAAAGAACTTCTGTAGCAACTTAGAGATTGCTTGCAGGTGGGATTGATTATATACCAGCCTGTCCCTTCCCCCATCCTGAACTAGAAAAGGTGGATTAGGGATGGGATGAAAACATGTGGGCCACAATCTATTTTCTTTTAAGGTGCTTTTGATTTGAACCACATTGTTGCTACATATGAAAACAGCCAAAATGTCCTCCAATTCAAATTTGAATAGTGCTATTTCAAGTGCTGTTTTTGTTGTGCTACCACACCCCACCCTGAATGCCTTCAGAAAACACAAGATAGCATATCTTTATGAGCTTCTTCACCAAAGTCAATGAATTCATCAGCCCAGTTTTGTCATAATTACCAGACAGAGGCTGAGAAGAAAAAAACAGATGAGTAAAACACAGCCTTGCTCTTTGCATGGCTGCTTCCTAGGCCCATCTACACCTAAGCACAATTCCACACTGCCTGGTACACCAGAGCAGCAAGTGTATTAGGAGCCACATGCTGGTGTGGTCTAAAGGAGCCCTCTTGCAGGGCACACAGAAATGATGCTCCTAGGAAAGTTGCTAGCCTGGTGTACCAGTCAGTGATGAATCATTATTAAGTTTTAATCCAGCTTCAGTCCACTTTCAGAGTGAGAGAACATATCAGCAAAGCGACTAGTCATTTTCTGAGTTAGATACTACCATAAGAAAATAGTTTGTCACTTTCCTGATATTCTTTCTCATTCTGAAAATGAACTGGATTAAGCTGGATTAAAACCTAGGTGTAGATGGGCCTCCAGTTCTTCAAGATTCAGAAGTAATGTAAAAATCCAGAATTTCAAGCAATTATTACAAAAAGAAACAGCAACAATGCTAATACTCTATCCAGATATTGGTTACTTATTCTACTGGATATTTGGATATTTCACAATAGAGTATGGATATTCTGGAATATCCATGCTTTATTTCATAATATCCAGTATTGTGGAATAAGTAACCAATGTCCAGATACAGCCTTTAAGACTTCAGTCTTTGTAACTTGGGCTTAATATGGGTGATACTTTAAACTCTTTCTGAAATATTCCAAGTAAGTCCTTATTTTATTATAAATTTAATGTAGGTAACAGAATGGATCTTAATATTGCATGTTTAAGGTAGTCCCTTTGGATTTACAAACAGAAATTCCTCATACAATGCAGCCACTGGTTATTTCCATCCACCCCACAACCAAAACTAGCAAAGCCTTTCACTTCATCACTTTTATAAGTCAATATAATAGTTGCATCTCTATAACCATTGTTATAATACCTAATGTGCTGATGATCTTAAAAAGCCAAACAGCTTTGCTCTGAGGTAAGTGGAGAGCCCCTTCAACCTATCATTCTGGTCAGTGGCATGTAATGTAAAGCTCTTGTTGTGTTCCATTTATCACAGAAGTATTTTTTAATAGAACAAAATACATCAAATTTTTAGTGGTTACACTGAAGTAACAGAACAGTCCTGCCCTGTAAAACAGAGTTGGACCTCTCACTGACAACATGAACCAATCCCTGAAGAATTTCCTAACATGCCAGCTTTTGGTGTTCTTTATAAGGTATTGTTTTAACATTAGTTTTCATTGTGGGCCTCTTTGCTTTTACTTATACTGGAATGGCAGGATATAACTTAATGAACCCATGATTGGCAATCAGGATTTTAACACAAAAGCTGAAAAATCTGACCAACTGTAACAGTAATAATTGATTAGAGCCAGTCCAAAACTTCATTAATCAGAAATTTTAACCATTACAACTCTTATTTTTAAAACCTAGTTAAAGAAAGGCCATGGTTAGTCCTAAGAATGTTTAATAATATTTCACAACTGCACTTAAAAATGGTATTCATATTGATTCATAATCACTGGGACATCATTTAAAGGCAATTTTGTCTTTTTGTTTTGTTTTAAACATATAAATGGGTTCAAGCCCATTAAAGTATTTGCCATCAAAGACGCTTATATTTAAGAGCCTTTTCACATTTGGCAGCTAAGGGAACTCCTGAATGCAGCATCCACATTTTGCACAGCTGGTACTTCCCTACCTACCCCTCAGGAGTTTCCCAGAAGTGTCTAGATCAGTGATGGCCAACCTACTACACGTGTGTCACAGGTGACACGCCAAGCCCTTCTGGGTGACACACATGGTCACCCTGGCGCCTGGGCGTGTAGTGCTTGCTTGTTCTTGAAGTGTGCAAAATGCCAACTTTCACTGAAGATTTAGCAAACGAAATTCAGCAACAAGTCACTAATGTAAAGAATTATTTGTTTTTGCCCTTAATAAATACATATATCAAAAATGTAACTTTTTTTACTAGAGCTACAAATATCACAAAATTATGGATATTTCTAGAAGTGACACAGCACCTGAGTTACGCTAGGTTTTCTCGCAAACTTCGACACACCGAGCTAAAAAGGTTAGCCATCACTGGTCTAGATGTAGAGCAGATTTACAGCCAATGCCACCAGGCACAGCCTCCTTTGGACCTCTCCCTACCAGAAGAAGTTCAAAGGGAGACATGGGATGGGCAATACAACTGCGGCTAGCACAGTTCCTGGAATCAATGCTGCTTGCAGCAATTCACAACTCATCAGCGCTTAGAGCAGTGCTGGTGTGGTTCAGAAGAGAGCCATGTCCTTAAATGCGGATACTGGAACTCTCCCCTGTATTCATTTTCTGGGAAAGTTTTCCCCAGGAAGCAAACAATGCAAAAGGCCCTCAGTTTCCATCAGAGTTAGGTTGTCACTCAACATGACTTTCAAGTGCCTGAGAATATCCATAAGGTACTGCCAATTTTCTTATGTATTTAAACAAAATCACACAATTAATAAAGGAGAACTGATATAAATTTTATTTAAGTAGTCATCAATCTATTAGAAAGCCTCACCAGTATTTAGAATATTATTTACTTTTCAACCAAGTTAATTTTAGGCACTTTGAAAGTATGCAAAAGCACTGAAACATCCTTTATAAAAAGATTACGTAGCTTCAGGCTATCTTATGAAAATAATATAAAAAGAGCTTCAGAATGAAATACATCTTTCTATTCCACCATCAGTAGTTCATTGTCACAAATGCAATATACACCACCCTCAATATGGCTGTTAGTTCATGTTAATAAGGATTAATAAGGATCATTCAATGTATTTTTCTAGCAAATCACCCTACTTTTGAGTTTCTGCTCTCAAATGCTCTTTGGCTTTTATTTATGTATTATATGAGTTTCTTCTCTCAGATGGTTTTTTTCTAACATAGCATCTCATTTTCTTTCAAGAAATTATTTCCATATTCTACTATCTAGCAGAATTTTGAGAAACAGTTCTGTTCCAAGCATAGCATTTCATCTGACATAATATATCCCATTCAAAAGGCTTCTCCCCTACTTTAATCTTTGGCAAGCTATAGCCACAAACTTTAAGAACTACATTTGCTATTGTGAGCAAGGCTGACTAAAATCCATCAACATTGTCACACTAGTCATAGATGACAGTGCACTCTGCCCCCTCCAACCTGTAATGCTTCTCCTGTTACTAAATTTCTTCTGATAGCACAATAGAATTTTCAATTACTGAAAGATGCTTTCCACCAAAACACCACGATGGGGAAATATTGTGTTTCTCTGTACTAACCTGCAGGAGAAAACAGTTAGAAACCATGACGTAAGAAGTTTGGAGAGTTTTATTCAAAGGATTCCATGCACTCTAGACTACGACCTATAGATATCATGGCATAAAAGGGCTGGCATATGATCCACCATGCTGCAACACAGAGATCTGCAGAATGTGGAAACTATAAAAATGGCAATGGCACCTCATGAATTTGGCAGTGTGGGGAGGAGCAGCACACTAGTTGGAAAACTCCAGTTCTACATGGAAAGAAAGGGGAAATTTCATTCATTGGTTTCCTAGTTTACAGACATGAATTCCTCCAAAATATCAAAATGGGATGCATATGAACACTCATCACATCTAAAATAATGATGCTAGGAAGTAGCTCAAATTACCAGTTTAGACCATGGTACAACGCCTTGACACCTTGGGCACACACTGAAGGCACTAGTGAACAGGGTGCTATAAATGAATGTTCTTATATACAGAAACACAACAATATAACACAACACGACATGTGTCGGCTTTGATATTTCATAACATATCGGGATCTTCCCGAAATCCTAAGATGGTGTTATGTACCGGCAGATAATGTGAGCAGAACCAAGCAGGGTGGCCTTTTGTAACTGACAGATGGTGATATTAAACTGTTTTAAGTGCCATCCAAGGTCTTTTGGAATGGCGTCCAGCGTGCTGGTCACCCCTGGGACCTCTACTTCTGGCTTGTGCCGGAGTCTTTGAACTTCGATCTTTAAGTCCTTGTATTTCATAATTTTTGCTTTTTGTTTCAGGTCAATCTAGCTGTCTCCTGGTATAGCGAAATCAACAAGCCACACCCTCTTATTTTCAACAGTGGTGATGTCAGGGGTGTTATATTCCAAAACATATTATTATTACTACTACTATTACTACCCATCAATGCATATTCACTGTACACACTCAACACAGAGGAAGAGCTCATCATCCACTTGGACACCACTTTGATCCCCGCCATGTCACTTTTACAAGCCTCCAAGTAGTAAGAAGAGCTCTTCCAGCCACTTTTGCACTGTCTTGTGAAGGTGGACTGCCAGTGCCACTGGAGTTGGCTTTTGCAGAAAAGGAATGGACCACTGCCCATCTTTGACAGCCTCAAACATCTTCCGATTCTGAAGCAGGAAACCCTGGATCCATCTGGAGGGCAGGGAAACCCTCTGCCCTGCCTATCAAACGTCAGCTACTACTGTGTTCTTGAGACTCTACTTTAAAAATACTGACAGTCTAATTGCGTGGGGAAAGGGGATGGAGCAAAATCAGCTGTGATTCCAGCTGCATCTGGACGCCAATTAATTATTCAATTATACTTTGATATTCTGGGATAAAGCATGGAGATTTTGGAATATCTAGGCCTTATTTTGGACTATCCAAATGTGGCAGAATAAGTAACCCCCTCACCGCCATTTACTTGAGCAGGCAAAACATTCATATTAAAAAGAAGCAAATGTTTTTTCTTTAAGGTGAAGGGGGAACGTGAGCCAGTTTGGTCTTCTGGTTAGAGTGCTGGATTCATTATCTTGTGGTCACCAGGTTTGATTCCACACTCCTCCATGAAGCCAGCTGCGTGACCTTGGGCTACTCACAGCTCTCTTTCTGAACTCTCACAACCGCTACCGCACAGGGCATCTGTTGTCGGGAGAAGAACAAAAAGCTTTGGCAGCTGTTTAAATCCCCTTAAACAGGTGAGAAAAACAGGGTATAAAAGCCAACTCTCTGTCGTCGTCTTCAAACACCCTTTCCTTCCTGAACAGATTTCATCATTTTACAGCATTGTGGTCTTAGCAATACAGAGCCAACACTGGCCAGAGGGAAGCAGAATAATAATTTCATACTTAAGATTTTTAAATCCAAGTTTCATGGTAAGGATCACAGTGTGTCATATTTAGGAAACATTTGCCTCTTTTTTCTATAAGCACAGGATCTTTTGCAGGCTTCATGCTTAGTATGAGATATAATTAAAGAGTTTATCCTCAGTATTTTTGTCCAGTAATTTTGCTCTGTCAAATTTGCTCTGTATGGTGGCATAGTCTTAAACAATGCTGATGTTTCTCATTGGAAAGGAATTGCTTTATACAGCAAG
The DNA here is from genome assembly GCA_023333525.1 of Aspidoscelis tigris stejnegeri. NCBI lineage: Eukaryota > Metazoa > Chordata > Lepidosauria > Squamata > Teiidae > Aspidoscelis > Aspidoscelis tigris. Next base: position 79,149,675 of record JALMGA010000002.1, on the reverse strand, counting down.
ATGCCATTCAAAATTGCCTTCCTCCACATTGTATAATGAAACACTTTAGTCAAAAATTGGCTTGTGGAAAAGAAATGTGTTAGGCTACCACTCTAACCTCACTTTCCTGGAAATAAGTACTAGTGACAACCTAGACATCTATGTCTGAGCAGTTACACTGAGGGTTGAATTATACATTTCCTATGAACTATGACAAATAATGATGAATGCTCATTATTTATTCCAGTAAATGGATTAAGAGGTAGGCTATGCAATATACATTATCCAATATATTATTGGGGGAAGCCTAAATTTTTTTTAAATGGCCTTATAAAACAAATCTATGTTTTTGCATTTCTACTTCCTAATTTTAGACTCGTGAGGTAAATTAACAGCCTAGTATCACAATGCTGCGTCCTACAAATGATGCTAATAAGACAATGACAGAAAATTAGTTTTCATTTGCATTCTGGCCCAAGGTGTGTCTCCTGGAAAATTACTCAAAATCATTCATATTTCAAGCAGAGCCATGCAATACACCTTTAAATCAACAGACTAAGCACTGATTTTTGTCTATGTTTATTTTGTAAACCTAGAGATGCAATATAATCCTTTTTAACAGTGAATTTTTTAAATGAACAACAAAAAGCATGGATCTTTAAGAGAATTACAAAGAAAATGCACCAATCTTTTTTCTATTTATTATGCATATAGCCTGATATTTTAGCAAGACACATATGAACAAGGGAAGAAATAAAGTTCTTCACAAATTCATGAATTAAAACATTTGTTCTGGTTAATCAAAGCTAACTTTAAAAACACAATACCCGGAGAAAGATGGAAGAAAGAAAACTTATATTGCACATTACTCATCAAATACTCTAATGACTAAATGAAGTGCCACAATGATGCATTAAATCAATTTATAGATTTTAATTGAGTCATCTCAGTCTGATTTTCCATTTAGGCTTTATGAAAACTTTTAAAGATCTAACATATTATAAAACCTGTTTCAAGGATTAATTCAATATGCTAATTCAATATAATTTTATACCTAATGCGTGCTCTTGTTCTTTTCCTTTCAATTATGGATTCTTTAAAATAACTGAAGTTAAATGAGCAAACCTTGAAAAAAATCTTATACTGACTGTAGAATGGGAACAAGTTTAAATACAGCGCAGTCTTGAGGTTGCCAATAGCATCAGTGCCATTTACAAATGTCCTGCAACTACATGTTCCAAACTATTGGTGCCCAGAAAGAGCTTAAGTAAAAATAAAATAAATTACTTGTGTCTGCTTTTAGCAGGCATCATTTTGCCAGCAGCAAAACAATAACTTCTTAGCTCGAAAAGCAAAGTTGAGAATGGATAACTGAATTCATATGACTGAGCATCTTTCTGATTAGAACATGCCTCTACCAGTCAGGGTTACCAAGGACTGAGGGGGGTGCTTGTTGCACTGAGTTTAATATGGATTGGTGTGAAGCTTGATAGGGTACGACTAGCAAATGGGACATTTTCATGCGTGGCATATCTGGTGCTGATTTGCATCTTCGAAAGAGGGAAATCTGCTACATCCAAATATCAGTTAAGTTTGGCAGAGCCAGGATTTGCTAAAAATAATTATGATGTCAAAAGAAGTCTGTGCTGATTATCAGTTCACTTACCAAATACTATTTCAATAAGTCGTGTGCTCATATGGACTCGTTTAATTAACAGGTTCAAATTAGGGGGGGGGGGGACACCCCACAGTTGCACACCAGAATGCAAATTACTCCTTAAGTATTTTTAACAGATAAAATATCACTGAATGAAACATTTCTTGTATAGCATTATGCTATAATTTTATTGATGTGGTATTTTTATTATTGTTTTATTTTGCACACTGCTGCAAAATAAATTTCAGTGAAACAGAAATACCATAATGAAATGAATTTCCATAGTACTGAGAATTCTCTACAGGATTTTTCTCTCACACACATACACAAATACACACCATTCTCAGGATCAGAAGGAAAAGAACAATCTGTATTTTAACTATTATTTCTTATATATGTTTCTTAAAAACTTCTAACTTAATTAAATCAATAGTCAAGACATAATAACTCACTTTGGGTTTGGGGATTTGATTTGCTCAGTCTGACTTCCATTATGAGAACTTAGAAGTCTCTTCCCTTTGGCAAGGACCCTAGATTTGCTTACTTAATAGTCGGCATTTAAAGCCCTCTGTATACTAACTTCACCATTATGGTTTTACTGATGCTGGGAAATGTAGTCCGTGGCGCACACATGCGCAATCGACACCACCCTGCCAGTCCCAGAATCAGGCCGGCAGCGACGAGCGCGGGACCCTTGATGGGGTGGGGGTGGGGGTGGGGGTAAGACTCGCCTTCCTATGGCCAGAGAAGGGCCAATCACCCCTTCTCTTGTTGTGGGGAAGGCAGGGAAGCCAGCCGCCGGACTCGGCCACCTGTTAGAGAGGCAAAGCATGTGCTCTGCCTCTGTGACAGCTGGGCATGCGCCGACAGGGCCAGTTTGGGATGGGTGCTGGTGCGTCCGCACAGCACCCACCCCAATCTGTTTCCCCATCTGGCCCTGCCGCCACCACCCTGCACATATGCAGACATGCAGGGCCTCGGGGAATCTGACCCGTTCTGCTGGAAGATTCCTTGGGGAATCTTAAACCGTTCTGCCGGAAAACGGATCTCATAGATCCGTTTTCAGCAGCACGTGCGGAAAGGCCCTTCCAGGTCTGTATCTGGTTTGCAGCCAGAGTCTCAGCCAGGGAATCTGGCCTCTATGAGTGGCCTTCCACCCGTAGAGAGCTTCTGAATGACAAAGAGGGTAAATCAGAGCTTTGACCATTTTGCCTTAGCTTTGGTCCCCATGCCTGGCCACAAAAGGGGGATGGTGGATGATATATAAGTATGAAGGGATTAATATTCCCCTTGTTCCCTCCAAATGGACAAAATGTGACCACATGTCAGCAGAACTTCCGTCCCTGTTCTAAATCAAAATATTCTATCTTAGGTTTCTGAATGTCTAATAAAAATGATTAAGTGTATCCATTCAAACATACAGAGTTAAGTTTTGTTAACAATTTGGAGCAGAAGAAAACTATAGAAAAGGAATGTTTTACTTGATTAACTGGTTATTTTTTACAGGACTTCATCAACTGTTACCAAAACATGTACTAAAGCATTAACATTTTGAATAGCATTCGACTGAGTGTCTGTGTTTCCATTACATATGCACTATAGATAGCAAACTTCTCAAATAATAACACTGATGCAAAAGATTTTCATAAGCCTTCTTTTAGTAGATAATATTCATTTTGCAATATCTTCCAGCTTTGTATATTCAAAAGCTATTTTTGTTCTTCACTTCTACATCCAGTCCATTTAAAAAGCTAATTTTGCCTAAGAGTAATACCTCAGCTCCACCTCCTGGAGAAAATGTGCAATTTTGCCTCAGGCAAGGTGGCAAATAGAGGAAGAAGAAATGCATAATCTTCAGTGTTGAAAAAAGACAAAATGGTTTCAGAGCTAATCAAGTATCTGATTTCCCTCTGTGCTAAATTCAATTATGTCAGTCTTCCTAAATCATTTTGTGATATTTAGCAAAACTCTCTGTCACCATTAATATGCTCACAAGGACTAGTACATTCCATTCATTTCTGGGAACACAATATTTGCTGAGACCCATTAATAACCCCCATAGGATTTATGTACAAGATAAATTCAATTCAATTTCCTTTTTCAATTAATGACCAATTATCTGAGCCAAGCCTGACTGAAAATATTACTAAAATATCATTAATCTAACAAAAATTAACTTTACCATTTTTGTAATAATGAGAACATAAGTTTAAGGTAAAATAAGTTCTTTATTTAATAACCTTATTCTATATTATAGCCGAATCACTATTCTCTTGTTAAAAGGTCACAGTAGTTCCAGCCATCAGTGTTTATTATGGTGGGAAATTTTATATTTAAGCTTACAGATCTTCAGCATTTGTTGCAAACATGTTCATCTTATTTCTGTAAGATTCTTTGACTGCTGTAACTTGTTTTCATGATCTTCACCCTATCTGCCTCATAATTAAGCAATGCTAATTAACCAACACTACCAGTTGCAGTATCACAAATAACACATGAGTTCATAAAATGCAGGTGATCAGTGCTACTTAGAGAAATGGCAGAAGGTCATGTATCACGAAGTCACAGAAGCAGAAGGGTTTTACTAACACCAATTGTCAGAAAAAATTGCTCATGTCCCCACTCATCTGTCATTATTAACTAATGTAATGCCTTATTTTACTAAGTGCAAAATCATGAAAAACATAGAATAGGTCTCATATTTAACATATAGTATTTCTCATCAATTTAAACAGAACATGAGCTGGATCAGTCCAGAAGGTAGGCAGCATGGTACCCTCAAGAAGTGGGACTCTCAGTAGCCATCAGCACAAACCAGGAGGGCAAATCATCATGGATCACAGAAGCTAAAACCCGGAAACATTAGAAGTATAGTACTCAAGCCACGTTTCACCACTGTCACGCTTTCCAAAGTACAGAACTCGCAAGAACGATATGTGGGCAAAATCTCTTTACTCCTGAGTAGCTGGTACTGAAGTATGAACTATGAATCTGGAGATTGCCCTACTGCAACTATCACTAAGAATCCATCCACACACAGTTTTTAAAAGTGGTCGAAAAGCAGGTTAGAAGTGGAAACACCTGTGCTACTGCTTTAATCTACGTTAAAGTCCAGAAAACTCACTTCCAAATGCACTTCTCTGTCCTTTAATGTGGATCAGAGGTGGAATGGGAACACTGCCATCTCCAAGTTACCTTTGAGCTGCTATTTTTAATGCAGGCAGGACCAGTAATTGACATACTCACCATCTGTTTTTCCCAAAGTCCATTTAACATTAAATCCATGAACAGCACTCCTTGAATTGTAATCAAAGCTCAGTTGAGATCAGTGACCAGAGAAAGAATTTTGTTAATAATTTTTAATTTTGTCAGCACATTCTAATGTTAGATCAGTGAAAAGACAGACAGACTGACTGACTGAGTGTCCAGACAAGATGTGTACTTTGCAGGGGGCTGCAGGGAAGTTGCCTAACAGCTATACAGGTTCTGGAAAGCGCCACAGCCCCTCTGAAGTGTTCATCTCAGCATGAGCTGCACAGCCTCCCTTCCCTTTTCATTTTCCTGGGTGTTTGAGCAAAATCTCTCAAGAGTTCACCTCCACCAGGAAACAGTAGACCTCTCAGAGAGGGAGGGGCTGATGCCTAAACCATTTTAGCACTTGGCCCCCAGTGACAGGAGGTGAAGTATGAATTCTGACCACATGGGGGATGCTCTGGCATGCATGGGCACATTTCTAGGAAAGCAACAGCTCTGTGAAGTGCAGATGCACAGTGCAACAGTATCTCTCGTGTCTACTAAAGGCTCAGTGTTGCAGCAGTCTATCTAGAGTACTGCTGCTCAAATAGGCCTCCCAGATGTTCCTATACAACTCCCAGCATTCCGTGCTAGAGTAGGGCTGGCATGAAATGTGGGAATCTATAAAGAACCACATTTTGACAACCACTGCACTTTGTTCCATGCAGATGCAGTATTCCATAGGTGGCACAACTTTCCAATGGACTGCAATGCAATCAAGAAGCTCCTCTGCCTGTTAGGGCAGGTCAGAGGATCTACCACTGCCAGAGGAAAACAACAAAAATATCCTGAAATTACTTATACAAGCGATTTACACATTGTGTGTTCTTCAGTGGTACTGCTGCCCTCTAACATCCCAGAGTGGTGAAGGACTATCTAGGTCAGTGATGGCCAACCTTTTGAGCTTGGTGTGTCAAAATTCACAAGAAAACCTAGCTTAACTCAGGTGCTGTGTCACACCTAGAAATATCCATAATTTTGTGATATTTGTAGCTCTAGTAAAAAAGATATATTTTTGATATATGTATTTTATTAAAAGCAAAAACAAATAATTCTTTACATTAGTGACTTTTGTTGCTGAATCTTCAGTTGAAAGTTGGTATTTCGTGCACTTCAAGAACAAGCAAGCACGACACGCCCAGGTGCCAGGGTGACCATGTGTGTCACCCAAAAGGGCTTGGTGTGTCACCTGTGACACGCGTGTCATAGGTTGGCCATCACCGATCTAGGTAGAACCATTAGGGCCCAGTTGGCCCCGCCATTTTGTTTCTTTTGCTATCCCTGGTAAGTAGTTGCAGTGGCTTTATAGAAGTTACAAAGTAGCTAATAATTGCACCTTTCTGATGGCTGTGACTGCATGTTTTCTGAATAGGAATATAATTTGAAATTCCAGATTTCCTGGTATCACTTCAATATGATCTGCCAATGAGGCTTTCTTTGCGATCCCATCACCTGCAGTAGTTAGTGGGATAGGAACACATGGGAGGGCATTTTTGGTTGTAGCTTCCCAGTTATAGCCTCCCACAAAGGTCCATTAAGCATCCTCATCGCATGTGTTCAGAAAACAAGTGAAGATGCACCTCCTTACCTTGGCCTTTGGTACAGAGAAAAACATCAGTCACTCATCCAAACGCTGTTTTATGTATATATATTTATTGTCAGCCACCCAGAGAACATGTGGTTATTGGTCTGCAGTAGGAATTTAGTAAATAAATTAACCAACTCCAAGGGTGCCTCCAGACAGGGATGGGAGCAGCGGAGCATTCAACTTCCCCTCCCGCATTTAAAAGCTGGTTTATCAGCATCTTTTTAATGTAAACCTACAATGGAATGCTTTGCCACCACTGCTGTTGATGGAGCTTCCCGTCTGGCAGACAGGAAGCCACTCAGCGGGGACGCCAAAGCTTGCAGTATCCTAATCTAGTGGGCCAAAAGCCCCTGTGCAGCAATGCTGGAGCTGCTGCACAGTTTCAACTGTGTTCGGAGGGAGGCACTCTAAGCGGAAACATACACAAAACTGAAAGAGATAATGAATTCAGGTTTTGAACCACTTGGTATCACAAGGTGCTGCCCACTTTGCTTCTAATCCATCTCATCTTTGGAGCTAGCCTGGAAGCTTTATACAGAATGCAGCATCGAGGCTACTGATAGGAACCCAGAGAAGAGAATATTTAACAGAGGACTCCCTCTGTTATGCTTCTGGGATCACTGAAACTGCTAGTATTGTCTTAGAAAACCTTACACAGCTCGAAGCCACAATCTTTTGCTGAGCATATGCTGCAGTCAGCATCCATCCTGTCCTGTCTCCAGACAGCAAGGTCCGGAAGCAAACACACACACGCACGCACGCACGCGCGCACACACACACACACAGGCTTAGTAGCAGCAAGAAACACTACCAAGGTACAGTTCCTTGGGGGCTTAAGAGTTAACGTGTTGTCAAAGAATTCCAGGGTCAAAGACATAGAGAGGCAGAAGGGTCAGTCATTAATCACAAAACAAGGTCACGGATTCCAAGAGCTATATACAACTCTGGCCCGAATGTGAGGTTTTAAATAGAGGAAGCAGGGTAATGCCTCTTTCATGTCTGATTTGTGCAGCTGTGAGCACTCTTGTCTCAACTTCTTTGGGGAAGGGCGTCACCCGGCTTCTTTCTCTGACTCTGAGCTGCTGTCAGTTTGAGCTATAGACTTAGCGTTCTCACTTGATGCTTGTGTCAGGCATTCCTCATCGTGCCTGGCTGGGCAGCCTTCCTCAGCTTGGCTGGGCACTGCAACTGCTCCTTCATCGTCGGATGAAGGGGGGCCTGACAAGAGGAGGCCTGACACATCCTCTCTAAGCTCACTCCCAGCTAAGATTAAAACCTTTCTGAGGCTTCCAGCAGTGGGTCTTCTGTTCTTGACTCTCTGCCAAGAGATGCCAGATTTTAGAGGCCAGGTGAAGAACCAGGTATTCTCCAAGATATACATAGTAGTGCAGCATAAGATCATGGCTGCTGGTGGTGTACCTAAATACTTTGGGCCTTTAATTGGTCACCAATCAGTCCCCATCAGCAAAAGCAGCAACAGTAACAATCACCACCACAGCTATAATACATTAGTTTTATTTGTTGTGACCTGTTCTGATGTTCTGAGACAACTGGGAAATGGCAAGACATGAATGCCAGACAGTTCATCCAATCCATCCAACAGAAAAAAAATATGTTAAAATACTGTTCCACTTGACAGAAAATCACATGGTTTCTCCCTTTATTGCAGAGGGAGTGAAAGCCAGTGTGCTGTCATTTATCGATTTGTTCTGTGAAGGAAATTTCAGTGTCCTAGGAGTTGCACAAAATCAGAAGTTGTCAGGGATTATCAAATAAGGAACAAGGAGTCAGACAGCAGTAGCAGGGCAAACAAGGGTAAGGTTTAGTATTTACTACACAATAGTAAGGATAAAGAAATGTGTCTCAATGAAGGGCCTTGAAATGAGAAGTTTGTTGCTAAAACAGTGATGCCACCTTGTTTCAGATAGACAAATGTTAGTAAAACAGCTAGAATAAATTAATAGCATCTAGAAAAAGAAATGAGTAAAACCTGAAAAAGTGAAGAATTTAAAATGCATTAAAAGCTGACAATGATTCTGCCTTAAAAATCTAGCTTTTGCAGTATTTTCTGTTGGGAATCTCATTAGGCTAATTACTGCCTTTTTAATTAACTTAGCTCATTGTAACCTAGCTCAATATAGTGCCCTCTCAATCAATGCTGATTGAGAGGGCACTATATTGAAGGTGCCTCCTGACGTCATCGTCCCTGTGCAGCGCCTTCAGCATCCCTATGCAGAGGCTTCCAGTCTGCCACAATGGCGGATCAGAAGCTTTGGTGTCCCTGTAGAACAGCTTCCTGTCCACCGGATGGGAAGCTCCATCACCCACAGTGAGGCAGAGCACTGAAAGATTAAGTGCACATTAAAAAAAGGTTGATAAATCTTTTCATCAGAGCCTCTTTTAAAGCTCTCTGTGTGGGTAGAATATTGCAGGTGATGGAAGCAGCAAAGAGACTTCGTTGCTTCTGTCCCTCTCTGGAAGCACCCCATATTCCCTATATTCTGTATATACTATATATTCAGTATATTCATGGCAACGTGTGGTTTTACATTTAAAAATTGGATACAGGTAGGGTTTGGACTCCACACATACTTTGTTCTATCTAATCTAAAAAGTTGTATCCAGATGTTACTTACTTATTCTGCTATAGCTGGATATTCTGGATATAATATCTGTGCTTTATCCCAGAATATCCAAATATAGTGGAATAAGTAAGCAACATTTGGATGCAGCCCAATTTTAAATGCAGAGGTTCCTGTTCAGGACATCTCAAACATATTTTGGATGGTGGGAAAATTGTAAGTACAACTGTTGCAAGCTTATTTACACATTTTTATTACCCTTCTTACCATCTGGTAGCACTTACAGTAAGCTTACATAATTAGTGCCACAAAACTGTAATAATTACACATAAATCATATAATTAAAAAATTAAGCTGAGGGAACACTTCAGAAGAAAATGGCATGGTAGAAGTATACAGAGTGGGCGGCTGTTTCAGATCAAAGGCAGATCATTTAAAAAGAACGGGGTCCCTACAGAGAAACTCTTCTGACCCACATCCACCTCTAAAATCCCTCATACAGATGGAAATGGCAACCAGTTGCCTCTGGAAGACTTCAAAGCGCAAGGTGTGCTAGGTGAGATGGTGTTTCAAACATCCAGATCCAAAGACATTTAAATTTTCTTTCTTTCTTTGCATTCCTTGATTATAATTTAGAAAACTGTACTCTAAATAAACCTGGCTGTAGTGGTGTAAAATTGTAGGACTCTCAGGTTACATCTGCATACAGTCAGGGTCTACACAGCACATTCATGGCAAGTTCCTTCTCTTAAGTTGGAGGGGAAAATATGTTACAGAAACTGCCACAGTAAAATAAAAGTTGCTCAAAACCAGGTTAGAAGTGGGTCTACAGTACACTGGACCAGATCACCGGCTCAAGGGAAACCCTGTAATGCTTCACCTGTGCTACAGGTTGGTGTACCAGGAGACCATAGAGAGAGAGAAAGGAGAGAGAGAGAGGTAGACCAATTTGTCTGCAGAGGACAAGATTTTGGAACAGGCTGCATCACACAAAGAGCCTACTCCAACTGCAGACTGCTTGCAAGTACTCTATAAACAGCATTCTAGCTGGTATATCAGACCAGTGTCCCACCTATGGAAGGTATGTAGACCATATACCATTATACCACATCTGGTGCCATAATGATGGCCACCTAAAAACAATGTCAACCCTTACTTCGGAGGCCAGGAATTTTCATTCCTGGCATTTGAAGACTGACTGGGCTATGTCGTCCATAATGCAGACGGCCCTTAGATCATACTGGTGGTATCTCTATCCACTGTGGGCCATGTTACCTGACGCATGCCAGTGTGATGTGGGAAAGCGCACGTTATTCAGGAAAGCCACAGAGTCCACATATTGGTGCCTTAACCCACATTAGAGGCCAGAAAATGCACTTCTAAGAGATGAAATGGGAGTACTAACTATACTTGAGCTGCAGTTTTTACATTTGTTCAGATGCAATCTTTGTTACCATTCTGATGTTTTTGGAAACACACAACTAGTGTCAGCCTGATAGACAGCATGTGCATGCACAAGATGGACAGCACTTACACACACCCCATAATACACAAGAACTCAAGATAAAAGAGCATTTACTTACACTCCGTTAACACCCAGTAACCCAAAAGACTTCTCAGTTTAAAGTTCATTTCAAGTCCCATAAGTAAACATGAATCAGAGCTACAGACTAATGATTACGTGTAAGGCTCTGATTTACTGAGAATCCAAGTACCTCAGTATACATCATACTAAATGCGCTGACATTTGCAACCTAAACGTGATCTGTACCACCGGCTTTGCCAGCAACAGGCAATGAAACGGGACTGGAGAAAAGGTGGCCAGAGAAGGGCCAAGGCTCCACCAGGAAACTTTACTTTGATCCTGCTGAACTATATTTCAATCCACAGTGGATCAAAAACACAGCAACAAAGGGAGGCATCCAAATAGAGCACCTCCTTTCCCCAGCAACCTTGATGAAGTCACTCCATGAAGCACTGCTGTTCTGACGAATAATGTTAAGTGAACTTGAACAGACGATGAAATCGCAAATGCAAACTTACAGTAAACTGTTCCTGTGATTTGAAGTTCTCATCCAGGTAAACCCGGGCCCTGTTGTAGTCCTTCATTGCATCACTTGATAATAACTCTCTAGAAAAAACAAACAACAAGAAAAAAAATATATAAAAATTTTAAAAATGTATGCAGGCAAAGGTCTCCTGTAGCATTCTCTGTGTTTTGTTTCCCTGGAACTTGGAGAACATCACAAAAGCTGGATTTTGGAAGGAGAACATAGTATTGCTTCTCATCTAGTGATAGCATCAAAGGGGAAAGAAATTACTGGGCGCAATTAAAATTTGTGCATTTTGTTTTAGGAGGAAATGCTTTAAAACATGGATAGGAGAAAATCCACAGCTGGAGCTTTGTTTCAATAGCTTCTGTGTGGTGGGTTCAGAGAACATCTGGCAGGTACATGGGCACTAATTTAGTTATAAGGACATTAAATGTTGTCCTTGAATCTTAAGTCTCATTCAAATGAATTTTGCAAAAATTCAGTTTGCCACTGAACTGAACAATGTGCATTTGGCTCAACAAATAACCTGCTAATTAAACAAATGATTGTTCACATTCATTTTTGAACTTTTCAAAACCTTTTTTTGCACTGAAACAAAAGGACTTTTCAGTGCCAAAAATACAGCAAACATGAACTGTTCTGTCAAGAGTGGCAGAATGGGTCAGTCCAATCAAATTGCGGAAAAGGTTTTTGAAAATTTCAAAAATGAATTGAATTTTTCACATTCCTATGAGCTATCTCACAATTAGCTTTTGGCATTCTTCACCTTGTTTGCACAGAGTCATTTCTAAACCATCTAAATATATGTAAACATATTCTAAATCACCATGCTCAGTTTTCTAGCCACACAGAAGTTTTGACGCTCCCTTTTCTCAGTACTATAAAAGAAACAGACAAAAAGCCATCATGACAGAGTCTAATGGCCATGGCCAGTAGAGGGCACTGTTTCATTATTTTCTGAGCTAGAAGGCCCCACAAATTCTATTAGTTTACACAGAAAAAAATAAGAAAAAATGCAGAATTTTCTAGCATCACCTTAAATGTCTGATAAAACTTCAGGGCTCAGAGCAGTCAGCACAACACACTGGGAATCAACAAGGTTCCTCGAGGGACTGATAACATCCATTATTTAATTGAAAATTCACCTTCCTGTTAACTATTTTTTATTCTTTCTTTCCCTTCACATTAGAATATACAGTATTTATGATATCAAGTAAAACATTTATGTTCATCCTTGCATTGCCCTTTGGACAGCCCCGCTGAGCTGGTTCCTTTTTATGTTTTAATTTTATGTTTTTATATTTTAATGGTACAAGAAACATAATCTTTAAAAAGAACAGTTCCTGCCTGAGTTTTGAGGCAGAGTTGAAGTACATACTATACATGCTCAACTCTGCTTTGACAGCGGAGTTTTTTTCAAGATCACCTCCTCTAGTGCAGGCTGTTTAGCCTGAAATCTGATACATGCAGAGATGGGGGAAACTGGCAATTTGAATTGAGTGTCTTTCAGCAAACAAGAATTGCTAGGGATGGATGGTTTTTCTTCAGGAATGGCTCCTAACAAAATGATCTCTAACAAAACTAGAACCCACATGTACCTGCACTGGAGAAGGGAGCTAAGCCTAAAAGGGAAGAAATTTATGAACCCTGCATTAAGGCATTCACACAGAGCACAGATGGGTCAAATATCCCTTGTGAGTCCTCCCTATGCAAGCTTTGAATCTCCTATTCAGCAGACTTTGGAATCAATGGGTGCTTCCGCACTTACTGCTGGAAATCCAGATCTACTACATCCGGATTTACTAAATCTGGTTTAGAGTAGATCCGGATTTACTAACTCCGGTTTAAGGTAGATCCAGATTTATTAAATCCAATTTAAGGCAGATCCGTATCTAGTAGATCCGTATCTACCAACACCCCTTCCGTCCGCACACGTGTGGGAAGGACGGATTGTGAGGAACAGATTCTGCCTTCACTGTGCGGATGCAGTAGCACAGATTTCAAGGCGGCTGCCCCAGGAGCCGTGTGATTGGAGCCTTCAGCCGTCAGTCACTGCTCCTTTCCTGCCATGCGCGGACCAATCAGCGGCGTGTCTGAGATCCAGTGCCCGCCTGGCACCGAAGCCAGTTTTTTGTGCATGGAATCGCTACATTCAGACTTGCTGTCCCTCTGCCACTGTAGCTGGGCACCTGCCTGATGCAAAGCCCATGTGAGAGGGACTTCGTGACCGGACTGTGCTTCTCCTGCCTCACTCAAAATGACAGCTTCCTGCCGACACCTCACTCAACATGGTGACTTCCTGTCCCACCCCATGTGTTCTCTCTCCCGTCCATGTGTGGACGCGTCCTCCGTTAATGCAGATTTAGAGCAAAAACACCCATTAAGACTACCTTCAATGTGGTCTTCCTGGAAACCCCATTAAGTACCCATTAGAGACAGATAAATGTGGAAGCAGTTTTCCGGAAGTGTCCTTAATGGGTGCTGCTGTGCAGACGTGGTTTTCCCAAAGTGTTCTTAATGGGTGTCGCTGTGTGGACGCGGTTTTCCAGATGTGTGCTTAATGGGTGTTAAAGGGTCAATGCGGAAGCACCCAATGTCTCATGAATGAAAAACTTACATAAGCTTAAGAACATAAGAGGAACCCTGCTGGATCAGGCCACAGCCCATCTAGTCCAGCATCTTGTTGCACATAGTGGCCCATGGATATCTCAAGCAGAGACAAGAGTAAACCTTTTCCTGCTCTCAAATCCCACCAATGGCCTGAGAAGCATCCTGCTTTTTTTTTTTTTTTTTTAAATATATTTTTTTATTACTTTTAAACTTACAATAAACCAACAACTCTTTATGATATACATTAACAAAAAATAATACATTCCCACTCACCCTCCCCCCACCCCCACTTATACATATATCCTCTTGGGATACATCTGGATCATATTTGCATAATTAATTGTAATTTCATTTTCCGGGCTTCTTCTATCCTGGTTTGTAGATATTCCTTAGTTGGGAACCATTTTCGTTTACAATTCCTCAGTCTATTAATATTTTCGCACTTTACCTTCAAATTGGTCAATTCTACAGCCATTGCTTCCATAATATAATAATATACTTTTCGCATTTCCCATTTCGTTTTATCTTTCCATCCTCCTGCCAACGTTATTTGTGCACACATGATTATGGTATGAATCACCTCCCTTACTTCTCTTGGTCTTATATCGTCTAGATCTCTATTCCAAATTGCCATCCTTTCTGTTATGACAATTTGAATCGAATATATATCATTTATCATAGTTTCAATCCTTCTCCAAAATCTCTGTATCTCAACACAGTCCCATATCATATGTTTAAAAGTCCCCCTGATATCACATCCATGCCAACATCTACCATCTATATTTTGCGAATTTCGAAAAATATGTGCTAATTGCATAGGTGTCCTATACCACTTATGTATTATCTTTCTTTTTGTCTCTTTCATTCTATTAAAATTACAATTGTTAATTCTAAATATCTCCTTTTTTACTTCTTCCCTATTTAAGATCATATCATCATTCCATAAACCTTGTAATTCTTCGTAAATTTCCCCTTTTACTGTTATTAACGTTCTATATATATCTCCTATTATTCCACTTTCTCTTTTCATAATTTTCCTAATTATTTTTTCGAAATCTGTATCCTCCCTTCTTATCGCCTGTTTTACTAATGTCCCATTTATAAACGTCCATATCCCCCTTGCCTGGAGCCATCTACCTCCTAACCAATTTTCAATTCTTCCTATGTCATAAGGTCTCTTATCTGATGTATATAATTGTTCAATGACCTGTAATCCCTGCTTATGTAATATTTCTAAGGCCCCTTTCACGCTATTTTCATCATTCTTATTAATTACCCATATGGGGGTTAATTTCCCTAGATCCCTAACTAATTTTCCTTTTACCTGTTTCCATATTTTCATTGATCCCTTTAATGGTTCTTCCCATTTCCTTTCATCTCTTAATGACCAATCCTTATATATGAATTCTTTATATTTCATATTATTCATCTCCTTTTCTATTCTTACCCAAATCTCATCTCTATATTGTAATTCTAGTACCCTCTGAATCTGAAAAGCCTTATGATATGTTTCTAAACTAGGTAATCCCCAACCTCCCTCCTCTTCCTTAGCATATAACCATTTATATCTTAATCTGGGCCTCTTCCCGTTTCCCATCCATTCTCTCAATTTTCTATCCCACATTTTCAACGTTCTGATCGGTATACTATATGGGATCGTTTGCATTACATAAAATATCTTTGGTATTATGAACATCTTTATAGCTCTTATCTTATCAATTCTGCTCAAACCTTTCTTATCCCACTTCCTCAATAGTTTTTCTATTCTTTTCCAGATTTTTTTATAATTTCCTTCTAGAATTTTCGCGGGGTTTTTATATATCCATACCCCTAGGTATTTCATCTTTTTAGTTCCCAATTTCATCCCCGTTAAACTTCTTATTTCTAATTGTTCTCTTGGATTTGTATTTAAAAACATAATTTCTGACTTTTGTACATTTACTGACAGCCCTGACTGATGTTTAAACTTTTCCAATATCTGCATTACATCCCTAATCATTTCCAAGGGTTCCCCAGTAATGATTATCGCATCATCTGCAAATAGATTTAGCTTAACTTCTTCTAAACCAATTTTATACCCCTTCCATTGTAACCTATCTCTTATTTCATTTGCTAACACTTCTATTGCTAATAAAAATAAACTCGGGCTCAAGGGGCACCCTTGTCTAGTCCCTCTTAGAATTTTTATCTTCTCTGTTTTATATCCATTCATTCTTATCCTTGCTATCATATTACTATATAGATTTTCTAACATATTACAAAATTTATTTCCTAAACCTATTTCTCTACATAATCTAACTAAATATATATGATTCAGGCTATCAAAAGCTTTAAAAAAATCTAGTTTTAAAAAAGCAACCTTTCGCTTACTACTATATGCATGCTTTATGACATTTATTACCGTTTTTATCGGATCTCCAATTTTTCTGTATTTCATAAACCCATACTGATCCCTGTGTATTAGCTTTCCCATTATATCTTCCAGTCTTTTTGCCATTATCTTGGTAAATATTTTATAATCTTGATTAATTAAACTTATTGGACGAAATGAGCCTACCAATTCCGGATTCTTTTGGGGTTTCAGAAGAGAAATTATCTCAGCTTCTCTCCATGTATTTGGCATTTCCCCCTCTTCCCATATCTTATTAAATAGAACTTCCATATGAGATACTAACTCCTCTCTAAATATTTTATAAAATTCTGCACTATATCCATCATTCCCAGGAGATTTTCGAGGTTTTAAACTTTGTATAATTTCATTAATTTCTCCCCTTGTAATCCTAGCATTTAATCTCCTTTGATCGTCCTGATCCAATTTTTTATTTATTTTTAATAACGAATTATCCACCTGCTCCGCTTTATATAAGTTTGTGTAGAATTCTTTCATTATATGTAATTTTCCCGGTTCATCCATCACTCTTTTCCCCCCCTTATCTATAAGGCATTTTATATAATTCTTTTCCTCTCTCTTTTTTAACATTCTAGCTAATCTCCGTATCGATCTTGCATTCCAGGTTTTTATTTCCCCTTTATAATACATCTGCTTCATCTCGAACTTCTTTTGCATCCAAATATCCAACTGTTTTTTGGACTCTTGTAATTTCCTGTAATCTCTTCTATTACGTGTTCTTATATAAACCCCTTGTTCCTGTTCTATTTGCCTTAATAATTGATCCCTTCTATGCCACCATTCTCTCTTCTTAGCAGCTTCCAAACTAATACATTTTCCTCGAACCGTGGCCTTCATGGCATCCCATACAACCTGTGACCTAGCTGTTCCATTATTATTTGAAAAATAATCTCTAATTTCCATTTTCAAAATATTATACTCTCTCTCTTGAGTTAATATCCACGGATTAAATCTCCATATCTTTTCTCTTTTCTTTACCCCCAGTTTAATTTTGACCTTTATTGGTGCATGGTCCGATATCCATATTGGTAGAGTTATAGCCTCAATCACTTGACATCTATTTGTAATCTTTGCTAAGCAATAATCTATAAGACTGTATGAAGCATATCTGGAGGAGTAGCATGTTTTCCTTCTACTTAAGTCTTCCCTCGAATTTAAATCTTCCAACCCAAATTGTCTGATATTTAGTTCCCTAGCTGTTTCCCTTCCTCCTTCTATACATTTAAAATTAAAATCTCCTGCCACATACACCTCACCTTCTGAATAATTTTCCACCTTTTGTAAAACAGCTTTTAAAAATCTTTTTTGATTTCTATTTGGAGCATATATATTAACAAAAGTAAACACATCATTGTTTATTTTCCCTTTTAGCATGATCCATCTTCCTTCCCTATCCATTTTTTTCCCCAACAGTTGGAAGTTCAAATCATCGCGAATTATAATTGCAACTCCTCGCGCCTGATTCGATCCCCTTGATTCATAAATATTTTTCCAACTTATCTCTGGTAATAATGGTCTTCCATTTCGTTGTTTGTGTGTTTCCTGTAGAAAAACAATTTGTGCCTTTTCTTTCCTAATTAACTGTTGAATCTTATATCTTTTTGTTTGATTCTGAAGCCCGTTTACATTCAAAGATAATATTATTAAGTCTTCCATTTCTTAATTTCCCCATGTTCATCCCTCATATCCCAAGAATTTCTATTTACCTTCCCAAAAACCGTCTCCCTTTCCCCCCCCCCTTTTTCCAGCCCCGACCGTGCACAGTTCATAAGTGCTTTAACATTAACATTATACACCATCTTTAGATCTTCCAGGCTGAAAAGAAAAGAAACAAAACTCACGGACTTTCCCTTTGCCTTCCCCCCTCCCTTCTATATATAAAACACTTATCCATTGTATAGCTTGTTATTTGCCGCCATCTTGAGGCTTTTACAGTTCATTTCGCTTTCCCTCGTCTGGTTATCGCCTTGAATTTTTTTGGATTTTCTTTTCTGAGTTCTTTAACTTGTTTCTCCAAATCTCTTAAGTAATGCAAATTTTGTGTTTCCATACTGTCAATTGATGATTGATTGGAGTCACTATCCGATTGACCTTTCTCTCTTGTTTTATGTGCTAATGGGGGCTCTCTTTGAACACCAGAAGTTCCCGGAACCTCTTCATTTGTTGCGGCTGAATCAAAAGTTTGCAAACCAAGATCCACAATCATTTGCATTCCCTCCTCTTTACTTGCCGCCGTGTATTTGCGAGCGTCTTTATATACAATTAATAATGCAGGAAACGCAAAATGATATTTTATTTGGTTTTTCTTTAATATCTCTATCGTTTCTCTTAACTCTCCCCTCTTCCGCAGCGTTCCCAGAGAAAGGTCTAGAAGTGGCCATACTTTGACGCCGTTAAAATTCAACTCTTTTCTTGCCTTCAACAGCAGAAATATTTGTTCCCTCTGTCTTTCCCTTGCAAAACGTATAATTATATCTTTTGGTTTTGCCGGGCCTCTTGAAATCCAATGCACTCTCTCTAAATCAGACACTTCAATTTGCACATTATTTTGTTTTAACCAGTCTACTATAATTTGCTCAAGATTCCCCTGTACAGAATTTGGGAAATTTCTGAGCCTCATGTTTTTACGTTTCTGTCTGTCTTCCAGATTACTAATTCGACTTGCTTGCTCTTTATTTTCCTGTAACAGCTTATCCAGAGTTTCTTTATTTGCTTTTATCTCCTCTTCCTGCTTTTTAAGTTGAATCAAATTACTGTCTCCCTGCTTATTTGCTTTTGCTAGCTGTTCCTTCACTGTTTTCATATCTTTAGAAAGGTCACTCACGGTTATGGAGATATTTTGAATTAGCTGAAACATTTGTTCCATTTTATTCGCTCCGGAAGCCTCTGTAACACCAGCCGCCATCTCATTCCCTCTTGAATACAGCCGCAGGGAGAAGTTTTTTCCTTTGTTCAGGCAAAGCAATCTCGATACTAATCCAGTCGCCGTTTTGACAGTGTATCGTTAATTACTTTACAACTTCTTTAATTCATTTTCTGCTTCCTTTCACAGTTGGAGGATCAGATTATTTCCCTTTCTTTTCATTTACTTAGGGAGGGGATCAAGCTAGCGTCTACCCAGCTCGACGCATGCGTGAAAGTGAGAAGCATCCTGCTTGTCCCCACAACCTGAAATATGTGTTCAGGTATGCACTTAAGAATCAGTTGGGGGGGGGGGCTGAGTATCTTCTTCTCATCTTTGATAAAGAGTTTCATATATGTCTAGTTTAAAAGGGTTGGGGGGGAATGGCATACCTTGCAAATCATTAATAGTACATTTGTGGCAACACAGTGAAACAACTAAAGGTGTCAAGCAAAGTTGCTCATTGGCTCCTTTTTTATTTAACTGTTATATGAATGCTATACTTCAGGCTCTGGATTCCCCTAGAAACTTCCTCCCTTCAATTCTAAACAACTGAGTGTTAAAAGGAGAAGCTCTGTATCAGTTACCAAAAATCTCAAGTCCCAGTATTTGGCTCTAGAAGTTGGTTTAATGAGGTGAAACCAGATAGAACAGTGTTTACCTGGAAACGTCTTTCCAGGCATTCATGTTCAGGAAAGTCCAAATAAATACCATTTTAGCTACTGTACACCATCACAATGCTAAAGGTGGACAGCTTGGCCCTTTCTGCACTTGGCCTTATTCTGGAATATATCTTGGGATATGAGTTTGTTGTCTGCATGTTATTGCAGGATATGGCAGGCCTTGCCTTGTGCTTGCCACAGCATGCAAAAGCATGCAGACAGCATGCCCCTAATCTGGGATATTTTCCAGAATAAGGCTCAGAGCAGAAAGGCCCCTTATTATTCCCACTCTAAAGATTTTCAAGGCAAGTATATAGGTATAGAGGCAGAATAAAAATATTACTGAAGTATTGGAACCAATCGAGAATATTCTTTTGAAAAGGACTACCTCATGGTACCCCAGCAACTCATATGAGGAGGGAAGTTGGATTACATTTGAATCCACAAGAGCACACGTGGCTACACTGAAATATTTTATAAAACTTAGTAATATCTCAGAGCCAGTATCTACTTAAACGTGCATTTACTTTTAATACTCTTAAGAATAACAGGTAGAACATGCTGTTAGAGATAACCCAACAATTAATTGCATTTCCTTCCCTGGATGAGTTAAAGAAGTAAGGATAACAACAAAATCTGCGAGTAGATAGATAATCAAAAAGGAAGGCAGGGTGCAGAAGGCAGGATGCTGATTTAATTAGAAACTCTAGATTTTCCACCTGGTTCCCCTCATATAAAAAGAAATGGGCCTGTTCATTATGTCTAGCTAATATTATTGACCTCCTTATCCACTGAGCCTTCATTACAGCCCCTTTTCAAAGAATTCCCACTGAGTCCTTCCTAAGCAGAAATTTCAAGGAACAAACGTTTCTGCTCTACTATCCTGCACAAGCTGATACAGCATGCTTCCTATGAAGGTGCTTCATATAAGACTCAATTAGAGAGAATAAATTTGGTTGTATTTTGCGTATTTTAAAGACTCTGTCCAAGACTGTATCAGTTTTCCTTTAGGTGATGCTTTTCGCTTTGTTACCTTCCAAGAAGGCTTATTTGCTTCAGCTGCTATTAACATAGGAAGGTTTTGAATTTAAATAATCTAAAAAATCTGATCTAAATATGTTTTGACAGTGTGGAATAAGTTTTACACTTTGTATTTTTTTTTCCCCTTTTTACTCTGGTATTTTACAATGTTATAATTTTTACGGTTCTTTTTTCTTCCCATATAATTTTTTATTTTTCAACAGCGTTTTCCAATCATTTCAACAATAGTATTCCCCACTTTCCCATATTGCAATGCTTTGATATTTTCTGCGTGACTTCCTCCGTTTTTCCGACTCCTGCTCTTGTATTTGTTTATTTCTTTCCTCCCCTTATTCTCCCCTTGTATTCTTTTCCATGTGCAATAGCCAAAGCCCTCCGTCATCACCTCCAAGTCCTGTAGATATTCAATAAACTTATTCTAGATATTCTAGAAACTTATTCACTGTTTTGTCCCTTAATAAGTTGCTCAGTTTGTCCATTTCAGCCATTTTGGTCAGTTTAATTATCCAATTTTACAGTTCTGTTGTCATGGCTTTAGCTTTAACAATATACTGTTGCAATGTTCTTGTTACTTACTTAACAAACTTGTCCACATGAGACATAGATGCCTCATAGTTTTTTCCACCAAACTCTTGACAGTGTAATGCCATAAAATGTGGCTTATGTGTATGTACAACCTGTAAGATAAAACAAAGCCATGAGCATAGGCACAATCAGACACATTTCATCATTAGAAAGTAATGTTCTATACAGCAATCCTTCAATGACGTTTCCTGACATAATACTATTTTGACAGTAACTTCTATACCTCTTAAAGTAAACAACCACACAAATGTAGTATTGATCAAAATTCCTCAATATTTAATCCTGAAAAATAGATTTCTATATTTTGAGGCTGAATGACACTGTCCCATAATTCCAATTTATTACACACTGAGGATAAAGAGAATGCCATATTGTTGATGTTCTTACATTTATACTTTTACACTTAATTACACACTTGTTGGAACTTTTTTCAGGAATGAATGAATGAATAAAATAAATGTATAAATGGAGTTCATTCAGAGAAAGGAGGGGTGGGTGGGTTGATCATTCACGTGCAAGGCTATCCCAAGCACTTAATTTTTCACCAAACAAAGGAAAAGAAATGTGAAAAAAACTGAGTTATTATGCTCTGCTTGTTCCACAGTTCTCTTTAAAATATGATGCAGAGTCACCTTACAGGGTATCTTCATTCTCTCCTTTTTCTCCTTCATGCACACCAAAAGCTCTGTGTCAGGATGTTGTTTTTAAAGAGCAGGATGACTGTGGCTCAGCCATTCCCTCCCACTCAACTCCTGACATCCCTGAAAGTACATTCTAGTAGCAAATACTCCATTGTACTCTATACTCAGAAAAGAGCCTGTGGCCAGCTCCATCTGCACATGACAGAGTCAGAACCAAATCAGGAGGCCCTTGATCCAGATCTATTGTAGATCAGATAGAACCAGTCTACAAAACAGACAAGGGACTGTATTCCAGATCACAGAGATGTGAAGATGGCATGCCTCCATGATCTGGAATTACCAGGAGCTGGGGCACTGCCCAAAGTCTCCCCCCACCCACCCCCCAATGTCCCAAGTCTAGGAACATTCACTCATAGCTGACAGGGCATCAGAAGGCATCTGTGAAACTCACAGTACTTCATAGTCTCAGGGAGGCTTGAACTGGATTAGTGCCATCCGTGCAGAAAGCACAGACTCAGACCTCATCTCACCATGATCTGGATCTAAAAAGGGGGACCAGAGTCTCTGCAACTCTGTTACAAGTGGAACTGGGTAAAAACAGCCACACTAGGTCCCGGGGAAGGTTCCTTGAAACCAGATGGGTTGGTTGGTCTGAATTAAGAAGAAGAGTTGGCTTTTCTACCCCACTTTTCTCACCCATTTAAGGGGACTCAGAGCCGCTGACAAAGCTTTCTATTCTTCTCCCCACAACAGACACCATGTGAGGTGAGTGGGGTTGCGAGAGCTCAGAAAAGAGCTGTGACTAGCCCAAGGTCACCCAGCTGGCTTTGTGGAGGAGTGTGAAATCAAACCCAGTATTCCCAGATACTATAAGAGTCCGGCTCCCTAATTAAGCTTGTATTAACTTGTAATTGAGTTTCCAGAAAATGTTAAAAGTTTTCATAAAAATGGAAACAGAAGAGTATCAGGCAAGACTTATAAACCAACCTAAAAGCAAATACAATCAGACTCAGAAGATCTATTAAAGCATTTTGATTTTATACGTGGAGGATTATTTATTTATTTATTTATTTATTTATTTATTTATTTATTTATTTATTTATTTACATTTCTATCCCGCCCCATACCCGAAGGTCTCTGGGCAGGTAACAACAGATTAAAACAAATTAAAACAGGATACAAATTCAAACAGATACAGATTAAAATGAAATACAGATTAAAAGCAAGATGCACGGTTAAAACCCTTAAAAATTCAACAAATTAAAACCAGGCATTCCCTAGGACGTTAATAATGGTATCATTATAACTGGGGAGGGAGAACAGAGCCTCACCCAAAGGCCAAGGCAAAAGGATAAGTCTTTACAGCCCTCCTAAATAAATACAAGGAAGGGGCATGGCGTACCTCAAGGGGGAGGCCATTCCATAGTCTCGGGGCCACCACCGAAAAAGCTCTCTCCCAGGTGCCCACCAACCTCATTACTGAAGGTGGCGGGATGACCAGGAGGGCCTCATTGTTGGATCTCAAGGCACAGGCAGGTCGGTATGGGAGAAGGCGTTCCTTTAGATATTTGGGGCCCAAGCCATTTAGGGCCTTATAAGTCAGTGTTAACACCTTGAATTGGGCCCGGTAGTGAATAGGCAGCCAGTGCAATTCTTTTAAAACCGGCGTAATGTGTATCCAGTTAGCTGTACCAGTCAGCACTCTGGCTGCTGCATTTTGCACTAGCTGCAACTTCCGGACCGTCTTCAAGGGCAGCCCCAAGTAGAGTGCATTACAATAGTCCAATCTAGAGGTTACCAGAACATGGATAACTGTGACCAAGTCGTCTCTATCCAAAAAAGGCTTCAGTTGGCGCACCAGCCGTAGATGGGAGTAGGCACTCCTGGCCACGGCCTCCACCTGAGCTTCAAGTGTTAGCGCGGAGTCCAGGAGTACCCCCAAATTGCGCACCTGTTCCTTCCAGGGCATAACAACCCCGTCGAGGACAGGGTATCTCCCGACTACATGGACCCGAGACCCTATGACACACAGCATGTCTGTCTTGTCTGGATTCAGCTTCAATTTATTGGCCCTCATCCAGCCCATTACTGCCTCCAGACACCTGTCAAGTACTTCCACCGCCTCTCCTGATTCAGATGGTACAGAGAGATAGAGCTGGGTATCATCTGCACACTGATGACACCTCACTCCAAATCTCCGGATGACCTCTCCCAGCGGCTTCATGTAGATGTTAAAAAGCATGGGAGATAAGATCGACCCGAGGAACCCCACAAGTGAGTTCCCAGGGTGTCGAATCCACACCTCCCACAGACACTATCTGGGATCGGCTTTGTAGATAAGAGTGGAACCAATGCCAAGCATTGCCTCCAACTCCTAGACTCCGTAGCCTTTCCAGGAGGATACCATGGTCAATGGTATCAAAAGCTGCTGAGAGGTCCAGGAGAATCAACAGGGTGGCATTCCCCTTGTCTCTCTCCTGGAGTAGGTCTTCAACCAGGGCGACCAAGACGGTTTCTGTGCCATGACCGGGCCTGAAGCCAGATTGAAATGGGTCTAGATAATCAGCTTCTTCCAAACATGCCTGCAGTTGAACAGCGACAGCTCTCTCCAGAACTTTGCCTAGAAAAGGTATGTTAGCCACCGGGCGATAGTTGTTCAAATCTTCTGGATCCAGGGAGGCCCTCTTCAGGAGGGGGCGCACCACAGCCTGTTTCAGGGCTGGTGGAACCACCCCATCCCTCAGAGAGGCATTCACTACTCCCTGGATCCACCCGGTCATACCTTGCCGGCTAGTTTTGATCAGCCAGGAGGAGCAAGGATCTAGAGAGCACGTAGTCGACCGCACCCCCGCAAGTAGTTTGTCCACATCCTCAGGCCGCAATAATTGAAACTGATCCAAGCAAACTGGACCAGACAGTTCTCTGGACACCTCATTTGGGCTATGCTCAATTGTGACATCTAATCCCCTGCGAGTCTGAGCGACTTTGTCCTCAAAGTGCTTCGCAAATTTGTCACAGCAGATATTACTTGGCCCTGGCTCATGTTTCTTCGAGCTCGGTTTAATAAGGCCATTTACCACTCTGAAGAGCTCTGCTGGACGGCTACTCCAGGACGCAATGGTGGCGGAGGAAAATTCCTTTTTTGCCGCCGTCACCGCCACATGGTAGGCACAATAGTGTGCTCTGCCCCGTGTTCGGTCAGACTCACTGCCGGATTTACGCCACCTGCGCTCTAGCCGTCGGCCTTCCTGTTTCATAGCCCGCAGCTCCATGGAATACCAAGGAGCTTTACGGGCTCTACAAGCATGCCGAGGACACTTGGGAGCGATCGTGTCAATAGCCCTGCTCATCTCTCGATTCCAGAGAGAAACCAGGGCTTCAACAGGAGCACCAGTCATGCCAACCGGAAAATCTCCCAAAGCATTCAGGAATCTCTCGGATTCCATAAGTCTCCGAGGGCGGACCATCTCAATAGGTCCTACTTCCCCACAGAGGGGAGCTGATGTTGCAAGTCCAAACCTCACCAGCGAATGGTCTGTCCATGACAATGGGTAGACAGCCAGCCCTCCTATCAACGGATACTCACCAGCATGCTCTGAGGCAAAAACCAAATCAAGGGTGTGGCCTGCCACATGAGTCGGGTCAGATACAAACTGAGACAGCCCCATGGTTGTCATGGAGGCCATGAAGAACTGAGCTGGTCCACTAAGCGCAGCCTCAGCATGGATGTTGAAGTCCCCCAACACCACTGTGGAAGGGGCTTCCAACACCACGTCCGAGACTACCTCAGCCAGCTCAGATAGGGAGGATGCTGGGCAGTGGGGTGAACGGTACACCAGCAGCATCCCTATTCTGTCTCTCTGGCCCAACAAGAGAAACAGGCCCTCAACCCCCGTTACAGAGTGAACTGGCCGTCTGGTGAGAGAGATGGAAGTCTGGTGGACTACAACACCCCCTCCCCTTCCCCCTGGTCTAGGACAGTGTTGAACTGAGTAGCCTGGAGGACAGAGCTGGGTGAGACAAGGCCCACCCAGTTCATCCATCCAGGTCTCGGTTATACATACCAGATCAGAGATGTCAGAGAGTTCCGTTTTATGATCTATCACTGCAAATATCATAAACCTATCTCCTTCGGGATTGCAAAGGAGGCCCATTAAAGTTGACTGTCAATATTACAACACTTTTCAAAAGTGCAACTTATATGAACAGCCAGCCTGAAGAGCAAGTCTCATAAAACCCAGGGAATCCAGAAACAACACAAATCACAGGAGGAATTACCAGTACTCAGCACCACTATTGCATATGAATATGATATACTTGTTGAAATCAGACTTTTAGTAACATTGCTGCCGTTTGGGAGTCATCAGATCTCATGAAACCATTGAGATTATACAACATACAGTAATCCAAAGTTTTTATTTAAGAAGAATTTACAGGTTAATGATTTAGGGTAAGATACATGAACATAAGAACATAAACCCAGCTGGATCAGGTCACAGCCCATCTGGTCTGGCATTTTGTCTTACACAGTGGACCACCAATTGCTTCTGGGCATCTCACACAGAAGAGATGGCAAAATCTTCACCTGCTCTCAATTCCCTGCAAATGGCCTTTAAAGGCATGCTGACTGATTCTCCAGCCTGGAGGGGGGCACCTAGGCATCGATTCTAGTAGCCATCAATAAACATGTCCTCCATGGACTTGTCTAACCCTTTCTTAAAGCTATCCAGGATGGTTGCTGTTACCACCTCTTCTGGTAGAACATTCCATAGATTATCCTCTGGGTGAAACTACATTCCCTTTTCATTTCTAACTCTTCTGCTCATCATTGAAATGGCTATAATATGCACATGTTTAGTTGAAAGTCTGAAAAATATATGCAAGTTAAAATAAGAACTGCTTAACTCTTCAAATGCTTTCACACTGTACAAAAAGCATACAGCAGCTGTAGATATCCAAAGGCTTGGTTTAATAACATGAACAAAGTAGACAGTATCCTAGGGCAACAAGCCTTGAGGAATGCCAGATTAGAAAAAGGTGCTTTTTCTACCTCTTTATATGATACCCAATGTAAATGAAAAAATAAGATTTGTGTTTTTTTATTATTATTATTATTATTATTATTATTATTATTATTATTATTATTATTATTATTATTATTATTATTATTATTATTATTATTTAAAACAACAGTTACACACAGCAAATGAGATCACTATGCTGGATTTCGTATTATATCACTAGTCGGGCACTTCCCAAGCACCTAGGACTGCGTGATGTATCGGCAAATTATGTGAGCAGACCCCAGTAAAGTGGCTTTTTGTAGTTGGCAGATGGATATCTTGTCAATGCCAATGGTTTTTAGGTGCCCGCTGAGATCTTTTGGCACCGCGCCCAGTGTGCCGAGGATGACTGGGACCACTTTGACTGGTTTTCGCCAGAGTCGCTGTAGTTCAATTCTCAGATCTTCATATCTGGTGAGTTTCTCCAACTGTTTTTCCCCAATTCTGCTGTCACCTGGAATAGCAACGTCAACAATCCACACCTTCTCTTTCTCAACAATTGTAATGTTAGGGGTGTTATGCTCCAATTTTCTGTCAGTCTGAAGCCTGAAGTCCCAAAGTAGTTTTGCCTGATCATTTTCAACAACTTTTTCTGGCCTGTGATCCCACCAGTTCTTTGCCACAGGCAGATGATACTTTTGGCACAAGTTCCAGTGGATCATTTGTGCTACAGCATTGTGTCTCTGCTTGTAATCAGTTTGTGCGATCTTCTTGCAGCAGCTGAGTATATGGTCGATTGTTTCATCCACTTCTTTGCAGAGTCGGTACTTTGGATCTTCTACTGATTTTTCAATTCTGGCTTTGATGGCATTTGTTCTTATTGCTTGTTCTTGTGCAGCAAGAATCAGTCCTTCTGTTTCCTTTTTCAATGTTCCATTCGTAAGCCAAGACCAGGTCTTTTCCGTGTCCACTTTGCCTTTGATCTTCTCCAGGAACTGCCCATGCAGTGCTTTATTGTGTCAGCTGTCCGTTCGGCATTTGCAGTTTTCCGGTACTGGTTCTTGCTTTGCTGCACCTTGAGAAGCTTCTGGTTGTTGACTTCAATCAAAGCTGATTCTTTGCTTTCTGCCATGTAATCTGCTAATGCATGCTTCTCTTCTTCCACTGTTTGCTTCACTTGCAAAAGTCCTCTACCTCCTGCTTTCCTGGGCAAGTACAACCTGTCGACATCACTCCGAGGATGTAGTGCATGGTGGATCGTCATCAGTTTTCTGGTTTTTCTGTCTACGTTGTCCAATTCCAACTGAGTCCAGTTCACAATTCCCGCAGTGTATCTAATGACTTGTATGGCCCAGGTGTTTATGGCCTTAATGGTGTTACCACCATTCAGTTTACTTTTCAAGATTTTTCTAGTCCTTTGGATGTACTCTTTACTGACCACAGATTTCACATGGCCATGCTTAATGTTATCCAGTTGCAAGATGCCAAGGTATTTGCAGGCTTCTGGCTGGTGGGACCTGATGGCTTGACCATTTGGCATTTCAATGCCTTCACTTTCAGTAACCTTCCCCTTCTTCAGTGCCACTGTGGCGCATTTGTCCAGGCCAAACTCCATACTGATGTCACTGCTGAATATTCACACTGTGTTGGTCAGTGACTGGATCTCGATTTCAGATTTTCCATAAAGCTTCAAGTCATCCATGTACAGTAGATGTGAAATTTTCTGTGAATTCCTGGCAGTTTGATAGCCCAGGTTTGCTTTCTTTAGGATGAGTGACAGTGGGATCATAGCGATGATGAAAAGCAGTGGGGACAATGAATCCCCCTGGAAGATGCCCCTTTTGATGTTGATCAGTCCGTAGCTTTCATTTCCGACAAAAAGCTCAGTCTTCCAGTGTTTCATCGCACTATCTATAAATTTGGTGATGTTCTGACTGATCCCGATGGTTTCCAGGCACTTTGTGATCCAACCATCTGGCAGGGAATCAAAAGCTTTTTTATAGTCGATCCAAGTCATATGCAGCTTTGTTTTTCGGCTTTTGCAGTTCTCCAGAATCATTTTGTCAATCAGTAGCTGGTCTTTTGTGCCCCTGCTTCTCCGTTTGTTTCCTTTTTGCTCTACTGGCATGATGTTGTTGTCTTCGAGGTAGTCTTGAATCCTGTCTGCTATTATGCCTGTCAGCAGCTTGAGCATAGTAGGTAGACAAGTTATCGGCCTGTAGTTTCCTGGTATGGCTCCTTTGGCTGCATCTTTCTGTATTAAGTATGTTTTGCCAGTTATTAGCCATTCACTGATGTTTCCTGTTTGCAGCATTTCATTGAACAGTTCGGCCATTTTTGCATGCAGGCTGGTCAGGTATTTGAGCCAGAAGCCATGCAACTGATCAGTGCCAGGGGATGTCCAGTTCTTCACTTTCTTCACTCTTTTCATGACCATTTCAGGTGTTATTTCCAGCTGCTGCATTTTGTTCTTGGAGAATTTCTTCTCAAAATCCTTTATCCACCCAGCAGTTCTGTTGTATTCTTTTTCAGCCTCCCAGAGATCTTTCCAGAAGTTGGTTGTTGCTTCTTTCTCTGGCTTTTCCATTTTCTTGTCTACTTGCTCATGCAGGCCCTGGTAGAACTGCCTTTGATTAGACTGGAACATTTGGTTCTGCCTGTACTGGATGATTCTGGCTTCATATCTTTCGATTTTCCTGGCTGTAGCTGTTATCTGCTGTTTCACGATTTCCAAAGCTTCGTCAATTTTCCTTGTATTCAGCCAGTATTTTTTGATCAGATGTTCTTTAGTCTTCTCATTGTTCAGTTTCTTCTCCTTCATGTTTTTTAGGTTGCTGGCATCTGATCTCAGGCTTTTTATTTTTAGTTCCAGTCGGACTTTCCACTTTGGTTTTCCAGTTGATTTTCTAATTGGTTTTGGCTGCAGTAACCCTAGTTCTTCTGTTACTATCACAGCTGTACTGTAGGCGAGCTGGTTCAGTTCTTCGATTGTTGCTACCTGAACAGTTACAAGGGCAGAGTTGATGTCATTCATCAGTGGGACAAGTCGTTTTCTGCCTATAGTTTTTAGGGTTGGCAGTCGCTTTCGCTCTGTACTTGATGCTTTACGAGCCATTATTCTGTCCTTCAGTTCCTGCTGTCTTTAAGACAATGTGCCAGGTGTTTCATCCATGACTTCATGCTGCTGTTCTTCCTCTTCTTGCAGAATTTCCAGATTTTCATCAGGTTCTAGTTGATCAGTTACTCCTGGTCTTGTTGGAGCTTCTATTGCTGCCACAATAGGCTGCGATGCTTCAGTTTCATTAGTTTTTCGTATTTCTTCGAGTTCAGCTTCATTGAACACTTTAGTCCCGCTTATGAATCTTCTCTGATCAGCCAGCCGCAGTTCTGTTATCTTCGAGTCTTGGTA
The DNA here is from genome assembly GCA_023333525.1 of Aspidoscelis tigris stejnegeri. Classification (NCBI taxonomy): domain Eukaryota; kingdom Metazoa; phylum Chordata; class Lepidosauria; order Squamata; family Teiidae; genus Aspidoscelis; species Aspidoscelis tigris. Next base: position 79,119,258 of record JALMGA010000002.1, on the reverse strand, counting down.
TTCTTGTTTCCATAGCTGGTGCATCCGTTTTTGATAGCCTCGTTTTCCAGGTTCTGATTTGTAGTAGCACTTCATGACTATACGATTCTCTGGCCTTGAGAATTTCTGCCGCTTCCTTGTTTGTGAATTTTGTTCCTGTAGCCCATTTGTCGAAGGTTGCCCAGGTTCCTCAGCAACCGCCGCGGTCCTTTTTATCCTGGGCAACAACTGAGCCAGTATAGACTTCTTTTTTGTTTGTGTCTCCATTGTGATAAATGGGTTGGGTGCACTTAGTCTGGCTCCTCTGCTTCGACCTCTCTGGCATGGTTGAACCTTCCAGTAGTTTGCACTACCGCTAGCCCACCTCTCAGCTTCATGGGAGCACTCAAGCCCCACCGCCACGACAAGGCCACACCCATCGGGGGGATGATGATGATGATCATTAAACATAAGGGCCGAAGTGGTGAGTAAAACTGTGGTGAAGAACAATATTCCACTGAATGATATGACACATTTCAGTTCTGTCTGATCAAATTAATGTTTGAAACAGTTATTTTTTTCCCTATGAATTTAAAAAGGGTATTGTGGAACTAGAGAAGATGCAGAAAAGGGCAACCAGAATGATTAAGGGTCTGGAACACCTCCCTTAAAAAATCAGTCTGCAACGTCTAGTCCTCTTCAGTCTGGAGAGACGACATTTAAGAGGGGACCTGATTGAAGTATACAAAATTATGCATGGTATGGAAAAGGTGGATAGAGAAAATTTCTTTTCTCTATCGCACAACACTAGAACCAGGGGTCACTCTATGAAGCTGATGGGTAGGAATGTCGAATCCGACAAGGGGAAGTATTTCTTCACCCAAAGGGTCATTGGGTTATGGAATGTTTTGCCAAAAGAGGTGGTGACAGCTACCAGTCTAGATGGCTTTAAGGTAGGGTTAGACAAATTTATGGATGACAGATGTATCAATGGATACTAGAATGAATGTCTAGGGCAGGTACATCTTTCAGGCTGGGGGCGGGGGCGGAAGCAGGATGCTTTTAATGCCATTTGCTGGGATTCAAGAGCAGGAAAAGGTTTGTCCTTGTCTCTGTTTGAGATGCCCATGAGCATTTGGTGGGCCACTGTGTGCAACAGGATGCTGGACTAGATGGGCTGTGGACCTCTCTTATGTTCTTATGTAACATTGAGGATGTGCCAAAGTCACATGTTTCAAAAACTGAAAACCTCAGATTATCTGCATAAGGTTTTCTACAGAAAAGGAAAAACTGTTTTCTGGTGGCAGGAACCAGAAGACAAAATACCTTTTCCATTATGAAAGCCCTTAAGAAAAATCCTGCCTGCTCCCAAAGTCCAAATGATCTCAAAAAATCAAAATCAAAAGCTTTTCTTGCACTAACAGTTGCTTATGTTTATCCTCCCTCTTCTAGTTTCTTTTATGTTAAACCACATTATCAAGTTATTGTTATGAAAAGTAGAAGACAGGTCTTCTTATATGCAGAATACATCCATTTCTCTCGTATACATGATACATTTTAAAATCCTAGATATGCATACATAATTTTTTTTTTCAAGACAAAATATGATGAGAGACGGGGAATATCAAGCATGGTCATAAGCAAGATAAGAAATATGCTAATAGGCATTACGTACTGTAAAGTTTATAAAATTCAATAAAGGAAATAAAAATGTTCATATACTGTAATTTTTATACAGTTTTTATGGGCTTAAAAAAATAATATATATGTAACTCAACTCAGAACTCAAAGCTCCCCACAAAAAAGCCTGTGGTCAGCTTGGAGTAACTCCTTGGACCTGGTACAAGGTGAACATGTTAGGATTGGCTGTCTAAGAATAAGCATTTGGTTAGCCAGAACTTAGTTTTAAGTTACTATAATCATCTTGGTGAAAATGCAAGGCGCTGGGTTAGCAAAAGTTCAAAGCCAATGTTACTAACTTGTTTTTATATTCACATGGTTAGCTGCTTTGTCGTTTCGAATGAAAAGAGAAAGCAAAATAAATGTTTTCAAAAAAATTAAAAAATAAACTCTATAACTCTATAACTCTTAGCATTGAAGCACTTTTTGCTCTTCCCTTTTAAGAATAATAATCACTATTTCTTACCTTCTACTTTGACTACTGTTGAAAATTAATCTAATCAATGAATTATCTTCATCCATATTAACATGACTTTTAACTAGTTAAGAAAGCATCACACTCCATTTGTGATATAAGGCAGCTGCCAAACAGCTGTGGATACAAACTGCTTTCTGCTGGTTTCAAGTATTCTGGATCATTTCAGTGTTCAAATAGGTCTGAATGCTCCTACCATTATTTAATGCAAACAGGGAAGTTTCAAATCTTTTACAATGCAACTAAAAACTTCGGTGTAGAAGGATCCTTGGTAGAAACTATAGCTTACAAGTATACAGTTCAGCAGATCAGCTGTACGAAGCTTCTAGTTTTGGGGGTATATGTCCACTGTTGATAACATTAAATCTTTTCCAGCATTTAAGAACATAGTAGCAATGAATTGTGGTCTTAGGTGGCAAGAGACATCTTTATAGTGATATCATTGTCTGTACCAACCCAGCCCTGAATTTTGTACACTGCAATCCAAAAGGCTGTAGGGGGATTGTTAATGTGTCCAGCTATGTATACTGAAAGTTCTTTCCATGGTCAGGACCCAGGAGTCATTGGGTCTGAACTCCACTCAACCATGACAGGTCACTGTATGACTTTGGGCTATGGTGTCTAAGTCCAACCTATTTAACAATGTTGTTGTGGAGAGAAAATGGAGAGAAGAAACTCGATGCATGCCACCTTGAGTTCTTCAGAGGAAAGGCAACAACACTTGATTATGGTTCATAGGCAAAAAGGGTGGGACTTATAATTTAATGTCAAAGAACAAATATACCACAAGCAAGTTCTGATTTGCAAAAAGAAAGACCACAAAGGGCACCTAGCCTCCAAGCCTTCAGTATAACTTGACCTTTTCCATCAGTGTTATTTTCCTTTTAATGAATTGCAGGCAGGATCTGCATGGATGAATCAGTTGAGAAAAACCCTGCTGGCAGCGCTTGCGACTTACCCAGGTCATTCTCCTCCCTGGACCAATACAGTGACATGCAGGAAACGGCTGACTTCCAGATCCATTACCTGCATGTTGACTAATGACTCTGGTTGGAAACTTCAAAGGTGGAGAATTTTTGCAAGGGTGACAGGTGGGGAAAAGCATACCTCCTGTCTCTGGGACACAAGACCATGGATCCTCAGATATATTTCAATTCCACAAAGAGGCGTACATAGCGTATACACAGTATATATGTTGTAAAAAGCCTCCTCTCCTTTTCAGGCACATTTACTGTTGGTTTTAGTCAGTCTATTTTAATCGTGTTTACCATTAGTTTTATTGTGACCTGCCCTGAGACCCTTGGATATAGGTTGGGATAGAAATACAAATAAATAAACAAATGAACTCTGTGTAGCTGTGTCAGTAAAATGACAGAGCAGATGGCAAGCAAGGAGACTAAAGCCATAGGGATAAGATTAATATCCACTGCCAAATGGCAGTTTATGCTGAATATTCCCTACAGGGCATTTGCTAAAAAATCACACCACAACCTATAATTAAGTTCTTATTTTGCAGAAATTTAAAATGTTAGCTCTTTTAAAAGACTTACCCAATGAGCTCAACATCTATATTAGGGGACTGCTGTTTAAATATAGAATGTTCCTCCAAGCTGTTTTGAGTTTTTACCTATACTGCAAATTCAGTTCTCTTATTCTCTTTTCATCAATCCACAACTGGATCAACTGTGAGAAGCGGAACTCAATGCATATGCGCTGCACAAATGGCTGGACTTATCTAAAGACAAAAAATGTTTCCACTTCAAACTGTAAACTTCCACTTATTGCACTACCTAGGACGTGAATGTGCAGAAATTATAGTTTACAAAGTACCCTTGTAACAAAGGAGATGCAGTATAGTAAAATGAATAAAGTCCTCGTTCTTACATGAAGAGAAACAAATTTCTCCCCAAATTTGTGCTTTGCTTCCCGTCCAGGGGATGGAACAAGCAAAGTTGCCCACCTGTATACACACTGGGAATGCTTGTACATGTGATCCCTCCCCCCATGTATCCGGACATTTACCTGAAGTGCGGATCTTCCTGATCTGGTTTCAGCACTAGCATGCGAGCACTGTCACCAGGGCAACTGTGACACATCAGAGAATTTACATGGCACATCAGGTGACCATTCAGCACCACAGCAGTGTGAATGGGCTTGCCCAGAGCCTTCCTGGCTCCAGCACTGGTAAAGGTAAGGGCAGGGAAGGTGCACTTGCAACGTGCATCATACGTAGTCACCTTGCTGTACACTCCTGCATGGAAGGAGCCATTTCCAGTTTGGAGTGCAGATGCTCCATCCTGGAACGCACTGCAAAGCAACTACAGTTCTAAGTGCAGAAAGGCCCCCTGACCAGTCACTCTCTCTCTTACCACCAACAACTTTGTACTATTTGTTCCAAAGATAACAGAAAGGGAAAGAATACAGCATTAGTAACAATTACAGTAATGTTTCATATAATGCTGTAGCTTAGATCGATCCTGCAAACAGACATGAGTGAAAACCATGGCCCCTTTCACACACATCAGCGCTCCAATCTAGGAAGGGGTACATGAAAGGGTCTAGCGCAAGATAGGGGAGGCCCTGCCTTCTCCTGGAACACTTTGCCCACACTGGCTGAAGTTATGGACCAGGCAGAGAACCAAAATGGTGCCCTAACCTAGTCTACAGACCAGGGTTTGTATTCCTGATTACAGAGGCCTGTAAACAACATGGTTGGATTGGTTGGAATATGATTGGGCGGGGGGGGGGGGGAGGCTGTTTTGGTGAAGCACATGCTAGCATCATCAGAAGTGTTACCAGAAGTCATCACATGCCAAACAGGCCCTCTTGGAAACTCCAAAGGCTGTGAACAAAGCCAGAGGCAGGGACTGGCCTACCTGGCATGGATAGCCCACACCATATGAAAACTGGGCATGTTATATAATCAATTCCCACCCATGGAAAACAAGTGAAGGTCAAGTCTGTCAAAGTGATTCGACACTTAAGCCGAGGCCAAAATATGTTATTCAGGTTTCTAGGACAGGTTCTGTGAAAGGGCACCACTCTATGTTATATGTGAGATGACTGTAAATCAAATGCCTTGTGATGGCTCAAAATGTACCTATATGCTAAATTAAAATTAGATATTCCTATCTAGAATTGTGTTGCACAATATAAATGTGGGGTTTTTTTTCCAGTCAAGGGAGTGAGTGTGTGTGTTGATAATGGAGTGAATTCTTCCAAGTAACCTGTTATCACTTTTACTCCTCATATTTGAGTGGGAAAGTACGGTGAGATTACTGGGGGGAGGGGGAACCTCCTTCCCAAAGATACAGTCACTACACTGAACAGATTCATCAGCCATAATGTTTTCATAACAGCAAATCAGGTGATGGCATTTAAATACAGCCAATTTGGGGGAAAGTACTGTGTAACCTAGCAAGTACGTCATTCTGAGAAACCTGGGGGTAGTGTAATTCATCACTTTGAAGTAAACCCATTAAAGCAAAATGACTGCCAGACACTAATGAATTAATCAATATGGGATTTTTCATCAGCAACAAAAAGATGCCATGCTGCATAAATACTGTTAATGAAGTATTTTAATCTGACACCCACCCCCCAAAACTGTCAGGAACGGGGTGAGAATCATCTGGGTGGTGAGGACTGGTGAAACATAATATTGTTAAGAGCAAAACACACAATTACACCCAAGACAACACAGAGAAATATGCTACTGTTTATGGCAACAAAGGCTGTGTTCAGACATAACCAAAGGGGTGTCTCAGAGACAGTGTGTGGCCCTTGTGTTCCCAGCCCTTCTCTAATCCACCTTTTCTGGCACAGAATGTTCAGGGGAGGAAGAGGATAAAATGGTATGCAAACAATCCCATCTTAAAGCCACCACTGAACCACCTCAGAGATGGCTTTTATTTGATTTTATTTGTAGTGTCTAAGCACAGCCTAAATGAACCTCCCCCCCCCTTACAGACAAGCACAAGGTGCTTTACAATTAGCTTAAAAAGAATAAGGTATGTGAAGGACTATGATAAAAACCTAGTATAAAATAAGGCTGACTTCACAGTGGCTTGAAGCATATGAGAAACCTCCTTCCACACTCTGATGTGGTCAATGGGATGACCCAGACAGGGAGGCCCAATGCACGGACTAGAAGCTCCTAGTACAGTTCCTATATGGCCACTGCAAAATCACCATAAATTTGCCAGTGATACAGCTTTAAGCATTACTAACCATAAGCAGGTAATCTTAACAAGGTTTTCATAATTACAACCACATGGCTTAGCCAGCTATCCTATATATTAAAATGGATGCTAAATCTATTTCATAGGAACTTTTAGTTATGGCAAACATTCTTTAAAATATTTAGGGATGGTGGCTCTCTCAAACTGAAATTTAAAGAAAAAAAAACGTTTGTTGCCTGGGGAAAACAGAAGCATTTAAAAGCCACTGTTACTATACTTACTTTTACATTCTTGTTTTAAGCTATTGTTTTCCAGTTCCAATTAACAAACTGAAATAATTCAGAAGTTTAGTCATTCTCTTATTCATCATGGTAAAAAAAATAGAAAACAAATATAATTATGAAAGCAAATTAGCTCAAAGAAGGCTGGAAACACCCAACTTTATTCTGTATCACTGTTACTCTGTATCACTCCCACACTAACACACATATTGTTGCATTAATTTAGACAAAACATTAAAAATGTTTAGTTAAACACAGAATGCAACAGAGACTGACTGGAAAAAACAGCAGCACTTCCTTAGTGAAGGTCTGAGACAGTCTTTTTTAAAAACTAAGAGAATGCACATTCTAATGCTTAAAATATTTTTTTCTAGATATAATATTCACAAAACAGGAGAGCAATTAAAAGTTATACTGAACTCTATATTGTTTCTTGGCTGCAAATATACTAGACCAGGGTTTTCCAAACTGTGGGTCGGGACCCACCTCTAGGAAATTTAACCGTATTTGAAATAACCTTTTTGATGTAATTATTTAATTAAGTAATAAAAAACTTGTATTAAAACTTTGTTTGTTATTTGAAAAGTCCTTTATTCATATTGGTAACGGTTAAATTTCCTAGAGGTGGGTCCCGAGTTGGTAAACTTATATTAGATGGGTCGTAGCCCAGACAACTTTGGGAACCACTGTACTAGACACTATACTTTATTTCACTCCTTAAAGTACAGTACAGGACAGTAGAAATCGGGTTGCCTCCAGACAATGGCTAAGCATTACAAAATATAGTGATATTCTGGGAGAAAGCACTTTTTTTTTTTGCATTCAAGTTCAAGTTGAATCGAATGTTATAACATTTCAAATGTTTAAAATCCAAATGCTAAAAAACCGATTAGAATCTGTAACATTCAAATCTGTTCGTTCAAATGTTAGATTCATATTTAAAAATATGAATGTTGACAACATCTGTATATGTTATATGTATCTGTACGCATTTCATATGCATCCTGTTTTCTCCCGTATGCATCCCGTATTATAAGCGTAATGAATGTTTTGGAACATCCAAAATCCATTTGAATGTCTAAATTCAAATGTGAAGACATTCGATTCGAGTTCAAGTGTCCACATTTGAATGAATTCAGTCAGTTTTTGAATGTTTAGAATATCCGTGTACATCCCTACCTATTACTCATATTTGTCCTCACTGGTTCTTAACAATTTGCCCCTCCCCTACTGCCAAGAGTAAATGCCACCAACTTGTTCAGACAAATTTCTATTTGTTCACCTTCACATAACCTTGGTCTTCTTTATCCCTGTGTTCTCAATTGCCAGAACTTTTAAGCCATAATATGATCCTTAGTCCTGTGTAATATGCATCGTAAGAAAAGGTAACCAGACTAGCACAACAACAGAAGCGTCTACAATTTTACCAGCAAGTTAAAATTTACCAGCAATTGTACCAGCAAGTTTTATCTAAATAAAATTGGAGTGACTTTTTCTGCAACGACTAGCTGGCAAGGCTTCAACATTCTTTTACTGACAGCTGTCACACAGAGGGTGGGGTGAAGGAAAAGGAAAGCTAAAAGGAACTCAAGACAGTCTGCAGCCCTATGGAAAGAACGAGTTCTTCAAACTGCAGCCTGTAGTTAACTGTGCTTGCAGGCAAGACATAGATGTCTATATTTTTCAGTGCTTTTTGAAAATACAGTGAAGAAAACAATTAGCAGTGGGGTTTTTAAAACCATAAATAGCAGTACGCATGAGACACATGCATACGAGTAAATCTATGGAATGCCAGGCAACAAACCACAAATACACATATGTGGAATTGCTGAACCTGCACAAAAATCCAGGATTACCCATTGAGGAAAAACGTAGCACAGTAATTACGAAATAGTGAAACTTAGTAAACAAACAAACAAAATTTTACTGCATCCACCATCCACCTAAACTGATTTCTTTAGTTAAGGGTCAGAAAACATAAATACAGCTTTTTTTGTGACAGAGCACCAGGTGTGAAGTCAGCTGAAAGAGCACACGGGCTTCCCCTTCTTTCTGAAGGGTGCTCAGCTCCAGCCATCCAGATGCTACAGAATCCTGGGAGTTGTAGGCTCCATTCTAGACACAGAAAGAATGACCCCGGAGTCATTCTATTAATAAAAAGCGTGATCCATATAATTTTTTTTTAAAAAAACTTGCCTTCACCATAAAATGCTATGTAAACATGGTTCAGTTTTTCCCAGATTTCTCCCTCTTGCTCTCCCATCTCCCTTCCATTTCTGCTCACTCATTTGTCCAAGTCTGCCTCATTACAGCCACTCAGCAAGGATGTTCAATGGCTTACTCAGGTACCTCGACTGGTTAGCCATTCAAACAATTTATCATGGAGCCCAAAGTGAGAGGCGGAAGAGCAAGTCGACAACAAGTCCTGGAAGTCCGTCCCCTTCCTTTCAAACGCAGAGAGGACTGTTCCTGTCACACTTTCTTCAGCAAAATGGTTTCGTGTCACCAAGCACACCAGGGAATGTACAAGTTACTTCAGTGCTGGTGTTTATCACACAGCAGCAACAGCTGTGGAATGTGTGGAAGGCTGCCATTGGGCACCCCTGCTCTACATCTAGGAGATGTTTTTGGCACACCATCCTGAATTTTATGTTCAAATCATAAAGAAAGAAGAAGGCTCAGTCACTCATGAAATACCTTACAGGGCAAGTCTAAATTACAGGGCAAATATTCTTAATTAAATATATTCTAAAGTTTTTCACAGGCTGTAATAAATTAATACAGGTATGGCTCTGGAAAATATATTTTTAAAAGTTGTATTATGCATTGAATATAATGTATATTATTAGGGGGGAGCTGTCCATTTTCTTGAGGCATACATAAACTACATCCTGCCTCTGATGGAAGTACAGCTTTAATGTGATTTGAGTACGTGTAATTTTTTATTTAAAATAAATAATAGCCAGTGGGAATGCAGAACCTTGTACCTCAGATTTATCTACCTGTATTGATGAAGTAACAAGCAACATAAAAGAAAGAATATATAACTAAATATGTCCATTATAATTGATACCAATTTCATTCTCCAGCAGAGGAGCAATTTATATATGTTATAGCAGCAATTCATAAATTTTGGATGTATCAGCCATTTGGGAAGGGTGCTGGGCCTCTCTCTTCAACTCTCAGAGCCTTTTTCCATACCTTCTCACTGGAAATTACTCACAAAACATCCATTTCAATTCAGTTTCAAATAGGGTATGGCACTGAGAGTGACAGGAGCAATGGAACTCTTGTGGTTTTCCATGATCTCTCAGTGCCTTTTAATACCATGATGGTACTGTCCTGGAGCAACTTTGGGAACTGGGGTTGGGAGTCACTGTTTTACAGTGGTTCTTTTCCCATCTTTGAAGTAGGTTCCAAAGAGTAGCAATGAGAAGGAGTCTCATGTGGATTCCTCAGGGGTCAGTTCTTCCTTTGTGTTGTTTAATAGCTACATCAAGCTGTCTGGAGACATCATCAGAAGATTTGGAATGAAGTGCTACCAGTATGCTAATGACATCCAAACTCACTCTCTCCATTCCTCCTAACCCAGGGAAGTCAGTTGCGGTGGTCAATCATTCCTGGAGACAAGTCTGCCTCACTGCAGCCACTCAGCAAGGTACCCAGGCTGCAGCACGCTGGATGAGGGCTGGATGAGGGCTGGATGAGGACCAATGAACTAAAACTGAATCCAGATAAGATGGAGGTACTGTGTGTCAAGGAGTCCTGAGTCCAAAATGTTAGAGAGCACCAGAGATTGTTTGCCTCAGAAAGAATATGTGCATGTTCTAAAGATGCTTCTCCATTCACCCCTCTCACTTAAGGCTGTCCTGCCCACATCTAAGATACTCAGCACTAGCGCAAAAAAGGGGATAAAGACCAAACTCCCTAAAAAATTGTACAATTGCAGATACAAAAAACTTGTAGATACTACAGTTGTGAATAATAAAGGGTATCTGTAATACTGGGATGGGACAAGTGAGACCAAGCTTCAACCCTCCATTTAGAAGTGAAGCTTCTTACTGATTTTGAGACAGTCACTGCCTAAACAATTTCAAATTGAAAAACAGGTGTGCCAACTTCAGTTCCTTGCATAAAGGACAAGGTAAAAAGCATAAGAAATAGGTGTGTGACAATGGTATGGCACCAAGATTCAGCAAGCAGAGCAGGAAAAGTATTTACTACCAGTCACTTATCCCATTGACAACACACAGCAACTATTTTAAGCCTTATATTCCTTCAGAAAATCAAATGCCAATAAAAGGACAAGAAGCTAAATTAAGATAAATGATGGCCCATAATCTAACTGGCAAATCTTGGCAGAACTTCAAGTTGCATTGTTATAATACTTATTCAGAGAAAGGCCGCATATGTAAAAACAAACATAGGTACAGCCTTACAATTCCTGTTTGTTTTCTAGAATTAATATCTAAGCAACTAAGTCCTTTATATTATGACTGTTTTCTCTGAGGAAAATGGGTGTGTGGAACTGATTCTCTGTTTTCTGCTACAACAGCAATGGATAAGAAAACTCACAAATAAGAGAATGAAACGCATAAAATGTTACATTTCCTGAGTCAAGAAGCTGGAGGGGTGAATGTACATTCATGCACATGTGGATTCAGTATGTATGCTCAGATTCTTGAAGTGAGTTTGAAGAAATGGGGAAAAAATGAATGCAGACATCCTTGCTCTTTAAATTTTACCCTTACTAGCATTGATAGGTATTCTTGAGTTGTATTCGAAAAATAGATTGGGGCATTTCTGTTGTTCACTACCATCTTACATGCTATCCTAGATCATAGTAGGATCTCTGGTCTGAGATAGGGAATCCATCCCCAACCTGGCATGGATTGCTTCTGGCACAGAACAAGCACTGGAACAACCTGTTGAAGACACTTCAAAGTTCACAACCACTTCAGAATCAGCATGAGGATGCTCCAAATGCTCCAAAGGCCAGAAAAGCAAGCTCTCAAGGGAGGGACCTTTCAGTTGTGTGCACTGCTGCACCATCAGAATCAGTCCCCCAAGATATACCAAGCCATGGGACAGCTAAACCTCTCCAAGCAAAGTGTATGTGGAAACATCCAAGCTCTACCGGTAAACCAGACCAGGACACCACTTTGGGCACCCTTGCCCAGTTTACTCTCTGTCCTGTGCAGACAAAACATACAAGGAGGGGACAAGATCTCTGTTAAACTGCATGAGCATGTGGAAAGGAGCCCTATAGACTCCTTCCTGTTATGTAAGTGCAGAAAAGGCTTTACTATAATATCCTCTGCAATACAAGCACTCAAATACAGCCTACTATGTTATGTTGATTCTGTAGAAGTTTAAAACCTTGTAAAAAAGAAGAAGAAGAAGAGAGAAGGAGGGAGTTCAGAGGGTAATGTATGTATTTTCTTGCTGCTGTACAAACACAGGATACCACAAGTTTCCATGATGTCACACAGGGCTTGGCTGCAGTCCCAAGTATGATAAAACTTGAGTTCTTCAGCCCTTCCCCTCCACACCCCACCTGCCATTCAACAGTAAGCTCAGGTCTTTCTACTCCAAATCAGGCAGCTTTATCATATCAATCTTTACAGTAAAGAGCAACGCAAAAGTGTGTAAGCTCATGCACTCAAAGGATATGTGTTGTACAAATCACATTTAAACACCAAAAAAATTTCTTTTAACAGCAAAATGCTCGTTTAAAGGAGGCAAACTTCACCAACTTCATTTTAAAAATAAATAAATAAATAAAATTATCCATTAGACGTTTGCAGACATGAACTGAACATCCTTAAAGAATCTTGAGTTAAAAAGCATAAACTTTAACCACCGGAAGTGCTTTCCCTGCTGTAGTGGAGCACAAAACAGCTGAGCTCAGAGCAGAGCTTCCTTTCAGTTCAGCCCCAGGGCTTGGAAATCGTTTCTGACCTTAAGCCACATCTCTTGAGCAACACACGGAAGACTATGTATCAGAAGGGAACAAGAAAAATAGCAGAGAGGGTTTGGTAAATCCCATCCCCATACTGAAAGAGCATGTACCTGGACACATACAACACACACACAAACACACACAGAGAAAGAAAATCTGTTCCTTTGCTCCCATGAACTCTTTTTCAACTTGAACCACTAAGGAATGTTATTCAAAATTGTGTTATGGAGAGTAAATCTTTCCCTTCAGGCACTATCCATGAAGATTAACTCTCTTCCCAAAGCAGCAATTAGGCTTAAAAACAATGTCTATTACCATTAAGTATAGTGTTCAAGTTTAATCTTAGTCATTTTGGGCAAGAGTTGCAGTGCATGAGAAAGTTAACCTTTCCCTCCCTAGCTGTGACTTCCCTATACACCTCAAAGCCAGTCTCCTGTTGAAAGCTTAAAAATAAAGTAAAAATCAGTCCAGGCCAATCATGGCGTCTTCGCTGCTCAGAGGTATGCCATAGCAATCCTAACCAAAAGAGGGAGGGGTCTTTTTGCTACTTGCTATTAAACTATACACAGCCCAAATACATACAGAGCTCAACTAGGATTTGACCCCTCAGAAAGAACAGCCACTATTTCTAGGATCTTGCTTGCACACATTTCTTTTTCCACATCTCTGCTCTCTTTATTTTCAACTGATGAACTCCCGTCCAGATGCTGGAATTATCCCATCTGCAAACTCTCCATCTATGGCTTTTCAATGGAGTTCTTACTATCCCTGGAATTAAATAAGGTTGAGTTTTTGATCAAATAATTCTTAGGGATTCAGAACACCAACTGAATCTGAGCAGCACCTCATATTTTTATCATTCAAGAAGTAGTTGTAAGTGTTATTATAGGTATCACAGCCAGTACTAATTTGAAAGTATTGTCTTTTGTCATATATTTTACATAATCATTATTTTTTAACATGATGATTTGGTCTATGGCCACAAGGAAGCAACTGATTTGGTTGAGCTAGCACAACATTTCCATATACATTTTTATTTTTTTATTTGTGAATTTGTATTAAAACATTTTTATTTTTTAAAAATAAGTCACAAAGAATCTGCTGCTACTTCTCCTGCCTTAACTTTATTTTAGAAATGCAAAGGAGAACTCAAAACATGTTTGGATCAGACTTAAATCTGAGTATGGTCGACATTCCACAATGCTATCAGTACTGATGTAGTAATGCTATATAAATAAAACAACCAAAGTGAAATACGAAATTGTGTTGAATCCAGTTTAAGGTCATATTAGCAGTGCAACTAAAAAGAAATCCCATTCCAGCATATCATTGTACAGCAATTAATCCTCTCTGTCTCAGGTTATTAGAATGAGTTTTTAGTATATTTGACTTTCAGGACTTATTACAATGTGCAATATATATATACAAAAGTCATTCAGGAGGCTCAAAGGGTGAAAATATAAATCTCAGCAACCAAAGCATGACTCACTTAACACCAACAAGTCATATTAAAACAACTCTTTATCAAGTATGTCTTCAGTCTCTCTGGATATTATAAGCACACAGGAGGAGCCCTGCTGGATCAGGCTATACTCCATCTAGTCAAGCATCCTGTCTCACATAGTGGCCTACAAGTTGCTTATGGGCATCTCAAGCGGAAGAAAAAGGGAAAACCTTCACCTGCTCTTGACTCCCTGCAAATAGCCTTTGGAAACTTCCTGCCTGCCACTTTTATAACCTGCTATTTCACTTTTACTGCTACTTCTTTTGTTTTTCACTTTTACATTTGTTCTCTTTTCCTACTGACATGCTGGTTACCTCTACTCATAAAGCACTTTACACATCTGTCTTTTTGCTGACATGCTGGTCATTCAGTGGGTTCTCTTTATGCACTGGATTATTTATCTGACTTGTAATGTTCAAACTGTATTTAAATCCAACTATCAACATATCTCAGACTTAATTCCAAGTAACAGATATAAGAAAAGAACCAGCAACGAAAGAGAAGATTCTCACTACTATGAACAGAGTAGATGTGAGATCGTTCCCAAGATTTAGGATCCATTTATAGACTTGTAGAATAAAGACTGCACAAATTATGCACAAAAAGACGACTTGTAGAACACTTTGACAAACCACACCCAACAAACTGTCTTTAATACAGTTTATGCAACTGGACACTTTGAGCAGTTCACATCTACTACATAAGACTCCTGGAACCTTGCAAATTACCAGTCTTCTGGAAAGGAATCAAGTCTCTTGAGAACACAGCTTTTCAGCAGTGTTTTTACGTCATATGTGGAGGCAATTTTAGTCAGTTTTCCAAATATCTGCTAGTTGAAGATCTCTCTTTTTGGGTCTAAGTGCTGAAATGGATGATGAAATCACAGGCAAGATGTGCACAACCACATCAGGCTGAACCAAACGAGTGCCAGGAATGTGGTCAGCACACACCGCCATGCACCCAGAGTACAGCGGATGATCATCTGGCACCCAGCTGGCTCCCAAGACAGCTCTTTTTGAAGAGCAGCAAAAAATTCTGCAGAAGAGAAAACAGTCCTGGCTTGCTCCTAAATCTGCCATTTGGAGCGATGTTGGCTACAGAAGTGACTTGCCTGTACACCCTCTGCCCAGAGCCATTACATGAATCTCCAAAAATGTCAGAACTATTTCTGGTACTCTGCATAAAGGTCACATCTGAAAACCTTGAAATTGAGAAACTTTCACAAGCTGAGGCATGCAGGCCAGGTGATCAGCACTACTCTCCACTCCTGAGCTAAAGCAAGCATTCCAACCCAGGATCAGAAGCCTGCTGTGCTCATACAGAAGCTGCCACAATTCCAAATACTCTTGGATTACACTTGATGTCCTCTTCCCCTCCCGTAGACAGGGAAGGCATATTAGAAACTAACACTGACTACCTTGCCTAGGCCTTTGATATTTAGCTTCCTCTGAGTTTTATCCTACCAAGAAGAAGAAAGGATGAGTTATATCTTAAGTACGTTTAGAAATATTCTGTATATTTTGTCGTCTCCTAGCCTAAGATCTTCTGGTAAAGCTCTCTTCTCTGTTAGTCTCCCAGTTCAAGTTGAAGTCAGCTGGGTGACCTTGAGCTAGTCACAGCTCTCTTTCTGGGGGAAGAAGAACAGAAAGTTTATCAGCTGCTTTGAGAAAAGCAGGGTATAAAAGCCAACTCCCAGTCCTTTCCTCTTCTCCTTCTTCCCCTCAGATGCCATATAGGGTTCCACAGGGACAGAATTATCTCCAATGTGATATCCTTTCTATCCCATCTTCTTTATTGTGGTATTTGCCATCTTCACGCTCTGACTTTGTCAAGAGACTAGTTAAAAACACCCAACAGACTAGAACCTTCCATTGTGGAATAATTCCAGACATGGTTTGTAAGTTTCATTATTACCTTTTTTAGTTCATGATTTCAGTGAGGTGAATCCTACAAAATTCAGTTAGTACTACCTCCAAGTAAAGCATTCAGCATTTCAGTTTTAATTCTGTTTACAGTGGATGTGAACATGAATTTAATTGTTTTTAATGAACCGCCCAGGACACTTGATTAGAAAGACTATATGCATATATATCTCCAGATTATATAGACTAACCAAACAGAACTAGCCGCATTTTCCACAATGGAAAAAGAAATAACAAGTTGGAAGGGGTGCTATTGTATAATTATATTGTATAATTATCAACATATTTCCAACTTCATAAATGTTAATCTGCAACCATTTGGCTGAAAGCCAGCTCACTTGTTTAAAATAACTTTTCCCTAAACACAACGCATATGTTTCTCTCAAATATACCCTGCTTCCTCATTTCAGTAGCAGTCTGGCAAATAAAACCACAAGTTCATACATGTGTCTAGGAGTAAAACTCACTAAACCGTTGAATCTAATTTAAAGGACACAATTCCTGAGATACAAAAGTGACCAAAATCTCAGTGCAACTTTATACTAAATGAAGAGACACCACGCAGCTCTGAACAATTTTCTTTTTCTGGTGAAACATTACTACATCTTTAATACACAAGAGGCCAGAGGTAAGCCATGATGAACTATTCAAATTCTGACAATAAACGAAGGCTGTGTTCAGATGGCGGTTAGTTATTTCGCTATATTTGGATATTCTGGAATAAAACATAGATATCCATGCTTTATTTTGGAATATCCAATTACAGTAGAAAAAGTAACCAATGTCCAGATGCAGCTGAAATCTGGAGGTAGTGGGCATAGTTCCAAAAGCTGAAATTCCCAACAGTTGGCCACCTAAGGGCGGGGAGAATGCAATAGTTCTATTTAGGAGCTAATTTTGGCAGGTAAATGGCCTCCACTGATAGATTCTGAACACATTTCCTCAACAGCTGTAGGAATATCTTAGTCCTTTCCATGATTCCTTCTCTCATAAAGTATTGGCTGTACCTAAAAGTTTCAGAGATACTGAGTTACACCTATTAATTTTACAAAAATAGGAGTCTGCAAGCTTTATTATGTTTGCATACGTTATTGTAAAATGCAGCTTCAGATAGGAATTAGGAACTGATTAAATTGTTATGGAATTTATGAACAGTAGGGTAATTCTGCATCTGAAAACTACAGTTTCATTAAGCAGGAACAGATATGCACCCACAAACACTCTGTATATACCTGTGGCTGATTGGTATCTTGAATCATTGGGTATTCAATTAAAACACTTTGCAGTTAAAACACAGGCACCAATATGGTTGGTATCTGCCATTTAGAAAACATGGCTGACTCTGCACTGGTTCCCATGGGTTTTTCTGCACTCACAGGCAATCTGGATCTAGAAGGGTAGTATGAGTCTCCCTTCTGTACACCTGCTAGTACACGAGACCAAGTGTAGTCCAAATCAAGAGGCCCAAAATATCTGCTTGATCCAGTCTAGAGGCAGACTACCTATAGATCCACTTAAATAGGTCCATCGGTGTACTAGCTGGTGATAAACCAGAGATCAAGGAGGTAAGTAGACAGCATGTCTCCATTGCCCAGTGTACCATGAGGCAGATATTTTGGCAGCGCAACAAAATGTGCCATTGAAATGGGTCTCCTGGGGGCTCTAAGGCTAGGAACTTTAATTCCTGACTGCTGCATGAGCTTTAAGGTCAGCACAGAGACTAGACTGGAACAGCCAAACTAATATGGATAGCTCTGTTTTAGCCCAGAGCAATTCATCTCTGTTTTGGAACAGATGACCAAAGATGACCAAGTAGACATCCTGTAGAGTGCTCCTAGACTCTTACCTCACCTAACTACAGCCGACATGGAACAATTAGGAATAACCAAAGTCTCAGTTAAGCCACATCCAAGTACACCACATTGGTTATTCTGGTTAAGTAGATTAATTTGACTATATATTAGTATGTGAAAATGAATACAAATGAACACACTTAGGGCTGCAATATTTACTTCATTGAACAGGTTAAATTGGTTTAAACATGATTTTTATGGGTTAAAACATGCATCAATTAATTAGGCAATACACCTTAAAAATTGTTAACACAAGGGATTAAAGCATTACAAATATCTAGTGGCACATCACAGCCAAGAAACCTGAAAGCAGTTCTCTTTGATAGGTTAATCCTTTTAAAACTGAAAAGCACAGAAATTATAAATAGTGAATGTGCTGGAAATTAGCAAAATGAAAAGAACACTATTGCAACAACATGACAAAACCATCAAAAAGAAAAGAAATCCAAAAATAAGAGAAACTATACTTCCTAGAAATACTTCCTCTTTTGCAAAAGGTTTGTTTACCAACTTAGGAAAGACAACTCAACTTTCAGTTAACAGATTACAAAAATTACGTTGATTTGACTAGTGATACAGATAAATTACATTCCTCGGGGGGAATGGAAAAAAGGTGGTTTGGGGTTTTAATTTTACAAAAACATTTCTGTAATCATTTCCCATCTTGTTTCTATTAATGCCTCTGACAACAGCCAGCAACAGCTGTTTGCATGATTACAAATGCTGATTTTACATGAAGAGCTGAACGTATTTATCCAACTGGAAATATTTAACCATCCAGGTAGGACAAAATACATCCACTTCTAGATTGATTTTCTGAAACAGTTTCAGTTTTATATAATATTTGTGTTCTGACTCCCATCAACTTGCATCTACTTTTCACCACAGTTGACCCTTGCAGCATTCTGGTCATTATGAACGAAAGCCATTTCTGCACTTACCTTAAGTAATCCTGATCAGAGCATTCTACGATAATCTATACCAGCAGTTCTCAACCTTCCTAATGCCGCGACCCCTTAATGCAGTTCCTCATGTTGTGGCGACCCCCCGACCATGGGGGTGGGGCAGCTCAGATGATGATAGGGCAGGAAGGCAACCCCTTGAAAGGGTAGTTCAACCCGCAAAGGGGTCCCACAGGTTGAAAACGACTGATCTAGACCAAGGAATCTATCCCATGTACAGATGGACTCCTTCCTTCCTGAACTAGAATATGTCCATCCACATTTGGACAGTTGTTCCAACCCAGCCCTGTATGCTGGTCCAAAGCTCATGTCAGCTTCAGTGATCGCTCCAAAGGCTCCAGTGGCCAGTAATAAAAGGTCCTGGCCTATGTAGCTCCAGAGGACCTATTTTGGACTTATTTTGGCTGACATGCATCATCCACTTCCTAGTTTGGTCTATCGATGCTTAGTATGTCAGTAGACCTCTTTAAAGAGGCCTACAAGTGTACCAGATTAGGTAGCCTTTTGGGGTCACCTAGTCCAGTTTGTTCAGTATATGCAGTGAAAGTATGGGGAAGGAAGGGTCTTAGTGCCTTTCCTTTCGTAGATCTCAGTTAAGTATGGAATTGTCCTAAGACAGAATTCTTACTCACAACAACTATAGGAATCATAGGAGCTGTAGCCCAAACCTACACACAAAAGCTATTTATAAAAAACATTTTAGTGAACTCAATAATTTAAAAGACATCATTTATCTATGTAAACTTACAAAAGTAAGCTTAGAAATGTGCTGTGATCTCTCTAAAGCTTCTGGCAGGGTCTTTCCCAAACCTATCCCGAGATGCTGAAGGTTCAACCTGACACCTTTAGAACCTTTATAATGGGCTATGGCAGTGATGGCTAACCTTTTGAGCTTGGTGTGTCAAAATTCGCAAGAAAACCTAGCTTAATTCAGGTGCTGTGTCACTTCTAGAAATATCCATAATTTCGTGATATTTGTAGCTCTAGTAAAAAAGTTATATTTTTGATAAAGCAAAAACAAATAATTCTTTACATTAGTGACTTTTGATGCTTTGAATTTCGTTTGCTAAATCTTCAGTTGAAAGTTAGTATTTTGCACACTTCAAGAACCAGCAAGCACTACATGCCCAGGTGCCAGGGTGACCATGTGTGTCACCCAAAAGGGCTTGGCGTGTCACCTGTGACACGCATGTCATAGGTTGGCCATCACTGGGCTATGGATATCCTAAGGATATTATCATTGAAGAACATTTTAAATGTTAATCACAAAAATCCAAGCGAATGTTTGGATGTGCTGGAACTGGTGAAAGAGGGCAGAAAATGCATGGATAACTGGACCAGGGAGACTGAGAAACACTTCAATTTATCTGAATTACAGGTTTAAGAAAAGGAGTTCTCCTCAGTAGTCTATTAAAAAAGAATATCAAACAAAATGTGATGCTTCTATACTCTGTAACTTATGTTGCACCCTAAATCAAAGACAGAGAACCTTTGATTATTTTTAACTAAAATGTGCATCTCCTTGACCACTGACCATGTTGGCTTGGGCTGACTCACATTAGACTCTCAGACCCATGGTCCCCTTCCACACTTTAATGTTTCATCAAAACAGAAATCTCATTTCAGCCATTTCAGTACTACTGAAGAACTGGTGAACAGCCACAAACCTACCATCCTTGTTCTACTTACCGGTATTTATAAGGCTCTGGGCCCTCAGTCATACACAATGTTCTAAGAACTAACTTTCAAGTTGTGGAATGGTTTTTATAAATCTTCCTTTCTATCAGGTGAACATATTTATGATAGCAGCCTTCACCATTTTTTTACAAGCAATAATCTTAAAATAGCTATGGTGTCGGCAGACTTTTGACTTCTATAGCCCAATAAAAAAAACAGCACTTACAGTACCTGATAAAATTCCCGAAGCCAGTTCTTCTGTAGATTTTCTGGCTGGAAAATAAACAAAAATAAAAAATAATTAAATGTGGATTGCTCTGTAACATAATTCCTTAAGAAGCCAAAGGTAGAAACACGTTTTATATCATGTATTATAAAAATACGTTCTCAAAGGGAAAACAATTTTAAATAATGATATTCATCTATATGCTCAATATAACACATATATTAAACTCAAGGGTGGGATGCTTTTTCAGTCCAACCACCAAACATCCCTGAGAGTGTTTTTTTGGGATCCCTGCATCAATAGTAGGCAGAGGCCAGTGACAAAAATATCAATATAGCAAAAGTCACACAAACACACACTTCTTCATCCAGACGAGCAAGACACTGCCATAAATTGATGGTTCCCAAACCTTTTGGCTAAACATCCTTTTTGTCCTATTTACATTTCAGTTTTAATTTTACCTTACACATATAGTATAGCCCTTCAGAACACTCAGAATTCAGAACATTCCGTATGTTCCAAATATAGAAGGAAAGAAAAAAAAGTGGGCTCAGGTGAATGCTCACCACCTAGCAGACAGAGTCCCTTAGGATATTTCTGCACTTACTCCTCCTGATCTAGATCAAGCAGGTGCTAGTCTCAATCTGTTCTAGACCAGCCTTCATGCTGGCCCTGAAGCTGATGTAAGCTTTGGAGCCAGTTCTGATGGCCAGGAACTAAAGTTCCTAGCCTCAGAGTCCTGGAGGACCCATTCTGATGGCTCAACATGCCACTGAAATCCTGTAGATCCCCAATGACCGTAGTATGCCAGTAGAAGCATTGAGGTTGACAGGTACTGCAGATTACAGAAAAGCCCCTGTCTCACACAGTGGTCCATCATTTGCTTCTGGGCATTTTCAAACTGAAGACAAATGTGAAATCTTCATCTGTTCTTGACTCCCTGCAAATGGCCTTTAGAGGTATCCTACTTCTCTCTGCAACCCAGAGGAAGTACTTAGGCACAGAGTCTACTGGCCATTGATACATCTCTCCTTCATGAGTTTGTCCAACTCTTCTTAAAGCCATCCAGACTAGTGGTCACCACCCCTTATCAATCCTAACTTTCTTGCCTGGCAACTTCACAGAATGAACCAAGGTTCTAGCACTGTACAATAGTATTGTCCATCTTTTCCACATCTTGCATGATTTTATAAACTTAAATCAGGTACTCTCACCATCTTTCAAATCTTAACAGGACTAAATCTTGAAGCCTGATCATTAATATCCTTCCTGTGTTGAGGTGACCAGAACTGTATGTGGCCTCAAAGATTTATAAAAAGGCATAATATTTGCAGATTTATCTCCTATTCCCTTCCTAATTACCCCAGCACTTAATTAATTGATTAATTTATCTGCTAATGAGCACTAGGGTCAGCACCTTGAGATGTCCACCAGAACCCCAAGATCCTTTTGGTCTGTCATAGAAAGCTCAGACACCATCAATTTATAGGTGTAACTGAGGTTTATTTACCACAGTATGCATTACCTTGCACTAACTATCCCGTAAAAATTAGTGTTAAAAACTTAATTAACCAAGACCTATTAAAGGTGTGCAAAAGTGATAAGGTGCGCAATAGCACCCAGAAGGGGAGAAAGTGTAGGGACAGACCCAAGGAGCGGACAGAAGACAGAAGGCTTCGCATCTGACAAGCCCAAAGTTCTCTATCCCTGATTTAATATACATCAAATTATTATTAGAAGCTAATACAATTATATAGTTATTTTAACAGTATGAAATATCATTTCCCTTTACCCGTTTCATTACTATTTTATTTTCCATCCTACACTTCTCTGCTAGTAAGGTTTGGGCTTTGACCGAAGTGATTTCAGCACTAATTCCCGCTTCACATGCCTCACTAGCAGGCTTGTGGCTTTCCAAATGTTGCTAACCATGTAAGAACACAAGAGAAGCCCTTCCATCGCACACCGTGGCCCATCAAATGCTCGTGGGCATCTCAAGGAGAGACAAGGACAAAGCTTTTCCTGCTCTTGAATCCTAGCAAATGGACTTAGAAGGGTCTTGCTTCCCCGCCCCCCAGCCTGAAAGATGTACCTAGGCATTCATTCTAGTAGCTACTGATACATCTGTCCACATATGAGTCAGTATCCAACACCAACAGCGTTCCCATCTCTTCTGTAGCAAACACATGTATGCATAGGTGCATGTACTGAATGGGACAGAAATTAACTCGCCAAATAGATAGGCCAAAGTATTTTATTTTTTCATTTCCTGTCACTGTTAATAAACTTATATCTGCCTTTTTGTTCCTGTTTACTAATTCCACGTCTGAACTACCATGTCTCTTTGTAAAACTTGTACACAAGTATGAGGATTCAATATAACAAATAAGAGAGGGAGAACTAAGGACCCATCCTTACTGAACTACATAGAAATGAGAAAGGCATGAAAGCCAAGAATTTAAGATGACTAAAAAAATTCTTGAATATATCATGAGTTGAAATGGGATATAAACTATCCTTACTCACCAGTGACAGTTATTATTGAAACATATGCGAGAGTTCAAGGGTCATGCCTTGATTCTTTAAGGATAGAGAAAGTGAATCACAGTCACCAATGCTTCTTTGTCCAAAAAACTGAAACCAAGCCACTTCTTATTTTTAAAGCAACCAACTGTTACATTAAAAGGAATTCTGGAAGCTGCCACAGATTCATGTTCCCATCCTACCTCTGATCCACTTTATGGGGGGGGGGGTGTTTGCACTTCTGGCCCCTTTTCTGCACAGAACCTTATTCCAGATTATATTCTGGAATACAGGTGTGACATCCAGATGCCAGTGCAGACTATGACAGGCTGGGGACAGAATAAAGCTCAGTGCAGAAAGGCCCCTGATTGTCCACACAAATGTCTGTCCCTCTCACCTCTCATGAACATTCAGGGCTAGAAAAAGTAGACTAGAGATTGAGAGAGAACTGAGAGCCACATGTCATACTGCCTCTAAGGTGCTTTTGAGCCACTTTTTTTTTTTGAAGGGCTATATGTTAACGCAAGCCATATTTCACACCCAAAAAGTGTAAATAATTTATAGGTTCTACTCAAATGAGAGAATAATTATTTACTGTTCAAGGACAATGGTAAAAAAGAAATGCATTTTTTCAGTATGACAAACATCATTTGTAACTATGTAATTTTAAAAAGAAAAAGACCCAGAACTAACATTTTGGCATCACCTCTTTGTTTGGAAAACAAATAAAAGACAGACTCATCACTTACGGACACTTTCAATAATAACAAATCTTCCAGTCATCATATTATACGCACTGAAAGCCTTTTATAGAATTATATTTCAGGCTTCGCTTGTTACACAAATGAGATGCTGGCTTTTAGGGGCTGGAATACAGATTAACAAGCCTCTGATGTAAAACCATCTCCAAATGAAGAGCTCCTGGCCAGTTCAGCCTTTACAAAAAAAACCCACAAAAAAACCACCCATATCCACATGAAAAACTGCAGAACACCAGAGCATTCAGAAAGCAGATTTATGGAGAAGGCAGAATGTCAAAAGTGTTATGAAAAAGGATAACAGGACTATAAAATACTCTCTTTTATAGATGTCAAATAATTCTAGCATTACACAAAGAGGAATGGGAGGGAGAGAAAACAGTACAGTATCCAATGTTTTCACTGTTCTGGAATTGTTCTAGAAATGTATTGTATCATGGATATAGGATCATGCCACTTTAAAATACTGTATTTCAAACTTTTGTGTGAAATGTTTTTACACAGCAGTCTACTAGTAGTATCAGAATCTACTAGTATCCCTTCAGTCAATTAAAACTGAGGCACAAGGTAATCTCTGCAAGATCAGACCACCAAATGTCATGAAGCAAATAACAAAAAAGAATTAGGGAAAAACGTCAAGGTTTTTCTTCTTGCTGAAGGTACTGGACTCCAGCTCTCTTGAGTTCACTCCAGAGCAAGTCAGTGGGCATTCACATAGCTCAAGAGGCCTCTTCCCGAAGTGGTTCACCTAAATAGCCAGTGACCAAGCAAGGCTTTTTTCAGTATTAAGACATTTTAAATTTTCCAGTTGTTTTAAACCACTTTTCTGTGTCTTGAATGTTATTTTAAATAACTTACTGCTGTTCTTTGTTGTGGCTGTTTCCTTTACAGAAAATAAGTATGCAAGTTTAATTGTTCACTATCCAGAGACGTTTGCCAAGAGCCAAAGGAATGCCAACTGGCTGTCAGAAGAAACACTGCTGCAGAAACTCTTTTGTGTCAAGCCAGTAAGTGCCATTAGCCCTTTCCGCACTTACTCTTATTTCAGAAAAGATCCCAGCATCAGGACTTATTGTCCACATACTAGTGTGGACTATGGCAGCACTCCCCAAACACATTTTGCCCCCATTAGGCAAAACTGCAGCCCAGGATAAGATACGTGGAGCCTTTCTGCACTTAGCCTTATTCTGGATTATATCTCAGAATAGGGGCTTGCTGTCCACATGATCATGCAGGCTATGGCAGGTACCAAGTGAAGCCCACCATAATCTGCATTAGTATGTGGACAACAAACCCCTATCCCAGGATATATTACAGAATAAGGCCAAGTGCAGAAAGGGCCCTGAACTCAATCCTGCTGTCAACTTCTTTAAGCGGGGGCATTTTCACACTTCCCTTCCTGACCACTGGATAGGAAAGGACCATAATTAACCAATGTTGACTAGTGCTTGCACTCGGAGTGCTAATCAACTTTGGCTGTTCCCTCCCCCCACAATCGAATACTTACCTTATTCGATCTGGGCTCCTCTGGGCACTGCCACTTTGGCTGCAGCACCTTCCGCGGCTGCATGTGCATCAGCGTCATCGCCCTTACAGTGCTGATGCTCTGCACATGCAGAGTCACATCTATGGTTGTCTGAGGTGCCAGTGCGCTTACACGGCACCTCAGGTGACCCTGGAGCACCAGAAGAGGTGAGGATTGTTGCGCCGCTGGACGCTTAAGGTTGGTTCTGGTAAACATTGGTTAATGTGTGGATCATTACTTCATGCTCCACACCTAATCAACAAGTAATGAACTTCTGGGAAGGGAGGCATGCTTGGAGGTTTTAACGGCCTACTCCACATGTGGAAAGTCTTTACCTTTGGTTCATTACTTTTTTACTAGAGGCCACAGTATGAATAGGCCTCAGGTTCACAACAAGACTGAAATCTGTTTTCTGGACTATGAAGGATATGTAGACAGCATGCCCTTGTAGGTCAGAATATACTGGGAGACCATTTTCAGAAGGCACCATTGGAAATGGCACAGGAAGTGGCATCTGGTTCCTCCCAGAAACCGTAAAGACCAGAAACATTTGGCCCCAGCCTTTGCATTCTCCACACTGCCTCCAAGAGCATTTTGGGAGCAGTGGCAAGGGCTGTGTCACAATGGGCTGTCTGGGTGTGAACAGCCCCCAGAGCACACTGCTGCTAGCCCACTCAAGCATATTCCATGTCAGACCCAGGGGGCATTTTTAACTGATTAAGCAGCAGCACTTGTAGCTTTTGATCTTCATAAACTATGGCAAACTGTGCTTACTTCCACATAGATCAAAGCATGGTTTGCCACCATTTATGGAGCTCAAAGGCTCATGGCAAAACTCTGTTTAGCTCCTATCCTGCACTCCATGTGAAGAAGGCTCTGTCAAGATGTTTTCCTCTGCAGATGCAGAGTCACACGGAGGCAAACAGAATCAGCCAGTGTAGAAAGAGAAATTGATGAGGCTAATGCAGATACAGTCAAAATCACCAAACTTTTGACTAAGCAAGGCTGGCAGTTTTATTGATAGCCCCACATCCCAGCACAAATTGTGGGTTACGTTTGGAGGAGTTATATGTAGCTATAAAGCAAGGGGCTGTAGAAGTCATTGGCTATAAGCATCCACATGCTGGGATCACAGTTAAGCTTCCCTGTGCAATTTTAGACACCCTATCCCAATCTATTCTTCCATCCATGAAAATGTAGCATTCTAGGGGCTTGGACCTGGGATGTTCCGGAATAGCAAGCTGACGGCAGGTCCCTTAAACCTTTTCTTAGAACATGCAAAAGGCATGTGTGAAAAAGTACTTAGGCCTTTCTGCACTTGCTGGTACTCTGCACAAGCAAGTATACTTGGGGCCTTCCGTCCACACGTTAGTGCAGAACATGGGAGGCCCCACTCCCGATCCAGATTACTGGCAGACTGCAATATTGAGGTCTACTGTTATACTAGCAGGAAGCCAATCTGGAACATGGGGGCATGCAGAAGGTTTATGTCTCCATGTTCCAGTTTACAGTAGGACCCACTGTGCCACTGAAATGGGTCCCCCAGGGGCGGGCATATCTTAATGTGAGGCCTGGGCTAGATTGCAGACTGCATTATTCTAGACTGAGCCTTGCTGCAATCTGGACCAGAGAGCCTCACGTGATCCAGGCCCTCGTCAGGATCATGACAGGTAAGAGCAGAAAGCCCCTTAGTGGCCGGTGCACTGAGGCCAACAGAAACTTGGCACAGTTACTGCAGAATATGGATTCCACTGTTGTGGCTACCATTGTGGAGGCCTAAAACTGACAGCAGTTATCAGGCTGTTAGAAATTTTGCTCAGTCCTGGAGGGTCAAGACTTAGGTGGGACATGCATGATGCCTTTATGGTGTCTGGAATGAAGAATGAAGGTGCAGTGTCTGCCATTAATCACATGCAGAATGAGGGTGCAGTGTCTGCCATTAATCACAGTCTTCCCCAGCTGCCATCATAAGCACCATTATGAGGCTTTAGCAGCAAGGAGCTTTAAAGTCTCTCAGAGCTCTTCAAACTATTCTCCCACTGACAGTTTCAAAAGACCAGTCAGCAAGAGGAAAGTCATTGGACGGCAGAACCTGCATTACAAATGGCACTGTTCTGTTAACGTAAAATAAGGGAAGGTGCTATAGTTGTAGGGCTTCCCCACTTTCTGTGCAGACACTGCCTAAGATTGTACTGCTGGTTTCTTTTATTTTAATAGTACATTTTATTTTAATAGTATACAGATATAAAGCTTTTCCTGGTTCTATCTGAAGACCCTCCCAATAAAACCTATTGTTTATTAGGCCTTAGGACAAAATTTCATAATGTAGAAGAATAAATCTTAACAACTGTAAGCTACACTTTTAAAAATGAACATATAAACCAATACACTGAAAGCTGTCTTCACTGAGTTTATTCACCAGATGGCAGCAAGAAGACAACATAATGGAACAACAAATGATAACTAAACTATCTGATCTATGTACAAAATGAACTTCAGCAACTTTGCAAATGAAACGGTCACTTTGAACCTGAAAGATTTTTCCAACCTTGAACCTGAAAGATTTTTCCAACGTACTCATAGATCCTGGTTACAGTTCCTGGAAAACAAAGCTGGAGTTCCACTGGCCATCTGTCTGTCAATTCCAGTTAATTCAAATCCTTCGAAATAACTTCATAGCCAGATTTTGCTTCGTTGCTCGTTTTATCCTGGCACAAATGAAAGTAACTACCATACTACTTCTGTCAGACCCTCCTAATTGTAAAATACACAATAGTGGAGCACATCAGGAAAACATTCCACAATGTAGCCTGTCCAAACTGATGAGAGAGGCATTCTGTGTTCTTTCTGTGGTAAAATACTGAACTTCAGCTCTATATCTTATCCAAAGTTAGGTGAACGGCTTTTGATTCTGCTTTGAAGGAATTCCCACCGTTCAGTGGCAAAGCAATTGTCTGGAAAGAAAAAGGTCAAAGGTTGTCTCTCTCCAGAAAAAAGTAATGGAAAACCACTTCTGCATAGGGCCTAGCAACAACAAGCATACTCTACTTGGCAAGAGGAAGAAGAGGAAGAAGAGGAGGAAGGAAGAAGAAGAAGAAGAAGAATCACAGGTTGGCAATCTAGGGCCTATCTGCACAATGCATGCTGTTCTGAGCCATCCTGATTCATTCCAGGCAATTCAGCCAATGATAGGAAGGGCACTGCTGGGACACTCAAAGGGCCACCAGCTTTATGTTCAGCTCATCTTTAGAGGTTAGGAACAAAAATTCACAACCTCCAAAGTTGCTGGATGAGGTCAATGGCTGTCATTTTGGATGGGTGCTCAAAACGCAGTTCCAGCACAGCTTCCAGGTGCCCAATGAAATGGTGCCAGGCATGGTATATAATTCCACAACTGGTAAATCAACTAGAATGTTGTGTGGACCACTTACAAGAAGGTTATGGTGCCATTTTTGGGCATAGCACGCTCCAAAGTTCCATCATGTGCAGATGAAGCAGTCCAGCTGGTGCCCCAAGTTGGTTCTCTGATCCATTGTGGACACTGCCCTAGTTTGAACACCTCTCTAGCCAAGACAGGGAGAGGGATGCTGGTGGTCTATCGGATGGAATATTCATAGGGTGATAAGATTCCTCCTTAGTTTTGGACAAATGCATGCTTTTCTAGAAATCTCAGAGCAAGTTCTCCAAGAGAATGAAGATGGAAAGACTGGCAGAAGAAAAGAAAGAGCAAAACTTAAATCCCAAATTAAATTAATGGCTCAAAGAACAGATTTCCATCAAAGATAACAACAAAAGTAGTAGTTATACGTACCAAGTGTACTATCCCTGAACAGCCAGGGTCTGTACACCTAACACCCCTGCTTCTTAAATTTCTAACTTTTAGGTGGCTTCCTCTGTTTCTAAATTAGTTTTTTCAGGAAACACTTTGTCTAGAAAAGCTTCTGCCAAGGAACACACGGTCTGTTGTAGAGAGTTTCAGACAGTATTCTAGCGAGTCCATCCTAGACAGGATACCTATTACCGTATATTCCAGCGTATAAGGCGACTGGGCGTATAAGACAACTCCCAACTTTCCAGTTAAAATATAGAGTTTGGGATATACTTGTTTTATAAGAAGCCGGCCTCCGGCGTATAAGACGACCCCCGACTTTTGAGAAGATTTTCCTGGGTTAATAAGTAGTCTTATACACCAGAATATACAGTAACTACCATCCTGCTATACCAAAACCTGGAAAGGTGGCCTGGAACACAGCCCAGTAATCTCCCACTCAGTGCAATACTAGTAGGAAATTTTTTTCACAGCAACTTGAGACCTGTTATCAATCATTTATTGATCAGCTCAGCATATGATGGGGAACTCACTGTTTAAAAAAATTATGATATCATTGTTGAAAACCATGATTATGCAATTAATTTATTTGAAAACCTATAGCTCTTTTTCAGTTCTTTTGCTATTGCATCCTTCCCAACCCAAGTACTGTGAAAACATGTGGAATATTTGTTCAAATAATGAAATACATTCTCAGCACCACAGCTCCCATCAATTACATATGATTTTGAGGTTTTTCTGGAATTTGGAGTCCCATTAAACCAAGATCACTTAATGCAAAAAAATTTTCCTTAAAAAAAATGAAAATTATGTCAGGTATACCACGTACAGGATAGGTCCAAGACATATCGGCTTTCACAGCCAGTTTCTATCTCATTTATAACAGTTTTGGGTCTGTTATCCCATATTTGGAATATGACTCTTCCAAAAGCCAAATCCTCTGAAGATGGATATCACAGCAATATCTGAAAGCTTGGGTTCTCAGAAGAAACCAGGAACATGGCATGACAGCCCAAAAACTGCTACAAATAACAAAGTTAAAGACAGTATCTAGAAAAGCTGCAAACACATGGAAAATATATATTGTAGACCAGCTCCTGGAATTACAGAAGCAAAGAACATTTCACAAAAAACAGCTTACTTTTCTATCACCAGATAAGACAAATGGATATACTTTAATAATATCATGAGAATATTGATATTCTTTTCACACTGGGTGGTAGACTGGACCATGGTCTACTTCTGGGACTTTTCATCTACATCTTGAACAGGGGTGCTTTCATATTTCCTTTCCTGTCCAAGGGACAGGAAAGGAGTGTGATGAACCAGTATTGACTCACACTCGCACTTGGAGCACTAGTCAATGTTAGCCACCACCACCACCACCACCCCGGCAATCAAATACTTACCTTGATTTGATTGCAGGGCTGGTCATCTTCAGGGTGTTGTCATTTTGGATGCAGCACTCTGCACAACTGCACATACATCAGTGCCATCACCATGATGATACTGATGGTCTGCACAGTCACAGTTGCATCAGGAGGGCAGCAGGGCTGCCAGTGCACTTGTGCAGCAGCCCTACTGACCTCCTTGTTCAGCTGAAGTGTGAATACTCCCCTACTGGACCCAACAGGTAAGTGATTAGGAAAGGCTGGGGAGCATGATTTCATGCTCCATGGGCAATGCATGATTAGGGAACTTCTGGGAAGGCAGGGGGTACTTGGAGGCTGAAGCAGCCTCCTCCAAGTGCAGATGCCCTTCCCCAGAAGTACCCCAAGTGTGCACTACCCACCCAAGTGCAAAAAGGCCTCAGATCGCTCCCAGCCTGCTCCTTGTATGCTTTGTCTGCACAGAACAGAGTGCCCCACATAGCATCCTGGTCTGGTACACCATCACTTTGTCTGCACAGATCAGGAAGCCCCAAATAGTGTCCAGGTCTAGTATACCATCACTAGGGGGTAGTATAACAGACCACAAAAGCATGTAGACCACACACCACCTCTGTGGTCCAGTACACAGCAGGAACCCAATTTGGTGGTGCAACAAGGTACACCAGAATGGGTCCCCCAGAAGCTCTGAGGGTCAAGAACACTCATTACTGGCCTTCAGATTATTTGGATGCTCTCTGTATCAACTCTGGAACTGGAACAAGCTTCAGAGTCAGTGTAGGAGCCAGTGCACAACAGGTTGTCCTAAAGTGGATGACGTTCTTCCATGCCATTAGTCTGTCCTACCTTGGAATAGACTGCCTGTTCCAGACAAGAGCATCCTACTCAAGTCAGGCTATCACAGCTAAATAAGAAACAAGATGTAGAAACAAGAAAAGAGATAGAAATAAATTTGTTACAAATCTTTTTAGTTGATTTCCTTTTTTCTATTAACACCTAAAGAGAATTCATAGCTTGCACTTCAATGAAGTGAAGGGTCCTAATTTTCTAGAATTCCTGATTTCCTAGGAAGCTGTTTTTAATGAAAGAGAGTAGATTGGGTTGCTTTGACACCATGACTCTACTTAACCACAGTAAGCCAGCTGAGTGGGAAGCTTCATCATCAACAAGCCCTAACTAGAGAGGCTGAACCTCTTCTCCACCCCAGAGCAGCTGGCACCTCTCCCCACTTGCTTTAGTGTGAGCATGAATATAAACACATGGCCCAGGGAACTGGAGAGGGGGATCTCTGCCACATAACGAAGAAATGACTGAGTTTAGTGCATCTAAAGTTTGCCGAATGCAGTGAGTTCAGAATAAAGCAAATCATAGATTCTTGAGTTGTATGAATTATATATTCTTGCTTTACTACTGCATTTTTGGTCTGCTGGAAACCACCTTTGATTTTTTTTCCAAAAGGTGCTATATAAATGCAAGTTTGTTTTTTAAAGCTACTGCTCCATTGTTTGACCTTGGCAGGAACAAAGAAACAGCTGATGGGGTTTTCCATGTTACCTTGACATCCTCAAACTAGAAGGTGCAATGGCCTGTCACTCCTATATCAAAATTGTTCCCACTTCCCTATTTATTTGTTTGTTTGCTTATATTTCTGCCCCACCCTATACCAAAAGGTCTCAGGGCAAGTTACAATATCACAATAAAAACAGATAAAGTACAACTAAAACATTGACAGTGGCTGTATGAGGAGAGAGTGTTGTTCCCTCAGACCCTGTAACACACAGCACCTCTATCTTCTCTGGATACAGTTTTAATGTCTTGCCTCCCATCCAGCCCATTACCACTTCCTCTGGCCTATTTTTAACTGTGGCATCTAATCTACTACGGATCTGAGTGACTTTGCCCTCAAAGTGCTCTTTGCCTCCTCGGGCTAGAACTCAAAAGGCTATTCTCTACCCTCAAAAGCTCTGCCGAATGGCTGCTTGAGGATGCGATGGTGGTGGAGAAATAACTTTTTTGCCACTGCCACCACCTGGAAGGCATGAGGATGTGCTCTAACCTGTGTTCAGTCAGAGTCACAGTGGGATTTACACCCCTGTGCTCTATTCACTGACCCTCCTGCTTCATAGCCCTCAGCTCCATGCAATACCAAGTCGCTGCTTACCTCATGATTCCACAGTGAGACCAGAGGCTTGGACAAGATCTGCCCATCTGTACTTTCATATGGACAGCAGTTCTGGGATAAAAACTGGAATATGACCAAATGCAGAAAGGGCCAAAGGCAAATCCTTCACTGCTCTCAAATCCCTACAAATGACCTTTAAAGGCATCCTGCCTGTCTCTCTTAAAAAGGGTTGGTGTGATAACTTTGCAGAAAGCAGTTCCATGTGATGATCATCAGCAGGGATAGAACTCCTTTGATTGTTTTTTCTCTTCAGCTTGCTCATTACTGCTTTGTCTAATTTATCAACTGTTTTCTTTCTCTTTCAAATTTTGCCTCAGTGTTACTTGATACGGTATTTGATCAAGTAAAATTTGATTGAATTGTTCAGTCACCTCAAGCATTTACTTATAATAGCCAATAGCAATAAGAAACTAATAAAACTTATAATAATACTTGCTACAGACTTATCACAGCCTGTCCTGTAAATAATCACTCTTTTTCTAGCTTCTAATTCAGTATTTTCACAGCAGTGTTTCTCCAGGTTGTTAGCAAAGAAAACCTTGAGTTTTTAAAATTTTACCAATAGATAACTTTTTAAAAACTCAATCATCTGTCATATAAGCAAACAGCATAATTGAAAAATCTATTTAAATGTGATAATGAGACCATAGAGTAAGAATTATATTCAAGTATAAGAAGAGTAACAGAGGACAAATGTGAAAAAAGGAAATTGGAAATTTAAAAATTAAAATCCAAAATAATAGCAAGGAACAGGATACTAGAGATTTAACATTTTGATTTCTTGATTCATTATTCACCATCCTGATTCACTATTCACCAGTTGGGCTGGAAATGGGTCTGAGGCTTCCCTTCCACATGCTGGTGTGGGATAGGAGAAGCCCTGCCCTCTCCGGGAAATCTTCGTCCATACTGGATGAAGTGAGAAAGCAGTATAGTGCACCAAAAGGGTACCCTATTCTGCTCTACTGGAAGACTTTGAAAATGAGGGTGTGAGCATATTAGTGGGTCCATGGGAGATCACTTTGGGCAGCCCACCAGGAAGCGCTACTGGAAGTGACACACCATAAAAATGTGTACTTCTGGAAACTCTGAAGGCTGGGAACAAAATGTTTCCACCCTTCAAGGGCTGAGTGCCAAAACTGAGTGCTACACCCAGCCTTCAGAGCCAGCTGCAAGGGTAGGAGTGGCAGGGGCCATCTGAAATGCTAATGGGTCAAAGGCTATTGAAGTTGGGCTCATCCTTGCTGATTACTGGAACATATCCATCCATTTTTCTTCAAAGCAGTATGGTGGCTTACTGGTCACTTACCTTCAAGGCATACTGGTGACTTTCTGCATTCAAAGCAAGATACCCTACTACTGAGCTACAGCCATTCCTTATGAATAACTTAGTTGCTTCTTAAAATTGAACAGACTGGGTGTGCTTTCCTCAGACCCATGCAACCAACACTCCCTTTCTCCTTTTAATCAACTGCTGTGTCCAATTCTAGCCAATTTAAAATACCCCAAATGTACTGTCAGGCAAAAATTACATAATATACTGTATATTGTACATATATACAGTTGACGTACAACACTCAGAAACAAAACAAAACCAGTCATTACAAAATCAACTGCTGAGGAGAAATTGCATAGTTGGCTTCACTGGCCAAACACGCTGATTAGGCTCATGCGAAACTACAGTATATTCTGGCGTATAAGACTACTTTTTAACCCAGGAAAATCTTCTCAAAAGTCGGGGGTCATCTTATACGCCGAGTGTCTTCTTCTTATATGGCGAGTATATCCCAAACTCTATATTTTAACTGGAAAAGTTGGGGGTCGTCTTATATGCTGGAATATACGGGTATTTAGAAGACTTTACTGAACAGAATTACAGAAGGTCCATTCCAACATTTATCAGTCTTCCTTCTCTCTCTACTGCTAGACTAAATGGAACAGGGCTCCTGCAAGGCAACTCAGAGCACTGCTCCAAATAATTCTGCCTAGGTGTAATCCTAATGTCATCGTTTTTTTCCAAGGCCTGTCTACATCTAAACAGGCCAAGCTTAGTATAATCATTCATTCCCAATCCAAGCCTATTTGTTGAAGCCGTCTTCTGAAACTCTGTAACTAGATTTCAGGGCTTGGCAGTAACTGAGGCTATCTGTTTTGATTTGGGAAAGGGAAAAATGTATTTCAAAGCTTGCTTCCAAAAGTCTGTCGAATAAAGTATGTTTTCTCCCTTGCTCTGCCATGTCATTTTAAGTGCCTTTTAAAACCCAGCTATGGGGAAGGGAGGCAGGGAGCTTTGCTGCACTGCTAAAATAGGTCTCTTCCAGTAGTAAACCAGACCACAGTCATTTTGTGATGCAGTCATCTTGGACTGCCTTGTCTGGTTCGATCCCCTCTATGTGCATCCTGTGCTGACACAGTGTACTAGAAGGGGGCAGGAAATCCTTTATAGCATACAATTGTGTGGAAGAGAGGCTATAGTCCACTTCTAAAGCTGGACTACAGCAAAGTGTGGAAATAGCCACATTTTTCCAACTGCACCAAGTAGGACTTAATGAAAAACTATCAAATTCTCCTCCAAAAATCTTAGCATTATTCTCCAAATACATCTTGCATTTTGCTAAGCTTTCAATTAGGTTAAAATAATAATGGGCAATTTTGCACTTATAAACTAATGTCGCAAGTGCAAGTGCTAGTTAACTAGCCCAAAGTCACCCAGCTGGCTTCATGGAGGAGTGCAGAATCAAACCCAGGGACTACAAGATGTTAGTCCAGCGCGAACCACAAGACCAAACTGGCTCACTGGAAGGGTGTCATCAAGCACAGGATATGACCCCATGAAAATGGCACTATTTGATACGCATGCCAAAGAATTACTAAAAAGATCCATTCCTTACATAAAACTGCTGTCCTTTGATAATAGGAGAACAGAAAGAGAAAAGCATTGGTAGCACTCTGTTCAGGGTGCATCAAAGTGGTTTGTGGGGGATGATAGGCAGGCAGGTTACCTTGAAAGACTCTTCCCAGCTCAAGGCTGGTGGCTGTCGCAAAAGCAGTGGCAACATGCAGTCACTGTGCCCCAAGGTGTACAAAAGATGCACATAAAACAGAGTGAACTATTTTAGGAAAGAAAACGCTTGGTTGGAATTTTAAAAGAAGAATGTTTTGTTACCAATTATTTGTCCTTAAGATTCTAATGAAATAAAATACTTCAGGCAAGTGGTAAAAAACAAATAAACTGGTAAATTAAATCAGGCACTATGATGGCCTTATGTGTGACAACTGCCACAAATGAAGCCACCTTGAGTTCTGTGGCTTAACTACAGAGACAGGAACAGAAAGGACAGCAATAATGAGCCTGAGCCTACAGTTGGCTTTTGAAATACTGGCATATATACTCCGCCTTAGCAGGCAGTCATTCAAGTCTGATACTGAGACACAGTGGTTTATATTTGTATGGGGTCTGCAAAACATCATCCTATCTCTGTGACAAGTTGAAATGCTACGAATATATTTGATGAAGATCAGAATTCCTCAGCTCTGACTACAGTCAAAATGGAATTAGGTGTGAAACCTTTCTGCCTGCACATATTTCATACCAAAAGCAGAAAAACAGAATTGAAATTTTGAGATATTGTAGGATGTTGCTTGGTTGGGGGTTAGGAGAACAAAAGCAGTATGGCTTGCCTCTCAGTGTAGGCTTACAGTGAGAGAGCAAACCTGACAGAATGTTAACCGCGAGCCAGTTTGGTCTTGTGATTAGAGTGTTGGATTCATATCTCAAAGTCCCCAGGTTTGATTCCGCACTCCTCCACAAAGCCAGCTGAGTGACCCAGGGCTAGTCAAAGCTCTCTTTCTGAGTCCTCACAACCCCACCTACCTCATAGGCCAGTGGTGGCCAACCTACGACACTCGTGTCACAGGTGACACGCCAAGCCCTTTTGGGTGACACACCTGGTCACCCTGGCACCTGGGCGTGTAGTGCTTGCTTGTTCTTGAAGTGTACGAAATACCAACTTTCAATTGAATATTAGCAAACAAAATTCAGCAAGAAAAGTCACTAATGTAAAGAATTATTTGTGCTTTTAATAAAGTACTGATACCACTTATGATTAATAAAGAATTGGCTAAATATGATGGGGAAAAGTTCTAGTGTAAAGGTATTGTCTTGGGCCATGAGTCCCTAAAATGGGATACATTCTATCAGAGCTTTAAGATTTGGCCTTAATTGGAGTAATAATGATACCAGATCTGCTCCAGTATAATTGTAAGCAGATATGGATGATCTGGATTATTTTGAAACCCAGAAACACAAAATTTAACTTTTTTTTAGGAGAATCAGTAGCTAGATCTTTCACAGGTTTTAATAACGAGGAATAACCAGAAAACAGAGACAAAACCCATTTCAGACTTAAAAACCAGTTTCTTATTAAATCAGTGCAAAGAATTTATTAGAAATACAGAAAAGAAGTTGAAATGAAATATAAAGCCATATCAGAAACATTTCAGAACAGGAATAAGCATGCAACAACTAAAGAAATTAACATTTCCCACTAAGAGATCTTTGTGCTTTTAACTGAATTTATCTCTCTTTTAGTAAAACAATTAATTTATAGTTATGCAGCAAAAGCTTCCCAAAAACCCCAAAACAAATTGCTTTTCATAAGTATGAATTAAGGAATGAGAATAAAATTCTCATTTAAAAAAATTGCAAATATAAAACAGCCAGAAAGGGAATGGAAAACTCCTAATACTAGAAAGAACCCCTAACCAAAAAAAAAAAAAAGGTTCTAAAGAGAAATAAGGGAAAGTGAATGGAGGATACCAATCTTCTGTCTCACCACCATGTTGTATTCTTCATGCCCAAGAAGTCCAAAGCCGAAGATGTGTAGGATTTCAGCAAACTATCTCCGCTTCCGGAACAAAAATATTTTCAAAATTGGTAAAATGTGCTTCAGTCTCAGTCAGACTGGTCTCCAAAATGGACAAAAATCCAAAAGAAATACATTAAAAATAATCTTTATAATTGCCTCTACAAAACCAGCCAAATTCAGAATGCAAAAGTTTTAAACTGCAGTTCTTGCAGCAAAACTCTGCCCACATTCTGTGTAGCAGAAAGACGAAAAGGGGGGGGGGGAGAAAAATCTCTCCAGGTCTCTTTAGCCTCCCATGATGACCAGAAGAAGAAGACCTCCCTCCTCTGATGACCAGAAGGAGAAGACCTCCCTCTTTTGATGACCAGAAGGAGAAGACCTCAAAACCATCTCTTCTCTGTCATTTTTATAGCAAAAATTGGAACCAAAAACTGCTGATGTTCTTCCCTTGTTAATGAATAAAAATGTGTACGTGACTCCAGTCTTCTCATAGCCTCTCCCAAAGAAATGCAAATCAGTCTAACAACATTTCCAATCAGTGCATCTCCTGACCTCTCCTTGACACCCTCAGGGCATGTACTCCTATCCAAGGGCAGACAAAAGGTGTAAATGGCAAGTCAGCCCAATACTATTGTATCCCTGTTTGATTTGCAAAAGTTTACCTTAAATTAACATTTTAGCACCTCTACTGACTCACTTAATCCCTTCAACTGGACTCACTCAGTGTATGCAAACATCAGCAAACTTACCCAATTCTGCTAAGATGTCAACAAAGGTGTAAACAGTGAGTCACCTCCAACATCCTGACATTCTAATACTGGTGAATGGGCCATTTCCAATTTAGATAGTAATTCCAAATTCTGGTATATTTATTTTACCCAGATCTCTTCCAAAAATCCATTCCATTTTATTCTTTATTATCTTATTAAAATTAGACAAACCAATCTCTGTCCCAGATTCCATGGTTTTATTTCTCCTACATTATTTAAAAATCTGTCACCCCAAAAGGAAATAAAACAATGACTTTTAAGGTGCTAGGACTCTGTCTTGACTCAATCAAGATTAAATCTCAGGCTGTGTTTCTTGCATACAGACTTTTATCTTTTGCAAACAGCCAGCTTGTGACTTGAGAGAGGAAAACTATGTCCTTTTTTAAACTCCAGGCTTGTCTTTTTCCCAATATGGCTTCAGTATTGCTATTTTAAGCCCTTTCCACGTTTCATGGTCTGCCTTTAGCTCTTAATTATGCCAATCATAAAGCCAAATTCATATGTCAAAACCCGGTATATTTCAAGTTCCGGTTTTGCAGTCAAGATTTCTTATGATGCCTGCACATCCAAAGTTGATCTGGTAACAATAAGAGGCTTGAACATTAACTTGGAAACATTATTAATAACAATATGATTAATAAAAGCCTTGGACTTATGATATCAAATATTTCTAAAAAACAAAGGAAAGCTCTGTAGCGTTTTACAAAAACAGATCTCTCCATTCAGTTTAGGACTGCTGATACAGTTAATTACTGTTGGCCCCTTCAGTAAAGGAAGTAGAGATCTGGTGAGACTGGGAATTAATAGACCTAAGACGGTGATGGCCAACCTATGACACGCGTGTCACAGGTGACACGCCAAGCCCTTTTGGGTGACACACCTGGCCACCCTGGTACCTGGACATGTATTGCTTGCTTGTTCTTGAAGTGTATGAAATACCAACTTTCAATTAAAGATTTAGCAACAAAAGTCACTAATGTAAAGAATTATTTGTTTTTGCTTTTAATAAAATACATATATCAAAAATATAACTTTTTTACTAGAGCTACAAATATCACAAAATTATGGATATTTCTAGATGTGGCATAGTACCCGAGTTAGGCTAGGTTTTCTTGTGAATTTTGACACACCGATCTCAAAAGGTTCATCATCACTGTCATAGGCTGTCTCTTGTGGGGAGAAGAACATGAGGTTTGTCAGCTGCTTTGAGTGAGGAAAAATGAGGTATAAAAACCAATTCTTCTTCTAACACAGTAATAAAAAATGAAGCAAGAAAAGGTAAAGGCCACGTTCAATGATGGACAAGAAACAGCTACAAATTGTTTAAAAGCAAAGATAAAGAAAACACAAATCATAATTCTAAAGAACTTCAGAATTATAAGCCTTCAAGCTTGAAGTGGAGGAATGGGCCTAAACTAAGTCAGTTTATTAGACTTTCAACATTTTTAAAAGGTCATCTTCTAATTTAACAAGGCATGCCTTGCAATCTGCAAACCAGTTAAAAACCAGAGCAGTTGAACTCAAGCCATTTTGAAATTCAAGCCAAACAAACACTGCAAAAGCCATATTTATTTCAGAAGGAATTCTGTTCCAAGAAAGTATGTTTGAAGCAGCAGCAGGACAGCCTGTAACTACCCTTTAATGTAGCTGCCTTTTTTTTTTAAAGAAAAGTCAACAGCAGCCAAAATATTATCAGAAGGAAAAGCAAGCAGGCCCTAAGGCTTGTGTTCATCTGAGATCTCAGAAGATTATGGCTCATTTCCTACATCCATGGTTTTGTGCATTGCCCTATATGGACATGGATAGGATGCTAGAATACACCAGAGGGGTCTTATGTGGAGCTTTGATAGCAATGCCAGGGACTCTACCTGTTCTCATCCAAAAGATGCGCCTACTCACAGGATTTCTGCAAGATGACACATGCTGCTCCTGAAGAATGAAGGTTCACAGTCCTCTCCCCCTTGTTATTGGACATCAAGCAGCTGGTTCTACATAACCATAATCAGAGTTCCAAAACAACCAATATTTGGGAGCCAATGGTCACATCTGGGGTTTGGGAGTCTTCCCATGGTTACCATGCTTTCCAGCTGCTTCTCCCCACCCCCCAATATACAAATGTAAGAGGTTTTCTGTGACAGCTATCTAAAATTTGAGTAGTGCAATTCAGAAGGATATGTGTCTTTTACAGTTCAAATGATTTACTTGAGGTTGTATTGAATATTACACAATTTTCAAAAGGGCTGGAAGTTCT
This sequence comes from Aspidoscelis tigris stejnegeri, assembly GCA_023333525.1. Classification (NCBI taxonomy): domain Eukaryota; kingdom Metazoa; phylum Chordata; class Lepidosauria; order Squamata; family Teiidae; genus Aspidoscelis; species Aspidoscelis tigris. The sequence goes on along the minus strand of JALMGA010000002.1, from coordinate 79,078,483 downwards.
CCAGCTTCCTCCTTTCGATTCTGTGTATTTCTTCCTAGGGGAAAAATATACCTCATGATGAAGGATCTAGTGCTAGGGGCCATTTAAGAGAAGTTGGAGACTCCTTAGGGGTACATTTGGGTCCTCTGGTACCATGCTGGGTACATTTACATTGAAGAAGTTGCCAAACTGTAAGGACTTGATCGGATTGGACTGTGGAAGCACTGTTACCTGTCACTGAAGAAACCTGCCTTCTGGAGCCTACCACATTGGCCCAATTCTGCAGTGGCTTCACATGGCATTTTTATGATTGTGTGGCATGCTTTACAGCCATAAATATGAACAGCCACTCTATCACTGTGCCCTGGATACCAACACCAGCCCAGCAGGGAGGAAGCATTCCAGAAACGCTGGGAGAGTGCTTGATCCCAAATTATGCCTCTTCTGTCCTTTACACATCTTCACAACAGAGCACTGAGATCAGGCATCCATCAGCATTTGACCCACATGTCAGAGGAATAACACCCAATGGTTTTAAGAGCATTTTAACAGAGCCTAACATACAGTATAATTAGCATTTGGTTGAATCAAAAGTAGCATAATGTCACTGGTCAGAAGCCAATCCCCTTAACTGTCCACAATCCAGACCATCTCTTGTGACCCCGAAGAAGGGATTGTCCCTATTCTCACTTGCATAAGATAGGAGGGCAAAAAACAATGGTATGAAACTTCAAGGGAGCCAGCATAGATTAGATATTAGGAAAACCTTCCTGACAGTGAGGGTGATCAGTCAATGGAATAGGTTGCCACGGGAGGTAGCGGCTTCTCCTTTGCTGGAAGTCTTCAAACAGAGGCTAGAACTACATCTGTCTGGGATGGTTTAGGATATCCCTGCATCGAGCAGAAGGTTAGACTCAATGACCCTAGAGATCACTTCCAACTCTATGATTATATGATTCCAGAAAAAAGAAAGTTGCACCAAGACAGACAGATGAATAGGACATGGTCAACAAAGATATACAGAATCACGTAACAAGAATTTCTATAAGTATATCAGAAGTAGGAATCCAGCCAGGAAAGCAGTTGGACCATTAGATGGTAAAGGACAGAAAGGGATAATTCAAGAAGACACGGAGATTGCAGAGAGACTAAACGAATTCTGAGCCTCCGTATTCAGACGAAGACAGATGATACATGCCAGTAGCTGAGCCTGTATTTTCTGAAGAATTAAACTGGACAGAGATAACCAAGGAAGAGGTCCTTGCATGTCTTAATAAACTAAATGTTAACAAGTCACCCGGACCAGATGGTGTTCATCCAAGAGTCCTTAAGGAACTCAAATGTGAAATTGCCAAAAATTATATAATCTTTCCCTAACATCAGGCTCTGCACCTGAGGACTGGAGGATAGCAAATGTAACAGCAATCTTCAAAAAAGGATCCAGGGGTGATCCAGGTAATTATAGACCAGTTAGCTTAATGTCAGTTCCATGTAAGGTGATGGAAACCATAATTAAAGACAAAATTAGTGTGCACACGGAGGAGCAAACATTGCTGAACAAAAGCCAGCATGGCTTCTGCAAAGGTAAATCATGCCCCACAAATTTGTTGGAATTCTTTGAGAGTGTCAATAAACACGTGGATAAAGGTGAACCAGTAGACACTGTCTATCTGGACTTTCAGAAGGCTTTTGACAAAGTCCCACATCAAAGACTACTGAGTAAACTCATCAGCCATGGAATAAAAGAACAGGTTCTGTCCTGAATTTGTGACTGGCTCAAGGGCAGGACACAGATAGTAATAAACGGCAAATTCTCAGGGTGGAAAGAGATAAAAAGTGGGGTCCCTCAAGGCTCAGTCTTGGGACCAACACTTTTTAATTTATTCATCAAGAGTTCTGAGCTCAAGAAAGAAGGAAAGCTAATGCATCTGAAAGCTTTTTCCTATGCTTTTTTATCTTACACTTTCATCTCTGCTAGATTCATTCTTCATTGCATAACTTGCCATCATTGACAGCTAATGATAAGCATGAAATGCATTTTAGAAGACACAATATATTGCTTCCACATATAGCAGATGCATAAACTTAAAAGCTGAAGTACATTTAACATCAAAAAAGTAGACTGCTCACCAATTTTATTATTTGTTTCTTTGTATTTTTATTCCATCCTATACCCAAAGGTTTCAGGGAAGGTAACAACATTTAAAATCAGACATATATTAAAAGAACAGTATATATTAAAACAATAACAGTGTCTGTAAAGTGAGAAGAGATATATTCCCATTTAACCAAAAGCCATGACAAAGAGGTGCGTCTTTACTGCCTTTCTAAACATATACAGTGAAGGGTCCTGATGCACCTCAAAGGGGAGACTGTTCCACAGCCTGGGGTCCACCAACGAGAAGGCCCTCTCCCAGGTGCCCACCCCATTTACATGGGGTGGGACAACCAAGAGGGCCTCCCCTCCAGGTCTTAAAGCATAGGCAGATCAATATGGGAGAAGGCATTCCTTTAGATATTTGGGGCCCAAGTCATTTGGAGCCTTATAAGTCAAAGTTAAAAACCTTGAACTGGGCTTGGTACCAAATTGTCAGCCAACACAACATTTTTAAGACTGGTATGATGTGCATCCTGCCAGCTGTTCCGGTCAGCAGTCTAACAGCTGCATTCTGCACTAGCTGCAACTTCCAAACCAACTTCAAGGGCAGCCCCATGTAGCATTCATTACAATAGTCCAATCTAGATGTTACCAGAGCATGGATAACCATGATAGGGTTTTTTTGTCTCTTCTTACTACCACATATGCTTAAAAAATTATTCATCACATTATCTTTAATAACCTAAATTAAATGTCTTCATTAAACTGGCATCTTCATCTTGCTCTCTTTGTCTTAACAGCACCAAAAGCTTGGTATGATAAAATGACTACAAATGAGATCAATCAAGATAACCATAGTCAGTGTTTGTAGAATGGTTTTTCATGGTTCAGTAAAACAGCAAAGACCAACAGACTGGCAAATAAATATTGTTCCTTCCTCAAATGCTAGAAGAATCAATACAAAAAAAACATAATGTTAGGTCCTGTTTCCAAAATAAAATAAAATCCATTCAAACAAGGACCACACAAATTAAAGCTTATTAGGTATGAGCTATGTCTACGGCTGTGATCAGACAACCCTAGTAAAGTGGAAGGTGTGTGTCCTCACATCATGCGGATCATAAAGGACACATATGTCTACCACCATACCCTCTTAGGAATACATGGAAAGGCACAAGAGGGGAGGGTGTAGAAACTGTTCTCTACAAGGATGTCTGCAGTGCTCTCTCACCTTGTTCTCCATGGGACATCTTTGTGGTGGAGCACACACCATGCTGTATGGCTATAAAATGTCACACAGAGTGCTCCACTGGCAAAGCAGCGATGAACCAGTGTGACCCCACCACTTCCATTGGTTCTGGACCAAGGGATCAATGATCCATAGGGAGAAATTTTCCAGACCAGTTGCCACAGTTGCTGAAGATACATCTCTTAACCCATGTCTTTGATTGAAGTGACAGTTATATTCTCACTCTGGGTAATATTCTGTCTTCATTACTTCTAGCATATAATTCTCTTTTTTAACTGCTGTAACTTGCCCTGAAACAATACACACACACCCCAAAAAAACTCCACCAAACCTGTGACATGCTACATTGTTCTATGTTTTTGCAGAACCAAATAAATTCATATGAGCTAACTTGGGGTGTGTGGAGTATCTCTGCCACAGTGCAGATGGCCCTTGTCCCACGTCATTGGCCAACTCCCCAATCTTGGACCAGGTTGCCTGCAATCAGCCCTACATAGTCAAGGACAATGCATGCTGTGCCAAAACAGCTGACGATACAGCAATAAAGGGCCTTATTCCTAATTTTAAAATGTTCATCAGCACAAGGTTAGATGTTTTCTGAAATGATAATATGGCTCGAACCCTTCCTCTGAAAATGACTCAAGTAGATTGGAGAGTAAAGAATGTACAGTGGTACCTTGACATACGAGTTTAATTCGTTCCGTAACCTTGCTCTTATGTCAAATCGCTCGTATCTCAAAGCAATTTTCCCATTAATCCATTCCAGCTCCCAAAACACCATCTCAGTTGTTTTTGTTATGTACTGTACTGTATTTACATACTTGTATCTCAAATCTTGCTCTCATCTCAAAGCAAAATATCACTCGCTCGGCGGCTTGTATCTCAAAACACTTGTATGTCAGGGCACTTGTATGTCGAGGTACCACTGTAATGATACAGACATCAGGAATGACTTATGTGTTTATAGAGAATGGGTTTTTTTTCCCTTACTATTTCCATTAGGTTCAAAGCAACTTTCTGGTTAAGGGGTATATCAATTTCCTCAGGAAATCCTACTTAGCATTCACTCTTATCCATAGAGAAAGATGTTTCCTTCCAATTTAAAAGACAACACTGCTTGCATGCAATAGTAAGTAGACCGAAACACTAAATATAGACCAGCAAGGAAGGAAATACTGGACAGTCAACAAAAATATTAAAAAAAAATAGTATGTACATTGTCAGATAGTGCACGCTTTGCTGGAAAACTATAGTGAATGTTAATGCCAAAGGTTCCTGGTGGAATCGTGCCAAAGGAAAAAGATTAGTTCACTGTAATAGAGACTCAGCAATTTTGAAATAACACTGTGTATTTTATAGGCAACATTTGCATTTTTTCTACTATTCTGAACATAATGCTTTTGTTTTGTTTTGTTTTACAATAAAGCATTGGTTCCATTTTCTAAAGCTAATTGCAACTAGCCTCTTTTCGATATCCCTTCTGCTGCAATAGCCACAGGTTCATTTAATGCCAGGCAGTAACAGTGAATTATGGCTCTGCTGATTGGTGCAGTGCTTTTTATTATTTTCCATGCCCTCAAGCTCAATTCTAATTCTCTATAGGTCAGAAGAGACTTGACACCATCAATTGTGCCGCATGAATCAGTGCCTACCCCACTCCAATTTTACCAGTCACTCTTGTGTACAACACACTGGCAAGATCCATCACTGTTGAGCAGGAGTGATTTCTCTGACTCAGGAGCACTGTGGGCTGCTGACCCCTCATGTGGTACATCCCAGCCTGGGCTAATATCAAGGGCACAATACAAAAAGCCAGACAAATGGCCCTGAGAACTGACTGGTCCTGTCATCACTGTCCTTCTACACAGCAGGCAGGAGTGAACCTGACCCACTCCAAGACCTCTTTTGGCACATGGTGACATGTTAAAAGGACATTGCAGATATAATGTTCAGATGCAAGCCATTATTAACATTATTAATACAAAACATTATTAAAGATACAGATATTCTTCTTAGAACAATAAATTGCCCTTCAGATGGGGTGTTTTTCCACTGCAGCCCTTAGATCCAGATCTAAGAAGATCCAGAACTAAGGAATGGGTACATTCCTTAATCCGGATCTAGTAGATCTGGATTAAAGGAAGCACCCAATGGGTGCTAACAGCCCTGCTGTGGAAACAGCTTTGCACCCATGTGGAGAATCTGGATCAACCCCCAAGGGGTTGGTCCGTTACCCCAGGTGTTTCGGGGGGGGCAGGGGGGGCAGTCTTTGAAGCCACTTCAAATTGACTTCGAAGTCATTTCAAAGTCACTTGGAAGTCTGTGCAAAATAGCTCCAGAATGCCTTTGAAGTCTGTGCTGATCTTCAGAGTGAACTTCGAAATGACTTTGGAGCTACTTCGGAGTCACTCCGAAGTTCACTCCGAAGATCAGCACACACTTCAAAGGCACTCCGGAGCTATTTTGCACAGACTTCAAAATGACTTCGAAGTGGCTTCGAAGGCTTTGGAGCCTAGGTTTAGGGCCCCCAATGGGTGCATCTCCTTCCCCTAGCCACCTCTAGACCCCGTTGCCAGGGGAAACAGGCTCCCTTTAATTCAGATTTTCTGTCAGAAGACCCCATTGTAGACCCCATTAATGTCTACAGAAAATCTGGATTAAAGGCTAAAATGTACCCATTAGATCTGGATTTCCCCCACAGCAGTGGAAACAATCAGGTCCCAAATGGGTGCCATGGTGGAAATGGGATCATCTGGCTCACACCCAAATGGGTCCTAAATGGGTGCAAAAATGGGTACTTTTTGACAGTAGAAAAACACCCATGATGTGGGCAGCAATTACCATCAGTTCTGGTTAACAAGGGAGCCTGGAATTCATCACTATCTAAAGAACACAAGACTAGAAACCTTGACTTTAGCTGTGATCAGATGACACAACAACAACAAAAGCCTCCCTGAGGCACCTCTGGGGTGGCTCAGAGAAGGCTTTGAGATGGAATTGTTCATGTACCGGTCTGCCCCTCCCCCTCTCATGAACATTATGTGCTAGAAAAGGTGGATTAGAAAAGGCTTGGGAACACAAGGGCCACACACTGTCTGAGTTGTGTCTGAGGCATTGCTATGTCTGAACACAGCCTCAGAAAGTGTGCATCCCACAAAGCACAACACATGTTATTCAGTCGAAGCTCTGCAGAGGGAACTGCTCCAAAGCTTATTTCAAGATTTAAGCTGGACAATCTAACAGTATTAATGCCAGGCAAGTTTATCCTAAATTATACATTACAGAATTATTTTACCGCATTCCTGCTTATTATTAGCTGGGTCTGTTTATTCACTTACTGTGAGAACTACACCGTTCTCATTAAACATAAAATTAACAGCCCAATCACTTGAGCACAGTGAATGGCCACCTAACATAAATTTTTGAAAACAGCCTGCGTGTGAGCCACTTGCGACAGTTAGCTTCTGAGTTCTGTACTCCCACACAGTATAAAAACATATTCATGACACAGCCCATGTATCACTCAGCTGACGCTTCTAAAAAGGTGGCTGCTTACTGCAAAAGATACAAAGTCAACAGCTACAAATAGGCCCCATAAAAATTGGTTGAAGTAAAAAAGTGCATATTTTGGCTAAATCCACACAGAGTAAATAAAAGTTCAAAAACATCTTATAAATGGTAGCAGCCATACTTTAGTGCAGTGATGGTGAACCTTTTGAGCTCAGTGCGTCAAAATTCGCAAGAAAACCTAGCTTTACTCGGGTGCTGTGTCACATCTAGAAATATCCATAGTTTTGTGATATTTGTAGCTCTAGTAAAAAAGTTATATTTTGGATATATGCATTTTATTAAAAGCAAAAACAAATAATTCTTTACATTAGTGACATTTGTTGCTAAATCTTAAATTGAAAGTTGGTATTTCGTAAACATCAAGAACAAGCAAGCACTACACACCCAGGTGCCAGGGTGACCATGTGTGTCACCCAAAAGGGCTTGGTGTGTCACCTGTGACACGCATGTCACAGGTTGGCCATCACTGCTTTAGTGCCTTAATCTACATTAAGGCCAGAAAATGTTCTCTTAAATTGCATTCTCTGGCCTTTAAAGCAGGTTTTAAAGGTGGGATGGAAATACCAGCATCCTCAAGCTACTAGTTAAAGGTCCTCTTTGACCTTTATAAAAATGTGTATGGGTGCAACATTTTCCTATATACTGTCATTTGTACTTTGCCCAAAACAAAACAAAACCACATAGCCATTGCCTTATGTTGGACCGTATCTTAAAATGCATATTACAAAACGGTTAAAGAAACTAAGGGATAAACCTGGTGAAACCAAGACTCTTGCAGGGTCAGTCCCTGGGTAAAGGGGACCAACCAATCAAAAGCAACATGCTCCTTCCTGCCTGCCTGCCTATGGAGCACTGTGCACTGAAGTCAAAATACACTTAAAATACATTTTAAATCCAAACTTGGTTCATAAGAACATGGGAAATGCCTTTCTGAATTGGACCTATTTTGTCCAGCAGCCTGCTCTCAGTGGCAAACACAGTGGGATATGGAAGTCAACTGGCATGCCTGCTCATAAATCTCCCAGCAGCTGGCCTTCAGAAGCATACTGCCTTCTGTGCATGTCTTTCTGAAATCACAAAACCCAGATCTCTTTGGAAGCCATTCAAACTGGTGGCCAATACCACATATCAAGTGGTGAGGCCCTCCTGGTTGTCCCACCACCTTCAGTGATGGCCCCTAGACTATGGAATGGCCTCCCCCTCGAGGTGCGTCTTGCCCCTTCCTTATATAAATTTAGGAAGGCGGTGAAGACATACCTCTTTGCCCTGGCCTTTGGCTGAGCTGATTATATTTCCCACCCAGGTCAGACACTATCATTTTAAACATAATGTGTATTGTTTTAGTGTTGTTGAATTTTTAAAGTCCTTTAATGTATATTCTGTTTTAATCTGTTGTTTTAAGCTTGTAACCCACCCAGAGACCTTCGGGTATGGGGCGGGACAGAAATGTAAATAATAAATAAAATAAATAAATATTCATATTCATTCATATGGGATTTGTATGGAATTCTTATTGGACTGAACATTTGTATCAAATGCAAATCCTATGACATTTGAAAGGGATTGATTCAAACAAATACAAATTTTCTTGCATTCGATCCAATATAAGATGAATACAAAAAAATCTGCACATCCCTACTCCTGATTATTCAAAGATTAATTTTCATTGGGTGACTTTTACTTCTGGTGTTCTGGGAGAAAATTTTCTTATTCACTATCATGCCCCATCTCATTGGCATCCTTTCTAGAATAAAAGGCCCCAGTCATGTCAACCACCTGTAACAGTCCAGCTGGTCTGCTCCTACAGGAATGGTTCTCAGCTAGAATGTCCAGCTATGCCATAAGATGGTCATCTACACTAAGGATGGCTTTACCAGAGTAACGTCCACACTGAACATCAGACACTGCTGCAAGGGTTGCAGTGAGCCCCCATGGGACTGATTTTGGTGGCAATTTGGTACACCATCAAAATAGGTGCCATTCCATATGCCTCCCTCGGCCTCTAAGCACAAGTAGACTGCAGTCTAAGCACAAGCAGACTGCAGTAAAAAAAAAAAAAAGCCTACAACTGTCCTGGTATAGGCAGCTATTTTGAGATGCCTAGATCATGCTGCCCTCCATCCAATGTGGATGGTCCAGTTTAGCAGGGTGCAAAAGAGAGAGGCCTTGCCCTGCACCAGTTTACCAGTAAGTGCTGAAAGGTCCAGAGTCTCTAACCCCACTGCAACCAAATTTGGCAACCAAACCTATATGCAGTATTGTAGCTATGATGATATCATACATGGCTAACCTTGGAAGTTGAAGTGACAAAAGCTCTCTCAGCTGTAGGAGTGTAGAGATTTGCCACAGGAGCAGAAGCTGTGCCGTTTACACAGCTGGCACTTCCCATCCTCCCATTCTGTGAAGCTACAGAACTTTTCAATCTCACTGGTTATCTTTTGGGCCCAGAAGTCAGACATTTTTATTTGATGGATAACTGTACATGGTGGAAATTGCCCCTGGATTTAAACACTGTTAAAATGTCAACTGGAACTGCTGTCTCCTTAAATTCTGTCAGGAATGAGTGTTAATCAAGCACTTGGATCATCTACCCAGAAACCATTTGCCCTGTTACTGAGCTCCAGTCTTGGGTTCAACAATGGTCCTTTCTGCACTGGGTCTGATTCCAGATTATACCCCAGAATATGGACCTGCCATCTCTATGCTAATGCAGAATATGGCAGGCCCTGCCCAAGGCCTGCCATAGTCCACACTAGCATGTGGATGGGAGGTCTTTATTCCAGAATATAATCCAGAATAAGGTCCAGTGGAGAAGGAGCCAATGTCTGAAGAATAAGGCTAACATGAGAAACAGCTCAATTTAGGGAAATTATGTGAGTCCTGGCAAAACCATCCTTATCCTTCCCCTGATACTTAGATGACCAAGAAACTGCATCTGCAGAGTTCAGTGACCTAAAAGTGCTGTATATATGCTACAAATCAAAAGTCGCCTTGTTGCGATTCCACAGAAAGAGACCATATTAAAACTACAGTACGTGCCAGTTATTTTGGGGGTATTTTTGTCACACTTGGCTCTAGAACAATCTCTCCAGAGAAGTATCCTTAACAGGATCCTATATATTCTTGAGTGTCATTTTATTCTTCCAGACATTCTAAAAAATACGTCTGGCTATCTTGTCCTTAAAACTATTTTATTATTTTAATTATACGGTCTTAATTATATTGCTTTCATACAGTTCAGTCTCCCAAACAGTGGTGTTTCATGACGCATCTATTCCCACCTCTGTCCTAGATAATTTTCCTCCTTATTAAAAACTCTTGTAAAACCCTGGTATATACTTTCAAATAATGTTTACGTCTGTTTTGTCTGTAAGCCACCCAGAGAGCTCTGGTTATCAGACAGCTATATTTTAGTGAATACAGAATGCCTGCTCATCTGTTGCATATTTAATAACTTCATACTCATCCTACAAAACCAATATGATTAAAAAGGTTAATCTGACTGGATTGATATTATGGCCCTGATCAGATGGGCAAGCGAAAGTGGAGGTGGCTGGCCATTAAAGTAATGAGGCACTCATGGGACCTGCCATACTCGCTCATTATGGCCACACTAGAAGAGCATGCCACAAAAACAGCCAATCACTCTGATGCTATGCTCTTGCAGAACATCAGACGGAAGCCCAATCTGGTACAGAAAGGAGAAGACACCACAAAAGTGCTTAAGGTGTGTGGAATGCCAGCCTCTTCTCACGTGTGCTTTCACACTCATATGTGATCCAGGATGCATGTGACTTTAACAAGGATGTCTGATCACAGTTTAAATTCTTCAGTGGAACACAAGCATATCCGTTTGCATTGATTTGTCCAAGGAAGAGGAAATGAGAAAATTGAAAACTCTGTATATTTAAACCTGACTATTAAGAGATATCCTGTTTTTAATGAGGAAGTCTATATTTCTGTTTTCCATAAAGAAATGCAATTCATGAAGCAATACTTTTTAAAATTGAAGTGAAATAAAGCTGCTCTTCTGATTAGGCCCAGTTAAGTTATTATCACCAAGAAATTTGCTATATTTAAAAAAAAATTAAAATAAAATATATGGAGTTTTTCCCCAATAAAACTGACAACATAACAATCCTTCCAAAACCTTCCCAAATAATTCATTTTTTATCAAATAGTTAAGAAACATTCTTGTTTTAACACATCAACAAAGAACTAGTTTTAACTATATTTTCAATCCTGGGGTAGGCCTATCACTTCAAAGTTATAATTCTCTTAATAATGCTCAAAAGAATTGCCTTCTTTGGCTATAAACCTACACTAACTTTTGGTCTAGTGGTTTAGGGTCTGGACTCTTATCTGGGAAAACTGGGTTTGATTCTGCACTCCTCCACGAAGCCAGCTGGGTGACCTTGGGCTAGTCACAGCTCTCTTCTGAGCTCTCACAGCTCCACCACCCACCTCACAGGGTGTTCTGTTGCGGGGAGAAAAATAGAAAGCTTTGTTCGCTGCTTTGAATCCGCTTAAAAATGGGTGAGAAAAGCAGGGTAGAAAGGCCAACTGTTCTTTGGGTCTTTAGGCACTGGGCAGTAGATGGGGGATTACACCTCTGCCATCTCCACACTAGGGCAAGACAGCAGAGGCCCTGCCCCAATGTCATGCTTTAACTACACTGAAAGAAGTGTAGATCTGGCTAGGTCACCAAAAATGGTGCTGTAGCCCATTATACCTGTGGACCCCTTCAAAGAGGTCTGCAGATGAGTCAGGGGTGGTATGCCAGACCATGGAGGTATGGGAATGGCATATCCCTATGCCCCAGTATCCTACAGGGGAACCTTTTTGATAGCACTTCAAGAAGCACCATCAGAAGTGGATTCACCCCCAAACTGGCCAAGCCTGAAACCTCAAAGTCTGGGAACCTTCATTCCAAGTCTTCAAAACCTCACCACTCCCTCCAAGAGCTCTCTAGAGGCAAATGTGAGGCTGGGGCAGGACAAGCCTTTTGAATGCCAACAGCCCTGTTTCACCAACCGGCAGCCTATACCAGGTCAGGACGAGTTGCTAGCTCTGGAGAGAGTATCCTGCCCTGTTATGGACCGAGGTTGCCCCCAGACATTAATTAAAAATGTGAAGCGTACCTTACACTTCCCAAGGAGAACAGACTGTCCCCACATTCTCCCAATACCGTACTTTGCACCAGCAGGGAGGCTCTTCTGACCATGTGGAAATCCCTCTCTGATAGGTCCACACATTCTCAGGTAAGAGAGAACTCTTGCAAGCCTTCAGGCAGTTCATCCAAGCACCCAGGAAAAGATGGCGGGAAGCTGATGGTCATGTAAGTAGGACTACAGGGACTACGGAGCATCGTAAACTCAGTCTGCCAGGCAGATAGCTGCTCTGCAGTACCTGCAAAGCATTCCTTCTGCGTAGACACAACCCAAGAGATGCAAATGCCAAAAGGTCCTTAGTGAATTCAACAGGACCTACACTCACACTGTTTATTTAATTTCATCATTTAAGACTCTATTCCACAGTAAAAATGAAAAAAATGACTAAAGTGGGGGGAGGATATCTGTGTGTCTTTTCATTTTTTGGATACTATAATAAATTCTGGGCATTTCTGCATGGATTCTTAATCCATGTAAAACACTTCTATTCCACAAAGATTTGAACATTAATGCGGATCTAGGAGGCCTCCCCTCCTACCTGTCCACTGTCTGCAAGAGACAAGAGACAGATTAAGGAGGCCCTTAATCCGAATTTGTTAGTAGACTCAACTGGGACTACAGCCACACCAAGGGATCATGGGGGCATGCCTTCATGATCCAGATCTACCAGCTGACTAGCACACCCTTGACAAATAGAAGCCATAGTGCATGACTATAGCAACAACAACAACAACAAAATGACGTCAAGACATTCCTGTTAGAACTTGGTATGATCTTTTTTATTGAAAATAAAGTTATCAAAACCAACGCATTCCTTAATTCTGTCCATACCTTATTAAATAACTTATTGGGGCATTTTTCGCTGCTGTTTCTGATTCCACTTGATCTCAGACCAAAGCGACTAAGTCTACAAAAGGCCCAACAATTGACATTTCATAAATACACCCACAGCAAAAAAAACTTTACAGTGGCTCAGTACAAGAATTGTTAAGCTGCCAATTCTTCCAGGACACAACTTGAGAACAGCTGTGTTGAACATTTTAAAAGTTCTAGCCTAACCTAAAAAACTAACTTGACAGCATAGTCATCAGACTTTATAACATTTTGGGAAACTACTGGGATGATCACACAAGAGCCATTAAGTTAGCAAATACAAACCTCATCACTAAGGAATTCTAGGTACCATTTGATAGCTAAACCCCAAGACTGAGGACAAGATACACACAACAAAAGTGTGACAACTTGTTCAGCTGCCCTTACGCATAGCACAGTAGCTAACAAGTACTGTAACCAACTGTTAGGCCAGTAGAAGCATAATATATGATTAACATACTGGGCCCATACACACAAAATGAGAAACCAGCATCCTTCTAGATATTGGGCCTTTCCATATCTTCCCCTGGCTAGTGATCCAGGGAAGTGGAGATGGGGGATAGATCCAGCATCTGCACTTTGGGACACTGAATCTATCCCAAACCTCACAAGCGCTTAGGGAAGTGTTAGTGAGGTGTAAATAGCCACAATCTATGCTAGAGTTGATCGCATCACCACAGCAACCACAGCAGCAGACCCACACAACGCCATTGCTGTGGTGATGGGGTGAAGCAGCAAGCAACTGTGTCTGCGCCAACCCTCCCCAAGCTCTGTCTGCTGGAAGAAGTGGACAGGATGAGGCAGTGAGGGGAAGCAGCTCCACACAGCATGGATATCTGCTCCCTTGCTGGAGAGTCCCAGCAGTTCTGCAGCAGAGGAGCAAAAAGGCTCATTATGAGATCTTGACTGCCATGAAGCCAGTGGTCAGGTTCTCCATCCCAACATTATATAACAATAATTTGTATTCAGATTACCAGTCTGCATAGCAGTGGCAGCAGACAAAAAAGTGGGCAACAATAATACATTTCACTGCAGTAAGGAATTAATATTAATAATAGCTGTCGCGGGGTGAACTCATCTCATGTCAAACTCTCAGAGATAGAACATCATATGGAATATTTGGACTGAATGGACCCTCAAAGAGAAAAGACTTATCTGTATTCACAACAGAAAAATGCTCTTGTGTTTTCCATTTGAAAGCCTGCTTTCCTAAACATACGGTGCAATCTACATGGTCCAAATCTGCATCCAGACATCAGTTACTTATTCTGCTAGATTTGGATATTCAAGAATAAAACATTAGCATAAGTAACTGACATCTGGATGCGGGCCAAATGCACACCAGAAAACCTTTCTCTGTTTCATGTTACTACAAGAGTTTGGGCCAAAAAGCAGCTGTACAGTGCAATTATACTCTCCAACCAGATTTTCCAAGAATGGCAATATGGCTGGATGCTTGTTTCAGCATGGACCCTGAAGATAATGGTCCCCATGCATGTGCAGGACCAAAATTGCTCCCAGAACAATCACCAGAAATGTGGGAGTGGGTGGTAGAGTACCATCAAAATACTAAAAGTAACCACCTTGTCAGTGCAGAAGCAAGTGCCCAGACAGGTAAGTACCTGTGCTTGCCCCATAATTTTGTTCTGCTGTCTAGCAGGACTAGTGAGAGGCAATTGCTGGATTCAAGCAAGATTCCTCTTGCTATATGGAGGAAGCCTAAGTGGTCCATAAAATCTAAAACAGCAACCTTAACCTTTCATAAAGGAAACTTCTGGAAAAGGAGGAAACTAGTAGAAATGAAAGTGAAAGTAACAGAAGAGCCCAATAACTCCAGAATGCATGCATGGGGACTACTTACAAATAGAATAATGAAGACTTAATTAGAATGCACACCTAAAAGAGGTGTGCCAAGTCTAAGAGGGCAGCAATGTGGCATACAAATGTAGTACTGTATGAGAAGTCATTTAAAGCAAGTAGCAATCCATCCAGGAAAGCAGGTGGAACATGAGATGACAATGGACAGAAAGGGATAATTAAGGAGGACATGGAGATTGCAGAGATGCTAAATGAATTATTTGCCTTTTTTAACTCAGGAAGACAGAGGGCATATGCCTGTTGTTAAGCCTATCTTTTCAGGCATTAAGTTAGAAAAACTAAATTACATAAAGGTAACCAAGGAAGAAGTCCTTGCATGTCTTGTTATACCAAATGTTAATAAATGGCCAGAACCAATGGGAAGTTGCTGTGCTTCTAGCCTTATTAATTATTTAGGTATATATAAAGCAACTTAGGCAGTAACAAAGCAACAACAAAGCATTAACAAAGCAACAGCAAGAACCATCAAGTTGAACACAAAGGCTGCAAACGCGAATTTGCCTGTTCCCATTACTTTCAGCTTAATCCCGTTCGATCCGGATTCTGAGGATCCTACGTGGCGTACGTGACTCAAGGGGGGACTCAAGTGGCTACTTTCTAAAAGTTGCTTTTCGGGGCTGCCCTGCCCTCTTCCTCCTGGTGAATGCACCACCCATAACGGACCCCTTCACCAAGCCTGGCTGGGTGGCTGCCGCTTGCCTGGATGGAGGAAAACCGGCAGCGAGCAGCCAGCGATTCTCCCCATTGCCCACGGCACACAGCAGCAGTGGCAACTCAAGCAAGGGGGCTTTAAACATTCACACATCTCCCAAAACCTGCCCTGCTTTTCTTTCCCCTTTAAAGGTCAGAACTCCAAAGAGCTAAAATTGCACAAAATTGCAACATTGTTATCAGGTGTGAAGTGCCTGGATTGCTACAGTGTAGCAGCTGCTGTGAAGGTTGGATTTTTACACTGAAATCACTGTCTTTGGAAGCAAGCTATTGGGAGAGGGAAACCCTAAACATGGATTCCATTCCCTTAAAATGGTAGGGTCCCCACAGTAAAAAAATGTAACACATATCAAGCGCACGATCCGAAGTGAGACCTGCTGAAATGAGGGTTAACATTTACAACGCTTTGGAACTATTTAACACGCGGAAAGCATGTTAAGCCAAACTGACATGGGGTCTGAGAGGATTGAAAATGGTTTGAAACCGAAATAAGCTTGTAATGGGGATGCAGCAAAGAGGCACAAAGAAAGTTGGATCTTTAGAAGCAAAATAAAGGAGAGTCTGAGCTTCAAAGTTCCAGTCAGCATCCATCTTGTGTGCAACTGAGAGACACGTAAAGTATTTGTTCTTTTGCCTTGAGAAAGAAACTGAAATTGTTTGTGTTTTGTTTGCTTTAAAATAAATCCTGTTAATTCCTGTTTGAACAAAGACCCAGAGCATTTCTTCGGGAATTATTTAAAGACAAACCTAGGTGTCCCCTCAAGTAGTAGAACCCAGGCCTAAATCCTAAGAGACTTGAGTGACCATCAGACACCACTAAAAAGGCCTATTCGAGGTGCCTACCCCTTTTGCTACTGAGGGTGGAGGTATAACCAGGCAGATCTTAGGGGACAGACAGTTCATTATGGAAGGTGTTATTTTAGATATTTGGGGCCCAAGACATCTAAGGCCTTATAGGTTACGGTTAGCTCTTTCGAGACCAGCATAACATGCATCTGGCCAGCTGTTCCAGTCAGCAGTCTAGCATATTTACACCTTTACTTCCTTGGAACATCATTTCAGACTTTGGAATGTCTGATGCGTCCACAATTTATCCTTCACTACTTTCCTGCAAAGTGCTATTGCCTCTATTCTACAATAAAAATATTAGAGACAATTGTCTCACTGTGGCAACAGACTATACATTTTTTACATGGTGGGTCATTAGACTATGGAATTTACCACAAGAAAGGGCAGTGATAGCAAATAGTTGGGATAGTTTTTGGGGTTTTTTTAAGTTAGACAAATTCTCGGAAAAAGAAGGGTATCTATGTCTACTAGAATGGATGCCTAGATACTGGTTCCAGGTTGGATGCCCCAAGGGCTGTTTCCGCTCTGGCTGCGGAAACCCATTTAGAAATGCATTAAAGACACATACAGGACACATAGGAACTTACCTTCTGCACTGGAGGCCGGATCAGGGACCCTTCACAGTGGCTGCTCCCGCACTCCAGCGCGTGAGACCTGTTCTTAATGGGATCTCACCACCGAAAGATCTGGCCCCTGGGAAGACCTCAAAAATTAGGTCTTCCATCCTGCCCCTCGCCTCAATCCGTTTGGAAGCAGGACGCTTCCACACATGGAGAGGCAAGGGGCCAGATATGCCGGTAGCCGCCATCTCTGGAAGGCAGAAGGAGGCTAGTCTGCCTCCTTCCGTCCTTACCCGTGCGCTGCACACCAGCTGAAACACACAGTGACTGGCAGCTGCATGCTCCAGTCCCGGGGCTCTGAGGGCAGCATCGGTGGCGGGGGAGGCCAGATGCCCTTTGGAATGGGCACTGTGGCCTCTGCAGAGCACCCATGTGATCAGGCCGGCCCGATCCATCCTCCCCACGCATGTGCGGATACGCGGGGCCTCTGAGGATCCGTCCCTATTTCAGACAGATCCTCAGGAGGATGGATCACCAGGAAATGGATTTTCTTAAATCCGTTTCTCGGCGGCAGGTGCAAAAGCACCCTATAGGTCATTTGCAGACCTACAGGTCAACAGCAGGTGGAACTTTTGTCTTTGACTTCTGCTTAAAATGCCAGAAGCATGTGGTGGGCCACCTTCGAGAGACAGGATGCTGGACTAGAATCCAACAGAGTTCCTCTTATGTTCATATGAAATAAAATATATACAGAAACAGCACATCCTGCAACCAAAGAAGTCAAAAGAGCACCATTTGTTTTACACTGAGAGGAAACAACAAAAGCTAAGACCAACCCCTAAAATACACAAACTATCTCTAGTATGAACCACACTCTTCAACGTCTTTGTAATATAAATATTTAGAATAGTTCATTTCTAAATGACTGCTAACTAGAAAGGTTTCAAACTGTCAAATACTCTCAGAGTTGCACGAGACCATTTTACTTCCTGTGCCCTAACATATATTATTGTAAATAAATGCAATGCAGCTGTTCTATGTAATTAAAGGCATTTCACTGCCAAATCAAAAGGGGAACTGGCCTACACAACCATCACTAAAATAGAGACAGCAAGTCTTCCAGAGTTAACCTCTGATTCTTCTGGATGTTGCTAAGTGTTGGGAGTCTAATGGTAGGTAAGTTTTGCCTCTGAGATAGGAAAGAGATTATTCTCTTTACTGTCATCTAGTAGGCACAACTGAGTACCACACATCTTGGATGCTTCTGAGATGAACACCATACCACAGTGCTGGAACTCTTTAGGGTTACCGTTCTCTCCCCCATCTCTGACAAGCAGTGGTGGTAGGTGAAAAGTTAGTGGAATGTAACATTCTCTTTAGACCCTAACATGGAAGACACCACTTACCTATTCTGCTATACTCAGGTATTCTGGAATAAAACATGGATGTTTTATATTTGCTGAACTTTTAATGTTTTTTAATGTATATTCTATTTTAATCTGTTGTAACCCGCCCAGAGACCTTCGGGTATGGGGCGGGATATAAATATAAACAAATGTAAATGTAAATCCAGAATATCCATGCTTTATTCCAGAATATTCCAGAATATCCAAACTTCTGGTTGCAACCCGTGTTGACAACAGGGACCCATTCTGAGGAAGCAGCAAAAACTGGCATCATCTAGGACACTTCACTGGCCTTCCAACTACTAAGTCAAATCCAAAGTTCACCTGGTTGCACCACCAAAATGAGTCCTCCAGACTATGGAATTGGTAGACCTCAAAGTCACTATCAGTAAACTAGATGCCATTTTAGACACCCTGGCCTGTCTAGGAGTGCTTTTCCACTGAGTTTCTTTAATCCAGATCTAAGGAATGGGTACTTCTGGATTAAGGAAAGTACCCAATGTGTTTCCACGGGTTGTCTAGCACCCAATAGCAATGGGTGTTATCTTGCCTGCTGTGGAAATGCCGGACCACCCATGTGCAATCTACCCATGAGGGGTCTGCCTGTCATCCCAGGTGTTTTGGGGGACAGGGGCTACAATCTCCATAGATGCTTCAAAGATCCTCCAGAGCCTTTGACAGCAGCATTGCTCCCCCATAGGAGCCCCTCTCCGAGACTCCTCCATTGCCCAATTGTAGTGGAAACAGGCTCCCTAAAATCCGGATTTGATGGCTGAAGACCCCATTGTAGACCCCTTTTATGATCCGGATTTTCCTAGCTATGGTGGAAACAAATGTGGCTTTAATGGGGTCTGTAGTGGAAATGGGGTCATCCTGCTCTGAGCCTAATGAGCCCTCAATGGGTCCTTCAATGGGTACTTAGTGCTAGAGGAAAAATACCCCAGGTGGTGGCCTGAACAGAAGGTTAGAAAGTTCTCTGGGTTCTAGTACTGTTGGGAAAAAAGGCACATTTCAGTTACCTTTGTCCACACTTATCTTTGTCTATGGGCCTGCCATACATGTGCCCTCCCCAAATTAGGCTGCTCACATCAGACTAATGCATGTACAGAGATAGGGCACCATAATGGCGTCCTATCCAAGTGTGGGCCTCTTCACTTTTTTGTATTCTAGACCACAAGGTGCAGAACGGTGTTCCATAGTTTGGAATACAGGGGTGGGGGGCTTTTTAGCAGCACACAAGGAAGGACATGTTGCCCTAACAGGCCCGGATGGAAATGCTAAATCCCATGAACTTTCATCCCCTGCGTTTAAGAGTGGGCCTGGTCTTCAAAGCCCATGCTCAGTCCTGGAACAGGATTGTCTGTCTGGTCGCCCATCTCAGGGTAGAACAACTTGCCTATCCTGGACCACAGCACCCCACCCTAGTCCAAAATGCCTCAGGTAAGTGCGAAAAAACTAAAGCTTTTATATAAATATACATGGCACTTCACAGTTAATACAGTATATCCACTTAACTTGTCCTCATCTAATTGAAATATCTTGCAATTCTTGAGGGATGGAAGCACAGGTGCACACAGTGAATGGCACTCCCTGTTGATCCCTATTGCCTATTACATATTTCTAATTATAAGGGAATTTTCAGGCCACTTCTTAAGATTTAGCCCTCCCACAGGGATTCACGCAAATACAATACAAAATCCACTGTAAATCACAAACCAGATCTCAGAACATTTACAAAACCTCATCACTACAAGCATAACTAGAAACATCCCAATACATTAGTATAAGACTGCTTCAAAGAGATCCACAACTTCAAAAACCACTGTAATTAAAACTCTTTAAGATAAACCAAATGTGGAGCAGATGAGACTCATTTTACATAGAAGAGACCAAGCACAATTCAGTCCAGCTACACCACTGAGTTAATCTATTTCATTGTGAATAAAAATAGGCAGCACAATCATTAGAAACTACTGTCTTCAAAACAAACTGTGTGAAGCCCTTTAACACCCACAGGCAAGATTACTTTCAGAATAATCTAAAAAGTGTGTCAGATTTTTTTTTATTTGAAAGCAATTAACTTCCACACCAAAACACGCACTCATCCCTTATTAATTCCAAACACTAATTCTTTATTGGATACATTTTCAGCCTGCTTTTCATCCAAAGAATGTCAGAATGTACCACAAACTATGAATGGAGGCTGCATCCAGATGTCACTTACTTATTCCTCTATTCTGGAACATCCACACTTTGTTCTGAATTATTCAAATATAACCACATACACAAGTGATATCTGGATGAAGTCACAGATCAACAAAAGAGTGGTGGTGGTGTTTTAATATTGTTTTAGTCAGGTCAGTGACATGCTTACAAGAAACAGACAAATTAAAAAGACAGTAACTTTACATTTCTTTGTCTTAACTTAGATAAATTTAGTATAAAGTATTTACAATTGATCTGTGATAGAGATCAAGCCTTTTCGCACTTACCTAATACCATACCAGTCAGATAACACGGTAGCGCGGCAACAACCATCTACATTTCGAGCACTGGAAAAGTGCCATACTGGGCTAGCAGCACTTAAAAGTGTGAATGGCCAGGACCAGAGGCAACTTCACACTTCCTTTCCCACCCACTGGACAGGAAAGGAGCGTAATCACCCAATGGTGACTTGCACTCGCACTTGCGCTGTCCTTAAGAACTGGCAAGCCATTACTGACTTTTTTCAGAAAATAGAGAAGTAATTAAAAATTGCAAGTTTCAAGGAATAATGAGAAGGCAAGACATTGGAGTGGTATAGGAGTTGGCAAGTGAAGCAAAACCCCCAAAATAACAAGCAATCCACATGGAAGAAAGTCAAAGGTCACAAAGATAATAAACTATTGCTGTTTCTTAGGTTTTTCTTCTGTATCCAAATGTTTTATGCTTAATAAAAAGAAAAAGAAAAAACTGGACTGGATTTTTATTTACATTTCCCCCCTTTTTAACAGCCAAATGCGTCAATATATTTTCACTAATATTTAAAAGAATAAAAAAGCTGAATGAGTATACTTATGAATAAAACTCTGAATAATAATTATAATTGTTTTTAAAAAGGGTAATCATTCCAGCAGGTATTAGAAAGAAGAAAAGAAAGCAACTCTTTCAAAACACTCTAAACTACAAAGACAGTTTTAATGTGTGGTGATTTCTATTTTCAGGTTTTCAAATTAAATAGCATTTTAAACATTTCAGAATTAAAATGTGCCAGTTCTAACCCTCTCACTGCCAAATCACGCCACAGTAATTCATTTAAGCTTGACATATGTTTTTAATCAATGACCTCTCCTTGTCCTGCCTGTAAGTAATCTCCATGTGTTATCCACATAAACACTGTCACCAAACATTAAACTTTATATATTTTTGGAAGCTAACCATTGGAACAAAGTCTGTATTTATGCAATTAATCCTTCAAAATATTAACTGAGCTTTACAAAAACTATTAACCCTTGAATACTACAGGACTATTCTGTTCTTATGAGTAAACTGTGAAGTCCCATAAATGCTTGCTAAAGCTGATTACTGTTTAGGTGGTATTATAAGCAGAGGTCTGGAATATACTGGTTTAATTGGCGGAAATGATTCTACCCAGCCGCAAGTTCTGAAATGCAGGATCTTTATGCTAAGGCTTTAAAAAGAGCAAATTGGCACTGTCATGTCTCCAGAGCATGTTCTTTAATGTTCTCAGAGGTTGGAATAGACTTTTCAATGTAGTAGTGCAGGAGGAGAAATTGAGGTCTACACTTTTAAGAAAGAAAAGGATTGTGGGAAAAATCCAGGGTCTTATACTGCCTTTCTAGTCAGTTCCTGTGTGTATGTGTAGTAAGCATCAGCCAGGTCAGACCTGGAGAAAGTAGTTTCCTTTGACAAAATACAGGAATTAGTCCATAAAAAATAGGAATCAGTCCATAGAAAACAAGAATTAATCCACAGAAAACAGAGATTGGTTGACAAGAGGATTCAGTCTATAATAGAAAGTTAACTAGGGTTGCATCCCCAAAAGATTTATTTGCCTCTCTAGTCTCCCTCTACTGTCACTCTAATCACGAGGACTTTAAAAGTGCCATATACTTCTGGAATAAGCGTCCGCATGAGGCTCAGAAAAACACGCGTTTAAAACGCACCTTCCGTCCCCATGGAAGCATGTTTTCTTTCCCTGCATCTTTTTCTCCCCACCCCCTCTCTTCTTCAAAGGAAAAATAGCCATCAGTTGTCTGTTCATCTCCCAGATCTCCGTCCCCCGAAATGGCTTCCCATGCCGGCTGCAGCCATCGGCCGGGCAATCGTTTGGTCATTCACTCTTAGCACTTTCACAGAACACTGTCAAAATCCACCCAGTAGAGCAGCGGTGACTTTAAATACACCCACTTCATGCCTGATAACAATGTTGCAATCCATCCACTTCATACCTGATAACACTTCATGCCTGATAACAATGTTGCAATTCTCCACAATTCTGGCTCTTTGAAAGTTCTGTGCTTTAGAAAGGGAAGCTGCTGCAGTTCTGGGAGATGTGTGAATGCTTTATGGCTGTGTGTGCAGGCAGCAATCCCCACCCCTTTTGCCACGAAGCGTCCTGAAGGTAAATGCTGCAAGGAAAACCTGCGACTTCCAAAAAGAGCAATGAAAGTCTTCTTTAAAGGGTATGTATTTTGTCATGGGTTTTCCTGCTTTTGCAGCGCTGGAAGCTCGTTAAAAACCCTGGCATGGGGGTGCTCAGAGGCAAAAGAAGATTTTTAGCACACTTTAAATTGCTTGGGGACGCACCCTAACAGAGAAAAGAAAGCAAACTACAAAGCAAGACAAAAGCAAGTATTTAAGAGATACTTTATAGAAGAGTTCAAGTTCATGTTTATTTTGTGTTTGTAGCAAGTAAAGCCTTTGAAAACCTATGAAGTTTGTGGACAATTCCTTTGTTCTGGCTGTATCCCTGAGGGCCAGAAGGCCTTGCTACACCAAAAGTTTCACAGCATTGCCCTTGGGACAAAATAGGCATAGTGCACTGAAAAAGAAGAAGCAGGCAGTAGGAAAACACCATCAAAACCAAATTTAGTAAAAAACAGAACACAAACTAAACTAAAAAACAGAACCCTTCCCCTTCATTCCCTCCCTCCCTGAACCCTAACTTCCACTGCAGGAAACCTTGGGGGGGGGGCGGACCTGAGCAGATACTGGCCTCCTACGTATCTCTGTTGACTGCTTCTTCCTCCAGTCCTCCTAACATACAGTATAACAAAATGGTTCTAAAAATACACTCCAAACACCTCCAGGCCTCGTGACAAGGCCTGGGCTGTTAACTACATAGGGATTGGCCCTCCCATGCAGGTATATTTAGCCATCCTGGAAATTAATGGATGGATCCAAGACCCTCTGAGCTGACTGATTCGTCTCTACTCAATCTCTTCCTCAAAACACTTCCCTCCCTCCCTCTATATCTGATAAATTAACCACTAAAAGTCTGCAACTGCTATGTGGCCGAAAAGTTTACTAGAAGTAGGGATGCATGTGCTTCTAAGCCTCTTTTAACCAGACCCTGAGGGTCAGCAGTTTCTCTAGATACCTCAGCTGATAATGGCATCTTCCTAGGGGAAATTTTTTAAAAACATGATATGAAGGACTGTGTGGAAGCTGCCTAGGAGCTCCTGGTTTCAAATGCCTCTTTACCATAGAAGTTCATGAGGTGAATTTGACCAGTAACTACTTCTTGGGGAGAAATTTGGGTTTTATTGGTGGAGAAGTGAATCTAAATTCCATAAATAAAGATTAATAAACCTTTAGCAACCTGCAGTCAATTTGCACATCCATTTCTGTCATCTGTGTATGATACCTTGACTTATTACAATCCAATGGTGTTTGCAAATTGTGGTAGACTGGATTTTAAAAGCCCAAAATTTTTATTCTTTGTTTTCATGGAATAAAATCCAAATATATTAAAATTTATCCTGATCTGCTGGTATAACCAAACACAGTATATGGCACTAACTGTAAACAGTGAGCCAGAGGAAAAAAATGAAATGAAAGCATATATATAAAAGCAACAGTGACAAAACCATTATAATAATGAGAAGAAGCATTTCTATAAGTTAGTGTGAAGATTAGTGTCTTCATACAGAAAAGAAACCCAGGTTGCTGCACCTTTAACAGCTGTACAAAAGAGGTCATCTCAATCTCAGCAGGTGCTACCTGCATTACACCTACTGAAATATCTGCCTCTGGTTTTATTAAAGGTGCAAAAGTAAAAGAGTTGTTCAGTCACTCAATGAACTCAGTGCATCCTAATGCTGGGATTAGTTGGTTGATACCACTCAGTCCACCAATGCTGTACCTCTATGGCTGTGATCACATGTAGTAAGAAAAAGGGGAGGAGAGCACCACTGGGGCAGCTTGGAGATGGTTCAGGTGAAATCATTCACATGCTAGTCTGCCCCACCCCATCTTGTGAACTGGTGGAAGAGAGTTGGGATGAGAACACAAGGGCCGCATGGTATTTTCACTGAAGTACTTAAATGTGACACTTATAAAATGCTGCTGACGTAAAATCCCTAGTTTTCACTGGTAAGCAACATATGCTGAAGTTGTTTACTGTTGCTAATATGCAAGTCTGTCACTGTAAAATCTACAATTGCACTCTGGCAATGGTGAGAGACTACAAGCCATAAAGCCATACATGGAATGAGTGCTTGAGCAGGGACTTGTAATAATATGCTATAGGTCTGAACTGACATGACAAAAAAGATTTTGTCTCTCTTTTTCACTTAGCGCTTATATGATAATTTCTGTTTGACATTTCTCTTGTATAAAATTAGCACATTAGATAAAGTTTTTAACTTATGGTTCTTAACTAATCAATCTGACAAAGTTGGGATTATTTCCTAGTCAAAGCTATAGTAATTCATTAATTTCAGTTCCCTCTTTTTACCTAGTTGTTTGTGTGTTGGGGGGAGTTAGCTTTGTTCTTCATATTTCCTGCAAACTGTTTTGAGGTCTTTTTTAATAAGAAGCAGTATTCAAATGGTTTAAATGTAATAATCAACCATTCAGCATTATGAGCAAGAACACTTGACTGAATAAATATGAAGTACTAAATAAATATGAAGGCAACTGTATTGCAATTACTTTATTCTTGGTTTTGAAGCCTGCTGCCGCTGATATGTAAGTGGAGAATTTACCTGCCATTCTGTGTGTGAACTGTTTCTGCTGAAGAACAATGTATTTTGTATTGTTAAAGTTTAAAAGTTGGCTTTGTTGTGATCAGTGGCACAGGTGTACAATGCTTTTTCAGTATCAGCCAGAGCTGGAATTAGGTAGTATGTGAACTGGAATTCCAAAGGTCAAATGAAAAACATATGTGGTTAAAGTACTGCTTGTGGGTGGTTTGCTGTATATTTTAGAAGCTAATTTCTAGACGTTATTTTTGTTACTTGTTGCTTATATGCATCTGGGACTGTGTTCACATTTTTTTAATCCAGCTTCAGTGCACTTTCAGAGTGAGTTAATACATCAGCAAAGTCTCAAGCTGTTTTCTTTCTTCATTATCTAACCTGGAAAAGCCATCTTTGGATTAGATAAAGAGCACAGAAAATGATTATTCACTTTGCTGATATATTCTCTCCTTGGAAAGTGGTCGCAAACTGGATTAAAACTCAGGTGTGAACGCAGCCTAACAGCTTATTTTCAAGCATCTGTGGTTGCAGTCCACCCAACCCAGGCTTTAAGTTTCCTTCTGCTTTGTTCTGCCTCCTGCCAACTTTTAACTACTGATCTAAGCAGGTACTAGCCATCACAATGAGTAATGTGTGAGGAAAGATTCTGGACTAGATGGGCTATGGCCTGATCCAGCAAAGCTACTCTTATGTTCTCATTGCTGTTTTGTGATTCTTTCACTAGCAATTTTTCTGCTGTAAATCCTATGGTACTTAGATAAGCCAATATGTGAGTGTGAACATGCATGCAGAAAAAGCAAGTTTATATTGTTATTCAATCCATGAGTTGAGTTCAGTTGTTCCATGCATAAATTATTTTCTTTATTTTGTTTGTTATCTTTCTGTGCCCTGAACCCCGCCCCTGTGACCTCGGTGGCCCCGCCCCCATGACCCCACCTTTCCTGTGAACACCCAGTCCTGAAGTCCACCAGCCGCCACAGGTCAAATAAGAGGAAAAGACAGTGGTGGCAGCTCTTTATGAAAGGAGAAATTAACTGAGGACAAGTCTGGCAGGTAGCTGCAAGTTAAAGAGGAATGTAAATTTAGCGTAAGTACTCTGCCAATTTACTGTTTTTAAAATCTTAGCGTTAAGACCATGAAACTTTTAAGCCAGTAACTGGGCTTGTACTCTACTGCCACTATATCCCAGTGCACTGCTCATAACAATATACAATCCTATCTCTCTTGGGCTATCTCTGCTCTTCGGCACATGTCTTCTGTTTTACTCCAAGCCCTTGATTCGGCCACAAACAGAATATTTCACAATACTTTCTTGTCCTTTTTGAATCAAAGCCTAACTTTACCAATATGGATGCTGATGGACAAAGATAGATTCAGGTCTGCTACTAGGGCTCAGGCTACTGCTGGTCCAATTCCCTGCATTTCCAGCATATATGCCAATTACAAAGTACAGTTTGGAGGTATCTGTACTGTGGCAAAGCTCTGTCTTTAGTGGCACAGCACTCTCAAACCTCAGGATTCTGGATAATAACTATTTATAGTTGCCAGCACAATTACATGAAGGAACATAGTAAAGCTTCTTTTGTTAAAACTCTGTTCCAATGTCCACACAAAAGTGGTGCAAATCTGCAAGAGTGCAGGCTTGCTCAGAGATGATGTATGTCATCCCACTGTCAGCATCTTGTGAACTTGCTTTTTAGCAAGTATTTACAGAACTTAAATCCTCTTGTGCATCATCTTGCTATCATTAAACCACTTGGTTGTTAAGATAAAAAATAAACCACCATACTTCTGCACTCTAAGAAAACTATGGAAATTTGAATAAAGGCTGCATTCACACTGGGGGGGGGGGGGGACACACCTGGTAAAGGCCCAAGGAATGCCACATGTCCATGAGACCTTTGGGCCTGCAGCCTGCCTCCAGGAGCTAACGTCCTCTTGGGACCATCTTTCCCCCAGCAACAGCAGGGGGGACTAATTGTTGACAATGTCTACTTGACCCTATTATGGACCCTGTGGGGGGTCAGATTCATGACCAGACCCACATAAGTCTCTGGTCACGTTAGGGCTAGGCTACTGTATACTAGCGTTTCTAAACATGAACACTAGTAAACATTAGTCTAATGCACCTTTCCTGTCCAAAGGACAGGAAAGCATGTGTAGAAACACCCCAACTGTGGCTCATGAAAGCTCTAGCTAGAATATCTGTGCAATGCCAGGTCACTAAGGCAAAAATACATCAGTACCATTCTGTCTTCAATCCTGCAAGTACTCTTCACATCTATTGAAGCCGCAAAGGCTTTATCAAGATCCCTGCCCCTAACAGGAACAGGAAACATGACTGAGAGCTGACCTGATAAACTGTGCAATGGATAAGCATTTCATTTCTTGTATTTCTGAGTGGAAAAAAGGCATCTGATCTGTGTAATCTTGCTTTTGAGTAGATAAGTCAAAGGAAATATCAACATTCCTGTAAGACAATACTCTTTAAGAATACATTTTATATCCAGCTAAGAGACTGTAACCAGTTTTCTAGAAATTTCAGAGTTTCTGAAGTAAGAAAAAAAAAGATATTATTACTGAGCTGATTGTTAGCATCCTCTGCCAATTGGCAGGAATTATAAGGAGGTCTTTCATCAGTGTTAGAATGCTAGTTTGCAAAGAGTTTTCCAGAAGTTTTGGGCCATATCTCCCAAATAATTATTTCTGCTTTCTTTTCTCCTGACAGTGGTGGGAATTGTAATTCTGGGATGTGGTGCATAATTCATGATTCCTGGCTAGGGTTCATAATTGGCATATATATATCAAAGCCAGGGCCCTTTCTGCACTTGACCCCATAGTATGCACATAGCTTGAAGGGGCCATTTCCAGCTCAGAAACAACCTCTTCAGTGCAGAAGTGTACTGCATCCAAAATATGTGTGCAGCACAATTTCATGCTCCACCCTCACAAGAGACAGCTTATCTTGTCTCTGGTGCAACCCATTCTGTGGGGTTGGGCAGGTCATCAAAGCCGCTGTGCATACCTGCTGGCACCTCAGATAACCCCGAATGTGAATGCACATGTGAGGCGCATTACTGTCATTCCAGTGACAGCTTCCGGGGCAAAGATGGCAGCACCTGGACATGCATCCACACCTCAGGTAGTTCTGGGGATGTATGGGGGAGGGATGGCGGGCACTAGAATTCTCAAATCTGAATGCTAATGCATGCCAGGGGAGGTGCACTATCCCCAATCCCCAGACGGGACAGGAATTACAGAAAGGCCTTTATATTACTGAAATGATGGGCTAGTTATTCATCAATGGAGGCTAACTATTCTCTTTCAGCCACCACAACCAAACAATAAGCAAAACATAAAAGCAACTTCTGTTTGTGCCACTCTGAATGCACAGAGGAAACCACTCCTGGACCAGAGCACTTGCTTCAACCCAGAATGGAGGACCATTCCCTGAAGGTGGATCAAATGTAGATTAAAACAGTGAGAGAGAGAAAAAAGGCCCTTGGCTGCAGCAGGGGCCAAGATAGGCAACACAGAAAACTAAGTTCCTCCCACCCAGGCACTTTTTAAAACAAGCAATGCTATAGACCTTGTACCAAAATATCTGATATATAGCTACCCCATCAACAAGCCATTGAGAGGAAAATATTCCACACATATTTCTCTCTAGTGCTGCATTGTCCTAGAGACCAAGGTATCTGCTACTACACAAGCTAAATATTTCCCAAAGGATAATGAAATAATATGCCAGTGCAAAAAGCGTTAAAACCCTCAGGAACATCATTTGTAGCGGTTTTAGAGCACATAAAGCTTTTAGCACTGTCTTCAAAGTGGACAAACACAGTGGCTTCTGCCTGCACATCCTAGAGTGTGGTAGACCAATGCAACACATACAAAAAAATATAGAAGGCGAGAAAACCCTGGAAAAACAAAAAAAAACAAAAAAGCTTCCCAATTCATTGTAAATAAAAAGTTGGAGTGTGTGAAGAAGATAGAAATCATTGCCACATAGTTTTTTGAGGGAGAAGATAAAAGTTTTGAGTTTGGGGAAAGGCTTCACAAACTTTGCAAAGGAAACCAAAGCACTATGCAGAGGAAACCAAACACAGTACAGTATTAAAGACAGAATTCTATGGAGAGAGCATGTTGAGAGTTCGGGTGGGCACTAGAACATATCTCCAGAAAGTGCAGAAAGCAGGAAGCCAGTAGGGACTACTAACATAAAAATGAAAATAGAGAACCTAAGAGGAGCCCTTCTGGATCAGCCCATCTAGTTCAGCATCCTGCTTCACACAGTGGCCTACCAACTGCTTCTGGACAGTTTCAAGCAGAAGACAAAGGCAAAACCTTCACTTACTCCTGACAAATGGCCTTTAGAAGTACTCTGCCTATCTCTCCAATCTGGAACTGTACCTATGCATTCATACCAGTAACCACTGATACATTTCACAAATTTGCAATAGTTCTCAAACATTTTAACTACTAACTCGGACTATAATAATCACAGAGGACAAAATAAAAACAAATTCCAGCACAGCCCATAGACCACACATTGAATACGAACTGAAGTTTACTTTGCCAAATGTTCCTATGAGAAAATTAGTTCTGTTGTTCCCATGGGGATTGTGAGATCTCTAAATTTAGGCTGCCTGCTACACTGAAGCAGAAGGACAGGTTTGTTTGGGTCATGAGAGGAAAAGATGGATGTTGCTATCCTAACAGCTCTCAAACACACCAGTAACAAATACTGCAAAGCAAGGATCCAGTATCCCCAAAGATGCTTTATTTTGAGACAAGTTTTCAGAAATGATGAATGAGAGCCAAATTGAATCCCCACCATGGGGACTACATGGGACCAAGGCAGAAACATAAAACACAGTGCCAAGGGCACTAATCAAACAAGTACATTGCTATAAAGCATTTCATTAATGCAAGCATAACTTTTCAGATTGTCCCAATTAACTTTTGTGCCAGTTCAGCCTACTGGTGTGTACACCACCTGCATTACTGGTGGCTTACAGGTGCTGGTTCACTTCAGTGGAAGACAGCTGTGGATATTCTGATGTACATTTTGGTTTATTGTGGCAGCAAGTCTCAACAAGCTCTGCCCAAAGAGGAGGACAACTGTGCCACTGCTCCTGGGGACATTTAGTAGTGGCAGCCTAGACTACCCTGCTCTCCGGCTACCTTACCTGCCCAGTGGGGCACTGGTACTCTAGAGATGTTCTTCCTTACAAGACTAAGCCCCTATGCCACCTGTGCCAGATAACCACTTCTTGATTATCTACGTACTTGTAAAGAAAAGTATATACCTTCAAAACAAATTAGTTCTCTTCTTCTATAAGAGCATTTTTAGTTTATTTCTGATTTATGTTGATAAGCATTTAGATAGCACCCTGACACAGTTCAGTTTGTTTATATTATGTTCCGTTCTTGTTTATACACAAAAATAACATTCAGTACTATTTCATTGTAAAGTTTTCAAAGCTTTAATTAAAAAAAAAACAGAGGCCCCATAAGCGCAGCTGTTTGTAGCCTGAGTTACTTTAAAAGTTTTGCTTGCTTGTGTGCCTGGGGGGAGGGGATATTTGGGGTCGAGTGAAAGAGGGAAGGAGAATGAGGTGACACCACAGTAGTGATCACAGGGTGAAGAGGGAGTAGGAGGCAGAACTATGATACCAGAAGGCCCAGGAAGCTTTATCACTCCCTCTCATTCCTCCTCTCACCTACAAGCATCTGGTACCCAGGCATCCAAAGCCCTTTGCTTGCTGATTCTGCTGCTGAATACCAGCCCTCATCCATGATCTGACTGCAGATGAGGGAGATGGCCTGGTAGGTATTACAGAAGCCTGGATGAGTGAGATAGGTGAGACTCACTTAACCCAACTTTGCCCAACAGGTTTTTCAGTTTACCATCAGCCCAGACTAGCAGTTCTGGATGGGGGTGTTGCTTTGATTATTAGAAACATCACTTCCCTCACTAGGAAATCCCTCCAGACTGGAGGAGGAAGAGAGTTGGCTTTTATACCTCACTTTTCTCACTTATTTAAGAGGACTAAAAGTGACTGACAAACCTATTCTTCTCCCAACAGACACCCTGTGAGATAGGTGGGGCAGTGAGCACAGAAAGAGAGCTGTGACTAGCCCAAGCCTACCCAGATAGCTTTGTGCTTGAGTATGGATTCAAACCAGGAGACTACATGATAAGGAGTCCAACACTCTAACCACAAGACCAAACTAGCTCTACCCTGCCTTGGGTGAACAGGATGAAGGATCATAGAAAGTTGTGTTTTTTTCCTAATAGCTAATCTGTATCAATTTCCTTGTGGTTTCATTCTGTTGCTTCTAGTCTTTCTTTCTTGTGCAATAGTTCTCGTGAACTTCTGGTGTTTTGCCAATCCTTAATTTTCATCATGCTTTTATATAACTATTATGATTTTAATTGTTTTTTATCTTCCATGTTTTGTAAAACCATGTTGAGATTATATTTTAATGGGAAGTGGCACAGAAATATTTTAAATAAATAAACCTCAAATCAACAGAAGCTCAGGTCTGCAGTAAAACAAGCTGAAAGAAGCAGCACTTAGATAATGAAGATGATGTGGATTTCATAATCTAACAAACTTTTAGAGAGGAAGCAGAAAACAACAAACATGTGCCACCCTTTAGCTTTTATTGAATTTGCTTTGGAATGAAAACTGACTTTTTCAAAAGTGGTTCAGTTTTGATCATGTTTTGATTCTTATAGGCCAATCTGTCTTTTCATTCATTCATTCATTATTTATTTATTTATATACCCCAGTGATGGCGCTAGCACACCTACATGCCGCTGTTGCCAGGGAAACATGGCAATGCAGCACGTATACCACCGGTCATGTGCTCCCTGCTGTAAATACAGGGGTGGAGCAGTGCAGGGAATGTTCCAGAATGCACAGAGCTGTTTCTGGTAAAAAAACAAAAAACAAAAACAAAACAGCCCCATGAAGTGCAGATGCTCTGTCCCAGAGTGTCCCCCATGCACGCTTAATGTAAATGTGAAAAGTTTCTAAGTCTACATGGCTCAATTGCCCTACCAGTTTAACAAAACTGCACTACCATATTCCTGGGTTCAGCCAATAAAGACCCTTCTTCATCAGAGCTGCTTTGATGGAATGTAATACAACTTGGACCAATACCTCAGCATGCCACCAAGCAGAATACACTCTGCCCTCCTGCCTCACCAGGTCTTGGCACTCTTGTCCACCTTGCTGGGGCTCAAGGCAAGGAAGGAGTGGTCAGAGCTCCCAGAACACTTTCACTAATAGAGGAGAGCTCACAAAGTCCATGGGCATCGACAGGAATGTTATTCCTTTCAGCGTCTCTGACACTGGCCATAGAGCTCTTCAATACTCCCAAGCTAATACACTTCCTACCAGTTTGGTCTAATGGTTAGGGAGCAAGATGACTCTTATCTGGGAAAACCTGAGGCCTTTTCGCACTAGGGGTTCTCAAACGCACGGAAAGCACGCACGATTTGGGCAGGAAAAGACTTTATTTTGCTTCTGGTTTTACTTCCGAAGTTAAGCAAAGCCTTCTCCTGCCCAGATCGCCCAGGGAAAGGGATCAGAGGGATGTCCTCTACCTGCTATAGGGAGGCAATAGGGTTGCCCCCCTGGGCAAGCGAGGAGACGCCCCCCCGTCCCCCCCTTCGTGCTCTGGGTGGTGGAAGCCCTCACTTCCCTTGTGTTTGACTTCCCAAGTGAAGTAAGGGCTTCTGCCACCCAGAGCGCAAACAGTGAGGAGGTAGGTGTGTGTGCACACAGGCGCGTCCCCAGGCCTCGGGGTAGGGGGTGCGCATTCCTGCCATCCTGTGTGTGAATGGGTAAAGCGTCTCAAAGTGAATTAGCTCAAGTGCATTACAGCCGTTTTGGCTGTAGTGCGAAAAGGCCTCAGGTTTGATTCCACACTCCTCCACGAAGCCAGCTCGGTGACCTTGGGCTAGTCACAGCTCTCTTCTGAGCTCTCACAGCTCCATCTACCTCACATGGTGTTCTGTTGTGGGGGAAATAATAGAAAGCTTTGTCAGCCGCTTCGAGTCCCCTTAAATGGGTGGAAAAGGTGTGGTAAAAAAGCCAACTCTCCTACTCCTCCCTCCTGTGCTACCATTCCTACAGTGAGATAGAGTCCATCTCAGGCAACCTGGCTTCCTCCCTTCTTCTTGTCCAAGCTGCTGCCTAGCACATACAGCTCTCCAGCTCCATTTAGCCTTATCTATGAAACCGACCTAGCATCCAGTAATGATATAAAACACAAAACACAACATAAATCAGACATTCCTCGGGAGCTACATTCCTCAACTAGGGAAAACAAGGTCAGTTGGAGCAAGAACTTCATTTGAAGAACATTGCTTTTCAGAAACGGAAAGGTAACAGGACATTGGCAGGGGAATTTGGAGGGAAAACAGCTCTAGTGAGTTTGTGGGGTGGATATTCTGTGTTACATAGAGTTTGTTTGGCACTTGGTATGTGGCTGATTTAGCTGACCTTTTAAATAAGCCAAGCTTGAGTCTATTGGTGCACTTCATTAAAATATATTCTGTTCCTTTTCCATGGAGAGTATGAACTTCAATTTATCTCTGATTTTCTGCACAATTGTTCAGACTACAAAATACATTCCATTCTTCATGGACAACTCAAGAACTGTTGTAGTTAAGAAAGGTTTATTAAAGATAAGGGGGGGGGGGAACCAGACTACAGGAAGAGTTACATATGAGACACTAAAGGTAATATCACTTGAGCATTTAA
Source organism: Aspidoscelis tigris stejnegeri (assembly GCA_023333525.1). Taxonomy (NCBI): domain Eukaryota; kingdom Metazoa; phylum Chordata; class Lepidosauria; order Squamata; family Teiidae; genus Aspidoscelis; species Aspidoscelis tigris. The sequence continues at coordinate 79,044,151 of JALMGA010000002.1, read as the reverse complement.
AAAATAATAATAAACATCACTTCAGTATTGACCACTAAGCCTAAGCTACTTCTTGATTTTACTGAAAGGTGTATTAATAGATTAATGTGTATTTCAGATACATTTACAAAAAGGAACAAGAACCTCACAAAGGCATGTCCCAGTTCAGGGGAAAAAATTCAGAAAATAAATAAAAATCCTAATGTATCCAGGTAACCTTCCGTATCTAGTAAAGCTCACATGAGCTCTTCTTTGCCTTCCAACCATCATTTCTTCCATTAAAAAGCTTGCCTCCACAGTAAACGAGGAATTACTCTCTCTTTTTTTTGCTTCCTTTCCATCTGTCCTGTCTGGCTTCCTAAAGTTCGGGCTTTTAAAGCTCCCTAAGTCAGCCTCACTGTTGGTTTGGGATTGTCTTCATCCCTGGCTGAAATTTGCACCATGTTACTAGCATATTTACACCCTTCTCCTCACTATGTGCTGAAACTGACTCAAGGTACACTAGACCGTCAGAAGGGAAGTACCATAATTCACACCATAAAAGATGCACCAGTGCATGAGACACACCCATAATTTAGCAAAAATATATAAGAGAAATAAAGTTTAATCAAACCTTATAATGCTATAGGTGCAACTGTGCCTCCCTTAAATGTAATTTTGTAGTTGACCATATCCCCTCTTGCTGACCATGACCCACCTGTGAGAATGCCACTAAAGTTTGACCTCATCAGTGCCACAAAAGCACCCAATTGCCTTCATCTCTGAACGAGAAGATGAATTAGACAGCAGCTGATATCAATGAGAAAGTGGTATAGCAGCATGAGGTGTCATTTGTGTTTGAGGAGACCCTATGCTGGGTTTTGTAACAACATTCCTTCCAAGCTTTTGAGTTGCTTTCATAGCAATACCACAAGGTTTTGATTTTGTGAGTCTTCTACTGAGGCCACTATATACTGCTTCACTATAATCAGGGGAACTGCAAGCACCAGCCCATCTCAAACTTAACCCAAACTTACCTGGGTCCCATTGAGGTGCAGATGGAACCATCTGCATCACTGTAGCAACAGCTATGGGCATTGGATCAGTGGCACCTACCTACGCAGCCACACCACACACACACTATCTGGATGGTAAAAGGAACAAGATGATTTTAGGAGGGAAAAATGTGGGTCTTATAGAACAAAAAATAGGAAAGGCAAACAAAAAAACCTAATTCTGGTGAGAGCATCTTGTTTTTCAACAAAAATATCATGCAGATTATCCCATAAAAGTTATTGGAATCTGTAAGAAAATCTTCTCTTTTAAAAATTCTTTTTGGAAACCAATAAAAATAAAATACTGAAAACCAGGTAACAAAACTATTGCTAAGAATTTTGAAGAATGCAATACTAATGAATAGACTGAATTTTTTAGAAGACTTAGCACGGCAACACTTTCTATATAGCTTCTGTAATGCCTCATGCCTATTTAATGTATTTATTGTGAGTTGTTTGCAATGTTTGTTATTAACTGTAATTCCTTTTACTATGAGATGATTATAAGAACAGGTAAGCAGCGGGCTAGGCTTCCCTAATTAGCATACCAAGGGAGGGGGAGAAATGGCCCACAGGCACAACCAATCAAGGGTTGGCTCGTGCCAGGCGGGAGGTATATAAGGCACCTTCTAAGAGTGAAAGTTGTTCTATGACTGGGATTTCTCGGGGCGGAAGGACTAGGTAAAACCATTCCGTGACCTGAGGGAAGGAACACTCACATAGATCCAGAATTCTTAGGCCTGGGAAAGAGCCAAGGGGAATTCTTGGCACCCCCGCTGTGTGTTATCTGAAGACTTTATTTATTTTATTCATTCAACTATACACAACCGTTGTAAACCAATAAAGTCTAAGACTTCGTGTTTATCAAGAAGAACTCTGACTGCAGTACTGTTAAGTTCCGAGGATCACCGAGGAGAAAGGGACCCTGTAACTTTAAGCTAAGGGAAAGCTAGCAGGAGAAAGGGTGCCATGGGTGGTGATTAGAGATGCTCTCCGCTTGTAATATTTATGGAAGTAAAGAGAAAGTGGTGTGCTCTTTAGCGCAAGGCTGGAGAGTGAAGTGGCCAGCGCAGTCCTTTTAAGCAAAAGGAGTTAAAGTACTTTATGAGCCCTAAATAGTTCACAGAGGGGAGTGAGATCCACCTTGGCTGAAGGGTGCGCCAGATCTTCTTTTTGCATTATATATATATAGTTTTTTCTTACCCATTTTTGAATAGACACATAGCAGTAGCCTGCCAGGACTCACATGCAAGGTTACTACTTTAATACATCTTTGAAATTTTATTAAATAGCAGTAGTTGGACCTCTGTATTCACTCATGGGATTTCACAGGAATTATGGGAAACCGAGTGCAATTTCTCTGTTTTTCAGTAACCACATTAAGTCCTGGATCATATCCCCCTCAAATACGGAGGGCCAACTGTATAGAAGATATTTGCAAGTATCTTCTTCTAGGATGTTTTTCAACTTCCTAGTTTAGTCTACATTATCTGAGATTTCCTAGTGGTTACCCAATGACATAATAACCAAGTCCAACCCCCTACTAACATTCTGAGCTCAGTCAATGTTCACTAGGTGCTCCTACTTGCTGAGGATAGTATCTCCTCCTTCTAAAGACCTCCTTCTGAGACCTTCAGGTATAGGCAGGATAGAAAGACAAATAATAATATAAATAAATGAAGATGAGACCATGTAAACACAGCTTCTGGCCCAGGGAAACATAAAGCACTGTTTTTAGGATATCAGTAACACCCAATACTTCAATTTTAGGGAGACTTCAATTGTAGGTGACTTCAATTTTAGGGAGGCCCTTATAACCAATACAGATACAACCTGGAAACAGCTGGAAAAATGGGCCAGTGGTAGCCAATGCAACTTGAGCTTAGAAGGCAACAAGAAGAAACAGAAACAAGGAGGAACTTTTTAAGGTCCTTATCTTAAAAACTGTGTGACACAGGTTTTTTTCCCTGCGTCCACAGATGGGTCAGTCCTTTATAAATAGGTACTCCGCAAAAGCCATGTTTGATCACACCCTAAGACTAAACAACTTCCCTTGCCTCCCATACTCACTGTTCACTCAGAACATCGAAGCAATATCTGCTTAATTTTGATTTGGAGCAATATTTTGATATACCAACATGCGTAATTTTGGCATCAGTAGCTTTAAGCCCCACAACAACTGTCCTCTGAGGTGCCTTCAAGCTGATACATAGACAATGAATTAAAGTCTTATGAAATCATTTAAAATGACCATTTTATAAAACAATATATGTCAAAGTAATCTAGAAGGGGGAAGTGTTCTAAACTGATGTTGAGAAATCTCTGACATTCTTAACACCAGAAGTCCAGGCTGAAACTATCACCAGCAAAGACTCTGGTAACCCAGAGGTGCTGAAGACATCTGAACAGTGTACATGCTTCACTCATAGGTTTCTCCATCTCCTTCCAGCAGCAATTTAGCTAAACTGGTTTGAGTGTATCAGTAAAGCAACAAAACAAAACATGAAAAACTCTAGCCAGTTTGGTCTAGTGGTTAGGGAGCTGGACTCCTATCTGGGAATACTGGGTTTGATTCTGCCCTCCTCCATAAAGCCAGCTGGGTGGTCTTGGGCTAGTCACAACTTTCTTTCTGAGCTCTCACAGTCCCAAACAGGGTCAGAGTTATTGTAGAGCACTACATGATAATCTCAAATTAGAGAGAGGTCATCACTAACCAAGGGTGAAATTCACTTAGGTTGTATGAAAGGATGCACTTATGGAGAAACAGCTGGACACATGCATGTCCACAGATGAGCTGTAGCAGAAGACACAAGGACTTCTACCATCTGTGTGATATCTTAGGGGCAAAACTGTAATGTAGGTGTGGATCCCCTGGTGAGTCATTTCTTTAGAAATATTTAGTATGCTGAGTCCAATGGCTAGTTGTCTATCCATCTCGAATCCTACACCTTGTACATCCCAATCAAGTTTGACAATGAGCAGAACACTTTTTCAGAGTTCTCACAACACAGAGAGACAATTGTTTTGCAAGATTCACACAGCCAAATAGGGCCATGCTGAATGAACACCAAAAGTGTGGTGACCACACATCATCGATCTCATTCAGTGCCTAGATCCCTCCTGATGGCAGAATCTATTCACCAGAACATTCCTTTTGCAGAGCTGGAGAAACCACTCTGTAGTCCTGGTCCACTTCAGTGGGCACCAAGCAGAAGAACACCAGCTGCAGAAGTTATACACCTGCACTCTCACTGTGTGGAACCCTGAACTGAACCGCCAAAAATGGCCGACTTCCAGGGCCATCACTGATGTTTTGCTTCAAGACTCCAGATGAAAACTTTGATGCTGAACATTTGTTCCCCAGCACTGAAGTATGCAAAGGCCTGGGCAAGAAGAGTATGTGAATAGCCTGCTTCTTCATTCCTTGGGCCAGAACCCCAGTTTTCAAAAACTTTCAAATACAAACAGAGCCAACATGATCTGTTTGTTGTTGCTGTTACTGCCTTTTTTAAAAAAATTACTCATTAATAAAGTAAATACATTCAATGGACACTTAATATCTGGCACTCCCTGTCTCCTCATATCTTGTGTTACAGCAGAAAGTTTGGCCCTGCAATATCACCTTTACGTCTTTGTAGTACATCAGCTTAACATAGATCATCAAGTCCTTCTATTTTTCTTCAATTATAGCCTTTAACTTTATTCCTGCATAAATCAAATGATGATGCCTGGAACTGTCAAACTCTTTATTGGCCCACTATATACTGGTACCAGGTTTGTATAATCCATTTTGCTGAATCCCATCATAATCTGATCATAGGAGTTTAGCTTCCACAAAGAAAACAGCTGACTGTTTACAGCTCAGAGATTCTGAGCAGAGAACGGGCAAAGATTCTGATCTCACTGTCAAAGATGCCTGGTTGCATCAACCTTGAGGATAAACAAAAGCAAAATAAACAGAACAGTCTCGGAAAAAGTAACAGAAAGGTTATTCTTGTAGGCAAAAGGAGGAAAGTGGGGTTTTTTTTATTACTCTCTTTTCAGAACAATTTGTTGAAATATAATAATTTCATTCACATCTACCAACAGCAAGTTCCTTATTTGTAAATGCAACAATATCATCTCAGGGTCAAATTTACAATGGAACCTTTTCCCCTCACAAGTAATAAGGAATAAATAATACCAGCCATCTGCTACTTTTATAAATGTCAAACCTTAGAACTCAGAAGCCAACCATATTTCACTTCTTAAAACTGTATTTCTTAATTATTGTCACAATTCCAGATTTTGGACTACTTAACTCCCAGCTTTGGTTTCAAAAAGAGCACAGCTAGCAGGACTCTTTCCAGTTTTACAGACCACTCAGCCCTTCCCTGTTTTGAATCTGCTTTACATATGGTATATTTCACTCTCTTTTTTTCATACAGAGTCTTTGCATTGCTTCACTGAACAAAATAGGTTACAACACAGAGGATCCATACAGTCTCTAGCCAATCTCTGCATAGGATAGATAAGTGCAAGCAATCACTAAATGCAGGGAATTGGTACACACTTACATAGTAGCCTGCCCCACTGCCTATCAGGCTTAATTCTGAATTAAATTGTGCATGGTAGATAATATATCCTTGCATTAATATTTTAATATGAAGCAAAATATACCTACAAACCACAAATGTCCTTAACCAGATCATTCTGAACCACTGTGTGGTAGAATCCACATTATGCTTTTATGCAATATGGAAGGAAAGCAAGCAGCTGCTCTTGACTCCCTGCGGACAGCCTTTAGAGGCATCCTGACTGTCTCTCCAACCCAGAGGTGATACAGAGGCACACTTTCTAGTGGCCACTGATACTTTTTTTTTTTTAGGATGGAAGGAAGCCCTCCTCTGGACCTGTCAGTTGTGGGGAGGAGAATCCCCAGCTGCCTTTAGGACCTGCTGGAGGGGCTTTCTACACACACACACAGATACACACACACCAGGATCAGTTGCACTTCTGAAAGTGAAGAATGGAAAGGCTACCTCCCTCCCTTAACTCAGAGGAGAAAGAGGCAGCCTCTATCCTTCAGTCTCAAAAATAGAGTAGATTCTGCTGTGGGGGTAGGTATCCTACCCTGCCCATCAAAAATAAGGCTTGGAATTCCCTCTCACGCAGGAGGCATCAGACAGCATGTGGATTTAAGGAAAGCAATTGCTTCTCTTAATTCAGTGGTGAAAGGGTGATAACTTGTATTGCCCTTTCCCTCCCATGTGGCTACATCCACAAACATGAAAAAATGGCTTATGGTTTGGAAGCATGCAGGCATCCTACCACACACATCGCACCTCAGTGCACATTAAATGCCTTCAAAGGTTCGTTTTCTGGCCTTTATTGTAGACTGCAGGCACTATAATGCTTTTAACCAGTTGTTGTTGTTTTACTGTACACAAATTCTGCCTAAGATACATTTCACTATGGGTGGAGATCACAAAAGATCCCATTTCACTAGTTCTTTTCCTACTGGTTTAGTGCCATGGACCACCTTTTTAAGAATAATACATTCAAATGTCCTCAGCTTTTGTGAACATACACAATGGACAGGTTATGAAGGGTTGCTACCTCCTACTCACAGTGCCCAAGGGAGACCATCAAATTAGATTACCGAAGAAAGAGGAATAAAAACCCCAGCATGCCCCCTCCAATTCTAGGACAGCTAGAAACTAACACATATCAAGAGAAAAGAGTTTGGTGCTAAGTCCCTTTATGGCTTTATAAATTACTGGAGACCCACCAAGAAGCAGTTCTTAAGAACAGCCAGCAGGGATTGTATAGTCATACACATTCAGATTGGGTTCAGCAACCAGGAATTACCAGGCTTCCAGATAACGATGGGAACAGTATGTTCTTGGGCAATGAAATCTTTCTAGTCAATTTACAGGCACCACTATGAAAGCTAAACATTTCTCAGACCAAGTCATGTTTCATTTTGTTGTCAGGACTGTTTCATGCTCGGTCATATACTATTTATTCAGAATCTTTTTTTTTCCTGGCTCTCTTACAAGTTACAGAGCATGATTTAATAGTGGCACAGGTGTCAGAGACATTTCTATAGTGTTTAGCAACTGGAAAATCCTGGGCCAAAATCTATGCCCATTTGCAAAGCCCTCAGAAAAATCTATGCCCTGTTTCTACCATAGCCACTGCTGATGCTCCAGGGTGTCAGGTTTAAAGGAGGAGGAGGAGGAGGAGAAGAAGAAGAAGAAGAAGGAGTTGGCTTTTCTACCCCACTTTTCTCACTCATTTAAAGGGACTCAAAGCGGCTGACAAAGCTTGTCTATTCTTCTTCCCATAACAGAATACCCTGTGAGGTAGTTGGGGCTTTGAGAGAAGAGATCTGTGACTAGCCCAAGGTCACCCAGCTGGCTTCATGGGGGAGGATGGAATCAAACCTTTTATTCCCAAGTAAGAGTCCAGCTGCCTAACCATGAGACCAAGGACCTGGAACAGTTTCTCTCAAACTAATAATATACCTACAGGAGATATGTGGGAGAAAACCCTACTTCACATCAAGAACTGTACTGATCCATGTTCCAAGGTTAGCACTAGGAGGGTTTTTTTTTTAAATAGGGAAGGAGGCCTTCAGTCATTCCACTAGAAATAACACTGCAACAAAACCAGACTGCACACTGTCACAATCTTGGCCAGCTTCTTGTGACGACCATAAGTTCAACAGCAACTTGTCCAGCAAGATTCTGACCAAAGCCACATTTTTTATGTCCATCAACTGCTATGAGGTCAAAGTATGCTTCAGAGAAATCAAAGGCAAGACTTCAGTTGGAGGCTCTCAACCAAAAATCTTATTGAGAAGTAGGGAATGATAATAAGCCTTTCTATAATTGGAAACTGTGATCCTAAATATGTTGTTGTTGTTACCTAGAGGCACCTAATCTGCAGTTTCCTTTGCCCCCCACTTATTAGCATTTTGGATGCATCTAAGTGGGGGCTGGATACAAATGCAAGTGAGTCAACTCTGAAATCGCGTAAGAGCCACTGCAGGGACGGGAGCCATGGCTGCGAACAGCACAAGCTGCAGTTCCTGGCCTCTGAGAAACACAGCGGGGGGGGGGGGGAGCCCCTCCCTGAGGTTTTCTAACGGGGTACTTTCTGAAGGCCCGGAGACAGCCCCCGAAGTCAGCCATTTTGGTTCCTTCAGTAAAGCATCCCAGATGGAAACAAGTGCTGGTAATTTACTTCCTACCTCCTCTACTGAAGGGAAGATGGGAGATGCAGCCTGTGTAGATGCAGCCCTAGTTTTCTCAGTGGAGACAACCGATTACTTGGTCTTTGATATACTTTGTTGAAAGGGGAGGATTCCATTTCCCTACTACAGACACTCAGTAGATGCTAAAGTGAACTGCTGCTAGCCATTGCATTTCAGGGAGATAAAAAGAATCAAGGCTGCAACCCTCTGCTTTACAGACAGATTCATTACTACCCTCTTTCCACACTTGCTTATAAACTGAACCAGGAAGGAATCTACAGGCCTCCCTTCAGCAGGCTGGTATGATTTAAGAGAGGCCCCTCCCCATACTGGTACATTCCATGCCATTTGCACTGTTTTTCATGTATAGTAGGAGGTGGTATACCAGACCATGGAAGCATGCAGACAGGACGCCGCCATGGTCCTTTATGCCATGGGGACCCATTTTGGTGACACAAAAGTTGCACTGCTGAAATGGGACTCCCTAGAGAACTGTAGGCCAGGAATGGTAGTTCCTGAAACAGGCCATCCCAACATGTATGGCCTTCTGCACGAGGAACAATCCATCCCAGCTAGTGATAGACTGCTTATTCCGGAACAACAACTGGAACTGCACCACTGAAGGGAAGTAACATCTTAAGCATAGTGTATGTTTTTCTTTTCATCTTATGCCAATAGATTACACAGGCCTAAACCAAGATTTTTATATCAGCCCATGAGAACAATATCTCCAAACATTTAAAGAAAAAAATGTGTGTGGCAAAGTTATATACATATGACCACAAAGACACAGCAATTGCCAGAGAGATACTATTCCACACAATATAAACAACTGCCATATCATGTTATGGGGGCAACTATCTTTGATGGAGATTGGGGAAGAAATGCTATACAAACCTACAAAAAAGGAGCAATGAAGAGACCTCTTCACCATGCCTCCATAGGGAGGGATGGCTTGAGGTCTGGAGGCCACAAGACCAGAGAGTGTGGTTTGACTTCATATTCCCAGTTGTGCTTAGCTGACAACAGTCAGAAAGAGGGAACTTGCTTTGATCCAACAAGGCTCTTTTTTTTTCTTTTTTACTATTTCTGGACGCACACTTCATAGAATGCTTTATGGAACTGTATTTTTATTTTGCCCAGACAGAATGAAGGCAGATGATTCCCCCCCTCCAAAGACATCTCAGATTGTAAAACACTTTGACTGCTTGGACGAAACAAGACTAAAGTAAAGCAAGACTAAAGTAAATAGTGTCTTCAGAAAAGGAAAAGGTTTTTTTTAAAAAACAGAAAGCAAATAGTTTGCATGACTTTGGAAAATTTCAGTACATTTTGGTATAAGCTTCAGACCCCAGAACTCAAAGAGAGGCCCAAGCAGCAAGAGCAAAAAGCAAACATGTAACAGGACTTCTACAGAATGAATGTATGATGAATTGCAGCTTTAGTGAATTAAAACTTGAGTATGTTTTGTAACTATTTTAGTACCTTAAATCTCATCTCTCTTTTTATCATGGTGTTCAAAGCAGGATGCCAACATTTTCTTAGGTCATATTCTTCCCCTGGTCAACCAGTCATTCTTAGGGATTGTTTTACACAACTATTGTGTTTTTAAGTCTTTCTTTGGCAAGGTTGCCACACCATGAACCCCAGAATTCTGCCAACTGACTAAGCCTAACTGCATAACTCAAATAGGGCTGAACATGTGGATTTTTTAAAATAACTCATTCTCATCAACACCAGTTTAAAAAGAAAGGAAAATGTGATCTGCAGTTAGTGTACACCAACTGAACAACGTGCGTGATATTTCTCGATGAGATGTTTTTGTTCCATTGAAGTCCAGTATAATTTATTTTTGTGGATCAGCATTGAGCAGTGGAAACAAAACTATAAATAGGAATAACACATTAGAGAAAATGAGACGCACAGACTCCTTGAGTCATTAATGAACACTATTCTTACCTGCTATTCCCCACAAAAAAATAAGAAAAACTAAGAGATGAATCAAATATTATTTGTTCTTTAATACTCTGTTCCACAAGCATTATCCAGATTTCTCATTTTATACACATCTTTATGAAACCCATGCCCCCACTTCATGTGCTCTCATTGGGTGTTCCTTCCCCCATCTCACTTCAATGAATGCTATGGATTTTATGGTTGGACCCAAAACAAACCAAAAAAACTGGGGAAAACTTCATTCTTTTAAATAGTAAATATAAGCAAACATAAGTTACACTCAGATCCGTAGAAAATCTTAAAAGAAAAAAACACACTAAGATAATGAATGGGTATAAAACATACATTGCCTTTTCAGGCAGCCTTGAATTCTAGACTTTGGATAGCACACAGATTCATAAGATCTCAGTCTCTTTCACTTTCCAAATAGACAAGACCTGGGCCCATTCTATCAAGACAGCTGCAAGATTCCATTTCCGAGTAAGAAGCCGTCCACTCAATGCATCATGAACACGCAAGCACTACTACACACCACTGAAGCACTACTGCTCACCAGGTAAGCACTATTAGGCACAGCTATCTATGCATGATTGACACATGCATAGGTACTGCGTGGTTAACACAATGTGAATCAACCATCCTGGAAAAATGGGTCATCGCTGATCTCTTCAGATCACCTTAAAGCTGCCTTTGACAGAGTTTTTCAACAGAATCAAATTCTCCCTCTCACTATCAGTCTTCACACACAGGGAACAATATAGAAACAAAGCAAAAACCATAAACACTCATATATGAATCATATCTTAGATTTGAAGAAGAAGCCTATGGGCCCACCAGAAGATGCTAGTCTTCAATGGTCATCAGCCCCTGCTAGGATGGCTATTGGAGTCCCAGTGCACCGGACACTTAAAAACACAATATTGGTGTGACACAATCCCAAAGAACATTTTTTGCAGTGTAAGAAATATTGCATGGCCACATCTACAAGGAAGGCAAGTTCAGCCTATGATGGAAAGGAAAAAAGAGAGCAAAGCCCTACATACAAAACAAGCAAAGAGATGCTGCTGGTAAAGGAAGATTAGCATTTATGCCATGCCTGCACTAAAGAAGAGGAGGAGGAGGAGGAGAGTTGGCTTTTCTACCCCACTTTTCTCACCCTTTTAAGGGGACTCAAAGTGGCCAGCAAAGCTTCTGTTCTTCTCCCCACAACAGACACCCTGTGAGGTAGGTGGGGCTGAGAGAGCTCAGAAGAGAGCTGTGACTAGCCTAAGGTCACCCAGCTGGCTTTATGGGGGAGGGCGGAATCGAACCCAGTATTCCCAGATAAGAGTCTGGCTCCCTAACCACTAGACCAAAGTGGTCCTCCAAATATGTAAAAGGCTACAGGTTGTTCATTCATTCTAGCGGAAAAAGCATCATGGGTGTTCTGGACAACTAAGGACACATTTCACAATTCTCCCACAACTTCCTCACTAAAAACACTATGCCTGAGTTCAGCACTGACCTCTACTCTTTGTAATCACAGACTACACACACACACCAACTCTTTTCTCTTCAGGAGACGAGGCCTCCTCATGCGTCATACAAAAGTGAACGTGATGACAGGCTTTAGCCAAGTTTTGCCCTGCAACGCTCGAGTCCCGGAGGCACAAGCAGAAACACGCAACCTAACCACGAAACGTTGGACGGACCAAAGGACAAGGTCCCAGGCCAAGACTACCCAGGGGAATCGAGGGCTTAAGGCAAAGAGCGGGCAGAGCAGAGGTCGGCCCGGCTGCCCCTGTCCACACAGCCCGGAGGACGCGACCCTTTCCAGACGCCGGGCTTCCCGGAAAGCGGCTCCCGGCGAAAACGCAGCAAGGGTGCCGAGCGGTGCCGCGCCGTCCGCACACACGCAGCTGCCCAACGCAGACGGGCGAGCTAGCCGATGCGGAGCCGAGCACCTTCCCGAAGGGAATCCCCATTCTGACGCGCAAGGCGTCGCCGCCGGCCGCGGCGCCCCGCGCTCGCATGCAAATGCGGGCTCCGTGCGGCAAGCGCCCGTGCCACCGCCACCGCCGGCAGGCTTAAGCCGGGTTTAGCAACCGCGTAAGCGGGACGGAGGGAGGGCGGAGAGAGGCAGGCTGAGAAGGCGCCTCGAAAGCCCCGTCCAGGCGCGGCGCAAAGAGGGGAAACCAGACCAGAAGGGCGCTAGGACCGGAAGAGAGCCCGCTCGTCCTAGGCAGACCCCGAGCAGCCCCCCTCCCCGCACTTCCGAGCCGCCGAGGAAGTCAAGCGAGGCGGCCTTGGTCGCCACGACGCGCAGCCCGGGAGTCGAGCGCTGCGCTCGGGAGCCTCAGCCTAGGCAATGGCATCCCCGGGGGCGCGTCCGCGGCCAAGCGGCGCCCCTCCGTGACAGCAGGGCCCACACCTGCGCGCCTCCGCTCTTCCCAGCCACCCGCCTCCACGCACGTCCCCCGGGCGTTCGCGCGACCCTCGCCACCACCCGCCGCAGCGGCGCTTTCGACTTACATCGTCGAACAAGGATCCAACGTTGGCCGTGACCAGCAGGACGCCGGTGTTGGCGGCAGCCCCTTTCGTCGCCATGATTTGGGGCACCGAAGAGTTTTGCGCCCGTGTATATGAAGAGACAACTGCGGGCGAGTGCAGCGGCTCCCCGGGAGGGAAAACTGCCCAGGAGGAAGAGACGCCGCGGCGGCGGCGATAGTTTTATCCGACCAGAGCGACAGATGCCACGAGGGCGTCCAGAGCGGGCCAAGAGCGGAGTCCCGCAGCTCGAGAGCTCCTGATGCTCGGGGGGCTTCGCGGGATGCCGCCCGCCCCCTCAGCGCCCGCCCTTTGCCGCTCGTCGCGGCGCCCCAGCAGGGAAGGGACCTTCTCTGCGCTCTCCCGCCGGGGGCGGCTCCTGCACGGGCATCAGGGCTGCCGCCGGGCTGCCCGTCTCATGGCGGTAGTCGCGGGATCCCCTTCGGCTCCTCCTCCTCGCTCGGTCGCCGGGCGGCTCTTCTCCTCGCCGTCGGGCAGGGTGAAGGAGCAAGACTTTTGCCCTTAGATCGCCTCCTTCGCAGCCATTAGGTTCCTGCTTGGAAAGTTCCTGCTGCTGCTGCTGCCGGGTGGTGCTGCTGCTGGTGGTGCTGCTGCGCGGTCCCTGTGCATGGCAAACCAAAAAAGGCACAGAAAACTCGGCGGCGACTGCGGCGGGAGAGAGGGAAGGTGAGGAGGAAGGAAGGAAAGGAGGAAGGAAGGAAACGGCCCGAGGCGGCCGCAGCGCTCCTCTACTTTCAGGGGCGCCCGGCGGAAGCGATCAATGCCAGCCGAGCCCTCCTCTTCTCCTCCTCCTCCTCCTTCCCAGCCTTTTCCCTGCAATAACAGAAAGAAAAGGGGCAGCGGCGGCGGCGGCGACTAGATCTCTGCACTCCTCTGACGTCACGGGCCCGACATGGCTCGTCTTAAAAGGGCAACGTCGCCGCCCCGCTAGAGTGGCTGCTCTGCGCCGTCGAGAATGCCCAGGCAGGAAGGCGGGCGGGCGGGCGGCCTCCTTGCCCGGGGAGAGGAGGGGGAAGGCTGACGGGGGCGGAGAGGCAAGGCGAAGGAGGAGGCGGGCGAGGGAAACCAACGTGCTTTGAATGAAGGAGGAAGAGAGGAGCCTGCCGAGCGGTGGCCCCGGGAAAGGGTCGGCGGGAGATTTCCTCTCCTGCTTTGCCCCCTCGGCGAATCACGCAACGAGCGGGGATGTGACACTGCCATCTGCAACACTGGAGCGTCACGGCAACACGGCGGCGATTCCCGGTACTCAGGAGTAAACAGTGCCGGTTTCCTCGGGCTCCTGCCGTTCGAAGGCTACATTCCCACACCTTGCCTTTCCTTGCCTTTCCCGCGACCTGAACGCGTGGAAATGCTCCGCGAACGAACGATGCTGTGCTGTGCTCAGTCTTTAATCTTTGCCAAGCCGAATTCACTGGCTGCAATTGCGCGACGTTCGCCCCTGCGGGCAAAGACGCGAGCAAAGAGAATCCGCCTCATCCCGGTTTAAGGAAAGCGAAAACCCTTCTGCCCTCCACTCCAGGACAGGACAGCTGGTTTCCTGTCACCGCTGCATAAACAGATGATGTCACTGCAGAAATGCTCTGAATATTCGGGGGATTAATTAACAGTATAATACAGCTCGATTTCGTGTGCCAAGGGGGGGGGGGGGAGAGAAAGTGTGATGGGTTTCCTGAATCCAAGAAGAGGTGTGCACACATAAAGATGGGTCTCTACCCACACAATCTAATCCTTGAAAGCTGTTGTGCAGTATTTAATGTGCAACTCAATACACGGTTCCTGAGGGGCTGCTTTAAATGATTTTTTTTTTTAAAAAAAAGGGATTGACCCAGAGACTCCTCCCGTTGTGTGGATATGCAATATATAGGACTCCTGTCATGGGGTGGTTAGGATTTAAGTGACAACCCCAGTACTGTATAGATAGCTAGAAAAATATATAAGGACTCAGTGCCTGGGAAGACCTTCGTCCCTGTGTACCAGTGTATCAGCAGTGCTGTGTGTAGTTAAATTTCTGACAGTCTATGCTGGCTGCTATGGCTGAAGGTGTTTAATGGGTGATAGGATTTGCAAAAGCCTTCCAACAGACTAGGAACCATACCAAAGAAAAGAGTATCAGTTATGGTCATTCTCCAACTGCCCATTTGCTGTTCCATTACAACGGACATAAAACTTTGCAAGTCTCTGGAATCTTTTTCTACAGCATTTCTGTTCTGAAAAAAAGCAGGCACAGGGAGCGACGGCAGCAGCCCCATTCGAAGAAGAAGAGTTGGTTTTTCTACCCCACTTTTCTCACCCATTTAAGTCAAATTGGCTGGCAAAGCTTTCTATTCTTCTCCCCACAACAGAACACCCTGTGAGGTAGGTGGGGCTGTGAGACCTCAATAGAGAGCTGAGACTAGCCCAGCGTCACCCAAATGGCTCCGTGGGGGAGGGCGGAATCAAACCCGGTATTCCCAGATAAGAGTCCGGCTCCCTAATCTACATAAGAACATAAGAGAACATAAGAGAAGCCTTGCTGGATCAGGCCACAGCCCATCTAGTCCAGCATCCTGTCGCACACAGTGGCCCACCAAATGCTCATGGGCATCTCAAGCAGAGACAAGGACAAACCTTCTCCTGCTCTCGAGTCCCAGCAGATGGCCCTAGAAGCGCCCCATTTCCTCCCCCCCCCCTCAGCCTGAAAGATGCACCTAGGCATTCGTTCTAGTAGCCATTGATACATCTGTCATCCATAAATTTGTCTAACCCTACCTTAAAGCCATCGAGACTGGTAGCTGTCACCACCTCTTCTGGCAGCACATTCCATAGGCCGATGACCCTCTGTGTGAAGAAATACTTCCCCCTGTCAGACCTTACGCTCCTACCCATCAGCTTCATAGAGTGCCCCCTGGTTCTAGTGTTGTGCGATAGAGAAAAGAAATTTTCTCTATCCACCTTTTCTATGCCGTGCATAATTTTATATACTTCAATCAGGTCCCCTCTCAAACGCCGTCTCTCCAGACTGAAGAGGCCTAGACGTTGCAGCCTGGTTTCGTAAGGGAGGTGTTCCAGACCCTTAATCATTCTGGTTGCCCTTCTCTGCACCTTCTCTAGTTCCACAATATCCTTTTTGAGGTGTGGTGACCAGAATTGTACACAGTATTCCAAATGTGGCCTCACTATAGATTTATAAAGGGGCAAAATGACACTTGCTGACTTATTTTCTATTCCCTTCCTAATTATTCCCAGCATTGAATTTGCTTTTTTTGCTGCTGCCGCACACTGGGTTGACACCTTCATTGAACTGTCCACCAAAACCCCGAGATCCCTTTCCTGGCGTGTTGCAGAAAGCTCAGACCCCATCAGTTTATAGACGTAATTTGGATTCTTGGCCCCAATGTGCATTACTTTACACTTGTTAAGATTAAAGCACATTTGCCACTTGGTTGCCCACTCACCCAATGCTAAGAGATCCCTCTGGAGCTCTTGGCAATCTCTTTCAGATTTTACTACCCTAAATAATTTAGTATCATCAGCAAACTTTGCTATTTTACTATGTACCCCTTTTTCTAGATCATTGATGAATAAATTAAAAAGCATTGGTCCTAGTACTGAGCCTTGAGGGACCCCACTTTTTACTTCTTTCCACCCTGAGAAATTGCCGTTTACTACTACTCTCTGCTTTCTGCCCTTAAGCCAGTCACAAATCCAGGACAGAACCTGTCCTTTTATTCCATGGCTGGTGAGTTTACTCAGTAGCCTTTGATGTGGGACTTTGTCAAAAGCCTTCTGAAAGTCCAGATAGACAATGTCTACTGGTTCACCTTTATCCACGTGTTTATTGACACTCTCAAAGAATTCCAACAAATTTGTGAGGCATGATTTACCTTTGCAGAAGCCATGCTGGCTTTTGTTCAGCAATGCCTGCTGCTCCATATGCACACTAATTTTGTCTTTAATAATGGTTTCCATCACCTTACACGGAACTGACGTTAAGCTAACTGGTCTGTAGTTGCCTGGATCACCCCTGGATCCTTTTTTGAATATTGGTGTTACATTTGCTACCCTCCAGTCCTCAGGTACGGAGCCTGATGTTAGGGAAAGATTATATATTTTTGCTAGAAGGTCGGCAATTTCGCATTTGAGTTCCTTAAGGACTCTTGGATGAATACCATCTGGTCCCGGTGACTTGTTAACATTTAGTTTATTAAGACATGCCAGGACCTCTTCCTTGGTTATTTCTGTACAGTTTAACTCTTCAGAAAACACAGGCTCAGCTACTGGCATGTGTCTTCTGTCTTCCTCCGTGAATACGGAAGCAAAAAATTCATTTAGTCTCTCTGCAATCTCCGTGTCTTCTTTAATTACCCTTTTCTCTCCTTTACTATCTAGTGGTCCAACTGCTCTCCTGGTTGGATTCCTACTTCTGATATACTTAAAGAAGTTCTTGTTATTTCTTTTGATGTTTTTAGCAATGTGCTCCTCAAAATCTTTCTTAGCTTTCCTAATGGCCGTCTTGCATTCGTGTTGCCAGTGTCTATGTTCCCTCCTGTTCTCCTCATTTGGACAAGCCTTCCATTTCCTAAATGAACTCTTCTTGTTTTTAATGACTTCATCTACTGCATTTGTGAGCCACATTGGTTTCTTCTTGGACCTAGAAGTCCCCTTTCTTCTTTTAGGAATGCATTCTAGTTGCACTTCCGTTATTGTGTTTTTAAGTAGTCTCCATGCATTTTGAAGTGATTTAACTCTTTTGACTTTCCCTTTCAATTTCCTTTTCACTAATTTCCTCATTTTGGGGAAGTTTCCCTTGTGAAAGTTTAAGGTCTCTGTGTTAGACTTTATTAAGAACTTACTCCCTGTATTTAAGTTGAAGGTTATTGCATTGTGGTCACTGTTCCCAATTGGATCAGCTACAGTGACGTCCTTTACCAGGTCCTGAGCATTACTTAGGATCAAGTCCAGGACTGCATTTCCCCTGGTTGGTTCCATGACCATTTGTTCCATGGAACAACTTGATTCTGCCAGCCCAAGTTGGTTATCAGCCACTGAAGACTGGAGCTGATGAAATGGAGGCTTTCATTCGTGTTCCTTCACTGTCTCCCTTGCCCCTCCAACCTCTGTTCACAGTGTGTCAGAGACCCATCTGATCCCCCCCCCAACTTAAAACAGTAATCAAGGTTCTACAGAACAAAAGAACCACACAAACACCCATCAGAAGGAAACCAATAAGTGCTCTTCTTCAGTTCCTTCCAAAAATGTTGGGAAACAATCAACATGTTTTAAAATTCTCCAGAATTTGGGAATCTGAAAATGTAATAGTGGGTTTCTAGGATGTACTTGGAGGTTAGGTAGGATCTGTCTACTGGGGCCAAGGAGCTCAGTGTCTTTTCACCAGACACCTGGAAGTGGCTTCAAAAGTGGGCCGCTCTGGTTGCACAGCTAAAACATCTCAGGCCTCCAAAGTTTGGACAGGATGAGCTATCCACAGTGTTAATGACCCTTGGATAGGGTGGGATGCCAGCCGCCCTGTCAAACCTGGGCCAGATCACCCATTCTGACCAGGATTGGTCCAGCACAGCATCGAATAAAGTATACCATGTGGAAACAGCCAGCCAAGCCAGGTCAATGTGTCTATAGCTAACCTGCATCAAGAGAGCTGTAATTTGGCCAACCGTGAGTTCTAGAAGTTTCCAGTTTGCCTTCTGCCCATTGCCATTCCATAACAGAATCTAGTAACATTGTGGGTCACCTTTACTGAACCAAAATCTTACTCTTAGCAATGCCACTAGAGATTACATAATGCCTTAGTTGGACCTTAAATGGAGCACATCAAAATATCTCTTAACAGCAGTGTTACTTTCTTGGTCTATCAACATCACATTTGCCCATCATGTGTTTGTCTGTTTTCAAGGATGATGGAATCATTCCCAAGATGGTATCAGGGACCTTAACACTAGATAAATGGATTACTGATTCCTCAGAACAGAAAACTCATGATGTCCTTTATTCCCTGACTCATCTAGGATCTGCTTTTCAACAATCTGTAGAGTGTCATACCCTGGGCACATATGCAAAATAAATTGTCTTTGTTCCATTATAGCTGTTTAAATGTTTGCCACAGAATGAAAATGCCCAGACTTTTTAGTAAGTTACATATTGAGAGATTAAGAAACATATGGACCCCTACAAATTAAGCTCATGACTAGAGAGAAAAAAAAAAACTTTAGTCCTGTATTCCATTAGATTTTGTCCTATCAGGCAATTAAATGAAGTGTAAGCCTGTATTCCATTATATTTAACACATTTTTGAACAACTTGATATAAGGATGGTACCAAGTCTATTCTGCCCCCCCCTCAATGCTAATTTTGTTGCCTGCTATGGCTTAGGAAGAGGAGCCATTGGTCATTTCCAGCCAACCATATTGGGCCTGTCCTGTTGGACTACCCCAGTTTGGATCCATTCTAGCAGCAGAAACAGCTCCAAATTACTGGGATCAGCCTTCTGCATTTGAAAGGTTGTCCTTATGCAATACCCTGGACTGAGGCCTTTTCGCACTTCGGCCCCTAGTCGAGAATTAGTCAACGTCTGGGGAAGAGCATCTGAACTTAGAGGAGGCTGTTGGAGACTTCAGGCACCCCCTGCCTTCCCAGATGTTGCCTAATTATTGACTAGGTGTACCCCAACATACCTGATTGGGTCCAGCTTGGGAGCATTCACTCTTCAGCTGGATGAGGAAGCCAACACAGCTACCGCGCAAGTGCACTGGCAATTCTTCTGCCCTCCTGATGTGACTGTGACTGAGCAGAGTGTCAGTGTCACCATGGCAATGGCGCTGATGCACGCGCACTGGCAGAGGGCACCACACTAAAGATGGTGCCGCCCTGAAGAGGACTGGCCCCGGGATCGGTCATAGATGAGTGATCAATCATGGGGGACATGGGCTGTATACGACTAGCACTCGCAAGTGCAAGCACTAGTTAAGGTTAGGTGGTCGCACTCTTTTCCTGTCCAGTGGACAGGGATGGAAGTGTGAAATAGCCCCTGGTTGTGGAGATCGTGAGACCTCTTGATTCCCTCAGGGTTCAGTTTCCCCTGGGGATGTATTTTGGCAACAACATTTGTGCACTGCAAATACGGGACAGGGAGGTGTGTGTCCTTCCACACACTGACCTGGGCCAGTTCAGCTGCCCTTGGAATGCCAGTAGACCTGGAAAAAAAAGGTTTATCAGTTTCCCAGTATAAGCAGTCGTTGTGGTCACCTAGACTAGGCCTTGCTGCACGCAAGTGCAGATGGAGCAGGCCAGTAAGGAGGGAAGGGCCTTTGAGTCCTGTTGTGGCATGCGGTAGAGAGAGGCCCAGCGACATCATGGCTGGGGCTAGCCTCTTGTCTTGCCTGATGCCTCAGTCCCCTTTTATTTCTGGGCTCTGACTTTTAAAACTGACTCAGCAGCCTTCTCCCTGAGACAACACTCCACCACCACCCTCCACAACACACACATAAACACACAAACGCACACACGCACACCTCAACAGGAACAAATATGAACTTCGCTTTATTGTTACTTGGTTAACAGTCTCAGAACTCAGAGCATTTCAGTTAACAGAACTAGTCAGGATTCCTCATAGGCCAAACTCAGGATCCAGTCCTTATCCTAATCTAACCCCCCGTCAGTCATAAGATCAAGAACCATTATTTCTAACAGCACAGGCTTTTTTAAAAGGCCTCCTCTGCTGTCCTTGTTCACTGATTGGCTGGCCCCTGGGCTAACTCACCCCTCCTTCCTAGGATTCTGAAGGCCACGCCTCCTCTCAGCCTGTCTCAATCCCTAACCTAATACAACATTTCCGCTGGGTTATTACAGGTTCCATGTTGGATCGTTTCTACAGTAAGTGGGAAAAGGCCCATAGAGTGCAACAGCTCATGTTTAGTGACTGCACTAAAAAAAGGAACATAAATGCTAGAGGATGGAAGTTCCAACCACTGGTGGATTTGAGCTCCCATAATAGCAATAGTAACTATGATTGATGGGAGTTGAGGATCCAAAGACATCTTCTTGGTGTTAAGTTCTTTTTTAACGGCTGGTATACTTAACACATACCAGGTAATCTGGTAAAGCCTGATGTCCCTGCAACCATTTCCCAAGTAGCTTTTTTGTGTTTCAAGAGACTTCTCTCTGGGGAAGTACACAGAAAGAGAATTGCCCATGGTAGTGTTTCTAATGCTTTCTGCTTGAGAATGCACAGAAGCAATTGGTGGGCCACTATGTGAAACAGGATGCTAAACTAGACAGGTTGTGGCCTGATCCAGCAGGGCTTCTCTATGTTCTTATGCTGTCCTTGCAAGGGAAATTCATGGTGCTCATGTCTTGATATAAAGAACAAAATTATTTTAGAAAATTTTCAGGTTTCTGTGTTTAGTACAAAAGCAATCTGAGAACAATCTCATCTGCAAATTGCCTCTGAACTACCTCAAAGGTGATTTTCTTTTTCTGCATGTGAACACAGCCTAAATATAGATATCTATTTGTTCTGATCATTTCAGAGCCTATTGTAATCAACTGAATGCAACCAGAGGCCAGCTTGGTCCCCATCTTTAAACGTCTTGAATTATATTTTCTTGAGGAAAGATCAAGTGGATTTATTATTAGGAAGCATTTTTAACCTGTAGCAGCTACTAGTACAAGGCTCATGGGAGACACTCAGGACTCATCCATGCAGTTTTGTTGGACTTGTATGCAAAAATGCCCTGCATGGCAAATCTCCTTCTGATTCAGCCAGATTCCATGGTTTTTGGGAGCATGTACTGTTAACATCTTTGAAATTATTTCCTTTAATTAAGTGGCATAACCAATAGCAGACCACATTCATTTCTTATCTTAGCTGAATGATCCGGCCCATGCCTCCACATGATCTGGATCAGTGAGTTCAGTTATTCCAGATCCACTAATCCAGATTCTTTGTTTGCAATGGCGGGAACAAAGTTGGGTGTTTCTTAAGTTGGACTTGGAGAGTCACACCCCCACCAGCCCAGCTGTTTTGGATGGAGGCAAGCCAAGAGGCACAGCTGTTGTCATTCTCTGTGGAGAGAACTTGGCTCTGGGCATTACATATTGTCTGAGTCCAAACTATCCTAATCTGGGGGGACAGAAGCAATTTCCGTGTTTGGCCCCTGAGGGAGGCATGACACCAAGACAGTTTGGGATGGTTGTTTTACATTAGCTTTCTGGTGGTGTGGGTGTGTTTGTTGTGGGAGGTTGTTGTTGTGTTGTGGGAGGGACTATGTGCCAAGGCCAAGTAAGATGGGGAGAACTACAGGCCACTATGCCTGTTCAGGCAGGAAGGGGGAGATATCGCGCTGGAAGGTGGAAGAGACAGATAAGGAGAAGGGGTGTTAGATACCTTGAAGCTGTCACCCCTTCTGTTCCACCTTCCAGCCAGCACAATCTGGGGAGACCTGCCAACCAAAAACCCAGTACTCTAACAGTGTTGCTTTTAAATGCCAGATCAGTCCAGAATAAAACATCAATAATCCAGGATCTAATTCTTGAGGAAAGGGCTGACCTGGCATGTATAACTGAGACCTGGGTGGATGAACTGGGTGGGCCTCTTCACTTAGGCCTTTGGCTAAATGCTATCTACGCTTCCCCCCTTGCAAACACCCCTGTTTTTTAGACTGTTTTTGTATCATGATGATGATGATGGATTTTAAACCGTGTATGGGTTTTAGTATAGTCTGATACAGTTTTAATATGTTTATTTTTAAATGTTGTGAGCCGCCCAGAGACCCTTGGGTATGGGGTGGGATATAAATATAAATAAATAAATAAATAAATAAACTCTGATCTGATGGTTTACTACTGATCTGGAATAGGGATGTCTTGGCATGGTTTTCTGGGCCAGAATAACACTAGTCCAATGTGGATGAAGTATACTGAGCAGCCACTTGGTCCGGTCTACTGATGAAGCACAGAAATGGCCTATGTTACTTACAAGTGTCATTCTTTGGTGAAGGCTTGTGGGACTGGAAATAACGAACATTTTCAAACTCTAAGATTATTGTTTGATCATTGTGTTTGCACTTTGGTGTAGCCTAGGGATGTTTTGAAGAACAGCACTTCTACTGGAACAGTGGCCTGTGACCTCTGTTTTTCCCCTAGAAAGCGCTATATACTGTTGCTATGTAAATACTTAGTTGTTACTGTAGCATTATCAAAGGACCTTGAAAAATAATATATCTTTTGGTGAGGGCCAAATTTTCAGAACAGCTTAAAATTAGAGGTATTGCTCATAAAGCTGCACTAACACTAATCAACACTGTAGCCTTAGTGTGCAGTGTGCGAAATGAAGTGTTATATGAATTTCACAGCAACAGGGATTACTTTTTATTTATTTTTGTACCATTTCACTATATTCTGCTTCTTAGAGGACAGCTTGCTGCAACAAAAGGGGAAATGGGAAAGTGATGCTGTCCCCATTGTGTGCACGAAACATGACAAAGCTCCAGTTCAATGCCAAATGTTGACTTTCCTTGCACACATTGAGTCCCTTTAGATGTTACAGAACTGAAATTCCCATGAGCCAATAGCAGCAAGTGAACTACAACAACTCTAGTTGAACAGGCATGTGTACAGATGCACTTTAAGGAACTTGGAAGCAATTGCATATGAACATGGAAGCTCATATGTTTGCCTTTTACATTGACCTCTTAGCTTCCTAACAACTTATGTTCAGGAAATGTTATACAGGTCAATCTTCAATAAACAGCAGTCCACTATTGTAAAGGGTTCTGGAATGCTCGGGGGTGTTTTTGCACTTCCCTTCACATCCTGTGGTTGGGAAAGGTGTGCAGTCAACTAACGTTGACTAGCGCTCACACTTACGATCACTAGGTATAGATGGGCAGCAGAAATAAGACTATGAAAAAAAAATGAAACTTGGATTTTGATAGTCAGCTAGGAGACCAATTTAATCCCCAGTCTCTCTTTTTTCTCTCTTCCCCTTTGTGTGTGGGTGGGTGTGATTGTGTGTGTTCTCTTTCATGGGGAGAAAGCATGTGTCGAGGGCAGGCGGGGTGGAGAAGTATGGCTGGGGGCCATATCATGATGCAAACGGGCAGGGGGAGATACAACGTTGGGAGGCAGAAGAGGCAGTTTCACAGAAGGTGTCAGATGTCTTGAAGCTATCACCCGTTCTGTTCTGTCCCCCAGCCGACAGAATTTGGGGAGGCCTGCTAATGAGCCCCCTGCTCTGAGCGTGCTGCTTTTGAATGGCAGATCAGTCCAGAATAAAACATCAGTTATCCATGATTTAATTCTTGAGGAAAGAGCTGATCTGGGATGCATCATTGAGACCTGGTTGGATGAACTGGGTGAGCCTGGCCTGACCCAGCTTTGTCCTCCAGGTTACTCAGTGCAGCACTGTTCCAGACCAGAGGAGAGGGGCCTGTTTTCCACAGGACTTCCATCTCTCTCACCAGACGGCCAACTCACTCTGTAAAGGGGGTTGAGGGCCTGTTTTTGTTGTTGGGACAGAAAGAAAGAATAAGGATGCTACTGGTGTACCATTCGCCCCACTGCCAAGCATCCTCCCTATCTGAGCTGGCTGAGGTGGTCTTGGATCTGGTGTTGGAAGCCCCTGCCACGGTGGGAACTAAAGCTGGTGCATCAACTGAAACCTTTTTTTGGACAGAGATGATCTGGCCACAGTTATCCATGCTCTGGTAAGCTCTAGGCTGGGCTATTGTAATCCACTCTATATGGGGCTGCCCTTGAAGGCGGTTGCAGCTAGTGCAAAATGCAGCTGCCAGGGTCCTGACCAGGACAGCTAGCTGGATGCCCATCACACTGGTTTTAGAAGGGCTGCATTGACTGCCAATTTACTATTGAGCCCAATTTAAGATGTTAATTCTGACTTATAAGGTCCTAAATGACTTGGGCCCTAAATATCTAAAGGAACGTCTTCTCCCATGCCAACCTGCCCGTGCCCTAAGATCTGCAGAGGAGGCCCTCGGTGGTTGTCCCACTCCCTTCAGTAGTGAGGCTGGTGGGCACCCAGGAAAGGGCCTTCTCAGTAATGCCCCGCAGGCTGTGGAATAGTCACCCCCTTGAGGTGTGTCAGGCTCCTTCTCTGTTTATGTTCAGGAAGGCGGTGAAGACACACCTCTTTGCTCAGGCCTTTGGCTAAATGTCAGTCATGTTTCCCCACTGTAAACACCACTGTTTTAATTGATATTTTGTTTTTAACATGTTGGATTTTAAGATTGTTACCTGCCCTGAGACCTTTGGGTATAGGACAGGATAGAAATATAAACAAACAAACAAACAAACAAACAAACCAGAAATAAGCCATGGCAAACTACTACTGTACCTCTGCCATGGTAAATATTGCATATGGGAAATGAGACCTCATATATTAGGGTTTATTTTGTGTGATTTCCAGGAAGTGCCATCAGAGTTTCTTTTTAATACTTTCCATCCTCCTGCCCTGCCACTATCATATGAATACGTAGACAATGTCAGCTCTTCCAGTCTACCTGTTGTATAATTTACCCAGACCTATTTTGGAAGATGCAGAAAATGACCAACTTCCTGGGCCACTTTCTGTGCCTTTTGAAACAGAGATGGGCAGAAATTCTGAAGCCTGAGAATGAAAATTCCCCAGTTTTGATGCTAGTGTGGCCAGCATGCTTCCCTTCTCCAGGGCCAGAGTAAGCACTCCAGACCTTCTAGCTGCAGAATCCACCTTCGTGTGGGATTTTGCCTGACACCCCATTCAGAGAGGGTGGGGAGGGGAAATAGAACCATTAAAGAGTTGCTATGGTTGGGTTGCCCCACATATCTGAGGCAACTCCACCATAGTCCTGCTCCCCACCTCAAAAGTTCTAAATGTTATTGCTGAGAAAACTCAGCACTAGTTGCAGGTTTTCCACAATAACTCCTTTCCTTTGCCTTCTGGACAGAGTCACCATCGTGGTTCTGTCCACTGTGTATATGTGGAGGCTGAAATAGGCATCCACACGTGTGGAGATGCCAACACGCACATCTGGACATTCAGGACATTTGATTGCCTGGTTGCCCATGACAAATGTGCAAAGACAGCGCTGGCCACAGGACTGTCTAGCTAGCAAGTGGTAGTCACAGAGGCAGGATTTCCCGCATTATCACCTCCTAGGGGGATGTCCAGCAACCATCTGGAGGCAGCCTGAGTTTCTGGTATTCTTTACTAGGAGTGCTTTAGTTCCTGTCAGACTACTTTTCCTTTGATTGCTGAAGAGGCTGTGGCATTATTTATTAAACAATAAAGACCCAGAGGTGTTCAAGTTGCTTCTGCCATCCATTATAGTCTAAAGACAGTACAGTGCCCTGTTGTCATGACCGTGGTCCAAGCAGACAAGAAGAACCTGGCTCTTTTGATCTCTAGAGTGGAGCTGGCTGTTTGGGTGATTTAAAGCAGCCTCAGAACTGCTTCCCACATTTGACAGCCCAGCGTTCAATCTCTGCAGCTGCAGGAGTTCTGAAGGCACTTACGCTCTCGCCCCTGGCCTGTTAAATCTATAATGATGGCACACACAGACAATTATACAATTGGCTTATTTACTTGGTTGTACAGAGTGCATCTCTAATGATATGAGGTTTTAAAGAAGTAAAATTTTGCCCTCTAAAAAATGTGTAAAAGACAACCCCATTAATTTGTATGCCTTGATTTGAGATGAAAATCAATGCTGGAATAATTTTCATAAATCTGTTTACAGGAAGCCAGTTGCCTTATTATGCGGAGGCAGGATCTGCATACAGAGGGAGTGGAGTGCTTTACGCATACCCCTCCCTCCTTTCCCCTTGCTATTCTGATGCCCCACACACTCATTAAGATTAGAACAGATCAGCCACTGCAAGGTGCAGATGTCCAAATCATTCCAGACATTTGCTGCCCATTGCACCTTATCAAGGTATGCATTGGCCCATAGAAATAATACAAGTCCTCCATAAACTGAATGATAGAATCTTCAAATTCTACAGTTTAATCACTTTGGAGGACAAGAGTCCTTCCTTAAAAAAAGGAAGTTAATTTAATTTCTCTTTTAAGAGATAGGGCCATTTCAAAAGGTTTTTAAATAGTTTACTAATACAAACTCAAACCAATATAGTTAGCAGAATTTTGAGCTTGCACATAAGTAACAGGCAAGTCACTATTTTTAGTCTGTTTGCACTTGGCCTTTTTCTGCTGTATATTTCAGGATAGGGGTCTGTGGTTGACAGGCTAAAACAGACTCCGGTAGGCCTCACCTGGGGCATGCTCTAATGTGCACTAGGATGTGGACAGCAGATCCCTATTTTGGGATATCAAGTGTGAACAGTCCCTTAGTTTAAGGGCCTATTTCCACTTACTGTGAGGTGCAGTCCCAGCTGCTTCTGGGGGAGCCCCATCCACCCACTATCCACGCTAAATCTACTCTAATCTTCGCTAGCTGTGGACAATTAAAACTAAAAGTAGTGTTTGCACCCTGCTCCAGGTACAATGATACAAGTGGATGTGGAAGAGTGGACGTGGAGTCCCGTACTGTGACCCAACCACCATGGCAACACCTGGGCAGACACCAGGTGGTGGTGTGGCCATTGCTATGGCAATCTGGCGTCTATAGGCCTGCCCATCCACATTTCATGCTGGTGGTCTGATTTGGGACTGCACAAGCACTTGAAGTGCAAATAGCTTCCTCCACACTTGATCTTTGCCTTACTAGAATGGTATTATTATACCATTCCAATGAGGTAAGTGCTAACAGGCCCCAACTTGCCTATCTGTTCTTCTCCTTCCTCGTTGATAAAGAACAATGAGTGATAGGGTCCTGTAAGCCTGGACACACCCTAAGTCTTGCCACTTTTTGATCCTGGCCTAGAACTTTCAGTCCCCTGTGCTTCATTGCACAGTTGCTCATGTACTTCATTCATCCTCACTACTTACATCATCTTTATTGATATAATAGGGTACCAGCTTGTCCATGAGGCAGATCAGTCAAGGAGGATGGGTGCACAAATGATTCCCACCGATCCCTCTGAGTGGTTTACTTGTGAATTCATATTTTCTAATTTTAGGTACAACAAACACCAGTTGTGTGTCATATAATGCCTTTGGAAATGTTCTTCTGCTACCTTTAAGCTTTAATTCTTGATCTAAATGAGAATGTATTTTCTTCTCATCGATATAAACTTCACCCTTAGACACGTTTGCACATTTTCTTCTGCAAGCAGAGGTGAAGAAATGTTCCATTAATGCACTGATGTAATTGCAGATGAGTTCTTTACCGATTAATTAGCAATATTTTTGCTGCAGTGTTGCTATATTTTTTCAGTTGCTTAGGACCTAATGCTTACAAACACAGATTCTTTAAAGTCCATTTTATTTATTTAGATTTTAAGTAAACTGCAGAGCACACAAAGCCTATCCTACCTCTGTGTACTCTCTCTGCTCATTTAAAGTTTAAACAAAGCAAAGTACTCCAAATGTTTTAAATTGATTATAGCACAAAAGTTGAGGAAAAAATATAAATACCACGTACATATTTTCCATACAGTCTATTGTACAGATCTCTGAGATTTTACCATAGCGTTCTTGCTTTGTGGAAGAACTTACTAAAGATTATAAATTACTTGAGAAAAGTTATTTAAAGGCTGCATACATTTCTGAAACAACTCAACAGGGCATTCTTGTCACAAGAGGCCTATTCACACTAAGGCTGGTGGAACACAGTTAGGCAAACCCTGGGACAGAGCATTCGCTCTGATGAGCGGGCGGTTCTGGGTCTAGAACCGTCCCGGGCCATCCCAGAGCTGTACAGCAAGGAGAGCATTCACACTCTCCCTGCTGGACAGCTGTGGGGCTCACCCCTTGGATCTCTGCCAGTGGGCAGATTTTGGCCCAACAGCTGGCAGGCCCTGTCGGGGGTGGGGTGAGAGCAGGATGGCCTGCTCCATTGCCATGACTGCTCTTGCAGTCCCAATTGGACTGCAGCAACCCACATGGCCCCCCTAGGTGTCCCTCCGACCCAGGAGTTCGCGCCACCCACATGATCCACTTAACTTGTCGGGCCTCAGGTTCAATGTGGTCTTTGTGCGGCCAGTCAGAGCGATCTGATGCTCTGTGCACAGATGCGCAGTCCCACAGATCACCCACACACTGACCTGATGCTCATCAAATCTGGTCAGCATGGGGCCAAGCTACCAAAGCATGCGCCTGCACAGAGAGTGCTAGATCACTCTTCTAGGCTGCGTGAAGACCACATCAGACCTGAGGCCCGACAAGGTAAGTGGATCACGTGGGGGTCGGAGTGACACGGACCCCTGGGTGCAAGTGGGCACCTAGGGGGTCCCTGGTAGCTGACATGGCCCTAATCGGAACACCGCACCGGGACACCCTAGTTCAGTCTCCCCCTGCCCCTTTTGAGGGTGGGGCGAGACCAAGCTGGTGGTGTCTTTGGCCTACATGGAGCACAGGCCCCCTGTAGAGGCCCCCTCGGCACCCCCACCCCACCCAGGGCCCACGCCACCCACCAGGCCTGTGCTCGATTGCTTACCTTTTTGGACCCTCTGGTCCAGTGGGGTGGTTGCATGGCCTGCCCCAGGTCCATGGGGAGGCACGCAGCCCTGGGTGGGGGCTGGGCCCAGGGAGGACCTGTGGGCTGCAGCCAACCCGATCAGGTTGGTTACAACCTGCAGGACCCCAGGGATGGGACCAGCCTGCCAACCAACCAGTGGACTGACATGGCCCAGCAGCAGCAGGCCTCAAAGGGGTGTCCTGCCCCCGTGCCAGCCTTTTCGGGCTAGGACATGCAGGGGCAGATTCCCCATTTGCAAGCAGGCAGGTAAGGGACGCATGGGAATGCATGTTTGGGAGATAGGCTCATGCAACACAGCCCCATACCGTACAAGAAACAATGTGAGATCAGGAACAATTGTGGAACTGCTATTAAAACAGACATGGGGATCCTGTAAACCACAGGAAACAGGGCAAAATGCATTTGATCCCCTGAGGACACTACGTGGGCTTTGTGCCATTTGACACTTCTAAAATGTGGACCTTGGGATCTTTCCGTAAAGCATGCAGAATGTTTGGCTTAGATCAGGTGAATCCAAAGAAGCCTAAAGAAAGCATTTAGTAACTATACGGCATTGATGGCTAATTGCCCAGTTTAGAGGCTTGATGAGGCTGTTCAAGTAATTTCTTCTGCCCCCAGCCATCTCTTTAATAGCGCCAGAGAGAGGAAACCATAGAGGTGCCACCAGTAGTGATATCTAGATTTCTTGGCCCTCCTTGGGTCCAATAAAAGTACTGTATGTTGTTGATACATTAACTTTTTAGGCATTTCCATTAGTAGCATATAGCTGCCATAGACCTATGTGACATGAATATGGCCTTTAGGCCGATAACAGTGAGTTACCCCTGCTTTACATTGTGGGTGCTGCTGCATTGTGAAACAGCTATCTGGTGGGCCCTGGTGCACCTTGATCTTAGGCATGTTCATTTAAGGGACAAAGTATGCTGTGGACCTGGATCATAAAGAAGGGTTGGTGAGGGAATCATGTAACAAGAATCTAGTTTTGCTCTTTCAGACTGGGAACCAGTTAATCAAGCACTGCATACAGGTTCAGATGAGCAAACTATCTGCCGCGTATGCTCTGGTCTGAGTTTAATGCAGCTGATAGTGGTGGCCAAACAGGTACGGAGGGCTTGTCTTCATAGATCATTCACAAATGCTGACAAGAAGGATCAAACAAATAATCATAGCTTATTAAAAACAAGAACAAAGCTGTATTTAGATAGGGCCACCAAGCATATTGGTTTCAAAATCAAGTACAAATGTGTATTGACTGCAGCACTTTTAAAGCTTAATGGTTTCAAAGGTTTTCAACACTTGATTTATAGTTTTCTAGCCAAACCCTGGCTCCTCACTTTTCCTAGCTGCTTATGTAACTGCATAACTTTTTCTAGGAAGATGTCTCTTCCTATTTTTCGTGTTTCTCCAGTTCTTCTTACCTGCATTTCTACTTTTATCCTGAGAACCTATTCTGTTCTTCTCAGATCTTCTTCCTAATTTGTCTTTTGGTTGCCTGAATTCTACGGTTCTTGAATCTAATCTACCTTTCTTCCTGATAAAATTCTATCTTTGCCTGGGGCTGTATCTGCAATTTGTCCCCTGAGGCCTCATTCCTACCTGAGTTTTTAAAACAAAACAAAGCTAAACCCAATGCAAATGTGTATTCTGCCCGTTCCCATTTTTAAAAAATTTAAATCGCAGTTAACCCCAATGCTGTTCCCACAGAAAACACTTCAAAAACTCATTGGGGAAAGCACATCTTTTCCTCCCCATCCTTTGCCAGCTGATGCGCCCACCTCTCTCTCCTGACTGGGATCGCTCCTGTGAAGCTGTGGTTGAGGGTGGGAAATCCCAGCTCCATCCTTTGATCCTATACCCAGCCTCTTTTGTGCAACTATGTAATTTCAGACTACTGGTGATCTGAAATTTCCAAGGGAAGGGAGGGAGAACCCGCTCTCAATGACTTGGTCGGTCCATGCTGACAGGCAGCTGAGAGGTTAGGCTAAGGTTTGCTTAAGTCAGGCAGGCAGACAAGCATGTGGGGAAGGAAGAAGCGGGTTTCCTTGCCTACTTCTCCCAGAAGTCTCACGAATCCGAATCCTTCTCATGTCTTGTAAGACTGGTGATTTTCACATCCAGGGCAGCAAAGAAAACAATTCTCTTCCCTCTTCTCCTCCCAATCCCCCATCTGAAGGGGGTCAGCCACATAAGACCAAAGAATGCTGCCTGGTTCACAAGTTCCTGCAGCCAAGCACGGCCTAGAAAGTGGGGATTTTGCATAGACAGACACACACACACTCTTCCGACCTCTTCACTTTCTGGCCCTCAAGGAAAAAATAATGGCTTTATCCCAACAAGGAACAGTGGGTGGACTGACTGATTGGAAGTGGGAAAGGAGGACTGGATGGAAGGAAGGAAGCTTCGGGCACAAGAGATTCCCCCATGACCACAGGGATCACTTCCACGATACTTCAATGTTGCGCAAAATCTCCTCCATAAGCCTCCCTCCCTCATTCTTTTCCTTCACTTTCTCCTTTCTCGTGCCTTTCTCCTCACTTCCCACCCAGCATGGTTGGTTCACGCAGGAAAGAACCAGCCAAGTCGTCTTTCCCCAAGTGAGTAGAAAGCTGAAAAAGGAGAAAGTGAGGGGGAAGTGTGGGTGGGAAATGAAACTTTTTATCCAGTGTGAAGTGGGTGAAAATGAAACTAGTGGGTAGTGGGTAAAAATGAAACTTTTTATTCATTGTGAAGTGGCCTGCTGAGGGAAAGAAGGGAGGGGGGGAGGCTTCAAAACTTTAAATTTCTCTGCAAAGGAAGAATGGCAAGGGGCCGTCCTACAGGGTGAAACCCCACCCGACTCATGACGCACTCACAACAGCGACAGGCATTGGGCAGAAGGCTATTGGGGGGGGGAACAACCCAAAAGGTGCAATCTCCCCCCAATACTGCAGCACCGTTCCCGAAGGAAAAAAGATAAAGAGTTTTAGCAACAAAAAACAGTGAGAGCTGTTTTTTCAGGTGTTTTTTAAATGCAGTTTTTGGCGATTTACTCCTCAGAAAATGTGGAAAGCCAATTTTTAATGGGGCCAAAGAATTTTCAAACCATTTCCAAAGCGCAATAAAACCCAGGTGGGAATGCACCCTGATTCTCAGACTGCTTCACACATTACAGGGGGAAAAAGGAGCCCTAAAGTGCCCTGAGGACCAAAAATCCTTTTGCAGCTTTTAGGTTATGTATGAGTATAAACCAAATTTGTTCAGCGTGAAGAGGACCAAAGACTATCCAGTTGTAATAGCATTAAGCACATATGGTCAGAGGCCCCCTTCATCAAATGCACAAATTAGCTTTATTTAGGGGAAGCACACACAGAAAGTCCTCTAATGTTAGCTCTCCTGGAAAGCAAATTTTAAATTTATGGCAATCCAGAAATATAGTAATTATTGTAAGAATATTTTATCCCTTTAAGATGTATTTCTCATTTTTGTATAAATAAAGATTAACGTAAATGTTGTTATAGTTTGGAATAGTTGTTCTGTATCTATTATTAGTGCAGTATTCTTCTTTATCTATTATTAGTGCAGTATTATATTAGTAGTTTTGTACCATATAATCTTATTGTATAGTGTAGTATTGTAATTATTTAATTTAAACAGAAGAGCTGCTCAACAGCAGCTTAATTGTAGTAACATGCAGACCCTCCTGTTTCCATTCCACCTTTATATGTATATTTGAACTATATGCTGATGCAACTGTGGTGTTAACTGCTTTCTTCTACAGGTTTCCATCAACAGGAAACCTGTTGCTGCATTTTATACTAATTTGAGCTTCCAACATAAAGTCGTCTGCAATTAACATTGGGGGGGGGGGAATGTTCCTGTTTGCACGAATGAAAGAATTTCTTTTAATGTAAACAGCAAGTGTAGGACCCCAAGTCAGTTCTGGGTCACACCAGGGAACAAATAGTTTAACCTCTTTTATTCCATACTGGGGTTCTAATCTGGATTACCTCCACTCTCCATGCTTGCTATTCTGGGTTGTTTTCCCCCTAATGCAATAATTAATTTGGTCCAAAATTTATAACTACATGCATAAGAACCTGGAAATCCACTGTGTGCACTTTCAGATGATTTCTCAATGAAAATGAGAAAGCCAACTGATTAGCTAATTCAAGTAAGAAGAATATCTGAGGGCTAGAATGCGTGGAAATATATACAAAGAAAAGGAAGTTGAGAACTACAACTGCTGGCTCATAGATTGGGACTCCTGGGGTGGGGAAGATGGAACAGCAGCACGACTGAAACAAGCAAGAACTACTTATATTGTAATTGTGGTGTTTGCTCAAAACATATTTATTCTCTCAAGCTCAGTAAAGGAATAAGAATTATTAAGCAGACTTCTCTTTTACTTATACCTGAATTATTGCTTTAACTGTTCAAGGAGTGCATTTCCTTAGTTCTTAAAGGAACTATTCTTATTAAAAGTGTTGTCTGCAAATCTAACATAGAACTATTTTAAAAGAATGAAAATGCCTTGCAGACAGGTCTTTTGTGATGAAGGAAGGAGTAAAGTGAAATCGACACCTGTCTCTTACTGCATCCAATTGTACCTTGATCCACAGCACATCAAGTCATGGTTCACTGTGCCAGACCCTCACTGATATACCGAAAGGCTCAATTCTGTCAGCCTAAGTTGGTTACTTAAATGATGTACACAGTATATAGGGCAAGATTCTCAATAATGCTCCCTCCTCCTCAAGTGTAATCTACAACCTTGGTACCGATAGCCGTGTTATAGAATTCTCAACTACAGTTGTCAGCAGTTGGTGGAAACTCTGGCTCTGGAGGGAATATACAAGGAAAGCCCTTGTCTAATTCATTGTTTGGTTCTATGTATGGCTGCAGTGGGGGCTGACAGAACCAAGTTACCTTGAAGTTAGAATGCAGTCAGAAGACATCCCTGCCCCACCATACTTTCAAGATCATTTCTGTGGGAGGAGGGATGGAAGCAGGTCACATGCCAGATATATGGCCCAATTTTCTGGCCAAGTATCTTCCTCTGCCAACTCCTTTGAAAGAGCAATCCTGGACTAAATCAAAGTGGTTTGCTTGTAAGTAGCCACATTGGAGGAATGTCTGGGAGGTTATTGCATTATTTATGTGGCCTGTTTAAACCATGAGAACATACGAGGAGCTTTGCTGAATCAGGCCACAGCCCATCTAGTCCAGCATCCTGTATCATCCAGTGGCCCACCAATTGCTCCTGGGCTGTCTCAAGCTGAAAACAAAAGCAAAACCATCTGCTTTCAAACCTATACAAATGACCTTTAGAGGGTACCTTGCCTCTCTTTTCCCCCTGGAGGCAGTACCTAGGCATCTATTTCTTCCCCTTTGCCCACCAGAGGTTTGCCGTTTTGGCACATCTGGATAGTGTCTTCTCATTTCCTCTGTTGGATTGTCAACAACACCTTGCTACCAATATTGGGGGAGAGAGGCCATCAAACATGTTGATATAGCCACAGTCAAAAGCAAACAGTGCAAAATGCTGTTTGATCTGAGTAAACAGCTATTACTGATCCCTGCAACATCTGTGAGATTTGTTGCTATACCTACCCTTTCCTGCTTAATAGATATTTCTCTGATAATCACCCATTTGATCAACACTATAAAGTAACCTTTGCACTTTCAATTGCATTCATTAATTTATCTTGAATATACAGACTCAGGAGGGACACGGCATTCATTTATTTCCTACTAAGGAAAAAAGAGGGGAGGATTAATCAGGATACAAGTTGTCTGCCCTGTTTTTCTTGATGT
Source organism: Aspidoscelis tigris stejnegeri (assembly GCA_023333525.1). NCBI lineage: Eukaryota > Metazoa > Chordata > Lepidosauria > Squamata > Teiidae > Aspidoscelis > Aspidoscelis tigris. The sequence continues at coordinate 79,009,013 of JALMGA010000002.1, read as the reverse complement.
GTTCCAATGCACAGAATAGTTTTCAGGTTCTTTATAAGCAAAATCTCACTGTTCAGTTTCTAGACTTTTAATAATTGACTAAAGTACCATTGTCTGGATCCACAATTCTGTGACACCTAACAAATTGGAAATAGATAAAAGATCTTGTATGGAGCTAAAGGGCTCTAAAGTGTTTAACCAATCCCATCACTAAATGGCAGGTCAGCAATCTAGAACATCATGCAATTGAGCATAGATGGTTGTGTATGGGAGCATGAAAACTATGTGAAGTGCATGGTTTTCACATGTTTTGTACAAGTGGTGATCAATGAAATACAAACGTCATATGCAGAATTGCACAAAAATTTAAAGTGAGGGTGGGACCTAACAATATCTGAAGGTCACAAGCTTCCCAGCATTTATTTCATATGTGCAGTCTGCAGACGGTGCAATTTCAGGCAAAACACTGCAAAGCAATATAAACAGATCAAGATACTGCTGTTCTTGTTATCGTTTAATCTGGCTTCAAAGTTTGCCCTTGTCCAAGTTAATTTGACATTTACAGCTTATTCTAAAACTGCCACAGATATGAAGGAATCCCTTTTTGCAGCAAGAACTTAAAAGGTCTTCATATTTATGCCATTTTTAGAAACATTTAATGATGTTTGTTCAGAAAGACACTATACTTTCTTTAGATTTATTAACGGCACGGCACCATATTAAAAGAATAAAGGGTTTTTTTTGCCAAATAGATTTCAAAAATGGTAAAAAGTGTGCTGATTGCTCTCCAAGGCTACTTTTAAATATTGGTGTTGCAAACAAGAACAGTCCTGCTGGATCCTTTTCTCGCTTGAATCTGTCCAGAAGAAAACAGCAAAGTTACAGCAGCTCCTCCTCTTGAACTAAGTAATGGAAAAAATGATGTAAGAATTTTAGTGAACAAATATGTGCCCTACAACCTTAATCCCTCTGGGGTGGAGGAGGGAATAGACACTAGTCAGACAAAAATAGTAAAACCTTTATATTGCTGAAGGATAACTGTACTGCTAGTAGCTAATTAGCTAAATCCTGCTAATATCAAGGGATTGAATAGTATTAGGACATGAATATTTCAAAGAGAGCATTTAGCTGGATGTGCACTTGGGCCAGGAAATTGAACTATTACTTAACTTTTTAAATATATATAAGTTGTTCTGATCTGGTTTGGATTCTGATTCCAGGCAACAGAGTCCAGCAAAGGTTGCCAAATGTCTGATTGTGTAAGGGACAACACACTCTAATTTTGTAGAGTTGTGAGAGAAGGAAACACTCTTCTGTTTATGAATCTCTCTTGCCCTTAACCGGATAGAGAACTCAAGTACAACTTCCACATGGGACACTTGTTGTACATGGGAAAGCTCAGTCCCTGGATGGAGCACTTTCTCCAGGATTGCACTGAACAGCTGTCTACTTGGATGGATGGCCCAATCTAAGTTCAAGACCAAGGAACAAAAATTCCTTAGTGTTGAAGTTACACATGAGGAGCATTTCACCAGGCTGTGGCAATAGTCTCAGAATGTTGGGATGGGTTATAGGTTGCTTCTACAGCAGCCCTTGCTTACATCACATTTGAAGATGGTACAGAATGTGATCTTCTCTTCTAAAAAGCCATGGTGATGGGGACATGTTAGGGCCTCCCTCATGCCTGACAATTTAGACGTCTCCATTCAGGAGTTTGGAGGAAATGATCAACCTCATCAGGGGAATGTCTCTGCACTTTCTGCAACGGAGGGTGAGAAAACTTTATTACATGTCACAGCTGAGTCATATCCCTCTATCCTGTCTGGTTCCATATTGCAAAACATGAGTCTAATATTATTGTATCAGGATGGTAACAGATTCTGGAATGGACAGAAATACTTTGATCTATATTCCCTGTACAGCTGGGGAAGATACAAGACACTTCTAGAATTCCATGCTCAAAAGTGTTTGTGAGTGGGTAGATGTGTGTATGTGGTACTGATTATCATCTTTGCAACTGATACTTGTCAATAAAGCTGATTGTTGCTAACTTGTCTCTTCCCTGAACTCAGCTGTGTGTGTGACAGCACAGCACCAGCAGTGACAAAGATTCTGAAGCCTATTAAATAGTAAAATCTGGAAAAATGGTCATTTCCCTAGGATGTAGTCATGTGGGTACCATCCACACTTAACCAGAACCATGGAGAGAGAGAGAGAGAGAGAGAGAGAGAGAAATCCCCTTTAGATGGCCCCTAAGAGCAGAAAGCAGGAAAATTGCCCATGAAAAATTGTCCATTAAAACTCAGTAGCTTGTCAATAGAAGTACTGGTCCTTTTCTCACTTACTGACTAGTCAAGGTGGGGGAAGCTCCCAGATGGCATCCACACTGCAAGGAGCCATTTCCTAACTAGAAATGGCTCCACGTGTTCCGGGGCATCCCCAGGGCAGTATAAGCATGGAGCAGTTAGAACTGCTCCACACCTATGCTAATTGGCAGGCTATTATAACCAAGCAAGCTCCCATTCACACATTTTCCAGGTTCATGAGATGCAGGGGGACTTGTTAGTAATTCTTAATCTTGCAATAAAATTGGAAATCATTTAAACGGGCTCTGAACTAAAGTATTTTTTTTAAGTTAGTAAAGAAAATGAAGAACTGTGAGCCAGTTTGGTCTAATGGTTAAGGAGCCAGACTCTTATCTGGGAATACCAGGTTTGATTCTGCCATCCTCCATGAAACCAGCTGGGTGACCTTGGGCTAGTCACAGCTCTCTTCTGAGTTCTCACAGCCCCATCTACCTCACAGGGTGTCTGTTGAAAGGTGAAGAACAGAAGGTTTGTCAGTCACTTTGAGTCCCCTTAAATGGGTGAGAAAAGTGGGGTAGAAAAGCCTTCTTCTTCTTCTTCTTCAACAACAACAACACAAAAACTGCAGCAAGTGAGATACTAACTAGTTGAGAAAGCCTACATTCTACCAAAATCAAGAGGTATTTTGAACTTTCCTTGTCTACAGAATGTTCAGGAACATTTAAAAGAAGTGTTCTATTTTCATCTCTTTTCCCATAGGTAATAAAAGTTTTCCATCTCACCTAGACACCTTCATCATTTTTGGGAGGCACTAATGGAAATTGGTGAAAGAGAAAATTAAATTTCATCTGCTGCCTTACACAATTTTTTTTCTTGTCCAATGGGACTAAAGTAGAAGCTTGTTTTCTCTCCACCTTGTTAAAAAGTAGTACAAAAAGAAAAAAGAAAATCAGAATTGAACCTAACATTCACTTAATAGGGGGGACGTTGCAGGGTTATGAGTTGTATAACATCATTGACAGAACATGTCTGTTTTGTAACTCACAGTCTGCTGGCAAAGATGTCTTCTCTTAGATTGAGTCCCCATGGGCTCCAGTTATTGCACTGCTGAATCGGGGCATCCTTAATCTGCATTGTACTTCAAATTAAGATGTCCCCATGCGGTTGAGAAGAGCGCATGTTCAATTCGAATCCACCTGTCCCCAAGCAAATGCGGTAAACCCCTGCATCAGGGAAACAGCATCCTTTTTTCTCCATCCCCTCTGCCCTGATTGGAAGCCCAGATGATGTCACCATGCCCTGTCCTGCAGCGATGACAGGGGAATTCCCTGGGAAACGCATTGAGGTTGCACCTCCAAAAATACAACACACAACAGAAATAAGAAAAAAAGACAAAGGGGGGGCATAATAGGATGGCAAAAGGACTGATGGCTTGAAGATGTGCGCACATCTGCGGTTCTGACTTTAGCGGATGTGCGCACATCTTCATGACAGCAAGGATACCTCCACTTGACAGCGAGCCACATGTTCACATTAGCCTCCCTCTAAACCCTTGCAGCTTGGATCCATTTTCTTATCTTCTGTTCAACAATGCCGTTCTGGTGCCCCACGCCTCCAGCTACTTAGCAGTCCCAAATCCTAGCTTTGAAAACCATAGCTTTTTGCCAGAGAATGAGTGATCCAGGACTTGTGCAGAAAATCTGCTGCTGTACCCACACATCCCTTGCCAATCGGGGGATCAGGCGGGGGGGGGGGCATGCTTTTAGCTGAAAAGGGCAAATGAGAGCTCATTTCAGCTTAATTTCTTTGCTGCCTTATTTTCTTTCCCCAAGCAGTTGCAATCGCAGTGCACACGGCAGGGACAACAAAACCCTGCCTGCTAATGCTCCAATTGCCAAATTCCTCCCCCAATAACCCGGGAGTGTCCCCGTGAATCAGGATAATATGTGCTTGCCTCCTAATTCAGAGAGAGAACAGTTGGAAAGTGGTTTTGTTTTTTTTTGCCACAGATTTGTGCCGTTTGCCCCGAATGTAGCCCAGATTAGAGGCTGTTCGTGGTGACAGTCTGAGGCGAACTCAGGTTCGCTTTGCAGTATTTTGATCATGGGGACAAGCCCTAAATGCAACATTATCACTTTCAAAACCCAGTGACCAGCAAGAAACAGCCAAAGGTCAGCTGCTTGCACTTTCAGGGACATAGCAAACTTGGGAGGAGTTTGCTATACAAAAAAGTGAACCTGCTCCTCTCCACTGTGTTGCCCCACAAATGGAGGAGGAGAAGGAGGAGGAGGAGGAGAAATCATATAGTAATTGGCACAAATAGCACCTTACTCATTGGATCCTTCCCTTTCTTCTTCCTTCCCCCATCCATCTCATATGTCCCTTATGCCTGATATCCCTCTTGGCAATAGTGTCCTTCCTGTTCATACCCCACTGTTCCTCCTTTGTCCAGTCCATCTCTATATTCTATTTTTATCCCTCAATTCAGACAGTCTTCCCTTTAGCAACTCTGCTTCCTTCCCCACACAGCTCCATGGGTATTTTTTTCTTTTTGCCCTTCTAAATCAATGTTGTGTTTCCATCCCTACCATTCTGCTTAGGAAAATCCCTAGACTTTCTTCATCACACATTTCTCTTTAGTCCAGACTTCTGTCCCTAACAATTTCACATCCTCTCCCTAACCTTCCTCAGTCCAAAAAACAGATATTCTCAGCTCACCTGCATCTCTCATTTCTTATTCTCCTACTTCTGCCTCTATAGTCTCCCCTGCCATAAATGGAGTTATTACTGTCATCTTTTCCACACATAAATCCTTCCTTAATTCCCTTCCCACTTTCTCATGACAATCCCTCTCTTGGAACCACTGCAAAGATGTTGCTGTGCATGTGGAGATAGGCTTGCTGTTTGAGACTGTCAAAGGCAAGAATGAGAGTAGTGGAGCTAAAATGGAGTCCCGGGAGCTGCTAGGGCAAACAGAAGGCTCCCACTGTTGTGGTTGTTTGTGAAGTTGATGGAAGCCTACAGGAGGAGAAGAACCTGGGGAAGCCTGGAGCCCACTGGAAGACATAAGCACACCCTGATATTTGGATAAAATTACACCCTGCCTGTACTTGTATTAAGTTGTTTAGACCACCCTAGAACAGCATCCTGCAATTCTCAAGATGTTGATAAACTCCAAATACCATCAATGCCTGCCAGCATCCTCAGTGTTCGGACATGACACCATATTAAGACAGTAACGCTGTCTAGAGTACATCATATTTGGAAGGCTGCCCTGAACCAGATAGTTCACATTTCTTATGCTGTTTTTCATACATCTTAGAAAGTGGGTATAAAGAAGAGGCAGCAGATATATGAATACTAGAAGGCTGAATAGAAGAAGAAGAAGAGTTGGCTTTTCTACCCCACTTTCCCCACTCATTTAAGGGGACTCAAAGCAGCTGACAAAGTTTACTATTCTTCTCCCCTGTGGGGCTGTGAGAGCTCATTAGAGAGCTGTGACTAGCCCAAGGTCACCTAGCTGGCTTTGTGGGGGACAGCAGAATCAAAACTGGTATTCCCAAATAAACGTCCAGCTCCCTAACCTCTAGACCAAAGTAGCTCACAGGAAATTGTGTATGTTTTGTTGATTTGATAAACAGAAAAGAACTATGAACAGTGGTTATAAAATATAATTGCAGGTTGCAAAAAGGTATATATCTGGAAAGCCCCTTTTTTCCCCTTTCCTCTTTATCCTTCAAGTTCCATGATCCTTTGCCAATGCAACCACTGTCATGGGATGTGAAGAAGACAGGGAAAACACAAATACAGAAGAACAAGGTACCTATGACAGGCAGAAAAGAATCAGACTCATCATTTCCAGCATAGCTGTAGATGCCATAGCTAGTCAAATTCTCCAAGTCTGTGTTCATTCCTAACCCCTACTTTTATACACACTGTCACCATCTCATTATTTATTTAGAATTTTCTTTTTTTTTAATCCTATCCTTCATAAAAAGCTCAAGACAGTGAAAACACAATAAAACAATAAACTCTGTCTCTTCCATAAGAAAAAAATATGCCTGATTAATGTTTTGCTTTTCCCCAATGGACACTCATTTGCCCCCCTTTTTTTCTCCTTGGAGAAATACGTTTATAGACAGATTTATGCAACAGCATGTAAAATATTTTTGAAGATCTAGGAATACAAAAAGGGACATAATTATTTATTTTCAAGGGTGCAGTGGCTGCAAAGTTCATGCAAGCTACAGTTACAGAGAGATCTGGATTCATAGCGGGTAAGTGCAGAAAGTTTCTATATCTCAGGATACTGACCCTTGCCATCTCTGTGCAGAGGTCAATTCACACTTGGCCTTATAGTTTACAATAGGTTAACAGTTGGACAGGTGCATGTGCACTTGTAGGAGGCATTTATAGCCTAGAAACACCCCCTGCCTGCCCAGATGTTAACCTACTGCAAACTAGCAATGGTGCAGGATGCTGTGCACTATATGCAAACTAACCCTAACCGAAAGCTTACCTGAAGTGTCCAGTGGTGAGCATTTACACTATTTCCAAATTTGGCACCTCAGATGACACTAAATGTGACTGTCATAGCCACAGCACATGCGGAGTCACATGGGGTGCTGCAACCAAAATGGCGGTGCCCTGTCTGTGGTCGGACATGTGCCCGGATGAAGGTAAGTTTCCGGACATGGGGTTAGTCTGCCGTGTCCTAGCGTTTCCAAGTGTGAACACTAGTACACATTAGATGCTAACACACTCTTCCCATCCAATGGACAGGAAGCCAAGTGCAAAAGCAACCCAAGTGTTGACTATGGCAAACCCTAACCAGGGCCTGTTGTAATCTACACTATGATGCAAACAGCAGGTCTCTGTTCTGGGCTATATTCCAGAATAAGTCCCAGTGCAGAAAGGACCCTATTCTCACTGAGGAAGCCTCACTCAGAAAAGAGAATTATTTTTCTTTTACCCAGAAGGGCCCCCTCTACTCACGTGTATAGACAGGTATATAGCCTACAGAAAGTACCTATATAGCAAGGTACTTTCTCCATTTCAGTCCTGTAGAATGTGTGAGAATAGCCTTCTCCCCCCCGCCCCACATACAATTGCTTTCACATGAACTTGGTTCCTTCATTTTTATTTTATATTGATAAAATAAAACTAAGTAGACCGATGCCTGCAAGCCCTAGTTCTCAATGCGAGAAATGAATCATAATTTAATACAAAATAATTTTATAATTTTATAGGATCACAAATAATACAAAGTAATTCATTAATTCACAATAAAGTAAAACAAAAGTAATTCAATTTATAAAGTAAAACAAAACAAAGGCAGCAACATCAGATCTTCCTTTTCCACGGCACACACACTATTCTTAAAGCTCAGGCAATGGATGGAGCAGCAACACTCTTTACCCTCTTCATGTCATGTCTCGTGTGTTCATTCAGCTTCATTCTAGGGATATATATTGGCTATATTCAAAGACTGACATTTGAATGAGAAGTGATGCTTTTGTGCACTCGTTTGATGCTTCATTATATTTGTGAAGATGGGGATGCAGCAAAACAGCTGCCCAGTCACATCTGCAATGGATTCAAAGTGGATTCAGAACAGATTCAGAGAGGATTCAGTGGTACAACTGGCAGCAATGATTTGAAGTGGATTCAAAGAGCATTCACAGGGGAATTGAATTCTACCATATTCGAAGTGTCTCTGGTCACATGAATGTGAATTTCCTGCACATTTGCTTTGATGCAGAATGAACACACACACAAAAACCATGCACATCCCTACTTCATTCAACTTGTGAGCTATTCATTTCTCCATTTTTCTTTCAGGTTCGGTCAGATCAGATATAGTGCAACAGAGATTAAACTTAACTAATATTACTAATTCCCCACCTTTAGAAATACAAAAAAATGTTTCATGTTGGTATTTTTGACGTAATTTCCGATATATAATGAAAGCTTCCCTTTTAAGGCCTCCAATCTGATAACAGAAATCTATTTGGCCATGTTTGATAACAGTGGTATTATTACTTTTCTTACTGGATCTGACTATAATTATAAGCACATGTACCATGCACCCTGCTAAGTTCTGTCGTCTGTCTAGCTGTTTTCTTGTGTTTTCCTTTGGAATAAGCTGATTGCCGAAGCTTCTGATATGGAAAAATACGACCACTTTATTTTAATGTCACTTCCCCCAACATAACTTCTGCAATTACACAGTATATTTTACTTGTGTCAGAAGAAGCCCAATGGAAAAATGAACTTCAATTGTACTAAAAATATCTTCTGACATTATCTCTTGCAGTAGAAGAAACAGTTTTTGGCCTTTGTGTCAGATCACATTGTGTGCACGCAGGCAAGCACTACAGTTAATTTGTATCAGAAATCTCACTGCTTTTTAATAACGTGAGTTCATAGATCAAAGAATGTAGCATAATTGATTGGTGTAACCTGTAAATGGTGACTCAAACCTTAAATGCATATTTACAGAATCTAATATTCTGCGAACTTCTTTGTTTTGTTTAAAACAAAAAGTCTATAGTGAAATCAGGAGAGGGTTTTCCTTCCTTGTTATCATTTAGGAAGGCTGTAAAAACATACCTTTTTGCCTTGGCCTTTGGCTGAGGAGATACATTCTCTCCCCAGTTATAGTTCTCATGAATACACTATGGAACGAGCAGCTTATATCAGAATTTTTAACCAAGTACCTTGTTTTAATCTGTATTGTGTTTTTAATTGTGTTTTTAATATGTTTTAATCTGTATTCTGTTCTTAATATGTTTTTAAATATGTTGTCTGTTTTGTTGTTACCCGCCTAGAGACCTTCGGGTATGAGGCGGGATAGAAATGGAAATAAATAAATAAATAAATAAATAGAAAAAGCACCTTTAGATTTATGGGCAGGCGTGGTTTTGTACAATTAAAAAGTTTTCTGTTTATTGTTATAAAACTCCTCAGGTAACGAATTATTTAATTTTAGAACCTAAAAAGAACAAAAATATAACAATAAAACTACACTGCAATAAATTCAAGATACTATTGGCTGAAACTCAGTGTCAGAAATGAACACAATAACATATCACATAAAGCCATTTCTCACCTTGATTAGGCACACAGCGTGGTGAACTTCTGGGATGCATTGGGTGTTCCCACTTTGCAATGCCCACTGCACCTGGAATGTACCCAGCGCTACTCCAAGCATTTGGTAAGGGCAATCAAAGAGTGGCCCATTGTGGCAATGGGCATGTGTGGCACCATTACTGTGGCAACCAGACAACATCGTGCACAACTGCCCCAGGCTCCATTCGCCCAGAAGAGATGTGAATGGAATTGTGTCGGGCTATACTGGCTAGCAGTTATTTTAGCCATAGAGTACATTTTTGTTCTGTACAACTAAGCAAGTGGGGGACACTCCAACATGTGCAGAGCTGCTCCTAGGATGCAAATCACTCCACCCAGTACTATGGCATATAGATGCCATGGGCCTTTTCTGAGGCATAATCTGGAATAAGGCCCAGTGGAGAAAGAGCCTTAGTAAAGTACAAGGGCTGCCAGATTAAAAAAAAGCAATATGGGTACCTAGGAGGCTTCCCTAGAAGGAGTTTTGAACACTGCCATGGTGATCCAGCTGGGACAGGCCAGACCATTTGAACGTCAAGTCTGGTGGTCCGGTTAGAGACTGCACCAACACTTGAAGGTGTGACTTCCTCCACACCTGATCTTAATTGCAGTGAGATGGTGATACAGTGATGCAGTGGGCACCTGCAGCTGTACCACCCCATACCAAACACCCTTTGTATCCCAGTTTGGCACACACAGACGCTCGGTGCTGGAGCATTCTCAGATTGTCCCACATAACTGAATGCTAACAAGCCCTCAGTGTGAACAGAAAATAAGATTATTGTTGTTTTCTTTTATACTAAAAAAACCCTATATTTCAGCAGAGAACATGTTGAAGAACAGACTTGAAGCATACACCTTCCTGTTTTGTTTCAACATGACTTTACTTCTCTATAAACTTCCCCAATTGTGACGAAAACCTTAATTGTCTCATCCACAGCACAACCATTTGCACCATTTCTGGTGCAAGGGGGTCATCTGAGGTACCACACAAGCATGCTGGTACCTCAAGTGACCCCTGACGCAACTGCACATATGCAGAGCAATGGTGGTGGCGCACATGCAGTCACTCAGGGCACCATGATCAAAATGGCGGTGCTGTGCCAGGGATCGGACGGACAACCAGATGGAGGTAAGTGCCCAGACATGTTGCAGGTAGTCTACCATGTACTAGTGTTGCCTAGTGTGAATGCTAGTGCACGTTAGTCTGTTCTTCACTTGATGGGAAGGCAAATACAGAAATGCCCCTGAATTAAACCTTAGATGTTATATGTAGCAATTTGGCCAGGGGAAGAGATGCACAAATATGCCTGTAGGCACTTGTGTGCCGCTATCCCTTTTTATTCCATCAATGGTACAATCTTTTAATACATATCTACTTCTACTCTCTGGGCAAGAAATCACAGTACGTCCCCACCCCACCCCACCCCAATTGTGAATGGAAAGATACTCAGTTAAAAAGATAACTGTAGCACTTCCTTATCTAGGAATGAACTTCAGCTGAGTTTGCTTTGGACAGCAGCCAGGTTTCTGGCTAAACAACTTTTTTTATAAATCCAGTCAGAATATGAAAGTTGAACTACAAGATAAAAGAGCAGATCTCAAAGTCAAGAAGCTTATGCCTGAGCTTTGAGTAAGTTCTGCTGAAAATGTGCAGGACTTGTGAAAAGCAATGCTTGAAGGATAACACATAATCCAGCCAGAATTATCTACGCCATTAGCTAAAATAAGTCCTTTGCTCAAAGACTGACTTGGGACCTGTACGCACTTGGCTTTATTCTGGAATATATCCCAGAATAGGGGCCTGCTGTCCACATGCTAGTGCAGGCTACAGCAGGCCCAAGGTGAGGCCTGCTAAAGTCTCTGTTAGCATGCAGACAACAGACACCTATCCTGAGATATATCCCAGCATATGATCAAGTGCAAACAGGCCCTTGGATTCTATCAGAAACTCACTAGAAAGACTATTAGCTTAGTCCCAAAAGATGAACGGACCAGATACTGTTATATTTTCCCAGTTTTGAGCACGTGAAGAGTGCCTTCTCACATCTTTGCAGAACCAGTAGGAAGGCATGTATTTCTGGTAGGATTAATTAGAAATCTGACACCTCCAGTTAAGCACTGTTTACACTCCCAGTTGATAGCAAAGGAAATAAAAACTGTGATATAAATGTAACCAGTGGCAGCTGGTGGACTTCAGGGCTGGGGGTTCATAGGCAAGGTGGGGAAGGGTGGGAGCTGGTGATGTCACTGGGGGTGGGGCTGATGAAGTCACAGGGGTGGGGCTGGTGATGTCACAGGGGTGGAGTCCAGGTCCAGAAAGATACAGAACCAGATAACAGATCCCCTTTAACAGTTAAGGGAGGTGCAGACAAGTGGGAGGTCCTTTCTCTGATAATCCTCAGGCTAGGGAATAGTCTCCCACTGAGGTGTGTCAGGCACCTTCATTGTATATGTTCAGATAACTGGTAAAGAGATACACCTTGGTCTTTGGGTTGAGGGAAGAGAATGCCCTTCCAATGCATGTACTATTACTGTTTTAGCTAATTTATTTTACCTATTTTTATAGTGATTTTATTGGATCCACTTGGGGTCTTCAAGTATAGGGTTGGATAGAAATAAATAAATAAATTTGTCATTTTTCTTCCCCCTCCCAATACAAGGACACATTTTTCCTTGCCTTTTGCCAGGAAAATGTCATAAATCTGGGACTTTCTGTATGCACAGCAGATGAACACATGTACACACGGATTTGATATTGTGCTACCCGTCAAAATCACTGAACTTAGTTTACCAAGTATTTTGTAATTTTAGAAGAGGAGGAAAGCATGTCTCACAAGCAGATGCCTAAATGCCTATCGATTTTTCAAATCCTAGCGCACAGGCATTCCACCACAAACAGCCAATGAACCAAGGCCGCAGGATAAAACACATACTTATAAAAGTATCTGCTAAGAAACTACATTTTCTGAAATAACACCATGATGTAAACTGGGTAGCTAAGCCATATCTGCATGGTAAGACCCAAGAATTTCTTTTCAATGTAATTGGAAACATATACTGGATTGCTAGGTTTGCTTCTACTTGTAGTGTCCACTGACTGGCACTCAACATGAAGCTCTGGTTCCTTTCTACTTGCAGATCCTCATGCTCTATCGGTCTACTCTAGATGGCTTAGAAATGGCCTTAAAGCAGCATAAGATGTGGTGCATAAGCAATAAAATAAAAGAACTGGTAAAAATGGTTTCCTTCAGCCTCAGCCAGCTAGAATTTAGATCAATCTATAAACAGTAAGAGAATCCAAGCAGCAGTTGTGCAGATGCTGGAGCATTAGGCTGAGACTACGGAGATCAGGAGATCTAGTCATCCTAGGTTAATACTACAATCCAGAATTTGTTTTGTCCATCTGACAGACAGGACTTTAGTAACTTCTTTGGTGGCTTTAGCAATTACAAGATCTACCAACAGCTCCAAAATAACTCAAAGAATGCAAACCAAACACAAAAACTGCTGTTTCAAAAGCTAGTGATTTATCTAGAACAGAATGTGGGCTCAAAAGAGCAACCATTTTCTGCACTTATCACCAGTGCTATGAACAACTGGGTCTAAAAAACCCCAGTAAAGCCTCCCAAACTGTGATGAGACAGAGCTACTAATCAAATTTTCTTTATGGATGTAGCAAGAAGTGGTGTTTGTGCACTTGCAGGGGTGAAGTGGTCCAGCAGGAAGGCCCAGCACTGCCGGCTGCTAACTCTGCTGCGAATGCCTCCACTGTGATGGAGGACCATGGTAGGGAACCGAGGGGGGAGGAGGAGAAGGGAGGCAGGGGACCGAGAGGTGTGGGAGGGGAACAGAGAGGCATGGGGGGGGAGGGAGGGTAGGCTAGGCTTAGGGCTGGGGGACACAGGGATTACAGCAGTGGGGGGACTTAACATTCCTCCATCCATAGAGAGCAGTAGAGAAGTAATGGTGGCCAAAAAGCTGCCTGTTACTTTTGGAGGGAGGGAGCAGCTCATGAAATTTAGCACTTCCCTCATTGGCTTGATTGCTGGATGAGGGACGTGCTAAAAAAATCACATCTCCCCTAAGATAGAGCTTAGTTCAAAGCCTTTTCCCATTGGCTGAACTAAGATCTATCTTTTTTTTCCAGGGGGAGGGGTGTTCACCAGCAGTTACAGTCTAAGCCAGGCACTGCCTCTGAATGTAATCAAACTGATTTGACTTTGGGTGTGTTCCTCTTTGGACTATTTTTTTAGTCCCCCAAGACTATTTTTTAATCTGAAATAGAGTCCTTGCAGATTAGTCCAAATATAGACGTTCCCACTCACAAAGAGAAAATCCGAATATAGCCGTTCCCAAGACTTTTAAATCCCCATCCCTACCCAGTGCACTGCCTCTGTTCAAAGCAGCCTTCACTTTAGCTGAAGCCCTGGAGAGCTAGAAGCTGGCACTTAAAAAAAAAAATTAAACCCCAATTTCTAAACTCTCAGATTTCTCTCTTTTTCACACCCTCTCCCTGAGCTCCAGCAGATCAGCAAAGGACTTTTAAAATCCCTTGCCCCCAGTACAAAACCTGCCTTCTGTTAAAAAAAAAAAAGCAGCCTGCCTGTAAAAATCAGCTGAATGGAGGAAACACTGGGGGAGATAGGAAAGCAATGTATCCGATTGTTAGCAACTTTTGGAGTCTCTTGCCTTTGCATCAGGGGAAGGGGGAGAGGGGAGAGGAATCAGCTTGCCTTGAAACAAATGTATCATTAGCAGCTCTTGGGATTTGCCTCTTTTACAAACCAAGGCTTTTCAGCAATGGAGGGGAGAGACCGGCTTCCCTTGAAACAAATGTATTTGATTGTTAGCAGCTCTCTTCCTCTCTCTCTACTCACCCATCTCAGGGGTCTGCAAGAATGCATGTGCAAACGAGCAGATTGGGGGAGAGGGTGGCTTGAATTGTGGTTCTGCTTAAAACTTTTAGAACATTTTGGTGTATTCCTCCTGTTGTATAGCTTTTTCTTTTAGCATTGTGGGCATTACGGGAATGGTGAGCTGTGAAACCCCTCCTACATGTGGCTGGGATTAGCCAGGAGGTTACAGCTCCACCTCAAATAGCCCGAGAGCACTCCCATATAGGAGGAAAAAAAGTGGGCTTGACTACTAAACTGTCAGAAAAGTCCTGTTTCACCAGGGTCCGCCCCCCCCCCCCGGATTTCTGCAGAATAGTGCTCAGAAAATCCGGAGACAAGAAGTGGAATGGGATTACTTGCCTATGTAATGGAAACTTTGGGTGCTGAGTTCGAACTCAGTCCAGATTTTAGTGCCTATGGGAACGCACCCTTTGTGTGTCTAAATGTCCTGTAAAGAAACAGCTTCTTCCAGATGATAAAGCAAGTTCACCTAAGGGCAGCTAATTGCTGTGATCTCTCCAAGGAATGTTTTTTAATATCTGCAGCAAATTGAAATATGGATTATGTGACTATAATTAGAGCATCCCATTCTTGATGAAAATTACTTCAACATATTAAAACTTCAATAAAGTTCAGCTTTGCAAGCATCTGGGTTCCTTGCATGGTACTATAGGGATGTGAAAATTATTTTAGAAAGCTTACATACAATTTTTAAAAAGTTAAATGTGTTTTAAAATTGTACATAAAAACTTCAAAAGACATGGGTATGAAAATTCCATTGCTGTCAATAGCATTTATGCATGGATGAACTTGTCAAATTTACTGTGTCTCCTCCAAATACATTATGATTACATCATCTGTCCTCCAGAACATCTTTTTCTACATCAAAATTAATAAATAAGGATCTTTATATATTCTGTACACTAGTTTATTTCCATGGAGAGGAAACAGTACCTTCATGAAAATAAGTAGGGGAATCTCCCTCCACACTGGATGTGCGTACAGGCATTTGTGACAAATTGTTCAATATGCAGTCATGGTAAGAGAACTGGGACCTTAAAACTTTGAATTGCCTGCAAGCTGTGCATTTGAAGAAAAAAAAACTTGAGTAAGAAGATAATCTATACTTTGTTATGGCACCTACATGTTAAATGGGTGAAGCCCCTGAAGGACATTTGCATTTTCAGCATCAGCAACAACATTAGCAGATGGCCGAGTGGGAAGAAATGAATCTAATCCATATTTTGCCTCCACAACATGTTAATGTCATCCAGCACTGATTCCGCTGTACCCCTTTGAATCTCTTCCTGTTTGTCCTTTTCCTCTTCCAAAAGCTGTATCTTGGCTGGGAAGGCTTGAAAATTGTTTTAGTTACTCTGAATATTTTGGCACAGTGGCTCTTGCCTTCTGACAAGCGATAACAAGATGGCATTCTGAGGCTTGAGGAAAGTGCAGGGAAGGCACATGAGAATAAAAATGACCAAGAGTTAACAGGGAGTGCGAGGGTGCCATTTGGAGCTGGGAGAAGAATATCTCAAAGGCAGGTTGAGTAAAACTAAGTGATGACCTTGAAGGAAGATGCATAAAGGAAAGCATCAGGCTGTCTGCACTCTTTTGAGATGGCATGTGCAAATGTGTTTCAGGTGTTTTGATTCAACAGAACAGCAAAAGGATATTTGGAAATCAATGCCATTCACTTTAGTGAAGGACAGACTCACTCAGCCTGCAAATGAATACCTCACAAGGCAAAACATTGGCAGTGTTTGCACCATCATGATCTTGTGGTGCAGTAAATGAGTCTAAAAGTTGTAGTGAATGCACTGGCTGAATGTGGTGTCTGCAGAACCCCATATTCAGCCCGGGCACATTCATTCATAAGCTTTCATTAGAGCACTGTGAAGATATAGAGGGAGCAAGCTCTCCAGTGCTCCATCTCCATCCCCACCCATGCAACCTACCTCAATGTTGCAATATCACTGCCCCCTTTTTTTTTGGATGCCATGACAATGTAGCTATGCACCTACTTCTTCTGCAATCCTGCAAATATGGTTTACCATTGAGACTACCGGCCCCATAATTTCAAAGGGAGAGAAGTGGAGAAAGAGAGAAAGAAACAGAGAAGTCTACAGGAACATCTCCAGCATCACAGTGCTGACCTCAAGGGATACCACAGTGGCTATGGTGTGCATGGACAATTGTGGAAAAGGGACGGTGAGGTGGCAACTGTGGTTCTAGACCCTCCCCTCTCTTCATGAAGTCCTGGTCCTCCTGCATCTCCCCACCACCTTCCCTGGCCATGTTTGTACATGCCAGTTGAGAAGCAGAGGCACTTCTCTGGTGGCATGGAAAGGTATCCCAAGGGCCTCTGATAAAGAAGACCAAATATTTCCATCATGACAAATGATGTGGGTGCAGCATGTCAAGGTACAATTTGACTTGCCTTCAAAAATCAGTCCCCCATAGACTCAGACACAGAGGCATGAGTCGCTGGTCCCCCCAGTAGTCACAATTAATCCTGACTACTGGTTATCCCAATCAGGATCACACTCCGTGTAAAGCAGATGGCACATTGCAGCAGGGTGTGTATGGCCACCTAGATCTGCTTCAACTTGCAGATCGGTGTAGCCTACCATCTTTGTATGGGAGTGCTTAATCCTTATTAAGGGTCCATGCAGAAATGGCCAATCTTTTTTGAACAACATACAGTATTTTACTGAAGATAGTTATCAGGCACAGGAAAAAGAAGCCCTCATAAGACTTTAGTAGGTGCTCCAAAATTTTAGCCAGCCAAAGGAAATGGGGGATGGAGGCTTATCACCTTGACAGCAGCCATCCCTGGTGGATGAAAATGAAGTCAATAGTGATATGTCACTGCCATCCCATCTTTCGGGGTGTGCGGGGAAAAAGGGGGCCCCAGCCCTGCTGAAAACCAAACCCTACACTGAGCAATGGAGCCTCCCTGCTTTGAACTAAGTGTTCGTAGGACTGGAGACCAACACAACACCAAAACACCAAAGCAATAACTGGGGGCTCTGCTTGACTTATTATAATGCTAGATATTCTTGATTTGTATATTTAAATTATTGGACTGATTGGGTATTTATGTGTCTAGGGATGAGATGATGATGATGATGATGATGATGACGATGATGATGATGATGATGATGATTTAAATAAATAGTCAAATTTATTTCAGTCTAAAGACTCAAAAGATAATACATAAAAACAGATAAAATGATTTACAATGAGAAACAATAAAAACAAATATATATGATCAAGAATAATTTTTCAATAAATCATAGCATCTCTAGTCAAGGTCGCTTGATTGCAGGGTTGGATGATTTATGATAGTACTAATTGTTTAAAACTACCTGAATGAGGTATGATAACTACATTAAATTAGAACAAAATTCAGTAGATACTATACCTAAAGTTCTACTTGAAAATGCCTCTTTTCATATACTTTTGTAATTTTGATAGTTTAGGTCTTTTTCTGTTTTTGTATTTGTGATTCTGTTGAATAAAATTTATTTTTAAAAAGTGCCAAAGCAATTTGGTCCTAAAAATGTTGGAATAAATAGGTCAGTTAATTGATGCTTTGAGATAAAACTTCTACAAGCTTCTTTATTTTGTCTTGACCTAAATAGAGTGAAAATTACTGTGACTCTGAAATTGCAAAGTGTGATCTCTAAAACAGGCGAGGGGGCAAAAGCAGGAGGGATTTGATGCTAATAGAAAAGCTTAGGAAATGGGATTTTAAAAAGAACAAAAAAGAGAAGGAAAAAAAGGGAGAGCTGGCAAAACATTACTGCTGAGACACCTGTAAATTATCATGTTAATATATGAAATGTCAACTGCTGTAGATTTACTCACCAAATAAGTCTAAAAAAATTGATACATTTTTTGTATTACAGTTCAGTGTTAATTCACTTTAGTCCTACAAACTGGAATACTGTTTATAGTACAACCAAGAAGATAGGAACTTGGGATTATTTAGGATTCCAGTTCCACTTGAACCTCCTACAGGTAATGAACCCTAATATGAAGCACCATTCATTTTTAACAGAACAAACTTCTTAGAACGATGGAATGGATACTGCATGGTCATCCAAATGTTACCAACCAAGACCTTCCATTATTTTTTCCCATTGGTGTATTCCCATGACATTTGAGAGATTATATGTTAAAGCATTTTTGCTTCACCATGTTCCCAATCGTCAGATTAAAATGACCCTTATTGAATATATGCACCAATGGTTTTCCTTACAGTTAATTGTTTAGTCTTATAAGAAACACTTCTTAATGCCCAAATGTGTCATATCAAAATGTTATTGGGGAGATATCTTCCACACTCCGTGTGTGAAAGAAATCTTTCCATAAACCTGTTCTCAACAGAAGATGAAGCTTCTTTGGAGGTAGGGATGCTGAAGTCTTCATATGACCACCCAGGTTTGATGCTGTGAATGTATTTTTTGGCAGTCAACCACAAGAGGACTTCAGGGGAGCTTGCAGCAACTTCTGGAGACTTGTCTCAGCTTCCCAATGTGGACACACTTCCCCAATGAGATCATTAAGAGGTAAGTGTGAACAGGCCCATTTTTCTTCAGGATTATTTCCCATTTCACTTCCCTAGCTCTTGTAAGTTGCTTTCCTACTCTACAAACTTCATTTTCTCTCAGTGAGCCTTTTCACACTCATCTCACTAGTAAAGCACGGGAGAGCTCCCAGACAGTCCATCTGCATATTATAGAGCCATTTCCTCACTACAAATGACTCCATGTGTACAGGTAGGTGAGCACGTGACCAGTGACACAGGCATGATGGCACACTGCATCGACAAGTCAGCCCAACAACAATTATGCAGGTGCACTATTGCTAGAGCTCCCATTCACTCTTAGCTGCGACTTAGTAAACCACAGGCTATTTTAGGAATGCATTAGGTGTCTGAGGTGTCTGCAGGTGCAGACACCAAAAGCATTGTAGCACTTTGTCTCCCAGTGATGGGGGGCAAAGTGTGAATTTACCTGAGGCATTCTTGCTACAAAGCTTGCTACAGAATTACTGGAGTTTTGTCCTTGTGCCTTCTTCTCCTTCTCCTTCTTCTTGCTCGCCAATGGTATTGTGTGGAGAAAGCATTCACAGCTCCTGACACTAGAACAAATTAGATGGCCAACGGTTCCCAAAGTCCCGCACATTCTCCAGTTTTATCTCTTCTAATTGCTTTAGGTCCCACTTTTATGTGTATTTGATATTAAGTAATGCTATTTTACTGGTCTCCTCTGAAGCTGAAAGGAAGCTGTAAGGATTTATACCGTATTTTTATTCCCCTGACCTCAGTACAGAGCTGAACTCTCCTAGTGCATGCTCTGCTATTTCTTCCTAGAACAGAATGAGGAGCATTGCTGTTTTCAACAACAAGGTTTCTTAAATCTGATCTCTTGCTCTTCCAAGCTCAGTTGTTCATTATGACACTGAAAAATAACATAAAACTCTTGTGTACTCATGAACATATGATAACATAATACTCCTTTCTCCTTGAAGTGTTGGTTGTTTGCCAAATACAGCGGTTCATTTGGAACATTCTTCAGATTTCCCCCTCCCGCTGTCTGCAAGGCCATCTTGTTTTTCTCAGTTTTCCAGCCCTTTCTGCACTGGAAGAGGGACCTGTGATCCACTGCCGGGGCCTTACTGCAGTCTGTATTAGTGTGCAGATATTCTTATTCTGCAATTCAGTCCAGCATAAGAGGGTTGATTCCCACTTTGGCCCATAGTTCACAATAGGTGTACATCTGGGCAGGCACATCTGCACTTGCAGGAGGCACTTACAGCCTACAAGCACCCTCTGCCTTCCCAGATGTTCACCTATCGGGAACTACCTGTAGTGCATGACATTGTGCACCACAAGCTCACCAACCCTCACCCCATGCTACCAGAACTTACCTACAAGCATCCAGCTGGCAAATATTTGCACCTCTGCCGACTGGAGCAATCATCAGAGCTGCCATGCAAGTGCACTGGCAGCTCTGACGACCCCCTGGCGTGACTGCGACTGCACAGAGCATCACCATCATCGTAGAAACAATGCTGATGCAGGTGCACTTGTGGAGGGCGCCACACTCAAAATGGGGGCGTCCAGAAGAGGAGCAGCCCAGTGATCAAACACAGGTGAGTGATCAATCATGTGGGGGGTGGCAAGTGTGAGTGATAGTCAAGGTTAGTTTATTGCACAACTTTCCCGTCCACGGGACGGGAAGCGTGAAATCGCCCAGGGTCTTGAACTAGGGAAACCACAAGAAGAATTGATCATAGGTTAAAAGTGCATGTAAGGACACCTCCTCTCCCTTCTGTTCCTTATTCATGTCAACATTCTCTTCTCTAGCATCAGCTTCCTGCTGCAGTGCTGGGAACTGAAACTCAGAGCCATAGGGGTTAGCCATATGGTCCAGAATCAAGGAGAGCAGAGAATAAAGGATACAGGTGGAAGACAACTGCGGTTTAGCCCCCCAACCTGTGGATGCCCCAATGTTGTCTAATATTCTGCAAAAAAAAAAAAAAAAAGACAAGAGCCAGTCTCTGATTTCTGTTTCAACAAAGATGTCATCAGGATTTGGCTGGGCTTGTGGAACAAGCTAAGCTGCAGAACAGGTGAAATAAAAAACAAATTTGTTAATCAGGCAAGGCAAACAGGTATGGAAATCAGAGCAACATTGTTGGAGAAGGAGCTGTGAAAAGCAGACAGAAGCCAACTATAAATATAACATGTGTGCACAGCCAGCTCCTGAAATACATTGTCACTTAAGTCATTCACTGTCCTTATGAATAAAAATTAAACTATACATGTGAAAGATCTTATTGGAAATCAACCTACTGAATGCCTCCAAAGGTGTAGCAAGGCAATATAAATGTCCATGGTTGGCAGGTCCTCCTTATGAATTTCTTGTGTTCTTATTGGATATTACTTCTTGAAGGCAGCAGGAGGTGGCCTCTGCCTCCCCCCCCCCAAGTGGGGACATGTTATCATTTGCGTTATACCGAGAAGAAGAAGAAGAACATAAGTACATAAGTGAAGCTCTGTTGGATCAGGCCACAGCCCATCTAGTCCAGCATCCCATCACACACGGTGGCCCACCAAATGCTCATGGGCATCTCAAGCAGAGACAAGGACAAACCTTTTCCTGCTCTTGAATCCCAGCAAATGGCCTTAGAAGCGCCCTGCTTCCCCCCCACCCAGCCTGAAAGATGTACCTAGGCATTCATTCTAGTATCCATTGATACATCTGGTCATCCATAAATTTGTCTGACCCTACCTTAAAGCCATCTAGGTTGGTAGCTGTTACCACCTCTTCCGGCAGCAAATTCCATAAACTGATGACCCTCTCGGTGAAGAAATACTTCTCCTTGTCAGATCTGACTCTCCTACCCATCAGCTTCATAGAGCTCTTGGCAATTTCTTTCAGTTTTTACTACCCTAAATAATTTAGTATAATCAGCAAACTTTGCTATTTTACTATGTACCCCTTCTTCTAGATCATTGATGAATAATTTAAAAATCATTGGTCCCAACACTGAACTTTGTGGGACCCCACTTTTTACCTCTTTCCACCCTGAGAATTTGCCATTTATTACTACTCTCTGCTTCCTACCCTTAAGCCAGTCACAAATCCAGTACAGAACCTGTCCTTTTATTCCATGAATTTACTCAGTAGCTTTTGATGTGGGAATTTGTCAAATGCCTTTTGAAAGTCCTGATAGACAATGTCTACTGGTTCGCCTTTATCCAAGAAGAAGAAGATGATGATGAAGAAGAAGAGTTGGCTTTTCTACTCTGCTTTTCTTACCCATTTAAGGGGACTCAAAGCGGCTGACAAACTTTTCTATTCTTCTCCCCACAACAGAACACCCTGCGAAGCAAATGTCCCCCAGGAGACCAGTGAGTCCCCTTGAGTGGTAGTGGTGGCAGTAGAGCTTCTGCTGCAAGAGAAGATGTCTGAAGAGGCCAAACAGCTCTGCCACCAAAGTACTATAACTGGCCTTATGGCAGCACAACAGAAGAAGAGCATGCTTTCAGCACAGAAGGCATGCTCTACTCCAGGGCTTCCCAAACTGTGGGTCGGGACCCACCTCTAGGAAATTTAACTGTATTTGAAATAACTTTTTTGATGTAATTATTTAATTACGTAATAAAAAAATGTATTAAAACTTTGTTATTTGAAAAGTCCTTTATTCATATTGGTAACGGTTAAATTTCCTAGAGGTGGGTCCCGAGTTGGTAAACTTATATTAGATGGGTCGTAGCCCAGCCAACTTTGGGAACCACTGTTCTACTCTGCATTGCCTGACAACTGGGGCTTAAATTTGCCACTGCCAAAATGCTCCATAACACAATCTATTCCTTAGTGGCATAACACATGCTTGCACAGAGAATGTTCCACAGGACTGCAAAACATGAATAAGTAAAGATTTATGTCTGAGACTATGGAGTGCCATTTTCTAGGCATGGCTGCATTAGCCTAAAACATTGTCAGGTCTATGGAGGAAGGGTTTGCAAAAGCTCAGCAGGCAGTGATTGGTATATGTGTGGATCCTTTTAGAAAGGTCCATCAGGTACCCAAGTCTTCATGGGATGTGAGTATATTGTGTGTGTGTGCTGTAAAATAAAACTGGAAGCCCTCAGAATTTGGTATAGCCTTCAGCATAAAAAGGGATTGTGAATGGATCTGATCCGTTGACAATCCTAGTGAGGGCTCTACCAGTTGTTACTTCTTGGAAAGTAGAACATTCAAAAGGGCATTGCTCGTCTGTAAGGGAAGTGGAGTTTGCTAGTGGCCAAAACTTACAAAGACATAATCACACAGCCACTTGCAATCATAGGGCCTTTTTGCACTGACCTCGGTTAATCCATATTGTATTAGCTTGATCTGGATCAGCCACAGGCAGAGGCATCTACATTGACTTGGCTTTGGAACAGCAAACATGTGCTAACAAACACTAGCATGGATGAAGGCCACATTTATCTGGTCTACCACTAACCTGGATTAGTGAGTTCTTAGCAGTTTTTATCCAGAGGCATTTCTGCACTTACTTTTCTGTCAGTTGGATTGAAAATTGCAGATTAATGTTTACTAGTGCTCACACTTGCGACCACTAGTACATGATAGCCTAGCCCCTGTGTGACTGGAGACTTACCTAGGTCTGGTTGTGTGTCAGATCCTCTGCACTGTGCCACCATTTTGGTGGTGGTGCCCTGTGCGACTGCACATGCACCAGCACTATGATGATGTTATTATTATTATTATGTTTATTTCTAAAGCGCTGTACATGTTAATGCTCTGTGCACATGCAGTCGCATCCGACAGAAGCTCAGTTGACCCCATGCACTGGAAAAGGTGTAGATGGTTGCTGCTGAACACTCCCAGGTAAGTTCCCGGTCATGATTAGTTAAGGTTAGTTAGTTTGTGGTGTACTATTTGTAGGCTGTAAATGCCTCCTGCAAGCGCAGATGCACCTGCCCAAATGTTAACTAAATATCAATTAAGAGGCTAAGTGCCATTCTACTCCTGTGCAGACTATGTGTTCGGAACACTTTGATTTGGATTAACAAGGAAGTGTAGAAAGGTACTTATGCTTGTTGGGGCTTCCTTTGCATCTGCAGCCCTCTAGAAGATAATGGATCCTTTAGAGCAGCGGTTCTCAACCTTCCTAATGCCGCGACCCCTTAATGGAGTTCCTCATGTTGTGGAGACCCTCCAACCACGGGGGTGGAGCAGCTGGGAGGTGGGAGGGAAGGGAGACTCGTCACGACCCCTCTGAAAGGGCAGTTCGACCCCCAAAGGGGTCCCGACCCCCAGGTTGAGAACTACTGCTCTAGAGGGCTACATAACCCAGGGAAAGACTCAACAGACCCAAATTATGTGCTGCTTTGTGATGATTGTATGCTGCTTCACTCAGCCCTGCCCCTTGGTTCCAAAAAGGTGTGTGTGGGGGGGGGGCAATGACAGTGGAAGAGCAGAGCCAGCTAAAGTCAATGTTCACCTTATTCCTAAGGGGAATTTGCCAGGTGTTCTGACTAACAAACTCTGGTCTTCTCGTAGTGGGCAATGAATGTTTCATACCATATTCAAAATGGTGTTCTGCACATCCCATTCAGAAAACACGGCAGTGGAAATAGAAGCTTCCAGTGAATTTGGCTGACGGTAAGCTGATCAGAATGTGTGGTTGAGAAAGGCATAATACAGTGTGAGTACAGACCCAACTGCTGCAAAGAAGCCTTCAGAATTCCTCACTTTCATTCTTCTTATACTTGAGCTCTATCTTGAACTCCAATGATGTGATGCTGAGGTGGAAGATCCTGACATAACAATGAAAGTGAACATTCAGTTTGGTCTTGTGCTATAGCCTTAATAAAGTGGTGGAAGGCAAGGCAAGGTGCAGAGACATAGAAGCCAAGTAAAAACTGTGGAAAAAGCTGCTGGAGACACCTAGGTGGATAAAAAAAAGTGAGTAAACACAATGAGATTTATAGCCAGGCTGTGTGCGCAAATCTTCTGTTGATAGAAATTCCAGTTATTACGACTCTGTTAACTCCAGTTGTACCTCACTGAAAGAAGTTGTGGCAAAGCTGCTCAGTGTTTTGGCTGATATGCTTCCCTCATTGTTTAGATATGTTTCTGCAGTGAAGTTTTTTAGTTTCTTATCTACTTCCTGCTGTCAAATGTCTCTATTCTGCATGTACTAAAGTTATCTTAAACAACAACATGTGTTAATCTAATCCCTTCCTATCAGTGACCCAAAAGATTGTATTCTCACTGACTACATTCTAGGAACAGGTTAGTGAAGTTCACCTAAAATCCAGGGTAAAGCAATGCCTGAAGAGCATGTGCTGGCCCTCAAGCATCCTAGAGGGGCACTGCTTGCCTGGAGGCACTTCTAGAGTGCATGTGCTCCATCTATCAGGTGTCCACTGGGCATTCCCTGGGCATATTTCTACCTGAGAATTCTACCTGAGCGTCTGCTTGGTGCAAATAGAATAGGTGCATGGTCTATGAAATATTGTTGAACTATAGTTAATATAGCCTCCATAACAACCACGGGGCTGTCTCAGCATGTGATGGGCCCAATACATGTTGCAGAACATACACTTGACCTGTTCTTTGCTACCGAGCCCAATTCAAGGTGTTGATGCTAACATATAAAGTCCTAGGCCCTTTCTGCATGGACTCTCAATCTGAATTAGAGGTCTGCGTAGTCTACAGGGGCCTCCCATCTATCTGGATCAAGAAAACCTCATCTCCCACTGCTTTGATTCTGTCTGAATTAGATGGCATCTGATTTGGATCGGGGAGTCTAAATCTGAATCTCTGGTAGTTCCATTTAATCAGACGTACAAAGACTTTGTTCCAAAATATGGGAGCTGTGCAGATGTTATGCCTCTATGGCCGCATCCCCACGACGTCGTTATCTCGAATTCAAAACGTTTTGATTTCGGGCCGTGCACACGTCACTTCGGCTTAATTCGGTATTTCCGTGATAAACCACGTTATCCCAATTTGAAATAAATCCTGATCTCAACAGGTCTCAGTCCGGAACATGCCCTTGACACGTGTTTAATTTTTTACTGTGTGGACAGTATCGTTCCGGGATGAGATTCCGTTTTAAGGCTGTCCTGCCCCCCCAATCGCACTGTAACCAATGGCTGAACGTATTAGAAGCACGTCATGTTTAGGGTTTCCTTCATTGAAAAAATCCACCCTCAAACACCCACTATAAACCTCCAGTCCTTAAAGCTGAAACACTGTATCAATATGTAAGCACTTCACACCTTAAAAACAATGTTGCAGTTTTGCGCAATTTCAGGTCTTTGAAGGTTTGGAACAGTCGCTTTCAGCCCCCTTAAGGGTGAGAAGGCTTGTCAGCCACTTAGTCCCCTGAAGGGTGAGAACAGAATGTCAACCGCTTTGAGCCCCCTCTAGGCTACTTTGCCTCTGCCTGTGGTCACACCTAAGGTTTAATCCAGTTTCAGTTCACTTTCAGAGTGAGAGAATACACCAGCAAACTGACAAGCTGGTTTTCTTTCAGGGTTAATAACTCAGAAAATCCACCTTTAGACTAGATAATGTGGAAAGAAAACTACTGGTCACTTTGCTGATGTGTTCTCTCACTCTGAAGGTGGAGTGAAGCTAGATTAAACCTTAGGTGTGACCACAAGCCAAGGTTTTAATTTAGCTTCGGTCCCTGTGAGGTGGGGGGGCGGAGTTCCCTCCCGGCCACGGGGGGAAGAGCAAGCGAGGAGCCCCCTTCGCCCTCTTGTCCACCCCTTGGCTCTCCTCCTCTGCGGGGCAAAGTGGCGGCAAAGCGGGGGGAAAGCGGCGGCGGAGCCCCAGGGAGAAGCTGCTAGCGCCGCAGCGCCGCAGCGCCTGGATGGATGGATGGATGGATGGATGGATGGATGGATGGATGGATGGATGGATGGATGGATGGATGGATGGATGGATGGATGGATGGATGCCACCGCTGCCGCCTCCGGCTGCTCTTCCCTCGGCGCGAGGCTGGAAGGAAGGAAGGAAGGAAGGAAGGAAGGAAGGAAGGAAGGAAGGAAGGAAGGAAGGAAGGAAGGAAGGATGCACTTGCTGAAGTTCCATGCTTTGCACAACTGTTAAAAAAAGATAGGAACCTTGACTTGGATTTCTATACCTCTTTATAATAATGCTACCCCATACCAAACCTCCCAGAAGGAGAAGGAGAAGGAATTGGCATTTCTCACCCATTTAAGGTGACTCAAAGAGGCTGACAAAGCTTCCATTCTTCACCCCACAACAGATGCCCTGTAAGAGCTGTGACTAGCCCAAGGCCACTGAGCTGGCTTCATGGAGGAGGAGGAAGAAGAGTTGGCTTTTTTACCCCACTTTTCTCACCCATTTAAGGAGGCTCAAAGCTGCTGACAAACCTTCTGTTCTCCTCCCCACACCCTGTGAGAGCTCAGAAGAGAGCCATGACTAGCCCACAGTCACCCAGCTGGGTTCATGGAGGAGGGTGGAATCAAACCTGATATTCCCAGATAAGAGCCTGGCTCGCTAACCACTAGACTAAACAACACTTCTGCTTGACTAAATGGCCAAGCACCAGAGCATGAGAGTGTTTTAAAGATCTCATGTGGGCAGCATTTTCATACAGTTAAAAAAAGAAGTGTCTTTTTTTGCCTTCTGCCCCAGATTGGGCATCCTTTGTTTGGGGGTGGCAGTGCCATGCAAGCCCAGGAGGAGTGGGTGGTGATGCAATGGGAGGCCAGGGGCAGCCTGCTTCAGGATGGGAAGTGGAATCTAATCTGGAATTCCCAGATAAGATTCCAGTTGCCAGGATATTAGGGCAAAGCGGACCATGGATAGGTGACCACTAGGAAATCCAATAGGGCAGGATCAATCATGTCCCAAAATCCTGCACCGCACTACCAGGCCTGGCCATGGGTCAATAAAGTTCTGTGCATGGGGAAAGTTCTGATCTCTGTTACTTTCAGAATGAGAGAATATGTGGTCACACCTAAGGTTTAATCCACTTTCAGTCCACTTTCAGAGTGAGAGAATATATCAGCAAAGTGGCAAGCTGTTTTCTTTTAGGGTAAAATTCACCTCTGGGAGAGATAATGTGGAAAGAAAATTACTGGTCACTTTGTTCATGTTTTCTCGCTCTGAGGGTGGACTAAAGAAACAGCTTTTTCCTCCCCACGTTCAGGCTAAGTTATGGCTTTAATATGTTTAATATGAACACATTAAAACCAATGTGTTGTGACCCGCACTGAGAGCCTTGTGTATAGAGTGGGATAAAAATATGAATGAATGACACCCCACCACAGCCACCCTATGCCTCTTTAATGTTTAAAGCCCCGGTCCTTTGATACAGAGCTGTATTGAAATTGCGGAAATTTGCAACATTGATAATCAGGAGTGTACCATATACACCGGCTTCGGGAGGGCGGGAGACGTGAGATGCTCATGCAATGTCTCCCACCCCCCAGATACCCCCCCTTCCTCTCTCTCTTTGGGAAAGGGGGGGCTTCTTAGGAACCCCTCCCTCTCTCCTCTCTCTTTTTGGGAAAGGGGGGCTTCTCAGATACCCCTCCTTCCTTCCTTCCTCCCTCTCTCTTTTTGGGAAAGGGGGGCTTCTCTCACTTTAGAATCCCGTCTGTGCAAGGACGACACCCCCCCTTTGCTAGTCCCCCCCAAGACTCTTTTCCTTGGTGCCTTAGCAATGCCTCCCTTCCCCTCCCCACCCCCACCCAGCTGCTGCTGCCCCCTCTCCCCCCATCCTCATCTTCCTCATGCCGCAGCGCCTGGATGGATGGATGGATGGATGGATGGATGGATGGATGGATGGATGGATGGATGGATGGATGGATGGATGGATGGGTGGGTGGGTGGGTGGATGGATGGATGGATGCTGCTGCTGCTGCTGCTGCTGCTGCTGGGAAGGGGGAGGGTGGATTGGGCAGGGAATTCCCGGCGGAGCATGACGCAAAGAGAAGGGAGGGTGGGATCCTGGCAGGGAAAACCAATCACAGGAGAGAGTGTGGGCAATGGGCAGGAGGACAATGCTGCCATGTGGACTCCGAGTATTGATCCCGCGTTAAGGCTGCCATCGGAACCGGATCAACTTGCAAGTCGTCTGGACAGCTTTGTTCCGTTTCTTTTATTTCGAATTCTTTAAACTGAAATAACACATGCCATGAAGACGCGCCCAAAGTTTCAGGACTATGGGAGACGGGTGCTTTTCAGTGGCATGTCTTAGTGCACTGCTGAAAAGCACCCACACCAGGGCTTAAAGTTACAAATTTATGTTCTTAGCATTCAGGGCCACAGTGTGAGTAAATGTGGACCAGTGCCATTAGTGCAAATGATTCTGATCCCACCCACGTGTCCCTGGAGTCCAGATCAGTAGGTTCAGTTATTCTAGATCCACTGATCCAGACAAGTGCAGAAAGGGGCCTGAAGGAGGGCCTTTGCTCATAGAAGCCTGCCTTAGTATTGAGATCTGAAGGAGAAGGCCTTTTGGGACAGGGACATGCAGGAGTTCCATGGTAGATCCCAGACTTTGGAACATCTTCACTCTGGTGGTTCACCAGGCATCCACATTGTATGGTTTTCAAGTGCTTGGTTAAAACATATATCTTCACCAGGCCTTTGATCTTTAACTTCTGAGTGTGTTCCTGCCAGGGAGGGAAGGAGGAAACAAGGGATATATTTTAAATGTGTGTTATATATTTTACTTTTTATTGTTGGGACCTTTGAGTTAAGAGTGGGATATAAATAAATAGAAACAAGCACTCTTTTTTGCCCTTAGTCACCCCTGAAACAACAGACTAGAGGTCTTCATCAGCCCTAGATAGATTTGTAAGGAAAGATTCCTGCCCATATTTTTGGTGCTGAGCATCCTGCCCATCCCCTGACAGATCTCTGCTTCTGCTGCAAAACATACAGAGGGAATAGTGTTAGGCATGACAGAGAAAAACAACTGATAAGGATGCCGAAACACAACCCCACACCTGAGCAGGTAACCACTTCCATAGAACTTTATTCCATAAGTGAATTTCCAGCTTCCAACCAAATGGCACTTTTCTTCTATCTTTCGTTCCATCTTCTTTATTCCTGCTGATTCTTCTGTTTCTTCAGGAATAAGATCAGACAGATTTCACCTGCTTTTCTGTGATCTTTCTTAATAGTTTCCTGTGATGGAGAATTACACTTAGCAATGGAAGTACTGTCTGTGCACCAAAAGCAACCTTCCATTTGCTCCAATACGTACAAAGATTACAGGAACAAATAAAAAACACACCCATGGGACTAAACAATAGTAAGAAAATATCAGAGAGAAAAAAAATGAACCATTCTGTTACACAGTCTTTGAAAGTGGTATAACACCATGGCCCCATTCTGAAATAGGATTTAGTCAGGCTTGAAGTCAGCTCAAGTTTCCCCGTCCCGACAGTTTGCAAGGGATCTCCTGTTTCTGGGGATTAAAGGTCCCAAAACACAGAGAATTCCTATTCACATTAAAAGAGGTCTCATTACTGGATTTAGAAACAATCTTCACTATTTAGCAATGGGAATGCAAGTGGGTTTTTTGGGGAGGGAACCATGCTTGAGGGGCCAATCGAATGATAAACTGTGATTTCCTGTGTCCTAGTCCCCCCTATTCCTCGGCTCTCTGCCATTACATGCTGTCACAATTCAGTGCAATTGTCGGCTCTTGTGTAAAAGCCTGAATGCCTGTTTCCCTCCCTCTTTCCTTCCCTCCTCCCTGCCATTCTGCACAGCTTTGGTACATCGATCTAGCATAAAACACCAAAAAGGAAAGTGATCTTTTAAATCTTTTACCGTCTTGTTAACGTGAGAAGCTGGGGAGGAGAAGTGGTGAACAAAAACTGTTTCTCCATGATCTGAATCAGGAACAGGCTTATACAGGGGGTGAGGTTTGAATTGCCCACCCCATTGAAGTCAGGGTATGATGGAGGAGAGGAGGGAAGGGGTTTCTCCCCTGTGAATCCATATTATAAGGTAACACTGGGATTGAAAAAAACAGATCTCACTGATTTTAAAAAGCCTGGTTTAAATCTGGATTAATTTGCCCAGTGGGAACCTGACCCATGAGGAGGAGGACAGTGAGGACAACAACCTAAGCCCTTTCTGCACTGGACTTTATTCTGGATTATATTTCTGGGGCCTTTCAGAGTCTTCACCAGCATGTGGATGGCAGATCCCTGGGATAACAGTGCAGAAAGGGCTCTAGTCTACTGATGTTGATATCAGAGAAACTATGGGAAGATCTACAGGAAGATCTACATGACCTAAAAGCAGCACCATGGGGAGGCTGAAGAAGCATGGGGGATTCCATGTCCCGGTACCCATTCAGCCTCCATTCCACTATAGTGAGGCAAAAAGCAAGACTCTAGGGTTGCATTCACAACTATGTTTTAATCCAGTGTCAGTTCACTTTCAGAGTGAGAGAACATATCAGCAGAGTGTCAAACTGTTTTCTTTCAGCATTATCTAACTTAGAAAAATCTACCTTTAACTTCGATAAAGTCGAAAGAAAATTGCCACTTTGCTGCTGTGCTCTCTCACTCTGAAAGGGGACTGGAACTGGATTGAAACTTAGGTGTACACACTGCCTAGGACCTACATTTTGCATGCTCTGTTCAGGCCTATTTTGGAAGATGCAGAAAATAGCTGATTTCCTGGGTCAGTCCCTGTGTCCATAACAGAGATGGGCAGAAACATTGTAGAAGGGGAACAACAGTTTCTGAACTTCAGGGTTAGTGAGACTGGGTCCTAGGGGGAATGTAAGAACAGCATTCCAGCTCTTCAGCCAACAGAATCTGTTGGTTGCGTGAATCTTGCCGGTTTCCCTCCTCCTCCTCTTACCTCATTTTAACAGCAGATGTCTAACCACAAACAATGTTATTTAGCTAGGATGTACATAGATTAATGACTTTTTAGATGAAAGTTACTTTGGCCTTGGTTCTATTAGCAAGAAAAAAAAAACCTTTGGCCTTGTATCTAATAACAAAACAAAACAAAAAAAGAACTGGAAGACAGTATGCTTAGTTTCATCTGTCATGGGCTGATTCTTCACTTACCTTCCTTATTCCAAGCCTGGGCCATCTCATGTTGGGACGCATAGTGGCAGGAGCAGGATAGGACCCTCTGCATTTTGGACAGCCCATCCTGTTGCAGCCCTGACCACGGACTGTGAAGGCTGAGCCCAGCCCTCAGACCTCCTGCAAAGCTTTCAAAAGCTGAGAACAAAGGTTTCCAGCCTTCAGTGATGTCATGAGGCCTTGTTTTGGCATAACTCTGACTTCCATTGTCACTTCCTGCAGTGCTTTCTGGCATGCTAGAGGAACAGGTCTCCTATAGTCTTCCAGCCCATGCACTTCGTTGTCTGGAATATGGACACCCCTTGAAGTCCAGAATATAGACTCTTGTAAACAGTCCATTGCTTCATCCTGTGCAGAAGAAGCATGCTAGAGGGGGATTTCCTGTATTCAGCACTAAGGGTGAATTTCCATTTGCCTTAGATAAAGTGGAATTAATGAAAACAGAAGTGAATGCGCATTATGGGCATTCCCATTTGTTTTCATTAATTCCGCTTTAAAGCAGAGCATGGCGGAGACACAGCAGCAATGCCCAAAAGGGAGGGGGGAACTCGCTCGCTGCTTTCCAGTCCTCCTCCCTATGCCTCGGGAGCACTACAGCAGCGTGGCGGGAAGCCGAAGCAGCCAGCAGGGTGGCGGCAGTGGCTGGTAGCAGCCACAATGGCGGGACGAAAGGGCAGGCTGCCAGGTGGGTAGGCAAGTACCTAGGCAAGGCAGTGGTGGGCTAGTGGGCGGGCACAGCCGGGCGAACCAGCAGACACGGTTTCAAAACACTCTATCCAGGTGGGAACACCCCATAAAGCGTTTTATTAAAAAAAAAACTGGAGCAAGACTTGTTTAAAGGGGTGTTTTATTTAATTCGTTTTTTGCCATTTGCTCCGGTTTTTACTGTGGAATGGCACTTTTGAGTCCAGACAGAGTTTTTCGAAACTGTTTTTGACTCTCAAAAAAGTCCTAGTGGGAATTGGGCTTAGGTGGAGAATGGCTGGCTTTGGGCTGGAACATATTCCAATCCAAGGTCCAAAGCAGAAAGGGTCATGGTGTCCAAATTATTTTGTCTTGCTCAGTTTATGGAGCTTTTTTAGTGGGCTGCAACACACAGAGAACTTCCCAGTGAAAGGACCACATAATTACCTGGAAAACACAAGTATTTCCATGTTATTCTGTCAGGAAGTGCTTTAATGGAAAGTGGTAAAAAGTGAGTCAGAATTTGCATTAGGTTTTCAACATATGTTGGCAGAAGCGTGTTTTTCTCCTGTTCATGCTTTTGAAGATGGGACCATGGACATGGAAAAGGATGTTCCTTGTATTTATTTTTTTAAAAATTGGTCGAACCAAGGCCATTGTCTGCATGTCTGCATGTGCCAATCTCTATAATCTTGCCCAAAAAAGTTATTGTTGGTTGTCTTTTCGTTCGATGCAAATTCTACTTTTCCACCCTGTATCTGTTATGCCCTTTCTAGCGCTATTCTGCTAATTTTGAACAGACTGGACTACGTGGGAGGTGAAGCAAATAAAGTTGCATGTGTTGCATGCAAATTGTTGTACTCAGGTCCTGGTTGTGGATTTCCATATGCTATTAGATGACCACTAGGAATACTGTCTGCTAGACTAGATCCACCATTGGTTCAGTCTAGCAAAGTATTTCTTCTGCTCCTTCATGCCTGATTACATTTTCTTAAATGACAATCATTTCATGTAACACTCTTGAAGGGAAATGCATGATGCCTCTCTTTCTATTGTTCACCCACCCACCCATCTCTCCATCCATTGATTCATTCATCCATATATGCAACTGCATGTACATGTATTGTGTGCATGTGTATATGCAAGGACCCCACACCCCACCCCCAATTCTTCCTATTCAAAGGGTCAGGAATGTCTTTGGAGTCTTTATAAAATGCAACTATTAACAGCTTCCTTTTCTAATATTTTAACTAAACTGGTGGCTTTTTTTTTTACTTTTGAAGTCCACCCAGGCTAGGAATCTACACTTTGTACACAGCCAGGTGGAATACCAGGGAGCTAAAACCAACTACAAACTCCCCTAAGAACCCCTCTATTTGTTTTAACTTATCTTAATCTGAATGTCTTTTAATTATTTCTCTTGTTACTCTGTATGTTAATATACCGTCATTGGACTACTCATTAAATTCTTATTCTATTATGTTCCTTTCCAATGTTTTTGTACATCCAGAAAGGAAAAGCAGGAAACAATTTACAAATGCTCCATTCTTCCTTTCTGGAATCTATGCATTTTTGAAAACATTCCATGCAGTTCCTGAACTTGTGCATGTTTATTTGAGTTTTAAAAGCACAGTACTTTGGGGAGAAAAATTATTCACTGAAGATCTCCTGAGTGAGGATTCAATGTGCTCAAATTACTACCTAGTCGTCTAGATCAGGGGTCTCAAATTGTGGCTCTCTCCCAATGTTTCTGGACTACAGTTCCTTGCATTCCTCTCCCAACACACTGGGGCTGGCGTGGAATGCTAGGAATTGTAATCCAGGAATATCTGGAGTTCTGAACTGTATATCTAAGCCTATTCGCGCTACAGCCTCTGGTATATAATTAGTGAACTCCTGGGGAAAGAACATACACGTGCGGAGTGGGTTGTTACAGCCTCCAAGCGGCCCTGCCCTCCCCAGAAGTTCACTAATCGTTAATTAGGTGTGGAGCACGAAATAGTGCTCCACACATGAACCAGGGACTTACCTGAGGTGTCCAGTGGTGGGACCATTTGGTCTTGCTAGCGCTCCGGGGTCATTTGAGGTGACACACAACCGTGCATGCACACAGCATCAATGTCATCAAGGTGACGGCACTGATGCACGCACAGTCACGGAGGGCTCCTCAGCCAAAATGGCAGTGCATAGCCAAGGATTGGGCCCCGGATCGAATAAGGTGAGTATCCGATCCCAGGGGGAGGGAATGGCCAAGTTGACTAGTGCTCATGTGCAAGTGCTAGTCCACATTGGTTAATTGCGCTCCTTTCATGTCCTGCAGATGGGAAGGGAAGTGCGAAAACGCCCTAGATGTACATCTGAATGAGCTATTATATGCTCCTCTGAGTGTTTTCAATAGTAAGTTGTTCAAATGCCATTCTTTGAAACATAAACAGGGAACGTGCAGATTGGGGTGTTATTTTAGAGTTCTGATCACATTGTAGAAAAATCTGAACAAATTCCAAAGGTCTCTGTTAGACAATAGGACCTGCCAGGGACAAGATTAACATTTGCTTTTGTTTGCCAGATCCTGTCTACTGGCAGCTTTTCTTTATTCCTTTTCACAGTAAATAAACCTCTAGTCAGTAAAACAAACGGCTTCTGTCAGCAATCCCCCACCCTCTTCAAATTAATAAGAGTACCTGGTCTTAAAATAGATAGGTAACAGTTCAAAGGGAAAGGGAGGTGGTTAAGGATTTCTTCCATGAATGATCTTTCTCCAAGGCAAGAGCCTATTAGCAGTGTCACAGTTTATAATCCTCAAGTGGAAGAAATGCAGACCATAGCCCAAAATATATGCAGATACATAAATATTTGTTCTTTGGCATTTTACTTAAGTGGCTGCTACTATGATGAATAATAATTTCTGTTACAACACAAATAGATCAAAAGGGAGCTAAAGATCTCTTTTGAAGTAGATAAAGACCATACTACTTTTGCTTTGAAATGGACAGAACAGGCACTCTGTTAAATATACAGAAGGAGGGAGGGAGAAGGAATGAGAAGGTTTTTAAAGGACCACAATAAAAGTTCATTTCACTACATCTAGCATGGAATCCGTAATGTTTCACAAACCATAAATATACACACTACAAAAAGGATATACCTCAGTAAGGCATCTGCATGCCCAGGGGTTCAGTTGAGGACCCGCTAGACTGCCAGTAGACCTTTTTGTCTACCAGTGGCACAGACTAGTGAGCCATTTTGGACCACTTAGTCCGGTCTTCGCTCTGTCCTGTGCAGATGGAGCATACAAGCAATGGGTGTAACCTTCCTTGGACCATAGAGGGTATGGGAGGGAGCCATTTGTAATTAAAAATGGTGTATTCAGATTAGAACATATGACTTTCCAGTTCTAGCGTAGATGCTATTGTGTCTAAGCATCAACTGTTTGGTTTTAAATGTTGCTACCCGCCCTGAGACCTTCAGGTATAGGTAGGAATAGAAATACAAATAATAAACAAACAAACAAACAAATAATAAACTGACCATTTGTTTCTTGATGAGTTCGTTGATAGCATGTGTTCCTTAATGCACAGATTAAGGGTTCCAACTTCTGTGGCTTCAGGTATGACTGTGCAAATAACATGTTCATCCATATGTAAGGTAAGGTTAACCAACTAGATGGGTGTATTGGGAATCCATAAGCATGAGGCTTCATGGTTAGTTTTTACAGACTGAGGCCAATTTGCACTTGGCCTCTTAGTACATGGTGGGATAGAAGAAGAGTTGGCTTTTCTACCTCGCTTTTCTCCCCCATTTCAGGAGACTCAAAGCAGCTGACAAAGCTCTTCTATTCTTCTCCCCACAGCAGAACACCCTGTGAGGTAGGTGGGGCAGAGAGAGCTCAGAAGAGAGCTGTGACTAGCCCACGGTCACCCAGCTGGCTTCATGGGAGAAGGCAGAATCGAACCCAGATAAGAGTCCAGCTCCCTAACCACTAGACCAAACTGGCTTCTAGTAAGGAGCATCTGCACTTGCTGGAAGCATTTTCAACCCAGAAACATTTTCTGCCTTCCCAGAAGCTACCCCAGTGTCTACTAGCAGTGGTGCAGAGAATTGTACACCACACGCATCCCAAAGCTGACCCAAAGCTTACCATTGCCGGCCATCTGTGGGGCCATCTGTACCTCTTCTGGGTGTTGGGGGTTCAGCTGACATACTATGCAAGCACAGCAGCACAGCAGGTGACCTCAAACGTGACTGTGTGTGCATGTCGCATCACTGTTGTTGTCCCAGGGACAATGATGATAAATACATAGTTGCACCAGCCAGTGCGAAGAAGATGGCACTGCCCAGGCATGCAACCAGATGCAGGTGAGTATCTGGGTGTGTAGGGTTTGCTTTGACAAGTGCAAATGCTAGTGCAAGCTAGCGGGAATGCACTTTTTCCATCCTGCAATACACCAGTCCTAGATTTTCATAATTCCTTGTTTAGGAGAATGAATATCTTCCAGCACTTGAACTATATTGAAACAGATGCTGGACAGCCACCTGTTGGAAATGTTTTAGTTTGGACCCCTGCATTTAACAGGGTTAGGCTAAAAGGTTTTCTGACTGCCCCTGCCAACTTCATGATCTGTGCTATGCTGTGAAAGGAAACAATAAACAGACAACTGCAAAATATTGCCTTACAGACCTACTCTTGAAGATATTCAAGCTGTTACAAGTAAAAGTTTACATAGCAGAGAGGAGGCGTACTTTCTGATGCTAGTCGCTGTCATGGGTTAGTGCAGACAGAAACTCCTCCCTCCAATGAGTGCTGGCTCATGAGCTTCATTCTAAGCTCATATGACACTGGTGGGTCTTTCTTTGGGTCGGATCAAATGGAAGATTTGCCAGAACTGCAGAGACTTCAAGCAAAGCCTGTGAGCCAGAATGTGGCGGTGGAGAGGTTTTCATGTGCACCCACCTGTGCCATTCATTCATAAATCCTTATTGGTGCTATCCACTTTTTTTGTGATAGCACTGTCATTTATATTACTGAATTGAGACAGACACCATGTTCTCATTATAAGCTTATTTCAGTTTCAAACCATTTTCAATCCTCACAGTTCCCACGTCAGGTTGGCTTAACACGCTTTCTGCGTGTTAAATCGCCCCAAAGCGTTGTAAATGTTAATCCTCATTTCAACAGGTCTTGCTCCAGTTCGTGTGCTTGAAACGGTTTGCATTTCTTACCATGGGAACGGTCTGTGTTAGTGGGATGAGAATGCATGTTTAGGGTTTCCTTCCCCCAATAGCTTGCTTCCAAAGATAATGAAAAATCCTGTAAAAATCCACCCCTTACAGCAGTTGCTACACTGCAGCGATTCACGCACTTCACACCTGATAACAATGTTGCAATTTTGCACAATTCTGCCTCTTTGAAAGTTC
The DNA here is from genome assembly GCA_023333525.1 of Aspidoscelis tigris stejnegeri. Taxonomy (NCBI): domain Eukaryota; kingdom Metazoa; phylum Chordata; class Lepidosauria; order Squamata; family Teiidae; genus Aspidoscelis; species Aspidoscelis tigris. The sequence continues at coordinate 78,970,953 of JALMGA010000002.1, read as the reverse complement.
TGACCTTTAGAAAGGGAAAGGAAAGGAAAGCAGCTGCAGGTTCTTGGAGATGTGTGAATGTTTAAGGCTTGAGTTGCCGCTGCTGCTGTGTGCCCTGGGCAATGGGGAGAGGAGGGGAAAGAATAGCTGGCTGCCCGGTGCTGTTTTTCCTCCATCCAGGCAAGTGGCAGCCACCCAGCTAGGCTTCATGAAGGGGTCTCTTATGGGTGGCGTGTTCACGGCAGGAGGAAGAGGGCAGGGCAGCCCCGAAAAGCGGGTTTTACAAAGTAGCCACTTGAGTCCCCCCTTGATTTACATACACCATGTACGATCCTCAGAATGCAGATCGAACATGGTTAAAGTTGAAAATAATGGGAAGAGACATATTCACATTAGCATCCGGTTCTATTATTTCAGGTTATGGAAACCGGAATAAGCTTGTAATAGGAACTGGGCCATAGGGTCGTTGCATATGCAGAACTGGCATGAAGGTGAGGTCAAGGTTCCAAGGGCAAGGAGCTTTACTTTTGATTCCTTTGAACCATGTTTTGATCAAAATGCTGGAAATTAAAGTTTAAATAGGTGCCTTTCTGTCCTATTGTTTCTGCTACATGGTACCCCCATTGTGATCACCTTTGCTTGCCAGGCCATAGGGACTGCTCTGTGTTTAGCACCAATGGATAGACCTTTCCATAACTTTTTGGCCGTGTTTTCATGGTAACTTTATCTCGGATTCAAAACGTTTTCAATCCTTGGAGTCCGCACGACAGTTTGACTTAACACACTTTCTCTGTGTTAAACCACCCCAAAGTGTGGTGAATCTCAATCCTGATTTCAACAGGTCTCACTCCGGATCGTGTGCTTGAAATGTTTTACATTTTTTACTGTGGGAACCATACCATGTTAAGGGATGAGAATCCATGTTTAGGGTTTCCCTCCCCCAATAGCTTGCTTCCAAAGACAGTGATTTCATTGAAAAAATCCACCCTCAAAACAGCCACTATAAAAATCCAGTCCTTAAAGCTACACTGTAGCGATCTAGCCTCTTCACACCTTAATAACAATGTTGCAGTTTTGTGCAATTCTAGCTCTTTGAAAGTTCTGACCTTTAAAAAAGGGAAAGGAAAGGAAAGCCCTGGAGTTTCTGTTTTAAAGGCTGTGGCTGTGAAGGGGGTTTGAGTTGCTGCTGCTGCTGCTGCTGTGTGCCCTGGGAAATGGGGAGAGGAGGGGAAAGAATTGCTGGCTGCCGGTGCCAGTTTTTCATCCATCCAGGCAAGTGGCAGCCACCCACCCAGCCACCCAGCTAGGCTCCGTGAAGGGGTCTGTTATGGGTGGTACGTCCATGCCAGGAGGAAGAGGGCAGGGCAGCCCTGCAAAGCGGCTTTTAAAAAGTAGCCACTTGAGTCTCCCCTTGAGTCACGTATGCCACGTACGATCCTCAGAATCCGGATTGAACGCGATTAAGTTAAAAGTAATGGGAACAGGCAAATTCGCATTTGCATCCGGTTCTATTATTTCGGTTTAGAGAAAGCGAAATAAGCTTGCTGTGGGGATTCCCCCTTTTAGTGCTAAAAGTAGAAAGCATTTCTAGATGTTCTGTTTTTGAAATGACTTCAGGTCAGAGATGTTGAACGAAATCTGTGCACTGATGGTGAAGAAACTACTCTTCTAATATCCTGTAAAGAGCAATCTAGCTTCCTTTCCCAGATGTTAGAGCAAATAATGTGGCTGGACCACAAGGTAAGAGATGCATGAATTCTATCCTTTCCTGCATTATTTGTTTTTGTTGGGTACCATTGAGGCATAGCTGACTCTTGGTTGACTGCATCGGCAACTCCATGGAGTTTTCTTGGGAGAAATGGATGTTGTGTTCACACCTAAATTTTAATCCAGTTTCAGTCCACTTCCTGAGTGAGAGAACACGTCAGCAAAGCCACTAGTCATTTTCTAACGCAAAGATGGTTATTCTGAGTTAGATAATGCTGAAAGAAAACAACCTGACACTTTGCTGATGTGTTCGCTCACTCTGAAAGTGGACAAAAGCCAGATTAAAACTCAGGTGTGAACATAAACAGAAGTGGTTTGCTGGGGACTGAACCAGTAGCCCTCTGCTTTCCAGGCTGTTTGCGCTACCACTGAGCTACAACATTTTGTAGGATACCAACATTTTGCTTTCCCAGGGTGGGGGATGCAACACCTTATCTTTGTGAGAAGCATTTCTGTTTGGTTGCCCTGTGGAGTGCAGGGGAATCCCCAAACTGCTTGGTGAGCAGCTTATATCCATTTTTGGAAATCCTTCTCCTCTCTGGTGCATGGCTTTACACACACTCCATAGAGCTACATTCCCATCACAGAAAGGCACAGCAAAAGAAAGCTATTCCACATGCCTTACTAATTTTAAACAGCTAGCTTGTTTGGCTGAGATCCTTTATACGCAGCTTTAATTTATTGGCTTTCACTGTGCATGGGATTTGTTGAAATCTTTTGGGCATGACAGTCAAATTTACAGTTCAGAACTGCAAAGTAGAGATACGTCTCAGCAAAACTTGTATCTGTGCACCACATCGTGCCAAGAGTTTTAACGATCTGAAGATTTGAATGATCTGAAACACAAGCGATCTCCTCACCATCTGGCACACAGAGACATCAGCCTCAGATAGCAGATGCAGAGAACATTAGGGGGTAAGGGCAGCATCAGCAGCTTCCCCAACATCACAAGGAACGCAGTATGTCCCCAACAACCTGTCTGCACCCCATAAGCCACTCTGGCTGTGGTCACACCTTCACTTTAATCCTTCTTCAGTCCACTGCTCACACCTTTTTAGTCCTATCCATTTTATTTGTGGATGTTCCTCCCTTCAACTGTACATTCCTGAGCCCTGGATTATCATGTCTCAAGCTATAGTGATAATCTGTTATCATTTTTTTGGATGTGATTGGAGGACTAGGGGGAATGAACCGTACTATAGTAGTGGATGCTACAGGAATTTGCCTTCCCTTTCACCCAGTGTGTGATTGTGCGCTGTTGAGTCACAGAACTTTTATCCTATCAGAGCACAATGGGGTGAGGTGGGATGGTGTGACAGTGGAGAGGGTTAGAAATTTTCAAAAGCCTCATAAAGGTGTCTCAGGACGGGAACAGAAAGGTGTGAGCATGGCAATCCAAACTGAGCATGAACCAAGGAAGGATTATCAGGTATTGGGTGTGGTCATCTTTTGCTTTTTTTTTTAAATCTGGTTCTGGAACAACTTAATTCTTATATAGAAATGTTTAATCAGTGCACAAAAAGAGTCCAGATGAGGCGTCCGGAGAACTGTCTGGTCCTGTTTGGTTGGATCAGTTTCAATTGTTGCAGCCTGAGGATGTGGACAAGCTGCTTGCAGGGGTGTGACTGACAACATGCTCTCTGGATCCCTGACCCTCATGGCTGATAAAGACTATCCGACAAGGTATGACCGGGTGGACCGGGTGAATGCCTCTCTGAGGGAGGGGGTGGTTCCACTGGCCCTGAAACAGGCTGTGGCACGAACCGGAGCGGGACCTGTTGAAATGAATGTTAACATTTAACACGCTTGGCGGCGATTTAACACGCAGAAAGCGTGTTAAGCCAAGCTGACGTGGGAACTGCAAGGATCGAAACCGGATCGAAACCGATATAAACTTATAATGGGAACGCAGCCAGAGTCTCTCTCAAAGAAGGAAACAGCAAACCACTTCTGCCTTGTCGCCCTAAAACCTGTATGGATATGCCTAAAGAGATGCCAGAAATCAAGTCTGACTCAAGGACATCTTTACTTTTTTTAAATTCAGCTTACCTAACACATGAGAAAGAAAGCAACTGAAATATTTCCATGCCCCAAACGATGCATTTTTCAAAATTAATTGGCATGTTTGAGTTAAGATGGTAGATTTCCACTTACTTTCATTTCATGAAATTTTTATATTTCCCATAGTCCACAGCAATTGACCATCATTACCTATCCTGTAGCCTTGAGGCAAAAGAATAAACTAAGAAAAACTATTCTATTGGTTGCTTACAGCCAAACTGTAGGATGAGATATGACTTTGGTCATTTTTTTTAATAAAAGTACTATTATACTTTTTCATTTTTAAAATCTGAAAAGCTATTAAGCCTTGGTGAGTCATATTTTATTCAGAAGACTCTTTAATTCAAAAAGGGCAACACGAATTAAAATATGAAGCAGGCCAAATTTCTAGAAAGAGACTGATGGAAATACTTGGTCTACTGGTGCTTGCAGAAGCTACTGATTTTTTGCCCTTTCTGCACTTGGGGTGTTTTTCCACTGTCATAAGTACCCATTTTTGCACCCATTTAAGACCCATTTGGGTGTGAGCTGGATGACCCCATTTCCACTACAGCACCCATTTGGGACCCGATTGTTTCCACTGCCATTGGGGAAATCCGGATCTAATGGGTACGTTTTGGCCTTTAATCTGGATTTTCTGTAGACCCCATTAAAGGGGTCTACAATGGGGTCTTCTCCCAGAAAATCCAGATTAAAGGGAGCCTGTTTCCACTGGAAACAGGCAATGGGGTCCAAAGGAGGCTAGGGGGAGGGGATGCACCCTTGGGACCCCCACCACCACCATTGGCTTCGAAATCACTTCGAAGTGACTTCGAAGTTGACTTCACACTCACTTCGAAGTGACTTCAAAATCACTTCGAAGTTGCTTCGAAGACTGCACCCCCCTGCTTCCCAAAACACCTGGGGTAATGGACTGACCCCTTGTGGGTCGATCCGGATTCCCCAGATGGGTGCAAAGCTGTTTCCACAGCAGGAGTGTTAGCACCCATTCCTAATGGGTGCTACACCTCCTGTGGAAACACATTGGGTGCCTCCCTTAATCCCGATCTACTAGATCCAGATTAAGAAATGTACCCATTCCTTAGATCTGGATCTTCTTAGATCCAGATCTAAGGGCTGCAGTGGAAAAACACCCTAGGTCTTATTCTGGTATGTATCTTGGGATAGGGGTCTGTTGTCCACATGGTGATGCAGACTATGGTGGGCCTTGCCTGGGACCTGCCATTATTGGTGCTAGAATGTGGGCAGCAGACTCTTTCCCCAAGATATATTCTAGAATAAGTTGATGTATGGAAAGGCCCAAGGATTCCCAGGTATAAACTGATGACTCCTTTCCTAGGCACCATACACACAATGACTTAAGGCTGTCCAGGGGTTGGATGTCCGCAGGATACCGCAGAAGGAGGAATGAAGTCAAATCTTCTTCCTCCACAGATTGTCATGGGACCACCTTGGCCTCCTCTAGACTATTGAGGGAAAATCCACAACCTTCCACCAGTCCTTCCCCTCTATTGATGCATGGGGGCAAGAGGAGCAAGTCGGGAGTCCTGTTTCCTGCCTAACCCATTTTCAATGTGTTGAGACACTTTCCATACTTATCACTGATCTGGAAAAAGGAGCCTTGCAGTTTGGATTCTGGGCCTCCTTATCCACATGGTAATGCAGATCAAGAAGAGTCTTCCCCCACTGGTTCTGCTCTGTCTGCACTAGTTACCTGAGCACTGATCTGTACCGAAGGTCAGTAAGTGCAAAAGGGGCCTGAAAATGGCTGTTTCCTGTTGCAGCAAAAAGTAGCCCAGGTAGGAATTTTGCAATTGTAGGTTAGTTCCCTTGCAGCAATGGCATCCTTGCACAGTGGCATCTGCAGCAAGGTGACCTACATGGACCTGCAACAGCTCCCACCTCTGATGGCTCCTGGGGCAATTGGCCCAGTCAGTATGGGATGCCATCAGGATGCCGATCAGGTGTGATGCAGTTCATTGTGTTTACTAGACTAAGGAATCATTCTTCCTTGAGTAATATTTTGTTCTTTTTCCTCTTTTTAGATTTATTAACAATGGCAACTCACAGATTGGGATCATTGGGTGGCTGGGGAGGGGCTAGGTTCTCATACCTTCATAGTGAAGTTAAGAAGCATCAGTGAGGGGTGTCTAGGGGCCTATTTACACTTAGGCCTCTGGAATTCAGTTAGGACAGCTCTTGTATAGATACTCCTCACTTACATCCATTGTGGAATCCCAATCAAATACATGGGTGCAATCCTCCTCCTCATTGCCCTTGTCATCTGCATGCTGCTGCCCGCATGTAAGCTGGTGACCATCATCTTGCTCGTCATCCCGTTTCCTACATGCAGTGGCCAGCAATGGTTGGTTGGTCTTGAACACCATGTTCTGGGTCACTACTGGAATCACCTTCCTCCATATCAGTCCATGTCCAGACTTCTGGGAAGACAAGGGATGCTGGGAGGCTGTAGCAGCCTCCTCTAAGTACAGATGCTCTTCCCCAGATGTTGGCTAATTGTTGACTACTGGCCAAAGTGTGAATAGGCCTAAGATCTGTGAACAGCTCTGAGAAAAAACATAATGCGATAAAGTGTTGAAATAAATAACAAGAAATACAATGTGACCATTTTCTTCTTTCTGGGCTGCGAACCATATGTGCATGTGTCCAAATCCTGGCAACATACAGAACACCGTTTTATCTCACCTTGTTCACAAATCACAAATCAAACGGGGCACTCTGATGTTTGCTTTCATATTCAAACTGTCATCCTTTATAGGAAAGCATCAATCTTGGGCACATGGCTTCATGTTGCATGCTAGAGTTAGCAGTGGATTGCCATAAATAGGTGCTGTTAAACTTCTCTCACAACCTTAATTTCTCCTCAAGCCACAAAACTGTCACTATGAACAGCTGTGCCCATCAGTTCATTTAGGGGCTGTTGAGCACAACACTTGCACCATGCCATTAACTCCAAGAAAAATTGCAGGCAACATAAACAGCTCCATTTGTCACTACTCCCTTCTTGACTGGCCCTCACAGAGGTGCCTGACAGCTTAATTATTATCAATCAATTGCAGGCCATTCGGGAGGTAAAGTAAAGCAGAGTAAACAAAAATGGATGGAACATGAATCTATTGGAAGAGGGCTGTAGCAATGGTGTTTCAGCCACAGGCAGAAAAGTGAGACCTCAAGCTGTTGGTTCTGACAAGGTAACAAACAGCAGCAAGCCGGTCACAACTGTCTTAGTGTAAAATAGGCCCTTTTGAGCAAATCAGGTCAAACTAGGGAAGGATCCAGGTGCATGACAAAGAAAGTGCTGATGACCTCTTCCTGCTGTATATGTGGTCTTTTTCTGCCCATGAAAAGGCAAGGACATAGGTCACATGACTGAATAGGTCACCGGCTGATCAATAATGGTGCTCTCAATGTCTTGACCAAAGGTTTGCTCCAGCATGGGACACCGTGGACTTCTTCACACTTACCTGTCTGGGACTGTTGGGGATGCCCCTGGGACACTCCATCTGCCTGCCACTGTGCTATCTCCATCTTGGAGCATCCCAGGGTGTCTTGGAACAGCCCGAGTCCTTCAGAGCTGTATAAATCAATAAAGGTTTCCAGAGCAGCAGTTACTGAGTTGCTTTACCTCTCAGAAGAAAAATAAAACATTTTGGCATTTCCGTAACATTGATGTATTTACTGCAAAGTATACTAACTGTGTGAGAATGAAGTGGGGTAGGCCAGGGTCACACCTTGACTTTAAACCTTCTACAATCCATCTTCAGGCCCGACTGCTTTTCATTTCTTAGTATTCTACTTGTGGACTTTTGCCTTCAAAGTGGACTGAAAAAGGTTTTAAATGAAGGCATGGCCATGGCCTCAGCTCCACTGTTAAGGAGCAAATCCTTTACTTCACAGTAGATCCCCTAGGGGAGATAGTTGGACTTCTTAAAAATCAGTTTTCCGACTTCCATCTGCATGCTCCCTTACCGGTCTCTCTCTGGCCATTTCTGCACTTACGTAATTTACCTGTATGCATTTGTGCAAGGCTTCTTAGAGTGTTGGATCACAATATATCAAGGATTAACATTACAAAATAAGGATGATATAGGTGTGGCACAGAAAGTCTACTGGACCATAAAGAGCTCTTAAGAAAAAAAAACCTTTATGCAAACAGAATAATCCCTTTGGATTTGGTGTGACCTTAGTCATGCTGTTCTCTTCTGTAGTCCTCTGCAATATAAGAGTGCTTATATTTATTAACCAATATATTTATGTTTTTGAGTGAGGTAGATTAGCTCAGCTAGCATACTATAGCGCATAGTACTGGTTTCTGAATCATGTTCTATACAGGAAGGAAGTTGATGCTGTATTTATATGTAGTAGAAAAAACAAAACAAAACAAGAACACCTCGGAGGCACCTTAGAGATGGTTTAGGATGTGGTCAGATGTGATAGGGATAATTCATATTGGGTGGAAACAAGGACTGAATATGTGTTCCAGTGATTCCCACTTTTGTATTATAACATGGACTCACTTTCAGACTTGCTCATTCTCACTGAGGTATAGCGGCCATCTTTATGCCTCAGTGGTCTGGTTAAACGCTGCTAGTACACAGGCAGACCTCTTTAATGAGGTCTATCAGCCATTTGGGATCACCTCATCTAGCTGGTCTGATCTATGCCCCATAGTGTGCAGACAGAGCCTATCAGGAAGAGGCAGGGCTTCTTCCTGCCCCTGTCAGATCTGCACTTGGCTTCCCATCCACCGGATGAGGAAAGTGCTTTGCCCATTACATGTACTGGCGTTCACAAAGCCCCACATTCCTGGAGATTTACCTGTGTCCAGGCTTGTGTCCGATTGCCACCATGTTGCTTTCTGAGCTCAGCGTGACTGCACGTGTGCCATTGCTGTTGCTATGGAAACAGTGGTGTTCCATGCCCACACAGTTGTGTCTGGGGGCAGCCAAGGTGCCAACACGTTTGTGCAGCACCTCAGATGACCCCTAGCACCAGAAATGGTGTGAATGGCTGCAGCACTGGATGAAATATGTAAGCTTTGGGTGAAGTTTGGGACTCCCTCTGGTCCTGCAGGTGTATGGTTGCTTACTCTGTTGAGGAGGGAAGCAAAGGATCAGTGGGTGTGAGGGAGAAGGCCACAGAGGGGGGGAAAGGGTTCCCCCTTGCCCTGTCAATCTACAACACTGATAAACACAATAGAGGCTGGGTAACGAACCCCACACTTGGGGACCGGTTGGACGGTACCTGCGAACAGGTACCTCTGCCAGTGCCTCAATTTTGCTAATTTGGTCTAGTGGTTAAGGAGCCAGGCTCTTATCTGAGAATACCGAGTTTGATTCTGCACTCCTCTATGAAACCAGCTGGGCGACCTTGGGCTAGTCACAGCTCTCTTCTGAGCTCTCACAGCCCCACTTACTTCACAGGGTGTTCTGTTGTGGGGAAAAGAATAGAAGGTTTGTCAGTCATTTTGAATGCATAAGAAAAGCGGGGTAGAAAACCCAACTCTTCCTTCTTCAAGGAGCACCTCCATCTCACTTTCCATCCAAGGTACCCCAAAAGAAGCCCACCTTCAGGCTAACAACAGCCAGACCAAGCTGGAGATGGTACATGAACAGGAATCACAAGAAGCCCTATGTCCAACCCAAGCACCCCCTCGATGCTGATGTGCCGGCAGCCAGTTGGCCAGTGTTTGATCAAGGTAGCATTTGGTCGCACACCCCCAGCCACTGACGCAATAGGCCCCAGCACGTCACTGTGCTCAAACATGCCCCTCTGCAACAGTGTCTGAGCACGTCATGAAATGTGATGACGCAGCTGACGGTGGTCAATCACAGCAGTGAGGAGGTGGAACTTCTGGCTTCAGACACACTGGCACGGGCTGGTAAACGGGAGGGTCATTTGCACTTCTGGCAAGTGGACACTTGGGGGAAGCTTTCTTCATGGCAAATGCGAATGGTTCACCTTTACCAGAAGTTTACCAGCCCTAGTACATGGCAGACTAATTAGGTAAGTGCAGTAAGACCTCTTGTCTTTATTTATCCTGGCCTTTGGCTGAGGGAGCAGCATCCCCTCCCAACCCAGGCACTGTCACCATTTTAACTACCTTATTTTATCTGCTTTTGTACTGATTTTATTGTGACTTGCCCTGAGACCTTCAGGTATAGGATGGGGTAGAAAACAAACAAACAAGTTATTTCCTGTTCTGCTGTTGTGCTTTGCTTTAGAATGAGATTTGCTCATAGGCGTTTTAATAGATATGATGAGTGCAATAATAGAGCTACCGATCTGTATGACAGTGTTCTTATGCTCCTTCCATAAAGGGAATACATTAAAACTCCTAATCCAGTGGCCTGGTGACCGAGGACTGAGGATTTCTGAGCTATCAAAACAAGCCGCAGTGCCAAGCTGTATAACATCCTCACAGTAGCAGAAGTAGTTCAGGGCAAGGTGATGACCATTGACACTGATTTCTATGGGAAATGTTGGGATGAGATCTGCACACTTTAATTCAGTGGAAGAAGGTGGTGGTGCAACAGAATCATAGTTCAACCCTTGGATGTTCCAGAAGAGGTGAGCCTGGCTTCAGACATGTTATGTGCGACACCCAGGCAAAGCAGCCTCACATGCATTCTTCCTACTGAAAGCTCTCGGTGCAATCTTGTAAGCTGTTTTCCCAGCCTATTCAAAGTCTGAGCCTCTAGGCAAATAGTACCTTAGGCTTGTTCAGGGTTGAGGGAGAGGAGGAGCTATGGAGAAACATGGGGAAAACTCAGTCAGATAATAGGCAAAGGGTGTTAAAACAAAAAAACAAAAAAAAAACAGGCTTACTTTTGTGCACTTGGCCATTGATGGTCAAACACATGTATTTTAAATGTTGTAAGCCGCCCAAAGACCCTAGGGTATGGGGCGGGATATAAATATAAATATAAATAAATATAAATAAAGCAATTGCTGAGCGGCTGATTCCCTTGAGCAATGACTCTAAGCACCTGCTCAATCAGAAATCTGACTGGTTGATTGTTGAACAATGCATTTAGTAATGCATCACCCTGTTGGAAGCATGTAATTGCATGTTTTACTTTGTGTGGTTGTTGACAATGCGTCATTGGTCCTTTCCTCTTTCTCTTCCTGACTGTTGTCCATTAGCATAATCACTAATGATGGGTTGCTGCAAACCTCTCTAATTGCTTCCGACCCTCCTGAGAAGCACTTTAGGTGATACAAAGAAATAATTGAGCATTTTCAGTTTTCAAATGCTAAGCAGATACGTATAGCTTCCACAACAAGTTATGTTGCTTCACTTGCTCTTTTCCTTTTCTAAAACTTACAGCACTTGTGAAACTACAGTACAGCTTTTGTGATCCTTATACTTTTATGGTAAACTTACACCTCTAAAATTTATACGTTTTTACTGTATGAGAGGAGCTAACTAACTAACTAACTAACTAACTAACTAACTAACTGTATTATTGCTTTCAAAAACAAGTGAAAACTAAGCAAAAGTTATATGTAGCTTCTTAACTATATATATACTTATATATTGATTTTGATTTTCAGGTGGGTAAAACTTTCAGTCTGCTATGGGAAAGTTGGAGTTCCTACCCTCAAAAAGTGTCTTTAAAGCTTGAAATTTTGGTGAACTCTGCTTTGCAAACTTCAGCAAAGTAACATTATGCTGGCTTGCAACCGGACAGGTGAGGTAAGCATTTTTTAAAAAACAAAAACTACTATGGTTTGGAGCTCATCCATTTTCCTTTTCCTGGGAGCCAATCCTGAAGGCCAAACCAATTGTGTTAATAAGCAGATATTTGCAGATTTTGTTTACTCTGTTGACCCTGGCAAAGTTCTAAATAGATAGGAATGGGAAATTAAAGACCAGGGAGTAAGCACCAGCTGGTATTGAACAATTCCTCATACAAAAGAACCTTAACTGCTTTTCCTCCACCGCTTGGGTCTCCGTATAGAATCCAGGTCAGGGTTCCTGTATCCTTGAAGGAGACGGATATAGGAGATGGAATTTCAACAGGTGTAATTCACAACGTGGTCAACTGTGTCTAGACCCCTATGAATATTTCAGCAACTACAGAGACACACAGAATGCCTGACTTCACAACATTCTTTATATCTAGTCTAATTACCCTTAAAAGGGACAGAGAAAGGGGTCTTGAAGATGGCAAGCAACCTTCAGCTAAACATATGCAGACAAGAACAAGGAATGAGAATACTTGGGGCATGGTCGTGTATTTACACAAAAGGAGATTAAGGAGATTAACATTTGTAGATGTAGTGTCTGCTTTTGAGCTATTCCTGATTCTTCATGCTCAAAATAACTAGTGAGAAAAAATAGCAAAGGAAGTTACTTGTTAGCCTCTTAAAACTGGTGTATGATGTTCTTGCTTGACACATGACCTTTTTACTTAGACCTAATGTTGGCTGCCTAGACATAATGTTAGCTGTGCATGGTTGAGTGCCCTGTGTACTGCAGCCTTTGTTTCCCCCTTCTAGCTTTATGATTCACAAGTTGCACTGCTCTCTGCTGTGTTTTCCTTATCTAAGAATGAAGCACAGATTTGGAAGGCCAAAATGATGGACAGGAATAGGCAATATGCCACTTGGCTAGGATGCTTTCAAACATTTTGCTGCTTGTGGCACAGGAAGATGCCAGTTCCCTCCATGCTTAGGGCATAAAAGACTTAGGTCATGTCCCCATGCACATTGGGCACAGTTCCGAACGCGGGATCAGCAAGGGGCGTCCCCGTGAGTTTTGGATTTGGTCTGCAGAAAGTGGACTGAATCCCTCCAAACCATGCCAGACCAGGGTCAAATTTGGTACCTGAAAAAACAAGTCTTGGCATGGTTTGGGGGTCCAGCACGCATTGCTTAGCAAGCTGGGACTGCACACAGAGACAATTGCTGGCTATCCAGGGAGGAGATTAGTGCTCATATCATTCCTGCCCTGTGTATTGGAGACCACAGCAGCTGACCGTTTTTGGGTCTGGAAAAGTCTCAATCGACAAGACAGGCAGCATAATGGATTGATTTTTGTTTCAGTTCCAAACATTTTCAACCCTCATTTCCCGATCGGCAAGGTAATAATAATAAATGGCTTCATTTTCTCCCTTTTAAATTTGGCAAGCATTCTTGTGGTTCCCGGTGGAGCAGAGGTGTGCAAAACTGCTCAAGCAACCTCATAGCAGCTTTCAGTCTTTTAAAATTATTTATAAATTTATTATTATGAAGTAAGCTTTATCTGCTAGAGGGCACAATCGTCCCATTTACTGTTTTCAGCCCATATTCAGGGAGGTTGTACATGCTATGGGGGCAAGCCGTCTGTCCACTGGGCTTGCCTGGGTGGGTACCTACTGAAGCCTTGTGCCCGTGCCTGCACACAAGCCTGGGTGCCAGGAATGCAGCTGCATTAAACTGTGTGTTTCCCACTGTCAGTGGGCCAACTGGTCCATGACCTGGTTGGGGAAAGTGGGGTAGACAAGCCAACTCTTCTCTCCTCCATTTCTTAGATGAGATGGAGAAGAACTCAGTATCTGTCAGTTGCTGGGGGGGGGGGAGTTGTCCCTGAAATGGGTGAAAAAAAAGTGTGGTAGAAGAGCCCAACTCCTCTTTTTTCTCCTCCATTTTTTAGATGAGGTGGGGAAGAACTGAGCATTTGTCAGCCACTGAGGGGTCCCTGAAATGGGTGAAGAAAGCAGGGGTAGAAGACCAGAGTGTTTGTCAGCCCCTGGGAGTCACCTGAAATGGGTGAGAAAAGCAGGGTAGAAAAGCCCAACTCTTCTTCTCTGATTTTGAGATGCGGAGAGAGGGGAGAGAGAGAGAACTGAGTGTTTGTCAGCCACTGAGAGGTTCCTGAAATGGGTAAAGAAAGTGGGGGTAGAAGACCAGACCTAAGAAGAAACACGTTCAGGCTGCCACCTCATCCCGCTAGGTTCCTGTGGCTTTCTAGCACATATCCTCACACCTGTGCTAAAACACATGTTTTCTCTTGTCACTGGGACACCTGCCCCGCTTTGAGGTCCCTCCCCTGCAGCGGCCCACATCTAACTTGCATGGTGAAGACTACCACGTGGGAGGGGTATCTGAGAAACAAGCAACAAACATCGCAGCCAAAGGGGTGGTCACCCCTCCCTATGCTCTTGTCAGTGTGAGTGGGGGACAGCATTCATGGCGGAAACTGCCAGGATGTAATGGCCCCTTGGGTGGGCTTCGGTGGCCACTCTACCCTCAAAAGTGGGGGGTGGGCTTCACTTGCGACTGCTGCCATCTGATGATATCCTGGCGGCTTTTCATTGCCTCAACCCTCCCTCCAAGTTGTCAAAAGCTTCCCTCCTGCCCTCCAAGGAAAACCTAAGATTTATCTTGCCCCAGTTATGGACAGCCAACACAGGTTTTACTTTTCTTTATTTCACCGTTTCCCAACCAGTTTCATGGGCTTTGTGGGAAAGCCGAGGGGACTGTAGGCCAGATGTCACCCAGTTCTTCCCAGTTGTGACCCCAGCATGTGGCCAAGGAAGGGCCACTCAGGTGCCTCCTGAGCAAATTGGTCTCATGTAGCAGCAATCACCATCAGCCCCTCTCCACCCCAAACCTTAAACACCCCAAACCTCCTTGTGCCTTTTAACCATAGCCAGTGCAGGGCAACATGTCACACACAGAGATAGGGCAAATAACTTTTGTTGTGTATTGAACCACTGGAGTATCCGTACTTCAATTGGGCAAATAAAGTCTGCGGGAGTTGTATATATATAAAGAGAGCACTGTATGAGTTTCGGCATTGTTGCTGCCAGACTGGGAGCTCTATACTTCACATGAGTATCTGAATAAAGTGGACTGTGAGTTATTATCTTTTGGCTTGTTTTTGATGTGTTTGCAAGGACACATCACCTTTATTAAACACAAGCAATACAGAAATGTGAAAGTAAGTGCAAAAGTAAACTGGGGTGCTCCTAAACTAAGTGAAAACTATACAAACTTGGGGATGGGATTAAAGTGGGCTCGGGGTTCAAGGAGAGAACTGCTGCTTTTTCCTCCTCACTCTGTTTGATTGCCTCTGTATGGGTGGTGGGCTAATGGGGGTTGAGGTGAAAGGCTGGCTGTCCAGGTCCAGCAAGGACTTGTCAGGGTCCCGATCATGGTGAACCAGGGCTGACAGTGCCAGTGGCTTGGGCAAGGCAGAGTGGTGGCCAAACTCCTCGGAAGTGCTGGCTGCCTGGCCTAGGGATGGGCTGATGTTGATGAGAGGGGGTGCCCAACCTTCTTCTACCTCCAAGGTAGTCCCTCAGGACCTGGGTTAACCCAGCCAAGGAGGCTTTGATTTTGACCAGACTTTCCCTGGCTTGCCTAGCCATCTCCCTATCTGCTCAGGTGAGCCCTTCCAGCTGCTCCCAGAAGAAGGACATCATGGCCTGGCTACTCTCCCTTGCCTGCCAACTGGCAGCCCTGTTTTCCTCCTCCAGCAGCCTCCTGAACTCCTCCTCCACCATGTTGTCCCTTCCTGCAGTCCTCTGGTGTTTGGACCAGGTGGCTGTGATTTGTTCCTTAGGTTCTTTCCATGCGGGGTCTGGGAGGTCATCCAGGGTGGGGGGGCAACAGAGCATCACAAACAGTCACAATAAGCAAGTGCACGTGCTATTTGCAACCTTGCACCCACTCTCTCACCCCGCCTCAAGGTTCCACCATTCCTACCCTTGTGGCTTCCAGTGAGGAAAGAGGGAGTGGAGAGGAGGTGGTGCTGACCCCCCAGGCCAGGGTTTGGTGTGGTTTGCATGGGGATGCCTCCATCCACGCCCAACCCACACCTAGCCCATGTTGCTGGGAATGGCATGGGGAGGGGCTGGGAGCGATCTCAGACCCACTCCCGGTCCCATGCGTTCCAATCCCACTCCATCCCACATGGCCTTACAATGGAAACTGTGCACAAGTCAGCAGTCTGGTTTCCAGCACCAAGGACAGCTCAGTCATCAAACTGAGCACCTGCCACCAGCCTCTGGTAGGGCTGGCTCTGTGTTAGAATTAATCTTTTGCCTAGTATTGCAAAAATCAGTCCTCTGGGACCAATTGGTGATGGGTAGGCTATAGTACAAGCAATAACTAGAACAACATATGAAAAGGATTCCAAGATCTGGCATTACTCTGGTTGATGCAAAAAATGGGGAGGGGTTCTAGTAGCACCTTAAAGACTAAGACAGAGAAAGAGGATGCGACATGAGCTTTCATAGATATGTTTATCAGAGCTGCATTTTTAATGTTTTTTGCAAAGTAGCTTACAGAGTTCCTAACAGCCAAGGCCCATGGAATAGGATAGATTGTTCTTATAAGTAAGGGTTAAGACAAATTTATGGATGACAGATGTATCAGTGGCTACTAGCCTAAGTACATCTTTCAGGCTCGGGGACAAGCAGGATGACTCTAAGGCCATTTGCTGGGATTTGCTCTTGGTTTTGAAGGCTGCTGGGGTTGATTTGTGAGAGCAGAATTTATGTGCCATTCTGTGTATGAGCTGTTTGCGCTGAAGAGCAATACATTTTGCATTGTTAAAGTTTAGAAGTTTGCTGGGGGCTTTTATCAGTGCTGCAGGTGTAAAAAGCTTTTGCAGTATCAGCCAGAGCTGGAATGAGGCAGTATGTGAACTGGAATTCCAAAGGCCGCATATGTGGTTACTGCTTGTGGGTGGTTTGCTGTATATTTAAGAAGGTCTTTCTAGAAGTTATTTTTGTTACTTGTTGCCTATGTGAATCTGGGGCTGCATTCACACTTAAGTTTTAATCCAGCTTCAGTGCACTTTCAGAGTGAGATAATACCCCAGCCAAGTCTCAAGCTGTTTTCTTTCTGCATTATCTAACCTGGAAAAGCCATCTTTGGATTAGATAAAGAGGACAGAAAATGATTATTCAATTTGCTGATATATTCTCTCACTTGGAAAGTGGTCTCAAACTGGATTAAAACTCAGGTGTGAATGCAGTCTAACAGCTTATTTTCAAGCATCTGTGGTTGCAATCAACCCAACCCAGGCTTTAAGTTTCCTTCTGCTTTGTATTGCCTGCTTATCTAAGCAGGTCTTAGCCATCAGAGTGAGTAAAGTGAGGAAGGATGCTGGGCTAGATGAGCTATGGCGGTGATGGCCAACCTATGACACACGTGTCACAAGAGACACACCAAGCCCTTTTGGGTGACACACATGGCCACCCTGGCACCTGGGCGTGTAGTGCTTGCTTGTTCTTGAAGTGTACAAAATACCAACTTTCAATTGAAGATTTAGCAACAAAAGTCACTAACGTAAAGAATTATTTGTTTTTGCTTTTAATAAAATACATACATAAAAAATATAACTTTTTTACTAGAGCCACAAATATCACAAAATTATGGATATTTCTAGATGTGAACAGCACCTGAGTTAAGCTAGGTTTTCTTGTGAATTTTGACACACCGAGTTCAAAAGGTTCACCATCACTGAGCTATGGCCTGATTTGTGATTCTTTCACTAGCAATTTTTCTGCTGCAAATCCTATTGTACTTAGATAAGCCAATATGTGAGCGTGGATGTGCATGCAGAAAAAGCAGGTTTATATTGTTATTCATTTCATGAGCTGAGTTCCATTCATAAATTATTTATTTTGTTCTTTATCTTTCTGTGCCCTGGTCCCACCCTGTGACCTCAGTGGCCCCGTCCCATGACCTCAGTGGCCCCGCCCTGTGACCCTAGTGGCCCCACCCCACAGCCTTCGTGGCCTCGCCCACCTCAATTTCGCTCTCCAAAGAAATCTCAATCATTGAACTTTTGATATTTGGCTCTCTTGACTAACAAATTTGCCTACCCTTGGGCTAGGCTTTTGGATGCCATTTTTATACACTGCTGAAGTTGGTGGGCAGGAACTCTCCTCCTGAAGTCCAGCCCAGGGAGAAGGAGAAAGGAACCAATGAGATTTCAGGGCAGTAACTTCAAACTCAGCCCACAAGGAGGGGTTTGAAACTTCAGTTCAAGTGCTTGGATGAAGGAGGGTCTAGACTGGTTCATTCAGTGACCAAGAATGAATCTTGGTGAGGTAATGGCTGAACTTACAATCTATCTCACTGCTATTAATAACTCAAATCAGGCATCACAATAGGTGTGATCACAACTTTATTAGCATTCCTGAGTGGTAAATCTCTGTTAAGCAAAGGTCTTGTGGACCTTATAACAGGTAAGTAATAGGTTTGAGGTATTCAAGCCTGGCATAACGTCCATATACCCAGGATAGGAAAATGCTTCCTTTTTTTTTTTTTTTTTTTGCAAGCTCCAAATCATGGAATACATTTCAGTGAATTGCAGAAAGAAGGATGACAATTGGGAGAGGTGCCTGATTGGGCTCAACCAAGATTTGAGCCATAAAAACACAAGAGGAGCCCTGCTGAATTAGGCCATAGCCCATCTACAGTAGTTTAGCATCCTGCCTCACACAGTGGCCCACAAATTGCTTCTGGGCATTCTCGAGCAGAAGACACCTGCTCTTCACTTCCTGCAATGGTTTTTAGATTCATCCTGCCTGTCCCTCCAACCTAGGGGAAATACTTAGACTCTCGTTTTATCACCTGGTATGGCACAAAGGGCCCCTCTTAGCTGTCCCCTTGCCCTTTTCCTCTGCCTTTCCCCATGTAAGGTGATACTACATTGTGCCTTCTGACCTGGCATTGACAAGCTTGTGAAACAAACAAGGTCCTACCAGCCCCCCATCCTGAGAGAGGTGGGACATGTTGGAAGATCTGGGCATTTTAATCTTGTTACTATACAGCTGGAAGTTTTAGAATCTGCCAAGTATAAACACTGCTTAAGTAACCAAATCGGTCTCTTCTGAAAGCCAGATGGCTTGGCAACTTTGCATAATTAAAGTGCTGGCCAAATTCATACTGGATCTAAGTGCTAGAAGGGGAAACATGCTTTCTCCCAATTCTCTGGCTGAAGGTGCTGTGATCAAAATGTAAAGAGAGTGAATGAAACTAGAATGTTAAAAGGAGCCCAGGGTCTATATGCTAACACTTAAAGGCTTTCCAGACACCTAATACTATATAAGCCTTCCATCTCATGCTCAAACTATTCATAATGTATAAATAAATTTTAAATACTAAGAAATGTTATTAGTCTCTTTCATTTCTCAGAAACCAAAAGCAATGTCACAATGGTGGTTGGTGGAATAATTGTCATACTGCTGTCCCTCGTATAGCATGGTCTTGTATTTATTTACGTATTTCTAAACATTTGTCTTCCGTCCTTCACCAGAAGGCCCAGGGCTTTGACCAGTTGATTCAATGAGACTTCCTTTGTATAGCAGAACAGCATGCTTTTGCTTTGACACTTAACACCAGTAGACCACCCTATCTCTCCACAACACCTTTAACACACAGGTGGATGAATTAGTAGAGCACAACAAACCAATGTAAGGACAGTGTAATGGAAATCACCATTGCTAGGACTCTCTCTAAATGTGCCCAGTGGTAATCAATGGACCACTTTCAGAAGAATGACAAAAGTGTGAGGCTCTGGCTGGGAAATTTCTTTTGTTGTGTATGGACCCATTATTTTTATTTTTATTTATTTATGATTTATTTTATTTTAACCTACATGTTTGTATTGATGGTAGTCTAGCAGTAGTTAACCCCATGAAATTCAGTAGTGAGTCCTGACCTGCTGGTTGAAGACAAAGCTACTGGAGGTGTTGACTACTGAATGGCCTCTCATTTGCATTGTGAGAGATGAGTAATGGGCTGAATGAGATGCAAGTGCTCTCTGAAGCTCAGAAAACAAACATTAAAGTTCACAGCTGCAAATAAATAAATGTTCTTTAGCAGAAGAACCACAAGGGGCCTAAATCATTTAGCAATACAACTGCTTCACAGAATTCTAATTGAGCATTAGAAGACCGTAATAAAACCTAATGTCAAAGTGACACCAGAATTCAAGAGATAATTAGGTATGGATAAATGACTCCCTTATATTTATTAAAATACACTAGATTTATGCTCCATAATTTCCTTTAGTGGTGCAGTAGGTTTTCTTGTTTGTAATTTCTGGTCTGTAGTGAATATAAACATCTTATTAGGCAAGAGCAGCAATTTAAAGGAAATTATTCTTGTCATTTTTTTCACCCCTTTGTTTTTTCTTCCTGTTTTTCTTCTTGACTTCACCTTGAGAAAGGAAGGCTGTGGGCACATCCCCATGCATGTTTGGTCCAGTATCGAAACTGGGCTCAGCATGGGGTGTCCTCATGGGATGGCATTTTGATTTGGTCTGGTTAGAGTCTGTATTCTGGACAATGGATGTTCATGCAAAGAGCAGGCTCATATAGGCTGAAATATTATGAGGGAGCCATTTGCGCAGTGCTCTAGAAAGTGATGCCAGAAGCCAGCAAAGACCAGAAAGGAAAAGCTCCATGCTGCCCTCAAAGCTGGCAGCCAGGATTGAGCTGTAATGGGTTGAATGTGGACAGCCCTTGCAGTGGGCTACTGATAGCTACATGGGCTGGAACAACCCATGTCATGCAGAAAGGGACATAGATACAGTGGTACCTTGACATACGAGTTTAATTCGTTCCGTAACCTTGCTCTTATGTCAAATCGCTCGTATCTCAAAGCAATTTTCCCATTAATCCATTCCAGCTCCCAAAACACCACCTCAGTTGTTTTTGTTATGTACTGTACTGTATTTACATACTCGTATCTCAAATCTTGCTCTCATCTCAAAGCAAAATATCACTCGCTCGGCGGCTTGTATCTCAAAACACTTGTATGTCAGGGCACTTGTATGTCGAGGTACCACTGTATTTTACTAGACAATTAACAGTTCAAAAAAATTTAAAATTAATGATATTCAACTGGTTACTTTAATAAGTTAGGAACCATAGTCTGGGGCTTCAATATGACACACTTACTGTTAAATTGCTTGAGTTTCTGTAAAATTTAAGCAGTGTGACCACTGTAAGATTTTCCAGTTCATAGCAATGCTAGCTTTGCATACTTAGGTGCCCATAATGTTCAGTAAAATACCATGCTTTAATCCTTTGGCCTGTGGGCTTCCTACTTTTTCCTGGGCCTAATGTTAGCATAAGATAATCCTGGTATGGTGACTGCTATCTTAAAAGATTCATAAGGTGAGGAAAAGAGGTCATGCATCACAAATCAGAATATCAGATTTGCATGAAATTTACATGTGGGTATTTAAAAGAATCAAGTTGTTTTTGTTTTTGTTGTTCTTTGGGTTCTTTTTCTTTAAACTGGAATTGCACTGGAGTTTCCAAGAGGAAACTGGTAACCCATGAGAACACAGGAGCCTCCTTTGTCAAGTATGATAGTTAGCTATCATTCTCACTCCACCAGTGCAGGATCCATGTGAGAACAGCAGGAACAAATGTGAAAAAACTTAAAACTCTAGGGTTGCTTCTGCAGTCACCTTACTTGTTCCAGATCAGAACATTCTGTTCTGATCCAAATCAAGGCATCCGTCCTCTGGACTGGAAAAAGTCTATCTGCATCTAGATGGCTGTTTCAGCCCAGCCTCACACTCTGGCTCCAATGCTCGGTGCCAGCTCTGAAGGCTCCGATGTCCAGGAACAAAAGTTCCTAGCTGATGGAATTCTGGGGGACCCATTTTGCTGATGCAACAAGACATGTTGCTGAAATCTGTCCCCCATGGTATATGGTAAATCTGCATGCCTCCTAGCTTGGTTTACTGCCATTAGTGCATCAGTAGGCCTCTTTAAAGAGGTCTGCTGGTATATAGAATGAGTTGGCTATGTTGGGCTGCCTAGTCCATATTGTTTTGGTCTACACTGGATGAAGCATACTAGAAATGCTGTCCCAGAGGTGTGGAAGGGAGGCCCTTAGGCCATGGTCACACCTTCACTTTAAACCTTCTCCAGTCCATCTTCAAGTCTGACTGCTCACACATTTCCATTTCTCTCCTTTTTTTTTCTGTGTGTGTGTGTGTGTGTGCCGCCATTCTACCTCCAATTTGGACTTTCCTGAATGGAAAGTGCACAAATAAGCTGGAGAAAAATGTAAAGGTATTAGCAGTTGGATCTGAAGATGGACTGAAGGAAGTTTAAAATGAAAGTGTGGCCACAGCCGTAATCTCATTCCTATACAGATTAGAGGTAATAAGTGCCTTAGGATTCACATAATGATAGGCTTGCTGAATTACTTGTAGTAATATGGGAATGGCAATCTATCAGAAGATTCCAGATTTACAAGTTTTCTTGTGTCTGGTTGAAGCTTTGCAATAAAGTAGAATCCTTGCTTCCTCCGTTTCCTTCTTTTTGTTGTTTGCACAACATGAAAATTAGGAGATGTTTTATGAGGCAGTTTCTTTTGCGGTAAGCAAGAATATGAATTGTCAAGCTCGTGCAGAGTGCTTTTGATTTTCTATATAAATGAGAGTTTCACTGATGTTAGGATGTGAGAATCTAAACAGACTGTACAGAGCATTTAATGGTGCCAATAACATTGGAGCTTACATGGGGAGGGTGAGATAGATTGCATCCAGACTTGTTTATACTGCTCAGCAGAATGCGCAGACACGATCGAGCATCACACACGATGATTGATGCATCATCGTTGCGTTGCACTATCCGATCACTACTGCACACTTACCTTAATGCTTATCTAAGGATACTCGCTGTGCAGCACAAACAAAATTTGAATTTCCTCACCAGTCTGGGCAGAACGGCGAGAAGAGCAGGACAAGAGCAGGAGGACAGGTCAAATGCGATTGGCTGCCTCAACCCACATGACCACATGCACTAACTCAGCTCTTGCACCTTCCAATGGGAAGCTACAGAACTGCTTATCGAGTGGGGGCGGTCAGTCATCGCTGCGCAGCAGGTAAGCTGCATTTTTACCTTCAACTGCAGATTTATTCCACAAGTCATAATGTATTTTCCAAAATAGACGTTCCTTCCTCATCACCCTCCTTCCTTTTTAGCTTTAGCTTGGTAGGAACCAGCTTTAGAGGCTCCCAAAACCTTAAGTCTGTCACCTAGGACTAGATACCTGTGTGGCCTTTCTTTAACTAATTAGGTTAGCTACCATTTTGAGCCTACCTTCAAATGCCCTGTAGATGAGCTAAAAAGGATCATTCCCTCTCATTTTAGTTCTGAGCCCCATGGGCTGCCTTTTTTCTCTCACCCTCAGACAAAGTGGCCATTTTCAACCTTAGTAATGATTTCATTCATTTTGAATCTTAATAATTGGAAAAGGCTGCCTAGAAAAAAAGCAATTAATCCCGCAGCATATAACCCAGATTGAACTCCAAGTACTTCAAATGCCAGCGTGCCATTAAAGAAATACTCCAGCACTGAAGAAGAGAAAAAAATGGTGCATTTTAAGAAGATAACACATCGGTCATGAACAATTATTCTTCCCAGCTTTACAGGGCTTGGTGAACAAGGGATACAAGAGCTTTGATTGCAGGGAAGACGCTATAAGAATGCACTTCTAGGCAAACACACATGAAAATTAACTCCTCTAAACACAGAGGACTATGCTGATCTTAGCCAATTTCAACTGAAATATGCATGAAGTAGACTGAGAGAGTGGGGCCAAGTCCTGTGTGATGTTGCAGTGTGTGTCAGGTCAATGCTCCCTTTGCCCTTTGGGCCTCGCTGTCTCTCAATAGCAGCACAGCTAGAAGCTCCCAGTAGTAGTAGAAGAAGGGATGGCTTTTCCACCCCACTTTTATCACCCATTTCAGGGGACTCAAAGCAGCTGGGAAGGCATTCTGTTCTTCTCACCAGAACAGAACACCCTGTGAGGTAGGTGGGGCTGTGATGAGCCCAGAATCACCCAGCTGGTTCCATGGAGGAGTGCAGAATCAAACTGCTGCTGCCTTCTCTCCCAAGACAGAGCTCAGGTAGCTGAACATGTAGATCTTTGTTTGTAATGTCTCTTCTATCGGTTGGAATGACCCAAGAGCTTACCTTTTAAGCAGAGGAGTCAGTTTATTAGAAAGTCAGCATTATCAGGATGGACAAAGCCCACAAGATATACACACACACACACATAGCAGGTCTTTCCCAAACAGCCTTCACCACTCCCAAGACTACATACAGATATATACTAATACAAAACAGGTGAGTTCAAAGAGGATGTAAGACTTAAAGAAACATACAACATATATCATGCTTTAGATTTAGGATCTCACCACCCTACATGGATCTACTGTTGCAATCACTCAACCAGAGCAGCAATGGCCCAGCATGCATGGTCATTGCTGTGGTGAGACAGATGCTTCCAGATGGCAGCATCTGCACTTACACTGCTGCAGGGTAAGTTCTAGGTAAGTGTGGGATGGGGCCTGCATCCCTCCCCCAATACTCCCAGGCACTGCCACATATCTATGGGCATCTGAAGATACCCAATCCAAGGCATTCACCAACACAGTGTGATTTCACTCACTCAGCCCATGAGCTTCAGACAGGAGCCACACTCTACAATGACCTCCTTTATGCTAAAAATTGTTCCCAGAGATCTCTAGATAAGGAAGTGGAGACTCAGCCTCAGAGTGTATGTTAAGTGCCTCATAAATGCTGTTACGCTAGAACCTAGGGGTTCCTGGGTTCAGATTCCTCATCTGGTCACGAATGAGATGACTTTGGGCCAGTCACACCCTCTAGTCTGATCTACCTCACAGGATTGTTGTGAAAATAAAACAGTGGAGGAGAATGTTGCATGTTACCTTGGAATCTTTGGAGAAAAGACAGGACACAAATGGCATAAAAAACAAAAAGAAACAAAACCTGTGGGCAACAGAGAAGGAACAACATATATGAACAGTGGGGGCTTACTTATTTGGTCCAGGTTAATAGAATCATAGAATCAGAGACTTGGAAGGGACCTCTAGAGTCATCAAGTCCAACCCCCTGTTCAATGCAGGATTTCCTAAACCATCCCAGACAGATCTAGGTCCAACCTCTGCTTGAAGAACTCCAGCAAAGGAGAACTACTCACCTCCCATGGCAACCTATTCCATTGACTGATTGTCCTCAATTACAGGAAGTTTTTCCTAATATCTAATCTGCAGTGACTCCCTTGAAGTTTCATCCCCTTGTTTCTAGTCCTCCCATCACAAGTGAGAATAGAGACAATCCCTCGGCACACTGGGAAAGTTGGCCCTTTCCACACTGTTCAGGGCTATCCTGCCTTATGGAGGGCCAGTACAGGCAATTCATTCCAAGGTGGGAGCGCTTGCCACAGGGCCACAGTTGGATTTTTTGAGGCCATATCTGCAAAACAGTTTCACTTCAGATACATCTTCTAGGCACTTGACCAAAACCGGGTTGGGTATGGTATACTGGGCCAGAAAGGCGTGTTGTATACGTACTTTCAATGGACTGGTAAATTGAAGTAGTCCGCTTGTGGGCTACTTTGAAAAGATCCACCAGTGGAGTGGGAGAAGGTGCCATTTTGGAGGCAGTGTACATTTCCAACCACATAAGTTTGCCTGGTCCGCACTGGGATCCTCCAGCTCTGGTCAGTCCCAGTCTACATAGCCAATGCTCAGGAATGCTGGGAACTGGAGTTTAATCTCTGGAGGTGCCAAGTTGGAGAAAGCTGGCTATTGCTCAGCATATGCTAGCGATGTGCACAAACATTCGTAACATTCAAAATCCATACAAATTTGTATGAATTTGTACAGTTGAATTTGAATCAAATGTTGTCACATTCAAAGATAGACATTTGAGTTTGAATCAAATGTTTTGATACATTTGTATGAAGCTTTGCATGGGATTCACAAGCTCTTTGTATGCATTTGTATGGGATTCATATGAGATTTAACATTTGTATTGAATACAAATCCTACCACATTCAAAGGGGATTTATTCAAACAAATACAAATTTTCTTGCATTTGATTCAATACAAATCGAATACAAAAAAAAATTGTGCCCATTTGAAGAATATGAATTTTAGTAACACAATTATTTGTTAAAATTCTAACCTGGTCTTCATCAGAGTGGATAGTTTGTTTTATACGCCTGCCAAGATCAGAGTCATTATGTCCCAATGTATAAAGGTTACATTTTTTTTTCCAGCAAAAACTGTCAAGACGTCACACACAGTGCCCATTTTACAACAAAGCTCTTGCTGCTCGTAACACAAGACTTCCAAATGCCTTATTTAGGTCTTTCTCAAGTAGCAACCTTTTGCTTAGCAGGCAGGTTTTTTTTAAACCCCGTGTTTATATTTAAGGAATTTTAATACCTCTAAAGATAAAATAAATTCATGAATCATAAACATTATTGAGAAATAGCTGGTAAAATCCAAATGTATATTTCAGCTGGATTGATATTCAGTAAACAAGCTTTGTTAAAAATAGAATCGAGAAATGCCTGAGGCAGTCTCTGGAGGAAAAAGAATCCTGTTATGGTATAGAAACCTTCTATTAAACAGAATTAAAAATAGTGCATATTTATCTTCTTCCTTTGGTCTAGGAAATCTTGGACATGCTTCAGGAGAACTGATCCATGGCCAAAACTGTTAAAACAGAACGTGAACATCTGTTTAACGGCATTTCTCTGCTCAGCAACAATGCCACCTACTGTACTTAACAGCTATATCATTGCCTGCATCTGTACACAGTAAAAAAAACCAGTATCTCAAAAGCAGCTTTAAGGTGGTAATGTTTGCATACTAGTGCTTAGAAAATGCCCTTCCAAGATTCATTCTCTGGCCTTTAATGTGGATTAGAGGTGGATGGGAACACAAGCGTCCTTATGCTACCACCTCTAAACTGATTTTGAGCAGCTTTAAAAACTAAACCAATTTGGATACAGCCGTTATTGGCCTTTCTGCACTTCCCACTGCTGTTCTGTGACAGAAGGGGGCATCCTATCCCAGAAGAAACAACTCGTTCCATGCTGGCATGGGTTGTTGCTGGGTTGCATTCAGATAGCCATTCCACTACAGCCTCAGCTGCTGCCTCTGGAGAGCCCTTGCAGGTAGGTCTGGCCATTTTAGATCCAGGTTGGACATTTCTGGGCCAGACCTACTTCCAACTTGGCCATTTTGGGATTGGACCCATGTCCAGTGGCACTTCCTTGAGTGCTACTGAAGTGGGTCCCCCATAATATACCAAACTTGGGAAGGCTGTAAACCTCAATGTCAAGGTCTATTCATTTACTTTTATTTTAATACGTGACAGTATATATTAAAACAATAGCACCTGTAACTGGGAAGGTATGTCTTCACTGCCTTCTGAAATGTGTACAATGAAGGTGACTGATGAACTTCAAGGAGGAGACTAGTGCATAGCCTAGGGGCCATCACTGAGAAAGCCATCTCCTGGGTGCCCAACCCCTTTTACTGCTGAGGGTGGTGGGGCAACCAGGAGGACCTCACCTCCAGGTCTAAGATCTACATCTATACTGGCATACAACACCATTTTGCATGCCTGCAGTGTTGATGAAGCATGATTGGAGGAGGGGCTACAAGAGCCAACACTAGCATATGGATGGCAGGGCCTATTTCCAGCATTTAGCCTGGAACAGCATTTAGCCTGGAACAAGCCCCAGTGCAAAAAGGGCCCATGATGCACAGCACAGGATTATTCTTCAAGTACAATTCAAGATGTTGCCCATATGTCACAACATAAGGCCAATTTGCCTTATATACAATTAGTATACAATTAGTTAACATCTGGGCAACACTTGCAGGAGGTGTTTACAGCCTTCAAATGCCCCTTGTCTGCCCAAATGTTAACTAATTGCAAACTAGCTACAGTGCATGAAATAGTGCACCACACGCAACCCAATCCTGACCAAAATCTTACCTATAGCATCCATGCAGTGACCATCTGCACTATGTCCGATGCAAGATGGCTTCCAGTGTGCTTGTGTGGCACCTCAAATGCCCCCTGATGCAACTGAACATGCACAGAGCATAATCATCACCAAGATGATGGTGCCGACACATGCGAAGTTGTGCAGGCGCCGCAACAAAAATGGCGGCACCCTATGGAGGATTGGACGCCCGACTGGATCAGGTAAGTGTCCAGTTGTGTGGGGCTTAGGCTGTCCTATACTAGCGTTCCCTATAGTAAACACTACTCCGTGTTAGTCTTTTCTGCACTCTTCCTGTCCAACAGACAGGAAGGCAAGTGCAGAAACATCTATAGCCTCACTGTACTTGGGAAGTCCTAAGATAAAGACAGACTCAAGAGAAGCCAAGTAAAAGCCTTCTAGCCTTCTAAATATCAGAATCTCTTTCAAAGGTACATGGCAATTCCAAGTTATTCAAAGTCGCATTTCACACGCCCCTCATATTTGTTTTAAAATTAATCCATTTTAACTCTCCTATTATTAAAATGCTGTGGGGTTTTAGGAGTCTGTCCTTGCTCTCGTGTTGATTACTGTAATTCAATCAGAAACCATGATAAGCCCCCTGCTGGACAATGTGAGACATTAATGCAGGAATTTGCTGTTGGCTAAAAAAAAAAAAAAAACTACCAGAGCAAATTGCAGAAAAGCTTTAGAGCTACCAGGGCCTGAAATTAGGTTCTCTGCCTTCCTAATCACAATAATCTAAGTCAACCTCTTCCGCCAGTGGCATGCAGTGTCCTGGAATAGCTAAAGTGCCCAAGATCTTCCTAACTCAAAAAGCTGTTCTTTTAACGTGGCAAGAAGGAATTTGATTTAATAAGCACATGGCCTTAACATTGGAATGTGTAAAAGCACCCTGTCATTATCATATATAAAAAGAACTTCTATATCTGCAGATTGAGACATCTGTTGTTGTTTTTCCATTTTATATGTCCAATTGTAAATGGAGGTTTCTCAAAATGACCACTTCATCTTTTAAGGCAAAGACTGTAAATATCCCTGGATGTGTCTCTGAATATTCCCAGCATGGGTAATGGGCAGCACATAGATCATGCCTCATGCAGTTGAAAAGGATAATAAAGATTATGAAAGAATATTACCAGTTTTGGGAGCAAAATTGACAGCTTCTAGAAGCTTCGGAAAAATCATTGTCAAGGATCCCCCTGAATTGCAAGGTCACGGACAATTGAGAGGGGGAGGGATGAAGTCTGAAGGGAAACAACAGACTATCTTTCTCCCCCCAGGTATTGGGCAGCCTACTCCATTCAACCTTAATTTGTGCAATCTGACAGGCAAGAGCCTCATGATCTGGATATGGTACCATGGGAAAGCCCAAAGGACATGGCCTCCATATGAGTCTACATCGATTGGGCCACCATCCTGCTTTAGAGTGGTGGAGAGCACCTTCGAAAGAAGAAGCACTCTGACAGAACTTCCTGTTACCCTTGTACCCCCCCAGCCTCACTGCCATGGCAGCTTAAATGCAGTTTTTCCTCACTGTTCTGCATGGTCCAGTTTTCAGAGACACAGAAAACGGCCACCTATTGAGGCCACTTCCTGTATTTATGAACATAGGTCCAGGCAGAAACATCAATATGGGGGATGGTAGTCCCTGGGCAGCAAGGCTCACAAATGGCAAAATCCGTTGTCATGTGGATTCTGCTACACACTGAGCAATTTAAAATTAAGTAATATCCCACTTAAATAGCCTCCAGAAAGGCACTCAGTTATGTTCATGAGTTACATTAATATTCTGCCTGTTTTCTTCTGTATGTACAAGCAGAACAAGGTCAAAGGTTCATAGTCTCTCCTCTGAAGTACTGCTAATTGTTGACAATTTGGTCTGGGTGGGGAAAGATGGTTTGATTTATCTGGTTATAGTTTCAAGATTGTAGGGAACTTCAGTTTATATGTTCTTTAAATCATTTTGTGGGGAAGATTGTTTCAACTAAGCTGGGCAGGAAGCAACCCAGAGAAAGAGCTCATCAAAATCAGGAGCAGGATGAATAGAAGAGCATCAGAAGACTGACTGGCTGAAATTGCAAGAGCTGAAATTGCAAGAACTGAAATCATGAGAGCTACAATCATTGCCTGGGTAGAAGCTGCTGGTAGAGACCTGAAGGAAGCCAGAAGAGAAAAAAAAAGAAAGAGGAGCTTTAAGGAAAAACTGTCTGGAACATGCAAAGAAATTGGCTTTATTTGTTCTCTTTTGCTTCTTTTGCTTTAATTGTTACTTGCTACTTTATTTATATCTCACCTTTTTCCCAAAGGGACTCAAAGTGGCATACAAAAATTAACAATCTGGTACAATATATAACATTCAGACAACCACATTGTTATATAAAATCTGAATATAGAATCTAAAACATATAAAACAAGCTATATAACACATATAAAAACATATATTGGATAACTTCATTTAAAATAAAGGAGGCCAACTGATTGAATTAAGGATGATTGGAAAACATCCTGGAATAAAAAAGTTTTTACTTGTTTACCAAAGGATGCTAGAGATGGGGCCAGCCTAACTTCCCTGGGGAGCAAATTCCAGAGCTTAGGTGCAGCCACCAAAAGGGCCCTGTGCCTAGTTTCTACCAATCAGAACAAATGAGTTGGAAGGACAGCGTACCATTTGTGCACTGTTTGAAATGGAAACTTTTAAAAGTTTCTTTCCAAAGTTCTTTCTGCTCTCTCTCCTTCCCCACTTTCCATGATCCTTAGCTGCTAAGGCAGAAGAGCAGAATCATGAACTAGTAGGTAGAGTAAGGTAGAATAAGCCTAATGGGTGGCACTGACTTTCTGAAACCGAGAGCTACCTTAGGCAATCCCATCATACATCAACACAGCCAGTCCAGAAGATGTGAACACCAGAAAATCTGCGCTGGGTAACTGCAGAAGGAAAGGTATTCCAATGAGCCAAGGAGAAGGCTTGGGGTGGGTGGGCTCCACTGACTTCCCTTAATCTGGATCTAAGGTGATCCAGATCTAAGGAATGGGTCCTTCAACTAATCCAGATCTAGTAGATCTGGATTAAGGGAGGTACCTGATGCATCCTTATGAGCGGTGCAGGACCCAATAGTAATGGATGCTCGCCTGCCTATAGTGAAAGCGCCAGAGCACCCATGTGGCGAATCCAGATCGACCCACATGGGGCCCACTTATCACCCCAGGTTTTGGGGGGGACAGGGGGTGCAATCTCCATAGATGCTCCAGAGATTATTTGAAGATTCTCTGGAGCAACTCCAGAAAATCTCTGAAGCTTTGTCATAAGCTCCAGAGATTCTCCAGAGTGATCTACTGCAAACTTCGAAGATTCTCTGGAGCCTTTGACAAAGGTCCATAGGACTGGCATTGCTCTTGTGTGGGGCCCTCTTCGGAACCTGTGCTATTCTTCAGAGCCAGCTTTGGAGCTTTGGGTTTCAGGGCACACACACCCATGGGTGTGCCCCCCCCCCAAGCCTCCCTAGACCCCACTGCCCAATCGTGGTGGAAACTTGCTCTGTTTAATCCAGATTTGATGCCTGAAGACCCCATTGTAGACCCCTTTAATGGGGTCTACAGGAAATCCGGATTATAGATCCTGAAGGACCCATTCAATCTGGATTTCCCTAGAACTGGTGGAAACAAATGTGGCTCTAATGGAGTCTGCAGTGGAAATGGGGTCTTCCTGCTCTGAGTCTAATGGATCCTTAATACACATAGGGCGAATCCCCACAGCAAGCTTATTTTGAATTCAAAGCGTTTTCAATCCTGGCAGACCCCACGTCAGTTTGGCTTAACATGCTTTCCGAGTGTTAAATCGCCCCAAAGCATTGTAATGTTAATCCTCATTTCAACAGGTCTCACTCCAGATCCTGCGCTTGATATGTGTTACATTTTTTACTGTGGGGACCCTACTGTTTTAAGGGATGAGAATCCATGTTTAGGGTTTCCTTCTCCCAATAGCTTGCTTCCAAAGACATTGATTTCAGTGTAAAAATCCACCCTTAACAGCAGCGCTACACTGTAGCAATGGAACCACTTCACACCTCATTAACAATGTTGCAATTTTGCGCAATTCTAAAAGTTCTGACCTTTAGAAAGGGAAAGGGAGGGAGGGAAGCAGCTGAGGTTCTGTGTGAATGTTTAAAGCAAAGGGGCTTTAGTTGCTGCTGCTGCTGTGTGCCCTGAGCAATGGGGAGAGGAGGGGAAAGAATCGCTGGCTGGCTGCCCACTGCCATTTTTCCTCCAACCATGGAAGCGGCAGCCACCCAGCCACCCAGTTAGGCTCCATGAAGGGGTCCCTTATGGGTGGCGCGTCCATGCCAGGAGGAAGAGGGCAGGGCAGCCCCGAAAACTGGCTTTTAAAAAGTAGCCACTTGAGTCCCCCCTTGAGTCACGTACCCCACGTACGATCCTCAGAATCTGGATTGAACGCGATTAAGTTAAAAGTAATGGGAACAGGCAAATTCGCGTTTGCATCCGGTTCTATTATTTCGGTTTAGGGAAAGCGAAATAAGCTTGCTGTGGGGATTCGCCCATAAGTACCCTAATGGGTACTTAATGGGTACTTAGTGTTAGTGGGAAAAAACCCTTGATTAAATTTTGTTGGAAGATCAGCATGTAAGGGGCTGGGAGACATGTGATGATAGGATTGGAAATTGTACAGCATTTGGGGGGACTCGCTTTGTGCATCAGTATCCAAGATGTGCTCTTTACTAGCTTCTTCTTCCTATAAGAACCTCACAGAACTCACAACTGAAGGGGAAATACAGAAATACAGCATGAGATAGATGATGCAGAAAATTCTTGCTTCTTATTCAGAAATTTTTCCATATCCTTTAATAAATGGGGCATGGTCAATACTCAAAATAATGGGCCACTGTTTTCATTGGAGGAGCCTGTGCCCCCAGAATCCTCTCCTTTCTTCTTCTTCTTTATTTGCATTTAACTGTGGTGGGAAAGCTGAGCTGCAACAACCCTGCTCAGCAGTGGGGCAGCTCATTGCCAGGGATCAGGCGGATCCTGCAGGGCGTGTTTTTTTTTTTAAACTCCGAGTGACAAGAGGGCCATTTTAGCACTTGAGAGGATCTCAGGATACAAAAGAGCTGTTTCAGGGCTTTTCTTCCTTCCAGCTGTATTCTGCATCTATTCTATTTGCCCCTCAAGTTGGGAAATCTTCTGATAGGTTGTGTGGCAGCCAGGTTTACATCCAGAAGTACACAGAATATCTGAGCAGCTGTTAATGAGTGGCAGACACCACAGAGACTGCTGCCACACACTGTAAACATCCTGACAACTTGTCACAATCATGGCAGAACCACTAGACAGCCCCTACATCTTGCTGGGACTCCAGCAGTCTTTTGGCTGCTTAATTTGTTCTGTATTTTTACAACTAATATATATAAAGAAAGCATTTCAGTTCCTAGCAGTAATGAACTTTTTGTGCCTTATTGGCCAGACAACAAACCTCTGACTGATAATAAGGGCTTTTTCACACACAACCTCCACGGAAAACTACCCCACAGAAGTTAAGTTCAAAGATGGTGACAGGCATCCTCACAGTGAGTGTCAGCCCTGTCCCAAATGTAACCCAAACCTACCATGTGACATTCAAAGTGCAGGCAGTCCATCTGGGACTGCCTGCATGACTGTAGAAACAGCCAAGGCAAGTTCCACTGCATACTGGGTTGTTGCTATAGTGACTATGACAAAGCACGAGAGTGCACAGATGCTGCCCTGCCACAATGTCCTGCATCCACACAACGTTCACAGAAGGAAGCACTCTCCGCAAAGCTTTAGAGGAGTATTTACTGCTCCACAGCTAAAGTTGATCAGCATGGCTGTGCACGCTTCTGGGTCACTCTGGGACATGGGTGGCACTGTGGTGTGCAGATGCACCATCCCAGAGTGTGGCCAGGCCATCCTGACCACTTAAGTGCAAACAGGCCCTAAGATTCAGTGCGCCACTTGTAGCTTTAAGGATTCCAGCACAAAGACTGAATGCAATAAAGCAGAGACTCAGAAGGGATCGTTTCGTTTTGAGCTGCTTTTCCAAACACTTGGGTCAACTCCCAAGAGTGTCTGTCTGAACCAAACTGTACTCATCTGAAATAGCAGGTACTTGACAGTGTTACTAAATAAGGTACCATTAGGCATTTTTACTTATGTGAATAAGGTTGCCCAAAATCCTAGGTGACTGATTGCTTCCTTTGCATGCTGTTGTGGCAGGATCAGTCATGCCCTGGGCAAGCTGACAAGTTTGTTTGTGGTTTGTGGCTCAATTGCTTTTGCTGGCTCATTTTCTTTTGATCACCTTAAAGTCATTCTTAAAGTCATTTTTGCTAATCAAATAAAAGGATGGGTGTAACAAGGAGGAAGAATTCCTGTATTAGCCTGGAGAAGTGATCTGTCATGCTATGCATTGTTATAGCAACGAAAAGTCACCATGCAAAGGCAGTTCCCAGCTTCATTCATGTATTAAAAGTGTTCCATGGCTACACAAAGTGTGACACACTGATGCAAAGACATTTCACTTGCTTTTTGGAGTCTCAGGTAGGGGGGTGGGTGGGATACCTTGGAAGCTAATCAAGCCTGGCTGTAAGTCCTCATATATGCACTTTGCACTGAATTCAGTTTAGTGGGTGACACATTTCCTTTACATGATCAAGTGAATATATACACAGTAGTTAAAAGCCAAACTGATAAACCGTCAAAGAGGAAGAAATCTCAGTGTTTTACCAACAATCCCATCAACATAGGGCAGTGATGGCTAACCTTTTGAGTTCGGTGTGTCAAAATTCGCAAGAAAACCTAGCTTAACTTGGGTGCTGTGTCACTTCTAGAAATATCCATTCTAAAAACTTATATTTTTGATATATGTATTTTATTAAAAGCAAAAATGAATAATTTTTTACACTAGTGACTTTTGTTGCTGAATTTCATTTGCTAAATCTTCAACTGAAAGTTGGTATTTTGTACACTTCAAAAACAAGAAAGCACTACACGGCCAGGTGCCAGGGTGACCATGTGTGTCACCCCAAAGGGCTTAGTGTGTCACCTGTGACACGCGTGTCATAGGTTGGCCATGACTGACATAGGAAATCCTTAGCTCAGCTGAGAAAACCAGCAATTAGAGTAGCCACAAGATGGCGCTGTTCTATAACACACAAATTCTCTTATCTTCCAGGCCAGTGAGGTTATTATATGACAAAATTTGCACCATTTTATTAATAGAGTTGCTTGCCAAATTGTTGCAAGGAGAGTTCTCTATGTACTTCAGGGTATCAACAACATTCATGGAAATTCTGGCACTTTGTCTTTTCTGAGGTAAGAAACCATGCTAAGGTGTTCAAGGGAAAGAGAAAGTGTGACGTTTTGTGGCAACCAAATTGCAAAGCAAACCAAACTAGCTCAAACCTCCCTCCCTCCTCTTCAAATGAAGTATTTTCATCAACTGTTTGACAACTTCATTTGTGAGACACGAAAAAGCTCAGCATCTCCTCATTTTGTTACTGTACTACTCTGATTTTGGAGCAAAGCGAAGGGATGGGGCTGGTCCCTGCGCAGGGTGAAAGCCCACCTGTTTCATGACATATTTGCCCAAATACTGCTGTCACGTTCTCACAGCAATAAGGAAGAAGCATTTTAAAAGCAAAAACGGGAGGGAAACCCTGAAAAAACAGGTGTTTATTTATTCCGCTTTTTAGCCAAATAATCCTCAAAATACCCCTGAAACTGATTGGGAATGGGGACGAAGAGGATCCAAAATGTTTCTAACCTGCTTTATTCCATGAGTGGGAATTTACTCTGAAAGGAAACTGCTTGTCACTTTGCTGATATGTTCTCTCACTCTGAAGTGGACTGAAGCTGGATTAAACCTTAAGTGTCAGGGATGGAAGGCTGATATTGAATTCCATCTCTACTGTTTCTTCTCTTTTAGGAGAGTAAGGCCCTTTCCGCACTAGGCCTTATTTCAGATTATATCTCAGGATGGGGACCGACCATCTGCCTGCCAGTGCAGACTATGGTAGGCCCTGGTATGGCCTACCATAGATAGGACCAGCATGAAGATGGCTGGTCCCTATCCTGAGATATAATCCCGATTAAGGCCCAGTGCGGAAAGGGCCTAAAATAACATTTTGATACAGAGAGCATTTCAATGGGAAAACACATTTTCCTTCCAACGCTCCAGCATACCAAGGCTAAAAAAAATAAAAATAAAAAATTGGATTCTCCCCTTCTTCTTCTTTCTGCAGAATTCCAGAAACTAACTGATGTAAGCATTCACTTCTTGGAAGACTGGAGCCTTCCACAGCAGGTTTTCATCTCATAACAGTTTTGGGCTGCTATGCCGTGTGCCACAGTGCTAATTTGGGGATATTTATTTATATTTATATTTATTTATATTTCAATTTATATGCTGCCCCATACCCGAGGGTCTCTGGGCGGCTCACAACATTTAAAACAGATGTATAAAAACAGTATCAAAAATAAAACAAATTTAAAAATACAGTTTTAAAAGTACATATGACAGCTAAAAGAGTCAAATGCAAAATATTCAAAAGCTTTGATTCAAAATAGAACTACAGAACATGATATAACAGTCCCAAGATTGCAACAAGTGGGGCGTTTACTTCCTGTTTAAGTCCAGCTCTGAAAATACACATCTGGCAGAACTGAACTGCAATTGTCAAAATCAGCATGAGTCTGACAAAAAAGCATCAAACCACAAAACCCCCTCAGGTCTGCGGGAAGTTCATCAGGGAATAATCTGATTATGCTCCTCAAAATTTTTACTTCAGCAGCATAGTCAGGTTGGTAGGATGGAACCTGGATGGGGCTCCTACACCTTTAGTTGTTGCCCTGAAAATGGCATTGCAAGACACTTTGTCTGCATGATCTACTCAGTTAGTCCAAGAATATAGGAGCTCCATCTTCCATTCTGTCTGATGCACACACCAGAGTGGTGGGCCATCTGTGAAGGAGGATGGCCCTAAAGTAGTGTTATTCATAACCCATGAAATCTCAGACTTGCCAGACCACAATTTACTGGGTTACTTAGATGCAAACAGGAGCAAAAATCTTTATATAGCTGAAGGCACTGTCCTTTTGCTGCCTGACTAATACGAAAAGGCCAGCTATTTCAGAAGATAGAATCCCACAACCAGTTCCTCGTGGGCAGTATAAATGTTTGTGGCATAGTGGGAAGGACAAATAGCACTCTTTTGACTTCCTTCTCTGCTTTCCTGACACTTGGAGAAGTCCGGGAAATACTGTATTGTATTTGTTTTCCTAAGACTTGCTACAGGATGAAGAAGAGCCCCTCCCCTTATCTGTCCCTGTTGACACATAACATCATTTGGGAACAGCAAAGAGATCTCTGCCTGAGATTAAAATTCATAATAAGTGTATGTGTCAATATAAAACAGTTTTCAGCCTGAAGGTAAACAGTACAGACTGCTGTTCAGGAAAACCAGGAAATCAAATATTTTGAGTTTCTTCACCCATTTAGCCCTAAGTCACATCCATTAAAAGTTCTTAATTTTCAAAAGTTTCTAAGGTTGTCTACTCAAAGGTGAGATGCAGCCTGGAGTTTAGGCAACTCATGTAAATTGCACACGTGTTTCAAGAATCATTCAACCCCTGTGATAGGCAAGTCAACTCCTGGGTGGAGAGGTCCATGTGCCAAACTACAATTAGCAAGAGGTTGGTTCTTACAAACTGCTTAGAGAGGCCCAGGGTTGCAGCTGCTGTGAGTTCCAGGTCCTTTTTACAGGGGGCTCAACTAATCTGGCTTCCATAGAGAACCTGGGGCTCTCAGGTAAATAATTTGACAGTTCGGAAGTTCTCCAGACAGTTCTAGAAACTAACTTCCTATGAATTGCAATTCAGTACATCCCTACAAACCTGGAGCCAATTGGGGGTAAGAGTGCCTGGGAACACACTTTCCCATGGGCATACAGATGTCTGGATCAGCTGGGGCATACCCTGCTGTGCCCATGTGGACTCAATCTTTGACAAGCTCCAAAATGCCTATTGCTGCACAATGACATCTTTATGTACTGCAACACAGGTCAGCCCCCCACCTGGCTCCCAAGGCAGTTAGCTAAGTGTGCCATAGAGAACAAACTTCACCTCTCCCTCAAATTTGTGAGTCAGTGTGTCTGCAGAACATTGGAAATGGTATTTTGCAAGCTCTCTAAGATAAAAATAAGCTGTTATTCTTTTCTCAGCTTGTATTATAGCAGCATGCCTAGGTTCCTGGCTTCATTTAGTATTTTGTTTGTTTGTTTATAGTATTTTTATCTTGTCCTTTACCTGACACTGAGGTCCCAGAGCTGGTTACAACAGCAAACGTTAAAATTTATAAAAGTAGAAACAGAATGCCAGTTCACACCTTGATGAAGTTTGATGGCCAGGTAACTGCTGGAATGATTTGGGTGTCTCTATTTTGCAATGCCCAAAGCATTGCAAACTTAGCTGGTGCTTCGCCAAGTAGCTAGCTAGGTGTGAATTGCCTCCACTAAGGAGGTGATCGCATTGTTGTGGCATGTGTGGTGCTGTTGCCATGGCAATGGGGCAACACAGCATGTAACCATACCTGTGCCACCCAGTCACACACTCCATTTCATCTCATCCACCCAGGTGAGGTACAAATGGAGCATGCAGGAGTTTCCCAGCTGGTGACTGGGTACGTTGTGGAGCACAGAAATGTGTTCCACACCTGTCCTGGCCATGGGTCACTTCAGCATGCGCGGATACACCTCTTGTATAGAAGCTTCTCCGTGTAATGCTCCGTCTGAGAGCATATCTGGAGTGTCCCTTTGCCCCAAGTGGGAAAAAAAAGTATTAAAATACAGTATAAAATGACTCCAAAACAATAGATGTAGAAAAGCTTTGGCAGAACACTATTGCAAACAGAAATCAGGAATTTTTCTGATATAGGATTTCCCCCCTGGACTTTGAGGCAGAGGGTTGAAGTCCTTTTAGAAGGTACATGAGAGCTCTCTGGAACTGTGCTATAGTGTATGTACAAGAAACTGGCCTAGGAGAAAGGCAGCAGGCCTTCAAAGCACCAACTCAGTGGGACGCAACATTTACCTAAAGGAAATTCTCCCAACACTGGATTCAGATGAACAGCCTATCATTCAGTTTCACTTTATGTATCTGGTAGACTTAAAATCAGATAAAACTGTTTAACTGTTCCCTTTCCTGTTACATTTCTATAGGTATAAAGGCTGCATCATAATCCCTTTTTCTTTTTTTTATTTTGAGAAGAAACTCAAGATCCAACATAGTACTGCTATAAACAAATAGGATGGGTGGAAAGGGTAAAGAACCATGGGCAAGTCTATCCTAGCTTCTGCTTTTTATTAAAAAGAAGACCCATAGGAAGAAACGCGTAACTGTCAATCGCATGTACATAATTTGATACACCTAAAGATATTTCAGAACATCAGTGTTTCCATTAGCTCTGCAATTGGAAACTGCCACCAGAGGGCCCTGTTAACATTTATTAATGTTATTTTAAACTAGGAATCTTTCTTCATAGGTCTTACTGCATTCACACATAGGTATTACTCCAGCTTCACTCCACCAAATGAGAGAGCACATGAGCAGACTAGCTAGTCATTTTCTTCCCACAATAGCTAAACCAAAGGTAGATATTCTGAGTTAGATGAAGCCAAAAGCAAACAGCTTGTAAGTTGCTGGTTGACTGAAGTAAAATTTACACCTGAATACATATATAACTAAGGATCCCTAAATAAAGTCATTCCTACACTCCCCTCCCCCTCCCCCCCCCCGATAGAATGGTTTTGCTAACCTATGGATTTCAAAATGTACCCTTCTTCCTCCTTTGTACATCAAAAAGGCAGGACTCTTCTCTCTCCAGTTCCTATGTAATGCTGAAAATTGTACGTTCACAAGGAATACTAGATAGGCAGATCCTGCAAGGCTTGCATACTTCAACAGGATAACAGTGGGGGTTGGAAGTCAATGAGCATTAGGATTCAAGGCCATATTTTCTCATTTGGCTCCACTTGAGGCCTTGTCCAAGGAGTAGCAAACCATTCCAAGCTGGGAGAATACATGATACAGGACCATCCCATGCACTGGTTCCAAAACCCATGACAACTTTAGGATATCTTGAGGGGCTCCAAATGCTCCCTGGGGGGATTTCAGCAATGGATCCCTGTAGTATACTGGACCACAGAAGCATCCCCACGCCTCCATGTTCTGGTATACCATCACTAGCATGCCAGTAGGGGGTGCCTCTAGACATAAGAAATGTGAACTTACCTTGTCTCCAAAGTAAACAAGTTTTCAGGGAGAACAGATCATCCTCACATTCTCCTGGTCCTCTGAGGCAACAAGCAGGGCTCTTCTTATCACATGGTCAGCCCCTCTGTCTCTGAGAGAGGCCTGGTTTTTCCTGGTAAGGGTGAACTTTTGCTAGATCTCCCAAGATCTTGCCCAAACATCCAGGAAAATGGAAAATCTATAGCCAATGTTCAGATAAGTTGGAGTTTTTTGCTCTGCAGCATCAGACTTTGCTTCACAGGGACTGTGAAGCATCCTAAAAGCTGTCTAGCACTGCAACAGCTGCTCTCCAGCTCCTGCAATATATACTTCCTGTCTGGACATCATTTTGAGGTCTAATGGTAAACTGGACTAGGGCTTCTAGCCTGATCTATGATCCATCACGTGCAGACAGCCTGAGCTAGGAGGGAGTTTGGCCTCCCATTATCTGCACTAGCGTGAAGAAGGGAAGCTTATATAACCCTTCCTATCAGGCAACAGTGTCCTATGCAGAAAGGGCCACAGAGTGTGTTTTCACACTTAAAATTTAAGTATAAACATTGCAAAAATTGGGCATGGAATTTTCATTTTGCTGTGTTTTTTATGTCACTTACTCAACTTCTAACTTGGGAAAAAGTTTTATCAAAT
Source organism: Aspidoscelis tigris stejnegeri (assembly GCA_023333525.1). Taxonomy (NCBI): domain Eukaryota; kingdom Metazoa; phylum Chordata; class Lepidosauria; order Squamata; family Teiidae; genus Aspidoscelis; species Aspidoscelis tigris. The sequence continues at coordinate 78,930,342 of JALMGA010000002.1, read as the reverse complement.
AAGCCGTTTAGCTACAGTTATGGACATGGGCAAGGGCAAGGGCATGTATCTTTTTTAGAAAATTAGTTCAGAGTTTTACTTTTCCTTGGAGAAAAGTTTGTATCCATCATTTCAGGTTGCCTGGAATTCACATTTCCTGAAGACGCAAGACCTATTTTTACCATTCTTCAGTTTGTTTTTATCACTGTTACATGAGGTGAACACTTTGATAACTTTAAATTCACGCAAAACAATATTTTTCTGACAACTACTTACTGCATAGTTTCTTAGGAAGAGGAGTTACAGGTCTAAGTGGAAGAGGGAACATTTTAAATGATGCGGAAGAAACCCTTCACTAATCTGCAAGCTTAAGATTTCATTGCCTTTACGTGGTTGCTGCAGTTTTTAACAGCAGCCTGATGCATTAATATTTTATCGGAGGAAACCCTTCCATCTCATACAAATGTCTGTATGCCAGCCAAAGCTTTCACCTCTGCAATCTCCAAAGAAAAGAAGTACATCACTGCAGTTCTGTACATCACTGCATGAGAATATTCATATGCTAACTTGGGCCTTGTCCAGATGGGGAAAATATATATGCCCCTATAGGGGGATTCCCTTACATATCTTTGGCAAACCCACCACAGCCTTGCTTCTTTCTCCTTAAAATACTACTGCTGGAAAACCCAGTGGGTTTTCAAGCAGTAGTGCTTTTTTACTTACCTTATGGACAGCTACCATCATAGCTCCATCCACTGCACGTGCTTGGAGGCTGGAACAGGCATCTACTCATATATGCCACTCACTGGTGCATGCATCTGGATACCCGGTGCTGGCCAAATACCTGGATGTGCATCTATAAAACATGCATATAGTGTGCCAACTGCAGCACTGTAAAACTAGCAAGGGATAATGGCAAGGGATCAATATCCTATTATTTTGCTGCTGTCCGGATGTGGCCCTAAGTGTGCACATGTAAGTTTAGAAATAACTACCATGGCTTAAAAAGACTCAAAATTGTGACTAGGTGGCCTATAGGATGGCCTTATGCGTAGTAACTGTAGAGGCTTTAAAATTCCTATTTGCCCCTTTTCTTGGAGCTCCTTATTTTTCAGTTGAGGTGCCCAGACTATCCCTCAAGCATACAAATGTCTTCTGTCAGTCCTTGAAACAGAGGACTGTTCACTGTACTTTATTTATCTATTTAAAACATTTTATAATTTTTCATATTAAAAATTTCAAAGTACTCTAGAAAATTCAAAACTGGGGCATTACTTGGGCATAACAAAAGGGTCACCTCAGAGAGACAGTATGTAGCCCTCCTGTTCCCAGTCCTCCTCTAATCCATCTTTTCTAGCACAGAATGTTCTGGAAATGGGGGAGGGGCAGAATGGGGTGTGAACAAAGCTGCCTCAGAGGTCCCTCAGGGATGCTCCCTCCCTTTATTTTTTTATTTTTTTATTTTTGCCATGTTTGATCACGGCCAAAGTTAAAAGCAATTAAAACAGCCATACATAGAAACAGTATTAAAAACTGTGTGGTGATATTAAGAAAAAAATAATTTACGTTGGGAATGCCTGGGTAAACAGACGGGTTTTCAACATCTAAAAGTTATCTTGATAAGCGCCCCATGAATATCTGAGGGGAGAGCATTCCAGAGAGTGGGTCCCACCCCAATGAAGGCACTGCTGTAGGGCACCACGCAAGGCAACATTTAGGCTGCATGTCTGCTTATCACCTTCAGATGCCTTTAAGGATCAAAGAAGGCCTTACGTGTCAGGATCCTGTCAGGATCAATGGCCCTCATCCAACACATCACTGCATCCAGGCACCAGTTCAAGACATTCACAGTCTCTCCTGATTCAAATATTAAGGAGATACAGATGTCATCAGCATAACGGTGACACCTCACCCCCAAACCCACAATGATCAATCCCAGTGGCTTCATATAAATGTTAAATAACACTGGTCACCAAACAGCCTTGTTGCTAAGGCACAGAGGCACCATCTCTCACTAAATTAGGGCAGCTTCCTTCTGCAGCACCCTCTTCTATGCCGCCTGGCTGTTTTCCAATCAGCTGAACAGCAGAAGGTGAGGAGATGTGTGTATAAACAATATGTTCTGTATTTGTTTAACACCAGCTGGGCCCTTTGCTGGAATGCAGACCTAAAGAGCTGCTCTCTACGAGAATTTAGCCTTGGGACTGAAGGCAGATCCCTGCTTCACTTCTGGAGATCAGAACACAAGACGTTTTGAGCTGAATTTCTGTGATGCTCAAGTTTAGGCATATTTTGAAAAGCCCACTGCGGCGTATCATAACTGTGTCAACTACTGTCCGCTTCATTCCTCTGAAGGAATGGACCTTTGTGGTGCAAACCATTGCTCTTGATTGAAAAGGGTTCTAATTTCTTTTTATTACAGCCTCTGATTCTCCTGAGGCTTCAGATTCTCTGTGAGAAGCCTGTGTGCTGGGAAAAATCATCTCTGGAATGTGATCAGCTGAAAGCTATGCAGAGTATGCTATATCACCAAATGCACAAGCTCGCCTGATCCTGCAGGGCTGGGTTAGGTTTTTCACATCAAAGTCTTTTTCACTGCTACTTCCCCCACCCCCCCAGTTCAGTCACTCAAGATTCTGCCTGCTGATTTTCCTTTGCTGATTTTTCACAAAGATTTTAACTGCCTTGGTGAACAATTTAGCTCTAGATGACTCAGCACAAAGAAGTCTGAAGTGCTAGGAGGATTTGGCTCCTTTTGTGCCTAGGCTTCAACTATCCAAATGCTTCTTCTCACTGTGAGGATATCAGGGATAAAAAGCTGGGAAGGCAGGTGTGTGGTCTTGAAGGAAGAGCCCGCAGCTCTGACAAAATTAGATCTCTTTTGGCAGCAGTTGCAGGGCATCAGGAGGAAGTGTTAATAATGCCCTCTCCAGCTGCAGCTGCACCCAAAATACTCCTTATATGGCAATGGGCTTCTTAAAAGGTTCTTCTGACACTAATGTAAGCTGTTCTTCCTTTTGGCTTCTAAGCCTGTTGCACACAGTAGGGGGAAAGGAGAAAAAATCTGTGTGCCAGATGGGCTGGATGTCCCATAGCACAGCTTTAATCACAGGCTGCCTCTTTCACACAGGTTAACCCATGAAGCAGACTTTGGTATCACTGTAAAATGCACAGCTTATCTAGGCTCCAAAGTGAAGTGCTTCTGGAGGGAAAATGGTTTGCCCTGACCTATAGATGCAATTCCGCAGTTTAGGCATTGCAGCAGGGAGACATGTGTTCCCTCCCTCCCTCTGTGCTCAGCTCTCATAGGATTGCGGGGTCTTGGGTGAAAGTAAGTTCTCATGAGTTCTTGCACCATTCGCTCAAATAGGAGGGGAAATGCGGCATAATGGAATGGAAGTCCTTTAAACGGCTATTTTAAACTGCAGATTATTGGTCTACAATGTGCAGCTACATCAGAGGATCAAAAGCTGTTGCACATCCAGAGTGCCCAGATGTGCTTGACATCATTTCTGCACATGCATGGACATTTGTTTTGGCCTGCACACATGCATGCTAAAGTCCCTTCCAACTCTGTGATTCAATGCTGGACAGAGGTACAATGGCAACTCCATCCGCAAGGCGTTTCACTCAAATTTAGGAAGAGGGGTCATAAACAAAAAAAAGAACCTCAATCATGAAACGGGGTGGGGGGGATACATCATGTCATTAGTGTGATTGCAGCTGCGTTAAAGTAGGGCGACATCCAAATATGTTTATACTGTGTCGTGGAATGCACAGTCGCGAATGAGGCATCACACGATGATTGATGGATTGTTGTGTTGTCACATTATCCAATCGGGACTGCGTACTTACCTTAATGCTGGTAAGAGGACACTCAAGAGTGAAGTAGGAACGAAAATCTGAGGTTCCCTCAGTGAAGGCACAACAGTGAGAAGATCGAGACGAGCGCAGCAAGGTCAGCTCAAATCTGATTGGCCGCCTCACCCCGCATGACGCTGTGTGCCTCCTTAACTCTCGCAGCTCCATTAGGGGAGCCGCCTTTCAAGTCGGGATAGCCAGTCGTCGCTGCGTAGTAAGTATTCTGCGCTTTTACGTTTAACTGCGGATTTATTCCGCAAGTCTGGAGGCAGCCCAGGTGTTTGCTGTTAGATCTGTAGCAAGTGTAGAAACACAGTGCTTAAAACTAAAAGCTAAGGGGAGGAAAACGCCCTCCATGCCCAGTCCAGATGGGCCTAATGATTCCTTGCTTAGACTACTGTGACATTTTGTGATGACGCACAGAATAACAATGGAATTGTTAAATTATAGGATTACTCATGTTTGTTCTGGCATCACATGATTTCACTGCTGAGTTGTTCACACCAGTCCAAACAGAGATTAACATGTGAAGGTGTGGCACAGTCATATTGTGATTCTGGACCAGAGTTCGGCAACATGTTCCTCATGTTCCTGCAGTCTTAATATCTATCACATAGTATTCGATATACTAGATAAGACTCTTGACCTAGTGGCAGGTCAAGGGTGCGATTGCTGCTTATCTGTTATTAACTGCTACTAGAACAGCTGCTTCTTGGAACATGCAGTGTTTTACGTTTGCAGAATTACTGTTTTAATGATGCACATACTCCTACCCTGAACTATAAGGCAAAGGATAGATGGTAAATGTTGCAAACAATGACTTTTCATATAGAACAGAAATCTGACTCTGAATTTGCTTTTTATATGCCCCCTGACTCCCTGAATCTGACCAAAATCCACTCTCCAAAAAGACAGATAGTGAAATTAGTGGCTGCCTCCATCATGACTGGCTGCATGAAAATCTACAGCCAACCAAAGGGGAAATTTGTGCATTCACAGATGGATGATTCACACACAAGAGCAAAGTTTTTGTCCTTAGGGTATGTCTGGCTCAGAGCAGGAACTGGAGAGAGCAATCCGATCAGGTTTTCAGCAGTAGAAAAGTAAAACAACCATGAATTGTGCCCAAATGGAAGGGTGTTCAGCTGTGTTCAGAAGCCCAGGGTTAGAGAACCTATGGTCAGAAGTCAGATTCTAAGGCTGGGTTCACACAAGCTGATAGACCAACCCAATTAACACTGTGAAACACTTTATCCATTCAATGAATTGGCCTAACAGGAGGATGAAAATAGTGGGCTTATATGCACTTAGCTGATTAGGCTGCTGTGAACTTGGGCAGGTAAACTTCTGGTAAAGGTGGAACATTCGCACTTGTCTTGAGGAAAGCTTCCCCAAAACATCCATTATCGGCCAGAAGTGCAAATGATCCTCCTGTTTAGCAGCCTGTGCCACTGTGTCCAAAGTCAGAAGTTCCATCTCTTCACTGCTGTGATTGGCTATTCCATGACATGCTCAGATGCCATTGCAAGAGGGGCATGTCTGAGCAGAGGGACTTATTGTGGCCAATCACGTTAGCACCCATGATCAAATGCGCAGCACTCACTATTTGGCTGCTGATCAAATGCCCCTTTTGTGACTCAATGACCGAGTGGTCCAGTCACACCAGAGGTCAGCATTTGATCACGGTCACCAACACCAATGTGCCTGTGTGGACACCACCTCTCCCATCCACCGACCTCAGGGAACCAGAAAAATAATGAATGGTCACACCGCTGGATGCTTCAGGAAAGCTTTTGGTCAACATTGGTAAAGGTGCAGAACACCATTTAGTCCTCCACGTGTAATCAACTTGTGGGGAGGCAGGGCATGCTCAGAGGCTATAACAGCCTACTCCATGTGCAGATGCTCTTTACCAGAAGTTCACTAATTGTTGACTACCAGCCTAAGTGTGAATAGGCTTAGTGTCACAGCCTGCTCAAAGTAAAACTGATATAGGGAACTGGCACACAGTGTACAGGCCATGGTCTGTGCACAGGCTATGCCACACTGGTTCCATTCACTGGGCACCTGGAAACAGTACCAGAAGTGTGTCACATCTGCCTTGGTAGGAACTTTGGAAGTTCTCACCATCCAAAACAGAACCAGGATACATGTAAAGTAGTCTCACCTATTGTAAGCCGAGTTACCTTAAGTGGACCAGCACAGTGCAAGACAGCCTGTGCTGTGTGGATAGGCCCTAATTCTTAGGCCCCATCTGTGTTCAGGAAATATAAAGACTATGGCAGTCATGAAGTCCAGGAGTTCAAATTAAAACTCCTGCTTCACAGCTTAGCTCACATTCATACCATTACATGGCTGCATGTAGACAGGAGGAAAATCCACCCTGCCATAGGAGACGTCAGAGCAGTCTATTCAAATTTGTTCGCCTCTGAGAAGCTTGGGTGCTGGCCCAATAACCCTAAGAACTCCATTTCTTGTGAACTGGAGGGGGTAATCCTATACTTAAGGTGGGTCAAGAGGCAAGGGTCACCTTCCCCTGTCCATATGCACGCCGCATGGTGGGGGAAAGTGCAACTTACCATCTGCCATCCTCCAGCCATTGTTCCAGTCTCTGGGGCCTTTTTGCACTTCATAAAAAGGTGAAGACTGGGGATGTTTTGAGATGGAGTATTCACACCGTACAGAGCTGTTTCTATACCAGAAGTGGCTCTGCACATGCCAGGGTGTCCCCTGGATGTATAGCTGTAGGGTATATACTCTACAACTGTACTAGATCACTCAGTTGGGCCCATAAACAGCTCAACACAGCACTGCACCAATGATATTTTGAATATGCAGAATTGTTGGAAATAGTTTCTTGTTGGATGACATTCTGGCTAGTATCAAATGGCTGCATTATTATTTTTTGGTAACAATAAGCTGCTTCTTACGACTTGACAAGTCATATGATTGCCTCCGTTAAAGAGTTTGTTTCTTGCTTGATAAAAATTCATATGTTTTTGGAAAGAATAGTCTTTCCACAGAAAGGAAATCTAATGATTTTAATGTCATGTGTCCGGAATAGTCTTTATTTACAGATTAAACCAACTGCTGCTGGAAGAAAAAAAAATTCTAAGTCAGGCCCTTTTTTGTTCTTGTTGATGCTACTCTTGTTCATTACAGTGTTAGAAACGTACTGTCTTCTTCTAGGGTGAGATCACATTAGATACCAACTGTGAAGAAACAACATTAACATTCTGAAGCTCTTGGTGCAGCTGAGAAATTTATTGCTCTGGAGACCTGCTTGTTCAGTCCTAGTTTGGTCATAAAATATCCAGGCACAAAGTGCTGCCACATGATGGTGTAAGCCAGAGAAATCACTTCCAAAAATAAAAACAAACAAACAAAAAACCCTTTTGCTGATTAACATCACTTACTAAGATCGCCCCTACAAAATGATTCTCTTGCAGCAGTCTCCAGTAAGTCACCCACTCTTGGTGACACAGGAGGAAAATTCAGATTGAAAAAGGAATGACTATTTGCCAAAGCACAATAACAGAAGTAGCTGAGAAAATGAAGGGCTAAAATGTTCAGACTCTCTATCTACTCTTTTTATAAGGAGATTAGAGGAAGTTTCTTTATCAAGCTCCTTCTTTTCCTTTGTTTCTCTTGACTGGAGGAAATGGCCACTTACTACTGGGCCCAGGAGACAAGGGCTGCGTCCTGACAAAAGAGGCGCCTCAGAGGCACCACATGTTCCCAAAGCTTCTCCCAAAGCTGTGATGGAACCCTCAGTTGCAATATGACAGGCAGAGGAGGATCTACACTCCAGAATGGAGACTCCACAGTGTCTACCACACCAAAAATGGCTCTTTCTGCAAGGGGAGATTTAGCAAGGGTCTTATTAATGTTCTATAAGCACTGTTGGCCTGTGGATCATTTTGGGGAAGCCAATAGGTAGTTAAGATGATACCTGGCAAACTCTCTTTTATCACACAGAACTACAGTTTGGTCCACTATGGGTTGAAATATGATTGAAATCAAAAGTAGTCTTCCTGCAGGGAATGTCACTCCAACCCAGCTTTTCTATGGGCCCTGATATGAAGCTCTTTCTTGTATGTTATATGTATTTTTAAAGCCCTGTTCGATTACATTCATGCCATAATCAGACTAATGCAGCATTTGTCGTTACAAGACAATATATAGCCTGTTGTCACGAAATATGCTCTTGCAGTCTGTGCGTGCCCAGAGACATTTCTGCAGTGGACTTGGCAGGTCCTGAGAGCATCACCTAGCAATCACAGATGCACAGCAAATATACCAAAATGGGGAATTTTCTTAGCTCGGGTAGCATATGTACTGGAGAAGGATCCTTATTGTAAAGTTTACCCACTCACTTATGTTTTTTTAAAAAAGCGGAGACTCAGAAGAGAAAGAGAAATTGTAAAAAGAAAATTATTTGCACAAGCACAGGGAAGAAAACAGGGGTGAAATGCTGCCATTTGCAGATCATGCCAGGCATATAGAAGAGAAAGAGCACCCAGAACAATAAGTAGACAAATAGCTTCCAGGAACTTCCACCGAAGGGGGAAAGGGGTTTTGTTAAACAAAGGGAGAGCAGGATGCCAAAGCAAATTTGCATCTGACTCTCTCCAGGCACCTGGGTACACTGATATATTCCAGTTTTCCTGGTAGAAATACAAAAGGAGTGTTACTTGGACACACCCAGAAAAACCTGGAGCTGGCTTTACCTGTAAACAGAGCTACTTTTTACAGTATCTTGGTGGAAAATATGCCTGAAGTAAGGCTGACAAGATGGGATTAACATAATAAAAAGGCTTGCATTAAAGTAGCATTTTCGTGGGTTATCCTGTGCCATGTTGGCTTAAATCACACAACCCACCTACAATGGTTCCAAGGGCAGCCTATTCCAGCCCAACTACAGAGGCTGGGAAGAAAAGTTCCCGATTAGGGCAGGTTTGGGCAGGTGCCCAGAAGTGGTGAATTTCCAGTGCCCAGCAAAATGGCACCAGGCACCTCAATTTTTGTGCACCAGACCAGCAGCTAGTTTGCCATCTGCCCACGAGCTGCTGGTTTGGTATACTAGCTTGGAATGCTGTGTGGATCCACTTCAAAGCTCTCCATGGTCGAAGGGATCTATGGTGCTATTTTCCTGCCATAGCCTGTGTGATGCCCGCTAGGACCCCTCAACCCCAAAATTAAGTTATTTTGGTTAAAATACAAAGTGTGGTGAACACTGTATGTCCAGACGTTCAAAAGTGTCACCAAAGTGTGTTTTTTAGTAATGGTAAGTAGTTTGAGGGGCTAAACAAGCTCTCCAGGAGGGAGTGTGAAATAGAATCCTGGAGGAACATCAACCAATCAGGTTGCAGCTCACCAGCCAGGCCCATATTTAAGGGAGCCTGAGGGAATTGTTAGTGTTCTCTGCCCGGGGTTAACTGACCAGAGAGGGTGGTTAACAGGAGGGAAACGGGCTCTAAGCTGTCCTGAGGGAAGCTGGGGAATAGAGTCCTGAGTCATTAGTGAATATACGGTGTTTAGGAAGTAAAAGAATTGAAATGGTTATATGTTACTTATGCTGCTGGCATTAATCTGAGTAGGATTGGAGTCCTTGGGCTGAGTGAGGAAGCTGGGACAGTTCAGTCAGAAGGGTGAATGGACCCGTGATTGACATAGTGAACCTACCTGTTTATTATTAAGAAAGCTGTACACAATAAACTTGTTTTCTTGTTATTTAAAAGAAGCTTCAACTCTGTTTTCAAAGTGAGCCAAGTTAGGAGGGAGTTCTAAACAGATACTGTATCTTAAACCCACTGCTGGTTAGGCAGAGTGGGGGGAGGAGCATTGGCAAGCAGCTATTGTTACCATAATATCAAGACTTAGAGACAGGAGGAAGAGAGACATTTTAAAAGGGGAAGTTCTGACATTATATCCTTGTTTAGGATATAAATACATGCTACCCAAACAATAAAATAACTCTAACTGAAACATTATAACAACACTCTATATTATAATTGGTGGCAGCACATTCAACATTACATCTGGTGGCAGCAATCAGCTTTATTATAACAGCTTTATTATTACAACTGGTTACGACTGGTGGGATATATGTCCTGCGTTACAGCCTGCTACAACAACTGGTGTGGACGGAGCAGCCAACTGGCATGATGTCCAGGCAGACCAATCCATGCTGCAACAAAGTGTCCCTGGGTTCTGCTGGACTGGTGTACCAGCTCAGTGAGGACACATCCTGAAAGATGCACGTGGAAATTATATCTAAGAAGCCAAATTCAAGGAAGGCAGATCTAGAGAATTCCCTCTTTTAGTTCCATATTTCTTTTAAACATGCTGGTAGAGCCTCCTGTAGATCAAGTCAGCATATGAAAGGGAGAGACCTATGCTTGCTGGTCTGGTATACCTACCAGTGTGGAATTGTCACGGTTTTTCCCGAAACAACACTTGTAACTTTACAAAGTTGCATAAATGTTTGCTACCACCAGAGGTCTTGTAATATCAGAAGAAAAATACAGCAGTTAAAGAAGGGCAAACGCAGAAGGCAGGAAGTGAGGAAAAAAGGAAAAGTTGACATCAGTATAAATTGAAATTTTAAAAGCAAGAGCTACAATAGAGCAGCTTTGTCTCCAAGTCTACTCCAGTATTGTTTGTCCTTATTTGCAGTTTCTCTTTAAAGTAGCAGCATTTGCACCCTGTTAAGCATGAGATATTTTAATGCTACTTCAGCCCCTTCCAGAACACAGGCCCTGAAAAGGATTATCTAAACTGGTACCAAACTCCTGCGACAACAGTAGACAGAAGCAGTTCATCCTGGGTTGTGCGCTGTTTGCTAACTCTTCATGAAAATAGCATCCACTGATTACACTGAGCAAAACACCATGCATATAAGTGTTTCATGGGTTTTTCAGCAAGGCCTCAGGTACACTTCCGCTCCAGAACTGTTTCATGTGTAAACCATGCCTGATTTCTTTTTCTTATTTCGAGGACCACTGTTGTATTTTGAGTCATTTCCTGTCCTGCTCAGCAAAGCAATGTGGTTGGCCAACAGCCATCCCTTTTTGACAGTCTTTGGATTTCTTCCAAGGTTGGCATTATCTTTTTTATATCTTCTTGTATTTTTGTCTTTGCCCAAGGTCTGGCCTCCCAAAATGCATTTGAGCAACAGACCTGAAACTTTAACCCACTTTAGGATTGTTTTTTTAAGCATCCAAATGAATTTTGTCCACTCTTCAGAACACCCATCTTTGGGCTTTGCTGGTATGCTCTCTTCACTCTGGAGGTTGATCAAAGGTAGATTAAAATTTAGATGTAGATGGGCCCTTAAAGATCTCTCTAAAATAACTCTATATAAATTACAATAACAAGACAAGAGCTATTATTCATCATAAGTTGATCAGATGCACCTTAGACTTCCTTATCAGCTAATTACTGGTTCTGATGATAAATGGACAAAACATAACCCAAGCCATTTGGGCCTCTTTGTATTGTTTGTGTAGCTCTTCTCCTCCCCCACAACTAATGATGACTTTCCTCAAGCTTGGTTTATGGGAACTTCCTTGATTCCGCCTCAAACAGTGCCAGCAACCCTCAAACATAAGAAGGCCGTATGAGCAATGTTGTGAATTGTGTTTTTGGAGAGCACAACTCATGCACTGTTTACATGGGCTCTTAATTCAACCTCTGATTATTCCAGCAAAGACTGGGAAAGATATCTTTTTTAAAAAAAATAAGAACTTTTATTTAACAATTGTAATACAACTTAATATACAAATTTAAATAAAATAATAAACAAAACTATGTCAAAACTTGAGTTGTGTTACAGGTAAGTTATGAAGTTGTATAAATCTTGGACTGGCACTGACCAAAGTTTACATGAGATACATACATCTTATAGTATTACGATATAATAATGCTATCATTTCAACAAAAAATTTATGGCATTTTCTGATAATGTTAATTCCTCCATATTATATGTCAGGAAGTCTAACAACGATTTCCACACTTCTAGAAACACATATCGTTCTTTTCTATTTGTATATTTGCAGTGTTGAGAGGTAATAAGCTCATTTATTGCATATTCTACTACTTTATTAAACCAGGACTGAATGTTTAATGTTTCTAACTTTTTCCAATTTCTGGCTATAACATTTTGTCCTGCTAATAGCAGAACTGGGAAAGATATCTTTGAATCTCTGAGGAACTTTTGATAATCACAATAAACAAAACTGAACTGAACCGCCAGTCTAAATTAATAGGTAGAGAAATGTTTATTCAAATGCAAGATTTATTTACTTGTGAGAGATAAAACTGGCCAAAAGGTCAGGAAATTCTTTTGTTTTTGTTCCATAGTGTGTACTTTGCATATTCATTTAATGAGAAGGCTTTTCATCTTCTGAGAGATAGCTTCATTTCGGGTGGACGGGACAAGGTGGCCCATCTGTGCCACCCTCTTCATCTCCATTTCAGAGTGCGTCTGTCTGTGGTACCTCTGTGAGCAGACATGTCAGAAAATGTCCCATGAGATAGCTTCAAAGGTGCCTGCTGCTGCCAAAAATGGAGACAGGGTGGCAGTGGGGTGCTTTCCCATGAAGGATGACCTGATATGGCCTAACTCTGTTGCACTGGGAGCAGCGAAAATGAAAGATAATGATTAAAACATTGTATTTTGGTGGTACATTTCAAGAATAACATGAGAAACTGATGTCAACTGTTGGAGAGGCTATGACCAGAAACCATTGTACATACCTATTTGGAAGTTCTGTCCCAAGACAATGGGTTTTTGTAAATTAATACAATAAGATGTAAAAAAGATAATGCCAACAATACAAGGAATCATTGTAGCTTTGTTACATGATTTCTCCTCATTAGTACTATCCTCAGAAAATACTGGCCTTGTGCAGACAGTGCCAGACTAATGAGGTTGATCCACATTAATCTGCAAATGGGAGACTCATGATCTGGATTAAGAGGCTCCTTAATCTGGATCGAAAGTAAGTGCAGAAAGGGCCACTGTTTTATGTGCATGCTCTTTGTTTCTGTGCAGGAAGGATGCAACCTAACACTTGCCCAGTGAAGAAAAAAGCATTTTGGACATTTTTACATTAAACATTTCCTTCTTGTCCACATATTGGCCTAAAATGATTAATGATATCGAAGCATAAGGCAATGCTAGGCATGTTCCCTTGGGGCAGTAGCATAAGAAAATTCTGGGGGTGGGGGGAGGATGAAGCCGAGGGTGAGGAGAGAGAGAGAGAAAGAGAGATAATCAATTTCTAATATTACCCATTATATAAATACAAGTTATCGGCAAAATAGTTATGTCCATTTGAATTTTAAAACCCAGGGCTGGTTTGGTGAAAAACAAAAGGGAGCGTCATGCTGAAAAGTCTGGAAACTGCTGATCTAGGAGAAACAAATACATTTATAGCCTATGAATTCTGCCAAAAAATATTTATGGATTTTATTTATTTATTTTTGCATTTCCCATTCTAGGCAGGCAAATAGTTGCACACTGTGCAATATGTAAATGTAAGAGCTGCAAAGAATATCCAAGTAACAATCTTTTTCCAGAGAGAAGATTGCTTCTTATTTATATGACCTTAACTGCTTAGAATCCCAGGAAAAGGAACAGGGTGGGTATGAAAGCAAGACTTATTTACTATTTGTAATGAGAAAATTGTGCACAAGACATTTCTCTAAAATATGAACTTGCAGAGTATATTTTGGAAGAGTTTCATCATTTGTTTGTGTTGTGGATGTTTTATTTGCACAGTCATAATTCTGACTTCTAATACACATAAGAAAATTGGGAAATTGAAGAGAATTGCCCTGTTAGCAGAAAGCAGAACTGAGTAGTTGAACTCCAGTGACTTCAGTATTTAGAGGTTCCCTCCAGCTGTGGTCTTGAATCCTACAGATATTAAAGAAAAATTTCACACTCTTAAGTTCAAATTCCCAGTGCTGCAGATTTTTCATAACGGATTAACCAGCATCACACACAAAAATAATTTCATTTATTTATTCACCTGAAGAGCCCAAAGCAGGTCACAGCAATAAAAAGATTTTTGAAAAGTTAGAAAAACTTGTATAAGGATGCGCCCTCTACACTATGTGTTAAATGTGTAAATGTTACATCACAGGAATTAAAATATACGGGACACGTGGTATTGTAACTTGATGATAAGGGCAGAACAGAAATAGCTATGGTGGGAATATGGCAAACAGATACAAATGTCACTGAGGAGGAACTGCATAGAAAAATTAAAGAAATAAATAAAACCAACGTGAATCTTAAAGAACTAAATATGAAACTCCTACACCAATGGTACAGAACGCCAGATGAACTATCGTATATGGTTCCAAATATGTCATTATGCTGCTGGCACTCCTGAGAAATGAAAGGGACCTACACATATTTGGTGGCTGTGTCCTAAACTTATAAAATTCAAATGATATTACAAATGGAACATATACTGCAAATTAAAATTAGGGTATATCCAGAGCTGTGTTTATTACAAATTTATAAATACCAAAATATCCCAGGGATAAAGAGATATGTCTCTAATCAGCTCTAATGAGTAGTTCTGGCTACAATAGTGAAGCGCTGGAAAGACCAAACAAAATTGGTATCAATATATAGTTGAACAATTTACTTTTGATATTTCTAGCTTTTATCATTTGGCAGTGATGGGTGACCAATCAATAAATGATAAAAAAGAAGAATGGAAACCAAAAAGGATGTATATTTCCCAAGCTAGTTCCCGCCAGAGATTTTGAAAGAGGGATTTATGAAACCATTTAAGTTGTTTGAGTAAAGAATAAGAGAACCTGAGGACTTTTCACACACATGGTTTTCGAATGCGCAGAAAACACCCCAGAACGTGGCATTCGCATTGCTGGGGCTGGGTTTGCATCCCAGCCTGTTCCAGAGTGTTTTTTGCACGTTCGAGATGTAGAGCACTTTAAAGTGCTCTACATCCATTCCCGCGTGTACGAAGCGTACCTGGCCGTTCAGGGAGGGAAGCATTCGCACACGCTTCCCTCCCTGACAGCCGTGGCCACAACCCCTCCCCCCGCCAGCATTGGCCGAAAATCAGCCCAACAGCTGATGGAGGCCACGCTGATCACCGACCTAGCTGGGCCAGGGTGGTGATCGCTCAGGCGCGGCGACACTAGTAGACGGCACAGGGGACCCACCAATGCATGGGTCCCCTCTGCCATCTACCAGGGTCAGTGCGCTGAGCCTGGTAGACACCAGAGGGGACCCACCAAATTGTAGGTCCACTCTGGTGTCTACCAGGCTCGGCGCGCGCCACCGCGGCCCGGCGATCGCCTTCTCCCGGCCAGATGGGGGCTGGGAGGGGTGGGGTGACACCCTCCCCCAGCTCCAGGTGGGCATCCCTGGTGCCTAGCAGAAGCAGAAGGGAGGCAGACCCCCTCCCCTCCCCCCTCAATCTGGTGGGGAGAAGCCTTTACTCCGCTTCCAAAGGGGAAGCAGGAGTTCAGGGGCTCCTTTTCCCAGCCAGATCGCGGGCTGGGAGGGGCAAGGGGGTGCCTTCCCCCTCCTCCTCCCTCTGCTCCCTCCCCCTGTAAGGATGGGGGGGAAATAAAATAAATAATAAAAAAAAGAATTTAAAAAAAATTAAAATGTTAATCACAGGCAGCTGTTTTATCCAGAATATTGACAATATAGTCTTCATATTGTCTTTTTTATGTCTTAAATATGGCACATCTTATCCAGATAATCAATGAATGCATGCCCTAATACGTACTAATTTGTGCAACCATATTTTGTGCAATGGTGTGTGATGTCTCCTCCACATATAATGGCAAGAAAGCAAATATGCTGTTGTTTGACCCTTGGGAAACTAAAGTAATACAAAGGGAAGCTTGCAATTCAGTATTGAGGGGTATCAACTTTACAATAACAGACAAGGCTCTTTTTGCTCATCCATTTTAAGAAAAAGCAGGGAAACAGGCAAACAAACAGTTGAAAGAATAAGCCTACTTCATTTTTCTGGGCTTTCTTTTTGGTCCCCTCAAACGGAAATGCCTTCCTGATGGGTGTGCACCAGTGATTGGCCACTCATCTGCCTTGTTTTCCATGGCCCTGATTGGTCACTTGCTGCTGGCAACATTTGTTCCCATGCTGTGATTGGCTAAATTTCCCTTCTCTGTGCTTGTCTCCCTGACTAACTGGACTAGAAGAAAAAGTCACTCCTGGGCCGCATCCCCACGACGTCGTTATCTCGAATTCAAAACGTTTTGAGTTCGCGCAGTTTAGACGGCACTTCGGCTTAATACGGTATTTCCGTGTTAAACGACATTATCCCGATTTGAAATAAATCCTGATCTCAACAGGTCTCACTCCGGAACATGCCCTTGATACGTGTTTAATTTTTTACTGTGTGGACAGTATCGTTTCCGTGATGAGATTCCGTATTAAGGCTGTCCCGCCCCCAAACGCACTATAACCAATGGGCTCTCCGTATTGTAGGCACGTCATGTTTAGGATTCCCTTCCCCAATAGCTTGCTTTCAAATGATTTCATTGAAAGAATCCACCCACTACCTCCAAAGATACACTGTAGCAATGTAGCTTAATAACAATGTTTCACTTTTGCGCAGCTCTGAACTTTCAAAAGGAAAGGAAAGGGGAGTCCCCGGGGAACTTTCCCAGCCCACTCTCCCCGCTCTCCGAGTTCCCTCCCGGCCACGGGGGGAAGAGCGAGCGAGGAGCCCCCTTCGCCCTCCCGGCGGTGGGCACGCTGAGCCCGCCCGCCCTCTTGTCCACCCCTTGGCTCTCCTCCTCTTCCAGCCAGCGGCGGCCGCGGCTCTGCGGGGCAAAGTGGCGGCAAAGCGGGGAAAAGCGGCGGCGGAGCCCCAGGGCGAAGCCGCCCACGCCGCAGTGCCAGGATGGATGGATGGATGGATGGCGTGGCGGGCGCCGGAGCCACCGGCGGGGGAGGCAGGGGCAGCCCGGGCTGCGAGCACGCTCCGGCCAGCAGGGCAAAAGGTGCCAAGAATGCGGCGGCGGCGGCAGCGGTGGAGTCGGGCAAAGCGGAGAGGGCACCGAGGAGCCCCAGGATGGATGGATGGATGGATGGATGCTGCTGCTGCTGCTGCTGCTGCTGCTGCTGCTGGTGGGAAGGGGGAGGGGAGAGAACGGGAATCCCCAGTGGAGCATGGATGACGCAAAGGGAAGGGAGGGTGGGATCCTGGGAGGGAGGACCAATTACAGGGCACCATGACTGGCAATGGGCGGGAGCACAGGGCTATTGTGGGGATTACCAGGATTGATTCCGCGTTAAGGAATGCCATGGAACCAGATCAATTTGCAAGTCATGTGGACAGCTTTGTTCCGGGTCAGTTATTTCGAATTATTTACATCGAAATAACACATGCCGTGAAGATGCAGCCCTGGTGTCGTTTTCAGGATTCACAGTGGGGCAAGATGATTTAGGTTTGAACAGACCTGCAACTTAAACAGCCTCACTGCTTACTTCTACATATTCTGACCTGTAGTAACACTTCCCCTTACCTGTGCTGTTGTCTGCTCCCCAGTCCCCATCCCAATGGGGTTCAGTCACCACTGAGCGCTACTACAGGTTCAGAGACTCCCTATCTTTTACAGGAAAGCCAACCAGAATACAAATGCCTTGTGCTTCCTATTACTCTACTATTCTTCTGTTCGTACTTTGGGCCTGTTGTCCTTTGTTATATGGTATAACAATATCTTACCAGACCAGTTAGGACCCAGTGGAGTGGTGGCCATTCACACTTACATGAGCTAATCTACCCCATACGTGGCCAGGAGTGCTTGTAGGTGTAAATAGCCAGCCAAGAGTGCCCAGATTACCAAAGCAACATCCAAAGTGGCATCCAGTGTGTGGTCAGTGGTCTCCATGGCAATCCAGCAGCTGCATGTAACTGCTCAGGTGCAATTATATAGCCACACCATCTTGCCACGGCACAGCTAGAAGAGGGTGCAGAAGCTGATGTCCAGAGGAGATCCAGTAGCTCCCGGTCAGTGTATTTTCCTGGATAGCGGATGTGGACTGCTCCTGGGAGGTCTGTAGCAGCTTCTTGTGAGCTGCTGTGGCTCCTGCATGGAAACAGTGATCCAGCACCCCCAGAGTGCAAAGAGGCCTTTTGTCGTATGGCAATCTAACAGATAAACTTCCATATGACTTATTCTAGTATTAATCATTTTTTTAAACAGTTCTGCTATCTCACCTTCCAGCAGAAGCACAAACCTCAGCACGCTATCTCCATGGTTCTGAAGGCTGGCAGAACACCGTGTCTCGTTGTAATCCCTGTTGCTGCAGTAACACTTCAGACCCTGCAGTGGAATCACCTCCCCCTGCAGTGGAGCAAAGCAACTCCCTCCAGCTATGCAACCCTTAAAGGTTACTACTGTCCCTGGGCGATGCTTCCTCCAAATCTCTGCTGAGCATCACCTCTCAGAAGCAAACAAGATGGGATAAGGCTGCTGCTGTTCCTGCGTTGCAGAAGCCTGGTGATTTTAATCATGGAGCATTTACCTTGGCAAGGACAGAAGGTCTGGCAGGCTGTGACAAACAATAAGTGCTCGCTGTCCTCATAAAGTAGAAACCAAGGGGTGTTTTGTGATTTTCTTTCATTGCAGCTTGGCCCAGTTTGCTGTTGCAAATATAAAAACTGGGGAGCTCAGCTTCTTTCTGTGTGTCCCCCACTCTGCTTGGTGGCTTTAAAAAAAATCCTCTTGCTGTATTTCTTTTTATCTAGAACCAGCAAAATAAAAATAAAAATCTGGAATGAAAACTTATCCATGATGAGCTTAATAAAGGATTAAATGACAGACATTTTTCTGGAAAGTTTTGAACTGCTAAAAGAAGCATCTTGGTTTAGGAAATAAATTGCAACAGTCACAAAAAATAACTTCCTTGTTTTAGGAAATAAATTGCAAGAGTCAGCAGGAAGGATTTCAGAATATTTATTGTTGCTTTTCCACTGTCAACAACACTGCTGCCCTTTTGGGAGAAATTATCATAGTGTATTCTGATTTCCCCCCTCTTAGATCTTTTTAACACACATACAGTATAACATCCTAATTTGTATTCTCCTTGCCCTTTACAAGAAGGGCCTTTTTGCACTTATTTATTTATTTATTTATTTATTTATTTATTTATTTATTTATATCCCACCCTATACCTGTAGGTCTCAGGGTGGGTTACAGTTTTAAAACAACAGGTTAAAACAGTAATATGCTTAAGAACACATTAAAAACCAACAAGCAAACAAACAAATGAAAAATCCAGCATATTTAAAAAAAATGTATTCTCATATTAAAATAGCAATGTCTTCAGTGGCCGGGGGGGGGGGGGATGGTCACATTAGCCTAAGGCCAGGGCAAAGAGGTGTGACTTTACCACTTTCCTAAATGTATATAGAGGGGAAGACTATTCCATAGCCTGGGGGCCATTACTAAAAAGGCTCTTTCCTGGGTGCCCCCCCACCTCATTATTGAGGGTGGTGGGACAACCAGGAGGGCCTTGCCTCCAAATCTCAAGGCACGGGCAGGTCAGTATGGGAGAAGGCGTTCCTTCAGATATTTGGGGCCCAAGTCATTTAGGGCCTTATAAGTGAGAACTAACACCTTGAATTGGGCTCGGTAGTGAATTGGCAGCCAGTGCAACTCTTTTAAGACCGGTGTGATGTGCATCCGGCTAGATGTTCCAGTCAGCACTCTGGCGGCTGCATTTTGCACAAGCTGCAGCTTCGGAACTGTCTTCAAGGGCAGCCCCAAGTAGAGCACATTACAGTAGTCCAGTCTAGAGGTTACCAGAGCATGGATAACTGTGGCCAATTGTCTCTATCCAGAAAAGGCTTCAGTTGACGCTCCAAACATAGTTGGGCATAGGCACTCCTGACCATGGCCTCCACCTGAGCTTCAAGTGTTAGCGCGGAGTCCAGGAGTACCCCCAAGTTTTGCACCTGTCCCTTCGAGGGCATTGCAACCCCTTCAAGGACAGGGTGTCTCCCAACCACATGGACCCAAGAACCTGTGACACACAGTACCTCTGTCTTGTCTGGATTCAGCTTCAATTTATTGGCCCACATCCAGCCCATTACTGCCTCCAGGCACCTGTCAAGCACTCCAACTGCCTCTCCTGATTCAAATGGCAGAGAGAGAGAGATCTGGGTATCATCTGCATATTGATGACACCTCACCCCAAATCTCCTGATGACACTGTCCCAGAAAAGTTAAGATCAAGGGTGGAGGCAGACATTTACATGCAAGCACTATCCCCATTCCCAACCTACCCTGAACTTATCCTGCAGCAGGGTAAGTGCAAACACTGGGAGCATCCATCTTGCCACAGCAATGGTCATGCACAGATGGGTGTTGCTATGGTTTGGGGTGGTGCAGCACACAACTGTGCAGCTGCAACCATAGCCACTCTGCCCCTATGCAGCTTTTGCATGGAAGTAAGTGTGAAGGCTGCATCTGGGGCTGCAACAGGAGTGATGTAGGATAGTTTTTACTGCTCCACAGCTATTGATGGTGGAGGATGGCCACACATACTCAGAGCTGCTCCAGAAATGTAGTGACTCCACAGTTTGTGGATGCTTTGAGCCAGAGAGTCCCTGGGTCATCCCCATTGTCTAAGTGCACAAAGGTCTTAAGTCTACAAAAATAGTGGGGTCTGACTGCCACTTGTGACTGACTGAAGCTATCAAATTACATATGTGATTTATATTTGCAAGAGCAATAGGTGGCTTAGAGTCACTCATGGCCTTTGGGGAATCAAGTACATGGAGGTTTAAGGCACCTCCTTGGACATCCAGGAGCCTGAGTGTCCATACACCTGGATGTGCCTGTGTGATATCCCATCTGTTCCAGGGTAGAAATAAAGAAATCCTTCATCCTGAATAGATATCCTTTATCTGCAGAGGCAGACTATAATCGCGAAAAGCACTTTCCTTTCAGTACCAAGCATAAGTATAAGCAGAGCTCATTTCCCTCTCTTTTCACATTAAATCAACCTGGGACGTGCAAACTGTTCTTTTGACGTTCTATTCGAGTTTATTTGAATAATAATCAAAAATTCAATTTGATTCAAATTATTTAAGTTCAAATGGAACAAAATTCAATTCAAATTATGCACATTCAAACCTATTCATTCAAATTTTGTATTTGAATTTGCACTTAGAATGTTGACAAGATGCGTTGATGCCTGTACACATCTTCCCGAAATTTGTACACATCCATACACGTGTGTATGCATCCCATAATTATACCGTATGCAACCAGTTTTTGTCCCATACAGATCCATACAAATGCATACGGGTGCGGGAAAGGTGCGAATCTTCAAGTAAGCGTGTACTAACCCGTAAACATATGAATGTTTGAATGATTCAAACAAATAGTCCCAAAATTCAAAATTTGATTGGAATGTTTAAATTCAAATTTCTGGACATTCTATTCAAATTTGAATGTTGAAATTTGGCACATTCAGTCAAATTTCAAATGCCTACGAATATTCATGTACATCCCTATCTTATCCCAACATAGCAATATTGCAGGGGAAAAGAAGAAGAGTTGGTTTTTCTATCCCACTTTTCTCACCCATTTAAGGGGACCCAAAGCAGCTGACAAAGCTTTCTATTCTTCTCCCCCCAACAGACACCTTGGGTGTTTTTCCACTGTTACTAGAAGTACCCATTAAGTACCCATTAATGGGTACAAAAATGCCATTACGTACCCATTAATGGGTACCTAATGGGTACTTTTAGTGACAGTGGAAAAACACCCCTTGTGAGGTAAGTGGGGCTGTGAAAGCTCAGAAGAGAGCTGTGACTTGCCCAAGAACACGCAGATGGTTTGTGGAGGAGTGCAGAACCAAACCCAGTATTCCCAGTCCGTCTCCTTAACCACTAGACCAAACTAAATTTTGGGAAGACTTGATGAATTATATTTTAAATATGTTTTAGTGCTTGCTTTATCAAATGTTGTCATCCTCCCTGGGGCCTCCAAGAGTGGGAAATATAAATAAATTTTCTTCCCATATTTCCTTTTCTTTCTAGAAGTGTCAACACAATATTCCATTTACCGATCAGTAATAATTTTAAGTAGAGTTTTTTTTCTGTGGTGGCCCCCAGACTTTGGAAGAGCTTCTCCCTGGAAATCTGCAAGGAATCCACATTATATGGCTTTCAGGATCTGCTTAAAAAACACACAGGCCTTTGATGTTTAGCTTGTACTGTGTGCTGACCTGACTGGGGCAGAGAAAGGGAGGCTCATATTTTAAATATATTTTTGGCATATGTTATACAATTTTTTTTAAAGTTATTGTGACCTGCCTTGGGACCTTTGGGTAACACAATATCAATTCTTAAACAAACAAACAAACAAAAAATAGAAGAGAAAGGTTTTTCTAATTTTGGCCATATTTTCTTCAAATACAAATATTTTAAAGTGAAATACTATATTATACTTTGCGTTTTGTATTTACTGTGTTTTGGCTTTAATTATATAATATCTCTTTGATAAAGCAACGATAATACTGTGACACTCTATACATAAAGATAATTGTGATTCCTTTTTTAAAATAAATTGTGGATGTGGCAGGAATTTTTATCACAGGCCAGTGGTATTTTCATTTATGCTTTTAAAAAATAAAGGGCAATCCTGCGCATATCCCAAAAGAGAAAAGCTAAGGAATAAATATGCACAAGATTGCCATATTTAGTTGTATAAGCATTTTTCTTCCAGCCACATCTAAAAATCAGGGTGTGCTACAAAGTCGTTTTTAAGAGCCCCTAAGAGTTACTTCAAACATAACTTGTAGTAAAACTGAGCGTAGGGGCAAAACCATGCACATTTCGAGCTGGTTACCAGCTGGTTCTTGTTGAATGTGCCTTGTTTTTGATCTTCTATGACTGCCAGTTGTGAACTTCATACATATTTATTTTAAAAAACAGAGTCAAACAAATTTCAAAGGTACAGCTATTTAAAAAGCAAAAAAAAAAAAAAAGCAAAAAAAAACATCAAAAGATTAAGCCACAAACAAGTAGTAATTAGCATCAATAAATAGCCAGTAATTAGCATCTTAATGTTTATTATGGACTCACTTCAATGAATAAACTCTGGTCTCTTTTCTTTGAAATGTAGGCAAATGCTAGTTATTCCCATTAGTACAAGGCTGTATTCTGAGGATCTCTTCCTCCACCACTACACCCTGGTGGGCATGAGAACCCAAATGTTTTATGTGAATATCCCAGTGACTCAGTGGATAGGGTGGTGGATAAAGAGTTTGCAGTCCTGCTTCTGTAAGAAAGGGGGAAATTATGGTCTGTAGGCATTAAGTCCTCAAATATCTTTGAGCAGAAATTTCTCAGCATTCCTTGGAAATGTGTTCTTAAGCAAACACACTTGTTTTGCATTTTTTCATCTGATACATGGATTGGAATTCAACAGCCCTTCCTTCCTTTTTTCCTTCCTTCCTTCCAAATTTACAGGCACATCGCTAACCAATTCATCCAAATGAAAGGTGCTTCGGCAGTATTTAGTCAGCGTGTGTCACTAGACCAGTGACTGACTACAGTGGCAGAAAAAGGTCAGATTACATTAATGACAGATTTGCTGAGAGGCTCATTCTGAGCCATGTGTGATTTTGGGCGTGTCTCTACTGTGGAGGCCTCACAGTGCAAATGGGTTTCCTGGCAGGCCTCTCCTGGCTCCAAGGCAGCCTCGGAAAGGAGACTGCTTACAATTTGAAAAGGAATTAAAGTCCCTTCGCTCGACTATCAGCCACTTAAGTGTGAGATTCTTTAGAGATGAACAGACTTTAATGCCCCTCCAAGGTGTTTTGAATGCTGAATAGGGGCATGACTTTTATTTCCTCTTTCTAGAACAGCGGTTCTCAACCTTCCTAATGCCGCAACCCCTTAATGGAGTTCCTCATGTTGTGGAGACCCCCAACCACGGGGGCGGAGCAGCTGGGAGGTGGGAGGGAAGGGCGTTGCGACCCCTCTGAAAGGGTAATTCGACCCCCAATGGGGTCCCGACCCCCAGGTTGAGAACCACTGTTCTAGAATGAGACGATAAAGGAGGACTTTGCTCTGGCTTGTTTTGAAGGAAATTCCTGCATTGTTCTGAAGCTTTTTTTAAAAAAATTATCATGGATTTATTCCTGGGCAGAGAAAGTGATTGAGAGATCCAGGATAGCTGTGCCTACACAGTACTGTGCCCAGTGTAAATCAAATTATATTAGTAGAGATAGGAATCCATGGCTCTGTCTGTACATACTCATGTTCTGCTCCATGGTCCACTCCTAGGCTTCATTTGTCTGCAGCTTAAGGTGACCTGTGAGGTTGACCTCTGTGTAGACCGCTTCATTCTCATTGGATGAAGTGGCGGATGGGGATATAATGCAAAATGGTGTCATATCCCAATCTTTAAAGAAGTCCACAAGTGAAGAAGGATCCATATTCTGGACAAAGGAGGACATTCTGAGGACAGAATGCCACGAGGGCCTGTCCTGGTGGTGAAAGTGCAACTAGAAGTTGTGCCAGAAGTCAGTGCACTACCAAAACAAGACTTCCTGCAATTGAAAAGGGTGGGGTTTTTCATTCCTAGCTCTGTGTTGGTCTTTTTTGCGGGGGAGGCACAATATTGTAAAAATCAAATCTATCTGTTGTGGTATTATCATTGAGATTGTAAATAATTCAGCCTGTGAATTATCCCAGTATTTATCTGCTTATATCGCTGAGAGTAAGGAGGCTGAATGAATATAGAGAGCCCTTTCACACTTACCAAAATCTGCTGCTAAGAAGCCTCCATTTCATAAGCTTAATTTTGTATGATGAATCTTGAAGGAGGATTTTCAGCAGTGCGTAATGTGTAGTACTTCACAGATGCAGAAGCTACAGAAACATGAATGGTCTTTGTGCAAATGTCTTGCAATATGAATTCCAAGAAAATTGCATGAGTGTGAATAGAACCTGTAGCAAATCAGCAGGAGTTATCTGGTGCATTGGCATATTGGTTGGATAAGGGCTGTTAGGCTGATTGCAGCAACAACATAAGGTTGATTAACAGCTTCTCCAACCATGGACAAGATAAATAAAAGTTCTCTTGGAAGTAGTTTGGTGCTGCTGGTATAAAAACAGCAAACGCTCTTTGAAGCTGATAGACAGGAAAGTTGGGAGTGACAAGTATTTTAGTCATGGATCTATGGAATTTACTACCAGAAGAAGTGGTGACAGCCACTAGCTTAGATAGCTTTAAGAAGGGGTTGGAAAAATTCATTGAGGATAGGTGTATCAATAGCTATAAGAACTAATGCCATTACCTCCAGAGGTGAGACAGGCAGGATGCCTCTAAAGGCCTTTTGAAGGCAGTTGTCAGCAGGCAATGGTTTCATACCCATCTTTTGTTTTAGAACGCCCAGAAGTGAATGGTTCAAGACAAGATGCTTGGCTAAATGGGCTGTGGCCTGATCCAGAAGAGCTTCTCTTATATTCTTAGCAGCTGTTTGTAGATTGAGGATGCAAGAATTGGTAGGGGGCAAGACAGGCTGGGCTCCATCATATTGAACCACATTTTGATCTGCCACAGAATAAAACATGGGCCCTTTATGCACTGGGCCTTAATCTGGATTATATCCTAGAATAGGATTCTGCCATCTTCATGCTAGTGTAGGCCATGGCAGGCACCAGGGCATGTTCCAAATGCCTCTTTTAGAAAATACCTTTGTTGAAGTCAAAAACAAAAGCGGTCTTTCAAATTCCTGCCTCATTCCTCTCTCTTGAGCTGTGTCCAGACTTCTTGATGCTGGGGATCGGCATGTGCAGCCAACATTGCACTGGAAAGCGACGCTACTGCGAATTTCCTTAATGCTGATACAGCAGCACTCACCGCACAGCATTAAATAAATTCGAAGCTTCCTGCCAATCTGGACAGGAAGTTGAGAACAGCCAATGAGAGCAGCTCAGCTCCCATTGGCTGCCCCATCCCAAGTGGCATGTGCCTCACCCCATGTGACCACACTCACCACACAGAAGTCTCACAGTTCCCTGAGCAGGAAGCTATGGGGGAATGCTGCAGTGCCACTCTGCAGCAGGTAAATGTGAATTTTTTTAATACTGTGGATTTAATCTGCTAATCTGGAAGAGGCCTTGAAGTCTAGCAACGCCTCTCTAGCAACAAATGCCCACCACTGATTTTCTGGCCCCTGATTGATTCCTGGCCTGCAGCAGGTATTCCCCATGCTTTAGGTGGTTAGACCGTCCCTTCCCAATGACAGAACTGCCATCAGTCTCATGAAATCCTATCTGAGGAAGGGTTGACTTTTCCAAGGTTTCCTCTGTGGTAAGGGGCATTCGAGGGTAAACTGTCTGGCATCCCCAAATCTTCCAAGGGGCGTCCCTTTCAGCTAATCTGCACACAGCTTTAGATATGGCATTGGAGAAAACAGCACAAGAACAAAACCACATGAGTTGCACAGCAAGCAGAAATGCAACTAGTTAAGATTTCCTGGGGTTGAACATCACATGGCCTATATGAAGAAAATTTAAAAAGCTAAAGGAAACTGGAAAGACGTGTGGGGCTGTGAGATGACAAAGTCCAGGCTGCGAAAGAGCTGAAGAGTATGGTTTCTGCAGGTACTGCAGCTTTAAATAGAGACATTGAAAGCCAAATGATATGAAGGGTGGGGGCTAAAATTCTTGTATCGATTTGAATTAACCAGACAGTTCTTTGCCTGCAGGCTTCTAGTGCCTTTATGCATTAGCAGCCGAATGAATTCTACTTATTACCATAAGAACATAAGAGGAGCCCTGCTAGATCAGACCACAGTTCATCTAGTCCAGCATCCTGTTTCATACAGTGAACCATCAAATGCTTCTGGGCATTCTCAAGCAGAAGACAACGGCAAATGGTGGTGGTGGTGGTGATTATGTTCTCCCCCCTCCCAATCCACCCATCCCTAAATTGCCCTCAGCTCTATCTCTCAGGGGGTGCCTCCAGAGAGTAACAAGATGAAATTCCAGGATCTTCTTTAGATTCGGCAATTGTTCCTGCCACCTCTGCGAGACAGAAGGAGGCCACCCAGGAACAATCCCAGGCTCTTACCTTGTCTGCTAGCTCTTTACTGTTCTTGTTCTAAGACCCCTGTATTGATAACAAATACCTGCTTACTTCCCTTTGTCCCTCCCCCCCCTACACTTGCTACTATCTGGGTATTTTGGTACAGCAACAATAATGCTAAGTGCCAGCAAAAACCAGCAAGGAGTTAATATTAAAAGAAATCCAGTGTTGGTGCTGGGTTTTCTGTAATATCAAAGTTTTGGGATATCATCTCACCTTGGATTGAGGTGTCATCAGTATGCAGATGATACCCAGCTCTATCTCTCTGTGCCATCTGAATCAGAAGAGGCAGCAGAAGTCCTTGACAGGTGCCTGGAGGCAGCAATGGGCTGGATGAGGGCCAATTCAAGGCTGGTGAGCACCTGGGAGAGGGCCTTCTCGGTAGTGGCCCCCAGGGTGTGGAATAGTCTCCCCCTTGAGGTGCATCAGGCTCCTTCTCTGTTCATGTTCAGGAAGAAAGTGAAGACATACCTCTTTGCTCAGGCCTTTGGCTAAGCATTCAACCATGTTCCTCTGCTGCAAAAACCACTGTTTTAATTTATTTTGGTTGTTTTTTAACATGTTGGATTTTAGACATTGTGATGAATGTTGTTGTTTTATTATATATTTAATGTGGTGGATCTTAGGTTGTAACCCACCAGGAGACCTTCAGGTATAGGGCGGGATAGAAATATAAACAAATAAATCATGAGAACTATATTGAGATTGCCATGGGTATGTCTGTCAATCCCAACATAGTCCCGGGAGAACTGTGATATTTAACCTGTGTCTGGAGGCTCCCAGGGACTGATCTCGTTCCTGCTGCTCCATTAACAGCTTCCCCTCTTTACCTCTGATCATGCAATGGAGTAGAATTGCATTTGCTCAACCAGTGATACAACAATACTCACAGCTTCCAAAGAAATTATTAGCTATTTTTCTTAGAAACATCCATGAAGTATAAATCACAAGGCAGGGCTCATAAAAGAACTGGCAGTGATAAGGCTTCCCGTCACAGCTGTGCACAACTGCCTTAGTCTTTTTGCTGACTGGCTGATTCCAGTCCACCCCATCTCATAAACACTGAGCCATAAAGCATTTTCTCTGCTGAGCTGTAAAATGCCACTGCAGAGCTCATTCCAAGGATCTTGCTACAGAAGGGCTTTCTCTTCTCAGACTGCTTTGTCACTGCAAATGAAATAGCAGGATTGCCCAGCCAACATTTTGAAAAGAAGACTCAGAGATTAGGCAACTGATGCTTATCTTTCACTAGCCCAAAATATGCATAACACATACATTTTGGCTTCCGCCTCCAGTTTTATGTACTGCTTGCTATCTCTTTTAACTGTAGGGATTAAAAAAATAGCATAAAGGCTTGTAAGTATAGGAGCCTTTATATCGACAAGCAGAATAAGTGGAATCTCCAGGTGATGCAAGGAATGCTGAAAGCTACAAAAAGGCCACCAGATTATTGCGATTTTACACCATCAACTAATTACATGAAAACAATGAAAGAGAAAAGGGCTGCTCCACCCCTTCTCTCCAGTTCGGTCTACTGGTCTCTTATATGGGAGTATTGGGTTCAATTCTGCACTCCTCCACAAAGCCATCTGGGTGACCTTGGGCTAGTCACAGCTCTCTTCTGAGCTCTCACAACCCCACCTACCTCTCAGGGTGTTCTGTTCTGGGGAGAAGACCAGAAAGCTTTGTCAGCCACTTTGAGTCCCCTTAAATGGGTGAGAAAAGTGGGGTACAAGAGCCAATTCTTGTTGGTGGTGGCCGTTTTGTGCTGTAACAGATATTCAGATATCAATCTAGTGTTGTTATGGTACAAATTGTGCCAGACAGTGGTGATCTCTGCACTGTGCTGATATTTTCAAAAAAAGTTTGGGAACTCCTGGACTTTCTTGAAGTAATAGGCTGCCTCCAGATGGAACCGAGTTATACTGCTATTTAGAAATATTCAGGAATAAAGCTGTTTTGGAATAATCGCATGTTGCCCAGCAGAGAAAAAGCAAAAGGACCTACTTGCTTGGACACTGCTCCTGCAATGGTGTGACACAGCCATCCAAGTATTTCGGAGTCGCAAAATACTCAGTAGTGCGTAGCTTCCACTCCCATGTGCTTGCAAGGCCACCATTTTAGGCTTGGTTTGGCCTCGCACATGCGTGGCCGTCATTCCTAACATGGCAGATAATGCAAGTAGGCATGCAGTCCTTTCTCTTTTTAGCTAAAATCTAATTGGTAGCTGATTAGCCCTCAAAAAATTATTCCAGGATATCACCCCAATATCCCAGGACTATACTGGGATTGCCACAGACACATGTAACGATCCCAATATAGCCCTGAGATAATTCCAGGTTTTAGAACCTGTTTGGATGAAGCCATAGTTTCAGGGAAAAGGACAGAAGGGGCCTAAAATACTATGTCTGCTAGTCCCACTGGAAAGGCGGTGCAATGCTGGCATTATTGCAGTCTTTGGCAAGTCTCGGGATGTATTCTGACATCAAAATATGCGTTTTCAAGATATTCCCATAATGTAGCAATAGCCTTTGCTTAACATACCGTTATTAAAAGACTCCTTGATTGCAAGAAAAATGTGGTATGATAAACCAATGTAATCTGTTTCCACCTACATTTTCTCCAAAATACTTTAGAGCAGCAGACATCATTGCCACATCCTTGTTTTACTTTCACTAGGGGCTCACTAAACTTAGGATGGATTTGAACAGTTTCCAGTGTGGAAAATACTCACCTCAGTGGGAAATCTCATGGGAAGGGAGTATGGCCCTTAAAATCTGTGGGTTTTGTGGAGTGTTTTTTCCACAATGAAAGTACAACCCTTACCTTAATCTATTTTCATGTTGCAACCATAAATGTGATTTGTAGAGGCTGGTGTGGAGATTTCGGGGGAGGATGAGAAGGCATTTCCTCTTTTCCTTCCTGTTAAGTCAAAAAATGTGTAGCCATGTATGATTCTAGTTGCTATTTTTTCTTTCTTTTACTTTTGCGCAGAAACACTCATAGGGATATGCACTTTTGCAGAAAAGCACCTGAAAGGACACAGATAAGGATCTTGTTAGCTATGCATCTGAATTTGGGGGGGGGGGAGTTGGAGGATTTTTTTCTAGACAGGAGGAAAGTTGGGAGATTGGCAGCTTGTGAAGACCAGGATGCCTCTTTAAAGGCCATTTGTAGGGACTCAAGAGCAGGTGAAGGTTTTGCCTTTGTTTTCTGCTTGAGAATGTCCAAAAGCAATTCTTATATCGGTTCAATGATTGAGAATGTCAAGAAGGAATTTAGAACAGGGAGCGGTGGAGATAGAACAATATATTCCTGGTTTAGCTCTTCTTTCATGTAGGTTGGGACGACAATCACACAAAACTGCATCCAGATATTCCAGAATAGCCAAGCTTTATTTTGAAATATCGAAATATAGCAGAGTAAGTAACCAATGTCTGGGTGCAATCTAAAAGTGTGATACATCTTTTGTATGCGTTTCACTGGGAAGTGAAATTCTATTTTGAATGCAAGGTAAGGCTTCAATGTAGTGAGACCGTAAAACTTGTCTCCATCCAGACAAATCCCTGTTCAGGGACTTTGGAATTGGCAACTGCAGCAGCCTGGAAAACCTCAATCCAACTTATGTGCCACCTGAAATGTTTCTGCATGAAACTGTACACAGAGGGACTCCCCAGCCAGCCTCTTTAGCCAGGGACCTAAAATTCAGTCACTTATTAAGTATATGGCCCAAAATTACTGGCTTGGGAGCAATGTATTGGTCAGATTGTCCTGGCATGCCAACCTTCCAAAAAATGGCAGGGATCTTCAGAGTAATTTTGTGGGAAGATGAGGCAGGAAGCAGTTAGCTGCGCAGCATGCATATAATGTACAGCTATATGTAGCCCTTTGCCTGCTTCTCCTACCTCTTACATACTACTCTGTGTGGTCTTTAATAGAATATGTGGATGTAGCCTCCACGAAGTACTTAATAAGCAGAACAACTAGACACAAGGAACACTGTAGCTGAGTAAAAATTTCAAACCCAATTCTCAATGAACAGCACTGTAACTGCCAGCAACCACCCTTAGATTCTCCTCCTTTCCTTGCTTTTAATTAGGATTTTATGTACAGTATCTTATGCCTGCCATTCAGGTTTGCTCACTTTTACAAGTGCGGGCATTCATTCCCTTTCAGAACACCTTGTGCTAAGAATGAAGTGGTGAAATCAGGTGATCTTCAGGTTTCTGCCTTTATGTAGGGCTTTTCTGGGGCATGAGTGCTCACTCTGTTCTAGTATATCTTGTGATGAAAGAAACAGTGAAGTCAAGTGCTCTTCGATTTTCTGAATTTCATTTGCGTTTTCATTTAGCATCTGCCACCTAGTCATTACCCTGAAGTACTTGAGAGCAAGTACATCGAGTACATTTCTAGTTCTTGAAGATGTTTACTTGGAGTTTCAAAAACCAGGAAATGCTTTTCCCCATTCTGTGTTCTGTTCTAGAAGTGTCAAAGTCCAAAAGGGTCATGTGGATGACAGTTCCGTTTTCCCAAATGGTATTTAACAACAAATGATGCAAAGCCATTCCTTGTATAATGCAGGCTACACATCATGTGAGTTTCCATTATGCACAGGAA
Source organism: Aspidoscelis tigris stejnegeri (assembly GCA_023333525.1). Classification (NCBI taxonomy): domain Eukaryota; kingdom Metazoa; phylum Chordata; class Lepidosauria; order Squamata; family Teiidae; genus Aspidoscelis; species Aspidoscelis tigris. The sequence continues at coordinate 78,898,737 of JALMGA010000002.1, read as the reverse complement.
GTAAAATGTGGTTTTTCTTGTACATTGTAAAATCATGCAATTCTGATCACATTAGACAAATAATTGGCAGCAATGGAAAACCAGCAGTTAGAGGAAACCAGTAATATTGTGGCTTTCCCTAATGCAATTTGCATAGTTCTGTAATTTCCAGGAATTCAACCATTGCATTATGAAAGGGTCAATTGTATTGTCTCACGATGGAACTATATTGTCTCATGATGGAGTTGCAAAGGCCAAATAATTAGTTGGGAGTAGGCTTTGCTACATCATTCAAACTGATTACAAATCAGGCTCATGAGGTATCTACAGGTTCTGTGCAGATGTTAAAGTACTTAATCAAAATACACTGTTGTACTGTATACCTGCAGGTTGGCAACAAGTGGTCAAGTAGGTGGGGGAAGGCATTCTCAGATTTGTCCCAAAACTCTGCAGAGACTACAGTGACAGTGAGATGGATGAATGAATGAATACCCTTTTTACATTCGCTCAGACAAATAGTTTGGTGAGTAAAAAGGAACTACAACAGACATGCAAACTAGCTACTATTCTGAGCTCCCAAGTTGTTGCCGGGACTTAAGGGGCTCCCACTAGCTCTCTGAAATTGACCACTCTCCCTGTCACCGGGTCTGCTGCTACCAATCACATCAAAGACATAAGACTCTTGAGAGTTGCTGTCCTTTCTTTGCTTCTACTTCAGATAGCGCTGTTGCTTTTGAGAAAGGCTTGCAAGCTATGCTACTTGCAGGCCATGTCTTCACGGCAACGTTATTTCGGATTCAAAACGTTTTGAATTCTGGGAGTCCACACGACAGTTTGGCTTAACACGCTTTTCCCATGTTAAACCACACCAAATCGTTCTGAATCTCAATCCTGATTTCAACAGGTCTCACTCCGGATCGTGTGCTCGATACGTGTTTAATTTTTCACTGTGTGGACAGTACCGTTTTCAGGGATGAGATTCCGTGTTCAGGGTTTCCCTCCCGCAATCGCACTGTATCCAAAGGCTGTCCGTATTCTGGGCACGTCATGTTTAGGGTTTCCCTCCCACAAAAGCTTGCGATTTCAAAAAATCCAGCCTTCACAGAGGGGAAGCAGCTTGGCCTCGGCTGGGGAGAGCGCTGCTCGTCCGGCTCCTGCTCCTGCTCCAGGGCGACTCCAGACCGTGGCGAGCGGAGCGATGTTCCAGTAGGGTGGCTTCACCAGGATTTTCTTGCCGCCACTGCCACTGCCGCCCCAGCTGCTCAAAAGGGCCCTGATAGGGAGAGGAAGAGGAGAAGAAGGAAGAAGCCAGCGTGCCGGTGGGTCATCATTTCCTCCATGCCTGGCTTAGCTTGCCCGGGAAAAGGAGGGAAAGCAGCTTGGTGGTGGGGAGAGCACCGCTCGTCTGGCTCCTGCTCCAGCAGAATTGTGGAATTGCAGAATTGTGCAATTCTGCAATTCTGCAAAATCGCAACATTAAAATCAGGGGTAGTTCCCTCGCTACAGTGTAGTGCTGCTGTGAAGGCTGGATTTTTTGAAATCGCAAGCTTTTGTGGAAGGGGGCTTCCATGCAAATGTCATTTCACAGCAGGAGGAACTCCAATCAGGGACAGGGGGTGGCAATGGGTGGGGAGGACAGGACTACCATGCGGACTCCGAGGACTGATTCCGAGATAAGGTTGCAATCGGAATGTCTTTGGGATGCTGCGGAACCGGATCAAGTTGAAAGCCGTAGAGACAGTTTCAACCTGGTTCAATTATTTCAGTTTCAGGAAACCGATATAAGGCATCTCGTGGGGATGAGGCCGCAGTGTTTCTAGTGAGTTTGCTTTTAAACCCTTCTGGAAAAAAACACGAACAGGATAACGTGACTCAAATGAGCATTAGGAAGGAAGGAAGGAAGGAAGGAAGGACTTATATATTTAGTGTACGCCAACTTAACAGTTGGGGGATTGGGTTGCGTCTCAAATTCCCCAGTTAATTGTATCATTTTGAGCTGATTGGAGCTGACAATAATTGCTCTTCAACCCCTGGAATTTCAGGATTCTCCAGAGCTCTTAGAGATAAGCATTCTGCTTATACTTCATTACACAGAAAGCTAATAAATCAATCTTGGCTGCTATCCAGTATTCTTAATAGTACATCTCTTCAGGTCTTGAGACTGTTCTGGGAAGAACTGGCTCTTCTTCCATTGCTGTGAATTCTTCCCTAGTTCATTTTAAGATCTATGGTGAAAGCACATGTCTTCCTGGATTTTTCAACTTTTACCTCTTGAGAAATATGCCATATTGTTGCTGGGGATCATTCAGAAAATCCAGCATCATAGCCAACAGGGGTGAACTGTGGCTCTGGATTGTCAAGGTGGTGATGGAGCAGTGAGGCATCCAGTGGAAACCTGTGCTTGATCTTCCAGAACTATGCCTTGGTCTGTAGTAGATCAGCTTGAGGAGGAGATGAAAGCTGGGGTTAGAAAAGGAGCCTCAACCTTCCCTGGTATGGAAGTGTCCTGTACTCATACCTGATGCAGGAAATTAGGTTAGTGTTCAAAGCTCAAATCAGCATTACTTTATCAAAACTCTTCTTCCAAACTAGCAGGATTTCTGGTGGAGCTCTATAGCTTATTCATAACTAAAATTGCATATTCCAGAAGCAGTCATTTCATTTCCTTTTCAAAATATGCCATGGCTGAAAACAGTACTGGGATGGAAAATGATATTGATTAAAAAAAAAAGAAAGAAAGAAAGAAAGAAAGAAAAAGATTGACAGCCACCAATAAAATGAAGACTGGATGGTACAGATAATTTTTAGCTGTTTATGTTTGTCCTAAGCCTTCTCCCTCCTTCGCTCTCTCGCATGACAGAGTCTCAGAATAATATGTGGGAGAAAAGAAGACACCTGGGCACCACTGTACATTACAATCCACAAAGATAATAGGAAAAGATGGAATTCTAATGAGAACAACATCACTATGCAAATGACACAAATCCCTGCACTACCAAATGACTTGCCGAATCAAAATGGAAAAGGTAATTGGCATAAGGGACATGCTGTCATGCCAGCAGCTTAGGAGAAGGACACTGAGGATAGGACAAGCTGTTCATGTTGAAATGCAGAAGGGCAAAACTAAAATAAAGGCCGACCTGCCAATTGTCCTTCCTCTTGCCTGTGCTTTGCTAAGTGATCCACTGTGTGTCTGGCTTTTCAATATTGTCAACCTGGAGAAGACACATGTCCTGATGGGCTGCCTGACAGATATCACATTAGAAAGGAGAATGACTAAGGGAAAATTACTTTGGTCACAGCCCTATGAGATGGATTTGTGTCAAATATAGTTGGAGTTTCACCAGAGCTGAGATATACAAAACTAATCAAGCAAGAACAGACTCTGGGACATCTGCTAATACTTCTGGAGAGAGTGGAGGAGAAATCATGGCCATCATGTGAATACCCCACAAACTGTGATAAATGTAGAATATTTAGAAAGAGGCTCTTTGTGCTGTTGCAGCAATGTTGGAGGAGTTCTGATGATGATCAGGGCTTGTTCCATCAGTTGATGCACCTGGCAAGTCCTTTAGCACAACCTTGCTGAGACAGCAGTGTTCTGACTAGTGCATTATTCACTTGCAAGACAGAAGAAGCATCAAGTTCTACGTATATGCACTTGCATGACTTATTGTGTGTTCTGGAAGCCATTCATAATAAAACCCCATCATCCACCCAAATGTTCAAAGATGAAATTAGAAGCATCTTAACAAAACAGGCAGCTTAACTGTTCAGCTTCCATAGTCTAGAACTGAAAGGTGGCCAATGTAAATCTATTTTTTAAAGGTGCTCAAGGAAATTTTAGGCTTGTCACCTTAACATCTGTCCTTGAGAAGATAGTGGGAACCATTCTGAACAATAGAATTACCAAATCTTTAGAGACACAGATATTACTCAGGGACAGTTTGGGTAATTGTGTGGACAAAGGCGCCCCAATTAACATGCCATTAAATGCTTACGAGCCATGGGATAAAAGGCCAGGCCCTACTGTGTATAGATAAGCAACTAGTTAAGAAACAGAAAACAGAAGATAGGAAGAAACTGACATTTCTCACAGTATAGAAATGTTACAAATGCCCCTTCCCCATGAGGTTCTGTCTTGGGAAAGGTCCTGGGGGAGGTTATTTCTAACATATCCATAAATGGTCTCAGTCAGCCATAGCTTCATCCAGACATCACTTACTTATTCCACGTTATTTTAGATAATCTGGAATAAAGCATGGATAATCCAGAATAAAATGTCTGCTTTACTCCAGATTATCCAAATATTGCGGAATAAGTAAGTGCTGTCTAGATGAAGCGTATGAAATGGACGAGTTTCCTGTTGACAGTAAATTGCTGAGAGTAGCAAAAAAGAATCTCTGCACATTGGTAGAATGGCCATCCCTTTGTACCAGCATTTTTCAGCAGCAAACGAGTTGTAATTGTTCCCCGTAGGTTAATATTTGGAAAGCAAGGATGCTGAAACCAAAGCAATGAATTAACGTTCACAACACAATATTACGTTTTAGCTGTCTAAGAAAATTCCCGAGGCAATAGTTTTAACTTCTGCAGGAAGCCACATGAACAATGTATGGGGCAAACAAACTATTTCCAGAGAGGGCTGTCATTTCCCAACAGCTGCAGAAAATGGAAATACATAAAAGAAGCATAGGGGAATAGCTATGGCATTAAGAAATCCGCACTTCAGCTGCTAAGAACAATGCAGGGGGTCATATTTCCTCTTCTTTATTCATACAACAAAAGCAATTGTGGAATGGGGTTTCCAGCCCAGCATAGGCTTTAAATCTGCCTATGACTTGGAATTAAGCTAGGAAATAGTTACAGGTATTCTTAATTGTAAAACACAACAAACCTAATATCTGATTGATTGGCTGAATTGTTTATATTATCCTAAACTTTCTAATACACTGATCTTGAAAGAATTCTGTTGGTTGTCTGTTTGCTTCTGTGTGTATTTTAATGTACCATTCTTATCAATAGTCCTAAATGGTTCAAATACCAAAATCTGAAGTGTGCTACACCTTAGAGCTCTCTGCTTGTGTTTTAAGATCTTGCTCTAGTCCCCTGTCCCAAGCATCTTCTTCATTACAAAATGTCCCATCTGTTAAGGCAACAATTTACTTACACACATTTCGAATTTATTGACTTCATGGTGAATTATGGGAGATACCATCAGGTACCTTATGAAGAAAGGTACCTAATGTGTTTGTGGCACCGCAATGGTTGAAGATATTTTTCATATCTTGTTTACCTGTCCCTTATATTCCTCAATAAGTACAACTTGTTTGGTCCCCCTTGCACAAAATGCAGCTTAGCTTTGTTTTTTGTTAAGGCTGCCCAACTTAGGAAATCATTCATTGAGTTGAATGGGGTGTCTTGTAAGGGTTATGGGGACAAACAGTGATGTTATTTTTATTTTGTTTTTTAATTTCATCCTTGTATGTTTTATATGATTTTAACTTCTGTAAACCTGATATGGTTAAATGACTAATCAATAAAGTTCATTTCATTTTCATTTCATCTTCTTCATTGAAATAATCTCATTTAATTAGCAAGGGAAGTACTTCCTTTGTGGTAAAATCCTGGATTTGGAATATCATCTTTAATCAGTAGTGTCTGGTTATTTGCAGGTAGGTAGGTAGGTAAGTAGATATTTTAATTTGTCTAATAATTTGACATCTCTTGCCTTCCCCTTCTTCTTTGGCAACATTTTACAAACCAACCTTCAGTCATGGGATGTGAGAATTACAAAGAAGCTATCAAAGGATTCTCTTCCAGACTGATTGTACTTTTCCATCACCTAAAGACCTTCTGCAGACCTCACTGAATACTCACGCAACAGTAGGACAATGAACTGACCGTAGGGGCATTTTTGTATGGAATAGGAATAGATGTTGGAGTTTGCAAACTATTTCATGCACTCAAAGAACTGTAACTTTTAAAGTATCTGCAGTAAGTGGCTTAAAATCCCATGTATCTGGATAGCACATGGCCAATTTACTAGCCTGAAATTTTATGGCATGCACTGTTTTATGATACAGATAAAATAAAGTAATAAGGGAAAGATTATTTTAACTATCTGTGAAAATGTGTAGGTCCACACACAGAGGTTTAACAACATAAAGTGAAAATAGTGAGTTATAAAATACAGCTCATACAAACAGTCCCATAATTTTCTTACCCATAAAATCTATAGTTCATAAGAAAAGGCTAAAGAGAATTGATTGCCTACATTTATCCATACATCTCATTTCAGGCTTTGCGTGGTTAGAGGTGAGATTGAAAGCTGTAACATCTACTACTGTACATATTAAAACTATTGAAATACTGTAATTTCTTTTAAAACTTGAGAGGGGTGAAGTTACAGGACACATGTAGGTTCCTGCACACTTTTAGATCTAGTAATGTAGGCATTTCAACAGGATACCAATTGGCTAAACTTGATGCCTCAGCAAAATTCAAGAACAGTTACCTAAAATTAATTGTGTTCATCTGTGCTATCAATAAGCAAATGCATGATCATGTCTGAATGAGTATTAGCACTGTAAACTGAGCCAATTGGAGAAATGCCTCAGTTAAAGATGGTCATGAATTTGCTCAATAAAAGATTAGTAAACACTGCCTGAGAAGATAAGAACATAAGATGAGGCCTGCTGGATCAGGCCACAACCCATATAGCCCAGCATTCTGTCACACATAGTGGCCCACCGTTTGCTTCTGGGCATCTCAGGCAGACGATAAATGATGGTCTGAGCTGGGAGCACTGACAAATGTCATCTGAAATCATAGGAAGCAACAATGAAGCAAAGAAATGGGCCTAGGTCAAAGTACACGTTTAACAGCAAGCCATTTTCACCTGTGAGGATTAAGTTAAGAAAAAAAATCAGTGCACATGGGAAATAAGAGTGCTGGAAAGCAATGAATGAGATGCTTTGTGCTTGATAAGGAGAAAGAGAGGATGTGCATATGGATATCATTTGGAACAATGAAAGAAACAAGAAGGTCTCCTCTACTGAGTGACAGACTGCCTAGAAGGATCAGGAATTGCTGAGTTGTCCTTCTAGGCCAGTGATGGCTAACCTTTTGAGCTTGGTGTGTCAAAATTCACAAGAAAACCTAGCTTAACTCGGGTGCTGTGTCACTTCCAGAAATATCCATAATTTTGTGATATTTGTAGCTCTAGTAAGAAAGTTATATTTTTGATATATGTATTTTATTAAAAGCAAAAATGAATAATTATTTACATTTGCTAAATCTTCAATTGAAAGTTGGTATTTCGTACACTTCAAGAACAAGCAAGCACTACATGCCCAGGTGCCAGGGTGACCAGGTGTGTCACCTAAAAGGGCTTGGCGTGTCACCTGTGACACGCGTGTCATAGGTTGGCCATCACCGTTCTAGGCAGAGAACTGAAAGGATAGTAAAGAGAAAGCAGAAGAAGCTAATGTTTTTTATACTTCAAGTAAGTACTTCCTCTCATTCACAAATAATGGTGGCTTTAGGACCAGTTCAGTGCAGGGAGGGGAAAGGGACTTTGACTCAAAGTGTTGTATACCACTCATTGGCTGTGTCTCTGTTACACAGTGACAATGCCCCTCCCCCACCCATGGGGTAGACTGTTTCCTTTGTGGATGTGCCTGCTGCGGATCCTTGCTTTGGGCCAGAAGCAAGAGCAAGGGAAGGGAAGGCTGGGAATTGCTAGGAGACGAATTATAGGGTTGCTGGGATATGCACAGAGTGACCGGCTTACAAGGAGGATGGAATCCAAGGCCCTTTCTGCACATATCTGTGGAATGGTTCCTTAACGCAACTACTGGCCTCCCTTTCTCACCTTGGCACAGTCCAAAAGAGATCATGCCCACCACTTGTACACTCTGTCCACATTGGATGGAATGTGGACTGAACTAGGCATCCCAAAATGGCCACCTGGCCTGGGACACCAGACCTTTTTTAAAAGATCCACCGGATCTTCAGCCAGACCACAGGATCTGCAGATAATTCCAATTTAGTGAGGTGGATCACTTCCATGGCCTTCTCCTCTCCCCACCAAGACAACTGCAGGAGATTCGGCAACTATGGAGAGTATAATGCTTTCACCTGCATGTCATTGCCTCTAATCTACATCTATGGATGAATGTAAAATCAGAATGCAGAAAGAACTGTGTACACTATGATCTGCCATTAGCTTGCAGGATAAATAATTGGTATGTATATAAAGAAACAAACCTCCTATCTTCTCCCAGGACCACACAGAGACATCTATGGACCTTTGTGGCTCAGTAATCATGACTAAGGAGCTGCATTCCTTTTCCCTGACAGCTCAGCCTGAGTTCAAACCCCAGGGTTAATCCCAATTCCGGCAAAGAAGCATTAATCCCAGCCAGCTCATCCATCCCACCTCCACAATGAACTCCATGCTCTGCCCCAACCAGGCAAGTAATAACAATGCTCATATCTGGGGAAATTACTGGCACAATGGAGTACGGAGATTCAATACAGTGTTCTTAGAAACAGCAATTTTCCTGCTCAGCCTTCCCTCTTCTTCTTCATTCCTGTCCTCCTTGCGTAGTTTGTGAAGCTTGAGTTCTTCAGGGATATTGAAGAGAGCATGGCTATTTCTAGTATCTTTCTAGAAACTGTCTTCCTCGGAATAGTTCTTCCAGTATCTACCCTGGCAGCCTTTTGAGTCCAAAATTGATTTAACATCCCTTCACAACTTAATGTACACATAAATGATCTGGAGTCAGGAGTGAATAATCAAATGACTAGGGTTGCTGATAATGCAGATTTTTTGCAAAGCAGGGTGGGGGTGGGGGTGGGGGGTGGGGAAGGACTCTGGCAGCCTCCAGACATGTCTTGTTCAACCTGCTTGCTGTCCCAATAGCAAGACAACAGTATGGAAGTGCAAGCACTTACCAGTCTGGACACTTTCTCCTGAAAATGGCACAGCATATACATATGGGTATTTCAACACCGTGGGTGCCATTTCTGGCCTGGTTTGGCCCTGCGCATGTGTTGTGGCCATTCCTAAGATGATAGGACATGCGCAAACAGGCATCCTTGGGGCGACTGTGAGCTACTGTCAACTTAAGCTATGGGCTGATCTGTACCAGGCGTTTGTGTCGGGCATTCTTTGTCTTGCCCAGCTGGGTAGCCTGCCTGAGCCTAGCTAGGCATCTCGACTGCTCCTTCCTCCTTGGAGGAAGGGGTGCTGACAACAGGGGGCATGACACACATGACTTAAAACACGTGAAGATATCACCAGCCGCAACATAACAGCAGGGGAACAATACTCCACATTATCACTTTCTAGCATGATATCTGACTACTGTTTGGAGGCAACCGATGGCTAAGGATAGAATCAAAAAATGCGCAGCTTACCTTTTCTTCAGAGTTAAGAAGCTTCTCAGGGAGAACTGTATGTCTCCACTATTCTCTTTTGCTCCAAAACTAAGCAGCAGAAGGCAGACAGTCCCACCCTCCCATTCTGAGAAAGGCCTAGTGCTTTTCTAAGAGGCCTGTCTTACCTGGTGAGGACAAACGCTCATGAGATTTCTCAAGATCTCATCTGAACACGAGGAGCAGGGAAAATTGGAAGCTGATGCTAGGTAAGGGTGCCTCCAGACACAGTCTAAGGTGCACTGTGGCTCAACATCACTGCACAGGGCTTTATGATCCACCAGGGTGGCAGATCAGAAGCTTCAGCATTCTGGCAGAGTGGCTTCCTGTTGGCCAGATGGGAAGCTCCATCACCCGCAGTGGTGGCGGAGCATTCCACAGTAAGTTTGCATTTAAACGATGGTGATAAATCAGCACCTGTTAAATGCAAGGCGCACTGAATGCTTCCACTGCTACTGCCAGAGATGAAAGCAGCAAAGCGACTTCACTGCTTTCAACCCTGTCTGGAGGCACCCTAAGTTGTAGTTTTTAAATGCACAGTACTGAGCTTTAATTCACAGGGTCTCTAGAAGACATTTCTCTGAAATTATGATGATTCAGGACCATAGAACATAGACCACAGTCCTTCTTGGAAATGAGCCCTTTAGGAAAGATGTTTACCGACATCTGTGATTGGATTTGCCAGCTGCCTTGAGATAACAGTAAAATTCTGGGATTCTTTATTGAAACATCCACCAGGGTATTGTAAAATGTAGCTCTATTTGAAGGAAAATTTTGCAAACAGCTATAGCTTCCTGCTGCAGGATGCTCTGCTACTGTCCCCAAATTATCATTTTTGACTTTATAATAACCATACTGGAAATATTTTATCCAGTGTACTTAGATTCTAGAGGAGATAAGATACAAATTTAGTCATTGTTTTGATGTCTCCTCCTCTCCTTGTTTACTCCGAGCTTATGCTAATTAAAGTAAACATCCTGCCCCACTCTTCTGCAAAAAGAAATCACACCTTTTGTTAAAAACTATTCTCAGGTTGTCCAAGGCACTTCTCCATTTGGGGTGCCTTGAGCTATACCTAAAGCTATACCTCCACATTATCACATTATACCTAAGTTTATAAAGTTGGGGCTAGGATTCCACAAGTGTTGTGTCTTGTTTTTAGATATGCAAAGTCATCTATACACACACACACAAATGCACAGAGGCAAGAAGATAGGAAGAGTTGAAGAAGGAGTAATATGCTTTAAGAGAGGTATCTTCCACTCTCTATCTTATGGTGATTTGCAAATGACAATATCTCACCCCTATCTTTTCTTTCCTATGCCTGTGTGAGTGTGAATTTGCCTTTTAGAATCTCTTTTTTTACTCCTCTCAGTTACCCCATCTGCTTCAATTAGAGTATGACCCTGAAAGGATTTGCCAAAAGCAGCATGAAAATATCCCTTGTCTCTGAGCAAGTACAAAGTATCAGAATCTATTTTGCAGTAATGTGGATGTCAAGTTCTACCAGGGCTCCATCCCCAAGCAATAAAAAGTCTGTTAAAAAGGTTCTTTTGCCTAGATAGTAAAGGAGAGAAAGGGGTAATTAAAGAAGACACGGAGATTGCAGAGAGACTAAACGAATTTTTTGCTTCCGTATTCACGGAGGAAGACAGAAGACACATGCCAGTAGCTGAGCCTGTGTTTTCTGAAGAGTTAAACTGTACAGAAATAACCAAGGAAGAGGTCCTGGCATGTCTTAATAAACTAAATGTTAACAAGTCACCGGGACCAGATGGTATTCATCCAAGAGTCCTTAAGGAACTCAAATGCGAAATTGCCGACCTTCTAGCAAAAATATATAATCTTTCCCTAACATCAGGCTCCGTACCTGAGGACTGGAGGGTAGCAAATGTAACACCAATATTCAAAAAAGGATCCAGGGGTGATCCAGGCAACTACAGACCGGTTAGCTTAACGTCAGTTCCGTGTAAGGTGATGGAAACCATTATTAAAGACAAAATTAGTGTGCATATGGAGCAGCAGGCATTGCTGAACAAAAGCCAGCATGGCTTCTGCAAAGGTAAATCATGCCTCACAAATTTGTTGGAATTCTTTGAGAGTGTCAATAAACACGTGGATAAAGGTGAACCAGTAGACATTGTCTATCTGGACTTTCAGAAGGCTTTTGACAAAGTCCCACATCAAAGGCTACTGAGTAAACTCACCAGCCATGGAATAAAAGGACAGGTTCTGTCCTGGATTTGTGACTGGCTTAAGGGCAGAAAGCAGAGAGTAGTAGTAAACGGCAATTTCTCAGGGTGGAAAGAAGTAAAAAGTGGGGTCCCTCAAGGCTCAGTACTGGGACCAATGCTTTTTAATTTATTCATCAATGATCTAGAAAAAGGGGTACATAGTAAAATAGCAAAGTTTGCTGATGATACTAAATTATTTAGGGTAGTAAAATCTGAAAGAGATTGCCAAGAGCTCCAGAGGGATCTCTTAGCATTGGGTGAGTGGGCAACCAAGTGGCAAATGTGCTTTAATCTTAACAAGTGTAAAGTAATGCACATTGGGGCCAAGAATCCAAATTACGTCTATAAACTGATGGGGTCTGAGCTTTCTGCAACACGCCAGGAAAGGGATCTCGGGGTTTTGGTGGACAGTTCAATGAAGGTGTCAACCCAGTGTGCGGCAGCAGCGAAAAAAGCAAATTCAATGCTGGGAATAATTAGGAAGGGAATAGAAAATAAGTCAGCAAGTGTCATTTTGCCCCTTTATAAATCTATAGTGAGGCCACATTTGGAATACTGTGTACAATTCTGGTCACCACACCTCAAAAAGGATATTGTGGAACTAGAGAAGGTGCAGAGAAGGGCAACCAGAATGATTAAGGGTCTGGAACACCTCCCTTACGAAACCAGGCTGCAACGTCTAGGCCTCTTCAGTCTGGAGAGACGGCGTTTGAGAGGGGACCTGATTGAAGTATATAAAATTATGCACGGCATAGAAAAGGTGGATAGAGAAAATTTCTTTTCTCTATCGCACAACACTAGAACCAGGGGGCACTCTATGAAGCTGATGGGTAGGAGCGTAAGGTCTGACAGGGGGAAGTATTTCTTCACACAGAGGGTCATCGGCCTATGGAATGTGCTGCCAGAAGAGGTGGTGACAGCTACCAGTCTGGATGGCTTTAAGGTAGGGTTAGACAAATTTATGGATGACAGATGTATCAATGGCTACTAGAACGAATGCCTAGGTGCATCTTTCAGGCTGAGGGGGGGGGGAGGAAATGAGGCGCTTCTAGGGCCATCTGCTGGGACTCGAGAGCAGGAGAAGGTTTGTCCTTGTCTCTGCTTGAGATGCCCATGAGCATTTGGTGGGCCACTGTGTGCGACAGGATGCTGGACTAGATGGGCTGTGGCCTGATCCAGCAAGGCTTCTCTTATGTTCTTATGTTCTTATGTTCTTATGCCTCTGAGTGCCCCCATGCCCGGCTTTTCTCCGAGCTTCCAGCAGCACAAAAGGAGGAAAATGTGCAGTAAAAAGACTGCCCTTTAAAGAAGACAACCAGGGCACCTTTTGGAAGCTGCAGGTTGACAGCCAAGATCTCCGAAAAAAGCACCCTGGCTGCGCACACAGTCTTAAACATTCACACATCTCCCAGAACAGCAGCACCTTCCCTTCCTTTCCCTTTCTAAAGGTGAGAACTTTTAAAGAGCCAAAATTGTAGAGAATTGCAACATTGTTATCAGGTGTGAAGTGAGTGGATTGCTACAGTGTAACGGCTGCTGGGGTGCATTTTTACAGTGATTAAAATCACTATCTTTGGAAGCAAGCTCTGGATCCCAAAGTGATAAATGGCTCTGGTGGGTTTTGCAGGCAGGGGAGACGAACAGAGAACTTGTAAACATGGCTATTTTCTTTTGGACTTGCTGGGGGTTGTCTCCCCGGCACCCTATCAAGCAGAGAGGGGGGTGGGGAGAAAAAGATGCGGGCAAACAAACATGCTTCCTTGGGAACGGTAGGTGCATTTAAAATGTGTGTTTTACCAAACCTCATGGGGACGCTTATTCCAGAATTGAACCGCACTTTTAAAGTCCGTTGGAATAGAGGGACAGTAGAGGAAAACTAGAGACACAAATAAGTTGCTTGGGGATTCAGCCCAGGAGGCATGTCTCCCCACTAGACCATTGCAAAATGGAGATGAAATGTTTCCAGCACAGATCCTGCCTCTGAGTCCTAGGAGAATGAGTTTCAAGATGGCAGATGTTGTCCACTGTGAGCAAATGCAAAGCAGTGCATTTAAAGACACTAGCAGGGATAACAAGTGACTGGAAAATAGAGCTTTGTTGTGGTAGTAAGTAGCTCCGTAGTGTACATCCATTGTTTTTGTTTTTAAAAAATTCAGTAGCACGTTGCGGTAATAAGAAATAGCATTGAAAATATGTGGCTAATATTGGGATGGATACGTCTGAAATTTGTTTTCAGTTTTGGTTGCCACACTAAAGAAAGGATATGGTAGAGTAGCAGAAACTTAAGAAGTCGAAGACTATGGTCCTTTCTGCACTGGGCCTTATTCCAGGATATGGTCCAGTGCAGAAAGGATCTAAGGCTGCATCAGCACTCATGGGGAAAAATAAAAAAAGACAGCTTAGAGATAATATGCACATACTTGTGTTAGCATCTCTCCTCTAGTCTACATGAAAGGGTAGGGAATGCACTTTGGAAATGCATTTCCTGTCCCTTAATGTGGATTAGAGGCTTTGATGGACATTTCCACCTGCTGCAAGGACTACAAAAACCCAGCAGCACCAAGCCCAACACCCCAACGACACAGTAGCCAGCTGTTCCACTTGCTTTATAGGTTTTTTCCTAATCATTATTATTACTATATAATGTATTAGTTGTTATAACATGTAATGTATTTTTGACTCGTGTAAACTGCCTTGGGCAAAAATTGTCTTTAATTTGAGTTCCTGATTATACTTATTTGCTGTACTTCTTGATGTAATGATTGAATTTGTATTGTATTTTGTTTTTCCATTTGTTGTAAACCACGTTGAGCAAATTTTACGCTTGGAAAGGCGGTATATAAATAAAAATGGAAATGAAATGGAAATGTTACTGTAAGCCACTTTCTTTCTTTTGCTGTGTGTGGATGCAGCCTAAGACGATCAAGGGCCAGGAGGAACTCACCTGTGCAAAAGGGATGAAATGATTTTTTTACTCTAAAAAGGTGAGTAAAAGGGGACATGACAGGGGCTTCTAAAAATATCCACAGAATAGAGTGAATAAGAAGTATTTATCTGTGCCTCCAAAGACTAGAATTAGGGATCACCCAATGAGGCTGAATTTTAGAAGCGTTTCACACAGTATGTAAGTTAAACTTTGTAATTCACTGCCACAACATTCAGTGTTGGCTGCCTGGCCGAAAAAATTCAAAAGGGGATTGATCATAATAGATTTAGGCTGGATCGAGACAGGATGACTACTTCACAGGCATGGTGGAACAGCACCTGTCAAACTGCCTGAGTTTTATGACGTTCCAGAGTCCCTATGAAGTAAATCCTGATGGTCCAAAGTAAAAACAAAAATAGCACTTAGGTGATCATTGGCTACAAAGTTCCCCTTCCCTCCACATTTCCCCAGGTGTTTGGGTGAACTGCATGAGATCTCACAAGAATTTACCCTCACCCAACAATGTGCAGACCTATCAGAGAGGGAGGGGCTGCTACTTCAGAGGACCAGGAGAATGTGGGGACAATCTGTTTTCCCTGTGGAGCACCCTTACTGCAAAGTAAAGGTAAGTTTCATGTTTTTAGTTTATGTCTGGAGGCACCCTTAAATGTTTATTTCCTTGTTGTTCCCTTACTTTTCTCAACAAAAGTTCCTGATCTTTGCAGTAGCTGGAAGAACCCATTTTGGCAGCACACTGACTTCTGATGCCTCTTCTGGCAGTGTTTCCTGGATTGTCACCAAACAGGTCCCCCCATAGACCTACAGTGCCTGACAAAAGTTCTGTCGCTTATCCATGTTGTTGAAACCAAAGCCTATAACCTGACTTAAAATTCATCCATTGATTTTAAAAATGACTCATATGAAAGCTGAAACCCTCCCAAATGAGGTTTTAAAAAAGAAAATAAATTTGCTTCACTGCTGAAATATTGATCATTTAATGAAAACAGAAAGGTCAGATTTTGGCTAGACAAAAGTTTTGTCGCCCACAAAAAGTAATGTGAAAATCAAACAGATAATTCACTTCAAATACAAAGATATGTTTCATAACATTGGTGAATGAAGTTGTGGTGCTATTAGAGCCATATTTAATATTTTGTGTGACTTCCATGAGCCTGAAGGACTGCATCCATGCGTTTTGGCAATGATTCATACAATTTATTGATGAAGTCATCAGGAATAGTAAAGAATGCAGTTTTACATGCCTCCCAGAGTTCATCAAGATTCTTTGGTTTTGTGTTCCAAGCTTCCTCTTTCATCCTACCCCAAACATGCTCAATGATGTTCATATCTGGTGACTGGGCTGGCCAGTCCTGGAGCACCTTGATCTTCTTTGCCTTGAGAAACTTTGATGTAGAGATGGATGTATGAGATGGAGCGCCATCCTGCTGCAAAATTTGACCCCTTTTATGATTGGGAATGTAAGAGGTAGCTAATACGTCTTGATATTTTAGGCTATTGATATTGTCTTCCACCTTGCAAATGTTTTGCACACCCCTATACTGAATGTAACCCCAGACCATGATCTTTCCACCACCAAACTTAACTGTTTTCTGGGTATATCTTGGATCCATACGGGCTCCAGTAGGTCTCCTGCAGTATTTGCGGCAGCTGTGGTATAATTCAACTGAAGATTCATCTGAGAAATCCACCTTCTGCCACTTTTCTAGCGTCCATCCGTTTAGTAGGCTGTGGGCCTTGGCAATACCACACAGTTTTTTAATTGCCTTTTGTTTAGTGCTGGCTTCTGGGCACTGATTCGACCATGGAGGCCATTTCAAGACAGAATCCTGCAAACTGTTCTAGTTGACACAGGGACTTGAGGTGACCAGGCCTCTTGGAGCTCTGCTGCAGTGGAAGAAGGGCTGGCTTTTGATTTTCGAACCAACAAATGTTCCTCCTGAGCAGTCGTCTTGCAGGGTCTGCCAGACCTGGGCTTGTCAAAAACATCTCCAGTCTCTTCAAATCTTTTTTTAATTCTTTGTACTTGAGGCTGAGACACATTAAAGGTGCCAGCCACCTCTGCAGAGGATCCGAGACGTTTTCGCACGGGGGTGAACGGGACGCGTGGGAGACAGCTGCGGACACGGCATCCGCATTGCCCGAGCGCGGCTTGCGCTCCGACGTGTCCGCAGCTGTCTTTCTCGCGTTCGAAATGTAGAGCACTTTAAAGTGCTCTACATGCGTTCGAACGCGGACGAGCCGCCCACAGGCGTTCGGGAGGAGAAGCATTCGCGCCTGCTTCTGTCTCCCGAACAGCTGCGGGCTCGCCTCCGACGCCGGCGCGGCTTCGACAATCAGCTGTTTGACAATCAGCTGATTGTCGATCTGCCTCCGCGGCTGTCTCCGCGCCCCTGGCCGGCCTTTGCCGGCTAAGACAGCTCCCGGCGCTTTGAGCATTCACACACAGACGCTCCGGAACGCGTTTACATGCGTTCTGGCGCGTCTGTGTGTGAAAGGGGAAAGCGCCGGGAGCTGTCTTAAGCTTCCCGTCCTACTCCCGTTGCAAATGGAACGGGAGTAATGCGAAAACGTCTCCGGTCTTCAGTCTCCTGATAATCAAGGCTTTGGTCGCAGGGTGGATTTTTGGCATGTTGTCAGAGGTCAAGTTGCAGTTCAAGTGAAGGTCTGGAGTGCTGGAGTTCTTTTTATACACACCCACTAATTATCTGATCAATTAGTGAGCACAGGTGAGGCTGTAAACTAGGATTAGGTGCATTATATGACAAGGCGACAAAACTTTTGTCTAGCCAAAATCTGACCTTTCTGTGTTCATTAAATGATCAATATTTCAGCAGTGAAGCAAATTTATTTTCTTTTTTAAAACCTCATTTAGGAGGGTTTCAGCTTTCATATGAGTCATTTCTAAAACCAATGGATGAATTTTAAGTCAGGTTATAGGCTTTGGTTTCAACAACATGGATAAGCGACAGAACTTTTGTCAGGCACTGTACTAGTATGCTGGTAAATCTTATGGTCAGGGTAAACCAGTAGAGCAGGACAGGGCATCATTTTGTGCACCCCATCCTGTTCTATTGCTCCATCTGCCAGTAACCTTGCATAGTGTGGTAAAAGCATGCTTTGACCTGTGTTACATCTCCAAGGTTGATGCAGATACCTTTTATTTAATAGTTAAAATACTTGCCATATGAATATGCATGATGAATTCATATTCCGTTGCATCAAGGTCAGTGAAAAATGCAAATGTTTGTAGAAGGTGGTGGTGGTGGAAGCTGTTGATGTAGATCCTTTCTCAGCCAGCAACTATTCCAAACAAAGAGACTTTTCTGACACTCAGTAATCCTATTATATATCAGTCGTGTATAATTTACACTGCCCAAGTATTTACCTGGAGACAGCATGAGACAGAGCGTTGTTGAACCAGTTTTGAAGCTGGTATGACAGCTTCTTTTTCCCCAAGAATCTGTATCTGAGCCAGAGGCTTTAAGTACAGCCAATGAATGTGTTGTTTCTCTGAAAACTGGGTTTTAAGATTATGTATGTATGTATGTATGTATGTATGTATGTATGTATGTATGTATGTATGTATGTATGTATGTATGTATGTATGTATGTATGTATGTATGTATGTATGTAATGTATGTATGTATGTATGTATGTATGTATGTATGTATGTATGTATGTATGTATGTATGTATGTATGTATGTATGTATGTATGTATGTATATTCTCGTTATGTTAGGTTTGTCATTTCTTCATAAAATATGCCACAAATGGGCAATATTTCCTTGGAGGACAAAGGAAGATTACAACTTCCTGTCCTAGTCCAGAGCTTCCTGACCTTTAACATGTCTTTGTGCCAAGGGGACATGGAAAGCCAGCCATATGGGAGTGTTCAACCCTTTCTGCACTGGGACGTATTCTGGAATATATTCCAGAACAGGGACCTGCTGACCACATGCACGTGCATGCTACAGGGCCTGCCATATTCTGCACTAGCATGTGGATGGCAGGTCCCTATTCTGGGAAATAATCTGGAAAAAGGCCTAGTGCAGAAAGGGCCTTAGACCAGGTTCCCAGTAGACAATTTAATCCAGATTTTAAGCAGGTTTTTTTTTAAACCAGCAGCAAGGTCTGTTTGTGTGTATGTGTGTTTTCATTGTTACCTTATAATGTGGACTTGCAAGGGAGAACCCCCATCCCCTCTCTCCTTCCTTCATCAGAACCTCCTCCCCACACAGTCAGCAAATGGAGACCATCATATCCTGACTTTATTGGGGTAGGCAATCAAACCCCACCCTCTACATAAGCTTGTTTCTGATTTAGATCACGGAGCAGCAGTTTTTGTTCACCACTTCTCCCCCCACAGTCGCACAGCTTCTCATGTTAACCAGGCATCTCTTCGTTACCTTGTGACTTGATCTCTCTCTGTTAATTCTTCACCTCCCCCTTCCTTTTAGGCAGCCCAATTTCCTTAGCCTGTAATGAGAATCTTGGGGGAGAGGAGACTACAGCAGATCATGCCTTCTCATCGGGTCAGAGGAAACTGGGGAGAATACCCCTAAAGCATGGTTTCCTCACCCCAAAAGAACCATGTGTGCTCCCATTGCAAAATAGTGAGGGTTATTTCTAAATGCAACAGTGAGACCTCTTTTGATTTGAATATAGATGATCTGCATTTTGGGACCTTTAGTTCTCAGAAACTGCAGATTCTTTTAAAACTTTGGGAACATTGAGCACTCAAAATAATTTCAAAGCTCTTTAAATCTTGAATGGGAACATACCCGTAGCGTAGTTCAGACTTGAAACATTTAGTGATGTGAGCTTGAAACAGAATAGCTTTAAAATTAGGTTCCTTTTCAAGATCGATTGAGAACAATGTTTGGGATCCAGTGCCTCAGCATTTGAGAGCTGCTGCTGTGCTTTTCACACCCCGATTGGCAAAAGCTATAAATCTCCATTTGTGCTGAAAAAACAGCTTAAATACCCACGCATGTAACACAAGCCGGGAAAACTAAGTCCAGAAGGAAACCAGAATCGGAACAGATTCTTCTACCTGTGCTCAGCATAAATATATCTTTTCTTCAGGCTGCTACTACTATTCTTAGATGAGATAATAACTGGAAATATCTGGAACACGGGATAGTTCTGCACTGGCCAGTATACTGTCAGCAGACATTCTAGGAGCATCCCTTCTCCCTGCTTGTGTGGTGGTGGTCTAAAGCAAAGCCTTGTGAGTCCACAGGGCAAGCAAATAAAATTATCTTTAGAATGCACAAAAGGGTGCAACAGTTCCTCGTTGCCGCAGTTTGTTCTGTGTAAAATCATCACTCTATATTTGGTCGCAGGGAATGGAGTTTGGCTGGCAAGAAACCTTTTTTTTCTGTTCAGCAAGCTACTGAAATGGAATCTCACAGAAAACGCTTAGTCACTTCCTCTCAAAAGCTGACTCTGCCATCTTCAGAGAAGATGCAGCAGCTCAAGAAGAATTCAAAGCAGGATTTTTCAAATTCCTTCCTGTGTGTACATGCTGGAATTCAAAACAAAGCAAATCCTAATAACATGAAATAAATTACATAGCACAAATGACCTAGAAATATGATTTGTTAAAACAAACACAGGGTGGGACTGGAGTGTTTTGGAAAGAAGGGAAAGAAATGCTTCAGCTAGGCCAGTAACTAGAATTTTCCACAGCACCACACAGTTTGAACTTAGCTGTGAGAAGTGTATAAAGAGCTGTTCAAGGGAAATAAAATAAGTCATAGCTCCTGAATCCATAGCCACCAGGGGAAAACATTCATTTATTCTGGCTTTTTCCCCCTACTGTCCAATGTAAATGAGGGAACTTTTAACAGGATAAGGAGAAGAACTATGAGAAAAGCTATGCAAAAGAAACAAAACAGAGGCTGTTTCCACATTGGGATCCTATTCCGGAATCCACCTTGAATAGGAGCCTGCTGTCTGCATGCTAGTGCAGACTACAGAAGCCTCCCCGCCCAAGTGGGACAGCACACCCCAGTTCTAGGATATATCCTAAAATAAGGGCCAGTATAAAGGGTAAGACTCTTAGGGCCTAGCTACACACAATGAATTTGTGGTACCTTAAAGTGAAAAAAAAGAGCTTTCCTTTCTCCAGTGTTGATCTCTCAATGTATGCACTATTCCTTGTTTGCATGGTTTGCGCTAAGCTTTGCCCCTGAAATAGAAAGGCTCCCTGCCTCCTTTAGCCCATTCTGCCTCTCAAATTGAAAAGCAAAGACGTCCTGGCATGAGGACTGCGGTTAAGACAATATAATGAGGGGGGGGGGGAGAGACAGGCTTGGACAATTAATTAAATTTAAAAAAAAAAGAGTAACAGAACCTGAAGATGACCTGAGGTCAACCTAAACTACTTGTGTGACCAGGCCTCAGAGAGAGAGCGACTGACAACACGGTCAGAAGAGCCCTCCCTGGTGTTTTGGAGGATTGATAGAATGTGGGGATGATCTATTCTTCCTGCACAGCTCCTTTACTTTGCAGTAAAGGCAAACTTTGTGTTTTTAAATTATGTCTGGAGGTATGTGATGTTCCATTAGTCTTCTTGATGGTATGTATGTATGTATGTATGTATGTATGTATGTATGTATGTATGTATGTATGTATGTATGTATGTATGTATGTATGTATGTATGTATGTATGTATGTATGTATGTATGTATGTATGTATGTATGTTTACATTTCTATCCTGCCCTATACTCAGGGCAGGTAACAGCATTTAAAAACAAACATACTAAAATAGGACCATATATAAAAAACAGTATAAAACAATAATGTCTGCAATGGGAGAAAACTATACCACATTTAGCCAAAGGCCAGAGCAAAGAGGTAGATCTTCCTGAACGTATACAGTGAAGAAGCCTGATGGGCCAATGAGGAGAGCCTCCCCTCCAGATCTTAAGGCATGGGCAGGTCAGTATGGGGGAAGGCATTCCTTCAGATATTTGGGGCCCAAGTCATTTAGGGCCTTATACGTTAAAGTAAACCCTAGAATTGGTAGCCAGTGCAGCTCTTTTAAGACTGGTGTGATGTATCTCTGTAAAGAGGATAAAAATGCAAATTATGAGGCCAGTAAAATATATATTTTAAGTATATTCTACTATGGCTCCATGGCTCCAGGCTTGTAGTTTTGCATCCACATGCAGCCTGAAATGAGTGATTTAAATGGCTAGCAAAAACCATTTGCCTCGCCACAGCTTCTGAAACACTTTCACTATGCTAGCTTCAGTGGACTGGAAGTCAGACATTTGCCTGAAGTGCCCTGAAAATAATTTAACAGGGCTTACAGGAAGGTAATCCCAGACAGGAACTGAGGTGGTTCAGGGGCTGGTAGGAGATTGGTCCACCCCACTCCTCAGATGCCATGAACCCTAGTAGGGATATCATGGAACAGCAGTGTTCATCCTGTTACTGTTTATAATGGTTATATGTTTAGTATTCTTAGCATTTTTGAAGTTTTTATAGGTGCATCTAGGATTCTTTGTCTCAAGCACCAAAATAACTAGAGGTGCATTTTTGTTTTGAGTATAAAACAAAATACAAATCCTCAAAGTCTTCCAAGTGTTCCAGACATAAGGTATGATGGGGACTAGCTAAACATCTCACTATTCTCTGTGGGTAGCTCCTAGGGATACTAAAGTGGATTAGATGATTGACAGGATGGCTACTACCCAACCCAGACAAAAAATGAGCAATTTGAATTTTTTTTTTAAAAAAAAATCCTGACTGTTAGTCATCAAGGGAGAAAACACACCTCCAAAAGGAATCTGACCTGCCCAAACAAAACAACCCTAAATTTTAGGACTGTTTGCAGTTGAAACACTTGAAATAATGTATTTTGCATTTGAAAACACTTTGAAAACATCCCTCAAAAGAATGTTATGATAGGAGTCAAGATTGGGAGCCTCAGCGTACGAAGTCTAGGGCTTGTCCTGAAACTGGTAACTTATGAAAATAAATGAACAAACCTTTTTTAGATCTGTTGATGCATTTTTTATCTGCTGTATTCTGATCCCACCCTCTTAGCCTCTGAAGAAGCTTCTACATTCCGTACATTAGCATGGACCACAGTGCTCACTGCCTGGCCAAATTCATGTGATTTAGGGCAAGTGGTGGGGACCACATTGCCACCTGACTGCCTGATGGCTGCTAGTTCCAGCCCAATGTCAAAGGCCAGGAAATTCTGAAGTTGCTGATCAGGAATATTTTCATGGCACACCCAGAAATGGGCCATTTCTGGAGCCATGGTAAAATGGTGTCAGGTAACAGCTGGAAATAACTGGGAGACTTCTTCAAAATGGTAGCCCCTTGGAACAGTATCCAGTGTTATTTTCTTCCTGAGGACTGTTCCAATATTTAGTCCCATGCATTTAATGTGCTCCTCTGGAGACACAGACTCCTGAGGACCATTCTAGATTGCGGATTCGGCATTCCTCTGTGGCAGCTGGCGAGTTCCCCAGGGACTGTGTGAAAGGTGCCTAAAAGTTTCAGAATAGCTTACAGTTTGTAAAAGGATGTCTCCAGATGTGTTTTAAAAAGCTAGCATCCAAACCCATGGAGGCCTTGATCAGCAGACCAGCCCAATGCTCTATTGGTGCATTTCCAGCCCATCTCCCTAATGAATCAGATTTAAGAAGGTGCAGGATTTTCCGCACTTTCTTTAAAAATCATTTTTGCCACTGTGCTGGCACTGGGGCCGTGTCTTCACAGCAACCTTATCTCGGATTCAAAATGTTTTCAATCCTCGGAGTCTGCACAGCAGTTTGGCATAACACACTTTCTCTGTGTTAAACCACCCCAAAGCATGGTGAATCTCAATCCTGATTTCAACAGGTCTCACTCCGGATCTTGTGCTTGAAACGTTTTACATTTTTTACTGTGGGGACCGTACCGTGTTAAGGGATGAGAATCCATGTTTAGGGTTTTCCTCCCCCAATAGCTTGCTTCCAAAGATAGTGATTTCATTGAAAAAATCCACCCTCAAAATAGCCACTATAAAAATCCAGTCCTTAAAGCTACACTGTAGCGATCTAGCCAGTTCACACCTTAATAACAATGTTGCAGTTCTGTGCAATTCTAGCTCTTTGAAAGTTCTGACCTTTAAAAAAGTGAAAGGAAAGGAAAGCCCTGGAGGTTCTGTTTTAAAGGCTGTGGCTGTGAACGGGGTTTGCGTTGCTGCTGCTGCTGCTTGTGTGCCCTGGGAAATGGGGAGAGGAGGGGAAAGAATCGCTGGCTGCCGGTGCCTGTTTTTAATCCATCCAGGCAAGCAGCAGCCACCCAGCTAAGTTCTGTTAAGGGGTCTGTTATGGGTGGCACGTCCATGCCCAGAGGAAGAGGGCAGGGCAGCCCTGCAAAGCGGCTTTTAAAAAGTAGCCACTTGAGTCCCACCTTGAGTCACCTATGCCACGTACGATCCTCAGAATCCGGATCAAACGCGATTAAGTTAAAAGTAATGGGAACAGGCAAATTTGCGTTTGCCTCCGGTTCTATTATTTCGGTTTAGGGAAAGCGAAATAAGCTTGCTGTGGGGATTCCCCCTGGATGTCTTTAGCATGGTCTGTGCTGGCACAGCACCAAATCGACTGGCCACATCACAGGTCCATGAAATAGCCTAAAGCTCACCATAGCACTAGAACATTCTTACACACTCTTCTAAGCCTACGGTGGGGAAATGTCAGTTTTTGTTTCTTTAAGACAGCATTCGATTTTGTTGTTTGGAGAGTCCCTTAATAAAGTGAAAAGACAGACATGATGTGTGAGAAAATGAGAAGGGGAGAAGAAAGGAAAGAGAAAGCCTAGCCGGATCTACCACTGGCAGGGTGATGGTAGAGCTCACCATCCTGTTGCTCTTTGCCACTCCCTTCAGACACTCCCTTTCTGCTTCTCTTTCCAAAGGCATAGAAAGAAAGAGCTAATCCTTCAATAGCATTTTATTGATAATCAACAGTTTCTATCAAATTATATTAAGTGTTTAACTCTTCTAGGAATTCAGTGCCTGCTAATTTCGTCTGTGCTATTTTCAATTGGATATAGTTTTATGAGTTAGTCTACTGGTGTCCATATAACGTTTTAGTACACAAACAGCACTCCCTTTGTTACTTCCCAGGCAATTTCCACTAGATACATTCATTATCCAATAAATGTTCAGCTGCACAAAATTACATTATGATATCTCTGAGTCACGATGTTGCTGAGTCATGGTGGTGCGCAAGCTTTGAGACAAAGATGGTGTGGACGTGACTGGGCAGGTGTGTAGATTAGAGCAAAGACTTCATTTGTCTATAGTTTGCTTCTGGGCCTTCTTTGCCACAAAGAAATGATGGGAGAAGCCTCATCCATTTTAATATCTCCATTTCAGAATGTTCTTACATTTGGAGGAAGAACAGCAGTGAAGAGTTGCAGATGTTGTGGCTTAGCAGTACTGGGGCCCAGATACACCAAGTTTTATTTATAGATTTTATAGGCCTTCTTTCTTCTGAAGAGCTGAAGGCAGCACACATTATTTCCGTTCTCTCTATTTTATTCTTACAACCACTTTCTGAGGGTGCATCCCCATGTGCATTTTAATCCGAATTGAATCCAAATTCTGGAAGGACTGTCCCCATGACTTATGTAATTACTCCGAATTCAGCATCCAGGCGCCCCCATGCAATTTCTTATTCCCAGATGTTATGAGGGCCATCCTGCTGAAATCCAGAGGAAAAAAAATACTGATGAAAACAGGACTCAGACCCCTTTTTGGAGCTGAGTCTGCTTATTTTCCCCCACATGGGGATGGTACTGGGCTATTTGGGGTGGAGGTCTAATCTTCTGGCCAGTGACAGCCAGCTGTGGGTGGGATTTCACAGATGCAAAGCTCCCCCCTCCCTTGCCTTGCTCACAATGCTAGAACCCTGTTCAAAAAAGGCAAAAAGGGGTGAGAGCTGCTTGATGCAGATTTTTGCTGGAAACATTTTTGCTGGAAACATAGTTTCTGATGCTTGTTATCAGAAAGATACAATTTAG
Source organism: Aspidoscelis tigris stejnegeri (assembly GCA_023333525.1). Taxonomy (NCBI): domain Eukaryota; kingdom Metazoa; phylum Chordata; class Lepidosauria; order Squamata; family Teiidae; genus Aspidoscelis; species Aspidoscelis tigris. The sequence goes on along the minus strand of JALMGA010000002.1, from coordinate 78,873,095 downwards.
AAGCAGAAAGGCTTTGCCCAGATACATTTTACTGTGCTGTGCTGTGCTCACTCATTCATTTATCTGCCTGAGTGCACAGTTCCCGCTAATGTCAAAAGGGAGATTTGTGAAAGGAGAAAGTACTCACATTTAGAAGACCCCATTAAATCCGGATTTCACCAGTCCTCTTGGGTACAGCAAGTTCAGAATGGGGTCCTTAGGGGTCCTGTGTGCAGAAGGTATGTAACTTATCTATACCAATTGTATACATGGGTGTTTTTCCACCGGCTCCTTAGATCTGGATCTAAGAAGATCTGGATCTAAGAAATGAGTACATTCCTTAATCCAGACGTAGTAGATCCAGATTAAGGGAAGCACCTCCCTGCCGTGGAAACACCTTTGCACCTATGTGGGGAATCCGGATCGACCCCCAAGGGCTCTTTCCATCACCCCAGGTGTTTCGGGAGACAGGGGGGTGCACTCTTCAAAGTCCCTCCGAAGAGTCGGGCACAGACTTCAAAGCCGCACCAGAGTCCCTTCGGAATATCTCTGAAGTCAGCGCAACACAGCCCCGGAATGCCTGCGATTTCAGCAGGAACTTGCTCTGGAGCGCCTCCGAAGTCTGCACTGATCTTCGGAGAGACTGGTGGTGAGACTCCAAAGTCTTTGCCAATCATTTCAGAGGGATTTCGGAGGGAAGTCTGCGCGGTCTTCGCTAATAGCGAATGGACCACGCTGACAGCTCCGGAGCCTCTCCGAAGTGTTTGCCGATCTCTTCGGAGTGACTTCGGAGTCATTTTGGAATGATTTCGAAATGACTCCGAAATCACTTCGAAGCTGGGATTTCAGGGCTCCCGCCCCCATGGGTGCATCCCCTCCCCTTAGCCTCCTCTAGACCCCATTGCCTGTTTCTTGTGGAAACAGGATCCCTTTAAGGCGGATTTTCTAGCTGAAGATCTCATTAATGGGGTCTACGGAAATCCGGATTAAAGGCTGAGATGTACCCATATAATCCAGATTTCCCCAGTGGCAGTGGAAACAAATGTGTCCCAAATGGGTGCTGTGGTGGAAATGGGGTCATCCGGCTCACACACAAATGGGTCCTTAATGGGTGCAAAAACGGGTACTTTCTGACAGTGGAAAAACACCCCATATTGGGGTCCTAGTGGGGTCCTAATGGTGTCTTCATTGCTAGTGCAAAAACGGCACTATCTGTGTGATGAAAAAGGAGAGGCACTCACGCTCCACTTTGCTGTATAAAGTCTGTAAGTGGCTCAGCTAGAAACAAACTGGGCTCATGTAGATGGAATAAAATCTTGTTCTTTTACGACCAGGAAGAGAGGCAGTAAGAACCTCTGCATATCCTTCTAGAAAATAGAGTAAAACTATAATGTCCTTTTCTTTCTCTCTGCCCACTCAGCTAATACCTCAACACCAGAGATTACTGTGATCAGGCAGTCTGGTATGGACCGCAAACAGGGGTTACAAATGAGTGGTTCTGTGTTGGGCTGTAAAACTTGAAGGCAGACTTCACTCCCTTATTGCTCATTTTAGATTTGCATAATGCCGTGCATTTCATGTGTACCGTATTATTCTGTACAAATATCTGCTTGCATGATGACACCCAAACTCTGCTTTATTCTAAAAGATGGTATGAATTGATTTCCTTTATAGAAAATAACATTTTAGCAGCAAAGGGAAGTAACACCAACAGAGAAATATTAAAAAGCCAATGCGTAATGGAAATTATTATGCATCTTGCATGTTAATTAGTTAATTTGTGTGGGACTAATATTAACCCACTTCTCTGAAGAAGTTAGGATTTCTCATCACATTATAACCTTCAAGATGGCTGTATGTTGAATTCGCTGTCAATAAAAAGAAAAGGCAAAGGGAAGGATTTGGGCAGTGAGCCTGTATTTGTCGTCTTTAAAATAATGAAGACACATGCTCCTAAGCTCAGGTTATGTGTATTTTTATCTCAGGATAAAGCAAACTTTGTGGGCTGTTCTGAATGTCAGTGTAAACAGGAATAATCCAATATCCGCACCATAAACGGAAATAACGTGGTATCTCATGAGGCTATGTTAATAAAGTGAAAAGCTTTTTTTTAGTACAGAGAGCACAACAATGTGGTATTTTGGAAGAGAGGTTTTATAATCTTATGAAAAACAAGCGTTATGCTGTGAAAGTCATTGGTGGGTGGTGTAGCACTCTGTATATTCCCAGAGGAACTCCAACTGTTGAGCACACCTTGAACAAAATGTTTAAAGTAATGATTCCTAGTTTAGAGACCAAGGAAAGGTGGGGAAGGGTGAAATGTTTGACCTTGATCATAAATGATACGCTTTACTTATTATCAAGTTTACAGAAAATATACAGCCAACAAACGATTCTAATGGGAGTATTGGCATTATATGGGAAGACACATTCTGCTAGGCATATCACTTTGCTGATGTGTTCTCCCGCTCTGAAGGTGGACTGAAGCTGGATTACACAGCCTCAAATATTCCCCAGTCTGAATGGTGCCTGGGTCTTATTCTGAAATATATCCTGGAAGGGGCCTAGTCTGTTTCAGTTATACTAAATAAATAAATAAATAAATAAATAAATAAATAAATAAATAAATAAATAAATAAATAAATAAATAAATAAATAAATAAATAAATAACCTCTCTATTGAGTAATACCTTGAATGAAAGAACCAATATATTTTATGGACTTAGCCTTATAATTTTCAAGGCTTTTATGGTGCTCAGTATAAGCTGCCACTATGATTCTGCTAATGTATTGCATTTTTAAAAGAACATTGTGTCGTGGGAATTCTACTATACAGGTGCTTGTGGAAGTTTTTAGTTGTGTTTATTTTAGTTTGACAGTTTAGGGCAGGGCTAAGTTGGACTCTGGCCATACAGAAATATTTGTTGAGTTTCCCAAGCCTATTTCTATTTACAAAAATGACTGCAGAATGAAGTGAGAGTCAGGTTCTCCCTGGCTACAAGTGATAAACATATGCAGAGTGCATGAATAAAAGCTTTGTGGGAGCTTCCCATCATCATGCAATAAAATAGATCATTCTTTGGGTGTTTTTCCACTGGCAGAAAGTACCCATTTTTGCACCCATTAAGGACCCATTTGGCTGATTGCCGGATGACCCCATTTCCACCACGGCACCCATTTGGGACCCGATTGTTTCCACTGCTGCTGGGGAAATCCAGATCAAATGGGTACTTTCTGGCCTTTAATCCAGATTTTCTGTAGGCCCCATTAATGGGGTCTACAATGGGGTCTTCTGCCAAAAAAATCCGGATTAAAGGGATTTTGAGTGGTCTAGAGGAGGCTAGGGGGAAGGGGCACCCATGGGGGGGGGAGCCTCAAAACCTAGGCTTCAAAGTCATTTCGAAACCATTTTGAAGCCATTTAGAAGTTACTTCGAAGTTGCCTTCAGAGATAAGGAAAGGCTCCGAAGACAAACCTCCCAAAACAAAGGGAGAACAAAGCGGACTGTTACCTTCAGGCATGGAAAGAGGTGCATATTAATGAGGCTGACTCATCCCTGCTCACAAGGAGCTAATTAATATGCAGGCTCTCCAAGGGGTTTGTCTTCAGAGCCTTTGCTAATCTCTGAAGTTGCCTTCGGAGGGACTTTGGAGATTGCACCCCCTGTTCCCCAAAACACCTGGGGTGACAAGCAAACCCCCTCGTAGGACGATCCGGATTCCCCACATGGTGCAAAGGTGTTTCCACGGCAGGGGGGTTAGCACCCATTGCTAATGGGTGCTACACCTCCTGTGGAAACACATTGGGTGCTTCCCTTAATCTGGATCTACTAGATCCGGTTTAAGGAATGTACCCATTCCTTAGATCTGGACCTCCTTAGATCCGGATCTAAGGGCTGAGGTGGAAAAACACCCTAGATTTGATAGGGAAAATGGCCAGAAAAAATTACCTCCATTTTAATAATGAATGCAAAGATGTGTTGGTGTGAAAGAAATCTACTTTCAGTGTGGTTCTAACACCTTCACTTTAAACCTTCTTCAGTCCATCTCCAGGTCTGACTGCTCACACCTTTTCATTTCTGGCCATTTTATTTGTGAACTTTCTAGCCTCCATCTGGAATTCCTGAATGAAAAATTGACAAATAAAACGGATAAAAATGAAAAGGTGTGAGCAGTCAGTCCTGTGGATGTAAAGAAGAAGATTTAAAGTGAAGATGTGACCACATTCTAACTTGGAACAAAACTCAAAATGCATTGTACTTTTTTGAGTATTTTGTTGGAACACTTGGAGCCTTTTGGCACTTACCCTTGGACCGAATCATAATATAGAGTACCATAGTCCAGTCCAAGAGACTGATCAGGATTACCAATAGGCCTCATGTCTGCTTGCTCCATTTACTCTTTCGTTGCCCTTTTGGAGCTGCATTTATGCCTTTTGTCATTTGCTTTTCCATTTTATTTTTATACCACCTTTTGTTTCAGCCAAAAACGGACCCAGGCCAGGCAAAGACCTGCAGCCATTGCTGTCATGCTGTTCTCCTCACCTGGTAAAAGGTAAGTTTCAGTGTGGCTTTAGCAGCAGCAGCAGTGGGGGGGGAGGTCTCTCCCCATTGCATTGTCCCTCCACTGCTGCTGTCACTGGCCCCCAAGCCCCCCTTACTCTCCTACTGTCACTGTCACCATCCTCCACTGCCCACTGCCCACTGCCCTTAAACACCCCATCACATTGTTTCCTCTGCTGTTGACACTGCCCCCCATGAGCCCCCTCACCCTCTTGCAGCACCCTTCCATTGTGTTGCCCCTCCTCCACCACTGTCAATGTGCCTCCACCAGCTCCTTTGGCCTCCTGTGAACCCCCCTCCCAACATCATCCCCTGCTGCCACTGTCACCCCCACAGTTCTCTTGCCTGCCTGCAACACAATCCCATCACCCCAACTGCTGTTGTGACCACTGCCACTGTCACCTGCCCGACCAACCCCCTTGACCTCCTGCAACACCCTCCCATTGCACTGCCCCCCAGCCACTGTCAAAGCCCCCCACCTTCCTCACCCTCCTGCAATACCCTCATCACGTCAACCCTTTGGTGTGCAAGCCTACCCCCACTGCCTCCCTCGTCCCCCTCACACTCCTATAGTGCCCCCTATTGTCCCAAGCAGCTACCTGGCCACCTGCCCATTGAGGCTTACCTTTAACATGCAGGTTTGGTGTGGGCGTGATGGCAGCAGCAGATAGGCGTGGGCAGGCTATGGTTGACTTCTTTGTCCATCTGAGATGGACAAGAGGCTACAAGGTGCCTGCAGCCTGTATGTGCTTTATTTCAACATAGCAAGTATGAAAGTAGGCTGCTAGACTAGAGAGGTCTTTGGTCATTTGGAAGTCCTGAGGCCCTTATGCTTTTCAGCTCAGTTCTCCACATTCTATGGCCATATCCTTCCAAGTTTGCAACTTATATATGAACACACATCCCTCTCAGGACCAAGTTCCTCCTTTATCCCTAACACAGCAGAGTTAGAGGCACAAAATCTTGCACAGACCTTTGGAATTGCTATGGTGAGGTGGGTTCAAACAATGCATCGTTTTGCTAAGCCTCTTTCAGCTCTCTGGTATGTTGCGCTATTCTTCACTGATCTGCAGATGAAATCTATAAAGCATAGCTGAAGAATAAAGGCTTCCGTTCCTGCAAGAAGTGCCAATTTGATTTGGCAGGTCACACCTCAATTGTTATACGCCTCTGAAATTGTGATAATGCTACTTTAGAAAAAGAAAACCAAATATTCAGTGTGAAAAGCAAACTACTTTTATTCTGCAGCAGTGCTGAGCATTTCAAGCATTGTATTCAGGACACCATACCAAAAAGATCCCAGAACTCCTGCTGCACTTGGCTTGAACCAGAAGAGGAAATGTCAGCAGGTGTTGCCTGTATTACAGGCTACACCTGCTGAAATCCTTTTCTTCTTACCCAGCTATTAAAGATATAGATATCCAGGCCTCCTCACCATATGACCATCTTAATTCTTTTTATTCCAGAGGGATCTCTTAGCATTGGGTGACTGGGCAACCAAGTGGCAAATGTGCTTTAATCTTAACAAGTGCAAAGTAATGCACATCGGGGCCAAGAATCCAAATTATGTCTATAAACTGATGGGGTCTGAGCTTTCTGCAACATACCAGGCAAGGGATCTTGGGATTTGGTGGATAGTTCAATGAAGGTGTCAACCCAGTGTGTAGCAGCAGCGAAAAAAGCTAATTCGATGCTGGGAATAATTAGGAAGGGAATAGAAAATAAGTCAGTGAGTGTCATTTCACCTCATTATAAATTTATGGTGAGGTCACATTTGGAATATTGTGTGCAATTCTGGTCACCACACCTCAAAAAGGATATTGTGGAACTGGAAAAGGTGCAGAAAAGGGGACCCAGAATGATTAAGGGTCTGGAACACCTCGCTTACGAAAGGCTCCAACGTCTAGGCCTCTTCAGTTTGGAGACATGGCGTTTTAAGAGGTGACCTGATTGAAGTATATAAAATTATGCATGGTATAGAAAAGGTGGATAGAGAAAATTTCTTTTCTCTATCACACAATACTAGAACCAGGGGGCACTCTATGAAGCTGATGGGTAGGAGAGTCGGTTCCTAATCCATCAGGGCTTCTCTTATGTTCTTATGTTGATGGGTGCATACGCACAGCTGTCTGTTAGCGACTGCTCAGAACACAGGCAAATATATTTCTATTTTTGAAGTCTATCCCTCCTTTACCATTCCAAGGCCATGTCTTCACGGCACCCTTATCTCGGATTCAAAATGTTTTGAATCCTTGGAGTCCAGACGGCAGTTTGGCTTAACACGATTTCCCCGTGTTAAACTACCCCAAAGTATGATGAATCTGAATCCTGATTTCAACAGGTCTCACTCCGGATCGTCCGCTCGATGCGTGTTTAATTTTTTACTGTGTGGACAGTACCGTTTTCAGGGATGAGATTCCGTCTTCAGGGTTTCCCTCCCCCAATCACACTGTATCCAATGGCTGTCCATATTCTGGGCATGTCATGTTTAGGGTTTCCCACCCCCAATAGCTTGCTTCCAAAGATAGTGATTTCATTGAAAAAATCCACCCTCAAACAGCCACTATAAAACTCCAGTCCTTAAAGCTACACTGTAGCGCTCTAGGCACTTCACACCTTAAAAACAATGTTGCAATTTTGTGCAATTCTAGCTCTTTGAAAGTGCTGACCTTTAAAAAAGGGAAAGGAAAGGAAAGCCCTGGAGGTTGTGGTTTAAAGGCTGTGGCTGTGAAGGGGGTTTGAGTTGCTGCTGCTGCTGTGTGCCCTGGGAAATGCGGAGAGGAGGTGTGAGATGAAGGAAAAGGCCCTCGGTCCCTCCAGCCCAGCCTCTCGGCGCGAGGGAAGTGCGGGTGGGAAAGGGGGATCCAGACGTCTCTGGAATCGCCTCACCCTTCCACATGAATGTGGAGAACGTAGAGTCAGGGGCTATATATATACTAGGAAAGGAAGTGAAGAGCTGCACAGTGATGGGAGTGGGAGGAAGCAGACAGAATTTTACAGAGTTTAGTGCACGATCGCTAGAGCTGATCAGAACAAAAAGTCAAAAAAGGCATGGATGAGGTACAGGGAAGGGAGGGTGGGAGCAGGCAGACTTTCATGACAGCTATAAAATCAGACACTTTTGCTACATCCCCTCCCCACATCTCTTGTTAAATCTCCCTTCTGATACATCTGGTTCATTTTTCACCTCCTTCCCTGCCCCTTTCAACCAGCCTCATCAGCTGGGGGAAAGGTCTGATCTCTGTTACTTTGAACTATGTGAGAGGGGCTGATCCTGGGAGGGAGGGAGGGAACGCCAATCAGAGAGAGGGGGTGGGCACCATGACTGGCAATGGGCGGGGAGGACAGAAATGCCGTGCGGACTCTGAGGATTGAATCCGAGATAAGGTTGCAATTGGAATGCCGTCGGGATACCGCCGAACCGGATCAAGTTGAAAGCCGTGGAGACAATTTCAACCCGGTTCAATTATTTCAGTTTTGGGAAATCGATATAAGGCATCCTGTGGGGATGCAGCCCAAGGGTCTTCATTCAAGGCACTCATTTTATAGACACAGTTGGGTTTCTGGTCAGCCCACATTGCATCCGAGAGTGAGCTACTTGACTTTCTAGGTTCACTTCCAGGGCATGCCAAAAAGTATCCACAAAAGCAGTATGGAGAGCCACAATGTATTAAAAGCACATAATTCTAAGGATAGAGAAGGAATGGGGAATCTTTTTGATTCCATAAAGGTTCAAAAAGAAAAAGAAACAAAGGCAATGAAGCATAATAAGGTTATTCCCCATTTCAGGTAGCTCCTAGCAGTCATTTTGTTCTAAAACCCAGACAGGCAATAATCTCTGTTGGTCTGTGGTATCCATCTCCTTCTTGTCAACCTAGCCTTTAAATCCTTTCATCCTCTTTCATCCTCTTTCATCAGGCAATAGAACGAGCCATCGCTCTGAAAGCAGCCTTTCACACACACACAAAAAAATCCTCACTAAAAATCTAGGAGGACCAAGCTTTGGATTCTTGATTTAATTAAAAAAAAAGTATGATTTTTAAGATAAGCTGGTCATTTGTCATTCAAAGAAGCTTGGTTGAGGGAGAACACGCTGAGAAATTGCATGACATTCTCTCTTAAACACAAACCCATACCATGTGCACAAGTGTGTGCTTGCATGTGTGCAAACACCCACATGTGCAAGATCACTGTCTGCTCACACTCTTGGAATGACAATGGGTTTCATTTTAGGTGTCTGGTTGGAACTAGGCTGAAACTATGCAAGCTGTGGCTTTCCTGAATAAAAATTCCTCCCTTTGAAAAGCAAACAATATGCTGCCAGGCAGACTTCTCCATCAAGCCTTTGGGCTGCTGGTGCTCTGATTTATTGACTTTATTTTTAGACCTGTGGAATGCATATCTGTTGATCGCTGTCAGTCGCTAGGTGTGTGGGGAGAGCAAGAGGCAAAATCAACACAGAAGTAGCAATCTAATCAATGCTGCACAGGGTCTGTAACCCTGGACTTTGCTATTACTCTGCACTCCTTGTTTGAAGAATAGGGAAGTTGTTTTAAAGGCATAGGATCGAACTGTTACACTGTTGGCACTGAAAAATGTGAAGTAGCCTTTGAACCTATTGGAATCAGGGCCACATCAGCAACTGTTTTTAAATTAGGTAGAATAAATAAGGTAGCCAATTGCAGCAGAGAACAAAGCTTACCTACCTTTAGCCATTGTTACATTATTAAAAAGCGATTTCAGGATATATGTTTTGTAATTCAAGCTACAACTCAAAACCTCAGCTCTCTTTTGCACCTAGTTATCCTAGCACAATGCACTGGAAGCCTATGAGTCAGCATGCAAAGGGTGTGGGAGGAAGGATTGTCAAAATACAGAAGGAATGGAAGTATTCCACTTTTCCTCTTCATACCTGTGATCCTCTCGAATGGCTTCTAGAGCCAGTTTTGTCTAGTGGTTAAGGGGCCGGACTCTTATCTGAGAATACTGGGTTTGATTCTGCATTCCTCCACAAAGCCAGCTGGGTGACCTTTGGTGAGTCACAGCTCTCTTCTAGTTCTCACAGCCCCACCTACCTCACAGGGTGTCTGTTGGGGGGAGAAGAATAGAAAGCTGTGTCAGCCGTTTTGAGTCCCCTTAAATGGGTGAGAAAAGCAGGGTAGAAAAGCCAACTCCTCCTCCTCCTTCTTCAAATGTATTTTGCCTCTTCAGGAGTTCCAGTAAGAGAATCATTTGTATCCCATTCTGCATCTAGTGACTTGGCTTAAAATCTCTTCATCCCTTCATCTTTCTACTAACACCATACAACTGATCAAAGGGAAGAAAATGCTGGGATCTCTATACCAGCAAAGTTCCTGGCCTTTGGATCACCTGGCCCATTTCAGTGGCATGCTCTCTTACACCCCCATCAGATATTTCTGCTTGAATATACTACCCCTAATATACCAGAAGACCTTGATGTTGGGGTCTACCAGTAAACCAAGCTGGGAGTACCATGGGCCTGGTCTACACTCCATCCTGTACGGATGGAGTATGCTAGGAGAGGTGGGGACTCCCATAATCTATACTAGCGTGCGGAAGGGAGGCCTCTTCTAGACCTGTGTGGAGAAGTCCAAAGAAAGAAAAAGACCTTTCACTGTTTAGAAGCACTACAATATTCCCATTTGATCTTTCTGTGCTATTTTGCTTAATGCTCAGCATTTAATATCGTACCATACTGATGACACATAGTCATTCTGTATCCTGCACTAGATGAGGCAACAGTAAAACCAGCTGCACGTCAGACATTTATCATTTTCAGTCATTTCCATGCAATCCTTTTTATCTGCAAAATGTTTCTTCTTCCTCATAACAACCCTGGGAGTTAAGTCACCCTTTCCTCTATTTTTACTAAGGAGGAAACTGAGATTGGAAAATTTATCTTCTCCAAAGATGTTATTTCTTAGGGGGACTCAGTGAGAATTCACTCTGAAGTCTTGGGATATGAAGATGTACTGGAAATGTACAACACCCACTTTGTATGTGATAAATCCAGGTGCCTTCTCTGACTGTTTGGTGCCTTCCAAAGTTGTTTAACATTGGGCATACAAGTGCTTTATGAAGCATTAAAAATGTCCACGCCCCACTTACTTGATAGCCCTGGAATCATTCTTCATCTTCTTGCTCCTGGCCCATTTCTCAGGGCCTGGGAGGGGTGGAGTGGACCCACACATCATGGTTGATGACATTGTTGTCCTAGCACCAAAAGCCCTGTCCCCTGCCCCTCCAGGCTCACAAAAGACTATGAGGGGCAGTTCAGAGCAAAGTGAGCTGAAATCAGGCAAGCCTTCACTTTGCTCTAGAGCTGAGTTTGATTGGCGTTCTACCTAAGCATCCTGACTTTCATGTAAGACAGCCATAGCTATCCGTAGTTAGTTTCATAAAACAGGAATTTGCACACCCCTCATCTGACACCCCAAATACATTTGCTCCCCAATGTGTTGTTATTGTGTAGTGGCTAGGGGTGGATCTGCTGATATTCAGGGGCCTGAGGGCATACCTGGAATTTTGAAGGCATGCTGTAGGTGCCTGGGAAAACCCCTGAGACCACAGTATCCTGGTGAGACCTGGATATAAATCTTCATTAAACAGTGAGGCAAGGATCTGTTTCCTTCACAGGGCTGTTGTGAGGATAACGTGGAGTTGGTCTAGTGGTTAGGGAGAGAGACTCCTACCACGTTTGATTCGGCCCTCCCCCATGAAGCCAGCTGCGTGACTTTGGGCTAGTCACAGCTCTCTTCTGAGTTCTCACAGCCCCACCTACCTCACAGGTTGTTCTGTTGTGGGGAGAAGAATAGAAAAGCTTTGTCAGCCACTTTGATTCCCCTTAAATGGGTGAGAAAAACAGGGTTGAAAAGCCAACTCTTCTTCTTCTTGGAAGGACCCCAGGACCATATATTCCGATCTTTTAAACCATTGTTGAGAAATCACTGTCCTGGTTCTTCTTGAAAAGCTACAGAATTGGAAATAAAATAAGGAGAAGCGGAATTACAGAAACAAGTCTTCAACAGCTACCTGGAGAGCATTATTTAACCCTCCATAGCTTGAAATAGGTCGGAGAATGAAATTTGTTCACCATGCTTTATTATCACTGGCCCCATCTGGATAGCACAGGATTAACTTGAAACCTCAGATGCACCATAATATGGATTATTAATATAGGTGTTAATTGCAGTAGCCAGTATTACAAATTAGGGTGTCCAGGCCTGGGGAGTGGAGCTAGAACACATCAATCTTGCAAACATCCCCTTTTGCTTTTGTTTTCTTTTTCTTGCATAACTTACTACTAGATTACAAATGCTTCCAGGGACCTTTCTGCACTTGGCCCACTAGGTGACATGCACTGCACTCCCAGACAGAGTATCAGCACTGCAAGGACCCGTTTCCGACTCAGAAATGGTTCCTTCCACGCAGGAGCACACTGTGGGTTGACTATGTGTATGGCACAATACCTTAACCTCCCCTGACCTGTCCCATCCTCTGGCAAACCATCCGCACCTCTATGGTGCACAGAGGAGAACATGACGCACCACACAAATTGGCATTGGGAGCAAAGATGGTGGCACCCTGACACACATCCGCACCAAGGTAAGTGGTGGGCTGGGTTGCCAACTACTAGCATTTGCTAGTGCAAATGCTAGTTCACCTTTCCTGTCCCCTGGATGAGACAGGAAATGCAGATTTGCCCCAGCTTTTTTGCTAGGCTAGATTCCAGTCTCAGGATGTGTCCAGACTTCTACAGTGGTCTTACTTTGCCCTCTGGGAAGACACACCCAGGGTAGGAGATTTAGCTGATTTGCCAATCTAAGGCTTTTTGAAGACACACTGAGGATTGCAGGGGCCGCTTCAATCAGCTGGGCTTGAGACATCTTGGGGGGGGGGGGTACCTTGTGTCCATAGCCTCAGTTTCTCATTCAAACACCAAGATACTTAACATACCCTGGGGCCATGGGATATTGAAGCAAGGGCAGTGAAGAGAGAAGAAAGTGCATACATGGTCCACACCCTCTTCCTACATACTTACAGATTAGTCCTCTGGTAGTTCTGCTCCAGCGCACTCATATATGGTCTAGGCAGGCAGCCCCTGTCGTGCATTAAGCACCATTTCTTGGTGATGGTGAGAAACAGGATTTCACTAAACAAGCAACAAGCATGTGAGCCTGATCAGAGTGCTGATCTTTTAGAGGAGGTTGGGAGAAAGGCTGAGTCAGATTTCCAGCTTTTTCATTACAGGGTTTGGAAATCAGCCCAAGCTGGAAAAACAACATCATTCAGGATGGGTGGTGACAGCGGGAGGAAGGGAACTAGTCACTGTAAGGCCCTATAATGCTTTTGGAACCAAGATTTTGTTCTGAAAATAGCATCGGTGATTTGCACATTAATAAATGCCACATGCATACTGTCCCCAGATAAATATAGGCAGAAGGGTTGATTAAGTGGCCCTCGGGATCCTTTCCAAAATGATCATTCTGTGATGACTTTGCTGACCAGTCTGTTTCACATCATCAGGTGAGACAACTGTACTGATTCTGGTAGTACAGCTGCCCTGTCCAACATCTCACCAGAATAGGCCAGGTAGAGATGCTTGTCCTATATCTGGAGAGCTCCAGTGCCTCTACTTGCGATCAAACAGTGCTCGAGCAAATTCTTAGTGTCAAGAATGTGGAGAGGTTCATATTTGGCACTGTTGGGTAGTCAATACACCTTGAAGGATGTGCGTTGGCTTTTGGGTGGGAGGCACCATCATTTGCGTAAATGTCCATTCTGTGGGCACATCCTAACTGTATGTCTAACGAGCACATGTTTTCAGATGTATCAGTTTCTTTGTTGGGGTCCCATGAGGTATCTTTGCAGATGCACACAGCTGGCAAACTATTTCGTTACTTTGTGGTTGCTTTGAAAGCCAAGATTTGCAGGAAGAAGCCACTATGGCCTGACTTTTGGACTGCATGCCCAGTTCCAGCAATCTTCCCTTTCTTTGGATGCTAAATAAGCGACGTTGCCTAAGTGGCATTCTGAGCAATTGCAGGCTGTGCCTCTGCTTGTTCAAGAGGGCCTGCTCAGTTGGACTGAATGTATCCATTTGATTTCTATTTATACCTCAATCTTTTGCCCAGTCCTCCCTCCGCCCCTGCCATTATGTTGAAAAACTGCATATATCCTTAAACATGGTCTCCCAAAGCAAGAATCCCTGGAATGTAGCCAAGAAACTAATTGGTAAATTACTTGCAATTACTTTTAAAAACTCCTTGACTCTTTGAAAAATAAAATGCATAGCTTTATTGCTTGCTGAGGTCAAACATGCTCTTTTGAAAAGAAAACTATGCCAAAGACTTCTAAAAAAACAACTTAGGTGGGTTCCCATTACCACTTTAAAATGGTTTCAAAATGGTTTCGATCCTCGTCGTTCCCACCCCCCAATCAATTAAAACAGTTTCAAAACAGTTTGGATTATCTTCGTCCCCATTCCCAATCAGTTTCAGGGGTATTTTGAGGATTATTTGGCTTAAAAATGGAATAAATAAACACCGGAATTATCCAGTTTTTTTTTTCTCCTTTGGCTTTTAAAATGTTTCTTCCTTAGTGCTGTGGGAATGCTAGAGTATTCCCTATACAATAGACTGGTTTCATTGTAACAATTCAGCCACTTCACACCTAATAACAATGTTTCCATTCCCACCCCACGAAAGCCTAAAGATTGAAAGAGGCAATCCTGCGCAATTCTGGCTGTTTCCCTCCTTCCTTGATCTTTAAAAAGGGAAAGGGGTGAAGCTACTGCAGGAACTGGGAGATGTGTGTACGTTTAAGTTTGTGTGTGCAGGCGGTGGTGGCAGCAGAGCCAGCCAGGGTGCTTTTTTCTGGGTGAAGCTGCTGCAGAAACTGAGAGATGTGTGTATGCGTGTGCACAGGCGGCAGCAACAGCAGAGTGAGCCAGCCAGGCAGGGTACTTTTTTTGGAGGGAAACCCTGCTGGGGATGGTGGGTCTGGGGGTGGAGTGGGTGAACAGGGCTTGAGTTGCCACCGCCACCGTCTGCCCTGGGCAATAGGGAGAGAGGGGGGAAAGGCTGAGGAGGGGAAAGAATCACTTTCCCCAATCCGTTTTTGAAGCATTTTAAGTGTTTAAGAGTGGGAACATAAAATTGGGGTTGAATCCGATTACCAGATGCTCCTTGGCTTGCTTCCTTTTAACATGCTCTACATATCGATGTAAATCCTGATGTAAATAGCCTTGTATATAGTGCTTTATTCCTTGAATGGGAACTTGCCCCTTGTGTGCTCAACTCATTCAGAATGAAGTTCTACTAGATTCAGTGTAAATATCCAACCATACGTAGATGTGCAAAGCTTAGTCTCTCTTAGTACACAAGAGAGACCCAGTCATTGTCTATACCTAGCATACAACCACAGAAGCCTCAGGTTTTGATTACCTGATATACTGGCAGAGAACAAAGTACTAACTGAGAACAAAAGAAGTAGAAGGAAAGCCAGCCATTCTGAAATGCTTTGCAAGTGCTGATACAGCCTGAGCAAATACCTCTTTATTACTGATGTAAAAGGTCTCTGTTTGCAGTGGTCAATAATGATAGCAAAGCAACAAAGAAGATAAGGGGTGCTCTTCTAAAATCATTTACACGGCACAACATTGTAAAGAATGTAAATAAAGCTGTACAGTAAGATGAACATAAGCATAATTTAAGTTAGGATAGATAGAAACATACAAACTGTATAGTTATTCAATTGGATCTAATCAGTGTTCAGTCCAAAAATGTCTAAACTGACTAACTTTTTTTTTAAAAAATTAAGTTTGTAAATGTACTACTGTGAATCACTAGCACCATGTACATATATTGAGAGAAAAGTTATACCAGACATGAATGACACTGTGGAATTCTCCTTGTCAGTCACTTTGATGACTGAGAAAATGGCATTTAGAAAGGGCATGTTTAAACTTTTCATCCTATGCCTTCACACAAGAGGAGGAGGACTTAACTTCTTCTAAAGAGACAAAAGTTACTTTGTTTTTGTTGGGGAAATCAAATTACTTAGGAGAAAATCGTGAAAACTGCCTAAGGCTATCAACAAGAGCCCAATATGTTTATGGAAATGGATAATGGATTCAGGCAAGTGGTGATATTTGTTGTACCCACAGATCTGTGTCAGCACTGTGTATTAACACTAGCTTTGTGGAAGTGTAGCATGTGCAGATGCCATCAGTACTCTTCGATCAGTGGAGAGTAGCAGGAAAAGCAGTGAGAAATATGCAGTGGAGATGCTAAAGACCTCATAGACTGCTAAGAATCAGCACACTGTTTTTTAAAAATTATTTTTTTAAAGGCTGCTTCTACATTTACCTGCCTGTTTTAGTGGGTACAGAATAGCCCATTGATGTGGATTGCAGGAGGGCATGGGCTGGATCAATGCCATCTGCACCAGTGGCACTAATCCATATCAGCTCATGCCATGGCCATGAAGCATACCCCCCCCCCCCAAGCCTCCAAAAGCTAGGAACAAATGTTCCTAGCATTGGGCCTCTTGGGGAGCTTTTTCAAAACACACTATGGTGCACCACTCAAAGGTGCCCCCCAGTAGTCCCAAACATGGGAGACATGCTTTCTGCATACCTCCTATGTTCTGATCAGGCCCATGCTGATCAGCTGGTAAACCCAATTCAAAAGGTCTTTCAGACAGAGCAGACAGAATGAACCACTGATAATATAAATGCATATTAACATGCAGATCTTTGAGGCCTGGAAATGAACTACACAGATCCTTAATCCATATTAAGTGTCTGTGTAGAAAGGCTCTTTATTTGATTAGCAGATATTCACAGACAGTAAAAAAGTGAGACATAACAAAACTCTACTCATAATCTCAATTTGCATTAAAATCTTAATCCCTTAAAACATTTATACCACACTACTCTCATAGTAAAATTAACAAACAAACTTTTGAGCTTAGAAGTAATAAAAACCATTCTGGAAGATAGAGCTTATGTCCTGGGAGAGAAAGGATATCTCCTTCGGTGATAGGTTTTCTTGAGAAACAAGGAAACAAAGAGATTCCCTCACAATAGACAGTCAACACAGCCCTCAGAGGAAAATAAGAAATCATTCTCACAAGTTGAAGAGTTCCAGCAAATCTCGACCGATGCCCCATTTTTAACGACTATATATAAATCAAGGACTAATTGATGTTTGGAAAGCATCTTTGACATAAAGTTCTGCTCAGATGACTTTGACAGTGGCTAAATTAATGAAGATAAACACTCAGAACAGCTTAAAACTTAAAAGAGAATGGATTGTAACTGATATGAGAAAATGGAAGCCAAGATAATTCTTTTGGAAGGAATTTGAAAAATCGAACTGTGGGAGATACATTCAATTAAATAATTTGGATCTGGAGAGAAGGAAAAGAGTAGAACAAGTATATTGTGAAAATTAAGAAGAAAAATTTGCTTAAAGGAAAGTAAACAAGATGGGGAAAAAAGGATTTTATACAGAATTAAAGTCCTTTGTATTGAGACTGATAAACAAAATGAATAACCTTGAAAAGTTAACACAAAAAATTCAAAAAGAAATAAACAAGACCTGGTACTTTGCGACAGATCAATGTAGATGGAAAAAGATGGTGGCAGAGAAAAAAGAGAAAAAGAAACTCAACCTACACAGAAAGACAACTGCTGCCAGGAGAGACAGATGAAGGAAAAAAGAACATAGGGAAAAGGCAAATGGCTGGGAAAATCAACATTCACTGGGAATATAAATGGAATGGAGATTTACAACACCTTAAATCTGGAGATAGGCAGAGGATGGGAAATCTGCGGAACAGAGTTGCAGCTGGCACTGAAGAGCCCCCCCCCCAAAGTGGTAAAAGGGGGAAAACGAAACCTAAGAGACTCTATTACTTAAAAATGTAACAAGAAAATTTAAAGCAATATTAATTTGGGTTTAGAATTGGGAAGATGTAAAATTGTTAAATGATGTAAAATTGTTAAATGGGATTATAGTAAAGATTGGCAATATTAAGAATTTTGAGGGTTTTTAGTTATGATTGTAATTGGCAAATAAAAGTCAGTAAGTAATAAGGTGAAGAAAGATTGAAATAGAGAAGCAAATATATAATTGTATTAATGTGGGGTTTTTTTTAGATTTTAACACACACTCCCTTATATTGGAGAAAATTTTTGAAAAGATGGGCTTCACTTATGAAAGATAATTAGGATATTAATAAAGAGGGTATACATTCATATAAGAATTTTTTTCCTTTTCCTTTGTTTTTTTTCTTCTTTCTTTTCTTTAGAAGTTAAGAAAATGAGTTATATAGTCAGTATTATTGAAATAAGGTGGAGTAAAATATTTTTGTATTAGAAGGTAAGATAGGTTGAAATAGCCTTGGAGTAAAATTTTATAGTCTGGGTTTAAAAAGGGTTAGAATAAGAAAGCTGGGTGGAATATAATATAAAATAAAATAATATTAAGTGTTAAGAGTTCAGATTAGAAATGTAAGGAAAATGTTATAGAAAGATGTAAAGGACATATATTGCTATGATAGGAATATAATCTTGCCATAAGTGGAATAGGTAGATTAGAATATTTTCTTCTGTTTTATCTTATTCGATTTCTCCTTTTTTAGTATTAGTAATTTAGATATATAATATATCAATAAAAGGTTGGCATTTCCTTGTTGAATGAATTATGTAGAACGAAAACAAGCAAGGCTAGCTCTGACAAAGGAACTGGTCAGTTGATAAATAAAAAAGAGAAACTTACAGTGAGTAGACAAAACAAACAAGAAGGGCAACAAGAAAATGGACTTTATGATAATAGATGAATTAATGTTTTGTGTAATGTTTTTAAGTTGTCAAAGAAAAAAATCTTTTAATAAAGAATACATATATAAAAAAGCCAAAAGCCCAAGCCAAAAAATAATAATCTTTACATATTACAAAGAAGGATGGATTTAAAATGAACCCAGAAGCCTCTTTAAATAGTACAACCAATACTTCTATTAATTTGACAGTCTTAAAGTTACAAAAGAATGAACTCTCAGCCTACATCTGACCACTACATCTGATTATTCTTAGGATGCATTTCCATGGGTGCTGGAAGTAACTAGGATTGAGAATGGGAAGCTGAGAGTATTTAGGAGTGCTTCTATTTCTGTTAATAATGTTACTCAGGGTTTTATTACACTGAATTCAGGGGAATTAATTCCCAAGCAAGTATGACCGGAGTCAGATTGATCTGTAACAGCGGAATAGGCAAAATCAACATGGCATTCAAGATAGCGTAATCTTGATTGTACAATTTAAGCTTACTTTTACAGATTAGAAAATAATAAATGGTCACAGGTTATCCTCTCTATAAATAGGCAGTACAAATAATTTTTAAAAGAACATTATTATTTGTAACATTGCTACTAACAAAACAGCGTACTCCTTCTTCCCCTATTCTTTGAACAATACATTATATGATGTTATCATCCCCAACACTGAAATATAGTGTGTTTACATAATATACAATGACAGCAAAGCAGCAAAATATTTTGTCAGTGGAAGATATATTACTACAACTTTGGAGGACAACTCAGAGTGCGATCAGGCATGGGTTTTCTTTCAGACCAACATGAGCCTTTGGCCCTTCTGGCTGGGCCCAATGAGGAGCAGAGTTCAACAAATCCAAGAGACCAGACTCTCAGGTGTGTTGCTAAAACTCATTTAGGTTATTTATAATCTCAAACATCATTTTCCCCCTTCTCTTTCTTTTTTCCTTTTTTTTGAGTAGTGGAAAGAGCATTGATTAAACCAGTCTTGAAGTCAATATTTTACATTTCAGTGAACACATTATTTATTCATATTGTTTTATGTTTAAAGCTTCAGCCCTAAATCTAGCAGATTCATTTCAAAATGATATGCAGTTTCTGATATATCCCATTTAATAAATATAACCCTGGGAACACTTTTGTAGGCATAATGCAGAACATCAATGGTTTATAGATCAAATCTTTCTCTACAGAATTAAACTGATTAGGACTGTAACCTTTTTTTTTTAAAATTTTCCCTTTTGCTTGAGTTAATTAGGATTCTACAGCCTGCTATATCTGTCCTCTTGGGAATCTGCCTCTTTCATATTTGAATTTAGAGGGCATGTATACATCTGTCCATAAACATGCACAAACAAGTTCCACAAGCTGAATGGCTAATGCTAAGAGATCAGCGAAAACTTGAAAAAGTTAGTACAAGAGACATTGCTTTGTTAAAAACATTTTAAAAGTAGTGCTTGAATTGGGTTTTGCATTTGCCACCTTTATAAATCACCCAACTTTCAGACAGACAGTGATTCAAATGCACTTCTGCTTGCACACGGACTGTCATTAAATGGGTGTGTCCAGTTTTTTTTAACAAAGTATATTGTAGTCTGATTTAGAAAAATAAATGCGAACAAAATTAATATTGCCTCACCCATTTAATCAAAGGGCCAGTCCAAGCCTTCAGAGTTAATGGGACACATTCCAATAGCAGACATGCATAGGCTTGAACCTTTCACTGCATTTTCACAGCACCATCATATAAAACTTCTCTGTTGAAACATAACAAATCAGGAGCCTGAGCCATCTGTTCTTTGTGAAGCTCGTTCATTACTCAGACCGAGGCAGGCTAGAAAGCAGCCACATCATGCAATCATTTCGGTTGTACCACTCCAGCATGTGGAAAGAGATCCATAGGAACACCTGGAGACAACTTTGTTCTTTAGATCCCGACTTTTCAGCATACTTCAAATGCAGTTTTTGTTTTAGATTTTTATTCTATGCTCTTCCTTTTATTTTTAATTATACATCACCTTGCAAGTTTTTATACGGAGAGATAGGATTCCCCCTACAGCCAAGATATTACCACTCACAGTTCATCTCTGTCCTTAATACAAACCTCTTTTTCTAGGACAGAGCAAGTGAGGTATAACCACTAGCTGCTCTTTCTTGGAAAAATAACTCTGCCAATTCCCCTCCCCTCTTCTTTTTTCAATACATTTTTCAAGCCTTGCTAGGATGGGGGCAGGATGGAGTGGGACCAATATCTTAATTCAGTAGTAGCAGGACTCTGCTCACCAGCACCCATCTTTTAAAGGGTTCTTCTACTTCAAGGACTCAGTTCTGAAAATCCATATATGTCTTTAATAGTGCAGCAAGTATCCTGAATTGATTCCAAGAATAAATTGCTAATCAGTGCAGCTGTTTCCCCAACTCCAGTCCAATTCCTGGCAGCTGAAGTTCAAACCAACTGGACTGCTCCATATGCAGGCTCACATCCAATGCTTTACTAGATAAGGCCAAAACATCCAATCTGAAACAATCGCTATCTAGGGATGTGCACAAATGTTCTAAACATTCAAAATTCAAATTCGATCAGATGTGGACATTCATTCAAATAGAATGTCTTCACATTTGAATTTAAAAATTCAAATGAATTTCGAACATTCCAAACATTCATTCAAATGATTCGAAAGTACAGATACATATGTGTTACATACATATCTGTACAAATATCATATGTATCTGTGCACATTTGCGCTTACAATACATGACAAGAACAGGATGCATATGGGATAAAACGGGATGCATACAAAATGCGTACAGATACGTATAACACATACAACTGTTGTCAATATTCGTCTCTTCAAATATGAATGTTCCTGACATTCATATCTTCAGATTCAAATCTAACATTTGAACAAATAGATTCGAATGCATTCTGTTCAAATCGGATTTTGTTGCATTTGGATTCTAAACATTCAAATTGAATCAAATGTTTTGACATTCGATTCGACTTGAATTCGAATGCAAAAAAAAAACCTTTCGGGCACATTGCTATAAATTCTTACCTCTGCAAGATCAGCACACAGAACTGAAAAGAACATAAGAGGAGCCCTGCTGGAAAAGACCACAGCCCATGTAGTCCAAGATCCCATTTCACAAAGTGGTCCATCAGTTCTGGGCATTCTCAAGCATAAACAAGGCAAACCTGCTCTTGACTTCCATTTTGCCAGACACCACTGAAACCAACTTGATATAACTTGCATATGGTGTGAGCATACATGCATAATTACTAGAATTTAAAATAGAAATGAATTGCCCACTGTAGATAAAACTGTAACCAGATAAGTAGTATGGTGTGCTCGATCTGCTGTCCAATAGCTAATTATCAGGGTGTTGCGTTTTCCCTAGTTAAGATTCTTTGCTGCAAATTTACTCCAAATAGTCTTCAGTTTGTTTACCATTCTTCCTAATTAGCTTTATCAAATGGTGGGGCATAAAGCTGTAACTAATTTTATTTCTTATTAATCACACTGTGGAAGCAGAGAGGCAGCTTGAAATTAATGAATAAAATATTTTAAAATGGACATGACTCAGTTTAAAAGATGACAACACACTGTAGGCCTGTTCTTTGATGTTATCCACAGGTTAACAAGCTTACATGTCTGCAGATTTAATGTTTGCCTTTAAAATGGATTGGGAGGCTCTAAAACCATGCCATGTTCCAATAAGAGTCAGAAAAAGAGAATGGCCTTCAATTCAGAATACAAGACTCCTGTATTAAAGCTTCTAAGACCAAATAACAAAAATGAACTGTTGTGCAATGTAGGTGATATAGTCTCACTACTCTTACCCATATCTCTTCAAACTTATTTCCTCCCATGCTTTGTGAATATATAAAATTTTTAGAGGTTACAATGGCAGTCTAAGTTGCATCATGTGCAGTTAAAAAAGCTCTGCTGAGGCAACCTAAAGTCAGCTTAAGCTGAGATAAGACACAGCAAAAAAGAGAGGCATTTTGAGGCACCTCTGAGGTAGTTTAGAGAAGGCTTCAGGGCGGGATTGTTCACACATCAATCTCCCCCACCCCCTGAACACTCTGCCCTAAAAAAGGTTTTGGGAACACACTGTCTCTCTGAGGCACCTCTGAAGTTGGGATGTGCACGAATGTTTGAAAATCTGAATATTCAATTCAAATCCGATGAATGTCGACATTCGAACTCGAATACGGATTTTTGAAAATCCAATACAGATTTTGAAATAATTCAAATGTGTAGATTTTATCTGTCATATACAAATCTGTGCGAAAATTATACTGCGCTTAAAATACAGGATTAAAACGGAATGCATACAGGATAATACGGGATGCATACGGATTTTTACAGAATGTGCACAGATACCTATAACAGATATGAATGTCGACATTCGTATCTTTAAATACCAATCTAACATTCGAATGTACGGATTCGAATGTTGCGGATTCTAATTGGATTTTATGACATTCAGATCTTAAATATCCTATCGAATAGGATTTTTGACATTTGAATCTATTCGGGTTCAAATGTCAAAAATACATTCGTGCGCATCCCTACTCTGAAGTTCCCGTTTTGTTATGTCTGAACGCAAAGATGGTTCACAGATTCTTCATACACTAGTCTTTTGCCCCTCATGAACACTCTAAGATAGAAAAGTTGGAGCAGAGATGTGATGGGAACACAAGGGCCATGTATATTGTCTCTAAGGCATTTTTCAGTAGCCTTTTTTACAAGGTGTGAATGCATTGTTAGTCATTCATGTTTATCTAATCCAGTGATGACCAACCTATGACAGGTGTGTCACAGGTGACATGTCAAGCCCTTTTGGGTGACACACATGGTCACCCTGGCACCTGGGCATGAAGTGCTTGCTTGTTCTTGAAGTGTGTGAAATGCCAACTTTCAATGAAGATTTAGCAAACAAAATTCAGCAACAAGTCACTAATGTAAAGAATTACTCGTTTTTGCCCTTAATAAATACATATATCAAAAATATAACTTTTTTTACTAGAGTTACAAATATCACAAAATTATGGATATTTCTAGAAGTGACACAGCACTTGAATTAAGCTAGGTTTTCTTGTGAATTTTGACATACCGAGCTCAAAAGGTTAGCCATCACTGATCTAATCAATGACTTCCTCTGATTTGATTATTTGATTTTTTTTCCTCTGAGGAGAGTAGGGCATAGTCACTACAACAACAACAACAAATGCCATTTTATTCCTCCTCATCTCAACACACCAATAAATAAATTATTTATTATATTTTTCTATGTAGTCACAATAGTCAGCTATGAATCACTGGAAGGAAATATTTAGTTCCTCTTCTAGGGTTGAGAATGGGCAACATCCTCTATTTTTAAAAGGTTAAAAATACACATGCAAACATAAATTTGAGATCCTTAAACTTAGAACCTTTTGAACTGGAATTTGAAATACTTTGTGGGAAACGTACTGCTGAATCCATTAAAAAATACGTGATTTAAAATAAAACAAATGAAAACAATTTGCAATTAATAACTATGTTCTCCACCATGATCTTCAGAGTAGAAAATGTAACAACCAGAAGCAACAATATTTTACAGGTGATTTATAATTTACTTTTTTTATTTGACAATGTATCAAAACATTAAAACCACATCACATTATTTATAACCATATCAAAACATGGCTACTTAGTGGACTAATTAGTTGAGAAAGGTTAATCAACAATTTAGGGTCACCATGTTATGTTTTCTGAAGTCACTCTATTCCCTTCATTTCCACTTTATCTGTAGAACTAGAAGAAACTGTTGCCTGTTGAAAATGTTCTGAAAGATACCTGTTTCATACCCACTACAGTCCCTAACAGCTCAATGTCCAACAATTCAAGTGCTGCTACATTTCTGTAACAAGAGCTTATCAATAATAATCAATGAAGGGTTTCTGCCCATTGTTTTTGGAATTACCCAAGGGGGAGCAGAGCAAGACAGATGTTTTGACTGAATGGTGGCTTTGTTGCTGACACACAGCAGGGTAAGGTATAAGGCAAGGCAAGCTATTGATTTATTTGGTCATCTCTCATTGTGGTATATACAAGCAGATGAAGGAAAATATTTTAAAATAAGCCATATATCCCACAAAACAACTCCCCAGTTTGCTTCTACACCTCCTTTTCTTTCATTCTTTCCCTCTTCCTAAAAACAAACAAAAAAACAAAAAAACTCTCTGGAGACTAAGCCATAAAGCAAGCTGGAAATGAAGAAGCATTTATGAGTGATCACGTTTTTCCCCCAATGCCTTTTGTCTTGTCAGAGTAACTCTCTGTGGAACTGGTTCTTAAGTCAATAATTTCTCAGAAGGGGCCTCCATGCTGAAATAAAACACATTGTTCTAAGACTGTGCCCTAGGCAGGAAAGCATTTAGATCCCAGATGGACTTTATACATTGATTAGGTTCCTATCTGAGCACTGAGATGGTGTTTTTTGCTGCTGATAGCACCACCTAAGATTTTAAATTTTAAAGTAAGGCTGTGTTTCAGACATAATAAAAGGTGTGCACCACAGACAGCACGCAGCCCTTGTATTCACAAGACTTCCCTGATCTACCTTTTCTAACACAAAATGTTCATGAAAGGTGGTAGGGTATGCTAGGGCGGAATCGAACCCGGTATTCCCAGATAAGAGTCTGACTCCTTAACCCCTAGACCAAACTGGCTCTGACATGACCTATTCTGATGTTAAAACATGGCTGTATTAAATTAACTTGCTAACCAGTTGAGTCAGATGAGCAGGTAGGAAGAGGGGAGAATAGTAACCTATCCAAGTTTGTGTAATTTCACAGTTGCCATGAACATAAAGCCAAAGAAGCATGGGTTATTTTAAATGATTTGTGTAGTAGATGGACATTAGTTGAGTCATCTCCTGTATTGCCTGAAGGGAAAGATGGCACCTATTTCATACCATCAATATAATTAGAAAGAACAGCAACCTGTGCTATTTTACCTAACTGGGAATAAGCTTACTGAAATGAGTCTTGGCATTGCTGTACCCATTGAAGTACTCATTCCCTAGATCTGGATCTTCTTAGATCCGGATTAAAGGAACGCGGTGGAAAAACACCCAAAGATGCTGAAGTGCCTTGCCTTACCTGCTTTCAGGGCGAGGATGGGGGTCAAGCTTGTGACCTTCTGCTTTCCAGACAGTTTGTTCTACCATTGAGCTACAGCCACTCAGTGACTTACAGTCTGTGCTATAAGTACAGTATTCAAATAGAACAAAGAATATACAGAGAGGACTGTATTGTACCTACAATATTCCAATGAGAATTCAACTAGAATTGTTCTATTTTCATCAGGAAATGTCTACCATTTCACTTCAAATCCTTATTAGAAAACAGATAAATAATGTCAGCAACTAATTAGTCCTACAGGGGATTTCAGTAGCAGCCCAGGATCAAAGACAAAGGCAGAGCTAATTCAAAACATTCATTTTTAACTCATCTTTATGTATAATCCACAACTCAGCATAATCCACAAATCCTGTATATAGAATACAGAGAAGAAATCAATTTCATAATCCACAGATTAGTCACCACTACTGTGACTATCAAGACAATTTATAGTGATACATTTAAAGTATTCGTTTTCAACAAAGTCCAGATGTTATATCTGCATACAGTTCTAAAGGGAATAATACACAAGTTGTAACGTCTCTGTCTCTCAAACAATGACCACTGCCACTGCTGGGCACTGCTATAGATTAGGGATTGGTCTGACACTGAGGTCACAAGCGAGAATAGATGTTAAAAGGAATCCATTTCTGCAGAAGGAGTCATTGAAAATTGCTGAAGCAAGGGTGGAAGGAGCAGCAGCAGATTAAATCAAAGTTACTGGGAAATGCCATTCATTTAAAAGTTGAATATTCTGGCACAAGGTAATTGTAGCTCCGTCCACACTGCTTTGGAACACTTCTTCGTATAATAAAGAAGCCTAACAGACTGATTATTTCCTGAGATTGGAACTAGGTTTGCGTGCAAAAAAATTGTTTTTGTGTAGTATGGATTTTAGTATCTTCCTACAGCCATAAAAGAATGGGTCCATCTAAAATATGAGGGAAATCTAACTATGAACAAACTAGAAATTCTTCAACCAAGATTCTTCTGAGCTAACCCTTTGGTGCCAAAGATTTAACACAAAACTTTCTACTTGTAAGTTTGTTAAAGACGGGAGGAAAAAGATTAATTGCCTCTGTCACCACTAGCATGGAAATAGAGCCAATCTGATACATTTTAATCGGATGTCTTTCAGTTCTCACTGCTATAGTGTTTATGCTTTGGGGGGGGGGGAGGGGTATTCTGCAAAGGTTATTTGAGCCAAGTTTCTTTTCAAGGAGATCACATTAGTTCAGATCCAGCTAATTTTCCAGCTACCCTTTGTCCCTCATTACATCTCATATGGATGGGTAGCAGATACCTCCCACTGGTGGGAAATCTAAAGTGCTTTCCCATTTATTTTCCAGTCTGTTGAAA
The DNA here is from genome assembly GCA_023333525.1 of Aspidoscelis tigris stejnegeri. NCBI lineage: Eukaryota > Metazoa > Chordata > Lepidosauria > Squamata > Teiidae > Aspidoscelis > Aspidoscelis tigris. Next base: position 78,846,162 of record JALMGA010000002.1, on the reverse strand, counting down.
ACTTGGCTACATTTTCAAATAACAATACAAGCATCAAAAGACAGACTTGCTGCTGGCCAGGTCATCTGCTGCAGATAATTTTGGGAATGCCTAGTCTAAACACTCCACAAACATCTTTTTGGCAACTGAAAGCATGAAAGGCAACTGGCTAGCCGTGCGTCTGATCTCTGATAGTCATGCTGGCTGATGCAGGCATTTCACAGGACAAAGGAAGTGATGAGTAAAAATAGACAGCCATGCTTAAAATTCCTGCTTTGCTATGAACCATGCTGAAGCATTATCTGAGGAAACAAAAAAAAGAGGGATTCATAAACCAGCTCCATTATTAGGAAGCATAAGAACCAAAGAAATGAATTGTCGCGAGGATGAAAGAATGAGAAATGAAACCCCAAAGAGTGTGTTGGAAACAAAGGATAAGGATGAAAATATTTTCTCTTTTGTTTACCTTCTACTTTTGGAAATTTCAAATTAAAAAGGGTTTTTTTTTCAAAAAGTTTTTTAAAGGCAGAGACTTCAAAAACATATTCTTAGTGGACATAGTCCTGGGAAATACTTTTTTCTGTTCCTAGAGATTCTTACTGCCAGAATACACAATGTGAACATTTTTGTAACTTTTTTTAATGACACTCTTGTATTTTGCTTCATTCAGAGATAGTTTTCTCAGTAACTCATATATATATATATGCAAAATAGTGAAGCTTTTGACACTAACTGGTGTTGCTTTAAGGTGTATATGCATGTTTTAAGGGTTGCATACAAAATACTGCTTCAAATTATCAGACTGCAGTTTAAGCAAGTTAGCACATATTTCCCAGGCAGCCAGGCCATGGTCTTACCCAGCTATACCTGTTTCCTAGGCTGCACCCTGACACACTTTATGTTTCACCACCCATGCACAGCTTTTTCCAGTTCAGAGCAGCAGCAAAACATTTAACAAAGTGAAGAATACTGATTCACTGCTACTGTGAATGATGATGCTTCCTGTCTGATGGACAGGAAGCGACTGCAAAGGGATGCTGAAGCTTTCGAACCTCCAGTCTGGCAGCCTGGAAGATGTTCTGGCATCCTATTGCAGCCTAAAGTGTGTTGGGATGCAGCCCTACTTAGGTTATGCAGCCATCATGTCTGAGAAGTGGCAGACGTCAGTGTACTACATTGAGTAACAATGTCATCACACAGCACTATGTATTTGAGGGACTGCTGGCACTTCCCCCAACCTGTGCCACGTCTTAGAAGGGCAGATCATGCTAAAACAAAGTGTTATTTGCTCTTTCGGAGGCCAGTACAGCTTGAAGAATTCCCCATCCCCCGGTGTCCTCCCCAACATGTATGGTGCTGGTTGATGATGTCATCAGGCAGCACAGCACTGGCATCTGGCTGTGTCCCCACAGTTTTGGAAAAGTCTGAAGACTCTATGGAGGAGCAGGTTTGCCTTGTTTGCTCCTAGGAGGCTGGAAAAACCTAAACACCAACTTCCTTATGGGTTGTTTATAACTGTTCTCAGTGATTTGGAACATTTTTCACACCCTTCCAAAAAGAAAGAAAGAATGAAATGAAATGTATTGGTTATGGCCAGAACATTCCAACCGAAATCTTTTTAACTCTTCCACATATCTGGATCCAAGTCAGATTCTTGAAATCTGAATCTGTAAAATGTTTTCCCTTCATTTCCAGGGAAAGTAGATTTACAAAGTGACTGCAGACCCAGTGAACTAATAGCACAATCAGGGACAATCCAAGCTATTATTTTGTGTGAGTCAAACAAGAAGCTGCTCTCTTTGTTCCACATTTGGAGGTCCCCTGGGTTCTGAAGAACTTGTTTCAGTGCTGGCAAGAGGGCAGCATAATTCACCTTATCTAAGTTTTGCAGACTAGCTTAAAACATGCAAAGCAGGCTAATGAAGGGCCGCCATCACTTTTGGATCTCTGGGCAGAGGTCAAAGGCCTGACCAGCTTCCCCTCCCCTCCCCCTCCCCATGCTGTGCTGTCTACCTTACTTCATCTTTAAAATACAAAATACATCAAAGAGAGACTTCTGTATCTTGAAAACACAAAATATGGCAAAGGGAGGTTTACATATCTTTAGAAACAAATGAAGGAAAAGCAGGCTTCCTTTGGAAGCTCTTAACCACAGGGTGTAGCAATCCCACTTTGATCACACACATAAGATGTTTTAGGCTACACAACAGCTATTAATCTTCATAATCTTGACAGCCTTCTGAAGAATGCAAACATCCATCAATGGTACCTCAAGATTGCTTTGCCTGAGTGTGGTCCACGGAGGTGGATGTTTTCTCGTGGTCAGTCCCTATGACAGTTGTTTTTAAGTTCTCCCCTGAAATTTATTTATTTATTTATTTATTTGTATTTCTATCCCGCCCTATACCCGAAGGTCTCAGGGCAGGTTACAATATTATATTAGACAGATCCCTGCCCTCAGGCTTACAATCTAAAGAGACAAACAAAAGGAAAATGGTGTGGGAGGGTACAGGGAACAGCAAAAAGCAACGAAGAAGTGACTGTTTTTATGCTGGTAGTGCCACATACACTTGGGAGCTGCACACTTAACACACTTTTAAAAAAAATCTTGAAAGTCCACACCAGTTCAAGGTCTCATTTGCTGTACACCCTGAAGTGGTACATGTCTGATGGTGCTTCTGGGTGCCTAGTCATGGTATACCAGGCCACAGTTCATGAGCCATCTGCACACTACCTGTTGGTCTAGTATACCATCCTGGAATGCTGTGTGGACCAGCCTACATTTTTATTTTAATCTGGTGCAGACAGAGTGGGACCCTTGGGCCCAGTGGAGATACAGTCAATATTTGTACAGCTTGGGGTAGAAAGGTGCACATATCAGAAACATTTGTCATAGGGATCTTGCCCTTGACAATGGTTCCTTGGATTAAGATTGGACTATTGCAATGCACTGTACATGGGGCTGCCCTTGAAGACAGTTCAGAAGCTGCAGTTGAAGGAACAGCACCCCTTCTCATGCAGGTACTGTCACCATTTTAGTCAATCTATTTTTAATAATGATTTTATTGTGACTTGCCCTTTTACGGTTGCATAGAAAGGACAATTTCAGCTGATGTTGTCTATAGGAAAACTACTCCTGCTGGAATTATTTAGATGTATCATTCCTATTCTCTTTCCCATATGGTAACTCTACTCTAGATGTCTCTGCTTCTAGATATCCTCAGACTGCTGAACAACACTCACTCCTCCAGGTCCAAGAAAATTGGCTGCTCTTCTTTCCCTCTCTTTATTAGTTAGTAATTAATCACAGTGTAAATTTTCTTGGACTGATAACTTACTACCATACAGTGCCAATCTTAAGGAGAGCTTTTGCTTCATTTACTCTTGCTCCCAGCTCTGAATCTTGGAGACCATCAGGAACCTGGAGTCATGGTAAATTTAGATTCAGATTTTATAAAAACAGATTCTGTGATCAGTAATATAAAGATGTGGGATGTTTAGCTTATGATGAATCAAAAGTCAAAATAGTGATAAGGGCTTTGAGACAGGATTCATGTCTGCTGTTTCTTTCCTTGGCTACGTCCACATTTTTCTCTTGCCTTTCCTTCCAAGTCTCCTGTGAGGTGGCAGTAGAAATCTGACTCAAGGGGTTGTGTAATGAGGCAGTGAGAACCCCACTCATAATTAAAATTAATTCAACCGGCCCACTTGCAATACCAAAAAAATTATTCTACCTTGCATCTTCCTGACACATGTTTGAGGCATTCCAGTGTATAAAGACAATGCATCACTGCAATGTCCTTGCAATGAAGCACATTCTCCTTTTGAAGTGGGGGTGGGGTGGGGTGGGATTTAACTCACAGACACTTTTTCCTCTTTCTCTTCCACCACCCTGCAAAATCTGTATGTGGAGATTTGATCCTCCAGAAGTCTTAAGGCTCTCCTGTCCAGGCTCAACCCTCAAAACAGTTGGTGAAAGGAACAAAGAGACTCTGGGGGGGGGGGGAGTGAGAGAGGGGTGGAATAAAGCTCTTACACAAATTATGTCCAAATCCCCCTACTAGGCTTAATATAAATTGGGTAAGAGTACAGTACTACACCTTTAATGGGTGTATAGAAGAGGAAATGTCAGCGGATACAGCTTGTAATGCTGGGCTTGTAAAGTTTATGCTTGCAAATGCAGCTTGCAAAATTCTGGTCTTTAGGGAAAGCAGAACAAGGAGAATTTAAAAACAAGGCAATAAACAGAATGAACAGTCAGTCTCTCTGTGTGTGTGTGCCTGGTTTTCCCTCCCTCTCTCTGTCTCATCTGATGGGTCACTTTCACATACTATTAAGTATGAACACAGGGGAGATGGGGTCACAGAGATTCAGGTCTTTCAGGAAATGATTTCCCTTAAAAATAAAAGGAGACAGGTGCTTATCATGCAAAAAATCATGCCCTTTTCATTAATCCAAATTCTGTACTGTGAGCTGGAGTTCTCTCACATTATAAGGATACTTCATTTTCACAGTACCTTGGAAAGGTTTTTTTAAAAAAATGTAACAAAGGACACTTTATACTAGTATGGTACTCTTGGGGTAACTGTTTTTTGAGTGTGCCTGAAGTAAATACTCTCTACTTACCACAATTCATTCTACCACAATAAGTATCATGTGGAGTATCTCTGCTGCAATATTGTTTCAAGCTAACTTGATCAGTTGAACGAGAATCACAAAATATTTCCTAGTTTCCTGTCAATCTATCATTTCCCCTCCTTTGTTCATTTACTATTCTTCCATTAAGAGAAAACAGTTTCTTTGTCAAGTAGATTAAGGTTGTTATTTTAACCCTTCTTCCTCAACACTACTTGGAATCTTAAGCATGCAAAACTATGGAAGGGAGAAAGGACACTAAGGAGAAACTGAGTCTACCCTAATGTTCAGATAAAAAGATGATTCATTCTTAGAACAGGAAATGACCTACTGGTCAAGAGTGTATTTCACATTTCCTAACTGATCACACATTAGTTCCTTTGGTCTATAGTTCCCTGAACTCTGATGACATTCAGTAACTAAAATAAGAAGCCTTAATGCCAATTTATTGTGTGTAATAAGGAAAATGCTAATCATTTCCCCAGGGGACTTAGAGAGAGTGCACGAATAAATTAAAATATAGTATGTCCCTTCTGTGTAAGCAAGGGATCATAATTTATTGTTCATGGCTAATCCATGTTTCTGCAATCATAGAAAGGGAATAATTAACTGCAGCTTTTAATTATTTTCTGCAATAGGGAAAACTGGGTTATTTAAACAAAGATAAATTAATAAACATCTGTAGATGTTTATAACAAGAGCTAGGCTATCACATGTTGGTATTAACAGAACATTTCATGAATATGGATGCTTGGAGGGAGCAGAGTTAAAAGGTGTTAATTCTGATTCTAAATGTTCATTGATATATTTGAGTGACCTGCTTTTTTAAGTACCAAAGGTTAAGAGTACAATTGCACATGTTTAGGATTGTTCCCAGGGTGAATTTGAGACTCCAGGGACAGACTGAAACAAAAACCCTTTCTACTTTCCGCATGTTCAAGCCTGTGATTATCTACCTTTCCACAAAAAGTGAGTACTAAAAATTCTTAGGGCAAATTGCTGCTTAGATTGGGTTGGGCATAGTCAATGGAAACAGTAGCTATGGATGGCCAGCCAATCAGATCACAGGCAAGGAAGTTACCCCTCAGAAGAATGGATATGGTGACAGCAGCTGGTTTGGGGAGAGGTAAGTCACCAAGGAGCACTAGCTTAGCAGCCATTCTAACAGGAAAGTGGAGGGATGGGACAACAAAGTACAGGAAGTTCAGATTCATTGCTCAGGTTGTTATAAGTTGCTGAAAGAAGAGAGAGTCTCCCCAGGTCCAGCCATGAGTCATTGGGCAGTTGAAGGGCAGGAGACTATGGAAGCTCTAGCCAATATGGAGGCTTGTAGCTCCTGGAAAAGGCCGATGGGATGGTGAGAGAAGCAAATGTGTGTGATGTAGGCTTTTCCCCTGTGACTAGAGATGGGGCAATCTTTAGCAAATGGGCACCCCCAAAATGCCCAATTTAACCACAGCCTAAGTCTGCAAAGTCTTTGTGGGAGATATAGATGTATTTTCAGTGAATAGAAACTAAAATAACACATGTGTTTGGAAAGATATTGTCCTGATAAGAGTCTTGTTCCAGATTCAGAAGTCCTTTTACAACTGGACTAGCCTTGAGTATAAATTCACTCAGGTGTGACAGAATACTTACATTTCCAACGTACAAAATATGCAAAACCTTCACTGTTAGCTGCTGAGGTGCTGGCTTCCTGCACTGCCACAATTCATATGTGAATATATGACAAAAAGTTAGGCTGCCTGTACAGATCACATAATTATGACCCAATTCCACAGAAAGTTTTGAATAGCAAGCTGGATCTTCTACTATTAAGGGTTTTGCTAGGCCAAGAGTTACTCCTACAGTAAATTTTAATAAGTGACTATAGGACACTACAGAAGCAGTTCTGAACAATGTTAAGTATGTGACAGGACATGACATAAAGTCCTTTCTTCTTGGTGGTCCTGACCTATGAAAAATCAAGAGGAAGCGGGTGACGCATTTTTGCATGGTTGGCCTGTTTTATTAGTCACCTCTTTCTCTCTGGCCCACTAAACGTGTTTCCAGTATGATGGAAAGTATCATACTTGGGTGGTTTTGGAACAGTTCCCTCTAGACACTTTACCAGGTGTGTACATTATATGGTTTCCAGCACCTGTTAACACATCTTCATCCAAGCTATTGATGTTTAGCTTCTTCTGAGTGCTGCCCTGCCAGGGTCAGAGGAAAAGTTATATTTTTAGGAGTACTCTATATGTGTTATCTTTTTATTGATGTGATCCACCATGGGACCTTTGGGTGAAACATTAATCTCTAAATTAATGAAATAATTCCCAGTATTTTGGATAAAATCTGGGAAAGATGCCTGGGAAAGGAACCATTACTATCAAGGATAGACTTAGATGGACCAAAGTCTGATTCAGGAACTGCTGCTTTGTCTCTTATCTAGTAGCAGACTATGGATACGGATTCAAAAAGAGGATAGAGATACATACTTCTAATAAACACTTCAAGGAAAATAGTTTTGAAACAGGGCAAAATAAGCAGAAAATGAAGACCGAGAGCTGGGGCAATTAACGTATGCATGAGGTGTGCAATGAAGCAGGAAGCAAAACTAAATTGCTTTCATTGTACACAGGACACAGGGTTAATTAGCAATTGATATATGGTCCAGGATCACCAAGTGCGGTTATAAGTAGGTATTTTAAAAAATAATAGCTTAACATTTTAAACATGCTGGTAATATATTGTACAGTGCAGCTCAAACACAGCTGGCTTGAAAACCAACTTCTTGTAGCTTTGAAATAATTAGTCATAGGTGAAAATAAAACGCACAAGAGTAGATCCAAACAAAAAGGGTAGCAGAATAAAGATGTGCGAGTACCTGAAATTTGAGGGCTGTCAATACAAACACAGAGCGCTTTGCAACCATTACAAAATGTGTACATGTTTCCAGTTTGGTCTTGTGGTTAGAGAGGTGGATTCTTATCTGGTAGTCACTGGGTTTGATTCCGCACTCCTCCACAAAGCCAGCTGGGTCAGCTTGGCCAAGCTCTAGTCACACCTCTGTTACTGAGCTCTCACAGCCCACCTACATCTGCTCTCACAGGGTATCTGTTGTGGGGAGAAGAACAGAAAGCTTTGTCAGCTGCTCTAAGTCCCCTTAAATGGGTGAGAAAATTGGGATAAAAAAGCCAACTATGATGATGATGATGATGATGATGTAAAAACAGCAGTTACACACAGCAAACGAGATCACTATGCTGGATTTTGTATTATATCACTAGTCGGGCACTTCCCAAGCACCTAGGACTGCGTGATGTATCGGCGAATTATGCGAGCAGTAAAGTGGCTTTTTGTAGCTGGCAGATGGATATCTTGTCAATGCCAATGGTTTTTAGGTGCCTGCTGAGATCTTTTGGCACTGTGCCCAGTGTGCCGGGGATGACTGGGACCACTTTCATTGGTTTTCGCCAGAGTCGCTGAAGTTCAATTCTCAGGTCTTCATATCTGGTGAGTTTCTCCAACTGTTTCTCCTCAATTCTGCTGTCACCTGGAATAGCAACGTCAATCCACACCTCTCTCTCAACAATTCTAATATCAGGGGTGTTATGCTCCAGTTTTCTGTCAGTCTGAAGCCTGAAGTCCCAAAGTAGTTTTGCCTGTTCATTTTCAACAACTTTTTCTGGCTTGTGATCCCACCAGTTCTTTGCCCCTGGCAGATGATACTTTTGGCACAAGTTCCAGTGGATCATTTGTGCTGCAGCACTATGTCTCTGCTTGTAATCAGTTTGTGCGATCTTCTTGCAGCAGCTGAGTATATGGTCGATTGTTTCATCCACTTCTTTGCAGAGTCAGCACTTTGGATCTTCTAATGATTTTTTCAGTTCTGGCTTTGATGGCATTTGTTCTTATTGCTTGTTCTTGTGCAGCAAGAATCAGTCCTCCTGTTTCCTTTTTCAATGTTCCATTCGTAAGCCAAGACCAGGTCTTTTCCATGTCCACTTTGCCTTTTTTTTACTTTCACTTTGAATAATAATTAAATAATATTTATTTATTATTTAATAATAAAAAATTGAATAATAAAGAATTATTATTATTATTAAATGAAAAACATATGCAGTTATTGCATACTAATCAGCCCATATTAACCAGCATATTGACAAGATTTAAGGCATTTCCAAAATCAAATATAATCATACAGTAACAATGTGAATGGTTGATATACATCAAATTCAATCCCGTTTTTGTGACACAGGCATGTGTTCCTCCCCAGAGGCCAGTAAAGGTGTGTTGTTACTAGCACATACAACCACCAGATTCCCTGCCAACAAAGCAAGGTTGTTTTAAAGCACACTTTATTCTATCTTCTAAAATTTCAAAGGAAATCTCCATGATGCTGAGCCAATTTTCTCTCAACAGGGCTTCAAAATCACATATGTGATGATAAAAAAAAAGACAAGTTGCAAGGAAGGTGAGAGCAATGATGAGACATTTACAAGCTTGGCAAGACTGGTTAGTGAAGGTCTTGTTTCACCCACCTGAACTGCATCCCAGAACAGAAGAGACACGGTTTGAGCAGGCAAAATTAAATGTCTCCATCATTATGCTGCCTATCTCTCTACCTTGTGAAGAACAAAACCCCAAGCACAACCCTATCCAATTTGCTTCCCCTTTTTTACAATATTCCATATGATGGATTAAATAAAGTTTTTTTGCAGTTTTTATTTTTCCAGCCCTCAAAAGGCGGCTGTAATGTGAACTCTGACAGTCTGATACCCTTTACTGACCCACCCACCACCCAAAATTTCAAAATAAAGAGATAAAAAAGAAATGTGCACATGGAATGAAAATACGCCAAGAACGGCTCACTCACTTCTGGAGCTGACAATGAAAACATAATAAACAAAAGCATGAATGTAGGGTTAAAATCTTTGCCCCACTGACATCTGACTAGTTATCATCCCAAAGAGCTTTATCAAGTGTGAAAGAGGACTTTGTTTTCTAAGTACAGGCAACGGAGGCATTGCTGCTGATGTAACTCTAGCAGGAAAAGCAGCTTCTCACAAAACCCCTGTGGTGGCAGTGGGATTCTGTTCTGCCTGGCTGCAGGAGCATTCCAACATTTGGTGATCTGATGTCCTGCGTCTTCCTGCAATACAAGCCAGTAATCCAGTAGGGCAGCCAAATAGGAAAGCAGAGGTTCTATACCTTTTACTGTTAATAGAACTGGGTGCTGAAAAAGCTAAACACAAGGCACATCTGTCTTTTCCACAGCTACCAGAAATGGAACAGCAGTCCTGCCATCTTCACCATCTGGTCTCTTTGCAGTTGAAAGGTTGCTTTACTACATATACTAAGGAAAACTAAAGAAATATTTTATCAAATATTCCAGCCCCCCCCCCCTTTTTTTAAAGAAAATTCAAGGCAGCTTATCCAGAATACCCTGGATCAGGGATGTGCACAAATTATTCGTGCGTTCAGAATCCGGACGAATACATCCGGATTCCGAGATTCATGGTCGGCCCAGGAATTGGATAATCCAGTATTCGTAGAAGCGCCAGTAAAACTGGAAGGCCTGTATTTACCTCCAAGGAAACCTGCTTGTGGTTCCATAGGGCCCTGGAAGAGGCCCAGAGTGCTGCCGGAGTGCTGCCAGAGCACTCCCTCCCACCTCCCCGGGGCCCACTTATCTGGGGTGGAGCTCCAGCAGCACTCGGGGCCTCTTCCAGGGCCTTCTGGAACCGCGAGCAGGTTTCCTGGGAGGTAAATACAGGCCCTGGGCAGTGGTGGTGGGGAGATGGAACTGTGAAGAAGGGAGCACAGATGGTGAGGGCAAGGAAGTAAGGTAAGTGGGGAGGGGGTGGGAAAGGAGGGATGGGGTGGAGGGTTTATTCATTCCGGGCACAGATATTCAATAGAATATCCATACCTGAATATGAATACCCCCACATTCGGGGTGGTGGTGGTGGTGGTAATTGGGCCAGAACTGAATTTTTCCACATTCTATTCAACTTGAATAGAATGTGGAAAAATGGCTCCGTGCACACCCCTACCCTGGATAACCTTGAACTATCATTCTTATGGCTACTGGCCCATATATTAAATCCTGTTGAAGACTTTTGGGGTAATCCCATTATCTTCAGATGCTGAAGTGGCAGGTACCTGCAGAAGGGCTTCTCTGTGGTAGTCCCAGGGCTGGAGACTGACCTTCTTTCTAGGCTGTGTGAAGAACCATCACTTTGTAACGTTTAGCAAAACATGCACCTCTTCACCCATGCCTCTTAGGGTAGAGGACGGACCATGAATGCAAAGAATAAATAATAGGAGATTCCTTGAGGACCATCGGGAGGACAAAAAGTTGGTCAATGATGGATTAGAAGTTTGGTTTAACACGTATTTTAGAAGTTCCAAAACTCTGCTCTTGGCTTTATCCAGGATCAAATTATTTTGCATACTGAAACTGAGCCAGGTTCTGCCCCACAGAAATTTATTCCTGGATTCCTCCAGCTTTCTTCATTTCAGTAATATAAAATTGCTTTTTTTTGGTTTTGTTTTGTTGGCTACCACCGTTAATAGAAAACACAATCCTTGGTATTCCGCTTAACTCCCCAGTGACCTGACATAGAGTGAGGGAACTAAAGTATCTGAAAAAATTCAGGAACCCAGCAACCTACTTAATCCTATTTAGATCCTTTACATTTATCCTCTTTTCCATTTTTGAAAAACAGGAGATGCACCTTCATTCCTGTAGAGGATATTTCACAGCCCCTGAATGTCTTGTTCCTTCTTTTCATCTCTTCTAAGGACATAATGCAGTATCAGATTCTTTCAGGGCTGGAATTTATGCAGTTCTTCACAGTGGAAGTTTCCTGCAACCATCATCATGTGGGCCAGGGGCCAGCTAGCAGCATTATCTGCTTTGCAATGGGCTCAGGCAGCCCTTGAAGCAGTGTTCTGAACTTAATCTACTGATATTGAATTTTAACACTTCATTAATTTTCTCTGCTAAAGGCTGATGATGGGACTCCAGATTTTAAGTTTGTTAATATTAATACAATTGATGATTACGACCATGATTATGTCAATTTGGTTGCATAGTTCATCAAATGTAATGGCTGCCATTTTGGCCCTTCTGGTTGTTTGTGTGTGCATGTGTTTAGTCTATTCTGTTGTCTTTTGGGTAATGCAACTCATAACTACTGGAACTACCAAAAGGAGTTGGATTTCAGTTACAGAACTCAATATTTTACCTTCAATTATTTCTTTGTTACACTGTCTATTCGGATGGCCAGATCTATTATTGCAACTTGTCATTTATAAATTACAGCAATGGCAGGCATATTATGATTTAACCGTCTATTTAAAGTTTATAATCCTATACATCACTGTTTGTGGGAAAAATTCCAGGCTTGTACAAACACCATCGTTTCTCCAGCTAGTGAGTTGTAATTTTTGCACAAGTTCTAGTGTAATATTGCTGCTTTTTATTATGGTGTTTCCTACATTCAGTCTGTGGAGTGTTACTGCACAAGCTAATGAGGTGGTCGGCAGCTTGATCTTTTTCTATAATCTACCCTTTGTGATTTTTACCATTTTTGCTTTTATAGGACCTGTTCTTGGATGTGTACTGTTGAGTGACTCACTGAGATGGTCCACCCATGGAGACTTCTGGAATCAATTCCTCAATCGTTTTGGGGATTTTCCAGTGCATGGCAATTCTGCTGAGGCTCTGGTCTCACTGAGGAAATGGGAGATGACCAGAGCCATCGACACAAATCATTCTCAGGTTTCCACAACTTCTGTATTCCATATAGCTACAAGGGGGGAGCAGAAGGAACAACAGCAGGTGGCCAAACACAGGTTAGGACATACTATCATGAAGCTGAATCCAGGTAAGATGGAGATGCTGTGTGTCACAGGGTCTCAGGTTCACAAAGCAGGGAGACATCCTGCTCTTCATGGAGTTGTATTGTCCTAGGAGGAACAGGAGTGCAATCTGGGAGTGCTCTTGGATTTATCACTGACACCAGAAGGTCTGGTGGAGACAACGGTCAGGAATTTTCACCCGGCTGCTAGGCCCTTTTTGGACAGAGACAGATTGACCACACTGATCCATGCTCGGACAACCTCCAGAGTAGACTATAGCAATGTGGTCTATGTTGGGCTACCCTTGAAAATTCAGAATCAGTAACTAACAGGAACACAACAGCAAGGCTTCTGTCAGCCCTAAAGGAACTTCATGGTTGGCAGCACACTACTGAGTCAAATATGATAAAGCCCTAAACAATTTGTGCACCAAATATATAAATAACTTCTTACATACTGACCTGGCCGTTAGTTAAAATCTGTGAGAGAAACTTGTGATAACATCATCTTTATCAATAAAAGATTCAAGGGGAAGTGAGAACGCCTTCTCTGTGATGACCTCCGGGCTGTAGAACAATCTCTTCTCTGAGGTGTGTTTATTCCCTTTACTATATGAATTTCCCACATATGCTGAAGACTCACCTCTTTAGCCTGGCATCTTTCTGAAGAAACTGTTTCTCCTCCCCTTTCAGCCATTATTTTTTGTTGTTTTAGTGAATTACTTTTAATTGTATTTTTATATTGGTTCATCGTTACCTACCCTGAGATCTCGGATATACGTGGAATACAAATACAAATAAATGAATGAATAAAATCATAGCAGTCATAGTAGTCAAGTAAAAGACTGGCACTGGCCCAAACTTTTTGTATCTGAAACAGGTTTAAGGAAGATGAGAGAGGCCACAGGTGAGTGGCAGAAGAATTTTCTTGAAACAAGAAGGGCGTAGTTTTCATTACTGGCATCTGCAGAAAAGCAGGTAATAACAGAGAACTTCTGTACCTTTGCTAAGTAAACTGTGTCCATGCAGTCACTGGACATGGAGCTCAGTGTGAGGACATTTTACTTCTGAAAAATCAATGCCACTTTTCACAAAGTTTTCTGTTTTGGAGTTAGGGGTTTAGGTCAAAATAAAAAAGCTTGTTGCAAAGGAGTGTTTTTATTTTAAGCAGCAGCAAATGAATATCAGCTCCTGTTGGCTGTTGTTTCTGACATGGCTTTCACATGTTGTAGCCTAAATCCATTTTTTAAAGTTACAGTCTTTGCTATAGCATTGATTTTTCTTTTTTAAAGGCCTGGTGGGGATTCTTTGAAGTCACTGTTCAGCCCAGTTTACCACAAAGAGCTTTGGCCTTAACCTAGCTCAGCATTTATCTACATGATGTGATAATCATAAAAACTGTCACATTGTTTTATCACACAGTTTTTACTTGACTGTTGTGACTGGCCTGGGTGGGATAAAAATGAAAGAAATTAATATTGATTCTGAGGAGGACACACATATGTAATTAGTCTAGCAAAGTATGTCTGGTTATACGAGGGGGTATTTAAAGCATTTATAAATCTCTTCTCAAGTCAAGACACATCAGAAGTAGGGGTATGATCGAAATACTGCATTTCCCACTATTAAATATTAACTCTCCCTATGACATTATTCTAAAATCAACCTCCATCCTATTCTTTATATTTAGTTTGCCCAAATACAGCTTGCCAAATTATACATCGGTCCATTGTATATGGTGAGAAGCACAATGATCAAAGTCATTTACCTCCAGTCTCTCTTCCTTTGATTAAAAGGCAACCTTTGAATACTACTGACTGAAAATCTAAGGCCCTTTCTGCCCGCACCTTACTTAATCTTGATTAGCTAGATCCACATTACCTAGATCTGGATTCGCTAAATTTGGATCAACCAAAGGCAGAGACATTGAGTGGGCTTTAGAACATCAAATGTGTGCTAAAGAGCGCTAGCACAGATACAGACCACATTTATCTGGTCTATCACTAAACTGGATTAGTGAGCAAACTTCTGATCTGGATCTGCTCCTGTGCAGATGATGTGTTCTTAGCAGCTCCTTGATTCAGATTAAGAAGTGAGTGCAGAAAGGGCCAGCAGCGGCACAAATCTACCTGCATCTCAAGCACAAGGAAAGAGGCAGGGATACAAAAAGGAAGAAAGCCATTTTTATCTTATGAAAAATTATTTTCATATCCTACCACACTCTCATTTTATTTTTTCCTATGGGACCAATGAAATGCAAAATTAAATCGTAGAATCCACCCTCAAAATAAACAGCTGTTACTATTAGAAGAGCAACAAGACTCCCCACTGCGAACAACAAGGCAACAAAGACACAAGGCAGTTAAAGATTTTTAAAATAATTTTATGGGGATCGGTCTTCAAAATGGATAATGTCCTCATAATCAAGCTAGGCAATTCCAAATTGTTGGGGCAGCAGGTAGGGCAAGAAGAGAAGGAATCACATGTAAAGTTAGTAAAATCTCAAATTATAATAGTTTTTGTTTTGCTTTGTTTTTACCTACAGGGATCATGAAGGTTCATACTTAATCCACATGTTTACAGATGTCCCACAGCTATTCCTGTGAAGACATTATTTGCGTTGGATGAAGTGAAAACCAAGTCAGATACTGTCTTGGCAACCTAAGGACTGTTTGCATGAACACAACATCCAGCCGGCTGGAATTCTCTGGGATTATTAGCAGGCCCTGTGAGGCAAATGTTCTTTAAGATACTTCTTCAAGAAGACTTAACAGGCAAGTGCATAACATTAACTGTGGTTGGTCAGAACCTGTACAGCTGGGAAAGTTTACTCAGCTGAGCAAATATTTCTGCACCCTGTTTGTGTAGCTCTCAGCTTTTATGCTTCTGCAAGTTGGTATTTAGTTTAAACTGTAACTATGTCTTCATATACAGTGAGATCTTAGTAGATAGGACATTGCTGGGGCAATCGAGTGATGGGCTGGAAAAAAAAGAAACATGTGCACTTTGCACCATTTGCCAGAACTACAGTAGTTGTTGTTTTAAATACATAAACATAGATAAACCTACACAGATTTCTTTCTTTTTTCATATAAAATCTTGATACTGCCCTATTTCTGACATAGCATTTGTAAATCAGAATGTTTAATTAGCTCAGACTTGCTTTAAAAAGAGGAGGTTCCAGTAATATAAAGCATACCACATCTGAGCTTCAAGAATTCTGTGGTTAACAAGTAGGAATTAAAGAGATCCCTGCTTCTCTTTTGATCAGTTTGATACGTGATCTACCCTGGTTCTATGAAACATGGCTATTTCGTCCTCAGGTTCTAAATGTACAATAACATATGCTTGCCATCATAATCTTTGCACATGTGATATCCATACCTGAAAGTACTTGAGACATTGATGAAAGCTATTTTAGAGCTCTAGCTCAAGGTAAGAATGCTGTACTGTAGGAGTTCTCTGAGCTCGAACTTATTTCTGCTGCTGTTTCCGTACCAGGCTAGATAGCATCTTCAGAGAGAAAAAAATGTTTGCACTTACGCTATCTAACCTGGTGGCAAAACATCCACAGTACAACAACTACCTTGGAGAACTCTGAAGATGCAACACAAATAAAAGCATTTTATTTTACCTTTTGTTGTTCTCGGGAGTCTCATATTGTTGGTAGCAGGTCTTACCATTTCCCACCAAGACATGATCTTAGAAAGCATTCATTTTAAGCCTTGTAAGACTGTCGCAGGTCAGCGTCAAAATTAAATCCACTATTTTCAGTAGGACAGGAAACAACTCAGGCTGTATGCAGAGGTCAGTTATTTAGGCTTCTATATTTAGATATTGTGGAATAAAGCATGGATATTCCAGAATATCCATGCTTTATTCCACAATATCCAAATAGAGTGGAATAAGTAATTGTTGTCTGGAAATTATAGAAGTTTTGAACATTTCAAGTTCAATGAACATTTTGAATGTTTCTAAACAGCCCTGCATTGTCAGCAAGAATTACGCTGTTTGTGCAGGATAGCATGCCTTTGGGCTCTGAGGAGGGGAGAGAAACCCTTACCTGTGCACATCAGCATTCCCTTGTGTTCCGCCAGCCTTCCAGAGCCTGTGAAAGTAGTACATAGCTCCAGCAGGTGCATCTCTCTTTAATGACTTCCAACATCATACCTAGCAGAGTTTTATACCACTTCAGCAGGCTTGTTCAAGAAATCTGGAGGGACATAGGTAAGCTCAGGTAAGGGCTCCTTCTCCTTTCCCTTCCTAACTAAAAATATGTTAGTGCAACAAGCAACAAAGTCCTTGCTGTCAACACGGAACTATTTTAAAACATCCAAAATCTCTTTTGGAAAACTTTGACAAAATTGTTTCCCTTAATACACATGTGCTGGTTTTGTTACATAACGTGTAAACCAGAAACGCTAGAGTAAGCATAGAACCTGCATCTACTTTCCTAACCTAACTCTCTTGATTGTAAGAGAGTCCTAACCATCGTGGCCTGTGATCATGGATGGCAGATTATGTCCAACAGCACCGCACCATTCCATGCAGTTAACCTTAAAAAAATTCACAGTTCTCAAATAGTTCACATTTACCTCTTGCTTATGCTTTGTTCTAAGCTACTGCACCTTTAAGGGCTATATTCACTCACAATCCTTCAAAGCTATTTAGATAATCAGGGACACAAAACCAGAAATAAATGAATCTACTGATTAGATTCATTTGATTGAATCTATTAGATCAAAGCAAAATGAATTACCTTCTCCCCTGCAAAATATGTAAAATCCTACTACTAATAAAAACCCGAAGACCATTATTCGAGAATATACAAACCTTTATGAGCAGAGAATTCCAGGGTTTGAGTGCCAATACTGAAAAGACCAACTCCCATGTTATCACCCACGAAAAGAGCACGAAAGAAATACATCCTCCAGATACTATTGGGTTTTGGTTGATTACAGTCCCCTTCTTTCACTACCTTTTAAAAAGGTTAACAAACAGCAGCTTAAATTTTGCAGAACTGAACTGACAGCACAAAGTGTAATGGACGTGTAACGAGGACGTGTGATCCACACCACTGGGGAACCCAACATCTTGGCTACAGCATTTAGTGCCAAGCCAGTTGCAATTTCTGCATAGGTTTTGGTGTGCATGTGCGTGTGGTGCTACAAAAATGCTTGTGTTTTGCTCCAGAAACCACACCTGGAATACCAAAAGTTAGCAGGGCAGCTAGTTTGGTTGCTGTGCTGAAAATTATTTTTGAGAGATACAGATACAGGACTGTTCAATAATGCAAAGCCACATATATTTCAGGCTTCTGGATCTGGGATTGCCAATGAAGACTCAACAAAGGTTTCTGTGGCATATGTAAATACTGTATTCTGATCCACTACCACCAGCCTGTTCAGGAAAAAGCAACATCCAGATGTGACATCACTTTCTGTGATTTCCAGTATATTCTAGATGTGCTTGAAACCCACCATTGTTTTAAAACTTATTTTAACAGCATGGCTCACAAAAAAGTGCCTTAGTTCTTGACAGTCAAATGTACAGTTTTCATAACTGCTTCACTCTCAACAAACAAATAACTGCAGGGGAAAGCACAAAAGTTATTTTTAGCTGCCTCTTCTCTAGAGCTGGTGCCAGTATATTCAAAGAATGGACATACTGACTGCATCTCAGGAATCACACTGAACAGAACACAGACTGTTCCTGAAGGGAATAAAATATTTTCAGGCTGTAAAAATATCCTTTCATAGGACATGTCTGCTCATGTTTCTATGTTTTGCGTGTTTTTTTTTAAACATAAAGAACCTCTCACATGCACATTTCCCAGCACGGAGCTCTCGACACTAAGGCTTCTAAGGCTTCAGTTCAGGATTTTTCTCAAAACAAGATATCACAAAATTAGATAACTATCAGACCATTACAGGTTCACTCAGAAAGACAAGTCCAGTTGAATTCAGTGGACCTTACTCCACACTAAGCAACTGTACATGGGCTGTGACTGCACTGTTTAAGCCTCCCTTCAGTACTGAGGGGAATTCCCACTACCACAGGTGGCTGATTTTTGCATGATTAAAAAACACAGACCTGGAGTTTCCTTGTAATTCTTAACTCTTCACTCTAATCAGTTTTCATTTTCACTCTTATCACTTTTCATTTTGGGCAAAAGACCACCACAACAAAGAAAAAGATGGGTATTTCAGCTATCGGAAATCTGAAATATAATAATTCACAACCAGACTGCCTTTTAAAACACCACAGAGCTTGTTTCTACAGGATGAATTTGTGGTAGGCCTCCTCAAACAATCGTTTATTCAGCAGAGCCACTTTCTTTGCAACTTCAGTTCTTAAAAATGACACAGTGTTAATGTTAAGGAAAAATAGTAGGACCAGGCCAAAAATTACTTAGCTAGATATGTACCTATCCCATGCTGAAGACACCATTGCTGAGAAGCAAGAAGCACATTGTACCTGGGAAAAACCACAATCCAAAGATATTTGAGGCCTGGGTATATTAAAAACAACCAAAAGATTGTTACCTTAGGTGAGACGGAATTTTTAGAGTTCCTTGTTTTAAAAAATACAAACAAAACCGCCACCATATGAAACAGATTTGTTTCGCTACATAAGATGTTTGTATTTGGTTCTTTCCCCCTGAGAGTCCACCTCTAGCAACCTGAGCAACAGCAGTAAAGGACAGAAAAGGGCCTGGTGTTTGGAATAAAAGTCATCCAACAATAATGCATTGCACATTTTCAAAGTTTTAATAGACACAAAAAAGTGAGTCCATTTTAACTTAAGACTACACTGATTCAATTCTATTGCATGTCCCTTCTCAAGAGTGTACATAACTGGAGTAAACAGTTTTGCTGTGTTAAAATTTGACATGAGTGTGATACAGATCTTGTTAGGTAAAAGCAGCAGCAACATGATGAGAGATGGAGGGGGTTGAAGAGGAAGAGGGGAATGACCAAGAGTTACTAACATTTTTGTAAGTAATAAATACATTCCAGGATGTAATATTCCATGATTCCCCTATTTGTTGAAATATTACTCTCTTGTGTTAAGTAGCTTTATGACTTTTGGTCAGCCTAGACTCTGGAGGGTTTCCTAAATGGTCCAAGTGCCTGTTAGATTTCAGAGAAGATGAGCAGGGCCAATCTGAAAACTTATCCTGCCGCCATGAACACTGAAACCTTAAGATTCTCCAGGGAAGCGTGTCAGGATGTTTACAGACTTCATGAAACTCGAGGACAGCTGTACTCTTCTGTTACCTTGAATAAAGTGAAAGAGGGAAACGTTACTGAGAGCAGTACTGTGCAGTCAAATACAGATTACAAGACACAGAGAAAGGCAGACATCAACCCAAGTGCACCATGAAACTTTGCAATCTAAATCTATCACAGCAAAATGGGGTTTTATTCAATCAGATTCAGTTGAGCTCCTCAGTTTAAAGGATTACAGTAAGAAGTCACCATGCACCCCTCAGTACAGAATATATGCCTTATACAAGTTGACAGGGATGATGTTGGAAACATTTAAATGTACTGTGTTTCTGGAACACAAAACTCCACATTTTATGTATTTATAGCATTTCTGTAGAGCTTCTTTTATTCAGAAGAGGTCTACAGCATAACTTAAAAGCAATTCAACATAATATTGAACAGTATACCCTCAATGCCACCTGCAACTAAGTGGGACATCATATGGTGAGATGCACAACACTAAATCCTGGTTTAACAAGCTTTATGAAACAGAGCATCTTCATCGTCAGCAGAATGATTCAGAATCAACTGCTGGACCTGCCTTAAAAGGAGGCAATGCAAAGTTACGTCTGGAATGTTGCCAATAGGAAAGTGTGGTGGTTCAGGTAGTTTTGGCTCCTCAGTTATGCACTGCATCAGGAAGGAGAGAAAAAGTCTGGGAACCCTCCATCTACTGTCCATTACACCATGCCACTTACTCTCCAGCCCAAAAGTTTGAAGCTGGTTTGGTTCTCCAAACTACCTCAAGCTGGTTTGGAGCAGGGTTCCAATACTGACTGCTTTTGGCGCCACTGCACAAACATGTCCCTGTAGTCACACGGGGAGTCAAATTCAGCTTGAGGGACCCATTACCTTTGGACAGATGAACAGGAAGATGATCTGGGAGAGATGCTATAATGCTAGCTCTTATCTTTCATGTTTCATAGAGTAAATTTATTTCAGTTTCTCTACGTCTTAGGTTGTCATGACATTCAGACCAAGAATCACAATCCACCTCAAAACTTTATCCAATTTTTTAAAAAACAGTTGTCTTCGTAATCTCAAGTTTGTTATGATCCCCCACCCACCTACCTCTCTGTGGCCCAGGAGTGGTACACCAGATGCTGCGAGTCTCCAACTTCCTTCTTCTGGCTACCATATGCAATGGTCAAAAGTGGCGGGAAGTGGAGTCTAGCACCAAGTGGAGGGCTGCAGACTTATTAAGAACTGATTATGATTCCTGCCGTGTGACAGGAGCCATCTCAGCATCTCCTAATGCATCCATCCTCTCCAATTCCTTCCCTTCATACATCCACTGGCAGATCAGCACACATTTACTAATTCTGAACATTCATTTCTACTGGGGTTCAGCAATTTTGATTGCAACTCACCTGAGTTCTGGGAAGAATGTTTACAGCAACTAAAGCTGAAAGAAGTTGGGGTCACATAAATATCTGGATAGCACCAAATCTGGATAGATTTAATGTGCTGTTTTACTCAACAGTGTGTTGGCACTTTCTTTCAGACTTATAAGCTACAATTAAGGCTACAACCCTACAGTCTAAAAAAAGTTACATGACGGAATGTGAACCACTGAACAATTATATTTCATACCATCATGCCAAAGAACAACATGTTTGAAAAATACAGAAAGAATGCCAACAGGATCCATCTCCTTCCAGCAAGGAATTTAATGATATAGGAAAGCAGATTTCCTGTTTCAAAAAAAGCAAATAGTATCCTTATGTTCATTATGCAGAAAACAATCTTCACAAGAATAAAGGCAGGTATAGCTGGCAACTGGGGAAAACCATCACAACAGCATTTCTCTCAATAGTGGAAGCAGTTTATAGTTCTTGTTTTATAAACGGAATGTAATTTGTTAAAATACTAAAGAGTTCCTGTTTTTTTCCACTGAGAACAGCCTTAAGGAGGAGTGGGACGAGTTCAAAAAGTAAAACAAAAAGCTCTTTAAAATGCTTCCAAAAGATGTCTAAGTTTGGTTACTTCATGGGGAACAGAAGGTCTCCCAGTCATGACGAAAACTAGCTCAGACCTTTTTTGCCTTCCTAAAATATGCTGCTCAGCTGTGGTTCTCTAAATACAACATTCCATGCCAGTCCTAGGAATTTAAGTACATCTGCTTTAACACAACACAGAGTGATATGTTAAGTCTCTCACAGAGGATTCCAATCTCCCTCTACTACTGCTGAAGAAATTTGGAGTAGATGAAAGTTGGTGAACCTCTGACCTGGAGCTTCTACTGACCCTGGGAACTCCATGTACACCTATCGGGTGTAAACCCTTGGATTATTTTCTAATGCCATCAAAGGAGTTGTGACATGGTAGCCTCCAGATGTTTTTATATTTGGAACTCTCAGCAGCCCAATGATCACAGCCAATGACGAAGAACATCCGAGCTCAACATTATTTTGAAGTTATCACATTACTATGGCATGCTGACACAAATCATGCACAGGGAACCTGTGGGATCTTCCAAATGTTAATAGATTAGATTCCTTATGTCAGATCTGAAAGATAACTGACAAGCAATGGCCATTCGAATATGCATTACCAGAAGGAGTTATAGATGGATCCCTCCACTCCTACCAATGAAAATGCACGCCACATCAGCAGACAGCCAGGAAATTAAAAATAACTCTCAAGTGAAGTGCGAGAGGGGCCCCATGGACTGCAGAATAGCCTTCCCAGTCTTGACCCACCTGGCATCAGCATGATGGTTCTCTAAGTGCCAGGTAAAGATCTTTTATTCACTCAGGCTTTTAAAGGAGATGCGGTTGGCGCTGTTACTGTTCAATATATGCATTTTAGTTAAGCTTAGGTAGGGGATGTGCCCATGGAATTAGGGAAATGAGGAACCTTGCCCTATCTTGCATACAAGGCAAACATACAAGGTTAGCAATACACAAATACATAATTAATCCACAAATGGAAGACAGAAGATAGTAGGCCACTCTCCTGGGAGAAAATAAAGCAGACTGCTCACTTAAGAGCCTAATCAGTGCCTAAGACAGGAAAAGGTTTATTACTATCTCTCCTGCTCTCATAGTCATGTATTTTTGGATACAACAGCCACTAATATTTAATTTCACCTCTTTTTTAGTGGTGCTTTCTCAAACAAAGTAGATGCTAATTGATTAAATTTCCCCTGGGTTTAAGGGAACTCCAAGATTTCCAAATCATTGTGTGTTTAATAAACCAGTTTTTTTTTCTATTTTGATGCTCTGATTCATTAAAGAGCTCCCCAAAAACAAATGTCTCTTTCATTATTCCAATGAGATGGACAGAGTCCAAATATTACAGTTTGAAAACAACCAAAAGCTTAGGACTATTGTGTTTGACAACAAAAGAACGATTTTGGGTGGTCATACAATAAACCCAGAGGCTGTGAGATATAGAAAAGATAACACACACTACTAAAGCACACTTTGAGGACAAGCCCCCAAATTCCATCATTCATTTCAATTCTTAATACAATGCAGGAAACAAATTATGTTGGTAAATTAAAGGCCAACTAGCATTTCGAAGTTGTTTAATAACAGCAACAAAAAGAAACTGAAGCACAAAATTTAAATCATAACCAAGATTTAGGAATCAAGAAAGTACCTTCAAACCATGTGATTATTTCAAAATGGTGTTGTTCTAGTTGAGAAATTATTTTATTCAATCATATGTGTTCCAAATATTTGCATTTCCTTGGTATTATGCCTAGTAATGACTAGAATGGAATTTGTCACTTCGATAGCCCCCAAGAAATCCAGCCCCCAAGCTTTTGCCTCTCCTCACTACTTAGGTTTTATGATCACATTTTAAGGACATAAATGGTTTTTAAATGCTTATTATTTTAAACGCAAGAAGTATTAATAAAAGAGACTCCTGGATGCATTGTAGATCAGACTCTCTGGGTCCTCCAAAATATGCCATCATGCTTCTACTTCAAACAGGAAAGCCATAAGAATAATAATCACTCCCTTGTTCTGGAATTTCTTTCTCAACTCCCTGAAGCATGCCAATCTGGTGTTAGAGACACATTTTTAGAATATATTTAGCCAGCAAGGTTGGCATTGGGAACAGCAGCAATGAAAAGAACTGAACATAAAGATCAGAATTGTTAATGTCATAGTTTTTAGTGCTGTGTTATACGGATATGAAAGCTGGACAATGATAAAGCAAGAGAGGAAATGCGGATTCTCTTGAACTTCGGTGCTGGAGAAGACTTGTCAGGGTAGAATGGGTAACCCAGAAACACCAATCAATGGATTCTGGACCAAATGAGATCTCAGTATTCATCTGAAGCACAAATGATAAAGTTGAGCACATAATGAGAAGACCAAACTCCCTGAAAAACATAGTGATACCTGGTAAAATAGAAGGGAGAGAAAGAGATTGGCCAGCTAGTAGATGGACAGATGAAATTATGACAATGATGAAAGCTTTCCTGTCAGATCTAAAAAAGATGACAGAAGACATGTCAGTCTGGACAAAGTCAACCCATATAGTCACTAAATATGGCTACAACTAAATAGCATCATACAAGCAACCATGCAGCCTCCAGTCCATGTTGACACAGCAAAACCTATCTGCAACAGTGGCTAACTAACCAGCAAAAGATCTGAAAAAAGCAGCACTCCCTAGTCCCTTCTAAAATACACAATTGCAAATACAGGTGGAGCAACTCCTATAAACTTTGGCTAATACTTTCCCCAAAGCTTTCTGGCAGCCACAGTCCCAAGCTCCTCCCTGTGTGCTTGACCTTGCAACACTATGCCCCTTCGTCACTTGCCTGATTTGTAAGAATCTTGATAGCGAGTGATCCGTCAGGGGTAGAGCTGCACAAAGAGAAAAGATCCTAGGAAAGCAGCTGCAAGAAAGCTTCAGGATTATAACGGACTGAGGGATGAGTTCCCAACTCACAAGTAGAACGTGACTTGTTCTACCTACGTTCCCTTAGAGGGATCTCTACTTCCAATAAAAGAACTAATGAAAACAATTCCTGAAATTCTTCCTTGCAAGACATCCAGAAGCACAGAAACATTTTCCCCACTAGTAGCTCCTGGATATCTGAGATAACCAAAAGACCTAATCACCCAATTCTTTTTAACCACATGAGGATCCTCTATCTTTGTAGTCAGCTATTCAGATGCTCAACTATGAATGCAGGGCAATCTTTTGCCAACCCTTATCTGTCCAGTTCGCACTCATGAAAAACAGAGCTAGCTCTGTAAAGTTTGCCAGCATAGTTGTTATAAAGGTAAACGACAAACACTTGGTTTTAAAACAATATCACAACAGTAATTACTACTACCTTCTGCATTTACAATTCCTGTTTAATGTTAAGAGCCATTATTCTTCTAGCATACATTGAGAAATCTAAACAAACGTACATCTGTTTATAGTATGCCCCCTCACATTTGAAAATCAGAAACATGGTCACTTAATGTGTCATTAAGTGTCCTGGGAGAAATTATCAATAAATTAGGAGGCCTTGTTAAATAGGAAATAATGGAGTTCAAAGATAATGAAGACACTGCGGCAGGCAGCTCTCAGCTTTAAAGTGGCTGTCAAAATGTGAACCCACAAGCAAAGAAAACTCAAAACTGCTGAAAGCTGCCAGATTTCCCCAAACTGTAGTGAGAGGGAAAGGAAAGTGAAAGGCACAGTCTGAGCAGAGTTCCTTCTCCCTCTTTGTCTTGACATAGAAGGTAGGATGCAGGCAGAAATAAAAGGTGAACCTGAAGCAAAAGCACTCTCTACATGAGGAAGCTGATTTGATATCCTGTAGTGGGGACTAAGCCTAGCCTCCCTCTCCCTCCTTTCACCATCTTGTGAAGTTGTTTCAATGGAGATTATAAGCTACGACCGCTTGAAAGAGTCCACACAGCTAATTAGAAAGAAGTGGATAAATTCATGGAGGATAGGCTACTAGAACAGATGCCTATGTACCATCTTCAGGTCGGGCAGGCAGGATGCCTCTAAAGGCCATTTGCAGGGACTTGGGAGCAGGTGAAGGTTTTGTCTTTGTCTTCTGCCAGAGAGGCCCAGAAGCCATTGGAGGGCCACTGCATGGGCCAAGATGATGGACTAGAAGGGCTGTGGCCTAATCTAGCAGGCTCTTTGTGTGCTCTGTTTTGTTTGGGTGGGGTACCTGTTTGGGCACACATATCTGTACTTATGGACAATTGCCTGACTGCAAGTTAGTTACTACCTCAGATTTAAGGTTTTATGCTTGATATACAAGGCTGTAAAAAACTTGAGACCCGTTTGCCTTAAATAATGTCCCTGTTAAAGCCCTGGAAGAGCCCTGAGATCATCTGGAGAGGCCTTATTGCAGACTCTATGTTGTTCAGAATGCTATCCTATGATGTTATGCACTTGGGGCTTCTCAGTAGCCCCTTCCCTTCAGAATGTCCTCTCTTCTGCTGTTTGTGAGGCTCACAGATGCTGATTAAAGGCCTATACTTTTAACAATGTGGTCTCTGAATGTTTGCTTCTTCCCAGGCCCACCCAGTTCTTAATGTTTTTAATTCTTGTTTTTACAGTATGTGCTCCCCCCTTGCTTTGAATGCTTCCTATAAACCACATCAAGTGAAAAGTGATATTTAAACAAAGCAAAGCAAAATAAAATAAAATAAAAATCTACTTTCAGTTTACTTCTAGAGTGAGAGAACGTTTAAACAAAGACACAAGCAGTTTTCCTTTCCTGTTATTTAATCTAGACAACCCACATTTTGTTAGATTAACAGTTCTTAACCTAGGATATGGGGATCGACCAAAGGTCTGCAAAGGCTTCACAGTGAACCTGTGGCAGGCCAGCAACAGTGTTAGAAGAAAGAAAACAAGAGTTGGCTTTTCACCCATTTAAGGGGACTCAAAGCAGCTGACAAAGCCTTCTATTCTTCTCCTCAGAACAGACACCCCTGTGAGGTAGGTGGGGCTGTGAGAGCTCAGAAGAGGGCTGTGACTCACCCAAGGTCACCCAAATGGGTTCATGGAGGAGTGTGGAATCGAACCCAGTATTCCCAGATAAGAACCCGACTCCCTAACAACTAGACCAAACTGGTGCGGGGTGAGTGGAGGATGCAAGATGGAAGGGCAAGGGTCTGGGGCAATAAATGTTATGTAAAGGGTGTCAACGGTGAAGAAAAAGTTAAGAACTGCTGGATTAAGATAATGCAGGAAAAAACACAGCTAGCCGCTTTGCTGAAGTGTTCTCTTACCTGGCACTTGAAGGTAGATTAAAACTCAGGTGTAGCTGTGCCGCACACCTTCACTTTCAGGTTCTCTTGGCAGTGGCATGAAACTGTGTGAGACTGAAGGTACATCCAGACTTGTTAATACAGCGCAGCAGAAGGCGCAGCCATGTTGGAGGCGTCACACACGATGATTGCTGGATCATAGTGGTGACGCATTATACCAAAGTTACTGTGAATTTACTTAATGCTGATATATCAGCGCCCCCTGTGCAGTATTAACAAAATGTAAATCTTCCCGCCAATCCAGACAGGAAGGTGAGAACAGCTAATGAGAGCTGCGAGGGCAGCTCAACTCCAACTGGCTGCCCCATCCCACTTGACGTGCGTGCCAATGCAAACTCTTGCAGCTTCCAATGAGTAAGCTTAAGGGATGCTCCTCTTATCCAAACGGGACATCACTTCACAGCAGGTAAACTGAGTTTTCCTACAACTCTGGATTTTATTCCGCTAGTCTGGAGGGGGGCTGAGTGTGGGATTCCCAAACCAGATCCTCCTCTCCAAAATTGTCAGATTCTGTGCTATTTTAATTTGAAATATTCCAAGATTAAGTCTACTTACTCCCAAACTCACTACCTTGCAAATTGTTTCATCCTCAGACAGGTTTACAGGATCAACAGATAATCTTATCCGCAAACCCTGCTAGTTTTCATCCTTGAATGAACTCCAGCATGATTATCTGTATATACCATCCAATAAAACTAACACGATATACAGTGGTACCTTGACATACGAGTTTAATTCGTTCCGTAACCTTGCTCTTATGTCAAATCACTCGTATCTCAAAACAATTTTCCCATTAATCCATTCCAGCTCCCAAAACACCACCTCAGTTGCTTTTGTTATGTACTGTACTGTATTTACATACTCATATCTCAAATCTTGCTCTCATCTCAAAGCAAAATATCACTCGCTCGGCGGCTTGTATCTCAAAACACTTGTATGTCAGGGCACTTGTATGTCGAGGTACCACTGTATTATAATTCAGTCCCATTCATCTCACTTGCTTTTCATCTGCTACCTTTGGGACTAAACTAGACCAGCAACTGCTCAGGACATTACAAGCCCCCAGCTGTGAAAATTCTTAACAGCACAGGTCTATTCATGGTGGTTTAGAAGCAGGCCCCACTAAGCTCAGCTATATTGGCTTCCATTTACATTCAGTACTGCAATCCTAGCATCCTTCAGTAGGCAAAGTAAGGGGCTCAGTATACATGCATTCAATCTCTGCAGCAATATTGGTTCTGCTGCAGAGCACAGGATGAAAGCAAAACAGAAAACACTGTAATGATAGGCCGTGCAATTTTGCACTACTTGCAACCATTTTATTCTCATTGAGCTCTGCATCCAAGACTGCAAGCAGGAAGCTCTCCTATAAATTCTATTTATTCATCCACCTGCTAAAATGCTAATTGGCTTTTTTTGCAAAAAGGGCCTTGCATTCTTATTAGCTTCTGACTGAGGCCCATTACCATTTGAGGCTGCTTAACAGCAGGGCTCCTCATGTATCACAGTACAGCTGGTCAACACAGATTATCCCTTTCTAGGTCAGTCAACTGCTCTTATTATCCTGCTTTTCAAGAAGCATTTTTCTTTCCAAACTATCACATGGCCCATTTTAAATTGACTGTATCCCATCACAACTCTAGGCCTCGCTACAGGATGCAAAAGAACAAAAAAAGGATCACATTTGCACTTTTTATTTCAGTACTATAATACTGCTTAAAGCTAGGGAAATCCCTAACAGTCCAAAATAGCTGGTCAGAGGTTAAAAGGAGAAGCCTTACAACTTTTGTCCATGATTCTCCAGAGCTTCCTAAGACATTTATTGTCATGCCACCATTCCTATCGAGCAGGCATCTTTTACCTCATCTAGTCTGTCTTCTGTTGCCCTGGAAACAATTTTCACTAGAAGCATTTTTCAATAAAGTTGACACATTTGACCTAACAAAAGAGTCTACCTGCAAATGTTTTACACCAAGCCAAGGAAAACACTGATAGGACAAACGCTGTGCAAGTAAACACTTAGTTTGGAGACATTTAGGTGTCTTCCATACACCAAGTTACATTTTAGAGAAGCACATTTCATATCAGTACATTTGAATTTCCTGTGTTCTGTACTGTGAATACAAATGCTATTTTAGAAAAAGGCTTGTTCCAAATTTCAAACAAAAACCAAGTCCTGTCCTCTTCTCAGTGTTTTAGGGTTTCAACAAGACAGGTCCTTCAAGGCTTCACGGAGCTATTTTCTCTTGCTCACTAGTTGATGATTGGAGGTTTCCTCCCCTTTCAGTAGCCATTATTGCTGCTGAAAGTGAAGAAAAAAAGATCTTCAGCTCAAACAGCTGATTGTCAGTTTTTTCTTCCCTTTCATCAGCCTATTGAAATGGGCATGAAAAAGCACCGAACAGTCTGTAGACGCTATACGTTTCAGATAATGTTCTTACCTGAAATCAATAATTCAGATGGATAAATACAAAAACACCAGAATTTCAATATTAATTTCAATTAAACTGGATCTTTGATCAGAGAAAACTACTGCTTAATATTCCTTTGGAATCCTCCTAAGCTGGTTGCTTGGTCTTTATACTGCCATTACGTGTTTTTTTCTTACATATGACCATGACCGAGCAACAGATGGTCATGGGTTCAATCCTGGCAGTTTCCAGGGAAAAAATATGACAAATTTAATTCCATATCCTTGCCAAGGACACTGCATGCGAGCATCCAGATTATGGAATGGTCTTCTCCCTGAAGTGTGCCAGGTACCTGCTTTTCATACGACCAAAAAAAATCAGTGAATATGTACCTATTTACCCTGATTTTTGGCTGAGGAAACAGCTACCCTTCCCCGCTTTCAGGTACGGTTGTTTTCAGTGTGTTCATTGTGGCACTGAGACTGTCAAGCATTGGATGAAATAAAATGCAAATAAATAGTCTGCCAACTCTCAGTTTTAAGGATTATTAGACTTTCTTTTTCCTTCACTTGATATTAATATTTCTCATGTTTTAAAGTAAAATAACAACAAAGCAAGAGCAAAGGACACCTGAAGGAAAATATTCAGTTGTCTCTCTCTTCATTCCCTAAATTGGAGAAGAAAATAGAGGAATGCCCTCTGGACAAATCTGAGGCTGTAAGGGCAGAAATAAAATCCCCAATACTGCCTTAACCGCTCCTGAAGTCCGGGAATGCGAATCTTTTCCTTATACCTGGTAAAATAACTTTTAAGGCAACTCTTTTTGTTTGTTTTTTATTCACACTGAAAGAGAAGCAACATAAGCAAAGAAGAAGGAAATCAGCCAATCACAGTGTATGGAACAGCTGCCACAGGTGACTGACAAATCAGGGCCAAAGACAGCAGCCAACAAATGGTGAGCACTTATTATTAGGGAGGCACTGCTAGACTTTGAGCCAAAGGAAGAATAACATCTGGAAACATTATGTGAGCTGTCTAAATGCCAGGTTTGTTTAAAAACAACTACACATGTGTTTTCTAAAAGGGCAACTGAAAAAAGCTCTAAGTGTGCAAGCCATTTCTGCATGCAGTTGAAATTTGAGGCAATATGGTAGTTTATTACTTAGAGGTCCAAAATGTAATCATGAATTTAGTCAAATATGTCAGTGTTGAGAACAAGCTTAAAAACAGTTGCCCTCCAAAATTATGACTATTCTATAAAGTGGCCTTTCTAAGCTGATACTTTTTAGAAGGCGCTGGACTCCAATTTCTACCAGTCTCAGTGGTCCACCAATGATCAGGAATGTTAAGAGCTTAGTTCAAAGCATGTAGAAGTAAGCAGACTGGGAAAGGTTTACAGAAAGCTCCTGAGTCCTCTTAACACCTGTGAAAAACAGTGGCTGACAAGCTGAACTAGCAGAGCCCTACCTGTTGCTCAGCAACTGGTTCGTCATACCTAAGCTTGTACATTAAGTAGAAAGGAAGCACCGAAAGCCAAATGACTAAGAAGCTATAACTACAGCTTGGAAATAGAAATCCAGTTATCACAGGTAAATTTGGCTACCAAGAATAAAACAAGCATGCACAATCTTCAGTTATTACAGTAAAGCTCCTACCATTTCCCATAAGTAGGTACATGTGGACAAAAATGCAATGAATTGCTTGCTATGAGTTAAAAAGAACTATTTTTTAAATATTCTTTTTCTTTAACAACCTAAAAAACAAAACACAATAAGCCACTGACATCAAAGAATGTCTCTCCATCTTCTTATTTTTTGGGTGACTTCCTTGTTTTTCAAACATCTTCTCTTCCATTTTCTTCTTCGTCTGCACTCTATATACCTCTATTTTTCAGCCGACCCCATAATCATCACAGAACCAATCTTAATTAATCAACTTCTTCATCAACGGTTATTACAAAGATGTCAGTCTTTTATCCTCCCCATTACTGTTACATTATCATTTACTAAACTATGATCAAAACTTTTACACAAGAAAATACTTCTATATTTCTGTTATTAAACTCATATCATCACTACATTTCTACAAAAGCCAGAATCTAACCCTAAATTCACTAATTACCTTAACATTTTATTACCAATCTTTCCCTCTTACCATTTACTTCAGTTATACTAAAATTTTATCTTTAATATTCAATTCTTATGCTTTCCTAAACTGTAAAATTTTCTAGAATATAATCTAGAACTATATTTTGAAGATACAAACTTACATCCCCCATGGGCTTGTGCCAGACCAAAGTTCAGCGTTAAAGGACTGTTAGGTGCTTTACCTTGCAAATGCAGCCTCTGTACGGCAATGAAGGAAAAGTAAGGGGCAATTTCTATGGTGACAGAAATTGAATCAAGGATGCACTTGTTCACCACCACACGCCCTCTACTGCTACTCCTCGTATCTCAAGTAATGCAAGCAGGAGCAGCCAAGGAAAGTACGATGTGGCCCCGCCCACTCCCAGCTGCATTGTCACCTGAGAACCAGGAAGTACTGGTGGACAACATATGCTGAAGAGCACATATGCTTTCCAGTTTGCCCCACCCAATCCCAACTGCTTTGCCAGCTGAGCCCTAGGGTATAGTGGTAGATGGCACATAGTGAAGAGTAGGCACACTCTCCAGTTTATCCCACCCAATCTCTGCTGCACTGCCAATTGACATCCAGTAAGAGTAGAAGGCACATGGTGGAGAACAGGTATGACCTGCAGCTTACCACACCTAGCTATATGGCCAGCTGGGGACCAGAAAGCAGCACTGGAAGGCATGCAATGAAAGAACATTCTCTATCTAACTTCCATTACACTCATCTGCCTCTCAGCATTCCCTTGTTGCTGTAGAGAAGATGGACTGTATAGAACACCTAAAAATCCATTTCATCTTTATGTGATCTGCTAATGCCAAACTCCATTTTGTCACCATCTTAAACTCACAGACAAATATTTCTGTAGAGTAGAACTAAGGCTTTCACAGCTATGTAAACAAGAACAAACATGAGTACAATGGTGCAGCCTTCTTTACAGATGGACTATATCAGAAAAAGTGTCATACATATTCTAAATCCTGTATTAATAACTGTGCAATTCAAGGCACCTTCAGAAGACGTCTCTTCTGCACAGGTGCCTGTTTTGTACAGGTGTCAGCAAGACAAGTTACAATCCAGAATGTCTGGATTTCTCCACTGAGTCGCTAAACGTTTTTCAAGTAAAGCTATACTCTAAACCTGCTGAAAGTCAGGAGCAGTGACAGGTCCTCCAAACTTCTCCAGTTCCTTGCAGTACAAATTCAGGCTATGGTAAAGAAGAAAGGCATCGGATCTTTAAAATTCATTTATTTTCTTTAAGGAAAGACTTGAAGCAGTGTGATCTGGATTCAGTACACCTCTTGTAGTGTAATAATACTCTAATCTCAAATGTTCCAATCTAAAAAGACACTACTTTCAAGCAGGTCCACCACATTCTGTAAAGTAAGACTTGATGCATGCAGCCTTGCGAACACACTGCTGATCATCATAAATATATGAGGTTTTTAATGTCACAACACACATTTTATTCTTATGCAATTTTGGTTACCACAGTATGCTTAGCCATTTTAGCAGAGGTTTTTTTCCTAAAAAAAAAAGAAAATTAACTGCTGGATCCTGGAAAATTTAACAACCACTATATGTATACTAGGGATAAAATAAATTTTAAAAAGGAAGGAAAGCTGGATCAAAGGCCATAAATGTGACTTAAGGAACCATCACTGACACAGCCCATGGCCAAAATGTTTCCCACAAATTCTTTCCACCACCAGGTAGAATGTCTAGAGCAGGGGTCCCCAACCACCGGCCCGTGGACCGGTGCCAGTCCGTAGGTTTTTTTTTGCCGGTCCACAGCACCACCGCAACAAGCTGCTCTGCCCCGCCATGAAAAAGGAATCTGGTCCCTGATTTTAAAAAAGGTAGGGCACTCCTGGTCTAGAGAATCCAAATGACTAATGAACAGAGGTCTCTTGAGTCAGTGCTAAACACTTTTCATCCACTGTTCACTCACCAATACCAGTTACCATAAGCAAAGCTTCCAGGATGGAATGCCATGCTTTTAAGTAGACTGTGTCTCCAGTACCTCTTGCCTGAAACTGAAGCCTTTAAAATACTTTGCCTGCTTGTTTAATATTAAGTCAGAAGTAACCATGGTCAGATTTGCTGAGCTCTGCAGTCCATCACCATCTAGAGGGAAGACCAACTACTAACAGCATATACAAATAATGTTTCTTTAAAAAAATAGGAACATCCAGGCTCAAAGGCAAGATTACACACAGCAGAAAACTCCCCAACCTGTCCACATCGGTGCTCCTCTACTTTAGGAAGCTGCAAACCTTTAAAAAACATTAAGTTACAAAAATGGATATGCATTGCTCTCAACGCTTGTGGAATATGGAGTCAAAATACCCCATATTATTAAATCAATAAAAATGAGTTCAAATTAGGTTCTTTCTCACAATCTTGAATCCGATTCTGCAAAAACTAGTTTTTCATGCATACTGGACCTCTCAAGAAGAGTTTAAAAGAAGATGGGTAGAAACTCTCCTATGCTGCTAACACAATAAAATAACCAGTTTTCTCACTAGAGACAAGGAGCTCCTGTTCCAAAAGGCCAAGTGATAACCTAATTCCCCTCCATCTTTGATGCCATAAAGGGAAGATTTTGCCTTTCCCTCTTCTCCTTTTAGGATTATTGAAACTGCTGCTGAAAGGCAACAATCCGCATGCTGATCAGATGACTAAAGAAAAGAGACAGCGAAGGACTATCGAATAAGGCAGGTCTCCATTGCCCCCTTCTCTTGCTAAACAGCTGGTTTTGTTTTTTGTTTTGTCTTCTTTTAGCAGCAGTGACTTCGGTCAGATAATTTGTTGCTAGAAAAGGGGCAAAACTGGGTTCTCTTCATCTTTCACAGCAGTAATCACTAAAAAGGAGAGGAGAAAAACAAATACCCAATTTTCTTCAGCCTCCTTTGTCAACCCTAGAAAGACCCGGAAGAACCTCTCGCGCCTTTCTGAGCATGGAAAGGACTACTGCCAAGTGTGTGAAGCAGACAGAAATGCCTTTCTTTCTCCTTTTTCACAAACACCTCTGTCCATCAGATGTCATGTGGGCAGAAGGAAGTGACTCCTACTTGAAGACTTCACTTTGTTGTCATTCAAAGTGCTACAGTAAGACAGGGTGTGTTTGTTCTGAGCCTGTAATACTTATCACACCATGGCTGGGTCCAGACTTCTTGATGCTGAGCATCGGAATGCACAACCAATATCGAGCTGTCACACACGATGGCCGATACTTCGCAGTTGTGTCATTTTATAGCATTGCTACTGCAAATTTACTTAATGCTGATACAGCAGCACTTGCTGCACAGTATTAAGTAAATCCGAAGCTTCCCACCAGTCCAGACAGGAGGGCGAGAACAGCCAACAAGAGCTGAGGCTGAAGCTCAGCTCCCACTGGCTGCCCCATCCCATGTGATGCACGTCTCACCCCATGTAATTGCGCACACCACATGGAAGTCTCACAGCTCCCACAGCAGGAAGCTCCAGGGGGCTGCTGAAGTCTGGATGCCAGACCACCGCTCCGTAGCATGCAAGCTACGAATTTTTTTAATACTGCAGATTTAATCCGCTAATCTGGAAGCAGCCCACGTTTCGAATGATAAATGTTTTGCTACAAAACATTTTGGACATCCATATTAAGTAATCTTCACACTAGTGAGGAATACATGTTTTTTTCCAGGTCAAATGCGGGCAATTGTGACTTTGTACAAAATGTAATCCAACTTTCAATGAGTAAGTACTAAAAATAAAGGACAGAATACAGGACTTCTAGATGGTATCTTCCATTCTAACAGCATACTCAATTTTCTAAGACAACAAACCAGATACCCCAGATAATACAAAAGAATGCTCTAAACTGATAGTTGTGCATGTATGTATAAATATAAAGTAATAGCCATTAGGACCATGTGGAATACAGAAACATTTTTTTCAATCAGATTTTCAGCAAGCTTCCAATGTAAATATTTTTAATAAAAATAGTCATTCCTCATAAGATGGCAAAGGCACCATATTTTGTATTACTGGGCTGAATATCACACATACATTTGTGTAGTGTCCTAGGTAGCACATGTGATTTTAAATTACTTCTGAAGCTATTTGTTGCTCTTTCTAAAGGCACTGGCAACAGTTGAAAGAATTAAACCGAAGGGAATACATACTCTTCAGCCAGCTTCTGTTCTGTATTTTATTTATCTCCAATTAAGGTCTTCTTTGTTTTGACCGTTACACTCTGGGATGCCCTCTCCTTTGACATTTGTGTGGCATCTACACCACTTATTTAAGGCACCTAGTTTGATTATTTTTCACCCAGACCTTCCCATTGTGAATGGTCTTCTCTCGTCCACCCTCTGTTTTTAATTAAATATGCATTGATTATTTCATCTGTTTTTGTGTTAACCACTCTGAGACTTTTATAATGGAAGTGGTATATTAATCACTAAATCACTACTGATTTTTAACTGCTTTTCTATCTTATACATATCTAATAAAATACACACACACACACACCAAAAAAGGGTTTAAAGGGTAATGTCATGAGGCACAAAACGTAAAACAAAGCATCTGCACTTACCTGTTCCTGAAGCCAAAACTAGGTTTCAAACTGGGTTAAAAGGTCTTTTATTTCTGGAGTCAGATGCTCGACTGCTTTGGCGGCTTCTGTAATAGCTTTCCGATACATCCCTTTCTTCTTACGATTAAATCGAAGTTTGAAATATTCAGAGAAAGGGGAGAGTTTTGAAAGAGATAAGAAAGATGTTGTTGGAGAACCAAACCATGAAACCTTAGCCTCTTGCCAGGAAGGGTCTCCATTTTCTTTCTGGCTAAGGTTTATGTCAAGTACACGAGCTGGCCACCATGGGAAGCCATGAATTTTGCCCCAAACAACATCCCCCACTGAAACAGTTCTTCCATCTTCCGTGACACATTTGGAGACACTCTGTGTGTGCAGTCTAACAGTTAACGGGGGCACAATTTTACGCTCATCTTTCGAAGATGAAGAGACAGATGCATCATCACCAGGTAAAAAGTCACACAAGTCTGGTGATGTCACTTCTGAGCTAGAAGATTTGGATTCATCTAGGCTGTCATTGCTACACACTGATAAGCTAGAAGAATCCGCTTTCCGCTTACGATAATTCATAAGAAAAGCCAAGTTATCATGTCCATCTTTACCTTGGGGAAATCTTTTGAAGTCATCATCTTCACAGGAACTTCCTGAAGACATCTCGGCTAAGCTTCGGTCTGCAGACTCATCAGTGTAATAAGCAGCAGCAGCGTGAGCTCCACCACTGCTAGGAAGGACATTCATTTCATCGATAAGTTCTGCTTTGTAAATGGAAACGTTATCCCCGTCATTTAATCGATGGGGTTTCAGTCTGATTTTTGGAGGTGGCACATCTGCACTGGAATGCACAGGCCGAGTTAGCTTTAACTTTGGAATGGAAGCAAGCTGACCGCTCGATGACTTGTCCACAAAACATTTGGTTTCCCGATACTGTTCCGAGTCTCTGCTCTCCTCTTGGTCCTCCTCTCCGTTCTGTAGTAGTCGCTGAGGACAAAATGGCTTCCCTGAGCCATGAACCCGGGAAGGAATTTTGACCACTTCCCCTTTACCTTGTGGGGTGCTGTATGAAATTTTGATAACTGGAGTCCGATGTAACAGCTCCCCAGAAAACTTATCTTCCTCTCGTTTTTCTCTTTTGCTCTTTTTCTCTGCATAATCAGATTCACTATGCCTTTTCTGCTCCTTATCCTGCAGGCTTAGCTTTCTCCTGGTTTTCTCACTCGGCCTAGCTTTATCACCTTCCTCTGGATTGAGTGTATTCTTGCACTTTTCACAAAGAACTTGCCGGGGTCTCAGCCTAATAGTGCTCATGATAAGCCTGCCAGGGTCCCTATTTCGGGACAGGCGCCGTTTTGTCCTTTTTATAGTTCTCGGAGGTGGCTGAGGTACCCACTGGTTATATGTGCACCTTAACCATAATGGAGGGGGGAAGGGAGCTCCCTCAAAATAGGGAGGATAGGGAACAATATGTCCTGGTTGCGGTGGAGGTAGGAGAGGGGGGACCTGTTCTTCACCATTGGTTTTGGAAGGTTTTTCATCCAAAGGCCACCTTTCACTCTCCAGTGGTACAGGCTCTTGGTCTTCAGGCTTTCCATTAGTGCAAGTTTTATTGGGTGGATCATTTGTCTTTGGTAAGGTAGCTGGAGGGACACAAAACAATCCAGATCTATGAAGAAGAACATGGGGAGAAAATTGGGATAGAGGAGAAAAAGATTAGAAAAGATTCCTTGCGTTAGCCACTAATAACATATATAGATACTGAAAAGCTTAATAATCTCTACTCTACCCAAACAGGAACTAAAAACAAAATTTTCACCTGCACCCCTGAAGTGATATAGCTTTTAATTTCTAAAAGTTAGTTTTACACTCTTTTTAGGAGAAATCCACTGTAAGCCACATGGCAGAGAAGAAGAATCTTCATTTTTTAAGGACATGGCAGGCACATCCACATGTTCTAGCAAATGCAAACACAAGGCAGGAAGGCTAATTGCACTGGCCCATGAAATTCTCTGTACTTGTTTCCAAACTTTGCCATGATACATTCTTCTCAAGAAAACCTGCCAATCTCATAATTCAGTGGTGCCAGGGCCAGTTAACACAGTTGCTTCTCCCTCCTCAGTCTATATTTGGAGGAAACACAGATGCAACACGCAGAAAACAGAAGCACAGCCCAACCCAAGTCAAGATATGGCCTTAATGAGTCCAGTGACTGAAGAAAAGCAGCTAGGGCTACCAACACTTACTGTATCTACAGACAATTCAGAGGATACCTCTATTTCCTCATGCAACATCAGAAAACTGAAGGCAGAAATCACTTTGATGGTAAGGAGAACATCAGACAGAAAATTTACATTTGGTCAAAAGTTTAGAAACAGGCACAGGTGCCCAAGTCTTCCAACGCATCAGACTGAAGCAATTTTGTAAGAATTAAAGCATCCAACCATCCCTCAAAGAAGTTTTATCTCATATGAAAACCTAACCTCTCAGGACCAATTTGCATTTGGCTCAGTAGTCCATGTGGGGTGAGCTCCCAGATGGACCATCTGCACTTGACCCGTTTCTTAACCAGAAATGGCTCCTTCTGTGCAGAAGTACACCCCACATGGAATATGTGTGTACCACACGTGCACATATTTTTCCCTAGTACTGGAGCCAGTAAAGCTCCAGCCAGCCCATTTGGTGCTTCTTTTGGTGCTGGAGGAGCCTGTAACACAGTGTGCATGAATGCTGTTGCAACATATCATGCCGTTGACCTGGTGATGGTGCCATGCATACCTTCTGGTGCTGGCACCAGGATTTGGATATAGTTGCTATCTGGGCAGCCATTCACATTGCATATAAACTTCGGGGGAGAGTTTAAGTATGCATTGAGCATCTGTAAGTGCAGATGTTTAGTACATATTTGGGTCATTTCATTTTTTTCTGCCCAAGGATGGAAAGCAAAGCCTGAAAAGCCCCTCAAATTTCTTGTCTTAGCCCCAACATAAGTATCTGCTGCTACAATAGGTATCCCCCCAAAAGGCAGCTCACTTTCTCAAAAAAGGTACCAAGTGAGCCAGTGGGTTCATAGTTGCCATCATTATTTTGCTAAGTTCATTCCTGCTTAGTTATGTGAAAGTTGTGAAAGATGCCAGAAGCAACAGGCACCCATACAATTCTGTCCCAATGACTCCCTTCTTTTATATTATACTGTCAAATCCACTTCAGGTAAAATGCAGGAGTGAGATTTGTTCACTGAGACCTTTGAGTATAGGGTGGGATAGAAATACAAATAAATAAATAAATAAACTTTGTATTTGTGACATTTTTTTAAAAAAAATACTGCCTTAGGTACAAAACCATTGACGGAACTCATCCCAATTTTCCTCAAAGGTACTAGATGACCTCCAGATGCCCAAAAAGAAGAGCAAGATGCAAATGGAATGGATAGAGCACTCCACTTAAGATGGAACCTGGAACATGAATCCAGATTGTGTTTTCTTTTCCTCAATGATGGAAGAGAACAAGGACTGACCCTAGTATGACCAAGTCCTTTTCCTTCCCAAATGACTGCAAAGAACGAATGGTGTTGGAATAATAACACTGGAAGTTCTCATGGATCAAAGGAGTATGTGAGGATGGACTTCTCCAACTGCCTAAAGGATGGTCCACAACATTCTGTGGCTTCTGATGATCTCAAGGATTGCAGAATTGCATGCAAATAATGTTTCTATCATTGTGAAGGGCTGTTGCAAGTATCCTTGAAGCTAGGAAACTGTAGTCCCTTAAATCAAAGCAGAATGAGCATGTTATACTGGAAAATTTCATTTAAGCAAAACCTGGGCAGAAATAATTTGAAGACTCTAACCACCTTTCTTAAGAAAATAAGTGCATACAAGCCATTTCAGTTTGGTCACACTCCAATCCCAGGATACTTAACTTTAAGATTATATCTTCATATGTATCTATTATTGCTGTTCTTAAATAGTATATTGCTGGAGGCCACCCCGAAAAATACATGGACACATCTATGCAGTGTTATCCAAGAGATGTTTGACATTTTACTCTTTACCCTTTATCCGTACCTAATTGGCTCCTGAAAATTGACTATATAGCAAGAATCTGTCACTGGACTCATTAAGGCCTTTAATTTAAACAGAAAAAATTAATTCCAATACAATTTTAAAATCACCTTAAATTTCAAATACCAGTAGGAAAAAGTATCTAACACCATAAAGTAGAATATTAATATTATATCTAAAGTAAAAATAAAATTAAAACATAAGAAACATATATAGACTTGTCCAGATGCTCTCCATATTTTGTTATTCAGACCAGGGGTGTTTTTCCACCGCGCTCCTTAGATCCGGATCTAAGGAATGGGTACATTCCTTAATCCAGATCTAGTAGATCTGGATGAAGGGAAGTACCCAATGTGTTTCCACGGGAGGTGTAGCATCCATTAGCAATGGGTGCTAACCTCCCTGCCATGGAAACACCTTTGTACCCAATATGGGGAATCCGGATCAGCCCCCAAGGGGTCTGTCCGTCACCCCAGGTGTTTTGGGAGACAGGGGGGTGCACTCTTTGAAGTCCCTCTGAAGAGATCGGCACAGACTTCAAAGCCGCTCCAGAGTCCCTTTGGAATGTCTACGAAGTCAACGCAAGACAGCCCCGGAGCGCCCACGATGTCAGCAGGAAATCACTCTGGAGCGCCTCCGAAGTCTGCGCTGATCTTTGGAGAGACCGGTGGCGAGATTCCGAAGTCTTTGCCGATCGCTTTGGAAGGAAGCCTGCGCGGTCTGTGCTAATAGCGAACGGACCGCGCTGATAGCTCCGGAGCCTCTCCGAAGTGTTTGCCAATCTCTTCGGAGTGACTTCAGAGTCATTTCGGAATGATTTTGAAATGACTCCGAAATCACTTCGAAGCTGGGATTTCGGGGCTCCCCCCAATGGGTGCATCCCCTCCCCCTAGCCTCCTCTAGACCCTACTGCCTGTTTCTTGTGGAAACAGGCTCCCTTTAATCTGGATTTTCTGGCTGAAGACCCCATTGTAGACCCCATTAATGGGGTCTACAGAAAATCCAGATTAAAGGCTAAGATGTACCCATACAATCCGGATTTCCCCAGCAGCGGTGGAAACAAATGTGTCCCAAATGGGTGCCGTGGTGGAAATGGGGCCATCCGGCTCACATCCAAATGAGTCCTTAATGGGTGCAAAAATGGGTACTTTCTGACAGTGGAAAAACACCCCAAGATAAGGTCTGTGATCCAGAAAAAGAAGGAAGGGCAACCCTTTACTCATACTGTGGACCTTTTAAAAAAACTTCATACATGAAAATCGTTCCAGGGATAGTATGGGCAAAGGTGGATTAGGAGCCAACCAGCAACGTCCTGCTTTCTGGCAGAGTTATGGAACATCCTCTTCCTTGACATAACCATTACAAACAAATGGAGTCCAAACTCACATGGTTTAGCTCTCACAATTAATTTTATTTTAATATTTTTAAAAGCCCCTCACTTACATCTTCTTGACTCCACCTCCTACACGTACACAAGATTAGCCTACAGGAAACCAGTCTAGACTATTTGAAAATAAGGTTTATAAAATAAACCCATCTGGCATAATCTTCTTCCAAGTAGAGCCCTTGAGGCCAAGTTAGGACAAGAGTCAACCAATGCTGCTGAATATCTGTTATGAAGCAGTTATGACTGATAAATCAAGAGGAAAGCCAGCAGAATAGCAAAAGCTTAAAGGTTTTTCTCTCTTCACAAGTAAGTAAGTAGATCAAACTGGACATCAAGCTAAGCAGGTTAACGGCAAGGTTTTGCAGCATCTGCCAACTCATTTGGATCCAAAATTCTTACACAGGAAGCACTACTGATGTCTCACTTCCTCTCCTTCCCCTTTTTGTCTCCAACTCTACAAACACCTGAGGCTTTTCCTGAACCTCACAGGATACAACCAGAAGACCTTTAGCATTTGTGCAAACAAATGACAGGCAGAATGTCATTTGGGCAGTGGGTCTGAACAGACCCCTAACTGGCACTGATTGTCTGAAACGTTGTTCCAGCTGAAATAGAACACTACGAAATTTCGATGTTCGCTGGGCATGTGCATGTGGCACAATTCAGACAAAAGGAATAAACAGCATTTTTGCTATAAACAGAAGACGCCTTTAACCACAGAATTAAAAATACATACAGGCCTAATTATTCAAATAAGATTTAAGGCAGCCACAAAGTAAGCAATTCCCAATAACGCTAACCTTATTTTCTCATTTTGCAGTTCACCTGACCCCAAGTCCTTCCTGTTTTACATTAATATTAAAAAGTTCACATCTTACACATCAAGTGCCAGCAGGGATGTTATGTGAGGTCAAAGTGCAATGTACTTTGGTTTGGATGCAACCCAATTGTGATCAGCCAATTTTCCTTCTAACCTTTCACTGGGAAACTTCTTAACTGAACACAATGTACTATCTTTCTCCATGTTCTACCTCTGTTAAGGTTAATTTCTAAAATGGTGGATGTTCTAATTTATTATATTTCTTTGTCTCCCTAGCCTGTGTTCTTTGTGTGATGTGCAACATAATAACATTAGAGCAAAACAAAAGTTAAAAACCAGCACGGACTCTATGAATATTACA
Organism: Aspidoscelis tigris stejnegeri; assembly: GCA_023333525.1. Classification (NCBI taxonomy): domain Eukaryota; kingdom Metazoa; phylum Chordata; class Lepidosauria; order Squamata; family Teiidae; genus Aspidoscelis; species Aspidoscelis tigris. The sequence goes on along the minus strand of JALMGA010000002.1, from coordinate 78,803,428 downwards.
CAAAGCTCACCACCACCACCACCACCACAATAACTCTAAAATCCTAACTAGCACCACAGTTCAGGCATGATTAAACAGTTAGCCAGATTCTAGAACAGGATCATCTGTTCTAGCTAGAATTTTGTGTGTGTGTGTGTGTCTGACTCGTAGTGAATTGAATGTAAGAAAATTTGTGTTCGTTTGAATAGATCCCCTTCGAATGTGGTAGGATTCATATTCGATATGAATGTTTAATCCCATACGAAGCTTCATATGAATTTAACAAAACATTTGATTCGAATATGAATGTCCAAATTCAGCCGAATTTCAAATGTTATGAATATTCGTGCATATCCCTAGTTCTAGCTTCTTTTTATGGAGCTTTCAATCTCCATGACATCCAGCAAAAGGGGGGTAAATTTCCCTTCTGAACAGTGGAACTGATCACTACTCATAGGGAAAGACAATGGAGCTTTTTCCACCCATTCTAACCAGTGTTCATGTTGACTATGCAGAAAAAAAACCCTCATTTCACCATTTTAGGCTGGGATCAATTTCAGCACCCCAAAAGGAGGATTCCATTGGGGAGCAACTTGAATTGCTGCCCAAAAAGGATGTTTAAAGCCCCTTACTTTGCCCCTAAGGTAAGTAGAGAAGTGGGCTTTTAATTCTGTTTGAATACAGCAGTCACCATAGCCAAATTGAGTAAAATGTCATTCCCATGACCTTAGGGGCAGCCAGCTTCTTCATGAACCCCTGCACCCAAAAGTGCTAAAAAAGCCAACGTCACTGCTGCCCATAAGCAAAAATCCCAGAGGATCAGCTTTTAGTCAAGTTTAGGAAAGCTGCTGGATTACTTTGCAGTGTTTCTGCTCTCCCCCACACCAATAAACTGCTGACTGGCAGATTATCTGAATATATGGTGTTTTTTTAAAAAAAAATCCTTGGAGTCAAAGAAAGGTGAGGCAGCTTTCGTGGTTTGATTTATTACTGAACCCACCTAGAGGTCCTTAAGATTCCCTGAAGAGAACAGGGCACCCAAAAACAGATTCCCTGTTGTCGCCTAAGGACAGAGAACAGTCAGCACTTCTGGGTGTTTCTTTGTAACAGCTGGCTCTATATGAATATGTAAAGTCAATATATTATTTAGTCAGCTATTTATTGACCAAAACACAGTTTTATCAGGAAGAAGGATCCATGGTTCTTCGCCGTTCTCACTTATATTCAGATAGGCACTTCATTTTCCATATATCCTTGAGCAATCCCTCTTGCCTGTGTTTGTGTGTGTGAGTGAGAGAAAGAGAGAAGCCTTGCACCTTGCATAGAGAAGAAATAAAAATAAGAAGTTAGAGAAGAGCTATCTGACTACTGCCCATCAATAACAGGCCACCAAGAGGGAAGCCAACAAGTCATTTCAGCTGACTAAAGCTTAGTGTAGAGGAGACTGAAATAATATTGGAAGGCAGCATTTGAAGACTCAGCGCTCTTGTTTGGGAGACTGCACCAACCACTTTGCACTCAGATCTGCAGTTTAGGGGTCAAACCATGGCAGCAACAGCACTCAAGAGTGCAGTTTTTGTGCCTGGGGAAAAGATTTGTATGCAACGCAGGTCGCAGGTCTCCATAAAAGTGTCACCTTGAAATTAGTCTACAGAGATACATTGCACTGCTTCAAATGCAAGGTCACTGAAAAAAAACACCCTAATGCTGGCATCTAGGTTCTTTCTGAACTAATTATACCTGGCTTCACAAGCCAAGTGGGAATACAAGGTTGCTTTTACAATCATTTTCACCCATGCTTGATGGGTACCCTCAGACCTTAGGGTGAAGGATTGATTATAAATCTAGATAAATAAAATCAAAAGTTTTTTTAAAAAGTTCTTGGACAATAGCAATTTAAGTTGCAAAACCACAACTCAGCACAATGGAGAGCAAATATAAATTGAGTTAATAAAAAGAACCATCTAGAAGAACCTTCTAGTGCAGTCCTTTCAGTTGAGAAGAATAAGAACTACAAGAGAATGGGCTGAAAAACAGCCATTTAGTCCTAATAATGTAAAGGTGTCCTCAAGTCCAAATCAACTCCCGGTGGAGACACGTCCCCGTAATTTTCATGGCAGCATTTACTACTGCTTTCTTCTGTGGAGTGGGCAGGATTCAACTTGAGAATTTCACATACTGAGCAAATGCTCTACTACTAAGTTATGGCATCTCCTACAACCTGATACCACCTAATAAAGGCTAAGATTCTTCAGGGAATTACAATACTAAATTAACATACGTGAGTCCATCACCTCCATCTGTGATAGGTGACAGGATCTACAAGAGCTGAAGAAATCAACTTTCCAGAGACTAGTTCTCCTCTTTTAAAAAGAAGACCAAAAACCAGCTCTTCACTGCATCACAAAATAGTATCTGAAACTCAGGATCCAAGTCCACTTCCCCAGAGATTTACAGTGATTTATAAAGTACATTTTCAGATTGCTGAGAAACTTTATTTAAAAAGTGTTACTCTGGATCAAAACAAAATAGAAAATAACCTAAATCATGCACTGGAACTTGTACAGTTTGGAATACAGAAGGTGCATTTTCTTGGTTTAAATTCTAATTTAATTTCCCCCACACCCCCGTAAATTGTTGTCATCTTTGGGCTACCAGCATATGTCGCAACAAAAAAATGTTAAAGAGAGCAATTGTGCCCTGCAGAGCAGTAGCCTGCTTCCAAAAGCTTCAGTACAGTAATATTGCCTTGCAGAAAAGAGAAGGACCTCAACTGTGGCTTAGGGTGCCTCCAGACACAAAGGAAAGCTTTGCAGTCACTGCAATGCTGCTGGTAACATGATTATCAATCAGCAGCAGTGGGGAAAGTGTGATGTAAAAACCTGCTGTTTAATCAACAGCTTTTTACTTCACACTTTCCCTCTCATACTACAAGTATACAGTGGAGTATCGATCATCCTATCTGGACAATGGAAAGCAGCTGCACAGGGAGGGAAGAGCTTCAATCACGTCTGGAAGGCACTCTTTGTTAGGGTACAAAATCTTCAACACAATCTCTTTACATCACATGTGATTACTCTTGCCAAGACAACAACTAAGATTTGTGAATACTGTAAAGGTAATATTTTGCATAGAGCAGAACTAAATTTCTGACCTTGAGAAAGCTGCCTTTAACTCCTCAGGCATAAAGGGCTCTAATATCCATCAGACTACTCAGCATGGCCAGTGGTCAAGAATGCTGGGAGCTATAGTTCAATATAAGAGAACTAGAGGCCCATAGAGGCACCAAGAGGGAGAAAAGGAGATAAAAGGATTTGAAAATAATATTTCCTTCCAATTGAGGAGGTTTTCAGAGAAATCCACCTCAATTGGAAGGAAATATTATTTTCAGGATTTCCCTGAAAACCTCAGGGAAATAATGAAGGCTTTTTCAATATACTGCACAACTTTAGTTTACTCTACATTGACTCTACTGTCAGAGAAGTCAGTCGTCAAGAATGTATACATTATTATTCACTCAGGATAAACAGAATTAATTTTAACCATTTGTGTTTAACCTGCAGAACCTTAAGTATTCAAGCTTTCTAAAGACCAGCCCTCATAAATATGGCATTATGTAGGATATAGGGAAAATAAAAATAACTGGACCATCTACTTAAAAAAGATAGTAATGAATATCCTACTCTCAACAGGCTTATAACTTCCCTTGATCAGATTAAGCAGGCTTAAATTCCTATGGATTTTTTTAAAAGTAATATTCAGAGGTCAAAAGGTATCCAATGAAGAACTCTGGATTCTACAAATGTAGGCCAATTTTCTTCAAAGCCATAAAAATGTTTTATCAACTGCCTTGGTGCATACAAAATTCATGTAGCTTGATGAACCTATTCCAGTTCTATGTAGCCAGCGTATACACAAGTCAGATGGTGTCCAACCACAAAACATCCTTTTTATGTAGTCCTTAGTTCTGAAGACATGCCTTATGGTTTTCACATTTACACAAGTACGGATGTACATAAGTGTTTGATCCGTCTGTTGCTCTGAAGTAGCAGCGTACAGCACTGAACACTGGAATGCCACACAGTCATTTCCTTAGAAGTTGGTATAGAATATCTTCTCCCATACTGATCTACTTGTCTTCTGAGACAGTCAGAGGAGATTTTTCTGACTGAAGCACAATTTGAAAAGATCTGTTCCGTACAACCCCCTAAACTAGTATTTTTGCCATTTCTCACGGACTTCAGATCACCAGGCCATTTGAAATGGAAATGTATATATGGCTTTAGATGTCAACAGTAGTGTACCCACGCATTGAAAAGCTGAAGCTTTAACAACCAAATATGAGTAGAAACAATCAAACTCGGGACAATTAGTTTTTTCATGTTAGTAAAAGGAAACACAAATATGAAACACTAGCAGTGCCTCAGCGTTGTAAACAAAACAATGAGAGGTAAATCTATTCAAGGAGTAATAAATTTTGGGTGCCACCAGACAGGACGAAAGCTTCACTTTCTTTCAGTAGCCACTCTCTAGCTGACAAGACATGGCAATCTATCGCGTATCCAGCTTATGCAACTGATCCGAGGGCTCCGGGAAGTGGGAAGCAACTGCTGGGGGCTGCTGCTTCTAAACACCGGGTGTTACAATAGATACTTCCAATTACCTGGCCGGCCCAGATAATCGGGGATCAAGCACATGTAATGGCTGACCCTGAGCAAGCTAGAAAATGGGGTAGGGGTAAAAGAAGATACATGGAGACAGGAGGTGTAGAAAAACAAAGATCCAGTTTATTTCCTCCCAGAAGTTTTAATATCCCTCCAAAAAGGGGGTGTGGAGGAAGTAACATCAATGCAACATCAAGGCTGGTGACTGGAGGAAAAGCTGTTGTCTTCCGGGTCAGAGGTCTTTCTGATGTCACATCCTGTGGCCGGAGGTGGGAAAAATCCTCAAACAGGAAAAGGGCAGTTGTTCTTTTAAAGCTAAGTGCTTTGCAGATGCCATAATGCCCAAAGGCCATTGCATGGAGTGGAAATAATTCAGGAAAATAGTTGCTCCTTTTACTCTGAGGCTTGAGAAATGGAAGGCTGAAGAAAAGGAAGCCAGGGGAAAAGCTGTGCAGCTTTCGTGGTTACTGCAGTGATCAAAAACTCCAGGGTCTGTGTAGAGTCCCTGCGCAGCCGATTCCGGTCAGACAGACACACTGACTGCAAACTACGCAGTGACTTTACAGCCACTTCCTGACAGCCATAGAGGAAGCTCTGATCGCCCATAGCATCTCCAGAAACTCTGGAGTAAAAAGCTGCTGATGAAGCAGCAGCAACTTTTTACCTCGAGGACAGGGAAATCTCCATGGATATTTTGGGCGATCAAGCCTTTGATGTTCCACCGAAACCTTAATCCCATCTGGAGGCACTCTTTGCCAAAGAGACATGGATTATATTTGAATGAGGAATAAACAAAAACAGGGGAAAGGATTTGGGTTTTCCCCATTGTTACTCTTTTGAAGAAGACCGTTAGGCTCTCCCCTGTCCCACTGCACAACTAGCGTATTTCCATAGAATACTTCCATAGAAAATACTGGATTTCCCCCACAGGCAGGATGCTTTTCAGAATTCCCTCAGGAGACCTGGCTTCTGCACAGGATATCCTATCTGCTGCTTTGAGAGATTTCCCCTTTCCATACATCCTTTGAATGGTGGCCTCAGGCAGATTGTGCTTTCCCTGCTCCATGAAATATAGCCTAATGGAGACAGGTTTTCAAAGCAATCACCTGGATTAACACAACCATTCCATTTTGGATTTGGGTGGCATAAGGAGGAGGGAAAACTTATGAATGACTTCTAAACCTTGCCCAGGACTGTGCTCATGTGACTCAGGAGTGGCTTCTAGTCTGTAGCCATTTAGGGACTTCCTACTGCAGCAGGAATCAGTAGGGACACTTATTTCTTATGACTGAGGAATTCCAGATGTGCTCGATGGGACACCAACTCTTTCATATGTAAACTGGCCATTTTGGGTCTCTACTTCTCCTCCAAACCCCCAAACCCCAAAATCCAATGGGACAGTTTCTGAGCTACCATCTTGCCCTGGAGATTTCCTTTCTAGAATTTGCAGCTTGATGGCCAGTCTGCATTGCCCCATTCAGACTGTAATTAAAAGGTAAAGCATGCCACAGGGCACCTCCATTTTCCAATAACTCAGAAAACCACCATCTGCAAACATGTGAGTTTGGGTGCCTTTTTGTCTGGTGAATAGAATAAGGGTCACAAACCCTCCCTGGGAAATAAGACAATTCAACTAACACGGTGATGGCCAACCTATGACACGCGTGTCACAGGTGACACGCCAAGCCCTTTTAGGTGACACACCTGGTCACCCTGGCACCTGCGCATGTAGTGCTTGCTTGTTCTTGAAGTGTACAAAATACCAACTTTCAATTGAAGATTTAGCAAATATAAAGAATTATTCATTTTTGCTTTTAATAAAATACATAACTTTCTTACTAGAGCTACAAATATCACAAAATTATGGATATTTCTGGAAGTGACACAGCACCCAAGTTAAGCTAGGTTTTCTCGTGAATTTTGACACACCAAGCTCAAAAGGTTCGCCATCACTGAACTAACATAAGTGAGAAACCAATATACCTATCTCTTATTCCCTGGATTTTTAAAGTTACTGTAACTCAAGGCTAACCTTGGCCTAACCATCCTGTTATCAAGGAACAGCTGGTACTACATTGAAAATCTCCACCAAAGTGAAAGACTATCTGGAAGACCATCCAGAGTCATGGATACATGATGTTTTGCATTATTGTTAACTGGTTTTTCTTCAGGACTCATTTTCATTATTAATACCCTATTTAGGACCCCGTGTTCCATGTATTATGTCCACCTGTATGTGTATGCAGCAATAAAATTGCTAACTCAGTGGCCTGACCCTCAGTTACCCTACAAAACCTATATCTATGCAATACTGCCATTACTTCCCTTTGTTATACAAATAATATTCCTACCCCTTTCTTTCTTTTGGAATTTGGACTTTCCCCCCACAATAATGCTTTGACTAGAAATAAACACACATGTAATTCCTTCTAGCTCCGTGGGTCTTCACTTCGGCTTGGAGAATGAACTGTTTTTTAAAGCCAGTAGGTCTGGCCTACTCAAACTTTGGAACTTCTGGACACATGTGTAGTGTCCCCAAACACCTATTCACAGGTCCTTCTGGCATCAAACAGGGATGAGTTTTTCTGTTGTGAACCCCTCCCCCCAGTAAATAAGCACAGTGGGACATTTGGCTCGCTCCAGCTATAAACTTACAAAAATAATACCAACATAAGTAACAGGAGCAAAGACATACTCAAAAGATGATATAAAGCAATTCATCCAAGAAGTGTCTGTAAAAACACTTTCAATTTTATCACTGTATATCTACAAAACAGTTTCAAGGAAATTAGGCCTATCAGCATGAGCATTTGTGAGACTGAGCCATCATATACGTAATTTAATGCGAACTTTCTATCTTGAGAGACAGAACTGTCAACATAATCATTTTAAAAAGGCACACAGTAGATCTGAAATATGCTGATATGAAATTATTCATGGTGCAATAGGTTCGCCATGGCATACGATTCCTTTCAGAGCCACTCAGCAGTTTTCCACAAGGCTAGAACCACACACACACACACACACACACACACACAAAGGTAAAGACTAGATCCCTTGTCTTGTTATATTTCTTCCCCAACATTATTCCATTGGGGGAACTATGGCAGTTAAGATCTGGTTCCTAGGTGGTCTCCCATCCAATTACTGAATAGACCAACCCACACTTCAGCTGCGATCACACAGCCACTGGAGCAAGTGGGAGTCCCTCTCTTGAAGTAACAGATTCCTCCTGGCATCTCCAAATTGTGCCCCACCCCATTTTATGGCTGCACAGCATTATGTACAGCCACACATCATGCTGAGCAGCACACAATTTCAGCTAGTTGCTCGGCAGCTGTACAGGTGACAGGCATCACATGACATCCAAACACACACAGCAGGAAGGAAGCATTGCCAAGGTCCTTTGGGCATATGGGTCACAAGGGAATATTCCTATCACCATAAGAAGATTATCTAACCATGGGAGTACTCCACTCCAAAAATCTGCAAGGTCCTCAATGCTTGCAAGGAGGAAATAAGCTTGCAAGAAAAACAATTTGCCCACAGAGACGCCATTTAATCACCCCTCTCAATTCCTTAAAAAATAATCAATATAAGACAGAAAGGATCTAAGACAGCAGTTCTCAACCTTCCTAATGCCGCGACCCCTTAATGGAATTCCTCATGTTGTGGGGACCCCCAACCACGGGGGCGGAGCAGCTGGGAGGTGGGAGGGAAGGGCGGCAGGAGGCTCATCGCGACCCCTCTGAAAGGGTAATTTGACCCCCAAAGGGGTCCCGACCCCCAGGTTGAGAACCACTGATCTAAGAGGTAAGGTCCAAAGGAAAAGCCTGGTGAAGGAACAGTTAAGCTTCCCTCTAAAAATTTTTGCTACTATAAATGTACCCTGCAATCCCTTTCTCTTCTGATGGTATATTACCCTTCAGAACATGACAGTCTCTTCCAGGGGGTGGCAGACAAATGTAGGATCCCTGCAATGCACACTAACCACAGGAAAGGCTTGAACAAGAACACATGTGGACTCCCACCTGTCCAATGACTAAGCTTCTAATAACTAGGCCCAGCCTTTTCAAAGAACACACTCCTCTGTGCTAGAGATGACTAACACATATTTAGGTAATGTTCAACTTTAGCATTCAATAAGGAACTGCCAAATACTTCTCCTGAAACAGGCTTTCACTTTTGTTAACACCTGCCTTTTTATTGCCCTGACCTTTTTTTTTTTACTTTGTGCTTTATATAAAAATCAAGGCATATTAGAGGCCAAGACCAAACTCGCTCAGAACAGGATATCCTTTATCTTGGAAGCACCTGGAAATTTCATTATTGCTCCAAATGGTTCAGGTTTGACCCTGGAATTCAGAACAGCTGAGCCTTTGCTCTTTTCCTACCAATCTGTGTGATTAACAAAGACATACCTATAACCAACTATGGTAAAAGATGCTTCTGAGGTACAAAATCTCCCAACAAATTTCTCAAATGATGGCAGAACCCTGAAAAAACAGCACAGAAGTTTGCATAGCAGAATTGCCCTACACCAGTATCCTCACAGGAAAGAGAAACTGTGGTCTACACCCTATTCTGACACCAATATGACTCTGGTATGACAACATATTGACAACTTTTTGTCCAGAAAGGCAATTACAGGCAAGCATGTCATCTCACAATGCAGAGTCATATAAGTATCAAAGTTAAAAAAGCAACAATGCAAAACCTACTAAAAATTAAGGGTGGTGTGGTGCTCTACAGGCCCACCTAAAGGGGTGGGTGGGTGGTAGGCCAGGAAGCTCTCTACCCATCCACAAATTCACTAAATTCTAAGTCAATTTGGGGATTTTTAGGGGATTGTTGAAACATTTCCCAATCTTATTGATTCCTACATGGCTTTGGGAAGACTTTAAAATCATCTGAGTGGTTAGGTGTTTTGTGGGAGGCAACCTACCTTGATTTCCATGCCAGTGTAGGGGTCCTGGCTTTATTTATGTATGTGCTATCTTACCAGGTAAGATATCTTAAGGCAGGGCTTCCAAAATGACCTGGGCATTCCCCTTATCTAGCAGCCAACCCAGATAATAGCCAATCACTACCATGAGTTTTGAGATTGATAAAGTCTTTGAAAATCCCTGGAGGAAGTAATGTGGTTTCTGGAAAAGCTTCAAATAATTTCTTAGTAACTGAGATTGTCTGGCAGGCAGGATGCACAAGGCCCTACAGCCACCCTGCTCTTGAGGCCCTGGGACAGGGATGTGCAAAAATGCATTTTTTGCATTCGAATTCAATTTGAATCAAATATTCAATTCGAATCAAAATTTGAAAATCAGTATTTTTGAAAATCCAATTCAGATCTGGAATATCCGGATCCATATCTCCAAAAATCTGTTTCAAATCAAATGATACAAATCTCGGGAAGGGGATGTTGAACTAGACAGACTGTGGCCGGATCCACCAGGGTTCCACAGGAGGGAAACTTTTGCCACCAGGAACTCTTCCTCTCTATGCTTGCTAACTGTGTCCACCACTGAACATCTCAAGCTCTTTGCTTGTCCTGCCACAGTTTGTGAATCCATGAGCAAATGCAGAAGCTTCCTGGGTGTACCTTCTGAGCATATAACTGCTTATCCACATCAGGAACAGATACCTTTGCATGGACTCATAGCAATCTAAATCCACCCAAGAGTCCCTTACAGCTGAAAGATAGAAAACATACTTCACATTTTTTATTGCTCCTTATAGATTTCCCATTCCATCTACTACTGTATTTAGTATGTCACCCCGATTTCCTCTGTTGTGCTACTGCCTTCTCCAGTTAATTCCCAACTCCTTTGCTTTTTCATAACCAGCAATGTTCCAATCATAAAGCACCATCTGCCATATAATCAGAAGGAACAAGTGTGCCTTGAGGACACCTTTATCTAATTTGGGTGTTATTCCCATTTAGCTTATTGAGCACCCACGGGCCCAGCTTCAAGGATCCTGTCTGCACATTTGGTGGCACAACCTGCCAGCTAAGAAGCAATACATCAGTTGAAAGTGCCCATAGCAGTGTGCGAAAATTGTACTCTCCTGATGAGCACCTCATCTCCTTTTTCATCAAGCAGATACCTCCGCTGAAAATTGAGAATGGGAAGAACCCAGGAACAGCTTCTACCATGTATGGAGATGGGGCCTTAATCAGAGATCCTACAATCCACTGATCAAGAATTACTCACAATAATGTTATGCTAACACAGAAACAATTTTGAAAAAAATAGAGATAAAACAGATATTTAAGGAAATAGCTATACCCTAAGACCCTTAGAAACAGTTGTGGTTATTTGGTAGTCTCCAGCTTTGAGTCCACATTCCTACAAGAAGCCAGCTGGGTGACCTTGGGCTAGTCACTGCTCTCCTTCTCACCTCTCACAACCCCACCTCCCTCACAGGGTATCTGTTGTGGAGAAAAGAGTAGAAAGCTTTGTTGGCTGTTCTGAATCTCCGTAAAAGTGTGAAAAAGTGAGGTAAGAAAGCCAAGACAACTTTTCTTCTTTCTGCACTGGGCCTTATTCTAGTTTATATCTCAGGAGGGGGACCAACCATCTGTGTGCTGGTGCAGACTATGACAAGCCATGCTGGGATATACCATAATCAGCATATGGATGACAGGTAAGGAGATATTCTGAGATATAATCCAGAATAAGGCCCGTGCAGAAAGAGCCTTAAACATAGTCTAAGAACCAAAAGAAAGCACAAGCAGAAAGTTTACCATTATTCCTCTGCCGACAGCCAATCTTACTAAAACAAGGCTGGGAAAAGAATACGTAGGAAGGCTGCGTAGCAGGCTTAGTTGTCTCCTTATGGGAAGGAGCGATAACCAAATAACTGCATGTCCATTGGTCAGATTGCTGGGGGAATGTATCTGCAACCTCTGGATGAACCAGACACCTAGCAGGAAGCATCACACGTCCCCAGGGATTTCATCTGCCCAGGCAGGACAAACAAGAGAGACCCTTTACATTTTCCAAAGCCTTTTCCAAGAAAGCAAATGCAAAATAATGGTTGAATGGTATGCCAATCTACCATTTTGGTCCCTCCTAGGTTGTAACATCCATGAAGTTTCAGTTTTTAAAAGTCACCATAAAACCTATAGTCAACCAGAGCCTGTATCTAAAAACACAGGGGAACAGAAACAGAACACCTATATTTATCTGTCATGGGTTAACAAGAAGGCAAATGATCCCAAGCGCAAGTGTTTAATTTTTTTCCCCTTTCAATGTTAAAACTCTCACAAGCACTTGCAATTTAGAAGGACTATAGCTTAGTATGTCAGCTTATAAACCATAGGCTTCTATAAACGCTCTTCACAGAAAAAAGCATTTTCTTCTTCCTGCCAGTTATTTATAGCCATGTTCGCCTAGGATTACTTGGGTTTTTAATTTTCCAGGTGTCTTGTTACATTTGACTGATTTTGATAGTTTACCATTCCTATTTGCATTGCAACTGCATTTCTGCAAATTCCTTCCTTCCTTCCTTCCCCACATCCACTCTTTGATCCAGTTTGCCCTGCTTCACTTTCTCTTCCCCAGCCCCGTTAGATGGTTGAAGCTTTTGTTCCTACTTGATTTTCTGTTCTTCTTACTCAAACTTCAGTTCTGTACATGCTTACCAACAGAATTTAGTGAATACCATTTAAGTGACAATTTTCATTTTCTTCAGGCCATCCAGATCAATCCTGCAGGCTCTTAAGTTCCATTACAGTGCTTGTGAAAGTACAATGAGTGGCAATGTGCTAACTGGTCAACTGAATTAACCTGTGACATATGGCAGAGCAATGCTGGAAAGGTTTTAAATAATTAAATATATATATTAGACAAAATATGAAACTTTCTGTGGGGGAGGGAACTCAAAATGAGGTTAGGTAAACCAGAGGCAGGAATGGGAGGAACACAGTCCAAGAAGATACAGGCAACCAGCCTTTGAACAGTCTGGGTGGCTTGGAAACAAAAACAAGAGATAAAGCTATTTAAGCCCTGCACTAAAAGGCAACTCAAAGATCTGGTTTATATAGCTTTTATCCAGGAAAGTCTGCTAGGGAAAACCTGTAAGGCAGCCAAGCCAAGAATGTCAGCAGAGATGTTCTACCCCTTACTTAAGGGAACAAGTATTTATTATGTGAACATGTGAAATGTGCTTAAAAGTTGGAGGATGTAATTAGGACAGATGGTGTGCGGGGGGGGGGGGGGGACCAGAAGATTAAGAGTAGCCTTCCATTTTATGTGAAAAGGAAGAGGTTACAGTGTAGAAGGTGATGGTTCAAAACTCTGGCATCTTCATTAGGCAACCAGAGTAGCATCTTCTGGTCTCAACATACCTAAGGTCTGACAAAGCTGGAAGAATGATTAAATCTTACAACACTTGCACCAACTACAGCTTGCAGTGAGTGCAAGACTCTGTAGTAGTCCACCACACAACGGTGAATGCAAGGTTTCATTCAGCAAACCATAGTACTGTAGTGCGTTTCTACAGGAGCCTTATTAAATCTAATTTGAAATAGGGGGAGGGAGGTGAGGGCGATCATGCATAGGAGAGGAAAAGACAATGAATCTCAGAAACCATTCAAGTATGTGAACTGCCTATATAGGGAAGTAGGAAGAACGGCACACACAAAAACATGATCCCATAGTAACAATCAAACATGGAACTTCCCATACAGCTGCCCAGTGGAAATTAGCCACATGTTTTGCAGGAGTCCCTTCACACTCATTCCATAAACGGACTGAATGCAAGAATTCCTAGTGCACTGTGCCCATGTTAATTTGTTTCAGAGTCTCAGGTGCCAGAAATAAATCAATACAGCTGCAGCAATGCCTGGCCACATAATGCAAGGGCTTCTGTGGCTATTTGACAATATCAGCGACATTAACTTAGCGGCCTGGACAATAAGAAGGGGGTGTGCGGGAAAAAGCCTGATAAAACCATAATCAGTTGAATATATTGTTTAGCATGGAACAAATTTTACACGCTTTTTCAAAATAAATAAATAAAAGTGTCCAAAGCCTCACATGAAGCCATATGTTAAATCTGCATGAGATCCCTGTTAATGACTGGTGGCATAACTAATTATGAGAACGCCTGCGGGATGACTGTCAAAGGCTAATGGCCGCAGACCGCTGTGAGGGAGGCAAAGAGACAAGCTGCTCCCAACACCATGTCTTTATTGAGGAAAGTGAATTTGAGGCCTTCAGATATGCCAGGGATTTATCATTTCCACTCAGAAAAATCAAAAGAACGAGGGAATGCATACTTCTGGCACACCTTGCTATTTTGCCACAGACTTTGCAAAATTCTGTTTTTATATGTATTTGGCTTCAGGTCACACAGAAAACTGTTTTAACACAATCATCATCTTACTAAAGGTCAATTGTGATTCAACTATCCTTTTTCAGCATTTGTTCAAAGGACAAACTTTCTTGGGTATCTTCATGCGCACCATCTATTCAGTAACTCCATTTGGAGATCTAATTGTTCACCTCATATGGCATATACCCATCTTTACTTGGAAAAAACCGCAGCAGGCAATTTTATTAACACTTCCTATATCTGTATATATTCAGAGATGGCGCAAGCAACCAAGCTGTTTCTTCCGACCGAAGGGATGTACGACCCATAAATTCTGACCTGGGAATGGGGATGGGGTGGGTGGAGGGCAGAAATTTCTTTGCTGCTCTCCTTTGTATGCACAGCACCTACCATCGTTTTCCACATACAGTACAGTCCTCTCTTTCAGGCCAATTGTTCCCGTTAAATGCAGAAAAAAATAGAAACGACAAGGACAGGCTGTTCCAAACCATGAGAAACGCTTCCCAAATGTGCAATATTTTGGAACAAAGAAGTCTATAATTACGGCGACATGTGACATCATGAGGTTATCACGGTGCTGCACCAGAAGCCACCCATATGCATCATAAGAACAAGGAAAAAGGGAGAAGGGGAGTGGGCGGGTGAGAGAAACTTAACCGAAAGTTGCACCATTGGGGGAAAGAGGGTTTCGCTGCCGCAGCAGCACAAACCAGCGACCCAAGTTGGCGGCCGCCTCGAGGAAGGCCACCCCCACCAAGGCCACGCTTTGTTTTCCCTTTTTGGCCTCTAGAAAGTGCAGCTCGGAGGGCCAGAGCCTCCTTCCTGGTCAGCCCCTTTCGAACACGTCAGAGAAAGGCAAGCCGGAGACGGTGCTTTGCAGAAACTAGAAACCTGCCTTCCTTTAAACCGGAGTGAGGTCGCTACTCCAGGGCAGTGCGTGCCAGGAAGGTTTCCAAGGGAAAATCAAAGCAGAACCGCCTTAGTGCTTGACATGAAGGGGGGCGACCGGCCTCCCCTCCCCTCCCCACCCCATCCTTCCCCGGGCACCCCTCCCCCACCCCCCGTGCATGCAACTTTAACTCTTTAATCGGATTAGGGCCTAATCCCTCCTCCTGCCCAGCTGCTCTGCTCTCGCCTTCCAGCAGGCCCGAGGCGAGACTGCAAACTTCTCAGCAGCTCCAGTGTCCCTCTCCAACCCTCCCCTCCCCCCCATGCACGCATATTTTGGAAGTGGGGCTTTTTTCGTCTCTTTTCTCCTCCGGGAGCAATAATAAGGAGAGCGATTCATATGCCTACTTTTTAGTGCAATCCAGGAGGATCCCCGTGAAGCGCCTCTCCCCGCAGCTCAAGGTGACCACGAGCGTGTCGTTCACTATTTGCTCCACCAGCACGGGCAGCCGGCAGCCGACCCGCGGCTCCTTCGCGTCGCTTTCCTCCTCCATGCTTCGGCTGCCCAGAGAAAACTCTCAGCGGAGGCGGGAGTCGGCGGGCGGCTCCGTTGCAGCTGAAGTGCGGCGGCGGGATCCCAGGCGGCCTGCTGCCTCGCTCGGGCCGGCTCCCCTCCCCCAGCCGCCGAAGCTGCCTGCTGCTGCCGCCGCCGCCTCCTCTCCTGCTCCTGCTCCCGCCGCCGCCGCCGCCGCGCTGCTCCTCTCGGGATGGCTACACTGGCCGCGGCGATGACCTCATGGCTCCAGACTCCCCTCCAGCAGGGAGGATTAGTAGGTGCGCTGACGTCACAATGCTGTCCTCCCGGGAGCGTTCCATCCGCGGTGAAATCCTGAAAGAACGGGCCACATTGGGGTGATCGCGGAACGTGCGTTTGGCTCCTACCTGAGCACGCGCTACCCGTAGTAGAGGCCTGCCCTTTGCTATCCTGCGCAAGGGCAGCTCACAGAGGCACCATGGTATATAACCTTGTGCACGGGGGGGGGGGGGGGGTGTCAAATAATCGTCCAGATTCCAAGCTGTAACAGCTTCCTGTCTTGGAATTCGTAACGTCTTCAAACCACCCAACAAAGCAGAACCTTAACTTCAATACACTTCCTTCCTTCCTGACTCCTATCTGGGAATACCGGGTTCGATTCCGCCCTCCCCCATGAAGCCAGCTGGGTGACCCTGGGCTAGTCACAGCTCTCTTCTGAGCTCTCACAGCTCCCACCTACCTCACAGGGTGTCTGTTGTGGGGAGAAGAATAGAAAAGCTTTGTCAGCCGCTTTGATTCACCTTAAATGGGTGAGAAAAGCAGGGTAGAAAAGCCAACTCTTCTTCTTTCTTCCCTCAAACACCCCAGAAAACGTTTTTTCCTCCTCCAGGTAGAGCATTTACCTGATATGGGTCCCTGTGCGCCTCTCACGCTTCACTGTGTGTATCCAGTAGATTTCAAGACAAGCTCAGAAGTTAAGTGAATTATTTTTTCTCCTCAGATGGTTCTATTCAACTCACACACTCTTTCAGGCAAATAGGTAAGAGACACTGGTCGACTTCCTTATTCTTCCAACTGGCGCCGGGATCCAGTAGATTTCTGCCGACCGTGTGTCATTTCCTGCCATAATTTTTAAAAATCACTTTAAAGATAGATGATATGCATTTATACATATACACCTTAAGTCTGCACTGAACTACAAACCTACAAGGAAGCTCTGTGTTTACAGTTAGTTAAACTTTTATGGCACTGTCTGAAATGTCCCAGAATTAAATTATTTGTGGACCAGACCCTCAAAACACAGCCCACCCAAAGTAAAACATTACTTTCTGCAACACGTACCCAGTCCCCAACGTATCGCTTTGCAGCAGACTGTAGAAAAGGCTGAAAGGCTATTTTTGAGGGAATGGTTGGCAGGCCAACCTCTTGGCTCTTGTTAAGTCATCTCTTAATAGTGGAGAGACAGCACACCCTTCTTAACAGTTTTAAGAGCAAATGATGTGTGTAGCAAGGGGCCATCTTCTCCAATGTACAGAAACTGCAGAGCAAAATGTTTCATCTCAAGTGTGAGCCATTTCCAAGGGCTTTCAAACTCATCCCAAAACAGGATGCATGACTTCAGCTGAAAAAGGCTGCACTTAGAAATATAGATTTATGGTGCCTCTTTTTTCCCATGACATAAATTTCACTTTTTTTTTCTTCTTACTAGCAGTCCAGTAAATCACTAAGCTGAATGTACTTAATCCCAGCATAATCCTACACTCCTTTTAGGAGCAAGCAGGAATAGTTAAGTGAACATGCACAGAACTGGCTTATTAGTATTGTATCATATAGAATAAGTGATAGCACAACATTGTGGTGATTACTCAGAAGCAAGCATCAAGATGTTCAGTGGACAATGCTGGATGATTTAGAGGTAGGGTTGCATTAGAATCCTAGATTCAACAACTATTTCTAATTAGCTTTTTAATAGTTGCATCATATTTTATTGTAATTACATTTTAGTAAGCAAGTTTTTTAATTACAAAACATAAACAAAAGACAAAGAAATCTACATTCCAATACAGCTGTGTATCTGCAGCCTTATGTATTTGGCACCCTGGTCCTTCTAACTCCCTGTAGCAGTCAGTTCTATGCATTTCTGGGGCAGTCAGAGGTGTTATACGTCCAAGTTCAACATCCATAAGAGACCGTGCAGTTTTAAAATCTTTTTTTTTTACACATTCACCAGCAGCAGTCTTGCTTGGAATCATAATCAGTGAAGAGAAATTGGGTTGGGGAAAAGGCAGCTCACTTTCTAGCTCTAAAGTAACAAGAACCGCACAGTTTGAAATATGAAGGGTTAATGGCCCTAGGTTTCTCTCCAGATATGTTGAAACGGTTTTACTTTCCTGGGTGGGGTGGAGAAGAAATCCCTATCTTTCTTAGAACTGAATGACACCACATGGTGTTGGGTAGAATTACTGTCTGAGGCCTATACACTGTGTAACAAAGGGAATGGGAGAACTGCCCCTCATTGCATTTAAGAAGGCTCCAAGGTCAGCAGCTCTTCCTGTTCCTGCCACTCCTGTAGTAGCTCTTAGATGTAAATCTACAACTCTGTCAAAAATCTGTTCACTTGTGGTATATTTAATAACATTTATCAGGTAAGTGACATCAGTATGGGCCGCATCCTACACAGAAATGCAGCCTTCCAACTCGAGTACAATAGCCCTCCATGGAAGGAAAGAAAGAAAGAAAAAGAAAGAAAGAAACGTTCAAAAGTACTAATTAAAAGAAAGCATCTGACACAGAGAGACACAAAGCCACCCCTATTTCGCCTGTTTAAAGAAAATTTAATTTCCTTCGACAGCAATCTTACTCGGAAGTCAGCCTCACTAAGGACTCTCAAGGACTTCAGCCTTCGCATGGGTTTTTAAGTGCAAACGATTCAGCATGGACAGAACTCTGGAGAGAAGAAAGGGAAACGTGAACAGCCTCATGTTTTATACTTAAAACTCGTTAAGAGAATCCCCCCCCCTTTCCCCTTTTTACCCAGGTTGCACGATCGTGCTTTTTCGCTCGAGGTCTTTAAATACCATATACCGAAATAAACCCTTGAAAACGTGATTAGAGAGAAAGGCAGCGCCCCGGTTAGTGGAAACAACAGCTCGACAGCGGCTTTTCCTTTCTCCGCCCCCTCCCTTCTCCCAAGCTTTGTTGTTCGGATACTGTTTCTTTAAAAAGAGAAACAAATTTAACCAAAGACAGAGAAACCTTACCCACCTTCGCTATGTGTTTAGCCTTTCTTTCACGTGACGGACATATTTAGGCTGCAGTCTGGCCCCACATTTACCTGGGAGTAAGCCCCACTGAACTCAATGGACTTACTTCGGAGTAGGACTGCAGACTCATGGCACTTGCTCTGCAAAATTACGCGGGGGAGGAGGAGCTGTCAGCGAACTTAAAACGCAGTTGCTCCAGACTATCTATATATAAATATATGCATATAATATATCCAAGCACACTCTTGCATCTCGCTTTTTCCAAAAGGTATTTATGGGAGAATTGCGTTTTGTGCATCCGAAGTTATTCCACAGTCTTCTGCTATCTGGGTTTTTTTGCTGTGGTTTTAATAACAGCCAGGAAGCATTAAAAAGGAAGCGAGGGAAGAAATCCAGTCGGACAAATAGAAATTAAGCCTCGGGAATAATTCGGCTAGGCAGAAATAACGACGAGAAGAAAGTCCGCGGCTCTCACGTTACCTGCACGGCCAGCGTCTCCAGCTCTTTTTAGCCCCGACTGTGTTTGGCAATTCCGTGCGGTTACCATGCGCGGCGTTTCGTTTCCACCCTGCGCCCCCTAGCGGCTCCTCGCTTCACTTCTCCCCGTTATCTGGCCGCGATCAATAAGGAGAAAAGCACCACCCTCTTCCCATCGGAGAGGCTGTCGGTGCTGCCGGCGCTGAACAGCCCGAGAGCGGCCGGCAGCGCTTCTGAAACAGCACCCTCCGCCTTCAGACGAAGGCAAAGCCGATCTTTCTGGTTACTCCTAAATATATTCAGAGATCGTGTAGACTTGCCGTATTGGGTAGGTCAGTTTCAAAAGGGCCAGCCTCTGAGGCTGAGTCCACACCTAAGTTTTAATCCAGATTCAGTCCGCCTTCAGAAGTTAACACATCAGCAAAGTGAACAGCCGTTTTCTTTCTTATCTACCTCAAAGGTGGATTTTCTGAGTTAGATGATGCTGAAAGAAATCAGCCTGTCACGTTGCTGATGCATTATCTCATTCTGAAAGTGGACTGAAACTGGATTAAAACTTAGGTGTGAACGCAGCCTGAGTTTCAGCAGAACTAATTTGACCCACAAGCTACTGAAGAGAGATAGTGCTGGGGAGAATTCCTAAGATTTATAATACAGTATAGTGTTTTAGTAAGATGCGTAGAGGAATTTCTGAACTGCAGAGCTATATTCTTATTCATTTATTGATGAAATTTTATTTCTCTCAACATCAGAAGATCCCAATATCAGTAAAAATATTAACACAATCTAAGACATATGTAAAATATAACCAACTCATCCTCCCTGTCAGGACAATACCCATAGGAAAGCAGGGAAAACCAGGAAAAAAGACTTCTGAATCATATGGAAGGAAGTGCATTACAACTTTATTTTTTAAAAGGACCAGCTGGATGCAATATCCTCCCAAGCATAATTCTGCAGGAATAGTCATGGCAGGACCTGACTGTTTGTTTGTATTTCTATCACACCCTATACCCGAAGGTCTCCGGGGAGGTATCAACAGTTAAAATAAAACATAATAAAATAATAAGAGTATATATTTAACCAATAGCCTGCAAGTTGGAAGGGAAAGTGTATCCCCATTTAATTGAGGGGAAAAGCTGTGTACAGTGAAGGTGACAGATGTACCTCAAGGAGGATACTATTCCATAGCTTAGGGGCCATCACTTGTGCTGCTGAGGGTGGTGGTACAACCAGGATGGCCTCTCCTCCACATCTTAAGGAACAGGCAGGTTGTTATGGAAGTAGATATTCCTTCAGATATTTGGGGCCCAAGTCATTTAGGGCCTTATAAGTTAAAGTTGTTATTTCTGACTGCACCAGCTAAAGATGGAAATGCTCCCCAGATTAGTCTAATGAAGGACAAGCTTTAAGAACTGATGTATTGAAGTATACCTGATTGAAGTATAGAAAATTATGCACAGTATAAAAAAGGTGGATAGAGAAAATTTCGTTTCTCTATCACACAACACTAGAACCAAGGGGCACTTTATGAAGCTGATGGGTAGGGGAGTCGGATCCGGCAAGGGGAAGTATTTCTTCACTCAGAGGGTCATCGGTTTATGGAATTTGCTGCCGGAAGAGGTGCCAACAGCTAACAGCCTAGATGGCTTTAAGGTAGGGTTAGACAAATTTATGGACAACAGATGTATCAATGGCTACTAGAATGAATGCCTAAGTACATCTTTCAGGCTGGGGGGGGGGGAGCAGGACACTTCTAAGGCCATTTACTGGGATTCAAGAGCAGGAAAAGGTTTGTCCTTGTCTCTGCTTGAGATGCCCATGAGCATGTGGTGGGCCACCGTGTGTGATGGGATGCTGGACTAGATGGACTGTGTGGCCTGTTCCAGCAGGGCTTCTCTTATTTTTTTATGTTCTCAACTAACAATACTAAATAAATACCCTGGATAATAATACAGTGGTACCTCGACATACAAGTGCCGTGACATACAAGTGTTTTGAGATACAAGCCGCTGAGCGAGTGATATTTTGCTTTGAGAAGAGAGCAAGATTTGAGATACGAGTATGTAAATACAGTACAGTACATAACAAAAACAACTGAGGTGGTGTTTTGGGAGCTGGAATGGATTAATGGGAAAATTGCTTTGAGATAGGAGCGATTTGACATAAGAGCAAGGTTATGGAACGAATTAAACTCGTATGTCAAGGTACCACTGAATAAGAAATGCCTTCAGTGGATCAGATCCTTGGCACAACTAGTCCAGCAGGCTCTTCTTGTGGTGGCTATGGTCACACCTTCACTTTAAACCTTCTCTAGTCCATCTTCAGCCCCACCGCTCACACCTTTTTATTCCTATCCATTTTAAGTTGGCCTTACAACTTAACCAGAAATGTAGGCGCCCTTGCAAAAAATTACTTTACTGTCACAATAAAGATGGAACCTCATCAAAAAAAGGGGAAATGTATCCAGCCTCTGGCTATTTTCCTCACTTTCTGCCTTGACAAATTTGCCTAATTACTATAACTTCATATTCCTATACCAAAAGAAGGAGAGTTTATCATCTGTTCTGACAACCTGGTAAAAGATGGCTTGCTCTGGAAAATGCTCCAGAATTACTATACTCCTTCCCATCCACTGGACCTCTTAAAAAGCCATGTGCAAAAAGCAGAATCCTTTATTTAAAACATCAGCATTGCAGTGAGGGACATAGCAAGGATGGAATAATAAAAAAGCAAATTAAGTGTCCCATATTGCTCAGGCTATGGTTAAAAACATGTGCAAAGTGCAGTAAGTAAACAACAAAGTCTGGAAGGGTATCCTTTTGTTTATAAATAGTCCAGATAATGGACATGGGCTCATCATCATTTTTTAATTTAATATCCTGTACGTGGGATAAAGATAGGGGAAGCCTTGCAGTATTATGTACATTCTCAGACTGCAATGTACATCATTCTCAGAGCTATAGCCAGATTGACAAGCTTGAAAACATGCTATTTCGCTCTCCCATAGGAAGAAGTCAGGGTGATATCAATGATAAGTAATTGCAAAATAATGAGAAGCAGCATAATTAGTAGGCACATCGGGAGGCAGCCTCTCTCACATGTTATCCTTTTGCTGATTAGGGACAGGACAAAAAACTTGTGATTTCTGTTCTGTTTTGGCCACATATTTAGGGCTCTGTGCTAAATTGATTTATGTATTCTGGGCATCTTGTATATCCAGACTGTCTGCACCTGTGGATTCACGTTCTCATTCTGAATGAAAGCACAAAATGTCATTATGCATTCATCCTTGTCCCTGCCTAACCCCAGCATATATAAGCTAAGTACACAATTTGCATTTCTCTCACATTGTATTTTGTGCACTCATAAGGAAGTGGAAATATGTATACAGATCAGTAGCAGTAAAGGGAACTTCATCAAAGAAATGGAGAAATGTATTCTAGTCCCCCTGCTTTGTGACAGCATTTTCTGAGAACTTCACATTTATCACAAATCCCCAGAAGTATGGAAAGGTTACAGCTGATCTCTGACTTTTAATAATAATGCATCCATGGGCTGTGGTTAGAGTGTATTCTGACTACAGTAGCCAGTACTCAGAAAAGTATTCCTCAGGAGGGATGTTTGCCATAGGAAATTCTGGTGGATCGGTAGCAAATAATTCACCTGACATTTCTTCTCATATGCCCCTTAATTAAATAGAAGGGGATAGATTCAGGGACAAGGGCTTCTTTGGCTGCCTCTTCCTGGATTGTTCTCAGTGGGACTTTATTTTTCTTGATTTCTTAAAAACCTCCAGGGCATTGCTTTAAAGTTCTCGGTATGCTGCTGTCTTTTCTATCCATTGCTTTTGACTGCTGCTTGGTTTTGTTCCATGTTGCAAGCCATTGCAAGGGTTTCTTACAATGGAAGGCTGGATATGGAATGTAAGGATGGTTGCAAAAATGCTCATGTTAAAAACATGTGCATGTCACAGATCTTCTTGGGAGAAGTATTCACAGCAAAGTAAAGCATAGCATGTGTGAACATTTCACATAGTGGCTTTTATGAGGTCTACATGGAATTTGGAAGTATTACCTATTCACAAAATGCATTTGGTTAAAAGGTTTTTTAACCCTTGGCAGCCAGGTAAGCACAGAACACATTTACTTCAGAGAGAAACACCAGGAGACATAAAGGGGCTGGTCACATCTTCACTTAAACCTTCTTCAGTCCTGGCTGCTCACACTTTTTCATTTCTATCCACAAATAGAACTGATAGAAATGAAAAGGTGTGAGCAGTCAGACCTAAAGATGGACTGGAGAAGGTTTAAAGTGAAGGTGTGACCACAGCCAAAGTTTTTTCCTCTCACAAACAATTCAGCCCAAAGACTAAGCACTGAAGGTAAACTTTGGAAGATAAATGAAAGCATCTCTTTATGTAACTGGTAGTTGAAATAGAGAGTTAATAATAACCATAAAATGTGGGGCCAACCATTGCTAATGGCTCCCGATCATGATTGCTGGGTGGCACCTCAAATTCTGGAGGAGATAGTCCCTCTAAGACCAGCTGAGCAGAAGGAACACTAACACATCATGTTCTGATCAAAGACTTTTCATAGGCATCAGGATTGCTTCTCCAAGAACAGGTTCTGTGGATCCAGTCCAGCATGGCACTTCTCCACAATACCGTAATGGTGCCATGGGAGTGCTTGAAAGGCACAGGAATCGTTCATCCTCATGCCATCAGGCAAATTTCTACCATTAGTGCTGTCACAGCAATTCTAACAGCAGAGGAAGAAAACCCTTCTATAATGCTTTCTTCCAATCTGCCTCCTCCACCATGCGCCATTGGTCCCAATAGCATGGCCCTATTTTGGGAAGTGCATAAAATGGCCACTTCCTGGACCTCCCAGAGCAGTTGCAAGCAGAAGCATAAGAGCCAGAGGATGATGTTTTCACTATTGAGGGTGGGGTGATGGAGAAGTGTGTCCAGCTTCAGTCCACCTTCAGAGTGAGAGAACCTATCAGAAAAATTACCAGCCAATTTCTTTCCACATTTTTCTGAGTTAGATAATGCCAAAGAAAAAGAGTCCCACTTTCCTAAGGTGTTCTCTTACTCCAAAAGTGAACTGAAGCTGGATTAAAACTTAAGTGTGAACACAGCCCAGGTTCTTAGCTCCCACCAACAGACATTGTGCCCATGAACAAATCCTATGCTGTATCTGTATATAAGGTTTTCCCCTAAGTGATGCCAGTAACTGCTGTATCCCTACTCAGTTAGCACAACATGTGCAAACGCATTCCATCAAGGTATGGGGCAAGGAACCATAACTTCAGATAAGTCAGTAACTCTTTAAGCCATAATGGGATAGAAGCAATGATGAAAGAAATTAACCCCTTAATGTCAACCCAAGCTGTGGCGCAACATGAGGAATTTGTGCAGTGCAATCTGCTCTTGGAATCTTTTTCTACACCCTCCCTCCCACTTGATTGCATGAGGGAATATTGAGCAAGACTCTTAGCCATGCACTTGCCCAACTGCATGCACTCATTTCCATTCAACGGGCTTTTGTTCCTGAGAGGTTCCTGCTGGATGTGGCAACTGTAGTCATGCCATTCCATTCAGAAGCTGTGCAACTTGATCTGGCCGAAGCCTTCTTGGGCACCTCCTTTTCTCTTGCCACAGTGGGATAACATTCCTTGCGAATCTGTCCACGTTACTGTACAGGTATTTGGAAAAAAACCTGTACAGCTAACAGGAATAACTCTTGTAGTTGCTGTTAAGGCAGCTAATCCATTGCAGCAGGAAACAACCGACCAAACAGGAACCCTTGCCTGGAAAGGAATGTTTCATATTAAATTTTAACTAGAATGATTTCTAAGCATTGTGTCCCTAAGATACCATCAATTTTTTAATGAATGCAGGTTATGCTTCTTTTCTTCTAAAATCAATTTTCATGCTTTCTTTATAACTTGGGTTCAGCACAGAGAATGCAAGTTACTACTGAAAGTTGACATTTTATGACTGACTTCCTCTCTTCATGTGTGATTGAGGAAATACATTTTTTTTTCAGTTCAGAAATAATATACTGCTAATATATGCTGTGCAGCTCTAGGTAATGAGTAGGAATACAACTGAATGTTCCTTAATAAGCCTGGACATAGCAATTGGGAAAATTATGATATATGCTTTGCATACTGGGGGAAGCTGGGTATTGAGACAGGACTCTGACCAGCTTCGTATATATTTGGGGGGATCACAAATTTGGCGATGAATAATAAGTCACATTTTTTTCTGTAAAAATGGATTAAACATTTTGAGGGTAGCAAAAAAAATTGGGGGTCTCTCCCCCCCCCCCCGGCTACAGGCCTGCAGTTAGTGGAAAAATAAGTCTAATTTGCTGTTATGGGAGAGGGTAAAAATGTATGTAAGTGTTTAAGCTCATTACATTCTTGAAAGTGATTAACAATATTATGGAGTTACATTATATGATACTACTGTACTATATTTTTGTTGTAGTTTACTACATAATAAGGCACACTGGTGATGAAGGGTGATATTTGGTTTATTTACAAATATAACAAGTCAAGAGAGAAAATGGAAGCAAGCAGCACATATAGTATCCCACTAGGTAATATTTATATCCCATAGTGGATACCTGGAGAAAAACATCTTTGATCCTGAAATGTGACAATGGTAGGGCATTTAGGGAAAAGCAAAAAGTCACTCCAGCTTCTTCTGCTATCTGCCAGCAACTTGTGTTCAAAAGCTCACCATTTTGATCTGCTTCTCTACCTTTGCCAAGCATAATACTCCCCCCACCAATCCATTATTTGCTTTTATCACATGCTTAATGTATGCATGTTTCTGTCTGATGATCATAGGTTTTTAATTGCGACAGTACCCTTCTTTGTGCCTCTCTTCCAAGATTAGTTTCCCCTTATTTCTCCATACCCACCCACATCCACTCACTGATTCCTCACTTTAGTTGTGCCAATGGATAAATCACCTTCCTAAAGTAATTATTTTATTTCACCTTGCATACATCTCATCCTTCCTCCAAAGGAGTCCAAGGTGGCAAATTCAGATAGACAACAATCAGATCACCAACTGCAAAAACGAAGGAAAGAAAAGTGCCAGTATTTTCAAAATATAATAATCTGGGCTTCTTATTTCAGACAATTTAAACTGGTCTCTGATAAGAATCTATGGATGTCCCCAGATGCAGGTTAAAAATATACAATTCTCCCAGGACAATATTAGGAATTCATCATGGATCTGCATCATTCCCAATATAGTCCTGGGCTATCGAGGCGATACCCTGGAATATTGCTATTATGGGAAATCTGCCCAAGGTGCAAGGTTTCCCGCAATAGTAATGCTCCTTGCCTGTCTGCTGGCTCATTTTGTTATTATTGCTTTTTCTGCAACCGGAAGCTAGGCAGGCACATAAGCCCTTGGCGGCCTTAAAAAAAAACAATTCAAGTGGGCAGGGACTTGGCTGATTTCAGGTGAGATGCAAGAGTAATGATAACAAAAGGGTCTGACAGCCTTAATTCCAAGCTTGTGATTGCCTCTGGCAGGGCAACAAGATGCAACCATGGCATCCCATGATTGCCTCGTAATCACAATGCAGAGTACCTCTAGATGTTATCACCAGACGTCCACTGGATGCACATTCTTTTGTCCATTCTTTGTTTCTTAAGGGAAACCATTGAATGACAGTGCCACCTATGGTAATAAGCCATCAATGTCAGAACAACAGAAATAATTTTATAAAGTGTACATTGTAGCATTTACGGAAATCAGTGCCTTGAATAAGTTTTTAAATGGCAGCTCCCATCTCATTATTGTTACAAATGTCAGTGTGTCACTTTAGAAAAAGGGGGGTCATGATGTTTTACTATTTCAGATTAAACCAACATAAACTATAGTTACTGGAAATTCTGTTTTCAATTACCAGGCTGTGGGAACAATACGACTTCCTTATACTGTATGTTGCCACTAGACAGTTTATTTCACTTACCAAAATCCAGCAGAACAGTATTTCATGGCAATCAGTATAAGGGAACAACTTTGATAAGGAACTATCAGTCCCTCCCTGCTGTGCTCTCTCTTTTCTGGCATCTCCCCCCCCCCCATCCTCTTTCAGGAAAGCATGTATGTGATGGAGGGGAGGACACAGACAATCTATATTTGTGCTGTTGAGATTAGGGCTTGGCAAATCGCCTCAGCTTCACAAGCTCCTGCCAAGAAACCCATCTCCCTATTTTACTTTTTAGAATGGAGGTTTTTCAAGCAGCCTGGGTGGTGGAGAGTGGGGCAAAAAAAGGGGGGGGGGGGTCAAAGAATATCAACACTTGCAATTGGATAAAAGGAAAAGAAAACGCTCCTAAAAGTATGTTTCCTCCCCAAAACTCCAGTTTGTCATTCCCACTGTGCAAAAATAAAATGATCTGATAGTCAGAACCTGAGTGGGAGCTGATCTAATCCGCTTACAGAATATCTCCTTTTTTGGGAACTTTACTCTTCAAAAGGTACAGATTCTTTAAAAACAGTGAGAACTTGACAATTCAAAATGGTTTCAAACCCCATTATATCTTGAATGGAAATTCAAAAGAGGAAGTGGAGGGTGATGGCACTCGTCCTCAAGAATGCCCACCAGTTCCAGTGTTGCCCCGAATGGGAAAGCTGAATGCTTCCTGTGCCCTGCCAGGAAAGCACAGTGACCATTCCCAATAGCCCCCTTTCGTGATCACATTGAGAAAATAACCGGACTAAGGAGCAGGGATGCTTTCGGTGTTGGGAAAATATGAAAACAGGAAAGTTCCAAAAGGGAGGGGATAGCTTGGAGAAGAATCGGAATGACTTTTTAAAAAGTGATCCCACGGAACAATGGACTGCCTGGAGACATCTTATTCAATGGTTGTGACTGGAGGCTGAATATCTGATCTGAGAACCAGATATTATACTACAGCTATATGGAATGTAGCAAAAGGCCAGGGCAAAAGAGGTTCATCATCACTGGGAAACAGATAGGCATGGGTTAGAAACACCAAGGCATAGTGTGAACTCTGCTCCTAGCACAGTAGGTAATCTGAAAAAATCTCAAACAGTGGAATAAGCAGCAGTGGTCTACCTGGCTGTTCTTGGATGATGCAGTACAGTGAGAAGCCAGGAAACTCTTCATATGACACATCCCCGTGTAAGAGGGTGAACAGACAGTACATTGCAGTAAGAAAATAAAGATATTGCAATGAACACGTGCAGAAAGTTAAGCTAGAGCTAGTATTGGAAAACCTTCTAAAGAAGCATTGACGATTCAGTGTGTCCTAGCTGACCCGTTAAACATGACCAGAAACCAATACGTTGCCATAGTTTGAACAGAATTGGGGAAACAGTCACCCTAACCTTAAACGTAACCGAACCCTAACCCTAACCCTATCCCTATCCCTATCCCTAACGCTAAAGCTAACCCTAAACCTAACCGAACCCTATACCACCAGAAACCAATCCGTTGCCATAGTTTGAAGAGAACTGGGGAAACAGTAACCCTAACCCTAACCCTAACCCTATCCCTATTCCTAGCCCTAACCGAACCCTAACCCTTAACCCTAACCCTAACCCTGACCCTGACCCTGACCCTGACCCTGACCCTGACCCTGACCCTGACCCTGACCCTGACCCTGACCCTGACCCTGACCCTGACCCTGACCCTGACCCTGACCGAACCTTAACCTTAACCTTAACCTTAACCCTAACCCTAACCCTAAAACCGTAACCCTAACCTTAACCCTAATCCTGAACATGTAAGGTAAAGGTGCTCATGCACCTTGTGGGGGAGACTATTCCATAATCTGGGAGCCATCACTGAGAAAGTCAGGTAGAGGAATCATACACATAAACCGAGGAGAGAAGGCGAGGTGCCTGACAAACTCCACGTGTACCAATTGGCTGAAAGACTAGACCCACTCACCACAGCACAGTTCAGACTCCTTTAGCCCCCCCCCACACACACACTTGAGGAAGCAAAGACATCCTGAGATGCCAGAATAGGCTGTCTTCCTCAGTCCTGTAAAAATGAGGACCACAGTTAAGATGATCTAACATGAGAGGGCCGGCTTGAAAAATAAGTAACGTGACCTGAAGTCGTCCTGAACTACTTGTGTGACCAGGGTCTCAGACTTTTGAGTGCTAAGTATACTAGACTTTCAAAGCCACCTGCAGTTTCCCCTTCTCTCGGTTCCTAAGAAAAATGTTGAACTGGGAGGGCTTTGCAGTGCAATTTACACACTTAGCTAGCATGCCAGGGATTATTTATGTCAGCGTCAAGCCAATAGATGAATTGACCAGGTATACCCTTAGATCTTTTTCTGCAGGTGCTTTGGCTAGTCCAGGTGTGTTGCTGTTCTTGCTTACTCTCTGAGTGCAAATGCCAACCACTCAGGATTGCCAGGAAAGGAGAAGCACTTTCTGAGCAGTTTGCAATAACAGACTATGGTGAGAAAATGTTATTTCAAATTTTCTTTTCAGACAGCTTTTCACTTTTGCATGTTGACGTTAGAATTTTAATTTGGGGCACTGCATGAATCTTTCATACAAATAAACAGTAAAGCAATTGTTAGCACATTCGTAGCTTTGGTAAGCTAACATCTTCTGCAGTTGCTTCTGCTTTGGTTGGCTCCCTGTTTCAACTCATACACTGCTTAGAATTTGCCAGTTCTCAGCTCCCTTGTTTTCCAGTGTATTTTCAACAGCATGGTTACATTCATGCCTGAGGAGTAGGCTAATTTGAGTAATGGGGCTGTTGATAGCTTTCAATGATTGTGTTGGGGAGAATTAATGCTGTTATTTCTAAACTATGGGTTTGCTAGCATCTCAGCAGAGAGGCCTGAGGGAGTTCTCTTGATAAGATTCCATTGCAGCCCTGGCAGATTATTCAAGGAACTCACGGGCAGTGATGTCATCAGCTAGTTTGCTAAAAACCCAAATCTGCATGCTCAGTGAACGCCAGGCTTCTCTCCAACTGAAGTGACTCTTTTTGAACTCTTTCAAGATGGGCAGATGCAATGCAGGATTTGAACAAGATTTCACAATGGCCTCTTGCTGTAGAACACCTGTCAAGAAAAGGAAATGCCTGCTTACCTGTGCTTCTGGCAAGCAGCATTTGTGATTGGTTTGGAAGGGAATGCCGGAAGCTAGCAAAGCACCTACCCCCTTTCTCCTGTTGTGTTTTGCATTCTTGGGCAGCTTCTGTTAGGCTGTGGCCACATTTAAGGTTTAGTCCAGCTTCAGTCCACTTTCAGAGCGAGAGAATACATCAGGGAAGCGACAAGCTGTTTTCTTTCAGTGCTAAATAATTCAGAAAATTCACCTTTGGGATAGATAATGTGGAAAGAAAATTACCGATCACTTTGCTGAAGTGTTTTCTTGCTCTGACACTGGACTGAAGCTGTGTTAAACCTTAGGTGTGACCACAGCCCTGGAGGCTGATCATGTATGCTGCTCACCAGACGCACAGGTAAGCTGGGAAATGATGCCATTGCTGGATTTCCCATAATAGCATTGTGGCACACTATTTACACATTAATTAATGTTTATTAATTAATATTTAATTAATTAATATCCTGCCCTTCTCCCAAGATGGGACCCAGTGTGGCTCACAACATTAAAATTCCATTTAAAACAAAACCAAAAACCCATAATACAAACATCAAAATAAAATTAAACATCCATTAGAAATTAAACATTGCAGTGAACATTACATTGAGAACACCCTGGGTACGCCTGGCATTTCCCAATGTAGTACCCAGAGAATTCTCACATCTGGAGCCAGCCTTAGCTGGCCAGTAGCAAGGACAGACTCAGTTCAGCACTCAACAGAATATAGGTGCAACTATAAGAACATAAAAACATAAGAGAAACCCTGCTGGATCAGGCCACAGCCCACCTAGTAATCACGGTAGCCCATAGCTGTTACACTACAAGAGTAAGATCATGTGGTACTTTACAGCCATGTAACATGTTGCATAGGTGTAAATATAGCCAACCACCCTGTTGCTATGCAAAGGTAAGGCACTCCACAGATATCTAAACCAGCAGATCAGGCTAAAGGGCTGCAGAAGCCTCAAGAAAGTGCTTCTTCACACACTGTCCCTCTTCCATCCTTTCCAAGTCTCCACCATGGAGCACAGGCAGCAGGCACCTGAGACCATCCGATGCAAATTTTTAGCACTGTCTGAACACAGCTTCATGCACGAACCCAATGTTTCCAGCTAAGTATGCAAGACTGGTACTCACACAACCGTGTAAGCTGATACTATATGGAAAACTAGCAAACATTCCTTGCTTGCATCTTGCAAGTTCACATGAAACTTGAAAGCAAAAGCCCATATGAAGAGAACTGAAATATCTGGGACTAAAAATACCCTTGGTGTTACAATCTGTCATTTTGAACAGGTATTTTTACTTTCTCATAAATTTCTTCTGTTCCCCAGCAGCCTCTATATAAAAGAAATTGCATTTAAAACCCTGCATAAGAGGTACTAGATGCCAAGCAGTTCGTACTATATCTTCAAAGATTTATCTCCTAACTGCTGGAACTGTAATATTAGTAGAAGGTCATATCTCCATCTCTGGTGAAGTTGTCTGAAAATCCAAGATACATGGAGGAGGGCAGAATCTGAAACAAAGAAAAATATTAAGGACAGGATAGAATTTTCTCCACTGTGTATTTTATTACTTTATTGTGGCCATAATGAGAAAATCAAGTTTAAACCTTTGCTTTCTTTTATGTTGAATGTTACAAAAACACATATTGCTAAAGAGCTGGAAAGGCTATAAAGCTCTGGACGCTATGAAACTTTGCTTCCCCTGAATTTATGGCGTGGCAAGAGCAGATCATGCAAAGTCAATTGAAAAACCAAACATTCTGTGACATTGGTCTCCATTAATAGCTGTGATCCCATCCCTGGATCAAGCTGGTTTTTCTAGTCCTCCAGTTGCACTCTGATCAAACAGCTCACTCATCCAAAATGCTATACAACCTGTATTTTGCAAGAGGCGAACCTCTTAGATTTCTATCTTGCCCATTATCTGCTTTATATGGACGTTCAGCTTAATCATTTTGTTCTTTGCTGCTCATGGTTTGAAGGTTTCTCCTTTTACGTATTTGCCCATCCCAAATACTTGTCATTAATAAGCCCAGAAATTTGATATGCCGTGATATTCTCTTACGCACTGTACTGTACATTTTTCTTCAAAATAAAGGGCAATTTAAAAAATAAACTTAAAAATAAAAAGAAGATTCTGTTGCCCGTCTTTTTAGTCACCGAGGTCATGTAACAAAACAAAAGAACAACAGTGAAGTAACGGAAGGTAGACAAGAAATGAATTTGCTGGACTATTGACCTTCAACTGGGGAGAATCACTATTTAGTACTAATGTCTAGCTGGCTTTATGGATAAGCAGCCATCTGGACTCCTCCAATATGACTGTCACACTTTCTTTAGTGCAGCATATATAGGGTGCCTCCGTACACATGACCAGTCACATGATGACTGATGGTCCTTCTGTAACAGCGCAGCAGCAGGGAAACTGAAGTAAAAACCTGCTGATTAATCAGCAGCTTGTTACTCTGGAGTTTCCCTGGAATCCTGCTCTGGTGCTGTGGAGCATTAATCATCTTATCTGGATCACGGGAAGCAGCTTTGCAGTGGCTTCCGCAGTTGCTATGCAGGTTCCAGTGTCCCATATCTCCAATGGGAAAGGACTGCTCAGGGACTCCAAAGTTTTAAGCATGTCTGGAAGCACCCATAATAGTGGGTCTTCAAGCACCATGGGACATCTACAGGAATCTGTTTGTGATGTTAACAGAAGAGTCAGTGCAATGCAAATTTTGCATTAAATGGTCTTTTCCAAAGATTTTGAACCTCATATGCAAAATCTTTGCGTATACAAAATCTATCCCGGCCACCTTTTCCTGGATCCAGTTTAAACAGCAATAACGAAAAATGTTTCTCGGGTTGGAAGAGCAGCACCACCCCTTCCATTCATTTTGTGTATATGAAGAAACAGTTATTAGATACAGCCACAGATGGCTAGTGTTAGTACAGTCCTAAGAGAAGCTTATGAAAAAGTGCACTCCATCTGGAACCGCTCTCTTGCCCCAAGCCAAAAGCTAATCAGAGACAGGATTTAGAAATAGGGATGAAACATCAGCTATTTGTGGCATCAGGAGGGAAAACAGCTGGTACAGCCACATCCTGTTTATCTGATCTAATAAAGCTATTTAAATCTCAGGTATCAAATTCCTTCCCTTCACCCCAGATTCTCCCATATCACAGAAACCCAATGAAAAATACCTTTATTCCTAAAATGATTTTAAGTTGTTTACATCTGGGGCAACTGGCTATGACTCCCTGCCTAAACGTGTTAGTTTAAATGTGACAAACCACATTGCGTTACTGTTTGCTAAAGGAAGATTTATTTTATACTCATGGTAACTCAAGTTCAGACTACAGTTTTCTGTCAGCCTTGACTTTCCCATAATCACAGAAACCTTGAAAAAAAAAATATTGCTAGCACCAAAACTGAGGAGGACGTTTTGACTTTTACAAGGTCACTTACACACTGTACTATACTGGGAAACTCTGAAACACAGCTTGTACCCATAAGGTCTTTATTACTCCCCCCCCCTTATTACTTTTTTCCTCCCCCCCCCCTTGCTAAAATGGCAGAACAAAGAATCACTGCTGAATGATACAAGGTAAATCATGTGCTGCCCCTTAAACTGTCCAAACAGATTTGCACGTTTTGCCAGGAAAGTGCACTGCATATTCAGAAAAGTTGCTGCGGTGAACTGTCAGATGAAGTACAAGAGCTGCCTTGGGGGGCAAGGTAAACTTCACCATTTTGCTAAGTCCATTGCCAAGAAGCCCTAGTGAAGAGTTTTCCAGCAATAGTTCTTAGCGCATTTTAGGGACAGAAAAGCAGGGCTATGGTGGCATTGCCTATGATATGTGAGATGGCCCCTCCATAGCAGCCCTGTAATGGTGCTATTTTTGTCCCATCTGGATGCACCCTGGTTTTCCCATGATAGCCCTACTTACCTTCAACTCTGGCAAGACATAAAAGGAGTCGCCTCACTGGGAACTTCTGGGAAGAAGAAAAACCAAAACAGAGAAAGGGGTGGGCATTTGGTTGGTTACCAGAAGTTGCTAGTGCGGCAACGTCCTACATGGCTCACTAGATGTGAAGCTCGGGAAATTTGGGGTTTGCTGACTGAGTTTGGCAAGAGGCAACTGCAGGATCCTTTTTGTATCCCATGCTGGCTGCCTCTCGTCATCAGCAGATAGCCAGGGGTGCCTTTTTTTGTTCCTATTATTATGAAATTGTTTTAAAAAGAACATGTTCTCATTAGTTGATGCGATTAGGACATTAACGCAGTTCAACCGTTTCTGTCCAGGGTAACTGAGAAGTGCTCAGGGCCAATCTGTTCTGGCCCTTCTTTTGCACAGACTCCTGAAAATGTCCAAGAAAGGATTTGTAACAGGAATTCTGCCATTTGTAGATTCCTGCATAATTGCAAGCTGGTCCTCCAGTTATGTTGGCTTGTGAGTAAGACATCGGTTACTTATTCCACTGTATTTGGCTATGCCAGAATAAACCATAGGTATTCCACAATATCTATGCTTTATTGTAGAATTACCAAATACATTGGGAAAAGTAAGCATCAGATGGACGCAATCTGAGAGAAATAATAATTATTGGGCTTAACTTTAGAACACAGAAACATCTATTTTCCGTCAAATATTGTGCTCAGATGTTGAGTACCTGACATTTCCATTTTTCATTTTTATTTATATACCGCCTTTCCAAAAGAAACTTTAGCCCAAGGCGGTTTACAACAAATCGAAACCAAATACAAAGCAAAATACAGTCATCACATTAAAAAAAATACAGCACGTATAATCAACAACTTAAGGCAAAGACATATAGCATATTATAACAAATAACATATTATATAATAGTTTAAGAAAAAACTGGCTAGAGGCTGGCTGCTCTTCTTCCCTCATCCCTTCCTTTGGATATACTTGCAGCAGGGCGGGGCGATGCAAAACACTCTCAAGCTGACTTGGACGGTGGCTGGAGTCTGTCTCTTCTTCCTCCCTCATCCCTTCCCTTAGATATACTTGCAGCAGGGAAGAGTGATGCAAACGCTTTCAAGCCGACTTGGAAGGTGGCTGGAGGCTAGATTTTTAATAAAAGGTATGGACTGTACAAAGACACTGTACTGTTTTTTAAACTTTTAAACAGAACAAATTTTCAAAGCAAAGGGGAAGTACTGCAAGGAACAGGGAAATGGGCCCAACCTATCTCAGCAACCTGTGTGGAATTTTTCAAGTGCACAAGAGGATTTTTAATTCAAGAGATTTAACCAACGTCAAAATAAATTATTCCCAGCTGTTACTGCAATTAGAAAAGAAGCAAAGAGTGGAAAATAAAGACTTCTACACAACACGGCGATTATATTTGTCTTGCAGCCCCACTGTCCAACAGGTGGTGCTGTTTCATTTTTTATGATTCAGTAAGATGCTATTTTTGGACTTATTCTGTTGTTGTAAAGCTGTATTTCTCCATTGTAACCTAGTGCAAGACTGAAATAAAATTTCCCTGTTGAATTAGTATTGCATTACCATATTTTGGTTTTTAAGACAAAGCTGAAAGAAAGGAAAATATAATTAAAATGCATTAATGAAGGATAAATAAAACATGTTGCAAACAACGTGGTCTATTGAAATGATCCTGACACATAAATGGTATGGATTTGTCACTGAACAGCCACATCTTCATTTTTCTCCAGTGTGTTTTTTTGTTGTGCAGTAGGACTATGTATTACCTGTACTTCAGAAACCTTCCAAAGTCATGACCGGTTTTGCTCAGGTAAGGCTGCATCCAGACGGAATGAAAATAGTTAAAAGCACTTTTAACTGTTCTTGGAAAACCCAGCACTGTGGACGGTTTTCAAGCTTTAGCACTCTTTGGGATGCACTTACTTTTCTGGTGGAGCAGCAGTCAGAGTTTTGTCCAGCACGCTCTGGAGGTGGTGACATGTACATCCAGGAATTCAGTGGCAGCTGAACTGCCCAGATTGCGCATCAGTAGAATGTGCAAAGGCAGAACTGAATCCAGTGCTGTTTAAATAAGAAGCGATAATATCGGGACAACAATACCTCACATTATTGCTTTCTGTCACTATATTGGGATTCCACCGAGAGGCAGCCTGAGTCTAAGAGACTTCACCCTCCGTTTTCAAAATGAATAGGGCTCAAAGCAAGCAAGCAAGAATGATACCACAGTGGAGTCAGCGTGGGGGTTGTTTACTTCAAAGGGCATGGCTAAACAGGATTTTCAATCCTTTATTTAGTTGTGTGGAAGTTACTGTGTAAAATATGCTTTGTTATGAAATTCTAATGTATATTAAGAAATTTTTGAGTTAAACATAGGTTCAGTCATTTTTATATACAGTCAGTTAAAATCATCAGGAAAATTATACTTCTGACTAAGACTGTGGGACTTCCCAGTTGGGAAATTCCAGATCTTTACAAATACTAGCATTTCCCTGAACTTGTGGGCTTCTTCAGTATTGTGCTGGAAACAACTTCTGGGAGCTTGCTCCAGCCATTCTCTTTCCCTTTTTATTTTTTCCAGTTGCTTCTGAAGTAATGCGGAAGGAGCCTCAGCAGGCAACCTGTCATCCATGGAGCAAATCCTGCACTATCTTTATTTGGATTAATCAAGAGACTGGCAGTCCCCTGAAATGGCGTCAGGGTGTCTGCCAGTCCCACCACAATGCCAGGAACCTTCTGGAATTTTTAACATGCCTGGAAACAGCCTATGAACTGTCTATAGAACCTCTCCCCATTTCTGATGGAAAGCCCTTATCCCATACATGTAGCACTATCTCCGGGGAGGTCATGAGTTTGTAAATAGTTCACTTACTAGAAATGTATATAAACCCTTTTGCCTTTCCATTCACGAACCTTGGATGGGCAGAGACACCTACCTCTAGTGGTGAAACAGTGTTGTTCTCAAATTTTGTCGAATTATTCTGCTTACAACAGCTGCACATGAGCAAACTGCAGCCTCTTCTTACCCTTCAAAAGGCAGCTAAATTGTAATCTTGTTTGTGTGTATGACTGAGAACTGAACAATAACACTATTATAGGAGCAGGTAGCTTAAAAGATGCCTTCTTTTTTTACTTTGCCCAAGTATGCTGATGCAAACATTACAAATTTTGTGGATCCATGATGCTGGCAATTAGTATTTCTAGTAATACTAATCAAAATGTGGTTCAGGGAAATCAAAGGAAAATTTCCACTCAGAACCCACACCATCCCCTGTGGCAATATTCAATGAGTGACTGGCCCTGTCTTCACGGCAACCTTATTTCGGATTCAAAACGTTTTCAATCCTCGGAGTCCGCATGGCAGTTTGGCTTAACACACTTTCTCCGTGTTAAACTACCCCAAAGCATGGTGAATCTCAATCCTGATTTCAACAGGTCTCACTCCGGATCGTGTGCTTGAAACGTTTTACATTTTTTACTGTGCGGACAGTACCGTTTTAAGGGATGAGAATCCATGTTTAGGGTTTCCCTCCCCCAATAGCTTGCTTCCAAAGATAGTGATTTCATTGAAAAAATCCACCCTCAAAACAGCCACTATAAAAACCCAGTCCTTAAAGCTACACTGTAGCGATCTAGCCTCTTCACACCTTAATAACAATGTTGCAGTTTTGCGCAATTCTACCTCTTTGAAAGTTCTGTCCTTTAAAAAAGGGAAAGGAAAGGAAAGCCCTTGAGGTTGTTTTAAAGGCTGTGGCTGTAAAGGGGGTTTGAGTTGCTGCTGCTGCTGCTGTGTGCCCTGGGAAATGGGGAGAGGAGGGGAAAGAATTGCTGGCTGCCGGTGCCTGTTTTTCATCCATCCAGGCAAGTGGCAGCCACCCACCCAGCCACCCAGCTAGGCTCCGTGAAGGGGTCTGTTATGGGTGGCACGTCCATGCCAGGAGGAAGAGGGCAGGGCAGCCCTGCAAAGCGGCTTTTAAAAAGTAGCCACTTGAGTCCCCCTTGAGTCACGTACGCCACGTACGATCCTCACAATCTGGATCCAACGCGATTAAGTTAAAAGTAATGGGAACAGGCAAATTTGCGTTTGTATCCAGTTCTATTATTTCGGTTTAGGGAAAGTGAAATAAGGTTGCTGTGGGGATTCCCCCACTGTTGCTTGCAACACTCATCTATGGGTTATGATTGCAAGGTGGAACTCTATGAAGATCTATATCATCCAGCATAAAACCACTACAATAGTTAGGGGCCCCTCAAAATCTCACTGACGTATTTTAAATATTGGGTGAAGGAGTACAGAAGACATCAAGATTTCAGTGTTTATGCTATCATGCACAAATGAAAATTGAGGATGAAAAGGGCAAATTTATCAGGTCTGCTTAAAGCATATTAGCAGAAAAGTGCTCAGCTTTAGGTGGTTGT
Source organism: Aspidoscelis tigris stejnegeri (assembly GCA_023333525.1). Taxonomy (NCBI): domain Eukaryota; kingdom Metazoa; phylum Chordata; class Lepidosauria; order Squamata; family Teiidae; genus Aspidoscelis; species Aspidoscelis tigris. The sequence goes on along the minus strand of JALMGA010000002.1, from coordinate 78,764,750 downwards.
TGCCTGCAAAGCACTCCTTTATATAATTAAAATGTCATGCTAGAAAAGATATTTTGAGGTTTGGGCCCTGCTTGTAGATTATCTAGTGAAGGTGGTAACTCTCCTGTGAAGGCGGTGAAGCGATATTCTTTGTGAAGGTCTTTTCTTAACTCAGCTATTTCATCTTCTAGGTTTTCAGCCTGTGGTGGAAAACATTACAAGAGAAATAATAATAGCATGGCAGTTTTACAAGAAAATGACTGTATTTTCACTCATGTCTCAAAACACCCATCTTTAGCTATCAATCTGAACAGATAAACTGAACAGTTTCCTCACAGATCCAAAAGTAACATATTGCAACTAGATTCCCTTCAGGTGAGAAAGCTTCAAAGGTGATGCACAAGTCTGACTTTGCTACCCCTAGAAATCTCAAGGTAGCACTGGAGGCTAGATCATTCGTTCACAGAAAAAAATACACAGAGTTTAGTAGCACCTGATAAAACTATTCCTTTTACTGAGGAAGACACTTCCCTGGACTGAACCTGTAACAGAAGCAGGAACATATCGATTTCAGTTGGCAAAACATTACAAGGAAGTCTCTAAGGGCCTTTCTACATTTATCTGTGCAGCGTTGGATCTGTGGATCCAGATCAAGCAGGGTCTGGTCCTGATCTGTTCTGGACCAGCCTTGCGAGGGCTCCTGGCCTCGGAGCTCCAGGGGGACCTATTCTGGCAACACAACAAGGCACACTACCAAAATGGGTCCCCCATGTCCCTAGTACATGGGTAGACATCATTGTTGAGGTCTACTTATATTCTAGCCCAGAAGTGGACCAGGAGACGATCTGGGAGGCCCCCATCTGGAATGTGCTCCATCTGCATGATGGTAGCTAATGGGGGGCTGGACCTCCCTAGTTCAAATCAGCATGTGGACAAAAGAGACCCACAAGATGATCAATACTGAGAACAGAATTAAGTGCATAACTATATTGAGAGGCTTCTTTTGGCTTATTATACAGTTGGTCCTATTCGCGATTTCTTGGGAGAACTAAAACCACACTCCGTTCAGCAGAATTTCCTTCCAAATAAAAGTATACATCTGCAATTTGATGATTAACTAATAGCTAGTTTTCTAGGTTAGTCTGGACTTATTTGGGAAAGGAAAGTATAATAAATGAAATAGATTATTCTAAATTCTTGAAAGAATTTGAAATTAAACTAGTCAGCATTAAGTGCAAATGGTCACTCTGGTATTTCAAATGAGGTGCTAAATTCGATGTAGCATCACATGAATTAACCTTGAGCTTATATGTATCTTTCCCCCCTCCCCCAATCTGTCTTTGAAAATTTTAATTCTCTTATTAATGAGTCAGGCTGCGTCCCCATGCACTCTGTTTACTTCAGATTGAATTCGGGTTATTCCCAATATGGAGTCGAATTTGAATTCACCCATCCCCATGTGATTGATGAAAATGTGGGCTCGAGTCAAATACACCTGTCCCCATGCAAACCACACTAACCCCCTACATCTTTTTCTCTCCACCCCCTCTCTCCTGATAGGATCGAGGGCAGGGAAATCCCACCCAACGCCCCTTCCCTGATCGCAACTGCTGGGCATTAAACAGTGATCAAACAGAAACGAGCCTCTTCTCTCTGCGATCTGATTGCCAGGCAAACGTAAAAGAACTGATCATCCCAGTAAGATGCAGAGATGACGGGGGTCATCTGGCCTTTGCTATCCCACAAACCTCTTCCTGCAACCCTTATTCCACCCCCACTCCCCGATTGCCAGCAAGCAGCTTCTGAAGTTAGAGGCAGCTTAGCAGAGAAGTGCTTCTCTGCTAAACTGCCTCTAAACACTGTAGCGACTTTGGTTAGCTTATTCCACCCCCACTCCCCAAGAAGCAGCTTCTGAAATTTGCCAGCTAAAAAGCTAACAAAAGCCGCTACAATGTTTAGAAACAGTTTAACTTTGGTAAACTTCAGAAGCTGCTTGCCTGCCAGCTAAAAAACAAACCAAAGCCACTACAATGAGGCAGCTTAGCAGAGAAGCACTTCTCTGCTAAATTGCCTCTAATTCCAGAAGCTGCTTGCCAGCAATCGGGGAGTGGGGGTGGAATAAGGGTTGCAGGAAGAGCCTTGTGGGACAACAAGGGCCAGATGAAAAGGGCCATCTTTACCTGTCAAACTGGGGCAATCAGTTCTTTTACACTGTTTGATCTTTAAAAATGGAGGCAGCAGTTGCGGCTTGCCTCCCAAACCATAGCGAGAATAGTTTTCTTCAGGAGTAAATTTAAGGTGGATTTGGGCTATTTGTTCCGAATGTACTCTGGGGACACTCCGTGTCGAATTCAGATTCGATTTGGACTATAGAGTGTATGGGGACATGACCTCAGTGGCACATTATGGAACCTTCAAATCATATTCTGAATAGTCAAAAATGTTCTATACACATCAGATATATGTTTTAGGGGGGAAATGCCACTTACAGTTTCAAAGTCTTGTTTTGCTCTCTCCATATCCTCTCGAGGTATCCCTATCAACTTCTTCCTCCTTTCTTTCATCATTTGCAAGTGCTGTTTGATGCGATTCTCCACCTCTTTGTATTTGGCAGCTCTGGCAGAAACGAAGAATAAGGGTTTTTTTTTGTTGTTCCTCCAGTTTTTCCTTAACATTCATTCAAAGACCTACTTGGAACATTTACTTCATTTTTAATAAATTCAGAATATAAAGGCCACAAACTGATGCAAAAGGAGTGGCATTTTGAAAGTATTTTCAGATTCCTAAGGTCTGCGTGTGCCTTTTTTTTTTTTACAGGAGAATGTACACATTTATTTCATCACTGCTGAAATAAAAATCTGTTTTTTAAAGGTATGGTTGTCTCGTCCCTAGAAAACCACTAATTCTTAAGGCTGCAGTACAAAGCTTGACTCTTTCTGGCCTTGGAAGGCTTAGATATAGCAGATCTCTTATTTGGGAAACCTGGATTGATACTGCAGGTGAGAACAAGCCAAATATCTGTTTGCTGAGAGTGCTGCATTATGTGCCCCTGAACAATGGAAGCAATCTGGAGCTGGAAAGAGATCAGGTTATCGAAATCAGTGACCCATAACCAAACAACCTTCTTTTGAGGGTCAGAACATCTGCTATTAGACCAATGCTTCCTAAAAAAAAACCCCAAGTCTAATAACTACAATTTAATAGAAAATCAGGTGGTGGCAGTCCCTTTCTCTAGCTCAACAAGAATTGAAGCAGGTCACAGTTCTGCAGTTCAGAGTATCATTACAGAATCTTGAAATGACATGACATTCAGGCATGCTATTATAATAGTACCATGCTTCATGCTGACTTTAAAAATCAAAGCACTGAAATAACTGAAAATTTGAAGATTACTTCAATCATATATATAGACAAAAAAAAGTAAGAAGAAAAATCTGATCTGTATTGAGCCATTGTTTCAGAGGGGTACAGAAACATTGCTACACAGTTCTTGTTTCTGATTCTTGGTATCAATTGCTTTGTTATTAACTACTACTGAAAGAGAAGGAGCTTAAGATGATTAAGTAGAAGAGGCTGCTTGCTGTCTTTAAACTCCAGAATTAAACAACCTGTACGAGGATCAAGAAGCAACAGGCAGAAACGAATGCAGAACAATTGATTGCTTCAAGACTGGGAAAGGAATACAATAAAGCTGTATATTTATTTAACATGTATACAGAGTTCATTGTGTGAAATGCTAGGCTGGATAAATCAATCTGCCAGGAGAAATATCAAGAACTCAGATACGCAAGACATACTACTTGGGTGGCAGAAAGTGAAGAACAATTAAGGAGCCCCTTGATAAGGGTGAAAGAGGAAAGTGCAAAAGCTAGCATGAAGCTCAACATTAAAAAAAAATAAGATTCTAAGATCATGGCATCTGCTCCCATCACTTCCTGGCAAAAAGAGGAGTAAGAAATGGAAGCAGTGCTAGATTTTATTTTCTTGGGCTGATAGATCACTACAGACAGTTACTACAGCCATGAAATTAAAAAAAAAAAAAGCTCCTGGGAGGAAAGCTGTGGCAATCCTAGACAGCATACTAAAAAGCAGAAACTTCACCTTACTGACCAAGGTGCATATAGTCAAAGCGGTGGTTTTTCTAATAGTAATGAATGGCTCTGAGAGTTGAACCATAAAGAAGACAGAGTCCTGAAAAATGGATGCTTTCAAACTGTGATGCTGGAGAAGACTTTTGAAAGTCCCCTGGGGCCAAGTCACACTTCAGCCTGTAGCTGATAATTAGGCAACATCTGGGCAAGTGGATCTGCACTTGCAGGAGGCAGTTACAGCATAGAAATGCCCCCTGCCTCCCCTGAAGTTGACTAATTATCAACTAGCTCGGCAACATGAAATCATGCTCCACAAGCTACCTAACCTTCCCCAGAAACTTACCTGTCACATCCGTCCAGGGAACATTTGCACCTCTACTGGCCAGGAAGGTCACTGGAGCTGCCACGCAAGTGCGCTGGAAGCTCCGCAGGCCTCCTGACCTGACTGAAACTGCGCGGTGTCATCATAGCAACGGTGCTGACACATGTGCAGTTGCAGAGGGTGCTGCACTCAAGATGGCAGCACACTGAAGAGGATCGGCCTGGCGATCAAACGGAGGTAAGTGTTCGATCACACGGGCAGTGGGCGGGCGGGGGGGGGGGCAGGCTAACACTGACTAGCATTAGTTGACTGTACTCCTTTCCTGTCCATGGAACGGGAAGGGAAGTGCAAAAATGCCCCTTGACTGCAAGGAGATCAAATTAGTCAATACTAAAGGAAATCAACCTTGCCCATTTATTGGAAGGAAAAACAATGAAGCTGAAGCTCAAATACTTTGGCCACCTAATGAGAAGACAGGACTTAACAACTGAACAACAACAAAAAGAAGAAAAGGAAGAAGATTAAGGTAATCCATAACAAATGTGAAGCTTTGGGATTTACAGGCTGTGTTCCCATTCAATAAAACACACACGCTATTTACAACGCTTCTTAAAACGGAATAAAATAACTTGATGCAAATGCGAAATTGGCCGTTCCCATTACTTTCACTTTAAATCATGTCAATCTGATTCTGAAGTTCCCACTGGGGAAAGCACATCTCTTCGTCCCCGCCCATTGTCAGCCCTGGTGCCCAACCCCTCTCTCTGATTGGGCAAATACGTCATGAAACAGGTGGGGTTTCAGCCTGTAGGACAGCCCCTTGCTGCTCCTCTCCTTTGCATAAGAGTTTAACATTTCCCTGGCAGGCCAACTGACAGTTTCATTTGATAATAAGAAAGGTTGCTGGCTGCTCTTGGGTGCTCGGTGGGCCCCACTCACCTCTGGCCTGTCTCCTCTGGACACCCTGCTTGAAGCCTCTTGGGGCAGGCTGCGCATGCGCTTCCCCAGAACCCCCTCGCCTCCTGTCCTACAGGCGGAAACCCCACCTGTTTCATGATGTATTTGCCCAAATACTGCTGTAGCATTCCCACAGCAGTAAGAAAGAAGCTTTTTAGAACCAAAAATGGAAAAAACACCTGAAGGAAGAGGTGTTTGTTTATTCCTTTTTTTGCCAAATACTCCTCAAAAACAAATGGGGAATGGGGATGCTGAGATTCGAAAATGTTTCTAAAAGTGCTATAACCTTCCAGTGGGAACAGCCCCACAGTGTGGTAAACTCTTAAGTCCTTCCTGCCTAATTCTAGATATATCCCGGTACAGGGCTTGCTGTCCACATGTTAAGAGCTTGCCATTATCTGTAGATAGCAGACCCCATTCTGGTCTGCCATCTGTAGATTATGGCAGGCACTTAGCATGTGGACAGCAGGCCCTATACTGGAATATATCCTGGAATTAAACAGTGTGGAAATGGGGCTAGAGGGGAAACAGAAGTGATTTGTTATTGCAAAAACAAATAGAATGACAGTTTAAAAATGTACATATTGCTTTGGTAGCATAACTTTTCATGGACAATATATCATGTGTATAGGTTTCCAGAGAGGTGAATTATGGCAACAGGCAATTTTGAGAGACTATCAAGGGTATAAACCCAGAGCCCAAGGTCCCCATGAATCCATACTATGATCCAAGGTTGACTAAGCAGTACATAATCCTATTCACTTGACTCAGAGGTAAGTTCTGCTATGTTTCATAGTATCGGCTTTGATGTGTGTGTGAACTGATATTCATTCTACCTACTGTTATTTTCTTAGCTGCCCAGTATACAATGTCACTTTACTCAAGTAACTATATCAATAAAGGTTATGTCCAGACTTGCAGAAACCTGTACTGTCCCTCTGCTGCTGCTCTCCACCTGACAGACAGAATGGTCGCAGCTGCTTCCGGTCCACCTAATGGGCTGATTGGAAGCCGTGCTGCCCCTTTGATGTGGCTTCCCATGCAAGAGCTGGGACATGCCATTGCCCATAGAAGTGGCACAGCACGTCCCTTGAAGTGCAAAGTAAAAAGATGCAGATTAATTTTACAGCATCTTTTTACTTGAATGAATGCTGCACCATGCTGCAGGCTGAGAAATACTGTGTAGTTTTGGATGCAGCCTGAATACAGCTCCAGCTCAGCAGCCATGGTATTTTTATTCTCACCTTGCTTCATCAATTGTTTTCATTGAGTTCATATTTAGTGTAGTTTCCAAGTGCTCATCTTTTCTGACTGGTTCCTTCCAGCCTTCAAGTTTATCATGATATTTGATGTTCTCGGTTGCATAAGGTGCATTCTGGAAAACCTAAAAGAAAAATGCAGCATATTAGAAAGTCTTGAGGCAAAACCAGAGGTGATTGAAGGAGCTTTAACTTAATACAAACCAGGCCATTGTGTTTTAAGCAATCTCAGAGCAAGAAAAATTTCACCAGATGCAATTTCTGCTTTAAATGCTCTTAAAAGAACAGGGATCCAGTCTGGCAACTCCAGGGACTATTGAAACTGTTCTCCAATCATTAATTAAGCACCCAATTTCTGCTGGAATGTTCTTTGAGATAGATACCTCACTCAAATATGCATACTTCCTGACATAATGCATGGAAACTATGCTTTTTATAATGTGTTATTATTTTTCCAGATGTCATTGCACTGCAAAAATGTCAGGAGGATACACAGTGATGTCACATGCATGTGTGCTGACGTGTGCAGGAACCCACCAACAAAGGGCTTATGATGGTGGTAAGTATATATCAGGCATATTCCTCCAGAGTAAGGGAGCAGTGCCAAAGAGAGCCAGAAGCATCAAGTAAAGCACCTGTTTCTTTTGCCATTTGTCCTAGCAGAAAAGGCAGTCTGGCACATGCCCAAACTTGAGCCAGATGTGCCCAGGGGATCAAATACTGGCTTTTGGATCCCTTTTAATTGTAGCCAAATGAGAGAACTTTTATATTAGTGTGTTCGGAGGAGGATGACCTGCATTTCCCTGCAACCTGTCCTGTCAACATGCTACTGTAGTTCCTATTACAGTTTTACTTAGAACTAACTTCACTGGAGCATCAAATGAAGGCACTGGAGGTGAGGCGAGCAGAAATGAAGAATTCTAGAATATGTCCCAAAAAAGATAAAAAATACTCTGCATGTGCAGAGAAGATGCCCTTTTAAAGTCATTAAGGACTCCACCTAGAACCAAGCAATCTGATACAAATTTTCTCCTTTGTACCAATGCAAAAAGAATATTTAAAAGGACTTAGTGATGACTAGGTCCTCTTATTATAAAGATGCCCTATCTACTGAAATCTATTTAGCCACCAACTAAACTGGCATTTTATTCTACAGGTACAGTCATCTGTCTCATCAAAGAAAGTGAAATTAAAATATTTGGCTTATCCACATTGAGGCTGTTGTGTTGCAAACACCACACTTTTCTTGCAACAGAAGACCATTTGGGCCCCAGCTTTTTCAGCAGTTTCCAATGCAGGATGCATGCAAAGCTCCAAAGTTCTGCTGTAGCTTCTTTTGGGTATTCCTATAAAACCTCCTTGTCATTTGAAGAAGCAAAGGGCTTCAGGAACCAGAGGAGGTTGATTGTGAATTTGTTTCATGATGAAGTTCTAAAACATCCTTAAAGATTCCAGAACAAAGCCCCTGAATAATTAAGCAATTGCTGGGGCTCTGGGAAGCAGCCTTAGAACTAACAAGGTAACTATAGTCCTTGTTTATATTTATAACTTAATATAGACATACAAATGTAAAAGCAGAACTTCTGGATGTGGCAGTAACTCAGAATAATTTCTAAGGGAAAGGCTTTGTTCCACTTAGTTTCCCATAAAATAAATCACTTTGGCTTTTATTAGCCTTAAAAAAATTGTGATGTTCAATGTAAAAAGCTTCCCATGACACCCAATCTATCTCAAACCTTGCTGAGAATTGAAGACTTTTTCAAAGAATTCAAGTTTGTTTGTCTTTAGAGAAATGTGTCATCTGATAAATGTGTTGTATGGTATGAGTGCATTTGAATAAGTGAAAGCTAAAAAAAGCTTTCCTCTTGTGGGGGAGCAAGCGTACTTTTCTGATGCTTTTTTCAATACTGGCATTCTGACAAGGTCTAAATGCTTTAATAAAGTGGGAAATCTTAAACAATCATTTTTGTTATAAATGTAAATGACTGTTAGTAAACACAGAGAGACTAGAATATAAACACATCTGTTTTTGAAGTATCCATTAAGGATCTGTCTTATAGAGGCTGGGAAATGAAAGGATTTTCTGTGCAATCAAGGAAAGGAGATTTGATTGCATTTTAAAGTACAGGACTTAGTCCTGAGCAAGTCACGGCACAGCTACTCCTCATATAATGCGTAGGTTAGAAAGCCTATCTTTGGCCCTTACTGCACTGGGCCTTACTCTAGATTACATATCCCAGAATAGAGATCTTCGACAACAGTAGGGCCTGCCCATTTCCTTGCATAGTCTGCACTAGCATGTGGATGCAAGGTCCCTAATTCTAGAATATAATCTGGAAAAATATAATCAGAAAGGACCTCTGTCTCCTTTTGTAGGGGTGTCTAATTTGTACAGCAGTACATTCATAAAAAAGAAAGAAAAAGGAAAGAAAACCACAGAATGGCAAACTTGAGTTGTCCAAAGTAGTCTTGTGCCAAACCCGTTGAATACGTTTAAACTGCTATGCACTTTTGGGTGACCAGAAGTCCACTCTGCCTACAATGGCTAGATGCAGGTAAAAGACAGATGAGTCAGAAGGAAATTAGTCATGGAACTCCCCTACACTAGCACCTTCATGAATGGAGCCACCTCATCAGTCTACAGTCACAACAGGTTCAAAAGACCCTCAATATTCCCGAGCAATGACGTCACACTAAATGCACACTCAGTTTTTTTACAGTTCATTAGCCCTGTAGCTTTCTTCACTTTTATAAGTTTTGACCCTTTTCCTTTGTAAAACATACTGAAAAAATACTTTCCATAGAGCATGTAGAAACTGGGAAGGACAGCAATTCTCTTCTTTCCCATTTATTTAATGAATTTACATATAAATATGAGAGTAAACTTTCAGTTTACATGTAATTTACATATTTACCGTATTTTCCGGCGTATAAGACGACTGGTCGTATAAGACGACCCCCAACTTTCCAGTTAAAATATAGAGTTTGGGTATACTCACCATATAAGAAGACGACACCCGGCGTATAAGACGACCCCCGACTTCTGAGAAGATTTTTCTGGGTTAAAAAGTAGTCTTATACGCCAGAAAATACAGTACATGAAATTTTCTGTCTGGTTGATACAGGTTTCCGTTTGTCCTCATATGGCAACTTGAACCCTCCACTGATGTTTGGCTTTGCACTGAAGTTTCATGACAGTGTCAGATAGGTCTACTGTTAGTCTGGATCAGGAGGCCGAAAATAGCCTCATCTACACTCACCTCTCTATGGATGGAGCATGCTAGCAAGGAGCAGGGCCTCCCTTAGAGTGCACCAAAGTGCAGAAGGAAGGTCTCTGGCCCCTACAGTTGTGGTTCCAGAGATTGGTACAATTCATGTATCCTGATAATCAGTATCACTGCATCTTTTCAAAATCTATTCCAAGATCCACTATGATTGAAAGTGCTGAGCTACAGTAATCCTATTATAAGTAAACTGGATCCCAGGTCAACTAAACCCTCACTGCACCTCCCACACAACCTCACATCACTGATTACCTTACTAAATCTGAATAAAGGGCATTTTACATGTATGCCCCTTGCTCCAGCTTGTCCACTTTCACTATAACAGTCCACCTGCTGGAATGGCGTGGAACAAGGCACCGGGACAAGTTTTACAGACATCAGAAACTTCAACAGGCAGGAACAAAAAAGTTGGAGGCCCTGGCAGACCCATCTTGGCAGTGCGCCTTATTGCACTGCTGAAATGGGTCTTCTGTAGTCTACTGGGCCACAGAGGCTTGCTGTCTGCACACCTCTGTGGTCCGGTTTATCAGCCATTAGTATGCTGGTAGGCCTTATTAACAGGTCTACTGTTAGTCTGGATCAGGAGGCCGAAAATGGCCTCATCTACACTCACCTCTCTATGGATGGAGCATGCTAGCAAGGAGCAGGGCCTCCCTTAGAGTGCACCAAAGTGCAGAAGGAAGGTCTCTGGCCCCCTTCTAAGACTGTGAGCCAGTTTGGTCTAGTGGTTAGGGAGCTAGACTTTTATCTGGGAATCCGGGGTTTGATTCTGCACTTCCCCATGAAGCCAGTTGGGTGGCCTCGGGCTAGTCACAGCTCTCTTCTGAGCTCTCAAGCCCCCACCTACCTTGCAGGGTGTTCTGTTGTGGGGAGAAAATAGAAAGCTTTTGTCAGCTATTTTGAGTTTATTAAATGGGTGAGAAAAGTGGGGTAGAAAAGCCAACTCTTCTTCCCAGCACAAGTGCAGAAACAATACATATCCCATATCTACTGTAAAATCATTTTGTATGTTTGCTACTGTTAGCCCTCCTTCTGTATCAAACATATGAAAAAGCTCTGCTCAGTTAGAGAGAAATAAGGACCACACCAGTAGTACTGACTCCCACTGTCCCCACATTAAGCTTGTTGGTTCCAGTTCTGAAAAAATCTTCACGCAGAGAGGTCTACAGGCAGAAACCCAATGCTGCTAAGATTAATGCTATTGTTTCTCAGCCTTAGTTCCCTTCACTTCTGCTAAAAAGTGAAAGTAATATTGCATGGGTTTTGTTAAGAGTTACTAAAACAATATATATGATGCTTTGTACAGCGAACAATCGTTTAAATGCTAAGACAAATAAGCTTTATTCTACATAAGCAATAGTCTCTGAATGGCTTTCTGCCTCCCACAGCAACTTGGATAAATGAAACTGTATGATTATAGAACAAGCAGATTACATTAGTCATCTTAATCTTCATCCAAGTAACATTTTCTTCCATGTTAGGACCAAAATTGTAACTTGCCACTGGGTGAAAAATATAGCAAAAGTGAAACAAAAGGAAGTATGATCATATATCTTTCTCCACTGCTTGCATTGACAATCTTTGTGGTTTAACAGTGCATGCCAGCAGTCTTCCCATGAGTAGATAATGTGTGGCACTTGAGTGCCCTCGTGTGTTTCTGTTTTTTTTAAAAAATGCATAGGAGTCAGAGGCGGCAGGAGTAAGCAATCAAGGAAGCAAGCAAGCGAGGAAGTGTGCATTCTCCAGAGCTCTTATTTAAGCATGGACAACCAAATTTTTTTTTAACAAGAAAAATACTGTGGTTTCCCGCTTCAAGTAATGTTGGTATCATTGAATCTCTTTGCTGAAGCTTTTAACAAATGTACGTATGTATTTATGTACAAGCTGCTGGTGGTATCTTACGCGCCAGAATCCTTAACTTTTGAGTGTTGTTTCACTGCAGTTGGTGGTGAACTGATTGTGCCCCCTAGTGGCTGGGGTTTAGAATTAGAGTGAATGAGGAAAAAAAGAGCAAAAACAAAAGGAAAGGAATGGAAGGATTGCATGTTTGTCCCTTTCACCACGTTGGAAGTAGGTGGGCACGTGGCAGTCAGTGACCATGGAGTCAGCCGTGGGATCTCACAGTCATGACAGCAATATCCACCACAACAGCCGCCTTCACAGATGAGCAGCTCCAGCAGGTAGATCTATGACCCTACTCCTCTGCAGCACCTAACAGGAATGGTGCAAGGCAGGAAGTGGCTTGCCCACTTTACCTCCTCCAGCAGCCCTGACAACTGTGCCAAGCCTTGAATCCTCCAGGACAGCCAAACAGTGCCCATCAATCTCTTAATGGTCTGTTGGCTCTGGGGTGCTTACCCACTTATATACAGTATGTGTGCGTATATGTAAGAGAGAGTGAAAGTGAGAAACAATTCTGTGAGAGACCAAATGTATCCTGTTAAAAATCCCTCACTACTAACTTTTGAAAATGGCGGATGTTATTAAGACAGGAATCCCTCGTACACTGTATCACTACAGGTTGGTTCCTAGGACAAAATCACCTATTTGCCAGCTGTGGAAAACTTTTTTAAAAATAGATTTGTTGTATTTTTGAAAGTAGTAGTACTATATTCTCTCACATTACCACAGAAAGCAAGAATAGGGTAAGGCTGAATAAGTAACTGTTGGTTCGGAGAGACCAGAGATATAACTGAGAAGTGCTGTGTAACGTACTGAATCCTCTAGTACAGTCTGGCTTTCTTAGTGTGCCTCATTACTATTTCCTGCAAGTTTTAATTCCTAAGCCACTTAAGGACTACGAAGGTCTCCACATAATTATTTTCTTTGTGAACTTCTTGAAAATATTCCCGAGTCTGAACAGGAAGGAATTAAACACATTATTTGAGAAATGAAGAAGCTCTCTCTTGAGACCAAGATGACAGATTTTTCACTCCTGGATTAACTGTAACATCCAGCCTACGTTGACTTCAGTTTGTCAGAGGCAAAACCTCAGGAGGCATCCATCAATTTTAACAGTCCTATTTTAAATGAATGTCCTTCTGTTTCAACGCCTCCAAACAGCTACAGCTTTTGAATAGCTGTGCGCCGGATGTTTTGACACCTACAATGCACATGGGCAATGACTGCATTGTGAACAGTTAGTGTAAGTATATAGGTAAAGTTGCACCTGCTTCCTCCAAAAGGCGCAGAGCAATAATTAAAGATAAGCCATCTTCAAGAGAGCCTCTTCTGATGGAGATTAATTTACAGAGGGTATAACTGTGCAAGGCTAGCCTGGGTAACCAGAAACCTCCAGCCCTGGAGTCCCTGTCAAAACAGTGAATTTTCTGTAGATGAAAGAATGCAGAGATAGGGGTCTGAAAGCGTTATCATAGGCCCACTCCTTCTTCGAAGCTCTGAGCATCAGGCTGTCAAATTATTCTTTAGGAAAGCAAACATGATTGTTTTACGTAAGAGCTTACTTTTTTTGGTCTTTCAATAGGGGACGTTTTAGCCACATTTACACTGGAGGCCAGTAGACAATAACAGCAGGATGCTCCAGTTGCCATAAGTAATCCATTCCAGCACCTAGATTGGAACAAGGCCATCCACATTGGGAGGCATTATTCTCTGCCCATCCCTGTGCAGAGTCAACTTCAGAGCTGGGGGTGGCAGCATGGCATATGGGACATTGGAGGTGTGACATCTGTGCAGTTCTATGGTCTGGTAATATGTTGGAAGATCGAACCAAGGTGTTGTTTGGGGTGCCCTAGTCTAGTCTACACTCCACCCTGTATCAGGAAGTGGTCTTTTCTACTGCTTAGCACGGAAAACCCCTTTAATTTTCCAAAAACTTATTTAACACTGGATTTCCTTTTCATCAGTTGTAAAGAAGACAAGTATAGCTATGAAGGGGAGAGGCCCAAGTGGACTTGTGTATGTATAAAGTAGCATTTATTCAAAATCACCCCACCCCAAAAAGTGAAAAGGAAATGAAAACTGTTGCACTGCACCACAAATAAGTACCCGGGCAGAATTTACTATTTATACAAATCGAGGGTTATCCCAGGTTTGCAAATACAGAGAAAATGAGACTGTGTAAAAGCACTTAATTAACAATTTGGCAAACACAAATACACCAAATACAGAAACATCAAAATATGAAAAGTAATTACCATAGGAAAGTTCATGGCTGATGTACTTATCAGAAGCATAGCTCCAGGGCATAAATGTGGGCTGTGTGCCATAAATATGGAAGAAAACATACTTCAGAGAAAGGAAAAAAAACCCAGAAACAAAACAAGATGTTTCTGACATCTTACATTTACAAATTTAGCCAAGCCAGCATTATTTTGCATGTCGTTCAAAAATGTGATTCTTTACTACAAAATTGCACTTTTAGGACACTCCTTGTCCCCAAGCAAATCAGGCTTATACCACAACATGGTTTGGCTGCAGAGAGAGAACAGGTGGGATACAAAATGGCTACTAGAATGGATGCCTAGGTACTGCCTCCAGGCTGCAGAGACAGGCAGAATGCCTCTAAAGATTATTTGCTGGGAACCAACAGCGGATGAAGGTTCTGCCTTTGTCTTCTGCTTGAGATGCCGAGAAAGAATTGGTGGCCACCGTGTGAGACAGGATGCTGGATGAGATGGGCTGTGGCTTGATCCAGCAGGGCTCTTCTTATGTCCTTATGTTCTTAAAATGACTCCACAAATTGCTTAATTTCTCATCCATACTGATTTGGAAAAAGTAATTCTTCAAAGTTCACTGCTTTGACATCAAAGTCAAATAAGATGCCATGAATGACAATGCTGTGAGGATTATAGGAACTGTCTTTTTATCAAGCTAGTTACTTCACGTGTCTTCTAATCAGTTTGGTTTTTTTTTAGTAATACTCGTGTCATGCTATACAAATGTCTATCTGGAATATTGGGTGAAAGAAAACAGCTGGAGGGAGCAGGGCAGGATAGCAGAAAAGCAGTAGTTTATCACTCCTATGCCACCCTCATTACCAGTTATGGAGAAGAGGCAACTATTTCGGTCTATGAAGAACCAGGACGATACAATTCAGGCCTGGTTTTTCAAAAGGCTACTATCATATATTTCTGGGCTTCTTTTCTCTTGTGGTACAAATGCAAAAGTTTCCTTTGACCCCTTGACTCCAGAGGCAAACGGCAGCACATCAAGGCTTCACTGTGTTGACATGCAAGCCTCTGACCCATCCTAGCTCTCCCATGTAGTTTCTGGAAGTGACACTTCCTCTGTATTGCCAAACTGCTTGGTTCTGAGACAAGAGTGAAGAAATCCTGTTTTGATCAGAGCCTTTCAAATCTGATGGGTAAAACGAAGCACTAGGATATCAGCTATTTGGCTTTTATTTCATCTATAGCCTGTGGAAATGAACAAATACGATAGTGCAAGAGATAGGGAGAGACTGAAAAATAAATCATGCTAAAAGGTGGACTGCAGTTGGAGAGGTGGCGGGAATTTCAGGGCTGCCTTTCTGTGGGTTTGCTCAGCGGTGGGCTGCAGATCAAGAGTGTGGTTTTGATGAGGCAGGACAAAAAACTTGCTTCTGCAACCCGAACTGAGCATACCCTTGGCCTGTCCTCTCATTTCTACACTCAGATCCGCAGCTGGATCTGAGGGGCACTACACTTGATACTTGCAGAAGCATCTTTTTTTCTTTCCTTTCACATATATTCAATTTGTGTAATTGAAAATTAATTCAAATTGTATCACAATTTAGGAATGTCCTTGTGTGAGAGGGGAGGTATATCTGTGTTTTTAGCATCATTCTCTCTTTTCTCTCTCCTTAACAGACTGAAATGGTGTTATACTTGATACTACAAATAATGGCAGCAACCTAGGCCAAATTCCTATCTACTGTACACTCTGGACCAGACTAATCCAGGTTGTGATGCGGTTAGGGTTGGAGGCCAGGAACAGCACCGAGCGCACATCGGGCTATTCCTACAACCAACTCGCAGGTGCGCACAAGCACACTTGTGCCTGCCACCACCACCATCTGCCTCTGCCACCCTGGCCTCCTCCTCCTCTGATCCTGCAACAACGGTCCGCCACCGCCTCCCTGCACACCCCGCTCACCCCCAGCCTCTTCCCCTTCCTCCTCCGATCCTGCAACAGGGATCGCTCGATCCCGAGTCCAAATCCAGTCTGGACTTTAGTGGCTTTGGGAATGCACCCCTAGTAAATTATCAGATGCCATCTACATAATCTTGGGAATGACAGCTTTGTAGTTTTCTCAGCCATCAGCTAGTGATTTGGTGCTGCCTTAGAAACATCCTTTGGTGCTTTGCCTGTGTCTTAAAAGACTTCTTTGCATTAGTGCAGTTATGTCCAACCTTGAGCTGGGTTTAGCCCCTCCTTCTCTGTTTACCAGCCCTCCTGGTCATGCCATTTACCCTCAACACGTTATATAATATTTACACATATGCAATTAAAGCTACAACAGGTACAATTAAAGCTACAACAGGTACATTAATCAAGGTTGGGCTCCACAGCATGTATCCCAGATTGGGAACCACTGCTGTAACATACCATTGTGTCTTCTTTTTCAGAAGAAAATGCATATAGTAGTCCTTTCTTCTGTCTCATTGCCTTGGGCCGTTTCCTCCATTTCTGAAGAACTTCTCTATCTCTAAATAAAATAGAATAATTTACATAATAAATGCAAGTACTGTGAATCACAAGACACACTGAAACACTGTTCCAGTTACATTGGATAGATACACAGAGGTCCTAACATACAGATAATGTGATTGAATTCCATATCCAGGATCTTAGTAGATGTCAGGTTACAGCTAATTAAAATGTTCTTACTTCTTTATATCAAATCGGTCATTCACACTAAATAATGACTATCAGGGTGCATTCCCAAGGAATAAAAAGTCCGATGAAAATCTTCTTTTGCCTCGGAGCGGCCCTATGCATGGCTTTAATCTGGGCTTCCAGCGCCGCTAATGGGGAAAATGCGCTTTAAAAAATAGCCGTTTAAAGCAGACTATATCCATACTTTCCAGGAAGACGCAGGTTTTCAGCGCAACATTTTCCATGGAGACGCTCCATGGCAAAAGGGGTCTGGTACTATCCCCATGTTGGGGGAAATAAGTGGACTCAGCTCCAAAAAGAGGACAAAGTCCTGTTTTCATCAGTACTTTTTTAAATCCAGATTTCGGCTGGATAGTCCTTATAGAATCTGTGAATAAAAAATTGCATGGGGACAGTGGGTGCTGAGTTCTGATTCTATTAGTATTAATTACAGAAGTCATGGGGACTTCGGAGTCACTTCAGAGTCACTTCGAAGTTCACTCCGAAGATAAGCACAGACTTCAAAGACGCTCTGGAGCTATTTTGCACAGACTTCGAAATGACTTTGAAATGACTTCAAAACTTAGGTTTTGGGGCTCCCACCCCCAAGGGTGCCCCCTCCCTCTCACCTCCTCTAGACCTCATTGTCAAACTAATGTGGAAACAGGCTTCCTTTAATCCGGAATTTCCGGCTGAAGACCCCATTGTAGACCCCATTAATGGGGTCTGCAAAAAATCCAGATTAAAGCCCAAAAAGTACCCATATGATCCGGATTTCCCGAGGCACAGTGGAAACAAATGTATCCCTAATGGGTGCCGTGCTGGAAATGGGGTCATCCAGCTGTCACCCAAATGGGTCTTTAATGGGTGCTAAAATGGGTACCAAGTGAACGTGGAAAAACACCCATTCTTCACTTTCAGTTTGGTTCTATCATGGGATCTAGGACCATTGAGCCTTTTTTCTCAAAATATTTACTCATACTGTACTTACTCTTGAGAAAATATGAATATATTCACCGACTACTACTAATATTGGTAGGCTTTATATTATGGCACTTCAGCATGTGAATCTAATAGCATTCTACAAATATTTAAAATATTATCTAAGACAACAGTTCTTAACCTTTTGTGCACCACAGTTTACATAACTTTTGTTGCGGCAAGCCCCCGCCCCTCCACCCCGCATCCCACACTTACTCCCTGCCTTGGGCCCCTACCTGACCCACCACCCACTACTGCTGCTGGCTTGCTGAGGACCCACCGTGAGGCCTTCGCAGACCTCTGGGGGTCCCCCAACTCCAGGTTAAGAACTGTTGATCTAAGACGCAGCTTGTGCTTCCCAGATCTCTGGCAAAAGTTTAAATACATCTCATGTATAGTGATGAACTTCACTTTGGTTTGGTAACGTTAATTATTTTCTGATGGGTCTCTGGACCAAGGACAATGGCATCTCCGAAAATCCTTATACCTTCCTAAATCAGACCACTGGCCTATTTATTTGAGAAACATCCTTCTTAATTTGTAGCACTTGTCTGAAGCAGGAGCGGGGATCCAGTTTGAGGCTGCTTTACTCTGATGGTTGCAATTTTTAAAAAATGACTGGACCCAGGCGGCATGCCCTTATTATACCAAAAGGAATATATTCTCACACATGAATAGACAAGAATCGCAGTCACAGAATCAAAAATATTTAACATTCAGCATGCATGCACACATATACACATACAGATGTGCCTCCTGAATATGCACGACACACATTATCATGTATCTTCCCCTTTACTGTCAGGATTGGGCCTTTAGGACCCCTTGTATTGGAACTAATTGGATCCTCCCCGAAACTTAAATGTTTTAAGGAGTCAGTTTAAAAGTAGAGGAGGCACAACTGGAAGAAAAGGTTTAACTCTTTCCTCCGCAACATTATCCTGCCAATGTTTCTGTTGTATTTATACTGGTGTGGGGCTAAGGAGGAAATTCCTTTTGATGCCCAAATAAGTATTTTTTCTATAATAAAAAGCGGGTGATGCCTTGGAGGAGAGATCCTAATTGAGGAGGAAAAGGTTACCTCATATGACATACATGTTTTAAAGAAAACCTTATTGACATTGGGAGCAGCTTTTTTCAAAAGTTAATTGCAGCGCAATTTGTCCTTGGGCTATCTTTGTCCTTGATTCTCCTATCAAAGCTCTTTTTTCCTGATAAATTAAAAAGCAGTAGCTGCATTTTGGATATTAGCTTAACACTGACTTCTTGTATCTTTGTCTGCAATCTCATGGGTACAACATCTAAGCTAGTGATGGTGAACCTTTTGAGCTCAGTGTGTCAAAATTAGCAAACAAACAAACCCTAGCTTAATTTGGGTGCTGTGTCACAACTAGAAATACCCATAATTATGTGATATTTGTAGCTCTGGTAAAAAAATACTTATATTTTGATATATGTATTTATTGAAAGCAAAAACAATTAATTCTTTACATTAGTGACATTTTTTGTGGCTGAATTTCATTTGCTAAATCTTCAATTGAATGTTGGTATTTTGTACGCTTTAAGTTCAACTTCATCTGTCAGTCGGTTTCTTTTACCGGTTTTAATATTATTTAACGCTGAGAATAAGGTCTCAAAAAAGTTGGTAGAGCTGCCAGGAGCACCGTGCATGATCCAGTGGCGTAATGACATGACTCTATTGTGCCTCCTATGCCGGTATCTTGTAGGCTGCAAGCCAGAAGTGGCCTGCAGCCTACAAGATACTGAATGGCAACAACTTGCCCAGGTGCCGGGGTGACACTGCGTGTCACCTGTGATACGTGTATCATAGGTTCGCCATCACTGATCTAAGCCATGATGCAGGAAACCCATCCCAAGGATGCTTGGAGCAATGGCAAACTGTGTGTGGGGGTGGTATCTAAGAATATATCTGGAATTGCTGCAGGGGACTAGAAGTGGAAATCCACCAGAATTTTGGTACCCCAAGTATTATCAGGTGCATTGCTGTCAACATACTTTGGCTCTTGATCCTGTTCACATGGCTGCCCAAAGTCAAATAAAACAATGAGGTCCTTTCTGGAGGAAGCAATTCATTACAATGTATTTAATGCAATTGGAATGCCTGCCTACTGTTTTCATAGATCATGAATGCTGGCTGTGGATGAGAGGCAAAAAAAAAAAAAAAAAGAGAGAGAGAGAGAGAGAGAGAGAGAGAGATGATCTCTCTGGCCGGCAGTCACCGCCCCCAATGCCTCTTTTGCCACCAAGCGTCTCCATGCACAATGTTGCTAGGAATACCCGCGGCTTCCAAAAAGTGTGTTGGTAGTCTTGTTTGGAGAGAGATTTTTATTCCGTGGATCTTCCTTCTTTGTGGCGCTGGAAGCCCGGAGAAAAGCCATGCATGGAGACGCTCAGTGGCAAAAGAAGCTTTTTAATGAGCTTTTTATTGCTTGGGGACAAGGCCGAAGTGAAAAATGGGTGAAGCATTTGTCTGCCCGCACACCTGGGTGACTCAAGATTTTGCCTATGTAGATGCAGTCTTTAGCAGCTGCCCACAGGAAATGAGGTAAAGGATGGTGGACCTGCCTGTAGAAAAGCAAAAATGGAAGAGGCTACCAAACTCTCCTTTTCTCCTGCATGTCCACACACCTAAATGAAAGTAACCTTCCCGTTCAATTGTTGTTCCAGTTTTCAGACTCAGCGATTGGCTGTAATAGAAATGGCTGAAGGGAGATGTTGCAGCATGAAGAATCCTTAAAAAGTTGGACAGGGAAAAAAGGGAAGCAACTTCTTCCTGTTTGCTCGTTCCGCTATGGGTGTCATGCTCTTCCCCACTGTTTCAATATCACAGGAGTGCTGTTATCATAGGTGGCATGCTGCAGAGCCTTGGGCATCACAAAATCAAATACAGCATTCAAAAACAGAACAAACATCTATGGATGCCTCCAGACTTAAATTAAAAATGCAGAGCTTACCTTTACTTCACAGCAAAGGAGCTCCGCAGGGAGAATGGATTATT
Organism: Aspidoscelis tigris stejnegeri; assembly: GCA_023333525.1. Lineage (NCBI taxonomy): Eukaryota > Metazoa > Chordata > Lepidosauria > Squamata > Teiidae > Aspidoscelis > Aspidoscelis tigris. The sequence goes on along the minus strand of JALMGA010000002.1, from coordinate 78,744,039 downwards.
CCCACATTCTCCGGATCCTCCAAAACATCGGGGAGAACTTTTCCAATCATGTGGTCAGCCCCTCCCTCCCTAATGGGGTCAGCATATTCTTGGGTGAGGGCAAACTCTCATAAGATCTTGCGCAGTTGGTCCAAACACCCAGGAAAATGTGGAAGGAAGGAAAACTCTGCAGCCAATGCTCATGTAAATAGCTTTTTTTTTCTTTTTTGCTTTCGAGCATCGGGCTTTACTTCACAGGGCACCATAAAACTTGTCTCACAAGTTGACAGCTGCTCCATAGCACCTGTGACATATTCATCCTGTCTAGATGCAGCCTATATGTTCCTGTCTACAGTGAAATCATCCGTAATGGTTGGGTGTTCTTTCATACAGCCATCTTACTGTGGCAGGATTGCATGTGGTTAGCGTTCAAACAATGCACTAGCAACAATACTTGCTTTCGACGCTGTTCAATTAAAGCTTGTTTCTCCTTCATTTCCTTTAGGGCTGCTAGTCTGCACTCCTCAGCCCTCTTGCTCTGAAGCAGCACATCATACGATTTAACAGCAGGAAGCAGACTCTTCTTTCCCCTTTTGAAATAAGCATGTTGATACAATTAGTTACATTTTTATATTAAAGGTCAATCAAAACAAATGTTTAAACCTCACCAGCTGAAGAGGAAGGGGCCTAAATTTATTAAACAACTATGTGATTGCCTAGTACGGTGATGGCCAACCTATGACACGCGTGTCACAAGTGACACACCAAGCCCTTTTGGGTGACACACATGGCCACCCTGGCACCTGGGTGTGTAGTGCTTGCTTGTTCTTGAAGTGTACTAAATACCAACTTTCAGTTGAAGATTTAGCAACAAAAGTCACTAATGTAAAGAATTATTTGTTTTTGCTTTTAATAAAATACATACATCAAAAATATACCTTTTTTACTAGAGCCACAAATATCACAAAATTATGGATATTTCTAGATGTGACACAGCACCTGAGTTAAGCTAGGTTTTCTTGTGAATTTTGACACACCGAGCTCAAAAGGTTTGCCGTCACTGTCCTAGTATATGCTTATTTTCTGATACATAACCTTCCTTAGTTCAGAATGCCTACTAGGCATAATTATTAGCATGCCATAACTGGGCAGTATTTCTAACACTATTAACATTACTCTCATTCCTAGATCTGCTTCTCTTCCAATAAAATTGGCTTTGTTCCTCCAAGTTTTGCAGTCAAATGGAAATTACTGGCTTTGTGATTTGATTTTTACTCAAATCTGAGCAATCTGTATAAGCAATATAATAATAAAACCAAACAGTCTCCACATGGATTTTTAAGGGAATTGGAATAAAATCTTTTAAGGGCTATTGCTGCTGTTAAGTTAGATTCAGTCCCAGGTGTTTGCATGGACAAATGCTCACCATCTTGATCTGATTGAGATACCTATTAACTCAATGGGATTATCTCACAGGAAAAGAGCAATGCAGGGAAGAGAGAGAGCAGTCCCAATCTAGCTACCATTAGCTGTGACACAACCTCAAAGAAGGCAATAGGAAAAAGGTAATCTTGTGAAACTTATCCAATGCCTATCTTTTTGCTAACATTGTAACTACATATGTATCTTATCCTACATCTAATCCATCCTTCTTCCCCAGGGCCTCAAAAAGCAGGCAATCAAAGAAGTTGAAAACTTTTTTAAAAAATGTCTAAAATGTAATACAAAATTATCTTAGTATTGTGTGAAAATAATGCAACATACAATCTAAACATCACAGCAGATAAGATGTTGGGAATCTTTTATTAATAGTCTCATCATTAAAAAGATGGATTATGTAATGGGAAATTTTTTCATACCTACTGTTGGCAACAATTAACAAAATTATGATATTTTCATAGATTCCAAAGTGTGGGGACAGTTTGCCACCTTCTGGTTTTCCTCCGGAAAATGGGGATGGGGGGGGGGATATAGGAATTGTTTGTCTGTTGCCGATCACTGTTCTAAATATGTTACTATGCTGCTCCGTTGTCCTTGCATCAATATGGGCCACAATCCTATTACTCACACAAGAGAGAAGTACTGACTCCTTAGCTATCAAGCAATTTCTATCTTTGTACAAGATCAAGGTTAGTTCACTTATTCAACAAGGCCAAGCTCTGACAGAGTATATTACTGCTCTCCAAATCATAGTGATGGCTATGATACCAGCATTTTCTTTGTATTTTCTGAGCTTATTTATCTCTCGTTTGTCTTCCTCTGCAAGGTGGCATGGGCAACAATTCAGAATAGAAAAGGAAATACATTATGTAGCTGTCATAATGGCAAAGAGGAAGAAAAACTATTAAAATGTTGTTGATGACAATAATCCCCCCCCCATGAGCACTACTTTGATGTGGTGGGGGAGCCTGCATGCTACAATGAAGCAGAGGGGACAGACAGGCCCTTGCTGAGATGCCAGACAAAATGTGTCCCAAACCTTGAAATACGGTGAGAATCAGAAAAATACACCTCATAAATACCAGTTATTGTCTAGGTCAACAACAATGAGTGCATCTGATGTTAGAGTACCTGGACACCTGGTGACAAGTGGGCACAGGAGTCGGGATATTCAACCACGGCTCAAGACTGCAGGACTACTGAACTGACAAATACAATGGTGAAAGTACACAGATGCAGAAAATTGAGAAATTATGATCTACTTTCAAGTCAGACAAAACATGGATTGCCGAAAAGAACGGAAAAAAATCTGGCAACAAAACCACCCAGACTTGGAAATCTTTGAACAAAGAGTAGAAAATCAATATCAGTTTATTGTATGAGCAACATCTTTACTGATATAGAACCAGAGAAACTGCAGCAAAACTTGAAATACGAGCAAGATTTGCCAAACTGTAACCAGATAGAGAAGCAGTCATAGTAACAATTTATATGGTGTTTGGATAGTTTACAAAATGGACTTTTGACTTGTTACCATATAATCAAATCTTGAAATGTTGATTAATGATAGGAATTAGTAACAAAGTAAAAATGTTCATCTAGAAGGCAAACACAAGATGGAAGATTGAGTCGATAGTGAGACGACAGGCAGGTCAGTATCTAAAAATGATTCTTTACAGTGAGAACATAAGAGGAGTCCTGCTGGATCAGGCACAGCCCATCTAGTCCAGCAACCTGTCTCACTCAATGCCCCCCCCCAACAGTTGCTTTTGGGCATTCTCAAGCCGAAAATAAAGGCAAAACTTTCATCTGCTCCTGAATTCCTACAAATGACCTTTACAGGCATCCTGTCTGTCTCTCCAACAGAGATGATACCCAGTGATACATCTGTCCTCCATGAATTCTTCTAATCCATTCTTAAAGCTATCCAGGCTGGTTGTTGTCACCATCTCTTCTCATAGAAAATTCCATAGTCAGATGACTCACTGGGTGAAAAATATTTTCCCTTGGCTGCCCTAACTCTCCTACCCATAACTTCATAGAGTGCCCTCTGGTTCTAGTATTGTATGATAGAGAAAAGATTTTTTTCTTTATCCACCTTTTCCACACCATGCATGATTTTATATACTTAAAACAGGCCACCTTCTAAATGTCATCTTTCAAACCTGAATAGGCCTAGATGTTGCAGCCTGATTTTGTAAGAAAGGAATTTGAGCTTCTTGATCATTCTGGTTGCTCTTTATTACACCTTTTTCATTTCCATAGTTTCTTTTCTGATGTATGGAAACTCCCCACTAGTATGGACTAGAGAGGTCCTGCTCCCTCCTATGAAACTTCATCTGCGCCAGATGGAACATAATCTAGATAGGAGGCTCCTGATCTGGGTTATTAGCGATCCTGATTAAACAGATCCCCAGATGCATTAATCCACACCAAAGATGTGTCCAGGTCTTATTTCAGTGTCTGTCTTCTGGTTTAGCAGAGGGCACATTTGAGGCTAGGAAGTTTCATTCCTAGCCATCAGAGTTTGCAGATACTGACTCTAGAACTTGTGTGAGCTTCAGGGTTGTGAATAACGACATTGGTACGAATAACAACATTTGTGGACAAATCAGCAAATCGGATTTACCTGGCATTCGTCAAAGCTTTGTTCAAAGCTTAGGCCAAGCCCAGATACCCCATGACTTCCCATCCCCCCACAGCCTCCCACCCACCCCCTACAGCCTCCCATCTCCTCCCTTACTAGTGCAGCTCCCATCTCCATCGCATGATCCTGAGATGAAGAGTTGTGTGTGCAGACCTGGAAGTGCTGTTTCAGCACCCAAAGAGCACAGAAATGACAGCGGATGTTGTGACCGCAGACCCTTTTTTCACTACTGCACATTCCTTTACCTTTACGGAGTCCATGATGGTGTCTCTGAGCCTATTTTGGCATTCCTTGGGCACTGAAACAGGCCTTCCAGGTCTGCGTGCGCAAACCCGGAAGTGCTTTTTCGGTGTCCAAAAAGCGCCAATATGGCAGCAGATGAAGTGATCGTGCCCCCCCCCATTCCACTACCACACACTCCTTTACCTTTACGGAGGCTGCAGCGGCAACTCTGAGCCCATTTCGGCACTATTCTTGCATGTAAACAGCACTTTTGGTCCGTGCGTGCAGTTCTCCATCCAAAAGTAGCCCAAAAATGCCACCACAACCTCCATAAAGATAAGGAAGCGTGGGGGAGTGGAATGGGGGGGGGGCACAGTTGTGTTGTCCGCTGTCATTTCAGCACTCTTCAGGTGCTGAAACAGCACTTCTAGGTTTGCGTATGCAGCAAATTTGCGATCCCTGGAGAGTTGTCTGCGCAGAACCAGAAATGCTATTTCAGGCAGGTTACAAGTAGTATGCAGCAGTGGCAGCAGTCAGTGAGTCAGGGTGGGTGGGTGGGAAGAGAGGAGTGGGGGGTTTAATTCATTTCATTCATGAATATTTGCTTGAATATTCCCACATCTAAAAGATTTTGAAGAAAACATGCCAGGGATATCAAAACTCTCATGTCTTCTTTATATGGGTTATTTGAAACTAAATGGAAAATAAGCATGTGAACTAGAATTGTTGATTAATACATTCCAAATACAATGGCAAGCATGGTCATTAATTGAGGAAAAATGGTAAACACTGAAGGAATTAATCCGCTGAATAGGAAAGACATAAAAAGTCTTGTGCCAGAAAACAGCTATTGGTACTTACGTATCCTCCAAGGAGACATCAGCAAGCACAGACAAGTTAAAATTAGTCTCAGCAAGAAATATATGATCCTTAAATACAAATTAAATGGTAGCAAGACCATAAAGACCTGGGCTATAGCTTCCTTTCTTACACTACAGGAACTGTAGACTGGACCTAAGCTAGATGCATTGGATCAAAGACAAGAAAAATAATGACCATAAACTATGCCCTGCATCCTTCTAGTGATGTTGACAAACTACCATCTCCCTGAAAGTGAAGGAGGCTGAGGAATATATTAACAAAATATATTAAGGTTAGTAAAGAAGAACTGTTAATGGAAGTTAGGAAAGAAAACGTATTTCCAAAAATGAGCAGCTGAAAGCCTAAGTAGTAAAATAAATTACTTCATAGCCATTATTTTAATTCCATCCAATGAAAACCTGAAAAATGTGGCAATGGCTTAAAAGGGGGCAGTGAAGAAAGATATAAATGGTTTCACATTTGTAGTCCAGGAACAGACATTTTGCATAAATGCCATTAACACAAAGATTGGAAAATCCCATAAGAGCAAATGGTGCATGTGCAAAGAAGCTGAGGAAACAGTGGAACAGTTAGCTATGACTCACTGGAACATCAGTAAAAGGTCTATTTCATCAGGAACCACAAACTGGTGGAACTACACGATCAAAAAAGTAACAGAAAGGGCCAGGTCATGCCCCATCTGCATCGTCCATCTTACTGCACAACAGTGTCTGAATCTACCTTCCGCACAATAGGATTTGGTTTGATCACACCCATGAAACATTGTGCTCTCTCAGTTTTTCTTTTTGCCAAATCGGTTCATTTCCTTGACCTGAAGTTGGGGGAAAGAGGGCCTTCTCCCTCCCCACCCCTCCTGCCCTTCCCCTTTCTCAGATGCACTTCCGCAAATGGAGGGGAAGTCTGCAGGGAAATGAGGTAGACTAAGTCAACCACAATGAAGAATGATCCACAGTTTTTGGTGACTGCTAAAAGAAGGAAGAAATTACAAGATGCTAGCTGCATGTGATACTCCATATGCATAACTCTTCTGACGTAAGTATGCCTTAATTGGCAAATATTTATGTGCTTACAGAGGACAGGGGAGTTAAGAGGCTGAAAAGTACTCAAACACTACAAAAGTCAATGAGTTCCATTTCCTTTTTACTGAAACACAAGTGTATGAGATTAATACATTTCAGTGCTAAGACTGGGTCTCCACTTAATGTTTGGGGGCATCACTGTGGGTGCACCTGTGGAGGTGTCTCCCTTGCAGAGTGGTTTCTTTCACCTTGCATAGAGGAGGCACAATTTCACAGCATCTCCACACTCCAAAATGGAGACAAGAGGGGATGTTTTCTTTTGGTGGTACCTCCTCCATTCATGGTGCTCTATCTGGAAGTGGAGATATGGACTAATACTTTATAACACATACCGAGCTACTACAAATAACATATGATCATGACAAGCCAAATAATAGATTCTAGTACCTGGATGAAATCATGGAAGATTTACGAGAGATGCTCTCTTTAGTTTTAGTACTCTTTAGAGAAGGCATGGATTCATTAACTGCCATTTTGTTGGCCATATATTCTTCTCTTTCATCTTGTATCAATTCATCCCTTAACTTCTGAAATCGGATCATTTCCTCTTCATTAGGCCATCCATCCGATAAATCCAAACTGGATTTCATGAAGTCTGTCAAGTTTAACTTTTCAACAGGAGGCATTTCTAATAGAATCAAAAAAAGGTTATTGTATACTTATCATTGGGACCAATAATAAAAGCAAAATTAGCAAAATAAGACCTGTTTTGCTGTCTTTTTCTTCAGATGTAAGCACAGACCATTATGACTTTTACCTATGTTCCCTTCAGTCTTACAGAGCAATCATTATCTGAATCAGCAGCAACAGAGAAAAAAAGAAATAACACTATTGTAAAATGAATTTTTTTTCCTATAGCAGTACAGAGAACAAAGCAGGGGGAAAAGAAAAATAATATTTTTGTATGCTGTTCTGTCTACCAAATGGATTATATAACACTCTATTTTTTTTAGTCCATTCTTTTTACACCAGTTAAGAGTGAATAATAAAGAATGGACTCAACAGGATTTCTTCCTCAAAGAAATGAATTAACAAAGCCTCTCTAATCATTAATTAATTTTCCCCTCACATTTATGGGTCCCTACATCCATTCATATTCCCACTTTCCTTACATAGCCAAAAAAATAAGGCACCACTGACTGTTATGTTTTGGTTTGCTATTGTGGTAAACGTCAGTCATTATCCTTGGACAGGATCCTTGGAAGACTGTTGTGGACCCGAGACTTTTCCCCTTTCATTTTCATAAAAGCAATATGTTTTATGTTTTTATTGTTCTAAATGCTAGATCTATAAGCCAGCTTCACATTTCCTCAAATATCTGGATGAAGACCTATTAATCAAAAATAATTTGTAATTTTACCATGTGTACACAAATAATTTATAGATTAAAAAATCATAAATCCCTCACAACATGTGATCATGGTGGCTATTTTGGTACAATACCATAGGTTAAGAGTCCCTTTGAATGTTCCGGTTTAGAAGAACCATCCATACCATCGAATCTGCACTTACCTGAATGGAATCATCTTAAAAGACAATTCCAGGCCAATTAATATCTTGAACAGCCAGCACCATTTGAATGCAGGGTGCAGGAACAGGTTTGCAAATGGCTACATTCCAGGCCATGCATCCAGATATTGGATTCCCTGCCCACCCCTAGCTGTGACTGGGCAAGGCAATGGCACATGCACTGCACAAGAGCAGGTTGAGCCAGGTCAAGACGCAACATCCAGGGACATCATCTACACTATATTCAAAATATACATATGCACAAACAAGGCTCCACACTCGTTCCTTACTGCAGGGTTTGAAAACATTTGGAGGTTTATAAGTTCCAAATGAAGAACTTTCAGACATAAAGAATGATGCCCATGAAGTTACACAAAATAATCTGCACCTTTTCTTTTTAGCAACAGCTCACTGAAGTAGCTTTTAAGATTGATAACAACGTTGGAATAACAAAGATGAGGAGAGGTTCAATCATTTCCATTATTTAAATTCCTCCTCAGGCTGATCCCGACTTGAAGGGGCATGCCATACAATTCAAAATCCACACAAATAATGCATATTAATGAAGGCAATTAGACAAATATTCATTGCAAAATTCAATGCATCATTTATTTTGACATCAATACAAGTTTTAATCATTTGTAGACATGTGGCCATAGCAAATGTTTTTAAACACATACAGATTTTGCAGCAATATATACAACGGCTTCTAAAACATATGTTACTTGTATACAGATTATATTTAGGACAAAAGCCGCATTTTCACTACTATAGTTATGAGATTTCGTAGCATACAATATTTTCATCCCTCTGAGCCAGCCAGCAGCCCATTTTTCAAACAGCATTATTAGATGCACTATGATGACCATTCATTTGCACACGTATTTTGAATACAGTATACAGTCATTTGCAAATAAATGCATTACAGTCTGAACAGCAATTAAACAGTGACCTGATTCATAGATAATAGCGAGCCATAGTCTAAAATTATCGATTTAGTGCGAATGAGCAGAGTAACATCCTGAGACATATTCTTCAATTGTACCCACTTGGTTCCTGCCTTATATAAATAAAGACACAATCAACTTTTGTTATTTGTTTTTCTAACCACAGCATAAAAGGAAATCAAGATTTGGGCAAGCTCTGCACAGACTGAAAAAAAAGGGCCTGTATGTCACTGTGCATTAAAAGAGGGTCTAGAGCATGGTAACTGCATGCCAATAGGACTCTCATTTGTGGAATCTATTTCCAGAAATGTTCTATTTGCAGAGCAAAAAACCCCACATCACTTTGTAAATATGGCATGCATTAAGATTTGTGCAGAGGGACAGTGGCAACACGACTGGACAACAGTGACAGACAGCATTTTCAGAGCCTGGCAAAATGTCTCATACAGAAACTTTGATGCCAGAGAACTTCCATTCCTTAACCCTGACGTTAAGAATGAGTCCACCCCACTCCAGGACGCAAGAAAGCACTTCAGACCAGGAGCAATCCCCTCTGTGCATGCCATGCTAAGCAGTCCAGAAAGATCTTGCCTGCTCTTTGTCTTTGATAAAGAAAGTGTTTCTTGATGAGTAACCCTGGAGGCACAAAGCAAGACGCTGCTTGTTCACAAGAACTCATAATTTCAGACTATGATTTACTAAGGGAAATGAGGCCAATGATACAGTATCACAGAAATTGTAAATCTAATCCTGCCAGATGTTTAAGGATGCAGTAGTGAATTCTTATGTACTTGACTGTAAACATGTAATTGAACACCAGATCTTAGGATTGTGTGGTTAACTGTCACGATATTTAATGGATTACCACTCTTCAAACAAGCAATTTCCTGATCAAGCTTTAAAAAAGCCCTTTTTATCAAATCAAAGAATTTGATCAGTTGAGAAAAAAAACTGATTAAAAGTATTAAATATCTATAAATTAACAAGAACATAAATAGGAACATCTTCTTTGCATAACATTTAAAAAATAAGATGCTTTCTTATGTGTCAATTCCACTTCTACTGTTTACATTACTGACAGTGATACTGAGTAAATGCTTCAAAGATGGCAGCTCCGAGCACTTCGGGGTTTAATCCGACTGACATCTACAAATCACAAAAAAATTTAAAATGCAATTATTTCATAAATGAAGCCCAGGGCTTTCTAGGATAGAGAAATGTTGGTGTATATGATATCCAGAATCACTGTCATTTTATTGTTATTTCTACACAATGAAAGGAAATGGGAATAGTTTTGTATTGAGGAACAGGTTGCAGTTGCTGTCTAAGTCTGCATACAAAGCTGTGTTCACACCTAAGTTTTAATCCAGCTTCAGTCCACTTTCAGAGTGAGGTAACATACTGGCAAGTGCCAGTCATTTTCCTTTCATTTTACCTAACCCAAAGGTTGATTTTTTTGAGTTAGATAATGCTAAAAGTAAACAACTTGTTACTTTGCAGATGCATTATCTCACACTGAAAGTTGACAGAAGCTGAATTAAAACTCAGGCATGAAAGAAGCCCAAACGTCACTTACCTATTCTGCTATATTTGGACATTCAGGAATAAAGCATGGGTATTCAAATATAGCAGAATAAGTAGGTGATGTCTGAACACAGCCTGATTCCTCTGATACAAGGAAAAACATACCCTACATTTATGAAAATTAATTTCTCAGAAGTCTATAACATGATTATAACCAAGGGGTAAAATCAATAAAATGATAGGAATAGTTCTTGTGAACTTTCAAAATAAAACACCGAATTTAACCCTAAACTTTTTTTTCTACTGAGGTAACAGATTGGATCATTTACTCCCTCAGCTTACATACTTGGCTGCATGCTCTCATTTCTCTCATTTCTTAGAACTGTCACATAACCAGTGATTAACTAGTTCCAGTTTTGAAGCAAAATATGGTTTGCTGTAAGCAGAGCTTGTTCTGTTTGAATATTGATGCAAACAGTAACTGTTGTGAACCAAGAACACTTTGCAAAAAAGGAATACATGAACGACTATTTAGCTGTGACATCTGAGCAAGTCCATTTCATAATCTAAACTAGAGGAACTGGTATAAGGATGCATACAAAAGAATATCAAAAGTTGTTGGCCTTGAACTCTAATGTTCTACTAAACTCACTAAAGTAGCTCATTTGTCTCCACAAATCGTTGAAAGCTTTCCTACGGTCTGTCGGTCTGTCGCATTTTCTCTTATATTCTCTAACAATGGCCTTTGCTTCTTGCTCTAGTGGAGAAGACAGATCTGCGAAATACAGAATTTCAAGGTCTGTGCATGCTTTACAATTGACTCAATAAACATGGGATAAATCTCTATAAAGTATACCATGACAAATATGCAGTCCTGTCATGAGTTTGTTTTTCCAGTGATTAATAAAATTCCAGGTTTCAGAAAGGGCACTGTACAAAGCACAAGTTTTTCTTTGGAGATATACCATGCTTAGAAGTAGAAATTACATTTTCTTATTAAAAAAATGAAGCAATGGGATTTTCATTTTTTTACAATGATGATCCAAGTCAGGGCTCCGAAGTGTATTGTGTATTAAATAAGTCATCATTTATCTCTTCTTCCAGCTCCTTCAATGAATCTCTTCAGAATAATCTTTCTGTCTTCTTGGAAGCCTGAGAATAACGTAGGTGCTGAACATCAACAGTTGTCCATAGGTATTGAAAATAAGCGTAAACACCCCTCTGTTCGCATAATTTTGCCAGAAACTGAACAGCAAGCAAGATGTATACACACAGTGAATATTTTTCGTGAGGCATGTAATAGAGCATTAAGCAGCCGTTTTTAAAATGGCAGCCTCACTTTGGAACAGGAAGTGTTAGCCTCCAAGGCCCTCAACTACAAGTACCTGTTTTTGTCATTATCCCAAAATGAGAACTTCAAAAACAGGCTTTTATTTCAAAACAGCACAAACATACCTCACAACAATTCACCAGTGAATGTACTGTATTTTCTGGCGTATAAGACTACTTTTTAACCTAGGAAAATCTTCTCAAAAGTCAGGGGTCGTCTTATACGCCAGGTGCCGTCTTCGTAAATGGCGATTATATCCCAAACTCTATATATTAACTGGAAAGTTGGGGGTCGTCTTATATGCCCAGTCGTCTTATACACCGGAAAATATGGTACTCATTCCATATGCAAGCTGCTGGCTCCTATGACACCATACTATCAGTATCATGGCAGGCATGTAGCTGTGACCATAAAAATTAGCCTTTTTATATGAGCATTCTAAGTTCTACTCTATCCAAGCACAATTTGCATGGGAATCGCAAAAATATTAATATTGTTTTACATGTAAGTACAAAATATTAGCAAAGTACTTCAAAATAACTCATCTATTAAGCATTAGCAGTCTTGCTACTCATATAATAAAGTTCTGATTTTCCAGGGCAAATATTATTTTATGACAAATGAGAATCAGAATGCCATTATCATTCCACCAAACCATTTCTTTTAAAAGAAAATAAGCATATAGATATATTTTTTTAAAAAATACGTAACATATTCTTCAAGGCACTATTCATTATTAATGAATGGATACTGATACAATATAAACATACAGAAGTTTTGGATTTAATCCGTATAAACAGAACCCCCATACAGAAAATACACACAATGACTGGGAAATCTGATCACAAAGTTATTGTAAGTCTTAATGTAAATGTCATCCATCAATAATAAAGCCAACTCTTCTTCTTCTTCTTCTTTAGTTTTAGCTATTTACCCTGTTTCTGCATTTATGGAGGCTATTCTGGTACAAGGCGACTTGTGCCATACCAGGATATGGCACATGTTCTACACCAGCTCCAAAACTCTCACCAGCTTTGGAACTAGTATGGAGGGCCTCTGAACACCCCAAAGGTCAGGAATAAAAGTTTCTGGCCTTCATGGCTCCCAGGGAGCCAATTTCAGTGGTATGCCTTGTTGCACTGCCAAAATGTATTCCCTGTGGTAAACCAGATCACAGAGTGTACCAGGATACTTTGAAGTCAAGGTCTATTGGTGAACTGGACTAGAATTCATTCTGGGTGCCCCAGCCTGGTTTATGTTTTTCCCTTATCTTGCACCAGCATATGGAAGGGAAGAAGAAGAAGAAGAGTTGGTTTTTCCAACTTTTCTCACCCATTTAAGGAGACTCAAAGCAGCTGACAAAGCTTTTCTATTATTCTCCCCACAACAGAACACTCTGTGGGGTAGGTGGGGCTGTGAGAGCTCAGAAGAGAGCTGTGACTAGCCCAATGTCACCCAGCTGGCTTCATGGGGAAGGGAGGAATCGAACCCAGTATTCTCAGATAAGAGTCTGGCTCCCTAACCACTAGACCAAACTGGCTCATAAGGGAGGCATGTACTGTACTTGTTGTAAATGATGAAGGAGCTTGAGGACTACTGCAGCACCCTTTCAACAGCAACAGCAAAAGTCCTAAAGCTTTTTAATTTTTGTATCTTGTCACACCATCTTAACTAGATCTAGCACACTTTTTTAAAAAATATATATAAAATCAGAAATTACTCCACCTGGAGTAGCAGGCTCTGTATGATCATTGCTTTTTCGAAGGAAAGATAAGATAGCTGCCAAGCCCTTTTGGATGACCTCAGGAGGTGGAAATTCTAGAGGACAATGTCTGAGATTCAAAGCCGTAAGTGAAGTTATATTACCTGCCAAATACATATATAAAAAGGTTTCATTTGGAAATATTTCAAAAGAGAGAATACATTAGATTGAGATCAGTGATTATTAAAACCCAATGTATATTTATTCAGAAATTAGGTACAATTTCCCCGCTAATACAATGATTGTCAGATATACTATTGTTTTTAAAAAGTACACAAATCTTTATGGTTTGAGCAAGATTTCCCAAAGTATAGTTTGTAACCCACCCATGGGCCACTGATAAATGTAGGTAGGTTGCAGTGAGCAGTATACACATTCTCTAAATATATAGGAAAAATATATTTTTTGAAGCAAGGGAGTAGGGATATGTGGGTCACCAAATCCTCAGGTCACTGAATGCTGGGTCAGAAATCATCAAAGCCCGAGAAATCCTGAATGAAAGTATCTATCTAACTCAGAGTCCTGGTTACAAATTTTATTTGCAATGGTGGCTCCTCAAAATACATTACGGCCTTGAGATGGGGAAGCAATTCAGATGATGTCTTGTGTACTTGTTCTGCAATGTCCTTCATGCTATCAGACCAGGTTCAAACAGCTCGATCTGGCTTTGAAAACTGGCACTTGCTTGAAACTGCTTAGCAGCCTGGAGAAGGAGATAAATATGAGCCTTTGACTCGAACTTCCAGTATTCCAAAGGCACAAGTTGGTGAACCAAACGGGGGAACCAATATTGTTAAGAGTTCAGGACATGGGTAGCATGAGTGCAGTGTGAAAGCAAGAGGATACGAACAAACAATGAAAAGTCCAAAGCTGAAGGATAGACAAGGAAGCAGAAGGCTTTACAAGCAGAAGTACAATTAAATGAATCATAAAACAAGGGATGAACTGAAACAGAATAGAAACACCAGAATCTAGGATACAAAACAAAAGTCCAGACCAATCACATAGTCAGAGATAAGAACTGAATCATAATTCAGAAGAAAAGCCATGGTAACAGCACTGGAAAATAAGTGTAGCACATTGCAGTTACATTTATGATACTGAGACACTCTGACTGAGAACGAGGACCTGTTAGATCCCTGAGAGATTAACAGCCAACTACCAGCTGTGACTCTTAAGATGTAAATCAAACCAGCCGGACTTCTAACTGGCTGATGTTTTCATCCAAGGCCACTAGATGGAGTACTTGACAGACAAATCAGCTTGTTGCTTTCCAGAATTTAGGAGCTTATTTCCAAGGCTTTTTGAACTTGCAATATCCCTTGTATCCACTCCTGCCTACTTGTTGCAATAAAACAGTTATGACTTGCATATTACAGGGACAGATAGCATAAAACACAGAGAAAAGTTAGAGACACCTTTTGAAGACCAACTTCACCTTAGCCAAGCAGGATAACATGTCACCTAAGTTAAAGGAAACTTAAACCAAAATACTACATATACTACATCCCTTGGGGTAAGCAACTTACATAACACTCATAACACACTAGCGTATCCCTACAAACCATAAGTTAAAGCATCAAAACACAAACTCTAACAATCATTCCCTGTTTTAAAGGCTCTTAACCTTGTCTGTGTAGGATACTAGGGTACTAGGATAAAGAATTTATATGCTCTAAAGCTCTGACCGTTTCTTTTTCTGGACAAAACGTTTTAACATTTCAGAATTCGGTAATTTATTCCAGTAAAATGTGTATTAACACATCTTGCCTCAAGGAGAAAGAGAATGTGAAATAAAGCGAGATCAGTGTGAGTTAATTTAAAAAAAATGCACCCAAGTCCACAGTGGAAAAAGGTTGCATATGAAAGGATAGATTATAATGTGCATCAACGCTAAGCTGGATAGATACTGTATTTTAGGCAGGCCACAATGATACTGCTGACTGACTGTTATGTTGCACTGTATCTGATAATCAAAAGAAAGAAAGGCTTGTGTAGGTAACAGACATGGACCACTCATGTTGCCCCAAAGTAACCACGTTTGGCCACAGACATTAGCTAGGATGTGCTGTTTTGACACCTCCTTGAGGTATCTCCCCTCCAGAGCTTTTCAGTTTTCCTGTACTTACTCCTCCTTATTTTTATTTATTTATAATTTATATCCCGCCCTATACCCTTCAAGGGTACAAACGCTGGAGAATGAAAATCTGAACTCCTTCTACTAATCAAATGTGGGTTACAGGAGTGCTGTTTCTTGCTTGGTCAATGCCCAATGTTCTTACCTATCTAGTCAAAATTTGGGAGCAGTGCTGTGTGGTGCTTTGGCAACAGTGGTCTATACCATATATTCTCCCTTCCCCCTTGTAATGAAGGACAGATTGATCGACCGATTTTACTTTGAAAATTGTACTTAGCCTTCCTTTATAAAACTTTCAAGGTGGCTAAGGACAAAACCAACACAATTTTGTTTAAAAAAATCAATTACTGAATAATAATGGGTCAAATGTAAAAAAAAAAAAAAAGGAGGGGGCATCACACCATCACAGCAGAAGCAAACGACTGATGCTGGTCAGCTACATCACAACAGGTCAGTAAACTAGAAGAGTGCAGTAAAAGATCAACCTACAAATTAAAAAACTATTTTAAAAGCAGAGGGTTCTGACTATCTTGGATGGCAGAATCCAAATGAATGTGAATATGAGAGCTTTCATGCTACCTGATGGTCACCTACTATTTACATGTTTCCTGGCTCAGATTTGGTGGGGGTGGGGGTGTCTTCAAATGCCCTGTGGGACATTTCCTGCATTCAGTTTCATGGATAGGCCACCAAAGAGGCATGTGTTACCTTAAGTGGTGGTGTGCTAGCAGCAGAGCCACCAATGAGATAGGAGGGTAGTGGGAATTGTTGTCAAGAGGTCTTCCTACTGCTCTGTTGCTCAGGTGTTCCAACAAATGCTTAGACAAGACGGCACTGCAACTAGATGAGTTCAGATCCACGTGGACACCATATTCATTGTGAGAACCCAATGGCCGCATCCCCACGACGTCGTTATCTCGAATTCAAAACGTTTTGATTTCGGGCCGTGCACACGTCACTTCGGCTTAATTCGGTATTTCCGTGATAAACCACGTTATCCCGATTTGAAATAAATCCTGATCTCAACAGGTCTCAGTCCGGAACATGCCCTTGACACGTGTTTAATTTTTTACTGTGTGGACAGTATCGTTCCGGGATGAGATTCCTGTGTTAAGGCTGTCCCGCCCCCCCAATCGCACTGTAACCAATGGCTGAACGTATTAGAAGCACGTCATGTTTAGGGTTTCCTTCATTGAAAAAATCCACCCTCAAACACCCACTATAAACCTCCAGTCCTTAAAGCTGAAACACTGTATCAATATGTAAGCACTTCACACCTTAAAAACAATGTTGCAGTTTTGCGCAATTTCAGGTCTTTGAAGGTTTGGAACAGTCGCTTTCAGCCCCCTTAAGGGTGAGAAGGCTTGTCAGCCACTTAGTCCCCTGAAGGGTGAGAACAGAATGTCAACCGCTTTGAGCCCCCTCTAGGCTACTTTGCCTCTGCCTGTGGTCACACCTAAGGTTTAATCCAGTTTCAGTTCACTTTCAGAGTGAGAGAATACACCAGCAAACTGACAAGCTGGTTTTCTTTCAGGGTTAATAACTCAGAAAATCCACCTTTAGACTAGATAATGTGGAAAGAAAACTACTGGTCACTTTGCTGATGTGTTCTCTCACTCTGAAGGTGGAGTGAAGCTAGATTAAACCTTAGGTGTGACCACAAGCCAAGGTTTTAATCCAGCTTCGGTCCCTGTGAGGTGGGGGGGCGGAGTTCCCTCCCGGCCACGGGGGGAAGAGCAAGCGAGGAGCCCCCTTCGCCCTCTTGTCCACCCCTTGGCTCTCCTCCTCTGCGGGGCAAAGTGGCGGCAAAGCAGGGGGAAAGCGGCGGCGGAGCCCCAGGGAGAAGCCGCTAGCGCCGCAGCGCCGCAGCGCCTGGATGAATGGATGGATGGATGGATGGATGGATGGATGGATGGATGGATGGATGGATGCCACCGCTGCCGCCTCCACCGCCGGCTGCTCTTCCCTCGGCGCGAGGCTGGAAGGAAGGAAGGAAGGAAGGAAGGAAGGAAGGAAGGAAGGAAGGAAGGAAGGAAGGATGCACTTGCTGAAGTTCCATGCTTTGCACAACTGTTAAAAAAAGATAGGAACCTTGACTTGGATTTCTATACCTCTTTATAATAATGCTACCCCATACCAAACCTCCCAGAAGGAGAAGGAGAAGGAATTGGCATTTCTCACCCATTTAAGGTGACTCAAAGAGGCTGACAAAGCTTCCATTCTTCACCCCACAACAGATGCCCTGTAAGAGCTGTGACTAGCCCAAGGCCACTGAGCTGGCTTCACGGAGGAGGAGGAAGAAGAGTTGGCTTTTTTACCCCACTTTTCTCACCCATTTAAGGAGGCTCAAAGCTGCTGACAAACCTTCTGTTCTCCTCCCCACACCCTGTGAGAGCTCAGAAGAGAGCCATGACTAGCCCACAGTCACCCAGCTGGGTTCATGGAGGAGGGTGGAATCAAACCTGATATTCCCAGATAAGAGCCTGGCTCGCTAACCACTAGACTAAACAACACTTCTGCTTGACTAAATGGCCAAGCACCAGAGCATGAGAGTGTTTTAAAGATCTCATGTGGGCAGCATTTTCATACAGTTAAAAAAAGAAGTGTCTTTTTTTGCCTTCTGCCCCAGATTGGGCATCCTTTGTTTGGGGGTGGCAGTGCCATGCAAGCCCAGGAGGAGTGGGTGGTGATGCAATGGGAGGCCAGGGGCAGCCTGCTTCAGGATGGGAAGTGGAATCTAATCTGGAATTCCCAGATAAGATTCCAGTTGCCAGGATATTAGGGCAAAGCGGACCATGGATAGGTGACCACTAGGAAATCCAATAGGGCAGGATCAATCATGTCCCAAAATCCTGCACCGCACTACCAGGCCTGGCCATGGGTCAATAAAGTTCTGTGCATGGGGAAAGTTCTGATCTCTGTTACTTTCAGAATGAGAGAATATGTGGTCACACCTAAGGTTTAATCCACTTTCAGTCCACTTTCAGAGTGAGAGAATATATCAGCAAAGTGGCAAGCTGTTTTCTTTTAGGGTAAAATTCACCTCTGGAAGAGATAATGTGGAAAGAAAATTACTGGTCACTTTGCTCATGTTTTCTCGCTCTGAGGGTGGACTAAAGAAACAGCTTTTTCCTCCCCACTTTCAGGCAAAGTTATGGCTTTAATATGTTTAATATGAACACATTAAAACCAATGTGTTGTGACCCGCACTGAGAGCCTTGTGTATAGAGTGGGATAAAAATATGAATGAATGACACCCCACCACAGCCACCCTATGCCTCTTTAATGTTTAAAGCCCCGGTCCTTTGATACAGAGCTGTATTGAAATTGTGGAAATTTGCAACATTGATAATCAGGAGTGTACCATATACACCGGCTTTGGGAGGGTGGGAGACGTGAGATGCTCATGCAATGTCTCCCACCCCCCAGATACCCCCCCTTCCTCTCTCTCTTTGGGAAAGGGGGGGCTTCTTAGGAACCCCTCCCTCTCTCCTCTCTCTTTTTGGGAAAGGGGGGCTTCTTAGATACCCCTCCTTCCTTCCTTCCTCCCTCTCTCTTTTTGGGAAAGGGGGGCTTCTCTCACTTTAGAATCCCGTCTGTGCAAGGACGACACCCCCCCTTTGCTAGTCCCCCCCAAGACTCTTTTCCTTGGTGCCTTAGCAATGCCTCCCTTCCCCTCCCCACCCCCACCCAGCTGCTGCTGCCCCCTCTCCCCCCATCCTCATCTTCCTCATGCCGCAGCGCCTGGATGGATGGATGGATGGATGGATGGATGGATGGATGGATGGATGGATGGATGGATGGATGGATGGATGGATGGATGGATGGATGGATGGATGGATGGATGGATGGATGGATGGATGGATGGATGCTGCTGCTGCTGCTGTTGCTGCTGCTGGGAAGGGGGAGGGTGGATTGGGCAGAGAATTCCCGGCGGAGCATGACGCAAAGAGAAGGGAGGGTGGGATCCTGGCAGGGAAAACCAATCACAGGAGAGAGTGTGGGCAATGGGCAGGAGGACAATGCTGCCATGTGGACTCCGAGTATTGATCCCGCGTTAAGGCTGCCATCGGAACCGGATCAACTTGCAAGTCGTCTGGACAGCTTTGTTCCGTTTCTTTTATTTCGAATTCTTTAAACTGAAATAACACATGCCATGAAGACGCGCCCAATGTGTCGTAACTGTGCACATTAATGGTACATTGACAGCACCACCAAGGCCTCGTATAGATCTTGTCTCTCTTTTGAAGATCAGTGAAGAGAAGCAAGATATGCTTACATAGACAAACTAGAGCGTAGATTTAGCCAAATAAAACCTTTGCTTTTAGGATATTTCAGTGGATGCTGGAACATTTTGGAAGGCCCTGTAAATGTAAGCTTCAGCAGATGAGAATTCATGTACAAATGCAGTCCTTTGGGTACTCTCGTTTAGGATTTTAATTCCTGGCACTCTGAATTGTTTATAGAAACAAATTGGAACCCAAACTATTGTTATTAGGTGCCACAGTCAATGCTTTGTAACTGGACAAATGCCCACCATTTTGAGCTCTCTTTTAGACTAATTTTGTCTAGATAAATTGTCTGTTTCCCCTGGACCACTATAATTTTCATGGATACAAAATCCTACACAGAGCACATTCCAGTAAACCAGACTTGATGTACCATATATTCTGGCATATAAGACGACTTTTTAACCCAGAAAAATCTTCTGAAAAGTCGAGGGTTGCCTTATATGCCCTGTCTCATCCTGCCCACCAGCCTGCCTTCAATCCGCTGGTGGTGGCGTAAGGTTGAAAGATGGTAGCGAGCACAGTCCTCTCCTCTTGTTGCGTCCAGACTGCTCTCTCCTCCTCCCACCTCCATGCTCGGAAGGCCACGCAGGGGGGAGAGAGCAGCTGCCGGTAAAGCAAAAGGTAAAGCAGCAGTAACAGCAGCAGCAACTTCCAAGGGGACGAGAAGAGAGAGCACTCAGCTGCCCAGTCCCCCTTTCCATCTGACAGCTGATCAGCTGAGTGCAGGGAAGCTGCCAGGCGCTTGTTTGCTAAAGCAAGCCCTTACCCAGGCATGCCTGCCTGATTGCACGATGAGGCAAGGGGGGGACAGTTGTGATTGCAGCGTGCATGGTGAGGACAGCGAAACCCCGTCCGCTAATGCTGCGATCTGCAATAACCCAGAAGTGTCCCCATGCCCCCAGGATAACCCATTTTTGCTTTATGTTCAGGGCGAGAACAGTTAGAAAAGGGGGGGGGTTCCCTCCGGGTTTTTGGATTTTGCGGTGCATGTAGCTCTGATTAAGGGCTGCTCATGGGGACTCTCTGAGGCAAACTCAGATTCACCTCGGAGTATTCTGGCCATGGGGACGTACCCAAGACTGCATGCATTATGTTCACAAATTTTAAGAATATGTATGCATCTTGATATGTGCTGAGACAGAGCACTAGAAAATATTGTCTCCAAAGTTATTTTAACCTTTAGCCTAGAAAACTACCCACAATACATATTTTTTCCCTATCTACTGGCAGAGAGAAAACTGCAAGTTGCTTTTCAGCATGGTACCAATGCACAATTCTATTAGAATATTTGGTTTTGACGCTCTAGCTGATCTGGTTTAAGTTTTGGACCAAATCACCTGATCCTCTTAAATTTTATTTTCTACACAATTTAGCAGTATAGTGGTGAAGATGCAAAACTTGGCTGCAGATCATTTTTATATATATTTAAAATTTAAACGGTTTTTTTGGGGGGTGGGGTGGGGATAATCTTTAAAAATCACATACCTTTGTAGACCAAAGGGCAGGCAGATCCCTGCATGCCTTGTCAAAACCCACTGGAAGATATATAGGTTCTGCCTATCAGAACAGTGGGGTAGTTCTAGGTCCCTGTTATGTCCTGAGGTTGAATTATCCAAGCCAATTTTATGAAGTGACTTCCAGTTTGATTCAGCCAGCTCTTGCAAGGGATATGAACCAAATCAAACTTAAAAATTGGCTTATGCACATCCAATTAGCAGTGGCATCCAACTGCTTGTGCATCAGCACAATATTGCCTCTTTGGCCATTTTCCACACTTATGAGGGCTGGACTACTCTAGCTAGAACTACTCAAATTGTAATGGGTCCCTCCTGGAGCTGTCCAGTTGCCTTGGCCACACTTTGATGGTCTGTTTCAGGACTGGCCCCACATCACCCCACTTCAAAACACATGTAAGCTGTGGAGCTGCTGAAAGGGCTCCAACAACCAGGAACGAAAGTTCCTGGTCCTGGAACCTCAGGGAAACCCATTTCAGAGGTGCTACCTGGTGCACTGCCAATACGGGTCTCCCTCTTAAACCAGAAGAAGAAGAGTCTCATTGAGATAATAGACAGACCACTTACTCCTATAGAACAAGTTATAAAGGAAACGAACAAGTCATTTAAAAGTCTAACTTCAAAAGTTTATAAACTACTGACACATACACTTCATTAGATCATATTAAATCCCTATGGGAAGCAGACCTGGCAGTGAACCTACCAGAGGAAGACTGGGATAAAGTAACAAATAATAAGCAGATACGGATGAAATCAACAAGGATTAAGGAAACACATTCAAAATTAATCTATAGGTGGTACTTAACACCAGTCCATATTGCGAGAATAAAAAGATCACACACAGCACAGTGCTGGAGACACTCCTACATACTTCCATATGGTATGGGAATGCATGCCCTTGCAGATACTCAGAAGGTTAGTGCAACAAGAAATAGCAACAATAACTGGCACGTCCCTCCCATTAGATCCACAGATCTTTTGCAAAACCTTAATACAATTCAAACTTCTTAAAGCTCTCTTGCATTTCATGATTCATGCACCAAATATAATAACAGCTAAATAATGGAAGCAAGCACAAGCACTGAATATAAGAGAATGGTATGTACAACTTTGGGACATTGCAATGAATGAATCTGTGACTATCTTAAAAAAATAAGATCTTGTGAGAAGGTCAAGAGGTGTGGAAGAAAGTTTGGATTCCTTTTATTAGGGCTGTGCAAAACAATAATATCAATATACCTGACGAAGCTCATTTCTTGAGAATTTTAAACTAAAATTGTACTTTAACAAACACATCCATATCTGGGGAGGAAGGGGGAGGGTAGAAGGAGAGGGTGGAGGGTGGGTTGAATAGTTTACATGTACAAGCTCTTTAACTGTATAGACTTATTATTAAAATAAATTGGTGGTGGAGCGGCTTTTTTATCCCGCTTTTCTCACCCATATAAGGGGTCTTAAATTGGCTGACAAAGCTTTCTGTTCCTCTCCCCACTCAGCTGGCTTTGGGGGGGGTGTTATTCCCAGATAAGAGTCTGGCTCCCTAACTAGACCAAACTGGCTCACCAAACATGGACATGTGCATCTAGCAAGGGGTGGGGACTCTTCTGTTTCCCCCGCAGAGGCTAGAACAAAAAGCCCAGAAGGGTTCTAGGCCTCATGCTGGACTGGTATTCTTTTTATTCCATGGCAGTTTTCATATCTGAATTAAAAAAGACATTTTTATTTTAAGTATTCACTGGCTAACAACATACCACAAACTGGGCATATGGAGGTGGCAGCCCAATGAAGAAAGGACAAAACACTGTCTTTCCTCTGTATTTTAGAGAAATGGTAACCAAAGCAGAGAAGTTCCTTCATACCCAGTTTTAAAAAAGCAAGCTTTATTCTTCTCCTGCCACCCTTAAGCAGACTAGTAATCATTTTGTAGGCTACTAATTCCTATGAGTTTATTTATAAAGCTAGTTGACTAAAAGTAACACATACAGATATTTGTAGCCAGAAGGCTGAAACAGTCTTATTTGCGTTACATCTGAAATAAAAACATCCTTTAGAATGAAGGCCTATAGCAACACTGCACTTTTTCTCCCAAATACAGGGGTTCTTTTTCCATATAAAGTTGTTTCAGAGTAAGGCCTATGTCATCATGGCAGTCAGTAACATAATTTGTTGCACTGCCTTGAAAATAATGTTTTAAAAAGTCCTTTCACAGCTTGACTGAATTATTTGTTTCACTTTGAACTTTCTGACAGGCAATACTTAATATTCTGCATTCCAGATAATGTAGTATATATTTGCACATAAATTTTCTTCCAATAAACCAGCCCTAGAAGATAAATTTCTTAATAGACTATCTGCCCTATTCTAAATTAGCAGCACTTTTAAAATTATTATGGATGCTGTAAAACAAAGTTTCTCTACTAGAGGGTCTTCAGAAAAAATTGCAGTAATAAAAGCAGCAGTCCCACTAGTTTTCTTCTATGATTCCCACCCCTTCAAACCTCCCTTCATCCACGCCCAGAATCTAAACTCTGAATCATGAAATTCTGTTTCCTGCCTCCTAGCTCTCTCCCTCACACAAGCACACCTACAGCTCTTTGGCCATACAGAAAAAATGCTTTAAAGAGATTACAAGGTTGCTATTATACAGTATCATCAGTTTCAGGTGTAGGGAGGCGTATAGATTTCTTTACACATAATATCCATGACTCCTCCATAGTACGGTAATAATTTTTCATAATGAATAATAAATGAAATGTATACCTCACAAGTACTGCAATTCTGTCTTAGGATAATGCATGGCATACTTTGGGAGAGATTTTATATTTGAATATGGTAAAAAGCATGGACTGATTTTTAACAAAAATAGTCTGAAAAGGGCCTAGCCAAAAACTGTTCAGATTTTTTTTACAAAACCCAGCAAAATGCTGGCTCTTAAGACATTTGAATGCTACAGATTCTTGCCAAACAGAGGTAAAATGCCATTAATATTTCACTGGCATGAAAACTCAAAAATAAACTGAAGTGTATTGATTGCCTAAACAACTCATTGGCTAATACATGGATAGTCACTTTGTCTAAGCATTACTGGATTCTGACTTCAACAGCAAAGTATATAGCAGCTAATCAGTGACCCCCTTATCACTAGGGCTTTTGACTTTATAATTTGGGGATCTATTATCATATTCTGGAGTCAATTTTTCTCCCATGTGGATCTGAAACAAACAAGTGAGGGTGTTTCCACACTGGCCCTTTAGACCCCATTAGGGACCCATTAAGGACCCATGTGGGATGGATCCTAAAGATCCTTCTGCACAGGAGACCCCATTAGGACCGGACCCCATTAGGCACCATCCACACAACGGCCTCCCAATTCCGGCCCTAATGGGGTCTTCAGGGCCCTAAATCCGGATTTCCAGAAGACCTAAAAAATTGGGTCTATAATCCGGTCTTCAGTTTTGAAACCGGATTATAGGGTCTACAATCCGGTCTTCAGCTTTGAAACCAGATTATAGACCCATGCATCCACACATTTACCCATTTGCCCACCTTCTTCAGGCATCCAAGCCGCAACCCAACTATCCTGTTTAGATACAGCTTATTTTAGAATAAGAACCAGTACAGAAATGTTTTAAATACTCAGATAAATTCTACTTAAATTCTGGTGCTCCCAAAACATGTCAGCTTATGTGGAATCAGTGAATTATATTCAGTATATCCTATCTGAAGGTCCTTGTTATTAAATAAAGCATGCACAGAAAACATTAATTATTAAAAATTGAGAAGTACCATAAACATTTATTGTAAGGATAAAGTACTTACCAAGCTCACCAGGTAATCTTTTAATAGGATTTCTTTCCAAGAGCAGAGTTTTCAGCTGCCTGTGGAATAAATAAGAAAATAACATTTAAATATATAGTAATTTTAAAAGAAAGTGACAAAAATAGTTCTTAAACAATATTGAGTATGCAGGTCTCAGTCTACAAAATTCTTATTATAGAACAACTATAATTATTACATATATTAAAGAATGTACACTGAAATTAGTAGTCCTCTATTAGTCTAAGGGCAAAAGTAGTCTCATATATTATTTATATCACTTTCTCAACGGGATGCACACTGAAGGTTAGGCTAGATATAACAGACTTTTGTTCAGTAACATGTTTCTGTGCAAACTGAATGAAACAGAGGCACGGAGAAAGCTAATTTCATATAAAAAGGGATTGTTAAGTGAGGATAGCTAACCTCATATTTATTCATAGAATGCTCTCCTTTTATTCAGTTCTAGTTTTAGAATATCGCTAAGAACCAGAATGGCCCATGAAGAAGAAAAAGAGTTGGATTTTATACCCCACTTTTCTCACCCATTTAAGGAGACACAAAATGGCTGACAAACTTTCTGTTCTTCTCCCCACAACAGGCAGCCTGTGAGGTAGATGGGGCTGTAAGAGCTCCGAAAGGTCACCCAGCTAGTTTCATGGAAGAGTGTGGAATCAACCCCCATGACTGTGAGATATGAATCTGGCACTCTAACCACAAGACCAAACTGGCTCACCGACAAGACATTGGAGTTTGTTCCACTAGCTCTAAGTACCCATTAAGTACCCATTAGGGACTCATTAAGGACCCATTACGCTCAGAGCGGGAAGACTCCATTTCCACTGCAGACCCCATTAAAGCCACATTTGTTTCCATCAGTTCTAGGAAAATCTGGATTGAATGGGTCCTTCAGGACCTATAATCCGGATTACCTGTAGACTCCATTAAAGGGGTCTACAATGGGGTCTTCAGGCATCAAATCTGGATTATATGGAATGCGTTTCCACTGCGATCAGGCAATGGGGTCTAGGGGAGGCTCTGGGGGGGGGGGTGCACTCATGGGGCGGAGTGCCCTGAAACCCAAAGCTCTGAAGCCTGTGCACAATCTCCTTTGAAGAGGACCCCACATGAGACCAATGCCAATCCTATGGACCTTCACCAAAGGCTCCGAAGAATCTTCCAAGTTTGCAGCAGATCACTCTGGAGAATCTTTAAAGAATCTCCAAAACATCTACAGAGATTGCACCCCCTGACCCCCAAAAAACGTGGGGTAATGGGTGAGCCCCACATGGGTCAATCTGGATTCGCCACATGGGTGCTCCGGCGTTTCCACTGTGGGCAGGCTAGCACCCATTACTATTGGGTGCTGCACTGCCCCTGGGAATGCACTGGGTACCTTCCTTAATCCAGATCTACTAGATCTGGATTAGTTGAAGGACTCATTCCTTAGATCCAGATCATCTTAGATCAGGATTAAGGGAGGTCAGTGGAAAAAAAACCCATGAGGATTTTGTCATAACTAGACCTCGTCCAAAGAGGATACACAACTCAGCCATGTAATAGAATATAGTTTGGCATCTGACCAACTATTTTAGGCCTTTTTCAAAAATCACAATCTCCAAGGTCAATTTACACAGGCAAAACTAAGTTTTATGATGAATATGTATCATTCAGATAGAGTAATAATTTTTTTAAAAATTACTTATGACATCCAATTCCAGGGGGAAGCTCTTTAATTTTGTTGTACCGCAGGTCTAGCCAAACAAGATTGGGTACATGCTGGAAGAAGTCTTCAGGAATCTCAGACAAGGCATTTCCTTCCAGATGCAAATGCTAAAATACATAAATACATAAATACATAAATAATGTGCACAGGTGCACAAAGATACTTATTTGCTTGGCATTTAATCCATGAATGAAATATTAAAAGGTATAAAAAACCCAACTAAATTTTAAAGAATAATCTACTTTATAGTGATAAGTACAAATAATAACTACAGTCTGTATATTCATTTTAGATAATTATGAAGTAGATTTTTAAAAAAAGAATCTAGCTTTTTCTTTATACTCAAGATATTTAATAATCAAGATTATTTTAGCTATTGCTGCATCAGGAACTCACTTTAAGGTTAAATAACTTGTATATATCCTCACTTAGATACTGTAGGTCCTTTCTGCTCAAATCCAAAGAGATTGATGAATTAGAGACAAGATTCTCAAGAGCCTGGTGAATGCATCTTGAAGAGCTAGAAGCAGAAGAGCTCCTTTTCTTTTGTATACTCTGAAGATTATCGCCGCCACCATCAGTTTCTGAGTGCAGCCAGTTTTCCTCCATTTGCCTGACTCAGAAATCTATAAGCTCACCACACACAAAAAATACATTACAAAATAAGAATATAATATAGACAAATCACAGTAATAGCAAACATGGATGGAAACGAACAGGGAAACAATGCATCCAACACATAAATCTGGATGAGTAAAAAGGTGGGTAGTGTGCTTCAGTCATCTGCTACTGCCACCAGCATGGCTACTACTACTGAGAAACCAGCAATGTATTTTGCTTGTCCTAAACAAATTAATGTAGATGAAAATGTTTTTTTAAAAAAAAAATACAATACATAGTTAAATTCTGGAATTCACTAGTATGAGTTCTGGTGTTGGCTACCACCTTGTAGGTTATTTTAAAAGACTTGGACTGTTTCTTAAAATTAGGGCTGTCAATGTCTATTAGGAAGTGAGTATGCCTCCAAAGGCCAGCTGCTGGAGCTGTGCCCTCATGTACTACTTGTGGTCTTCCTTGTGCAGTGGCCACTTTGGGCCTTTCTGCATAGGCCAAGTAGGTCAGACCATGAAGCCTGGTAGTATGTTCCACCCACACAGCTTAGAACTGTGGAGTGAGATATGGCACCAAAATGGCACCAGATCCTGCCCCACTGAAAGACATTTTCGATAATACTTTGGTATATCGAATGCCTCAGTGGTTCAGTATACGATGCCTGGCCCCATTTCAACCAGGCACCTGGAAGCAATGCCAAAGTGTTCTACTTCTAGTCACCTGGAGGGGGAAAAAAATCATTCAGCTACTTTGAAAGTGGCCTACATTCTTTCCTGGCCTTCAAAGCTAGGCTGGGATAGGCTGCCCACAATGCAGGCAGCCCTTGGAGATGGCAGGTGGAAACAGTTTGTGATAACAGACTGCTGGATTAGATGGGTCATGTGTTTGATCCAGTTGGGGAACTTCTTATGTTCTTAACCTGATCAGAGGCAGTAATACTTCTCTTTGCACTGCAAGAGTAGTAACCCCAATTTTGCAGTCTAAGTGTGTGTTAGATATAAAGAAGCATAGATATATAAAGATTGGAGAATTGAAAATATTATTGTGGGATTGGCTTTCAATATATTTTTCCCTTCAAATAAACTGGTGTGATAGTCTCATGTGCAAGAGACACTAATAAGGGCCTCTCAGACTCTTTTCCTCATAACCTTAAAACTGTTGTCTAATAGATTTTCTCCCCCTTTATCACTGGCAAAATCAATATTATGAAAGTATGAGGGCTAAAGCCAGATTGAAGTTAAGAACCTCTTTATGCACTAGCATCATTTTCATAATTTCACAGCCTGTTTAGCCTGCACAGTAAGCCTTCCAGGATTAAAATGACCTTTATTTCCGTTGTTAGGAAAAAAAAAATAGATGTATGGCCAAATACAAATTGTCTGGACTGTTTCACAGCCTCTCTTCGGACCATACATGAGTATTTCCAACCTACACTTTAACAACATATATATATGAATTTTTAAAAAATGAATTGAGGAAAACCTTTGTTTTGTTTATTTCAAAGGGAAATGTAATATTCTAGTGACTAAGCCGAATTTCAATAAAGTCTACCTGAAGTGAAACTTTCATTAGGGAATATTTATTTTATTAAAAAGATGAAAAGCATCTCATTATCAGTGACGTAAAGTTATTATTCAATAGAAGACGAAAAAGGGTTGGCTTTTCTATATCGCTTTTCTCACCCATTTAAGGGGACTCAAAGCGGCTGGCAAACCTTCCGAAAGGTTTACTTGTGCTTATAAGCCCTCTCCTCTGTTCCACATATTTATTTAAAACATTTCTATACCAATTCCCATCTGAAAATCTCAGAGTGCTTCATAGCAATAAAACAGAACAAGACAATGATTTTTCCATTAGTAAAAAACAGGCAATGCAGTATTATGGCGAATGGACAAGGTCCCCTCCTTTCAGAGTTGTGAATTAATGATGATGCTATTTCGCCATGATTTCACTTCTAAATCAATGACCAGCTCCGGAATGTGATATCTGGAGGCTGTTATTTCACTCTGTAATACCTTGTACTCAGGTACAAGGATTAAGGCCTGGCTACACAAAATTATAATGTACATCAACAGTTTTCACAATGCAGTAATTACAGATAAATGTGTGAATTTGTAGCTGATGTGCATTAGATATTTGTTAATCTGAAATATTTGCCACGTGCTTTGTTTTTGCTGTAAATTAGCTTATACACTGTGGTCACCTTTCACTATAGTAAAGATGAGGAAAGGGTAGATGGACATGGCCTTATAAGTACTGTCACCCAGTTGGGACCGATGGTCTTACAAGTAGTGTAAATCAGTGGGGATTAGGATGTCATGTGCTGTTTGGTGTGCAGCTCTGCTCTTCTAAATATCAATTTGCGTACTCAAGTGGATCTCATACTTTAAAGTGGATATAATAAGTTCTTTTGTGCTTAAGTGGATTCTTCACATCCCTATAATCTCAAAAATACATACATACATACATACATACATACATACATACATACATACATACATACATACATACATACATACATACATACATACATACATACATACATACATACATACATACATACATACATACATACATACATACATACATACATACATACATACATACATACATACATACATACATACATACATACATACATACATACATACATACATACATAAAACAGTACCCAGTTGACAACTTGCATGAACCAGTCACTGCGTTTTTCAGGAAAGGAGTTTCCAATAGGGGTGTGCACGAATGCAATTTTTGGGATTCAATTGATTGTTTAAAGTTCAAATTTAACCAAATTCGATTTGAATTAAGCAAAGTTGAATCTATTTGTTCAATTTTTTTATTTGAATTTGCACTGACAAATGTCGACAACATTCATAGATGCCTGTATGCATCTTCCCACATGACGTCCATACACATCCTTATGCATCCCGCAGTTATCCAGTATCCAACCTGTTTTCATCCTGAATGGATCCGTACAAATGCATACGGATGCGAGAAAGATGTTGATCTTCAAGTACACATCATGTACGAACCCGTACACATACAAATGTCCAAATAATTCGAACGAATAGATCCAAAATTCAAATCGAATCTTCAAATTTCAAATGCATTCAAATACCCGTGCACATCCCTAGTTTCCAACAGATGGAATGTATTTCCAGCACATTCAGTGTGAATTCCCTTCCTGCGTGACTGACAGACAAGCACAATGACTGCGCTATTGCTACTTCCTGTGATCTCCCTGAACACACATTGCGAGCGGACTGCCTTAAATCGTAATCTGAACTGCAGAGAAAGACAGCAGTCTTAGGATGCATCCAGATGTTGGTTACTTATTTTGTTACATTTGGATTCTCTGGAACAAAGCAGGAACATTCTGGAATATCCATGCTTTATTTGGGAATATCCAAATATAGCAGAATCTAGGTGCAGCCCTGGTCTTGTATTCCCTGCTATGTAACACATATACTGGGCTTCAGAACATATTCTCTCCTTAGACTGAATAAAGCCTATCAAATATTCTGGAGACAAAAAGAAGGGTGGGAAAGCAGTGGTGTGAAACGTGGAAGCAGTGATCTGGAGTAAATGAGCAGATAAACAAAAGGGATAGAAGGGTGCTTACTGTATATGATAATCAAAGGGGAGGACAATGGGTGGGTGTGACCACAGTTGGGGAGAAAGATGGAGGAAGAATGATCATCTTGGGGTAAAGCAATAATTGAAAAAGAATGGAGAATTCTGTGAGGGAGAGAAAGGCCTTTTCTGTACTTTCGTGTTGATCAGCAGCAAGGAGCTGTTAAGATCACATCATCTACACAGCAATCCGGATGAAAGAGCTGCTTAGTATACATTGGCTGCCTCCAGACTAGCTAGCTAAATCCGCAGTTAACAAAAAAAGCGCGGTAAACTCACTGCACAGGGAAGACCGGTCATCCATACTCGATGTCAGGTCCATAGTTTCCTCTATCAGAGCAACGAGAGTTTGATTGGGGCATGCTGTCACATGGGTTGAGGCAGCCAATCAAGTTCTGAGCTGCACTTCCTGATTACCCAGAATCCCATGGACACTTCTCATCACCCTGCCTGCATTGGACTGATACTTCAACTTATCTATATACTGCACAGTGACAGTTCTTCATCTTGCACTAAGGTAAATGTGCAGTACCTGGTTTATATGCAACATGACAACAATGCAACACTGTCCTATGTGATGGGACAATCAGGACTGATGTGCAGTATAAAATGTGTCTGGACGCAGCCGTCGTCTACACTGGAGTAGAGGAGATCTGGTTCAGATGTGTGCTAAAGGCTCACTGATCCAGATGAATTAGTGGTAGATCTGATAAATGTGGTCTACAGTGCCTGCTAGCACTCCCTGAGCTGGATCAAGGAAGGAGCATTTGCATGTAGAATGGATCTCAGAAGAATGTAAGCATTATTTATTTATTTATTCAGGACATTTTTATGCCGCCCTTTACCAAATGGGCACACTGATGGGAAGCATGAGCAGTGAAGAAGTGACTGCAAAGATGCCTCCAAAGATTTGTGGCTGCAAAGAGGCCCCCTCTGCAGTGCGTCCAATGGCACTTCAAAGGCACAACGGTCTCTCTGTCTCTGTGCTCATCGTGGTTGACTCCACATCCACAGCAAAGGTTGTCACGGTGCCTTTGTGGCCGGCAACATTTCGCCATGCCCCTGCTATGCAGATGTGGGATTTGAGCAATGGCTTGCCGCTCCAATGGCATCACAATTTGGGTGGTTCTTTAGTGTTAGCACACATCCCCTGTTATAGATTGCTGCAGCATCCACACTGCATTCTGCCTTAGCAAGGATCTCCTCCTGTAGGGCTTCTGCACTGCAGATGCTGTGGAGACTTGTTGATCCAGATCTAGCTGATCCGAATTAACGATGGTAAGTGCAGAAAAGGTGAAACATAGAACAATGCAAGAGAAAACGCAAATATAAGACAAGAAACAGCTAAAAAAAATAAGAATTAAACTGTGTGTGAGCGAGAGAAGCATTAGGAAAAGAAAGAACTGAAAGTGAGGGAATGAAAAAGAGAAGTAGAAAGGTGTGGGAGAGAAGGGAGTAAAAGGGGAAAGAGGAAATGCATTTCACAAACAGTGAAAATTGCATATAAAGAGATGTATCAACTCTGCCTCATCAGAGTGCAACTTGTTTGAAGAAAACTTATTCTGCATGAACTTCATCAAATCTTGTGTTCTGTACTGATATAAACACATAAGGGCCGCATCCCCATTACAAGCTTAATCCAGTTTCCCTAAACCGAAATAATAGAACCGGATGCAAACGCGAATTTGCCTGTTCCCATTACTTTCAGCTTAATCGCGTTCAATCCGGATTCTGAGGATCCTACATGGCGTATGTGACTCAAGCGGGGACTCAAGTGGCTACCTTCTAAAAGCTGCTTTTCGGGGCTGCCCTGCCCTCTTACTCCTGGTGTGAATGCACCATCCATAATGGACCCCTTCACTGAGCCTGGCTGGGTGGCTGCCGCTTGCCTGGATGGAGGAAAACTGGCAGCAGGCAGCCAGTGATTCTCCCCATTGCCCAGGGCACACAGCAGCCGTGGCAACTCAAGCAAGGAGGCTTTAAACATTCACACATCTCCCAAAACCTGCCCTGCTTTCCTTTCCCCTTTAAAGGTCAGAACTCCAAAGAGCTAGAATTGCACAAAATTGCAACATTGTTATCAGGTGTGAAGTGCCTGGATTGCTACAGTGTAGCAGCTGCTGTGAAGGTTGGATTTTTACACTGAAATCACTGTCTTTGGAAGCAAGCTATTGAGAGAGGGAAACCCTAAACATGGATTCTCATCCCTTAAAATGGTAGGGTCCCCACAGTAAAAAATGTAACACTTATCAAGTGCACGATCCGGAGTGAGACCTGTTGAAATGAGGGTTAACATTTAAAATGCTTTGGGGCAATTTAACACGCGGAAAGCGTGTTAAGCCAAACTGACGTGGGGTCTGCGAGGATTGAAACCATATGGAAAGTGAATTAAGCTTGTAATGGGGATGCGGCCCCAGAATATTGTTGCAGAGGGGGAGGGGGACACACAAAAAGCTTTTGTGGCCTGGCACAGAAAGGTAGCAAAGCATTTTTGGAAGCGCCCATGCAGCTTCTCAGCCTTTTTTTATTTGTTTATTATTTGTATTTCTATCCCACCCTATACCTGAAGGTCTCGGGGTGGGGTGGGGTGTAAATTAGACATATATTAAAACAATAACAGTGTCTGTAAAGTGGGAAGAGGCAGTATATTCCCATTTAACCAAAGGCCAGAACAAAGAGGTGCGCCTTCACTGCCCGCCTAAACACATACAATGAAGAGGCCTGACGCACCTCAAGGGGGAGACTATTCCATAGCCTGGAGGCCATCACTGAGAAGACACTGTGTCCCGATGCCCACCCCTTTTACCACCGAAGGTGGTGGACCAACCAAGAGGGCCTCCCCTCCAGATCATCTCATACACGCTTTCTTTCCCTCCCTCCCCATAATAATCCCTCCGTCCCTTCCTCCGTTTCCCTTCCCCCCTCCACTTCAAGCGGCTTACTACTCTCTCTCACCAGCTAGTCGAACCGCCTGCGACGGACTCCCAGGGCGCCTGCAGGGGGGGGGGGAGGGCGAGCGGGTGAGCGAGCGAGTGTCTGAGCTACTGCAGAGGCTCAACCCAGCCCCTCCCGGCGTCTTTATGCCGTGTCCAAAGTGCAACAAACGCAGGCCGCGGCGGACGGGAGCCGCTGCTGGCGCCATGAGTCTCCATGGCAACCCTCCCCGATAGCTGCCGCAAGAAGCTCCGGACTGGAGGCGGCGGCTGGTTTGCTGCCGGTGCTTCGCGGGCGTGGGGACACGGGGGCGACCTTTCCCCGGCGCCCGAGGCGAGCATCGGCCCGGTGGGGCTGACCTCGCTTCACCTGCTCGCTCTCGTCCGCCCTGCGAAAGCTATTTCAGAAAAGCGGCGAAAAGAAGGGAAGGAGAAGGAGGTGACATCTCTCCCCCGCCCTCTCCCGCTGCTTTTAGTTCTTCTGTCGCTTTCCAAGGTGCAGGCAGGCGGCAGAACCTTCCTATCATGTTCACACCTACGTTTTAATCCAAATTCAGTCCGCCTTCATAGTGAGAGACCGCATCAGCAAAGTGATGAGTCATTTCTTGCCACGTTATCTAACCCGAAGTGGGTTTTCCAATGCCTAAAGAAAAGAGCTTGTCCCTTGGATGATGAAGTTCCCTTAACTCTGAAAGGCTGTGGTCGCACTTAAGGTTTAATCCAGCTTCAGTCCACCTTCAGAGTGAGAGAACACATCGGCAAAGTGACTAGTGATTTTCTTTCCTAAAGGTGAATTTTCTGAGTTATTTAACATTGAAAGAAAACGGCTTGTCGCTTTGCTGATGTATTCTCTCACCCTGAAAGTGGACTGAAGCTGGATTAAACCTTAGGTGTGACCACAGCCAAAGTGGACCGAAACTAGGCTAAAGATTAGGTGTGAACACAGGACATATTGGTATGAATAAAATAATTGTTGTAACTATGGCTGTAACAAAATGAGAAAGCAATTTTGTTTCCACTATAAAAATACAATAGAAGAGAAGAGATTGTAAAATCACTTGAAACATTTTCACAGATAAAAGTTTGTTTTTTTAATCACTCAGAGCCAAGTTTAAATTACCAGATACATTAACCATTTTGAGCCTGTCATATTAATTTGAGATGTTATTTTTATTTTCACACGCACTGATGGCTCTTTTTGAAGACTTCAAGTACCAAAACAGTTGCCAACCAACTTTTATCATTTCTTGGCTTTCTAGTATTGAAGTACTGTACAACTGTGAAATTCCTACTTTATAGATGAAAAATTGGGAAAATGACAATGAAGTTACAATAAAAGGAAAGCTACATTTTCAGTGTGTTACTCCTTCGGGCCCTTTATGTTACTCCGCTGGTCTCACATTCTTTTTATTGTTATTATTATTAATAATAAACTTGCCAACTTACATAAAACTTTAAACAGATTCAAAACAAGTAATAATTCAGAACACAAATACTTAACATTTGTATGCACTGAAACGGATATGGATATGGTCTTGTACTGTAACCTATTCATGTACGCTTCTGAACTATACGAGTGCCCCATGATCCATTTTGATGATCACAACGCAAAAAATACATTTTAAAAAAGATTGTACAGTAAGTTACCAAACATTAATTTATTACTAAAAGTAAAACCAAACTTCATCATAGCACATGTTTTGAACTATGTGTCTTTATCATTGCTGACAAGATGCAACTCCCTCACATTATAAACAGAGAATGTTGTATACAGATCCTTTAATATGGGGTCTATTGTGTGTGTGTGGGGGGAGAATGTTGATAATCAGATGAAAACATTTGGGAGACTGGGTTTTGTTTTGTTTTAGTTTGGATAAGTGGAGGAGATAGAGGAGAAATTCTCATTTTGCCTCCCTGCATAAGGAAGCAAAGTGCTAGCATGCTCTAGGCAGCTGTACTTGCAGGTGCCTAAAACATAACAATCTTATCCAGAGTCCAGAGTCCATCAAAGAGCTCCAGTGATGGCATCAGTGCACCTGTGCAGCACCATCTCTGGGCATCCCGGCGGTGCAGTTTGTCATCATGCCTGTGCCACCAGTGAGGTGCTTTTCCTGTGCATCTTCCAGCCAGAAGATGTGCGAAAAGAACATGCAGAGCCTTACTGGCTCTGCCACTACCGTTTTCCTGAAAATAAGACCTACCCCGAAAATAAGCCTTAATGCATCTTTTGGACCCTGTCTTATTTTCAGGGGAACAGGGTAGTATACATATGATGCTAGTGTACATATGGGATGGGCTCTCTAAAGTGTAGACCCTCCATCCCAGAGTGTTCCCCACATGCACTGCTGGCTGTAGCACGAAAAGGCCCAGAAAAAGAGAGACACACTTAAAGATTCACAGTAGTTTTGCAGCAGTGCAAGGCATCATGGGTGATGTAACAGGTAGGGAAAGGAATGTTTAAAGTAGTTAGAGGGGAAGGCTCCTTGTGGCCTCCCCATAAACCTGTCTGTATTCAACTTCACACCCCTATTAACTTTCACAGTGTCACCTTGCAACTGTCCCCACAAGGGAGGGAGGGGGAGTTTTGTCCACGTAGCTACGGGTCCTGGTGGAGGGGCACAGGAGTTGAGCAGCGGGATGTAGGCCTCTCCCTCCCTCCCTCCCCACTACTTTGATCCTCCTCTGCACCATTTCAACATGTGTGGTTGGTGCCTAATCTTACAATTATGTCCATTTCCAGGTGATTTACCTGCTTCCACATGCACTTTTTAACAGGCCAGAATTAATTTTAGAAAATTATGAGAAGATGTTTTTTTTGTGCTTGGTTTTCTAAGAACAGATTCTTAAAGTAATTAAGAGTGGCTCCTTTTCCTCAAACTGGTGAGTAAACACCAAATGAATTAATTACTAAAAACAAGTAACATATGTTATAATTTCCTAATGGGACATCTGGATTGACTCTTGCATAAACAGAGAATACAGAAACTGTGGAAATAGCTAAGTGAGTAAAAGACAAAAATGCAAAGGCATCTAAAGCTGGGTCAAGTGGTTAAAAAGAGAAAGATACTCCTTATAGTGACACATTAAAGTAAATTGATGCAAACTCACATTCCCCATATCTGCTATTGTTATAGGAGCTGTTGGATATTTAAAAAAAACCCTCACAAATAGAACCATATATAGAACTATACATGGATAGGATAAGTGGATAGGGAAAAGTTACCCCGTATTCCAGAAACTCTGGAGCCAGAGGCTGCCCAGATGAAGCTGGAGTAGTCAGAAAAAAAATACAGGCTTTCTAAATACAATGCATAGTCAAATTAAGGAATTTGCTGTATGAACTATAGTGTTGGCCACTAACTTGGATGGCTTCAAAAATTGTTGGGACAAGTTTTTGTGGGATGGGGCTACAAATGGTTAGTAGTCCCACTGGTAGAAGAAATAGGATTATTAAACTAAGCTACTTCAGACTGCAACCAAGTCTGCACCAGTCCCTTGTCCCACTTCAGGAGGGAAACAATATGTACACAGCATTCCCACCTCTTAGACAGCGCTTTCACCGACTTGAAATGACCAGCTAAGTCACTTCAAAGGAGGAGGCAAATAGAAATTATAGACCTATTCGCACTTCGGCTTCCAAACACAATTAGGCAAGCGCTGGGACACAGCATTTGTTTTGCTGCGTGGGCAGTTCCGTCCAGAAGTATCGCAGCTCAACCCAGAGTAGCCTAATCGTGTTCCAGGTGTAGAGCACGAAATTGTGCTCTACACCCAGCCCAGGCTGTCCCTGGCTATCCTGCAGCTGTCTGGAAGGGAGAGATATCGCTCTCTCCCTGCTGGACAAGTGTGGGTCCTCTGGCCAACACCACCTTTCGGAGAAGGGGTGAGATTGGGATGGCCCAACCTCAGGTCCCACAGGCTTTAGCTGACCTGATTGGGTCAGCTGGAGCCCACAGGGACCCCCTGACACACACACCCTGCACCCAGGGGCCTGCGGCACCCACCAGCCCTGCATATGATCACTTGCTAGGTTCGGAGCGCGGTGTTCTGTGCAGGCGCACACAGGGGTCCAATCGTGGGGTGCAGTGCGTACCTGCGCAGAATGCTGCGCTCAGAACCCAGCTAGCCCTGCCCACCTAGGGCAGTGATGGCAAACCTTTTGAGCTCGGTGTGTCAAAATTCGCAAGAAAACCTAGCTTAACTCGGGTGCTGTGTCACATCTAGAAATATCCATAATTTTGTGATATTTGTAGTTCTAGTAAAAAAATTATAATTTTGATATATGTATTTTATTAAAAGCAAAAACAAATAATTCTTTACATTAGTGGCTTTGGTTGCTAAATCTTCAATTGAAAGTTGGCATTTCATACACTTCAAGAACAAGCAAGCACTACACACCCAGGTGCCAGGGTGACCATGTGTGTCACCCAAAAGGGCTTGGCGTGTCACCTGTGACACGCGTGTCATAGGTTGGCCATCACCGACCTAGGGCTTGCCAGTTCAAACCTGGACCCCAAAAAAGTAAGACGTGTGTGCGTGTGTGGGGGAGGTGTGCGGCCTGGGTGGGGGGTGGACCCAGGGGGCCTCCACAGGGTGCAGTCGGCTCAAGGTGACTGCACCCCGTGGAGGCCAAAGACTGGCCAGACCCCAGCTGCCTGCAAATGGGTTAACAGGACACGTGGGGACGGATTCCCCATTCACACCGAGGCAGGTAAGGGATGTGTGGGAACTGTTTCGCGATGGCTGTAGTATGAAAATTCCTCATATGTCATCTGTCCCCCTCCTTTCCCCTCTTGCTTGCACTGCTGTGTTTTCAAGAAGACACACAGCAGCTTCTGTTCATAGCCATTCTGAGTAAGTCCCTCATGGAGGAGGAGGAAGGTGTGGCTACAATATCTGCGGTCTCTTAAAGAAGACAAGTGTTCTGTGTAACAGGGAAAAACAGGGGAAAGGAACAGACTACCAGATGCTTATTTTAAGGATTGAGAGCATCATTTCCCCAAAAACCTAAATTCATCATTTTCTCAGAAGTTATATTACCAGCTCCTTTGCCCTCCTTCTTTAGCCCCTATGAAAGATGTTGCACCCTCCGCTCAGAGCCTTCCGCAGTAACACATGGATAGCAGGATCCTGTTCTTAGATATAATCTGCAATAAGCCTCAGTGCAGAGAGGGCCCTAGCCTCCTCTGTGATGTGTAGAGACTTGTTCTACTGACATCACAGAAGAAGCTGGGCTCTCCTGATTCCAGTAGGCAATCTGGGAATCTCTTCTACTGGCTACAAGTTATCTTCAAGTAAAGGGGAGGAAAGACAGCCAGAGAGGGAGGGAGGATTTTGTGTGGGTGCATGCATTTGCCTGAAGGAAAAATGGTGGTAAGAGAAGGGAGGGGTCATATCATTACAGTTTTCTTTTTTGTTTTGAATAAGCTTGAATGTCTGGGGGTTCCAGCACATAACATCTTGCTGTAATCTATGGTAAGAAAATTACTGGTCAATGTGCAACCTTCCATGTCCTTATATGTGTGAAAATCCTTTGGGGAGGAGAGTAGGATGTGCAGTTTTTCTGCTCTCAAACAAGAAAATGGAGGGGAATTCGGCAAAGGGAAATGACTGAGGTGGGGGAATGTAGGTTTATTTTACTGTTCAGAGGGTGCAAGGCACCATAGACCCACTGGAATGGCAGAGTGGGGGAAACATTTTCTAATGTTAAAGAGACCCAGAAACATTTCTGGATCCAACTCACTAAAACCTATAATCTTTGTGGAATCTAGGAACTTAGCACAGTTCAGTATCCCACATAAAGGATCCCAGGATATGGAATAATCTCCCTGCCGAGGTGTGTCAGGCACCCTCATTGAATGTGTTCAGAAAACAGGTCAAGGTGCACTTGGGGACTATGACCAAGAAAGCCCTACCACATTCTCTTACACCCCCCCTAACTGTTGCAGGTGATGGGACCCCCAAGAGGGCCTCATCGGCATATCTCAGAACATGGGCAGGTCTATATGGAGAGGAGGTGTTCCTTCAGATAGCTGGGGCCCAAGCTGTTTAGGGCCTTATGAGGAAGCAAGCACCAAAGAAAGGGAACATCTTTCCATGTTTTAATGAGTATGTGCTTTGAGCTCCGGACAGGCAGAGAAGCAATAATGCAAGAACATCAAAAACCTCAAGTACATATAGCCACCCGGGTTTTCCTACTCATCCATCCATCCATCCATCCATCCATCCATCCATCCATCCATCCATCCATCCATCCATCCATCCATCCATCCATCCATCCATCCATCCATCCATCCATCCATAAACCAGTGTACACATTTCTGCACCCATTACCCCAGATATGGATAAGGTGAGTGCCCAATTGCAGCAGCCTGAGGCGTGCTGTAGTCATCCAATCACATCCATAGAGCTGCTTGCCAAAGGAAACCTGAATTTGATATAGGAAACATGCCTGCCATATGCACAGCAATGGCACCTGCATTTCACACCCCTTTCCTGGTAGCCTTCCTCTGAAAGTTGCTCAAGCTCAAAAGTGTGTGTGTGTGGGGGGGGGGGGGAAACAAGGGGGCTTAAAGAACACACACTGAAACTTTGTTGCCCTGAACCCTGGCCACTCACTGTGTTTGTGGATCTACACTGGAGGGAGGATGGGAGGAAGGGGTGTTTCAAGACACGTGCATACTGAGAGGACTTGCTCTTTCTTCATCAAAGGTTTCCTTAAAAAGGGAACTTTTTACATGTATTGTATGTGCTGTAGGTGGGAAGCAATAAGCCTACAGCATCATTTAACCATCATTTAACCAGTGTCGGTGGTTCTTCCATTTTTTAAATACCACATGACTGTTAGGCTTTGAAAATACTATCTTAGCTTCTAAAAATTCCAAGAGGAAATAACAGTAAAAAAAATTCAGCATCAATATGAG
Organism: Aspidoscelis tigris stejnegeri; assembly: GCA_023333525.1. Taxonomy (NCBI): domain Eukaryota; kingdom Metazoa; phylum Chordata; class Lepidosauria; order Squamata; family Teiidae; genus Aspidoscelis; species Aspidoscelis tigris. Next base: position 78,703,132 of record JALMGA010000002.1, on the reverse strand, counting down.
GAAAGAAAAATCTTGTTTTTTTCTAGTTGCAAATGGTTTTACTCCAGGCACAGTGCTGAAATATACTCATTAATCCCTAAAAGAGAAGGCCGGCTTCAGGAACAAAGATTATAAAATTAGAATTACCTCATTTTACTTTTCTATGTCTTTTTGGACAAACAGATGAACCTAATTTTATGGTGCCTCAGCAGAGCTTTTCCCATCATCATTGCATTTCCATGGAAGCAAAAATTACATCATCACCAAATGCCTGTGCTGCTGTTTTTATAAGCACAAAGCTTCTGCCAAGACACAAACTGCCAGTCCTTCTAAAAATAGCACTTCGCATCATGGTTTTCTTTGTAAAACACCAGAAATAGATTGATTAGTGGACTCTCAAAATAACAGGCAGCGGAAATAAGAGATTTGAGGACACCCTCAATATACTGATAATCTTAGATTGTCACAGACTTTGCCAAGCTTTTCCTCTGCCATAATATCAAGATCCAATGTTGGTGGTTGCACAGAGTTTAGGATAGGCTTGACCTAGGCTGTGATCACACCCATAATTCAGGATGGCTTCTGGCCATTTTCACCTCATACCGCTCAGATTCTTTTCCTCTGGGATCATCTTGGGGCGGGCTGTGGTTCCTCAAGCCGGCTTCTACGGAGTCCACTTTTCCACAGGACTCACTCCATCTTGGAGAGCCAGTCTGTTTTCAGTTGTCATGTGTAAGCAGGGAACTGGGCTAGAGGGGCTGAACCGTGCTGGGGTGGGTGGATCCAGCCTTCCCTCCTGAATCTCTCTCTCCTCCTCTGAATCACCCCACCTCCACAACCACTCTCTCAGATCCCCCCCCCCCGGTTCATCCTGTATCTGTCTACTATACACTCACACCCCTTTTGCATGGGTTTGGTTTCCCCCTCTTTTGTTCCCCCTCTTTTGTTCCCCCTCTTTTCCTCTATCTCTAACACCCAGGACCACAAATGCTCCACACACTGCTGCCGAGTTAAACAGGCTGACAGCACGGTGCGGGACGAGGACAATTAGGCACTCTTAATTAATCTGTGGGTGATCACAGCATAGGCAAATCAGGAAGGGGAGTATGTGTGCTTTAATGTGTATGTGTGTAGGGAAGGGGGGAGAGGGAGGGGAGGCAGAGGAGAGGGAGTGGGAAGACTCCTGCAAAATGGAAGGAAGGAGAATGAAGGCGATAACATAAAAGGTGTGAGCATAGCAGCCCCATCTGAAAACTAGGACTGATTATCAGGAATTTGGTGTAAACAGGATTAGGACGATTTCAGTTTCTTAATGGGAGGGTTTAGTTCAGCCAGGTGTGATCATGGCACTATTCTGTCTCTAAATAGTCAGGTACTTAGGAGCAGGGGAAAATGGGGCAATGGTAGGATTGAAAGGCGTGATTTCATCCACTCAAACTGCAACTGGTGCATCTCAGTTCAGATGATCAAAAGTGAGACTTTCAAATGTGCCATTGCTCACATGCCCACTACCCCAAAGTCTTCAACCGCTGGGAGCCAGTGTGGCTGACACAATAAAAGTCCATTTTTGTGTGTGTCCAAAGTCCATGCAGGAAAGTCCACAAAGAAAATGGACAGAAATGAAAAGGTGTGAGCAGTCACACCTGAAGATGGACTGAAGGTCTAAAATGAAGGTGTGACTAAGTTAATAGGGTCAAATGTCTGAATAATGTTAAGCTTGATTTTTTCTGATTTCTGAGGCCCTTTTGCCTGCGGCCTGCTAGTGCATGTTGGGGTAGCTTCTGGGTAGCACCATCAGCACTTGAAGGAGGTGTTTCCACACCAGAAGCTGATGTTTCTATCCGCTAGCAGTGGTGCGGGACATGTGTCCAAAACTTGACATTTCCTAGCCACAAGAAAGACCAATTGCACCTCTCCTGGGGGCTGAGTGTGCTGGCATCTCAGATGACCGAAAATGCAACTGCACTCACATGTCACTGTTGTCCTGGTGACAGCACTGGCACACCTGCAGTTGCATCACCGCCCAGACCAAGATGGCGGCAAACAGACCCAAGAGGACAGCACCTGGACACGCATCTGCACTTGGGGTAAGTATCCAGATTCACAGGGGCTGGGTTGGCATGTACTAGCATTCACAAATGCAAATGCTAGTGCATGCCAGTGGGTGTGCACTATTCCTGTCCCGGGACAGGACAGTAAGTACAGAAGGCCTCTGGTTTCATATGTTTAAATAGTGATGGCAGCCCATGGAACAAGAGTATGGGCCAAGGGAGGTGCCACAGTGGCATGATGAAAAACCTTGCCTTGTCCACCTAATGTGAGCCAATTTGGTATAGTGGTTAGGGAGCCAGACTCTTATCTGGAAACACCGGGTTTGATTCTGCCCTCCCCCATGAAGCCAGCTGGGTGACCTTGGGCTAGTCACAGCTCTCTTCTGAGCTCTCACAGCCCCACCTACCTCACAAGGTGTTCTGTTGTTGGGAGAACAGAAAGATTGTCAGCTGCTTTGAGCTCCCTTAAATGGGTGAGAAAAGGTGGGTAGAAAAGCCAACTCTTCTTCTAAACTGTGGCATATTGTTTCCTCACTCTTGCAGTTATGAATATAAGGTTTTAAATTATGCTAATACCATGATCCTTATCCATAGATCCCTGCTTATGGAAATGACTCTGCATGGTTTTTTCCCTGTGCAGTTACTTGGCATAATGACAAAATTTAATTTTACTAGATAGATGGAAACAACAGAGTGTCAAAGTCCCTCTTAGAAGGTAAGGCATGATACCTCCTTGAATCTGCATTTTCCCCAAGGAGTAATATCAGATGTTACTCCATAAAAAATTAAGTGCTACTTGTAGCTGCAGACACACAGCACAAAATAAGCTTGAACAATAGCAGGAGAACTGTCATTTAAAAAAATCCTGGATGAATCATGGGCTTATCTAAAGTGTAAATACATCTAGTCCCAGTAGTTAACTTCTGCATCTTGGCTGAGAGAAGGAAAGCCAAAAATAGCATTTTTCCAAAAGATGCCAGCTACGGATTGCCCTTAGTTTTTTTTCCTAATTAATTTTCCAGGGTCTTCAGACTCTGTGGTTCAGTTCTAGTTAGTAAGCTAATCTGTTCTGCACTGGGTCTTATTTTGGTTTACATCCTGGAATAGGGACCTGCCATCAGCATGCTAGTTTAGATTATGGCAGATCTCATGTGTGTGTGTGTGTACTATAGTCTGAATCAGTTACATCTGTCCCTATCTACCACTTTGCAATGGTGGTCACACACAGTAAATGTGGATTTATACATTCACATTCTCCTATCTGCAACTATATGAGCTGATGATGAGACCCATAACCTTATTGCCTCTATTATCTTTTATAGATGCTTGTCCATGGACCTGTGAGCAATATGCCTGCCTAAGTGAGTCTCTCTGTTACTAGTTTTTGTCATTTATTGAACTGTTCCTTGATTTTGCATATTGGACTTATTCTATTGATTGCCTTACCTAAATATACCCCAATGGTTTATTTATTATTTTATCTTTTTTAATAAAGATAACTTTATTTACTTTTAACCATACATGTACCCAGACTCTTAAATTTTAGTCCAAAGTGCATTTTAAAATGCCTGTTGTGGCACAATCGCAAGTGAAGCACGCTTTGCCACTTTTCTCCCTTTTTGCTGCATAAAGCATTAATTTCTCCCTCTTGCCCTTCTCCAGGACAAAAATTAAATGAATGGTAGTAATGCTTTTCCACATGATCGTGTGAGATAAATTATACTATCATTTCATTATTCTAATTGTATTAACTGAACCTAGTCTTGACTCTGAATTTCTTCCATGAGATGAAAGTTAACATAGCTTCTAATGCTAGTACTATCATTAATTCCGTTGTAAAATGGTGATGTTAAACCTAAGGGGAGCAATGCTGGATATATCAAGCAGAAGACAAAGGCAAAACCTTCACCTGCTCTCAGCTCCCTGCAAATGTCTCCCAGCCTGGAGACAGTACCAAGCATCCGTTTTAGTAGCATTGATACACCTATCATCTCTGAATTTGTCTACCCCTTTCTTAAAGCTATCCAGGCTGGTTGCTGTTTCCACCTCTTCTGGCAGCAAATCCCAGAAGTCGACAGTATGCTTAGCCAGCTATTCTTATTCTTATTCTTCCAGTATCCTTTGTTCTGTTCCCCATCCAAGCGGATAAAGTGTCCTGAAGAACTCAAGAGCTCACATGACCCTTTGTAATACTGTATTTCTAGCTTGCCAAATGGGGTTTTTAATTATCTGCCAGACAACTTGTTCTGTTTCTCTGCTATCATAATTTACCAGTTGAGGGTAACACCACTTATTTTCATCAGGAAAATGATCACTTTTCATTTTCACCAAAAAGATAATAGGGTGTTTTACAAAATTACGTCATAACCAAATGTGATAGGATTGTGAAAAACTGTAAATCTATAAATTATCTCTTCTTTAGCAGCCATGCTTAACATGCAATGCTTCAGTTGCCTTAATGGTAAAAAGAGAAAGATGAACCTCAGGCTGTCAACAGAAACATCCCGCAAAACAATACTGCTCCTTCAAAGCTTAATAAATCTGCAATTCCTTAGAATATTCTGGTGACTTTGCTGCAGCCATTTAACAAATATTTGCCTCTCAGGAGTTTGTCCTAATAGTTGTACTGCAATTCCCTGGTAGCTACTTAGGCCTTTTGCAGAGGGCCATATATTAAATTTAGAATGTGTAGGCGGGCCGGATTCAAATAAAAAAAATGTACTGAATTATTATAACATTTTATTTATTTAATTATATAGTATATAATATACGGTTGTTAAAATCTTAATACTAGTTTCTTCAGCTAGTCAGCATATCTCACTGCACATTTCAGATCTCACATTGGAGAGAAACCATGTGAATGCAAGGAATGTGGAAAACATTTCAGCCAGTCAGCATATCTTACTTTACATATCAGGTCTCAGCCCTTCTGCTTCCTTCCTGCTCTTGGATCCCAGCAAATGGCCTTAGAAGCGCGCCTTCCTCCCTCCCTCGGTACCTGCCGGGTGCTGCTGCTGCCGCTGCTCCTCCGGGCGGCGAGCAGCGGGGCCTGGGGGCATCGCGGCCGCAGGCAGCAAGGCTGAGGAGGAGGAGGAGGCACCGGTTGTGCCCCCCAGGCCTGGCGCGCGCAGCACCATCTTCTCAGCACTCACATGGCTGGCTGTCGCACTCCCCTCGCCCACGCTGGCTCCGCCCCCTCCCTCCGATAGGCAGCGGCACCCATGGCGAGGGTTAGGCCTGTGCTGGTCGACACCACAAGGGAGCAGCGGATGGCGCCGGGGGGCGCCAGGAGACGGCGGTGGAGGCGATCGCGGGCTGTTTTGATGCACCCCGCGGGCTGTATGCGGCCCGCGGGCCGTATGTTTGACATGACTGATCTAGATCATGGGTCTCCTTATCCACAGATTAATGTGGATGGAGGAGCCCCTGCCCCCACTGGTCTGCCTGCACTGCATAGAGCCAGATCTGAATCAAAGAGGCCCTTAATCTGGATCTGTTGTGGGCATTTAATTGAGACCACAAGAGGACCAAGGGCCTCGGGGGTGTTTTTCAATGGTGCACTGTAGTAGCACTACTGAAAGGTACCCCAACTCCCAGGCTCCAAGGCTAGGAACTTTTTATCCTAGCCTTTACAGGCATTGGAAGGTGACTGCGAAGTTTACAGCTGCAGTCACATCTAAGGTTTAACGCAGTTTCAGTCCCATTTCAGCAAAGGGAGAAGCTATTTTTCTTTGGCATTATCTGACTCAGAAAATTCACCTTTGAGATAGATAAGGTGGAAAGAAAATGACAAGTCACTTCGGTGATGGGTTCTCTTGTCCTGAAAGTGGACTGAAAGGGGATTAAAATTTAGGTGTGAATGCAGCCTACATGAGTTTTGCAGCCACGAGGCGGCATGTGCCAGGTCAGGACTGTGAGTGCAGAAGGTGCTGATCTATCCCATGCCTCCATGTGATCCAGCCTATGCATGCATGGTTATTACAGACCAACTGATCCAGACTGAGGCCAGGTAAATGCAGAACAGGTCAATGGTTTTACTGAGACCATAGATATTCCAGTAATTTAAAAGGACATGGCATTTAATTTATGCTGTTTCTGCACTCATCTTGCTTTGGGTTTAACTAGTCTGCTCCAGCTCACCCTGGTCCAAGCACATTGCAAGGGCAGTGTGCAGTCTGTTCCAGACCAACACTGGCAGCAATGCAGAGGGACTACATCTGTTCCAGTCCACACAACCGATCACCTGCCCAAGACGCAATCCATTCTTGGCAGTGATTGGCCCAGGTCCCATCACTCATGCCATGTTCAGAAGATGTCTGTCTTTGAAGGCAGCATGACCAACTTCAGGCCAGAAATCCAAAAGTGATCTTCAGAGAAGGTGCATAGGCTCCAAAGATGGGGAAGCTGCGATGACGCATGGATGCCATGACATTTAACCAAGTTTGGAACATCCCTCATTCTCCGTGTCCCGGACCAGATGCAAAAGTGCCAATGGACTGAACAGATGTGGTGCCCCCATGTCGCTGAGAGTGTTGGTTTGCATTAGTGTGGTTGTAGAACTCTTCCTATAGCTAATCTGGAGTTGGGACCGTTGTAGATGGACTATGATTAACGCCATGCAGAAGAAGTGTACGAGTGAGCAGCTTGTTCTGGGATAAGAGACAAATGCAAAAACAGCCTTAGAGCCATCTGACAGCTGCTGCTTGGGCCAATTTGTAACCACTGCGCAACGCTCATCTTTGCTGTGCAATTTATGTAAAAAGAAATAAAGAAATACAAAAACGCCGTGACAATAAAGGAGGGCAGAATATATTAAGTTGAATCAGTGTTCTCTTTTCCAAAGCACATCTTTTTCTAAGCGCAGCATGCAGTTTAAATTAACAATTAAAAAAGAGGAAGAGAACACTGTGAATTAATTAGTAGTACTAATTGAAAACAGTGCATAAAAAAAGAATCTGCCCTACTCTGGCAACTGTTTAAAGTGTAGAAAATACTATATTGGTTGTAATATGCAATTATCCAAAAGACTGTTAGAGCATGTCCTTGTGCACATTTGGTCCAGTACTGAACGCGGTCTTGGCATGGCGCGTCCCCACGCATTTTAGATTTGGTTTGCGGGAAGCGGACCAAATCACCCCAAACCGTGGCAGACCAGGGCCAAATTTGGTACCTGAAAAAACAAGTCTCAGAACGGTTTGGGATCCCGGCACACATTGCCAAGCGAGCCAAGACTGCACATGGAGATGGCGCTGGACTACACGATCTCGGCTGACAGGAAAACGGTTTGAGTTTTAAAGCCAAGCCTCTGTCCTATCAGCTGGGATCGTGAACAGGGGTTGCAGAGGCTTGAGATTTCTTACTATCCAGGGGGGCAATAAGGTTGCCCCCCTGGAATAGTGAGAAATCTCAATCCTCTGAAGCCCCTCTTTCTGGTCTGCTGACAGAAAGAGGCTTGGCTTTACTGCCAAAGTGATCCTTTACTTCAGCAGTAAAGCCAAGCCTCTTTTTTTGGCCTCATCCCCATGGTTTTTGATACGGTTCCAAGTGCGGGATCAGCATGGTCTGTTATCATGGGTTTTGGATTTGGTCCACGAAAAGCGTGCCAACTCCTCCCAGACCATACCAGAAGGGTGCCAAATTTGATACCTGAAAAAACAAGTCTTGGCACACTTTTGGGGGTCGGTACGCATTGCTCAGCGAGCCGGGAACACACAGGGAGACACTGGTGGGCTAATGGGGAGGAAATTTGTGATCACGTCATTGGGAGGCGGGGTGTGCTTGCTTGCTGTCCCTGCCCTGTCCATTGAAGATCACGGCTGCTGACTTTTTAAAATGCTGATTGCAAAGGCAGGCTGGATAACGGCTTGCTTTTTAAATTTTCTGCCATTTCCACGGAGGTAACTCCAACCCCGTTTCAAGAATGCCAAGGCAGGCTCCATAATGGCTTGATTTTTGCAACCCCCGTTTCCCCGATCTGCAAGGCAATCATAAATAAAGGCTTGATTTTCAGTTTACGGCCATTCTCGTGGGCTCCAGTGGGGTGGAGGTGCACACAACTGCTCAAGCGCCTACTGTCGTTAAACCTTGTCGCAGCTTTTGGTGTTTTAATTTTTTTTAAAGTTTTTTGTATGAATGAAACTCCATTTTAACTTGTTTCTGTGTCTCCCACCCCAGTCTTGGCTGTCCGTGCCACTAAGGGAGGGGGGAATGTGGCACAGGGTTGGGCTGATGACAATCTGGCTGCCAATGAGGAGAGAGGGGGCAGAGAGGAGGGGGTGCTGCTCTGCCGTACCAGGGTTCAGCACAGTTCTCATGGGGACACCACCATCCACGCCCAACCCGTACTTGTCCCGCGTTAGCTGATGATACTGAATTATTCAGGATAGTAAAAACTGAAAAAGACTGCAAAGAACTCCAGAGGGATCTCTTGGCATTGGGTGAGTGGGCAACCAAGTGGCAAATGTGCTTTAATCTTAATAACTGAAAAGTAATGCACATTGGGTCAAAGAATCCTAATTATGTCTATAAAATGATGGAGTCTGAGCTTTCTACAACACACCAGGAAAGGGATTGTGGAGTTCCGGTGGACAGCTCAATGGTGTCATCCCAGCGTACAGCAGGAACAACAAGAAAAAGCTAGTTCAGTGCTAGGAATAATTAGGAAGGAAATAGAAAGCAAGTCAGCAAGTGTGATTTTGCCTCTTTATAAATCTATGGTGAGGCCACATTTGGAATATTGTGTACACTTTTGGTCACTCCATCTCAAAAAGGATATTGAGGAACTGGAAAAGGAGCAGAAAGGGGCAACCAGAATGGATAAGAGGCTAGAACAACTCCCTTACAAAATCAGACTGCAATACCTAGGCCTCTTCAGCCCTGAAAGACAATGTTTAAGAGGGGACCTGATTATAAAATCATGCATGGTATAGAAAAAGTGGATAGAGAAATTTCCCCCCCTCTATTACAGCACACTAGAACCACGGGGCACTCTATGAAGCTGATGGGTAGGAGAATCAGATCAGACAAGGGAAGTATTTCTTCACCCAGAGGTCACCAGTCTATGGAATTTGTTGCCAGAAGAGTTGGTAACAGCAACTAGCCTAGATGCTTTAAGAAAGGGTTAGACAAATTCATGGATGGCAAATGTATCAATTGTTACTAAAATGGGTGCCTAGGTACATCTTCCAAGCTGGGGCCATTTGCTGGGATTTGAGAGCAGGTGAAAGTTTGCCCTTGCCTTCTGCTTGAGATGCCCATGAGCATTTGGTGGGTGGGCCACTGTGTGGTACAGGATGCTGGACTGGATGGGCTGTGGCCTGACCCAGCAGGGCTCCTCTTATGTTCTTATTTCTTCACATAAAAATAATGAAGATTTACCAAAAGTAAACATTAAAAACAGGGTTTAAAATGCTTTAAATTATACATTTAATTAAAAACCAACTTTTAAAAAGTTGGGTGGGTTGAGGAAAAAAGCAACCATTCACACAGGAAATGCTCAAGTGAAGAAGAGATATGTAGTAGATACCTGCTACAGTTGCAAGAGTCTTGCAGCTTGAGGACATCAGAGGGAAAGACTAGATTGGTGTGTTCTGGTTGAAATAGAAAGGCTTGTTCATGAAAGCGTTTTGTGCAAAAACTGCATGCAGATGACTTTGTTTCATTGTGCAACACAGATTCATCTGAGCAACCATAATGGAATGTGACTCTTTGTGCAGAAGTCCAACAACATTCTCCCATGTTGTAGAATGTTGTCACATGGGGTTGTGCCATGAGACTTCCTACTTCAAGGGTGAACAAGCTGAAATACAAAATAACCTCTTTTCTGTTTGTCACAGCTTTAAGGGTTAGCTCCATTCTTTGTGGCTTTTATTGGAAGTATGTTTCAGTATGGACTGTGAGACTTACTCATCTTGAAAGTATAACAGTCACAGGAACAGAGAATAGTTGTTCATTAATGGACAATTATACTTTAGATCAGTGGTTCCCAAAGTTGTCTGGGCTACGACCCATCTAATATAAGTTTACCAACTCGGGACCCACCTCTAGGAAATTTAACCATTACCAATATGAATAAAGGACTTTTCAAATAACAAAGTTTTAATACAATTTTTAATTACTTAATTAAATAATTACATCAAAAAAGTTATTTCCTAGAGGTGGGTCCCAACCCACAGTTTGGGAAACCCTGCTTTAGATGGAAACTGAAAGACTTCTTTAAAGCTTAGATATTTTCATATGTCTCCCTAGTTCTGTCCTGTCACTGATTATAATACTTTAAAATATTGCATGCAAGGCCCTTTCTGCACTGGACCTTATTTTGGATTATATCCTGGTATAGGGTCCTGCCATCAACTCGCTGGTACAGTCAACAGTGGGACCTGAGAGGGGCCTGCCACAGTCTGCACCATGTGGATGGCAAATCCCTATTCTGGGATATAATCCAGAATAAGGCTTAGTGGAGAAATGGTCTAAATTTTTTATGAAACCCAGTTTTTATGGTTTTGACCAAAAGGAACATTATCCCTGACAATCTGTCCACTTTGCTTGGGACCAGTGAGAATTTGAATCTAAAAATTATCTTGAAGATACTAAGGCTGAGTCCCCATGGCCATTTTAATCCGAATTCAATTTGAATTTGGGAAGGAGTGTCCCCATGGCTACTGTAATTAATCCGAATTGAATCTAAATTTGGCACCTGGCGTCCCTATGTAATTCCTTATTCCTGGATTTTATGAGGACTATCCTGCCTAAATCCATAGAAAAGAAAGTCCTGATGAAAACAGGACTGAGTCCCCTTTTTGGAGCCGAGTCCGCTTATTTCCCCCCACATGGGGATGATACCAGGCTCTTTGGAGTGGAGGTCTAGAATTCTGGCCAATGGCAGCTAGCTGTGGGTGTTTTTTTTTACAGATGTAAAGCTCTCTGCCTTCCTTGCCATGCTTGCAAATGCTTTGTTCGGTACGAAAAAGGCAGAAAGGGGGGACAAGGGACTTTAAAAACATTTTTGCTGGAAACATGTATCTTTTGAAAAGAGAAGCTTAGGAGCCCTGAAATACTTTGAAATGATACATTTTATTCTGCACATTTGCCGGTAATCACAAAAGGGAGAGGTGTGAAAAAGAAAGTAATTCCCTTCATGTTTGAAGTCCCTTCCCTTCACATTTGCTTGTTTTATTGCAGGCAGGATTCACATGAGGGATATTTAAAAGATGTGCATGAGTGCACTTTTTGCGAGTAATCTCAAAAAAGGAGAGGTGAGAGGTGTGAAAAAGAAAGTATTTGCGGCTAGAATTTATTTTTAAAACTTCTGTTTTTCTGCTTTTATTGCAGGCAGGGTTTGCATGGGGGGGATTTAAAAGCCATGTTTTTTATGTTCAAAAATAGTCCCCAAACCAAGACTAAAAATGCTGCATGGGGATGGCTATATTTGGATTAACTGACAAAAACTCAATCTGGATTAAAAATAGTCCCCAAAAATAGTCCAAACAGTCCTGAACTTGGACTAAGATTCCTGCATGGAGATGCACCCTAGATAGAGAAAAGCTGATATACAGAATTCAGAGCTGGTCAGGCCTAAGTGGTTTGTGGGCTGTGTGTTCTCTGTGTACCAGGCAGCAGCAGCATCCAACAGCAAGTGTTCTGACACTGACAGTAAAATACCCCCTAGTGCTCCTGACTAACGTCACTTAAGAGGCCTATAAGAAAGTCTGGGAAGTCATTGGGACTGATGAAGTTGTAATGGGGATTGATGGATAAAGTTTTAGAAAATACTATGGAATAATATTGCAATATATTTTTACTGCAGTAAGCCTATTATGTGCACTAGAGTGGAAGAATTCATCATTACCTACTATGGAAGATTGGTTAACTAAGTTATTGGACTTGGCAGAAAGTAATAGGTTGACATGTTTGGTTAGAGAATAATGCATTAATATTTAAAAAAAAAACAGTTGGGAAACCCTTACTGACCTTCTAAACAACTATCGCCCAGTGGCTAATATACCTTTTCTAGGCAAGGTTCTGGAGAGGGCTGTCGCTGTCCAACTGCAAGCATGCTTGGAAGAAGCTGATTATCTAGACCCATTTCAATCTGGCTTCAGGGCCAGTCATGGCACAGAAACTGCCTTGGTTGCCCTGGTTGATGACCTTCTCCGAGAGAGAGACAGAGGGAATGCTACCCTGTTGGTTCTCCAGCGGCTTTCGATACCATTGACCATGGTATCCTTTTGGAGAGACTACAGAGTTTAGGAGTGAGAGGCAAAGCTTGGCACTGGTTCTGCTCCTATCTCCAGTATAGATCTAAGACAGTGGCTGTAGGAGATACTGTTTTGACTCCCTGGGAACTCACCTGTGGGGTTCCTCAGGGATCGATCTTATCTCCCATGCTATTTAACATCTATACGAAGCTGTTGGGAGAGGTCATCAGGAGATTTGGAGTAAGGTGTCATCAGTATGCAGATGATACCCAGCTCTATCTCTCCATACCATCTGAATCAGGAGAGGCAGTTGAAGTCCTTGATAGGAGTCTGGAGGCAGTAATGGGCTGGATGAAGGTGAATAAATTGAAGCTGAATCCAGACAAGACGGAGGTGCTGTGTGTCACAGGGTCTTGGGTCCGTGTAGTTGGGAGACATCCTGTCCTTGAAGGGGTTGCAGTGCCCTGGAAGGGACAGGTGCGTAACCTGGGGGTTCTCCTGGACTCCACGCTAACACTTGAAGCTCAGGTGGAGGCCATGGCCAGGAGCGCCTACTCCCAACTATGGCTAGTCCATCAATTGAAGCCTCTTCTGGATAGAGATGACTTGGCCATGCTCTGGTAACCTCTAGATTGGACTACTGTAATGCACTCTACATGGGGCTGCCCTTGAAGATGGTTCGGAAGTTGCAGCTAGTGCAAAATGCAGCTACCAGAATGCTGACCGGAACATCTAGCCGGATGCACATCACGCCAGTCTGGCTGCCAATTCGCTGGCTGCCAATTCGCTACCGAGCCCAATTCAAGGTTTTGACTCTGACTTATAAGGCCCTAAATGACTTGGACTCCAAATATCTAAAGGACCGCCTTCTCCCATATCAACCTGCCCGTGCCCTAAGATCAAGTGGTGAGGCCTTCCTGGATGTCCCACCACCTTCAATGGTGAGGTTGGTGGGCACCCGGGGGACAGCCTTTTCTGTGATGGCCCCCAGACTATGGAATAGCCTCCCCCTCGAGGTACGTCATGCCCCTTCCTTATATATATTTAGGAAGGCAGTGAAGATGCAACTCTTTGCCCTGGCCTTTGGCTGAGCTCTTTATGTCCCCCCACCCCCAGTACAGACACTATCATTTTAAACATATTGTATACTGTTTTATATGTGTTGAATTTTTAATGTCTTTTAATGTATATTCTATCTTAATCTGTTGTTACCCACCCAGGGACCTTCGGGTATGGGGCGGGATAGAAATGTAAATAAAAAAATAAATAAAAATAATAAACAAATCATCATTTTCAGTTTAACGCAATCCAAAGGCCACTGGAACTATGGTGGACTTCTGTGGTTATTTGGGAATGAGGAGGCCCCAACACTTTTTTTGTACAACACTTGCCGTGGCCAATCCCCTTTTTGCTTGTTTGTTTTTAAATATATAGTAATTTTCACATTATTACATCCCACCAACTACACGACATCCCATATAACCCTATTAGATGTTTATTTAATTTTAAATATAGCATAACAGAAATAATACAGGGTCTCCCCACCCTCTTCTCATTATTTCATCTAACTGTGAAATAAGTTGTGGTACGCTACCATTATTTTGCTTTGCAATTATAGCCAGTAGGCAGAAGAATATCCTATTAACCCCGCTGCCCCTACGGTCCACCTTCGCCCCTTTACAACTCCACCACCACCCCGTTCCCCGCAAGCCGTATTTGGATGATCTCAGAAGGTTAAAGGGAACCCCACGGTTTGTGCACCGCGAGCGCCGCCTAGCGGCTTACTCGGGAACAGCCGGCCTTCTTTAGGTCGCGCGCCTCGTCCAGTCGCACCCGTGGCCAAACCGTCTTCTCAGACTGGGGGCGGTGGCGAGCGCGCGTAGAAAAAACGCTGGTTTTCTTTGTGTGTGTGTGTGTGTGGAAGCAGGCGCTTTTTCTGACGAGACGCGGGGGGTGGGGTGGGAGATGGGTACGTTGCTTTAAGGGGGGAGAGTGGAGTAAGTGCCTCCCCCTTTAGCTCGCCGTTGTTAGCCTCGGTTTGAAGTCGGGCTGGCAGCCACACGCCCAGAAGAACTACCCGGCGGGTCGCCGTGCGAGCGAGCGAGCGAAGACGCCGCGCTTGGCTGTGGCTCCATCGGCCAGGGCTCCTCTTAGGGAAGGAGGATGCCGGTCCTCTGAGGCCAGACGTGAAACCTGTAAGCGATGCTGCCTGCCGGAGTCAGAGGACCCACCGGCAAAGTCCCGCTGATGCCTTCGTAAAATTGCTGGCGCTGCCTCGGCCCTTCCCTCCTCCTCTCCGGTGCCATGTGCGTGCGCGCCCGCCGTGCGAACAAAAGCGAGTGAGTAGAGCGCGCGGGGAGGGCGAGACGAGGAGCAAGAGCGAGAGCAGCGCCAGCCAGGCGCGCAAAGCCAACACGCGCACACGCCAGGAGATCCATCTTGGCCGGCGCTGCTACTGCTACTGCTGCCGCCGCCACTGCCTCGCCGCGCCCGGCCGGCTCGCCCAGGTCCCTCCTCGGACTTGTAGGGTTATGCTCTCTCTTGCCGCCGCCGCCGCCTCCTCCGTCGCCAATGTTTCACTGGAGCAAGTGGAAGAAAAGGATGGGGGCGAGCATGTCTTCCTCGTCTTCCAAAAGACCCGTCTTCGATGAGAAGGAGGATGGTGAGTACCAGGCGCACGATCCGCGCGGGGACCGATCCGCCGCCGCCGCCTCGAAGGCAAACCCTAGACCCTGCCCGTCCGCCCGCCCGCCCGTCTGTCCGTCCTTTCTCCCAAGTCTACTACGCGCCGAGGGGGTGTAGAGGGGAGCGGAGGGAGCCCAGGGGCAGTTGCCCAGAGCCCGGGGCTGCTCGGTTGAAGAGGAAGAGCCTCCCCAGCTAGGCAAGGGGAGAGAAGAGCCTCCCCAGCTAGCCGGCCAGGGCGGCACTTAGGGAAGGAGAGGCGAGATCGGCGAGACGGCAGGAAACTCAAAACTGCTGCGATCGAGGAGGCTGCGATGCCCCCGAGTGCCCGGAAATGATGTAGAACTGCCGGCTGGAGAAACTGGCAATTTCTCCAAGACGGACCCGGGCGAGCCAAGATCGGCTTCTTGTTCAGCCTCCGAGGGGCAAAACGCGCCGCTCCGACTCCGCTTCTCCCGGTTGCACCCAAAAAGTTTACTCATACAGGCGCAAACGTGCAAAATCCAGAACTTTTTGAAATCGCTTATAGGTTGTTGGAGTGTAAAGATGACCATTGTCCAAGTATGATTTTTTTAAAAAAATTGGGCCACCTTCTTGTTAAATTGTAATTTAATGCCAGATCCACCCACTAAAGGTTTGGGCATTTTGCGCGTGTTTAACATCAGCTAAGTGCCATCTATGGAGGTGTGAAGGTTTAGTAACTGGAGATTAGGCTACCCAGGATGTGCCAGTTTTAATTCTGTGATTTGGGTTGTATGGACCAGGTGTTTGCTTTCCCCCATTTTTCTTGCAAAGCAGGTAAAACAGGTTCTCCTGCAGCTGCCAGGTTAAAAAAAATAGATTATATTTTTAGAAATGACCATTTGTTTTCAAACTGTGTGGAGTACATACATCAGGTTAGGAGGCTTGAAATCCTTGCGTGATTCCTTGAGAATAAACTCCTCTGAACTCTGAAATACACAGGTACAGAATCAGGCTGCATGGCAGGCATTTAACTCAAGACTTATTTCTGTTGCAATTTTAATACTTGTGTCCCATATGGAATTACAGAGGATGTATGTGCTGGTAATCCCTTGTACGGCATTAGTCTTTCTTTGTATTGTAATTACTTTAGCTGCCTCTGTCCATCTCAGTCATAAGGAGTGCAGAGAGAAGTCACTGGTGGGTTTGAGCGTAAAGGGAAACACAGAACTCTAAAGCAACCAAGTCTCTGTGTTTGCAGCAGGTCCCAAGTCAAACTTGACTTTAATACACTGGCCTTCTATTGTTTGGGAAAGTGGTAGCATTAGCCCTGCCCCCAATGTGTTTGTTAGAAAGTATTTCAGAATAACCTCCTGTCTCCTCTTTTAGGGAACTTCATTTTAGAAAACCAATCAATAAACTCTCCTATACATTGTATAGCTAGAATGTTAGGGAAAAGGACCTCTTTACATGGGTCCCTCTTCTGTGGGCAACCTAAGCTGTGCCCAGACCTGCTACTTCATAGCGGTGGTGCATTATGCCGCTGCTGCTGCTGCTGCAGAATGATGAGCACTTGTTCCGCAGTGTCAGGTAAATTTGAACTTTCCCGCCATCCGTACAGAACGTTGAGAAACAGCCAACAAGATCTGAGCCTGCAACTCAGCTCCTGTTGGCTGCCCCATCCCACACGATGTGCCCCTCACTGCACGCACCATTGGAAGTATTGCGGCTTTCTGTGAGAAAGCTGCGGGGACACTGCGGGAGTCTGGATGGCCATCATGGCTTTGCAGCCAGGTATTTTGATATAACTGCAGATTTAATCCACTAATCTGGACACAGGGCTAGACATGAAGAATCAGACTCAGATATGTTTCAGATGAGTCCTACACAAACCATTCCCTTTATATTAGATACTGTATGATACTGGCTTGGATCAGCTCCAACCAGGCTGCCTTAATTCCATAAGGAATGAATGGAGAACTTGATGGAATCTATGAATCCTTTCCTGCCTTGGCATCTTTGATGCTTTGGAACTCTGGCATACTGAGCAAAGAATGGCTTAGCACCAAGAAGGAATAGATTACACCATTTTCTCCATGCTTTCCCTGGCTTAGTGTGCACTCAGCTGAACCAGTGTGAATATCTAATTTTACTAAAGCCGCACAGAATATGATGTAGATGTCCTGTGCAAGTTCAGTAAAATGTGTATCCTCTAGGCTGGTCAAATCAAAATATAAAGTAGTCTGCAGAATGAAGTCTAGCAGAGTTTAAAAAACATACTGTAGCAAAAAAGTCATATAGGTTAAGATCGAAGTTCAAGGCCTCAGAGGACCAGTTCTGGGACAAAGGCAGAGGTAGCTTAGGGGGTCTTCTCTCCAGAAAACAGCAAGTTTTTATACACCCAGGAGAGGAAAAAAAGATAGACATGGCTAATTTAACAACAACAATAACAACACAGGCAAACTTGCTAAATAGGGATGTGCAAAATGACATTCAGATCCACAAATTCAATCAAATTTTTTAAATTCACAGACTATCACATTGAATTGAAAATCTAGTTGTTTGAACAGCCAAAAATGCAATTGAAGCAAACAAAGTGTGTGAAAATGAACATTTGATTGAATATTTGTATTTCACTATGTTTTTGGTGATCAAAACGACTCTTTAAATGGGGAAGAAGTTGCAAAAAGTTTGAAAAATGTTTGAATACAAATGTGAAAATCAGGTTTTTCAGTTTCACAATTCAACAATGAAGCAAAGTTTTGGATGTTTGATTCAATAGTGAAATGAATTCTAATTTTTGTGTGTACAAATCCCTATTGCTAGATTGCGTGCAAGCAACTGGTGGTTGTAAACTGGAAGTTTAGGTCTTTCAGCTGCTCTGCCTGCCTCAGGTATAACAAATGTTGCTTCTTTGGGTTCCTGGTTTAAAAGCGGGTGTTTGGGTTTTCCATCAGATATTGCATAGTCTGCAGTACCCCATGGAACAGTGTTATATTGTGACAACAGGGATCTGTGTAAATGCCCCCCCCCAATATATTTCAGGATGTTTTTAGTTTCACGTTTCTTTTTGAAGTTGTCTCATCGTTAACACTGAGAAGTCTCCAAACAAAAATTTCAGGTCCAGCAAGGTTCCCCCCCCCTACACTGCTCCTATTTTCCTCTTCTTTGTTCCCCCACCTTCTGCACATTTTCAGCTTTTCTAGTGCCTGTTTCCACAATGAAAGAAGAAGAGCCCTGCTGGATCTGGCCACAGCCCATCTAGACCAACATTCTTACACAGTGGTCCACCAGTTGCTTAAAAGCATCTCAAGCAGAAGAAAAAGGCAAAGCCTTCACCTTCTCTTGACTCTCTGCAAATGGCCTTTAGGGTCATCCCATCTGTCTCTCTGACCTGGGTGCCTAGGCAAGCTTCAGGCCATAAATGTGCCCTTGTGCAGATGGGTTGCATATTTTCCATTTTCTCTAGTACCAGTTTTCATCATGTATAAGAAGGAATTAACACTTTTATGACACTTGGGAAAAACACAGGTAAAATTATTCAGTGTTAGAGGCACAAAAGCAGGTTTTGTGAAAGAGAAAATAAGGCTGCTGGCTCTTTTCTCTAGAAATACAACCCTGTGGATGGTGGGGCAGCATCACACTGATTGAACTAACATTTTTTAATTCCTTCTCTTCAGTCTGGCTATGGTGTAGTTAGGCATTCTTCATATCTGATGTTAACAAATCAGTACTTTCCAGGTTGCTAACCTCTATTAAAAAAACTGAGTACTACCCAGGTAACCATTTTTTTGCCATTTTCTGGTCTTCTGGGAGGGCTATGCAGACAAATGTGCCAACCCTTATTGCATTACCCCAGCCTGGCCCAACCCACAACAAAGGCAACCTTCCCTTGAGGCCACCTTGTCAAGGAGAGGCAGTTCCTGGCTCCAGGTAAATGTTCATAGCTGATAGGAATTGATTGGACTGCTGAAAAGGTACTTGGAATTGCTTCTGGTAAAACTTCACAGTACAGTAGCTGTGGGGGTTGGTAACTTGAGCAGTTATAATGGTAGTCACCCTGATCTGCAACCTATATGAGGGGGAAAGGAGAACAGACTCAGACGGTTGTTGCTTATTTTTCCATTTGGGAATAAGCCATCCTTGGCTAGTGTACTAATAAAATCTGTTTTGTAAAACAGTGGGCAAAGATTTCAAGGACTGGCTGTCCCAATGAAGGTGGCCTTGTCCTGTGCGAGATGCAACTTGTCCCAGCTTGGGACAGGGTACACTGCCCTGTCCTGGGATTACAGAGGTAAGTGCAAATCTACCTCTAGTGTGGAAAAGGCCTGAGGCCCCTGACATTCACTGAATTCTCCATGAACAAAATGGGATTATGGGAACTCAATCCTTAACCAGGTTGCCATCAGACTGCAAGAAGCATTGATGGAATCTAAAGATTCTGTAATTTCCTTTGCTGTCTCTGCCAGATGAGGGAGGCAATCACCGGCTCTTACCTGTGTCTCCCTGCTGCATCCATGGTTGTTCCTCTTGAAAATACCATAAGCTAACCAAGTACCTGCATTCCTCCCTTTTTTCATGAGCTTGAATAGCATCCAGGAATTTTCAGGAGGAACAATCACTGAAGCAGCAGGCATAAACAAGTAAGTGTTTGCTACTACACGAAACACAGCATTATTGCTGGATTTCCTGCAGTAGCAATGTTTTGGGATATTACCTCGATATCCTGAGACTGTATTGGGAATGCTATGGATATGTCTGGCAATCCCAGTATAGTCACAGGAGAATTGTTGGCCTTAACTTACATCTGGAGGCATCCCAAGAGAAAAGCAGTGCCATTGTCACCAATGTACCTAAGGGACCTGTATATGAAAAAAGATGTCATTTTTGCTTCTTTCTAGCTGAACTGTAGCCATCAAGAACTGCCTGTTGGTCTAGTGGTTAGGGCTGGACTCTTATCTGCGAATCCCGGGTTTGATTCTGCCCACCTTCACGAAGCCATCTGGGTGATACTGGGTGAGTCACAGCAATTTTCTGAGCTCTCACAGCTCCACCTATGTCACAGGGTGTCTGTTGTGGGGAGAAGAATAGGATTCATTGTCATCCACTTTGAGTCCCCTTTAATGGGTGAGAAAAGCAGGATAGAAAAGCCAACTCCTCATCTTCTTCTACTGGAATGAAGAAGTAGGAGCTAGTTAAGAGGCCATTCAAAATAATTGTGCAATATCATTGGGCCCATTCTGTATTGACCCTTAATCTGTATTAAGGGTCTGTGTAGAACACTTCTATGTCACATAGATCAGCATGGTAATAGGGATCTGTGAGGCCTTGCCTCCTGCTGGTCTGCTGTGTCTGCATGTTGCAGAGTAGATCTGGATTAAGAAGGCCCTTAATCAGGATCTATTATATACCTGTTTAATTGGGTCCAACATTCAGACGAAGGTCCTTATTCTAAATATTGAATCATAGTGTGCTGCAAAAAACACCTGTCCACCAGGTGGTGATGTGGCTCACAGGTCCAAGTAATATGGATCAGTGGGATCCACGTAATCTGGGTTGGTTGGACCCACTGATTAAAACCACAATTTAATCTAGGTTAAAACCTAGTGCAGAGGAGGCCATAGATATTGTCATTTCTGCTACAAAAGGAAGTTCTTGAGGGGCTACGTTTTCATGCGCTGTATTCTAAAAGTAGAATAAAAGTTTTTCTTTCTTTTTACAGCTGCTGGTTCCGAAAAACCTAACTAAAGAACGATATAGATTCCTGTCTTGGCCTTAGTTCACCTTGTAATCCATTCTTGTATGTAAGAGAACATTCAGAACCGTGAAGTTTAAAGTAATTTGGTCAAGCACCAATTTTATTATTATTATTTTAAATATCTCTATAAAGAGAGAGAACTAGCTTTCTCCAAAAGAAGAAAATGGATTGTGATGTGTGCCCAAGAGAGTCATGGGGGTTGCTCTGCGTGTCCCCCTTCTGGAGGAATTAACATTATATAGATTTGTTTTTGGTGCCTTTTCCAACTCCTCCTGTTTAAAAAAAGGCTTGCCTAGTAAATCCAGGAGCAATTATAGCATTGTTCTGGCTTGCTCTTGTTTACTGGCACAGCATGGTTGCTATGGAGATCCCTTAAGACATTTTGGGAACTTCCTTAAATAAATGTCAATTAATACTTTACATTTTGTGGGGAAAGAGCTAATATTATGAAATATGTGCACTCATTACGACTTCTTAGTGCAATATTTGGTCTGAAAAAAGTAACAGGATCAGAGAACATACGGTTTAGCTTAATGATAATGCAAGGAAAAGTATAGGCTGTGGCAAGGCTGGAGCACCGGGGGACATTGACAGACTGTGTTTTGAGCCTTCTGCACTAGCAGCCCTCATTCCAAACATACCCCACCAGATTCACTGGCTGCAAAGATCTCTTTCTTTGAATGTGTGTACGTACATTAGGGTGTATGTAAAAGTAATGCCCTGAAGAATGAGGCCCCCCCTTTTTTTGCATAAGTCCACCTACCACCCACATACTGATGCAAATTATGACAAAGTCCCACCTAGGACCGGCATAGATTGCAGTACCATGTGGATGGCAGGCTCCCTGTTCTGAGATATAATCTAGGTCCAGTACAGAAAAGACCTGGATTTTACTTCAGAGTAATCTACCTATGTGAAGATAGCCACTCATTTGTTCCAAGACTTTTGGACACTTTTCTTGGTAAAGATGCATCAAAGGCAAGTGGAAAAAGGGAATGAGCTTCATGTCTGGTTTCTTTGCTCTCTGGATCTCTTGGGTCAGACTGCAAGCATCCTCTTCTTTCAGGGATTAGCCAGGTGCTACTGGGGATTCTCTCCATAGTGTTCCTGGGAATAAGTGTGGTGTATTGGTCTGGTTGGCTTCAAAGAAGTTCTGCATATGTTCATGAAAAGCAGAGTATCTATGGCTACCAATCCTGATGGTTGTGTGATTGCCTATGGTGTTGGAGGTGTTATGGTCAGCTGCGACAGTGGATAGAGCAAGTTGTGGGCTTCCACATTCATGTGATTGATAACTGGGAGGCTACTAAATTAGGGGAGCCATGGTTCACTTCAGCCAGGCATTTCTTATGCTGTTGTGACGCATAACCACTTAATGCTTTATCTGCCGTAATTTTGCTTGAAAAACTATTTGTAGCCACCACTTGTGCTACCATCTATATTCATTTAAGAAAGCTTTTCAGGAGTGGCTTAGAAGTAGTAGCATGTGAGCCCTAGTGTTTGCATCCCACATCAAAGTCAGAAAGTGCATTTCCTGGATTTGAATGTGGATTAGTGGGATACGATCACTAGTTGTGGCAGCTGCCACCTCTAAGTGACTTCTGAGATGCTTTTTTGCTGCATATGGATGTACCTTTTATTTTGTGTTGTTGAATTCCATTGTTTTACTGTGAACTGTGCGGACAGCACTTCTTTTAATAAGCCTTGAATATCTAATGTTTCAGGTCCATTGGATCACTCCAGCTTCTAGAACTGTCAGAAAGAGAACTGAAATCTTCTTCCTCTTAAGCATCTACTCCAGACTGACCTTTTCTGTGATATCATAGCAGCAAACAAGGAAGAATTAGACTAAATAGATTTGCTTGCTTCTCAGCCAAAACTCCTCAAGCCAACCTGTACTAAACAAAAGGGGGCTAGGAGAGTGGAGAATGTGACAAGTACTGAAGGGGAAGTAGAACAAATCTGCCTGAGTAGTAATTTTTAAAAGTGCCTTGAATGCTTCCAAAAATATACTTTATTCCAAGGGATCAGTTCATGACCTCATCTGGTTTTTGTCTACACTTTCTTTTAAATTCCTGTTCCCATCATCTTAACATATGCATATACATAGCTAGTTGCATGGGTACCTTTGTGTCGCTTTCAGTAAAATACTGGTGTAAATTTCCCCAAGAGGGTTGTATAATCTCTCAGTTTGTCCAGACTCAAACAAATGGCAATGTAATCTTAAACCATCATGCAGGCTATAAGCTTCACTATGCACAAAACTTATCTTAAATCAGTTTCTGCTAGAAGGAAATCACACAGAGATGTGAGACAGCGTGTCAGATGCGCAGCATTTCCCTGCCATTTCATGTTTTCTTCAGGGTACTTTTTCCAGCATTCAACATCCAGTGTTTCCCTCCTTGAGGTTTTGTTTTGTTTTTTACATGTGACCTATTATGATTTTATAGCGATGGGGCTTGAAAGTTCCAGGAAAGGACAAGACAGCCATTTCTGAAGAAGACAGACTATCATTAATGGTAGCATGAAATTCCAGCTCTACATATCTTAAGTGGTCCTCTTATTTGAGAAATTTTTGCACAAATGCTTCGCTACACCTGTGTACTGTCGTTAGTTCAGGAAAATAACTAAGAGGAATATATTTGCTCAGGCTGAAAACTTTGCAAAGGAATGAATGATTTTGCACAGGCATGAATAACAGAAAAAGGGGGAGAGTGGCCATAGATTTATTGATAGGAAGTGTAGACCAATGTTTACAGTTATGGTGAACAATGTCAGAGGGGGCATGATAAGGGGAAGAGCAGCCCCTTGCATGTTTGATACAAAACCTCCTTTTGGTGGCTTAAGAAAAAACCCTATAGTGGACATGTATAACTACTCTGCATCAGCCCCTTGCCTCATGTGGAACTGTAGTGGATATTTATTTAAAGATCAAAATAAGGCTTGTGTAGTAAGGGCATATGACCTTTAAGTATGAAAATCCTTCTGAAGAGAAAGATAATGTAGCTTTCCAGATCTGAGTTGGCAGTGACTACGTGGCATATTAATTTTGGGGGGAGATATCTGAGGGTCATAGGAAATACCTGAGGCACTACTGAATACCAGTAATGCTTTCAAGAAACTTCCATTATGTGCCATATCTGGAATACAGAATGTTGCCTGACCAGGTTAGTGTTGCAGAGAAGATGGAAAAGCGTCAGTAGTAATGGAAGTTAGTAATGGAATAGTTGGATAGTCTAGGCCGGTGATGGCCAACCTATGACACGCATGTCACAGGTGACACGCCAAGCCCTTTTGGGTGGCACCTGGACATGTAGTGCTTGCTTGTTCTTGAAGGGTACAAAATACCAACTTTCAATTGAAGATTTAGCAACAAGTCACTAATGTAAAGAATTATTTGTTTTTGCTTTTAATAAAATACATATATCAAAAATATAATTTTTTTACTAGAGCTACAAATATCACAAAATTATGGATATTTCTAAATGTGACACAGCACTCGAGTTAAGCTAGGTTTTCTTGCAAATATTGACACACCGAGCTCAAAAGGTTCACCATCACTGGTCTAGGCCCACTACACTGAAAACATCAGAAGATTCCAAGCTAAATGTTTGTTTCTGATATGATATATAGCTGTTTAATTGTGCTACCTGAGGACATTGCATTTCCTGCTTGTGAGGCTCACTTTAAAAATATTTGTTAAACTAATATCCTGCCTTTCTTCTGTCATGGAACCAAACATGTTGAACTAGACTTTCCATTTTACCTGTGTTTTCAGCTGTAAACTACAGAAAGATTTGAGGTAGAAAGATGATCATGACAAACATTTCTCATATGGCATCTTCAGGTAATGACAGGCACATGTGTACCCTGCTAGAAGTGGAAATTAGAGGGGAAGCGCAGTATTAGCTCTGTGCACGGAATCGAAGTGTTGTTTTTCTTAATCAAAATTGATTATGCAGAAGGGATGAAAATGTGATCCTTGACTAATCCACTTAGCTGTGTCTCATATTTTATTGTACGCTTCATCTTTCTTTCTCCCTTAGTCTTTATATTCACGATTGTGCAATTTTCAGAAATAATTCCAGTTATCAAACATGTTTTTATTCAGTCTCTTTACGTAAGAGATGCCTTTTCGTACCCAAGGATATTTTATGGCTCTTTCCCATTCCTACCACTCCTGCTATGTCATTCAATATTGTGTTCACCTTAAGCTGCCAGCGTGCCCAAGGTACAGGAAATTCTGGGCACCAGAGGTATTCTCCAGTACAGAATAGCACAAGCAGAATTAAGCATGGCTTCCATTTCAGTTAGGCATTGATGGAAGGTTTTGTTTTTGTTTTGTACTGTTGCCCTGTTCTAACAAAGCTTGGCATCAGGGAGGAATTTAGCATCTTTGTTATGAAGAGGAATCAAAAGTGTGGTCCTTTCTGCACTGGACTTCATTTTTTATTATGTCTCGGAATAGGTATTGGAGCCCAGGGGTGATTTTGTACTTCCTGTCTACTGGACAGGAAAGGACTGCAATCATGGAACTTTGACTATGACCACTAGTCACTTACAGCCTAAGCCCCATCTGACTGGTCACTCACCTTTAACCAGTCCTGGGGCCAGTCCTCTTCAGGGGGGTGCCATCTTGTTTGTGGCACTTTCTGTGGATGTGTGTGCATCAGCACCGTCGCTATGACAGTGCTTACGCTCTGCGCATGCACAGTCACATCTAAGGTTTTGCAAGGTGCCAGCACGCTTGTGCAGCACCTTAGACGACCCCAGAGCACTGCAAAAGGTGTGGATGCTTGCTACCAGATGCACCAGGTAAATCCACACCTAGTGCATGATTAGGGAACTCCTGGGAAGGCAGGGGTTGCCTGGAGACTGTAACAGCCTTTTCAAGGTGCAGATGCTTTTCCCCAGAAGTTCCCTAATCATGTACTATGGGCTGTAGTGTGAATAGGCCCCAGGGCTTGCTGTAGTCTACACCAATATGGAGATGATGGCTCCATATTCTGGGATATAATCCAGAACAAGGCCCAATGCAGAAAGGGCCAGAGTATGTTCTCCAGTATGATTAGACAGAAAACCACTGTCTTTTTAATGTTGCCCATCTCCTTGAGGGCAGCTTCAGGCAAATGGCACAAAGCTGCCACTCCATCCCACAAAGGTGACAGCAGAAGTGGTTCTTCACCCCTTCACTGCATGGAGCTTTGACTTCCCCAGTAGCTGCCTTCTTCTCCACATGAGCTGCCACTCACCCAAACTAGATTGCTCTTGAGGAGACAGGTGAAAGGTTTTTAAAAAACAAAACTGGATAATCTGGATAAATTTGGAGGCCATATTTGTTCTTGAGGCTCCTGAGTGAATTTAATAGGTTCAGAGGCCCTTTCTGCACTGGGCCTTATTCCAGATTTTGTTTCAGAATAGGGACCTGCTATCCACAAGTGGGTGCAGAGACTATGGCAGGTTGTGGGGCCTGCTGTAGTCTGTGCCAGCATGCTGATGGCAAGTTTTTATTCCAGGATATAATTGAGAATAAGGCCCAGTGCAGAAAGATCAAAGTTAGACGATGAGGCCATTCACATTCTAGTTTCTTCAGACTTGCGGCCCTTTCTTGGTGGAAAGGTTGCCAATCTTTGTCTCAAAGAGCCCTGTCAAATCACTGACCAAACCGTAAGATACATTAGGTGTTTCCCACCAGCATCCACTGCTGAAATTTTGTGGAGGGTTAGTGGCTCTGCTTTAGTCTGTCATAATGCTATTCCTATTCCCATGGAAACCTACATGAAGAAATTAGGGGGGGAAATAGGGCAATGTGCTTAAAATAATCTTCAGGTCTGAAGAAAGTAATAGTGGGGTAAAAATGTAATGCACATTGCTAGCATGTGTGGTAGCATTGAGGAGAAAATACATGTGATTTGTGGAGTTGTAAGATCTACTATAAACAGTGCTTGTCACCTATATGTCTTTAAGATGGTTATGAGTAAGAAGTCTGACAATTTACTGTGTTATGACTGAGACGGGAGTTCTTGATGGCTGAAGTTCAGCAAAATTCAATTAGGGGGAAAATCCTTGCTTTTGGTGGGATTAGCTCCTGATGTTCTTGGAAGAACGACCTTCTGAGAAAGAGGGAGTGCAGCTCCTTGATCTCTCAGGAACCTTCAATACCATTGGCCATGATAGCCTTTTGGATTGCCTCCAAGACATGGGAATGAGGTCCTCTAGACCTCAGTAGCATTGGGTGAGCGTATCTCTGTGCCCTGTAAGCTGGGTGATGGTGCACTACAGGGCACAGTCTTGTCACTTATGCAGTTTGGTATGGTCCTCAGGAGTTGTGATAATCAAATCTATATCTCCATAACATCTCAACAACAAGAGATTGGGAATGTCCTGAGTTGGTACTTGGATGCAGTAATGGGCTGGAAACTGAGGACCCAAAACTGAGGCTGTGTCTTGACAAGACAGAAATGTATTGGGTAGGAAGTATTAGGTCCAGGAACTGAGTTTTTGCCTTTTCTAGATGTGGTTGCATTCCTTCTGAAGGAACAAATATGTGGTTTGGGGGTGGTCTTGGAGTCATCTCTGTCCATGGAGACTCAGGTGACCTCTGTGGCCAGGAGTACCTATTGCCATCCTCAGCTGGTATGTTAGATATGTTCTTACCTGGACAGGGATAGCCCACTTTTCTCACCCATTTAAGGGGACTCAAAGTGGCTGACAAAGCTTTCTGTTCCTTCCCCACAACAGAACACCCTGTGAGGTGGGTGGGTCTGTGATAGCTTCGAAGAGAGCTGTGACTAGCCCAAGGTCACCCAGCTGGCTTCGTGAAGGAGCATGGATTCAAACCTGGTATTCACAGATAAGAGTCTGGCTCTTTAACCACTAGACCAAACTGACTAGTGGTAAAATCTGAGTTGGGAATTGATTTTCCCACAATAATATTTTTGTGGGATTTTACATAAATATCCTGGGGTTATGTTGGAATTGCCACAGACATGTGTGGCAATCCCGAGATGATGGTGGGAAATTCCTGGGATTTACATTTTGTCTGGATGCAACCACAGTTATGCAAAATGGTATGTACACAACTCTTTTAGTTGTACCTGTGCTATTATCCCTAGAACAGCCTTGACCCAGGGTACCTGTGGCCCTCCTCTTCACGTATGGAGTTGCTTCTGCACTCTTATGAGGGGCTCTTAAGTGTGACAAATTCCTCCGACTCTCCATTTGGGAAATACACCAGAGACATTTTTTTCTTTCCTTTTTTTCTTATTTCCTTTACGGCAATGAACTTAATAAAATTTGCAAAATAATCCATTAGAGTCAAATAATAAATATTACAATATAATAAATATAACAAATGTAACAGACAAAAGCAGTGAAATAACATTATTAACAGTAACAGTAAAGACATCTACAATGGAAACTAATGAAAGGTCAGCTAAGGTACATTAAAATTGTGAGGTAGAATAGATAATACTGTAGAAGTTTAATAAGGAAGAAACAAATGTTGAGTATGCCCTTAAATATTTATTCATTTTTGTTGTTTTCAGAAGTTGAGCCAATTTGCCTTAATTGCATCATCCTCTGGTTCAAGAGAGTTATGTTACCCCATCAGTATTATTTTTCAAATAAGTATGGCTCTATGGCCTTTTCCACACTTAACAATAGTCCAGTATAACTTCTCTCTTCTGCATTCTGGTGAGGTTAGGAGGGCCCCTGACTCCTGCTGGCTTACTGCATCTGCAATTTTCAGGTCAGCCAGCATTCTAAGTTTGGCAAGACCAGCACCTTGGACAGAGCCTTTTCTGGGTCAGGGGAGCCTCTCCAGCTGGACTTGGCTCCTTTAGGAGCTGTTCCAGCTGGAATATTCCCATCTGTGCTAACAAAATGGACCCATCTGGCTAACAAAATTGACTCAGTACTGTATAAACTTGTGTTCTTCAGTGTTCCAGCAAGTACCTTGTCTGTAACGGACTGTGGCCCACATATCTAATTAACTTTATTTTGATCCAGTGCAGACTGAAAGACAATGTGTTAGGACTGAAGGGAGCTCTCCAATCACATATTGTGCCCATCCTCCCAACTTTGTAGTCCTAGTCTGTGGGCCACTGGTATCCATAACACATCATTGCTGTATAGAAGCCTCTTCTACATTGCGGCAGCTTTGTGCTACCATAAGGGCAAAATATTCAGTACTGAACAGAGGGATTGATCACACTCTCTCTTTATTACCTACCTATATACCTAGGCCAAAGTTTGCTCACTCTTGATTCTCTGAATTGTACTGACTACAGTTCTCATCATTCCTAATGGCAGTCATGCTGGATGGATGTTGCCATCCAACAGCATCTTGGGGTGGGAAAAAGTAAGCCTCCCCTAGTCAGCATTTGTATAACTTGAGTTTTCATTTCTGAACTAAATGTGGTTTTTCACTTCATTTTGCAATATGTGTGTATGTGTGCAAACATTGTGTGATTTTGCATATTCCTCAAGGAAATTTACCCAGCCAAGTCTCTTTTGAGCTGAAGCATAACATGACCACTGTGGCACAGTCATCAGTGCTTCAGATCCATGAAATTCCAATTTGCTTCCCTGCTCTGCAGCTAGTTCCCACCTGAGTATCCTGAACAAGCTACCATCCTCTTTCTGAAAACTACAAAGACAATAGGGTAAGAACTGTAAAGCATTTTGTATGCTAAGATTGCATTGAAATTAATGGGGCATAAATTAGTCATGGCTAAGCACAACTTACTTTCTCTGGCTTCAGGCCAGGATAAATATTGTGGAAAGAAACAATCTACTGGGATGTTCTCCTGTGAATTCAGATGAGTGGGAGATACCCAGCTTGTGCACACAGGGCTTCCTGCTGATTTATTATTCCAAGTTATGGAATGTAGCCTTCTTTCAGATTATATCCTATTCAACATTAATGCCAATAATTACATCCTGAATAATCCAGGCCCACATACTATGGGATCTTTTCCATTGAACTTAATGCAACTTACCTGTGACTAACCAATGCGACTAAGTGTGTTAATGATTTTTCTATTCCAGGAAAACGTTAATATTTAAATAGTGCTGTTACAACAGCTACAGTTTTGCCACATTCAAGAACTTGGAATCAATCTGAGGCAAACTTTCCTCTAACTTGGGAGTAGGGAGGAGCAGTCTTGACTAACAAAATGTTTCTGCATGTAGCTAGGTCCTTGTGGCTGAATTTCCAAGAACTGAAAATGACATTTTCCTAACAAAGGGTCCTTTCTACACTCACTTTAGATCTGGATTAAGGAGCCTCAATCTAGATTGCAGGCCTCCCGTCTGCATGTTAATGTGGAACGAGGAGGCCCTGCCCTTGTTAGCCTAGCTCTGTCTGCACAAGACAGAACCAAATCCAGTGGACCAAGGACCTTGTTTTAGATCACAGGAGGTGTGCGGATGGCATGTCTCCATGATCTGGAACTACTGGGGGCTGCCCACGTATACTGCTGAAAACCACCCCACCATGCTCCAAGGCTAGGAACTGTTGTTCTTAGGCTTTCAAGGTGTGTGTGTGTATTGGGGTGGGTGGGTGGTTTGTGGCTGCAGCTGCAAAGCTTGCATGGAGAATCATGGGCTGAATCAGTGCCATGAGTGTAGATGGTGCTAACCTGGCCCGCGCTTCCACGTGATCTAGATTAGTGGGTCCTGTTATTCCAGATCCACTGATCTGGATTAACTAATGCTAAGTGCAGAAAAAGCCAAGGATAGAAAATGTTGAATCAGTGCTGAATTAGCATATTTGCCAAAAGTTATAATAGTTTGTCATTAGATTCTACAGATATCAAAAGACTGCTATTCTACAGATATTGCAATTCTAAAGAAAGTGAGGCTGCATCCATCTGAGCCAATCTGGGTACCCCCTAAGTGCAGTCTCCCAGAGAAGAAAAAGAAGAGTTGGCTTTTCTACCATGCTTTTCTCACCCATTCAAGGGGACTCAAAGCGGCTGACAAAGCTTTCTATTCTTCTCCCCACAACAGACACCCTGTGAGGTGTGTGGGGCTGTGAGATCTCAGAAGAGAGCTGTGACTAGCCTAAGGTCACCCAGCTGGCTTCATGGGGGAGGGCGGAATTGAACCCGGTATTCCCAGGTAAGAGTCCAGCTCCCTAACCACTAGACCAAACTGGCTTTAGAAGAATAGAAAGTTTTATCAGCCACCTTGAGTCCCCTTGAATGGGTGAGAAAAGCGGGGTATAAAGGCCAACTCTCCTCCTCCTCCTCCTCTTCCTCCTCCTTAAGGGCAGCTGAGCAAAATTTAGCAACTTAAAAATACTTTATTAGCATAGCAATAGGTAAAATAGAAATCATCAAAATTATATTTACTGTGTCTTTAAAACTTTTTTTTTCTTTTAATGGCAATATTTTTCTAGCTCTAGTTTGTAGGAACATGAAGCCTTATTGCATGAAGATATTGTTGAGGATGTGAATCTTTGGGTCAAGTTGACAGAACATATTAATGTTGTTTGTTTCACTGAACAATTACTCATGTGGCTAACTGCATCTGAAAGCTGATATGTGCTTTTGAACAATGGGACTGCATTTTTAATAGACAACTTTGTTGTATTTTGAGGCAGTGCACAAACACCGTGAGAACCAAAGACAAAGGGTGAAGCTGGTTTTATCTTTTAATCTGCTAGATCTAATGTTTCTATTTAAAGATACTGCTTAAAATGTTAACAAAAACAACAGCACCTCTATAACTTTAAAGTTATGAGATGCCACACGGTTATTTTGATGCTGAGCATTTGGTTTGGATTGAAAGAACATGTTAAGCTTGGCAGTTGTTTCCCCGCTGCTGGAGGCAAAAGAGTGATTAGTTTTGCACACCAGAATTTTAACTGAGTAAGTTGTTATGTGAAGATGAACCAAAGTGAATTGGAGTCACATTTTCCTCATGACCTTATGCCACCGATGAATACAAAACTGAGTTACTCACAAGTGGCGTGACACTAAAGCCTCCTTTCTTTCTTTTTTTAAAACCACCCCCAGACTTCCCACACTTTGTCGTTCTTGTGCTTTGCAGACACGCATTTCAAACTGAGTAACCAACATCTCTATTTAATTGTGTACACATACACACACACACCCTGCAGACATAGTTGTGGTGATTTAAATAAAGTATGGTATGCACCTCAGATAGTAGGAAAGGCTATGGCTGTAATCAGATGCAGAAAAAAGATGCACCTCTGAGGTAGCTTAGGGCGCCTCCATATACCCTGATACTTTGTAGCCCCTGCGCAGCCCCTGCCTGCCATCCAGATGGGTTGATTGATATTCTGTGGTATCCATGAAGCATGTTGGGAAACTGCAAAGGAAAAACCTGATAATTAATCAAGAGCTTTTTACCTCGCAGTTTCTCTGCTGCTTCCGCAGATGATTGATTGTCCTGTTTCCGCTCACATGACCAGCAGCAGTACAGTGGCTGTGAAGTATTAAGGGTGTCTGAAGGAGAAGCATTGTGGTGGGATTGCCCCTCCCCCACTCATGAACCTTTGCTAGAAAAAGTGGATTAGAGAAGGCTTGGGAACCCTTGGACCACACTCTGTCTCTCTGAGGCTGCATCCAGTCCTCATTTATTCCTCTGCATTTGGATATTCTGGAATAAACCATGGATATTCCAAAATATCCACGCTTTATTCTGGAATATCCAAAGATAGCGGAATGAATAACTTGAGGTCTAGATGCAGCTGAGGCATTCTTTTTCGTTATGCCTGAAGACGGCCTATGAATGGGTAACAAATGTGCCTTGTTCAAACTGGTATTAGGGTGCTGACTGTGGTTCAGTAACTTAAATGCTCCTAGTTATTTTTTTTTAACCTGTCCTGTATCTTTAAACCAGATTCTTATCTGATGATCTTTAAAAGGCAGATTACTCTTTAAAAACTCAGTGCTGGGGCTGTGACTGAGCACTCACACCTACTTGATTAATTTCCCATAGTTCTCTGACCATCCATGGTAAAATCCGGCTTCCAGACTTGATGGTTCAATCCAGACATGTACATTTTATGCTTTTTATGTTTTCTGTGGAGGATGTCTGGCACTTTGAATCCATATTCAAGTTCTCTGACAAACATGTCTTTTCAAAATGTTGGTTGTTAAATTCAGTATAGCACTTACTGGTTCAGTTTGCTTTTTAAAATCATTATTGGACATGTGTAAGTAAGTCTGAGAGCATGAGACAAAATAGATACTATTGCATTCATAGTAGTATAATTAAGTGTAATTTCAACTTGTTCTTTTCTTTTTTTAGTTAATCCAGGAATGGAAAAACTACATCAGTTTATGTGGTGAATGTTGAGAATATAATACAGTTTTTTAGATTAAGAACATACATGGTATATTTAAATGTTGGTTTTTATTGCACAAGCTGTCTCTGTGTTGAAATGTTAATACAGATGATTTGAAAAAAAACTATACTGTTAGAAGATATTTCTCCTTCTTTGTCCAAAACTGATTTTACTAAACTAGTATTGCATTCTGTGTCGGAAGGGCGTTCTCTGGAGAATGCAGAATTCTAAACTAAAAGCCCTGCTAGCTGCCATAACAAATGCTACTTTGTGGATTGTTAAAATCCAGTAATTACTATTTCTCTTAGTGTTAATAAGTATATGACTTTGTAGAAGAAAGATAATTTACAAGGATTTATAAGCATAATCAAAGTTAACATAAATCATTCCTGAAAGAACAGCTGTAACCACTGCAGGTGATAGCTGCTCTGTTTTGTACTGCTTCCTCCTTACAAGCAGTATTCAAAGTCAGAGCAATGATGTTGTTCCATTGTTTTGTTCACCAAGTGCTTCCACATTAATGGAGATTTTTGGACAGGTGCTTGAATGCTATTTATCAGCTGTCTCATTTTCTTCTCGCCTTGAGCTTACAGAGAAGGGCTGCTTTAGTTCTTTTCTCAGAAATTAATGAATCGAAAACATGAGTCTAAACTGAAGGAATTTCTCCACTACGATGCTCCTTATCAGAATGGCTTCAAAGCAATGGTTTGTCTCATGGTAACCTGCCACTTAGAAGCTCTTCTAGGAAAGGATATTAAAGAAACTCTTCTTGTTTGTTTTGATAAAAACGGCTTTGCCTATTTTTTGTTTTTGTTTTTTAAGGGATTCATCTCTACTGCAGGAATACACTATGAAGATCATTTGGGAGGGACTCTGTGGAATATGAGGTCCCAGAATTGCCCCCTCAGGTTCCCTATAATCATATCTTAGGCTGTACTCACAGTTGAAAAAACAACAACAAAACCCCTTCAAAGGATCTTGAATGTGGTTGTGTGTAGCACTAGAGCTCTTGGCTGTCTCCAGACTTGTGGAATAAATCTGCAGTTAAAGTAAAAAGTGCCATTCTGCCCAGACTGGTGGGAAGATAGTAAATTTTGCCATGCTATGCAGTGAGTGTTCTCTTACCAGCATTAAGGTAAGTGTGCAGTAGCGATCTGATAATGCACCACGACAATGATCCATGGATGGTCGTATGCGATGCCCGGTTCCTAACTGCGCATTCCGCTGCACAATATAAACAAGTCTGGATGCAGCCTTGTCCCATTCTGATCCCATCTCCAATCTATGCTGAACGCACTTTGGAAGAGCATTTCCTGGCCTTGAATGTGCATTAGAAGTGAGTTGGACACATTACTGTATGATCATATCACCTCTGACCCATTTCTGAACTGCTTTCTTTTCTAGAGTGTCTGAGCATAAACTAAGCTATTCCTCTGAGGTGATATGAAGGTGGTTGGCTGGCAGGATCATTAACATTTTAGAATGGAAAAATGAATTAGAGATGGGATGCAAACTAGGAGTAGACACAAATGCAATTTTCAGATTCGATTCGAATCAAATATTTAAATGTTTATTTGAAATACATCCATATGTAGTTGTACTAATATTTGATTTGTTTTTGATTTGTATTTGAAGATACAAATGTTGACAACATTCATATGTGACTGTACGCACCCGTACGCATTCGTACACATCCCATTTTTATCCTGTATGCATCCCGTTTTCATCCCGTACGTATCTGCACAAATGTGTATGGATACAAATAAGATGTGTATGGATTCATATGTCCTAATAATTCATATGAATGTCCTAATAATTCATACGAATGACTCAAAACATTCAAATCCGTTCAGATGTTAAAAAATGAATGTATAGACTTTCTATTTGAATCCGAATGTCCAAATTTGAATGAATTTGATCAAATTTTGAATGTTTTGAATATTCTTGCAGATCCCTCAAGCGAACATGTGTGCCACACACTAACATGCTTTGGATCCACTTTCTTTATTACGTTTGAACGCAGCTCCTTTCTGTGCCTCACACCCTCTCTTCTTCCGGAGTGCCATAGAGGAATAAGATTGCTAAGCCTAATAGAGCTAACCATTCTCCCAGTTTTGGAGGACAGAGAGTTTTCTTGCATTATTTAACCAAAGGAACCCATGAGGCAGAAATCTAAGCCCATATGCCTTAATATATTCTCCAGACAATTTTACTACCATGAATGATCTCTTGGGGAATGGTGTGGTATCCCCTTGCATTTGGAACTTCAAAGGTCTGCTTCAGAATTTTCCCTGCCAGCCCTGCAAACATTAATCCTGCCTGAGATTGTGATGAAAGGGAGGAATCCTGAAGTGGATCTAAAACCTCTGTCTCTAGGATTATCCAGCTGATCCCTTTGATGAATTGTATCCCTTGTTGAGATTAATTGTAGGCTCCTAGGGTGATGCTCTGTCTCTCTGCAAGCCTTCCTACTGTAGTTGTGCTGCTTAATATGTAAAGCTACTGTGCACGACCCAGGCAAAACTCATTAGGACTTCCGTGCTGGATAGGTTTCAGAGGCAGAAGCGCTTGATTTGTTCTGGCAGCACAGGATCTGATATTAAGACAGTATGAATTTATAAGACTGTGTAGCTAAAAAAGGGGATGGAGGATTCCCCCTGCCTCAAACTGAGAAGGGCTTGGAGCTTTAGTCTCCCGATTTTGCAGGTTTGCTAGATCCTCTAGTCCTTATGCGTTTTTTTTTTAAGACAAAGAGGAGTTTCATTTTTGAAAAGTTTTGACAGATCTGCAAAAGCTGTCAGATGTAAAGACAGTGATGATTCTGTAGTATTAATTAATATATGTACATTGTGCTAAGCCAGCATAATAGACTGGGAATTCTGTTGGTGCCACCCAACTGTTTTCCCGCCTAACCTGACAGACATGGGCCCTTTCTATATGAACCCTTAATCGAGGTGAAGGGCCCACGCAGAATGATTGTAGGCTGCATAGATCTCCATGTTAATGTGGACCTGTGTGGCCACGCCCCACTGGAATGTTCTGTCCGCTTTCAGTGGAGTGTAATTCCAGTCAGGAGGCTTCTGATCAGCAGGACTGGTGGTCATGATTAACCATGACTGTAGGGCAGACCAGCAGGACCAACAGGGAGACATGATGTGCAGAGGCATGCTTTCAGGTTTGGAACTATGGAGGAGATTTTTGGCAGCCTCCTAGTTCTAGGAGGCCTCTATGCCTGGCCCCAAAGTGCCCGTGTACAGTTCAAAGCCATGGCGCAGTGGCAGGGGCTAATTGGGACTAGTGCCATTTTGCAGATGACACTGATCCTGCTGATGGCATTCTGTGGTCAGGATCAGTGGGATGGGCTATTTTGGACTCACTGATCGTGCGAGTTCTGCACATTGGACAGGAAAATGGCAAAACAAACTAACATGTACTAACATTCACATTAGGGAATGCTAGTACCCAATAGCCTAACCCCCGTGTGTCCAGAAACTTACCTTGCTCCAGGCGTGCATCCGATCCCCACCAGGGCTCTGCCATTTTGATCGTGATGCCCTGTGCAATGGCGCACGTGCCTTCACTGTTGCTAGGGCAGTGATAACGCTCTGTGCACGTGCAGTCATGTCTGGTCATCTGAGGTGCCAGCGTGCTTGCACTGGAAATGGTGTGAATGGCTGCAGTGCGGATGCAAAAGGTAAGTTTTCGGTCACATTTAGTTAGGATTAGTTTGCTTGTTGTGCACAATTCTGGGCCCCATAGCTAGTTTGCAATAGATGAACATCTGGGCAAGGAGGGGGCATTTGTAGATTGTGAATGCCTCCTTTAAGTGCAGATGCACCTGCCCAAATGTTAACCTATTGCAAACTAAGAGGCCAAGTGTGAATTGGTCTCTTGACTGAAGACAACTGAGTGGAGAAGGGGCCATGGTCTGGGCCTGGTGCTGGAGTTCCTCAGGCTTTTGTTAACACTTTAGGGTGGCTGAGGACAGCATTGTTGCTATAGTGACTGTGGGGCTGTCCTAACATGTCTTTGGCCCACTACATGAGTCAGGACAACCTGAGGGTAGCAGATAATTTCCATTCTCCCTCTAATCACTAACTGCTGAGATTTTCAGTAATATTTCTTCGTCAGGGTGAAAGATCACTTAAGACTGCTTTCAAGCACAGTAAAAGAAAGAAAGAAATGGAAAAAATATTTTTGAGGCAGCTTAGAGATGGTTCACAAGTGGGATCGTTTCCATGACAGTCTGCTCCTTGCTCTCTCATTAACATTCTAGCTAGAAGAAGTGGATTAAAGATGGAATGAGAACAGAGCCATACATTACAGTCTTAAGGCTCTTTTGAGCCACTGTTTTGATATGTGTGAACACAACCTTAGAATGGCTCTCACTACAGTACTACAAATTTCCATCTCTTCCCATCAGTTCGGCTTTGCAATTTTAGATATGTTTTAAGACTATGTAATATATTTTGCCTTTTTTGTTATTATTTTGAACCACCCTGGGAACTTTTGGTGAACAATAGGATATATAAATTCTTAAATAAGTAGTTGGATAAAATGCAGAACTGGTCTAATTAAAACTGACACTTCTTATCTGTTGATGTCAAGCAAATGCTGAATCCGCAGGGTAAGCTAACAATGAAGGCCTGGTCTAAGGAGGAGCAGGAGCAGGCTTTTCTATCCCTCTTTTCTCACCCATTTAAGGGGACTCAAAGCAGATTACAAAGCTTTTCTATTCTTCTCCCCGCAACGGACACCTTGTGTGGTAGGTGGGGCTATAAGAGGTGAGAAGAGAACTGTGACTCACCCAAGGTCACCCAGCTGGCCTCATGGAGGAGTACGGAATTATGATGATGATGATGATGTAAAAACAGCAGTTAAACACAGCAAATGAGATCACTATGCTGGATTTTGTATCATATCACTAGTCGGGCACTTCCTAAGCACCTAGGACTGCGTGATGTATCGGTGAATTATGCGAGCAGACCCCAGTAAAGTGGCTTTTTGTAGTTGGCAGATGGATATTTTGTCAATGCCAATGGTTTTTAGGTGCCCGCTGAGATCTTTTGGCACTGCGCCCAGTGTGCCAAGGATGACTGGGACCACTTTCACTGGTTTTCGTCAGAGTCGCTGAAGTTCAGTTCTCAGGTCTTCATATCTGGTGAGCTCCAACTGTTTCTCCTCAATTCTGCAGTCACCTGGAATAGCAACGTCAACGATCCACACCTTCTCTTTCTCAACAATTGTAATGTTAGGGGTGTTATGCTCCAATTTTTGGTCAGTCTGCAGCCTGAAGTCCCAAAGTAGTTTTGCCTGTTCATTTTCAATAACTTTTTCTGGCTTGTGATCCCACCAGTTCTTTGCCACTGGCAGATGATACTTTTGGCACAAGTTCCAGTGGATCATTTGTGCTACAGCATTGTGTCTCTGCCTGTAATCAGTTTGTGTGATTTTCTTGCAGCAGCTGAGTATATGGTCGATTGTTTCATCCACTTCTTTGCAGAGTCGGCACTTTGGATCTTCTATGATGATGATGATGATGATGATTAGTTTATTTCTTGAGTGCTATAAATGTACATAGCACTGTACAAACTACAAATATTTTAAAAAGTACAATTAAAGGATACAGATAAAGAAAGGTTAAAATAAAAAAGTTTTTAATTGGGATTTAAAACCTTGCAAGGAGGTTAAAGAACGGATGTGGATAGGAAGACGGTTCTATAAATAAGGAGCAATAAGAGAGAACGAACGAAGACGAGACCAGGCAGTGGGGACCAGGGGTAAAGAGAGATTACAGGAATGGGAGGATCGTAGTGCACAGGAGGGAGTGTGGATGGAAATTAGGGAGGAAAGGTAGGAAGGAGCCAAAGAATGAAGGGCTCTGAAGGTTAGGGTTAGGGTTACGGAATTGAATCCTGTATTCTCAGATAAGAGTCTGTCTCCCTAACCATTAGGTCAAAGTGGTTCACAGTTTGGTGCCAGTAAGATGGCAGAACAGATGCCATGGTTATAACTAGGTACTGTTTTGTCCACGAGACTTTGAGCTGTTCTGTGCAACTGCTCAGTTTGCTAATGCCACCTTGGGGTTAAGCAGAGCTCTGCTAGGCATAGTGTTGAGTTCCTTTTGCATATTCTGACAATTCATAATTTAACCAAACAGCTGTGGTATAATCACATCTGGAATATACGAGTAAATGAATTTATATCTGTGACCAAACACAAAATGATGGTCATGATAGTCAGGACAAGAGGGAAAAAATTGGTTATCATAAACTGCAGGAGTAAAGAAAATGTCAGGTGTAGATACTGGGAAAATTGCTTTTGTTAGAATCATGACACAAAAACGTATAACTCCGATATCTCTTGTATGGTTGCTTGATTATGTATCTATCTCTGGGCAAGTTGATTGGGTGCCCAGTGGGGTGAGTAAATGTTTTGGTTAGTATTGTTTTAGATTAATCGTTTGTAATTCAAAATGCTAATAAAGAAATTAAAAAGAAATCAAGGGAATGTTAATAATTGAATGGTTATTGTCCAGCCTGTGGTCTAAGGAAGTATTTTTTAAGATCTGGGAGAAGCTTTTCCTCGTTCAAGTAGGCTGGGACCATTTTCTTTCTAAGAGCAATTTGCAATCCTCTTAGATTTAACATTGTCCTGGTGAGATTATTCCAGCCATGAAAGACATCCATTAAGGAGACATGTAGTTGAGCAAACACATCAA
The DNA here is from genome assembly GCA_023333525.1 of Aspidoscelis tigris stejnegeri. Classification (NCBI taxonomy): domain Eukaryota; kingdom Metazoa; phylum Chordata; class Lepidosauria; order Squamata; family Teiidae; genus Aspidoscelis; species Aspidoscelis tigris. The sequence continues at coordinate 78,663,462 of JALMGA010000002.1, read as the reverse complement.
AGTGCCTTGTCTATGTCTCTGGATTTTGACTATTTCTGCTCCAGCTGTGCAAGATCTGGTATTTCTGAGTGGCAGGTTGCATCCACACCCCTTCTAGGGACCGGTAATGCAGCCTCCCTAGAGCGCCAGAATAATGTTTTGAGAAGCTCTTTGAGCTGTTTTGCACATCTCTATTTCATTTTGTTCCCCGTGAATCTGTAAGTGAAGTGAATAGTTGCACTTGGTAGCAACTCTGTAGTCATGACAGCTGTCCCAGATGAGCAGTTCCATGGGGACAGAGGTAGAAAAGATGTTTTCATGCTTTTACACTATTTTCCTTGTTGTCCAGCAATCTTCCCAGCCTTTTGAAGGGGAAAATTCATATTATCTTGGCATTAATCAAGAGTGTTAATGTTCTCATCATTCTTCCTAATTTATAAAATTTCACTGTCGGTAGAAGGTGATAAAAGGAGATGAGTATGGGGGCAGTTCCAGCATTACAGAGGGCTAAATGTTAATATATTGGTCTGTTTGGCTTCTCTTTCTGACATTGGTACCATGTCTCCTGCCTGCTCTGCCTCCCAACAGTGTCCTTGTGGAGCATGTGGAGACCAAAAAACATGTCATTTCTAATCTTTTCCCAGCCTACAGACAAGAGGTGGAGCAGGGAAAGCAAGAGAGATTGCAGCATGCACACATGTGACTGCTATGGAACAAGCTGGCTTTTCAGCAGCTGCATTACCTGATTAATTGATCCGGATTTAGTGCTACCTGTGTCATTCTGTAATGCATCTTTTTTCTAATTAGTCATAGTCTGTCTATAGATGTATATCATCAAATGCTATTTGATAGACCATATTCTATAAACTAGAAACAAGAGCATGCATTCTTTATCTGTCTCTTTGATGACCTGCAGTTTTTTCGAGTGAAGGCCTTCAAAGGAGCACTGTTGTTTCTCTTGGTTGGAGAAGTATTTTTACAGAATCTAGTTGACAGATTTATTGCCTGGAAAGCTGCCAAATCTGAGTAGTTGGATCAGTGTGAGAGTTCCCCCCTCCCCCATTAACAATGCCCTAGATTTACAGTGATAGCTTTTCATGTACCCAGGGACAAGTTTAGAAAACACTAAAGGTAGGTGGGTTGACAACTAAGGATGTGTTGTGCACCTCTCTTGTGTTCTTATTATCAGCACTGATTGAACAAAAAGAAGCCGTACATGTTTGATTTACAGCGCAGCTCTGCAGACGTCTGCTTAAGGGTAGTGCATTTCATAGCTTTCAAAGGACTGAAATATTTAAAGCTTGAGTTGAACTGATGATTCCTGACCCTCAGGGCTAGAACATGCATGCAGTACTTGGATTTAGCAGTGAAATGTGAAATGAGCATCTCTGGTCATATGTATTTTTCCGAATGCCCTCGGTTATTTGGATGTTAAACTAGGACAACCCTTTTTGCATACCACCTGCTTTGAATGCCAAAGGGACCGGGTTCAGTCCTCACTATCTCCCTGGAAGAAGGTGGTGATAAACCACTTCCATGTTGTAGCAAAGTTAAGTCCACACATGGGTCCATTGTTATTAGGAAGCGTGTGTGTGTCTGGGGGGTGGCATGGGCCCCTGGGAGGGAGGGTGCCCAGGGGAACTCCACTGGGTGCAGCTACCTTGATTGAGGTGCCTGCACCCTGCGGAGGTCGAAGATACCACCAGCCCAGTCTCGCCCCACCCTCAAAAGGAGTGGAGTAAGACCGGACTGGGTCTGTCCCGGTGTCCCACTGACAATCGGACTGCAGCAGCTGGCAGTGAACCCCTAGGTGCCCACTCACACCCAGGGGTTTGTGCCATTCCCTCCCAACCCACGTGATTGCTTACCTTGTCGGGCCTGGGGTCCGATGTCTGCAGGGCCTGGCAGAACAATCTTTTGCTCTGTGTGCAGGCGTGCAATCCAGTAACATGGCCCCACGCTGTCATGACGTGATGAGCATCAGGTCAGTGTGTGTGTGTGTGGGGGGCGATCTGCAGGAGCATGCGCCTGTGCACAGAGCGGCAGATCACTCTGCCAGGCCATGCAAGGAGGACATCGGACCTGAGGCCCAACAATGTAAGAGGAGTGCGCGGGTATGGGAGGACGAGGGAGCCGAGGATGGGCTGTCCCAGTCTTGCTCCTCCCCTGAATGGTGCTGTTGGCTAGAGGGCCCAAAAGGTGGGGCCCAGAGCTGTTTGGCAGGGAGAGTGCTCTGGAATGGCTGGGGGCAGCCGAGAATGGGTGCAGAGCACTATTTCATGCCCTACCCTCTGGCCATGATTAGACTGCCCTGGGACGTGCTGGGACAGTTCCGGACAGAAGGCTCTAGTGCGAATAGGCCTCACGTTCTTTCTTCATCACTCTATACAGAGGGGAAAGAAGTAATGTTGGGAATGACATCTAGTCTGTAAACACCTCCTGCAGGTGCAGATGCACCTGCCCAGATGTTGCCCAATTGCATACTAGGGGTTGAAGCAGCCAAGTACTCATCAAAATATAGTACAATAGCACATGACTTAGAAACTAATAACTAGATCCTGTAACAAGTATCAGTACCCCAGAGTAGTGGGCGACTGTATTTGAAAGTGAATTTGGATTATAAATCCTTTGAACTAATAGCTTTGACACCTCCGTTAAAAAGTAATTTTTGCCTATATTTAACTAAATTATTCCCTGCAGGTTGCAGGTAATACAGCATGTGTTGTTAAATGAGAAACTTTTGAAAACTCAGTTAAGATAATTTGACTAGCTTGGAAATGTAGTTCAATAACTGCTATTTTATAAGCGGCAGACAATGATCATCTAAATAGAACTTAATGTGTCTGCGTTCCTTTTCTGTTCTGTGTTTGCTGTCTATTGCTAAGGCTGTTCTTGTGTCAAAGAACCTATAAGCATTTAGCCATTGAGTAGTTCCACCTGCTCCTGGAAGGCTCAACCACATACCACACTGCTGCTATGGAAGTCAAATAATACAATATGAAATATAAAAATTAATTGCACTTATTATTAAATGTAAAACTTCAGCTTGAATGAATACAGCAAGATATTTGTCATTACCAGGCTAGAGCCTGAACACTCTTCCCTCCAAGTTAACACCTGCCTGCCTGTGGTCTTTATCTTATCTTTTGACCACAGATTGCAGGCAAAGGAGGCAGAAGAGAATTTACACTTACAAAACTAGTCAGCAACAGGGTGTGGTTATGAGAATTAGATGAAATAAAGAACTTTAATTAATGCAATTTGCTTCTGTATTATCCTGCTTGGGTTAAGTTAGAACTTTAATATCAGAGTAAAAATGTAAATATAATGGTACTCTCTACCATTAATAGGGAATAATCTAACAGCTAAAAAGTTGTTTGCACCTCCCTTTCTCTGTCTTGTAGGATACGCCTACAGGACAGCTAAAACACCTCTTGAATGCCTTATCTTTAAACAGACAAAGACTAGGCGCTAATTATTAGTGAGGTGTAAAACATTTGGTACTTTAGCTTCAAGAAACTCAAGGCTAGCAGAGTGACAGAAGAGAGGCTGTCCAAATTAAGAGCAAGATTGACAGGAGAGAAAAGGTATTTTTCTTTGGGCAAGAATTATAGTATAAATGCTTGCAATATATTGATCGTAAGCAAAACTAATAAGGGATAAAAGTTGTTTTCAACTATCTCTCTCTTGCTCTCCTTTTGCTTATGTCAGAAGTTCCTTATCTCTTGAAACTTATGTTTTCAAGTATAGCAGGGTTAGGCAAACTCGTTAGTCAAGAAAGCCAAATATCAAAAGTGCAACATTTGAAATTTCTTTGGAGAGCCAAACTGAGGTGGGCAGGGCCACTGAGGTCATGGGGCAGGGCCACTGAGGTCATGGGGTGGAGCCACTGAGGTCATGGGGCGGGGCCAGGGCACAGAAAAATAAAGAACAAAATAAATAATTTATGAATGGAACAACTCAGCTCATGAAATGAATAACCTGCTTTTTCTGCATGCATGTCCACACTCACATATTGGCTTATCTAACTACAATAGGATTTGTAGCAGAAAAATTGCTAGTGAAAGAATCACAAATCAGGCCATAGCCCACGTAGTCCAGCATCCTTCCTCACACATTACTCACTGTGATGGCTGCTTAGATCAGTAGTTAAAATTGGCAGCAAGCAATACAAAGCAGAAGGAAACTTAAAGCCCAGGCTGGGTTGATTGCAACCACAGATGCTTGAAAATAAGCTGTTAGGCTTCATTCACACCTGAGTTTTAATCCAGTTTGAGACCACTTTCCAAGTGAGAGAATATATCAGCAAATTGAATAATCATTTTCTGTCCTCTTTACCTAATCCAAAGATGGCTTTTCCAGGCTAGATAATGCAGAAAGAAAACAGCTTGCGACTTTGCTGAGGTATTATCTCACTCTGAATGTGCTCTGAAGCTGGATTAAAACTTAAGTGTGAACACAGTCCCAGATTCACATAGGCGACAAGTAACAAAAATAACTTCTAGAAAGAGCTTCTTAAATATACAGCAAACCACCCACAAGCAGTAACCACATATGTGGCCTTTGGAATTCCAGTTCACATACTACCTCATTCCAGCTCTGGCTGATACTGAAAAAGCTTTGTACACCTGGAGCACAATACAGCAAACTTCTAAACTTTTAAAATGCAAAATGTATTGCTCTTCAGCACAAACAGTTCACACACAGAATGGCACATAAATTCTGCACTCACGTATCAGCCCCAGCAGCCTTCAAAACCAAGAGAAAAGTAATTGCAATACAGTACTCCATATTTATTCAGTCAAGTGTTCTTGCTCATAATGCTGAATGGTTGATTATTTATTACATTTAAACCATATAAATACTGTTATTAAAAAAAAGACCTCAAAACAGTTTGCAGGAAAGATGAAGAACAAAGCTAACTCCCCCAACACACACAACTAGGTAAAAAGAGGGAACTGAAATTAATGAATTGCCATACGTTTAGCTTTGACTGCTAGGAAATAATCCCAACTTTGTCAGATTTATTAGTTAAGAACTAGGGATTTTACATCATCAGCATTTTATGCCACATTTAAGTAGTGAAAATACCATGTGGCCCCTGTGTTCTCATCCCATCTCTCTTCCACCTGAACCATCTTCAAGCTGCCCCAGAGGTGCTTTCTTCCCCCCTTTTTTATTACATGTGATAACAGCCATAGAGGAAAGAGGGAAGGGAGGAAGGAAGGGAAGGGAAGAAGGGAGGAAAGAGAGAAGGAAGGAAGGGAAGGGAAGAAGGAAAAAAAGGCTTTACCAGGCCCTTATTGGCAGGACCGCCTAGCTAAGGGCAGGCTGAAACCTCACACCTCCGCGAATGAACATGCAGCATAGTTTCAGCTTTTGAAGCTATACTGAATTTTTCCAGGAGGGCTGGATGATGACACTGGTTGGTCCACCAGTCCTGCAGTCTCAGCCGTGAGTCGCGACTGGGCTGTGGGTTTCATTGTGCGTGCCCACACGGAAGAGCCACACCCAAGGGCACAAAGAGCCACGTGTGGCTCGTGAGCCGCACTTTGCCGACCCTGAAGTATAGAAAACTGGGGCAGGGCAGAAGTTCTGACCCTGTCTCAACCCAGCTGCTGTGCATTGAGAATAATATTAATTTGAGTGTTTTTATCTGATGATGAAAGAGAGACACACCTATCTGTAATTTTGTATAAAAGATTGTTGGCTGAAATGGGGGGCACGCAGCACCTTTGGGTATGTGTCCCTGCAGGTAAAAATGTAATAAATATTGCTGATTCTTTCCTGGAACAATCCTGTCTCATGCAGCATTATCGGGGACCCTTCTGGGGTCACCTGACACCTTCACTGCCACTGCTACCTCCCACATCCAGGTGTGTCCGGGAGCTCCCTTTTCCTGCCCTGGTCTTTACTAGCTATGTAAGTAAAAAATTGTCCATAGCTTTACCAGGAAGCTAGTTCACTTATAGTCAATGGTGGTTGCACCCTCTTCTGTGAGCAAAACTGTGAGTAGACAGTGTGGCTGTTGTTGTAGCTGGACCACCATGGCAGTGTGGGCACACACCATATGTTGCCTCAGCCATTACCATGGTGATCCAGTCTTCCTGGGATGGGCCATCCACACTTCAAGCGCTGGTTGTCCAATTGGGGACTGAACCAGCCCTGAACCTGATCTTCACCTCAGTGGGATGGTAGTAGTATAGCATTCCACTGAGGAAAGTATGAGCCGGCAAATATATATATAATTCTTGGACTGGCTTAAAGTGGGTGTGGTTACCCCTTCTGGCCAGCTGCCACTTTGTTAGTCCTTTAGAATGTTGACTGCCTCAGTAGATGTTTTGCATTAGCAGAGCACTGAATAGTCTCAGAGGTGATTCTGCAGTGGCCAGTATATCAGATCAGCAAATGTACTAGGAGATGGTGTAGTCTAAGGGAAGCCCTACTGGTCTGGTATGGGAGCCAGTACAGTTTTGCATTTTGTTTAGAGTTAGTTTCGCAAAGGAGGTATATAAGAGCAGCAGCAACAGCTATTCAAAACGCTTGCATCAGACATTGCCTCTGATTGCATCCAAAGTCACTATAGGACAGTTTCCTTTGATGTCAAATCAACTAAAGTATGAGTGGTTTAATTCATGTTTTATGGTTGTGCTTTATGGGTAAATAAACTTAAGTTTCAGTCCTGTCAATCAGTTTTCTTTTTAAGCTCAGAATAAATAGATGAACTAATGTTTAATGTAACTAAAGTGCCGAAATGAAATCTGCTCTAAAAATAACTGTGGAGCCTGTGATAATTGTATTATTTCATGCTTGCATCTTCTTTCAAGAGTTTCTAAACAGCATGGAGTAGAAGTCAATTAGCACATTAAAAGTCGTCCCTTGTCATATTTTTCTTCTTGTACTCTGTTCTCAACCAGCTGTTCCCCTGTACTATAAGCATTCTGGTTTTTATGCTGTCAGCAGCCTCTGGTAAAGTAATTTAGATAGCGTGGGGAGAAGGAGTAAGAGTAGTAAAGAGAGGAAAAGTACATTGATATTGTCTTCTTTTGTTCAAAAAGGCTTCACTGGTTCACAGGCCATCCCACCCTCCCCTTGGTATTACTTGAGATAAAAACTAAATTAGCTATTATTTTGTTATTTTCTCAAGCTGTTATCAGTGCATAAAAAACCAGAAAGTTTCCAGATAACAGTTTTTGTTTGTGTTATTCTAGTCTCTTACGATATTTTCCCCCCAGAGGGCTGCAAATTATTCTTACATTTCATCTTCTGTTTCTGATGTATTATGAGCACCCCAAGATGCTTTAGGAAGATTTGTTAATGCGGCATAGCATTGCACTGCTGGGTGAGTATACAGATGGGAAACATCTTTGCTAGTCTCAGGCAGGGCTTGTGTAGTGCTGCTCTGGCCCTGTGAATCCACCATGAATCCCACATCGGGTGCGCTGGGCAAGTGTGGCATCTACACAGACTCACACTTGTTCAGCCAGTGTCCCACCGTAAGCATTTGTTAGAGTGCTTGAAGGGTGGAAGAGGAGGAGTAAGTACCCATCTGGCAGCCCTGGTGTCACCACTGTATTGAAGTTCATGCGGACCTATATTAAAAATACAGGGAATGGCCCATAGGGGTTTGAAGATCCTGCGTTCATGAAGGCCTTTCTTAATTTACCTTGCCATGATCTTGGTCCAGCAGGTCTGGATTAAGTAGTGCCCTCTACTCAGGATCACAGCAGGGCTTGGACTGGAACTTTCCCATCTGCACAGTGAAGGGTGTTCCAGCCTACCCTTTGCACCAGCCCTGAAGCTTGTATGAGCTTTGGAGCTGGCCTCTGAGGGTTCTGATTGCTTGGAACAAATATTTGCTAGCCTCGGAACCACCAGGACGCTTATTTTGGCAGTGTGCTTTGGTGGGCTACTGAAATGGGTTCCTTGGTAGTCCAGAAAATGAAGCCATGCCTTCTCCACACCACTGTGATCTGGACTTACCCATGGTAATACTCTGGTAGTCCTCCATCAATTGAGATCTGGTGTATGGACAAAAGAAGTCCTGAAGAGGATTACTGGGGACCATAATTTGTAAATTTCTAAGTGCAGCTGCGGGCAGGAACAGGCATGTGATCAGCTCACTGCCACTATAGGAAGGGTGCTTCCAGCATGGACTTTTTATCAGTGTACAGGAAGAAGAACCTTATGCTTGTAGCTCTCCGTGTGCCTCTATAGCTACATAAGGCTGAAGAAACCAGTTTTTTTCTTTTGCTGGCTTAGGTCTTTTAGAAACAAATAGTTATTTGTTTCTTTACTGCCCTTGGCCTTTAGATAATTAAGCATGACTCCTGGGCCCAAAGGAGTCCGCAAGAGTCCGCACTCCCTTTGTTTCCACTGCAGTCTGTTTCATTACTGTCACCACTACCCCAAGCTGCTAGGAACAACATCCATTACTGGAGAACAGCAAGTAAATGTACAGTCTGGCCTATCTCACACTTCCTAGGTTACTTTGCTGACCCCAGAGAGGAGGAGGAGGATGATTCTTGAGCAGCAAAATAGCCTATGCTAGCCTGAAAGCCTAATCTTTAGAACATTTTCCTTGGATGCTTTTTTTTAAATTCCAGTACACTACGAGAAGATGGATCACATGGGAGAAAAGAGTTGTGTGTGGTAAGAGGGGTGTTGGCAATTTTTTCCTGTTTAAATATAAGGCTAGTAAAGTCATTGTGTAAAGAAATTATTTTAAACCTTAGATTGCTTCCCTTGTTTGTATAATAAAACCGAGCAAACTCCCTGAATGAATCAGTGCCTTTCCATCTGCCTTCAACTGATTTGGGTAGAAGCAGTGGTTTCCACTGGTATGGAACTACCGTATTTTCCGGCGTATAAGACGACTGGATGTATAAGACGACCCCCAACTTTTCAGTTGAAATATAGAGTTTGGGATATACTCGCCATATAAGAAGATGACACCCAGCGTATAAGATGACCCCCGACTTTTGAGAAGATTTTCCTGGGTTAAAAAGTAGTCTTATACGCCAGAAAATACAGTAACTGCATCCAGACTTCACTTATTCCTCTATATTTGGATATTCCAGAAGAAAGCATGGATATCCCGGATTGTTCAAATAAGTGATATCTGGATGGAACCAGAGTTACACACTTACTTCATAGTGATTGCTTGGGATGAGGGTATAAAATACATACCCAGATGACTGCAGTTGTGAGGCAGCTTTTCTGGCCACCAAAGTGAAACTGCAGCTAGAGGTCCAGCTGCAAAATCTGAAATTGCACCCCAAGAGTAAGGCTTTCTACACTCTGGCTGGGGTGCCACTTTTGGGTCTTCGGGCAGGAATTGGCCACTGCGAATTACAGGGATTGGCACGTCCTGACCTCTTAGTGATTAAAAGGTTTCCTTTTTCTGTATCTTACAGGGAAATAAAGAGTGCAGTAGAGAAACCAATGTTTTTTCACTCTACCAATCCTTTGCTTGTGGTTGTAATGGACTATTTTTCATTAAATCTGCATTTTTACCATACATATAACCTCTACAGTCATCAACTTCGCAGAGTAAGGATTTGTAACCTACGGTTGTTCTTATATAGTCTCTAATATGTAACTTTCTTTGTTTGATCTTAGAAACATGCAATAGTACAATTTGGCCTCTGAGGGTGCCTTTGACTAACATTGGTGCACCCTAGACTTATACTGGTACATTTCTCACTGATTTGCATGGGTAGACTGGATTTCTATCATTCCCCTAATCCCAGGCTTCTGATAAGATCAGTTTCTTGCATAACATGGTTGTGTATACTGTACAATAATTTGTAGAAATCTATCCAAAAGGTCCCCAGAAGGATGGCTTTATTTAAATAATTTTTCTTTTTAGGCACCAATTGTTAGCACAAAGCTATATTATGACAAAAATATTTGACACCTCTCTCGTGCATGCAGTTTTGTCAGTGGTTTGCCACCCCATTTCCCAGGGAAATGCTGAAGATCATATATCTGGTCCTTTGCTTTCTGGACAGTTGCATAAACCTTTGAAGATTAGCTCCAAAGCTGTCATAAGCTTCAAAGATTTGGCTGTGGTATTTTCCACTGTTTCTTCTGCAAACTTCAGAGATCATCTTCAAAACTTTGACATGGAGGCAGTTCAGCCATGCCCTTGTGTACTGCATGCCACAGGAATGTGGGCCAATTTCAGAGAAGGCTGGGTAGCACTTGTGTCAGAAGTACGCCTCTGGAACAGAGCAGAGAAAGTGCATCTGCATTGCTGGCAGTGTTGGACTGACGCAATGATACTCCAGCCCTCACAGTGCATACAGCACTTGCTGGTATTGAACTGTGACAGAATGAAGCAAACTGGCTAAACTGCTCCAAGAAAGGTAAGTACTGAAATAACAGGGACTGCACCAATCTATTGTGTATAACACTATCTTGTGCTTGATTGAGTGCATGGTAGGGTTATTCAAGGAAAGCCAGGTGGTAAAGTGGGATCAGTCAGTAGTTTTCATCCAGCATAAATTAAAACTACATGTACGTCAACTGTGGGAAGAGACAGTACATAAACTATTTACTAAATTTGATTACTCTAGCTTTTGGTATTTCAGGGCAAGCCAGACTACGATCCCTCTTTCCAGGTGTTGCTTATTCACTGTTCCTGAGAGCTCTTGACTGTTTGCAAGTAATGAAAGGAATAAGGAGAGTTACAGTCCAACAACATCTGGGGGAGCTTAATATGACCAGCCTTATGTCCTTTGCGCGCTTTCCCCTCACTGATCCACTCCATTGTAAGTCATCTCAAGGAGTACATTCCAACCTGGACAGACTGCTGTGAACTAAAACAAGGCCATCTGCATTGGGATGGCTGTTCCTGTCTAGCCTAAGTTGCCGTCCCAACATCTGAAAGGTCTCACAGCTAGGAACAAAAGCTCCTGCTTCAGAGTCTTCAGTGGGATCCATTTTGGTGACGTGCCATGTTGTGCCACCAATATGGTTCCCCTTCCTGTATACCTCCTTGGGCCAGTCGTATCACCAACTAATATGACAGTGGACCTGTTTAAACAGGTCCATCAGTAGTTCAGATCTGGTCTGGAACTAGCAGGGGCAGGGCCTCTCTTAAATACCAGACTACTATGCAAAGAGGCTCATAGTTCCATTATCAATCCAGAATAGCAGTAAGTGCAGAAAGGCCCTTAGCTTAGAAGGAGATATGAAGTTGGCTTGTTAGTAATGTTACAAGTGCAGTTCTCTACAATATCAATAGAACAAGAAGCTAAAATGGCATTTGTCTCTGGGACACTTAATTTTAAGTTAGGGTTGTTCTTTTTTTTCCCCACTGGGATCATTTCTTCACTCTTTAGTATGAACACTTTTGAAATACAGTGTGGCAAATGTGTTACAAAAGTTTCACACTCCATATTAGCACATATTGCAAACACCCACCAACCACTGGCATGACAACTGAACAACACCAAAGTCTTTATAAGTGTGTTAGATCATAATGAAGTTCATCAGGCTGTCTGTGTCTCTTCGACCTTTTGCTTGCTTTCTACTAATAGTGTTGTTGCTTTAGACTCATTTACTGACATACAGCTCAGCTATGAATTGGAATGTTGCCATGAAGTGTGCATTGTGCAGGTAACATTTACTGAGTCATTATTTTGTATTTGTTTTAAAGAAAACAGTTTTAATATCTCTTCTGAAAGAGTGTTTATTAAGTCCCCTCAGGAACAATGGCTAAATTACATTGGAATATGAAGTAGCATAATCCTGCAGAAACTGTATAACTGAAGCATTGCACACCGGGAAAGGCATGCTAAGGAACAAATTATGGCACTAATCCACTTCTTTTAGATGCATGCAATTAACATAATTTGTTTATGATTTTCTTGGCTGCCAAGTCACAGATGGCGGACAGCTTGAATTTTTCCCCCTGAATCATCTTTATTCTGAAATGACATACCTCAAATGTTATAATCTTTGGTTCAGACTCCCTCAAAAAATGTAGAAAACAAGCTCAGAAATTACACTATTTAGAAAATACTACAAATGTAGATCTTTGCACCTATTATTGTTTGTCATATGTTAAGACATGTTAGAGATTTAGAACTTCTTGTTTCCCCCACCCAAAAAAACCTCAACACATTGGAAACATCAGATTCTCATGAAAAATCCTGATTTGCAAATATAAACAAGCTTCATTGTTAAGCTTTTGTCATACAGTCATCCACTGTATAATACAGCTTTATACAACATGCATGGTAGGTGCATATAACTTGTCGTACTGAATGTGATTTCAGAAACTTGCAAGCATGGATTTGGTGTCTGTGACACCATTGACTTTACACTGAGTCTTGGGCTTCCCTCAGAGGCATAATTTATTTAGATATTTTAATTCTGCTTTACACCAGAGTCTCACAGTGGTGAATGAAACAGATAAAACTAATAAAATGAACATTAAATCATCTGCTGGATGATTAAATGCATTTTTGCAAGGCACAGAAAAGTGCAGTACTCAGACTTGCTGCTATCTAGGCAAACCTGTGAAGGGAGCCTTGTAGGGGCCACCACGGAGACAGCCCTGTCTCTAGCTATTGCTCCGGGGATCTCATCAAGTGATGAAATGAGTGCCTTCCCAGAAGATCTCACTGATAGGCAGGTCTATGTAGGACAAGATACTCCTTCAGATATTTGGAACCCAAGCCATTTAGGACTCTAAATGTCAAAATTAAAGCCCTGAGTTAGACCCAGAGTGGAGCAATAGCCTGTGAAAGTCTATGAAGACCAGTACTACAAGAGACAAAGCAGGGAGCTCTAATTGCAGCATTTTGGACCAACTGCAGCTTCTGAATCAAAGCCCCCATAAGAGTACATTGAAGTAGTCTAACCTAGAAGTTGCAAGAGCATTCATCACTGGGACCAAATCATGGATATGGTTTCCCTGGTACCTGAGTTTCTATAGGTGGCAATTACTTGCATAACACCATAACAATTTGTAGCGACTGAACTACAGCATTATATGAGAGATGACTATACTAAGACTAGAAGTATCTTATATAAAATGGTTAAACTATCAAGTTGCCTTTAAAATACAATTACAAATGTTGGTGAGAAGAAGTAGTAGTAGGGGTTTGAGTTGGCTTTTATACCCCACTTTTCTCACCCATTTGAGGGGACTCAAAGCAGCTGACAAAGCTTCTGTTCTTCTCACCACCACAGTCATTGTGTGAGGTAGGTGGGGCTGTGAAAGCTCAGAAGAAAGCTGTGACTAGCCCAAGGTGACCCAGCTGCCTTCATGGAGGAGTGCAGAATGAAACCTGGTGATTCCTAGATAAGAGTCCATCACCCTAACCACAAGACCAGACTGGCTCAAGGAAAAGGGAAGGAGCACAGGGTCTGGGATTTATTTAGAAGAGGTGCTAATAGTAAAAATTGTGTAGCTGAGAAAAAAGAAAATTATATTAATAAAGGGGTCTGTCCCGGGAATCAGTAAAAGTGAGAAAAAAGAATTGGAGAAGGTCACAAAATACTGAGATCTACAGATTGAAATCTAACAGTGGTGGGAAGAAAAGACAACAGTAGTTCATGTAGTTGTTTGTGGTTTAGGTGTGATACCAAAGAAACTCAAGAAGTATAAAATAACAGTTTCACAACTGCCAAGAGCAACACAACTTGGAACCAGACTCATCCTGCAATGATGAACCAAAGGTTTTAAAGAACACTTAATGAACTGTCCACCAACATGTTGGCATAATAATTATTAAAATTTAATTATTGCTTTTGAAAACTCAGAGTAATTTAGAAGTTACAAAAAAGCATAAATATGAAACATCCATAAAATTCCTGATATCTTAAAAATGTATAAAAAATATCATTGTAGGCATTGGATTTGTTTTGTACAGCAGGCGCTACCACAGAGGATGCCTGATTGCAGCTAACTGTGATATGGTATTTGAAACAACCATGCCTCGGCACAAGTGACAGATTGATTGTGAGAGTTTATCAAGATGCTAATGATAAACTTCAGTCCATTGAGGCAGCTTCATGGCTCAAGACAGTTTAAACTGAACAGAATCAGGAGAAATGAATCAAGCCACCTGATTTGACTCTAACCAGTTTGAGTTTGACTCCTTATGGCCCTTTAAATAGGGCTTTTATGTATTTTAATGTATTTTTCCTTCCCCCATTTTTATAGATGAAAAAGTTTTCTGAACTGTTCACAGTTTGACTCCAGCTGTTTTGAGCTTGTTTGACCTGTGAGCTCAAACTGAACTCAGTTGCTCTGGTCTGGTTTGATTGAACTGAACCACTAAATTTAAGTTTGTGCACATCTCTAAAAGGTACCACTTACCTTGCATGTCCCTGATTATAAAATTAGGCTTTTTGAGGCCCATGAGCTTAGAAACTCAGTTCATTGGTCTAGAAGGCATTTAGTTATGTGGAAAACTCAGAAATTAGTGGCTGATTCAAACATAATCAATTATTCCTGCAGTATTTAGTGACCAGTTACCCTCCAATTCCCACCAGTCCAGTCTAACCAGTGGTTGGAGAGGCTGAGGGTTTGAAATTCATAACATCTGTAGAGCAGGATGACAAAGACTATATTAACCAGATCACATACAATGAAAAAAGACTTCAGTACATTTAGTAGTAGTTCTCTTTGGCTACTCTTGAGATGTGTTTTCAAGCGTCTTATGTAACACTCACTAGCACACAAAGGACCTGAGGATTTGCCTTTGACCTGTTTATTTTCATACCTCACTGACGCCGTTAAAGGGAAAAGAATACAGCCTGAAAGCATGGGCTTTTGTTTACGCCGTTCCAGTAGGCTGAGCATTAATTTTCAAATCACAAAGGCTCATGGTTCCTGGTTCCTGGAAACTGTGATGAAAGAGTTGATAACATAAATATATTTGGTGTTATAAAACTTGCCAAGAAACCAAATTACAATATCCTAGGACAGATCAAAACTGACAGCTTAGCAACTTTCTACTAAAAGTGTTAGCAGCTAAAATGTGCAAAGAAATAGAATTTTTTCTCGTGCTCAACCCAAGAATACTATGTCATGGCAATATCTTTATTTTTTTATTTTTTTCTTACATTGCCATGGCAGCTTTGTTTGTTCACACTATATCTGCATACACATGGCAATTTATGTCTTTCCCTGCCGGGTACTTCCTTTGCAGTTCTAAAAATATAGTGGGCTTGCATCTTGTTTACGCTACAGCCACGTGACATCACTGGAAAGTATTACAACTTGGGCCTGCACTGTGTATATATAATATTTCATTAAAGTCTACAGAAATGAGCAAGTGCAGTGCACAGAAGCCTTTAGCACCTGTGCTGCTCCAATAATATGCAAAGCTAGAGTATTTTCAGGGGCATACTCTTCTGTTTCAGGCAAGAAAAGATGTACCTAGTCCTTTCAAGGTTCTGTGGCTGAACATTCGGATGAATGTGTAGGGGCGTAAACTTTGGGAAAGTTCTAGGAAGGAAAACGATAGCAATGATTCTGTGTATTCAGGAGTAGAGATGTGCACAGACTGAAATTCAGTGGTTTGGTTTGATTCAAACCAACTATCCTTGATTCAAACGGGTATTTTTAGCTACAGGTGGTACGTTTCTCATGCAAACCAAGTAAAACTTTGCTTGGTTCATTAGAACACTGCTTAGTCTGGATTAGCTGTGAAACATTTTTTTGAACCACAGTGTGGTTCAGTTCACACGTAAACCACTGGAACCACCCAATTCTCTGTAAACTATGACCAGATCGAACCAGCTCAGCACATCTTTATTCAGGAGACATGTTCTTTCTACAGAGTCCTTGTCTTTTGGATAAGAATATATAAGTGGATGTTGTTGGGGTGTGTTACACGAACTGAGATGATGGCCAGTATTTCTTGCTTGTCAATGTGGCATAGTTAGGAATGAACTGGTCCCTGGCGCAGAAAACAAACTGATACAACCTCATTATAAGGACATAAGAGGAGCCCTGCTGGATCAGGCCAAGCCCATCTAGTCCAGCATCCTGTTGCACACAGTGGCCCACCAATTGTCCATGGGCATCTCAAGCAGAGAGAAGGGCAAATATTTCTCCTGCTCTTGAATCCCAGGAAATGGCCTTAGAAGCATCCTGCTCGACCCCCCCAGCCTAAAAGATGTACCTAGTAGCTATCAATACTCCTGTCAATCCTGAATTTGCCTAACCCTTTCTTAATGCTATTTAGTCTGAGGCCTTTTCACACTACATCCGGAACGGATATATGGATGTAGTGCACGTGGGCTAAGTAACTTCAGGACGCTACACCCATTCACACACAGGCACGCAGGAACCCCGTCAACTCTTCGGCTGATTTTCGGCCAATGCTGGCTGTGTGTGTGTGCCCGTGGCTGTCAGGGAGGGAAGGATGTGTGAATGCTTCCCTCCCTGAACGGCCGGGGATGCTTCAAACGTGCGCGGATGGATGTAGAGCACTTTTAAGTGCTCTACATCTCGAACGCATGGAGAGCAGTTGGAGGTGCGCTGGCGCGGCTTAGCTGTCTCTGCAGTGCGTATGCCGTGTCTCCAACTGCTCTCCACGCATTTGAAAACTCCGTGTGTGAAAAGGCCTCAGGTAGCTATTTCCACCTCTTCTGGTAGCAAATTCCATAGACTGATGACCCTCTGGTTCTAGTGTTGTGTGATAGAGAAAAGAAATTTTCTCTATCCACGTTTTCTGTACCATGCATGATTTTGTATACTTCAATCAGACCGCCTCTTAAATGCCATCTTTCCAGGCTGAAGAGGCCTAGATGTTGCAGTCTGATTTTGTAAGAGGTGTTCCAGCCCTTTAATCAGTGTTCCAGCTCCTTAATCCAGCCCCTTTAATATAGTGCCTACTGTATTAAAGACCAATAACATGCACAGATAGCAATTTTTAAAATATATATATACATCAACTCAGCAAGTCAGTTGTGATTGTTTTATTTGCTGTGCCTAGACTCTTCTTTTCTTTGAGACTTTTTTTTCTAGGCTTTATCCCAGAAAATATATACATGATGGCACCCTAGAGGTAAAGCAGCCGAGTAGAAGACAACTGGGATTAGGGGAGAAGGAAAATTACTTGTTAGAAGTTATTAGCTAAAGCATTAAAACAAAAATTGGAATTTGAGCTTGGAGGCAGTTAAAGAGTTTCTGAAAAACTGGAATGGTTACAAGGTAATTTTACTCTATCTTTTGCCTCCCTGTGCCAATATAGTAATAACAGCTAGGCAGGATTTTGGAGCAGAGATCTGGGTAGCTCATGGCCCCTCTGATAGCTTGGGGCCATGGATTTCTGTTGTGAGATCCATGGCTGAGAAGCACCACTGCCAGAGAATGACCAAGGGAAGTAACCAGTTGCATTATCCTGGGCTTGGACCACCTCATCTGGCCTGTTCCAAACGGCAAGGTGCTACCCTTTAGTGGGCAGGCAGATCTCTGCTGAGTGATGGCGGTTCTTCTTGTTTCTGGGTACCCGAACAAGTTGTGTTGTCCTGCGTGATGTACATGCCCAGTTACTGGCCATGAGTTCAGATATCATCATGGCTTGGCTCTTCTAAACATGATGGTATATTGTCTCAGGCTTTGGGACTGTTCTGGTGCCAAGAACTAGACTCCATTCTGCTTTGCCCTCCATTCCCATGGTCCATAGCAGGGCTCCAAGGAGGGCTGGGCTGGGCAGAGAAACTGAAGGGCAGAAGTGACTTTCAGATGGCAGAGTGAGAAAGGTAGAAACTGAGTGAAATGACTATCCTGTTGGATGCAGCCTAATCTCCCTTTGAACACTTCAAAAGGAGTAGATGGGTACTCTAGTAGTAGTAGTAGTAGTAGTAGTAGTAGTAGTAGGCTTTTATAGCCTGCTTCTCTCATCCTTTAAGGGGACTCAAAGTGGTTGACAAAGCTTCCTGTTCCTCTCCCCATAACAGACACCCTGTGAGATAGGTGGGGCTGTGAGAACTCATAAACAGAGCTGTGACTAGCCCAAGGTCACCCAGATGGCTTCATGAAGGAGTGCAGAATTGACCCAAGAGATCTCCAGATAAGAATCCGACACTCAACCACAAGACCAAACTGGTTCATAGCTTTTGGCTTCTGGCAAGCCTCATTCAGTGGACGGTCCATCTAAATCCTGAGATCTATCCTTCTTTGATTTGATGTGCAGATCATCTCAGTGAATCTCCAAGTAACATTTCTGGGTATTTCCAGGCATGCCACCAGCTCTAGTTAATCATATTGTCACAGCTGTGTCCAAACACTTTCTGATGTCATAAGGACTTTCATCCCTTGACTAGTATATCTCCTGCATACAATTGTACTCTTCATGTTGAAATTGAAACTGCACTTAAGATACGTGGAAATGAAAATTTAGCTGATAAAAGATTCTGACCTAATTAAATATGAGCCCTGCAATTAATATACTCTTTCTTAAGATTGCCTTAAAGCCTTTGTTGCTTTAGTCAAATTGGTTTTTACTTGGAGATATACATTTTTCAGCTCTCTTAGGAATCATTGGAGTCGTTGGATGTGACGTCAAAATTAGGTAGATGAAGCCTCTGCTCTTATATAAGTACAAACCAAACTTTTTAGTGTGCTTTTCTTATATGCTTGTGAATAACTGTGACCAGCTTTCCCCCCTTCTTGGGTATATTGATCACTTGAATTAGTAGGAACCCATTACTCATGATATTACTAGGACCAAAGCTTTATAGAGATCAGCCTGATTCTCAAGGCTTTTTGGCAGTGCCAATGTAACTAAGGGCCTTTCCACACATGCCACTGGAAAATGGATCTTTATAGAACCGTTTTCCCCAAGGATCTGTCCCAAATAGGGTCAGATCCTCGAAGCCCCGCACGTCTGCGGCAAGGCTGGCTTAAGAAAATGGATTGGGGTGGGTGCTGTGTGGACGCACCAGCACTCACCCCAATCTGGCCTCCGAAGGCCCTCACCCCGGCATCACCCATTGGTGAGCTGTCAAAGAGGGAGAGCACATGCTGGGCCCTCCCCCCGGCCTCCCCGATTGACTCCATTGGAGCCAGCATGGGAAAGCTGTTGGCCGGCTTCCCCAAGTTTCCCCTCGCCCGAAAAGGTGCCTGAGGGTGCCTGGCCAATGGAAAGCTGCATTGCACACATTCTGGGCCTCCCGGTGCCAGAAGCAGCCTGGCAGCGCTTGGGCAAGCAGCGGATCATGTGCGCGCGTCTCCAGGCAGGGTGGGGGGTGTAGGCTGTGGCTTTCCCTCGCCCAAGAAGGTGCTATCGTGCCTTCTTAGGCGAGGGGGAACCCGTGGAAGCCGGCTGACAGCCTCCCTATGCTGGCTCCAATGGAACCAATCAGGGAGGCCAGGGGAAGGGCCCAGCTGTCATTGACAACTGGATCTGCACCGGGAATCCAGCTCTTCCCCTGCCATTTGCAGAAGTATCCTGCTTCCGAAACGGTTTCAGGGGAAGGGCCGGATGTAAGACCTAATTTTTTAGGTCTTGCATCAGGGCCAGATTTCTGCAGCAAAACCGATTTAAGAAACCAGTCCTGCACGCCAAAATGCAGACATGGCTTCCTGAAAGGGTCCCTAATTGGGTTCCCGATGTGGAAGCCATGTCTTAATCCCTCTCCAATCTGGCTCTAAATCCGTTTTTAGAGCCAGTGTGGAAAGGGCCTAAGACGAAGCTCTGTAGTATTGCTGCAGTTACCGAAAGGAGAGAGAAAGATCGGAAGGAACTATTCTCAATAGTGTAAGATAAGTGTTCTGGGAGGGTGGCAGAGACCTTCATTAGCTAACGCACTAAGAATGCTTGCAGTCTGTAACCAACTAACCCTTCTTGGTGACGTATGCTGATGAAGATCTCTTTAGAAGTGGGATGGACCAAAGCGTAGCCTTGAACTGGGAAGACATGAAGGCTGTTATGAGATTTCTGCTACCAAAGGCTGAATCTCTTGACCAGAAAAGGTCAAGCATTTAATGTTTGGAAAATATTGAGGGCACTCTTCAAGTAGCAACCTTGCAAATTTCAAGTACATAAGCATTTGTTGAAAACACTGCTGAGGTAGCAGTAGCCCTGGTAGAATTCACATAAATGCCTTTAAGATTTATAGGACAACAGTATACAATACTTAACCCATTTGGCAAAAATCTGGGCAGAAACTTTCTGCCCATGTTTTGCTGAATGGAAGTAGACAAAAAGAGAGTCCATCTTCTGATGTAACATCTCAAGGCTCGCCAACCATGCATTGCTTTTTTTTTTTGTCCTGGGCAGGGTTAGGACAGAAAGATGGCAGACGAATGATCTGCATCAGTTTTACTGCAGAAGGAGAAATCTGTTTGGAGTTCCATTAAATCCAGAGACCTGGTCTGACAAATGGAGTTGGCAGCTTTGAGGGCTGAGGTGATGACGACTAAGAAGGCGACTTTATATGAATGGATTTTAAGGGAAGACTTCCTTAGTGGCTCAAATGGCTCATGAGTGAGGACTTATAATACCAGACAGAGGCCCTTTCTGCACTAGACCATTGATCTGGATTCAAGGGCCTCTGATTTAGATCCAGGGCCTCAACATCTGCCCCCTGTTAGCTCAGATCCATCCACATGGTACAGAGCTAGATCCGCATCCTGAGACCCTCGATCTGGATCTATCTATTGATTATGAGGTCTACAGTTATGAGGCCTACAGTATGGCTTCAGAACTTGAATCTGGATCACAGAGGTGTGCGGATGGCACACCTCCATGTTCAAGAATTAATGGATGCGATTTTCAGTGCAGTGAACCATAGTGTACCACCAAATCATCCCCCCCCCACACACCATGTGGCTAGGAACTGCAGTTCCTAGCTGATGAAGAGTAGGGGTGAAGGCTGCAACGCTCACACTGTACAAGCTTTGCAGCTGTGGGAGGGTTGTTCCAGATTAGTGTCTTCCAAGCAGATGACACTCATCTGGCCCTCGCCTTCCTGTGATCTGGATTGCCTTCCTGTGATGTGGTGAATTCAGAGCTACTGATCTGGATCTTCTGTGTCCTCAGTGCAGAAAGAGCCTGAGGTTGTATGATGAAATCTGATACTGAGGTGGCTTGACCCACCTTTAAAAATATCTTATGAAAGAACTGGCAAGTAGAGAAGTTTGGTCAGTATAACTGACCAAACAGGGCAGCTACTTGTCACTTCAATGTAATAACCCTTAGCCCAGAATGAAGGCTCGCCTGCATAAATTCTATGATAGCATGACTGGGAAGGATTCAGATGATCCTGATCCTGATGCTGGCAACATCTAACACAGAGGTGTCAAACTCAATTCGGCCAAGGGCCGGATTAAAAAAAAAAATACTGTGAGGGCCAGGGGGCGTGGCCAGGGGTGTGGCTGGGACACAGAGGAGGGGCTGGGGGCGTGGCTGGGGCATGGCTAGGGAGGGGCTGGCTGTCCACGGCGGCGCCTGGGCAATGGAGGGTCCCGCCGCGCGTGCGCTCGCCTCGCGTCACCTCCTTCACGCCCAAGGATGGCGGCGGTGGCGGCCACGGGCGGCCGCGGGCCGTATTAAAATGCCCCGCGGGCCGCATCCGCCCCGCAGGCCATATCTTTGACATGCCTATCTAACAGAAACCGTCTAGGTGGCTCCATATAAACGGGGGGGTGGGGGTGTCGAGGGAGAAAGCTCCTTCAGGCTAATGAAATTACCACCACATCCTGAAAAAAACCTAGTTTGAATGCATCAGATTCAAGAGTCAAGGGTGGTCTAGGTGAACCTTTCTTTGAGTTAGGGGATCTGGAACAAGAAGTAATTTCAAGACTAAAGGTCACACATTGACCTCAGGAAACCAGGATCTCCTGGGCCAGACAGGGATATGAAGATGATCTTGGCTCCCCCTCTGCCTATTCTTTTTTACTATTAATATCTATCTATTTACAATAAATATACTACAGTATGCACATTCTTCAGTTCAGAGGCTGGATTGAATAATGACCCCTGAAATTTCTGGATCCAAATAGGAGGGGGAAAGTTTTGCTTTACGATTTCCTGCTGTGGCACAAAGATTCTTCTGGGGAAATCCAGTGGGATTAAAACATCTGAAACCTATTGGGACAAAGGGCCCTTGTTGGTTGAAGTATTCCTTGGCTGTGACATTGTCTGTCATGATCAAGTCTTGACTACCCTGGATGGTAGTCAGAAAGCTCAGCCAGTCTCCAAGCAGTCTGGGAAGAAGAGAGACTTTTCTCCAATGAGCCTCAAGAATAATGGGTAGCTGTTAATTGTCCATATTGCCATATACCTCCTGACTCTACCTATAACGTTCCTTCTCACTGAAACAGTATTTTTCCATGGGCTGGTGAGGAGGGCCTTCCTTGGACTGCACCAGCATGCCAAAGGAAGCTCTTAGTACACTT
Source organism: Aspidoscelis tigris stejnegeri (assembly GCA_023333525.1). NCBI lineage: Eukaryota > Metazoa > Chordata > Lepidosauria > Squamata > Teiidae > Aspidoscelis > Aspidoscelis tigris. Next base: position 78,641,105 of record JALMGA010000002.1, on the reverse strand, counting down.
GCTGGTCTGCTATACTGACCAGTGCAGAATGTCTTTTCAGGAGAGAAAACTAGGAAGCATCCCTCTTTTTATGAAGATGGACAATCTTACAGCAAAATGCTCCTGAGATGTTTCCTGTCATCTTCAGAAGATCTGTGTCAGCATTAACCTGTAGCACTACATCATTTATACCTGTGATGTTAATACATTTAATGGTCCTACTCTTTAAATCCTTTTTTAAAAAACTATGTCAGGGTACTGGGCAAATTGTCAGTCACAGTTAGCCCTCTTTTAAATAGACATATTTAGGGTTAAACTAACAACACATTCATGTCAAGAATATGTTTTACAACGGAGCCTTACTAGGAAGAGGCATTTTCCAGCAACTGTCCGGACTCTACAGTTTTAAATTACTGATATCAAGTTCTGCTGAGAGACACTCAGTTTGACAGAAAGAGGAAAGAAATGGGAACACAGATTTTAGCAAAAGTAATGATAGAGCAAAAGATGCAAAAAAAAAAAGGAAAAAAAAGAATATTGGAGTAGCATGCTTCCAAAATGGTAAAAATAGAGAATTAAAATAAAACAGCTTTAAATATATTTGGAGAAGAAAGTCTCCTTAAAAGCTCCCCCCCAAAAAAAAGAAAGAAAAGAAAGAAACTGAGTCACAGGCAGATAGAAATGCACTACAGAGAGGAACTTTGCTCTATTTGCATTTGTAAGTTTTATATTGATATGAATTTTATATTACATTATTGTTAATTAATAGTATTTTTTTTGTATTTCTGTACAGCCACTGAAGAAACTTTACATATTGAAACATGTTAGACTTTTTACCTAGGACAAAAAATTGTTTCATTTTTTTCCTAGCTATTGTTTTGGATTTCAGTAGCTTATTCTTATAATAGCAATCAGTTCTGTATAGAAACTTGCATGCAGGGCTTAAGTAAGCATGCACCCTCCTGTATATGCTGCCAAAATCTCTAAAAGCCAGATGACAAAGGTATGTAGGCAAGAGAAGCTGTTGTGCTCGTGTCCTGTATGTGGGTTTGCATATACAACTAGTTGGTTGCAATGAGAAAAGGCTGCTGGGATATTTGGGCTGTTGCCCAGCCTAGAAGGATATTTCCTAAGTATTTATATATGTTTATGCAAAAGTAAATTGTATGAAGTACAGGATCTGAAGAGGTATCTGGAATGTGGGCTAATAAGGTTTGGACCGATGGATGTCAGCTGGTAGAGTTTGAGATGGACAAGGACTTGGATGAATGTGGCCAAAAGGTACAATTGTTTAGGCTAGGGAGATTGTTGATCTCAGATTCTCAAGACATTGCCCATATTACCTCTTGGGTCAAACTTTTGAAACAGATGGTAACTGACTGGATTTTTACTTGCTTGGTTGATACCAGCCTACTAGTCTGATTTCTGTCCATTTTTAGGCCTTGTTGTGAAAAACATACATAGCAGTTTTAGTGGCCTGATTCAGAACAAAGGTAGATATTATTTTGTTTGATATGGTGGATTTTAAGGATGTTATCTGCCCTGAGACCTTCAGGTATAGGGCGGGATAGAAATATAAATAATAAATAAATGAGTGTTTTAATGTTCTGGACTTGTGAGGCACCAGCCGGAGTTAAGAGGCCTTTTTGCACAAGAGGTTTTGGAACACGTCTATGACATATTGGGACACAGCATTCACACTTGTGGGGTGGCCGGATCCGTTCCAAGCCGCCCCAAGCGTCCTGAAGTGTCGTTGATGCATTCCATTTTCAGAGAACTAAAAAGTGCTCTCCATGCGTTCCCCCAGCTGCCACAGAGGGAAAGCATTCACACGCTCTCCCTCCATGACAGCTGGGCCCCTCCCCCGGCCTCCCCCAATTGGCTGCCTTGCAGCCAGAGGTGGGGAAGCCAGTCGGGTCCTTTCCCTCGGGTCCTGCCACCTGCATCAGCCTGGATCAGGCCCAAGCAAGTGGCAGGACTCCCACCCAGCACCCCCCACCCCACCCTAGGGTCACGCGTGAACAGCACTTACCTGGGGTTGCCAGCTCAATTCTGGCTGGAATAGGCTAGCAACGTTCTATGCATGTGCGCAGGGCGACACTTCATTGGCCGGGCCCCTGCCTGGCCTCAACTGGCCATCTGCACAGGCGCGGGTGCCCGGCCAATGAGGGGCCACCCTTCGCGCATGCGCAGAACGTCACCAGCATATTCCAGCCAGAATCGAGCCAGCAGCAGCAGGTAAGCGTCATTCACGCGTGCGCGCAACCCTGGGGTGGGTAGGGAGGTGCTGGATGGCTGAAGTCCTGCGACATCTTTGCCTTAGTGCAAAAATGCCTCTGATTAGGTGTAACAGTGTTAACAGTAGTTCACTTCTTGCTGAAATCTTCACCCACATATGGTTTTATTGGACAGTGAGTGTTAAAACTCCATGGATTCTAAAATGAGGGGTTTCGCATGCCATTGCATCTTACACGGTAGAAAATATGGTAATACTTCAGTTCTTATCCTTATAATTGGAGGGGGTGGGGGGGAGAATGCTAAACTGAACAAATTCATTTCTCTTTTTTTCCTTTTGTGCTATATTTACTTGCCGTCAAAGTACATTACAAAGTTTGATCAAAATGCAGAAATGTACAGTTCCTTCAGTTCAATTAATCTCAGGGGAAATGACAAGACCTCTTAACTGTTACAGCTGCCTGACTTCCCACAATCTAGAGCGACTTATCTTTTATACATACACAACACTGCTTGTGCGCGCACACACACAAAGTAATTGTTGTGCAGCACCATTTGCCAGTCATGCTTGAGGGACGTGCCAACCGCTACCTTCACATCACTAAATCCCATTCCTTGTCAGCTAGCTGAGATATTTCATTATCTCTGTGCTCTTGTGCCTACAAGGAGGTGGGCAGGAAGATTCTCCCTTTGATGTTTTCATCTGATGAATATATTAGGCTGTAGCTGGTCATGTGGCAGAATGCAATATTGCTGAGATTGATTAGGAGGCTTCTCGAACAAGGTACACTTCTGGTTTCCATGTACTGAAGGACAGGGTTTTGTTTTGTTTTTAGATCTCAGCTGGTTATGTGTTCACCTGGGAACCCAGGGAGCAATCTCATGATAAATGCTAATGGAGGCATTAATTAAATCCATTACTATTTGTTCCCAGAAAATCACCTGGTGAAAGCTTCTACTACAGCCAAATGAAAAGGACCTGAATGTTCTTGTGCCAGAAACTGCCAGTTGTTGGCAGAGAAAATTTCAGGTGTAGTTGGGCAAACAGTTTAACTCTTCATGCTCACTTGCAGTGGTCACTAGGGTCCTCCTTCCTGGCAGGAAACACATACTGTAAGAGATCCAGGTTAGAAATGACATTTTCTTATGCGAAGATTAATCTACTCAAATTAATCTAAAGGCCATCTAAAAGGTATAGGGGCAGTACTAGAAAAAGACGTTTTTCATCTTTTGTATATTTTTCACTTTTCACCTGACTACTGCATGGCAAACAGTTAATCATCTTGTCTAGTAATAACTGTTCCAATTTGCATTGCACCTTGAGAAAAACCTTTAGTATGGTCCTTTTCAATGGGAAGTGTTGGAAATTGATCCTGGAATTTAATTTTCGCTTACCAAAGTAGAGGAAAGTGTCTTGCCTTGTATTTGCAATGAAGAAAAGGGGTGAAGCAAAGCAGAACATATTATTGATTGCTTTTGTGAGCTAATGGTATTGTTGTAGCTGCTTCCTGTCCCTCACTTTTTCCTTTTGTTTCTATCTACAAAGCAGGGCACTTTCTGGCTATAAAAAATAGGTGCATTTGTTACTTTGGGGTGAAAAAATACAATGTTTCTTAACCTAGTGCTTTCTAAATATTGTTGGACTCTAGTATGGTAGTCAGGTGCCCACTGTTAGGAAGGTCAGCCTGCCTTTTGCTTCATTTTTTAAAAAACTGGGTCCTCTGTCATTCTTTACTTCCTGGCAGATATCATTTTTGTCCACCATTTTGATTTCCCTCTAGCAGAAAGGGAACAAATAATATATTGCTGTCTGCAGAGGGCCTCTGTATCTTAGTTAAAAAATATCCAGACAAATGCTGCATGGCAGCAAAGAAGGTTAGATGCATGAAAATCTACACAAATACTGAATTCTTAAATACCAAGACGTTGATCCCTATAGTTAAGGAAACAGTACCTCAGTAGTCTCTTCTCAATGACCGTTTTAAAAATTTCTGTTTATACAACTGTTGTTTGGTACCATCAAGTCAGATCTGACTCCTGAGACCTATTCGCACAAGGGCTGTTGGAACGCATGAAGAGCATTCGCTCCTCTGGGTGAGCGGTGGGCCCAGGGTGTTTGGGGCTATTCCAAAGTTTTTCAAGAGCGAGCGAGCATTTGCGTGCTCCCTCTCTGACAGGTCCCTAGCCTGTTTCTAATTTCCTGTGATGAGTGGGATGTAAAACCAGTTTGTAAAAAGTCTCTAATTGTATATAGACCATTGCCATTAAGTATCTGCCAAATTTTATCTGGAATTTGTGATGCTGCTTCCATTAAAACAGAGGGTATTGATAATGGGGATGGAGGAGGAGCTAGCTTCTTTTGCCAGGATTTCCATGTAGTGAGAGTAGAGTATGTTAATGGGTTGGGAATCCGAATCATCATATGGTCCAGTTTATGGGATAAGAGTTTTTGTATCAGAAATGGGAGTTCACTTATTTTGATCTGAGCCCACAGTGGAGGGAGAGGTGTAATCATAGTAAGGAACCTGTGGAGCTGGCAAGAATCATAGTACCATTTTATGGATGGGTAACCCCATCCTCCACGCTGCGTAGGTCTCCATAGGATTTGCTGGCCCTCGTACGTTAAGGGGTTGGTAGATGAGGAAAAAGCCCATAGCGCCTTGAGTTTGACATTAAAAGACTCAAATGCTATTACGACATCATGTGGTGGTTTATCCGCAGGGGGCTTCATACGCAAGGTATGATGAGCTCGGGCAATATCTGATTTTTGTATGCCAAGGTCTGGGTACTTCTCCATCCACCAGGCAATTAAAAAGTCCACCATGCCATTTCCCCCCTCCCCCTCCTGAAGGTTTCTTAGTCTCAGATTGCTCCTACGACTTCTGGCCTGAAGGTCAAGCACCTGATCTTTGAGTTTAAACACCATTTCATTTAGTTCTTCCACTCCAGCCTGGGCTTCCATAGCCATATCAAATGCTAATGAAGCTGTTTCTTTCACTTCTGATATAGTATTGTTAATTTGGTCTAGTTTCTGGGTAAGCTGTGAATAATGAGCATTCAACTCCTCTTTAATAGTTGCTTGTACTTGTTTAATTAGTTCAGAGGCTTCAGTAGAGGTCTTACCATGTTGTTTTTGGAGAGGGGAGGCCTCCTCGGGTTCCTGAATAGGCTCTTGATTCAGCTCAGCCGAACGCGTTGCCATCTTGTCTGTTTTGCATTCGTTGCTCGTTCTGCTTTCCGGCTTTTTTTCCTAGCTGAGACTCCCGTTTTAACTTTTCTTCCCCTTGGGTGGTGGTGGTGGTGGAAGCCTTCTCCTGGCTCCCTAGCTCATTTAAAGTTAATGTTTAGCCCTGTTTACGTCTTTATTTGGCCACATTCCCATTACAAGCTTAATACGGTTTCCATAAACCGAAATAATAGAACCAGATGCAAACGTGAATTTGCCTGATCCCATTACTTTCAACTTAATCATGTTCAATCCATATTCTGAGGATCGTATGTGGTGTACATGACTCAAGGGGGGACTAAAGTGGCTGCTTTCTAAAAGCCACTTTTTGGGGCTGCTCTGCCCTCTTCCTCCTGGCATGAACGGGCCACCTATAAGGGACCCCTTCATGGAGCCTGGCTGGGTGGCTGCTGCTTGCCTGGATGGAGGAAAAACGGCACCGGGCAGCCAGCAATTCTTTCCCCTCCTCACCCCACTGCCCAGGGCACACAGCAGCAGCAGCAACTCAACATTCGCCTTAAACATTCACACATCTCCCAGAACCTGCAGCTGCTTTCCTTTCTTTTCCCATTCTAAAGGTCAGAACTTTCAGAATTGCACAAAATTGCAACATTGTTATCAGGTGTGAAATGGGTAGATTGCTACAGTGTAGCGGCTGCTGTAAGGGGTGGATTTTTACTAATCATTATCTTTGGAAGCAAGCTATTGGGGGAGGGAAACCCTAAACATGCATTCTCATCCCACTAAAACTGTACTGTTCCCACAGTAAGAAATGTAAAATGTTTCAAAATGCACCAACCGGAGCGATTTAACATGTGGAAAGTGTGTTAAGCTAACCTGACGTGAGGACTGTGAGGATTGAAACCGTTTTGAAATAGTTTTAAGTTTGTAATGGGAATTAACCCCTTGTTGAATTAAGGCGGGGACGACGACGATGACGGAGCGTCCTGGTTTAGCTGCTACCTCTCTGCACGTGCATGTGCCCTGAAGCTCCTATTCTCATTTTTCCCATCCTGCTGCTATCTCTGCAGCCCCACACCCAGTGCATTTTCTTTTTATTTATTCACAGAAACTCTTACCTGGTACTAGCTAGAAATGAAATGAAACGCCTTCTGAGAACCAGCCATTTCAAGATAAGTGGAGAAGCCATGCTCTTTAGGACATTGTTCTGCTTTTACTTTATTTAGGTGTCATCAGGGAATATTCAAGCATGACAGGTCCTAGATTTATACATAAATGATCTAGAAGTAGGAGTAAGTGGTGAGATAGCAAAGTTTGCTGATGACACTAAATTATTCAGGTTAGTAAAAACTGTAAGATTGTGAAGACTCCAGAGGGACCTTTTGACATTGGGTGAGTGGGCAATGAAGAGCAAATGTGTTTCAATTTTAATACGTTCAGAATTATGTACAATGGGGCAAAGAATCTCAATTGTATCTGTAACTGATGGAGGGCTGAGCTTTCTGTGACATCCCAGGAAAGGGATATTGGGGTTCTGGTGGCCAGCTCAATGAATGTGTCAATCTAGTGTGAAAAAAGGTGAATTCAATGCTAAAGGTTAATTAGAAAGGAAATAGAAAAGTCGGCAAGCATCATTGTTCCTCTTTATGAAGCCATGTTCAGGCCACATTTGGAATATTGTGTACAAATCTGGCCATCATACCTCAGGAAGAATATTTTAGAACTGGGAAGAAAAGGGCAACCAAAATGATCAAAGGGCTGGATCATCTCTGTTACGGAATCAGGCTGGACTAGATTAGCCTTGATCTGAACCAGCAGGGCTTCTGGGTCCTTCTGTATCTGCAGCCGAGAAATGGATTACAGTAAATCCGTTTCTCGGCAATCGGTCCTCCTGAGAATCTGCCCCAAATAGGGACAGATCTGAGGCTCCGTGCGTCCACACACGCATGAGGAAGACAGATTTGGCCGGCCGGATCCACTGGGTGCTGTGCGGAGGCCGCAGCACCCATTCCAAAGGGGATCTGGCCTCCCACGCCTCGACTGCCACCGCCCCCAATGTCGCCGGACTGGAGCATGCAGCTGCTAGTCACCGTGCATTTTTTGCAGCACGTGGTGCACGAGGGAGGGTGGAAGGAGGCAAACCAGCCTGCTTCTGTCCTCCCCAAGATGGCAGCCTCAGGGACATCCATCCCTTTGCCTGTCCATATGCAGAAGTGTCCTGCTTCCACATGTATCAAGGTGAAGGGATGGATTGAAGACCTAATTTTTTAGGACTTCATTTAGAACCGGTTTTCTGTGGTGAGACCTGATTTAGAGATGGATCTTGCACACCCAAATGTGGAAGCGGCCACCTGGAAGGGTCCCTAAAGAGGTCTGCAATGCGGAAGGTAAGTACCCAAGGGTTTAAAATGTGTTCTAAATGGGTCATTAAACCGGTTTCCGCGGCCAGTGCGGAAACACCCTCTCTTACATTCCTAGATACCTCTAGCCTTGAAGCTCAATTTTCTCTGTTATACATATAAAAAAAATCACTGTTCTTTCTTTCATTACATTCTCCATTCTTAAGGTCATCCTATCTCCAAATCCGTGAGTAGCAGTCAGGACCATCTTATTCAGGGCTGGTAGAGATTAGGGCAGCCATTCTGAATGTGGGGTTCAGGGACCCTTACAGGGAATCCACAGTAGGTCAGTATTGGGGGGGGGCAGGCAGTGGGCGGGAGATACAGGGCAGGGAAGCAAGTGGGGGATGTGAGGTGGGGGCAGTGGTCTGTGGCAACAAAAGTTATCTAAAGGATATCTGTGGCGAAGAAAAGGTTATGAACCACTGATTAGAGAGCCACAAAGTTTAGCACTAAGTAGGGGGAGGCTCCATTAAGCAGATTCAAACATCTCGTGACATGCAGTTCTGAGAAGTCAATGCATATAGTACATCTTATGAATCTGAAGAGATGATGATGACTATTGCACTTGAAAAACACAGTAATACCCACTAATGATTCTGAACTTTCAGATCTTCTTAAAAAAATAACAATAAAAAAGAATTTGGGGGGAAAAGGAAATAAGTGTAAAAGAGTGAGACAGTAGAGAGATGGAGATGGGAAAACAAGGCTGATAAAAGAGGAGCCAAGTTAAATCTCTCTTATAGAACCATCACACTGAATTCTACACTGTGAATCCAGTCTTTTGTTACAAAGGTATTCATATGAAAATCTTGCCTGGCTGCAAAAGCTACTGTAGAAAGGGAACAAGTACAAATCTGTTAATAGTATGGCCCTTTCTGCATTTACCCTTTATTAGGAATAAGGGCTTTCGATGTGTTCTTCTGGGCCTCATCAGTTTACATTGTAGTGCATATCTGTGAGGACCTCCCCCCACTGCTGGTACACTAAATCTGCACTGGATAGAGCATGATCTAAATCAGGGGATAGGGCCCGCCGTAGTCTGCACCAGCTTGTAGGTGGAAGGTTCCGGTTCCGGGATATGATCAGGAAAAAGGCCCAGTGCAGAAAGGGCTTGATGTTCACAGTTGGGCCATATGGAGTTGGCCATTCTTCAAGATTATCAAGTATTTTATCAAATCCCTTTTCCAGTCTATGCCAAGTGAAGGATAACCTTGCTGAAACCAGGGCGTAAATGGGAGATTTTATTTTATAAATCTAACTTCAACTGTAAATCTTGTTTTTTTGTGTTTTTTGTGGCTATATGCAAAGAAGAAAACCACCAATCAACCTCCCTCTTCCCCATGAATATAATGGATGTTTTTGTTTTTCATCATACATACTGAATTTATTCTCCACCTTCTTTGGATAGTCATGTGATCCTCACACTGGGTGGAGGGGGAGGTACATTTCTTTTTAAAAACTGGCCAAGCTTTTGTGGATCTTATTAAATATTCCTCCATTGTACCACTGAAGATATTTGTAGCAGCACATGTCTTCATGAAAAGATAAAAATGAATCTGGCTGTGGAATAAATCTGCAGTTAAAGGTAAAAGCGCAGCATACTTACTGCGCAGCGCTGACAGGGTATCCCTCTTGAAATGCAGCTCCGTAGTTTCCCCATCAGAGCTGCGAGAGCTGAATCGGCACACATCATCATGTGAGTTGAACTAGCCAATCAAATTTGAGCTGCCTTTTCTGCTCTCATCTTCTTGTTGTTCTGCCTTCACTGGAGGGAAACTTTGGGTTTTGTTTATATTGCGCAGTAAGTGTCCCTGATCCAGCATTACGGTAAGTGTGCAGTACCGATTGGATAATATGGCACCACATGTGTAACGCCTCGATCAGTACTGCACATTCCGCTGCACAATATAGACGTGTCTGGATGCAGCCACGATTCCATCCACCCCCCTTTCTGTGGCTGTACCTTGTGCAGCAGGAACTTGGGTATAAGTCCTGTTGAACATAGAGTGATATTTCTTCCAAGCAGCATTCTACATTTTATTTCGCTTGCTTTTCTTGTTTCCCAGCATCTGCTCTTGAAGTTCACGGAACTCGTTGATTAATAACTACTCCACAAAATGAGTGTTCAAGTGTGGTGATATATTTTTATAACTATCTTTTCTTCATAATTTGCCCTTTGGTGGTCCACTAGACTGACGTGCCTGTCATTTTTGGGATCATAATATTTTTGCACTTGTGTTGTGGAACTATATGATTTGTAGTTGAAAGAAAATCAGTTTGAAATGCTAAGCTGAAATACAAAAGCCAGGGGAAACAAGAGCGAAACAGCCACCTTTTTGTGGCATAAAAACACCGATATTAGGCATGCAGAATTATCCTGATAAAAATAAATTAGATTTCAAAAGTAGAACCTAATTTATTTTGAAATGATACCACAGCTTCCAGTTTTACTGTTCCCAACTGGTTTGCCCACAGGCTTCAAACAAACCAAATTTAATGCATGAAATTACTTAGAATAGTAAGGCAGAGTAAAACTTTACTACTGGTAACATTGAGAAAGTTACTCAGCATTCTGAAAGGATAACAAGAGGAGGTCATTACCTGGCACTAGGGATGTGCACAATTTTTTTTTTGACCTTTATTTGTAACAAATTGAATGTTAGAAAATCCGTATTCGTATGAATAGTTCACCTGCAAGTGTGGCAGGATTCTATTTGATACGAATGTATTTGTACGAATTCGTACCTGATTCCTATCTGATACATATTCTGTAACAAATCCGCTCTGAAAGTGTCGGATCCTTCTTTAATTTGCTCTCGATCCATGTCCATTTGCACTCTGGATCCATTGCACATGTGACTGTCATGGCCACTTTCCCACCTCTCCATTTAATGAGTATCCAAACTATTCATACAAATGTCCAAAACATTTGTATTCATACAAATGTTAATGTATGAATATCATAACATTCTATTCATGTATGGATGTCCAAATTCCTATGAATTTGTATGAATAATGAATGTTACAAGTATTCGTGCACATTCCTACCTGGCACCTAAAGGTCATGAGATAGGGACTGTGATAAGCCACCGCAAACAACAACAACAACAAAGCATATCTGAGGTGGCCTAGAGAAGGCTCTGAGGTGGGATTGCTCATATACTAGACTGCCCCTCTCCATTCTCTAGAACATTCTATGCTAGAAAAGGTGGATTAGACAAAGCCTGAGAACATGAGGACCACATACTGTCCCTCCGAGGTGCCCCATTTGTTATGTCTAAAAACAGCCTTCGTGTCAGCCAGCACATTTAAACCGTTGTGCGACAGGGTATTACAACTGAGGCTGCAATGACATGCAGCAAAAGAAAAGAAAAAGAAAAACTCTGAGGTGACTTGAGGATTTTTCCAGACGATAAGAGGAAATTGCAGGATTTTGTTTAGGTCCCTCAGTCGCCACTCCTCACTCTTCCCAACTTATCTGAAGCAATCCTGGGGCAAAACCAGACTCTTTGTCTGTTGTTTCCTTGCAGTATTGCTGCTGTCACAAAAGTACCATATGTAGGAAGTGAATGTCTACTTCCTTTTGCTTGAGTACTTCCTACATCCAGATACTTTTGCAAGAGCAGCAATTCTATGAGGAATCAGACAAGATAAGCAATCTAACGGTCTTTCTGCACATGCCATTGAAAAACGGATCCAAACGAGCCGTTCTTCCGAGGATCTGTCCCAAATAGGCCCCACGCATCCGCACACATGCGGGGAGGCTGCAGCAAGGCCAGATCGGGTGGCTGGATTGCCCGGGTGCTGCGCAGAAGCCGCAGCACCCAGGGCCGAAGGCGGCCAGATTCCCACACCACTGACTCCACCCCCAGAGCCGGGGGACGGAAGCAAGCAGCTGCCAGTCACCATGTGTTTCCGGCGGTGACCAGCATCCAGGGAAAGGGCAGAAGGAGGCAGACTGGCCTCCTTCCACCCTTCCAATCGTGGCGGCCGCTGGGAATCCGGCTTTTTCCCTAGCCGTGTGCGGGTCCCCTGTCCCGTCTACTGGCATTGGTGCGCCTGCGCGATCGCCAGCCCAGCAGTGTTGGTGATCAGTGCGGCCCCTGTCAGCTGTGGGGCCGGGGACACTTGGAACGTGAACGGACGGATGTAGAGCACTTTAAAGTGCTCTACATCTGGAACGTGCGGAAGACATCCCGGAATGGGCTGGGACGGAAACCCGGTCGCGGCAATGCAAATGCCGCGTTCTGGGCTGTCTTCTGCGTGTTCCAAAACCCCGTGTGCGAAAAGGCCTCAGGTCTTGGTACTTACAAAAAAAAAAAAGCCTTACCTAATAAAGGAACTGGGTAAAACCATTTGGTTCCAGCCACTTTGCAGCCTAAAAATCCTCAAACAATGACTTATTGTCAGTTTTGCTTCTAAGGAATAGGTTAAGAATCTTTGGGTGCTCTACAAAAGTTCCCTCACAATTAAGAAATTTTCTGTTTGTTTTCCATGGCATGCTGTCGATGATTTTAAAAGCAGATCGTGGGTGATTTTACGGTTCTACTGTTTTAGTGTTTATTGATTTTAGCTTGACATTCTCTGATGATTCTTGAAAACCGCCATTGATAGTGACTTGAGTCATAAATATGACATAGAAAATAAGCAACTCTATTTTTTTAAATAAATAAAACAAATGCAATCAAGTTGCATTTAGGTTATCTTCAGAATACAGGGCACTTATTTCCATCATAGAATATAAAGTAAATGCAAAATGGTGGTATAATATATTTGAAGAGAAGTTTTGTGATCCTTAACCAAAGCAGGCAATAATTATTTTGGACATAATCAATGTTTACCTTTGTGTTCATTTTTTTTCTTTAAAAAGGTAAGATAACACGGATTTCTCATTACATTTAGCCTACAGCATCCAAATGAATAATTTTCATGTAGCTGTGGTATCCCTTTGTTGATAAATCTTACTTAGCCAGCTCAAAATTGTTCTCTGGGAAGAAGCTGAAGATGTTAATACTGCTAATGACCTGCAATCAATTAACACACCAAATTCTCCTGGGTTGCACTAAATGGACAGGCAATATCCAAAGGGACAAGGAAAGAAAATGGAAAATAACAGCTCTGAACCACAGCAGAAATATATGCAGAGAAATTAAAACAATAAGGAGACAATGTAACAATATCTGGACAGAAGGAAGTTGCAACCACAATTATTTGTTTCTCTTTGTAGTTCGTAAGACTTAGGGGCCGTTCCCATTAGAAAGATACAACACTTTACAACAGTTTTCGATTCTCAGCGTCCGACTCACCATTTGTTTCTAGAGTATTTTGTGGAGTATTTGGCAAATAAACAGAATAAATAAACACCTGTTTCTTCAGGTGTTTTCCCAGTTTTGGGTTTTAAAGCATTTCTTCCTTACAGCAGTGGGAACACTAGAGCAGTATTTGGGGAAGAATGCGTCTTTAGATTCCCTCCACCAATAACATCCTGCCCAATGCCTGTCTGCTTCTGGGCACATCATTAAATGGGTGTGGCTACACTCCCGGGAGGGGGAGCCCCTTGTCATTCCCTGTGGTTTGGCTCGAACTCCCGCCCTCAGCCACATCAATAATGTTGCATCAGGAGAAAGCCCAATCAAAGAGAGGGCGTGGGCACCATGGCTCACAGTGGGAGTGGAGGAAACGATGCGCTTTCCCTAATGCAGTTTTGAAGGAAGCTCCGAAATCGGGATTTTCCGCACTTAAGTGGGAACAGCCATATTCGGTTTTTTCCCAGGTTTTTTAAATTCCATTTCTTTTAGTGTTGTAAATAGCATTTTTTAAAAAAATTGAATGGGAATGGGGCCTTCGTGACTTTTTGCACTTAGGTGAAAGGGGAGGTCTGGAACATTCACACAGCATGGAACTGCTGCTGTGCCAGAGAAGCTTTGAGCATGACAGACCATCCTCCGGCTTGGATAGCCGTGAAACAATAAAAACACCCCACAGCTATAGTAGCAGTGTCACTTTGGCACACACCCTTTGCACTGCCTCCATGTGATGGGTACATAATATTGGGACAGCACAACCCCAGCTCTGTACTACATTGCCCACCTGCCACATTAATGGCCAGGGTGTATGGCTGTTGTAGCTGCAAATCTATCACTGCTAATTCAGCAGGGTTCACACATACCTGGTGCTTAGAGAAGTGCTGGGTTAACTCTGAGATGGGACGGGCATTCAAAATGTCAATGCCTGCCATTATCCCTTACCTTTGCTTCCCTGGGACACTATCCCAGCGAGGTAAATTGCAAAAAGGCCCCAGGACTGACAGAAGGATTTTATGAAGCCTAGGATGGTTCTCGTTGCCTTTCAAAGGATTTTCCCAGCCAACCTTCTTTGACTCTGGCTTTTCCTAGGCTGCCTTTAGATGGTGAGAACTGTGCTTAGATCCCACTGTTGGCTCTTGCTAAACCTTCCATACCATAGGGCAAGATCCGGGGGGGGCAAACCTGGGCCCTTACCATTCTGGTGCTTGCTCCCATGATGCTTCTGATGGCAGAGACCCGGAACTCTGCAAACGCCAGCCCTGAAAAGATTGTGCTTGAATTTCCATTTTAAAATACACATACCAACAAAATTTCAGCATACTAGCAAGTATATTTAACTATTTCAGTTAATTCCTTTGAGTTTATCCTGATTTCAGTTCTTCAAAGAACATATTTCATCTATACATATTGATCAATTTTTAGAGATGAATAAACTGTGATATTTATTACACCATGTCTGAAACTTATCTGATAGCTGTATATATTTGCTTAGTGCAATTCTGTCTTGCCTGTCTCAGAGAGTTGTTATAATGCACTATTTATTAAATAATACTTTAAACTTTTGAACATTTAAATGCCTTGTGACAACAACAGACACTGCCAGATAAGCATAAAGAGAATATATATATATATTGAGCTCTTGTGAATATCTACCGTATATATATTCAGCCCTTGTGTAACAAACTACACTGAAATGAGTCTTTTTTTGGTGGGCTAGTAACTTGTTAATGTCACTCTTAAGCTCCTGATTGTTCTGACTTGTTGAGGACGTAGTGACAGTCCTGTTCCCTCCAGTTATTTTGTAGGCCTATTTGTTTATCTGACATTTCAATGAAATTTTCCTGCTTATAACAGTGTGTCCTGTTCAGATACAATGGATTGTTTCTGTGATGCTCTTTTTCATTACTATTGACATTGATGTGACCAAAACTGGAACATATTCTGGAGGCTATAGGCTTTTAAGTAATTTCTAGTTGCTCACAGTTTCCATGGAAACGTATATTGCTATAGTCGCTCTGAGAAAGGCAAAATGGAAGAGACAAAATCCCTACTATTAGTAATGAAGAATGGTTGACAAACAACATTTATAAAAAATACCTGAAAGTAGTTGCCCACTCTCCCTGGCCAGGACTCATAGAAATCTAGGGACATATTTTGTGTGTGTGCTTCTCAGAGAAGCATTTTTCTGCCTTTCATGTAGCCAGGTTTAATCAAGCCAAATTATATTTTAATGGAGAGTGTAAGAGAGAAGATCAAATAGAAGAACCACACATTTCAAAAAGATACTTAGGAATCTCTTTGATGCTGGATTATATCCTCTATAGCAGTGATGGCCAACCTATGACACGCGTGTCACAGG
The DNA here is from genome assembly GCA_023333525.1 of Aspidoscelis tigris stejnegeri. Lineage (NCBI taxonomy): Eukaryota > Metazoa > Chordata > Lepidosauria > Squamata > Teiidae > Aspidoscelis > Aspidoscelis tigris. The sequence continues at coordinate 78,625,637 of JALMGA010000002.1, read as the reverse complement.
TGACACGCCAAGCCTTTATGGGTGACACACATGGTCACCCTGGCACCTGGGCATGTAGTGCTTGCATGTTCTTGAAGTGTACGAAATACCAACTTTCAATTGAAGATTTAGCAAATGAAATTCAGCAACAAATGTCACTAATATAAGGAATTATTTGTTTTTGCTTTTAATAAAATACATATGTCAAAAATATAACTTTTTTACTAGAGCTACAAATATCACAAAATTATGGATATTTCCAGAGGTAACACAGCACCTGAGTTAAGCTAGGTTTTATTGTGAATTTTGACACACCGAGCTCAAAAGCTCACTGCTCTATAGCTTCATCCAAATGGCACTTACATAATCTGCATTATTTGGATAATCTGGCATGGATAATCCAGAATAAAATGTGCCTGGATGTTCTTTATTCCGAATTATCCAAATAATTAACTTCTGCCCAGATGAAGCTTCAGCTTGACTGATAGTGGACGCTATGACATGTAGCAAAACAAGTATCTCAAAATCATTATAGAGATGAATGTAGGACCCTTGTGTTCCTATTTCATCTCTAACCCACCTTCTCTAGGTTGTAGTGTTCATGTAGTTTCTCTATCGCATAACACTAGAACCAGGGGGCACTCTATGAAGCTGATGGGTAGGAGAGTCGCATCCGACAAACGGAAGTATTTCTTCACTCAGAGGGTCATCGGTTTAAGGAATTTGCTGCCAAAAGAGGTGGTGACGACAACCAGTCAAGCTGGCTTTAAGGTAGGGTTGGACAAATTTATGGATGACAGATGTATCAATGGCTACTAGAATGAATGCCTAGGTGCATCTTTCAGGCTGGGGGGTGGGGGTGGGTGGGCACTTCTAAGGCCATTTGCTGGGATTCTAGAGCAGGAATAGGTTTGTCCTTGTCTCTGCTTGAGATGCCCATGAACATTTATTGGGCCACTGTGTGTGACGGGATGCTGGACTAGATGGGCTGTGGCCTGATCTAGAAGGGCTTCTCTTATGTCCTTTGGCTAAATGGGGATATAGCCTTTTCTCACCACATTTCAGACACTTTGATTGTTTTAATAGGGCAGAATAAAAATGCGAATAATGTATAAATCTATATGGCCAACCTTTTCAAATCACTGGCATTTGGTGAGTTGCAAATGAAATTGATATGAAGGTCCAATTCCCTAAACAGAAGATTTCAGCTGATACAATGTTAATTCTGGTCCTGCATCTTTTTGCAAGTGTCAAGGTGCACATTTGTTTCTAAAAGAGAAAATCTTGACTTGTACCAATTTAGATAATTGCCCCTTGTCATCAGTCCTTCATGAAAATTGTAGGGATGGTATCTCTGTCCATGTTGTTTGTCTTTTCAGTTAGGTTGTCAACAGATGCTCTTGTGTAGGTGTAAGGGCGGGAGTGAGGAACAGAAGAAGGCGATGTTTTATGTGACAAAGAAACAGCTTGCTCTAAACTGAAAGGGTCTGATCTTGTTGCAAGCCTTATTTAGGCATTTGTAGTAGTCACACAATGTCAAGGGGGAATTTGGACGTGCCCGAAAATAATGTTCTTCTGAAAGGATTCCTTGTGATTGCGCTTGTGTTTAGGGATCATATCTCTTGCTTCCCTAGTCTGCCAGTGTGGGTGGATTTATCTAGTTAAAATTATTTATGTTCTAGTGACTTTTTCAAAAATACCAGGAGCTAGGGATGTGCACAAATGTTCTAAACATCCTAAATTCGGTCGAATTCAATTGAATGTGGACATTCAAACTTGAATAGAATGTCTACACATTCAAACTTAAATGTTCAAACAAATTTTGAATGTTCGGAAATGTTTGAATGATTCAAAACATTCGAATGTACACATATGTATCTGTATGCATTTGCGTACGAAATGGGTACAGATACGTGTGGCACATACAAAAGCGGTTGATATTCATATCTTCAAATACTAATGATGTCAACATTCATATCTTCAGATTCGAGTCTAACATTCGAATGAATAGATTTGAAGGTATTCGATTTGAATAGGATTTTGTTGCATTTGGATTCTAAACATTCAAACTGAATGGAATGTTTTGACATTCAGTTCGAACTGAATTCGAATGCAAAAGAAACATTTGTGCACATCCCTAACAGTAGCTTGTTAGTGCTGAGGCCACAATAACAAACAGAAGTATGGGTTGGTTAGATGTGAAAAGGTATTGTATATTTGCTTTGCTCCTGCTTGTTAAATAGCAGTTGGTAGCTGTTATTTGGTTGGCTGATGGATGCTCCCCTTTGTTTTTGAACTCTAAGGCCATTTCTGCTCTTAGCCCACTCAAGCTGAAACCACTCGAGCTGAAACAGGGGGGATGCTTGGAACAAGGCAGTAAGCACTTGTATGACCTGTTTGGGGCAGGCCCTGCGCTGCTTCAAAACCTGTGTGAGCTTTAGAGCCTGCTGTGGGGCCTCTGACAGCCAGGAACAAATGTTCCTGGCCTCAGAGCCCCAGGAAGATGCATTTCAGTGGTGCAATTTGGTGCACTGCTGAAATGGGTCCCTTTCTAAATGGGAACAGCTAGGCACCTACCTTTCCGCATGCTTCCATGTTCCATTCCAGATGTCCCTGGACTACAAGTAGACCTATTAAAGCAGATCTACCGTTATCCTGCCCTAGGCAGCCATTTTGGCCACCTAGATTGGGCTATACTACATCCAATGCAGATGGAGCAGCCTAGGAGGAAGTGGGTCTCTTTAATTCACAAGAGAGTGGAAGAGAGAGGCACAGAAGTCAGCTTGAGCTTGCACTAGAGCATTTTATAAGTAAGTGCAGAAATGCCTGATGAGCAATTGGCAGATGGAGCAGAGGATTCTTTAGGTCAGGGCAGGAGGAAGAAAATCTGTTCAACTATACTTTATTTGACCAACAGATAGAATCAGGCTGTTGTTCTGATGGTCTTCTTGGGAGGGAAGGTGATCTAACCTTCAGTAGTCCTTGGGTCCTTGGCTGATTGTAGAGATGCTTATATCTGCAGCCACATGGCAACTCTGAGCTTACAAAATGTGTACTCTGCAGCTGTCATGGCTGTTAAGGAAGGAGGGGTACTAGTACACTTGTACTTTGTTTTTGTCATATGTTTGTTTACACCTCCTATAGAACGCCTAAAAAGATTTACAAAGCAATATTTAATAGTATTAAGTGCAGTCTTTTGGGATTTCTCTTGGTGTGGACAATGAACAGTTCAAGGACAGCATGTATTACTTTAATGCTTTCTGAATGATTGCGCTTATATAAAACTTTACAATAGTGGCTAAACTATACTTCCCTCTCAGAACTTGCTTTAGTCTCATCATTCCTTGCTGTTAGCCACAGTGCTATAGGGCTTATGGGAGCTGTAGTTGTGGGAACATATAGAGATACTACTTATGGCTTTTACACAAGCCTAATTTTGCTACTCATGGCTTAGAACCATCCCTCATACTGCACCAGCAGCTGCTGACAGCAGATGGAACAGCAGTGCTCATGATGGCTAAGCTATGATGGTGGCTAAACTATCAGAAGGACTCACATGTGAAAGACTTCATTTGGACACATCCAGAATTTTCTTCCTGGAAAGCATGCAAAAAATCCAGATTGTCCATTAGCAGAAGGAGGAAATGAAGCAAGACTCAACAAACTCTCTTGCACTTTTGTGCATTTGTAATGTATTCCACATTTTGCTTTTCCTAGATCATGTGATCTAGTGATGTTTTGGTCATAACATCCTTTTATTTTTCTTTTCTAGATTGTATTTTGTACCTATTAAGTAATAGTTGTATAATGACATCATTTTATTTTTGTCTCCCAGCAAGTATAGATGATATTCATTTGGCACTGACCTGTGCAGTCCTTAATAATGTATGTGTAACTCTGATTGTTTATGTCTTCTGCTTTAGTGAATGTTTTGGCAAACTCCAGATGATACTAGACATTCTTCTGTTTGTTCCTTTGAAGAACAGAAACATTTGTAATTTTACTTCCTTGACAAAAGTAAAATGCTCTTTCCTGAATTATACGATTCTTAATTCACCCTAGTTCTAGAACAGCAACAGTAAAAATGTCATGATTGGAGATCTTTTGATTATGATGTGGTTAAATCAGCCAGAGTTACAGTAATAAAAGTTTATTAAAACCACATTTTTTGATCATCAAAAAAATCATTTTTGAACATCTACCACACATCTTTACCGAAGAATCAGGCAAATCAGTCATGGCCCCTTTCTGCACTTGACCTTATTCTGGAATATATATTGGGACAGGGATCTGTTGTCTGCATGCAGATACATACTATGGCAGGCCTCACGTGGGGCCTCTTATGGTCTCCTCTACTATGCTCACAGCTGGCCCCTATTCCAGAATATATTCCAGAATAAGGCCAAGTGCAGAAAGGCCCGTGGCTTCACATGTACTAAAAATAACTCACTCAAAAGTGCCTTAAGAGCTAGTTGCACATGAACATCATGTTCTCAACTTATGTCTGATCCACATTTTTTAACCTAGAATATTCATGAAAGAGTGGAGGGGCAAACTGGCAAGTGAATGATCCCACCTGTGAACAGTCCTTAGACTGCCTCAGAGGTGTTATTATTATTATTATTTAATGATGTGTGAATGTAGTTCACACAACTCTGGCTCAGTTTACTCAATTTATGTGGTGCCAGACCACCAGTTGGACCTTTTGGAAAGGTCTACTGCCATCCCGGACTAGCTGGTCATTTTGGACCTCCTAGTCCAGACTTTGTTGCTTCCAATGTGGGGGGATCATTCTAACGGAGCTTACAAAAGAAAGAGGCCCTGGCAGTACTGTACCGGATCATTGGTAAGTGCGGAAAAACACTGGAAACTTTTAGATATGTGCAGAAATTCTCCCACACATACTAAAAATGTTAGGATGGAGAAACAATCTAAAATCATAAGAAAGGCTGGGCAGCATTGTGAAGCTCTGTAATAGAGAGCAATCTGCCACTAGTTAATAGTATGGTTTAATTTGACTATTTATGGGACAGACGCATGCATTTCATTTCTGGAGCAAAGCTGGAAGAACAATTTGACTGTGAGAACAGAATTTAAATGTAATGATTTCTCTGTGTCATAGAAATTACAATTACAAACTTTTGTCATGGTTTCTTTATACGCAGAGCAGAGTTAGGGATACACATTACCAAAACCAAGTATTATAATTTACATAAAGTAGCTAGTTAAACAGATCTCCATTTTCTTTCCACTCTTCTGTCCTGGTTCCCTGACATTTCCTGATTTATGGATACTGGAAGTAATGTTTTCTTTGCTAGACAAGGAAAATAGGATCCATTCTTTTCTGCAGATGGGGTACAGAGTTAATATTCCAGGAAACCAAACACAACCAATGTCAGAGAACAGGTCCCCAATTGTTGCAAATTGGAAGAAATACAGATTCGGAAGCAAAAACGTACACTTTACAGTTCTTTTGGGTCTGGAATCTTGCAATGTCCATCTTCTCTGTTTTTCCAGCTTAATCCAGCACCCCTGTATACTGCGCCCCAGAGTGATCTACAGAGAAGTAACATCAGTTTTGCACAGAGGCAAACGTTTGCAAAGATACACAAGTTCCATTTGTCCCCAAGTTCCATTTGTTCCTAGATCCCCTGCTGCAAGCTAGGGCAGAAGAAACTTCATGGCACTAGTTGCCCCCTCATAGTCATAATGGCCAATGGGGTGATGCTGCACACTGATTTATAACAAAAAATGAAACTCACCCTCAGAGGGAATGTTCCAGGCCCACTGAGCAATGCTCATGTGGTTGTAGATTGGATGTGGGAAAGGGGAACTTTCCCACAGTAGTCCAGATGCTGCCCCCAATAGCAATCACACAAATGTAATCAAAATGGAGTAGCAAATCAAAACTGGTTGAATGCTGACGTAATCTGATTATGTTTGAAATAGTCCTGAGAAGATACAGAAATGCATTTTTAAATGTGATCTCTTGAGGCAGAAGACAGTCTCTAAGCTCATTAAATGTCATGTTTGACTGCCACTTTGGAATCCTAGCTTTGTTATCTCCTGCTGAGAAGTCTATAGATAACAGGCTGATAATGATTTTTTTTAAAACAACTAATGATTATGAACACTTAGAAGTTCTTAGGCTGAGGGGAAAAATATGGATGAGACACATGTTCTACTTAACAGGGGCACTAAGGGAGGGTATATGTCATATACACTTTGCCAAAAGAGAGAAAGGGAGAAGAAAGGAAAACACAGATTTGGCTAAAATTTTATGTAAGCTTACTTAAGAATGAGCTACATTATTGATTACTTGGGCGATTTCGCGCTTCCCTTCTGGTCCACTGGATAGGAAAGGAGCTCAGTCACCCAATGTTAACTAGCGCTCGCACTTGCAAGCCCTACTCACTTACAGCCTAAGCCCTGCACGATCGGTAACTCACCTGTGACTGAAACCAGGGCCAGTCCTCTTCAGGGTGCAGCCATTTTATTTGTGGTACACTCCACGACTGCATGTGCGTCAGCACTGTCGCTATGACGACGCTGATGCTCTGGGCACACACAGTCGCACCTATGGCCATCTGAGGTGCAAGGGTGCCCCAGAGCACCAGAAGAGATGTCGATGCTCACTGCTGGACATGCCAGGTAAGTAATTAGTTAATGTTAGTAAGCTTAGTGCATGATTAGGGGCCTTCTGAGAAGGCAAGGGGCACCTGGAAGCTGTATCAACCTCCTCTTTCTCAGAAGTTCCCTAATCATGCACTAAGGGCTGTAGTATGAATAGACCCCTGGTTTGCCTGCTCAGTTTGCTATCCAAGTGTAAAGTGGTTGGCTGTTTCCTCTCCTGTACTTCCCTTTTTAGCATTTTTATTTTTTTTTTTACAAAAATCTGAGCTTTGACTGAACAGCTTGTCATGCAGAAGATCGCTTCCAGTAGAGAGCAGTCACCCCAGGCATACTTTCTTGCCCATTTGATATTTAAACACTCCCATAACATTTATTATAGATTCCGTTACCATGAGATGACTTCAGAAATGTTGTGGACAACTTCATAGAAGACAGGCTATTAGCCTTGATGACCATTTGAGTACTTCTGTTGTTGGAGGCAGCAGGGTGAGCTGCAGATTTGTGCCATGCTAGTGGGCTTCCATATGCACCTAGTTGTTTCCAGTAGGAGGAGGCTATGGGACAAAATTTGCTACTGCTTGACCCAGGAGGGCATTTATTATGTTCTTATGGGTGTTTTCTCCTCCACTTATACCAGCCTCTGTGTTCTTCATGCAATCCCTGTGAAGAAGCAGGAAATACATTGCAGTGTAATCAAGTAAAGGGAAGTGGCACTTTCTATTCTCCTTTCCAGTCTTAAGGAAAGAAGTGCACGCTTTTTAAGCAACAACTGAGTGGCTGGAATTAATAGTCAATGCCCAAGACACTGATGCCGATTCTGTCAATTTGGACCCATTTAGCTTATATCAATTCTTCATCAAACAGCCTTTTCTCCTTTTAGAACTTAATGTCCTTAGAAGCTTAAAGAACATTAAACAGGAACATTTTATTTTCTTGCGAGTATGCTAATAATAAAGCTAAATGAACCTTTGCCTGCTCTCGAATCCCAGCAAATGGCTTTAGAAGCACCCCGCTCCCCCCCCGCCTGAAAGATGCACCTAGGCATTCATTCTAGTAGCCATCGATACATCTGTCATCCATAAATTTGTCTAACCCCACCTTAAAGCCATCTAGACTGGTAGTTGTCACCATCTCTTTTGGCAGCACAATTCCATAGGCCAATGACCCTCTGGGTGAAGAAATACTTCCTTTTGTCGGATGCGACTCTCCTACCCATCAGCTTCATAGAGTGCCCCGTGGTTCTAGTGTTGTGTGACAGAGAAAAGAAATTTTCTCTGTCCACCCTTTCTATCCATGCATAATTCTATATACTTCAATCAGGTCCCCTCTTAAATGCCATCTCTCCAGACTGAAGAGGCCTAGATGCTGCAGCCTGATTTCATAAGGGAGGTGTTACCGTATGAGGGTTACCATATTTTTTGCTCCATAAGATACACTTTTTTTGAATAAAAATACACCCACAATGGGGTGTGTCTTATACACCAGTAATCGCCAGACAGTGCTGCTGCTGCTGCTGCTGTTGCCACCACAGGGTTGAAATGAGAGAGCTTTCTAGCAAGCAGTGAAAACCCTGCAGCTGAGGGAAGAAGATAAAAAATGGGGTTTTCTCTTCTCCCCTCCGCTGCATGGTTTTTGCCAGTCGCCAGAAAGCTCTCCCACCCTCACCACATGGTTCAGATCTGTGCCCTCACACCTTTGAAGTTTGTGTGAGCTTCAAAGCAGACCTTGCTGGTCAAGAACAAAGGTCCCTGGACTTGGAGCCTCTGGAAGACCCATTTGGACCAGATGCTTGGGCCTCCTAACTCGTAATAATTATGTCTTATATAGACAGAATGACGTCTCAGTGATGGCTAGTAGGGGTGGTGCCTCTCTTATCCACACCAGTGTGCAAACAAAATAGGCCTAGAAGAGGCCCATGTTCCAAAATAAAGTACAGAAAGGGTGAATCTCCACAGCAAACTTATTTCGCTTTCCCTAAACCGAAATAATAGAACCGAATGCAAACACGAATTTGCCTGTTCCCATTACTTTTAACTTAATCGCGTTGGATCCAGATTCTGAGGATCATACATGGGGTATGTGACTCAAGGTGGGACTCAAGTGGCTACTTTTTTAAAGCCGCTTTTCGGGGCTGCCCTGCCCTCTTCCTCCTGGCATGGACGTGCCACCCATAAGGGACCCCTTCACCGAGACTAACTGGGTAGCTGGATGGCTGCTGCTTGCCTGGATGGAGGAAAAATGGCAGCGGGCAGCCAGCCAGCAATTCTTTCCCCTCCTCTCCCCATTGCTCAGGGCACACAGCAGCAGCGGCAACTAAAGCCCCTTTGCTTTAAACATTCACATTCAGCTGCTTTCCTCCCTTTCCCTTTCTAAAGTCAGAACTCCAAAGAGCTAGAATTGTGCAAAACTGCAACATTGTTATTCCAACCATCAAGGTGTGAAGTGGTTCCATCGCTACAGTGTAGCGATCGCTGTTAAGTGGATTTTTACACTGAAATCACTGTCTTTGGAAGCAAGCTATTGGGAGAGGGAAACCCTAAACATGGATTCTCATCTCTTAAAATGGTACTGTCCACAAAGTAAAAAATGTAAAACATTTCAAGCGCATGATCCGGAGTGAGACCTGTTGAAAATAGGATTGAGATTCACCACGCTTTGGGGTGGTTTAACACGGGAAAAGCGTGTTAAGCCAAACTACCATGTGGACTCCGAGGATTGAAAACGTTTTGAATCGGACATAAGGTTGCCGTGAAGACATGGCCAAAGGCTCTATGAATACAGAGGTGTTAATTCTATGGGGAGTATTCGGTTAGAGGGGTAGCCTATTTTCTTTAGCATTTATTATCTCTCTGTATGTCTCCTTTCGGTCCTCCCAGTGGTTTGCAGCACCTGCTGGGACCTCATATGAGAAGTAAGGCAACAGATGCAAGAGGAGGCTAAAGAAATTAAAGAGTGTGCAGATCGGTGCAGGAAATGCAGTAGATAGAATAACTTGGAAAAACGCTGAAAAAAGTTATACAGAGACTCACTAATTTGCAAATATAAAGGTGGCCAGTACTAAGAGACTGTACTGTTTCAAATTTGTGAATATGTTAAATTTTCAGTTGCATAATCAGTACATTGAGAGGGTTTACTAGTTGAAGTTTCATTGTGCTTTCCTGGGGAAAAAAATGAAAGAAAATAATTTCCTTCGTTTTCTAGTCTGTGCCTTTGTTCTTTGAAAGACTTCTTTGTGACATGGTTCTACGAAAGGAAAAGTTGCTTTCTACAAAGTTTGGAAAAGTTTGAATACAGTCATCTGATAGCTCAAAAATATGTATCAGGCGATCTGTTGCATACAGAAATGTTAAAATAGTCTAAAACCAGGAGTATTTGACATCATTGTTCATGCTGCTGCAAGGAATTTGGCAACATTTTCAAGTCGGATTGGTATGTTTGCCAGTAAAACCTTTACAAAATAACCAGGTATGTTCAGTATTGGGTTGATCCATCTGTTTTTTATGGTCTGAATAGAAATTACATGTTGGCAAGGCATTACCCAGTTTTTCTGGATCCATAAAAGCCTAACAGTTTGGAGTGTTGTTATACCTTCTTGTCAGAAGAGCTGTGGTCAGGGCTTTGAAGCTGGCACAGAAAAAAGTGATGTTGCCGGTTAGAATAGTTAGGTGTGGAGCTAGAGCTGGTTCAGTGCTCCCTGTCTCTCTTTCAAAGATCAAAACACAGTGGTAGGACTGCTTGGGTCACAGTTTTGCCCCTGGCAATATGCTGTGACCGGGCTGCTTTGGCCATTCAAAAACCTAAAGATATGAAATGCTCTAGAGCAAATCCGTGTATGGGATATGTATAAAGAATGGGTTTCCATTAAGGCTATGTTTCCACTCGTCAAAAAAATCTGGGGTTTAACCCGGATTTTTTTTTTTTTTTTACCTCCACCGAGGGCTCTTGCAGCCATCCCGACTGCATTGGGATGCCGTTCCCACCCCCACCCCACCTGGCATTCCTCCATCTTTCTTCATCATCCTGCTGCTTGTATTCCCTGGTGTTCTCCAACAGATGGAGGGAAGGGGCAGGGGAAACACCAGAGACAAAGACAGAGGTGGGGTGGAGATGGTGGGAGAAGAAGAAAACAGGGTGGGGGGGAAGGGGTGAAGATGAAACGGGGCACAGGGGGGAAGGAGCAGGTGACTGACGGCGGGCAATGACGACAGAACAGGGCAGGGGGCGGTGGCGGTGTTCCCATTACTTAAATATTCAGATTTTAACAGGATTCTGCTGTGAGTCCTGTTAAAATTCAAATAGCAATTCCCTGGATTTTTGGACATTAAGTCCGCAGAAATGGGGAATCCCATCCTTGTGTCAGGACGGTGGGCCCTCGAGCCGTATTCAGGCCAAACCAGAGGGCCAGTGGAAATGCAGCCTCAGTGAATTTATAATTGACCAGTGACATGAAACCTGTGGGAATTGAGTGTGCCCTTAACCAGTAAGGCTGTGTTCAGACATAACAAAAGGGGCTTCCCAGAGAGAAAGTGTGTAGTCCTTTTGTTCCTAATCCTTCTCTAATTCACCTTGGGTGCATCCAGACAGGATGTATACTTTGCAGGGGCTTTGGAGAAGCTGACAGATATTTAGAATATTCTGGAGTCTGTCCGAAGGAAGGCCCAATGGTGCACATTTAAAAGGTCCAATTTACCTAGCAGTGGCTTCAGATTTTCCCTTTTCCATGGTGTTTTGGTGAGATCTTGTGAAACCTTGTGAGAGTTTGCTCCCACCAGGAAACAACAGGGCACTCAGGGTGAATCCCCATGGGGCTGCCAATGCCCTGCAGTGGATTTGGGGGAGTCTTAATGTGAATCTTAATTTGCATTAAGGAGTCCCCATGGCAATGGAGGACAGGGCGGGTTCAAGGCAAACCTGCCCGTCCCCATGAAAACCGCAGCAAATCCCTGCATTGGGATGCTGTGGTTTTCTCTCCCCCCCCCCCCCGTGCCAGCGTGCAATTGCCTAGGTAAAGGCTTGCCTGACAGCTTCCCTGCAGTTGTCTGACAGCTTCCCTGCAGTCAGCTGGGAAGCTGTCAGATGGGTATAGGGGCTTAGTCACCCTCCTTCCCTCCCGTCTGTGTCTCCTTGCAGCCTTGAATAAGGCAGAGAAACTGCTTCTAGCTCTTCAGCATGACCAGGACACCCCTAGCCCAAGGAGGCAGCAACCGCATAGTTTTTCCTCCACTCCCAGTGCGGGTTTCTGAAGCCCCACTCCAGCTGATGGAGTCCAGAGTGGCAGTGGCTGTCAAGGCAGAAGCAGCGCCCCCTTCTTCTCAGCCGGTGGGCTGGTTGGATTTGGCAGCAGCAGCCATTCCCCCTGGCAGCGGCTGCCTGCCTCTCTATTGACTTGGTTGGGCTTACTTCAGAGGAGACACACATGCACGCAGGGCCCCTGTACTGTTCAGAAATGGACAGCAGCAAGCAGGGGCTTCTGCTGCTCACACAGTTGCCTTGAGGAGAAACCCTCCTGCGCTCCTGTCCCGCAGAAGCCGTCAGACCCAAGAATCCACCACCCTCTGCAGCTGGTTCGCGCGTTCTCTCACCTGAGACAGAAGTCAGCATTTTTGTTTTGTACTGAGTGGGCAAAACTGACTCTCTTTCCCCTTTTTCACAGCTACTGCATAAAAGCCAAAGGGGTGTGCTTTGAAAAGTTGACTCAAGAGTAGGATTGGCACCTCGAAGTCATTTGTCACTCGCACCTACTTTTTGACAGTGAGATAACACAGTGGTGAGGTGACAGCCGGAGCTCTGACAGTTGCGATCGCAGCATTAGCAGCGGGGACAGTGAAGCCCTGCCCACTAATCCTGCAATCGTAACCCGGGAGTGTCCCCATGCCCCCAGGATAACCCGTTCTTGCCCCGTAATTTAGGGCAAGGACAGTTATAAAGGGGTTTCTTTTAAATTCACTTTCTTGCTTTTTGTCCCTCATGTAGCCTGAATTAGGGCTTTGCATGGGGACTCTCACGAGACGAACTCATGTTCGCCTCACAGTATCCTTACCATGGAGACGAGCACTCAGAGAAGCAATAGGCCTCTCTCAGAGACCGAGGGGCTGACCACATGGTCAGAAGAGTTTTCTGCTGCTTCAGAGCTTTGGAAGAACAGCAGGGATGAGCTATTTTCCCTTCTAAGCTTCTTCACTCCAGAGGAAAGGTAAGATCCACATTTTTTTTATTTATGTTTGGAAGCACCCCTTGTCTCAAGATGTTCAGGAGAGGCGAGAGGGGCAGACTGGTTTGTGAACAGTCAAACCTCAGAGACTTCTCTAAGCTACCACAGAGATGCTTTTTGCTGTGTCATTGATCACAACCTCAGTTTCTGCCATGCTTTTGCTGGATTAATCAATTTTTTTAACTGGAGTTCCATGACTAGTAATAATGGGCGCTGATTCCATGGATCAGGAAAATCCAGTCAACAAATTATTTCCTGTTTTCGTTCAAAGAGGAACAATCAGAAACTGTGTCTATTTATTTATTTATTATTTATTTATTCTCAAATCTTTCCCCATTAGAATGCTTTATAGCAATCTGTGGGATCAGAATCCCAGTCTCATCATGTTATTGTCCCTGTTCAAAAAGATCCAGATGTTAGCAAGTGCTTGCTTACCTCCATTTGATTTTTCCTCACCGTTGCTAATAAGTGCATATTTTGGAACAGCAATAATAATATGAACAACCAACAGATGGGGTAAAGAAATAACGCTAAATCTGACGTTGGTGCTGGACTTCTCATAATACCAATATATCGATATATATTCAGTCAGCTTAAGCCAGGACTATATTGGGAATGCCATGGATACATGTGGCATTCGTAGTATAGTCCTGAAGGAATCCACATTTGGAGGTAGCCTAAATATTTTCTGAAACATATTGGTCAATAGCCCAAGTGTTCCATAGTTTGTTAGCACAGTTTGAAGAACATCAACACATTTAGGCTCTGGTTTCCATGCCAAGGGTCCTGTGAAAGAGGAGGAACTGAGGAAGTGCAGGCCATATTTTTGTGTTTTGTTCCAAGTTAGAACAAAACACAAAACAGAACATCAAATTTTCCTGAATATTTCATCCATAGGGAGAAATGGATAATTCACTGAAGTTTCTTGTTCCTCTGGAGCCCTTTCATGAACTATGTGGACGACTATGATGCTATTGTCTCCAAACTCATAAAGGTCTTGGCCAGTACAGGGACAACTAGTGAATGTTTTAGAATTCCATGTAAGCCAACCCCTCCCCCTGGTTTATTTATTGGCCTGGATCTTTAGAGGTATCACAGCATGATGAATGAGGAATGCCTTCGGAAGGATAAATTAATAGTTGGGCCATGACCTTACAGATAATGGCTGCACCTCCATTACACAGTAAAGGTCCCTTAATCAGGCCCTGAGGGCATCTGGTCTCCATCAGGAATAATGGAAACTGCCTTCATTTAAGGCACTTTTGCTACATAATAGAGATTCAGTCAATCATTGATATTGACTAACAATCCATATGAGACCTGAGTAGTGTGTGTGTGTAAATGTGTGTATAAATTCTATTTATACACATAGTAAAAATTACCTGTACAATGTGCTGAGGGGGTATTTCAAGTCCAGCAAAGGACACCTAAGAGACTTCTGCTGAACTTTATATTAGGAAGTAGGATGAGGAAGGTTTACAGATAAATTGAGTAAATGCTTCTGGCTTTTACAGCCCTTCTCCTTCTGCTTTACTGTTTGTGTTTTATTGCCAGATAAAATGCCATTTGAGATAATTCTTTGCTAATGACTTCAGTCATTCAGTATTATCCATGTGACCTTTTGTTCCCTATGAGTTTAGCTGAGATCAGTATCCAATTTTACACCTGGATGGACTGAGATCACACACAGGCCGAGTCCAATTGAGCAGATATTTGTCCACAGCCATAATCTTTGATGTTTTGGAGCTTAATTTGACCAGGTGATTTGTGCAAGTCAGAATTACTGTGATGCTGAGCACCTAATTATTTAAATTCCAGTAAATAATGTGTCCTGTGATTGTATCATCTCAGCACATTAGATATAAGCAGTGCTTAGCGAAAGACTACCTTTGAAAAGAGCAAGTGTTTCCAAGTGTTCTTGAGGTTATATTATTTCTCAGAACAGGGTTTGGGTACAAAATATGTTGAATTTAATGACAGTCATCCCTCATGTATTGATGGTTCTGTTCTCAAAAACTAGTGCATTATATAAATTCAGTTCAAGAAATTAATATTAACTTTAAAGGGCTTGGGCGTTAAATATCTACTGGTTCATATCCTGTTTTGTGGGTTACCCCATAAGCATCTGGATGGCCACTGGGACAAAAGTAAACAGGCCTAGATGTGCTATTCATTTGATACAGAAGGGACCTTTATAAAGTGTGGCCCTGTGGTGTTTTGTTCATATGTGGCTGTCCCTTTTGTAGTACAAAAATCAAGTCATACAAGTAATTCCTGACAATGGGGAACCAACACCTGAGGGAAATGCCAACTGCACAGTTTTTTCTCAATTTATATTATATTATATTGATATCCTGGATAATGGGACATGGCTCCATAGGGGCTCCGCCCTCCCTATGCAGCTTATCTTCATTCCTCCCACTTTGTTAAATGCTGAAGGGGATGCCACCATCAAGAGAGCTTCCCCAACTGATCTTAGGACATGGGCAGGTCTATCTAGGAAGAGGCATTCCTTTAGCACTCTCCTCACTTATCAGTAGGATGTCTCCAGATGCAAACTGCATGTTGTCCCGTTATTTTGGAAAGGATTTCAGAAAACGTATCTATAACTGGTGAGGGGAAATGCAGCACTGCTAGCCTAGGAAGATAAGAGTACTTGGTGTAAAGGGATTGTAGGTTGTGTGTTTGGCTAGGCTGGTAGGTCCTAAGTTACCCACTGTGTAGCATAAGCATGATGTGCCTAAGTTCTTAAGAACAAGCTCCACAAAACCAGTGAGTTGTACAGTCTGGCAGTTCAAACTTACAAGAACACAAATGCAGCAACATATATTTTGCCCTAAAGTTGTTGATGAAATACAACCCCAGCTGCTCCAGTTCTACTCCAAGAACTCTTCTTCTACCACCAGATTGGATGCCATGAGCACAATAGTATGCCCTCCATAGAAGTCTCCAAGCAGTTGGCCATTTTAGGCATAAGGATGTAAAAACCTAAGAAAATTAATTGTAAACCACCCTGAAAGTGTCAAGTATAGAGTGGTGTAAAAACAAACAAACAAATAAATGTATCATTTTAAAAGGGCACTCTGAACCTGCTGGAGCAGATTGGAGGTCTCTTACGTATGCGTTACTCTTAAAATAAGTCATCACCAAGAAAAATGCAGCTGGCGTGTGAGTGGCCCTTATGCCATTGTGATGGAAGCAATAAGAAGAGAAAGCACAGACGGTTCCTGTGCTGAGATGCCAATTGTGTTGCACCCCTTAGTTGATAAATACGTAGATGTGAACTTTCCCTGAGTCATGGGAAAAGGAAAGCAAGTGGTCCATTCATGTTATTATCACTGTTTTTTGGTGCTCTCCTGCTGCCCTTATGTCATGTATCTTCAACATTCTCTTTTTTACATTAGATTACATCTAAGGGCTTTTTCACATGTTCATCTAAGGCTGCTGCTGTTGTGTACTTTCCTTACACCATTACAGATTATGGCACGAGATACTCCGTAGCATAAAATCAGGGTTGGATGATATTGCCTGATCAACAAGAAAACTAGGGCTGCTTTTGCACTTGGCTTCCCATCTGCTGAAAGGGAAAGTGTGTTAGTGACTAATGTGTGCTAGTGTTTGCACTTGGGGCCACTTATGCACATTAGATCAACCCCCATGCGCCCGGAAACTTGTCCAAACGGGTGTCTGATCACTGACAGGGTGCCATGATCTTGATTGTGAAGCCTGGCATGACTGTGTGTGTGGTGGCGGCATCATTGCAGCGACGATGACATTCTGCACATGTGCAGTCACATCTCGGGGGTCATCTGAGGTATCAGTGCACTTGCACGGCACCTCAGATGACTCCTCGCACCTGAAATTATGTGAATGATTATGTGCTGGACAGGACAGGTACGTTTTAGGTAAAAGTTAGTATGTGTGTGCTTGTAAATGCCTCCTGCAAGTGCAGGTGCACCTGCCCAGATGTTAACCTATCATTGACTATGGGCCCAAGTGTGAAAACACTTCAGGAATCCCAGGAAAGTGTCAACAGGACCTGTTTTTTACCCCCAGGCTTTGGGGACATTCTGGGACCAGGCAAAGGACTGATTCTATTGCACGTGCTACTGGGTTGTGTTTGTGAATGGTATGGTCTTTCAAGGAGTTCACAAAGATCATTGTGTTTTATTACTATACTCTGGCTTATACTCTTTTGTTATGAAAGAAAAGATGGTCAATAAATAAAAAGACAGTGATCACATTGGGTTCATAATGTGCATTCCAGAAATAAAAATGTTTTAATCATAATAAAGGCAATGAAAATAACACTGTCAGGTGTGATTAATGTTCTGCTGGGAAAACTATTCAATGCTGTAAGTATGGACTTTATATTAAAATTTAGTTCTCTGCTGCATTCAGCATTCTAAGAAGCCACTGGCATCTTCATTTGAAATAAAGTTACACGTTTTTTCAGACATTGTAATGTATAGCAGTGATTGGGTCAGGTTCCAGGGGCATATAGTAACCTTAACCACTTCATACATTTATGTTGACAGAAATCTGAGTCATAGGCCTTTTCTGTACTGGGCCTTATTCCCGGTCCTGCTGTTATTTGAATGAACATGTGTATGGAAGGCTCCTATTGCAGAATATATCCCAGAATAAGTCCCAGTGCGGAAAGGGCCACATATTCCTGTCTTCATAGAGAGGGAGCCTTAATATTTGGAATTCCCCACGTACCCTTGCTACCCACAGACACACACACACTTTGGCCATGGTCATGCCTTCACTTTAAACCTTCAATCCATGTTTAGCTCTGACTGCTCTCACCTTTTCTATCCATTTTATTTGTGGGCTGCCCGTCAGGGAAGTCCAAATGGAGGGTGGAAAGTCCACAAAGAAAACAGATAGAAATGAAAAGGTATGAGCAGTCAGATCTGACGATGGTTTAAAGTGAAGGTGTGCCCATGGCCTTTGAGAATTTTTCCAGGTTTTAGATTTGATTCAATATACAGATATTAAACAAACAAACAAACAAAAAAAACAATTCACAAACACGGATTATTATTATTCTTTAATTTGTTTAAAAATACAGTTACTTTATTTGTTTGATAATAACAATAATAGTTGGTCAAAAATATTTTGCCCTCCTGGTCTCCATCTAGTCAACCACTGTGAATCATAACTCAATGCATCTTTTGATTAAAAACTCAGCGAGTGATTATTACTCATGCAACCAGCTGCATGTGAACTTGCAGGAACAAAAAACAGTTTGTGAACAATCCATTAGTCAGAAGAAAATGGTGACCACGCTGCCCCCTCCTCAATCTCAGCAGGCTATCATCCCTCCCCTATGCCTCTTCCAAAATCCTTTCTCTCTGCCAGTTACTTTCAGAGTGTCTTTCTTTCCTTGTACATACCTGGAGATCCCCAAGAGCAATGAATTAGAGTCAAATCTCCTTCATGCATAAGGACCTCTTTGCTGTATCATTAGAAATGGACAATATGATGACAATATGACAATATGTAGTATATGAAGTACTAACGGGAAGAGAAGTGTCATTCTCTGTTTTAAATTCCACTCTTCTTGCTCCACATTCTTACTCATTTTTCTTTCTGAAAGGGATGATACACTTACTGGGTATCTTGCAGTTGTTAATCTTGTTTGTGATTCTGTATTACACACAGAGCCCTTCCTAATGAAATTAACCTTGTAACTTTGCAGCTCGGTCCCATAATAATGGCAGAAGAATCATGATTAAAAATTCCTACTGAAGGGTAATGGTTTTGAAAACTGCATTATGGGAACATGGGAACAAATGCAATATCTCTGTGCTGGCAGAAGGCACTGGATGCATCTTGGAAAATTAGATTCTGAATTTGTCATTTAGTTAAAGGTTGGCTTAGGAACCTGGCAGCAGAATTTGTTTCCCAATGCTACTGGAGACCGGGACAATTCTGCAAATGAGACAAGTTCTTCTAACTTTGTAATTAGTCTAGGAATTCAGAAATGCCAATCTCATTGAGAAGGGAATTATTATGACTGAGGAAAATTATCTCTGGTGAGAACAGAGAACTTCTGCCTTGTAAGTTGGTGTATTAAACCACTGAAATGTCCTGTGATCAGGTATAATAATTGCTTGAAAGTTAGTGTGTCAGCATACTTATCAGCTTCCACCTTTGTTGTTTGCATTATCTGGCTTTTGTTTATTTTATTTTAATCTGGTCACCACACCTTAAAAAGGATGTTGTGGAACTAGAGAAGGTGCAGAAAAGGGCAACCAGAATGATTAAGGGTCTGTAACACCTCCCTTACGAAATCAGGCTGCAGCGTCTAGGCCTCTTCAGTCTGGAGAGACGGCGTTTAAGAGGGGACCTGATTGAAGTATATAAAATTATGCATGGTATAGAAAAGGTGGATAGAGAAAATTTCTTTTCTCTATCGCACAACACTAGAACCACGGGGCACTCTATGAAGCTGATGGGTAGGAGAGTCGGATCCGACAAGGGGAAGTATTTCTTCACCCAGAGGGTCATCAGTTTATGGAATGTGCTGCCGGAAGAGGTGGTGACAGCTACCAGTCTGGATCGCTTCAAGTTAGGGTTAGACAAATATATGGATGACAGATGTATCCATGAATAGGTACATCTTTCAGGCTGGGGGGGGGGGCAGAAGCAGGACACTTCTAATGCCATTTGCTGGGATTCAAGAGCAAAAAAAAAGGTTTGTCCTTGTTTCTGTTTGAGATGCCATGAGCATTTGGTGTGCCACTGTGTGTGACAGGATGCTGGACTAGATGGGCTGTGGCCTGATCCAGCAGGGCCTCTCTTATGTTCTTATGTAAATTTACTGTTTAGGTTTTTTTCCTGCTTTGGTACCTTCCCTGAGGCCATTTCATCAGCAAAGCAGAAAAACAAAACAAACAGAAATGGCTTCAAATCCATGAAAACAAACAAAATCATGAAGACCTAGATGAAAGTAGTACAAAAACAAATAGAAAGTAGTATAAAAGCAATGGAAAGGAAGCCACAGCAGAGCAGGTGGAAGAAAAATATCTCATTGCTCAGACGTCTCTGTAAAAGGATTTGTTTTAAGGGTGCTGGAAGATCCATAATCCAGAGCTCAACTCCTAACAGAGGAGGCCATTTCACAGGCTGCAAAATCAACAGTAATGGAGTTCAGGAGATGACTGCTGTGTTTCCACTTGCGTTTCAAGCTGGCTACAGGCACGACTTATGGTCTCAGCAACACCTACTTGAAGTGACCGTTGCTGAGAATGGGAAATGGCACTTTAGTGATGTAGACCTTGGGTGTTTTTCCACTGTCACTAGAAGTACCCATTAAGTACCCATTAATGGGTACTTAATGGGTACTTTTAGTGACAGTGGAAAATCCCCTTGTCCCTCGCTGTAGCAAACACCCACACACGCCAAAAATGGACTGGGAGGGGTTCAGTAATGCAGCAGGGTTGGCCTATCCCTCAGATGCTTCCCACATTGAAATGGAGACACTCCCACAATGTGCCCACTGAGAAGTTTATTACAAAATGAAATGTCGTCTTCCACAGACTAAAACACAGGCAGGGAAGAACATGTACTGTTAAATCCATGGTAGTCTGAGAGTAGGTGAAAATAGTGCATGCAGAGGAACAAAGATGGTAGGACCTTAGGATACAGTGCATAGATATGTCGGTTGCTAGAGTAATTTGCTATATACAAAATAATTATTTTGGACGCACACGTTGTTGTTGGATTCCATCGAGTCTTAGTCAACTGGACCATGGAAATGGCATGCAGACGGCAAGGCTTCATGGTCCAGTATACCTGGACCTGGACTTCATAGCATTTGGAGGCCCCCTATGCTGGCTCTGAAGCTGGTGGTGAGATTTGGGGCTGAAGCAGGGGCTGCATAGAACAGACCATCCAAGTTTGGGGATATTGCTTATCTTGGAGCAGCGTTCTGCTTTGGTCCGGTCTACTGCAGGCAAGCACAGAAAGAGACAATCTCTGTAGCTAAAAATCTTTCAAAGCTTGCCAAAATCAAGTGATTATGTGTTCAAGATTAACTTTTAGTTTGGCTGTTAAGAATTTTACAAGGTGGGATAATTTATAATTGTTAAACAGAAGGGAAAATGGTCCATATCCTCAGTTTGGCTGAGGGTGCTTTGCACACCAGGGTACTTTATCGTAATGTGTGTTTTTACCTGGGAAGTAACATAGAAACAGTTGCAGTGCATGTCCCGTCCCCCCCAATCTCCTTTTTCTGAATCTGAACCACTCGGTAGGGCTCCTTGAACATTGTGTTTTCAGTTTTGGGAAGAGTGAACAAAAAGTCAAAGTCTGCACTGCAGGGAACCTAATTAGTTCCATGAGCATATGTATGCTGAAGTCATTAAAATGGCATTCTTAACGTTAGCTAAGCAGGAGCTTCCGTAAAGTAATGTGCAGAATAAGAAAAGCTAATCCTGCTAGAGTTAAGAATATGAATTCCTTAAACCTGAAAAAGAATTAAATGTGAGTTGCTGGCTATTGTAGGTGTGCCATTGGAGAGAGAGGCTTTGCCACTTGAACCAAGACTGTCATCAAAGCCTCAATTAGCACACTGCTTCAGCTTTTGCTATTAGAAAGTTTTGGTTGTTTTCTATTGCAGAGTTCAAAACTGAAATGCCTTCTTGCAACCTTCGTTCAAGCTTGTTGCAAAATACATTGGTAAAGAAATGATATACATGTAGCATTTCATCCTTAATTTTGATGCAGAGAGACAATTGTGGGCTTTTCTGCATTTAACCTTAAGCTGGTCCAGGAAGGGATCCAGAGACGTTCCTTCCCTGTGGTGGACCAACTTAAGAGGAGGCCCCACCCTCCTACTAGTCTAGACCTCCTAAACCAGAGGCCTATTCGCACTTAGGCCTCTAGGGGTGCTTCTGCACAGGGGCAAATAAATCCGGATCTACCACACCCGGATTTAGTAAAACCGGGTTCCAGAGGAAGATCTGGATTTATGGGGTAGATCCGCATCTAATAGATGCGGATCTGCCCCCTCCACGTGGCGGGCAGATGGAATAAATCCGGATTGGAAGTGGGTGCTGTGCGGACACACAGCACCCGCCTCCCATCCGTGCTCCGGGGCCCTCCCCTGGCCACTCAGGAGGCGTGCAGGACGCAGGCGCACTGCATCCTGGGTTCCTCCTCGCAGAATCGGGGAGACGCCGAACAGGTGAGGAGGGGATTCTGAGCACTCCCCCCTGGGTGGGCTAGGGTGGGCTTTAGGGAAGCTCACCCTGGCTCCATAAGCAGCCCCCCAGCTCCGAGGAGCCAAGCATGGTGGGCCGGGGGAGGGCCCTGGCTAGGCACACTTGCGCTGCGCGGACGCATCCTAAATGGATGCGTTTTCACAGCACAAGCCCCATCAAGCACACATCAAATGTGGTGTGCAAGTAACACCCATTTAGCACACTTTAGTCAAGGATAGGTGCGGATGCACCTAACCGGAAGTGTGCTAAATGGACCAGCAAATGTGGACATGCCACTGCCAAAGTGTCCTTAATCCATGTTGCTGTGCGGACACACCTCACCAGATGTGTCCGAAACAGCAACGTGTGTGCGGAGGCGCGTTTGCAGATGTGTGCTTAATGGGTGTTAAAGGGCGTGTGCGGAGGCACCCCTCCATTGAAGTCTGTGCTGATCTTTGGAGTGAACTTTGACTTCAAAGTGATTTCGGAGTCACTTCAGAGTCATTTCAGAGTCACTTCGAAGTTCACTCTGAAGATCAGCACAGACTTCACAGACGCTCCAGAGCTATTTTGCACAGACTTCAAAGTGACTTCGAAATGACTTCGGAGCTTAGGTTTTGGGGCTCCCCCCCATGGGTGCCCCCTCCCCCTAGCCTCCTCTAGACGCCATTGCCACACAAGCATGGAAAGAGACTCCCTTTAATCTGGATTTCCTGCCTGAAGACCCCATTGTAGACCCCTTTAATGGGGTCTACATAAAATCCGGATTAAAGGCCAGAAAGTACCCATTTGATCCAGATTTCCCCAGCGGCAGTCAAAACAATCGGGTCCCAAATGGGTTCCATGGTGGAAATGGGATCATCCGGCTCACACTCAAATGGGTCCTTAATGGGTGCAAAAATGGGTACTTTCTGACAGTGGAAAAACACCCTATGTGTATGTTCCATTGTGTTACGGAGTTTACTCTAAAGTAAACATATATAGGTATCCCGCTTCATTGTAGCTATGCCAACAGACTCCATTCTAAATACGTGAGAGGAAAAGATCTATTTATTTTGTTGCTGGCTACAGATTATTAAAAATGTATCAAGCCAAGGGCACATTGTGAGGGCTTGAATTTGGCACTCTGGCACACCATGAAAAATGCATAAGCTTTTATTTTTGTCCTTCATCAAGTGAGAAGTGAGCTAAAAATAACATCTGTGGGGAAATGAGTAGAGAAAAAAAAAGAAGAAATCCACTCAACCCATTCCTCATGTCCTCCTTGTTCTGTCTGTGGGATGGCTGATGGCCTACATTTTATTGGAGCCAAGACATGTTCTGTTGCCAACTTTTGTGAAAGCATAGAGGCTGTTCCTTAAAATTAATTTTTAATTTCATGGGTAAATTTCTCATGTAGCATGTCCAATTTGGTGGATTCTCAAACTATTTGAAGAGATTACCACAAATGCTTTTAGGCATCAGATGATTATTGTTATTTATAGAAATACAACAATATAACACAGCACTAAACATGTTGGCTTCTATATTTCATAACTCATCAGGATGTTCTGAGGATGCTAAGATGACATTATGAACCAAGGATTAATGTTTATTAGTATTACTGTTACTATTACTATTACTATAACTTTCAATGCAATGCAATGGGATTATTTTCTAAGTAGACATTTTTACTGCTTAGGTGTGCATTCGGATTTAGTCAGATCAAATATCAAAACATTCTATTCGATTCAAATGTTTAAAATCCGAATGCAATAAAAACTGATTTGAATCCAATACATTTGAATCTGTTCGTTCGAATGTTGGATACGAATTTGAAGATACGAATGTTGACATTTGTATGTGTTATACGTATCTGTACGCATTTCATAAGCATCCCGTTTTATCTCATATGCGTCTCGTTTTTGTTCCATATTATAAGCGCAAATGCATACAGTATGTATGTAATACATGTTAAAAAAGAGGAAGAGCCTTTTTACACAGTTTAACCAGCACAACCTTGGAGCTACAATGTCCATCTTCAGACCTCATCTATATTTCTGTTAGCCTGCAGTCTCACCTTTCAGCTTTTAGCAAGTTGTAGGTGGGTGCCATCTGGACCTGCATGCCCTCTAACATCTGAAAATTAGAAGATGTAGAGAGGGAGAAACCAGCATTCACGCCCACCGCTCAGCCATACTTGAAGAAAAATGGTAGGCTCTATTATGCTGTTTGCCCTAAAGCTGCTGAATCAGAGCTCTGGTTTTCCATTAAAAAAATCCTCTTTTAGTGAAAGGAAACATTGTTTCCCTTGTGCACAGCAAAGGAAACATGGAAGATACATTGTCTTTCTACTTGCAGAGATGGGAGAGAAAGTAAATAGAGGATGCATTGTTCTCTTTGCAGGAGTTGGAGAGAAAGGAAGAGGAAAATAAATAATGACTTCTACTGTGTCTTCTCTTTTGTTATGATTCCCCACTGCAACAGTGACTTTCTCACACTCCTGAGTACAATGTCCACAGTGAAATCTGCCATTGCACAGGCGAAAATGAGGGAGCCCAAAGAATGGTTCCCTCCTAAAACAGACCACTTGGGCATTCTCATTTTTCAAAATAAAATGAGCTAATGCTCGATGAGCCAGACTGGATAAACCAGATTTATCTGATAAAGTTAATCCAATAAACTTTATCAGTACAGTAGAAGCTGAAGACGGCCTCTAAACTGATTATCCTGTCAGAACACAACCTGAGAGGACTTCTCCAGAGTCTTCCTGTGCACACAGTAACATTAGCACACTACCAGAGTGTACCTTTCAGGAATGTATAGCTCCATACTGATGCTTCTCCAAATCTGGAATGCTGTGAATTGAATTGTGGAGCCCAACTCTGAGGACCCCCTTCAGAAGACTTGGAAGGGTTGGTGACAGAAGACCTCCTGATTTCTTGGTGTTTAATCAGTTAGTGAGGTCCACCCCTTTTTCACTGTTCCATTTGCCTCAGTTTGTTAGACTTCCTTCCCGAGAAAATGAGCACAATCTGTTACCTAACCCAGCTTCTCTGCAGTGAAGAAAGATGAAAAGATTTCATCCCGCTACTCTGAAATTTAATTTCCCCTTTATCACACACCTTTGGCTCCCTTATCATCTAGAGAATAATGACCTTCTAAGCTGGCTTCCTGCTTCTAATATATTTATATAAATACACACACATACGGAAAGTGTGTGTTGTGTATCTGCAATTATAGTTTTGGTAGCGTGATCCTCAAATTTTCTTCTTTTATTTTTCCATCTGCATTTCTTTTACAAAATTTGGACTCCTTTTTATTTAGTAGGATAAGCCTTCTGTATTTTCTGAAGGATGTTTTCTTGTCACTAATAATTTTCCTGACACTGCTAATGAAATATGGCAGCCTCCTTTTTGCCTTGGTGCTTCATTTCTTAATCTTTGGAATGGATTCTAATGGAGCAATACTGTGCTTTCAATAAAAATGTAAGTTTTCTGGAAATAATGTATTAGTATCTAAGCATCTTATCTCTCTGTAGTAACTTGTACAAATGTTTGTCTCTGTTAATGTGTGGGTATGAACTCTTCCATTATTTCAGGGAAATTATCTTTGGAAGAATTATTGATTTTTTTCTGTTATTTTTTAAAACTGATTTTGATGTACAATATATATTGATTAATCATGGTACCAGGCAGTATTGTGGTAACCATTACCCATTTGCCACAGTCACTGATTATAGGTGTTTACTTATTTAATGGTCTAGGACAGCTCAGGTGGTTCACTCCCAACTGGAGTGGTACAACTTGGATGCTGGGTTCCTGGACAGCTCCTACACTTCTGTGTGCTATCCTGAAGCTTATGAGAGCTTTGGAGCTTGCTCCTTTGGCTCCAACAATCAGGAACTTGATCTTGAGGCCCCAGGGTGACCCATTTGGTGTGCTGCTGAAATAGGTACCAATGCTAAACAGGCCCTGGGAGGTGTGTGCCCGTCTGCATGCCACATTAGGTCAGTTTACTCACAAGTATGCCAGTGCAGTATACCGTTTTGGGCTGTCTAAACTGGGCTATGCTGGATGGAGCAATCTTGTGGGGGTGGGGCCTCTCTATTCTACATGAGAGTGCTGAAAAGTTAGGCCAGGGAGGGATCAAGGCAAAAAGGACTCTGTGTCTTATTTTTCATTTCTACTGGGATCCAAAAAAGCTAACACTTGCTTAGCTCTAGCAAGATTAGTTTAACACATTTTTTAGACTCTGAAAAATTATCATAATTTGATAGGTTTGTAGCAATGTTTCTTGGATAGGTTTAATGATACTATTGTAATTGGTTATTCCACTCTTTTGCTCTGCTGTCTTGTAAAGGATATTTATTTAAACTGCAGTTAAGTTGAAATACATGACTGAGAACTGCATCTGGTAATTTATTTGGTGCTGTGGCCTGTTCCATAAATTAGTCATAGGCTGCATCCCCATACAAGCTGTTTGGCACTGTTTGAGTGCCGATTGGGCTCAAATGGGACTGGGTGCAGGACCAAGATCGAATCTCGGGCATCCCCATGCCATCTGCCCTAATGTGGGCTGGGGGCGGATTCAGCTGTCCCCAAGCAAACTGTGCCAGGATCGTAATTTTGCTCACTTTCCCAGGCAAGCCACTTGCTTGCCTCAGAAGGAGAGTAAAAGCAAGGGAGTAAGGGGGTGCAGAGGCTTGAATTTTCTCTCTTTTCTAGGGAGGCAACCTTATTGCCCTCCTGGAAAAGTGAGAAATCTCAAGCCTCTGCAACCCCCTCTTCCCATCTTGGCTGATAGGAAAGATGCTTCACTTCACTTTGGGAGTAATTTTTACTCTTGAAGTTAAGTGAAGCATCTTTCTTGTCAGCTGAGATGGAAAGAGGGGGCTCAGAGGCTTGAGATTTCTCACTTTTCCAGGGGGGCAACCTTATATATCTCGGCTGACAGGACAGACGCTTGGCTTTAAAATTAAAACCTCTTTCCTGTCAGCCGAGATCGTGAAGTCCGGCACTGTCCCCATGCGCGGTCTTGGCTCACTTGGCAATGCATGCCATGACCCCGAACCATGCCGAGGCTTGTTTTTTCAGGTACCAAATTTGGTCCTGGTCTGGCACAGCTTGGGGTGAGTTGATCTGCTTTCCGAGGACCAAATCTAAAATGCATGGGGATGCCCCTTGTCAAGACCGCATTTGGTACTGTACCAAATGTGCATGGGGACACACCCTGTAGAGTTGCTTATCAGGAAACTGTATAGAAAATTTTGAGGACTTTTTAAAGGCTGAATTATTCACTAGTAATGTAGTGGCTAATGCCACTGCACTTAGAATAGGTCATGGGTTCACATCCATATACTGTGGTGCACTGACCATTTTAATGGTGATGTAGTACCGTATTTTCCGGCGTATAAGACGACTGGGTGTATAAGACGACTCCCAACTTTCCAGTTAAAATATAGAGTTCGGGATTTACTCGCCGTATAAGAAGACAACACCTGGCGTATAAGACGACCCCCAACTTTTGAGAAGATTTTCCTGGGTTAAAAAGTAGTCTTATACGCCAGAAAATACAGTATTTTGTTTATAAATTGTTGTTTAAGAAACAAAAACATTGTATATTGTTTTATTTATTTTTAAGGGAGATTATTACTAAAGAAACAAAACTTTTTTCTCTCTTCCTATTTCTAGGGCCAATTATATTTTTTAAATATATATATATTAAAAAAATACTGTTGCTGATGATACCATCCTTTAATATACAGTATGTATGCATTTGTACCATACAGATAGGAATCTAATAATAATAATAATAATAATAATAATTTTATTTGATCAGTCTTATGACCATTTCAAAATTCAGTAAAAAGAAAATAAAAACACACAATAAAAAAAACCATTATAAAACAGAATGAATCTAATTATAATAGGGGTTGAAACACAGCATTTAGTATTTTTTGTTGTGTAACTGGTTAGTTTCAATGAAACTCAGTTGAAGACACACATAATGAGTAACTCTGACTATATTTAAGGAATATTGCCCTTGAAGTTGGAAGTTAAATTAAGCTGAGATGGCAGATGTGCTTCTGCTTTGAAAAGTATTAAGAACTGGGACAGATTTCAGATCACAACTGATGGAATTTGTAAGAACAAATACAGCAAAGAGACTTTTTTTAAAAAAATGCTGCAGCAAATTGCAGCCAACAATAAAAGACTCTTTTGGATAGAAGGACATTGTATATAGTACTTTTAGAAGGAATAAAGTCTCAACTAGTAACTGAGTAATCTTCAACAATATGTTTTTGCTTTAGAAGCTTTGTGGGAGAGGGAGATTAGACATCCAGTCTGAACGCAGTTCTAAGAAATTTAAGTTTCTGAGGTATAATACAGAATAATCTGTAGTGACCATTCTCTTGTAATATCAAGGACAATTGAAACAATATAGTTCCTTCCCTCAAAGCAATTACAAACCCTTAATTCCTTTCTTTTATCTAAAAAGTGTATAGTATTTTTATTAGATAGGTTTGAAATAGTATATTTCCTGAATTGAAGAAGACTTGGCTTTTCTACCCCATTTTTCTTGCCATTTAAGAAGACTCAAAGCAGCTGACAAAATTTCCTGTACTCCTCCCCACAACAAACACACTGTAAGTAGATGGGGCTGTGAGAGCTCAGAAGGAGAACTGTGACTAACCCAAGGTCACCCAGATGGCTTCATGGAGGAGTGAGGAATCAAACTCCGTGGCTGCGTGATGTGAGTCTGGCACTATATTCTTGGGAGCTCAGACAATTTACGACCCTCCCTTGCTACTAATTGTGTACTCTTTTCCTTAGTTGGATTCTCCAGTTGGACAGGGATAAGCTTCTCTTGACTGACTGGAGATGGAAGAGAGAGAGAGAGCCTGATATATCCTATGACGCCACCTGGTGAAAGGAGAATTCTTTTTCTCATTCGACCCAGCAGCTTTCAGAAGATAGAACCTACTACACAGGCACCTTGGACATCATATAACCAGTAGCCAACCTGCTGACTGAAGGATCCTTACCATAGTCTATACCAGATTATGAAAGCTGTCCTTTCTAAGGCAGGTGAGGCCAGGAATTCATATGCAAACTAATTCTTTACTGCAGCAACTACTCTGAGAAACAGCAGGAGTCAGACAGCCCAAGGTCAGCAGCCAACAAAAGAACAACACAATGGAGGTAACACAATTCAGAGTCAGAAATCAAAGCCAGAATCAAGAAGCCAGAAAGTACAACTCAAGAACAATGCATAGCCAGGGTCAGAAGCCAGTCTAGAGGCCAGGAATCGGGAGACAAGGAAGATGTGCAGGAGGTTGCAGACGTTTAAGTAAAAATAGCTTGCCTGGAAAGCTGCACCTGCTTTTATCCCTCAGAATCAGAGCTCAGCCAGACAGTGGGACAAGGTTTGATTACTTGATTTCTTCTTTGCAGTCTTTCTGATTTATGAAATACTGCTTTCATAAAAGGAGGGGCTTTTGCCAGTGTCATCTTGTCCAGTCTCTGAATGTGTATCTGGGAGGACAGTCTTTATGATGTCTCTGTTTGCCTGGCCTTGAGTTTCAGGCTTGTCCAGTCTCTATGTCAATTATAGCTGTTTCAGACGCTGCTTCCAAATGGACAGAATCATCTTCCTCATTCAAAATAGCTTGTGGAGGGGACTGCATGATGGGGGGGAGGCAAAGGAGGAATATGTAGGCAGTTGCAGCATGGGAACAGATGCTGCCAGCCAGTGACCAATCAGGGCAGTTGACCTATCAGTGGTGAGCACTTGTTGTCAGGTTGACATTGCCATTCTTTGAGGCAAAGAAAGACTAACCTGTGGAAACATATTGGAATGTCTATTTTTTGTTGTTGTTATGGCTACAGAAGGGGTGAATTTTCTCAAAGGGGTGATTGAAAAAAACCCTGTCTGACAACACTCTAGGACTAGTATAGTACTGGTCTTAACTCTAAGCAAGGTATAATATTTCACTTCTGTCTGCCAACTGCTTATTTCTAGTGGATTTTATAACAATAAGTAAGTTTGTGAATCACCCAGGAATTATTCTCTTGTACAGTCCAGGTGGAACACATAAGCTTCCCTGAAGGCTGTGGCTATCCACATTATTAAATATGCATAGTCATGACTACAAAGGCTTAACTGTTCTGTGGGCTCAGCTTTCCAAAGAACATTTGTGGGTCCAAGGTTAGATAGTGTCTCTAAAAGATGCTAGCATTTTCAGACATGTTTAAGAAGGCCATGGCCCTCGGTTAAATGGGGATACACTTTTCTCACTTGCAGATGCTATTGTTTTAATACACACTGCTATTGTTTTAATGATGTTTGATTTTAGATGTTGTTACCTGCCTGGAGACCTGACTGACTGACTGACTGGCTGACTGACTGACTGACTGACTGACTGACTGATTGATTGATTATACTCTCATCAAATTTTACAGTCTGGTCATCTCCTCCAAAAGCACTTCAACTACAAACATAAATTTGTTATTAAAATAGATTTTAAAAAAAATGCAAAACCACATTTTTATTTATTTATATTTATATCCCGCCCCATAGCTGAGGGTCTCTGGGCGGCTGGGTACATTCATATACCCAAGTAAATCTTAGACCATAATTATGCAGCACATTGTTGCTAAAGTGGCATGGTCTCTCAAGTGACCCTAATTGGTGTTCTTCTAGCACTGAATGCATTTTTCCATGTCTATTAAGCTGAAATAAATCTAGCAGTGACAGTCAAGTGTGGGTGTAGCTTACTGCTTTTGTCATGTGCTGGTGTTCATTGGGCTTTGTGAAACAGCATTGGGAGCATGAACTGCATGGGCCCTATATTCTTCTCCTTTTTTTCTCCACACTTAGTTGTGGGCTTAAATGGTTTACTTCAACCACTCACATCAGTTAGTTACCTCCCATGGTAACCTATCTCAGTTTTTAATTGCTTCAGTGGTGCCTGATATATTCTTACACAGCTATGCAGGTCTCTGCATTTTCCCTTGTCTATATAAAACAGCCTGCATGAGGACACTCAAGTGCAAATTCAGAAGGGGAAAAGATGTTTCTTTGGAGGAAAACATGTTGCCCACATTCCTGCCTAGGACTACCACCTGACTGCAAGAGACAATGTGAAGATCCTATGATGCTTCTTGTCACCTACCCACCAGATGTGAAGGGCCATTTCAGGCTTAATGTTGTGCCTGGTGATGTTCTTTCATGATTGTGCCATTTGGGGCTAGCCAAGCACCCATCTCATTCCTTCCAGTAACCCAAATGATGGAATCACAAAAGGAGCTTGCCAGATGTCAAGAACTGCCATTGCGGCCACTTGGCATCACTGCCTTATTTCCTTTAGAAGTGCTATTATGGGTTTTTGAGCAAGTAACCTGGGATTATATTGGGAATGCCATGGGTATGTTTGGCATAGCAGGTTTTAACCTATGTCCAGAGGTTCCCTAGGTAAAAGATTAGTTTAGTTAAACTTTGTGAGTCTGGCTGCATATGGATATGTCAACTGTACTTACCTGTTTGTACAATTGAAATTTAATGAGATACCCTACCACCACACTTGGGCACTGTATGAAGCTGATGGACAGAAGAGTGAAGACAGACAAGAGGAGGGGTTTTTGTGTTTTTTTCACCCAGAGGGTCATTGTTCTATGGAATTTACTTCCAGAAGAAGTAGT
This sequence comes from Aspidoscelis tigris stejnegeri, assembly GCA_023333525.1. Taxonomy (NCBI): domain Eukaryota; kingdom Metazoa; phylum Chordata; class Lepidosauria; order Squamata; family Teiidae; genus Aspidoscelis; species Aspidoscelis tigris. The sequence continues at coordinate 78,593,916 of JALMGA010000002.1, read as the reverse complement.
GACAGCAACCAGTCTGAATGGCTTTAGAAAAGATTAGTTCAATTCATGGAGGACAACTGTATCGATGACTACTAGAATGAATGCCTGGGTACTGCCTCCAGGTTGGAATGATGGACAGGATGGCCCTTGTTCATTTTCAGGGAACTGAGAGCAAGTGAAGATTTTGCCTTTGTCTTTTGCTTGAGATGCCCAAGCAAAAGAGACTGTGGTCTGATCCAGCAGGGTTCCTCATATGTACTTACGCTGTTAATTTTAAAGGGAAAAGCTGTTTTCGTGTGAATCCCTAAATGGGATATTACTGTTATCTTAGAGCTTCACATCTATAAACTCCATGGCACTCCAAGTCAGTGGTACCTCTGGCTGGCTTTTGGGAGGAACCCTGGTCTCCAAGTAAAAACATTTTATTTCCTAAGTAATAAGGAATTTAATTTCCTCTCAGATGGTTAATTGATCATGCAGCCCTAAAAGATACAAATTGTAGTTTGAAGAAAACTTTGAACAGTGACTTTGCTAGTTTTTATCTGATTCTGATAATATTTTTGTTTTTGTTTTTTTATGTCCATTTCACATGTTGCAAAATGTCAGTCAACCTAATTAGCTGTTTGGCCTTTGGATGCACCCATGTCTGCAAAGCTGAGCTGTCTTACAAGCAAGTCAACCAAAAAGAAAAGTAAGAGGAGAAAGATGGGATAATTTTGTGCTCCAGCCCAATATTTCCCAGAAATAAAAGCATTTGTAGCAGTGAGCTGAAATGTACAGGTGTTGTTCCTTGTTGCCCAGTCAAATTAGACATGATTGTGGGATTAAGATGAAAGATTAATCAGCATTTCAAGACATCAGGAATGTGAAATTTATCCTAAAAGGTGCATTGAGAATGCAAGTTCACCGTAAGCCCTGTGAGCCAAAACACAGTATTTTTAATGGACAGTGGCTCAATATCATAATGGCAAATCTCCCATTTCTCCATCTATTTTTATAATACTTAAAAATCGATGGATAGTGTTGGAGAGAAATTATAATGCTGTTACTATTTTTAACGTTCATCATAATTGGTTATCAGCTTCTGTTGGATCTCAAGCTTCATCCAGACAGCACAGGAAAAGAGATTACCCAGGTAGCTCTTAAAGTACCTGCCGCAGAGTAGAGAATAGAAACCAAATCACAGGTAGAACACAGGCAACAAGCAGAGAAATTCCCACAGTGTTTCCATTTAGCTCTCCAGTAGAGATTTCATCCTTGCCACTTTTACTACTGCTCATTTATTTGTACCATTTCTGTTTGCATCTGAAGTTTCTTGTCATTAGTCAGACACTTGAACAGGACAGGTGAATAGACAATGAAAGCAGAAAGGTAACCAGATAATGGTAGGAGGGGAGAAACAGATCTAGGCATTTGTTTATTTTTTAAATTGTCATTAGGAGCAAAGAACAGTTTTACAAATTATTAACATTGTAAAAACATATTAAAATACAATAACTGAAATAGTTACATGAAGAGTCATAACAGATAAATAGGGTCATTAGTGATATATATTTATATTTATATTTATATAAAAATATTTTGTACAGAATACCTGCTAGGTATTGTAATATGCTAAAGCTGAGGAAACTTAATCAGAAATCCAATGGATTGATTAGGAAGTGCATGTTTTCTTCCTATGGTTCATATTGGATTCATACTTCTAAGAAAGGATAACTTTATATTTTTGTTTTTGGTTAGTTATTGTTTCCGATACTGCCAGGTTGAGTAATTTTGCATACCAGTTTTGAAGAGTTAAAGTTTGACAGACTTTCCAATTTTGACCTGTCACTTTTTTTAGCTCCCAGTTACATAAAATGTAATAGAAATTTGATGTTCTTGGAACTGAAGCGTATATCTGGGAGGATACTGTCATGCCCCGTCATGCCAGTCCAGTTTCCTCGGAGGAGAGTGCGGTTTCAATGGCACAACAGTCTGGGCAGCAACCAGGGCACAGCAGCGTGGACGTTGAGAGCCAGGGGCCAGTTTGGGGGGAGCACACAGACAGTGCTGGGGATGAGAGCTCAGACAGTCAGCCCCGAGAGCGCCCCTCTCCTCTGCTCCTTCGGGAGCAGAAACAGGTGAAGGTGCAGATCGCAGCGTCTGGCCCAGCTGCGCCAGCAAGGGCATGGTGCTGCCTCCCCTACTTAACTGAGCAGGACATGCTGGGCTGGCGTTGCAGACAAAATACTTGTGCAACTCCCATCCTTTAGTAGTAGTTGTTGTAAGATGAGATAAAATATTTTTGAAGGAGCTAGTTTCTTTAACTATTGTGGCAAGTATTGTCAGACAGGTAAGTGCCATATTTTGGAACCAGAAGGAACTGTTTGGGTTTAAGATATTATCTATCTGTATTTCTTTAAGGTCTTGAGAGTCTGATTTGAATAAATCTTTGATGGAATAAGACCATGTTTTTGAAACTTATTCCAGATAGATTCAGGTATGGTATATCTTAATTCTGTATCTTGCTGGCATTTCTTTTGACAAAGAAAGAGAGTTTTTCTTGATTTCTGCTTTTTGTCTTTTAAGGAAGTGGATATTGGTTTTTGAAGACATCCAGTGGTATGTGAGTGTAATGGATTGTATTTGTCACAGTCTGGAAAATCCATTTCCATCTGTGACCACCATTTTCTCTCTTCATGTAGTATAAGGATAGTAAACAGAAGGTGTAATAATATGTGACTAAGTGGGGGAACCCCCATCCACCTAGGTGGATGATGTCTATATATTAGTTTCCGTGATTTTTTTTTTCTTTTAAAGATATTTCTGTAATAATTCCCTATTCCACTTTTGGAGAATCTGAATGGGTATCACTCAGATCAGGGATAGATAGAAAAAAATAGTTTTGGGATAATTTTCATTTTTATTGCGGCAATTTTACTGAACAATGATAAATGTTTTGATTCCCAAATTTTTATTTCCTTTTAAATTTTGCACCATAATTTTCCGTAGTTTTGTTTAAAAAATTTTGATAATATATATATATATATATATATATATATAGATATCTGAATCTTTTCATGCTGTTGGAATTTTTGTTTTACATATATAGTTACTTTATTAGGAGGGATGTTAGAATAATATGCAGTGAATTTTGTCATGTTCGCCTTTAGTCCTGAGATTTGCTCAAAACATTAAAATTCTTGTTGTAAAGGAAGAATAGATGATAGAGGGGTAAACAAAAAGAGAATAGTCAGCATATATATTTAGTTTGATCTCTTTTGATCCTACAGTATATCTGAATTTTTCATGATATTATTTGTTTGGGGGACAATTGCTAAAGTGAACAGAGTTGGGGACAAATGGCATCTCTGTTTTGTGCCTCTTTAGATTATGAATTCTGTTGAGAGTGTTTTATTGGCATAGATATTGGCAGATGAAGCATTATAAATTTTTTCCAACAGGGATAGTATCGGAAGTGGAAAGTTCATCGATTTAAGCACGTTGAGAAGAAAGGTGTGGCTCAAAGAGTCAGATGTCTTATATAGGTCAAAGGATATGACACTTAGAGGTAAATGATTTGTTTTGCTATGTTGTATTAGATTTAGTAAAATTCAAATGGGATCAGTTATGAGTTTTCCAGGAATAAAGGTGAATTGTTCTTTGTTTATGAGTTTGGCCGCATTCCCACTGGGACTTTATTGCGTGTTGAAAACATGTTCAAAATTCTTTGTCCGCACTGAAAATTGACTTCGCACACTTTCAGAGGAGTAAATTTGAAAGAAAAAAAAGCATTAAAAAAACACTAGTTCAAACAACTCTCACTACTGTTTTTGTTGGTAACGTGCTTTATTTTTGCTTTGGGAATGGTACAAGTGCAGTATACAGTACCTGCGCTTCGCCCGCTTGCTCGCCATTGTAGCTGCAGCCGCAGCCTCAGCTGTCATTGTGATGGCCATGGCCATGGCCTCCACCTCTGCCACCATTGCAGCTCTTGCCTCTGCACACCATTGCGGTGGCACCCACATCACCAACCGCCGCCATGTCACCCACCATTGTGACACCCACCGGCACTTTGCCCACCCTTTTGGGCTGTACCGCTGCTGCTGCCGAACAACCGTGGCGCTCCTGGGGCATGAGGAGGAGGAACAGTGGGTGGTGGACAGGTGGGCGGGTGAGCGAGCCCTGCCCTCCCTCCCTCCCTCCCTTTTGGCTGCCACTGCCATTGCACCACTGCCATGCTCTGCTTTTTAAAGAGGAATTAACAAAAAATGGGAATGTGCATAATGCGCGTTTGCATCCATTTTTGTTAATTCTGCTTTAGATAACTCAAGTGGAATCACGGCCTTGCTATATTTTTTATCCGATTTACAAGTAACTTTACTAAAGATTTTATCATCTTGGTTTATGAGTGAGATAGGATGGTATGATTCAGGTAGGTCTTCTAGTTTATCCAATTTGTGACATGGAATTATATAGGACTGAGACCAAGACCAAGAATGTGGCATTTCACTGCCTTGGAAAGTAGCGTTAAATAGTTCCGTGAGTTGAAGAAGTTGAAGAAAAAATGTCTGGGTCCAGTGATTCTTAATTTTTGAGGATCTTAATGTGTCTTTTGACTTCTTTAATTTATTTTGGGTAGAGTTTTTTTTTGTTTGGAGGTACTTAATGAGGATAGTTTGGATGATCTGAGATACTGAACACTATTTTGAGTGTCTATAGTTTGAGGATACTGTTTTGTAGAATGTTTGGAAGGTATTTACTATATCTTTATGTGTATTATCCACTTTCCTGCTGTCTATTAGTCTTAACAACATAATGTGAGCTTTATTATTCTTTTGTTTTAGTCTATTTGCTAGAAGTTCTATATTTTTGCTGTTGTTAGTGTCACATTTATGCTTTAGGTAAAATTGGGCTTTGGCTATTTTTTCTGTATCCAAAAGTTCAGTTTCTCTTCTAGCAAGTTGTAATTGCTGAAAAATATGTTTTGAGGGTTTTTGTATAAACTGAGTCTCTGAATTTTTTATTTTTCATTTAGCTCTTCGTATTGTAGTTATATTGTTTGTTTAACCAGGCATTTTGTGAGATACATGTTCCCTAATTACAGGTTTCATTGCTTCCCACCTAATAGTTATTGGGATTTCAGGGGAGATATTAAGATCAAAATATGTACTGATTTCTTTTGAGATAGTGTTTTTAGTGGATGATCTTGATAGTAGTATTGGATTAAGTCTCCATATTTTGTTTTTTTGTTCTGCTGGGAAATAGTCTATTAGGTATGTGGTGTGGTCAGATACAGTGATAGGGAACATTTTGGACTTGTTGAGGTACTGCACTAATGGTTTTGCTAGGAAAAGGTAATCTAATCTTGGCCATGAGGGTTTGAATAAAAAGTATCTTCTTGTGTATTGAGGTTAAAGACTCCGTAACTATCTACAGTGGTACCTCGACATACAAGTGCCCTGACATACAAGTGTTTTGAGATACGAGCCGCCGAGCGAGTGATATTTTGCTTTGAGATGAGAGCAAGATTTGAGATACGAGTATGTAAATACAGTACAGTACATAACAAAAAACAACTGAGGTGGTGTTTTGGGAGCTGGAATGGATTAATGGGAAAATTGCTTTGAGATACGAGCGATTTGACATAAGAGCAAGGTTACGGAACGAATTAAACTCGTATGTCAAGGTACCAGTGTATCAGGTTTGGGTTTCTTTTATTATTTTTGATATCACTTTCCTCTTTGCTAATACTATATATTATTTTTTTCCCCCTCACAAGGTTTCCAGCCTAATGATGGCTCCATAATTGAATTCAGATCTCCTGCTAGTATAATCGCTCCTGTGGCAAATCTATTCAGTGTGCATAGTGTATGGATAATGTATTGTCTTTTGTTTGTTTTTGGCACATATATGTTCGCTAATGTCAAGTGCTGGGTGTCATATGTTCCATTAATAAACATGAATCGACTTTCAGTGTCTTTACCTGTTTCTGTCACTTGAAACTGTATATAGAGGTTTATTATAATAGATACTATTCTAGTTTTGGATGTTCTGGGTGAGGAAAATTCTTGACTGAGAAGTGGGTGTGTAAAATTTCTCTTTGTACATTTTTTCTTAGAGGCATTGGTCTCTAGTAGCCTCCATAGGTGTCCTGCTGATTGTATGAGTATCTGTTCTACTCTTTTTCTCTTGATATTTTCATTAATGCCCTTAACATTGCATGTAAGGATTTGCAGTTCAGCCATCACTTTGTGATATAATGTGGTATGCTGGGTCTCTCTTGTTACAGGGTTCCTGAGACTTGAGACAAAGGACAAAGACAACCTAGATTCAAAGGACAAGAGTTTATTAGCATGCTCGGCGCAGGGGTGCCTCTGCCAAACTGCGTGCCAAACAGAGAAAAGACACAGTCTTATATACAGAATACTGGGTGGTAGTCGCCGTCTTCTTAGCACGTACTTGTATAGCTACCTTATCTCTAAATTTTGGTTATCAATAGCCTAGCAGCTGCATTCCTTCCCAACTGCAGCCTCCAGCAGGTCTTCAAGATTAGCTTTTTTTCCTTGAAGAATCAATTGGTAGTGAGAGGTTGATGAGAGCTTTTCAGATGTCAGTTGTTCCGTGCATTGCTGCAGTGGGTCATTTATCTCTTAAGAATGAGCTTGAGATTGTATTATCCTGGGTTTAGGGTGAAACTGTTGATCCTCTTTGCCGAGGCTCTAAGATTTCCCAGCTAGTACCTGCTGGTTATGAGGAACTTGAATGGCTTACCTTAGGCGATGGGTCCGGAGTAGTCAGTTGGAGGTTTAATGCTTTGGCTAATTCTTGAGCTTCTGAGCAAGTTGTAGCTCTGAGAATTCATTCCTTGTCACGCACTACAATTTCACATGGATAACCCCAGTGAAATCTCACTTTTGACCCATTCAGTAATCTTGCCAGGAGTTGCGGAACTTTTTGAAGTTTCAGGATCTCTGGTGCCGGCATATGACATGTAATTTTTACCTTTGAGGGTGTTAAACAGCTTATATTTAAGTGATAATTGGTCAAAGGCCACTATAATATCACTGGGTCTCTGATCTTCAGTAGGGCGTGGGCAAAACCTCAATGGGCATGGGCAACAACCAACTCTGCTACCAGAACTTTAGGGCAAAGGTTCGTAAATAGTTGGAATAGTCCACAAATAGTTAGGAAGTGAATTGTATTCCTACCTTCAGACTGTTCTTGTAAGCCTCTGATCTGAATGAACTGCATGCCTTATTTTGCATTTCCGTGACCTGCTGGAGTAGTTTTTGGAGTTCCGGCCTGAGATCGTGGTGGACATACTTCCTTTTGAAGATGCTATTATTTAAAGCCTCTGAGGCTGTAGCTTGGGTATCTGTGACATTGTTTGTAAGAGAGTCAGTTGATTTTTTCCCTTGCAAAGACTGTAAAGACTGTAAAGATTGAGAGGTTTCCTCCCATTTAGATAAGATTTCTTTCAGATCTTCAAGTTTGATTTCCAGAGAATTGTGTAGTTGATTTTGACTCATTTGTTTGGAGTCGTTGGTGCTGTCTTGTTATCTCTCCTGGCTCTGTCATATTGACAGTTAGATCTGTCGTGACATCACTAGCTGAGGCCTCTGCTTGTTTCTACTGTTTTTGTTGATTTTCTTCATGGATCCTTTTATACTCTATTCAAAAGCTTTTTTTCGGGGGGGGGGGGGCTTTCAGCCACCCCCAGTAGCTAGAATTTGGAGTTTACGAAGGTTTTAGCAGATTTTATTTTGCCCATTTTCTTCTTTGAGCAGAGGAGGAGCAATCATTGATTACTGCTGCATCAGAACCTTACAGGCATTTATGAGGTCAACAAGTGCTTTGCTAACCCATGGCAATAATCCTCCCTGCTGAAAGCAATACGAAAAGGTTGCTTTGAAAATAAAGTCAATGGTCTGTTTCACCTATTTTACCTTCTGCTGATTTGCACTTTGGCCAGCAGTCAATAATTAGGTAACATCTGGGGAAGAGGATCTGCACGGAGAGGAGGCGGTTACAGCCTCCAGGTGCTCCCTGCCTTCGCAGAAGTTGCCTAATTATAAACTAGGCAAGGAGCACGATTTCATGCTCCACAACCTTACCAACCTTATCCAATCGTGGAGCATTCGCACCTCTGCTGAATGAGGAGGTCAATAGAACTGCCGCACAAGCACGCTGGCAGCTCTGCTGCCCTCCTGACATGACCATGCAAAGTGTCAGCACACACAGTCATGGAGGGTGCTGCACTCAAGATGGTGGCACCCTGTAGATTACTCACAGCTGAGTCATCGATTGTTTAGGGCGTGGGCTGTTAATGACTAACGCTCGAACATTCGAGTGCTAGTTAAGGTTAGGTGATTGCATTCCTTTCCCATCCAATGGATGGGAAGGGAAGTGCAAAATTATCCCTAGTCTGTTTAAACCATGGCTGATAGGGGCTGCTCCTTCTATATCAGCTTTACTATGAAAAGTTGTTTCAATTATACCAGCAAAGTTTGTAAACTATTTGTACTTAATGTGTGTTGTCCCAGGGCAGGGAAGACTGTCCCATCCTGGGGTTAGCAACCCATCCCAAGCCTGTTCTTCACCACCCATGTGCTGGCTTCAAAGCTTGTACCCTGGGGCTCCAAATGCTCTAAAGGCTTGTACAAATGTTCTTGGCCTTGGGAGCTCTCAGGAGTTCCACTTTGGTAGCACCCTCTGTTGCTCTGCTAAAAGGGATCTCCTGTGGTATACTAGACCATGGAGGCATGGTGTCCACATGCCTGCGTGGTCCAGTATATCACCCCTAGCATGCCATTTTGGGATCCCTAGACCATTCTAGGTTCCATCCTTTGTAGCTAGAGTCTACACAGAATCCACACTAGCGTTCAGAAGGAAGGCTCTTTCCTATTGTGAGACAGTGTCCCATGCAGAAGGGGCCTAAGACTGGCTATCTCAAAGCCATTAGAGAAGGAGTAGTGAGGAAGGTGGGCCTAGTTAAAATTCTGAATTTTTTCTCATTTCACAGGTTAGTCAAAAGCTGTGATTGTAGGCATGATATGTGAATCCTCAATAATCAGTGTATTTCTCAGCATGGTTTTGTCCGTGTATGTTCAATGCCATTCAAGGTGCCTTGTTTGAATTCTCAAAAGTGGAAGTTAGTTTTTCTCTTTTCTTCCATGCAGCACTTTAAAAAAAAATGGCACTCAAAATACTGATAGCAGCAGACACAGGCTGCTCATTTGGCAGGCGCTAAGTAACCCAATTCTATTTCTTCTTTTTTTTTCTGCTGTCAAAACCTCATGCAAGTTCCACCTCAGATCAGTTTCGGTTGACAATTTAGATTATAGAATATGTCAGAATTCAACCCATAGGCCTTATTTTAGAAATGGAAAGTAAAATTTGATTTTTCTTTTCTTTTACATTGATTAAGAATAAATCATTATTGCTTTTTAAAGCACACTTTAAATAACAACATTAAATAAAAACAATTAAAATATAGCCTTCCCTCTCTTTCATTTTTCCCCTTATGCATCAAAAAATATGCACAAACAAAGTGCAATTGATGGGCAATGTTAAGTGGAAGTATAAAAATTCCACACTGTACATAAAATACCTCTACGATTGGGCTAAAAGACCTATGAGGTGCATTTGAGGTTCCCCTTGTGTTGTGTCTGAACACAACCCTGGTCTCGAACAGGAAGAGCATGGCTGTTCCAGATTTCGCAAAATGTCACTGCATTCCAGCGCCTTCACTGCTGCTTCCACTTTTTTTGTAGCTTATGCATCTCCTCCAAAAATCATTTTGTGAACCCAGCATGGAGGTTCTCCAAACACCTGTGCTCCAAACACTATGTATGATTGATGGGGCCTGGGCTACTCACTGGCGTGTTTCCTTGTGTGAGGAGTCAGTTCTGGGTGTTGCCTTGAGTGAGGAGTCAATTGTGGATGTTTCCTTGTGTGAGGAGTCAGTTTTGGGTGTTGCCTTGGGTGAGGAATCAACTGTGTGAACCAGGACAGATATGGCACCTCCACAGTGCTGCTGATGGAGGTCCAGAATGGACAGCAGCTCATATAGACTGTGCAGACAACACCTGCTCTACTTGCCCAGAACAGTCTGGAGAGGAATAGTTCAGCTGCTCTGAGCAAGGTGAATGTGGAAGCAGCCTATATGCTGAACAAAAAACTTGAGGATATTTTATTTTCTATCTGGAAAAAAACCCACACAAAATGGGCAAGTTGTACTAGTTAGAAAATATGTTACCTAAATAGACTCAGCTTGTTTGTCTTACTGCTTCTGTCATCTGGAGCCATCTGCTTGCATGTACTTTTAGTTCCCACTTTCTGTTTGCAGTACAATTTGGGTCTCGATTGTATTGGCCATTGTCTGCCAGTACAAGTCCTAGCATTGCCAGATTCTTTCTGTGGACTGAGTTTTTCACAAACAGGTTTTCAGTGTTGGATAATGCATTTGTGAACAACTTTGCAGAGTACCAGAATGAACACAGCATCTTTCTGCACAGATTATGATTTGGATCCAAATTCTGCACTTGAATCGAAATTTCTTTGCCATCAGTGAAATAACTTAATTGTTCTAGTAAATATCACTGATTCCTTGGATTGTTGAACTGAGTCTGGATCCAGCACCGTTGTTCCAAGGAGCATGTAATCATTTCCAGACATCTTCTAGTCCTCTAGGGGGCTGGGTGGACAAATCTGTCCACTATATTTGGCCCCCAACCCAGCTCAATGTCCTATAACCTACTTGTAAGTCTGCTTGAAGTACTCAGGGGTCGCCTCACCATTATTTGGATGCTCACAATGAACTGGAGTCGTCTTGATGGTTGAGAATGCATGAGAGTTGTTGGAAACCAAAAATGCAGTCCATGGCAGTGATTCCAAGCCTGTTTTGGGCTGCTGTAAGCAATATTCCTTGGGACTTCAGGGTGAAGCGTAGTGTGGACTGCAGGTACATACCCGTATTATGGACAGTTACACACAGTGAGGAGGGATCCTGCCCAGGTGTGGTTGAAACCTTAGTCACACTAGCTACAGCTAATGCCTATTTTTCTCTCCCTGTTTTTCTATTTATCTCTCCTATATTTTAATATTTTAAAAAATGAAAATTAAGAGTACCGGTCACTTAATTACTTCAGTTCTGCCCAATAATCATTGCAGGGTTGCTCTTTCTGCTGGGCTAATGAAAATTTAAAAGCTAGCTTCTTTTTAAGTGAATGCTAAGTAGCACAGCTGCCCATATTTCTATTCTTCCATGCATTTACTTTTCTCAGCAGCCTGCCAGGGCTGTTTCTCAAGAGATGCTTCTTGCAGCATTCGGACAGAGATGATGCTTCTTTCATTCATTATCCCTGAACAATCAAAACAGAAGTAACTCAGGATACTTTTGTCTGCTCTCACTCCTGGTTTTATTGCAGCAGGTGATTATAAAAGCCATTATGGCTGCTCAGGAGGCCAAAGAGTTTCTGGCAGAAGAAGTCTAGCCCCCAGGCATGAAATATGCAGTGAATCCTGAAATGAACAAGCACCGAAAACCTTTGGCAGGGAGGAAATGAATGAGGTTAAAGACAGCATGGAGGATTTTGCAGCATTTTCTGAGAAAATGGAGCACAAAATTGGTGTGAAAAGAATAAGAGTTAGTCAATTCCACATGAAAAAGGAATCTCCCGTGACAGTAAACACATGCCGATAATCTCTTGCAGGCACAAAATGAGGTCCACATGACCTAATCATTATTTTTTCTTTGATAAAATCTAAGTGCAGTTTGGCCCAGCAAGTGTCACCTGTAAAAAAGTATAACAGAATATCAGGGATAATAAAACATCTTATTGAAAAATGCCAGCATTATAATGCCCTTATAAAAATTGATAGTACAGCCTCTCCTACCATACTGGTAGAGCTTTCATTGCCATATTTTGGGAACAATATAGCAAAGTTAGAAGGTTGTCAAAAGAGGTTCACTAGAAGTATCAAGTGACTTGAAGGGAACCCCTAAAAGCTGAACTATATGGGGTTCCTTAGTTGAAGTATGAGGCAGGGGAGAGGGGACATTATAAGAGATGTAAAATTATGCATGGTGAGAATGGGATGGATAAGTTTTTCTCCTTTTTCTAAAATGCCAGAACCAGGAGTCTCCCACAAAGGCTCCTAGTACACTCACTGGTCTGGTATACCAGCCTAAGTGGAGAATCACCCTTAGACAGCCAAAAGGAAACATTACCTGGAGATGCCTTATGGCAATCTATGGTACAGGAAATGGCATGTTGGGGACTGTAAGCAAAGCAAGTTGTGTTCACATCCTGCTTGTGGCTTCCATGTGCAAACTGTGGCAATAGGCTGCCGGACTCTATGGTGGTCTGATCCAGGGCATTTGTTTTTTAATATATACATTTTAGTAAAACAAATGACTACTCACCCTTTCCACCTAGAAAATATGAGTAAGCACTTATTTTATTATAAGGCATATTTGGCTACTCCCTTGTGATAAAGCAGTTTTTGTTCCACAGTCTCTGTTCCACTGGGAAAAAGTTCTAAAGTGATAGGCTGAGACCCCAGAGGGTGATTACTAGCTAAACACTACTGGTTTATATGGTTTTCACTCAGCTTGGCTCCTCTGATATACTTTGGACTACAACTCCATCATCTGTGTACATTACCAGAAGGAGGTACAATGCAAAAATCTCTGAAAGGAAGCTACTTGGAGAAGGCTGGTCCATGATGTGACCCATGAAGAATGTAGCACCACTTATTTATTGTTTAGTGAGAGGCTATGTAAGCTGATATTCACATGTCTGGCCCAGTTATCTTGGATGACTTTCAATTATTGAGGCCTGAGGAAGTGAAGAAACCGCTTGCTGGGATTCAGCCAAGCATATGCCCTCTGGATCCTTACTCTTCTTGGTCTTATTAAAGCTAGCTGGCAGGGTATAACTAGGTTGGTTCTGGGAGTGATGAGTGCCTCTTTGAGGGATGGGGTGCTTTCACTGTCTTTTATAGAGGCAGTAGGGTGCCCCCTCCTCAAGAGTCCATTCCTGCACCCAGATGAGGTAAATAACTATCACTAATATATTTTTCCTAGGCAAGGTACTGGATAGAGTGATGGCTGCTCAACTGCAAGCATGCTTGGAGGAAGCTGATTATGTGGACCCATTTCAATCTGGCTTCAAGCCTGGTTATGGCACAGAAATCACCTTGATCATTCTGGTTGATGACCTTCTGTAGGAGAAAGATGGGGAATGTTATTCTGTTGGATTCTCCTGGACCTCTCAGCAGCTTTTGAAAGCACTGACTATGGCATCCTTATAGAATTATAGAGTTGTAAGGGACCTCTAGGGTTATTGAGTCCAAACCCCTGCTCAATGCAGGACTTCCTAAACCTTCCCAGACAGAGGCCTGTCCAACCTCTGCTTGAAAGGCTACAGAGCTTGGGAGTTGGAGACACTGCATTGTCTCCCCATGGAATTCTGACAAAACAAAGGTGCTATGTGTTGCATGAAGAACACGAAGAGGGTAAGTGTCCTGTCTTTGATGGGGTCTCTTTGCCTTGGGATAGGTGCATAATTTGGAGGTGCTGTTGGACTCTCTGCTGATATTTGAAGTTCAAGTGGAAGCAGTGGCCTAGAGTACCTGTTTCCAACTATGGCTAGTGCGCCAACTATGGCTGTTTATGGACATACAGTCTCGCCACCAGCAGAAAGTTCCCGGATGAATAATTGAGCACTGTACTAGTGCAGATCATGCCAGACACTAGAAAGTAGAGAATACACCTGGAAGATGCCAAAACATTTAAATTTGGTTTCCCTGAAAGCTGGGCTTTTCATGGGATATGCTGTCAGACGCACCTCTGCTGTCTGTCTGCTGGTGTCACTGAAATACTGACAGAATTCTGGCATTTTAACTGCATCTAGTAAAGGCGCTTTGAATGTACAGTGCAGGGATCAATAATAGAGTTCAGCAAAAAGGAATATCAGACTGCCTCTCCAGTCTAATTAGGGTAGATGATGTCTCCTTTGTTCTTGAGGTGGAGACAGAAAATGCATCAGTGGGTATGGTGCATGAATACATTGTTAACTAGCTAAGTAATGTTATGGGACATCCTGCCTTCCCTAGAACCCCATGTCCCTTTCTCTTCAGTCATGCCAGAGCAGAATTACTTCTCTTCATGAGTAAAGGATCCAGTAATGTTCAAGATGATCCTCCTGTAGTTTCATTAATACCAGCTGAGACCCTTTCATCCCTGTCATTTGGCTTGCTGAAGCTGCGTCCCCATGCAAGCAATTTGTTGTGGGACTGGCTCACTTTTGACCAGGCGCAGGACTGAAAGTGAATCTTGCCCATCCCCATGCCATGACTGCTAACGCGGGCTGTATACTCATACAGCCATACCCATGCACTTGAGATGTTTTGCACACCTCCGCTTCACCCAGGATTGCTTGCTGTGGAAAAGGGAGAAAATCAAGCTGCTGCCCTGACTGCTTTGGGGATCAGAACAGGGGAGGGGGTGTTGCTTGCAATGGAAAAGGGAGGAAATCAAGCCAATCTCCTCCGCAAATAGCACAGGACCGTCCCCATACGCAGGCTCGGCTCGCAAGGCAATACGTGCCGAGCCATCAAACTGCAGTGAGAACAGATTTTTCCAGTACCAAATTTGGTTCTGGTTTGGGTGATTTGGTCCGAGAAAATTAGGCCAAATAAAAAATGCACGGGGATGCCCCTCCCAAGTCTGATTTCAATTCGGGGCAAAACATGCATGGGAAGACACCCTGAGTATACCTCCTTCAGACTTCTTCTGGAGAATGTACTAACATTTAGAAATGGAACAAACTCTTACTTCTCTCCCCGGCCCCCTGGCCCCCAAACTTTCCAAACTTCTAAAGGTGAATTCTAGAGTGAATGTTTTATGGTTGAGATGCTTCAATTAAGCTTTTTGCTGAATGTAGGGTGCGCATGAGATATGCATCGTAATGGCCGCCTGCTGCCTACCCAAACCTTTGCCAAGATTACCACAAGCTAGGGAGGAAAATGTAAAATTCTTTAATGTAAGCAAACATGGGATGTCAAAAAGTGTAAAATTCTTTTAACAGCTTGTGCTTGGAGCTAGGGATAAGAAATGTAACTTCAGAGACTTGGCCTGAGTAATTTAGTATATGGTTGGTAGTTTTAATGGAACAGACTTCCAAAATGTAATCTTAGACAATTTCTGCCCTTAAGCTTACATCAGAAGAAGACAAGACACAAGAGGAAAAGGAGAATGGCAGCTGAGGTTGGGAGGAGTTTGAATCAAGGTGGATAGAAGGTCCCTGAGCCTTTTCGTATTTCGGCAAAAGGGTTGGCCTGAGGATGTTCCATTTGGAGCATCCACAACATGTGGAGATGCTTACATTCCAGAAGCAGCTCTGAGCATGTGGGACCACCTCCCAGCCCAGATAATGTTGAAACACTAAAATGTGCTCCTTGTGTCTAAAACGCTGCCAGCACACACCATTCTCACTGATTCCATGGGTGCAGGGCAGGGCAGTTGTGTGTAGGGTGCTGCATCCCTCAGTCACCGCAGCAATGGCTGGTGTGCATGACTGTTGCATGGCAAGGTGATCGATGCTGGTACAACAACATTAATTGAGTGCTAGGTAACTTTGGGATGGGGCAAGCATTTGAAATGTGAATGCCCTTATCTTCCCTTCTCTATGATAGTGTCCTCAGGAAGTGAAGGTGCAGAAAGGCCCTCAGGCCTCCTATCCTTTCCTGCAGCCCAATAATTGAAGGACTAATCAGAAGTATCTTTGGCTGCCTCTGGACTAGCAGTTAAATCTAAAAGCACAGTATACTCACTGCGCAGCCAAGACCGGGTGTCCTGTCTGGAAAGGCAGCTCTGTAGTTTCCCCTGTCGGAGCTGTAAGAGCTGAGTCGGTGTGCACTGTCACGCAGGTTGAGGCAGCCAATCAAATTTTGAGCTGCCCTTCCTGCCTAGCTGGCATCTGGTCTGTTTTCTTGCCGTTCTGTTTGCATTGGCTTGAAGCTTCGGATTAACTTATACTGTGCAGTGAGTGTTGTTGATCCAGCATTAAGGTAAGTGTGCAGTCCCATTTGTATAATGCAGTGCCATGACGATCAATTGATTGTAGTGTGCGATAGCTAGACACAGGCGTTTGCTCTTTGAGCAGTTTCTTTGAGACAAAAGCCATATCCTTTTGACAGGTAGTAAACTCTTAACAAGATGCTTCTCTTAGTTGCAGATCCTCCATTTACACAATGCATTGGAAGCCTGCAACCCCAGTTCAGTTGCTAGTCAGAACTGGGCCAGGGAAAGAGAAACCCCTCAAGGCAATGACTCCACTGTCCACATTTCAGCAACTATCCCTGACCATGAGGCAATAGAAGTCTGGCAGCAAGACAAGTCAAAGCAGCACTGTCAACCACTCAGAACAAGGGTGTTGCTTACAGGAATCCAGTTTAGGTTCAGTAGCTCATTAGGTTCAGCACCATAGCACCATTGTAGCTGCCCTGCGATCCCAACCGATGGGGGCACTGCATGATTTGCATGATTTGGTATCTGTCTCCATTTCTGGAGGTGCAAGTTGAAGAAGATAGTATTTCTCTGAATTCCAAGCAAAAGTGTCGAAGGCAACATACCTGTAAAAGGGTGGCCCAATTGTATGAAAGAAAGGAAAGTCTTCAATTTCTGTAGGAAAATAATGGATGCAAAATGATGTTCAGTCATATGACCCTATGCACAGTAGCACACCAGGCTTTTCTGCCATCTACTGTCTCCCAAAGTTTGCCCACACTCATGTTCATTGCTTCCATCACACTATTTATGCATCTAATCCTCTGCTGTCCCCCTTTCCTCTTGCATTCAGTCTTTCCCAGCATTAGGGACTTTCCCAATGAGTCCTGTTTTCTCAGACTGTGGCCAAAGTATTTGGGTTTCTGCAGCAACAGCATTAGTCCTTCCATTGGGCAGTTAGGTTTGATTACTTTTAATTCTTTTAGTAGGGTGCTGAAAATGGCACTCCAGCCTAGTATTGTTCTAGACTTCAATGTTGAGAATCATAACTGGACAAGGGTAATTTATTGGACCACAGAAGTGTGTGGATGGCATGCCCCTCTAGTCTAATATACTGTGGGATTCTTTTTGGAAGCAGAAACCCAGCCAAGCTGGAAATCTTGAAGGGTTGGGATCTTTCATTCCTCGCCCTTAGAACTCTACCTGTTCCTTTGAGGTCTTTCCAGAGACAGTAGCCAGCACTAGAGCGGGACACACCATTCAAATGTAGATGGCCCTGTCCTGCTCCAGAGACAACCCATCTCAGCCTGGGACAGGTTCCCTGTTCAAAAGGAGCCCTGAGTGCAGAAAGGGTCGTAGTGGACTAGTGCGCATGAATATTTAGAGGTATTCAAAATTTGATCAAATCTGCACAAATGTTGACATTTGAATTCAAATCAAGTGTCCATAAATTTTAATTTAAATATTCAAATGAATATTGAATTTTGGATCAATTTGTTTGAATTATCTGGACAATTGCATGTGTATGGGTTCATGCACAATGTGTACCTGCAGATACACATCTTTGCCGCATCCGAACACATTTGTACAGCTCTGTATGGGATGCATACAGACTTGTATGGATGCATACGGGATGTGTAACAATGTGTACGGACACATAAGAATGTTGCTGACATTCGTAAGTGCAAATTCAAATTGAAAATTTGGATGAATAGATTTAAATTTGCTTAATTTGAATCGAATTTGGTTGAATTTGAATTTTAAAGATTCAAATCGAATTGAATTTTGGGGTATTTGATTTGAATGGAATCAAATCCTGAAAATTGCATTCATGCACACCCCTAATCACAAGTGAATTGCAGTTTGGCATGTGTTTTAACATTGAGTTAAACTACAGTTTTTGATTTTATGAACTACTTTAAATAAGGGCTTATTTTGGAACACGGATTGCAAGTGGCTATGTGGAGCTGCAGTGTTTAAGAATTCAATTTTCTTCTTAACAAAGCAGCTGTATGAAGGCCATTTCTCTCCTCGAAGAAAACAATCTGTCTATAACTTTTAACCTTATGTGACATTTCTTGTTTTATAGGCCAGAATAATATTATAATGCTGACATTTTTCAAGGTAAAACTCAGAATTATTCCAGGCACTTCTTAAAATTTCTCATGAATTGGTACATTATTCAGGGTAAGTTGTGACAGATTAAATACTAGTCTGGTATGTTTCTGTAGTTTCGTCTGTGGTGCTATTTACTCTGCTAAATGCAGTTGAACATATATATTTTCCTTTATTAAAAATTCAGGTAAATACATAGCAGTAAAAAGGGATGATTATCAATGATAATAATAATAATTATGGACATAAAGCAAATTCAGAAGTTACATGCTGAGATTGGAGCAGTAAGCTGATTCAAAATACCACATATCTGAAATGTAAAAGTCCCTAGTTGTAAAATAGCATGAGCAGAATTGGTCTGGGCAGCTTAAGAGTAGCTGTAGACCAACCTAGTAAGCACTGTGTTGGAGTGTGTCATGGTACAAAAATGGAGCTGTATTTTGAGGTCTACACAGTGTTCCAGCTGGTATACCAATCCAGCCACTTGTGTGATATAGGGGCAGCTTGATATACCTCTGCTGTAATGTCCAACACCATTTCAATGGGCACCACAAAATGGATGGCCCTTGGCATGGCTCACTGCTTGTCTGGCTCATTGTAGGTCAGATTGTGTGATTCAGGCAGCGTGGCATGGGATAAATTGTGGACTGGCCCTTAGATGCCAAAGTCAACTTCCACATATTGGAAAACAAGTGGATTTCTTGAGCTTATTTGGAAAAAATATCTAAGGACTGCAATTTTTCCAACATAATTTTTTTTGTCCACAGTCTTCACGTCATCCCCAGAAGCAGGATAGATTTATCTGGAAAGTTTGCAAGAGGCTATTCATACCTTCCTGCCTCCTATTTGGAGTTTTCTGAAACAAACAAACAAAAAAATTGGTTGAGAATGGTGCTCTGCCCACAACAGTGAACCCCTCTCCACACTGGCAGAGGAAACCCAACTTTTTAAAAAGGTCAGCTAGAAGCAGGTACTCACATCCTTGAATTATTATTCATCTGAAAACAAAACAAAACATTAAATGTCAAGTCAACTGCTCTATAGTCTCTGTGTGTCTTCTGTTCCTTCCTGTGTTCTTTTGTGCTGTGTCCAATAGAAGCTGATGTGTCAAGCACCAGATCCCATACAGGGATGCTTATCTGGGTTTGTTGCTTTCTTTAAAAAAGAAAAGGAAGGTTGGTAAACCTATCCTCCACGAGCAATAGTGAATGAGGTGCAATCACATGTTGAACTTCACCTGTACTTTTTAGGAAACTCCCTTTTTGGAACCTGTGCATTGCTTGACTTGGGTCAGCACACAACTTCTGTGTTCTGTGTCAATGTATGAATACAGAACATGTGTTCCACATCTGAACCGTTACCCTTCCCTAAGTATTACCCTTCCCTAATATATATATTATTTCTTTGGGACAAAATGATCTTAGAAACCCTTATCTTCCTATTTAGATGGAAACCTATAGTTGTGGTGACATGCATGTCTACCTTAAACATGTGGCAAGCCAAATCTGGTGCATTGGAGGACTCTGAAATTCACTATCCAGCCCAGCCAGGGTAGAGTGTCTAGCCGGACTCTAAGGATGCCTGGTCTTGAGTCCCCATTTGGCTATAAAAGTTTACTGTGATATATTTGGGCACTAATGACATTAGACTGAGGAAAAGCTGAATTTGGGTACAATGAGTAAATTAACTGTGGAACAGGACTCCACATTTCTTGCCTGGAGACCTTTTCTGACAGCAACAATCCTTTCCTGCCTTGGGGCCAGAGATGTGAAAGAGCCACCTTAAGACAAAGCTAATGGCGGGCAAGGATTGAAAACAGTGCTGGAAGTCAGCCATTTTCAGTGCTTTGCATGGTGATTCCAGACAAGATTGTTAGCTGTTACATTGCTTCCTGCCTGTTCCATGGGAAAGGCCAGATGAAATCCCCTGGCTGAAGCATCCAAAGGTACTTTAAACAGTATTATCCTAATAATGCTTTAATTGGAGGGCCAGAAGTGTTTGTCTACACTATCCCCTGGTCATCCCTGTGATTGTCTGAAGTGACAGTTTGGATCCTAAGCAAATTGGCAGGCTGCTACATCCCTCTCTTGCTTTTGTGTGATTCAGGTTTCCCTGTAGCATAACATCAACACATTAAATAATCAAGAGGTAGCAAGAATACTGTTTCCTTTTTTCCTCTTCATTTTAAATGTATCTCACTTTATTTATCCTTTCCCTTTATCTGTGTCCCAGGCATCCTGTGGATATCAGAAGGCTCTTGGTTAAATCCCCTGCATGCAGGAAACCTTGCCTGCCCAAAGGGCTCCCAGACTAGCTGTGTGATCTCTTCCCGAAATGCAAGCAGAAGCTTTTTCTCTGCGTAAAAGAATCACCCCCCTCCTGTGGTTTAGCACCCCAAGTAGCCTTATGTCTAGTGTTTATTGTTGGCTTAGCGTATTGTACTATGCAAGCATAGTATGGAAGCACGTACTGTGAAGGTAGAAGATCTTTTTGTAAAGTGTTCGTCTCAGATTGGTCATAGTTTCGTTAAAGCTTCTTCAGATGACTGATCCATGTTGTGTGTGTGTGTGTGTGTTTGTTTATCCCACCCTATATCTGAAGGTCTCTGGGTGGGTAACAACATCTAAAATCAAACATCATTAAAACAACCAACAGCATGTATTAAAACAGTAGCATCTGCAAATGGGAAGGGAAAGTATACCCCCATTTAACCAAAGGCCAGGGCAAAGAGTTGCGTCTTCACTGCCTTTCTAAACGTGTACAGTGAAGGAGATAGACGGGGAGGAGACTATTCCATAGCCTAGGGGGCATCACTGAGAAGGCCCTCTCAGGTGACTGATCCATCTGACTTGTGTATTGTTTATGCAACTGATGAAATGCGGAAGCGGCCTCCGCAAAGGGTTACGGAAGAGGACTCCAGTGCGGAAGCTATTTAAGGTATGTGCCTTTATTGTGTTTTAAGGGGGGTTAAACCAGTTTCCGCATCTAAGTGTGCTTGTTGATAAGGAACACCAGCGAGTGCAGAAAGCCCCTAAAATGTTTAGGGAATACTCTAGGCAGTAGAAGAGACATGGATATATGTTTGAATCTCAGTCAAGATCTGTGCACATACATGATATGTAGGAATACCAAGCACTGCAGCACACAGCTTGTTTTGGCATGTTTGTGATGAGGCATGGACATATTTCCCCCATTAAGATAATGAGGGGTAGCCACTCAGTTGTCCCGTCATAGGTACATGTGGTTTAATCTACTCTTGCCTCTTTGTGTAGAAAGCTTAAGTGTGGACTGGCATATGCCCAGTGGCTCTACCTATATCAGATGCTAGCAGGATGTTGTGTCTTTTGCAAGTGCTTGTCACAGAACAGCAGAAAAGAGTTAACTGGGAAAATGTAACCTTGTTTGTTCCTGCCCTTTTTCTGTAAGAACTGAGATCTGTTCCAGTTTTGCTTTTGTAATAGGTTGCTGTTCAGAAAGAGAAAAGAAAAGCCATGTAGTGTAAAAGGACAGAATAGGCAAACTGAGATGTTATTGTTTTATATCCAAGTAACCCTGTGACGCCCACGGCCGGTGGCCACCAGTTGCAAGGCCCCAGCTGGGCATCCAACTCTCTCCGGTCCAGCCACTATAGCCATGGACTTCAAGTTCTCTTTTTAAGTAGGCCTCTGAATCTTTTTTCTCTTCAGTCCGAGGCTATAGTGGCCGGACTGGAGAGAGTTGGATACCCGGCTGGGGCCTCGCAACTGGTGGCCGCCAGCCGTGGGCGTCACAAACCCTACCTTGTTAGACTTAGTAAACGATAACTTTTGAAGCTAACAAAACTTGTGGACTCTATTCTTTGGTAACCAGATTGCTATTGTACTCTGGCAACTAGAAAAATTCCTGACCATGCATATCTTTATTTTCCAACGGATTAAGGCTCCTTTCACTTGCTCTTTATGTGAAAATGTTTAATGGACAAGTACATAAAAAACTCCACTTTACATCGATAGCTATTATTTGAAAATAATTGTTAGCAGTTGGATAGTGTTTATTGCTCTAACATTCATTTTGGCCTCCCTGCCTGAAAAGCCATCACAAAGCTGTAGCAATCTTATCATAATAGCATACTTAGGGTTGCAGTTTATTTTGTTTTATTTATTGTAATAGTTCTGGAATTGATATAGCCAGGGCCAGGCACTTATGTGCTGGTGAAGCAAATCTTAAGAATTAATACTTTACTGATCTGTTAGTCACGCAGCCTAGTTACTAATAATAAACTGTGTTAAAATGGCACTGTGCAATACTTTCTGAAGATTATTTTTGGTTATTGAAGAATAATCAGGAATAGTTGTGGCAATAAACAGCAGGCGTGTTTAAATTCAGAATGAGTTTAAGGAAATGCAGAGTGTGCCAAAATAATCATCTGTGGTTAATGTGGTTATATATTAAAGTTTTATATCCATAAGTGCAGTGTATTCACAGTTTAGTCCCTAGCAGGAAAGCAGTAATAAAAACAGTGTTTATCTGAAAAGGCTATTAATTTAACTGAGTAACTAAAGCCGAGTGCTGCAAATGTCTGAATGTAGAAATGCAATTGTACAGTTTAATTAGTACAGTTTATTAATGAACACCTACCACAGGTTTTCAAAAATGTATCAAGTACAAGTTAATAGTTATGCAGCTTGAGAGTGGGACTGCGCAACTACTGTTTACGCACATTGCTGTTAACACTGATGTTATTCTAGCCGATGGCTTCCTGCAGACTGGAACTATGGAATGCTGGGAGATGGGACAGTGGAGTGGTGGAATTTGGGCTTTTCACTGCCCAAATGATTAAGGTTATTTCTGTACTTGCAAGGGATGGAGTGGTCCAGATAGAACTGCACTGATTGGGACAGTTCCCAGCTGGAGCAGTTCTGCAAGCCTGTAACAAGGCTATTCACACTTTTTCCCAGAACAGGCCTTGCAACACTCTGAAAACCTTTTAGGGTTCAGTTTACACTCTGTCCAATGCAGATGGAATGTACTGGTGGTGTGTGTGGCCTCCCCTGGACCATACCAAGATGCAGAAAAAGGCCACTAGTCACCTTCAGGAACTGTTCCACAGGTAAATGCTGAAAGGTCCTAAGTGCTGCACATTTAAGACTCTTTCTGTGTCATTGCTTGTTTTCACGTTACCCTATATATGTCTGAGGGCCAAAACTGCATATTAGATGGTCTTAGATCCAAGTTAATACAGTAACTAAGATTGGGATGACAGAAGGTAACAGATGCATCTTGGTGGCCAGTGTTTCTTTTGTGATGAACAAATATGCTTTCCTAAGAACTGCTCCAGTTGCTACCACTTCCCCAAGGTTCCTTTACCCTTTTTGGGAATGTGAAACCAATGACCACCATTAATCAGGTAATTAACTTACTGGTATTTATGCATGCTTGTTACAGCACTACCTGTAGGCTCTTCACTGTAAAATTGCCAAAGCAGATTATTAATGCAGGCAAAAACTATACTATATTTTAGAGTTGTCCCAATTGGTAAGGGATTTATATTTGAATATGTGACCCCTTTCACCTTTCTTCTCTTCTGCGGTTAAAATATGCCCTCTGTATCAGTGCCTGGGTGACTCATGAGGATCTTGGGAGCTATGAAGCCAAGCTGTGGTTTTGCATAGAAATGTGTTAAAAGGGCTCGTTTAGCAGAGGGACCCATTTCAGTGGTGCAACAAGTTGCACAGCCCAAAAGGGTCCCCTTGAGGTATGGTCAGAGTCCGTGCAGTGGGCTTTGAAGCTTGTGAAAGCTTTGGGGTGATATAGAACATGTCCCAGAACAAGCCGGACAAATGTCCCAAGTCTCCCATAAAGTCTGGTTTGCGTGTCCCAGGCTGTGCCATAGATTGACAGATGACACTGTGTGTAAGTGACCGCTTTGCTGTATCAATAAAATACACTCTGGCCCTTCCTGTCCTCAGCCATGCAGGCATCAGGCTTTGCTTCCATCACGCCTCCTTTTCCCTAACCATCCAGTTGTAGGAACTTACCATTCCCTCTTTCTTACTGGTATCCATCTCAGTTTTCTCACCACACATTAAGGACCAAGTATTCCTGGTGCTTGGAGATGCTCAGTGAAGGTAGTAGCAAGCTTTCTTTTTCCAGTTTCAAAACCAGATTTATGTAATTATGTAATATTGCTGCACCCTATTTCATGTGTGATTTACAAAGTACTCTATTCTTTAGCATTAATGTCTCACCAGTTTCTCTGCTGAATTCTTAAGCTAGAAGCCCTATTGTATTTAATGGATTACTGTTGTCAGAATGATGCTTACCCTGAAGAAATATTACTAGGTGAAATGGCCCTCCCTGCTCAGGCATTTATTTCCTTGTTAAGGCAGATGTCATGAAATCCTTCTTTCCCAGTTTATTTGTAACCTGGCTGTTACAAATCACTCCCAGCGAAGTGGCATTTGAGCCTTCATCGTCATCATCAACATCATCATAAAAAAGGAGTAAAATTGCCTGCAACTTTAGGGCTTTCTATTTTTGGAATAATCACATCTTTTGTGGAGAAGTGTTAACGTTTTTAGAAGCTCTGTGCATACAGCATAAAATGTCATACTGAGCAATTGTGATTAATAAAGAACACAAAGAGAATGACAGAGAGAGAGAGAGTTGCAGTTGTGGCATGTTGTGCCAAGAGGGAATCAAAGAAAGCAAGATGCAAGTCACTGGAACAGGTGAATTCAGAATACACCTCTTCTGAGCCAGTTTGGTCTAGTAGTTAGGGAGCTGGACTCTTATCTGGGAATACTGGATTTGATTCCACACTCCGCCTTGAAGCCAGCTGGGTGCTAGTCACAGCTCTCTTCTGAGCTCTCACAGCCTCTCCTTTCTCACATGGTGTTCTGTTGTGGGGGGAAGAACAGAAAGTTTTGTCAGCCACTTTGAGTCCCCTTAAATTGGTGAGAAAAGCAGGGTAGAAGAAGAAGAAGAAGAAGAGTTGGCTTTTCTAGAAAAGCCAACTCCTCCTCCTCCTCCTCCTCCTCCTATTCTTCTTCTTCTACTTCTTCATTCTGTGCTTGTCATATATATAAGAACTGGTTGAGGTCACAGACCATCAAATCCACCATTTTGAGATTGCAGTCACACCTTAGTTACATACACCTAAAAATTCACTTCTGTACCTTTTCTGGACTAAACTCCCAGGAAGGAGACTATCATTTAATCAGATTTTGTCAGCACCAAGGCTGTTTGACTTTTTAATTTTTCAAGGTGTAATCAGAAGGGAACTATTTGGGGTGAGCAGAAGGAAGGTTCTATTTCCCCCTTGCTCAATGCTGTGAACGTTGTGGGCGTTCTAGAGAGGCGTGCCATTGCCCAGTTCTTCTTTTCCTCCTTCTTCCCAGTGTCCCTGACCTCCATTTCATTTTGCAAAGGAAAACCAGTGCAGGTTTGGACATATGTGGGGGCTCCCCACCCTGCAACACAGACACCTTACATTTGATTTGGGTTTATTTTTCTTTATTTTTCTATGACAAGAGGTTCATCTTCCTCTTCTCTTTGCAGCTATTCCATGGGAAGGAGTAAAAATCTGCCCCTTAGTCCACCACACTCTGCAGCCAGCAGGGAGAACCTGAGGACTCACTCTCCCAGCCTTTTCCTGGGCTGTCCTCCTCATTCATCTGTCTTGTGAGCTGGAAGGATGAAGGACAAGGCAGAGGCAATTGAGCAAGCAGGCAAGGTAGAAGGCCCAAGAAAGAACTAAGAGAGCAAGCCCTTGGGCTGTCCCTGCTGGCTGCCATGCCACAGTGACAGGAACCTGGCTAAGGGGGAAGAAGGTGGGTTACCTGGGTTGCCTCAGGCAAAGTAGATCAGAAGGGTCCAGAACCTGACATGGCTGCTCTTGCACCTCTTCCCACTGCCATGCTCATCAGCATTTGCTTCCCTCCTTTTCCTCTATTCCTCCTCCTAGCCAGGGGATGTGTGTTTATAGGCTGCCATCCACCTTCCTTCAGGCTTCTCTTCCGCAAGCTAAACCTGCCCAGTTCTTCCAGTTCTGCCCAAGACTTCATTTCTGGATCTCTTGCCACTTTGCCAAGCCTTTTATGTATCCTGCTCCAGCTTCTTAGGGCCCTTCTTACTTTCCAAATACATTTGTTGGATACCATGGTGAGTCAGTTTGGTCTGGTAGTTAGAGTGTCAGACTCTTAGCTGCTAGTCTCTCAGTTCCGTTCTGCATTCCTTCATGAAGTCAGCTTGGGTAGGCTTGGGCTAGTCTCTTTCTGAGCTCTCACAGCCCCGCCTACCTCACAGCCACTTTGAGTCCCCTTAATGGTGATAAAAGCAGAGTATAAAAGACTACTACTACTACTACTACTACTACTACTACTACTACTACTACTACTACTACTACTACTACTACTACTACTACTACATATTCTAAATTATATCCCAGCATGTGGATCTGCCATCCACAAGCTGGTGCAGGGGGCCTGCTGTCATTTGCACTAGCATGAGGATGGTAGATCCCTATTCATTGCTAAGAACAAAATGCGGCATTCCAAGCACCATTGTCAAATACAACAGAACTGTTACCTCCTGTGTGCCAGTTTGGTCTAGTGGTTAGGGAGCCGCTACATCAGGTTTGATTTCGCATTCCTCCATAAAGCCAGCTGGGGGACCTTGGGCTAGTTACAGCTCTCTTTTTGAGCTCTCACAGCCCCACCTACCCCACAGGGTGTCTGTTGTGGGGAGGATAGAAAGTTTTGTTAGCTGCTTTGAGTCCCCTTGAATGGGTGAGAAAAGCGGGGTAGAAAAGCCAACTCTCTCCTTCTTCCTCCTTCTCTTCCTTCTGACAACACAGCCAAAGACTGTTTTGGCTTTTTAAGCCCCTGTGTCATGGGGATGCTGAAATTATATCTATGGGCTAATGAGAGACTGGAAGCACAAATACTAAGTTTTATCCAGTTGAGTGCTAGCCTTTTTAATAAGTTTGAATTGTTCTATTGGCTTTGCCTTCTTTCCCCTCCTTTTTATTGCTTTTAATTTGTGCTTTTAGTCTTGCACATTGCCTTCATTTGCTTTTAAGAAATTCTGTTAATAAATAATTTACGCATGAAACATTAAACCTCATGCTGCTGGCTTGTATTCTGCTCACAGCCCTCTAGGATACCTCCATCCTTTTCATACATACTGTTGCCAGGTCAGGTCTCTCTTATCCTACCTTTGCACCTTTGATGCCTCCATTCTAAGTGCAGGACGTCCCCGTGGTGTATTTTCAGCCAAGTTTCAAGCCAGTTGAAATATTTTTGAATCTTGCTTTTGTCCCAAAGGTGTTAGATAATCTTCTTCGCTTAGAGCCATATGCAAATTTGGCAAGTGTTTCTTCAGTTCAGGCCTCTAGGCAATGGGACAAATATAAATAATAATAACAAATTGAAGAATAGGACAGAATTGAGCTTGGAGCCTGAGAAACACTGCTTTACACCTTCCTCCAAAATAGCACTCATAGATAAGTTGCTTGAGAATCTGTTCTAGAGTAGAAATGTGTACAAATGAGGGGCTTTTTTTGTATTCGTATTGTATCGAATGCAAGAAAATTTGTATTCATTCAAATAGATCCCCTTCAAATGTGGTAGGATTCAAATGCCGCTTGGAGATTTCTTTAAATAAACAGCTACAGTTATTACACCCCCCTTCCCTGATAGCAAGTCTGGGACCTGAATTGGGAGAAAATTTTGAGCTGGTTGTGAGTGGGGGGTACCCACTGTCATGCCCAATGTCATGCAGATGTGCGCACTTCCACTAACCTGTGATGGCCAAGGAAAAGGAGTGATCTGCTATTAGTTATGCTTTTAACTAACTTTTGGTTATGCTTTTAACTGTGGCGGCCAAGGAAAGGAATGATCTTTGTGTTCGTGGAGGTGCAACTGAGGTGTTTGCCTATCATTGCTGCAGCTGTTTGCCTTTCATCGCAGCAGCAGGCAGGACGGGTTATGGTGACATCAACCCAGCTTCCTATCAGGGGAGAGGGTGGATGGGGAGAAAAAGATGCGGGTTCACGCTGCAGCTTGCATGGGGACAGGCACGTATGATTTGAATCTGTTGCCCCAAACCACATGGGGATGCTTTATTGCGAGTTACAACGCAGATTTTTATGACACGTGTCACAAGCGAAGCAACTGGTTTCCATGGGGACGCACCCTTACTCTGCATGCCATCAGCAAAGGAAGCAAGGATGATAGAGATATGGGATAGGGTCTTCTTGGTAGCTGCTCCCTGGTTTTGGAAAGTCCTTCCTTTATTGTTAAGATCAGCACCATCCCTTATGGGCTTTTGGAGGAATATGAAAAGTTATCTTTTCCGGAAGGCCTTTGCCTGCTCCTGAGTAGAGATGTGTCCTAATTGACTTTGCCATCGAAGCAAACACTCATTTGTTCAGTTGAGCTTCATCCAGACAGCACTTACTTAATCCATATTATCTGGATAATCTGGAGTAAAGCATATCCAAAGACATTTTATTCCAGATTATCCATGTTTTATTCCAGATTACCCAAATAATGCAGATTAAATAGTGCTCTCTAGATGAAGCCTGTATTGAACAAACAGTTGTTTGTGTTCAATTTTGAACTGGTTCAAAAACAAGAAATACCATTTTTTCCCATTAAAAACTCAGCAAATGCAAACAGTTCAATCAAGTACTTTGTATTTGCAAGCCAGTGACTGGTTTGGTTTGATTGAATTTTTGGATATTCAAGCAATCAAATGTTTGGTTCACTGTGAATATACATGAACTAGCTGGTTTGATGTAAACTGAAAACCACCAACCGAACCAGTTTGGCACATCTCTGCTCCAGACTGTGTGTTTAATTGAAGTATTTTTATTGAGTTTAAAATCTTTGTTTTAATTGTGCTTTACATGTATTTTTAGAAAAGCTTTTATTATATTATATATGTAGATTTTTGTACTTGTATTTTGCTGGGCTATCAATATAAAATAAAATAAACCTTGTTAGGCATGAGATAAGTGTGTCAGGACAACTCAGCAATGAATGTATGATGAAAAGACCTACAATTCAATCCCTGCTCCATTTTCAACAAATTTTACAGATTCACATTGAATTGCATTTTTAGTGCTCATATTTGCTTACTTGCTTGATGCCATCTAGCAGTAGGTGACTCTTGGTGACTGTATGGATTGACTTCTTCTGGACTGACTGGTCTTCTATGATCTTTTTAGGTCTTCATCCAAGGTTTTTGTTGCCATTTTAATTCAGTCCATCCACCTACTAGTTGGCTGTTCTCTTCTTCTTTTTCCCCTTTTACTTCCCCAAGTATCACCATGTTTTCCTGGGAGTTTGGTCTTCTCATTATGTGCCTGAAGTCTGATAATCTATACATTGTCACTTGTGCTTCTAATGCATATGTAGGTTTTATTCGGTCTAGAACCAGTGATTGGTCTTCTTTAGTTGCCCATGCTATCCACAGGAGCCTTCTCCAGCACCAGAATTCAAGAGGATCCACAAGTTTCTGGCCTTGCTTTTGTCATCAACCAACTTTCACATCCCTTCAACACAGCACTAAAAATCATGATGTTAATGTTTCTGATCCTTGTGTTCATTGAGACGCTGTGACACTTAAAAATCTTAACTAAACCTTACATTGCTGCTCTTCCCAGCACATTTTCATAAATGTGGATTTCACCATTTTCTGTTCTGTATACATCTGCAGTTGTGGGAGGTAATTATGCATAGTGAACAAGGTGTCTTCTATGGAAGGTTCTGTCAATGAATGCAGAACTGGAGAGCAGGACTGTGGTGGATATGACTCTACCTGCCCTCTTCATGTGATTGTAAATTGTATGAGGGAGTGTGCCTGAATAAGACTAATTAAAATTGCAAAACAGCAACAGCAGGATCACTTGAAATGCACTGCTACAATTAGTGGTTCATGGTTGAGCAGCAATGTAGCATTCGCTTGTCCGATGAAAATAGTAGCAGCAAAGTGGTAGAATACAAATGAGAACTCAAATCATTGTCTATTTTTTTGCAGTGAACTTTGACCATTTCCAGATACTTCGAGCAATTGGGAAAGGAAGCTTTGGCAAGGTAGGAGAAAAAAATTGCATTATGTGTCGTGGAAGAGAATTAAATAAATGTCATACTAGTTGGTAATGATTGTTGTTACTACAGAATTTATATCTTTTTTTAAAAAAAACCCCACCGTTTTGTGAAGATTATAGGATCTAATTTTCGTCTGCAAAGTTTTTAGGTATTTATATACATTTCAAATAAAAAAATAGGAACTAAGAAATCATTTTATACTTGATTTTGGGAGTACTGTGCTTAAGACTTCCTCATTTTCCTTCTCTGGACAGAAGAAACAATCTCTCAACTGAAGCTGAGCTGTTAAAAAAACTTTAGAAAATTCTTGATCTCTCTGTTATTGTAAACTTCGGCACAGTACTGGGTTCTCCCATTATATCTTATTTTGGAATTGATGTGTGTTGGGGTAACAGTATGTGGCAGTTAATGTTTCCATTCTACTTC
Organism: Aspidoscelis tigris stejnegeri; assembly: GCA_023333525.1. Lineage (NCBI taxonomy): Eukaryota > Metazoa > Chordata > Lepidosauria > Squamata > Teiidae > Aspidoscelis > Aspidoscelis tigris. Next base: position 78,563,304 of record JALMGA010000002.1, on the reverse strand, counting down.
AAATTCACAGTAAATGTCAGAGGTGGCATGGGAATATTAGCATGTGGCAGCTCCAAGTGGCTTTTCAAACTCCCTTCTATTTTTTACTATGTGTGGATGCTGTCTAAATATACTTTGACAAGTATTTATTCTATTGATTTACTGGTTGTTTAGATAAAGGACTTGGCAACATAGCACATGGGCTCCCAGTTCGTCTCCTGAATCTGTGTAAATTCGTGAGCTGTCCATTTCTCTCAGCAAGAGTAGAGTAGTTACCTTCAAGGTGAAAAGGGCTGAAAGCACAGTTACGCAGTTACATTTGCTTTTGTGAAATGTATATCATGCTTGCAGACTGCATGACACTGTATTATATCAAGTGCCTGCTCACCCCAGGCCCATAGCCAGCTCCATATATCTGTAGGGGGGAGATCTGTCACAAATATGTCACATTTTTTCTGTAAAAGGGTTAAAAAGATTTGAGGAGGGGGCAAAACAAATTTGGGACTGCCTCCCCTCTGCCTCTCCCTGGCTACCGGCCTGGTTCGTGCTACAAAGTACTATACATAAACTGCAAAATGTCATATGTATTGTATTCAGTTTCCTTTTTTGCCTGTCTTCTCTCTTTTTTCCTGTGAAGCAGAGATGTACATAGGTGGAGATATAGCTCCACAATGACACTCGGGATGCGTCCAGACTTGGATCAGCATCACTTCACTTCAGCATCACAATCATTTACTTCACTTCTTCAGGGACATTCTGTGGGCAGTGGCGCATCAGGCATACCAGAAGCTACTGCGCTGTCCCTGTGCGGCTTCTAATTGTTGGGTCTGACCAACAGGAAGCAGCTTTGGTGGGATGGCGTGGTATAACATAACTCTGCACCCAGCCCTGCTTGCTGTTTGGCTATGCCAACCTATGCCAAGCCCTGCAAATGTGGAAGCAGCTCACGTAATTTGAAACTAACCCAATGCACACCCTTAGTGTGAAGGGAAGACTCAGTTAAAAAGGGTCAAATAAGGCCTTCCGGAATTTCATATGTGCTCATTGGCCTCCAGAAGTTGGCAAGCCCTGGTCTTAGTTACAAATTTTATTTTATTTGAGATTTGTATATTGCCTCTGGCCATAATTCCAAGGTAAAGAATATATATAATAAAATGAAGAACAATAAGAATGATCAAGCTATGACAATAACAATACACTAGTTGTAGCTTAAGAGACGCAGGACTGCACAAATTTGCAAAACTGGGTTTCTAAAACATCCCAGAGAATCAGAAAACTGGAGCCTTTGACACCCAAACATTTGTGCAATAAGCCTATGGCACTGGTGTGTGTGTGTTTGTTGCAGGGCAGGGAATCGAACCTTTTCTATGCAGAGCAAAGAACTGCAGCTCAGTGGAGAAGGGAGTTCCTTTCTTGAGTGGCTGGCCTGCCTTCCTCCCCGAACTTCATCCACCATTCCTCTATGTATGGAAGTGGACATTGTCGTCTCTCCCTGGCAGGGTGCCGGGGGGTGGGGTGGGACGACACGTTTTCTGCAGCTCAACTTTCCATTGCCCTTTGAGTGGTGGTGTGTTCCCACAGAGTTCTTCTTCCCACCCTCCCCTGCAATTTTACAAACCTTCCTTACGAAACCAGGCTGCAGAGTCTAGGCCTCTTCAGCTTAGAAAGATGACATTTAAGAGGGGACTTGATTGAAGTATATAAAATCATGAATGGCATAGAAAAGGTGGATAGAGAAAAATTATTTTCTCTATCAAACAAAACCAGAACTAGGGGGCACTCTATGAAGCTGGTGGGTAGGAGAGTCAGATCAGCCAAGGGGAAGAATTTCTTCACCCAGAGCAGTGGTTCTCAACCTGGGGGTCGGGACCCCTTTGGGGGTCGAATTACCCTTTCAGAAGGGTCGCAACGAGCCTCCCGCCACCCTTCCCTCCCACCTCCCAGCTGCTCCACCCCCGTGGTTGGGGGTCCCCACAACATGAGGAACTCCATTAAGGGGTCGCGGCATTAGAAAGGTTAAGAACTGCTGACCCAGAGGGTCAGCAGCCTAAGGAATTCGCTGCCAGAAGAGGTGGTAACAGCAACCAGCCTAGTTGGCTTTAAGAAAGGGTTAGACAAATTCACGGACAATAGATGTCATTGATGGCTACTAGAATGGATATATAAGTACATCTTTCAGGCTTGGGCGGCAAGCAGGATGGCTCTAAGGCCATTTGGAGTGAGTATTGGTTGATAGGAGGGCTGGTGAGTATCTGTTGACAGGAGGGCCGGCTGTCAACCCATTGTCATGGATGGTGAGTTTTGGACTTACAATGGCAGCTCCCATCTGTGGGGTGGGACCTATTGAGATGGTCCGCCCCCGGAGACTTATGGAATCCAAGCGATTCCTGAATGCTCTGGGGGATTTTCTGGTTGGTATGACTGAAGCGCCTGTTGAAGCCCTAGTTTCTCTCTGGAATCAGGAGATGTCCAGGGCTATTGACATGATCACTCCCAAGTGCCCTCGGCATGCTTGTGGAGCCCAAAAAGCTCCTTGGTACTCCATGGAACTACGGGCTATGAAACAGGAAGGCCGACGGCTAGAGCGCAGGTGGCGTAAATCCGGGTGTGAATCTGACCGAACACAGGTTAGAGCACACTATTGTGCCCTACCATGTGGCGGTGACGGCGGCAAAAAAGAATTTTTTCTCTGCCACCATTGCGTCCTCGAGTAGCCATCCAGCAGAGCTTTTCAGAGTAGTAAATGGCCTCATAAAACCAAGCTCAAAGAAGCATGAGCCAGGGCCAAGTAATACCTGTTGTGACAAATTTGCAAAGCACTTTGAGGACAAAGTCACCCAGATTCATAGGGGATTGGATGTCACAATTGGACATAGCCCAAATGAGATGTCCAGAGAACTGTCTGGTCCTGTTTGGTTGGATCAGTTTCAGTTGTTGCAGCCTGAGGACGTGGACAAGCTGCTTGCAGGGGTGCAGCCAACAACGTGCTCTCTGGATCCCTGCCCCTCATGGCTGATAAAGACTAGCCTACAAGGTAATGAATGCCTCTCTGAGGGAGGGGGTGGTTCCACTGGCCCTGAAACAGGCTGCGGTGTGCCCCCTCCTGAAGAGGGCCTCCTTGGATCCGGAAGATCTAAACAACTATCGCCTAGTGGCTAACATACCTTTCTTAGGCAAGGTTCTGGAGAGGCTGTCACTGTTCAACTGCAAGCATTCTTGGAAGAAGCTGATTATCTAGACCCATTTCAATCTGGCTTCAGACCCAGTTATGGCACGGAAACCACCTTGGTCGCCCTGGTTGATGACCTTATCCGGGAGAGAGACAGGGGGAATGCTTCCCTGTTGGTTCTCCTGGACGTCTCAGCTGCTTTTGATACCATTGACCATGGTATCCTTTTGGAGAGACTATGGAGTTTAGGAGTGGGGGGCAATGCTTGGCACTGGTTCTGCTCCTATCTCCAGAACAGATCCCATATAGTGGCTGTGGGAGACACTGATTCGACACTTTGGGAACTCACTTGTGGGGTTCCTCAGGGGTCAATCTTATCTCCCATGCTATTTAACATCTATACGAAACCGTTGGGAGAGGTCATCAGCCATGAGGGGCAGGGATCCAGAGAATGGAATAGATTCCGCTCATCCAGCTGACAGCCACTCGCCCAGTGGATCCCCTGTAAGAGGATCCACAGTGAGCAAAATTTTTGGCTCCTCTTTTTAACATTTCTAAATTTATGTTTGCAAGGCTGTGCATTCACTTTAACCTTGTCAGTTTATGTATTTGCTTAGGAAGACATTTGTGCGTTGAGACAGGAAGGAGAGCTGCTCGTGAGTGAAAGATTCTGCAGACCAGTTGCAGTGATAGGGGAGACATTCAGACAGGGTGTAGTGGGGCAGAACAACCCCAACCCCCAGTAACTAACCTGATTTTCCTGAAAATAAGCACACTAGGGCTGCATTCCCATGCAATAATAAGTCTGCTGAAAATCTTCTTTTGCCACGGAGCGGTCCCATGCACAGCTTTAATCCGGGTTTCCTGCGCCGCTAATGGGGAAAACCCGCTTTAAAAAAATACCTGTTTAAAGCAGTACTTTCTGGAAGACGTGGGTTTTCAGCGCAACATTTTCCATGGAATCGCTCTGTGGCAAAAGGGGCTGGGATTCTCTCCCAGGTGGGAATTGCCGTCCGGAGAGATCATTTCTCTCTCTCTCTTTTGCCTGTCATCCAGCCAGCGATCTATGCAAACAGCGATCTAGGCAGGCATTTTCTCTTTGCTGTTTCTCTTTCCAATCCCAAAGAGAAACAGCAAAGATACATTGTAATGAATTGCTTCCGTGAAAGTGAAAGTGTAAAAGAGCTGGCTGGTGGAGATCTTGTAAAGAGTGCCGGCTGCAGTCTTTGCAAGCAGGGGAGACGAACAGAGAAGTTTTAAATTTTTATTTTGGTCTTTTTGAAGGAAAGGATTGCAGGATTGCTGGCTGGTGGGGGGGGGGGAGGCGTTTCGGCAGCTGGAATTTCCTTCTGCCCGATCACCCAATGAAACAGCGAGGGGCGGGGAGAAAAAGATGCGGGTAAACAAAACACTCTTCCTTGGGGACGGTCTGTTCATTTTAAATGTGTGTTTTGCTTACCCCCTTGGGAACGCTTAAATCCAGATTGAACCCGCTTTTCTTTAATCCACTTCAGTGGAGGGGCAATAGAGATACAAATTAGTACCATGGGAACGCACCCTAGGTGTGCTCTAATTATTTTAGCCTGTCCTCTCCTTAAAGCAAAACTTGTGCAGTTTCATCTGGAATGCATTTTGAAGTGTAAGGCAAGGCTTGTGGGTAGCTAGGCTCTAAATCTTCAAATTATCTAACTTGCAATGTACAGTTTATTCAGTGACTCATAAAATGGGCCATGATTGATACATAAGAGCTCTTATGTTTATTATGAGTTGTATAATTTCAGGGCTTGATAAAGGAACTAATAAAATGCAGTCTGCGGGTTTGGGCAGGTATCAAAATATACATCAAACTCTCATTAGTTGTAATTATTAATAGTAGCTAATGAAATAAAAAGGAATGTTCAATCTTTGAACAAGTATATAAAAAGCAGATATGTAGGTGAAAAACAGCAATAATAATAACACAGCACAAGTTAAAAAGACACATGTGGTTAAAGTAAATCCATCCAGACTTGTATAACTTCTGTTTTAAATAGTATTGCTCATTTCCAGAACTTAACAGGGACTAAAAATATGATACGTTTTAGATCAGGACTGATCATCTGCAGTCTTCTAGATGTTCCTGAACTAGAGCTTCTATTATATAGAGGTGGGCACCTGGGAGAGGGCCTTCTCAGTGATGGCCCCTAGGCTATGGAATAGTCTCCCCCTTGAGGTGTGTCAGGCACCTTCATGGTACATGTATTTGATTTTAAATGTTGTTACCTGCCCTGAAAGTGGGATCAAAATGCACATATAAATAAGTAAAAAGAAATATTGGCAAGGAAAATTGGGAGTTCAGGAACATTTGGAGGGCTGTGGGTGAACACCACTGGTTTAAAGTTTTTACTCTGTGCATGTATGTTTTGCACACTTTGTCATCCTGGAAAATATCTGTTCAATATGAAAAAAAAAAAGCCAGATAGCACAGTAGTATGCTTTTGTTTCTGTTTATTATTGTAACCTGTGGTGGATAATGAAATTCTTGATATAATCTGGACACCAGCACAGCAGCCTTAGTGGTACCTTCACCTTTTCAGAATAATCACAGCAGAATCAGGGACAGATTCACAAATCCATGTTTTTCACTTGATGGCTGCAGCGTTGACATGCAGGTATGAAGCAGCTAATCACAAAACAAACCCTGGAGAGCTGTTTTGTATGGCTTCCTTCACTGTGCTTCCTTCACCACACACAGATGCAGCTCACCTACAGTGCACCTTTGAGTTGAAGGGGCTTAGGCCCAAGTTAGTATCTATAGGATTGCTGCTTAATGCAAAGACTTCATCAGCTGATTCTATTTCTGTGTGAATCCTGTGGTGTGCGGTTACATTTTGGATAAGCTGAGAGAGGAAGATGGCTCCTACATGACCTTGCAAAGGCTTGCTTCTAATATGGTTTGCTGTTCAAAAGTAGTTTAACCTTATGAACGCATGGCTTTAATAATTCACACAGCTTGCAGCTGAGAATGACAAAGCTCTAATCTACTTATATAAAGGTCACCAAGGCATACACTGCACACGAATCCCAAGTACAATTAGTTTTAAAATGTCTTTGCATCAGTTCCAGTTACATTTTTCCCCCAGTCGATAGCAAAATGTACATTTGCTTTCCCATCTTTGCACTCTTTTAAAATAAACTCACAGATTGAATTATGCAGCATAAGGCTATGTTTTGGAAGGAGATAACTGAGTTAGAGTAAAAAGGGTTGCCGTATTCAGATAGAGCTTTCAGGTACGAAGCTGAGCCTGCATATTAGGAGAAAATATTATTATTAAAACAAAGGCAGTTCTGTGTTGTTGGAGAACGGGTCCATTCCTGAGCTGGATGGTTTGCTTCTAACGCAAGCATGCCATTCACACAGTTCCCATACCCCTGTGTTTGCCAGCTTTGAAGCTGGGCGATGGATTTGCAGCATTTCTAATTGCAGCCATTACAAGAAGTGCTGGAAATAGCCACAGTAGTCAGCCATTTTTGGCACTTTGCAAAATGGTGCTGGGTGGTGAGATCATGGGTAGGTCAGTCTAGTGGCGGTTGCCCTTCTGTATAGCGGCCACCAGAGTGAACCACGCACACTCTCCTTTTTTGCAGAGAATATTTTCCCTGCTCTGCAAGAGGAATTCTCCCAGGTGCTGATTCTGTCCTTGGAAGCAGACAAGATGCTGGGTGGATCCAGTGAGGTGCAGCCATTCTACTCTTAGCCTTATTTCAGTGCTTAACAGCAAGCCTAGGAAAAAGAGGATGTTCCCACTGAACACATTATTCGAGATTCCAGTTCAGTTCTTCACTACCACTAATCTTTATTCCTGCTTTTGTCTTTTTCAAGGCTGCTTCATACTGACTACTCACTGAGCTATTTACCATGACCTCAGCGCCCCTCATTTAATTCACTGATGCCAGTTTTAACTCGGTGACTATAGGAAACTGGCTTTTTGGGTCCCACACGTATCATTTTGCAATCCCATTGAATCCTACTTGGCATTTTGTTGCCTGCTTATTCAGTTTTAGGAGATAATAGAATTCTGAATGTGATTTTATCTGCACAGCTGAAATTACTACATTGTGCTGTTAGATCGCAACCTTTGATTCTGGGGCCCACGCTGAATTAATTTTTGCTTTGTCAACAAATTACACAGCAGTGAAGTAATAATATGTCAAATCCATTTGTCACCCAGCTTTGTTCCTTAACCTGACAGTGTTTATAGCTATGAACAGGAAAGGAAATCAAATTATCAAGTCCCCAGGCAAACAGAGGACGATTGCAATTGCTAACACATCTTCATTTTTCCTAAGCTATATATTTTATTGGTTGAACAGGGTATGGTTTATACAAGTGTGTAGTTCATTTCAGTCTGACTGCAGACTAAAGAAGGTAAATATTTGCTTTTGGCTTTTGCTTGTAATGTGATCAGTAGCCTGGGTTTCATACTATTTAGTTCCAAAATAAATCTTGATAAGCGATATTCCAATATTTTCTAAATCGGTCTCTGTGTGTGAAAGTTAAGCAGAATCTTCCAATACTCTGGTACAAGGAAATCGGTGTTAATTTGGGAGTGGTCTTGATAGTCTGAGACTGTTGCTGATAATCTGTTGCTTTGTACAAAGATGTATTCATGTATGCATGGATCCCTGCCCATATCCTTCGTTGCAAGTGTCTTTCTATTAAAGAATTTGTGTTCATTAGGCTAGGCTGGTGATTTCTCTAAGTCTGTTGATTCTTTAATCATCACTGGCATGGGGGGAACCCTTTGGATGCAGTTTTCAGAACTTTAAAAAAATGTACATATGCAGTTTTGAGGTGGTATACAGAAACAGAAATACTGTAATACATAAAACAGTAAAAGCACATGCCCAAAACTCAAGCCACAACATTAAGAGAATTTAAGTAAACTATTAGGCATTTTTATTTGTAAAATCCTATTACAGGCACCACAATTACACCTATTACTATGGAAAAAAACATAAGCCAAATTATCTAACCCAAGGTTTCAGGATTGAAATCAGAATTGGGCGCATCAGCTGACTATGCCTTAGACCAAGGGTGGCAAGGGTTGGTTGAAAGCTACCCATCCAGCCCACATACTCTCTTTGATGCACCTCTCCCCATGGTAATAAGGAGTAGGGGTGCGCACAAGTGCAATTTTCAGGATTTGATTTCATTCGAATTGAATATCTGACAATTCAATTCAATTTGAATCCTTAAAATTCGAATTGAACCAAATTCAATTTGAATTAAGCAAATTTGAATCTATTTGTTTTAATTTTTGTTTTGAAAAATTTGTATGTGCCTGTATGCATCCTTGCGCATCCATACACGTACGGATGTATCCTGTAGTTATCCCATATGCAACCTGTTTTCATTCCGTACGGATCCGTACAAATGTGTATGGATGCAGGAAAGATGCATATGTGCAAGTATTTGAACGAATGGATCTGAACTTTGAAATTTGTTCGAAGTTTTAAATTCAAATTTATGGACATTCAATTTGAATTCAAATGTCAAAATTTGGACACATTCGATCAAATTTCGAATCCCTTTGAATATTTGTGCACACCCCTAATCAGGAGACTGTTTCTGAAGTTAATTTCCTTGGTCTGTCTAGCGCAGTGTTGTCAACTTCGGCAGGGGAACTAACGTATAGCCCTTAAAATATTGATGTCATCGCCAATTTTCTGTTGTTGTTTTTACATCAAGCATCATGGAATTGGTTGATGTGGAATTGTAGTCCAACATTTGAAGAGTTAGGCAACTATTAGCCCAGCTACTGCTGAGCTACACTGATAGACAGTAGTTTTCAAAGATTTCAGACAGCAGACTTTTCCAGTTTCTCCTAGAAACACCATTTATTTCATTTTCTTCCATGCAAGCCTCCTGTTTTACACATTTGCCTCAGCCTTTCTCTGGGGAAATGTCAGCTAAAGAGTACACTGCAATCTTAAGAAAGCACCTTATTGTGACTGTTCATTGGCCTGGGTAAAAACAGGCTGCAACCACCTTCTGTTTCTAAGCAGAAATGCTATCACAAAGTTGGCACAAGCCAACTCAGCAGAAAGCCACTGATTAACCTGACATAGAAATAGAATTACTTATTCACCCCAAGGTTTTCCTCCAAAGCACTTGAGGACTGAATTGTGCATTAGTGATATAGCTGCAGTCAGAGTTCTTTTAAAAAAGGATCCAACTTTTCTCCCAAGAATTTGCACATTCATTCCATGATTTATTCTTAATCCATGATGACCATCTTCGGCTCATTCTCTTTCCCAGTGGAGTTGCTTATATACCAGTGTCAGTTAAACATCTTGCTTTTAAATGGCCTGTTCAACCCATGTGTTGGTCTTTCATAAACTGGGCTGCTTTAGATGCACAAAGAGAGATTGTGGACTTTTTCACACTTCTGTGAGACATGTTTTAATCCAGTTTCAGTCCACTTTTAGAGAACACATCAGCAAAGTGACTAGTCATTTTCTTTCCACTTTGATTAACTGAAAGGTTAGTTTTTCAGAGTGAGATATTTCTGAAAGAAATCAGCTTGTCACTCTGCTGATGTGTTCTCTCACCCTGAAACTGAACTGATGCCGGATTAAAACTTAGATGCGAACCTACAGCCAGAGTCAGCATGTCAGAATTTACTGATAAAAGATCACACATGAGGAAGTCATATGTATTTCAGCATCTATTCTCCCGGATCCTGTCCCATAGATCAGTGCATAAAACATTCCTGGATACTCCCACCTCTTCTGACCTGTTCAACCTCGAGGAGCAGACTAACCTAATAAACACTGTTAGTTCTTATGTCTTGGTGCAAAGCAAATGCTGAATCTATGCTGAAAGCTAATACAGAAGGTCCAGTGCCTGACACAGAGTAAGATGGCAGAGCAGATGCCATCCTTACAGGTTTTAATTAGGGTTGCCAAATCCTGCTGAAGCCAGTCATAGAGATCTCTCTGCCCTTGGCCAGTTTATTTATTTAGTTTATAACATTCCTTTCACTGTGTAGTCTCAAGATGCATTAAGAAGTATATATCCGCAGTAGTTTTTAATAGCGATGTGCATGAATGGTTTTTATTTTTCATTTAATTCATAACAAATTGAATGTATTTTTTCATCTTTTTTCATCTTTATTACTTTACAGTACACCAAAACAAAACATATACAAATCATACAAATAACACCCCAAAATTTATATCCCTCGCACTGTTACACGGGCTCTAATTTTTGCTAGACTGTTTTTCATTCTATCTGGTAGGGAGTCTTGATTGCTAGCTTCATATAGGGTGTTTTTCCACTGTCACTAGAAGTACCCATTAAGTACCCATTAATGAGTACAAAAATGCCATTACGTACCCATTAATGGGTACTTAATGGGTACTTTTAGTGACAAAGGAAAAATACCCATAGTTGCTTCCACAGATCCTGTAGGCTCTTCTTCGGTCTCTCCCCCAAATAAAGAAGTCTTTGGTGCCTAAGGGCATCAAATTTAAATATTTCAAGCACATAGTCTTGCCATTTGTCCAATGTCCACTGTGATTTATTCCTCCACCCCCTGCAATAACCATCAAAGCTGCCCACATCAGTCTGTCCAACATATACCTTTCATCTTGTGCCAACCATGTACCATGATATATCTGCAATAAACTTCTCTCACATTTACCCCAAGCACCAACTGTATATGATCCACCACTCCTCCCCAATACCTTAATACCTCTGGACATTCCCACCACATATGAAAATATGTTCCCGGTCCTTCACAACCATATCTGCTCTGTGAGCCTCAAATCCACCCTGAATCTACTTTGAATTCACTCTCAAACCATGTCAAATTCACTCTGGATTCGTTGCAGATCTGATGGGTGGAGCTGCTTTCCCACCTGCCCATTTCATGAATGTTCTGAAGCTTCCTACAAGTGTTCTGAAACATTCACATTCATACAAGCTTTGCTCCTTGTTCTGTACTACTGTATGTGGGTCCCACAGGAGACTGCATGGTGCCAAATTTTGTTCACTACATGGTACAACTGGGAGGAAGGGGTAGTTGATTTGTTGGTTTGGCTGTTCCAAGCAGAGTGATAGAGATAAATCTGGGCTTAAATGTTTTTACATGTTTGCTACTTCACTTCAAAATGTTATAAACTAGGCTGGCTGTATTTGAAGGATCTTCTTGATTTATTATTGCTGGTTGTGACGTCTGCATTAACAAGGTAAGAGTGTGTTAAACTATATAGCCCCAGTATAGCTGCTGGAACTAGGGCTAGTGGGCATGGCCAGCTGCACCCCAGAGGGTGGGGGAAGCTTGCTCACAGCTAGTGCCAATCAAAGGATGCAAGCTACCCATTGGGAGGCTATATAAGGGCACCCAGCAGGAGCTTAGGGTTCCTTCCTGGGTTAAGTCATGGAGGGTTGGCAGGGAGAAATGGGCTCTTGATTACTGTTTACCTTAGAGACTCCTGATTATTGGGTTTCACTGAGAAACTATAGCTGTTAAGAGATTTGTTCTATCCATGTGACAATTATTAGTGTGCTGTGTTTTGAGATGCATCTAGACTTAAAAATTATTTCAGTGTTCTGAACCGAAATTCAAAACTGTTGCCATTATTGAGTACTGTTACAATAAATCAGTTATTTTTATGTTCATCTTAAAGAGTGCTTCGAGTGATTGCTTTGCCACAGAATGTTAACAAAGTATTCTATTAGAGAAGCACTGTGACTTTAAGAGAGAAGGAAACAATATTGCTGAGGTGCAGCAGGCTGTTGGAAGAAATACTTCTTGTTTACATTCTAAGGGATAAGAACGGGGAGTCTGTGGGTGAACCCTGCCAATGCTGGGCCTAGGAATTTAGAATTGGGGAGATTCTGGTAGAGATACTGGGAAGCAGGATAGTGTTGGGCAGTGGTTAACGCACTGTTGCTGATGTTTATTTTGCTTTTTCCAGTGTTTATGTTTGGTTGCAGTCATATTAGGTTTCCGCCTATTATGGGATATGATCTGGAATAAGGCCCAGTGCTAGCGATGTGCACAAACTTTTTTTTAATTTTTTCGTATTGAATCATATTTGTTTGAATAGACCCCCTTCGAATGTGGCAGGACCCAAATTTAATATGAATGTTCAGTTCCATACGAATCCCATACAAATGCATATGAATGCATACAAATCCCATATGAATGTATCAAAACATTTTATTTGAATTTGAGTTTTGATTTTCAAATGTGCCAACATTTTGTTTGAATTTGAATGTCTGAATTCGTACAAATTTCAAATGTTATGAATATTCGTGCACAGTGAAGAAATGCCCTTAGACTCAGAACAGGCCCTTTTTGAAGGGGCATTTTGTTTCCTTTTTGGAATAGATTGTTCCAGATTCATAAGGCTTTGCGCACCTCTACTGTTTCGGTCTAATGCAGAGTTATATAGTGATGTGATTTTTTTAAAAAAGATTTTCAAAAGCTGCACATGATGGAAGAAAATGTCTAGCCAAACTCATATTTAAAGTATATTATTGAGAGTGCATTCCAAATCTTTAACACAATGGTGTTAAAAGCCCTGTCATTTTTAGATACAAATTTTATAGTGCTGTTTTCAGCAGCACATGTTATTTAAAAAAAAAACAAAAAACAAAACTCAGCCTGTAGTACAAGCATGTATAATTTAAAGCACCTCAGTTTATATAACCCACTGCAGGAATAGGTTACATCTCCCTCTATGAGCTTGATGTTTACACTGTTTAGTCTACAGCCTGAAATCTGTATAGTTGTGAATCTGGTGCAAAGTGTGGAATCCAGCAGTAGATAGATGATAGGGAAAGAGAGGCTGTATAGTTGGCTGGCTGGTTAAGGTGATTGGTATGGTTTATGATACCAAATCTGTTGAAATCAGAAGGGAATTTTGGTAGGGAAAGCCTTGCTCGGCCTAGCCCTGCCATTACATTACACATGACTATTAAGTACAACATTGCAATGTAGACCATGAATTGCCTTATTATAGATCTTAAAACTTTAGGGCCGTGTTCCCATTACAAGCTTAAAATGGTTTTCCTCAATCAAAATAATAGAACCAGATGCTAACACGAATTTGCCTGATCCCATTACTTTCAACTTAATCGCGTTCAATCCATATTCTGAGGATTGTACGTGGCATACGTGACTCAAGGGGGGACTCAAGTGGCTACTTTCTAAAAGCCGCTTTTTGGGGCTGCCCTCCCCTCTTCCTCCTGGCATGAACATGCCACCCATAACCAACCCCTTCACGGAGCCTACCTGGGTGGCTGGGTGGCTGCCGCTTGCCAGGATGGATAAAAAACAGCACCGGGCAGCCAGCGATTCTTTCCCCTCCTCTCCCCATTGCCCAGGGCACACAGCAGCAGCGGCAACTTAAGCCCCCTTCGCCCACTCACCTCCACAGCCACCATCCCCAGCAGGGGTTCCCTCCAAAAAAAGCACCCTGGCTGTCTGGCTCACTCTGCTGCCGTTGCCGCTGCCACCTGCACACACAGCCTTTAACATTCACACATCTCCCAGAACCTGCAGCTGCTTTCCTTCCTTTTCCCTTTCTAAAGGTCAGAACTTTTAAAGAGCCAGAATTGCGCAGAATTGCAACATTATCAGGTGTGAAGTGGGTGGATTGCTACAGTCACCGCTGCTGTATGGGGTGGATTTTTACAGTGAAATCACTGTCTTTGGAAGCCAGCTATTGGGGGAGGGAAACCCTAAACATGCATTCTCATCCCACTAAAACGGTACCATTCCCACAGTAAGAAATGTAAAATGCTTCAAATGCAAGAACTGGAGCGAGACCTGTTGAAATGAGTGTTTACATTTACAACGCTTTGGGGCGATTTAACACGTGAAAAGCGTGTTAAGCCAACCTGACGTGGGGACTGCGAGGATCGAAACCATTTTAAGCTTGTAATGGGAATGACAACTAGGTGTATAAAAGTGTATAAATGCAGCAGAGAAACCTTCCCAGACTTAAAGGGCAGAGTGTGGTTTCAAGGGCTCCTCTAACCTTTGCTTCTTCACATGCAATAACTAAATATACCATTCAACTTCTCTGTGCATTTGACATATCACCCACAGGGGGATTTGTAGGACAATGTCATATTGTCAGAAGCTCTGGCAGAGTAATATTCTGGTAACCTCTTATTCAGCTACCACTTTACAGCAGAAGCCCAGGAGTGCCTCAGTAACATTCCCTGAAGTATATATTACATCCTCTATGTATAATTTGTCATCTACTTCAGTACACTGGGCAGCTTGCTTTAAAAAAATGAGAGAGAGAGAGAGAAAAGCGGTTGCACAAATGGCACCAGCAGACTGTGACCCTGGTAGGAGGACTATCTGTTGCCAGGCAATATTGTGAGACATTTTTTATTTATAACTTTTGTTTCTTTGAGCTTCGGCGGAGGACAGTTTGTTTTTAAGCCATTGGCATTGTTTGCATAATGATGCGTTACGTCTTTCCCATAACTGGGAACGCATCAGTGCAGCTATGTATGGGATGTCAGATCCTGGAAGACTTTGTGAAACCTTTGGCCTTTTTCTCACTTATACACAGTGCGAGGTCTAGACCCCTTTTCTCATCCTCTCTGATACTCATTCTGGAGCAGGAGATGCCATGCCCCGGTAGGCCCTGCGTCCACATTAGGCACAACTTAGCCGAGTCTATAGGGGCCTTTCTGCACTTGACCTTATTCTGGACTATATCTTAGAATGGGGGTGTGTTGTCTGGATGCTAATACAAATTCTGGTAGGCCTCACCAGGGGGCTGCTATAGTCTTCTCTGGCATGTGGACAGAAGCCCCCTATTCCGAGGTATATTCCAGAATAAGGCCAAGTGCAGAAAGGGCTCAGGTGACCAGAGTGATCTACTGGCAGTCCAGAGCAACTAGATCAGACCAGAGAGGCACATGAAAAGGCATATGCTTCTCTGGTCCAGTTTAGCAGGGGAACCCTTTCAACCATGCACCAAATTGCACTGCCAAAATGGGTCGCCTTAGGGCTCTGCCAGCTCTGAAGCTTGCAAAAGCTTTGAAGTGGCCCAGGGCATCATGAAGCCTGTCCCAGAACAGGCCATCCAAGTGCAGACAGCCTTGGTCCAGGCCTGCTGGACCACTCCAGCTGTGAGCTGCTTTAGTTGGAGCAGTTCTGGCTGGATGCTCCACTCCTTGCAAGTTCAGAAATGGCCTTTGTTTCTGCTAGCCAGTTTGGTCTTGTGGTTAGGGTGCTGGACTCTTATCTGGGAATCACCAGGTTTGATTATGCGCTCCTCCACAAAGCCAGCTGGGTGACCTTGGACTAGTCACAGCTCTCTTCTGAGCTCTCACAGCCCCACCTACCTCACAGGGTGTCTGTTGTGGGGAGAAGAACAGAAAGCTTTGTCAGACGCTTTGAGTCCCCTTGAATGGATTAGAAAAGCAGGGCAGAAAAGCCAACTCTTCTTCTTCTCTGGGAGGCTACAGAGGTCTGTTCTCAATCCTATTAGCCACTAAGCATAGACCTTAGGATAGGACTCTTTTTTCTTTTCCAGTATTGTTCAGTTTCAGCTCTTGGTGGATCTGCTTTTAATAGCCTACTACCTTGTAATTGAGAGTATATCTAAGATGACACTTTAGAAAAGGGAGTATTTATCCTTTTGCTCTCTGCTTTTTTATTGTGTCCCTTCAGCCTGCTGGCCAGTGCCAATAGCCTTTGTTTAGCAGTTTCAAGGGCTTCAGATATGAGTATATCTTTGTGTTTCCTTGATAGCTGTGACCCTTCTTTAATCTCTACATCTGTTTGGAGTTATGCCTGCATACTGATGCCCTTGCACATGTCTCTTGTTTTAGCTTCCAATGTTAGCTTCCAAGGGGACATTGTTTGTTATTGTCATTTCTTGTAAACCAAGAGTCTCTTGAATCACTGTTGCTGTGACATATATCAGTTTGTTGGTTTCCATTATGGTGGTAGTTGGGATGGTTTGCATTTCTGCATTGGCATCCTCTGAAAGTAGCTTTGTGCCAGGTGTAGGCAGTCTAGTGCAAGGATTCACAGTCTCAAGCTTGTTTGTAATCAATATTCCGTTTGGTACGGTGGTTTGGGAACTGGACTCTTATCTGGGAATATTGAGTTTGATTCCATTCTCCTCCATGAAGCCAGCTGGGTGACCTTGGACTAGTCACAGCTCTCTTCTGAGCTCTCACAGCCCCACCTACCACACAGGGTGTTCTCTTGTGGGGAGAAGAATAGAAAGCTTTGTCAGTCCCCTTAAATGGGTGGGGAAAGCAGGGTAGAAAAGCCAACCCTTCTCCTTCTTCTCTAAACCAAATTCTTCAGCATGAGGACCACTGCAGTTACTCAGCTCTTCAGAGTAGGAGGTCACCTAGTGGCTCATTTTCCTGAAAACAAGTCAACAAGGGACGCAAACGATGCTATGAATGTTGCTGTGGGACATGATCTGTGCAGAAGGATATAGAGATGTGCACGAAGTAGTGTTTGAAAGTGAAAGGTAGTTAGAGGTCAAGAGGTAACCATCCTACACACCTGGCTCCATCCACCTTCACTCGGAAATGTTTAAGTTGGCAGCTTGGCGTGTAAGCATCAGTGTGAGGAGCCGCCTGATGATCACACTGCCTCTCAGCTGTCACATTGCCCCCAACCCCCCACTGCAGCCCCCAGTACTGCCCCCCAGCCCTGTCACTATTATCTTACCTTATTTTTGGACTGAGGCAACCACCGTCTGCATCCAGGCCCATGTGCACTGCTGCAGCTGCATTGTCTCTGACTTGGTCCTTCCCTTGCATGCTGAAAGAAGCAGTGCTGGAGTGATGACAGGGCAGGCACATGCGTAGAGACTCAGTCAGAAGGTGCATCCAGTCACTAGTTACTTATTGCATTATAACTGGATATTCCAGACTATCCAAATATAGCAGAGTAAGTAAGCAATGACTGGATGCAGCCAGGGTCAGAGATTCAGGTGCTCCTTTCAAGCATCAAAGGGATGAGCTAAGCCAGTGATGGCACAGCTGTAGCATGGCACATACACAGGCATGGATGGGGGTTGCTTCAGTGCTAGGATAAGGTCAGGTCAGGTGGGGGAGGGGAGTGGGGGAGTGAGGCCAACAGGCACTTCTGCTCTGCAATGTTCACATTCACACCATCATCTTAAAACATCATGAAGGCAAACAGAGCCAGGTGCGCAGGGAGGTCACTTGCACCCTTGACCTCTAAACACCTTTCACTTTTGATCAATCGTTACTTCCTGCACATCTCTCAAAGGATGGGCAGGGTGGATTAAGGATGCTTTTTCTGTCCCCAGTCTACATGACAGATTAAAGCTGACTTGAGATAAAGGATGAATTATTTAGAAAGAGCACCTCATTTGCGGAGGCACCTTTAGTTACAGTGTTTATTTTCTTCCCCACCAGCAGAATTTCAAAACTGGCCACCTTCCAAAGGAGCCTCCTAAACAACTGAATAAATCATCAAAGGAACAAGCTTTTTTAAAACTGGGCTGAGAAGCTTTAATAACAATTGCATTTTAAAAGTTTACAAGTTAATCTACTGTGAGATGCAATACTTGTAGCATTTAGATGTTAGGTGTCGGAGATCAAGGCCCTATGGGTAGCCTGCTCCTTGTCCCCTCCCAGCTTCAAAGGTCAGGAATGAAAATTATTGACTTTTGAAGTATTGCTTTAGATGCTGGGCCAAAAATGGGTTGGATTAGGCCTAATAGCCCATGCCCTTTGCATGCCCTTCATGCACTGGAATATCATCAGCAGTCTGCTGGTGGACTACTTTTAATGGGTCCACCAGTGGAACAGGATATGGCACCGTATCCTAGGCCATAGCTATGTTCAGTGAGAATGAAGCCCTCTGGGGAGATGAGGTCCCCAACTAGGCCATGCCAGCTTGAGGACAGCAGAGACCTAGTCTACCCTGTAGGCCAATTCACCAGCCAATACAAAAAGGGTCCAAGCAAAAACTATAATAATTATCTGGAAAGAACACCACCATTCATCACCAAAATAATTTAAGAGACTTTGGATGATATAGTTGCCATGATCACACCCATTGTTCAAGAGGGCTTTGGGCCATCTTCTCCCTGCCTCACTCAAATTATTATTATCATTGGCAGGGGTCATCCTGGGGGCAGGCTGTCCCTCTTCAAGCTGGCTTTTTTAGAGTCCACTTTTACAGATGACTCAAGCTGTCTTTGCGAGCCAGCCCATTTTCACTTCTTCTGTGTAAGCACGGAACCAGGGTAGAGGGGGCTGAACCATCCTGGGAGGGATGGATCCAGCCTTCCCTTCTGCCCAATGCCTGGTTGAGGGTGGCACACAGGTAATCCTCCTTCATTGCATGTTCTTATCCCTTTCCACTTCTGTCACCATTCCTAGGATGTCCCCCTCTCCCAACCTACCCCCTCAATACCCCTTTGTTCCAATCGCAAGCTTGCAGACTCTGCCCTTCGTTTTTAAGAAATAGAAATCTATTTTGTGCTAGACTGATCATGTACTTTTGTGAAGAACAGGGGGGGATTTAAAAATTAAATGGCCAGAAAAGCACTGTGGAGCAAGAGTAGAAATGATACAATTCTAAGGACAATATAGCTTCCGTTTAACTTTAGCAATCTGCAAGGGAAACAAGGTTTCGTTGCAGTGAAAGGGGACTTCTGCTCAAAAGGAGATGGGCTTCAGCAGCTTGAGGGGAAATGCAGCTGACAGCCTCTTCTTTTTCTGCCAGAATAGCTGCAGAGGTGGAGGTGCATGCTGGCTGGGATATGCCTGGGCTGCATCTGTCTGGGGGCACAGTCCCCTCAACCCAACAGTACCCTAAGTTTGCCCTTAGCACTACATAACCTCCAACACACCAATTGCCAGTACCCATTGTCAGAATGCAAGTGGTGTTGATGTACTCAGTAGGGGTGGAGAAAGTGTCAGTGAGAAAAGGTCTGAGCATAGCAGCCTGAATTGGGGACTGGTTATCAGGGATGGGTGCGGACAGGATTAGGACGGCTTCAATTCGGATGTTTAAAGGACGACCTAGATCAGCCAGGTGTTAGTGGGCTTTTGCAGTAATATTTACATGCTACGTGTGTATCTATTTTCATACTGCCCAGGTTGTCATTATAGCTCTGTCTGTTTTGGTTTTGGTTTTTTTCCCCCTTGTGAATTTTGATTCACTAAAGAAAAACAAAGAATTTTAATTTTAAAATGTGCAAGTAATCTTTTAACTAATAAAAATGAAGAAATTTAAATCTTCTTGAATTCCA
Source organism: Aspidoscelis tigris stejnegeri (assembly GCA_023333525.1). Classification (NCBI taxonomy): domain Eukaryota; kingdom Metazoa; phylum Chordata; class Lepidosauria; order Squamata; family Teiidae; genus Aspidoscelis; species Aspidoscelis tigris. The sequence continues at coordinate 78,543,875 of JALMGA010000002.1, read as the reverse complement.
GAATATTGTTTTGTGATCAACTACTCCATGTCCCTGTATTTCATTCACACAGTTGCAAAGGGTGGAAAGAAAACCACACACAAGCAAAACTGCTATGTAGATTTAGCTTATGGTATTCATTTGGTATTCATTTATTGTTTTGTCCTACCCTGGGACTTTTGGGTGAAGGGCAGGATATAAATACTTGAATAAAATAAATGAAAATGAAAAAGCAGAGATTTCCAAGTGAAAAATATTGATTGAAGAAAGTATGTACTTCACATCCCAGATCCTTTGAAAGTAGGCTCAGATAAAAAGAGCCTCTTCAATTAACATACTGTTGTGGAAAAGTATCTTGATACATGGATGGCCTCATCCATAGCTTAGACCAGTGGTTCTCAACCTGGGGGTTGGGACCCCTTTGGGCGTCGAACTACCCTTTCAGAGGGGTCGCGACAAGTCTCCCGCTGCCATTCCCTCCCACTTCCCAGCTGCTCTACCCCCGTGGTTGGGGGTCTGCACAACATGAGGAACTCCATTAAGGGGTCGCGGCGTTAGGAAGGTGGAGAACCGCTGGCTTAGACCTTTGCGTACAACACCTTCTATGTTCTATTTTAAAAGGTGCCATCTAAAGGACAAAACATGCAGCAGAACTTTTAACAGTGATTGTTCAGAATTACAAGACTGTGTTCCCTGAAGTGGGAATGGAAAACCAATGCCTCGCCAGATACTTTTGAACTCAAAGCCCTCACTTCAGTGCATTTTGACTTGATATGTTCCCAGTACATGATAGCTAAGTAGAGTCAATATATCAAGCATAGCTACTGAATATTAAATTGAATGCCTGCTTGGAGGAGAAGCAATTCAGTAAGTTAGCACTTTTCCTTGGAACAATATTTGCCCTTAATCCATACCTTTACCAGATCTGTAATTTTAATACAGGCTCTAAACTCTGCCTTCTCCGGTGAAACAAAATAAAGCCAGTGAAATTCAGCACAGCTGCTCCCCTTTGACTTGAGAAAAACTGGTTTTCATGCCAAATCAAATCCCTGGCTTCTTGGACTATCTCATCTCATAAGGTTAATTGAAAGGGGAAGTCTGAAATATGAATTTGTTTGAGCTCTTCAAGAAAAAAAAATTATCTGTATTTCATCTTTTCTTAACCCTGAATTATCAGTAAGCTGCATATTAAAATTATACAAAGTGGTTTTGCTTTTTAAAATGCATCCATTCTTAAGTTCTCCTAGCAGCAAAACCTTTTCCTGCATTTATTAAGGGTGTTTGCAGTATTCTATCCAGCATTTTATTGGATTCAGGTGCAGCGTCAGTTGCTGTGCTATTATAGTACATGTAACCGGGGGTGGGGTGGGGTTTAAAAGGAAAATCTACTTACAAGAATGCCTGAGAAAACAGGTAGATTCCATCTTTTTTAAAAAGCACATATATATATAATGGCAGGAATGAAATACATTTTCTAATTCTTTATTTTTTTAATGGAAATGTACGTACAACCTGTATGGAACATATCAGACATACTTTGATGGAATCTGTATACAATTAGATGCCTCTAATAGTCCATTCAGTTTTTGTTGCATACCAGTATTTTTTTTTTAAAAAAAAGTTTATCAGAACCCATCAAACATCCCTTCCACTACCATATGGGGGCATCTTCTACAAATGACTTTATTTGCTGACAGGAAGTCTCCATTTCTAGACCATAAATAACCACTCTGGAGCGATCGTTCACCTCTACCTGCCTTCTCATTAAAGAAAAGGAAAATTCACAAGATTAGTTCTTTCTGACCAAATAATTGTGGAGGTTATATATAAAAATGGCTGTCTCGGGTGACAAATACTGAGGAAAGGGCACTGACAGTGAATTGGCAGAGAAGATAACTTGTCCTGCATTTAAAATGTCTGTCTTCCTCAGTAGTTGAAGACCCAGAAAATCACAAAAAGTGTATAAAACTCTATATGGCTTATAAGGTGATTGTTTATCCTTTGCCTTGTACAGTAAAATGCCATGTGGACTCTAGTCATGTGAGAAGAGACATGAAGATGATTTCAAGGCCCTTCAGGAATAAGAAGGGAATTAAGAATGCTGGTCTAATGTTATGCTAAACATCACACATTTCTCAAAAGTTTATGTTCCATGAAAAAGACTTCTATTATTTATCTTCAGAAGCAATTGGTGGACCATTGTGTGAGACAGGATGGGTGGACTAGATAGGCTGGGGCCTGATCCAGTAGGGCTCCTCTTGTGTTCTTTTATGACAGCTAAGGCCTTATGCGGTCTGCAGTTCTTAATCTTCAGGGAGTAGGCTGCTTTACTTGAAATACTTGGTTGCCTCCATGCATGGATATTGGTGCATTTGCTGAGGTTTCCTTTTAAAGTTTAATTTAAGAAATCAAGTCATTTTTCTAGAATGTAACAGCATCTTAAGCAATCAGAAACATGGCTGTGCTAAGTATTTTTGGTGCCTTAATTGATGTTTTTGAATTTTAGATTTTTATCATCTGGTTATAATGATTTTCCTTTGTTGCCAGCTCTGGGACTTTAGGATGAAGGGCAGATTAGAAAGACAATTAAGTAGACTGGAATAGAGTACTGTACTAATCATTTGCAAGATATATTTTTGTCACTTAAGGACTTTTTATGTCACCCTCTGTAATTCATTGGCATTTGGAGAGTTTTCTCTTCAGGCAAGACTATAATTCTTTCATCACATGATTTAAGGTACTTATTATTAATCTAGCCCTTTCTAGTCTTTCCTTTTGATGTTGTTTTTGGTTTGTGTTTCATTGGTGAGGAATTAAATTTACTTATCATCTTTCTTTAAATACTTTTTCTTTAGAAGGAGGTGGACTTTCTCCTGTCTTGTGAAAGATGGTAGATCTGAAGCCATGCCAACCTCCTTGAGGAGAGTTCCACATTGAGAGATCACCACTGGAAACTCCTGATACCCAGTTCCCACCTTCCTAGCTTCAGTTAGTGGGGACACATAAAGGTGGGCCTCTGATTTATCCTTAGGATCAAGACTGGATTATAGGCAATTGGAACTTGTGGCTCTCCCATGAAGAAATTTAGAGGTTAGCACCAGCACTTTGAACTGGGGTCATTAAAGTCTATATTTCCAGTGAAAAGCCATCCTCTTCCAAGTAGGGCTTAAGCTCTGCAAGGAAATAGGAGAAGGCATTTCATGCCATTAAGGGCATTTGGATTTGAGTTCCCTCAGATGGTAAATCAGAGGGAACACAATCCCAAAATATATTATTAGACAATTGGACCATCCTCTAGTAGCAAATCTATCTAGTCTGGACTGGTAATGGTTGTGGGATTCCAGTGCTATTTGGAGAGCCAACTCTTCTTCTTCTTCTTCTTCTTCTTCTTCTTCTTCTTCTTCTTCTTCTTCTTCTTCTTCTTCTTCTTCTTCTTCTTCTTCTTCTTCTTCTTCTTCTTCTTCTTCTTCTGTGTTGTGGTACGGATTCTTTACTTAATTGCAAACTAGGCAGGGAAGAGAGTTACAGAACATCATTATTAATAATTATTGTGCAATCCATTATTTACATGGCACATCCTTGAGAAGGTAAAATCATGTCTTGCTCCTTTTCGTCTTCTTCTCACCTGGCACAGAGACAGTTTAGGAAATCAGATAAGCCCACTGCAACCTCTAATTCCCACTAAGATTGTACTCAGCAATTATTACAACCACCGGAAATAGAACTTCAATAACAGTTGGCAATATAATATCTAATTACCAGCCACTGGGATATGGAAACATTTATTTGCAATCAAGACTGAATAATGCCTTGAAAGCAGGTGATGTAGCTGCAATTGCTGAGTTGGTACATTGTGCTAAGCTTGATTTACTTCATTATTCCCCACCCCCCCCCACCCCCAAGATTTCTGGGCATCACAGGCTACAAAGCATCACAGGCTTTTTAAAAAAAATCTAAGCTGTTGATAAAAGAGATTGCCTTTCTGATACTAGATGGGGGAAGCAAAAAAAAAAAAAGACAAATACAAAGAAAGAAGAAAGAAATCCTTTAGGCCCAAGCAAGTAACTTTAGTTCAGCCAGAGTTCACACCCAATTATACAAGAGGCCTGAGAAACATCAAAACATAAGGATGATCACACATTTAGATAAGGAAAAGTATAGTGTAATAAGGTTAAATTGATAAGGCCACAGACAGATCTGGTAATGGAGTTTCATCTTAATGATGGGCTAGATTTGAAGTGTATCATGCAAACTTAAAGAGTGCTTTGAAATCCTCCTTGTTAGGATATACATTAAAGTTGCTTTCAACAACCACCCACCTTTGTTTTCTCTTGTTCTGTTTCTAAAAGACACATTTGCTGCATGTTTTTAAAAAAACAAACAAACAGGACTCTGGGCTCCAGAAATCTAAAGATTGTTGCCTAGAAACAGCCTTTGATGAACAGGGAAGTTTCCTTTAATGGTGCAGCAAGCGTGACAGCTTCTGAGACTGGAGAGAAAGAATCATTTCTATACAAACCATAGCAAGCTAGAGTTTTTGCTGTTCCCTATTAAGGAATGAATAGATCTGAATGATGGTTCACTGTTTGGGATGATCAGAGTGGCTAGAGGGCCTCCCTATGATCTTCCTGAACAAGATCTGGAATAGCTTGTCCCATTGATCTGTACTGGAGGAAGGTGTGGGCTGGATCAGCACCATTTGCACTGATGGAGCTAATAAAGATGTATCACCGTGGAGAGTTTGGAGGTACTGTTGGAATAAACCTGTTATAGAATTCTGGCCTCAGACTCTGGACAAGAGTGGTCAGGCCTTTGATAACTCTTTGTAGTTAGAGGTGCTTTTGAGGCAAGTAATATTTATTGGGTTTATTCAATATTTATTCAGTGAGACCGATTGGTCTTGTGGTTAGAGTGCTGGACTCATATCTCATAGTCACTGGGTTTGATTCCTCACTCCTCTCTGGAGCCAGCTGGGTGATCTTGGGCTAGTCACAGCTTTCTTTTTGAGCTCTCATAGCCCCACCTACCTCACAGGTGTCTGTTGTGGGGAGAAGAACAGGAAACTTTGTCAACCACTTTGAGCCCCCTTAAATGGATGAGAAAAGGGGGGTAGAAATGCCAACTCTTCTTTTTTTACACAGTCCACCAAAACACTATGTTGATCCATGGAAGGTCAAAAAAGGTGCATTACAAGCATCCCTGTGCTACACACTGAACTGAAGTCTAAAGATGCCTACAAACTATTGTGCTGCCTAGGATAGTGAAAATGTTTTCATATATGTGTTGTATTATTTGTGCTTGAAGCTCAGGGGAATCAAAATAAGATTGCCCTGTAAGGAAGCTATTGAAAATGAGCCCAATGACAGCCTGATATTATTATGTGGCCACGTTTTGGGATTGATTATACTATTGATTCAGATTAACTTGTACCAATATTTTTGCACTGATATTCATATCCTTCTGAAAATATTGCACATACTATGAGATCCCAATAAAATCCTTCCATTTGGAACAGCCTGTTTTTTGAAACCTTCTTTTGTACACAGAGTGCGAATCCCGATAGGGCTGCCAATGCCACGCCATGGATTCGGGGGAGCCTTAAAGCAAATCTTAATTTGCATTAAGGAGTCCCCATGGCAATGGAGGACAGGGCAGGTTGAAGGCGAACCTACCCGTCCCCATGAAAACCGTAGCAAATCCCTGCATCGGGATGCTGCGGCTTTCTCCACCACCCCCTTTGCCCAGGTAAGGGCTTGATTTACCCCAAACAACCACCTGACAGCTGTCAAGAGCAGGGCAGAGCTCCGGTAAGATTTTTAAAACAGACAGTAGCGATTGCAGCATTAGCGATGGAGACAGCGAAGCCCTGCCTGCTAATGCTGCGATCATAACCCAGAAGTGTCCCCATGCCCCCTTTATAATCCATCCTTGCCCCGTAATTCGGGGCGAGAACAGTTATAAATAGGGGGTTGCCATGAATTCGTGGCATTTGTCCCTCATGTAGCCTGAATTAGGGCTTTGCATGTGGACTCTTGCGAGGCAAACACAATATCTTTGCCATGGGGATGAGCACAGAGTGGAGTTTTATCTTTCCCCTCTACAACCACAACAGACCCCACTATAGGCAAGCTTTGCCACCACTAGTTTGGGCAGGACTAATTAAATGTGGATCTTCCTCTTCAAGATGTTGGAACACTTAGGGTATATTCACACCTAAATTATAATCCAGCTTCAGTCCACTGTCAGAGTGAGAGAATGCATCAGCAAAGAGGCAAGCTGATTTCTTTCAGCATTATCTAACTCAGAAAATCCACCTTTGGATTAGATAAATGTGGAAAAACATTGACTGTACACTTTGCTGATGTCTTCTACTCTGAATGTGGACTGGAGCAGAATTAAAACTTAGGTGTGAATGCAGCCAATAGCCAAATTGATCTGGTTGGGACACTTAAGCCTCTTTTGCAAACCTAAAGCTGTTGATGGAAGTGATGAATTAGGAAGTGACATCAACCCTGGTAAAAATAGTTTCAAAATAAATCAGCACCAGTTCTTACTGGAAAAGTAGCAAAGATAAAGTCACCCATATAGTGCTGTATGGAAGCATAGCTAGATCCCTCAGTCCAAAACCTGGGAACAAATATGCTCCTCGTCAGCCAGGCAAGCAACCAAGAAAGGTCCATTCATTTTGTTCATTTTAGAAAGCAATAGAAATGGGGGGGGGGGGGTTTGAGGGAGTATCAGTGGAGAGATGCAGTCATAATCAACTTCACATAGGCAGGTTTGGACTTTTTAGAGGGAGAAAGACATGCCATCACCTCTTTTCTTGTGTCCTACAATCTAAGGCTGAATATACATGTATGGCTGCAGATGTCCTGAGGTAGCATGCAGGGCACCCACCCAAGTACAGCACTCCAGTAGGGGCATGGGGGGGGGGAGGCTGTAAGGGTTCTTTACGGTGCCCTTCCTACAGTACAGGTAAAGAGCTCTAAGGTGCCTGCCTTCCCCAGGTACTCTCACTGCTGCCATGCAGGCATATAACAGTAGTAAGAGTGACTTACATTCCTGCTTTGTACAAGTGTCACACTGGACATGCTCCACTTCCAAGGCTCAATGGCACCCCTTCTCATTCAGATCCGGCAACTCAGCTCGGAAGCTCCATCCCAGGATTCTGCTTTGAAAGGCTTGCAGCCTAAGAGCTTTTCTTCACTTACTGTGGTGGTAACAAGGATTATTGGGTCCCACCGATCTGGATTACATGGAGCCCACTGTTCCAGATCACTTGAAGGCATGGGCTGAATAAATACTGTCTGCATGATGGCACTGATTTAGCCCACACCTCCTAACAACTACAAATCTCATGCAAGCTTCGCAGACCCCCTCCCCCCCCAAAAAAAACCCTCTGAAGGCTAGGAACAGTTGCTAGCCTCAGAACCTGGTGTGTGTGTGCTTCGGTGGTGCATTATGGTGAAAAGTCCCCCCCCCCCCCCGGCAAGAGGGAACCAGGCCAAACCAGCAGGAGGCAGGACTTCCTTGATCAGGAGGCCTGTGATCTGAATTAAGGGGCTCCCTAATCCAGATCACCAACAAGTGCAGAAAGGGCCAAAGTTGTGTCCCTGAGCTCTGTTTAGTATCTCATTAGACAAAATCCAACACGAGTAGTAGCCAGATAATTAAATTCCTTATCAATGACACTCCAGGGTTAAGCCTGACTGTGATTATTATTATGCAGATCACCACTGAATTCAACAACCCAGATGTCCAATTCATTTAAATAGTTTTCTAGGTGCTGAAGATAATAATGGAAGATAACACTGCTGGCCCACACTGTTGTCAAAACTGCTCATAAAACAAAGCTCTGATTGGATAAGATGCTTAATAAAAGCAACACATTCCTAGACCTCTTATAACTATTCTCAATTATATGTCTGTATGCTGTTGAAACAATAAGAGATGTTTCATTTGATAAGAATAAATTGAACTAAAGATAACACATTCATTTTATTCAGAAGACTGTCATTCATCCACTGAATCTGTTGTATGATTAAGCCTGGAATAGGATGAATTCATAATTTTTAACTCTGGAACAGATCACTCAGATAAGTTTCTTTTGGGCACTGGGGAGGAAAAGATGAGGGTATTTTGTCATCTACTGTAGAGCAACATGAGGTTTGTGGGGAGATGAAAGGGGGACTTATGGGCCTCTGATATCTTTTAGTTTCAGGATTAATGGGCCTGTTAACAATTGTCCATGGAAAAAACTGCTGTTTGATGCAAAATGCAGCATTAGACAGGAGAAGTCAGTGGTGATTTTTTAAAAAATTGTTCCTTACATGTTAATGTACTGATTCTGATTCTTTGCAGATAGTTAGTTAGTCTGTCCGTCTGTCCGTCCCATCCCATCCCATCCCATCCCCAAAGGTCTCAGGGTGGGTTACAACATTTAAAACCAAAAATATTAAAAGAATAAAGGTGTCTGAAAAGTACAGGGGAAAGCTGTATTCCATTTAGCCAAAGACCAAGGCAAAGAGGTACATCTTCATTGCCCTCCTAAACATGGAAGGTGAGGGTGCCTGATGAGCCTCAAGGAGGAAACTATTCCATAGTCTGGGGGCTATCACTGAGGAGGACCTATCCTGGGTGCCCACCCCTTTTGCTGCTGAGGATGGTGGTACAAGCAGGAGGGCCTCCCCTACAGATCTTAAGACACAGGCAGCTTGGTATCGAAGAAGATGGTTCCTTTAGATATTTGTGGCCCAAGTCATTAAGAGCCTTATAGGTTAAAGTTAACACCTTGGATTGGGCTTGGTACTGAAAGGCAGCGAGTGCAGCTGTTTTAAGACTGGTTTGATGTGCATCTGGTCAGCTGTCTGAGTTAGCTGTCTAGCAGCTGGATTCTATACCAGCCGCAGCTTCTGAATCATCTTCAAGGGCAGCCCCATGTACAGCACATAGTCTGGAAGTTACCAGAGCATGGATTTGCTTGTAAAATTCTTGTATACATTAGCTATAGCCAGGAGGTGCCCTATGAAGATGATGGGCAGGAGAATTAGGACCAACAAGGGGAAGTATTTTTTTCACCCAGTGGGTCATTGGTTTGTGGAACTTACCACCAGAAGAGGTGATGACAGCACCTCAGATAGTTTTAAGAAGGGGTTAGACAAATTCATGGAGGACAGGTGCATAAATGGCTACTAGAATGTATGCCTAGGAACTGTCTCCAGATTGGAGAAACAGGGAGGTTCTGTCTGAAAGTTGTTTGCAAGGAATTGAGAGCAGGTGAAGGGTTTGTCTTTGTCGTCTCTTCGAGAATGGCCAGAAGAAGCAATTGGTGAGCAATTGGGTAGCCTTCGAAAAAGCTCTAGATTGGTTTATTCAAAGATAGAAAAGCAGTGAACACTAACAGTGATTTCAAAACAAAATAATGCACACTAAAAACCACGTTAAACTCATTATAATGGTTTGAACCAGTTTTTATAGCTTTATGGAAAAACAGAATCTTTAATAGCCAAAATACAGAACAGCAAATGTTGAGGCAAGTTTTCCACAGCTAACAATGCTGTCTGCACACCTCTCAACTGCACAGAATGACTTCTAAACCATCCAAGTTCTTGTCGTGTTCATATTTCAGAGAGTTTGAGGTTTGTAGGCATACGAGTAGGAGGAGGAGGAGGACAATTCATGTAATTTTACCCAGTTTCCATGGATTCTTACCTCTCCAGCAAAATATCCCCCCTCCCCCAGCATTTATGAAGATGGTGAGATATATTTAGTTACTAGCAATGTGAGTTATGTGAGTCCGAAGCTCAAATGTTTCTTCAGGTCACCCACGTCTTGCCTTGCCCTTTGGACTCCTTTCTCCCACTCATGTTGTCCTTCCCTTTTCTTATGAGTGCATTGTGAAAGAGGCACCAGGCTGTTTAATTGTCTGCTTTTTAAGGGTTCTGCTCTCCCACAAGATAAAGGATAGGAGTTTGCCGTTTTCATACCTGCATCCCTTTCTTTCGACCTTAGTGCTTTCTTTGCTCCATTCTTTTCCACTCAGGCTTCCCTTTCTCAATGCCCTGTTTCAAGCTGTTTGATCTTCCTGTTGTGATTATTGTCTCTAACTGCCACCAAATGAACACTGGGGGACTAAGAGCCTTTTTTGTGCCGGAATGATTAATGGTTAGAAATGGGGGAAGGGGTGGGTAGTTGTGATGCTATATGTTATAGAATGTTAAGTAATGAAGTAACAGGTATGTTGTTTATTGTACGTATTATAAATATTTACAAATAAAGTTTGTTTGAAGCAAAGAGGAAGAAGAAGTCAGCTCAGAATACAGGCTTGCTGGAATCAGACCTGGTAAGAATTCTGTATCTCAAAGACTAAGGGCCTTTTTGCACTGCTGGGTTGTGATTGGAATTAGTGGCTTTCGACCAGAGAGACCCCCGATCTAGATTGTGACACAGCATGGTCTGAAACAGCGCTTCCTGCACAATGGGCGCTGGTCCAAACGAACAGTTCCTAACCTCAGAGTCCCCAGGGCATCCATTTTGGCAGTGCTCTTTGGTGTGACACCAAAATGTTCCCCTTGGTAGTCTGAAACACAGAGACATGCCTTCTTCTCATCTCCATGTTCTGAACAAGACCTTACAAGTCCACCAGAAGACCTTGATATCAAGGTCTATGGCAAGCTAGATCGAGAGCCCTTTATCTGGATCATGCTCCACTCTTTTCAAGCAGTGTATCAATAGTGTGTGGGGCCTCCTGTATTCTGCCTTAACAGGGGGAAGGGAGGCCTTTAATCTCCTTTCTGATCCTGCATAAGCAGCAGTACAGAAGGGCTGTAAAAGATGATCCATTAATCTCAGGAAGATGTGCTGATATCCTTAGAAATGGCAGGACATATCAGCAACAAAACAAGCTGTTCTTTAAGCATTATCTAACACAGAAAACTGATATTTTGAGTTAGATGTGGAAATCTAACATCAGTCGCTTTGCTGATGTGTTCTGTCATTCTGAAATCGGACTGAAAGTGGATTAAAATGTAGGGCCTTTCTGCACCAACTTAGCTGTGATCAGAATTAGTGGATCCAGACCAGCAAGGTCCACTGGTTCAGACCTTGGCACAGCATGGCCTGGAACAGCACTGTCTGTCATCATGGCAATGCTGGTCCAGACCAGCACTCACACTGGCCCCAAAACTCTCGTAAGCTTTGGGGCCAGCCTCTAAGGGCTCTGAAGCAAGAGACAAAAGTTGAAGTCTCTTGGGAACCCATTTCAATGGTGTTCTTGTTAGCCTGTGGGAAAGAGTAAGGAAAAAAAACACGTTCGGATGTGCATTTGAAAACAACTAAAAGATAGTCTGTCTGTCTCCTGGGAAAGGCAGTGAAACTGATATGCTGCAAGGTCAGAGTTGTGCTTCGGAGCACGTAATCCAAATGGGAGGAGGGAGACAGTTCACACAAAACCACCGGAAGTTGTCAACAACAACGTCCGGTTGCTAATACGTATAAGGTTCCTGTAGTCTTTGTTGTAGTGGAGATTTTTGCTGTTGATGTTCTTGCCAAGAATGTGAGCCTGGGAGGAGAATGCCATGTGCTAGAAACATGGACCGGGAAGCAGACTCGCCAGGCTAGAGAGACTGTAACTTGCTATTATACATACCAATGTAATCTACTAGCAATAAATCATAGCTCATTAGAAATAACTTGGACTGGCTGCTGTGTGTGTTTAATGAGCTGGAATGCTGCATTGCTGATAGCAGAAGCTACAAAGCCTGCTGCCGCGGCGGAAGCCAAGCATCGAAATCAGATGACCAGGTAAACTACTCTTCAACAAGATCTAATCTCAAAATAGATCTTATCAAGATTAACAAGGGTTATGGGCCCAGATCGTTATCTGCGCTTATCTGATTGTTATCTGATGAAACAATTTTGCTGAGACTGGGAGAAAGGCTTTTACCCTGAAGCTGAGAAAAGCTGTCTGAGCTAATTGGTAGGACTGTTTCTAAGACGGAAGGTCTGTGTCTTATCATAGTTGACAGCAGAAGCTGGGAAAACTGCCAAGATCCTGTCTGTGAGTTGTTTAACGATGGAGCAGGCAAGGTTTCCGAAATTAGACAATACAAACTATTCAGCTTGGCAAAGTTATTGTGAAGCTTTGCTGATTAGAGAAGATCTCTGGGATGTAGTCCAAAATGGGGCCACGCAAGCGACGGCGGAGCAGGATAGAAAAGCCAGAGCTACAATCTTGCTTCCTATCTCTCCCTCGCAACTTTCGCATGTGAAAGGCAGGCTGACGGCCAAGGATGCGTGGGATGCCCTTCGTGCAGTCCATCAATCGCAAACAGCTTTGTCTAAAATGATTTGGTGCCGTAGGCTGTATTCCTGCAAAATGAAAAAGGGAACAGATCCAGCAGCTCACTTGGAGCGGATGACTGATTTGTTTAATCAAGTCCAAGGTCGTGGGATCGAAATCCCGGTTTTACAACGAGCTTTCATCCTTCTCGGGAGTCTGACAGATGAGTATGAAAACATTCTGTGGAGTCTACAAAGTTTTGATGAAACGCAGATTACCCCAGAATTAGTTGCTGTGCGTGTCTTGGAGGAGAGCCAGCGCCGGAAGGACGAAGCAGGGCTCCAGAGGCAGCATGCAGCACACAGACACTCTTCCAATCTGTCTGAGGAATTTAAAGGCCTTCAACAAGAAAGAGCAGCCGTTTCCAGGGAGAAAAAGTGCTGGATTTGTGGGAAAAAAGGACATTTACAGAAGGACTGTAAACAACCAGCAGCTGGTAAACAACAACACAAAGGTGGCCAGAAAGGTGTTGTAGCTGTGGTGCAAGAGATATCCTGTAAGGCAGATACCTGGGTTTTAGATTCAGGTGCATCCACTCATATGGTTAACAGTGATAAGCTCTTGAAAGAGTTGAAAGAATCTGATGTACATTCCGTTGCTTTGGCCGATGGCAGGGCAAGGGTGGTGAAGCAAATGGGCAAAGCTTTTGTTCCAAGCTTTGGGGAAGAATTCTCCAATGTTTTATGTGTACCTGAATTGCAAAACTGTCTGATAAGTGTGTCTGCACTGACCTCTAGTGGTTACACTTTGGTTTTCAAAGGGAACGAATGTAACATTAGCATGAATGACCAGGTTTGTGCTAAAGCTGTCAAAAGGGACAAAATGTATTATTTGGTTGACAAAGCAGCGTGCTCACAGGTCAACAATGTGCCCTTACACTTAGATTGTGCCCATTACTACCATAGGGTCTTGGGTCACACTAGCTTCACAAATTTGGCGAAACTGGCGCAGGTGTGTCCAGATCTTAAGATGCTTTCCTGTAATTGTTATCTTGATTGTGCAATTTGCAGCAAAGTAAAGCTGAAGGCTTTTCCAGTTGCAAAGCGTAGCAAACGCAGCATGCAACGGCCTTTTGAAATCATCCATGCAGATTTGGCAGGCCCTCTGGGCAAAACCTTTGGTGGGAATCAGTACTTCATGGTGATTGTGGACCGCCACACAAGGTATTCATATGTAATGCTCATGAAAGAGAAGAGTGAAGCTGCACAACTTCTCAAAAACTGGGTCAATATGGTTGAAAGACAGTTTGAGTACAAGGTTGGGTTTTTGGTTACAGACAGAGGGGGTGAGTTCCTGTCTAATGACCTGAAAAACTGGTTAAAGGTAAAAGGGATTCAGCATGAAACTACAAACCCAGCAGTTCCACAGGAGGACGGCCTGGCCGAATGAAGAATTGGGGTCCTAAAGCAGATAAAGGACTGCCTAATCCTCGATTCACAGGCTCCGGAACAGCTCTGGGGGGAAGCTATACTGACTGCCAATCATATAGCTAACCGCACTTGGAATTCCTTTGTAAAAACCACTCCATATCACATGCTGTTTGGGAGACCACCAAATCTGAAATACCTAAGAGTTTTTGGACAGTACGCTAATGTGTATGTTCCAGCAAACTTTAGGAAGAAAGGTGATCCCAAATGGAGAAGGTTGATGTTTGTGGGATATTCTGGCAACAGTTACAAGTTCTACTTGGGTCATGGAGAAGTGTTGTTGTCCAGAAGTGCCAACTTTGAAAAACATTTTGGGTGGGAGAGGCTTCATGCCAACCAAGAAGTTTTTCTCAAGCTGGGGCAGAGTGTTGCAAGTGCTGGAAATGGAGGGGTACTGAAGCAGGAAGCTTCTGCAGGGCCTGAACCCAGTACTTCTGCACAGCACCAAACACAAACACATCCATTGTTGCACTCACCAGTCACTACACAAAAGTTTGAGAAGGTGTCCACTGAGGTACAGACTACCTCTACCTCAGATTCAGAGGATGAGAAAGGTAGAGTCAAGGTGATTGTGCCTAGAAGGACTCAAAGAGTCAGGAGACCTCCAGATAGGTTTGTGGTGCAAAGTGCAAAAGCCTTTTCAGTGGTGGCTGAGCCAGAAAGCTTTGAGGAGCTACTCTCTTTTCCTAAAGCCATGGAGCAAGAGTACTCGTCTTTGGTAGACAAGGAGGTGTTTGAAGTCGTAGACAGACCGGAAAACCAGAAGGTTATAGGCTGTAAGTGGGTTTTCAAGAGCAAGGAGTTGCCAGATGGAACCCAGAAATACAAGGCAAGATTGGTTGCAAAAGGTTACTCACAGCAGAGGTTTGAGAGTTTTGACAAAACCTTTGCACCTACTGCAAAGGCAGAGAGCCTGAGGCTGATCTTAGCTCTAGCAGCTAGGAAGCAGTATGCAGTGAGACACTTTGATTTTGAGACTGCCTACCTGAATGCTCACCTTGATGAACTAGTGTTCATGGAGCAACCTCCAGGTTTCAATCAGTGCAAGCAGCAGAAGGTTTACCGGCTGAGACGAGCACTGTATGGTTTGAAACAGAGTGCACGTTGCTGGAATCTTTGCATTCACGAGGAATTGGTCAAGCTGGGGTACAAACGCAGCATTGCTGATGCTTGCGTGTACACTAAAGGTGAAATTACCCTGGTTATCTATGTTGACGATCTCTGTGTGGTCGCTAGATCAGATAAGGAGATTGCATCAGTGCAGAAGGAATTGTCTCAGAATTTCAAACTCAAAGACCTGGGAAATCTGAAATATTACCTTGGGATTGAGGTACAGTGGACTCAGGATGGCAGGTGCCTGTTGAGCCAGCAGAAAAAGATTGAGAGACTGATTGAAAAATGTGGTTTGCAGAATGCAAAGGTAGTAAGGAGTCCAATGCTCACTGGAACTTCCAATGAAGACTCAGTGAAACAATTTGAGAATCCAAAGTTGCTTCAGAGTGTTCTGGGAAGCTTAACATACATAAGCTCGCACACCAGGCCAGACATCAGTTTTGTAGTAGCTTTGCTTAGCAGAAAGACAAATGAGCCTACTGTCCAGGATTGGGTCAGGATGAAGCATGTGTTAAGGTACCTCAAAGGTACACAGCACAGAAAGCTGGAAATTCAGGGCAATGAACAAGGGTTGGATTGTTATGCTGATAGCTCTTTTGCATCTGAGCAGAATGACCGAAAGTCAGTGTCTGGATTGCTTATCAAATTTGCTGGTAGTCCAATTATTTGGCACAGCAGAAAGCAGAGTTGCGTTGCCTTAAGCAGTTCAGAAGCAGAATTTGCAGCTTTATCTGAACTTTTGGCTGAGATTCAGTGGATTAAGCAATTGCTCATTGATCTGGGGGAAACAGTGGAACAGCCCATTACAGTTCGGGAGGATTCACAGACTTGCATAGCAATGGCTGAGTCTGAAAATCTCAAGTGTCGAACCAAGTACATAGGGGTAAGATATCAAAATGTACGTGAGATGGTGCAAGACAAAGTCATAAGACTAGAATACATTCAGTCTAGAGACAACATTGCTGACATTCTCACAAAGCCACTGCCAGCGGAAAAACATGAGCAATTGGCAAACCTGTTAGGTATGACACTGTGAACCAAATTGTAAATATTTGCGTACATCCTAACTGTGTTTTTTTGGAGGGGCATGTTAGCCTGTGGGAAAGAGTAAGGAAAAAAAAACACGTTTGGATGTGCATTTGAAAACAACTAAAAGATAGTGTGTCTGTCTCCTGAGAAAGGCAGTGAAACTGATATGCTGCAAGGTCAGAGTTGTGCTTCGGAGCACGTAATCCAAATGGGAGGAGGGAGACAGTTCACACAAAACCACCGGAAGTTGTCAACAACAACGTCCGGTTGCTAATACGTATAAGGTTCCTGTAGTCTTTGTTGTAGTGGAGATTTTTGCTGTTGATGTTCTTGCCAAGAATGTGAGCCTGGGAGGAGAATGCCATGTGCTAGAAACATGGACCGGGAAGCGGACTCGCCAAGCTAGAGAGACTGTAACTTGCTATTATACATACCAATGTAATCTACTAGCAATAAATCATAGCTCATTAGAAATAACTTGGACTGGCTGCTGTGTGTGTTTAATGAGCTGGAATGCTGCATTGCTGATAGCAGAAGCTACAAAGCCTGCTGCCGCGGCGGAAGCCAAGCATCGAAATCAGATGACCAGGTAAACTACTCTGCAACAAGATCTAATCTCAAAATAGATCTTATCAAGATTAACAGTTCTGTGGCTGAGGACTACCAGTAATCCAGATGCCAAGAACCACTGTGAGCCAGTTAGGTCTAGTGGATAGGGAGCCAGACTCTTATCTGGGAATACTGGGTTCTATTCCACCCTCCCCGATGAAGCCAGCTGGGTGACCTTGGACTAGTCACAGCTCTCTTCTGAGCTCTCACAGCCTCACCTACCTCACAGGGTGTCTGTTTTGGGGAGAAGAATAGAAAGCTTTGTCAGGCACTTTGAGTCATTAAATGGGTGAGAAAAGTGGGGTAGAAAAGCCAACTCTTCTTCTACTGATAATCCATATCAGGGGCCTCCTGATCTGGATTACGCTCCATCCTGTGTAGAGGGGTTGTATCAGCGATGATCCACCCTGAAGAGGACCATGAGAGATGGTGTTCTGGATCTAAGGTCAGTGCAGAAAGGTCCTAAGGCTATTTCTGTATTACGTGGGCCTATTGAATCCATGCCATACTGGGCTGAACTAGGAGTAGCCTGCTCCACAAGCTGTCTACATTCAGACAGTCTTTCTCACAGTACAGCTCCGGTTCTGAATCCTGGGCCTAGCCTTCAAAAAACTGAAAACAAAAGTTCCCTGGCTTTTGAAGTATCTCGTCAGGGCCTTTTTGGTGACATCGCACTTCCTGTCCCACCTCCAGTGGTGCTTCCTGGTGTAATACTAAAAAGATACCCCCATGGTATATTGAACTAGGGGGATGTGCTATCTGCATGCGCGTCATAGTCTAGTACCCCACCTTTTAAAAGGCTTACCAAGAGATAGGAACAGGGCACCATCTTGGTACCCTATCCTAGTCCAATGTGGAGAGACTGTCCCAAGGAGGGGAGGGCCTCTCCTCATATGCACTAGTGTGTGGATGGCAGATGCCTGGAAAGACCCTTAGAATAGATGGGGGCTAAGTCTATATAATTTCTGCATTACCACAGCTAAATGATTAGAAAAAACATGCTTCACTGGAAACCCCATTGTATAGTTTGTGTTTGTGTTACCCCTTCTAAATGCAACAAATGAAACCAAACAAATGGCAGGCAGGATTATACTTATTTTAAATTGAAGGGTCTGATACATTTGTAAAAGGTATAGAATAGAAATTTTAACTTAGCATGGCTCAAGCAATTATTTTCTGCTATGTGATATTGCTCCTGGGTATGGCCCAGAATACAAAATGTTAGCTTTCATCTCTGTGCTTTCCTTGTAAAGTTGGAATGAGATAGTTCGTGACAGGTTATCATATTATTAGAAGACTTTTAATCTCAACTTTCATCCAGCTGCTAAAGTAAAGAGATATTAAATGTCTTGAAGTATCCTAAGAAGGAAAGATCAGTCAACAAGACCCTCTTCTTCTAGGAAACACCAGAAATGAGGGAGGAGAAGGAGACTGAATGTGTGT
This sequence comes from Aspidoscelis tigris stejnegeri, assembly GCA_023333525.1. NCBI lineage: Eukaryota > Metazoa > Chordata > Lepidosauria > Squamata > Teiidae > Aspidoscelis > Aspidoscelis tigris. The sequence continues at coordinate 78,525,935 of JALMGA010000002.1, read as the reverse complement.
CCCTGCGAGAGGAGTGGAAAGAGTCATTTGTCCAGGAAATAGGGTGGCCTATGGACATAATTAAATTAAGCAAACACAATAGAAAGTCTAAAATTTCCCAGAACACAAAGAATGCAATATATACAGATAAGTTTTAGGAACTCTTGAATATGAAAATATATCAATACAAAAGTCCAAAAAGCTTTATACAATCAAATTTAAAAAGCACATATGGAATCTAATGTCCTTCTAACCTGGACCTGTAGTAATCCTGGATCAATAGTCCATTCTTAATATTGCAAACCAGAGATTATTTCAAGTAGATGTATCCAGTTTGTCTCTACTGGTGAGCCAGTTTGGTCTAGTGGTTGAGGAGCAAGACTTTTATATGGGAATGGCATGTTTGATTCCACAGTCCTACATGAACTCTCTTCTGAGCTCTCACAGCCCCACCTATCTCACAGGAAGTTCTGTTGTGGGGAGAAGAATAGAAAGCTTTCTTCTTCTTCTTCTTCTTCTTCTTCTACTACTACTACTACTACTACTACTACTGCTGCTGCTGCTGCTGCTGCTGCTGCTACTGCTACTACTACTACTTTTTGACAGTTACATCTTCCTCAAAGGCTTATGTAGTGGGCAAATAAAAGGTCAAAATCTTATATAAATACAGTATATTACATACAATCTATTTACACTTCCATAAAGACAACTCACCAAAATCTCTTTAGTCCAGTATTTCAGATCCAGCCAGGTTGTTACATAGTAACTTCATAAAAGTGTATCAAAACTAGGTCTGATGTGATGAATTATAAAAGGACTGGTAAATAGGGGACACCTAGGCTGGCCAACAGCCAGAGAACACTCTATTGCTTAAAGGAATCCCGATAAATTCAGAAAGTGACTATGTGCCAAGGATCATTAAATTAGAAAAGTCTTAAATATTTCTGACCAATCCACCTGGTCACTGAAGTGAAATGGGGTAATAGTTTTCAGTGATTGAAACCAGAATAATTCCCCTCTTTGTAATTGTGTATCCTTGAACTGGAAGTGTTCACATGATCAATACAAAAGAACTTTAAACCTTGAGGTGTAGGTCTGAGGCTCTGAAAATGAGCAACTAAGGGTGTTGTCTTTCTGTATTTACTGATGAATGATCTGTGTTCCGTGATTCAAGTTCTAATAGCCCTTTTTGTCGTGCCTACATTCCAGTAGCTAATAACAATCATCAGAAAGATACTTATCAGCAAAAAAGCTTGAAAGCAAAACCATGAGCAGCTCACCTGGTTTTCTGATTGCTCTCAGCTCCTTTGCTGATCTGCTTGAGTGCACATTTCCCAGTAATATTGGTGGAGGCAACATTACCGGGAAAGGGAGAGTGTGAAAAGGGGAAAGTTTGGCTGCTTTGATTGGAGGCAAGGTTTAGAAACAATTTAAAAGCACCAGCCTTTAGCTAAAGCTCTCCTTCTTCAGCTCAAAGGGAGTGATGAGTGAGTGAAGCGGAAAGTGTTGCTGCTCTGATTGCAGGCAGGGTTTGTACTGGGAGGGATTTAAAATCCTGTTCTGAATGGGGACAGCTATATTCAGATTAATTGTCAAGCACTCTATTCGGATAAAAAATAGTCCAAATGGGACTAAAATAAGACTAAAAAAGCTAAGTGAGGATGCACCCTTAGTTGAGCAAGTAGTCAGATTTTCAATTGATATGTAAAGTTACTATTTGGATCTCTGAAGGTTTTTACTCTTAGAGAACTGGAACAGGCATTACAGGGAAAGGTCCCGGAATAGTCAGGTATAAGCATAGTGATCCACACTGAGAATGAATAATGAATGTTGCAAATATTTACGCACATCCCTAAAGCAGATGTGTGAAAAAGAGTACTGGCACGGTTGTAGACCACATTTATCTAATCTGCCAATATTATAATTCTGATCTGCATCTAAACAACTCCCTTGCAGTTCATGCATTCTTAGCAGTTCATTAATCCAGATTAACAAACAAGTGTAGAAAGGGCCCTGGCGTTGACCAGAGCATTGTATTCACCAGAATATTCAGAAGGAAAAGCTCATTCCTATTCAGATATTGCTCTTAATGTAACTTGACAATACACTGCCATTTCAGTATTAATTCAAGACAAGGAAAGTGGCGAAATATGGTATCTTTTCTTGGTTGATGATTTAGGAATGGACAGTATCTTAAGTCAGAATTCTTCTCTATTATTCTTCAGAATATAGAGACCTTGTATATTTTTTTGCTGCTCACCATGCTGAAAATGTAATTGATGAAGATTTAGCAATTCAACAACCCATTTGATATCTGAGGTTTTAAATTCTGTATGTTGTCCCTTTGCTGGCAAAGATGTCCAGATGATGAGATCGTTTTACTAACGATGTCATTATTGTGCCAGCTGCTCATGTGGTATGGGCTTCCCACAAAATAAGCCTTTGTGGGGTGTATTGAATGTTAGTTTGTATCAGACATGTGCAGTTTGTAATACTGGGGATATCTAAATATAAGAAAGGTTATAGGAGTTATTGTGGTCCTTGAAGCTATGTATACCTGGGCCGGTCCATGGCACTCTGCCTGTAAGTTGGTCAGAGATAGCTTATTCCACAATGTCTGCTTCTATGAAATTAAAGAGCTGCAGACTACGAATGCTTCTGTATTATGCAAATAGGAGCTCAGATAGTGTTAATAATAATACAGGGTAGGGAAGCGATCAGCGGGTAAGGATGAAATCTAGCACCAAGGGATATAATTTGAAAGCCATATATTCCATTTACTTCATTCCTTTTTCTCAAAGCATTCCAAGAACAGCAAAATGGTAGACTGTGCTCCTGCTGTTTCTCCCAGCCATTGTCTTTCTTTTTTCCTTACAATGGAAATGCTTCTTGGGTCTTCAGACAGTGGAGGGTGAGAGTGAAGGACAGAGGTTTACACATTTCAGAGAGGAACCTCTCTTTCTCCCCACTACTACAACCTAAAAATAACAAATTCTCAGGTGTCCTGCTGCCTCTTCCTCAGAATTGGAAGCCTGAGGCAGAGAATCTTCTCCATCTTAAAATGGAAGTATTTCTATTATCCTCCACAAAACCAATCACAAAAGAGAGAGGGGGAAGCTTTGGTCCCATCCCTACCCAAGAAGAGCCCCTTTCAGGTTATAGGGAGCTTATAGGTAATGGGGTCCATTCATGTTCATGTGTGTCTGTGGCGCATCAATGGTTGTATTCCTTGTATTCCTCGATAAGAACAACTTGTTTGGCCCCCATTTTACAAAACGTGTTCCACTGGAATGCAGAACATAAGGTGACTTACCTTCTGCAGGGAGAATATGTTCGGATGACATATAGGGTAGCTTTGTTTTTTGTTAAGGTTGCCCGATTTAGGAAATCATTCATTGAGGCTGTGTCCTGATGCAAGCCATTTGGTTCTGATTGGGCTGGTATTTGACTGGGTGTGGGACAGAGATCGAATGTTGACCGTCCCCATGCCATTCCGGTAACATGGGCTGGGTGCAGATGCAGCCATCCCCATGCAAACTGTGCCAAACCCCGGCACAGGGGAGCAGCACCATCTCCTCTCTGCCCCCTCTCCTCATTGGAAGCCAGATTGATGTCACCCCACCCCTGTGCCACCCACTGCAAATGCCGCACCCCCCCCTTTAACAGCACAGAGAATGGCAAAAATAATAATTTAAAATTTTTTTGAGCAAAGTCGCTATGAGGTTTGACAGCAGTTGAGCAGTTTTGCGCACCTCTGAACCAAACGGGAACTGCGAGAACACCCAGCAAGCAGAAAAGGGAGAAAAATCAAGCCATTATCATGCCCACCTTGGCAATCAGGAAATGGGGGTGGAATATTTGCTGTGGAAAAGGGAGAAAAATCAAGCCATTATCCTGCCTGCCTTGGCGATCAGGGAAGGGGGGCGGAATACTTGTATAAAAGAGTCTCATTGGGCAGCAAAGGCCATTTGACTCCCTCATCATTTCAGCTTTAACACCATTTACTCCCCCCAAATCTCAGCAGTTGCGATCTCCAATGCACGTGGTAGGAACAGCAAGCACAAGACATGGAACTCCACCTCCCAATGACGCGAACGTCAATCTCCTCCCCAAATAGCCCAGGACTGTCCTCATGCACAGGCTCAGCTCACAAAGCAGTGCGTACCGAGACACCAAACAGTGACAAGAACAGTTTTTTCCAGGACCAAATTTGGTCCTGGTTTGGGCAAATTGGTCTGCGGAAATCGGACCAAATCTAAAATGCATGGGAATGCCCCTTCCCGAACCCAATTTCGGTTCAGACCAAAATGTGCATGGGGACGCACTCAGAGTTGAATGGGGTGCCTTGTAAGGGTGATAGGAACAAATAATGATTTTTTAAAAATTTTATCCTTGTATGTTTTAGATGATTTTATCTTTTGTAAACGTGAAACTTGATATGGTCAAGTGACTAATTAATAAAATTCATTTTCTTTTTTTTTTAAAGGGATTCAGTGTTTCATCTGTCTTATTTGTCATGGGACCTTGAGGAAGAACATGACTTTATCCCTGCCACTCAGCCTTAATCCTGCTAGTGTTGCACAGCTTTGTTTTGTTTGGGGGTAATAATAACACTTATTGCTTGAAGGGTCAGGATAGTAGCTAAATAAGAGGGAAGAAAAACACAGCAGAGATTTTCCATTTTTCCTTCTCGAAATCCTGCTTTGTTTGCCAACAGTGTGCTGTGCAACCTCCTGGATTGAAGATACCATAACTACCACTCACTGAGGAGCCACAGAAAGGCTGTGGTTACACCTAAGGTTTAATCCAGCTTCAGTCCGCCTTCAGAGTGAGGGAACACATCAGCAAAATGATTAGTAATTGTCTTTCCACATTTTCTATCTCAAAGATGAATTTTCTGAGTTATTTTCTGAAAAGAAAAAAGCAACAGTTTGCCACTTTGCTGATTTGTTCTTTCACTCTGAAAGTGGACTGATGCTGGATTAAATCTTAAGTGTGACCACACCCAAAGAGGCTTTAGGCTTAAAGGAGACTTTAGGTTCCCTAGGACAAGAGATAAGAAGCTGTGATCCAACAGTGTTCAACTTCAGAATCTTATTATAAAGTAAAGTTGCTATGGTGTTAACCTTTAAAAGAGATCATCTCTCCTTATGTACACCAGGTGAACTTATGATAATATACTCACCTCCCTTATCCCTTCCATTTTATCCTTACAGCAACATTGTGAGAAGGTTAGGTAATGGGTAGAAATGAAAAGGTGTGAGGTTGTGATACGAAGATGGACTGAAGTTGGGTAAAGTGAAAAAGTGACCACAGCTCCAGTGAACTTTCATGGCCAAGTAAGGATTTGAATATAGAGATTCAACACTCTAGCCACAATCCTAGGGACAAGGCTAGATTTGTTTAACGTTCTGTGAAATTTCTTTCTGCAGTTCATGTGCAGTTTTAAAAAATTTGTTCAGTCATTTAGTCATGTCAGACTCTTTGTGACCCCATAAACAACAGCACCACAGGCCCTTCTGTCCCTACTGCCCCATCTTTCCCAGCCTCCTCCTCCTTTTGTCTTTAATCTTTCCCAGCATCAGGGTCTTTTCTGATTACTCTTATCTTCTCATTATATGGCTGAAGTATTTGAGCTTCAGCTCCATTATTTGTCCTTCTAATGAACAATCAGAGTTGATTTCTTTTAGCATTGACTGATCTCCTTGCAGTCCAAGGGACTCTCTGAAGTCTTGTCCATCCCCACAATTTAAAAGCATGGATTCTTTGGCGCTCAGTCTTCCTTATGGTCCAGCTCTCACAGCTATATGTTACTACTGAGAAAACTTGCTTTAAAATGTGCCTCATTATAAATCATCCTGAATTTCTTTTTGAAAGACTGTTGCTACTGTTATAAAACAAGAAATGGGAAGAAGAAGAAGAAGAAGAAGATTGGCTTTTTATGCCCCACTTTTCTCACCCTTTAAGGGGATTCAAAGCAGCTGACAAAACTTCCTGTTCTTCTCCCCACAACAGTGAGGTAGGTAAGGCTGTGAGAGCTCAGAAGAGAGCTGTGACTAACCCAAGGTGACCCAACTGGCTTCATGGAAGAGTGCGGAATGAAACCCCATGACTGCAAGATATGAGCCCGGCAACCTAAACACAAGACCAATCTGGTTCATCTGAAGTTTGGGTCCAGTAGTATAAGTTAATGCTTTGTACATGTTGTCAATCTCTGGAAGCTCTCTCTCCCTTTGCTATTTTCTACTGCTGCACAAAAATTGTTTTGTATTAGTGATTTTTGTTCAGTCCAGGGGCCTGTTCACATTTGGTGTTATTCTGGAACATGACCCAGAATAGCGGCCTGCTGTCCCCGTGCCAGTGTAGGCTACAGCAGATCCCAAGTGACACCTGTCATAATCTGCATAAGAATGCAGACTAGAGACTCCTATCTTGAGATATATTCCCGAATATAGCCAAGTGTGAACAGACCCCAGGTCTATACTCCAAAGCCACACACAAAATTTTATTTTCTTCTTATTATTAAGACCTTATTTCTTTTACTTGCAGAAGAGAATTTGCACTTGAGATAAACATGCTAAATGCAATCCACTGGAAGGATGTGGTGGGCTGGTTTGTTTTGGAATGAATGGAACTGTGAACTACAGCAACTATTTACATTTTAAAAAGTCACTCACATGGTCCTCCCACCAGATTATTTTCTTTCGGCCTTCCACATGCAATTCCAGTTGAAGTGCAGAGGCTGCACCAAAACAAACTGGTGTCAATTTCTGTCTTTAAAAAATGAGAGAGAGAAAGAAGAAAAGGTCAGGTCTCCAGTGCTCACTGTCCCAAAATTCTTGTCATCAACAAAAGCTACCCTAATTATACAACAGGAACTTTCTTCCTTTCATGTGGCATTCTATCTTTCATTTATTTTGCAGTTCCCAAGACAAATTTCCTTCCTAAGTGGATGAAGGCAGAAAAAGTTCACTAAAAGAAGTTATAAGTCTGTAATATGATTTTTCATCGTTGGTTAGCCCTGCGTTTCTTGGCTGGACTACAATAGCCACACGCATGTTGATTTCTTCTGCAGCGTCTGCCTCTCGGGTAACAACTGTGAGGAAAAGGATGGTGTTTGTGGTACACCCAATGCTTGTGGCAATCTGTTGCTAATGCTCGCTGTCAACCTTGGGGCCTATTCTGGTGTCAAAATGACCATCAAAGAGCCCAGAAATATTGCCTTCTGTAGAGTTTCCAAACAAGAGCTTTTATGCTTCAACACTTCCAGATGAATATATGTAAACCTTCATTCCTGCTTCCCTCATTCTCTCACCTTTGGAACCACATCTTCGAAGAATTTTCATTTAACACAGACATTTTTGTAAGCTGCCCTCCGTATACGTCCCTGAAGTTGTTCCAAAGCAGTTGTTTTTCTATCCAATGACGTCAGCCAGAGGACGTTGCCTACCACAGCCTGGATGACACGTTCGATCTCCTCTTCTCCATCCCGGGACTCCAGCGGGATGGGCCGCACTCTGTCCACATGAGACTCTTCTTCAGCCTGTTTTCGCAGAAGGCCAATGTCTTCTTGGCACTCCTCTTCTTCTCAGTGTGTTTGTAGGTATTCTTGAATGTTGTCTCTGATTTAGGAAAACAGGGTGCCCTTCATGAACACAATGTCCAAGAGCAAAATTCTGACTTCTGCTGGAACATTTTCTGACTTCAGTCACCTTCCTAACTGGATATGTCCAGGATTAGACCTGAGTTTTATGTGCAAAGCATGATCTGGGCCATTCAGATCTAACTCCTTTTATATTAAAAATTCATTGACATTTGTTTTCCTGATCAGTGTTAAGCAATAATTACTCTTGTTTTTGCTTGACTTAATGAATCACCTGCATACCTTGCATATACAGCCCATGACAACTTGACAGTGTGTTTCTTATTCTTTTAATGCTCCTATGATTGTTTTCAGAGTATACACTGTTCCATTTTACCATTTGTTAATAACAATGAAAGGTTGTGCTCCCTTGCCCTGCACATTTGTGACTTGTAGTAGCTATTTGATTTCTGCTTGCAAATTAATATTTCTTAGTTGTTTGTCTGATGTTGCTTTCAGGTTGCATTCAGCATGCTTATTCTTGATGAGGAATATGTATGCATGAGCTGCCAGATTAATTTTTTTTTAAGATGCATGCAGTGTTTCCTAAGTATAAGCACATCTGCTAATTAAAAGAAGGCGGATGTAATTGTGCCTGACGTGGAAATTTCAATCGACTCATTTCCAAATAGTTACCTGGCAATTAAGGGTTTCATTAGTGCTTAGAGAAGGCATAGGAAGACATAAAGTATAGTCCAAAGTAAAACACTCACTCGGGAATATAGTAATTGGAACCCACCAGTCTTAGAGATATTGGATTCTTTTAAAAAATAAAAAAATCAGCCTTCTAGTTCCTATAACAGCTTGTTTCAGTTCTATGATGTCTCTTAAGGGCATCACATTTTGACTCTGTTTATCTGGACAGTAATGGAATTAATTAATTATTGCAGAGATTTCAAGTCTGATTAACTGCAGAGGTTAGGCAATAACATGCAGAATTAGATTTGGTTAGCTATACATACCCATATAAAAATTCATACAGCTACATGTATACGTGCAAGTATATTTAGGAGAAGGGCCATACATAGAAAGCAAAGTGAGAAGTAGTCAAGTCTTTTGCGTCTTCCAATAGGCCATTCTCTTTTATAAACCTCTTCTCTTCAGAGTCTTACAGTAATAATAGGTAAAAGTGCAGCTGGATTAATCTTGCATTGATTATATGGATTTCTTGAACCAGTTTGGTCTTGTGGTTAGGGTGCTGGACTCTTATCTGGGTATACAGGTTTGGGTGACCTTAGGCTAGTCACAGCTCTCTTTTGAGCTCTCACAGCCCCACCCAATTCACAGGGTGTTCTGTTATGGAGAGAAGAATAGAAGGCTTTGTTAGCCGCTTTGAGTCCCCTTGAATGGGTGACAAAAGTGGGGTATAAAAGCCAACACTTCTTCTTCTTCTTCTTCCTCTACTGCTACTACTTTCCACACTTGCTGATAATCCTTCTAGTGTGAGGCCTGGACCTCTTCCTTCTGTCTTCTGGTGTGGAACGGAGAGATCATGCACCTTGCTAGCACGTTCTGTCTGCATTGGGTGACTTATATACCAGTTTAGGTGGTCCAAAATGACCTCCTAGACCAGGACAGCAGTAGACCTTTATAAAATTGTCTACTGCTTTCCTAATTGTGAGGAACCCGGCCTAGAAGGCATGAGGCAGTTTAGGAGATGGACCCATTTTGGTGGCTCAAAACATTGTGTGGCCAAAATGGATCCCCTAGGGCAGTGATGGCGAACCTTTTGAGCTCAGTGTGTCAAAATTCACAAGAAAACCTAGCTTAACTCAGGTGCTGTGCCACATCTAGAAATATCCATAATTTGTGATATTTGTGGCTCTAGTAAAAAAGTTTTATTTTTGATATATGTATTTTATTAAAAGCAAAAACAAATAATTCTTTACATTAGTGACTTTTGTTGCTAAATCTTCAATTGAAAGTTCGTATTTTGTACATTTCAAGAACAAGCAAGCACTACACGCCCAGGTGCCAGGGTGGCCAGGTGTGTCACCCAAAAGGGCTTGGTGTGTCACTTGTGACACGCGTGTCATAGGTTGGCCATCATCGCCCTAGGGGCTCTGAGGTCAGAAACTTTTGTTTCTAGCCATTGGAATGCCCTGGAGCAGGCTCTGAAGCTGTCCTGGAATTGGTGTGCCAAATGCAGATAGTCTTGTTCTGGACAGTTGAACTGTTCCAGCCGGATACCATTACAGTAGGAACAGGGATGCTGGAGTGGTGTTGGCTTTGCTAACTGTAAAACATCCTAAGTATTGCCCAAGGCTGATGCTATTTAGCTTTGAAAATCAGAGAAGATCAGCAAGGGGCATCTTGAAAGTTAATGATACTGGAGCTCATTAAGACAAGAAGGAATACTAAAAATATTTTAGGAAAATTTTACTCATCTTCTGCATTATGTCTTTTGCATGTCTTTTAATGGCTTTTCCATATTCACTTCTAATAAAAGAATTAATTCATTACTTAATTGCTACAAATTGCTGTGTGAATGGAAAGATAAAAGCAATTTTTTTGTTTGTAAATTACATAATTGCATTTGGGAAGTAGTGGTTAATGAATTTATTTCACATAAAATATGCATTATACAGAATCAAACAAAAAATATTATTTTCAGAAATATGGAAACTCGTTACTAATATCATTCCTATTTTGGACCAAGCATGTATCCTTTCAGTTGCAATGCCATCTCTTCTGCAACTATTAGCAGATTAATGGATGTTTATGTACATTAATATGATAAATAGGCACATAATTGTTTCTAAGGGTCATAGATAAATAGATGTTTTCTGCATATAGATAACTTAGGAAATACTAATTATATTATGACATTTTGGTTGTTTGTTATTATTCATTCTCTAAGGTACATTAACTTTTATAATGTTAAATAATTATTCACTGGATTATTATTTTGTAAAACATGAATTCTGTATAACTGCAAAGATTTTACTCAATAAAGATACAAGGAAGGAAGGAAGGAAGTGTCAGGGGGTAGTGGGTGTCAGCTACCCCCCTGTGGTGATAATTCTCCACCTGCAGAGTCGCACTTGGTTCGTGCTGGCTAGAAATCAATCCTTCCGTCTCTGTGTGCCTAAGCTTCAGCCTGTCAGGTTTGCTTCCAGCGTAGCTGTCCAAGGTGCTGAAGGCCTCGCTTCTCCGATCTCCGATTCTGCTGCGGCTTGGCCCCTCCTTCTCCCCCTCGCCAGTGTAAACAAAGGAGCCAGGGACGCCGTAAATTCTCCGAAGAGGTTTATTGCGTAGCGGTTTGCAGTCCTTACATCTTAGCATCTCGGTGCCCCGAAGGGCAATCAGCTAGGCAAGGCAAGGCACAGCCGTCTGTGCCCAGTTTTATACCTTCCCATTATCTGAGTTGGTGTGTCATATCCTGGCATTTCGCAATTGTTACCCAGACTTACACAACTCTTGCTCAATCCCTGTGATGCTGTCACCAGTCTAGAAGAACTGGTGACTGTTTGCACACATCACCTTATGATGCAATTCAAGGAGTCTCCTGACTAGATACTAAGTTAACTCCTGGTTATCTCTCCTACTTCCTGTGTGGAACTATTTTCCTAATTCACATCTATGCATTTTCCTCCTACTAGCCTTTTTAGCCTTGACAGGAAGGAAGGAAGGAAGGAAGGAAGGAAGGAAGGAAGGAAGGAAGGAAGGAAGGAAGGAAGGAAGGAAGGAAGGAAGGAAGGAAACCTAAGGCAGCATTTGTGTCAAGGAAAAATAGTAATTCCCAAGAAGACGAGGTTCAATAAAGTTCATCAAGATAGCTACTGATCTTACCTGCAGTATTGTCACTAGTTTTACTTATGCAAATTGTGATGATGATCATTCTCTGTGTTTAAGGGATAGTCAAAGTTTTCAACAGGTTATTCGTTTTCCTTTTTATTTCTGGGCCAGTTTGGTCTAGTGGTTGGGAGACAGACTCTTATCTGGGAATACTGGGTTTGATTTCACACTCTTCCATGAAGCCAGCTGGGTGACCTTGAGTTAGTAACAGCTCCCTTCTGAGCTCTCACAGCCCTACCTACCTCACAGGGTGTCTTTTGTGAGAAGAAGAATAGAAAGCTTCGTTAGCTGCTTTGAATCTCCTTAAAAGGGTGAGAAAAGTGGAGTAGAAAAGCTGACTCTTCTTCTTCTTCTTCTTCTTCTTCTTCTATAGACTTCAATCCATCTTCAGAATGAAAGAACATCAGCAAACTGACTAGCAATTTTCTTTCTGCATTATCTAACCCAAAGATAGATTTTCTAGGTGAAATAATATGAAAGGAACACTTTCACATACCTGGTGTGTTCTCTTACTCTAGTGGTGGATCATAGGTGAATTAAAGATTATATATAGCTGATTTCCTTATATATTTTCAGTTTTGTTAATGATGTTGATCCTTCATGCTACTGAAACAGCAAACTTTCCTGGAATTTGACTTAATTGAGAAGTGTATCTTTGAACAGTCTATCAATGAGAATGCAAAAACATAAGAGGAGCCCTGCTCGGTGAGGCCACAGCCCATCTGATCCAGCATCCTGTCTCACAGGGTGGCCTGTCAGTTGCTTCTGGGAATTCTCAAGCAAAGGACAAAGACAAAACCTTCACCTCTTCTCAGTTCCCTGAAAGTGGCTTTTAGAGGCATCCTGTCTGTCTCTCCAACCTGGAGGCAGTATCTAGGCATCCATTCTATTATCCATTTGATATACCTCCATGAATTTGCCTTAATCCTTTCATAAAGCTATTGAGGCTGGTTGTTGCCATCACCTTTTCTGTGGCCATGGGAACAACTTCATTTTAAGCTTTTTTCAGTCCATTTCCTGCTCATACCTTTTCATTTCTATCCATGTTATTAATGGATTTTCCACCCTCCATTTGGACTTCCCTGAATGGAAAGGCCACAAATAAGATGGATAGGAATGAAAAGGTGTGAGCAGCCAGATGTGAAGATGGACTGAACAAAGTTTAAAGTGAAGGTGTGTAACCACAACCCAGGTAAAAAATACTTCCACTTGTTGGTCCTAGCTCTCCTGCCCATCAGGTTCATAGAATGGCCTCTGGCTCTAGTGTTGTGCAAAAGAGAAAATAATTTTTTTCTACCCACCTTTCTACATTCTGCATGGACAAAGTGCAATCTTGATCAGGGTGACTGTGATCGGTATTACCAGTAGACCTTGACATTGAGGTCTACTGTCGGATCAGCATGACCTCATTCAGAACATGGAGGCATACTTGGAGACCAGCTCGTGCATGCTTTGGATCTGGGGGGAGGACTGGTTTGGACCAGTGCCATCATACAGATAACACTGTCCCAGACCAGATCTTTCTGTGGTCTGAATCAGCAAGCTTAGCTAGTTCAAATCCACTGGTTTGGACCACAGAGAGGTGAGTGTAGAAAGGTTCTTTTGTTTCAGTGGAAATCTGTGCTTCTTATGGAGTGGTCTGGAATGGCACCTAAAAGTCTACTTCTAGCTCAGGAAGCATTGTGTGCATTCAGCTTGGGGAGATGTACTCAGTGTCCAAAAACATTTCTGTATGGAGTGAACATTGAAATAGGTTTAGTCTCTGATACTATAACAAATGGAAAAACCAGGAAATAAAAATGAACACACCTAACAGCACTTATTTTTTTTCTTTAATGTGACATCCAGGTGTGCATTGTACAGAAGAGAGATACAGAGAAGATGTATGCCATGAAGTACATGAACAAGCAGCAGTGTGTTGAAAGAGACGAAGTTCGGAACGTATTCAGAGAACTAGAGATCCTGCAGGAAATTGAGCACGTCTTTTTGGTGAATCTCTGGTGAATTGCTCATTTTCTGCTACATTTTTCTAAGGGGAGGGGAGTGACTTTAAATTAATTGAGTATATCACAGCTAAGGTTATAGCTTCATCTAGACAGAGCTTAGTTAATCTGCATCATTTAGCTAATGTGGAGTAAAGCCCATCCAGACACATTTTATTCTGGATTATCCAAATAGTGCAGATTAACTAAATGCTGTCTGGATGATGTCAATCTTACCAGAACTGATTTTGCATATTACCTTTATATCTGGCTTTCCACCAAAGTAGGTTGAGTGGTTTTTTATACATCTCCATTTTAACCTCATAACAATTCTGTGAGGTAGGTTTTAATGCTGAGTTTTCTGTTCTCTGTTATTTCAATTTGCTGTTACTCATCCTAAGATTTTTAGTTATAGGGCAAGATATAAATGCTTTAAATAAATATGTTGCTAGGCTGAAAGATAGTGTCTAGTTCAAGATCACCCAGTGAGCTTCATGGCTGATTAGAATGTCCTCAGAGACCATGGCAGGCCAGAAGAATTCTTCTGGGCCAAGAACATAGTGGCATAGTGGGCTGGCAGGCTCAGCCTGACCTAGCCTTGATGTTCAGATACAAAAGCTTTCCAGCCTCAAAGTTCCAGGCAGAGAACATTTTGCTGTGCCCCTAGAAATTGTTGCTGATCTCTGGAATGTGGTATGGGATCCGCATGCCGCCACTGCATGTTTACATGACAGAAGCAGGATCTAATTTGGTCTCTGCAGGGATTGCTTTTAAACTGTCTTATGCTAGAGCTTTTCCAGGTGTGGATTCTACACCTAGGAGTAAGCCAGGCACCAAGGCCATGTGTCCACTGCACACCACAGGAAGCTGTGGCTTTTTGTGACACGCAGTAATGAACAGACACCCTTGTACCCACCCATCACATATTCAGTACAGTCCAGGGGGACCATGTGGATGTTGGTGCCTTGGAGTAGTGGGGTATGGAGAAATCCTGCCCAGAGGTAGCTGAAAAGTTTGTAAGCATAAGTTTTGAAAAATTCAGGATCCTTGTGGTAGATAGTCAAAGAAATAAGACAGAGAAGCAGATGGATGGCTTCTTCATGAAGCAGCTAGTTTATGTTGATAGTGAGTCTGGTAGTTGGTTGCTCAGTGGTAGAGCAGTGTCTTGGGAAGCAGAGGGTCACAAGTTCAAATCCCCTGTATAAGGGGTAGAAGGTATGAAATAACATTTCTGTATTCTTGCAACAAAATATGCATGAATGTTTCTACATCCAGAACTTAGTTTTGAGAACAGCTGAAGTTTCCATCCCACATATGCTGCCCATTGCCCATGCCCTTTAGCCCAAGTATTTGGGAATACTTCTCACTTTTACTGTAGGAAATATTGTTGGTACTTGAACAAAATTCAGCTGTGGTGGAAATAATCCAGAACTCTCCTTAATAATAGGGCATTAAGGAATAGTGGGGAAATAAAAAGGAACATCAGCTATTTGTTAAAGACGGGGATTCACCCCTTCCCTGCAGCCTCCAGAACACAGTTGAGCCCAGGCAGGCTTATTTCTGCCAGGAATCTGGAGAGTGGTCTCCTAGTAGGGGGCAGTTCCAGGCATTTTGAAATACCTTTGCATATACCTATAATTATTAGGTGTCTTGAGTGTTACCGCTGTGATGACACAGTAAGTTGCAGGAGAGAAACATGATTTTGCTTCAGGGTGATAATAAATAAACATTAATGTTTAATATTCTCATCCAGTGCACTTTATTATTATGAGTAACAGAAAAGGGGAAAATATGCTGTGCACTATGTGCAAGCTAACCAGCAAATGCTTAAACTATGCCATAGAATGAAAAACTGTGAGCCTTCTTGAGCTCCACGTCCCATAATCTCCAGTCATTATAGCTATGCTGTCAAGGGCTGATGGTAGTTTGGACTCTGGAAACCACAAGATCCCCATCTTTTGGGAATACACAAAACTAAGAAAACAGCAGAAACATTTCACATTTCAAATGCATCATCAACAAGGGGAAAGGAAATAAACGGGATGTTTTTAACCAATGCTTCGTATGATTGCTATAATTCCAGGGCATGAGAGTTCTTGAGTCCTTTTCATTGTTGTATAACTGAACTTTAGTAGAAGGGATTTTCTCAGGTCAGTGAGGCCCATGTTAAAAGAGACTGTACAGCATCACCTTAAGCAAGCATAGCCCTGCCAATGAGTCACTGATGCTAACGGTGCTGGCTTTCGTTTCATAATGAAATGAGACAGACTTTCTTGATCTTCTAGTACATTATTGATTATTCCTGGAAAAAATTAGTGGGGAGCGATCGCATTACCGAAACCATATGATTGTGGCACATAATGAAGCAGGGATTATACAAGCAAGGTAAAATTAACTGGAACAGCTGCTTCTAGCTAGGCATAAAGCCTGGGCAGCTCCTATAATAGCCACTGCAAAATGAAATGGCGTCACCCTAAAAGATTTACTTAAAATGAACAGCAAAATAGAAACAGTCAAAAACAAAAGAGCTAGGACAAATTGAGGTGATCCTATTAAACCCATGGATATTGGGCAGGAATCCTTATTGTTTTTATTTTGCAGATCCATCTCTACATGACATCAATAAACAATAAATAACCTTTGATGTGATTGCTGAGTTTGTGAAAACATTGTGGCATTCTAGTGTTTACTCATGATTCCCAATATTCTGCAGGTATTCCTTTCAAGATGAAGAAGACATGTTTATGGTGGTGGATTTACTCTTGGGTGGTGACCTGCGATATCATCTCCAGCAAAATGTGCAGTTCAGTGAGGAAACGGTGAAACTTTATATCTGTGAAATGGCATCAGCTTTAGACTACTTGCGCAGCCAACATATTATACACAGGTAACAACACAGCTAATCAAATAAATCTCAGTCCAGGTTGCATTCACCTTGATTTTCCAGAGGTTGGAGCAGGGAAATACCCACCTTCCAAAGCTGCCTGGTCCCACTCCCCCAAGACATGGGAGGTTTCACCTGTCCAAAGAGAAGAACAACCCAGTCTCAGTGGCACCCCCTTTCCCAAAAGTCATCTGCAGGGCAGAGTTAGGCACATAGCACCAAGCCCAAGATATCTGGCCAGTCATCCTTCCAGGATGCAGTTGGAGTTTTAGCCTCAGCTAATCCAGCCTAGTCCATGAATTTGCCATGCTGCTAGCAGTGTGCTGCGTTATTGGTGACTCCTGTGGAGGAAACCTCAGGCTTCTTAGAAATAACTTTTGAACTGGAATCTCATCTAGCGGCAGCAATAGCTATTGCAAGTGAGTGCAGTGAAAATCTCCTGCTCCCACTGAGAGCCAATTTGCAAACTTCCTTTCAAATCCACACAGCAATGGAACAGCTACTTAATGGTAGAGGTAGCTTTAGAGATTAGACTGAATGATCTCATAAGGCCCTTCTATTGTCATATCATCACCCACCCAACAGCAGAACACCTAAGGAATCTAATTTTTGCCCCTAAACACTTCTAGTTCATTCTCCAGGATATTTTGGTAACTAAATGCAAAATCTTCTTTTTCAGCTAAACAGGTACGGCAGATACTCCTGCTCCTGTCTTCACAGAGGACTTTAGGGATCAACAATCTATTGTCCCAAAATTGCCCCAGCCTTTTATAAACTACCCAGTTTTGCCTATATCAGGGAACAATTTTCAGTTTTTACAAATGCACCAATATATTCATGTTTGTTCTCATTTCTTATTGGTAAAAGGGTAAAAAATACACACTAGACCACGTTGGAGTTTTGCCACACATTGAAAATGTTTTATAATGTTGCAATATGAATGGTTGGTTGATATAACGTTTCTTTGAAATTGTTTTGATAACGTACACCAGTTGTTCTAAGGCTGCAGTCACACACAGTAAATAAATTTTTAAAAGGTACCTGTGGCACACCATTCTGGGCACACCATTCCACATGCAGAGATGATCCAGAGGCTAAGAAAAGGCAGAATGGCTTCCACCACCATGCCAGCTATCAGAGCTACTAAGGCCGCGTTCCCACCTACCCTCAAACCTGGAGCAAAGCCGCATTACTCTGATATTACTCTGATCTGGAGTAATCCGGGTTCTGCTGCAGGTTAGGGGTGGAGGCCAGGAACAACATCAAGTGCGCGTCAGGCTGTTCCCACAAACGGCAGGTATGCACAAGCATACCTGCGATCGGCGTGGCGTGGTGCGGCGAGCTGCTACTGCTGCTGCCAGCCTTCTCCTCAGCTGTCTTCCTTCCTTTTCCCTCCTCCTGTTTCAACAGGGGGGAAGAAAAGGCTGGCTCGATCTAAAACTGAGCAAAGAAGGACAGCCGGCAGCCAGGTAAGTGAGTGAGGGGCAGTCTCCCCTCCACGCACCCCCTTGCTCACTTACCCAGCCATCGGCTGTCCTCCTTTGCTCGGCTTTAAACTGAGCCAGGGTTTTCTTTCACCCTGTTGAAACAAGGGGAGGGAAAAGGAAGGAAGGCAGCCAAGGATGTTGGGAGGAAGAGGCTGGCAGCGGCTGCCTTCCTTCCTTTTCCCTCCCCCTATTTCAACAGGGGGAAAGAAAAGGCTGGCTCAGTTTAAAGCTGAGCAAAGGAGGGCAGACAGCGGCCAGGCCACCTCCCCTCACTCACTTACCCTATCCTCCTTCGCTCAGCTTTGATCTGAGTCAGATGGAAAACCCTTGTTGAAGCAGGGGTTCTCTTTCCCTGGATTTTCCCCGGAAAATCCAGGGAAAGAGAACTGGCATGGAGACAGAGGGGTAAAATCCGGAATGGATTTGGATCACTGAGAGATGTAATGGAAACCCTCAGTGCCGAATCCAAATCCACTCTGGATTTTCTCCCCTATGGGAATGCACCCTAAGTCTATGCAGCCATGGTTCATCTGAATAGCATCAGTTTGTTGCCACTGATGCTTTTTGTGACTTCTGTTCCCTTCATAGTTTTATGATTTGCTTTTGTGCTGCCTTGATCGATTCTTTTTATTTTCTTTACTATTAGGCATTCATTGAATGAATTCTCTTTGGTGTAATTTCCCCTTGTCACTCATGTGAAATTAGGCTGAGGGCCATATCCAGTTCTTGAGCGGCAGCATCATTACCACCCTGCTGTATTATAAACTCTAGAGATGGGAGATCCAATTATGTATTTCAATCACCACATCCTCTTAAGCTCTTAGAGAATTGTGTTTGACTAGGAACTTGGTTCCAACTGAGATGTTCTTTTGTTTATGAAGCTTGGCTCCTTTAATTTCAAACAGAGATGTGCTTCTAATTTAAAGCAGTAATAACACTTATAGTTTCATTCTGTGCTGCTTCAAACAATAAACTATATGCGTGTGTGTGCGTGTGGGGGGGGTCCCTCTAGTAATTATCATTCCTCTCATTTATGTCGGTTTTTTACGCACTTCTTTTTGCCACTTTAGATTGAAAATGAATTAGAGGATTCCCCTCAACCTTAAACTTGTAGGAAGAGAATGGCATTAAACAAAATAAGCTTTTTCAATGTCATTTGCTATGCAACAAATGGAAGAAGCCTGTTTTGCTGCTTGGGTTGTGTGCTGAATTAGAAGACAACCTGCAACCAGTCATGAAGCAGCAAGCAATGAAAAGGAATAACTTGATTTCAGACCACATTAAAATTGATAATGATTTTATTTATTTATTTTTATTTATATTTAAATTTATATGCCGCCCCATACCCAAGGGTCTCTGGGCGGCTCACAGCATTTAAAAACAGATGCATAAAAACAGTATCAAAAACAAATCAAATTTAAAAATGCAGTTTTAAAAATACAAGAAAAGTTAAAAACATCAGTGATTTTCAGTGAGGGGAAGTGTGGGGGACATTTAACCAAAGGCCTGCGTGAAGAGGAACGTTTTCACCGCCTTCCTGAATAGGAACAAAGAAGGGGCCTGACGCACCTCGAGGAGGAGACCATTCCACAGCCTGGGGGCCACCACCAAGAAGGCCCTCTCCCAGGTACCCACCCGCCTAACTAATGAAGGCGGAGGGATCACCAGAAGGGCCTCCCCTCCAGATCTTAAAACACGGGCAGGTCGATACGGGAGAAGGTGCTCCTTTAGATATCTGGGGCCCAAGTCATTTAGGGCTTTATAAGTTAAAGTTAGCACCTTGAATTGGGTTCGGTAGTGAATTGGGAGATCTTTCTCCCTTAGTTTTTGGTGGTAACTATAGAAATGCCACAAAACGTAGGCAAAAACAATGGAATGAAGAAGCATGAAGAACTTATTGATTCTATCATAGAATATTTTAAGACAGTACTGCTGTAATATCATAAGAATATCATACTATTCATTTTAATATCACATGTGACTTTCATGCCATCATTCAGTTTAATAGTACGTAGTACCGTAACACCTCATTATTCAAAGTTGCAAATATTATATCATTGTACCTATGGGAGGAAGAAGGTTATGAGGAGCCACTTTGAAAATTCATAGAAACAAGCCACCTTGGGCAAATTTTCTCTCCTGAAAGGCGGTATAAAGATAAAATGGAAATTAAAATAAAAGATACACTTCACTTACCTCTCTAGGGTACCTCTGCAGGTCAAAGAAGGTATCTGCACTCTCACTTCATTTCCACTAGCAGCGGGTACTTAATTGTGCCCACATTGGCCCCTTTTTTGGGTCAGTTTGATCTTGTGATTAAAGTGTTGGGGCCTTATCTGGTAGTCTCCTGGTTCGATTCCACACTTCTAAATAAAGGCAACTGTGTGACCTTGGACTAGTCACAGCTCTCTTTCTGAGTTCTCACAGCCCCACTTACCTCACAGGGAAGAAGAACAGAAGGTTTGTCAGCCACTTTGAGTCCTTTAAGAAGGGTGAGAAAAACAGGGTGTATAAAACAGTTCTTCTTTGCTGCGTGATCACTAGCGAATGTGCCTCTTTCACAGGGGGCGCATCCAGACTCATTAATACTGTGCAGTCATGGTGGAGGCATCACATACCATGATCAGTAAATTGTATTGGGGATGCATTATCCCTTTACTACTGCAAATTTACCGTAGTGTGGGATGAAGTTCACTTGCTGTGCAATATTAACTAAATTTGAATCTTCCTGTCGGTCTGGGCAGGACAGCAAGAAGAGACTGCGAGAGCAGGGAGGGCAGCTCAAATCCGATTGGCTGCCTCATCCCATGTGACAGCACACACTGACTGAGCTCTTGCAGCTTCCTATGGGAAGCTACAGAGCTGCTTATCAAGGTAAGCTGAGATTTTCCCCTTAACTGCTGATTTATCCCACAAGTCTCAAGGGGGCCAGGATGATTTTTCCTGGAGGTGGAGACACGGCCATAGTTTGCTTCTGATTAGAGATGTATAAACCATTGCTTTAATAGCTTCAGACTTTTGACATTTAGAGGCCAAGCAGGAAGTTGGGAGAAGGTCCTGCAGCCCTGAAATTGCATCAGGCCATTCAGAGCTGAGGTAAATGCATACTTCAGCTCAGCTTGCTCTAGTGGCCATATATAGTAGGAGTTCTAGATATTTATTGCCAGATAAGTGAATCTGACTTCCCTGTGCTTCAGACTCTTTCTGAAATACCAAAACAGGCAGTACCACAATTCAAAACTAACCAAGGTCAGCAATACACCAAAAGCCAAACTGCCTGAAATCAGAAATGTAAAATGAGATGGAAGGCTGAACTGATGAAGGATAGTTTCAAATTTCCCCCACCTGAATAAACTGAGGGAAACTGCCACTCTCTGCTGTGTGTACGTCTGAATATCAAAGTCTTCTACAACTGGAACATTAATAGACGTACTAAATAGACATTGGACATACTAAAACTAGGGGTGTTTTCACACTTCCCTTCCTATTTGCTGGGCGGGAAAGGAGTGTGATTAACCAACATTGACTAGCCCTCACACTTGGAGCACGAGTCAACTTTGGCTGTTCCCTCCCCATGGGATCGAATACTTACCTTATCTGGTAAGATCTGGAGCCTGGTCCCCCTCTGTGCACCACCGTTTTGGCTATGGTGCCCTACATGACTGTGCATCACCTCAGACGACCCCAGAGTGCGGAAGAAGAGTGAATGTTTGCTGCCTGGGACACTTGAAGTACGTTTTTGGGCAAGGTTGGTTAACATGTGGAGCACGGTTTCACACCTAATCAACAATTAGTGCGCTTCTGGTGAGGGTGGGCATGCTCGGAGGCTGCATCAGCCTACTCCACACGCATGTGCTCTTCACCAGAAGTTCACTCATGGTGCACTAGAGGCCATTGTGCGAATAGGCCTCTGGAACGATGAGGCGTGACTGCAATGTTTTTATAATTAAGGCTGTATCGAGGCGCAAATGAGATGGAAATGGGAAGGGGAAAATGTATTTCTGCTGCTCTGACCTTTCTTGCAGCCCCACTTTGGTGAATGGGTGAGAGAGCAGGAATTTTGGGAAATAACAAGCAAAATGAAATGAAGCAGGCTGCAAGCAAGCAAAGCAAACAAAAGGCAATTCTGCATTGGGCAATGTACCAGAACAGCAAGTGTACTAGAAGGCTCGCTTCCATATGCTTGTAGCCCCATACAGGGCCTCCTCTAGACACACCAGTGCACAGAAAGAGGCTTCTAGCATGGCTGTTAGTCTCATATACTAGCCCAGGGGTAGGCAAACCACGGCTCGGGAGCCACATGCGGCTCTTTGCCCCCTTGAGTGTGGCTCTTCCAGTTTAGGAGTATCCTAATTAAGTTAATAACAATGTACCTACCTATATAGTTTAAGTTTAAAAAACTGGCTCTCAAAAGAAATTTCAATCGTTATATTGCTGATATTTGGCTCTTTTGACTAATGAGTTTGCCGACTACTGTACTAGCCAATGCAGAATCACCCACAGGCTCTCTCTGTCTCTCTGTGTGTTCAGACATAACAAAAGGGCTGCCTCAGAAACACTTTTTTCTTGTCTAGAATATTCATGAGAGGGAGAAGGAGCAGACTGGTGTGTGAGCAATCCCACCTTGAAGCCTTCACTAAAGTGCCTCAGAGGTGCCCTTTTTTTGCAGTGTTTGATATCAGCCTAAGGCTGCATCCCCACCGCACAATTTAGTCTGGTTTTAAATTCAGATTTATTTAATCAGTATCTCCACTTTTCATGTTCCCATTTATAGCTTTTTATGCGGATTTACCGGGGGGGGGGGGCTCTGCTCTAGCCACTACAGCTGGGAGAAAAAGGAGATAAATGATGGGTGATTATTGGGTCAGGGGGAACTGAAGATTCCCACCCCCAAAAAAATGCAGGTGTTCCCATTGACAAATAGCAAGGTTTATTTGTAAATACTGTTGCGAGATTTCTTTTTATTCGAATATAAGCCCGTGTTTGGGGACTTTTAATCCTCAGAAGCTGTGGATTCCTCTAATCTTGTGGGAATGCTCAGCTCTGAAACTGAATTCAGTGCTCTTTTGAATGTCAGTGGGAGCACCGTCTCTCTCTGGTTGCTTTCACATGACATTAGCTGTCAATACAGGAACAGTGTGTATTTGAGATTCAGTTATTTGGACACCTTGTTTGCCAAGAAAGAAAAAATAGCAGATGCTCACCACCCAGAAGGTCATGTCCTCATGCTGGAACTATTTCACTTAAAAGGGTAATACACCTTCACAGTATTTAGAGGAGGTCTTTTTAAAGAGATGCTATAAAGGGCCCTTTATACTGATATGGCAACCCGAGTGATAAATACTGAATATAAAGGGATCTCTAGGTAGCCATTTTTTGGTGACTTCCTTGGGCATTTTTGTTATGTAAATGAGCTGTCATAAGAAACACTTGCCCTTTCCATTTAAGAACAAGAACAACTTCAATTTGTATTTGTATTTTTTTTCCGTTCCAGAGATGTCAAACCAGACAACATTCTCCTTGATGAACAGGGTGAGTAAAAGAAAGCTAAACCCCTCCTGCCTTTGCATGGCTGCAGCCCATCTTATTCTGTGTGTGTCTTGTGCATTCATCTACATGCTCCACTTTTGTACTCCAGTTGTTGTGGTTGTGAATAATGCACACAAGATTATGGGATTCAAAAGTAAATTGATTCTGCCTATCAACCAGCAAGAGGGATTTCAGTGGCAAATTAGTTTCAAGTGACATTGATTAGCTACTTTCATTCTAGAGAGCATTTGGTAAGTGTAGCTTTACATAAAGGAAGTTAAAGCTGAAACCTTGCAGGATGCCCATTATCCTTTGTAAGTATAGATACATTGCAAAGAGATGTGTTTACACTTTGTTTTCTTATGTTTTGATGTTTGTGTATCTGCCTGGATAGAGCAGGAGCAAAATACAGAGGAACTGCGTATTCTTGAATTCCTAGTAAGTTAAAATAGATGCTGTTGGAATTGTTTATGAGGTCTTTTTCAAAAGCAGAGTGGAAATGTTCCATGGAATCAATTAGGACAAATGGGTGCTCCCTGTCCTTTGTTCTACAGAAAGAATTACCAATTGAATAGTCCTTGACGTTTTTATGTACCTGTGATCAACTCTTAGGAGTCGTGATCAGCTCCTCATAGGCACCTCTATGAAGTTTTCTTGCTTACTTCCAGGGAAAGGTTGAAAATTGAACAGATGACCCTCTGCTTTCCAGGCAGTTTGCTCTACTACTTACAGCCAGTTTTTAAAGTTTCCTCAGTTTCTCATAAGGCTTGGGGGGAGACCCAAACAATTACATTAAACTAAGGCCAATCGCATAGGTGCTGATAAGGAGTTTCTTTCTGATAATCACCCACTTCTAAAGACTCCTTCAAAAATATTGGACTAGCACACAATAAGCAAAGGAAAATAAAAACAAACTTTCGAAGCAGGGAATAAATATAAAAGAGCATGAAAGCCAAGAAAGGCAGCAGAAACCAGTTCATCCACTGATGTTCTCGCTAAAGGGGTGAAAGACCAAAAAGTTCTGTCCACAGGCACCAGTTCAATCCCTGCAAGAGAGAGAAATGCAGAGAAGATCGTCAACTCAGCAAAATAAAAGGCAGAATTCAGCAGAAAAGCACTTATCTCCAGTTCACATTCCAGGAACAATTCTCTCTACAAAAGATTCTTTTTACAGAAACACGGGGAGGTTGTGCTCTTTGTATTGCCAGGCTCAAGGGAGGGCTGAGCGGGAATGGATGCAACCTTGCATTTACACAGGAATAAAAAAAGGTTCTCTGGATGCAAATTCTTCTGTAACATTTGTAGGGGGAATCCTAGGGATCCAAGCGGGAGGTTAGTGTGTGTGTGTGTGCCTCTGCCATTTCTTCAAAAATTAGCTTCTTTAACTATGAATGTGTGCTTAAATTTAATGAGCCAACATAAGAGGTGAAGAGAGAGGGCCAGTGTCTCCTGTCTTTTAGATACGGTACTTAATGCAGCCACCTAGACTACTTTATACATATTTGTGGCAGATTCGCTTTACTGACTCATATTACATTCCATTATGTGGTTTTTGTGCCTTTTTTTCTTCTCCGTAATCAAACACCTTGAAGAACCCAGTAGAGAGAGGGGCTCTTTTCATCATTTCACAGTGAGCAATTGATTTAAAAGCACTTGAACTGATTCTCCCGAAGTGTGGTTCTCATGCTTTCCATCCAACCACTGGATAATTTGACTACATAATCCTGGTGTTGTCAGCAAATTTTCAGGTTTAGACAATAGTGTATTCCCACTTGGCTCTTTTAAATGGCTTATCGAATAACTTACCACAAACAAACAAACAAAAAACGGGGAGGCTGAGATGTGGCCCACTCTGATTACAGGTTGCTTTTATCCTTCCTGCATTCTTGTATAAGCTGGGCGATGTTTAAGGTGTCACAGTATATCATCCATGATATCAGCATCTGCCACATATGGGAAGATATGTAGACAATCCCACAAAATAACCAGCTGGTTTTGACTTACCATGACTGCCATGGAAAACACTCAGTAGCGTCTCATGGCACCTGTCAAGATTCAGTGTATAAATGGGGTCAAATGTCTTCCGCTCATTGTGGTTGTGTTGACCATATCATGACCCACTGTTATCTGATGGCCTATCTGGGAACTGTAGTCTGTGGTGCGCGCACGCACACGCGATTGGCGCTGGCCTTGCCAGCCCCAGAATCGGGCCGGCAACGACGAGGCAAGGCTGAGGGCAAGTGTGGGGTTCTTGGCAGGGTGGGTGTGGGAGTAGGACTTGCCTTCTCCTGGCCAGAGAACGGCTGACCGCCGTTTCTCTGGCCAGGGGGAAGGCAGGGAAGCTAGCCGCCGGACTCGCCCACCTGTCAGAGACGCAGAGCATGCGCTCTGCCTCTCTGACGGGTGGGCATGCGCCAGCAGGGCTGGTTTGGGATGGATGCTGGTGTGTCCGCACAGCACCCACTCCAAACCCTTTCCCTATCCAGCCCTGCCGCCGCCGCCCTGCGTGTCTGTGGACGTGTGAGTCCTCCGAGAATCTGACCCTCTATGGGCCAGATTCTTTTTAAAAGCGTTCCGCCGGCACATGCAGAAAGGCCCTTAGATTTTAAAATGAAACCAGACCGTGTCCTTCAGAGGCTTGGGATAAATCTTGCAGGGACCACTGTAGCAGCAGAATGCAGATTACAGCTGCCTCTAATTAGCGAGATTCCCTGTGGGGAAAATCTGTAGTGCTGGTAGAAGTTTGCCAGAGTTTTTGTCCCCTCTGGTGATTACGGCTGTGCTAGCAGCCAGAGATTTGCCACCACAATCATTTACACAGAGGCCTGGGGGTGAATCTAGGGACAAGGGTGGCTGTGGAGTAGTTGAAAGAGGCATTCCAGAACACCGCTTCAAATGATGTCTCCTCACTAAAAAGTAGAGATAAGGAGCCTTTTCAAACAGTGATTGAGATGCCTCCCTGTCATGGGTCCTATTTGCATTATAGCTCATAGTGCATCATTAGGGAACCTCTGGGGAAGAGCATCCACACCTTGAGAAGGCTGTTACAGCCTCCACGCACTCTGTGCCATTCAAGAATTTCCCTAACCAAGCACTAGGAGTGGAGCACAAAATCGTGTTCCACACCTTTACTAACCTTAACTAATTACTTACCTAGCGTATCCAGCGGTAAGCATCCACACCTTTTCTGGTGTTCTGGGGTCATCCAAGGTGCCACAAGTGCGCTGGCACCTCGGACGACCATAGATGCAACTGCGACTGTGCATGCCACAGTGTCAGTGCCATCATAGTGATGACGCTGATGCACAGGCCATCGCAGAGGGCACCACAAGCAAAATGGTGGCATCCTGAAGAGCACCGGCCCCTGGATCAGTCACAGGTAAGTGACTTATCCTGCGGAGCTGAGGCTGAGCTCTAGTCAATAATGGGTGATTGCACTCCATTCCCATCCAGCAGATGGGAAGAGAAGTGCAAAATCACCCATGCTCTGGAGGAAGTCACTTCATAATGAAGACATGGCCATAGTTACCGGTGCATATCACATGTAAGGGATAGATCAGTGTCCATCCTTAAGTAGTTCCTGTAAAATAAATAAATAAATAAACTAAGAAATCCCAGCACATTCTTTGTTTAAAAGTTCTGAATTTCCCCCCTTCATTTAAAGGACATGCACACCTAACAGATTTCAATATTGCAACAATAATCCGGGATGGTGAAAGAGCAACTGCCCTTGCTGGAACTAAGCCATACATGGGTAAGTGAATATATTTTGTATGTTGAATAGTGACTTTTGTCTCCAAATGTTTCTGACAAGGAGGGTATTATTATCAGTCTCCCAAGCTGAGTGCCAGATTTTCTTTTACAATTTTTTGTAACAATCATAATTTCTCGAATTAGAGTTAGCTACTGTGCCAGGCTCATGCTTCTATTTTTGACAGTCATGATCCCAATGAATTGGGATCAGATCTGGAAAACAGGTAAAAACATCAAGAGGAAATATCCCATGATTACCACAACTTACTGTGTTGCCTTATAGTTCTCTGTGGGTTCAGGTTAGGATCATGATGGGTTATATCTTCCTCTACTGCTCAGCCGAACAATTCCAAACTTCACCATCAGGTGGCGGTTGGCCTATAAAAGGCAGCTGCGACCTTGCCTCCCCAGCCATCGTGATCCTTCTGAACCCACAAGAATGTAAGCCCATATAAGTAGACAATTTTACATTCTCTTCCTTTAGGCTTCCTGGGCAATAGCACTTACTCTCTGGGAGTAAACTAGGTGCCACTGTAGAGGTGATCGTTTGTGGGAGTGGGTCCCTTTTGTCAGATGCTGTGGACTTCAATTGGTCTTAGCTGCCTCAGTTTCTTTTCTTTTTCTTTTTGGTTTGTGGGTATGTTTTGCCCTATTTTGCAATGCTTTGTATGATGTGCAACTTTTATAATGTATTTTTATTATGCATTGTATATTTTCTGTTTGTTGCCTTGGGCAAATTTTCTTTTGGAAAAGCAGTATACAAATAAAATGGAAGTGAAAGAAGTAAGTAATAGAGATATGCAAAGTTGGGTTTGTGCTTGAAATTTTGATCAAACTATTTACATTTGCAGACATTTACATTGAACTGAATACACAGTTTGAATATCTGAAAATTTAATCAAACCAGAGGCCTTTTCACATTAGGCCTTTTCGAACACGTCTATGATGCTCTGGGACAGGGCATTTGCTCTTCTGGGGTGGCCGGATCCGTTCCGACCCGCCCCACCCATCCCAATGTGCTCTGAAACCATCTGGGCACGTTTGGCCTTTCTTGAGCCATTCCCAGCTGTCACGGAGGGAGAGCGTTTGCACATTCTCCCTCCATGACAGCTGGGCCCCTCCCCCGGCCTCTCTCCATTGGGGCTCCTGTGGAGCCAGGGCAGGGAGGCCTGTTGGGTGCCTTCCCGGGGGCTCTTCCCAGATCAGGCCCATGCAGGTGGCAGGACCCCCACTCAACCCACCCCAACCCACCCTGGGCGTGCACGCATGAACAGTGCTTACCTGTTCAGCACCAGGCAGCAACTGGGGGTGTGCATGTGTGCATGTGCGTGACATTGCCTCTGATTCGCCAGGCACCCGCGCCTGCACAGATCGCCCATCGAAGCCAGGCAGGTACCTGGCGAATCACTGGCCACGTTGCGTACATGCGCACAGCATGGCCGGCCTCCTTGCCCCAGTTGCTGCCCGGCGCTGAACAAGTAAGCTCCGTTCACATGCACGTGCCCCCAGGGTGGGTTGGGTGGGAGTCCTGCCACACCCGGAAGCATGTGGGACCCCAGGGAAGGCACCCGATATTTGTAATTACATTTTTTTTTTACTCAGGCTTTCTCAGTGCGAATGGTTTCCCCTCTCCTAGCAACTGTTCTTCACATTTCTTTTGCAATTTTATCCAATTTTTAAAATTAAACTGCTCTGAGATTTGTACAAGCAGTTAAAATAGTTTAAATGAGCAAGCACCAAACAAAAACACTTAAAACAAGAGAGCATTGGTGCCTAAGCTGCTTAACTGGACATTTCTAGGAGTGATATGCTGAAAGGGTCTTTGTCATAATTGCTGTGTTGTGACAGGATAAAGTACTTTGGAAATTTCTATTGATATCTGGTATACATAGGGGAGAAACCAATGCTTAAAGCACCAAACCTACAGCCCCCTAAGTTCCAAGGCACCTCCATGACTGAGTCAGAAACAGTCCTTTCACGAAGCCAAAGGTCTACACAAATAGTATATATCCTTGCTTTTTTAAAGTTCTTCTGATTTCATGAGCCCTGCAGTTAACATTCTATATCCACTTACTTGGGAGTAAGTAAACATGCGTCACTTTATAATAGAGATATAGAGGGTTGTATTTCAATAGCAGTTATAAGCAACCAAAGGAGACATTAAATATTTCAAGATCTCCATTGATTACCTATCCACTACCAAGCCTGATCCGAGGTGGAGATGTTAATGTATAAAACCCTAATTATGTTGGGCCCTGAATATCTGAAGGAGTGCCTTCTCCCACACAAGCTTGCTCATGTAAAGATCACAAAGGAAAGTCTTTCCCATAGTTTTGCCACTCTCCAAAGTGTGGGATGGTTGCCTCTAAACTTTGAAACAGCCTCCCAGTTCAGGTATGTAAGGTGACGACACTCTATGGCTTCTGACACTTTGGCTGTTTCTGCACAGGGGCAAAAACAAAAACAAAAACCCCCAGATCTACGGCACCCGGATTTATTAAAACCGGTTCCCTGGGGAACCGGTTTTAATAGCTCCGGGTGCACGGCAGATCCGGATCCAAACTGGAGGCGGGTGCTGTGCGGAGGCACGGCACCTGGCTCCGATCCAGTACAGAGGGCCATCCCCCCGCCCCGCATGATTGGCTCGCCAGAGCCAAGCATGGTGTGCCGGGGGGCCTCGCTGCCGCGGCTCGCCCTCACCCCAGAAGCGGCAGATCGCCGCTTCTGGGGCCAGGGTGAGCTTCCAAAAAGCCCACCCTAGCCCACCCTACTGGGCCCATGGCGAAACCCCTCCTTACCTCTCCATGATCGTCTTCATTGTGAGGGTCTTCGCCCAGGATGCAGCGTGCCTGCGTCCTGCACGTCTCCTGGGTGGCTGGGGCTGCCAGTAGCAGCGCTTGCCCTCAGGAGGCGTTCTCAGCAGGCGCTCTGCCTACTAAGGGCAATGCCGCTCAGGAGCCGCGCAGGACGCAGGCACGCTGCATCCTGGGCAAAGACCCTCACAACGAAGATGACCACGGAAAGGTAAGGAGGGGTTTCGCCGTGCATCCGCCGCTTCTGTGGCGAGGGCGAGCCGTGGCAGCGAGCCGTGGCAGCGAGCCCCCCCGGCTCGCCATGTTTGGCTCTGGCGAGCCAATCATGGTGGGCGGGGGGAGGGCCCTCGTTAGTTACACTTGTGCCATGCGGACACATCCTAAATGGATGCGTTTTCACGGCGCAAAACCACTTGAGATGTGGTGTGTAACTAACACCCATTAAGCACAGATTAAGCACGGGTAGGTGCAGACGCACCTACCGGAAGTGTGCTTAATAGCCCCCTCTAATGCGGACGCGGCGGCGCCAAACCAGTTTTGCCGCCGAAATCCACATTAAAGAGGGACGTGCAATGCGGACACGCATGGCTGGAAGTGTGCTAAAAAGGCACATAAATGCTGACGCGCGGGTCCCAATCCATGCTTAATGGGTGTTAAAGGGCCTGTGCTGAAACACCCTTTGTTAAAACATACCTTTGCCCCCAGGCCTTTGATATCTAGCTTATTGTGAATGTTGCCCTGCCAGGTTGGGAGGGTTATAATTTAGTTTAGTTTAGTTTAGTCTTTTTAGTGTTTATTGTTTTACTGACTATTATGACCCACCTTAGGATCTTTGGGAGAAGGACAGGATGTAAATGTTTGAATAAATAAATAATTTCCCTCTCTTTTCTCTTTTTCCAGCTCCTGAGATCTTCCACTCCTTTATGAATGGTGGAACAGGTTACTCATTTGAAGTTGATTGGTGGTCACTGGGAGTGATGGCTTACGAACTACTCCGTGGATGGGTGCCCTTTTCTTTATTGTTAAAATATGTTAATGCTCTTTTGAAGTGAATATGGGATTTTCAGTCTTTCCTCTTTCTTCCTGTTGTTTCTTAGAGGCCATATGACATCCACTCCAACAGTCCAGTGGAATCATTAGTTCAGCTGTTCAGCACCGTGAGTGTCCAGTATACGACAGCATGGTCAAAAGATATTGTGGCATTACTAAGAAAGGTAAGTGATTGTTTACTACCTAGGAATTGTGAATATCCTTTAGCAGAGCAAGAGCAGCAAGGGTTGGGAACCCAGCTGGATCTGTATGGGTTACTGGCCATCCAGTCACCCCTACCAGTGGAACAGAGGGACAGGATCATTCCTAACCATCTCTGCATTTGGGTATACATAGCTGTGAGGCCAGCTGGATCTGTTGTTGGCAGCTTTCACACACTGCTACCAACTTACAGGCCAACCTCTGGTTGCCAGAACCTTCACCCTCATGAGACTTCTTTATGCTGGGGTACCATGGTGGTGGCACAGCCAATCACCCTGGCCTCAAGAACTTCCATCCTGGTGACACTGATGCACATGCCACTTGTAGACATGACCAGGGACAAGGTGCTGTGAAGTCAGTGCTAGAACCCAGTACAGGTGGATGTATCACAGGAATCCAAAAGCAAATGAAGTATAGTAAGCTGAAATATAATCTAAGTTTGTATACAGTATATAGCTTCTCAATGTAGATGTGAAATATACACTAATATTAAAAACTCAGAAGAAAACTTAAATAGTACAAAAAATTCACAAAATATTGCACTTTTAATAGATTTCAACAATTCTCAGCCAAGGCACTTTAATAGTTGATTCGGAATCCAGTAGGATATCCAAACAATTATTTCGAGTCTTCTCTTCAAAGTGTGTTCTTATAAGTAGTTGTCAGATGCATTTCAACTTTTAGGAGCGGCATTTAGAAACAGCCAGCATAAGTGAGTGCACCCAGAATCCCCTCACTTTGCTGTGTACCAGTTCAGCATATCTTCCTTTGGAAAGGGTTGGATCAAAAACTGATTTAACAGCATGGTGTTAGACATATGCCCAAATTTGAACATGGTGATTCAGTATGAATTAGAACAATCTCAAACCGGTTTGATTTGAACTAGTTCAACCTGGTTCTAAACATAAATTTCAGTTCTAAAAGTCCTTTAAAAGGGCAAGTTGAACCTGGTGGTTTGAACCAGTTTGGCTGAAACTCCTTGGTTGGTTCAAATTTGCACTGATTTGGCACAGATCTACATGGTGTGGGCTTCAAACAAAGCCATGAGTCAAGATATAGTACTGTAGAATGCGGAAGGTGGCTTGTACTTGTACTTGTAATTCAGACCATAGGCCTTTTCGCACTAGGGTTTTGGAACGTGTGGAAAACACGCGGGAACGCAGCATACGCACTGCCGGGGCTGGGTTTGTGTCCCAGCCCATTCCCGAGTGTTTTCCACACGTTCTAGATGTAGAGCACTTAAAAGTGCTCTACATCCGCCCCTGCACATTCGAGGTGACCCCGGCCATTCAGGGAGGGAAGCATTCACACATGCTTCTCTCCCTGACAGCCGCGGGTACGCCCCCCCCCACCACCACCATTGCCCAAAAATCGGCCAAACAGGTGACGGAGGACTGCACTGATCACCTACCTTGCTGGGCTGGGTTTGAGATCGCACAGGCGCGCTGACCCTGGTAGATGGCAGAAGGGACCTACAGACTCACAGGCCCCATCTACTGGGAGGGTGCGCACCTGCGCGATCACAACCTCAGCCTGGCAAGGTAGGTGACAGCCTTGCGCGGGGGGAGGTGGCTCCCTCCCAGCCTCTGCAGCCCCATTGGGGCTGCAAGAGTCAGGGAGTCACCGAGATCAGCTTCCCCTCACCTCTTTCCAGGGTGGGAGGAGGCTGATCTCTGGCTGGCTATCAGCGAGGGGCTGTGGGACCCCTTGGTTGCCCGGATCACGTGGTTCTGGTCAACCAAGGCTCCCCCCCCCCGCCCTATCGCGACCCTCTGTTTGTCCAATCAGGGGCTGCGGTGCGCCTACGTGGTGCGCGCTCCCAGCGGCCTCGGCTTATTGCCAGCTGGGACAGTGGGGTGGGGTGGGGTGGGGGGGTCGTCTGGGGGGCCTACGCTCCACAGAGGGTCGCAATTGGGTAGGGGAGAGCCTTGGTAGACCGAACCAATGTGGGCTCGGTCTACCAAGGGGTCCCACAGTCTCTGCCCCATAGGGACCTGGCTCCGGGGTGGGTGCGTGCCCGGGTGGCTTCGTGCCAGCTGTACAGGGCTCGATCGAGCCCTGTACAGCTGGCAGGAACCAGGGGAAGCGGTTGCTCGCACCCAATGGCATGCAGCCTTGCGGGACACGTCCCCGCCCCTGGCTGGCCTTTCCTGGCTACGTCGCTTTGGAATGCTTCATCCATTCACACACAGGCAGGCAGGCAGGAACGTGTGTAAATGCATTCCTGCCTGCCTATGTGTGAATGGGTGAAGCGTCCCAAAGTGACTTAGCCCACGTGCACTACAGCCGTTCCGCCTTAGTGCAAAAAGGCCTCATATTTAACATTCCATGCATTGTTAGAATGTAGGCTTTCATGGCTGGTTACAATCTCACTTGTTGCAGTTTTTGGGTTCCCATGCCGTGTTCTACAGTTTTTCTGTGAGCCTGAGCTTTTGGTTATAGCTTAAAATATCCATCTTCAGATTATCTGACTTCTGGAAGAGTCAAATGTAGTTGATGGTCTCTTAGATTTTGTTACCCTTCTTATTGATGCCTACTGTGTGTGTCCATTTGTGATGTTTATGTTTATTTCCTGGCAATTGGTCTTGTGTGGTTTCAGGCAAAGAGGCATTACTCTTTGCCTTTTGTGGTGTGTTTATGTCTACCACTTCTAGTGCTTCGCTATCAACTGTAAATTCATCAGGCATGCCGCATGCAATTTGAGATTGTCTTGGTCTTTTTATTATTTAGTATATTGTGTTCTTCCTATTTTCACTTTCATAGTGAATTCTACATCTTGTTTATTGCTGGCTAGTAGAGTGAAGCTGTGAGCCTATCTCAGACTGTTGCTTTTTTGACTTTCGATTAAATTGGAGCTATCATCTTTTCCATTCCCCCATCACACTGATTTCCTTGCTATGTAACAGTTATGAGGAGCTTGTTCTCTTCCTTTTCTAATCTCAACCACTTTTTATCCAAATTCAATTCTAACAGTAGCTTCTTATTCATTGCACAGGTTTCTCAGAAAAATAATCTCGTGTTCTGGCACAGCCATTTTGTTCGTGTATTACTGCACGTTTACATCACTTCAGCCTAAAAAGGGTTAATTTTCCATCAATATTAGAGTTTCAGTATGGAAACTGATGATTGATTAATTCTGCTGTAGTAGTTTGTATGTCACCTACTCTCTCTCTCTTCAAGCTAGTAGTAGAATGATGGACTCTAGCATCTCTAGACATGTATATCTGATGTAAATAAGTTATAAGACTCACAAGTTATAGATAAGTAAAGTTACGTTGAAACAAAGAAAGTGTATGCTTCAAATCTGTTCTTCAACATGCTCTCTGCTAAAGTATAGTTTTCTAAGAGAAAACAACACATTTACCTTGATTCTACATTCTGCTGTTGTCTACACAGTCCCAAGGCTTGTCTCGTTAAAACTATAGTAATCCTTTTTTTGAAATTCTTTGGGTTTTTTTTCTATTTTCCATCATATGGTTGCCTTCTAATCCTGTAACCTTTTGCCTTTTTGAAAATTAGTCTCTTCGCTCGGCATTTCTGTTTCCATGGTTGGCTCCTATTGAATTCTTAATGTCTTAAAAGCATATCTTACTCCTATGAGGAACTTCAGTAATTCATACATTCTCTGGCATCTCATTTCTTTATTGGAGGCATATACATTGATTTTTCCTCAACCTTTAGCCCAAAGCTTTTGTCCTGAATTTGATGACATTAAACTGTTCAAAATCTAAACAGTATGACTAGAGCTGCCTCCAGACATCACTGGAGTAAAGTCGTCCTGGAGGGAAAATGGTTCACCCAGATACACAGTCGATACTCCACGTTTCAGCATTCTTATGACATTGCAGTGGTAAGATTCTTCTGTTCACGTCCTCAGCCCCTCCCTGTGTGCTCAGCATGAAGTATATTCTGATAGGTCCATGCCTTAAACCGGTGATGGCTAACCTATGACACGCGTGTCACAGGTGACACGCCAAGCCCTTTTGGGTGACACGCATGGTCACCCTGGCACCTGGGCGTATAGTGCTTGCTTGTTCTCGAAGTGTACGAAATGCCACCTTTCAATTGAAGATGTAGCAAATGTAAAGAATTATTTGTTTTTGCTTTTAATAAAATACATATATCAAAAATATAACTTTTTTACTAGAGCTACAAATATCACAAAATTATGGATATTTCTAGATGTGACACAGCACCCGAATTAAGCTAGGTTTCCTTGCAAATTTTGACACACCGAGCTCAAAAGGTTCACCCTCACTGCCTTAAACACTCCGCAGCAAGAGTGTTTAAAACCACTATTTTTAAAACTTGGAGTAGTAGTAGAAGAAGAAAACTTTGCTTTTCTCACCCATTTAAGGTGACTCGGAGTAACTGGTGAGGCTTCCTATTCATCTACCCACAACAGACCCCCTGTGAGGTAGGTGGGGCTGTGAGACCTCAGAAGGGAGCTGTGACTAGCCCAGCTGGCTTCATGGAGGAATGCAGAATCAAACTGTATGCCTGCAAGATATGAGTCCGGCCCTGTAACCAAACTCGCTCACAGTTTTGGTATATAATGCACAGCTACAACTTAGAATCATTAAATGTGTCTGTTAGACTAAATGCTGCTGTGCATTAAACTCAGATTTTTTATTTATTTATTTATTATTTACATTTATATCCCGCCCCATACCCGAAGGTCTCTGGGCGGGTTACAACTTTAAAACAACAGATTAAAACAGAATGCACATTAAAAGACGTTAAAAATTCAGTTAAAAACAATATACAACATGTTTAAAATGATAATGTCTGTACTGGGGGAGGGAACATTAACAACTTAGCCAAAGGCCAGGGCAAAGAGGTGCGTCTTTACTGCCCTCCTAAATATATATAAGGAAGGGGCCTGACGCACCTCGAGGGGGAGGCTAATCCACAGTCTGGGGGCCATCACAGAAAAGGCTCTCTCCCGGGTGCCCACCAACCTCACTGTTGAAGGCGGTGGGACAACCAGGAGGGCCTCGCCACTTGATCTTAAGGCACGGGCAGGTCGATATGGGAGAAGGCGTTCCTTTAGATATTTGGGGCCCAAGTCATTTAGGGCCTTGTCATTTTTAGCCCAGTAGTTCCATTTTGCACTTGATGCTTTTCTGTCTGATACCATGGTATCGCATGGATAAGCTTTTTTCATCCTCTAATTCCATCTGCAAAAGGTTTCATTTTGGGCAGCATATGCATGAAGCCTTAACATCAGCTACCACAGTGATAGCCAAACTGAAGTTGTCCCACTATGCTTCTTGGCAGCCATTTTTGATCCACCCAGACATGAGTGTGGGTAGAAATTAGGCCCACTAGGCAGCATCTTCCCTCCACAAAGAGGATGAGGTGATTCGTGCACTACCCCAGTAGTACAAGCAAGAGGTCTAGATTGGGGTGGAGTGAGGACTTGAAGGAGTGGGGTGATAGAAATGTTTGTCCCTAAAGTGACCTACTATGCAGGGACGCAATTCCCAGAATGCTCTGGGCTTTCCATTTGCCTCTGTAAGATCTTTTCCATGGCTAATCTAGTTATTTCTCTGATCTTTTAAAAAATGTGTCATATTTTCCTTTTCTTATTGTTATTCCTACTTTTGTTGACATTGTGTTTGAGATACCCTTTCTTCCTTAGCACCAGGTATCAACATTCAGCCTTCATGAGTCCTGCTTTTTTCTTGAAGCTTTCATCTCCCAGCTGCTTTCTTTGACAATTAGGATAACTACTTTTGAGAGTCACTTAGATCTTTGAAATTCTGGGGCTGTTTTTCTTGGGTCCAGTTTTCACATAGGCTCTTTTTTCCATAGTTCTTCTGGTTTTCTTTCACATAAGCTAGTCATACTGAATCTGTTTCTTATGCTGATCTTGTATACTGACAATATGTTCTCTGGCCATATCTTGCCAGAACACCTTCTATATTTGGACGCATATTTTTGATACCAGTAATTCATGATCAGTTCTGCAGTGTGCACCTGGAATCATCCTGGCTTCTTTAGAGTTTGCATTTATGCTGAAGTCAGTGGGCCTTTCCACACACGCCGCCGGAAAATGGATTTATGAGATCCGTTTTCCAGCAGACCGTTTTAAAAAAGAATCTGACCCAAACAGGGTCAGATTCTCGGAGGCCCCACACGTACGCAGAGCCGGATGGGGAAACAGATTGGAGTTTATGTTTATGGATTTATGAGATCCCAGATCAGCCATGCTGGCACATGCCCAGCTGTCAAAGACAGAACGCGTGCTCTCCATTTGACAGCTGGGCCACCCACTGGCCTGCGCCATTGGCTCCTTCGGGAGCTCCCATGGCGCTGCCGGCTGCCGTCTTCACTGGCCTTCCCCTTGCCATGCCTCCTGTCTCCAACCCTGTGGGGCCCCTTTCCCACCACTGCTCCAGCATCCATTTCTGCTTTAACAATTTTGATTTCTTCTGTTTTAGTAATTTTTATTGCTTTTAGATATACATTACACAAACTTACACATAAGACACAACTCATAACAACAAACAAAACCCTGCCCCACCCCTTAATCCTTGCAGGGCACAGGTAAAAATATGTCCATAATTTCAGTCGTCCTTCTTTCATCTCCAGCAGTTGAGTGTCATTAATAAATGCTGTATATAATTTACTCCAAGCTGTCCGTAAACGTGGACGAGGATGTTTTCCTGAGTAAAGAAGCCACTGCTGTCTAAGGGCATCACATTTATACATATCAATGATATTACTATACCATCTCTCACAGGTCCATTTTGTTTTGACTTTCCAACCCCCAGCTATAACTAATAAAGCTGCCCATAGCAATCTGTCCACTATATGGGCGCATCCCCATTGGGTTGCCCCCGATGCGCTGTGGCTTCGGGGCAACCTTAATGCGAATTAAGATTCGCATTAAGGCGTTCCCATGGCAATGGAGGACAGGGCGAGTTCAAGGCGAACCCGCCCGTCCTCATGAAAACCACGGCAAATCCCTGCATTGGGATGCCACTGCTTTCTTCACCCCCGCATTACCTGAGCACTTAATCACCCGGGTAAGGGGTTGATTTACCACAAACACTCGCCAGACAGCTGTCCTGCAATTAGCTGAGCAACTGTCAGGGGGTTATAGCAGTTCTCATGTGCACAAGCAGAGCTCCACTAATGATTAAAAGAGAGATGCTTTCCAAGGCTCAGAGCTGCCTGCCTGTTATCTCCCAGTCTTGGAAGGAGGTGCATATTAAATTAGCTCCTTGCTTTTAATCATTAGGGGAGCTCTGCTTGTGCACATGAGAGCTGCTATAACCCCCTGGCAGTTGCTCAGCTGATTGCAGAGCAGCTGTCAAGTTTACCTGGGCGATTAAGCGCTCAGGTAAGGGGGAATAGTTGTGATCGCAGCATTAACAGTGGGGACAGCGAAACCCCGCCTGCTAATGCTGCGATCGTAACCTGGGAGTGTCCCCATGCCCCCAGGATAACCTGTTCTTGCCCCATAATTTGGGGCGAGAACAGTTATCAAGTGGGGTTTTTTTTT
Organism: Aspidoscelis tigris stejnegeri; assembly: GCA_023333525.1. NCBI lineage: Eukaryota > Metazoa > Chordata > Lepidosauria > Squamata > Teiidae > Aspidoscelis > Aspidoscelis tigris. Next base: position 78,487,304 of record JALMGA010000002.1, on the reverse strand, counting down.
CGATTTGGAGGATTTTGTCCCTCATGTAGCCCAAATTAGGACTTTGCATGGGGACTCTTGCGAGGCGGACTCATGTTCACCTCACAGTATCCTCACCATAAGGATGCCCACTATATTTATTTAACAATTTTGACTTCTTGTTTCAAGGTTCTCACATTTTATATTCTGATGCGCAGATGTCCTTAGAAGCACAGAATTTCCTTTTCAATGCTGACATCATTAGTGACTAGACTTCCTTGAGCCTTTGGGTTGACAGTATCATCACATTCATCTCAGCACTCTTCTCCAGTAGTTGAAAGAGTGCCTCCAAACCAGAGGCCTTTTCGCTCACACGGTTTTTGAACGCGTGGAAGACAGCCCGGGACGTGGCATTCACATTGCCGTGGCCGGGTTTGCGTCCCGGCTCGTCCCGGTCTGTCTTCCACGCGTTCGAGATGCAGATGGGCACGATCGGGGTTGGGGCGAAGCCTTCGGAGACTGGAGCCAGGAGCTCCAATCTCCGAAGGGGTCCTGCCCCATAGGGACCTTGCCTCGGGCCCCGCGATGGGTGCCCGGGTGCCCGGGCATCTTCGTGCCAGCTGCACGGGGCCCGATCAAGCCCCGTACAGCCGGCACGCAGCGGCTCAAGCAGCTTGACAGCGCTGCCCACCCGTTGGGTGCTCTCACCCAATGGGAGGCAGCGTTGCCGGCCGTATCCCCGCCCCTGGCCGGCCTTTGCTGGCTAAGTCACTTCGGAATGCTTTTAGCATTCGCACACAGGCACGCAGGCATGCGTTTACACACGTTCCTGTGTTCCTGTGTGTGAATGCTGAAAGCGTCCCGAAGTGACTTAGGCCTCAGGATTGTGTGGACATGTCACCACTGCATTGGCTCCTCTGCTGGATTGGCCTTTGCTGGCAGCTTCAGAAAGCCTTGGAGGGGGGGTGGGGAGAGATTTTGATGACTCCGCTGTTATCCATAAGGCAGTTGTTCTTAAGTGTTCACATCTACACTTGGAGGGCCTCCTTGCTCTCTGCACAGATGCAATATGCCTACATGTGAACACGGTGCCGTTCCCTTCAGTGAACTTCATGCACCTTGAAGAGGGGGGACTGAAGTCCATCCACGCGCCCTCACACTTATTTGGCATGGTGTGCTGTTGAGGTGGGCAAAAAGCGTGTGGAGACACAGCTTGTTTCTCATCCTCTGGCATCAAACCATAGCAATGCAGTTATGTTAATACAGCCTTCTTTGCCACAAAACAGAAGTGTTTGCTATTGCTTTTTTTCTGGGAAGCATCTTCCAATTTCCTAGTCTAGGTTTGATGGTGGTTCCTCCTCCTAGATGGGCTGAATTCTGTCCCTGCAGAGCCTTATACCTGCTCTGTTCTCCTCTGTGGATTGCTCTCAGCTTTACCTCTCCTCCTTCAGCATTGTGAGCACGTGGTCCATACCCAGAAACTGAGGAGATGAAACTGCAGTTACTGAGCTCTTCCATCATGGCAAAGTGACCATCCTTGGATGAGGCCATCATATGCATGGTGCCATGACATAACTAGATAAGAGACAAACAGGAATGATTTCCCAGTTTTAGAATGATTTTACAGTGGCCAAGAAATCAGTAGTCAGGTGTTATCCAGTGCCTGGGACCATAAACTACAAGTTTTTTTATGTTTTCTTATTCTGTTTTCTTTGGCACACATATGATCATGTTCTGGTGCAAGCCATTTCTCTTTCAGCAAAGAAACCAAAGCTTATAGACAGAGAGCAAAGACAACCTATGCACATGGAGTCCTCACACAAGAATGATAGCAATGAAGTGGCTACAGTTCAGGGAGGCAATATACAAATCTAATGTTTCATTTAAAAGTTGAATTTCATTATGAAACAAGACTACTAAAACAAACTCACCCAACAAGAGCACAGATGCCCTCTGCTGGACTAACATAGAAGCACAAGTGCAAAAATAAATAAGGGTCTATAAATGGATAGAATACCGTAATAGCACCTGCATGTATACTTATGCAACCAATCAGTAGGAAGCAATTTTTAGGAGTGTTTTTAAACTGATCTGACTAACACAATTTAGATTCAGAGCTTTACCAAGTTATCATGAGTAGCCTGCATGTTCTGTTAAATGTGTAGCATAGAACAATCCTCATGTTTTCCTTAGTTCAGTGTATAGGAGACTTTAATCATTACCTGGAACCTAAAATGCAAGAAAGTAAGAAAATATTTCCCCTGTCTCTCCCAACAAACATCTTGTGGGGAAAAAACTTGACCACCATACCACCACCACCCAGAATGTCAAAAAAAAGTTTTCATTTCTCCTGAGTCATAGCTTGGTTACTGTAGTGACAGCGATGTTGGTTTATGTGATGGGGTAGAGGAAAGCATTGAATGTGACAGGTACCACAGCTTTAAGTATGCTGAACTTTGCTTTTGCCTGTGTCTCCATGGAAGGACCCACATCACCAGACCCTCCCTCATTTCCGCATCTGGTATGACAAGATGCCCAAGACTCCCCAGATGAAGTATTTGCCCTCCATGTACATTTTTGACACTTTGCCCCAAGGCACATTGGGTGGATATTGCACTCTTTGGGGGGGGGGGCATCTTTCATTACTGAAAGTGGAGCTGCCTCATCCTTTAAGGTCCATGGAGGTGTCACCCCAGGGAAGTGGAGACGTGAACTTTATCTGCTGTGATCACAGTCCAGCAACATGAGAGACAAGATACTAGTCACCATTTTGATCCTCTTCACCACATGAACACCTGCCATGTTGTTGTTGTTGTTGTTGTTGTTGATAATGATGATGTTGAATAATTTATAACACCCCTTTCACCAAAGGGTGGAACAACAAACATATACTGTATATTCTGGCATATAAGGCTACTTTTTAACCCAGGAAAATCTTCTCAAAAGTCGGGGGTTGTCTTATACACTGGGTGTCGTCTTCTTATACGGCGGGTATATCCCATACTCTGTATTTTAACTGGAAAGTAGGGGGTTGTCTTGTACGCCCAGTCGTCTTATACGCTGGAATATACGGTACCCTGTTTTCCCGAAAATAAGTCCTAGCATGATTTTTCAGGATTTTTGAGGATGCTCAAAACATAAGTTCTATATACTGTATTTTCCGGCGTATAAGACGACTGGGCATATAGGACGACCCCCAACTTTCCAGTTAAAATATAGAGTTTGGGATATACTCGCCATATAAGAAGACAACACCTGGTGTATAAGACGACCCCCGACTTTTGAGAAGATTTTCCTGGGTTAAAAAGTAGTCTTATACACCAGGAAATACAGTAAGTGTTATATAAAATAAGCCCTAATGCATCTTTTGGAGCAAAAATTAATATAAGAAACTTTACAAAATCCTTCAACATTTGCAATTTCAGCTTTTGACAGTAAACCCTGAGCATCGATTTTCTAGCCTACCTGACATTCAGACTTCGTCCTACCTATCCAGTGTAGACTGGGATGAGATCTGTGAAAAGAAAGTGGAGCCGGGCTTTGTTCCTAACGTAAGTCAAAATGATGAGTACATTTGCATGTGTATCCCTGATCTCTGTTGCTTGCAAAGAATGGTGTTATAGAAAGCTAAGGATTTTATGTTGTTCTGTTAGACAAATCCATCTTCAGCAAGCTGCTGCAATTTCCTTGCTTGTCAGTCACCTGGCTTTAAAGCAATATATTGGTTCTGATTATAACAGAAAGGCCGTCTGCATTGCGACCCCACCTTTGAGCTGGAAGAGATGATCCTGGAGTCAAGACCGCTGCACAAGAAAAAGAAGAGGCTTGCAAAGAATAAATCCAGGGATAATAGCAAGGACAGCTCACAGTCGGTAATTCTCCAACTTCCAAAAGCTAAAGTGTCTTACGTTCTGTGTCATTTGTGGCCCAGTGCAGACAACCATTTCCTTTGCAGTGGTCCATGAAGAAGGACTTCTTGATAAGTGCCTGAATGCTGCTGGGCTTCTGTTTCACCCTCCAGTTCTTTGAGAATGAAAGGCATTTATCTCCCACAATTTTCGGCTTCCGTAATTTGATTCCTCTGGCACGCTGTTTTGTCACGCCAATGCCATTTGTAATGGCAGGAGACCAGCAATTTGTTAGATGATATATTGCTCCAGATGCTGTTAGAATTTCCTCTGCTTGTGCCATGGCATTTTGCAGAGCAACTTAAACAAATGCAAAAGATTGTGGTAGATATTTAAACAGCCCTACTATTTCTCCACTAAAAAGCGTGAAAAGCTGTTGCTGGAAAACTCAGCACTGGTAGCAGGTTTTCCGGCAATAGTGCTGTTTAGGCTCCTGGGCGTCTTCTGGATGGAGCCACCAAGATTGTTCCATCTAGCGTTCTTGCTTGAAGACCAAAACAGTCATCCATGCACGTGTGGAGGGGACAGCAAGTACATCCAGGCATTCTGAATACTCAGATGTCCAAATGTGCTCTTGACCTAACAGGAGAAGAAGAGTTGGCTTTTATACCCTGCTTTTCTCACCCTCAGGGGGACTCAAAGTGTCTGATAGACCTTCTGTTCTTCCCCGCACAACAGACACCCTGTGAGTAGGTGGGCCTCTGAGAGCTCAGAAAGAGAGCTGTGACTACCCCAAGGTCACCCAGATGGCTTTGTGTAGGAGTGTGGAATCGAACCGGGACATTAGTTAAAAGTCCAATACTCTTAACTGCAAGACCAAACTGGTTCAAAGACAGCACCAGTCATGGGGCTGTTTAGCCAGGAAGCAATAATGGTGAGGGAACAATATTACTGATCACCTATAAGTTTAAAAAGTCTTTGTAAAACTTTGTTACTGGAGGCATGACTGTGTACTGAAAGTAGGAAATGTCAAAAATCTCAGTTTGCCCCTTTAATCCTTGGCACCATCTCTGTTTGTTAACTTATTTCTTATGTTCAGATTCTACCTTTTCTCCAGGGAGCTTTCTAGCAGAGGCAGCAAACAAGATGACCACCTTAAGGTTGTGCATGTATATCACCTGGCAAGGCAGCTCCTGCACCAAATAGGGAAAACAGATGAAGGGGTCTCATGATTGTTTTTTTGCTCAAGTTCTTGCTAGCTGTAGAGCCTTCTGTGCTCTGTGGGGTCCTTATTGTTCTTTACTGCCCCATGGTGTGAATCCAGTTGGGCCAGGAGCTGATAACTGGCCCAAAGCTGTCAACTAAGAATGCATCCATACTGCATCCAGGCCGTGGTGCAGAGTACCTGCGTGGGGATGATGGTGCAAGAACAAGCCTTGGGGCTCCAAGGTAACTCCTCAGATGCTGGAAGGAGCAAAAGATCTCTTACGGCAGCAGCACAACACAGCCAGAATTGCTGCCAGAGAGTGGAAGTGTGGGCAGAAGGCCAGCTCATTTTTGGCAAAGCAGCTGCTGAGCAGTTGAAACTCGGTTAAATTTGGGGTTGGGCTATATTGGGAGCTAAAAGGCCACAGGTGAGTTTGTCCACCCCATCCCAGAGATTCACAGAGGCCTCTGAAAAAAGGCTGAGTGGATGCTGCCTACGTTTCATGGCTGAATCAGAAGTTAAATTCAGGTCTCCTTTCATATAATGAAGATGCCGTACTGATGCATTGTATGAAAAGAAAGGGAATATTTTGTTTTTCCTTTTAAAAGAAAATGTATTGCCACCCAGAGAATAAAAGATAATCTGACCGAGCCAGAGATGCATTTCCTGCCTTTTACAGTTCAGTCTGCGCCACTTGCATGAACGATGTTTGTAGTCCTAATGCAGCAATTTCTTTTAATAGGAAAATGACTACCTCCAGGAGTGCCTTGATGCTATTCAACAAGATTTTGTCATTTTTAACAGAGAGAAGTAAGTATGCTTTTAGGTAACTTTTGCATCTGCTGCCTTTAGCCCAAAGCAGGCAGTGGGAATAATGGGCCACATCCCATGTGGAACACAAGTGAAGGCAGGGGAGGGTGAAAGAAGCCTTCATTCTGTGAGTTCATTCAGTTGAGTTAGGATCTTAGCCAGTGCGGCACTTGAATTCACAGGGCTGGCTGCCTAAAACACAAAGGAAAGGAAAGTCCAAAAGAATGCAGTTGAGCTGCCATATCATAGGTAGCCGAGGAAGGAATTTCATCTAATGCCCAACAAACTGGCATTTCCCCCAACATAACTGCACACATTTTTGTGAACAAAATCATTGCATCTTGTTTGCTCCCAGCTTGACAATCAATGGCAAAAAGAGAAATGGTGCCAGGAAAGGAATGGTTCCAGAAGAGGTACCATGATGCAATGATTTTGTTCACAAAAATGTGTGCCGTTATGTTGGGGGAAATGCCAGTTTGTTGGGCATTAGATGAAATTCCTTCCTCGACTACCTATGATATGGCAGCTCAATTGCATTCTTTTGGATTGACACAATCGCAGTTGTGACACTGGTCTGCAGTACAGTTTTTGTAAACTTTCTGGGAGATAGTAGAGGATATGTATGATAATTCCAGATGTGCTTTAAACCAGTACATTGCTTGCAGAAATCATAAGTGGTGTCTTGGGAGTAGCCTTAGACTCAGAAGTCTTGTACTGTAGATATATGATTGCTTTTTATGGTTTTGGCTTCAGAGCATGGATGGAGTGCGTTGGACATATTAATGCCAAGGACAGGGCCAGTGGCTGAGATTTTAGTCCTTGGAGATCCTTCAGTGCACCTCTCCAGATGCTGCTGAGGTTGGGTCCCACTGTATTGGCCTGACTGCCTGAAGTTCATATGTCCTGTAGTTAAATAGCATTTGGATGGCCGTAGTTTGGCCATTCCCGCATTATTCCAAGCCCTGTGCAGGATAAGACAGCACAACTTTCCTATGAAAACCATGAATGGGTCCACGGACTCTCCCTGTATGCACACAGTTCCATTTTAGAGTCACATTATCTATGATTTTCTTTATCCTTGCACACTGATATCATAACCTGCCTGCGATCACTTTGCCTTTTCTTCTGTGCAGATTGAAGAAAAGCCAAGATCAAATGAATGAGTCCATTTCTCCTCCTGAAACTACAGATGAAACAGAGACAGAAACAGAATCGGAGAATTCAAACCTGAATATGTGTAGCTCAGTATGTTCTTCCACAGGGAGCAGCTAGGATTGGGGAGATCAGACCAAAGGGCCAGAAGCTTGTCCATCAGGATTCTCAGGCTGTACTGGAAGATGATGGCAGTACACCAAGGACTTGAGTTAAGCAAAAGAAGAGACGTCACAAAAACAATAACACTGTAGAGCTACAGCAGAGGTCAACAGTTCTTACAGAACGCACTGATCTAGATTGCCACCTCTGTTAGCTGAAATTTTGCTATGCAACACTTTGGCAAAAAAAAATGTTCCATTTCTTTCTTTGTGCTTTTCTTTCACAGGGACAGATAGTGTGGTATGGAGTATCTTCTCAGGAGATAAAATTTAGCAATCGGATTCAAGCTTAGGCCTAAAAGAATGCAGACTCAAAGCACGCACAGGGGCATGTGGCCAGGACAGATTGCAAAGCCAACAGAAAATTCACTTACAGAGCAATGTTCTTATACTCCAGGTAGAGGTAATGCATGAAGGAATGTTTCTTGGTATCTCCAGCACATCCAAGTTTTTTTAAATGGAATTTGGCAAGCGCAGGGTATTTGTAGGCTCCGGGTTCAGGGTAGGATACTGGAATGATATCTTCACAGAGCATGATACACAGTGAATTTGTGCAAAGTGTTACTGGAACCTTTCCAAGGTTTTGGGATAATCCCATATATGACCAAGTGTTCTGGGGTTTGCACCTGATTTTTCACCCAAATGGTTTGGTGGAAAGTATGGTCTTTAATCAAAACAGACTGAATCTTTTTACAAAGTTCTTCCTCGAAAGGAAGTATGTAAGTTAGAAGCATGTATGTAGAAGTTAGCTTCTCTCTCTCTCACTCACTTATATGAAAAGGAGCAGGGCATACATTTTGCTGGATTTCAAGGTGTTTCCTATAAAATGGTGTCCTTATTATAGAAGAAGTGATTCCTTGATGCGCCTTCTGTTTATGTCATTTTAAGTGTATTTTAAAGTACTGTATATAAAATTATTGGCATCTGTCTTATCTTCTCATGAAGGTGGGGAAATTGTGATGTTTGCTCCAGCTGTGGATACTGCCTTTCTAATTGTTTCTGAAGACTATATCATTTTTTACCTTCAGCTGCAGGCCTGTTCACACTTACCTGGAGGCAAGTTCTACTGAACTTTAATAGAACTTGAGTAAATGTGCATAGGATTCGGCTGCCAGTTACGTCATTTACTGTATAGTAACTTTAGGTTTCTAGCGAGTATTTGTGCAGTACATGACTCTTGTTGCGTGTTTTCACTCAAATTGTTTGTGTCTAAGTAGTTGCCTTGTTGCAGCCCAGTTGTGTTCTCCTGAAGGAAAGTGAACTTAGCATGCTTTTAATTTCAAGACAGCTTTCCAGCTGTAGTCTTACAGAGGTGTCTGTGACCATCTTCTATGCCAGAGTTCTCTGGGACAAAAATTCCCAAGGTCTCCTTTACAAAATGACACTACATCCCCATAGCTGGGCTGTAATCAGTTTCTTTATACTTCACAGTTGCAAAGAAGCTTCAGTAGCATGGGATTCATGTCAGCTCTCTCCTTGGATGTTGTCAGAAGTATCTTAAGGGTTTGGTTTTGTTTTTTAAAAAAATTTGCATAAACTGAACAGAGAAACTTAACTGCTGTATTTCAATTTTATATGGATAACAACTCAATAACGGGCTTACTTTTCCGCAGTTTTATGTGGAGGCTCATGTGAAATAGCGATTGTGTGCAAGCACATTTTCATAAGAAACCCTTTGTAAAAAAAGAAAGAAGAAAAGTCCTTGAGCACAATATAGGGATTTGCAGAGAAGCCAAAGTTTTGCTGTCAATTGTCCAGGCATTTGTAAACAACAACCAACTTATGGCATGGTCACTCTGCAGTTAAAGGGTAAGAAATATAAAGTTTTGGAGACTGGCATGAGTGATTCTTCTGTGGAGTGGTTAGAAGAGAGACAGTCTTTTGAAATAATTTACAGCCCAAACACATGACTGTTCAAGGTACACGATTCTAGCCGTTATTTCAGTACATCACTGCAAGTTATGCTGGCATGAGGAGTATATTGTGCTGCAACAAAAATGTTCCAAGTGCCAACAGTTAGTCAGCTGGTCTCAAACTTCCTTTCTAGCTAGCTGGTCTCAAGCCTCCTTTTTAGATGCATTATCACAAGAGATTTAGAGAAAGGATGCTCCAGATTTGATGCTCAATTTAAGTCTAGGTTGACAATGATGTCCTAAATCTATGTCTGCTATGGTAAATTTATCAACTGGAATTCTCAATGACTGTTTTTAATCATTACCAGCAAGTGGGCTCTCAGAATGGATATTTGAGTACAGGTAGCATTGTGATGAATGCTCTACTTTTACGTAAATTAAGGCTTTCATGAATGGGTACAGTACGATGGTTGAAGTAGTTTCTGGGTAAAACAATCATGCTAAAAATACCGTATTTTCCGGCGTATAAGACGACTGGGTGTATAAGACAACCCTCAGCTTTCCAGTTAAAATATAGAGTTTGGGATATACTCGCCGTATAAGAAGACGACACCTGGCGTATAAGACGACCCCTGACTTTTGAGAAGATTTTCCTGAGTTAAAAAGTAGTCTTATACGCCAGAAAATACAGTACTTGAAAAACTACAAAACTATAAAGAGGGGGAAACTAAAATAACCCCCAAAAATAACTCATAAAAGTCCCAGTCTTTAGAAGTCCTAATCTTTACACGTGTTTCACCTACTCACTGTAGGCTTCCTCAGAAGAAACAAGAATAGTACACTGTGCTAAGAGAGAAAACACACAGTAAGACAGACATTAGAAGTGAACTAGAGAGAATCAGTCAACTGGTAAATACAAGGCATATAGGGCTCTTCGAGATAAAAAACAAGTCCCAGCTCCTGCAGCATTAGTTCTATTTTAGATGGGGAGGATTGGAAGTTACTGGATTAAATCTCATTTACTTCCGTTACTAAGGAACTGGAACAGGTGAAGGCGCGACATATCATGAAGCTAAGTAGTTTGTGCCCAAAGCAGTTGGAAATCTCTCAATTGGATAAAGATAAGATGGTAGTAAATCTATCTAGTCAAGTTCTAACTTCAGCCCAAACTGCAGTTCTTAAGTAAGAAGAAGAAACTGCAGGAGCTGTTATATGTCTTGTATTTAGCAGTTGACTGATTCTCTCTAGTTCACTTCTAATGTCTGTCTTACTGTGTGTTTTCTCTCTTAGCACAGTGTACTATTTTTGTTTCTTCTGAGGAAGCCTACAGTGAGTAGGTGAAACACGTGTAAAGATTGGGACTTCTAAAGATTGGGACTTTTATGACAGGTTTTTGTTTTTTTTTTTTGGTGTTATTTTAGTTTTCCCCTCTTTATAGCTTTGTAGTTTTTCAAGTATTTTTAGCATGACTGTTTTACCCAGAAACTGCTCCAACCATCGTTCTACTTTTATTTTCTTTTTTTAAAAAAAAACTTGTTAAAATGTAATGTCACAAGTAGATAAATAGGTTGCTTTCATTTGCTGAAGGTCCAGGAAAGAAAGAAAAATTCAGCCTTTTTTTCAATATTTGAAAATGGCAAGATACTGGGGCCATTAAAAAGGAGAGTCAACAATAAATAGCATTAGGGGCAGCTGTGCTTGTTAACTTGCTAACTAAGGCTGGGGCTCTACTTACAAACTGAGGAGACTCTGTTGTGGGCAGGCACACTAACCTGCCACCAGAAAGTACACCTCTGCGCCTCTGTTTTGGAGCATGGAGCCACAATTTGCAGTGGTTGATTGCAGTGCCTCCATGCAGAGGTGAAATTGCAGCCTGCAGTCATGACACCTCCAGCAGCAAGTAGTGGTAGATCATGTGCAAAATGCTCTCTGACCAGCTGACTGATTCTCTCTAGTTCACTACTTAGAGGGGACAGCATGATTGCTGAGAGGTGCCTGCTGGCACCATGAATAGAGCTGCAGCAGCAGGCCACTCTGTTCTGAAGTGGAGATGTGGCCTTAGGGTCCCCCTTCTTAGCATTATCAGCATCAAAAATACAGCTTTGCTTTATCAGGAACTAGTTCCATCATAGAAAGTTTGTGAGTGCCTCCAGATGGCAGAAGGCAATTGTCTGATCTTCTTTAGGTCCATGATTGTGTCTCAATGCCCCTGCCAAAGGGCAGGAGACAATCCCAGACCCTTACATCTATCTGCTGGCTCCTTGCCTTATTGTTTCTTTTGCAAATATCCATATGCTAGCCAAGAGCCAAGTCACTTCACTTTGTCTCCCCTTCCCAGGTTATGGCCAGAATCCAGGTATCTGTAACAGAATCAATAACGCAAGGAGCCAGCAGACAGAGGTAAGCAATCACTATTATGAGAAACCCAGCATCATTGCCAGATTTGCCATAAAAGCAGAGTTTGGGGATATCATTTCGATATCCTAGGACTGAATTGGGAATAACATAGATTCCCAATATAATTCTGAAGGTGTTAACCCACATCTGGAGATAGCCATTGTTGTACTGTATTTATTGCAATGCATTTATTGATTTTTATACCACCCTACACCAAAGCTCAGGGTGGCAAACAATAAACAGATAAAACAGTTTAATAAAATAATTGAACTAAAAGAGAAAAAAATAGAACATAAAATCAGAGTCCAGTTTAAAAGTAATAGTATAGGAGGGGAAATGTAGCTAGATATAACTATCAAAAACGTGGCTGAAATGTTTTAATTAAAAGCCAGAAGGTGGATAGTGAAGAGGTATAGGATATCCCTGATGGAAAGTTATTTTAGAGCTTGGGAGCCACCACAGAGAAAGCCCTCTGTCCAGTCAGTGCCCAAGCAACCTCATGGAGAAATGGTATTTCTAGTAGAGTCTCATTAGAATATCTTAGTTGATGAGTGGGCTCTAATGGGAGAAAACACACCTTCAGGTATTTGGATCCCAAGTCACTGAGGACTTTAAAAGTCAGAATTAGCACACTGAATTGGGTCCATGAGCAAGGTGGCACCAGTGTAAGATCTCTTAAGGCCCGGAGTAATATTCAACTGGTCAGAGAGCATTTCGCACATGATCTACCACTACAAGAAGAATACTCACCAAGAAGTTTTTTGCCTTGTGACTTCCTTTATGCCATTCTTTTAAGGATGGCCAGGAGTGGAATATCTCAGTTTAGATGTGCTTCATGTGATTGTTGTTCATCCAAGGTCCATTTTGGCATGTTGTACCATCTGGCAGCATGGAGGAACACCATATCAGATTTCTGCAGTGCTCTAGATGGTTGGGAGCATTGCAAAATGTAAAAAGTAGCACCTAGTGCTAATTCAGAGTCCCATCCACCCGCACACCCCTGTTGCTACCAGATAAGACCAGCAGAGCTACTGGAATGGACCTGTTACAGACTGTTAGACCTGGAGCCAGACCTGGTTTCCTGGTTTCAGTTTCCATGATGATCATCTACTTGTATCATCGCAGGGCCTCCTTAAAAGCTTATCCCATTATAACTAAGAGAAGAGGTGGCTTTCTGCAGATTCTTGTGGCAGCCATTGCGGAGCTGAATGACAATCCTTTACTTTTCTTTCATGACCCTTGAAGGGTGCTGAATGAGACTCTGATCCAACCTGGACATAAGTGCCATGGCTAAGGGCCTATTGTGGCTAAGTTCAGCACTGCCAACGGAAAGCCACTGGGTACCAATTGTCAGCGTAAACCTTATCAGGCACTGAGTCGGCTGTCACTTCACAGATTTATGGAAATCAATTTTCTCTAACTAGATGGCACCTGATTTGTTTTGGCTGAATTTCCTGTACTTTCAGCTTAAAGGGTCACCAAATTGGTGTTTTACTACCCATTTCCATCAGCACATGAAAAGGTATATTTCATGTGTATGTAACTGATGATATGCTCTTTTTCTCCAGCTGTTCACCAGTGCTGCATTCCTGGTACACTATAGCACACCAATCTTTAGGAACCAAGGGTTTAATGCACAATTTTGAACAAGGAATTTATGTATTTTTAAAGCCTGTTCCTCTCTTCCTGTATACTTTACTTACAACTGAAGTTATGTACTTTGCTTTTCACTATAATATATGGTATTTGTGGGATGCAATCACAGATATCTGTGGTTTCTAAGAAATAATTCTAAAATAAAAGCTTATATTGAGCACAATGACTAGTGATATCTTCCTTTAGCTGGTGAAGAATTGATGTGTTCCAATAGCTACAGTTCCAATAGCTACAGTTATCACTTATATATGAGTGATCAAAGGGTCTTTAGCATGGGCTACAGCTACTTCGATCACAAGTGCCATAAATGGATGAACAATATGAAAACAGCTGCCTGTGCTGTGACCATTGAGTCTAAGCTCTATACACTCAGGAAGATGTGAGTTTGGTGAGCAACTTCACATTCAAGACCTCTGTTATCCACTGATAGATGTCAGAAAAGTAAGTATCTAGTACCTTTTCTCTTCTTCCCCAGGATGGAAGCGTCTCCATGCAGTACTCATGCTACATCACAGAGCATACTTAGCCTTCCCCTATTCAACTGTTCACACTAGGAACTTTCAGTCCTAGCCTTTGGCAGTGTGGGAGTGTTCCAATAGTGCAGATGGCCCTGATCCATCCCATGCCTCCACGCAATCCAGCTCTGTGAGTCTGGTTATACCAGAGCCAGTGATTCAGCTTACACAGTGCTAAGTGCAGAAAGGGCCTCTGTGTGTAGGACAGTAGGCCTACATATGAACGCAGCACATTTCCTTGGTTCAGGATGTGGGAAGCTCTTCAAGCCGCCTCCTGCCCCTTTGGTGTCAGGCACTCTGGAGATGTGACAGTTTCAGTACTTCTCCAAGACCTCTTCAACGTGCTATTGAGACATGGCTTATGATGTGCTGAAGTACAGTTCCACCCTATAGTTCTGTGCCTGTCACAGAGGAGGAGGGAGGGGAGTGAAAGGTGCATCTGATGAACTTAAAGCAGCATTTGGATAGGGTGTGTTCATGTTATCCTGATGTGACTGTGCTATCCCAGTTTGCACTGCAGCTGGAGGTTGAGGACACACTGCACCAGTGATGGAGTTGCCCCCCGGCCCACAGTGGCACCACTCTCTCTGCCCTTCCCCTGGATTCTACCAAACTCGAACAGGGGCGAAAATCCTTCGGGTTTTAAACCATGTCATTTAAAACCATGTGGTTGATTTTAAACCAAATGAAATTACTCATTATGCTATTTTTAAAAAATATATCTTACTCATTATACTATTGATACAAACACATCAAGGACCACAGATATTTTTATTTTCTCCTAATTTCCATGAGTCAGGTAAGTTCATTGTGCACTCTGGCATTTAGTAATTCCTAATCTAGCATTCATGAAAAGCTACCTTCATCTATTCATATGGCCGTCTTTGTGCTAAGTGCATTTGTTTTAAAAATTATATATTCTGTCTGTGCAATTTTCTTACCCTGGAGCTGAATACTTTTAAACTGAGTGAGTAGTTATTGCTGCAAAATGCACTGGTGAAGGAATGATTCATTCACAGATCAGTTGGCCTTTTCCCCACTAGAGGGAGGTTAGAGGCTTAATTTGGGATAAGTCCAAGCTAGAGATACGTCAAACTGGTTCTACTTGAATGCAGTTCATAGCAAACAGGGAATGTTAAAATTGATTTCAAACCAAACAGCCCTCTGTGTTAATTAAGTGTTGCTGGATTGAACACAAGGGGCGAGTTCCCATTCAAGGAATAAAGTGCTATATACAAGGCTATTTACATCGGGATTTACATTTACATCAGGTTCTCGGTTCTTACCCACTACATGCCAGTATTGAGTTTGGAGAAAGAGACAACATTGTGCCAATCAGTGCCTCACCACCCAGCCATTATCTTTTGCTGGCTTTCCTTGAGTTGGACACCTGGCCACCCTTTTAGAGAGTGGATAGCTGTACTGTTCAGATAGCATTTTTACCTCAACACCACAGACCTGTGTTGAGTTGCCAATTCTTAGTCAACAGTAGTGACAAGGATTCTAGAAAAAAAATAAAATTTAATATAAGCTTTTCACAGAGCAACCTTTCCCGTTTGCTAGCACATGTGATAGAAAAATAACATATTTGTGTCCCCCTTAATGTGAATTGAAGCTTACAAGAAACCATTTCCCCCTCTCCTGCAGGTTTTCAAATGTGTGTCCTATTCCTTTTTCCACTCAATGATAAAATTTCATGGTACTATATCCCTTATTATTTGTCTTCTCAATCGTTTTGGAAATGTAGGTAAGACAGTAGAGTTGCTAGGAAATTATAGGAAAAAAGGAAGGCACACCAGGGGATGATTCACTAGTTCTTCACTTAGAGAAGGAATATTGAGGACTTAAATGCATTTTTGATTGGATACATTCTAAAGGATCCCTAGGTGCAATTTGATATTCATTTTAGTAATGCAGAGATATATTTCCTGGATGCGACAGTCAGGAATATTAGTGGATATAGAAGTATTTAAGATGCATTAATTCTCATATAAAAAGCCTGAGGGAGAATCTGCTCTCTGGGCATTTTTAAGTGTTAAATATAATTGCTTTACAGAAGAATAGATCATGTATGAGTCCAAGTTACTGCAAGAAAAGCTTTTAGAGAGAGAATATCCTCAGTCTGTGTTAGCAAAGAGTTTTTAGAAAGGTTTATCCACGCCATGCCACAGTTACTACCGACTCATAAGAAGGAACATAAATAGTTGACAAGCACTTAAAAAAAAATGAAGATGATGAATTGCCCTATAGACAAAAGCCTTTTGTACATTTTCCATGGTAGTAATCCAGACCAGTGGATCCCACTGATCCAGATTACATGAAGCTCATTTATCTGGATTACTTGGAGGCATGGGTCAGATTGGGACTATCTGCACTGCTCATGTGAACTTTGCAGTCGCCCCATACCTTTGAAGGTTAGAAATGACAATACTATGGTGGACCACTGACCCCCCCCCCAGTAGTTCCACATGATGGAGATAAGCCATCCGCATGTTTCCTGTGATCCAGAACAAGGCCCTTGCTCCAGAAGTAGATCTAATTAAACAGGTCTACAACAGATCCAAATTAAAGGCCTCCTTAATCTGGCTCCATTTACTACAAATAGAGCCAAACCAGTGGGGGCAAGGCCTTCTTGATCTGCATTAACATGCAGATCAAGATGCCTATAATCTGGATAAAGGACCTCCTTAATTTCTGCACACTAATGAGTGCAGAAATGGCCTAAAATTATCCTCACTTCAGGAATATTAATGAATATATTAACATACATAAATTCTTATTAAAAATGAACCCAAACCGTATTTATGTTATTAGGTAGGGGGGAGGTTTTGATTTGTTTTGTTCTAGCACACCTTGAGAAATAAAATATCTTTGGCTGGGCCTGTCTAGATATCAGCAGAATGGATTGGTTGGAATCTCAGGGGATATGCAAATCTCCAAGTGCAAACCTGTGTTTTTGTTTATCAATTATTTCAAAGCGTGAGGAGAATGTTGAAGGCATCTTCTCTTTTTATCTATAAGCCAGAATGCAACTTGCCAGGAGCCTACAGTTAGGAGAAAGAAGCAGGGAGGGCAGAAACTGTCAGAATAAATTAAGGGCAAAGAGGTATTTGCCTCTTTTTTCTTCATTAATTGCACACAGGCACACTGTAGGTAGTCTCTTCCATCGCTGAAGGAGTGAACGCCTTCACAAACAACAGACTGGAGTGAGAAAGTTGGCTAATATTTCATTATTAGTATGGGATGCTCTAGGAAAGCTTGTAAACATGGTATGATGGGATGCAAAACAGGGGTGAACAAAATATACTCCTTGTATACCAAATGTTCATGCTGCTCATTCCTTGGTGATTTCCCACCATCCTGTTGAATGAAGTTCTCTCCAGAAATATATCCCAGAGAGTGGGTCCAGTTTGCAGCCTCAGATATCCAGAAGTCCCTTGGGACAAGACCAATTAAGAAGACAGAATACTTTGGTTATTCCTTTTTGAATATGGTAAATGTTATTTTTAAAATGGGCTTCCTAATTTTTGTTTTTAACCGGTTGTGCAGTTAAAGTACTCGGCCCATTCTGCACTGAGTAGGGATGTGCAAGTATATTCAAAATATTTGTTATTTGATCGAATTCGGCCAAATTCAGACATTTGAATTTGAATCGAATATCCAGACAGACAGTTTTTTAATGCTCAAATGAATACGAATATTTCAAATCATTCATACGAATAATTTGGACATTCATACGTCTACGGATACATATGCATTATGTATATCCATGCACATCTTATTCATATCTGTATTCATCTGTACGATTATGTGTATGAATGCGTACAGATGCCTACAGATACATGCAAATGTTGACATTTGTATCATCAAATATGAATCGAATATTCATACAAATAGATACAAATGTATTCAAATTTGTTTGAATTTTATTATATTCATACAAATTTTGGCATTCGAATATTCGATTCCCATTGAATTTCTATGCTGTAAACACCTGCTGCAAGTGCAGATGCATTTGTCCAGAAGTTTCCTAATTATCAACTATGGGCCAAAGTGCAAACGCTTTTCTTCTGGTAAGTAAAGCAATCATTTGAAAGCACATTTTCACTTAAAATCCTCTTTTTTTCTTTCCTTCCACCTCTTCTGTCAAGCCTTTTGCTGTGTCTTCTGCTTTAACAAATGCAGAAACATGATCTGCTGCTTCGGCCAAAAACTCTTCAAACTTCAAGGTTTGCTTAGCATCGAGGCCAGTTGTACATTAGAAAATCTGGTTACGACTGAATGTTATTTAGAAAGTACATGAAGCAGCTACGCTGACAGGGATGGCAACATGTCTGAAAATTAATTTTTGAGGCACCTAGATTCCCTCCAGTGAAAATATCTATCCAAAGTTTTTTTCCACCCACCCCCAGACATGACAACTTGTCATTCTGTGTTACACTCAGTCCAAGATGTAAGAGTAGCTCAGCTTGACAGCCTATCTATTAGTGCCCTCAGATAGCAAAGATGACCTAATTTCTTGGAAGAATTGTATTTTATTATTATTTTTATTTTATTTTTTTTGCAGCTTTTTGGACTGTCTGGCACTTGGACGTGCTGTTAGAATCTGGAGCACAATATTTAAACCTATTAAGCGGTCAGAAAAAATTAACCAATTTTCTGTTACTGAAGGGAGTGCTTCCAATTAATTCAGGAATTTAAAAATGAAAAGGAATTGTAACTACAAGATCTTATGTTTTAAAAAGGACCGGATATAACTCGGGAATCCAGGTTTGATTCCCTGCATGTCCATTGAATGAGGCAATGGCAATAGTCTACCATATTTTTGCCCAGTACAAAAATGTATGTGAGTACCCATTTAGTAACTAGGGACATTTCCACACTGCACAGGCTATCCTGTGCTGCTTCAGAGTCCAGGGCCAAACGTTCCTGGGTTTTGGAGTTGCTGGTTGGGGCTTTTTCAACAGGGTGCCCAGATGTGGTATACATCTGGCACCACTTCTGCATGCCTAGTGGAATGTTGCCAGGCTCAGTACACTAGATTGTAGCCCACAAGCTGTCCACACAGTAACTGGGGACTGGTAGACTATGGTAGAATTTTCCACGAGTTATTTGTATGGCCCCATTCTGTGCACACGGAATTATTTGGAGGTAGGGAGGTTCCCAGTAGTCTATTCCATAGTGCAGACAACTTGTTCAGTGAGTCCCAGTGCAGACAGGCCTAAGAGTCAAAGGATCTGTTTGCATTTATCTGTGCCATGTTAAGAGGGCCGCCCATCCCTGTACTTAACTGCAGTGAAATAATATAATTATGGGTACCTTGAGACAGCATGTTAAAAAAAGTTTACTTCAAAGTAAAGTTCCTCTGCAGGGAAAACATTTCATCCCCACATTCTCTAATACTCCGTTGCAGCAGTGAGGATTTTTCTGTTCACATGCTCAGCCCCTCCCTCCATGATGTGTCTCCTACTTCTCAGGCGAAGGCAAGTTCTCATGAGTTCTAACACAGTTCATCCAAACACCTGTGAAAATATGTTGTTGTTTTTACTTTGGAGAATTGTGTGAGAATGTTCAGGTACTGTGGAACATTCCAATCCTCCATCGGGATTGCACGGCACTGACCCAGAAGTGTCTTTTTGGCCTTTGGGGAGCACTGAAAGAAGCCTGGGGATGTGACTGTGGGCTCCCCAAAGGTAAGGGGGCTCATTGGAGGGGGAGGGAGGCTGCAATTGTGTCCCTGGAGCCTATTTCAGCACACTATGGAGGCTCAAAAGGCACTTGCAGTTCTGCCCACGCAGCAGGAGTTGCATGCGCAGCATTGGAAGGCCTAGGATGAAAGTGTGGTGGCAGCTGCAGCAGCTGCATAAGGTGAGTGGGCCATGGGAGGATAGGAGGTCTTTGGGGAGGCTAGAGGCTGTGGGAAGACAAGACTTCGACAAATAGCGGGTAATCTAATTTCCAGACAAATAGGGATTCAATTCATCTGCGAATGTTGGAATGTGTACCTATTCATTTGAATTCTGAATATTTGTGCACATCCCTGGAACAAACGCATCCGAAATTCAACTGCATCTAGTTTTTTAATGGATCTCTCATTTGTTTGTTGTTGGAGGGGGTGCACTGACCTCTCATTTGTTGCTGATTTAAAGCTGACAGCTCCAGCCACATGACCCAAGAATAATGGGAACCGTTCTTCAGCAACACCTGAAGTGCTACAATTGGACCAGCCTTGTTCAGGTATTGGTCTCCAGATATTTTGGACTACAGCTCCCATGAACCTCTGTCAACATGGCAAATGGTCCACTGCAGTTCTGAAACCTGGAATGTGTCCAGTTGTGGAAAGGCCAGATGAGCCTATTCTGTGATTTGGTACCAAATACATCTTCAGCGGTAGACAATGCAGCATTGTGATAGGAAATTCATTCCAAGCATTGCAAGTGATTGGTAGAAGTCCTTAATATTTTCACTTCAAAGAAAATTTGTGGTAAATTGTGGAGATTTATGCCACCTCAGAATAATTCCTTAAAGTGTATTCCCCCGTTGGACTTTATTCATATCACCACCAGGTTTCAAATTTCATGGTGGGGGGTTCAATTACAAGGTACAACCCCATGGACCACTCTTTGTTTGAACACCCAAATGACTTCAAGGGGACTTGTGACTTCCCTTGAGCGTCAGTGGCAGCAAGACAACTTCCATGAGGCAACCACTGAAAAGTTATGAGAGCTTTTCAAACAAGCAGCTATACAATGCGACAGTCATAACAGCATTTATTATGGAATGGTGGGAGAAAAACAGGACATCCATGTAGACACCCTTCAAGGTGCCATAAAGCACTGGTAGGAGCAGCTCTAAATGCAGAATTATATACAGTATTTGTCCAAGCATGGTGCCATGTTATTAAAGGTTTTGGGATGGGGCCCTTAACGTTGGCACATTTTTAACTATGTAAGGCGATTTCTTAAATTTAATGTTTATGTGGTCTTTCTTGACTAATCACTATATTGAATTTTAACCAAGTACTTACTGTCTTCCAAATGTTGTTGGAGCCCAACTTCCAACATCTTTGAGCACTGGCTGGAGATGAAATATGAAAATGTAATACCAGGTCATCACTGAATAACATTACAGTGCCAGATTCATATTTGGATTTTGCTTTCTAGTTCCTGTGAATCAATGCAATGCAAATGCATACATTTTCACATGTGTGCACATAATCCAGCTAGGTTTAGTGCTCTAGAGATATAACCTGTCTATGGCAAACCATTTTGTTACAGAAATGTAACAGTACTATATGTCTGTCACTGTAGTAAGTTTGATTTTAAAGATTAACAGCATCTTATTTAGATTTGAAATGCAATTTATTTCTTTTTTAAATTTCTTTTTGTTAGATGTTGAAGCTTAGACGGAGGTGCTCACGGTAGCGGCCCCGAAACGAAGAATTGGGTTACAACCTCCAGTCCTGGATGGAGTCACACTCTCCTCCAGTGACTGCGTTCGCAGTTTGGGGGTGCTCCTTGACTCGTCACTCCTGATGACAAATCAGGTAAATGCGACAGTCAGGAGCGCCTGCTATCAGCTTCGGCTGATACGCCAACTGCGCCCTTTTCTGGAAGTAAGGGACCTCGAAACTGTTGTGCACGCACTGGTAACCTCACGCCTGGACTTCTGTAACGCGCTCTACTTGGGGCTACCCCTGTACTTGGTTCGGAAGCTTCAGCTGGTACAAAATATGGCAGCCAGGCTTGTTTCTGGTACATCTAGGAGGGACCACATTACTCCGGTTCTGAGGTCCTTACACTGGCTGCCTATTAGCTTCCGGTCCCGGTACAAGGTGTTGGTTATTACCTTTAAAGCCCTAAATGGCTTGGGTCCAAGCTATCTCAGGGACCGCCTTCTCCCGTACAATCCTCCCCGCGCTCTCCGCTCCTCTGGGAGGAACTTACTTCAGCCTTTAAAATCCAGGCTTGTGGCGACCTCCCAGAGGGCGTTCTCTGTTGTCGCCCCCAAACTCTGGAACGACCTGCCGGATGAGATCCGTCAGTTGATATCATTAGACAGCTTTAAAAAAGCTGTCAAGACGGATCTCTTCCGGCAGGCCTTTCCAGATTAACTTTTCCAGATTAATCATTCCTGCTCGGGCTCTCTGACCCCCTCACTCCTCCCGTAGCCTCATCTTTAGTGATGGTCGAGGATCTTAGAGGGACACTGGGGCTATTGGTCTGTTTAATTATGTTTTATAGTTTTTGATATTGTATTTTAATTTGTCATATTGTTTAATATACTTTTAAGGGGGGGAGGGACTATAATGTTTTATTTTTATATGATGTTTTTATTATATTTATTGTTGTTAACCGCCCGGATTGGGTTGCCACAGGGCGGTATACAAATAAATATTATTATTATTATTATTATTATTAGTTGACTGTGATAGGTATTTTATAAGATGGGTACATAAAGAAAAGATATGCCACAAAAATTGTAACATTTAAATAACCATATGTCTTTTTTTTTTGCATTTAATGCTTTAGAACGTGCCATGAATTGCTTTTAATTTAGTTCTGCTGGTCGCAAAAGGTTTTCCTTATGAATCAGTCCATTTTATGGCTCATTTAGTTTTCAGAAAGATGTGGAACAATTTAGGCACACAGTCTGAAACACAATTACTGGACATTCATACAATAGCAAACCATGCTGACCACATGAATAGATGCTATGCATCACTTAGATTCATTTGGAAAACAATTAGCTGGAGCCATGAGCCATAAATAAGATGTTGCTTAAATATCATGCTGTTCAAACCTGAGGAAAAATTTTTTTGGAGAAATCTCATTTTTTAACCCACTTTATCAATCTAAACACACAAGACAATTGTAAAAATGGGAATCCTAGCTAAATGAAGATGCTTGCTACATGGGCCCTTAATCCGAATTAAATAGTCCATGCAGGAAAGGCCCCTGAAAAAAGTCTGTTCAGACAAGTTAATGCTGACAAGGAAATTGTGTGAACACAGGCTCAAACTGTGTGTGTCCAGCATAACACAGTGTAATTGGGATCCCATCTCTGGGAAATTTGACTGTATGAAGAAATTATGAAGCATATTACATGTTGCATGCTAATGACCAGCCTTCTTACTATGAGAAGGAATACCTATCTGTAGTTCTCACAAAATGCAAAACCTCTCTATTCTGCAAGAGTGAGGAAGAGGAAAACTGAGTCCTTTTTGCACTTAGGCCGGTAATGAATAATTAGGGCACTTCTGGGGAAGGGCGTCTGCACTTCAGGCTCCAAGTGCCCTCTACCTACCCAGAAGTCCCCTAATGATTCACTAGGTGTGGAGTACGAAATCATCCTTCACACCTTTACTAACCTTACCCAAGGACTTATCAGAAGCGTCCAGAGGCATATGCACCTGATTTGGTGCTCTGGTGCTGTCTGAGGTGCTGCACAAGCACACTGGCGCGTGGGACAACCACAGATGTGATGGTGTGCGTGCAGAGTGTCAGCATTGTCACAGCGACAAGCGGAGGGTGCTGCAACCAAATGGCAACATCCTGAAGAGGACTGGCCCCGGGATCAGTCACAGGTGAGTGGCCGATCACATGGGGCATGGGCTGTAGTTACCGAGTGCTTGCAAGTGCAAGCACTAGTTAATGTTGGGTGATTATACTCCTTTCCATCCAGCGGACAGGAAGTGAAAAGTTGCTTTTTTTTTTTAATTAAAAGAAAAAATTTTTTCTAGTGATGAATCACTGAGGCATCATAGAAATTCAAGATTTATGTTTTTCTCCCAGACAAATCCCATGTGGCTGAACCATCTAGTTGGGTTATAAGCAATATACAGTACTGGCATGCTGAAAGAGGTATCATCTTTGATATTTATTAGTTGGTGCATGCTGGAACTCTAAAACATCCGGAGGGCACCAGACTGGTAAAGGCTGTGGAAGATTATTAGTTTAACAAAATAAATCTTCAAGGAAGAATTTTCTATTAAGGGTTCTGTTTGGTTTTCAGATGGTCTTCTTTGCTTCATTTGTTTGTTTTGCTTAGTCTTGATCAGGTTTTCCATCACCAAACTACCATATGCTTCCTTCTTTGACATATGACATAGCCACTTTTGGTTATTTTGGTTATTGGCCCTGCCCTCTTGGATTTTCCAATCACATGTAGGGCCTTTTTGCACTTGACCTCCCTGTGACATTCCTCACTCCTCCAGTATTCTTATACTACAATATTTCTTATTTTTTACTTCAGAAACCAAAGCCCTATCAAGCTGACATCCAACCACTACTGCATTACTGTCATTAAGCTGGAAGAAGAAGAGAGGTTAAGACTCATTCATCTGACTTTATAATATAGCTGATTTCCAAGAAATTTTATTGAGTGTAATTAACAAAACAGAAGAGCATAATTTTGTGTAACAAGTCACAAACATTTTACAGAATGATATGGAATATATAAGATCACCTTTACTGTACAGAGCTTTAAATATAATAAACCTGTTATTAAAAAGTTCATGGTATGCAACTGACCCCCACATCTACCACTTTTAAGATCTACACTAGGAAAAAAAGACCGTATAAATATTTTTTTAAAAATCAAGGCTAACAAAAAGACTAAAATGACACTGACTTCCACAATTGTGTCCAGGTTTCAGAAATTCAGCTTTTTTTCTTTTAAAAAAATGCCTAGATGGATTTTATACCAGTTCTAAAGTGACACTATGAGATGAAACTCCATGAACATCAGACCACACTTCTTATATCCATGCTGTCATAAAGATACTGAGTGAAAATTGTTGCTAAACAGACATTTTCAATCAAAGTTCATTATAAGCCACTTGTGATTACTGGAAATAAAGTAGACCCTTGGTGTTGGGAAAGCTAGGCTGTGTCAAGATGAGGCAAATCCTGAAATTCCTGAATATCAGGGGAGCCAGGGAATATTTTTTCCTGAT
Organism: Aspidoscelis tigris stejnegeri; assembly: GCA_023333525.1. Classification (NCBI taxonomy): domain Eukaryota; kingdom Metazoa; phylum Chordata; class Lepidosauria; order Squamata; family Teiidae; genus Aspidoscelis; species Aspidoscelis tigris. The sequence continues at coordinate 78,462,790 of JALMGA010000002.1, read as the reverse complement.
CCCCCTCCCTCAAAAGTTCCCAGAAAACCATGAACCTGTGAACAAGACAGTGGTGAAATCCAAAGCAGTGATATCTTCTAAATAAAGGAGCCCTATAGGTCAGGAAGATATTGGCATTGAGTTGGAGGCCTACATGAACCAGTGTAGACACAGGGCCTATATGAACTTACCAGGAGTATGGAATGAACAGCTCTGTAGTAATCTTCAAGGCCTCTTCTGACTGCATTCTGATTGGGACTACAGAGCTCTTGCCCACCAATAGTATGTTTTGTCTGCACCAGACAGAGCATAATCTAGGAGGCTCCTGATCTGGATCACTGGTAGTCCTTGACATTGAGGACAACCAATGTACTAGTGTTGGTAAATCTAGATCATGGAGTCATGCAGAAGGTGCACACCATATTCCTGACTACTGAGGGACCCTTTTCAATGGCATACCAAAGTGTGTTGCCAAAATGGGTCTCCTGGGGGTTAAGAGATTGGTTCTGACACGGAGGCAGGGCTGGAACTTGCAGATGATGCTGTTGCCATGCAGATGGTGCTGTCTCAGTCCAAGCTTTGTCATGATCCGAACCAGAGGGACCCACTGATCAAGATCACGACAAGGGAAGTGCAGAAAGGCTCACAATAGCGCCAGCCATGGATTACTATCACATATTAAGGAGACGCGGCCACTTCAAATTATGGGCTAGTACACACTGGCACACATTCTTTGCACCTCTTCTCAGTGAAGGGCTTGTGGGGCAGGGTGGCACTGCAGGGGTTGGGTTCCACACTGTCCAGTTGTCGCAGCAAAAGCTGGTGCACATGCGCAAGTGCCAGGTAAGTTTTGGATGACCAGATGCTTGAAATGCAAACACCCAATCCATCCCAGATCTTCACTTCCCTGGGATGATTTCCCAGGCAGGCAAAGGTGTGAACAGGGCCTATGCCTTACCATCCTACTTTGCAGTCAGTTTTTAGTTATGCAGCATAGTTATTCAGCTGCGGCATTGAACCATGGCTAAGAAATATCCAGGGCTGTCTTGATAGGCTTAAAATAAGCAAATGCATATTTAGATACAATTAAGTTGTACTTTAAGTGCAGCTAATAGTTCAAATGGTCATGATTTAGAAGAACTAGATCAGAGGCTCACAAATATACATGCATGTCTTTTGAAAATGTGCTGAAAATTGGGAGATATATTTATAACACTTGGTACAATCTATACACTGAGAATAAACGTTCTCATTTTCTGTTTGAAGAAGATGAGGTGGGGGAGTTTTATCCTGAGTAAGAAGGCATATTTCTTTTTCATATTACTGTGGTACAAACTGCCATTCAAGCCCTTAACCTGGCAGTGTAAAATATCAATAATATATATTTTTTTAAAAGGTTATTCTTAAAAACACTTGGTAATTGCCATTTATAGAGCAAGAGGTACTTAGGGAACGTGGACAAGGCAGAGGTTTTTGTTTTTTGAAGACACACAAGTAATTGAGAAGGAATGTTCAAAGTAGTTTCATAATCTCATCTGACTCAATGGGATCAAGGCCACCAGAGAACCAAAGTGATCTTATTTCCATGGGATTAAAATTTAATAGGACTAAAAGTGTATTAACAAACCATCCTATAAACTTCTATTCAAAAGTAAATTTCACTGAGTTCAATGGGACCTACTCTCAAGTAAACGGGTACAGGACTGTAGCCTAAATGTGACTAATCGTACTCAGTCATAAACAAACACGTTTGTACATGTGATCAAATCTTGAATTATTATGACAGAGATGTAATATTGGAGCGTCCACCAGGAGGTGCAATAATTTTCTGCGCAGTACGTCTAGCGACATGGTCGTCTGCCTGAGATCCTGGAAAAGACCCAAAACAAAAAGCCTACAAATAAATGAAGTCACAAAATGCATCCATTAATACTTAAAGCCTTACTATTAAAATGATCTTAGTTACATCCAAGGTCTAGGGCCCTTTCTGCATATATCTCTTTTTGTCAGAATCAGTGGGTGTGCACCAGAGAAGGCAGGGGCAGAATCAGTGCTGTCTGCACAATGGTGCTGATCCATACCAGCTCATGCCATAATATAGAAGCTCACTTGAGCTTTTCAGCTGTACCCCCACAGCTCTGAGGGCTACGAACAGAAGTTCCTGGCCACAAGGCCCCTATGGAATACATTCTGACCACTGGACCTCATCGCCTCACTGAACCTCATCTCATGTTCTGGATCAGGGCTGCTGGACTTGCTGGTAGACCTGATTGAATGGTCTACCAGTGATCCTGATTAAGGCCTCCATAATCAGGATCACTCTGTCTAATGCAGATAGAGCAGAACAGCAGTGGGCATGGCCTCATTAATCGGCATTAACATGCAGATGTAGGGTGTTTTTCCACTGTCACTAGAAGTTCTAGTGACAGTGGAAAAACACCCGTAGATGCGTAGTACTTAGACCCTTAACCCGAATTAAAGGTGCAGAAAAGGCTCTGGAAAAATGTCTACTCAGGCGAGGTGATGCTGACAAGTAAATAAAGTGAACACAGGTTCAAATTGTGTGGGTCCACACAAAGTGGTATGGGAATTTGATTGTATCCTATGTGAAGAAATTATGAAGTATATTACATGTTGCATTCTTTCTTCGTCATGTAACAAACTAGAGAGGATATGGTAATCACTATTTCAATTATGCTTCTGCTTGTGTTTCAATCCCCCAATTAAAATGAATTGACTCTCCAAGACTATGTCCAAGGTTATGAAAAAGTATTCAGGATTAAAGGAGGATTAATATATCAGGAGTGAAAATAAAATGTAATGCAAGATAATTACAACACAAGGCAATGAATTAAAGACCTACAAGATCAAACAGAAGACATTCTCCCTGAAACAACCAACCAATATATTCTAACTGCTATGTAGAGATTCAGCTGGCAGTGAGCCAGTTTGATCTAGTGGTTACGGAGCCAGACTCTTATCTGGGAATACTAGGTTCAATTTGAAGCCAGCTGGGTGACCTTGGGCTACTCACAGCTCTCTTCTGAGCTCTCGCAGCCCCACCTACCTCACTGTGTGTCTGCTGTGAGGAGAAGAACAGAAAGCTTTGTCAGCCGCTTTCAGTCCCCTTGAATTGGTGAGAAAAGCGGGGTTGAAAAGCCAACTCTTCTTCTTCTTCAAAGACAAACCTGTCTTTTCTCAGAACTGAACTCTTTTTTAAAAAGATACTTATTATGAAAGGTTTTCTGTGCATACAAATGTTGCTCATATAAAGCATTGATTTCATCTTGGGAAAGCACAAGATACCAATTGCATTGTGGAACAGGAAACCATCATTGCTTACCACAAGTCTTATGCATTTCGTGGGATATCCTACACTATGGCTGCCCAGTCCAGATAAACCATCTCAAGGTAGGACTGGCTGCCCATGATCTGCTGTTAAGGCCATATGCACTATAGAGAGCGTCTTCCTTTCATGAATTTGGAAGTTTGAAAATTAAAGTTCTCAGATTCTGAATTTGCTGCCAGAGACTGTCTTCGCAGGAGCTCCTGTGACCCAAGAAACTGTGCTGCATATAGTATATCAACCCACAGCTTGTGTGCTGTCCACACAAAGTCTGCAGGAACAATAACCTATTGCAAAGCTCCATCCTATGCAGATTCTGTGCTGTGACAGGACACTGTAGCAACTTCCAGTCTGGCAGACTGGAGGATGAGAAGCTCTGGCATTTCTTTGGAGTAATTTCCCATCCAGTGGATGGGAAGCTCCGTTGCCCTAACTAGCGGCAGAGCAGTTCTACAGTAAGGGCACAGTAAGAAGATGCTGTTAAATCAGCATCTTTTTACTTTGCCAAATGGTTTGCTGCTGGCACAGGCTTGGAAAAGCTGCACGTGGGTAGTAAAGCAACCAAGCATGTCTGGAGGCACCAAAGTGTTCTAGTGAGAAGTGTGGCTTTTGCTAGACCATTTCTAGCAGGTCCTATGGGCCTGTCTACCAGTCCACTGTAGACACAGTGCTAGTCCCAAGTCACTGGCATTACTGTTTTGGCTAGTATGATTTTGTGCTACATTTGGGATATCGTGCTTTAGCCACTGCATATGAGCAAACCTGTACTAACAGGAACCAGCATTACATGGGTGATTACTACAGTTTGACAAGGATTACTGTGCACCAATGATAACTGTGCACACAACCAGATTTTTCTGGAACCTAGACTTCCTCTCAAGGGCCTCTTCCTTGGTCCATTCCTAACACCACTAGCTGTGTCTCCAATCACGTCCCACATTGTGCCATGTCCTTTATGGTGCCAAGGGCTTCCTGTCTCTTTTCAGTTTTCATGCAACTGTGACAGCCGATTAGTACATCCAGCATCCCACATGAATCATTACTGCATCCTGTGTCCAGGAATGACACCTTCTGAATAGTTTGACAGGCCCACAGGAGGGGAAGTTATGGAGATCCTATTAAATGTACGTGGCTGTGAATCTGAATTCACAGAAGTGCCTGGTACCAATTTCAGATGGTGCACCAATTACACTCCTACCTGAATAGAGATCGCTTAGCCACTGTTGTTCATGTGCTGGTAACCTCACATTTAGATTGCTGTAATACACTCTGGGGATTTTTGCATCTTCTTTTGGTGCAGAAACAGGCAAAGGACTGGAATGGATTGGGTGTCCACACTTTGGAACATCCAATCCATCCCAAACATACCTGGCATTTCACTAAACGCTGGGTAAGCGCAATCACCACGACAACAGCCATGCCCGCTGGCCATAGCTGCAGCAACAGGGCTGTCTCATCCCACATACTGCTCACCTGGAAGAGGTGCATGCTGGAGCATACTAGCTGGCCACAGATGTGCCTAATATAGCCATGGAGCACTGTTAACTAGCAGGAGGACACTCTGGCATATGCAGTGTGAATGCTCCATGCTGGAGCATCCTCTGCCTTCCCCAGTGGGCCAAGTGCAAAAATCTCTTCTATTTGAGACCATCCTCATGCTTACTCCAGAAGCTGCAGCCAGTGCAAAATGTGCCAGCCAGGTTCCTGAGAAGGATACCTCGCTGTGCACCTCTACCAACTGGGCCGAACTAGTGCATGCTTGGTGGCTTACCATGCCAGACTCATGATTTTATGCACAGCCTAAACAACTTGGAACTAGAGGACTTGAGAGTCCACCTTGTTCAGTACAGACCTGTAAAACCACTAAGATCACCTGAAGTGCTCGTGAGGTGGCTGCCTCAGGTCCCACGAATACTGTCTGACGGGCTTTCTATGCGGGGGCACCTTTCCTTTAATATCTATGAAGTTCCTACACTAACGAGTTTCGGGCACCTACTGAAGACTTCCCACCCACTCTTTTTAATGGTTTTAATTGTATTTCATTTAAGTAAAACAGTTCATTTTAAGTAACATATAGGTTGCGGGTGAAGGATGCTCCATCCTTGTTTTCCTGTTTATTGTTTTTTGTTGCAAAAGTGTTGGGATCCCAAGATGGGGAGCAGCATAAAAATATTTCAAATAAACAAATGAATAATGTAAACAATCAATAAGCTTGCAAAAATTCAAGAAGTGAATGAAACAACCTGCACCACAAAGGTGCACACGCAGGCACGCACGCACGCACACACACCAATCCAAGCACTAAGCCAATCATTTCCCCCTCTTTTTTTCTGCTCAGAGTTAATAACAGCATCAGCTTAACTTCTGTAAATCTAGAACAGACGGTGCTATCTGTGAGGCAGGTTAGCACTGATGGCTACTCTTGGCTTGCACATCAGCCAAGTCCTTCCTTGAAATGACTTACCAGACAGGCTGAATCCTGACTGATGTAGGTTACGAATTGGAGGAGCTTGTATTTTGCCTGAACAGGGAGCTATTCTTGAGGCAGGCGTTGGGGCCACAGCCTTTGCAGTCACTATGACATCGTGAACCGGCCCGTCATAAAGTCCACGCGGAACCCCATGGATTTCTGCAAGCTTCAGAAAAAGATACAGCAGTTGAAAGCATTAGTATATAAAATAACTTCTGGAAGTTTTTGTTCCCCGGGGGTGGGGGTGGGGGGGGAGCCATTATCTATACACAATACAAATAACAGATTTCTTCTTCACAAGTTCTCCTCCTCCTCCTCTTTCTTGTGACTCACAAGGAATCCAAGCTAAGTGGGGTACCATTTTCTGAAAGTCTTCCCACCACTATAATAGCCTCCTCTGTGTGTGTGTCAATGTGCATGTCAGTGTACAACATCACTGCTTGTATAGAGATGTGCTGAGGCTGTATATGCAGGAGACATACACATATGCTGACATGTACCACAGACCCACCCTTGGAGGGAGCTGTAATGGTGGGGAACATACTTTTAAAAAAGGATATGTTTCCTGACCCACCTGGGACCTTTTCACACTTGACCTTGTTCTAGTATATGTCTGGGAATAGGGGCCTACTGTTTGCATGCTAGTGCAGACTATGGCAGGCCCTATGCAAAACCTGCCATATTGTGCATTAGCATACAGACAACAGACCCCTATCCCGAGATATATTGCAAAAAAGGGCCAAGTGCGAAAAGGGCCCTGGACCATTTATGAGTCACAGAAAGATGCCAAGGACAGCTGGGGCTATGAGGTAAAGCAACTATGAGTCCTATTTTCTAACTGTAGCTCATACATTGGGAAACCACAGTTGTGAACATCCTGAGAACCCTGATCTTATGCCCTTATCTGCTGTTCCAGCTATTGTCCAACTACACTGGATCTCGTTCCATTACTACTTGTAAAATTAAAATTTCATTAATACACTGTAGATAGGACTACTCATGTCTAATAGCCACAATAGCTATATAAGAGCTTCAGAGTCAATAATAGCAGACCTCTGAATAACACTTGCTGGAGAAGCAGAAGCCAGACAGTGGTGGTGCAATTATGCTGCTATCGCTTGGCTTTCATAGCTACATGGCAGGCCTAAAAAAAACCAGGATGTTGAACTCAACCGTTTAATTCAGCAGGGCTTTCTAATGAAGTGTTTCAATGCTTCTGTCCACACAGTTAGTGTAAGATAAAAGGACAAGACAGGGAATATAGGTGACTAGACTAAGTGCCTAGAGTATCAAATGCAACTGCCCAAACCAATTATCATCACAACACAAACAGTGAAAGATGGCCCAATCTGAAGTCCAATTATGGATGAATGTGAAGTCTACAAACCTTCAGCAGACCATAAATTAAAACATGCAAAGAGAGTTAGACAGAGAGAGAAAATATCAGTCCTGAGGCATTTCTGCACTTGGCTTCCCATCCGCTGGATGGGAAAAGTGCATTTCCTATTAACATGTATTAACATGTACTAGCATTCGTACTTGGCTTCCAAGTACTCATCTCTGTTAAATTTTCAAGGGTGAGATTCAACGAGAAAGAGGGAGGAAGGATAACATAAGTTACAATGAGACAGAACCAATAGGCCTATCTGGAGCTTCTTGGAAGCCTGGGGCACTCAGGAAATCGTGCAAAATGACATGAGATTTCCCATAATTCCTGTGAAATCCTGCAGGATTTCAAAAGAATCATTGGAAACTGAGCAAGATTTCCCAAGATTCCTGTGAAATCTCATGGGATTTCATAGGAATTATGGGAAACTGTGTGCGTTTCCATGTTTGAAATATCCATATATTTTTTTTGTAACCATGGTAGGACCTGGAATGTATTCCCTGCAGATGAGGTCCAACTGTACTAATCCATATTTATTGCTGCTCTGACTGGATGGAGTCACTTGTTGACAGATGTGGCAGAGCAGGGGAAGCTCCACCAAGCAAGAGCTTCAATTCGGTCCTCCTTCTGGAATATCTCTGTAAGTGAGACTCTGCTCTCAGAGAAAAGCTCCTTCAAAGCCTTATCAGTAGGACACTAAGCTACAAGTTACATCAAGTACCCTGTATGTAGCTGAAAATTCAGAGTAAAGGACTCGCATGGCGTGACACACATCAGTCAGCCTCCTCTATGCCAGATCCTCCACAGGGATGCCTCCAGAATAGTTCTCTCCCTTTCATGGGAAGTTGCTTCTTTTTGAAGGGTGGAGCAGGAAGTGGACCATATCTGGCAAACAGCATATACCCCACCCCTGATCAATCATAAATCAGCCTTTTAATCTTATCTGGATGGTACTTTAAAATACGCGGTACTGGTGGTGGTTGTTTTAAAGAATATTTCTTACATGAAGTGTTTCAAAAAAGCATACAATGGCTGAAAACTGACAAGAGATATCATCCTGGATCAGTCTCACAAAAGGTTTCTTAATCAGACACTCCAGAAATCTCAGACAGAACTCACATAGCTGTCTAGACAGCTAGCCAAAGGCTTGGACAGATCAACAAAGTTCACTCAACGTTCACTGATTTGAGGGACAAGAAGCAATGTTCATAAAAAGCAAAAGTTCTCACCCGGTTTCTTGCTTTTATCCTTTTGTAAACAAAGTCAGGGAATGTCTTTCGTGGAATGAAGCGACCAACACCCTGGGTGACAAAGAGATTTCCATCTTCTAATACAACTTTTCCTTGGCTTATAACTACTGTTGGAACACCATGGCATTCTGTTCCTTCAAAGATATTGTATTCCACATTCTGGCAAACCAAAATGAGAAGTCTGAGCAGTTTCAAACTTGATTTCAAACAGTAGTACTAACAGACATATATACAGAAAATAGAACATTCAGAAGGTCAAAATAAGGACGAGCTAATCTAATCGTAATCACATTCTATCCTGATTTATTCTGTTTTATCATGGTCACAACTAACTGCTTTGAAAGTCATAGTAGCTACGTCAGGTGCAGGGAAAGGGAAGCAGTAAACTTAAAAACATAAGAACACATAACAGGAGCCCTTCTGTATAGTGCCACAGCCCATCAACTCAAGCATCCTGCTTTACACCAATAGCTTCTGGGTATTCTCAAGCAGCAAATAAAGGAAAAACCTTGACTTGTTTTCAAACTTCTGCAAATTGCCTTTAGAGGCATCCTGCCTGTCTTCCATTCCAGTAGCCACTGATACACCTGTCCTTCAAGAATTAATCTAATCCTTTCTCATCTAATGTAATTCAAATTCCAGAGACTGAATGCAGAATTCCCAAGTGTGCAAGAAGTCCCTAAATTAGACTTTTCCAAATTTTGAAATCAATAAATTCTTCATAGGATTTCATGTCCCTTTTTATTATAGACAGTCTAGTTTCTCATGCTTCCTAATAAGATTATGTCTGCAGATCTTAATAATTATGTCATCATAATAGGATTTCCGTAAAAGCTCAATTCACTTTCAGATATTGCTTGACACAACTGAACTGCACCTAAATTACCCAATGACTTTTAAATCTCTCCCCGCCTCAAAATGATCCCAAAATGCTTCCCATAATCACATCACTGACTGCTGATCAAGCCACAGAATAGCAGCCGCATCTGGTTAAAATAAGCAGCAACTGACTTCCTGACATTTTATCTATACAAAGTACCAGATTATCCCTACACATCATGAAACAAAGAGAAATGGAGGTTCTTTGGGGAGTGTTGGTTGCTGTTTTTACCAAGTTGTGAGTTTTCGCAGAGATAATTTTTGTAGCTTTAGGATTCCAAATAACCAAATCAGCATCAGAACCCACAGCAATACGGCCCTTTCTGGGATAAAAGTTGAAGATCTTTGCTGAATTTGTACTGGTCACTGCTACAAACTCATTTTCATCCATCTTTCCTGTTGCCTAAGAATAAACGGATAGAAGAGAAACCACAGAGTTAACAGACTGCATATTAAAGAATGGTGTGTGGGGGGGGGGGGTGAATGTGTGTGTATGTGAAAGTGTGTGTGCATATATATATGACACCACACTTGGATTCTTAGTTTAGAATCAATGTAGTTGCTTTATAATGCATTCATGCAAAGAGATCCCACAGCTGCTGGCCTCAATCTGTTATCCTATCCCAGATATATAATTTTATTCTAATGCCCTTTGTAGTTTCTTCATTTATGAAAGCCCAATTCTGACAGAGGAAGGTTTTTACCATGATGCCCTGCTTCTAACGTTCCCAGAAGAATCTAAATCATCATTACTGGAAACAGTATAATAGTCTGCATCGATCTAGCCTAATATTTTCTAGATTTTTTTGCAAATCTTATTAAATCCGGCCAAAGCAGTAGTGCTGGTTGGCACTGGAAGGAGTTGCAGTCCAGAGGCTTTTTCGCACACGGGGTTTTGAAACGCGTGCAAGACAACCTCGAACGCGGCATACGCATTGCCGTAGCAGGGCTTGCGCTCCGACGTGTCCGGAGCTGTCTTGCGCACGTTCGAGATGTAGAGCACTTTAAAGTGCTCTACATCCGTTCCGGCGCAGACGAAGCGCCCGCAGCCGTTCGGGGAGAGAAGCATTCGCTCATGTTTCTCTCTCCCTGACAGCCGCGGGCTCCCCTCCCCTGCCGGCGCTGGCTGACAATCAGCTGATTGCCTGCTTTGCCGGCTGCGGGAGCCTCGGCAGCTGTCTCCCCGCCCCTTGCCGGCGTTTGCCGGCTAAGGCACTTCAGAATGCTTTGAGCATTCACACACAGGCGTGCCGGAATGCGTTTACATGCGTTCCTGCACTCCTATGTGTGAATGCTGAAAGCGTCCTGAAGTGTCTTAGGCTTCCTGTCCTACACCCGTTCCAAATGGAATGAGTGTAGTGCGAAAATCCCTCAGGTACAGGTACCAGGATGAGAAATGTTAATCTGTATGGTTCAGTCCAACCATAGGCCAATTTGCAATTGGCCTGCTCGTACACACTGGGGCAGCTTCCTGGAGGAATCATCTGCACTTGCAAGAGGCATTTCCACACCAGAAACGTCTCCTGCTATACCAGAAACTATTCCAGAGGCTAATAGGAGAGGTGCATGAAATTTTGCACCCCATGTCTGCAACTTTACCTGTCCCAGCTAGTGCTGATGCTGGGGGTCGTTTGAGGTGCCGTGCAAGCATGCTGGCATCCTCAGATGACCAGAAAAGTTCCTGTGCATGTGCGATACATCATGGTCATCTGATCCATCCCAGCGGTTCACCTACTTCCGTGAGAAAACAAGGTGTGAAAATCCCCTCTATCATTTTTAGGCCTTTAACACGCCTCATTATCTGCCTGCCCTCTGAAAAACATTTTTAAAAAAGCAGTATGCTGAACCTTTCCATACAGGAAAATTGCTAATACTGTATGGTTTGACAACTAATACCACCAAGCAGTATCAAAAATTCTTCAGTGTTGCATTTTGTTCCGCTTAACATGCTTACCACGCATTTCTCCCAGATGACTGACATTCGTTCCTCAATACCATTTGTTCCTTCTGGGATAAGGGTGAAATTGTCCTTTCCAACAGCTTTCTGTGCTGTGGTGAAGGTGCAATGCGCACTGCCTACAACCTGAAGATCCCCACTTAAAAAATAAAAATAGCAACAGAAGGGTGAAAAATCAGAGATGATGATCACTTTGTGGTCCCAAAACATTATGGTTAGAAAACCATTAATGGCAATTTTACTCTCAAGTATATATCTCATACTGAAAGGAGATGTGAAAGTACTAGAAACAACAGCAGGAACAGAAACAATGGCATAAAACTTAAAGGGAGTCAACACAGATAAGATATTAGAAAAAAACCTTCCTGACAGGGAGGGCAATCAGCCGATGTAGGTTGCCACAGGAGGTAGTGAACTCTCCTTCACTGAAAGTCTTCAGGCAGAGGCTGGACAGACATCTGTCTGGGATGGTTTAGGGAATCCTGCATTGAGCAGGGGGCTGGACTCGATGACCCTAGAGGTCCCTGTAATTCTATGATTCATTCTTTGCTCCACGATCAACAATTGTTGATATGTGGCTTACTGGTTCTTTTTATCTTGTATCAATATGCATTTAATTGTATTAGATGAAGCATCACAATAAACATTGTAATACAAAGCGAAGGGGGAATCAGATATGCTGTTAGTTAGTGCCAGAATGGGTGGAACAGCTTTGTAAGCCAACAAAGTAATACTATGGATGTAAGAACATAAGAGAAGCCCTACTGGATCAGATCACAGTTTACAGACATCTCAAACAGAAGACAAAGGCAAAACCTTCACCTGCTCCCAAATTCCCGTAAATGATCTTTAGAGGCATCTGGCCTGTCTCTCCAGCCTGAAGGAAGTACTTGGGCATCCATTCTAGTAGCCACTGATACACCTGACATCCATTAATTCGTCTTCTGCATTTTCTGCAGAAGCGTGCATGCACATATGATTATGTGCTACAACAAACCTTGGATATACCCGGTCACAACCAAGGGGAAAATCCCTGCAGAAATCCAATCAGCACCATAAATGGTTTGGTTACAGGGATTAAAAACAATTCCACCATTCACATATTCCATAAGTTTTCATCTATAAGAATGAGGGTTAAGCATACCTTTTAACATTTGTTGTAGGGAAAAAAACAAATAGACAACAAAATGTTTTGAAAAAAGGTTACACATAAGGTAAGTAAAGTGCCAAGTGAATACAGTATTCATAATCAACTCTGACTTTGTCATATTCATTACTGTGCAGACTTAAACGACGTAACATGACAGGCTGACTGTCACAGGGCTTTAAAGTCTAGAAAACAGGAGAGCTGAAGTGGAAGGAAACCTGTGTTTGCCTTGACCTACATGCAAACCACAGAAATACCTATCTGTCCACTGAACATCTCCTAGTCCCACAACACGTCCACAAGTTAAACCTCTGGCTCTATCCATGAGCGCAGGAAGGGCCCAAAGTGGGCAAACACCATTTGCCTTGTCATGGCTCAGAGATTGCTGCGAGGAGGCAACCTCCCCTAAAACCAGTGATGTTTCTCTCCGGACCTGCCTGGAGGACCAAAAAATGGCTAAAAATAATCTATTTGGCTGATGTTCTGAGGTAATCCTGGGTGAAAATGGCAGCCACTCTACCGTACCTTTCCCCTCTACGGACTCACTTGGGAGAGGGAGAAAAAATTGCTACCTACTTTTCCCCTAGTTTCTCCTGGTTTGGGGAAAGGTGGCTCTTACCTAAGACTGTGCACTTTGATTTCTATTTGGTCTATTCCATGAGTTGATCTGAACACTGAAAAAAGACAGCATTATGCTGTTTCCACAGTTCTTTAACCAAACATATGGAAAGACCATGTTGTTTCTTTCAATTTGTGAGGCACCTGGACTAAAGCTCTCATAAGTGAGACACTCATATGGCAAACAGTTTGTAGTACTGTTCATATTTTCATCCTGATAAAATGCAAGATTTTGACCTGTCCACAAATGATGCTTGGCTACTCTTCAAGTTCTGTTCTTATTATCCCAAACTCTCAGAGGGCACATCCAAACATAACTTCCATAAGAAAAAAGAACATGCTGCAATAAAAAAAGCTATTAATCTAAAATTAATAGTTTTTCTGATTTTGCAGCTATGGAAAAAGACAGCTTTCTAATCTGGGGCCACCAAATATATTTTGTGACTAAAGATAACTACAGTTGGCAGTTCATTGTTGTAGTCCAAATGGAGCGGGGGGGGGGGATTTTGACACACAATAATCCAGGTGTAAAGAAATGAATCATCCACTCTTCCACTTCTAGTCATTCTAAAGCCTTGGTCACACCTTCACTTTAAACCTTCTTTGGTCCATCTTCAGACTGCAATGCTCGCACCTTTTCATTTCTATCCATTTTATCTGTGGACTTTCCACCCTCCATTTAGACTTTTCAGGATGGGGAAGTCCAGAAATAAAACAGACAAAAATGAAAAGGTGTGTTTTCTGCCGTTGACTTGCTCTCTATTTTTCTGGGCAGTAATGATCAACAAGCAGGCTCTGGTAACATAATCAACTCTTTGTTGACTTCTAGAACTTAAGAACAACAATAACTAAAAGATTCCGACACTAAAAGGTTCCAAACCACTTCCTTCTGGTCCTTTTAGCTCTTCAAAATATGCCTCAGCCTTTCCTGTGAAAGGAGAATGATCTCTTCTCCCCAGGTATAACAGAGCAAGTGAACTGAGAAAAAGGAGGCAGCCTCTGACATTTTACCCAGGCTCCTGCAGTGCCCAGCTCAGTAGAAAGAGTGCCCAATTTCTACTTCTAATACATTAAACAAATCCTGCTCTCCAGCTCCGCTAGGGGCAGCACAGTGCAAACACTGTGACCAGAAGATGAACTGAAGAAGCTTTGAAGTGAAGGTGTGACCAGGGCCAAAGCCAGAGAAAGAGCATTTTCCCCTTGATGACTCACCATGCTAAGAGTGAAGTGAGATAATCAGGTGTCGTAGGGTCTGGACTAATGGGTGGTGATGTCACAAATGCAGCAGCTTTTGCCCAGTTCTTACTCCAGTAATGAGATCCATCAGTACCAAGGCTGGCTGTGATTGGTTCTCCATACACAACAATGCCTGCAGAATGCAGAAATAACCAAGACTCAGGACCAGCCCTGAAGAAGTAAGATAAATAGCTACAGGTTTTCTATCAGTTCTAGGCTACTTATCTCCCCTAGGAAAAGAACCTTCCTGAGAGGCCCATCTAGTAAGCAGAGTATTTTCAGAACCAAAGGGAAGGGCTCTGCCAGCTGTTCTGTCCCTTTCACCTTCCTGGGCCCATTAAACAAAGCTTCTTCTGGCGGGAGAGGGGCCAGCTTCCAAATGAAATTCTGAATCTTTTGTGAACTTTTATTGCTTAATCTACCAGAAAAACAGGTCAGCTGACCGGTTCTAGTCGAGAAAATATTAACAGGACAGACAACTTCACCAATAATTTCCAAATATCAATATATACCGTAACTAGAACACTTCCAATAGTGTTTAACGAATTAGTGTTCACAGAGTCTTGCAAAAATTCAGGTAAGTTACCCATGACCAAGATTAGTTCCAGTCCAGGGATGCAAAAGGCATTTTTGACCTGGATTGCTCATAGCATGGGACACCATTAAAAGTTAAGGTCCCTCTGGACCATTCCTGGGTACCTTTTTTATGCTACAAAAGCTACAAAAGTTGTATGCCAGTGCACTCCTTAGGAAATCTTGCCTCCTGGGCACTACTATGGTAAAGGGACACCATAGCCCATGGAAGTACCTAGCACAATCCAAATAGACTGTGGAAGCTGCCTGTCAATTATTTTACTGCATTCAAGTTCTTTCCCTTGTATGGTTTTTTCCCCACTTACCTCTCTTAATCTGGATCTAAGGAATGGGTCCTTCAACTAATCTGGATTTAGTAGATCTGGATCTAAGGAGGTACCCGCTACGTCTCCACAAGCAGTGTAGCACCCAATAGCAATGGGTGCTAGGCGTGCTCACAGTGGAAATGATGGAGCACCCATGTGGCAAATCTGAATCTACCCACATGGGGCTTGCCCGTCACCCCATGTTTTTTGGGGGGTGGCACAGGGGTGTGTGTACAAACTTCATAGACGCTTTGGAGATTCTTCAAAGATCCTCCAGAGTGGCTCTTTGAAGATTGCAGCAAACTGCTCCGGAGATTCTCTGGAGCTTTGGACAAAGCTCTGTAGAAATGGCATTGCTCTGATGGGTTGTCTTCGAAGCCTGTGCCATTCTCTGGAGTCTCCTTCAGAGCCTTCTTCAGAGCTGTCTTCAGAGATTATGCACAGGCTTTGGAGCTTCGGGTTTTGTGGCACCCACCCCTACACCCGATTACCCGATCGCGGTGGAAACGCATTCCGTATAATCCAGATTTGATGCCTGAAGATCCCATTGTAGACCCTTTAATGGGGTCTACAGGAAATCCGGATTATCCTAAAGAACTCATTTAATCCGGATTTCCCTAAAACAGGTGGAAACAAATGTGGCTCTAATGAAGTCTGCAGTGGAAACGGGGTCTTCCTGCTCTGAGCATAATGGGTCCTTAATGGGTCCCTAATGGGTACTTAGTGCTAGTGGAAAAAACCCTATATTTGATTTGTGATCTGTTTGATTGACTTATTACAACAACTGTTGTGTTAACTCTGTCATTCCCATGTATTCACTGTACTGACACACAACTGAGTGGGCATGATAAGACCCATCAGAATTTCAAAAAAGACAGTGTAATGGCATTATAATCAGCAGCTTCAGGCACCATGGAAACTCATGAAAGCAATGTGAACCAGTTTGTTGGCTTTGTTCGAACAACAGCAGATATTTCTTCGATCTCACTTGTTCTGGTTCAGATCAAAGATATAACTGTACTTCAAATGAAGCCAACAAATCTGCATGTGCTTTCCTGCGTAGGGATGCACACAAACCTTTTTTTGTGGTTCAGAACTACACATTTCTAAACAAACTTCAAACCACCCCACTGTTCTACGAACCGGTTCAAGTGTCCAGAAACAGGTTTGTTTCCAGTAGGTCAATGGCAAAAAGACCAGAATAATAATGTGTCATTCACAGTCCCTTGTGAATTCATATAACTAGGAAGTGAAAACACTCCCAAGATTGAATGAAGAGTGCTGAACTGGTTCTATTTAGAATTGGTTTGCTACAAACTGGGGGACTTGTTGAATTCAGTTAGAATCGCGGCTGGTCAAATAACAAACTAAAGCCTTGACATTTCTGGTAGGTTCTGTGTCAGGGGGTAGTGGGGTGTCAGGTACCCCCCGTTCATAATGCATCGCCATTGCATTGCAGAGTTGCACTTGGTTCGTGCTGGCTAGAATCAATCTTCCGTCTCTGCCTCTGTAGAACTTAGGCTGTCAGATCCCTTCAGCGTAGCTGTTCAAGGTGCTGAAACACATTGGCTTCTCCAATCCCGGGAAAGCCTGCAGATTCCTACTGCTGCCAGTGTAAACAAACAGACAGGGACGCCGTAAATTCTCCGAAGAGGTTTATTGCGTAGCGGTTGCAGTCCTTACATCATTCCATCCCGGCCCCAAAGGGCAATCAGCTAGGCAAGGCAACACACAGCCGTATGTGACAGTCTGGTGATTCTTGACTCCTAGTTACCTGTTCTTGCACACATCACTACATTTTTCCTTATATGGGCTTCCTTAGCCTGACATTCTGAACCCCACAACCTTCCTGTTTCATGCCAGTACAGTTCCATGCGGAAGTGGTATGAAACAATCTCTACAGACATTGGATGCTACTGATTACAGTGGAGGCAATTTTTGTATAATATGTTTTGTTACCGATGTGGATTATAACTCCAACTGATATTCACTGAGAAAATCTTTGCATTGGGGTACTAAAGCCTTTCAATTAAATCAAACTAAGCTGGTATTCTAGAGCAGTGGTCGGCAAACTCATTAGTCAAGAGAGCCAAATATCAACAGTACAACGATTGAAATTTCTTTTGAGAGCCAAATTTTTTAAACCTAAACTATATAGGTAGGTAAATTGTTATTAACTTAATTAGGGTACTCCTAAGCTGGAAGAGCCACACTCAAGGAGCCAAAGAGCCACATGTGGCTCCCTACCCGTGTTCTAGAGGAACTAAAAAGGGTATAACAAGAATATAAGAATACACTAGTTCAGCATCCAGTCTCACACAGTGGCCCATCAACTGCAGAAGACAAAAGAAAACCACCTGCGCTCAATTTCCTGCAAATGATCTTAAGGGGCATCCTACCTGTCTCTCCAACCAAGAAGAAATATGCTATGGATCCATTCTGGTAGCCATTGATACACCTGTCCTCCATGAACTTATCTAATTTTTTAAAGCAAATTCCATAGACTAACGACTCTCTGGGTGAAAAAACAGTTTCCCTTGTCTGTCCTAACTCTCTTACCATCAGTGCCCCTCTGTTGTGCAACAGATATTTCCATGCCATGCATGACAACTAAATCATCATCATCATCATCCTTTGTTTTCTAGCTGCAGCACACTCTTAGTAAATATTATCAGTACAGGTTCAACATGTTTCTTACCTTTTCTTTTGGCTTGAGCAATGACATCTGCAGCTCCTTTACTCATGACTTTGGTGACATATAGGGGACAATTGGCTTGTTTGGCTATTGTAATGGCACGGTACACTGCTTCTGTTTCAACCTTGGGAAACAGGAAAATGGTCAGAGACTTTCTTCCCAATAGTTCTTTAGTTAAAGTGCCATGCTTAACTGTGACCCCACAGCTGGAAGAACTTAAATCCAGTTATAATGGATGGTACAATTTCCCCCTTTACTTTCTAACTGCACCACCAGGAAAAATGCAGTTAAAGGAAAATGTACAATGTTTAGTATTATGATTTCAGCATTATTGGTTCCAATACTAAATAATTCAGCTGAACAGTAAGTACTGCAAGGGTGAATGCAGATTTGTTTTGGTTTTTTGGTTGGGGCAATCACTGTGCCCATCCATTTGGAAGCTGGGCCCATCATATTCTAAGGGATTTATGTTATAATAACAAAGTAATTAGGGATGCAGTCCACAAATGCTTCTCAAAATAATTAAAACCAGTGTTAAGTTTTATAAACAGCACACACATAGACCTATTATTCAAATTAAAAATAGCAAGACCATCAAACAACAATATCTATGCATTTTGCATTGTTTCATTAATTTTACCTATGGTAGCTTTCTCTTCATTACAGGAGCACACAATTTGATAAATCTGCATACAAAGCTTTGCTGATCACTCTTTACTCTCATCAGTCCCATGGGGACCACACAAAATAGCCCTTTCTGCACTTACCTGCCCCAAATCCGGATCAGTGGGTGTGGAATAACTGGACTTACTGATCTGGATCACACGGATGTGTAGGCCAGATCAGAGCCGTCTACACTGATGGCACTGATTCAGTCCCTGCATGCCTGCAGCTGCAAAGGAGTGCCTCCTGGTGACATGCTATGATGTGCTGCTGGAAAGCACCTCCCCAGTAGACAGGACCACAGAGGCATGTCGTCTACACACATCCTGTGTTCTTGAACAAGGCCCTTGGTCCTCTTAGTAGACCCAATGAAATAGGAACACAAGAGATCCAGATTCTGGGCCTCCTTAATTCACCTCTGGTTCTATCCAATGCAGGTGGGGCCAGAACAGTTCTTATGGAAATATACTGTATGTTTACCTACTGAATTTTAATACTTTTCGTTTTTGTTTTGCCATCTAATCTGGGATCTTTCAATGAAGGGTACATCACAAGTGTAACATACAAACAAAAACAAACCTCTTCTGGATGACTGAGAACATGTCCCTCTGGACCAGTAATCCCCAGTTCCAGTAATCTTTTCTGCTCCTAAATGAAAGAAGAAAAAAGAGAGAAGCAGTGAATGGGAAAGTCTGGAAGCAACTACTACAGAAACCTCGTAAAGTCAATCCTAGCTGAAAGATCCCTCTGAAGCAAGGCTAATGAGAAAGATCAAAATTCTCAGACATGTAAATCTGGTATGTTTCCTGCTGATTAATATGTATAAATAAGTGTCTTTCAAATGCCCTTCTTCCACCTTGATCTTCCCCATCAAAGTCCCAGATACAGGATACAAATACAGTTCAAAAACCTTTCCCTCAAGGATTCTGGCTCATGGCTGACAAATTTCTATTGCAGCTTGTCTTGTTAAAGCCAAAGGCATATGAGGCTTAAATAATGTGCCTATCTGAATAACTGCAGAAACATTAGTTTAACAGCAAAAACTGTGATTGACATCTACAAGGTCCTAGATTTGATTCCTGTCATTTCAAGTTAAAAGATCACAGGCTGAAAGTGGAAAAAGATGGCTATGTGACATTACAGCACTGGAAGTGGTCTCTGAGAGCTTCTAGTCCAGTCCCTGCCAACGTATGGGCCTCTTCTGCACTTACCTATCAGCTGTGGTTGCAATCAGTAGGTATGGACCAGTCAGGCATTGCTTCTCTCACGATGTGCCCCCTGACTCTGTACCTGGCTGCTCTCTATGGGGCAGGTGATGTTAAATAGTCAACAGTTTTTTTAGCTGGACAGTCTAGAAGAAGTTGCAGATTCTAGCTTGTCTGTACTTATTGCTCAAGGTGCCCAGTAAAGTACCTTCTGCTGCCACACGTCCACTTCCACTATGCTGTGGCAAAGTTCCTTGTGGTGATTGGGCTGCCACATTAGCAGTTGTGATCATCATCCAAAGCACCATTTTGTGAAGATGCAATTTTGCCACCCAGAATGGAGGTGCTTTGGTGTGCCCCAATGAAGAACACCTCCTTGCTCCAAAATGAAGATGAGGAAGCATCCTGGCTAGCTGATCTTACTTGCACTGCTTATAGAGTCTTTTTAGTTGTTTTTACAAATACATCTACCTGAGGCAATGGCTGAATCTACATAAAAAAAAGATGGCTCAAAAGCAACTAAGAGGTGGCAGAGTCTGCATGCTAGTGCTGTTATCCAAATTAAAGATCAGAAAATGCATTTCCAAAACACATTATCTGATCCTTCATGTGGATTACAAATGAGATAGGATCATAATGTCCACATGCCACCTCCTCCTCCTGCTACCTGATCTGTTTTTTCAAATGTGTGCGGATGCAGCCTGTATATATGAAGTAAAATATAAAAGTAGATCATTGCAGAAATTCTATAAGGAAGTGATCAGCACAGATGAGCTGTCATTGGGGTGATGTAAAAGAAGTGTCCTGAAAATAAAACGTTTCCAAAATTATACATATTTCAAGCAGGCCGGGAACTCCGACATCTTAATGCCAAGAGCATGTAAAGACTTGCAAATAAGAGCAAGCCATTTTGTCTTTGAAACTATTTTTGTCTTTGCTTCTGTCTGCAAGAAAACTCTGAACTCTGCCCAATGGCTTAGATGAACGCACATCCAGGCTCTTAGGACTTCAGGGTCCCTAGGACACCCTCATAGGGAATGGGGAGGGTGAAAGATTTCCTCTATTGTTTGCTGCAGTGAAGCTCTCAGAAGATGTCTTAGTATGCATTCAGACACTGCTTACTTATTCCGCTATACAGTATTTGGATACTCTGGGGAAAAACCTTATTCCAAAATATCCAAATATATTGGAATAAGCAAATGACGTATAGAGGAAAATGATACAAGGTCATGAAAAACTGGTGCTCACACCCTAGCTGTTAGAAGAAGAATTTACAGGACTCCTTGAATTTTAAGTAGCTGGTCATTACTCTAACCCACAAATTCCCACCCCAAGTAATCTAGCTACTTTCTTACTACTTTAAAAGATTACAGAAATAAACATTTACTCTACCTCATCAATGATATCTCCATTTTCAGCATGTACTTGAGCAATAGCACCCAGATCTCTGATAATGCTGAATATCTCATACATCTGTGGGAAAATAAATAAATAAATGAACAAATGAATACAAGAATCTGATATGGATTATTCTTCTCTATACCAATGTCTAAGTTAATATTATTTTGTATCTTATATAAATATTACCTGGGCATCGGTGCACTGGAATTTGTCCTTATAAGCCATGAAAACCAGGAAAGAATTCACACCTTAACAAAAAAGACAAAAATAAATCAATGACATCAACTGAAAGAAGATATAGCTGTACCCTGACTGCAGAGATTTGCAATGTTTGAGGCTGATCACAGCCTAAAAGAAGCAACGATTAGCATGGAGTTTACCATTAATTGCTTTAGTTCCCATAACAATCTCAGTAAATATTCAGTAGTGATGTACCCAACCCATCTATCTCCCATCAAACACATTATAGAATTTTGTGCACTGTCAAAATGATTTCCCCAGTTAAACTGGGCTAATTTACTTGTGAATAATATGGCAGTAAACTTTTTTACTGCTGTCCCAGTCTAGGTGGTTATTCTGGGCTGCCTAGACCAGTATTCGCTCTGCCAAATACACACAGAGTGTGTTAGCTGTGGGAGTGTTTTTTCTGTTCTGCACCAGAGTGCAAAAGAGAGGCCCAGAAGGACTTGCTCTGGTCTGAAATACTGATAAGTGCAGAAAGGCCCTTGGATGCAGACTACTTTGAACTCCTAGGCCCTTTCCTCACTGGGCCTTAATCGGGATTATATCTCAGGATAGGGACCAGCCATCTTCATGCTGGTCCTACCTATGGTAGGCCATACCAGGGCCTACCATAGTCTGCACCAGCATGCAGATGGTCGGTCCCCATCCTGAGATATAATCTGAAATAAGGCCTAGAGCCAGATGCGGGAAGGATTTGGACATGGCATCCGCACAGGGAAACCAATTAGGGTCCGTCTGAGGACACCACGTCCGCACACAAAACTGGTTGCTTAAACTGGTTTTGCCGCCGAATCCTACCCAGATGTAAGACCTGAAAAAATCCGGTCTTACATCTGGCTTTTCCCCTTAAACCGGCTTGGAAGTGAGCACTTCCGCACCGGAGAGGAAAAAGCCGGATTGCTGGCACATGCCCAGCTGTCAGAGAGGCAGAGCGCATGCTCTGCATCTCTGACAGGTGAGCGAGTCCAGCAGCCGGCTTCCCTGCCTTCCCCTGGACTAGAGAAGCGGTGATCGGCCATTCTCTGGCCAGGGGAAGGCAGGGAGGGTCCCATGGTTGTGCCTTACCTCATCATCGCCGGCCCAATTCTGGGGCTGACAGGGCCGGCACTGATCGCGCATGCGCACGCCGCAAACTACAGTTCCCAGTAGCCCTGGGCACCTGCACCCAACCTGCACCCAGCCCACGTCACCGGGAATGGCATCGGGACAGCTGGGAGCAATCTCAGACCCGCTCCCAGTCCCATGCATTCCGATCCCACTCCAAACGGCTTGCATGGGGACCCATCAGTATTAGCAAGGCCTTGCTGGATTCCATTGTCTTCTAGTTCTACCATCTGAAGAAGGTTATTGCCCATTATTGCTCAGTACTGATCATGGATATTGAGGCAGAAGGCTGATTTTTTCTTCTTCTGGTAATTTATCAGTGTCAATCGTCTTTTGTTCTACAAATACCATGATAAAAAAGGACCTTAAAAATAATTTATGTTCTTCATAAAGTTGCTTTCCACTACAGCTAATCTAAAAACTCAACAAAAATACCTGGAGAAGAAACACCCCCTACTGGGATGTAAGATGCTAAATATGATGAATGCATCTTGTCAAAAAAGGATGCGTTTCCTTCACATATTAAACATAATTTTCTCCCATGGAGCCAAACCACTCTTTAACATAATCTAGCAGTTTATGTTTGGAGAGATCTTTGCCTTCCACTGTCTGAAGATTAATAGGGCAGGAGAGAAAGGATTTTTACCAGCTAGAAATTATGACAGTTGTAAATCACTGCTCATTTCTATACCTACCCTTGTCCTTGACAAGAGCCTCCAATTCCTCTTTGATGCTTTCATGCCAGCGTGTGATGTCAATGTGCAGAGAGTAATCGCAACATGCCTTACTGTCGGCACTCTCCCTCCACTGTTCATATGCAGTCAACAGATTTGCTCCTGATTCAGGGAACACGTGATCAACTGGGGAAACAGACCATTTGAAAATGGTTTTAATTGCATGCAATCTCTATTTCTATACTAGACAACCATTTCTAGTTTCTAAGAGCGGCAAGACAGCATAATGGTCAGGACTGATGAAAACGGTTGCCCCATGTCATCCTAAAAGTCAGTGACCTACTATTAATGCAAGGCGATGTTCTCATTTTGGAGGTGGAATTTGCACAGCATCTTCATGGTGCCACAAATGCACAAAGAATCACATAATATACAGAGGAAGTGTGCGGCTCCTGCGCATGTGGCACACTCTTCCTCTGCTATGGTGCTGTAAGTGCTGTTATGGGGCTTGAGCCCAAGAGCTCGTCAAACAGTTCATGCACAGATGCACAGTGGCAATCCCGCAACCACTGTGTCTCAAGGGGGCCTGCTGGTCCCCTTGATGGTGTTTGCATATTGTCTTAAAAACCCCCTCACCTTCAGATTCGAAGCTGGGAATCAGGCAGCAGGGGGAGCCTCTCCTCCATGCCTACCAAACTGCAGCAAGGGAATCCCCAACTGCTTACTGCAATTTGATAGGCAGAGGCATCCATAAGCACACGGATTTGTTGCGATTTTTTAAGACTGGAGGTTACTTTGCCACAATTTGACGGGCAGAGGCATCCATAAGCATGCAACCTGCAAGCTGCAGATTTAAGAGAAGGTTGTGCTACATATATTGAGGGCCACCTATTCATGACATATAAGTTGTTTTGAAAATTAAAATCTAGATTTATCAGAGAGTTATGATGACAAGGGTATCCACTGGGAAAGAAAGAGGCAGAAGCTCTGGGGGTTGGCTGTATACACTTGCCAATCATCAGGAAGCCTTTCTGCTGGTCCAGCTGTCCTCTCTTGAGCTCAGAAGGCAAAAATGGAGGCAAAAATAACTCTTGGGGTGGGAAGGGCAGGGAAATACACCTGCCTCTCTATCTGGAAGAATGGAGGGGGAAGGTATTACTTCCCTGGTGCTAATTTTGGGAAGACAAATTCCCTGATGATCTGAAAGATGTCTGAAAGTCAGCCATTTTCTGGCCATGGGAATACTCACTAGTAAAGAAAACAATGTAACTGCAGCAAGAGTTCTCACTGTAAATTGTATTCCAGGACTGCTTTTGCGCTTGGCTTCTAGTCCGCCAGACGGGACAAGTGTGTTAGTGACTAACGTGTACTAGCGTTCACACCTGGGAACACTCATACATATTAGACTAACACCCATGTGCCCGGAGACTTACCTGTGTCCGGGTGCATGTCCAATCGCCAACAGAGCACTGCCATCTTGGTTGTGGAGCTCAGCATGACTGTGCATGCACCGGCGCCACTGTCATAATGACGATGACACTTTGCACACGTGCTGTGCCATTTGGGGTCATCTGAGGTGCCAGCGTGCTTGTGTGGCACCTCAGATAACCTCTTGCACTGGAAATGGTGCGAATGATTGCACGCTGGATGGGACAGGCAAGCTTTAGGTTAAGGTTAGTATGTGTGTGGTGCACAATTTCATGCACCACCGCTAGGTGACAAAAGGTTAGCATCTGGGTAGGCAGGAGACATTTCTAGATTGTAAACGTCTCCTGCTAGTGCAGACGCACCTGCCCAGGTGTTAACCTATCGCTGACTATGGGGCCCAGTGAGAAAGCATCTCAGTTCCACACTAGGGAGAATGGCAGGGTCCAAATCACACCTCTTTTCAAGGCCACATGGATGAAGCCACAGAAAATGTACTGAGGGACACCAGATGTGCGCTTTAACTAAAATGCATGTTCAAATCTTAGCTACATTTAAGACAAGTTTGGCACATAGTGACATGCTTTTTGTCACTGCACTGACAAATGTTCTGTCATGAGCTAAGAGCACCTTAGGCACCCACTGAATTTAGTCAGTTTAGATGTGCTCAGCTCACTGAAACCACTACGAAAGTTTGATGACAGTTTCAATGATGTAGCTTTCAGCTACAAACATAGGAAGTTTTTAACACTTAACAATTACTTTTTTTAAAAAAATCTGCTTTCTAACAAAAGGATACACGCAGACCACACTGCCTGAAAGTACATACGAATCATAGTGGTTCCTCCTGCCAGAGCTGCTTTTGTGCCTTGATAGAAGTCATCAGCAGAGGTCATTCCCATCAAAGACATCTGTAATCTGGTGTGGACATCTATCCCGCCAGGC
Organism: Aspidoscelis tigris stejnegeri; assembly: GCA_023333525.1. NCBI lineage: Eukaryota > Metazoa > Chordata > Lepidosauria > Squamata > Teiidae > Aspidoscelis > Aspidoscelis tigris. The sequence continues at coordinate 78,437,267 of JALMGA010000002.1, read as the reverse complement.
ATAACTAGCTGGCCATAAGCATCAACTGTTTTGACACCTCCAGGAACAATCAGATTTTCCCCAATTTGCCTGAAAAAGTTGGCAAGAGCGAACATTTATGCATTTCACTTAAAGCGGAATACAATTTAATACAGTAAATTGAGTTCCAGTGGTAACTTGCAAAATGGAACCAGCATGGGAGTAGAGGAGCTGTATGGAGCCAACTGCTGCCTCTACCTTGATGTCACTGAACCATGTTTTGGTCTTCTGTAGATCAAAGCACAATGTGCAAAGCTTAAAGGCAAGCTACTAATAAGTGATGCTCCCTTGCTGCCTCACTGGTTACATTTTACATGTGGACACTGATGGGTTGCATCAAGATTGGTTGCATCCATATGCAGTAAAAAAAAAAGTGTCTCAAAAGTGACTTAAAGGTAATAACTCTCACACATCAGTGTTCCCATCTCATCTCTGAACCTCATTAAAGACCAGAAAAGGCACTTCAGAAATACATTAGGGGTGGATGGGATGAGAATGAGATGAGAACACTGAGGCGTTTCTGCACTGGAACTTATTCCAGATTATACCCCAGAACAAGGACCTGCCTTCCACATGCTAGTGGACTAAGTCAGGAACCGGGCAGGGATTGCCACAGTCTGTACCAGCATGCTGATGGCAGGTCCCTATTCTGGGATATAATCTGGAACAAGGCCCAGGGCTGAAAGGCCCTAATACTTACACACTACCACCTCAAAAGGTATCAAGCCACTTTTAAATGTGTATAGATACAGCCTGTATTAGCTGAACATAGCTCTTACATCAATGGGATAAATAATTTTCTTAGCATTTATTGAAAAAAAATATATATACGGTAAGCCAAATTTCTTTATTACTTCATTGTAACCTAACCTGACGCTAGGGCATAAGGTGGGACAGAAATGTAAAATACAGTTGTCCCTTGGTTAGGGACTAACCAGAATTAGGCTCTGTAGATCATTAAATCCTAAATCAATTTATACAGGATTAATTCCACTTGCATTAATAGGACTGATCCAGAGATACCAATATGCAAACAGTGCTACAATATGGGCAATATATTCATTATTTTCATACGATATTCATTATGTTTTACTTGTTCTGTTTCCAATTGTATTTGTTTGCAGCATATACATGGTTAGGAAACAATGACGTAAGACTTATCAGAAGTCTGCAATACATAAAACTGCTCTAAAACATTTTAAGTAACTTACTTAATCAAGCCATCTTCCACATAAATGTCTGCATAAAATGACTGATCATCATTAACAATCTTTCCTCCTTTGATGAGCAGGTGATCACTCTAATTTAAAAAGAAAAGGATTTCCAGTATGACTTGGTGGTTATACATTCTGCAGCATTGTACAGAAAACTATCTGATGGAGTTCCGGACATTTAAACTCAGCCCAAGATATTCAAAGCAGGCAAAGATATTTTAGTTCCAAAAGCAAAACAGTGGTATATAAGCAGCTACAGCAACAGTTCATTAATGTTTGATGCCTATCCAATTGTACCTGGGACAAATTGCACGAAATGAAATCTGAAGGATGTTTGCTGGCTCATTTCTCTTAATCTGCACTGGAAAATATAATGCCAGGGAAGCGGTTTTCAGTTAAGATTAATAAAATCCCACATTTTTAAGCTCTCAAAATGAGAATCCGCAGGTATCAGATGCAAAGGCTTTGTTGTTGCACCACAGTACCATATCCAAGGAATCAGCTCTATAATTTGCTGAAAGGTGACTCATTTCAGATTGACCTTTGCCAGCTGTTCCTGGGAATCCATAAGCTCCTCAAGAATGCTAAGGACTGTGGAATACATACCGAAGTTACTGCAGAACTTGTCATAAAAGGAATAGGCAGGAACATGGGGCGATTTTGCACTTCCCTTCCTGACCCCTGGGCGGGAAAGGAGTGTAATCATCCAACGTTGACTAGTGCTAGTCACTTACAGCCTAAGCCCCGCACAATCAGTTACTCATCTGTGACTGACCCCGGGGGCCGTCCTCTTCAGGGCCCTGCCATTTTGGTTGTGGCGCCCTCCACAACTGCGCGTGTGTCAGTTCCATCGCTATGACAACGCTGACATTCTGTGTATGTGCACTTTTGTCTATGATTGTCTCAGGTGCCACCATGCTTGCACGGTACCTCAGACAATCCTGGAGCACCAAAAGAGGCGCAGATGCTCACCTGTGGACGCTTCTGGCAAGTCCCTGGGTAAGATTAGTAAAGGTGTGGAGCACGATTTCATGCTCCTCACCTAGTGAATAATTAGGGACCTTTTGGGCAGGCAGGGGGCGCTTGGAGGCTGTAGTGTAGCAGAAGCCTTTCCCCAGAAGTTCCCCAATTATTAACTACTGGCCTAAGTGCAAAAAGGCCTATAGGTTTTGCAAGAAACCACTGCAAGTGCTGAGGTGGGGGTGGGGAGATGACTCCTTTGTCATTGTGGTTTGGCTGGGCTCAACCAGTGCACCTCCTTAGCTCTAATGCAGCCAGACTAGGCCCTATTTTGATTCATCTATACCTGCTTGGGTAAAGCAACCTCAGCCTGTATGTGTGCACGTAGCAGCAGTCCCTCGAGTCACTTGCAGTGCACTTTAATAAGCTGCATGAGGTGCAGGGTCACATCAAGGGCATGGGGGTCACACAATGACCTTAAGAAGCTTTTCCCATGCACCCAGGTGTCTAGTGACACACACACCCAACCGATCCTTTGGTGGGGAAGCAATGGAGGCTACTCACTCTGAGGGTCTGGAAATGTCTCTTTTGCTGCATAATAGAGATGCAGCCACAATGGGCCATTTACTCAGCCTGTTTTCATTTGCACCTACGCCCATCTTTATAATGACTACTCCAAATTTTTCTTTTCCCTCTGATTTGGTCCTGGATCAACAACCCCAATCTGCACCCTCCTCACTTTCTCCTAGAGGAGTTCCAGGGTCGGATTTAGTTCATTGCTTCTGGCCTGCGCAGTAGGAGCACGGCATTTCCCTCATGATGTGAAGTTAAAAGATGCTGGATAACCAGTATCTGTTTACTGCGCACTTACCTGTATTTCTTGTGCTCCTATTGCCAGCAACTGAGCTTCCTGCCTGACCAACAGGAAGCAAGTGTGCTGGAAATTCAAAGTTTCCGTTCCTCTAGTTTGGAGGTCCAGAAGCAACTCCGCCTCAAATGCAAAGCTTCTGATCCTCCAGTTTGGAGTACTGGAAGGAGCTTCATTTTAAGGCAAAGCAAAGGACATTTCTGGAGGTATCCTTACCCTGCGAGAAGGTAAGTTCAGGGTAGGTTGGGGATGGGGACAATATTCACAATACCAACACCAGCCTCCAACCCTGATCTTAAATTCCCTGGCAAACTATAGGTGTGCCTTATATACTAATATAGGGCACTAAATAGAAGTGCTTATTTGTTTACAAATAATTTATGACTTTGATTTAAGAGAAGCCCTGCTGCATCAGGCCACAGCCTATCTAATCTAACATTTTGTTTCACTTGGTGGCCCATCATTTGCTCCTGGGTAGTCTCAAGTGGAAGATGAAGGCAGAACACCTGGTCTTGATTCCCTGCAAATGGCCTTTAGAGGTATCCTGCCTGTCTCTCCAACAGTTCATAAGCATCCATTCTAGTATCCATTGATGTACTTGTCTATTATGAATTTGTCCAGCCCCTTCTTAAAGCCATCCAGGTTAATGTTTATGACAGCCCCTCTGATAATAAATTCCATTCACCAACAGCCCACTGTCAATCTGAACAAACATTTAAAAATGTACTATGGGCTTCTTTATGCTACATAGTACAGGGGTCTGCTTGGAGGTTTATATAATATGTGAGAGAACAAGGAAAACCAATATCAAAATAGTAGTTACATTAGAAATCACAACTGTTCAGGGAACCTGGGCCATCTGGAGGATAATCTCCTATTTAAGGTGAAGCTAGATCCTTAAGTGCTTAATTGCATTGGAAAAGCAAGATGGACACCTTCACAGGAATTCTTGTGAAAAGAAGGTAAATTGTAAAAACTAATCTGAATAACTCCACTGTATGAGATTGTAGAGTCGTGACAGTTACACTACAACATCAAACACTGGTTACTTCTTTATTCTTATTTTAAAAGGTAAGCCTAGAAAAAGTTTTTGAAACTGTCCTGCACATGTAGACAAACTGTTTGGTTACTGCAGTCAAAGCAGAAAGCACGCCTTAGATTTAAATGCATGTAGCCTATTTCATCAAGATGTATCAACAGACAAACATGTTTAATGACCTGGTGAGTCCCTTTGTTCCCTTTGGAGGCCTCTTGGGTGAACCGCTGTATAACTATTCTCAATCTGGATAGCAACCCATCTCCCTAACAACCAGAGAATGGTCAGATGAAGTAAGCCAATTGAAAAAAAAAACAAAAACGCTGGCTTCCTTTCAGCCTATGTTTCAATGGCTGCTTTGCTTTGCCAAAATGAAGGATATATTCCCATGGGTTAGACACTCTATCAGGATATATGAGTGTGGGGAAAGGTTAGCTATTCTTCCCAGAATGCACTTCTTAAAAAACAAATACACAAACAAACAAAACCTGGTACACTCACCACATCACTCTTGGCAATTAGGAGGGAAAGTAGGAGAACACAGAACTAAAACTGCGATTAGACAAAGCAAAAAAGCATCTTGAGGCTTGGGAGCACGAGGGCCACAAACCATCTCTCTGAGGCACCTCTGAGACACCCTTTTGTTAGGTCAGAACACAGCCTAAGAGAAGGAATATGTGGGGAGATGCGTTCAAAGCATCTAACGCAGTGGTTCTCAACCTTCCTAATGCTGCGACCCCTTAATGGAGTTCCTCATGTTGAGGAGACCCCCAACCATGGGGGCGGAGCAGCTGGAAGGTGGGAGGGAAGGGAGGTGGGAGACTTGAAAGGGTAGTTCGACCCCCAATGGGGTCTCGACCCCCAGGTTGAGAACCACTGATCTAACATGACTTTTCAGAACTTGCAAGGGATGGAAGAACTACCTAGTTTTTTTTTATCAAAACACATAAGATATTTTTACGCCATTTTTATTTTAAAACTGCAAAGCAATTAACAAGAGGGATAAAAGCAAGCGAGCATCAACACATTTTGTAAATCCAACTAACCCCCCCCCCTCAAATCTATATAAAACATGATTAAAACAGTGGATTGGAGAACAGCCACCATTCATTCACACCAAGGAAGCCTGCCAATCTGTGGTCCTGACCAATGCAGTAGAAGCTTCTGAACAAATCCTAAAGAGACATGCTATGATGCTCATTTCAAAAGTTCCTCTAAATGAGCAGAAGTAAGGGCAGCATGCAAGGGAGTTGCACCAACTTAGTATATTTTTCTTCTTTCTGCCAAATTTTTTATGCAAGCTGCACTTTCAGTTTCAAAACCATGCCTTTTGTTTGAAGTAGGACATTGCTTTAAGAATTATTTGTATTCCTATCTATTTTTTTTTATTTTATAGTTTGGTGCGACTGCTTTTCAGCTGAAAATGTTTAATGCTGACATTTAGTTCAAAAGCATACTGTGTGTCTCCATGTGCACTTTTAAACTCTGAAAATGAAAGTATAACGATTTAGATCAAAATTCTGAAAAAGCAAGTATGATAAACAGAAACTATGCGTAGACAAGACACTTCTATCTAGACACTAGATAGCGTGGGCCATATGCTACTGATGATAACAACTTTTACTTTAGGAGCTACTTAATAACCTGTTCATGGTTAAACCTCATTAATCATATATAATGATCAAACAGAAGGTGTATACTCATATTTGCTATAACAAAAAAAATGGCAAAGAAAGGTCATCCATTGAAAAGAACTACTTTCTCCCTCAAATTTTTATGGAATTACAACCAGAGTCCATTTCTAATTTACAGTACAATGCTTTCCATGTCTAATTAGCACTAACTTCCATTTAGTTCAGTAAGACTTCTAGCAATATAGAACTGCACAGCACATATGTATGTATTTTCATGTGACACAAAACTGAGAGCAAAGGCACACATATATGTAGATAAATGTGGATGTAGACAAAAAAGGGTAAAAGAAGTCTGGGCTAAGGGAATTTGACATAAAAACCTTCTTTCAATCAGCAAAGCTTAGACTGAGGTAATATAAATATATATTTGCATACATTTTCACATTTACAAGCATATTAACAGGCAAATAGAGGCTGGCTGGTTTGGTCAGGAAGAGACTCCTTCTGAGGATAAAGGTTGCTTAAGCACTTCTCAGTTCAGCAGCTATGGTCAGTTGCGTGTCATTCATTTTCCAAAGGGAAGAGTTTCCAGTATCCCATAAGCCAAAATATTTTTTCTGCCTTCCTATTTCCATTCTCATTTCCAAATCAGATTGTGTCGCTTCAGAATGGACCCTATGGCCTACATTTATTGAACAAGAAACGCACACTTTTTAGCGGTTATCTGTTCAATGTTTATCTTTATAGCTAGTGCTGCCTTTTATGTGACCGAGTGACGCCACTTGTCCTAAATTAAGCTCCCTTTCCTTAAAAACAAACATTTGCTAATCCAGATTCTAGCAGAAGCCACGGATGGGTCCCCGGAAGGCCAAAACGAGGCGCTCAAAAGGCATTGCTTTTCAAGCTGCTCGGCGCTTCCCTCCAAATGATCAAAAGGGAATTAAAGGGTAATAGTTTTAAAGGGAAGAGAGGGGATCATAAGCTTAGCCGTAAAAGCAGCCGTGTCCCATTTAAGTTCGAAATCCGTAAACTAGCTATCGGGTTAAGAGGGACAAGAGCGCGCCGGCCACTCAGGAGACGAACAAAAGGAGTGGTATAGATGACCTCGCGGGTCGCTCTGCCGCATCCTCTTGGGAAGCCGGTCGTGGGAAGGCGTCCTTCGAGGTCGTCGGCGACGCGCGAAAACCCACAGGAGTTCTCGGATCAACACCGGACCCGCTTTATTTTGCCGGCAACGGGGAAGAATAGAGCAGCCCGCCTCCTAAGGGGATCGCCGGCGGCGTGGCTGCTCCATCGCCTCGCATTGGAAATGGATGGAGAATAGAGGCGATCTGGGGAGGGCGAAGGGTCGCCAGGACCAGGCGCAGAGATTTGGGGAGGGAGACGGTCTGCCCTTGGCCGCCCCAGCCTCCACACTCAACCAATTCTGCTCCCTTCACACCCACCCGCGATCCCTCCCACCCACCCACCGGGCTCCTCGGCGCGCGCCTCTTTCCCCTCCGCCCTACGCGGTCGCGGCGGCCCAGCCGAGGCGGCAGGTTCCCCTCGGGCGACGCAGCGGGGATGGCCCGCCCGCCGCCCCCGCCGCGCCGCGCATGGCCTGCCTGCCTGCCTGCCTGCCTGCCCGCCGCCTCTCGGCCGGGGCGCCGACCTTGCGCGCCGTCTCACCGTGATCCGCGGGACGCTCTTCTTGCCCTGGTACGACATCTTCCTCCCTGCAGGCCGCCCGGTCCGCCGGGTGGGTGGGTGGGTCGCGAAGGGGCCGCGTGGAAACGGGGGTGGCGGCGAGGGGCGGCGGCGGCGAGCCTTTCTGGGTCAGAGGAGGGCCGGGCCCGGGGATGAGGGTGCCTGCGTGACCGGCCCCGGCTGCCTGGCTGGCTGGCTGAGCGGGCAGGGCTCTCCGCGCCTTGTTGTGCCGCCGCCGCCGCCGCCGCGTGTGCGCGCGCGCCTCCCCGGCTCGGCTGGCGGATTGTTCTGGCAAGGCGGGCGGGCGGGCGGAGGGAGGAGGGAGGGAGGGAGGCTGGAGAGACAAGGCTGAGAGGAGCTCGGTGGCTCCCCCTGCCCTGGCCGCCCCGGCGCAGCCGCCACGCCGAGCAGCTGCCTGATTAGCATTCCGTCTTCGTGCCACCCCGCCAGCCGCAGACGGGGCGCCCAGACGGGCCGCACGCAGAGCACACAGCGCCGCCGCCGCCGGGGCTCCCTCGCTTCGCCGGACTGGCGGGCCGCGACCACGACCACGACGACCGCCGCTTCCCTGCCGCCCAACAGCAGCCTCGGCTGCCGACAAAGGAGGCGTGTGGGCGCCGGGCTGCGCGGGTGGAAGCCGCCTTAGGCGCACAGGCTCCTCGGAGAACGGAAGGAGAGCCCCTCCGGGTTGGACCGCGGCCCGTCTAGTCCAGCGCCTCGTCCCACACGGCGGCCCACCGAGGGCTTCTGGGCATCCCAAGCGGAAGGCAAAGGCAAAATGCTGCCCTCGGGAGGCGTCTTTTCCGCCGGGACCCCCGAGGCCCGTCTGTCCCCTTCCCTCACCCTGAAATGGGGCTTCCTTGGCGCTGGCTGCCGGGCGAGGCGCGGACTCTTGGGCGACTTTGGCCGGCGTCGAAAGCTAAGCAGAGTCAGGCTAGGTTGTGACCGAGATGGGAGACTGCTCGAGGGTGCCCGAGGGCAAACCCCTGCTCTGTTGGCAAAACACATTCGCCCCCTTTGCCTTCCCTTCCCGAATTTCGCTTAGGATGCCTTGCACTTCTTTAGGCTTCCTTGGGAAACTATTTTAGGGGCATGAACACAGCGGTCGTTTTTATGCTGGTCTGGATAGAGACACGTGTACTCCAAGTCCCATTCTCGCTGGGGAATGAGACTTCTGTTTCCACAACAGGACAAAGGGCTGCACCTCTTACAGACACACTGGTTCAATGGAGTGAGTGGCAGTTCTTTGAGGCAAACCAACCCATCTTTTCATAGCATCCTTCCTCTCATCGTTACAGAGGTCTGGGAAATATACCCCCTAAGCAAGATGCCTGTAATTGCTTTAATTGAGTTTCTCCCTATTAGAGTGTAGCCAGTCCTTTACCTTCCCTATTTAGATAATCTTGTTTAGAAACAAGGGAATCTAATTGTCACTGGTAGGACTCAGATTCTTAAGAGGTTAATATTTATAACTTACATCGACAACCATTTGGTGTGAGTTTCTGTCCCTTTTGGTATCTTAGTTTTGAACCTTGTAAGCCTGTGGGTCGGGGTTTCATTATTTTTATGCTTTTGCATGTGGCCCTGGAGATTTTCCAGAAAGCAGAGATTTTAGAGCAACTAATTTGCCGAAGTAAAGAAGGGACAAAGAATTCATTAGTTAACTAAACATTTTATCAGAAGTAAGGTTCATTTTAGTTCCTTCGTTCTTTACTAGAGTGCTTGATGCAGAAATTCAGGAATCACATAGTCTGTATTAACCTCAGGCACTGTCATTGTTTCCATTATGTTCATTTTACCTTTGGTTTTTATTGCTGAACCCTTGGGTATAGGAAGGGATGAAAATGCAAACAAAACTAACCAGAGGAGGCTACCTGGCTACACTGGTTTCTCCTTTGCTGAGACAGCGCTGTGCCTTAAAATAATAAGGATATTTTAAAATAATAAAGCTAGGACCATAACGTACATTGCCTGAGACTGTAAAGTTATATTGTCAGAACTAAGAAGCAAAAGGGGGAAGGGGACACCCACTACCACTTTGTACTCATGGAGAGACCCCAGTTTCAGGCAAAAGCATAGGCTATGAATAAATATACTTGTCACTGATTGCCTTACAGAATAATCCAGGGCTCACCTCTATTCAGGATTAAGTCCCATTGCAAACAAGTACTTATGTCTGGAATTGCACCATTAGTTTTTAATAATGGCCTCCTTAAACAGGCAACATTTAGGTGTATAAAGTACCTCCCCGCTTTCATAAGAAAAAACACTACTTTAAATGCTGTGAAAAGAGGGAGAGTACTTTATTCTTCTCTGATGCACAGCAGGCAGAGAACTTTATTAATTTCCATTTCTAAAGTGTCAGTGCCTTTGCACTTCCAGACAATTCCTCTCCAGGTTCAGGTGGTGGTGTGTGACTATATCCCTACTGCCTTGAGAAGATCTGCTCTTTTCCCTAAAGACCTCAGGTCCAGGGCTGACATCTCTAGGAAGAGAACAGGAAAACTCTTTCCTGAATCCTTAGAAAGCAGCAGCCAATTCGTGGTGACTACATGCTGTACTGAGGGGATAAGGGATCTTTGAAGAAGAACTTTTCTCACCCATTTAAGGGGACTCAAAGTGGCTGACAAAGCTTCCTATTCTTCCCACCACAACTGACACTCTGTGAGGTGGGTGGGGCTGTAAGAGCTCAGAAGAGAGCTGTGGTTTCATGGGGGAGTGTAGAATCAAACCCGCTATTCCCAGAAAAGAGTCCGGCTCCCTAACCACTAGGCCAAACTGGCTTACCTGCTTTTCTCACCCATTTAAGGGGACTCAAAGCAGCTGACAAAGTTTTCTATTCTTTTCCTCACAGCACAACATCCCGTGAGGTGGGTGGGGATGTGAGAGCTCAGAAGAGAGCTGTGACTAGCTCAAGGTCACCCAGCTGGTTTCAAGGGGGAGTGTAGAATCAAACCCGCGATTCCCAGAAATGAGTCCGGCTCCCTAACCACTAGGCCAAACTGGCTTACCTGCTTTTCTCACCCATTTAAGGGGACTCAAAGTAGCTGACAAAGTTTTCTATTCTTTTCCTCACAGCACAACATCCCGTGAGGTGGGTGGGGATGTGAGAGCTCAGAAGAAAGCTGTGACTTGCCCAAGGTCACCCAATTGGCTTTCATGGGAGAGTTCGGCTCCCTAACCACTACGTCAAACCGGCTCCCCTTTAAGGCCCTTTGTCTACTTTCCTTTTATTATTGAATCCAGTTCTGGGTCTATTTTCTTGCTGTGTTCAGCAGAATTCACCCGTCTTTGGTCCGGTCTTGAGGCTTTTACAGTCCAGACCCGGGATTCTTCCCGTTTACGCGGAAGTAAGTCAATAGTATTGGTTGAAAGCAGTTAGGCTGCCTCTGCTGAGCGAGTGAAACCGCGTGTGGATGCCTAGCAAACATCCAAAGTGGCGCTGACCGTCTCGGGGCGCTCTCTCCGTCCCCCCCCCCTTCGGCTCCAACTCTCCAGGGAGGTCTGCAAAGCTTCATTCGACGTGCGCGTTAGAGAGGCCCTTCCAAGCCATTTCAAGTGGGCGGCAGGAGATGGGGAAAAGCAATCGCCACCTGGCTCCCGGCCACCCCCACCCCCGCCTTTTGTGACTCCAGGGACAGCCGTCAAGGGCGCACGGGAGCATCGCCCCATTCGGGGAGCCGCAGCTGGCTGCGATTTGTTAGTGCAGATCTCTCGGCTTTGCCTCCTTCAGGGGCGAGGGCACCACAAGCCCGCCGAGCTTCGCCGCGTCGGTGAACGGGGAGCTAAAAGAGGAAACGCGCTGAAGTTGCTTGCCTGGCCGTCGGAAGACCTCTCCGCCCCTCTCCCTGCCTCCAGACCGGCCTGCCAAGCTAGATGCCAGATCCTTTCGCATCCGATCCATTCCGTTAAGTTAGCGGCGGGCGGAAATTTAAGGCGCAACTCTTTTCAAGTTCTCCCATGGCCGCCCCGACGCCCTCCTCTCCCCATTACCTGATGGCAGCCGTTGGGCAATCCCTCCGCTGCTCCAGGGAAAGGCGGGCAGCTCTGCGGCCCGGCGGGCGTGTGGACGGGCGTGTTTCGGCTCCCACTGCTGGATTCGCTTTGCCCGTCGGAGCCGCCGGAGAGCCGGGTCGGAGCCCCTCGGCCGAACTTCTGGTTCCCCCGCTTGCCGCCGCCGCCGCCGCCCAGAGACTCGAAGTCCAGCGTTTTGTTTTCAAACGCGTCCTCCACGTTGCAGAACATGCCCCCGTATTTCTGCCGGGGTTTGGGGCTGCCGGTGCCCAGGGCGGCGAAGTAAGCGGGCAGGTCCCCCTCTTTCTTTTCCGGGTGCTGCCCTCGCTGCTCCGCCATGGCTTGTCGGGCGGGAAGCCTCCCGCGTGGGGCCGGCAGGGACCGGAGAGCGCGGTGAAGCGTTGCCCTCGGGGAGGGCTGGAGAACTACCACCGGGTGGGGAAGGAAATGTCACGGAAAGGCAACGACTCGGTCTGGCTCCCCTCGCCGTCTGCGGGGAAACTCCCAGCTAGTCCCGTGACGCGTCAGGCAGGTAATGCCATTGGCCTCTAGCGTGAGCCCGGCTGGCGGGGAGCTGTCCAAGGCCTGTGGTGCTGAAGCAACCGCGACGGAGTTCATTATGAGGACATCTGAGCGAGAGCCCACCTAGGGGAGAATTGCCACTGCTGTCACTTCACCCAGCTATGTCACTTCAGCGAGGGGTGGGTGAATTTCACTCGTTTGCCTGGAGACGGCCACCAAGTTAGTCCCAAAGAAAGACACACGCAAAACAGAATCAATCATTGTTCTCTTGCCGACAGAAGTAAGTTAAAAAAAACCCCTATGACTTGTATGGTTTTCTCTAATCAAATTTCGTAGAGCTTACCTAAAGATGTTTTCAAACAAAACCAAAACGAGTGCTTGATAGATTAGTTTTAAAAGCACATAAAAAGTTCATTAGCATAAACTTAACTCTGAACACTTTTAGGGCCTTTCCGGACTTATGGTCTTTTTGCATGTTCCTGAGTGATAAAAGTAGGTGCGTCCACACCTACACTAGTGGCAGAGCTAGTAGAGTCCTGCACACTGCATGTACATCTCTTCTGCGTGGAAAAGGTGCAGGCAGAGCATGTGACTGGTGGCGCAGACTAATTGAGCACTGTGCTGCCCATTCACTTCATGGGTATGCTGGTGCCATTGGCAGGGCTTCACAATCACTGCTGCGATGAAGAACAGTTGGCTTTTCTACACTGCTTTTCTCGCCCACTTAAGGGGACTCAAATTAGCTGACAAAGCTTTCTATTCTTCTGCTCATAACAGAACACTCTGTGAGGTAGGTGGGGCTGTGAGAGCTCAAAAGAGGGCTGTGACTAGCCCAAGCTGGCTTAATGGAGGAGTGCAGAATCAAACCCGGTATTCCTACATAAGAGTCTGGCTCCCTAACCACTAGACCAAATTGGCTCACCAGTTTGTCAGTGATTCACATTTAGCTGGTACTTAGTTAAACACTAGCTAAGTTTCAGATGCTTTGGATGTCTGTAAGTGTGGACACCCAGATCATTCCAGAACTTCTCCACCCTAGGATGGGAGGTGAAGTGCAAATTTGCCTTTGTTTGATTTTTTATCCTGCCCTATACCCAAAGGTCTCAGGGTGGGTTACAACCTTAAAAACCAGTGAGCATACAAGATGACCATCAAAACCTTACTGCTGTAATGACATTAAACAGCTGGGAGGCTTATATGTCAGAATTTATGTTCTATGACCTAATCAGACAAAGAAGTTTGTTTTTGAGGGGAATAAAACTTATGGTTTGGGCATTGGGGGAAGCCTGGCATTGAGAAGAAAAATAAGTTTGATTTGCTGTTTAAACAACATTAAAGTTTAGTAATGTTTTGCTGTTCCAGGCAGGGGAAGGAGAAGGGCATGGTTATGTGTTGGTTTGTTGTATTCTTATAACTGATGAAAATTTGAGAAAATTTGAGATATCTTATGTGATATTATTGTTTTGTTGTTGATGTATATTATTTAATAAAAAAATTTAAAAAGAAAAAATTTACTGTTGTAATGTTACATGAAGGGGTCCAGAGGCCTCCTTTCCAGATGCTGGTGCTATATAAGGAAGGTCATGAGCCTCTGTCAGCATCAGAAAGGGCATGGACTGGAATACATGATCCCATGGTCACCTCATTCCGCATATGGGGAGACCTTCTAAAAGAGGTCTACCAGCAGATTAGTGGCCTTTAAACTGCATCCCATTTTGGCAGTGCACCAAAGCACACTGTTGAAATTAGTCCCTGGGGCCTCCGAGGTCAGGAACAAAGCTTTTTTTATTCCAGGCCAGTTGGACTGCTCCTGCAATTCCAACTTTAAAACTTAACAGAGTTTACATTTTGGTATCCCTCCTTTGGATTTGCTTTAGTTTGTCAATGCCTTTTTAAAATTGGGGTGCCCAGAACTAGACACAGTATTCTAGATGTGTTGTATTTTCTTGTGTGATTATTTTGTTGAGACACATACAAAATAAATTACAACAAACACAACAATTGGTGGAACATAATAATATATATAAGAGTATCTAGTGCATAAGCAGAGAATAAGGACACACTTTATTGGGCTCACAGCCTCTCAACAGTCAGCATACAGAAGTGCATTGACTCCCTTGCCAGAGGAAGTCCCACAACCCTCAAGGCTCATACAGCCTCTTTTTGAAGCCTTCTGGAGTAGTAGTAGACACTGCATCTTGCTGAAGACAGTTCAAAAGCCCAACAACACATAGGCCATGTCTTCACGGCAACCCTATCTCGGATTCAAAATGTTTTCAATCCTCGGAGTCCACACAGCAGTTTGGCTTAACACCCTTTCCCCGTGCTAAACCACCCCAAAGCATGGTGAATCTCAATCCTGATTTCAACAGGTCTCACTCCGGATCGTGTGCTTGAAACGTTTTGCATTTTTTACTGTGTGGACAGTACCGTTTTAAGGGATGAAAATCCATGTTTAGGGTTTCCCTCTCCCAATAGCTTGCTTCCAAAGACAGTGATTTCAGTGTAAAAATCCACTTAACAGTGATTGCTACACTGTAGCAATGGAACCACTTCACACCTTGATGGTTGGAATAAAACTGTTGCAATTTTGCACAGTTCTAAAAGTTCTGATCTTTAGAAAGTGAAAGGGAGGAAAGCAGCTGGGGTTCTGTGTGAATGTTTAAAGCGAAGGGGCTTTACTTGCCGCTGCTGCTGTGTGCCCTGAGCAATGGGGAGAGGAGGGGAAAGAATTGCTGGCTGCCTGCTGCCATTTTTCCTCCATCCAGGCAAGTGGCAGCCACCCAGCCACCCAGTTAGGCTCCGTGAAGGGGTCCCTTATGGGCGGCGCGTCCATGCCAGGAGGAAGAGGGCAGGGCAGCCCCGAAAAGCGGCTTTTAAAAAGTAGCCACTTGAATCCCACCTTGAGTCACGTACTCCACGTAGGATCCTCAGAATCTGGGTCCAATGCGATTAAGTTAAAAGTAATGGGAACAGGCAAATTTGTGTTTGCATCCAATTCTATTATTTCGATTTAAGGAAACTGGATTAAGCTTTTAATGGGGATGTGCCCATAGTGTAAAGAAATGCTTCCTTTTGCATGTCCTGACTTTCTGAGATTTAATTGCACCAAGCCCCCCCTAGTTCTGCTCTTTTGGGGAAAGGAGAGAAACTTCTGTTCCATTTTGTCCAAGCTGTGATTGATTTTATACACCTCTTTACACCCCTTTTCACTCCCCTCCTTTCTAAACTAAAGAGCCACAACCATTCCAACTTTTCCCTCTAGATGCTTTAACGTTTTAGTTGCCCTCCCTTGAGCTTCTTCTAATTACACCACATTTTGAGATGTAGAGTCCATCCACACAATTGAAAATGATCACTCTTTGTGTGTCGTTGTGGCCCAGAGGGCAAATGTTCCCTCCTGCATTAGGCCTACAGGCCATCCCCAAGGTAAAGAATCTGCCTTGAAAGACTTGAGGGCACATTGCACCTTCAGTCACCTCCTTTTCTGCTGTGTTGAATGATGGTGGAAGAGGAAGCAAATTATTAGGGGTGGTTTCTGTAGGGCCATTTCCAATCCAATCTTAAACACTGACCAGCAAATCTGTGGATTCCTGCTGCTGAGACAGCTCATTTGCTGGTCATCTGAAGGATGCTGTATTGGCAAAAAGTATGCTGTATTCTAGATATGATCATCAGACCAGTCCACACACACTGGGTCAGTACTTTACTGAGCTGCCTACCACTACTCCAAGAACTTTTTTGTGGTCAGTAACAACCAACTTAGATCCCATTAAGCTATAGGTATTATATTTTTTTGCTCCAATGTGAATAACTTTATAGCTATTTATAGCAGTTTTTGAGCTTTTATGCCATGTTCCAGGTTTCTTCTGAGAACCTAAGTCAAAAGCGACTCTTCCAAGAGCAAAATCCTCTGAAGATGGATATCATATTTATATCATGATATAACATGGCATAACAGCCCCAAAACTGCTACAAATGAGATTGATTCTGGTCGTGAAAGCCTACATACAACCACTTTATAGCTGTTCATACTCAACAGGTTCTGCTGTTTTGACAGTCCCCCAGTAAACAGGGGTTCTTTTCAAGCTCTGCAGTCTCTCTTTTTACTGCTCTGAACAATTTGGTGTTATCAGCAATTGTGACCATTGAATTGCTCACTCAGAACTTAACATTACAAAGTTTCCATTATAAGAAATGTCAGTTAATCACACTCTCTAGACCCTCTAATGGTGCAGTGGTTCACTAGACTAGAACGCAGAGGCCTTTTCGCTCTACAGCTGAACGGCTGTAGTGAACTAAGGCTAGAACACATGGGGACAGATTCTCCATTCACACCTAGGCAGGTAAGGAATGTATTCCTACCTGACTATGTGCGAAAGGGGAACCTGTCCCCACATGTCCTAGCCTGAAAAGGCTGGCACGGGGGAGGGACGCCCATCCCAAGCCTCCTGCTATTTGGTTGAATTCAATCCAGGGACAGGCAGGACTGTCCTGTCCCTTTCCTGGTCCCTGCAGGTTCTAGGGGACTGGATCGGGACCCCCCCCCCAGGCTCCCCCTAGACATGGGCCTATCTGGGGACACACATGCACACAAGACACTTACCTCATCACTGCTGGGTTCCAAAGTGGCCGGCCTGGCTAGTGGCATTGTGCGTAGACCCATGCCTGGGGTAGTGGTGGATGCCCAGGGGTAGTTCCTGTGGGCTGTAGGGGATCCAGGCCCCTAGAATCTGCAGGAATCCCAGGAAGGAATGTGACTGACCTGCCCAATGCACTCCCTTCCGTACAGCTGCGGGCCGGGGACACCCTGGGCTGGGTGTAGAGCACGATTTCATGCTGTATACCCGGAATGCAAGTGGGCACCCTGGGATGGGCTGGGGCAGTTCTGAATGGAACCACCAGCTCAATGGAGCACATGTTCCATCCCAGGGCACCTACATGCATTCCTCAGGACCTTATGTGAAAAGGCCTCAGAAGTCCCTTGGTTCAAATCCCCACTCTGCCTTGGAAACATATTGAGTCTTCCTAGCTATGGGTAATATAGATTCATTGCCTTGTAAATGCCTTGGACATTAGGTCAAAGTTTAGCAAAAGCTAAGGGAGTACACCCTGATAAAACATTCACAGTGGAGTCCCTAAAGTGTTGGACTGGATTGACCACACACTTTGTATCACCCTTGCAGCACAGTTTTCATGCCATCACACCCTATGTTCTTTCTATTGTCTTTCAAGACAGGAGCATGTCAATATAGCCTCTGCTTTCTTTCAGTTGCTTATCTGGTGGACCTATCCTCTTATCCCATGAATGTTAATTTTATGAAGGAGTTCTTATCACACACCTTTTCAAAAGTTCAAGGGTTTATACCCACAACAAGGAATTGCTGTACCTGCTGAGCTAGCTTCAGAGATGAGACATGCAGTGTGTTCATGCTACATGCCTCACCCTCCTAGGAATGTCTCACAATAAGGCTATGAGGAGCATGCCACTGACATGTTGCTTGTGCAGCCACTTTCCATCTTGAGAGCAACACTGCATTCCTGGGGGTGCTGTGGGCATGAAAACCACATGCACTTTGGGTCTTCACTGGGTACCCTCCTCTATCTGACTGAATGCAGCCTAAGTAGACAATATCTGCTGAAAAACCTTCATCCAGCCTTTATTGGTACTCTCAAGAAGACAGAACTTCATCTCCCAGAAACCCTATTAACCTTAAACAAGATGATTGATTCAAAATGTTCAGTGATTTTATCTTTAGTAATGGTTTCCACAGCCTAAGAATGTGCACAAATGTTTTTTTGACATTCTATTTGAATCGAATCAAATACCCAAAAATCTGATTCAAATCTTTTAAACTCAAATTTAACACGATTCAATTCGTATTTACCAAATTTGAACATATTTGTTCACATTTTTATTCGAATCTGCACATATGAATGCTGACAACATTCAAATGTGCATGTCTGCATCTTCACCACATCTGTACACATCTGTATGCATCTGTACACATCCATATGCATCCATACACATCCCATAGTTATCCCATATGCAACCCGTTTTCGTTCCGTATGGATCTGTACAAATGCATACAGAGGCATGAAAGATGTGGATCCTCAAGTACACATCATGTACAAACCCATACACATACAAATGTCCAGATAATTTGAACGAATAGATCCGAAGTTCAAAATTCAATTTGAATGTTTACGTTTGAATTTTGGGACATTCTATTCAAGTTTGAATGTTGAAATTCAGCACAATCGATCGGATTTTGAATTCCTATGATTATTCATGCACATCCCTACCACGGCCTTCACTGGGATAGATATTATCCCAACAGACTTGTAATTCCCTTGAGATCATTTTAAAAAAATTAGACTTGTATTCCTGTCCTAATCTATAGTAGCCAAACTGAGTGAAAAACTGCATATTTTACATGAAACCCTCAACCTCATCTTTGAATTCTTAAATAATTTTTGAATCATAGAGTTGGAAGGGACCTCTAGAGCCATTGAGTCCAAACCCCCCTGGCTCAATGGAGGATTTCCTAAACCATCCCAGACAGATGTAGGTCCAGCTGTTGCTTGAAGACTTCCAGCAAAGGAGAACTCATTACCTCCTGTGGCAACCTATTCCATTGACTGATCACCCACATGGTCAGGAAGTTTTTCTTAATATCTAATCTGTATTGACTCCCTTGAAGTTTCATACTATTGTTTCTAGTCCTCCCATCTTGTGTAAGTGAGAATAGGGATGATCCCTCTGGACTGCGACAGGCCAGATACTTGAAGACTGTGATCATCTCTCCTCTCAGTCTTCTCTTCTGTAGGCTAAACATTCCTTGACCCTTCAACTGTTCCTTGTAGGACATGGTTTCTAGACCACTAATCATTTTGGTATCCCTCCTTTGGATTTGCTTTAGTTTGTCAATGCCTTTTTAAAATTGGGGTGCCCAGAACTAGACACAGTATTCTAGATGAGGTCTGACCAAGGTAAAGAGGAATAATTACTTCTCATGATGTAGACACTATACTCCTCTTGATGCATCCTAGGATGGTGTTTGCTTTTTGTTGCAGCTGCACCACACTGTTGACTCATGTTCATCCTGTGATCAACCAGTACACCCAGATCCTTTTCACTTGTGCTACTACTCAGCTGGATTCCTCCCATTCTGTATTCATTTTTATCATTTTTCTTACCGAGATGTACGACTTTGCATTTGTCCCTATTAAATATCATCCTGCTAGTTTCAGCCCACTCCTTCTCCTCCCTAGTGTTAGCAAGCCCTCCTAGCTGTGTCATCTGCAAATATGATCAGGCATCCCTTCGACTCCCTCATCCAGATCATTTATAAAAATGGACCCAGGACAGACTCCTGTGGCACTCCACTTGAGATATTCCTCCAATTGGATGTGAAGCCATTTATTACCACCCTTTGTGGAGTTACTAAACTAGTTACAAATCCACCTAACAGTTGTCCAGTCAATCCCATATTTGATCAATTTTTCAGTACGTATTTTTCAGTAGTATGAGATACTTTGTCAAATTTTTGCTGAAGACAAAATACACTATGTCCACATTTTCCTGATCAACCCATCCAGTGATTTTGTCATAAAAGGATATTAGATTAGTCTGACACAACCTGTTTGTTACAAATCCATGTTGGCTCTCGTTGCTGCCTCCCAGGGTCTCAGTTGCCCTTACTTCCTCAACCATTTCTTCCCTGTTGGTGAGAATTAGATCCAAGGTAGTAGATTCCCTTGTATTTTCCTCATTCTTTTGGCAGATGAAGTCATCCACAAGAGAGTATAAGAATTTAATGGACCTGTGACTTTTGCCTGACAGAGATTTCCAACAAATATCTAGATAGTTAAAATCCCCCATAATCACTATGCCATGATTTCCTAAGAGCTTGGCCATCTGTTGTAGAAAGGGTTCATCTATATCTCCTGTTTGTCCATAATAGTATCCTTTGTATTGCTCTCTCCCTGTATTTTTACCCAAAACATTTTTTACAAGGCTTCTATTTCCTGAAAGATGAATTTCTGTGGAGGCATATGCTTTCCTTACATACAATGCAACACCTCCACCCCTTCTGTTAAGCCTATTTCTTTTAAATAAGTTGTAGCCATCCAGTCATGTGTATCATCCCACCATGTTTCAGTGATGACAATGATATCATATTTCTTTTCCTGAGTTAGTATTTCAAGTTCTCCTTGCTTGTTTCCCATGCTCTATGCATTGGTATAGAAGCATTTTTAGTTTATGGCAGATATCTCTTACAGACTAGACTCCTCTAGTTTTTTCCCTAGCTTTCCCCCTTACATTTGATAGCAAGATTCTCATCTGTATTCATTAGCTCTGTTTTTGTCTGGACTTTTACATCCCTCCCCCTTTTGCTCTAGTTTAAAGCTCTCTTGATGAGTGCAGCAAAGCTCCTCCCAAATATGTGCTTCCCTGTTTTAGTAAGATGCTGCTCATTTCTTGCAAGGAGTCCATCATGCAAGTACTTCATTCCATGAGCTAGGAATCCAAATCCTTCCTGATTGTACCATCAACATAGCCTCTACAATCCTGTTCCATCTTCTTATTCTGTGACCATTCACTGGGAGGATAGATAAGAAGACAACCTGCACTCTCAGTTCCTTCACTTTCTTGTCTAGGTGTCCAAAGTCCCTTCAGATAGCAGCAAAGTTCTTTTGTCCCTACATGCACTAGTAGGAATGGGTAGCAATCTGTAGGTCTGAAGAATCTTGACAGCCTGTCAGTCACATCTTTTATTCACGCACCAGGAAGAGAGCAGGCTCTTGGAATACCATACAGACCTCATGATTCGTTGGTTTTTATTTACTAGTAAGACCCAGCACTTCTTCACTTGTTCATTAGCCTCTGCTCCTAAGAAATGACTTTATGCAAAGATCTGCCCCAAATTCTCTGCTATGAAGGGAGATATCAATAATTAATTCAGCCTCTCAGCTATTTCCTGCTCTGCTTTTAGTAGTCCCTTGGCACCATCACTGTCTAGGGAACCAAAGGGCTCCCTGTCTGGCTTGCTATTTCTGTTATAATTTTTTAAAAATTATTCATCTTTATGGGGCTTGCAGTATGTACCTCAGATTTTCTCTCTGCATCTTTTACTGTTTGCATTTCTTTTGCCAAAATTTGCAATTTTTTGTTTCTTTATTTGGACAAGCTTTCCTCTTTGTGAACAAGCTTTCTTTTTTCTTTCCTCTAACAGCTTCCTTTACAGATCCATAGTTAACCATTCCGGCCTCTTAATTTCCTTTCTCAATCTTTGGAACACATTGTGATTTATTATGTTTTTAATAATATTTGGTCCTTCTGGTAAGATTTTGCCCTGCCAATCACCTTGCCTTTCAGTTTCCTTTTCACCAGTCTTCTCAATTTTATTCAACTTACAATTTCTTCCTTTTACATATATTGGGTTTTATAGCACTATAGTCACCACTCCCTATCAATTCAACAAGTGCCTGAATGTAATTTTATTACAGTGTATGAAGTATAATTTAAATAATGATTTTTATATTATATATTAGTTCACAATAATTTATGTTAGCCAGAAATCATATAAAAAATTGTCCCCTATAAAGAACAAAGATACAAACTGCTTTGTAAGGTTTTCATTGCAACTGATGTTTGCCTGAGGCAATAAACTATCCATAGTTTCACACAATTTCTTCTGTTGTTTTAGCTGATATAGGATTATGCCCTAGAAATGAGTTGCTCGACAGATCTAGGTCACCCTACTGCAATGCAAGGAGAAAGCTTGGCTCAGGGTTTGCTTTTCAAGAAAAAAAAATAGCAAGATGCCCATTTTGTTCATTTGGTTGAGCTCAAGCCTTGTAAAATCTAGAACACCCACCCAATCTTCTTCAAGTTATAAAAGTTAACAGAACCAGTTACTGAGAGCAAGACAGCTTTTAATGCAAAACAAAAAGAGAAATTCCTGGAAGCGTTCAGCTGTTTCTATGAAAAAGAACTAAGTATGATTACTATATTTATAGAATAAATATTGTGGTAAGTGACAGGAACTGCTTGAGTGATATTTATTGGCCCCATTTATACCTTTAGGTTAATCCTTCTTCAGTCCAAATCCCAGCCCGATTGGTTACACCTTTGAACACTAAGGCATTTTTTTCTTGGACATTCCTCCCTCTATCTGTGTTTTCCTCTATATGGACGAACACACCATTAAAGTTTTAATCCTTTTTGAATTTGAAGGGTGTGACTGGGAAGTAGGACCCTCACCAGAGCCTGGAGGCCACTGTCCCTGCTCCTGCCTAGGAAACGGCAAGCCTTGGCAAGCCTCTGCTCCAATTCTTGCCCCTCCCCCTCCTCCCCCTTGCCAAGACTGCACCTGCCCTGCCACCACTCCATTCCCCCTTCCTCTGCCCCGCTGTTCCTGCTCCTCTCCTCTTCCCCAAAATTTCCTCTGCCCCCCCACTACCCCCCAACCCCATTAACCCTCAGCATGCGAACTCTCTCCAACCAGGCCTTACCCTTCTGCAACACCATTAGCTCCTTGGCATACAAACCCACCCACCCCTCCACTCCTGCAACTAAGCTGCTCACCCCCTGCATATATTCCCCTCCCCTCCCTGTCACCTCACCCTCGCCCTGTTACCCTCCTGGAACACCTATCCATCAAATCGAGCATTAACACTAGGGCATTGTGTTTAAAAACAATGAAAAGGGAATTTTAAGGGAAGAAAAGGTACCAAATCACTTTCTTGTATAACCTTAAAAGTTTGATATGCCTAAACTGTCAGCACGTTGCTGTTGTCTTTATGTCTCTCTCAAGCTATTCTAGGGATTTCCCATCCTTTTCAAGTCAGAATAAAAAATGTAGAATGCAATTCTGTTTTACTTGCATTTATTTCACCAAAACATGGATTTGTCCACATAAGCCAAGTTTATAAAAACAGCCCCAAAATGAGCAGGGGTTAAGGAAGATCTGGTTGATAGCTGTAATTACTATTTCTGTAATCAAGATAGTCTCCATAAAAATTTGGCTCAGTACTGTATGTTGAGGAGTGCAGATCAGTGCAAAGATTTAATTTCTGCTTTTACTTTTAAACAATAGTCTATTCCTAGACAGAATGTGAAGTTTTCAAATTCTTTTAATTCTGTGCTTCATGGAGATTTTTTAAAAAAATCTTTATATTCATTGGTTTAAAAGAATTTTTTAATTAAAAGTTTACAATATGTACTATACAAATGAATAGAAAGTCTCTGATATATAGCATATGAATCACAATACAAAAATATGTGTAAAAGTTTGTACATACATGCCTATTTTAGGCTGCTTAATTACTGTATCTCTTTAGCACAGAACTGAATGCTGAAGTGTTTAGGATATGATTATAATGAGATTACACTGTAAAACACAAATGGAACATGTAGAACATAGTATCCTTTCCTTGGAAGAAAACTACTATATATGGATTTATTATAATTTTTTTTTACAAATATTTACAGTAGATGTTTAAATAAAACTGTACATTAAATACGTCATTGTATTATACATATTAACAAATGACTTCCTGAGTCTAAACTAAATCCATAGTTGTTCAGAAACACATTCTGCACTGTAATGGTTCAATGGTGTTATTACAGATGCAAAATCATTTGTCACATATACACCACAAATTATGTGCCAGTGCCCTGCCGCTGTTACCACAATGAGAAGTGTTTATGTTAACAGGCTGTATAAGGCACTCAAGAATATACTAAAGGCTACAGATATGAAGCAAGCCAAATCCTTTTAGATTATATCCACAGTCCTTCAACAGCTTGAACCATAGGCACAAGAGCCCAAAACAGATGATAGACAGTCACTGGCAAATTATGCAACAATTCCAATGGATTTTAGTTTAGACATGATGGTAGAAAAATAACCCAAGAATATACATGTTTTGAGATGAATCTTTGCCATCCATATGATGGACAGCCATGTGAAGAATATATAAGAATATCATTAAGGCTTTTCTGAAAGTCTTGTGTTATACTTCACTGTAGTAACATTTCCCCCCATAATAGCTACTGTTTCATATTAAATTATATTAAGCAAAAATGCAGTTGATAGCTGCATACAGTCCATTTGATGTGATGTAAGGATAAGCTTTGGGTTTCTAGTGTATCCTCCAAACATACAAAACTTTTTATGTGAGTCAGAATCATGATAATATGTATCCAAACAGGATTTTCTCCTATGATCCCCTTTTTCCATATTTACTAAAATGCCAGATAAATGTAGGTTGCATGCTTCCAAAATAAAATCTCAGCATCTCTTTTGCTAGATTTCCAATATTAGTTATACAGTGTTAGTGAAACAAATATGTGCTTCAAGTACATCATTGTTTTATATGTTGGTTCTATTGAGCCCTGCACAAGTGCAGCATTATTTTACAGAATTTTCTTTCATTTCAGCATGAAAAACAAACACTGACTCTGATATCTACAACTAGCTGACAATTAACAGTGCAATTCTGTGGAAATAACGTCAGTTGTACTCAATGAGTCTTACTCCCTAGAAACTGTGAATGGGATTTCTGCCCATAGTGATAAATTCCCCATCCATTTCAAGGAAGACACTTATTTTTGTGCAAAAAATCAAGGCTCTAGATTGGAGGAAACAAACACTGTAAGGTCAATGGATCTTTATCCTCCTATTGCATCCAGAAGTACATCAACCATCTCCATCAAGGGTCCACATCTTTTCCCCCTCAATTGTGCATCATCAAAAGAGTAATGAACTTAGGCTGATTTTTTTTAACAGGTATGTGACATTTAATTCATGGGATCTACTTCTACCTAATTGGGAGAGTCTAAAGTATGAACTGAAATCCAACTTTCAGAACAGTTTGAGAAGCTGCAGGCACAAAACAAAGTCTGGATTACATGAGAGAGTAGGTGGAAACACTTTCAATGTATCCTTCAGTACTCTAGGGGCCTATTCGCACTTGGCCTTTTTCTGGAGTATATCTCAGGATAGGGGTCTGTGGTCCACATGCTAATGCAGACTCTAGCAGATCTCACTTTGGACCTGCTGAAGCCGGCACTAGCATATGGACAGCAAATCCCTATTCCAGGATATACTCCAGAATAAAGCCAAGTGCGAATAGGCCCCAGATCAGGATCATTTACCAGTTCTGTGCTATTTTCTAGTTAATATGTACAGTGGAGGTAATTAGGATAATGGTCTGGGAAAGGTCAGTGAATACTATGATGGGCTGGATGGAATTCTTTTAAGAAATCCGTTTAGATTTTTAGTTTTACTGCTGGCAAGCCTTACTCTGTGAGATCTTATAAAGCAGTCAAAATCTGGAAAAACAACTTTTCCAAAATCTCCAAGAGTAGCTGTCTTTTTTTTTTTTATCACCCTCCATTTGTATAAAGCGGCCAGTCAAATTACAGAATCTGGCTTTACACATAAAAGTTGCCTACACCATTTCTGCATTCACCTTTTCATAGTCTGAACCAGTGGTCTAGACCAGCCAGGCCCACTGGTTCTGATTATGGAAGGGTGTAGTCTAGAACAGCATTGTCTGCATGATGGCACTGATCTAGATCAGCCCCAAAGCTTATATGAACTTTGAGGCTGATCTATGAGGACTCTGAGGCTAGGAATGAAGCTTCCTAGCTTTAGAGCCCCTGGGAACCTATTTCAATTGTGCACTTTGCTGAACCTATGAAATGGGTCCCCTGGAAGTCTCGGATATGGGGGCATACCTTCTGCATATCTCTGTGTCTGATCTGGGCCAGCTGGTCTACTGGTAGACCTCAAGATCATCTGGTAATCCTGTTCTGGGCCTTCCTAATTGGGATTACACTTTGTCCAGCACACCAATGGTTGACAGGGCCTCACAGCTCTGCACTAAAATGCCCCCAGATAAGATCCAGAGAGGACTATGAGGGCTCCCATTACTAAACTATGGTAAGTGCAGAATGGGCCAAAGATTTCCTCGTGAAACCTTTCTGTTTCTCGCCTATAGTAGGAATGTGGTTGGCAGTGACCAAGTATGGTCACCTAAATTGCAGAATAACTTGCCCATTCCTTTGTCAGTGAGAATTGTTCTAGTTGCAGGCCTTTGCTACACTACTTTGAATAGGGATCTGTAATGAATATTTTCCCCTCCACACACACACCCAGATCCTGTCTCATTGTTTTGTACTTGTATTTTTTAAATGTATCATCACTCCATATAATTTAGATGCCTAAAGATTGGCCATTTGTAAACTAATGAATGGGACTAGTTTGTGTGTGGTTTAAAGTTTTGTGCAACTTAATGCAGTGATGAGTTACCTTTTTGGCAGGTGTGTAGAAGTTCATGTTCAAAGGAAGAAATAATGCCATTCTTCAGTGTATTATACATGACGCATGCATGCCATAGTGTGAAAGTGTCCTGGCTTTGGAAATCAATGTTCTATAACCCGGACAAATGTTTTCCTATTGGGGCAGTCCATCCTATGTAAGAATAGCTAATCTATTTGCATATTTTATTCAGAAGAGAATTTACAGAACTAATGGGATTCTTTCCCAGTCACTCTGAGGAAGGCTGCCCTCCAAATGCAATGGCCCGCAACCTCTGAGCTCCTTCTTGCTTCCTTATAATTAATGAAGTTAAATTTCACATTGACACATGGTACAAGGTACAGACAATGTAGCCATCTCAAAGTTATATTCAGAAACAACAATGTGAGTAAAGTGCTACTCACCATCAAGTTTAAAATATTACTATTTGAATCAGTGAATAAAACCAATGTATTTATGAATACAATGCAATATATCTGTTTGAGTAACACAAACCCCAAGTGCATTTTTAATACAAAACATCTGCTTTATATAAACAATAGCATCTTTATATACCATCACTTATTTACATGCTTTTCTGTCCTGTACAGACAAAATTGTGTTTCTTTTTAAAAAGAAAGGAGAGGTAATTGAGCATACTGGGGCAGTGAAGTGGATGTTGGAGCATATCTACAGCATGCAGAAATGTGGCTGAAGAATAAAATGCATTTCAGCCAGTTTTCAAATACACCCATTTTTACATTCTCACGTTCTGTCCAGTGCATTATATAGCATGCATTCCAGGCCACTAGCAGCATCTGAATCCCTAAGTGGACCTGTACAGTCAGACATTTAATTTAAGGCATTTGAAAAGATGCTCCCTAGTACATTCTGTCATGTTTTAAAATGTTTAATCTGAGCCTGATCTTGCCTTAGACATGTGCACACTTTTTTAAATTCAATTCGTATTGAATCGAATGCAAGAAAATTTGTATTCCTTCGAATAGATCCCCTTTGAATATAGTAGGATTCGAATCTGATACGAATGTTCAATCCCATATGAATGCATATAAATGCATACGGGTCCCATACGAAGCGTCATACAAATGTATCGAAATATTCTATTCGAATTTGAATGTTAATCTTCAAACGTGCCAAAATCTGATTCAAATTCAAACGTCTGAATTCATACACATTTTGAATGTTACGAATATTCGTGCACATCCCTAGTATGACTCCAACAAATAAGCATTCACTTGCCATTCATTTGCAGGTAAAGAGAAATCAACTCATGTATGTATGCTTCTGCACTCAGCTGTGCACTTCGATGCACCAGTGAAATAGGTCCCCTGGTGGTCCAGAACATGGGAGGCATGCCTTCTGAATGTCTCTGCATTCTGGACCAGGGCTTGCTGGTCCACACGTGGACCTTGATATGTGAAGATCTGGCAGTCCTGATCTAAGCGTCCCTGACTGCGATTATACTCCGTCCAGAACGAATGGAACACATCACTAGAGGGGGGACACTGGTGCCCAAAGTGGCCAGGGCAGAGCAATTGTAGGGGATCCCACAGAATGAATGCTGCCTATATGAAATAATTGGTGCATGTGAATTTCTTTAGCTTGACAAATTTTACCTAATGGTATGAGAGTAGGCATGTGGCCCCTGCTGAAATGCAAAGTAGCAGAAAAAGATTGTAAAGGGGATAAAAATAGTGTAGGTCAAAGCAATAGTGCAGGTATCAATACATTCTTAAATTATAATAGAACAAGTTACATTTTCGCATCTTTCAGTCCCACTATTTTCAAGAGAGAGCCATGCGTTGGAGATCTGAAAACAACAGTAGTGACAGGCATGACATAAATCCTACTGAGTTAAGCGTTTGTGCTGCATGTTCAGCATTTGTACTGAGGTGTTGAATTCAATGAAGTTTCAAGCCTTAATAAGTGGGTTAAGAATCATTTCTAAGTGAACATGGTTGGTGTTATGGCTGTATAAGTACTTAACTCGAGCTGGATTGTGCTATGTCTAAGACTCATCATCAAAATATTGGTGTATGTAAATGTAATACTTTGCTTACATCTGATTTTTTTTGTATTTTTACTTTCTGTCTTTCTTCTTCCATCTATATGACATTTTACATTTCAATCTCTTTGCTCAGTTTGAACCATCTACCAGGACCCCCCCCCAAACATTTCCCAGAGCTATTTATAGGATCAAAACCAATGCTAAATTTGTTAACCTCAGCACATGTTTTACAAATGTCAGGCTTCCAAAACTGGAAATTTATGAACACAGCTAATAAAGTAAAACAAAGCAACCACACATACAAACCCCTATGGCGATTTTCCAAATAATAGTTTGTTTCTGTTTCATGTGTTTTGCATATTTTATTAGCCGGATCTAATTTAAGACCACATGTGAAGCCACCTGCAATATCCGCATCCTTGTTGGAATCTGAAAGAAAAAAGAAAAATAACAGTAACTACAAAATCTTCATAATGTTCTGCAGCTTCAGAAAAAGGATTCCTGTGGAATTTATTACCAGAAGAGGTAGTGACAGCAACCAGTCTGAATAACTTTAAGAAGGGATTAGATACATTCATGGAGGACTGGTGTATTAATGGATGCCCAGGTACTGCCTCCAGGCAGGATCCCTCTTAAGACCATTTACAAGGAGTCGAGAGCAGACAAAGCTTGTGCCTTTGTCTTCTGCTCAAGATGTCCAGAAGCCACTGGGAAGGCCCTATTTCAGGTCCCCACCCTTTTAATTAGTGAAAGTGATGGTGCAACCAAGAGGGCTGCACCTGCAGATCTTAAGGCATGGGCAGGTTGATATGGAAGGTGGTGTTTCTTTAGATATTTGGGCCCAAGCCATTAACATCTTGAACTGCGTTCAGTAATGAACTGTCAGCCAGTGCAGCTCTTTTAAGACCTCTGTAAACTGCCAGCAATTCTAGTCAGCACTCCAATCTGTCTTCAAGGACAATCCCACGTACAGTGCGTTAACAATAGTTCAAGTGATGACCAGCAATGTGCTGAACCAGCTCAAATCTAAAACATTTCATTATTTACTCTTTTTAAAGGGTCTTTTCAATGTATTTTTCCTTTCTTTTGGGACTGGGACTGGGGCCAAATAGCTTGAAAAAGATTGAATTCAGACTGAATTCAAACCCTGCCGGTTTAAAGTGGAAATTCAAACGTGAATGGAACCAAGTGGTGTCTGGATCAGTTCAAACTGAACAGCAAATTTTAAGTTCATGGACAGCTCCAGAACAACCTCCTTTCCTTTTTAATGCTTTTATTTTGCTAAGTGTGAATGTATGTGCATTTGGGAAATGGACTCTTTTTTGCTTGGAGTTTCTTATTTTCTTCAACTCCTCTTCCTTTTAATGAAGCAGAGAGAGGGGAAGCAATCTATGGGGATGGCTACACAAATATGCACAATCCCATCACAGAAGGCTGAAAAGTGCTGTAAGAAACTCTTTTCCTAATTGCTACTAAATGGTAAAATAACTGAAAGAATAAACTACAAGGCATCACGAAGAAATAAAGCTGTCTTTAAATATGGAAACCACTCTGGGAAGCAGTACCAGACATTAAACAAAATTATCTTCCAGGAAAAATAGCCTTAACAATGATAAAAATGTATTTTGATGAAATAAGAGATAATGCAAGCCTGTGCATATCTGTTTTGTAATCAAACTTTATCAATCTAATTGCATACTTATTGTTAATAATATAATTTGTAAAATGATAAATTTACATTAATAAATAGGAAAGAAAAATGACATTCTTCTCCTGTGGAGTGGGAAAGAACTCTCTGTCTGTGCTTTCCCTCTTCTGCCCCATTGTTGCTGTGCAAACGAACCTCAAGTACTTTCTTGCCAGCAACTCTGTTGGCTCTGTCTTCCAAGGAATATAGAGTGGTCAAACTCCAGGGAACATTTGAAAAAGGCCCAGGTAGACACTCTGCAGCTAAGGAAGGAATGAAAGTTCTCTGGTTTTAATGCCAGTGAGGTCACAAGTGCAGGTGTGTGCATACAGCACCAGGATCCTCCTTTGTGCACATACCTGTGAACCTCCTTAAGATCAACACTAACACAAGTTATTAAATTAGCAAAACCTAGATGACAACGTGTTTAGCAGAAGAATTGGTGGATTTCCTGACATTTGCTTAAAGTAATTGTTTAGATCTGAAAATCACAGTTACCATAATCTTGCCTTGAGAAGGAGGGTATGAGGATAATCACAGATGGATAAAATCATTCCCATTTGACACTCAGCAGATGGCCCATCTGTCCTTCCAGTCAATTCTCAACTGGGCATTAGACATATAAGCTACCATATGGCTAAGAGAAACAGACACTACGAGCATTGGGAGTGGGCTAAATTTTGTAGGGCTGTATTGGAAAGGACAGCAGAATAGGATAAACCCTTTTGTTAAACTCACAGTTCTTAATAATTGGTAATTTATCTTTCTTTTTTTTAAAAAAGACTTTCAATTTTATGATGCTATTATCATGGGAACAGGTTTTTATTTCTGTTAGCATTTTCAGCCTTTGAATAACATTAAATGCAGTGTTCTCCCTTTTTCAAATAAATCAGTGACATAACTGTGCAACATTATTGCTAGATAATTTTTATTATTATTATTAAAAAGTGTTTCTGGAACAAGAAGTGCACTAGATTTAACTGATTGTGATGCATTTTGCATAACAGGGATAGTGGTAAACACTGAAGAAAGTTGATTTCATATTGGAACAATCAGTCCCAAAGAAAAATCCAGCCTCAAAGCTTTATGAGATAATCTGGCTAATGCCAGACTTAGGGTGAATTCCCATTACAAGCTTAAAATGGTTTTCAAATGGTTTCGATCTTCGGAGTCCCCACGTCAAGTTAGCTTAACACGCTTTCCGCGTGTTAAATCGCCCCAAAGCATTGTAAATGTTAACACTCATTTCAACAGGTCTCGCTCCGGTTTGTGCATTTGAAACCTTTTACATTTCTTACTGTGGGAACTGTACTGTTTTAGTGGGATGAAAATGCATGTTTAGGGTTTCCCTCCCCCAATAGCTGGCTTCCAAAGATAGTGATTTTACTGTAAAAATCTACCCCTTACAGCAGCCACTACCCTGTAGCAATCTACCCACTTCACACCTGATAACAATGTTGCAATTTTGCACAATTCTGAAAGTTCTGACCTTTAGAAAGGGAAAAGAAAGGAAAGCAGCTGCAGGTTCTGGGAGATGTGTGAATGTTTTTAAGGCTGTGGAAGTAAGCGGGCAAAGGGGGCTTGAGTTGCCACTGCAGCTGGGTGCCCAGAGCAATGGGGAGAGGAGGGGAAAGAATGGCTGGCTGCCCGGTGCCGTTTTTCCTCCATCCAGGCAAGTGGCAGCCACCCAGCCACCCAGCTAGGCTCTGTGAAGGGGTCCCTTATGGGTGGCGCATTCACGCCAGGAGGAAGAGGGCAGGGCAGACCCCAAAAGTGGCTTTTAGAAAGTAGCCATTTGAGTCCCCCCTTGAGTCACGTACACCATGTACGGTCCTCAGAATCTAGATCAAACGTGATTAAGTTGAAAGTAATCGGATCAGGCAAATTCGCGTTTGCATCCGGTTCTATTGTTTCAGTTTAGGGAAATCGTATTAAGCTTGTAATGGGAATGCGGCCTTAGTTCCTCAAGACCTGCATTTAAATCCTATCTCTGGGGGAAGCATATTACTTTTATAGATATACAGTTCAGGATGCAGTTACAAGTAGGCACATTAGATGCCATTTTTTACATCCATTGTATACATTTCTCTCTTAAAACACATACACACAAATACAGTTGTCTCCTGAATAGTATTGTATAAAACATAATTTCACTTTTACATAGTTGAGAAAATTTCATCTCCTTTGTTACATGCCATCCCAGAAACCTACAAGACTATGACATTGCTTCTGAGATGCCATTAACTTATACCAATAGGTAGGGTCTCCCTTCTACAGCACAGCTAACACACAGGTTGACTAGGACCCTGGTCACACCTTCACCTTTTTTCAGTGCATCTTCAGGTCTGACTGCTCCCACCTTTTCATTTCTGTTTTATACTTTCCATTCATGAAAGTCCAAATGGAGGGTGGAAAATCCACAAATAAAACAGAAATGAAAAGGTGTGAACAGTCAGACCTGAAGATGGACTGAAGAAGGTTGAAAGTGAAGGTGTGACCATGGCCTGGTCTCCCATTGTCAGAATCACCACCCAGAAGAGTCAGTAACAAGGCAGTTTGATCACAGGAGGTTCCTCTGTTTATTGCTGATAACAGATTATATTTTATAGACTCTCAGCAAGCTTTCCCACACCTCCACCACTGTTCACTATAACAGTTCTCACAGCTTAGCTATCCGTGGCTGAGACTATGCTAAAACAAAAGGAAACTCGGGGTCTGTTAAGAATCTAAGTAAGCAAGAGAAAGAAATAGATGTGCAGTCACACTTACAACCACTGACTTCTTGATAGTATGAGCTTCTTCTCCACATTGCCATTGGCCTACATTGGTTAACCAGGCCTCATCTCAGTGCGTCATTGATAGGCCCTCCATAATTACCTTGCCTTCCAGTTTTGTATAGGTAGGAATTACTGGCAAGACAGACTGATCTGGGGAAACAAAACCAAGAGCTACACATGGGATGACTGCAATGTTGGAACTTAATTTATGTGGAACAGTTATTTCTGAAAATTATCGTGAGCTAAGAGTACCTAGATACACTTCACTATGTTCTGTGAGGTCCTGATGCTGTGGATGCATTAATCTGAACAAGGGCTTTTAGAAAATTTAAAGTACTGCAGATATTCTATCAAAGTAATTTGGCATGTATGTATTGGAGTGCTAGTTTAATACAAACAATGCTGTTTAGAACTGCTTCCAAAAAAGCAATACTGTTAAAAGGCTACTTTAGGATCCGCATGCATTCAATTCTTGTCTTCCTAGAAAAGTTTGTTCAAATGGGTGACAAAGAACAGATCTCAATCTGGCAGTTATCTACGCTCATCTTGATGAGCTTATACAGGAAATAAGGGCACGGCAATACATTAAGAGTTACAAGTCCTTTGAGATTCCCAATTGAACATAGCACTAGTAAAATTGCAAAGCCAAAATGACATAAGTCTGCATTATCATTATGCCTTAAGGAAATGAGATAAAGAGAATAAAATGTTGATTCACTGCTGCCAGAGACAGTCACTGAAGCTGCTCCTTACACCAGCAAACCAATGAAGCTCATGCATCCTCAGGCAGTGTTAATTAACATACTTGAAAATGATACACTGACCCCAGTAGCAATCTAATTATGTGCTTCTTACAGATCAATTCTACAGTAGAATTTTAAATTTACTGATTTGGGTCATTTCCACATGACATGGGTCACTCTGTGCCATGCTGGCCCAAATCAGGTAACCTAGCCCAACTACTGAGCCTGGAAATAAACCATCTCTTTAGTTGACAGTCAGGGTTATTTTGGCTGAGTGTCCAGGAGCAGACTGCTTTTGGTGCTGCTTCCTGGTGCTTGACAAAATGGTGCCATGAACCTTAGCCATGGCATATTGAACCACCTGCCCATGTGGAACAGTGCATGAACCACTTATAAGTGGTTCATGGTTAGAGTTGGCTATAGTGCCATTTTAATGCTGTGGCCAGCTCTGATGCTTCATATCATGCAGTACCCGGACTCCTGGTAGACCAGTCCACAGTGGAGATGAGACATCCCACGGGCTCCGTTGGATTGGTCTGCAGACCTGGTGTGGAAAAGATCTTCCTACACCTCTAGTTTTTATATTTCTAAACATTCCTTACAGGCATATTTCATTTATTTTATTGAAGAATTTATCCTGCCCTTCACCAAGAGGTCCCAGGGTGGGTCACAAGAGGGCAGGAAAACAAGAGCAGAAAAATATATGGAACCATAATAACCATGTAAAGGAAGCTTAGAAACATTGTGCCTGCCTGCCTTTCCTCCAGCAAATTAAGCCTTCTTTGACTTGGAAAAAACTTGGGATATTTGGCAAATGGAATTTTGGCCCCGTCTCCAAGCAATTAAAAGTCTGTTAAAAGGTTCTTTTGCCTCTGAGCGTCCCCATGCCCGGCTTTTCTACAAGCTTCCAGCTGCACAAAAGGAGGAAAATCAGTGGTAAAAAGACTGCCCTTTAAAGAAGACTACCAGAGGACTTTGGGGAAGCCATGGGTTTTCCTGGCAGCATTTATCATGGGGACACTCCGTGGCAAAAGGGGTGGGGATTGGCGGCCAAGATCTCCGAAAAAAGCACCCTGGCTCTGCTGCTGCCCACACACACAGCCTTAAACAGTCACACATCTCCCAGAACTGCAGCCGCTTCCCTTCCTTTTCCCTTTCTAATGGTCAGAACTTTTAAAGAGCCAGAATTGTGGAGAATTGCAACATTGTTATCAGGTGTGAAGTGGGTGGATTGCTACAGTGTAATGACTGCTATACAGGGTGGATTTTGACAGTGAAATCACTACCTTTGGAAGCAAAGGGCAGGGGAGACAAACAGAGAACTTGTAAATACCCATGGCTATTTTTCTATTTTTCACTTCACGATCAGAACCCAAAGTGATCCGAGTGAAAGTGTGAATGAGTAAACGATTGTGTGGTCGATGGCTACAGCTGCTGCCTTTGCTGGCACGGGAAGTCATAGCCTAATGAATTGCTTCCACCCAAGTGCTGGCTGTAGCCCGGCTGCCTTTGCAGGCCGGGGGGGGGGGGGGAGGAGATGGACAGATGGCTATTTTTCTTTTGGACGTGTCGGAGGTTTCTTACTGCTTGTGGCTGCGCAGAGCGCAGTCCCTCCCCGGTCCCTCTGGCACCCTATCAACCAGGGAACGGCGGGGAGAAAAAGATGCAGGAAAGGAAAACACGCTTCCGTGAGGACGGTAGGTGAGTTTTAAACGCGCGTTTTGCCAAGCCTCATGCAGACGCTTATTCCAGAATTGAACGGCACTTTTAAAGTCCGCTGGAACGGAGGGACAGTAGAGGCAAACCAGAGAGGCAAATAAGTTGTTTGGGGATGCAGCCTTTGTATATCTAGATTTTTCTTTTTCTTATTTTCTTTCTTTTTCTAAATTAAAAATAAAAGCCTGCTCTGCAAGAGAAGCTGGATGATGAAAATGGCAGTGGGGAGTACCCTAGCAAGAATAAGGGGGCAGAGAACATTGATAAGGAATATTGTGAGGGCAGTACTGGCTTGCCTCCTTGCCTCTCTCTTTTCCAAGGGCAAATGTGAACAGAATCTGCAGGAAAAAACAGATACAGCTGGATGCATAGGCAACCAACAAACAAAATACAAGAAGGCAGAGGAAATTCCTCAAG
This sequence comes from Aspidoscelis tigris stejnegeri, assembly GCA_023333525.1. Lineage (NCBI taxonomy): Eukaryota > Metazoa > Chordata > Lepidosauria > Squamata > Teiidae > Aspidoscelis > Aspidoscelis tigris. The sequence goes on along the minus strand of JALMGA010000002.1, from coordinate 78,401,631 downwards.
AGGGTGTACTTGCCACAGTGGAATGGAGGGCTCTACCTCTATGGACACAGGAAGGATAAAGTTACCCAACATGCCTCACTTCGCTGCTATGCCAGTGGGGTCTGAAACCCCACCTCCACTTTTCTAAGGGTAAATGCTCCAAAAGGGAAGGAGCTGATGGGCAGGAGAGTCAGATCAGACAAGGGGAAATACTTCTTCACCCAGAGGGCCATCAGTCTATGGAATTTGCTTCCAGAAGAGGTGCTAACAGCAACCAGCCTATATGGCTTTAAGAAATTGTTAGATAAGTTCATGGCTACTAGAATGGATTGCAAGGTACCCCCTTCAGACTGGGAAGACAGGCAGAATGCCTCTAGGGGGCATTTGTTGGGCTTTGAGAGCAGGCAGTTGTGCCCTTGTCTTCTGCTTGAGATGATACCCATAAACAATTGGTGGGCCACTGTATGAGACAGGATCCTGGACTAGATGGGTTGTGGTCTGATCCAGCAAAGCTCCTCTTATGTTCTTATCTTAGTCACACCTTAGAAGAGGGCAGACAATGCAAATATTTATGGATCCAAGTTTACTTCAGAGGGCTTTTTGCAAAAAAAATAAGTTGGGCTTTACGAATCTCAAAAGACATGGGAAGATTGTGGATTGTAATCCACATACCCTGACAAATATGTAGCTCAGGGGAAAAAAAACACCTATTCAGTGTTCTCTAAACCCCTCTTTCTGTGGCACAGAATATCCTCCCTAAAACCTACGACAGCCCGGATGCACAACTGTATGGTCACCACCCTGAAAACTCAAGTCCCTCTTGCTCCATTTACAACATGTGGAAACTTCCTCAGTGTCTTGTGTCTTCAGGTATCAGGACTGGAGACCAGCACTTTCCCACAGGTTTGATCAATGATGAGTAAGCAGATCTAAAACTGCCACCTTTCATCTTGTTCAGTATTCTGGCACTTTTAAATGGTGATGAAGTCAGGTGCTGAAGACATTGGCACTTCTGAGAAATCTGTTCCATCTATTTGATCACAGCAATTATGACCTTAGAAAGGAAATCGCATCACCTCCATCCCCCCCCCATGGATTTTTCAACAGTCCCTGTCAATGACTTGTATTTCCCGTAAGCACAATGATTTAATGATCTGCAAATCTGAAATTTCATGAGATTATCCCATGACTAATATATCTTAAATACTCCCTCTTTCATTATTCAATATTCCAGGCATTGGATCCAATGGGGCAATGATTTCATATTGCCTGTATTATCCATATTAGTTTAAATGTGTCCAAGGATGGGTTAAAGGGCTGTGCTGTGAACCAAAGTATTCACATAGCACCTCACATAGCCAGAGATAAATTAGGATTCAACTCCAGAAGAGGCAAAGAAATAGGTAATTTTCTTCACTGCTCTTTGCACATGATATACTGTGTATCAAAATCTTAATTACAATGCATGCCACACATATTATATTCTGTTGCTGTGGATGGTTAAATAGCATCTTCTTTGTTAAACAGATTGTTCAGACGAAAGAAAAATCAGTATTATAGGAAAGACTCCACTGGAAAATGGGTCAGTAATAAGAGGGATGGTTAACCGACAGGAATGTTAAGGGTCTGATTTAAGGTTATTCAGGCCACTAAAATTCAAGACTAGAGGAGGAAATTCAGGTGGACACAATTCATGCTTCATAAAAGCAGAACAGAAAAACTGACTTGCAAGAGTTAGGGTAAGGATGTCAACTCAGATTTTCCTTTGTAATGCCTTCCCTCTTTTTTGGTTCAATGAATATGCTTAATGGGACTGAAATCCTATTCCCTATTTAAGTGCCCCTTGATGGCAGCTTTTAATATGATGCAGAGATGATTAAGACGTGTGATGAATTTGTGTCTTGGTGAGTTTTGACTTAGTTTTGCTGGATTTTGAGTGGTGATTTCCTTTGGGAGCTTTTGTGTGTTGTTGAGAGTGGTGTGTGTTTGTGTGTGTGTGTTCTATGGGCAATTTTGGGTGTTTAGTGGTGGTGCTGACTAGTTTTGTGTTCCTTTGTCTGTTTGGAACACTTTTGCTTGGGTGTTGTTAACTATGCTGTGGTTGGCGGTTTAATGCTTGGGTCCCTGAGTGGAAAGTGCTTTTTGGTGTGAGTGCGTGTGCAGCAAACTGTGTGTGTGTGTGAAAGAGAGCGCTCTTGTGCATATGTTTTGCTATGTGCAAAAATAAAAACTGTGCACATTTTTTTTTGCTTTTTTTCTGTGTAAAGTTTTCTTTCTTTAAAAAATTCATTCGAAAGTTTTTTGATGCACAGTCTTTTTAGAACTGGCAAATGGCCTCAGAGGATGTTGGCAGGAAGGTAGTGGCCCTGCAGAGGAAAAAGTCACACCCAAAGAAGGATGAGGAATTGTCACCATGAGAAAATTCTTCAAGATTAGGAGTCAGCAGTCCCCTAAAAATGGAAGATGCCAATTGGATAAATGTCGGCACAGGGGCCACTGATACTGAGATGGAGAAAGCTTTGAACATTTGGATAGAGTAACAGACCCCAAAGAAGATGCCTTTTGACTGCAATGCCGAACTTCAGTAGGTGCTCTTCTTCCTATCTGAAGAAAGGCTATCCTCATTCCTGATCCACCTGCTACTTCTGACTCCAAGGCAAATCTCCACTGGGTGCCCTCTCTCACTAAAAAGGCTGCCTTCCTAAATCCCTGGCACTCCTCCATATGCTGCCTCTGGTCAAAAAGCCAAACTCAGGTGCGTACTCAGATGGTACAAATCCTGACCCAACTCTGTGTCAGGACTAAGAAAGGGCAGTCCTACCATCTACTTGGTGGGCTCCTTCTTCTGGGTCTTGCCTCCAACCATAAGCCCATACACAAGAGGATGCCCTCCTCAAAGCCTCAAGATTTCTCTGCGAAGCTAAGCACAAGTGGCAGCCTTCTGCTCTTTCTAGCCATCCCTTTCTACCCTTACCTTGTTTGGCATCAGAGTGATGGGGGGACTATGGCATTAATGCGTTTCACCATTTGACATTGGAGGGAGTGTTTCAGCAGCAGTGTTTGTGAATTTGTTGTGATGTGGCAGGGCAGGAAACTGGCATCAGTGTTTCAGCAACACAGTCCTTTCCCAGAACAGAATCCTTGCTTTATAGGAGATTCTACTGTGCTGATTTTGACCTAAAATCACCAGATTGGTTTGGAACTCCAATACTTGAAAGAGTATATATACATATATTTCCATGAACCAATTCAATATGACTTGCTTCTGAGCACTCTTCCACTCAATATTTTACTTTTTCTAAGCATCAAGAAAAGACTTTTGATTATTTAATTTTTGACTATATTGGCTATTGGGCTTTTGGATTGTTGATGCTTTATAGTTCATTTCTAGTTTAACATTCATTTAATATGAATTTGTTATTGATGATCTTTTTTTATTTATATTGTATACTATTTACTAAAGACTACTAAATATTACATTGTTTAAATTTAATTGTGCAATGTAGGCACTGTCATTGTTTTAGCTAATTTATATGTTTTTATACTGATTTTATTGTAGCCCACTCTGAAAACTCTGGGTATAGGTAGAAGGTGGAATAGAGATACAAACAAACAAATAAATAATCTGTATTAATTTGTTGTTTTTCTGAATATATTTATCTGACAAAGCAGTGATTTGTACTATCAAGTCTTAACAACTAGACTCTCATTAAAGGTAACATATGATTTGAATGGGCAATAAAACACAGAATTCTGGTATAATTACCTTTTTTAAAAGGTGGGTGAATACTATGTTATAATTATGTTTTATACAGTTGTATTAATTTTGATGTTGGTTTGACTTGTCTTGAGTCCTTAAAGTGAAGCAAATGATGTTCCTTTTCTTCTTTCAATGGTTTAGTATTTGCTAAAATGATTCCAAAAATAATAAAATCTCCACACCTTCTGAAGTTTATTATGACGAGTTAGAATCTGGCTGGAAACTGCCAAGGCCACTGAAAACTATGTGTGTTCCAAATGCTATGATTTAATCAGGTTGACATTATTGGATGCTGTTTTAAAATGGCATTGCACTAACCAGCTGAGCTCAGTCTTCCTGCTGGTTTAATGTATTATCTGTCACTTAAGTAACATATAACTCTCTTTTTTTCCATCCAAATTGCTCTTAAATTGCAATCATCACTTTGGAGTCAACTGGTCTGAGACTATCTTGGCAGGTATAAATTAGAAGGTTCAAGCTGTAAGGCTATATGCAATTAAATGTGACAAAACCCCACTGAAGTCATGCACCAGTGTGCATGGATAATGCACGAGAGGACGGCATGTAACATGGTGCATAGGATACACAGGGGGCTCTACCGCTGAATAGACTAATTGCCACAAGGTTTCAATAATATGGAGAATGAGGACCCTTTCTTAGAATAAACTTTGCTGGTTGGTTTTCAAAATAAAAAGCAATTCACTAGTCATAAAGTATTTGTGCTGTACTGCATTGACAAATCCAAGTCAAGGAAGGGCATTATTTTCCCAATACTATGAAAGAATGTAAGAGGAGCCCTGCTGGATCAAACCATCCTGCCTATCTCTCCAACCTGAAAACAGTACCCAGACACCCATTCTAGCAGCCATTAATATACCTGTCATCCATGAATTTATCGAACCCCCATCCTAAAGCTATCCAGGCTGGTTGCTATTACCTCTTCTAGTAGTAAATGCCATAGACCTATGACCTACTGAGTGGAAAAAAAAATTGCCCTTCTTGGTTCTAAATTATTTTGCTCGAAGTCAGATTTTTGTTTCTTTCACCTGCAATGTAAATTAAGGAAATTGTAGTTCACTATTCATTTTATAGTCCTTGGGTGTTTCCACATTGACCGCCAGAAAATGAATTAAAGAAAATCAATTTCCCTGCGATCCGTCCTCCGGAAGATCTGTCCAAAATAGGGGCAGATCCGAGGAGGCCTCCCGCATCCACACATGGGTGGGGAGGACAGATCCTGAGGGCCGAATCTTCTGGGTGCTGTGCAGAGGCCGCAGCACCCATTCCCAAAGGCAGCGGCCTGCAGCGCCACTGACGCCACCCCCGGTATTGCGGGACTGGAGCATTCAACTGCCAGCCACCGCATGTTTTCCAAGAGTGCATTATTTTTAACTGACTGCAATAATTTCTGAATTTTCCACTTTTGTAGGAGGGTTTTACATCTTTGAATAAGGATAGGTTACAGTTCTAACACAATGTTATTTTTGTTTTACAAGTGAAGCGGAGGTGCTTCTAAATGTTCTGAAGGTTAGAAAGCATAAATTATCAATCTGGAGTGAGGATGAAGAATTTCTACCACCATTCTCCTTTTAATTTCATGTATGATGGCCTACCGAAGCTTTTACGAATACTGAATTATCTGATTTGTGGATGGATAGGGCCCTTCGTATAGGGCACTATTTGATCTATCCACGAATCTCGGAATCTGGAAGTATTCATCTGGACTCCGAATGCACGGGTAATCCATGGACATCCCTACCACCAATGTTCGCCTGGGAGTGGGGAAGGAGTGATTGACTGAACGCAAAGTACACTGATATTCACTTCAGTGTGAAGTGAACAACAGCAAAAATGTGCACATGGCTAGCAGCCACAGTCAAACAACAAACAAACAAACAAAAAGAGACCTTAGCCCTGGACAGCAGTCTGAGCATCTTCCTCTTTCTCATCCAACTCAACACCCAGAGAAGGAAAGAGTGTTGGAGAAGGTAAGTGTTTCCTGCCATCCAGCAATGCTTCCAGAACAGTGCCTCTATTCAGCAGCAGCATGACAAGCACCAGTCCCATTAGAATAGAAAGAAGAGAAGGAGGAGGAGTTGGCTTTTCTACCCCGCTTTTCTCATCCATTCAAGGGGACTCAAAGCAGCTGACAAAGCTTTCTATTCTTCTCCCCACAACAGACACCCTGTAAGGTAGGTGGGGCTGTGAGAGCTCAGAAGAGAGCTGTGACTAGCCCAAGGTCACCCAGCTGGCTTCATGCAGGAGTACAGAATCAAACCTGGTATTCCCAGATAAGACTCCGGTTCCCTAACCTCGAGATCAAACTGGCTCACTAGGTACTAGTGACTACTGATGAGGATGGTAGTCAGGGCAACTGGATAGGCCTGGGACTGGTCCACAGAGCCTGTGGATGCCTGGTATTAATGTCTTGTTGAAGCTTCATGGTACTCAGGGTCACTGCCTGCAGGAGCAATTAAATATAGGGTGTTTTTCCACTGTCAAAAGTACCCATTTTTGCACCCATTTAGGACCTATTTGGGTGTGAGCTGGATGACCCCATTTCCACTACGGCACCCATTTGGGACCCGATTGTTTCCACTGCCATTGGGGAAATCCAGATCTAATGGGTACATTTTGGCCTTTAATCCGGATTTTCTGTAGACCCCATTAATGGGGTCTACAATGGGGTCTTCTGCCAGAAAATCCGGATTAAAGGGAGCCTGTTTCCACTGGAAACAGGCAATGGGGTCCAAAGGAGGCTAGGGGGAGGGGATGCACCTTTGGGACCCCCCCCCAACATTTGCTTTGAAGTCACTTCGAAGTTGACTTCACATTCACTTCGAAGCTGACTTCGAAGTCACTTCGAAATCACTTCGAAGTTGCTTCGAAGACTGGCCCCCCTGCCCCCCAAAACACCTGGGGTAACGGACTGACCCCTTGGGGGTCGATCCAGATTCCCCACATGGGTGTAAAGCTGTTTCCACAGCAGGGGTGTTAGCACGTCCCGTGGAAACACATTGGGTGCTTCCGTTAAGCCGGATCTAGTACATCTGGATTAAGGAATGTACCCATTCCTTAGATCTGGATCTTCTTAGATGCGGATCTAAAGGCTGCGGTGGAAAAACACCCATAGTTTAATTTGGCGGTGGATGCAGAAGTCTAAATGAGCTTTGGCTATAGTGACATTTTTTCTTAGCTGGAACCAGTGACAGTCTTTTTGCATTCTTATTCAAAATATCACTAATATTTACGGAAACACATTACCACATGCTAGCTTTGTATTAACCTCTCTCTCCTTTTGCTCTTCCTTGTCAAGCACCCACCCTAATTCTGCCATGAAAACAAGGGGGGGGGGACTCCTGTTCGCAGAGCTAGCAGCCCTGAACACAGCTGAACCATAGAAGTAGGTCAACAGGCCACACATCCCAATCCAGCACAAATATTCGAAGAACAGATTTCACTGCAGCATGATGCTAAAACACTCTTGGCTGCTGTACATCAGCCATATATTTTAATGTACTTGTTTCTGTGGTGTGGACAAAGGCAAGCAAAGCACTGAATAAAAAGGAAATGGGGTAGTCCAGGAAACAGATGGCTATGCAAGGAACAAATTCTGACCTCACTAAATGTGGGTATCATTTTCATCACTTGTTCTCCTTGGTTTGCAACTAAGTAAGTGGATTAGATCATTATAATCTGGATTTGAATACATAAGCAGTGCAAACACAATTTAGACAATTATCACTTAACTCACTCAGAGGAAAGTGCTTGATGGGTGTCTCATCAATAATGCCTTTGTTGGAACTTCATCTAGGACAATTTACGCTTTCTACGATATGTGTTTATTTTAATCATCAGATCTCTCAAACAAATATTAAATGGAGTAAAAATCTTCTTTGCAATGTTGCTTCATGTCAGATCTAATTTAAAAAAACCTTGCAATTAATAAAACAGCTGTGTGTTTTAAAAGGGCAAACCTTTTAGAAATTTACTATATTTTGAAATAACATCATTTCTTATGTACACATTAAATATTCATTAATAATAAATAGAATTAAAGCAGTTAACTGGCAAATTATATTTCTCCATGGCCAGAACAAAGAGTGAGGATGGGAGGAAATGAGAGAGATGATTAGATTTTAAATGATTCCTCAAATTTCCGCCAGCTTTAACCCTCTATGTTTATCAAGGGAAATGCAAAATTTGACTAATTTATTCATTTCCTCTCTCCACACAGGGCAGACAATTAAATGCACACATTAAATATATAGGTTATTTCATTTTGTTCAGTTTGTTCTAGAAATAAATAGAATAGATTCAACTTTCTATTATCACCAGTGGATCTGTTCTTTTTTTACAGTGATGCAATGTTAAATTCCAAAGGGTAGACACTTTAAATAGGGTAGGACACATCCAATAGTGAATGTGAATGTGGTTTGGCCCAAAGGAGACATTATGCTTCAATACATTGGTCTAGCATCTCATTCTCTTCCATTGCTTCCAGAGCTGGACAAGTTTCTCTTGGGAGCCCTTATAATTCATTTTAGATAGTGGTCACATGAGATGTGGTTTGGAAAAAAAATACAACTTATTAAGATCTACCTAACCCCTGTCTAGCATCCCGCTTAATCAAGAGTTCTACAGGACTGAAGGATTTACTTAGCTGGTTTCCTAACTTACTGGTATCCTGGGTCAATATGGAGCCTAACCTTCTTCTGGGCCTCTCTTTTCCACACTCCAGTGTGGTCTAGAGCAGTGGTTCCCAAAGTTGTCTGGGCTACGACCCATCTAATATAAGTTTACCAACTCGGGACCCACCTCTAGGAAATTTAACCGTTACCAATATGAATAAAGGACTTTTCAAATAACAAAGTTTTAATACAATTTTTTTATTACTTAAATAATTACATCAAAAAAGTTATTTCAAATACGGTTAAATTTCCTAGAGGTAGGTCCCGACCCACAGTTTGGGAAACCCTGGTCTAGAGAGACACTGTTCCCTTCTACCACACTACTTCTACATAAGATGCAGCATGGCCTGGTCCAAGGCAAGCTAAATGGCCACTAAACCAGGACTGCAGTAGACCTGCTTTTTTGAGCTATGTCTTCCCTGTTCTGGTTTATCAGGCAGGCATGTTTGGATGGTGCACCAAATTGTTAATTTTTCAGACATAGGCCTCTGAGAACAGAAACTTTAGGATGGCAGGGTCTGTCCTGGAACAGACCAAGGGCGTATGGCCATTTTGGGGGATAGGCGTACTTCCCCAGTCAGGAATGGTTCCCATAGAAGCTGATCCAGCTGGAACACTTCACCCCACAGGTGTGGAAATGTCCTTAATATATTTGTCACTGCCTGTCTTTAGTAACTGCAGGTGACGGCCTTCTAAAGGCCAACTGCTGGAAGACTGAGAGCAAGATAAGTTACTGTGCTCATCTGGGTGACCTGTAAGGGAACAGGCTGGAGGACTTCTTGAGCTACTATCAAATCCTCATAAGTAATGGCATTTATAGTAATATTCATAGCTACTATTTGCGATTGCAAATTATAATTTTTAAAAAATCTTATTTTTTTACCAGCAAGAATGAACATGAATGGGTTGAAATTAATAATCAATTACATGCAACAAATGAGTAATGAATCATGAACTCAGCCTGTTCAAAACTCACATATGGGAGTATGTTCAGTTGTTAAAATCTGAAGTTTCACAAGCTAATTAAATCTTTACTTCAGGCTAATCCATAACTTTCCTCAGTCTATACATATTTATAGCTTGCATAATTATACAAACTATCCCACAAAAATTCCATAAACACTTTTTTTAAAAATTGCATTTTTGTTCAAACATTAAACAAGTTTCCCCCTTCCAACCTATCCTCCTGTGAATCAAAACTAAGATATATTTTTGCCCTCTCTTGTTTTAGCTGCCTCCCCAAATCAAGCATAACGTTTTTAAATTTAAAAATACTTTTTCCATATGAATATTGTTTGTTTTAATAGGCCTTACACAGTAGATACTTTTGGTGCTTTGTGCCATATTCACTAGACAGATGGGGTCTAATGTCTTCCTATTTTATACACAATAGGGCCGTAAATGACTAAGCCTTTGATCAGACACAACAGAATTAAGCAAATCTGAGACAACTCAGAGAAGACCTTGAGGTGGCATCATTCAAACATCACTCTGCCCCCTCTGCCTCTCATGAACATTTTGTGCTAGAAAAGGTGGATTAGAAAAGGCTTGGGAACACAAGTGTCACAAACTGTATCTCTGAGGAGCCTTTGAGGTGCCTTTTTTATGTATGAAAAAGCCTTAGTGTAGATATCTATGACTCTTTGGCTGCATCTGCACTGAGCTGGCAAAGTGGAATGGATTGTCCCTACTATGAAAAGGTCTACCAGGGGTCTCTAGCTCCTAAGAAACCACTGCATCCCCAGTGAATGAGGCACTGAAACAGGCTATAGCACTGCAATGTGGAATGGGCTTTGACTAATGTCAGTCACAGCACAGCCCATTGTGGGTGAGGTGGCTTGAATTGAGACAATGTGGCATGGGATAGTCTATTCATGGGTGTTTTTCCACTGTCACTAGAAGCACCCATTAAGTACCCATTAATGGGTACAAAAATGCCATTAAGTACCCATTAATGGTATTTCCAGTGACAGTGGAAAAACACCCCATGTAGAAGTTGTCTTTTTTTCATCCAAGATCCTTCCTGAACATCCTATAGGAAAGAATCCATGGTTCTTCCTAATCTGAAATTCCTTGCAGGCTTTTAAGAGTTTTTGTTAATGCTGAAGCTCAACTGTAGGTTAACTTTTCTCAATTATTATTTTGTTTTATTTCCTGATGCAGCCAAAGTCAAAGATTAAGAGGTACCACACTCTACAGTGTGAGACTGCTTTTGCTATGTCTGCCCTTCAGCTGCTGAACTAACAAATCTGACAGATGCTCACAGTAGGTTTTGGGGACAGGCCAAAAGTGAGCCCAGAGCGGAAACTCTAGGTTCAACAACTTGGCATCTGTAAAAGATAGTGAAATGAAAGCTATTTTTGTTTGTGGCTTCTTGTGTGATTCTCTATATCAACATCTTTACTCACGTTTCTTTGCCCAGCTAACTGAAACAGGATATGCAGATCTGGGATGCTGGCAGGGGTAATCAAATAAAAAGTAATGATACCTATCATGAGAACAGAGATAATGTAGGTGTTCATAACTAGGTACTCAGATTAGGGTAAACAACACCTTTTTGTGCTTCTGTTTTTGAGCTTCTGGAGTTTGCTGAAACAATCCTTTCTTTCATTGCTTTTTAAAATGAACTTTTTCTTGTGAAAGATCCAGGCAACCAGGATGATCAAGGGGCCGGAACACCTTCCTTACGAAATCAAGCTGCAACCTTTAGACCTCTTCAGCCTTGAAAAACTGTGATTAAGGGCTGAACTTACTAAAGTATATAAAATCATGCTTGGTATGGAAAAGATGGATAGAGAAAAACTGTTTTCTCTATTGTACAACACTAGAACCGGGGCTCACTCTGTGAAGCTGCTGGACAGGAGAGTTAGTACCAACAAGGGGAAGTATTTTTGTTAGGATTTTAGTGAAAATTTTCTTAGGTATGACTGTTGATTGAGGAAGCATAGAAGCATATGGATGCCTGTATGACTTTACCTTACTCTGTGCTTAAAATTGTTAAATAGAATCTAGCAGCCAGACTGCCTGCTAATTTAAACCTAAAGTGGGGTGGACAGACAATGAGTTGAATGTAGCTGATGTCCTTGAGCTCAGGTAATCGCTTATATAATAAGAGAAGCAATTCTGCCAGTCTTCCCTTCTGTATGGTGACCTCTACACCATATTCTGCCTTATTTTGTGGGATCCTTGAACTCTACTGAATCAGTTTCAGAGAGCAGGTTTGAAAGACAGTGAAAGAGTATATGAACCTACAAAAACTGTTTCCTTCCATTAGCAGATGACCTGGCTTGATCAAAAATCCTTACTCAAATGCAAGAGGTCCATCCGTATTTGATCTAGTGATTACAAAAATGCCTTATAAATAAATAGTAGCTATGAATTATATACCACTTTGTCCACTGGTAAATCATCTGCTTCACATGCAAAAGATCCAGGATTCAAGGATTCCTGCAGTTTCTATTGATGGAGGATACAGCAGACCTCTTCTATATTGCTGAATGTACAGTCAGCAGAAGTGGAAGCAGGAATAAAATTCAGTATAGTCACCCTCTGTATATCATGAGTTCATATAGCACAGTTTAGTTCTTATTCTCTGAATATATAAGATCAATTTGGCAGCATGGTTTTGTCCTTAAACAGCAGGCAAAATGCATTTCTCTCATTTAATGAGATCCTGAAAACTTGCAGTAATGGAATTTGGCCTCTCTGGTCCCATCAACACCACTAACTCACAGTGGCTTCCAAAATTCCCCTAATATCCGTCTTTCCATACCCAGCAATCCTGCATTATTTCCCATGTTTAGAAGTCAGGAACCAAGCCACAGCATTGCATAAGAGATTATTCTAATACTTCGGTAAACCTATAAAATGTTTACATGAGAGAAAATTAATGCTACATGCTCTTATCTTAAAAGCTGGGACAAACCACTATCGATCTTAATTACACATCATCCATTAAACACAAGATCCATTGAGAAGCCTGTGTTACTACAATGCTGACCAGCACATTTCTCCTTTTTCTTGTTCCCAGAAGCAGCCAGGAACCATTACTCTCTTTAGCCTTACCAAGTGCTCCTCTCTGGATACTAACTTCCACCTAGCAGGATTTATCTAAACAATAAAGGATGTCAATTATTAGGAAGGCTTGTGTATCTATGAGAGACTAGTCTTTTACAGTGCCAAGAAACCTCCTTCTGTGAAGGTTGCTCCCACAAATGGCAGGCTCTTGCCTGAAGATATTTAAGACATCTCCCGAAGCTTTCCCAGTCTACAAACAGAAATGTGACTGAACATAAAACAATGGGCTCTTGTCTGCCTGCTCCCCAAAGGCAAGGGAGATCCAGGGAATTGCTGGCAGATGGGAACAATCAATTCTTTACCAATAAACTCTATCACTGCCTCAAATGCAACAGCTGTGAAGAAGCTTAACAGATGTAGGGGCCTTTTAAAATGGTAATTAAAGTGGTTAACCCTTATAGCCTATGGCCACACAATACACTATTAGTGACAGCAATAGCAACAGATGAACATTAGACCACTGCTGTGATACATGAACACAAAATATTGTGTAACTTTGGTGTATCAACATGCCTGCAAGCCTCAAATAAGCGTGCCTAGGTTTCAGTCAATATGAATGTATGGATGTTGTTGATAATATACTTAATACTACATACATATTGTATAGATATTCTCTATAGCCACAGCTTAGGCGGTAGTCGCACTTGCTAAAATAGTCCATCTTATTAAGAAGCAGGACTCAACATGCATTAACTCCAACCACACCAATACCTGATAATCCTTCCTCACTTTGTCCTCATTTTGTGTCCCTATGCTTATACCTTTCTGTTCCTGTCCTGAGACTCTTTTACGAGACTTTTTTAGATCTCCACCTCTCTCCACCATCACAACATCCCCCGTGGTCTGACAGGATAAAGGTTCTGTAACTTAAAAGCATGTAATGACACACTGGGCCAAAGGGAAGGCAAAATCATGCAGTACCCAGCCCCTTTACTTCTCTTCCCTCACCACATGCAAAAAATGAAAACAAATTAATACTCTGTAATGGCTCAAGACCAGTAAAAATCAGGACTTGGGAAACTATGACTAAAGGAAGGAAAGTCCACAAATAAAACAGATTGGACTAAAAAGGTGTAAATTGTGGGGAATGAAGATGGACTGAAAAAGTATTAATGTGAAAATGTGGCCACAGCCTTAGTGATCAAATTTCTGACTAGACAACAAACGGTCACGGGCGAAATCCATGTCATCTTTTACAAGAGATCAGAGGAAATTCTTCCCATATTCTTATATTAGAAATTGCATAGATGCTTCCAGTTTACCGAATAGGTACTCCTTGCTTTGGGGACATACATCAGTATCCAAGATCTAAGACCAAGATTTACATAGAAAGATCTTAGCATGTACTTATCAATATCAGTGGTCATCAAATTTCAAATAGTATACATACATCACCCTACTTCTCCTCGCACCATACAGTCATTTGAATTACCTGTTTATTTATTCCACTCAAAGTGGTTTACAAAACATGGAGAATAAAATCATAATAATTATATAAAAACATGATTTATTTTTTCTGTCTCTCTCATATACTATATACCAGAAATGTGAAATACATGCTACCTTTACTGGGGATTATAATTTAATGCTAAGAAATCAACTTACAGGGAATATAATCCTTCAGTATTCCATACAGCATGGCTTTGCAGCTACCCACCTATAGCTATTTTCATCCTTATGATAAGATTGAATAAACTGGCTTTAGATGAAGGTCTCCTTGTCTTGGCTATCTTAACTGACCACTTTAATAAAGCAGAGTTTTTTGAAATTACTTAGGGAAGCTCAGCAGGGACAGTTTTCAACTTGTTTTCAAATTGTTTTCCAGGGGGAATAAACACAATAATCATGAGAAACTGAAGCATCCCTGTAACTAACCAACTGTCCCAGCTGTGCCTCAAAAGCTTACATTGAGTTTAAGTGCCAACTGTGATGTCATTGCAGCCCCAGGAACTGCATCTAATCTCATCACAGGAGGTTGTAAATTCAGGATGGCACTGTCAGCTCAATGCATTTAGCTTCTGTGGAATCAGTGAAACACTGAAGCTGACACCCTAGTTCTGAATAACCATTCTATTGTTTTGAGTGCTACATTCATTTGCTTTCATTTTGTTTTTAAGAAACCTTGTGCACTGGGAAGATATTTTCCAATTCCTCTGAAACCATCACTGTTTTCTTCAAGTAATTAGCAGCACTGGTGAGCTGGGTAGGATCTCTTTGGAGAATTTCACATTGACTGGTATACTGGACCCGCAAGCATACTAGAAGTCTCCCTTCTGCCTCTGGGCATAGAATCTTTGTCTCTATATATTTTAAATTCTACAATGGGTTGTAAAGGTACAGAAATTCTGATTTAGAAAATATTGAATATTTCATATTCCTATATGTAATAATTCAAATAAACCTTTTTTAAAAAATGCTTCCTCCCCTGTTAATAAGTAAAGCATCCCATATTTTATAAAATACAGTGTAATTTTTGACAAATGTAAATTTAGGCTAAATCCAGATAGGGGAAATATAGTGCTATTCTGGCTGTACTATATCGCATTGTGGGAAAATCCACAATGGATGCCTGAGTACACCTTTCAAATTGCGGGGACAAGCAGGATGCTTCTAAGCCCATTTGCTGGGATTCGAGAGCCGGAGAAGGTATGCCCTTGTCTCTGCTTGAGAATGCCCATGGGCAATTGGTGGGCCACTGTGTAAGACAGGATGCTGGACTAGATGGGCTGTGGGCTGATCCAGCAGGGCTCCTCTTATGTTCTTATGTAACGTGGGGATGGTTGTGGGTTTTCCAGCAGTTGCGGAGTTATTTATCTTGTAGCCAAAGCCACCATCATTGTTCTTTCCACCTCACGTGTGGGGACTGAAACAGATGGCCATGCAAGTTTAGTGGTGGTAACACACACCTCTGGGTATTTTGCACCAGCTGAATACCCAGACGCATGTCACTAAAATGTGCAAAGACAGTGCTGGCCCTACACTGTCTAGATAGCAAGTAATAATGCCAGAGGGGCACTACTTTGGATTACTGCTTGCTAGAAGGATGTCCAGCCAGTAGTCTGGGGCCAGCCCTACATTAGGTATGGATTACATTCAGGCCATGTCCCCATGCCACTTTGGCATGGTTCTGAGCACAGGATTGGCACGGTCCATCCCCATGGGCTTTGGATTTGGCATGTGAAAAGCATACCAAATCCCCCCAAACCGTGCCACAAGCGTGCCAGATTTGATACCTGTTAAAACAAGTTTCAGCATGGTTGGGGAGCTGGCATGCATTGCTCAGCGAGACGGGAATGCACATGGGGACACTTGCAGGCTAACAGGGAGGAGAGTTGCACTCATGTCATTGGGAGGTGGGGTGTGCTTGCTGTCCCTGCCGTGACCATTGAAGATCGCAGCCACTGACTTTTTAAAATGCCGATCGCAAAGGCATGCTAGAGATCGGCTTGGTTTGTAATTTTAATGACTAAGCAGCCAAAGACACAGATAGTAAAGCAGGCTGCATAATGGCTTGATTTTTGTTGCATTTGCCACCCCCATTTCCCCAGTCATCAAGGAAATAATAAATAGAGTCTTGATTTTAAAGTTGACAGGCCCTCCCGCATTCCCCGGTGGAGCAGAGGTATGCAAAACTGCTCAAGCGTCTACTGCTGCTAAACCTCATAGTGGCTTTCATCAGTGTTTTATGAATGAAGCTTTATTTTATGAACGAAGCTTTAGTTATTTTTTTTAAGTGAAGCTTTAGTTATCTGTACTTGTTTCTGTGCCTCCCACCCCAGTCCTGGCTGTCTGTGCTGCTAAGGGAGGGGGGATGCATTACAGGGGCGGGCTGATGACAGTCTGGCTGCCAATGAGGAGAGGGGGGCAGAGAGGAGGTGGCATGGCTCCCCTGTACCAGGGTCTGGCACGGTTCACATGGGGACGCCACCATCCGTGCTCAACCCATACCTGTCCCACGTTGCTGGGAATCCCATGGGGACACACGAAATGTGTCCCCATTTTCGTTCCTGGCCCATGCATGCCCAAACTGTGCCCAAAGTGTGCCAGATGGCCAGTGTGGGGATGGGGCCTCAGTTGTTTATTTTGAGGCTTTAGTCCATGCACACATCTGTAGAAACAGGAGTGACTGGTGTATGCAGATGTTGCTGGAAAAGGCCAGAACTGGCAAAACCTTTTTCTTCTTCTTTGATTGAAGCCCTTGGAGCACTGAGAAATAAGACGGATCAAAAGAAGATTTGCTGGTGTTCTGTTGGGTTCAAACAAAATGGATGAAGTGGTGCACATTGATGCTCAGAGATTCAAGTGTATGTCACATTGCTGGCTCTTACTGCTTAGACCTCAATTGCCAGGGGTGTCTTAAGATTTATTTCTGAATTAATCAGTACAAAACTGCGCTGTAAATTAAATTAATCAAGAGGACTTAGATAGATTATGTTATGTGGCTTATTTTCTCTGCCCACATAAATTGCATGAAAAATCCAAGCTGAACATTGATTTGCGGAAACTCCTGCTGCACTTCTGTACTGATTTCCTCTCTGCTGCATAATCCATTTGGAGCCAAGGCTTTGGCAATCTAAGGGCACTGAACAAATACTTCAGCATATATGGTATCACTGTGCAAGGAGAACTGAGAATGCTCATGAGGCAGAGAAACTTAAGTTTTTAAAAAATGCCATGGGCAGCATGTGCAAGAGTATTCCAAAAGACAAGTGTGACTGGTGCATCCCAGGCTGCATTTATGCATGTCCGGAGTGCAAAAGAAGCGTATCCATTTTCATGCCCACTATCCAGAGGTCTTGGGCATGGCAGCAGCTTTTTCACAGAAGTCCTGAAGGGCACCATTCCTGAAGCAACTATTGACCTATTAGAGCAGGAGTTCTTAATTAGGAGTCCCTGGACCCCCAGGGGATCTGTGGAAAGATTTCAGGGGGTCCGCAAGCTCGAATGGAAAACAACAACAACAACTTATTATCTTTATTTTTAAAGGCATGCCAATGCTGAGTGTCATAAAACTATCTGCTACTACATTCTGAGAAGGGGTCTGTGGTTTTCACCTGACTCGCAAAGGGGTCTGAGGGACAAAAAAGTTTAAGAAGCCCCGCATTAGAGCATTAGCTGATGCAGTAAGAGGGTGTCTCCAGGTGTGGACTAAACCTCACAATTCTTCCAACACTATATTGGAAGTTACGCAAAGGTGGATTTTCTGAGTTAGATAATGCCAAAAGAAAATCAACAATCACTAAGCTGTCGTATTCCCTCATTTTGAAAGTGGACTAAAAGTGGGTTAAAACTTAGGTGTGAACACACTCTTACTACTGCACTTTTTTGGCAAGGGGGGGCAGTTGTGATCCTGAAACATCCCAATGAGAAATAGTACAGAGATGTATTATTTCATATTTTGGTTGGAGCTCCCCCAAGTGGATGACCTACCGAGGAAAAGAGCGCAAGATAAAAAACATTTATTATATATATTCTATATACATTTACTTGAAATGCACATTTTGCTTTCAGTTTAATTTTCTTCCAGATCACCCATGCAAGGGACAGAAGCTATTAATGTATGCATCTGTCTTACCTACATCAAGTGATTTCTAAAATTTGATGGATAGTGCAAATGATAGTATAATTAAGTTAATCTGACATGTTTTGTCTGGATTCTGGATTTGATTTAGAAAAACAGAATTTTATTGTAGTAATATTTGTTTTTATACATTTCATGGGAATTTCTATAGTTCCTGGGACAGTATGCAGGGACAGTAGAATAGAATTGGGGCCTTTCTGTGCTTCCCGTCCTTTCCGTGGGATGGGAATAGTGCAGTGCACTAGTATTCACACTTGCAAACGCTAGCACACGCTATTCCCCTACGCATCCACAGACCTACTTTAGGTCCAGATGCGGGTCCAAGCAATGCCATCTTTGTTCTGGTGGTTGGCATGACTGCGCACGTGCTGGCACTCTCACCGGATGATGGTGACACAATGTGCACATGCACTTGCATTTAGGGAGTTGGCCCACCCATAATCACAGAGGTGTTAATGGGCTTTACCAGAGATGGCAAAGGTCATTTCTGGTCAAGGTACGTCTGCCTCTGGAACATGAAATTCTGCTCCACACAAAGTATGCATGCACCTGGAAATGGCTCCTTCAAGTGCAAATGCTCCATCTGGGAGGGTACTGCATGCTTAATAATTGGCCAACTGCAGAAAGGCCCCTGGTCAAACCACTATCAGAACTTTGGTGGCATTGTGAACTGTATATATGGCTCTAAGGATTAGCAGTAGCTCTTCTGGGGCTCAGGCAGGAGTGTATTTTAGCATATGCTCTACTATTGAGCTATGGTCCAACCCCATGTACATTTATACTTAGAAGAGTATCTGGACTGAAAGGATTCAAACATCTTTCAATCCTTTAACACTTCCCCAAACTGGGGGCTATAGAAATAATATATGGAAATGTTCCTTCCCACCCAGAAAACTACATCATAGAAAACCGAGACTCTGTAATCTACCAGAATGTCAGCTGAAGTATTAAACACAACAATCACAAATGTGAAACAGTATTTCTCTTAGGTGTTCATATCAACAGTGAAGTTTTTTTTTTACATTATTAGTGAAACAATGCTAAATTTTTCATAAAGTTGTCAGATATTTTTCATATGTTATAAAATGCCAATGTCTCACCTTTGGGCAACTTTTATCAGCTTCCAAAATCACATCCAAGAAAGTTGGGTGTTTTGTCTCTGTTCTTCTAGAACTGCAGCAGGGAGGTATGCATACTGTATATATGCCTTTGTATATTCATTCATGAATCTCCATTATATCCTTCAGTTGCCTTTTCTCTTAACAAATGTATGTGCAGTAATTTGCAGGCTTTCCGTTTCTTTGCTTAGCAATTTCCAAGAGCCCTTCGACATTCAAGCCAAGACAGTCGCCATTCCATTCACTATCTGTGCTTTTTTAAAAGAAATCTTATTATATGTTTGCCTTCTTGGAAATCTTCCATTACAAACCTTTAGCAATTTGTTTAGCTTATCGCTTCACTTTCTTTCTAGGCTGAAGATGTGAACTTCATCCAGCACTGAGTAACATTTCTTCTAGCTGTAGACAAACTCCACTGATGGTTCGGAAAGATGAAATTTGGGAAGTGTTCATTTCTTTAAAAAAGCAAGCCAAATCTTCCAAATCGTCTTGTGTGCCGTGGAGAAGCTCATCCTATTAAATGGTCACCACCTTTCAAATTGCACCTAGTTTCCCATTTTAGTAATGGAACACCATTATTTGTTTTACTTGTTTGTACTTGGATCATGCCTAACCTGGAACTCTTTCCAAATCTTCCTTCGGGATGCATATTTAAGCAGCTATGAATAACAGTATAATGGACTGAAGTACAAAACAGGGCAAGTCCACTTCTGTACAGAAGCACTCTACTGCCTGCTTAGCAGGGAACCAAATATATATTCATCTGAATGAATTTACTGCTTTTTCATGTAAAGCTGAAGTTGTTCTGAGCAGCAAAAATTAGGCTTCTTTCAAAGAAGCCAGCTTTTTCTTTTTTCTTTTTTGGCTTTCTTTTACAATTCTAATACTTGTTTGTAAAAATTTATACAAGTTATAATTATTAAGATCTCTGACTTCACATCAAAATAAAATTCACTCAGAGGCTTATTCATCTTTATAAAAAAGGATCAAAAAGAGTAGATTCCAGTCTTTAATGTTAAAATACAGATGTCTTCTCCTTTCTCTAGATGGAAATGCCTTTTTCCTTCCCAGCCTTGGAAACCAATGTTGTATTGTTCTGTAGGAGAAGCATTTCTACTTTTCATTCTTAACTAAAAGAAGAAAATACAGAAATGTTAACCAAAAAAGAAAGACATAGTACAAATTTCTTTCTCTCCCATCTCCACAACTGGTTCTTTTGGTCACGTTTGCACCTCCTGACCACTGGAGTTACTATCAGAATCCTCAGTGCCACAAAAGACTGAGCTCAGGCCTTAACAGGAATGTGTGGAAATTCTTCATAGGAGGTGGTAGTGCAAAGAAATGCCATGCTAGCTGTACCCATCAACTTCCATACGAATAAAGAAGATGTTTCAAATGAAACTTACAAAAGAAAACATCCTGCTCCAAGCAATTATCCTGAACTTGCAGAGGGCAAGGAAGATACAGAATGCTTATATTCCATACCTTCCTCAGACATGGAATTTTCATTATAACGTCTTAAGAAGGCTAAAGATATGAGAGTAAGGCTGCATCCCCAAAAGACTTATTTGCTTCTCTACTGTTCCTCTATTCAAGCGGACTTTAAAAGTGCCATGCAAATCCGGACTAAGCGTCCGCATGAGGCTCAGCAAAATGCGCATTTTAAACGCACCTTCCGTCCCCATGGGAGCCGTGTTTTCATTCCGCGCATCTTTTTCTCCCCGCCCCTGCTCTTGTTGATAGGGTGCCAGCGGGAATGGGGAGGGACTGCGCTCGGCGCGGCCACAACCAGGAAGAAACCCCCGACAAGTCCAAAGAAAAATAGCCATTGGTTATCTGTTCATCTCCCAGATCTTCCCCCCCCTCTCTTTCTCCTTCTCTCCTCCCTGTCCTCGGGCTCTTGCTGCAGAAGCTGCAAGACGTTTTTACCTGTACAGCGCACGATTGCTCATTCACTCTCACCACAATTCTGGCTCTTTAGTTCTGAGCTTTAGAAAGGGAAGCTGCTTGTGTTATTGCTGTGTGTGTAGGCGGCAATCCCCGCCCCTTTGCCACGGAGCGTCCCAAGGTAAATGTAGCAAGGAAAACCTGCAACTTCCAAAAGGAGTGCTGAAAATCTTATTTAAAGGGCACTTTTTTTGTTGCGGGTTTTCCTCGTTTTGTAGCGCTGGAAGCTCCTAAAAAAACCCTGGTATGGGGGCACTCAGAGGCAAAAGAGGATTTTTAGTAGACTTTAAATTGCTTGGGGACAGGGCCCCAGTAAATGCTTCAGTCTATTCTGAAGGTGCCTCCAGACATAAATGTAAAGCTTACTTACTGAGAAATAAAGGAGCTCAGTAGGGAGAATGGAACATCCCCACATTCTCCCAATACTTCAAAGCAGTATGTGGTCAGCATCTTGATCTCTGAGAGGCCTGCTGCTCCCT
Organism: Aspidoscelis tigris stejnegeri; assembly: GCA_023333525.1. Taxonomy (NCBI): domain Eukaryota; kingdom Metazoa; phylum Chordata; class Lepidosauria; order Squamata; family Teiidae; genus Aspidoscelis; species Aspidoscelis tigris. The sequence goes on along the minus strand of JALMGA010000002.1, from coordinate 78,379,999 downwards.
GGGTGAGGACAACCTCTTGTGAGATTTTGCGAGATCTTGCCCAACAACCCAAGAAAATGTGTGTGGTGGTGGTGGTGGGGGAGAGAAACTGCAGGCCAATGCTGATGTAAGTAGCATTTGTTTTGGTGTTTTTTTTTTTACTTTGCATCATAGGGTTTTACTTCGCAGCGACTATGGAGCACTGTAAAACTTATCTGGCACTTTGACAACTGCTCCACAGTTTCTGTGAAGTATCCCTCCTGCCTGGACACAGTCTCAGTTTTAGTACCCTCCTATTACTATCAGGGATTGCTTTAGTTACTTATAGCCTTTTAACTACATGCAGGTCACCTTGAAGAACAAACTTCTTGACCTGTTGTCCTTTAGATGTTGTTGGGACCTTGTTTACAAAACTACCAAATGAATAAGCCCAATGATCAGAAGTGAAGAATGCTGCATCTGGATGTTATATATGCTGGTAATTCAATTTTTTGTCAGTATAAAATTATATTGTGGTTAAAAAAGAAGTTGTCTAAGATTGATTTTGAACTCCCATGATCTCAATAATGAATGCTGCTGCTGCATTTCACCAGCAACTCCATGAGGAAGGAAGGTGGGGAAATAGTGTAACTGAAAAAAGGTGGATTAGAGGAGGGCTGGAAACATGAGGGCCACACACTGTCACTCTGAAGTGCCTCTGAGGTGCTGGACTGGTCATGTTTGAACGCAGTCTTGACTTTTCCAAATTCAAAATCCACTGCTTTCCTTTTTGACCTTTCAAATTCTTTGCCAGTCTACTTGAGTGAGACCAGGTGATATAAAATAATAGTGTTGCCTTTTGCATTAATCAAAGGATGAAATGCCATTGAAGTTTAACAGGAAGCAAATAAATAATCAGTAGACTTACCTCTTGTAGGTGGATGAGTGTACTATGACCAAAGAATGAAAGCTAAAGAGAAAAATAAAAACAAAAATAAAAACTAAAAAAAGGAAAAAACCAAGGAAGAATGGAAACAGAAGGAGAGAAAGAGAAAAAGAAAGAAAAAAGAATTTATAGTACACCTAGGGAGGAACAAGACCTGACTCCAGATAAAAGTAAAGCATAACAGTTTGTTGAAAAGAGTGCAATTGTACAGTATTTGTATTTCAAGAGATTTCATGCTTGTCAATAGGAGACATACGAGAGGCTCAGGCAATGGTGAGAAAACACATCAGTAGCCTTTGAGATGCCTTAGCATAAATTCCCCTGTTTAAATTCTAATATTATTCCAATATTTTCCCACACATTCCAGTTATTTTCCGCAGCTTTCCTGTTTCCCAATATTAAATAATCATCTGCTAGTGTTCTCTTTATGAGAAGAATGGCTGGAACCATATATATGACAGAACTAAAATATTTGGTGGTCTTTTTCACTGCTGTATGCTTACATGACACACAGAACAACAAAATACCAAAATGCCTCCTAAAGGCACAGAAAGCATGACTTCTCAAACAACTTTTAGATACTTTGAATTGAATCCGCATCAAAATTGTAGAGACAACTTGTAAGTGTACTTTTATAGTCTCAAGGCCTATTTGCACTTACCTGTGAGTGGCAGTCCACTCACTAGGCAGGCCTGTCTCCATTGGGAGGCCGGAGCAACTCTCCAGAAGTTGCCACAGGCTCCCACGAAGCCATCCTGAGACAGAGTGAAGAACAACAGTCCACACACTTACTAGAAGCAACTACGGTAGTTTGTTCCTGGCTGTTGTATTGCATCCTCTTCTGGGTGCGGTGCAGGGAGTGGTGTAGTGGCATGACTGTGACTGCACAGTCATATGCAGAATCCAGATCATCATGGCAACTGCTGAGAATGTGCTGGATGTTGCCATAGATCTTACCATGGTGATCCAGCCTGCCTTACCCATCCACACTTCACATGCTGCTGGCCTGGTTATGGGTCTTTTCCAGCACTTGAAATGTAGATGGCTGTCACTGCACTACTACCTTACCTGAATGGTATGGTATCATACTATAACAATCAGATAAGTGTGAAAAGGCCCTTAGGGGTTTGACTGCTGGGTCGGTGGGGTGGGGGGTTTGTAAGTAAACTCATACACTTGGTTATGCAGAAGGACAATTTTTATTGCTGCTGTAAGCAACAAAAAAAATGAAATGAATGTCATTCCTTGCTCCTGGTTGTTCCTCCTGGAGGGAGCAGGGCTAGCTTTTGCTGTGTAGGTCCACAGAATGACATTACTATGGGCCCAAAACAAATTCAAGCCTGCTGGGGCTTCCCCTGGCCCCTGCCAAATCTGTAAAAAATAACGGTTTTGCAAAATCACACCTGACAGAAGCTGAGGGAAGATTTGCCAAGCCCCAAAATCATGGTTGAGTTGTACTATGTCATCATCTTTATGTGACAATTCCCCAATTTCTAATCTATGAAACTCAGCCCTCATGCAAGGGGGATGTAGCCATTTCACATGGCAACCCAGCCCCTCATCAATCCAAGTGGAGCTAATGTGGGACTTCGAAGCAGTGCAGATTCCGTGGAGGTGCCTTGTTCATTCCTCCATGGTGATTCTGCCTCTGTTCTTCTCTCCAAGAAATAGCTGTTAAAAGCAGACAAGCGTGCTCTCAAGATCAATATGCAGTTAATGGAGGAGAGGGAGAATGTATTCTCTAGATCAATTTAATGTGAAAATACTGTGGGCATTTTTCATCACAGACAGTGTACCTACGCTGCACCCAGGAGAGGAGGCTAAATTAGGCTATATGCTACAGTGTTATCATTAACTAAAACACAGTCCTTCTGTTGTCTCTGGGATATTGTCGTCCTCCTTTCTTTGAAGATTCTCTAATCTAGTCTACTTGCAATTGTGTATGACCTTTTTTTCTCATTTTCTTTTGAGCTGTGCCCTTCTCTGGAATGATAATGAAGAAGATGAAAACAGGTCCATCTGCTTTTGGTTTGCTGTATAGCCTGGCAGATTTTAAGGTCCTATCTCCACCTGTCCTCTAGGGGGCCACTGGGCTGCTTCCTGACTAGGTGCATCCAAACATGCTGCCCTTGCTGCTGTCCTGGAGGCTCCCAATCCTACCTGGGTCTTTACTGGATGTGGACAACTACAAAATGGTCCACAGCTTGACTGGGAATAACTAAGGAGGTCTTGCTCATCAGTGTTCACACCCTCTTCTACATGCAATGCTGCAAGTAGAGGTGGCGGCACGACTGTGACTGCACAGTCATGTGCCACATCCCATAGCAATTGCCATGTTGATCTGGCCTGCCCAGACCTGGCCATCTGCACTTCAATTGCTGGTGGTCTGACTTGGGATGCCACTAGCACTTGAAGGGCGGATGGCTCCCTCCGCACTTCATCTTCACATCACTGGAATTGTATTGTTATGCCATTCTAGTGAGGTAAGTGTGAACATGCTCTGAATATACTTCAGACCATTTGGACCGAAGTGCAGATTTTAAGGATTTTCTCTTTTTAGAAAAAAATGATTTCTTGTTCCATTTAATACATTTATAAAGTTAAAAATGATACCTCCTATCCCTCATTTATACCCAGAGCAAACCTGTTTGGTGGAACTCAACAGGTTCTCATCGGACAATCAAACTCCTCTATCACATTTTAACAAACAGTATGCAGATGTATACATAAATATTTTTAAAAGTCACAAAGCCACAATATTTTATAAATCCTACAGCTTTACAATTTTCTTGAACATTTTGTCTTGTGTTATCCGCATTATTAAAAAGTTATTATTTCCATACCTTCTCTTCTAATTCCTTTATTTGTCTTTTTTGAGCTTCAATTCTTTCTTCTAACTCCTTAATCCTCTGTGAAAAGTAATGTTTTATGTGAATGTTATATTTTGAGAAGTAGCGATTTTATACAAAAGACTACTTCAAAAACACAAAAAGCAGCTTAGGCTGAGCTCAGGCAGACCCACCCAAATCTGGACTTGCCTATGCCTGCCACAGTCAAAAATGCAAAATTTATAATATGCCTTTTTTTTTTACAGAACTTAATTATCATGTTCAAAGAGGATCCACTGTACTTAATTGCCTTTACTTTAATAGGAGTTTTTGTTTTGTTTTACAGCCTACTGTGAGGTAAAGAGCAGGATAGAAATTCAAATAATAAGCAAATAATCATTTTTGCTCTTTGCACAGCAGCAAGCTACCAAACAGGACAAAGGGCAATGGAGGGAGGGCAGGATAGGAGTGAAAGCCTTGCTTTCACGTGCTCAAATCTGGCTGTGATCAACGCACAGTGTTTGGAGGAGGGGGGTTCATTTTCTGAGACCACCCCTTCTGTGGGCAAGGGGGGGGGGACCCAGATCACACAGTTTTAAAAAAAGATTTACTTTCCCTCCCTGCCCCCCTTGCTATTGACCTCCTTGCTAGTTTCCTATTGGCTGCTGCTGGAGATAGCCTACTATCCCCATCTCACCCACCTAACCCAAATTCTCTATCCCACTCCAAGAGTGATATTTTGGCATTTGCAAGAAGGTCACACAAAAAGAGGCTCAGGGGCAAGGTAAGGTCTTTTTAAAATTTTCTGTCTATCCAGGGACACCTCAGCCCCTTAACCCATTGTGCACTAATCTCCAATGACTTGTATCAATTTTCACTTATAAGTTATGCGTCTATTATTACCACTTCTCACTGTTCAAACCAAAATGTTCAGATATAGGGGTTGGGAAGAAAGGGATCGTCTTTCATTTTATCCTGGATTGCAGACCATATACTATATGTATATGAAACCATATGTGATAAGGATGGGTGACAGAAGTATGCATTATAATGGCAGTGAGGCACAGGCTGAAAGTAACCCTGTGCCTCAATGCCATTATAATGCATATTCCTCTTCCCCATCCTTATCATTGGCTGACAATAGCAAGGGTGATGAAATGCTTACTGAAGTGACACAAAGGCCGCATCCCCATTACAAGCTTAATCCAGTTTCCCTAAACCAAAATAATAGAACCGGATTCAAACGCGAATTTGCCTGTTCCCATTACTTTCAGCTTAATGGCGTTCGATCTGGTTTCTGAGGATCCTACGTGGCGTACATGACTCAAGGGGGGACTCAAGTGGCTACTTTCTAAAAACTGTTTTTCGGGCTGCCCTGCCCTCTGCCTCCTGGCATGAATGCGCAACCCATAACGGAGCCTGGCTGGGTGGCTGCTGCTTGCCTGGATGGAGGAAAGCTGGCAGCGGGCAGTCAGCGATTCGCCCCATTGCCCAGGGCACACAGCAGCAGTGGCAATTAAAGCAAGGAGGCTTTAAACATTCACACATCTCCCAAAACCTGCCCCTGCTTTCCTTTCCCCTTTAAAGGTCAGAACTCCAAAGAGCTAGAATTGCGCAAAATTGCAACATTGTTATCAGTTGTGAAGTGCCTGGATTGCTACAGTGTAGCGGCTGCTGTGAAGGTTGGATTTTTACACTGAAATCACTGTCCTTAGAAGCAAGCTATTGGGAGAGGGAAACCCTAAACATGGATTCTCATCCCTTAAAACGGTAGGGTCCCCACAGTAAAAAATGTAACACGTATCAAGTGCACGATCCGGAGTGAGACCTGTTGAAATGATGGTTAACATTTACGCTTTGGGGAGATTTAACATGCAGAAAGCGTGTTAAGCCAAACTGACATGGGATCTGCGAGGACTGAAAACAGTTTGAAATCGAAATAAGCTTGTAATGGGGATGCGGCCAAATAATCCTAGAGAAATATGTCCCATTCCTGTGCAATTATTTAATTTATTATTTTTGTCTCTTCTGTTTGTTTATGGGATAGGGGGTTACTCCTAAGGGAATGTATACAGATGGATTCCCGTATCCACTGATCCAATAACTGTGCTTTCACTTATCCACAGTGACTAAATCAGATCCCCCACCATTAGGTGCCATTAGGCCTACCTGAGGCTTCCTGGAGGCCTGAGGTAGTTGCAAAATCCCACAAAACTGCACTTAGTGTCCCATGATGCCTGAGAAATCTCACAGGATTTCACAAGAAACATGGGAAACTGAGCAAGATTTCCTATGATTCAGTAACTGTGGTAGGACGTGGAACCAATCCTCTGTGGATACAGGGGTCCAACTGTACAGCTAACTAGAGAAATGATAGTACAGAGGCATAGTTCCTATTGGATTCCATTTTCAACATCAGAACTGTATACTGTCAAATATGCACTGCAAGCCCCCAAGATTAAACAATCCCCTTCTCACCTCTTGCAAGAAACCCAACAGGGTGCCAGAACAGTCATGAATAAAACGAATTCAGGTCAAGAGATACCTATGACGTATAATCTTCCATTGCTCTTGCTACCACCTTAAACCTTACTTGATCAGCCTACTTCAGAAAGGCAGTACAGAAAAGTCTTGGATAGATGAGGCAGGTCCTTCATATCTTTCATGGGTTCCAGTCTGAACCCATAATACCATAGTGTTTTTCAGTAGCCTCTTAACTTTCCCTTTGTACCTGTTGTGCATGCTGAATGAGTTCCATTCTTTCACGTAATATCTGAGCATCCCTTTCTCGGAGTTCACTCATAACCTGACGCTTCCATTGCTCCACAGCATTCTTCAGCTTCTCCCGCTCCTCTTCCGAGAGTATCTCTAACATCTTGGCCCCTGCTTCTTGCTGCAGGGCATCATACAGCATGGCTTCCAGTTCAAGAATGTGCTAAGCAAGAAGAAAAATAAGACAAATTATTTATATGGGAGTTTGTCCACATTATGCTGCTTCAGTGCCTCTCTTGTGCCATTCTGCCTTTTATTTCTCTCTAGTTCCTATGTTCACACCTACATTTTAATTCAGCTTCAGCCCACTTTCAGCCAACACACCAGCAACTTGAAAGGTTGTTTGTGTTTGGCTTTATCTTACTCACAAAATCCACTTTTCAGTTAGATAACACGGAAGGAAATTGACAAGTCATTTTGCTACTCTGTTCTTCCACTCTGAAAATGGACTGATGCTGAATTAAAATGTAGTTGTCTGACCCGAGTATTGAAGTGAAGCTTACAGCAACCAGACAGAAAATAAGATGGGGTTTGAGGAATACAGATCACACCCCAGGACTCACAGTTCTTGGTGGCAGACAATGGGTGGAAGTGGCATTCAGAAGGGCTGCATTTGTTGCACACTCTTTTGTGCTGCTTCTACAACACTCTCCCCATGATTTCTGTAAGCAGAACCCTTCAGCAACCCAAGGATATAGTCTGTTGATGCTACTGCAAAAACCTTGAGTTAAGGATAGCATCATGCAAAACCAAGCAAAACTGCCTGAGCACAGATAAGGTCTGAAGCAAAACAGATGCTTATATTTTGCTTAGACTATCAAGGAATAGATTCTGCTGAATTCAGAGGGACCTACTGCAAGGGAAAGAAAGGTTAAAATATTCCTCTAGTCCTCTATGGCTGGATATTCCACTAGTGCCGCATCGCCATTACAACCTTATTTCGGCTTCAGACCATTTTCAATCCTTGCAGACCCCACGTCAATTTGGCTTAACACGCTTTCCACGTGTTAAATTGCCCCAAAGCACTGTAATCCTCATTTCAACAGGTCTTACTCCGGTTCGTGCACTTGAAACGTTTTACATTTTTTACTGTGGGGACTGTATGGTGTTAAGGGATGAGAATCGGTGTTTAGGGTTTCCCTCCCCCAATAGCTTGCTTCCAAAGATAGTGATTTCACTGAAAAAAATCCACCCTTCAAAACAGCCACTATAAAAATCCACTCCTTAAAGCAGTGCTACACTGTAGCGATCTACCCACTTCACGCCTTATAATAATGTTGCAAATTTGTGCAATTCTAGCTCTTTGAAAGTTCTGACCTTTAGAAAGGTAAAAGAAAGTAAAGCAGCTGGAGGTTCTGTTTTAAAGGCTGTGGCTGTGAAGGGGACTTGAGTTGCTGCCGTTGCTGCTGTGTGCCCTGGGAAATGGGGAGAGGAGGGGAAAGAATCGCTGGCTGCCCGCTGCCGTTTTTCCTCCAGGCAAGCGGCAGCCACCCAGCCACCAAGCTAGGCTCTCTGAAGGGGTCCCTTATGGGTGGTGTGTTCATGCCAGGAGAAAGAGGGCAAGGCAGCCCCGAAAAGCGGCTTTTAAAAAGTAGCCACTTGAGTCCCCCCTTGAGTCATGTACCCCATGTACAATCCTCAGAATCTGGATAGAACACGATTAAGCTGAAAGTAATGGGAACAGGCAAATTCGCATTTGCATCCGGTTCTATTATTTCGGTTTAGGGAAACTGGATTAAGTTTATAATGGGGATGCGCCCTAGGAGGCCATAATGCAAGAAATCCTCCATCTACAATTACCGTCTCCTAGACAGACATCACCATGGCTGGTGCTGTCTGTGCACATCTGTGCACATCTTTGGCCTTCAAAAATAGGTATTATTCTTGATCATATCTGTTTACAGCCAAACTTTAGTACAGGTAGAAGATCTTCAGTCCTTATCTGATTTTCTGCTTATTAGTCAACATGTACGCTTGTGAAAGAGCAGGTGCAGGTACAAAATTGTTGGAAATACAGCATTTCATGTGTGTGTGAGAGCAGTCAGCTTAACCTGCTAAAGGGGGGAGGCGGAGCTTGGACTTCGGTCAGTTTGTTTAGTGCTTCCTATTAAGATGGCTGAGAACAGATCAGTCTGTACTATGTTGTTCCTGTTGTGTTTTAAGTAAAGTTAACCTTTATTTCACTAGTCTTTTGAGTGGTGCATTTTTGGGATCACTGCAGAGTCTTACACTGCAAACTCTGGGAAAATCACACAAGCCTGATTTTCCAACAAAAATAAGAATTAATGTTTTTCTAACTGCTTGCATCACCAAACTATCATACAGTTTTATGGGATTACACACAGACAAGCAGAGACATTTTTATATCGGGGAAGAAGAAAAGCACTCTGTGACCTCACTAAGCTTCTCTTTCTAAAGATAGGGGAAAGGAATTTGTTTAATATGAAAAGACTTCCATATCATTGCCACCTTTCTGGGGTTCATAGCAAATGCTATGCAACATTGCCCTGCCAACAATGATGCACAAGCATTAGTCAAAGTATGCTGGGAGTTTTCATTTCATGCATCATTTCATAATCCCTGACATTTTATTATGTGTGGAGTACAGTGGAGCACAGCAATGTGAATGGATAATACACTGACTGCTAGAAAGGGAGAACAAGAGTAGAAAGAGTTAACTGTCAATGTTTTGTCCCTTAGAAAGTCATTAAATGCTTGCAGTGATAAATCTCTAGTTACTCATTTTCTTCCTAAACTGGTTCTATATCTTTAAAAGCAGTGTGACACTGAGAAATTGAGCATAGAAAGATGTCCCTTTTTCTTGAGGCAAACCACTTTCCATGATCTCTTTAACCATATAATATTTTCTCCCTTTAACATAAAAAGATGACTGAAAGCACTCTCAAGTACTTCTCATAACTTTTCCTTTAATTTCTGGTCATCCTATTATCTTATTGAGTAAAGCGTGTTAGGTATTATTCAAACTCTTACACACATCTATAAAAATTCATTTATTCATTCTATGTTATTTCTGCATCCAGGTTGGAGGGACGGGCAGGATTCCTCTAGCACGCAACCGCACAGCGGCAGCTTTTAGGCCGCTTTTAGTACAAAGCATCTGCACAGTAACACCCATTAAGCACACATGTGGGAAACCGCGTCTTCACAGCAGCACCATTAAGGACAGAATGGGTAGACCGTATCCACACAGCAGTACCCATTAGAGACAGATAGGGGTGGCCGCGTCTGCACCTATCTGTCTCTAATGTGTGCTTAATGGGTGTTAAAAAAAGACTACATATAATGTAGTCTTAAAGGGTGTTTCACTGTGAAAATGCATCCTTTTAGGATGCGTCCGCATTGTGAAACTGTGCCTCCCCTGGGCCATCCCCCGGCCTGCCATGATTGGCTCCTTGGAGCCAATCATGGCGGGCCGGGAGACTCTGCTGTCGCAGATTGACCTCACCCTAGAAGCAGCGGCTCACAGCTTCTGGAGCCAGGGGGACCTTCTCCGAGGCCCTCCCTAGCTCCCCCAGGGGAGAGCCCGAGCGATCCCCTCCTTACCTCTTCAGCATCAGCCCGATTCTGGTCACGGGGACCCAAGAGGCTGCACGCCTCCTGATTGGCCAGGCCTGCTTCTGGCAGCGCCGGCTGTTAGGAGGCTCTCTGCACAGATCTACCTCTGTAAATCCGGATCTACTGTGCATCTGGATTTAGTAAATCCAGATCTATTCTAAACTGGATTTACTAAATCTGGATGAGGTAGATCCGGATTTACTGCGGTAAATGCGGAAGCAGCCATGGCCTCGTCCAACTACCACATTCTTTCAAAACAATTCCACTTTCTTTTAAACCAATGATTAAACAGTAAAGGATATTAAAATTGGCACAATGTTTTCTTAACCAAAAAATGCTTTGGGGAAACCATGTTGCAGGTGAGGGTGTGTTACAGCTTCTTCCCTACAAAATGGATTAGGGCATATTTGCTCAGAAGACCTTAAGATTAATTGAAATACCAGCATGTAGTACATGTGTATGCTTCTGTGTCATGTTGAAAAGCAGCATTAGTGCATGATAAAGGGCAAGAAAGATGAAAAGGAAAACCTCATTTACAACTGATTTAGCCTGAACTAGTATTGTCTGTGGCATTGCAGTTGAACTTCCATTGGTTCTGTTCAAATTCAAGCTGTTCAAACTCTCCCTCTTTCTTGCTAAATCAGTTCTAAAAAAAGAGTTCAGCACATCCCTACTTGAGTTTTATTGTGGATGAAGTTTTCCAGTCAGCATTATCACAAAGACTGAGATTGTGAAAACACACGAGACGGATAAGCCTCAAACTGAAAGTGTCTTTGATCTCCATCTGAATTGTGTTTTGAACTCTTGTGGATCAAAATGTGACTTGGGGAGACAAAAGGGAGGTTTCCAAACAGAGCCATACATCACTGATGACATCCACCACTGTTGAAGTACAGATGAGACTCTTATTGGTTCTGCTGTCACATGTTTAGAATACACGCTTGTGGAACTATTTTATTAATTCTACCCCCTGTTTTTTGGCTAGAATTCTCAGCTAATACATCTCTATGTGAAGCTGAAATGCAGGTGTGGCCATGCCAGCCCACCATGACCAATTCCTTCAAAAACTCTTTTGACTCACCTTATGTGCTTGATCTAAAGATTGCTTCCGGTAATCAAGTTCTTCATCCAAATATCCCTTCTGTTTACTAAACAGTTCCTAAAGGCAGAAAGAAACTTGAATTACATTAGGGCTGTGTCCCCATGGGCCCCATTTATTGTAGTGTTGAATCGAGTCATCCCCAATATGCACTGTAGTTCAAATTAACATGTCCCCATGCGAGTGAGGAACGTGCGGGTTCAAGCCGAATCTACCTGTCCCCATGAAAACTGCAGTAAACCCTTGCATTGAGGAACCGCACCCTTTTTTCCCCACCCCCTCCCCCATGATGGGAAGCCCGGCTGATGTCACCATGCCCTGTCCCGCCTGCTGCAGCGATGACAAGGGAAACCCCTCCCAGGTGCATCTACAAAAACACCACACCCAGCATCAATAATATAAAAAATGATAAAAGGGAGGCATAATCGGAAGGGAAAGCAGCTCAGTGCTTCAATGAGTTTAGCAGAGGTGCGCACCTCTGTATGACAGCGGGCATACCACTGCCTGACAGTAAGCTTCTTCTGATCTTTCTCAGCGTAGTGCAGGGAAGCCTTGGGCAGTGCTCCTGTGTTAAATCAAGCCCTTTACCCACGCGTGCCTTGCTGAATGGGCGATCAGGGAAGGGGGGTGTCATGCTTGTAGCCGGAGAGACACTCATAGGGCAACTGAGAGCCTTTGACACCCTCACCCTTCTCTTTCACCCTAATTTCTTTGAAGAAATCCCCCAAATAGTTACAATCACAGCGCGCATGGTAGGAACAGCAAGCACAGGCGAAACCCTGCCCACTAGTGCTGCGATCATCAATCTCCGCCCCCAATAACCCGGGAGCATCCCCATGCCTCCAGGATAATGCGTGACTGCCTCCTAATTCGTGGCAAAAACAGAAAGATGGGGGGGGGTTGCTGCGGATTTGTGCGATTTATAGCATGGATTAGAGGCTTTGCATGGGGAGGCTCCGAGGCAAACTCAGGTTCGCTCAGGAGTATATTCAGCATGGGGACAAGTCCTAGCACTCTCAAGTGCTGGGGAGAATAATTGCTCTTTTTCATCATATGACTCCATCCCCCCCCCCAAAAAAAACCCCTTACATTACCTTTTCATTCTCCAGGTCTATCATCTTTTGCTGTAGTGCTGACTCAGTAACTTCTATCTGCTGTAACCACTGCACAGAGATGATGAAAAATCAAGTTCCAACTCACAAGGTTTTAGCACTTCTTTTTATGACTGCTGTCATATAACAGAGCAATTCAAAGGCAAAATAAAAACAAGTAACATTCCGGCACACTTCTAGCTCACAAGCCAGCAATTAAAAAGAAAAGAAAAGAAAAACAAGCAAAGAGATCAGTGCTGACTTCGGAGTCTTGCCGCCGGTCTCTCTGAAGAGATCAGCGCTGACTTCAGAGACATTCCGAAGGGACTCCAAAGTGGCTCTGAATTCTGCGCTGATCTCTTCAAAGGGAGTTCTGAGAGTGCACCCCCCTGTCCCCCGAGACACCTGGGGTGATTCCCCAGATGGATGCAAAGGTGTTTCCACAGCAGGGAGGTTAGCACCCATTGCTAATGCGTACAACACCTCCCGGGGAAACACACTGGGTGCTTCCCTTAATCCGGATCTACTAGATCTGGATTAAGGAATGTACCCATTCCTTAGATCCGGATCTTCTTAGATCCGGATCTAAGGAGCGCGGTGGAAAAACACCCTAAGTGTTCAAACACATGTTTCATGCTAAGAAAAGTTCCACTTCATACAGAAGAACCACCCAAACTGTTGTTATCAAAGTGTGAAGGAGCTGAGCATGCTGAACTCTTTTCCATATGCACCCATATAACAGAAGTAGCGTACAGAATTTTTTAAATGCAGAATTGAACAGATAAATCCCTAGCTAGGTCATTATATGTCTACTGCTTACTGAAGTACTGAGCTGGAAAGTGATTTCAGAATAACTCTCACAAAAGAGTTTTAAAAATCCTCCATAATTACCTTTTCTGCCAATGTCAAAACTGTCCTTGCTTGTATGACAACTACTTGCTCTTCGTTTGTTAAGTTCTGTAGCAAAAGCAAAATAAAATTATTCTCAAAACGCATCACTTTCCATCTTCTTCTTCTTCTTGAAGTCACTCTTGAAGTCTTCCCACCACCACCAAAACAAGCGCATAGTAGTATCTTCTCACAACAACATAGGACGTAATAATCACTGCCTCAGTCTAATGGTTTAAAATAACTTAATAGCCAAAATGTAACACAAACAATGTCCCCTGCCCAAACATGTATTTATTTGTTTTCCTTGTACTCACAGGGAAGAGAGAAGCAAGTGGGTGACAGAAAGGATGCATGGATATTCAGTTAGCGAGGAACAGTATTAGGAGGTCAAACATGGGGAAGGAGTAAACAAACAAATAAGACAGGTGTCTGTGGAGGGGGAAGAATCACAGGAGAAAGCAGGTAGCGCATAGGCAGGTAGCAGCATGGGGAGCTGTGTGAGAAAGAAAGGCAAGGCAAGGCAAGGTAGAATTCTCAGAGTCCATTAAAAAGCCAAAATTGTGTTCAGACATAAGGAATGCCTTAGAGGTGCCTCGGAGAGACAGTGTGTGGCCCTCACGTTCCCAACCCTTCTCTAATGCACCTTTTCTAGTACAGAAAGTTCAGGAGAGGGGGAGGGACAGGTTGGTGTATGAATATTCCCACCTCAAAGACTTCTTTAAGTTGCCAAAGATTTGTTCTTCCCCCTGTGCCTGATCTCAGCCCAACATAAACTGAAGCCAGGAGGAGAAAAATAGCACAAGAAAGAAGAAACAGAAGCATCAGCCACAATCAGCAAGGCTTCTATTCTGTCAGCCTATTCTATTGTCTCCCAAACTCACAAGGAAGGTGCCCACATGACTGCACAAAGGCCTGGATAATATAGTAGGGACTTTGAGCAGACAAAACTCGCCCATTAACCAGCCTTCACTCCTTCCCCTTCTGTCTTTTTGCAAGGTACTGTAAATGCTGCAGTTACGAACATTCTGAGCTTGCTGGCTATGTTGCTCCTGGGAAGGACAGATGTCCTTGCTGAGTCTTTTCTATGTGTGGCTGTATTGGGGATGGTATGTTATGTACCCCTGAATGGGTTATACAGCCTTAAGAAACATTTAAGGGATGCAGGGCTGGCCAGTAAAACTATGCTAGCACAATAGCAATAAATACGGTACATGTGAACTCTTGTCATTTTGCCTGAACTGGATCAGCGATTTGCTTCTTTAAGTTCCTGAAGGAGAGGTATATTGATGGCTATTAGAATGGATGCCTAGGTACTGCCTCCAGACTGGAGAGACAGGGAAGATGCCCCTAAAGGCCATTTACAGGGATTCAAGAGCAGGTGAAAGCTTTCTTTTTGTCTTCTGCTTGAGAATGTCCAGAAGCAATTGATGGGCCACTAGGAGAGACAGCATCCTGGATTAGATGGACTGTGGTCCAATCCAGAAGAGCTCCTCTTATATTCTTATGTCCTAATTGGACTTGCTAAGCCTACCCTCAAAGGCTTGAATTCTGTTTGCATACCATACTTTGGAAAGATCTGTGTGCACTGCGTGTGGAAGGGACAAATGTTCTGCAGTATGGAAGTCAGCCATTTTTGGAACCTGGTAAAATGCTGCCGAGTTCCAGAGTAAGATCTAGGCTGTCCTTCTGCACAGTGGTGGTGGTAGCAAATCTGATCATGCTGTATTTGCAGAGTGGGGTTACTTGCTCTGCAAGTAGGATGCTCTTAGAAGAAGATTTGGCCAGGTATACACCATGGTGTGCAGTCACTTTGTGTTCTGGCATGATCTAAACAAACTATGAGGATCTGGCTTCTTATAAGGAGAAGGGCCCCCTCCAGACTTGCAGAATAAATCTGCAGTTAAAGGGAAAACCGCAGCTTACCTGCTGAAAAGCAACAACTGGCTGTCCCGCCTAAAAGCAGCCTCTGCAGCTTTCTCATTGGAAGCTGTGAGAGTTGAGTGAGAACATGCCGTAATGTGGGATGAGGCAGCCAATCATATTTGAGCTGCCCTTCCTGCTCTCGTCATCTCTTGTCGCCATCCTGCCCAGAAGATTCAAATTTTCATCATACCGTACAGTAAGTGTTCTCTTACCAGCATTAAGGTAAGCGCACACTACAATTCATTGATTGTGATATGTGTTCCCCCCATCGTGACTATGCCTTCCACTGTGCAGTATTAAGGTGTCTGGACACACCCAAGTTGAAGGATCATTTTGTGTGAAAGTACCTGAAGTAGGGAGGAAAGCTGTGGGAACACATTTGTTTTCTAGAAACAGTAGATAATCTGAAGGCTTGCAGCTCTAGATCTTTGCATGATAAAAATTCTGAATAATAGTAGTAACGCTCAGGCTGGGTAGATCTTTGCAGGCATTCAGCCAATCATCATTCATACCCAAAGAAACAAGTCCAAAGGAGAGAGAAAGGGTAATAGAGCAAAAAAAGAATGATGTTTATAAAACAACTGTAGAAAAATTAAGGCTCTGGATCTTTAAATTGTGAAAATAGTTAAGAAACAGAAGCTCATATGTAGTTAGAGCTTCTGACAATACTTGACAATGAGAGGCCAGTATTTCTTGATTGTTGTTTAGGCTATGAGGGAATTTGTGGGAGGCCAAAGAAACAGGTCCAGATGAGGGTGAAAAGGGACTTAAGCAAATAAGCAGAAAGAAGACAGGATGTGGGATATCCAGAATACCTCATCCAAGGTACTCTATCCAATGTGCGGTGGCTTGTTGCAAAGCCACATACAGGAAGGGGGAACTGGAAAACAGGGATCATTGTTTGCAATAAGAAGCAGCATGAGTACAGGCAGTTCACTTAAAAAGAAACACCTTGCTATGTGTTTACAGTAACTGAGAGAAGGAGATGTGAGCAAGTAACGGTGATGCTGAGCTGCTGCTGAGGTGACACTCCCTTCTTCTTTACAGTTAGGCATATTATTCCTGGAACCTACTGCTGTACTTTCACTCTCAACTTCCTATAGAACCCTTGCATTGGGCAGATGGAGGTGCCACTCCTGCCTTGCTTCCATCCTTGTATCCTAGCAGGGTACCCAAAGTAATGAGTACAAAAATGAGTGGTCTCTTTTTTTACATAGAAATTCCCAGGGCTGGTGTTTGGCATGTCCACCAAACCTGACAACAGTTCCAGATGGCAAAACTGAAAGTAGATAAAACTGAGGCTGTGGTCACATCTTCACTTTAAACCTTCTTCAGTCCATCTTCAGCTCTGACAGTTCACACCTTTTTATTTCTACACATTTTATTTGAGGACTTCTTATTCAGGAAAGTCCAAATGGAGGGTGTAAAGTCCACAAATAAAATGGACAGAAACGAAAAGGTGTGAACTGTCAAAGCTGAAGAAGGTTTAAAGTGAAGGTGTGACCACAGCCTGTGCTCTTTTGAAGGGTGAGTGGACTTGCTATAATCTTGTCTGTTTACACTGCTTGAAGCAGGTTTTTTGGTATCTAGAAAAGCAGTTGCTTGTAGTCCTAAGCCTTCTTATTCTGCCTAGTATGATATAAGGGGAACTTCTTCCTAAACAAACTGTGTTCACTGTCATTGTAGAGACCTTTAGACCTGCCTACCCCTTGCAAATAGAGATGGTTTGTGGTGGAAGAAGAATTTACCAGAAATTGCAGCTGCCTGGAAAACCTCTGTTCAGCCGTGACAGCAAAAAGGGAATCTTCTAGGGCTAATCACATCTTTCAAATACTTTTAAAGCCTATCCAGGTGTGGTCTCCACAGAGCAAGCCATGGGCATGCAGGTACATCTTTCCATCTCGTCCCTGGGGATATCAAGCATGACCTTTCTACACTGCAGTATTTTTCACTCCAAGGTTTCCCAGGATGCCTGATTCAGCACAGGGCAAAGTCTGACCACTGTGTTGTCATCATGTCAAATCTTAGTCCAGTATGCTGGACAACGTGGGCCAAATTCTGGGTCCATTTCCAGTCCTCAGTAGCATCTCTGGCCCAGAAATTCATATTGTACATGTGAGTTCTGGCTGCAGAAAAATTTGGATGGTAAGGAGGGGCAGAACAGAAATTCAGCCATTTGGCTTTGCCACCCCACTTAGCCCAAATTGGGGGGAGGAACCATATAGGTAGATATTCCAAAATCAGTAGTTAGAGGAGAACTGAAAGAGGACCAAAGTAAGTTTGGTACTTCAGTCATTCACCACTGATCTCCGTTTACCACTATAACGGTTGCTACTGCTTCCGACCCGCCTCTGGCTCAAACCTATCTTGTCAAATTGTCCTGAGCATTAGACTACTTTTTAAAAGAAGCAAAAGGTACGGTAAATAAAAGAGAAGCATTTAAACATACAAAATGACCATGCTCTTATAGAACTGCTTTGCTTTAAAAACAAAACAAAATTAAATTAATAAGCCACATTTCAGGAATGCCATGTCTGCAAAATAACAAAATTTAAGGGCATATGAGTGTTGGGCTAGAACTAGTGCTTGCTTCAGAAAACATAGACGTATATAGAAAGTAGTTATTTAATGGGGTTACTTAATGCCATTTGGACAAAGAGACAAAACGGATTAACAGAAACATGCACAATTTATTAAAGGAACATACACTTACGGCGTTATCCCCTAAAATGTCCAATTTTTTCATCAACTCTGCTACTAGTATATCCTAACAAAAAGAAAGGTGTACAGGGAACAAAATGTCAGGATAAAGTGTGACGCTACATGCAGAGGAAGCAGTAACTGAAATGCAGCAACCCCCTCCAAGTTAAGTCTCTGGAGTTACTTACTGTTACTCCTTCCGCCTCACAATAGACCTGAAGGGGACTTTTCCCTTCAGTAAACGGAATGTGATGAAAATTGATAGCTGGTGATCTTCTTTCTCTCTCCTAAAATCAAAACAATTATGGCACAAGGGCATTGCTTAATCACCAACTTAATTTAAAATAATATTTAATAAACATATAGCTTAAACATAAACTGTAATGATGATTCCACATCTAGGCACAGGATGCAGCACTAGCTGTCTTCAAATAGTTGTCCTTCAACACTTGCAGGATTTTTTGGTTCTCCTTGGCAGAGTGTCTGTAACACTCTCTTGTTATGTTGCCAGAA
Organism: Aspidoscelis tigris stejnegeri; assembly: GCA_023333525.1. Taxonomy (NCBI): domain Eukaryota; kingdom Metazoa; phylum Chordata; class Lepidosauria; order Squamata; family Teiidae; genus Aspidoscelis; species Aspidoscelis tigris. Next base: position 78,361,702 of record JALMGA010000002.1, on the reverse strand, counting down.
GAATTCCAAAAATTTTCAACCCCCGTTTCCCAATCATGAAGGCAATCATGATAAAGGCTTGGTTTTCTCCCTTTTAAACTTGGCAGGCATTCTCGTGGTTCCCAGTGGAGTGGAGGTGCGCAAAACTGCTCAAGCGCCTAACTGCTGCTAAACCTCAAAGCGGCTTTCGGTCTTTTAAAATTATTTATGAATTTATTATTATTATTAAGCTTAATTTTAACTTTTTTTTCTGTGCCTCCCAGCCCAGTCCTGGCTTTCTGTGCCTCTAATGGAGGGGCGGATGCTGCATTTGCAGCTGGTGGCACAGGGATGGGCTGATGTGAATCCAGCTTCCAATGAGGAGAGAGGAGGCGGAGAGGGGGTGGCGCTGCTCCCCTGTGCCAGGGTTTGGCGTGGTTTGCATGGGGATGGCTGCATCTGTGCCCAACCCACACCCAGTCCCATGCATGCCCATTCCGCACCAAACGGCTTGCATGGGGACGCGGCCTTACAGGCATGCAAAGGAACATACTACCCAAGCCTGGCTCATGCATTTGCAGGGTGGGGGTAAGGCTATTAAAGCAGACACAGAACTGCTTTGACAACCAGCTGTCCACTGACACTTCATAAACCCTGCTGCACCAATGACACTTTGTATTGTTTTATCAATAATTCAGCATTGTGAACCTAGGGCCATAACAGCAGTCTCAAAACATGCAGAAGATTAATTCAAATCCATACTGTTGGGGAAAGACAGGACCATGAAAAGCAAGCTTATATTAACACTGTCAATATAACCTGTTGTTTATTTTGACAGACATTGATACTGAGGTCCTTCCCATCATCTGCTACCCACTCTTTTATGTGAATAAGCCACAGATAAAATGTAAAAACTTTCATGGGCAAAGCATGGAGTGCTGGGTTACTAAGCTTTCCTCTAAATGTCTGCAAATCGTATCTCCCTTTATCATGTCTGGGACAGAAGATAAAGTACAGTACAGCATGCATGATCTTTTAATGATTTCCATCATTTTCTGGCACATCCAGTACAAGTGAGCCTTCTTCCTTGGGCACATCTACATTCTAAGTTTTAATCCAGCTTCAGTCTACTTTCCGAGTGCAAGAATGCATCAGTAAAATAACTAGCCATTTTCTTTCCAAATTATTAAACCCAGGTTAGATAATGCCAAAATTCTAAGTTAGATAATGCCAAAATAAAATAGGTTGTCACCTTACTGAAGTGTTCTTTCACTCTGCAAGTGGACTAAACTGGATTACAATTTAGGTGTAGATTGAAGCTGGATTACAACTTAGGTGTAGTTTGTATGCACCTAATCTCTCTTCTTTTCCCCTTTGACTTCATACACACTCAACTTGATTAAACCTACCGCTATTTTTACGCTTTCACATTTTCAAAGGAATGAATGGTGATATAAAATGTCATAAGGCATTACTTATCCAGCTAAGACTTCTGGAAGTTGTATACCACGATTCTGAGCAATTTGGTTGTCTTTAGTAGCATAATGTTACCATTAGGGTCTATGTGGAAGGCTTAAAACACAATTCATGTTGTAACTGCATATTGTTACACTGACTTGCTAATAAATGTAGCAAATAGTAGTGTGTAAATGAACAGGGCATGATGGAGGGAATTCTAGAAATGTACTAGTTACTTGCACGCTGTTGTTAATCTGTGACCCTTTTTGCATTTACCTTGATTTAATTTGGATCAGTGGATCTGAAATAACCGGACTCACTGAAATGGATTGTCTGGAGGCACAGGCTGTATCAGCGCTGTCTGCACTGACAGTGTGGGGTCAGGCCCATGTTTCCCTGTTGCTGTGAAGCTTGCACAAGCTTCGTAGCCCGACCCGCATTCCTGTCGGATAGGAATGAAGATTCCCTGCCTGGAAGTCTTGGGAGGGGGGAGTTTTGGCAGTATGCTATGGTGCACTGCTGAAAAGAAGCCCTCTGTAGTTCCAGATCATGGAGAGGTGTGCCACCTGCATGTCTCCCATGATCTGAAACAAGGCCCTTAGTCACTTTGTGGATCTGAATAAAAAGGTCTACAAAAGATCCACATCAAGGACCTCTTAATCTTGTGCACATGGGGCAGGCTTAAAAGGGGCAGGGCCTCCTGGGTCTTCCTCAACTTGAGGATGGGAGGCCTGTGATCTGGACTAAGAGGCATGATATGCAATCCAGATATGTTACTTTTACTTTATAGAACAAGCCACTGTACCTATAGTATGTGCTTTGCAGTTGCATCTAGTGCTGCAACATTTGAGGGTAAGATTGACAACTGGAACGCTCAGGAGATCTTATTTCCAGCCAGCTGTAGGAGAGGTGGACACTATTGATGGACTGCATTTCATTCACAGTCATACATATCTATCCCTCTTCACAACACAATGTGGAAAAACTCTGTTCCATACTTACCTCAAGTTCCAAAATTCTAAATTCCAAGAGCTCATTTTGATCTTTAGCATCCTGAACGTCATGCTTTAGCCGAGCTTCTTCAACCTCCATTTGCTTAATCTAGAAAAGCAAAGCAAATGTTTTTATTTCAAACTATTTTGCAGAACTGTATATTAAATCTATTCCATGCATCACCTTATTATTGCTTATTGTAGCAAAATTGCTACCCCCGTAACTCTTTGAAGTCCTTAAAGACCCCACCAATTTTGGCAACAGTGGTAGCAAAAAAAGAGAAAGTACATGCAATGTCAGGCCAAGTGAAGTGATTAAAGGCATACAAATCAAGACACAACTCCTTTGCCATGACATTGCTAATTTATGAGCATGGAGGGGAAATAACCCATCACCTTTGCTGATCTGCATATGTGTGTCATGCATACCTGAGCACATGGAAGAACACCATTTACCTCGGAAGATTAAAGAATCAGTGAGACCTTCTCCACTTAAAAACACAGATAAATAAAATGTACATTTTGTTACTTGATGTTTATTTAAACCATGATAAATACCTTTTCTACAAGCTCCTGATTTCTTCTGTATAATGCTTGCTTTTCTTCAATCCATTTCATATCCTTGAAAAATAAGATAATAATATATTGCAGAACAAAATTAGAAAGTAACAGGAATATTAAGAGATTTCTGTCATTAGATTCTAAAAAGGCATGTGAAGGCACAAGAAAGGATAATGAACACCTAGACTGATTTTCCCTCCAGTGCCGAAAGGAAAGGTCAAAATGAAAACACCGAGAGACAGAGGAAAAAACAGAGAAAGTGAAAAATCCCTGTGACATCTCATAAACCTGCCAGTCAAAGAATTGTGATTTGAATATCAACTCTAGATAAAAAAAATTAACTGATTTGAGTTTCCTTCACAATATATGACCCATACAAGTACAGACATGCAGAAGTAAATTATGAATTTAAGATTAGTAGATTACATAAAAAACTGAGAAAGGAGATGTATTAGTAAACTTTTCTGACTTTTGAGACAAGTTTATAAAAATTCTTTTTTTATATACTATAACTCCTGTGAACTTGAGCCAGTGTGCTTCTGCCACCCCCTACCCCACAAAAAAGAAGGAATTTTCCAAACAGGTAAAAAGATGTCTAAATATCTGCAAGGATAGAAGGTCAAGAACAATGTATTCAATTTTTAAAAAAGGGAAATAGATTGCCCATGGATTAAGATTCTGCATTTCCTTCTCTAGATCCTGCATTTTTTTCTTCCTGTCTGGAGGAAGTCTTAGGTTATGTCCAGACAGAATATATACTTCACAGGGGCTGTGGAGCAGCTGGCAAACTGACAGGCAGCTTTTAAGATGCTTCACAGTCTCTGCAAAGGAAAGCCCAATGCTGCACAGCAAAAAATTCCTACTTGCCTCCACTATGACTTTGGCTTTTCCCTTTTCCTGGTTTTTTGGGTGAGGTGTCATGGGAGTTTACCCTAGCCAAGAAGCAGCAGGCCTCTCAGAAAAGGAGCAGGCCTCTCAGAGAGGGAGAGGCTTATCGTGTGGTCAGAAGAGCCTTGCCTGCTACTTCAGAGTATGGGGAGAGCATGGGGACAGTCTGTTCTCCCTGAAAACTTCTTTACTCTGGAAAAAAGGTAAGCTTTTCAATTTTTATTTATGACTTGAAGCACCCTAAATCTTGACGTCAATGACTACAAACATGACTTGCTTGGAAGGTGCAAGGGCTGCTCTTCCTGCAACTGCACCCAGTGAGCAAACATTCCACCAGAAGCACCTGATGTAACTGCTTTAAAGGCAGAGCAGGAAAAAGGCCCCTTCATAGTACTTCCTCTTGCTCTGCTGCCCCAGAACTGTGATGTATGGGAGACACTCAAAACGGCAACTGCACGGGCAATGATTCTAAAAACATCAATGCAGGGGAATGAAAGTTCCCCGTCTTTGATATTTTTGCTGCCAAAGGCAAGAGGGAGCATACAAACTGACTGTGTAATTTCTGCATAAGACTGAGTGATGTATGTTTATCTGCTTTACTTCCCACCTGTAGAGAAGAAGCTCACTGATGTGAAAAGCACGTTCTCATAACATTACCTGTCCTTGTTCAGCAAGTGCCTTTTCTAGATCCTCTATTTGAGCCTGGAATCTACTGATTTCTGCTTGAAGCTGCTCACGAGTCTGTAGGATGTGATTGAAGAAACGTCAAACCTTCCCTGATAGTTACCAAGCCAAATGCAGTGTATTTGTTTAAACAAAAACATTTATAAAATTCGTCTCACTATTTTTAGGTAAGTCTTTATCAATACCCTATGCCTAAATGCAATGCACTGATAGAATTGCCTTTGGATAAAGCAATGGATGCAGCTGTATTTCCCGTAATGCTGAAGTTTAGTTGTAGTGCACAACCGTGTTGTGCAGATACTAGTAATTGCCATCACCTAAGGAAAACCAGGGGTCAGGTGAACTATAAGGACCTCGTGCTGTGGAGGGAAGACCCAAGCTATCAGTATAAGGCTGCATTTCCATTACAAGCTTAAAACGGTTTCCCTAAACTGAAATAATAGAACCGGATGCAAAAACGAATTTGCCTGATCCTATTACTTTCAACTTAATCGCGTGCAATCCAGATTCCGAGGATCGTATGTGGCGTACGTGACTCAAGGGGGGACTCAAGTGGCTACTTTTTAAAAACCGCTTTTCAGAGCTACCCTTCCCTCTTCCTCCTGGTGTGAACGTGCCACCCATAAGGGACTCCTTCACAGAGCCTAGCTGGGTGGCTGCTTCTTGCCTGGATGGAGGAAAAAAGGCACCGGGCAGCCAGTGATTCTTTCCACTCCTCTCCCCATTGCCCAGGGCACACAGCAGCAGAGGCAACTCAAGCCCCCTTCGCCCGCTCACCACCACAGCCTTAAAAACATTCACACAGTGTATTCACACATCTCCCAGAATGTGCAGCTGCTTTCCTTTTTCTTTCTAAAGGTCAGAACTCCAAAGAGCTAGAATCGCGCAAAATTGCAACATTGTTATCAGGTGTGAAGTGGGTGCATTGCTACAGTGTAGCGGCTGCTGTAAGGGGTGGATTTTTACAGTAAAATCACTATCTTTGGAAGCAAGCTAATGGGGGAGGGAAACCCTAAACACGCATTCTCATCCCTTAACACAGTACCGTTCCCACAGTAAAAAATGTAAAACGTTTCAAGCGCACGATCCGGAGTGAGACCTGTTGAAATGAGGATTAACATTTACAATGCTTTGGGGTGATTTAACACGCGGAAAGCGTGCTAAGCCAACCTGACATGGGAACTGCAAGGATTGAAACCGTTTTGAAACTGAAATAAGCTTATAATGGGAATGCGGCCTTAGTGTCCTCTTCTTGACATGGTCAAGCGACTAATCAATAAAGTTTATTCATTCATTACAGTAAAATTACTATCTTTGGAAGCAAGCTATTGGGGAAGGAAAACCCTAAACATGCATTCTCATCCCACAAAAATGGTACGGTTCCCACAGTAAGAAATGTAAAACGTTTCAAAGGCACAAACCGGAGTGAGACCTGTTGAAATGAGTGTTAATATTTACAACGCTCTGGGGCGATTTAACATGTGGAAAGCGTGTTAAGCCAACTTGATGTGGGGACTGCGAGGATTGAAATCGTTTCAAAACCGTTTTAAGCTTGTAATGGGAATTCACCCTAAGTCGGTTAAAATAAAGAGGCCAAAATGCCTAGAGATTATTGTAAGTTTCTGTGATCTCATTGAATGAAGGAAATAATTGACTGTGGTAGGATCCACTCTGAGAAAAGCACTATGCTAGCAAAGCAACAGTGTGCTTATCTGCACACCTGCTTTTGTCCAGTTGCACAAACATCGCAGTTTGGGAACTTGCATGGGATGCTAGCTTGAGGTCATGGTGCCACAAGACCCTGCTTGTGTTGAGAGCAAAAGTGTGCTGTCAAAGCTGCATTATACAGACAACAACTCTGCTATAAATACATTTGAGGTGGGGATCTGGCTCATCATGGCAATGGCCACAGCAACATCCACTGCATGCCCAACCATTGCCCTGCTCCACCCCCTCACAGCATTTGCACCCAAAAGACAGTTCAAATGCTGCATCCAAGAGCATCTGGGAGCTCACTCCCTGCTCCTGGTGAAGCTGTGGAGACATTTTTGCTTCTCCACAGTTCTCAATTATTGAAGCAGCTGGCAGATGCTCCTGGATGCTCCCATTAGGAGAAGGCAGCATGGGATGTGAACAGACATCCCCTGGAGCAGTTGCAGCTGCTCCAAAGAGGTAAGTGCAGACAGGCCCCTAGGAAACAGCACAGAGTTAGCAAGTTTTTATTTTCATGTAATATAAGTCATTTAGACCTTAACTTCTCGTTCTGCATCCAATGTTCCTCCAACCTGCTCTTGCAACAGAGCATATGCCCTCTGTAAGGCTTGATATTCCATTGTTAACTGCCGAAATCTTAATTCTGTTTCTTCTTTTGCCATGCCCTAAAGTACAACAATAAAAAAGCAGAATCAAATGGGTATAATTCTCTTGACAAAGCAAATCAATAATACAGTGGTACCTTGACATACGAGTTTAATTCGTTCCATAACCTTGCTCTTATGTCAAATCGCTCGTATCTCAAAGCAATTTTCCCATTAATCCATTCCAGCTCCCAAAACACCACCTCAGTTGTTTTTGTTATGTACTGTACTGTATTTACATACTCGTATCTCAAATCTTGCTCTCATCTCAAAGCAAAATATCACTCGCTCGGCAGCTTGTATCTCAAAACACTTGTATGTCAGGGCACTTGTATGTCGAGGTACCACTGTAGTCATAAATGGTTTCTATAGAACATAGACTCTCCTTTCTAAAATAACTTTTTGGCAGAAGTCCACAAAACACTTGAACAAGGGTTGTGGGTTTAACTATAAGACTTCACAAAGTAATAACTTCAACCATCCATTTGTGTTGCTTCAGTGGAAACAAGGAGCAGAAGCATGATGCCAAGAGGCATGTAAAATTTCCAGCCTTGGAATCTTCTACTTCAGAATAGGCATTCTAAGGATTCTGAGAACTAAATAGCTCTTACAGCAAGGGCTTGTGCAAAAATTCAGAACAAAATACTCCAGGAATGTTTTGTTTCCCAGCTGCCATTTTGTATCGAAAGTTTTACCTATCTTTTTGAGGGCAAAGCTATTCTTTCCCTCTCTCTTCTCCCTCTTTCACTTGCCCTCTCTTTGTATCCCTTCTTTCCACTTCCTTCCTTTCAGTTCTTGTCATCTTTATCCCACTTGCCAGAAGGCTAGCCTTCCCTCTTTTCACTACTGTGAAGGATTTTTTGCTTTTAAATTAAAAAAAATAATAATTAAAATCTTCAATTGGCCAAATATTTCATGGTTTGTGTGGCAGGCAGCATTCATTCTCTTACCACCCAGTTTACCTGGAAGTCATTATGACCCTTTCTCCCCTGATGCAGGAAACAGGGGCTTCTGATCAGACACAGAAAAAAAAGGATCTCTGAAGCGCCTCTGAAGTGGCTTGGAGAAGGCTTCGAAGTGGGGTTGTTCACACACCAGTCTGCCCCTCCCCCCTTGCCTGCAGATTCTGTGCTAGAAAAAGATGGATTCAAGAAGCCTTGGAAACATGAAGGCAACACACTGCCTGTCTCTGAGGTGCCTCGGAAGTGTCTCCTTCGTTATGTCTGAACCCAGCCTAAGATGAGCTCCTCTTTATTGCAAATACGTGGAATACTAGGACCATTTTTGCAATTTTTGTGCTTTATTCTGGCATGGATGAAACACAAAAACACACTGTGCATATCCTTAATGGAAAGGCAATGTTGGAAGGTTTCATTTCACATGCCCTAATCGAGCCCTGCTCTACTGGGTCTCAGGGTGTAGTTCTGATAGTTGAAAGTTAATCCATTGAGAAAGGACTCAACAAGGATAATGGTTTTCTCTCACATTATGCATATTTCAACCCTAGCTAACTACTTGACTCATTCACTCAGTTACAACTCCTTCCTCCAGGCTATCCCCCACACCAGAGGATTTACTTCCGCATTGCCCCAGCTAGATAATCCCCTCCACCATATTTACATGCCCTTTGTCATCCCCTATATTCAGTTTCCTATAAGTCTGTTCTTGACTACCTTGCTGGACTTTTCAAATTAGACTAACATGGCTATTTCTCTGATGTTAATCCAAGAGTTATATAATTCCACTTCTTGACTGATATCCAGCATACTTGGTCAAACCAAGTAAATTTAATCAGGATAAACATTCCTATGGTATATTACTAACAAATCCATTGTGGCATAAACTTTCAAAGACAAGAATGCAATGTAGTAAATTCCAAACATGGAATACTGCTTCTGAATAGATTGAATAGTATCTGAATAGTATAATAATACAAATGACAGATATGAGCCATCTTTTATTATTTTTTAACATTCAGAAATAGTTGTTATATGGTACAAATTACCTCTTCCAAGTCATCATCGGGTGTGCAGGGAGTTTGATCTGTTCGGTCAGTTTGGTATGAGATAGAAGAACCATCAGACTCAAGAGAAGCTTCTTCATCGTACCCAAAAAATGTCTCCACCACTGGCTTCTGACCAAAGGACAATGTGTAAGTGCAAGCAGCTGAACAATGGAAAGACAAATCTACCAAGATTATCCTCCTAGATTAACGCTCCTATAAACATTTATAATGGTACTGTATTAATTTTGCCAAATTTCCTCCTTTTTGGTGACCTCCTTTTTGTGAGAAACTCTAGAAGAATAGTACATCACAATGAACACCTATGGTTGATTTTGCTTCCTGATCATCAATAGATGCTAAGCCTATGGTAAGACAAAAGTCAATAGTCTAAATCTAATATAGCTTAGGCCACCTCCAGACAGCAGCTGGATATCCTGCTAGGAGGCAACCATGCAGGAAATCCTCCCTCCACAATTACTGTCTGCTAGCTAGACAGTGCTTTGTCCATTTTATTGACCCACACATCCGGGCATTTGGCAGTCCCAAATATATGGATGTCTACATTGGCACCTCTGTATGTGAATGGATGCCTGTTTCAGCCTCCACACATGAGCAATGGATGGAGCTATGATGGTGGCTCCATCCAGAAGGTAGGTAAAAAGTACTAGTGCTGGAAAATCTGCAACCAGCACTAGGTTTTCTAGAAATAGTTGCTAGTGTCTTTTAGGAGGGAAATAGTGGAGCATGAGGCAACCACACCACAGAAGCACCATAATGGTACTATATGCCCCCCAACTGGATGGCTTTAGACACCATGATAATAGATGGTGAAGTGATCTTTATACAATGTTTTCAAAAACTGCAAATATCTAAGAATTCTCAAAATGTCTTCTGAATGAATTACGCTCTGATTTCATGTATCTTAACTGAATATAAGTGCACTGACTGATGAACTGAAATGGGAACACTAGCTACCACCACTAAGCTGTTTCTGAGCTGCTTTCAGCCTGAGATTAATCTGGCTCCATCAAACCTTTCAGTTTTAAGTTTATTCTCTTACCTTGGGAAATTTTGCAAACTTCTTCCTTTGTTTTCTGTACCTTAGAAGCTTGTCACGCTCCTGGAACGGAAGTAAAGCACACCTAAGTTCCAGCAATAGAATTGGAAATCACATTAATTAATGCAAGAAATTGGCAAGTATTTTTATTGTGTTTATTGTTGAACAAAATAATGCAATCATACTCAAGACAAAAGCTGAGGATAGACAAGACAAGATGTGGCACATACATTTTCCATAGGTAATTATAATTAATTTTCATTATACGTGTATAATCTATAATATATGACAAGTATTCATGGGTTAATTCCTAGAATGAGGGCCATTCTGCACTGGCTGATGTACTGGATCAGCAAAAATACTAGAAGTCTGTCTTTTGCACGCTGGTGTGCTCTAGAGGAGACCTTGCCCAGGCTAAAGGGCCCTGAGATTGTATCTGGGGTACAACTTTACAAATCCAATTTTCTTCTCTCTTCTTTAAATAGCCACTGCCTGTGAACTTTTTTTCTCCACTAAATAGCTGAGGGTTTCCAACAGTTGGTTGAAAAGGAGAGAGGTTGTGTGGATTGCAAACCTACTTTGACTTGAAGAGGAACATATGAAAAGAAAGATAAACAGATGAAAACAAAAATAAACTCCACATGGTACTTACTATTACGCTCTTCACATAACCAGCAGTTTCTAGAGTCTAGTTTAAAAGAATTAGGAAAAGATGTTATCAGAAATCATGTATATATTTTAGAGAACTCTTCTAGTGCATCTTTATTATTCAGTCAGCCCTAGAATATGTTGGCCTACATTCATTACTCTATCCTGAAAATATCAGTTGCAAAGAATTAAGACAGAATGCTAGAAAATTCTGTTTTATATAATCTATATCTTCACTGTATGAGATCAAAGCTAAATGCATACAGAAACTGAATTGTTAGATTCATGAACTGGTAAAGACCATCAACCCAGATTGCAGGTGGTGCCATTTGGGAAGGCCCTCTGAGGGCTGTGACCACTCCTGGCTGAACCAGGTTGTCTCTTTAAGAAGTGGAAGCCATCCTAATCCTGTTCACACCCAATCCCCAATAATCAATTCTCAGATTGTCCTCAGTTGAGGCTGCTATGCTCACACCTTTTATATTATCTCCCGAGTCTGACTCTTTAGTTCTCCACCCCTATTGATTACATCAACATCACCTGCATTCCGATAGGATAAAGTTCTGTCAATCAATAGTGGCAACGGGGTGTGTTTGGAGTGCAGTGCCGGGGTACTGTTGGGGTGAGAGGACCGTTCTCCCAAACGGATGCAGCTGACACATATCCCAGCCAGCATGCATGTCCCCCTCCACAGCCATTCCGGTAGGAAAAGGAGGAGTTGTAATTAATCTGCCATTTTCCCTCAAGCTGCTGAAGAATTTTCACTTCTCAGTCCCTTTCACAGCAATGAAACCTTGTTTCCCTTGCAGATTGCTCAAGGAAAACAGAAATTACATTGTCCTTAGAAATGCATGATTTATACTCTTGCTCCACTCTTCTTTCACTCCCCCTCCCAGCACTGCTTTTCTGACCATTTAATTTTTAAATCCATCCATGTTCTTCACAAAAGCGCATTTTCAGTCTAGCACAAAATAGATTTCTATTTTTTAAAAATGATGAACAGCATCTTCAAGCTTCTGATCAGAAGAAAGGGAAATGGTGGGGGGGGGCAGGATGGGAGAGGGGGCCATCCTAGGGCTGCAAAGAAAGGGCATCATGTGTGTGCCACCCTCAGCCAGGCATTGGGTGGGAGGGAAGGCTGGAACCACCCACCCCAGCACGGTTTAGCCCCCCTTGCCTGGTTCTGTGCTCACACAGGGGAAGTGCAAACAGACTGGCATCCCAAGACAGCTTGCGTCCTCTGTAAAAGTAGACTCCAGAGAAGCTGGCTTAAGGAGGAACAGCCTGCCCCCAAGCCAATTCCAGCAAAATACCATCTGGGCAATACAATGGGAAGATGGCTGAAAGTCACCTTGAACTATGGGTGCAATCACGGTCTCATATAAGCAGAATAATCCTGCAGTATTATCCTGCAAGTAAAAATCTAGAGTTGAATAGCCTAGTACAGATTATTTACCCTTATAGGTGCTTTTTTCTAGGAGGAACTTTAAAATATTTGATTTCTTTCCCATGCTCAGGCTGACATTGGTACAATCTAGGACATCAACTCACATGATTAGATTACCGCCAGTTTTTCCTCTCATTCTGCTGAATGGGCCTCCTAAATTTCTAAACATCTTTGCTTCCTCACCTGTGCCACACTGCATCTGTCCCAGGTGTAACTTAGAATGGATAGGAAACAAAGCCGACACTATTGCGCCAAAAATGCTTCCATTCATTATGGATCAAGGATGGTTTGCTGCAGACAAAGGTTACTAATCTGCACATTGCCTTTCCCTCCCTCTTTCATTCTGCCTGCAATATTTAGGAAGAAATGGTTCTTAAAGGAGAAGTAGTGTGTGTGTGTGCATGTCCGTGTGTGCATGTGTGTTTGTATCCCTCTGACTGTTGTTGGTGTCCAACTTCTATAAGCCCTAGACATCCTGGTCAATGGCCAGAGATTATTTGGATTTTATTTGACAATTTGAGGGCTATAAATGCTCATCCATGATATAGTCTAACTAGTGATTCTTTTTATCACCACACAAGGCACAATGGCTGTTCAGAGTCTGCTACAGGGAAATCCCACTATATGGATTCACCAAATGCAAATATACCATGAACAACAAAACCAAAGAAAACCTTCCTGGAACTGTATAGGCTATGTTGGACATTATTTCTTTCAAGGCTGTGACTACATATGTTACTGTGGTATTTTGTTTGCTCATTTGGATTTCTGCAATACAGAATTATTTTATGGGGCTTTCCTTGGATTCATTGTTGGTTGTATACCGACCTTAGGAGTGTGCCAGGAGGGACAGGCCACATGGGAAACATAGCAGGATTAGTTTACTGATCAGTGATAATTGCATAATATTCTCTTACCTTTGAAAGTTCATCTATGATTGTTTGCTGTTCCATTATTTGAAGCCTTAGAAATCCAACTTCTCTTTCATCCTGACTCTGATCAAGGTCATTTAAAGAACTTGGTCTCCTTATTGTCCGCACTCTTTGTCTCTAAATGAACAAAACAAAGCTGACTGACAAGGATTCTATATCACACTCATATACTTTGACTTCATTTGAAGCCAGCTATCACTTAGTCTTTTTCAAAACCCTCATTCTCTAGTTGGCACCAGCAGTATTATTAATTTTTGAAATTGGTTATATTTTCTTTACCATTTCCTTATTATTAGACTAATTCTTGGAAGGTCAAAAGAAATTTATTGATAATTCTTGCATAGGACATCCATTAAATCCCAAGTGACAGGGTGGTAGGAGATGCTGATGCCTGTTTCCTTGTGCCAAATCATGCACTGAACCATAATGTATCAAAGCCCAGTTCTAGCATGATCAAAAGTGGTTGAGAGCCCAGGAACCGCATTACCCTAGTGCCACTGCCCATTATTGCTCTGCGATTCAGTGTTACCAACTCTGGGCACTGTTCTGAGCATCCCATCTATACCTAGTTTCTTCTTCCCTATTGTGAAATGATTGCCCAAATGGGACATCTACTTTATGTGTAGGCAATTGATTGCAACTGTAGTGTAAAGAGTAAAAGATTTAATGCCATATGTTTGGTGTGATGTGCATTAGAAAGCAATCTCAGAGGAAGAATCAAGATTTCCTATTGCCATATCTCCTTGCAGTATCCATCCCATAGTCCTGCTCCACAATCAATGCCTGTTTTTTTAATTGCAGTAAAGTCTTCTTAAGTGTATTTATAGTTAGGTATCCAGTACAAACAGAGTTGGAATACCTCCCTGTTGACTTCACAGTGAAAGGCACTGAACTGAATTTGTTTGAAAAATATTGTCTTAGACTACGTCCCTATGCAAGCCGTTTGGTGCTCTTTGGGCACTGTTTGGGCATGCATGGGCTGGGTGTGGGACTGAGAACGAATCTCGGGTGCCCCCTTGTCATTCCTGGTAACGGGGAACAGATACAGGTTGGGCGCAAGGTAGCAGTGCCACCTCCTCTCTGCCCTCTCTCTCCTCATTGGAAGTCAGACTGACATCAGCCCACCCGTGCCGCATCCACCCTCCCTTAGCGGCACTGAAAGTCAGGACTGGGGTGGGAGGCACGGAAACAAGTAAAAATAAAGCTTCATTATAATAATAACTTCATTTTTTTAAAAAAAAAGCACCGAAAGCTGCTACGAGGTTTAGAAGCAGTAGGTGCTTGAGCAGTTTTGCACACCTCTGCTTCACTGGGAACCATGAGAATGCCCGTCAACTTTAAAAGGCAGAAAATTCAACCCTTTATTTATGATCACCTTGACGATCTGGGAAACAGGGGCTGGAAATGGAACAAAATCAAGCCGTTATGCAGCCTGCCTTGACACTCACGAAGCGGGGTTAGAATTACTTCTGTGGAAATGTCCAAAAATTAAAAAATCAAACCATTCTCCAGCCTGCCTTTGTGATTGGGATTTTTAAAAGTCAGCGGCTGCGATCTTCAAAGGACAGGGTAGGGATAGCAAGCACACCCCACTTCCCAATGACGTGAGTGCCAATCTCCTCCCCGTTAGCCCACGATTGTCCCCATGCGTGGTCCCGGCCTGCTGAGCAATGTGTGCCATTTTCCCAGACTGTTCTGAGACTTCTTTTTTCAGGTATCAAATCTGGTACCTCCAAAAATGCCTTTAATATGGATTAGCTGTCAAAGGAGAACAATAAGTGCCATACACCATAACCTCTAAACTACTTTTGAGCTGCTTTTTAAATGTGTGTAGAAATAGCCTTAGCACACTGTAACACAAAGAGAACAAAATCATATTCTTACCATCTAATACATAGTGGTCCATTCTGCTCTCAAAAAATCCTGGAAGAAAAATATTTTGTAAATATTCACTTGAGTTTTCCTTCTATGTATTTGTGAGAAAGCTTACCATTTCTAAATTCTCTTGAGTTACAAATTTTAGTTTGTTTTCCATTCGACGTAAGGCATGGGATAAATCCTCATTTTTCCTACTTAAGCGTTTATTTTTATCTAGTAGTGGTTTATATTGGCTTTCAGCTTCTCTTAGACGCTTCAACTGAAAAATGAAATAAAAATTGTTTATGAAGAAGACAACAGCAAATCTGCAGCATGCTGGCAATATAAATCAATAAAAAAGTATCACATATACTTCGTGGAGTTGTTTACTTATCAGAACATTCTGGTTATTAATATTGAAAAATATCAGATCAAGGATACATATATTCCTCTACTATTGGTAAGAATTCTGTTGGAAGGAATTAGATCCAAAATTGTTGCATTATCAATACAGAAAAAAGAGGTATATTGTGAGAAAAAAGGAGAAGGACCAACAAAATTTCATGGGGAAACTAAATGCTGAAATTTAATTAAGTCTATTTAATAACAAATTGGATTTAAAAGGGAAAGAGGATAATATGTGAAAAATACTTTGCTAAAAAAAGTCTTAAACTACAGTGGAGTCATTAAACCAACTGGATTATTAAACCAATTGACAGCTAATAAATAATTGCAGTGTAAATGATGAAGAAGCTTTCATTTATTCTAGTTATGGTTATACAAAGTTCTAGTTAATCTGACACTTATTTGGAGCCAAATTATGTAAATGGTTATCTTCATTCTTATCTGTTCACCATTTATGATCATCACAGTAGTGAGTTTTTCTATGCCACTTTTTTAGCAGGCAGTTAGAAAACTGGACAGAGCCTTCTCAATAGTTGTGGCAATACTTTATATTGATAGTTGAAATGTAGGATAGCAAGTGCTCTCAGTTACCATGACTGAAAACATACAACCTTTTTCATGGTAGACCTTCTTGAAATACTGTCTCTGTTTTCGTCTTGTATGGATCCATACAAATGCATACAGATGCAGGAAAGATGTGTAAGTGCAAGTACACACCTTGTATATACCCGTACACATATGAATGTCCAAATGATTCAAATGAATAGATTCAAAAATTCAAAATTTTTGAATGTTTAAACTCAAATGTTTAGACATTTGATTCACATTTGAATGTCAAAATTCGAACAAATTCGATCGAATTTTGAATGTTTCAAATATTTGTGCACATCCCCAGAAGGCAATACACGTACCTGGCTCTTATTCTTTCGTAGCAGCTGTGCTGAATGATAAATGATACCCATTTATCATTTCAGAATATTTCTTACATTGTTTTGCACATGATATATCCAGCTGCAAAAGTAGAACACCTCTGAGAAACAGAAAATAAGCCAGGTGTCTGCTTCCAGGCTTTGCAACTGCCTCAGAGATTGTACAAACTCAAGATGCATCACCAGATTATATTGTAGAACTGCTACTCTAATGTCCTCTATAAATTTAGAGTGTATGGATTTTTCCAATATGCCATCATGCTTTATTGTGCCAGACCCATGAAATACGCTGTGTCACAGTAAATGTCACGAAGTAGCCTTTGAACAGGGTTGTATAAGTGTGTGATAGCACTTTGTATTTTTAAGAATGAAAGGGGGAAAGCACCAATGGAATAACAGTAGAGATGGGCCAAAAACATATCAGCTAATTTGACTAAACAGCAATCTCGCTGGGCACAAATCAGCCAAACTTAAGAATCACAGCTCAGGGTAGCAGCAAAATTTAAAGGACTTAGGTCATGGGAAATACAATCAATCAGTATCAGCACACTGTTGTTCACCAGTGTAGAAAATACTAAGTCCTTTCAGTAAACGTACCCCCAGATCAGAGTCTGGGTTTCTTTATGAGGGACTATAGCTCCCTCCATTATTTTTGCTACAGGGGCCATTGCCACTTTAGGAAAAAGGAAAGAACAGGCTTTCTTACCAGCTCATTTCGTTCCTCTGACAACAATGCATTCCGATCTTCCAGTTTCCTGATTATTGCACTCAATTCAGCTATTTTAAGTTGGAAACGCCGGGCATCCCTTTCATCTAACTGCTGTTCCTAAAACAAAAAACAACTGCAAATAACTGTGCCTAGAGAAAGCACAGATCCTACCACCCTCTTGCTTTTTTAAAAAAAATCTATGAACTTCTAGCTTTCAAGAGAATTCAGTCTAGGTCATAATACTGAAAGATGAGACCAACAGAAATGTAAGAAAGGAGCTATGTAAAAGAGGAAGCAAATGCAGAAAAGGAGTGCAAATAGAGAAGCACAATGCTGTATGTGGAAATATGAAAGAAAACATTGAAAATTACTGCAATGTTTCCTATATATGCCACTGTTGAATTGAATATTTTAAACCAGGTGAGACACCTACGATTTCATTATGGTAATATCATATTTATAAATATTTATTTAAAATATAGTAAACACGTGCAATTCTACCATTGCATACGTTTCTTTCCCATGGAGCTATGCATCTAACGGAGCATCTGAATAGGTTCCTTGGAAATCATAGGATTGTCTTTTAAAATCAATCCACATAACATTATCAACTATGAAATACAGGTATATAAACAAGGCATCTTCATCTTTAGATTGAAAGACAAATTTAATTGTAAAAATATTTCCTTTACATTTTTTTCTCATTTGTTATTCATTTTTAAACGTTTATGCATAACACTTTAATTCAAGCAAACCAATAAATATTTTTTGGTCCAAATGACACTTAAAAATGCTAGGATTCTTCATTCAACAGGTGCAGGAGAGGCTTGGGATAAAGGATAGAAAAGATTTTGTGTTCATGTTGTTGTTTTTGAAAAAAAAATCCACATTTCAAATTAAGTAGCACTACAAACGAAATCTTGATGAGGACCAACAATGAAAATAAATTTAACAAATATTACAGAAGAAAACCTTCATCATTAGCAAATTAATACAGAAGCTGTAAGAGTGACAGAGCTACATAGACAGCCAATATAAAAGGTGAATTTAGATTGGATGGCATAAGAGACTGCAAACAGTATGAAATAAATAGCACAGAGTATGTTTGTTGATATTCCATTTACTTTCTAGAGAACTGGCTAAAATCAAAAACATTTATCAGCACTTGACTGATATTAGTAATGATACCCAGGAATAATTTCTGAAAATGGACATGCTACACCTTTTCTGTTTTGTATCTACTTAAAAAATAGTGGGAAGGATTCCTGAAAATTACCATGCACTCACAAATCTGGTACTTATGTATCTGCCTCTATTGGCACTTAAGTATCAAATTAAGGCAAATAATTCAAGGTAAGATGTACCATTGTTGCTTATTTCTATTTTTTAACTTTCCGGCAAAATTAAGGGGGGGGGAAATATATTTAAAAAGTCCATACTATCACATGACCAAAGTAAAATGTAAATTCTGCTGGTTTATGGGAAGGGGGAAATTTGCTGAAGTGTTCATTCACTCATCAAGATTTTGGCATATTGGGATGTTTTAGGCAAAACCACTAGAAAGTGCTTACAGGACTTCCTGAATGATCTGAAGCATCTCCTGCACCACTTGCATGAGGAAGTTCCCTCTTGGGGCTGCTCAGATGCCGGTCAGCCTCTCTGAGCTGGGAAAGTTGTTCATCTAAAGCCTCTTTTTGGAGCTGAAGTTTCTGAGCATGCCCGGCTTGAACCCCTAACTCTCTTTCCAGCACGTAGACTGCTCTGTCTTTAAATTTGATCTCCTCCATCTACAAGGAGAACAAAATAAAATCACACAAACGCATGCAAGGTACAATCCTGGTGTTGCCATAGTAACTGGCAGCATTTCTGCTAGTAGAGCATCACAGACGATACCCGGAGGTAAAATGCATGAAATTCACTTCTACAGATTTCAAAACCTTTAAAACTGAAAAGCAGCATCACTTCTGGAAAATAAAACACCAAAAAGAGCATTTTGACAGTTATAGTGAGAATAAATAATTATTTCACCACTTGCTTCTTATATTAAGCACCAGAAAGAAAATAATTTTTCACTGAAGAACAATTCTATGACTATTATGTTAAACCGGAAACCTTACATCTGGTTCATTACACTCAATGGAAGAGTGTTAAATCAGTTTCAGTAGTTTTTGAACCAGGTAAAAAAAAAATCCGGCATTATTTATTGGGTTTAACACTGAAAGAGTGGCATTCTGCTTCATGCATGCATTGAGGCTTGGGATGTTTCATGTGGTTGGTGAAGAAGTGTATTCAGCAACAAAGTTGCTGAGATCTTGTTTCAATCTTGCAGTTGTCTCTCACCATCCCTACCAGACGGCAGGGCAAAATTGTGGGGCAAGACCGGAGGCTTTTTCGCACACGGGGTTTTCGAACGCGTGCAAGACAGCCTCGAACGCGGCATACGCATTGCCGCAGCAGGGCTTGCGCTCCGACGTGTCCGGAGCTGTCTTGCACGCGTTCGAGATGTAGAGCACTTTAAAGTGCTCTACATCCGTTCCGGCGCGGATGAAGCGCCTGCAGCCGTTCGGGGAGAGAAGCATTCGCTCATGTTTCTCTCTCCCTGACAGCCGCGGGCTCCCCTCCCCCGCCGGCGCTGGCTGACAATCAGCTGATTGCCTGCTTTGCCGGCTGCGGGAGCCTCGGCAGCCGTCTCCCCGCCCCTTGCCGGTGTTTGCCGGCTAAGGCACTTCAGAATGCTTTGAGCATTCGCACACAGGCGCGCCGGAATGCATTTACACGTGTTCCTGCGCTCCTATGTGTGAATGGTCAAAGCGTCCTGAAGTGTCTTAGGCTTCCCATCCTACACCTGTTCCAAATGGAATGAGTGTAGTGCGAAAATGCCTCGGGCCCCACATATCTGGGTGCTCTCTCCCATGATGCTGCAGTGAATAGTTCCTGGTATTTCAATGGCACAGAATATCCAGATGGGCTCATGTACTATGTGTACTCTTGTGCAATGACCATTTCTGCCTTGTGTTTGTATGGTCGCCATTTTCTACAAAATAGATTCCAGGATCAAGCACCCAGACAGACAAGACATACTGCTATTTTGGGGAAACTCAGGTTGAGTGTTCTTTTTCCTGGAACAGCAGCATACCATGGAGAATATTGGAATTGCTGCAGATATGTGTGACAATTCCAATATAGTACCAGGATAATCCCACATTTTACACCCTGTCTGGACACAGACTGATATACATTGAAGATCTCCATGCATTTACCTGACTCCCTTCCACCCAGCACTGACTGAAAAGTAGGTTGGCTCCATCCAGCCACATCCAGGACTCTGTTTGGATGGATTCATTGTGAACAAGTACTTATGGAGTTACTTAGATGGTGCACAAGAACAGGGTGAAATCAGTATTAGAGTAGTGATTCCAATATATTTTGTCATGGTGCCCACCTTTAGGTTTTCATCAAAATTTCTTGCCTAACAATTTTGTATTAGATAAATCTGAATTGTATTCATACCATTGTCCACATGCATTTTATTATTATACTTTATTATGAACCTCATAATTCTAGTACTCCTAGGCTGTAGGAGATGAATCACCAATGGTTCTGAGATGGGATCCTTCAAATACCGGGCTACCCTTCCCCCTCTTATGAACATGCTAGGCAAGAAAAGGTGGATTAGAGGCGGGATGAAAACATGAGTGCCATATGCTACCATCTCTAGGCACTTTTAAGCTCTTTTTGTTGGTCCTTGTGACTGCAATCGAGCTCATAGTTATTTTATGCATGTAACATGTTTTCAGCTGAATTTTACATTTGAAAATAGTTGTTTATTCCCTTTTGCCATCACACCTCCCTTAAACCCTCTTTAGCAATCCAGAAGAGCCCACAAACCAAGGAATCAGGAGACTTGTGCAGTAGGTTTCGCAGCTGTTTTTCTGGCCAAAGCTCAGACTTTGCTTATAACATCTGTGCTTTGATATTTCCCAATAAAACCTTTATATCCCTTGCTTTTATCATGCTGTTCCTGAAGCAGTTAGCAATAAAAAAACAAAAATAGAACATTACAGAACCCAGCAAAATGAGCTATAATATAAAAAAAGTTAACAATAATCTTGAAGCAGCTTTCTACAATTTAAACAGAAATAGCGTCTCATCATAGCCCGGAGGACTGTGGCCTAAAATCTTTCCTACTGTTGGAAAAGCTTTTGACCTATGTGTCTGCTTTTTGATAGGCAATTTCAAGGTCTTCCAGTTGTTCCCCTTCTTACAATTCTTTATCTCTAAAGTAAACTTGGTCAGTGGGTAGTGCTTCAAAAAAAGCACTTTCTAACAGAAAACTGTTCTTTATTACCTTTTTAGGGTACTAAGCCATCAGGTTAGATATGAGAAAAATAACCCATCTAAAAGCTAAAAAGGTACTCAGATCTGAAAAGCTGGTTGGTTCTCAGCTGGCTGAATTTTTCAATATACTGTTATTCAGATTTGATATGGCGAGAATAAGCACCATATCCTCTTAAAGAGAGAATCTTCCCTCAGACATAATTTAATTATAGGTCACAACCAACACCGACCAAAACAAAAAAAGCCTTCTCCCATTGTGTGTAGAACTGGAACTAAACCAAATCCATTCAAAATACACCATATCCCAAAATAATAATTTTTTAAAATCCAAAAAATATTTGCTTGCTTAAATTGTAAATCATACAATCTAGGTACTAAATTGCCATAATACATTCAGTTCCAGAAGGTATACTGGAATACAGAGGTGTGCAGACAACATGTGTCTGTGGTCTATATACCATGGCATCCATTGCACCAGTGGAAAAAGACACATCACTGTAATAGGTCCTTTGACTCTTTGGAACTTTCAGAGCCCCCCCTCCCCCCACCTACCAACTCCAAGGTTGGCTTTGAGCTTCAGAGCCAGCACAGTGAATGGAACAGAACAGGCCATCCCGATGTGGATGGCTTTGTTCCATGCCTGGAGCCCCTTTTGATTCTTGGGTCATATTTAGTTTGGAATGACAATACATATTGACATAGAGAAGCAGAATAACTAAGAGCACTTAAGCTCCTCCTGGTTGAAACCTCTGCCAGAGATGTAATTACGCCATCGACAGAAAAGTCTCAAGACAGAGGAATCAAAATGTTTCATCACAAAATATGGATGAGATACCCGAGAGGACATTAAAAGACAGGACACTAAGGAAAACTATTTACTCCCGGTTGGAAGTCTTATTTTCAGTGTGGCTGGAGAACAAAAATATTCTAAGAGGGGATGTATAGAGAGTATCTGCTATGCTGAGCAGCAGAAAAGAACAAAAACCTAGGCAGCAGCCGTTCTGAGATCAGCTGTTAAAAATGCAACTGTCCACAAGTTTATTTCCAACATTATTCTATTTCCTGTGATACCACGTTACAAATACTAAAATGAGTCTCCATCGTCTCTACCATATTTTCACATTCTGATCTTGGGTGTTTTTCTACTAGCAAGTACCCATTGAAGGACCCATAGGAGCCACATTTGTTTCCACCACAGCTAGGGAAACCCAGATCATATGGGTCCTTCAGGACCTATCATCCAGATTTCCTGTCTACAATGGGGTCTTCGGCCATCAAATCTGGATTATAGAGAGCCTGTTTCCACTACAAATGGGCATGGGGTCTAGAGGAGGCGGGGGGGGATACCCATGGGGGGGGGTCCCCAAACTCAAAACTTCGAAGTCCCTCTGAAGTCTCTCCAAAGTTGCCTTTGGAGATTAGCACAGGCTCCAAAGAGAACCCCTTGCAAGAGCAATGCTGCTGTCAAAGGCTCTGGAGGATCTTTGAAGTTAGTGGCAGAATGCTCTGGAGATTCTACGGAGCCGCTCTAGAGGATCTCTGAAGATTCTCCAGAGCATCTACGGAGATTGTGCCCTCTGTCCCCCAAAACACCTGGGGTGACAGGCGGACCCCTCGTGGGTAGATCTGGATTTGCACATGGGTGCTCCAGCATTTCCACAGCAGGCAGACTAGCACCCATTGCTATTGGGTGATAGACCACCCGTGGAAACGCACTGAGTACTTCCCTTAATCCAGATCTACTAGATCCGGATTAAAGGAAGTACCCATTCCTTAGATCCAGATCTTCTTAGATCCGGATTAAAGGAGGTCAGTGGAAAAACACCCCTCTTTTGGTACCACATTATTCCACTACTTTCTACATTTCCATCTTTCACAGGGTACTTCTTCCAGTGCAATTTTTTCTACCAGCATGTGTATGCATTTAGTCAATGCAGCCCTCTTATGGAATTGCAACAAGACTGGGTCCAGATAGGGGATAAATAGCATTACTATGTCCTGGCAATCCCAACACAGTTTTGCAATATCTTATTTCAGGAAATCTAGTTCTTAGTGTGGGTTTTCTTGGAATATCTCTATATCCTACTGTGGGCAATGGACCATCTCATCTGGTGGCTACTCAGAAGGGCCACTACAGCTTCCACATGATGCTTCTGGTGGACCAGAACCTGCTGTGCCATCCCTTTGTGGCTTCTGATCCTCCTGTCTGGCAGACAGGAAGCTGCTGTGAAGGAGCACCATGGCTTCCACATGACCCCTCTGGCGGACCAGAAGCCACTGTGCCCCCTTTGCAGGTTCCAATCCTCCTGTCTGATGGACAGGAAGCTTCTGTGAAGGGGTGCTGCAGCTTATGGTTTATCTGGAGGCACTCTTTGTATTTGAGCAGGAGCAATGGGACCAAGGCAGGAGACTGTTATGTCCGTGCACAAGAATTTACACAAGGGTGCACTAAAAGGAAAACCAATTTGTCTCTTGTTTGCCCAAGCCACATTCTTATTCCACTCCCTTGTATAGGTCCACTGCCAGACAGGTGAAATAATACTTTTTCATACACTACAAGGTCTGGGACTATAAAAATCAGGCCTTTGACTAACTCAAATAGAGAAACTTGGATTCTGGGTACAGAGGGCTGTCAAATCCGCATTAATCTCCTGCTTAAGAGCCCTGGCTTTCTCAAGACAACAAAAAACACCCAACTAGCTGTTCTTCCTGCTAATCATCTGCCAAATTCCAAGCCGGTGCACCCAAATCTAATAATGACCTTGCTCATGCACAAGGAACTCTGGCTCTTTGCTTTCCTGTTTACAAGTAAAAGTTAGTCGTTTGATGCAACTGTTAGAGTTTGTTTTGAGGTGTATTTTTTTAAGATAATGTTTTGAGGGAATGCAGGCGGGGATCAGAAAAAGTAATTGACCTACAGAGACAAGAAATAGCCAAGGATGTATAGAAGGGAGTTGCATCTTTCTGGCAATAACTCCTGTGGCCTTGTGTGAACAATTAGAAGCAAATTGCAAATTTTCTTCATTCTTCCTTCTAAAGAGTTTGCAGAAGCAACTCCCCCAATCTTCATTTTCCTGTAGGCTAGGCACCATGGTTTAGTATTTGCAAATTTGAAATCCACGAGGTTTTCCAGAAACCTAACCACAGTGAATAATGAAGGGCTACTGTATAGTCGACAATTAACCAAATATGAAAACAACAGTAGACTCCAGTAAGCTTACCTTAAAAATAATATAAAATTGATCACTTGGACAATAATTGTCCAAATTGTTTTAAAATACTGCATACTTTTCAATACATGACATCAGATTATAAACTATTGTATTAAATCGTTGCTTAGAAAAACTAGAAACTCATCAAAGATATGATGTTGTATTTCAGGCACATAACAAATATATATACTGTCTTTGTTCTGAAAATAAAACACTTAATACAGGGAAACCTCCCAAGCCATACATCAAGGGATAAAAATGCATAAATAAGGCAGAGTTATTTGAAAGGGTAATCCTTTCTAGCATGTGCAGTAAAAAATATTTAAATGCTGCCCTCATTCTCATAGACAACTTATTTACACTTGCAACATTTTAGAACTGCAGGGTACTATAGAATGACATACAACAAAGAACTACAAGACACGCACTACCTATACTTTGTAAAAACAAGCTGAAACCCAGAGATACTTGTAAAGATGACAGATAAACATATTTCAACAGATGATGTTTTAATTTAAGGGAGAGATCATACACACAGGCACACGCACGCACACACATGTGTATACAAGGTGAGAAAGAAGTAATAAAAGGTCAGTGTGATACAATACAGAAAATACAATATTGCTTCTTAGTATTGTTTCATTGTTAAAAAGAGAAAAACAGAGCTTTTGATGCAATGGAGAAGTCAGAGAGGAAAAGCATAATTTTATTATAAATTTAAGCCCATTGATAAGGTGAAAACACATTACCCTAAAAGAGTTACGCATTCAGCAATACATAGAGCAACAAGAAAATTAATAAAAAGAAACACGCAGAGAGGCACCACACACTTTAACAGCTCCTCCCTCCCTCCCCCAACACTATCAACACAAAGGAGACATTTGTGCAGAAAAGGAAATGACTCACTGGGATTATTGTGTCAGTATCCAGGTGTATCTCCCCAGAACACTAGCCCATACATTTGTTTCATGAGTGTAGGAAGTGATGCTCAAAAATGTCACGCCTTCCTTGTAATTTTACCCCAGTTACTTTCAATAACAGAAGGCCTTACTTCTGAAACACAGCCCATGAATATACATGAGAAGGATAACCAATCATCTTTAAGAAAACGGCGTGCTTAACAGCATGGCTATTTCCACTTTATATTTAGCACGCAGTCTCCACCAATAACGTGTTTTAATTAATAAGCAGCTTGTGAGCATCTCCGCTGCCAATTATGCAGGCCTTGGAAGATAGGGATTTCTCTTTTCTCAACCCATTCCTTACTAGCATCCAAGAAAGAAAGAAAGAAAGAAAGAAAGAAAGAAAGAAAGAAAGAAAGAAAGAAAGAAAGAAAGAAAGAAAGAAAGAAAGAAAGAAAGAAAGAAAGACTATTTCTAACATTGCTCTTATCATGCTGGTTGTCAGAGTCACGGTCATTATTTCTCAGACTTTATTAAACCAACATGTAATTTGTAATGCAGCAAAAGCTGCTTACAGCTTAAGAGCTTTCATGAGCACTACTAATACAGAATGCAACAGAAGGTGTGGAAAAGGAAAAAATGATGACATTTCAGACTTGCAGCATTTGGGGAAGAAATAGAAATAAAAGAGGGGGGGAAAATCCCAGACAGAGGTTTTAATTGCAAATGAGAAAATCTATGACAGTCATGGCTGATACATGGCTTGCACATCTCCCTGTGGGCTAAGCTGTCAGAGAAAGCAATTAGAATGTACTGCAAGAACCCTGTCTCTTGCAGAGCAGGTCTGCAGGTAAATGAGTTGTCATTTATTACTGAAGAGGTAACTAAAGTTCCTAATATGAAAGGGAAGGGTTGGTGGGAAGAATCCTTCTCCAGTCAATACACCATTAAGAGGAATCTTGTACACACACCACAAGAAGAGCCTCGGGAATGGATATTTTGAGTAAAGGAAATTGCCTTCTACTTAGGCTACGATCACACACAGTAAAAAGGACCCCTAGGTAGCTCAAATAATGGCTTACAGTGCAATTAGATAGATTTTTTGATTGTCCCTTTTCCAAGGAACGCCCCATTTATAGACGCAAAAAAGTGCATCAAAGTTTTCTGAATAAGTGCCTAAAATCTACCCCACTTCTCCGTTCCTTCACCTTCTTTCACCATGAGTGCTCACCACTGATTGGTCATTTGTCTGCTGGGTTTCCATGGCCTTTATTGGTCAACTGCCTGTAGCAGCTATTTCCAGGCTGTGATCCAGATTAAGGGCCTCCTTAATCTGGATGATGCACCATCTAATGCAGAGCTACCAGGAGGAGGTGGGGCCTCCATGTTCAGCATTAACATGCAGATGCAGAGGTCCAGAATGTGTCCTACACGAGCCCTTAATCTGGATTATGTTTCCAAGCAGAAAGGGACCAGGGGAAAAAAAAAAAGGCCTGGAAATTGCACCTATGTCTGACCATGCACTTAGGATACGTTCCCAAAAGGGATAAATTCCAGAGTGGATTCAGATTCGGCACTGAGGGATCCCATTAAATCCCCCAGTAATCCACCCCAGATTTTAAACCTCCTGTTCCCATTTCTGGGGAAAATGTGGGGAAAGTAAACCCCTGTTTCAACAGGTTTTTTTTTTTTTTTTTTTTTTTGCTGATCCGGATTAAAGTTGAGTGAGGGGGTGCGGCCTGGCCACCAGCTGCCCTCCTTCACTTGGCTTTAAACTGAGCCAGCCTTTTCTTTCCCCTGGTCGAAACAGGGGGAGGGAAAAGGAAGGAAGGCAGCCACTGCCAGCAACGTCCTTCCTTCCTTCCTTCCTTCCTTCCTTCCTTCCTTCCTTCCTTCCTTCCTTCCTTCCTTCCTTCCTTCCTTCCTTCCTTCCATGAAATCCCTGAAAAAAGCCTGGAGCAGCCGCAGCAGTGCTAGCCTGCTTTGCCACCTCCGCCTCTGCCTGCCTCAGCCGTGAGTGCTTGATGCGGCCAGGTAAGTGAGTGATGAGGTGCTGCATCTCAGGGGCGGGCTATCCTCTGTGTACCCCGAACAGTGTGGTGGTTTTTGAAGACAGGAGCTGCCACCGCTGCCCTGGCCTCTGCCACTGTCCAACGCTTGCTCGCTTGCTCACACCGGCTTCCTCCGATCCTGCAACAACTGTCCGCTGCCGCATTCCCTCCCCTCACCCCCCCATTCACCTCAGCCTCCTCCTCCTCCAATCCTGCAACAACCATCCGCTGCCAACACATTCCCTCCATGCACCCCTCACTCATCTTGTCCTACTTCTCCTCCGATCCTGTAACAACCGTCTGTTGCCACCGCATTCCCTCCCTGCACTCCCTTGCTCACTCACTCTCGCCCTGGCCACCGGCTTTCGCTGAGACTAAAATCCGGACTGGATTGGAAAGTCCTCATTCCACCAGGCATTTTTTTCCCCCTGGATTTCTGTAGGGGTTTCTGCAGAAAATCTGAGGGAAAATAACTTGCATGGGAATGGCCTTCCCAGATTTGAACAACTGGTGAATTTAGTGGGAATGCTAGTTCCTGAGTCCAAATCCAGTCCAGATTTTAGTCCCTATGGGGATGTGGCCAAAGAGAGTCTTCCAACAAGAGTTTAAGCCTTCAAGGTTAGATTTCCATGAGCTGCTGTTTGATTTTAACAGGAAAAAGTTCTGGACTTGTGTCTTTATTGTCTTTACCTGAAGAAGGAGGAGAAGAGGGGGAAGAGAGGGAGGCTTTTCTCCCCCACTTAAGGGGACTCAACGCAGCTGACAAAGCTTCCTGTTCTTCTCCTCACCCTGTGAGATAGTCAGACTGTGAGAGCTCAGAAAGAGAGCTGTGTCTAGCACAAGATCACCCACTGGCTTTGTGGGGGAGTGCAAAATCAAACCTGGTGACTACAAGATATAAGTCCAGCACTGTAACCACAACACCAAATTGGCTCATAAATCTAGGGTGTTTTTCCACTGGCAGAAAGTACCCATTTTTGCACCCATTAAGGACCCATTTGGGTGTGAGCCGGATGACGCTATTTCCACCACGGCACCCATTTGGGACACATTTGTTTCCACCACCGCTGGCGAAATCCAGATCATATGGGTACATCTCAGCCTTTAATCCAAATTTTCTGTAGACCCCATTAATGGGGTCTACAATGGGGTCTTCAGGCAGAAAATCCAGATTAAAGGGAGCCTGTTTTCCACGTTAGTTTGGAAATGGGGTCTAGAAGAGGCTAGGGGGAGGGGGCACCCATGGGGGGAGCCCCAAAACCTAGGCTTCGAAATCATTTCGAAGTTACTTCGAAGTTGCCTTCGGAGATTAGCAAAGGCTCCGAAGTCCCTCTGAAGGCAACTTCAGAGAACAAAGGGAGAACAAAGTGGACTGTTACCTTCAGGCATGGAAAGAGGTACATATTTAATGAGGCTGACTCATCCCTGCTCACAAGGAGCTAATTAATATGCAGGCTCTCGCAAGGGGTTTGTTTTCGGAGCCTTTGCTAATCTCCGAAGTTGCCTTTGGAGGGACTTCGGAGTCTTTGCTCACCTCCGAAGGCAACTTTGGAGGGATTTCAGAGGGAATTCGGAGATTGCACCCCCTGTCCCCCAAAATACCTGGGGTGACAGACAGACCCCTTGTTGGTCAATCTGGATTCCCCACATGGGTGCAAAGGTGTTTCCACGGCAGGGGAATTAGCACCCATTGCTAATGGGTGCTACATCTTCCGTGGAAACACATTGGGTGCTTCTCTTAATCTAATAACAAGTAGTTATTTTCCAAGGCGAATGTTACTATACTTTTCTTTTAAACTTTGAGCATGTTAGCTTTAAATACTGTACTAAAATAGGTAGGTAGGAATTCACTGTGTGCCTCTAACAGAACAAGGAGAGACATTTGCTCCTCCAGGGCTTTGTGGGATGTTCTAAAAATCCATCCGCAGTTGTGAAACTTCCAGATGCAACGAAGCCTCCCCTCCTCTCCCTGATGGCAGAGAGGAAAGAGTCCACTTCTGGGGAGGCAGTACAGGCCAAGCTAGACAAACAAGCAACAGGTGAAGAAGTTCTCTCAATAAGCTTGGGAGGAGGAATTTCTGAGATCATGGTATAAGGAAGAGGAACTCAGCAAGGAAAACTTGAAAATACAGAGAAAATTTTTTGAAAGGAAAGGAAAAACAATTATGTGAGGTGGTGAAAGAGAAGAGCAGGAGGTCCTTGTCATACAGAACCTTAGGTGTACAGAGTCCCTGTGATCACTGCCCACCTCCAATAGCTCCATTGTAGTGATGTGAAAAATCCAAAATGAAAATTCAGTTTTTTGCATATCCAAAACTTCAATCAAAACAAGTAGTCTCCTGCTTGTGAAAATTAACAATTCAATTGAACATTCAGGTTTCACTGTGGATTTGGTCATGAAAAGGGCTTTTTTCAAATGGAAAAAATGGTATTTTTCTTTGCAAAAAAGCATGAAAACAAATGCAAAAATCTACTTTTTTATTAAACAATTTGACAACAAAGTGAACTAAGGCATTTTCATTTTGATGGTGTGTGTGTGTGCACATCTCTACTCCATTATTCTCTTGTTAGGAACAGACAGGTTAAGACATGACATGGCTGCTATAATATACATGGAGAACAATCTTGTTGAGGAAAACCTTAGTTGACTTCTTACCATCCCAAAAACATTGGAGTTCTGTCTCCAGCTTGGGTGGAAAGAATTTCTGGGTTTCTCTTTAGTCTGATTTTGAAGGATATGGGGCAGGGAATCTGGAAAGCAGGGGAAGATGAACATGCAAAATGTAGTATATACAACTGTGAAGAAAACCTTTTTTAAAAAAAGAAGGCAGAAGTATTTATATTCACACAACTTTCCAGAGAGGAGCAGAATTTTGTTTCTACACTTGGGGGAAGCAGTTTTGTGGCTTCTGCCTGGCTTGCTTTAGGGAGAGAAAGAAAGCGTTGTTCTGAAAGTGTTGTTCTTTCAGAACAACAAAGCAACAGAGAGTGAAAGTTATTTTAATAGGGGTGGAAGGTGTATGTCTGTGTGAATTTTTCTCTTTTTCCCCTTTCCAAAAAGGGCATAGTTTGATATGCCTACTAGGACAGAAATCTAATGTTACTCAAATCAGCAAATGCTCCATTCACAAAAGGCTTTTAATCAGACTCTGAAGCCTTTAACTGTCCTTCAAAATGCACTGAAGGTTTGTGGTGGTGTGGATCACATGAAACCTCTTACCAGGTAGTCTGACCCTAAATAGATCCTTTTGATCCTCTGCTCTAGTTATGAGTCCCAAATGCTAGATTTGCATACAAGGAAAGGAATGGTTTTCTCACTGAAATATACCCAGTGCTGGTTATATTGAGCTTTCAGTGTCTGCCTAAAATAAACTTGTCTGTCTGGGTATTTGGTGGTTGCTGATGATCACATGGCTGGGGGTGGATTGCTTTATTTAGTGTATTGACTGGTATCCAGTTTTTCTTGAGACAATGGGACTTTTTTATTGCTTTATAAATTGCAGAGGAATTCATAATGAAAAGAGGTATAAAATGTTTTAAATGAATACAAATGAATAAATTAAGTCAAAGAGCTGTTTCATTGTTAGTACATAACTGACAAGCATCAATCTGCCTAAATACCGGTAGCTAAAGGCTTTTGTAAAACTTTGAAAAATGACATTGTACAGACAAAATTGTACAGACTAAGTTGCCCTAGCCACCTAGACCCTATGCACTTTTAACAACAGTTTGAAATTCAGGAGCATTCAGTCTTTTAGATAGAATATTAGCCTACCCAGCATCAGCATTAATCCAGGACTGAATTGCTGCTCAACCAGAAAATGTTAGGTTTCCCAGGATTAAGCTTTAGTCTTTAGACCTTAATAAAACCTTATTAAAACTGATGCAGATTCAGCTTCTCCTGTTCCAAGCACTGTGTAGTCCTGTTACAGCTGTGGAAAGCATACAAGTAGTCTTTCTGATCAAGAGGCACAAAGATTTAAACTTATTTAGCAAATTTAATAATTGAAATTGGAATCTGGAAAATCTCCTGTTCTGGGACTACATAATTCCTAGGGCTGATCTAGAACTTTAAAGAACTGCAGAAAGCAGTATTTTGTGCTACTTTGATTACTCTGATACTATGATTTTTTCAACTGTTTTCCTCTGTGGCAATGACACTCTATATTTTAGTCAACTAAAACTATATATTACCATCAGATAGATTACCTGTAACTGCACCATTAAATGTTACTGACCGGGTTCCCATTTTTAGTCTGCACAGGTACTGAACTCTGAAAGATGAATTTCTTGCCAGTTCTAGGCATTTCCCCCCCACAAAATACAATGTTCCCAAACCTCTCAAATTAGATGATAAATGGGACAATCTGTGCCTAGCTTTAGTTTATCTACATGGATAAATAGGTAAACTGTATTCCTTAAAGTAAATTTCAAACATTCACTGTGGATGTTGCACACCTTTGAGCAGATTTCTTAACTGTGTAAAAACTGGATCATTTAATTTAAACTAATGTGTTTATCATTGTCATCCTTCTCGTAGTAAGCATGAAAAAAATATGTTGAGGTGTAATAAATCAGTTAAAGTTATGCATCAAAAATCGATTGGCCATGAATAATTACCTGTAGAAAGAACTCCTCATTACAAATATAGTAGAGTGTAAGAACTAAAATTGCCTTCAGACGGTGAGAGGAAAACGGATGGATCTTGTTTTGATTTCGCAATTGCCTCTTGCCATCCCTGTCAAATAGCAGAGCAAGATTGCAGGGCACGAGCACTTGTTCCCATAATGATGCAGTGCACACTTCTGGATATTATGGTTGTGTGCAATCACGAACTCCCATGCTTGCATCATAGCCTTTTTCTACAATGGATCCCAGATGCGTTCAGACAAATAAGCCCATATCACTAGTTGGAAGTTGATTCCCCTGGAATAGTGATACTATGGCGGTGTTCACACCTAAGTTTCAGAATGAGGGAATGCATCAGCTGTTTTCATTCAGCACTACCTAACTCAGAAAATTCACCCATAGGTTAGATAAAGCGGGGGGGGAAAGGCTGCTAGTCACTTTGTTGATGTGTTCTCTGATTCTGAAAGTGGCCTGAGACTGGATTAAATGTAGGTGAGAATGCAGCTCAACAGTTTTCACCCCTATATCCTAGGGCTAAATTGGGATTGCCATGAGTACATGTGGCAATTCCAACATAGCCCTGGGATAATCCCACATTTTAGGCCATGTCTGGATGCAGCCTAAGAACGTGTGATCATGAGAATGATAACAACATGATAGCCCTGATTATGCATCAGATATTGGCTGTTTTTCCACTGTCATTAAAAGTACCCATTAAGTACCCATTAATGGGTACTTAATGGGTATTTCTAGTGACAGTGGAAAAACACCCATGGACCAGAAATTTCACTTTAATACTGGTTCAGTCTGTAGCAGACTAAATCACATTTTCAATCAGATAAAAAAGCACTGAGTGTGATCAGACAGGGCTTTTTTCATTCAGTCTTTCAAGAAAAAGTACCCCTTCAGTAGACAAACCATTAAAAGAATAAGCCTACATCATTTATCTTTACTTCAGTTTTCTTCACCTCTAAATCCAGCAACACCTTCCTTGACAACAAGTGCTTGCCATAGATTGGCCATTCATCTGCTCTGCTTTCCTGGCCCTGACTGATCACTCACTGGCAGTATTTGTCCCCATGCTCTGATTGGCTACATTTCCCATGTGCTTTTGTAGCTTTGCAGTCAATCTGCCTGAAAGAGTTGCCCTTGGGTGTTAATAAACCCTGAATGAGGAGGTAGTGTCCATTCCCAGGCTACAAGATGGTCTAAAGATAATTTAAGGAGACATATCTGTCCTTACATCCTTAAATTAGGCCAGGGGCTGCCTTATTAGCAATGTCTGATTGCACCTTTTCTCTTGTTTTAACCATTCAATAGTCCTGATCAGCAGGTCACCACTGGTTAAATGTAAGCTTGCATCTAGTAACATATTAATATTGTGTTCATCAATGTAGATCACCCAAAGTTATTGTTATCAAAATTGCTGGTTATCAAGCTATTTTAAATTAGCAAGAAACAGATCATTAGAACAAAGCATATAAACCAAAAATATCCATCTACATTTTAAAGGGTACCTTGAGAAAATTTATATGCTGTGCATAATATGAATAAATTATTTTGGAAATAAAAAATGTGAAAGGACTGCTTTGAATCTTATATACGTTCTTACATGAAAGGTACTTCACCTGAATGGGTGAATATGGCATACAATGAAGCTGCATGGAACATGCTCAAAATCATGGCTAAGGATAGATAAAATTGCTTTATATTTTTGGAAAACCTTTAACACTGGCTACTATCCACCAGATAAAATTCTATGTTCAAATACCCAGGCTTACTAGTACATGGACAGCAGGCTCTATTCTGGGATATAATCTGGATTAAGGCCTAATGCAGGAAGGGCCTTCCTCTTTATTTTACCCTTAAGATTTATGCAATCAAGAGGCAATACTAAAAAGAAACAATTTATACGTCCCCCTCCCCCGTTCATTCTACATGGGAATGAAATGTTCCTTTAAACAGGTAACATTACAAAACAAAAGACAGTTTAGGGCTGAGTTCCCATTGCCACTTTAAAGCAGTTTAAAAAGGTTTGGAACCTCTTCATCCCCGTTCCCAATCATTTAAAGCGGCTTAGAAAGGCTTGGATCCTCTTTGTCCCAATCAGTTTCAGGGGTATTTTGAGGATTATTTGGCTAAAAGACAGAATAAATAAACACCTGTTTTTTCAGGTTTTTTCCCCGTTTTTGCTTTTAAAATGCTTCTTCCTTATTGCTGTGGGAACGCTACAGCAGTATTGGGACAGATGAGTCATGAAATGGGTGGGATTTCACCCTGCAGGACAGCCCCTTGTCAGTTAAAATGCCAGGTTTCTGCTCTACAGCGGATGCTTTTATTGTAACAATTCACCCACTTCACACCTAACGTTTCCTTTACCACCCATGCTCCCCCTCATGCAAACGCATGCCTAAAGATCAAGGAAAGAGGCTGGGAGGATTCTTGCCCTTCACAAGCGGTCCTACGCAATTCTGCTTGTTTCCCTCCCAGCCTCTTTCCACTTGATCTTTAAAAGCTGCAGGAACTGGGAGAAACCAGGAACTGGCAGCCCTGAGTCCATCCCACCCTCTCACCTGCACGCCATGGTGGCAGCACTGCTCGCTCCCTTGCCCAGCTCCTGCGGGGGAGTGTGCAAGTGTGTGTGTGTGCGCTCACACAGGAGTGCTTGGCATCCCTAGCAGCTCCTGCCATGCCTGTCAATGCCTCTACCCTCTGACAGGTCTCTCGGCTGGAGCAGGCAGTGTGTGTGTGTGTGTGTGTGTGTGTGTGTGTGTGTGTGTGTGTGTGTGTGTGTGTGTGTGTGTGTGTGTGTGTGTGTGTGTGTGTGTGTGTGTGTGTAGATCAAGGGGGCTTGATGGCTGGCTTTTTGATCTCCTAGGCGTTTGTGTCTTTGGACCCTTTTGAAGAAAGGAAGGAGGCTCAGAGCTTCCCACCCTTGGCCATGTCATCAGATCAAACCCAATGGGGAGAGAAGGTGGGCAAAGGGTGGGGAGAAAAAAGATTAGCTTTCCTCAATGGATTTTTTGGAAGTGGTTTTAAACCTTTTCCTAGAGAAACACATTTCTGGGTTGACTGCGACTGCCAGATGCTCGTATGCTTCATTTTAAAGTGCTTTAATAGCATTGTAAATAGCGTTGTAAATAGCATTTTATTCCATGAGTGGGAACAAGGCTTAGGTGAAAACTAAAAGCCTGCTATCTGTTTCTGAAAGCAAAATATCTTTTTGAGAGACAACTTTACCTCAGAGATATACATTAGTGCTCAAAGAACCAGAAACTCTGTCTAGATTTTTACTCCCAGAGAAGAATCTTTAGTCATACGAATTTAACCTCATTTTACTGAAAATGGGAAAACAACATTTATTCCCTTCCCATTGCTAACATCATCAGAATGACTGAAAAGTGCACATACCAATCGACGGATTTCCCTTTCACATTCTCTCTTTATTCTGGTGATTTCTTCTTGATGAAGATGATATACGCTTCTTATTTCTGCAGCTTTAATTTTGTCAGCTTGAATGGCCACGGATAAAGCTTCTTCCACTTGTTTTTTAGCTCCTTTGAGCTCTGAAATTTCGTGTTGCATTTTTACTTTCTCAACTTCAAATCCTTTCTTGGCTTCCTCCTTTGCTTCACAGAACAACATTGTCTTAACCTTATCAGGCGTCCCATCCCTTACAGTGTTAAGTAATGCCTGGAGTCTTTGAATTTCGTTATCTTTAATTTTTATGACTCTAAGAAGTTCAGCTTCATGTTGTCTTAACAGTCCCTCTCGAACAGCCTGGAGCTCCTTCATCTTCTCTTCATGAAGTTTACTCTTGAGTTCTGTTACAATCACTATGTTTTTATGCTGCTCGTGTTCTTTGATCTGTTTAATTTCCTGATTTTTCTCTCTTTCCAATTTACTGACCTAGAAGAAAAGAAGAAAAAAGAGGAAGAAGATCACATAGAATTTATACCAGGTATAAAGAAACTCGGGCTTCCTTGTTTGTTTATTTTATTTTATTTATTTATTCTGCAATATTCTGAAGTAGCAGAATATCAGGGTAGCAGCAAAGCACAATCAGAGGTACTTATCAGTGTGGACACTTGGTCCTGGGACCTACATACATCTAGGTATTTGGTGTTGTGATCACTGCCCCATGCACATGCATGGCCACCATTTTCAGCTGGGTTTGGTCCTGCACATGTGCAGTGGCCATTCTCAAGGTGGCAGACTGTGTGAGCAAATGTCCATACACGGTGAGTACTCTTGCTTTTTAGCTAGAATGCAGGCTGGGAGCTGATTATCCCATATCATCCCAATATGCCGGAGCTAAAATGCTTGGATTCTCACAGACATGTGTGGCAATCCCAACATAGCCCTAGGATAATCCTGGGTTTTACACCCTGTCTAGATGCAGCCTTGATGTCTTCTACATTATGCCAGACCACAACGACTTTGATTTGATTATTTTTTTTAACCACTAATCAGTTGAGAAACCACAAGTTTTGCATGCCTGTTTCAGGTATGTCTTATCATCACATAATAAATACTCAACAAAAAAATTGGGACTGCTCTTATTACAATTCTGGCAGATTTTTTCCCCAGTATTGCCACATGGGAGTTTTTTAAATGTCACATTAAATAAGTGAGGTTTTATGTATGTGTGTGTGTGTTTCTCCATATTCTCCATACCCAATCAAGTTAGCAGAATATAGCAGAAAACTCCATCTCATAAATAACTCTTTCAGTATAATCTCTGTGACTAGCATTTAAATGAAACAGCAGTTCACCCATCTACCGTTGTATTAAACTATTCATGAAACTAAAGAAAGCCACAAAAGCAATCAGTGATATGGTATGAGATTAGGCATTCAAATAGAAGAAATGACAAAAATCTATGAGTACAATCCATGACGCTACTACAAGCTACTCATGTGCCTCCTCACCCTGTCTAAGCCTCCACAGCAGATTTTTATCTGATCCCCTCCTTTTGCATTGGAAATGTCTTTGGGACACTCCAAAACTGAGGGAAAATTTGCACTTTGCCTCCTGTCTCTGGGAGGTGATGTGTTAGAATGCTTTAGGCACCCAGATTTGCGGATGCCTAAAGCATTCAAAACTTAACGAACGTTTAATTAAGAGCTGCTGAAATGCAAATCGCCACCATTACAACAATGATTGCAGAATATGGTGCCAGTGCACCTGCGTGGCACTTTTGCTGTGGCAACCAGGCTGTGAAGCAAGTAATTGTGCCTGCGTTGCTGGTCACATGCTCCCCTTGGGGGGCTAGAACAGTCCTGCCGCTATTATAGGCATGAGCAGTTTTAACTTCTCCAAGTCTATATGTGTGGGGATAACTCTGGCATGCAGAGAACCATTTAAAGAAACGACTTTGCACTGTGCAGATACACCGTTCGGGAGTTCCTTCCACCTGTACTACTGACAGAAGTGCAAAAGAGCCATGCAGCATCTGAGGTAGTTCTGAAACGATAATAAAACTGCCCCTTTTCACACTCCACACAACAGCCATTCATTTCAGCCATGCTGGTTCCTCCTTCCTGTACCTCCTTGTTCTGGTTTTATCTTCATAAAAAAATCTTCTATCTTGCTTAGCCTACACACACTCTCTCTCTTCTTAGCCACGTGCCAAGAGCCTTCTACTTGGAACAAAATTGCTGCACATGCAATTCAATACTGTGATACTGCTGAGCTTGTTTTCTGACATGTCTTTTAGACAGTAGTGTTGGAAGAACAGTAAATCTCCTTATTAGAAAGGAATTACAGAGAATCAGCCCATACAGAACTCTTGGCTCTACTGTAATTGCTTGCCTGCAATTAATGTTAACAACATGCTAGGTGCATCTAGACTCAGCATGTTAACTTTTGCTTTATTAGTTTGCATTGTAAGTTAATTGTACTGCCCAGGATTTCAACATCCAATAAAACCAATCCTAATGGTGATTTCCGTTTATATAATGATCATATCTGACTTGAATGAAGCTTTAAAAATATGAGGGGGGGGAGGATAAATATACATGGAGGGGAGGAAATGTCTAGGCTAAAATATGAAGAGCAAACATAGTATTTAGAATTTCCAAAAGATAAGTTGTATTGCAGCAAGAATAGCGGTCTTGAGGCAATTTAATGCATTTTACAACACCATTACTTATTCCTCAAAAACTTAATGCATAATAAATTGGTTGTAAAAAAAGTCCTTCTCCAAATAATAAGGAGACCCTAAATGACTTGGGCCCCAAATATCTAAAGGAACGCCTTCTTCCATATCGATCTGCACCTGCCTTAAGATCAGGAGGTGAGACCCTCCTGGTTGTCCCACCACCCTCAGTGGTAAAAGGGGTACACACTTAGGAAAGGACCTTTCTCGGTGATGGCCCCTAGGCTATGGAGTAGTCTCCACCTTGAGGTGCATCAGGCTCCTTCACTATATATGTTTAGGAAGGCAGTGAAGATGCACCTCTTTATTTATTTTATTTATTTATATTTATATCCCACCCCATCCCCAAGGGTCTCTGGGCAACTCACAGCATTTAAAAATAAACATACCAAAACTGTATCAAACAATACTAAACCAGTACAAGGTTTAAAAATCCAGTATACTACTAATAATGATTTTTTAAAAAGATACAAAAACAGTTTAAAAAACAATAGTGTTTGCAATGGGGGAAGTGGTACATCTTCACCGCCTTCCTGAACATAAACAGAGAAGGGGCCTGATACACCTCCAGGGGGAAACCATTCCACAGCCTGGGGGCCACTACTGAGAAGGCCCTCTCCCGGTGCCCACTGCCTAGCTGCTGAAGGCCTCCTCTCCAAATCTTAAGACACGGGCAGGTCAATATGGGAGAAGGCGCTCCTTTAGATATCTGGGGCCCAAGTCATTTAGGGCCTTATAAGTCAGAGTTAGCACCTTGAATTGGGCTCGGTAGTGCATTGGCAGCCAGTGCAACTATTTTAGAACCGGCATGTTACGTGTCTGGCTAGCTGTTCCGGTCAGCACTCTGGCAGCTGCATTTTGCACCAGCTGCAATTTCCAAACCATCTTCAAGGGAAGCCTCATGTAGAGTGCATTACAATAGTCCAACCTGGAGGTTACCAGAGCATGGATAACTGTGGCCAGGTTATCTCTGTCCAAAAAAGGTTTCAGTTGACGCACCAACCGTAGATGGCAGTAGGCACTCCTGGCCACGGCTTCCACCTGAGCTTCAAGTGTTAGCACAGAGTCCAGGAGTACCCCCAAATTTCCCACCTGTCCCTTCCCAGGTATTGCAACCCCATCAAGGACAGGGTATCTCCCGACTACTTGGACCTGAGAGCCTGTAACACAGAGAACCTCTGTCTTGTCTGGATTCAGTTTCAATTTATTGGCCCTCATCCAGCTCATTACTGCCTTCAAGCACCTGTCAAGCACTTCAACCACCTCTCCTGATTCAGATGGCACAGAGAGATAGAGCCGGGTATCATCTGCATATTGATGACATCTGCATCTTTGTCATGGCCTTTGGTTAAATGGGAATATACTGTCTCTTCCCACTTTATAGTGTTACTGTTTTAATATATACTGTTGTTTTAATATAGGTCTGATTTTAAATGTTACCCAGCCTGAGACCTTCAGGTATTGGGTGGGATAGAAATACAAATGAATGAATAAATGAATGAATATTTTCTTATATGATACATTTAAACGTTCAAAATTGAACAATTGTGCAGCTGGTTGGCCACTTTGAGGACAAACTGTTGGGTGAGGCAAGTCTGATCCATAGGGGCATTTTTTATGTATATTGGATCAGATATCACTGATAGTTAAAGATGGGAACAGCACGCAGAGATTTAGCTTCACTGAAGAAACTGGAATTTATTTCGGCAAATATCCTCGTACTGGACTTTCAACCAATTAGGCAATGGAAAAAACTTGCATTTCACAGGATCCAAAACCTATGGGAACTTATCCCTATTGCTTTTTCTCTTTCTGAAGCACATAACACACAGTGGCACTCCAGAAAGCATCACCGGAATGGAATCCACACCAAAACTCAGAAGGCCTTCAGATGCCCAGTGCTGCCTCCAGGGGCTCTTTGCAGAAAAAATAGAGTCAAAGTGGGGTGGGTGGTCTGAATATGTTGTGCTTCAGCATCAACCCATGTCAGCTTGGGATGGGCTGCTTGTTCTGGAATGGTTCGCTCTGCCCTGTACTAGAACAGCAAAGATGGATGCAGACAGGTCCTCAGTAATTTACCCAATGAAGTATAAAAGAGGAGCTGATGTTCCCCTTTTCTATTGTTGTGGAGAAGGGCGACGAGAGCTTCTCAAGAACCAGGAGGCTAACCTCTCTGCAAGATTCTTGTCTTTAGTTAGGAAAGCGCTCTGTAGCGCTTAAGCCAGCTAGAAAGGAAGAAATAAGACTTTTAAAGATGGCTAAGCATAGAGATAGAATTTTACAAATGTGTAAATTCCTTTTTCCCCCTCTGACAAGAGCTAAGGGAGCAGATCTCTTCCAATTTATCCTGTTTTTCAGAAGAACTCATTCTAATTTAGAGTGCAAGAACAGTTGCACCATTCTGCTTGAGGCACCCCACAGCCTGTGCTGCAAATGATGTGCTGAGAAAGGCTTTGTCTCCTTCAGGGGACACTTCAGGCACTGTGCATTAATTTTCCCCAAAAATAAATGTGCACATTCAGCCTTCCGTGTACATATATGTCTATAACTACAGCCCTTGAAATGGCAGAGGATGAAATAAAAAATGTGCAGACTGTATTCTGTTCAGTGGCTCATTGTGAAATACTACAAATTTTTTTTATATAATGGAACAGCTGCTGCTGTGTTTTGAACGCTTTGCAACCAATTTCAGTTTCTCACCACAAAATATCCAACTTCAGATCTAAGACCACAGAAGTCTATGGAATTTGCTGCCTGAAAAGGTGGTAAGAGCAACCAGCTGAGGTAGCTTTAAGAAAGAGACAAATTCATGGATGACAGGTGTATCAATAGCTATTAGAATGGATGCCTAGGAACTGCTTCCAGGCTGGAGAGACAGGTAGAATGCCTCTAAAGGGCATTTGCAGGAATTTGAGAGCAGGTGAAGATTTTGCTTTTGTCTTCTGCTTGAGATACCAAGAAGCAATTGGTGGGCCACTGTGTGAGACAGGATGCTAGACTAGAAGGGCTATGGCCTGATCCAGCAGGGCTTCTTGTATGTACTTATGATCTTAAGTTGGAGCATCTAGGACCCTTAAGGAGGGACAGCTCTGCTTGAATATTTCCAAGTCAGTGATTAGACTGCAGTCAGTCTGCATTTGTGTTCTCTGGGCCCAGAGCTCAGCTAAGCACAACAAGTCAGCATGAGGTAGTAGTGGTTGTATTTATTTATTTATTTATTCCCCCAACTTTATTTTATTATTGTTTTGCGCAGCCCTGTTAAAAGGAATCCAAACTTTCTTCCGCACGTCTTGTCGTCCTTCTCCCAACATCTTATTTTTTAAGATAGTCACACATTCATTCATTGTAATGTCCCAAAGTTGTGCATATCATTCTCTTATATTCAATGCTTGTGCTTGCTTCCATTGTTTTGCTATTGTTATATTTGTTACATGAATCATGCAAGAGAGTCTTAAGGTCAGATGAAGTTTGAATTGTAGATCTGTGGATCTAGAGGGAGGGACATGCCAGTTATTGTTGGTATTTCTTGTTGCACTGACATTCTGAATATCTGGAAGGGTGTGCATTCCCATACCATATGGAAGTATGTAGGAATGTTGTTACATCCTCTGCAGCACTGTGCTGCATGTGATCTTGTTATTCTTGCATATGGACTGGTGTTAAGTACCACCTATAGATTAGTTTTGTATGTGTTTCCTTAATCCTTGTTGATTTCATCCATATCTGCTTATTATTTGTTATTCTATCCCAGTCTTCCTCTGGTATGTTTACTGCGAAGTCTGTTTTCCATAGAGATTTAATGTGATCTAATGAAATGTGTGTTTCAGTTAATAGTTTATAAATTTTTGAAGTTAGACCTTTAAATGATTCATTAGTTTCCTTTATAACTTGTTCTATAGGAATAAGTGGTTTTGCCTGTTATCTGAGTGAGTTCAGGGGATGTCAGTATTTGAACAAAAGTTCTTTTTTCTAACCCAATTTAATTGATGTTGTTCAAAAACTTGATCTATATCTTTACTCCTGAAATATTATTTTTCTTTTCTTTTTCTCTGTAATTGTCTTGCTAAAAATTTGGGAGTACTTATTTGCTTATTGGTATCTCTTCTGCCTAGTAAATATTTGTGCTTTAGCAATATCTTGTGAGTGTAGTAATTCTAATTTCTTTTTTACTTTGTCTATCTGGTTCTTTGTAACTGGCAAAAGGTTAGCTTTATGCTGCTGTAAGTTCAGATTCCAAGTCCTGTCTTTTTTTCCTTCTATTTCTATTCAACCAGGAAGCTTGTGAGATTGCTTGGCTTCTTATTACAGCTTTCATTGCATCCCAAACTATATCTAGGGAGGCGGAGCCACTATTCGTTTGAAAATAGGCTTCTATTTCTTGTGTTCTTTTCTTTGCCTCTCTGTCTGCCATAATATTGTTAGAGAATCTCCAAATTCTTGTTCCTATTCTATCTTCTTTATATTTCCACCTAATGTATACTGGAGCATGGTCTGAAAACATTATAGGATAAATTCCTGCCTCTTTTACTCTCAGTGCTACCTCTAGAGAGGTGAAGATGTAACCTATGTGGGTGTACACTTTATGCCTGCAAGGGTAAAAAGAATAGTCTCTTTCTTGTCCACTTTTGTACCTGAAAGTATTGATTAAATTATATTTTTCAATTATTCGCTGAGTAGTGGTTGAAATTAGTAGTGGTTCTCTTGTTAGCAAAAGTGTCTGGGTTCTCCTTTCTTTCTACCTCTCTCAACATGGCCTTGACTATGACACCAGAAACTTCAACTTTTGTTTTTAGCTAATCACAGTTTAATGTTATGTCTAAACTTTGACAGACCGTGGTTAGTGGTATCAATGGTTTTTCAAAGCAAGTTAACAACACACTGTAGGCTCTTCATAGCAAACTATAGTTAAGATTAATTACAATTCAGAATTGATTAATTGCTAACAGAAGTCACAGCTTTCAGTCTTCATCTTCTGGAGAGAAGGTAATGATTGCTTAAGCTTTATGCACATCAAGCAAAATGATGCTTTATCATAATTTGCAGGTACAGTGTGCTTTAACCCAAAGTCAGCCTAAAGAATACAAAATCTGAGGGGTAAAAATACATGTTTGAATCTAATTGTTTTCCTTCTCCTCCTTTTTCAAGTAGAAATACTTAATCAAAATACTCCAGATGAAACCAGTCTCATTATTTATCCTGATACTTGTGAAGCTCCAGAGGCATCAACAGTAATGCTTAGATACACACTCTGGTGATTCATTGGTTATGTGAACAATCCTTGCCTGACATTTATGGTTATTTAGATACTACACTAGAGATGCAATATGCAAAACTGAGGAAGCCAACAGGGAACCCTCCAGGGATTGTTGGGATTTACATCTTCCCTGAATACAATACTGGCTATTTTGCCTGGGGATGGTAAGAATTATGGTTCAGAAACATCTGGAAAGCACTATATTGACTGCTAGTAAATTGATATAAATGCTCTGATTATCTGTTATCTTCCCCTCCTTCTATGCAAATATTTTATTTTGATCTATTTTTAGTTAAAAAATAAAAATAATGAATATCATTTATGGTTCTGCACATTATCCTACCTATGAGCGCTGAATCCCACTGCCTTCCAAAGTGTATAGCCATGTTTCTTGTAAAGTTGTAAGGCTGCAAGTGCAGGCCTTCTCACATTTAGGCAATCAGGACATCCCAGCATACTC
This sequence comes from Aspidoscelis tigris stejnegeri, assembly GCA_023333525.1. Classification (NCBI taxonomy): domain Eukaryota; kingdom Metazoa; phylum Chordata; class Lepidosauria; order Squamata; family Teiidae; genus Aspidoscelis; species Aspidoscelis tigris. The sequence goes on along the minus strand of JALMGA010000002.1, from coordinate 78,317,809 downwards.
TGGGATGGAGCATCTGCCACCTTCATCCTGATCACCTCTAGCTGTGTTAATTCCTTGACGCACTTTTTGCACTATTTCTTAGTGTGAACACTTAGTGCATGGAGGTGGAGTGTTGCGGCTGCGGCTGCATAGTCATGTGCCATGTGGTGACAGCCTTAGCAACAGCCTGGTGAGCAGCAGAAGTTGCCATAACCATTGCTATGGTGATGCAGATGCCTGGGACCATCCACACTGCAATGGCCCCCAGCTAAGTCTGGGATGATGCTGGTGCTTGAAATGCAAATGCCAGCCACCATCCTTGAGCTTAACTTCTGTGGGACACTTTCTAACAGAGGTTAAGTGTGAAAAAGTGTGAAACTAACAAAGTCTGCATTGTGTGTTTTCATATGTCAAAGGTGATCAATTAGAGGTGGGGATGTGCACAATTTTTTTTTCTTGGCATTCGATTCAAAACAAATTGAATGTTAAAAAATCTGTATTTGTACGAATAGAACACATTCAAATGAGTTAAAATTATATTCGATACAAATCTATTCGTATGTATTTGTACAAATATTTGATACATATCTGCTATGAACAGATACATGTCTGCTACAAATAGATACATATCTGATCTTTCCCCAGCTTGATGAATGTCCAAGCTATTCATAGCAATGTCGCGAAACATGTTAGCATACAAATATCATTACATTTGATTCAAGTTCGAATGTCCAAATTTCAAATGTTATGAATATTTGTGCACATCCCTACTTAAAGGTAAAGGCCTTTTCTGTACTTACCCCAGTTTTGATCTGGATAAGTGGATCTGGAATAACTGAACTCAGTGATCTGAATCATACGGAGGCATGGACTGAGTCAGCACCATCTGATGGCACTGATCCAACCCATGCCTCCCTATGGCTGTGACACTCACATAAACTTCACAGCCACAGCCCCCAACACCCCAGAGGCAATTTCTGCATGTTTTCCAGAAAAACTGGAAAAAGGACTGGACTCTGGTCGAGTTGTTAAAATAGGTTTACCCTAGCCCAGTCTAGGCAGCCATTTTGTCTGCCTAGATGGGGCTACTATGTATCCAGTGAGGAGCCAGTGTATTAACAGATGGTGGAGCTTTTTAGTCTCTGTTCCAGAGGGTGAAAGAGAGAGGCCCAGGAGTGGGCTAGGTCTTGTGCTATGCTCTTCTGACATTTTACATCTGTTGAAGTTTCTCAGTTGTTTTCAGGGTAGCCCCATGTGCTGTTTATTGCAAAAATCAATACACAAAGTTGAAGATCCAGGAACAACCACAGCAAGACTCAAAGATGTGAATGCTAGATCCAAGTTTAACAATGTTTACTAATTCTGATGTGGTTTCTTTTGTGAGGTCTGAGAAAATGACTATCGTTGTCCCACTATTATAGATGTAGCAAGATGAAAGTACCCGTATGATGAGATTCAATGTTATCTAAAGGAGTCTTGCCCAATGATGCTGAATGAACAGAAGTATTATAACAATTGTTCTCTGAAGCTAGCTTTCCATCAGTATTCCAAAAAGCCATTAATTTTGTTAGTTTCCGTGAAAAACAAATCTTTGAGAAAATACAATTAGTCAGGTGTATTCTAGCAGAAAACACTCTCCAAACTACCTACCAACCAAGGTTAATTTAATTTTCCCCCCATTAAAAGCTAGCCTGTACTCAGTAGATATTGCCAAGTCAGGCCATTTAAGGTGTAGCGGGTATGGATTAATGCCACCCGTGTCCCCCCATCTCGGCAGCTTTGGTTCTTACATGCTGACAGTACAGCTGCTTTTGCCTCCATAGGGGACCAATTAGAGAAGCCTCTAAATAATTCATCAAAATGCACATTCATATAAAGAATGAATCTAAAACAACCTTCAGGCTTCATTCCACAGGAGTAAGAGAAGGGCCACTGTTCAATGTTTCCTGCATCTTTCCTTTTATGAGCAGCTTCTCATTTTATCGATCCATACGTTCCATTGCAGAGAAGGGCTTAATATAGTGGTACACATTATATCTTTGAATAAATATGGTTATTTATGAAAGCAGACAAGCACACTGTGAGAATATATAGAAAACTACCTAGCAATTTTAGTTCAGAAAGAGATATGTGCAAACGTGTGTTCAAGCATGATCCGCCATATGTATGCTTGCGAGTAGGTGCCCTTGGGAAACATACAGTGAAAAGGATAAATATCATTTTGATCCACGGGAGGAAAGATGCACACCTTACTCTTTTCTTGCTGGAGCTCTATCTGAATGTCTGTGAGTTTGGCCCTGAGCTCTTCATTGGCAGCTTGCAAGGCAGCTAAGGCGTCTGGTCTTTCTCCTTTAGCACGAAAGCTGGCACCCTTCTTTGACATCGTGAGACAGTGCTACACGAGGGTGAAGTCCCAACCCGAGAGAACGTGCTGTTCTCGCTTATTCCTTGATTCTGTTCCACATTTTCTCATTCACCTGAAAACACGAAGATAGGAATTGTGAGCACCAGTGGACCTGTCATCAACATGTAACAATTCAGGGTGTGCAGGACAAAACCAAAACCAAAAAGCGGTGGGAAAATACCAAGGAAGGCCCATCTGTGGAAGCATCCAGCTTTTACTTACTTGCTTACTAACTTAAATTTGGAACAGATCTTCTGCAAGAACATTTTTGAAAATTAAATGAACAAGGTGGAACTTTTAAAGGTGGAAACAGATATGTTTTGAAGGGATCTATCCACAGTCTGGCATAAACTTATTTTGAACATATGCATTTTACAAATAATTTTGTAGTTAACCAATGCATTTTGGCTTCTGTGATCACAGTGTGTCAATGATCATTAAAAAACTGGATTTCATTTTGAGCTTAGTATAGGAAGCTTCCATGCTATCTGTCATGGCCATTAAAAGAGATCAAAAACATAACTCTTCCCCAACATACTCAGAGTTACTGTGCTAAATTTCTGTTCATTTGTGCAGTTTCTTTATACCAACCACATGGCGTCCCCATTACCTTCTCATCAAAGGGCCAGACAATTACCAGCTTATTCTTTATAAACGGCAACTTTAACTGGTAGCAGCCTGGAGATTGGGACTGCCAGACAATGGGGGAGGGGGAGACTTCAATTGGGTGCCCCATTTTCATTTCATTTCTTTGAGCCACAGCTGATGACTGCTCTGCCAATACCCTGAGATCTTGATCCATAGGCTGCCTAGGCAAATGACGTGGTCCTCATGTCCAAATTGGCAACCCATTCATTTCCTTGCTTTACAGCAGGTTCCAGATTCAATAGGCACAATGATGTAATTAAACATAATTAGGTCAGGTCTGAATTTCCCTGTTATGAAAATGAGTTACAGTGAACCTCAAGACTCCAAGGAAGAAGCCTTCACTTTCACTGTGTATCATGGCAGCCAATACCAGATGAACTCAGTTAAACGTAATTATTTTGTGTTGAACAAAAGAAGGCATGGTACACTTCTGGTGGATGAATGAGGGAGATAAAGAAGAAAAAGAAGAGTTGGGTGGATATCCCACTTTTCTCACTCTTAAGGGGACTCAAGCAACTGACAAACCTTCTGTTCTTTTCCCCACAGCACCCTGTGGGGTAGGTGGGGCTGTGAGCGCTCAGAGAGCTGTGAATAGCCCAAGGCCACCCAGCTGGCTTTGTGGAAGACTGTGGAATGGAACTGGAACACTACAAGGTAAGAGACCAGCACTTTAAGAAGAAACTGGCTCAGAAAGTATTCCCAATTTCTTGTTTCCCAGGAACTCATGAGCTTTTGGACAAACTGCTGCATACACATAATATAATGTTATCCAGATAGCTGCATATTGGCCTGAGGGAGAGAAGTAGTTAGCTGGAGCAGGCTTTCAGTTGGTATTTGCCTGCCTGCCTGCCTGCTTCTCTGCTGCTTCAGTCCCAAAAGCAGTTGCTAGTAGAAAGCAGCTGATAATGCTTGCTGGCAAGAGTCCAGCTGCAGCAAGCCTTAGGTCGTGTTCCCATTATAAGCTTAATTCAGTTTCCCTAAACCGAAATAATAGAACTGGATGCAAACGTGAATTTGCCTGATCCCATTACTTTTAACTTAATCGCGTTCAATCCGGATTCTGAGGATCGTACGTGGTGTACATGACTCAAGTGGCTACTTTTTAAAAGCTACTTTTCGGGGCTGCCCTGCCCTCTTCCTCCTGGCGTGAACGCGCCACCCATAAGGGACCCTTTCACGGAGCCTAGCTGGGTAGCTGGGTGGCTGCCTCTTGCCTGGATGGAGGAAAAATGGCAGCGGGCAGCTAGCGATTCTTTCCCCTCTGTGCCCAGGGCACACTGCAGCAGCAACAACTAAAGCCCCCTTTGCCCACTCACTCCACAGTCACAGCCTTAAAAACAGAACCTGCAGCTGCTTTCCTTTCCTTTCCCTTTTTGCAACATTGGTATCAGGTGTGAAGGGGGTATATTTCTACAGTGTAGCGACTGCTTTAAGGGGTGGATTTTTACAGTAAAATCACTATCTTTGGAAGCAAGCTATTGGGGGAGGGAAACCCTAAACACGCATTCTCATCCCTTAACACGGTACCATCCCCACAGTAAAAAATGTAAAACATTTCAAGTGCACAAACCGGAGTGAGACCTGTTGAAATGAGTGTTAATATTTACAACGCTTTGGGGCGATTTAACACGCGGAAAGCGTGTTAAGCCAACCTGACGTGGGAACTGCGAGGATTGAAACTGAAATAAGCTTATAATGGGAACGCAGCCTTAGTGTTTTCTTCTCCTAACTAGAAATCAGCAGTCCTTCATTCTGGTAATTATCAGCATTATTTCTTAACAGTTCTACACAATGCCCTTATATCCAGTGAAAGAAAGAAAGTGAAACAGAAAGCCTTAGTTTGATAGCTTCCGTCAAATACAAGTAGTTACTATACACATACTAAAAGGAACAAGGAATTCTGCTCCTAATTGGTACAAGAGCGCTCTGTAAATATGCAATTGTTTCAACAGATATATTATCAAATTAGTCTGCTCACTTTATGTATGTATGTATGTATATATGTATGTACGTATGTATGTATGTATGTATCTATCTATCTATCTATCTATCTATCTATCTATCTAAAGAAAATGGAAACTTGATTTTAACTGAAAACTTAAATCAGCTTTCTCTATGCCCTCTGGTGATCTGAATAATTTAAGTCAATGATTTAAACTGCCTTGATATAAAGAAATCTAGCCTGTCATCAAGGGATAAGAAATCAATAATCTGCATGGATTTGAGAAGAGTACTCAGCTAAATGTGATTTGGATAATGCAGATATATAAAGATACATGGGTATATGATTCATTCACTAAATGCACAGGCATTGGGTACTCCACAGGCTTTGAATGACTGGACAGTGGAAAATAAATAAAGCATTATCTTGCACAGGGGGGGAAAAAAGTATTGAATTTGTCATGAAACAATAGTTTCATTCCATACTCCAAACATAAACTCACCTTTTAGATAACATTCATTTTAAGACTGTGTGAATTACCCTTGAAAAGGAATGGGCAAGTAAGCATATGACTTGTCCCAATCAAGAGTCTTAAATTCAGATAAGGAGAGAGCTCATTAAGCAAGCATGCTTGTAGAGGTCTAAGTTAATGTGTAGTTATAATGCAGGTATGTTATTGCCTTGAATGACCATAACTTACATTCACATATGAACAACACTTTATTTATTTTCAATAGTTCTATCTCTATTCATCATAGCCTGTTTGGTAAATTCAGATATAGGAAATAAATGCACATACACACAGTACTGCATAGTGGCTATGGTAGGAGTTTGCAACCTGATGTCCTCCAAATGGTTTGCATTTAAAATTCCAACAGCCTGATCCAACATGACAGTTGCAGTCCAAAATAGCTGTAGTGCACAATGCAATAATTTGGTCTCCTGAGACCTGGCTGATGCAAAGGAAAGCCCTCACAGACCTGAAATTATGGAACTGTACATACTGAGGTCTACTCATGTATTAGTGAGCCCTGAGGCCTTTTCGCACAGGCCTTTTTAGAACGTGTGGAAGACAGCTCCGGACGAGGCATTCGCATTGCCCCAGCAGGGCTTGCGCCGCCTCGCGTCCAGAGCTGTCTTCCACGCGTTCTGGATGCAGAGCACTTTAAAGTGCTCTGCATCCGTTCCGACGCGGACGAGCCGCCCCGGCGCGTTCCGGGAGAGAAGCGTTCGCTGGGCCGGCGATCGCGCCGGCGCGACGAAGCCGGTAGACAGGACCCACCAAATTGGGGTTCCCCTTTCCCATCTGCCAGGGTCAGTGACCCTGGCAGATGGGACAGGGGAACCCCGATTCGGTGGGTCCCGTCTGTCATCTCCGACGGCCGCCGGGACGTGGCTCCTTCCCGGGTCTGGCAGCCCCTATGGGGCTGCCGAAGCCGGGGAGCCACCAGCATCGGCGTCCTGTCGCCCCTTTCTGGGGTGGCAGGGGGCCGATCCCGGGCTGGCTGGGGCCGAGGAACCCCTTGGGCGGCCGGAACGCATTGCTCCGGCCCCCCAAAGGTCCCCCCCGCCCCCATCGCGGCCGTCTGCGGGGCGCAGGCGCCCCGCAGATCAGTCCCACCCCCCGAATCCGCCACCCCCAACCACCGTCCGCACCGGATCGGGCCCATCTTCGCTGTGTGGGTGCCTACATCGAGGCACCCACACCGCGAAGATGATTCCCCCCCTCCCCCAGGGCCCTGGGAGGACGCGCGCGCGACGGAGGACTTACCTCGTCGCCGTCCAGTGTCCGACTGAGGGGGGCATGCTGGGAGCGCGCAGGACGCAGCTCCCCTAGCCCCCCTATTGGACAAGCAGTTCACGTGAACTGCTTGTCCAATAGGGGGGCTAGGGGGCTGCGTCCTGCGCGCTCCCAGCATGCCCCCCTCAGTCGGACGGCGGACAGCCACGAGGTAGCTGCTCCGTCGTGCGCGCGTCCTCCCAGGGCCCTGGGGGAGGGGGGGAATCATCTTCGCGGTGTGGGTGCCTCGATGTAGGCACCCACACAGCGAAGATGGGCCCGATCTGGCACGGACGGTCGTTGGGGTGGGGGTTTTGGGGACTGGGGGGGTCGACGGCTGATCTGCGGAGCGCCCGCGCCTAGATCCAGGCGCTCGCGCCCCGCAGATGGGCGAGATCGGGGCGCGGGGCGAAGCCTTTGCAGATCAGAGCCAGGGGCTCTGATCTCCAAAGGCGTCCTGCCCAATAGGGGCCTTGCCCCGGGCCCTCCGATGGGCACCCGGGTGCCCGGGCATGTTCGGGCCAGCTCCACAGGGCCCGATCCAGCCCCGTAGAGCTCGCAAGAAGCGCGGAGCAGCTGCTTGACAGCGCTGCCCGCCCCTTGGGTGCTCTCACCCAATGGGCGGCAGCGCTGTGGCCGAATCCCCGCCCCTGGCCGGCCTTTGCCGGCCAAGACAGTTCCAGTCGCTTTTAGGATTCGCACACAGGCACGCCGGAACGCGTTTACACGCGTTCCGGCGTGCCTGTATGTGAATGGTGAAAGCGCCCGGAACTGTCTTAAGCTTCCCGCCTGCACGCGTTCCAAATGGAACGCGTTGCAGTGCGAAAAAGCCTCTGGTCTGGAACAGGGAGGCACGCAGCAGGCACACCTCTGTGTTCTGGATTACCAGTGGACACATTTTGACAGTGCACCAAAGCATACTACCCAAATGGATTCCCCAAGGGCTTTGTGGCTGGGGCAGGTGCTGGTCTAGACCAACCCCTGTCATGCAGATGGCACTGTTCCAACCATGCCTTGCTGAGATATGAACTAGCAGGCCTCACTGGTCCAGATCATGGTGAGAAGTGCAGGAAAGCCCATAGAGATATCCAGTGCTCTGAGATTAACTGGAAAAATCTTTGTTGACAGCATGGCGTGGACACAATGCTGCTGGAAGTTGTGCACTTCTTGGAAGAGGTTTATATATGACGCTACATATAATTGTTTTTGTTATGGTGCAATCAGTTTCATTATTATTTATTGTAAAATACTGTAAATGCCTTATACCAAGGACCTTATATCTTTCCTCAGATAATAAGGCCCCAAGCCATGCAGCATTTGAGTTGTGTTTGGCTATTGCATTCATATCAGAAAAGGAAACACTCTTCTCTAAACGAAGGTTGTTAAAATATTAGGCATTCGTGTATTACAAGGCTTCTTTTGCAAAGGATAGAACCACTGCTTCTGAAGGATTGACCGACAACACATGCCCAGGTTCAAGTTTCCCATCATGCCCTAAAAGACTCTAAGGTTATTCCCAGATGTATGTTATTTCTGGAAATTCCCAAACAAAGCACTCCCAAAAATTATTTCACTTTCACCAGAAGCAAGATTGACATTCTGCATTTTAGCATGTCACACAATGACACAATACCTTAAACCCAGGATACCAGGTCACATGTTGGCGTTTTCTAGATAGTTTGTGCAGCTGAGGATTTTGTTCCTCTGCTGCACAAACAGAATTAACAATACCTTGATTAGAAATCCTCTGCTGCACAAACTATCTAGAAAACACCAACATGTGACCTGATTTCTTCCTCATGAGCTCCAATTACAATTCAGTTTTCAATAGACAAGAGTTCTCTTTAATTCATAACAACATGAGGATGTCTGCAAAGAATAACAGATTATATCTATTCATAATCCATCAATAGGTCACAAAGACAGGGCTTCCTTCTGTGCACATGGTACAGCTTAAACCTTAAGCTCCTGCTTCTCTGTGCAAACAAGAGCAAAACAAATCCCATTAATGCTTTCTCTTTTTCATATATACAATTATAATGTTACATAGTATAGCACTCATTCAAGGTAAAATTCTCAAAATTCAGCAACATATTGACACAGACACACACCCTTTGACCCTATCTATGTGGAGAAAAACAGACCAAAATTTTGTAAATTCTCAGAATGCAAACTTCTGGGTTTTGTAAAATTCAGCTGACTCTGAGCATCTGGTGAATTCTATGCCAAGGCCCATCACACTTTCATTTTCCCAAGCACTGCTTACACCCTGTTTATTAGTATTCTGAAGATATCCAACCATGGGAAATGGAAATCTCTTGGATATATTCACATTCACATCTGTACCAGAGCTGTCCTAACTGCATACTAGAGGCCTAAGTGTGAATATGTCCCAGGACTAGAGTGTCTAGATAAACAGAGCTCTTTGTATGATCTTAATAAATGCATGAAATTAACGTTTTCAGTAAGGTTTTTCCTGTGCAAAAGTGGAGAGAAACAACTAGACTATGGAATGCTTTGTCTAGTGAGAATGGAGCAGTCTCTCAGGAGCTATGGGCTCCCAGTAGACTGGTCAATAGAGTGAGGTCTTCCAGAGACCTTGCTGGGTTGGTCTACTGACCCAGTGAGGAAAGGGCCTAATAGAGTGTGTGTGAAGGGGGGGAGAGAATGAGCTAATACATCTATAGAAGAAGTTGTATAGAAAACTCTAGTGGATACTATTTATTTTGTATCCATGTCCCCTCTAAGGACTTGAAAAACAGCACATTTATCTCTGCACACTTACTGGGGGTAGTTTAGGATGAAAGACAATAGCACAGTCACATTGTAAGCAAATTTAAAACTGATATTCCCATATGCAAGCAATGATAGAGCAGTTACTTCTGAAGACATTATGTAAGTCTTATTATTTATTCATCTAATACATTCTAAAATACTGTAAATGCACTGTATGAAAAGAAGTTCTCTGAATTCTGTATACTTTAGAAGGATTAAAAACAGTTTCTATAATTCCTACATACTTCTTAATGACTATCTTCAAGAAGTAAGTATTTCTTCAAGGTATATTCAGGAAAAAAGTGCTAGATGTAAATAATTCTCAACATGAAAATAAGCTCCAAAACACAGGAAAAATCCTAACTATAGAGGCCAATTTAAAACATTTCATTGAAAAATATGCAAATGAGAACTTCTAGAAGTTATAACCAATCAAAATAAGAAAAGATGGATTTATATTACCTGCCATTCCATACCATAATATATAATTGCAGTGACATGAAGTCACTTCTAAGTTGGCTTTATAAGGTTATGCAATGTGTTAAATTTATAATACGATTTTCCATGTGGAGCAGCATGATTAACATGGACTTCTTTAATAAAACATTTTATAAAGGAAAGGAATACATTTAGAATGTGTGAGTATAATCACTCCCAATGCCTGGAAATTAGGATTGTACAATATAGACAGAACCTGATCAAACTCTAAGAAAAGGCTTTTGTTGTTTTTATTTAGGTTGGCCCTGACAAGCTAGTGTATAAAACATTATTCTGAAGCTCAACATGCAATATTCAGTAACAACATTGCTATAGCATTACTCTTCTTAACAAGGTTATGTTGAAGGGGAAATAATGCTCAGGGTAATGCTAAAACAGGGTAGCAGAACCACCAAATTAGAAAATATGGATGAGTCAATCGAATGAGTCAACAGTTCACTCATTCAGTGTGTTTATCCTATCAGCAATCACATTTATTCATATTTCCATTTTTCATACATTCATCTCTCTCGCTATTTTCTTCTAGTGTAGGACCCAAGATGGCACCCAAACACATTTAGCTTCATCAAGATACTGTGTTCCTTGTTTTCAGCCAATATTCCACAGTAGCAATTGGCATTACAAGTGACTACTGTGCTACAGGAATTCCTTGACTTGCCAGCTACTGCAAGAATGAGACTTTTTTTTTTTTTTTTGCAGGATCAAGAAATGGATAATACTAACCCATTTCAAAGAATATAGGGCACCACAATGATAAAAAAGATTCAATGTATCACAGATAGTGAAGAAAATAGGAAGTTAAGTTTATTGGAGGGTGATCTGTAGTGGTTTTTGGAATGTGTATGATAGAACTACTGTTCCATATTCTTTGCTCATATTCAAGTTTTTCTTGTTATTTTATTGCCACACTGTTATATTTATAGCACTAATAAGAGTAATACAACTGAAATATGTTTCTGTAATTTAAGTAGCAGGAGCTACTCAAGTAGCAGAGATGTGCATGAATATTTGTAACATTCAAAATTCATACGAATTTGTCCAAATTCAGAAATTCGAATTGAATATTGGCATATTCAAAGATTGACATTCAAATTCAAATAAAATGTTTTGATGCATTCATATGAAGCTTTGTATGAAGCTTCCTATGGGATTCGTATGCATTCATATAGGATTTGTATGGGATCGAACGCTCTTATTGAAAATGAATCCTTCCACATTCAAAGGGGAGTTATTTGAATGAATACGAATTTTATTGCATTCGATTCAATGTGAATCAGATTTAAAAAAATCATTTATTCACGTCCCTTGCAGGATCTGCATGGTGTCATAATGATGCTGTGGAAACAAATAAAGACCGCATGATCCTATGCCCATCTTCAACAGAACCACTGGAGAAAACACTCTAACAGCACTTTCTCCTGCTGTTCTGCCCTGCCACCACAAAGTCTGCGCAGCTATATTTTGGAAATTACACAAAATGGCCAACTTCTAGGGCGATTTCCTGTAATTTCAATAACATGTCTTTATGGATGGAATCAGAGGGGGAATCCAGCCCTGAAGCAGTAGGATCTGCTACTGTGTAGCTCCAACCACTGTTGCTTAAAACTCTAGTGCATCTTGCCTGCTCATTTTTGCAAACTGGGTGTAATGCATTTTCTGAAGTGAACTGAACTGAACCTAAGATCGGCACTGACATTGATAGACTGGTAACTGCTGCTTCAGGGAGTTGATGTATCAGAAAATGAAACAAAATGCATTTGTTTCACTATACATTTCTCTATCGGGGAAGGGGAGAAATGCTTGTAAATCTCCAAGAGGTTGACTAGCCCTGGGCACTATTTTTCACCATACATCTTTGGGGACTTTTCATCTGCTCTTCTATTTGATAGAGTAAAACAACACAAATGGAGCCTGGTGGCCTCATTATGAAGTATGAATGAATATTATCCATGATGTCTAAGTTTTTGATGTTCAGTTGCTGACAGCAAAACAAATGATTTATCTCATTTCATTAAAACTGGCTGGCGAGTGTGCTCAATATATAATACATGAAAAATAAGATAAACCCTCTTATTTAGGGGGTTGAGCGTTTACCAAAGAAAATTGCTGAACAATTTATTTCCAGATTCTCACACAGAGATAGCTCAGTGTGGCCAATCACAGCATATATTGAGAAAGAACTGAAGGGAAATGAGAGTTATTATGTAAGCGGCTTTCTGACACAGTGCATATAGCCTTTATATTTATGTACAGGGGAAAGCATTGTTGGAAGCATGAAAGAGCATGGTGTTTGCTTGTTTTTACATTAATTGTGTTTTCTCTCCTTTAAGCCTCAGCTTTGTTATATGTGAAGAAGTGGTGCTTGTTTGTGCATGTCTGTGCTCATAGATGATTAATCAAAGCCATCTGGACACTGGTGGACATGTGCCAGTATTAAAGGAATAACTCCCAAATACCACATGAGAGAGACTTATCATGAGGAAGCTCCAGAAACATGCTGCTATGCTAAATTAAAGTAAGGCATAATCTTTATAGGATTTATAATGAGAGACAGAGGCTGCATTCACCTAGTCAAAATATGTACCCCCACAGCACCCCCAAAGGCAGGCTATCTAGGGGTGTTTTCCCACTGCCACTAAAAGTATCCATTAAGTACCCATTAATGGGTACATAATGGCATTTTTGTACCCATTAATGGGTACTTAATGGGTACTTCTAGTGAGAGTGGAAAAACACCGTAGATGCACCCATCCAAGGATAGTTCCTAAGATAACTCAAGAGCCCTGGAAACCACATTTCCCACTAGGTTGGTCAATGATAAGGCAGCAGGGTCAGTATAGTTTATCTTCTTCTGCCCACTGTATGGAAGCATGAAGGAAAGGCCAATGTACACGAGACGTGCACAGATATTCAAAAATTTGAATATTTGATTCGAATCCGTCGAATGTTGACATTTGAACTCAAATAGGATCTTTGAAAATTGACACCTTCTGACAAATTTTGGATTTTTGAAAATCTGATATGGATTTTTGAATAATTCTAATGAACAGATTTGTATCTATCGTATATGAATATGTGCTAAGATTATACGTATTTGCACATATAATGCGGGATGAAAATGGAATGCATACAGGATAAATACGTATTTGCGCAAATTTGTATATTGGATCAGAATCTTATCGATATTTGTATGTCTGGATATGAATCAGATTTTCAAAAAAAAACCAGATTTTTGAAATTCAAATCAAATTGAATTTTTGAAAATTCTATTTGATTAGAATTCAAATGCAAAAAATATATTCGTGCATATCCCTACAATGTCCTCCTCACACTTTCCATTGGACAGTCCTCTAATGGAATCTAAGTATGGCTAGAAGTTGCCCATTTTTAGTCTGTCTGAAGACTCTCTAATGAGGGAACAATGCTCCTGTGCCATTTGCCCCAACAGTCGGGCTTATGCCTCCTATCCCAGGGGGCAACACTTTTGCAGACTACACCTTTTCTAACCTCAAATATTCATGAGAGGAGAGACTGGCAGACTGGCAAGATAATGATACCACCTGTTAATTATCACTAAGCTGTCTCATGAGGTTTGTTAGCAGTTGTTTTAACTGCACATAAACACAATCTTAGGGCCTTTTTGCACTTTGCCTCTATTCATTAGAAGCAAAGTGCTGAAATGGTCTAGCCACCTGCACTCATGGAGAGGTACAGCATTCAAAATTTACCTAGAGTGTAAATGGCCACCCTGATGGCAGCCAGTACAGAGCTCTGGTGATGGTGCCAGTGCACCTGTGCAGTGCCATCCCTGACGCGACACGGTGAGACAACATGTGGTTGCAGCTGCGGCATTGATCACGTGCTCCTCCTGCGCATCTCTGAATAGGAAGACATGCGGATGGAGTGCCCAGAGCCTTACCAGCTCTGCTGCCAGTATAGGCATGAAGCACCTTTAAATGCTCCATGCTTATACAACTTGGGGGATTCTCTGGGATGCACCGAGTCATTTCTGGTTAAGGAACAGTTCCATGAGGTGTGGATGCACTATCTGGGAGCTTGCTCTGCTTTGACTGTTGATTGTCAGCCTAAGAGCTTTCTCTTCCATTAGAATGACCTCAGAAAACAGTATAACATCTTAGGAAGACAGGTTTTCTTCCAGGGCTATGCAAACTGCAATCTCGCTAGAACATGTAGCAAATGTGGACCATGCTCCTGAGCTCCTCATGTAGCCCCATGTGATTTTGGACCTTCTGCAGTTTCCTTCAGCTCCTGCCAGGCCTCTTGAAGGGAAAAAGAACCCTATACTTTTGCGAGTGACTGAATTGTAAATTAGATTTATCTGGTTCCAACTGAGTGGAAAATCAATATATATTTTGTTAATGAGCTTTGACATAACAAAAGAGCCATGGAACCGTACTTGGTGAGCCTGCCTTGTGAGATGTCCAGAGGAGAAGCATTAGGGTAAAGCTCCTGAACTCTGCAGTTTTACAATAGTCTTTCTTGACTCACACATATATTTATTACCAATCCTTCACTTTAAAGTCCTGGAAGAGAGAACACTTCCCCACTGCTGCATATGGGGACCTATCAAACTATGTACAGGTACAAGCAGTTTTACAACGGGCTCCCAAGAAGTTAAACAGTTTCTCAACATTTCATGAAATCACAACTCCTTCCACAAAGAGGAAGCACTTTCAAACTCACTGATTAATTGGTTTGTCATCTTTTACTTCAGTAATTGCCACTGTTGCTTTTGAATTATTATTTTTGGGCACTTTAATCTGTAGTATATCTGCAGTATATTAATATGAATAAAATAAATAATAAATAATATATTTTAAAAATTGAGGAGAGATGAAATCCTGACACATTCAGAGCTGCTACAACCATTTATAATATTTAATATACCATTGATAACCATTTCTAAATTCTCATCCTTCATGCATGCCTACCTGTTGGAATTTTTGAAATGCATGACCTCATCATGGAACCCCACAAGACTATTAGAAAAATTTGAATAAACTGCTTGAATACCATATTTTCTAAAAATTATGTCTTAAAATAAGAGTCTCTACTCTTAAAATAAAATAAAAAGAGTATTATTTGCTGCCTGTATGTTTATAAAACAAATACAGTATATCCCACACTTAAGTGTCCCATGTAATTTGGGACACTTAGATCAGCTTCTGTTATAATATTGACCATTGGAACTATCCAGAGATTCTTAGTAGTACTATCACCCTTCATCAGATTTGGATTAATTTACTTTCATTTTCATTTTAAAATAAAGGAAGTTGAGATTCAGGATATTTATACATTCATTTTAAGCCAGCCAAAAATAGAGCTGGAATTAATACTTTGACTTCCCAGCTCCATAATTTATTTTCTTATCGAGACACAAAACACAGCTGGATTTTAGAAAAACACAAGTCAACATCCAGCCAAAACAACATCTCCAAGTTTCCAATAATTTCAGAGTAGTGCTATATTTCTTCATTTAAATGAATTACTTTATAATGTTAAATTATAGGAGTCCAACAGTACTGCAAAGACTCTCTAAACTCATGAAAGAGAGAGTTGAAGAGAGACAGCTGGCTGCAGCCCAGCAACCCTGGGAAGCAAACTCTAAGCCAGGATTCTGCTCAATGCAATTTAGCAACACCAATAGTGTACAAAGTAAAATGCAACCAGTCCCTGCCCTATAGACCGACAATGGCTGGATTCAACCTTCAGGACCGAAAACAAGAGGCCAGTGAATACCAGCATCACAAGCACAAAGGTTCACATCCTGGCTGTTGGCTTCCAACAGAGGCAGTTGATCTATTATTGATCAATTGATTGCATTTTTATCCTTCCCTATACAGCAAGTGTCTGAAAGTGGGGAGAAAAAGCTGTATAAGAGCATGTAGGGAAGCCCCACTGAGAAAGTGCATGAAATCACCTTCACAAGAAGCATGGTTACTGCCATTATCACCTTCTCCATGAGTGGACAGCATCATGCAAGTGTAGAGGAGGAGGAGGAGAGTTGGCTTTTCTTCCCCACTTTTCTTACCATTAAGGGGACTCAAAGCAGCTGACAGAGTTTTCTGTTCTTCTCCCCACAACAAGACACCCCGTGAGGTAGGTGGGGCTATGAAAGCTCAGAAGAGAACTGTGACTAGCCCAAGGTCACCCAGCTGGCTTCATGGAGGAGGGCCGAATCAAACCCAGTATTTCCAGATAAGAGTCTGGCTCCCTAACCACTAGGCCACTAGAGAGCTTCAACACATGTCTGTTCCTGTGAAATGGCCCATTTGCAAATAAATCAGGCTTGTGATTAGGAACACTATCAATAATAAATGTTCCTTGCATATTCTGTTGTAGCCCATGGAATGCTATGCAAGACCAGTGGAGCAGGTGCAATATCCCAGTTGGATTTTGATCTTCCTGAACAGGTGATCACAATGTATACTTTCACCAAGTGGGATAGGTATACTGTGTACAACCTGAAAACGTTGTAGCACTGGAGAGGCCCTTCAGGTTAAATAATATGATATGGGCCCTTATCATGGGACTGATACTTTTAAACTCCATTTTCAGGCATTACTTTTTTCAAATATTATTTATAACTGATAACATCATGATTCATTTAATTTCAGGGCATTTTCAGTCTACCTATTATCTACCTATTTCTAACTTATTATGTACAGATATTGAACAATTTCAATTATTTACATTTTCACATGTGACCTTAAATACCTGATGTTCTGCAAAAGAAAGAAAAGTCAACTTAGAATAGGTTAAGACATTTAATACCACTATATTCAATTATAAATATTTTGGTTTTTTTTAAATAGCTCCGTACTAGATAGGTGCTAGAACATTTCAATTTTCTCTGCCGTACTTTCTACTTTTTTTTTTTTTTAGCTCTGCCATGCTCTCTATAATACGTGCAGATAAAATAAAACCCTGGTGAAATTTTGAATAGCTGAACAGTGATGACCCTTATAAGAACAGCTAAAACTAAGGCAGCATCCAGCAAGCCAACATGTACAAAAAAGAAAAATGCTTGAAGCAAATTTAGTTAAGAATCTGAAAACAGATGAAGAAATGCCTCGAATTGTCTGGTACAAAGCTTCCCTTTGTCTACAGAAGGAAGTGACATATTGTTAAATTGAAATATGTAGTGTGATTGCAGAATGACCTTGTCAAGATAATTTTAATTCTTTCTGGGTAACATGCTGGTTTAAAAGGTTTATCTTTTTTTAAGCTATTGTATAACATTAGGAAACAAAATGTCTCAGCTCTCATTTTAGATGATGCATCCTTTTCACTAGAGTGAACCAAGTATCTGATGATTGTTCCAATGCAATTTCATGCATTGTTCATTGATAATGTAAACCAACTATGAACCAGACCCATTAAAATGTGTCAAAATGGGGGTTTTTTTAAGGCACACCATATAATTGCATAGGAATAGTTCTTCCTGTCTTTCATCTTGTACCCAGTAAAAATCAACCAGAAGCATCCAGAAAGTTCACAGATACGGCATGAAGGCAGCAGCAGTGTCTTCATGAAAGTACAGCTTGTTAGTGCTGGGTACCACTGAGTTGTAGACTGAATGAGGACTTTGATATTCACATCTGTGCAACTTTCCTGGCAATGATAGATAAGTGGTTTGCCATTGCATATTTCTGATGAGATACTGGGGATCCAAATGGCAATTATCTGCTTTCCAGGCTGTTCCACTAAGCTAGTTACTCAAATGTGCAGCTACAGGCATGCAAAAATGGCATCCAAAGGTTTCCAGTTGGCTTAGCAGTAAACTGCCACAGAACCATCTGCCTTTTATTCATTTATCTCAGCACTTGTTCACTGCAGTGCAAACATCACAGAAAGGGTGCAAAAAGATTCCCTGAGCATCTGTTTCCCTTGCTCCAGGGGCAATTAACATAGCATGTGTAGAAGGTCTCCAATGGGATAAATTTTGCATTTCAGCTACAGTGGATGTTGTTGTTCACCTGCTTTGACAGTAGCTCAGTGATGCCTCTCCATACTGAGCAGCAGAACTACCTGCATGAGGCCATTTACAGCAACTTGCTGCCACAGTAGGTCAACGAGAATCTGGCCCCATTCATTTGCAAGGCCATCTTCAGACTTGTCCTCATCGTATTTTCCATCCATTTATTGTGCAATGAAGTACTTCTTTCTCCTTGGAATATGCTGCCAATCTATTGCACATTGAGATGAGCTCAATGAATACCAAGAGCAACACTGGGCCATTAAGCATATATGGAGCTTTATTTGTACATAGCTGTACCATAGTATCTGTGAAAGATCCACTGTTACCCATTTCTTGTAGATATGGAAATTTGCAGATAAAGAAGAAACTGGATAAAAGACATGCTGGGGGCAAGGTAAAAAAACTCACAGAACTCCAGACTAGCAGAATAAATCCAGTCAAACGTAAAAGTGCAGTATACTTACTGTGCAGCAATGACCGGCTGTTCCGACTCAAAAGGCAGCTCCATAGCTTCCTCATTGGAGCTGCAAAGCTGAGTCATTACATGCCATCTCGCAGGTAGAGGCAGCCAATCAAATTTGAGCTGCCCTTTCTGCTCTCGTCCTTCCTGTTCTTGCTGTTCTGCCTGCACTGAGGGAAACTTCAGATTTTGTTTAAACTGTGCAGTGAGTGTCCTTTATCCAGCATTAAGGTAAGTGTGCAGTCCCGATCGGATAATGCAATGCCACAACAATCCATCGATTGTCACGTGTAATGCCTCGATTGGGACTGCATATTCAGCTGTGCAGTATAAACCTGTCTGGACACAGCCCCTGTGAGTGTGCAGACAAGTCATGTCTACAGCTGATGAATTCCATTCAAGATCAAAGTATCCCAGAACTATTTTCAATTTGCTGCTTTACTGTTCTTCCCCCAAAGGCTTCATTAAAATCTTAATTGCGGCTTCTGAGAGTTGCCTTTGCTCTCTGCATTTGGAACCACAAAATGCACACGCATATGTATCAAAACAATGTCAAAGAGTATTGCACTGTGTAAGCAAAGAGCAGTGCAGCCTGATCTGTGTGTTTCATGCCAGATTTCATTGATCAGTACGCTGACAACCAACACTGCTTCCATCTTATCTATTATTAACCATGAACCAAATGACTGATTATTACCTACATTACAAACAAAGTTAGGAAGTAATGCATCAGGATATCAGGAAGCGGCATGCTAATGGTTGCCAGAAATATACCTGTAGCTGCCTAAGCCAAGTTATCTTCATTATGTCACCCCAAGTTTCCTAATGTACACAGTACCAGCAAAGTTACTAATACAGATCATATTGGAAGTTCGTATTATGGTAGAGGGCAAATCATGCATCACCTGTTCCCAAGTTCTTTCTGGAAACCATATATAAAGGTTCACGGCAATGGAATACTGTACTATATTATACAATGATTTAATTAAGACAATAAGCATTCAGTATACTTTTAAAAAATTAACAAGAACAGTTTCAAAAGTATTCTTTTCTATTCCAGCTTGTCAGCATTTTTCTTGTATGGATAGTATTTAAAAACTACAATGAAGGCAATATTCAGATGGTCATTACTTCAGATGATCACTGTCCTTAGCCTGTTTACATACAAATTAGTTCTATCAAATTAACAAAACACATTCTCTCATTAAATGGGTTTAAACTGCAGGCAATGCTTATCAATTCACACAAAATAGCCAATAGCTACAATGGGACACAGTGTGAAATAACTGGACACAGAACTCTATCCTGGGAATGGGGAAGGTTTTCACAATGGCTTGCATCCTAAGTAGCTTACCACAGTTCTAATGGAGGAGTGAACAGTAGCAGGCAGCCAATGTGGACTGATTTTGGCCCTTTCTTCAATGGGCCTTTTTCCAGATTATGGGTGTTTTTCCAGTGTCACTAGAAGTACTCATTAACTACTCATTAATGGGTACTTAATGCCTGATATATGGAGCTATCATCATACAACTCTGCTGGAGAGAACAGATTTAAGATACAGACCTTTAGATCTTCTGTAAGGATTTCCTTTTTAAAAAAAGTCTCTAAAACGCTCTATCAGAAATGTGAGATCAGGCAGGGTGATTTAACAACAACCACACAGTTAGTTTTGCTCTGAGAACACTCCACTATTAGCATCACAATAAACTCAGAAAGTTCTTTTCTCACCTTTGCTGCTACTTATGACAGCAACCATTTCTTCTCTTTCTAAACTCCTCCTGCATTTCAGCTTGGAAAGGATCCTATGACTCAGCAGAGACGTTTGCATCTCTTTTCTGATGGAACTTACCAATATGTTAGTAAACCTAGGGGAGGTTTTGCTGACATTATGCATTTCTGAACTGTCTTTATGAGAAAGCATTGGTAGATTCTTCCCTCATCTAGGCTACTTTATAAAAAATGAGAAGGATGATTTCTATTCAGGAAAAAGCAAGGGAAAACGATTCAGAATGAATACTGTCCTAAGAAATAAACTGCAGCAAAACTTATGTTATGAAGGATCTGGAGAAGAACAAAAGAAATAGGGCAGTGGGGAGAGGACAGTTTAGTTACATACTTGTGAGATAGCTACTCAGTACTCTTTAGTACATTACTACTCGGTACTACAAGGATGGGTTATTCCAAGTATTAAGCTCTAGTGACCTGTTAAAGTGTTGGACTCATATCTGAAGGTCTCCTGGTTCGATTCCACAATCCTATACAAGCTGTGTTATCTTGGGCTAGTCACAGCTCTCTTTCTGAGCAATCACAGCCTCACCTACCTCATAAGGTGTCTGCTGTGGGGAGGATGGGATGCTTTGTCAGCTGATTTGAGTCCCCTTAAAAGGTGAGAAAAGCAGGTTATAAAAGCCAACTCTCCTCCTCCTCTTCCTTCTCCTTCTTTGAGCAGGAACAGCCCAGGATATTAGGAAGAATACTAGAATGCACCACTAGTAACTGGATTTTACTTCAGAATGGAGGATATGACAAAATGCAACGGTGTACCTGAGTTTAGTTTTGGATAGCCAGGATGTGCCCATAGCATGTTATCCCTCCACAGTCATGAAAGACTAGTGAAGGATTTAGGAAAAACAGCCAGAAGTCTTCATACTCACTTCCTACATCAGCAGTTTCAGGCCATTCCCTTATTATGTTCAGTTTCAAGGGAAACTCAATCAAAACCAACTCCCATGGAAACACTTTACTTGGAAGTGCAGTTCTTGATAAACAAAAAAGTATTTCACTGGCTTTCAGAAATGTAATATTTTTAGAAAGCATTAAATGTAGCTGCGAGCAAAACAATTAATATCATATGTTGCTAGTGCAGGGTGAATTCAGCCAATTAGTAAAGCAACAACTATCTTCTGCACTTGCTGGTCTACCAGAGCAGCATCTCTTCCACATGCTGGTGTGGTCTAAGGAAGAAGAAGGCATGCTCTTGAAAGAAATGCCAGAGCAAGTTTAGAATAAAGCATGCAGAGGAGAAGCAGGTGAGCAACTTGTTTGGGAAGTTGCTGTTTGGAGAAGAAAGGTTGTAAGCAAAGGAAGCATTGATTGATTGAACTGTACTATAAGATGTGCATTAGGAATAATCAGAAGAGTGGCAAAGAGAAGTGAAAGAGCTTGAGAGTGAAAAGCCGTGAGCCAAATTGACTCTGGGGGTTGCTGGAGGGACTGTGTACGGTATTTCGGTTGCGTAATCTTGCTATAGTTCATACAACGTTATACTGCTTGTGCAAAGAAGAAACAGTGGAACACCTAGTCTATTATTCCAGCAATAAGAAACAAACAGAAGAATTGGAACTGAAGACCTCACATGCTTGCTTTTTGCTGTTCCCTGTTCCCTCCCATACCATTTTCCTTTTGTTTCTTGTCTCTTCAGATTGTAAGCCTGAGGGCAGGGACCTGTCTAAGATTAATATAATATTGTAACCCATTCGGGTATAGGGCAGGATAGAAATACAAACAAACAAACAAATAAATAAATAAATAATCTGTGGCTGCAAAAAAGTAGCACAAACTGACTAAAAAGAAAAGCACAATAAAGTGGCAACTATGATTCAAGCTCAGGAAGGAGATTTTAAACCCTAATATGTTTATGTTCCTTTTGTGTGTATTTTATATGATTATGCATTGAGGTTGTTTTATGAGGTTGTTTTGTATCTCGGTACCACCCTTTGCCGGAAAGGGTTCTAGAAATAAATATTGTTGTTGTTATACCAGCAAGCAAAAAGTGGTGGAACTGCAAGTTTGAAAAAAATAAATAAGAGAAAATAATAGATCAACTTGTTGTCAGATTTTCAACTACAAAGAGACAAGTGTCTTGCATATAATACTCCCCAGTATAACTGTGGTTGAGAAGAAAATGTTTGGGTTATTGAAATGGCAACATATAGGGATAAAAGAGCTAGAAAAAGTCATGCAGAAGACTTGCAAAATAAAATCAAGCATTGGAGCCATGCTAGGCAATAGCCAGAACCAGATCAAAGGGCAAGCAGCAGGCAGCTGTCCAGAGTGCTGACTGCCTGAAAGACATTTAACAAGGGCAGAAATGCCTAAAAGGAGAAAGCATAATAATTAAAGAATGCAGGGGCAGGGAAGCAGTAGTGACAGGGGATGGTGACAGCTATCTACAGCATAAATTTGAACATCTCCTTTAATATAAAAAAAGACAAGGTGCAAGCTCATGATTTAAAACATGTTCAAGACCCATTTCAAACTGGCTTCAGGCCCGGTCATGGCACGGAAACCACCTTGGTCGCCCTGGTCGATGATCTCCTCCGGGAGAAAGACAGGGGGAATGCTACCCTGATGGTTCCCCTGGACCTTTCAGTGGCTGTTGATACCATTGACCACAGTATCCTTCTGGAGAGGCTACGGAGTTTAGGAGTTGGAGGCAGTGCTTGGCATTGGTTCCGGTCCTATCTCCAGAGCCTTTCTCAGAAAGTGGTGGTGGGAGGGACAGATTCGTCACCCTGGAGACTCACTTGTGGGGTTCCCCAGGGGTCAATCTTATCTCCCATGCTTTTTAACATCTACATGAAGCCACTGGAAGAGGTCATCAGGAGATTTGGAGTGAGGTGTCATCAATATGCAGATGATACCCAGCTCTATCTCTCTGTGCCATCTGAATCAGGAGATGAGGTTTCAGTGCTTGACAGGTGCTTGGAGGTGGTAATGGGCTGGATGAGGGCCAATAAATTGAAGCTGAATCCAGACAAGACAGAGGTGCTGTGTGTTACAGGCTCTCGGGTCCAAGTAGTTGGGAGATACCCTGTCCTTGATGGAGTTGTAATATCCGGGAAGGGACAGGTGCGAAATTTGGGGGTACTCCTGGACTCTGCGCTAACACTTGAAGACCAGGTGGAGGCCGTGGCCAGGAGTACCTACACCCAACTATGGTTGGTCCGTCAACAGAAACCTTTTTTGGACAGAGATGACCTGGCTACAGTTATCCACGCTCTGGTAACCTCCAGATTGGACTACTGTAATGCACTCTACATGGGGCTTCCCTTGAAGATGATTCGGAAGTTGCAGCTGGTGCAAAATGCAGCTGCTAGAGTGCTGACCGGAACAACTAGCCAGACGCATATCACACCAGTTCTAAAAGAAATTCACTACCAAGCCAAATTCAAGGTGACTTATAAGGCCCTAAATGACTTGGGCCCCAGATATCTAAAGGAGCACCTTCTGCCATATCGACCTGTCCGCATTTAAGATCTGGAGGGGAGGCCCTCCTGGTCATCCCACCGCCTTAAGTAGCTAGGCAGGTGGGCACCCAGGAGAGGGCCTTCTCAGTAGTGGCCCCCAGGCTGTGGAATGGTCTCCCCCTGGAGGTGTGTCAGGCCCCCTCTCTGTTTATGTTCAGGAAGGCGGCTAAGACATACCTCTTCACTCAAGCCTTTGGTTAAAGGCTCCCTCCATTCCCCCACTGCACACTCTACTGTTTTTTAAACCGTTCTTGTATCTTTTTCCCCCCCTTAAGATTATCATTATGTTGGATTTTTAAACCTTGTACTGGTTTTAGCACTGTCTTATACAGTTTTGATATGTGTATTTTTAAATGTTGTGAGCCACCCAGAGACCCCTGGGTATGGGGCGGGATATAAATATAAATAAATATAAAAAAGTAATTTTAGAGTGAGTTCATTCTATCAGTATGAGCACATGCTCATAAAGAATGCGGGAAACCAGAGGTCAGGCACATTATGACCAACTCCTATCACAGCAATGACAGTCACTCCATCCATTACTACATGAATACTTCATGGGAGGAATACCAACAGTATTGTAGAAGCATGATGCAATGGGATTTGCTGGAGTGGCTGAAGATGTGTTATTGTGTGATGGGAACAGCATGTTTATGGTCCTTTCTGCACTTCATGGGCTGTGATCTAGCCCAGTGGGTCTGGACCCACTGGTATCAATTACAACATGGCAAGGTCTGAAATGGCACCTTCTGCATGAAGCTGCTGCTTTAGACCAGCTTCCACTCTGGCTACAAAATTCACATGAGCTTTGGGACTGGCCTCCAAGAGCTCTAAAGGGCTGGGAATGGAGGTCTCTAGTCTCAGAGTCCCCGGAGAACCCATTTCAGTGGCACTGGTCGACAGAGCACACAGCGGTGGATGGGACCTCACTAGTCCAAACTAACATGTGGACCAATGAGGACCTGAGGTGAACTTCATGGCCTCTAAGGTGAGTGCAGAAAGGCCCTCTATCCTTTTCCTGTTCCATGCATGTACTATTACTGGAATATTCCACGACTGGAAGTTGAAGAGCACCTTTCACTGCATCTAGAATTGCTTTAAGCAATGACAAGTTAACATGAAGGACATGGGACAGGTCACGTGAGGGACTAAGTCTACCTTTGACGTCTTCTTCAGTATCTGCTGCCTGTAGCAAAGCCTTGCTCAGTCCAAGGGTAAAGATAACTTTGATGTGAGAGAAGATGACCAAGACCTGCATGATAAGTCATAAGGCAAGAGTGACAAGAGCTCAAGTGGGAAGATTACAGCTTCCTTCCTTGTATTATCATCATCTTGAGATGTTCGTAGGGACATCTTTGGGGAACCATGAGAGAAAGGTGAGAAGGTGAAGAGTTCACTGAAAGATGAATATGGTTATAAGCGGTATGCTGTTGCTATTCTCTGCAGCACATTTTAAAATGAAAAGAGAAGTGACACAGGAACATTTCTCCCTCTAGGTAGACAGTCTTATGTTTTTGTTTGTCTTTCAGATCTTTGTCTGCCATGACAATGTCTGCAACTATGTTGCAGCTTCTTGACAAGGTCATAAACATTTGACTCAAAAAGTGAGCCATCTTCTTGTATGTGCTAGACCATACCCAACTGTTCCAATCAAGGCAGCAGAGAGGCCTCCTTTCTCTGTGTCTACGCTTTGCTTCCTTCACGCTTTAATCACTGCTTCTTCTGGATCTCTCTGTTAGGGAAAATCATGCAGTTGTCCCTTCTGGCAATTGTCCTCTGCCTTATTTGCCCTCAGATGCAGTATTGGAAAATGGGATGAATTTAAAAAGCAAAGTCACAATGCTTCAGGTGCACAACAGTGAAAATACTCTGTCTGGAAATGGTTTTTATATAGAGTCTTACTGCATTTGACGTACACATTAGAAGTAGCCAGAAAATGAAAAAAACACACACAAGAAAACAGAGTAACTTTGAGAAAGAAATGCATGTTCCTGAGGTAATTAGAATTTCTTTATTGGAATAAGTTCTCACTTGCATCTAATCAAAGAACTTTATCCAAAAAAGATGCAAATTTGAAAAACAGATAGTAGATCATATATTATCTTCATAGTTCAGAATCATGGAAACATGTTAGAACCAGCATCCAAAACCAACTGAATCACTGACTTCAAATGTAAATGTTATTTAATATCCAATATTGGTATCTTGATGAGTATTTCAGAAACGTCAGCATCTCTAGATAATCTGTTTATGTACTCACCAAAATGACAACCTCAAAGAGTAGCAGTTTACATGTAGGATACTTTATGACTGCTTACTTTTTTCATTTCCAAAGTCTATTTCTGGTTTCTGAGCTTATAAACAGCAACACTTTCTTTAACATCACTTCTGTTCACTCTCAGGCAAATGTACCTCTAGCAATCAGTTATTTCAGATCTTATTCTTTCCACCTAAGTAATCCAAGCAACACTGTGTTGTACATTAAGCTCATCTTGACCTTGGGATCTGGACCTGATGGTGCCAGATACCATTTGCAGAAATGGGACTCACCTTCTTGTCAGAATCCCACTCAAGGCAAAAGCATTGGAGCTTACTTTATTGTCACATCTACCCTTCACTTCCTGGGACTTCTTGACTCAGAAACTTCAACCCTGCTTATTTTTCTGATAAATTGTTTTTGTGCCACAGCTTAATCCTATCAAAGTGTTTTAAGAAGGTGACATTTAAAGGTACATACTTTGGGCAAGAGTATATGAAAATGTGGGTGCCCAACTTGAATACTTGATTG
This sequence comes from Aspidoscelis tigris stejnegeri, assembly GCA_023333525.1. Taxonomy (NCBI): domain Eukaryota; kingdom Metazoa; phylum Chordata; class Lepidosauria; order Squamata; family Teiidae; genus Aspidoscelis; species Aspidoscelis tigris. The sequence continues at coordinate 78,291,284 of JALMGA010000002.1, read as the reverse complement.
GATTAATGTATCTTGTTTTAGTGACCTGGACAGATTTCTTGTTTACTCTATTTCCTGCCTGTCCTGAGGGTAGGATTTGAGGTGTAAGAATAGGTGCCGTTGTCCATCTGGTGTCTCTTTTGCTGGGTTGACTGTTATGTCTTGGAATTTTTTTGGCATTCTAAAGTCCACTCCATCTCTGTTTCTCACTAGGGTCTTTTTTGGCACTCCAAACGTCCACTTTTTCTTTACCAGAAGAGTTGACATCTGGTATGACTGACTGTAAGTCCACTATGTAAGTATTGTGACAAGCACTGAACTTTGGCCTGAGCTTCATGTGTGTGTGATTGGGTTCCAGAGAGCTACCTTGCTGAAATCACTTCATACTGTATGTGTTTCTGCCTACTCTCTAGGCCTGCCACTCGGACCAAAGCAATCATTCCGTGTGTGTGTGTTAGTTAAGGAAACACAGTTTGGTCTAGTGGTTAGGGAGCTGGACTCTTATCCGGGAATACCGGGTTTGATTCCGCTCTCCTTCATGAAGCCAGCTGGGTCACCTTGAGCTATACAAAAGGGTCTGAAACTTAGCATTATCTTCCCTTGGAATTTTGCCCACCTGTATCTATCAACCAAGTTCTGATAGGCCAACAAAATTCTCACACAGCATACACTGCAAAGCTCCTAATTTCACTTCATTGTTTCCAGAATCGAGTGTCCCCAGCTTGGTTTTAAACCTAAGAGGTAGTGGAATCTGTGCTATATTACTGGCTTGAGATAGATATAACTCCCTGTCTCTGGTTGAGAAGAAAACTTTGAGTCCCTGCCATAGACACAGTTATTATTTTCTCTCAATACATGTTAAATGAAAGTGCTTCATTGCTGCCACTTGCTAATTATCTTTGCTGCTTGCCTTGTAAATCCTTTTGTACCTTTTAAATCTCAGTAAGGGTGTTTTTCCACTGTCACTAAAAGTACCCATTAAGTACCCATTAATGGGTATGTAATGGCATTTTTGTACCCATTAATGGGTACTTAATGGGTACTTCTAGTGACAGTGGAAAACACCCTAAGTCTCATCATTTAGATCAGTCAGGTAATTTTCTTGAGCTTCACTGCAATCCATTACCAGTTAAGTCAAAACAGTAGGCCTCAGTATCCTGTGTGTATATGTGGGAACAAGGCTGAACATGTGCATAAAGGCAGTTCTCATAACTATGAAAAATTCATTGACCTGATTTTTATATTAGCACATCTGGTTTCCCATCCACCCCCCAAGATCATACAGACAGATGTTGTTTCTTTCTACATAGACATTATTAATAGGGGTGTGCACGAATGCAATTTTTGACATTCAATTCAATTCGAATTGAATATTCAAATTTCTGGATTCGTACAAATAGAGAAAAAATGAATGTATCAAAATTTGAACCAATTCACATACATTTGTATCTATTTGTACAAATATTTGATATGAATTTGATGATATGAATTTTGGCAAGATTCGTATGTGTCTGTACGCATCCGTACATATCCAATTTTCATCCCGTCCCTATGTGTAGAAATGCGTACAAATACTAATGAGATGCATACAGATATGTATCCGTACACATACAGATGTCTGAATTATTTGTATGAATGATTCAAAATTTAATATTCATTCAAATATTTAAAAAATAATGTCTGGACATTCAATTCAAATTTGAATGTTCGAATTCGGCTGAATTCAATTAAATAACGAATATTTCAAATATTCTTGCACATTCCTAATTATTAGGTTTCTAAGAACAGTGATAACTACTATAGACCTGAGCTTCGTAATCAGCCTCACACCTTGCTCTTCCTTCCACTGATCCATTGTTGAAGCAACTTGGAAATGAGGCACAAGAGAAAGCCTCTTTAACAGTGTCAGACATGGCTGCCAAAACTATAGTCCTCCGGGTGTTCCTGATTTACAACTCCAATGAGTCCAAACCAATAACATAGAATGAAAGAAGAAGCTCTAGCAGTCCTACTCTGAAGGCACAAATGTTTATTTGAAAAAAAATAGTGTGCAAAGTGATACAGAACTCAGAACAATCTATTAGTCCAGGTTAATTATTTCTTCACTTAACAGTCACATGCACTGAGATTTTGACAGTTATACAAGGAAGGGTTTATTTCCCCATTACAAATCAGGCTATTCACCCAACTGAACCTGAGCGGCTACTCCGTCACTTAACTATAGCCCTATGAAAGACAGAGGTACCATCTCATCTTCAGGCCATAAAGTAACAGTGTTTTATGCCAGTATATATACCAACAATAATCCAACAAAGGGTGTTTTTCCACTGTCACTAAAAGTACCCATTAAATACCCATAAATGGGTACGTAATGGCATTTTTGTACCCATTAATGGGTACTTAATGGGTATTTTAGTGACAGTGGAAAAACACCCAGATACCACAAAGTGGTTCTGCAGTTAAGGCAAATATTTATTCAGTTTTTGGGGTCTGCTACTATTAACATTTTAAACGCCAGCAGGTTTTGTGCAGTATAAGCATTTGTTGACTTTGATGCTATAACTGATCACTGGTTTCTTTGTGATGCCTCAACACTCTGTCATTCTCCTTGGAAAGACAAATGGAGCTGCCCCTCCTCTGGGAGCCACTATAGTTTGAACACTTCTAATAATGAGGGATGAGCAGGCACAACAGTCAAAATCTTCAATAAATCTCTGAGAGAGTGAAAGAGAATGAGAAAAAAAACATCTGCAGTTTTTCTGCATGCTTAATAGAACACACTCTGATTTAAGGATCTCTCCTTGTCTCATGCCTGAGGCAGTCTTTCTTTTCTACTTAAGGGCATTAGGCCTTTTAAAAAGATAGCTCTTATCCCAATCATGAACCATATCAGCAACAACTAGAAGAAAGGAGAGCTGATTTCTGTAGGGCACTGAAGCCATGCCCATGGGCTACTGTTCTTTGACTGTATGGAGCAGTGACCTGCTATGCATTATAAAACATGAGAGACTTTGGAACATAGCTCTCTTCTGGCACCTCTTCATAGTTTATCCATTTCATAGTTCTTGGCATTATGTTAATGCTGCTCTACTGTCCATGAAAAAACACTTCTCCAAGGATATCTCTATGTACGTTTGATGCTGAAAAGAACTGTGTCCATCACAGAAGCATAAAAAAGTTGCTTATCCAACTTAGATTGCTTTAAGAAAGGATTAGACAAATTCATGGAGGTCAGGTGTATCAATGGCTACTAGAATGCTTTCGGGTTGGAGAGACAGGCAAGTAGTGCTTTCGGGTTGGAGAGACAGGCAGGATGCCTTTAAAGGCCATTTGCAAGGAATCATAGAATCATACAGTTGGAAGGGACCTCTAGGGTCATTGAGTCCAAACCTCTGTTTGGGATGGTTTAGGATTTCCTAAACCATCCCAAACAGATGTAGGTCCCACCTCTGCTTGAAGACCTCCAGTGAAAGAAAGTGAAAGTTTTGCCTTCTGCTGCTTGAAAATGCCCAGGAGCCATTTGTGGGACACTGTGTGTGGTGGGATGCTGGACTAAAGGGCCTCTGACATAATGCTCACCATGGATGAAGAAGACACACGGGTCACAGTGAGCTTCTGGAAGTTCTGTATGGCTCTGTATTGAATTCTTCAAAGAGTTAGAATATTTCCATGCTGTTTGGAGTGTCTCTAAGTGAATTCCATTGTTGAACTATGTATGAAACCTCCTTCTATCTCTCCCAAATGCCCAATTCATTCTGTTTCATTGAATTGGATTCTTGTAATTCAGGGGCATATGCATTATTAACATCTTCATCATTTTTCTCTGAACTTTTTTTAACATAAATTTTCTGCCTTTCCATGCAGAAGAGACTCCTTAGTCATCCCTGTTGCTGTATCCTGAGCCCTTTCTGCACTGGGCCTTATCTTGATTATACTCCTTATCTTGATTATAGGGATCTGTCATCCACATGTTAGCCCAGACTATGGGAGTCCAAGGTGGAAGCTGAAACCCTTCAGCACAATTGTGATGGAAGCCTTCAATACCACTTCCCAAATCACCTCCATCAGTTCATGTAGGGAGCTGCAGGGCAGCAGGGTAAGCGGGACACCAGCAGCATCCCTATTTTGTCTTTGCTCCCCAACATCAGGAGGACACTCCCAATCCTGGACATGGCATAGGTAGGATGCCTGGTGACAAAGACAGGATTTTTATGGACTATGGCATCACCACCACTCTGTCCAACCAGTCTTAGCTGGTGCTGTATTGATTGGGGACAAATCTGAGAAGGAATTGTCCAGTCCTGAGCTGTACTTGGACCCTTAGATTGCTGTTCAAAGAGACCACCAAAAGGCCTTTGCCATCTCCCAGGCAATCCTGTGGGCCATCATCAATATTTACTTATTTATTTACATTTTTATGCTGCCCTATACCCGGAGGTCTCTGGGTGGGTAACAACATTTAAAACCAAACATTATTAAAACAATAACACTATGTATTAACACAATAGCATCTGCAAGTGGGAAGGGAAAAGTGTACCCCATTTAACCAAAGGCCAGGGCAATGAGGTGTGTCTTCACTGCCTTCCAAAATGTGTACAATGAAGGTGATAGACACACCTCAAGGGGGAGAGTATTCCATAGCCTAAAGGCCATCACTCAAAAGGCCATCTCCTTGGTGCCCACTCCTTTTGCTGCTGAGGGTGGTGGGACAACCAGAAGGGCCTCCCCTCCAGATCTTAAGGAACGGGGTGGTCGATATAGGAGTAGGCATTCCTTCAGGTATTTGGGGCCCAAGTCATTTAGGGCCTTATAAGTCAGAGTTAACACCCGGAATTGGGCTTGGTAGCGAATCAGCAGCCAGTGCTATTGTGATAGTGAGTATGAATGAAGGCCGAAACCAAACAAGGATTCGCAATGCATGATAAAATGGCAATTTGGCACTCGAAGCGAGAATTGCAGAAACTGCAACGTGGCAAGGTCAAAGAAGTCACTAGTAACTGAATAACAGGAAAGATAAACTGAATAACAGGAAAGGCAGAGATAAGAGAATATGAAAACAACATATCTGCGCATGTGTTGGACACGCCTTGTAAAGAGGATAAAAAGCAGGACTTTGGAATAGATACTTTCCCATCGGAACAGCTGCAATGATGTGCCCATCGCCCTACGCTGGACTGATCACCCAACGGGAGTAGACTTGTGTGAGTATTGGATGGATGTATTGAGTGAATGGGATCCCTCTGATTGTATTATGTACTGTTAAAATAAATGTTATATGAATAGTGTTAAAAATCCAGATCTGGTCTCCTGTCTCTTTATGGGCTTGTTTGGTTTGGCTTCTCTCCGTTAGAGGCGCATGACACTATGCTTTGAAGACCAGCACAATGTGCATCCAGCCAGCTGTCCCAGTCAGCAATCTAGCAGCTGCATTCTGCACTAGCTGCAGCTTCCAAACTGTCTTCAAGGCCATGTATATACACGTAAGGATTGTTGACATGCTAGAGGAAACTAGGGGAAACAATTGTAAATTGTGGCTCCTAATCAGTATTGCCACAAAGTTCATCTGCAGTTGTCTGTTTCTTCTTGATTTGCAACATAACACGTGATATGGTGCTGTCAGCCCTATCCATTAGTTTAGGCCGGTGATGGCCAACCTATGACACGCGTGTCACAGGTGACACGCCAAGCCCTTTTGGGTGACACACCTGGTCACCCTGGCACCTGGGCATGTAGTGCTTGCTTGTTCTTGAAGTGTACGAAATACCAACTTTCAATTGAAGATTTAGCAAATGTAAAGAATTATTCATTTTTGCTTTTAATAAAATACATATATCAAAAATATAACTTTCTTACTAGAGCTACAAATATCACAAAATTATGGATATTTCTGGAAGTGACACAGCACCCGAGTTAAGCTAGGTTTTCTTGTGAATTTTGACACACCAAGCTCAAAAGGTTCACCATCACTGGTTTAGGCAGAGAGATGCGTCTGACCCATTGAGGTAGCAAATCCTCCTTTGATCAAACAGAAGCAAGTCAGAATGACGAAAAGTTAAATATTCATTCCCTTTTCTGCATGCCTCTAGACGCCCATACAGTAGACTTACTTATATCATATACGTGGAGCTGGATGTTTTACAGTGCGATCTATAAAAATATTTCCCCCCTCTTCCTTTGAAATGCTACCTTTCATTTTAAAAATTATTACCAGCCATAGCCTCTATGAAGATGGAAGAGCATCATTTCAGAAAAGGTCATACTGTTTATTCCAACATTTGATACTGCCATTGGTTGGAGTATTCCTTAACCCAGTTAAAAAACCCCAAAAAACTGCTGAGTTTGAACTTGGATATCTGCTAATAATGTACAGAACCGAACAGTTGCTATTCAGACCAGCCTTTCTCTTTTAAAAGAAATGCAAATGTATTCTTCCTGCAAGCACAAAGCCGCACACAGGAGCAGTACACTTCCGCATATGTGGTCCATGTCTCCTAGCAACTGCAGCATTCAGATGGAGAAGGCTGTAAATATTCACTAATGTTATTTTCCCCTGTCATTGCAATGAAAAAATGCTCTCTGTTTGCTTTGCAAGCTTCATCCCTAATTTGCTTTAAAAAAGAAAATGGAAAAGAAAACCATTCAGTGCTTAAATAGTACAGGAGAAAAAAAATCAACAACAAAATTGAATTGTAGATATAAAAAGTTTTCAGAAATAAGTCTTCCAGTATAATAACACTATTGTAGAAAATCAAAGTAAGATTTAGAATATGTGGTCTGGTTCAGGGCTTCATCCCTTACATGGCAACCATGTAGAGACAGGACATGTTGCAGGATATACTCTTGACCAAGGCCTTTTCTGCACTTACCTTGTGGTAATCCAAATCTACATGCCCACTGATTTGGATTACCTGAAAGCGTGGACACTGATGCACTGATCTGGCCCACACCTCACAGCCACCTCTCTGCTATGCCTCCAAAGGCTAGGAACAACAGTAGTTCTGAATCATGGATGTGGGCCACGCGCACGCCTCCCATTATTCGAAACAAGGGCCCTGGATTGGCTGTAGACCCAGTTAAATGGGTCTTCAATGGATCCAGATTAAAGGCTTCCTTAATCCAGAGCTGGCTCCATCCAGTAGAGCCAGAGGCAGACCAGTGGGGCAGGGCCTCCTTGATCTACATCAGTGATGAGCAACCTTTTGAGCTTATGATACTGTGGCACATTAAGTGTTAGAACTGTAAGCATACAAGGTACCTAAGGCCCCTTCTGCACTGGGGCTTATTCCAGATTATATCCCGGAATAGGCAGTGGCAGACCTACATTTTGGGGGCCATTAAGCTTGAACTGTTGGGGCCCTTTGCAACCAGCAATGAAGTCTGGTTGACTACTGTTAGCTTCTTCAGGTTTGTTCTACAACAGATCACCAATTATTTTTTTAAAAAATTAACTACTAATTTCAAATTTTGCTTAAAATTGCTGTACTGGATTGTCCCACATGCTAAAGTCACCGGTGTGAATAAAAGATTAGTATGCCTTATAGTTTTCAGTTATGATCAATCTAGAAGAGTTCTGGCCACATATCTGTGTGGCCAAAGAGTTCCATTAAGGCACAAGATCCAGGCAATCCTGCATCCTAAGAGCCCTCACTGCACTGTTGGAATGCCTACTCCCATATCGACCTGCCCATACCTTAAGATCTGGAGGAGAGGCCCTCCTGGTTGTCCCACCACCCTCAGCAGCAAAAGTGGTGGGCACCTGAGAGAGGGCCTTCTCAGTGATGGCCCCTAGGCTATGGAATAGTCTCCCCCTTGAGGTGTGTCTATTTCCTTCACTGTACATGTTTAGGAAAGCAGTGAAGATGCACCTCTTTGCCCTGGCCTTTGGTTAAATGGGAATACACTTTCCCTACCCACTTTCAGATACTACTGTTTTAATACATGCTGCTGTTGTTTTAATGTTTGATTTTCGATGTTGTTGCCCACCTGGAGACCTTCAGGTATAGGTTGGGATAAAAATGTAAATAAATAAATAAACAAGCCTCTGGGTGGGACTCTGTGTTTCCCCAGAAGTCAAATCAAAAGTGCAGTGTCCAGACTTACCTAGTTCACTGTTTGTCTTACAGCTGACTTTCATTCATACGAGGAGCTCCCAGGTGGAAATACAGCTCATCCAAGTTGCTCCTGGGAATGCAGATTCCATTTCAGTGATCTCCTAGTCACAGGCCTCCAAACAGCACTCCACCCTCACTGTGGTCAACGGGGGGCTAATGAAGATTGCTCTTAGAACAATTGGGCCCTTTCTGTACTGGGCTTTATTCTGAATTATATCCTGGAATATGGATTTGCCATCCACATTCTAGTGCAGACTACAGGAGACCTTGGCCAGGGCCTGCCAGACTCTGTCCCAGCATGTGGATAGCAGGTCCCTATTACAGGATACAATCCAGAATAAGGCCTAGTGCAGAAAGGCCCTCGGTGTCCTTCCTTCCTTGGAAGCTGCCAATGTTATGTTGGCAGAAAACCGCTCCTTCACCAAGAATTCTGCCACAAAAGTATACATTATTGAGATAATTTCCCTGTCATGGTTACTCTGAACTCATACCCACATGTTAAAGTCACATAAGTTGGGCAGTCCTTTGCATGGTAAGAGGAACAAAATAACGGCTTTGCTAATATCAAACACAGCATTGCCCCTCTTTTTTCCACCTTCTCCAGTCCAGTAGCTTATCTGCTGCTCCCAGGAAGCTGATGGGGACAGTTAAACATCCATCTGGGTTCCTGTGCAATTTGTCATGTGTCAGGATAATATATCTATTGAACCTTATTGAAAAAATAACTGGAGGAGAAATTCCATAAGTCAATGTTACATTAAATTTGTAAGTACAATAGTTGGTGTAAATAGATCTCTCTCCCCACCCCCTCACAAAAAGGAAAAGAAAAAAAAAACCTTGATAGTATATCAAATTCCTTTGGGAAGCATTTACAGTCAGCTTGTCAAATAAGAAAGTGAATCTATTCAACGGATGGACTCACTTGGGATTTCTGCCCATTTTCCCAGCTGTTTTTAGTTGTTCCTAAACTGTGCTCTCAGCTTCTAGTGGAAAAAAATGATGATGATTTAATGTGGTCAGATATTCACATCTTTTTTCTTTTCTTTTCTAAATAAGTGCTTCCATTTCCTTCTCAAATGCAACTTTTTGAGAGCTACAGATTGGATTTGATATTACATTTTTGTAAGAATTTCTTTTGAACTTCAAGGTGCAGTTTTTGATAACTTAAATCAGCCTTAAATAGATGAAACACTGCAGGCTATAAATCTTCTTTCAGGCAGTTTGGTCTTGTGGTTAGAGTGCTGGATTCATATCTGGAGATTTCCTAGTTCAATTAGTTTAGTGTTGTTGAATTTTTAAAGTGTTTTAATGTATATTCTGTTTTAATCTGCTGTTTTAAGATTGTAACCCGCCCAGAGACCTTTGGGTATGGGGCGGGATAGAAACATAAATATAAATAAATAAATATAAATAAATTCCACACTCCTACCTGAAGCCAGCTGGTTGACCCTGGGCTAGTCACAGCTCTCTTTTTGAGCTCTCACAGCCCCACCTACTTCACAGGATGTCTGTCACTGGCAGAAGAACCCAAATGTTTGCATCAGCTCAGTATCTAAGCCATATGTTACATACACTGTAGGTACTATGAAAGATTGGAAAACCTGAAGTCTTTGCATTATTCTTTAGTAAATGGATTTGTCATGTCATTATTTTGGATCTGGACTTATATCAGCTGAACAGAGTTCCCACTGAGATGAATGGCACAAATCATGATTATGTTACTCCATGGAATTCAACTAACTAAATAGCGTTTGACTGAATCCAATTAACTGGAATCTGTGTAATTTCATTAAATCTACATTTTGCATTGGATCACACAGAAGAACAAGTGGTAGAGTGAGGTGGCAACTGATACCCTGTATTTGATCATTCTACACTTATTATCTGCGTGTCCTACATTAGTATCCAACAATCTTGAGTGTAATTGCTCTTCCTTACCGACCCCAGAAATAACAAAAGTGTTGAGGGACAACTAAGCTGGGCAATGAGGTTGCCAGCAGGCCACTTTCAGCAGTTTGTTTGTGATGGTTACTTGAATTTTGGGGTCCTCTTTACATGAACAAAGTTCTTTCTCTATGTATATCACTGCTGCCTGCACACAGGCTGATACCTAAGGCAGAGGGTAATCTCTGAGCCACCCTGGCTCCAGATTACCCTCTTCCAGCTCCTGAAACCAGACTGAAATACTACCTTCATGAGCTGATATTGAACCAGAAGGGCAATAGGAACTATAGTTGTCCAGCTGTCTTCGGTAGATGCAGTGTGGCCCAGTTGTTGTGGTGCACCAAACTGTGTCCACAGGTGATCTTTTAGAAGATGTGCCTGGGAATGGTTCCCCCCCCCCCATTTTCTGGTCAGGGTGACCTCTCCAGAACTTACAGAGGGAACTGGCCAAGGCTGGAGCCCAGCAGTTTGCCGGCAACAGCCCTGGAAAACTGAGGGTTGCCCTTTTAGTTGCTCATGAACACAACCTAAGAACACAGCATTATGCAGATCTGGTTTGGAATAGGTCTTATGGCCAAATAGTCTATTCTCAGGTGAATATAGTTTTAATGCAATCCAAAATGTTTCAGCGCGTATGTTCTTGATCATCTCTTACTCTGTAAAGCATACCTTTATTTTCTTGTGGCACTTTTGGCACTGGCAAATTACTTGTGGGCTTTCTGTGTCGCTGTCATGAACCTTCAGATCCAACAGACGCTCTCTGATCTTGACACACACACAGAGCTTGAATGACCTTTTGCCAGACACTAAGAGCCAGCTCAGGAGTTGATCCTGCTTCCAATGTCTCCTTGTGTCCAAGAAGAACCAAAGAACTCTGTCAACTCAGAGTCACGACAAGGAAAGAGAAATGAGAATATTTTGGCTGATACCTAAGGCAGAGGGCAAATAGCAAATGGGCACCCTGTTACAAAAGGCCGAAAATACTCTGGATTTAAGCTTGTTTTGCCTTGGAGCGTCTCCATGCACAGCTTTAGTCCAGGCTACATCAGGTGTAAAGGAGGAAAATCCACAGGAAAAAACCAAACACCTTTCACACAGTGCTACATGCGACTTTAGGGGGCAACCGTGGATTTTCCTGGGGACAGGAAAGTATAATTTTAATCTGCGTTGCCCCAAACCACATGAGGACTCTTCATTATGAGTTAGAACGCGGATTTTTTTTAACCCACACAACAAGCAAAGCAACTGGTTTGCATGGAGACGCACCCAAAAACTGAGTAGCTTCAACGAAAGTCTTTACCAGGCCATTAATAAGTTACTTGAATATAACTGGAGAAAGCTGGAGTGGGACTTCTACAGCAGACCTAGGATGCACCGACATCCTGGAGCAAAGGTGGCCAGGGGTTGGTCTGACCCTGGAAGCAGCTGCAACCAGCACACGCACATATTCTAATGTACCAAAGGCAGAAATAGTGATTCACTGCCAGCTAGTAATTTATGCAGACATTGGCTGCAACACTGACTTTCCCAGTTTACTGATACTACATGTGCCCTATGAACAGCAAAATACGGGCTAGGTCTGTCAAACTGCTTCACATTCCATTCTGAGCTGACAATAGCAATAGCTCTATAATAGGGATGTACACAAATATTCAAAACATTCAAAATTTGATCAAATTAATTCAAATTTGGACATTCAAATTTGAATTGAATGTATAAATTCGAATTTAAACATTCGAATGAATGCTGGATTGTTGAATCTATTCTAATTATTCAGACATTCGTATATGTACAGATATGTACACGATGCATGCTCGTGGTGGTGATCACATCTCAGTAGTGTTATATAGACGTCTGGTCCCCAGTCATTACAGAATTGAACAGATTAACTATCCCTGCGAACATTGTAAATATTTTGACTAGCTAACCCCTATTCTATTGTAAGTTTATATAAACCTGTATGGCTATGCAAAAGAAAAGCTCTTTGTAGAACAAAACAGAGCTAATAGTTTATAAGCTGTTAGTTAAAATTCTTTTGATACATTCTTATTGGTTTTATTTGGTTGAAGTGTTACTGTAATGTTTAATAAATTTAATAAAACAGCAACTGATGCTTCCCTTAATATTTGTTTGCTTATATTCCTATCCCACCCAATAACCAAGGATGTCAGAGCAGGTCACAATAAATTAATTAGAAAAGCAAATACAACAGATTAGCTTTCAATTGTTGGCAGTGATTTATAGAACACAATTTGGCAAGCTATGGGGGCTTGCTCTGCCGCCTAACAAGAAGGATGGCACATTTTGTTCACCATAGAAAAGCAAAACCCTCCATAATATGGTCGCTGCAAAAGTGAGAGATGGTACCTCCCGAAATTCCACACTGTTGTCCCCAGAATTCAATCTGCAATCTGTGGGGTGGATATAGTTTCCATGTGTAAGAAAATGAAGGCTGGATCCTCACTGTAGCTCTCAGATATATAACCACATTTTTAGAAATATATTGACATGCCAATAAACATTTCATAAGCAACAGCTATGAAAAAATGATCCAGACAGTTTCTTCCAGTTCCAGTCCAAGTATTGTGACCCCTATTTCATTAGAGCTATGCTTACAGAAGTAAGAACAGTTTAGAAAGTGGAGGACATATTTACAGTACAAGCCATATTCCTTTCTTCTCTGCTTTCTAAGTACATGGGTGTATTTATAGTATAAAGTATAGCAGCCAGGCCTTTTTTTCCCCCTGCACTATCAACTTTACAAAATTATTGTCCGCACTTACCAGTATCATGGTCAAGGTAGGAACCTAAGGGGTCTGGTTTCCAGAAGCTCCTGCAAACACACACACGCCCCTCCTGGAATGCTCCATCTACACAAGATGGACCATAGAGCAGGATTCATCACCCCAAATGGCACCCTTTCCCACTGTGCTGGCAGACCTCAACATTCATCATCTACCGGTGTGCAACCTACCTGTCCTGAAAGAGTGGGGCATGTGTGGAAGGCCTTGAAGCCTGTCTTCTGGAGCCGTCCCAATGTGGACTAGTCATAAGCAACCTGTCCCAACTTGGGACAGGTTATGAATCCCACGATGGGGTGGCTCACCTCATCCTAGTATATGAAAAAGAAATGCAGAAATTGACATAAAGGGCAAAACCCTACGCCCAGGTATCACAAGGAGCCACATTTTCTGTTTTGTTCACTCTTGTTTTGTTTTGACTGGCGTGTGAATGCTCAGTCAAGTAGCAGAATGCATCTATCCCTGGGGACAAGAAGTGGAGATTCTATAACTGAATACCAGGTATGTCACTACCATTAAAGAAGGCTAGATTTTTGCAAGGTACCCAAGCAATTCAAGGAGACCCTTCCGGAGTGCTTGGCAGTCTGCTGAGCATATTGCTTATTACTGTGCACTATGGTTTACACGGTATGAGAAACCCATTCCATCTTAAGTTTCATCCAGACATCACTTACCTATTCCACTATATCTGAATATTCTGGAATAAAGCATGGAAAGAGCATCTGGGTGTGCTTTATTTCAAAATAACCAAATACAGCAGAATAAATGAGCTATGTCTGGATGCAACCTTCACTCTACCCCAGTTAAGTGCTCACTGCATCAACAAAATTGCCTTCTTGTTAGGACCAGTATTGGGGGAAAGATATCTATATATTTATCCCTCCAACAGAAGGTCAGTAGCTATGCTGTTCTTCAAATCTAGTACAGTTTGATGACATTTTTGTAAATGCATTGAAAGACTGAATGAGCTTCAGGTTTTCAGGCAGGCAACCACCTCTGCCCTATACATCAGGTGCAGGGGGCAGCTAAAGCAGGGAGGCACTGTTAGCACTTTGATGTTGGCAAACAACACTTTGACACACTGTGGAAGAAAGCACCGTTCATGGATATCAAAGCCTTGTAGTACATTGCCAATATATCTTTCCACTGCAGTCCACTGCCACTGTCCTTTTCCACTACTGGCAGAAGAGCAGAGCAGTGCAGTGCATCCGTGGAACTTTGTGGTCCCATGCCTCTTGGCAGAGCAGCACAATTCTGCTTCCTGATCTCCCTGTGCTTTCCAAGTCCCCTAGCTTGCATGAGAGCCTTTGGGAAATTGTTCTTGTCTCAGGATTATGGGGAGATGAGTACTAAGAAGAATTTGAGGGAATGAGGCAACTAAGGTGAATATTGGTTCTTGTGATCAACTATCTGCATCTTCCATATGGGCAAATGTGGCAGGGTGATCCATTTAGGTTGTGTACCACATTGCATCATTGAAATACCTCCCCCTAGGGTCCTGAGGCCAGGAACTTTAGTTCCTGGCTGCTGGAGCCCTTATGTCAGGATTTGAAGCTTGCATGAGCTTTGGGGCAGGACAGGGCCTGTCCCAGAACAGGCCATCCAAGTGCGGATGACACTGCTCCAGGGCAGGTTGACCACTTCAGCCTAATGCTCCGGCCAAATGGTTCTAGCTGGACCATTCCCCCCAAGTGTAAGGGCAGAAATACCCTTTGTCTCTGTAACTCTTCCTATACTGGTAAATAATGGTGACTGTTAAACCAGAAACAACAGGACAGTAAGGGAATGGTGGAAAACCAGTTAGCACCTTGCCCATGATTGTGTTAAGCCATTGCATTTCCAGCTTCTCGTTATTTTATTCATCCATTTATTTTGCTTAATAATAAATGTTGTGGAGGGCTGAATGCTTAAAAATAAAAGAGAAAATGTTTATAGGCAATTTTTAAAAAATGAATAGGCTAGTAAACTTGTCCGTTTTACAAGTACCCAAAGGTCTAGATTTGTGCATATGACCCTTTAAATGTCAATATTGGTATTTTATTTTTGTAGTAGTGTCCTAAAAGGGGGAGTATCTTTATAGTGAGCATATGAATCTCTTTTAGATATGTGAACAAAGTTAGGTTCTGATTCTGAGGTTCATTTCTGATTGAACTGAACCTTTCTGAGTTTGGTTCTATTTGAAAACGGGTCCAGCAGTTTGTGAACAGGTCAAAAGTATAATTTTTTAAACTCATTGGAAATACATTGGGGAAAAAAACTGGTCAAAGGGAAAGTTGCAGTTAAACTCAGTTTGAATTGTTCTATTCAAACAAGAAACCCAGGTTCAGTTCAAATCAAACCAGCCCCTTCTGAACAGGGACCGTTTTGGTTCAGATCAAACTTCGTTGAAACCAAGTGGTTTGAACCAAACTTGCACATCTCTAGACCCTTTTACTAAAATGTTTCTCTATGTTCTGGCAGGGGTGCTCTAGCAGGGGTGCTCTAGCAGGGAGCTTTCAGTTTTAGCCCTGAGCTAAAATTCTGTGGTGCTGGCACAGAATGATGGGTGTTGTGGTTCAGGAACATGAGCACCTCTGCTTCACTGCTGTCACACAGCTACGTTGGCTTTAAATAAAATGGATAAAATACTGGTGGAAGAAATGCTGAGAAAAGCAGAACAGGCAAGCTCTATAACTTGATTCATCTGCCTGCAGTAATAATCAGTGACACCATCAAGATAGGAATTTAAAACAGATTCTGCAGCTACACCTAACAGAGTAAGAAACATGCCACCCCATTGATGCCTAAATACAGGGCCTGTTTGCACTTCCTGGCCTGGTCTGGCATAACAATACTAACCAGGGGCCTGTTCACACCTGGTTTTATTCTGGAATATATCCCAGAATATGAGTCTGCTGTCCACATGCTAGTGCAGGCTAAAAGCAGGTCCCAGGTGAGGCCTACCAAAGTCTGCATTAGCATGTGGACAATAGACCCCTATCCTGAGATATATTCCAGAATACTGCCAAGCGCATACAAGTCCCACGCCAGTGAGGATTCAGCACAGTGGTGGCCACTTGCACTACAAGCTCTAAGCTAGCCCCTTGCCTGGTCAGCAGTGTTTGAAGTATGAATGGCCAGGGCAGGCTGGATTGGCATGGTAACATCTGTATGCACCACATCTGGCATGGTAACACTGAGTATGCACCACATCTAGTATGCACTTAAGCAAGTTCTGGGCAGGCATGGGACATTTGTAGTCTGTACACATCTCCTGAAACTGCAGATACACGTGCCCAGATGTTGCCTAATTGCATATAACAGGTCAGAGTATGAATTCACCTCATATATCAGATATTAGCCAAAGCTGGCTAAAAATAGCCTATCACAGACTGTGATCATGGCATGCTGACTCTCAGGATCAGAACATATAAGAAGATAAGAACATAAGAGAAGCCCTGCTGGATCAGGTCACAGCACATCTCTTCTAGCATCCTCTCTCACCCAGTAGCCTATCAATTGCTTCTAGGCATCTCAAGCAAAACCTTCACTTGCTTTCAATTCCCTGCAACTGCCAGACCACAGTAATCAGAAACACATCCATTTGGACTCTCTTGGCTTTGCTCACAAGGAGGCTATCTTGTGAATGTAATTCAATCCAGATCAAGGGATGATTTAAATGGACTCTTGTTGCAACTAGAACTCATGCAAGAATCAGTCAGAATAGCTTTATAAATGCAGCTGACTTGGTGAAAGCTCAATTCTATTGTTTGTGATGTTACAGTACAAAGAAAGCAGGGTAAGATTATAATCATGCACGTGCACTTATTGGGGAATGTGCCGCACTAAAGCTTACTTCTGAGTAAGCATGTAAAAGACTCTACATATTTATTCAGCTGAGCTCAACAGGATTAATTTCTTAATAGGCAGACTGAATCTCAAGGTGCAAATTTGGGTTAACTTTATTAATACAAAGTATATTAAAATTTAATTTTGTGTCCTTTTGAAAAGTATGATTGTAACGAAAGCAATAAAGCTCTAATTAGGGTTTTTAAAAGAAGGGAATGGATATAAAACACTACTACATGCCCTTCTAGTAATAAAAAATATGCATGCTAGAGGAGAAGCAGTATATCAAATAACACTGATGTAAACATAACAGAAAGAAAATTGGCATTTGATAATATAGATGCTAGGAGGGAAAAGGAATCACTAAAAAAGTCCCAGGGATATAGGGTGTTTTTCCACTGTCACTAAAAGTACCCATTAAGTACCCATTAATGGGTATGAAATGGCATTTTTGTACCCATTAATGGGTACTTAATGGGTACTCCTAGTGACAGTGGAAAAACACCCATAGTTATATGAGGATTAAACTAGTTAGAGCTATAGGATTCAAATAATACAATTTTTGTGAGATTAGAAAAACTGGTGATTTCCCCCCCCCTTTTTTTTTCTTTTTTGGGCAAATGCAATCTGTAAAATACCTTTTTAAATCCAATATAGTCCAACATCACTGATGAAAGATGGAAAGAAAGCAGTAGGATTTTGTACTTTTAAAAATTCTGAGTAAATGGGTAGCTCATGTTGCCAAAGGTGAAAACAGCATAAATTTGGTAAGCTAAAGTACTTGACAACTGAGAATCCACAGATGGTAGTCTTTCAATAATAACAACAATAGCAATAATATACTCTCTGCTTCCATATATTTTGTGCATCATGCTTTACACCCTGTCCTTTTTACAGAATTTTCTACTGTATCATTTACACTAACACATCCTGATGGGTATATCTGTGGCAACCCCACCACAGTTCTGCTGTATCTCCTGAAAACAGGTGATAGCCTATCACAGGAAAATCCAGCGCTGGTGGCAGATATTCCTGCAATATTCACCTTTATGGGGGGAGTCACCATCCTTTCTGTCCTCTGTGCATGTGCAAAGGCTAAAACCGATGGTTGTGAATGCACAGTGATGGTGACGTGCATGACCAGGTATTCCACGCCAGCCTAATAACCACAACTGTGTGTCACCAAAGCACATGAAGATAGTGCCAACTTTTACCACTGTTTAGCTAGCAAGCAATAACACCAGAGGGACAATACTGCATTAGCGATATATTTGGCCAGGGTCTGGAGTCCACCACAATCTTTAATGTAATAGTTAATCTTTGACCTCTGTCTCTATAAAAAGTTATAGACATATCTGTTGCACTATTTCTTACCCCAAAAAAGACAGAACAAAATTATCCTGTTATATAATGAACTTGACTCCAAGCTCCCAAATATCAGACTAAGTCTTTTTTAAAAAGAAGCTTGAACCTACAGTGCTCTATTAATACTGTTATCATTAAAAATATTTTATGTTGGGTTGTTTGTCATCTAAAAACTCTTTCGGAAACCAAATAATTTTTAGGTTTAGCTATTATGAAACATGAATTGTTAGTCTATAAGCAACAAGACAGTGCTTTGAAACTTTTGTGATTTCCTATCTTGGGTCTATCTTGGCTTGCTTTATAGTATATTTCATCTACTGCGATTCACTGCTGAAGTCTTCTGCAACTAGTAGTCACATGCACTGAATGATCAAAAAGAAGAAAGATGACACTCAAAAGCATTCATTCTTAAATCACAATGACTTCCTAAAAGTTACTTCAATTTGTACTTGTCCAAATGTTTGCTGCCAACCCTCAACTACATGCACGTTTCCACCCCAGGAACTGAGAAGGTCTACTGGTTATGTTTTATGCATATTGCTAATTCCAGTGGAAATTAAGTCCATATTGATTATTTTAGCCTGTTATTTTCCTAAATTACTACTCCTGCTCTGGCAAAAGTAGGAATTTTACCATTGATGTATGTGCTATTTCTTACAGTATACCAGATCATGCTATTATGAATTGGACAGAAACTAAACTTTGCAGTGACAGTTTTTGCCCTTCCAAAGTTTCTTCTCCTGTACTTAGTTCACAAACTTTAGCTGTGTTCACACCTAAATTTTAATCCAGCTTCAGTCCAGTTCACATTCAGAATGAGAGAATGCATCAGCAAAGTGACAAGCTGATTTCCTTCAGCATGATCTAACTCAGAAGATCCACCTTTGAGTTAGGTAATAAAAAAAGAGAATGACTGTTCACTTTGCTGATGTGTTCTTCCATTCTGAAGGTGGACTGAAGCTGAATTAAAATTTAGGTGTGAACCCAGCCAGTAGACACACATATACAAAGAGGCAGAGAAAGAAAGAGCCAGAAATCTGTGCCATAAGCAAAGCACAAAACTGCTATAGGCATGGAACTTTCAGCTAGAAGCCCAAGGACAATAATTCAGAGGCAGCTGGGGGGGGGGGGGGAGAGACCCAATTTGTCCAAGTAACTCTCTGAAAAATGCAAATAATCCATCTGCCGTTGTACCAGGAACGCTGAGGGGTGAAAAGTAATAATACAAACCAGATTTGCATCTATTATTCTTGCTGCCTGAACCTTCCTTGCATTTCAGTCTGACTGCAGCTGTCTGCTTCACTGACTGTTGGGTACCGCTGCTTAATGGGTCGAAGTGACATTTAGAATCAACAAGGGAGTAAGTGGCAATAAAATGAGAAATTCCCTGTTAACATTTGGCCAAACTGCGAAGAGCTTAACTGCTTGTAAAGAAAAGGAAGAATTCAAGAGGAGTCAGAACTGCCCTAGCAATATCTTGATCAAACCTGACTGCACTGCAACTTACTAAACCCTGATGATAATGATAAGGCAGGTAGATGTGCATGTCTCTCTGTGTGTGTGCAGTATGCACAAATGCAATTAGGAGCTCACATCAGGAGCTGGTAACTCAGTTGCACTGTCCAGTCTGTCTGAAGTCTCCCGCTCTGGATGCGTACAGCTCCCCACCTTATGCAATAGCCCCTCATACCATAGAACTGGCAAGGCCTGCTCTCTTGGAAACATCGCTCTCAGTATGCTCCACAAACAACATCCCTCATAATACATTTTAGGCAAGTTGCAGCAAATCAATAGGGCAAATCATGGCCAGAAGGGCACGCAAACCAGAATATTTGGCACCGGATGGCTTAAAATACAGAAGCAGCCTGTTATATAACTGCGCGTGCAAAGATAAATAATTTTGTCCAGTGGCAGAAAGAGGCACAAATGTGCATACAGAAACTAACCTTCCTCGTACGCCGCATCATAACCAGCACGGCCTGTCTGCTTTACTTGAGGAAAGTACTGTTCCGTGCATTGCAGCAGGGCACTTCATCCTAAAAACCTGTAGGCTGTCCCTAGCATACAGATTTAAAGGGGCATGGGCTGTAAGCGGAGGGAGGAGGCATCTTTTGCCACTGGCATTGCATTTGCAAGAAGCTCACTGCCTTTAAAAAAAAGGCAGGGAAAAAAGGACAGAGATCCAAAAAAAAGTCTACTCGCTCCATCCATGCTGCTAGTGGTGAAGGCTACATCTTCTTGTCCTCCGAAGAGCAAGGACGATGGATGGATGGATGGATGGATGGATGGCAGCACCCGATTCGTCAAGCCTAGCCAGGGAAGCATTTAGAGGAGAAAAGGGAGGGGGGAGTTAAAAAGGGGGTGGAAATCAAGCATACAGATTTTTAAAAAGAAGAAGAGCTGCTCACCATGTAACGTACACCCTTAAAGTGAAGGATCGGGTTAGCGGTACCCAGCCTAACTGAGGAAGGAGTTAAAGAGGAATTTCGCAGGGAGCCTGCATTCGCTGCTGGGTGATGCCTTGGATGCTCTCCGTCCTCTTGGGAAACATGAGCTCGTTGCGAGCATCCGAGAGCCGCTCCTCAGCCATTGCAGTGCCACTGCAGCGAGCAGCCGGGAGGGCAGGGAGGCAGGCAGGGAGGCAGGCACGTCATCAGAGGAGCTCCCTTCGCTCGACACCGAGGAGGAGGAGGAGGAGGAGGAGAAGGAGGAGGAGGCCCTCCCTTCTCTCCCCCCCCCACCCCGAGAAACCAAAGCACGCGAGACGAGTCCTCAGAGGCCCCTCACAAGTACGCGCCAGAGAGGAACAGGAACGCAGTTTGTGCCCTCCCTCCCTTTTTTTGTTTTTGTGTGTGTCAAACTTCTCAGGCATCTTAAGCAAGGCTTGCGGATGGATTCTTAATCTCACTCTCTCCGTTGCTAAGGTTACAGAGAAGTTTCGCCCCTCCCCACCGCCCCTCCTTGTTGCCGTGTTGTTGTAGTAGACACTAGACGGTGTAGGGCTGGAGCAATGGCAGCCTTTCAGGGAGGAACAATTCCTTTTGCTTTTTCTGATAGCTCACCTGAGACGTTTCAAATCGATTCTGCCCCAGCCTTCCTCAAGCCTGTCTATCCCAGGGCAAAGAATAACAGGTCAACCTTCTTTTTCCTCTTCTGTTAGTTGCAACTATTTCTTATGCAATCATGTAGTAGTAGAAGTTCTGCTGATATCAAGGGCCCTTTCTGCACTTGGCCTTATTCTGGAATATATCTCAGGATAGCGGTCTGCTGGCCACAAGCTAATGCAGACCATGGCAGGTCTGACCTGAGGCCTTCCATAGTCTGCAGTAGCATGCAGATAGCAGGTCCTTATTCTGAGATATGTTCCAGAATAAGGCCCAAGAACTCACAAGAGGTTCTACAGATCTCCTTAAGCTATTCATTCATGACACACACAAACACACACAATTATTAAAGCTCTGAGCATCGACCGTGTTTGCAATTGCCCCCAATGGCTCAGCATTTACTAATGGGTATATCACTGAGTCTGTTTCTTTGTATGCCATCTTTCTCTTTCGAAGTATTTGTCAGCAAATGACAACTAGAATACATATATTACGAAACTAACGAAGGATAGGATGCATGAGGACCAGCGACTGCACCTGCCATACAAGATGTCTGGCAAGTGTTGGCCCCAGGTTGTGAGCCAAATTAATGGTACACCTTTTAGTTTGCACTTTTGGCCCGAGGAAATCTTATATAGCACAAACGCAAGAAGGGTAGAAACATGAGGCCTTTCTGCACTTGGCCTTATTCTGAAACGCATCTCAGAATAGGGGGCTGCTCTTGCAGACTATGACAGACCCCAGATGAGGCCCGCCATAGTCCGCATTAGCGTGTGGACAACAGACCCGCATCCTGAGATATATTCTGGAATAAGGCCAAGTGCAGAAAGGGTCAAGGCTGGAGATGAAGGGTGAGATCAAACAGGAAGTTTTTCATACACCCCTGTTATAAACACACACCTTCTGAAGACAAAAAAGTAACTTATTCAGACTCCTACCTCTTTCCTTTGCCTCCAAGCCTGGCAACACTATCTAGCAACAAATGCTCACTACTGATTGGCTGTCAATTTTCTGTGGCCCTAATTAGTTGCTGGTCAGCAGCTTTTGTTCTCATAATGCGATTGGCTAGATTTCCCTCCTCTGTCCCCTTCTAATGCTCCTTGAAAATTGAGTGGCCTTTGATCTTAAGATTTCCGATCTGAAGAAGAGATGACTTCCGAGACTTTGAGGCAAAGTAAGGCGCATGCAGGGGTAAAATGTTTCCCCCTCCACCTCAAATTTGCCCAGAAGTTGTCCCTTGCAAAGAATGTTGGGAAATCCAGTTCAGGAATCTCTGAAAAACCATAATCTCTGAAAAACCATAATGGTACATAAGATGACTAGAGCAGCATCATGTTTTTTACGTATTAGCTTAGACATTTCTTTTTGCTGAATCTGTTGTTCTAAACTCCAGGATATCATTGTAATATGATTTAGCTGGCCTTCAACAAACCCACAAACTCAGAATGGAAGAATAAATGTTGTGGAATTATGATCAGAGACTATTAATCAAGTTCAAAAGTAATGCCACTAATAATTTTGAAGACTGCTCAATTATTTTAAAACTCCAATTTCTCCAGTTTGGTTACTCCTTTGTTAACAATCTGCTGTATGCATCCCCAAGGTCATATATTGTCACATCTATATGGAATGAAGGACAGGAATAGTCTACCATGCAAAAATGGCATCATGACTTGCCTGCCCCAAAGGGAGACCACTTTGAAGCAGTCTTTAAATAGTTCCTCATTGGTGGATTGGCCCACTTGCTCATGTGCAGGTGGCAGCAAGTGGTAGATCCAGTCCACTATGCCAAAATAGTCATCACTATTTCACTGGGTTCCTGGATGCAGTCCTGGAAATTCACTGCTCTTGGGTGTCCAGCCAAAACAGTCACAGCTAGCAACATTGGAGGCAACTTCCCTGGCCTTGTTTCCACCCTCATTCAGGTAGATCTGTTTAAACCGAAGATGCAAACTAAGGGTGTGATCAAACAGGGGTTTGGGGAGGGGGCATTCACTTTTGGAATCGTCAGATGTGTGGACTCAGGAAAATAAAAATCAAAACTGGAACAAAAAGCAAATGGTTTACCTTTATATCACTCTTTATATTTCTTTTGGCAGAGTTTGCATTCTCTCATTTTCTTCACTAAGGTAAGCCTTCTTTTTCTTGGAGGATGCTTTCTTACACTGGCTTCCTTAAACCTTACTGATCAACCATTTCAGCCTTTTCTTGGCCTTGATATTTCTGGTCTTAATTTAGGGCTACTGTATAGGATAAGGATAAAGTATATGAAACTCTGCGGGGTCTTGTTCGGGCAAATTGGAGTTCCTTCTGGAAATAAGGCTGAGAGGTTGTTCTCAGGCTCCCACCCCACCCCTACAAATAAGCATGCCTTTGCCTCTGTCAGTAAACAGACCATGGTGCACCCTGAAAAACCATAGAGACCGAATGGCTAATGATGACCAAAGAGTACTTGTCAAACATAACATGAGGTTATTTTGTGCATGGCTAGGTAGTGTAATTTGGTTTTAAAGCTGATATTTAGCTTGCAAACAGAAAAGCCCTTTGTGGCAGATGTATTGCTTTTTGACTTGTGAGCTTCAAACATTTTTATCTTTAATGGAAGGAGAGATGCACTCACCCACACCTTTTGCAAGCGCAGAGTCTGCAGTGGGTCTAAGGTCAGTGTTGTTGAACGTTGTTGTATTTCTGTTTCATTCTCCTCATCACCTCAAAAACCTACCACCATTTGTGGAGCACTCATCTTGGTGCCTAAGACAGCAAACTAACCATGCTTAATTAATATAGCTGATTTGCATGATTTCTCAGCAAGGTCTGAAGTTGCAACCAGATGTAACTTACTTAATCTGCTATATATGAATATTCTGGAATATCCAAATACAGTGCAATAACTTGAAGTGCAGATAGCCAGGTTCGGGCAGGTCAGATTGCTATGGCAATGGCCATGACAACATCTAGCACACATCCAGATGTTGCCATGATTGGGACATGATGCGTGACTGTGCAGCTGTAGCCATGCACCATGCCTACCCACAGCATAATATGCAGAAGAGAGTGAGAATGCTGCTGCTCACCAGAAGTCAAATAGCTCCTCCCAATGAGAGTGTGGACAATGTTTTGGTTGTCCACAGCTAGACAAGACCAGGGATGACTTAGTGGGTTCCGGGCCGGTGGCAGCAGCATGCAGTCTAGCCTCACCAGGGAGTTCTTGCTGCTAAGTGCAAACCGGCTCATGGTCACGTTAATACCACATAGTTTGTGGGAACTTATGTTGACTGTTTTTCACTAGTTCTCTTCTTTAATTATATAACTATTTTGGTTCAACAAAACAAGGTTAACACAGACGAGCAAAGACAATACTGAATGCGTTGATCCTCTTACAGATGCATTTGGTAGCAGAGCTTCTGGCAAGCAGATCAATAAACCTTTAAATTATTTATATCTGTACAATTCACTTTTACCAATGACATTACGGTGAACATCACTGCATTGTTTCTATGAAGGCAACTGCTACATGGATGTGTTTTTAATGACATAATACCCAGTATCCAATAATGCAAGCAAGTATTGCTGGGGCCATGAAACCAGTTTCTTTTAATAAAATACAACCAAAGACAGATGGCAGGGTGGGTGTGGTGGGTGGTAAATGCTACTTTGAAGGAAGAAGATATCCCAGTTGCCCATAAGAAAACACTGGGCCTTTCTGCAATGGTCCTTATTCCTGATTATATTCTGGAATAGGAGGCTTACCACTTGCATGCTGGTGTAGACTATAGTAGGCCCCACTTAGGGTCTGCTGTAATCTGTGCTAGCATGCAGAAGCAGCCCCCTGTTCCAGAATATAATCTGGATAAAGTTCAGTGCAGAAAGAGCTACTGATTCATCCCAAGCTCAGTAACTGTTCCTGATAGCTTGCAGTGTTAGGCCCTTTCTGCACTTGGCTTTATTCAGAAATATATCTTGGGATAGAGGTCAGTTGTCCACATGCTATTGTAGGCTATGGCAGACCTTGCTTGGGGCTTACTATAGTCTGCACTTGCGTGCGGACAGCAAGCAACGATATATTCCATTTCCAGAATAAGCCCAAGTGCGAAAGGTCCTTAGATACTATTGAACTGTTGCCAGGATTGACTTGAGACTATGGCACTAAAACTGCTTTGATTGTCCTAACTGGTTAACTCTATTAGAGGAGCTGTTAATCTGTCAGAGGAGTAGTTAGGAGATTTTCATAATATCATCATAGCCTTAGGACAGTGTATAAAACAAAACCATAAAAAACACAGCAAAACAAAAACAACAATTAAAATAACCGTAGCATTCTTCCATATTTCCTTTTCCATTTGTATACCGCCTTTCCAAAAAATGTTCAAGGCAGTTTAGAGCAACAGAAAGAACATTCAATGTGAAAATTATACTGACCACCTTATAGAGTTGCACACAATACCAAATAATATACTATAAATTTACCCAAAACCTTGAGGGAGGGGAGGGCAGTAAATGCCAGTTTTTAAAAATTCAATCCAGACACATTCCATTCCAGATTATTCAGATAATGTGGATTAAGTAAATGCTGTCTGCATGAAGTTTCAGTTCTCCTCTTCCTTGGTCAGAGTTTCCATATAAGGCAATGAGTAAAAGAAAATGTCCAGCAAACATCAACAAATCCCCTCATTTACTAAAAGCACATTTACTGGAAAGATACATTTTCACCAGACATCTAAAAAAATAAAAAATAAATTCTTGGTGAATCTCACTTGATAAACTGTTCCATAAGACAGGGGCCACTACAAAGAACACCCTGTTCTTAGCGTAAGAAATAATGTTTTTCCTTTTCCATATTAATCAATATAGAATAAGATGAAGAATGAGAGAGATCAGGCAACAATGTAACTAAAAAAGAGATCTGCACACAGGTAACAGATCAGAACAAAACACATGTAACAAGATCAGAACAAAAGGTAACAAAAAAGAGATCAGATGAAAGATCAGACCCATGCCTTTTGCCTCCATTTAACTCTGAACTGCTTTGCCGATCCATTGCAGTTGGCTCTTTTGTAAAAGGACTCCATGGGTGTTTTTCCACTGTTACTAAAAGTGCTCATTAAGTACCCATAAATGGGTACGTAATAGCATTTTTGTACCCATTAATGGGTACTTAATGGGTACTTCTAGTGACAGTGGAAAAACACCCCATAATCACAGGTTTATTCAGAGGGTGGGGTTTGAATTGCCTGCCCTGATGAAGGCAGGGTACGACAGTGCCCAGTTGCTGACTACATGGGGAGGGGGTTGTGCTTGTAGGGAGGAGAGGGGAGAGGGATTTCTTCCCTACGAGACTGCATTATAAGGTAACTGCAGGAATGCGAAAAAACGGACCTCACTGCTGATTTTAAAAAACCTTGATTTAAAACCAAATTAAAATGCCCAGTGGGAACACAGCCTGAGAGTTTTGCTGTGTCCGCCAAGTGCAACAAAAACCAAAGGGAAGTGTGGTAGGTGCCTGGCTGACATCCAGGTATTTGCAAGAGGAACATTAACGAAAGGAGCCAGCAGGCAGCAGTATGGGCCCATGATTGCCTCCCATGTCTGGCTTGGTCAGTGCACTGAGAGACAATTACAGGATATTTAGGTCCCAGAGTTTCCTCTTGCCATATGGACACACCTGTATTCCATCTTTACAGGCAAAATTTTATGGAATTGAAATCCACATCATATTGGATGCTATTTTGTTTGTTTGTTATTTGCATGAAGTTACCATAGTTTCTCTAAATGGCTGTTGGGTAGGTAATGAAGCATGTGCCTGGAAATGCCACTTATAACTGCATACAGCTATGCTCACTGATTTTTGTGTCCTTTGAGCTAGATGCCAGTTTTGTTGCTGGACAGCAGAGGGCAGCGGAGAGCTGCCATGGAAAAATACTAGTCTACATAACTAGTAATGTGAGAGAAGAATTAGCAATGGTTAAATTCCAGAGTGTGGAGGGAGAGCGAGAGCAGTGTTGTTTCCATGTGCACATAATCATGAGGGGTGTACTCACATGCCCAGAATACAGGTTAAGCACGTCTTATAAAAGAGTCTCAATAACTACTATTTTAGTCAAAGTCTAGGGCGGTGATGGCCAACCTATGACACGCGTGTCACAGGTGACACGCCAAGCCCTTTTAGGTGACACACCTGGTCACCCTGGCACCTGGGCATGTAGTGCTTGCTTGTTTTTGAAGTGTACAAAATACCAACTTTCAATTGAAGATTTAGCAAATGTAAAGAATTATTCATTTTTGCTTTTAATAAAATATATATATCAAAAATATAACTTTCTTACTAGAGCTACAAATATCACAAAATTATGGATATTTCTGGAAGTGACACAGCACCCGAGTTAAGCTAGGTTTTCTAGTGAATTTTGACACACCAAGCTCAAAAGGTTAGCCATCACTGGTCTAGGGCCTGCTGGAGGGCAGGTCCCTATTTCAGGATATAATAAAGAACAAGGCCCAGTGCAGAAAGGGCCGTAGATTCTGAACATTCATCTTAACAGGCCAATTAGAAACGCTGCTCGTACCCAGAGAGAATGCTGTTGTTGATAAGCATTTGACATGTGCACTAAATGGAATCTTGTTCATGCCACATGCTTTGAGTGCATGGAAACCGGGGGGCAATTTTGCACTTCTCTTCCTTTCTGAACGGGAAAGGAGCAAGATGAGCCAACGTTGACTAGCACTTGCAGTACTAGTCAATGTTTGCTGTCCCCCCACCCCACCCCACCCCACCCCACCCCACCCGGTGAGAGGCCAGTCTTAAGGGCACCACCATTTTGGCTGTGGTGCCCTGCGTAACTGCATGTACATCAGTGCCATCACTGTGACAATGCTGATGCTCTACCCAGTAGCAGTTGTGTCAGGAGCGTAGCAGGGCAGCCAACATGCTTGTGCGGTAGCCCTGTTGACCTCAGCCAGCTGAGGTGTAAATGCCCCCTGGCTGGACGCAACAGGTAAGTGATTGGGGAATTTTGGGGAGGATGCGGAGTACAATTGCAGATACACTTCCCCAGTAGATCCCTAATCATGCACAACCAACCCAAATGCGAAAAGGTTCCTGGGATTGCAAAACCTGGTGGAAGAAAGGATTGGGAAATAATGCCTCAAGCAGAAACACTCCAATTATTGCAGATCTGATGAGCTCAATTTTCTGGGCACAATTCCTTATATTCACAGAGAAACAAGAGAGAGCGAGAGTGGCAAGACTTGCATCATTAGTGTACCATCACCACCATTCTGGGTGGTAGGAAAGGGAACAAGAAAACCAAGCAAAAACTCCTTAACAACTGAGCTTGTTGTTCAATGACCACAGAATGCTGGAGGGGAAGAGAATGGAGGAACCAGAAGTAGGGCATAAGCTGACTGGCTAAAACTCAGAACAGGATCATATTCTATGATCTGTCCGTGGTGCAGGGTTGTTATGCCAAGGTACTTCCACTGTTTGTTCTTCATCTATGCCCCTTTCCTGCAGTTGTCTGAGGCACTGTGTTAGCAGTCCATCCATAGGAGCCATTTTACTGATGCCTTCATTGATATTTCTCCTTTTCTTTCTCTTTTCAGCTTGTGTACAGTCTGTGTGAATCTACACATACAATATGTACATGTATGAATATATAACATTATATGCGCAGTCCACAGAAGGACCTTTTACACCATCCTTTACAAAGCACAATATGTTCCAATGGATTTATTGAAGATCAAATTTATTGAAGATTATTGGGATCAAAATGTTTGGGATTCAGTGGAAAATGAGGCCATGGTTGCAGTGGTAGGAATCACGGGTGACATCACAGCCCTGTTCCTAAAGGCAAAGATGCCAGGAGAAACACAGCACTCACATCATAATGGTTGACCACCCCTGGGATATACTTTTTTTTACTGCAGACTCACACAATGCATAACAAAAAGCAATGGGAAGCTGTTACCAGCAGATGTTTTTAACTTGTCATATCCATACACTTTTGAAAACATACCTTTTCTCATGTTGCAGTGCTTTGTAGCAGTGTCTTTTGCAATAATACAAACAAAAATGTTTAGTTAAAGTGGCCAACCCATTCACTTACATTGCCTGAAACTTTTTTTAGGAGGATGTAGTTAGGCTGCCTCTCCAGTTAGCCCCAGGCCAGTTCTACCTCAGAGGGGTACCTCACCTCAGTCAATCTGTCATGCATTCTAAGAATACAATAAAAATAAACACAAAAAAATAGTTCTTTTTTACATTTACATTCCACAGCAATGAGGGGGGCTCACAATGTGAAATGGGCCAGGCTTCATTCATCATGCTGGTCTTAAAAGAGTTCCATTGGCTACAGAGTCCAATCCAATTTTTGACTTATAAAGCCCTAAGTGACTTGGGCCTCAAGTATCGAAAGGAATGCCTTCTTCCATATCAACCTGCCTGTACTTTAAGATCCAGAGGGGAGGCCCTCCTGGTTATCCCACCACCCTCAGTAGTAAAAAGGGTAGGCACTTGGGATAGGGCCTTCTCAGTGATGGCCCCTAGGCTATGGAATAGTCTTCCCTTGAGGTGCATCACGTTCCTTCACATTATTTATTTATTATTTATTTATTTGTATTTCTATCCCGCCCTATACCCGAAGGTCTCAGGGCGGGTTACAATATTATATTAATCTTAGACAGGTCCCTGCCCTCAGGCTTACAATCTAAAGAGACAAGATACAAAAGGAAAATGGTGTGGGAGGGAACAGGGGTGCTCTGGCGGCAGCAGAGTCCTTGCAAAGGTAAAAACTTTTATTTTATTTTCCTCCTCCATTCCCCACAGGCAAGATTATACATTTAAGAAGGCAGTGAAAATGCACCTGTTTGCCCTGGCCTTTGGTTAAATGGGAATGTACCTCTCTACAGACACTGTTATTGTTTTGCATACTCTGAATGCATCATCTGTTATGTTAATCTCTGAGTGAAGATTGGAGGTGCTACTTGGTTGGGAAACATGCATGCAAGCAGAGGACTTGAACCATGGACTCTGTAGTACTCAAGAAACGAGCCCTCTAGAAGAGACTTCAATAGTCCCCAGCAGTAGCAATGCATTCAATGAAACTGGCAGAGTTGGGAAGCAGAGATGAGGCTTGAAATCACGTTTTGATCTTCTACAGAACTTCTTCCCACTTTCACTCCCTCAGTCCTGCCAGCTCTGCCACATGAGTAGCCACTGCATTAAGGGAAGTGGATTTCATTTCAAACTGTGTTTCTCACTCTCACCCCTACATTAGAAACATAAAAAAGCAACCTGGCATAATGTCAACCCTTAGGTTCATCCTGCCTATTCTAAGAATAATGGTGCATATCAGTCAATTGTTTTCTCAGCGCTTTTCACTGCCATCTATTTGCACACCTTATTGATTATTTCTAAGTAGTATTCAGAATGCCTGTTGACATACAAAGAGCTTTAAGCTATTTGACTTCTGGCAGGAAGTTTTGTCTACTATACATAGCTGAAAAGATTGGCCAATTTCCCTCCTGGTTGCTTCCATAGCTACTAGTTACAAAGCCATTGTGAAAATGTTCAAGGATACAGATTACAATCTGACTCACTCATCTGTGCCAATGACCAACTGAAAGCTGTAAACATTGCAGCTAACTGTGCTTATATACAGGGGAACCAATACTGAAGTTCTGGGAAAGAATCTCTTTTGGAAAAAGATACCCATTGACTATAAAAAAATCTTAGCAATTTTTTAGAAAAGAGTAAATTTCGCCATAGGGCACATGCACCTATATTTCTATGTTTCCTATTATTAAGATGAAGTTGCATTCTGTTACATTAGACATAGGGGAACCTATGGCTTAATGGATGAGCATTAGTTTTGCACATTGTTTTGTTGGGCATTCTCTGATGCTCCCCAGACCTTAGAATAACGGATTCAGCTAGTTGCTCAGCTGGAGGGACACTGGACTAACTTATAAATCCTTATCAACAAGACCCTGAAATCTGCTCCCTGTATTCTATCTACTATAGCAATTGCAGCATCTCCCAATTCAGTGCCCACCTGCACTAGGTTGACTGCAGAAGAAAGGAACAACCTTTGCTCCCAGGATCCGAACTACATGGACTGGTAGGTAAGTTAGGGATGGTGCTGGCACCAGTGGTACAAATGCCAGCCAACATCTCTGAACTTATCTCATTGAACATAAGTGCAAAAAGGCCCATAGTGACCAAAAGCAACTTAACAAAAATGAAACTAAGGATGGACTAGAGACAGACATTCTATAGTTTTTCAGATAGAGATTCTACCTCCATGTAACCTTTCTTGGGGCAGACTGGCATCTTGGGAAGAGGGAGTCACAGCTTAAGCAAAGCAACCTTGCCATTTTGCCCCTCTGGAGCTGATGGATCCTGTTTGCAGAAGCAAAGCTTCCTGGCTGGCCATGTGCCACAGACAGAGAGAAGACCTAAAGGTTGAGCTGTGCAATTAGCAAACAGTTGACCTTGTGCCGATCAGGTTATCAGGGCATCCGAGTATTCCAGTGCAGCAAGCATTACAGATGGTGTATTAGTCTAGCATTTGTTCAAAGGTGCCTTTGCCGATTGGGCTGTGGCCACACCTAAGGTTTAATCCAGCTTCAGTCCACCTTCAGAGCGAGAGAACCCATCGGCAAAGTGACCAGTAATTTTCTTTCCACATTATGTATCCCAAAGGTGAATTTTCTGAGTTATTTAACCAGCTAATCACTTTGCCGATGTATTCTATCACTCTGAAAGAGGACTGAAGCTGCATTAAACCTTAAGTGTAACCACAGCCTTGGTTTCCTCCATGATGCTTTCGGTTACAAGTCCTGTTAGCCCCAGGAAAAACAGCCACTATGGCAATTGATGATGGGAGCTGAATACAAGTAATCTGGAGGAAAGTTGATGGACCGAGCAGATGCTGTCGTTCTAAATCATTTTCGGAAACCTCAAGTCGTTTTATTTGCAGACTATTCTTAGGACTTTTGCTATAACAAAACCCCTCCTCTGTTCTTCGATTTACTGAACACTTAAATTGATTCACTTGAAAGAAAATGTTCGTCCCAAGTGCCACCTAAAAAAAAAGAAATCACATGTAATGGAAACACTAAACTAATATATATATATATTTAGTTATTATTTGTATTTCTATCCCGCCCTATGCCCGAAGGTCTCATATACATATGCATCTTGTTTTATTTGTATTTCATTTTAATCTGTATCTGCTCTCAATTTGTATCATGTTTTAATTTATTTTTACCTGTTGTAACCCGCCCAGAGACCTTCGGGTATGGGCGGGATAGAAATGTAAATAAATAAATATACCCGAAGGTGTATATATGATAATACACTAAACACGCCAAAGAATGGAAGCACAGTTAGGATAATGAATTACATCGTTTTTGGAAAGAATGAAGGGAGCCCACTCTGTAAACTACGCCTTGCATGCACCAAGGACTGAGAAAACTTCCTTGGGGGTGGTGGCGGAGGATATTTTACTTATTTAAGGAGCCAACAGAACGGCACTTTAAATTATTTTTTTCCCAGCGGGGTGTTTTCCTCAGACCTCCCCCTAACTTCAGCAGTGTCGCAAACAGTCTTAAAAAGGTGAAAGGGCCGTCAGCCCGCGTGACTCCCGGTGCTTGCGTGGACAAATCCATGCACCAGTAAACAAGACAAGCTGCTTGGCGCAAGAGCTGTGGCAACTGCACGCATCAAGCAACGTTGGAACATCATAAGGCCAGAACTGTAAACAAAGATTAACCAAGTCGCATTTATTATAAGATCCTAAACGTGTCCCTCCCACCCACCTTCCCTCATTCACTAATCGAAACAGGGAGAGAGAGAGATGCCTTTGTCGGTGCAACCTCAGCGACCAATGCAACAGAGCTGCGGCTCTCAGGGCACCCAATCAAGGGCGCCTGGCAGGGTTGGCAGGGCGGGCGCTATGGGACATGCAAGTCTCGCTGTGCGCGTGGCGTTGCATAGCGGAGATACTCGCCTTGCGGGCTCGTTATACAAAAGCCAGCCCTCCTTTAATTGCACAGGCTCCTCTCGCAATGATCCGAGTTATTCCTGCAATGCAAAGGGTAAGCTTGATCCGGACGCTACTGACTCATCCCGCGACGTCGTCGGAGGCGCAACGCTCTTTTCCTGCGACTCGACTTTTATTTTTCCCCTTTATTTATGGACAGCCTAAGCGGGCTAAGAAGAAGAGGCGTGGCCAAGACCTGTTCCGGCAGCCAATCTGGACTGCTCCTTCTTCGGAGACGTCATGGTTCAGTAGGATCTTGCAGCACCAGCAGCCGCGACACAGCAGTAGCAACAATAACAACAACACAGAGGGGCGCATTGCCCTGGAGTGGATCAGCTGGGCTCTCGTATCAGAGGCCCGCAGGGGGAAAGAAGAAGCCCCCGTGGGCACTGGCGCTCGGCAGTGCTAAGAGAGATTCGGAAAGGTCTGGAGAATAGAAAGAGTCGTGCCAGAGACCATGTCGTCAGGAGAGGCACCAGGAGTGCAAGAGGAAAATCTGCAGGGTAAGAGATTTCCTTCCTCTACGTTAGATAACTGGTCGCTGCATCTGGGATCTCCTGAGCTGTTGGGCCTCAGTTGCAAGGTGCAGTTCGGGGAGAAGCTGCTTTCTCCTGTGCTGATCGCATTCGGGACTCGCCGGAGTCTTGTTTCCAAAGCGAACCATGTGGTTTATTCCTTGGTATTCGTAATTCTGGCATCTGGGAAAATGGCAGACGAAGTGGAAACTGAGTCGCGGGGGTTCAGATTTCGTGGTTAAGCCTCGCAAGCAGGCATCTTGCTGAGGAACCAAGTGGCTGCCCGGCCAGTTTTAAGATGGCCAGTTTAAAAACGGCCTGTGTAACTCCTACTAGGGCTGGGGGATCTGTGGCGCTTTTTTCATCGCAGTCCTTTGTTCCCAGTTTGTGCTTGTATGACTCATCAGACCTATACTGAGGACTTTGTGCAACATTTATGGCTGTTAATAACTGGAACCTGGAAATCATTGACAGATGGCTTGTGTGAGAAGCTGAGGTCGTGGCGTTTCTGACCGAAGCTTTCCAAAGCCTGAAGATGAATTGCAGCAAACACAGAGTTTCCCACTGACATCTGCTGCAATTGCACCTCTGGGTAATCAGATAGGTAATACCGTAACTTGATGCCTTGTGTTGTGGTTTAGCCGTTGAACTCCTTCATCTTGTCAAACATATGATCTCATTTCATGATTAGGTAATGTGAAATGGACTTAAGCTACTTGTTTAGGAACTGATTGGTATATGACTCCTGTAAATGACTCAATGCTGAAGGCAAGTCAAAACTTTCATTCCGTGCTGGGTTATCTTTTAGATGTTTTTAGACTGCCATTCAGAATCATCATAATTGTTTATTCTTATGGAAATGTTTAAAGGTAGTGAAATTACTCATTGCCCCTGGAGACAACCCTAATCTAAACAAGATCCCACAATTGCCCTTTTTGGACTCCTGCCAGACATGAGAAGCAACCTGGTGCTTACCTTGACACCTGGTCATTGGGGTTACTAGAAGTCAGCCAAAAGCCTGCCCACTTCCTTTTGTTTTCTTTTTGACTGTATTCAAATCTATTTGTTTGAATTTTTTATTTGAATTTGCACGTACGAAAGTCGACAACATTCGTATGTGCCCGTACGCATTGTTACACATCTGTACGCATCCCGTATTCATCCTGTATGCATCCCATTTTCATCCCGTACAGATCCGTACAGATGAGTACGGATGCGGGAAAGATGCGTATGTGCAGGTATGCATTGTGTACATACCTGTACACATATGAATGTCGGAATAATTTGAATAAATAGATCTGAAAATTTGAAATTCATTTGAATGTTTAAATTCAAATTTATAGACATTCTATCTGAATGTCCAGATGCAAAAGAATTAGATCAAATTTTGAATGTTTAGGATATTAGTGCACATCCCTAGTCTAGTGTGTGGACAATCCCTCCTTGAAGATTTATGAGGTGCCTCAGAGGCTGGGGTCACACTTAAGGCTTAATCCAGTTTCGGTCCACTTTCAGAGTGATAGAATACATCAACAAAGTGACAAGCTGTTCTCTTGCTCTGAAGGTGGACTGAAGCTGGATTAAACCTTAGCTGTGACCACAGATGTATTGTTTCGTTTTTGCTGTGTCTGATCACAACCTCAGTGAGAAGAAAGCTGTCTTTTTTTGATTTTTGCCTGTTAGATAGTTCTCAAAAACATGGGCTGGTAATTTGTCTTTTTTTTATGTCATGTGAATGACTGCTGTTTTGTAAGGGGCTATTTCACAACTCTTAAGCTGTTGTTTGCTTTAAAGTGACCCAGGGAGACTTGTTTGTTCAAGAGATATTAAGCACTAGCTTGTAAAATGTACAATTGGTGTACTATTTATAGCTTCAGTGAGCAACCAGGATGCCGGAGGTAGATTAACACATTATAGTACTTGATGCTTCTAGTCTTTGCTCTCTATTTCAGCTTGCTTGCCTTCCTCTGACTGCTAAGCATTCTGGGAATTATGATACCCCTGAATTGGACCTCATTGGAGGAAAAAGAAGGCCTAGACTTGTAAATATGAACGGCATAAAAACTTGCATCCGTGTGGCTGTTTTTGAGCTTACACGTGGCCTGCATTGTCAGACCTATAGAGTAGCACATTGGTGGCAGAAGTTTAACAGACAAGTTAGTTGTGTTACAGGTTTTGAGTCTGCCATCTCCCAGATCATTTCAAAATCCAGCATCTATTGTAGACATTGGAAAAACACAGATAATGTTCAGATACATTATTTTTTACACAGTCACACCACAGCCATTTAGCATTCTGGTTCTTTTCAGAGGAAAGATGGTGAAGCCCTTTTAGTGCCATTGACATAATATGCATAAAATGGTAACTTCTAGATAGGAGACTGCAGGCATTGTATGAGGGATGACTGTACTGCCGTTTGAATAGAGTTCAGTATCCATTGTCACAGTTTATTATGCTGTCGCTGGTATCCCCAAATAACTGGGTCATGTAAATAGTTAAATTATCTGAAACAAGCCTAGACTAGGACGACAGGGAAGAGGGTTATTGTTACCTGCTGCTGTGGATTGTGGGGTCTCCATACTAGAGTGCTCTGTCAGGACCAGCAGATGGTCCTGATGTGAAAATGCTCCAGGAGAGTGCACCAAAAGGAACCTGCTTTAAAGTGGTTTCTGAAGAGTTCCCAGCAGTGAACTGGGACAAGCAGCCTGCATTGGTCAAGGCCATTTCATTGAACTCCCAGAAAAGGCCCTTGAAATGGCCTGTTTGTGGCATGCTGCAACAAACCTCTGGTCTGCAGGTTCAAAGTGCAGGAAACTTCTGTTCTTGGCCTTTGGAGTTAGACTGGGATTGGCAGGCAGATACTGGCAAGGTTCCTGCCACTTCCTTCTGCCAGAGCACTGGAAGAAGGTAAAAGGAGCTGTGCTGGATCAGGCCACAGCCCATCTACTGTATTTTCTGGCATATAAGACTACTT
The DNA here is from genome assembly GCA_023333525.1 of Aspidoscelis tigris stejnegeri. NCBI lineage: Eukaryota > Metazoa > Chordata > Lepidosauria > Squamata > Teiidae > Aspidoscelis > Aspidoscelis tigris. Next base: position 78,254,622 of record JALMGA010000002.1, on the reverse strand, counting down.
TTTAACCCAGGAAAATCTTCTCAAAAGTCGGGGGTCGTCTTATATGCCGGGTGTTGTCTTCTTATATGGTGAGTATATCCCCAACTCTGTATTTAACTAGAAAGTTTGGGGTCGTCTTATACGCCCAGTCATCTTATACGCCGGAAAATACGGTAGTTTATCATCCTTTTTCACACAGTGGCCCACCAATTGATTCTGGGCATTCTCAAGCAGAAGGCAAAGACAAAACTTCCTGTCTAGGCTGGCTTACCAGTGGGTGCAGTGGAAGTTCCCAGCACCCAGAAGTCGTGCAGTACCTACTGTGATATACCGTGCCACATTTCATGCATCATCTGCACGTGAACTGCTGGCCCAGTATACCAGCTGGAACAGTGTGTGGACTGCTTACAAGGCATACTTGGACTATGACCTCCCAACAGACCACTCTGTAGGGTAGATGTTGAAGAAAAAGAGTTGGCTTTTCTACCCCACTTTTCTCACCCATTTAAGGAAACTCAAAATGGCTGACAGAGCTTTCTATTCTTCTCCCCACAACAGAACACCCTGTGAGGTAGGAGGGGCTGTGAGAGCTCAGAAGAGAGCTCTGACTAGCCTAAGGTCACCCAGCTGACTTTGTGCGGGAGGGTGGGATCAATCTGTTATTCCCAGATAAGAGTCTGGCTCCCTAACCACTAAACCAAACTAAACTGGCCCAGAGACCAAATGAACTCCCCCCCCCCGGGTCCCCCCTAGATCAGTCTACCTGCCCAGTGCAGATACAACCTGTGATAGTGCCATGTAATTGACTTTATGTCCAGAATATTGGACTGTGTAACTCAACATCTGGGTCCATTTATGTTTCTTCATTAGCATGTCTGGTGAAGAACACGTTGGTAACACTGCTTGTGTGGTTGGGTTCTGTGCCAGTGAGGAAGGATGAAAAGAACAGATGCCCAAGACTGTTTTGCCCCTGCGCCAATTCACGCTACACCTGCTCCAGCCAGCCCAAGTCAGCTGAAGGCTGAGATTGTCCTTGGCTTTTATTTACCTACTTTTCACTTATATCTGTATTTTAATCTTATATTGTCCCCTGCACTGATAGTAGAAATGGAAACAATAAATAAGTACTCTAGGAATGGCTGTTACCTTGTGGTGGTGCAACTATTCGGACCACTGAGGTTTGTAGTTTCAATTCCCAGCATTTCCCTGGGGGAAGGTAATGGCAAACCACTGCTGTATCTGGCAAGAAAGTTTCATAAATGTACCCTATCCCCACCAGGAATCACTCTTGATTCAGTGGTACCCAATAACAGGAACACCCTGGTCTCTGGTAATGGTAAATTAAATCAGTGCATTTCTGTAAGACAGTGAAGTGCGGAAATGTAATGTGTGTTTCCTGGTCTGAACTTTCTTCTGTCTGAAAAATTATATCAATCTAGGATCCTCTTACAGCAGAATTTTATTATTAACGGGCTGTGATCCGGACACTGTCTGCTCATTTCCTGGAATGCAAGAGGGTGGCCATTAAGCCAAGCTTGAAGCAAAGTGGCAGCAAATGAAAGTGCTTGAAGGCTTCTTAATATATAATTATGTGGGTTTTTTCCTCCCCCACCCTCATTTGTTTTCTTTTTAATGGATGCCAAGTAGGTTCTTGGGTGGAACTGCACTTTAGCAGCAATGGAAATGGTAATGGTGCCCAGCCAGCAAGCCAGGATCAAGGGCCAGCTTCAGTTTCTATTTACAATGGTGACATGGAGAAAATACTTCTAGACGCCCAGCACGAGTCTGGAAGAAGTAGTTCAAGAGAGAGCTCACACTGTGACAGGTATTTGAAAATGAGTAATGCTTGCTGTATCAAAAGGTACATTTCCTTATTTGCATACAGTGTACATTTGCACTTTTGGGAACTGATAAACCAATAAGATGGTAGAACAGAATAGCTCTCTTGTGTAGAAGTGATGCTCACTGTGCCTTCTACTCTGTTCCTACTCTGTACTGTAATTTGAAATGGTCATATGACTAGTCAAATAAATCATCATCTTTTATCTCACTCTAAAGATGTCTTGAGAGTGTTTCTTCCCTCCATCTCCATCTCATGTTTTTCCTTCTGCCATACTCTCTTATCCTCATAACATGTTGATGTGCTGGGAAAGGAAATAGCAGCTCAGAGGTGTCTTAGAAATAGTAGCATGTGGCTGCTAGTGTTCCCACCGCACCTCTAATGTACTAAGGAAGTGCATTTTCTGGCTTTTAATGTGCATTTCAGGGGCATGGACACACTGGCATATGGCATCTACTGCCTATGAACCAACTCTGAGGTGTTTTTGTTTCGCTTGCATTCTCAGAGTTGATTAGAAGGCACTTCTGATGCAGCTTAGAGATGGAATTATCTACATATTTGTCTGACCCTTCCCCCGTGAACATTCTAGACTAGAAAAAAGATGGGATGAGAAAATGAGTGCCACATGTAACTGTCTCTGAGACATTTTTAAGACGCTTTTTTGATGTCTGTGAATGTAGTCTCAGTCTTCCATACAATTTTCTGGATCTCGACTGATCTCTGTCCACCGAAATCATATTAAATTATGACCTTTCATACATGTCCTATTTCTGCCAGTCACAGTGCTTTATCCATAATAATATATCCATGCAGCACTAAAGCTGAGGGAGGAAGGGAGGTGTGATCTTCATGGCCACCGGTAGTTCCTCTGACCATAAGACACACTTTTTATTAACTCAAGACCAAAAGGTCTCTCTTTTCATTTCCCATCTATTATGGCTCACCCTCATTTAGGGGATAGGAAATGGCCTCTGCAATCTGGCTGCCATCGAAGATTTATCTCCTTCTTAAGGAGTTAATAGTGAAGTACTTCTGTTATGAAGGGAAAGCAAAAAAGCAGGCTCTGAATGCCTCTCATCATTTCTCTGTGTGTGAAGGCATAAGCACTTCAGCAGAAATCCTCTTAAGATGCAGAGGAGTCAGTGCTTGTTGTGGCCAGATTGTTGTGGCCATTTCCCCATTCATGTTAGGTGGAGCTTAAGGCTACTTTCATAGTCTGTGCATTGGTGCATGCTGTTCAGGGCCAGTCTTGGTCTGGATTGAACAATCCAGACCAAGAGCACCAGTGTGTGCCACAGGCTGTCTGGATTATGATAGCCTGACTCAATTTTGGAGGCATCTGAAACGGTTGTCCATCACTTTTTCACTGGGTGATCCAAAATGCCCACCTTTGGAAAAATGGACTTCATTCACCAGTAGACTGGCCCAGGCATCTGCATGGGGAATGGCTGGTCTGGTCTACTGCATGGAACACTTTGGAGAACTTGTTGAAGTGGTCCACTGTTGAAGTGGGCCTCAGTGCTATTTTTGCTCTGAGGCCTGCTTCAGTGCCTCATCCTGTATGGACATAGTATTCCTTGGTCTCCCAGTGGACTGGTCTGCAGTGCAAGTGAGGTATTCCTCATAGACTGCTGACCATGTAATCGATGTAAAATGAGACAATACAGAGATAATAAACTGAGAGGAGAAATTCCTGCAGAAAACTAATTGAGTCGAAAAGCAGTTTGGAAAAAGAAATGAAAACATGCTGTCCTAAAGAATTGTTAGTTTTCCCTGCCTTTTAATCTCTGCAGTGTCACATTTACTGACTGTCTCCTTTGCTCTGTCCATGGATCAGTTCCTTCTTTTAAAACAAAATGTTTTTTCTTTCACAAACTCCATTGTTTTTTCGTATATTATATATGTATGTGTGAAAATGGGAAGATTTTCCCTCCCTCTGAGAAAGCAGACATTCAGAAATCTTGGTTTAAATTTTAATATACAGTTTTTTACTGTTGATTCCCTGCTGGGTCATTTTCTGCTTTAGAGAGTTGCTAAATTTCTTCTCCGGTGCTTCTCTGGAAGTGTTTCATGAAGGAGGCAGTCCCCCCTCCTTAAGAGGAATAACAGGCATTGAAAAGCATTCAAGTACTTTTCTTTCTCAGCAGAGCTATGTGTTTATGTGTTAATGTACAAACCGACATAATTAGCTTAGACTGGAATGTTAGAAGGACAAAAAGTAGCACCAAAACAACTTTCTTTTTTGCTAAGCTTGTAGTGATTCCAGTCAATCCTCCTTTTTCCCCTTTCTTTCTGTCTCCCTCCACCCAAGCTTGAAGGAACTAGGAACAGCTTATTTAAGCATATATCTGCCTCTTCTCAGTTTTTTCTGTGTGGGGGGCATTGAACATACTTTCTCCTCTTTGAGACTTTAATAATCCATGATGTTCCTCTACTTATGTGTCTCTCTGGCTGAATGTGGAAGAAGAGAGAGCAAGGTGGGGAGGGTAGAATTCAAAATGTGGCTCTTTAACAGCTTGGGTAAGTGAACGCAGAAGGGAGTAAAAGCAAGAGGGCACCAACAAGCTTGGACAGTTGCAGTGCCTAGGTTAGTCCATGGCTTTCCACATAGGTATGGTAATGCATATATGTTTAGGTGCTGTTCTATACGGGAGGAAACTACTCATTCCATAATCTTGCCTGGAGATGTATAGTGGGAAGTGCCAATTGGTTCCCAGAGCACGGAGAGACTGAGTAATGTGGCTGATGATGCAGATTGGTCTTGGCATAGAAAAACAGAGGGGATGTGACTGAGATATTGTGTTTTTAGTGTGTTCTGTACATTATGGTTGCATGCAGCTTTTCAACAGGTGATGAGCACTGCTTGTGATTTAAAGTGGTCCTTAAACTTGTGTGTAGGCCTGTCCTAACAAACAGGGATCTAGAAATCTTTATTTTATTGGTGTATCTGGAAGAGTTGAATCTTAATTTTGAAGAAGAAAAAAAAATACTGGAATAATTAATCTTAGCAGCATACTCTGGGGTCACCTGAGAATGGAAAAGACGTAACCAGGCAGAATTTGCAGAATTGAATCATGTATTTGTTGGAACAGGTGAAATCTGAACTTCTGCATGAGTGGAGAAGCATTTTCATGGGACAAAAAAAGGAAATTTAGTTGAAAAAAGAACTGGTCCTCAATACTGCAGTATGTCAAGCAAAAGAAGGGGCATGAGGTAATAGATGAGGAAATGGAAGCATTATCTCCACTCTTGAGAAACATAATTTTAAAAAGCACCTAGAGTGGGTGGAGGAGGGTGGTACGGATATAAGTTTATATATATTAAGTTCTTTGTGTGTTGTTCGTGTGAGAATGTATTTTATGGTGGTATATATTTTTTCTGTATTTTATGTGTTTTTTCTTTGTATAGAAAAAATCATAATAAAGAAGTACTCTAGAAATCTTGTTCCGTTTTGATTAATGCCTCGTTATTTCCCTTCACAAAGCCCTCCTCGCTCCCAAACGCCTCTGGACATTCATAGAACATCTGAAGTTGAAAGTCGTGGCAGTGGAGAAAAGAATAGCTCTCAGGTAAGCATTGAGGGCCTTTCCAGAATATTTTATCTGAAAAGAAAACAGGATATTGATTGATAGATGGTCTAGTGCAGTTGTAAGGAATAGATATGTTGATTTCAAGATGATATAGATAACAGTGCTTATCAACTCTAACCCTGACTGATGTTGAGAGCAGGCCAAAGATTCAGCTTCTGACAAATGACAATGAAAATAAAGTTGTTTGAGGGATATTTTATTCTCCTTAGTTGCTTATTTTATTTATTTGCATTTTATCCCACCCTGTCTTTGAAGGTCTCAGGGAAGGTTATAACAGCAACTGCCAAATATAAAATGAACATACTAAAACAATAACAGTGAACGTAAGAACATAAGAGGAGCCCTGCTGGGTCAGGTCACTGCCCATCTAGTCCAGCATCCTGTCTCACACAGTGGCCCACCAGTTGGGGCATCTCAAGCAAAGACAACGGCAAGCCTTTGTCTTAAGGCATGGACAGGCTGAAATGGGAAAATGTATTCTTTTAGATATTTGAGGCCCATGGTAATTAGGGCCTTATAAGTTAATGTTAACACCATGAACTGGATTTGGTAGCAAATTGGCAGCCAGTGCAACTTTTTTGAGACGGACGTGATGTGTGTCTGGCCAGCTGTTCCAGTCAGCCGTCCAGCAGCTGCATTCTGCAGCAGCTGCAGCTTCCAAATTGTCGTCAGGGGCAGCCTCTTGTAAAGCACCCCACATTAGTCAATCAGGATAACTGGCCAAATCATCTCTGTTGAGAAGGCTCCTTGGCTATCGAACCAGCTGCAGTTGGAAATAGGGTCTTGGGTCCTGGTAGTTGGGAGACACCCTGTTCTTGATGGGGTCGCAATGCCCTGGAAGGGACAGGTACGTAACTTGGGGGTACTCCTGGACTATGTGCTAACGCTTGAAGCTCAAGTGGAGGCCGTGGCCAGGAGTGCCTACTCCCAACTGCGGCTGGTGCATCAGCTGAAGCCTTTTCTGGAAAGAGACGACTTGGCCACAGTTATCCATGCTCTGGTAACCTCTAGATTGGACTATCGTAACACTCTCTCCATAGGGCTGCCCTTGAAGACGGTTCGGAAGTTGCAGCTAGTGCAAAATGCAGCTGCCAGAGTGCTGACCAGAACAGCTAGCCGGATGCACATCACACTGGTCTTAAATGCGCTGCACTGGCTACCAATTCACTACCGAGTCCAATTCAAGGACTTATAAGGCCCTAAATGACTGGGGCCCCAAATATCTAAAGGAGCGCCTTCTCCCATATCGACCTGCCCGTGCCTTAAGATCAAGTGGTGAGGCCCTCCTGGTTGTCCCACCACCTTCGTTAGTGAGGCTGGTGGGCACCTGGGAGAGGGCTTTTTCAGCAATAGCTCCTAGATTATGGAATAGCCTCCCCCTTGAGGTGCGTCATGCCCCTTCCTTACATATTTTTAGGAAGGCGGTAAAGACGCACCTCTTTGCCCTGGCCTTTGACTGAGATGATTATATTCTCCCCTCTCCCTAGTCACAGGCACAACGAATACAATACGGAGTGTACTGCTTTAAATTTGCTGAATTTTTAAGTTTTTTAGATCTGTATTTAATGCCTATATTGTTTTTAATCTGCTTTCCATTTTTAATGCGTTCTTGTGATTAATCTGTTTGTTACCCGCCCAAGGAATAAGATAATATAGGTAGAACTATATACACCTATTTAGTCCTGTGGCTAAATAAGGAAACAGCTTTTCCTTCCCACTTTCGGGCACTGTTAAGATTTTATTGTACACATCTTATATTTGGCTTTCAGTGTTGTAACCTGCCCTGAGACATTTGGGTATAGAGCGGGATACAAATCTAAACAAACAAGCAAACTACAGCTGATAATTATATGCTTAAAGTCACTTCAGGGGACACTCACATGCGATACTCTGGTAATCTATGAAAGACCTCCATACTGTATAATCAGAAATACCTTCCTTGCCCCACCTCCACCTGCTCTTTTTGTTGTAGTCTGAAGAAGATTTTCTGGAAAGAAGGAAAGAAGTTGAACGACTTCTGAAGAAAAATTCTGACTGGATGTGGGATTGGTCTAGCCGGCCTGAGAACATTCCACCCAAGTGAGTATCCAGATTTTCAGCAGGGCACTTTTGCCGGTTTCTGCTGTGATGCACATTAAAATAGTGGCCAACACTTATAATGGGATGCTTTCCCCCTTTCCCTTTGCAAACCAGGGAATTCCTTTTTAAACACCCTAAGCGCACAGCTACACTCAGTATGAGAAACACGAGTGTGATGAAGAAAGGCGGCATATTTTCGGCAGAATTTTTGAAAGTTTTTCTTCCATCTCTGCTGCTTTCCCATCTGCTGGCCATTGGACTGGGGTAAGGATTTGTTTAATCCATTGTGAATGTGGTTGGTCTCAGCACACTTTGAAACGATCATGTGTTTCTGGAAGTCCTATTAAGTTAGTTCCACAGTCACTAGTTTACAAAATATGTCAAGAGAATTACAAATAATTCAGCACACAAAATACTCTTTTCTTGTAAATCATGCCCATGAACTAAGCTTAATATTCTGCACTTAAAATCACTTTGCTTTATCTAGCCAGCTTATTAATTTATGCTCTGCCATATTTCCATAGACCATAAAGTTTTTGCGTAAATTCTTACTGAGGCACTGGTCTAGACTTATTTTTGTCAGCCTGATACCTCTCAGTTGCTTTAGAGTTCATAACCTGCCATCCTCAGTACAGCTTTGTGCCTGGTTGATGGAAGTTGTGTTCCAAAGTGCCCAGAGAGCACCAGGGGCTAGCAAAATTGCTACAACAAATGGTTTCAACCTGTACAGGGCCAAGAAAGGGTGCCGTGTCTTCCTGTCGCATCCAGAAGTCACAGGAATGTCTGCCGTTAATAAGTCTGAAATATATAACTTTGCAGGCTCTGTGGTTTGACTACCTTTCTGAATGTGTGAAGAATGCCTTCCCATGACATAACTTTAGAGAATATGTTACTGTTCAGTCTTCCACTAAGGAAACAGAAACCAAGCAGGATAGATTGAAAAGGGTGTTTTTAATTTTGTGGCCTACAACCATTTGTTTTTAAAAATCTAAGGCAGACAAGAGGCATTTTCGCATTACACGCATTCCAAATGGAACGCGTGTAGGACGGGAAGCTTAAGACAGCTCCGGGCGCTTTCCCCTTTCACACACAGACGCGCCAGAACGCGTGTAAACGCGTTCCGGAGCGTCTGTGTGCGAAAGGGGAAAGCGCCCGGAGCTGTCTTAGCCGGCAAACGCCGGCAAGGGGCGCGGAGACAGCCGCGGAGGCAGATCGACAATCAGCTGTTTGACAAACAGCTGATTGTCAAAGCCGCGCGGCGTCGGAGGCGCGCCCGCAGCTGTTCGGGAGACAGAAGCAGGCGCGAATGCTTCTCCTCCCGAACGGCTGCGGGCGGCTCGTCCGCGTTGGAACGCATGTAGAGCACTTTAAAGTGCTCTACATTTCGAACGCGGAAAAGACAGCTGCGGACACGTCGGAACGCAAGCCGCGCGCGGGCAATGCGGATGACGTGTCCGCAGCTGTCTTTTCCGCGTTCCGTTCAGCCCCGTGCGAAAACGTCTCTGGTAAAGCTGATACTGTTCTTATCACCCCCTAGCCATGAGTTATACTGATAGAGGCTGGTAGGAGCTGGGAATCCAATATCTAGAAGGCCACAGGCTTTCCAACTCTTTTCTATTGAATGGTGGCTGGCGAAAATATTTTGAAAGAATATTAATTTATTTTGATGAAATAAAGTGCTGTGAATTGAATCTAAAAGATGCAAGATTTTGTTCCAAAGAAACCCTGTACTGATACCCAACATGATGAACACCGTCCCTCTTAAAATAAGCAAATTGCTCTTTATTTAATTTTCTGTTTTAAGTAAGTTAAGACTTTCGGGTATAGGGCGGGATAGAAATATAAATAAATAGATAAATAAATATTTAGTCATCAGATACTTAACCAACTGCACTGGTTGTCAGTTAGCTACCAGACCATATTCAGCATTTCAAGCTTAGCATTTAAGTTCTTAAGCAACTTGAGACCAGATAATGGGTGTTTTTCCACTGTCAGAAAGTACCCATTTTTGCACTCATTAAGGACCCATTTGGGTGTGAGCCGAATGATCTCATTTCCACCACGGTACCCATTTGGGACCTGATTGTTTCGACTGCCACTGGGGAAATCCAGATCAAATGGGTACTTTCTGGCCTTTAATCCGGATTTTCTGTAGACCCCATTAATGGGGTCTACAATGGAGTCTTCAGGCAGAAAATCCGGATTAAAGGGAGCCTTTTTCCATGCTTGTGTGGCAATGGGGTCTAGAGGAGGCTAGGGGGAGGGGGCACCCTTGGGGGGGGCGCTAAAACCTAAGCTTCGAAGTCATTTCAAAGTCATTTTGAAGTCACTTTGAAGTCTGTGCCAAATAGGTCCGGAGCATCTTTGAAGTCTGCTGATCTTCAGAGTGAACTTCGAAGTGACTCCAAAATCACTTCAAAGTTCACTCTGAAGATCAGCACAGACTTCAATGGAGCTGTTTTGCACAGACTTTGCAGTGACTTTGAAATGACTTTGAAATGACTTCGAAGCCACTTCAGAGATTGCCCCCCCTTCCCCCCAAACACCTGGGGTGACAAGTAGACCCCTCATGGGTAGATACGGATTTCCAAATGGGTGCTCCGGTGTTTCCACAGCAGGGAGGCTAGCACCCATTGCTATTGGGTGCTAGACCACCCATGGAAACACTTTGGGTACTCCCCTTAATACGGATCTACTAGATCCGGATTAAGGAATGTACCCATTCCTTAGATCCGGATCTTCGTAGATCCAGATTAAAGGAGCGCGGTGGAAAAACACCCAATATCTCTTAAGTTACTAGAACCAGGGGGCACTTTGTGAAGCTGATGTGCAGGAATATTAGGACTGGTAAGAGGAGGTCCTTTTTTTTACTACGAGAAGAGTAGTACACGTATCGTATTTTTCACTCCATAAGATGTGCTGGCATATAAGATGCACCTCCCTTTTTTCACATGATTTTTAATTTAAAAAAAATTCTGGATGCTCACTAGAAAAATTGCCCCAACTCTCAACCCTGTGGTGGCGAGTGACGGGAGGAAGCCGCATGAAAACCCAGCAGCTGAAGCGAGGCTTTTTGCTGCTTGCTAGAAAGCTCACCCACCCTCAGCCCCATGGTGGCAGCAGCAACAGCAGCAGTGCTTTCTGCCGATTACTGGTACCTAATCATTTTTGGGGGTATTTTTATCAGAATGGAGCAAAAATAAGGTAAGTTGAGTAACAGCTGCTATTTAAAAACTCTACTTACTTTCAGCATTTTATACATCTGTTCTGATTAAAACTTTACAAATGAGATAAAGTTCTAATGGTGAAACAACCCAAAGAACACCTTGGTGTATGTTATAATAAAGACTTGGGTCTCAGTCCTTTTTACTTTCATGAATATTCACCCCCTCTCACACTGGAGAAACCTCTCTTTTTTTGTTTTTGTTTTGTTTTTATTTAACAATTTATATTCTGCCCTCACCAAATTTTTAGAATATACCATATTCTAAAAACACATTATACATTTAACCTTCCCCCTGTTTTTGATGGGAGTAGAAACAAAACCCCATTCGAAAAAAAGATAAATCATGGAAAAGAAGCAAGAACACATCTTCATGCCTGTCCTTTCCACTTTAAGCCTGAGTCTTGTGATCAGACTTGAATCTCTAGATAATGGAGTTCACAGAACTTCACAGAAGCTGCATTTCCTCTTCTGTTTTTCCCAGTCCTCTCTGAGAGGATTCCTTCTTTGAATTTTAATATTTACATCTCCTTCCCCAAATTATTTATTCTTTGCGTAACTTTTTAGTTAATTTATTTTAAAATCTAAATCAGTTTCTCATTGCAGAAAACCACCTACCCGTATATTCTGGCGTATAAGATGACTGGGCATATAAGACGACCCCCAACTTTTCCAGTTAAAATATAGAGTTTGGGATATACTCGCCGTATAAGAAGACAACACCTGGTGTATAAGACGACACCTGACTTTTGAGAAGATTTTCCTGGGTTAAAAGTAGTCTTATATGCCAGAATATACTGTACTTGAGAACCTGGGTCACTTTCAGTAGTGTGAATGTAGTGCACCTACAGCCATCCTAATAATAATTTCATTGCTGATGGATCAGTGTATGGAAGAGTCAAATGTTTGTTCCAACTAAGCAATGAATTTACTGACTACCATTTTTGCTTTCCAGGATCTATATTGGCAGACGGTTGACCACCACAGCTTACAGCAGTTCATTGTAAGAAATAGGGAGATCAGCATCTCCTACAAAACCTTGATAATATTCATCTAGGCATGCAACATGGTGAACAAAAATTACTTCCAAGTACACAAAAGCAAGGCAGTTGTGTTTCTGTCTATTAAAATATTGTGCTCCTGCATTACTTGTAGATTCTGGAAGAGATGAATATCTGCCAAACCACTCCTATGTAACCCGTCTGTTTTTTTGTTCAGCTTGCAAAGCACATTTTTGATGTCCTCATGGAAGGTTAAATGGGAAATGATTGGTAAAGTCGGTGGTCAGATTGCTTTGATACTATTTTAGTATAAAATGTAGAATAGACCAGAATATGGTGGCCTTACATTTCTAAAAGTGAAAAGTTTATTTACTTGCTTTCATTAAAGGGTCATCCTTGAATCCTAAACACCCTTGATACAGGATAGTGTGTTTTAATGTTGAATATTTATTTTGCATTTTTAATATAAGTTTATATGTGGCCCAGCTGTTTATAGCCTAGATGACCCCCTAAAGCATTGGATTTCTTACTAGGTCACATGATTAAACAGATTTGACTTGCCCTGATTTTTGGAAGAGTAATATGCATTCTAGAGTAGACCCTTTCTAATTCTGGTGTTAAGTTTGGAAAATAAGCCCATTTTAACTATCCAACAAAAAAAATAACCACAAGTTTTTACATACCTAGAAATAAATGATGTACGTATATTTTACCCAGAAATTCATTTGGGATTTTTTAAAAAAGCAGTTGCATATTTTAACCAGTTTAGATACTATGCTTTTAAGTAGAATACAGAGGAGCTTGTTCCAAAAGGAGCTTGTAGCCTCAAGTATAGTCTGATAATAGCGAAGAATCCAGTTTTGCAAGGTTGGAGTTCATTTTTGTTTAAATAGAAGTTTCTATATGCGCATTGCTGCATAATACTGTTATCAATCAAGGCACTTTTGTAGCTAGGTACTTCAGAGCCAAATTTTGCCATACTTATGTATATGATTGCTACCTAAAATAAAAATAGTTATATTAATTGCTTGTCATATTTAATTTTGGGTTAAAGAAACCAGCTGTAGACATTTCTTTTCTCAGCCGTTTCAGAATTATGTTACATAAATGTTCGGATGCTGGAGGTGTGGAAAAATGTGGCCAGCTGCAGAGAAAAGTAATTGAACCATTTCAGCATTGGAACTTGAAGAGTTCCCCTCTAATTAAAAATTAATGACAAAGTAACATTGGTACCCTGTTCCTTTACTAATATGTGTTTAGAAATGGCAGTCCAAAAACTTGATTTTCTCATCAATTTTTGCATTATGAATGTATTTTTTTTCTACTTGAGAAATCCTGCAATCAAGAAAGCTGTTATTGTGGTATGTCATGGCCTCTAGTCAACAATCTGAACTGGTCAGAAGTTTGTGATTAGAGTAAATGAGTCAATTAGCTTGGATTTAACTTGCCAGTCAGACCAGTCTTACATATGTAAATATGTATGGAAACACTACCTGTTCCTACAGGTTTGCTTCCTTCTTATCTTTGAGGGCATCTATCACTTTGGTGAGGAAAAAGATACCCTGAGCTCAAAAGAGAGACACATGAAGTTCTCTCCTGCTGAGGTGAATCTGAAGAGATAGCTTTGTTTTTTAATGTTCTGAGATGACAGACCTGGAGGATTGGGTGGATATTTCTTAACAAAATAAAAAAGTTTAGGTCTTCATTCAAATTTGTGAATGCTGAAATAAAGAAGGTATAGCGCATGTTAGAGAAAATTCTGTTACTGGCAACTACTTCATTATGATCTACCAAGAGGAGGGAGCCAGTAAAGGCCTGAAGGTATTTGTTCTTCTACTAACCAGCTGTAGTTAAACATAGGTGTGTATACTAAGCAAATTTCATTTTTCTGTATTAGAGGCTAGTGATACTACTTTTAATTATGCAAACCGTAATGGGAAAGAAGTGGAAGACATCTACATCACTGTCTATATCTACATCTATCTTTACCAAATTAGAAAACTGTGAAATACTTCACTGAATGTTTATTACAAGTTTCTTGCTACAGTAAAGTCAATAAAAGTGAGTAAATATATTTAGCTTCTTTGTATTCTTGATGTGAAAACGTATATGAACAAGTGATTGAACCTGAGGCTTAACAATTAAGGTACATTGCCAATATATCCTTGCTAGCCTAGAAAATAACAAATCTTTGCAAAATTATGGTGCTGTTCTAAATAGATACGTCCACAGCCTCTCTCAAATTAAACACTAGCTCTTGTTTGCTATCACATAAGCATGCATCAAGACATTAATAGTGCTGTTAACATTATTATTGTGTTTGTATTTATTACATGTTATTTGACTGGATGTATTTATTAAGCAAGTAAAAAAAGACAACTAGAGAAAAATCTAGTTTCATTGTTCTGAATGTGGAAAATGAAGAAATTGCAAGATAGGCAGATGAAGTTATATAAGCTTTCTGGTGGCGTGAATCAGTTGGATAAAAACCATTCCTCCAGAGATGCCTTCTCTTTTCATGGTTAGCTTAGAGAAGTCAGTATATTTCAAATGAATTTTGGAGATTTTATCTAATTGATTCACACCACTAGGGGGCTTGTAATGCAGAGTGTAATTTCAGGTCCCTTTTGTCCACCTGCCTTTCATTTTTTTAATTTTCCATATTTTGTGTGAAACAAATGAGAATTAGAATCACCTATTCAGTGAGTCTGCTGAATGAATGAATATGGAAGAGTGAAAAAGCAGGGGAAAGTAGGATTAGCTTACCATCATTTCTCAGCCTGCTTGGAAAAGAAAATGCCTTTTGGAACTATAGGATTTGAATGTGAACAAATACAAAATGCTCTCAGCTCTTATGCAACCATGCACAAAATATGACCATAGATCACTTTAATAAGATTTTTGAAAGAAGGCATTTCGGACTTAAGTCAGTGAGCCGTCTGTATGAAAATTTGTAAGCAAGATTCCCCTCTCCCTATTGTTACTACCTCTTCTGGTAGCAAATTCCATAGAATGACGACCTTCCAAGTTGGTCCTAATTCTGCCTATCAGCATCATAGAGTGCCTGTCTAGTTCTAGAGTTGTGCTGTAGAGAAAAGTATTTTCTAAATGCCTATCTCCCTTGGGTTAGGATGGCAAGTCCATAATATTAGACTTACTTTGGGGCATAGTATTTTTATTCACAATGCTTTTGTGGATGGGTTTGATTCACCTATTCTGTCCCTTCTTTAATGTATAAGGCAATACTATCTCAGTAGAGCAAACTGCCTGGAAAACAAAGGATTACCGGTTCCATCCTAGCCTCTTTCTAGAAGTAGGCAATGGCAAACCACTTATGTGTCTCTGCCAACAAAACAGCATAGAGGCGCTTAGTAGTACCCAACATTAACAACTCCCAGTTGCCCATTTCCTGTTATTTCTGTGGAATATGTAACCTGGGATAACTGTAATCGATTGGTTTTCATTGTTCCACCAGGTTTCAGTTATGCCAATAATATCTTTTTTAAAATTCATCACAAAGCACTTCAGCTTCCCTGTTTTGGCCCAGAAGCATATAGACATTTGTATGCACTCTGCTGTTGCAATTTCACACTGCTTCCTACACCTTTCTGCTTGACTATTATTGGCTAGTTCCCCATGCAACTCTGTACTATGTGCATAATTCCAATTCTTCTCACTCAAATGAGCACTTTCCTGGACTCTGCCCAGCTCCTTATGGTTTTCCCCCAGGGATCAGGTTATAAGCTGCTCTGCAGTAATGCTAGCAGTCTGGTTCCATCTTGGTTCAAATCCAACCCTTTTGTACTGATTTGGCTTGTCCCAAAATGTTCTCCAGTTCCTAACAAATCAATATCCTTCCTTTCCACCCCACTGCCATCTCCACACATTGAGGCTCCTGAGGTTCACCTGTCTGTCTAGCTGGTTCTGCATGTGGAACAAATAATATTTCTAAGCATACAACCTTATAGGTCCTGGACTTAAGTCTTCTACCTAACATCTTAAATAGGGTTTCCAAAATCCCAGCATCACTGATACCAATATGTATCACAACTGCTGGCTTCTCCCCAGCACCGTCTAGCAGTCTGTCTAGATAATATGTGATGTCTGCAACTTTTGCACCCAGCAGAGAAGTCACCATGTGGTCAACACATTCATCACAAGAAGCAGCACCAGAAAACAGTATGGTACAGCATCTTGAACAGTACTGCAGAAGACTTGCTCACTGAACCACTAGTAGGGCAGTCTTCCATTCCTACAGCAGAAAATTGCAGAATTCAAGCAAAGCAGATCCTTACATCTTATGATTTCCCAAATAACCAAGTATTAAGAGCACTTAATGCACTACAGTTTTGAGACTGGAAAGCTTGCATTTTAAAAAGTTTTAAAAACTCTGCTTCAGATGCACGGACATAACTACCTATGTAGTATAAGTTCAGAGACGTAGAGAAAATAAGCTCCAAAGCCTTATTGATATAAGAAATGAGCAGTAAATATGTGATATGCCTATACAAAGTACAAATGATAAAATCCATTCTGACATAGCAGCTGCTATGGATAAAGTGACATATAAAAATGAGTGTTAAACACACTGAAAGCCAATGCTTTGGAAAACTAAAACAGTTTAGAAAAAAGTACACTGAAGAAGCTTTACACAGAGCAAGATCAGGTAAACATTTAAAATTTATTAAACTTTTTGGTCAAAATAATTGAACAATTATATACAATCCCAATGTATTAGCTCTCATGTATTTTTAGGAACAGAGTCAATCTAATAGTTAAATGACCTACCCGTTCCACATTTCAAGATTTGCAAATAGTGTCACAACTGATATACAGTATATGATTTTTATTTAAACTTTATCTTTAGAATCCTCAAGTTAGTATTTATTAGCTTATTGTGAACAAGAGTGGCACTCTATGGACATTAATTGACAGGGTAGGAACAGAGACATGCTGTTCTTGCATATTCATATCTGACTTCAGTAATCATATTAAACCTTCATTTTGTTAAAACTGAGTTATGAACTATACACGTGTATTTTATCCAGGAAGTTCAAATGGCCTGAATTTTTAGGGGTTATTATAGGCACATGTAATAAGTCTGGAAGAAGAGGCAGTTTCTTAGATACTTGATGTCAACAAAACTGTGCCTGCTACTATAAGGATGTACAAGTTTACTCCCATAGAAGTTTGGGCTGAAACACTGGGCGGTAGACACATATTCTGTAGGAGAAAGAGATCCCCAAAGTGATAAAAAAAAATTCCCTTAGCTTCCCCCCATTTGTGGAAGTTAAGCAGTCTATAAATGTACTTTCACTTCAGTATTCAGCCTCAAGACAGCCTGAACTCCTGATGTCACATCCAGAAAAAAATAAGTTAAAACATGTTTACTAAATTGTGCTCATGTTTGGCATAATCAAGTTTAAAATCACACATATTTGAACTGCAGTGGGAAGTTTTGAATGCATATAACTAAGCTCAGTTGAAGTATTTAAAAAGTACTCTTCAAAGAAAGGACTGTACGTAAAAAAGTAATGCACGTTAAGGTACATTTCTCATATGTGAGGCAAGTTTGCTGTTAACAAGAACAGTGATTTGTGAAAGTTTTGCCATAAAAGACTTTTTAGCTCCTTTAAGGCTCTATTTAAACTCTAAATCTGTCTGTAACAATTTTATGTGTGCATACCATTTGATTCTCCTCACTTTTTAAAATACATAACTAAAGGAAGCTAAATCAATGATGACTGGAGAGAAATTTCAGTTTAGAGGTTGAAACAGATGCTATGTGGAGCTCCTTATGCTGACAAAATCAGTATTTCGGGGACAAACTATTTTCAAATCTTTTCATCAGAGTTATTTTGCACAATCTCAATACATGCAATAAAAAAGACTGAATACATATTTTTGGATTTAAAAACACTTTTTATAGTTTGTTATTTTTATTAAGTGGTTTACACCAGAAGGTGTGGTTATAGATACAGTTGGTGAGTAAATATACATGAAAAACCTGTCTATGCACCCGACTCTAGACCTACCTATATGCTCAAAGGTAAAAACACCTAGCTTAGATGAAAAAAGCTTAGATGAAGGCCAGAGAAAGAATGTTTACAGGCATAAAGCACAAATATATGTTTTGAAAGGCCCAAATATTACAGCAGATAAAGAGCACGTGAGATAGAAATTACATTTTTTATGACAATTTCTCTCTTGGGTGTTAAATTTTTGGTCTATCAACTGGAAAGGAAGGCTCAGACTTAAATAAATACATTTGTTTTGAATATTGGCCTTTTATTGAGCATTGTCCATTAATTCTGCTTCTAGTGGGATTTTTTTCAGTTACAAAAAAAAAAAATCCAATAACAATTTCACGTTCCCCCTCACTGAAGGCAGAAATACACCATGAACTCAAGTCCAGGCCATCTTCTCTCCTTTACCTATAAAGGGAAATAAGTGCATCAATGTTCTTTACTGGGAGGACAACAAGGCCATCTCTCTGACAGATAAACAACAGAGCTTAACTATGTAAGACGACAACTTTGTCCTCAAATAAGCTGTCTTTAATTAATTTTGTCCTGGAATATATACAAATTATTGGTGGCAGCTACAGCAATGATGTTTTCTGCAGGGTGCCATGCTGTATGAAGGATCTTCTTGTTGAAGTCCAGACTGTCAACACTTATTTCATCTTTCTTCCTCTTGCCACCTGTACACACTTTCCGGGGCTTTAAGATAGCACGAGGTTTGCTACTCTCCCTTGATGCCTCTAGTGTAATATCTCGCCGTGTATTTCGATCAAACATCCTAAAGAAGTTGTTATATGAGCCAGTCATAATAGCACTGCAATAAAAGAAAAATTACTTGGTTATTGGCTCTAGCAGGTTGTATCTTTAGCAGCAATTCACCACCATTTCCTTTAACTTGTCTGCGAGGTCTCAGATTTATTTCAAATTAGCACATATAGACTAACTTGTTCTTTCTTCCAAAAGTTTGCTGTCCCTGCATTAGATTTTTTTCAAGTAGCCACCCACCTCTAATATTCAATCCGTGCAGATAATTTTATTCTAATAATGTCCTGGTCACAACCTTCAAGCCAGCGATATTAGGGCTGATCCTTAGATGTTTTTAACATTTAATGCAACTGCTTTTATTTCAATGTATATCCCACATTTCAGAACCTTTAAGAGTGGCTTACAATAAACTGTTGGCGCCACAATTAACTGATTCATATACTATTATAAGGTGTAGTTCCAGGCAAGCTGTCTTTCAATCTCTTAAAAGAGGTAGTAGTTTTTAAGTATTCTGCTTGCTACCAAATAAGGATGTGACACTCAATTTACTCTCAATGGATGCAACTTCCACGTTTAGAATTTAGGAAAAAAAGTGTGAAATAAGATTCAGACTTACCTATCAGAACCATTCCAGCAGCATTCAAATTTGTCAAAGATGCAGTCATTCTCATAGAGTGAACAAAGTTTGCTTCGAAGATATTCATGAACCTTAAAGACATACAGTTACAGAACTGTGTAAGAACAGTTTCCATTTTTGGGGGGGGGGGGGCAGAGAATCTCTTAACAAAAAATAAATGGCTAACACGGGTTTGGACTATTGCCTTAAATGACTTGATAACTGTTAATAGGGCTAGGATGACAGCCAAAAAAGAACTATCTTGGTGTTTTGAAGAAATTGACTTTTCTGTTGGACAAGGCTAAAACAGAAAATCATCTGAGACCAAATTCCTCTTTTTGTGAACCAGTATGCTTTTTAAACAGTATTCTCACATCTATCCCCACAATGATACAGCTCCAATATTCACACCAGACTGTTTTGTTACTTATAATTTATTTTCTATTCAAACTACAATATTGTTATTCAAACTGTAATATTACTACAGTTTTATGCTGGTATGTAATACGTTGAAAGTCAATAAATAAATAATAATAAAAGCATGGATACTCTTACCTGATAGGTCTCTACAGGCCTGTTTTCCATATTGAGATCCCATACTTTAACTGAAAGGTAGTCTCTAGTCATCATGTATCGACCGCTGTGACTGAATTTTACATCTGATATTGAGGAAATGATTTCTGAAAAAAAAGATCTGCTGCTGGGATCTTCTGGCTCTTCAAAAACTAAAAAAAAAGAAGAAGAAGAAGAAGAAGGTAGAAAGGAAGGCCGTTAAGTTCTGTTACAACTAATATTTTTGACATTTTCAGACAGCTAACTCCTAACCATTGCTAAACCTAGCCATAAGAGTGCCTGATGTGTGTGGCTTTAAAGTTAAGGCAACTTATCTTCTGTATATTTTGAAGTTACATGTGGGACTGCCCATTTCCTCAGTTATCCAAGAGGAGAAGGAAGGAAATTCTGGATTTCTATAATGGAACTGAAACTACCAGTTTTTTTGTATATCAGGGTGTGTTTAAATTGCTTTTTAAAGGAGAGGGCTTCAAAGAATCAATACTGACTGGGAAATTCTGCAGCTTTACGTAAAGTTTTGAAAAGTAGGTAACAAAAAAATAATTTCTCATTATAGAGCAAAATGTACATCTCCAGTCTTGGGAGATTCCTAAGTTAGAATCACACCCATCACACAGATCTTATGATTTTCTCTATGCTGCTCCAATACATGTTGTGAGTAGTAAACTTCTCATGCAGGTATGGAAAGCTGAGCACACAGCTGCTTTACTACATGAATCTTTATCTATAATAAAGCAGCTGAGAAAAAAAGTTAATAAAATCATTTTAGTGTTGAGTTTTAATGTATAGTAATTTGATTTAGGAGTATCAAGAACAAACCCCACTAGTATATTATTCTACAAATACCTATAATTAAAAGGGGTTTTTGAGGGGGAGGAGGATTTTGTGTGAAAATACAAACACTTAACTTAGATGTATTTACTACATAATTCACTTGTATATTTTCAGTTATGGAAAGTACAAAAGAATTGAAACAATGTTATGAAAATGAAGCTCACTACAGACAGCAAGGCTATAAGCACTGCTTTTATTTACATTTTATATATGAAAAACTATTACAAGCATTTATAAACAAGTTATAATTAGAAAAAAGGTACATTTTTAACATTCATCATAGGCAAGCAAATAGGATGGGTTCTTAGAACACAACAGCAGTGTATATGATGCAACTACTTCTATGCAACTACTAGTCTTATTTGCCACTCTGTTCAATTGTGACATTTTTACAATCATTCTAAATCCTGTTATACTGGTGGGATGGGGGGATAAAAAATGCTATTTCTAAATTTGAAGATCTTTAAAATACATGGGGATAATTCAGTTTTCATTGTTCAAAAGAATAGCATAGTATGCATACAGTACGAGGAAGACACCGCCCTGGTTTTTTTTTAACCTTTACTTTCCTCCCCAGTGTTTTATCTGCATGTTTCAGCACTGTATTACTACTGCCATATCGTAATACACTTTATTCTTTTAGGAATAATTGTAACCTTAAGCCCAACTCTGTAAATAAAATTTTTGATATAGCAGAATGACAAGGGAAGAGTTCTAAGGGGGGCAAACCTTTCCCAACCAATAGGATGATGCAATTTTGCAATCTTTGGAAATCAGTCAGAAAAATAAAACACTCTAAGCCAGTTAAAACCTGCTTCATTTGGGATCATTGTAACTTGGTGCCTTTGTAAGATAGCCCCTCAGCTTGGACTCATTTCACCTGGTTAATGAAGGGGGGCATGATGACCTTTTAAATGCACTGCTGCCTCTTTCTCTACTGCTGCACATTTAACTTCTGCATACCTCCTTTGGATCACACTACTGCTTCCCTCCTTCTAGATTGTGTCACCTTTGGGCCATCCCTAACTGGCCTTTAGTATAATTTGTCTTGCTGAGCATGTGACCAGTGAGCGGTACCACACATGTTAACAGCACTTTTTGTTAGAAGCCATTATCCTAGCACAAGAAGGCAATTGTTCAGCAGTGGTGCATTAGAACAAAGGGATAGTGATACTGGATCCAGATAGGTGTGGCCCAAAAGGAGGCAGCACCACAACCTAGCAGTTGTGGACCAAGGGGGAGGCAGCAGTGGGCATTGGGGAAATTTGGTGAACTGGGGAAAGCCCATCAGGCTTCTTCAGGCTTGTGCACAGCCTAGGATGTGAGGGTGTGGCCAGTCAGCTCATGGAAAGCCAATTCAGCCAATCTTAACTTCTGGAAGTCAAACTCTTGTTTTCACCTTCTTACCCTATAATTGTCCTTCAAGATCATCTAGAAGACAACTCTGCATTTCCTTATGACAGAAACTGAAAATTTAGTATCAGTATAAATGACTCTATATGCATTAGAAAACCTATTTTAGTACTGGTGAAGAAGACTGAGAAACTACTTACATTTTGAATGTCTATCACAAAGGGCTGAAGAACGCATATCACACAATCGTATAGTTCCCTTGCTACTGCTGTAGACGAACACGTTACAATGATGAGGATGGAACTCAGCTGCAGTTATCACCTCTGTCAGTTCCTCCATGTTAGCAGGCTTTATATCTACAATGTCTGAAGGTTGCTTGTAAAGGCCAACACCAAATCACCATTCCAATAATAGAATGCTCTCACTGCAATACTGCAAGAGAAACTTTTAAAAATCTGTCCCAATATTCTGTATTAATCTTCAGAACTGCCCTCTGTAAGCATTCTATCATCGAAAGCAGCATTTTAAACCTTACAATAAAAGCTTGCTTTTTAAAGAAATGTTTGTATGTTAGAAGACATAGGACATCAAGATGAAGGTAAAATACTGGTTATGCGATCCATCCTTATACGATCTTATTTAACATCTACAGTTACAAGGTTTGAGGTTTAGTAATTCGGATAATAGCTGCCTAGAGCTGGTAGTTAACACAAGATACTCTTTTTTTCATTTGAGAAAGTGTCAAGATACTTTGCTTTCATGCATTTTTGTCTCAAATTTCATTGCTTGGTAGAGAAGTTATTACTGTCTAGATGTTGTCGGGTTCCTATTCCAATTATAACAAGCTACCACAATCAACATCAGAAAAGATGTAAACTCAACTCCAGCAGCATCTGAAAAGAAAAAGTTTCCCAACCATTGTTTTAAAAGTCTGTCCTTTATTTGCCGCATTTATGACCTGATTTCATCATATGAACAATCTCAAGATAAGTCAAAATAACCCTTAAACTATATCACAATATATAATTTCAAAAATTATCTCACATTCTTCAGGAAGGCTGTTACCTCAAAAGCCCTGACACAAGAGGAATGTCCTTCATCTGGTGCCAACACATGTCTAAAATCTAATGTCAAATTAATTTCAGAAGAAGAATGTTATACAGGTAGAATTCTACCTCAGAGAAGGCCATATTAGCTGTGACATTAGCCAGCAAAAGAAGGATTTTCCTGGAAGATCTCTAGTCCAGAGTAGATCAAGACAACTATATCCTAAACAGTTTAAGGCACTGTATGTTTGCAACAACAACATGAATCGGGTTTGGCTGTTACCAGGTGTTTGAGAACTGCTGCCTCATAAATCAGAACAGATAAATTAGCCAATACCCTGATGGCTTTATTTCAAACCCGCACCATCTACTATAAAAAACAGCTTTTATAGTAACTCTTATGGATGTTATTCTATGAGAAGGATACTAAAACTTCTGTCTGTTATTTCTAAGTGCCACAGGTTGATTCTTAGATCATCTGCAGAAAGGTATGTTTCATGATCACTATTTACTGAAATAGAGTTTATGTGATACGTGTGTGCATTTGCAAATATCCTTCGGGGACTAGCTTCTACCATTAGGTCCATTGGTTTCAGTATTGGCACCTAAAAGAAAAGAAAGGAAAAGAAATTTGCCTCAGCAAAATTCAAGTTACCTTGGTAAACAGTTTTAATATAACTCATTTAAAGTTACAGCAATTATAGAGTAATCTACCGTATTTTCCGGCGTATAACACGACCCCCAATTTTTCTACTTAAAATGAAGATTTTGCAAAACTGGGGTGCAGCCTAAACCGAGCCTCGGACTTGGGGAGAGATGGCAGCCTTACCTGCTAATCCCACGAATGTGCTTGTAGCTTTCCTTCTGGCGCTGATGGGAGGGAAAAACTTTGCTCTGATAAAGATCTGTGGCTGCAATGCAGCTTTGGAGTCTGCCTGTCTAGCGCGATTTGTCTATGATCCTGTAGGGGAGGGGTTGTTCCACCGAGCAAAATATGAAGAATCCTGCCATCATTTTCTCTTCAAAAGCCTCTCTGCTTTCAACCCCTCCCCTACTGGATCATAGACAAATCTCGCGCTAGAGGGGCAGACTCTTCTAAAGCAGAGAAGAGAAAATGAGGGCAGGATTCTCCATATTTCACTCCCTTTAGCAAGGTTTTTTCCTTGCGTCAGCGCCAGAAGGAAAGCCACAAGCCAGATGATTGGGATTAGCAGGTAAGGCTGCTGTCTCTCCCCAAGTCCAAGGCTCGGTTTAGGCTTCATCCCAGTTTTGCGCTGGCAGCTGTGGCCAGCAGGACCCGGGTGAGGGTATTTCTGGTGTATAAGATGACCTCCAACTTTTCAGAAGTTTTTTTGGGGTTAAAAAGTCATCTTATACACAGGAAAATATGGTAATAATTTACCTGCTTAGAACATATCTAGCTGTACAAATGCATTGCAAATCATTTTATTTTTACTTAACAGGCAGAAAAGGAAAGGATAAGTATTAAGGCATAGCTGTTATTTCAACTGTTCAATTCTATAACAATACTTTAAGTATAAAAGTGTAGCAAAGGCTTCAGTAGACTAACTTTTAATAACATATGGTGCAAATACTGAAAATATGCTGACATAAACGCAGATGAAAAGTACTTTTGAGCATTGCAAGTGTTACTGACCTGCCAATTGAGCAGAATCTCATGGGAAATAACAGGGCACTCTAGACTGATGAATTTAAACATTTTAAACATTTATTTATTTCTAAATGACATAATCAAAAGTGATTTAAAATAGTATTAATGCTGGGCATTAGTAACTGATTACTTAGTCAACTGCAATATTGACATAAGTATTTCAGGTCTGAGCTCAACATCATTCAGGAAAAAATAAATACTGAAAGTATAGGATGATAGTTGTGCTTTTGTCTATTAAATCTGCTAGCACAGCAATGTTGAATTGGTTTAAGACAAAGATTATAGGCAGGACTTACCTGCCATCACTTCCTCTGCTAGCCTACTTTGTAGCCAGGAGGGGGCAGGGCCACAAAGACTTTGCAGTAAAATCACCATGTAGCCCACAAGGCCCATTTCAATCTCAATGTTTTTCTGTGGCAAGGACTACTGCCATCATTTCCCCCAGATCATGTCCCCTTTTTTCTATATTGTGCCCTGCCATCTCTGAATCATGTCATACCATCCCCACCCCTTTCCATAGTACTAGGCCTAGAAGACAACACACTGCCCAGGCTACAATTTTTCTAAGACTATGTGGCCATTGACAGCAGAGTGGTGCAGGGCCAAGTAGAACAGGCAGCAGCCTGTTGATGTTATGAGGGAATACCAAGACATGATCTGGAAAAGGGGGTATGACAGAGCTCAATGTAAGAGAAGGCGGTATGGTGTAGCACAATGTAAAGAGAACTTTTTCCTCCATTTTGGGCCGTTTCCAGACTGAAAGCTAAACCCAGTTTGTTTATCTGTTTATTTAGTTATATTCCCATCCTGACCAATACCCAAAGGTCTCAGGGCAGGTTACAATAATATTACAATAAAAACAGATTAAAAATATGACTAAAACAATGGCAGGACCTACAGGGGAGAGGATGTTGTTCCTTTAGCCAAACATCAGGATAAAGATATGTGTTTTCTGAACACATCTGTTTTCTGAACACATACAATAAGGGTGCCTGATGCACCTCCCACATGTCCATCCCCCCAACTAGTGCAGGTGGTGGGACTGCCAAGTGGGCATCGCTAGCAGACACTAAGGCACAGGCACGTCTATCTAGGAGGAAGTGTTCTTTTGGTTCAACACACCTCTTGTCAGCTGTAGGGATGTGCACGGATATTCGAAAATCCAAATTTCTGAATTTGGATCGAATCTGGATTTTCGAATGATTTGATTGGATTCGACATCGTATGTCACATCTGAATATCGGGACGCAAATGGAACACAAACGCGAAAACAGGATGTGAACAGATTTGAAAATTGGATCCGAATGTTCCCAACATTCGTATCCTTCCATTCAAATCAGATATTCGAAAATATGGATCCAGATAATCCGGGCCCATATCAGATTTTCAAAAATTTGGATTTTTGCATTTTGATTCAAATAGAATATTTGATTCAAACTTATTTTATAAGTTTGTGCTATAAACAGCAGTGTATCACAGAATTTTGGATGGAATTTTGGATTTTTTTATAGGGATAATGAAACTGATTCAAGCACGGAAAGGGTATGTGACTGAACTGAATGTCATTATTCAACAAACAGTACGCATGTCCTTTCAGATTCAACCTTCTCAATTAGAGCATCCATTCCTTCTTCCACCTAACACAACTACAGTGTCACAATCAGTAATATTACTTAGATTTCTGTATACCAATTAGGATAACAAAATACCCGTAGTGCTGTGATTCTAAATGGGTCCCGAAGTCTTCCATCTTCATCTTTCAAATTATAACCTTCCGCTCTTTTATCTCTTTCACTGATTTTCCATAATTTAATAGTTTTATCTTTAAAAACAAAACAAACAAAATGGTTGTTATCAAAGAAAACTAAACAGCATGGCACTGTCATTATTTCTCTTCACTTGTTAAAAATGTAGTATGATTTCCAAATTTTCATAATGTTTTATTATAGGAATGTCTGGAATCTTTTAATTCTTTTATGCTCATTTCATCGGCTAACCTTTAGAAAAATACCCCAAAGACTGTGTGATGCAGGTAGAAGTTAGACTCTGGAATTTTTTACCCAAAATTCAAATTCTTGGGTATGGATTTCTATTATATCAATAATTTTGCAGAAATAGTATGTTATGTTCCTTTCCAAATGAAAAGGAACCCAGTTGCAAGGCAACTCAGTAAGCCTGAGGGAAGGGAAAGGTTACAGGATTCTGAAAGAGAAAACTCGATAAATATCTTGTCTTTTTCCAAAACACCCCTGGGAGGGACTGGATATTCTTTCATTTTCAGAAGGGCTTCTATTATGCTCATTCTAGTCAGAGGTAGTGTAGAAAAATGGACTCAGTTCCTCTTTGTGTAGTCTGTGGAGAAGATTTATGTGGGCATGTTCACTAGTGAGTTAGCAAAGTAAGCTGTGAGGTCACAGTATCATTTGTCTTAGGTATGAGAGTGTAACAGCAAGGAGCTGTGCAAAACACAAAAGCCTTATTTCTAATCAGACAAAATCTTATTTCTGTAAAAAAAAACCAAACCCATATCTTCTGACACTTAAGCGGAAATAAAATGTCCTTTCAAGAACTTGAAGTACTGTATGTAGTTAGTTTTCTTTTTGTGGGGGGAAGTGTATTTTGTCCCCAATAGAAATACGGAATGATGGTATACACACATCTTTGGATAACAGTTACTCTACAAGGGATTGCAGAGCCATCCTAATCATGTCTATCCAAAAATAATACCAAACAGGATTGTAAGCTGTGTTTCTAGGAAACAATTTGCTAACCCAAAATTCAGTATTGTGGCCTAAGGCAATCTCACACTTCAAGAGTGAACACAGGCTGCGTACATTCATATAATTACGTCAGGAGTATCTCTAATAGTTTGAACAATAACCTTTTGTTTTAGTAATGACTGCCACAATAGTCTGCACAATTAAAGAATCTACAGTTTCAGAGAGCAACTAAAAACCCTTTTTCATGCAGAAGTACAATGTCTTTCGTAACTAGATTTTGTTTTTGAGCAGCTCATAACATTATGATTAAAATACAGGAAAAAACAAAAGTATTTCAAGGAAATAGGCTTTTCTAATTTCAAATAAAACATTTATTTATATAGTTATATTAGAAAACACAGAATTTTTAATGTTTCTGAACTACTCCATGTAATCGGCACATAAAATCTGGTGGAAATGCACACAAGCATAGAAACTTGGAAAATCAAAATTTAGAATCCTTTAATTCTACTAGTGGGTCAACTGCTCTGACAATATTATTTTAGATGACCCAACATCTTCAAACCCTAGGATAACTGCTGGCAACAACAGCTGGCTGTGTAAGTAAGGGACTGGCCAAGTTACTTAATGCAGAGTCACTGATAATCTGGAACATGAACTGGGTATTAGGACCTACCAGAAGAGATGCAACAAATACTTCAATAATGTATGTAACTTAAAATGACTTATCCCAAGATACATGTCTGCTTGATCCATTAGTCTCTAGGATACAGCTAGGTAATAACTTTTTCAGCAAATGAACTCACTGGAAACAAGACCGTCTTATGATGCAAAGTTACAGAAACATCACAACAATCTGGATTTTGTGAACATACCAATTAACTCAATACCAATTGACCTTTCAGAAATCAATTATTTCTAGAGTTTGAGGGAAGAATCAGGGGCTTTGCTAGTCATATTTTTTTCCCCTTTTTGGTTTGTTTTTAACAGGTGGAGCTTCATATAGAGCCACACAGGTCAAGATGGTGACCCTTGCATTTTATACAATAGGAAGTAGTAAAAGTTCACCCTAAGGTCTCAGTGGTGCTTATAGAGAAATAAAAACAGTTAACCATAACAAAAACAATACAATATTAAATAAAACAGTTATGGAAAGCAAAAAAGCAGGAATACAAATTTATAATTCCCCTACACTGTAAAGGGAAGAAAGCATTTCCCCCCTCTAAGTATCCAACAGAGCCATCCATGCCTTATTATTGATTTGAAATATTTATATACTGTACCACTTTACATTAAATATGATCTTGCAGTGGGTTACAAAGAATAATTATAGCCAAAATAGTAATTCTATAAAAACATGATTAAAGCCAAGGATGAGGGGAAACAAACATTTACTCTGGAAAGGCTGGGGGGGGGGAGTCTTTAATTGGCACCTAAAAACTAGAAGTGTAGGTGCCTCTACAAATATCAGAGGAAAGTCTATTCCAGGGGTTTTGTCCACTAGCACTAAGTACCTGTTAAGTGCCCATTAGGGATCCATTAGAATCAGAGAAGGAAGGCCCCATGGCCACTGTAGACCCCATTAGAGACACATTTCTTTCTACCATTTCTAGGGAAATCCGGATTGAATGAGTCCTTCAGGACCTAAAATCCGGATTTCATGTAGACCTCATTAAAGAGGTCTACAATGGGGTCTTCAGGCATCAAATCTGGATTATATGGACTGCGTTTCCACTGTGATTGGGCAATGGGGTCTGGGGGGGGGGCTCAAGGGGGGCACACCCATGGGAGAGTGCCCTGAAACCTAAAGCTCCAAAGCCTGAGCACAATCTCCAAAGCCGTATATGAAGCTGGCTCCAAAGAAAAGCACAGGCTCTGAAGAGGACCCCACGCAAGAGCAATGCCAATCCTACGGACCTTTGTCAAAGGCTCTGGAGAATCTTCAAAGTTTGCGGCAGATAGCTCTGGAGAATCTTCGAAAAATCTCCGGAGTGTCTATGGAGATTGCACCCCGTCCCCCCAAAAATCTGGGGTGATGGGCAGGCTCCACATGGGTTGATCTGGATTTGCCACATGGGTGCTCCAGCATTTCCACTGTGGGCAGGCTAGCACCCATTGCTATTGGGTGCTGCACCCCCTGTGGGGATGCATCGGGTACCTCCCTTAATCCGGATCTACTAGATCCGGATTAGCTGAAGGACCCATTCCTTAGATCCAGATCATCTTAGATCTGGATTAAGGGAGGTCAGTGAAAACCACCCCCCAGAGGATGGACACCATTGTCTTCTTCCTGAATGTGTCCCCTTGTTCACGCCATGGAAAATTTACCTCAGGTAGGCCAAACTAGCCTTAATTACACACAGGTTCAGGGCAAAATAAACCGTTCTTCAACATACTAAATATGATGACAAAAAACAGAGTTTGCTATTTGCTAGTAGCTAAGCAAAAAAACTAACTCTAAGCATGCTGATGGATGAAAGAAGACAGAATACAGCTGATCAAACCTCCTCCTTAGCTTGTTTCCGTACCTTCAAATCATCTCAGTATATATAAAAATGCAAGATGTAATGACTTTGGTAAAGGATACTTACCATTTGTAGATAATAAGAAGTGAGCAGCATTCTGTTGTGGTAACCACCTAATTTTATTAATTTTTTCCTCAATTTCTAGACTTTTCAAGTAGTCAAACTCAGGTTCATGACTCTGAAATGTACTGTAAACATTATATTCTCCCCTTGAATGAGGACGGCTTTTATTCTGCAAGATAACACCAATAAGTGAAATTATTTTCTGTAACATACACATGTTAAGCAGGTTAAAGAGATTACAATCAGATTAAGTAATCAGTTAAAGAGATACATCAAGCCATTGCCTCAATTTAGCATTTAAAATACATTTTCCTATAGGCTATTCAGGCAAATGCAAAGACTATATTACTACCATCTTTATGCTCTGACGCGTGCACAATTATTTAAGTACAACAGAAACTTTCTTGCATGATGGCAGCAACAGAAGAGTTCCAAAGCTGAGTGTTAAATTAGAACTAAAGTCTGTGCTATGATGACTAACACTGACTGAAGTTGTTTTACAATGTATCTCTTTGATTGACAACTGCTACAGTAAATCTACTTTTACATCAGTGGTGAATTCCTCTGAGTCATAGCTATATTAATCTGAAATGTAAACCCTGTAAAACCCTTAAATGCATTGTAAAATGCACAGCAAAAGAAAAAAAGATACAGGAGAAAAAAAATCAGAATAAACAAACTCTCAAGTTGATGGAGCGTCTGTTAGGTATTTAATGAAATTGACTTTTCATTTTGGTGACTATGGGTGTTTTTCCACTGAGCTCCTTTGACCTGGATCTTCAGAATGGGTACTTCCCTTAATCCAGATCAAGTAGATCTGGATTAAGGGAAGTACCCAATGTGTTTCCATGGGTGGTCTAGCATCCAATAGCATTGGGTGCTAGCCCGCTTGCTGTGGAAACACCAGAGCACCCATTTGCAAATCCAGATCTACCCACAAGGGGTCTGCCTGTCACCCCAGGTGTTTTAGGGGACAGGGGGTGCAATCTCCAAAATTGCCTTTGGAGATTAGCAAAGGTTCCAAAGAGAACTGCTTGCAAGAGCTGGCTCTGAAGTCCCTCTGAAGTTGCCTTTGGAGATTAGTGCAGGCTCCACAAAAACAAATAAACAAACAAAACAAAACAAAACCCTTGCAAGAGCAATGCAGCTGTCAAAGGTTCCAGAGCGATCTGGTGCTAACTTCGAAGAGCCTCCGGAGACTTTGACAGTTGCATTGCTCTTGCAAGGGGCTTTTCTTCGCAGCCTGCGCTAATCTTTGAAGGCAACTTTGGAGGGACTTCAGAGCTGGCTTTGGAGGGACTCCGAAGTCTTGATGCCCATGGGTGCATTCCCCCCCCCCTTGAGCTTCCTCTAGACCCCATTGCTGAATTGTAGTGGAAACAGGCTCCCTACAATCTGGATTTGAAGGCTGAAGACCTCATTGTAGACCCCTTTAATGGGGTCTACACAAAATCCGGATTATATGTCCTGAAGGATCCATATGATCTGGATTTCTCTAGCTGTGGTGGAAACAGATGTTTCTCTAATGGGGTCTGTAGTGGAAATGGGGTTATTCAGCTCTCAGCCAAATGGGTCCTTAATGGGTGCTTCAATGGGTACTTAGTGCTAGTGGGAAAACACCCTATATCAGATATGGTTGAGTCTCTGGAGAACTCTTATCACATTTTCACACCTTGATCGGATTTCACAAAACTGTTTAGCAAGTAAAGATTTTCATTTTGTTGTAATATGTTGTTTGTTCCATGGCTCTTCAGATGCTAAAACGTGAATGCTTCCAATGAAGAAGTCTTTAATAAATAAAATCAGAAGCTTAATATTTCTACAGAATAGATTTTTCACAAAGCAGCAGACAGAATGCCTGAACTGCATCTGGGAAATAGTATTTTACTTGAAATGAGGCAGCAACAAAGGGAAAGCAACAATCAAAATCCTTTTAAAGTAGTACCAATAAGCTGGCACAACTTGTTTATGAAATTGCACTAAGAACCTAAAGCTAGACATTGATGCATTATGGAGAACGTGGCATTCCTCTTGGCTCTTTATATTGTGGTCACAGAGAGCATACTATTCTGGTGTGAAGGCTTATAAGTTCCCTGGATACTCAAAGTAAATCAAAAGTATATCCTTCATTACATTAATATTTGGAATTTTTAGAAATATTGGCAGGTTTTTGTATTATTTTTATTCTGCTTATATTAATCCTGCTCTACTGTTATCCTTACATAGTAATAACACTGATGTAAAAAAATCATGTAGCATCATATATTAAAGCAACAAAATAAGGCATATATAATTCATTGCACAATGTGGTAAACTTCCCCTTTCAAATATGCAACATCTATATAATTATTAATAACAAGGTTATAGTAATCATTTTTAAAAATCATTCTGGAATCTAGAGTAAATGTATCCTAACATTTCTGAACTGCATTATTGCTCCTACAAAAGTACCTAGACAAACCATAATTGTTACAAAATTGTATTTTAATTTACTTCATGGTTTTATTCTTCAAGATGATATGTAAAAAAATCAATTCAGTCCAATCAAATTGGACTGTATTCTATTTTATTTACTTGATATCAAATACAGTATGAAGTTCAGTGTTTGCAAGAAAAAAACAACTCAGTAAGGATCTCTGTGGATCAACTGTGTTGATTTGCCTTTAATTAATAACTCCTGCAAGGAGTTCTAGAAAACCACTTCCTTGTTTTGAATGGTACTGACCTCTGGTTCCCTTTGGAATATAACAACTCTGCCACCTTTGTCTCCTGTTGCAAGAAGATCTCCAGAATAGTTAAATTCAACTGTTGAGATAATGTCGGCTGCAAACATTAAAAACAATATTTAAAATGAAAATATTTAAAAATTGAGCACATAATTAACAAGTAGTTGTACACATACTGATTGTTAACATTAATATTACAAACAATGGCTTCAAGGACTGATCACTCCTTCAGGAGCCTGAACATTACCTATGGAAAATTGAGGATTAGGTAAGTTAGTGGCATCTGAGAGGCAAAATCATACTACTTAGTTTCTGAGACTGCAAAATGGATCAACTGAAGTTGAAATTTACCAACCAAGTACAAGTCAAAGCAAGTCATGCAAAACTATAATATACAAGGGATAACTATAAAATCTCCTGTTAGGGGACTACCAGTAATTTAGGGATTTTAGTTTTCTTGGCTCTGGGACTTTAGCAGAGGAGCAGTATACAATTTTAATACTTAAAATAATAAAGGAGATAATAACAGCTTGTCTTCATTAGAATATCAGAGACTATTTGGATAAAATACCCGTATTTTCCGGCGTATAAGACGACTGGGCGTATAAGACGACCCCCAACTTTCCAGTTAAAATATAGAGTTTGGGATATACTTGCCGTTTAAGAAGACGACACCCGGTGTATAAGACGACCCCTGACTTTTGAGAAGATTTTCCTGGGTTAAAAAGTAGTCTTATACGCCAGAAAATACTGTAGTTATTCCAAGAAGAAAAATACTGTATATAATAATAAAAAATTATTAAAAAATACTGTCTATAAGTCATGTTTGTTCAGTAACCCAGTTTTTGATATTTGAAGCATTAATGCACTTCTTCATATTTAAATATTTAAAATAAAAATACTTAAAAATATTTAAATATACTGAAAGAAAACCAGAACAGTCTCATCACCCATTTTTCTTTTTAGACCTATA
The DNA here is from genome assembly GCA_023333525.1 of Aspidoscelis tigris stejnegeri. Classification (NCBI taxonomy): domain Eukaryota; kingdom Metazoa; phylum Chordata; class Lepidosauria; order Squamata; family Teiidae; genus Aspidoscelis; species Aspidoscelis tigris. The sequence continues at coordinate 78,221,021 of JALMGA010000002.1, read as the reverse complement.
AGCAAAATGAGATTAAAGAATCAATTATATGCTCCTTAGAAGGTGCAGCAGGTTACAAATTTGGTGATGGAATTTCCAAAATTACCATAAAATCAAAAAAAAGTCTGTGAACTGTTATTTATTACTGATTTTATATAAGAATGATGGCTCAAATATTTTTATTCTGAAATCAAGATACCAATCTGCTACACGTTTGGAGACAATATATGGAAATCCATTCCTTTTCATACAAAAAAGTCAAATCACAGCAAAGGAGAATATCTGAGTATAAAAAGAATAAATAATTTGTGTCCACTTTGAGAATGAAACAAGTTTAGACAAGCTTCAATGAGAAGAAGAGGAGAATCACTCAGAAGGCAATAAGGTAGATGGGACAGAAACATACACTTCCACTTTTTAGAGTCTTGGGAGCTCCAGAATTTCATGGTTTCTATTACCACTACTTTAAAACCAAAGCACAATCTCCTACTTAAAAGTAAGCTGAAAATGTTCTCTCCATTAACTTGGGAATCAATTCCACTAAACTCAGTGGCACTTAACTAAAGACAGACATGTATCAGATTTCTATAATTTTTCCATTACTATTATTGAAAATTAGGTATGTTGTCAGACTTAACAAAGTTTTTACAGAGATAAAACATCACCCAGAGTCCTGAACGATCTCAGAAATAGAAAAAGAGGGCAAGCAATACTATATTTTATCAAACCCAAGAAAAATCCTTTGTAGTCATTTAAAAGTGTTTTTATACACAAATTCTTCCAATTAACAATCCTAAAAATTAATCACCTAAAATCTGTAGCATTTTTCCTTTAAGTAATGTTTTGCATTAAATTCTGTTTTACATAAAAATAAAAATACGCAGCCAGGGATTATTCATTTTGAATGCTACAAGCTCTGAAAGAGCTAAAGTTGGGTCTTTTCTGTGCACAAGACAGGGTGTTGTAGCTGTTCTCATAAAGCAGCCTAGACTGTAATGTTTTGAATATGGTACCAAGAAACAACATTACTGTTAGAAAACACTCACAGCTGCTACAGTTTCAAACTGCATCAGCAGCCCATCATTTCTGAATACGCAGCCATAATACCCCATCACCTTGACACCATTAACCAACTTTTTAAAAAGGTGTTTATATAAGAATAAAATGCATCCCCTCAGAAAGCTTATGATGTGTTTCCTCAAAAGGCTTGTGGATTCAATCTCACACTCATTCTCACAGATCTGTCCCCTCTGTGCTGATTTTCAGAATGGAACAAAGGGCCAATTCTAGAAAACTAATCAAAAGTGAATTGACTGAGCACAAAGTACTCCAAAGATTTAGAAATGCTTATCTCTATGCCACTTCAAAATCTGATTTGTTGTGATTTGTTGTGCTTGCTTCCTCAGGTACTTCACCTGCGCTCTCAACACAGCAGGTGAATCCCTGATTTTCTCCTAAAGAACTCCCAACACATCCAGCATTATTATTGTAATCTTGCAGCATCAATCAATCTACCCTCACTTTGAGCTCCCTTTTCAAAGCAGAGATGCATAAACTAGTTTGATTTTAACAGACCTGGTTCAGTGAGTCTGATTTAGAATTGAACCCCCTCAGTGGTTTGATTTGACTTTACTTTCCTCATGTGTTCACAGTCTCTTGTCATTATGTCTTCACCCTCCCTCACTTTTTATGCCACATCTTCCAGTTGCACAAGCTAGGCTGCTGCCAGCAATGGCATGTTTCTTTGGCAAGCCAATCGCCTTGTTTTTGTGATCTACTATGCTTTCCAGAAAGGAGGACCATGACACTCCCAGCTGGCTAAGCATGGCTTGACTGCAACTGGCCAAATTCACCCTCAGAATTAAAATTTGATAGGGCAAAGAACACACTCAGGCAGAAGAGAAAAGCATGGATGCATAAATAGGTTTTCATCAGGAGCCTAAAAGATGTACCTTGTAAATAACTGAGAGAAGAATGTTCCAGAGTGTAGGTATCACCATAAAGAAGTCCCTATTGCAGGACACCAAAAGAAAACATTCAGTCCCTGTAGCAGGACTTCACCCCCAAAGAACTGCAACAATCTTACTAGTCTATAAAAAATACTGGCCTATATTTAGACTCTATAATCAGATTCCTTCCCCTCAAAAAGGTCAAAATTTACCATACCCTGAAGCTTAATACCAAATAATCTACGGGTTTACAGAAAATCTATCTTAAGCAATTTAAGGGGGGAAATCTTTATTATAGCAGTTACTCAGGGCCCGTTATCATCTTTATTAGAAAAAAGGTTTTACTTCTATTAAGAAGTCTTAGTGGACCTGGCTAAGGAATGTGCTTTACAGATGAGCTAATCTAATTTATCTTTTTCAGTATTCCTTATTTAAATCCTGAAGATTCAACTTACAAATCCAGTGAATTATAACACATAATGAGGTGCTTTTAGTAGATGCTTAATGTTTCAGGTGAAATATCTACTATTCCATTAATATTTATTTTAAAAACTGTACAAAAAAAGTTAGGTACACTGAAATATTAAAATGCTTATTATTTTACGTTGTCTAAAAAGAAGTCACACTAACAATATAATTCTGTCCTATTGTCCTTAAAAGTATCCTGCAGATAAAACTTATTTTAGATACTGTGACTGCAACCTAATTTCCTAACATGTGAGACATAATAATGTTATCAGAGACATAATGATGTTATCGGTGGCTAAGTGTCACGTCTAACATGTCAGCAAAGCATATGTGTAATCCTCATCTTTTGCTTCAAACCTTCACTGCTGGCCAGCAGTGTTTCTCCAACAGGACTGCAAATAGAAAGCTAAGTGTGTCTCTTGTCAGCAAACAGCCTTTCACAGCAAATTCTATGCAGTGTCTCCATATGGTCAAATGAGCACCCAAACTGGACTGTAAGGATCTTAGAGGTGGTTTGGCCTACAGATGGCCTGCTGGTTTGTGGGTGTGGCCTGGTTGACACAAATCAAACCCCCAGCTATGGGCAAATAGCTCCCCTGCCTTGGAAAAGGAAAAAGGCTAAGGTAATAAACTAACAGAAAATCTGGAGTAGAGCCCAAAGGCAGTTGGACTAAGCATGCATCACCTTTCTGGCAGTTCCTGTGGGCAAATGTTGTGCTCACTGACCTTTGAATTGCACCAGCGAGGCAGCCCCCACCTAAAAATGTACTGACCTATCACTGTCTGCCTGTTCTATGATGATAGCTTTGACAAGTTGACTGAACATGCTGCAATGAAGCACGCCTCAGAAAAACAAGATTAGTGCTTCAGTTCTGGACTTAGCTATTTGGAATGGCAGAACCTGACATCACCACCTTGTAGAAGACCAGGCTTCTGTTGGATAGCACCCTTAGAGAGCAGAAATAACCATTTTTCTACACTATGCAAATGCATAGTGATGGTCTCACTCCAATTTGCTCCTTTCTGCAAAAAAACTACTAACCGGAGGCTTGTACATCCTCTCCCATTGCCTTCAGGCCCAGCAAAAATCTTAAGTCTCTTTACTACAACACTCAGTGCATCTGCAAAGGCTAGAAGTTCATCAGGAGTGTTGAACATTTGAGGCTTTGTTATTTGGGGACTTCAATGTATGAATGAGAAAGGGAAAATGACTGTGAATGGGTAGTGATTGCTACCTCAATCATTGTGTTACAATTAGATTAAACACAACCAAGTCATGACACAGATTGCACAGGAAAGTTAAAAATGTCACCAAGTAGACTGCAAAACTCTGTGCCAATGACTATTGGACAAATCTGTCCCAGAACGTCCAGCTGTCAGCTGACTGTGGCAATGCTTGAAGTATGTGTGAAGGGATTAAGAGGGCTCTTGGATCTATCCCCAGGGAAACTGTGCCAGTGACATAATCTACTAGTGTGATGATTACAGAAAACGGCAAGCAAATTGAGAAATTGGGCTAAATATTAGCAGGATATCTGTTCACAGGAGAATACCATTGCTGATGCTACATTCACAAATATCAAGGATCTATCTGTTATGAAGGGCTTGAAGCCTTACCATCTCTAGATGAACTGGGCAAGGGTACAGACTCTCTTACAAGAATGAAGCGTCTGGGGAAAGCTGGCATCCCATCTAAAGTAACCAAGACAAGCAAACTGCACTTTATTGCCCCCTACACATTTTATGTTAGTGCTGCAACAATATGATGCATTATTATATTATGTAAAAAATTACAGTTACAACAACTACTGCACAATTTACCTCCAGAACACCACTGGAAACACATTTGCCCAAGTGGTTGCAGTCACTTGCTGATTGGGGTGCGGTTTCAGGACTGTGGAGTTGGAATCATGGGGTGTTTTCCCTCTGTCACTAGAAGTACCCATTAAGTACCCATTAATGGGTACAAAAATGCCATTATGTACCTATTAATGGGTACCTAATGGGTACTTCTAGTGACAGTGGAAAAACACCCATGGAGTCAGAAGCAATGATTTGGTTACCAGAGTCAGACACAATGGAAATTGTAATATAATACATTTAAAAATTCCACTAGGAAGATACCATTATTAGTTACAGTATCTAAGGGCTACTGGGGTATGAGTTAAAAGTTGCTTAGAAGCACATGAATTCCTCCCCCCATTAAACATCCTTGCTGTGTATCAGCTGTAGCAGTTAAAATTCTCAGAAAATAGAATATGCTATATTTCGTGCAATACAGCACTCACTAACATATTAGTCTAATTACAAATAGAGAAGTCAGAGGTACCATAACCTGAGGAGTCAGAGTAGAGGGCTTTGTGTACTGACTCCCAAAGCCCTGATGGTTTTACATATAGAAGGGGTGCAGTGTGGTTTTAGAGCATGAAGATCATCTGCTGACATGTCTCACTTTGCCAGCTACAGCAAAAGTGCTGTGAGTAGTAACAACCACTTTACATTTGTTTTATTGATCTGGCAAAGTACTTTTATATGGTTAGTAAAAAAGCCTTTTCCTTTTACTACAGAAGACTGGTTGTCCACCTAGCTTTTCAGAATCAAAACATTCTTCCATGAAGACATACAAAGCTCTATCCAGTTTGATAGAACATTGTCTGATCTATACCCAACTAATAGTGGAGAAAAACAAGGTTGCAAACATCTACCTATATTATCTGGCATCTTTTTATCCCTGCTCTTGCAATATGCCTTGAAAACTTTATAGAATATTGTATCCCTGCAAGCATGAAGCAATCTGTTCAAGCATAAGTAATCTGTTCAATCTTGCATGTCTGAAACTAAGTTCAAAGCCCACAGTGTGTTAGTATGTGTGTTATTTTTTGCAGACAGCACACACTGTGGGTGCTCTCCAGAGACATCAGCTGCTCTGCACATGGCAATACATATTTATATATCACAGAGCAGAACATTCCTAGAATCTGTATTGGTGATCACAACCATGAAGTAGTGGCAATAAAGGAATGACTAAAATGGCAGATCTTTCTGATAGGCTCTGGGAGTACCCCATGCTGACCACTACCTCCAAGAAAAGGTTATTCCAGGGTTGCATATGTAGCTCACTCCAGTAGGGCAGTGGATTCTGAATTTTAGATACCCTCTAGGAGCTTTGTTTAAATTCTATCCATCTTTGCAACATCCAAAAAATTCTGGGTATCTCCTGAGTAGACTTGCGTTTTGACTAAAGCTATTGTGATGAAAACAAATATTCCAGGAATGTTTGCTTTGCCAGCTCATCAACCCCTAACATACTCTCAGCCATGTTAGTCAAATGAAAGACGGCTGAATCCCTAAAGATGCACTTTATTAACAGGCAGATTGATATATCATCTTCATTTAAGAGTATTTGCTCCGCTTTATACAATCTGTGGTCAATTTTAAATGTTTTTAAACAACAAGGATCAATCTGTTGTTTCCTGTGCTCCATCTTCCCAAATAAGGGGATACAAATTGTGTGTGTATGTCTCCTACTACCTCTCAATATTAGAGATGTGTTTTAACTGAAATACACAGATAGCAACCGAAATGTAAATTAGTTTATTAACTAGAAAAAATACTGTATTAATACTTTTACTTATGAAAAATTTTCCATTAGTTCCAGGCTTGCTGTACACATTCTTTAAGAATGTCTGTAAGCAGGACATGAAATGGTGGTGATATCAATCCAAAGACCTGGAAGTCAATGGTAGCAGGTGATGGTAGCACACGGAACAAGATTGTTTGTAGCAAAGTAAGAATGAAGAGTGATAGCTCTTCAATAGAAGAAAGTGTGCAGGCGAGTTTAAACTTGTTAATTTTGTATATGGTGACAGCCACAAGATTATTGTATGCTCAGAAGTGGAAGGAGGAAGAGATACCATCGGGAGAAGAATGGCTAATTAAGATGACCGATTTGGCAGAAATGGACAAATTAACAAATTCATTAAATGACAGATCAACTGATAAATTTATGAGAGACTGGTCCCCATTTATTGAATATCTGACAGAGCTCGAATTGACGACAGATGGGTTCGAGTGAGGATAAAGAATAAACAGGAAACCAAGGAGAGACAAAGAGGCGGAGCAACAAAGGATGGATACAGAATATAGAAGTCAGACAAGCGGAGGAAGTCAAGGGAATTTCTATTAATGTAATGATGGGAAGAGTGTGTAAATGATTGTTCTCTTTTAGTTTGTGGTAAAATTTTAATAAAAAGAAAAATTTAAAGGAAATTAAAAACAAAGAAGAAAGTGTGCAGGCGTCAGACAGAAACATCAACTTAAGCAGTGGATGGCTCAGCATTCTTATCTACAAACTGCAATAAGACCCGCATCTCTAGAATTAGTTTGCAGAGCAGGTACAAATTAAGATGTAGTATTCTACTGACTCTCAAGAGAGAAAAATGCCAAAGTACTATTGTCTGCATGAGCATTTAAGAAATTACCAATCAAGCACAATTATTCAAGTTTAATTTCAAGTATAAAATGCTATACTGTGTTGTACACAGACCACTAGACAGAAGTTGTTAGATATTGGGCATTTGGACCATATGCTGTACTGTATTCTGGAAGGGGCAGAGTGGATTTCTCCGAAGGATCTGTTTTAATAAATTAAAACACAATTTTAAATTATTAGTGGAACAAATCTAAATTTTTAGTCATGTATGTAAGATTCATTAAAGAGTAGGCATACATTGTGCATTATATGACAATTATCCTGATTTTTTCAATTTTCATTAAAAAAAGAATAACAATTTACTTGTTTTAGCCCTAAGCCAAGTATGTTATTTCGAAATAATTTAAGAGAGAAGATAATTCATCATATTCTTGTCAGATGTTGGAATGACCAAACCACAAAACACTTTTGCATTTTATGTTTTTTTAAAAACCAGATTAGCTTTTTTTAATCCAGCAAACAATAAAAATAGCAAAACAAGGTAATTAATTTTTGATAAATGCAGAAAGGCTGCAAAATGCATAATACTACATTGAGAAAATTAAACATAACTTCAATTTTTCACTTTCACTCCTAAATATGTTATCTAAATATGTTGAAACTATCATCCATTTTTGTTTACATATTCTAACCTTATCCCAATTACCAATATAATTCATACGACTATTCAGTATTTCTACTTCTATCACATTAATTATATAATTATACCATTTACTAATAGACCATTTTGTTCTATCTTTCCATCCACTAACTAGGATTATTTGAGCACATGTTAGCAATTCCTCCACTATCTCCTTCAGTTGGATAGTCGGAAGATTATTTAACTCCATATGTAACACTCCCATTCTCCCTGTTATTATACATTGTATATTCAATACGTCACAAATTTCTTTCTCAATCTTCTTCCAAAATTCAGATACTATCAGGCATTCCCAGATCATATGAAAAAAACACCCTCTGATTACATGCATGCCAGCAATTACTACCCATATTTACAAAGAAATGTGATAATTGTGATGGGGTTCTATACTATTTATGTAATATTTTTCTTCTTACCTCTTTGAGACTATTATACTTTACTTTTTTATGTGTTTTACTTCATTCTGAATTTCTTCTCTTTCAATCATGTCGGTACTCCATATATTATAAAATTGGTTATATAATCCTGCAATTTTACTTTCTCCTTTAATACATTTTCTCATCAATTTTTCAAATAATGTATCTTCCTTTAATTTTTTCCTCTCCTCTCTAGTCTGTTTATAAATGTTCTAACTGCTATCGCTTCTAACCAATATCTCTGTCCTATTATTCCTCGAATGGCATCCCCTTCCATTGGGTTCCCTTGATTTGTATATAAATCTTCTATTGTCTTTCATTATACCCAATATTATCCTCAAGTTTCCATCCCCATTTTTGTTTATTTTCCACATAGTTGCTAATTTATATTATTTATTGTTAATTGTTTTTTTTCCTTTTTTTCCATACCATCATGGTACCCTTTAATTGTTCTTTCATCAATCATTCCTCCCTCCTATTCCAATCTTTAAAAATGATTTCTACTTCCCTCATTCTATTTCCCCCCACTTCTTTTTTTTATATTGTAATTCTAATAATCTCTGTAGTTGAAATGCATCATGATAAATCTGTAAACTTGGTATTTCCCATCTTCCTTCATCCTCTCTTGCTATTAACCACTTATTTCTTAGTCTGGGTTTCTTTTCCCTTCTATCCTTTTATTTATTCTTCTATCCCACCCCTGTAAAGACCTCTATCTACGACAGGTGACAATATTTGAAACAAATTATTTTTGGTATTATCAACATCTTTAATATTCTATTCTTGTCTATTTTATTTAAATGCTTCCCTTCCCATTTTTTAAAATAGTTTCTTGATTGATTTCCAAACAATTTTATAATTCCCATTTATTATTTTTTTAGGATTTTTATAAATCCATACTCCTAAATATCTCATCTTCTTTATTCCCAATTTCAGCCCTGCTATCCTCTTCAATTCCAGTTGCTCTTCTGGTGGTGTATTATTATTATTAGACATATTATTTCTGATTTTTTAATATTCACAAAGAATCCAGACTGTAATTTAAATTTATGTAATATTAATGTAACTTCTCTAACCATCTCTAATGGCTGGCTAGAAATTAATAATGCATCATCAGTAAATAAATTTAATTTAATTTGCTCATTTCCTCCCTGATAGCCTGCCCACCTCTGACTATCCCTTATATCATTTGCTAGAACCTCTATTGCTAATATAAATAAAACTGGGGAGAGTGGGCAGCCTTGTTTAGTTCCATTTGAAATGTTTATATAATCTCATTTTCCATCATTTACTCTAACTCTTGCTTTGCAATTAGTATACAGTCCCTTCAAAGTTTTACAAAAATTCTGCTCAATATTTAACTTTCTACATAATTTCAACAGATATTTATGGTTCACTTTATCAAAAAGCTTTAAAAACATCTAACTTCAAGATTCCTATCTTATTTTTATTCTGATAAGCATGGTTCAATACCACAATAATGTTTTTAATTGGGTCACCTATTTTCTTCCCCTTAACAAAACCATATTGATCTCCTTCAATTATTTTGATATTATACTTTCCAGTCTATTTGCCAAAATTTTTAGAGATTGCACCCCGTCTCCCAAAACATCTGGGGTGACAGGCAGACCACTTGTGGTCCAATCCAGATTTGCCACATGGGTGCTCTGGTGTTTCCACAGCAGGCAGGCTAGCACCCATTGCTATTGGGTGTTAGACCACCCGTGGAAACACATTGGGTACTTCCCTTAATCCGGATCTACTAGATCTGAATTAAGGAAAGTACTCATTAAAGGAGTGTGATGGAAAGCTCCAAGATGGCATACCTGCTGACTTATCAACATGGTATAAGGCCCTGAAGAATTTGAGGTATATACCAATATGGGAATTCCCTTTAATACCTTGACCTGAAATGAACAAATGTATTTCTGTCAAGGACTCGTACAGCATATACATCAAAATTTCTAATGATTAATATATAGCAATACTTTTAAAAGTAGAATTATTCCAGGACTTTTTGGTTGCTGCCACTAAGCCATTATTTAGTTGCAGCAAAGTAAAAGGAAGCTCCAGCCAAAACCCTGCCTTCCCTTGCTGCTGAAAAAGTGCCCTGCAAGTCACCACTGCCTTGGACACAATTGCATATATTAACTATGGACTTTGGTTCCACCTACATTAAAACCTCAAGGTACATGTTCTGCATCAATGCGCAACAGCAGCTGAAAAGGAATCAAGCACGGAGTATACATATAAGCCTGCAGATGCAATAAATTAATGTTCTCTAAACCCCTGAACAGGAAACAAAAGCAAAATGGATTTATTTGGCCATTTGCTCTTCCAAAGTCAGGGCAGTAGGAGCATCTCATTTGTACAGGTTATTTTAAGGTAAATACCATATATGTTCAGCTTTAGAAGAGACCAATAAAACATCCTCATGTCACATGCTCATCCCCTCAAGTCCAAGGTACAGATTCCTAAGTACATGAATAAACTCTAAGAACAATTCTCTAAAGATCATTCAATAGTTATTTTAAATTATAGAGATGGCAAAACTAAAAGATCTCTCTATGTGCATGTTGTGTCTGGGGTTCAGCTTTCCCTCAACCTCAAAATAATTTCTGAAACTATTACTGCATTGTCCAAGCACTTCTGGGTGACCCACCTGGCCTTCACCAAACTGGTGTGGGTCAATCTGGATGGTCAACAAAAGCAAAAATGGTTAGAAAAATGTGTCAGGGCTGCTGGCAAGTATTTCTTGCTCAGGCTTCATGCTGCTGCAAGATTTTACTGAGTGGCCATAATGACTTAAGGACTTCTCAAAAAACAGTGGACAAGATGATGTGCACCGATTCCATCGTAAAGTCATGGTAGAAGCTTCCCACGCACAGAACAATAAGATTTGAGAATTCTTACCATCTAGGAATTTGGTTTATCAGTCCTCTATTGCACAAGTGCTCTGCATTCAATTGTTAGATGGGCATAAAATCACTGACCAAGCCAAGGGACACTGCATTCAATCCCTTGTGTGGGAGAAGTTCTTGAAACTATTAGAAATCAAGAGTGAGGCTGTGAGCTACTCTTGATTTCATGTCAATGGAATGGAAGATGACCCATATAACTCCAGCTTTTAAAAAGGGTATAAAAGTGATCCAGGAAATTATGTGTTAGTCAGCTGGGAAGACAGTGTGAACCACTGAAGATAAAATGAGAGGTGACAGAATAAACAAGCTCAGAAGAAAACAAAAACAATTAAAATAATCTAAGTGTTCAGTCATTTTAACCCTGTTCCCTATGACAGATATCCAAAATACCAAAGCTTTTGCTGCCCAGTAGAGGAAGACTTGAGTTTTTCCTCTTGTTTCAGCAGTAACTGCTGTTACTGAAAGAGAGCCTTCATTTTTTCTCTTCCCTTTTAGTAGAAGAGATTTCTGCTAAAAGGAGAGGAGAAAAAATAGCTTTTTGAAATGACCATTGATTTATAGTAGCAGTAATTGCTATAAAAGTGGAGGAAAAATCTTCCCTCCAAGCCTTCCCAAGGCCTCAAAGCTTAGACAAGATTTGCAGCACCCCACCCCGTGTTCTAACAGCTGGGAGTGAATGTTCTTAGCCCCATGGCTTTGGGGGAGGGGTGATTTTTGGTGACATGCTATGGTGCGAGGCTGAATGACAGTTCCCAGTAATTCTAGATCATGGAGGTGTGGCATCAGTACCTCATATATCAGGTCTACAATGATCTGGATTAAGGGCCTCTTAATACAGATCCGGTTCCATCTTGTGCAGACAGAGTCAGACTAACAGGGTCCCAGAATCCAGATCAAGAGGTCCATGTAGAAAGGGCCCCTCTTTCATACAATATTCACGTTGACACTGAGAAACTATAATTAAATAGCCTTATGTTGTTCAAGGGAATCATTAACTGACTTGTTCTAGACAATCTTATATCTGTAGAAGTTCTATAAAACATATTTTTATTATAGGAATTACATGAAATAATTTATATCTGAAACCCTAACACAAGATACAATTCAGCAGCTATGCTGAAGGTGCGTCTATCACCTTCACTGTACATGTTTAGGAAGGCAGTGAAGACATATCTCTTTTCCCTGGCCTTCGGTTAAATGGGGATACATGTTCCCTTCCCACCTACAGATGCAGTTGTTTTAATATATTCTGCTATTGCTTTAATTTGTCTGATTTTAAATGTTGTAACCCGCCCTGAGACCTTCAGGTATAGGGTGGGATAAAAATGTGAATGAATGACTGATGAGGAACCTATGGCAATATCATATATTTACTTTTTTCAATTTGCTTACTGAACAGCACCTCAGATTTTTAAAAAAATGCTATGTGTTTTGATGTAGCAGTATGTTCTCAGAAAGGCAAAGCTACCTTAGAAAACCCAAAAGTGACCAAACGTTATTTGATAAAATCTGGAAAATGTGTTAGAAGAAGAGTTTTTTTCTAGCCCACTTTTCTCACCCATTTAAGTGGCTGACAAAGCTTTCTATTCTTCCCCCCACAACAGAACAGGTAGATTGGGCTGTGAGAGCTCAGAAGAGAGCTGTGACTAGCCCAAGGTCACTTGACTGGCTTTGTGGCAGAAGGCGAAATCAAATCCAGCATTCCCAGATAAGAGTCCAGCTCCCTAACCATTAGACCAAACTGGCTCACAGCTAGTCGCACTACTTCTATGTTGTACATCTTTTTACTTGGTACCTTTTTAAAGATCAAATGCAAATAGTGTTCCATGATAACCAGGTTTTATGAATTAGTACCTAAAAGATATGTAATATAGGGTGTTTTTCCACTGTCACTAAGTACCTATTTTAGCACCCATTAAGGACCCATTTGGCTGAGAGCCGTATGACCCCCTTTCCACCACAGACCCCATAAGGGACACATTTGTTTCCACCACAGCTAGGGAAATCCAGATCATAATGGGTCTTTCAGGACCTATAATCTGGCAGGTCTTCAACCTGAAAATCCGGATTGTATGGAGCCTGTTTCCACTACAATTTGGCAATGGTGTCTAGAGAAGGCACCCATGGGGGGGGGGGGTGCCCCAAAGTCAAGACTTTGGAGATTAACAAAGGCTCTGTTACCTTCAGGCATGGAAAGAGGTGCATATTAATGAGGCTGTCTCACAAGGGGTTTGTCTTCAGAGCCTTTGCTAACCTCCGAAGGCAACTTCGGAGATTGCACCCCTTGTCCCCCAAAAACACCTGGGGTGGCAGGCAGACCCCTTGTGGGTCAATTCGGATTTGCAAATGGGTGCTCTGGTATTTCCATAGCAGGGAGGCTAGCACCCATTACTACGGGGTGCTAGACCACCCATGGAAACACACTGGGTACTTAATCTGGATCTACTAGGTCCGGATTAAGGGAATTACCCATTCCTTAGATCCGGATGTTCTTAGATCCGGATTAAAGGAGCGCGGTGGAAAAGCACCCATATACTACTGTTGAATTATTTTCAATGTTGTAATCAGTCAATAATATCCCAAATCAAAGTACAAGCAAGCAATTAAATTAGAAATGCTGTTTTTCCTCTGTCTCTATTCAGAATCAGTTAGCAATATTACTCTGACCTTAAATGCCATCTATGCCTGTAATGAGACATATGGGGAAGTTATGAGAGTAGAGGGGCATGTTGCTTGCATGAAATGAACTATTTTATTTGAAACAAGAAAAAGTAAGCTCATACACTTGCATTTCTGTACTGGCACACCCCCTAGACAGGATCCCTTTACAGTAACAAAATTATTATCTATGCTCTACTTTCACAGAACTTTAATTTACCAAACAAAAGAGAAGGAAGGAAGAAATAACTGTTGCCCCAGTTGAACCTACAGCACATAAAGGCATGAAGACCCATACACCACTCAGCTTACACAAGTTTCCTGTTATAGTGCAATTACTACTATCTTTTGAAAGAAAGATATATATTCTTAATGCTCCGAGCAGGACCCAGAGAACCATACCAATACTAATATGCTAGTTTTTAATTCCTATGCACATTTCAATCAGCTATGTACCAGGAATGGATTTTCTTTGCTGGCAGAGAGATGAACAAGAAGACTTTTATGATCTTCCTGTCAACACTATGATCTACCAATAGATCCTAAAATCTTTTTAAATACTTGTGTTCTCAACAACAGTAGTAGGATTTGGAATAAGGCTAAAAAGGAAACATTGAAAATGGCATAGTACATAGACACTAGGAACCATATATACAAAGGACAACTGTTACAGTTCAATAGTTTCTATTGTAAAATAGGAACTGCACAAGCCTAGTAAGCTATTATGTACATCCATGTGGAAGACATGAGAGAACAGATAGGTCTCACAGTGCTTTAAAAACATGTGCTTAAGGGTAAGGGTTTAAGCAGAGAAAAAGATGCAAAGAAGACTAATTACAAAATGCAGTTATAGGAAAACAAATAAACTGTCACTGTTGGTCAGAAAGAATGCTGTCTTAAATATCATATATTAATGTCAGCTAAAGTATGGTTCATGATTTTGTTGAACTACACCCCCACCATTTTTTACCACTGAATAATTTACTTAGGGACACCATTCCTATCTTATAACCCCATGGCTAGGAAATATGGAAATGACTAAGGAATGTAGGGATCCTTATTGTCAGCTATGTTCTATTAAAACAAAAGGTCTTCTATATTAGTTGTATATTAAAATACTAGTAAATCAAAATTTTAATTACTACCTTTCAGTAAATTATGAGATCAAAAGAAAGGCCTATCTATATAAATAAACTAGTTAATTTACTTTTAAAACATGAATCACCACTGTAATTTTATCAAATGCACACGTCACCACATAAGCCACCAAACTACACAAGGAAGAAAACAACACATATCTAAAGGACCACAAACTTAAATGTTCAGTTTTAGTACTGAAGGCACATTGAAAACAAACCAAAATAGCACTGAATAAATACATTGCCATGGAGGAAATAAACACAATCTTTAACTTGTCAATACCGAGTGTTGCTGGTTATCAGGATGCCCAATATTACAAAATTCTCATCTCAGCCCTCAAGTACATTACATGTTTGTGACCAAGAATCTGAAACAGATTCCTCCTGTATCCTACCAGCTGGATAACAGGTAGTTCCTCCCAATTCATCAGCATATGCCAGATCTGACGGGGATCATAAATATTCTCCTACAAAATGGAAAAGTTAGAAAATGATTCCATGGTGAAAAACTCACTTAAAATAATTTTAAAAATCATATTTTGTATAGAATTTGCTAGCTATTTAGACAGTATAGGAGCATAGATGTTTATCAGAGCTCCCAATACAAACCTGACTAGGCTCCAAGTTTACTCAGTCAAGTCTGCTCTCCTTGCAGTTCTGCGGATAACTATGGTTTCCTGGACACAACTACAGAGAAAGCTCATCACAACACAATCTAAAAATTCTCCTCCCTGGAAGTAGAGCACAATATCCATGAATACAGGAAGGTGATTTAAACTGAACTTGGGGTGTTTTTCCATTGTCAAAAAGTACCCATTTAGGGTACTTTTGCACCCATTTAGGCAATGGGGTCCAAAGGAGGCTAGGGGGAGGGGATGCACCCATTGGGGCCCCCCTAAACCTAGGCTCCGAAGTCACTTCAAAGTCACTTCAAAGTCATTTCAAAGTCTGTGAAGTCTGTGCTGATCTTCGGAGTGAACTTCGAAGTGACTCCGAAGTGACTTCAAAGTGAATTCAAAGACTGCACCTCCTTGCCCCCCAAAACACCTGGGGTAATGGACCAGCCCCTTGTGGGTCGATCCGGATTCCCCACATGGGTGCAAAGGAATGTACCCATTCCTTAGATCGGGATCTTCTTAGATCCGGATCTAATGGCTGCAGTGGAAAAACATGCAAGGATTGAAATTCTTAATTCATTTCAGTTCTCAAGTACTTAAACTTAAAATGATAAGAATCAATATGCCCTTTCTCTTCTTGAACTATGAAACATGTTATTGTATAAAATCTGTTGCAATAACCAAATAGATTATAGAAAAGTTGAACCAGATTAAGGCTTAATCTTGTTGAACATGTACTTCAACAAAACTTTATATTAAATATTTTAAGTTACATTAGTATTTTACTTTTGCCCCTGAAGAATTGTGCCACTACTTGGATAAAAATATCAACAAAAATACTTCTTTAATAGTATAAAGTGGAATCTATTTCTCAAATTTATGTAGTTTTGCTGGAATTTTTTTCCCCCTCCAATTTGTAAGGAACTCCACACCACTAAGCAAAAGCAAAGCATTCAATAGAATACACTAAGCAGTTAAAAGTGGTAGGTTTGGGCAAGATGAAAAAAATCTTTCCAAAACAGGATTGTTATACTGACTACATATTGATCTACTAATTACATATATGATTGATAAACATTTAAAATTAGAACCCTCACTGTTGCTGAGCACAATGACGTGATAAGAAATAACAGGAAATTGTTTCTTAGGTGATACTTAACACTCTTCCCAGGAATAAAGTGAATGACAATATCTGAGGACATTTCCTGGTCAAAAATTAACCTTCATTAAGTTCAACGTGATTTAGTTCCAACATAGGATTTCAGCCTATTATTTGAAAATAAAGTTTTCTGCACTAACCCTGACATAATCAGTACATTTTAGATAATTCAAACAAATGCCATGGAAGTTTAATTTAAGTCTACAACAACACACTTCATTTTTTAACAAGCATTGATTTATTACCATTTACCTTTCATAACACCATTAAATAAATTCTACACAGCCTACAAAAACTGCAAGTTTATATGCTATAATTAACCAACAACATAACATAGCAAAACAGTCTATCACACTGTAATTGAGATTTTATTTAGTTGTAGGGTTGCACATTTCAGTTTAATAAGCAATGCAATTGAAAAGCTTTGCTGGCATGCATACAGACCCTTCACTTTACCTTTTGGTGAAAAGGGAAACAAAACAAAACAATTGTTCTGAATCTCATGAAGTAGGCTTAGTCTACTAAAGCTCATGCCACAACTTCTTCTGTTAGTCCTTAAAGTGTTACTAGATTTCCCTTTTTAATACTGATCCAGACTAACACGGCTACGTCTTTATATACTGTCCTACACAGCGATTCTGTTTGCACGTGCCAACAACCATTTTTGAACCACAGCTCTTTATCCTACTTGCACTAAAAATATAAACCTCAACTTACTGGTTTAAACTAAAAATAATGGAAACAATGCTTTTATACTTATTTTTAATGTTAATATGACTCATATCTGCCATTAACATGAGATACAAGTATTATAACTAAAATAATATTTGTAACAAATATAGAGATTTCTGGGAACCATCAAACATAATTTCCAATCTCAGAGTGCAAGCATAATATTGTTATTTTAACACAGCATCAGAATGCATGAAATTTTAGAGACCAAATCTATAGGTCTTAGCTTAAGAGAAAAGCATTTTGGATTTTTTCAAGTACATAGTCAGAAACTGAAAAAAATCAAGACTTGTATTAACAATAGTAAAATGTCAGGATTTTTTTAAAAAACAGGAAAAATAAGATGTTACTACTCTCTGGCACTGCTGATGAATATGGAATACGGAGTGTTCAATGCTATATATACCGTATTTTCCAGCGTATAAGACGACTGGGAGTATAAGACGACCCCCAACTTTCCAGTTAAAATACAGAGTTTGGGATATACTCGCCGTATAAGAAGATAACACCTGGCGTATAAGATGACCCCTGACTTTTGAGAAGATTTTCCTGGGTTAAAAAGTAGTCTTATACGCCAGAAAATACAGTAGATGTTTGTAAATTAAATCATGCACTTGCAACAATGACATAATGCTTTCATACTTTTGCTTAGGGTTCACAAAGGTTTTGCCCTGACTCTGCTAATACTAAAAAGAAATAGTGAAATCAAATGTTCTTAAAAGTAGAAGTAATAAAAACACAAGATGGTTCCTGCTAGATCAGATTTTCCAGAAACCCATGACTAAGATTACACATGCAAAAGTTGCCCCATTCACAATTTCCAAGCACTGGGCCTTTAAGAAGTAAAAAATGTACATGATTTAAAGATAAACCACCATACTACCTCCAATGTCCGATCTCACACAGAGATATTAAAGAGCTGGAAAATGAGGGCTTGACTCACAACAAGCTGAATTCCCACATCACTATGCTAATCCAAGGGGGCTTCCTGAGGTAGTGCTGTAGCTCAGGCAGTTCACCCAGCACAAGGGGAGGAGAGGTGTCCTTTTGCACATGTGCCACTGCCTCTTCTGCTCTGAGTCACACTGCTAGCCTTTGGTCTATACCTGCTGGCTGAGTGCTTACCTTCCCCTACTAATATACACCTGCCAGCTAGGCATTTATTTTATCATGATGGTACTAGAGATTCCAGCATTCCCCACTGCATATGTACCTATAACCACTTTCTTTTTCAGAAAGGCCTCAAATACAAGTGGTCATACTGAGCATATGACCAGCATTCCATGTTTTCCTGGAACAAAGAAGTGGTCTGCTAGGACTTAGAAGGTATGCGCCTAAGAAATGTACAGGAACCAGCAGTGGCATAGGCTGGCTGGCAGGCAGACAGCAGTACAGGCTAAAGTGAGCAGGTAACAGTGTGAGGCAGGGAAAAGCAGGGGAACTTTGGTGGGTCCAGGTTAGTCAGTTTGTTAAGCTTACTTGACATCTGGCTCACTAAGCCCCTTTTGGCCCACTAGTGAATCTAGTGAACTGGGGCGGGTGGCCAGCTGGCCTGAACTAAGCTGGTTTGGCACATCTAAGGTCACACAGCCATCACAGCTACTAATCATTTATAGACCTATCCATCATGGATTGGTCAACCACACTTTTGAAACCTCTCCAGCTGAAGGTCAACAGCACAGCTTATTATAGGGTGTTTTTCCACTGTCACTAGAAGTACCCATTAATGGGTACATAATGACATTTTTGTACCCATTAATGGGTACTTAATGGGTACTTCTAGTGACAGTGGAAAAACACCCATTGTTACAATCTGTGCCTGGGGGTGGGGAATATTTCCTTTTGTCTTTACCCAGATACAATTTTAACAGGTGACACTTTAAATGTGGTTTTGGGACAGGGAGAAAATGCCTCATCTTCTCTATCCACAACCTGCATACATTTTATATGTCTGTATTATATGTCTGGTAATTTAACATCTGTCCTAGTGAAAACTGTGCAAATCCTTATTAATGACAGAATTACTAAACATTTAAAAGCCTAAATCATACTCAAGGGCAGCCAAAACTGATTATGGAAGACAAAGTCCTGCCTAATCTTTTAGAGATTTTTGAGCTCCATTAAACTCTTTTCTTGGACTGTCAAAAAGCATTGTTACAATTCCTCGCTTATAATTTATAGCTGTGCAATAAGATGGCAGTTCTTGTTATAGAGAACCAACTGGTTAAGAAACAGAAGGCAGAGGGTAGGAATAAACGAATATTTCTCACAACTGAAGTCCAAAAATCCTATACTGGGCTCAATGAATTTTTAATATTTACATATGTGATCTAGAGTAAGGCAGTCAAATAGTCATGTTTGCTGAAGTGACTAATTTGTGCACAATGATAAAAACAAAAATGCTCTGTAAAGACTTCAAAAGAGAACTGCAGTGACTAGGGGAATGAAAGTCAAAGTGGCAGGTCTTGACCAGTGGGAACAAATATGAAGTTGTGCATACTAGACCAAATAATTCTACAATATATAGTTTGCACAACTGTAAACAAGCAATTCCATAACTTGTGTGACTGGAGCAGATGAAAAATGTAGGCAAGGAAGCAGGACTATATAAACATCCAAACAAATGGAAGAAGCTTTTTGAAGACTTTCAGCTGAATACACAATCCTATTCACACTCACTGGTGAGGAACAATTCATGCTAGTCTGTAAACTTGCTTAGGGTAGGATACAAGAGAAGAAAGGCTAAAATTAAACATACATACAAAGTTTCGTTAAACTTAGTGGTACTGACAAAATGATACTTTTAAACATACTGGTGGGATAATTTTAACAACTGTTTTTTCCAGGTACTGAAAACAGATATTTTTGAAGTTATTGCCTAATTTCCTGACTACCTTAAATGTGAAAATTAGCAAATGCTATTGACAGAACACTAACTTACTGGGTAAATAATCAAGATGTTTCATAAGGAATTACAACATGCTTAAAAAAGGACCAAGAAAAACTCTACCAGCAAATGCTATGGATGTCAGAATACTCAGCAGCAGAATTTAGAAGCTGATGTGATGATCAATAAAGTGGCTGACAGAGCATGGTTATATATTGCCAAATTGTTCCTGAAAGGAAGTATCCCAGTATACAAATCTTCGGAACTTTACTTGCTAGTATACAGTAGCTTGACATACATTATTCATTCACAGAACTTAAATTTAGCAGCAGGTATACCCTGCTTTGCAACTGTTTCCACTAAGCTTTCCCCCTTCTAAATTAAGTCATGTAACCTACTCGATAAACCATGTGAGAAGCCTAGGATTTAGAAGTATCAGAAATCCCTATAAAACAAGAGACCTCCTATAAAATCCAATGTTTTCTGTAAGAAACTAACTCTGAGGCCTTGTAATGGTAATTGTTTTGGTTATTAGTAACATTCTTGCCTGTTCTTTGAATATTCTAAAATAATTAAAGCAATATTTGTACGATTCATTTATTCATTCATTTATCAAGATTTTTAAAGTGCAAAAAATTAATCCTACACAAAATATGTACAAACAGCAAGTCATTCTCATACCAAACGTAAACAGATACAGCAAATGCTTTAAAACAGGATATACCATCCATGTGTGCCACTACAGAACTGTGAACTAGAATAATTTTAAGATTAAATACAGTTGAGATATTTACATAACTTCACAGTACATTTAATATAATTTCCATTTACTTCATCTAAAGAGACCAGATGCATATTCATATAATCCCTGCTTCTTATGTGAAACAGCCAGAAGCAGACAACTAAATTATGGGTGTGGCTCTTTCATTTCAAATACAGTTCTAAATACAGCACAGCTGCCTATATAAATATTAATGACATCCAATAAGTAGGTTTGATGTTTTCAATGTTTTGTAGCTTCCTTCTACCCAGATATAGTAATCCCTCATTATTCTCAAAGGTTAGGTTCCTAGAGAACCTGATGGGTGTCACATTTGAAAATACTATTAGGCCTATGGGAAAATGAGTGGGGTGATGTGGCTGCATCTGGAGGCTCCACGAGAAAAAAAAATAGGCAAAAGGAGCAGTTATGGTCAAACAGCTGCAAAAGATTTCCAAGTTTCTAAAACTTTCTAATCAAAAGTGCTAAAATGAGCAGGGCCAAAAACCCTGAATGACCAATGTCAAGAGTACCAAGACTTAATGCCACATTCAGCAGCCCTACAACTAAGCAGTGCTAAAGTCAGCAGTGGTACAATCCCATTGAAAAAAAAGAACAGTTTTCAGCATTAACTTAAAAATAGATACCAAATTCCTATACAGTTGTGAAGCTGAAGACAGAAAACTTGTGGTTACTGCAAATAGCAAGGGATTACTGAATGCTATGAAATATCATCGACAAGACTGAAAAATGCTATAGTTAAGCTACATATTACAATTCACTTGCCTAGTGCAAATGAAGATTAGTACCTTTAAACAGGTGACAGTTGTTTACTCAATTTACTCAACTGTCACTGGGATGCACAACAGTTTTTAGAGAACAAGCAATGGCTCAAAAAAGTGTGCAAGCTTGTCTTCTCAACATCAGTTTACAAAAACACCAAAAGAGTTAAGCCAATTTAGAATTCTATATATACACTGCGAATACAGTATTCATACAGGACTTTCAGAATTCTCACTCAGACATGTTAGCTTGACCACTGTAGGGTAACTAGAGTTACGAAAATGCAAATTGTTTAAATAGTTCAAGAAAAAAATAAAATAAACTGAGTAGATCAAAATAATAGCCATTAACTTTGTGACAGAGCATGTGATTTGTATGAAAAAGATTACTACTTCAATCCCCAGCCTCTCAAAGGAAGTAGGCAGCAGTAAACAACTTTGTATTGTTGTTAGAGAACAAACAAATAAACAAAAAGCATGGATTTGTCAATCCATTCTAGAGTAGCTCAATTCAACTTTACTTCTGAACTTCTTTCCAATATTATTTTTTAAAAACATTATAAAAACTGAGCAAATATAATTTCAAAATGAGAAACAAAGACATTTTGTCAGAAATCCAGAACACTGAACATTTGGTACCTTAACAAAAGAGAGTTATTGACTCCTGTTTCTTAATAACAGATTGATTAATCTGTATATACCACTGAACTTAGTGACACTTACAGCACCCAAACTCTTGTCTCATACTGGGTGTCAGATAGTTAAGGCATATATGCCACTCCCTACCACACGCAACTAGCGAGAGCCAATGCTGAGGGCCCTGTGCCACAATAAAGGCCATGGTCAATAGCTCTTAGTGTGGACTCATACAGATTCCACAAAAACCCAGACTTGAGACTTCTTATCTATGTGAATACTACAGCAAAATTTTTAAAAAGCAAAAACCTTTTGCTTCCACATTTCACCCTGCTCATGAAAGCAACAGGTCTTCAAATGAGGTGACATACCTGCAACTTCCTGCCACCTAGCAGGCACAATCAAATTTTGTTCCAAAAGATTAGTTGATTTTTCATTCTAGAAAAGGAGCCTTCACAAATTTCTTGTCTCTTTCTCTTTTTCCCCCAGGCTAAATCTGACAACTTCAATAGGCTTCCCACCACCACTTTTCTTTTTTCTTTTGTTCATCTTGTTCTACTGTCTGTCATTACTTCAGAACATTAAAAAAGAAAGAAAGCTGTTTTCTATAAAACTGGGAAGGAGGAGCAGCAGCAACAGCAGCTTAGTCACACACTGCAATTCCCCCTACACATCCTCTAAGAAAATTTTAGTGGATTGAATTGGGGAGGGGGGGGAGAAGAGAGAGAAACCAAACATAAAAAAGACGAGCAAAACAGCCCTCAACTTGTCAGATTTGCTTCAGAAGCCCACCCAATCTCTGACACATCCAGCCATATTCTTGAGATTGAACAGCGAACACCCCCTCCTCTAGACTACAGAAAGGAGCAAAACCTCCACTCATCATGTGCTTAGAGCCCAGCAGCATCCAGGGAGGAAGCCTGCCATGGAAGTAAAGGCCAATCAGCAGAAACGAGGGTGGGGATGGAAAGGCAGAGCGGCGGCGGTGGGGCTTCAATAACCTCTCCTAACGCTGTCAGTTCTAACCACTTCCATTGCAGGAGACTGAAAATCGTGCAAGAGGGCGAGGGGAGGGGGACGGGGAGGGAGCGGGGCCTTCGGCGGCCCTCAGGGCGTCTACAGGGTCGTTCCGTCCGTCCCTCCACGCCTTCTTTACCTTCCGCCACGTCCTCGTCGATCGCTCCCTTCACCTGGGAGAAGCACCACTGGAAATCGTTGCTGCCGCCGCCTCCTCCGCCGCCGCCGGCTACCCCTGCTGTGGAGGGAAAGTAGAGCTGGGATGGGAAAGAAGCGCTGCCGCCGCTGCTGCAAGGCCGCCGACCATGAAGATACCTGACCGCTCAGCGCCCGCCCGTCTCCTCTCCGCTTTCTTCGACCGCCCCTTCCAAGGCCACCTCGGCCCAGCTCGCTTCCGAGCCTGGGCAGGTTCGGAGGCCAAGACGCCCTCCGCCGTCCTAGGCCGCCCCCTGAGCCCAGGCCCGCCAGCCCGCCGCCCGTCTAGGCTAGGGCCGCCACCGCCGTGGTCCCAAGCGCCGCGACTGGCGGCTGCGCGTGCCTGCCTGCCTGCTTCTTACCTGCCATGTCGCGCGCAGTGTGAAGAGGGCGGAAACCGGGGGGGCCCTGCAAAGCCCGCGAGGCAGAAGAGGCGGCCGGGAGCAGAGAGGACCCGCTACGAGCGTCGCCGCCGCCGCTCTTGCTGCCGCTGCTGCTGCTGCGGCGGCCGCCACCTCCAGCGCCGCCGCCGCCGCCGGAGGTTTGGGGGTTTCAAAATGGCGCCCATTGCCGGTCAGCCTGATCCGGTGACGTCATCCCTCTGCCAGCCTCCGCCGGGCGGAGGGAGGAGGAGGGAGAGGGGAGTCGTCGATCGAGCGGGAGGAAGGAAGGACGGAGCCAGAGCAGACGACGAGCTCGAATGGAGGCGGGCAGGCTTAGCCCAGAGAAGGAGGCGATGGGAAGGGAAGGGATGAAGGAAGGAGGTCGCGGGCCAGTGTCGAGCTTCCGCAGCACTGGCTGAAAGGGCTGCTCTTCCTTCCTGGATGGAAGAGTCTCGGCTTCCGTAAGGCTGCGTGGTGGGGCTTGCAAAGGCGGCTTCCACTGCTAGAGCAAATCTAGGCTGTGTTCGCACTCCAGTTTTAATCCCGTTCCAGACCGCTTTCAGAGTGAGAGAACACAACAGTCGTTTTCGTTCCACTTTTATCCAACCCAAAGGTAGATTTTCAGAGAGATATCCTGTACTTCTGAAAGAAATCAGCTTGTCACTTTGCTGATGTGTTCTCTCACCCTGAAAACGGACTGAAGGTGGATTAAAACTTAGGTTTGAACGCAGACTAGGAGGAAAATTAGAATACTCACATCTGTAAGGTGCTTCTCAGAGTGAGCGGCAATGCCATATAGGTTGCCTACTTACTCTCTTATAAATAGTAGCTCTATAATAAAGCCAAAATCTTTTTCAGTTTTCTTCTAAATTAGGGTTCTGAAACTCAAAAGTTGAGGTTGATTCTTCTAGGATGTTTTGAGGCAAGAATACTGTATGCTACTATGTAAGTCTGACGCTCCTGTGGGGCTTCTCTTGGATGGGTAAAATATCAGTGAATTGAAGGGAATGGCATTGTAGCTTTACACTATATTCCCTCTATTATTTAAACAGGCTGAGTTCACACGTACAGCTTCAGTCCAGTTTCAGAATGGGAGAGTCCATCAGCATCATGAAAAGCTGTTTTCTTTCGGCATTATTTAACTTAGGAAATCCACATTTGGGTTAGATAGAGTGGGAGGAAAATGACTAGTCAGGTTTCTTATTTGTTCTCTCACACTGAAAGTGGATTATAAATTAGGTGTGAACATAGCTGTAGACAGGTTAGCAGAATTGAATCTGATTTGGCAGTGCCCGTATTGAAACAAAGCTTAAACCGGATCAAAATAATTTAAAGAGACCGGACGTTGAGCGTTGTTGTCCGCTATTCGGCTAGGCATTAGAACTTTTTTTAAAAAAATCAAGGATAGGGTAGCAAAGTAGAAATTATTTGAAAAAGTTAGGGAAAAGCTGTGGATGTTCAGAATGTATTTTCTTCACCAAGAGTTTAGTATAACAATTGACCCACATGCAGTTTTAGGGGAAAGAAAATCATGTCCTATGGCAGTCAACCAGATTTTATCTAAGGACAATAGCATCTTATACTATGGCCTCATGTTAATGTAAAGGTTCTTTAGCCTTTCCTTCTTTACACTAGTTCTAAAAGCAAGTAGCTTGTGATAGATAATCTGATAGTGCAATCAACTCATGTAAGTCACTGTGGAGGAGAGATCTGGTCCCTTTCTCCACTGGGCCTTAGTCTGGTTTGTATGTTGGTCTAGGACAGTGATGGCGAACCTTTTGAGCTCAGTGTGTCAAAATTCACAATAAAATCTAGCGTAACGGGTGCCATGTCATGTCCATAAATCCCCATAATTTTGTGATATTTGTAGCTCTAGTAAAAAAAGTTATATTTTTGATATATGTATTTATTGAAAGCAAAATCAAGTAATTCTTTACATTAGTGACTTTTTTTGTTGCTGAATTTCATTTGCTAAATCTTCAGTTGACTTCAAGCCCAAGCAAGTACTACTAACTTCATCTGTCAGTCGGTTTCTTTTATTGGTTTTAATATTATTTAAGGCTGAGAATAAGGTCTCACAAAAGTACATAGAGGAAAAAATTATGAGTAAAGCCATCACTGCCACACACAGGTCTTCAGTCCTCTAGCTGCCGGGAGCACAGATGCGCTGTGTATGACCTGACAGCGCAATGACGTGACTCCATCATGCCTCCTACCCTGGGCACAGGCAGTGCCTCTGTGCTCCCAGTAGCTTGTAGGCCACAAGCCAGAAGGATACTGGATGGCAACAACATGCCCAGGTACCAGGGTGATATTGTGTGTCACTGGTTTAGGACCTGCTGTCTAAATGCTGGTGCAGTCTGCACTAAGATATGGATGGCAGGTCCTTATTCAGAATAAGAACCAGTACAAAAAAGACCTCAGGCTGCTAGGGTGTTTGTGGCTCTGTAGAAGATGGTCCAGTCTAAACCTGTAAGTCAGTAATACTTCAGAAGTCAAATCACATTACTGTAAAGTTTCAAGTATTGCATTGAACAAGTAAATTCATATTTTACTAATTGGAGGGCCCCTCCAAATATGTGAGGCAACTGTGGGCTTACCTGGCGTCTGCTTGCTCTTTTCATTGTAATTCCAAGTGCCTTCCCACTTTCTTTTGTTGGTTTTGCAAGCTTGGCAGGCTTTCAGGTAGTCCCAAGTTAAAACAACTAAATGTGTCAGCTTCTCTTTCTTGTGCTAGGAAGAAAGTAACTATTCTTACTTCAGAAAACCTGGCATGATTTCCTATAAAAGTGATACTATGAGTTATCACCCAACTAACCCAGGATTATATTGGGAATGCTGCAGTTATGTTTGGCATTCTCAATACAGTCTTGGGAAAATCACAGCTTTTAACTTGCATCTGGAGGCACCCCCAATCTTTTAAAATCAAAACCATGTTGCATGAAATTATGTTATACAATCATCCGTTATGTATCAAAACAGTATCAAAACAGCTCTCTTTAGCATAATGCATAACCTGAAACAGAATTTACCAAATTTTGGGCCTGAGATTTTGCTGCATTGCAACTTCCATCATTCCTTTCTTTCAGGCACACTGACTGGGGCTGATGTGATTATAATCAAACAGCCGGAGGCCCAAGTTGGGAACCTGTATTTTAAAGATGCTAAAGGCCTCCTTGAACATGAAAAAGTTTAACAGAGTGCCAGCCAGCATAAATAAAATGGAGTGTGATTAGGTCTGGTTGGAAAGCCAGACATCATCTTGCTTTTAGGGACAGAAAAAAAAGCCACTTCTGAAACCTAAGGCAGATCTTCATAGCAAAAGATGGGGAAAGGAGCTTCTCTTGCCTCCGTGCAGCACATCTGTAGCTCTTGCTGCCTCAACCCAATCGTGGACAAAATTCCCACCCTTCCATGCATGAGCGTAGCTGGGTTTTTTTCAAATGAGATCTACATTTTGTGACATTCAAAGAAATAGTCCTCATAGATATGGCTTTCCTCACCCCTATTGCAACCTCAGGTGGCCAAAATTCAGTCCTCTATATTTCTGATACTATAGGACGAATCCTGTTAAGTCACTATGAGAGCATTGTGAGCTCCCAGTTGAATACCGTAGGGGAGAAAGATTCTTCCTTTAGTTCTAAGCTGGAACCTCCTTCCTAAATACTTCTTGATAGCAAGAGAAATGCCCCAGTGCTTGCAGTTTCTCAGGGGGCATGTCTGGCTGTCAACTTGAGGTCAGTAGGTGGCAAGATGCTTCTCTTTCTAGTGCTAGGAAGATGAGCACTCCACTCTCTCCAGTCTCTGATGAGTGGAGGAGGCCATATGTGGAGTGCTCCCAAAATCAGTGATGAAGCGGAAGCGGTGTTTCTCTCCACCACTGATCTGTGGGCTTATCCTGCCTTTTGGTGCATGGGCTTCCACCTGGGCTTCTGCCTGCCAGCGCATCCCCCTCCAGCAACTTAAAAGAACTGGGGAAGAAAAGGATGCTGGACTCCACCTGGGCTTCTGCCTGCCAGCCCATCCCTCTTCAACAACTTAAAAGAGCTGGGGAAGAAGAGAAGGATGCTGGACTCCACCTGGGCTTCTGCCTGCCAGCCCATCCCCCTCCAGCAACTTAAAAGAGCTGGGGAAGAAGAGAAGGCTGCTGGACTCCACCTGGGCTTCTGCCTGCCAGCCCATCCCTCTTCAACAACTTAAAAGAGCTGGGGAAGAAGAGAAGGCTGCTGGACTCCACCTGGGCTTCTGCCTGCCAGCCCATCCCTCTTCAACAACTTAAAAGAGCTGGGGAAGAAGAGAAGGATGCTGGACTCCACCTGGGCTTCTGCCTGCCAGCCCATCCCCCTCCAGCAACTTAAAAGAACTGGGGAAGAAGAGAAGGATGCCGAACTCCATCTGGGCTCCTGCCTGCCAGCACTTCCTCACCACCATCCTCCGCTTGCAGCCCATTTAGGAGTAACAGAGGACAAGAAGCATGCTCTGCCTGATGGGGTTTTCTCCCTTCTGGCACTAAATATTAGTGTGGAAAGGCATTGTGTGTGTGTGTGTAATTTTAGATAGTACCGTTCCAATATTCCTCTCATTGTTTAATATTGTTTTAAATTTTGGGTGCGTCTGTGTGTGTGTGTGTGTGTGTGAGACTAGCCAGCCTCCAGACAATACTTTTCTTCTTAACTATTATACAATGTTTTATTTGTTAAAGTTATGCTATATATTGTTTGCTTATGTAAATTGCCGTAGGGAACAGTTGTCTTGACTTAAGTTGTTGATTATATTTGCTTTTTAAAAAATGTAATGGCTGTATTTTGCTTTGTATTTTGATATATTGGTTGTATTTTGCTTTGTATTTGGTTTCCATTTGTTGTGAACCGCCTTGGGCAAGAGTTTGTTTTGGAAAGGCGGTATATAAATAAAAATGGAATGGAATGGAATGGAATGGAATGCTGCAGCAGTTGTCAGATTTGTTGCGTTCACCCTATTTTTGAATGGGTTTACAGTACTTACCCTCATTACATGGTGCTGATGATCAGCACTGTGTGAGTCTTTCTGCATTACCAGCTCAGTTCTTTATGGCCTCCATGACAACCATGGGGCTGTCTCAGTTTGTATCTGGTCCGACGCATATGGCAGGCCACACCCTGGACTTGGTTTTTGCCTCAGAGCGAATTGATGATTATCCGTTGATAGGAGGGCTGACTGTTAGCCCGTTGTCATGGACGGATCACTCGCTGGTGAGGTTTGGACTCACAGTGCCAATCCCCCTCTGTGGGGACAGAGGACCTATTCAGATGGTCCGCCCCCGGAGACTTATGGAATCTCAACGATTCCTGAAAATCCCTGGGGGATTTTCCAGTTGGCATGTCTGGTGCTCCTGTAGAAGCTCTAGCCTCTCTATGGAATCAGGAGATGACCAGGGCTATCGACACGATCGCTCCCAAGTGCCCTTGGCCTGCCTGTAGAGCCCAGAAAGCTCCTTGGTATTCCATGGAGCTTCGGGCCATGAAACAGGAAGGTCGACGGCTAGAGCGCAAGTGGCGTAAATCTGGCTGCGAATCTGACCGAACACGAGTTAGAGCACACTATCGTGCCTACCACGTGGCGGTGACAGCGGCGAAAAGCAGTTTTTTCTCCACTGCCATTGCGTCCTCGAGTAGCCGTCCAGCAGAGCTCTTTAGAGTAGTGAATGGCCTTACTAAATCTGGCCAGCTGAGGCGTGAGCCTCAGCCATCTAATATCTGCTGTGACAGTTTTGCAAAGCACTTTGAGGACAAAGTTGCTCAGATTCGCAGAGGGTTAGATGTCACAATTGGACATAGTCTGAGGGAGGTGTCCAGAGAACTGTCTGGTCCAATTATTTTGGATCAGTTTCAATTATTGCGGCCTGAGGATGTGGACAAGCTGCTTGCAGGGGTGCGGCCGACAACATGCTCTCTAGATCCCTGTCCTTCTTGGCTGATTAAAGCTAGCCGGCAAGGTATGACCGGGTGGATCCAGAAAGTGGTAAATGCCTCTCTGAGGGAGGGGGCGGTTCCATTGGCCCTTAAACAGGCTGTGGTACGTCCCCTCCTGAAGAAGGCCTCCCTGGATCCAGAAGACTTAAACAACTATCGCCCGGTAGCTAACATACCTTTCCTAGGCAAGGTCCTGGAGAGGGTTGTCGCGGTTCAGCTGCAGGCATGCTTGGAAGAAGCTGATTATCTAGACCCATTTCAATCCAGCTTCAGGCCCGGTCATGGCACGGAAACCACCTTGGTCGCCCTGGTTGATGATCTCCTCCGGGACAAAGACAGGGGGAATGCTACCCTGCTGGTTCTCCTGGACCTCTCAGCGGCTTTCGATACCATTGACCACGGTATCCTTCTGGAGAGGCTACGGAGTTTAGGAATTGGAGGCAGTGCTTGGCATTGGTTCCACTCCTATCTCCAGAGCCGATCTCAGATAGTGGTGATGGGAGAGACGGAATCGACACCCTGGGAACTCACTTGTGGGGTTCCCCAGGGGTCGATCTTATCTCCCATGTTATTTAATATCTACATGAAGCCGCTGGGAGAGATCATCAGGAGTTTTGGAGTGAGGTGTCATCAATATGCAGATGATACCCAGCTCTATCTCTCTGTGCCATCTGAATCAGGAGAGGTGATTGAAGTGCTTGACAGGTGCTTGGAGGCGGTAATGGGCTGGATGAGGGCCAATAAATTGAAACTGAATCCAGATAAGACAGAGGTGCTGTGTGTTACAGGCTCTCGGGTCCAAGTAGTTGGGAGATACCCTTTCCTTGACGGGGTTGCAATATCCGGGAAGGGACAGGTGCGAAATTTGGGGGTACTCCTGGACTCTGCGCTAACACTTGAAGCTCAGGTGGAGGCCGTGGCCAGGAGTGCCTACTCCCAACTACGGCTAGTGCATCAACTGAAACCTTTTTTTGGACAGAGATGACCTGGCCACAGTTATCCACGCTCTGGTAACCTCCAGGCTGGACTATTGTAACGCGCTCTACATGGGGCTGCCCTTGAAGACGGTTCGGAAGTTGCAGCTGGTGCAAAATGCAGCCGCTAGAATGCTGACAGGAACATCTAGCCGGTCGCATATTACGCCGGTTCTAAAAGAACTGCACTGGCTGCCAATTCACTACCAAGCCCAATTCAAGGTGCTAACTTTAACTTATAAAGCCCTAAATGACTTGGGTCCCAGATATCTAAAGGAGCGCCTTCTCCCATATCGACCTGCCCGTGTTCTAAGATCTGGAGGGGAGGCCCTTCTGGTGATCCCTCCGCCTTCTTTAGTTAGGCGGGTAGGTACCCGGGAGAGGGCCTTCTCGGTGGTGGCCCCCAGGCTGTGGAATGGTCTCCCCCTTGAGGTGCGTCAGGCCCCTTCTCTGTTTTTATTCAGGAAGGCGGTGAAAACGTTCCTTTTCACACAGGCCTTTGGTTAAATGTTCCCCACACTTCCCCTCACTGAAAACCGCTGATGTTTTTAACTGTTTTGTACTTTTAAAACTGTATTTTTAAATTTGTTTTATTTTTGATACTGTTTTTATACATCTTTTTTAAATGTTGTGAGCCGCCCAGAGACCCTCGGGTATGGGGCGGCATATAAATTGAAATATAAATAAATAAATAAATAAATAACCTGCTGGGGGAACTCCAGGAGGAGGTCCTGCATGGACCATCTGCATTAAGCAGAACAGCTGTTCTACACAGATGTAACTACTCTACATCTACATGCTCTTCAGGAAGTCCTGCACATTGGACTTCCCCCAGAGCGTGTAGATGTAGAGCAGTTCTAATTGCTCTATATCTGTGCTCCGTGTCACCAGGCGTGGCTCCCTCTGCACCTCTTCTTGGTGGGAGAGGTTCAAACAGAGCTTGGTGAAGGGAAGTGCTAGTGCAGTTAGCATTGCATCGTCCCATCGCTGTAGCAACGGAACCAAACAGGCGCACTGGTGCTGTTGCACTGGTTCTGTGATTGCTGTTGTAAGGATGGCAATTTGCACCTCACCAGTGCTTAGGAAGTGCTGGAGAGTTTAGGGAAAGATCTGGTACCCTGGAACTATCTCCCATTTCTGCTTATTCAGGATTTTTTTCTGGGGAAGTGAAGATGCGAAATTGCCCTATGGCTAGATACAGCCTGGTGTGTCTATACACCTTTACATCTATGTGAAAGAGAGTGTAATTTTTAAGTTTAAAATGCAATGTGATCTATCAAGAGAAAATCCACTGATTTCTTTACATTAATTGATATGCATAACAACCAAGAAGAACTAAGGGTGTAGCTGTTATTGAGTGATAGTCCAAGAGAATATGTAAAACATGAATGTCAGTTGCTCTGTGTTTTCTTGGCAGGCAAGCTAACATGGAGAAAAGGTTATAAGTAAGCTAGAGGATTGCCCTTGGATGTCTTTGTATTGCACCTGTTGTGTGCCGTTCACAATAGAATGTCCTGGCTGAATTTGCCACATCTCTGGTGTGCTGGAGCTCTATCTAATACAATTATTTTTAATGAAAATGAAAACTCAAGTAACTTCAGTAAAACAGACAACATGTCCACTTTTCCACTAAAATATAGCTGATAATGAAAGACTGAGAATAATAAGAATAATAGATGTGATGATCCCAGGAGGCAGAAGAACTAAGGAGAAAGAAAATTAACAAGCTTCTGTGGTAACAGGACTTTTGTCCATGTAATGGACAAGAAAACATGGGAAAAGACAAGATATTCTCGGTCAAGATAGTTTTACTTTGTAATTAGCCAAGTCATCACATTTTTAACTAGCTATATCCATATGGTAACTTTTTTCCTCCTTTCCCACCAGTTTTCTAAGTAATTTATTTACAGATTTCCCAACCAGACTGTGAATTCTCTGCCTTTCAAGCTTCATGCTAGGATTCTTTGATGTTGAACCCTCCAAATGTTACAATATTTCAGTGCCTTACAACCATTGTTAGTCAAGCGCAACTCTTTATATCTCCCAAGCTCAAATTCATTGCTTCCATGACACTTTCTAACCATCTTATTTCCTGCCAGTTCCTTCACATTTCACTTCCAATCGGGATCTTTTCTAATAAATTATGTGTATTTGAGCTTCAGCTTCATATTATAGTCAGGGGTTGATTTCCTTTAGTATTGACTGATTTGAACTTCTTACTGTCTCCAGGACTACAGTTTGAAAGTGTTGATTCTTTGGCTTTCAGACTTTCTTATTCACCTCTAACAGCCATATTTTACTACTGAGAAGACCAGAGCTTTCATTATATTCTAGTCCATTTAAGTCCATTTTGACAACATATGTTTGACTACATCCAGCTTACTTACTTTCACATGCCAGGTCCCTGTGAAATATTGTACTTTACAGCATCAGACACTCCTTTCATCACCAGGCACACCCACAGCTAAGCATCATCCTTTTGGCTTTGACTCAGCTGTAGTTGTGCTCTACTCTTCTGCAATAGTGCACTGGACATCTTCTGGTGTTGTATCTTTTAGCCTGGTGATACTGTTCATGGAACAAGATACCGGAGTGGTTTGCAATGTCCTTCTTCAGTGGATCACTATGACCTGTCCATCTTGGGTGAACTTGCATGGCACAGCTCATAAGCCGTGGATATACCCTTACATTAATCCTTCTTCAACCTGAATTCCAGCCCCATTTTCTTTCTGGATTTTCCTCCCTCTATTTGGGTCTTCCTTTATTCGGGCCAACACAGCATTAAGCTTTTAATCCCTTTCCAAGAGGCCACTTCCTCCCCTGCTGCCCAGAAAATGATACTGTATTAACCACAAAAGCTGCACAGCTTTTCCCCTGGCTTCCTTTTCTTCAACCTTCCATTTCTCAAGCCTCAGAGTAAAGAAGCAGCTATTTTCCTGTTCCATAACCAAGGTGTTGAATTCTTTCCACTCCATGCGGTGACCTTCGGGCATTATGGAGTCCGCAAAGCACATGACTTAAAAAGGACAATGCTTCTCTTCTTGTTTGAGAATTTCCCCCACCTCCTACCACAGGATGTGACATCAAAAGGACCTCTGCCCTGTAAGACAGCAGTTTTCCTCCAATCACCTCCACTGATGTTGCATTGATGTCATTTCCCCCACAACACTTGGGATTGCTGTATAAAAAGCCCTGCAAGAATAAACTAGATCTTTTCCCACCTGTAAGCTGTCTCAAAGTCTCTTCATTTTTCCCTGCCCCCCTTTTCTGTTCTGATCAGAGTCAGCCATCACCATGTGGCTGGCTCCTGGAATCCGGGCCAGTTGGGTATCCAGCAATATCTGTGGTAACATCCAGCTTATGACAGCAGCTCTTCAGCTGGTAATCCTGTTGCGGCTGCTCCTCTCTGCTTCCCAGAGCTCCGTTTGCAACAGCCCACAGCTGTTTCCCTGACTGCAGCAGTCGTGCTGTTGCTCCCCATAAATCCTAGAGTCCTTACAGCAGGAGCTCTCTATGCTGCTTCCCTCCTGCCTCTCAGGGCTCCAGGATTCCAAGATAAAGGATGAGAGACTACAACAGATACCTTGGCAAGCCTCTGCTCCGATTATTGCCTCTTTCGCCCCCCTTTGCTGTGACTTCCTCTTTGCTCCCTCTGATCTCAGTCTCTTTTTAAAATAATTTTTATTATTTTATAAGACTGTCTTAAAACTTCACACTCTCGATATGAAATTTTACATACATTTATCATACATCATTCGGAGGTTATCTATAAATTACTTACTCCATTCTTCTGAGTCTTCTTTTCTCCCTCTCCATGTTTCCTCCCTCTTGTTTGACTTCTTTCTCTGTTCTGTTGCCCACGATCTCCCTCTCCATGCCCCTCCCTCTTGCCCTGACTTTCTTCTGTCCCTTTGCTGCTGCCCCGGCCTGATGTCCCTCCTCCCGCCCCACCTGTCATCTCACCCCCTTTACCCTCCCAGAACACCTCCCCCTCAAGCAGAGAATTTCCTCCACTCACTCACCAACTGAAGCTTACCAGTGACAGCTGCAGGAAGGGGCGATCAAGCTGTTCCAGGCCGAAAACAGCTTGGATTCGTCCGCCTTATTTATGCAGATTAAAATGGCAAGGTGTAACTGCGGCCATAGCTTCACAGAGATGTGCAAGCCTCTCCACCACAGCAAAGTAGTGATCCTTACAAAATGGTTATTGAATTTAGAATATGTCACGAGGAATCATATTAAATAAATTGTGCTTTTTTATATATCAAAGTACTTTACAGGACTCATGTTCTAGCCACTGCAACCCAACGTAAGATTAAATGATCAATATTTTCAACATACATTGTCACATAAGGGTCCCATTTGATTCATTTTGAAAGAGATTGCCAAGAGCTCCAGAGGGATCTTGTAGCATTGGGTGAGTGGGCAACCAAGTGGCAAATGTGCTTTAATCTTAACAAGTGCAAAGTAATGCATATTGGGGCCAAGAATCCAAATTATGTCTATGGGGTCTGAGCTTTCTGCAACACACCAGGAAAGGGATCTCGGGGTTTTGGTGGACAGTTCAATGAAGGTGTCAACCCAGTGTGCAGCAGCAGCGAAAAAAGCTAATTCAATGCTGGGAATAATTAGGAAGGGAAAAGAAAATAAGTCAGCAAGTGTCATTTTGCCCCTTTATAAATCTATGGTGAGGCCACATTTGGAATACTGTGTACAATTCTGGTCACCACACCTCAAAAAGGATATTGTGGAACTAGAGAAGGTGCAGAAAAGGGCAACCAGAATGATTAAGGTACTAGAACACCTCCCTTACGAAACCAGGCTGCAACGTCTAGGCCTCTTCAGTCTGGAGAGACGGCGTTTAAGAGGGGACCTGATTGAAGTATATAAAATTATGCATGGTATAAAAAAGGTGGATAGAGAAAATTTCTTTTCTCTATCACACAATACTAGAACCAGGGGGCACTCTATGAAGCTGATGGGTAGGAGAATCTGACAGGGGGAAGTATTTCTTCACCCAGAGGGTCATCGGGTTATGGAATGTGCTGCCGGAAGAGGTGGTGACAGCTACTAGTCTAGATGGCTTTAAGGTAGGGTTAGACAAATTTATGGACGACAGATGTATCAATGGCTACTAGAATGAATGCCTAGGTGCATCTTTCATGTTGGGGGGGGGGGAACAGAGCTTCTAAGGCCATTTGCTGGGATTCTAGAGCAGGAATAGGTGTGTCTTATCTCTGCTTAGGATGCCCTTGAGCATTTGGCGGGCCACTGTGTGCGACGGGATGCTGGACTGGATGGGCTGTGGCTGGATCCAGCGGGGCTTCTCTTATGGTCTTATGTTCTTAGCTGCATTGATTTTAAAGGCTAAAGAGCTCTTAGGAGCTTCCTTAAAACTGGGATTTTAAAAGTTAATTTCAAGAATACATGGATATAGCAGAACTGAGAATCGCAATTATCCAGAGAGCACCGTGTCCTTACTGAAGGAGTGGGTAATTATTCAAGCCCCATTTGTAGCAGTTTGGGGGCTGTTATGCTGTGTTCCAGTTTTCTTTGGGGTATAATAGCCCCCAAACTGCTTCAAAGAGATTGAATCTGGCTGTGAAAGCCTATATAAAATTATTCAAGAATGTACAGTGCTAGAATTTGTACAATATAATCTTTAAAGGTTTTTGTTGTAATGGCTTTGTTTGTCCTTCAATGCCTATATCAAACCTTGGAGTTTATTCCTGTTATACAGAGTTTTAACTATTTTTGATGTGGGTAATGCTGAGATAAGATATCTGAAAAAATTATGACCCATCACCCATCTTTTAAAATCCCCAAAATGTATGTATGTAACCAAGGCAATTATACACTGAGTACTTAGGATACAATTTAAAGGGAAGAGGGTTGTAACTAGGGGTGTTTTTCCACGGTCACTTAGTACCCATTTTAGCACCCGTTAAGGACTCATTTGGGTGAGAGCTGGATGACACCATTTCCACCACGGCACCCATTAGGGACACATTTGTTTCCACCGCGCCTCCAGAAATCCGGATCATATGGGTACATTTTGGCCTTTAATCTGGATTTTCTGTAGACCCCATTAATGAGGTCTACAATGGGGTCTTTAGCCAGAAAATCCAGATTAAAGGGAGCCTGTTTCCACGTTAATTTGGCAATGGGGTCTAGAGGAGGCTAGGGGGAGGGGGCACCCTTGGGGGGGGGAGCCCCAAAACCTAAACTTCAGAATCATTTCAAAGTCACTTTGAAGTCTGTGAAAAATAACTGCGGAGCGTCTTTGAAGTCTCTGCTGATCTTCAGAGTGAACTTTGAAGTCACTCCAAAGTCACTTCGATGTTTGCTCCGAAGATCAGCACAGACTTCAAAGACGCTCCAGAGCTATTTTGCACAGACTTCAAAGTGACTTCGAAATGACTTCAGAGCCGCTTCGGAGATTGCACCCCCTGTCTCCCCAAACATCTGGGGTGACAGGCAGATCCCACGTGGGTAGATCCGGATTTCCAAATGGGTGCTCCGGTGTTTCCACAGCAGGGAGGGCTAGCACCCATTGCTATTGGGTGCTAGACCACCCATGGAAACACATTGGGTACTTCCCTTAATCCAGATCTACTGGATCCAGATTAAGGGAAGTACCCATTCCCTAGACCCGGATCTTCTTAGATCCGGATTAAAGGAGCCCGGTGGAAAAACACCCTAGGATAAAATGGATTCTTTGTAAAGAAGGCAACATCTGCCCTTCTATGCAGGTTGAGAAACATGCAGATTTCAGTGACAAAGAAAAGTCCCCCTTTGTTTTCTGGGCCCCTGATAAAAAGTCATTCTGCAATGCACAATTCATGAATTGGTGGGGCTTATTTGAGAATCACTATCACTTGTACTATCTCTCAAAATACATTGTGAACGTCACTTTCTAGTACGTTTGGTTAAAAAACATATGGCACTTTAAAAACGCTTAAAAAACTAATTTAAATCATATATGAAACATGAAATACTACATGACTCTGAGTTTACAGGTCAGCAAGGAAAATGATTGATATTTTGATCTGGAACATAACAGTTTGCAAACCAAGAGATTCCACAGAGGCAATCAGTGGCAACTAACCTGAATTTATTTGTAAATCCTTACACTGTGGGAGTAGATGGGATGTTTGGGGCCTTGCATTCAGTATTTTGCATCTAACAAGAGATGTGTTTAATTCGTTCAGTTAGTTTGTAGTTTGCAGCAAATTGGGGTATTTGAATGGTTTGAATGCAAACCAAACCACTCTACTGTTTGAAAAATCCAGTTTGAATCAAGCCCAGACCAAGAGATTATCTAATGAACCAAGCAAATCATACGGTTCACCCTAAATTTCAGTTCATGCACATCCCTAATTGAGTCCCAAATTCAGCTCTTCTGTTAATGTGGATGGGGCCAAAGATAGTAAATTACTAGTATGAGCCGCATCATGATAGTTCTGAATTTTCTGAATTTTCCCCAGCTTGTATATTTGTAAAGAATGTTTATTGGAAATTTTATTCCACCCTGTACCTGAAGGTCTCAAAACAGGTCACAACATTAAAAAGCCCAAGTATAAAAATGATATATCAAAACCGTAACAGTACCTGAACATAGGGAGGAAAAGCTGTTTCTTTATTTAGCTGAAAGCCAGGGCAAAGAGGCTTTGAACATATAAAGTGAAGATGCCTGTGGGGGAGGAGACTCTTCCATAATCTGGGGCCACCACTGGAAAGGCCCTATGACTTGGCAGTGAAGATATTTTGTCGGTATGAATAATTTTTTAAAAGAAGGTTCTACCATCTTCTTTTAATATAAACTAAATTAGAAGAATTGTCATGACTTAAGTTTAAAGAATGGCAAATGAGGTAAAACTGACATCTTAAGTGTAACTGTTCTAACGAAGAGAGATTTAATTTAAACTGATTTTGTCTTGAGTTTTTCTGACCATGGCAATATTGTAATAGTGTTCAAATTCTTTATTTTGATCTAAAAGATATAAGTAAATGCTGGTTTTAAAAACTGAAAGGAACAGCTGTCCCTTAGACACTTCCTTTCACAGTTAGACATTGACAGTGTGGAAGTCGTACCATCTTCCAATCCAGCAAAGCTTTGTATGAGCGTAAGCAGTCTTTTCTCATTAACAGATTGGGATTAAAGGTACCTAAAAATTCCTGGAGTATTAAAACCAACCATTCCCTGTACCTCACCCCATAGGACTTTTTCCAGAGTCTGAGAGCCAAGGTTTTGAAGACTTCCTCACCTTGACAACAGTAGTTGTTTTGTACACTAGTATTAAAGGAATCTAGTTAGTCCTTTGAGTCAGAACAGTTCTTTAGGCAGTTATTTGACACTCCTTGAATACTTCTACCGGATATTACAGAGTTGGTGAGTCAGCTTTTACAGATCCAGCTTTGACTAAATGAGTGCTTAGAAGTATTGCTTTGTCAGGACCTATTCTTAGTTGTGATTTTTACAGCCAGTAAAATGCAGCTGCTTACAGCTTGCTTTGTAAAAAAGAAAAAGGAAAAGAGGTTCCTCTCTATAAACCTGTCACCTTTTTAACCAACAGAAACAAGAACTTGTTGCTGATAACGTGTGAGTAAAATGCTAGCGTAAGGGGCAGCTTCAAATCTTCAAAAAGCATTTCTAGATCTCAGTTATGCCTAGCAAAGACAATGCATTATGAAAAGCTTCCATGAGTTCAGACGTCACTAAGAAACTCCCTTTCCCTGTTGCTTTGATTGGTCATAGGAATGGAACCTTCAAGGGAACTGTTTGGTTTTCAGAGTTTCTGTGCTGAATACACAATCAAAGTGGAAAGTAGATAAATAAAATGAAATTTTGAAAAAGAAAGCTAAATTATCAGCTGAACATTCCACAGTTAAATCTGAAGCTTTAGTGATTCCAAAAAAGATGAGAAAAATGCTGATCCCAACTGAAAGGAGGCATAATTTCATTAATAGTTACTAGTAAAACTACTCATCTCAGTAAACCTATGATTTAATACTGAAATAATAAAAATAGAGTTTAGATTACTTTAACCATAAAAACCTCTCAGCTTTGACTAAGTTATCTAAAACCTATCACTGTAAAAGGCAATGTCATATATTTATTAGTATATTTGTTTTCAACATTTGCCTTCTGCTCTGCAAAGCTTTCTAGATGGGTTATTGTAAATCTAAAACAAACATGAGAATCAAGGTAAGTCACCAGAAAGAGAGTGTCCAATAACTCCAGGATTAGTAATGCAAATTTGCAGATCATGCAATAACTTCAAGATTAGCAACACAATATTACGAAATGAAAGCCCAATAGATTTATAGAGAAGACTTTCTGGTTATTGAAACCTTTAAACAACTTGTGTTCTGCATAAAAAGACATCAGAAAGAATTATGGTTTTCTTTAATATTTTTTTTTATGTTTGTATTTTCATAAAATGACAAGATAGATACTAAGAGTCCTGTGAACTCCAGCAGTGTGAAAAGGGTTGACTGCTTGCAGTTTGTAATTCAATGAAAAAATCAAACACACCACAAGTTACTTCAAATTAACTAAAAATAAAGCAAAACTACCAGGTGAAGTCATGAGGAACCAAGTATAAATGCAAAGGATTCCTGGTGTCTAAAAGAGTGTATGTGGCATATAGCTTTGGGGATGATTTCTATGGGGTGAAACCATAGAAAAGGCTCACTTTTGGCTTTAGTGGAAGAAGAGTATATGTGAGGATTTCAGGTAGATATGTCCTTAGAGGAGGCAATCTGTCAAGTAAACAGAGCTCAAGCCATTTATAATAAAGCTTTTAATTCAGCTGAGATGTAACTAGCTAATGCTTTTGATGGATGCTTCTGATGGCCAGGTCCAGTTAACAATTTTGCTGCCCTATTTTGCACTAAAAGAAACTATCAGACAATATTCAAAGGCATCCCTGCACAAACGCATTACAGTAGTTCACTCAAGATTACTAATGCATGGATGACTGTGGCTGGGCTATCTTCCTTCCAGGTTGTTCGTCTGATAGTAATTATAAAACACACTGAGCCACCTCCTTGAGATTCAAAGAATAGACGTTATATCTCAGTCATCTTGTGGGCTGTGAGTCTGTCCTTTCTGTCCTAACTGTCTGGCCAGTTAGATCAACAATAGGTTTTTCACTGGTTAATGAAGATTTATAGTAGTTCACTGATGTCATCAAAATGTTATGAATGAACCAATCAGTTGCTTTGTTCTTCTCTTACAGGCTTTGGAACATTAGGTATGTGTAAGTAAGTGCACTTACTGTACTCCTGGAAGCATAGTAAATGCATGTTAGCTCCTGTGAAGAGCTGGCTCCCAAACAATGACACAGGAATATTTTGATTATTTTGAAACACTTTTTGGGTACCTTTAGCTTAAATACAGTAAAAACATGGAAAGAGAAAAAGGCATTAT
The DNA here is from genome assembly GCA_023333525.1 of Aspidoscelis tigris stejnegeri. NCBI lineage: Eukaryota > Metazoa > Chordata > Lepidosauria > Squamata > Teiidae > Aspidoscelis > Aspidoscelis tigris. Next base: position 78,179,831 of record JALMGA010000002.1, on the reverse strand, counting down.
TTCCTATAGCACGTATTCTACACATTTTAGACTAGCTGTGCTACTAAAGTACAGTTCCTCTCTCGTACTTCATTAATGTTATTGTTTTGCTGATTTTTATTATATTCTATATTGCATACTAAGGACTTCAAAAAATAGCTGTTTGACTCACTTTTTAAAAAATGGGTTTTGCTAACTTACAGGTGAAACACCAGCTCTGGATTATCATTGTAAGTTTCGAATGATGATAATTAATATGATGATGGGGTGGAGTAGAAAATTAGCAAATATCTGAAGAAATGGAAAATGACATTTTACAAGAGCCTAGATGTGTCATCTACAAAATTATTTGATGCTTGCTAGTTCTTGGCATGGATATTGACTTAGCAAGTTATTTATTTAGCAGACCACACCTTCTCTGAGGTTGGAAAGATACTTGCCTTGTCTTGTTTTCCTGCTAATGACCTAATTCCAGGAGGCTGCCCCAGCAGAAGTCCCTCTACCTTTTGCAAACTCTCCTCAGTGTCATGGCTGCATTTGCTTTACATTACTAAGAATAAAAATAAGCCCACCTAGAATCTCTCACAGTGGTGTATCAATCAGCCAAGTTCTTTATATGGAAGTTAACAGCCTTGTTGTTAGAATGCAACTTTCCTGAACTTTTAGTTCCACAGTGAAGATTCTGTGCATTTAAGGAACTAGTTGAAGAGGTAAATGTCTCTTAAATTGATTGAAGGGCTGATATGGGAATAACTGACAGAGTCACAGGCTGCCTCATATCCCATACTGATGCCAGTCTCACAGTATCTTGGGTGTGGCATGGAGCTGGTGTGACGTGGCTTTGTACAATGTACTTCTCCCCCTCCACTGTGTACAATAGTTCCTGAGTTGCATTGTTAGGCTATTTATGGAGGAAGGAAAATGGCTCCTAGTAATAGGAGCCATGAGCCTCAGACTCCAGGAACAAGAAGTACAGTGCCTAAAATATGCTGCTATAGGCCTTTTGTATTATGTGACTCCCATCCTGTCAGCCCTACTTCACATATATCCTCCACCAGGATATTTCAAAACATAGCTTTAATTGTAGGTAAATTTAGGCTTTCTGCTCCCAAATGGTCTTGTCTTGTCCAAGAAATGGTCTTTTGTCATTTTAACAGCAAAACTAGAAACAGCCCAAATGTCCAGATGTCTGGAGGGAACCAGGTTCGAATGTAGTCATTGTTTTGGCATTCTGTCCCCTCTTTGTTTAGTAAAGACCTTCTTCCCCAACTTGCAAGAAAAAAAAAATGGTCCTGGAAATTTGTCTAGTCATTTTTCAGGATGCTTGTAGAGTACTTGTCCATTCTGAGTGCCTCTAGCTGCACTTGGCTAAAAAGGACCACAAGATACACACCTAAACACAGACCTGTAGACGGAGTGTGTGTGTGTGTGTGTGTGTGTGTGTGTGAGAGAGAGAGAGAGAGAGAGAGAGAGAGAGACTCTTCCACACAGAGGGATACAGAGAGCTGCTTGGCAGTGTGCTTCTTCATTGTCACCATTTGGACCTGCAAACAACATAACATATTAAGAACTAGGGGTGTGCACAAATGCAATTTTCGACATTCAATTCAAATTGAATATTCAAATGTTTGAATTCATACGAATAGAGAAAAAATGAATGTATTCAGATTTGAATCAATTATTATACATTCATATCTATTTGTACAAATATTTGATTCGTATTTGATTGTACAAGTGTTAACATTTGTACTCATCCATATGCATACCGTTTTCATCCTGTAGGTATCCATACAAATGTGTACAGATATGTACAGATACTATGTAATGCGTATGTATCCATACACATACAAAATGTCCAAACATTCGAATTTGTTTGAATGTTAAAAAATGAATGAATAGACATTCAGTTTGAATTCAGATGTCCAAATTCATACAAATTTGATCAAATTTTGAATGTTTCGAATATTCTTACACATCCCTTTTAGGACTAGTATCTTTCTCTCCCTCCTATCCCATCTCACCCTTGTTTTTTCTTGTGTATGCAACATCACGTTCCTTTTAGAATCTTCCTTATCTGATTCCCAGCTTTTCCAAAATTACTAGGTGTATGTTTCAGTCAACTTTATAAAGCCTCTTCAAATTGAATATTGTTTGGGCTAATAAAATTCCACATTATAATAAGTATATTTACTCTGGGTTTGTGATTGCTGGCTGGATAAAATACTCAGGATGTGCCAAGTCCAATGTTAAAAGATCCCTTGCCTTTGGGCATATACAGAATGCTAGAGCATAGTTTGTAACATGGTCATTAACATGCCCAAACAGATAATTCTTTGTTAGTCTTGAGGTTGATCATGTGTGAATGCCACAAGTTGAGGCTGTATGAGAGTTGGTGTGCTGTGAAGAGGGGGACACAGAGGCAGAGGTAAGTGATCCCATTTCTGCACTCCAGAGAATTCTCACACTGCATCGGGTTACAAGAACTCCCTTCTAAATAGGTGTACTTGGAGTTTTGTTTTGAGATATTTTATCAGTGGTCTTGGTGTCACAGATGTATAAATAGTGAGAAATTCATAGGGAAATGAGGGAAAGAAAGAGGCAGAAATTAATTTTCAATTCTTAATTAAAATAATTAATGAAAGGAATTCAAATTAATGATTTTATAAAAAGATTCATTCAAAAATATACTGATCAAAAATTAAGGTAGCACTTAAATCACATATTGGAACTCGAGGAAGAAAAAATTCACGTTGAAAATCTTTACTGATATAAGCTGTGTAATTCATTGAGAACAAAATGGCGAATCAATAATCCATGGGAACTGTGACACTGAGCACCTCAATTCTTCCCCCTTGCTTTTATTTCTTGGCTTTGCCTTCTTGTTTTGGTCGACCACCCGAGAACTCCTTCTAAGCTAGGGCAGCTTCTGATTCAGTCAGACGGGTGCCCCCCCCCTCCAGGTCACAGGGCTCCCATTACTGTTGCTCTCAGTAACGGCAAGGGATGCTAGTGGTGAGCGGGCTCTCAAGCGCTACTCTTCTTGCCGCTTAAGGAAACAGTTTCTTTTACCGAGGCCTCTCACCTCCATGCACACAGACTCCAGCCCAACAAGTCTTTGAACAACCAAGTGATTTATTTGTTACAACGCTTTGAAATAACAGGAACTTATTTCTGTGCTAAACTTAATTGAGGCTTTCATTACAGGACTGTCCTCCAAGTTTAAAGGACTATTCTTCCTGATTTCTCCCCCCTTCAGGGTGAATCATTAATCCAATTCCTTCCTGTCCTCCTGCAGTTGGACCTAGGCAAAGGAACCCCTTAACTGCCATTTTCGCCCCTTTATCCCTACACTCTGCTGTTCCTTTGCTCTCATTGGTTAGTTTACCCCTCCCGTTGGGATTTCTTTTAACCACGCCCCCAGTTCCTAACTCTATGCTACCTACCTTTCCCCCACAATTACCACAGAAATCCTGCAAACTGTGATGCCTAAATTCTCAGTAAGTCTGCAGTTTAGATTCTATCCTCAAGTCCTAAAAATATTGTTAACAACTATTTGTTTTTTGAGGGAGGGGTGTTAAATGCAGGATAGAATTAACATAGTTAGATTTTTTTTGTTTTTCATGGACCAGCAAATATATTTGCTTTCTAAGGATGAAATAATTAATAGCCTTCAAGACTATTTGAAAATGAGCACATGAATGTGAAGCATGGCTGTTTCCTTACATATGTCACAGAATAATGTTCTAAACTTAGCACAAATTCTTATGACTTTCCTTCTCAAGGCAGTTATAAATAAGTTGGGGCAGCAGGGGAAGATCAGTCAAAAGCTTTGTGGAAGAGAAGAGACAACACAGTGTAAACAAATTGGAAACATCTACCTAACAACTCATTTTTGCCTGAAGGTTTCTATTTTTGCTACAGCTAACAAGAGTGTGTAATTTTCTTTCTGTATTAATCAAAACAGATGTCTGTGCTCTAAAGGGAATTATTAGTTTCAAATTTAAGGAAATCAAAACCCTAGAACTCTTCTTAAAAGATTCATGAATAAAGCCAATATTTCTTATTAATCCCAGAACTGTTTTCACATGGACTCCCTTCACAAATAATACGGAAATGTGCCCTTGCTTATTAAAACTCCAGGAACTAATATATACCTCTCTTAGAGGATCCCAAATGCTTTCCAAGAAAGACTGAGCAACAGATGTTAAGTGTAAAAACTAGCTGCAATGAAGACTTGAGTCAATGTGTCTAGCATGTGTTACACGTGGTGCATAATTCACTATGGTAGGTCTTTGGGGGAAATAAGTGCAGTCATTGCTAAGGGTTCTTCTCACTTCACTTCTAACTGCAGCCCCTTCTGAATTTAAATCTGGTAATGGGTGAAATAACAGTTATCTCAGTAGAGATAGGAAAAAAAGCTGCACAAATAAGTTTTTGAACGAGTGAGAGACAAGCCTGTTTTAAGGTACTGATATAACCATTTCTGTGGAACTTCTTAAGGAAGGTAGACCTTTGTGAGAAAGAGGAAGCCTGGAAACTGTTAAGCCAAAAGTAGAGAAACAGATTTAACTTCAATTTGGGAGAACCTCACCCTGAAAAAAAGAGAAAAGAATGGATTAACTGCTCAGTGTGAGGAGGGATATCTAGTTTTTATGAGAGTTTGCTTGCTGAGTAGAAAGTGTGGATCTCACAGAGCAAACCTTTCCCAATGGATGACCTATACTAGTTGAATTTAACTAGGTGAGTTTCAAAGGGTCATTTTTGCAGATGCACCTTCTGCGTAAGCCTGCATCAGAATAGAGGTCCACAAGAAATGTCATTTTGGCACCATAATGGTGACATGTGAGAGATTCTTCTTGATTGTGGCCCCTAAATGCTGGAATGCCACTGGATGTGTGTGATGTACTTTCATTATATACCATTTTATGAAGAGTGAACCTCTTTTCCTCTGTCTCCCTTCACCTAATTTTACCTGCGTTGGAAGTTTTGTTTACTGTTACCATACTTATTAATGCTTTCTGTTTTAAATTGTTTTCAAGGTTTTTTCAACTGATGAAATATCTGTACTAATTGATTGGTTTGTGATGGACCTGGTGAAAAGGCTAGAAATACTAAACTGATAGCTGTTGAAAATGTCATCAAATGCGGTTGATTAAAAGGGATAGTGCCAGTGACCAAGAGCGTTTCTGCACTTGCTTTCCCGTCCATTGGACAGAAAAAGTGCATTACAGACTGAGGTTGACTAATGCTTACACTTGCAAGTGCTAGTCCATGATAGGCTAGCCCATGCGCTATCGGTATCTTATCTGGGATTGGTCATGCATCTGATCCACTACACAGCGCTGCCATCTTGGTCCTGTGCATGTGTGCTAGCACTGTTACTATGGTGATGCTGATGCTCTGTGCAAGTGCAGTCACATCAGGGGGTCATGCTTGCGTGGCACCTCAGATGACCCCCTCAACTGGAAAAAGTGCAGATGGTTGCCACTGGACACTAAAGTTAAGGGATTGGAGAGGGTTGGTACGCTTGTGGTGCACATTTTTATGCAATTAGGCAAACCCTGGGCAGGTAGGGGGGATTTGTAGTCTATAAACGTCTCCTGCAAGTGCAGATGCGCCTGCCCAGATGTTGCCTAATTGCTTACTATGGGTCAAAGTGTGAATTCACCTCATGAGATGCTTCTTTTGAGATTTTTTTTGTTATATGTAAATGCAGCCGTAGTTGCATGACAAAGTCACATGACAAAACTGTCCAGAAACTACAGAATGTCTTTCTGAGCAGCAAAAACATTAAGGCCGTGTCCCCATACAAACCTTTTTTCTCTGATTGGGCTCATATTTGACCGGGTGCGGGACCGAGATCAAATGTTGCCTGTCCCCATGCCATTCCTAGTAACGTGGGCTGGTTGCGAATACAGCTGTCCCCATGTAAATCGCTCCAGGGAGCAGCGCCATCTCCTCTCCGCCCCCTCCTCATTGGAAGCCAGATTGATGTCACCCGACCCCTCTGCCGCCCGCTGCAAATGCAGCATCCTCCCCCCTTAGCGGCACAGAGAAGCTGGGATTGAACGGCAAACATAATAATTTTAAAACCCCAGCTGTTTGAGCAAAGCTACTACAAGGTTTGGAAGCAGTTGAGAAGTTTTGCACACCTCTGCTCCACACGACAACCACGAGAAAACCCAGCAAGCGGAAGGGCTGAAAAATTGAGTCATTATCATGCCCACCTTGGTCACGGGGGAACGAGGATGGAATATTTGCTGTGGACAAGGGAGAAAAATCAAGCCATTACTGTGCCTTCCTTGGTGATTGGGAGAGCGGGATGGAATGCTTGTATAAAAGAGTCTTGTGGGGCAGTGAAGACCATTCAACCCCCTCATTTCGGCTTTAACACCATTTATTCCCCCCAAATCTCAGTGGTTGTGATCTTCAATGCACAGGGCAGGAACGGCAAGCACAGGACATGAAACCCCACCTCCCAATGGCACGAGCGCCAACCTCCTCCCCAAATAGCCTGGGACTGTCACCATGCACAGGCTCACAAAGCAAAGCAATGCATGCCAAGACACCAAACCGTGATGAGAACAGTTTTCCAGTACCAAATTTGGTCCTGGTTTGGTTGATTTGGTCTGCAGAAATTGGACAAAATCTAAAATGCATGGGGACACCCCTTCCTGAACCCGATGTCAATTTGGACCAAAATGTGCATGGGGGTGCGCCCTAAGAATTTAGAAGGGTAAATGTCCACAACGTAAAGATCTTATGAGCTCACATATTGCAAAATCTGAAGCTATCTGAAATAGCCTTCTGAAATAGCTTTGTTTGGTGTACCCTAAAGAGCCTTAAGAAGTGAGCAGCTGAGGGTTTAATCCAGCCATTGCTTCTGGGAATTTCATTTCATTTCCATTTTTTTGGTATACCGCCTTTCCAAAAGAAAATTTGCTCAAGATGGTTTACAACAAACAGAATATATACAATGCAAAATAATGAGCAAAACATTATAATAAAAATACATTATAAAAATCACACATCATACAAAACTTTGCAAAATAAGTCAAAAACACACAAACAAATTGAGGCAGCTGAGGCCAAGTGGAGTCCAGAGCAGCTGACAAAAGGCCCCAGTCCCACAAGGAATCATCTCCAAGATGTTTGCGCCCAGCCAGACTGGACAGTCATCCATAGGGCAGAGTGGTCCAGGCTGCCACCACTAGATGACACCCCTGAGAGATGGCAAGGTTTTTCTTCACAGGCATGGCTTCTGGCAACTCAAGCAGAGGACAGGGCAGAACCTTCACCTGTTCTATTCTACTTGCAGTTGGCAGTTAGAGACATCTTGCCTGTCTCTAATCCGGAGGCAATACCTAGTCATCTATTTGAATAGTCATTTATGCACTTATTGTCAATGCGTTTGTCTGCTCCTTTCTTAAAGCTATCCAGGCTGGCTGTTGTTACCAACCCTTTTACTAGTAAATTCTCCTTGTTGGTCCTAACCCTCCTTCCCATCAGCTTCACAGAGTCACCCTGGTCCTAGTGTTGTGTGACAGAGAAAATAATTTTTCTTCATCCATCTTTTCCACACCATGCATGAGTTTGCAATATTCTACTGTGAAATCATGGTCAGAATGAAAGAAAAAGTAAAGTTTTAATTGTTGAACAATAATAGTTTGGGATATTTAATGAAAATAACTTCTGTCATAACAAATGCAAACAGGGTTGAATAAAAATAGTTTAAAGCAATAGATTAATGTTTTTGTGTGTGTGTCCCATCCAGTTAAATAAAGGCTAAATAGAGAAAGGAGGGATTGCGGTTAAAAACAGCTTGAGTTTTCCATCAGCTAGCCAAATAGGATGCTGGTAGTGCATGCTGATCCCTCTGTGCTCCTGCACCCAGGAAGGAGCTAAGGTCCTGCATCTGCCCTTAAAACAAATAAGATAAAAATGCATTTTTAAATGGTGTCACATAACAGGAGGAGATTATTGTGCTGGGCACTGTAGAGAGAGGTCTCACCTCGTCTTGCCTTTTCTCCCAGAGCATTTTGTAGAACTGTTTTTCCCCTCTAGTTAACTCAGAAAGGAATCATCAGAAAGAAGAAACAGGAGTGAATGGGGAAAAATTATACACTTCTTTTTATATATTCAGATGGCTTTAAGTGGTTTAACAGAAGCAAAAGGGTGATACTGTTCTGTGCCAGATGCACCACTCGTGCTTAATAGTCTGGTCTATGTAGAGATTTTATTCATATAGATAAATCACCCATCAGAATCATATAGATTGCTGTTGGAGGTCATAGACTGGAGATCAAGAAACACGGCTCTTTTCTCAACAGCAACTAGGATTTGTATTATACCAAATAGGCAACTAACAGAATCCCCTGCATAACAGGCTTAAAAATCTGTACAATTGACTTTACTGGACTCTGCAATCAAAGTTTGGGGACCCAGGATGGTGCAGATCTGGTTTCCAAAGATAGGTTTGTATGTTCCCTGTGATCCCTGCTATCCTCACGATATCATTTCCAGTGTCAGGTCTTATCCATCCCTTCACCTTTAAAATGTGTGAGGTGGCTAGTTTGTGTGTGGGTGTGGTATAGTTTATAGGCGATGCTCATCTTTAATTTTACAGGAGTCGCTAGATTACTGTTCGTATTATCCCTGCTTGGGACTGATAGGAGCTTCAGTTCGTCAGTATCTGAAGGATCAGCAAGGGATGAATGGCAAAGAAAGGAATGAACTTCCTAAGAACTTAACTTGGCTGCCTGGGTTTAAGGAAACACCCTTCTTGAATTTCCTTGTGCCTATAATGCATGCAAACAGAATTTTCCCATGACAGTAATACAGTTTATGTATCTAAATGCTATCTCAACAGAAATGTAGGTGGTTAGTCATATAGAATGCATGGAGTTTGTGGTAGTCTGTTAGCATGCGTTGATACGTATTTAGGGGAATAGCTCACCAGAACATCTGCATTGGGATCTTCTTACATATGAGGTTTTAAATAACAATAGAGCAATTTTTGGTGCTTAACAGCAAGAAAGGAGACACATGGTGCGTTCCCATGGTACTAATTTGTATCTCTATTGCCCCTCCACTGAAGTGGATTAAAGAAAAGCGGGTTCAATCCAGATTTAAGCGTTCCCAAGGGGGTAAGCAAAACACGCATTTAAAATGAACGGACCGTCCCCAAGGAAGTGTGTTTTGTTTACCCGCATCTTTTTCTCCCCGCCCCTCGCTGTTTCATTGGGTGATCGGGCGGAAGGAAATTCCAGCTGCTGAAACGCCTCCCCCCCCCAGCCAGCGATCCTGCAATCCTTTCCTTCAAAAAGACCAAAAGAAAAATTTAAAACTTCTCTGTTCGTCTCCCCTGCTTGCGAAGACTGCAGCCGGCACTCTTTACAAGATCTCCACCCCGCCAGCTCTTTTACACTTTCACTTTCGCGGAAGCAATTCATTACAATGTATCTTTGCTGTTTCTCTTTGGGATTGGAAAGAGAAACAGCAAAGAGAAAATGCCTGCCTAGATTGCTGTTTGCATAGATCGCTGGCTGGATGACAGGCAAAAGAGAGAGAGAGAGATGATCTCTCCGGCCGGCAATTCCCACCTGGGAGAGAATCCCCGCCCCTTTTGCCATGGAGCGATCCCATGGAAAATGTTGCGCTGAAAACCCACGTCTTCCAGAAAGTACTGCTTTACACAGGTATTTTTTTAAAGCGGGTTTTCCCCATTAGTGGCGCTGGAAACCCGGATTAAAGCCGTGCATGGGACTGCTCCGTGGCAAAAGAAGATTTTCAGCAGACTTATTGCATGGGAATGCAGCCACAGAGTGTTTTTTCCTCAATAGAAAAAAAAAAAGCTTTATTAATTCAAAAGAGAAGGCAAGTAAAATGACTTAAAAAGAGAGAAGGATACTGTGCCCAGCACCACTAGCCAAATCTTGCCAGGAGGGGGTCTCCTGGTGATGTGTAATGGGCATAGGGAGAGGAAGGGACAACTCTGGCTTTCAAAATAAAAGTCCTTGTCACAGGCGTCCACATAGGATAGGCTGCTAGGCAAGGTCTGGAGTTCAGAAATCAAACTGCTTTTTCTAAATGGGAAGCAGGGAAGGGAGAGCAGTTTAGGGCCTCCTAACCTAGTCTCTGGCCCTAGACTAGATAGAGGAGTGGGGAAATGAATGTTAAATTTGAATGTATAGACGTTTGATTCGAATTTGAATGTTCGAAGTAAATCTAATTTTGAATGTTTTTAATATCTGTGCACATCCCTAATATATACACCTTAAAGCTCATTGGAGCTCAAATATGTGCTTTGATAACATTGCATACTAAAAAGAAGACATCTGGTTATTGGATCCGGGAAGTAGGCTGGAGGATTAACAGTCTTAAACACCACTAACAAGGGAACATATCCTACAGAATATAGAGGTCCTTATTTCCAAGTTAACATGCACAGAATTGAACACAGAATGTTCATTAGGAATTGGTTTCCTATCTTGGAGCTGATGGCCACAGCATCTGAAAGGACTGCTCTAAGAAGCACAGACTGGTAAAAATTCCAGGAAAGGAGCAGGAGATGCCTCAGGCTGATGTCTGCATAATTCTGCTTTCTGCCTGCTCTGTAGGCCACTGCCATTATGACATCAAACTTTCTAGGAAGAGGTTCCTGTTGCTACACACTGAATGCAATTCAATGTGACCTGGCAGTGTGTGTGCCTGCCTCACATTTGGGCAGGGGTGTGCAGCCATCACACTGGCGTTTAATGACTGTTTCAAAATAACTAATATATTTTGGATTCTCTTAAGACTGTATTCAGTTAGCACTGATGAGATGCTGCATTTGGACTATATTCTACCTCTTGACTCAGAATTGACTGTTGACTACAAGTCATTGCAGAGCAAAATCTGGGAGAAGTTAATTCTCTAATGCTTTTGTCATGGATTTACATTAAGCCATTTAAGAATTCTGCGGCCTTTGGTCTAATACGGTAGAGCCATGAGTGTACTAATGTTACCCCACCTTTTTTGTAGATTCAGTAATCAATATGAAAGCGTATTTTTAAAATATTTCCTTCTTTTATCAAATTTGAGTGTTGTGATTCACTCTGGAATCTTCAGTGAAGGGCAGGATAGAAAGGACATGAATAAATGAATGAATAAAAGAGGGCCTTTGTTTTTCAAGGCAGGGCACAGAGCACATTTGAAAGGTATAATGGTGCCACCTGCTGGCTAGAAGTTGTATGCACCATAGGTTTATATTTTTATTGCCAACCTAAAAAGTTTACAATTTGCTGTCCTCTGGAATGTTTCTCGGACCACAACAAGATATTTATATGATGTTCTCACCAAATTGTTAATGATGAACTGACTGTGAACCTGACAAGAGTATCCACCAGTTTAATAAAATGATATTATAATAGTGAGTCAGTAACCAGAAGCACAACACAAACATGCAATATAATGTAGGCGATCTACAATCAAATATGTTCTACTTTTTGCTGGCACTTCTGCATGTTCACTCACCTTTCTTCTTTTTCATTGCTGTACAGGATTGGCCTGCCTGCTCTCCAGCACTCCTCCTCACAGACGGAAGCAGAGTCCTGTTCTTCTTTTGTCTCACTTTTCAAGGTTCTGACAGCCAGGAGCAGCATTTCAAATGCTTTAGAAAATATAATAAATTTGGTGCTAGACCGAGTGAACACTTTACTGGCTGCATCCGCATGGCATGCTTTAATTCGGTTTAAGGAAACTGAAATAAATGAACCGGAACAAAACTGTCTCCACTGACTTTCCACTTGATCCGTGTCAAGGGCATCCCGCCGGCAACCTTATCTCGGATTCAGTCTTGGGAGGCCCCACGGGCAAGTCCTCCCTGCCCATTGCCAGCCCACCCAGGATCAGCCCCTCTCAGTTCAAAGTAACAGAGATCAGACCTCTCCCTCATGGCTGTGCAGCTCTCCGCCTCCTTTCCTCTGCACCACTTTTCCCTCCCCCTTTTCTTCCAGCTTTGTGCTCTTCCCTCATCACCCCCATCGAAGAAGTCTGCGGATCCCCCTTTCCCACCCGTGCTTCCCTCGCGCCGAGAGGTTGGGCTGGAGGGGAGTGAGGGGCTTTTTCATTGCTCAGAGCACACAGCAGCAGCAGCAGCAGAAGCAAGTAATCTCAGAATCTCAGCTGCTTCCCCTGCTTTCACTTTCAAAGGTCTGCACTTCTGAAACTGCGCAAATTTGCAACATTGTTAATCGGGAGTGAAGGGGCTTTCTTGCTACACTGTAGCTCCTGTGTGAGGGTGTCTGATTTTATAGCTGTCATGAAAGCCTGCCTGTGTGTGTGTGTGTCTACCGGCTTGGTCCCTCCCCAGGAGGGGAAGACTAGCTAGGCTTTCTGCAGCCGGGCTCCCTCAGCCAAATTCTTCTTGCCCGCCCCAGGGGAATCCAAAACGCTGATAGCCTCCTCCTGCCCAATCCCCTCCTCTCCGTCTCTCCCCCCCCCAACTCTCCGCACGCACTCCGGAGCTGTAGTGCTGCTGTGTGAAGGCTGCTCCAAGAAGTTCAGGCTTGCAAGAGAAGAAGTGATCCGAAAAAAGTTTTTGCTTCAGATCAGGCAGGGAAACACCCCCCCCCCCAATGTCGTCCGCAGAATATGGACAGCCATTGGGTAGATTGCGATTGGAGGAGGGAAACCCTGAACACGGATTCTCTTCCCTTAACACGGTACTGTCCACACAGTTAAAAAGGAAACACGTATCGACGCACAATCCGGAGTGAGACCTGTTGAAATCAGGATTTATTTCAAAACGGTTTAACGTGGTTTTACACGGAAGAAGCGTGTTAAGCCGAACTGCCGTCTGAACTGGGAGGACTCAAAACATTTTGAATTCGAGATAATGGTGCCGTGAAGACGCAGCTACTCAGTGTACTGCCTGCTCCTCCTGTTCATCTTCAAAGCTTGCAAAGAGTGGACCCACTGTCATAGTTTTGGACCTGCCAGACCTCTTGAAAAGAAATTAAAATATTTTTTTAAACCCATCACAGAAAGTTCTTTGAGCTTGATCTTTCTCTCTCCAGATGTTCTGCCACCAGGCTGTGTAGCGTCCTCAGTGCAAAGTTCTTTTTTATTGTTATTTGTATAGATACTACTCCATCTAATATAATTATAGGCTGTGTTTAATGGATGAATGTTCTTTGTATTTATTAATAGTAGCCCAGTTTCTTTGTCTGGGTGATTTTAGTCTGTTGGTAAACCATGTAAAGAGGAAATGATCAAGCTTGGAGAATATTTTATGATAGATCACCACAGCTCTGAGCTACAAATATTTTCTGCAATATTTTTCTTTTAGTTTAGAGACCCGACAAGGGTCACGTGATAATGTTATCAGTGATGTCATTATGTGTCCTGATGCAATGACAACACTGCTAGAGAATCTGTGATGGGTAACCAAGAGCAAAGGTGAGCTGGCATTAGCTGGTGATCCATGTAAGAGGTCTGTGGCTATTTAAGTACTTAATTTTGCAAGCTGCTACAAAGAGCACAGACATCTGGAGGCAGGGTGCCTGAACTATCTTTTCTTCCTGACAGTAATCTTGGGCCTATCAGTCCTTTCCATCTAATCAAGCTCCAGTTTTGTTTTCAGAATGAAACAAAGAGGAGAATAACCCGAAGGAACATAAACAGATTTTATTGTCATCATTTTCTATGCATCTACAATTCCACTAACTAAAATAGCCATTTCTCACTAGTACTGGAAAGCACATTTAACAATTTTAATTTGTATACTGCAGGAACATGTTGTTTACAGCAGGAACATGTTATGAATCAGGATCCCTGGGGGAACTGGGATGGGATGAGGGTGCAATTGGAAGGCTTGTTATTTTGTGTTAAAATAAGATGAAAGACAAAGTCAGAAGTTCATATATACCTATGACATCTATAAAATACTATTAGCTATATAAATGTAATCTAATCAAAAACAACATATACAGTTTTTAGAATAAAACAATTTATCTTTGCTTGTCTCCATATATGAACTTGAGTTATGCATTATGATCTGTTTATCCAACCTTGTCCAGCATAATAACAAAATCAAGAAAGAAAAAAAGAAAAGCTGACTAAGCCATGTTTGACTGATAGACAATTTCATGATCTACAGAGCTGGTTTCACACATGCTTTACAGCTGTCCCAGAGATATGAGGTGCTTTCCAAAGAGTGGGATAAAGATCACTAAGCAGGGAAGCAGATCTGAAAAATGGGATAGAAACAAAGTGTGTGTCTTCTCAAAATAAAAGGATATTGTGACTGGACAACTACAACGCAAGTCATTGAATTAAATTTTGGTAATAGGTTTAACCACTATTTTCTAAAAGAGAACATTAATAAAATGGCAGCTTCTTAACCACGTAAAAACTATATTTTAACAAAGACATTTATTTTACTGCGTCTTGTAATTTTGAAGGTTCTTCAGACTAGATCAATACTTTGCCTTAGTCCAGAAACGCACCCAAAGAGAATAAGGTCATCGCTCTATGTTCAGATTCCTTTTAGTGAAAACGACTTGTAGAGACTTTTGTTTCTTGAGATTTTTGTAAAGTCTCTAAAGGGGCATCATAGACCAATGCAATCATTATGTGTCCAACTAAACTTGGCAGCTGAGATTCTCATATTTGGACTGTCTCCAGTTCAGTGTCTCTCAAATTGTTGCTCTGACGTATTTTTTTTGCCATGGAGAAGGAAGAGTTTAAAGTCAATGTCTCCTCATAAAAACTTGTCAGATAAATTCTCTGCAGATTCTTTCAGAATCATATCTTGAAACCCCTCCACACCTTTAGCAGGGAACTTTTAAATCTCCTGCTACTGAATTCTGGATCCCTACCAGTATTTCTCTACATAATTGTAAAAGAAAAAAGCTTATATTTACCAAACCAGAACCAGCTTTGTGAAGAAAAGAAAAGAAGAAATTTAGCTAGTCAAATCCTAGAAAAAAATATTGTAACATTTGTAAAATATCTTATGACAGAAAAAGTCCACTTAAGAAGATCCAAGAAGTCATCAGTGGGTTTATGTTGTAAAATATATTCTGTCGAAAGACAAAGAAAAGGCTTTGCATCCAATAAACACCCACCACCACCACCACCACCACCAAAGCATCGTGTTAATAGGTGGTAAAAGCTTCAAATGGTCAAAGTTCAGTAGCTGTATTGATGCCCTTAAGGTCTAACAAACACAGAATAAATCAAAACAATACATCTGGCACATATGGGGAAAGTTGTGCAATCCTGTCTAAAAATAGTTTGAATAGCAGATGAATAAACCAGACAGCAAGGAGGCAGTTAGCCTGAAAATAGTTATTTCCACCCAAAATGATTGCAGCAAAAACCCATAAATCCATGGAGAAGTCCAGACAGAGAGCAAGCTGTAATCCTGTAAAGCAAAGAGCACTGCCATTAACCAGCCAGCAAAAGCATTAATGGTGGGCCTTGCACTTTCCCTCTTATTCTTCTGCTAGAAAATCCAGGTAATTACACCATACTGTATGCTGTGTGAATCGATCAAAACCTTACTTCAAGAAAGCTCAAGCTAAGAATTGTAGACCCAGTCCAAACTAAATAGTAAAAAATATCCTAAAAGAGGTCTCTCTCTCTCTCTCTGTGAACAGCAGCAGTCTTCGTTTCTCTTAAGGTCTCTGCTGGTAACTATTTCTGAGTGTTAAGTACTGTAAGAAAGCATTAAATTGGTTTCTTCTTTATATGCACAGTGACTGATTTTTTCCCCAGGTAACTGTACCCCTGATAGATTATTTCAGCTCTTTTGTTGCTGCTTGTTGTCTTACCTTGGGTACTGCTATTTTAATGCTCTCTTAGGAAGAGGAAACATCGAACATAAAGGGAATCTGGCATTGCCACTTACTATGGGCTGCCATGCTCCACCGGCATAGATTCTCTTACCAGGAACATCTGGCAAGGTGTATTTGGCATTATTTCACGGGAACATCTGGAACACATGCCCCCTTTTGCTTTGTTTTTTCACAAAGTTCCTAAAAGTATTTAGCCCATCAGACTGAAAATCTCCAATAATAACTGTGCAGGCAATAGTGGGTAAGGAGAGTATTACATTACCATGGTGAAATTACCTGTTGGAAGACTTTTTTGATCTTTAAACAGCATTTTGCTCTGCAGAGAAAGACTGCTCAGAAACTTCAGCTAGAACCTCACCCAATCTGTATTGTTTTCCTGTAGGTGATTTTTGGGCTACCACTGGTTTCTTAGTAAACATCAGGTGCATCCCCATGCACATTTTGGTCCAAATTGAAATCGGGTTCTGGAAGGGGCGTCCCCATGCATTTTAGATTTGGTCCGATTTCCTGGACCAAATTGCCCAAACCAGGACCAAAACAGTTCCAAATTTGGTATTGGAAAAAACTGTTCTTGTCATGGTTTGGTGTCTTGGCACATATTGTTTTGCAAGCCGAGCCTGCGCATGGGGATGGTCCTGGGCTATTTGGGGAGGAGACTGGCACTCACATCATTGGGAGGTGGGATTTCACATCTTGTGCTCGTCATTCCTGCCCTGTGCACTGAAGGTCACAACCACTGAGATTTTGGGGGAATAAATGGTGTTAAAGCCGAAATGATGTGAGGGTCGAATCGCAGGCAGGATAATTGATTTTTCTCCCTTTTCCACAGCAAATATTCCACCCCCGATCCCTGATCGCCAAAGCAGGCATAATAATGGCTTGATTTTTCTCCCATCCACTTGCTGGGTGTTCTTGCGGTTCCTGGGTGGAGCAGAGGTGGCAAAACTGCTCAACTGTCCCCCAAACCTCATAGCAGTTTTGCTCAAACAGGTGGGGCTTTTAAATTATTATTTTTGCCGTTCAGTCCTGGCTAAAGGGGGGTGGGGGATGCGAAATTTACAGCAGGCAGCACAGGGTTGGGGTGACGTCAATCTGGCTTCCAACAAGGAGAGGGGGCGGAGAGGAGATGGTGCTGCTCCACTGTGCTGGGGCTTGGCGCAGTTTGCATGGGGATCGTTGTATCCGCACCCAGCTCGCCTTACCAGGAATGGCATGGGGACGGGCAACATTCGATCTTAGTCCCGCATCCGGTCAAATACGAGCCCAATCACAGCCAAATGGCTTGCATGGGGACGCAGCCTCTATTCTACCCAAGTGCATCCAGATTCACATACTGCAAAACAGTAATGAAGTTGGCATGTCAGGCGAAATACAAAACATCAGGTCAATCTACTCTCTCATTTTAAAATATCTGCATTCTTAGAGTATAGATGCAGTGTAGCTCTCTCTGTAAAAGCTTCCCTCCCTTCCATATATTCTCTCATCCAACTGACTTTTTCAATGTACCAGAAATTGCTGTTTTCTGTGGTCTTTGTCCTGTTAAGGGTAGGCATATGGGGCTTGTGTTCTTATTCAGACCTGAAGTCCAATTTTAAAAGTGTTGCATTCACTACGAGCCCAATTCAAGGTGTTAACTTTAATTTATAAGGCCCTAAATGACTTGGGCCCCAAATATCTGAAGGAATATTTCGAAGATGGTGGGACAACCAGGAGGGCCTCTCCTGCAGATCTTAAGGCACAGGTAGGTTGATATGGGAGTAGGCATTCTTTCAGATATTTAGGGCCCAAGTTCGGGCTTCAGAGCTGCTTCGGAGACTGCACCCCCTGTCCCCCCAAACATCTGGGGTGACAAGCGGACCCCTCATGGGTAGATCCAGATTTCCAAATGGGTGCTCCGGTGTTTCCATGGCAGGGAGGCTAGCACCCATTGCTATTGGGTGTTAGACCACCCATGGAAACACATTGGGTACTTCCATTAATCCAGATCTACTAGATCCGGATTAAGGAATGTACCCATTCCTTAGTTCTGGATCTTCTTAGATCTGGATTAAAGGAGTGTGGTGGAAAAACACACATAGTCTCTTTTTACAAAAAAAAAAAAAAGAGAGAGAGAGAGAGTCTGGTCTTTCAAAGGACTATTGGAGGTTATATTTATTTTCTACTCACAGAGACAATTTTCTGTTCTCAATATTCTAACTATTTGATTAATTCAGAGTATTCCTTCCCTGCTTGTTATACTTCTTATATATTGATATAATTGTATAATTCTTTATGGAACATAAAAGATACATATTTTTAAAGCTACATACTTTATTTTGGTTTTAGGTTACCTTCAGGTGGCAAGGAGAAATGGAATCCCAGAATTGCCCCTTGCTGTGGGCTGTCAGAATCATACATTAGTTCAGAAGGCATGAAAGAGTAGGGTAATGGGCAATAATGGCTTTGTTAGCTTCAGGCTTCAAGCTTTCAGCAGCAGAATTGGAAAAAATAAACCTTTATTCACTTGACAAAACACTTAGAATTACACAAAATGGATTTTGCATATTGTTCCTACTTGTGAAGAGCCAGTCAGTTGATTTCTTCAAATATGCCAGCAAGGGAGAAAAAATGGGAAGAGTGGATTTTGACAGTGATCAGAGGGAAAGTGAAGTCTTGAGAGAGATCGCGTGGCTGATAGCTGCAGGCACTGCCTTTGCCGGCATGGGAAGCCATTTGGGAGACGAACAGAGAACCGATGGCTATTTTTCCTTTGGACTTGTCAGGGGTTGTCCTCCTGGTCGTGGCCATGCAGAGCGCAGTCCCTCCCGTTCCCGCTGGCACCCGATCAACCGGGGAGGGGGTGGGGAGAAAAAGATGCACGCAAAGAAAACACGCTTCTGTGGGGATGGAATTTGCATTTAAAATGCGCGTTTTGCTGAGCCTCATGCGGATGCATATTCCGGAAGTGCACGACACTTTTAAAGTCCGCTTGAGTAGAGTGACGGCAGGAGGAACCCAGAGAGGCAAATAAGTCTTTTGGGGATGCAGCCTGACTCACACACTTTCTACTCAAGAAGAGCATTTTTTTGCAAAAGCTTAAACTTGATGACATCTTGTTGACCCATAATAGATTGCTTAGAAGTGGTCCAATGACAGCATTTGAAAGGGAGGTTTGCACAACTCTCACTCTTAGAAATCCTTTTTTATTTTAAATAGTTGCATTTTGATTTAATAAGTTCTGAGGGACAAAGGGTTGAGTAAACATCTGGTTGCCAAACTTATTGAAATACGTTGTTCACATCCTCAGGCTCCAGTAACGGAAGCTTATCCAATAAAAACAGACTAGGTTGTGTTCTAGAAACCACTTTTAGTGATAACTAATTTATTGTTGAGTCTAAGTTGTGACCATTGTGAAAGACTTTATAATGTTTTGCAAAAGTATTATAGCATTATATCGATGGTTCTCCTGGGTGGCATCTAAACAGGCCCCATACCACTCAAACGTTCCTCTTTCATTACCATGAACTATAGTTTGTGTTGATCCCAAATCATCATGTATTTTCCTCTATGTGTGCTCTAACCATTGTTACATTTGCTTCGTTGCCCTCAGCTTTGAATTGTACAGTGTCCTACGTAATGGAAGAGGTGCTTGACAGTGGTTGTGTCAGTCACCTAGGAAACCTCTCCAAACTAGTTGGAAAACTCTATACATCTATCAGGAATCTCAGAATCCATTTGTTTTTTGGGATTAAAAGTTTAGCAAACCCTCTGCCCCACACCCTTGCAGAAAGATAAAGTTGCTGAAGGTCTAAACTTCAATCGGAAATGATTCAGACATGACAAGGCAAAGTTAACATTTCTTCCACTTGAAGATCACCATCTTTCTATCTAGTTGAAAAAAGAAAAGAAAAGGGCAGAGTCCCATCTATGTTGGTCTAATTTCATGCTGGATTGGCCCTATAGTGGCCAAAAAATCTGGGCCACTATGGTAGTCTTCATGTGGATATTGAAGTTCCCTGGGACAATCATCCTGGATGTCATAAATACAGGTCACCAAGAGATCTGATAGATTCTGATATAGTCTTCCCCTTCTTTCCTTTGGTAGCTGAATAAGAATGCAAGAGGAGAGGGCATAGAAATCCTGCGTGTGAAATCTCTTTATGGACTTTTTCAGTGTAGGGAGATCAGTTGTCTGACTCTTCCTAATCTATGAATGAAACCATTATCCAGGTTTTATTCAGCTTCACTTAATTTTCTACCTTGACAATCACTGGGTGGTGCTATTGCTCTTTATTCATTATTTTTTTCCATAGGGAAAGCTGTTTGACATTAGAAACATATAGATAAGAACTATTTGAACTATTTCCAGCACTGGGCATGAATCAAAACATAGACAAGAAATAACTTAAACGCTTAAAGTATTGGGAAGATTTATCATCTCAGTCTAGATTTTCATTGTCAGTGATTCACACACACACACACAGCACTTTCTTCAAATACAGGGAAATGTGTGAAAAATAAGGAAATGTTTCCACATCCATTTTCAAGTTGTCACACACTCTGGTCAATGAGCAGAATGCTAATAATATAGCAAATCTCTACTTCAAATGGAAAGACTCTGCTCACATGTTAAAAGGTTAAGAATTCATTTTTACACTCTAAGAGAAAGCACACATAATTGCTGCTTGCTAATTCAGAAAACTCAGTGATGGATTAGTAACTACAAGCCCAAGAGGCGCAGGAGTAACGAATATAGATAGGGTACTTGGCGAAAACACTGTTTTGAAGAGAGTCTGCCATTAGTATTCCTTTGCTACCTGACTTTTTCATCAAGTTAAAGACAGCTCTGCTAGGGGACTGTCAGTCAGCAGAGCTTAATTTGAGCCCTGGCTCCTCAGTGCTTAACCTTGGAACCTCTGTCTGATGTCAGTTCTCAGCTCCGGTGTATGTAATTCAGGCCTGAACAACTTGTGACTGGACAGACTTAATATGCCAGGCCTGGTCAAATTCAGCAGCCTTTATCGCCTTACAAAACAGGAGCTTGTTGTGTCCAGGCAGAATGGATTCAGCGAGCCTCCTCAAGCCTTGGTTGGTAAAGCCTGTGGCCCTTCAGATGTTACTGGACTCCTCTCAGCCCTACCAGCACCACCAGTGGCCAAAGACTGTGGGGAATTTGTGGCTCAAAGTTACCCAGCAGTTATATCAAGCCATCGGCTGTATGTGTGAAGTTTGCATATTGACCTGCTACTTGGTCTGAAGTTGCTTCATAGCCAGTTTGTGTGAGACTCTTCTTATACCAACAAATGATTTTTTAAATGATGGCCAGCATAGAAGTATTTTAGATGGCATACATCTGCGTTACCTTCTGCACAGCAGGACAGATTAGGGCCCTTCAAGGATGCTGGTTCCACATGGCCTCGTGCAAGATCCGTCTCTAATGGGGTCTAGAGGCCACCGGATCTGGTTTTCGGGAAGACCTGAAAAATTAGGTCTTCAAACCGTTCCTGCTTGCAAATTCCGGATCAAAGGATGATGTTTCCACACAGGGACATGAGAGGGAAGGTATGTGGGCGGGACTGGAAATTGCCACGTTGAGCACAACCAGGCAGCCATGGGATCTCAGGCACGCTGCTGATTGGTGGGCAGTCTGTCCCTGACATGCCCATGCACGGTGGAAACGAGTGGTGACTGACGGCTGAGTGCTCCAATCACATGGCACCTTGGGCGGCAGGGCCGCAGAGAGGCCTCATCCTTCTGGATATCGGTGCTCCAGCATCTGCACAGCAAACACATGATGCGTTCCTCGCTATCCGTGCTTCCCACATGAGTGTGATGCGTTAGGCCTCATTTGGATCCATCCCTATTTCAGATAGATCTTCCCAGGGACGGATTTCAGAAATCTGGATTTCAAGCAGTAAGTGTGGAAACACCATATATTTCCCTATGTCAAACTGAAGGTAACAACAGTACCTTTAGTAAACTAGCACTCACATCCTAACGAAAACTTAGTAATCAGGATGAGGTAACTTTCCCCGTGCTCTGATCCTATGCAGTCTGATAAAGATGCAAAGTCTATACTTTTCTGGATGGACCTTGATTTAATTTATGCATCAGAAGAAAATCTATGTCTGTTCAGAACAAATATGCACAAATAGATCAAATATGATATGAGCTTGATTAAGATCAACTGAAGATTTATCCCTCTGGGGTAAGAATGTTTCTGGTATATATTTTGTCTAGTACTAATATTTTCTCATAATGCTACACAGGAGCACTTAGTAATCTCTCCTGAGTGTGCACTGTCAGTGAAGTATGCGTGGAAAATTAAATGTGAAACATTTGCAAGGATATTTGACCTGCATTTCTGCAGTTACCACCTCCCCTTTTGAATATAATCTACTTGCCTGAAGCTCCCTGTGCTTGTGCCAATTTATTTTCTTTTCTGTGCTTACGTCTAGCAATGAACTGATGTTCTTTCCTCAGCATGTTTTCAGTGTTCACAATGTGAAATGAAGGATACTGACTAAAACCGAATGTAATGGCTAGCTATTAAAAATAATAATCGTAATCAGCATCCCACACTCTGATAGGTGTTTATGGCTGTCTGGTACTTGGTGAGCAGATCCATTCCAAGGACTTAGAATAATCAGATGTATTGGCACAGAATGTGTCCTGCTCCCATAGTCCTGCTTCTTTCATAGATAGTGACTTCATCAATGCCCAAGGTGTCAAGAAATACCCTAGTTCTTCCAGAACTGCATTAAGGGCATCAGTTAGGGATGTGCACGAATGGTTTTTTTTTTGCATTCAATTCATATTCATTCGAATAGATCCCCTTCAAATGTGATAGGATTCTATTTGATGTGAATGTATTTGTACGAATTTGTAGGAATATTGGATATGAATGCATACGCATCCTATATGTATCCTGCAACATATCCACTCTGAAAGTGTCAAATGTGCCTTGAATCCACTTTGAATCCACTCTCCAACCCTATCAAATTCACTCTGAATCTGTTGCAGATGTGGCTGGCGCAGCCGCTTTACCACCTCCCCATTTCACAAATGTTCTGAAGCTTCGTAAGAATGGCCTGAAACATTTGTATTTATACAAACGCCAATGTACAAATGTCACAAAATTTGATTTGTATATGAATGTCTGAATTGTACAAATTCATACAAATAATGAATGTTACGAATATTTGTGCACATCCCTAGCTTCAATAATTAGTGGCACATCTGTCACCTTCTCTTGCCATAGCTGCTTGGTTTAAGTTTGCAGGCCTTTAGCCATGGCCACACCTTTCCTTTAAGCCTTCTTCAGTCTATCTTCAGGTCTGACTGCTCACACCTTTTCATTTGTGTCCATTTTATTTGTGAACTTTCCGTTATGGAAAGTTAAAACAGAAGGTGGAAAGTCCACAGATAAAATGGTCTAGTATACCATGGACCATGGGGGCCTTTCTTGGTGACACTCTAGAAAGCACTGTGGGAAAGGCAGAGAAAGGTTTTTAACACTACTACAGTGGAATCAGTTAATTACAGGACAGTTCATATTATCTTAGATGATACCAGAAATTATTTGATATATTCTACCACCAGAAAAGGGATAACATTGAAATATAAAAAAATCACCCTATTCTTTTAATACAGCATACATTCCTTTAGCACTGTGCTAAATGGTTATTATCCTACAATCTTTTAAATTATCCAGCGTGGATTCTGATTGAAAAGGAAAGGAAATGAGCTCTAGTAACAAAACTGAGCACCTTCCATGAATGCATTAGGAATCGTGAACAGGACCATCCAGATACAGGTCAGGTAAAGATCTTAGTTGCTTTTGAATCAAAGAAGCAGTATTGATGTGGTTATGGTTTAGAGTGATCTCTTTAAATAGTGAAATTAAATAGTAAAAATGTAAGAAAACAAAGGAAAACAAAGCAACAGTAGCATATAATCAGTGCTGTTCTTCAGTTCACAGAAGACTTTTTGAAGCAGTAGAGGTTTCTAGGAATGGAAAGAAGAAAGGGCTACTTTTCTTTTTTCCTGAATATTCCTTTAGCTCCCACCCAAATCTGTTTTTCAGTGCTACGGGCTCTTCAGAAAAGTTGAAGAGTTGGTAATAGCTGTAGGAGAAAGTGAGGGGGAATGTCTTCCTTCTGTGAATAGAAGGGCAACTCAATGAATCTTGGAAATAGAGTTCCTTCCATGTCTTTCCGTGAAAGATGTACTTGTTTTATAATTAGCTCACTAAGGTATGTTTATATATTGACCACCACTGCCGTTAACAAGCTTAACTTTGTGAAACAGTTAATTAAATCTAACAACAACATTAAATGAGAAACATCCGTTTCTTTTTACAGCAGGGAAGATTAAATCCCAGCCTAATTATGTATAAATAGTGGAGATTTCAGTGAATTGCTAACTTTTAATAAGTCAGCACACAGAAAAGTCAATGCACTTTGCAAAGAAAGTGATTTATTATAGGCAATTTAGCTACTTGGTGCAAAAATACAAGAGGGTAGGAAAGATGCATTCTGGGTCCTGAAAAGAGGCCAACAACTAAAACAGACTGTATTCCTCTCTGTCAGGCCTTAGCTACACGCATGTTAATTATAGCACAATTTTATGACTTCCATTTCAGTTGCTACTTGACTCCAAATGTAGGGTGATCACATTTACATTACAATGCAATTCTGTTCCTCCACTATCACACTGCAGATATGATCAGACAGGGCTTTTTCAAGTCATTCCTTTAGGAAAAAAGCATCTAATCATCAGATGCAGAAAAAAATGGTCACTTCCATACAAGAAGTTTTTATATGTGCCTGTGAAGCCTATTTTGCCACACTGCAGTTTTCATTACACTCCAAATCAGGACATATCTTTCCTGAAAACAGTTGCTATCCATTGATTGGCCAGTAATCTACCCACCTTTCCCTCACTGTGATTGGTTAAATGGCCATAGTGATAAAGGAAAAGGGACATACTGTGTTTGTGAATAACTGCAATTTGAAATTTATTTATTTATATTTATATTTATATCCCGCCCCATACCCAAGGGTCTCTGGGTAGCTCACAAAATTTAAAAACATACATATCAAAAACTATATCAATCCTAAAACCAGTACAAAGTTTAAAAATACAGCATTAAAAAACACAAAAATAGCTTAATAACAGCAGTGTTTACAATGGGGGAAGTGTGGGGGACATTTAACCAAAGGCCTGAGTGAAGAGGTAGGGATGTTAAATGAAATGTTAAATGAAAGGAGGGTGATATATATGGGGATAATAAGTAGTGCAAATATCAAGGTTAAGTGGATAAAGGGGCTAAATTATATTTTTTTAAAAAGGAAAGAGACAATAAGAAGAGAGGTAGATTAATTCTTTCCAAGGATTGAACAAATGCTAATATATGATAAGGGTGGAAGATGAGAATAGCAATATGTTCAATGGTAGGTAAATATTTAGAAATGGAAAATGTGATATAAAAATATATTAAAATTAATAAGAATATATTTTAAAAGGGTTAAATGACTGTGCCAAAAGGTTCCATTCTGTGATTGGCTACATATTCCACTACTTGCTTGCTTTTATTTCCTTAATTCTAGACCTCTGGAAATCCAAAACATTTCTGGATATAAACTTACACTCATATCTATTAATTCTTTTCATTCCTACAGCAATGAACTGCAGAGGATGTGGATGAGAGGGAATCTATGATAAATGAAATGGTGCAGACTGTAACAGGTTTTCAGAAGTCCCTTCCTGCTGTTTCCTGCAAAGAACAATCACATTAGGAACCCATCAAATTAGAGTGAAACTCAAAATCCTGAGAAAGTAGTGCAATCTTTTTGCTGAGGCTTAAAAAATGAAAAATACCCATAAAAGCACAAAAATCAGACACAAAAATATCTGGAGTCAACATTTCCTTCAAATCAACAGATTAAATTTATTAAAATACATTTTAAAAAATCACAGAAACAGATTAAAATAAATGAAAATGTCAAACCAGAAAGCATGTTTGTCCATCAAAATTCTCTTCTACATCATCCCTGTGCCAGCTTCAAACTGGTGCCATGAACCCAGCCCCTCACTAAAGTCAGTGGGAAAAGTTCATTTGAAGTTAATTTTGACAATTCTGCTCTCAAAAATTCCCATTTAAACTCTAAAATCTTAAATTTTAGCCTAAAGCCTATCCTAAAACACCAAAGGAAACAATAATTTTTACTTATTAATAACTACACTAACCTTTCTCACCCTCCAGTCACTTGTAGCATGATTCTCCATTCCAAAGCAGCTTTGCAGCAACCATCTTACTGACCCAAAGACCTTGTAAATGTTTCAACTTTTCTAAATCCAGAATATCCTCCCATATCTTGGTTGTTCCAGTTTATGTTTAACATTAAACTTGCAATCATTTTCTTTACTTCTAAAGACAAGCATCTTTTCTTGCAGCCTGATCTGTCTCCTTCTTAATTACTTGAAAGAAATCCTTAAAGAAGAACCTTGCATATTCCAAAAGCTTAATCATTAAATCCAACCTGCCAGCTGAAACTTTGCTACATCAGCAAGTTAAACACACACAGAGGCTCTGCTTAACTTCTCTCTTGCAGGCCTTGAAAATATATGTCCTTTTCCTGTCACTCTTGCTGACTGGCTATTGTGCCCTGTGATTCTTTACAATCTTGACATGTGTGGTTTTGTGGAGAACTGCAAAACTACAATTATATCTTAGTTTTTCATGCTTCTGTGCAAGGTTGTATTTTGTACAAAATTACGTGGGTGTTGTGCTCTTCCTCAGTTGTGAGTCACTGCAAAACCCATGCCACTGCACAGAACAGTGAGAAAAACCTAATTCAGTCACCATCAACTACTGTTATGTCACCAAATGAGAACTGTTTTTTGATCCCGCTCTGTGATTTGAAAATTCATTGCTTGTTTTTCCTTGCCCATTTCTCCTCACAGGTAAAATCATCGGGAGAGATCAAAAGGGATAGAAATATAGGAATAAAATGATTGAAAGCAACATGGATTGAGGTCACTGCCAGAGTATTTTATAGCTGAAAAGTATAGGACAAACAACATTGCAAAGTTTTCATCCCCATGTGCTTATGCTCCTTTTTCGCTGCTCTTGTTTGGCCAAAGGAAAAAGGGGCTGACTTCCCATCATTCCCTGGGATGCCCCAACTGGTGGACAGT
The DNA here is from genome assembly GCA_023333525.1 of Aspidoscelis tigris stejnegeri. Classification (NCBI taxonomy): domain Eukaryota; kingdom Metazoa; phylum Chordata; class Lepidosauria; order Squamata; family Teiidae; genus Aspidoscelis; species Aspidoscelis tigris. The sequence goes on along the minus strand of JALMGA010000002.1, from coordinate 78,152,826 downwards.
CATACAATTGTGTACGAATGCAAAAATTCAAACCTCAATGAGAAGGAAATTGATTGATCAGAACAGTAAAAACAAAACCAAAGGACCTGGAATGATTTTTATTTTAAAGGAAAATGATAGCAGAATGATACTATTTAAACTGTCCCTACAAAAACTATAACAAAATTGATAACCTATAGTATATGTTTTAATAGTGATTTTATAGTGTTCCACTCTGAGACCTTCAGGTATAGGAATGATAAATAGAAGCTAAATGAAGCTAAGCCTCAGGGAATGATTGCAATGCATTTATGAAGTTCAAAAGTGAGGGATCTAATTAAGTATTCAAATTCTCCAAAGAGCATATTTCAGTATGTGGGTGAATGTATCTATATCTATCTATTTCTGGAACATATTGGGTGGGTTAATACAGAATTGTTAATGAAAATTGCCATTGCTATCTCAAATATCCATCCCACCTCTAATCTACATTAAGGGGCAGGAAATACACTTTGAAACTGTATTTCCCAAGCTTTATTCTGGACTAGAAATAGAATGAAAACACTATCAGGTAGCAGCGTCCACCTCTAGTTACTATGAGCCATTACTTTTTAAAAACGACAACTGTAAATAGATGCAGTCTAAGCTGAACTTATCCAAAGGTTGAAAAACTTCCTATATACAAGCCATTTTCTTTTCATATAAATGGGATCATGTAAGTGTGACCCTGCTAAACCACTATATTTGCACTAAATACAGCATTCACTTTAATCAGGATTTCAGCGAAATGTACTATATGTAACTGTTAATGTGCTATCCATCTGTTAAACTGGTAATCCTGTGATAAACTCAGATCATCTAAGAGATTATTGTATCAAATATTTGTTTCCGTACAGATTCTAATCAATCCAACTGAATTTAACAAAGAAAGAAGAATCTAAATTTTTAATACTATGAATCAGTCTGTGGCACTTAATTAACTATTTGCAAAATATTTATATTCAGTAAGGCCAAAGCTTGGCAAATATTCCTGCCTTAGCCTAGCTTTAGGGATCAATAGCTGTAATATGAAAAGTTCATTGTTATAGTAATATAGTATTCTAAAGTAAAATATTTCTGAAGTATTACAAGTGCTGCTTTGTATTTTAGTTTTAAAAAATCTTTTTAGATACTGTTACCTTTAAATTTAAGTTTTGTTATGTTGGGTAATGGCCAATGGCTAAATTGATGAAATAAACCTATACGGAACCTGTAAATAGACTTCTTTTGGGACTCAGCAGTTGGAATGAATTCATTTGTACAGCAGGACCATTATCTGAATTAATAAGGCTTCCTAGGTAACTTTGATACAGGAAATATTTATTGTATGGCAAATGATAGCAACTTGAGGGTTGCTGGTACAGTGTTAGATGTGTAATGGAGGTTCTCCTTGGAATAGTGACTATAAGGCCTTTGCAGAGGGGAAAATATACTCCCTTCATGGAAATATGCCAAATGCCAGGTCTCCCGACCTTCCTTTTGGCCAACTAATTTGGACTTCTGCCCTTTGTTGATTAGGCCTTCAAAAATGTATGACTAAAGCCATGGTCACATCTTCACTTTAAACCTTCTTCATTCCGTCTTCAGGTCTGACTGCTCACACCTTTTCATTTCTATTTGTTTTGTGAACTTTCCATTCAGGAAAGTCCAAATGGAGAGTGGAAAGTCCAAAATAAAATGGATAGAAATGAAAAGGTGTGAGCAGTCAGACCTGCAGATGGAATGAAGAAGGTTTAAAGTGAAGGTGTGACAGTGGCCTAAAGGTGAAAATTCACCTTACCTTCCCAAAGAAGCAACATCAAAGCTAAACAAATATTTATATATAAATATATTATATATTAAATGAAACAACACCAAAGTTGGTTGCAGTAAACCAAAGGCCTTCAATTTCATGTGGAAAAGACGACTCCAAACCTTAGCCTTCCTAGTCATGACTTTTCAAATCATTTGCTTTCCATAGAGCAAAGTTACAAAAAAAGAAGAGGAACAGATGTGAAATTTACAATCATCATCATTCAAAGGCAACTTCAGCCAGATTTTTGCATCTGCGTGGAAAAGGCCTGACTTGTCTCATTAGTTTTTCCTAGATAAATCACATGCACATGGGATTTCTGGCTTTCTCCTATGCTCCATGTGCAATAGCGTGGCTGCTTCTTTAACAGATTAAGTAGAAAGAGGGGGACTTTCTGGTTCTTCTTTGTCCTCATTAGTCCCTACTTTGCCTTTCTACAGTTGAGCCCTCCTGGCTCAGTGTGATTAGAGACATAGAGCTGTGTGTGATCAGCATATTAATCGCACCTTACTCTTCCAATGACGTCTCCTCCCAGTAGTTTCATAGAGGTATTTAAAAGCTTAAGGAGGTTGAGGAACCCCACTAGTGAATTACTAGGATGCTGCGCAGAAGTTCCCTATCAGTTATTTCCACATTTGGCCATAGGAGGAGGAGTGGCAAGGTGATGTTTTCAACTCCTTGCACCCCTGAAAACCTGATCCAGCAGAATACTATGGCCAATGATATAAAAAAGGAAAACCAACAAGGTTTTCTTTCCTCTTCTTGGAGGAAATGTTTCCTTCAAGCATATCTGAGGCTGAGCTGCCATTGCTGTCTTAAGCGCAATCCTCAGAAAGGGGAGATTAAAAACAAGCAATAGTTGTTTAATATTTCTGGATCCAAGAAAATTTGGTGAAGTGACATACCACGTCCTCCTTCATGACCTTTCTGAACGAGCGTGTTGCCTTTCTCAAGACCAGTCCTGCCAAACCTGAGCTATCTTTTTTTGAGCCATGCTGTCCAATGGTCAAATTGCATTTGGACAATTTACCTCCTATAAGCACCTTTGTTACAATCTCAAATCTTGGAAGTTAAAATTGATCCAAAGTAATGGAGTCAGACAAGTATCCAAATACCTCTTTAAGACTATCTGTAACACTGAAATCTAAGCCGATGAAGATCTGAATGATTTTGTCCTAAAAATACCTTTGCAAAATTGTTACAGATTACAATCATTTCTTTTCTCTAGATATTATCAGGACATCCAAGCACCCAGAATAGTTACTATATTGTAACAATGATTTTATATTATATTGTGAATATTTCATCTGAAGAAGAGTCATATTTTAAGTAAAGCAAAAAATATGCAAAATAACCCCAGAGATTTCTTTCCGTAGTATAATTACTATATACCAGTACCAGGAAGGAAATGAATCTCACTTTTAAGTGGCATTTAGGAAAAGGAAAATGTACTGCGGTCTCATTAATTGTGGGCATGGCATTTTCTATATCCAGTGGCATTCTATATCATCTGGCAAACATGATCAAGTTTCAGTAGTAGGAGAGGCATTCATATACGAAAACTTGTTACAGGGCGAGTTGACTTTACCTTCCATAAAGTGCATTGATTTAATTTGTTTTTAATCTTGTAACCTGCCCCAAGACCTTCCAGTATAGGGTGGGAAACAAATAAATAAACAAACCATACTGAAAGCCAGTGAAAACATTGGTGATCCGTTATGGCTGCACCCCTACAACATGCTGTGTGGCATTTAAAAGCAGTATGGTATGCTTTACAGCTGACAGTACAGCCAATTATTTCAGTGCTGTGCCAGTGAAGGGTACCAGATGAGTTCCCCACCAGGTACAGGAAGGGAGAGAACACTGTCAAAGAATTTGGAGTCTGAAATTCTGCGCTCTCTCTCTCTGTGCCTTTCTGCATCTCTCTGATAGAGTGTAGACAGCACGCATATGTGATCATGCAAGCACACCTGCCATTTTAATAAGAGTCTGTGATCATGGCCTAACAAATAGATTTTAAAATTAGTTAGGATGCCCTTGCCTGATCTTACTGCAAAAATCTGGGAAATCACCCTTCCACTGAAATCTCTGACCCTCTTCTCCTGAAAATCCTGATCTGCAAAAAATTACAAATATGACGGTTAAGAATATTTTCTTTATATTCTTCTTTGTTTGTGTGCTTGTTTGTTTTGCCTTAAAAACTGTGTACTGTTGTATCTCCTCCTGCTGCAAAATCCAGATGGGAAATAATGAAAACTTACAGGCATTGTAATCTATTCAAGATGTTATTACACTTCAGCTTTCTGTTATTCGTATCAATGGAAGTTTTAAAGAGATGGAAACTAAAAGTCACAGCTCAGGAGGCAGCTTTGGATGCAACCCAAAATGATGCATCTAGTTGTATAATGAATCTTGAATCCCAGCGGTGTCAATCATCCTTATGTATACTTGGCACTTCTTTGGAAGTAATTCCTGCACAAGTCAGGTTGCAATATTCCATGGACATATTTTTCTAAGAAATATTTTCACTATCTCCTGACTTTCAATTGTATAGAGATTGTACCTACAAATTTAGTGTAACAAGATACTTTAAGGTACAGTTAGTTTTGTTTGTTGTTTACTTGCAACCAGAGCAACAGTACAGAGCACAGGTGTTTACATAGTACCAAAACAAACAATTTTTTCTTCCATTTGGTGGATTTTATTAAGGAAGTTTTGGAAAAGAGAAAAGCATTTATTCAATCTCATTTTTAAAAGGGAATTATCTATGTTTGCAATTACAAATGTACAAAAAAAAATTGTATTCAATTCATATAGAATCAAATGCAAAAAAAAGTATTCGTTTGAATAGATCCCCTTCAAATCTAGTAGGATTCAAATTCGATTCAAATGTTCAATTTGAATTCAGTTCAAATTTGCATATGAATCCCATATGAATCTTCAAATTTGAATTCAATTCAATTTGAATTCAAATGTCCAAATTTGGCCAAATTCATACAAATTTTGAATGCTATGAATATTCATGCACATCCCTATTTACGATACATAATCAAATATGGTGCAACTTTGAAGTGAAATGCAAAGATGCCATGAGAAAGTTCCATATCCCAGAGGCTGCTTTCACATTTTTGACAGGTATTCAGTCTGACAAATTTGAAGGGTTCAAACAGTATTTTAATATCTATTCCTTTATATTCAATAGTGAAATGTGTGAGTATATTTTAAAGTTTGTACTTACATTTTCTGAATAATCTTCCAAGACCATTCTAGGCTGGCATATAAGAGGAATGGTCAGGGCCTCTTGTACACTGAGTGCTGGAACAGATCTGATCCTGTCCAGCTGCACTAGCAATGTGAATGGAAAGTCTTTCTGCTGTGTTCCTGGTGTGTCTGGACAACCCTTGCTGCAATTAGGTGATAGGGCATTGCATTTGGTGTGCAAAGGTGTTGTGCAGCTTAAAAGATATGTTGACTTAAAAATGATGTGAAAGCACTGCTCCCAAGTCATTCCTAATGCCAGGAAGGCTTGTGGAGAGCATTTAAATTGTCCACAGCAGAGTATCATACCAGAGGCCTAAGTGCGAATAGGCAGCAGATAAACCTTGGAAATGGCTTGGGATACTTCTGTGACAGTTGCAGTAGATCATGGTGCAAACAACATGTTCCCACGATCCTGGAATTGCACCAGAGGTAAATGCAAAAAGGCCCTATGACTCTTTGTCTTTTAGGGTGTTTCCTCACCTGTGGGGAGGCCGGATCACCTGGGTGCTGCCCAGAAGCCACAGAACCCATTCCAAAGGGCATCTGGCCTCCTGTGCTGTGCCCCTACCCCTGAAGCCACGGGACTGGAGCAGTGAGCTGCCAGTCACCGTGCATTTCCGGCAGCACATGGCGTACAGGGGAGGGCAGAAGGAGGCAAACCAGCCTGCTTCCGCCCTCCCCAAGATGGTGGCCACCTGCACATCTGGCCCTCACCTCTCCATGCGTGGAAGCGTCCTGCTTCCGACTGGATTGAGGTGAATGTCTGGATGGAAGACCTAAGTTTTGAGGTCTTCCCGGAGGCCGGGTCTTTTCACGGCAAGACCTGATTAATAACGGGTCTTGTGTGCCGAAATGTGGAAGCAGCCGCTGCAAAGAGCTCCGGATCTGGCCTCCAGTGCAGAAGGTAAGTTTACATGTGGTCTGTATGTGTCATTAATGTGTGTCTATATGTGTTCTTAGTGTGTGTGCGGAAGCACCCTTATTTTCAATGAGTACACTTTTTTATCTAGTTAATGTTTTGTATTTTGAGTTGTGCTATGTGGTTTATTTTGATGGTATAAAACATCTGAGCTTTGGTAGTAATTTTGTTTGGATTATGGATCTATCCCAAGATTCCATTTTTGTGGTTTGAGTGTACTGGGCATACTGTATATACCTTTTGGCTTTTCTGTAGATTGTTCTAGGACAGAATTAACAAAACAGGGAATGACAGTTTAAATTAATTACCATTCAGGCACAAGGGTCAGGTGTACTCTGAAGCTATTGTTTATTTAGGTCTGCATATTTTTTTCTGAATTCACTGAATCTGATCAAACTTGGAAAGGTGTTCTCCTGTTTGGTGCTGAAGAACCTCAGGATGGTAGTCCTGAGGGCCTTCTACATTCATGTGCAGAGCACTCCTGTAGGGCTGGCTTATATTTCTTGATGACTGACCATTAAATTGAAAGGCAGGTAGATTAAAATCAATCCTCAGAATTCACTAGATATCATTTAAAAGCTTGACTGCTTACACGCTTCTTGATTGAACTGGTCTTCTCTGAAAATAATACAAACATAGGTTCTAATTTTTTTTTTTAAAAAAAATAAAACTAAGGCCATTTCCAGGCCCATTTTGCTGAGAAAGATTTAACTATTTTACTCCTGCCTGTTCTGGAACATACACATTGTGAGGATACTATCTATACTGGACCAGCACTGACAGCAATGAGGAGGCTCTATAGCTGTTCTGGTCCACACAACTGACTCTCCATCCCTACTACCAACACTGGTCTTGATCCCTTCACTTGTAGACTGTGTCTAGTGTACAAAGGTGAGGGTGAACTGAACAGGTTTTGAAGATGTCAGTGTTTCAAAAATGATCTTTGAAGCTTACCTAAGCTTCAGAGATGGGACTACAGTGTTTTCCTTTTTGTGGAACTAATGTGGAAGCACCAAAGGCTGGACTTTGGGAGATGGCTTGGGATGGTTGTAGACCTCTTTAAACAAGTCAACAGATAATCTGGAATAAGGTCTTCTTGGGATGGTTCTGGATTGGAATGGAGCTAGTCAAATGCAGATGAAGTATACTAGGCAGCTGCTTGGTCCAGTCTACTGACTGAGTGAGCAAACAGCCAAAAACTGGGTGTTTTTCCACTGTCACTAGAAGTACCCATTAAGTACGGATTAATGGGCACAAAAATGCAATTCAGTACCCATTAATGGGCACAAAAATGCCATTCAGTACCCATTAATGGGTACTTAATGGGTACTTCTAGTGACAGTGGAAAAACGCTCACTATTTCCTGGCTCAATCTGTTGCTATAAAACATAAAAGCAGGATGTATCTTTCTACCTATAGACCTAAAATAGAGTTCCATTGTGATTTGTCAGCTTTCCTAAGTACCATACTTAATGCAAGTCAGAAGTGTTCTCTCACTTGAAAAAAGGCAATTCTGAACACAAATGATAGCTGCAATCAATGTCTGAACACTACCGTGTGGAGAAAACATATTAGTAGGCCAGCTACTATAGCGACCTAAAATTGCAAAGCATTGTGCTCTATAGTGCGATTGACAAGAGCCCACACCTGGCCATCTGTAAATGAACAGATTTGTTTCTGCAGCTTTTGTTTGCTTGCTATTTTAAGAACACTTCTGTTCTTTCTCACCATTTTACTATTCCCTGTTGGCTTTTAAAAGTCAACAGTAGTTCAAAGTGTGAGTCCTGGCACACTCCTATCCTGAAATTCAACAGTTTTTTCCCTTGGGATATTGGCTTTTTAGTTTCCTTTTTAGTCTTTCAGTGGTAAGTTAAACTTTTAATCTTCAAAATGCTGTTATTATTTTTCTTTCTGCTATTTCCATAAAACAGTTTAAATGGACTTAATGTCAAGATAATTCTTAAGAAGTTATTGGGTGAGGAATACACTGGACTTTAAAGTATTTATTATGTGTTCCAAGGTGACATCGGTGTGATTCTAATTATCAAAGCATCTTGACAACTTTTTATTCACATATGGAGCAAGAACAAAGATATCTCCTTCTAGGCCATAATGAGCAGTAGTTATGTTGCTACAATATTGCAGTATGCTTGTGGACATAAAGGCTGTTTCCACACTGTGTGGGATGTCCCATACCATGCTGGCCCATCCTAACCCATACCATTGTGAGATGGGCTGTTGCTGGTCTCTGAAGTTCCTCACTGAGGAAGTGTTTTGTGTAGACACCCAGAAGCTGCACACTTTTGGTGCTGATTCTGGATGCCTGGTGAAATGGCACCTGCCTTGATATGCCAGACTATGGCCTCCGCACTGTTCACAGGTTGTTGGCTCATCCAATATACTGGGTAGGTGCTCTGTTAAATGCTTGTAAACAGTTCCCAGTTGGAGTGATATATTGTGCCATTTTTGTGCGGTAGACTGCTTCAAAACTCTTTCTGGTTCCCACGGAGCATTCTAGCATTGTGTGTGGCTTCTGATGGATTGCTTCATTTCTGTACTGTGGGGTAAACGGAGTTTTTTTTCAGGTCCTTTGAACCAGTCCACAAATTCAGGGTGAGCAGTGCCAGAGTTATCAATGTACCAGAAACATACTGGTATCATAAGGCGCAGACCCAGCCATTGACTCTTCTATTGACTGAGTGGTTAAGGAGCCAGACTCTTATCTGGGAATACTGGGTTCAATTCCACCCTCCCCTATGAAGCCAGCTGGGTGCCCTTGGGCTAGTCACAGCTCTCCTCTGAGCTCTCACAGCCCCACCTACCTCGCAGGGTGTTCTGTTGTGGGGAAAGAACAGAAAGCGTTATCAGCCGCTTTGAGTACTTTAAATGGGTGAGGAAAGCAGGGTAGAAAAGCCAACTCTTCTTCTTTTTATCTTCCTCCTGTCAAAAAAAGTAGTATAATATCCTATTTGAAAATGGCTGAAAATAGGAATATTTGTAAATTCTGGTACAAAGTGACTTGATTCATGGCGCTTGACCAAATGTGCCATCTAAAAATTAGCAGTCCATTTTCTTACAATACTGAGGTGCAATGCTCAGTGGTTTAAATTAGTGCTGACGGGCCAGATGTCTTTAGGCTACAGCTTCTATCATCTCTGACTGTCACACATGACAGCTTAGCCTGATGATAACTGGAATAACATTTGGAGATTAGCTGATTCTCCCCTGCTGGACTAAACACATCAAAATATTGTTTGTTTGAATTTTTATGCCACCCTGTACCCAAAGGTCTCAAGGCGGGTTGCAACATTAAATGCCAGTGAACATCTAAAATGAACATATTAAAATGTTCAAAGATGTTTAAATGTACCTTTAAAGATTGTTCTGACTTGAAAAGAGCAAACCACAAAAGTAAATATGTAAATACAACAGAAAGGAATTATCAGATTAATCCTCAGCAGTATGGGTCGGGTAACTTTGTACCCCAGTGACAAGTATTTTTGTAGAGTAAAAGAAAAATATTATGTGGTGGAATTTTACAATTTCAGGACAACCTTCTCTGATAAATATATCTGCAGATATCAGGACAATACCTTGCAAGTTTGGGCTCTGGGGACTGAAAATAAGTGTAATGCAAAGCACTTTCACCAACCACAAATCAGATATTTTTTCTCCTTTAATGATGAGGGTTAAACATGCTGAAGTACACTAAGTAGAAAATGTTTCCATTCATTCATATTTCTTGCAATAGCTCCCCACTGAAAAATGTGGACATCTCTTCCCTGGAGATCACTAAGCTGTTAGTGCTGATCACAATAGTCTTGGATGGAAAGATAATTCATGGGGCTGTTACTCCATTATCTTGATTAATGATACCATCTAGCTTCTTTAATGGTCTTGGTGATAGCAAATTATCTTCAGATATTCAGAGTGTTATATTCTTTTAAAAGACATCTTAGATTGTAGATTGCTTCAGAAGGTACCTCAAACCTGAAAGAACTGAAGTTTTACCAATGGAAACATGAGTTATTGTGACAAAACTGAAGTTTTACCAATGGAAACATGAGTTATTGTGACAAAACTGAAGTTTTACCAATTGGAAACATGAGTTATTGAGACAAAATTTAAAATAGATACTGGATGGGCAAAATACCCTGACTTTTCATAAAATGGAGACTGAAGTTGTAGTGATTGACCAGAGAAGAGATGTTGTAGCTGCCCAAGTTTGAGATACCCTCAGAGTTGTGATTTCCCACCTGAGAAAGGGTTGGACATTCAGAGGCTTCTGGATGCAGCAAGGTGATCTTCAGGTATTTTATGTATATCTCTAGAGCCTCAAATTCACTCAGAAGGTGTCCCTTTAACCATGTCTAATTACATCCATACAAAAGTTCTTAATTTACCTATGATTTCTTTTTTTCATTAGGCAATCAAACTGGGGGCTGAGCCAATTTTACTGAAATCAAGAACATTCTGCCCCTTTGCAGGAATAGAACCAAAGCTTGGAGATTGTTACTCAAACTTATTTTCCCTGGTATCAGTTGTTTCCAGATAATTTACTGTCTAACCTATAATTAAAAGCAGGTTATATACATTTATAACAGACTGTATACATAACACTCTACAGACCGGGTAACAAAATAATAGGTTCCTGTTTCAGGGATCTTCTGGAAGACCTTTTTCATTAATATATTTTTCATGCATGATGGTGCAGCTGAATGAAATTCACCTTGATATTTCCCCTCTTCTCATATTGAAGCCCCTCCCCTTTTTTGCAAAAAAAGTGGCACACATCTATTACCTGCTTCCAACATGTCTTCTTTCAAAAGACAAAATGTAGGTGTCATTAAAGCTCAACAGTTTTTTTGTTGTTGAGTTCAGTGCATATTCTCTGATTGTCAATGGACACGTGGGATTGCATAAAGGTTAGACCACATTTTAAATGCATTTGTGTTCTATCTTAGCCACCTGGTACAGTGCATTTTAAGTTCTCAATAGGAGATCCATCTTGGATTCAAAGAAGGTGCTTGCATACAAATCAGGGTTGTATGCGAAATAAGGGTGAACAATATTTTGGAAGAAGGACTAGACCAGGGACAGGCAATATGTAGATTTCCAGATGTTGCTGAAGAATGGCTGCCATCATTCCTAACTACTGAATTTAGTACAAGGGGCCGCTACAGCTGAATGAAGCCCATGGTCAAAATTAGTATAGCAGATGACAAATACCTTTTTAAACTGCCCCAAATTGTTGGGAATGTTAGGAAGAATAAAGAAGATAAGGCTTCAGTCAAGGACAAGATGACTGGAGTAAAAGTAGGCGAAAGGTTGGAGAAAAGGGGGCCTAAAACACACCCCTTGTTCAACCAAGTTTATTGGCATGGGCATTATGTGTATGAAGATATATGGTATGGGAGGATAAGAATAATAATGAACATAAATTGATGTATATAGTAGGAACAGCCAATAGAATCTAAGGCCCTGTCCCCATGGCATTTTGGTATGGTTCCAAGCGCGGGATCGGCATGGTCCATTCCCATGGGTTTGGGGTTTGATCCGCGTAACGCATACAAACACCCCCAAAACGTGCCAGAAGGGTGTCAAATTAGGTACCTGTTTAAACAAGTCTCGGCACAGTTTGGGGGGGCGGCCTGCTTTGCTCAGGGAGTGGGGAATGCACATGGGGACACTTACGGGCTAACAGGGAGGAGATTCACACTCACATCATAGATTGGGGTGTTCTTGTTGTCCCTGCACTGTCAATTGAAGATCGCAGCTGCTGACTTTTTAAAAATACCGATTGGAAAGGCAGGCTGGAGAATGGCTTGGTTTTTATATTTTCTGACATTTCCACTGAGGTTTCAACCCAGTTTCAAGAATGCCAAGGCAGGCTGCATAATGGCTTGATTTTTAACATAAAAACATTAAAGGAGAGAAGCAAGTTTGATTACAGTAATGCTCTTCCTAAGCAACAAAAAGCTCAGCACGCAGCACACCTCTCTCAGCTCTGATAATCTGAGAGGGGAGGAGACAGCCGCTTGGACAAGTGAGACAGAGCGGAAAGTGTGCGTGTGTGTGTTGCGGAGGGAGAATTGGTTGTCAATGTGGAGATGAGGTTGCTGAGACAACTTTAAAAAGCAAAGCCGGGAGATTCAGTGGTCTGAGGTGCCTGGCAAGGTGAGAGTCAAGCTCAGCCGCGATAATAAGAAAGACTTGATTCTTGTGGTCCCCGGTCAAGTGGAGGTGTGCTCAAGTGCCTCCTGTCAGCTGTCAGAACTGTCAAGTGGCTACTGCAGCTAAATCGTTGCAGCTTTCGGCATTACATTTTTTAAAAAGTTATTTTTATTAATGGAGGTTTATTTGTACTTGTTTCCATGCCTCTCACCCCAGTCCTGGCTCTCTATGCCGCTAAGGGAGGGGAAGATGTGGCACAGAGGTGGGCTGACATCCATCTGGCTTCCAATGAGGGTAGAGGGGGTGGAGAGAAGGTGGCGCTGCTCCCCCATACCAGGGCTCGGCATGCTTGTCATGGGGACGCTTGCATCCGTGCCAAACCCATACCTGTCCCGCGTTGCTGGGAATGCCATGGGGACGCCCGAGATATGTTCCCAGTCCCGTCCTTGGCCCATGCATGCCCAAATAATGCCCAAAGGGTGCCAAATGACTTTCATGGGGAGGGGCCCTAAGAGTTTAGAAAGTATGCTGTGTCTAAGGAACATAAGGAATGTGCACTTACAGTGCTTTTCTGGCACTTGTTTTGTGCATGAACCCAGGTGCTCTTTTGTGTTGGCAATCAATATTCTACCTTCAACTTGGAATGAAGTGTGTGTGTTTTTTTGGGGGGTACATTTTGCTCTAGGCTTGCCTCCAAAGTATCCTGATTTTCAGGCACAAGAACCATGACTTGCCATGATGCTAAATATTAGTTTTACAGAGTCACTGGAACATTTTCTTTTAAGGGACTGTAAGTAGAAATGTCCAATTTGATTAGCTAATTTAGGAAGATACTAGAACTCTGTAACCATGTGGCCATTGTCAACTGTGTCGAGACAAATCCTTCCACCCTCTTTGACCCATGCAGGCACTGTAATTCTGTTTTTCTAGGGATTTTAGCATATGTTTAGCATCACACTTCCACAGTGATGTCATGCACAATGATGTCCCTGTTTGCTTGGCCAGTTGGGAAACAAGAAATGGCAACAAAGTGAGGAATGGGTGCTCTCACTGTTCAATTTATCTCACACTCCCCTGCCCCTCATCTTGCCTTTGTTATCAAAGGCCACCCGGCTTACAAGATGAAGCACCTAACAGTTCTGGCTCTTTATGGATGGTTCATTATGGCTTTATTCATACATAACCAAAGGGGTGCTTCAAAGAGACTGTGTGTGGCCCTCATGTTCCCAATCCTTCTCTAATCTACGTTATTTAACAGGGAATTTTAAAGAGAGGGGATGGCAGGCAGCAGACTCGTTTGTGAACAATCACACCTCTAAGCCATCTTGGAGGCACCTCAGAAGTGCTTCCCTCCTTTTTTTTCTCTCTCTCTGTGGGATTACAGCTGAACTTCATTTCAGAATAAGCCTTCAAAGTAACCAACCAAAGCAGTGACATATACATGTTCATAGTAGAGTCAGCTCAGCGATTGGAGCTTTTACACAATTTTCCCTCATCTTGTGCTGTATTTCTTATGTACAAGACATTTATGTTGGAGCCAGGGCTGCAATCAGACTTTGCATACTTATTTTGCTGTATTTGTATATTCTGGAATAAAGCATGTATATTCCAGAATATCCATTATTTATTCCAGAATATCCAAATCCAGCAGAATAAGTGAGTAATATGTGGATGCAGCCAAAATCCCTACATTTCTTCAGGAGCTGCATGATGGGATTCTCCAGATAATATAGCAAACTTCTGAGGAAATGATCTTAAATTAAGTGGAAAGTATTTAAACTATAAGAAGATAATTGGTAGGTAATTGTCTGTGGAGAATACTCCTTTTTGTATGGTGGAATGAACTGTGAAGTGTCTTCTAGGTTTGCTGTTCAAGGATACCTTACCAGGTATGTGATAGAAAAGTACTAGGATCATTCTCTTTTCAAAAGAGAGTTGAAATGGAACATTGAAATCTCTTCTGTAAGTAGCTCTAATTACTACATGTGTGTGATGTTATTGAACTTACATTGATATAATATGACTGTTGTTCATCCTATGTTCTGTAGTGCTCAAAATAATATTATGCCACTTGAGGGTGTATTAGTAATAGTCAGTGGGAGAAGGGGATGGGTAGGTGGAAAGGAGGAGGAGGAAGAAGAAGAAGAAGAAGAGTTGGCGTTTCTACCCCGCTTTTCTCACCCATTTAAGGGGACACAAAGTGGCTGACAAAGCTTTCTATTCTTCTCACTACAGAACACCTTGTGAGGTGGGTGGGGCTGTGAGAGCTCAGAAGAGAGCTGTGACTAGCCCAAGGTCACCCAGCTGGCTTTATGGAGGGGGCTGGAATCAAACCTGGCATTCCCAGATAAGAGTCTGGCTCCTTAGCCACTAGAACAAACTTGCAAAGAGAGCAAGCGAGAGCGGAAGGGACTAACCCAGGAGGTCAAGGGTTAACCAGTGAGTCAATAGCTGCCTAAAATGTGTCATTTATCATTATGCCAGTCTCCTGTACAGACAAGGAGTGATTTTAATGTCAATTCCTGTCACCATCTTAGATTGCTTGCAATCTCAGCATAGTTATTTTATAGCAATGCCTGGATACCTTTCCAATACTGAAAGCAGAATGAACACTCCACACATCTGTGGAGCCCTGGCTTTCATTTTTAAGTTTTAGTATTTTAATTGTGACACGGAACCCTACCCCAAAGTTGCCTAAGATCAGAGCCCCACCTGTGTTTGAACTACTTGTGTTTGAACCTCTGCTGACAGGGGTAGGTAAATAAACCTAAAAAGCTACTGTAAGGGCGCATCTCCATGGTTTCTTTTTGCTTCTCTCTTGCATCTGATTTTAAAAATGCATGTTGTAATTCATGTGGTTTGGGGCAATGTGGATTTAAAACGTACTTTCCTGCCCCCATGCAAGCCACTTTTTGTGAGCCCAAATCTTTCTCCCACCCCACCCACTGCAGCAATGAGAGGCAAACCCCTCAATTGAACCTCCACAACACAACATCATCCCTTTACTTGGCTGCAAAGAGTTAAAAGCATAACTGAAAGCAGCTCACTCCCTGTAGCTGCCTGTGCGCAAAAGCTGTCCAGTGAACTCTGCTGTAGGTGCTCACAGGTGGCATTCTGAGGCAGATGCAATAAACGTAGCTATCAAGCCTTTTGAACCTAACTCGGCCAAGTATATTCCTGGTTTAATGATGTGATTGACCTCCAGGTAATCTTGTTAGGATTTTGAGTTTGTTTGTTTGTTTTTGAAATGGAAGAATGAAGGTAGCCTCCACCTCCTTTCAGGCATCAGGTTGAAGTGGTAACCAGAGTTTGGCAATTTCTGATGGAATCCCATCAGAAGCTGCTGCACTTTGGTTACTACTTCAACCTTTTTGCAGAATTAGGCCTGCGGTCTGGGTCAGATTCTTTCCCAAGAGAATAGTTGTAAAAGACTCTCTGCCAATATTCCATTTAGAAGCTGAACTCGCTGGAAGGAAAAATCAGAGAGGAACTGCTCAGAAACCAAGCTGGAGACTTGCCCTTCCCACGACAACAGTCTCTACAGGCAGAGAAAGAAGTCAAGAATTATCCTGTTAATCTATGGGATTAGCTACAATTTGCAATCACAGTTGAGTAATTTTTAAAGGAACTGTGAGTTTTTACTCAGGCACTGAGTGTATTGGTCGATTCTGAACTCGCTTGCCTTTAAAACCAGCCAAATGTGCTAATCTGACTAAAATCAAATCCCCTCAAGTTCTCATTTCTTTGAACTGAAGTCTACAAGCAGTCTTCAGCAGTCCTCACCCTACATGGCAATCAGCTCCTTCCAAGCACTCACTCGGTTAAAGAAGAAGAGTGAGGATTAGGCCAAAATTTTCTCCCTTCCAAAGTCTCATCCTGATTCTTTGCAAAGATATTAGGGGAAAGAAAACTGGAAGGGGAACTCTTAAAACAAGCTGATAGAAGTAGACTTTGTAAATGGCCCTTGAATGCCTCCATAGACATTATCAGCTATGCGTGGATTCTCAAATCTGAAAAATCCAAAGGGTTCATAAGCATGCAGTTTGTCAGTCCCTTGTCTTGCAAGAAAGGGAATCAATGGATGGTAGCAAAGGAGGGAGAAAAGACCGGAGATTCCTGTGAACGGCTTCACTTGGCCCGGAGTAGCGATCTCAGCATACCAGCTCATAGTGACAGAAAGAAATAAAGAGCTCTATTCACTTACTTAGTCCAATATCAGGGCATCTCAAGGGATCTCCCCAACCAAGATCAGGGAATCTTACCTACTCTACTTCTACTGTGGTGGGGCAAGAAAGAAAGGGCAAACTTCCAAGGTGGGAAAATAGTGATAAGCAAGAGAACACAAAAAAGGTCACATAGTTCTAGTTGTGTCGGGTCGAGAGGTAACTATGGCTACAGGTACACCTTGCTATTTGAATCTGCTTCAGGAAGGCAACTGTATCTATTTTCAGCCTAGATTGGCTTGGTTATATCTTCCTGCTACTGTTGTTGGTAATCCTCAGCTGTGAGTGGGTGGGGGAAGTTTAAAAAGGTATTTGTCATCTGCTATACTCTGTTTGATGGGGAGGTGTTCTGGGAGGGTGAAGGGGGGCAAAGTGATAGGTAGGGACAGGCGGAGGGAGATTGGGTGAGGCTGCAACAGTGGGGTGAGGAAAGTGAGTAAAGGCAAGAGTTGGGGGAGGGGGGAGATTGGGGTGAGGGTGAGGGTGGGGAATCATTGATTGCTACAACAGTGGTGACAGGGAAAGGAAATTAAGACAATGGGGGTGGGGGTGGAGATCCACTGACAGGGAAAGGAAATTCCAGCAAGAGGGAGGGAGATTGCGATGACAGGGCAGAGGAAGGGCTGTCAGAGGGAAGGGAGGGAGAGGGGCAAAACTGAGAGCAGAGGCCTGCTTAGGTATCATTTTCACAACTTTAATGCTGTGCTGGCCTGAATGAAGTAAAAGCCAGATGGAGGGAGGAAAATCCACACACACACTCACAAAAAAATGACTTGCCATTTAAAGATGTAACTAAATGGGCTGGAATTCAGGCTGAAGAAGAACTAAAGTAAAGGTGTAACTGTGGCCTAGATTAACATGACAGACAGTGGGTCAAATCACTTTCAAATGGTTCAGATAACACCTCATCAGGGCTATCATAATCTCAACACTGGCAATTCCTGATATGAAGTTGGGTGCTGGACTGGCTCATTCCTGTCATTCTAACCCTCCTTTTCAAATTAGAATGATTGTAAACCAAAGCACATTGTGATGTCTCTTACTGGAAGCAGGCTAGCTCAGTGCGGCTATTGAAATACTTACTCCCTTATTGAATTATATGGCTCATTGCAAAACACAGCAGGGTAGCATAATTATCACATTAATGTTTGATACTTTTGTATCCGATTTGCACTAATAGGTCCATGTTCACACACATAAATATACTAATAGAGAACAAGCTGATCCATATCATTGGCACCAACCACAAGTAATTCTGATAAGGCATCTTTGCAGTAGTCTGACCTTTTCTGAAGGTACCCTCAAAAATCTTGCCCACAATGTACATTGGCTGCCTGCAGGTCTTCTGATTCTTCCTCTAGTAAGACTACTCTTCTTGCTTTCTCAAACTTGCAGTTTGACCCTTCCTTCCTTCCTAATAAAGTGGGTTGTTTGTCTGAAAGCAGCTGCTCAACACAAACAGTCATTTTATCAAGTTGCTTTTTGAATCCAGGTGCCCACTGTGTCAAGGCAAGAGGTACTTGTCAGTGGCACATATAGTCCACATTTTGTTTAATACAGCCGACATCTTCAGAACTCTTTATTCTGCTCTCCTGAAAGGACTAAGGACATGGCAGCCTGCCCTTTGAACTGCTGGTTGATGAATGAAAAGTGCAGTGAATGAAAAATGCACTTTTCTCTTCCCACTGGCAGGTGCTGTTATTGTTTTAATGCTGTTTGATTTTAGATGTTGTTACCCACCTGGTATGTTGTTTGAAAATTCACACATCTGTTCTTGTGTTACATGATGTATTTTGGTTTTGTTCCACTGCACTTCCAAACCTCAAATTGCTTCTGGGTTAGAACTCTTGCTGTAGTTATGGAAACACACACACATAGCTTAGAAAAGACTTTGGTCATGTAGTCACTACTTTTCTCCTACCTGGTTTGCAGATGGAACATGGGGTTTGGAGTACAACATCCGGAGAAAGCTGCTTTAATGTATCCTTAGAAAAGCAAAATAGGGGTGGAGGAATCCACTGACATATATCTTCTCTCACAGACATTCTTGACCTGGGGTGTGCTTGTCTCTAGACAGGATTTTAAACACTACTGGGATTTTGCATTTTCTCTTTCAAGAAGAACATCAAATTGATCCTGATCATCAGTTAGTTAAGAAAAACTTGTCTTGCCAGTAACTATCCAGACCAATGTTTGCTCTAGTACAGAGATTAAATGGAGATACATTCTGGCCCTATTAACTATCTTATGGTTTGCCAGACTGAGGATAATGCAATTAATTCATGGGATATATATAACTGCCTCAGGAGATCCATGTCTCATTTTCCTGCTTTTGTCTTGAACATTAGAGGGCAGTATTCAGGCATAAATAGACATGTGTGCACAATTCTCTTCTCTGGGAATTGATTATTAAATATATATCTGTAAAATTTTTAATAAAAGAACAAACAGTGTTTTCAATTTGTTAACTGCAATCTAGTCCTGCTCATTGAGCAGTTAAAAATCATGACACCAGTTACTGCTTGCAAGAATCTAATGGGTTTTAATATTTTTTCTTCTTACTGTACAATACAATTCAGAAAGCAATTCAGCTGAGAGGAGGGGCTTGCCAGGAAAGATTTGCCCTCCCTTAAATTACTAAATTAAGTAGAGCTGGATTATTAAACACAAAAAGTTAGCAGTTTCAGCAACATAAAGCCTTTAGCAATCAAGAAGTAATTAACTATTTGATAAGAAATTGTTAAATCCATTTTTAATGCTTTTTTGATTTGAGATTCCTTTCTCAGAGGTCATTAAGTGATAATTTTGCTTTAAACTATTTATTTATTTAACCCACCCTATAACCCTTTATGGCCTTTATGTGCTTTTTTGGTAAATGTGTGGACCACTGTTGTCTGTCATTAACAAATGAATTACTGTTGTATGTAAATGCCTGGACAAACTTGGCACTGAAGATGAAGAAGGAGAAGAGGATGAGGATGAGGAATTGGCTTTTATAGTCTGCTCTTCTCACCTTTTAAGGGGACTCAGCAACTGACAAAGCTTGCCTTTTCTTCTCCCCACAACAGACACCCTGAGATAGGTGGGGCTGTGAGAGCTCAGAAAGATATCTATGATTTACCCAACGTCACCCAACTGGCTTTGTGGAAAAGTGCAGAATTGAACTGGGAAACCTCAAGGTAAGAGTCCCCCACCCTAACCTCAAGAGCAAACCGAGTCACATAATATTTGCACATAATAGAACAGGCAGTGGATGTAATTCAGAATTGGTGTGACATTTTTCCATCTGGCCATACCCATAAGTAGGAGGAACTGCTTTTGGTGAGAAAAGGAATGGAGAGGGAAAGTACTGAGACCACATGGAGAAGCCCTCCTGATAGGGTTATGATTTTTAACTGCTAGAGGTGTGGGATGTCCTTATTTTGTGATAGACGCCAGATTATAAACACTTAGGCAAGCTCAGCAGAGAGACTTAATAGCATTGTGGGACTGCTGTGATGATGATGATGATGTGACCACATATACGTGCACTAATCTTGTATCACAAGAGTGAATCCTGTACCTTGGGACCACTCACTGGCCGCATCCCCATTATAAGCTTAATCCAGTTTCCTTAAACCGAAATAATAGAACTGGATGCAAACACAAATTTGCCTGTTCCCATTACTTTCAGCTTAATTGTGTTCGATCCGGATTCTGAGGATCCTACATGGTGTACATGACTCAAGGGGGGACTCAAGTGGCTACTGTTTAAAAGTCGCTTTTCGGGGCTGCCTTGCCCTCTTTCTCCTGGCATGAATGCGCCACCCATAAGGCACCCCTTCAGGGAGCCTAGCTGGGTGGCTGCAGCTTGCCTGGATGGAAGAAAAACGGCAGCGGACAGCCAGCAATTCTTTTCCCTCCTCTCCTCATTGCTCAGGGCACGCAGCAGCAGCAGCAACTCAAGTCCCCTTCACAGCCACAGCCTTTAAAATAGAACCTCCAGGGGCTTTCCTCCCTCCCTTTCCCTTTCTAAAGGTCAGAACTTTCAGAATTGTGCAAATTTGCAACATTGTTATAAGGTGTGAAGTGGCTTGCTACAGTGTAGCTTTAAGGAGTGGATTTTTATAGTGGCTGTTTTGAGGGGTGGATTTTTTTCAATGAAATCACTATCTTTGGAAGCAAGCTATTGGGGGAGGGAAACCCTAAACACAGATTCTCATCCCTTAACACCATACGGTCCCCACAGTAAAAAATGTAAAATGTTTCAAGCGCAGGAACAAGAGTGAAACCTGTTGAAATGAGGATTAACATTTTCAACGCTTTGGGGTGATTTAACACGTGGAAAGCGTGTTAAGCCAAACTGACGTGTGGTTTGCCAGGATTGAAAACGGTTTGAAATCGAAATACGGTTGTAATGGGGATGCGGCCACTGTGTCATAAGTGTTGGTTAGGCTGTGTTCAGACAATAAATGGGGCCGCTCAGAGGTGTGGCCCTCATGTTTCCAAGTCTACTCTAATCCACCTTTTCTATCACTGAATGTTTTGGCTAAGCAATTGAAATCATCTATAGTTAAATGGTGTCTGAAGTGCAAAATGATGAAGTGTGGCTAAATAAATGATTGAGGTGGAGCACCACCATGGTTAGACATTTTAGAGAAGATAATGGCAGAGATGCTAATGAGACAGCAGAGAAGTTTTTTTCAAAACCTCTTTGTAAGCAGCAACTGCTGTCATCCTTTCCCCTTCACTCAACCTCAATTTCTTTCTGAATTTACATTCTCTCAGTGTAAAATGTGCATCATTAATCATTCAAGCAACAGAGTGGAAACACGTGTAACATGATGGCAAGTAGATTTGCCCAGAGCAGCCTTATCTAGAGTTAGACTGTGTTTGACCTTTTTCTCCCTTCCATTTTGCAAGACAGAAACAGATAAAAAGCAGGCTGTGCCTTTGTTTTCACTGCTGCATAGTTTTTCCTTCCTAAAATATATAATCACATTTTTGGGATAATGCATAAGCAAACAAAAGAAAAAGTATGCCAACTTGCATACATGCCTGGCAGACCTTTGGCTTTTTAGGTTTTTTCAAGCTAATGAGGTGCTTGTAATATAGGTCATTTCTGCACTCACCTTGCCTGGAGTGGTACAAGTATTTAGTCCTGTCTATTCCAGAATAAATTGTGAGGCTCTGTCTGCATTGGGAGGTAAGGATGCCATCTGTGTCTGCATATTAGGAACTACCCACCCTTGTCACGGACTGGTATTACTTGATGTAGTCTGGACATGTGTTTTGTGTCGGGAAATTAGCTTTAACCAACTGTGAACCAAAAAGGGGAACTTTAGTATTATTGGCTTTAAAAACAATAAATTGGCACATATTCCATTGAAATCAAGCAAACAACAAGCAAGACATCCAGAGACAGTTTCTTCAATAAGAAGGGCAGATACACTGACCCCAAAGTGCAGCCCAGGAGTAGGGGTCAGGAGTCAATGTTGAATCTGGGTGTTAAAGTCAGACAAAGAAAGGGTACAGCCCATAGGAGGGGGCTATAGGTTCCATTCAGGTGAATGGGGAGGTGAAGGGTTAGGTGAATGTCAGGAAGGAAATAAATGAGGTATGTGACTAGAGGAGGTCCCTGGTTACATCATATTTGAGCTGGTGATGTGACTTTACTGCACACAAAAATCCAACCAAGTAGGACAATATATTTAATTGGAAGTCATTTAAACCTGCTCAGCTTTCCTGAGAGAGCTGTCTCCAGATATTTACTGTAAATAAAAGTTGGCCTAAGTCGACCACCTTGTTTTTGTATAGAATTCTCTAAGTAGTAACCAATATGTAGTTAAAGAAGATTATATTTTCTTCATCAGCTGATGCAGATTTATTTAGCTCTTTACTTCCTGAAAACAAACTATTACAGTAGTAATACATTACAGTAGATCATGACCTGTTTTCCTGCCAACCTTGATCACAATAAATTCACTTTCTAAAAATGCCACCATGTTCTGTATGTTCTATACCTCCCTTACAATATTAGACTGCAAAGTCTAGGCCTCTTCAGCCTGGAAAGATGACATTTAAGAGGGGAACTGATTGAAGTATATAAAATCATGCATGGTATAGAAAAGGTGGATAAAGAAAATTTCTTTTCTCTATCACACAACACTAGAACCAGGGGGAACTCTTCTACCCATCAGTTTCATAGTCAGATCAGACAAGGGAAGTATTTCTTCACTCAGAGGGTCATCGGTCTATGGAATATGCTGCCAGAAGAGGTGGTAACAGCAACCAGCCAGGATGGCTTTAAGGAAGGATTAGACAAATTTATGGATGACAGATGTATCAATGGCTACTAGAATGGATGCCTAAGTACATCTTTCAGGCTGTAGGGCAAGCAGGATACTTCCAGAGCTATTTGCTGGGATTTGAGAGCAGGAGGTTTGCCCTTGTCTCTGCTTGAGATGCCCATGAGCATTTGGTGGGCCACGGTATGTGACAGGATGCTGGACTAGTGGCCTGATCCAGTAGAGGTCTTCTTATGTCCTTATGCTCTTATATTTTCTGAAAGGATGGTGTATTTTTTATAGTTAGTTTATTTGTCCAGTCAGTTTATTTGTCCAAGCAAGATCACCTTTCTCCCTCCAAGGGTGACTTTTGTGCTTTCAAAAGAAATATTGCAAGTGAGTCAAGTGATTTTACTTTTTAATTTTTTTTAACCTTCTACCAGTGCTGAAACAATGGAAGAGATTAGTGATATCATGACAAAACAGCTGTAGAGAGATATATCCATAAGAGAACATGGAACATCATTCAAGTAATGCCTGTGGGAAAGTCTTTATCATTTTAAGTAGCCCTCACCCTAATCAAAATTCATAACAATTCTTTAACATCCATTGTAAACTAAATCCGCTCACTGTGAGTTATTGTCAGTGATGGAAAGCAGGCGGTAAAATAGTGGATTGTGATGAATGTTATTAAAAGCACTCCAGGAAGACATCAAACTATATAAGCTTTCCAACTTGACTGCAGAACCAAGTTAACTGTGGTAGTCACTGTTTCCTACCAAACACACACATCTCATTTTGCAAAAGCTGATATCTGGTTCCAGAAACATGCAAAACATGTCCAAACAGGAGCTTGCACAATGTTCATGCATAATAATGTGTTCCCATAGCTCTGCAGGGGAAAAAAAAAAGAGTTTTGTGAAAAGTAGTGGAAAATAGCAGCAATCAGCAATATGAAACTGATGGAATGATGTGGGAGATGCAAGGAGCTTACTGAGATCAAAACATGGTTTGGCACATTCAAAAGCAAGATGCCAGTCATGGCTGTGTCCCTGCATTCTTCCTGGAACCAACCAGCAAAATGTAATAGTTAGCCTTCACAGGCAGTCCAACTAGGTTTGGTGGTAATAGCTTTCAGTGAAACCAGAGGAAGATCTCCAAAGATTTGCCCCTTGCTACCAAACACTGTTTGCCAAATTCTGTTGCCACTAACCCCCTTCCCTCCACATAATACTTCATTAGTCACTGGGGATCCACGGTGGAGCATCTGAAAATAGCCAATTTAGTACAGAGGTCTTTAAGTGCTGACTCTTATTGTAGAAGATTGGCTGTTGGATGCTGGCTGATGAAAAATTTATTTCAGTCATGAAATCATTGGATTCTATGTGGATTCTCTCTCCTTCTCATTACCACTGCATTCACAGGGGTTCCTAGGACCTTCCAACTGACCCAGGGACAGCGCGTCCAAACATCTGCATGCCTCTGGGGATGTGCAATCACACACAGCTGCCCCAGCTGTTTCTGGGCCATGCCCCAGGACTTACCTCACCCTTTTGCTGGCTGTGTTGCCTCTTCTCCTCCATGTGGATGGATGGAAGAGGGAAGAAGTGACGTATTAGCCCAGTTTCCAGTTGGGGCACTTTTGCACTACCCTTAAAATGGCTGATTTCCAGGGCTATTTCTGGTCCTTTGCCAAAGCATTCCAGGTGAAAAGCTGCCTGCTGCAAGAGGAATGGCAGCTTAGAAGAAGCTCTCATATCTTGCCCAAACTTTGGGCTGTCCCCTGGGGATGCAGCATTTCCCGAAGCAATGTCAGTAGTATGGGAAGATGATGTGTGAGGAACCACCCTTCCTTTAAACCTAGGATGATGGTTCTGAAAACTAATTCTGGGCAGCGCATACTGCATTTATTCTTCTTGCATCTGGCAAGTTCAAGAAGTGCATCATTTGTAACCACTGGAAAATATT
The DNA here is from genome assembly GCA_023333525.1 of Aspidoscelis tigris stejnegeri. NCBI lineage: Eukaryota > Metazoa > Chordata > Lepidosauria > Squamata > Teiidae > Aspidoscelis > Aspidoscelis tigris. The sequence continues at coordinate 78,128,205 of JALMGA010000002.1, read as the reverse complement.
CTGTGCTTGGGTTTTTGCTCCAAGTGAAGAATTCATATTCTTTTCATCTTGCCTTTTGCTTCTTTCTGAAGACTTGTGGAACATGTTGGAGGACGCAAACCTGACAAGATCCATCTACCTAAAGGTTGTTATGAATGGGACAATTCTAGGCATTATATAGGAACAATAGAGACAGGAGCCTTGAAGCCCCATGGAAATTCTAATGGTACTTTTCAGCAGCTTCTTATTACAGTGGTTGTTCCCTTCAGGGGAACTTCTCTTTCTAAAAATGAGAAGGCAAAGGAGAAGGCAATTTTGCCCTTGACCTGAGAAGACAAACATTCATCTCCCTTCCTTGCGGAAAGAGAGAAGCTTTAGATATGAACACAGATTTTATACGATCATCCTTTTGACTTAACATGTAAGCTGTACCCCTGTGTAGGATTGCATTGGTGACTATCGGATTGATTTTTACTTGTTTGACTTTTGCTGGTATTAGGAAACAAGCGTTTTGTGGGCTTTGTGAATGCTTTTGGCTGTTTTTGCTTTTTAACTCTGAATAAATCTTTCCTATTACGTTTATCATTTGTTTGCTGTACCCATTATTATTTATATTCCATTGCAGCTAATTCTTCCTGTTCTGTTAAATAACTGTTGAAGATAGATCCTCACTCAGATTTTGTGTCACAGGCTGTGTTCAGACACAGCAAAAAACAAAAACAAAAAAACAAAAAAACATCACTGAGGCAGTTTAGAAAAAGCTTCAAGGTGGAACAGTTTACACACCAGTCTGCCCCTCCCCCACTCCTAAATATTCTGTGCTAGAAAAGGTAGATTAGAGAAGACTTGAGAACATGGTGCCTCTGAGGTGCCCCTTGTGTTACATCTGAACTCAGGCATAGACTATCACCACATGGAGATCAGATAGAAGTGCCTCTTGAGGAACTTCCTATTGACCAACCAACCTCTCCTTCTGTATGGCTGTTACACAGCTCACATATGCCCTAGACAGAACGCCTCTAAGGCTGCATCCCCATGCTAGCTGTTTGGCACTGTTTGGGCAGGCATGGGCCGAGTGCAGGACTGAGAACGCATCTTGGGCATCCCCATGTCATTCCAGGCAACGTGGGACAGGTACAGGTTGGGCGCGGATGGAGGCATCCCCATGAGAACCATGCCAAACCCTGGTATGGGGGAGCAGTGCCACCCCCTCTCTCCTCATTGGAAGCCGGATTGACGTCACCCCACCCCTGTGCCACACCTCCCTCCCTAAGCAGCACTGAAAGCCAGGACTGGGGTGGGAAGCAGGGAAACAAGTTAAAATAAAGCTTCATTCATAATAACTTTATTAAAAATTTAAAACACCGAAAGCCGCTATGAGGTTTAGTGGCAGTAGGTGCTTGAGCAGTTTTGTGCACCTTTGCTCCACCGGGGACTGCAAGAATGCCTGTCAACTTTAAAAGGCAGAAAACCAAGCCTTTATGTTTGCCTTGACGATCGGGGAAATGGAGGTTGGTAATGGTACAAAAATCAAGCCATTATACAGCCTGCCTTGGCGTTCTTGAAATGGGGTTGGAATTACTTCTGTGGAAATGCCAAAAATTAAAAAATCAAACCATTCTCCAGCCTGCCTTTACGATTGGCATTTTAAAAAGTCAGTGGCTGCGATCTTCAATAGACAGGGTAGGGACAGCAAGCATGTGAGTGCCAATCTCCTCCCCATTAGCCCGCAATTGTCCCCATGCACGGTCCCGGCTCACTGACCAATGTGTGCCGGTCCCCCAAACCATGCCGAGACTTCTTTTTTTAGGTATCTGTTGGAAATACAGCATTTTATGTGTGTGTGTGTGAGAGAGAAGTCAGCCTAACCTGCTAAAGGGGGGAGGCGGAGCTTGGACTTCAGTTTGTTTAGTTCTTCCTATTAAGCTGGCTGAGATCAGATCAGTCTGTACCATGTCGTTCCTGTTGTGTTTTAAGTAAAGTTAACCTTTTGAGTGGTGCTTTTTTGGGATCACTGCAGAGTCTTACACTGCAAACTGGGAAAAACAAAGGGTTACGGGCCCAGAATTGGTCATATTACAACAAACTATGCACCAAAGCTTGTAAGCTTTCAGTTAACCAAGTATCCCATTTTTTTGCCCTCAAAGCTAGTGTTTGTTTTTGAATCCAGAATGGCACAGATGTTTTTGCCAGAGTCCTTTGTCCTGAAGGAAGACAAGGATATTGATTTCTGGAACATGAAGATGCAGGCCCTTTTTGTGAAGCTAGACTTGCAAGAAGTTCTGGAGACTGAATGCCCACAAGAAGGTGACCAGAAGGAAGCATGACTACGAAAAGAAAAATTGCTGAAAGCTGAATTTGTAATGAGACTTGGTGTTTCTCTCTCTCTTTTTGCCTCATTCACGTTTTTCCTCTCTCAGACTTATTCCACTGGTTTAGACCATGGCCACCCACAAGTCCTGCCCTACCTGAAAACCAGATATTCAAATCCTTGAATTCTTTACATTTTTTAAAAGTTGGACATTCAAATGTCAGTGATGTGCCTGACATTTTTATCCAAATACTTGTGTTCTTCATAGTTTCTTTCTCCTCCTCCAGCGTGTACATGGAGGCAGGCACTGTGCAGAAAGAAAGATTTGGCCATGGCACGTGTGTCCTCTTTATGTCCCATGCTGTAAATGTGCCCTCAGAGTTCTTCATTTTGATCTTTGGCAGGCTGCTTTCCTGATCCTTAGGGCAGATTGATGACAAGATATATGTAATTATTCATGACAGAAACACTCTTCAGTCACTGCCATGACATCAGTAACAGCCAGTAGCCATGACACCATTGAGATCTAGCAAGATGTCTTTCTCAGCTACCCGTGGAGATGCGGAGGAGTAGATGCTTTGCTGTTGAGTTACACAAACACAGGGAAGAGTAATTTGTTTGGTCAGCTATGAGGATCATGCTGTTCTGGTCTTGCCTATACATTTAGAGGATGCCTGCCTTTGCGATAAGTCATTTTAAAATGTCAGCTACTGCAATCTTCAGTGGACAGGGCAGGGGCAGCACGCACACACCACCTCCCAATGACATGAGTGCAAATCTCCTCCCTGTTAGCCCTCTAGTGTCCCCATGTGCGTTCCTGGCTTGCTGAGCAATGTGTATTGGTCCCCAAAAGTGTGCCAAGACTTGTTTTTTCAGGTATCAAATTTGGCACCTTCTGGCATGGTTTGGGAGGGGTTGGCAGGCTTTTCGCAGACCAAATCCAAAACCCATGGGGACAGAGCTTGCTGATCCCGCACTCGGAACCGTACCAAAGAGCCATGGGGACACGGCCATTGTTTTATTCAAAATAGTCTATTTGGGACTGGCCACTATCCCAAAAACTCCATATCAGAAAAACACAAGATGGAATACAGAATCCAGAGGCTCTTCTGCATCTACATGGGTGGGATGAAGCCAGGTGAAGGGACTACAGGTAAAGTATGTGTGAGCTGTCCCTGAGGCTAGGCAAGCAATTCCTGCACACTTTTTCACCACAAAGTCCTCTCGCTACAGAAAAAAATAAATAGTTTGTCAGCTGGAGAATGCCCCATGTGGATGCTTCCTCACTCAGTTATGCCTGCTGGCTACCGATTTCCCTTGCATGTGGGTTCTTACCTATCTTGCACTGCTGTAAATCTATTTCCAGTTTGATTTTCTTTTGCTGTTGATGTTACAAGGGGCCTGCAGATCCAGCCTGGAATATTTAAACATTATATTGCATAGGTAGCCCATTAATCAAGGGTTGGGCAGGACATTTTCCTTGCAGTCTCTTTTAATCAGATTTTAAGTGTGTCGACTTCCTTTTAGGCCATGATCACACCTTCACTTTAAGTCTTCTTCACTCCATCTTCTGATCACAACACTCACACCTTTTCATTTCATTTCTACCCATTTTATTTGTTGACTTTCCACCCTGTAAAGTCCAAATGGAGGATGGAAAGTCCACAAATGAAATGAAGGCTCAGTCTTCATGCAATAAAAAGCCCATTAAAAAGCTTCTTTTGCCACGGAGCATCTCCATGCATGGCTTTTCTCTGGGCTTCCAGCACCACAAAGGAGGAAAATGCATGGAAGAAAGACCCCCCTTTAAACAAGACTACCAGCGCACTTTTTGGAAGCTGCGGGTATTCCTAGCAACATTGTGCATGGAGATGCTCCATGGCTAAAGAGGTACTTGGGGGTGGGGATTGTGGTCCGCAGTCCCATCTTTCCTCTTTTTTTCAGCCTTCTCCCTCATTTTCTCTTCAAATAATATCATCTCTCTCTCTCTCTTTTTGCCTCTCATCCACAGCCAGTATTCAAGTTCTATACTGAACGCAAGAAAACAGTAGGCAGATGGAGATCTTGTGGAAGCAATTCATTATGTTACTCACAAGATCTCCGAAAAAAGCAACCTGGCTCTGCCACCGCTGCTGCCTGCACACACAGCCTTAAACATTCACACATCTCCCAGAACTGCAGCACCTTCCTTCCTTCCCCTTTCTAAAGGTCAGGACTTTTAAAGAGCCAGAATTGCACAGAATTGCAACATTGTTATCAGGTGTGAAGTGGGTGTATTGCTACAGTGAAACTGGGGCTGTACAGGGTGGATTTTTACAGTGAAATCACTATGTTTGGAAGCAAGCTCTGGATCCCAAAGTGATAAATGTTTTTGGTGGGTTTTGCAAGCAGGGGAGAGAACTTGTGAATACCCATGGCTATTTTTCTTTTGGACTTGTTGGGGGTTGTCTTCCTGGTTGTGGCCGCGCAGAGTGCAGTCCCTCCCTGTTCCCGCTGGCACCCTATCAACCAGAGAGGGGGCAGGGAGAAAAAGATGCGGGCAAAGAAAACATGCTTCCATGGGGACGGTAGGTGCATTTTAAATGCGCATTTTGCTGAGCCTCATGCAGACACTTAATTCAGCATTGAACAGCATTTTTAAAGTCTGCTGCAATAGAGGGACAATAGAGAAAAAAAGTTCCATGTAGATGGGGCTGGATAGAAATAAAAGGGTGTGTGTTGTGATCAGAAGTTGGACTGAAGAAGGCTTAAAGTGAAGGTGTGGCCATGGCCTTAGGTGCAAAAGCTCTTCAATTTGATATATATAATTTCTTCCATACTATTTCTGACAAAGCTGTCTATGTGTATAGATCAATGATTCATGGCTTCTTCTCAAGTGAAAATAGTGCTGAAAATGAGAATTCATATAACATGTGAGCCATTGAAATTAAGAAGTACCCCATTGGATTGGACCTGTGGCACATGTAGTCCAGCAGTCTGTTCTCCAGTGGCCACTCAGCTGCACAAGGAATCCCCCTAACAAGACATAGCTACATTAAACAAGTGGGCAGAACATAAATTTGGTTACACTCTTTTTTTAGAACAGGTCTGGGACAGTAACTGTTAGACAACACAATGTCCTCATATGTTTTACACTAGAGTCCATACTCGTGAAAAAACCAAGAAAGGAAGAAGAATATCCAGAATTAGCAATTTCCAAAGTGGTCAGCATGAGCAGGAGTTCTTGAGATAGGTACAGATGGAGCTGCGATTATGAGCAGAACTTAAGGTCACATGATTGCTCAGTGTCTAAAAACAAAACAATATTAGAAATTACAAATATCCAATCTCAATAGCATTGCACCATTTCACCCCTAAAATTAAAACCAGCACCTTTTAACTTCACAGTTTCTGTGGAATGCTGCAAACTTACTGTGGGCAATCGAGCTGCCAGTCTGTCAGGAAGGAAGTAGATATGCAATCCCTAAACCACTTCTGATCATCATATCTGCCAGACAGGAAGTGGTTGTGGAGGGACTGCACAGATTTCATCCAGTCTGGAGGTACCCTAGGACTACATCTGGACATCAGTTACTTATTATGTTTGGATATTCTGAAATAAAGCATGCTTATTCCAGAATATCCAAATATAGCAGAATAAATAACTGTAGGAGCTGAATCAATTAATTATACTTCAATTAATCACTTTTAATTGCACTTATTAATTAAAGGTAAGACCTATTTGAAAGAATACAGCAAGATGCTTGTCATTACCGGGTCAAAAGCTGAATTCTCCCCTCCAAGTTAACGCCTGCCTGCCTGTGTTCTTTATCTTATCTTTTGACCACAGATGTCAGGCATAGGAGGCAAGGAGGAGAATTTACACTTACAAAATTAGGTAGCAACAGGGTGTGGTTAGGAGAAGAATTAAGATGAAATAAGGAATTTTAATTAATGCAAATTTGCTTCTGTAATACTCTGCTTGCGTTAAGTTAGAACTCTAATATCAGAGTGAAGATATAAATATAATGGTATTCTTTACCATTAATAGGGAATAATCTAACAGCTAGAAAGTTGTTTGCAACTCCCTTTCACTGTCTTGTAGGATACGCCTACCAAACAGCTAAAATGTTTGGTACGTTAGCCTCAAGAAACTCAAAGCTAGCAGAGGGACAGAAGGGAGTCTGTCCAAATTAGGAGCAAGACTAATGGGACAGAAAAGGTATTTTTCTTTGAGCAAGAATTATAATATAAATGCTTGCAATATATTGATCATAAGCAAAACTAATAAGAAGGGATAAAAGTTGTTTTAAACTATCCCTCTCTTGCTCTCCTTCTGCTTACGTCAGAAGTTCCTTATCTCTTAAAACTTATGGTTTACAGAGTACAGGAGACTGGGCAGGGCAGAAGCTGCAGCCTGTCCTTCTCAGCCCCCACCCAGGTACTGTGCATTAAGAACTATATTAATTTGAGTGTTTTTATCTGATGATGAAGGAGAGACACACCTGTTTGTAATTTTGTATAAAAGACTGTTGGCTTGAAATGAGGGGACGCATCACCTTTGGGTGTGCGTCCCTGCAGGTAATAAATATCGCTGATCCTTTCCTGGAACAATCCGGTCTCATGCACCATTATTGGGGGACCCTTCTGGGGTCACCTGACGCCTTCATAACTAATGTCTGGATGCAGCTTAAATATGCATCTTCTGGTAGAGGAACAGAGAGACGTTCCATCACTATTCTGATGAAATTCTCATATGGGAGCATTTGATTCTCCAAGTAGAAATTAATCATTTTCAAACATGTTTGCTTTGCAAAAGCTGCCAGGCTGCAGGAAAAGTTTCTGAAGTAACTGGCATCTGATATTGTACTTCATCCTAGTTGTCAATGTTTTGTTATGAGCTGTGGTTAAAATAATATTTTTTGTTCCAACATTTGGATCATAATAATCCCTTTTTATGTATTGGACAGTATTGGAGGCCTGGTTCATGGAAGCTAAAGGAGTTATGAGCCCCAGTACAAATTCTCTCTCGCACACAAACACGTAGGCTTGAGAAATCTCAATTCATAGACAACCATTTCCCACCCCTGTCCCCAGTTTACTGTCATTCACATAAAGGACCCAACCTCATGTTCTTTGTTTCTCCATGAGGTCTAGTTTGCTTTGTTCTCTCTGCTGCCAAACCATTAATAATCCAAGATAGTCAATTGATATCTTCTTAGTGGCAGCTAATTGTCAAGACACAACAGCTGAGTAATCTCCATGTTTGACTAATACCCCTAATTTACCCATGTGCCAAGAGCTGGACTTGTCTGATAATTTCATGCTTTTTGTATAGGTGATATGAATGTGTCATCCATCCTTTAAGTAGTCTGAGGAAGTACCCACCCACAGCATTTCCCACACTCACAGCATTTCATCCTCACAATAGCCCCTGTGAGACAAAATAGGCTGAGAGAAAAGGGCTTATCTAAGTCCCCATGCATGCTTCCTGCCAACTTTGTTTGGTCAAACAACATGCTTTATATCACATCTACATCACCCACATGATTCTTCTGTAATGTGAGACTTCCATGTTGGAGAAAGAGTTACATGATTAAGTGCAAAGGAGGTTAAGCAGCTATTTTTGTTAGAAAGAGTGAAATTCAAGGCTTTTTTTACCTCAGTCTAACAACTATAGCCTTGGGGTGTTTTTCAACTGTCACTAGAAGTACCCATTAAGTACCCATTAATGGGTACATAATGGCATTTTCGTACCCATTAATGGGTACTTAATGGGTACTTCTAGTGACAGTGGAAAAATACCCTTGTAGTGATTACTGTCTTGCAGTTGAATACAGGATGGAGTCAAACTCTTAATCTGCTTAAAATAACAAAGGCTGTCTTCGCACAGCCTGACAGTGCAGGTCTCAAGTCAGGCAGTAACTAAGCACCACCTACAGGCACCCATTCTACCCAAAGTTCTCAAAGATGTGCTCATTAAACTCTTTTCAACCACTTGGGGGGTGTCCTATGAGGGGAATTCACCTCCTACTCATGTAAATGCATGGAGGGGTTGGAGGTGGCTTCTTGGACCTATTTCCATCAAAAGCTGTATCCTGATGGGAGGAATACAGTGCCATTGTGGTACTGCTATGGTAGGATCACCTCATGTTTTGTAGGCAACCCCACCATAGCCCTGCTTTTTTGTCCCTAAAAGTGTTTTTGACTGTTGCTGGAAAGCCCAGCTCTGGTAGTGAGTTTTTCAGCTTTAGTTTTTTTTGGAGATCCACTCGCCTTTCTGAGCAGCAATTGGAACTCCATCCAGTGCACATGCATGGGGACTGAAATGTCCAACCATGCATGCACAGAGATGGTGGCACAACCATCTGGGAATTCAATAGTGGCCCAATTGACCAGATTGTGTGTCACCAAAATGCACAAAGGGCCTATTTGGACTTGGCATTATTCTAGAATATATCCCAGAATAGGGGCCTGCTGTCCACATGCCAGTGGAGGCTACAGCAAGCCCCAGATGAGACCTGCCAAAAACTGCATTAACACATAGACAATAGATCCCCTATCCTGAGATATATTCTAGAATACAGCCAAGTGTGAACAGACCCAAGGACAGTGCTATAGCAAGAGTTGTCTAGATAGGAAGCAATAATGGGTGTTTTTCCACCGCACTCCTTTAGTCTGGATCTAAGAAATGGGTACTTCCCTTAATCCAGATCTAGAAGATCCAGATCAAGGGAAGTACCCAGTGTGTTTCTGTGGGTGGCCTAGCAATGAGTGCTAGCCTCCCTGCTGTGGAAACACCATAGCACCCATTTGCAAATCCGGATTGACCCACAAGGGGTCTGCCTGTCACCCCAGGTGTTTTGGGGGCTGGGGCTGGGGTGGGGTGCAATCTCCGAAGTTGCCTTCGGAGGTTAGCAAAGGCTCCGAAATCCCTCTGAAGGCAACTTCGGAGATTAGCACAGGCTCTGAAGACAAAACCCTTGTGAGACCAATGCAAGAGAGGTGCATATTAATTAGCTTCTTGTGAGCACCCATGAGTCAGCCTCATTAATATGTACCTCTTTCCATGCCTGAAGGTAACAGGATGAGTCAGCCTCATTAATATGCACTTTGTTACATGCCTGATGGTAACAGGCAGCTCCCAGCCACATTGTTCTCGCAAGGGGTTTCTCTGCAGGGACCTTGCTAATCTCCAAAGTTGCCTTCTGAGGGACTTCGTAGCATTTGCTAATCTCCGAAGGCAATTTCAGAGGGATTTCAGAGCTGTCTTCGGAGGGACTCCGGAGTCTTGACTTTGGGGCACCCCTCCCCCATGGGTGGCTCCCCTCCCCCATGGGTGGCTCCCCTCCTGAGCCTCCTCTAGACCCTATTGCCAGATTATAATGGAAACAGGCTCCATAGAATCTGGATTTTCAGGCTGAAGACCCCATTGTAGACAAAATCTGGATTATAGGTCCTGAATGACCCATTATGATCCGGATTTCCCTAGCTGTGGTGGAAACAAATGTGTCCCTAACGGGGTCTGTGGTGGAAATGGGGTCATCTGGCTCTCAGCCAAATGGGTCCTTAATGGGTGCTTCAAGGAGTACTTAGTGACAGTGGAAAAACACCCAATAGTGAGCACCCAATATTGCTTCTGATTGCTATATCAGGCTGCCACTTGGAGGCAGCCTAGGTCACCTTCCTGGAGCCCTGAAAATGGCTAAGTTCCAAGAATGTCTACTCATCAGTAAGTTCTATTGTGTTCAATAATGCTTGCTGTTATCATTGTAGACTTACAATAAGTGCCCGATTGTACATCAAAAAAGATTCACTCCTTGAGATTTATGGAGCTATCATTACAACCCTGATACTGGAGTCTGCTGCTCTGGGTAAGATGTAGACACTTTTGTAGCTACAATATGCCCATATTAGTCATTCCTAAGAATGTAAACTTTCTTAATTTTCAGTGCAGACAAAAATGCCTGTCATTCAACACATAAAATAGCTACACTTTTTAGCACTGAGTCTTCCTTCCAGATGTTCAGATTATGGAATATCTCTGAGGAAGTGTTTATGGCGGATCTGTATCCATTCAGAGGCCTTTATGGGGAAAATAAACACTGAGTCACACAGAAAGGGGAAAATGAGGCTTGTAGTTTGGTGGGGAAAGTCTAAATTTATGCATTGCTTCAGTTCTATGCAAGGCCTGCTTCACACAATGATGGTTGGAACCCTTTGTGTAGGGACAGGCAATAGGGATCCACAGTTTATGGGGCAAGGGTTGAGCAAAGGGTTGGTCTCACTGAACTGGCTTAGATTTGAAGCACCTCAAAGGGCCTTCCTGCACTTGCTAATATTCCTTACCAGCGACTGCACTAAAAACTTCCCTTCCACACATTAGTGCTGAATATAGGAGGTCCCACTGCTAGTGTGCTAATCCAAAGGCCAGATCAAGATCCAAATGTATTGATTTTGAGGTCTATCAGCATGTTTATGGGCCCTGGTCTGAAATGCAGATATCTGCAGAAAGCACACCACCACATGGCCTTTTAGTGCAAAAAAAAAGCCCCCAAACATGGTTCAGAAACATCAGGGAAGAGGCTCAAATGATTGTTCTATTCTGCCCGTACCACACCGAGCAAGCTAACATTGTCAACAGATCTATTTATTTCATATACTCCAACGTTTGAAGTGGAGTGTTCTTCACAAAAGAGTAGAAATTCATTGTGATTTCATTGCACACATGTAGAGATATGAATTAGTAATTTATGATGCATGATCTAGTTGTTTTTTTTTTTTTGAAAGCCTGTAGTGACTCAGGCCATTTCTGCACTTACCTGTCTGTGATCATAATCAGTAGGGCTGGAACAGCCTGACCCACAGATTCTGGCCATGGAAAGATGTGGGATGGATCAGCAGCATCTGCAGAACTGTGCTGGTCCAGGGCAGGCCATGCCATGACTTGAAGCCTCTGAGGCCAAGGAATGAAAGTTCCTAGCCTTGGCATTACCAAGGGACACATTTTTGGTGAATGTCATGCATCATGCTCTGTCTGACTCCTCAGACAAGGAGCGCACTGCTTCTGCAAGCCCAGATGAGGGACCCACGCCACAGGGGCCAACCCCGGAACCTGTTCCTGTCCTCCCAGATACAGACGGCTCGGACTCAGGCTCTGAACCATGCCCAGAAGTGAGTTCTCTCCAGAGAGAGTGAGAGCACCTGTGGTGCTCCACCTACCTCCATGCCAAATAGCTGCGCCAGAGAGGAGGGACAGTCCCAGCCCTTCATAAAGACATCTTACCCAGCAGTCTCTGTTGCAAACATAGGTCTTATTGGACAACCTCTGGCTTGTATGTAGACTGCTGACCCTTGACTGACTAAAAATTGATTTTTGAACCTACAGCTTGCTCTGACTACAGTTTGACTCTCTGACTCCCCACTAACTCTTTGGAGTGACTGGCTCCTCGCTGCGCATGTGCTTTGCTGCTGCTGCCCGCTGTGGACATGATAGTGAAATGCTTTGACTTCCTCCTAAAATATGTTGCTTGGTAGTCCCAAACGTGGAACATTAGCTTCTTCTTTTGGGATCAGGGCCTGCTGGGCCTCTGCTAGATATATTTAATTGAGTCTACTGATATTCTCGATCAGGGCCTTCTGCCTGCAGTATCCGAGGGAAATCCCCAGAAAATCCAAAGTAAAAAAACTCCTTGGATACTGCGGGTGATTGGAAACTGTGATGTCCCGCCAAAGATTCCTTCTCATCTGGAGGCACCCATTGTGTTTTATACTTACTGCATGCAAAACATTATGAGCTTGCAACAAACAAGCAAACAACTAGTTTCACTATTTCATCCATCTAGTGTACAAGTGCATGTTTATTTTGGTCAGCTTTCTTCTTAGCTAATTCATTCTAAGACATGTCCCGTCTGAGTCCTAATTTCATGGGCTAAATCTGTCTGGAAAGACTATACAGAGGTGCTACAAAAATGCAGTGCACTTAAGAGACTTTGGAAAAGCACATGAGGGAGATTGGGAGCTGTTAAGAGGTCATCAAAATGGTATCATGCTTTTAGTCTTTTTTCTTATAAAGGTACTCAGGGACTGTGCCATGGGATTCAAACAGATGGCTTTAAAACAGAGTAGCATGCTGTCTTGCAGTCTGCTATTAGTAACCAGATAGGGATGCGCTAATACCATCTTTTATGGTACAATGGTTAATATTGCAACCTAATTTGATAGTTTTGTTTTTTTAAAAAGCTTATGTTTTCCATAGAAAATACACAAATCTCTTATACATCATGGCCTTAGAATTTGAGAGAGTACTAGGAATTCAGCTCATGTTAGAATAATATATCCAAGCCTTTAAATAATGAATTACAATAGTGGTAAATTAGAGGAACCTGTGTCAGCACTTTTGTTTATTCAAAACATGTCAACCAGCTTAAAATGAAATATTAAAATCTCACAGATCTCAAAAACATCAATTATATATATAAAAGTGAAACTTAAAATAGAGATCCATCAGTGGAGCAATCTAGTCTAGTGAGATTTGGATCAAGGGGTCCCACTGCTTCACATCTCTGCTCAGCTGTGAATGGACTAACCTGCCTAGCAGGGCTGTTGTGAAGAGAATAGGGATGTGCATGAATAATTGTAACATTCAAAATTTGTATGAATTTGGCTGATTTTTGACACATTCAAATTTGAATAAAATGTTTCGATACATTTGTATGAAGCTTAGTATGGGATTCGTACGAGTTTCGTATGCATTTGTATGGGATTGAACTTTTGTATCAAATTCAAATCCCACTACGTTTGAAGGGAATCTATTCGAACGAATACAAATTTTCTTCCATTTGATTCAATATGAATCAAATATACACACAAAAAGAAAAAAAAACCACCCACATTCGTACACATCCCTAGAAGGAATGCCTAAAAGCAATTGGTGGGCCACGTGCGATACTGGATGCTGGCTCAATCCAACAGGGGTCCTCTTTTGTTCTTATGTTCTTAAGATAAAATAAAAAGGAATAATTACTTTCCTTTTGTTGGAAGACAAGTGGGATATAGATGCCATGCAACATACTAACAAACCTACTTCCAGAGTATGGCCCTTTCTACACTAGAGACGTTTTCGCACGGGGCTGAACGGAACGCGGAAAAGACAGCTGCGGACACGTCATCCGCATTGCCCGCGCGCGGCTTGCGTTCCGACGTGTCCGCAGCTGTCTTTTCCGCGTTCGAAATGTAGAGCACTTTAAAGTGCTCTACATGCGTTCCAACGCGGACGAGCCGCCCGCAGCCGTTCGGGAGGAGAAGCGTTCGCACCTGCTTCTGTCTCCCGAACAGCTGCGGGCTCGCCTCCGACGCCGCGCGGCTTTGACAATCAGCTGTTTGTCAAACAGCTGATTGTCGATCTGCCTCCGCGGCTGTCTCCGCGCCCCTTGCCGGCGTTTGCCGGCTAAGACAGCTCCCGGCGCTTTCCCCTTTCGCACACAGACGCTCCGGAACGCGTTTACACGCGTTCTGGCACGTCTGTGTGTGAACGGGGAAAGCGCCCGGAGCTGTCTTAAGTTTTCCGCCTGAACGCGTTCCGTTTGGAACGCGATGCAGTGCGGAAATGCCTTAGGTCTTGTTCTGGATTTTATCTCAGAATACGGACCTGCCATCCTCACGTTAGCGTAAGCTGTAGCAGGCCCAGGGCAGAGCCTACTGTAGTCTGCACTAGCAGGTTGATGGTAGGTCCCGATTCTAAGATAAGAATGGTTTGATCTGAATTGTTTGTGTTCAAGAAAATGAAATCCTACTTTGATTTGAACCAGCCCCATTCCAACAGGGGGAGAATTCAGTTCTAATTCAAGTCTTTTGAGCCCCCGCCCCCCTGTTTGAATGAAGTATTTGGTGCACTTGCACATCTTTAGTTCTTTTCATGTGATGATCCTGAACCCTGGAAAACTCCAAGAAATACTGAAAACAAAGCAACAGACTGCTGATGTATTGCTTCACACTCTCAGCATTTCTGTTCGTTCTTTCCACTTCTTACCATGCTAACTGGATGTCATTCGTCACTCCCTCGTGACGGCTTTCTCCTCAGAGCCATACAGAAACATTTGCTAGAAATAAGTAATGAAACATGGCAGTTCTGGTTTAATTAGACTGTTTGCTAACTGTGTTGAGACCTAAGAGATATTGTACATGTTGTCAGTACCAGTTCCTGTTGTTGCCAGCTGTTTTGTTTCAGCAGTCATATCCTATGATTTTGTTCTTGATGAGAAATAGCTGGAGGGTAAGTATGCTGCAAAGACCTGTGAAGCATTATTATACTAATTCCTACCAATTTTCAAGGGCAACCAGCAGAAAAAAAAGTGACAAATTTCGTCTGGATGAAGGTATACCTTGAACCTAACAACAGCTAAAGCCTAAATCCCTTGCAGGTTGCTATCATCTCATTTTGTTGTTTGTTTTTCAAAGAATATTAGGTATTTAAGTCTACCCATCCCATTGCCCTCAAGAATAAATAGTTTTTTTTTAGGAAAAAAACCAATATGTGGCCTTGGATATATTTATCACTGTCAAGCGCTGAAGTTTTGTTTCCGTTTTGTTACTGCTATGCAGATAGCAGTGCAGCAATGTTTGTGAGCCAGTCTTTGTCCTGGTGAAGGGAGAGCATCTTTGGAATGTCTTCAGGGTACATCAGTGGGAAATGAAGAGCATGCTTCTCTTCACACCAGGGATGCGCACGAATATTCAAAGACATTCAAAATTCATCATAATTTTGACACTCGAACCAAATTGAATGTCCATAAATTTGAATTTAAACATGTGGTGCCCACGAGGACCCCTCACCCTAAAATTAAGTTATTTTGGCAAAATTACAAAGTGTGGTGGAGTCCTTGGGCTGAGTGAGGAAGCTGGGACAGTTCAGTCAGAAGGGTGAATGGACCTGTGATTGAAAAAGTGAACTTACCTGTTTATTATTAAGAAAGCTGTACACAATAAACTTGTTTTCTTGTTATTTTAAAGAAGCTTCAACTGAGTACGCTGTTTTCAAAGTGAGCCAAGTTAGGCCGGAGTTCTAAACAGATACTGTAACCCACTGCTGGTTAGGCAGAGTGGGGGGAGGAGCATTACCATAATATCAAGACTTAGAGACAGGAGGAAGAGAGACATTTTAAAAGGGGAAGTTCTGACATTATATCCTTGTTTAGGATATAAATACACACTACCCAAACAATAAAATAACTCTAACTGAAACATTATAACAACACTCTATATTATAATTGGTGGCAGCACATTCAACATTACATCTGGTGGCAGCAATCAGCTTTATTATAACAGCTTTATTATTACAACTGGTTACGACTGGTGGGATATATGTCATGTGTTACAAAACATTTGAACACATTTTGAAGTTTTGAATCTATTCATTCAAATTATTCTGACATTTGTATGTGTACGGGTTCATATACGTTGCATATTTCCACGGACACATCTTTCTCGCATCCATATGCATTTGTATGGATCCGTATGCGATGAAAATGGTTTGCAGGTGGGATAAATACAGGATGCATACGGACATGTACAGACACATAACGATGCATACAGGCACATATGAATGTTGTCAACATTCGTAAGTGCAAATTTGAACAGAAAATTCAAACAAATAGATTTGAATTTGCTTAATTCAAACTGAATTTTGGTAAATTTGTATTTTAAAGATTCAAATTGAATCAAATTGAATTTTCAGATATTAGATTCAAATCAAATTCTGAAAATTGCATTCATACACACCTCCGCTTCACACCCATAAAAGCATGAAGGAGACAGTCTTATCTCCTAGAGCAATGCTTTGTTTAGCTGACTGCATCTGTATATGGAGAAAAGGACACACACATGCAAACACTTAGGAAAGTATGAAATACTTAAGTTGTCACTCATTGCATCCAGTGACAACCCATTCAGTAGAACTGAGGAAACCATGGGAAAGGAAGAAGATCCCAATTTGAATGCAGCTCACCCTACCTCAGTCAATGGTTGAGCCAAAACTTGATCTGGGATGGTGGGGACCGTTTTTTTAATTTTAAAGGTTTATCTAAAACCTTTCTTTGATGGGTGCCTGGAGTGTTCTTTACAGTTCTTTTCCCTTTTGCTATAATGTCCCACCAAGTAGAATTTTAGGACTATCTTCAGCACTTACCTGTCTAGTATTCTTTGTCCATCTTAATAAATGTTTGTTAGGGCAGTAAAAGAGTTTAAGGTAGGGATGGGAACAAAAATAAAAACATAGTTATATTACTCCATGACCAATTGTGAATCCATTTCACCTGAATTGTGCAAATAAAAGTGATAACAAGTGTCCTGGAGGGGCAACAGCAATATAAGCCCCAAACAGTGAATGGGTTTGCAGGTGGTGTCGGTGGCCTCAGACAATACTGTCTCTTTATCAGCTCTGACTGATTCTTAGGCCTTTTTGCACTACAGCCGAACAGTTGCAGTGCACTTAGGCTACAACACTTGGGTACGCTTTCCCCATTCATACATAGGCAGGTAAGGAACGCGTCTTTCCTACCCGCCTACATGCGAATGGGGAAAGTGTCCTCAAGTGTCCTAGCCTGAAAAGGTCAGGATGGGGGCAGGACCCCACTCCCAGGCCTGTCTGCCATTGGGTCGAATTCTCCATCCCAGGGTGTCCTTCACGTGTTCCAAAAGCCCTCATGCAAATAGGTCTCTTCTCTAGTTTTGCATTTTACTAGTGTCACTACTGGTAGCATAAGGCTGTACCTGCAACCCATTCAGGTAGTCCAGCTACTCCACAAGAAAATTTGTTACCCGTCCTGAGACCTTGTGTATAGGGTGGAATAAATAAATAAATAAATAAATAAATAAATAAATAAATAAATAAATAAATAAATAAATAAATGTGCCTCCCAGCGGTCTCAAGAATATGGAGCGGATTCCAGGGCACTTGAGGAGAGTTAGGGTGTTTTTCCACCAGCACTAGAGTACCCATTAAGGACTCAAGTGCTAAGTGGAAAAACACCCCTAGAAAGGAAAGTAGAAGGGCATCAGCCCAGCATCAGGACCAGTATCTGCTTGTTTGTGGGAGAAGTAAGAGTACTGCCAGAGCCCTACAAAATGACCTCCAGCAGGCTACAGAGACGTGTGTTTCTGACCAAACTGTCAGGGTGATCTGGAATCCAGCCCTCAATTGGTTGATGATTTTGGTTGCCATTGAGCGTCATTTTGTTCTGAATGAATTTATCAGTTTATATCAGTAAAGATTTTCAACTTAAATCACAAATCAATGAATGAAAGATTCAAGTGTTCTCTTAATTTTTTGTGCAGGAAATATAAAACAGGATTTGTACACTGATTCAGCCATTAATTATCTGCAATGGCAGTTGGTACTTGCCTTTTTTCACTTCCTAGTAGAAAGGATTTTTTCTTTCTTTTTTAAAGTACTATCAACTCATTTGTAACATCTCTAAGAACAGCATGTAGCTGTTACTAGATACTAGCATTCAGACTCTTTGTTTCAGTAATTGCCTTTTTCACAGTTTGCTAGAAAAAGAATGACACTCTCCAAAGTCTAGTACTGTTCTTTAGAAGTTAAAAGCATGGTAAAAAAAAATTCAATTCTTCTCACTTTCTCTTTGAGGTTTTGAGTATTTCCAGTGATTATGGTGATTTTCATATCAAACTTAATGAACTGTTCACTATGTGTACTACAATTTTCTACTTGCAAACATTAGCAATGTTGCAAATGTTTAATTCACATAACATATACTCTTTCTTCTATTAAGGACATTAGGCCCTTTCTGCACTGAGTTTTCTTTCAAATTAAATCCCAGAATAGAAATATGCCATTTGCATGCTAGTGGAGACAACAGTAGGCCCTGCTTGTGGCCTATACCAGGATGTGGATAACAGGTCACTATTCTATGATATAGATACTTTCCACACTTGACTTCATAGTCAAAATGGGGAAGCTCATGGACAGTGCGTCCACATCTCATGGAGCTGTTTCTTAACTGTTTCTACATAATATGAGGAAAGCTGTATTTGGTAAGCAAACTGAGTTCACAGTCATCTGAACAGTCATTGCATTTCCATAGGGCCCTAGAAGAGGCGCGGGCCAGCACCAGAGTGCCACCCCAGGTAAGTGGGCCCTGGGGAGGTGGGCGGGAGAGCTCCGGCGGCACTCCGGGCCTCTTCCAGGGCCCTCTGGAACCACAAACAGGCTTCCCGGGAGGTAAGTACAGGACTTCTGGTTTTACTGGAAGGCCTGTATTTACCTCCCGAGAAGCCTATTCGCGGTTCCGGAGGGTCCTGGAAGAGGCCCAGAGTGCCGCCGGAGCAGGTAAGTGGGCCCCAGGTGGGGGGAGGTCTGGGGGAGGCCAGCTCCACGAGGGGAGGCCCCAGGGTAATCCAGTATCCTTAGAAGCTTCTACCAAAGCTTCTATGGATACTGGATTGTCTGATTCATGGACAGATAGGGCCCTTCGAATAGGGCCCTATTTAATCTGTCCACAAATCTTGGAATCCAAATGTATTCATCCAGATTCCGAATGCATGAATAATTCGTGCACATCCCTAGTCTAGAGATCTTGAGTTTAAACAAAAAAAGTGATGGAAACAGGAAATGTGGGGCAAGGTGCAAGGTGAGGGAGAACTGCACATCCCCTGGCATGTTTACACCCTGAAAATGTAGCTGGCCTATGGAACTGAAACACTCTGAGAACTGAGATAATTTGATTATTGTCTAGATTATATTGAATTTTGGGGGAATGGTTTGGATAAAAATCAAAAGGCTGTTCTCTGGACTATTTAAAACAGTGATGGCCAACCTATGACACGTGTGTCACAGGTGACACGCCAAGCCCTTTTTGGTGACACACATGGTCACTCTGGCACCTGGGCGTGTAGTGCTTGCTTGTTCTTGAAGTGTACAAAATACCAACTTTCAATTGAAGATTTAACTCAGCAGCAAGTCACTAATGTAAAGAATTATTTGTTTTTGCTTTTAATAAAATACATATATCAAAAATATAATTTTTTTACTAGAGCTACAAATGTCACAGAATTATGGATATTTCTAGATGTGACACACCACCCGAGTTAAGCTAGGTTTTCTTGTGAATTTTGACACACCCAGCTCAAAAGGTTTGCCATCACTGATTTTAAAAACTTGGTTGTGATTGCAGCGTACATTCAGTGTAGAGCAGTGATGGCGAACCTTTTGAGCTTGGTGTGTCAAAATTCACAAGAAAACCTAGCTTAACTCGGGTGCTGTGTCACTTCTAGAAATATCCATAATTTTGTGATATTTGTAGCTCTAGTAAGAAAGTTATATTTTTGATATATGTATTTTATTAGAAGCAAAAATGAATAATTCTTTACATTTGCTAAATCTTCAATTGACAGCTGGCATTTCGTACACTTCAAGAACAAGCAAGCACTACATGCCCAGGTGCCAGGGTGACCAGGTGTGTCACCTAAAAGGGCTTGGCGTGTCACCTGTGACACGCGTGTCATAGGTTGGCCATCACCGGTGTAGAGGCTTAAAATCTACTCAGAACTGAGAAGCCATCAAATATTTCCACCACCCTTAAAGAAGAAGCAAGACACATATAAAATATATTTGTAATAAATTTGTAAGTACCAGTTCATGAAAATGATGCATTCTTGGCATTATACATTTAGGAAACAGCAGAGTCTCTGCCAGTATAACACATATTAATCCAGTGTTGGGGAGTCTGCATCTCTTTCTGTATTTTCAAAAACTAATTTTCATCGGGGAGTATAACTAATAAGTTAGTGCTGTGACTCATTGACTAGTGGGCCACAGGTTTCTTCATTCATTCAAATTTATTATGGCCTGGAGAAAATGAAGGAAGAAAGAACAATCCCAGGGCACATAGGGGAAACACTGTCAATTCAACAGTATTAAATACATATTGGCCGCGTTCCCACCTACAGCCAACCTGGAGCGAATCCGGACTACTCTGATCTGGAGTAATTTGGGTTCTGCTGTGGGTTAGGGGTGGAGGCTGGGAGCAGCACAGACCATGCATCAGGCTGTTCCCAAACAAAACCCACAGGTGTGCACAAGCCTTCCTTTTCCCTCCCCCTGTTTCAACAGGAGGAATGAAAAGGCTCATCCACCTGCTCTTCTCCTTCGCTTGGCTTTAAACTGAGCCGAGGATGTTAGGAAGAGGAGGCTAGCAAAAGAGGACAGCCAGTGGCTGGGTAAGTGAGCAAGAGGGTGTGTGGAGGGGAGGCTGCCCCTCAGATGTGGCGGTGTTGACTGGGGGGGGGGGAGGGGAGGAAAAGGAAGGAAGGCAGCCGCTGCCAGCCTCCTCCTCCTCCTCCTAACATCCTTGGCTGTCTTCCTTCCTTTTCCCTCCCCCTGTTTCAACAGGGGAAAAGAAAAGGCTGGCTTGGTTTAAAGCTGAGCGAAGGAGAACACTCACCTGGCTGCTGTCTGTTCTCCTTCACTCAGCTTTAAGCCAAGTCAGCTGGGGCATTTCTAACATGTAAACGCCTCCTGCAAGTGCAGGTGCACCTGTCCAGATGTTGCCTAATTACATACTATGGGTTGAAGTGCAAATTCAGCCAATGTGACAGATAGATAGAAAGCCATCAACAGCATTCAGGAGCAGAGGCTAGGGGAGAAATACACATCTGAAGGTTACTGTATATATATCAAAAAGATTCAGGTAAAAGGTATTCTTTCTGCAGGTTAACTAATGAAAAGTTTGGCTATGCTCAAGCAGAAGAGTCTAGATTTTATTTTGATTTAAACTTCTTCTCCATAGCAACAGCATAGGATACCAATTGTTTGCTTGCTGCAGCTGCATTTTCTTCTGAGAAAAGTATTTCAAAAGTTTCATTCTCAGATTCCCCCCCCTAACTGGTTAATAGATGGCACAAGAAGTTTTCATGAACCCCCTTATAATACTTATGCCTGAGGATATGTACCAAGAACTCAATTCCCGGCTTTTTACAAGGGTAGAGTCTGCAATCCAATGGAGCTTTTGTAAATCTGTTATCCAGCAATTTAGATGGCAATACACTTAGCCTAGTTTTTGTAGAAGTGATGTGGTATTCAGACTTAGAGTATTTAAATTGAAAGCAATCTGTAAGGTATTTTGGACTTAATACTAAGTTTTATGATAGACCAGGTGGTATTTGCTTTCTCTATCAGTTCTTTGGTACACATGTCCCATAATCTTTGTTTAATGAAAACTATGGCACACTGTAAATCATTTTGAAAGAGAGAGTCTGCAGAAACTTCTAGATGAAGAATCTCCTTTGCTAGAGTTTTGTGCTATTGACTGAATTACATATTTCTCACTAAACCATTAGGAAGCTGTGTGCAGATTTAAAATCAATCACGATTTAAAAGGAGGAAGCTTTCTTTTTTAACTTTTGCATTATGTCTAAGAATGTGTTTTTATGGTTCATATTCCCTTCTCTGGCTAACAGTAAAGAAATAAGAGCAAAATCCAGAAACAAGCTTGTGTGAGAGAATCAGCCTAGCTTAGATTTAATGGCTTAGATTTATACAGAGGTGATAAAATTCTAGGCACCAGCTATACCTGTCACTGAATGGGGGTAGCTTGCTTGTTTGTAGTCATGTGCGTGATATTTTTTTATTCAATTCATATCAAGAAAGTTTGTATTTGTTCAAATAGATCACTTTCAAATTTGGTAGGATTTATATTCAGTATGAGTATTCAATCCCATGTGAATCCTGTATGAATGCGTACGAATCCCATACGAAGTTTCATATGAATGCATCAAACCATTTGATTCAAATTCGAATGTCAGAATTTGACCAAATTCATACAAATTTCAAATGTTATGCATATTCGTGCACATCCCTACTTGCTTCTGGTAGCAAGTTGCTGCAGCAGTGCAGCCAGGAGAGGGCACTCCACACCTGCAAGATTTTGAAGGTCCCCCTGGGGCCACCAGAACAAATCTATGAGTCCCTGTTGGAACTTACAAGGAATATGGCCTGTTTGGCTCTTCAGTTTGCAGTGGCCAGCATGACACTTCACCAAAAATAATGTCTCATTTTAGTGATTGGGACATGATATGGGTGTCCCTGGAGTGAGGACATGTACCCGTCCCACCCCAGGCAACCAAAGTTTGCCCTTTATCTTGTATGGGGACATAGCTGTAGATTGACAATGGTCAATCTCCTGGTGCCATTTTTGCTTTACTTTTTTTTCTCCTGTGTGTTCCTCCCATATGCATAACTCCCACCTTTTTTGTTTGTTTGTTTTAAATTAGGCTGGGTAAGAAAAGACAGAGGCCTTCTCAATGGATCAGTTCTGGAACTTTTTTCTTCCATGAACTGTGGTTTCCTTCACTGCTAGTTTTCTACAGTTACTGAGGCCTTTTATTTTTATTTTTAAAAGTTTGCTGGCTTCTAATTTACAAGGCAGAAAATGATTGTAAAACCTTTAAAGTGCTGTGCTCTTTTTTTTCTCTTTATCTTTTAAAAATTACTTTGAGGAACTGTCATGAGAAGAAACAACTTATGTTTCGTGCAGTGATGGCTATGTCAAAGAGGAAGGAAGGAAGGAAGGAAGAAGAAAGGAACTTTTCCAAACTCCAACACTCTTAGTGGTAGATGATGGCAATTTTGTTGAGAGAACTATCTCATTTGCAATGGTGAGGAAAACCGTAATTTCGCACTGGTTAATTGTCACCCAAGTACATTTAAGCCCCTGTTCGCACTAAAGTTTTAATTGAGTTTTGGTCCACTTTCTGAGTAAGAGAATGCCTCATAAAAGTGTCAAGCTGTTTTCTTTCAGTATTACCTACCTCAGAAAATTCAGCCTTAGGTTAGATAAATTAGAATGAAAATGGCTAGTCATTTTGCTGGTGGGTTCTCTGACTATAAAAGTGGTCTGAGACTGGATTAAAGATGTGAATGCAGCCTTAAGCAATTAATCTAATTCTGAAAATCTGTTCATGTTTCATACTTTTGAATGTATGGAAACTTACAATAAAAATGTACAATCATAAGGGTTTAAAAAATGAAGAATGGAATAATGTTTCTTGAAACTAATTTCTATGTATGTATGTATGTATGTATGTATGTATGTATGTATGTATGTATGTATGTATGTATGTATGTATGTATGTATGTATGTATGTATGTATGTATGTATGTATGTATGTATGTATGTATGTATGTATGTATGTATGTATGTATGTATGTATGTATGTATGTATGTATGTATGTATGTATGTATGTATGTATGTATGTATGTATGTATGTATGTATGTATGTATGTATGTATGTATGTATGTATGTATGTATGTCCCGCCCTTCACTGCATGGTCCCAGAGTTGCTGAAATTTCACTAAAAAAGAAATGGAAAGACAGTCAAAATGAAGGGCATCATCAAAATGGTTTACTGTGAGTTCATCAATTACCCCATCTCCCTGGTATAGCATGTTTTCTGACAGGTGATTAATGCTGAGGAAAATATGTGGGTATGTAAGGGAAAAAGCTAATGAAGCTTAGATATGAAAAAAGTATAAAAGAAATAAATGGCAAGTAAAGGCCAAATTCAAATGAGTTAAATTATGCTGCCAAGCAGAGGGAGGCAGAGGGCAAAATAAACCTTTTCATCCCACGCAAATGTCCAGCTCCTCTGCAGAATGAGTTGTTGAGACCATGACACCCTACACAGGGCATTAGAAGAAATAAACATTAAAAAGATGATGCAAAGATGAAAGCTGACCAACAATGTGCATTTTTAGTTTAAACCATCCTCTTTCATTACGTTTCTTTATTCAGCCACAGGTATGTTTTAATACACTGAGCTCATTGAAGTAAACAGTCTGGTTCTAGAAATAATTTAATCCTACCACCTCTATCCCCTGCATAGTTTCTAGATGATGGGAGAAAAGACTACACACTAGAAGAATAAATGCAAGCTGACAACCTTTATTGTAATAATCACCTTTGTTAAATATGCTCACCAGAGATTTGTCAGTTTTCAGCAAAAAGCAGCCTTGTCTGATGTCATTACCATCAATGAAAGCTGAGATATTAAAATCTATAATCCAGGCTGATTGGATAAGGCCTCCCATGACTTATATGAAGTTTAAGTTGGCCCATGCTGCACTGTTAAATTAATACCTCCAATGTCAACTAACTAATAAATTATACCTCATTGTACTGAGGTTGTTTGTGAAGTTATTTAGAGTCCTCCACCTGATTCTTGATATGTAGGCCTGCTGTCACAACTGTGAAGATAACAGATCTAGATCTTTTATGTAGCACTTGAAGTGTAATCAGGCCAAAAATCTTGGAACTTGGTAGAACAGGAACAAACATTTGCTTTTCTTATTTGAAAAACACACACAATTGGATTGAAATTCTACTTCACGGTGGTAACAGGATGGTATTCTTCACAACACTTAAAAGAACGAAGAGGTGAAAAACATTTGGTTACAGTTGGTCCAGAACAAGTGATCTATCCCAAATCTGGGATGGAACACTATGGGCTGCATGACCCCTGTGTTGGACCTGAAACTTATGCAAGCTTTAGAGTCACCTGCACATGCTCTAATGTCTAGAAATGAAAATTCCTGGCTTCAGAGACCCTGGGGCAGCAAATGGGTCTCCCTGTAAACGGAGACTAGGCCCCACTAGTATGCTGATAGATCTTGATATTGCAGTCTACAAGTGATTCAGTCTACAAGTCTTCTGATCTGGATTACATTCTGTGTTGTGTGGATGAAGTGTATTGGTGGTGCACTAATATGCAGCAGGGAGGTTCTTAGTGTACTTGCTGGTACAGAACACTACAACCTGCAGAAGAGCCATATGACCCAAGCTTCTGAAACATGGAAGCCATTGTTTGATGCAGCTGATCCTAGAAATGCTCACCTTCTGCTGCCACCTAAAACAGACCCACAGAGAGAGAGAGAGAGAGAGAGAAATGGGAAGGTGTAACTTCAGAAGCAGTTTGTGAAGATGCTAGACTGGTTATTTTTATCTATTCCGTACTAGTAAGACAGGTTACATACTTTAAGCACAGCTATTTCTATGGTTGCCATTCTATAATGTTTCTTCCTCAGTCCAAAGTTAGGGGAACAATATCACCTCTGAAGCAGGGACTTCACAAGATGCCTCCCCCCCCCCTCAAGGTCCCAACCATAGAAATGCCAAAGACAGGGTGCTTGAGTTCCACACCTTTGCTATTTCTGGCTGGGGCAGCAATATTTTGGAAATGATCCTTAGAGTTGGCCCTTTCCTTTGCTTCCCAAATAGAGCAAAGCCATTCAGTTCAAAGGATATAAATCAAAATAACTCTGCGTGCCAGTTCAGCCATAAACTGAACCGGTGGAGAATGCTAGACTGCTGACAGGAACAGCTGGCCAGATGCACTGGCTGCCAATTTGCTACTGAGCCCAATTAAAGGTACTGCACTAACTTTTACCTATAAGCCCTTAAATAACTTGGGCACTAAATATCTAAAGGAATGCCTTGTTCCATATTGACCTGCCCATGTCCTAAGATCTGGAGGGGAGGCCCTCCTGGTTGTACCACCACCCGCAGCAGTAAAAGGGGTAGGCACTCAGGACCAGGTCTTTTCAGTGATGGCTCCCAGATTGTGGAATAGTCCCCCACCTTAGGTGCATCAGGGACCTTCACTCTGTGTTTTTAGATGAGCTGTGAAGATGCACCTCTTAACCCTGGCCTTTGGTTAAGTAAAGGAAAAGCCTTTTCCTCCCCACGTTCAGACACTGCCATGGTTTTAATATACTTAATATGTTATGGTTTTAATGTATTTATTTTATATGTTGTAACTGACCCTTGTGTATAGGGTGGAAAGAATGAATGAATGAATTAATAATAAATAAATAAATAAATAATAAAAATTGGAAAAGGGGGAGAAATGGCCCTTAAGCGACTTCCATAGTGCCGTTATGGCATCATGCCCATGTGCATTTATAGCAGGAGTTATAGTTATTCTCCAAATCATGAAGAAAAAGCATACACACAATTGACCTTTTGGGCCATTTAGTAATCAAGCATTTGGACAGCATATATTGAACTATTTTTATGAAAATATTTTAAGTGACAACCCTAACTGAAGAGGGCAATTATTTTAAAGTCCAATTAAGAGTTGTTTCATTTAAGTCTAGGCCAGATTTTCATTTGGAGATATAAAATTGTTGTTGGTTTAAAAAATCTTTATCCATTTATCTATTTAGGCATGTGAAGGATGCCTATGTGTCTTCTGTTGAAACTGTGCATAGTGGTCTGGTTAGGACGGAAATGGCATACGGAGAAGCAGCAGAAATAGCAAGCCAAGAACAGCAGCTGCTTCTCTGCTGATATGATTTTGAATGTGAGCATATCATATTCAAAACAATGATCAAGCTGGAAAACTGAAATATCCCTAGGGAAGTGCTAACTGTGCCTGGCAGAAGAATGCTCCCAGTTTTAAGATCCTTGTTCCATGCCTGTCAGTGTTACCAGGTATTGACTGCAGAGTCTTTATCTGATAGAAATGAAGGTTCCTGAAATCATCCTAGTGGGTGGCAGGTCCAGATGAAGGTGGACAATCAAACACTGCTCAAAGAGCAGCAAACCAAGATTGAGTACTGGAGAAATGTAGTGCAAGCCCAAACAAGACTCTGGCACAAGCCTGCAATGGTGGCCCCAGTAGTGATCGGTACCATTCCACAAGACCTTGGATGGCACTTAAAACAGTGCCAGTGTTAACAATGACAAGGTTACCATCTGTCAATTGCAAAAGGCCACCCTGCTGGGTTCTGCCCACATTATACAACAGTACATAACATCATTTTAGGATCTTGGGAAGATCCTGACATTGAAATGTTTAGTAGTAGTAGTAGTAGTAGTAGTAGTAGTAGTAGTAGTAGTAGTAGTAGTAGTAGTAGTAGTAGTAGTAGTAATAATAATAATAATAATAATAATAATAATAATAATAATAATAATAATAATAATAATAATAATAATAATAATAATAATAATAATAATAATAATAATAATAATAATAATAATAATAATAATAATAATAATAATAATAATAATATGCCAACTACAAAAAGCCACTTTACTGGGGTCTGCTCGCATAATTCGCTGATACATCACGCAGTCCTTGGGAAGTCCTGGGGCTGTCTCAGTTTGTATCTGACCCGACGGATGTGGCAGGCCACACCCTTGATCTGGTTTTTGCCTCAGAGCGGACTGGTGAATATCCGTTGATAGGAGGGTTGGTTGTCCACCCGTTGTCATGGACGGATCATTCGCTGGTGAGGTTTGGACTTGTAACGGCAGCTCCCCTCTGTGGGGAAGTGGGACCCATTGAGATGGTCCACCCTCAGAGACTTATGGAATCCGAGCGATTCCTGAATGCTTTGGGGGATTTTCCAGTTGGCATGACTGGTGCTCCTGTCGAAGCCCTGGTCTCTCTCTGGAATCAGGAGATGAGCAGGGCTATTGACATGATCGCTCCCAAGTGTCCTCGGCATGCTTGTAGAGCCCGTAGAGCTCCTTGGTATTCCATGGAGCTGCGGGCTATGAAACAGGAAGGCCGATGGCTAGAGCGCAGGTGGCGTAAATCCGGCAATGAATCTGAGCGAACACAGGTCAGAGCACACTATCGTGCCTACCATGTGGCGGTGATGGCGGCAAAAAAGATTTTTCTCCGCCACCATTGCATCCTCGAGTAGCCGTCCAGCAGAACTCTTTAGAGTAGTAAATGGCCTTATGAAACCGAGCTCAAAGAAACATGAGCCAGGGCCAAGTAAGATCTGCTGTGACAAATTTGCAAAGCACTTTGAGGACAAAGTCGCTCAGATTCATAGCGGATTAGATGTCACAATTGGTTATAGTCCAGATGAGGTGTCCAGAGAACTGTCTGGTCCAGTTTGCTTGGATCAGTTTCAATTATTGCGGCCTGAGGATGTGGACAAACTACTTGTGGGGGTGCGGCCGACGATGTGCTCTCTGGATCCTTGCCCTTCCTGGCTGATAAAATCCAGCCGGCAGGGTATGACCGGGTGGATCCTGGGAGTAGTGAATGCCTCTCTGAGGGATGGAGTGGTCCCACCAGCCCTGAAACAGGCTGTGGTGCGCCCCCTCCTGAAGAGAGCCTCCCTGGATCCAGAAGATTTGGACAACTATCGCTCGGTGGCTAACATACCATATCTGGGCAAGGTTCTAGAGAGGGCTGTCGCTGTTCAACTGCAGGAATGTTTGGAAGAAGCTGATTATCTAGACCCATTTCAATCTGGCTTCAGGCCCGGTCATGGCACAGAAACTGTCTTGGTCGCCCTGGTTGATGACCTACTCCGGGAGAGAGACAAGGGAAATGCCACTCTGTTGGTTCTCCTGGACCTCTCAGCGGCTTTTGATACCATTGACCATGGTATCCTTCTGGAAAGGCTACGGAGTTTAGGAGTTGGAGGCAATGCTTGGCACTGGTTCCGCTCTTATCTCCAAAGCCGATTCCAGATAGTGTCTGTGGGGGATGTGGACTCGACACCCTGGGAGCTCAAATGTGGGGTTCCTCAGGGGTCGATCTTATCTCCCATGCTTTTTAACATCTACATGAAGCCGCTGGGAGAGGTCATCAGGAGTTTTGGAGTGAGGTGTCATCAGTATGCAGATGATACCCAGCTCTATCTCTCTGTACCATCTGAATCAGGAGAGGCGGTTGAAGTGCTTGACAGGTGTCTGGAGGCAGCAATGGGCTGGATGAGGGCCAATAAATTGAAGCTGAATCCAGACAAGACAGAGGTGCTGTGTGTTACAGGATCTCGGGTCCGTGTAGTTGGGAGACACCCTGTTCTCGATGGGGTTGTTATGCCCTGGAAGGGACAGGTGCGTAATCTGGGGGTGCTCCTGGACTCCACACTAACACTGGAAGCTCAGGTGGAGGCTGTGGCCAGGAGTGCCTACTCCCATCTACAGCTGGTGTGCCAACTGAAGCCTTTTTTGGATAGAGATGACTTGGCCACAGTTACCCATGCTCTGGTAACCTCTAGATTGGATTATTGTAATGCGCTCTACATGGGTCCGGAAGTTGCCGTTAGTGCAAAATGCAGCAGCTAGACTGCTGACTGGTACAACTAACTGGACACACATTACTCCAGTATTAAAAGAATTGCACTGGCTGCCAATTTACTACCGGGCCCAATTCAAGGTGTTAACTTTAACTTATAAAGCCCTAAATGACTTGGGCGCCAAATATCTTAAGGAACGCCTTCTCCCATACCGACCTGCCCGTGCCTTAAGATCCAATAATGAGGCCCTCCTGGTTGTCCCACCACCTTTGGTAGTGAGGCTGGTGGGCACCCGGGAGCGAGCTTTTTCTGCAGTGGCCCCAAGATTGTGGAATGGCCTCCCCCTCGACGTGCGCCATGCCCCCTCCTTATATTTATTTAGGAGGGCCTTAAAGACACACCTGTTTACCTTGGCCTTTGGTTAAGGATTTGTTTTCCCTCCCCAGCTATAATGGCATCATTTTAATGCACTACGGAGTGCGCGGTTTTAAATTTGTTGAATCTTAAGATGTTTTTAAGTGTGCATCTTGTTTTATTTGTATTTCATTTTAATCTGTATTGCTTTCAATTTGTATCTTGTTTTAATTTATTTTTACTTGTTGTAACCCACCCAGAGACCTTCGGGTATGGGCGGGATAGAAATGTAAATAAATAAATAAATAAATAAATAAGTGCCCGACTAGTGATATAATATGAAATCCAGCATAGTCATCTCGTTTGCTGTGTGTAACTGCTGCTTTTACATAAATAATAATAATAATAATAATAATAATAATAATAATAATAATAATAATAATAATAATAATAATAATAATAATAATAATAATAATAATAATAATAATAATAATCCCCCCGATGGGTGTGGCCTTGTCGTGGCGGTGGGGTTTGAGTGCTCCAATGAAGCTGAGAGCTGGGCCGGCGGTAGTGCAAACTACTGGCAGGTTCAACCATGCCGGAGTGGTCAAAGCAGAGGAGCCAGACTAAGTGCACCCAACCCATTTATCATGATGGAGACACAAATAAAAAAGAAGTCTATACTGGCTCGGTCGTCGCCCAGGATAAAAAGGACCGCAGTGGTTGCTGAGGAACCTGGGCAACCATCGACAAATGGGCTACAGGAACAAAATTCACAAACAAGGAAGTGGCAGAAATTCTCAAGGCCAGAGAATCGTATAGTCATGAAGTGCTACTATAAATCAGAACCTGGAAAACGAGGCTATCAAAAACGGATGCACCAGCTATGGAAACAAGAATTCCCAGACTCGAAGATAACAGAACTGCGGCTGGCTGATCAGAGAAGATTCATAAGCGGGACTAAAGTGTTCAGTGAAACTGAACTTGAAGAAATACAAAAAACTAATGAAACTGAAGCACCGCAGCCTATTGTGGCAGCAACAGAAGCTCCAACAAGACCAGGAGTCACTGATCAGCTAGAACCTGATGAAAATCTGGAAATTCTGCAAGAAGAGGAAGAACAGCAACATGAAGTCATGGATGAAACACCTGGCACATTGTCTCAAAGACAGCAGGAACTGAAGGACAGAATACTGGCTCATACAGCATCAAGTACAGAGCGAAAGCGACTGCCAACCCTAAAAACTATAGGCAGAAAACGACTTGTCCCACTGATGAATGACATCAACTCTGCCCTTGTAACTGTTCAGGTAGCAACAATCAAAGAACTGAACCAGCTCGCCTACAGTACAGCTGTGATAGTAACAGAAGAACTAGGGATACTGCAGCCAAAACCAATTAGAAAATCTACTGGAAAACCAAAGTGGAAAGTCCGACTGGAACTAAAAATGAGAAGCCTGAGATCAGATGCCAGCAACCTAAAAAACATGAAGGAGAAGAAACTGAACAACGAGAAGACTAAAGAACATCTGATCAAAAAATACTGGCTGAATACAAGGAAAATTGATGAAGCTTTGGAAATCGTGAAACAGCAGATAACAGCTACAGCCAGGAAAATCGAAAGATATGAAGCAAGAATCAACCAGTACAGGCAGAACCAAATGTTCCAGTCTAATCAGAGGCAGTTCTACCAGAGCCTGCATGAGCAAGTAGACAAGAAAATGGAAAAGCCAGAGAAAGAAGCAACAACCAACTTCTGGAAAGATCTCTGAGAGGCTGAAATAGAATACAACAAAACTGCTGGGTGGATAAAGGATTTTGAGAAGAAATTCTCCATGAACAAAATGCAGCAGCTGGAAATAACACCCGAAATGGTCATGAAAAGAGTGAAGAAAGTGAAGAACTGGACATCCCCTGGCACTGATCAGTTGCATGGCTTCTGGCTCAAATACCTGACCAGCCTGCATGCAAAAATGGCCGAACTGTTCAATGAAATGCTGCAAACAGGAAACATCAGTGAATGGCTAATAACTGGCAAAACATACTTAATACAGAAAGATGCAGCAAAGGGAGCCACACCAGGAAACTATAGGCCAATAACTTGTCTACCTACTATGCTCAAGCTGCTGACAGGCATAATAGCAGACAGGATTCAAGACTACCTTGAAGACAACAACATCATTCCAGTAGAGCAAAAAGGAAACAAACGGAGAAGCAGGGGCACAAAAGACCAGCTACTGATTGACAAAATGATTCTGGAGAACTGCAAAAGCCGAAAAACAAACCTGCATATGACTTGGATCGACTACAAAAAAGCTTTTGATTCACTGCCACATGGTTGGATCACAAAGTGCCTGGAAACCATCGGGATCAGTCAGAACATCACCAAATTTATAGAAAGTGCGATGAAACGCTGGAAGACTGAGCTTTTTGTCGGAAATGAAAGCTACGGACTGATCAACATCAAAAGGGGCATCTTCCAGGGGGATTCATTGTCCCCACTCCTTTTCATCATCGCTATGATCCCACTGTCACTCATCCTAAAGAAAACAAACCTGGGCTATCAAACTGCCAGGAATTCACAGAAAATTTCACATCTACTCTACATGGATGACTTAAAGCTTTATGGAAAATCTGAAATCGAGATCCAGTCACTGACCAACACAGTGCAAATATTCAGCAGTGACATCAGTATGGAGTTTGGCCTGGACAAATGCGCCACAGTGGCACTGAAGAAGGGGAAGATTACTGAAAGTAAAGGCATTGAAATGCCAAATGGTCAAGCCATCAGGTCCCACCAGCCAGAAGCCTACAGATACCTTGGCATCTTGCAACTGGATAACATTAAGCATGGCCATGTGAAATCTGTGGTCAGTAAAGAGTACATCCAAAGGACTAGAAAAATCTTGAAAAGTAAATTGAATGGCGGTAACACCATTAAGGCCATAAACACCTGGGCCATACCAGTCATTAGATACACTGCGGGAATTGTGAACTGGACTCAGCTGGAATTGGACAACTTAGACAGAAAAACCAGAAAACTGATGACGATCCACCATGCACTACATCCTCGGAGTGATGTCGACAGGTTGTACTTGCCCAGGAAAGCAGGCGGTAGAGGACTTTTGCAAGTGAAGCAAACAGTGGAAGAAGAGAAGCATGCATTAGCAGATTACGTGGCAGAAAGCAAAGAATCAGCTTTAATTGAAGTCAACAACCAGAAGCTTCTCAAGGTGCAGCAAACCAAGAACCAGTACCGGAAAACTGCAATTCAATGCCTAACGGACAGCTGGCACAATAAAGCACTGCATGGACAGTTTCTGGAGAAGATCGAAGGCAAAGTGGACATGGAAAAGACCTGGTCTTGGCTTACGAATGGAACATTGAAAAAGGAAACAGAAGGACTGATTCTTGCTGCACAAGAACAAGCAATAAGAACAAATGCCATCAAAGCCAGAATTGAAAAATCAGGAGAAGATCCAAAGTGCCGACTCTGCAAAGAAGTGGATGAAACAATCGACCATATACTCAGCTGCTGCAAGAAGATTGCACAAACTGATTACAAGCAGAGACACAATGCTGTAGCACAAATGATCCACTGGAACTTGTGCCAAAAGTATCATCTGCCAGTGGCAAAGAACTGGTGGGATCACAAGCCAGAAAAAGTTGTTGAAAACGAACAGGCAAAACTACTTTGGGACTTCAGGCTTCAGACTGACAGAAAACTGGAGCATAACACCCCTGACATTACAGTTGTTGAGAAAGAGAAGGTGTGGATCACCGACGTTGCTATTCCAGGTGACAGCAGAATTGAGGAGAAACAGTTGGAGAAGCTCACCAGATACGAAGACCTGAGAATTGAACTTCAGCGACTCTGGCGAAAACCAGTGAAAGTGGTCCCAGTCATCCTTGGCACACTGGGCTCGGTGCCAAAAGATCTCAGCGGGCACCTAAAAACCATTGGCATTGACAAAATATCCATCTGCCAACTACAAAAAGCCACTTTACTGGGGTCTGCTCGCATAATTCGCCGATACATCACGCAGTCCTAGGTGCTTGGGAAGTGCCCGACTGGTGATATAATACGAAATCCAGCATAGTCATCTCGTTTGCTGTGTGTAACTGCTGTTTTACATCATCACAATAATAATAATAATAATAAACTTGGCTATGACTAGATGGCATCAAGAAAGCAAAGAGGAATATGATGAAGCATTCATTCTGAATTATTAGAATCAAGAAATGAAGGGGGAATCCATTACACAAGAACCTTTAGAAAGGATTCTACATAGTGTGTGCATAAATTTCCTGACACATCAGGAGGTCTAAAAGGATTGGTCGGGCAGCATAGCACAAAACCACAAAACTTTATTCTGTGAGTCCATGCTGACTGATCAAAATGTTATTAACAAAAGTACAACTCATAAACAAATGGACCAACCAAAATTTAGTTCATCCCAGCTTTCTTGTGGAGATGTTAATAAACTGCTGTTCAAACGATTCCATGAGGTCTATTTTATGAACCAATCTGTGTTTACTTTTTTAAAAATGCTGGAACAAAGCTCTTCTGATGGCCAAATACTTTAACTTGGAAGATTCTCTGTTTCTGAAAGGAATGCCATCCCCTATGTATGTTCACCCAATTAACAAAACTGTGAGAATGTTCTGTTACCTCTTGGACAAGAGATATATTAGAAAATGGCTTTATTAATGTCATTCAAAACAGATATTGTATAGTCTTTATCAATATGGGTGAAGAAATATGCAATTTGTGAACGGTGGAGGTTTTTCCTGTCCTGTTTGTTCATAACCCTGCAGCCAAGCATTGCTGCTTTTGGCCTAATTTCATTAGACCTTTTGCAGTGATGGGATAATCTAAAATAGTAAGATCATTGTACAGAATTTTAAACTGTATACATTTACACTTCCACTCACCTGGGCTACAGAGTTACCCCAGCTGCTGACATACTGGTCGGATAAAAATTAATTCTATGCATTTTGAAAGGGGAAAAGGTATTTGTCTTCTCTATTAGATCTACTCATATTAATAATTAAGCATGATATTCCTTAAG
This sequence comes from Aspidoscelis tigris stejnegeri, assembly GCA_023333525.1. Taxonomy (NCBI): domain Eukaryota; kingdom Metazoa; phylum Chordata; class Lepidosauria; order Squamata; family Teiidae; genus Aspidoscelis; species Aspidoscelis tigris. Next base: position 78,093,447 of record JALMGA010000002.1, on the reverse strand, counting down.
CTAGCCAAGTCCAAATGAAGTTGTGAATAAAATCTGTGTTCATGCCAGCAAACTAATTTGAAAGCAGGTTCACTTATTAAAGGAATGTAAAGTGTGTCACAGACAAAAGAAGAACATGTTATTGGCAAAGGAGAAGCAAAGCCTTTTTGAAGGTCTATTTGTCCCTTGATCCACACTCACAATGGCTCTTGAGTGCAATAAAAACTTCATGCCTGTGGATTTGTCTATCTCTCGGCTCACAATGAAGGACTGAGGAAAGAATTAGCGGAGAGGCAGATCTGCCAATGTCAGGTGATTTTGAGGAATCGGTACTGTCTTGGGAAATTCATCCATTCCTACAGTGTGCAGAAGAAATCTATGAACATATGGCACATAATGACAAATAACATCTGTCCTGAAAATAAATTGCTCGTGGTGCTGCTCATGCAGGCAGAAATCTGTGGGGCAAGGAAGCTGTGATTTGTGTAGGACAGTGAGGAAGAGGTGAGGCAGTGAATCAAATAGTGTCCTGGATAGCCCAGAGATGAGATCCTAGTTGGACCCTTGCTTCTTCTCCATCATTCTTCCAGTTTTATTTTTGCCAGCCACCACTGCAATAAGGCAGGGCAAACCTATAAGACCACTGTGATTCTGAATGAGCATTGTTGTAGAATGAGGAGTCTACATGTCTCCTTTGATGCTATTCATTCCAATCTGTCCCTATGATCTCCCTTAGCCCCATGCCTTCTATGTGGTGTCTCACCGCAGCTCTGGACATATTGCATCATACTACCTTGCCATGCTGCCACTGTCTACCTTGCCCTGCCCCACACTACACCTGCCCCCCACTTTACAAAATTGGGCCCCACAAATGCTAAAGGTTGGTGTTTCTCATTGGGTGCTCTTTCCTATGCTGAAGCCTCACCATTCCATGATATCTGTCTTGACCCCTGGTCTCTCATCTTCCTTAGCTTGTTGTGATCTGGTGATCATAGTTCAGATTTGAGGACATCTTTCAAGTGCCTCTTGGAAGAAAGACTTTGGATCTATGCCTAGATCCAACTGTCTTAGCTGATTCTTCTGATCTTTGTTTACCTCATGTTTTCTAATTTCTATCTGGAATTAGACACTGCCAAAAGATAGACAGGAAAGAGAGGAAACCAATAAAACACTACAATAGAATCTAATCAAATATCTTAGAGAGACAGCATAGAACAAACCGATGGTGCCATGGCTATAGGTACCATACTTTCCATATTAAGTAAAATATATGTCAGTGTCCAGGAGAACTGGTACTTGATTAGTTGAGCAGCTGTTGCACTGGGCTGTCACAGCAGTCCACTGGAAAGCTGCACTTCCTGGGGAATGGCCTGTCCACATGAGACCCAGCATTGGAATGGCCCCTATTGCAAATATCATGCAGGAAGCCACTTCGAGCGATCATTTAAAGACGGAGATACTAGGTTCATCCAGTGCACAAGCTTTTGCCCCCAGAAATGGCTCCAGAAATGAGCCATTCCTGGGTGCCCAGTGAAAACAGCCCCAGCCAGCAACCTCTGAAGTTAGAATGGTCTGTAGCAATGTGGATGAACCAAGATTACTCCAACATGTGCCATGCAGAAGTAACCTTAGTGTCCAGGCACTGTTGAAAGGCAACCTTAAAGCTTTTTGCCTGTATCTTCTTATGGCTAATTTTATTTAAACCAATCTTGGCCTACATGCTCCTTCAAACAAATAATATTTTTCAAATAGTGAATTGTTCCCTTAGAGTCCAGCTATTGGATCACTACCCTTTCTAAAACAGACATCATGGCTATCCTAGCATTGATCGAAGTTGAGGGCCATTACATTTACTTGTATTCAAGAAAGTGGCGGTGTACACCATTTCTAACACCATGGCACCACTTTTGGAGCAAGCTCTCTGCTATTGAAAATGCCACTTGCTATTTCTACTATGTTATTATTAGTAATGTCAAGATATTTTAGGACATGACATTTCCTGGCACTGGAATGAAAAATGGAATAGCCATCCCCATTTGTAGTCTCTTCTCATATTGTAAGGTATGGTTATTTATACAAGATGGGATAACACTTTCTGCAAATATCCTCCTAGATTTTTATTTATATGAGCAGAGAAACCCTTGGTGGTTAGGATTCCTAATGTTACCAGCATACAGAAAGGCCGCTTAAAATGCTGTTACAAATGTGCAATGGCTTTGGAAGGTTTCAGGATGCCTGCTATTTTGATACAGGCATAAATAAAGTATTGTTCAGTACTCCAAGTTATTCTAAATAGAGGGTCAGTTCTGCAGTGTATTCATAGAACCCTTCCAAGAACTCAGAGGATGGGTAGGCCTTTCACACTGTAAGACGGTGATGGCCAACCTATGACACGCGTGTCACAAGTGACACACCAAGCCCTTTTGGGTGACACACATGGCCACCCTGGCACCTGGACGTGTTGTGCTTGCTTGTTCTTGAAGTGTACGAAATACCAACTTTCAACTGAAGATTTAGCAACAAAAGTCACTAATGTAAAGAATTATTTGTTTTTGCTTTTAATAAAATACATATATCAAAAATATAACTTTTTTACTAGAGCCACAAATATCACAGAATTATGGATATTTCTAGAGGTGACACAGCACCCGAGTTAAGCTAGGTTTTCTTGCGAATTTTGACATGCTGAACTCAAAAGGTTCGCCATCACTGCTGTAGGACATTGTTTGGGAAGAAGGCTAAATATATTTTAATGTAAAGAATGGCATGATTTTTTTTAAAAATGTAGAGTGCATGACAATCTGGCTGGAGTGACATCCATTGCAAATTGAGGTTCCAGCCAAATGGCTCTCCTACTGCCTCTTCCCTGGGAACGTCTTCTTTCATGGGTCTGTATGACACACACATGGGATTTTGAAAATAGTCAGTGGGGCACAGAAAAGATCATGTGATTTGAATGAAAGTGTAGTCTATTGTTTCACACTTAATTCAACCAGCGGGCCAGGGAGCATATTTAAATTTAGCGTTAAGAATACAGACTGAGGAAGAATTGCTTTAATAAAAACATAAAAATAAATTCTCCAGCTGTCCATTTTGTTTCAGCGGGGCTAGGTTTTCTGGCAGGCTAACATGTTCCTATCCACTTGAAGTCCTATAGACAGGTAACAAAGAGGCTGCAAAGGTCTTTTATCCATCCTTCTGTCTGGAAGTTTTCCATCTGGGACATCTGGTGCTATCTTGAGTCTTAAGTCCAGCAGCTTTGAAGTGAAGTCAGCTTCCAAACACAAAAAGTGCAGAAGTAACAAGGAGCTGAAGCCGTACTTTATAAAAAGTTTTTTTAGTTTTGATCATATTGAATTTATACCCTTTTGCTATTTAAAGAAAATTGTTGCCAATCTGGAGCCACCCAATATTTTTGGTCACCACCCTTATTTGCTTCAGCCAGCATGGAGTACAACCAAGAACAGAGGTAGTCCAAAACCTCTATAGTTCAGTTGGATGTAAAAAAAATCCCCTATTGGCACTCTCAGAGGTGAACCTTTCAATCCAGCTGAGTGCAGTTGAAAATTATCTTACGCTTAATAACAAAAATAGCTACAGAGAGAGAGAAAAAAAGAACATTATCCATGCTTCACGAGAAAAATCAATCAATCAATCAATCAATGGTTGGTCAGGGATCAAACAAAACACCAATAATAAATAATGCATTTTTTTAAAGGAATAGGAACTAAAACCATACTTAAAAATATATCATGAATAGCAACTATTTTGAGTTCCCTTATTCAAATTTTGAATGAATATGATGGATATAAAATGCATCTGAGAAATTTAAGGTATTTGTTTTAAATTAGGTTTTAAGATTATTCATTTTTTTGTTTGAATTGGTTTCACCTTGGTACTCATTAACATGAGTTCTGGTGCTATTCTTCTTATGCTCAGAAGCTATCTACAGATACAAATATTTTACATTTATATTCTGCCACAGGGTCTCGGAGCAAGTTACAACAAATTAAAATCAAATTCATATAGCACTTTCTAACTGAGAATTTAAACCATATCGTTTGCAGTATGACTATGAAGGTGGGCTACTCCCTTCCTTCTGAGGGTTTCTTGCCCACAGTACTAGACATAACAGTCATCTGAATTAAATTTACCCTTTCCTATCCATTTTAATTCACTACTTCCAAGATGTCCAATTGCAGTCTCACTCCTTTCCTATCATATCATGAAACTTCTCTGAAAGCCACCATTGGTAGCATTACCTGAAGACATTTATGTGACAATGCAGGCCTAGGGTTTGATCCTACATGCTTTAAAAAGTGCTCTTTGGGTGAATTTGAGTCTGAAATGATACTCCCTGCATTCTCCTTATGCCACTGTGATGTCATTTCTTCATCATTTGGGATTTCATAGCTCTGAAAGCATCTCTTCTTCTAAGCTGGATTGGGTAGGAAACTATATATTCAAAGAGGTGGGAGTGTCCTGCTGTGTGGCCAGTCAGTGGGTAACAGCCATAGTTATAGTAGATTTGCCTACCTTGAAGTAAAAATGTAGGCTATGGCAAAATAGGGCAGGTTCTTAAGCTGCTTGAAAGGCATTTTTTTGATACACATGGGGATGGGGTGATTTTTTTTAAAGAGGTGTCTTTAAAAAGCTCTGTCTGATTGCATCCCAAGAGGGAATCTTCTCGGACAGCTAGGTCAATTAATTGAATTAATGATTTTTAAAGAATGAAATAAAGACCTTTTTTGCACCTACCAGCTGGCGGAATTCTGTCCACTCACTAACTGGTCAGGAGCATTTGCACTGCTGTGCCATCACAGCTGTCCTGGCTTGGACTAACGCCTTCCTGGAATGATCCAGGTGTGAACTACTAATAAGGAACGAGCCCTGAATCTGCCCAGAAGTGGCTGAATTGCTCCTAGGGGGTGGCTGTGTGACTATGGCTGCCGGATCACCATAACAGTGCCCAGCCTCTCACTGGATGTTGCTTTGGATATTGTCTGGCAATGCAGGCAGCCTTGGGCTGGCCATTTGCACGATGCCAAACTGAATATCTGCTGGCCAGGTACGAGGCTAGTTTAGTGCTTGTAGTGTGAATGACTGCCACCATGCAGGATAGTTACTGACCAGGCCAGCAAATGTGAACAGGCCCTAAGTCTCTTTCTTTTCAAGCTAGCACTACAATTTCATCAAAGATCTCCCATCTTACTTGCTGATTACAGCAAACAAAATGTTTAATTCCCCAGTAGACAGCAACACTGAAGGGTGTGGAAAAATAGTGTTCAGTGGAAAAGAAAATATCTCCAACATCTGTTTCTCTGCATTTTGTGTTTCCTACAGAGTGAGCAAAAAACATGTTTTGGAACTCAGAAGATGACCCACGAGTAAAATGCTGATTTTTTTTTCTTTTTACAGATACTCATGTGTCTCCCCATTCTTGTACTTGCACATTCAAATATCATTTAATGGTTTATTCATGTACGGAGCCCTCCCGTCTGTATTAAGCGGTTCTATGGACATAATCTGACACTTCTTCCAGTCTTTCTCTTCATTTCATGTTCTGCTTAGAATTATGGCCTCTGCTCATTTCAGCAATCCTGGCAAAAAGGACTCTGAAGACTTGGAGAGTTAACTGTCCCTTTATGATTTTCCCTCTGTACACAGCTTACAGGAAAGTTTTCTATTGTTCAAGGTTACAATTGTTGCTCTATGCCTTTAGCTGGAAAACTGAGAAGGACACTGATCAGAATAGAATGAGGGAAGATATATTTTGCCAAAGATTTTCAGTTACAGTATCTAAAGAGAGATCAATATTTTCTATCTGCTTTGCTGCTAAACTTGTTTTTCTTCATCATCTACTGGGTACTTTTCTGTGCTCATACTTTAGCATCAAATGGTTCTGACTTAATAAATTGCAGGAAAACAGATCAGAAGGTGACACAGTTTTGGAATCACTATGACATTCAGAAGTATATTGATCTTTTTACAATTAAACACACAAGCAAAGGTAACTGCCTGAAAGAATTCATTACCTTGTAATGCTCACTCACTTTTCCTTAAAGGAACAGAAATCCACCTGTTTATACTTTATCACAGGTATTTCTGGGGAGGTGTATTTTTAACAGATGCAGATCCTACCAAAGAAGAGATAGAGGCCTGTTCACACTAGGGATGTGCACAAATATTCGTAACATTAGAAATTCGGCTGAATTCAGACATTCAAACTCAAATAGAATATTACAATATTAGTATGCCAACAGTCGAGCAAATACATTAAACTGGGGGAACATATCAGATATGTATCTATTCGTATCAGATATGTAACTGTTCATACGTATCTAGCAGATACATGCCTGTTCATATGCAGATATGTATCTATTCGTATCAGATACGTATCTGTTTGCAGCAGGCACATACCAAATGTTCATACGAATACATATGAATAGGTTTGTATTGAGTAGAATTTTAACACATTTGAATGCATTCTATTCAAACGAATACAGATTTTTGAACATTCTATTAATTTTGAATCAAAAGCGAAAAAAAAATTTGTGCACATCCCTAGTTAACCCCTTAATGAAGCGGAGATCTGGCACAGAGGGAAGGATATGTACTTCAAGTGCCGGTGCACTTCCCAGCTGGATCACCAACACTTGAAGTGCAGATGGCCCTGGATTGCCATGGCGATGGCTCTGGCAACATCTGGTCCATGCTGGGGCATTGCTATGATTTTCATGACTGTCCTATCCACTTGCAGTGTTTGCACCAGAAGAGAGTGGAAGTACTGCAACCAGGAGCTCACCAGCTGCTCCCAGTCAAGCTATGGACCAGTTTTTACTTGTTCACATCTAAGGAAGATCAGGGCAGCTGGTGGAAGCTCCTGGATGCTATGGGGTGGTGGTGGCACTTTGCACAGATTCACCTCCCTGGGAACATCTGTAACTACTCTATTGAGGTAAGCATAAAGAGGCCCAGAGATAAATGGAACTATAATACATTGCACAGACTGAAGCCATTCACTATGAGTTGCGGTGACCAAGGTAGTTCTTGGCTGCTCTGGAACAGAGCATTCATCATGGGGTGCACGTTCTTTGCGCCAGAGCACATCAGGCCAGCCTGATCATCATAGTGCTAATAAACTTAGACTAGGAATGTGCACAATCTCCCCCTATTTGCTTTGCATTCAAAACGAATGGGATGGAACTTCACATTTGTGTGAATGGATTCACTTTGAAAGTGCTGGGCTTTGAATTCACTTTGAATTTGCTTTGCATTCCTGCCGCCAGCAGCCACACCTCCAAATCTACTCCAAAGCTTCCAGTGAAGGTACAAAAGCTTTGACTCCACATGTGAATATGGCCAATATTTGATTCAAATGTGAATTTTTGAACCTTTGCAATTCATACAAATCATGAAGCCGACAAATGTTTTTCACCCATCTTTACCCGAGACTCATTTCAGATAAAAATGGGATGCTTGGAAGTATGGAAATGCTGCATTTTCTAGATGTGGGTAAGTCTGATAAAATTTTCTTACTACAGAAGTAGCTATCTTTTGTGGCAGGGGAACGGTTAGATCGATTTGGTGTGTTTTGTTGCCCTTCCAACAATGGACATTGTAGCAAATTTATCAGGCTTTTTAAAGAACAGCATAGCTGGATGAGCTGATGAGTTTATGGGTTTTTTTCTAATGCTCAAACAACTGGCTCTGACATTTGCTGTAGACAAGTTTTGTGCAGTGACCTAGAAAGTATGACACCAGATAACTAAAGAGTCTAATACTGTTTCTGGCTAAATAAAATTATTGTGACTTATAGTTTCATTGTATTGCATCCGTTGGTCACTGAGCAAAATAAAGAACAGTCTTACTTTCTGGATGGTGGATAAATATGATGGAGGCAGAATGACAAGAGATCCTCCTTTCTATAGAGGTGAATATCTGTAGCTTAGAGTTGGAGTGCTGCATCATAGGAGTTCTCTGAACTGAATTTTCTTTCTTTAGATGTTTCATTACCAGGCTAAGTAACATAATTAGTGTCAAGGTTCTTCATGGATGTGAGGATGCATAGCAACTAGTCTTCATTATTTGTAATTGGTAAATGAGTTCTTTAGACCTTTCTGTACAGACCCTTAATATGGATTAAGGATCTGTTTTCTTCATTTCTAGATCTCATAGTTCTACATGGTAATGTGGATCTATGAGATCACGCTCCCTGCTGCTCCATTCTGAACCTTTGTTCCTAGCCCTTGGAGGCTTGGGGCTACTGCTCTGAAGAGGGCTGATTCAAATCAATGCTGTCATTGCAGATCAAATCTCAAATCATCTCTAACCCATGTTTTCCAGCCTAGAATGTTCATGAACAGAGGAAGGGGTAGACCAGAGTGTGAACAATCCTACTTGCAGACCATCTCTACACCTAAGATTTAATCCACATTGAATCCAGTTTAAGATTGTGAGAATACATGCAGGTTTTGTTCTGCATTATCCAAGGGCCTTTATGCATGTACCTGCTGGAGTGATCCAAACCACTCCCTGGTCAGCTCTGACCACACACAAATGCAGCTAGGCCTTATTCCAGATTGTATCCTGGAATAGGAACCTGCCATATGCATGCTGTTGCAGACTATGGCAGGCTAAATTTGCAGTTTGTTGGGGAGATAGTACCCAAAGCTAAGACCCTTTCTGCACTTATCTTAGAACTGGATTAAGGACCCTTTTAATTTGGATCTGGGCCTTATTTACACATTAATGTGGATCAAGGAACCCCCATCCCTGCTGGTCCAGCTCCATCTGCACAGGCCAGAATCCACAAGAGGACCAAGGACCTTGTTCCAGAGCATAGGAAGCATGTAGACAACACACTGTAATGTTCTGGAACTAACGGCCAAACATGCCACCAAAACCAACCACCTCTAGACTCTAAGGCTAGGAACTTTCACTCCAAGATTTGTGAGGTAGAATGGCAAAACTCATGCGAGCTTCCCAGTTGGAGGGAGGGGTGGCTGGATCAGCACTGTAAGTGCAGATGGTACTGATCTGGTCCACACCTCCATGCAATCTGGATCAGTGAGCTTGGTTATTCCAGAGCCACTGATTCGAAAGAAAGGGCCACGGTTTTCTGTTTGTGTTCAGTATAGAGGTGCCATATGGAGTTATGTTGTTGTCTTTTTCCATAATCTGTCCCTTTTGCCCTCAAATTTTATGAGGAAAATGACATGTTAAGACTTCATAAGAGAAATTCTCTGTAAAGCAGAGTTGAACAGAATCAAGAATGTAACTCTGAATTGGAGAATGATAATCAAAGGTAGTCCTTAAGATCCTGTTTTCTCCTGTGATAACTATTGTCAGATTGGTAATGGATAGCATAAGAACATAAGAGGAGCCCCTCTGGGTCAGGCCACAGCCCATCTAGTCCAGCATCCTGTCGCACACTGTGGCCCACCAATCGCTCATTAGCATCTCTAGAAGAGACAAGGGCAAACATTTTCCTGCTCTCAAATCCCAGCAAATGGCCTTAGAAGCATTCTGCCTGTTCCCCAAGCCTGAAAGATGTACCTAGGCATGTGCTCCCTCTCTTTAAGGAACACAATATTCTGTAATATTTTAGTTACATATAGGTCTGATTCCTGTTTCTTAACAAGGCACAAATCTTTCTGTCCCATAATCATTACCAAAATTCAGCTCTGGTTAATGCATTCCTTTGCAAACACACACCCTTTGACGTTTGGGGATGAAGTGGCCGTGAAAATATATCTAGGGGGAAATGGCTTTTATTAAGCTAACTTAATGATGCCCCAAAACTAGCCTTTTTCTATGTTTTCCCAAGTTACCAAGTGTTGTGCTCTACTAGGTTGCAATCTTCTTCATTTTAAGCTAGTGTTGCAGAAGGCCTTTGATCCCAAAACAGCTCAGTTTAGAAGTGTAGCAAGTTCTAGCATGTACCATTAATAGTCCACAAATCAGTTTGTGGTGAGTAAATGAGGCTACAGCATTATTTAAAGTCTCACTTGGAACCTGGGCTGCTGCAGCAGTGGGATTCAGTCTTGGCACATGAAAATGAGATGTTCAGTTGCACCATTAAAAATTTTCCCCTATGAGCCTTATCTGTAGACTGGTGAAGGAAACCTTGATGACATTATAGGCAGCATCTCCATTACATAACTGCAGAAGTTCTTCTCACACCCCAGGGGTGGCACATATTCAGTACTTCTTGTGCAAAAGCATCTGGGGAGATGCTCTCATGCCCCCATGGCTTGGAGAGGACATCTTAGGGCCAAGAAATACCCCCAAAGTCAGTGCTGTGTGTCCTGATCCCTTCAGTTGCTTCACTCCATTTGGTCAATGTAGCCAAGATGACTGAAAGGGCTGCCTGCCCAAAGAGGCCTACCTGAAAGAATCCTGCTGGTATCCATGTCTAAGCACTGCCATGCATCATAACTTGCCTGACTACTGGAAAAGGAGATGTCCTTGCCACTTGAAGAAGAAGAAGAAGAAGAAGAAGAAGAAGAAGAAGAAGAAGAAGAAGAAGAAGAAGAAGAAGAAGAAGAAGAAGAAGAAGAGATGGCTTTTCTCACCCATTTGACAAAGTGGCTGACAAACCTTATGTTCTTCTCCCCACAACAGTCATGCTGTGAGGTAGGTGGAGTTGTGAGTAGCCCAAGGTCACCCAGATGGCTTCATGGAGAAGTGCGGAATCAAAGCAGGAAACTTTCAGATAAAAATCCAACAGTCTAACCACAAGACCAAACTGGTTCACGGAAAAATGGAGCTGGAGCCACAGTTAGTCAGTGGACCAAGAGTGAGTTGAGGGGAACATTTGCATAGAGCATCAGGTGTAAACCTGCCTCACTATTATATTAATGTTATGGCAGTCATTAGGGCACTACATGGAATGCCTGAGAATGCATAAAATTGCTTTCCCTTTCTATGTAGAAATATAGCAAGCAGTTATTTGTCATGGCAGTAAAAAATATGCAGAACAAAAACACTCTGAAAACTTTGGTAGTTAAATTGTTCACTGTAACAGAGGCACATCTAAACTGATGACATAAAGGCCGGGATAAAGATTGCTGTATATTGTGCTTTTTATTGCCTTCATTTAACAGTCCTCTTCAAATGCTTTTATTTGCTCATATAAGTATACTGCTTAGTTTGGAGCATTATATATTATTTAAAAAGCAAAGAAAATGAAACACTTGTTCTTTCAGTATGTGTATAATTATTTTTAAAATGATTGATAATGTAACTTTCGTTTTCAGGGACTGTGGAGGGAAGAATTTCAGTAAAGAGTTTCTGTGAATGTGGAAAGCTGCTTTCAAGATTGTATTTGCTGTGTTAGAAATTGAAAGAACACCATACAAAAAAGCCTTTGCTCCAAATAATAATGTATAAACTCTTCAGTTTGGTGAACAATTGCATTCTGCAAACCCACACCATAAACATGACAGTAAAAATGTGATGCAGCTACAAAAAAGGCAAACACCATCCTAGGCCGCATCAAGAGGAATATTGAGTCTACAGTGCCTGACAAAAGTTCTGTCGCTTATCCATGTTGTTGAAACCAAAGCCTATAACCTGACTTAAAATTCATCCATTGGTTTTAAAAATGACTCATATGAAAGCTGAAACCCTCCCAAATGAGGTTTTTAAAAAGAAAATAAATTTGCTTCACTGCTGAAATATTGATCATTTAATGAACACACAAAGTTCAGATTTTGGCGAGACAAAAGTTTTGTCGCCCACAAAAAGTAATGTGAAAATCAAACAGATAATTCACTTCAAATACAAAGATATGTTTCATAACATTGGTGAATGAAGTTGTGGTGCTATTAGAGCCATATTTAATATTTTGTGTGACTTCCATGAGCCTGAAGGACTGCATCCATGCGTTTCGGCAATGATTCATACAATTTATTGATGAAGTCATCAGGAATAGTAAAGAATGCAGTTTTACATGCCTCCCAGAGTTCATCAAGATTCTTTGGTTTTGTGTTCCAAGCTTCCTCTTTCATCCTACCCCAAACTTGCTCAATGATGTTCATATCTGGTGACTGGGCTGGCCAGTCCTGGAGCACCTTGGTCTTCTTTGCCTTGAGAAACTTTGATGTAGAGATGGATGTATGAGATGGAGCGCCATCCTGATGCAAAATTTGACCCCTTTTATGATTGGGAATGTAAGAGGTAGCTAATACGTCTTGATATTTTAGGCTATTGATATTGCCTTCCACCTTGCAAATGTTTCGCACACCCCTATACTGAATGTAACCCCAGACCATGATCTTTCCACCACCAAACTTAGCTGTTTTCTGGGTATATCTTGGATCCATACGGGCTCCAGTAGGTCTCCTGCAGTATTTGCGGCAGCTGTGGTGTAATTCAACTGAAAATTCATCTGAGAAATCCACCTTCTGCCACTTTTCCAGCGTCCATCCGTTTAGTAGGCTGTGGGCCTTGGCAAATGCCACACCGTTTTTTAATAGCATTTTGTTTAGTGTTGGCTCCTGGGCACTGATTCGACCACAGAGGCCATTTCGAGACAGAATCCTACAAACTGTTCTAGTTGACACAGGGACTTGAGGTGACCAGGCCTGTTGGAGCTCTGCTGCAGTGGAAGAAGGGCTGGCTTTTGGTTTTCGAACCAACAAACGTTCCTCCTGAGCAGTCGTCTTGCGGGGTCTGCCGGACCTGGGCTTGTCAAAAACATCTCCAGTCTCTTCAAATCTTTTTGTAATTCTTTGTACTTGACGCTGAGACACATTAAAGGTGCCAGCCACCTCTGCAGTGGATCTGGTCTTCAGCCTCCTGATAATCAAGGCTTTGGTCGCAGGGTGGATTTTTGGCATGTTGTCAGAGGTCAAGTTGCAGGTCAAGTGAAGGTCTGCGATGCTGGAGATCTTTTTATACACACCCACTAATTATCCGATCAATTAGTGGGCACAGGTGAGGCTGTAAACTAGGATTAGGTGCATTATATGACAAAGCGACAAAACTTTTGTCTAGCCAAAATCTGAACTTTCTGTGTTCATTAAATGATCAATATTTCAGCAGTGAAGCAAATTTATTTTCTTTTTAAAAACCTCATTTGGGAGGGTTTCAGCTTTCATATGAGTCATTTCTAAAACCAATGGATGAATTTTAAGTCAGGTTATAGGCTTTGGTTTCAACAACATGGATAAGCGACAGAACTTTTGTCAGGCACTGTAGATCACAAGAAGCAATCATTCCTCTTTACTCTAACTTGGTCAGACCTAGGGATGTGCACGGATATTCAAAACATTCAAACTTCAATTGAATTAGGACATTCAAATTCAAATTGAATGAATCTGAATGAATTTCAAATCTTTTAAATCATTCATACAAATTATGCGGACATTCATATGTATACAGATATGTACATATTACATAAGTATCCGTACACATCTTATTCGTATCCGTATGCATTTGTACGGGTACGTATGGAATGAAAACGGGATGCATACAGGACAAAAACAGGATGTGTACAGATGCATACGGACACATACGAATGTTGTCAAAATTTTTATCTTCAAATTCAAATCAAATATTTGTATGAATAGATACAAATGTATTTGATTTGAATTGAATGTGAATACATGTGAATTTTAAACGTTCAAATTGATTTGAATCTTCAGATATTCAATTCAAATTGAATCAAATGCTGAAAACTGCATTTGTGCACACTCCTAGTCAGACGTTATCTAGAGTATTGTGTCCGGTTCTGAGCACCCCAGTTCAAAAAAGTCCAAAGGAGAGCTACCAAAATGGATAGTGATCTGGAAACCATGTCCTACAAGGAAAGGCTGAAGGATCTAGGAATGTTTAGCCTACAAAAGAAAAGGCTGAGAGGAGACATGATAGTGGTCTTCAAGTATCTGAAGGGCTGTCACAGTGCAGAGGGATTGTCCCTATTCTCACTTGAACAAGATGGGAAGACTAGAAATAATGGTATGAAGCTTCAAGGGAGTCAATACAAATTAGATATTAGGAAAAACTTCCTTACAGTAAGGGTGATTAGTCAGTGGAATTGGTTGCCATGGGAGGTAGTGGGTTCTCCTTCACTGGAGGTCTTCAAGCAGAGGCTGGACCTACATCTGTCTGAGATGGTTTAGGTAATCCTGCACTGAGCAGGGGGTTGGATTCGATGGCCATAGAGGTCCCTTCCAACTCTACAATTCTATGATTCTATGGATTAGAGAAAGTGGGTTGAACTAGGAGACCCTGTGTAAGGGACACTGCACATTCCTGTTGTTTTCTTGCTAAATTCAAGACTTGCTTGCTTGCATTCCTTATGGACCCAGTGGGGGCATCCAGACACATTCTGTATGGCAGAAGGAATGTGTATTCCCAATTGTCCTGTCAGACATGAAGATCAACCTTTTGTTGTCATGCCACAGTATACCTTAGTGTGGGTGAAAGAACTCTTGGGGTTTGGATTTGCCTTGTTCACTCACTCCTAAGCTAAGGTAATGGAGGGTGGACATGGGGTGAAGGGCACCCCAGTTCCACCCTCCATTACCTTAGCTTAGTTGAAAATAGCCAGGAATTGTCAAGTATTTAACTGGTTAAATGGAGTCAGAAACAAAAATTACAATGTGCTAGAGCTTCAAGGTGAAGCTGTCTGTACTGACCCTTTTCCTAGGCATTTAACCATAACATGCTGATTCCCTGTGTATTGTTTTGATACAAGTATGCAGCTGTACAATGATGCAATTCTAAACCTGGGATCTGTGTTCTGTTGGCTACCTGCATAGACCAATACAGCATATACTCTGTAGTCTGCGCATATATTTTTCTTTGTTCTATCTTATGTCCACTGTGTATCTACTCAGTAAAGAAAATGCCTTCCTGTTTTGGGAAAAAAGAACTTTGTCTGGATTTTTTTCTGGCTGCAACCTGACAGAGGGGATTGGCTAATGTGATCTTCCAGTCTGAATTCGGCTATCTAAACCTTGACAGGATGTGAGGAGGTCACAAGCAGTCTTGACCTTTAACCACCTTAAACTTTTGAACAAAAGTCCTTTTGTGCAATCCTCAAAGAAGAAACTACAAAGTTGACTTTTAGTGGGGATGATCAGTTTCCCTTGGACAGTGAGTATACCGTGATTTTTCATTTAACTGCAAAATTAGATAGCTTAGTCTGGAGTAGGGGTGTGCAAGATAGTGATTTTCAACCTTCAATTTGTAATGAATTGAATATTCAAAAATCCAAATTTGTCCCAATTAGGAAAAACATTTGTCTGAACATTCAGTTTGATACAAATACATTTGTATGTATTCGTTCAAATATTTGATACGTATCTAATGATACGCATCCTGTACGCATCTGTATGCATCCTGTTTTCATCCTGTACATATCCATACGGATGTGTACAGATACGCATGAATGCATACGGGTACGTATGGGATGAGTATGTACCCATGCAGACATTAATGTCCTAATTGTTAATATGAATAACTTGAGATACTCATATTGGTTCGAATTCGGAAATTGGAATGTCTGGATATTCAGTTCATATATGAATGTCTGAATTCATCTGAATTTGTCTGAATAACAAATATGTCAAATATTCGTGCACATCCCTAGTCTGGAGGCAACCTGTGTTTCCTTTAGCCTCAGCATAGATAGCTAGGCTATGGGAACTGTTATCTTGGTAATGGTTCTGCTACAAGGATCTTAAGCAGTCTACAGATAAGGCTCATAGGGGAAAATTTTTAATGGTGCAACTGAACATCTCATTTTTAATTTTTTTTTTGAAAAAAATTGGTTAGTTATTTGTAGTGATCTTTGCTAGCTCAAGCTTCCTTCTTTGGCATGGGGTAGGCATGAGTTTTATCCAGACTCATGTTCCTTCTGTAGATAATCCAGAATAAAGCAGGGATAATCTGGAATAAAATGTGTCTCCAAATAATGCAGAATAGGTCTAGTTGAAGCTATGCTTGCTGCAGAGGTGAGTTGGTGTTAGCAGCTACTCATTTCACCACCCTGCTTCCAAGCATTGGATCTCTGATGTTGTCTGTGTCCTCTAGTCAGCATATCTGTATGAACATAAATTTGCTAGCTGCTGTAATGCCCCCCACCGTGTCTCCTGACTCCAGCTCCTCGGAAGGGGAGGAGGAGGAGGAGGAGGCAGGCACACCCACACCCACGCCTGCACCCCCGACATTGACAGGGGCAGACGATGCCGGCCCAAGCACCAAGGACCCTGCCCGTGAGGAGCGTGTGAACTCCTCTCCAGGTGAGAGCGATGAGGGAGCGGCTCGCCCCCTCCCACAGGTGTTGCGCAGGGAGAAGCAAGTCACGCGCCGCTCATCTAGGCTTAGACACCTGCAGAGGAGAGGGCGTGACACAGCTTCCCCTTCTTAAGGAATCGGGCGGCGCCCAGACTCTGTTGCAGACAACGCCGTGCAACCTCGCCGTGTTTCCCTGAGCTGTGTTTGACCCTGGACTGACCGGACTTCCCCGACCTCTGGACCGCCTCACCGACCTGCCGAAATCTGTACACCCCCCGAACTTGGACCGGACATTGACCCTGAGTAAGCCATTCCCGTAGGGCAGAGCTGCGTGCGTGTGTCTGCCTCTGCACCTTGGCCCCCCAGGACACGACATTTGCCCTAGTGAAAAGATAGGCAAATCTTAAACTCTAGAAAGAAAGACAGGGATTGAAAATTGTACAAGCAGTAAAAAAGGAGTGACCCTGTTAAGTCAACCTAATGCCCGTCTTATTTTGAAGGGCAACAGATGCCAATGGCAAACCTACATGTAAGACAAGGAAGCAACAGTTGTCTCCCTAAGATGTACTATAAGCACCAGTGAGTTTTGATATCACTGAGAAGACCATATTCAGCTTGATTTAGAGCAGGAAATCTGGCCATATGGTCTAGGTGTAGGATCTTATCTAGTATTCTGCTTATTGTCAGCTCTTTCAATAGGCAAGATTATGTTCTATTGAAATGTTTATGCTCTTTTAAAATAAGATTGTTTTATTCACTTCTCTGGGAGGAGCAATTTTATCATTTTAAGACATTTATTGAATGAGTAAATAAATCTGGAACCAATATTTCCCTTTTCACAGTGGGTAAGACATATGAAACTGATTTAGTAATTCTTCCTTTATTTCCCTGAAGCTGTAGTCTATATGGTCATATTCACACTGGATCAGTGCATCGACCCAGGCAACCATCTAGATCATTACGTCTATACTACAGAGTGGTCTACAATGAGCCCATGCCTCCTGCTAGACTGTTTTATCTGTACAGGTTTGGAGCAGGCTGTGGCACAAAAATGATATTGTAGATCACTAAGCTTGGAATGTTTGTCAACTGTCTACACAGTGATCTAACAAGTATACCAGTCCACAGCCCATGCATGGACATCTCACAGGCTGGGAACAAATCCATTGTGCCTGGTGCTGTTTTGCCAGGCACCTGGAAGTGGTGGCAAAAGCATCCTGAGCAGAGTCTGACCTAGGCCCTTTCTGCACTGGGCCTTATTCTGGATTATATCCTTAGCATAAAGATTGCAGGTCTTTTACCCAGGATGCAATCCAGAATAAGGCCCAGTGCATAAAGAGCCAGTGGATGGTAGGTCTCTATTCTATGATATAATTCAGAATAAGGGCAAGTGCAGGAAGGGCCTTCCTCTCTCAGCATTAGGATCTTGCTGCTACTTGTAGCAACGTACTGGAAATGGAGCCAGTAGCCAGCCATTTGGCGGCTATTCCTGTAATTCTTGGCAGGGCCTTCAGCCTTTGAGTCATAACCTTCCTCCATTGATCCACAGGGAATCAAATGTCAGACAGATCCCCACAAGATTATTTCAAGGAAGATTTCAGGTGGCAAAGTTTTGTTGAGAGGTTACAGTAGCTCAGGGGCTGGTTGGGTGTTGCAAACATCTGGATGCCTAGATGCTTAGATAATAAGGTCCCTTGTTGCCCGGGGAGACTGCATTAACTGCTCATGTGGACGGTGCTGGAGGCTGTTTTTGGTATGTTTAGAGTTAACCACATATAAATAATTACTCTGTGATCAGGTTGGATGACTATCTTCAATCAATACTTAATTTTCTCCTTGATCATTGAGATGTTTAGACAATTACACATAAAATCTGTTCACATTTTCTCATTTTTCTTGCTAGGTACAAAGCAGTTGGAACTTCTAGAAAAGAATATTTTAACAATGTTTCTGAACATTTTCCCCCTCAGAAGTCTTAAAATAATCTGCATGATAATGCATACATACATAAATAAACATTGTATGCTTGTGAAATTTCCTTGCTCTGTATGATAGATCCATATTCAATGTTCTTTTGGTACATATAGTGTATATAAAAACTCTGAAGCTAAACATCTGGTTTGGACAAGGGTAGTTTTAGAAGGCCAAAAGACTTTGTTTAATTACTCATTTCTCCTGTAGTAAATGGTACTGAGGTGAAGTATATTTTCAGCTGTGAATCAACAATGACACATTTGTTGCCTCCCTGTAAGCTCTCACAGACTTCTAATTACATACCAATTCATCATATTTATCACCACCATCAGTCTCTGTCTTCCTACTGCATAAACAAT
Source organism: Aspidoscelis tigris stejnegeri (assembly GCA_023333525.1). NCBI lineage: Eukaryota > Metazoa > Chordata > Lepidosauria > Squamata > Teiidae > Aspidoscelis > Aspidoscelis tigris. Next base: position 78,074,884 of record JALMGA010000002.1, on the reverse strand, counting down.
ACAAATATGAATTTTCAGACAATGGAAGCAATCCAGAATCACGGTTACTTTGCATCTAAAATTAAGAACCAATTGGGCACCATCCAGACACTTTCTTAGAGAAGAAATGAAATATGTACTTAATTGATGTCAGGGCCTTTCTGCACTGGCTGGTACACTGTTCCAATGAGAGGCCTAGACCCCTTCTGGGCCTCTTATTCTGCAATCTGAAGTGGAACATAGAGTTCCTGCCCCTACTAGAAGAAGAAGAAGAGCTGGCTTTTCTACCCCACTTTTCTCACCCATTTAAGGGGATTCAAAATGGCTGACAAAACTTTCTATTCTTCTCCCCACAACAGAACACCCTGTGAGGTAGGTGGGGCTGTGAGAGCTCAGAAGAGAGCTGTGACTAGCCCAAGGTCACCCAGCTGGCTTCATGCAGGAGTGTGGAATAACCCGGTATTTCCAGATAAGAGTTCAACTCCTTAACTAGACCAAATTAGCTTACCCATCAGACAGAGTTAGCTGCCTAGACTGGGATATCAGTAGACCTGTTTACAGGCAGTCCTGGGGCCCCTGAAATGGAACAGGGAGTTGCATGGAAGGGTGCACACATACCTATTTTGGTTTACCAGGGGAACCCATTTTTGATGGTGCACCAAAATTGGCTGCCAAAATCGATTCACCTGGGGCTCCAAGGCCAGGAAATTTCATTCCTGGGCATCAGAGCCCTCACAGCAGCCTCTGAAACTTGTGCAAGTATGGATGGAACACGTCATCCAAGTGAGCACGGCCATGCTCTGGGACAATTGAACTACTCCACAGGGACCATTCCAGTCAAACTCCTGCAAGTGTGGAAATGGCCTCAATAAGATCGAGGACAGCAATATGCAGGCTAAAGTATACTTTGAATATAACCCTCCATCCAAATGGAGGAGCCTAAGTGGTGCAAGGATTGAATGACCTCATACTCATTGGACTGCCGTCCAATCATAAAGGGGCAGAAATTGCTGTCCTCCCAGCCAGCCGTCACTGTACAGATGGATCGTGGCAGGTGTAGTGGCTTACCTTTCCCACTCTCTACCTGTGGCCTTTTAGTGAAGTGCAGAAAATGGCTAACTTCTGAATGGCCCTCTTGGGGAATTTTTGGTCTCTGGCTTTGATATTTGTGGAGCCAGGAGGGTGGAAGGAGAATGTGGAAAAAGCCTGCTTCCCATTTCTGGAAGTTGGAGCTTGTTCTGAAACTAAAAGTGCTAAGATATGCTCTCCTGTGGATGTTTCCTGTACCAATTGAGATCCACTGGCAATAACTCTGTGATAAAGAAGTTGAGGGCATCTTTTCCTATCACAACACACAAATTTTCAGTCTTTTAGTCATAATACATATCATGAGGATGAAGACACAGTTGGGGCAGACCACAGTTTTACTGAATTTCCAGCTTTCCTCTCCCCTTCCTTAGTATCCTTCAAGCCCTTTGTTCTTGCTTCAGTACCTTCAGGGAAAAGCAAATAGAGATTTTCTGAAATTACTTACCGAGGCTCTTTCTATTCTAGATTATATCCTGGAATAAGGGCTTGCCATCCATATGTTAATACTGATCACAGCAAGTCCCAGGTAACTGTAATATCTAGGACATTCTGCTCAATATGATAAATTGGATCAATCCGCCTCACAGAAGTTTGAGCCACCCATTTTATGTATTTTTTTTCAGCAGTATGATCCCAAATACCAATAGTTAATTTTTGCAATCTCATCATACCTTTGCAATAAGTTTACACAATTTCATTACAGCTTCTGATTAGGTGATCCATAGTTTCAACCTAAAGTCTAAAAAGTTAATATTTGTTTTGTTACTCCATTTTGGCTTTTACTGAATTTACAAAGTTTGTTCTTGGGCCTCCTAAGATTGTATCTTCTGTGTCCTCCTTCTCTTACCCAGTTTTCAACAACTACCATGACAACCTTGTGAACTGTTTTCCAGCTATTGCTTCCTTTGCATATTCATTCTTTGTATTGTTTTAGGAAATGTTCATTACGTCCTTACTTTCTCTAAAATAATTATGGAAGTCTGACACCCTAGCTGTTAAACTAGTTGCAAGCCCACTAGGGCTACATCTCCACGTAGTGGGGCTCCCTTTTGCAGGATCATTTCTCCACCCTGCATGGAGGAGTGTGTCTTCTGTATGCGGCATCTCCTCTGTTCATGGCACCTTCACCCAGAAGTGGTGCCTAGGTCCACTCTTATAATATCACTTACTTTGCCATGTGGCATCATCTCCAATGGGATCTGCCTACCACTGTTCCAGATCCACAGATGAACCAATGCACCATTGGGAATTGTGGTTCTACTGCTAGCAGTCTGGATCAGTAGGCAAATCTTGAGATGTTCTTTGGTTTGCTTTATGAAAGAAGCTGGTAAAAATAAAGATGAAACATTTTGCTTAAGAAGAATCATTTGGAAGAACTTTCAGTCCAATTTTCTAAAAGATGGTCCTTGCACATGACCTTCTTCATGCAAACATTCTCCCAAACAAGATCCTTTTTAGAAAACTGCAAGGGGAGAGAAACTGATGTAGTGGCTTCATCATCGGTCACATATCATCTTCTGAAATATCTCTCTTACTGCTATCTCTGGGTATATCTACATTTTGTTGTAAAGCCAGTGTATGGGTGGATTGATCCCCAAAGTGTCCATAACTATTGCCATGAAAGCTCTCTAAAGAACTCACATTCCACATTCATCCTGCGCATTCAAGCTGCTTCAGTTGACCCAGAAGTCATTGTCAGCACATAAATACTGCTGCCAGCTTCCCTGGCTGTTATGACAGAGCATCAGGTGAGTGGTGAACTGTAAACAAGGCAACAATGATATAGAGGGGGGAATCACACTTCTCAGCTGCGGAACTGACTTGGTGCTTAGTGCTTAATGATAAAGAACCTTAGGACACGAGAGGAGAAAGGGCTTTGAAGTTCCTTGTCAGCATTCACAATTGGATGGCACACTGATCAAGCACTTTGGATTTGCTATGTCAGCCTTGTTTCCATGCTATAGACATGGTTTCTGAATTACAATGAATGAAAGTGGTACCTAAAACTGTATCAGCTCTCCTTCTTATTTTGGGCGTATGTCAATTGTCTTCCTGATTCAGTATAGGGGCTCTTGGATGCCTTCCTGTAGAACCAATTGGCGGCCAATCGGGATTTGAGTAGAACAAGATCCACAAGCTGCTTGCAGGGGTGCGGCTGACAACGTGCTCTCTGGATCCCTGCCCCTCATGGCTGATAAAGACTAGCCGATGAGGTATCACCGGGTGGATCCAGGAGGTAGTGAATGCCTCTAAGAGGGGTGGGGTGGTCCCATGAGCCCTGAAACAGGCTGTGGTGTGCCCCCTCCTGAAGAAGACATCCTTGGATCCTGAACATTTAATAACTATTGCCCAGTGGCTAACATAACTTTTTAAGGCAAGGTTCTAGAGAGGGCTGTTGCTGTTCAACTGCAGGCATGCTTGAAAGAAGCTGATATCTGGACCCATTTCAATCTGGCTTCAGGACCAGTTATGGCACGGAAACCACCTTGGTCACCCTGGTTGATGACCTTCTCTGGGAGAGAAACAGGGGGAATGCTACCCTATTGGTTCTCCTGGACCTCTCAGCAGCTTTTGATACCATTGACCATGGTATCCTTCTGGAGAGACTACAGAGTTTAGGAGAGGAGGGCAATGCTTGGCATTAGTTCCACTCCTATCTCCAGAGTAGATTCCAGATAGTGACTGTGGGAGGCACTGATTCGACACCCTGGGAACTCACTTGTGGGGTTCCTCAGGGGTCAATCTTATCTCCGATGCTATTTAACATCTATATGAAGCCGTGGGGATTGGTCATCAGGAGATTTGGAGTGAGGTGTCATCAATATGCAGATGATACCCAGCTCTATCTCTCTGTGCCATCTGAATCAGGAGAGGCAGTTGAAGTGCTTGACAGGTGTCTGGAGGCAGTAATGGGCTGGATGAGGGTCAATAAATTGAAACTGAATCCAGACAAGACAGAGGTACTGCGTGTCACAGGGTCTTGGATCCATGTAGTTGGGAGATACCCTGTCCTTGATGGGGTTACAATGCCCTGGAATGGACAGGTGTGTAATTTGGGGGTACTCCTGGACTCCATGCTGACACTTGAAGCTCAGGTGGAGGCCATGGCCAGGAGTGCCTACTCCCATCTACGGCTGGTGCGCCAACTGAAGCCTTTTCTGGATAGAGACGACCTGGCCACAGTTACCCATGCTCTGGTAACCTCTAGATTGGACTATTGTAATGCACTCTACATGGGGCTGCCCTTGAAGACGGTCCGGAAGTTGCAGTTAGTGCAAAATGCAACTTCCAGAGTGCTGACTGGAACAGCTAGCCGGATGCACATCACACCGGTTTTAAGAGAATTGCATTGGCTGCCAATTCGCTACCGAGCCCAATTCAAGGTTTTAATTCTGACTTATAAGGCCCTAAATGACTTGGGCCCCAAATATCTAAAGGAATGCCTTCTCCCATACCGACCTGCCTGTGCCTTAAGATCTAGCAGTGAGGCCCTCCTGGTTGTCCCATCACCTTCAGTACTGAGGCTGGTGGGTACCCGGGAGAGGGCCTTTTCGGCGAAGGCCCCCAGACTATGGAATAGTCTCCCCCTCAAGGTGTGTCATGCCTCTTCCTTATATATATTTAGGAAGGTAGTAAAGATGCACCTCTTTACCCTGGCCTTTGCCTGAGGTGATTCTATTCTCTTCCTCTTCCCCCTCCCCCCAGTTACAGTCACTATCAATGCAATATGGAGCGTACTGTTTTAAATCTGTTGAATTTTTAAAGTGTTTTAAATCTGTATCTTGTTTTAATTTGTATCCTGTTTTTAATCTGTTTGTTAATCTGTTGATACCATCCCAGAGACCTTCAGGTATGGGGTGGGATAGAAATGTAAACAAACAAACTTTCTTTTCAAGCTAAAAGACAGGGTCTGTTCACACTTAGCTTCCATGGAGTAGTGTCCCATGGAAGTTAAGTATAGGGATGGTAAGCATAGGGAAGTTAAGTATAGGGATTTGCACTGTGGATGCCATCCCTGTCCCAAAGCTACCTGGCTGTCAAAGTGCAGTCAAAGTGCAGATGCTCTTGTCTGGAAGCATTGGACCATTGCTATAGTGATCAGGCAATGTGGTGCACAACTGTGCAGCTGCAGCCATCCTGCCCGACCCTCAGGCAGCCTCCTCAAAGAAGTAGGGGGCTGTACTAGGAACACAGGCTTTTACTGCCACTCAGCTATTGAAGATGGGGATGGCCATACATACTGGGAGCTGTTCCGGAATGGAAGCAGCTCCACAGTGTGCAGAAGCTCCACGTTAGAGTGTCCCCAGGCTGTCCCCAGGTTTTCTCTATTTGAGTACTGGGCTGTGGCAGGGGCTTGTCTGTACCAGCCCCAGTGCACAGACAGTGCTGTTCCAAACCATGCCTTGCTATGGTTCAAACCAGCAGTCTTTGCTGGTTCACACTGGTTTAGATCATGATCTTCTATTTCAGGGAGGCCCTTTATTTCAGACTACAGAAGATCGTGGAATTCCAGTATCTGGGTGGGGCCTGCTGTAATCTGTATGGCAACCTATTCCAGAATATAATCAGAAATAAAACCTAATGCAGAAAGAAATGGGCCCACAGCTTGTTAGGACTGGGGAAGGTTTGGTGAGTTCTGGGATAGCAGCAGCAGCTGTGCCTACACAGTCACACACCATGTCCTGATCACTATAGCACCATCTGGGTTCATGCAACATGTTGCCACAGGCGTTGCCATGGTAATTCAGCCTGACTTAACTTGGCCATCTGCACTTTAAGTGCTGTTGGCTCAAGTCAGAACTTCTACCAGCTCCTGAAGTGGAGATGGGTCCTGCTGAGCTTAATCACCTGAATGGTATGAATGTACCCTCACAGTGCAATTTCCTTATGTGTTGTCCTTGGGAATGTTTCTTTTGTTCCTTAGTTCTGCTACTTATATTAACTTTTCAACTTGATGTACTTTTCCTGTTTTTTAAATTTCTTAAGAGCAAATAGCATAGATAAGGAACAGGTAGTTTACATTCTTCCAGTAATCTCTGACATCAGCAACAGATTTGAATTTGTTGCTTTCTGCAATTTGATTTTCAGTCTGATTGGTTTCCTAAAACCACAATTTGATTACAAAATAACCCCTCCAAATCTATCACTATGCAAAATGTTTCAATGCATCTCTGCAGAACAGATGAACTGATCGTGTTGTGATTTGATTCAACAAAAAGGAAAATTGATACTGAATCTTTCTTATTTACAGTATTGTGAGATGCTTTTCAGCTGAGGAAGGAACATCTGTTTGAGAAGCGAGGCAAGATAAATGCACAGATATTTTGAATTTCTCTTTCATTTCTCTGATAGGAAGGAAAGTGGCCATTCAAAATGGAGGTAAAAAGGAAATGAAAGAGAATATAATGTTGATTTTTAAAATTTGCTTCTATTTTGGCTTCTACAGAATGCCTTTTTTCCCCCAAAGAGCTCAAGGAAGTGACTATTATTCTGCTCTTCTTTGCTTTCTTTCACAGTAATTTTGTGAGATGGGTTAGGCCAAAAGGCAGTGAATGGCCCAAGACTATCCATTGACTTCCATGGCTGAATAAGGCATTTGAATTTTGGACTTTCAGGACCTTCTTTAGCATTCCAGCCACTAGACCACAGCAATATTCCTTCTAGAAGGTCTGAAGTGAGGATTCCAACCCCATCTGAATTTTATTACCATTTGGCTCATGAGCTGCATTGAAATCAAGAGAGTTCTTCGCATAAACTTTCCTGCAGTCCATATTTCACTCACTCACTCACTCACTCACTCACTCACTCACTCACTCACTCACTCACTCACTCACTCACTCACTCACTCACTCACTCACTCACTCATATGTATATCCCAATCTATTCTCAGGATAGGTTAAAACTATAAAAACACAATATAAAACAAACACACTAAAAACAATAACAACATCTGAAAGTGGGGAGGGAAAGCTGATGTGTCTACAACTGCAACCAGACAGTGATTACTTATTCTGCTATATTTGGATATTCCAGGATAAATATAGCAGAGCAGGTAACCAAATATAGTGGAACAGGCAACCAACGTCTGGATGCAGCCTTAGTCATTCTATTAGAACCTCCCTTGTTTCTTCTTTGTTTCAGGGGATCTGAATTATCATAGCGTGTGGAAGATTGAAAATGAATGGAGTCATGAACCCAAATTCAAAGCTTCCCAGCTCACATAGGAATCCAGCTGTTTTGAAGTAAGGAAGTAGAAATGTGCTTCACTGAATTTCTATAAGCCCAAACAAGGTGAAGATCAAGTGAAAGTCAGAGGCAAAGTTGTGTTTTGAAGAATTCTGGTTCTTGGGAAAGGCCTAATTTTGCAGATAGAAGATTGCAGGCTGTACCTCCACCATTTCCAATGTAGGAAATATTCCTGCCTAAAATGCAAAGTGGCACTGCATTCAATGGATAATGTGATATTTATAAGATGGTCTAGTGATTTTAAGGTTGTGAAAATCAGCTACATTCCTCTACCAGCTGATTAATTTACTGTGTTTTGAAAAGTCAGAACAGATTTTCCCAGTTCTTTAGGTTTTTCTACTTCTTTTCTTCTATTCTTTCGCCAGCACTGTAAACTTCTACTTGGGCAAGGGAGCAGATTTATTTCATTACATAAATGATGCATGAAAGAAAGAATGAAAATATTCTTTGCTGTGTTCTATAGTGTGTGGGTGTTTAGAAGGTGAAAAGGACAAGCTTCTATTCTGACAACAAGTTCATAAGCACAGGCTAGTGTTTATCTATATCATTTTTAGATCCTGATGGATTAAGCCATGATGGAATGCAATGTTGTTTCAGACAGTTAGGTTTGTGTCATTCAATTTGGCTGGTTCAGATGGCACGAAAAGGCCATAGTCCTTTTTATTTGTGGACTTTCTGGCTTCAATTCTGACTTTTCTTAATGGAAAGTTGACAGAAATTAGGGATGCACACAATTTTTTATTTTATTTTTATTTTTGGTATTTGATTCATATTGAATTGAATGCAAGGAGATTCGTATTGGTTCAAATAGATCCCCTTCAAATGTAGTGGGATTCAAATTCGATACAGATGTTCAATCCCATATGAATCCCAGACAAATCCCATACGAATGTATCAAAACATTTGATTTGAATTTGAATGTCAGTCTTTGAATGTGCCAACATTTGATTTGAATACGAATGTCCAGATTTGGGCAAATTTGTATGAATTTCAAATATTAATGAATATTTGTGCATATCTCTAATAGAAATGAAAAGGTGTGAGTAGTCAGATCTGAAGATGGACTGAAGAAATTTTAAAGTGAAGGTGTGACCATGGACCTGTTAGGGCTGTTTCCTTGTTTATACAGTATGCATTTAATTGATCAGCTCTGACTGTTATACACTAAACTTTCTAAATACATCTTTCCTTCCATCTCTTGAAATAGAAACATGAATGAGGTTTGATATCTTCTCCCCTGAGTCACAGTAACTAAGTAACAGGAATCAGTAAACCGTAGATGATAAAATATGTTAGTGAGCTAATACACAGTTATAGATGAAATCCTGGGAGGACTGCACCTAGCCAACCTAAACATTTAGGTACCAATATTGCTTGATTGATATATAATCTTGATAAAAGGTATTAATTTATAAATGTATAAGTTATCCATCACTAAATTATCCCTGGAAGAATGTAGAGGATCATTAAAATCATATAATAGATGGAAGCTGATATTAAAATTTTAATTAATAAATATAATCAAATAAAATATTAAAGTGGATGTTGAATGATGTTAAATGAGGGCTCACCATAGTTGCCAGCTGTCCTCCAACCGCAAGGCAAAATGATATTCTATTCTGAAAACTGAATATTTTATTCTGCTTGCTTTTCTCACAAATCCAATCTTCCCTTTTCTTGCTAGGTAGTCTGGTATGCAGATAAGATGGGCCTGGGAACACCAGTTGTCATGAGAACCTTGGCTATGTTATTCAGGAAAGAGGTGTGGGGAAAGGAATCTAACTGAGAGTCATCATACTGTATACTCAGTGCTTGTCTCAGATCTCTGTCTTATTGCAATAAAGACTGCATTCACACATAAGTTTTAATCCAGCTTCAGGCCACTTTCAGAATGAGAGAACACACCAGCAAAGCCACAGGCTGATTTCTCTCAGCCTTATCTAACTTAGAAGACCCACCTTTGAGTTAGATAATGTGGAAGGAAAATGACTGTTCACATTGCTGATGTGTTCTTCCATTATCAAATGGTGTTTTTCCACTGTCACTAGAAATATCCATTAATGGCATTTTTGTACCCATTAATGGGTACTTAATGGGTACTTTTAGTGACAGTGGAAAAACACCCAAAGTGGACTAAAGCTGAATTAATACTTTCCAAACCAGTGTGAGGGCTGGGCTGAATCCAGGCTAGGGAAGTTTTTTGGCATTCGATTTGTAACAAATTGAATGTTAGAAAATTCATATTTGTTCAGATGGATCCCCTTTGAATGTGGTTGGATTCTATTCGAATATCCGATATGAATGAATATGTATCTGATACATATCCAATACGTATCCGACATAAACACATACATATCTGATACACATCCAATACGTGTCTGAAGTATATCCTGCGACATATCCTCTCTGAAAGCGTCAAATCTGACCTGAGTCCACTTTTAATCTGCTCTCAATCCATGTAGAATGCACTTTGGATCCATTGCAGATGTGACTGGTGCAGCCCCTTTCCCACCTCCTCAGTTTCACGAATTTCTGAACTATTCATATGAATGTCCAGAAACATTCATCTCCGTATGAATGTTAATATAGGAATGTTGTAACATTCGATTCATGTCCAAATGTCCGAATTTTGCTGAATTCATACAAATATGAATGTTACGAATATTCACACACATCCCTAATCCAAGCATTGTTCACTTATGCTGCTATATTTGGGTATTCCAGAATAAAGCATGGGTATTCCACATGGAGTACTTAGGTGTAGGAAGAAAAAAAAATCTTGGCTTGTTTTTGCTTTTTTATGTTCCATTTTTCTGCCACTATTTTACTCTTAAGTGAGCACAGTACTTTTCTTTGGCCCTTTTTGCACTGGATCTTATTCCAGATTATATCCCAGAATAGGGACCTGCCATCTGCATGCAAGTGCAGACTATGGCAGGCCCCTCTCATAGTCTGCACCAGCACACAGAAAGCAGCCCCCCCCCCCAATTTCAGGATGTAATCCAGAATATGATCCTTAAGGCACAGGCAGGTCGGTATGGGAGAAGACATTCCTTTAGATATTTGGGGACCTTTGACACTGAATTGCTAGTAAGGATCTCTTAAGATTTAATCTGTCAAGTAGCCTGTAGTGCTGAGAATAACCAACAGGGTGCAGCATAAGGCAACTAACTAGACAGCTTGGCAAGAAGAAGAAACTGACTATAAAGTGACCTTAGTGAAGTTTTCCTAATAATTGAAAAGACATGTTAAGTGGATAGATTTTTTCTGAAATGCCTGTATTGTCTCTGTGTCTGCTATTGCACCTACTTTGTAAATTGAAGTTGGGCTCTGCTCCCAGCAGAATTGATGGAATACAGATCTTCACTTGTAAAAACAAACAAATGCTTCTGCTATCATTCAGAAAGAAATATACAGTATACATATCCTCCCCTTGATTTTTGCTTATTCATAGAGTTGAGAAAGAGAATATTACAGGACAGAGGAAAGCATCTGTCAGATTGGGATGAAGAAGTATTCTGGTAAATGATGCAAACGCGGGAGCCTGAAAGAACCAGGGGCAAATTGTTGACTAGCAACTGTGAAGAGGAAAAGGAAAAGAGCCAAATCAATAAAGCATCAGGAGGATACATTAACTGGGATTTAAATCGACCCATTCTGTTTCTTACCAAGGGAGTGGCTATAGCTCAGTGGTAGAACAAACTGCCTGGAAAGCAGAGGGTTGCTGTTTTGATCTCCAGTCTCTCCCCAGAAGTAGACAATGGTAAACCATTTCTGTATCTCTGCCAAGAAAACTGCGCAGCAGTGCCCATGGTGGTGTCCATGCAGTCAACACCAGGTGATGGCCACAGCTTGATGGAACCAAACAAATTTCTTACAAGTCATGTATGCTTAGTGAAAAAAAAGTGTGTGGGGGAGAGGAGAGAATAAGAAGGTATTCCTGGTATTAAATTACAGGCTACTAAACTCTCCATTGTTTGAATGGGTTCATCTCCTCACCCTGGTATCTTCCTTACGCAGTGATGTGTGGGTCCGTGTACCTTAGGGACATGATTTTCTGTCTTTCTCTCCTATTGAAACAAACATATGCAAAACAAAGATATGTAAAGCCATCTCGGTTTTTTTTTTTACTTTCCACAAAAGTGGGAAGTTGGAACTGAACACTGATGCTTTGACAAACATGCCAATTTGTGACAGAGCATGATAGAAGCTGAAAGCCAAAACAATGTTGGACATTCTAAATTTGGAAAACCTTGGTTTGCTCTACAGGTTGGGAAAGAATGGCAAGATCCACACAGGGCCTTAAAGTCGCTGTAGGATTAGTCTCATGGTGGAGGGACCACACATCTGTGTGCTTCATTGCACCACAAGAGTGCTCCAAGAGCCCAGGTTACTGCACTGTAAGGCTCCTTAAAGCAATAAAATGGCAGAGCAACAGGGAATGCTCTCACAGTGTTTCACATGGCTCTCTATTCCAAGTCCTGTGTGAACTTTTTAACATACTAAAGGAAAATGGCTGACGTCCGTGCCCATTCCTGTGTTCTGAAAAAAAAAAAAAAGCAGCAGGTGGAAACACTGAACTGAGGAACAAAAATTCCCTGGCTTCAATGTTCCTATCACAAGGAGGAGTTGCACATGTGCAGACAGCACATTGCCACTGGAGCAATAGACTGCATGACAAGTGAAGATTGCTGTAGGAGTGCGATTGACTACCCTGGTTCGATTTTCTTCTAGAAGTGGCCTATAAAATGTATTTGATGATATATCAGTCCCAGGATTTTCTAACACTAGCTGCAACTGAAATTCAGGATATATGTGAAGTTCAGGGAAGTTTTAGGGCCTTTCCGCACAGGCTCTAAAAACAGAATTAGAGCCTGTTCGGGGAGGGATTAAGATGTGGCTTCCGCAAAGGGAATGGAATTAGGGTCCCTTTGAGGATGCTACATCCACACTTCAATGTGCAAAACTGGTTTCTTAAACCAGTTTTGCCGCCCAAATCCTACCCAGATGTAAGACCTGGAAAATTAGGTCTTACATCTGCCTTTTCCCCTGAAAATGTTTCAGAAGCAAATGCTTCTGCAACTGCAGTGGAAAGAGCTGGATTGCTGGAGCATGCCCAGCTGTCAAAGAGGGAGTGTGCATGCTCTCCCTCTTTGACAGCTGGCCCTGCCCACCGGCATCCGCTATTGGCTCCTTTGGAGCTGGCATGGCGAGGCTGGCAGCTGGCTTCCTCGGGTTCCCCTTCACCCGAGAAGGTGTGATGGCGCCTTCTCAAGGAAGAAGGAAGCCGCAGGCACCACCTCCCACTCTGCCCAGGGTCGCGCACACATGATCCGGTCCTTACCTGGTTGCTGTGCGGCGGCTTCTGGCAGCGGGAGGCCTGGCATCCACTGCGCGCACATGCGCCATGGCCATCATTGGCCAGCCAGGGCCAGCCACCCTTGTGAGGGCAGCTGGCCAATGGAGGCCATGGTGTACGCATGGGCAGCGGACACCAGGCCTCCTGCTGCCAGAAGCTGCCGCGCAGTGACCAGGTAGGGACCGGGTCGCAAGTGCGCAACCCTGGGCGGGGTGGGAGATGGTGGCTGCGGTTTCCCTCTTGCTTAAGGGGAACCTGGGGAAGCTGGCTGCCCACCTCCTCATGGTGGCTCCAAGCAAGCCAATCCAGGAGGCTGAGGGGAGGGCCAAGCTGTCAAAGAGGGAGAGCATGTGCTCTCCCTCTTTGACAGGGCAAGGCCTCTGGAAGCCGGATTGCCACCGCCACCCTGTGCATGTGCGGATGCGTGGGGCCTCTAGGAATCTGTCCCTCTTCAGGACAGATTCTTTTTAAAAATGTTTCACCAGAAAATGGATCTTATAGATCTGTTTTCCGGCTTCATGTGTGGAAAGGCCCTTAGACAAATGTGTTTTTCACAGCTGTGTGGTATGCTTTCTGGCTCCACCACACCTTTAGGGGTGTGTGGAAACACACCTAAAAGAGATAACACTCCAGATTTGCAATATATCCAATATCCCTTAGATATCTGTCTAATGTGCTGTTCTGTAGAGCACTAATTTGGAGACTGTGCTGTAGCAAGCAAGCACATTCTGAGAGGTCTGATGTCCTATTTGTTATCCACTTTCATCTGGTAGCTAGTGGGTCTACAGAAAACCTACAATGTCCTCCAAAACCTCTTTTTCACTTGAATTTCAGATCACAGGAGCTCTGTTCATGAGTAGCGTCTAGGGATGATAGGAGTTGTAGTCTAACAAAATACAGCAACCAGTGTTTGAAAACTCCTCAAGTAAGGCTTTATCCATATGAAGAAACTCATTTGAACTTGCCTGAAGTTGGACATTTTAGATGTCTACCTTGATGATTCTAGGTGGGCTTTTGCCTGTTTGAATTACTTCCTCACCCCTCCATGCATTCACTTAGGGTCAGGAAGCAAATTTTCCAACAAAGCAGCCCTGGAATTATTTAAAACGGATTAACATTGGAGCACTTTAGTGGAAGGTGGGAAGCTTGGTGGTTGAAAGGGGATAGAAGTTGGACTTATCCTGACCCATGAGCCAACTCCATGATTGGACTTGGATGGCATTATATCTATTTGATGTTGGCAAGCACTCCATTCTTCCCATTTTGATTGATCTTCAAGTCCAAGGGATAACTTGAGAGAGCAGAGAGGTTAGAATTGGTACAGTTTGATCACATATATGACATATATTTTAAAGCATTTGTTTTTGGTATTAACTTCATGCCATTGTGAGCAATAACCAATGGATTTGACTCCTGATCTTAAACTGGCATTCTTAAAAAACTTGCATTTCTATGGATCATGAAATGGAAGCTTGTTAATTTAGTATTGACAATCAACTCTTCCTTCCAAAGTAATATATAACATGGCTTCTGGATCATATGCTATGTATGTTTTATAAAAATACATAGCATTTTGGATTGCATCACATAGAAAATATGCCTGGCATCTGTTCCTTGGAACATAAAGATAGCCACTCATTTTAACTCTCCTTTCACTTGGAATGCAACAGAACACAACAAATAGCTGAGTCCATATTGCCTTTTTGCAGCCGAGGGAGAGCGTATGAAACATACATTAAATTACCCCATTTATATTCCTTTTCAAATAAAACAACTTTTTAAAAGATCACTCTGTTTCATTCACATCTAATGCTAGAGTATTGTGAATCTCTCTGAATAGAGAAGATTACGTTCAAAATAGATCGATCTGGGAAAATATCTTTATTGAATTTTGGTACACAGTATCAGCAGATGTACGGCGCATGACCACCAATACTGAAGTGATATCCTGGCAGTTCCCATAAAAACTACTTTGCTCAGCTACTCTTTGTCCTTTAACTTTTTGAAACTCAGCAAAAGCAAAACAGTCTTATTGCCTGCACAGAACTTGCCAGTCTGGATATGTCTACTTCCTGTTGAAGTTCATGATATACACTTTCAAATAAGGGCACTCAACTAACTCCATTTGGGGGCACCTAGATCGCTCTCCTTTTGAGACAAAAATTGACACAAAAAAGGAGGGAGATTTCCCACTGTGAAGTTGCGGCAGCATAGCCATGTCAATCATGAGGTTTAGTTAATTCTAGGTGAGGTGCACTAGCCACCCTTCCCCATGTACCATGTAGCTCAGAACTTTTGTCTCAAAGCCTTAGAGCTCCACCTTCCTAGGCTGAGGTCACACCTAAGGTTTAATCCAGCTTCGGTCCACCTCCAGAAGGAGAGAACACAGTAAAGTGACCAGTAATTTTCTTTCCACATCATCTATCCCAAAGGCGAATTTTTTGAGTTATTTAACACTAAAAGAAAACTGCTTGTCTCTTTGCTGATGTATTCTCTCACACTGAAAGTGGGCTGAGGCTGGATTAAATCTAAAGTGTGACCACGGCCCTAGTTCTACTTGGCAACACCCCAATTGTCTTTTAAACCTTCGGTTTGCCCTATCACTAAAAGCCCTCCTTTCTTTACTGAGCTGTGTTAGACCTGCCAAATCTCTATCTGTAAATCCATTTTTCACTGCTTGAGTTGCTCTTGCCATTTGTGTCTAATTCCCACTGCTGATTTGTCACTGTAAATAAATAATTTCTTTTGCTTCTGTGGATCCAATAAACAAACATCGTATCACAATTGACCTGTTTATTTTCCTTGTCCCTGAGGACTGGCTGTCAATTGAAAGTCTGTAAAACCAAACGTTGAGTTCCAAAGTTCCTGCCTGTGAGCACATCTGAGATGCATGTCCATGCCATGTATATTTTTTATTAGTTTGCAGAATATAAACTGCATTACATTTAAATTTTAAAAACATAATACATAGAATAGGGGAAAATAGAGAATAGTTGGCTCCTGGTCTCTTTCATGATGACTACTAATTATGGCTTAACATTTACCTGTGTACACACTTACTAAAAATAAAAGGTCTGGTCATCTCCATAGGAACGGTCTACAAGTTTACAATGCACAAGGCTTCTGCACCTTCAATAGTTCCAGAAGTGGCCAATACTTCTGGTAACTAATCTTTTTCTGCTGCAAGTCTTTTATCACACAATCTTCAAGTCCTTCTCTGCATTTTTGTAGAAAGTGCAAGAAGGTTTGCCAGTTCTTCGTACAAATATCACCATCTTGTCTCACGAGCAAGTGTATTTATCCATCTCTGCCAATAATGCCAACAATGGCATTTTTATAGTTCAGTCTCCTCGATAGTTGTTATCTTAGAACTTTTTCACAAGCTCTGGAATGGAGTGCTGCCTTTGGCCTACAGTGGCCCAGAGCTAACCTGATCATTGCTAGCTGAAAACTAGGGGTGTGAACAAATGCAATTTTCAGGATTCGTTTTGAATTGAATTTCCAAAAATTCAAACTGTTTCGAGTCTTTAAAATTAGAATGTATTCACATTTGATTTGAATCAAATACGAATCTATTTGTTTGAATTTTCAATGCGAATTTGCACATATGAGTGTTGACAACATTCATATGTGCCTGTATGGACCCGTATGCATCTGTACACATCCATATGGATTCTGTGTTTATTCCATATACATCCTGTTTTTGTCCCAAACGGATCCGTACAAATGCGTACGGATGCAGGACAGATGCGTACGGGCAAGTACGCATCGTGTACATATCCGTACACATACGAATGTCCAAACAATTGGAGCAAATATTCAAAATTTGAAATTCATTCAAATGTTTAAATTTGAATTTGTAGACATTCAAATTCAAACAAATGTTTGAATGTTTTGAATATTCATACACATCCCTAGTAAAAACTGCTAGACAGCTTTACTGGGCACTTCTAGGAGACACTCCCAGTAATTGCCCAGAGGCAGCATTTGCACTACTTCTGTATCTAAGCACTGTTTGGGGTGACATGGCATTGCTGTGGTTATGCAGCTATCACTTATGAATCAGGAACAGACCGTCCTTTTCACCCAATCTTCACCAGTTGCGACTGATATTTACACAAAGGGAATTTCAGCAGCCATTAGCTGTAGAGCAAGCTAGCTCCTTTTTCCTTTTGCACAAAGCATTAAAGGTTCAGGAAATCTGTTTTTTCTATCTGCTCTGCTATCTATAGTGTGTAGAAGTAAGCTCTGAGAGTCCTAGAGGTAACAGAGTTTAGAACTGCATTTATATAATTGTAGCATATTCCCAGGTGTTCTAGACTGGAATACGCTTCAGCACTACAAATCACGATGGTTGTTGTCATTATTTTCCACTATAACACAAAAAAGAAGCAGCAGTGCACAAAAATGTCAGTGCAACAAAAAATAAGGCTAAACATAATTTACAGCCTATTTTTGAAAAATCCCAGACAGGGTAGAAAATACAGAATCAGGGCCCTCAAAACCTATAATGTTTACAGTACTGTTTCCCTCTCCTTTAGTGCTTTGCTGAGTTTTAAGCCTAATTATTTAGATTTAAGTTCAATTTGGTCTGCTGTTGGGGAATTTATTACTAATAGAATAGGTAAAGTCCTGGGCATGTCTGCTCAGAAATAAGGTTGCAATCCTGGAAATAGGCATAATGGACCACAATGATAAGCAGAGTTGGCAAGGTTAACCCTGCAAATCTCTTAAATCCGCTGGTATTTTCCCTGTAAGTATATGTAGGATTGCAACCTATGTGTCCTGTTTTTTAAAAAAGTTATTAAATAAGACAAATTATGTAAATTATATGGTGGGAAAGAATATTATATTACATGAGCGTGATTTTAAAAATATGAATTATTGCGTTGGGACAAGTAGAGTAAGAAAGAATCACTAAGCAGTTGCTTTTCTCCTTTACGAATAGCTTCAAACCTACCAGAGCAGTATAAAAGGCTTTCCAAAATGACAGATCTTAAAGACAGCAACCTACCCAGACAAAGATCAAAACAGCAGCCTACTCTTGCTGCTAGGCATCTCCCTTGATTTGTCATCCTCCTAATTATACACAGGTGCATGAGAGGGTATTCATTTCCAGTGATTTATCATCCCTTTGCCAGCTCATTCTGAATAATTGGAAAACAGTAGAACAATGGAGGTAAAGAAAAATGCATTCACTGAAATAATTTCACTGTTTTCATTTTGGGACTGAACTTCTACATTTTGTGAAAGAGAAGTGTTTGGCTATTAAGAATCTATCATAAACACTGAAAGAGAAAATCTTATAGAAATTACAGAAACTCATCACATCCCTGTACCTTGCAAATATTTATATTCTAATTCCAGGGTGTGGTTAGACACACTTAAAGAGACATCATCTGGGTGAATTTAAGTCTGAAATGACACTTTTTTAAAAACCAGAATGCACCTTACCAATCTCAAAACCTTGGAAAAGTCACCTCTTTGGCTATGTTCACACCTATGTTTTAATCCAGCTTCAGTCCACTTTCAGAGTGAGAAAACACATCAGCAAACTGACCAATCATTTCCTTTCCATATAATCTATCCCTGAGTTAAATAATCCCAAAAGAAGCTTGTCATTTTGTTGATTTGTTCTCTTACTCTGAAAGTGGACTGAAGCTGGATTAAACCTTAGGTGTGAATGCAGCCATCATTTGGAATTTCATAGCATCAAAGCTGTTTCTTTCCTTAAGACAGGTTGAGTGAGAAAGTATGTAAACAAAGAGGTTGGGAGTTTGCACCATGAGTGGACCACTGGCTAATCAAGGGGAGGTGTTGCCTGACTTGGAAGCAAATGCAGGCTGCAGTGTGGCAAAACAAGGTAGGTTCTCAGCTGCATATGCAGACAACTGTTTGTAAGGCATTTTTCTGTGTATGGGGATGGGGCACTTTTTTTAAAGGGACATCTTTAAAAAGCCCTGTCTGATAGCACCTCAAAAACCATGCTGGTATATGTTTACTCTTAAATGGTGACTAACGTACATTGTATTCTAGTTGCCAACCATGCAATATTACCTTGCAATGCTTATTTCTCACTATGGTGCAAAGGACAAAGAAACTTTGTAGTGTAATTCAGATTAGGTAAAGTTAATGGTAGATAAGCTGTTATAAGGTTGCAATTTTGGGTGAACCACTATAACTGTTGAATGTTGAAACCTGGCCTGGGGTTTTTGGTTGAAAGGCAGGATTAGAAAATTTAGAATGAATGAACTTTTATCATAGTAGAATAAGCATGTATTAGCTAATTATGAATTAAAGAATACAAGGAGAAATGGAGAGTGGTTCTAAGCCCTGAATGGGGCATGGCTCATTTTGTTCTTATGGACTAGCTATCCCTGCTACTCTCTTTGTTTTATGCTATGTAGGGCTGTGCACAGATATTCAAAAATCCGATTCAAATTTGATGAATATCAACATTTGAATTCAAATCGGATTTTCAAAAATCATTTGATCGAATTTTGGATATTCCAAAATCCGATAAGGATTTTTGAATAATTTGACTGAATAGATCCATTTATATCGCATCCGAATATCATACTTATTTGCACTTATAACACGGGATGAAAACGGGAAGCAAATGGGATGCAAACAGGACAAAAGCAGGATGCTTTTGTCGACATTCGTATTTTCAAACTTGAATTGGATTTTTGAACGTACAGATTCAGATAATCCGGATTAGAATCGGATTTTAAAAATTTGAATTGAATATTTGAATATTTGAATCAATTCAAATTCGAATGTAAAAAATGCATTCATGCACACCCCTAATGCTGTGTTCCCCTTAAAGGAAAAGACAACCTAGAGTTGAACTTGACTCCTGATAACTACAAGATATTAGGATGGGAAGGAAGACAAGACTCTTGCTCTTCTACTAGTTTTGTAGAAACAAAAATTACTGCAGATCCAGCTTATTATACAGTCAACACCAGCGGAAATTATTCTTGCTTTATAATTGTTAAAGGTGCTGGAGCCCTGTCCTCCTCTCCATCTTTCCACACATGCCACATTGATGTGTGCTATGATGTGTGCTACTTGTCAATAATGCAGAAGTGATTAGACATTTCTGTTATCTCCTATTGCTCCTTTTAAGATTCTCAGTATTCTTCTTCTCTCAGTTTTCTTCTTCTCTCACTGAGATACTATACAAATCAGATGATGATGGCTTTTGCAGCAGAACCAGCAGGAAGGTTGGTTCCCGTTGGTGTCTTGCTTTTAATTTGCAGCAGTTCAAAACATGGGCCCTTTCTGCACTTTGCCTAATTCTGGATTAGGGGTCCTTTGTCCACACAATAATGCACACTATGAGATGCCTTGCCAAGGGCATGGGGCTTGGCATAGTCTGCACTAGCATGTGGACAGCAGGCCCCTGTTCTGGGATATATCCCACAATAAGGCCAAGTGTAGAAAGTACCATGGTTGGAAGAGATCAAAGGTGAGGTTGCTTTAGGAGCCTTGTTTTTTCCTCTTCTGGGATCTAATCAGGAAAAGATCCACTTGACTAAATGAGCAGAGCTAAAAGAGGGCCTGATTGTTGTGACTGTGTGTCACTATGTGCCACATTCTTGGACTCTGCACTTCTCCAGTGGCTTCCCTGCTTTTCGGAACAAAATCCATTCCTGGGAGTAGTCTGTTTGCAAAAGTGGGAAGAGTCATTCTGCAAATATAATGTGAGCCAGGTTCATTTCTGCCAATGATGTAAGCAGCAGGACTGGTCTAATCTTCCAAGCTGAAGTCTATTGTCATTATGTGAAGGACTAAAAATGATGATTTTTTAAATAATGCTTCTAGATGGAAACTTCTACGCCAGGGAACATTTGTTGTCTTGATTTTAAGTTAGCATAGAGCAGGGCATGCAGGGTAAATTGGACAGCCCTCCACTTCATCTTGGACTGACTATATCATATCATGTTGTTGTTGCTGGGTACTACTGGGTTGTGGCTTACTCCAGGTTGACTGCATGAGCACTTCTGTACAGTTTTCTTGGCAGAGATACAGAAGTGGCTTGTTATTCCTGCTTCTGGGGAGAGGCTCAGGATTGAACTGACACCCTCTGCTTTCCTGGTAGTTTGCTCTATCACTGAGCTACAGCCATTACCATGCCACATCATACACAACATAAGATTGCTGCACAGTCTTGCTTATAGACATATTTATGTATTTTGAAATGCCACAGGAAAGACTTTTTATAATTATTGATTTACTCTTTCATGCTTATGTTTCTTATGCTACAGATATTGATCAATCACTTGTTTTATCACTCAAAATTTCAAACATTATTTAACATAAAAGTAATTTATAGAGAAATCAAACCAGGGTAAACAGTATCCTAAGCGTTAATAGTTTAATACTGGCAGAACAGAAAGTGAAGGATGGAAAGACGGACCAATTTTGAACCCTTTGTCTTGTTTGCATGTTGGAAGAATTGGAAACTTGGGTTCCACCTTCATTCCCCTTCCCCCTTTTTATTGTTCCACTTCATGGCTATACCTTTCTCTGTACTGGCTGCAAAAAAGTAGTACTCTCAGTATATCCAAAGAGAGGGGCGTCTGCAAAAACAAGTGACTCTGAAGATTGTTTGCTTAAGATTTTTTTTTTTTTTGTCTCTGAACAAAGTTTTCCTCTTGGCAATCAGCATCTGTGCATCAAGATTCCTGCTATGATGGATTTTTAAATACGTTTTGGTATGTGTTTAATCATATGTTGTGATCTTCCCTGGGACCTCCTGGTGAAGAGTGGGATAGAAGTGTTGTAAATAAATAAATATAAATAAACAATTGATTCTTATATGTACAACAACTTTCATTTTCATTTTCACTTCCTTCTCCTTCTCCCTCTCCCTCCCTTTCCCTTTCCCTCTCCACCTCCTCCCCTTGCTTTTACATCAACAGGATAGAAGATTATGCTGCACCAGTGATATCTGCAAGGGCAATCAGAGGGCATTTGGAAACCTAACTTTGATCATGTACACTGCATTTCATTATCCAGTGGACCAAAAAAACAGTTTAATAGAATCAAAGCAAGGCTTCTAACCTCAGTCTTCATCTGTCCCCATCACCCTTGTGGAAGTGCTCTCTGAGCTCCCTGCCTTGGCCATATTTCACATATAAAGGAACAGGATAAATTATATTTTTGTAAACCATACAGAAAATTATAGTTTAGGGACAGCAATATAAATACTCTTAAGGAATAACTATAAGCTGTTTTCAGAATTGTGCTGCTTCAGTTTTTATACTATAGTTTTGACATTTTTTGAGAGCTCAGTGTCTTGATGGAGGTAAATTCGATCACAGAACTATTGTGAGTTCATTTTGTAATCTTGGCAAGAGACAAATGCTTTGTTATGCATAGACAGTCACATTTCCAAGGCATAAAAATAACATGAAAGTCCAGGTGATTTCATGAATATTCATGGTGTACAGTTTAATCAGCTCCTGTTCATTATCAGTATTTGTAGGCAAGGCAGATTTCCAGAATGTAAATACAGGTTTAAAAGGGATGCTATTGACATATCTTCAGGGCCGGGTCCAGTGTTTTCCACTAGCCTGTAGTATTCAGCTGCTTTCTTGTGTGTGAAGATTACCATTACTTACTTAGTTAAAAACCTGCTGCTTCAGTATTGATATAATGAGTTCCCAGAGTATTCTGCCGTAACTCACAGGGACATGATGTGCTTTCTTCTTGTTAATTATTGCAGCTTCTAGCAGTGCTCAGTATGGCAACTTTTTGCAATGCACTTTAATGTTGGTTGCTATTAGGAAAATGGACGCCTTGACATTAATTCTTCCACATGGCTTAAAACGGAGTCATCATTAAAAATGAAACATCTCTATTTAAAAGAGATCCTCTTCTGCAATTGACTCATATTTTGCTTTTTATAAGCAATAAAAAAACATTTGCAATGCAGTATTATACAGCTTGGTTTTCAGAGTTGCATACTTAATGCTAGTCCTAAGAATAATATTATTCTAAGATTCATGTAGATTTAATATTCCTGCAGCATGAGGCTAAGTATATTTTACTTGGGACATAAATCCCAGTGAGTGCAATGGACCTCCTCTTGAGCATGCCTATTATTGTGCCTTGGACTGAATATATCTTGGGTTGCAGAGATAAGTGCTCTTGTCTTTCCTATTAAATTTAATGGAAATTGATTCCAGGAAAACATCTATAGGATTAAGGCTGTAGGACTACCAATCTAAGCCAGCATTTACACAGGTGCACAGTGTGCCCACCATGTCACCCCAGGAACACAGGCATTCAAATGATAGGATGCCTAGACCTGGGTGACCATAGGCCCCAAGAGTTCCCCTTCCTTTAAGCTTCTCCAAAGCACTCTCCTGACGGGCTGAAAAACTCAAAATTATTTTAGCATAGTATTTGATTTGCCTGATTTAGTCCTGGAATATAGACCCGATAGTCCAGGTTTAAGGAATTATGGGGCAAAGAGCTGCTATAGAAGAATACAAAATTTCATCATTCTCAGGATTGTCACAAGCACTAGTGATAACATGGATGA
The DNA here is from genome assembly GCA_023333525.1 of Aspidoscelis tigris stejnegeri. Lineage (NCBI taxonomy): Eukaryota > Metazoa > Chordata > Lepidosauria > Squamata > Teiidae > Aspidoscelis > Aspidoscelis tigris. The sequence goes on along the minus strand of JALMGA010000002.1, from coordinate 78,051,653 downwards.
CCACTGAGGGATGCGTAGTAGCTACTTGAGAATCCTTCCTGCAATGCTACTGAATACTTCCAATGTGTAATTAGTTAATCACATGATGAGCTGCTTCAAGGCACAAAAGTGCATTACCTGAGAATGAGCACTATTTCCATTGGTGTACTTGTGGACTCTGGTGCTTCTGCTGCCCACAGACATGGGGTGTTTTTCCACTGTCACTTAAAAGTACCCATTAAGTACCCATTAATGGGTATGCAATGACATTTTTGTACCCATTAATGGGTACTTAATGGGTACTTCTAATGACAGTGGAAAAACACCCATGGATCTACCTGGCAATGGGGTGATGTCAAGCTAGGGTTGTGGCATGCATGCCTTGCTTGACAACAAGAAAGTACAATGTGCGTGTAAAAAAGGAAGAGGCAACGTACTGGGATGATTTCCATGTGGGCCACTTCTCTGAAGCACTGAAAATAGCCAACATTCTATGCCATTTTCCAGGTCTCCAAGTGTTCTTCAAAGTCTGGTAGCCCCACTAAAGGCAGTTATGTTTGTCCACTTTTCATCTGCTCCTTAGTGCTTTAACTGCCTGTCCTTGATTCTGACAGTATCCATCCCCAGTGGGGATAAAGACTAAAACACAATCACTTTAAGCAAGACTCATTGATTTTAGTGGCACATAGTTGCTTACAGCGATAGTGACCTGTGGATCAGAACCACAGGAATGAAGAAAGGAGAGGGTGAGATTCCATTTTGATCTGCTGCAGTCCTCGACGGTTTCTATGCAGATAATCTCCTTTCCTCGGCTTCCTTGGATTCTAGCATTTCTAAACGTATATTTTCAGGACAACAGTTGAATCTGGAATTGGTCTTATAGAACTCTACTACTTTATACTGTGTGTGGGCCTGTAGCTCAGTGATAATGAAAGCAAACTAGCCTCTCCCTGGAAGTAGGCAATGGCAAATCACTTCTGTATTTCTACCAAGAAATGTGCCTACAGATGCCCACAGAGGTGGCCATGCAGTCATCAAGGAGTCAATCATGACTTGATGGTGCCCATCAATATATAACAATAACTGTATACTGGCTGAGCCTATTGATAGACTTACTTTTCATTGATTCAATATTCCCAGTCTCCTCCCCAACCTCATGGACCAGGTGGACAGTGACAGCTTAGTTCATGCCCAAACCAGGATTTTTTTTCTTCTTCTTTAGAACTTCTTATCTCTGGGGGAAAAAAAGCTGTCATCAAATGACTGGAATGTGCCTGAGCAGAAGGGTTTGTGGATATGGGAGAATATAAGTTCCCCAACTCATAGCCCACTGTGCACATCCTCCCAGTGATTAGAGAAGCTTATATAGGGATTGTGACACCACCCCTTCACTGTGAGCCAAGCGGTGGACTTATTGTCTTATCAGCTCAAGGGATTACCTAATAAAATGTAACTGTTCAATGTATTGTGACATCTGTTGCTTATATTCAGGTAGTAATGTGTATTTTCTCTTCTGCTTGACTGCTTTGAGTGTTTCCCTGCCACAGCAAAGAGTGTCACTTTCCCTCCCTAATCTCCTTTAATTATGTGCGAAGTAGCTCCTTGTCAATAAGAGTTCTTTGATACAAAGTTCCTTTTAAGAAACACAAGCTCAACTTTGTTATTTACAACTTGGATTGTAACAGTTCTCCAGGCAAGCTTCGCCACAGTAACAAGCGTAATCTCAAACAGTCAAATTGACGAACCTTTCTCTGCTTTTTAATCTCTGTATGTAGAGCTGCCTGCCTGTCTACCTAGGTAGTATCAGAGTTAACAGCCTTTCTACTCATAAACATACATGGGTTGACTGCCTATCCACCTAGGAGAGTTTATGGGTTGCCTGGCTATTCCACCTAGAACAAGACCCCCCCCCTTCGCTGATCCTATCTCTTTAGGAGGACAATGGGCTGCCACGCCTCTTGCTGCTCCACTTAGATAAAGGACTCAGCCACATAAGCAGTCAAACCCAACTCCTTCCCTCATCACCCTTTCAGCTACTCCACACCCTCTTCTTTCTCCCTTCCTCTCTCTCTCTCTCAGCACCAACTCCTAACTGCTCCACTCTCAGCCCCAACAGCAACAACCATTAAAACAATAATCATCCTCTTGCCTTTTCAACCTCCCCCCCCCAGAGCTTGCTGCTCTCTGATTGGTTGGCAGGATTCCATGACTCACCCCCACCTCCTTCCAACACAGCTGAGTGTGCCTACCTGTAACTGTCTTCACCACAGTTCCAATGCACCTCCGTAGTGTGGACTGTTACAAATGTTTCAAACTCTTAATTTGAACCACAAAAATTTCTCTAAACATAAGATAACAATCGGTGGGCACCACAGGGATGTCAAGCATATATAGTTGCTGCATGATGAAAAGAATGTAAGCTATTGTGGTATCTCCACCATCAGTCTCCCATGCACCAAACATCATTTTTTTGGATGCTTATCTATGAGCAATGAAACCTATCAAAAATAAACACAGCATGGTAGTGGTCATTCTAATAATAAAACCATGAGAAATGCCAGCAGAAGAGTAGGTGGGTTACATCATCTGATACTTCACATTTGCTGCTTCCTCTATTGCTGTTGTTCTCTATATTGTATCATTCTTCGCCTTTACATGATTAAGGGCTACATTTTGTTAAGTTCAGGCTAAACAATTTCTTACCCACAATAAGGAAGAAAGTGATGAGGATAACGTGTTTGGTATCTTTTCATCTCTCAGATTAAGCGATCAGAAGGTGGTTATGAGTAGCAGGTATAATGAGAACATCAGTAAAAATTGGTTAGCAGCTATGCTTCAAAATCAGACGAGGAATGTAGGTTCAGGGAGGAGAGGGAAAAGGATTTCCATCTAGATTTTAGTAGAAGGATGACACAGGTGGAACCTTTACTTCATGGTAAAGTTTCTCACATTCTTGTAAACACTTGTTTAGACTACTGCAACACATTATTCAATGAGCTGTTTTAAAAAACGGTCTGGAAACTCCATTTGGTCTAGAATTTCTCATAGTCATCAGGTATAATTGCACACTCCTCCATGAAGCCAGCTGGGTGACTTTGGGCTAGTCACAGCTCTCTTCTGAGCTCTCACAGCCCCACTTACCTCACAGTATGTCTGTTGTGTGGAGAAGCTTTGTCAGCCATTTTGAGTCCCCTTAAATGCATGAGAAATGCAAGGTATAAAAACCAACTCTCTTCTTCTTCTTCTTCACCGGTATTAGCTGCTTTGAACACATTACACCAGTACTTCATCAACTCCAGTGGCCCTCAGTTCCATTCAGGGCTTGATTTATAGTATTAGTTTTAAACTTTGGGCTCAGTTACATCTGATTTTTAATCCATTCTCAGAATAGGAGAACATGTCAACAAAGTAATTAGCCATTTTATTCTGTATTTTCCAAACCAAAGGTGATTTTTTTTTAAATTAAAAAAATGCAGAAGGAAAACTGCTTGGGAGTAGATTACTTGATAGAGCATATTGTTCCATACGTCTCATAGTCTAAAATCTGCTACAGAAACCCTGTGACCCCACCAAATGAAGGGGATGGCCAAAAGGGAAAGGGCCTTCTCAGTGATTGCATCCAGGCTCTGCACAGTGAGAATTTTCTCTTGTGCTGTAAATAAAGGCAAAAAAGCTCCATATGGTACCATTCAAAAGCAGCCCGTGGATCTTGATCACGATAGCATGGGGAACGGGCAAAGGTCCAGTTGTAAACTTTGGTATAAAATTATATGCTATTTTGCACTGTCCCAGGGAAGATCATGGTCAAGGGCTGGTGTTCACATTGTGAATGTCTCCAACCACAAAGACTATGCCCAGTTGGCCATTGTTACAGCAATTGGGTTACATGGTGCATGACTGCACAGCCATGCTGTCCGCACGCAGCATTACTTCACAATTATTAATGATGGGCGATGACCATGATTGCTCGGAGCCACTCCAGAATGGAAGTGGCTCTGTGGTGTGCGGATGCTCTGAGCTGGAGTGTCCTTGAACAATCTCAATCATCATTGTGCAAAAAGGCCCACCACAGTCTGGGATAATTAAAAGGGAAACTTCTAGCTGGCACCTTGCTATTTCTCCACTATTGTTACAGAAACACTCTCAAGCGATGTCTTATGTTGGTACTGAGGAACTTCACTGACATCACACTTGCATGGGGGAGGATTAAAGCCAGTCATCATTGTTGTCTATTAAAGTTGGTCGAACTGAGGACAAGGTAGCCAAAATGAAATGGTACTAGGGGTCAGAAGAACAGGTAGAATTAAGGATGAATGAGACATAGTGAAAATGCATCCTACTGAACTATGGACATATTAGCCAACCTGGATCAAAAGGAAAGAGAGCTTAGAGTCAAGTTCTGAGCTACTATGTATGGTGGGACATGGGTCATTTTTCCCCATGGGCCAGTCACCTCTGGTTAAACTCCTTTCTCATGTGCCTACCCCCCTCCCCAAACACTTGGTATTAAAGGAAAGTCTTCTGACAGACTGTTAGCCATGTGAATAAAATGACATCTAGTTTGGCTTCCAGAACATGGAAATGTGGAAATATGAATAAAATAAAGTTTAATGACACAAATTGTTCCCGTTTCTCACGACTACTTTGGAGACCCTTCTTGCATGCCTCTTAGGCAAAGACAAATTGAGTCTGTCTACAATGGATGCTTCTGGGGGCTCTGAGAACAGTTTTATTTTTCTTGTCAACAAAACCAATTTTTGCAGCACTGCTGCTGCATTATCTTGCTATAGGGTTAATTAGAAATCATCAATCTAGACACAAAGTAAGAGAATGTTATTTGCTCATGAGAAGCAACTTATGAAATAGCTTTTAATGTCAGTGCATAGGAGGGCTGATATGTGGATATTACTTGGTTGAATTTGACCTCAGGAAAAAGTTTCAGCTAGGCATAAAGTGACAGATTTAGATCAAGCATCATTAATGAACGGTATAATCAGATGTCTTAACCAATTCATTATGAAGAAAATTGCAGGTTTAACCCAGGGACTAGCAAAATTAATTTGATAGCTGAACTGAAGCCCTGAAAGATTTACATTATGAATTAAATTTAAAATGTGTTCTCATGTTTCATCACAATTGGAAAAAAAATGGATTGCGCACATTTTGGAGCATAAATGGAACTGGATGTTACACTTTGGTTTATGATGAATACCAAGTACAGCCCTGAACTCGCTATCTAATCAAACCCATGCGTAGACTTAGAAGCCCCCCATGCTAAGTAGCATATCTGGCAATGAGATTATTCCAGCGACTCTGGTTAGCAGCCAGATTTTCAGCTTTGTCCCAGTTTACATCCATCTGTTCAAGATCTTTTATATAACACAAGGTGTTACATGGCCTTCCTCTTTTCCTGTGATTGTCTGGCAATACCCACGTCAGTGCCATTTTGGAGATTTTCTCATTGCCCATCCATAGAACATGGCCTGCAAATCACAGTAATCTTTCAGTGATGATTTTATACAAGCAATACTCGGCAACATCAGAATAGAAGAAAATTGTGTATAAACTGTTATCTTTGTGTATGCCCTTAAAATACAAAGAACCAATTAGTCTTGATAGGTACCCTAAAGCTGAACTGGACCTTTTAAAACGTGACTTTTAGACATGCTCTCCCCTCTCTGATTTTCACTAGTATTGCAGTGTGCTTTCATCTATATTTGGTTTCATGAAGGCAGGGTGGGATAGAAGGGAATCTGCAACAACTGATAAGTTTTGACTAGTTGATCTGCACTTCAGGAAAAATTTGCACAGTGCCTAATGGTGTAGTAACTCATCCTTGGGGGTGCAGAAACTGCCCAATCCTGCTCTCTTTGGTGCACTGCAACCAAAGCAGAACTATCTGGACTTCTGTCTCTTGGCTACAGATGCCCTTGTGTCTTCAAAGACAAGAGAAGCCCCGTCCATACCATTTGTGTGACCAGAAGCAGCAGCAGTCAATCAGAACACCACCACTTTCAAGAGCACTACAGTCATAGTGTTTTTCTTAATGCAGTTCCAGCCTAAGGTTCAGATACATATACTAGGGATTTCTTTCAGTAGAGGGCACTGCCTAAAGCAGAGAATTACAGGTCAAATCCCCAGTATTTTCTCGGAAGAAAGTAAAGTAAAGTAAACCATTTCTGTATCTGCCAAGAAAACGGCACTGAGTTTGCACAAGACAACTGTGGCAACATGAACGTAACATTATAAGAGGAGCCATGCTGGGTCAGGCCACAGTCTAACTAGTCCACCATCCTGTCACACACACTGGCCCACCAATTACTTCTGGGTATTCTCAAATAGAAGACAAAGGCAAAACCTTCACCTGTTCTCAACTCCCTGAAAATGACCTTTAGAGACATCCTGCCTGTTTCTCCTACATGAAGGTGATTCTTAGGCATAAATTCCTGTACACCTCTCCTCCATGAATTTGTCTAACCTTTCCTTTAAGCTATCCAGGCTGGTTGTCACCACCTCTTCTGATAGTAAATTCCAAAGACTGATAATCTTCTGGGTAAAAAAGTTTGCTTATGGCACTAAATTGAAAGGTTTGGAACACCAGTCCCCATCCTGGCCCTGAAGTTTGTGTGAGCTTTGGAACTAGCCTCTGAGTGCTTTGAAGGGCTATGAACAAACGTTCTTAGCTTTGGAGCTACTAGGGAAGCCGTTTTAGTGGTATAGTTTGGTATACCACCAAAATGGGTCTCCTGGTAGTCCTGAACATGAGGTATGCCTTCTGTATGCCTCCATGTTCTGCAGCAGGGCCCGCTAGTCTGCCAATAGACTTTGATGTTGAGGTCTAATGGTAATCTGTGATTAGGATCATGCTGTATCATTTGTAGACAGAGCATACCAGTGGGGGCAGGTACTCAAAATATCTGCACTAATGTGTACTTCACTGAGGTCTACAAAGTGACTATGTGGGTTCCTAATGAGGATGAAAGGTGAGTACAGAAAGGGGCTATGATTAGAAAGAATGCTGCATTGCAGACACAAGCAGTGGCCTCTTGCACAGGCCACTGAGACAACGAATTGACAGACCGGTTATATACTGTTTATCAGATATGCTTCATCTGCGTTGGTGCGTTGGTATGTAGAAGTTTAGCTATTTCTACCAGCTAACTGGATAAATTGCATGGTTAATTCTAATGTGCCCTTTGTTTTAGCTTAAAAGATTCATATTATTTATTTATTTATTTGCATTCTTATCTTGCTGTATACCTGAAGGTCTCAGGTACACAACAGAATATAAAACAGACACAGTAAAAACATTAATAGTGCCTGAAAGAGGAGAGGAGAAGTTGTTTGACCATAAAGACTGGCTATTAATCAGTATACTGCAAAAATTATTCTCCTGAATACAGACAAAACTTTATTATGTTTTTTTCAGGTGTCTCTAAGGACCTAAGATTCTTGTAACCACTAACACACCTATTCTCCATGAATTTGTCAAACCCTTTCTTTAAGCTGGTTACTGTCACCACCTCTTCTAGCAGCAAATTCCATGGACTAATGACGCCCCTGAAAAAAATATACTCCCCCTGAAGCTTATTTAAGCACATGAAGACTATTTCAGCACCTCATAATAGAGATATTTTTAGATGCTACATTTCTCATTTTTTTACCCAAGAGATCTCTAAGAAGAGACATTAACAGATATTGATAAGTGACAGGTCAGTTGGAACAGCCATTTTATGCACTCAGTGAATTATTATGAATGAGAAATTAAAACAGAAAAATTCTTAGTTTGGCAAATGGAGTCAGGTGAATAATGAGGTGGTCTTGTCTCCTCAAGTAATTATTTCAGTGTCTGTGAAATAAATAGTCTAGTAAAGTATTTTAACACTTCTTCTTCTAAAAGGATTGGATTGGAGTGTTCTGGGCTTCACTCCAGAGAAAGAATTTACATGTAGTTGATAACCAATACTGATTGCTGAAAAATGATTGGAAACAAATAGAGGAATAGGAAGAAAAGAGAACTCCCAAGACTAATGTACTCAACTTCTTCAAAGCTTTGTTTTTTCATAATTAAGCCATTACTGGCCGTTATTACTTCATTTCAGGAATTGAACCTAGCCTTAAGACAAAAGTATACAGGGCTAACAAGTGCGCCAAACCTTTCAATTCTAGGCAACAGTATTACTGGTAATACCTAATTTACTGGGTCATGGACTTTGTAGATACAAATCATGTTTACTACTCGAACCTAAATAGAAATGTATGAAGCAAAGAAGTGTATGCATGCATTGTAGAAAAGAAATAAGTTAGGGAATGGTGCTGGCGTTTTCTAAGCAGGGGTTTCTACTGCAAAGTTGCAAGAGCAAAGAGGTGGGCTGTTGACCAATTCTCCAACCCTCAAGTAAGCATGGACCTGTATGAGAGAAACTCTGAATCTCACAGAAAAGAAAATAAACATACAAACACTGCTTTGGGCCAAAAGGACCAGCACCTCTCTTACAAGTTGGCATGGTACTTTAGTGATAAAGCATGGTGGCTTTTATACACTCTGCTTTCTGTACAACCAAAATGAAAATTCCAAACATTCAGGGGAAAAAATAAGGTACCGTCAGAAAAATTCCTCATATTTAATTAGACTGAAGATATAAATAATTTTAGCTTTATTGAGAAACACAAGAAAACTACAACATTTGCAAATGTGGGACCACTCCCAAAGATCCTTAGGGAAAACTGGCCACAGATTACCAAGTGCCTATGCGTTATAAAGTTTCTTGTTCTTCTCTTCTATGGCATTAAAGAGAAGGGAGCTGGTTAACCAACTCAAACTCTATACAGCAAAGCAGGACCTTTTTAATCCTACCCCGGCTGAATGTTCCCTCCCAAAGTTTCTCTATTGGTTAGAAGAAACTTTAGGTTACAGCCTTCCCGAAATGCCTTCCTGCGACTCTCAGAGTTAATTTGCATCTAATTACGAAGGAGATTTTAATATTTGAATGGCTATTACTCAGGTGTATTTACAGCAAAGAGGACCACAGTTCAAACAGCGGTCAACTGACTGGCAAGAACCAGTTTCATCCTTCGAATTTAGCAGACCTAATAAGAACTCTGCCTCAAGCTCCCCCTCCCTCTACCTGGTTTATCTTAGAGCCTGTTATCTCTTGTAACTAGGAAGCTAGAGGCCCACTTCAGAGGAGAAAATAAGACAGCTTTAACCTATTAATTAAATCTTTAAAGCAACAATACCTGAATATAGTAAAGCAAATCAACAGTTACTATATGGCTGCTAATATAATAAAACTTACTAATACCATATTGAAAACTTAATTGTTAACTTTTTATAAGTGCCTTCAAAAACTTTTACTCTTATCTCGCCCTCCATCTCTACACAAGTCTACACGTTTACATCTGAGCAGCTCTTAGTGTCCTTCACTAAGAAGGGGGCTCATCTTTCATAGAATTTTTAGTCTTTTGTTAAGATGGCTTCCCTTATGTCCTACTGACTCCATTATTTTCTTCTAGAAGCAAGCATATATACAGAAGCAAACAGCAATTAATATGCAATTAATACCTTATTTATTTCTCTGAATATGCATCCTTGCTTCATTAACTATTCATAGTTATCTATAACTCACAATTGGCCCCAGATGCTCAGGCCCTTTATGCACTGGGCCTTATTCCAGATTATATACTGAAATAGGAACCTGTCCACTGCATGCTGGTGCAGACTACAGCAAGCACCACCTGGGGCCTGCCATAGTGTGCCCCAGCATGCAGGATACTGTATAATGCAGAATAAAGCCTAGTGCACAAAGGGTCTATGTTTCCATTTGCTATAGGATTTATGTGACATACTAACCACAAGAAGAAAAAAAGGGCAAATCTTTGCCTACTGCAATTCTTGATAAAGTCCAGCAGACCGCAAAAAATGGGAGAAAAGTGGATTGTGTCTGGAAACCACTTTTTATATACTAACACATTAAAGCTTCACAACAGCTTTTGCTCTTACTGAAGCAGGCCTAATACTTTTGCAAATGTAGCATTATATTTACAAATCAATTTAATAATGTTATATTTCTTTCTTACATTTCTAGATCATAGCTTTGTTGGTTAACTATTATCATTATTTATTATTTAAAATATTTTTATATTACTTTCCATTAAATGATCTTCTCAAAGTGGTTCAGAAGACTGATATTACAATCAGTATAAAACCAAAGGTAATAAAATTAAATTATTTTTGCACTATTGAGATTCAAAATGGAAAGGTAAGGCCCCTTCTGCACATAGCTCCTGGTAATTCAGGATCACAGATGTACATGCCCCCATGATCCAGAATACAGCCTTTAGTCTGGCTGTAGTCTTGATATGTTGGCTCTACAATAAATCCACAGTAAGGGCCCCTTGAACTGGACCTGTCTCTGTCTTGTGCACATGGAGCTGGACTAACATGGACAGAGCCTCCTTTATCCACATTAACATGTGGATCAAGAGACCCATGATCTGGACAAGAGGTGCTGTAATCTGATCTAAAGGCTAGCACAGAAAGGGCACAAGGAAAAGTTAAAGTTAAGATCAGTTCTTGATAGCTGCATACCAGAAAGGTTTACCACTGTTTTCTCCCATAATAGAATCAGATCTTTTAAATATACATACTGCAAAATTAGAATTAGCATTTGTTGTTGTTGTTATAGCAGTATGAGAATGTTTGAAATGTTTATACAATATTATAAATCACAACCCATGAATATTAGGAGTTTAACAGATATAAAACCAATTTTTATTCTGTCTCCAAATCCCTGTCTCTCTCCCTTCCCTTTCACACACCACATTTTAAGTTGAGAATTGCAGATCGTTGTTCTTAATGCAAAATGCATCCCTTATTTTGTTAGATTAGAATTCTTGCACTGCCAGATTTTCAGCAACAACCTCTGCTTTTTAAATTTTTAACCATTTCTTTTAATAATTTCTGAAAGAGAGGCAAAAAGAAAACAGGATTTCTTAAAACTTTGAGACAGCAAAATCCTTTTGGGTTTCCTTTGACCCAAAACCGTATAGTGAGTTGAATTCATAACAATGTCTCCAGGGCAAGGCTAGAATAATTCATGCAGGGAAGGAGGAGGGTGTCAAAGGAGGCCCACTGGGTATAAGAGAGGAAGATTTTGTTATACATTGAGGAATAAGGGAATATATTTCTACAGTAAAAACTGATTTCATGGGTAACCTCAACTGAACAGGAGTAAAACAAAGATTTACTAGTTGGAAATCATACATAACAGATGGTTATCTAGTATCCTCTTTAAGAACTCCATACAGGAACTAATTTGCCATTTGGTATATTTATCCAATATTTTATTATTGTATTTTGGTTATCTCTGCTCACCCAGGCTTAGAGACTCAAAAATCCTCCTCTATGTGACTTTCCCCCTCCTAGAGGGAAGTGTAATTTTAAATGATATTTACTTCATCTCCCAGTTCCAGCAATTCACTGTGGAGATATTCTATGCAGTGATGAAAGGACAGAATTTCTGTATAGTTTGAAGTCCACAAATGCATCAAAAATAGAATACTAACACACATGGCAATTCTGGGGACTCCAGCTCAAACTCTGTGGAACTTTGTCCCTTTTAGTTCCACTTGCTCTCTTCCATTTTTTCCTGTTTAGTTTTCTTTAAGCTATTCAAAATTTGATCTGAATGTGTTCAACGTTCCTAAGATTTAGTTTGTATCAGGGTGAACCAACTCAGAAAAAAGGTTTATGCACATTTCTGTTTAACTGTATAAAACTTGTATGCCCATAAGCATTTGCATAAGAGTTTATTAGCATATGGAGATGCAATCTTTTTCTCCTCTATATTAGGTTATATATTCTGTTCTCCTTGAACTTACTTATGTATACGATGCTTATGACTGCTCCCATATGGGTGCTTACATTGTTAAGAAGGCACTGACTTCAGTTTATGTAATGAGACTTTGTTAGCACTTAAAATTTACATGGATTGTTCACTGTGTCTGCAGTATTGGGAAATACAGGTTTTGGTCCATTTATGCTGTGGTATTATCCAGATCGGAATTGCTCTTTTCCCATGACATTTGCATGTATCAGTCGCAGATGCAGAATATTTGTAAATTTATTGTACAGGCACTCTTATTACTTTCTCAGCAGTTCCTAAGTCTTGCCAATAGCTCACACAACTTAAGTCAAAATACATATTTTATTCAGCTATGCAGCTTATGTTATATGCTTCTGTAAAACACTGTTGACACCCCTGGGCACATCCAGTTAGCTTCTGGTATTACTTGTTTTGCAGGATATTCATATTTGACCCTTAGGCCACATCCCCATTATAAGTTTTATCCAGTTTCCCTAAACTGAAATAATAGAACTGGATGCAAATGCGAATTTGCCTGATCCCATTACTTTCAATTCAATCGCGTTGGATCCGGATTCTGAGGATTGTACGTGGTGTACGTGACTCACGTGGGGACTCAAGTGGCTACTTTCTAAAAGCTGCTTTTCTAGGCTGCCCTGCCCTCTTCCTCCTGGCATGGACGCGCCACCCATAAGGGACCCCTTCACAGAGCCTGGCTGGCTGGCTGCTGCTTGCCTGGATACAGGAAAAACGGCAGCGGGCAGGCAGCGATTCTTTCCCCTCCTCTCCTCATTGCCCAGGGCACACAGCAGCAGCGGCAACTCAAGCTCCCTTGCTTTAAACATTCACACATATCCCAGAACCTGCAGCTGCTTTCCTTTCCCAAAGAGCTAGAATTGTACAAAATTGCAACATTGTTATCAGGTGTGAAGTGGTTGGATTGCTACAATGTAGCGGTTGCTGTAAAGGGTGGATTTTTACACTGAGATCACTATCTTTGGAAGCAAGTTATTGGGGGAGGGAAAGCCTAAACACGGATTCTAATCCCTTAGAATGGTATGGTCCCCACAGTAAAAAATGTAACACGTATCAAGACCTGTTGAAATGAGGGTTAACATTTACAACGCTTTTGGGTGATTTAACACGTGGAAAGTGTGTTAAGCCAACCTGATGTGGTGTCTGCGAGGACTGAAACCGTATCGAAACCGATTAAGCTTGTAATGGGGATGCGGCCTTAGGCTAGATAGTCCAGAAAACAATTGGCTTGAGATAATTTTGGTCATTTTAATGTTGTTTCACCTACCTTAAAAGGTTTGGTTTGTTGCTTGTATGATGAAGTGACAACATTATCTTCATTTTTTTTCTTAGGCAGGCCACTGACTCCTCTCTGTTTCCTTGGAAAGTGAAGCTTTCAGCTCTTTCTGCACTTACTGGTCTTCTGCACTCTGTGAAACTGATAGGTAGGAGAGTAAGATCAGGCAAGAGGAAGTATTCCTTCACCCAAAGGTCCATCGGTCCATGGTGACAGCAACCAGCCTGGATGGCTTTATGAAAGAGTAAGATGAGTCCATGGATGACAGATGTATCAATGGATGTGTAGGTACTTCCTCCAGGCTGGGAAGACAGGGAGGGTGCAGGTGAAGGTTTTGCCCTTGCCTTCTGCTTGAGATGCTCATAAGCAATTAGGGAGCCACTGTGTGGAACAGGATGCAGGACTAGATGGGCTGTGGACTGATCCAGTAGTGCTCCTCTTATGATCTGGAGCACAGGGGGATGGACTGGACCAGCACCATCTGCACTGACACCGGTCATCCAGCCCATGCCTCTCTGCAGTTGCGAAACTCATTTGCATTTCCCAATCAACCGCCCAACACCTTCTAAGACTAGGAACAAGAGTTCCTAGCCTCGGGGCCAGGGTGGTGCTTTTTGCCAGCATGCTATGATGTGTCACTAAAACATCCACTGTTAGTCCTGGAATATAAAGGTGTACTATCTGCACACTTCCTTAGTCCCCCTGGTAGTACCAATTAGGGATATGCATGAATATTCATAACATTCATTATTCGTACAAATTTGTACAAATTTGGACATTTGTAATCCAGATCCTTCTCCTTTGGGTTTGGATTAAAGCTAAGTGCAGAAAAAGGTCTTCGTCCATTTTCATTTTGGTTTTTGCTCATTTATGTCCCTTTTATGTTACTTTTCACTGTAAGATAGTTTATAGAAAAATGTAACATTTTAATTAGGTGTGAAGCTGAAAGTTCAAACTAAGGCCTTTCAGATGTTCATGAAAGTCCTAGTTTAGGGTTATAGTGTGGAAAAGAGGACACAATTCTTGCCCCTTCAGTAATTGTGTGTGTAACAAGCTACACCTGCTGAATTTCTCTCTTTTATACAGTTCCTAAAAGCATCAGAACCTTGTCCTCTTTCCGTATAGTAGCTTGCCTAGCTTGGTTGATGGAAGTTAAAGTTCACCATATGGAGGGCAAGAGTTTCAGCATTGTTGGAATCCTATTTTACACATGAATGGAATTACTTTTATATCTTTTGGGCAGATAACACTGTGAGTATTGAGAAATGAGTAGAGTAGGAACCCCCCCCCCCCCCGGTAACCACACAGTTCATACCCAGCTTTTGCAGCACAGATGTCTGTCCTGAGGATTTCCCCATAAGTAGATTTGGAACATCACTTGCACCATTTGAGTATTGTTTCAGAAGTCCACACTTAAAAAAAAAGTCATCAAAGGTTCCAGGTGACGCTTCTCAAAACTCTTTATTTATGGAAAGTTCTAGTGAGGTCAACATCCTTTCATTACTAGGTCTTTGAATCTCTCTTCCTCAGGTTTTGCACTTCTTGCCTGTGCTTGTGTGTTCACAGTTGTTTTGTTTTTAAGGATGTCATACCTTTTCCTCTTCTATCTATATTCTGGCCATTTCTCTAAATACATTTTCACACACATTTATCAATTTCTCAATCAAGGCAGCATTTAACTCTGTAATATTTAAGGGCATATGGGATGGTAGAAGTATTCATATTATGTTTTATGTAATTGAGCACTAACCATTTTAATGACATTTTAATGACATTTTAATGATGCTTAACGGTGTCAAAATTTTAAAATTACATTCTGATATGTTTTAATTCTGTTTTACCATTCTGTTTTATTTTTACTCTGTGATATATTGCCTTGATTTATTCTTAGAAAGGTAATTAATAAAAAAAATAGACAAACTATTGAGCACTAGGGTCTCACATGTTTCTGGAAACATTGCCATTGAAAGCATGTACTTTAAATACTTTATTTTATGCTGTAGTACTTCACTAAGGAGCAATCATATATGAGAGGCTTGGTGGTAGATTCTGGACTATGACTTGGTTTATCTGAATCGCACCAGGTTCCATCAGTTTGCATCTTTTGGTGTTTGATTAAATCACTTTTTTAAAAATCTGTCTTTTTGGTTTTAAGGTACTTAGTCTCTATCCTGACTCATTTATTTGGATATGTACTCCAAAGGGCTATAGCCATGCAATCTAAAGGGTATAGGCCAAAGGGCAGACTGTCCATACAAAACCTAAGGTATAAATATATTTGTTAAAAATGAAAGTTATACTATCTCATTGAGTTCAGTATCCCTAGGTTAACCTGTTGATGAATCAAAGGAATTGATTGATACAATCAAGTACCAGGTTGTTATGATTAAGTAGGATTTCAGGTGGCACTTAAACTTATCCCTCTGGCTAGAGGCAAGTACTGCTAGGATGGAATAGGAGCTTATCATTTTGACTCACTAAGAATTGTTCTAAGTATTGTGAGATTTTGGAAGGGTTTTTTCTTTTTAGTGTAGAGAAGGATTCAGGAGTAGTAGCGTGCATTATTTTTTATCCTTTGAAATACAGCCTAGTCCAACAGTGTTTCTCAAATATTTTTGCTCATTGGTGGAGAACTTCCATTTCTCAGCATTCAAAAAAGGTCAGGTCAGGACTGTGGCAATACAGATGACCCTGGAACATATTGCCTCAGCCCACTCTCTGTTCTTGGCCCAAATGGAATAGTCTAGGTCAAGAATGGCTTCAGAATTGTGAACCAAAGCACACAGTGCAGAAATTGCTCATGGGACAAGTTTGACTATAAAAGAAAGGGTGTTTTTCCACTAGCGCTAAGTACGCATTGAAGGACCCATTAGGCTCAGAGCAGGATGACCCCATTTCCACTACAGACCCCAGTAGAGCCACATTTGTTTCCACCAGAGGTAGGGAAATCTGGATCATATGGGTCCTTCAGGATCTATAACCTGGATTTCCTGTAGACTCCATTAAAGGGGTCTACAATGGGGTCTTCAGCCATCAAATCTGGATTATAGGGAGCCTGTTTCCACTGCAATTGGGCAATGAGGTCTAGAGGAGGCTCGGGGGGGGGGCAGCCATGGGGGGTGCCCCAAACTCAAAACTTTGAAGTTCCTCCTGAGTTGCCTTCAGAGATTAGCACAGGCTCCAAAGAGAACCCCTTGCGAGAGCAATGCTGCTGTCAAAGGCTTCGGATGATCTTCAAAGTTAGCGGCAGATCACTCTGGAGATTCTCTGGAGCTGCTCCGGAGGATCTTCAAAGATTCTCCAGAGCGTCTACGGAGATTGCACCCCCTGTCCCCCAAAACACCTTGTGGGTAGATCTGGATTTGTATTCCTATTCCTTAGATCCCAATCTTATTAAAGGAGATCAGTGGAAAAACACCCAAAATGTGATAGGCAGTGAAACTATGAAGGACTCTGAAGTTCCAAGCCTGCTTGGCAGTAGGATTCTTTTGCATTTTGGAGCAGCTATCATCAATGAGTATCATAATGAAAGATTTTAACCTTTTGGAAAGCCCCATTGATCTCTAGATGTCTGTATTGACTTTGGCCAAGACTAAACAATTTACTGGTATATAACCCCATTCCTTTTTGTAGCAACAGCCGAAAGAGTGAAGTTCTCTTGTTGGCTGTATACTATAATAGAAAGCTGCTGAAATGTTTTGGGTTAGCTGTGATTTCATGATTACTATTGGCAGTGATATTGAAATTATTGTTTCACAACAGCTCTGGTTGTCACAGGCTTAGCTTCACAGTTGAGTTTCATAATTTGCTGTAGTTCCCAGGACCTCCATCTCTATCACCAGATGGCCAATTTGCTCTGTGATGGGGTTTGAGGGGCTATTTTGTTGTTGGACCGGAGAGAAACAATAGGGGTGTTGCTGGTGTATCACCCACCCTGCTGCTTGCCAATCCTCCTATCTGAGCTTGCTGTGGTAGTTTTGGAAGAGGTGGTGGAAGCCCCAGCCATGGTAGTGTTAGGGGATTTCAACATCCATGCCAAGGCTATGCTCAGTTGGTTGGCTCAGCTCTTCATGGCTTCAATGACATCCATGGGGCTGTCTCAGTACATAACAAGCCCAACACAAATAGCAGATATTGCCCTAGATGTGGCTTTTGCCTTAGAGCCAATTGGTGAGAAGCCATTGTTAGGTGGGTGGAGGTCAGCCTGGTGTCGTAGATGGATCCTTTGCTAGAAAGATTTGGTCTTGCAGTGGCGTCCCCGCTCTCTGGGGATGGGGGACCTATTGAGATGGTCCGTCCCCAGAGACTCATGGAATCTGACTGATTCCTGAACACTGTGAGGGATTTTCTGGTTGGCATGACTGGTGTTCCTGCCGAGGCTCTGGTTGCTCTCTGCAATCAAAAGATGAGCAGGGCTGTTGACATGATCATTCCCAAGTACCCTCGGCATACCCGTAGAGCCTGAAAAGCACCTTGGTATTCCACCAACTCCTTTTCACTGCAATGAAACCTTGTTTCCCTTGCACACTGCTGAAGGGAAACTGAAGCTACATTGTCCTTAGAACTGTATCAGAACTCTTGCTCCACATTTTCCCTCTCCCAATCCCAACCGTGCTTCTCTGGTCATATATTTTTTTAAATCCCTCCCTGGTTTTTTTTTTTTTTTTTTTTTGGAAAAATGCATCATTATCAATCTAGCACAAAATAGAATTATATTTTTTTAAAAATGATGTACTAAGTTCACAAGCTTGCACTTGTAACAAAGGGGAATTGGGGGGTGGGAGTGGACCATCCTAGGCATGGTGACAAGCAAAGTGCATACAGCTTGGCAAGCAAAGAAGAAACTACCCCCAATGATCACAACTTTCTGCCAAGCCTCCCCTCCCTCCTGGGAGTTCAGCAGAAGTGGAAAGGGATGTAAAGAAGGGAGATCACATGTGTGCCACCCACAGCAAGCACTGAGTGGGAGGGATGACTGGATCCACCCCTTGTAGGGTGGTTCAGCCCCCTCTAGCCTAGTTTTGTGCTCACACAGGGCAAGTGAAAACAGACTGGATCCGCAAGATGGCTAGATTCCTCTGTAAAAGTGGACTCCAGAGAAGCTGACTTGAGGAGGGATAGCCCATCCTCAAGATCATCCCAGGGAAAAAAATCTGAACAACATGCTGAGAAGATGGCCGGAAGATGGCTTGAACTATGGATGTGATTGTGGCCTGGGAGAGGTCATCAGGAGATTTGGAGTGAGGTGCAATCAATATGCAGATGACACCCAGCTGTATCTCTCTGTACCATCTGAATCAGGAGAGGCAGTTGAAGAGCTTGACAGGTCCCTGGATGCTGTAATGGGCTGAATGGGGGCCAATAAATTGAAGCTGAATCCAGACAAGACAGAGGTCCTGTGTGTCACAGGGTCTCGGGCCCACATAGATGGAAGACACCCTGTCCTAGGTGGGGTTGTAATGCCCTGGAAGGGACAGGTACAAAGTTTGGGGGTGCTCTTGGATTCTGTGCCGATGTTTGAGGCTCAGGTGGAGGTCTTGGCCAAAAATGCCTATTTCCAACTACAGCTGGTGTGCCAGTTGAAGTCCTTTATGGACAGAGATGACTTGGACGCAGTTATCCATTCAGTAGTGTAGTGTTACTACACTCCTAGAACCCATCTATGCTGGAACTTTGAAGCGGTCCAAACGTTTTTATAGTGCCCATAATGTCTATATTGTTAATGTGTACATGCACTCCTGGTGTGTGGGGATAAAGGATCTGTATTGCTTATTCAGGAGGAATCCCATGCTTTGCAGCACCCATACTTTGCAAGCTAACTATCACCATTCTTAGGCTCACAGACCTACACAAATATACAGTACCTGGATTATGTCTTTTAAAATAAGAGTAAAAAACCCTGAAAAATGCATAAAAAGAGGAAGAATACTATTGGGGGAAGGAAAATGGATTTTGTTGTTTATCATGACTTGATTTTAGGATGCAGAACAAAACATACATAATTTTGGCACATAGCACACTGTTTTCTGTTTTGGCTGTGTCTTGCATTATAAATGTATTAGTACCAAATAAGTTTTAAAATTCAAATGTATTTTCTTTTAGGAAAATAAATTCTTGTTTGATGCACTGGTCTGTAGCTGTAATAAAGATATTAAAATTTATTAGTACCCAGTAAAGGCATTATCCGCGTGGCACCTTTATGGTGCCATGAATGTGCAATGAGGGTGCAGTGTCTGATCACACGCTCAGTTTCAAAATGATAGCTAATCTTGCTGCAGAGGGAAAGAAAGCCTCTCCTGCCTGTCACCATCACAGCTGGGGATTCCCTCTCTGAGATTTGACAGGTGGGAGGCATCTGGCAGCACTCGGAAGGCATGCTGTGGATTTAAGAGTGAATATGAAGGGGGGAAAGGAACCATACCTGTAGCATCTTTTCCTGTGCAGATCCCACCCAAAACAGGGATTTTTCTGGGTATTTGTTCATCTGTGATTCCAAAAAACCTATGATATTCTTGATTTGGACAACAAATGCAGAATACTTTTGACTCTGGAATCCTGAATTACATGAGCACAGTCATTGATCATGTGGGATATCTGAATAACAACCTTGCATAATACTAACCTATATTTTACAGAAGAAATGAATCCAGAAGTTTTAAAGCAGCAAGCTAAGGCAGATGGAATGGGGATATAGCATGTTGCGGAAAGTATAGTGCTATTTGTGAAGCACACCAAGAAGGACGGTCCTCACTAGTGTTTGCACGTCTGTAACCATTCCCATTCATGTTAACAGAGCATTGGACAACCTTCCTGGCTTCAAAGTTCTGAGCTAGAATTGGGCCTTTTCCTATGTTTGACAACAGGGACATGTTGTCAAGCCTGAGGAAAGCACTGTAGTTAGTCTACATATTTGTGGCAGCAGCAGCAGCAGCAGCACCACAATGGAAGAATGGAGCTAGATGCTGCCATAGCACAGCAATCACTGTCTTAGGAGTGCTTATGGCAGGATGTCCTGCCCTCATCAAGGTGGATGAGGGCAGCAGCACGTGGACCTAGCACTCTTCCAGCACACCCGCCATGCCATGGTGGTGCAGGGACGTGTGACCCACACAGATACACATCACAAAGGTAGTGGAGATATCGCATGGCTCCAGATGGAAGCCTTGCCTTGTTGCTACCAAATTGTGTTTTGATCTGTTCTGGATCAAAACATGGTTTGATTAATTTAAAACAAAGTTTCCAGCTGGATTCTACCTCCCCCGCCCATCTTCACACAGATCTTGATGATGCAATAAACTGAGGGAGAAATCCATGCAATTTCCTTGGCAAGAATGCAGAAGATGTTTGCATACGTATCCATACACATCTTATTTGTATGGATGCATATGGGATAAAAAGGGGATATGTACGAATGCGTACAAGATCTGTATAATCAAATACTTATTGATGAATACTTGAATATTCATATGAATAGGTACGAATGTATTTGAATTGGTTTGAATTTAAATACATTCATTTTTTCCTCTGTTCATATGAATTTGGATATTTGAATATTCAATATGAATCGGATCGAATGCCAAAAAAAATTCATGCACATCCTTAATCATGACACATGATTAATCACATGGTGATCTTGACAAAGCACTGAGAGTTGGCCTCCCAATCAAATATGTGGCTGATCAGGTAAATGGCAAAATGACTCTTTTTGAATTACAGGTTTCCCAGATTTACATGTTCATGCTGCTTATAAATTGTTCAGCTTGATGTCTTGAAGTTGGCAAATACAGGATTAATTTTAAATTTACTATAATAACTGGTTCAGTGAATACTAAAGGAATGGTTCTGTGATTTTAATATCATTTCTTTGTTTCCAGAAACTCCAGAATAAGTCAGTACTAATAAAGAAAGACTTCAGTGGCCTTTTGATGTGAAAATACTCTCCACTTAGAATGGATTACGATTGTGATATATTTTACTAAAGCCTTTTTGACTTTCTTATTTTTTTTAATGATCTGTTTCTGAAAAGGGCCTACTCTGCTGCCATTCCCAAGAAGCCTGAATAATGTTTTCTCTATTGAATAGCTTTCATAATTCATTTTGCAACGCTCCAGTTTGCTTTTATGTTTTTCAGCAACACATTTGTGCTGACTCTGATAAATCAAGATGTATGCCAGCACAACCTCTTGTATCTTTTCCTATTTTCCTCCAAGAGCTGGGTCTCATAGAAAGCAACATAGTGGAACTCAGGACAATGGGTGCCTCTTGTTAATAAGAGCTTAGACTTACTGTAGGGCCTTTTTGCATTTATCAGTAGTCCATTTTAAGAAGGTTACAATAAGCCTACCTCTTTTCCGTAACACTGGTGCAATCTAAGGGAAGGCTTACTCCCTTCTAGTATGTCCATATAGGACAGAGTGCAGGCTGGACCAAACTGAACTAGGTGGTAATGACCACCTAGTCCAGGGGCATTTTCACACTTCCCTTCCCATCCAGTGGATGGAAAAGGTGTGCGGTCACCTAATGTTGACTAGCCCTTGCACTTGCTATTGCTAGTCAATGTAATCCTATTCCCTGCATGATCCATCACTCACCTGTGATTGATCTCCAGCCGTTCCTCTTCTGGGTACCACTGCCTTGAGGGCGGGACCCACCATGACTCCGTGTGCATTAGCACCATCACAATGACAACGCTGACACCCTGCACAGTCACAGTTGTGTCGGGAGGGTCATTGGAACAAATGCTCACCAAGTGGACATGACAGGTAGGGTTGCAGTTGCGTTTGGATACGTGTGGAACACAGTTTCATGCTCCACCGGTACTGCATAATTGGTAGACATCTGGGGAGGCAGGGGAGGCTTGCAAGTTGTAAGTGCCTCCTGAAGGTGCAAACGCACCTGCCCAGATGTTCACTACTTATGTACTAAGACTCCAAGTGCGAATTGCCCCCAGTATACCAATTTATTGCCTAATCCAGTATACCAGTAGACCCCTTTAAAGACATCTACTGGTGTACTAGTGATGGTAAATGGGACCACAGAGACATCCTAATGAAGCACACCTCTATGGTCTGGTTTACCATGGGGGAACCATTTTCTCAGCACAAGGCACATTGCTGAAATGAGTCCTGGGTTGGTGGTGCTCTGAGTAAGAGATGTTATTTACCCATATTGCTAGAGATGCCAGATGGCTTTTTCTGCCATGTCCAAGGGGTATAACTGTTCATTGGTACAAATAATAAGCTGCATTTCTAATTCAGGGATCTTTCAGGAGGCCCTTAATCTGGATCTCTTGTAGACTCATTTAATTTAATCTACAAGTGAATCAAGTCCTCGTTCTGGATCATGGTAGACATGTAGACAGCACACTGCAGTCCATCCAACCAGTATATCAACAATTACTAAATAAATCCATTTGCTCATCCCAAATCAGTTCCATGGATTGCTTCCTAAAATTCCTAGCCTGCTTCTGGAAGCAGAGTTGTCTGAATGAACACTGTACCTCAGCTATTAAGAGACTTGTCCTAAGGCAACTTCCTTCTTTTATCTTGCTTAGTGGGAACTATGGTCCCAATATATATTTGTTAGAAGATGTTCCTTTGATATCATACTACAGTTCTCAACCATAGCATTAACTGTGTGTATGGCCTGAACTCTTGTCAAAATTTCAGCACCTTGCTGAAATAGTCCATCTTATTAAGAAGTTGGACTCAAATGTACAAACTTTGACCACATCCAATACCTGATAATCCTTCTTCAGTTTGTCCTCAGTTTGGGTCACTTTGCTCACACCTTTGTGTTTCTATTCTGAGATTCCTTTACCTTTTTTTTTTTTTTTTTTTAGATCTTCACCCCTCTCCAGTGTCACAAGACCCTCTGGACTCTGATAAAAATTCTGTGACTCGACAGCATGTAATCACACTGGGGAAAAGTGAAGGCAAATTCATGCAGTATCTACCCACGCACCATAGTATGGTTCAGCCCCCTTTAATCAACTTTCCCAATCACACCCAAAACATGAAAACAGATTAACACTCTATGGCCGTGTTCCCATTCAATTAAAAAAACCACTATTTACGATGCTTATTAAAACGGAATAAAATAACTTGATGCAAATGCAACATTGGCCGTTCCCATTTCTTTCACTTTAAGTCACATCAATCTGATTCTGACGTTCCCACTGGGAAAAACGCATCTTTTCCTCCCTGCCCTTTGTCAGCCATGGTGCCCACCCTCTCTCTCTGAGTGGGCAAATGTGCCATGAAACGGGTGTGGTTTCAGGCTGTCCCCTTGCTGCCCCTCTCATTTGCATAGGAGTTTAAAGTTTCCCTGGCAGGCCACCGGACAGTTTCATTTGATAATAAGTAAGGTCGCCAGCTGCTCTTGGGTGCTGGGTGGGCCCAGCCTGCCTCCAAGAGGCTCCAAGCAGGGCACCCAGGAGAGATGGGCCAGAGATGAGGTGAGGAGGTAGCAAGGGGCTGTCCTACAGGCTGAAACCCCACTCGTTTCATGACGTATTTGCCCAAATATTGCTGTAGTGTTCCCACAGCAGTAAGAAAGAAGTGTTTTAAAACCAAAAATGGAAAAAACACCTAAAAAAACAGGTGTTTATTTATTCCGGGTTTTTTTTTTTGCCAAATACTCCTCAAAATACCCCGGAAACAAATGAGGAATGGGGATGCTGAGAATCGAAAACGTTTCTAAAGTGCTGTAACTTTCCAATGGGTACAGCCCCTATAACAGCTTGAGATGTGTAAAAATCAGGACACAAGAAAGTCCAATTGGAGGAAGGTCCACAAATAAAACAGATTGGTCTAAAAAGGTGTGAGTGGTGGGGCTGAAATTTGATTAAAGTGAAGGTGTGATGACAGCCTAGAGAAATGTTCAGATGTACTCTCCCCCTGATTGTCTCCACAATGTGTTTTACACTTAACGATTTATATTAGCGAGGGCAGACTTCACTGAAATTGCACACTGAAGCATTTGTTAAAGTGAAGGAAATATTTCATTCCTTTACCAGTGCAGTAATATAGCAGCCAATCAATAATGAAGGCATTTCTTCTGCATTTTATTCATCACGAAGAACACAAACACTGATTCAGGGGTATCACCATTATCAGTGGCATTTGTTTTGCAATAAACTGTAATGGGTTTCAGCTCTAATAAATTCATGTATTCTTCCAAGATTATGAAGGCTCTGATCCTAGGCTTACTTTCAAGGAAGCTAGTTGAATTCCCCTGAAACAAAAAATTGCAGTACTATCCTTTACCTGTCTACTAAGTAGGTAAGTTGTGTGGGGTTCAAAAGGATTTATTTATTTATTTATTTATTTATTTATTTATTTATTTATTTATTTATTTGTTTATTTGTTTGTTTGTTTGTTTGTATTTCTATCCTGCCCTATACCAGAAAGTCTCAGGGTGGGTAACAACACTTATAATCAGACATATATTAAAACAGTATATATTAAAACAGTAAAAGTGTCTGTAAAGCGGGACGAGACAGTATATTCCCATTTAACCAAACACCAGGACAAAGAGGTGTATCTTCACTGCC
The DNA here is from genome assembly GCA_023333525.1 of Aspidoscelis tigris stejnegeri. NCBI lineage: Eukaryota > Metazoa > Chordata > Lepidosauria > Squamata > Teiidae > Aspidoscelis > Aspidoscelis tigris. Next base: position 78,026,941 of record JALMGA010000002.1, on the reverse strand, counting down.
TTCCTAAACATATACAGTGAAGGAGCCTGACGGACCTCAAGGGGAAGACTATTCCATAGCCTGGGGGCCATCACTGAGAAGACCCTCTCCCAGGTCCCCACCCCTTTTACTACTGAGCGTAGCGAGACAACCAAGAAGGCCTCCCCTTCAGATCTTAAGGCATGGGCAGGTTGATATGGAAGAAGGCATTCCTTTAGATATTTAGGGCCCAAGTCATTTAGGCCAAGGAAGGTAAGCACAGAATTGCATCCTGTTGTTAAGTGTAGAGCTAATGTCAGAACTGTGGTTTTGCTGGGTTTGTAATTTTGCACGATGCCGGAAAAATGTTCATATGCTGTTTCAAACATGACTGTGTGGAGAAAAACTAGACATAGACAACAAAACAATGACTTGTACTCACACAGCATGACCAATGGATTAAGCCACAGCTTCAAAATCAGCATCTTCAATGCACTAATGATTTTAGATACTAATTTATATGCATTAGCAAAATGGATTAAGTATTAAGTAACACATGCTACATGTAGAAACAACTTCTGACAAGCATATCTTATTAATAGTATATCATTACTGTTTCATTCACTTCAGCACATGCAGAATTATGACAGTGAGATTACTAATCAGAACCAAAAGAGGCAAACACGGTGTGTGTTTTTTTCTTGGCTGCATGGCCTTCCTTCCTCTCCTCAGCTCTTGCATCAGTTCAATGTCATTTTTAATGACTTTTAATGGCATATATTTGTATTTTTATCCCACCTTACACCCAAAGGTCTCAAGGCGGTTCACAAGGCGGTTCACAATATAATTAATGCCATTTTTTCTTTTGTTAAGATTGCCTGCCAATCTAAGAATGTGCCCTTCTTTGTATCCTGTTAAAATGGGCCAGGCAGGATCTGAAAGTGGCTTTTCTCTGTAGTTTTCATCAGATGGAAAACTTTAGATTCATTCTTATTCATTTTCAGAGTCCAGCAAAATATTTCCAAGCCACTACCTATTGGTGTATTATTGCTTGTGTACATCACTTCAGTATAAAAGTATTAGAGTTGCAGTTTGGAAACTGCTAAATGGTTAACTCTGCTGTAACAGTTTGTATATCACATGCTCTCTCTCTCTTCAAGCTAGGAGTAGGAAGATGGACTCTAACATCTCTAGACATGTACTTATAGATAAGTAAAGTTAGGTTGAAACAAATCAACATGCTCTCTGCTAAAGTATAGTTTTCTGAGTATAAAAGAAAACAACAGTAACATGTTTTGGCACTGTGGGGGCAACAGCAAGTCTAGCTATCACCATGTTTGCCAAGCGTTTTTCTCACACTGGAAATAGGAGGACTATTCCCTCCCTGCAAATAGAGGGGTTTATCATGCTCTTGGGAACAGATTGCAGGTGTTCAAGCAGGCCAGGCACCAGTGATGTGCAGCCACTGCCCTACAGAGCTTCTTTTGGTACCCAATGATGTGCAGGCACTGACCATCAGGCATCCTTCTGTCATGGTCCAAATGGACCATGCAGATCTTGCCAAAGTGCTATAGGAGAGTTTTGTTAACTTATCCCATACATTTTGGACAGAGGCAAGCTTGTCTTACACACAGACTACACAGTGAGAGCAGATGTTACAGTATGATGATGAAGATATCGTAAATCTTCTGACTGTTACAATAACACAACTTATTCTCCATTCAGTATTTAAAAAAGGATTTGCACACACTTACTTCATGCCTTTTGTAATGACTTTTAGAGAAGTTATATATTTGTTGTGAAGACAAACATGTTTGTGTCCCCTCTGTGCTTCTTTGTTGGATGAAACTGTCAAGGACTGAGGCAGCGGATTCTGACCGGAGACAGACAAGGTGTTCATTCCACAAGTGGAAGGCTCAGTTTTATTCAGTAGATACAGTTTTAGCATTGATAACATAACTCAGAAGAGAAAACATATTTACAGAACAGCAAAGTATATGATACTGTATTCAACCTTGATCTACATATGTAGCCAATCAGAATGCATAGCCCAACTTAGAATTGCGTCATTGTACAACTGCATACTCATATCAACACTGAAGATGAAATCTACATGTTATGGTTACTTCTAAAATAGACTTGGCTGGGAAAGGCAGTAGTACAAACAGCAATAACCTTGAAGTCTAGCTCATTGTAATTTTTGTTTCTGATCACATTTAACCCTTGACAGAAACAGTTTGTGGGTTAAACATCTTTAGACATAATAATAATGTTAGCATTTTGTGGAAATATATTGCACCCTAGCACCTCAAGTGTGCATTTGGTTCAGTTTTCTAAGTAATTGAAAGAACAACGAAAAAAGTGTAAGCAAATTAAATGACCCCCCCCCCCGAAACACTATATGACAGTTGCCATCTATTTATTGTTAGAAATATACGGTACGTGAAAGAGTGAGTAAACCTCACCAAATATATGATGTATAGGTTTATTTTGTTCACAGAGTGCATTTGGCACTATTTGTTGATGGAAGGTTAAAAAAAAAGCTTTTTTGTCTGTTGTCACACAATGTCACATAAACAACCTAATTGTCATCAGAAGTGAAATTCAGCAAGAAATCAGCAGACCTGCAAAGCAAAGGTATTTTTGTTCTTAATGTGATGCTGATTAATGAATACATTTGCATCTGCATCTATTTGTAGTCTTTCTTGAACTACCCTGGAGTGAGTACATTTTTGGAATGACACAAAAAGAAATAAAGGTGACATTGTATTTAAAGTAGATTCTTTGCTCTGAAAGGTGAAAAGTGCCAGGGGCAACTTACAGACTAACATCTGTGCTTCTTTTTATTATAATTTGATTCCATGCAAGCAGGACATGCCCTTACAGCAATCCATATTGCAAACACTGCTATTTCACATTTGCTGTATACTTCATGGATGAATAATCAAGGAAAAAGTGACAAAGCAACTAGTAGTATGGAGTACGAGTTGGAACTCGTGGGATTCAGCTATGAAGGCAGTGGTGAAGTAATGCTTGGGCCTTTCTGCACTTGTTAATCTGGATCTAGGAGCCATGAAGAACGCATTGTCTACACAGGATGAGCATAAATCTGTCCCACATCTGTGCTAGCACTGTCTGATCCAGATCTACAAAGGGAAATCAGTACATAGAACAGATATTGGGAGAATGTGTGCATGGATTTGAGTGATGTTCACGGTGGACACACGACTGTGGAGTGCCTACTGCAGAGGCTTCTGTGGTTACTGTCTCTGATGTATGTCTGTACTTTGCAGATGTTCATCACAAGGTTGCCAGGGTGTCTTTGCATCCAATGCTGTTTTGCCACATCCCTGTTGCCTGTATGCAGAGTTTCAGTGACAACACACAGGATGAATTGCACCACAGTTTGGCCGGTACTTTTGGTGTTAGTATGCATCCATGCTGTGGCACTCACATTGTGTCGCTATTTAACATCATTTACTCCTGTCCAGCCTATTCAATGCTGATGGTGCAGCCTCCTGTAGATCTAGATCTAGCTAATCTGGATTCACTAATATGCAGAGAGGGCTCTTGTTTCTACATCAGCTCAAAAAATGCTTCACTATAAGCCATGAATATCAGGAGTGAACAATGAATCACTGCTCGGATCTGCTGCTCTCCCCGTGAAAATTGTCTATTACTGGAAGGCCTCCCTGCTTGAACTACAGTTAGGCATACTGAGGCAAACATAACTGCCTTCACTTCAGTCCTTTGCCCCTTAGTCCAGTCTTCATATGCTGTCTGCTCTAACACACAATGGCCACATCCCCATTACAAGCTTATTTAGGTTTCAAACCGTTTTCAATCCTTGCAGACCCCATGTCAGTTTGGCTTAACACACTTTCCGTGTGTTAAATTGCCCCAAAGCGTTGTAAATGTTAACCCTCATTTCAACAGGTCTCACTCCGGATCGTGCGCTTGATACGTGTTACATTTTTTACTGTGGGGACCCTACTGTTTTAAGGGATGAGAATCCATGTTTAGGGTTTCCCTCTCCCAATAACTTGCTTCCAAAGACAGTGATGTCAGTGTAAAACTCCAACCTTCACAGCAGCTGTTACACTGTAGCAATCCACCTGCTTCACACCTGATAACAATGCTGCAATTTTGCGCAATTCTAGGTCTTTGGAGTTCTGACCTTTAAAGGGGAAAGGAAAGCAGGGCAGGTTCTGGGAGATGTGTGAATGTTTAAAGCCCCCTTGCTTGAGTTGCCGCTATTGCTGTGTGCCCTGGGCAATGGGGAGAATCGCTGGCTGCCTGCTGCTGGTTTTCCTCCATCCAGGCAAGCTGCAGCCACCCAGCCAGGCTCCGTGAAGGGGTCCCTTATGGGTGGCGCGTTCACGACAGGAGGAAGAGGGCAGGGCAGCCTCGAAAAGCAGCTTTTAGAAAGTAGCCACTTGAGTCCCCCCTTGAGTCACGTACGCCATGTAGGATCCTCAGAATCCATATCGAATGTGATTAAGCTGAAAGTAATGGGAACAGGCAAAAGCGTTTGCATCCAGTTCTATTATTTCGGGTTAGGGAAACTGGATTAAGCTTGTAATGGGGATGCGGCCAGTAGAATCATCACTGTAGGAAACAAATCTGGGTAATAAACAGAGGAGAGTTACACATATTATGGGAGAAGTCAATTGCATCTCTTCTGTAGCAGGCAAATGAGATGGGGAGGGTCTGGATCACAACCTTAGTAATCCCTAGTGGGAAAAATCCACAAAGTAAGAATTTTATAGGAAAAGGAAGAAGGAAAAAAGCATGTGTCTGTTGAGCCACTGTCCCTCAAAGTGAGACTCTAGCTATATCTGCAGGTGACTGGAGAGACAAAGATTGGATGCCTTGGAGAGGTCACCTGGAACGCTGATGTGAAAACTGTCTCTGGGCTTCATTTTGGACCATGGAGGTGCTCAATTTTTTTTTGTGTGTATTATGTTTATTTCATATTTTAATTATATATAATGTGGACATGCTTTTAAAGTGGCAATCCAAATGCCTCTGCTGAGTGCGGGAAATCATTCCCTTCTGAAAATCATGCCTTATGACATGTTAGTACCCTCCCCAGGGATGGTTAGCTTGTCAAAAGGTGCCTCTGCCTGCCATGCCCAAAAAGTAGGAGATAACAAAGAAGACTGTAGAGGGAACAGGAAAGGGCCACAATACTTAGAACATGCTAAATCAGAAAAGGACTTATTATGGTCCAAATTAGTAACTGTCCCTTTTAATAAAAGCTCTTTTGTGCCAATTTTGGAACCTGAAAAACACTCCCATTCTAAATTGAAACATTTGGAACCATTTTGTGAACATCTTATCCTAAACCTGTTTAGCTGGGTGACCTTGGGCTAGTCACAGCTCTCTTCTGAGCTCTCACAGCCCCATCTACCTAGTGGGGAGAAGAAAAGAATAGAAAAGCTTTGTCAGCCACTTTGAGTCCCCTTAAATGGGTGAGAAAAGCAGGGTAGAAAAGCCAGCTGCTGCTGCTGCTTCTTCATTACATTATTTTTGAATTTTAGCTGGCACAATGACTTACCTTAAACAGTGTTAATAAGTATTAGATCTTTTCTTTCATAGATCTCTAAAGGCCATTTCCCATTTCCCCCTTCTTTTCCCCCTAGTGAAGTTGTCACTTTTAAAAATCAGATACCAAAAATGAAACATTTGATTATCTCAGTTAAATGCTTTGGTGTTTTTACAATTCTGATAGTTCATCTTTTATTAAAGTCATTTCATGCATGTGACACATTGCTCAAACTAGGAGTTCTGATTATAAAATAAATTAAGTGAAACAAAATCTGTAGGACAAAATAGCAATGCCGTCTGTTATTTATTTAATTAAAACATACACATAGATTTTGTGACTACATTCTTTAGATCTCCATTCTTGTTGCCACGAGCTACTGATGAAAGACATGAGAACATTTTCAGATACAGCCAAATATTTGTATATTCTGATTATTTTTTACATGATGCAGTAGTGGCTTAGGTAATATACTATTTACCATTCATTGAAATCCAGTAAGCATCCTGCCTAAAATCCACAGGATTTGATTGTTGTTTTCCTCAAGGGCTACAGGACTGACTATCAAAATTTTCACTATATTTGGGATGACAACAGTCCAAATGTGAGCTGCAGCAGGTTTTGAACTCTGAAAAGTTCCTTCCTTCCCTGGTTAAGGTCAGCTTTGGAAACTTGCTTCTGTATGGCATCCATAAAAGGCTGCCATATATCTATATAAGCAATCACTTGCTCGGACAATATTCTAGAGTGAGAGGGCACATCAACAAAATGAAAAAACTGTTTTCTTTCAACATGATCTAAATCCAAAAATCTATTTTTGGGTTAGATAACGTGGAAAGAAGATGGACAGTCACAGTCCAAATGGCAGAACATCAGCTCACTGATATACTTGATGCTAGAGCTAAGCATAGAACTGATGTGTTGCCATGAGACTAGTGTCATGGCAACATGTAGACTCTTCCATAGTTCTTAATAACATAAAACCTCAAACCAAATTCAAGTGAACTTAGTTAAAAGTCTCAAAGGCAGTATCACTCCGCTGCCTAAACAATGTGGTAAAAAAGGGGGTGTTGAGTAGGAGGAGAGTTGTTTTTTATACCCCACTTTTCTCACCCATTTGAGGTGACTCAAAGCATCTGACAAACCTTCTGTTCTTCTCCCCAAAACAGTCACCCTGTGAGGTAGGTGGGGCTGTGAGAGCTCAAAAACAAAACTGTGACAAGCCCAAGTTCACCCAGCTGGCTTCATGTATGAGTACAGAATCAAACCAGGAGACTTCCAGATAAGAGTCCAATACTCTAACACAGCTCTTCTCTAATCCCCCTTTTCTAGCACAGAAAAGTCGCTACACTGTAGCAATCCACCCACTTCACACCTGATAACAAAGTTGAAATTTTGCGCAATTCTGAAAGTTCTGACCTTTAGAAAGGGAAAAGAAAGGAAAGCAGCTGCAGGTTCTGGGAGATGTGTGAATGTTTTTAAGGCTGTGGCGGTGAGCAGGCGAAGGGGGCTTGAGTTGCCGCTGCTAATGTGTGCCCTGGGCAATGGGGAGAGGAGGGGAAAGAATCGCTGGCTGCCCGGTGCCATGTTTCCTCCATCCAGGCAAACGGCAGCCACCCACCTAGGCTCCCTGAAGGGGTCCCTTATGGGTGGCGTGTTCATGCCAGGAGGAAGAGGGCAGGGCAGTTCCAAAAAGCGGCTTTTAGAAAGAAGCCACTTGGGTCCCCCCTTGAGTCACGTACGCCACGTATGATCCTCAGAATCTGGATCGAACGTGATTAAGGGTGTTTTTCCACTGTCACTAAAATGGGTACTTAATGGGTACTTCTAGTGACAGTGGAAAAACACCCTATGTTGAAAGTAATGGGATCAGGAAAATTCGCGTTTGCATCCAGTTCTGTTATTTCAGTTTAAGGAAACCGCATTAAGCTTGTAATGGGAATGCGACCATGAGCTTTTATAAAATAGAGCAAGTTTTCTGCCAGATGTCACACCTTTACAGTGTTTCTATTTCATGGTGCTTTAAGAAAAGCAGTAGAGAACTGCCATGATTCAGTCAGGAAAAAAGAAAACCAGTTCTGTCGCCTGCTGTGAAAAATTAAAGTATATGAAAGAATATTAAGTGTACGATCGTATCTCAATTTATGCAGTTTCTGACAGCATAGTTTGCTATTGTGCAGTTGACAAATTCTGATGCCTTGATTTACTTGCCTTCATAGTTTCCTGATGAAATTCTAAGGTTGGAAGGCAATGCTGCAGCATGCTGGGACCATCTTCCTGCTCCAAAACCCACTTTCCCAATTGTATTTCACAGTGAGAAAGGTGCTTGGTCTGTCTCTGAGTTCTCACTCCCATTCTTGCCACTATCCAATGTCTGATGGATGTGGGTGGGTTTTCACAACTGCGAAGGTCTACTTCATCCCCTCACCATGCCTGCTTTGAACATGATCACAAGAGGAAAAAGAAAGCATCCAAAGTTTTGCTCATTTAAAACTTGAGCTTCAAGCCATTACATTGTTCCAAACCTCACAGAAAGAGAAAGAGCAAGAGCTGTCAGCCCTCCATTAGAATTTGGGATGTCGGTTCTCCTATTTAAGCTCAAACTGGAAGAACCAGCACGGAGGGAGATTCCATCTGAAAAGGAAAGTGTGAAATTGCTTTGTTCTAGGCATCGAGCTGTGAAGATGTGAAGCACCTTGTGAGGAACTGAGGTATTGATTTTATATAGCTAGAGTCAACTTTTTATATGAATAAAATGAATGTGAATTCATATATATATTTTGGTTGGTTGTATTGATTGTATATGTTTGTTGTTCCACTTTTTGATGGAAGGGGCATTATAAATAAACATCACTTTTATTATTATTATTATTATTATTATTATTATTATTATTATTATTATTATTATTATTATTATTTAAAACAACAGTTACACACAGCAAATGAGATCACTATGCTGGATTTCGTATTATATCACTAGTCGGGCACTTCCCAAGCACCTAGGCAGTTATTAAAAAATTTGCAGCTTACCTGCTGCGAAGTGGGGATCCAGTGTCCAGACTCCAGCGCCCCCCTGTAGCTTCTGAGGAGGAAGCTGCGAGACCTGAGATTGGTGTGCATGTCACATGAGACATGGCAACCAATTGCAGTTGAGCTGACATTCCTGTTCTCGCCAGCAATTCTTGTCGTCCTGTACAGACTTATGGGAAGCTTTGAATTTACTTGATGCTGTGGAGTGAGTGTGCTCCAACCAGCATTAAGTAAATTAACAATAGCAATGCTACTATCGAGTATCGGCTGTCATGGCTCGATCTTGGCTGCGCATTCCAATGCACAGCATCAAGAAATCTGGATGTACTCCTAGTGTGGAGGAGGAAAGACTGTGGACTGTATATATAAATATGATTCAATAATCTAAGACCGTGTCCCCATGCAAGCTGTTTGGGTCTGATTGGGCATGCATTGGACTGGGTGCAGGACTGAGATCGAATGTTACCCATCCCCATGCATCCCATTCCAAACCCTGGCACGGGGTAGCAGTGCCATCTCCTCTCCGTCCCCTCTCTCCTCATTGGAAGCCAGATTGACGTCACCCCACCCCTGTGCCGCCTGCTCAAATGCCACATCCCTCCTCCTTAGCAGCACGGAGAAGCCAGGACCGAACGGAAATAATAATAATTTTTTAAAACCAAATCTAGTACGAGGTTTGGCAGCAGTTGAATGGTTGAACAGTTTTGTGCACCTCTGCTCCACCCAGAAACCGCGAGAATACCTGGCAAGCTTAAAACAGAGAAAAATCAAGCCATTATCCTGCCTGCCTTGGCGATCGGGAATTTGCTCCTAGTTTGGGTGATTTGGTCCACGGAAATTGGACCAAATTCAAAATGCATGGGGACACTCCTTTCCGAACCTGATTTCAATTTGGACCAAAACATGCTTGGGGATATGCCCTGTGTGACTCTTTTTCCCTATTAGAGTGTTTTAATTCCAAAAGAAATGGGGATTTATTTAAAATGTAAAAAGTAAAAGCTAGATTAAACAGAATTTTATCCCAATGACAACAGCTGTCCTATAGTAGAGAATGTGCTACTTCAGTTGTAAGCCTCCACCATATCTGGTAGATTTTTCTTGCTTTGAAACTGTTCAGAATTAAGTCAAATACCTTTCAGGGATTTTATTTTTTGTTTCAGCACAAATTGCAGTATTTTATATTAGTTGTTTCATTACTTGTTTTATTTTGTATTTCGTGTTACTTGTTCTGTTTTTCTTATTTTTCATATTTAGAGTTGTGGCGGGTCTGTCCTGTAAATCAATTGACAAAGCAATCATGTCTAACCACTTGCATATGCTAGCTGAAAATAAACTTTGCAAGGATATTACCACTCTAAATTCCTGAAATGTTTAGTAGTAGAAATGGCACATAGATACTAATCTTGAGATTTTCTGGAGACGTGGCAAAATAGTTTTCTGTGTTCTCTTATATCATATTCCGCACTTGATGATGTGTTGCTGTAAATGTACTTTCACTGAAAGTTGATTTGATTTCACTAGACATAGGGGAAATGTAAGCATTGACAGGGATCTATTACGATCTGAAATATTTTTCTCAGTTCTCCACAGAATAGCGCCATAAGAGTAACAGCACTATTAGAGGATGCTAATAGATAAGGCACAGGGGACTAGTTGACAATTTTAAATGAAAAAAAAAAGCTATCTTAGCAGTTTATGTGCTCTGGCTATGTTTCTGACTTGGCAGCATGTTTGATGTTACATATTCTGGCTTTTCATTTGCTAAGGGTGTTTATCTTCGGCCATCTGGGACATATAGGATGCATAGTTTCATTCCCACTTTTCATTTTTCCCAAAACCTGTCCTGCAGTTTGAAAGCACAGAACAATCCATTTTTAGGGTCACTTTGATTAACTTTCCTCCATAAATTATGATTTTTCTACATTATGTTTGTCCAACAGTTTTCTGCTTTATCTGCTTAACAACTGCATTTCCTGGCTAAAGTGACATCCTAAGAAGAGATTTACTAACTTGGCAGAAATCCATCTTCTGGAAAGAGAAGTCTATAGTGAATTTCCCCTTATCTCTGAATTTTGGTCTTAATCATTAAATTTTATTACCATTTCTTCTCACCTACTGAATCTAAGGGCTTGTTCACACCACAACCAGGACTTATCCCATAATTAGGCTGATCACATCCATCTAATTTAATGCTCACTCAGTTTGTCTTTCTTTGTCCATACTTTTTGGTCTCCCTGCCCTCTGTCTGACAAGTTTTTTCTCTTCATTCCTCCTGTCCTTCCCTTCCTTCTGTGGTTAAATGCTCTTCTGTGAATCACATTTTAGCTTTTCAGGGGAAGTTAAGGCCACCTCCATCTCTTTATAACCTCCAAGTAAAAGGTGAGGATTCTCAAAGCTGTGTATAGTACACAAACTGTTTTCAACCCAGTACAAAGTGCCAGAAAACAACGGAATACATGCAAATATAGGGGTGGCATATATACATTGCTCAAACAGGCTTTAACATCAGATGTTTTTGTGGCATATTTATGCGAGCTGGACTTTCCCATGATGAGGGGGACTTTTGCTCAGGTCATACCATTAGTCTTTCCTGAGGCTGTTTTCTGCTATGACAGTTCACACTCCAAAATACAATTCTGGGTTGTTGTTTTTAGGGAGACTGTTATTCTTTGATCTAGACTGTCCTGCTTGCAGATTGTCTCAGCACTGAAAACATTTTAGATAACTTGTTTATTTCCCAGGCTGTGGTCGCAGTATGCACTTTCCTGGTAGGAGAGAGAGTTTTACTTTTGGCCAATGTCTGAACTTGTGGGCGTTCAAGGTGTGGTGTCTTTGTCTCCAAGGCCCTTCTTGTCTCATGAGACTTCCATCCACAATTTCCATTTTTTTCTTTGCTACTTTCCAACTAGCAAGGGAATGTGCAGGGAGGAGGGGTACTACTAACTGTACAACCCAGCAAAGCCTGACAGAACCTTCTGGCAGCTGGAGAGAGACAGGGGGTGAATTCCCATTACAAGCTTAAAACGGTTTCGAAACGGTTTCGATCCTCACAGTCCCCATGTCAGGTTGGCTTAACACACTTTCCTCGTGTTAAATTGCCCCAAAGCATTGTAAATGTTAACACTCATTTCAACAGGTCTTGCTCTGGTTCGTGCATTTGAAACATTTTACATTTCTTACTGTTTTTTTTTAATTTTATTTTTTTAAATTTTTTAATATACACATGATTATAGTTTACAGACAGTATGATTGGTTACATATATGTCATCCCCTCCTTATTCCCCACCCTCCCCCCACCCCCTTTTCTACATATAATCTCTTGGGATACATCTGGTTCATATTTGCATAATTAATTGTAATTTCATTTTCCGGGCCTCTTCAATCCTTGTTTGTAGATATTCCTTAATTGGAAACCATTTTCGTTTGCAGTTCCTCAGTCTATTAATATTTTCACACTTTATCTTCAAATTGGTCAGTTCTATCACCATTGCTTCCATAATATAATAATATACTTTTTGCATTTCCCATTTCGTTTTGTCTTTCCATCCTCCTGCCAAAGTTATTTGTGCACACATAATTATGATATGAATCACCTCCCTTACTTCTCTTGGTCTTATATCGTCTAAATCTCTATTCCAGATTGCCATCCTTTCTGTTATAACAATTTGGATCGGGAATATATCATTTATCATAGTTTCAATCCTTCCCCAAAATCTTTGTATCTCAACACAGTCCCATATCATATGTTTAAATGTCCCCCTCATATGGCAACCATGCCAACATCTACCATCTATATTTTGCAAATTCCGAAAAATATGTGCTAATTGCATAGGTGTCCTATACCACTTATGTATTATCTTTCTTTTAGTCTCTTTCATTCTGTTGAAATTGCAATTCTTAATTCTAAATATCTCCTTTTTTACTTCTTCCATATTCAAATTCATATCATCATTCCATAATCCTTGCAATTCTTCGTAAATTTCCCCTTTTACTGTTGTTAACATTCTATATATATCTCCTGTTATTCCTTTTTCTCTTTTCAAAATTTTTCTAATTATTTTTTCAAAATCTGTATCATCCCTTCTTATCAACTGTTTTATTAATGTACCATCTATAAACGTCCATATCCCCCTTGCCTGGAGCCATCTACCCCCTAACCAATTTTCTATTCTCACTATATCGTAAGGTATCTTATCTGATGTATATAATTGTTCAATGACCTGTATTCCCTGCTTATATAATATTTTTAAGGCCCCTTTCATACTATTTTCATCACTCTTGTTTATTATCCATATGGGGGCTAATTTCCCTACATCCCTAACTAATTTTCTTTTTACCTGTCTCCATATTTTCATTGAACCCTTTAATGGTTCTTCCCATTTCCTTTCATCTCCTAATGACCAATCCTTATATATGATTTCTTTGTATTTCATATTATTCATTTCTTTTTCTATTCTAACCCAAACTTCATCTCTATATTGTAATTCTAATACCCTCTGAATCTGAAAAGCCTTATGATATGTTTCTAAATTGGGTAATCCCCAGCCTCCCTCCTCTTCCTTAGCATATAACCATTTATATCTTAATCTGGGCCTCTTCCCGTTTCCCATCCATTCTCTCAGTTTTCTATCCCACGTTTTCAACATTCTGATCGATATACTATGTGGGATCGTTTGCATTGCATAAAATATCTTTGGTATTATAAACATCTTTATAACTCTTATCCTATCCATTCTACTCAAACCTTTCTTATCCCAATTCCTCAATAACTTTTCTATTTTTTTCCAGATTTTTTTGTAATTCCCTTCTAAAAATTTTTTGGGGTTTTTATATATCCATACCCCTAAATATTTCATCTTTTTAATTCCCAATTTCAACCCCGTTAAACTTCTTATCTCTAATTGTTCTCTTGGATTTGTATTTAAAAACATAATTTCTGATTTTTGTACATTTACTAACAACCCTGACTGCTTTTTAAACTTCTCTAATATCTGCATAACATCCCTGATCATCTCCAGAGGTTCCCCTGTAATAATTATCGCATCATCTGCAAAGAGATTTAACTTAACTTCTTCCAGCCCAATTTTATACCCCTTCCATTGTATCCTATCTCTTATTTCATTTGCCAACACTTCTATTGCTAATAAAAATAAACTGGGGCTCAAGGGGCACCCTTGTCTAGTTCCTCTTAGGATTTTTATCTTATCTGTTCTATATCCATTCATTCTTATCCTTGCTATCATATTACTGTATAAATTTTCTAACATATTACAAAATTTATTTCCTAACCCCATTTCTCTACACAATCTGACTAAATATATATGATTTAAACTATCAAAAGCTTTAAAAAAATCTAGTTTTAAAAGGGCAACCTTTCCCTTACTACTATATGCATGCTCTATCACATTTATTACCGTTTTTATTGGGTCTCCAATCTTTCTATATTTCATAAACCCATACTGGTCCCTATGTATTAACTTTCCCATTATATCTTCCAGTCTTTTTGCCATTATCTTGGTAAATATTTTATAATCTTGGTTAATTAAACTTATTGGACGAAATGAGCCTACCAATTCCGGGTTCTTCTGAGGTTTCAAGAGAGAAATTATCTCAGCTTCTCTCCAGGTATTTGGAATTTCCCCCTCTTCATATATCTTATTAAATAGAGCTTCCATATGGGGCAATAATTCCTCTCTAAATATTTTATAAAATTCTGCACTATATCCATCATTCCCAGGAGATTTCCGAAGTTTTAAACTTTGTATAATTTCATTAATTTCTCCCCTTGTAATCCTGGCGTTTAATCTCCTTTGATCATCCTGGTCCAATTTTTTATTTATTTTTAATAATGAATTATCCACCTGCTCCGCTTTATATAAATTTGTGTAGAATTCTTTCATTATATGTAATTTTCCCGGTTCATCCATTACTCTATTTCACCCCTTATCTATGAGACATTTTATATAATTCTTTTCCTCTCTCTTTTTTAACATTCTAGCTAATCTCCGCATCGATCTTGCATTCCAAGTTTTTATTTCACCTTTATAATACATCTGCTTCATCTCCAACTTCTTTTGCATCCAAATATCCAACTTTTTTTTCGACTCTTGTAAATTCCTATAATCTCTTCTATTACGTGTTCTTATATAAATCGCCTGTTCCTGTTCAATTTGCATCAATAATTGATCCCTTCTATGCCACCATTCTCTCTTCTTAGCAATTTCCAAACTAATACATTTTCCTCTAATTGTGGCCTTCAATGCATCCCATACAACCTGTGTACTAGCTGTCCCATTATTATTTAAAAAATAATTTCTAATTTCCATTTTTAAAATATTATACTCTCTCTCTTGAGTTAATACCCATGGGTTAAATCTCCATATTTTTTCCCTTTTCTTTACCCCTAGTTTAATTTTGACCTTTATTGGCGCATGATCCGATATCCATATTGGTAAAGTTATAGCCTCAATCACTTGACCTCTATTTGTGATCTTTGCTAAGCAATAATCAATGAGACTATATGAAGCATGTCTTGAAGAGTAGCATGTTTTCCTTTTACTCCGATCTTCTATCGAATTTAAATCTTCCAACCCATATCGTCTAATATTTAGTTCCCTACCTGTTTCCCTTCCTCCTTCTATGCATTTAAAATTAAAATCTCCTACCACATACACTTCGCCTTCTGAATAATTTTCCATCTTTTGTAAAACAGCTTTTAAAAATCTTTTTGATTTCTATTTGGAGCATATATATTAACAAAAGTGAACACTTCATTATTTATTTTCCCTTTTAACATAATCCATCTACCTTCCCTATCAATTTTTTTCCCTAACAGTTGGAAATTCACCTCTTCACGTATAATGATTGCCACCCCTCGTGCCTGATTCGTTCCTCTTGATTCATAAATATTTTTCCAACTTAACTCAGGTAATAATGGTCTTCCATTTCGTTGTTTGTGTGTTTCCTGTAGAAAAACAATTTGTGCCCTTTCTTTTCTAATTAACTGTTGAATCTTATATCTTTTTGTTTGATTCTGCAGCCCGTTAACATTCAAAGATAAAATTATTAAGTCTTCCATTTATTATTATTTTTTTCCCATCTTCATCCCCCATATCCCAAGAATTTCTATTTACCTTCCCAAAATCCCTCTCTCTTTCCCCCCCCCCTTTTCCAGCCCACACCATACAAAATTAATAAATACTTTGACATTATACACCAACTTTAGGTCTTCCAGGCTGAGAAGAAAAAACAAAACTCACGGACTTCCACCCTGCCTTCCCCCCTCTCTTCCATATGTAGAACTCTTTTCCCCTGTATAACTTGTTATTTACCGCCATCTTGAGGCTCTTAAAGATCATTTCACTTTCCCTCGTCTGGTAATCGACTTGGGTTTTTTTGGATTTTCCTTTCTAAGTTCTTTGACTTGTCTCTCCAAGTCTCTTAAGTGATGCAAATTTTGTGTTTCCAAACTGTCAATTGATGATTGATTGGAATCACTATCCGATTGTCCTTTCTCTCTTGATTGATGTACTGGACGAGGCTCTCTTTGAACTTCAGAAGTTCCCGGGATCTCTTCATTTATTGCGATTGAGTCAGAGGCTTGCAATCCAAGATCCACAGTCATCTGCATCCCCTCCTCTTTACTTGCCGCCGTGTATTTACGGGCATCTTTATATACAATTAATAATGCGGGAAACGCAAAGTGAAATTTTATTTGGTTTTTCTTTAATATCTCTATCGTTTCCCTTAACTCTCCCCTCTTCCGCATCGTGCCCAGAGAAAGATCTAGGAGTGGCCATACTTTAACGCCGTTAAAAACCAAGTCTTTTCTTGCCTTCAGCAACAGAAATATTTGTTCCCTCTGTCTTTCCCTTGCAAAACGTATAATAATGTCCTTTGGTTTAGCCGGACCTCTTGAAATCCAATGAACTCTCTCTAAATCAGACATTTCAATTTGCACATTATTTTGTTTTAACCAGTCCACTATAATCTGCTCAAGATTCCCCTGTACAGAGTTTGGAAAATTTCTGAGCCTCAAGTTTTTGCATTTCTGTCTGTCCTCCAAATTACTAATTCGGTTTGCTTGCTCTTTATTTTCCTGTAGTAACTTATCCAAAGTTTCTTTATTTGCTTTGATATCCTCTGCCTGCTTTTTAAGTTGAAACAAATTACTCTCTCCCTGCTTATTAACCTTTTTTAACTCCTCCTTCACTGTTTTCATGTCTTTGGAAAGATCACTCACAGTTATGGAGATATTTTGAATCAGCTGAAACATTTGCTCCATTTTATCCGCTCCGGAAATCTCTATAGCTCCAGCCGCCATCTCATCCCCTATTGAGTTTAGCCGCAGGGAGGAGTTCTTTCCTTTGTTCAAGCAGATCAATCTCGATACTATTCCAGTCGCCGTTTTGACAATGTATCATTAATTACTTTACAACTTCTTTAGTTAATTATCTACTTCATTTTTCAATTGGAGTACCAGATTTTTTCCCCTTTCTTTTCATTTACTTAGAGAGGGGATCAAGCTAGCGTCTACCCAACTCGACGCATGCGTGAAAGTCTCTACATTTCTTACTGTTGGAACCGTACCATTTTAGTGGGATGAGAATGCATGTTTAGGGTTTCCCTCCCCCAATAGCTTGTTTCCAAAGATAGTGATTTCACTGTAAAAATCCACCCCTTACAGCAGCCGCTACAATGTAGCAATCTACTCACTTCACACCTGATAACAATGTTGCAGTTTTGCGCAATTCTGAAAGTTCTGACCTTTAGAAAGGGAAAAGAAAGGAAAGCAGCTGCAGATTCAGGGAGATGTGTGAATGTTTTTAAGGCTGTGGCTGTGGAGGTGAGCGGGCGAAGGGGGCTTGAGTTGCTGCTGCTGCTGTGTGCCCTGGGCAATGGGGAGAGGAGGGGAAAGAATTGCTGGCTGCCTGGTGCTGTTTTTCCTCCATCTAGGCAAGAGGAAGCCACCCAGCTAGGCTCCTTGAAGGGGTCCCTTATGGGTGGCATGTTCAAGCCAGGAGGAAGAGGGCAGGGCAGCCTCGAAAAGCAGCTTTTAGAAAGTAGCCACTTGAGTCCCCCCTTGAGTCAAGTACGCCATGTACGATCCTCAGAATCCGGATCAAATGCTATTAAGCTGAAAGTATTATTTTAGTTTAGGGAAACCGTATTAAGCTTGTAATGGGAATGTGGCCAGGCAAGAAGCAGCCCCAAAGGCTAGCCAGTGAAGTTGAGGAAATGGATTCTGCACACGCACACATACAAGCATAGAAGATCACACACATATCACAATTGCACAATCTTTTCCTGCCTTTGTGTTACATGGGTGGAGAGAAAAGGTACAAGTGGTGACAACTGGGACTGCATGGGCTGGAGCTGAATAAATGGCACCTTCCCTGACTGTGCAAGCAATGGCGGGCCCACCTGCTATCAGGAAAGGACTGGGCCACTTAATTGGATGGGAGCTACCACACATGCAGTTCCAGGGAAGTCCAGCTTCTTACCCCCTTTCTTCCCAAGGGTCTTCAGGATATAGCCTGACAATAGGGAGAATAGCCTCTGTTGAAAAGCCTTTTCCACCTCAGATTGTGTGGCCAACATATAAAAATTGAAACTGAAGCCTAAGCAGCTTTATTCCCTGGTTTGTTCACTCTTCCTTCAGAAAGCAGGTTGCTGCCAATTCCTAGCAAAGCCCAAGAGGCAAAGAGGCTGAGTCTGTTCTGCAGTGCTTGTTGCCACAGTGCTTTCCTCAGAGAAAGAAAGGCTGCCTCCATACGAGCGGAATAAATCCTCAGTTAAATGTAAAAGCACAATATACATACAGTACTGTGCAGCGACAACTGGGTGTCCAGACTGGAAAGGCAGCTCCATAGCTTCCCCTACCAGAACTGCGAGAGTTGAGGAGGTGCATGCCACCACGCGGGTGAGGCAGCCAATCAAATTTTCAGATGCCCTTCCTGCTTAGCCAGCATCTCGTCTGCTTTTCTCGCCATCCTGCCTGCATTGACTTGAAGTTCTGGATTTTCTTTATACTGCACAGTGAGTTTTGATCCAGCATTAAGGTAAGTGCACAGTCCAAATCGTATAACATGATGCCATGATGATTAATCGATTATTGTGTGTGACGGCTCAATCAGGACTGCGCAGTCCAATGCACAGTATAAAGGTGTCTGGATGCAGTGAAAGAAAAAATCCCTTCCAACCTTCTTGAGTTTTCTGATTTCTTTGCACCACCTTAAGCTCCCAATCCCAGCACATACTAGTTCACTGAAAATAGGCTCCCCTCCTGTGTTCCCATTCCCAACCTCCATAACTTTGCCAAAATGTGATTGGGGAAACTATACCAATCACAGGAAAGGGAAAAGTGGCCAAGTTTTTTTTGGGGGGACCCCCTTTCACTGCACCGAGTCAAGGGAAATTAAAGTTTTGCGCTTCTCTAGACAGTCTCAGTGAACATTAAATCGTTAAGTGTGTGACAAAGGAAGCACTATCTGTATATATTGATTTTTTAATAACCAAAGCAATTTTATAATTAAAGAAGTATATCCTTCTGGATCAGATGCAAATCATATAATCTTCCTTTGAGTAACCATCTTCTCTTCCTTACAGTATTGTGCCTTGTAATAAGGATGACTCTTACTCAAAGTAATCTCAAATGAGTTGGAGTTTTGCAAGCGTATGCCCAGGATCATGGCCCAAATCAGCATAATCTTTAATGCACATCCATTTGAGGAAGCAGGATTAAACTGAAATGTTCACAGAGAAAATGCAAAAATAATAATAATAAATAAAAACTTTTAAAAGAGACTAGGAAGTTGCTGTTTTGAGTAGAACCCAGGATCTACTCCTAAAACATTCTTTTTCATGCAATTTGTCTGCTTCTTTATGGCACCCCCCCCCCCTTTGCTGTTACATTAACTTGAGCCTGGAGCTACTTCCTGGAAACTTTTGAAGCAGCTTCCCTCTGCCTCTCATCACCCAGAAGAAGAAAGCACAATGAATGAGCAGCTGCTAGAGTAGACCTGACCTTCTTCAAAGACCTCTGCAGGTAAGAGAAAGAATCAAACAGATATTTATTAGCTGTGACAAAATGGATCTGCTGATATGGGAAACACAAAGAATTCACTTTTAACCGCGCTGATGAAATATCTGAACTTGTTGGTGGGGAAAAGTGACGAGTCTTATCAGGAAAAAAATTATGCCTGCAAGACACTTGCTTGATTTAATCAGAGATTTGTCTAAGATGAGAAGAATTATGTCTTAATACAAAGACTAAGCATATAATGCCCATGGTTTAGTGGTTAAGGAGCCAGACTCTTATCTGGGAATGCCGGGTTTGATTCCGCACTCCTCCATGAAGCCAGCTGGGTGACTTTGGGCTAGCCACAGCTCTCTTCTGAGCTCTCATAGTCCCACCTACCTCACAGGGTGTCAGGTGTGGGGAGAAGAACAGAAGGTTTGTCAGCCACTTTGAGCCCACTTAAGGGTGAGAAAAGCAGGGTAAAAAAGCCAAATCTTCTTAAAAATCAGTGAAACAAAAGTCTTTGCTTCTTTATCTTCTTTTTATATTAATGTACCTTTATTCAGTAAACACATATAATACAATTATATACAAGATGCCAAGGGGATACCAACATGCACAGCAGGAGAATGTTAAAAGATGAGAGAGGTTAAAAGATGGCACTCAGAAAAGCTTTCAGTACCCGGTAGAACTGCCATGATGAAGAGACAGCATTAAGGTTTGAAACTACTAAAGATTTCAGATAATGAAGACAAGTGGATAGTGATGAAACCTGCACATAAGGAAAGTCATCACGAATCAATTCATGTTTACATGTTAACTTCTGGGAAGGTTGGACATTTTGAATCTGTTTGTAAGCTCTTGGACAACTAGAATTCCTAGGGGGAGTTCCCATTACAAGCTTAAAATGGTTTCGAAACAGGTTCAATCCTCGCAGTCCCCACGTCAGTTTGGCTTCACACGCTTTCCGCGTGTTAAATTGCCCCAAAGCTTTGTAAATGTTAACACTTATTTCAACAGGTCTCGCTCTAGTTCATGCACTTGAAACATTTTCCATTCTTGCTGTGGGAATGGTACCTTTTTAGTGGGATGAGAATGCATATTTAGACTTTCCCTCCCCCAATAGCTTGCTTCCAGACCTAGTGATTTCACTGTAAAAATCTATCCCCTAAGCAGCTGTTAGACTGTAACAATCCACCCACTTCACACCCAATAACAATGTTGCAATTCTGCGCTATTCTAAAAGTTCTGACCTTTAGAAAGGGAAAAGGGAGGAAAGCAGCTGAAGTTTCGGTGAGATGTGTGAATGTTTAATGTGTGAATGTGTGGCTGTGGAGCTGAGCGGGTGAAGGGTTCTTGAGTTGCTGCTGCTGCTGTGTGCCCTGGGCAATGGGGAGAGGAGGGGAAAGAATCGCTGGCTGCCCGGTGCTGTTTTTCATCCATCCAGGCAAGCGGCAGCCACCCAGCTAGGCTCCGTGAAGGGGTCTGTTATGGGTGGCATGTTCACGCCAGGAGGAAGAGGGCAGGGCAGCCCCGAAAAGCAGCTTTTAGAAATTAGCCACTTGAGTCCCTCCTTGAGTCACGTACGCCACGTACGATCCTCAGAATCTGGATCGAACACGATTAAGTTGAAAGTAATGGGATCAGGCAAATTCGTGTTAGCATCCGGTTCTATTATTTCGGTTTAGGAAAAACATTTTAAGCTTGTAATGGGAACCGGGCCCTAGTCTCATGACCAAAGGTTTTTGATGCCTTAATCAGAATCGGACCTTGTATCCACCAGCAACTGATTTGGGAGGATAGAACTGAGGCCAGGCTGGAGTGATTCCAGCCATTGGTCTGGTCCTACTGTCCCTGAACAAGCCTTCTGTAATTAGAAGGCTGTTTGGGGACAGCCTCTATGCTGGCATCTTTGTAGCCAGTATATGTGTTCTCCAATGGCTAGGAACTAAAGTTCCTGTCCTTGGAGCCGCCGCGGAAGCTGTTTTGGTGGCAAAATGGGTCCCCAGTTAAACTGACCCATAGAAATATGTATCCATTTACATACCTTCTCGGCTGCTTTTTAACACTTGCTAGACCATTGGTAGATATTTTAAAAACTTCTTGTGGTATCCCAGTCCAGGTGGCCATTTTGGTTGCTTAGACTGTGCAATGCTTCATCCAGTGTTGCTGAAGAGTGCTAGCAGGGAGCATTTATTTATTTATTTATTTGTTTACATTTCTATCCCGCTCACAGCTTTTAGGACAGTTGTTCGCAGGTGAGTGCTGGATTCGGTGGCTGGGGAAGCGTCTACTCTGAATGAGAATTTCAGGCCGTGGTCTCCAAGCTAACTTTTAAGCCAATTTTTTACTAGTTCATTTCTGATTTTGGATAATAATGCCTAATTTATTTCTAACTAGTCAATAAACAGAAACTATGGAAGCTGTATTACACAGCATATGAAGGATTATGTGCCCCTGGACCTATGCTATTATGTAGGCTCCAACAAATTGCTAGATACAACACCATTCATGGTTCTCTGTGACAGCAATTCCTCAGAAGGAAGTGCTCTATTTAAGAGGTCAATTTTCTTTGCATGTAACCTTCACACGAGTTCTTTTACTGTTGCTTCCATTTACTACAATAGTTTTATCATTTTCATTTTACCTTTTTTAAGGTCTAGAAGACTTTTGCAGAATGTCATTTATGAATAACGGCAGTTCAGCAGGTCAAGCACTTGGCTACTCTGCAGTTGCTTAGTATGATATAAAAATCTGCCCAGAGTGGAAGTTCTGTTTCTTGACTAAAAGGCTCACCTATAGCTTCTCTTTTTATGAAGGATTCATTTTTTTTTTAAATGTAAAGCACATCAAAGAAGCAGTTTTAAGAGAATGTACCAGAAAAGATCCTTAGTAAAGATTTAAAAAAATCTGGTGAATCGCTGTGACTCCCAGCAATCATCAAAACAATACTGTCAGTACTTAAAATATTACATTGCACTTCTATGTAGTTTTCATATGAAGCAAACTCAAGTGGGTGCAATAAGGCTTTCTCTAAACACTGCCAAGTGTTTAGCATCGCAGATTTAATATAAAGCAAATCACAGATGAAGTATTCTGACATGCACTGAGGAGAATTATTTACCCTGCTGACAAGCCAGAATTTCAGCCCAAAGAAATGCATTGAGGTCCTTTGTGCATTAAGTCTTATTCCAGATATATTCTGGAATAGGACCTGGCATCTGCTTTCTGGTGAAGATTATGGCAGATGCTGGGTGGGCATAGACTGTGGCATAGCATCCAGGTGGTAGGGCCCTATTCTGGAATAAGACCTACATCTTTCCAAAGAAAAACTCCTCTGCAGATCAAATTATGGCACATATCAGGGATTTACAAAGTATTCAGAACTAGAATTTGTTCCGAATTTGGAATCAATTTAAAAGTTCTTCACTTTGAACAGAACGTCCAGAAAAACTATGACTTGATCCAAGTTGAGAAAAATCAAAGCCTCTGAATATGTAAGGAATATTTAAACTTTTCCCAATATCCCAATAGGAAATGATGAAAATTATTTAAAAATCACAAGGACGATTGACTTTTTTGTGGGTTGGGTGATAGGTTCAGCATATCTTTCCTTGCCATCTAGTCCTTTTGGGAATTCTGGAAAGCTTCCTTGTTTTGTTTGTAATTTTGAATTCAAAGACTAGAAACACAGGGTGCTTTTCCACTGTCACTAAAAGTACCCATTAAGTACCCATTAATGGGTATGTAATGGCATTTTTGTACCCATTAATGGGTACTTAATGGGCCCTTCTAGTGACAGTGGAAAAACACCCATAGATGCCTCCAAGGTTCTAAAAAGTGCAGAGGATGGCAGGAAAGCTTGACCTCTTATGGACAAAACATTTAGTCAATTCTGCAATTTTTGAAGAAAAATTAAAACCTTCTATAATGCTCCTGTTTCTTATGGTGTTTATGGAAATCTTTAAAACCTCCTGGGTTTCCCCCCCCCCCCCCCCATGGATTGGCATATGGTATCATAGCCATTCTTGATATGTGTACAATCTAGGGAGCTCTGTGATGCAGTCCATATTTTTTTTAACCATTTTTTAAAAAATTTGTTGCGTTTGAAACAAGTAGAAAAAGAAAGGGTGTCTCACAACCAGAAGAAAACATTCCGTTGTTTCTGTTAAGAATTTGGGAAAACCTTTTCTTCTTTTTAAATAAAAATTAGTCTGGCCACCTCCGGACATCATTTTTAGTAATTCTGGAATAAGGCACTCCAATGTTAGTTTGACATCTTGAATTTTAGCATGTCACACAATGAGGCAAGTTATGCTATTGCTTTGAGATTTCCTTTGCATGTGACCTGTCCCATGCAAGTCTGCCTCTGTGGTCACTTTTTCATGATTGTTCAGGTATGATTCATGTGCTGAGTTGCTGATTGCCTCTGTGTGGAATCCTCACCCCACTCATTCTCCTCCTTTTACTTCCTCCTTGTCAGGCACATAATCTGCATTAGCATGTGGATGGGAGTTCCCTATCCTGGGATATAATTTGGAATAAGGCCCAGTGCAGAAGGGGCCAAAGACAGTCAGCATTCTAGGGCCATAGACAGCATTCTCTTTCATGCAGGTAGGGACACACCATCGTTACCACCATCACAGTGGTCCTAACACAAAGGCTTTGCCTTAATAAGGGCAGATACTTGGTCCAGTTTTTGGATGGTTTGCCCTCTCTCTCCATGGCAAGAACATATCCCATAGGCAATGTAAGACAAGGCCCTCAAACCTGTTTTAACTCTCTGTGGCACTCTTGTCCCATCACAAAATTAAGATAGCAAAAAAGAAGAAGCTGGTTTTGGTTTTTTAAGAGTCTTCTTTCTAAAGATCAGTGTTGGGAATGGACATCTCATCACTCCTGTCAAACAGGAATGGATATATGGGCTACCATGATGAATGAAGATGCTCTGTTGTGTTGAGGGAGGTGGTAGTATAATAAAACATGGTGCCTTGCGGTGGCTAGGATGTGGGGCAAAATGGCCCTGTCTGAGAGCATTGAAAATGACTGCTAGCTGAAGAAGCCATGCTCACCTTGAACACGGTGGTAGAATTAAAGGTTTATTTTAGAACTATCAAGATCTGCTCAAGTACCATACAATCAGAATTCAGAACATTTCCCACTAACTCCTCACACTCATACAAAGACAGGATATCCATATCTTATTTCTAGAGGTTGAAAATGAATGGTTAAACAAGAGAGTGTGATGCTGCTGTTCTGCTGTTTGCACCACCATAGGGAATTTGTCAAACCTGAAGGGAGTTGATGGTCTTCAAACAATCAAACATGATTTCATGGTGAATTGAAGCACATTTAATGTTTTGATTTGCAAGAAGATTTGACTCACTCCTATTCGGTTTTGCTTATAAATACGTTGTATACTGTGAAGAACTAATTTTGCTGTTGAATATGTTAAAATCATTTATAAATGAGCATCAAGTTTGTTCTGTTAACAAATTGTTTAGTTTATATTGTTACAGAAAAATTCTGGAGTTTTAGAAGATTTTTGTATGGGATATTCCTATAAAATAGCAAAATTATACGAAAATTAGAAAACTTGGGCCATGGTCAGGTATGACATTTAATCACATTCCAGTCTGTACTCTATTCTGATAGATCAGACTGTAAAATGAATTTCTGGTTCCCTACCACCAGACTTTCCCACTATGATTGGGACTATATTGCAATCAGATTTTCCCAGCTCAGAGACTGTTAATATCTAATGCACCTTTCCCATCCAACGGATGGGAAAGCAAGTGCAAAAACTCCCTGGGTCAAAACATTCAGTTTGATTTATACCGAACAAGCATGAACTGAATTTGCATATATCTATTTTGCTTATCACTGACTTTTCATAAATAGCAAGGATTATCTTCACAGCGTAGAACTAACGTGGGTGCTCCTCTTGGGCACAAGGGTGTGTGTGCGCATACAGGTTAATTTTCTAGCTCAGTTTTCAGACCACAGTATATTAAAAATGTAATTGTATCAATGTAGGCAGTTATAGCAATTATTGAAAATGCTTTGGAAAGGATGGATTTATTTTACTTATGAAATGCAACTTCCACTTCAGAGCAGCTAACATGAAGTAAATGATTTATTAAATGTGGCTTTGTAAATGAAGCTGTAAGAATAATGTTGTGCTGAAGCAGTCTGGACTCCCTGCCATTTGAATACAGCAGGATTGATTTCCTCTGGTATTGGCTTCCTGGGCTTCTAATTTGGCTGCCTCAGTTAAAAGACAGTGAAATGAAAAACTTGGTTTTTCTGCCTTCACTATGAGAACCCAGCCCCAGCTCTAAACCAGCCTTTGTCAAACATTGTATCCCACCCTGTATCAAAGGGCTGCTGAGACAGGAGAGCGGTTTTTAAATTATGGTTTAAAATATAGAATATTAAACAGAATTTACTGATGTCTCATGTTTTCATGACTGTTGTGACATTGCCAGAAAGGGCTTCACTCCAGATTTTGTCAGGATTTATTCCCTTATCCTTTGCCTTTACAAAGGCCTCACAAAGTACTGAGGCTATTTTACCTATGGCTATGAAGACTCCAGGGCCCCGTTCCCATTACAAACTTAAAATGCTTTTCCTAAACCGAAATAAAAGAACCGGATGCAAACACAAATTTGCCTGATCCCATTACTTTCTAATTTGCCTGATCCCGATTCTGAAAGCACTTGAAAACTTCATTTAGGAAAGCGTATCTTTTTCTCCCTGCCCATTGTCAGTCATGGTGCCCACCCCCTCTCTCTGACTGGGGTTCCTCCTGCCGCAAAATTTTTGATGTGACAAGGGTGGGGAAACCCTAAACACACATTCTCATCCCACTAAAACGGTACCGTTCCCACAGTAAGAAATGTAAACCGTTAAAAATGCAAGAACAGGAGCGAGACCTGTTGAAATGAGTGTTTTATTTACAATGCTTTGGGGTGATTTTACACACCGAAAGCATGTTAAGCCAACATGACATGGGGACTGTGAGGATCGAAACCATTTCCAAAGCATTTTAAGTTTGTAATGGGAACAGGCTGCAGGAGTACCCATTGTATAGTAGGGATTCTAGACCCATTTCAGTCTGGCTTCAGACCCGATCATGGCACAGATTGATGACCTCCTCCGGGAGAGAGACAGGAGGAATGGTACCCTGTTGGTTCTCCTGGACCTCTCAGTGGGTTTTGATACCATTGACCACGGTATCCTCCTGGAAAGGCTATGGGGTTTAGGAGTTAAGAGGCAGTGCTTGGCATTGGTTCTGCTCTTATCTCCAGAGCTGATCTCAGATAGTGGCTGTGGGAGATACTGATTTGACACCCTGGGAACTCACTTGTGAGGTGTCACCAATACGCAGATGATACCCAGCTCTATCTCTCTGTGACATCTGAACCAGGAAAGGCGGTTGAAATGCTTAACAGGTGCCTGGACGCGGCAATGGGCTGGATGAGGGCCAATAAATTGAAGCTGAATCCAGACAAGACAGAGGTGCTTTGTGTCACAGGGTCTTGGGTCCATGTAGTTGTGAGACACCCTGTCCTTGATGGGGTTGCAATGCCCTGGAAGGGACAGGTGTGTAATTGCAGCTACTACAAAATGTAGTCGCCAGAGTGCTGACCGGAACAGCTAGCCGGATACACATCACACTGGTTTTAAAATGCTTGTATTGGCTGCCGATTGACTACTGAGCCCAATTCAATGTGCTGACTTTAACTTACAAGGCCCTAAATGACTTGGGCCCCAAATATCTAAAGGAATGCCTTCTCCCATACTTTAAAATATGCCAGTGAGACCCTCCTAGTTGTCCCACCACCTTCAGTAGTGAGGGGGGTGGTCACCCAAGAGAGGGCCTTCTCAGTAATGGCAGCCAGGCTATGGAATAGTCTCCCCCTCGAGGTGAATCCTGCCTCTTCTCTGTTTATATTCAGGAAGGTACCTCCTTGCCCTGGCCTTTGGCTGAGGTGATTATACTTTCCCCTCACTACAGATACCATTATTTTAATATGGAATATATTGTTAGAAATACTGGATTTTAAAAGTGTTTTACTGTATATTATTGCTTTTAATGCATAGTCATTTGTAATTTGTTGTTTTAAAAGTTGTTACCCACCCTGGGAAATTTGGGTATAGAGAGGGATAGAAATACAAATAATAAATAAATAAGCCAAAAGACTCCTAGGTTCTAGCTTAGTGCTCTTAATCGGTGTTCCACTAGATGTCCATAGGAGGTATAGTACTGTGATGAAAAAGGAGTAGCAACCTAGCAGTTCTACATGGTTTCCACAAGTTTATTTGAAGCACAATAGTTTCTCATTAGTTCATGAAAGTTCACATGTCAGAAGATTTACCAGAAGGCATGGCCTCCCAGGGGATGCACTTATGGCTGGAGCACTTATGAGCAGAAACACCACACCAGGCCTCTTTCTGCACTTGGCCTTAGTTTGGAATATATCCCCAAATAGGGGCCTGCTGTCTGCATGCAGGCCCTAGGAGAAGCCCATCAAAGTCTGCATTAGCATGTAGGCAACAGGTCCCTATCCTGAGATATAGTTGAGAATCAGGCCAAGTGCAGAATGGGTCCGGATGACTACTTTAAAGTGCTTTCTTTCATTTTTCCGGGTTGCTGGCAGAAGACAGCCATGGGAAGGCACCATATGGTATAAGGAGCCCATTGTCCTTTTCCCAGTCTCTCGGAAATGACCATCTTCCATTGCCGTTTCTTGGCACACTGCAGAATTGTCCCCAGCCTGCAATATCAAACCAGGAGAAACTCCTGATGGGAAGTGGCTGCAGGCCTGTGCGCTCTACCTCACTTTACTCTGTTCTTGGTCTGAATCACTGAATTTGCCAAAACGTGCTGTGTGGAACCTGTCCTGGAAAAAGTTTTTGATTCTTTATAGTTCTGTAAGTCTTGAATTAGCATCCCATGGCTCTGTTGTTGCTGTAATAGACTATGAAAATATCTGCTGGCAAGATCCCATATTATTTTCCAAATTAACATCCGTTTTAAAAATCAGAGTCAACTGTCATCAGCATAGGAACAGTGAATATAGTGAAAGGCTTCCCCCATTACGTATCGTATTACAAAAAATTGCTGCGCATGTGCTAATCTTTGACAGCAGCGCAGAACTCTATTACAAGGCTATACTTGTGAATTAGAGGTCACTGAAGGATAATTTTGACAGCTACTATGGAAAGATTGGGTTTGGAAGAGAAAAGAGGGATAGAACCTTATTTTATTCACTAAAGAAAGACTCTAAATTTAACCAGAAGAATTACCCAGACAATTTTCTTACTCTCCAAGTGTGCTACAGGACAGTTCTCTGTCTGGAATCATTCTAAGTTCTGGTAAACTTCTTCAGTGCTGCAGACAAGTGTAAATCAATAACTGTAAGGCAGGAAGAGTCATGACAACAAAGTTTCTATAAAAAACTTTCTCTTTGAGAGAAAGAACCACTTAAAGAGGCAGGTGACTTTCTCCTGGCAAAGCCTGTAGCTAGAACACACAGCAAATTCAAAGTGTGGCTGTGACTGATCAGCGAAGACAGAGGATCATAATGCAAAGTGTGCATCCACTGATACATATTTTGTGCTGAAGTCAAGGTGGATTTGAATGCTATAGTGTGAGCAAATGCTTTCCTATGGGGCTGTTGGCACAGAGCCAACATGAGGGGAAAGGTCATGCAAAGTGTGCTGATTAATGTAATTAATCGAAAGGCGTTTTCGCACTACGGCGAAAATGGCTTAGAACGCTTCGCCCCGAATGCGTCTGAGACGCTTTCCCATCTGCACTGGCAGGCAAAGGATGTGTTGCAAACGGATCTTTTACCTGCCTATGTGTGGATGGGAAAGTGACTTAGACGCGTTCAGGGCGAATGGCCGTCTAAGTCCCTCCCCCTCCTCCCCCCATTGGCTGCTTTGGAGCAGGGGCGGGGAGGCCTGTCCAGTGCCTTCCCTGGGCTCTCGCAAGCTGCACGAGCCAGGATCAGTCTCATGCAGGTGGCAGGACCCCCAGCCAACACTCTCCAACTCACCCCAGGGGCGCATGTGAGTGAATGGGCCTTACCTGCTCGCCGCCGGGTCGACTCTGGCATGAGTAAGCCAGTGACGCTCTGTGCCTGGGCGTGCCACGGTCCCTCACTGGCTGGATACCTGCGCATGCGCAGATGGCCAGTTGAAGCCAGGCGGGTGTCCGGCCAATAAGGGCCCGTGGTGCCAGCAGGTGCAGAGTGTCGCCTGCTTACTCACGCCAGAATCATAAGAACATAAGAGAGAACATAAGAGAAGCCCTGCTGGATCAGGCCACAGCCCATCTAGTCCAGCATCCTGTCGCACGCAGTTGCCCACCAAATGCTCATGGGCATCTCAAGCAGAGACAAGGACAAACCTTCTCCTGCTCTCAAGTCCCAGCAGATGGCCTTAGAAGTGCCCCGCTTCCTCCCCCCTCAGCCTGAAAGATGCACCTAGGAATTTGTTCTAGTAGCCATTGATACACATGTCATTCATAAATTTGTTTAACCTTATCTTAAAGCCATCTAGACTGGTAGCTGTCACCACCTCTTCCGGCACCACAATCCACAAGCCGATGACCCTCTGGGTGAAGAAATACTTCCCCCTGTCAGACCTGACTCTCCTACCCTTCAGCTTCATAGAGTGCCCCCTCTAATCAACCTGACGGTGAACAGGTAAGGCCCGTTCACACACGCGCACCCCCAGGATCGGGTAGGGGTTGTAGGGTGTGGGCCCTGCTGGCCCTAGGAGCCCGATCTGGGCTCCTGGGGCCAGTGAGAGCTGAGGGAAAGGAGATGCCTGGGTTGCCCACCCCTGGCTCCATAGGAGCCAATGGGAGCAGCATGGGGGAGGGGCCAGCTGTCACGGACGGAGAGAGTGCAAAACGCTTTCCCTCCGGTACGGCTGGGAATATGTCGGGATGCGCCAAATGCGCCCGGACACTTTCAGAGCACTTCTCTGTGCTCTGAAACTCAAAAGTGTGGAGGGTGCTCTGGGAGGGGCTAAGGCAGTTCCGAAGGGAACTGCCGGCCCAGAGGAACAAATGCTCCATCCCCGTGTCCTCCACGTGTTCCAGAACGCCTCGTGCAAAAATGCCTAAAGTCTTTCATGTGTCCATGTCCAACTGTAATCAAGGTTCATCAAGCCCAAGTTAGCAGGCAGATAGTAGTTAATTATTGTTGGCCACAGCTTAACAATGATTTTGCAAGGTAGGACAGATTTCACCCAGATGGTGATCCATTTACTCAGATGTTCCATTTTAAAAATAGTGGCCATCTTCCTAGGTAGGTGCTTTTTAAAAGAAGTGCCTGACAGATGAGATGCAATACAGAGCAAAATCATTATGAATGGCTGACCTACTTAAAGTAATGTACTTGTGGTTACTAATTGAAATATAACTTCCAAAATTATTCCTTTGACAACTACAAGTAAATTGCTCAAGGGAGAAAGTATCTGAAGATTTTAGTGTACATGAAACAGTGGACTTGAGTAAAGTCTAGAAAGCAAAACTCGATTAAGGTCTATAAATTAAAGCATGATTAATTTTTTATAGGTTTACAGTGGTACCTTGACATACGAGTTTAATTCATTCCGTAACCTTGCTCTTATGTCAAATCGCTCGTATCTCAAAGCAATTTTCCATTAATCCATTCCAGCTCCCAAAACACCACCTCAGTTGTTTTTGTTATGTACTGTACTGTATTTACATACTTGTATATCAAATCTTGCTCTCATCTCAAAGCAAAATATCACTCGCTCGGCGGCTTGTATCTCAAAACACTTGTATGTCAGGGCACTTGTATGTCAAGGTACCACTGTATGTCCAGTGACTGGTAATGGCGGCACAGAGGCTTAGAGACTGCCAGGCATGATTCAGAGGCCAGATATGGCCCAAGGATTCCCCACTCCAGTTTGCTACGGGACAAAAAAAATTATAAAGGTGCCTCCAGATGGGGGTTAAAAGGAATGGCAGATGTAATACTGCTATTAAAGGAAATCTGGCAATGGCTCTGGATTTCCCTAATAATGATCTTACAGCTCCTATATGAGTTGTGCCGGCTGGCAGCTCTTGAACTCACCTTGCTTGACCAGCAAAGGAACTAGGCAGGGGCTTGACTGGCTTTTGGGTAGGAATGTGCACAAAGCCCATTTCCCCTCCTTCAATTCAATACAAATCAAAGGGGGGAATTTTGGCCTTGTGTGAACCCCTCTCCAATGTGGGGGGCTTTAGCTTTATCTCCAAACATCTGTTGAATGTTCATGCAACAAGGGAACCCCCCATCCTTTCCTGTCCCATCCCACCCCATCTTGCCCCCCCTCACCTTTTGTTGGCACTACTGCCACCACATCAAACTCTCCTCCGAGGCTCAACTAGGCCTTCCAAAGGTGCACACACAGCTGGAGAGGTTGCTCCTCCATCTGGGAGTCTCAGGAAATCTCATGCCATTTCCTGCCATTCCTGGATGGGGGTGGTCTCTCCAGCTGCATATGCACCTCCAGGAGGCCTAAGTGAGCCTCAGAGGAGGGCACAAAATGTCTGCTGCTGCCGCCACCACCACCACTACCACCACCACTGCCACCTCCTCTGAGGTTCTACTAAGCACCTCTAGAATTAATCAGCAGCTTTTAAGTATAGGAATGGAATGTTGCACTGCTACTGAGATTGGAAATCCCTGTACATCCTGCACAGTTGTTATTTGTGGCTGGAGGCATCCTATGATTTTGACTCTGTTTTAATTTTTGATGTTTTTTTTAAATAAATGTTTTGATTTGTTTTCAAAGAATGATTTCTCCAAATGGGTTTTTTTATGTAAGTATAGTTTGATTTTGTGGGTGACCTTGCATTTTTAAAGACTGTAAAATGATATTGCCCTCTTGGAGTTTTGAACTGGGGATTTTTTATTTTAAGTTAATATTCTCCATGGCATTGCTCTTAATACTTTGGTTATTTCCACACTTACCAGCAATGTGGTCCAGGAAGGGGGTTTGTGGATGGAGTATAGAGATAGACAGGGTACCCAAAATGACACCCTATTCTGAACGCTACTACCTGTCCCAGAGTCTGCCTTTCAGATTCCTCAGTATTGGCTCTGAAGCTGATACAGGCCAGTCCAATGGAAATTGGTCAGTTCCACGGTAGCATTAACTCATTCCAGCCTAGAGCAGTTTGTCCTGGGATACAGAGAAGTGCATTAATAGCTTTCCTCTTAAAAAAAAAATCCCTTGGGAATGTGTGATATTGTTTTGGATAGTTATTAAAGATTATTTGAGGGTTTAAAATTAACATGGGAAGCTCATTTCAATGGAGATATAGATGAAATGCCATGAATATCAATGAAGTTGAAGAAACCACAGTATATGTAAATTAGGTACATGTAAAATGGCATTAAAATTTTACATTTTGCTTCCAGAAAGATGTATCTAATTAATTAATAATATATCACCAATAACTTTTGAAGAGAAATGGCAGCATTCTTCCAAATGTGGAGGGGTTGTCCTATGATATTTGGCTACTGGGAAAACACGTTTGATGAACAGAACAAAATATTTATACCATTTATTTCTTTAGATCCAAAGTTAGCATTGCTTTCTATGCTTGATAGAGTTGATAGAAAATTTTAAATACAGTAACTTTATTTATTAGATCTTGTTTGACAATGCATTTTTCATCAGTGGAAAAAGAACAACAATATGAAGTTGCTCCTCTGGTGACCTTTTACCTGGTGCGTATATTATACAGCAGAGCCAACATTCACCAGGTAAAATAGCTGGCACATATAACTAAAATGTATTTTTTGATAATGCAAATAGGACTAGAATTCAATGTCTGTTTTTGGTGTTCTGCATTTTCTCATTGAGAAGAAAAGGTTTGTTTTCAGCAGATTAACTTGCTATAATCTAAAGTACTTGAAAGACATTGAGCAATCAAAAACTGAAGCAGAACAGGCCAGGATATATACAGTAGAGGTAAATAGGATGTCCATGGAAAATTTTGCTTTAGGGTACCCTTTTTTTTGTGTGTGTGACCTGGAATTATGTGTGGCCGGACACAAATCATGATGGTCTTAAAAGAATTAGGCTAGCTGCCAATTTGTTGTTGAGCCCAATTCAATGTTTAATTTTGACTTATGAAGATCTAAATGATTTGGGCCTCAAATATTTAATGAAATTATTCTTAAAGCCCCACCCTTTCATTAAGAAGTTCTGGAGAGGCTCTCTTGGCAATGCCACCAGTCTCAGAAGCTAGGGGCCTAGGCACCTCACAGGCTGTGGAATCCCTGTCTTCTGAGAGGCATCAAACACTTCCACTTTATACATTCATGTTGGTCCAGATGCATCTCTTTCCCCAATTCCTTTGTTTGGACTGGCGGTTTATTTATTTACATTTTTATCCCGCCGTATACCTGGAGGTCTCCAGGCGGGTAACAATATCTGTAATCAAATATCCTTTAATATCATTAAAACAATAAAACAATAACAGCATCTGCCAGTGGGAAGAGAACAGTATCTCCCCATTTAACCAAAGGCCAGGGCACTGCCTTCCTAAACGTGTACAGTGAAGATGATAGATGCACCTCAAGGGGAAGACTATTCCATAGCCTAGGGGCCATCACTGAGAAGGCCTTCCCTCAGGTGCCCACTTCTTTTGCTGCTGAAGGTGGTGGGACATCGAGGAGGGCCTCCCCTCCAGGTATTAAGACACGGGCAAGTTGATATGGGAGTAGATGTTCCTTCAGATATTTGGGGCCCAAGACATTTAGGGCCTTATAGGTTAATGTTCACATCTTGAATTGGGCTCAGTAGCGAATTGGCAGCCAGGGCAACTCTTTTAATACTGGTGTGATCTGCATCCAGCCAGCAGAGAAATCTTAGCCAAAAAGGTTGTGTCTAGATTCATCCAAAACATGCCAGTTTAGTGTTCCATTGTAGGAAGCTGAACAGCTAGACCATTTAGCTTTATGGGCATAAATGGATATTGTAAGATTTTAACAGGGCAATCTTATAAATGTTTATACTGATAAGAGGACTGAAACTTGAAAGAAGCAATCCTTCACAACTGTGAAGGAAATAGTTTTAGTATTTAAACTGCAGAATGAGGAAGATTTTTTAGCTGGTTTATTGCAGATATTAAAAAGTATAAATCTGAACTGCCCTCCAAAGGGGGACTTCCCCTGTATACCCAATACCTGTGTTTGGATGTCAGATGTCCACAAACTGCCCTCCAAAGGGGGACTTCCCCTGTATACCCAATACCTGTGTTTGGATGTCAGATGTCCACAAACTGCCCTCCAAAGGGGGACTTCCCCTGTATACCCAATACCTGTTTGGATGTCAGATGTCCACAAACTGCCCTCCAAAGGGGGACTTCCCCTGTATACCCAATACCTGTGTTTGGATGTCAGATGTCCACAAACTGCCCTCCAAAGGGGGACTTCCCCTGTATACCCAATACCTGTGTTTGGATGTCAGATGTCCACAAGCTGTCCTACACTAGGAGGAGCAGCCCGGAAGCAGTTTGGATGCTTCTAAGCCTTGCTTCCTGACCTTGCTTGCCCTTTCCATGTGCAGGATATGAACCATCTTTTCACCCAGTCCCAGCAAGGGGTGGCTGAGACTTCCAAAGTCAGGATGCAAGGCATGGAACATGGCTGTAGATGTGCTGCTGCTGAGGCAGGAATGGAGATTTTCCTGGCCTGCACCTAGGCTGCAAATGGCCCCAGCCAGTCTGGGCATTAACTGACTTGGAATGGTCTGCCCAAACCATTCCTTTTGCAAATAGCTAATGCATAGGAGGAATGAAGTCTTTAAGTTCATAAAGTGGAAGCCTTTTTTCCCCTAAGTTTTTCAAGCATCTAATATTATAGCGTCATAAACAGCAGAACATTCTTGTATTGCTGCCGCTCATAGAGCAGGGGCTAAATGATTTAACAGATGGCGACACGTATAAAAAGAAAGGAAAAGAAAAGGAAAGGAAAAGCAGAAAACTCTTTGCATTTAAGCTGATTACCAAGAAACTAAGAGGCAGCAAATAATGAATGGCTCTCTGATTGTGATGATGAATATACCCCATGCATTCTCTTGGACTGGAAGCAATGCAAATGTGCTGTTCTGCTTCTGCCAAACAACAGCTTTTCTGTTTCCTGATAAGGCAGAGCAGAAATCAACCACAGCACAGATGTTGCTCATAAAGCATCATTTGTTAACAAAAGTTACACAAGGAGATACTAATCGGCACCCAGCAGGCTGGCTGGTGCCATTGAATGCGGTGTGTTGGAGTCAGTAATTCCACTTGCTGCATGATATGATGATTTATAAATGAGTAGAAAAACTAGCTTGAGATTCCTGTCCCTTTCAGTATCTTCATCAGTTTTTAGAGAGGCTTTAGAAAAAAGAAAAACTTGTGTGAGAGAGATCTTCAGTCTTTGTGTAAAGAAAAAAAATTGGGAGGGGATTTGAATGTCACAATTGTTGAACCCTTTGCTGAACTTCAGGATGGTTTCCCTACCCAACTTGCTCCATTAGTCAATGCTTTTATTTTATTTAGTTGATTTATCAGAGCCACAAATACAATTCTCAGATCTGCATGTGATTAAAACCCTTTTTGCATAACCCCCCGAAACAATAAAGTCAAAGCAGAAACAGCAAACCTCACTGAAAATGAGCAAGACCATAAAAAGTATGGAAATTAGCTGCCAAAGAAAGAAAGAAAGAAAATACGGGCAGATATAACATACTGGGCCTTATTCTGAATTATATTCTAGAATAGTGGTTTGCCATCTGCCAAAATCCAGCATATAGATGGCAGGCGCCTGTTCTGGGGTATATTCCAGAATAAGGCCCAGTGCAGAAGGGACCATTAACGTTTAGCCACTGCTCTATTTTCCTATCATAGGCACGTGGGGAAAGGAGCCTTTGTTGTCCAGGCTTGCTAGAGTCTGGCCAAACAGCTTTCTGTCTCCTTGTCACCAGGCTGCCATAATGAATGGTCACTCCCATGCAAGGAGTGCTCTTCTTTGAGTCAGCTGCTGTGCACAGGCACATGAAGCATGAAGAGCAAAAAAGGAAGGATAAGAGATGCCTATAACCATTTGGTGTGAGACAAGACGCTGGACTAGATGGACTGTGGCCCAATCCAGCAGGGCTCCTCTTATGATCTTAAGAATGCAAGATAGCATTGTCCCTTTGGAGGCTTTTGGGGCCCTAAGTGTGCTAAAGCCACCCCCCAGATGAATTGGCAGAGTGAAAGTGGGAATTGACCACCTTGGTGAGTCAGAAAAGGTGTCTTCACTATGTAAGGGAGACATGATCTTTGGTGTGCATGCATTTGCACGTGAACACAAGGCATAGATAAATGGATATTGTAAGATTTTAACAGGGCAAGCTTATGAATGTTTACATACATAAAAACATCAAAATTGGCAAAGTTTTACCTGGTATATCTGATTGGAAGCCTTTATTCTGTCGTTTCTGAAGTGCACTTTGCTGTGCATGTTTTTAAGTCACACTTAGGAGGGATTAAAGGTGTTTAAGTGAATTTATCCTATATGTGCTTTTAGAAAATGAAATCCAAAAGCAATTAAGATGACAAAAAGGAGCATGTAAATTTGCAGATCCACACTGGTGACTTCCCTTTGTATACTCATTTCCCATTAAAGTTGATGTAGCTGGAGTAGCTATTAAAATTTAGGATATTTTTGAGCTGTATCCTCCAGCAGCCCTTTAAAATAGGTCTGCTTTCTGCAATATGACTACTAGTGGGTCATGGTGTTGTTTTGGTGAAGAACAGTGGAGATGGAATCAGTGTTTAAAAGGTAGCGTTAATCAATAGCATAGCACTAGAAGGCTGCAAACCATTATACACTCACATTTCCCAGAACATGTAAGTCAACCATCCTTGGACTGTAGCATTGAGAAAAGGGAGTGAAAAATCTGGGTGTGGTGAGATCCTGCTTGGTTAGCCTTTATGGGCCAATCACCTTGAAAGGCTCCTTAAAGTATAACGTTAACATATGAAAATTATAGAGTGTCCACGCCACAACTTTAATAGTTGGAGAGAAGAGGGGATTCTCTATGGGGAACTGGTAAATTCAAGTAGGTAAACCTGAAACCATTTTTGATTCTCCTTCCTCATTTCAGTGACTTAACTTTCAGCTTTGGTTTGTGGGAAAACATGGAAGGATTGCACAAGAAGACTAAGCTTTGCTGCTAGAAGAAAGGGCTGTTTGTTTTGTACAGATTGCTGTTTAATTTTCTTTTTACTGATGCATGATACTTGTTTCTGTAGGCTACCAGAACTTAAACAACAGTAGTACCATAAGGACAGTATTTTGCATAGGTCCCTAAAAGCTAAACAGTCATACTCAGGAGATTTGCACCAAACTAGAGTGATATGCACCTGAACTTCCAGATGACTGGAAGGTTGGCTGTCAGTTAAAATCCAGATGTCAGTGGAAAGAGTGTGCCAAGTGGAGACTGTTCATTCAGTGATCTTTGATTGCCATGCCATCATGTGCTCCAGTGGTGGTGTGCTGTCTGTATGCCTGCTGTTACTCACCAAGGGAAGAACAGTAATGCTGGGGAACTTTTGCTCCTTGGTTTGATGCTTCTGGGTCTGTTTTGCACAGCACAGGAAATGACTGTGAAAGTTGGGTGTTTTCCTGTGTTTTGCAAAAGACAGAACATACCAAGGAGTGGTGCAGATGAGAGAGAGATTTATAAGAATTGCTGTCAGTTGTAAGAACAGAAGAGGAGCCCTGCTGGATCAGGCCAAAGCCCATCTAGTCCAGTATCCTCTCACAGTGGCCCACCAATTGCTTACAGACATCTTAAGCAGTAGACAAGCAGGGTCCATTCTAGTAGCCATTGATAACTTCTGTTCTCCTTGAATTTATCTAATCCTTTCTTAAAGCCACCCAGGCTGTCTTCTGGTAGATGTGTAGCCCTTACTGTTGCTCTACCAGGTTGAATCCATGGTACCATAATAGCCTTGTGAGGGTCTTGCCACAGTTACCTCACCAGCATTTGTACCATTCCAGAAGCAGGCAGCTGAGCAGAAGGAGGAGGCAGACAACCTATCTCCAGAGAACTTGAAAACAGCACATTTAGAAAATTACTTTCTAATTTTCATAAACATTTCTTGATCTTGCTGACAAACTGAGCTTGATGATAATGATGGCGATGATGTACTTTACCAGTAAAATTCTCTTGCTAATGGTTAAGAATATTTTGACTTCTTTGAAATAAGGTATTAACATAAGGAGAGGAGTGTATGAAAGTGTTGTGGAATGGGAAAACAGAACTGTTACGTTATTATCACAGGATCTGGAATGACAAGATAATTAGATTAAGAAAATATATTAGCCTAATTGCTTTTAGCAGGTAATTTTCTGGTGTAACTGAGTTGTTGTATTGGTCCTGAATTAATGAACATGAGGTTGTGGATGAAAACCTCATCAACATACCACAACCATTTTAATTTCCATTAAGAATTTAAATGTTTTAGTGGAAGCTCAATAATGTTTCAGCTCTAGCCTTGAAGAGTCTTACAAAATGGTTCCTTTCTCTCTCTTTCTCACCCACCCGCCTGAACTGTAATCATAGAAAATACCTACACATATTTATAGACGACATCTTGGATGAGTTCACCAAGGCACAATCTACACAATGGATAATGCATGACATAGGGTTGCTCAGGGTCAGGGCATCTGCACAGCCTTGCATCAGATATGGATACTTCCTATCCCAGAAGCCATCAGGGCACTCTTTTTGCAGAGCGGGAGTTCTTGTTCTGAGGTAGGTTCATGATGGCTGATTCAGTAGGGGAGATGCCTGACCGGCTGCATCCGTACGGCATGCCTTAATTCGGTTTAACGAAACCGAAATAATTGAACCGGAACGAAACTGTCTCCACGGCTTTCAACTTGATCCGTGTCCGCAGGATCCCAACGGCATCCTGCCGGCAACTTTATCTCGGATTCAATCCTCGGAGGCCCCACGACAAGTCCTCCCTGCCCATTGCCAGTCATGATGGTGCCCACCCCCTCTCTGATTGGTGTTCCCTCAGAGATCAGACCTCTCCCCCGGCTGCTGGGGATGGTTGAAAGGGGCGGGGAATGAGGTGAAAAATGAACCAGATGTATCAGAAGGGAAATTTAACAAGAGATGTGGGGGGGGGGCTGGAGGGGACCTAGGGGCTTTTCCATTGCTCAGCAGCAGCAGCAAGTAAAGTTCTGTGTGACTCCTGCTCCTAATTCCAGATCTAAGGGAGGAGGGGGGGAGAGGTATTTGGGAAATCCTCAACGAGTCGACCCCAGGAAGGTAGCGGAGGAGAAGAGAACTGTGCTGTCTAGTCTGGTAGGCATTTTGAATATTTATGGAGAGAAAAGAAACCATGAAGACTCAAGAGTAAAGCCAACTCTTGTGGTCACACCTAAGGCTGAATCCAGTTTCAGTCCACTTTAAAGGCGAGGAAAAACATCAGCAAAGTGACTAATCATTTCCTTTCCACATTATTTGCCCCAAAGGTGAATTTTCTGAGATATCTAACACTGAAAGAAAGCAGCTTGTCACTTTGCTGATGTATTCTCTCACTCTGAAAGTGGACCGAAGCTGGATTAAACCTTAAGTGTGGCCTCAGCCAATGTCTCTTTTTATGTGGAAAAGATGAATTTTGGAGGACGGGTAGGTAAATAGAGCAAAAAGTCTGAGAAGGGAGGAAAAAGAAGAGAAAAGGCAGCTTCCTTTCACTTTCTAAAGGTCTGAACTTGTGCAAAATTGCAACATTGTTAATCGGGAGTGAAGGGGCTCCCTTGCTACACTGTAGCGCTGCTGTGTGAAGGCTGCTCCAAGAAGTTCAGGCTTGCAAGAGAAGCGATCCGAAAAAAGTTTTTGCTTCAGATCAGGCAGGGAAACACACACACCCCAATGACGTGCCCAGCATACGAACAGCCATTGGATACAGTGCGACTGGGGGAGGGACACCCTGAACACGGAATCTCATCCCTTAACACGGTACTGTCCACACAGTAAAAAATGAAACACGTATCGACGCACGATTCGGAGTAAGACCTGTTGAAATCAGGTTTGAGATTCAAAACGGTTTGGCGTGCTTTAACACGGAAAAAGCGTGTTAAGCCGAACTGCCGTCTGGCCAAGGAGAACTCAAAACATTTTGAATTCGAGATAAGGTTGCCGTGAAGACGGGACCACTGTTGCACTGCCCAATGCCAAATGTAAACCTATACAAATATAGTGCCTGCAGTCAAACGTCTGGATCAATTTCCAGTCCCTAGCTGGCATCATTGATGGTTGGGAATTCTGCTTTGCTTGGTGTGTTTTGTAGTCAGAGACATTCTGGGCAGTGGGGACCATGAGAAGGAGTTTTTGCTTATTTAGCTGACACCCTCCTGCCCCCATTGAAGCACTAGATTACTGCAGCTCTCAACCAGCTCTAGCTGGGGCTTTGTCTGGATATTGCCCAAGCCACTGCATCAGAATTAGAGTACTTGGATATCTAGGTTTAAGGAAGGACACTGAAGATGGGACTTGCATACATAGCCTCTACTTGTCTATTCTCTTTAATGTTTGCATGCCCAAGCAATTGTCTGCACAGAACTGCTCCATTAAAAATAATAATAATAATAAAGGGGCCCACGTTTTCGGAGTAAGAAATAGAGATGTGCACAGACTCCCCAGTTTAGTTTGAACCAAACTTTGTTCAGTTCAGTTCCATCTAGAACCAGGTTGAACATGCTGGATTGAACTTAAACAATTCACAAACTGTTCAGTGTTCTTTGGTTCGGATTGAGAATTGTGCAATTTTGAGCAGATTTGTTTGTGCAATTCTTTTTGCAACAAAATGGGCCAGATAGAAGTCATTTGACAACAGTTTAAATTGAACCATTCAGTTCAATCATGTTTGCTCAAACAGCCTTTGGTTCAATTTGAACTGAACCAGCTCCTTTCAAATAGGGGATGGTTTGATTCAAATCAAACAGTGTTGAACTTAACAGTCCAATCTGAACTATTTTAAAATAAACTGAATTTACACATCTTTAATAAGAAACCACATTCTGTGAACCACTGGACAAAATCAAAAAGTTCTATACTTTTTGAGTTAAGAATTCTAAATCCTCATTACTGTAAATAACTTTAGGATAACCCGCATTTGGATGCAGCCCTATAGGCCTCCATGGTGGTTTATGCATGATATACATTATCTGATTGAGCAATCTAATGCAGATTGGAGGGGTGGCTGGCCCAAATTTGCACACACAGGCTGCGTTCCTGGCGAGCAGCACATATGAATGCAATGTCCAAGGCAAAATTCAATGCAACTTTAGGTGAGAGGCTGAATATTGCCATAGCGATCTGATAGCTGCATGTGACTGCACAGCCACAGTCATGTAGCCACCTGGAAGAGGCTGCAAAATCACCTGCCCAGGAGTGATTCAGCCACTTACCAGCTGGATCATTCTGGGGAGGGGTTACCCCAGTCTGAAGCAGCTGTGGTGGAAAAGCAACGCAGATAGAACTCTAGCTGGTAGGTGCAAAAAGGCCATATGCTCTCAGGCTTTTAGAATATAGTCTGCAGTTTTGCTTCTGGCACAACTTGTTTCTAGCATACACTCCCACAAGGTTTCTTGGAAAATCAGTTTCTAATGTGATATACCAATAACATCAGGTGTCAGGGAAAATATCAATTCTTTTACAAATTGAATTCCACAAAAATGTACCAGATGATTACTTAATTCTTGTTCTAATCCTTAAGGGAATAAATCATTTAAAACTACATTATTACTTAGAGATTTAGAGTCCTCTGGGTAGACAGGATCAATTCGTACACCCTGAAGAAAGAATTATTACTTTAGGGTTTTGATGTGATCTGTTCATTGTCAAATCATTTTTCACAAAAGATGAAGCAAAGGCAGCGTGCTTTTTCACTAAAAGCAACTTTCAAACTAAAACTGAACACATGGAAAACTCTTCATGGTACCCTAGGTTCTAGAGTTTGATGGAACACACAATTCTTTTAACTTCCATAGTAAAATAAAATTTCAAAAAAGTGCACCAAACGTCAACTAAGACATAATGAAACAAAAAGGTCATAAGATGCCACCTAACAGGTGGCAAGAGTTTGAGAATGTCCTTTTTTTGTGTGTAACCTGTATGTAGCTTTATAAACCATACCTCTTGAAATAATGACAATTTTTAACATTTAACATGTGCCATTGCCTACCCATTTAGTCATACTAAACAAGGAAGAGGAGAAGGCTTTTATATCCCACTTTTCTTACACTTTTAAGGGGACTCAAAGCAGCTGACAAATCTATTTGTCTCCCCAGAACAGATACCTTGTGATGTAGGAGGTATGAGAGCTCAGAAAGGTCACCCTGCTGGCTTCATAGAGGAGTGCAGAGTCGAACTGGGAGACTACCAGATAAAAATATGATACTTTAACCACAAGACCAAACTGGGTCAGCTGTTATGTATTGGGAACACAGTCTGGAATAAACCAAGATCTGGATATCTTCCTGTGTCCAATTTTGATAGACAGGACAACTATCTAGATTATTTGCTTGTGACAAACAAATAAAACAATTGCCTTTTTATTCACTATAATTTGTTTTTATATTTTACAATTTCCATTTTTTCCCCAAGGTGTTCAAGGCAACTAGCATAGTTCTACTCCTCTTGGGCTCAAATTGGTGTGGCCAGTGTGTGACAGTGAATTGATGCAGGTGAGGCAGAAGGGACACAGCCACACAGATGGGATTGTAAAACAGCCTCTGGGTCCCTGGAATCTTTCTGTAGCCAGAATGCTGTCAGCAGAAGAAACTTAAATCCCTGGAACTTTGGCCTTGGATTCACCACAGGGCAACATGACATTCCATATGTTATCTGGAGGTTTATTGGGAAGGGACAATTTCAATGGGTAATATCCCACTCTGAGGTTAAGTCACCCCTTTTGGAATTGGGATAAGAGATATCTCTCTTGGTCGTGTGGTTAGGGAGCCAGACTCTTATCTGGGAATACCAGGTTTGATTCCACTGTCCTCCATGAAGCCAGCTGGATGAACTTGTGCTAGTCATAGCTCTCTTCTGAGCTCTCACAGCCCTACCTGCCTCACAGGATGTCTGTTGTGGGGAGAAGAATAGAAAGCTTTGTCACTCTCTTTGAGTCCCCTTAAACAGGTGAGAAAAGTGGGTAGAAAAACCAATTTCTTCGTCTTCGTCGTCTTCGTCTTGTTGTAAAGGCATTCAACCCACCATTAGTGGCCACATTCACTCAGAATTGGCTGTTTGCTACCTTTATTTGTCTGACTATAATGATCCTATAGTATCGAAACTCAGTGAACTGTCCATGTGATCTTTTCTGAATGGAAATCCTGAATATGAGGTGATTTGAGCATTTTTTTGGTATGTGTATTGCTTCACTTACCAAGAACTCCTGGCTTCAGATATTGTACCTTGCATGCAGAACTTATTAAACATTTAAGCACCAAGATGGAGTTTGGTTACTGGTTGGAAGTGGCTTTTTGCAGGAAGTTGCTTTTTCTCTTTTCAGTTAAATCTTGATTGTCATATGGTGTTCTTTATGACACAGCAGTTGTCAGATGTCTCATTATTTTAGTACAGAGAAAGACTAGATGCAGTTAGATGTAGGTGTGGACTGAGGAACCATAATTGTTCTGCTTCAAAGACAAGCAATGTTTGCCTAAGGACAACAAAGTGAGCGAGT
Organism: Aspidoscelis tigris stejnegeri; assembly: GCA_023333525.1. Classification (NCBI taxonomy): domain Eukaryota; kingdom Metazoa; phylum Chordata; class Lepidosauria; order Squamata; family Teiidae; genus Aspidoscelis; species Aspidoscelis tigris. Next base: position 77,982,601 of record JALMGA010000002.1, on the reverse strand, counting down.
GAACAAAAAGCCTGAAAGCAGGCTGAAGGTTTTCATTTAATGCCTTGGCTTGGTTGGCAGGGTATTTTCTTATTAGACAGCACCCATGATTGTTGACACTATGTTAAGTAACTTTAGTATAAAATATTTTGCTTTTAATTGGATAAATGTATTCCTGTTAATATCTCATTCCTATTCTTTTCATATTATACATTCTGAATCCCCCTTGGCAATCCAAATAATTAAATAAGGTATGTCACAGGGTACACAGTTCTGCATATTATGCTTTTTGTTTAATTAAATATCTATAACTATATCTATTTATATTATGATCTATGATGAGAAAAATGTTCTCCACTTTATGATACTTCATCAAGTAGTAGGCTAAGAATATGAAATTTCGAGACACATGGTAGAGGCTTCTGTATCTTAAAAAAAACAAAACCCAATGGGCAGCCAATAGGTCCCTTGTGGACTTATTATTTCTCTTTATCACTATGTTTTTGGATTGGAAAAATTAGCCGTTTCCAAGAAATGTCCCAGGAGATGCCCAGCTGTGTTTATCACACAGTCTGCGGGGAGATTATTTCCGTGCCCCCATTTATGTAAATGTGGAACTGAACAAAGAACTCAACATCTGTATACCTGTCCATAATGTCCCATTTTATGTACCATGGAAGACTTTTTCAACACCAGAGATAATGCAGCTGCAGTTGCTCATTTCTGGTCAAAAATTATCTAGTTTAATTTTTGTCTGTCCTTATAAGCATTGTTTTATACAATTTACAATGTTTTTATTGATTAGGATGTTGTTTAAATTTGTTTGTACTTTTATGTTTATTCCTTTTATGGTTTTCTTTGTTATGATGACATGGTATAAATAAATAAATAAATAAATGTGGAATTTGCTAAATAAATAAATAAAAGGCGAATATCCAACCCTTCTCCCTTCCTCCAATTTTTAGTACATTAAACATATGAACACACAAAGTCCATGGGTACAATGCTCTGTCATCATCAGATAAAACTGAGGTCACATAGAATTTGGATGCTATGGATGCATCTATAGCCAACCTTTGGGGCAGAGCATCTCTGTAGTAATCGCAAAGGTTTGCATGGGTTTTCTCCTGGCTTCAGCCTGCCATTCATCAAGCCTCAGAGTAAAAGGAATCGCCCTGTCTCTACAAGCGTGCAGTGCACACTCAACACCAGCAGGGGCTGGACTCCTAGCCTAAAGGCTTAATGGAGGATGGCCACATGCTGCACGCAGAGTACAGCCTGTTCTCTTCCTGCCTGCCACAGGATATGACATCAGAAGGACTTCTGACCTGCCCAGCTGATGGACTCCACCTATCACCTACTTGGATTTTCTCTTGAGGTCACTTCCTTCCCCGCCTTCTGGTGGGGGATATAAAAAGCCCTGCACAGAAATAAACTCTCTCTTCCAGCTGATCTCTGCGTCCTGCCTCTTCTCTCTCCCTCCCCATTTTCTAGCTCTCAGGGTCAGGCCAAACACATGGGCCTGATTCCCAAATTATCTGGGCCAGTCAGGTAATTTGAAGACTTTCGCAACATCTGGCGTTCAGGAGCTGCAGCAAGCTGCTGTTGTTCCCCATTCCCCGGAGCCCTCGCATTTCGTGGCGTAAGCCGGATACGCCACAGCTGGCAGCCCAAGCGTGGGACAGAACCCATTGGAAAGAGATCCAAAGCTGCAAAGAAGGATCATCACTAAGGGACATCAAGGGCGATTGTGCCAGCGGAAAGTCCACGCTGCGTCTGAAGGAGGGACCTCGTGGCCTGCACCTTTTGCTACAGGAACGGAGCAAAAAGCCCACGCGCACCAGTGCAGTAAATATACTTTTCTTCTATTTTTTCTTCTCTTCTTCTTTTTATCACTTTCTGCCGTTCCATCGCGATGGGGAATGGACAAAATAAGCATGTTACCCGCCACGAGCGAGAAATTAACTCTTTATTACTAAAGCATGGATTACTGATGCCAAAAAAGATATTGACTAAGCTAGCCAAGAAAATTTCGAAACGGTGGCCCGATATTCCTTCAATAGACATGGCCACATGGCAAAATCTAGAAGAAAGGCTTAAAACATGCCCCCCTGTGAAGCCGGAAATTACGATGGCATGGCAACTATGCCAGTTTGCCCTTCAGTTAGAAGAGAATGGCAAACCAGATCAAGGGACTACCTGTCCTAATTCTACTCAACCGCCATCAAATCCAAGATTAAACCTTACTCCTCCAGCGTTCTCTAGCAGCAATTTACCAGAGTCTCAGTCTCCTCTTCCATCTGTTGCATGCAACCCTATATCTGATGACTCTCGAGGAGACCTTATGGACACTATGTCCCCCAACTGCTATATGGCTGCTCCAGATGGAGGTATAATTCCAAATTCTACAGCTGCCTGTAACCACCTGAGTGACCTAGGCCTGGAATCAGTGGAAGCCTCTCCTGCCTTGCAGCAAGAAATAGATCCAGCGCCATCCTCAATCAGTCCTGGAAAAATGGGGCCCCTCTCTTCCCAATCTGTTGTAAGGCCGGGAAATCAAGCTCCCAAGGGTAAAATTTTATCTCTCAGACCTCTTGCCAACAAGAAAGACTGCTATCAATGCAATGATTCCACATACCCTGTGCCCAAATCTCCCAGGGTCTGGAAAAAGCAATTTAAACCTCACGCTCTCTCTGAAGAGCCTTACACCGCAGGCCCGCATTGCAAGAAACCATTTCAATGGGCGAAAGAAATTGTATTTTTGATTTTTAATTTCTGCATGCATTTTTGGATTCATCCTTACTGCTGCTTCCCAGCTTTTTGAGCGCAGCAATTTTTTTTCCTCAAACCGTCCCCATCCGAGTTTCTCTCAGATCAGAATTGTTTTTATCATATTAAAAATCCTGCCTCTTTTGTTTTTGCTATAACTCTATTCTACCCACTTCCTGGCCTAACCTTCTTGCATCACAGAGAATAACCATGTTTTTCTACTTGAGACAATTTTAAGCTGCAACCAAGCCTCATTAGCATTTGCCAACCACAGCGTCGCCAGACAGTAGAGAATCAACCCTTTGAACTTTCTATCAGCTATTCACTAGCCCTGGAAGAAGCTACTCAGAACTGCTGTAGTTTGCAGTTCCAAAACACCTGGACAGGCGGGCACCGCGGAATATCCTGCGCTGGACTGAGAAACAACTTTAGCAAAAGGGAGAATGGCTTTGAACTCTCTTCATACCCGCACACTTCAGGAAATGCATTTTTCTTATTTTTCTAATGGAACTCTGCACATGCTCAAGAGAACATTTCCCTTTTTGGGACCTCTACTGGCAAGTCTTTAGAATGCACCTTTTCTTTTTCTAATTTAGATATGTCCCTTTTGCTTTTTAAAACAGTTTTTTTCTTGCCAAATTTTTATCTTTGATTAAGGCTTAATTTAGATGCTAAGAGGAGGAGCGAACTCACAAATCCTCTTGTTTACTGAGTCACAGATTTAAGCTAAATCTACAAGCGGTGATCTACCTTCTCTGAGTCTCCTTCCCAGCTCTTACCAGCTAATGATTGTGCATTCAAAGGACTGCATTTCTTACTACATCTCTCCAGCCTACAGACAGAAAAATTGCCTTTAAGCAGCCATTCTACTTAGAGATACCAAGCATTTCGGCTACCAGCCTTTCCGGCCCTTCACGTGGAGGTACCCTGAAGACATCCTGCTATGTTCCATGACTGACATCACCCCAGCAACAAAGGTCATCAACCAGCAGCCTGTAAGTACCTCTTGCGCACACTTCTACCTGAATTTGGACTACACATTACTCCAGAGAAAGTCCAACTTCAAGAACCCTATCTTAGGGCACAAGGTACTGCAGTCTAGCTCTGCACCATCCTATCCACAGTTGACTCCACCGACCCGGATGGACTTGATGGGGCTATCACATACTTAGGACAACTGGACTGGGCTTGTCCCAATTTCACATTACCTAATGGCCTGCTGAAGCCACCCTTTGACCTCTTAAGAGGAGACAAGACCTTACCTCAGTCCACCCCTTCACTGCAGAAATTGCAAGGTAATAATAGAAGGTAATTCCCTGCTCTCCAAACAAGTTGTGGACAGGCTACTACAGAACCAAGCCTTGAAGCTTGAGGTTTTGTACACTGGCTAATCATCCTATGGAGCCTTGCTCTAACTCCCTGCTTTACAGATCCTGTCCGTGGACTCCAGACAGCAGGGATTAATAGACTGGCTATTGTAGCAGCCCTTGAACTGTTACCCCATACCCAGACGCCTCTAAGCTGCCCCCACAGCCCTCAAGGTTCCCTTTGCTCCATCCTGAAGTCCTCCCAGCAGCAGTTCTCTCTGCTGCTCCCTCCCTGCCACTCAGGGCTCCAAGATCCTGGTCGAAAGGACGAGAACCACAACAATGCCAGCGCTCCAATTAACATATTAAGACAAGGATTCTTCGCTGCACGCCTTGGGAAGCTACAGCAACCTGCCAAGACCTTTCAACAAGAGAAACCAGAAGGCAGACCCCAGAAGGATGTGCCAGCCTACTCCATCGCAAATCGTGTATTCCTCCAGCAGAACACCAAGGTACCATGTAAGCAATTTTCCATTGCCCTAGTGTAATGTGAAACAACATGTGATCCTGTCCACACTGTGCTCCTATACATCATTTTCCTCAAAGAGCTAACTCTGGAGATGTACAGTCATGCCAGCTCTGACAGATGGGCACAACTTCCTGCCCAGAGCAGCACGCATTCCTTTCTCCATACCTCTGACTACTCCCATGAACAATGATACAGAGAGGACCACTGCGAAACACTGTGCCAGCCATCCTCTGCCTCTGCTAAGCTTTGCCATCAAGGGAGAACACAGAGAAGCAAGATAGACTACAGCCCAGCCTAGTCGATTTGAAAAATTTTGGACTTTTGCAATAATGGGACACTGAGTCAACTCCTGGAATTCCTGCTCATTCTGCAGACACAAGCTCATCTTAGCTGAAAGAACATTTTTGAAAAACATTTAAATCTATTAATCAAGAAGGAGGGATAAAGAGAAACATCGTATCCAGTGTCAAAACACTCCTATTTCAAGATTCCCTCATTGAGAGACATTTTGGATAGGCAGTGGCAGACCAGCTCACTAGAGAATCTACGAGCACCTCTTGCCTGCATCCTTGGAGAAGAACCAATCAACATGCTCCTTACTCAAAACTTAATCTCTTTTTTCTATCCTTTTATATCTTTTGACTAATCTCACCCAGGTTACCTATGTTAACCTGGAGTCTTTAATCTGGCTAAGTAGCTGACAGTGACACCGTTAGGGAACCTCAAAAGGCACATGCCCAGAAATTACTCCCTTAAGTCTATCTGCAAAGCAGTTGTCAACGCTGACCTTTTATGTATACTCCGCAATGGACCCTTATGTCTCCTATCCTTTAGTTTCTAGCTACTTCCATCTTGGTGGTAAGAAAACCTTTGAACTTTACCTACTAGCCTCTCTAAAGACACTAATTGCTATCTTAAAGGGAAGAGCCATATCCAGCCCTGGAAGAAACACCTGGCATCAAAGTCCTTTCACTCTCTATCCTCTTTCTCTCTCTCTCCTGACTGACCATGGTGCAAACCTTACCTTGCTCGAAACTCCATCTAAGTCTCTGATGGAAGTTCAATCTATAGAAACTTGACCTTTTGGCTACCAGATTTATCCCAGTTAAATTTTGATATTTTATTTTGCTGTTACATGTTAACCTTGTCTGTCATATCTCCCACAGCATCCAGGAACCTTCTACCCTCTCTCCTTTGTCCTTCTACACATGACATTCACACAACCATATAGAGATGGTTTTGTCTAACTTATTTGTACAGTTTTAAATTTTAGGTAGTTAGAATTAGTTCAAGCCGGCTTGTAGGTAGTTTAGATATATAGATACAATAGACATTTATAAGTTTCCTTTCATTGGTGGCCACCAAATGTATTGTGTGTGTGTGCATGGGTGTGAGGTGCGCATATTGAGTGCAATTTTTGTTCCTTGTTACATTCATTGTCTTCATTTGTTGCTGTGGTCATTGTTTTGATGTGTCGCTATTGTAATTATGTTGATATGTCATGCATTAATTGTCATACGTAAACAATTTTAAAAATTTATGTAAAATAAGAAAGATGAGATGTAGTAATCGCAAAGGTTTGCATGGGTTTTCTCCTGGCTTCAGCCTGCCATTCATCAAGCCTCAGAGTAAAAGGAATCGCCCTGTCTCTACAAGCGTGCAGTGCACACTCAACACCAGCAGGGGCTGGACTCCTAGCCTAAAGGCTTAATGGAGGATGGCCACATGCTGCACGCAGAGTACAGCCTGTTCTCTTCCTGCCTGCCACAGGATATGACATCAGAAGGACTTCTGACCTGCCCAGCTGATGGACTCCACCTATCACCTACTTGGATTTTCTCTTGAGGTCACTTCCTTCCCCGCCTTCTGGTGGGGGATATAAAAAGCCCTGCACAGAAATAAACTCTCTCTTCCAGCTGATCTCTGCGTCCTGCCTCTTCTCTCTCCCTCCCCATTTTCTAGCTCTCAGGGTCAGGCCAAACACATGGGCCTGATTCCCAAATTATCTGGGCCAGTCAGGTAATTTGAAGACTTTCGCAACATCTGGCGTTCAGGAGCTGCAGCAAGCTGCTGTTGTTCCCCATTCCCCGGAGCCCTCGCATTTCGTGGCGTAAGCCGGATACGCCACACATCTCCATGGGGACCTAGAAGTGTGGAAAGAGTGTCCTGGTCTCAGTGTTTTCTACTTCAAAGTCTCCCCTTAATTCAGCAACAAACAAACAAACTAGGGTTTATTAGGTGCTGAGGAACATTTTAGAAAAAGCCAGGCCTGTATAAAAGGGATGGGTTTCACTTGAGCCAAGTTGGGACCAGGACAAGCCCTAAACAAATTTGGGCTTAGGTACTTGCTCAATTGCCGCTGCCTCCATTATAGACTGGTAGGGTACCTATGTTTATATGGGAAGATTCAACTTCTGATACTACAGGTTACTGAATGTCATCTTGTAGTGTCCTATAGCAGTGCCTTCTCTGTAGAGGCACCAGCGTTCTCAAATGCTCTTCTCTCAGATGTCTGTGGGGCACCTACTATCATATCTTTTAGGGAATTACAAAAAAAAAAAAAAAAGGTCTGTTCACCAAGGCATTTTTTGTGTGTGAATGAATATCTGTCTTCTCATCCTACCCAGTTTTTATTAGATAGACAGATCATGATGATGATAGACAGACAGACAGACAGACAGACAGACAGACAGATAGAAGCTACTGTTATGTGCTCATGTGCTGCTCATGAGCTTTCATAGTCAATTGATTGACCAGTGCAGGCACAGGTTGCTGAACTGAACAGTCCAATCCAGGGCCAGAAGCCTCCAGATAAGAGGAATAAATTGGATGCTTGGTTTTACAGAACAGCAAACTAGGGGTGTGCACAAATGCAGTTTTCAGGATTCAATTCAATTTGAATTTAATTCTTGAAAATTCGATTTGATTTGAATCTTTAAAATTCAAATTTAACCAAATTCAATTTGAATTAAGCAAATTAGAATCTATTTGTTCAAATTTTGGATTCAAATTTGCACTTACGAATGTTGCCAACATTTCTATGTGCCTGTATGCATCATTACACATCCCATATGCATCCATATACATCTGTATGCATCCTGTAGTTATCCTATATGCAACCCATTTCATCCCGTTTCAGATGCAGGAAAGATGCACATCTGCAAGTATGCATTGTGTACAAAACTATACACGTGTGAATGTCTGGAATGTAAATCTTTACATTCAAATTTATGGACATTCGATTCAAATTCGAATGTCAGAATTTGGGCAGATTTGATCAAATTTTGAATACCTTTGAATATTTGTGCACACCCTTACAGAAAACAGATTGGGAGACTTACTGCAATTTTCCTCCTTTTGGGAAAACTTCACATCCAACACAGGCAGCCTCACACCCAGTTTGCCCCCTGTTTATAAAATTGGCAGCCAGAAGATATACTTGGACTGAAGACACCCTTGTGTTTGGAGCTAATTTTGTCCCCAATATACCCAAAATTTCTTACAGCCATTTTGGTGATAAGGAAAAACCTTGTGTACTGGGGTGGTGGTGGGTTTTAATGGATTTTACAAAAATATTGTGGAGGGAAGAAACCAGTTGCAAACTCTACAGTAAGGGCACAGAAGTTTTGTTTTACACATCACTAAAAATATAGGAGTTAGAGCAGAAATCCTCAAAGGTTGAGTGGGGAGGCAATGACTGTGCATAATCTCTGTGGCTAGCAATATCAAAATCCAGAAGCAATTTAGTACTGCTTGACATATTATTGCTCTGTTGACCAAAATGCCCAGGGGGACCTTGAAATTGAGAATTAAATCAAAGAAACACTCAAAGCTCTACCTGTGGATGACAAGGGAATTAAAGAAGGGAAGGGATATTGAAGAGGGGGTGCATATATTCTTTGCATCTCTCTTCAGAAGATGGAGAGCAGGTGCTTGTATTGTGCCTATACTTTCTCAGGAGGGGAATCTGAAGAACTGAGGCAAACTTGAGGGAACACAGAGGAACCTCTAGGTCTAAGTGACAAAATAAAACTGAAATGCTGATTGGGTACAAATGGCATCTACCCAAAATAGTAGGTGGATATAAGAAGTGGAGTTCCTCCAAAGAGTCCATAATGGGACTGGTTCATAACTTCCTCACAAATGATCAGTACTTACTTTTGGGCAGTGAATTGAGGAGTGAAATGAAAACACCAGTATCATAAAGTATGTAAATCTAAAAAGACTTCACATTGGGACAACTGTATCAGTGGCTACTAGAATGGATGCCTAAGTACATCTTTCAGGCCATGGGGACAAGCAAGATATTTCTAAGGCCATTTGCTGGGATTCGAGAGCAGGAGAAGGTTTGCCCTTTTCTCTTCTTGAGATGCCCATGGGCAATTGGTGGGCCACTGTGTGTGATGGGCTGTTCTTCTTTTCTCCTACTCCCATGGTTTTTAGTAATGTATTCTTCAAAATCTTTCCTAACATTCCTGATTGCCAACCATACATTTGTTTATTTATTTTTTTGGTTTTAATGAATTCTCTTACTGCACTTGTAAGCCACATAGTGAGAAGAGATTTCTAACTTTCCCTTTCCCTTTCCATTTCCTTTTTACTAGTTTCCTCATTGTTTGGAAATTTCCCCTAAGAAAGTTTAGATTTCTTTGTTAGATTTTATTGACAACTTAATTTTAGTTGACGTCTGTATTTAACATGAAGGTTATTGCTTTGTGGTCACTATTCCCTATTGAAACCAACACCATTATATCTTACACAAGATGCCCAGGTTTCCCTTTGTTCTTGTTGGTCCCATAACCATCTGTCTTCTTCACATTTTCCAAATGCCTATCTTTTGCAGGAGTTTGGTTAGAAGGGTCATAGAATGTCTCTAATATTAGACTTTTTTTTTTCTGGCCTGGTATTCTTACCCACATTGCATCTGGCAATGATTCAGGGTTTCCCCTAACAGCAATGCTCACCTCTTGGTCTGTCACCAGTTTTTGAAGTCACCTCACTTCAGTCTATGGGAAGCCAGCCAAGCATGCACAAAAGAAGAAAAGCCTGAAGTGAGATGATTTTAGGAGCTGCCAGCAAAACTAAAATGGTCATTGGTTCTTCCATTCGGTGAGGGGTAGCAAGATGTATATGTGGGATCTTCTTTAGATCTTGCCATCTGGAGGGAGCCACAGTGTATTTTCTTTTGCAGTATCCTTTCATGTTATCATGCACCTTCTGAAAAGTAGAAAAAATCCCACCAGAAAGCACTTTTAAAAAACCTCTAAAGTGGGTTGCTGGAAATCTTTTGGGCAGGCTGGACCTTGGGCATGGCTCAGGGGAGGGAGAAAACCATTCCTTGTTCTTTTCTTTCTTTTAGCAGTGGATCCAATAAAGAACAGCACTCAATGTCAAAACTGTACTTCCCCATGATACGGTAGGTCCATAGTTATGTATTTTGTACCTTGCCACATATCTTCAGGAAATCTGAAACAAAGGCAGCAAATATAGCTTAGATTTGGTGTCCAAATCTAGGGATACAGCAGACTGCATTACATACAGAACAAAGGGCACTTCTGCAGAATCTCAGCCAATCGCCCTTATAATATCTTATATTTTGTGTTGTAGACTACTGTAAGTCTGATGAAAATTTAAAATAGATGCAGTAAATATAACTTTGGATTTAGGTGACAAATCCTCTGAAGCTGTAGCTGAACTAGTACTAGTGAGCTTTTGCTCTTGCTCCCTTGGCTTTTTGCGAAAATCTTGCAGCTGTTAAAATGAGAAATGAGCAAAAAAAGAAACCAGACACATTTTTGTCTCAGAAAAAAGGACCAATTCGAGGAATCAATACTTGAATAAAAGTATCAACATGCGGGACTGCTTTAGTGCCACTATGTAGAAGAGGGCTCAAGACAACAAATGAAAGGGTTATAAAAAAATGAAGAATCTCACCATTTTGCATGGAGCATCTACTAAAGGTTCTTTGAGAAAGCTGCTGTTGCTCTGTTTATTTCACTATGTATATGAAGCAAAATACATAGAAGCAGCAGTACAAAGGAGTATCTGCAGCCATATGCAGAAACTGAACTGAGGGGGAAGGCATGTCATGGTTGATTCTGAAGAAAAGGGGGAAGCCAATCACATCACATAACTTGGTGGTGGGAAATGAGCTGGACTACATGAAAGTAATTGAGGCAGATTGTACCATGCACGTGATGGAAACAGATGGGAGAAAGAAGAGCTCCGAGATGAACATTCTTGAAGAGCAACAAGTTGTTTTCTTGTCTTCAAGTGCTTTAGGGTTATTGTATGCAAGTCCTGTTTAAGGAAGGGTAGGAACTCAGTAATGCTCTCAAGGCTTTTGGCAGTCTGGAACAAAAGTCTGCAACCCTTAATTACCAGCTCAAAGAGGTAAGCACACTGGATGATCAAATTTTCTGAGGTCTTTAGCTAGCAACAGTCATAGTGAAGGTAACATGAATCCAAGTCCACGAAGCAGAGCCAAGTTCTAAAATCAGAGAGTGCGAATGCAAAGATGGGGGAAATGCAAAGTCAGGGGCAGGAGCCGATCAGAGGTTCAAGAAGCAAGCATACATAGGGCAAATCCCCACAGCAAGCTTATTTCGCTTTCCCTAAACCGAAATAATAGAATCGGATGCAAACGTGAATTTGCCTGTTCCCATTACTTTTAACTTAATCGTGTTGGATCTGGATTCTGAGGATCGTATGTGGGGTATGTGACTCAAGGTGGGACTCAAGTGGCTACTTTTTAAAAGCCGGTTTTCGGGGCTGCCCTGCCCTCTTCCTCCTGGCATGGATGCGCCACCCATAACGGACCCCTTCACCGAGCCTAACTGGGTGGCTGCCGCTTCCATGAATGGAGGAAAAATGGCAGCGGACAGCCAGCCAGCAATTCTTTCCCCTCCTCTCCCCATTGCTCAGGGCACACAGCAGCAGCGGCAACTAAAGCCCCTTTGCTTTAAACATTCACATTCAGCTGCTTTCCTCCCTTCTTTTCCCTTTCTAAAGTCAGAACTTTTAGAAATGTGCAAAATTGCAACATTGTTATCAGGTTGAAGTGGTTCCATTGCTACAGTGTAGCGATCGCTGTTAAGTGGATTTTTACACTGAAATCACTGTCTTTGGAAGCAAGCTATTGGGAGAGGGAAACCCTAAACATGGATTCTCATCCCTTAAAACAGTACTGTCCACACAGTAAAAAATGTAAAACGTTTCAAGCGCATGATCCGGAGTGAGACCTGTTGAAATCAGGATTGAGGTTCACCATGCTTTGGGGTGGTTTAACACGGAGAAAGAGTGTTAAGCCAAACTGCCGTGCGACTACGAGGACTGAAAACGTTTTGAATCCGAAATAAGGTTGCCGTGAAGACACGGCCATAGTGAACAATTGCCAACACCTCGAAGCTTAGTGGAGGGCTGCACTTTATACTTTGAACTCTGAACTCAGCTGCCTAGAAAGGCATTGGCTAATTGCCCTCCTATGTTGCTTTATTCTTTTTGATTTTTGCAGCACAGCCATCTCCCATCTTGGGGTGGGGTGGGGGGCAGCCTCAGGATGGTCTGTGCTTGTTCAAGCTTGTTCAAGCTCTTCAAGTTCAGCTTGCATAACATCCGAAGACACAGATTCTTCACCTGAGCTGAGGCAGGAACCAAATACTTTTTTGGAGAACAACAAAATGTGCCTTCTTCACAAGAGTAGGAAGGGAGAATGTAAGAGCATAAGAAAAACTCTGCTGGATAAGGGGTGTGCATGAAGAGTTTTTTTTGCATTTGATTCTTATTGAATTGAATGTGAGAAAATTAGTATTCATTCAAATAGATCGCCTTCGGATGTGGCAGGATTCTATTCAATACAAATGTAGTTGTATGAATTCGTACGAATATCCTATATGAACTCATATGTATCCAATATGTATCTGATATATATCCGATATGTATCCTGTAAAATATGCACTCTGAAAGCGTCAAATCCACTTTGAATCCATTCTCAAACCATGTCAAATTTACTCTGGATCCATTGCAGATGTGACTGGCGCAGCTGCTTTCCCACCTCCCTGTTTCATGAATGTTTGTTCTGAAACAGTTGTATTCATACAAATGTCGATGTACACATGTCATAAAATTCAATTTGTATATGAATGTCTGAATTCATACAAATTCATACAAATATAGAATATTGTGAATATCCATGCACATCCCTACTTGTGACCCATCTAGTTTGGCTGTTTGCTGTTGCAATGGCCAACAGGCAACAAAGGGAAGCCCACTAGCTGGACAAGAGCACACAGCTTGCTTTGTTTGCAGTATCCCAGCAGCTGCTCCTTGGAGGCGTGCCATATCCTACGTCCACCTCCAGGTGGTAATAACCATTGTTAGCCCTGATTTTCATGAATGGATGCAAAACTATTTTGAAACATTCACACTGGTGGCTGCTGGAGACTGACAGGTTGGACAGATCAGCCATTACATTTGTGGGGAGGAGTTTCAGAAGGACTGTAGATGTGGCTGTTAGCAGTAGACACAATGCTTCTTTTGGGGTGAGAAGAGACCAAGCATATAGGATAGATATTAACTATTTATGGTCTTTTCTCTCCCTAATGCAGAATGCTTGTGGATTTCATGCAGACTGCATTTTGAAGTAGGAGCTATAGCTTAAGTGTAGAGAGGGCCAGAGTTCATGAACTACAGTTCTTATGAGGTGGTAGCAATTACAAGTACTAAACCTCAGTAATATGTGAAAGGCTATAGCTTATTATACAGCATGCTAATAAACATGGCATTTCTTTCTTAGATTTCTTCTTTTACCTGCCATTTCCTAGGACCCTAACAGTTGTATGCAAAAATTATTCTTTATTTAGCATTTTTAAGAACCAAGGAAGTTTTTCAGTCCTCCATATCTATCCTGGAAGCATGAAAATAGCTGCCTAGAGCTATTGTCGGAAAGATATAAAACATATATCAAATTGCACCAGAGGGATTCTGTTACAAGGATTTTATAGATGAGCCCTCATTAATGAAAGTTACTGGTGAAAGTGTTTCACTAATGAATTAATGTGCCTAGAGACATGGCAGTTTTTACATCAGTTGTTGGACTAATTCAGTAAATATACTCATAAAGCTATGAGGTCAATGTTGTAATTTCAGAGGGATTACTTTAAATGGATTCTAAGCATTGTTGCCTAAATCAAATGTTGAACATTGTAGATGGCTGTCTATGGTATGTTTTATGAGGCAGGTCAAAACAGATTATTTAAAAGTTCCCTCGTGTGGTTGAAAAAGCTTTTGAATATATTAATGTTAATAAATGTGTCCAAAGCTTTAGGCAAGTCTGTATGAGAAATGAAGATGATTCTATAGATTGCAAGAGCTTGCTTTGTAATAAAACTGAGAGAGCAACCTCTGCAGCTATGAAGTAATAGGAAGAAAAATATTTTAGGCTTTATAAGTCTATTGCTGTTAGCATTAAGAAGGAGGAGGAAGAGGAGGAAATGCATTGGAATCCTTTATGCACTAACTTAAAAAGATCAGAGATGAAATTACAGGATAAGGTATGTGAAGGCTCAAGATTTTTATAAACTTTCTTTAACCTGAATTTTTATTATTGCAGATAATGTTCTAGGAATGGGAAAAGTCAACAAAATTGAATTCTTGTTATTCATAAGCCATTTCAACACTTACCTCACTTGCTGTAGTTTAATTAGTCTGTTCCTGTTGTTTTCTTATACTTAGAAACCTATACTTTAGCAGAGAACATGTTGAAGAACAGACTTGAAGCATACACCTTGATTTCTACTTAACTTGTGAGTCTTTTAACTTATTTACATCAGATATATGTGTCTAGAGATGCTAGAGTCCATCTTTCTACTTTACTAGCTTGAAGAGAGAGCAAGCAAGAGAGCATGTGATATACAAACTATTACAGCAGAGTTATCCAATCAGCAGTTCCCATATTGGAACTCTTAATATACCCAGAAAATTAACCCCTTTTACTTTGAAGTGATGTACACTTGCAATAATATACCAATAATTCCACTCTGTTCTGACCAAACACATCAGACCCTGTTTCGCATGGCTTGGGTGGGGTGCCATCTATTCCACACCAACACCAGCAGTAATGTGGAGGCATCAACTAAAGCCCCACCCAAGGCTGACAAGAGTTGGAAACGCTACCTTCCTAGCTTCCAATTTAATGTGACAAACACTACTCCCATCGCAAAGGAAAGTGTGAAACATACATAGGTGTTTTTCTTGCACTTGCCATCTGACAGTATTTTTGTGTCAATGCAATTGTTGGATAGCAACATGAAAGTGGAAGTATTTGACCTACTCAATGATCCCAGATAGCTCCAGAAGAATACAGTGGGTAGGGATGTGCACAAATATTCAAAAATCCAATTCAAATTCGAATCAGATTTTTGAAAATCTGAATTTCTGAATTTGGTAGAATTTTGAACTTTTGAAAATCCAATATGGATTTTTTGATAATTCGACTAAATAGATCCATTTATATCACATCCGAATATCAGTTCTATTTGTACTTATAACACGGGATGACAACAGGACAAAAACGGGATGCTTGAGAATTAAAAAAATCAGATATGAATGTTGCCGACATTTGTATCATTTGATTTAAATCAGATTTCCCAAAATACGGATCTGGATAATCCAGATTCGAATCTGATTTTCAAAAATTTGGATTTTCAAATATTGAATTGAATATTTGAATATTCGAATTGGTTCAAATTCAAATGCAAAAAATGCATTTATGCACATCTCTAACAGTGGGTAGCCCTCCTGTGGAGTTTGTTATTCTGCACGGAGCCATCAGGAATGATTGTTCACGTATGTGAAGACAACTCTCCGTTCTGTGTCTGAAATGTCATTTTTTGAAAAGTGTTTGGAAAAATCTTTCCAAACCAGAAATTCTGTGCATGTGCTAGTCCCGGAAAGTTTAGGCTCACACTTTCTCTAATATTCAGGTGAGTCATCTGTCTGGACTATGACATCTATCCCAGGACAACTCTTAATTCTGAATAATTTGACTTTGAATTAATTCCAGGCACAAATCATTTGATGGCTCATCTGTTCAGGCCAGGGCATGTTAAAAGTTCACTCAGGATTTCATATGATTGTAATCATTTCTTATCAATGCTAGCATTAGAACTGTCCTGGAAAGCTGCAAGCACACACACCAACACATGGTTGATAAGAGACTGCTCAGCAAAAGTACTTACTAAGCTGCCTCCAGCAGCACAGCCCAAAGAGGACGTCCAAAAAGAATAAGTCAAGAGAAAGTTCAGGGTTAACGAGAGCAGTCCAGTCCAAGGTCAGGGCAGCCAGAAAGATGGTCAGCGGTCTGGTCTGAGGTCTAGGAATTCTAAGCAGTCAGGGTCTAGGAGTCAGATACAGCAGCCTTCTCTTAAGGAAAACAAATAGTCTCTGATGAGAGGCCTGGGTGTCTGCCAGGTGTTTTATCTCTAAAGCCCTGATCACAGCTGCTGATTGCCTAATAAGTGTTTTTGTGTAAGTCTTTTCGAACGCCTCAGACTCTCCCTTTCTGCTCGCCTCTGCTTAAGGTAGGGATCTCAGTGCTCTGCTGCTCTATGTCTCCCAAGTCTTGCACTTCTGCTGTGGCAAGGCTACGCTGCTGAACCCCAGGCTCCACTGGGAGATCAGAACTGGGCCTTGGCACCACCTCAGGTTCCTCCTGCACCTGAAGAAGTGAGTCCTCCTCCTCCTCCTCCTCCTCCTGGCTGACCATGACAAGAACATAAAAAGATAAGAGGAGCCCTGCTGGACCAGAGCCAAAGCCCAACTAATTCAGCATCCTGTCTCACACAATGGCCCACCAATTGCAACTGGGCATTCTCAAGCAGACAACAAAGCCTTTTTCTGGTTTTGATTCCGTGCAAATAGTCTTTAGAGATATCTCTTTTTCTTAAGAATATAACTTTGAGAACATAAATTTCAGATTAGTAAATTGTCTATCTTCCTGCAGCATTATTGGATTCACAGACCATGAGCATATTTCAGACTGTGCTTGCTTATGTGGATAGACAAGTAATCCTTCTGAAAGTTTGCCAGGTGCCAAAGAGATTAACAGTAAACAAGGTTTAACACACAAAAGTGCCTAATGATCAACTTCAAATAAGTCCTTTTTGTTTAGCAGAAATGGCTTCACGTTAAATATTGCTGACATCCCAGAGAATGCTTTAAAGGCATAACATTAACTTTTTTTTTTACTTGGATATTCTCAAGACGGCATCACTTTCTTTCATTTTAATTATATTCTTGGGCCCAAATTGACCTTCGGATGCTTTCAAGCTGTCAGATTTCTTCTTCTATTGGGACAGAATTTGCTCCTTAATTTAGAAACATTACTGCTGCAGGGTTATCCTTTAATTCTATATTGGGAATATACCCAATTATGACTTTAAAAGTGTAAGTTTGTGTTTTTTTCAGAAAACTCTGATCGTCAAGGTGTCCTCCATAGACATTTCTTATTACTGTTCGCATTGGATGTTTTATAAAAATCATTGATTTCCCCTTCATGTATCACATTTCAGGACAACAGTGCCAATTACAAAGCCAGTTTTGAATCAATTAAAGATGCAAATCAAGAAATAAAAATGTGACAAATAAAGCTACATACTAGTTTTGGGGCTTGTAATAAATCCATTTTCGTGGAGGGCTGACACAGATGTTGCAGAGAGGCAGGAATCGTGAATTTTAAGCTTACAAGGCAGAAATTAAAGGCAGATAAATATTGTTGGGAAAGGGAAGATCAGATATCTTCTTTTCCATATCCCAATATATTTGTTCAGTGCTTTATGTTGTGCTGTTTTTGTTTTTCCCAGGGAAGTGGAAGTGTTTATTTTGTTTCTGGATGAAGGAAAAAGAGATGTACAATCTGGAATGACATCTGTTGTTCCAGCACAAGTAACAGAATCTATACCTCTATTTCCAGGAGGTGGATAGAAAAAATTTGTACAGCATGACAGTTGGTCTAAACAGAGTGAAAGGATGAAGAACATTTGGAGCTGCCACATAAACAAGTCAGTTCTTTGGCCCTCTAGTTCAATCTTATTTGTGCTGCCTTGGAGCATCTTGCAAAGTTTTCAAGTAGAAGTCTAAACCCCATAAAGATGTGGAATCAATCACTAGAGCTTTATCAACTGAAGCTGACAGAAATCTAAATGCTCATGTTCCCCACAGTCTTTGTCCAAATGTCAAAAACACTTTATTACCATAATTCTTGCCTTGTTCATTCAGTCAGTCAGTTTATAAGCTGTTGAATATCAGTTCCATTGATCATTAGATGATAAATGTTTTATAAGTACAACAACTAAAACAGTTCACCTCCTAAGCAAATTAAGTAAAATTGTAAGAGGAAAAAAAGCTTTGTTTAGCAAAAAAATACTGGAAGTCCTAAACTACATGAAGTCCATGAACCTTTGAATGGT
The DNA here is from genome assembly GCA_023333525.1 of Aspidoscelis tigris stejnegeri. Classification (NCBI taxonomy): domain Eukaryota; kingdom Metazoa; phylum Chordata; class Lepidosauria; order Squamata; family Teiidae; genus Aspidoscelis; species Aspidoscelis tigris. Next base: position 77,964,551 of record JALMGA010000002.1, on the reverse strand, counting down.
TGGTAGACAAGCTGATTGTGAGCCAGTTTGGTCTAGTGGTTAGGAAGCCGGACTCTTATCTGGGAATACCGGGTTTGATTCTGCCCTCCCCCATGAAGCCTCTTCTGAGCTCTCACAGTCCCACCGACTAGGGTGTTCTGGTGTGGGAAGAAGAATAGAAAAGCTTTGTCAGCCGATTTGAGTCCTCTTAAATGGGTGAGAAATGTGGAGTAGAAAAGCCAACTCCTCCTACTCCTCCTTCTTGTAGACCGGTGATGGCCAACCTATGACACGTGTGTCACAGGTGACACACCAAGCCCTTTTGGGTGACACACCTGGCCACCCTGGCACCTGGGCATGTAGTGCTTGCTTGTTCTTGAAGTGTACGAAATCCCAACTTTCAATTGAAGATTTAGCAAATGAAATTCCGCAACAAAAGTCACTAATATAAAGAATTATTTGTTTTTGCTTTTAATACATGTATCAAAAATATAATTTTTTTACTAGAGCTACAAATATCACAAAATTATGGATATTTCTAGATGTGACACAGCACCCGAGTTAAGCTAGGTTTTCTTGCGAATTTTGACACACCGAGCTCAAAAGGTTCGCCATCACTGTTCTAGACCTTACCAATCCAGCTATTTCCAATTTGGGTATGGGAGAAAAAAATGTTCAATGAGGAGTGGAAGAAGACCCAAACTAGCTAAGGCTATTATCCATACAATGACCACACAGAGGGATCTTTAATGCAAGGCTTTAATATCCCAGGTTTTAGGCCCTGTCTGGATGGGGACTCAGTCTCTATCATGCTGTGCCTTTTCAAAGATACCTACTGCCCAAATCTTGACAATCTGGTTCTACAGAAATGTTATTGTCATGTGTGTTGATGGCTGTTCTAAGGTGAAAAAGAAAAGCCTTCCAATTCATATAGGTCATCTATCAAATGGCCCATTTAAAGACAGATGAGTTGCAGCTGAGAGAGTCCTATTACTAACTGCTGAACCATTCTTTTCTCATCAGACCTGAACAGGTTATTAACACTTTGAAATGTGCTTAGTAAATATGCTCAGTATCATAACAGTGAGTTACATCCTTTTAAGCTAGTAAATAATAAGATTTTGAAAACCAGCAAGAGGTATTTAAATAAACTGTTTCCTTCTCCTTTCCAAATGTTGTAGAATGTTTCACTGCATTCCCATATATAATACTTTCATCTCCTGGCATTCGTGAAACTCAAAGTCATGCTGTTTTTCATGCCAATGTTGCATTACTGTTTTTTATTGGTACAGGAAAGACTGATAGAGAAAATTTCTCTATCGGTCTATGGAATTTGCTGCCAGAAGAGGTGGTACCAGCAACCAGCCTAAATGGGTTTAAGGAAGGGTTAGACAGATTTATGGATGACAGGTGTATCAATGGCTACTAGAATGGATGCCTAACTACATTTTTCAGTCTTGGGGGCTGGCAGGGTGCTTCTAGGGCCATTTGCTGGGATTTGAGAGCAAGAGAAGGTTTGCTTGAGATGCCCATGGGCAATTGGTGGACCACTGTGTGAGAAAGGATGCTAGATTAGAAGGGATGTGGCCTGATCCAGCAGGGCTCTTCTTATATTCTAAATGCCTTACACTAGGGAGAAGATGCTGGTCCAGCAGAGGCGCTAATGAGAAGCGATGTTTAAAAAATGCCTTTACTTTACTAGTTGTACCACATTTTTGTTTCAAAGAAGATTTCATCTGTCTTTTCACACCTAACAGCTGGAGCAGTTCTATCCACTTGCTGCTCCACTACTGCAGCCTCCCTGGAGTTGGGAAAGGTTAAAAAGCAGTTCACAGCCTACCGAGAAGTGGTTGGATTGCTCCCTGGAAGGTACTTTCACATGCTCTTCCAGGTGTGACATGGCAAGTGGGCATGGCTGCTGCTGTGCAGTTGCACATAACTGCTGGATTGCCATGGCAATACCAGACCTTTAACCAGATTTTGCTTCAGACATTGCGTTGGCAGTTTGGGCAGCCCTGGGCTACTCATCTGCACTCACAAGTGCTGCTGGAAAGGTAAAGGGTTAAATTAGTACCTGTAGTGCCAAAGACCACCAACATACTGGATTCTTATTGGCTTGGTATATTATTGTTATAACATACCAGGCTTGCAAGTTGAAAAAGGGCCACTCTATAGTACAGATATCAGCAGCTCCACATTAGAGTGCTGCATTGTAAGAGTTCTCTGATCTGGATCTTGTTGCTACCAACATTTCTAGAGTTCACCAATAGATATGGCTGTATTGTTGAATTAAGGATGATGCAATGCAACCATATCTAGTAGTGAACTCCATACCTAATGGCCAAACACTTGTTGCCATTTGTGAATGTAAGAAGAGTCCTGTTGGATCACCCTGCAATCCATCTAGTCCATCATCCTGTCTCACACAATGATCCACAAATTTTTTTCTGGGTATTCTCAAGCAGAAGACAAAAGTAAAATCTTCCTCTGCTCTTGATGCACTGCAAATGGCGTTTAGAGGCATCTTACCTGTCTTTCCAACGTGGAGGCAGTACCTAGGCATCAATTTTAGTAGCCATTGATACACCTGGCTTCCATGAGTTCATGAGTTTTTAATCCTTCCTTTTTTATTTATTACCATCATCATCATTCTGAAGATTAGAAGTACAGTTCTTGTATTATAGTCATAAACACTTGCTTCCTTCGCTTCTCTAATCTCCCTCGTACTGTTTACCTTGTACTGTTTCATTTATATATATTAGGGTGCCTTCAGACAAGAGTAAAACTCCACCCGTCCTGCCCAGCTGCTTCCTGTCATCCCAATGGGATGAGGGAAACTGTACAAGGAGGTGGAGCCCCTGCAGAGCCTCATGCTGCCATCCAGATGGGATGCTTGATACTCTGCACTTTGCTCCTCAATATGAGGTAAAGTGTGAAGTTAAAAGCTTCTGACTAAACAGGAGCTTTTAAACTTGCACTTTCCCTGCTGCTGCTGTGCCACCATTGCTGAATGATGATCACAGTGGCCGCCTGTGAAGCTTCCCTCCATGTTTGGAGGCACCCTTAACTACATCAAGGCACCACATTTTCTACCCCACTATTACAACCATTCTGTTACAGACAAAATTGAAACCCCATTCTGTGTTTCATGGAAGTTACTTGTCATTGTGATCATTCTATCATACGGTGGGTTTCAAATTTTACTAAAATACTATTTGTCATCTGAATTCCTGATTTTCTTCAGAAATGTCTTCAACATTAATGGACAGTTGAATTGGGAGTTGAGTTAGTCAAATAAAAATTAGGAAAAATGGAACTTGGTACACTTTTAGCTTGAATACCAGCAACTGCACTGCAGTTTGTTATTAGCCAGAATATCCCTGCTGCCACTGCTTTCATGATAAATGCCAGATCTGGTTGCTGAGCGTATTTAAGTCACAGCCATTCTGCTGTATGTACAGCTTAGTTCCACTGAGAGATTAAACATCTAGTGAAATAGTCTTGGCATCCACTGGGAACTGAACAGAAGCAAATATGCCAGGTCTTCAGATTCGATAGAAAACAAGCTATTGCAGAAAAAAAATGTATACTGAAGGTGTAGTAGAGCCTTGAGCAATTTTTCCAATGTCTGTATGCTCAAGCACTGTTCTTGGTGTGACACACAAAAAAAGTGGCAAAAGATGGCACAAAATTATGTGAAGAATGTAAATATGAAGAACAGAAAGAATTAAAATGCAGCTTAATGGCCTGGATTATTGAGAGAAATTATGGCAGTTTCCCATTTCAGATAGATCAGAAGGCTGTTGACTTTATAGATGAGCACACCATTAAGAGCAGTACATTGGGTTTTCCTGGGATGGAGAAAACAGCTTACCCAAGCAACAAGCTCTCAAAGCAGAATCTTATGGGAAAAAGTTTTTTAAAATGCCAAATCACCCAAGTGGACTGTAAATTAAAAAGACAGACAACACCAAAAAAAACTACCATAGCTCCACTTATGCTTCTTTGTTGATTTTATATGTTTAGTGGAAAGAATTATGCTTCCTGGGGGAATGTATAATGTGCACACTAAGGCTGCATCCCCAAGCAACTTATTTGCCTCTCTAGTTTCCCTCTACCATTCCTCTTTTCCAGCGGACTGTAAAAGTGGTGTTCAATTCCAGAATAAGCGTCTGCATGAGGCTCAGCAAAACGCGTGTTTAAAATGCACCTACCGTCCCCACAGAAGTGTGTGTTCTTTGCCCGCATTTTTCTCTCCCCGCTCCCTCTCTTCTTGATAGGGTGCCAGTGGGAACAGGGAGGGAATGCGCTCTGCGTGGCCACAACCAGGAAGAAACCCCCAACAAGTCCAAAGGAAAAATAGCCATTGGCTCTCTGTTTGTCTCCCAGATCTCCGCCCCCTGAAATGGCTTCTCGTGCTGGCAAAGGCAGCGGCTGCAGCCATCGGCCGGCAAATCGTTCGCTCATTCACTCTCAATACTTTCCCTCTGATCACTGTCAAAATCCACCCCGTACAGCAGCAGTGACTGTAGCAATACACCCACTTCACACCTGATAACAATGTTGCAATTCTCTGCAGTTCTGGCTCTTTGAAAATTCTGACCTTTAGAAAGGGAAAGGAAGGGAAGCTGCTGCAGTTCTGGGAGATGTCTGAATATTTTATGGCTGTGTGTGCAGGCGGCAATCCCCGCCCCTTTTGCCACGGAGCGTCCCCATGGTAAATGCTGCCAGGAAAACCCACAGCTTCCAAAAAGTGTGCTGGTAGTCTTCTTTAAAGTGCACTTTTTTTCCTGTGGATTTTTCTCCTTTTGTGGCTCTGGAAGCTTGGAGAAAAGCTGGGCATGGGGGTGCTCAGAGGCAAAAAAAGCTTTTTAGCAGGTTTTTTATTGCTTGGAGACACAGCCTAACACTTCAAGAATATGCCACTTTCATAAGTATGCATGAGTTTTTCTTCCTCTCCATAACGGCGATTGGCCATCCATCTTGTGCCTACTTGGATTTTCCTTTGGACGCCCTCTTTCCTTTGGTTGCAGCATGTAAATCAGAGATGTGCATGAATATTCATAACATTTGTTATTCATATGAATTCGGACATTCATACACAAATTGAATGTTATGATATTCATATGAATACAAATGCTTCCGGACATTCGTGCAAATAGTTTGGACATTTGTTGGATTGGGATGTGGAAAAACAGAGCACCAGTCACATCCACAGTGGATCCAGATTGTATTCAATATGGATCGACAGCAGTTTAAAAGTGGATTCAGGTCGGATTTGACATTTTCAGAGCGTGGATATGTTATGGATATGTATTGGACAAGTATAGGATATGTATCGGATACGTATTTGTTTGTATCAGATACATATTCATTCATATCTGATACATATCAAATATTTCTACAAATATGTACAAATAGATTGGTATCAAATAGAATTTTACCACATTCAAATGTGATCTGTTTGTACGAATACGGATTATTAAACATTTGATTTGTTATGAATCGTGAAAATTGATATCTCAGTAATGGTATAGCTGAAATTGCCTTGAACAATGGGGATGTGTTGCTGAGAACCTGAATGAATACTATTGCCGGTAACTTTCCCTTTGTCTCCTGTTATTAACAACTTGCTATGAGCAACCCTGTGTCTTGTTACTGAGTTCTGGCCCACGCCTGTGATTCTAACATCCCCCTTTTTCATTGCAAACCTTCCTGTAGTATCTTCTAGGGCTTGAAATGTAGATAGGTTGAACATGTAACAAAAGAAGGAGGAGAGGGCCTGGGGGTGGGTGCCTTGGTGAAAATGCCTTGTTTACTGCATCAAAGGGAACCTCTAAAGCTTCATCCAGACAGCACTAACTTATTGCGGGTAATCTGAAATAAAGCAGGGATGATTTGGAATAAAGTGTGGCTGGATGTGCTTTAATGCAGATTAAGTAATGCTGTCTGAATGAAACCCGAGTATCCATTCTGACATTGTGTAGAGAATAAAATGCAGTGCAGAAAGGATCTAATAGTAATGGCTACAGGAGGCCCTGTTCACTGTCAGCATTACAGACAGAATATAGTTCATGTAAGAAATAGAAATTATCTACTTATCTTCAGATAAGGAGTCTGGTTAAATCCAACATTTTAATTCTTAGCTTCTTAAGAATATCTTTAAAGTGCAACTTGTTCAGTGTGCACTCAGTGGTTCATTATTTTTCAAGATCTTACCTGTTAACCTTGACAGAGAGGGCAGCTGTACACATGTACTAAAATGTCAATAGAAGTTAGACAACTGAAGATAATTGCAGATCTATTTCTACAGTAAGTCTACCACAGAAAGCACTGTTTATTTTGCACATTAATCTCTCTGTAATGCAGCAAAGACTTGATGTATCAAAAAGCCCTTCCACAGCAGTATCCTAAAAATAAGTGCTTTTAAAAGGAAATTCATATGCTAGAAAGTAGGTATGAACACTCGTTTAACATTATTGTGAAGAACAGAGGATGCTACTGTAACAAGATAATTGAGGAAGGGAAGGATAAGGAAGAGGAAGAAGATACAGTATCAGTAGAGGGAATACTTAGACCTAGGAAATTCCAGCTTACACCAATTAAACTTATTAAGAGTAGTTATGAGTGATGTGCACTGGTAGCCACATTTTCAGGGCTTGGTTCATACCTACAGCCACAGCTTCAGCTTTTGCTTGATTTACCTGTAAGGGGTAGGATGGAGTACCTTTGGCAGTCGCTATAAAAAAACTCTGTTGGTGTAAAAGCATCATAAAGCCACTTTAAAAAGGCCAAAAGATTATTTTATGGCCATTTTGTGACATCTTTGCAGCTATCACAGTGCTTTGCAACTGCAAAAAAGACACAAAGATACCATAGAAGGCTCTCACTCTGCCCCCATTAGAACTTGATGAGCCCAGCAAGATCTGGCATGTTTTCAAGGTGAACCAAATTTGTAAAGCTTGACTGCATAGGATGGTTTGATTTGAGGGCAACTCAACACATAATTTACCGTATTTTCCGGCGTATAAGACGACTGGGCATATAAGACGACCTCCAACTTTCCAGTTAAAATATAGAGTTTGGGATATACTCGCTGTATAAGAAAACACCCGGCGTATAAGATGACCCCCGACTTTTGAGATTTTCCTGGGTTAAAAAGCAGTCTTATACGCCAGAAAATACAGTAATATAGGCCGGCACATGCATTAAAACCTGATGTCCATTGCATCAGGTGTTACTTCAGTGGCTATTGACTCATTTAGCTAGTAAGACAAGAATATGATTAACTGTATGCATAGGTTTGAATCTCATTATGTAAACACAGTTAAATATTTTGTATGTTTAAAAATAACCTCTTTGTCATTTGAGATTTCTTTAAGCTGGGTTGGGTGAGAAACCAAATAAGCAAAGAGATGGGGAAGGTTTCCTACCATGAGGGGGCAGCGGCAAGTCAGTGAGTAGCACCTGTTGTCAGGGTAGGTGTTGCCTGATTTGAAGGTGAATGCAGGCTGCAGTGTGCTAAATAAGGTAGGTTCTCAGCTGCGTATTTGGACAATTGTTTGTAAGGCACTTTTTGTACATCTGGGGATAGGATGCTTTTTCTGAAAAGGGATGATTTTTAAAAAGCCCTGTCTGATCACATTCTAAAGCTTTGAAGTTGTGTTTTAGAAATAATATACCCTTCATAACTTCCTTAGCAAAGGAAGTGAAAATGGCAACCTCAGTTAATATCTTTAATCTTTGGAATAATTCATCCTAAAATGGCCAGCATTTCCTTTTTTTCTAGTACTTTACTCAAGACCATGAGTTATTAGTTGCTATTTAGTTGTATTATTTTGTATGTAGTAAAATTAGTATATGTGTGGGTAAGTATACACATGCCTTCAGCAGCAGTGTGATGAGCAAGATTTAAACAGGAAGGTCTGATCACACTACTTTAGTTTCAGAAAATTAAAGTTCTGAATCTGTTATTATGAGATGTATTTTGGACACTAGAGCATCTTCTACATGGTCCATAGAACTGTGTCAGGGAACACATTGACTCCACTGCCAGTATGCTCCCTGGAGTCTGGAAACACTCCAGAGGGAGACTATTTTAAAATTGTTCTTGGGCTAGTGACACTATCCTTGGCAACATATTCATAGGCCCCAGAAGTATCCCATTTCCTCAGCTGGACGCAATTTATGTCCTTCCCAATTAGGGATGTGCATGGTTGCAATTTTTATTCAAAAATCTGAATGTATCCGAATAATAAAAAAAGAATGTCCAGACATTTGATTAGATGCAAATACATTTGTATGTATTCATATGAATAATTTGGATATTCGTATCTGTACGAATCCCCCGGGATGCGGATGTACTGTACAGATACAAATGTCTGAATTATTCATATGAATAACTTGAGATATTCGTATTTGCTCAAATTCATATATGAATGTCTGAATTTGTCCGAATTCATCCGAATAACTAATATTTTGAATATTCATGCTCATCCCTATTCCCAGTCCATTCCTGGCCTGCTTGGTGAGGAGCAATTCCAACAGTGCATGAAGAACACAATGGTGAGCAAAGCACTTGGTAGCTCAAGACAAATGATTATCTACCTTGCTTGACCAACAACATTTTGGTAGCTAAAACTTAATTTAGGAAGTAAATGATGGTGCACGTAGTTCTGTCTGCTAGCATAGGATAGTGCACAGGTGCTCCAAATAAAGAGCCAAGGTGCTAATGGTCATCCCTCTTTACAACAGGTGTTCACCTTACCCAGCTATACATTTTAGCACAAACCCTAAAGGCAGAAATTCATCTGTTTCAGGATGACACTGCCCTGTTATTCTAATGTCCCCGTTAAAGACTTGAATATTTTACTATGGAAAATAGACAACAATCTTGTTCCAGGCTTGTAATCTCAAGAACATTACTGGTACTACAACTGTTATATCAGGCAGAAGTTCTAGGCTGCTTTTCCAAATGTTTTTGGACTTCATTTCCCATTATCACTAGCCAACTTGGGTGAAAACACCAAACTAAATAACTGTGGCACTTTTTAAATTTTGAGGTAATAAACAGTGACATCTCACAGCCTTCCTGGAGAAGAAGGCAGTTGTAGGAAGAGGAATACTGAAACATTTGGTCTATTTATTATTTGTATGTCCTGTACAACTGGATAAGAAATTATATATGAGACATTTAGCCTGTTCATAAGAAAAAAAGGAGCGTCTTCCATAATTTTAGCTTTGCTTATAGGGATGAAAGAATTAGCACATTGAGAGATGCATTTTGAGAGCAGAATCTTTAAAGACTGATTAATTTCTTTTTCTTTCTGCAGTTAAGACTAGAGAAAGGTGACCAGGAACAAATTGGTAAGCAAAATATCCTCCTCCCGCCTTTCTCCATGGTGCCTTCTCATATCAGTGTTGTGTGTAGTTAGAAGTCTCACCACCTGCAGCACCTCCTCTTATATCTCAGACATAACAAGAGGGTGGGCTAGGGGCAAATCTGGTTAGATTTTCTCTTTTTATGAACCTTCACTCAACATGGCAGAAGAAAATACCAGTAATCAGGGGGAAAAAACACTTCTGATTTAATGGATGTTCCCATGGAGTACATGGACAGTAGAAGTTGATAAAACTCTCCATCATTCTCTTTCGTTTTTTATTCTTCTGCAGCAGAAAAATTGACAGAAAGCAATGAAAAGCTGAAGGCTGACCCTTGCTCCTCTGTAAAATAGTCTGTTTTGATTTCCATAAAATTGAGGGTCTATGCATGTTTCAGGACCATTTACTTTAACTTGGGGGAAAAAGGGGGGAAATGAAATTAACTTTGTCCCTAGAATATTGAGTCTAGTAGTACTTCCAGTGTTTCTAATGTCCCCACATTTCTTTTCGATATATTCTCAGCATGCTCTGAGAGGTCAAACAATTAATTAGTCATATTTTATTGAAGCAAAATCTCCTTTGGGAAAGTTAGTTTATTGTGTCCCTACCCCACTCCACCAAAGGAGGCACAGAAAATTGCATCAAAGTAAAGTAACACTGAGCTTTCATTTAGTACTGTAATGAGATTTAATTTGTGGAGATCTCCATACCAACAATTTGGATGCTTCTGAAAATAAAATTTGTTGACTTTTTATGACACATGCAGTCAGGAGTTTGAATTTATCAGGGAAATGGCAAGCTCCATTGCTAAAGACTTATACCCTATGATCCCAATTTGCAGAAGTGTCAAGAAGAGCTTAGATTTTACCTACCTTCATTTTCAGTGCAATTACAAATGGATTACATATTCTTCCCACTTTCAGAAATGTCATATTTCATTTAAGTGGAACCGCTAAATGGTGCCAGTAACGACCAAGCACTGGAGAAGATTTTGCATGTCATTGAGAAATAGTGATGAAAGGGTTCAATTTGTAGAAATCCTTTTGGGGACTTGATCTAGTAGGCTATAGGAAACACTGTTTTACTGTTCTTCATGGAAAATTATGTCCATTCTTTCTTCAGCACCTCCCAAAAAGGGTGTAGAGTTCATATGTCCTCACTGGAACATTTTGCTATCATGTAATGCTGCTCTAAACCCATAGTCAGACCTTTTATACAGAGATCTTTTGTATCTTTAGCACCTAAACCATCTTCACCTTAATTTCTGGAAGTGGGATTTCAGAATGTAAAACTTGATAGTGTAAAACATTTGTTTAAAATATTTATATAATGCTTGCCATAGAAACATCACAAAGTAGCTAACAGATTACTTAAAATTCAAAATTAAAACAAAGATAAATAATACGGAAAATGTTTAAAGCAATATTGAAACACTGGGTTTAGACATTGCTGCTGGTAGTAGAGATACATCTGCAGAGCCACTTCTGTTCCAGAGCCATTCCCAGTGGGCACAGCCATCCCATCTTCGACAGCAGTGGAGTAATAAAAACTGCTTCACAGCTGTACTAGGAACACCATCAGATGCTGCCTTCACACCTTCTTCTCTTCAATGGTAGGTTTGGGATGTTAACTAGATCTTAGCTTCTGTGGAACACTGTCTCACGAATGTCAAATGTGAAAAGCCTCCTCAAAGCCTGCAGGTTTGCAGTGAGTATTTTAAACAGGCCAAGCCAGCAAAGCTTTCCCACTCCCATCAATGTTCAGGGTCCTTCCAGTAGTTCCATTACTGAGATAACTGTTCCTACACCTTAGCTATCTATGCTGAGACTCAAGGAAATACAGAGTCCAGTAGGAATACAAGCAGGCTTGGCTGAACTTAGCAAGAGAATAACATGGGCATGCAGTGGCCCTAGTCAGAACCCATTACTAATGTTATGGTATGTTAAAAGCAAGTTGCCAATATAGTACAAAATAACTTGTACTAGTGTACAGCAGCAGTGAAAAAAAGCTAATGCAATGCTGGGAATAATTAGGAAGGGAATATAAAATAAGTCAGCAAGTGTCATTTTACCTCTTTATAAATCTATGGTGAGGCCACATTTGGAATATTGTGTACAGTTCTGGTCACCACACCTCAAAAAGGATATTGTGGAACTAGAGAAGGTGCAGAAAAGGACAACCAGAATGATTAAGGGGCTGGAATTCCTCCCTTACGAAATCAGGCTACAGCATCTAGGCCTCTTCAGTCTGGAGAGACGCGTTTAACAGGAGACCTGATTGAAGTATACAAAATTATTCATGGTATATAAAAGGTGGATAGAAAAAATTTCTTTTCTCTGTCGCACAACACTAGAATCAGGGGGCACTCTATGAAGCTGATGGGTAGGAGATTCGGATCTGACAAGAGGAAGTATTTCTTCACCCAGAGGGTCATCGGTTTATGGAATTTGCTGCCGGAAGAGGTGGTGGCAGCTACCAGTCTAGATGGCTTTAAGGTAGCGTTAGACAGATTTATGGATGGCAGATGTATCAATGGCTACTAGAATGAATGCCTAGATGCATCTTTTTTTTGGGGGGGGGAAGCAGGGCGCTTCTAAGGCCATTTGCTAGGATTTGAGAGCAGGAATAGGTTTCTCCTTGTCTCTGCTTGAGATGCCCATGAGCATTTGGTGGGCCACTGTGTGTGACTGGATGCTGGACTAGATGGGCTGTGGCCTGATCCAGCGGGGCTTCTCTTATGTTCTTATGTTCTTATCAGAAAGTCCTTCATGTTGAGCATGCAAGGGAGAGGCTAAGCAAGTGAATGTAAGAATCTCACAGCTGTGACATCTCAAAAATGCGAAAATGTGGAGTATCAACTCTATCAACTGTGGGTCTAGGCAAATCATTTCCCCTCCAGACCTACTCTACTCCAGACTAGCAGTAAGATGTGGGTTTTAAAACTGATATCTGGAGGTAGTTTATAAGTGGAAATAGCTGGAGAAAGCTAAGCAATCCAAGAAGACTCCAGGCAGAAACACAGAACCAAGGAACAGAAGTTCTCCAGTTCTTTGATCCCTTTGAGCAGAGCATGGGCAGCCACGATCCTGGGAGTGAAGTCATGACAATGGCAGGATGTTCCACCATAATGCAGAACATGGCAGTTTAACTATTGAAACTATAGAGGAAAAGCATTCCTCCTTTAAAATTCTGTGTATATAGAAGCAGTGCTAAAAGGCACATGTTACCCAGTTCCCGTAACAGTGCATAAAATGTTTGAAGCCCTATATGAAAAAGCAAAAACTGGTTTTTTACTAATAAGTGGGGGATGGACATAATTGAATGTAATGTTTCATGCAGGCCGTGTTCCCATTATAAGCTTATTTCAGTTTCAAAATGGTTTCAATCCTCGCAGTTCCCACATCAGGTTGGCTTTACACGCTTTCCACGTGTTAAATTGCCCCAAAGCATTGTAAATGTTAATCCTCATTTCAACAGGTCTCACTCCGGTTCATGCACTTGAAATGTTTTACATTTTTTACTGTAGGAACGGTACTGTGTTAAGGGATGAGAATGCTTGTTTAGGGTTTCCCTCCCCCAATAGCTTGCTTCCAAAGATAGTGATTTTACTGTAAAAATCCACCCCTTAAAGCAGCTGCTACACTGTAGCAATCCAACCACTTCACACCTGATAACAATGTTGCAAAAAGGGAAAGGAAAGAAAAGCAGCTGCAGGTTCTGTTTTTAAGGCTGTGACTGTGGAGTGAGCGGGCGAAGGGGGCTTGAGTTGCTGCTGCTGCTGTGTGCCCTGGGCAATGAGGAGAGGAGGGGAAAGAATTGCTGGCTGCCTGCTGCCATTTTTCCTCCATCCAGGCAAGCGGCAGCAACCCAGTCACCCAGTTAGGCTCCGTGAAGGGGTCCGTTATGGGTGGCGTGTTCATGCCAGGAGGAAGAGGGCAGGGCAGCCCTGAAAAGCGGCTTTTAAAAAGTAGCCACTTGATTCCCCCCTTGAGTCACGTACGCCACCTACGATCCTCAGAATCCGGACTGAACACGATTAAGTTAAAAGTAATGGGATCAGGAAAATTCGCGTTTGTATCCAGTTCTATTATTTTGGTTTACGGAAACTGAATTAAGCTTATAATGGGAACTCCCCCACAGTTAGCAAGAAACAATTCCAGAATATTATAGTCCCCTCAAATAACTTTTTTTGCAGAAATATTGTACATGAAAGAATATATTATTCAATCAAAAATACAACTGCACCCCTCCCCCCCAAAAAAGATGTAGACAAATATCAAAGGAAATCAAGAGTTTCCTGGTGTAGCCTGGCATTGGAGTGCTCAGAGGCTTTATGTGCCTATTGTTTGAAACATATTTTCTTTAAATTATTTCACTAAGCTGCTTCTGTAAGGAAGGCTTATGCGATGCAATCCATCATTACTGAGGCACCTGCAGTAAACTCCAATATTTCCTGTGAATCATTGTTGTGTGGGATGATTAGAAAACAGCAGAAAGTCAAGGGAAACCCCAAAGCATCCATTTCCATTTTAATCAAACATATTTGCTCTCCGCATTTCTTCATCATAATAAAGAACATATTGCTTAGTCTTTGATTATGGTTTTAAATAAAGGACAATTTTGTGGAAGGCCATCCTTTAATGACTTTTTAAGTGCTGTTTGAGCCATTCAAAATACTTCTGGAAATATTCTCTCTCTCTACCCCTATTTCCCTATTACCATGCAGCCAAATAACAGTCTTTTCCAAGAGTCATAATAATCTACAATAATAATACTGAATGCCCAAGATAATGTGGTAGAATTCCCTCTTCCCTTTCAGAATGATTTGTATAAAAAAGAAACTCAGTGTAATCGAACCTCAAGTGGGTCACTGGAAGAGGTTCTGTTTCCCTTTAATCTCAAAAGAAGGCATGTATTTTTACTCTCATTTTTTTGCTTTTGTAAAATCCATAGCAACCTCAAGCTACAGGCCTTCTTAAATGGTTTCCATTCTCCCAGAACCCTCAGTTCCAGGACTACTACAGGCACAAGTCAGTGAATGGGAGGATCACAGGAAGCCAATGGTGAAGTGGGCAGCCATGTTTTTGTTCACCCTGCTCGCCAGATCTCTTATAAATACAGTATCCAGTGCAAGGGATGCACTGGATCTCAGCCCCTGCTGAGAAATTTCACTATGGCTGCATCCCCAAAAGACTTATTTACTTCTCCACTGTCACTCTACTGTCACTCTATTGAAGTGGACTTTAAAAGTGCCATGCAAATCAGGAATAAGCGTCCGCATGAGGCTCAGGAAAATGCGTGTTTTTAACGCACCTTCCGTCCCCATAGGATCCCTGTTTTCTTTGCGCGCATCTTTTTCTCCCCGCCCCTGCTCTTGTTCATAGGGTGCCAGCGGGAATGGGGAGGGACTGCGCTCGGTGTGGCCACAACCAGGAAGACAATCCCTGACAAGTGCAAAGGAGAAACAGCAATTGGTTCTCTGTTCGTCTCCTAGATCTCCCCCCCCCCAAAATGGCTTCTCGTGCTGGAAAACATTCACTCTCACCACTTTCCCTGTTATTGCTTTCAAAAATCCACCCTGCCCAGCGCACGATCGCTCATTCACTCATCACTTTCCCTGTTATCGCTTTAAAATCCACCCCTAGCAATAATCCACCCATTTCACACCTCACAGCGATTGCAACAATGTTGCAATTCTGCGTGATTCTGGCTCTTTAGTTCTGAGCTTTAGAAAGTGAAGCTGCTTGTGTTACTGCTGTGTGTGCAGACGGCAATCCCCGCCCCTTTTGCCACGGAGCGTCCTCAAGGTAAATGTAGCGAGGAAAACCCGTGACTTACAGAAAGAGCGCTGGAAGAGTTGTTTAAAGTACATGTATTTTGTCGCGCGATTTCCACGTTTTGTAGCGCTGGAACCTCGTTAAAAACCCTGGCTTGGGGGCACTCAGAGGCAAAATGAGAGTCTTGGCAGACTTTTTATTCCTTGGGGACAGCCCCTATGTCTTTGTGCAGTTGGCTAAGAGGTTCTAAGATGTCGGGAAAGTGTCTTTGCTGACCTGTGCACTTTTGCAACAGGGTAGCTCTGTCTGAAAGAAACAGCCACATTTGAATACAATAAGCAGCTGCATAAACAAACCGTGATATTCTCCTGGGCTTTGAGAAATGTCATCTGCTACTACAAAGGCAGGTATGCACAATGCAGCATAAGAGGCCAGCTGCTACTGTAGTAATGCTGTTGGATGAATACCCTTACAGCCAGCATTAAGCGGATTAACAGGAAAATATTAAAGAACACTGAAAATCAAAGATTACAGAATTATAGAACTCTCAAAGATAAACAGAGGTTCCAACTTGGAAACCTAAAAATAACACACGCAGCTTGTATCTCACAGAGCAGAAAATAGCTTTTGCTGTCTCTTCCGATTCTATCTATTTCAACGTGCTTGAACAGTTTGGGCTTAAAATGTATACTATAAATTAAACTTGGGTGATGCAGAAGAACAGTGATTGTCTTGGCAGCCAACATTTTTCCCGAGTATTTATGTATGGAAACTGGAATAAAAAGAGCGTATTTAAGAAGGGAATGGGAGAATCACACTGTGCGTGTATTATAAAAACATAACATGCTGCTTACTTAGATGCATGCAAAGGATGTAAGCAGGAGTGAAAGAATACAAACTGCCTCTTTGCTGACAATTTTTCATTCATAATAGACTATGGCTGCAGCCCCAAACACAGTTCCTCCTATGCCCCACTCATTTCATCAGGCCTTACTCACTTGGGAGGTCTTTTTTTTATTATTATTACAGTCGTAGCCTTACAATCTATAGTGCTCAAAACAGTAGATGAATGACCCTAAGGGCACATACTGCAAAGCACTTAATGAAGATTAATTACCTCTGAGCACCCTTTGCCACCCCTCTGCAATGAAGCTAGTAAATGGCTTGCCTTCCTCATCTTTCCAATGCATTATTACGTGTGAAGGAGGCAATTCTATTGTGCATTAATCTTGACTGTGAACTAGGCAATGTTCATTTTTCTAGATTAATTAGCGCAGAGCATAATGGGATGATCTTACAGGGTATCTTACCTTCTATGTCTTGCTGTGGCAAAGAGAGAAGGAGGTGGAAGCTCTTTCATGAACCTTCCCTGCATCGTTTTCATTTCTTTGACTTCATTCTTCTTAACCTCTACAAATACAGGTGCATAATTCTCAAATATATCGTATATAGGGATGTGCATGATTTTTTTCCCATTGAAGTGAATGGGATGGAACTTTGCATTCATGCGAATGGAGGCACTTTGAATGTGCTGGGCTTCAAATTCACTTCAAATTCACTTTGAATCTCTGGTGCTGCCACTCTGAATTTGCTCCAAAGCTTTGGAGGCACAAAAGCTTTCACTTTGCATGCTAAGGTCAGTCTTTGAATAGAGCTAATGTTCAATTCAAATGTGAAGTTTCAAATCTTCCGAATTCATACTAATTGCGGAGGCAACAAACATTTTTTTGCCCATCTATAATTATACAGACCTCTGGGTTCAAGGGGGAAATGTTGCAAGGCAGTAGCACTTTTGCATTGCAAAAAGCTGTTCTTCCCACTGCCATGCAAATCCATCCAGGTGTGTTCCCATAGGCACTAATATCTGGACTGGACTGGAACTCGGGATCCAGGGTTCCCATTAAATCAGCCAGTAATCCAAATCTGGCAAGCCCTGTTCCCATTCCAGTTCTTTCCCCCAGATTTTCTGAGCACTATCCTGCAAAAATCCGGGGGGGGGGGTAAACCCCTGGTAAAATAGGACTTTTCTTGCTGGTAAACGAATTAAATGATGCTGCCCTGGCCAGTCAGGAGGCATGCAGCACACAGGCGCGCAGCTTCTTGGGGCCTCTCGGCCAGAGTCGGGGCAACAGCGAAGAGGCAAGGAGGTGATCATGGGTGCTCTCCCCTGGTTGGGCTAGGGTGGGTTTAGGGGAAGCTCCCCCTGGCTCCAGAAGCGGCAATCCACCGCTTCTGGGGCGAGGGCGAGCCGCGAAATAGGAGTCCCCCGGCTTGCCATGCTCGGCTCTGGCGGAACCAATCATGGAGGGCCAGGGGAGGGCCCTGGTTAGGTACCTTTCCACTGTGCGGACGCATCCAAAACAGATGTCTTTTCACAGCAGAAACACCCATTAAGACTACCTTTTAGGTAGTCTTCCGGTAGACCCCATTAAGCACACATTAGAGACAGATAGGTGCGGAAGCAGCTTCCCCTATCTGTCTCTAATGGGTACCGCTGTGCAGACACGATCTTCTCATTCCGTTGTTAATGGGTGACGCTGTGCGGATGTGGTTTCCCACACGTGTGCTTAATGGGTGTTGCTGTGCGGATGCAGGTTTCCACATGTGTCCTTAGTGTATGTTTAAGGGCATGTGCGGAAGCACCCTTGGTTTCATTCCAAAAAGGAAAGTTTTATTGCTTTATGGTTGCAGAGTAAATACTGAGTAAATGCATGGATAAATGTTGAATAAATACATGTGTATATGAAATAATACAAGTAAACAACTTAGCCACTAATATGAGAATATAAGTACATTACAACATCTACTTCATTGTTACCATAATAATATATTGGTAGAATACAGAGGGAAAAGTTATAATGTGGAAATTCATGATGTCACAGAATAGCAGGGGCCCATGTGCACACATTAGATGTATCCTTATTGAGACCATTCTCCTGTGTTGCAATGTCCCTCGGTTCTCATAACACCATTTATTTTCCACGGGAACAAATTCTTGTTATAACTCCATTACAAGATTACAAGGCATGACCTAGTATTTTTCAACACAGTTGCACACTTTATGCTGGAAACTGCGGCTCTGACACCTTTTTGCAGAATAGGAACCTGCCATCCACATGCTGATGCAGGCTGTGGCAGGCTGTACTTGGTGCCTGCCATAGTCTACACCAGCATGTAGGTGGCAGGTCCCTATTCCAGAATATAATCTAGAATAAGGCCCAGTATAGAAAGAATCATTAGTTGCATTCACACTTTCTTTTTTTGCCTCATTCTGAAAGTGGGCTGAAGCTGGACTAATTTAGGTGTGAACATAGCCACTGAGTTGAGGCTGATTTTTGGTGTACTTGAATATACTGTACTTTATAGGCATTCTCAGGAGTTGGTCTAGGACTTTGCTGAATATCTACTGGAGTATATAGTCAGGCTTCCTGTTTTACTTATGAATTCCTGGCAGCCCTCCTGGTTCTTGGCTTCCCTCTCAATAGCTGCTTAGTCCTGATAATTCCCCTCATTGGACAATGTCATGACAGCTTACTATACTATCACTGAAGAGGAAAAATGGGAGAGAGCAGGAAAACAATAAGCAGAGGGTATAACATTTTCTTGTATAGGAAAGATTTAAAAGCAGCAAGTTTTTTTAAAAAACTGTGAGATGGAGATCTGAAAGACAGAGTAGCAAGAAGCAGCAAATAATTCTCACTACCTGTGGACCTCTTCTGATTTTTATAGACACATCATCACTTGCAGTCCAAAAGATGTATTGTCCGTCCATTTCTCAGGTCATGCAGACTTGTCTTGCAGGTTCACACTATGTAAGCTGGATGCTTTCTCACTTTCAATTTCCCCAGTAGACGTGCTTCCTGTAACACAGTAGATTTTCTTCATGTAGCCAGTGTGAGTTTGCTATTTTTAAAGATATGTCTGGCAGGGTGCCTGAAACCAGTTTGCTCAGTGAAGTGGTGGTGATGACTGGGGAATAGGATATATCCCAGCATTGCAGAAACAGCCTTCAAATTCACATCAGTAGCATTCAGCTTCTCAAAAGATGAGTTCTGTGCAAGAAAGAGGGAAGGTTTCTCAGGTAGAGTTTGCATGGGAGTGGAACAGAAGAATGCTATACTTATAGTACTCTTTTTGGGCCCCTTCTGAACGTACTTGCTAATCCAGATCAAGGAGCTGTTAAGAACACAATGACAGCATGGTAATCTGGATCAGGGAGCTGCTCAGAACACATCGTCTGCATAGTGAGATCTGGATCAGAATATGGATTAGCAGTTGACCAGATAAATATGGTCTACATGCATGCTAACACTCTTTAGCACACATTTGCTGTCCTGTTACCTTCAGGCATGGAAAGAGATGCATATTAATGAGGCTGACTCATCCTGTTACCTTCAGACATGGAAAGAGGTGCAAATTAAAGAGGCTGGCTCATCAGATATTCACAAGAAGCTAATTAATATGCACTTCTCTTGCATTGCTCTCACAAGGGGTTTGTCTTCAGAGCCTTTGTTAATCTCTGAAGTTACCTTTGGAGGGACTTTGGAGCCTTTGCTACCCTCCGAAGGCAACTTTGGAGATTGCACCCCCTGGCCCCCAAAACACCTGGGGTGACAGGCAGACCCCTTGTGGATCAATCCGGATTTGCAAATGGGTGCTCCGGTGTTTCCATATCAGGGAGGCTAGCACCCATTGCTATTGGGTTCTAGACCACCCATGGAAACAAATTGGGTACTTCCCTTAATCTGAATCTACTAGATCCAGATTAAGGGGAGTACCCATTCCTTAGATCCGGATCTTCTTAGATCTGGATTAAAGAAGCATGGTGGAAAAACACCCTTTGTCATAAAAGGACATTGGATTAGGACATTGGCACTGGTTAATTACTGCATTCGCAAAGTCAAGCAGACTTTGTCTTTTCATGTATTCATAGTCCCATAAAGAGGCTGTATGGATCCCATCTCAGATTAACCTCACAGTGTTCGAGATCTTTACTACTGAGTTAAACTGGTCACATTTAAGCTTTTACAAGTGCACCAATGAAAAGGAGAAAGGAGAAAAAGGGGTCCCATAGCCAGGGATCTGGTTACAATATCCAATAAATTTATTTTCTTCATCTTAGTATCCCCTGAATAGCTAGCACGGTTACTTCCATAATCCAGCATTAAACTCATAATTCAAGGCTTCATAACTTATACTTTAATCTTTGCTTTGCTCAACACTTAGTCTAGTTACACGTTCTACAGAAATAAAAAAAAAATCTGCTGCCTCTTTTTTTTTTTTTTTTGGTCTTACTAGCAAAATGCATTTTATTTTTACTATGAATCTTAGATTTTTTAAAATATGGTCAACATGACTTTTGGCATTTGGCATGATCAAACTAAAATGAAGCAAAACAAAAATGCATTTACAGATTTGGCTCATGAAGCAGCCCTGATTCCTAGTCAAAATGTGCTACAAACTGTTCTTCGCTCTCTACCTCAGACCTAAATATGTTCCTTACTTTGAAAAGAATAATAATGCATTAATCGGTCAGAAAGTGCCCTTGGAAAATGTTGAAGTACTGTTCTTGTGCCATTAGAATTTGGTTTGAAGTAGATGTTCCAGAAAGGAAATGTCTTCAAAGACCCATCAAGGTTGCCTTTTAATATCTCTTAGTTTGTCCAACGGCTATGCTTCTTTGACAGATTTATGAGGCACCTATTAATTCACGAATGAGTTTGAAGCTGATATGGAAAATTGGAATTGGCAGAAGGTTTCTTTTGGCATCACTTGCTTTTGTTTTATTCTGACAGAATGTTTCACCTAACTTCAGAGGAGGTCAGCACTGGGCTTGAGGACATTAAAGATCCAGTGTATACTGTATTTCCTGCCTAGTAACTCCAATAATAAATAAATAAAACAGACTTGCCTCAAACTGCACTGTAAGACAATACCATTTACTCTCTTCACGCTCTGTGCTTTTAATAAATAACACTACTTTTTTATTGCAATTCCAGGCAATATTCCATGATATCCAATTATTTCCATCTAATCTAAGAACTTAGTGGCTTCTGATAAATTTTGCACAGCAAAATTAGTATTGTGTTCTGCAAGGAAGGATTTTACTGTTTGACTCATCTTTGCATAGGATCTTAGAAAGGTCAAAATTCTTCAGCGCTGTCCATCCCAAATAATGTTGGCCAGTATTCCATAGAAGAAAACAATAGCACCCTTGATGTGCTAAGGTCATGAAGCCTTGTGGTGACATTATGCAGAGCCAATAGTTCAGCCCAGTAATGTTCCTGTTTCTCATATTTACTGGGTTCAGAAATTAAATTTATTGTCCAGACAAGCTTCCCTACAATGAAAAGGTAGAAGTATTTGGTGAATGTTTGGAGAAACACTTTCTTTTCATAGATGGGGCTAGCAACTGTGGATAACAGCACTTGAATGAAACTTCCAACTCTCCTCTGTAATGTTTAGAAGTCTTCACCATGTGATTTGGTAAGGAGCTGGTAAAAATATACCATGGTATATAGGCTGTGATCATACTCAGCTTCAGCCCACTTTCAGAGTGACAAAGTGACAAGTGGTTTTATTCCACTGTTAAATAACTCAGAAAATTCACCTTCGGCATAGCTAATGTGGAAAGAAAATTACCGGTCACTTTGCTGATGTGTTCTCTCATTCTGAAAGTGGACTGAAGCTGGATTAGACCTTAGGTGTGATAGTAAGCAGTTCCAGTTATGGTTGAGACTGATAGGATCTGAACTCCAGGGATATTGTGTGTGTGATTTTTCACCTCATTTATATGTGTATGAATTGCCCAGCACTGTACAATAAAAGATGTGCTGTCAATTTCTAACTTAACTTAGGAGCATAAACTACCATTGTGTTTAATTTTAAAGTTTAAATTACGGTAATGTGCTCCATGTGGGGCTGCCCTTGAACCTGGTCCATAAGCTGCAACTAGTGCAAAATATTGTGACCAGGTTGCTAAGTGAGAAACCTTGTCATGTGCACATCATCAGTGCTTAAATACCGACACTGATTGCCTGTTAGCTACTGGGCCAGAATATCTTTGGCATAAAACAGACTTAACTATTGGTACTTAGGATCAGCTTACTTAGAAGACTGCCTCTCTCAGGATATACCTGTGAGAAATTAAGATCTTCAGGGGAGGTCTTGCTGTAGGTGCCACAAATTGCTGAATGCCATCTTGTGAATACCTGTAACTGAACCCTTCTCTGTGGCTACCCACCCTCTGGAATATTGTCCCTTCTGGAATTCATATGATGCCCGCATTTCCAGTTTTAAGACACCTATTGAAGGCTTATCCCTTTACCCAGGCCTTTCCAGAGTGAATGTATGTTTATTGTCTCCATCCAATGCTTTACAGAACGGTTATTTGTTGTTTTTATTTTCATTGGCTGCATCCAGACTTGTTTATACTGGGCAGTGGAATACACATTTGTGATCCAGGAGGCACACACGACAACCCATAGATCATTGTCGCAGTGCATTATCGGATCACCTTAATGCTAGTAAGAGGATACTCGCTGTGCAGTATGATGAAAATTTGAATCTTCCCGCCAGTCTGGGCAAAACGCCGAGAAGAGGCAGGCAAAACATACAAGAGGCAGGAGAGCATCTCAAATCTGATTGGCTGCCTTAGCCCATGTCACCACGTGCACTGACTCAGCTCTCGCAGCTTCTGATGGAAGCCATGAGTTTCCTTTCAAGTTGGGATGGCTGGTTGTTGCTTCACAGCAGGTAAGCTGTGCTTTTTACCTTAACTGTGGATATATTCCGCAAGTCTGGAGGCAGCGCACGTTTTGTAAACTGCTTCAAGATTATATTTTAATGAGAAGCAGTATATAAATATTTTTAATCAATAGATAAATACAATCTGTCTTCATTCTATATGTAACCTGGAACAGGGATGTGTGCGTGCAGCCTTTTGCATGTGTTGTCTAAACATTGCCAGCTGTGTGTGTGAGCCATTTACTCATGAGTAGGATGGCAGCCCCAGGCTAAATAGCCACTTTGGGTCATCTGGACTGTACTATCCTTCAGGAGGAATGATCAGGGTGTGGAAGGAAGATCCATAAGCAGTTTAGACTACCCACAGTTTAGACTTCCCACTGTAATGATTTACAGGTAAGTGTGGAAAGGCCCTAATGCCTGTATCTCTTTGAAAAACAGTGGTTTTCAAATGAGTCCATCACCAATTTCAATTTGCAAAGGGTGTCTTTTCATTTCAGAATCAATATTTGTTCTACGTCTTTGAAGATGAAGTTCTGATAGCAATGTATGCTTATTTCTAGGCTCCCTGTTAATTACCACGAAGACGAAATATCAATTTCCATGTCAACTGGTCATAGCAATGTATAAAATGTCTCTTAGCAATTATCTGAAGTGTTAGATTCCTTGTTAACATTTCTAACACTCATCAGCATTCCCATAACCAGGCATAAGACACAGAATTCTTTTTAAATGAATGTAATACAAATACTTCTGAATTTTTCCTTCATGGCAAAGAATTTATACTGTTGCCAGTTGCTAATATGTTGTATTAATTTAATGTGGCTATTACATGTTTCTGTAGCTCCAAGGGGCATAGATTCATTCACTAGCTATAGACATAATAATGATAAAGATAATGAAGTAGATCATATTTTCTTAATATGAACTTCTAGAATAAGGCTTCTCTACCGTGACACTCTGGCTATTCCTGAACTACCAACTTGCTTTTAGATATATGCTGTAAACTACTTTGGGATAACAAAGTTATATACAAATGCCCTCTCTCTTTCTTGATACTGTATATAAAATATTAAAATAAATAAATATTCAATGAAAAGGCCACAGTGGAGCCCTTTCTACTGTTCTAAAGCATTCTTTTACCTTTTGGGAGATACTGGGTGCTTCCAGAAAGGGACAGAAGCAGTGAACATGCTTCGCTGCTTCCGCCCCCTACTGTAGGAACATGGCATTTCCCCACTCCATCCCATGAAGTTCGAAGCTTCCATTCCTCTGGAAGCAACTCTGCCTTAAATGTGAAGCTTCCAATCCCCTCCATTTCAGGCAGGGCAAAGGTAATGTCTGCAGACATCCATTGTCTCCTGCAGCACAGAGATTCAAAAATAATAAGAAATACGTCACTTTTTTGTTGGAGTGGTGGCGGTATAGACTTTGCCAAAATACATAACTTTCAGAGGAAGAAGAGGATAGACGAAACCAGAATTCCAGAATACTTAAAGCACATCAAGTGTACTTGTTCTCAGAACAAACCAGATGAATTACGTGGCCAATGTGCTAGGTTTTGCTTTGCCCCCAACTATACCCTGTCTGAAATTCCTCCCTACTACTGTAATTGACTGGTTAGCACAACTTGTCAGATGCTGCTGTCTCTCTTCCACTGTTCAAAAATCAACTGTGCTCTTTTGCAAAACTGGAACAACAACTACAAAAAACGTGGAACTAAAAGGCTTGTTCAGCCTACATCTTTTCACAGGCTAGCAGATTCCAGCTGGCTGGTTGAACCTATTTCTTTAACTGGTTCCTTGTGATCTTTTTTCTTAAGCAGTTGTGGAATTGCAAAAGCTACTTTAACGATCTGATTTTTCATCCCAACTCTTGTTAGTTCTTACATACCTGTGAATGGCTGGAATGCATACACTGTCATAAATATTTGGTTCCCTTCACAAAGGGGAAAAAAATGAGGCAATACTGTTTGAGCCTCCCCAGAAATGCCCACGTATGGCCTCTATAAATCTACAATATGGACACACCTAAAAATAGCAGCAGCTCCAACAATGACAAAACACCAAAACTCAACAGATGTTGGAAGAAGCAAGGTCCTTGGAAAGCTTGAAAAAATCACTCTGGAGAAAAGAAGTGGATTAATTTGAAAATACTGCACATTGGGCACATTGGGCACAGAATCTCTCATTTTGGTGTGATTTCACTGCAACTGAATATGTGCATACAGTCACTCCCTAATTCCAAATGCATCCAAATTAGGTTGGTAATAGTATAAATAATTGGTGTATATTTTTCAGTAGTGACAAACATATTACTTTTGCAAAACTAGTCTGGCAACTGTGATAAATGAACAGTATTCAGGAGAAGAATTAAGTATGCAATGCAATTTACCTTTTAGAACCCACAAAAAAACAAGCTCTAAAGAAAGAGAAAGTCATCAGAAGTGAAACTCACTTGGAAAACACTGTTAAAGAAGAGAAGTAATTTTGAATGGAAAATTACACTTTCCAGATGGCAATCACTCCCTGTGAATCCTGAGAATGATAAACAGCTTTAACTGATGCAAAGATTTTCAAACACAATCTACAATTGCTCTTTTGATTGATTGATTGAAAGGAATCTATCTTAGGATGTTTTCAAAGTTGAGGGAGTCATGATATATAGGAACACTACAAAATGAGTTTTTGTTTTGAAATAATAGCTCTACCATCCAGGAATTTGCTTATGTTTAGAAGTTGCACTGCTCTTTTGATTAAATGGAAGCATCCCAAAAGTGAAGTCAAAATTAAATCCTTCTTTAGTGTTCTGTTTTACATAAATTCTATGCATTTTAACTGATTATTTTTATTCTACGATTGATGAATGTGAATAATGGCGAACCTAATCTCTTTATAAATCCCAAAGTAGGGGTGGGACAATAAAAGCAGACTGATTTGGGTTTTTATGAACAATTTCATTCAACATTATCTGTTTTTTCTATATGAATTTCCATTCTGTTGGAGTCTCGCTTTTGATTATCCATGAATACGTGAATTATGAAGACATATTCTTTATCTAGATTCTTGTTATTATATTTGGGCAGACCACAGAATCATAGATTTGGGACTCTTGAGATCCTGTCATTCACATCTGAGAAATTCAAATGAGAGAAGTAAAATTTTACCTTAAAAGCTTAGCATATGGAACCATATTTTCTCCACAGGTCTCCCACCTTCTGGGAAAAAATTCACATGAAAAACTATATTCTATCCTCTATTTCTTTGTAGAGATTTTTCTATTTCAGTCTCCCCATTTTGTATTCAGTAAACAGATTGCCTTTATTCTTCTGCAGTGTCTAGGCCCATGGCACACCTTCCCTTTAAACCTTCTTCAGTCCATCTTCAGATCTGACTGCTCACACCTTTTAATTTCTGTCCATTTTATTTGTGGGTTTTCCACCCTCCATTTTGACTTTCCAGAATGGAAAGTCAACAAATAAAATGGATAGAAATGGAAAGAAGTGAGCAGTCAGACCTGAAGATGAAGAAGGTTTAAAGGGAAGGCCTGATCACAGCTTAGGTTAAGAATATTTACTATTTTATAAGAAAGTATACCAATTGGGGGAAAGTCTATGGCCATTTTTGCACTGGGCCTTATTCCATATTATATCCCAAAATAGGGGCCTGTTGTCCACATGCTTGTACAAACAATGACATTCTTTTGGAATAGGGGGAGATAGAGTGACAAGCTTACTGAGCCGCATGCTGATAGGCTGCTTTATCTTTAAAAAAAATTCCAGGTGATAATGTCAGCGTGCCAGAGAATATAGACTAGGCTATAAAAACAAGGGGAATGGGATGGTACTTAAAGAGAGTCAGGGAAACAATTGGTTTGCTGATGCTTTTGCTCTCATATACAGCCAGTAGATTTATTCCTTATTCTGTCCTTAGTTCTCTCTTCTCTCTTTTTTAAACAAATACTGCAACATAGTGCAATAAAAAAGGAACAGCTGAAATCACTGTATGCTAAAGTTTCCATTTTCCTCTTGTTCTTTCTGTACTTTTCCTTTTAAAACTTTGCTTGGGTTGGTGTTTTTCTGTGAAGATATAATGCAAGCTGCTGTGAATAATGATTATAGCCTGGCAATGATTATAGGGTGAGAGCAAACAGAAGAGTTTTAGGATTTAGAGGTTACTATATATAGGTTTCGTTCATAATATCCCTAGCTTAATTGGCAGTGTTTCTGTCTTTGGGCTGCTTATTTAATAAAGCTGTTCTATAAATTTTTCAGAGGGTTGGATAATCATAGAAGTGAAGGTATATGCAGTAGTTATCAATCTAATTATTGCATCAAAAGCAGATAAGACAATTTTGTTAATTTCCACTAAAAGACAAGATTAGACAAGGAATGTGTTAAACATATACCTCCAGACGTTTTCCTCTTAGATTCCAATTGGCTCTGTTACCATCGGTTTGCCTAAAACATTTGTCACAAGATGGACAAATGAACCATGAATATGGACAGTTAACAATTTATGTGCAAAGATTGCTTCTTCTCCTGTGTAATTTTCCTGAATGAATGCAGCAGAGCACCATTCAAAATACTTAACAACTAACAAATGAATAACAATTGTGAAAATGCAATAATGAATGGCAAGTAGAAACACAAACGGAAAATGGGCCAATGATGTTTAGCTCAAATTTCTATTCAAATGCAAATTCTGTTAAAATGCAGATTCCAACTGCCAAAACAGTCAGATTTCCTGGAATTTCATGCCTACATCTAAATAAAAAAGTATGATTGCGAACCTGAAGTATACTTAAGAGCAATATGAGGCAGATGGTTAAATGTGACAGAATGGCCACGTCCTCATGCAAGCTGTTTGGTTCTGATTGGGCTTGTATTTGACCAGGTGCGGGACCGAGATCAAATACTGCTCATCCCCATGCCATTCCCGGTAACACAGGCTGGATGCGGACTGGGTGTGGATACAGCTGTCCCCATGCAAACCGTGCCAAACCCCAGCATGGAGGAGCAGCGCCATCTCCTCTCCGCCCTCTTTCTCCTCATTGGAAGCTGGATTGACATCACCCCACCCCTGTGCCACCTGCTGCAAATGCCGCATCTACCACCTTAGCTGCACAGAGAAGACAGGATTGAATGGCAAAAATAATAACTAAAAAACCCAACTGTTTGAGCAAAGCCTCTATGAGGTTTGGCAGCAGTTGAGCAGTTTTGCACACCTCTGCTCCACCTGGGAACCGTGAAAACACCCAGCAAATGGAAGGGAGAAAAATCAAGCCATTATCCTGCCTGCCTTGGCAATCAGGAAACAGGGATGGAATATTTGCTGTGGAAAAGGGAGAAAAATGAAGCCATTATCCTGCCAGCCTTGGCAATTGGGGAAGGGGGGTGGAATACTTGTATAAAAGAATCTTGTGGGGCAGCAAAGGCCATTTGACCTCCTCACTGTTTCAGTTTTAACACCATTTACTCCAAAAACATCTCAGCAGTTGCGATCTCCAATGCACAGGGCAGGAATGGTGAGCAGAGGACATGAAACCCCACCTCCCACTGATGCGAGCGCCAATCTCCTCCCCAAATAGCCCAGGACCGTCCTCAAGTCCAGGCTCGGCTCATAATGCAATGCATGCTGGGACACCAAATCGTGATAAGAACAGTTTGGGCGATTTGGTCCGTGGGAATCAGACCAAATCTAAAATGCATCTGTGTAAAAGGGCCAAGTAGCAACTTGTGGGGAGAGAAATTCTGCTCAAGGTATTAGAGACCTCATGCTAGTCAGAGTTGGTGGGACAGAAGGCTGCTGTTCTAGGATGAGAGACACTATAAAGCTTCAGTTCTATGCAAAACCAAAACTTACCCCGGACCACAGGACTCCAGTCTGCACATGGGAGTCAATGTGGATCAGTGAGGCCCTGTCCACTCACTAGTCCTGCTTTGTCTGCACAAGATGTGTCCACAAGAACATCAAGACCCTTGTTCCAGATCATGGGAGGCATGCAGATGATATGCGTCCTTGATCCAGAACTATAGGGAGGCTATCTTTTAGCAACATACCATAGAACACCACCAAAAAATACCCCCCCTCAAAGCCCTGCCATTCCTAGCCATTTGGAGTGTGTGTGTGGGCAACTGTGTGTGGGGGGAGGGGGCATTGGCCAGATCAGTACCATCAGTGCAAATGGCACTGATCCAGCCCACACATCCACACAATCTCAGTCAGTGGTCCAGTTATCCAGATCAAATTGAGGCAAGTGCAGACATGCTTGAAGGGGGAAAGGAAGGTGGAGTCAGGCTCTGAGCTAATGGTTCTGCCCACTTTGCTTTTAAAGGTGAGCAGCCCTGTAGAAATGGGCAATATTTCCTGACCTGGGGACCATATTAACTATTTCTTAACTCTACAGAGATCATATGTTAGTTATCTCACTTTGATTTGGTGGTTAAAGATGCGATTTGCATCTTTATTAGGGCTTAAGCTGGGTATAAAAATATAAACAGCTAAGCATCCTTGCTTAGTATGTGGGAAAACACAGTTTCTCTTGCAATGTTGCCAGAAACATTATGGTCATTTTTGTGTGTGTTTCTTAGTGAAGTCTGGTCATCCAGAAGCAGGGGAAAACAAGCTGTGCTAAATGGACCATCAATACAACCTAGCATGATAGCCCTTTATGTTCTTACAACTTGAAAGCTATCCAAGAAAATCCAGTAAGGATACATAGTACCCATATTTTTTAGTCTCTCTGTTCAATGACATTTCAGTTTCATTATCACTGCAAACACAACGAGCAAGGAGCAAGATAGCATGATGCTCACAATTCAACACTAGACAAGACAACTAACTGTTTGTAGCCCTTGAAATTGACCGTTCAGCTGAGCACCGAGATATTTGGCCTTGGAGATCGGACAACATTTCATTAGGCGACTAGGTCTTATTATTTAGAGGTCTGGACCAGTAACACAGTTTTGGGTGTTTTAGGATATGCTGTTCCATGGGCTTGGTATTTCATTTATTATATAAAGTGAAATAAACCCATTGAATGCTACTAAAGCAATTATATTTAAGCTTTGGTGTTTTTCTTGAATTCTGATTAATCTTCTTTAGTTTTCCTGTGTTTTAAAATTGCTTCCCAAACTTCAAAAAAGAGGCAATTTTCTTTCTTTTTGGATAATCAGAACAGGGATCAATCATTTTCAATTTTTCATTACAACTCGGAAATTCTGCAGATAAAGAATTGACTTTCCTTTATGGTTAATCCATATTCGTTAGATCTGTATTAATTTTGATCCATATTAGCTGGATCTGGACCAACCACAGGCAGAAGCTTCTGCATGGAAAGGTCTCTAGAACAGCAAATGTTTGCTAAGTTTTATTTAAATCTGAATGTCCAAATTTGGCCGAATTCCTAATGTTGCGAATATTCATGCACATCCCATCTTTCTAAAATGATGCTTTCTTGGATTGCAAGATGGATGTAGGACATGTTCTCTGCAGGTGTAGAAAGGCCTTCTGGTTGTCTCTTTTCCTGCAGTTTCTACAGAACAGCAAAAGCAGCTCAGTAAATTGAAGACCATTCCTGCAGTGATCTTATGTTCACTGTTCTATCAAATGTCACAGTAGTGGCATGGTGTCTGTCTGCCTACCACTGCTCCTGGTGGCGAAAACATTGAACATGGAGAACATTTGTTTACCAGTTTGATGTTGCCACTTGGAGCTTTTTGAGGAGCACAGCAAATAGCTACAGGGGTTGGTCATTTTCCTCCACTCTGGGAAAAAGGGAGAGCTGTAAGTGCAAGTCCAGACAGCTCTATCGAAGCTGTGAAGACACACCTGATTAAAGATGGTGGCAGGTTTGGGTGTGCAACGCCGGTACCCTGGTGAGACCAAACACTTTCAACCCAAAGAAAGCTCTAATGCTGAATATAAAGTCCAAAAGGGGAGAAATTTGTTTTAAAGAACATAAAGTGTTTTCTCCTCCCTGGCTCTTGAAATAAAGAATCCTTTAAAGTTTGAAAGTTTCAGCAGTCTTCAGGGTATCATCTTTCTGGGTTTGATCTCCTCACTCAATGGAGCTGATGCAGGGTCTTTCAGCTCCTGATTCTTTTCTTTAGCAACTTCAGATTTCTAGTAACTAGTCTGCCTTAATTATTTTTGGTAACTAATTTGGCTTAAGTGTAAGAAATGCCCTTCCCGGCTGTCTGGGGCTATTTGCCACCAAAAGGACAGCTCTCTGCGGGTGCTTCCACACAGGGCTTAATAAATCCGGATCTACCACACCCGGATTTAGTAAAACCGGGTTCCAGAAGACCCAGTTTTACTAAATCTGGATGCCCGGTAGATCTGGATTTATGGGGTAGATCCACATCTAATAGATGCTGATCTACCCCCTCCCCGTCCCTCCGCACACGCGGCGGGAGGATGGAATAAATCCAGATTGGAAGTGTGCTAAATAGACCGGCAAATGCGGACGCGCCACCGCAAAAGTGTTCTTAATGCATGTTGCTGTGCAGACACACCTCACCGGATGTGTCCGAAACAGCAACGCGTGTGCGGCCACGCGTTTCCAGATGTGTGTTTAATGGGTGTTAAAGGGCCTGTGCGGAAGCACCCTGCAAGCTCACAGGAATGACTGACTAAAAACCAGGAAGTTTCTATCTAACCAGAGCTTGCTGGGAAGAGGCAAACTAAACCTGGAGAAATGCAGGGGATTCCTTCAAATCCTCCCACAACTAATACAATGAAGCATTTCCTAGGCTGCATCCCCAAAAGACTTATTTACTTCTCCACTGTCACTCTACTGTCACTCTATTGAAGTGGACTTTAAAAGTGCCATGCAAATCAGAAATAAGCGTCCGCATGAGGCTCAGGAAAATGTGTGTTTTTAACGCACCTTCCATCCCCATAGGATCCCTGTTTTCTTTGTGCGCATCTTTTTCTCCCCGCCCCTGCTCTTGTTCATAGGGTGCCAGCGGGAATGGGGAGGGACTGCGCTTGGCGCGGCCACAACCAGGAAGACAATCCCTGACAAGTGCAAAGGAAAGCGATCGGTTCTCTGTTCGTCTCCCAGATCTCCCTCCCCCCCCCCCGAAATGGCTTCTCGTGCTGGAAAACATTCACTCTCACCACTTTCCCTGTTATTGCTTTCAAAAATCCACCCTGTCCAGCGCACGATCACTCATTCACTCATCACTTTCCCTGTTATCGCTTTAAAATCCACCCCTAGCAATAATCCACCCATTTCACACCTCACAGTGATTGCAACAATGTTGCAATTCTGCGTGATTCTGGCTCTTTAGTTCTGAGCATTAGAAAGTGAAGCTGCTTGTGTTACTGCTGTGTGTGCAGACGGCAATCCCCGCCCCTTTTGCCACGGAGCGTCCTCAAGGTAAATGTAGCGAGGAAAACCCGCGACTTACAGAAAGAGTGCTGGAAGAGTTGTTTAAAGTGCATGTATTTTGTCGCGCGATTTCCACGTTTTGTAGCGCTGGAACCTCGTTAAAAACCCTGGTTTGGGGGCGCTCAGAGGCAAAAGGAGAGTCTTGGCAGACTTTTTGTTCCTTGGGGACAGGCCCCTATACTAAAACATAAGCTGTAACCCATCAGTCTGCCCTTATAGTGCTTTAGTGAGCACTTATAGTGACTGGAGTGTTTCCAAGGCGCACAGACGTGCATATCCTGTAACCTGGGATCACTCCTGCGGTGCAATGGGGTGCAGCCTCTTCCTCATTAGGCCAATCCCACAGTGCCATAACAGCCACATGAAGGTCTTGTTTATTTTGCTTTATGGACTAAAACCAAATATGACATTCAAACTAGGCCTGATCATTTTGGTTCCCTATGTACATGAACTAAATGAACCTAAGAAAGAGCCGATTGACCTTTGGAAAGTCTTCAGTTAAGATTTCCTGGACACTATTGTAGCGGTCTGAGTCTCTTAATTTGTGCACTCACCATGATCTGCAGTGTATTGCGTTCAGATTTTATCCTTGACCTACCTAAAATGCAAAAGATTAATTATTTACAGTGTGAACTTTTGTGAAAAGAAAGATAAAAATCTCTTGCAGCTGGAACTTTATGGTGTCTGGTCCAGGAGAAGAATGAGATTCTGAGTCAATTATCTCTAGAACAAATGAGTTTACCAATTTTTAAACTGAAGAATTTCACCAAGAGATTTCCACCACCCTACACGAGTATCATATACTGTAAAGAAAACCTGCAGAAAAAAATCTGCAGAAAAAAGTCTAACCTGCAAGGAAAAAACCTTTTAGATTTTAAGAAAGTAAATTAGGATGTATCTTGATTAGAGAATCAGAGAAGCATTTTAACTGGGTACTTATCAGAAAGGTCACAGGAGCAATGAATGGGATTTATGCAATATGACTGCTGAAGATCACATACTTCAGGGTCTCCCATGGTGCTCACAACATAGTCCCATAATTATCATGTTAGAACCTATAACTGTCTCTTTGATGCCAAAAGACAAAATATAATCCAATTTATTAATCCTTCATCACATAAAAATGCATTAGGGAACTACCACTAATGTGCCTGCAAACATCCCATAAGCATATTTTAGGAAGCCCTGGGAATCATGGAGGGCTAGATATACTGCCACATCGCATTGGACCCAACTCCTTGTACAGCAAGAAGAAAACCTAAGATCCTACTGGTTGGTAAGGTCAATGATTTTTTTTCCTGCTTTCCAGAAATGTGAAGTACAGAGTATAGGATATGATTAGAAAAATTTGCTGACTTGAGATACAAGTTTATTTATTTATTTATTTATTATTTGACAAATTTCTATACTGCTTCTGATTAAAAATAATTTCAAAATGGTTCACAAAAGAATAATAAAAATAGATAAAGTCTACAACAACATAAAAGCATTATAAAAGTCATGGTTGAGCAAGGAAAACACTCACAGTGTGTAAGTTTGGGTGAAATGATAGGCCTTCAGTAAGCACCTGAAAGCCAGAACTGTAGATGCCCTACAACTGTCAGAAGGAAGGTAGATAGTTCCAGAAGGTTGGTGCCAACACAAAGAAAGCCCAACTGTGGGTGGTCATATGATGACATTGAATCATTTATGGTACTCACAGCAGTAGCTCCACTGATTATCATAATCATGTCACAGATCTATAAAGGCACAAGTATTTGACCTACAGGAATTTTGCAGCTTTTCTGTTTATAGATAATTTTGCATTTTTGCTGGTTTGCATTTCATTCATTGATTATGGGAATTTAGATCCTTACTTTCAGCCAGACTTCCAGATATTTCCAAATATAATGCCACTGCAAAGAGGTTTGGGCATTTGAGTCTGTGATCTCTGAAGGAACATCTCCCCAGAGGTTAATATATGCAATGGTACTTCCTAGTCCCCTGAATGAGAAGGAATGGTCACTTTAAGGAAAGCAAGTGCCCTTGGTCACCATAAAAGAGAGTAATTCATTTCCCTTTAAGTCATATTGTCAAATGATGTCAGTACTTTCCTCACTGCCATTTGATAGGAAATCCCCCTTTGCTGGATTGGATGTTATTTTAAACCCTGAGGGTAGGGTGGGTGGGAAGCCCTCCTCTCTCCATGTTTGGCTGTACAATAACATCCTAATCCAGTGACGAAGACAGTCCTTGCACCAATTGGCAGGTGGAGGGAAGGGTTTCCCTTATCCTCTGTATCAAAGCAGGGATCCCTGCTTTGAACTGGAAGGTGGGGGATTTGAAGGGTATTCCCTGTCTTGCAAAACAGAAAGTGCCAGCAGCAGTGAGGCAAAGCAAGATGAAGGGCTCTTCAAGACCTTCAGTCCACTCTGCCATTACAGTGCCTTGTAGGAGCATAAATTAGGAGAAAGAGTGTGGCATCTGATTGGATGCTGCACTTTTCCTTCATTTTGAGAGCACCATGAAGATGCAGTGTCAAGCAGACACTGTACCCTCAGCACACCCTCAAACTACCATAACTGTAGCTGTGGACACACCTAAGGTTTAATCCAGCTTCAGTCCACCTTCAGAGGGAGACAACACATCAAAATAGTGACTAGTAATTTTCTTTCCACATTATCTATCCCAAAGGTGAATTTTCTGAGTTATTTAACACTGAAAGCAAACAGCTTGTCACTTTGCCGATGTATTCTCTCACTCTGAAAGTGGACTGAAGCTGGATTAAACCTTAAGTGTGTGACCACAGCCTCTGTCTTATGGATTCAGCCTAAGAGACATCATGCACACCTATTAAATTTATCTTTGACCTAGGTAAGATAAGCAAGCCTTTCTTAATGACATGCTCCTCCTCTATTCTATTTTGCAATGAGTATTAGAAGATGCCTTTCTTTTTCTTTTTCAAATAATTTACTTTGGGTCTCTCTCTATTTTATCTGATTTTTATACATTTTATCCTATTCCCCTCCCCCCATTTTTAGTCTTCTCAGGAACTGTTTGGTGAAGGACAAGCTATAAATACAACAAGCCAATCAATTGTGTTATACAATTTAATGTTTTTAACATTGTTTTAACCTTGTAAACTGATTCAAGATATTTTTTATGACAAGCAGCACAGAAATGCTTTTAATGTACATGATTATAACCTGCGGGAGAAAAAAGAAGAAGAGTTGGCTTTTCTACCCGGCTTTTCCCACCCATTTAAGAGGACCCAAAGTGGCTCCAGTCGTCTCCCCACAGTAGCCCCCCTGTGAGAAAGAGAGCTGTGAGTGACTAGCCCAGGGTCACCCAGCTGGCTTCGTGGAGGAGTGCAGAATCAAACTCAGTGACTCCAAGATATGATTCTGGCACACTAACCACAAGGCCAAACTGGAGAGGAGGAGGAGATGTAGCTGTTCCCAGATGGTGTAGGTGCTTGGCCTTGCCAGGAGGTGCTGCTGCTTGGAAAGCACAGCAGTGGTAGCAGCAGCCAGAGCCTCCCCTTCTGCCCTGTGGCACCTGCTACTTGCCACAAGCTACACCAGGAGCTTATAATTTGTCCACATTGCACTCTCTACTGAAACAGCACATGAGCAGCCCCAACAGTCTTTCATGTTGATGCTCATCCTCTGCTTCTTTCCCCCCTCTTTCCCTGACCTCTTCATGTATCATCTCCTTTGTGGCTTATTTCATCTCTTCTCTCTTACGAGAGAGACAGGAAAGAAAGTAAATCAAAAGCAAATGAAAGACATCAGTATTGCAGGGATTGGAGCTCCCCACCCCAGCCCAGAAGAAGCCCATCTCTCTGTGAATGTACTATGGTTCCCCCCCCCCTAAAAATAAGGAAATGGAGGCACATGGGTCAGGGAAGACAGGAAAAAGAAGACTGATGTGGGCGAGGAGGAAGCAGTGGACAATGCCACCACATCTTTAGAATATCTGCAGGATCTGGCATTGGGCAAGAGGGAAATGGAGCCATCATTTTGCCCAACCCAAATAGTTCCCTTCTGATCACACACTGAAAAAGTAAAAAGAACTAATGAGGTCAAATGGCATATGTGTTGACAAAATTTGATTAAATGATAAGTCTATTTCCTAAAGGCTTAGGGCAGAAAATGTGTAGACATGGGACATTTTGCACTTTCCTTCCTGTCCTGTGGATGGGGAAGGAGTGGAATCACTTAACTTTGGCTAGCGCTCGCACATGTGAGCACCAGTCACTAACAGCCCATGCTCCGTGCGATCAGTCAAATGGGATCAAGCCCATGGCTGGTCCTCTTCAGGACATGCCATCTTGAGTGTGCCACCCTCTGCAACTGTTCATGCATCAGTGCCATCGCTATGATGATGTTGATGCTCTGCGCAGTCACGTCAGGAGATTAGCAAAGCTGCCAGCACACTTGCTCAGCAGCTCCGTTCACCTCCCCGTCCAGCAGAGGTGTGGATGGTCAACTCTGGATGCAACCACATGTTGCCTAATTGCGTGCTAAGAGCTGAAGTGCAAATTCAGCCATGGACTCTCAGAATAAAGAAGGGCTGAAGCAGGTTTAAAATTAAAGTGTGACCACAGGCCTAGTGGAGTGTGACATATATGTATGTGTTGGGAGGTGGGCAGGTCATGAGGAAAAAACCGATTTTTAACATTAAATTCACTTGAAAGGTCATTACATAACAAAAATAGGTAGAAGTTAGGATATAATGAACAGTACAACAATAATACAATTATTAAGAATAAATAGCGTAAATCCAATTTGCTGTTCCTGTCATCACAACATCATCTACTCATTGAGTCAGCTTCTGTAATGATGACACCATTATATTGTTCTGGCTGCAATAATATAGATTAGAGCAAATTTATTTGTATTTAAAAGGAAAGGTGGGAGGGCTTAGTGAAAACCATGTGTGGGGTAGGGCAGAATGCCTGATTGTTTGGTACCCACAGGGCTAAGGGAAGGTTGTGGCAAAAAGTCTATATTCTTGTCCACAACAGTTAGATGATTATTTGGTAGATTCCATAAGGGGAAGGAAAAGAGACAAACAACTCAGAACTTTTCATTCCAAATATATGATTGTTTGAGAGCTTGTCCACTTTGATTTTTCATTCCTAGTAGAATACACCTTTGTGACTTGAGAAGAATTAAATTGCACCTGAAAACAGGTGCTTGCTTTTTTAAAAAAAAATGTCCCCCTGGCAGATATTGTTGCCAATTTAATTTGCTTTAGAGAGAGTTTTGGGTCAAACAGAAGACTGTCATGCCCATTTAAATGATCTATTTTTCACTGCAAAGATGCACTTTGCCATTAAATGGGTCACACAAAGATTTGTGTCCTGGAGCCATTATTTTATGCAGACATATGAGACACAAAATGGAAAAAAAATCAATTATGTTCTTTATACACTTAAAAAAAGGAACACTTAGTAAACATCAGCTCATATTCTAATTCCGCCTGCACATCAACACACACTGTAAAGTTAGTTGGATTATCAGACTTGGTAAGGAAACCAACAAGGATGAGTGAACAATCATTCACAGCAGTACGGATTCTGATCTTGCAGTACTGCTGAAACTACCCATGCATTTATTAAAGTAACCTAAAGGCTGAAATGCATTCTCTGTGATTCATTATGACACAAGGTGGATGTGTGTAATCTGAACCCCAAGGAAACATACATCTGCCCTACCATTTCCACTGCCACACACACACACACACCCCAGCATAAAATTGGGTTCTAAATGGAGCTTCTTGCTCTTCATCTTTTCTAGCCCTGGAAGAGGAAAGATGGTGCTCAGATAGAGAGTTCCATCACAAAGGTAAGCCCTGTTTGCACTTCAGTGTGTGGAATCTGTAACTTTACTATTCCATCACAGTTAGGTTTAATGACAGAGAGCTGCTTTTGCTTTAATACCAGTCCATCCCGGACCATCTGAATTGCCATGGCAAATCCTGCAGCACTTTTTGCTGTGTGCTTGGCCATTGCAACGACGATTGAGACATGGTGTGCACTTGCAAAGCCACAGCCACGGCCACCCCCTCCTATCCCCATGCAGCTTTTGCACCAGAAGAAAATGTAAATGCTGCTTCTGAGAGTTCCCCAGAAGCTCCTGGGGACGCTGGGGAGATGTTTGAGAGGATTTGGGGATGCTGCAAGACATTCTGAGATGCTCTGGAATGGAGGAAGTGTCACAGGACGCATTCCCATAGAGCCTAAAATCTGGGGTGGATTCGGATTCGGTATTGGGGGTTTCCATTAAATCCCCCAATAACCTGAATCCTCCACAGATTTTCCAGCCCTGTCCCCATGCCAGTTTTCTTTCTCTGGATCTTCCGGGGAAAATCCGGAGAAAGAAAACCCCTGTTCCTACAGCGGTTTTTCTGGCTGACTCAGCCCGGCCGCAGGCTATCCTCCTTTGCTCGGCTCTAAACCAAGCCAGCCATTAGGGAAAAGGAAGGAAAGCAGCCGAGGACGTTGGGAGGAAGAGGCTGTTAGCAGCTGCCTTCCTTCCTTTTCCCTCCCCCCACCTGACGGCTGATCTGAGGTGTGGCCTCCCCTCTGTGCACCCCCTCACTGACTTACCCAGCCGCCAGCTGCCCTCCTCTTGGATGCAGAACCTGCAGGTGCGCACAAGCACACCTGCGAGCGGCTGCCAGCCTCCGCCTCCTCGGCTGCCTTCTTTCCTTTTCTCTCCCCCTGTTTCAACAGGGGGTAAGAAAAGGCTGGCTCAGTTTAAAGCCGAGCAAAGGGGACAGCTGGGAAGTGTGAGAGGATGGCAGCCGAGGAGGAGGAGGTTGGCAGCCACTCGCAGGTGTGCTTGTGTGCACCTGCGGGTTCTGTTTGGGAACTGCCTGATGCGTGGTCGGTGCTGTTCCCGGCCTCCACACCTAACCTGCAGCAGAACCTGGATTACTCCGAACCAAAGTAATCCAGGTTCGCACCAGGTTGACCTGTGGGTGGGAATGTGCCCACAGTGTGTGGATGGAGCATCCCAGTATGTCCTTGATGGATAAGTTCAAACAGGACTTTAATCAAACACATAATAGAAGCATGCAATTGAACCATATAATGTACTTCACTATGATTAGAATAAATATGGGCAGCCGGTCCTGTTACCACCACCATATCATATACTCATTGAATTGACTTCTTTGGTGCTGACCTCATTATTTTGTTGTAGCTGCAATGAATTGGCTGCCTCATAGAAGATTCAAGTAAATGGTTCTATTAATGTTAAGTCTTGTTAATTCCATCTATATTAATTTAAAAAATCAACAGTTTCTCCCTGCCTAGGGCTCGTTCTGTACTTACCTATAGGAGATTTGGATTGATGCATCTCAATCAGTTCAGCTCATTGATCTGCACTGCGGGATAGCAGGTTCTGGCTCAGCATCATCTGCACTGATGGTGCTGATCCGGACCACCCATGCTACCCACACAAGCTTCAAAGCCATCTCCCCATGACTCTGAGGGCTAGGAATGAATGTGTGTAGCCTCACGACCTGTAGAGGGTGCTTTTTGGCAGTGTTCCTGATTAGGCTGCATTTATTAAACAGGTCCATGCTTTCTTTCATGCAGATGGAACTGGATCAGCAGGTGACAGGACCTCCATTAAGGTGCAGATACCAAGGCCCAGATGTGTACTAGCACGGACCCTTAATATGGATTAAGGATTTGTGTAGAAAGGCTGAGGTTACAACAGTGCATTAGCCCCATGAGGGAGAATTAAACAACCTGAAGGCTAGACTCTTAGGTAGCTTGCATACCACATGTTTTGGTGTGTACTGTGAAGACCATTCTCCTGTGAATAATCTGAGAACAGGGTGAGGCATCACAGAGCATACCTGTCTACAAAACCTCATTCTGACGTAGCTTTGGAGTGGGGGAATGGTCTGAAGTTACAGGGGGAAATTTGCTGGATGCATCTGGAAACAAACCCAGAAAAATGACAGCAAGTTATGTGCACTGTGTGACCCACTGCACCATACCCATGGCATTGGCTGAAGTGGGACACAGGCCAGGAATACTTGAAATTTCAAAGACTTGAAATTTTCAAGTGGTCTCCTAGTGACTCACTCCTTTTTTGTGTGTGTGTCCCCCGAGGAATACTGCAGGTAAAAGATCCACAAAGCCAGTGCTCTTCTCAGGAGCCTAGCATAGTTCCATGCACTATTTGGAAATTGACTTAGAGTAGGGAAATGTTGCTGCAGTCTTATATTGCTGTGAGACCCAGGCTCCATGTGCAAGTAGCAACAGAAAGTGGTTCAAAAGTGTCTTAGATGTGGTAGTATGTGGGCAGTAGTGTTCTCATCCTGTTCTTATTCATTTGCAATCAACCTCTAATGCACTTTGGAAGTGCTTTTTCTGTGTTAAAAGCAAGATGAACATATGTACCATCTCTGTGCCACTTTTGAGGCTTTTTATCCTGTTAACTCTTAACACTGTATGTGAATGCAGTTCCAGATTCTGCCTGAATAGGCAATTGTTACAGTAATTTAGCAGCTATTTTGAGGCCTAGGGAGAACTGAGAAATGCCAGAGGGCAAAGCTTCATTCCTGCAGTCTGCTTCAATCACTCTCTTGATGGTCCAATGGAGCTTGCCAATCTCCCTGGTTTTCAGCTGATTTTCAGGTATGAAACGGTCTGATTGATAGCTAGAGTGCAACCAGTATAAATCCAAGAGTGAACCTGACTTGTCAGTTAAGAAG
This sequence comes from Aspidoscelis tigris stejnegeri, assembly GCA_023333525.1. Taxonomy (NCBI): domain Eukaryota; kingdom Metazoa; phylum Chordata; class Lepidosauria; order Squamata; family Teiidae; genus Aspidoscelis; species Aspidoscelis tigris. The sequence goes on along the minus strand of JALMGA010000002.1, from coordinate 77,923,548 downwards.
AACACATTATAGCGCACATTCATGTGACAGCTGTAGGAGTGAAGAGGTCTTACTTCACTGCTGCCATTATGCCACCTAATAACCATTTGGCTGAGCATTTTATGGGCTTTCATCACCTAATAGGAAAAGGGATCCTCTGCGCCTTCTCAGATCACTATGATAAGTTTTCTTAGCCCTTTTAACACAAACTCTAGTCAGATTCACTCAGAATTAAATGCCACTGTTTTCAGAAGTTCTGTGGAGATTAAGGGACACTGACTGATCCTATTGTGATGGTGAAGCTTCAGTTACTGTGGACCAATAATATGGACAAGCAGCTTGCAGTGACTCATTCTACCACATGTTCCTTTGATCCACTGTGATCACCCATCATGATTAATAAAGACTGGCTCTAGGGTTTCCATAGAATGAATTTGAGTAATTATTCCCTTTTTTCAAAAAATAAGAGTTTCGGTTTACTTAAGCAAGCAGGTCTCTTCCAGTACTCAAACAGATATGGTGTGTCCACTAATTTAAACCTTCAATGTTTGTGCAAGGAGCTAGAGAAAAGAATGAGACCGCTTCTAATTTCAATCTGGCTTCAGGCCCGGTCACAGCATTGAATGGTCTTGCTAAACCTGACTGATGCCCTTTGTAGGGCAAGGATAGGAGGAATGCAATTCCAGTGGTGTATCTTGACCTCTCAGTGGCTTTTAATGTTGTTGACCACAGTTTCCTTTTGTAACACGTACAACGTTTAGGTTTTGAGGGCACTGTTTTACTATGGTTCCAGCCTTATATCCATGGTAGTTTCCAAAAACTCACAGGGGAATGTATTCACCTCCTTGGGAGCTCATTTGCAGAGTTCCTCGGGGATTGTTCTTGATCCACATGCTTTTCAGTATCAATATGAGACCATGGGCCTGTCTGCATATAACAGGTTCTGTCTGCTTACTGGTGAGGCCTGTCAACATTTTGGCACTGCTGTCCTAGAGTAGGATAACCCCTCCTTGGAGCAACCCAGCTCTAGACTGCTAAAATTCTAGATCACTCCTGGGGTGGTGGTTTTGCACCCTCTTCTGAATGTGACATGGCAAGTGAACCATGGCAACGTCTGACCACGTACTGGATGCCAATTTGGACTTCATCATGGCAGTCCATCTGGACCACCTGCCCTGCATGTAATGCTGCCCAAGTGTGGGCTAGTCCAGCAAGAGCAGATGGCCGCTGATGCACCAGTGTCTTACCATAATCAATTTTAAGTGTGAAATATTCCCATTAGAGATTTTGAAGTAAAGTCTCACCGTTATGCTAATGATTCTTATGCTATAGATCTTAAATCCCACTTGAATTAGGTGAAGGAGTTCAGGACCTAGTCTCAGATCTCATTCACAGCAGTTACAGTCTCACCCTTTTCTGAGACAAAGACAACAGAACTTGGTTGGCAAAAAAAATTCCCAGGCTGACAGACTCAGTATAGCTTAGAGCTTGTTCCTGTAGAAAATCTCCACAATCTGGCAAATGTCTGACTGTGAACAGGCATTAGCTCAAATGCTTCAGCCGCCAATAGTGGCAAAAGCTGGGAAGAGGGTCCAGGGAGCTCTGGGGTTAACTAGTGAAAAATAACCTCTCAAACATAGCCAAGCAAGGTTAGCATGACCATTCAGTGCTGTGACCGGGCCTGAAGCCATATTGAAATGAGAAGCGGTCTCATCCTTTTCTCTAGCCCCTTGCTCAGACGTTGAAGGTTTAAACTAGTGGACACACCATATCTGTTTGAGTACTAGAAGAGACCTGCTTGTTTAAGTAAACCGAAACTCTATTCACAGCCAACCTGCCCTAAACTTTAACAGTAATTTTGCTCAAAAGCCTTGGATGGAGAGAGAGCACAAATTTGTTTTCTTGCCTGAAGTGTTTCAGCTGAGTGATTTCAGCCAGTGGAATGATCTCAGTGTGGAAGAGTGCCTACCTGTGATGCCACTCACATGCACTGAAGCCTAGATCCTCTCTTTCTGTACCCAAAAATCTATACTGGGGATTTGTTCCTGTAGGTGTTGCAGGAGAAGTAACCCTAACCCTAACCAAAATATTTGTATATACTTTGGATTATTCTACTAAGATAAATACAAGGTGATGATTGGATTGGATATTGTCTAATGCTGCCCATGTTTGCATTCTAATATCGTATGACCTCATCCAGTGGCAAATTACTTAATTATTTGAGTGGAGTCTTTCCACCTTGAGACCAATTGGATTACGCTGATTTATGACACAATTGGCAAGACAAATTAAAACTTTTTAGAAGGGATGTAGGAATTAATGTCCATCTCATTAATGCAAATGTCTTTGCACATTTACTTCATGAAGATAAGCTGAACTTGGTGCCTACTAGGATCAAATTCCATAGCCTACAATGGCCTTTTATCCCCCAGTCCCTGTTTCCCATGGTTAATGAAAATGCAATAATTGGTATATTTCATATCGTCCTGAATAAACACAATACGTACTAATACACAGGTCTGCTTTCCTCATCTGACTTTCCTATAGTGACCACATGCAGCTTTGCTCAATCCAAAAAATACACAGATGGGTAATTAAGACTGAGTCAGTCCTTGATGACTAGATGCATTTGGACACACACAGGAGAGAAACATGATAGCATTCCTCTCCAGAAGGTGACCTTCAGGTACATCTCTAGGTACCCCTCAATCACAGTGAAATGTAGACATTGGCAACTTCAGATGACACTTGCAGCACTGTGAGCAAACATTACTCCTACAGCAATCTATACAGCATAAGATAAATAAATCTTAACTTGCCACAGTCTCATGTGCTGCAGCAGTGGCATGGTGGATGCGCACCTGCCTGCCTTCAGGCCACTAAAACATCAAAGCCAGAGAACTTTTGTCTCCACCCAGGCATTTTGTGTGTTCAGCAAAACAGGGATTGCAAATATCTGTTTGTTTGTTTTACCCAAATATCTGATTTTCTTTTAGTCTTCAGTTTGGTATTCATAACAGTAAGCTCACAGCATAGATCTGAAACCTTGAATACAAAAATTGAATGTTTTGATCCTGGATGCATCCTCCTGGTGTCTCTGGTAGGGATATGCATGATTTTTTTTTTCTGGACAAATGTGAAGGAAATTTGCATTGATGTGAATAGAGCCACTTCAAATATTGCAGGATTAAAATCTGCTGTGAATGCTCTTTGAATCTGCTTTGAATTCGCTTTGAATTCTTGCCACCAGTTGTACCTCCAAATCCACTTTGATGTGACTGGGCAGGTGCTTTATTGTTTTGGAAATATAATGAAGCATTGAACAAATGCACAAAAGCATTTGCTTTGCATTCAATAGTCAATCTTCTAATATCGCCAATATTGAAGTCAAATGCCGATATTCAAATTTCTATGAATTCTTACTAATTGCAAATCTGATGGATAATTTGTGCACATGGATCTATGGCTTTTGACCAGTGTAAGTACTCTATAATGTACATAGTACAAGGGAGCTTCAATTTGAGTAGGCATGCATGATAAAGTTAAAGAAGTGGATATTCATTCTCGTTACAGTCTAGTAAAGTCATACAGAACCAGATTCATAACCTAAAAGTGGCATTCTAATGCTCTTTAAAATAAAACAATGGCTGCATACAGATGCCAAAAAGGTTGCTTCATCTGTGCACAAGAAACAGGGCAGCTCTCTCAGCTGGGCCAAGAACAGACTACAGTAGTTCCATCAATGCTTCTTCCTGCCCAGCTGTTGCTGAGAGGCTGCCATTCCATTCAGCAACAGCATCTGCATGGGCCCTTTCTGCACATACTTAATTAAGGGTCTTTGTAGTACACATTTGGGGCCTCCCTATCCACACGTTCACACAGATCAAGGAAGCCCTGTCCCCCTCTGGTCTAGCGCCACCTGTATTAGATAGAACATGATCTAGATTAAGGAGGCCCTTAATCCGGTTCTCTTTTTTTTTTTTTACAATAAAATTTTTACATAATTATACCCTTATACATTCTTCCCTTATTTTTTCCCCCCACCCCACCCCCCTCCCACCCCTGAATAATGAATATTCAATAACATTTGTGAGCTAAGGATTACATTTGGAATACAATTCTTAACTGTAATTTAACTAATTCACTTCTGACACTCGCTTCCAGGCATCCATTTACTACTACCAATTGAGCCGTCCTAAGGATGGAACGAACTACTTCCCTAATCTCTTTTGGCCTTATATTCTCCAAGTCCAATTGGAATATTGCTATCCTTTCATTTAAATTAATATTAAGTGCGTATATATTATTGATCATGTTTTCTACTTCCTTCCAAAACACCTGAACTCTCTGACAATGCCAAATCATATGTATAAATATTCCTCTTTCCTGACATCCATGCCAGCATTCTTCAGTTACATTTGGAAAGAAGTGCGACAATTGTATTGGTGTTCTGTACCATTTATGTATTACTTTCATTCTTGTTTCCCATATTCGTCCATATTTTATTTTTTCCATTCTCTGTATTTCCTTTTTGACTTCTTCTCTGTTTATTCTTATATCATCGTTCCATATTCCTCTTATTTCTTCATATATTTCGTCTCCCACTGTCATTAATCCCTTATATATAATTCCTACAATACCTTTTTCACTCTTCCTCTTAATCCGGTTCTCTGATAAAACTATTTATGTTACTAGCAGAGGGAAACAAGTGCTGATCTGGAACAGGGGAATCATGCAGAAGGCCTCCTCCCATGTTCAGGATTATAGAGTGGTGCTTTGCAGTGGGATGCCATAGTGTGCTGCTAAAAAGTACCTCCCACTAGTCCTGAGGCTAGGAATGTTTGTTCCCAGGCTTTCAGAGGTATGGGGATGAGGCTGCAAAGTAGGGAGTTGCACGAATATTCGTAGGCATTTGAAATTTGATTGAATGTGCTGAATTTCGACATTTGAACTCGAATAGAATGTCCTGAAGATTTGATTCCCTGTTCCCTCCCACACCATTTTCCTTTTGTTTCTTGTCTCTTTAGATTGCAAGCCTGAGGGCAGGGACCTGTCTAAGATTAATATAATATTGTAACCCACGCTGAGACCTTCGGGTATAGGGCAGGATAGAAATACAAATAAATAAATAAATAAATCTGCTTGACTCTGTGATTCAGATTACAGCCCTTCAGTCTGTTGATCCGGACCTGGCTCCATCTCATGCAGATGGAGCTGCCCTAACTTTAGGTGGAGGCTCCTTGATCTGGATTAATCTGAGCATGAAGATTCTTAAATGTGCAGATCTGGATCAGATCTGGATCAGAGACCCCTTGATTCAGATCAAGACATTATTGCAGAAAAGGCCCTGATGATATTATAATAGTATGTAAACTCATGGGTCGCTAACTTATAGACTTAAATAGCAAAAGTACAAGAATGGTTAATGCAAATGAAAACATGCTGTGTGCACTTTTTGAGAGATGCTAGTGGCTAAAATGGCTGCATACCTACACTCCACTTTGAGTGTTCTAATAATTCATGCATGAAATCAGTTGAAGGAAAAGAGAAGTGTTGCTTTGAAAATGATGATTAATAATAAGGCAACAGCAGGTGACCAAACTGACCTTTCTTAGATGTTACTAAATGTCATATTCACTTACTCATGGAAGAAGTTACAGCCTTGATGACGTATTCTTTTCTCACCCCCAAAGTCCTCACAGTTATTAAAGCAATATAGACAACAGTGAGCACTTCATTGGTTGTGACTGCGTAGAGAGAAATTTGCTTCTAAGAAAAGGCATTGCAATCTGACAAACTTATCTGGAAGTAAATCACATTGAGGAAGATTTTTTTAAAAATTTAAAAAAGAAACTTTATCGATTCTTGCTCTTTCTCTGTTTTATGTATACCTGTAGTTAATAACAGAATCAATGGCGTGAAGAAAGTAAAATGTGTTGTGGAAGAATAACCAAGTCTAAGGTCCTGATATAGAGTAGATGCCATTCTCCTGCTATGTAACATGATTTTGGTGTGATTTTTTTTGTAATGAATATTTATTATTGTTGTTGTTGTTGTTATCAAACCACCACCATTATCATCAGGAAAGGTAACAACATTTAAAATCAAATGAATATATTAAAACATTAATAGTGTCTGAAAGTGGGAAGAGAAAGTGTTTCTCCATTTAACTAAAGGCCAGGGCAAAGAGGTGAGCCTTCACTGCCATCCTAAATGTGTACAGTGAAGGTACTGATCCGCCTCAAGGGGAAGGCTATTTATAAAAGAAGCATAAACCATGGCCTTTTCTGCATTGGAGCTTATTTCAGATCAAATGCTGGAGTAGAGGGATGCTGCTGAACATTAGTGCAAACTATGGCAGGTCCTGTCTGAGATATAATTTATTTTTTTAGAAAATTTATAACCCACCCTTCACCAAATGGTCCAAGGGTGGGTTACAATAAAATTAAAACTTATTGAATAGCAAAACATAATTTAAAATATAATTATGTGGATAGGTTAATTCTTTTTTTTTTCTAAGCAGGCAGTATTGAATGACAGATAGTGAGTTCCCTTGCTTCTTTTCAATATAAACACTAAAATACTATCATTTGCTGGACTACTGACAACTTAAATTTTGGTTCTGAGACCTAGTGCTCTTGTCCTCACCCACCAAGGCCTTCTCTTGGCCCTGTGCTTTTTTCTTTTATTTTCTCCTTTGCATGGATCAGGTAAGTGGCCTTTACAGTTCCTACCTTCACAGTTATTCTGCTGTTCAATTATGACAAGTGCACAACAATAAGATGGTAGACATTAATGAAGCATAAGGATATGTGGGCCAAAGAGTTACACCGGTGAGAACATCAGCATTTGAAATATGGATGGCTTGACCTGGGCAGGCCAGATCACTATGGCAATGGGCGTGCAACATCCAGCATATACCCAGATGTTACCAAGGCAATCAGGATGTTGCACACAAATGCAATCACACTGCCATGCCACCATGTCCACAGCTAGTAATGATTGGGGCAGCCATAGTGACCTCCGGTGTTGTGTTGTGTGGACACATTGATTATTGTTCCATAGAGGCAAGTACAAAAAGGAGCCTATGTCTGTTCCATCTGATGCATTTGATAGGCTAAGTATATGAAGGCTCATGTTACTAACTTCTTTCTCTTTGTTAGTCTCCAAGGTGCTATTTTACTGTCTTGCTTACTGATAAAGACTAACACTGTACGTCTTTGAATTCTACCTAACTGAATGGTAACTATGGTTTTCATTTATCTGAACAATAGGATTCTGCCCCTGTGTCTTCTTCTCTCCCCCACCCCCCTATGATCTGAGAACAGGTGGCATCTAACCTGTACTTTGATCTTGGCTTGTTTTTTCCTGACTATAAATTAAATGAGCTTGAGTTGTCTAAATTTAGATGTTGTTGTGAGTTGTGTGGTTTATTTGAAAATGAAAGCATACATTTTCAATCTGCCTATCAAAAATTCAAAAGATGTTAAGAAGGGTGAAGTATATCTGTGAAATGCCCATTTGCTAAAGCTAAGGAAGATGAGTGTTAGTATAAGAAAGGGTATAGCAAATACTAAGCTCTGATGGAAAATAACATACAGGTATAATAACATACAGATATAAAATTGTACTTGCTGCCCTAGCCATCAATTTTACCATTGGCCATTATATTTAAGATAATTCCTTAAATATAGCCATTATTTCTTGTATATCATGGTGACATGGAGCTTTTTTTTCTCAGTGTTTATGATGTGTTAGAACTATTCAATGTCAAAATAAGTCATTTCTGCTCCAGTAAGACTGAAGGTATGATTAAGATTATGATAGAATTAAACGAAAGTGCTTTAAGCTTAATTATAGTAATATAAATTTAAAACTTTTTAGATCAAATGGCCTTATTTGTCATTTTTACATGAGTCCCTTTGAATTAAATACAGCTAAATTATTTAAAATCTTTACACAGTGGCAGCAAGTAATTGTTTTATATTTTCTGTGAACTGCAATACTATATACATATTTAATACACATTGGATTTTGGCCTGAAAGTCTTGGCTTTAATGTGGCATTTCTGTTTGCATAGGCATTTCATAAAATGTATTTTATCACAGATGCTAAATATTTGACATATTAATCTTGTTTGATGGTATAGATTGCCATGGGAGTTTTTTGGCCTTATGTGATTGACAGATCCTTCTTGCTAATACATTAACTGGGTCAGGGACGACATGAAACTGCATCTCCATTATATAATGTAGGATTTCTTCATCCTTCCCTTGTATCACTGTTTAGAGCCCTCATCATTAATTGTGAAAGTCCATACATGCAACAAAATTAATCTACTGCTAAGATAGTCTTTTTTCTCTTTCCTGCTATTAGAACTGCCCTTGGTCGATATCCTTCCTTCATCAATTTCCCATCTTAAAAAAATGTACTGGAAATTATATTTCAATTCATTACACAATAATAGTTTTGTGCTATCATCTGTGCATCTAACAAGACATGGGGCACTTGCTGTATTCTGGAATATATCTCAAGGTAGGGGGTCTGTTGTCCACATGCTCCAGTTGGTCTCACCTAGGGCCTGCTGTAGTCTGTACTGGCATGTGGACAGAAGGCTCCTATTTTGGGATTTATTCCAGAATAAAGCCAAGTGCGAATAGGGCCATGTATGGCTGCTCTGAGAGAATAAAGCCTAAATATTTCAAGTGGTGGATAAATGTGAAACGTGTTAGCCTGGGGAAGAGTAAGGAGAAAAAAAAAAAACACGTTCGGATGTGCATTTGAAAACAACCAAAAGATAGTGTGTTCTGTCTCCTGGGAAAGACAGTGAAGCTGATATGCTACAAGGTCAGAGATGTGCTCCCGAGCACGTAACCCAAATGGGAGGGGGAGGCAGCTCACACACAACTACAGGAAGTTGTCACAACAACGTCCGGTTGCAGATTCTGTATAAGGTTCCCGTAGTCTTTGTTGTGTAGTTGGTTTTTGCTGTTGATGTTCTTGCCAAGGATGTGAGTCTGGGAGGAGAATGCCATGTGCTAAACATGGACCAGAAAGCAGACTCGCCAGGCTAAAAGAGACTGTAACTTGTTTTGTACATACCAATGTAATCTTCAAGCAATAAATCGTAGCTCATTAGAAATAACTCGGAGCAGCTGTGTGTGTTTAATGAGCTGGAATGCTGGATTGCTGATACGGACGCTGGAAAGCCTGTTGCCGCAGCGAAAGCTAATGCCGGATTCAGATAACAAGGTAAACTACTCTGCAACAAGATCTAATCTAGATCCAATCAAGATTAACAAGGGTTATGGGCCCAGCACGCTTCCGCTGCGCTTATCTGATTGTTATCTGATGAAACAATTTTGCTGAGACTGGGAGAAAGGCATTTACCCTGAAGCTGAAAAAGCTGTCTGAGCTGATTGGTAGGACTGTTTCTAAGACGGAAGGTCTGTGTCTTATCATAGTTGACAGCAGAAGCTGGGAAAACTGCCAAGATCCTGTCTGTGAGTTGTTTAATGATGGAGCAGGCTAGATTTCCGAAATTAGACAATACAAACTATGCTGCCTGGCAAAGTTATTGTGAAGCTCTCTTAATTAGAGAGGACCTCTGGGATGTCGTCCAAAATGGGGCCACGCAAGCCACGGCGGAACAAGATAGAAAAGCCAGAGCTACAATCTTGCTTACTATCTCTCCCTCGCAACTTTGTCATGTAAGAGGCAGGCAGACGGCCAAGGATGCCTGGGATGCCCTTCGTGCAGTGCATCAGTCACAGACTGCTTTGTCTAAAATGATTTGGTGCCGGAGGCTGTATTCCTGCAAAATGAAAAAGGGAGCAGATCCAGCAGCTCACTTGGAGCGGATGACAGATTTGTTTAATCAAGTTCAATCTCGCGGGGTAGAAATCCCCGTTCAACAACGGGCTTTCATCCTCCTCGGGAGTCTGGCAGATGATTTTGAAAACATTCTGTGGAGTCTACAAAGTTTTGATGAAACGCAGATTACCCCAGAATTAGTTGCTGCGCGTGTCTTGGAGGAGAGCCAGCGCCGGAAGGACGAAGCAGGGCTCCAGAGGCAGAATGCAGCACAGAGACAGTCTTCTAATCTGTCTGAGGAATTCAAAGGCCTTCAACAAGAGAAAGCAGCTGTTTCCAGGGAGAAAAAATGCTGGGCGTGTGGAAAAAAAGGACATTTCCAAAAAGACTGTAAGCAGCCAGCAGCTCAAAAGCAGCAACCCAAAGGTGCCGGTGGCAGAAAAGGTGTTGTAGCTGTGGTGCAAGAGACAGCCTGTAAGGCAAATACCTGGGTTTTAGATTCAGGTGCATCCACTCATATGGTTAACAGTGATAAGCTCCTGAAAGATAAGGTCACATCTGATGTACATTCTGTTGCTTTGGCCGATGGCAGGGCAAGGGTGGTGAGACACATGGGAAGAGCTTTTGTTCCAAGCTTTGGGAAAGAGTTCTCCAATGTTTTATGTGTACCTGAGTTGCAAAACTGTCTGATAAGTGTGTCTGCACTGACCTCCAGTGGTTACACTTTGGTTTTCAAAGGGAACGAGTGTAACATTAGCATGAATGACCAGTTTTGTGCTAAAGCAGTCAAAAGGGACAAAATGTATTACTTGGTTGACAAAGCAGAGTGCTCACAAGTCAACAATGTGCCCTTACACTCAGATTGTGCCCATTACTACCATAGGGTCTTGGGTCACACTAGCTTCACAAGTTTGGCGAAGCTGGCGCAGGTGTGTCCGGATTTTAACATGCTTTCTTGCAGTAATCACCTCGATTGCTCAATTTGCAGCAGAGTAAAGCTGAAGGCTTTTCCAGTTGCAAAGCACAGCAAACGCAGTACTCAGAGGCCTTTTGAGGTCATCCATGCAGATTTGGCAGGCCCTCTGGGCAAAACCTTTGGTGGGAATCAGTACTTCATGGTGATTGTGGACCGCCACACAAGGTATTCATATGTAATGCTCATGAAGGAGAAAAGTGAAGCTGCACAACTTCTCAAAAACTGGGTCAATATGGTTGAAAGACAGTTTGAGTACAAGGTTGGGTCTTTGGTTACAGACAGAGGGGGTGAGTTCCTGTCTAATGACCTGAAAAACTGGTTAAAGGTAAAAGGGATTCAACATGAAACTACAAACCCAGCAGTTCCACAGGAGGATGGCCTGGCCGAATGTAGAATTGGGGTCTTAAAGCAGATAAAGGACTGCCTAATTCTTGATTCACAGGCTCCAGAACAGCTCTGGGGGGAAGCTATACTGACAGCCAATCATATAGCTAACCGCACTTGGAATTCCTTTGTAAAAACCACTCCATATCACATGCTGTTTGGGAGACCACCAAATCTGAAATACCTAAGAGTTTTTGGGCAGTACGCTAATGTGTATGTTCCAGCAAACTTTAGGAAGAAAAGTGATCCCAAATGGAGAAGGTTGATGTTTGTGGGGTATTCTGGCAACAGTTACAAGTTCTACATGGGTCATGGAGAAGTGTTGTTGTCCAGAAGTGCCAACTTTGAAAAACATTCTGGGTGGGATAGGCTTCATGCCAACCAAGAGGTTTTTCTCAGGCTGGGGCAGAATATTACAAGTGCTGGAAATGGAGGGGTACTGAAGCAGGAAGCTTCTGCAGGACCTGAACCCAGTACTTCTGCACAGCACCAAACACAAACACATCCATTGTTGCACTCACCAGTCACTACACAGAAGTTTGAGAAGGTGTCCATGAAAGACACTGAGGTACAGACCTCTACCTCGGATTCGGAGGATGAGAGAGGTAGAACCAAAGTGATTGTGCCTAGAAGGACTCAAAGAGTCAGGAAACCTCCAGATAGATTTGTGGTGCAAAGTGCAAAAGCTTTTTCAGTGATGGCTGAGCCAGAAAGCTTTGAGGAGCTACTCTCTTATCCTAAGGAAGAGCAGCAGAAGTGGTTTTCAGCCATGGAGCAAGAGTACTCGTCTTTAGTAGATAAAGAAGTGTTTGAAGTCGTAGACAGACCTGAAAACCAGAAGGTTATAGGTTGCAAGTGGGTTTTCAAGAGCAAGGAGTTGCCAGATGGAACCCATAAGTACAAGGCAAGGTTAGTTGCAAAAGGTTACTCACAGCAGAGGTTTGAGAATTTTGACAAAACCTTTGCACCTACTGCAAAGGCAGAGAGCCTGAGGCTGATCTTAGCTCTAGCAGCTAGGAAGCAGTATGCAGTGAAACACTTTGATTTCGAGACTGCTTACCTGAATGCTCACCTTGATGAACTAGTGTTCATGGAGCAACCTCCAGGTTTTGATCAGTGCAAGCAGCAGAAGGTTTACCGGCTGAGGAAAGCGCTGTATGGTTTGAGACAGAGTGCACGTTGCTGGAATCTTTGCATTCACGAGGAATTGGTCAAACTGGGTTACAAACGCAGCATTGCTGATGCTTGCGTGTACACTAAAGGTGAAACAACCTTGGCTATCTATGTGGACGATCTCTGCGTAGTCACTAGATCAGATAAGGAGATTGCATCAGTGCAGAAGGAATTGTCTCAGAATTTCAAGCTCAGAGACTTGGGAAATCTGAAATATTACCTGGGGATTGAGGTACAGTGGACTCAGGATGGCAGGTGTCTGTTAAGCCAGCAGAAAAAGATTGAGAGACTGATTGAAAAGTGTGGTTTGCAGAATGCAAAAGTAGTAAGGAGTCCAATGCTCACTGGAACTTCTAATGAAGACTCAGTGAAACAGTTTGAGAATCCAAAGTTGTTTCAGAGTGTTTTGGGAAGCTTAATGTACATAAGTTTGCACACCAGACCAGACATTGGATTTGTAGTTGCATTGCTTAGCAGAAAGGCAAATGAACCTACTGTCCAGGATTGGGTCAGGATGAAGCATGTGTTAAGGTACCTTAAAGGTACACAGCACAGAAAGTTGGAAATTCAAGGCAATCAACAAGGGTTGGATTGTTATGCAGATAGCTCTTTTGCATCTGAGCAGAATGACCGAAAGTCAGTGTCTGGATTGCTTATAAATTTGCTGGTAGTCCAATTATTTGGCACAGCAGAAAGCAGAGTTGCGTTGCTTTAAGCAGTTCAGAAGCGGAATTTGCAGCTTTATCTGAACTTTTGGCTGAGCTTCAGTGGATTAAGCAATTGCTCATTGATCTGGGAGAAACAGTGGAACAACCGATTACAGTTCGAGAGGATTCGCAGACTTGCATAGCAATGGCTGAGTCTGAAAATCTCAAGTGTCGAACCAAGTACATAGGGGTTAGATATCAAAATGTACGTGAGATGGTACAAAATAAAATCATAAGACTGGAATACATTGAGTCTAAAGATAACATTGCTGATATTCTCACAAAGCCACTGCCAGTGGAAAAACATGAGCAATTGGCAAACCTGTTAGGTATGACACTGTGAACCAAATTGTAAATATTTACGCACATCCTAACTGTTTTTTGGAGGGGCGTGTTAGCCTGGGGAAGAGTAAGGAGAAAAAAAAAAACACGTTCGGATGTGCATTTGAAAACAACCAAAAGATAGTGTGTTCTGTCTCCTGGGAAAGACAGTGAAGCTGATATGCTACAAGGTCAGAGATGTGCTCCCGAGCACGTAACCCAAATGGGAGGGGGAGGCAGCTCACACACAACTACAGGAAGTTGTCACAACAACGTCCGGTTGCAGATTCTGTATAAGGTTCCCGTAGTCTTTGTTGTGTAGTTGGTTTTTGCTGTTGATGTTCTTGCCAAGGATGTGAGTCTGGGAGGAGAATGCCATGTGCTAAACATGGACCGGAAAGCAGACTCGCCAGGCTAAAAGAGACTGTAACTTGTTTTGTACATACCAATGTAATCTTCAAGCAATAAATCGTAGCTCATTAGAAATAACTCGGAGCGGCTGTGTGTGTTTAATGAGCTGGAATGCTGGATTGCTGATACGGAAGCTGGAAAGCCTGTTGCCGCAGCGAAAGCTAATGCCGGATTCAGATAACAAGGTAAACTACTCTGCAACAAGATCTAATCTAGATCCAATCAAGATTAACAAAACAGCCTTTGGTTCTCCATAAGTAGTTTCTAGGGAAACCAAAGTGAGTCCCTTTTTGCTCTGGGCCTTATTCTGGATTCTATCTCAGAGTACAGACTCACCATCCTCATGCTAGTACAGACTATGGCAGGACCCATCCTGGGCCTGCCATAGTCTGCACCGGTAGGTGGATAGCAGCCCCTTATTCCAGAATATAATCCAGAATAAGGCCTGTGCAGAAAGGTTGGTGGGACATGATGGGGCTACCTACCATCAGTGGATCCTGGCATAAAAGTATGGGAGGAACTCATCAGAAATTTGTTGGTGTCCTTTAACATTTGGGAACCCATGCTAAAGAAGGGTTTAGGGCATATTGCATCAAAATTCGCTTTCCTGCCCTTTCTCTAATAGCAAAGGCTGGTCAGCCTGTTTGCCTTTATCCTCACCTTCTGGCTACTGCAGCCTACCACCAAAGTCACAAGCAAAATGTGCTTCCTTTCATTTTATAATGAGTATCCCAAATGATACTTTTCAAAATTCTCCAAGGTTCTGTCTTCCATTCAGAAAAAAAGGTAGAAAAATTGGATGAATCTCTCTCAAAATCCACTTGATATTGCACAAAGCAAAAATAAACAAAAATATCTTCTCTCTCGCTCTTTTATTTATTTATTTATTGGTCTCTCATTTCCTCAATTGGCAGAATTCAGATTTTTGTACTGAACACAAACCCCCAAACCCTGCAGAAGGTTGGTCAGTCACAATCAGCCCTTGCATTTCAACAGGGTTCAGTTGGGAAGACCATAATTTGAGTAGTCTCTGCAGATTCAATCAATTTCTCAGCTATCATTTGGTGCCCTTTAAATAAGCTCTATGAGATGGGGGAAAGAGGGATGCTACCTATTCCCTTTCAGATTCCAAAATTCTATTGTATTATTATGCCATAGAAGGGAGAGTAGCGCTTGAAGTAATAAGGGCCAATATGTCTTTGAAAAATAAGCTGCATTATTAGGTTACCTTTCATTTTGCTGTCGCTAATGAGGGTTGTCAGAGAAATTCACCTGAAGCAGACACATAGAAAATCATGTGTGAAACGATGCAGAGAAGTAGTTTTGTTGTTCTTGTAGTTGATCATTGAGAGGATAATTGAAAATGATCTATGCAGGTAAATTGACGATAGAATTGGAGCACTGTTTTAGAAAAAAAGAAGTGCTCTCAGAGTAGGAGCTATAGAATGAAATCCTTTGTCCATATGAACTAGATGACACAGCCGCTTTTATTTTAAGTCCTACAACAGCAAGGTTCTAATTTGTTGGGGACCCTCCTTAAGTATGGTAGAGTTTCCAGTTCAGAAGATTTCTTCCTGCTTTGGATGCCAATTGATTTCAGCCTACACATGCTTCTCAAACAGTGTTGTTCCTGAAAAGAGCTGCTCTGCTTGACTGTCTGCTACCAAGCCCAATTCAAGGTATTGGTGCTAACATATAAAGCCCTAGTCTAGTGGTTAGGGAGCCGGACTCTTACCTGGGAATACCGGGTTTGATTCTGCCCTCCTCCATAAAGCCAGATGAGTGACCTTGGGCTAGTCACAGCTCTCTTCTGAGTTCTCACAGCCCCACCCACTTCACAGGGTGTTCTGTTATGGGGAGAAGAATAGAAAGCTTAATCAGCCACTTTGAGTCACTTTAAATGGGTGAGAAAAGTGGGGTAAAAAAGCCAGCTCTTCTTCTTCTTCCAAACAAATTAGGTCTTAGGTATCTGAAGCCTGTTCTCCCATATAGGCCTGCCACCGTGAGCCCCGCATGTTCCCTGCTGACAGACTTTCAAGGTGCTCCCCAGTTGCAGCCTCTTCCCAAACACCCTCTGGAAGGCAGCCACATAGGAAACGTTCAGACGCCGGAGAAAAGAAGTTTGTTCCTGTTTCACAGGACTCTTTTACGGGACCTTCATGATGGGCAGCAGCACTCTCTGAGGCAGCACAGCCCCCAAACTAGCCATCTTCCTCTCAGTCACCCACTCTCCCCTCTCCCTCAGCTGTCTCAGAGGTTTATGGGTTTCCTTCCACTCTCCTGACCGTCCTGAACTCAAAGGACCGGCCTCCCCTCCTCTCCCAAATCTCTGCTGCTCACTTTGGAAGGAACCACAGCAGGGAGAGAATGCTTGGGGCTCCACCGGTCTCTCCCCCAGCAACTTCTTCCCCCACCACGAGTTTTTCCCCCACCTCTTTCATGAGTTGAGGGGCTGTAAATTGATGCAGGGTATAGCAGCTGTCTTGCGCACGAGCAGAGCTTTGCAAAAATGATTAAAACAGATGTGGCTTTAGCACCTGTTTTAATCATTATTGGAGCTCTGCCCTGCTCTTGACAGCCCCTATACTCCTCTGACAGTTGCTCAGCAGACTGCAGGGCAGCTGTCAGTTGGTCATTTGGGGTAATTCAAGCCCTTACCTGAGTGATTAAGTGCTCAGGCAAGGGGGTGGGTGGAGAAAACCACAGCATCCAGATGCAGTGATTTGTCACAGTTTTCATGGGGACAGGTGGGTTCGCCTTGAACCCACCCTGCCCTCCATTGCCATGGGGACTCAATGTGAATTAGATTTGCATTAAGGGTCCCCCAAATCCACTGTGGGGCATTGGCGGCCCCATGGAGATGCAGCCTTAGACTTTTGCAGTGAGGGTATTTTATCCATAGCTAGGAAGACCCAATGAGTTTCCATGGCAGAGTGGGGATTTGAACTGAGGGATACCTGGGTTCCAGTCTGGTTCTCTTAGTCACTGTACCCAAAGCATATCTTGCTTTACTTACTTCAGTTATCCCACTTACTGTAGAAGATACCCATGCTGGATGGCTGGAGATGACAGCACGAAAGGGAGCATGGTGGGCAGGTACCCTTACTATGTTGCATTTAATGGCTATACATTGTACAAATGGAACTGTGGAAGGGACTGACGGTGCTGTGAGGGGGAGATGCCAGTGGACCCACATACTCACAAATGGTTCCTACTATAGCAAAGGTGTCACAGGGCCTTTTTGCACTAAACAGCTGCAGCTCTCTAATCCACTTGCTGGTCAGTCCATTCACACGCAAATGCTGCCACAGCTTACCTGGATGTGCCTAAGCCCTCCCCAGATGGATCCAGCTGTGGACAACTAAAAAGCAGTTCATGAGCTGACCATTAGCATCTGGTCCACTCTTGGGAAGGTGTATCTGTACCTCTTTGGGGTGTTGTGCAGCAAGGGGTTGTGGACTGGATGAATGTGATTGTGCAGTCATTCACACCATCTGGATCACCATAGCAACATCTGATCTCACACCAGATGCTGGTTCAGATGTTGGTTTGGTGATCCAGGCTGGCCATTCATACTGTAAGAGCTACTGGTCAGGTACAGGGCTATTCCAGTGCTTGTAGCGCAAATGGTCCCTATCGCAGTTCAACCTGACCAGTATGGTATTGTTATAGTATATTAGTCTGGTCAGTGAGAATCTGCCCATAGCGTTACTCTAGTCTCCAATCCATCCCTTAGTGCAAATGCTACCTGCCAAAATTTGTGCCAATTCTAAAATCACAGCAATTGATTCAAGAAATATTATAGTTCTGTTTAGTTTGTATTTAGTATGAACCTTGCAGCTTTTGCTGTTAATTTTTAAACTGACTGCACCTCTTGTTTAAGGTAGTATCAGCCAATCCTTGGATCCAAACAATCATACCCTCAAAAGCTATTCCAATCTTTCTCCACCCTATGCTCCCCAATTTGTTCTGTTATTCAGATTATTGCAGCACTGTTAACCAGACTAAGGGCCCATCTCCCTGCAATTTTTATTCCGAATTTAACCCAGCTTTGCCTGGATTACATGCGAGACCATACATGTTTAAAAAACCCACGTTGCAAGTGTACTACATCCTAAATAAGGAGCTACACATATTATTTTGGGGTCATGTAGATGCTCCCGGGTTATTTGGGGCGGAGTTTGGCAGCCGCAGCATTAGGGAGCTGGGATTCGCCTCTGCTCCCTGTTCCTGCTGTAAAAGCTGCAATCAGACCCTGGCAATCTGTTGACTGCTAAGCCACATAATAGTAGTGAAATTAAGAGGCTTTCCCCTCCTTCAGGATTGGTTGATCTGAAAGTGATTGAGACAAGGCGACCTGAATTGAGAGAAAATTTTGAGCCGGTTGCGAGCGGGGGGTGCCCATTGTCATGCCCATGTGCGCACCTCTGCTAATCTGTGATGGCCAAGGAAGGGAATGATGTTTTTGTTCGTGGAGGTGTTTGCCTATCATCACTGCAGCGGGCGGGACGGGTTATGGTGACGGCAACCCAGCTTCCTATCAGGAGAGAGGGTGGGTAGGAAGAAGAAGATGCAGCTTCACGCTGCGGCAGGCATGTACGATTTGAATCCGTGTTGTCCCAAACCACATGGGGATGCTTTGAGAGTTACTACACGGATTTTTATGACATGTGTCACAAGCAAAGCAACCAGCTTGCATGTGGACGTGCCCCAAGGCACAAAAATGGTATTTCTCAGCAAGGGGACTATTGAGGGTGTTACCAGTACTTTCTTGGGTGTGCAGAGGGAGGGTTTCCATTTCCCTCTATGACCAATGGCTGAGTAGCTGAATCCTTGGCAATTGATATAATGATCACTTACTTTACGTCTTTTGTTTGTGGCAGTGAGTGAAACCATAATGTTAGAAAGATTTATAACTAGAAACAGTGACTGACATGTGGCCAAATAAGTGGATGTAATTCCATACTAGCCCTTCATGATTCTACAGCCTAAAGAGTACTAAAAGCATCTGCAAATAGCTCTCCAAAGAAGGTATTGCAGTTGTTTCATCATTTAAGTTCTGCATTAGAGACTTCCAGTTGGTTTATGGCTCTGTTCTAAAAAAAGGTATGCAAACTGCAATACAACACAACTCATTTCAGTATTTTTTTTCTCCTTGCAAAGGTTGAAGTGGTGCCATTATTTTTCAGTGATAGAAAAAAAAAGTAGGTGCATCTTATTGATTCTACTGGTGGGTGTTCTTGATTCTCTCAAAGTTCATGCATAATGGATGTTCTCTGATTATCTCTCCCTTCTCTTGCTCTTGCTTAAAATACTGACTTACAAAAATCACCCTAAAAAGGTGATTGTAGCAAAATTTGAAACCCCATACTGCTGGTAAAAATCAAACAGGCCAAATATATTGTGAGAAAACTGCAGTGTTCAGGAATTCAGAACCCATGGCCCTCCTGATGTGTTTTTTAGACACCCATTCAGTCCCAGAGAACCATTCCTTCAGAATGAAATCCTATACCCAAATATATACAGTAAGTAGGCATTGGACTGCAACTGGCCACATTTGCTTTTCAGCAGCATTATGTTTTGAAATCCGGAACAATCTTAAAACTACAAACTATCATAAAAGCAGCCAACAGAATTAACAATTATTCCAAATATGTAACCAGAAGAATATAAACAAATTTCTGCCTGGAATCACTTCAAAATTTTAGTTAAAGCATTAGAACAAAGTATATGAGATTATTAGTTCATCAAGAATGCAGTCTAAACTTCTTGGCATATAATTATCTCAGTCATCAACATATTTGTCTATGAATCCTTTCCCAAGTAAGAAATCATATGTTACTTGATGTACCTTAATTTCAATGTGATGTATAAGCCTAATGCTGTTTAAAGAAATAGCTATCCATTGGGTGTGTGTGTGTTTACCCATAATTTAGATCAGAGGTCTGGCCCTTGGTGTGAATCCCATAGGATGCCAGTATTATAGCATCATGACACACTGTCTGAACATGGCACAAGCATATGAGTTGACATGCAGGCTTGAGCAGCTGTTTGTAGAGATGTGTGAATTTGTTCTGTGTTCAGTTGGTTTGAATCTAACCAAACCAGCCTGTGTTTGAAATAATTTATAGCTTGTTTAAGAATTTATATTCCACCTTTTGGGTCACAACAATAAAAAAAGATAAAATATAGCTAAAATATAGCTAAAATTTAACCTTCCCACTCTCTCCCTCCCTTGACAGAGCATCATTCAGAGGAAGTGAAGCATCAAAGAGGTGAGTAAAGAGGTATGCTTTAACCAGGGGCTTAAACCATATAATATAGATGCTTGGTGAACCTCCATAAGGAGGTTCTTCCAAAGTCTGCAGGACGCCACAGAAAAGGCCCTCTTGTGTGCTCCTGTCCTTTGTACCTCTAGGTTATGGGGAACTCCAAGAAGACCCTCTCTTTGGACTAACACAACAATGTACCAGTGTGTGCCATGCAAGTGGCATCTGCCGTGCTTGGACTGGGACAGGCTGGAGTGGAATACTTAGACCACTCCAAGAGAGGTAAGTGCAAAAGTGATCTAACACTACATTCACATGCAATAAAAGAAGCATCTCTGATGATTCTGAGACTGTTTGAATTGAAATTGTTCAAATGCTGGTCTTCTGCTCTTTCTTCTCATGAACGTTCTAAAGCTGCATCCAGACATCAGTTATTCCACTATATTTGGATATTCTGGAATATCCAAACATGCCACGTAAGCTAGAGAAGGTGGATTAGAGATGGAATGACAACATAAGGGCCACACACTACCTTCTGTAAGGTGCTTTTGAGATGTTTATTTTGTTATATGTGAACACAACCTATCTCAAGTGGGATATGAGAGTTGTGGGTTGAGTCTTCTCCATACAGGAGATAAAGAGGACATTAGGGTTGAGAATGAGAGATATGCAAAGTTTGATTTATGTTAAAAAAAATTAAATAATCCATGTTTGTGGATATTCACATTGAAACAAACATATTGTTGTTCGCATACCAAAAAATTGATCAAATTGATCCAGTTTCCCACTTAGGAACACAAACAATATCAAACACCTCTGCTTTTGGAAAGGGCATTTTAAACAAAAATGGTATTTTTCTTTCCAAAGTACAAAATCAAATGCAAATAACATTTTTTATTAAATGATTCAATAGGAAAACAAACAAACGAATGTTTACTTTGATGGCAAAATGAATGCCCAAATTTTGTTTCTACAGATCCCTACTGCAAACCCTTGAAGGTGGTAGGAAACTGCTAAAGGAACTCTGTTCTCCTTCACCTTTCCCCCTCGTTCCCCCCCCACTTTGTTGCTCACTCTGCTACTCACTTCTTCCATTTTCTGCCTGTCTTGTTTTCCAGTTGCTCATCTCCCCCCACTTTCTTATACTTCCCTTCTAAAATGACTACATGGTTGAGCTGTTTCTGGAGGAATGTGTCTTTCCTTTGGGAATACTGGTTTTAGCAACTGAAAACTTTGGAGAAGAGCTTTGGCCAATTCTTCTGAGAACCTGGAAGCCTGGGTGGAATTTTAGCACTGCTGGTATCTTCAGGCAAAGCTTTATTATTCAGCTTCTTTCTTCATTTTCTACATTTGAAATTGGAATAAGCTATTTCTTGCAAAATGATATGGAACCCTGAGGTGAATATGAACTCTTGGGGTTGCTCTGTTTTCTTGTATTTCTTTTCTTACTTGTCTTAAACCTATGGACTATAATAGACTGCTTTTGTGTGTGCTGGTGTGAACATTTTACTTTGCCTATAAATGCTCTGTGAATGTTGCTCTATGTACCTGCTCAATGCAATTCTCTATATATGGTGCCTTTCACTTCTCAGTAAAATATCAAAAAGCCAAGTTTGTGTGCATGTGAAGTTTCTCTTTCTGGGAAAGCAGCCAACTTTGCAGTGCACAATGCCAAATCAAACAGGGTTTCTAAATAATAAAACGACAAGTAAAAATTAGCTTTTTCTTTCTGAAACACAGAAGGAATTTTGTGTACTAACTGGTATACAACATTTATGCATATACATACATACATACTATGTATATGTATAGTATACGTATACCTACCTACCTTTTTCTTGATTTACAGTTTTTTAAAAAATAATCTTTCAGTTTCCAGCTGTAATGCTGAATTTCTTCCTCCTCCTATTAAAGTTATTTCTAAAAGCTAATTTTGCTATTAGGGTGATGCCACATACATATACTATATATAGAGTTTTGGGTTAACTGAATTTGTTACAACTTATGCTTTGATTCCTGCTTGCCTCAGTATTTGCCTAACATATTGGTACAATGAAGGTGTGATAATGGGGTACTTGTCTTAAGGGCTGGTTTGCACTTTGGTGATCAGGATGGCCTGGCACACTTTGGGACAGCGTATCTGTATGCTGCAGTGCAGCCTCCACCCCAGAACAGCCCATGGCCATTCCAATCATTGATAGCTATGGAGAAGTAAAAACTCCTCCAGAGCTTAGCCCAGAGTGCCTAGTGCACTCTTGTCAATCCCTGGCACAACATACTTCCTATGTGAATGTTGCATGGGGACACGGCAGCTGTGGCTTCACAGTCATCACAGCTGATCACCATGGCAGTAGTCTGGCCCACATGGCCATTGCTCCAGTGATATGGACAGTCCTGGATGTGACAATCCACACTTTGACAGGATCCAGGTACTGTAAGTCTGGGTTATGTTTTGGAAGGACTGGTGCTTGCAGTGTGAACCCTGACTACAATCCTTATACTTAACTTCCATGAGATAGTATCCTGTGAAAGTTAAGTGCAAAAAGGTCCTAAGATATAATGGATTCATCCAAGTCACCATTCTTCAATCTTCTCCTGGTCAGTGATCAAATATCCATTGATCTATTTCCTCATAGATGGCAAGAGAAAATTGGAATCACCTCTCATTTCCCTGCCAGATGGTAGAAGACAAATCTCTGAAAAATCTTACCTCTTCAGCTGGCTGTTTGTATAATCAATGCTCTTTCAAAACATCCAGATGTTAGCAAGTGTACATCCCCTTCCTTGTTTTCCCCCACGCTTGAAAACATCAAGGTATTTTGTAAGAGCACCACTTACATGCACAGGTGGCAGACAGAGGTAAGCAATTCATATCACAAGAAACCCAGCATTACTGCTGGGTTTTCGACAATAACATGATTTTGAGATTTTTCCTCCATATCCTGGCACTATATTGGAGCTGTCACAATACGTGTAGCAGTCCCAATATAGTTCTGTGAGAAGCACAGGTTTTTAGCCATGTTCAGAGGCACCCCAAGACTATAGAATATTTAAGAAGTAGTCAGGGAAGCTTTTTGAAGTGAGGGGGTCCAAAATTGGATTTATATTATGTGCTTGTTCATAACAGCAAGCAGTAGAAATAAGGGGAATGGACAAAGAGAAGAGAATGGAAATTTCAAATTATCTTTCCCCTTCCCACCCTTCCCACCCCCACCCCCACCCCCCACCAGCTTTGAATGAAAACTGTCAAGGAGGGAAGAGTTCTTACCATTCATCTCTACCTTCCATGAGGTACTGGGGGACATACCCATCACCAGACAGAGTATTGCCATTTTCTTAGTAGTTGCTAGCCTCATTGTAAGAAAATAGAAGGGAGCAGAAAACATTGAGGTTCTGTGTGGCTTATCTGAGACTGAACATGTTTTGTTCAGTCCTGTTTGCTGGCATGCGACAACTAAATCTTTCTTTTACCTGGAATGGCGATTTCTGTCAGTTCAGCAGTTCTGAGAAAGACAGTTGCCAATTTCCATCCAGAATTCATTCATTATAGGCCTAGCGTGAGTCCAAATGCCATGCTCTCAAAACTTCCATGAAACAAAACCCTGGTTATCTGCATAAAGATTTAGTTCAATTGCAGCATTGTATGACAAAACTCTGTTTAGACAGAAAACACTGAACAATTTAACAGCTCATTGAACAACAACAGCTTGTTTAAGAATACTTCCAGACAGTGTGAAGAAATGGAGGCTTTTTAAAAAATGCCAGTCTTTCCTCTGAGTAGAGCAAAGAGGCAAGCAGATTAGTGCTTCCTATGCTAGCACAGTGCTGGATTGTTCTCTTGGGAATCCATTGCTCCAGCCTCCTTTGTTTTTATTTTCTCACCAGCAGCAGGTTTACAGACAAACAATCTGGCCTTGTGTCTGTGTAGGTCGTGCCAGATGCTGGCACAGTGAGAATATGCCAGGGAGATACCAGTAGGGATGTGCAAGAATATTTGGAACATTCAGTATTCATATGAATTTGTACAAATTCAGATATTCGTATACGAATCGAATGTTACTACATTTCTACACTGACATTCAAGTGTTTTGGAACATTTGTGAACCTTGGGAGGTGGGAAAGCGGCTGCACCAGTCACAACTGCAACAGATCCAGAGTGCATTTGACATGGATTGAGTGTGGATTCAAAGTGGATCCAGGGCGTATTTGACGCTTTCAGAGCAAATATGTTATGGGATACGTATTGGATATGTATGGATACATATTTGTTACATATCAGGTACATATTCATTGCATATCGGATATGTATATATTTGTGTCAGATATTCATAAGAATTCATACAAAAACATTTGTATCAAATAGAATCTACTAGATTCAAATGGGATCTATTCAAATGACTCCAAATTTTCTTACATTCAACTCAATACAAATCAAATGCAAAATTGCCATTCGTGCCTATCCCTAAATAACAGAACGTTTAAGAAAATGTGGAAATCTCACACTTCCTTAAATCTGGCCTTTTGGCTGAATACAATGGAAGTGGCCTGGGAAGCCGGCAGGACATTGGATTTAAAAGTGTCTGACAAGTCCCTAAAAGCATGGATCTGGATTCAAATGGTAGTGTGTCCAAAAATGTACCTTGTTCTCAGTGGCTATTTTGGCGAAGCAAAGGCAATTTGAAACATTCAAAATTCAATTGAATTTCTTTGAATTTGGACATTCAAATTCAAATAGAATGTCTATACATTCATTTTTTAACTTCTGAATTTCGGATGTTTCAAATCATTCATACAAATTATTCGGACATTCATATGTGTCTGGATACAGACGCATTACATACGTATCCATATGCATCTTATTCTTATCCATACGCATTTGTACAGATAGGTCCGGGACAAAAATGGGATGCATATGGAGAGGAGAGTGATGACAGTTGGCTTTTCTACCCTGCTTTTCTCACCCATTTAAGGGGACTCAAAGCAGCTGACAATCCTTCTGTTCTCCTCACAACAGACACCCTGTGAGGTAGGTGGGACTATGAGAGCTCAGAAAAGAGCTGTGACTAGCCCAAGGTCACCCAGCTGGCTTTGTGGAGGAGAGAGGAATCAAACCTGGTACTCCCAGATAAGAGTCCAGCTCCTTAACCTTTACACCAAACTGGCTGACCAAACTGGGATAAAAATGGAATGCGTACGGATGCATAGGGGCACATACGAATGTTGTCGACATTTGTATCTTCAGATATGAACAGAATATTTGTACTAAGAGATATGAATATATTTGAATAGAATCGAATGTGAATACATTTGTATTTTAAACATTTGAATTGATTCAAATTTTTGGATATTCGATTCAAATCAAATTGAATGCCGAAAATTGCACTCGTGCCCACCCCTAACCAGGATAGAATGTTGCATCCCTATCTACAGCTGTGGGTGCCCTCAGTCAGTCACTCTAATACAGCAGTCACACAGGTGGGGGACCCCCACTGTACGGCACTTTTGGAAAAGCACTAGATGGCCTTTGGACCCATCCAATACATCCTTCATCAGAGCACTGAAAAACTACTCTGATGATACCTTTGCCATTTAATACACTTTCTGATGCCATTTTGACAAAAAGTAGCAGAGAGCACCCAGTATGGATCCTCCTCAATATGGATCCTCCTCTAGGCAGGCAATGCACTGGAAGCTTCCCTTTCCCCACCCCAGGGGCCTTTTCCAGCTCATCTTACTTTTGGAAATAACAGCTCAGATCCAAGGATGAGCTGCCAACTCCTAAAATAGAGAGGCATGAGACACAAGCCTTTTGATCATCACGCACCCTACCCTGGATATAGGAGCAAACAAATTTGCCTCAGTGGTTATAGTCAAATCTTCACTTTAAACCTTCCTCAGTCCATCTAGTGGAAGATGGCATGGGAAAGAAGAATGACTGCCTGAAACCGTTGTGACCAAGTTTTCCCATACCACAACACCCAGGACTCCACCAGCAGCAAGAGCAAGCACAGAAGGGTGGCAAATATAGGGTGAGGCTCCAGTTGTGAGTCTCAGTTTTGTCTTACTGAACTTAGCTTCATTTTTGTTTTACTGAGATGAGGAAGAAAATGTAGTTTGGTAATGTTAAATTAAGAATTTCTAGGAGAAGCCTGGAGTAAATCCAGAAGCTTGAATTTTCCTATAGGCTCTTTCAGAAGCATCCCAGATACATCTCAGAATAAGGGCCTGCTGTTTACATACTCATATGAACTATGGTACAGCCTGCCCCCTTTGTCAGCCTGTGTTCAATTGAACAAAGTAGGGGAATAAACTATGGCACCAAAATGGTACCATACTTCAAAGAGATCAAAACAACAGGGCCAGCACCCATTTTCTTGACTATTGAGGGCATACAGAAATGGCACGAGTAGCCAACCAATGAAAAGAGCTCTCCCAGAAACTGTGAAATCCATGAATGAAAGTTCCCAGTCTCTGGAGACTCCATGCTGCCTCCAAAGGTTTTTTGGAGACACCAGCTAAGCTCGCAGCAGCAACCTATCCCAGTATGGAAAGAGTTTCTTGTTCCAGGGCAGGGTATCCCGCCATATCTTGGAATATCAGGGAGTGGAGCATAGGAAGGTCCTAGGTGGCTTTTTAGGAAGTGGAGGTCCAGGGCTTCTGTCTCACATTATTTGGTTGTAAGTGTGTCCTTATATCTACTACAATTAGATTGGATACATGAGAAAGATTTGGTGGAGAATAGAGAGTAATTTAAAATTAGGTAATTTCAAGAGATCTTGGGCCTATTCGCACTTGGCCTTTTTCTGGAGTATATCTCAGGATAAGGGTCTGTGGTCCACATGCTAATGCAGACTCTAGCAGACCTCACTTTGGGCCAGCTGAAGCCTGCACTAGCATATGGACAGCAAGTCCCTATTACAGGATATATTCCAGAATAAAGCCAAGTGCGAATAGGCCCCTTGACTTGTTCACCATTTCGTCTGACTAGTTTAAATCCTCAGAGGGCCTTATCCATTTTGGATTTTTGTAAAAAGCCCTTAAGGGCCCCACTGTGCTTTTTGGAACCATTCTGCATAGTCTAAAGAGTCAAAACAATATTCCTAACATTGTTCCACTGGAGAGCCCATGATAAACAGTCCTGAACTTAGGATTGCACTGAACTGTAAAGCAATGATCCCCCAATAAAACATTAGTGAACCTTTGTTGAGGAAACTCTGGAAGAGCAATAACTCATCTAAGCTTCTCAGGGGATAATTCTATAAGCATCTAACGGAGGAGTTTATATGGAATTTTCAAGGTGCCCTAAATGCGCGTCAAATAAACAACTGAAGATGGATTACTTTTGTAATCTCCCATTTGTGCTCTTCTTTTGAAGGATTTAGCATTGGAATGTGGGTTAGACAAACCCATAGCATGACCCAGTATAGCAGCTCTTGTGTTTTGCCATTTATCTTAGTCTCCCTCCATATCACAGCTACAGAGCTGATAAGGCTGTGAAGTCATATGCTCAGAATTCACAATGTTTTTCAAGAGTTTAGGAAATCAACATGTTGGGTATGGTGCACATGACACTTTTTATATCCAGGGCGTTTCTACAAAAAACAGTCAAGGAGCAGTGTCCTGTTCTTTAGCTCTGTTTATCTGAGTGATAAGCCTCATCCCATTTCCTACCATGGTGAAGCTTATGATCCGGTTTTGTCTGAGTAGCTCAGCAAAAATAAGAGCCTCTATTCACCAGCTGACAGGTTAGGTTAACAGGAGGCCTCTGCACTTCTCCTAGAAGGTTGTCACTAAATTTAATAGAGGTCAGGAAGAAAGCCTTAGAGAGGGCTCAAACAGCTATAAAGCAACAAAGCAGCAAGTGTTTGGAATTGAGAAACTTGATGCATAAAGAGAAATAATACAGCTTGAGGTACAATCATGTTTCACCAGCAAGTAAGAGCTGGAAAGACACGGCCCTTGTTTGCACTTACCTGTTTCTGAGCACCAGTCTGCTCACTAGGCATATCCTTCCACATGGCACCACTACCACCTGGAGTGCATCAACTCTGTACTGGTGGCCCAGTACGGAGCTTTACCAGCCCTTGAAGTGTGGATGGCCACACTTCAGGTAAGTATGAACAGGCCTATGGTAGCCAACAAAATGAAGCAGAAAGATGTCATCAGAATCCATCATAGCCACTTGCTTTATCATCTTGAGAGACTAAAAAATGATTGTACATACTGCTGTTATTTTTAGGCTTACTGATTTTGTCCAAGGCATTAAAGAGGCAGCATTTCTCTTGTCATAATAGCCTTCCAATTTTTTTTTTTTTTTGGGTGGGTGTGACGGTTTCAGGGATACAGGCTGCAAACTGTTTTGCTTCCTGGCTTTGCAGGCTTCTAGCTTGCTGCAATAGCCAGCCTTGTTGCAAAGTTTGTTGCAAACCCTGGGATTTGGGCTGCAAAAAGAGCGGGAAATCCTGTGCGGGCCCTGTTGCAGTGATTGGCTGGAGTAAGGTTTTGGAGGGAAAAGCTGTCCGGGGATCTGAGTGCTGGAGGGGCTAGAGAAGGAGTTCCCACCAATCAGGCTGGAGGGACAGCAACCTTTGTTAGGAATCTCCAGCAGCATTTTATTGCGGTTAGAGCCAATCAGGGTCAGGGGGATGAGTATAAAGGAACACAGAGTACAGCAGAGAATGTCTTCATGCTGGGACAAGAGCTGAAAGGAGAAGAAGAGCTGAACCTGAAGGAGCCAGACCAGTAGTTGACCAGGGGTCTTCGTGCTGGGACTGAGGCTGAAGGGAACAGAGGAGCTGATCCTGAGGGAGCTGGAACCAGTAGCTGACCAGTGGTCTTTTGGGCTGAGTGATTTCTGAAGGAGGCAATCGGGTGGATTGTAGCTCTGAGGGAGACTTCACTAGCAACTGACCAGGCTGGATGATCGGACAAGCAAGGACGGATTGGGCCTTGTGATCATCTAGGGCCACGTTCTGGTACACTGGCTTGGCTTGAGCTGTGGCCAAGCAAGTCAGAGGGGGAGAGGAACGTGGAGAGGTTTGTCTTTTAAAAGGGGAACTATTTTCCTTTAGAGAAAGGGGTAGCTCCTAGCCTTAAGAGACTTGCAAATTTAAACCAACAACTACCTGAACCTTATTATCTTTTTAGTATTGCTTGTGTATAATAATAAACTTGTTTTAGTTTACTGTTGAAACGCTTGCTACCAGTGTTTTGTGTCCACACTGTAGTATTCACTTGGCCGTTGCACGAACCCAGCATCCTAACAGGGCCAAGCTACTCCTCAGAGAGGGCAGGCACTAACTGGACCGCTGGGCATCGTGGCAGTGGGGGACTCTATTTTGTAGATTTCTCACTCTTTACTCCTTCATTTTTTTGGTCTGTCATGGAAATACACTAATGGTCCTCCTCCCTCTTTTTCCTTACATGTGTGCACATAAACACATGCACACACACTGTTGTTAATGGTCACAGAAGTCAAGTATGGCATAGACCATTGCTCTCAAGAAGTGCGATAAGCAGAGCAACAACTAATGGGAATGGGGCCTTGTTTCTCATATCGGTTTTCTGTGAGCCATCTTAAATTCAGGAGCAGTTCAATTATTTTTGATAGCTTTGATAAGTGAAGAGAAGTGATTAAATCTGGATTTTAAGAATCTTCTGTTTCAGGTTTGGTCCCCTGTTATCTTTCAATTTGCTGCTTATCTACAAGTTAGAGCTGCACACAGACATCTCTAGGCTCTCTACTAAAACCTTCAGTTCTTTCCTTGGATCCCTTCACCTCTTAATTAAATGCATCACTGCTACAGCCAACTTCTTATCCCTTCTGGATTTCACTGAAATAAAATTCAACATGCCTGAATACAACCCCGTGCTATACCATGCATGAAAGTCTTCCTCCCCCCCCCTTGCCTGGCAGTAATCAAGAAAAAAATTTATAATAACAGCTCCAGGCCCCTCTTCAGCCCTTCCTTCCTCATGCTTTCCCAACCACTGTCATCTTATGCGTAATAAGAGTAAATTAATAACGGGTGTTGTCTGCATTGGCAGAATAACTTTTAAAATCTTTGCAGATTTGGGAGGGTAGAACAGATAATATTTAATACATGCCTGAGGTAGAAAATTTCCCAGTTGTCCTCCTTCTAGCATTCTGGATGTAACGAGAGCTGGTGCACTGGGACAACAGTTTTGAGGCCCTCTGACTATGTTATGATTATTGCTACTTGGTAAATAGTCACCTGACTCAACCTATTCTCACTTGTAATGGCCACAACTGTGATATGAGGAACAAATGTTACAATCATGAAGATGGCTATTGAATGTGGGAATTCTGTAATCATATTCATGGTATCGGCCCTAAACATACTGGTAGCATTCACAGTTGAAAGATGTATCAAATTACAGTAACAACAAAACCTCTGGCATTTTTGTACTTCCTGAGTAGGGATGTGCACATTTTTTTTCAATTTGAATTGAATCAAATGCAATAAAATTCATATTCTTTTGAAAAGATCCCTTTGAATGTAGTAGGATTAGTACTGAATACAAATGTTCAATCCCATATGAATCCCATACGAATGCATATGGAACTGCAGTGCCCACACTAAATTTTAGTGCGGGGAGAAGAAATTTTAAAAGTGTAAAGAAAGCATATTCAATGTTTGAGGAAGAGAGTCTAAACTGACAGCTTAAACAGGTAAGGAGGGGGCGAAGCCTCCCTAATTAGCATAATGGGAGGGGGAGGAGCACACTCCACCAATCAGGCGTTGCGTTTAGACTAGTGAAGGAGTATAAAACCCGCCTGTTAGAAGAAAAAGATTTGTCCTTGCTTTTGGGTTTTGGGGGAGGAAGATGGGTTAGACTGTCTCTGTACCTCAGGGAAAGAACCAAGCATTGGTCCCGAACGTCTGAGCTGGGGATAAGGCCAGAAGGGGGTAGAAAGGAAAAGGAACTGTGCAGTTAAGACTTAAGTGTGAAGTTAAAGAACTAAGGGATGTGGCTTTGAATTGACAGACGTGTATTCTTCAGATCTTTTATTGTGTTTCCGGTTACAAAGAATAAAAACCTGTTTATTTATTCCTTTGAAGAGTCTCTGCCAGCTTTCCTTATTCTAACTCAGAAGGGGTTACAGCAGCAAAGATCTCTATAGAGATCAACCAAGGAAGCTGGGAGGAGTTAAAATAAAACAGCAGCTAGAAGTTTATAGAGGCTGGCAAGTGAAGAAACATAGAAAGCATTGTTGGTGTCCGTTTGTGGGGTGCGAGGCTAAAACCGGTATTTAGACGCGCTACTAGAAACATATATAAAAACACGCTACCAAGATTCTAAAATGATAAAAGCCCCTTTACTGTGTTTAAAGACAGGGGTGAAGAGTGTAAGCTGGCTCGCACTGGGGGATGGGCGGTGCCACAGGAACCCATACAAATCCCATGTGAAGCTTCATAAAAACTTCATAAAAACACATCTAAACATTTGATTTGAATTCAAATGTCAATCTTTAAATATGCCAATATTTGATCCAAATTTGAATGTCCAAATTTGGCCTAATTTGTGTTAATTTCAGATGTTAAAAATATTTGTGCACATCCTTAGAAAGGAGTGCAATCAACTAATGTTGACTAGTGCTCACACTTGTGGTCTCTAGTCAATCAATGTAAGCTTACCCTCTTCACACAATCAAACACTTACCTCTGTTTGATTGCTGACTAGTCCTCTTCACGGTGCTGCCATCTTGAGTGTGATGCCCTCCATGACTGTATGTACTTCAGCACTATCGCTATGATGATGGTGATGCTCTGGGAGTTGCAGTCACATCAGGAGGCCAGCAGAGCTGCCAGCACAGTTGCACAGCAACTCTGATGAGCTCCCCGTCCAGCAGAGGTGTGAATGGTCACTAGCTGGATGCTATCAGGTAAGTTGGGGTAAGGGTTGGTAACGTTGTGTAGCACCATTTCATGCTCCAAACCTAGTCAGCAATTAGGCAACTTCTGGGCATGCAGGGGGTGTTCCTAGCATGTAAAAGCCTCCTGCAAGTGCAGATGCACCTGCCTAGATGTTGCCTAATTGTTGACTATGGCCAAAAGTACAAATTGTCCCCTTGTTTTGCAGAATGGTTAAGGCCTTCCCACATGACACATGCTGTCCCATACCTTGCAGGCACAGGGCAGGTAAATTGGCCCATGATGGATCAGGGTACTTATAGGACCCAGCAAGGGCCAACTACTTCGCATATGTCCCAGCCTCACAGCTGTGGAGCACAAAAAATTCCCAGCTCCAAATGTGATGAATGGGCCTGTTTTGACAGAGTGCCAGGATGCAGGATACTTCAACTTACAAGTGGTTCATGCTTAGAGAGGTCTATGGTGTCATTTTCACTATTTAGTCTCCTCCAGAGACCTGGAGTTGGGGAGGGGGGGGGAGCGGACACCCAATAGATTGCTTTCTAATGCTGATGGAGTAGTTTAGCAGACATAGTCTTAGGCCGTGGTCACACCTAAGGTTTAATCCAGCTTCAGTCCATTTTCAGAGCAAGAGGACACGTCAGCAAAGTGACCAGTGATTTTCTTTCAACATTATCTGTCCCAAAGGTGAATTTTCTGAATTATTTAACACTGAACGAAAACAGCTTGTCACTTTGCTGGTATATTCTCTCACTCTGAAAGTTGACTGATGCTGAATTAAGCCTTAAGTGTGAACACAGCCTTAGGCTCCATCCATATGGAATCAACAGCAGTAGTAGCAATCAAGGAATTGGGAGGACCTTAGCCAAAAGTCTTTCTGGCCAGTAACTGGATATTGATGTAGGAGACAGGCTACGTACATGGCACACAGCTCTGTAGTCTTGCAGATATCTTGTCACTCCAACCATTCCCAGGTCAATCATTTCAGGACATGTGAATGATGCATCTTATAAGACAAAATGGTTTTTCCCCTTAAACTGCTAGACAAACACTTGCAGATTTAATGAAAAGGATGAATCATATTTTTCTAAGTCATGCTACAATATGGCATATTCTTTTAATTTTATATTATCCCTTACAGTATTATTTCTGTATTAGAGGGCAGATGGTGAAATATTTTACTCCATAGAGAACCAGCAGCATCTATAACTTTGTATAAATAAAGCAATGATAATTATTCAGCCCCAAGGCCTCCTTTGCTTCAGTGGGGAAAGAAATCCCTTTGAGGCAAAATACATGTTTATTGTTCTAAAAACAAAGTACTTGGGATATAGTATTTCCTCAGTTTCAAATGAGCATGCCCTTTTCTTTTTCTTTTTAACAGCAAGGAAATGTAATTTCAGCTGGTTTGTAACTTCAAAAGGGTGGATTTATTTCTGCAAAATAATTTGCAGTTAGCCTGAAGATATGCACTAATCAGTACTGAGGCTTGGCAAAGATAAAACTATTTTATTTATCATATCAGGATAACAACCTACATTGATGAAATACTATGAGCTGTAAGTTAAATTAGACTTCTAGATAGATTTTCGATTGTGCACTGCATTCCCTTTGTTTATTAACAGTGATGTGTGAGGTAATATTTGAAACCTGTCTTCCTTAGTGGGACAGAAAGGAATAGAGAAAATAAGTAGCAAGAACTCCAAGAATTCCTATCCCTATATCTATATTTTAGATTTCATACCATAGAAAATTGTCTCAGAAATATGACAAATTGCAAATGAAAACAGAGCTTTTGGAATGAATGTAACAGTTCATACCTTTTGCATGCCTTTTAGGTTAAAATTACGTCGCAGTTTTTGTAATACACATAATTCAAGTTAGAGAATCATGGTGTGTGTGTTGTGACCCATCTGAATCCTTGGGTGAGGAATTCCAAATGGATGTCGCCTCTCCAGACACTTGTGGAAGCAGCCCAGCACCCCCAGTCAGAGCCTGCCCCATCTAGCACAGGTGAGGCAGACCCTGAGGAAACGGACCTGGCTGTTAGTAGAGACGTTTTCGCATTACTCCCGTTCCATTTGGAACAGGAGTAGGACGGGAAGCTTAAGACAGCTCCCGGCGCTTTCCCCTTTCACACACAGACGCGCCAGAACGCGTGTAAACGCGTTCCGGAGCGTCTGTGTGCGAATGCTCAAAGCGCCGGGAGCTGTCTTAGCCGGCAAAGGCCGGCCAGGGGCGCGGAGACAGCCGCGGAGGCAGATCGACAATCAGCTGATTGTCAAACAGCTGATTGTCGAAGCCGCGCCGGCGTCGGTGGCGAGCCCGCAGCTGTTCGGGAGACAGAAGCAGGCGCGAATGCTTCTCCTCCCGAACGCCTGTGGGCGGCTCGTCCGCGTTCGAACGCATGTAGAGCACTTTAAAGTGCTCTACATTTCGAACGCGAGAAAGACAGCTGCGGACACGTCGGAGCGCAAGCCGCGCTCGGGCAATGCGGATGCCGTGTCCGCAGCTGTCTCCCACGCGTCCCGTTCAGCCCCGTGCGAAAACGTCTTAGATCAGGGATGGGACAGCTCCTTTGGGAAAAGGCACAGCTGCGGCATTTTGCTTAACTTCAGGAGAAACGCCTAGAATAGAGGAGAGGGTGCAGTAAGAGCCCATATAACCAGCCTTAACCTGATTCCTGATATTGCAAACAACACACCTGGCAACCCCTTGGCCTTTCAGCTCATGTTCTGACTTGACCCCTCCCTGATATCTGACCCCTGGACTGACTTGACTGTGTTGATGGTCTCTCTGAAACGTGATCTCTTGGCTTGGACTGACTTCTCCCGGTAACCTCCTTGTCCAGCTGAGGTGTAAATGCTTCCCAGCTGGATGCAACAGGTAAACAATTGGGGAAGGTTGGGGAGGATGTGGAGCACAATTTCTTGCTCCACAGGTAGTGCATGATTAGGGAATTTTTGGGAAGGCAGGGGGCACTTGGAGGCTGTAGCATCCTCCTCCAAGTGCAGATCCCTTTCCCCAGAAGTTTTCTAATCATGCACTACCAACCCATGTGAAAAAGCCTCTGGACTCTGCAGCATTTGGAGGCATCTTGTGCTGGCTCTGACTGTGATGCAAGCTTCGAAGCTGGTCAAGGGGCTGGCGTGGAACAGGCCATCCCAATGCGGATGGCCTTGTTTAGCTCAGGCTGTGCTCCATTATGTGGAGATGGAGTATGTTGTCAGGATGTGGAGACTTTCTTATCCCACATTAACATAGGGAAAGGAGGGCCCTGGACTGTTTTCTAGCCCTGGTAATACATTTGTGTGTAAGTATGTTTTATTGAAAGCAAATTTTAGTGTGTAAATAGATACTCCTTGAAACAAAATGAAGCACAGCAGTCAAATTAATGGCATATTTGTACACGTATATAATTTATAACTAGTCTGGTGATTTGCTTCCATCTGTTGTTTTGGAACATCTGATTAATTCCCCAACATTCATTTCTTAATATATATCTAATATATTTGAATACCCTGAGGGCTTTAGAATGTCATGATGGTGGGTATTTGGAGAACTGCTAAGAGAAGGTTTGCATTGTTCCGTACTGACTGGAGATACTGGGTGATTCAGCTGCTCAGAGTGAAGAAAAGTTGATTAAACAAGTTGAAAACTAGAGGGAACTTCTTTGTTCTTTGAACTCCAGCTTGATGCATATAAGGAATTACTGCAAGGTGATCATGTGGTTCTCTTTTATGCTAGGTAAAGCTGCATAGTTTGAGTAGAAACATTATGGAGCAAATGAACTATACAAACCAATTTGTCCTTTTGCTCCATGAAATAAACTCTCGTAGGTCAAGCGTGAAGAACAGTGTTTGTGAGGAGTTATTCCCAGTGGAAGGCCCTTACTTTCCTGCTATTCATTCAGCAGGCCACAATTAAACACAGCCACTGAAATACAAGCAGAAAGGGCAGCATCACATGCCCTCCTCCCCACTAAATCCCAAAGCAGTCTTTAATGAAAGCTTGGAAGCACACCCAAGGAGCTCTCCATAAACTTTTATGGGGATATGTGCTGGTCTGAAGGCTCTAATACTGGGTATTAACTGGTTTGGGAATTGGTTGCTTTTGTGCTTTGCCACTTAAAGCTATAAAACACATCTTGACTGAAGAAAAGTATATTGCTATGTAGATTGCTACTTTCTCCTCTTCTCCAGTGTGACATGTATTCTGGTCATTTAAATTGGATTTCATGTTGTCAACACTGATTGTGCCAGGGATCAAACTTCATTTAGGGACTTCTTTGAGAGGATTTATCCAAGTGCATAATAAAAGAAGGAAGAGCTATGGGAGACACTGTTTATAAATATACACTCCTTCCAGTAGACGCTCTGTACTTAGTATCTTCCTTTCAAATATTTAATCTGGCTTTACTTCCCTCCTCCTTCACATGACCATCATGATTACCAGGTAGAGGGGTAAAGGCTTGAGAAACAATGGGATCCTATACCATTCTGAGGCCCTTCACTCATTGGAGGTTTGTCTTGCAAAGACATAAGAACATAAGAAGAGGCCTGCTGGATCAGACCACAGCTCATCTAGTCCAGCATCCTGTCTCACACAGTGGCCCACCAGCTGCTTGCAGCCATCTCAAGCAGAAGACAAAGGCAAAACCTTTACCTGCTCTCAGCTCCATGCAGATGGCCTTTAGACGCATTCTGTCTCCAACCTGGAGACAGTACCTAGGCATCCATTCTAGTAGCCATTGACACACCTGTCCTCCATGAATTTATCTTAATCCTTTCTTAAAGCTGTTCAGGCTGGGTGCTGTCATCACCTCTTCTGTTGCCAAATTCTTTAGACTTCTGGGTAAAAAAATACTTCCTCTTGTCAGTCGTCACTCTCCAGTGTCTTGATTGGGATTTTTGTTGCCATTAGTTTCTAGACTCCCATTAGCTACTAACACTTCCTGCCTCCGATGTAGCTTATAGACTGAGTGATGATAGCTAGAGGTTACCCTGGTCTTACATTATTTCCATGTTTTCTAAGTGCTCCCTGGGTATCTCTGTTCAGTATCTCTGGTTGCATTGCCCTGAACTGGATTCCCTTGTACCTTGCAGTACCATCCACATGAGTATACAGGAAAAAGGCCTTCCTGGAATTGTGAAATCTGCCCTTGGAGCTGCCCTAAGTAGAGGGTGGGAGAAATATATTCTGAGGATGAACTGGGCCTATTTTGCATCTTCTACCACTATTTAGGGTGACAGTGGACAGAGGAGACAAATTTTGGGGGATGATTTCCACCCATCCCAGTATATCATCAGACTGCATTTTTGCAGTCTACAGCTGGGTCATTCAGGGAAGGGCTGTGACAACTCCAGGCAAGTTGTGGTGGCAGCCAGGTGTGGACAGACCGATCCAGTGAATGACATGGATCATTCCACTGCATAAGTACAAAACGGCCTTTTGACTACAGTTTCCATTTGGCTCACCTGATCTGTGGCAAGTGACCGTTGATGGTGTCATTGTAGTATCCTGTTTCAATCAAAGAATATTTAACTCCTTTTGATTTGCTTTAATTGAACAGTGTTGAACCCATTTTCTGATACATTTTCTTCATGATTTCCTTTGTATAAAGGAAAATTATTGTCTTAATAATGACGAAGACAACAGGTAACAAAACTGCCCTCCTCTTGAGATCAAATATTTCTTTCTCCTTTTCTGTAGGGAAGCATATAATCAGGCAAGTGCACTCTTGTGCCCAGCATGAGGTAAAAGTAAGGTTAGTGTTCACAGTGCTTGAAATCTCATACGTACAGATCCAAAGCAGCTTTTAAAATGTTGAAGTATATTGGGATTTTGAAACTAGCAGGTTTCGGCTTCTGAAATACAAGTTACTTGCTGAGTTATATAGTGCTGTTTGGGAAATCTACCAGTAGCTGAAGTATGAGAAAATGGTATAAGAAAATCCAATAAACTTTGTAAAATAGACATCAGGTTATTTCTTGAAAGCAGCTGAATATATAGTACTTTTTGCTTTAACTTTAGGGATAAACACATACTTCTTCTTTCCATGTTAACTCTAGAGTCTTCCACCTAGGGTTGCCCACCAGGAAATAAGTAGCAAGTTCCTAGGTTAATGCCAGCTACCTTAACCATGGAATAAGATGACAGCATCTGTCCTGGATTTATAACATTTTTAGGAAGGCAGTGAAGATGCATCTCTTTGCCCTCACCTTTGGTTAAATGGGGATACACTTTCCCTTCCCCCTTGCAAGGCACTGTTGTTTTAATATATACTGCTATTGCTTTACTATGTTTGATTTTAAATGTTGTTACCCACCCTGAGACCTTTAGGTATAGGGAGGAATAGAAATACAAATAATAAAATAAATAAAATAATTAATAGGCTAAAAGAGAAGAAACAAAGACTACTTATAAATGGACAATTCTAAGGGTAGAGAAAAGAAAAAATGGGGTCTCCCAAGGTTATTCATAAATGATCCAGCAATAGGGATAAGAGTGAGATAGCAAAGAGTGAGATAGAAACTAAATCATTCAGGATAGGAAAAACTGAAAGAGTTTACAAAGATGTCCAGAGGGATCAATTGGCATTGGGCCCTGTGAAGCTGATGGACAGGAGACTTAGGACCAGTGGGTCGTCAGGCTACAGAATTTATTACCGGAAGAGGCAACCAAACAACAACCAAAGGCTTGGGTAGCTTTTGATCATGGAGGACAGATGCATCAATGTACCATCTTCAGGTTGCAGATAACAGGCAGGATACCTCTAAAAAGCTGAGTGCAAGTGAAGGGTTAATTTTGTCTACTGTTTGAGGATGCCCAGAAACAATTGGTGGAACAGGATACTGGACTAGATGAGCTGTGATCCTCTTATTTTCTTATGGTGTACTGTGAGTTTTATTGATTGACATCACAAAGGGGCTGTTTGCACTTAATTGTGTGGAGTGATAAAATCATATCATTCCACCACAGTTAAGTACAGGGATGGAGGGCCCTATTTGCACCATGAACACTGGAGTATCCTCCAACTTCATCATCAGTGCTCAGGATGTGAACAGTCCTTCCTGGACTGTTTGAATTGCCATGGCAACAGCTGCAGTGATTCCCACTGCATGTCCAGCCAATGCCATGGGAATCACAATGTGGTGTGCATTTGTGCAGCCGCAGTTGCCCCCTGCTGCCCTCACTTACCTACTTCCTCACAACTTTGCAAACAAAAGTGTGTGCTGATGCTGCTGAGCTGGAACATACTAGCTGCTCCTGGTCAAGCTGTGGAGAAGTTTTTACTTCTTCACAGTTGTGGAGGATCAGAGTGCTCCAGGATGCTCTTAGATGTCCTGGGATGGAGGTGGCAGCATGGCATGCAGATGGAGTGTCCCAGAGCACTCCTATCCACACTGCATTGGTAAGTGTGAACAGGCCCAAAGATAAGATATCCTAGAAACTGTAGGAAGGATAGGTCTGGTGATAGGTATACATCCTCTATTTCTTTATGAGTAGGAAAATATATGTATAAAATTTTGAATAAGGAAATAGTTTCCTATCATAAATAATCCATAATAATACCCCTTTACATACAGAGGATCTATAATTAAACATTTTCTTTCTTTCTTCTTTCCACATACGGTAGGAAGGCTGTATTCATTGTTCTCACAAAATCATGCCAAATCACACAAAAGTTGTCCTTCAATTTGATTTCAAAGTGCTTGTGAGCAGGAAGACAATGCCTCCCTGGATTGTGCAATTATTAATGTTGTCCATAAAGATAAATCAGTGCCAGATTTCAAAATGGATGCTCTTTTATTTTATCCAACTACTGTGCAAACATTTTTGCATATTAGCATCCCAAACAGCTGAATTTACTCCTAGGCCCATAACCTATCGACCCATTAAGCTCTATACAAATGATCTAGCATAAAACACTCAACCATATTTTACTGGGACTCATGGGACTAGCTATGGTGTACACACATTGGTTCTCTTAGTTTGGGGAGGCATCTTAATTACTTTCACCAGTGCTACCAATATTGATTTCCTTCTTAGTGTTAATACACTGAAGTAATTCTAGTGCACCCTAATTCTTGCTGTCAACGACTACTGTAGGTACTAAGTTTAGCCGTAGGATGTGCACAGTCAGGAAGGAAGCAATTAATTGCAGTCAGCAATAGTGGAAGTAATTTCATTCATTCATTCATCTTACAATGAAAGGGTTTTGGATTGGAAGGGCATAGCACCTCTAAATTCCAAAATCCTGCATTGCCAGTCTCTTTGAAACTTGATATTATATATGGGACAATTTTAAACTATTCTTTCTAAATAGCTGAATAGTTTCATGAATTTTTTTTTAAAAAAAATCCAGAATATCAACTTAAATGATATTTAAAATGATATTTTACTGGAAGAAATGACTGGCATTCTACATAGATTAATTTTGGATGCTGAATTTATAATGAAGTCTGGTCACCAGAGTCACCATCTTTGATGGATGAGTTCATTTTACAAGGAAACAACCCATCAGAAACATGGAATCTGAGAAGCATGGACCAAGGGGTAAATCAGAGTTATCAAAGTAGAAATTGGCTATAGGATTAAGTGAGACTGCAAACTTTTGAGATGATCCAGAAGGCTACCTTGGTGATGAAAGGTTTACAGAGTTGCATTCTTCCAGTGTCTCATAGCCCACCGATCATCCATGTGTTCAAGACTGATTGCAGTCCCGAGTCCAGATTGAAGTTGTGTCTCCAGTTCAGCAAAGACTGGGCCAGTTGGTAGGTGCCATGGTGAAAAGACCTTGTTTGCTGTGTCATAAACTAAATGTTAACAAGTCACCGGGACCAGATGGTATTCATCCAAGAGTCCTTAAGGAACTCAAATGCGAAATTGCCGAACTTCTAGCAAAAATATATAATCTTTCCCTAACATCAGGCTCCGTACCTGAGGACTGGAGGGTAGCAAATGTAACACCAATATTCAAAAAAGGATCCAGGGGTGATCCAGGCAACTACAGACCAATTAGCTTAACGTCAGTTCCGTGTAAGGTGATGGAAACCATTATTAAAGACAAAATTAGTGTGCATATGGAGCAGCAGGCATTGCTGAACAAAAGCCAGCATGGCTTCTGCAAAGGTAAATCATGCCTCACAAATTTGTTGGAATTCTTTGAGAGTGTCAATAAACATGTGGATAAAGGTGAACCAGTGGACATTGTCTATCTGGACTTTCAGAAGGCTTTTGACAAAGTCCCACATCAAAGGCTACTGAGTAAACTCACCAGCCATGGAATAAAAGGACAGGTTCTGTCCTGGATTTGTGACTGGCTTAAGGGCAGAAAGCAGAGAGTAGTAGTAAACGGCAATTTCTCAGGGTGGAAAGAAGTAAAAAGTGGGGTCCCTCAAGGCTCAGTACTGGGACCAATGCTTTTTAATTTATTCATCAATGATCTAGAAAAAGGGGTACATAGTAAAATAGCAAAGTTTGCTGATGATACTAAATTATTTAGGGTAGTAAAATCTGAAAGAGATTGCCAAGAGCTCCAGAGGGATCTCTTAGCATTGGGTGAGTGGGCAACCAAGTGGCAAATGTGCTTTAATCTTAACAAGTGTAAAGTAATGCACATTGGGGCCAAGAATCCAAATTACGTCTATAAACTGATGGGGTCTGAGCTTTCTGCAACACGCCAGGAAAGGGATCTCGGGGTTTTGGTGGACAGTTCAATGAAGGTGTCAACCCAGTGTGCGGCAGCAGCAAAAAAAGCAAATTCAATGCTGGGAATAATTAGGAAGGGAATAGAAAATAAGTCAGCAAATGTCATTTTGCCCCTTTATAAATCTATAGTGAGGCCACATTTGGAATACTGTGTACAATTCTGGTCACCACACCTCAAAAAGGATATTGTGGAACTAGAGAAGGTGCAGAGAAGGGCAACCAGAATGATTAAGGGTCTGGAACACCTCCCTTACGAAACCAGGCTGCAACGTCTAGGCCTCTTCAGTCTGGAGAGACGGCGTTTGAGAGGGGACCTGATTGAAGTATATAAAATTATGCACGGCATAGAAAAGGTGGATAGAGAAAATTTCTTTTCTCTATCGCACAACACTAGAACCAGGGGGCACTCTATGAAGCTGATGGGTAGGAGCGTAAGGTCTGACAGGGGGAAGTATTTCTTCACACAGAGGGTCATCGGCCTATGGAATGTGCTGCCAGAAGAGGTGGTGACAGCTACCAGTCTGGATGGCTTTAAGGTAGGGTTAGACAAATTTATGGATGACAGATGTATCAATGGCTACTAGAACGAATGCCTAGGTGCATCTTTCAGGCTGAGGGGGGGGGGAGGAAATAGGGCGCTTCTAGGGCCATCTGCTGGGACTCAAGAGCAGGAGAGGGTTTGTCCTTGTCTCTGCTTGAGATGCCCATGGGCATTTGGTGGGCCGCTGTGTGCGACGGGGTGCTGGACTAGATGGGCTGTGGCCTGATCCAGCAAGGCTTCTCTTATGTTCTTATGTTCTTATAGAGCACCTCCACAGCTCCATAGTGTAAAGATGCCTGACGATGTGAAAAACAAGTGTTTTTGCTATGGCTGAGAAATAGCACTCTGTATACAAAGACACCTATATAGGTGACCAAACCCTTTGCTGATTTAGCTTGTGGCCAGCAGTGAATTAAGATAACCTGCTTGTCATTTAAGAAATGATGGTCCCACAGTCACCTGCCTAATGGTTTGCTCAGAAGAATGATAGTTCCTATTCACTGATGGTTGAAGTAAATCTCTGGATTCAGTGAAGACATTCTAGAGAGTGGCCAAGTAATATCTTCTTCAAGGCTAGTGGCACCATTCTCTACTGTAGTAGTGACTTCACCATTCCCTTGTTCTACCTGGTCAGTCACCAATGGCAACTTCCAATAAGCCAGGACAGGCAAGATAACATATTAAAGGCTGAAAGGCAGTGCATGTCTTTTCCACATTACCAGGCCTCAAAGGTAATCCCATTAAATCGGGCACAATGATGCCTTTGACATCTCACTAGTTACTGAATCAAAAGCAACATCAAATCAGCCTGAAGAGAAACTATTTTATCCTCAGAGCACATAATAAACTCTACAGCAGACTTCTGATGACTTAAATATTGAATTTCATGAGAACATGAAGAAATAAAAGGCATAGCAATGATACTCTGAAAGAGTGTTTCTGGCTATAACCCAATAAGTGACAGAATCATAGCAATTAGAATTAGTAGATCATGGATATATATAAATTTTACCCAAGTGCATGCAATTAACCATGTGAGCAAAAGACTAAAAAATAATTAGAAAAGATTATGCTAAGTACAGATGAAGAAAAAAAAAAGAGGAAGATAAAGGGCTTGTTTGTATTTAGATGACTGCTCCGGTATGATGATGATGTGAAACAAAAAAGATTATAAAGTATGAGGACTTGAAGATCCAAATGCAAAGGCTCTGGCACAAGCCAGCTGTGGAGGTCCCAGTGGTGATCAGCACACTGGGCACCATTCAAAAAGAACTTGAGCAGCTTATCCTTGACAGGATTACCACCTGTCAACTGCAAAAGGCCACCCTGCTGGGCTTTGCATGCATTATCTGCCAATACCTAACATCATCTTAGGAACTTGGGAAGATCCCATTGCATTATGAAACATCAAAGCCAACATGTTTGGTGCCATGTTGCATTGTTGTTTCTGAAAACAACAACAACGCCATCATACCAGCCAGATAAAGACAAGCATGATAAAGCCCCATACAGGAGAAGCAACACTTGAAATGTGGATGGGTAGGCCAGGGCAGGCCAGATTGCCATGACAAATTCAGCCAGAAGAAGGTGTGGATGCTGCAGTCTGGGAGGTAACTAGCCTCTTCTGGTCAAGCTGTGATCTGCTAAAATGTGCACACTGAGGAGGGGTGGCAGTGGTGATGGCAGTGTGTGCAAATACTTGCTTAGTGAGTAAATAGTTGCTCAGTAGTAGGTAAGTATGAACAGGCCCCAAAGCAAAATGGATATTTAGTTAGGAACAAGTGTCCCTGGAATAGCTATCAAATATTACTAAAGATAGATTAAGATGGCTCACAGGAGTCAAATTAAGATGGCCCACCTGGAGTCAAAGATGACTTGATGGCACCTAACAC
The DNA here is from genome assembly GCA_023333525.1 of Aspidoscelis tigris stejnegeri. Taxonomy (NCBI): domain Eukaryota; kingdom Metazoa; phylum Chordata; class Lepidosauria; order Squamata; family Teiidae; genus Aspidoscelis; species Aspidoscelis tigris. The sequence goes on along the minus strand of JALMGA010000002.1, from coordinate 77,879,471 downwards.
ATGATCACCTAACTAAATGTGGAGCTTAAATGAAAAATAAATCCTTCTTTATAGTAGGCTACAACTGATGGTGCAATGGGTGAATGGTATGAAATACCCAGAAGTGCACAAGTGCCAGCCACTGCACATGCCATGTGTCCAGCAGGCATTTTCTTCAACAAATAGCTAGGCAAGGGAAGTCATATTGTAATTCAGGAAAACACCAGGCTGGAAGTTGATTCTTCCGGAATAGTGTTACGCTGAGATTAAACGCAGATATAGTCCCAGGATAAGCCTAGATTTTAGGCCCTGACTGGACACAGCCCTGGATATTGTCTTTTTTCTTTATGTTGTCTAGCTATCAGCAACATCAGAAACAGGAGGCAAGCCTGGATACTATATCCACATAACCTTGCTTGGGCAGGCATAGCTGGACAACTTCAAAACCATTTACCTTGGTAGATCTGTGTTAGAAAAAAATAATGGTACTTCTGAAAAGTAACTGACAGGACTATTTCAGCTGTAAAATGTCAATATAATTTATCATTTTATTTTTTTCCAGCCACAAAAGTGGGGGGAGGGAGTTCTAGCTTCTGAAGGAGTACTGGTAAAGAAATGAAAACAGTTGTTGCTCTTTCCTACGACTAAAATGCTACACTTTTTTTTGACAAGCTTGGCATATCGAGCTGTAAATAAATTGTCAAATACTGAGTTTGCAAAGAAATTTAGTCTGAACTTTTCAGGACAAGGTTTTGCTTCTTGCTGTAATTGCAAAGTATGTGAATCACAATGCCTCTAGCAATTTATCTATATTTTAAAAGTTGATCTGTGAACTCCAAAGCATGTGTTCTTTTTTCAATGAGTATTCAACTGACCAGCTTATGTCAACATTACTTCTTTTTTTTACTTTCCTGAGTGTGATATTTTGAAATGCTGCTATCAAAAAATGCTGGTTGAGCCATTTTTTCATGAAGTATTTTTCCTTTAAAGTACATAGTAGTACAATAATGCACTGGCTTTTGTGTGTGTGATAAAATTATATTTAAATTTAAAAAATTGATCTAGAAGGAACATATAAGACTATACAGTACAAACTATATAAAACTAGTCCCAGTTAAGTCTTATTACCTATTTTATCTTAATATGCTGTATTTCAAGTTAAAAACCACTTACTCTGTAACATGTGTGTTGGCGAGATAACGGTTTTGAGCATAAGAAATGATCATATATGTTGGTATTCTTTGGTGCTAACTCTTGAGAACAAACTGATGGGGTTTTGATTGGGATCTCACTTTTTGATCAGAAACTGTGGAACAAAAGTCTTATGACATCAAATATGAAGTTGTGATCAGAGCTTCTCCTTTCTTTTTAAGACTCAAATACAGTGGGTTTTTTTGTTTGTTTAGTATTTATCTGGTAATGAGTTCCTGTCCACACCTAGCTGCCACTGCAGCTCACCAGAAGTTGTCTGAGGCTTTCCTGGAGCAGTGCAACTGTGGACTGATAAAAAGTAATCCTCATCCTTCCCAGAAGCAGCTAGATCACTTCTGGGAAGACGGCTTTGCACCACCTTCCCAGTGTGGCTTGCTAAGTGGGTGGGGCTCTGTGCCCGCAGCTGTGCAGTTTTGTGCAGCTGCCAGGTTGCCTTGGCAATCCCCAGACTTTCACCAGATGTTGCTTTGGACATTGTCTTGTTGATCTGGGAAGCATCAGGCAGGCTTTTCGCACTTACCATTGTTGCTGGCCAATTACAGGGCTGTTGGCCTTGTATGGTATTGTTAAGTCATACCATCCAGGCCAGTGTGAGAAGTCCCATCTGGTGTGGCCTTGAGAATTCTGCTATATTCTTGTAACAGAGACATCTCCAGCATTACCACTCACCAAAGTTAACATAACATATGAAGCAAAAGAGCACAACAGGATACCATAATGCAATAATGCAAAAACAGGCAGTAACATAAGTGCAATGGCCAAGCAAGAATATGGGCCTTTTCACACTAGGTGCTCAGGTCAGATAGCTGTGGAACATGTATTTGTGCATCGCAACTATACTAGGAGCCACAGGGTAAAACCCGACATGTTCCATTTGACCTCCTCTAAGTGAACCAACATGCTATATGTGTTGCAGGCACAGTTGCACGCCACATCACCTGGTCGCCACAGCAATGCCACCACATATGCCCACTGCTGCCATTGCCACAACACCATGATCATCTCTAGGACAGAGCCAATTGCACTTAGCTGGCACTTGAAAAAGTGACACCTGTGTTTGGAATGGTGCAGGCATCGTGACGTGTGGGTGCCCAAATCATTCCAGCAGTTAACTGGCTACTGCACCTGCTAAAGGTGTGGGTTGACCCTATATTCAGAAACACAATGCAAAGACATAGGAACATAAATCCATCTTGAAATGTCATATTATTTTCTCTCATGAGTTCTGGAGTAATACTTATGAATCCTTCTTAAGAGGATAGTTTCTTCATCAACACTCGGAGGTGGTCATCATAGGAGGCTGAGTGGCAATTTGCCATTTGCTGTTTGAGACCAATGGAGATTGATGCATTCCAGATGAAAGCCTCACTGTCCATAAATTCCAAACATCAAGGATTAATGGCAGGTCATTGCTTGGTCCCCCCTTGCCCTGGTCTTGGGCTTCTATACAGGATGGATAGAGCTGGTACTTGCAACGCAAATGCTGGCCACTGCCCCTGAGCCTAACTTCCATGGGACACTCCTACAGGAGCTATGTGTCAAAAGGCCTTAAAATTCAGTTTGCAATTAAAATAATCTTTCCCTACCACTTCCAAGAAAAGTTATGTCCTATTGTGTTTTTAAATGAAACTTCTTCTGATCTCTCATTTGTCTAGGCTATTCTCACTGACACTGTACATACTGTGAGTATCATTGGATTTTTAAAGCACTGAAGTGATGACTTTTCTAAGGTCTGCAGAAACTGACAAGAAGCAGAACTCTCCTTTCTTATTAGTCTAGAAACCAAAATAATCTTATGTAGTCAGTGTGCTACTGGTGGTGGTGGTGGTGGGGGGGGAAATTGTATTGTTGCTACATCCAACAATTCATCTATCCCCCCCTTTACCCCACTGTTATATACCACCTTTTATTAACAAGATATTCCTTGATGGTTTCCATCAGCAGATGAGAACAACAGATAAAACCCAATTAAAGCAAAACCATTGTTCAGACAGCTTCTCAGATACCAGAAAGAATAATTTCTTGATCAAAAATGCTAAAACTTAGTTTTGCTAAAATCAGAAGGTCTAAGAGAAGAAATGCATTTTAAGGCAACCTAGGTAAATGTTAGGAATCAGCAAATATATAAATTACAACCAATTCTACACCCTTGTTTTGGGAAACCTGCCCATGTATCCTATGTGGGTTCTTTTGTTGGGCAGGAGAGTTAGTATGGATGAAAGGAAGTATTTTTTCACCCAGAGGGTCATCAGTATATGGAATTTCTTACCAAAAGAGGAGATGGCAGCAACTAGACTAGACAGCTTTAATATAGGATTTGACAAATTCATAGTGGACAGGTGTCTCCACTGCTACCATCTCCAGGTTGGAGAGACAGGCAGGGTGTCTCTAAAGGCCATTTGCAGGAATTGAAGAAGAGGTGAAGGTTTTGCCTTTGTCTTCTGCTTGACAATGCTAGGTCTGATTGAGCAGGCCTTCTTTTGTATTCTTATCCATACAGGCAGCAGATCATACAGGCGTGATCTTGTTTCACCACAAGAGTGCTCCAAGGGTGCAGGATACACATGGTCCTCTGCCCTGGGTAAACACAGTACTAGTAAACCTCTGTGCTCTTTTGAGAGCTACACCAGCCCAGAGATAGGAAGAGTTGTTACAGTGCTTCCTTGCTCCCCACCACCACCAAATGCTGCCTGTGCTTGTTGGTTGGATGCTTCCCTTTTTGTGGAACACAAGAAAATAGCCTAGTCCCTGCAAAAATCCCTGGGCAAAAGCCTCAAACTGGGGAATGAAAGTTCACTCACTTTGATGTTCCTATTGCTAGGAACAGCAGCAGAGATGCAGACAGCATGCCACCACCAAGATGATTTTCACTGTGGTGAGTGAAAATTGTTCCATACCTTCTATACTGTAGTTGCTCCTGAACTGTCAGCTATCCTACTCATTGTCCTAAACAATGGAAGCTGGGATGGATTGTTCCTGACATGGTATAGAAAGGGTGGATAGAGAAAATTTCTTTTCTCTATCGCACAACACTAGAACCAGGGGGCACTCTATGAAGCTGATGGGTAGGAGAATAAGGTCTGGCAGGGGGAAGTATTTCTTCACCCAGAGGGTCATCGGCTTATGGAATGTGCTGCCGGAAGAGGTGGTGACAGCTACCAGTCTGGATGGCTTTAAGGTAGGGTTAGACAAATTTATGGATGACAGATGTATCAATGGCTACTAGAACGAATGCCTAGGTGCATCCTTCAGGCTGAGGGGGGGGGGGGAACTGGGGCGCTTCTAAGGCCATCTGCTGGGACTCGAGAGCAGGAGAAGGTTTGTCCTTGTCTCTGCTTGAGATGCCCGTGAGCATTTGGTGGGCCACTGTGTGCGACAGGATGCTGGACTAGATGGGCTGTGGCCTGATCCAGCAAGGCTTCTCTTATGTTCTTATGTTCTTAAGTCTGTCTGGATTTGATATGGCCTGTTCTATCCCAATCCCTGCACTAGCTCCAAAGCTTCTGCCAGCTTTGGAGCTGGCTTGCAGGGGTCTGGGCGACATTTCAGTAGTGTGCCTTGTTACACTGCAGGAATGGGACCCTTGTGGTATACCATCCCCTAGTAAATTGGTAGACCTCCAAAAAAGAGTTTTACCAATCTACCTTTTTGGTCTGGATGGAACATACTAAGACACCAATTTGGTCTGGATGGTGCATACTAGGGGTTTTTTCCCACTAGCACTAAGTGCCCATTGAGTTCCCATTAGGGACCCATTAAGTACCCATTAGGCTCAAAGCAGGAAGACCCCATTTCCACTGCAGACTCCATTACAGCCACATTTATTTCCACCAGTTCTAGGGAAATCTGGATTGAATGGGTCCTTCAGGACCTATAATCTGGATTTCCTGTAGACCCCATTAAAGGGGTCTACAATGGGGTTTTCAGGCATCAAATTTGGATTACATGGAGTGTGTTTCCACTGTGATCAGGCAATGGGGTCTAGGGGGGCTCCAGGGGGTGCACCCATGTGGGGGTGCCCTGAAACGGCAGGCTAGCACCCATTGCTATTGGCTGCTGCACCGCCCTTGGGGACGCATCAGGTACCTCCCTTAATCAGGATCTACTAGATCCAGATTAGTTGAAGGACCCATTCATTAGATCCAGATCATCTTAGATCTGGATTAAGGGAGGTCTTGGACGCCCACCCCCAAATGAGTGAGTGGGACCTTCCTTAAACTGCATCAATGTGTGGAAGGGAGACCCATAGACCTCCTACAGGTCTTGTCTTCCAGCAAGTAGGGGAACTGCCTCGGTCTGAACAAAAAGACCTAAGTGCAGAGAGATTTAATGGGTGTTTTCCCACCATGCTCCTTTAATCTGGATCTAAGAAGATCCGGATCTAGGGAATGGGTACTAAGTAGATCCAGATTAAGGGAAGTATCCAATGTGTTTCCATGGGTGCTAGCCTCCCTGCCGTGGAAACACCGGAGCACCCATCTGGAAATCTGGATCTACCCACGAAGGATCTGCCTGTCACCCCAGGTGTTTGGTGGGACAGGGAGTGCAATCTCTGAAGTGGCTCTGAAGTCACTTCGAAGTCACTTCGAAGTCATTTCGAAGTCACTTCGAAGTCCGTGCAAAATAGCTCTGGAGCGTCTATGAAGTCTGTGCTGATCTTCAGAGTAAACTTCAGATCATGGTAATGCCATTAAAGGATTGGAAGATACATTGGATGTTACAATATTCCAGCCAAAGAGGTGGCATGAGGTCATCCAAAAGGATAACCCTGAAGTACTTGATAGAGGTCTACTAGTGGCTCAACCTATTTGGAGGGAGGGAAACCTGCGCATCTGGCAGGTAGCTGTTTGCTCAGCCTGTCTCCTTGTCCACTAGAGGTCAGTCTTGATGGTCCCTAAGTTAAGGCAACAGAAAAACAGTAGCATGCAGTTTAGTTTGTAAGTTGTTTAATCATTTCTCTCCTCCTCCTCCTTTTTTCTTCTTCATATTATAAAACTTTTTCCCATTTCCAGTGTTTCTGAAGGTATGAGAATTAGTGTTCAAAAACAGAGATCAAGTTCCTACACTTTCTGTTTTCTCCTTGGTTCTTCTTCATAGGATTTCTGTGATTGCCTAAATGCCAGCATCTGTACTCCGTTGTGCTGATTTTGGGTTCCCTGAAAGCTTCTGCTTCCTCAGGTCAGTCCATTTTGATTAAATCCTAGCTGTGGGAACATTGATTGTTTGCTTTTATCTTCTGGAAAAGTGCCAGCTGTATAGATTTTGATTCTTTGCCGTTAAATGCTAGTTGGTCCGGCTTTACTGCTTTGGAAGGAAGGATCCTATTGTAATTTATTCCAACAGAAGCAGGAGAACTGTTATGACTGAACTGCGTAAATTGGTTGTCATTGTTCCAAGAATACTTCCTACTGGTAATTTGGTCATGTTTGACACCTGGATTGCTTGGAAGCCACTTCACTATTGCTATAGCCTGAGATATAATGAATGGATATAGGCTACCACCTTCCAGAAGGTTATAGACATTCTACTAAGATGAGTTGGACAAGTATTATACCATTAACCTTTCATGCTTTTCCAAATGACAAAGCATCATTATGTTAATTTCAAAGTAGACTCCACTTTGCTTTCCAGTTATTCTTCCATGGCAGTATGCATAGTTCAGATTGCTTTTTTTTTTTGTCTCTGCAAATGGTGCCTCATGGATGCTTTTTTTCAGATGTTGTTAGAGTAGGTAGAACATATCAGAGGGAGTTGATGGGAACTAAGGCTATTTCCAATTTGTCATAGGAAGGGCAAACTGGTTTTAGGAAGGAGACTATGGGTCTCTCTTCTGCACTGTGGTGTGCTTTAAGGGAACCTCCTGCTCATCCTAGCATGCTCTGTCTGCACAGGGCAGAGCAAAAACCTGGACCAACCTGGACCAGGTAGTTCAAATTAGGAATGTGCAGGAATGCAGTTTTCAGATTTGATTTGAATCAAATAATCAAATGTTTGAATTTGAACTTATAGAGAAAAACGAATGCATTCAAATTCACATCTGATTTAAATACATTTGTATCTATTCATATGTATATTCGATTCGTATACATCCTGTTTTCGTCCCATACGTATCCATACAAATACATATGGATACGAATAAGATGCGGATGTAATGTGTATATATCCGTACACATACGAATGTCCAAATGATTTGTATGAATGATTCAAAACATTTGATTTCATTTGAATATTAAAAAATGAATGTATAGACATTCGATTCAAATTTGAATGTTTTCAATATTCTTGCACATCCCTAGTTCAAATTGTCTACTTAGTCTGGTGTACCTTTAGACCTCTTCAAAGTGATCTAGCAGCATACTAACAGTTGTAAATCAGACATGGAGACGTGTGGATAGTGTAAACCTCTGTGCTCCATTTTACAACAGGGAACCCATTTTGGCAGCATAACAAGGTGTGCCACCAAAAAGGGTTCCCTAGGGACTCTGATGCCAAGAATTACAAAGGTTTGGCCAGAACATCTGTATCAGTGCAGATGGTCTTGCTATTGTCCAGGGATAGACCTAGCCACACCTGGGACAGATCACACACCCAAGACCCAAGGCTAGGAACTTTCACTTCTAGCCATGTGTGTGTGCATGTGTTTTTTAGTGGCAAGCCATGGTGTGCCACTGAATAGCATTCCCTGAATAGTTCTGGATCATGGAGGTATACCACTGCATACTTTTGTGATCCATATCAAGGTCTTTGGTTCAGTTGTAGACCCAATTAATCAGGTCTACAACAGATCCAGACGAAGAGCCTCCTTAACCTGAATCTGTCTTTGGCCCTTTCTGCACTGGTCCTTATTCTGGATTATGTCCCAAAATAAGGACCTGCCATCAGCAGGCTAGTGCAGACTACAGTAGGATCTAGGCCGGTACTGCTGTAGGCTGCATCAGCCTGCAGATGGCAGGTCCCTATTCTAATCTAGAATAAGTCTCAGTGCAGGAAGGGTCGCTGTCTCATGCAGATAGAGTTGACCAACAGGAGGCAAGGCTTCATAGATCCACATCACTTAATTTGAAACTGATTTCAGAATTGCATTCAATACCCACTGCAAACTCATCCAAGCTCATTGAATTGTTGCCCTGTGAATACTGTAGTGTTGTGCATCCATGACAGATAACTCTTTAAGTATACTCCTACTCATGTATATAGTAGGTGCAATTAGCATGCAGCATTCGTACTGAAGCATATGTACAATCCTTAATGTTTGTGCAAACTATAGTTTTCTTACGTTATACTTACTGGAAACACTGTTTAAAAGCTTCCTATGTGTAGCCTCCACTTTGGATAATGTTTTAACACAGAATGATTTAAGCTGCAGTTCTGGTAAGTATGAATGAGATATTTTTAAAAAATAATTTGGTATATTTCTTTTTTCTTTGTGTCTCCAAACCCCATGAACTTTGGATGAAATCAGATTTTTAATAATAATAATTCTTTTTCATAGTGGTCTTGATGTATTTCGCTTCCAAATGGTTGATCTATTGAACACAAAAATAAATAGAGCTGGGAAAGAGTCAATGGCATAGGTATTGTTATCTGAAGTGATGAAATTATCCAATAAGGGAATGTGATGTGACAGTTTTATTTACTAACGAACCTAGATGACAGCTTAATATAGTTGCAGTTTGACCCAGCAAAGAAGACACACAGTTGGGAACTCTGAGGATCGCTGAATATGAAAACCTCACATGGTGAGTTATGATACTGCTTTGAAAGTAGGTTGCATCTTTCAGTTTTGAGCCCAATGTGAAACCCCCTTATACGCAAGAGTTATTGATTTAATTTTGAATGTACTCCAGCTCTTTGCAACAGGAAACATATTCCTTCCCTCCCGGTAGCGACACTCCAGGGTGGTTCAAATACTCTTTTCATTCCATTAATATTGAAAACATTTTTACTCTAACCTTTCCCTATTGGGCTATTGAGGAAAGGTTGATTTGTCAGCATCTGTGTTCTAACACCTGGTCTGCTTAGCCTTGGCCATTGCAGCTGTTGATAGATTACAAAGACATTTGGGGGTTCGAGTGCCAGTCAGGGGCCATTTTTCATCTATTCAAGCTTATCCTTTGTCCTGAAGTTATCCCAGTACTTAAACACCCCATTTATTTTCTTAATGATTCATTTAATTCTATCCAGCTTTGAATCATCCCTTATTTCTCTCTCTTCCAACAGGGGGACAGGTTTTTCAGCTCTACTTATAACAACCACAAGAACAGTCATTTGTAATAGAAAATTTATGTGGATTCATTAAATTGTCCAGTTTTGTGCTTTGTGTTGATGTTTCATGTGAACAATAGGCAACAGAAAAAGCTTAAAATTCCTTTACTCCAGTAACCTTTAATGGAATCATAGATGATCTGCAGGACTTTAGAAACTTTCACTAAAGTGGTTTATCAATTTTGTTATTTATCTCTTCTGCTTTTCTATCATGATATGTAACTGAGATCTCGTGTTAGACACTTATTTTAGAACTTGAGTATTGCTTTGCATTGACAGGACATTTAAAAACATTTTAAATAAATAAATTAAAGAAACCTCCATGGAAATTAATAGTTTTGCATTGTATTTTTACAGGAGCAGCATTCAAAGATTTTGTAAAGGTGGAATTTTCGCCACAAATAGGAATGGGCGAAAAATGTTTGTCACCTTCACAATTTGTACAAATTGTGTAGGTTTGAAACTTCACATTTGATAGTGCAAAGCAAAAGTTTTTGTGCCTCTGTTCAAGCTTTGGACTGGATTTGCATTGGTTCAGTGGTGCAACTGATGTGAATTCGAAGTGTAAGTGCATTTATAAAATGCCGTGTTATAGGAAATGGGAACACAAAAGCCATGCGTGTCTTGTGCAGATGGACAAGTCAGCAGGAGCAGAACACACATGGCTGAAAACCACAAGATCTTATCTGAACAAAGAGAAACTATAGTCAAGGTAAAGAGATTCCATGAACTGGCTACAAGAGAGGCTGTTCAAATGAAACATCCCCACAACTTTAACAGGGACCAAGGGACGTTTCTCAGCAGCAACTGGAAACATTTGTAGAGAAACAAGCAAAACAGATTCACACCTTAGTTCAGCAGACACATGACCCACTGGTCACTCACCGCCAGGAATTATGCAAGTACATAATAAACAGGTAAGCCTCGACACTTTCACCCAAGGAAGCAACACCAACAGATTACAACCAGGAAAAGACCAATGACTCATCAATAATTCTAACAAAAGAAGAACTGCAAAACAAACAGCAGACATCTATAACAAGGGAAACAAGGTCTAGGAAGACACCATTAGCTTTTGACTCTTCCAAGAGCAAAATCCTCTAGCAGACATATCTGAAAGAACTCTGGAACACAGCATAACAGCCCAAAAACTGCTACAAATGAGAAGTGTGAATTGTGCTCTCCAGAAGTGTGGCTTCCATTTGCAATTGTGACTGGGAACGGGTGAAGTGATCATGGAGATGTGACTGCTGCTGTTGCAACTGGAGGTGCACTAGCTGTAGGAGCTTTCTCAAGTGACAGTCCACACCTCCAGTGGTAAGTGGGGACATGGTCAAATTTATAGTATTTCATACACCAATGTGCTGCTACTCCTAGATCATCTGAACATGATGGAATTACAAACAGGGCTTCTTCAGCAGATCTTAATTAGGGATGTGCACGAATATTCAAAACATTTGACATTCGAATGAATTTGATTGAATTCGGACATTCAAATCGAATGTCTATACCTTCAAATTTAACATTCAAATGAATTTTTGAATCTTTCAAATCATTTGTATGAATTATTCAGATATTTGTACATGTATGGATAAGAATACATTACATATGTATCCGTATGCATCTTATTTGTATCCGTACAAATGCGTACAGATACATACGAGACGAAAATGGGATACATATGGGATAAAAATGGAATAAAAATGGGATGTGTACAGATGCGTACAGATACATTTGAATGTTGTCGACATTCATATCATGAAATACGAATAGAAAATTTGTACAAATAGATTTGAATGTATTCAGTTTAAATAGAATGTGAATACATTTGAATTGTAAACATTTGAATCAATTCTTTCGATATTCAATTTGAATTGAACTGAATCCCCAAAATTGCATTTGTGTGCATCCCTAATCTTAATTACTGGTCATGCCCATATGGAAGATGATACTCCTTCAAATAGAAGAGGGCTCCAGGTACTTAAGACATGCTATATTAATATCACCACCATGAATGAGCTCAGTAGCAAATTAGCAACGACTGCAGACCTTCCACACCTGAGATGTGCTCTGGCTAAAGACTCCCATCCACATTCTAGCTCGGTGATGGCCAACCTATGACACACGTGTCACAGGTGACACGCCAAGCCCTTTTAAGTGACACACCTGGTCACCCTGGCACCTGGGCATGTAGTGCTTGCTTGTTCTTGAAGTGTACGAAATGCCAGCTGTCAATTGAAGATTTAGCAAATGTAAAGAATTATTCATTTTTGCTTCTAATAAAATACATATATCAAAAATATAACTTTCTTACTAGAGCTACAAATATCACAAAATTATGGATATTTCTAGAAGTGACACAGCACCCGAGTTAAGCTAGGTTTTCTTGTGAATTTTGACACACCAAGCTCAAAAGGTTCGCCATCACTGTTCTAGCTGCTACTTTCTGCTCCAGCTTCCAGGCTGTTTTGAACCACAGACCCTTATAGGACCCATTATAGTTCTAAATAGCACACTTTACCACCAGGAAAAAGGAAACCTGGTGGTATGAGAAACTGCCATGTGATACTTGCCATCTGTGTGTATGTATGATGAAATCCTTACTTCCTTGATAGCACATTTAGGGCCTTTCCGCACAGGCTCTAAAAACAGATTTAGAGCCTGTTTGGGGAAGGATTAAGACATGGCTTCCGCATTGGAGGCCACACTGGAGCCCCTTTGAGGATGTTGCATCTGCATTTCGGTGCGCAAGACTGGTTTCTTAAACTGGTTTTGCCGCAAAGGTCCTACGCAGATGTAAGACCTAAAATAATTAGGTCTTACATCTGGCTTTTCCCCAAAACTGTTTTGGAAGCAAACGGTTCCACAACAGCAGGGGAAAAGCTGGATTGCCAGCACATGCCCAGCTGTCAAAGAGGGAGAGCGCATGTGGGAGGCCAGGTGTCCACTGCACGTTTGTGTGCCGCAGCCTCCATTGGGAAGGGGCCAGCCACCCTCGTGAGGGCGGCTGGCCAATGATAGGCCACGGCGCATGCACGCGCAATGGAAGCTGGGCCTCCTGCTGCCAGAAGTGGCCCGGCAGTGAGGAGGTAAGGTGGCAATTGCGTGTGCATGGCCACGGGTGGGGTAGGATCTGCGGGCTGTGGGCTGAGGCTTCCCTCTCACTTGAGAAGGCACCATCGCACCTTCTCTGTTGAAGGGGAACCCAGCGAAGCCAGCTGCCGGCCTCGCCATGCTGGCTCTGATGGAGCCAATGGCGGAGGCTGGTGGGCAGGCCCAGCTGTCAAACAGGGAGAGCATGCAGTCTCCCTTTGTGACAGGGCAGGGCCTTCAGAGGCCGGATTGGGGTGGGTGCTGGTGTGCGGACATGGGGGGCCTCTGAGAATCTGTCCCTTTTTGGGACAGATTATTGGAGAAAAGTGTTTGCCAGAAAATGGATCTTATACATCCGTTTTTGGGCGGCATATGCAGAAAGCCCCTTAGTATAATGTTCAAGCAGGAATATAAAATGAACCCTTTCTCCTGTAACTTCATGAGATATGAGTGAGTGTGGAAGCCCCCTCCCCAATTAAATTAGAGCTGCACAAAGAATATTCATTGTTTGAAGGCCAAGCTCACTTTGTTGTTCTGTGTTAATAGACTTCATAACTTGACTTGGAGGGACCTTTGTGGCATGTAGTGGATATGGAAAGAAAAGAAGTAAGTATTTTTATATCCTAGCTTGAGTCTTCAGATCTAGTAGTTCATGGGAAAATAGACAAAGGGGGAATGCAAACTAAGAGCAAGACAAACCTGGTTCCTTGTAGCATCAGCTGGCTTCAAACAGATGCTACAGAGTAGAAAGGCATCCTGAAAGTGAAAGCTTTAAAGGCACAAAGATAACTTAGATGCCTGACTTTTCAAAAACTCAGTGATGTGACTCTTTCATTTGTACCTTTTGAAAAGACACTGCTAACTGCATAGCAATTTAGGTGCTTTTGTGCTTGCTACTCTGCAATTCTTGTGCAAGCCAAGCTTAAATAAAAGGAACTTGAGAGTGAAGAAGTGCACAAAGAAAGGAGAGAAGAGGAAAAAAGACAATGCTTTTAAGGATTATTTTCTTCTGGTTTTGTTTTTAGTCTTTAAGAAACAATTTTTATACATTAAGCCAAGCAAACAGTTATTTATTTATTATTTATATTTCTATCCCACCCTCTACCTGAAGGTCTCAGGGCAAATTACAGTAACATCACAATAAAACAGATAAAGCAAATATCACTAAAACAATATCAGTGCCTGTACAGAGACGTTTTCGCACGGGGCTGTTTGGTACGCGTGGGAGACAGCCTGGAACGCGGCAAACGCATTGCCGCCGCGGGGCTTGCGATCCGACGTATCCGGAGCTGTCTCTCTCGCGTACCAAATGTAGAGCACTTTAAAGTGCTCTACATGCGTTCGGGTGCGGACAAACTGCCCGCAGGCGTTCGGGAGGAGAAGGATTCGCGCTTGCTTCTCGCTCCTGAACAGCCGCGGGCCCGCCTCCCCCGCCGGCGCAGGTTTGGCAATCAGCTGTTTGACAATCAGCTGATTGCCAATCTGCCTCCGTGGCTGTCTCCACGCCCCTGGCTGGCCTTTGCCGGCCAAGACAGCTCCCGGCGCTTTCACCTTTCGCACACAGGCGCGCCGGAACGCGTTCCGGCGCGTCTGTGTGTGAACGGTGAAAGCGCCCGGAGCTGTCTTAAGCTTCCCGCCTGAACGCGTTCCGTTTGGAACGCGTTGCAGTGCGGAAATCCCTCAGGTAGGGGATCTTGTTCCTTCAGCCCATGATTGCCTTGTGCTTTTATGGATGATTAAACTTGCACTTTCCCTGATGCTGTTGTACTGCCACTGCTCGTTAATGGTCACATGATCTATCACGTGACTACCAGATCCATAGTGGCTGTGAAGATTACCTCCATGTCCAGAGGCACCCTTACTTTATGTCATATCTGATGTATAGATAGCTTTAAGAAATGTTTTGGTTTTTTTTTGCCATTCTCTTTGTAGGTGTAGAGATTGGCTGAATGGAATTATTTTTAAAATGGTTGGTAGAGTTAAATCCTAGTAAGGACATACTGTACAGTTTAATTTTCTTCACTAAACCTTTTTTTTTTCTTAATTGAATAAGCATGTTAAGAAAGCAAGAACATTTTGAGATGATAGGGACTCAGAATTCCCTAGATGACAAAAAATACCGAGCATTTTGTTTCAGTAAGTACTTGCAGTGAAGCAAGAATGTTAAGAAAAGGAGTCTTTCCAAATTGCTTCCTTTTTACCAAGATACATTTTGTTCGGCTACAAATGTTTCCTGCTGTTCATTGCTCTGAAACCAAATAGCTGGACTTCTATGGAGAACACTTTCCACAAAATGCCTTTTCATCATGGCACTTGGCATTTTCTCTTCCTACTTTTGCCTTGTAAAATGGCTTTGTCCGTGCCTTTCAATGTTCTAGTCTGTTTAATCAAACTTCACAATACAGTAGGCTCAACAAACAAGCAAATGAATGAAGACTCTATTAAGGGCGGTACTTCCAAACTACAAGAATGTTACAATTAAAAAGTACCTTCAGACAGGATGCTAAAGATGCAGAGCTTACCTTTGCAGTAAAGTCCCTCCGCAGGGAGAACAGATAGTCCCTGTGTTCTCTAATGCTTTGAAGCAGCTGGGAGGGTTCTTCCATCCACGTGCTGAGTTGATCCCTCTCAGATATGTCTGCAGCTTCTCAGGTGAAGGCAAGCTCTCACAAATTCTTGCACAGTTTGCCCCAAAGCCTGGGGAAATGAAGAGGAACAGAATACTCCACAGCAAATGATCATGGAAGTAGGTTTCTTTTTTCACTTCAGGGTGTTTGGCTTTAATGCTCAAGTACTGCAGAACATCATAAAACCTGTCTTGTCAGGTTGAAAGCTGCTCCACAGTACCTACGGTTTTTATTCTGTTGGGATGCAGCCATAGAGATGTTGCCTTCATTAAGTAGTCCCCATTCTCTCCCTTGTTTAGAGGACCCTTACAATTTGCTAGTAAAGGCACACCACCCAGTCTAGGGCCCTTTCTGTGCTTACCTGTCTGTACTCAGGATAAGTATATTTGGAAAACCAGGGCTACTTGATCCTGACCACAGGAAGGCATGGACAGGCTCAGCACCATCTGCACAATGACACTCATCTGATCCAGATCAGCCCACACCATGGTGTCAGAGCTTGTGCAAGGTTCCATGATACATCCCCAAGCCTCCCGGGGTCTCTGGGGGGGATGCATTTTGGGAGTGCACTTAAGAAAATTGCCAAAATGCATCCGCTTGTAGTCCTGAACATGAATGGCGTGCCTTCTGTGTGCTTCCTGTGTTCTGAATCACGTTTGCTGGTCCACTGGTAGAACCAATTAAATGTGTTTACCAGTTATCCTGATCAGGGCATCCCTGATCAGGATCACACAGTTTATAGCAAATGCAAGCATATCAGGGTGGCAGGGCTTCCTAGATCTGCATTCACATACTCCATGGTCTCTTAATCCTTAGCCAAAATTTGAAATGCTTACAGCAAATATCTTATAGGAAGATAGCAAGCTTGTCATACAAGCCAAGAGGTCAGCTTACAATTCTTAGATCAATTTCATTGAAATTGAAAGTGTAAGTAAGATAAGACGTAGAAAAAGTTTTTAAAAAGCAAAATAAAGGGAGAGAAAGGGGATGGCATAAAAAGAAGAGGATGTAACTACAATCAAGTTTGGTTATGGAATTCTCTCCTCTCCCCACCACAAATTTCTCTTCTTTTGACTTTCTGACAGTCATACAAGGTCAAACAATTTGTTATAATTTATCTGGTACTGGTAGTTTTTATTTGCAGCAGCTCTTCACTGTGAATTCAGTACATGCAGTTTTGAATTAATATTGGAAGTATAGTGAAATGAATTAACTGCAGATTTCCAAGTAGGTGTTACATAAAGCTGTAATCTTATCTAGAATCTTAGCTTACTGCAGAAATTGTGAATCAAGGGAGAAAAATATGTGGACTGGCAAATTTAACAAGGGAGTTTGAGCAGAATTAAATCTTACAGAAAGTTCCTGCAATGGTGTGACACTGGGATAGAAGCGTCTCTGCACCATGCCTATGTTTCATCTGGGAGCATACTTGATCATACCACTGAGACAAGTGCAGAAGAGCCCTTAAGCTGCATCACTTGTTCCACAACTTCACTAGGGCCCTGTCCCCAAAAGACTTATTAGCCCCTCTCGGCTTCCTCTGCCGTCACTCTGTTATAGCTGACTTTAAAAGTCCCCTCCACTTCTGGAATAAGCGTCCCCATGGTAGCCGTGATCTAAATGGACTTTCCGTCCCCATGGTAGCCATCTTCTCTTTCCGGGCATCTTTTTCCCCCCGCCCCCTCTCTTGTTAAAAGGAAAAATAGCCAGATCTCCGTCTCCTGAAACGGCTTCCCGCCCCTAGCAAAGGCCGATGATCGCTCATTCATTCACTTTCAGCACTTACTTTCACTCAGTTCTCTGTTAGAAAAGGCTTTCTGCCCCGGCAAAGTCAGCAGCTGCAGGCATCGGCAGCGCAATCCTTCGCTCATTCTCTTTTAAGGCTTTCACAGATCACTTGATAACAATGTTGCAATTCTGAGCAATTCTGGCTCTTTTTATAAAGGAAAGGAAGCGAACCTGCTACATTTCTCAGATGTGTGAATGCTTTTTGGCTGTGTGTGCAGGCAAGCAATCCCCGCCCCTTTTGCCACGGAGCGTCCTCAAGGCAGATATAGCGAGCAAAACCCGCGAATCGCCGAAAGAGCGCTGGAACTCTTCTTTAAAGTGCACGTATTTTATCGCGGGTGTCTCACTTTCCTAAGCTCCCTAAGCGCCTTGTAAAGCCTGGAATGGGGCCGCTCAGAGGCAAAAGAAGAGTTCCAGCAGACTTTCAATTGCATGGGGACAGGGCCTAGGAGTACAATCCCAGCTGTGTGACCTTGGGCTAGTTACAGCTCTCTTCTGAGCTCTCATAGCCCCACCTACCTCACAGGGTGCTCTGTTGTGGGGAGAAGAATAGAAAGCTTTGTCAGCCACTTTGAGTCCCCTTGAATGGGGGAGGGGTAAAAAACAAGAAAAGTGCGGTTAAAAAAGCCAACTCTTCTTTTTCCCAACAAATCAAAAACAGTGCTGTTGTAGTCTTCTCAGTGAAGTCCAAATGTTTATGTCTAGATAGATAGATGAAATTTAATTTTAATATTTTTCTCCAGATACAGTTTGAGCAGGTGGGACAAATGGGATTATGGGATTGCTAAACTTCTTGGCTAAAGTGTGCAGTTTCTTCTTTCACGTTGTTATCCTGGTAATCAAATGGTCCATTAGGGAGCAAGATGTGTCTGGCATTGAAAAAGCATCACTTGCTACAATCTGTTTGTATAAGTATTACATCTTCATATTTATAGACCATAATATCTACTTAGCCTATAAGTTTGAATGTGGATGAACTGATCTTACTAAAATAGTCTTTTCCCCCATCTCCAGGAGCCCATAGTTTCAAAAAGGGTGTCCTATATTTCTAAGGGCTCACATAACTAGAAGCACAAAGAAATATTTAAGTATCTAGTTAAGCATGCATATGTATGTATCCTATAAATAGCTCATGCATTTTGCCTAAGTTTCCATGCATAACCTGAAGAATCAAACTGCTTTTTCCCTTTCTATTTTAAGAAAAGGTTGAAATGCAACAGGATTTCTTGGCTGTGTGAACACAAGGCAGCCTATTAAATTATTTCAGCTGTAAACATCTAATTTAAATAACCCATCTGGCACAAAGCAGTGTATTTGTATGACAAGTGCACTATTCATATATTTTTATTTAAGGCACTTATTCATTTCTGGCTTCTTGGCAACCTTTTTCTGGAGATTTAGGACTTAAGACAGCATTATTTTTATGTATATTTCACAGCAAGCAAGGGATTGCATGTAGGACGTTATTAGGAAATGAATATTTTACAGTCATTACACTTGTCAAAGTTAAACCTATAGAATTTTTCAATTTGGAAAAAAAAGTTTTATTCAGTATTTAGCATGCTACTTTCTCGAGAAAAACTATTGAGGTATTAAAATAATATTTCATAAAACTGTCTGGAAGCTGACTTTTCAGAACTCCTTGAGAAAAAATCCATAAAAGCACTACATACTACTAAAAGAATACAGTATTTTCAAAAATTTAAATCATGGAGCAGCTGGAAAGATATAGATGTATGGCTCATATCTTAGGCTTCTTCCACATGCAGCCTCTTGTCTTAGGAAATGTGAGAACTGCCACAGAGGTAACTGAAGGGTTTTTGTACTTAACAGCCATGGGATACCATTCCACAGCAATTAAGATCAGGGACGGAGGCTCGTATTCACATTACGGACATTGGCTCTGTCCTAAACTTCACCCAGACCTACCTGGGTCTGGCTGAAGCATAAATGCTCCTGACTGTGAGCGTTCACCTTGCTACAGCAATGGTGACACATTGCAGACCATTGCTATGGTGCCACAGTGCATGACTGCGCAGTTGCAGCGGCACCATCCTACCCCCACATAGCCTTTGCACTGACGTAATTTGAAGGCTGTGTGTGGGATTGTACTCCTAGTGAAGTTGTGGAACAGGTTTTAATGCTCCACAGCTTATGAAGATTGGAGACGGCCATGCATGCTAGGAGCTGCTCCAGGAAAGAAGAAGCTTCATGGTGCGAAGATGTCCTGAAGGGCTAAATGTGGAAAGACTTTGAGTCTTGTCTGCATGACTGAGGCCCTGCAAAGGTAAGGAGAATGCTGTTGTGAGTAGAATGTCATTTTGGAGCAGAAAATATTCTTCCTGAACTCCTTTCAACAAACTGGAAATGGTACCCCAGAAGTCTGACATTTTATACTTCTGTGTGGAATAATTGGTCCTAAAGACACTCTCCCCCCTTGTCCATCCAAACAGGGAGAGGGGAACAGGTGGGATCTACTGACTGAAGTAGCCTTGTACTTGTATCTGATTTAAGATAAGGGCACTTTGGTCAGGGGTTAGGGTAGAGGCACCTTAGAAACCCATTTGGATAATGACTTATGTTGTATCTGCATTCAACTTCCAGTGAACTGTTCGACCAGAAAACATGCATCCTAGTAGAATGCACTGTCCACATGATAAGAAAATGGCCCATTCCTGACGTGAAGTAGATCCTTTGCATTACCTGATAGTACGTGACCTCGTACAGTGAACTGCTGGGCCACTTAATGGGTTTGAGGAGCCTTGTGCCATTTTGCCAGGCTCTTGGAAGTACATATCACACCTGGCTAAACAAAAGGCTTTATTTTATATGCTCCTGAGAAGACAGCAAAAGGTAATATAAAAATCCAACAAACAAACACAAAGAGAGATAGAGAGATATAGATAAGGATAGATGGATCATAGATAGATGATAGATAGATGGAACAATTGTTGTGCATTCGCTTTTCATTTTCTATATGCAGATTAGAGAGTATGGCATACCTTGCATGGAACAATGTAGCATTTTCTCATTTCAAAAGACATTATGAAACTGTTCCACAATGAGCAAACAAGAGCTAAAGGCCTGCTTGGTTACACAGCCTAATTACAAATACTCTGTGGGCTCCTCAGTAAATAAGTGTATCGTAACAAAAGGATGCTTGCCTGATAGTAATACGTTTTGCACTTTGAATGTCATTTCGCCTGAAACTTAAGATATGATGAAATATTTGTCTTACTGATGTAGTAGTCAAGGAGAGAAGATAATGAAACTACAGCAATGCATTTTTGTTCTGCAATGATATTCAGACCGTATGGGTTTTCATTTGTCTTCCAGTGTAAAAGAACTATATGGCACTAAAGAAACAACAGCTGTTGCATATGCCACTATTTTAGTTTATTGAAGGATTTAGTGACACTGTAAAATGTAGCAGTCAGGCCATTTGAATGATTCATTTTTCTTGAAGTTGAGCTGCCCATACCCTTCTTGCATATCTTTTCATCTGAAGCTAGTATTGGGAGGATGATCTTTCACCCAGGCCCAATCACCCTCATTCCAATCTGGGTTCATGAAGCTTCTTTGTTCCTTGTTTATTTTTGTTACATATTGTGGTCTTTATTTGTGGTAGTGCATTGAATCCCATTGAGTGAAATATTTCTTGCAGAATACCTTTATCAAAGGTTCTGACATGAGTTCTGCACCAAGTTAAATAAATGAGGAGTGTGTTGTTGCTGTTTTACAGGGACAGTGACTTCTGCTTTCATTTAAAAAGGTGTTGTGATCTTCAAGCCCTGTGTTCAGATGGCATAGACTGACCTTGGTGCTGAAACGCTATGGCTGGGCATGTGTTGTGGGTTAAGACTCACAGGGTGGGAGAAGCAAGATGTTTTGAAAGCCCAGTTTTCTCATCTGCAAACTGCATTCTGGTCTGCTGTGTTCTGAGCTGAAACATGATTCAGACAGCTAAAATAACCTGCACTCCATACAGGACTTGCTGTTTCTTGTGCACAAAGGATCCAGCTGTTCTTGTTATAAAATGCATCAATACCTTCTATGTTCCATTCAGCCAGAAGGCAACACTCTTGTTTGATTTCACAAGCTTTCATAAGACTTCTGTAAGCAGAGATATTGGACAAACCCCTTTCATTTTATTAGAATTATTCTTGGGAAAAAAGGACCTATTATCCAATGACATGTTTGCATTTTGCTCTCTAGAATGGTATTATTCTTTGCGTGTTGGTGGAGTCCCAACCAGACCACCAGCAGCTGAAGTGCAGATGGCCTAGCCTGGATAGGTCACCACAGCAAAAGCTGCAGCAACACCCAGCTTGCACCTGGATGTTGGCATGGTGATCAGGCCATAGCGTGTCATTGGGCAACCACAGCCACAACCATGGTGCCTTGCCTTCTTGTAGTGTTCACACCAAGAAGACAGTGTATATGCTGTAACTGAGAGCTCCTCACAGTGAATCTATGCACAGATTTTCACTTGTCCACAGGTAATGACTATTGGGACACTCTGTGACTTGTGGCCGCACTGCATCAGAAGTGGCTGGAGGCAATCTTCTGGGATAAGCACTAACAATTAGTTACACTAATGTACTGTATTATGGTAGTGGTGCAAACTCTTCAGCATTTTTTCTTTCAACCTGTAGGAAAGTTACATTAATATTATTCTTAGGAACTACCTGAAAGTTATCATCTGAAAACATCTGGACTAGAGTTGGGAAATCCAGCTTCTGTGAATGAAGCAGAGGTGGAAAGTATGAAATGCTTCTGAGACTAAAGCTGCATTCACACCTAGGTTGTAATCCACCTTCAATCCACTTTTAGACTGGTAGAACACATCAGCAAAGTGACAAGCTGCTTTCTTATTTATTTGAAATTTTTATCCCACCCTATATCCAAAGGTCTCAGGGTGGGTTATAACATAAAAACCACTGAACATATAACATTAAACCATAACAAGCCTGAATGCCTGAATGTGGGGAATAAAGCCATTTCCTTGTTTTAACCAGAGTTCCAGGGCAAAGAGGTGCATCTTCACCACTTTCCTGAATGCATAAAGTAAAGGTGCAAGCATCTCAGGAGGGAGCCATCATTGAAAAGAGCCTATCCCAGGTTCGCAACCCTTTTGCTACTGAGTGTGGTAGTACAACCAGGAGGGGCTTCCCTGCAGATCCTAAAACGCAGGCAGGTCAATATGGAAGAAGGTGTTTTTAGAGTATCTGGGCCATAAGTCATTTAGACCCTTATAGGTTCCTCCAAGCATGCCTGCAGTTGAACAGCCACAGCTCTCTCTAGTACCTTGCCCAGAAAAGCTATGTTGGCCACTAGGCAGTAGTTTAAATATTCTGGATCCAGGGAGGCCCTCTTGAGGAGGGCTTATGTGGTCAGTATGTTCCCCAGGAGGCCATGCCTCTCATGGACTACTCTGGTGAGGGAGGCAACTAGTATGATCCAAGGGTACATGTGGTAGCTGACATGAAAAGTTCTGTTTCCATGACACATCTAGTACTTTCTTTTTCATTTCTAAATTTCTAAATTGCTTCAGCTCAAATTCATTCTGGAATATTCGCAGGAATATTAAGAACTAGCCTTGACTGCTAGATGTCTGAATTGCCAGCCTATGCCTGGCACACTGAGAAGAATGAACTAGCCCTTACTCTCAAGGTGTCTCAAGACATGATTTACAGCTGTGCAGGGACTTCAGACCACAGCAGCAGCACAGCATTCCACACCCGGAGTAAAAAGCTGCTGATTAATCAGCAGCTTTTTGACTTTGCAGTTTCCAGGGAATGCTGCACCATTACTGCAGGCAACAGAGCGTCCTGTCTGTCAGACAGGAAGTGGCTGTGCAATCCCTGAACAACTTTATATCATCCCATCCATCAGACAGGAAGTGAGAGTACAACTTTCATCCTACCTGAAGACTCTCAGTTCCTACTTAGAGCTTTCTCATGTCCTTCAGTTCTTCCTGCTTATTAACCATGTAATTGTTCTTGACGAGCCTTGATTCCTCCCCCCCCAAAAAAACAAATATATCTTCCATAGTAAGCAGAGTTCTCTTTCAAAATCGCTGCACCTACTCCTTCAAAATTCTATTTGCCTCAATTTACTTTATTCCTGGGGATTTCTATCCCCTCCCCTGTGCTTCTCCTGACAGTTTCTGATTGATCATGAGAGGAAAACATTTGCATGCTTGACTGACAGGTTGTAATGCTTGTTTTCAGTGCAGAGGCTTTTCCTCTTTATTTTGAAACATCACAGTTCATACGCACAGCTCCTATAATTGTGCTTGCCTTAGGGGACTCCTACACCCAATATATTATCCACCTTTAAGCAGGCTTTCTGGCAAAGAGATCACATATTTAAATTGAAACTGTGGGTGGCTTCCATGGTATTTTCCTGAAATGCATTTTTTATGTAAAGTGGGGGAAAACCTGTCAAAATTCACATTTCTCTCCTGACACAGGTTATGAAGGGTATGTGGGGTTTTTTTATTTCCAAACAGAGTTGGCTAGAGTGTGGGATTCTTACTGATAATCTCCCAGTTCAATTCTGTACTCCTCCATGAAGCCAGCTGGCTGACCATGGGCTAGTCACACACACCTTGCCTCAGATGGCAACAAATAACTAGGAGTGTTTGTTTTTATTTCCTGGCTTCCATTTTCAGCAATTCCTGGATAGAGACATGGCCTGGTACTCCTCATATGAGATTATTATGGTGTGCTTTAGATAGACCCACCTGTCTTGAAAACAGTCTGGAAGGTGAAAATAGTGCAGAATGCAGCACTGATAGATTATTATGGGTGGATACACTTCATTGCAGTCCTGAAGGACCTGCACTGGTTACCTAATGGCTTCTGAGCCCAATTCAGTTTGTTGACTCTACTATACAAGCATTTAATGGATCAAATCCCAAACATCTATTGGAGTGCCTCCTCCTTTTTTCTTTTTTTTAACTATGTTGATTGTAATACTTCATCAAATACACTATCATTCAATGCAGCACTAAACAATAATCTAATTTTAAAATATACAGTGAAAGCTTTAAATACAAATTGAAACAAATAAAAAGATCAAGTAATTCACATATCAACAAGGCTAGCCTAAGTGTTATTAACAACAGAATGGTCTCTTTTGTTTGATCAATCACCTTTTGCTGTTTGAAGGAAGTTGGCCCAGGAAAGAGCCTTCTCAGTCATGGGCCTCATATATGGAATACCCTGCTCAGGTACGCCAGAGGCCAACACTGTAGACTTTTCAAGACTTGGCACAGTCATATTCTACATATTCTACAGCTCCTCAGTTCCTCATGCCATGCTGCGTTTTTAGAGAAATTTACTTTGTTGTTGTTATTTTTTTAAAAAGAAACTCATGTTCATATTTTTAAAGTTTTGTAAATAATCTGGAGGCTTAGCCTGAAGAACGAGATATAAATTAATTAAAGAATAGTTTGTACACAATTCAAATCTATCTATTTATATATTAATTTTCCATGTATTATATAAGTCCCGTTTTAGTTGCCAAATCTGAAAATTCCCCCTGGTCACTGTACTATGTGATAAACCTGCTTTAATCATTAGCCCATATTCACAGGTTTTATAGACTCTGTTTTTCTCTACAGCATTCTTTACACTCTCTGTGCTGGAAAAAAGAACAACAATAAACTGAAGATCAATACATGGAAGATAAAGGCTGCTAGTGTGAGGGTAAGTGAGAAAAATGACGTAAATGTGAGGGGCAGAGAGAAAGATGAACGATTGCCACCCCTTTTCCTTCATCTTTTCTTTCCTCTGAGTTATTGCATTTGCAGAGATGTGGGTCACTGAATTTGTCTCGCGATGAGCGTATACTATGAGTTTGGTGAAAAATGAAAAGGAAAAGCCAGTTTGCCTAATTCTTTGCTTATAACTGATACTCTGTTCTGCCTGTTTCTCATACACCAGTAGTGGAAATCATTATATATAAATCTTCAGTGCTTTTTCTCCTCACAAAAAGGCTACTGGTGTATGAAACAATAAACATGAGATGAGATGAACAAATGATATGCTATGAATGGTCTTGACTCCTACAAAATCCATTGCGCAGCTTTTCTCATTTGATCTGAGTTTGCTCCTCTCTTTGGTGATGGATACAACTTATCTTTTTTCCAAATAGAGGCCATCCTGGGTCCAGGCAGATTACACTTGGAAATCTGCATCCATTTTTTAATAAGGATTTTCATTTTGTTAATTGCCCCAGCACTGAGTCTGAATGGACTCAGGTGAAGGGAAATAACCTGGACGCTCACTGGAACCAGGAGGCCCCCATCCCAGGAGGCTCCTGCAGCTGCCTAGAAAATGGTATGCCTTAGTAAGCCTCTGCTCCGGTTCCCACCCTCCACTGCCCTTCCTCACCATTGAGACTCTCTCTGTCCCACCACTGCTCTGATCCCCCACCTGTCTCCCCCTTGCTGAGACTCCCCTCTGCCCCTCCACAGCTCCAGTTGCCTTGCCCTGACCTGCCCCTCTCCACCTTGCTGAGACTCCCTCTGCTCCACTGTCACTGCACCCAAAATCCCAACCAGTTCCTCACCCACTTGCAACATCATCACCTCCTTGGTATGCAAACCCACCCACCCCAGCCCTCCTGCAGCTATGTTGCCCACCACATGCATAAACTCACCTGCTTCATCTGTCACTGCACCCTCCCTTACCCTCCTGGAATGCTTCCCCATCAAACCGAGCATTTCCCCTACCCCCTTATCAGCTGAAGATTACCCTTTCAAGAAGGCTTGGTGGAAGAAGACAACGACAGCAGGTAGGTATAGGCAGGCCATTCCAGGCTGACAGTGGTCTGGGTATGGCTGCCTTCCTGTCCGTCCTGAAGACAGACTAAAACAATATGTAAAAAAAATGTAAATCAATAAATATGGTGTAACCTTTGGGTGTATTTCTTAGAAGCACTGAAAACATCATAATTTCCTTTGTTTTCCTTTCCCTGTATCCCAAGGACATTTATATTCTACTCCCAGGGAAATGTCTGGGGAAGTGGACTACTTCCTGTGTTTGAAGATACAGGACTGGCTAATGTTCACCATGAAAAGTGGACCAGATAGGCCCATATGAGCAGCAGTGGCAGTGGCATCACCAAGACACTATCAAGATTTTTCCTACCTCTGTGCCATTATAGTACTTTGATAAGTGCTTATGGCAGGATGGCAGCTGGCTGAATGAAGGTCTGTGTATCATGAATGTAGGGATGTACATGAATGTTTTTTGGGCATTCATTTGATACAAATCAATTGTTTGAAAATCCATATTCATAGAAATAGACTGCATGTGGTAAAATTCTATTTGATATGAATCTATTCGTACGCATATGAACAGATATGTATCTGATATGAATAGATACGTATCTGATACATTTCTCCAGCTTGACGAATGTCTGAACTATTCATATAGTCTGGAAACATTCATATTCATTCAAATGTTAGCATACGAACATCATAACATTCGATTTGAGTTTGAATGTCCAAATTCAGCTGAATTCAGCTGAATTTTGAATGTTGCAAATGTTCATGCACATCCCTACTTGAATGTGCAGAGTTGTGTAAACCCTTTTTTAAAAATCTTTTTATTAGTTTTTTACAATTGCTTTAAATCCCCCCTCCTCCCAAGGGTAATACATAATTCCAAGTTTTTATACCATTCATTGAAAAGGCTACACAATTCATAATACTACATTGAGAAAATTAAACACAGCTTCAATTTCTCACTTTCACTCCTAAGCTTGTTATCTAAATATATTTTAACTATCATCCATTTTTGTTTACATATTCTAACCCTATCCAAATTACTTATGATTCATACGACTATTTGATATTTCTACTGCTATTACATTAATTATATAATTATACCATTTACTAATAGACCATTTTGTTCTGTCCTTCCATCCACTCACTAGGACTATTAGAGCACATGTTAACAATTCTTCTACTATTTCCTTCAATTGGATAGTTGGAAGATTGTTTAACTCCATATGTAATACTCCCATTCTCCCTGTTATTATACATTGTATGTTCAGCATATCATTGATTTCTTTCTCTGTCTTCTTCCAAAATTCAGATACTATAGGACATTCCCAGATCATGTGACAAAAAATACCTCTTTGGTTACATCCATGCTAGCAATTACTACCCATGTTTGTAAAGAAATGTGATAATTGTGCTGGGGTTCTTTACCATTTATGTAATATTTTCCTTCTTACTTCTTTAAGATTATTATACTTCACCATTTTTATACGTTTTATTTCATTCTTAATTTCCTCTCTTTCAGTCCTTATATCTGTACTACATATATTATATAACTCCTCCACCACTTCATTATATATATATTATATATATAACACAGTCCTTATATCTGTACTCCATATATTATATAACTCCTCCACCAAACCTAATTGACTATATAATCCTCCTGCTATTTTACTTTCTCCTTTCGTTTTTTCAAATACTGTATCTTCCTCTTTAATTTTTTCTCTTATCTCTAATCTATTTATATATGTTCTAATTGCTATCACTTCTAACCAATATCTCTGTCCCATTATCCTTCGAATAGCATCCCCTTCCATTGGATTCCCTTGATTAACATATAAATCTTCTATTGTCTTGAACCCTCTTTCTCTCATTATACCCAATATTATCCTCAAATTTCCATCCCCATTTTTGTTTATTTTCCATATAGTTGCCAGTTTATTTATATTATTCATTATTGTTTTTTCCTTTTTTTCCACACCATCATTGTGCCCTTTAATGGTTCTTTCATAGCTCGTTCCTCCCTCTTATTCCAATCCTTAAAAATAATAATCTCTGTAGTTGAAATGCATCATGATAATTTTTTATGAGGACTATCCTGCAAAAATCCTCAGAAAAAAGCCCAGTCTGCTTTTTTTTTCTGCTTTGGGAACACTACTGGACTATCCCAGGTGGAGAAAAGCCTTTTGGACTGCCCCCTATATGCTTCTGGCCAATGCCTGATACGGATGGGTGGGATTTCACATCTGGGAATGTTCTCCCCTCCACTTGCTATCCTAGCTAGCCAGAGATTAAAAAAAAAAAGACTCGGATTTCCCCTGACTGCCACTGCAACATTTGCAGCTAGCAATCAAAGGGAAATCACTTCTATTAAAAAGCAACCACCGTGTAGCTAGGCATAGATCACAGTATCCCCTCCTGTTTTTCCTTGGCAGAAAAAGTTCCATACGTCATGTTATTGCCCCCCTCCCTCCTGGCAGAAAGGGGGGCAGTATGGAGAGAGAGAGGAAGGGGAGGCTGAGCAGCTGTGAAACTGCTTAAAAGCAGAGAAGGAATCCCTCTTTTCTCTGATTTGGTCACTCATCTCTTCTTTTGCTCTCTTGCTTGTGTGCTAAAGCTGCCGTCTGCCTGGTAACATGAATGCAGGGAATGTTGGATCTGAAAGGGAGAGTGAGGGGGTGGAGATTAAAAGGTTCTGCTTCTCTGTGACAGGGATTTGGGTGGTGACTGGGAATGACAGTATGTGGGTTCAGCCTATGTTATCATCAAGCAAATGGGGATAGCCAGATTGCGAACTCAGTCCTGAATCCAGATTTAAAAAGTCCAACCTAGATTTAAAAAGTCAAGTGGGAATGCATCCTGATTTCCATTTCAATTCAATTCCAATTTGAATTAAATTATCAGATTGTTTATGTGTTTGCTGGTGGTCCAGATTTTACACTATTATTATATTTTTTTCTCTGAAATAAGTTTTGTTTTTGTTAAAACAAGTAAGCAAGTACACTCTTGGAAAGAATCTGCGTTCTTTTGAAAGCTACTGTACTGGCACATTTTCTAAAAGAACACCAATTTTGTTTGCTGTTGTCCCTTTTCCTCTGATTCCAAGGTGATCTATCAACCACAGACATTTTTATAGTTAAGTCAGAATCTCTAAATCAAACCAGGTAAAGCAAATGTTCATTCCTTAGCATAAAATTTCACTGCTAGAATTTCAAATATTTCTTTCCTTCACTCTAAATAATTCTCTATTTTAGTGACTTGTCAGTGTGTCTGACTGCTTAGTTTTATTAGTATTTTATAGCATGGTTCACTGAATGCTATTTAATTATATTTTATGACTGCTGTCATATGTTTCTCCCCCTTGTCTGGCGTATCTTCTAAAGGAGCTCCTTGTGTGAGTGTGTAGAGTTTGCTCCAGGGCTATTTCAATGAAATTGTCTGATTCACAGTATGCATGTTGAGCAACTTGTCTTAAAATTAGAAATCTGAATCCTTTGGTTTGAGTATATGTTGGCATTTTGTCATAACCATAATACTTGGTGGATAATTTGTCGACTAAAAAGAGTGGGGTGCACTCTAGTTTCCAATAGTATTATTTATAAATTATGTTTTTTTGTTTCTTGGTTGATTTGTGTTTTCCTGCTATCAAATAGGAGTATTGGTATTTTGTTCCACTGGTACTTTGGCCAGTGACCCTTCTACATGGAGCCATTATTTGCCTACCAGATGTAAGGAGAGTTTAAAAAGGTTGCAGCTTTTATGCACACAGGTTCCAGTAAATTATTTGCTTCTCTCTAAATATATGAAGAAACAAAAGAAAAGAAAAAGTGAAGTGAAGTGCGCTTCTATTTTTTAAAATATATAATTTCACTGCTTTGGTTTTATTCTGAGAAAATTGTCTTCATTTTATCTGCTTTCCATTCCTTGGAGGAGGAGGAAGAGACCTTGCTCACAACTCCTTCAGCTGAATCACCAGTCACAGTAAGACAGCTGAAGAAGCCACCCCCAGTCAGGCCCTGCCCACAGCCAATGCCTTCAGCTGTGGACACATCTAAAGTTTTATCCAGCTTCTGTCCAATTTCAGAGGGAGAGAACACATAAGCAAAGTGACCAGTAATTTTCTTTCCATATTATCTATCCCAAATGTGAATTTTCTGAGTTATTTAACACTGAAAGAAAATAGCTTGTCACTTTGGTGATGTGTTCTCTTGTTGCAATCTCTACCCAGAATCCCGGAGCCCTGGGAAGCAGAAGGGAGCGCCAGAGGGACAGCCACAATTGGAGCAACAGCTGGAGGGCTGCTGCGATAAGGGCTCTAGGATGCAGAGGGGAGCATCAGAGAGACTGCCACTGTCAGAGCAACAGCTGTTGGATGCTGCGATAGGAGCTCTGGGAAGTAGAGTGGAGTGGCCGTGATCAGAGCAACAGCTGGAGGGCTGTTGTGATAAGCCAGGTGTTATGATAGTTATTGCTGGATACCTGACCGGTTCAGGATCCAGGGATCAGCCAAGTGTAGTGGCTGATCCTGCTCAGATCAGAAAAAGGGGGAAAGGAAAAAATGAAGAAACTGGAGATAGCTTACATGTGGAAAAAGAGATCCACTTTAATACAGGACAAGAATGGGTGTGGAGGAAATGACATCAATGCAACATCAGGGGAGGTGATTAGAGGAAAAGCTGCTGTCTTCTGGCCAGAAGTCCTTCTGATGTCACATCCTCAAATCAGAGGTGGGTGGAAATCCTCAAACAGGAAGAGATGGGAAGTTGTCCTTTTAAAACCATGTGCTCTGTGGACTTCAAAATTGCCCAAGAGCATTTGCAGGGATTGGAAAGAATTCAGCACCCTGGTGGCGCTGGGCATGTACTACAAGTCTATGGAACAGGAAAATTGTTGCTCCTTTTACTCTTATGTTTGTGAAATGGAGGGCTGAAAAAAAGAAGCCAGGGTGAAAGCTGGGTAGCTTTTGTGGTTACTACATTCTCTCACTCTGAAAGTGATTAAACCTTAGCTGTGTCCACAGCCTTTCAAATACTATTTACTTACACCTCAGCAGGTGGTCTGTCTGTCTGTCATCTCTCCCCACCCCCTCTCTCTAATCATCTAATCGGCCATACTCCGACTTTCCTCTAGGTAAAGGTACTTTAAATTTCTGTTGTGAATTGGAGATCATGTGTGAACTGGAGATCAAATGCATTTGCCTACATGAGAGAAGGCAGGTAAACTTGAAAAAGCTGCAGAGATTTATGGTCTCTGCATACTGGAGTAAATGGATGGGCTACTGGTCTTATCCAATAGGGCATTTCTTATGTTCTTACAACAGAATAAATGAATGAATAATGAATGAATTTATTAATTAGTCAAATGACCGTATCAGTTTACAATATACTGCAATAAGCATAAAACAAAAATGTTCAATATAAATTAAAACAAGCACAGATACATATAGAAAGAATAACTCATATCCTTGGCTGCATCCAGGCATTGCTTACTTACTTATATGGGGCAGGATATAAATATTTTAAATAAATAAATAAATATTTGGATATTCGGGAATAAAACATGCTTTATTCTGGGATATCCAAATATACTGGAATAAGTATATAACATCTTGAGGAAGCCTTAACATACCCTCATCCTCCGTGCAAGCCCCTCTGATTTGTTCCAAATAAGTTTTCCTTTGCTGTTAAACCTTAACTCAAAATAAGGCAACCTTCTTGATAATGTGTACATTAGTTCCCTGAAGCAAGTAAGCTAATCTGTTGTGAACCTCCCAGAACACCATATGTTTCAGTAAAGGCTCCAAGCAGTGCTGTCTTTCTTTGTTGTAGATCTAGCAATCAAACAATATGTGACTTTAATCCTGGAAAACTGCTGGCCCACATATACAAAGTCATTCTGAGTAAGTATCTTGATAATATATTCTGCTTTTTACCATATAATTAAGTTGTCCAAAGTGGGCCATGTGTATGCTCTCATAATATAATAAATACTACTCCATCTGAAAAGTAGTTTTTTGGTGGGCCAACCATTTCAATGATCTAGATGTACTCAACAGATATTAATACTAATTTTCTGTTAAACTTTTGTTTACAGTGTACAGTGGTTGCTGACAAAATAACCTCTTTTAATTGTTTTCTCACTTTTTTGTGATTTGTTTTATCTGGTCTAAGATAGAATATGCTGAACTGGTTCAGTTTTCAACGGTTTTAGACAGAATATGTTTGAAAGGTTCAAGTCTGAATTGAACATCCTACTTATTTGTAAACATTGTTCAAATTGGAATCAAACAAAGGAGTGAACAAAATAATATATCAGAGACAACCTGTTCAATTTAAGTTCAAATATGTTCATAGGTGTTCAAACCAAATTGAACACCATGCCTATTCAAAGAAAACTGAATTTGAACTGAACAAAGGAGTGTTCAGTTTGAATCAAACCAAATCAGAAAAAAATCTTGCTCATCTCTAGTCTCAGATCTCCTTGTCATTTGTAAATGGCTAGGAAAAAATGTTTAAATGAGTTCATTCTCTTTTTTCCCAACATAGAAAGAGAGAGTACTTTAAATTTGTTCACATTCACAGTTTGTTAGCATTTTAAAATCCTAAAAACATATTCATGGCACTGGTGTGCTGTGTAGAATCATGGCGTTTTGTGCTTTTCAGAGATGAATAGCTGAGAAAATGTTGAATGTATTTTGCAAAGAGTGAATTTCTCCCTCTTCTTTAAAGAAAGAAATCTGGATGTCAGTTTGATAACATAGGTATTAAGACATATCTAGTGGTGTTCTATATACTGGCTTACTACTTCAGAAATTTCTGGTTCCAATGTCAGTTTTCACAGTGAGGAGACATGGTTTTATTGGTTTGATTGAGTCATTGTTCCTTAATCCCAACCAAGCTGAACACACAAAAAGCTCAGGAAATAGGTTCAACTAAATTGCAGTTTCAGAGAACCATGAAACACAGAGGAGTAATAGGGATCTTCTCACGCATCACCCCAATAACACAGTTCAACTGATTCCATGAAGCAGCCTTAAAACATTTGCTTTTCCGTTAGATAATACAGTATCTGTATATGTTCCTCTCTGCGTGTTTATATATACGGTACTTTTGGTGGTGCTAGTAGCAGCTGTCAGTACAAAATCTGGAACCCATCAGATCAGTAATTCTGGAACCTGTCAAATCTCAAATAATAATTTGTTAGCTTTCCTTAATTCAGACTCTGGCTTTTCAGCATTTCTTTCTTGCTACCAAGCTATGTCACACCCCCAGTAGTATATTTCTTTTACTGTTACTTGCCCTGCAAACATAAGGTGAAGGAATTTATACAGTACAAAGGCAGGGGTCCTTTTTGCACTTGCTTGTTAATTCAGATCAAGTAGCCATGTTGTCTACAAGGGATGAGTGTTAATCTAGATCATATCCATGCTAAGAGCACTCTAATCCAGATTAGTGGTAGACCCATAAATCTGGTTCACATCCCTGCTAGCCCTGTCTGATCCAGATCAAGGAAGGGGCGCCCATGCATAGAATGGAACAAGGACAAACATAGGTATGGATTTTAATGACAATGCACAGTTAAGTTGTCTTTGCAGCACCTCCACGACAATGTACACACTGTGGCAAGAGCAGCAACCAGTTGGTATTGAAGGTATACCTGTAGTCACATAGCTCTCAAAGGCATTTTGTGTTGGCAGCAAGAATTGGCAAGGTGCCTTTGATTCCAACCATGTTCTGCCATGCCTCTGCTGTCTGGATGCAGCGTTTAAGCAACAGCATGCTGAATGAAGTGCACCACGGTTTAGGCCATTATTTCAGTGGTAATATGCATCTAGTGATACTGACCTGGGCTGTGGCATTCATGTTGCATCTCTCCTTAGCTCATATCTGCTGCCTTCCAGACTACTCAATAGAGACGGATCTGCCTGCTGTTGGACCTAGCCTTCCAAGGGTCTATAATGATGAGGCCCCTAACTGTCCAGGCTCACTGTATATCTCATTATAGCTGAGAAAACTAATGCCATTTGTGCTGGACCTTCTGATCTGGATCGGGGGGGGGGGAGCAGATCAGTGTCATCTGCACTGATGGTGCTGATCTTCCTCAAGCTTACCCAACACTGTCAAACCCATGCAAGCTTCACAGCCCCAACCCCAGAATGGCTAAAAGTGAAGTTTCCTACCTTGAGGCTTGGGGGTTATTTTCTGTTGATGTGATATGGTGTTCTGCTACTGAATAGCAGCCCATCCACCACCACCCCAAAGGCTAGAAACCTTTGGTCCTAACCACTGGGAGTGTGTGTGAGAGAGCTTTTTTGCCACTAAATACCAGAACCCATTAGTTCTGGATCATTGAGATGTGCCATCTTCACACCTCCTTGATCTGGATTAAGGCCTTTAGTCCTGCTGTAGACCCAATTTTTCAGGTTTACAATACAGCAAGACTAGTGGGGGGGGGCAGGGCCTCCTTGATTCACATTAACATATGGATAAGGAGGCCCAGGATGCCTGCTGGTCTAGATCTGTAGGTAAATCCAGATTAGTGATTCATGCAAACTGTGGAAGTTTGCTTTTCATTGGTAGCAGCTTCCACAAAGTTTGCAAAACTGTGCCTGGTCCATATTACATCATCTCCATTTCTACCACCTGTGTTCTACAAAATGCACAGTCTTCAGGTGTTTTGACATCATTGTGTTTGCAAAGCAGACACAATCCTTTTGAAAAAGTTACAAGAATCACAGTCTCGGCAACAAAGGATTCATTGCTTGCCTGTCCAGTATTCATTAAGCTTGTCCTCAAATAAAGGCAATTGAATGGTAATAGCCACAGCAAAACCCAAATGCCCACATAGAATTACCTACAGACCACTTCAAGTTAGCAATGTATGCAGTTTCAAGGCTGCCAGATGGCTGAGTATGGCAGGAGCTATAAACCAGAAGTTTCTGTTTCACCAAAGCACTTTAACATTGTCAAATGATAATTACAGTTTATCATGTGAAAGACTGTTCA
Organism: Aspidoscelis tigris stejnegeri; assembly: GCA_023333525.1. NCBI lineage: Eukaryota > Metazoa > Chordata > Lepidosauria > Squamata > Teiidae > Aspidoscelis > Aspidoscelis tigris. The sequence continues at coordinate 77,844,702 of JALMGA010000002.1, read as the reverse complement.
GTGTCATTGTTTGAACTTGCCATATCAATAATACTGGAGTCGCACCTTTATGAAGTGCTTAAATGTCTGAATGCTATACTAGATTTTTGCTGCTACAAGAACTTGTTTCAGCAATGACATGGAGGTGTAGGTTCAGTATTCTTTTGTATGCAGGTGAACAATAAGAGTCATATGTCTGAAGTTTGAATTTGAAGGACTTTTTCACCCAGACAATAAATCCTTTATCTCCCCTCCCTTGCTATTAACCCCAAATCCTAACAGGTGCTGAAGCTAAAGAAAAATGTTGTCCTACCTCCAATAAAGAGCAGAAAATGTCACCCATTGAGTCCAGTGATCTATGTTGTACAGGGTGACAATTTCACTTATTCCCTTTACCACCATAAACCTGTAATGCAGCCTTGCTTATGACTTTAGTCTTTCCAAGCTAATGTTTTATTCATTTTTAAAAAATTATAAACAAGGGAAAACACAGAGTCCTATGTAAATATCACAACTAGAAATGGAGAACTAATCTTTTATGCTAGAATCCAAGTAGCCTAGGGTGCTTCCAGACACACTTAAAACTTTGCAGTCATTGCGCTGGCACTGAACCATGTGACTGGAAATGGGAAAATCGATCATCCTGCTGCAGCGGCGCAGCGGCAGGGAAACTGAAGTAAAAAGCTGCTGATTAACCAGCAGCTTTTTACTGCAGACCTTCCCTGGAATTCTGCTCTGTTGCTGAGGAGGACTGATCATCCTGTCCAGACCATGCACAGTCACACAGGATGCCATGAACAAAGTAGCAGCACCCTGCAGAGGGTCGGATGCCCAACTGGACACAGGTAAGTCTCTGGTCACATTAGGGCTAGGTTATCACGTACTAGCATTCCTAAGTGTGAACACTAGTACACATTAGTCTGTAATGCACCGTTCCCATCCAATGGACAGAAAAGCAGGTACAAAAACATCTAGGGGGAAAGCACCCAGAAAAATAGCACCCTGCAGAAAACCCACTCTTCCTAACATTCATGCCATGACCTTTCCTCTATTATCGTTCCTTAGGCAAAGATGGGATAATAGTGGCATGGAGATGGGATGAATGTGGCTGCATGTAGACATTGCATTCATTCAGCACACTAAGTATGCCATAGGGGAACAATACTGTGTGGACCGTAACCCTTATGATACATTCAAAATGCGATAAAGGTGTCATGTGGCTCCTGCCTGTGCTCTGCATAAAAAGAATATTAATGAAAATCTAACAGGGAGTGGAGGAAGGGCATTGACATTTTCTACAAGTTGTTATTACCTGAAAAGTAGTCTGAACAAGTGCTTACACACCTAGGCTTACTCATTTTTAATCTTCTGTACAATGAATCTCTAATTTGTGGAATAGGTTTCTATCCCATTACAAGAGTATATTAATAATCATCATCATAGTAGAGAAGCAGTCAAAGCCTGTATCCCCATTACAACCATATTTCGGTTTCAAACTGTTTTCAATCCTCGCAGACCCCACGTCAGTTCGGCTTAACACGCTTTCCACATGTTAAATCACCACAAAGCATTGTAAATGTTAATCCTCATTTCAACAGGTCTCACTCCAGTTCGTGCACTTGAAATGTTTTACATTTTTTACTGTGGGGACCCTACCATGTTAAGGGATGAGAATCCGTGTTTAGGGTTTCCCTCCCCCAATAGCTTGCTTCCAAAGATAGTGATTTCATTGAAAAAATCTACCCCTCAAAAAGCCACTATAAAAAGCCACTCCTTAAAGCAGCCGCTACACTGTAGCTATCTACCCACTTCACACCTTATAACAATGTTGCAATTTTGCACAATTCTAGCTCTTTGAAAGTTCTGACCTTTAGAAAGGGAAAAGAAAGTAAAGCAGCTGGAGGTTATGTTTTAAAGGTTGTGGCTGTGAAGGGGGCTTGAGTTGCCTCTGCTGCTGTGTGCCCTGGGAAATGGGGAGAGAAGGGGAAAGAATCGCTGGCTGCCCGCTGCCGTTTTTCCTTCAGGCAAGTGGCAGCCACCCAGCTAGGCTCTGTGAAGGGGTCCCTTATGGGTGGCGCATTTACGCCAGGAGAAAGAGGGCAGGGCAGCCCCAAAAAGCGGCTTTTAAAAAGTAGCCACTTGAGTCCCCCCTTGAATCACGTACGCCATGTACGATCCTCAGAATCCAGATCGAACGGGATTAAGCTGAAAGTAATGGGATTAGGCAAATTCGCATTTGCATCTGGTTCTATTATTTTAGTTTAGGGAAACTAGATTAACCTTATAATGGGGATGTGCCCAGAGAGAGGCATATATTAAAAAGATGTTAAGATGGGCTTCTGGATGCACTTAGGGAATTGCCTCTCTTAAAATACTAGGAAAACATTTTTATTCTGCCTTCACTGTTGCTATCAAAATATTTGCAATAATTTATGTTATTTTCCTGTCCACACCTGTTAAAAATAGTCTTAGAATGATAGAATTCAGGACACTCGGATTTGGGGGAGGGATGCGAGAGATTAAGAAGAAGAAGAGTTGGCTTTTCTACCTCACTTTTCTCACCCATTTAAGGGGACTCAAAGCAGCTGACAAAGCTTCTGTTCTTCTCGTCACAACAGAACACCCTGTGATGTAGGTGGGGCTGTAAGAGCTCAGAAGAGTGCTGTGACTAGCCCAAGGTCAACCAGCTGACTTCATGGGGGAGGGTGGAATCGAACCCAGTATTCCCAGATAAAAGTCCGGCCCCCTAACTACGAGACCAAACTGGCCCACATTACATTAAGTCAATGTAAACAGAATTTGAATTATATTTAGTTATCATGTTACATTTATTTTTATGCATAATATGCTGATTTCAATTAAGATATTTTAAAAACAAATGAACAAACAAAAAATCCTACAGATAATTCAGAGCTGCAGAGAAGTACCCTTCCTGTTTGCAGCGCCCCCCTCCCTTAAAAAAAAAACTCAGTTTTAAGAACCTGCCTATAACATTTGGAAAGATCTCCAGTTTAGGTGAAAAACGTGACACACATTAGGGCAAGGACCACACCATGGTTGCCCTTCTAGGGCCAGATAAACTGCTTTGCTGGTTGCATGTCCTTCCCTGCCAAGGGCAGTGCAAAGCAGGAAAAAAAAAGTGGAAGAGATGCAAATGGAGCATGTGAGTGGGCAGCACAGGTGTGGTTGTGCCCCTTATTGCCCAGGCATTGCAGGGATGCTACTGCACATGCACATTGGCACTGTTACCACGACTCTACAATCTCCTCTAACACAGAGGCAATCACCATGATTCACACACTGCTAGAACTTGGATTTGGGATAGATCCAGCTATTCCTGGGGAGTGAAGGTTTTAAAAGGTCCTGGCTGAGAAAATAAATCAAGCTGTTTCTAATATATGAAGAAAAAAAAAGCTCTGATTGCTTTTAAGCAAAGCCTGTTGCACATGGACAATTATTGCCCAGGATAACTTCTTGACAGATTGTAACCTGATTGAACACATAGTGTGGTTCTGTATTTTCCACTGATGAAAACTGTGAGGAGTTGATTTGATGTGTCTACTAATTTTGTTGTGCCTAAAATAGCTATCACATTAAGTAGGAAATATGGGTCCTATGGCACACAGCAGGATTTTGGCTGATAAGTATTCTCAAATGGAAAAGATTCTGAGGTAACTAAGGCACTTACATGCCTTACATACTGATCAGTGTGTCTGGAATAACCAGGCTCACTGATCTTGTTTGCTTGGAGGCCTGGGCTGGATCAGAACCATCCGCACTGGTAGCACTGAGCTGGCCCATGCTTGCCCTGCCGGCAAAGCTCCCATGAGTTTTGCAGCTGCCCTCCCCCACCTCTAAAAACTGGGAATAAAAGCTATGTGGTAGTTCTGGAACATGGAGTTGTGTCATCTGCACACTTCCTGTGTTATGGGAAAAGGCCCTTGGTCCTCCTGTGGACGCAATTAAACAAGTCCACAAGGAATCTGGCTTAAGGATCTACTTAATCTGGATTTGGCTCCATTCAGTGCAGATGGAGCAGGGTGGGGCCTCCTCAGTCTGCACTAATGTGTGGTTGGAAGGCCTAGGATCCAGCCCAAATAATGAGCATTTGATTTCTGCAACTCTATTTTTTGCACTGAGAAAATGCTTCCTGAATAGCATGCTTTAAGGTAATGATGGGGTTTTCAGTGAGTAAAAAACACAACTGGCATGCTAATTTATTTGTTCTTTTACTTGCTCTGTCTGAAGTAGCTATCACATTCCTCAGCACAATAACAAAATGAGTATGCTGTTTGCACCAGTAAACACCTTTCTAGGCAGCAAAGTAGAATGCACAATATTTTTGAGGGGTGGGGAATTTCAGTTCCTCATTCCAAAATATAGTTATGTGTTGATTTGCAGTTTATTGCTGTGGAAGGAACATGCTATATGCTTGTCATTTTCCAGCAAGCTCTTAAGTGATCACATTTGTTAGGTATTTACTAAAGCATATCATTTTGATGAAACTACCTATGTTCAGGAGCTAAGTTTGTCTTCAGCTTCATCAATTTACCATGTACTGGGTATGCCAGATGAGTGTCAGGTCCATGTGGACCCAATCACCATAAGTGCTCCTTAGAGTGTCTTAGAGGCAGAGTGGGAGAAAACGCTCAAACATCTGCCACCACTGCTTGTGCAGACTTAGCTGAGTCCACATTCCTGAATGCACAATCCATGGGCCAATTTCCTTGACTATTTCCTGTGTTTGAAGAAACAGTACTGGCCAGAAACATTGTAGCTGGGGAATGGTGTGCAAATAGCCTGGCACCACTGCTGCCCTGCTGCTCCTACCTTCCTTTTGTTCTTTCCATGGCAAACATTAAGTTTTCTCTGCACAGTGTCTGAAATGAGTCATAGCCTCACACTTCCAACAAGTGTAGAATCTAAGGCCCTTTCTGCAGTTAGTCTTAATCATATTAAGAAGTCGCAAAATCCTCTCTGGGCCTCATTGATCCACACATTAGGGCAACTAATTCCTCGTAACAGCAAGGTCTAATCCGTCCTTTCTTGGCTACAGGTCCCAGCCCCTGGTCAGTCTTCAGCAAGAGCCCCCTTGGAGTAAAACCCCCTCTTGGTTTCAGCTCCTTCTACCCTTGCCCAAAAGAACGACCCAGTCTGCTGAGAGCTCAGCTTCTTATACTCTTCTGACCCTAGCGTTCTGATTGGCTGTTGCTACTGCCTACTGAAGGAAACTCCTCCCACCTGTCCATCAAGCCACCAGGTCCCTGGGCAGCTTTTCCCTCCAATTTGCCAGCAGACAATCATTGCAAAAGGGCCTGGGCAGAGTTTCCCGCCCTTTCTGCCGCTTGCAAACCAGGGTCTGCAAGGGCAGAAAGCAATGCATTTTGCAAAGGGCCAAGGCAGTATTACTGCCCTCTGCAGCCTGCACCCTGAAACCGTCACAACAGACATGTTCATAATATTATCTGGAATAAAGAACTGGTCAAGTGGAAACACGTCAAGATGTTGCCTCTGTGATTTGACGTGCACTTTGAAGTATAATGCTACATTGTGTGTGCCGTTATCAAGTGATCTGTTCATTTTAGTGCTGCTCATTCCAAACCATTTCTTGATAGACCCAACCACATCCATCACATACAATGCAGGAGAGGAAATTGCATCCCAACAGATGTTTCTGTAGTGGAGTTTCCATCATCTGTGACAACTGACATTGAGCAGATTTCCCCAATTCCTGATGCAAGCAGATTGAGCAGTTGTGTAAGATGATGCAGGTCAAAGCAAATGACTGTAACAACCATTGTGATACTTCCCTCTGTTTCGCAAAAATAGAGAAAACAAGAACTCTTTTTGATAGAAGATCCCCAGAAAAAATAATTTTTTCAAACACCGTGAAAAGGTCATTTTCAAGTTTATTTGAGCTCACAGGTTGCATTTGGACACAGTTTGTGCATTTCATCACAGTGCTTGCAGGCTATGTTTGAATACGGGCACAATTTGCATATCAATGCAGCCATATATACAGAACAATCTGTACATGAATGGGCTACATCTGAATTCACAAACCATTTGAATGTAGCTCACCCATTCAAACACACCTTCCAAAGAATTACCCTCAAATAAAAATACAACAGACAGAAAATATTACAGTAGTCTATGGAATGCTGAAAACATATCTGAAGATGAATGTCCCTCAGATTTCCCACCTGTTCCTAATGCATTGAATAAAAAGTTCCTTGGTGAGGATGCTGTTGTTCATTTTCTCAACTATCCTGTTGCACTTAGGAGATTCTGAAATACTTGTCTTCAACATGAACAGTGCCCTGAAGAGCATTTTCCAGACTTTTCTACCACAGCAAAATTATTTATCTTGCAAGGCTGGGTAGAACCTTTTGTCAGTCAGTCCTGATTATTGACTTCATGCAGTAAAATTCATTGGTCTTTCTTGCTTAAAGCATCCATTTGGATGGAGGAAATACTGCTAAAGCTACAATAGGGAAATCAGCCTGCCATCTGGCAAAACAAGGAAAGTTTCATCATAAAAATATTTAACTCAGGCTCCCATTCATCCATGTGTTTCTTCCCCAGTCAAGATGCTCTCCTCATCCACTAGTTACCCTACCACCAATGTGCCACTGTTGTGGCTCGGGAAGACTTACCTATCCCTTCAGTAGTCTTCACAAGGATATCATTCACAGGAAATGACCCATGTTCTGTGAACCAAAGAGGCCCAGGTCTGTGTTTGGTTTGTGGCGTCCCTTTGGCACCAGCACCTGGCCTTCTCCAAGATGTGAAATCCATGCCTAGGACCACTGAAAAGTAGTCTTGCTGTGGGCCAGGTAAGGCTCCCTATTCCTACCACGTCCATACAGACAGGTTTCAGGAGAAATTCTTGAAGCCATTTCTTGGAGATAACTGACATCTCCTGAGCTACTTTGCTGCATTCCTGGCTTGCAATGCTTACTCTGGGCCAGGGGAAATATCCACAGCACTTGTCATAGATGTGCAGGCAGAAGTTGCTTTTGATTGCAAGGGAGGTACTATATTACTGAGCTAAGATCTGTATAGCCTAAAGGGGGCACTTCTAGAAGAGTTCCTGGAGCACCATGGCTGTATGTTACCATGCAGCTGGAAGGTGATGACATGCCACAGTGTGCATATCAGTGGCACCCAACTCATTCCCAGGAGTGGAACATACTCTTGATATTCTATTTGCAGATCCAGAATAAAAGATTTTATCAATCCTCTGATGTGGGCCATGTTTGCTGTTGATGCCACCATGCAGAAGTCTGATTGTAATTAGACTGTTATGTCAAAGCCGAGTATTAGTGTACCAAAAACTACACTTCTAGGCTCATTTTTGGTACTTTGCATTATTTATTCATGTGCATTTATACCACATGGTCTCGGGGGGGGGGGGAGGACAGAGTTCTAGACCAGCAGTTGGTCATCCAACTGGAAAGGTGATTAGATGACAGGCCCAGTATTTGTCACTAAGTGTTAGGGGGGAATAGGTTGATCTGGCTTTGCTGCATTTGACTGATCACTCTTTAATGAGTGTAGTAATTCAATATTATACTCTGTGTACTCCCCCTGACTTATAGTGTAATACCCCCTGCCAAATACTGAGCTAAACAAAACACAGAGCTGTCAAATTTATATTGGAATCAACTTACCTCCGGTGTGGGGGACTGAGTGATAATACAAGATAACGAGCAAGCACTGTCTTTCCACCATCCTCCAAAATCTGTTTCACTGTTTATTCTCAGTTTTCACCCATATGTGTTTATCTATCTTCCTCTATTAAGAATAACTGACCATCTCATTCAGGGCTGCTCGGCTGGTGAATACTATAATCATCTCTAGCATCTGCGATAAAGGCATTGATCAGGCCTCAATGAGGGGGTTTGTATGCATAGCTTCTCTTGCACTTCTGCAGAGTGGACCTTATGGTCAGCTTCTGTTGCAGCTATGTAAACAGTTTCAGATGTTTGTCCAGTATATGATGTCTCTGCAATTCATAAAGTCTGTCTGCCAGTGCCAAACATTCATCTCTGGAAATTTCAATTGACTTTAGTGCTGTTTCTGTTTGTTGAATATGGGTCTGACAGTTGATATCCCCTCTCTGTCCACGTTCAAAAAAAAAAAAAGAAGAAGAAGAAGAAGAAGAAGAAGAAAAAGAAATTTTTAAGGCCATGTCAAGTGCATAAAAATTATTAAGAAGTTTTTCTCAAGGCCTTTTCGCATCTTTATTAGGCATGGTGACCAGTGAACTTCTGGGATGAATTGGGCATCTGCCTGATGCATCTGAAACTTACCCAGCGCTTGTGTAAGTGCAATCACAGTGATCGTCTTGCTGTGGCAATGTGTATGTGCAGTAGTGACTGGGGGACACAGCACACAATCATGGCTGTGCTGCCCCACGCCATGCTTTATTTGCTTGGAAGAGGTGCAGACAGAGCCATGCTGACATGTACCACCTTCTGGGATAGAAGCGGCTCCATGCAGCGTGGATGCTCCATGTGGGAGGAGCCGCAGCTGTCCCGCCACAGCAAAAACAAAAAGGCCCTCAGTCTCAGGACTACTGTTACTTGAATCAAACCACTGTCCTGTCTTGCTCAGGGATGATTATATGAAGAATGGCTAATATTGTTTGAGATGATTACTCACAGAATCATAGTCAGTGTCATGGAAGCCTGACGAGTCCATTCATATAGTAAGGTAATGGCTAACATAGGGTCAACCAAGTCACTTTGAAAATGGGCACTTTGTAATGCTGTTCATTTGACAGAGGGTCACCCACTTCCCATTGCTGCAGTGAGCAACTGTGAGCCACAGCTCTGATGGGAGTGGAAGGATCTTGGACCAACAGACAATGTTCCAAAGGATCCCTTCTCTCGGCTTGGAACATTTCTGCACACAAACCACCATGTGTGCTATCCAAATTCAATCAGGATAGTAGGGCCGTGGTCCACCTCACTCTGTATAAGGATTTAAAACCTCAGAGACCAGACACCAAAGTGGGCATTTGGTTTTTCTGCAGACTTTCCTTGCTGGAAATGGACTATGCTGTAACCTGATAATCCCAGCACTGAGTCAGTTTCAGCCAGAAATGGACCCAGGGCCAAGTGAAGATCTGCCACGGGCGCCGTCATGCTGCTCCCTTCATCTGGAAGAAAGTAAGCTTTGACATGGCGGTGGATGGGTGAGGGAGTTTCCCCTGCCACTGCCAGTCTTTCCATGATAGGCAGAAGGCCGGGGGAGGGGGGGTGTTGGCTCAGGCAGGGCTAATAACAGCCCACTGAGCAACTTTAAGTCAACCAGCACTTTTGGCCAAAGTAGATCTTTTTGGGAGAGATCTTTACTTTTATGTGAGGGACAGCAGAGATGGAAGCCAGAGTGAGGCAGGGCCAACAAACAGTCCACAATTAGATCCACTGAACAAATCCCAGCCCACTCAGCCTCTTCACAAGCACCAAATCTGATCCCCAGGAAACCACCAATCTCACCTCTCAGATTTCATTCCACACCAAGGGGTACAAGATGTCTCACTTGTCTATATCTGCAGCTCATATATCTATCTGGGCTCCCATTGTCTAATAGATAGCCTATGACTTTTAATCTTGTTAAATTACTGTTTAAGGAGCATGTCCCTAATAAGAGGATTAGAGTGTGGCAGACTTTGTACTGTGATGAGAAAGGAGCTTAACTTAATTTTGGGGGAAAATATTCAATAAAACTTATCTCAGAAAAGTAGTTAAGTAGATTTTATTGTTGAGTAATCTTCCTTGTTATTGTACTACAGTAATGCTAAATGTCTTTGTTATTTTTCCTTGTTCCTGTAGATGAAATCCACTGGATAAATCTCTGTGTGCTACAACTAATTATGAATCTGACTTTCTTGGTTGCTACTGCTGCGCAGTCAGGTGTATTCTTTTCATAGCTCACTGAAAGGGAATGTACATAAATTCTTTAAAAGGGAAGATAAGTCAAGGAAAATGGAATTCAGGTGGACAAAGCAAGCCAGAAAGCCTATCAACAGTCTAACCACATGACAACCCCAGAGATAAATCTAACCTGCCAGCCTAGCAGCCTATTCTGCCAAACAATTGGTTGCCGATGATATAATATTTTTAGTTTTATCTTAACACCTGGATACTAAAATCACCTTTTTACTGAGGTTGGACTGTGTTTGGAAAAGTTTTATTTTTCCTCCTGTAGTATTTCTGCAGCTTTTTTCAAACAAGGTTTTGTTTTTTCTTTTATAAAATATTTGTTTATAAAACAGGCAAAAACATCTGTGCTCTTGTTCTGTCTGTCTCCCTAATGGACTTTTTAAATTGAGAATAGCATTCTTTTTTTTAGGCTTTCCCATCGGAAACCTTCCTTTAGGTTTTCAGCTGGCCAGTAAAGGAAGTATTGTTGAAAGCCTCAGTTTTGACCCACCTAAATTCCTGAGTTTCTGGACATGTATACACAACCCCAAGAGTATTCAGGCCAGAACATTTGTTTTTCCTGTATATCTAACTATAAGCGTCTTCATCCTCACATGGACACGCAAGGTTTGCCCTGCCTGTCAGAAATTTCACTATAGAGAAGCAGACTGTTTTCAGCTGCTGAGTTCAACATGTAACATGGCTTTGTATTGTTACAGATTCACCTTTGACAGCCTTGTGCCCCCCAAATGTTTTTGATTACAACTCCAATCAGTCTCAGCTGAAAAGGGCATGTGTCTGGGTCTGATGGGAATTATTAAGAAAAAAACATTGGAAAGCATGAGTCTAGTGAATCTTATAAAAGAGATCAGATTGGCACACAGCTAAGTAAATATACTTCATGCTATTTATTTTTTATTTTTCAATAATATACAGCAAAAAAGATCACTATGGGCCTGTTCCCATTATCACTTAAAACGGTTTGAAAATGGTTTAAAAACCGTTTGGATCCTTGCCGTTCCCACCCCCAATCAAGTAAAACGGTTTAAAAACGGTTTGGATCCTCGTCGTTCCCATTCACAATCAGTTTTAGGGCTACCTTGAGGATCATTTGGCTTTAAAACAGAATTTTTGCTTTTGAAATGTTTCTTCCCTATTGCTGTGGGAACGCTACAGCATTATCGGGGAAATCCGTCATGAAACGGGGGGGGGGGATTTCTCCCAGCAGGACAGGACAGCCCATGGCCAGTTTCCTTCTCTCCCTGATCACAAAGTAACAGTTCGGGCAATACTTCTTCACACCCAAGGCACGAATAACAGTGTTGCCACATTGCCAGCAGTTTTTGGCTTCCCTGAAAGGCAAGAGGAAGGAGCCGCAGCTGCAGCCGCAGCGTGTGTGTGTGTGTGTGTGTGAGAGAGAGAGAGAGAGAGAGAGGGAAGGAGATCAGAAGATTCTGCCTTCCAAGTTTCTCTTTTGCCTCGGTCAAAAGGCTGCTCTGTGTGTGTGTGCTTGAAGGATCTTACACTGCTATGGCCTTTTTTAAAAAGGAAAGGAAGGTGAGGGGACCAAGTTGGTTGTTTTAAAAAATACTTCCTGCAATAGGGGCTGCCTTGCTTTGTTTTGCCTTGACAAACAACCTTTTCAAATGGGCAGGAAAAGGGGGGAGGGGCTGGCATTCCCTACGTCATCGGATCAAAGCCAATGGGGAGAGAGGGGTGGGGAAAGGCTCATGAGGGGAAAGAATGTTTTTCCCAACCCATTTTTGGAAGCGTTTTAAATGGTAGGACAGTGGCGACAGAAAATTGGGGTTGAATCCGATTGCCAGATGCTGTTTGCTTCCATTTAACACGCTTTACATATCGATGCAAATCCCATTGTAAATCTCGATGTATAGTCCGTTTTATTCCTTAAATGGGAACTCGCCCTATGCTTCATTTGCTTCTTTGCAGAGTCTGCATTTGGGATCTATGGTCAACCTTTCTATTCTGGCTTTGATAACATTTGTTCGAATAGCTTGCACTTGTGCTGCTAGTATCAGACCTTCTGTCTTCTTTTTCCGTGTTCCACTGGTAAGCCACATCTAAGTCCTTTCCTTGCTGATTTTGCCTTCAATTTTCTCCAGGAACTGTTCACGAAGTGCCTTGTTTTGCTATTTTTCAGTTCTACTTGGTATTGTGCTTCTATGGTATTCATTTTTCAACTTTTGCACATTGAACAGCTTCCTGTTGTTGACCTCCATCAGAGCTAGTTCTTGGTCTTTCACATAATCTGCTAGTGCATGTTTTTCTTCTTCAACTGTTCGGGCATGTCTCCATGGTCTCTTTTTGCTTCTCTCTTGCATCGGATTTTTAAAATCCACATTGTAACTCGCAATCAAAGTCCCCATATGGTTTGGGACAACATGGGTTTAAAACGTACTTTCCTGTCCCCATGGAAGTTGCTTTTTGTGAGTCCACATCTTTTTCTCCCACCCCCACTCGCTGGAGCAATGACAGGCTCTCTTCAGCTGTCATCCAGCTCCCTGCATTCACGTAAGGCAGTTGTTTTAGCGCATAAGCAAACCAGCAATTTGCCCCTTTCTTTCACAGCAGAGGCTGCATTATTAGGAGGGGGGTGGGAGAGATTCCTTTCCTTCCTTTCTCTCGATTTCTTCCTCTGTGGATTTTCTCTTCTGTTTCTTCCCCCCACCCCATAAGCTCCACTTTGCTTTCTCTCAGCTTAGCTTTCTCTTTCCCCCTGCTCCTTGCCACCAGCCTCACTCGTGAGTGTGTGTGTATTCACCTTCCTTCACTTTCTCTCAGCTTCGCTTTCTTTCTCCCCCTGCTCCTTGTCAATTTCACTCGAGAGGGGCAAGGGGCGCAAAGCCTGCCGACTTGTAGCCGGCAAGCATGCAGGGCAAATGACAACCTCCTAATGTTATGCTTGTAAGCGTCTCCATGCTCCCAGGAAAATCTGTGGCTTCCCCCTAAGTCGGATGTAGTGCTGTTTGAAAGGGGGGGGGGTTCTGCTGCGGATTTCCCTCCTTTGCGCCTGATGTGCATGGACACACTCTGAGGCAAAACAAGCTTAAATCCTGAGTATTTTTTGCATGTAGATGCGCTTTCAGAAGTCCCCTGCCTCTTGATTTTCTGGGCAGGTAAAGCCTATCGACATCACTACATGGATGCAGTGCATAGTAGATGGTCATTAGTTTTCTCGTCTTTCTGGCCAGGGTATCCAGTTCAGCTTGCATCCAGTTCACTATTCCAGCAGTGTACCTGATGATGGGTATGGTCCATGTGTTGATGGCTTTGATAGTATTGACACCATTCAGTTTACTCTTCTAAAATTTTCTGACCCTCTGGATGTATTCTTTGCTGACCACATGTTTCACATGCCCATGCTTGATGTTGTCCAGTTACAATATACCCAGACATTTGTAGGCTTTGGGTTGATAACACTTGATTGCTTGTCCATTAGGCATTTCTATGCTTTCACTGTCTATGATTTTTCCTTTCTTGAGTACCACTGTGGTGCATTTGTCCAGACCAAATTCCATACTGATATCAGGACTGAAGATTCAAACTGGATTTCAGTTTCCAATTTTCTCTAAAGCTTCAGATTATTATTATTATTATGTAAAAGCAGCAGTTACACACAGCAAACGAGATGACTATGCTGGAGTTCGTATTATATCACTAGTCGGGCACTTCCCAAGCACCTAGGACTGCGTGATGTATCAGCGAATTATGCGAGCAGATCCCAGTAAAGTGGCTTTTTGTAGTTGGCAGATGGATATTTTGTCAATGCCAATGGTTTTTAGGTGCCTGCTGAGATCTTTTGGCACCGCGCCCAGTGTGCCGAGGATGACTGGGACCACTTTCACTGGTTTTCGCCAGAGTTGCTGAAGTTCAATTCTCAGGTCTTCGTATCTGGTGAGCTTCTCCAACTGTTTCTCCTCAATTCTGCTGTCACCTGGGATGGCAACATCGATGATCCACACCTTCTCTTTCTCAACAATTGTAATGTCAGGGGTGTTATGCTCCAGTTTTATGTCCGTCTGAAGCCTGAAGTCCCAAAGTAGTTTTGCCTGTTCGTTTTCAAACCACTTTTTCTGGCTTGTGATCCCACCAGGTCTTTGACAGTGGCTGATGATACTTTTGGCACAAGTTCCAGTGGATCATTTGTGCTACAGCATTGTGTCTCTGCTTGTAATCAGTTTGTGTGATCTTTTTGCAGCAGCTGAGTATATGGTCGATTGTTTCATCCACTTCTTTGCAGAGTCGGCACTTTGGATCTTCTCCTGATTTTTCAATTCTGGCTTTGATGGCATTTGTTCTTATTGCTTGTTCTTGTGCAGCAAGAATCAGTCCTTCTGTTCCTTTTTCAATGTTCCATTCGTAAGCCAAGACCAGGTCTTTTCCATGTCCACTTTGCCTTCAATCTTCTCCAGGAACTGCCCATGCAGTGCTTTATTGTGCCAGCTGTCCGTTCAGCATTGAACTGCAGTTTTCCGGTACTGGTTCTTGGTTTGCTGCACCTTGAGAAGCTTCTGGTTGTTAACTTCAATCAAAGCTGATTCTTTGCTTTCTGCCACGTAATCTGCTAATGCATGCTTCTTTTCTTCCACTGTTTGCTTCACTTGCAAAAGTCCTCTACCGCCTGCTTTCCTGGGCAAGTACAACCTGTCGACATCACTCCGAGGATGTAGTGCATGGTGGATCATCATCAGTTTTCTGGTCTTTCTGTCTAAGTTGTCCAATTCGAGCTGAGTCCAGTTCACAATTCCCGCAGTGTATCTAATGACTGGTATGGCCCAGGTGTTTATGGCCTTAATGGTGTTACCGCCATTCAGTTTACTTTTCAAGATTTTTCTAGTCCTTTGGATATACTCTTTACTGACCACAGATTTCACATGACCATGCTTAATGTTATCCAGTTGCAAGATGCCAAGGTATTTCTAGGCTTCTGGCTGGTGGCATTTCAATGCCTTCACTTTCAGTAATCTTTCCCTTCTTCAGTGCCACTGTGGCGCATTTGTCCAGGCCAAACTCCATACTGATGTCACTGCTGAATATTCGCACTGTGTTGGTCAGTGACTGGATCTCGATTTCAGCTTTTCCATAAAGCTTTAAGTCATCCATGTACAGTAGATGTGAGATTTTCTGTGAATTCCTGGCAGTTTGATAGCCCAGGTTTGTTTTCTTTAGGATGAGTGACAGTGGGATCATAGCGATGATGAAAAGGAGTGGAGACAATGAATCCCCCTGGAAGATGCCCCTTTTGATGTTGATCAGTCCGTAGCTTTCATTTCCAACAAAAAGCTCAGTCTTCCAGCGTTTCATCGCACTTTCTATAAATTTGGTGATGTTCTGACTGATCCCGATGGTTTCCAGGCACTTTGTGATCCAACCATGTGGCAGTGAATCAAAAGCTTTTTTATAGTCGATCCAAGTCATATGCAGGTTTGTTTTTCGGCTTTTGCAGTTCTCCAGAATCATTTTGTCAATCAGTAGCTGGTCTTTTGTGCCCCTGCTTCTCCGTTTGTTTCCTTTTTGCTCTACTGGAATGATGTTGTTGTCTTCGAGGTAGTCTTGAATCTTGTCTGCTATTATGCCTGTCAGCAGCTTGAGCATAGTAGGTAGACAAGTTATCGGCCTATAGTTTCCTGGTGTGGCTCCCTTTGCTGCATCTTTCTGTATTAAGTATGTTTTGCCAGTTATTAGCCATTCACTGATGTTTCCTGTTTGCAGCATTTCATTGAACAGTTCGGCCATTTTTGCATGCAGGCTGGTCAGGTATTTGAGCCAGAAGCCATGCAACTGATCAGTGCCAGGGGATGTCCAATTCTTCACTTTCTTCACTCTTTTCGTGTCCATTTCGGGTGTTATTTCCAGCTGCTGCATTTTGTTCTTGGAGAATTTCTTGTTGAAATCCTTTATCCACCCAGCACTTTTGTTGTATTCTTTTTCAGCCACCCAGATATCTTTCCAGAAGTTGGTTGTTGCTTCTTTCCCTGGCTTTTCCATTTTCTTGTCTACTTGCTCATGCAGGCTCTGGTAGAACTGCCTCTGATTAGACTGGAACATTTGGTTCTGCCTGTACTGGATGATTCTTGCTTCATATCTTTCAGTTTTCCTGGCTGTAGCTGTTATCTGCTGTTTCACGATTTCCAAAGCTTCATCAATTTTCCTTGTATTCAGCCAGTATTTTTTGATCAGATGTTCTTTAGTCTTCTTGTTGTTCAGTTTCTTCTCCTTCATGTTTTTTAGGTTGCTGGCATCTGATCTCAGGCTTTTTATTTTCAGTTCCAGTCGAACTTTCCACTTTGGCTTTCCCGTTGATTTTCTAGTTGGTTTTGGTTGCAGTAACCCTAGTTCTTCTGTTACTATCACAGCTGTACTGTAGGCGAGCTGGTTCAGTTCTTCGATTGTTGCTACCTGAACAGTTACAAGGGCAGAGTTGATGTCATTCATCAGTGGGACAAGTCGTTTTCTGCCTATAGTTTTTAGGGTTGGCAGTCGCTTTCGCTCTGTACTTGATGCTGTATGAGCCATTATTCTGTCCTTCAGTTCCTGCTGTCTTTGAGACAATGTGCCACGTGTTTCATCCATATTATTATTATTTCTTGTGCTGGTATTGCTTAGTTAACATTTTAAAGAAAAAGTGTTTTTCTTTTAGGTTTATTATTTCTCTCTTTCCCCTCTGTCTCTGAAGTTTTCTGTTACAGGTGAACTTAGCAACATCCACTTTGAAATCATTAAAATCATTAATGGTCAATTATTTGCACAAGACCCTTAAGTGCCTTAGAATGCTTTAATCCCCCTCCCACAGGAAAGCTGATTCTTTTACACAGTGACCATAGCAACTAAAAACCATTATCTTCTTCCATTACATCCTTCAAATAGATTTATGAAGAATTTCACTGTTAAGCCCTTTGCTTTTCAAGCAAGCAGCATGTTGGTTTATATAAACAGAGAGGCTGAAAATAATTTAGAGGAACAGGCAGAATACGAGTTTTACATGTTCGGTAACATAGAAAGTTCTTAAATGATGCCAGCTGAGATGACACTGCTCAATGCATACTTATCAATTATTTCATTCTAATTTATTCTAATTGTCCTCCTCTCTTTCTACAACACTGCTTATTATTGCCCACAGCAGAACAGAAGTGGCATGTATATCAAGGAATTTCCTAAAGAAAATTTTCCACTGAACAGTGGAACTTGAAACTACTTGCAGCTAGATGTAAGTTGGCTCTCTTTTCTTCCTCTCTGAGAACATAAGAGGAGCCCTGCTGGAACAGGCCACAACACATCTAATCCAGCATCCTGTCCCACACAGTGGCCCTCCAATTGCTCATGGGCATCTCAAGCAGAAGACAAGGGCAAGCCTCCATCTGCTCTCGAATCCCAGCAAATGGCCTTAGAGACATCCTGCCTGTATCCCTGCCTGGAATATGTACCTGTGCATCCATTCTAGTAGCCATTGATACATCCGTCATCCATAAATTTATCTAACCCATTCTTAAAACCATCTAGGCTGGTTGATGTTACCTGGTCTTCTGACATCAAATTCCCCAGACTGATGGCCCCCTGGGAGAAGATCTCTGTTACATCTGAGGAGATAAGGCATGAGTTCTTAGGTTGTTGGGGCTGGTTTGGGCCAGTACTGTTGTGGAGATGTTGCTGTTACAGACTACTCCTTTCTGTTATCTAAAAAGTGGATCTGGCTGTTCAGAACCATCTAGTTTGGACCACAGAGAGGTAAGTGCATAAAGGCCTCTTGATGTGCTGTTTCCCAGATTGGTTGCATCAAAGCTTTTCTACAAGTATCAGTGTACACATAGCACTAAGGCTTCATCCCCATGCAAGCCATTTGGCTCTGATTGGGCATGCATGTGACCAGGTGCGGGACCAAGATCGGATGTTGCCCGTCCCCATGCCATTCCTGGCAAAGCAAGCTGGATGAGGGCTGGGTGTAGATAGAGCCGTCCCTATGCAAACTGCACCAAATCCTGCCATGGGGGAGCAGTGCCATCTGCTCTCCGCCCCCTCTCTCCTCATTTGAAGCCGGATTGACATCACCCCACCCCTGTGCCGCCCTTTACCAGCACAGAGAAGCCAGGACAGAAAGGCAAAAATAATAATTTTTAAAAACCCAGCTGTTTGAGCAAAGCCGTCCTGAGGTTTGGTGGCAGTTGAGCGGTTGAGCGGTTGAGCAGTTTTGCGCACCTCTGCTTTTCTCAGGGACCACAAGAACACCCGGGAAGTGGAAAATCAAGCCATTATCACGCCCATCTTGGCGATCGGGAAACGGGGGTGGAATATTTGCCATGAAAAAGGGAGAAAAATCAAACCATTATCCTGCCTGCCTTGGTGATCAGAGAAGGGGGGTGGAATACTTGTATAAAAGAGTCTCATAGGGCAGTGAAGGCAATTCGACCCCCTCATCATTTTGGCTTTATCACCATTTACTCCCAAAAAATCTTAGTGGTTGCAGTCTCCAATGTACAGGGCAGGAACAGCGAGCACAGGACATGAAACCCCACCTCTCAATGACTTGAGCGCCAATCTCCTCCCCAAATTGTCCGGGACTGTCCCCATGCGCAGGCTCAGCTTATAAAGCAATGCGTGCCAGGACACCAAACTGTGACGAGACTTGTTTTTTCCAGTGGGAAATTTGGTATGGGTTTGGGCAATTTGGTCTGTGGAAATTGGGCCAAATCAAAAGTGCATGGGAACAACCCTTGCCAAACCCAATTTCGGTTTGGACCAAAATCTGCATGAATGAAACCAAGTGCAAACAGGTCTAATCTAGCCCTGCTTTAAACAAACAAACAAACAAACAAACAAACAAACAAACAAACAAACAAACTGCTTGCCTTTGTGCACCTAGAAAATATGAGGTACTGTACATTTATTTTTCTCTGAAAATTGCCAAAACAAAACACTAACAATTAGAATCCAACACAGCCTTATAACAATATAAATGTATATTCAGTCTTGACTTTTGAGTGCAAAATACCTGTGCAAAATGTTTTTAATCTAAATGTTTCACATTTTAAATAGGGTATATTTAGTGTTTTGATCTCAAAACACCCCTTTAAAAATTGCCGTCGTCTGAGCTCAAAACTAAACTAGCCTCATCTGATAGCCAAGAATTAATAATTATAGGATGTGTAAAATAGTCATTTCATTTTTATTTCAATAATGATGAGATACATTATTAGTCTCCAAATCTGATTCAGTTTTTAATTTGCAAGCAGATCTCATGGGATAGGCTGATATCATGTAAAATCACATTTCCCAGGGCTTTGGGGAATAGCCAGTAAATATCCTCCATCAAATTTCATAGAAGAGAATTTGAAAGAGAAATTTCAAGAGCAAATTAATTTTGTCACCAATTTGTAGGATAATTTGAACAGGCTCACTTTTCCCAAGACATGTATTTAAGGGTGTTAAATATTCTGTGTGCTATATTACATTTCCCTTTATCAACCATGCAAACATTTAATGAGCAAGTGATGGAGTTTTGATGCAAAGCGGACAAACAGTGGTTGCATTTTGCACTAAAGCAAAATATCTACTCTTAAAACATCTTCCTTTCACATATTTAATACATTGTGACAGTTTTAAATAAACCAACATTCAGGGTGATTTCTCTTGAGGTTACATTATTAGTTCAGGTAAATACTCAACTTTTTAGTCTTCATAACCATAATTATAAAATCAGATCTTGTGTGGGGGGAAGGACAGAAGCACATCAAATTGTATACTTTCCAGGTTTCTGATATGAGGAAGATATGGGGGAAAAAACTTCATGCAAATGAGTTTCATGTTTATAATTTTCAACTTATATTGATTCAGAATTACTATGTTCAATATCCCCCTTTCTAAGGGCAATTCTGCAATGACTGGTATTTTGGACCAGCAAGCATACTAGGAGCTTCCCTTCTGTGGTCTAAGGGAGGCCCTACCCCCTTTCCCCATTCTATTTACTATAGCTTCATCCAGACAGCACTTATTTATTCTACATTATTTGGAAAATCTGGAATAAAGCACATCCGGATGCATTTTATTCTGGATTATCCATGCTTTATTCTGGATTATCCAAATAAAGCAGAATAACTATGTGATGTCTGGGCGAAGCTTAAGACACCCAAGGTATGTTTGGTTCCTAGGCAGTTTCCTACCTGGCTCAGTATTGCATCCCTTGGGTTTCCAGGGCAGGACAGCAAAGTCACATGATGATGATATCGCCACTTGATGACCCCTTTTCAGGCTTGCGGCAGCTTCCAAAGCCTCTGTAGGTCCAGTAACTGCAGCATGTTTTACTATGTTCTGAAGAGCTGGTGTCCTTTCTTAAAACTATTAAGTTATTTGTAACAAAAGAATGTGTGACTTCACTTTTCAACCTCTTCTTAATCTTCCTTTCATATTTTCCTGGATGTTTGGATCTCATAAAAGTTTGACCTTACCTGAAAACATGCAGTAAAGGTAACCTCTGCATTTTTTATTTATGAGTGGAGGCATTATCTGTTTGGACGGCAGTGCCAGCTGGCTCACCTCTCTAGTTGTGAAAGTGGTGCTAGGGAGTGTGACAATAAAAGGCTGCTTTAAAACAGCCAAAGGGTGCACAGAGCCCAGCACCATTTCACTGGGGCCCTAGAAAGTGCCCTGAAAATAGGCTGCTTGAGATACACCACACAAAAGTCCTAACATGCAACTTTGAATGCCAAGGAATTTTCATTCCTGGCCTCCAGAGTTAGGATGGCACCAGCAGCCATCATATAAGCCATACCTACGAGCTCTGTCTTCCTGGCCCAAGTCATTTGATTCAATCCAGGAATCAATGGGCTTATTTGCACTTGGCCATATTCTAGAATATATCTCAGGAGTGGGTGGGATCAGTTGTCCACATGCTAATGCAGACTCTGGCAGGTATCATAGCAGTTCTTTATTCCAGGATATATTCCAGAATGAAACCAAGTGCCAACAGGCCCCATGCCTCCTGCTAAAGTGTGGAATGAGAATGAGTCCTTGTGTCTTTTCCACCATTCTTACAATGGCACTCTGTATATTTTCAAGGACACATTTTGTCCTGTAAACTATTGGTTAATTAGCTACTTCCAAGCTGCATTTTTTAAAAATCTAGTTAAATTGTATACTAGGATATTCTGAATTTAAATTATGGGTTCATAAAAAAAAAGGTTGTTTGGTATTTTACATGATTTCCCACTTTTTGTGCCATTAAGAGATACATTGCAGGGTTCATTACCTCTCCTCTCTCTCATTCTCTCTCTCTCTCTCTCTCTCTCTCTCTATATATATATCTATCTATCTATCTATCTATCTATCTATCTATCTATCTATCTATCTATCTATCTATCTATCTATCTATCTATCTATCTATCTATATATATGACTTTGGACTTCTGAGGGTTTGTGATAAAGTAATACAAAATCATTTTCACAGAGCACTAACTGGAGTATTTTAAATGCTTATGTATATCCAGTATGATATTGCTATTTAGATATGGGAGAAAAAAAAGTTACCAGTGATATGAATATTACTGTTCTACTTTAGAACCTCAATCCACTGATGCTGTGTAAAATCTATAGCATTTCTCCAGTGCAGAT
Source organism: Aspidoscelis tigris stejnegeri (assembly GCA_023333525.1). Classification (NCBI taxonomy): domain Eukaryota; kingdom Metazoa; phylum Chordata; class Lepidosauria; order Squamata; family Teiidae; genus Aspidoscelis; species Aspidoscelis tigris. The sequence goes on along the minus strand of JALMGA010000002.1, from coordinate 77,823,169 downwards.
AACTCACTGTAGCAACTAGGTTCTAAGGATGTTCACCATTTTTGGCAACTGACAGCTGCATGACCTGATCTTATTCAAGTATTCTTTCATTCTAGTGCTCTATCACCTTTTCATCTTTGATGTCTCATATTTCACTGGAGAGAAGATAGTGATTAAATCTGAATCATATTCAGGACTTATTATTTGTGTGCTTCTTAAAAATAGGATAGTCAGATATCTGAAAGACAAATCAGAAAATTAACAGACATCTCTTAAACCTCTGGCACAAATCCTGACAAAAATGTTGAAATACATGTGGAATTAGAAACCTGACAGGTCATTGTTGCAGTAGAAATTTGAGTGACAGAAGAGCAAATACATTTGATTTTCCTTCTGGCAGAATTGAGGTTACCTAGAGCTTTTCTAAAAGATCAAAGGAGATCTTACAGTAATAGAAAAACAGAATATAGACATTCTTGATGGAATTTCTGTATCCTATTTTAGCTATACATCTTTAGGGGGGCCCTTATTTTTTATCATATCACAATAAATTGCCCATTAGCCATTGATACAGCTGAACTATGCTTCACCTCATAGCAGCACTGTGAAGTTTTGGCAGCCACCTCAACTAGGATTCTTCTAGTTGCAGGCATAATTCTCCTAATCAAACTCAGGATCTTTTTCTAACTAAAACATGTGCACCACAACTAAACTACTGTTCCACCAAAAACAATTTCACAGTTTACTACTACTACTACTACTACTACTACTACTACTACTACTACTACTACTACTACTACTACTACTACTACTACTACTACTACTACTACTAAAGTTTATTTCTTGAGCGCTTTAAATGTACATAGCGTTGTACAAACTACAAATATTTTTAAAAAGTACAGTAAAAGGATACAGATAAAGAAAAGTTAAAATTACTAGAACAGTAAAATTAAAATAATACGTAATATAATCTTAAACACATTAGAATAAAACAAGTGAAAAGGAAGTTCAATTATCAGGGCCAAAGGCCATAGAGAATAAAAAAGGTTTAAATTGGGATTTAAAAGCTTGCAAGGAGGTTAAAGAACAGATGTGGATGGGAAGACGGTTCCATAAATAAGGAGCAATAAGAGAGAACGAACGAAGACAAGACCAGGCAATGGGGACCAGGGGTAAAGTAGTAGTAGTAGTAGTAGTAGCTGCTGCTACTGCTGCTGCTACTGCTACTAGTCTGTAGTGTATCATCCAGAGTTTAAAGCCTGGGGGGTAAGTATAAAAATATTTCAAAATTCTAACCAGATGTTTTTCTTAGGATGCAGCACACTTTGGGTCCTTCCACATTGGCCTGCCAAAAAACAGATCTATTAGATCTGTTTTTAGGCAATCCGTCCTTTCTGGTAGATCCATCCCTATTTGTGGCAAATCTACCAGCCCCCTTGCATCTGCACACGCTTGGGGAGAACAGACTTGGAAATGGATTTGGTGTGGGTGCAGTGTGGATGCACAGCATCCACCCCAATCCGTCCTCCCAAGGCCCTCTCCCTGACCTCCATGATTGGCTCCTCTGGAGAACCAGGGGCCTCTGTTCTCTGGGCTTCCCATCGCCCCAGAAGCCACAATCATGGCTGGCCAATGGGGAGGCGTGCTGTGTGCATGTGCAAAGCACACCGGGCCCTGGCAGCCAGAATCAGCCTGGCTGCCTGCAGGTAAGGAGGGGATCATGTGTGCACCCGACCAGGGGTGGGTATTGGGGGTGTAGGATGAAGCCCTCTCTGGCTCAAGAAGCCACGATTGCGGTTTCTGGGGTGAGGGGGAGCCCAGAGAATGGAGGCCCCCGGTTCTCCATGGCTGGCTCCAGAGGAACCAATCATGGAGGCTGGAGGGAGGGCCCATTTAGTTCCCCCATCCTTGTGCGGAAGCATTCCTACGTGGATGCAGATTAACTGCATCAGGATAGTTTAAGACCTGATTAAGACTACCTTCAATCAGGTCTTACCGGAAACCAGTTTTAGGGGCTCTTAGACCACATTAGAGACAGATCTCATGGGAGTCAATGCAGAAGCGGCCTCCCCGAAGTGTCTCTGATGTGTGCTGCAGTGCGGATGGCAACTCCACAAGTGTTTAATATCTGTTCTTAATGTGTGTCTAATGTGAGTTAAGTGGCCAGTGTGGAAATACCCTAACTGGAAGACTTGAACAGGGCATTGCAGTGAGATGCATGGCAAAACAACAAAACAAAAGCAAAAAGGTTGCATGCGTCATTTCCCACAAGTACTTCCTCTCCCTAGAAGTAAATTGACAGAGAGAGCAGGAAGCACCTTACAGTCCTGGATTACAGGTAAGCCATTTTCATGCTGGATGATAAATGTCTGGACCATTTACTGTTTTGGGATAACAGCATTTCCTCACCAGAAACCTAGCATGCATGAGAAGGCACTGCTCCAGGTGTGTCTGATGTGTTGTTGCCACACTCCTCGTTTGCAAGGGGAGGTGCTCTAGGTGACTATGTTGATACTGCCTCATTGTAGGTTTTCAAAGATACTGAAAATATATTTGGGGGATGTGTGACATTGCGGTGGCCAGGTGGTTGTCCTGTCACATGCAGCAACACAGATCCTGTTCTTATTCCATCTCAGGGATCTTTGGAAGTGTCCTTTATGCAGAGCTTTGAGGATACTTCAAAGAAGAAGAAGATGAGGAAGAAGAGTTGTTTTTATACCCTGCTCTTCTCACCCTTAATGGGACTCAGAACAGCTGACAAGCCTTCTGTTGTTCTCCCCATAACAGACACCCTATGATGTTGGTGGGGCTGTGAGAGCTCAGAAGAGAGCTGCGACTAGCTCTAAGTCATCCAGCTGACGTTCTGGAGGAGTGCAGAATCAAACTGGGAGAATACTAAATAAGAGTCCAGGACTCTAACCAAAAGACCAAATTGGCTTGATGTTTCTTTGAAACTTCAGCTCAAGATCTGTAGCAAAAGGAGGGAAGAAATAGCAGGGTAGAAAAAGCCAACTCTTCTTCTTCTTCTTCTTCTTCTTCTTCTTCTTCTTCTTCTTCTTCTTCTTCTTCTTCTTCTTCTTCTTCTTCTTCTTCTTCTTCTTCTTCTTCTTCTTCTTCTTCTTCCTGAAAGACCACAAAGTTTGCCTGCAGCTTATAGGAAAGGAATTAGCTTTGAATGAAATTTAGCAGAAGGGCTGGTAGCATATTGCATCAGCTTCAATGCAAAAATGGCACTATCAGTTATTGTTTCTGCTGGAATATAGAAAGGATTACTCTCAAAAGATTAATCCCTTCAAGCATAGAGTGAGAAAATTCATGCTTCTCTAATCATTGGACAACATGCTGAGTAGACACAGGTAGGGTTTTACCGTTAGTTATGATGTGGAATCATTGCAGCTCTTTGAAAATGCTTTCCATTGAACAAATTCCATTGCTGTCAATTTAAACAAAACAATACTCTGGTGAGCTAACAGTAGCCAAGAGAAAGCAATGTAAATAATGTTGAAAATGTTGTTTATCCTAGAGAGAGAGAGAGAGACCATAGTGAAGCAGAAAACTTAACAAGAAAGAACAAGTAGTATGAGTTTATTAATTGCTCTGGGCGTTCTAACGCCTCTGTCTGACACACTTAAAACCTATGATTAAATAATACAAATGATATGTGATGCAGCTTGTACATAAATTCACAATGACAAACAGGCTGGGTGGCATTTCACTTCCCATTAGCTATCTCATCTACAACACATAGTGTTGAAAATTAAGCCAACAATAGGACATCTAAGAAATGCACTTTCTCTTCTGTTTTAGTTAAGAAAGCAAGGATCAACACCTTCGTTCATTCTCCTTAATCAGAAAGAACTTGGATATTTAAGGCTGCATCCATATGGACAGCAGTAAGTACATAAGAACATAAGAGGAGCCCTGCTGGATCAAACCATAGCCTATCCAATTTGAAGGCAGGACTTGCGTATCCCTTCTAGTAGCCATTAATACAAATGTCCTCCATGAACCTATCTAATTGTTTATTAAAGACATTCAGACTGACTGTTGTTACCACCTCTTCTAGGTGCTCATTAGGGGTCTCAGAGGCATGGTGTGTACATACGTGAGGCCATTGTAGGTGCAGCACACTCCTCTCAGGGTGCTTGTGGGCCAACAAGCACCTTCAAAAACATTCTCTGCACAGAAGTATTTTCCATTGTGCCCAAAATGGCCTACTTCTAGGGCACTTCTGCCACAACATAAAATAATCCCCAGACCTCTTTCATTGCCCAGCTTTGAAGAAAACGAGGGGTGAGGAATGTGGCATTTAGGGTGCTTCCGCACAGGCCCTTTAACACCCATTAAGCACAGATTCTGAACCGCGTGTCCGCACACGCGTGGCTGTGTAGGACACTTCCGGTGAGGAGCATCTGCACAGCAACACCATTTAAGCACACTTTCGAGTGTGCGCGTCCGCACACTCGGACCTATTAAGCACACTTCCGGTGAGGTGCATCCGCACCTATCCGTACCTAAAGTGTGCTTAATGGGTGTTAAAATGACACCACATTTCATGTGGGCTTAATGGGTGTTTCACTGTGAAAACGCATCCTTTTAGGATGCGTCCGCACAGCGAAACGGTTCCTACGCAGGGCCCTCCCCGGAGGGGCCCTGGAGCACAGATGTGAGCACCCACCTCAAATCCGGATTTAATATGTCCTTCCGCTGCATGTGCGGAAGGACGGGGGTGGGTAGAGCCGCATCTATTTCAAATATCCATACACATCCCTAACAGAAGGTATCCTTCTACATATTCTGACTGCAATGGAAGCAGATAGGATCATGTAATAGTAGTTCCTGCAAGTTAACAAATTCAATCCTGCATAAAACTCTAGAATTAAGAATTTTAGTGCTGTAGGGGACATCTTACATTTTACTGAGAATTTAGTTGCCCTAGACTAGGATCAAAAAGAAGCAAGAACATTAGTTCATCTCAACTGTCTAAAACGGTGATGGCCAACCTATGACACGCCTGTCACAGGTGACACGCCAAGCCCTTTTGGGTGACACACATGGTCACCCTGGCACCTGGGCATGGAGTGCTTGCTTGTTCTTGAAGTGTACGAAATACCAACTTTCAACTGAAGATTCAGCAACAAAAGTCACTAATGTAAAGAATTATTTGTTTTTGCTTTTAATAATATACATATATCAAAAAATAACTTTTTTACTAGAGCTACAAATATCACAAAATTATGGATATTTCTACATGTGACACACCACCCAAGTTAAGCTAGGTTTTCTTGTGAATTTTGACACACTGAGCTTAAAAGGTTCGCCATCACTGGTCTAAAAGGAAATATACATTATAACTTCTTAAGCATAGTGCTTGAATGCTGAGGCCAAACTCTGAATCTTTGTATATTATTGAAGAATGGATCGTAGATATTGAAGTTTATTTGCTATTTATTTCATTACATTTGTATCCTATTGTTCACCAAATGGTCCTAGAGGAGGTCACAGCACTTAATTTAAAGCAAAAAATTAATAAAAACAGGATAAAATTACATTAAAAAATAGGTCAGTTACCTCTGAAAAGGAATAGACCTAAGCAGTTCCCCAAATACTTGATACAATAGCACTCCATCAAAATGGGAATGTCACCATCATCATCTTACCATTTCCCACTTATTGTTCATTTGCTTTTTACCCATCTAAGGATGTTGGTAGTGGGCAGAAAATTAATGCATCCAACCTTTCCTCATGGGTATGCCAATCCCCTTCCCATCTGAACAACATTTTTAAAACCACATATATCTGGAGATCTTTTTTTTTTTTTACTAACAATAATACATTTTTAGAATCCCTGGGGTTAAGTGCTAAGAAATTTAGGCTATCTTCAGACAACAAGAAGCAGTGAAAGATAATAAATGTGTCGTGCAATTTGCTTCTTGTAGTAGCCCACCAGATGCAAGTGACAAACCCTGGAAGAGATTCACTTACCTTCATATCAGGCAAGCTGCTTACATAGCCTCCTGTGTGAATTCCCAGGAGCTAATGACATGCCCACCTCCTTCCTTTTGTTGTTTTTTATATGCTTGCTTGTCCTTGGAAGTTTCCATACACACCTAACCAGATATAAAGGTAAGCAGGATCATGGGAAACATGATGTTATTTCTGAGTTTCCTGTGGTAGTCTTGCAACATGTTTCCTTCATGTTGCAAATGACATTGCATTGGGAAGCTCATGAGTACGTCTGGCAATCCTAACCCAATGCTGAAGGGAAACATGTGGTTTACTTCACATCTGGAAGCTGGTCTTAAAACAGTTTATGCCTTCTTTTCCCCCCATCCAAATGTTTGTCTATGGAGATCTGCTGTTGTTGTTTCTGCGAAATACATGCATTTATTTCTAATTCAGCAAGAAGATGATTTGAGCATCAGTGTGAAGACTAAAACTGTACTTTTGGGTTATTTCTGCATGCTGTGATGTTTTCAGCATCCGTTCATCTACCAATACAGATGTATGAGTCATCTATGCTCATACATAAGACATACCCCCTCTTGGTACATCGCTCGAACAATTGAAAGGCAATGAGATGGCCTATTAGCTTTTTTACACAATGTATTCTTCTAACCGATAACACCAAATAAAATCGCATAGCACTGCTCATTTAAATTAGGCAGACTTGCAAATACAACTATTATTATGTTTTGCAACATGATTTGACAGGAACAGATTAGTGAAAACATCAAATAGATGTGAACAGAATATTGCTAATGGGAAGAGAAGTCTTTACACATCAGAAAGCTGTTCATGCTTTAAAATATGCTGTAGTACTGAAACAGAACGAGGCAATAATGATCCATCAGGGAAAAAATTAGCATAGGTTTGTACCATTTCCCAGACTTGTTACTATTAAGATTGAGATAAGGTTAAAGCATCATTTTTAAAAATCTTTACATGCACATATAATTTTCTTGTTTGGAACAGACTACATTAAAAGAAGAAAAGGAAAGAAACCATAATTTTTCTCATACTTTACAGCCACTAGGACAATGCTGTTTTAAAAATGGTAATGCAACTTTTATTACTGTTAGAAATGTTTTCACAAAAATATAACTGAGCATGTAGTAACACTTGTATTAATCTATGTCTTTGGGATTTTGGTAATTTATAGCGTGGGCAAAGTTTCAGTGCATAAATTCCCTTGTATAGGATGTGCACTGAATACCGAATAAAAATGAATCTTAAAACAATAATTATGCAAATAAAGTTTTGCTTTTCATCATTTCACAAACATGAATGCATCTTGTTAAATATTGTTCCATGTAATAGGAAGCAAACCTCAAACGTTTCAACAATGTTTCAGAAGGAACCCATAAAAACATTAGTTCTCAAAAAGTCCTTGGTTTTCTTCCTATTTCTAGTTCCCAGCCATTAATCAAAACTTCTAGCTTATTGCTTGTTGGGAAATTTAATAAATCTTTATATCCCTATAGCTTTTAAATTATTCACTATGCTTACTGCTCTCCTTCTGAAAGGAGATTATCTTTTTAATTGGAAATCTTCTATTATTTGTATCTGAAATGTTTGAAAGTACAAGTGTAGGTTCTGATGCTATTAATAGCCATCCTACCAGTAAGCATAATAAAGGATGAGGTTGCATGAAAGCTATTCATTGCAAAGCATATTAACACCGTCAGTTTCATTAATCATGTTCAAAATACTACACAGTTTAACAATAGTCTCCCTTTCTTATGTTATTAAATGTTTCTGCGGTTTCATTTCTTTGCAGAGGTTTATATGAAATGTGCCAAGTATATGGCAGCTGTTAAAAAAGTGAATTCCTTATCAGTAATCATTAAGGAAGGGACTGAAGATAAAACAGGTATTGTAATGTCATAGGTAATTCAGAGACAACACTTCAAAAAAGGACACTGCTAACTAGGAACAAGTGCAGAGGAAAAACTTACATGGAAATAAAGGCTTCTTAGAAATCCAGGAGATAATTTTACATTGGAATAAATTCATTAGATATGTGTTCTGTAAAGATCTGAGATACAAAGTTATGAGTACATTTACAAGCACTTGGTCAAATTAAGTTTTATGATTTAAGAAATTTAATATAACATCTCCATGAGATTTGCACTCATGTTCAATATTTCCATGTATTTAAGCCACAGTATAATAATAGATGTAGTTTTTGAAAAGAAAAGAAAGGGACAGAGGGAGGAAAGAGAAAGAAAAAGAACAGAAAATGTACAAAAGTTGATAATTAAAATGATCAAGAAGCAAATGAAACTTCAGTGAGGAAAAGTTACATGTGGAACTTCTCAACTTTACAGTTTTCAATACAAGACTCAGTTTAAAAAAACACAATATCTTTAGGAGAGTTAGAACATAAGAATGCTAGAGGACCCCTGATAGATCAGGCCATCGCCCATCTAGTCCAGTGTCCTGTCTCATGCAGTGGCCCACCTTTTGCTTATGGGCATTCTCAAGCAGAATATGGAGGCAAAACCATCACTAGCTCTTGACTCCCAGCAAATGGCCTTCAGAGGCATTCTGCTTGTCTCTCCAAAACAGAGACGGTGTCTGGGCATCAATTCCAGTAACCACTGATACACCTATTCTCCATAAATTTGAATAACCTTTTCTTAAAGCTGTCCAAGCTGGTTGCTGTCACCACCTCTTCTCATAGTGAATTCCATAGACTGATGACTCTCTGCAAGAAAAAATACTTCCTCTTGTCAGTTCTAAGTTGCCAACTGAGCTGAGGCCTCACATTGTCTTTTTAAAAGTTGTTTCTGTTCTCACTCAATAAGCCTTGATGACAATAATAATAATAAAAGAGAACTGATGACTTATCTTATCCTGAAAGTACTTTGCAAGAGTACTACAACAAGTCTCTGTGGGCTTCAGTATTAGATTTAGTGGGGCAGATATTAAGAACCCTTCATTACTATGGAAAACCCTGCCGGATGGTTTCTCGAGAGGCTCAATGGAGGCTGAAAAGTAAACCCTTTCCCCCACAATTCCCACAAGTAAATCTGCCACAAATATGTGCTCTTATGAGTGTCTGTTACCTTCACGACAAGTGGCATGCCATTTGTGCTCCAGGTATCTCCCATTCCATTTCATCTTCAAAGATCCTTAAACTAAGGAACAGTTCCATAGTGTTGGAAAGGACACCAGGAAGGACTGTGACAAAGACCTTCTGAGAATTCCTCCAGAACATTCAGGAATCCACCATATTCTATATGTTTCTGGGAGTGGACAATCTTAACACATTCTCTGTCTTTACAATAGGAGATTACAGTCACAATAACAAACTTCACCAAGTGGGTATCCCCATGTTGAGGATACTGTGAAGTGAACGTGAGTCCGTCTCACAAGAGTACCCATGCAAAGCCCTAATTCAGGCTATATGAGGGACAAAATCCTCTAAATCGAAGTAAAAAAAAAACCCACTTGATAGCTGTTCTTGCCCTGAATTACGGAGCAAGAACAGGTTATCCTGGGGGCATGGGGACACTCCCAGGTTACGTTCGCCGCATTAGTGGGTGGGGTTTCACTGTCCCCCTTGCTCATGCTTCAGTCACAACTGTCCCCCCCTTACCTGAGTGCTTAATCACCCAGGTAAGCCTGACAGCTGCCCTGCAATTAGCTGAGCAACTGTCAGGGGGTTATAGCAGCTCTCAAGCTTAAAACGGTTTTCTTAAATGGAAATAAAAGAACCGGATGCAAACACAAATTTGCCTGATCCCATTACTTTCAACTTTAATCACATTTGATCCCGATTCTTAAAGCACTTGGAAACTTGATTTGGGAAAGCGTATCTTTTTCTCCCCACCCATTGCCAGTCATGGTGCCCACCCCCTCTCTCTGATTAGGGTTCCTCCTGCTGCAAAATTTTTGACGTGACAAGGGCAGGGAGTTCTTAAAGTGCTATTGTTGGAGGGAAACCCTAAACACGCATTCTCATCCCACTGAAACGGTACCATTCCCACAGTTAGAAATGTAAACCATTTAAAATGCAAGAACAGGAGCGAGACTTGTTGAAATGAGTGTTTAATTTACAATGCTTTGGGGCGATTTAACATGCGGAAAGCGTGTTAAGCCAACCTGACATGGGGACTGTGAGGATTGAAACCATTTCCAAACCATTTTAAGTTTGTAATGGGAACAGGCTGTATGTGTTTCTAAATGCATTTTTAGGGCCTGTGTGGAAGCACCCCTAGTCATTTTCTTAGTATGGAAAGAATTATTGCTTCTAGTTTTGAAACACAGGACCTACATTAGTCTGCACCAACATGTGGATGGCAGGTCCTTATTCCAAGATCTAGTTCAGAACAAGCCTCAATGCAGAAAGGACCCTAGTCTAGTAGTGAAAATTTTTGTAAATGGAAAACTCAGACTGTAGAACTCTAGCAACCCAGCACAGGAGCTCTGAGGTACAGATATCCACCACCTTAGCAAGAAAATATACATTCAAATTTATACTTAAATAAAATGAAAGTACAACCATCCATCTGGAATGCACGTATACAGGGCTTCTTTATTAAGATTGCATCTATTCTCAAGTGGATGAACTTTCTTCATGGTTATTCCAGTCTTTTTAGACTTTTTAAACCAGTCCCTACCACCTTACAGTCTTCTGCTGCTGCTAGAAACTAACAATAAGCTCAGGTATTAAAGGAAAAGAACAAAATAAAACATATGTTTGGATTTCCACTTATTCTCAGAATGCCAGGACATGTGAGGCCACTCTACTGGGATGAGCAACCAGTTCAAGCTGGAATGAGTTGCTTCTGGTACAAGACAGTGCAGATCAGTCTGATGCCAGACATTGGAAAGCTCCAAAATCCCACAAGCTTCAGGACTTCTGAAGGCCAGGAATGAAATGGGTCCCTTGTGATATACTGCTGTTCACAAGCTTCTATGTTATGGTATGCCATCTCTAGCATTCTGATAGATCTTATTTTCAAGGTCTACTGGTAAGTCAAACTAGCCTAGTCTATATTCCATCTTGTGTGGATGGAGCACGCTAAATAAGGGAGGGATCTCTAGCCAGTTTGGTTTAGTGGTTAGGGAGCTGGTCTCTTATCTGGGAATACTGGGTTTGATTCTGCTCCTGGAAGCCATCTGGGTGATCTTGAGCTAGTCACAACTGTCTTCTGAGTTGTCACAGCTCCACCTACCTCACATTGTGTTCTGTTGTGGGGAGAAAAATAGAAACCTTTGTTAGCCACTTTGAGTTCCCATAAATAGGTGAGAAAAGCAAGGTAAAAAAGCCAACTCTCCTCCTCCTCCTTCTTCTTGTTCCACATGGAAAGGCTTAGAGGAAGCTGTGGGAGTTGTGTTGCTACCATGATGCATTATTTTTAAATCATGGATTCTGGTTCTAGAGAATCCTCCTTGGTCTTATTCCCAAATCCCTCATCATCATTAAGCCAGCTGTCATGCATTGCTTATGGACTTCATCCATGATTAGTTAGGGCTCATAGTATTAGAACTGGTGTGGCTGCTACTCAAAGTTTAATATCTACTTGGCCCTGAAGGTACAGTTTCTAAGGCGCTGTTAAAAAAAAAGTCATTGTTTCTTAATTTAAAATGACAGCTTGTTGCCTGAGGTCTTCAGAGTAAGAATAAGTGATACAATAAGGAACACATCAAGGAGGTTCCTGTTCCACTCTTTTTTGCAGTACAACCAGTCCTGTCAAAAGACAGATTTCGGCTAGACCTTTGAGGGGTATTTTCTGTCACCAGAGACTGTGTATTAACACTAATGGAAGATGAGAATGCATATTTCAAAGCTGTAGTCCTGAACATATCACATTGTTGTTTTACAGATATCCAGAGGCTCAAGTGCTCTAATCGTCCAACCAGCAAATTAAAACAAGTCTGGTTGAAAAGCCACATTGCCCTACATACTTATCTTGCAAATGTATCAGTAATGGTTACAGTTAGATTACATAAATCTATGCATTTTCTTTTTTGAAAATCTTTTTTTTCCCTAGAGAAGATGAATCTTACTGACTTTGCACATGTTGTAAAAGAAGCTATGAGGACAGGCCTTTCGGTATGGAATCCACAGCTGTCTCAGATTTTAGGCAGGATAATGGAGGCCACCAAAAAAGCAGCTTGGGGCAATTAAAAATTGTATTTTTTCAGTGGCCAGCAGTGGCCCACATGACATTTGGACTGTGATGTAACACACAGTATTTCCAGGATTTCTGAGAAGAAATCCCATTTAACAAATCCTCTGAAGTAATTTTGGGTATATGGATATTTTGGGTACATGGTACATTCCTCATTAGAAAAGAGGAAGGGAGGGTCAAGTCTAAGTGAGCCATGTCCAGCAAGTGACTTTATCCTTCCCATGCCCACAGAGGCAGAGCTTTACTATCCAGCCTTGACCGGTACATCCACTCCAAGTGCTTTCCACACTCATATTTTCTTTTGAATTACCCATGAATCCAGGTATGTGTATGTTTTTCCTACAAGTTCATTTGTTTATTATTTATTTTTATTTATATCTCACCCTATAACCTTAGGTCTCAGGGCAGATTACAAGTTTTAAAACAACAGATTAAAACAATGTTATCCATAAAAACACTTTTTAAAAATCCAGCATATTAAAAAACGTATACTAAAAATTAGAGTACTAATATCTATGGTGGTGGTGGGGGGAATGGTCACATTAGCCAAAGGCCAGGGCAAAGAGGTGTGACTTTACCACCTTCCTAAATGTATATAGCCTGGTGGCCATTACCGAAAAGGTTTGAGTGATTTTCTGGAAGCAAAATAGCAGCTTTTTTTTACAGGTTTACTATGGGTCTGCTTGTTTTGCCTTCTATACTATGCCTTCAATGAAAGTTTAAAAAGGTTGCAACTTGTTTGCACACAGGTTCCGGTAAATTATTTGCTTTTCTCTAAATATATGAAGAAACAAAAGAAAAGAAAAAGTTAAGGGAGTTTTTTAAAAAATATTATTTCATTGCTTTGGTTTTATTCTGAGAAAATTATCATTTTATCTGCTTTCCATTCCTTGGAGGAGGAGGAAGAGACCTTGCTCCCAACTCCTTCAGCTGAATCACCAGTCACAGTAAGGCAGCTGAAGAAGAAGCCACCCCCAGTCAGGCCCTGCCTGCAGCCAATGCCTTCAGCTGTGGACACATCTAAAGTTTTATCCAGCTTCAGTCCACCCTTCAGAGTGAGAGAACACATCAGCAAAGTGACCAGTAATTTCCTTTATCTATCCCCAAAACGTGAATTTTCTGAGTTATTTAACACTGAAAGAAAACAGCTTGTCACTTTGCCGATGTGTTCTCTCACTCTGAAAGTGGACTGAAGCTGGATGAAACCTTACCTGTGACCACAGAATTTGAAATACTATTTACACCTCAGCAGGTGGGTTGGGCGAGGGAGTGGGATTTATCTCAGTTGCTGAAAGATGAAGGCAGCAGGATTTGGAACAGAAGACCAAAACAAGAAAAAGCAGAGAAGGGAGGGATTGGTGTGATGAGGTTGGCTGTGCAGGGAAATCTGCATTTTATTGGGCCCATCAGTCAGTTGTGCATTGCTGCTAGTAATTTTCCCAAGCAGCTTAATCCTCCATGTTTCTTCTTTCCTGAATCCTGATCCCTTATGCTGCATTTCTGGAGCACCTTGGATAAAGACTTTGGTTCATGTTACTTGCTGTCTTCATCCCTGCTTTATTTCAGAAAGGGTGGCCCTTGTTGTTGCTTGCCCAGTAAGCTGCCCAAAATGTACTACTGTTGTTTGTGGAGCATAACAAGCAGTGATATGGCCACTCAAGGTGACAAGTGCCTTCAGGGTTGTGCTGCATGTCCCCAAGGGTGCTTGTTCTTACTCAGAGGTGTGCTGTGTTCCAGGGTCACCACTGGGGTGCAAATGCCACACCCCTCAGGTTCTCACTGGGTGTGCTTTGCACCTGGTCTGGTAGCAGCCATATTTCATTAAGCTTATGTTTAGTAACCCGGTGCAAGATTGCTACCTCAAATTAACAACCAACACAAGTCACAGCAGGGTTTGCATTCATATGAATCAATCAGTCTGGTTCATGTCCAGACAACTGGCTGCCTTGCTTGAAAGAATCAATGTCTTGAGATGCATTTCGAAATGTATTCATTTGTTTGTCTCTGGGTGACACAATTACTGAATTGGCTATAGCTTTGAACTTGTTTTGCCTCCGAAGCCTGTGTCATTCTACCAAGGAATGCATTTAACAAATGTATGACAGAGTGGCCTTTCTATCACACCATAGCAGTTGATGGTGCCATTCATTTTAATTGACTTCACTGAATGGTTGACCAAGGATATTACATTTCAGTAGCACAAGCAGAGAGAGAATAGCAATTATCTCTAATACAAAAGCAGTACACAGCTACAGGACTGAATTTCAAAGAAGGTGTATCTCAGGAAGCATTAAGGGCATAAGAACGTAAGAGGAGCCCTGTTGGATCAGACCACAGCCCATCTAGTCCAGCATCTCATCACACACAGTGGCCCACCAATTGCTTATGGGCATCTGAAGCACAAGACAAGGACAAACCTTCACCTGCTCTCAAATCCCAGCAAATGGCCTTAAAAACATCCTACTTGTCCCCCAGCCTGAAAGATGTACTTAGGCATCCATTCAAGTAGCCATTGATACATCTGTCATCCATAAATTTGTCTAACTCTTCCTTAAAGCCATCTAAGCTGGTTGCTGTTACCACCTCTTCTGGCAGTGAATTCCATAGACTGATGGCCCTTTGGATGAAAAAATACTTCCCCTTGTCTGATCTGACTCTCCTACCTATCAGCTGCATAGAGTGCCCCCTAGTTCTAGTGTTGTGTGATAAAGAAATTTTCTCTATCCACCTTTGCTAGACCTTTTCTTAGATTTTCAGGTTGTTCTTTCTCCTTAAATCTCCTAAGATGATGATCTACCTAATTACGGGTAGATACCTCTGCCTTTTTATGATTTGAAAAGAATCCATACCAGATGGGTTGAATGGATATTTCATGTTATGCAGATAGCTTTATTTAATTGTATACAACTAAATATCATTTCCATTAAGAGTTTTTTTTAAAATACAGGACTTACTTGGTGCATGACAACCAGCATTTAAAAGAAATATGATCTTATGATTTATTTAGGTCATCATGCAGTTAATAATTAATGATGCTACGGTGTTTTAAAGGGAAGTTCTGAAGGACTCATTCACTTTGTTTCACATGCTTGAAATTCATAGCTTTCTCTAGGGCTCTACTTTTATAATGAATTAGTATACCATGTGGTATACTAATAACAGTATCAAATGGTATTAAAAAGGTGAGGTGGAAATTAAGTAAACATGTAATTCTCATGAAATCTTATAATATTTTACTGACAGTACGCTGTACAACATTTTTCTAAGGTATGTAAAAGAATGACCTAAAATCCAAAATGAAACATCTTTTTGATGTTTTTAGTCACACCCTTAAGATGAATGTAATATTTAGGCATTATTAAAGAAAAGCTATTTCAAAGTGCTGAATTGCTTACCTCAAAATGTACAGAATGAAGAATCAAATTGATTTGAATGAAAGTTAGGGACTTTTGCTGTGTGAGAGCATACATATGCATGCAAATCTATGACTTTTTGAGGGGGAATATAAGATATTGGTCATACCGTTAGATCTGATCTATTCTTTTAAATCACAGTCTTTATGTGAAAGTCATGCATTTATTATATCTGTTTTGGTTGTGCTTTTAAATGATTTTAAATTCTCTTCATATTTTTTTAAATAAAACTTCTAATAACTTCATATTTTATTTTTTGAAATGAAGCTCTGATGGTGCGATCAGACAGGAATTTTAAGTAATCCCATAAAGAAAAAACATCCCATCTCCAGATGCACAAAAATGCCTTCCAAAAGTTGTCTGGGCATATGGCTGAGAACCTACCTTATTTTGCCACACTGCAGCTTGTATTTGAATCTAAGTCATACAATACCTACCCTGACTACAGGTGCTCCCCACTGATTGGCCATATGCTGAGAAAGCCTTGCTTCTGTGCTGCCCAACCCAGTTTCAAGAAAGAGATGTCTTCATTAGTATGAAATCCTGAATGTTGAAGAACAAATGTTTCTATGACTTCAAGACAGGGGAAATGTGAGGAAAAAGAATATCTATAATTACAGATACAAATTCACCCAGATGACACCTCTTTAAATGTATCTGGTCACACCCTGAGCAAGCTACACTTTAAAGGATGAATGTGTCCAACTCCATTTATAGTAATAATTTCCCCAAATGGGGCCATAATGCAATGTGTCTGTGCAACTTGTTACATATTATGTCATAAGCTGTACAGTGCTGTGTTGCAAGTATTATGACAACAGACTTCAAACTAATAAAGTGATATTGGGTTAACTCTAAAGGTGGCTCAATAGAAATCGTCCCTATTCATCCCCAAAATGGAGACTGTAAGTTCATAAGACTGCAAAGGGAATGATGCATAAATCAGTCCAGAAGGTGAACATGAAAAGTGGCACTTTTGCAAAGATTGAACCTTTTGCCTTTGTGCTTCAAGGCCTAACTTGGCTAAGAGAATATACAGTATATAGTTCTTAAATAACCTCATTAATTTTTATTATTAGTTTATTTCTATAGCGCTGTACATGTACTCAGTGCTTTACAAATAAGTAACCAAAAAGAAATGAGTAAAACCTGCCAAAGCCGTACAATCTAAAAGAGCAATAATAACAAATAACAAATAAGTAAAAATTAGCTAAAAACAAAAACAATAAAACATCAACAGGCGGTATCTCATTAATAGGGAAGATAAATTACACAGAGCCTGGGAATGCTTCCCTAAACAGGGTAGTCTTCAACTCCAATTTAAAAGGCGACAAGGAGGTAATAGTGTGCAATCGTGAGGGAAGCAGGTTCCAGAAATGGGGGGAAGCAAGAGAAAAAGGACAAATCCGAGATGGGGGAGTGGAGATCCGAGGCTGGGATAGAAAACCTTGATTACTGGAACGAAGGCTCCGAGTGGGAATATAGGGAGAGAGAAGATCAGATAGATAAGAAGGTGCAAGTCCATGGAGAGCTTTAAAAGTTAGCAGCAGCAGCTTGTACCGAATACGGAGAGGGACAGGAAACCAATGAACGGATGATAATAAAGGCGAAACATGATCAAAATGGCGAGCAAGCATAATGATGCGAGCTGCTGAATATTGAACAGAAATTAAAGGACAAAGGTGAGAAAGAGGGAGACCCACTAATAGAAGATTACAATAATCTAAACCAGAAACTACCAGAGCATGAATCAAAATCTTAGCAGTAGAAGTAGAGAGAAATGGACAAATTTTGGCAATATTATAGAGAGAAAATCTACATGCTTTGGCCAAGGCCTGAATGTGGGGAATGAAAGATAGAGAAGAATAAAAAATAAAACCAAGGCTGCGGGCTTCCTGGACCGGTCAAATAGAAATGTCACCAACAGAAACAGAACATGGAAAAGAGGGCTTAGGAGGAATAACAAGGAGTTCCGTTTTTGACATATTAATGCATCCTCTAATAACAGTACTGCTTAGCTGCTGAATAGTAGTAGCAGATCAATCTTTTGGTCAGAACAACAGAATGCAAACATCAATAAATATTTGTACTCTAAAGTAAGATCTTCATGGCAGTGTTGGGGCACTAGGAATGCACTAGGGATTTGCATGAAGCTAAATTCCCCTTTTCGATTCGATGCAAATCAGATGAGGGAATATTCAGCTTCATCCAAATACCCCCCCTGAATGTGGGAGGGGATTGGCTTTGTGTGTGAACATCACACAAATGTTCATGAACATTCCCATCCCCTTACTTGCCACAGCTGCACAATGTTCTGAGCCTGCATGTACACAGCTCTCCATTTTGAGGACTATGTGGCCATGGCACAGCCAAAGATAAGGAAGAGGAATGTGGGAGTGGGGGCCAGGGGGCAGGAGGCCAGGGGGGATCCAGCCTTAATCAAAGCTTTGAAGAATGCCAGATCCGTTCAATTTGCAGATGAATGGGACCTACAAATATAGCTCCCTTCCAATTAATCTGTGAATGTCAAAATTCATATGAATTCGTACAGATTTTGGATGTACCCAATATTCATGCACATTCCTGGAATGCACCATGGTGTAGTGTGTGCACTGGAAGAGTACATGGTTTGCATGGTACACCCTCCTTCAGCAGGCATCTGGCATCCCAATTGTGACTGCACATTCCACTGAGCAGTATAAACAAGTCTGGATGTAGCCTATAAATCTTCAAGAGAGATCTTCTGGCTCATCAGGTCCTGCTGCATATGACACAGATTAATAATGTCACCTTCTTCTAGCCAGGCCTTCTGTGTGGTGGTCCATGCTTCTGGAACGTCCTTCAAGCCTTTGCTGAAGACATTCCTTTACCCAGTTCTCACTAGAGTAAATGACATTTTCTCTGCAATTAAGTTCATTTAGTTGTGTTCTCATTTAGCCAATAAAACAAACCAGCTACCATTACGTTAATTTATTTGAAAATGTGTTCCAGGGTCCAAACATTTGGAAAGATACCTTGAAATTATTTTTGAACTGTCTTACTGTCTTTAAGTCACTCATAATGTCAGCTCTCAAGTTTATTGCTTTAGTTTTTAACCTTGAACTTTCAATCAAACAGAGTGAAAAAATGTTTTCTGTGCAATGTGGAAAAAAACAATCATGCCTTGTTTCCATAGCAAAAAGGAAGTTTTTTGTAACTTGATGTAAGGAAACTCTGTGATCACTGGAATGTTACAGGAGACTTCAGAATCCTCTGTCCAACTGCTAAATGTGATTTGACATCTGAGGCCAATTCACACTTGGCCTCGTAGTTTTACAATAGGTTAGCATCTGGGCAGGTGCATCTACACCACCTGCCTGCCAGGATATTAACCTATCACAAACTAGTGGTGGTGCATGAAATTGTGCACCACATGCAAACTAACCATAACTAAAACTTTACCTTTCCCGTGTGCTGGCACCTCAGATGACCCAAAATATGACTGCACATGTGCACAGTGTTATCGTCACCATGACAAGGGTGCCAGCGCCAGCACATGTGCAGTTATTCCAGGTTTAAAATATTGAGGCTGGCTGCATTTCTCATTTGTATTGTTTATGAAGAAACAAAACCAAATTAATTGTTTCTGCAGATCTAGAAAGACTTTTGTAGGGTTAGCTGCAGTACAAATTTACTGAAAAAAACCCTGAATGGATAACTGATTGTGGGACATGGGAAATAAGACAGTCTGTTGTGCAGCTGGATCAATCTTTTCTCATTCAAATTTTCATCTAGTACCTTTTAATTACTATTTCAGCTGAAATTCTTTCCCTTAGCCTACTAACTGGGTAGAAGGCCCTCAATCATATTGTTCAAATATTAGAAATTTATGCAGTAATAAACACTGCTTGGGAAAGAAGATGCTTTCCAGGTTTGTTTGCAGATTTTAAACGATACTAGATAAATATCTGTATTTATATCCCCTGGGAGACTCTTCAGTGGAACCTCTTTGGGTGAATTCCCATTACAAGCTTAAAACGGTTTCGATCCTCGCAGTCCCCACGTCAGGTTGGCTTAACACGCTTTCCGCGTGTTAAATCACCCCAAAGCTTTGTAAATGTTAACACTCAGTTCAACAGGTCTCACTCTTTTTAGATTTCTTGCTGTGGGAACTGTACAGTTTTAGTGGGATGAGAATGCATGTTTAGGGTTTCCCTCCCCCAATAGCTTGCTTCCAAAGATAGTGATTTTACTGTAAAAATCCATCCCCTAAGCAGTCGTTACACTGTAGCAATCCACCCACTTCACACCTGATAACAATGTTGCAATTCTGCGCAATTCTAAAAGTTCTGACCTTTAGAAAGGGAAAAGGGAGGAAAGCAGCTGAAGTTTCGGTGAGATGTGTGAATGTTTAATGTGTGAATGTGTGGCTGTGGATTGAGCGGTCGAAGAGGGCTTGAGTTGCCACTGCTGCTGTGTGCCCTGGGCAATGGGGAGAGGAGGGGAAAGAATCGCTGGCTGCCCGGTGCCGTATTTCATCCATCCATGCAAGCGCCAGCCACCCAGCCAGGTTCGTTATGGGTGGCATGTTCACGCCAGGAGGAAGAGGGCAGGGCATCCCCGAAATGCGGCTTTTAGAAAGTAGCCACTTGAGTCCCCCCTTGAGTCACGTACGCCACGTATGATCCTCAGAATCCGGATCGAACGCGATTAAGTTGAAAGTAATGGGATCAGGCAAATTTGTGTTAGCATCCAGTTCTATTATTTCAGTTTAAGAAAACTGTTTTAAGCTTGTAATGGGAACTGGGTCTTTGAATGATGTCCAGGTCTCAAAAATACAATTGAGGTATATTCTTTGAAAAACTATGTCTTTTATTTTTAAATTTACATTCTGGGATATACACTTAGCTAAACACTATGTCACAAATATGAAATCTGAACAACAGATATTAACTGTCAAAAGTCCCACCCTGGTTTTGGTGGGATCCACGTGACACTTTTATGATGCTTTGAATGTGCCAGGAGGGCACTGTGTCTGCAGTGCTCATTGCTCATTTGTTTTCCAGAAAAAGAGCATGGATGCTCTGCTCTTCCCCTGCCACAATGGTACCTATATTGTCCAAAACAAACAAAACCACCTCTGAAGTGGCTTAGAGAAGCTTTAAGGCAGGATATTCATACACCAGTCTTCCCTCCCCCATCTTTCTTGAACATTCTGTGCTCTAGAGAAGGCTGGGAACATGAGGGCCACACACTGTTCTTCCCGAGGGATCTCTGAGCTGCCCCTTTTGTTATGTCTGAATACAGCCATTTTTGCTATTTCAGGGGACTTAGGTTGTGATCACACACAGCAAAAAGAAACAAGTTCTTCTGAGGTAGCTCAAAAACTGGATTATTCACATGCCAGTTTTCTTATCCCATTTCCCATTTACATTCTGCCTTAAAAAGGTGGGTTGTGGATCAGCTGGGGACATAAGTGCACACAATACTGTCTCTGAGGTGCTTGTGACCTGTTGCTTTTATGTCTGACCGTAGCCTTACTGGTTCCCTCAGTAGTGTGCCTGCCTGGTAATCAATTTCATTTCTTGAATGTGACAATACCCTCCTGTTAATCCCCCTATCATGTGTGTAAGGTACCATTGTTTTTGCTAGCAACTGTTTGGCTTTATCAAAAGAAAAATGAACGTTTCACCTTATTAAGGCACTTGAAATTCATGGAGTAATGAAGGAAAATGAAGCTAAAAACAATGACAATATTCCCTTAATTGTGTTCCTTAATGTCCTTCATGAATTATAAGGGTAACTTCTGCACCAGAGGAATCATTTCTACCCTGATCCTTCTGGGTTTTACATGTCAGAGCACAAGAGGCTGTCACTCTAAAATTCATTCCTGCAACTAATTAAGATTGACTGTGGGAATCACATTCATGTGCTCATTCCTTCTCCACTATCATGTTAGGGATTTGAATGACCAGGGGCATTGTCATATTACTGTTCAGGAAAAATGAGACATATTATTCCCTGGCTATGCTCAGAATCTCCATGAATATTGCATACTCTGTGCTCTGTTTTTCAAGGCAATAATGCTGAAATGCTATACAATCTGATTTAGGATATTTGGTACCAACCATCTAGTGACCGCTATAAGTTTGTCCATCTCCTTGTAGATTTTAAAGTTATTCAGTATACTGTCAGTTCTACGCAATATGATACGTGCTGGAGTAATTTTCTGTTTATTGTCCACAGCAGCCCAGTACAGATGACATTAATGGCAGCTATTTAAAGAATGGTATTCTTTACAGCTTACATGAAACGGATGAGCAAACTACTAAATAAAATAGCATCTCCCATCTATTTTTTATTGAACTTTAGGATTAATTTAGTTACTGGGAGACCAGATACAAAGGTTTTTTAAAAAATCAAATAAAAGTTATTGAGTTATTATATTTTTATGAAAGGCAAATGGATCACGCAAATGAAGTAGGCCTTCAACAGTTCCATTTGTTAAGGTGAGATTTCCAGATATTCAGGAGACCCTGAGATGTTTATAAGGAGTATTGATAAGACAGGTTCCCCACCAGTAGTCCCACAACTGTCTGTTTCCATGTCTTGGCAGGTAGAAGCCTCTAAGCTACATTCACACATAACAAAAGGGGACATTTCAGAGGTACCTCAGAGGCGACTCAGAGGGAAAACATGTGGTCCTCATGATCCTTTCTCTAATCCTTTCTCTAATCCTTTCTCTAATGCTCCTTTTCTTGCACAGAATGTTCATAAGAGGGGGAGGGACAGTCTGGTCTGTGGACAACCCCACCTCAAAGCTTTCTCTGTGGTGCTTCAGAGAGTTTTCTTTTTCCTTCTTCTCTTTAGTCATGTCTGATCACAGTCTAGATATTGCAAGAAAATTCAGCTTTTTTAAATAAAAAGACTGGTATTTTCTCAGTTGCTCTGTAAAGGAGGTTGCCAAACTTCCCTTAGCCCATGTTGACCCTGCATGGAATTGGGCAACTGGGAACTCACTATGCTTTTCTTTTCTTTCTTTCCTTTTCTTCTCTCTCACTTTTTATTATATGTGGCAAAGTTCTTGCGTATCTGATCCAACCAAGAGTCAGCATAGATTGTGTCAGATGATGGCGGCAGTGCAGCATTGATTCTTCCAAAAGTAATTGCTTGGTGAAGGGTTGAGAGGAGCTCTACATTTTGTTGGACCTACCTGACAGTCCTGCTGGGACATCGCAGTGCTGCCACAATTAATTACACATCTGGCAGCTTCCCATGTTTGGTCAGACTGTTCTCATGTAACATCACTTTGAAGACATTTCTGGATATAACTGGTACTGAATTCAAAGAAAGAGCATTGGCAAACACATCAGCACTGAAGGAAAATGTATTTGTAGACATGACACTTTGGCTTCTTAATTTGAATTCACTGAAAACATGAAGATGTTTATCTGAACTGCTTTCTTATTATCTATTCATTGTTGTAGATCAAATGGTTCTTAGATGATAGCTGGTTTGTTCAAAGGATGGTTTTTACTCACAGTCAGCCTGTAAATGAAGCCATTTAGAATAACCCTATGCATATAAGTGTTGAAAAGAGGCCTTAAGGGTAAAATTCAGGTTTCAAATATATATATTATATGATAAACTGTAAATTGGCAAAAAAAAACAACACCACAAAAAACAAACATGTTCACATTATTAAATATTATATTTACTTAATTTTTTAAAAATAATGAAATGCATACTAATACTTTTTTTAAAATCTAGAACATTTACTAAAATCTGTAGATCTCATCTTATTTTGATGTATGGATAAGTATATTGTTTTAAAGGCTGTTACCCACCCAGATACCTTCAGGTGTGGGATGGGATAGAAATGCAAATGCAAATGCTAGTGCTAATAATGCTAATAATGCTAATAATGCTAATAATGCTAATAATGCTTATTATTATTATTATTATTATTATTATTATTATTATTATTATTATTATTATTATTATTATTATTATTATTATTATTATTATTATTATTATTATTATTATTATTATTATTATGTAAAACAGCAGTTACACACAGCAAACGAGATGACTATGCTGGATTTCGTATTATATCACTAGTCGGGCACTTCCCAAGCACCTAGGACTGCGTGATGTATCGGCGAATTATGCGAGCAGACCCCAGTAAAGTGACTTTTTGAAGTTGGCAGATGGATATTTTGTCAATGCCAATGGTTTTTAGGTGCCCCCTGAGATCTTTTGGCATCGCGCCCAGTGTGCCGAGGATGACTGGGACCACTTTCACTGGTTTTCGCCAGAGTCGCTGAAGTTCAATTCTCAGATCTTCGTATCTGGTGAGTTTCTCCATCTGTTTTTCCTCAATTCTGCTGTCACCCGGAATAGCAACGTCGATGATCCACACCTTCTCTTTCTCAACAACTGTAATGTCAGGGGTGTTATGCTCCAGTTTTCTGTCAGTCTGAAGCCTGAAGTCCCAAAGTAGTTTTGCCTGTTCGTTTTCAACCACTTTTTCTGGCTTGCGATCCCACCAGTTCTTTGACACTGGCAGATGATACTTTTGGCACAAGTTCCAGTGGATCATTTGTGCTACAGCATTGTGTCTCTGCTTGTAATCAGTTTGTGCGATCTTCTTGCAGCAGCTGAGTATATGGTCGATTGTTTCATCCACTTCTTTGCAGAGTCGGCACTTTGGATCTTCTCCTGATTTTTCAATTCTGGCTTTGATGGCATTTGTTCTTATTTCTTGTTCTTGTGCAGCAAGAATCAGTCCTTCTGTTTCCTTTTTCAATGTTCCATTCATAAGCCAAGACCAGGTCTTTTCCATGTCCACTTTGCCTTCGAT
Source organism: Aspidoscelis tigris stejnegeri (assembly GCA_023333525.1). Classification (NCBI taxonomy): domain Eukaryota; kingdom Metazoa; phylum Chordata; class Lepidosauria; order Squamata; family Teiidae; genus Aspidoscelis; species Aspidoscelis tigris. The sequence continues at coordinate 77,798,789 of JALMGA010000002.1, read as the reverse complement.
CTTCTCCAGGAACTGTCCATGCAGTGCTTTATTGTGCCAGCTGTCCGTTCGGCATTGAACTGCAGTTTTCCGGTACTGGTTCTTGGTTTGCTGCACCTTGAGAAGCTTCTGGTTGTTGACTTCAATCAAAGCTGATTCTTTGCTTTCTGCCACGTAATCTGCTAATGCATGCTTCTCTTCTTCCACTGTTTGCTTCACTTGCAAAAGTCCTCTACCGCCTGCTTTCCTGGGCAAGTACAACCTGTCGACATCACTCCGAGGATGTAGTGCATGGTGGATCGTCATCAGTTTTCTGGTTTTTCTGTCTAAGTTGTCCAATTCGAGCTGAGTCCAGTTCACAATTCCCGCAGTGTATCTAATGACTGGTATGGCCCAGGTGTTTATGGCCTTAATGGTGTTACCGCCATTCAGTTTACTTTTCAAGATTTTTCTAGTCCTTTGGATATATTCTTTACTGACGACAGATTTCACATGGCCATGCTTAATGTTATCCAGTTGCAAGATGCCAAGGTATTTGTAGGCTTCTGCCTGGTGGGACCTGATGACTTGACCATTTGGCATTTCAGTGCCTTCACTTTCAGTAATCTTCCCCTTCTTCAGTGCCACTGTGGCGCATTTGTCCAGGCCAAACTCCATACTGATGTCACTGCTGAATATTTGCACTGTGTTGGTCAGTGACTGGATCTCGATTTCAGCTTTTCCATAAAGCTTTAAGTCATCCATGTACAGTAGATGTGAGATTTTCTTTTGAATTCCTGGCAGTTTGATAGCCAGGTTTGTTTTCTTTAGGATGAGTGACAGTGGGCTCATAGCGATGATGAAAAGGAGTGGAGACAATGAATCCCCCTGGAAGATGCCCCTTTTGATGTTGATCAGTCCGTAGCTTTCATTTCCGACAAAAAGCTCAGTCTTCCAGCGTTTCATCGCACTTTCTATAAATTTGGTGATGTTCTGACTGATCCCGATGGTTTCCAGGCACTTTGTGATCCAACCATGTGGCAGTGAATCAAAAGCTTTTTTATAGTCGATCCAAGTCATATGCAGGTTTGTTTTTCAGCTTTTGCAGTTCTCCAGAATCATTTTGTCAATCAGTAGCTGGTCTTTTGTGCCCCTGCTTCTCCGTTTGTTTCCTTTTTGCTCTACTGGAATGATGTTGTTGTCTTCGAGGTAGTCTTGAATCCTGTCTGCTATTATGCCTGTCAGCAGCTTGAGCATAGTAGGTAGACAAGTTATCGGCCTATAGTTTCCTGGTGTGGCTCCCTTTGCTGCATCTTTCTGTATTAAGTATATTTTGCCAGTTATTAGCCATTCACTGATGTTTCCTGTTTGCAGCGTTTCATTGAACAGTTCGGCCATTTTTGCATGCAGGCTGGTCAGGTATTTGAGCCAGAAGCCATGCAACTGATCAGTGCCAAGGGATGTCCAGTTCTTCACTTTCTTCACTCTTTTCGTGACCATTTCGGGTGTTATTTCCAGCTGCTGCATTTTGTTCTTGGAGAATTTCTTCTCGAAATCCTTTATCCACCCAGCACTTTTGTTGTATTCTTTTTCAGCCTCCCAGAGATCTTTCCAGAAGTTGGTTGTTGCTTCTTTCTCTGGCTTTTCCATTGTCTTGTCTACTTGCTCATGCAGGCTCTGGTAGAACTGCCTCTGATTAGACTGGAACATTTGGTTCTGCCTGTACTGGATGATTCTTCCTTCATATCTTTCAATTTTCCTGGCTGTAGCTGTTATCTGCTGTTTCACGATTTCCAAAGCTTCATCAATTTTCCTTGTATTCAGCCTGTATTTTTTGATCAGATGTTCTTTAGTCTTCTTGTTGTTCAGTTTCTTCTCCTTCATGTTTTTTAGGTTGCTGGCATCTGATCTCAGGCTTTTTATTTTCAGTTCCAGTCGAACTTTCCACTTTGGCTTTCCCGTTGATTTTCTAGTTGGTTTTGGTTGCAGTAACCCTAGTTCTTCTGTTACTATCACAGCTGTACTGTAGGCGAGCTGGTTCAGTTCTTCGATTGTTGCTACCTGAACAGTTACAAGGGCAGAGTTGATGTCATTCATCAGTGGGACAAGTCATTTTCTGCCTATAGTTTTTAGGATTGGCAGTCGCTTTCGCTCTGTACTTGATGCTGTATGAGCCATTATTCTGTCCTTCAGTTCCTGCTGTCTTTGAGACAATGTGCCAGGTGTTTCATCCATGACTTCATGCTGCTGTTCTTCCTCTTCTTGCAGAATTTCCAGATTTTTATTAGGTTCTAGGTGATCAGTGACTCCTGGTCTTGTTGGAGCTTCTGTTGCTGCCACAATAGGCTGCGGTGCTTCAGTTTCATTAGTTTTTCGTATTTCTTCGAGTTCAGCTTCACTGAACACTTTAGTCCCGCTTATGAATCTTCTCTGATCAGCTAGCCGCAGTTCTGTTATCTTCGAATCTGGGTATTCTTGTTTCCATAGCTGGTGCATCCGTTTTTGATAGCCTCGTTTTCCAGGTTCTGATTTGTAGTAACACTTCATGACTACACGATTCTCTGACCTTGAGAATTTCTGCCGCTTCCTTGTTTGTGGATTTTGTTCCTGTAGCCCATTTGTCGACGATTGCCCAGGTTCCTCAGCAACCGCCGCGGTCCTTTTTATCCTGGGCAACGACCGAGCCAGTATAGACTTCTTTTTTGTTTGTGTCTCCATTGTGCTAAATGTGTTGGGTGCACTTAGTCTGGCTCCTCTGCTTCGACCACTCCGGCATGGTTGAACCTGCCAGTAATTTGCACTACCGCCGGCCCAGCTCTCAGCTTCATTGGAGCACTCAAGCCCCACCGCCACGACAAGGCCACACCCATCGGGGGGATTATTATTATTATTATTATTATTATTATTATTATTATTATTATTATTATTATTATTATTATTATTATTATTATTATTATTATTATTATTATTATCATCATCATCATCATCATCATCATCATCATCATCATCATCATCATCATCATCATCATCATCATCATCATCATCAGACATTCCTATATTGAATATATCAAAAACTTTTAATTAAATAAAGTTAGCAAAAAGAATCATTTTTTTTTAAAAAGATTTCTGCTATACTGAATACAAAATGTTTTAAAAATTCAAAGCAGAAAATCAGCATTGTTATTTTCTCTGGGACTTCTATAGACAAATTGACAAACCTAGTACTGGCCAATCAACCTGATATTGTGCTAGTGGACAAAGACAAGAAAAAAACAGCAATTATAGATGCAGTAGTCCCAAGTGGTGGCAACATCAGGAATAAAGGCAATGAGTAACTGGAGAAATATCAAGGACTGAAGGAAGAACTGGAGAGGATGTGGAAGGTAAAAGGTAGAAGTAGTTCCAGTGGTGATAAGAGCACTTGGAGCAGTGACTCTCAAGTTGGAAGAATAGCTTCACCAAACCCTGAGATTTCTGGTCAGAAAAGCACAGTCCTAAGAACAACTCAGATATTGAGCAGGACTCTCACATTTCCAGGTCTTTGATAGAAGACCCAAGACTGAGGGAAGGCATAACAACTAACCACCCCTAAGGGATGAGAAAGCACTATATAACTTTATGGGTGCTTCTGCACATGCCCTTTAACACAGCAACACCCATTAAGAATACTTTGGGAAAACCGTGTCCGCACAGTCAGACGTATTAAGCACACTTCCGGCAAACCACTTCTGCACATATCCGTCTCTAATGTGTTCTTAATGGGGTTTAATGGAACACCACATTGAAGGTAGTCTTAATGGGTGCTTCTGCTGTAGAACCACATTAACACAGGATGCATCTGCACACGGATGGGAAAGAGAACACATGGGGCGGGACAGGAAGTCGCCATGTTGAGTGTGGCGATGTGGCGCAGAGCAGCCATGTTGAGAAGGCAGGGAGAAGCACAGTCCAGCCGTGAATCCCCCCCCCCCAGGGCTTCGCATCGGGCAGACACCCAGCTACGGCGGCAGAGGCACAATAAGCTGGACACGGGGGCCAGGTGGGAAACCCCAGGGGCCATTTGGCCCCATGGGAAGGGGCCCACTTGTGGGTGGGTAGCAATGGCATCTCAGCTGGGGCACAGAGCCTTTTCAGGCTAGGACACTCTGGGATGCTTTCCCCAGCCACACTCCCAATAACGTGGCCAGGGGGCACATGCCTCATCCCAACACAAACTCTCACAGCTTCCTAGGAGGAAGCTACAGGAGGCTGCTCTACTCCAGACAGCAGGATGTGGATTTATACAAGCCACCTTGTATTTACATAACTCTTTAAACAGGTCTACAACTAATACAGAACAAGAATTTTGTGGGGGATGGTTCTGGGCTGGAATAGCATTAATCCAATGTGGATAAACATACTAGGCAGTATGGAGATAGTATGGAAATAGCTTAATATTAAAACTGAGGCAGAAATCATATTTCTGATGCCCAGAGAAACCAATTTCTCAACTGTGTATGTAAGTCATTCCTTTTAACAATGTCTGCCTGTCTGTCATCTGTCTGTCTGTTAAAACAAACATTTTCCAACTCTCCATCGGCATCCTCATTATTTTTTAGTTAAATGATGACACAAAAACAGTATTTAAGAAGTCAGCATCTTGGTGGCCTACATTTTACTGGTGACAGAAGTGTTCTAAATAAGTCATTATTTAACAAAGATACTTTCCACTATAAGTGGGAAGGGGGGGATTTGCCCCACCCATCTTCTGAAAAAGCCTTTCCGACATACAGGGCCAAGCTATTTGAGAGGCTCTGTAATAGCAGGTCACCATGAAGAGGCACATTGGCCATGCTAGGTGAGTGTGGCATCTGCATGAGCCTGTGTTAATCCAGCCACTATGCCACCACAAGCATCCCTCAAGGACTAGTGGGATAAGGAACACTGAGACCTCTATCCACTCATGGCTGGTAGCCCTTACACCGTTCCCCCTCAAGAAGCCTTACTTTTTCCACAGTGGCCTCCCCAGTTCTTTGATGTCAAATGGCCCTTGATATCATGCATACCATTGTGTAATGCAGACTTGCCTGCAAAGGACCCTGCAATGGTGTTAATGACACCAAAGTAAAAATACAATAAGGATTAAAGCAGGAATGCACAATTCAAACAAAACAGGACTATAAAGTACATTTTAAAATATACAATATAAAATCTGACAATAAACTATGGGGTTTAGAATAATACAATGTCATATACAATGTATGATAAAGGGCGCATCCCCATGGTCTTTTTTTGCTTCTCCCTTGCATCGGATTTTTAAAATGTGTTGTAATTTGAAATAAAGTGTCCCCATGTGGTTTGGGGCAACACACATTTAAAACGTACTTTTCTGTCCCCATGCAAGCAACTTTTTGTTAGCCCGCATCTTTTTCTCCCCCCTCCCCCACCTACTGCAGCGATGACAGGCAAAAACCTCAATTGAACCTCCACAATACAACACAGATCATTCCTTTACTTGGCTGTCAAGAGTTAAAAGCATAACCAATGCTTGCAACATAGTTACAAGCATAACTGAAAGCAGCTCACTCCCTGCAGCTATCTTTGCGCAGAAGCAGTCCAGCGATCTCTCTCTTTCTTTCACATTATTGGGAGGGGGAGAGAAATTCTGTGCTTGCTATCAGGGGAAAGTGATGCTAATTATCTTAACAGAGGGGGAAACATCTATTTTCACACACACACTTTTCCCTGACAGCAAACACAGAAACTCTCTCCCCCTCCTAAAAAGGTGAAAGAAGAAAGAGATCGCCAGTCTGTTTGTGCGCTAAAATGGAATGGAGGGAGGCTGGATGTGACAGCTGGCTGGCTGATAGGCTGCAGGGAGTGATCTGCTTCTACTTATGCTTTTAACTGTGGCGGCCAAGGAAAGGAATGTTTTCACACACACATGTATATTAAAGAGCGAGAAAGATTAATGTAACTCGAAAGACACTTTAAAGAAATTCGTGTGCGTCTCCATGATCCCAGGATAATCCGCGGTTTCCCCCTAAGTCGGATGTAGTACTGTTTGAAAGGGGGGGGGGGTTCTGCCGCAGATTTTCCTCCTTTGTGCCTGATGTATCCCAGAGTAAAGCTTTGCATGGGGGCAAAACAAGCTTAACTTTGGAGTATTTTCAGCCCAAAAAGAACAAAGCAGTAACAAAACCAATTAATAAGTTACACAGCAATAAACAAGCAAGCAAGGTGACCAGCATGACAGAGACAGTAAACTCAGCTCAGTTTTTTTCCTCCTGTCCTAGTTCCAATCTCCTAAACCTAACCCTGTCTTTCAATTACACAACTGCCAGTGGTACGACTAAGACAGTGGGGCATGAACTGGCAATGACATTACTCCGGTTTATTTCCAAGCCATACTATGCAATGCACTCTAAAACCAACATCATTAACTATCCATGAAATATACAGAAACATTTTTGTGAATAGTCCACTGTCTGAAGAAACCTTCCCACCCCTTGCAACTTCCCAGCACTGGGACAGTGCCTGTTGCTGAAGATGTTGCATGTGGTCATCTGCCAGGCCATTATGGTGAATGGCAATTAATAATCCAGTTGAACATGATCCATGCAACTGGATGCTTCCAGGTGCTGCGTTGTCTTTGCTTTCTTATAAGACTGCATCATTAGTTAACAATCTTTTGAAAAGTGAAAGATGTAATGCCACCTGCCACTGCTTTCTTCTTTTCACTTTCTAATTTGGCACCTACTCCTGTGGCTGTTAGATGCTTCAGTCTGATTCATTTTGAGATATTTTAGTGGCTCTTTAGTAGTGGATACTCCTAAACAATAAAGACCCCAGTACTCCAGTGAACCACCAAACAGGACTTCACTTATTTTATTCAAAGCAGGTCAAAGCATGGCTGAAAGAGCCATGCCTTCCCTGTTGTCCTGTGATGCCCCTATCACCCTTGCCCTCCACCACTCCCCACGGTCTGCAGCCTCCACCCCACCCCACCCCATGCCACCTCCACCCACCCACTGATGCCCCCTGCTGCCTAGTTTAGAAACACCAACAATAAACAAAGTTGTATTTGCAAACCTTTTCCCTCTCCATCAACTTGGCAAAATAAAATGATTGTCAGTAACCATGCACATAAAAAAGAAGGAAAAAAATTCATTAAAATGACAAGGGAAGAAACTGCCTGAAGAAAAATTGAAAGAAGCAAATTCATAGCAAGTTTGAGCATGCATCCCTTTCCTAGCAACTCCAAAATCAAACAGTTTTTCTTCTTTTATTCCCCGAATAAACCATTTTGGAACTTATCCATCTCAAATAAACCACAAAGGCTGCATCTGGAACATAGGAAATGAATAAAAATTGCAGAAGGTTAAGGCCATTTCTGCATATACCTGCACTGTTCAAGTACAGGGTGGGCCACCCTGTACTGGAAGAAGCAACCTGAGAGATTGCTCCTGATGCAGAGCAGGGTGCCTCCAACTGCTCTAGGGACTGCCTCCAACTGCTTCTGATGAAGGTTCTGAAGGCCATAGATGATAGTTCCTGAGGAGAGCATTTGAGGTGCATGCCTTGTACCACTGAAATGGGTTCCCTTTGGTATCAAAGACTGTGGAGACATGAAACCAGGACGTTGTTTCTGCAGTTGCTACCAAAATATTTAAAATAGCTTAGCTGCACCAGTTGGAGTGCTGGTTCAGTTTTGCCAGTAACTGAATTGGTTGATTCAAGTTTGGAGGGGACATAAAATAGGGCTTGTGTGAGTCATGTCCTCCATGATCCATGTATGCTCATTTTGAGTGCTTCCGCTTTTCAGCAAACCATCCTCCCACAGATCTGTCACAATTTGTGATGGATTGGAGCCCCCCTCCCCTTATCCACACATGCGTGAGGAGAATGGATTCCGAGGGCAGATTGGAGTGGCTGCTGTGCGGATGCACCAGCACCCATTCCAATCTGCCCTCTGGCTTGCACACTGGCGATGCCACCCCTGGAGCCACAGGACTGTAGCATGGAGCTGCCAGTCACCAAGTGTTTCTGGTGGCAACTGGCGTGCGAGGGAAGGGCTTTGGAAGCAGGCAGTCCTGCTTCCACCCTTTCCAACATGGTGGGTGGAGGGAATCCATCCCTTCCCTTGGCTGTGCGTGGAAGTGTCCTGTTTCTGCACACATCCAGGGGGAAGTGACGGGTGTAAGACTTGATTTTTCAGGTCTTACATTGAATCCAGATTTCAGCAGCAAAACTGGTTTTAAAAACTGGTCTTGCAGGCCGAAATGCAGATGTGGTTTCTGCAAAGGGTGACAGAAGGGGACTCCAATGTGGAACCACTTCAGGTAAATGTCTTTAATGTGTTCTAGGGGGTGGTTAATCCAGTTTCCGCAGGTAGTGCGGAAACACCCTTTGTCAGTATTTCAGCCAGCAGGCCTGAGATTTCTATGGATCTCACTTAAAAGTAGGATCTACCATGTTTTTGCCAACTTCATTGTCTCAAATGAAATGGATGCAAGATCTATGCAATGTTAATGATTTCCAACTTAGCAGGTCTAGCTTTGAATTATACTGTTAGTGGATCAATTAATAAGAAGGTCAGTTTGGGAGACTGCATAGTGAAAAATGATGGTTTCAATTTTCTAACACTATTAGTGGTAATAATACAATAAAGTACCTGCAGGGTGCAGCCTCACTACAAAGAAAAATTTAATTTGGAACTATTTGTGGATTATGAACTTGACCCTGTAATTTACAGCTCAATGAATAAAGCTAAATAGAAGGGAGGAAATGTGGATGATTAATTAAGGAGAAATAAATTAGTCCCTCTTTCTGAGTAATGGCATCGGATATATTCTTCCTCCTTCTTGCTGTAAGAAACCCATCTGTAATCCAGGTAGTTAATAAGTTCAGAATGAAATGCTTGGATTTAGATAAGCACCTCTAATGAACACACCAATTGCTTATGTTTAGGGGAGTGTCAGGCTATACTTGGCTTGCACAGTGAAATTCATTTGCCAAAAGTATTTCAGTCTTCACTCCTGTTCAGTTCTTTATTTCATTTCCATAAGATATTGCAAGAGTTTTGATGAGCTTTAGGTCTTGCCACATTCAGGTGAGGTTAACTGCATCGTTTATTGTTGTGCCTACTTATTCATGGTTAAAAGCTTTAAAAATGCTTTGTTAGACAGAACAGGATCTGCGCAATGGCAGTTCCACCTAGCAAAAGCACCGAGAAGAGTACTATGAACAACAGCGCTCTTTGAAAGCAGTGATGTGCTGTTTGCATCCTCATTCCATCTGAGCTACAAAAAACACAACAGCAAGGGAATATTCATTCCCTGTCATACATCCCTGTCCAGAGATGTTTACAGAAAGACATGAAATGGCTATGGAAGTCAGCCATTTACCTTGCTCATGAGAACAGGGACAGTGACTTCAGGTACATTTATATGGCAGGGAGACAGAGTAGTAGGAAGATCTAGAGGGTGTGATTCAAACTGATGTAGGGGCTGTCAAGTCGAAATGAAATTTTGTGAGGAGGAAGAGGGGGAGGGTTAGCATTTATACACCACTTTTCCCACCCATTTAAGCGGACTCAAACCGGCTGAAAAAGCTTCCTCTTCTTTTTCTGTGAGGTAGGTGGGGCTGTGAGAGCTCAGAAAGAGAGCTGTGACTAGCCCAAGGTCACCCAGCTGGCTTCATGGAGGAGTGCAGATTTGAACCCGGTGACTACGAGATATGAGTCGGGCACTCTACCCACATGACCAGACTGGCTCACAGGAGGATTATGGGAACTTGTTAAATATGGAGTACAGTTTAATATGAGTAAGAGAAAGCATTTAGTGTAATGTGCACAGAGAGATAAGCCTGAAAGTTGGGAATACATCAGATAAGAGTGAAGAAAAGATTTAGCTTTAAGTTGAAAACCTGTTCTGTTATCAACTTGTTCTGAGGCTCTACTGTATCCATTTAGTGATGTAAATGCAATTGGCCAATCAAGGAACAGTATATATATGCCTAAACCATATCTATTCATAATCTGCTCATTTTTTATTTTTCTATTTAAGCCTCTTGTGAGAATCATGAAGTGCTAGTCCATTTTGTATTTACTACATTCTGGGGTGGCATAGTGCACTAGTTTAATAAACTGCAGTTCTGCCTTTATCGTCATTTTATCCAGTTTCATTTACCCTAACACTGGACCAGTGACGCCTACTAGTTTGGAGCATGGCAAGGCATGGTGTGAAGCAGTGCCATCTGCCTAACAGTGCTGGTCCAGGTCTGCCTGCACACTAGCCCCAGAGCTTCAAAGGGCTAGGAATGAAAGCTCCTAGCCTCATACCCCCTGGGGACACATTTTAGTGGTGCACTTCAGTGTACCACTGAAATGGGTTCCCTGAAGGTCAGGAACATGGAGGTATTTGTTCTGCATGCCTCTGTGTCTTGGACCAGGGCCTACTAGTCTATCTACGGCAGATCTGTTTAATCAGACCTGGAACATGCTTTGTTTTGTGTGGTGCAGCAGCTTAACATTGTGGTTAAATGCATCACTATATCATTTATTATTTTATTCTAATTTTATATCACACTTACTTTAGAGCAACTTGCCCTGGGACTTTTGAATTTTCCTCAGCTTGTATTGTTCCAGAACTATAGACTGTTTAGTTTATTCTTTGAAAAATCATCATTTTGGTACGCTTGAACCAGATGAAAAGACTATAGTCCAGTTAAATGCAAGCGTTTATTGTACATACTCCTCTAAAAGTATGCCCGGTGAAACTGGCTTTTAAAAAAGATAACATCTGATCTGGTTTACATTTCATAGAAGCAATTATCAGGACATTCCTGTCAATGTGTACTTAGACGTTTGCCATATTAAGAGCACTTGGACTTCTGCTGAGATAAGTGAGAAAAGGCTTGCAGGCTGTCTGCTCCAATAAACTAATTTAGTCTTGTGATACCAAGTGGCAAAAGGAATTCACACACAGTTGATAACAGCTCCTGTCACTTGCTGACTTTACAGCCTAAAGCTTGGGACAAGATGGTATGTAGAATGTTGCAAATTCATGTACTTTGTCACTTATATTCCAGGTACTCAAATCAATGCACAGAAATCTAAGGCCTATTTCACACTTCGGCTGGTATGCAATGAGTTGTCCTAATTGCATATCAGAGGGCTAAGTGCAGATAGGCCTCTACTCTTCCTGTTACATATGTAAATTACCCCATACAGTAATTTGTCAGGTTCTGTATGCTAAACAAACATTGGTCTCTTGCATGCCTGCCACTGCTCCAAAAGACACGGGACTGAGGAACTTTTGCACCGTGTCTCTATCTGGGGTCCTTTTAGCAAGCACTCAGAGTGGCCATAGATGTTGGTCATTTTCTTGTGCTCTCCAATGAAGAGCACACTGGACTAGGTAGGAACAGAAGGTGGGAGTATTGTACCTTCACTTCCCCTGGAAAGGGTCTCAGGGAAGTAAAAATCTGGAATGGATTAGGCATTTGCATTTTGAATGCCCAGCCAGTCTGAAACATAGCCAGCACTTCACTAAATGTAAGTCAGGCAAGATGGTGTGCAACTACAGCTGAGTCACCCTGCCCCACTCACCCTTTACCTGGAAGCAGTGTGAATGGTGTGTGCCAGGCTGCACTAGCTGAAACACTGATGTGGCCAGCTATACCTCGAGGGGACAATCCAGCACGTGGGGAGCCATTTCGAGAACGGAAGCAGCTCAGTGCAGTGCAAATGCTCCATGTCAGAACATACTCAGGCCAGCCTTTTTAGCTGCACCACTGCAAAGTGCTGCAAGCTTTCTGCAGCAGCTTAAGTTTACAGCTCTCTATGAAATACTAAGGGCACAGTGCACCCTAAGAGGAACATTCAGCCACAGGGGTGCTTGGCCAGTATGCATATGGAGCTATTCTGTGCTGACTTTAAGGGCTTAGGCAAACCCTTCCTTAGTTTGAGATCAAATGGCTAGACCGTGGACCTGTTCACACTTGGTTTTATTCTGGAATATATTCCAGAACAGAGGCCTGCTATCCACATACTAATGCAGGCTATGGCAGACAACAGACCTCTATACAGCAATATATTCCAAAATAAGGCCAAGCGTGAACAGACCCCATGGTAAATCAAGCTGTTTTATGAGAGTTTTTATCCACTTTCATTGCTCTTCACAAACACAGTCTTGCACGCTAAGGTTGATCAGAGTGGCCTGTTACACCATTCCCACCACTCCCATTCCCTCCGTGACGCATGAGTTGATAGTAAGGATGTGCACAGATATTCAAAACATTTGAATTTTGACTGAATTTGGAAATTCAAATTTGAATTGAATGTCTATACATTAAAATTTAAACATTTGAATACATTTCAGATCTTTTGAATCATTTGTATGAATTATTCAGACATTTCTATGTGTACCTTTCTTATTTGTATCTGTACGCATTTGTATGGATACGTACGGAATGAAAATAAGGTGCGTACAGGATAAAAACAGGATCTGTATGGTTGCGTACGGACACATTCAAATGTTGTCAACATTCACATCTTCAAATACGAATCAAATATTCGTACGAATAGATACAAATTTATTTGATTCAAATCAAATGTGAATACATTTGAATTTTAAACATTCAAATTTATTTGAATCTTTGGATATTTGATTTGAATGCCAAAAATTGCATTCGTGCACAGCCCTAGTTGATAGATAGTTGAATTGGTCAGTCTATGGGTAGATTTTTTCTTTTTAAAGCGTCTAGTCTGCACTTTCCCCTATATAACTACAATATAGAAAACAAGGTGAAATATAATGTAGCAATTGCAAATTTGCCCAGGTTTCCTCCACCAGCTTCTCTAGCCTCAGGGTAAAAGGATTCTCCTTGTGTCCAGAAGCTTGCAGTATACACCCAGCACAGCAGGGTGCTGGACGTAGCCTGAAGGCTTAATGGAGGATGGCCACATGCTGCACGCAGAGTACAGCCTGTTCTCTTCCTGCCTGCCACAGGATATGACATCAGAAGGACTTCTGACCTGCTCCGCTGATGGACTCCACCTATCACCTACTTGGATTTTCTCTTGAGGTCACTTCCTTCCCCGCCTTCTGGTGGGGGATATAAAAAGCTTGGCACAGAAATAAACTCTCTCTTTTCCAGCCCATCTTGTCTCCCGCCTAACTTCTTTCTCCTGTGCTCTCTGTCTTTAAATCACCATAAGAGCACATGGTGATCCCTTATAGCCTGCCGGTGGCTAATAAGGGATTTACTGTCGTAACACCCGGTGATCGTACCAGTCTACTGGTACCACGATCGTTGCAGCCCATTTGGGTTGTAACCACGTATCGCTGTGGGTCTCAGGACTGCAGCCACGATCGAGGTAGTCAGAAACTACCTCCCCCAGGTTTCCCAGAGCCAAGGATTCAGGTTGCTAATCCGGAAAGCGACAATATAAATCACTCCCTCTCATTGCTTCTTCCCGAAGAAACAGCTTTCTGTTCTTAGCTGCATCTCGATGCTCCACCATTTCTTCCCCTCTGCTGGGCAAATTCTTAAGGACACTTGTCTCTCTCTCTGTGTGTGTAAGATTGAGAGAGGAGATATGGTTCAAGTGCAAACATTAATGTGCAGCAAGAAGCTGTGGCGGTTTAAGAGGCTTATGACCGCTTTATGCAGGCTGTTTTGCTGATTTGTCAGGCAGTCAAAAATATCTGAAAGAAGCTCAACACTTTGGATCTTTCTCAGGCTCTGTGTTGCCTTTGTGTATTTTGTATTTCTATTTTTTAATGTCATAAAAACATCATAAAGGTAAGTCTATAGTTACAGAATAATACTAATATATTCTTTCATTGGCAAAGGAAATATAAGTAATATCCATAAGTTAATTGAATTAACCAAATGTGGTCATACACGTACTCCTAATAGTCTGATTCTTAATCAATTTGTCAGTGTTGAAACCACAAAACCATTAGGATATGTGTCAGTCTTCTGGACAATACCAAGGCTGCATGTAGACATCAGTTATTTGTTCCATTATATTTCAATATTCTGGAATAAAGCATGGATATTCTGGAGTACCCGTGCTTTATTCTGGAATATCCAAATATAGTGGAATAAGTAAATAATGTCTGGATGTAGCCTAAGTATATACATCTCTGAATGACCTGACACCACTTCAGATCAAACACATTTTTGGAAGGAGGCATAGCAGCCTTTTTTAAATATGAAATCATTTCAGTTGTTATTGTCTCCCATAGCTTCTGGGCTCATTCCTCCAAAGACCAGCACTTAGATATTATCTATTTTGCCATTAATAACATATTTACTACAGTACTTTTATTCTGTATATCTTTAAGTCTTCCATTATGTGCATTAAACATACCAATTAATCAAAGATAATTAGCACCAGCATCAGCTGTAATTTGGACCAGGGAGGGAGAGGGAGGGAAAGGCAACTTCTCCCCCTCCATTTCAAAATCACAGCTGATCCTGAGGAGGGGGGGAGGATATCTCCCACAATCCTAAAAATTGCAGCTGGAGATTCCAAGTCTAATAATATTACTTGGACTTACTATAGTTTTTTGGGAAATGATGGGCTTTTACTAAAAAAAATAAAGAAATTAACCATTAAGGAAACAAATCAAGAAACTGGGAAAAAATAATCAACAAACTCCTCTGTTCTTCTTTCACATGTATGGGAACTTAAATGTTATGAGAAAATATTTTCCCCCTTCCTGATTTATTTGTGTGACTGTGAGTGGCCATGAGGTTCAAGGATGAGCCTGATATAAAGTTCAAAATGATTCCTTCCCTAGCGGTTTTATGCCTGGGTTTTCTCAAAGTGCACTGGTTTAGTAGCGTGTGTTTGCATGAAACTTCCCAGACAGACCGCTTTTACCAGGGAAACCTTCCTCCGCATCCCCAACATGCAGGCAGGATGCCTGGAACTATTTTAGTTGGCAAGTTTTATTCAATAAAAAGCAAAAAAAAAAAAAAAACATGAAACATAGAAGCCAGTACAAAACATCAGGAACACAATCGTGTCAGAAAAAGCATATGACACATTCTATCATGGCGGAAAGAATGCATAACCAAGAGTGAAAATGCTTGCATGTTATCCTAAATCCAGGTAACCAGGTGATTAGGATTATTCAATAAATTGGTAGTTCACACACGTGTGTATAACGTTCATGCATCCAAGATAGTCATCTAATTGAGTTATCAAGGACAGATGTTAACATTAGGTGTGAATGTTCTCACACAGGGTTAAAGGAACAATTTGCAGTTTGTATCTGAGGGTGTTTCCGCACTGGCCACCGAGAAATGGATTAAAGAAAATCTGTTTCCTGGTGATCGTTCCTCTGGAGGATCCATCCGAAATAGGGACGGATCCAAAGAGGCCTCCTGTGTCCACACACGTGTGGGGAGGATGGATCCTGAGGGCTGGATCTTCTGGGTGCTGTGCAGAGGATGCAGCACCCATTCCCAAATGAAGCTGGCCTCCCGCGCCACAGATGCTGCCCCCGGAGCTGTGGGACTGGAGCATTCATGTGGTGCAAGAGTGAGGGGCTCCAGAGGCAGACCGGACTGCTTCCGCCCTTCCCAACATGCCGGCCGCCGGCATATCCGTCCCCTCACCTCTCCATGTGAGGACACATCCTGCTTCCAAATGGATTGAGGAAAGGGGATGGATTGAAGACCTCATGTTCCAGATCTTCATGGAGAGCAGATTTTTCAGTGGCGAGACCCCATTAGGGTCGAATCTCGTGTGCCACTGTGCGGAAGCGGCCACCTCGAAAGGTCCTGGATCTGTCCTCCAGTGCGGAAGGTAAGTTTTCTATGTGTCCTGTATGTGTCCTTAATGGGATTTCCATGGCCAGTGCGGAAAAACCCTGAGATGTCTCAGGAAAACTCTTTCCCCGGGAACTAATTCTCTGTACACAAGATGAAGTCTTAAGGTGTTTTCTGATTTATTTGATTCTATATGTGGCTGTTATAGCTAGTCCACTACACCTTCCTTCCCTGATCTTCATACTACATATTGGCATGAAGACATTGCAACCCTGAGTCCCTCACCAGATGCCCACACCACATGC
Source organism: Aspidoscelis tigris stejnegeri (assembly GCA_023333525.1). Lineage (NCBI taxonomy): Eukaryota > Metazoa > Chordata > Lepidosauria > Squamata > Teiidae > Aspidoscelis > Aspidoscelis tigris. The sequence goes on along the minus strand of JALMGA010000002.1, from coordinate 77,782,755 downwards.
ATGGATGCAGTTTGCTTGGAATACCAGGTGAGTCTTTTCAATACACTGGTAGTGGGCAATATTCTTCTTCTCATGGTCCCAAGCAGGCTGTTGAGGGACTTTCATAACACTCTGTCAATAACTGTTTGCCCCTATGTATACTCACAACTGTTATCTGAAATACCCACTGACTTTGTCTTTTGGCTCTATTGTAAAAAAGAGAAAGTTTGTTGTTGTTATTCATGCCTTAACATTTATTCTCTGAAGCAAATGCTTTATGTGTACAAAGCTTAACTTTAAGTGTGATGTTCACATTCAGTTTAATGCTATGGACTTATTTGCCCTATAAACATTTTTGTTAGCTACTGCATTATCAGCCATGTTTCTTTTCAACAAGTTAAGTACTCTGTATAATGTGGGCTCGAGCTAGGCTGAAGTCTGTGTGTATGGTATACTAAGTCAATTAAAACAATAGGCAGTGTGAAGGGAAATAACTTCAGAAAAGCATAGGGTATTTCCACCAAAGAAATTCAGGATTGTAGATTAAAGAGATCAGTACATCATCTGTATTACTGTGAAAGCAATCATAAATTACTCTGAATCTCCATTTTTTAACACCTCTATGGGCAAATGGATAAGACAGTTGTACTAAATGCTACTGCCAGAAGCCATTTTTGCATATTGCAAATTTAATGATTCTAGCTACCATCATAGGAAAAAAACTGTATTAAAAATGGAAAAGAGTAATAAAGCTTTATGACAGTAAAGAGTAAAATAAGTAACTAGTTGAAGTGATACATATTTGAAATTCAGGCATGTGCTGAGCCAAATCTAATCACCTAATCTTTGGGCATTGTTGCCAACAAGAATATTAATTAATATCCAATTAGACCATTCCACTGGAGAACCTGGATTACATTTCAGAGTATATCTACAAGAATCTATGAAAATCCTCTTTTTAGGATGTTTTGGGCATTTCTGCACATGTGTGTGTCTGTGAGTAGTCCAACCGGAACCGCTCTGAGTGGAGGTGTCCCAGTCTGTAGCTGTCTACCATCTGCCCTGAAAGTCATATGAGGTAGGGACAAATATTCAGAAATTTAAAAATCTGATTCAGATCTGATGAATGCTGATATTTGAATTCGTATCAAATTTAATAACATTCGAATTTAGACATTTGAACGGATTTCAGATGTTCCAAAATATTCGTTCAAATGATTCAAATGTACAGATATTATACGTATTTGCATGGTTCAAATGTACAGCTACTATATGTATATACGGGATGCATATGGAATGCACACAGATACGTATAACAGATACAAATGCTAACATTCAAACGTATAGATTTGAATGTTATGGATTCAAATTGGATTTTTTTGACATTTGGATTTTAAATATTCAGATCGAATTGACATTTGATTCAACTTGAATTTGAATAAAAAAAATTGTGCACACCCCTAGTCTGATGTGAGTGTCCCAAAAGCTATGCACTAAAGCTCCTGGACTTGGAGCCCTAGGGAGACCGAATTTGGTGCAGTGCTGAAATGGGTCCCCCTGCTAGACTAGTTCCCAAAGGTGTGTGCCCTTCACAAGCATCCTTGAACCATCTTATCAGCTCCTAGCTGCTGGGAAACCTGTTAAAGCAGGTTTACCAATATCCCAACCTAGATTAACATTTTGGCCACGTAGACTGGACTGTGCTGCATGTAACATGGATGCAGCAGGCTATCAAGGGTTGGGGCCTTTCTAGTTTACACCAGAGTGCAGAAGAAGGTGGTTCAGAAGTGGCACATTGGTTTGTTCCTAAGGTAAGTGTGAAAAGGGTCTTTCTTTCTTTATTTATTTAGCTTTTATCCCGCACCATCTCCACCTTGGTGGACTCTGAGCGGCTAACAAGATTAAAAACACACACTTCATTCTAGTGCTTTAAAACATTACAACAGACGATACCATTTATCAAAAAATTCCTCTAATTTAAGGATCATTTAACCAGGGGCATAAAAACCTTCGTAAGACCACCCCAGTCCAACTGGCTACTATTTTGTCTATTAACCACCCTGACCAAAAGCCTTCCCAAACAGCCAGGTCTTACAGGCTCTCCTAAACATCATCAAGGATGGAGAGGCCCTAATTTCCTGTGGGAAAGTGTTCCACAGGGTTGGGGCTACACAGGAAAAGGCCCTGGTTCTAGTTTGAACAAGGCGTATCTCCCTTAGATTGGGAGTGGCCAGCTTTGTCTGGCTAGCTGACCTCAGGACTCTCCCAGGGCTATATAAGGGAAGACGATCCCGAAGGTATGTGGGACCAAGGCCACGTATGGCTTTAAAAGTTAACACCAAAACCTTGAATTGGATCCGGTATTCCACCAGCAACCAGTGCAGCCGCCGCAAGACAGGTGTTATATGACCATCTCTCCTGGATCTCTCCAGGAGGTGGGCAGCTTCATTCTGTACCAGTTTCAGTTTCCGGATCACATTCAAGGGTAGGCCCACATAGATGGCATTGCAGTAATCCAACCTGGAGGTGACCGTCACATGGATCACTGTGGCTAGATCGGATCTGGATAGATAGGGGGCCAACTGTCTGGCCCGTCTCAGGTGGATAAAGGCCATGCGGGCTGTGTGTGCAACCTGGATCCCCATATTCAGGGCCGGATCCAGGTACACACCCAGACTTCGCACAGAGGGGGATATTCGGAGAACTTCCCCCTCCAAAGATGGCAGGCCGAAATTGCTCCCACCCCCTCCCTGACCCAGCCACATGACCTCTGTCTTCGCCGGGTTCAATTTCAATCGACTACTCTTCAGCCAATTTAAAACAGCCTCCAGACAACTGGCCAGAGCTGATGGGGCTCTGTAAGAGAGCTGTTACTCTCTGTGAATAATAGAAAGTCAACACCCTGTTTAGAGGCATCCTTAGAAAAGAATCAGCTTGACTCCACCTCAGAGTTTCATGAGGACACTATTTGTCATTATCAGTTATGGAGAGACTATAATCTCAATATGTGTTCAATTGTTTAGAAAAATTTTAAAAATATGTTACATATTACAGGCATTCTAGTAGACTTCCTTCATATCTGAACAACAGGAGAAGATGGAGCCTGAGAGGGAGGTCTGAAAGCGTCCTCAGCATTCTACTTGAAATAGCACGGAAAACAATTTTTTTTCCTCTCACTAATCCAAGCAGCCTGCAGTACATGGAATCCTGCACGCCTTCCAGTTAACACCTTCCACTATTGATGTATCCTGGATTTAATGTGGAATTTTTCAACCCCACCTAATCCCTTGGAGCATCCAACAAATAACTACACTATGTACCATTACTCTATTTGCATAGATGATCTTTTTCACCAACTCCCTTTTGCAACCCAGTAATCAAATGCAGCAACCTTGGTTTGAATCAGAGTCACAGCACCACCTGTTAATGAAAAATCTGAATCCACACAACTGGGACAGCAACTCTATAGCCCCTGCAAAATATACATCTAATCTGGATCCAGCCATAGTTGGTATGAAAGTCATTCATCTGAATGCTTGATGTTGCTTGAACACATTTGCCTACATGCCTTTCTCGGTCATACTGTGTCGTGTAGGGATGTGCACAGATATTTGAAATATTGACAATTCAGATGAATTTGGACAATTTTGGACATTCGTAAACATATTGAATGTCCAGACATTCGTACTTTAGTATTCGTATGAAAACAAATATTTTGATTTATTTGTATGAATACATATGGGTTGAAAATGAGATGCGTTTGGATGCGTATGAGATTTGCATAATTTGATCTACATTGAATATTCATATGAATAGATATGAATGTATTTGTATTAGGTTGAATGTCCAGACATTCATTTTTTTTTATTCATGCAAATTAGGATTTTTGAATTTTCAATTTGTAATGTCAAAAATTGCATTCGGGCACACCCTAGGATGGTAGGCTTTGTCAGGTTGCAAATGTCTGCATTATTGTCCGTGTGCAGAAATATCGGGGATCAAATTAGTGACTCAAAAGGAGTCCATCTCAAACAGATATTGGATTCAGCTATGCACTTAGGTCATCAAGACATCTGATTGTAGTTTTAATAAAAATTGTAAAGTGTATTTGCATTAGGAAATCTAAATATAATGAAATCTAAATTAAGATCTGAGGAATCCTTAAGTCCTTGCAGGAAATGTTTTTGTACAGTGAATGAAAGTAGGCGTGGAGTGAAAGCATGCCTTTGTCATGTCTCAAGTCAGCAAGGTTCAGAGAGCAAACACACTCATGCATATTCAGAGCCACTTAAAGTTCCAAAGTTCTTTGGGGAATCAAAACTTAAAGCTTAGTCAAGAATTCTGCGTTCAAAATACCAGAGTCCAAGGGTCAAGGATACAAAGAAAACATGAGCCAAGGTTGCAGGGAAAAGAGCTGTTGTCTGCAACAGTATTGGCTCGATTTAGGTGAGTTCGAGTAAGGCTGGGTGAACCTCTCCACCTCCAATGCTGCTGTTTGACATGCAAACATGTGGACCATCTAAGATGTTGGCATTCTTGCCTGAGCATGCTCTGCAAAGGGCATTGGCCCATGTCTTTGTCCAGGCTGTTGACAGCTTGGGAAACAGGCTTATTGTGTATGTTTAGCCCCTGAGTCGTGCCTTCGTTGCCCTGACTTGCCTTGGCTTGGTTGTCAAGGGTGATGGCTTGCTCATTCTTGGAGGAAGAGGAGGGGCTGATGGCACAAGGCATGACAGCCTGGAAAGTTGGTACCACTTTCCTAAATGCTGATTCATGAAGTCATTTCTGTCCTGATTTGATTTTATTCTAATAGAAACTCTGCATGGAAATGTATATTTGAGTAAGTATTATGTATGTTAATCATATCTTGTATGCTTAGTTATGCATTTAATTTAATCTTTTTGTCCTGCAAGAACTTTTAATAAGGCTTTTAGATAGATTTTTGACCTGAAAGCTGTATCCCAAATTACCAAGGAGCAAGACAGATAAGTATACGCTGATCCGCACCTTAGCCAAGAGGTTAAACCATTTCACACTGGAATCCACAGTAATTAAATTCCTCAAGCATCCATGGTGCCTGTGGTGCATTGGGAGTATTTGGCTTCAAGCTCTCCTTCACAGTTGCAGACAGAAAACTAAAGTAGCACAGTTAAAGTCATTTTGAGCATTAAGTATCAATCTGATTATTTTCTTCTTATGGCACAAAGAAGTTCCTTCATATAATACACAGTGGGATTGCTTTTGTTTAGTGGATGCCCTGTTGCAATATACAGAGCATGCATCTTTAATAATGATGCATAGGCTCTTTATTTTGCAGGTATAAAATGTTATTGCTGAAGATGATTTACTGTTATCTCTATAGGAATGTTAACAGGCAGTATAAGATAGGTAAAGCTTTGCAAAAACATAAAACTATGAACATTTATTTCAACAAGGACTTAGTGTACTTGAGGTGTCACACTTAACCTGTGGCAACAAAGCAGCAAGTGTCCTGTGGTGTTCTTTTTATCTTAGAAGTCAAGATGGTCTTTTAATCTCAATGCTGAAAGGGGCCATTTCTTCCCACAAATGAATTTTTCAATGTTCCCCCAGAATATATTCTGAATTCGTCTTGAAGTTTGGAACACTCACCCCACCCGCCTCGTTCCTGCTGGTCTACCTGTCTCCTTCAGAAGTGCTCCAGCAGTCTGTACTACCTTTCCTATTCTTTTGTTCAACCATTCAGTCTTTGTAACAAATACAGTGCTCAGCAGCACCTTCCACCTGCCCCCTTAGTGAGTTAAAAATTACACTTAAAAATAATTGGGGCATGATTGTCCAAACACTTCCCCACCCTTTCTATTTTTTAAGCAAGCATAATACTCCAGCAAGTTTCTTCCTAGTGGATCCTCCTAAGGTATAGCCATTATATCTTGTATAATTTCAAGCCACAGAAGAATTCCTCAGATTTCCGGCACTTAATATTCGTGCCTTTGTAGCACCTAACCTTCATGAACACCAAGAGATTACTGTTCTGTAATCCATTCGGCATGTTAGCAGAGCATGCAGTATTGTGACTAAGCTTTCCCCAACACAACATTTATACTTTCATATCTCTTCCACTGTGTAGCACCTAACAATGTTTAGAACAGATGCATTTTTTGAGTTGATTTATTATCCTCTGAAAATGTTTCTACCTGGCAAACATCTCCATAATAACAATGGAAAGTTATTGAATAAAAACACATTGATCAACATCCAGCAAGAATTATATGTATTTATTAAATATAAATAATACCTTCCAAATTCTGTATCAGGCTAGGCACAATACTATGCAATAAGTCAAACTGCTAAATGAATTATTGTTGCACTGTCACTAAAATGATAGTATTTGCAAAAATTAAATTATCATATAGTATAGACCCTAAGGGATTCAATATAACTTTTCTTTTAATTGTAAATTTTCTGTACATAAAATTTGTTGCTAAATATTTTCTTAAGTCTTGGTCCTGGATCCTAAATAAGCTTAAATATGGCTAATACAAATAATCACTATTATTAGTTTTTGCCTGCCATTTAACAATGATGAGAACTATGACTAAACATTTACAGTGTCAAATATTTACATCTTGAATGTGTAACAAAATTTATTATTATTATTGTTATTGTTATTGTTATTGTTATTGTTATTGTTATTATTATTATTATTATTATTATTATTATTATTATTATTATTATTATTATTATTATTATTATTATTATTAATTATGTAAAACAGCAGTTACACACAGCAAACGAGATGACTATGCTGGATTTCGTATTATATCACTAGTCGGGCACTTCCCAAGCACCTAGGACTGTGTGATGTATCGGCGAATTATGCGAGCAGACCCCAGTAAAGTGGCTTTTTGTAGTTGGCAGATGGATATCTTGTCAATGCCAATGGTTTTTAGGTGCCCGCTGAGATCTTTTGGCACCGCGCCCAGTGTGCCGGGTATGACTGGGACCACTTTGACTGGTTTTCGCCAGAGTCGCTGAAGTTCAATTCTCAGGTCTTCATATCTGGTGAGCTTCTCCAACTGTTTCTCTTCAATTCTGCTGTCACCTGGTATAGCAACGTCGATGATCCACAACTTCTCTTTCTCAACAATTGTTATGTCAGGGGTGTTATGCTCCAGTTTTCTGTCAGTCTGAAGCCTGAAGTCCCAAAGTAGTTTTGCCTGTTCGTTTTCAACAACTTTTTCTGGCTTGCGATCCCACCAGTTCTTTGACACTGGCAGATGATACTTTTGGCACAAGTTCCAGTGGATCATTTGTGCTACAGCATTGTGTCTCTGCTTGTAATCAGTTTGTGTGATCTTCTTGCAGCAGCTGAGTATATGGTCGATTGTTTCATCCACTTCTGTGCAGAGTCGGCACTTTGGATCTTCTCCTGATTTTTCAATTCTGGCTTTGATGGCATTTGTTCTTATTGCTTGTTCTTGTGCAGCAAGAATCAGTCCTTCTGTTTCCTTTTTCAATGTTCCATTCGTAAGCCAAGCCCAGGTCTTTTCCATGTCCACATTATTATTATTATTATTATTATTATTATTATTATTATTATTATTATTATTATTATTATTATTATTATTATTATTATTATTATTATTATTATTATTATTATTATTATTGTTATTGTTATTGTTATTGTTATTGTTATTGTTATTGTTATTGTTGTTGTTGTTGTTGTTGTTGTTGTTGTTGTTGTTGTTGTTGTTGTTATTGTTATTGTTGATGATGATGATGATGATGATGATGATGATGATGATGATGATGGTGACAACTACGACGATGATAGGATTTTGACTGGCTGTTCAGGTCATGTTCAGATCTGACTGATTTTTGTTTAAACTATTTGAACACACCTTGGCTGTGGTCACACTTAAGCTTTAATCCAGCTTCAGGCAACTTTCAGAGTGAGAACACCTCAGCAATGTGACAATGTGGAAATAAAATTATTGGTCACCTTATTGTTGTGTTCTCTCACTCTGCAGGTGGACTGAAGCTGGATTAAACCTTAGGCATGATCACAACCCTTCTGTCAATGCATGTTTAAAGATTTTTTTGGAACCTGTTCCTCAGATACAGTTCACGAGTTCTAACCCAATCTCCATGTTGTGTGCCTATAGCATGCATTTTTTTTTAGCCATTACATCTAATGACCGAGTTCATATGCTATGCATTCACTCAGCAATCTACAGCGAGAATGCTAATCAAAGAAGATGTGCCTGTATTTATATTTAAAAAATTGAAAATATGATTCGAATCTGATGAATGTCAACATTCAAATTCGAATCGGATTTTAAAACATTCTAATTTAGACATTCAAATTTTCTGAAATACTCGTTCGAATATTTGAATGATTTGAATGTACAGATTCGTATGTATTATACGTATTTGCACTTATAATGCGGGATGAAAACAGGATGGATATGGGATAAAACGGGATGCATACAGAATGCACACAGATACATATAACAGATATGAATGTTGTCAACATTCGTATCTTTAAATACGAATCTAACATTCAAACATATAGATTCAAATGTTATGGATTCAAATCAGATTTTTGGACATTCAGATTTTAAACATTCTAAATGAACCAAATGTTCGGATATTCAATTCGACTTTAATTTCAATACAAAAAAAATCATGCACACTCCTAGTCTGTATGGAATTCATTCATTTGAGCAGAATTGGTAAATAGAAATCCACAATAATTGTTCCATACAATGGAATGCATTAAAAGATGAAAGGTGAGATCACAAATTAGGTCAGTTTGGAGGAACTATTAGACCTGGAGGATATGACTCCTCTTTGGTTGGCATTTATATTCAAAGATCAGAGATTTTATATATCTTCCCTACTAAATTAACTGATCTGAGAGCAAAAATAGATTTCTTAGTTCAAGGGGCAGAGTAATTTATTACTGCAAGAGTGGCCTTTTATTTGTAGTTAAGACCATACTATGTACTCAGCTTATATCAATCAGATTAATATGGCACGTGCTGGGGATTATCTCTGGTAAAAGACATTAGAAATCCTCTTTGGTTTTAGTATTATATTTCATTTGTACTATGTTATTTCAGACTCTGTTGTTATTCAGCTCAGACTAATTAATTAGTAATAAAACTAAATCAAACCAAATCATTTTCTCCTTTTAAAATGATGCATACAGTAATAGCTGGCAGTTCAGGGCTTACCAAGAAATGCTTTAAATTGGCACATGCACTAATCTGAAGATCCAGTAAGGCAGCAAATCCCTCTCTTATCTGACCTTTGTCCTGCATCCCAACTCTGTAAATTATTATTTTGATTTTATTATACTTGGCCCCCAAATATCTGAAGGGATGCCTACTCCCATACCAACCTGCTTGTGCCTTAAGATCTGGATGTACCACCACCATTAATAGTAAAAGGGGTGTGTGCCCAGGAGAGACCTTTGTCGGCGATGGCCGCTAGGCTACTGTATAGGATAGTCTCCCTCTTCAGGTGTGTCGCCTCAGGTCACAGTAAGTGCACGTGTGGAGCATGAAATTATGCTCCTCAGCTAGAATGCTTCCAGTGTGCTCCTGCATGGAAGGGACTGTTTCTGAGTTGGAAGCAGCCCGTTCCAGTGCAGATGTTCTGTCTGGGAGTACACTGGAAGCAAACTATGGGCCAAGTGTAGAAAGGCCCCTAGTATCTCCAGCCAGTCCTATTGAAGATTCCTTTGAAAATTACAATAAAAGATATTCATTTCCAAGTATTTATGTGGGATTAAGTTGCCCCTCTGATATTCTCCTATCTTGGTACATGCCCCCTTGAACTCAATAGAATTCTGAATAGAGTTAAACTGGATTGCAACTTGTATGTATCCAAATGTCTAAATTTTGTTGCTTGCTACTGTTATTGTTATTGGGGAGAAAAAACAAGGGGAAGACAAGGAATTAGAAAGAAATGTAAAAAACATATTCTAGTCACATCCTTTCACCATGTTAAGAAGTATTCAAAAGATGTGTTTGAAATTGAATGCTCTCCCTCATTGTTCAATACTATGTCAAATCTCAGATATTGAAATTCTCGTCAGTCTGGGTTTCAGCCCACAAGTTTTATCTTTTTGCTTAAGCTCTTAATTAAAAAGCATAATTGAGATTTTTAATTAGTTTAAAACAGCCACTGCTTTCAGTGAATTCTATTATACATTGGTTTTTGCCTGAGCTGTGGAATTTTAAAATGTACTTTCTGCTTCCTTCCCTAAATTCTGCTGGTGTGTGTTCTTTCTTTCTTCCTTCCTTTCTTTCTTTCTTTCTTTCTTTCTTTCTTTCTTTCTTTCTTTCTTTCTTTCTTTCTTTTTCTTTCTTTCATACAGCAATTACAAATGCTTTGGATTCTACTTTTGATTTAAAAATCTAATTCTGATCTATGGAAAGCTAATTCATTAATTTAAATGACAAATAAAAATTAGAAATGGCCAAGGTTACCATTATACTGTATACTGTCTGTATTAACCACAGGGAAAATAACCTTGGCATGTGGGCGCCATTAGATCAGAGAACATCGTATCCGATGCTGTGTCTGTTCTCAGGAACAGTCATCCCTGTGTGTCCAAGTCTGGCTAAAGTAACTGAGTTAAGAATGCACCATGTGAAAATATGTGAAGGTTTTCACATGGTGCAAATATGTGGAACAAGTCACTTCCAGTATAAATGTTCAGAAGAAGTAAAAAGACTTTATACTGCTGCCATGCAGTTTAACTCAAGCACTTTCCACAATTTCTGTTTCAAAATATTCATTTTATTTCTTTTGCGGAGCAATCTCTTTCTAAATCACAGGGCTCACAACAATTTGCTGAATAGTAAGTTATGAAAAAAGTGACTTGGCTAGAAATATGTCATCCCAAGTTTTACAAATGAGGCAAAAATTGAATCAAAGCTTTCTAGCATAAATTATTTAGAGCTGAATTAGGATTTTTCAGGGAAAATAATCTGACATTTATCTTCGATGAACTCTGTGATGTTGCTATCATTCCTGATTATCTAAATGCCAAGCTCTAGTATTTTTTAACTATGCAATTCAAAAGAAACTAGATTTATTGACCCTTTAAGCCTGAGAATGAGCTTACAAATAGGTTCTAACAGAACTGAGTTGTATTAACACCTGAACAAGACAGGAAAGGGAAATAGATCAAGAGAGATAAGAGTGAAATTCTCCCTTACTTATATTTATGCTATGGTATAGGGAGTGCTTTTAAATTTTGCAACATAATGGCTCTCCGAGGGATTCTGCTATCTAGAATGTTGCACTTGCTGCTAAATACAAAACACCCAAGCTGAAATTTCATATTATACATGGAGGTTCATGGCAAAGTTTTAATTTAAAGGCTGAAGAGGTTTCCATGTCTCTTCTTGCACAAATAAATATTTTTTATCTTGTTATTTCTTATGAACTTTCAATAAGCAATTTTTTCTTTACAGTTTATCATTATACAGTTTTAAATTGCCCTGCTATTTTGTTTTAAGTTCACAAAGTCTTTTCAACTTTCAATGAATTTATGGCTCTTTACTTGTGTTAGATCTGGATCAGTCATCCACTGATCTGGATTGCATGGAGGTAAGGGCCAGGTTGGCACCATCTGCACTGATGGCACTGATACAGTTTGTGGTTTACTGTACATAAGAACATAAGAGAAGCCTTGCTGGATCAGGCCCCAGCCCATCTAGTCCAGCATCCTGTTGCACACAGTGGCCCACCAAATGCTCACGGGGATCTCAAGCAGAGACAAGGACAAACCTTCTCCTGCTCTCGAGTCCCAGCAGATGGCCTTAGAAGCGCCCCAGTTCCTCCCCCCCCCTCAGCCTGAAGGATGCACCTAGGCAAAGCTCATGCAAAGTTCACCTCAGCACACCTCCAAAAGCTAAGGAAAAAAGTTCCTAGCCTTGGAACTTGCGGAGGTACTTTTGGGTGGTGTGCTATGGTGTGCCACTGAAAAATGTCCTCCAGTAGTTCCAGAACATGGGGGTGTGCCATCTGTGTGCCTCCCATGCTCCAAATCAAGGTCCGTGGTCCTCTTGTGGACTTGATTAACTGATTAAGAGACATGAATTAAGGGGTTATTTAATCTGGATCTGGGTCCATCCAGTGCAGATGGAGTCAGACCAGCAGGCATAGGGCTTCCTTCATCTACATTAATATGTGGATGAGGAGGCTTAAGATCTGAATTAAGGGTGCTTTTAACCCAGATCACCATTGAGTGCAGAAAGGGCTATGAATATGGCAGGATGCATAGCAGCATCTACAATATATGTTCCTAATTTGCCTTGATTTTCCTGGAAAAAGTGGATTTTCAAAGAAATTTTCATGCTTTCTTTTGGAAGAAGGGACATCACATGGACAAACAGCCCACATGTGAAGGGAGACATATTCACGAGGACCTCATTTTTGTTCTCCCTTTCCCCAGTTGGTAGTCTGAGGATGAGAAGGTTTTTCAGGGCTGCTCTGTGTTTGCTTTCCTCTACATTTTACAGTCATCCAATGCAGAAATAAGGGATGGAACACTATAATAATATAATAATAACCATATCTTTTCACCAAAACCAAGAGAAAGAGAAAACATCCTGACTGAGAGCAGAGACATGCCTTTTATAAAGATCAAGGCTCTTCAAATTGTTCTTAGAACATACAAATAATAAATAAAAATGCTAGAAGCCTTTAATTTGAGCATAGGGGTTGCTTTATTATAAAAATAAATCACTTTGAACAGCCTTTATTTGCTATGAACTACATTCAAATTCAACGAGTTTGGAACATCTTTAGTCAGTTGTGTACTGCTATCACACAACTGTAATCTAAAGTGACAGGGATGTGCATGATTCCCCCCCCACCCCACCCCACCCCGGTCCTGGTTTGCTTTGCATTAAAATGAATGGGGTGGAATGACATATACATGAGAATGGAGCCACTCTGAATGTGCTAGGCTTTGAATTCACTTTGAATCCCTGCCTCCACCAGTCGCACCTCCAAATCTGTTCCAAATTCATTCTGAATACGCTCTGAAGCTTCGAGCAAGGACGCAAAAGCTTTCGCTTCATATTCAAAAATCTGTCTTTGAATATAGCCAATATTCAATTCAAATGTGAAGTTCTGAACCTTTGCAGTTCATACGAGTTGACAAGGTGACAAATATCTTTCAACTGTCCCTTGTGACAGTAAACATATTTACGATCTGAATGGTTATATATGAATCTCAACAACAACAACAAATCTCTCTTTTTGAGACAGCACATACTGCTGCCTGAGAAAACGTAATGTTCAACATAAAACACAACACAAACGTGGGTGCTCAGTACTTGATTTCTTATGTCTATTCTTTGTTCTGCTTCTCCTCCTCTTTGATATTTAAGATTGCTGCATTGGTAGGTTTATAGAAGTGCAGTGGGCTCAGGGGAATAGAAACACCAGCACTGTGCATTTCCTGTACATATTACTTGCTCACCTTTCAGAGGTAGCCTAATTGTCTAATTCTGTCCTGACATTCAGAACTGCTGTAACAGAAAGGGGGAAGGGACTTACACATTTGCAATTGACAATGTAGTATGAAGTTCTTTGGACTGTAAATGTTAAGTTTCACCCACTTTGAACTTCTGATTTAGACCACAGGTAGAACTTGAGCTGTTCTTTGGATTGAAAAGCCCAGCAACACCAGAAATAGTGTCAGCTATATTGTTTTAATTATTTTGAATTTTCAGTTTTAATAAGTGATTTATATAGTTTTGCAATAAACAGTAACACGGAACACTAGCAAATAAAGTAGATCATAAATGATGGTTACATAAGGCACACGCTATAATGTCCTATAATGTTAATAATGATAGAATATGAGTCTCTGCTTCATAGATAAATTGATTTAAATTCAGTGCAAGTTGCTTAAGATTTCATTATCTCAAATCAGAGCCCTACAGCCAAAACATAGCACCACCCCTTGCCATTCCCTAGCAATCAAAGAGGCAGTTGTATTAGGAGGGAAATGCATATGTAAAATGAAAGCAAACTAAATTATTTGGAAACAAAATTTTCATTTCTCAAGTGCATTTCTCATGTGTTCCTCTTTAAAACAGACTCTCTAAATTGCTATCATGCTATAAATCTCTTTCATGATTTTCAGAATTGCTCACTGTTCAGTGGTGTCAGTCCTTTGCACAAGCCAGATTTGGCTAAGTTACTTACTGCTGAAGTTTGTTTGTAGAAGAAAGCTCCCGCTTTTTGACATCATTCATGTTTTTTGCAGATCAACGGTAGAACATGTTTCCCAAACGGAAAGCCCCAGGTTCATTCAGCAAAACCTCTAAGCCTGCATCCATACACGTTAAAAAAGAAGAGAGAAAGATAGAGAAAAAAACAGCTCACAGGCAGCTTAGAAGATAGCTTGAGGAAGCTAGTTGTGATAGACTGAGGAGGCTACTGGCCTCTAATCCACATTAAAGAGCAGAAAAGGCATTTCAGATGCTACTTTTTTTATTGTATGCGGATACAGCCTTAACATGCATGCAAGAGTTCAAATCATCCTCCACTATATTTTCTTAAAACAATGTACATTTGGTTAGTAACAACACCAAATATGGTAAGAAACTCATCATTCTGGATATTATATGTAATAACAAAACAAAACCTGACCCAGTGTTTAAAAGTGAGTGCCTCCAGACATGTGGTCACCTGTTGTGCCACTTCACAGCAGCTTCCCGTCTGCAAGGTGAGAAGATTGGAAACTGTGCCGGGATGGTGCTGTGGCTTCTGGTCCACCAGATGGGTCACATGGAAGCTGCAGCACCCCCTTCACAGTGGCTTCCAACTCAACAGCATCTTTTTACTTCACAAGAATGCTGTGGATTGAAAAAAGCTACATATGGGCAGCACAGCTTACCACATGTCTGGAGGCACCCAGAGTTAAGCATGTTGTGGTGTACATTGAAACAAACCTTCCACCTTCATGTGGGTGGCCACTATTCAGCCATAGAATTCTACCTCTACTGGGCTCTAGGGCAGAACAGTTGATTACCTGTGCTGTCTTCCATTCTTCAAGGAAGTGAACATGATAGGTACTTGACCTTTGCCCTTGAAGGTAAGTACAGGCAACTGTTCTTCTTTCTCCTCCAGGAAGTTGATTAAAGGCAGGATAGTCCATGGAAAGAATGGACTTCCAAACAAAGTCAAAAGATTATTTTTGACATTTCAACATACTACTTTGGATACCTCTAGCTTTACTTATTTCCCCCTTGTCCATTTAAAACAAAGGACCCATAATGGTTTGCAAAATTAAATTGCCTGTGAATCCCAGTCATCCCTATCATGGCAGTACTTATCTCAGTGATTACTAAGAATAAATTCTATAAAACAAAAGCAAAGAACATAATAAAATATTTTAAAAATGTGAATATCATAGATTCCCATAGACATAAATCACCATCAGAAGCTCTTCTGGGTAAGGTGCAAAACCAGCACAAAAGTACTGCTTAAGAAAACTCTCGAGTGAATAGTGTCATCAAAGATTTATGGCCTTTCATTTGGCAGATAAGAACCTATTCATTCCGAAAGGGGGGGGGGGAACACATTTGGATATTTCTGTATCAGTGCAAGAAGCTAGCAGTGTTTGTAATGTTTAACCAGACAGTGAGGTCTTTTACATCTAAGATTCCTTTTCTTTTAGACTTCTTTTGAAGTCTTCTTTTTATTTTGAAGGACTTAAGTTGGTCCAACATATACAACTGGAGGATGATGACAATGATAGCAACAATGAAGAACAACTTATTGTGACTAACCTTAAGCACAGAAAACAGTAACTAGACTTCATAGTTTTTCACAGACCAAAATGGAAGATGATCACAATGGAATAATATCCAAAAAATTGTCTGTATGCTGGATACCTCAGTTCTGCATTTAGTACCTGTCACAGAAGAAATAGAAAGATAGATTATCTCTGCTGTGTGCCTGTAGATCTCTAGGGTTCTGAGAGGAACCAATAAGGGAATTCCATTTTTTAAAATACAAAAACCAGCTTTAGTCAGATCTACCATGTAAGGAAACATAAAAGTTTTAACTGTGTGTAAGAGTTGTGGGATCACACTATTCTCCTGTTGCTTGTGTTGATGTTCATTTAGTCATATATGCAGAAGGCTTTTGATTCAGTTGAATGCACAAGGGAACAGTATAGCCTTAAAAATCTTGCCAAGTATATTCTAAAATGGGATAGTTTATATGAGCTTCCTTCTTAGGATTACAATATTATGAATGGTTCTGATCAAGTGGCTATTTAAAATTCCATCTGAGAAATGCCCTAAGGTGATCAGCAGCCAAATCTTAATTAACTTAAATATTCTAAATTAACTGTTCTAAAATTGAGAGGCAGCCACATTGGGGGGGCATGGAGGCAGAGGCAAGCCCCAGACGCTTCTGCCTCCTGCCTCTGATGCTCCCACAATGGAGCATCTTCATTAAGAGTGCTGTGGTGGTGACCACGACCGTGACAATGGCAGCTGCATTGCTGGGGCTGCCATGACCACCTCTGCTGCCTCCGCCATACCCCCATTACATAACCAAATCATTAAACCCCAACTGTTGGCAGCGTGGCTGGGGGAAGGATGGAATTTACTTATATTTCTGGTGGCTCTGGGAAAAATATCAAGACTTTGGGGGCACAATAATCTTGGAAATTCATGATATACTCATAAGAACATAAAAGAAGCCCTGCTGGATCAGGCCACAGCCTGTCTAGTCCAGCATCCTGTCTCATGCAGTTGCCCACCAGCTGCTTCTTGCATTCCCAAGCAAAAGACTAAGGGAAAACCTTCACTTTGTTAGAAAAATTGCTGTTCTGTCAGCTTTCTTCCATTCAAGTGGGTTTGGGTAAATAAACAAGCTAGAGATGGACTTCCCCTTTCTTCTTTATTGTAACAAAGAAGAAAAGCTGATCTTAGGAAAAAGCCCTTGGGACCAACTTAGCATTTTATGATATAGCAATACTTTTAACCCTATCCCTGGCAAAGGTTTCCTTCCCAGATTTTCTTCATTGGTTTATAAGAAACTGCAGGTTACAGGCTTTCTGAGGCATCTCCTTATGGTTTTCAAATCTAATTTGCATCTAATTTATTTATAGTGGGGAGGAGATTTTACAATGAGATTAATCATTAGGTATGCATATGTACAGCAAAAATTAAACAGGGTTCAGTAAAAGAGAAAGAACCAGTTGTGTCCCTTGAAGCTGCAAGATCCGCAGCTTTTGCAAAAAATACTGTCTTCCTTAATTCGTTACAACTTGCCCTCAGTTCCTGCAAAGGGCCTTGTGGGGCATCCTGTCTGTTTCTCAAAGCAGAAGGCAGTCCCTATGTATCCATTCCAGTTGCTATTGACACATATATTCTCCATGAATTTCATCCTTTCTTAAAGCTGTCCAGGGTAGTTGCTGTTACCATCTTAATGGGAACTTTGCGGCATCACTGGAGTTATGGTTATTATCTCAGTTCAAAAATTAATATAAAAGCTAATATAAGACAGAAAAAACTAGTAAGGTTGATAGTTGAAGCTTGTAGCTGCTAGAGCTATAATTAGTAGATACTGGAAAAACAGTTGAAAGCTAAGTAAGCAAGAATTGAAGGATGGTATATGGAACATAGCCATGAAAGAACTCATGTTTGTGCAGCAAAATAAACTGATAAATTCAAGAAGTATGTAGAATCTTGGAACTCTGGCCTTACTGCCATCTCCTCAATGAATTGCTCTTTAAAATTAAAAATAAATAATAGGAATGGGACATTCATGTCTTATAGTCTAGAAATCAAAACAAATCCTATAGTCCCATACCAGTGGTCGGCAAACTCATTAGTCAAAAGAGCCAAATATCAAACAGTCCAATGATTAAAATTTCTTTTGAGAGCCAATTTTTTAAAATTTAAACTATGTAGGTAGATACACTGTTATTAACTTAATTAGGGTACTCCTAAACTGGAAGAGCCAAAGAGCCGCATGTTGCTCCCGAGCCGTGGTTTGCCTACCCCTGTCCTATACAAATGTAAATTGGGGTTATGGATACACCATATCGCTTTAGTCCATCTCCAGCAGAAGCAGGGATGGGGACCTCGCTCTTGTGGGAGTCCAAGTTGGACTCAGTGCTGGGATAATCCATGTGTTCACACCTGAGTTTTAATCCAACTTCAGTCCTCTTTCAGAATGAGAGCACACAACAGCATTATCTAACTCAAAAATCCACCTTTGGGTTAGGTAAAGTGGAAAGAAAATGACTCATCATTTTTCTGATGTGTTCTCTTATTCTGGAAGTGGGCTGGAACTGGATTAAAACTTAGGTGTGAACGGAGCTGTAGTGGCTTAGTCCAAATCAGGGAAGGAAAATCTGCATAAAAAATGGATGCAGACTCTCTGGACTCTCTGGACCAGGATGGCCTCAATTTGGATAAAAGGTAAGGTGTAACCACAGCCTAGAATAGATGTTTCTGCCACATGATTAGCAACCAGAACATAGAACTACATATAAAAGAAAGAAAATTACGAAAGCAGTAAGACAGCTGAGATGGTATATTTATTTATTTAAATTTTTTATCCCACCCTATACCCAAAGGTCTCAGAGGGGGTTACAACATGTAAAATGAACTCATTAAAATCATAGCATATTAAATTTATTTAAACCATAGTATGACAGTGTGAATGTTAAGCTCACATCAGATCCCACTTTGACAAATTTGCAGCTCACCTCCCTCTCAGGGTTGCTCTGAGCATAGGACTATGTGATAAAGTAAAAATGATAATGTGTTTCAGTATGTATTACACAGTGCCAACACATAACACTTTTTAAAAAACTGTGGGTCTTTTGCCAAGATAAAAATTAGCAATGTTGCCAATGTATTCAGTATTTAAAGCTGCCCCTGTTGATTTTTGGCCTTCAGTGCACTTAGGGTGGGACATGTGGGGATGGATCTCCCATACGCACTTGGCTGGTAAGGGACACATTCCAGCCAAGTGCAAATGGGGCATCTGTCCCCAGGTGCCCCAGCCCAAAAAGGCTGGCGCAGGGGAGGAATGCCCCACCCAGGCCTGCTGTCATTGGTCCATATTGGCCCACTGGCTGGCAGGCTGGTCCTGGCCTGTCCGAGGGTCCCTCATGCTCCACCGACATGATTGCAGGGAGCCCAGGAACCCACCCCGACCCAAGAGACTGCACCACTACCCATCCCCGCATGCGCGTCTTGCCTGGTCGGAGCCTGGGTCCGCACTGGCAGCCCCCCATGGGCTGGGCTTGCATCACACACAGGTGTGTACCACAGCCCAATTGCAGGTGGCAGAAGCACCTCATTTGCAAAGTGGTAATGTGGAAACAGCCCTTATTTTACAGATGAATCTAAAACAGGACCTTTCTTAATGACTACAGTTCTCAGGAAAACATGTGGGCCTGGGAGTAAATGAATGTTTTTAATCTGTTCAAATTGATCCTCTTTGGTCCTATAAAAAAATTGGCAAGGAGGAGGGGCAGGCCACCTTATCTGAATAAAAACTGCAATGCTGCTAGATATTCTGTATAGCTTTTTTCATAATATTTACAATAGGGTTCTGGAAAATATACCAGCTGGCTAGCTTTCTTCATGGCTTTCTGGCTATTGTTAAACAATATCTCATGAGTGCAAATTTTACTTGGAAGTATTATCTAGTACAGGTCTTGAAAAATTTAGGCTTTCTTTTTCATTTATTTTATTTTTCATTTCATTATAGCAGGCCTTTCTTGGCATTTCTGATGCACTTGAGTGCTATTTGCAATCCCTGTCAAAATGCTATATCCAAAGGTTTGCTCAGTGATAAGGGAGCAGTGTGTATATGTAAAGATCAGATTTTTTTTTGTTACAGAACTCCTGCTTTTCAGTCATTCTGTGGTTATAAAAGCATATGCTGGATTTTTTTGGTCAAACAACTGAAACCAAAATGAAATTGCTTTAAAGATTGCCAAGAGCTTTATTCAAAACTCAAAAAGAAAAAAAAAGAACAAAGGCAAGGGCATTTAATATTCATTTTCTCTTTGATATGGGTATCCTGAAAATGTAACCATCCATCCCCCATCATCCAGGACCTTAGGTCTGACTACTTCAACTTGAATTAAAACTAACAGAACTGTATCAGAAAGTGCTTGCCCATCAAATAGCAGAAAAGACCTCATTGCTAAATTTTCTGCTCCCATATTGAAGATAATTTCAACTGAAGATGTGCATGGCCCATATATATCTCAGGTTAGGGTTTGCTGTAAAATGTTGGTGGTGGACTGTCAAGTATGCTTTGTATACTTTCCCCATTCCTTTTGCGCAGAATCTAGAATTGGGGCTAAGTTTAAATGTAGGTCAGGGAGGGTCTAATAGTGAAGGCCATCCAATCTACACTATGCAAAGAGAATGCAAAAAAGAAAAAAGAAAGAAAGAAAAGAAAGTGCAAATCCCTAGTAGCCAGTGCAGATCTTTTTAGACCAGTGTGATATACATCCTGGCAGATGATTTGGTCAGCAGTCTCGCTGGCATATTTTGCACAAGGTGGCACCAGCCTTGGAGATAAGATCAGAACCATCCACAATAGCCTGCTTCCAACTTCCATGCTCAGTAACTTTTCCAGGTCAAAGGTAACAAAAGCTGTCAAGAGATCCAGAAAAGCTAACAGGGTTGCATTCCTTTTGTCTTTCTTCTAGAAAAGGTAATCAACCAGAATGTCCAAGATAGTTTCAGTGCCATTTTTGGGCCTGAAGCCAGATTGAAATGTATCTAGATAATCGGCTTCTTGCAAGCATGCCTTTTGAATAACCAAAGACTTTCTGAGGTCTGTGTTGGATCAGTTTTGGGCTATTGTGAACAAATTATTCAGGCAGTACTTTTTGTATACCAAATGTCCAGACATGGATGCAGGATCTAATTTTTTCAAAGGTAAGGTATGGGAACATATGAACACAGTGGCTGTGTCTCCACTTCTGAGGAAAGTAGCTTTATTCTACATAGGTGGGGGATAGGGATGGGTGAAAAATATTTGTTAGCTTTGCATTTGCATTTGCATTTGAAGCTTCGACACTTTGTGTATGAATTGAAAGGGACCTTCATTTGTAGCCCCCCCTCTTTTCCCATGCAGCAAATGCATCTGGTCTTTGTCAAAGCTTAGACATGGGCAGATCTGCCCAACCCCTACCTTGCGACTTGCATGGCCACGCTCCTTTACCTTTAAATCTGGTGGCTGCTGCTACCATTGCACCCTCTTCTGAGGCTCACTTAGGCCTCCTGGAGGTGTGAACACAACTAGAGAGCCTGCCCCCATTCAGGAATCACAGAGAAGTGCACAAGCGGCAGGTGCAGCTCATTGCCATTTCACCAGATCCCCAAAATGGCTCCAGAAATGGGCCATTTGTGGAGCAGCATAAAAATCTTCATTCACTAAACCAGGACTGGCAGCTGTCACATAGTAGGCTGCCAATGTGATCCCCACTGCCTCTGCCTTCCTGGCCCAAATCACTTGATGCATGGAACGCAGGCATGGCCTAGCTATCCACTTTCTGCTTATTAGTAAATAAACAACAGAGGAGGGGCAGAAGAATGAAGTTGGGGAAAGAAGAGTGGTGCTGGTTGTTATAGGAAGAGGAGGAAGAGGAGAATTCATCAGTGTCAGCTTCCGAAGGATAATGTGTAATAGTGCCTGTCCTGTAGACATTTGATAAGCGTCTATAAACACGCACCATTTACACATCACTTTTGCATCCAGTTGAAAACTGGATAATCCACACATCATTTTTCAAGCTGCCATACAACAGATCATGGCAACTAGCTTCGTATTGGCTCATTATAGGAAGGAATAGGGATGTGCAAGAATATTCAAAAGATTCAAAATTCAATAATATTTTTTTGAATTTGTTTTTTTAACATTCAAACGAAATTTGAATCTTTTGAATAATCCGTACAGATTATTCAGACAATAGTATGTGTACTGATACGTATGCATTACATGTGTATCTGTGCGCATTTTAATTGTATCTGTACAGGAAAAAATGGGATGCAGACTGGATAAAAACAGGATGCGTATGGATGTGTATAGGTGTGTACGGATGCATACAGGCACATGTGAATGTTGTCGACATTCATATCTTCAAGTATGAATATAATATTCGTACGAATAGAGATGAATATATTCGAATAGGATTCAAATATGAATACATTATTTTTTCTCTATTCGTTTGGATTTGAACATTCAAATATTTGATTCAAATAAAATCAAATCAAAAAATTGCATTCCCCAGGAAGGAATAGTTTTCAGACTCAGGGCCTTATCCACAGGAGGGAAGGAAATGATAAGATGCAATTTTGATAGCATCCTGTTGACCAGAGTCATAGGAAAATTCCTAAAGAAATCACCTGAGTTCCTGATGGGGGAACTCCTATTTGAATTAAAGCATGTTAGATCCAACATCAATATTCTGTTTATTGGACCACATCATATGGGGGCAGGGGGAGGCATTTATCAAAATGCTAGACACAAGTTTTAGAGGGCCATTTTTAGAAAGCCATACTTTGCTAATAGATTTCAATTGGCACACTGCCAAGCTGGAAAGTACGCCCTTTAAGATATATCTCGTTTTATGTAGGACTCATTAGCAAAAAGCAGCTGCTCGTTCATTCACTATTAATGTCAGCCTTTAACAAAAGACAGAGGGGTGAACTGGAGAGGGAGTGAGCACATAAAGAGGGGACTTTGGATAAATCTGTCCACTGCGGGTAATAAGGCACCATTTCATGCAACCTTCAGGGAATGACACTGATAATTCACATGACTGCATTCACCTGGTTAAGCTTTAAGCCAGAAATACTTGCACTTAAGAACATAAGAACAGCCCTGCTGGATCAGGCCACAGCATCTTGTCTCATACAGTTGCCCATCAATTGCCCATGGACATCTCAAGCAGAGACAAGGAAAACCTTCTCCTGCTCTCAAATTCCAGCAAATGACCTTAGAGGCATTCTGCTTGTCCCTCCAGCCTGAAAGATGTATTTAAGCATCCATTCTAGTATCCATTGTTCCACCTGTCATCTATAAATTTGTCTAACCTTTAAGGCCCTTTCTCATTTTACCATTCTGAGATTCTCTCATATGCTCTGGGTCACTCTATCTGCATGTCATGGTGCCACCTCCATCCCAGAGCAGCCTGGAGCAAATGTGAGCACCCCTGGTCTTCCAAAGATCTTGACTGGGAGTGTCTAGTACAGCAGTTCTCAACCTTCCTAATGCCGCGACCCCTTAATGGAGTTCCTCATGTTGTGGGGACCCCCAACCACGGGGGCGAAGCAGCTGGGAGGTGGGAGGGAAGGGCAGCAGAGGCTTGTTGCGACCCCTCTGAAAGGGTAATTCGACCCCCAAAGGAGTCCTGACCCCCAGGTTGAGAACCACTGGTCTAGTACATCACTGCTCAACAACATTCTTGCCCAGTTTTAGGTGTGAAGCTGCAAGGAGGAGGGGCTGCAGAAATGCATGCAGTGTTACAACCTCCATGGCAATTGCCAAGCACATGGTAGAAGTTGCTCCAACCATTGTTATGGCAATTTGTAGAGTCCAGGATGGGCTGTCCACACCTTGAACAGCCATGGGTAAGTTGGAGATGGCATCTGACCTCTCAGTGTGAATGCTGTCCGCTATCCCTATCAGTGGGATGGTATTCCATTGAGGTTTGGTGTGAACAGGCCCTAGGAGGCCAAAGAGGATCAAGGTTTAAAGCACATTTGGTAGGAATGTTGATCTAGACATTTGTTTCTGTTTTCAGTATTAGCACATGTGCCTCAGATGGTTGAGAAGTTTGCCTTTGGGGCTGCAGTTATTCAGTATGCAATCTTAACCTCTGGCTTAAAAACAAACAGTGTAAGCAGGTGACATGAAAATCAACCAAACTGTTGAAGTATCAGCTTATTTGTTGGTTGGCTGGTTTTCCCTGCAAAGAACCCATCAAGAATTCAGAGTCTGGAGCTCAAGCAGGTTTCCTGAACAACGTTGCTCATCTATCCATCCACCCATTGATTCAAAAACATTTTTAAAAATCATAAAACAGTATTTATAAGAAAACATACCTGTGAAACTGGTAAGAGAAGGATTTGTAAACTGCTTATATCAGAAAATCATCCACTTGTACCCCTTAAAGAGCACAATGCATTGGTGACTCCATAGAAGAAGGAGAAGAAGAAGAGTTGGCTTTTCTAGCCCACTTTTCTCACCCATTTAAGGGGACTCAAAGTGGCTGACAAAGCTTTTTATTCTTCTCCACACAACAGAACACCCTGTGAGGTAGGTGGGGCTGTGAGAGCTCAGAAGAGAGCTGTGACTAGTCCAAGGTCACCCAGCTGGCTTTGTGGGGGAATGCAGAATCAAACCCATTATTCCCAGATAAGAGTCTGGCTCCCTAACCACTAGACCAAACTAGCTCACTACAGGAGACCTTCTCATGATAACCCTCAGGCTGTAGAATGATTTTATTGGTTTTTTCCCCCTTTGTAAACTGCATAGAAAGAGACTTCTGAAACCTGTGGAATATAAATCTCATAAATAAATATAAATACATAAATGCATAAAATATATCTTTGGAAGTTCCTCAGTCATTGTCAGTCTGATTAGTGAAGATAACTTTCTGTGGTGAAGAATGTCTTTGACGGTTTCAGGGTGCAGGCTGCAAAGGGCGGTAATATTTCCTTGCTTCCCATGCAAGCCTCTTTGCAAACTGCATTTGCAAGCCCTGGCTATAAGCTGCAAAAAAGGCAGGAAACATTGTCTGGGCCCTTCTGCATTGATTGGCTGCTGGCAACTTGGAGGGAAAACCTGCCCAGGGACCTGGAGGCCTGATGGACAGGCAAGAGGAGTTTCCGTCAGTTGCTAGTGGCAACAGCCAATCGGGATGCTAGGGTTAGAAGGGTAAAATAGACTGAGAATGCAGCAGACTGGGTCTTTTTGCTGGGCAATTTTTGAAGGGGACTGATGGTGGAGATCTGTCTCCGAAGGAAACCTTGCCAGAAACTGACCAAGGGGTCTTTTCTCTGCATGGGAATTGATCAGGCTGGTCTGTTCTGTGGGGGAAAGTTGAAGGAGGCAACTGTGAGTGGGTGTGTCTCTGAATGAACTTGGCTAAGAACTGACCAGAGGCTGGAACCCACAGCCTAGCATGGAAGGGCTAAGCCTTGCTGAGACCAGGATTGAAGTGCTAAGCTTTGGGGAGGCTTGAGCTTTTGGGCAGAGCTAACCAAAGAGGGAAGTGGATAGGATTATCTGCTTAGAAGCAACTGGTTACTTTTAAGGTAAGAAAGCTGTGTATGCTTGAAGCTTGCTGTTCTAAGACACTTTGATTCTTTAACTGGTAATATCTAAACTTCCTATCTTTCTCTTTTACCTTTCTAAGTGTTATTCTCAATAAACTTGTTTTTGGTTTACTATTACAGTGCTTGCTACCAGTTTATTGCTTTAGATCTGTAGTACTCACTTGGCCTAATGCACACTTCCAGCAACCTAAAAGTGCCCAGCTACTTTTTGAAGGGGAGGAACTGAACAGTCTGCTAGAAGTCATGACAATGTCGTCCTCTCTCTTGCGGCTACTGATTTTTATTTTTAACCTACAAATTCAGCTTTTAGCATTTTAATTTGCTGCCATTTGAGGGTTTTTCTGTGTCTTGTCTTCCTTATCTCCAAGTGGACAAATGGTGTTAGTGTGAAATACAGGGGGCCTCAAACTGGACTACCTGTGGTTCTTGACATTAAGGACTACTGACATACTAGCCTGGCACAATCCAGATCATGGAGGTCTGCAGAAAACTCACCTTTTCTGGAGTACTGGGAGACCCATTTTGGCAGTGCCCAAAGCACTTCCTCACCTTGTGGAATATTTGAAGGCCAGCCCTGAACATCATGCCAGCTTCAGAACCAGTGTGGTGGTTGGTCTGGGCCACTGCCACTGCCACTTTCTGCACTTAGCCTTATTCTGGAATTATCTGGAATAGTGGCCTGTTGTCTATGTGCTAGATTAACAGACCCCTATCCTGAGATATATTCTAGAATAAGGCCAAGAGCAGAAAGGGTCTT
Source organism: Aspidoscelis tigris stejnegeri (assembly GCA_023333525.1). Classification (NCBI taxonomy): domain Eukaryota; kingdom Metazoa; phylum Chordata; class Lepidosauria; order Squamata; family Teiidae; genus Aspidoscelis; species Aspidoscelis tigris. The sequence goes on along the minus strand of JALMGA010000002.1, from coordinate 77,756,658 downwards.
CATCTCACTGTGGTCCAAACCAGCAGGCCTCATTGGACCAGACTCAGTGGCTTGGATCAAGCAAGGTAGGTGCAGAGAGGTCCCAGTATGAATCAAATACAGAAAAGCATTCATGAACAATAAAATGTACATGAATTACCATTCTGATCTATAGGGATAAACCACATTCTTGCCTTTAAAAAAGCTCTCAATTCTGGTAAGAGTTCTCTAAAATTTTCAAAAAGGTAGTTCTCTCTCATCTGATGATGTACAATGCCCAGTGTATAGTATATACAAGCTTTGCTTAGCTTTAAAGGAAGCAATAAAATATATTTTTGTTCTTCTGTAAAAAAGGGGTAAAAATAAACCAACTTCTGTGATATGTGTATTAGTAATAAAAAGGAACCAAGCACAAAATCAAATGTCTTATCCTTTCATTTATTTTATTTATATTTGTTGAAATATAGATGCAAGCAGTTATACTAAATAAAAGGAAAATGCAAACTGGAAAAGAGTAAACAAAATACTTCTACAGGGTTATAAATTTTCAGCATTTTTATAACAGCAGGTAGGTAACTGAGGGGGATATGTATGATGACAAATGAAGCCTGTGAGAAAGATTTACAAAACAATCCTGTTCTTGAAAATTCTGTAAATTAAGTGCTGCAGGAATATCAGATGATGAATGGAACCACGATGAAAAATTTCCTTTCCCATTTCCCATTTATTTAGATACTGTAACTGGTGCTTAAGATTTTATTTTAAACCACATATATGAGACTATAGATGTGTACAATCTTCAGAATAGTGGTTCACTTCAAATCAAACTGAATTATGTCTAGTTTAGTTTCAAATTTGAACAGTCTTGAACCAGTTTAAACTGGTTCAGTTCAAACCTCAGTTTGACCTGGATCTACACGTAAAAATATCATTTAAGGAGTTCTTGAAAAAAGCAAAATATTAACAAACTCACACCAGTTTGAATTGAACTGAGTAGTTAAAACAGTTTTGACCAACCTCCCTGTTGGTTCATAAGAACATAAGAATATAAGAACATAAGAGGAGGATGCTGGATCAGGCCACAGCCCATCTAGTCCACCATCCCGTCACACACGTTGGCCTACCAGTTGCCCATGGCCATCTCAAGCAGAGATAAGGGCAAACCTTCTCCTTCTCTCAAATCCCAGTAAATGGACTTAAAAGCATCCTGCTTGTCCCCCCAGCCTGAAAGATTAGTGTTTGGTTAGTGTTTACATGAATTTTTCTGAACCTGTTGCATGGACTAGTTAGTGTGGGCCATGTTGGAGTGGACTAGCAGTAGCCTACTCCAAGGATTGTCTACACTCAAGACAGTCTATCATAGACCAGCCTCTGCTGCTACCTCTGAAGAGCCCATGGAGGCAGTATAGAGTCTGTGAAGGCCTGTAGTGCCACTGAAATAGTTGTCCTACATTATTCCAGCTTAGGAGAGATTGCTTCAGAATACAGGAATTAGTCCTGTTGTAGATGCATTTAAAGGCATCTTGAGGTGCGTATCTCCTTCATTGTACACCTTTAGGAAGGCAGTGAAGGCGCACCTCTTTGCCCTAGCCTTTGGTTAAATGGGGATACACTTTCCCTTCCCACTTGCTGAGGCTACTGTTTTCATACATAGTGTTGTTGTTTTAATGATGTTTGATTCTAGATGCTGTTACCCATGTAGAGACTTTTGGCTATAGGGCATAAGAACATAAGAACATAAGAGAAGCCTTGCTGCATCAGGCCACAGCCCATCTAGTCCAGCATCCTGTTGCACACAGTGGCCCACCAAATGCTCATGGGCATCTCGAGCAGAGACAAGGACAAACCTTCTCCTGCTCTCGAGTCCCAGCAGATGGCCTTTGAAGTGCCCCAGTTCCTCCCCCCCTCAGCCTGAAAGATGCATCTAGGCATTCGTTCTAGTAGCCATTGATACATCTGTCATCCATAAATTTGAATGAACAAACACATTTGCTGTTACCCACCCAGAGACCTTAGGGTATGGGGCGGGATAGAAATGCAAACAAACAAACAAATAAATAAATAATAAACAAATAAAGGAGGGCACAGTGGGACCAGGATAAGGCAACATTTTGGTACCTTATCCCTGAATGGAACTTTATCCAATGAGAACAAAGCGTGGTTAGAGGAAGTGAGGCCTGCTGTATTCCACACTAGTACGTGGACAGCAGAACTTTATTCTGTAATATATTATGGATTGTGGAAGAGGGATAAGAGAACACATGAACTAAATTATCCAACCAAGAAAATTCCCCTCTATGCTGGAAAATGTAGAAAGAAAATAGCTAGTAATTTTGCTGGTGTATTCTCTGTCTCTAAAGGCGGATTAAAACCCAGGTGTAGTTGGGCTCCTAGTTAGCTTTCTTTCTGAACCATATGAAGATATGGATTTTAAATATTTTCCTAATGACAATTGGGTTAATAGTTTTAATGTATTAATTTGATTAACAGTGACAATTCTTTAAATGCACTGAATTTGATTCATACACTAAGCAAAATTTCACTTATATACAATTTTCATGTGTGGTGGTGGTGGTCATGATTTTGAAGGATTAATGAGGGACAGGATAACAAAAGAAAGATTAGGGATGAACAGATATGAAAAAGATAAAGCCTGAAAATTATTTATCCCTCACTGGCATTGGCAGCAGGACAGCTTTGAATTAATTGCAACAATAAAAAAGATACAAGGGTTTATATAAAGAAGATCAATTGAAAGCTCAACCAAATACGTATTAAAAATCTACACACTTACTAAATACTTTCTCTTACTTTAGAATACCTTATTTCAGTGAATTTTCTGGCAATATTGCAGGTGGTCGTTCATTCTGAGACATTCTGAGGGGAGCTTATAAAGTTAAAATATAGTAGCATGGAGTCTCCTGGCTAACTGAAAATAAAATCAGTGAACATTATCCTGAAATCCCTTAAAGGTAAGGTGACTTGTGTTGCTATGATCTAGATTTATACCCCAGCCATTATAGCTTTTCAGGATATCATAGATACTCATAACCGTAGTCTGAAGAAAAAATAAAAAATAAAATAAATGTTGCAGCTGGAAATACCTTGATCTATTTTCTATATTACGGTCATAGCACACGTACTTTGATACCACTAATTAAAGGCAAATTATTTTCAGTAAATTAAACATCCCCGGTCATACAATTTTCATGCTCAAGAAAATTTTGGACGTGTAGAAAATGCAATATTAAAATGAAGCTCTATTCAGACTTCTAAAACTCTGTCTTTTTAAGCTATCTTAAAATGTTTCTCGTGAAGTTGGGCAAGGTGCTTCCTCTCTATGTATCTTTTAAACCTTGCAAAATTTGCTGATGCTTTGCTATTGGGATCAAAAACTCTTAGGTTACATTAACACCTTGCCCCCTCCCTCCCCACAAAGCTTTGGAGACATTATCTTTCTCATCATCTTTCCTAATTGGGGATGTGCATTTTTGGCATTAGAATTCAATTCGAATAAAATATTCAAACATTCAATTTGAATCGAAATTCAAAAATCTGGTTCTAATCCAGATTATCCAGATCCGTATTTTCAAAAATCTGATTCAAACTTTCATTCATTCATTCATTCATTCATTCATTCATTCATTCATCCATTCATTCATTCATTCATTCATATTTATTTATTTATTTATTTATTTATTTATTTATTTATTTATTTATTTATTTATTTATTTATTTATTTATTTATTTATTTCCTGCCCCATACCCAAGGGTGTCTGGTCAGCTCACAACATTTAAAAACAGACATATCAAAACTGTATTAGGCAATCTTAAAACCAGTACAAAGTTTAAAACTCCATCATCAGCAGCATCAGCATCATTTTTAAAAAAAAGGTACAAAAACAGTTTAAAAAACAGCAGTGTTTGCAATGGGGAAAGCAGAGGGAACATTTAACCAAAGGCCTGAGTGAAGAAGTACATCTTCACCGCCTTCCTGAACATAAACAGAGAAGGGCCTGACACACCTCCAGCGGGAGACCATTCCACAGCCTGGGGGCCACTACCGAGAAGGCCCTCTCCCGGGTGCCCATCCTCCTAGCTGCTGAAGGCGGTGGGATAACCAGGAGGACCTCCCCTCCAGATCTTAAAACGCAGGCAGGTTGATATGGGAGAAGGCGCTCCTTAGGAAAATGACATGCCTCCATGATCAAGAACTACTGGATGCTGCTATTCACCAGTACACCATAGCACACTTCTAAAAAACATCTCTCCATGGTTAGAAGCAAATGTTCCCAGCTTTGGAGCTTGGAGGAAGTTTTTCAACAGTGTGCTACAGTGTGCCACTGAATAGCAGTCCCCCCCACACACCCTCAACCACTAGGAGCAAAAGTTCCTAGTTTGGGGTGGGGGAGTGCACTGCTATTCATTAGCGAATCAGTGGGTCTAGTTAATCCGGATCCACTTATTTGGATTTACCACAGGTACGTGTAGGAAATGGTTGACTCCACCACTGAGAATAGTTTGAAAAGCATAAACTGAAAAGAAAAATTGCATATGCTTATTGGTTTGAATCTACACATTATCCCTCCCTCCTTCCCTTCTTTGCTTTAAAGCAAGAGTTGTTAATACTTAATCGAATATGCATAAGACTGGAAGAAACCCCTTTAATTGCTGTTTTTGTGGGAAAGTTTCTGAAAATCAACAATTTTCCATTTTCACAGTTGCATGGGAAAAATCTTTTTAAAACAAAAATAATTCACCACTGAAAATCAGTGCTCATGCATAGCTTATGTAATGTTTGTGCCAATGAATTGAGTAGAGTTATCTGGCTCTTTCTAAGCTAATATTGCCCATTCTTCATGAGATACACACAGACAAATGTTTTTATTTTTTACATTTACTGTACTGCGGTATTACAGTTAATAGCCTACTAGAGTATCAGAGACATCATAACTCCTTCAGGATGATTCACCTTGGTCTCCCTGCCACTTACACTTAACAGTACATGCCTTATGCCTCATAGATACGCATGCACGCTTGCTCAGTTACGGAGACTCTTTCAGAGTCAGAAACAGGATTACACCTACTTCTGAGCAGAATCAATTGGACTGAAAACTACCACTAATGAGATTATTTTAGACATGCATTGAAGGCTAGTTGGAATAGTAACAGAGATTACATGCATAGCTTGATTCTTTCCAGCTTAAAGTGAGGAGTCTTCTCCTATAGTACTGAAGAGAAGAGAAGGAAAATGACAATGAAATTCTGCTATATAGAATAATGTACATAGTACATATTACCTTCAGACAAGGAAGAAAAAATGTCATTTTATAGCTTAATATGTGTGAAGGAATCCTAACTAGAGAATGGACACAATATAGTGAGGATGCACAAGAGATTATCTGTTTTTTCAGAAAAGACAGTGGCTGGTATTTTTTTATGGATTCTAGATAAAGGCTGCAATAAATCTCTCTGTGTGGAGGCTGTCACCATAAGGAAAGTCATTTCTGTGTGTAGTGGTTAGCCACTGAGTTTGGACAATTTCCTACTAGATAAAATGGAATGATGAAAATCTGTAACAGGGACAGGGACAGGTGGCATATTAAAACAGACTCCATGTGGTAGTTAAAACATGGATCTTGGTGCTTCAGAAAGCAGAAGCTAACCTCTGCTACCTACTTTTAACAAAGGGTGTTTCTGCACAGGCCCTTAAAAACACATTAAGGCCACACACAAGACACATACAGAACACACGGAAAACTTATCTTCTGCATTGGAGGCCGGATCTGGAACTCTTCAAGGATGCCACTTCCGCATTCTGGAATACAAGATCTGACCCTAATCAGGTCTTGCCGCTGAAGGATCCAGCCTCCAGGAAGACCTCAAAAATTAGGTCTTTCATCTGGCCCCTTGCCTCGATCCAGTCAGAAGCAGGATGCTTCCACACATGGAGAGGTGAGGGGGCAGATGTGCGGTGGCTGCCACCTTGGGAAGGGCAGAAGGAAGCCAGTTTGTCTTCTTTCCCCCTTCCCCCACGTGCCGCGTGCCGGCGGAAATGTGCGGTGACTGGCAGCTGCATGCTCCAGTCTCGCAGCTCCGGGGGTAGCGTTGGAAGCGCAGGAGGCCAGATCCCCTTTGGAATGGGTGCTGCGGGCTCCACACAGCACCCAGGGGATCTGGCCAGCCCGATCCATCCTCCCCATGTGTGTGCGGATGTACATGGCCTCCTCAGATCCGTCCCTATTTGGGACAGATTCTTAGGAGGATGAATCCCCAAGAAATGGATTTACTTTAATCTGTTTCTCAGTGGCAGGTGCAGAAACACCCAAAGGGCACATTTGAGAATGTTTCCTAGGAGTGGGTAGAGTAGCAATCAGCTCTTCAAATTTGAAGAGAACCTTTACTCTGCCTCAAGCCGAAACTCTTGGCTGTGAAGTTATTCCTGTAATTCTTCTTCAGAGTAAGTTGACTATGTGATCTCTCAGTGACATTTTAACTGGTGTCAAATAAGACACATTTGCTTACTAGGTATTAGAGAAATAAAAGTAGAAACAAAAACCTTTTTTCCATGTAGAATTTCACCATCAACAGTAAAAATTAATTTGCTTCAGATATGGAAATGAAAACACACAATTAGACACAAAGACATTAAAACAACCCTACTATAGCTTATTTTTTTTAGTCAAGCTTTATGTCTTTCAAGTAACTGTAGAAATATTATTTGTTTTATTTCTTCTGTTTTAAGATTTGCTTTATCTCTGTTTCTCCTTTTCCTTTCATAGAAACCCATCAGTTTTTCTGCCTTAGTCTTGTCTTTCTCATATCACTTTATCTTCTACAAAACAAGCAAAAAGGAGCATTGTTTAGCAACAAAGAAATTCTCTTTCTTTAAAGTTGTTCAAGGTTTTAAGAAGGTAGTAGGAAACTGTACAACATATTAAAGACTATTTAAGGACTTGTTATTCTTTTTAATGTAAAGCTGATAACAGGGTGAATCTTATTACTGTTACCATCTCTTGTTATTCATCTACCACATAATTGTCAGCTACAATTCTGAGAGGCCTGAGAGGAAATCCAGAAAAGACACTAGAGGCTGAGTTGTGGAGCTTCGGAAATGGAATCCGAGAGATACAAATGCAACACTAAGTCCATGGTCACACAAGGGTTTTAGGTTGACCTTAGATTGTTCTCAGGTCTTCTTACTCACATTATTTTTATTTAATTCATTTTTCAAGCTGGCCTACGCCTGTTAGACCATCTTAACTTGTAGTTCTGTTTTTAGAGGACTGACAAGGACTCAGCCCATCCTAGCATTCCAGAACGTCTTCACTTCCTCAAAGTGTGAGTGGGAGGGCAGACTAAAGGAGACTGAACTGTGCTGTAGTGGATAGGGCCCAGTCTTTCCTTTGGCCAATCAGCACATGTTGAGTTCATGTCCTCAATTTATGTGTTTCATTCTTCTATCTAGTGATTTTATGCAAATTTATTATTATTATTTTAAAAATTAATTGCACAAAGAAGAAACGCTCATAGAAAAGGAAGGGGGCATGGAGGTGGGGGATCAGGCTTTAAAAAGAACCACAAACACACCCCCTCACCTTGTTTGAGTGATATGAATGACATCCAATCAGAAATGAGATAGATTTAATGTAGCAAAAGAAGTGGAGAGCCAAGACCTTTGTGGAGGACACTCAGTTCGATCATGCAGAAAGGTGTGAGCAATGCAGCCCAAGGCAGGGATGACCTATAATGATCCAGGTGTGAACATAGTTGTTATGACCTCAGTTCAGATTAATGAATAGGCTGTCCTGTCTTAGACTTGTGTGAACAGAGCCCATGTCTGTGAACAGACACAGCAAAAGAAAAAGAAAAAGAAAAAAAGAAAGAAAAGAAAGAAAGAAAAGAAAATAATCTCTGAGGTGTTTTAAAGAAGTCTTTGAAGTGGGATTGTTCACACACCAGTTTGCCTCTCCCTCTAGGAACATTCAGGGTTTAAATGTCAGTTTGAGTAAGCTTGGGAATGTGAGAGTGTCTCTGAGGTGCCTCTGAATCACCCCTTTTGTAATGTGTGAACAGACTATGAGAAAAAAAATCTGATATAAAGACAAAATTAGCAAAATTTTACAGGGATACTATTTTCAAAGGACTGCTTCCATCATAATTAGATTGTCCACAGACTCAGGTCATATACAGAGACTCTCCATCTACTAGTTATTTGTTCCTGCCAACTGAAAACCTTTGAGTGGTTCTGGTGTTTGGTGAGAGTGGAATAGACCTTGTGCAAACCATACACAGTATGTATACCAAGTCCAGAAATCAAAAGTTCATAAAGCAATGCTTCCTTGTTTCCTCTTGTTCATTGATTATTATGCCCATCGAGTTCTATTAGGGATAGAGTCACTACAGTATTTTGCTTTTTTGAAAGCTTTGTTTGTCAATACCAAACTTCATTTCTTCTTCTAGGCTTATAATGTTTGGCAGTTCTTTTATTTGTGTTGCTAATGAGGCATTGGTCTTTTCTAGGTTGTAATCTGTTGTCACTGTTTCCTTGGGTGAAAGTGTTAATGGTGGGTTGTTGAGGCTTTCCTTATTAAGTATTAGCATAATCCCTGGGGGTGAGTAACCAGTCGGTTGTGTGGTTGCTAAGCTAGGGTGTAACCAAGGCCTGTTTCTCAGCAGCATCTGGAAACCTTTATACAAAACAAGCAAAACAGAGATTCACAAAGCTTGTAGATCTGATTGACAATTTTTTCTATTCTTCTCCTCACAACACACACCCTGTGATTTAGGTGGGGCTGTGAGTGCTTAGAAGGAGAACTGTAACTAGCCCAAGGTCACCCAGCTGATTTAATGGACAAGTGCAGAATCAAACTCAATAACCACAAGATAAGACTGGCATTTTAACTACAAGACCAAACTAGGCTTCTTCAGCCTTGAAAGGTAATGTGACCTGATTGAAGTATATGAAAATATGCACAGTGTGGAAAAAATGGATACAGAAAAATATTTTCTCTGTTGTGCACACTAGAACCTAGGATCACTCTTTGAAGTTGACAGGCAGGAGATTTAGGACAGACAAGGGGAAGTATTTTTCACTCAATGAGTCATCATTCTATAAAGTGTACTGCCGAAAGAGGTGGCAATAGCAACCAGCCAGGAAGGATAGATTTAAGAAAGGGTTATACAAATTCATGGAGGATAGGTGTATCAATGGCTACTAGCATGGATGCCCAAGTACCGTTCACCCCACTGCCCAGCATCCTCCCTATCTCAGCTGGCTGAGGTGGTCTCGGATGTGGTGTTGGAAGCCTCTGCCACGGTGGTGTTGGGGGATTTCAACGTCCATGCCGAGGCTACGCTCAGTGGACCAGCTCAGCTCTTCATGTCCTCCATGACAACCATGGGGCTGTCTCAACTTGTATCTGGTCCGACTCATATAGCAGGTCACACCCTTGATTTGGTTTTTGCCTCAGAGCGGACTGGTGAGTATCCGTTGATAGGAGGGCTGACTGTCAACCCGTTGTCATGGACGGATCACTCGCTGGTGAGTTTTGGACTTAAAATGGCAGCTCCCATCTGTGGGGTGGGACCTATTGAAATGGTCCGCCCCCGGAGACTTATGGAATCCGAGCGATTCCTGAATGCTCTGGGGGATTTTCCGGTTGGAATGACTGGCGCTCCTGTCCAAGCCCTGGTTTCTCTCTGGAATCAGGAGATGAGCAGGGCTATTGACACGATCACTCCCAAGTGCCCTCGGCATGCTTGTGGAGCCTGAAAAGCTCCTTGGTACTCCATGGAGCTGCGGGCTATGAAACAGGAAGGTCGACGGCTAGAGCGCAGGTGGCGTAAATCCGGCTGTGAATCTGATCGAACACAGGTTAGAGCACACTATTGTGCCTACCATATGGCGGTGATGGCGGCGAAAAATAATTTTTTCTCCGCCACCATTGTGTCCTCGAGTAGCCGTCCAGCAGAGCTTTTCAGAGTAGTGAATGGCCTCATAAAACCAAGCTCAAAGAAGCATGAGCCAGGGCCAAGCAATATCTGCTGTGACAAATTTGCAAAGCACTTTGAGGACAAAGTCGCCCAGATTCGTAGGGGATTGGATGTCACAATTGGACAGAGTCCAGATGAGGCGTCCAGAGAACTGTCTGGTCCTGTTTGGTTGGATCAGTTTCAATTGTTGCAGCCTGAGGACGTGGACAAGCTACTTGCAGGGGTACGGCCGACGACGTGCTCTCTAGATCCCTGCCCCTCATGGCTAATAAAGACTAGCCGACAAGGTATGACTGGGTGGATCCAGGAGGTAGTGAATGCCTCTCTGAGGGATGGGGGGTTCCACTGGCCCTGAAACAGGCTGTGGTGCGCCCCCTCCTGACGAGAGCCTCCCTGGATCCAGAAGATCTAAACAACTATTGCCCGGTAGCTAACATACCTTTCTTAGGCAAGGTTCTGGAGAGGGCTGTCGCTGTTCAACTGCAAGCATGCTTGGAAGAAGCCGATTATCTAGACCCATTTCAATCTGGCTTCAGGCCCGGTTATGGCACGCAAACCGCCTTGGTCGCCCTGGTTGATGACCTTATCCGGGAGAGAGACAGGGGGAACGCTACCCTGTTGGTTCTCCTGGACCTCTCAGCAGCTTTTGATACCATTGACCATGGTATCCTTTTGGAGAGACTTCGGAGCTTGGGAGTGGAAGGCAATGCTTGGCATTGGTTCCGCTCCTATTTCCAGAATAGATCTCAGGTAGTGACTGTGGGAGATACTGTTTCGACACCCTGGGAACTCACTTGTGGGGTTCCTCAGGGGTCAATCTTATCTCCCATGCTATTTAACATCTATATGAAGCCGTTGGGAGAGGTCATCCGGAGATTTGGAGTGAGGTGTCATCAGTACGCAGATGATACCCAGCTCTATCTCTCTGTACCATCTGAATCAGGAGAGGCGGTTGAAGTGCTTGACAGGTGTCTGGAGGCAGTAATGGGCTGGATGAGGGTGAATAAATTGAAACTGAATCCAGACAAGACAGAGGTGCTGTGTGTCACAGGGTCTCGGGTCCGGATAGTTGGGAGATACCCTGTCCTTGATGGGGCTGCAATGCCCTGGAAGGGACAGGTGCGTAACTTGGGGGTACTCCTGGACTCTGCGCTAACACTTGAAGCTCAGGTGGAGGCTGTGGCCAGGAGTGCCTACTCCCAACTACGGCTAGTTCGTCAACTGAAGCCACTTCTGGATAGAGACAACTTGGCCACAGTTATCCATGCTCTGGTAACCTCTAGATTGGACTACTGTAATGCGCTCTACATGGGGCTGCCCTTGAAGACGGTTCGGAAGTTGCAGCTAGTGCAAAACGCAGCCGCGAGAGTGCTGACCGGAACATCTAGCCGGATGCACATCACGCCGGTTTTAAAAGAATTGCACTGGCTGCCAATTCACTACCGAGCCCAATTCAAGGTTTTGACTCTGACTTATAAAGCCCTAAATGACTTGGGCCCCAAATATCTAAAGGAACGCTTTCTCCCGTATCGACCGGCCCGTGCCTTAAGATCAAGTGGCGAGGCCCTCCTGGTTGTCCCACCACCTTCAACAGTGAGGTTGGTGGGCACCCAGGAGAGAGCCTTTTCTGTGATGGCCCCCAGATTGTGGAATAGCCTCCCCCTTGAGGTGTGTCAGGCCCCTTCCTTATATATATTTAGGAGGGCAGTAAAGACACACCTCTTTGCCCTGGCCTTTGGCTAAGTTGTTAATGTTCCCTCCCCCAGTACAAACACTATCATTTTAAACATGTTGTATATTTTATATGTACTGAATTTTTAACGTCTTTTAATGCGCATTCTGTTTTAATCTGTTGTTTTAAAGTTGTAACCCTCCCAGAGACCTTCGGGTATGGGGCGGGATATAAATGTAAATAATAAATAAATAAATAAATAAGTACCACCTCCTGGTTTGAGAGACAGGCAGGTTGCCTCTAAGGGCCATTTGCAGAGAATCAAGATCAGGGTGAAGATTTTACCTTTGCCTTTTGCTTGAGAGTACTTAAAAGCAATTGATGGGCCACTATGTGAGGAAGCAAACTGGACCAGATGGGCTGTTCTTTATGAGTATGTTACTCATTTCAGAGTTTATCATGTCCCAGAAGTCTTGGTGGTGGTTGTTCCCCTCCTGCCCTGAATCACAAGGAATGTAAATGAGTTCTCTTCTGCTCACAGCTATGCCAACGGGGTTTAATGATTTGGTTATGTAGAATAATATTATTGATGTTCTGTACAAGGACTCTTACCATGTTTTTATGGATTTAAATTAAAAACCAGGACTATATCCGCAGTTTAAAATGAAACAAAACAATCTCTGAGGTCATTCAATGCTAGCTTAGAAATGGTTTACTGGTGAATGTTTTTAAGACTTCTTAGAATTGTGGTGTTTTGTTTTGTTTTGCTACATGAGAACACAGCCCAGGATGTGAATAATGAGATGAGAGTTGGGAGCAAAAAATTGCACAAAAGAGAACAAGCAGCAACAAATTATTTTAACAAACAAAAGATACATGGGAAACTGGAGACATAATACTTTTTGCAGAGTGGAATCTCTCAAGAGATGCTAGTGCAGGGTTGGGGGCAGACCAGAGATTAGCAAACCACATGTGTCCTAGACCATCTGGCTATCCAAGGAAAACAGCCCGGTTGTTACAACAGCTGGTCAGTTGCTATGAATTTTCCATTGAAGTGCAGAATGCACATTCATGATATAAATCCATACATGTTAAAATATAACCCAAAATTCTAAGCCAGATGTAGAGAGACATAGATACATGTAAAACTAATGAGACCATCCCTATCCCAAACAAACTTGCTTCCTTTCCTAGCAAAGGTCTCAACATTTTTTCCAGAGTCAGGATATCTTTCCCCTGATTGATTAGCTACCCTACGCATCATGTCATTTCCTCTCCTGAATGGTGACTTTTTCAAAATTGATGCAGGTAAGAGCTGAGCTAACAGTGACCAAGAAATCCTCTTTTTCTAAGAAGAAGGTGAGCCCCCATCTCTGATGATAACTGGAAACCGATGAGTATAGTATCGTTGTTATTTGGGAACACAGGAATATCTGCTTTTCCTATAAGATATCAGGAAAAAACTATATTTCTATTTTTGCTAAGAATATTCTATGTATATGCTCAGGTTGACTCCAGGAACTGAGCTCAATTGGAATGTATCTTTACCTTTTCTTTTACGCTAATTGTTCACAGGGTCTGACTGGAAGTGATATATCACATTTTTTCTACCATCTATAAACACACATATGCATGCTCAGACGCACTCAAGCATGTACACACACACACAGTTTTGGCCCTATTAAGGATTGGGAAACATCAGCAAGAAAAAGAAATTACTCCCTCATAAAATGTACAGATTTTGAGGACAGCACTTAAAAAATCATTATTTATCATTGGTGCCTTTAGCATGTTCCATACAGTAGTGTGACTTATGTCTGCTTCCATTACCTCCATGTGCCTCAGTGTAGAGCAAAATAATGTTCAAAATAGCCCTTTTCTGGTAATTCCTACATTGGGTGAAATCTTGACAAGGACTCTTCCATTCCATCTGAAATAAATATGTCTGAAATGCACTACTAAGCCTAGTGGTACTCCAGTGAAAATGATGTTTAACGTCTTCAGGATGATAACTATTATACCCGTATTGTAAGTGCCATTTACTTCAGTGGCATTGAAGGCTATTAAAGTGCACTCAGGATTAAAGGTATAGGAACATTCTGTGCAATTTGTGTGGGGGCTTCATTTGGTCCATTTTTTTTAAAAAAAATTCTCATGTATTTAAGGATAGAAGACATTATGATCTGTTGAAGCATTAGAAGAAGAAGAAGAAGAAATGTTGGCTTTTCTACCTCGCTTTTCTCACCCATTTAAGGGGACTCAAAGCGGCTGACAAACTTTCTGTTCTTCTCCCCACAACAGACACCCTGTGAGGTAGTTGGGGCTGTGAGAGCTCAGAAGAGAGCTGTGACTAGCCCAAGTCACCCAGCTGGCTTCATGGCCGAGTGCAGAATCGGACCTGGCATTCCCAGATAAGAGTCTGGCTCCCTAACCACTACTGTAGACTGAACTGGCTCACTGGATAGATTAATCCATCTCATTCAGACCATCTGACTGGGGCTTTCACCCTGGTGGCAGTAAGCACTTCACAGTAGAAATGCTTGCTCCCATCCCTGGGTTTAGGCATGCCATACCTACAAGCCACATATGTTACCCCTTAGCTGTCTTTGTACTTGAAAATCTAGGAAGCATCAAAGATTCCCAGCTTTGAAAAGGAGATGTCTATTCTGCAGGAAATGGTCCCAAAAGTAGGCCTTTTCCAGAGTGACTCCTGTACAGATCAGACAAGGTAAACCGATCTCATATTGGATCGCAAGAGCTCCTGAGGGTGGTGAATGCCTTCAGAGTGCTCCATCCAGCTCCATTCTTTGAGAAAGGTCCTGTAGAGGATACTTGCTGGCCCTTGTTGCAGCTCTGTATGCCCATAAGTACCTTGCACATGCAGATGCCATGCTCCTGGGTCCTCTTCTGAGTACCTGCTGCCAGATGGCATGTTCCTCACTCCCATCTAGAGATGATGATTGAAATGGTCACATTTCTTCCAGACCCTTCTCCTACACTTGAGTGTGTACACCACTCATGCTTAATCCTTTCTTTTTTTCCTCTCCCCAGCCCATAGTATCAGTGTCAGGAACTGAACAAAGCTGACAGAATTTGTGTACAAACTCAGGATCCTCTTGGGATTACAGGTTAGGACTGCTTGACAAGGGGAAGCCCTCTGCTCCCATTCTATTTGGAAGGCTAGAGGTTTCTGCAGCTCTCTCAAAAGCTTTGTTTCATTGTCTTGATGTCTTGTTTGCTACCACATTAAGCAGTGTCATGTATTATAAGCTGTATATTATAGTGGCTAGAGTGTCAGGGAAGAACTTAGGAGTCTATAGCTATGTTCACACCTAAGTTTTAACCCATCTTCAGTCCACTTTTGGAGCAAGAGAACACCTCAGCAAAGTGGCTAGTAATTTTCTTTCCACATTATCAATCCCAAAGGCAAATTTTCTGAGTTATTTAAGGCTGAAAGAAAACAGTTTGTCACTTGGCTGATGTATTCTCTCACTCTGAAAGTGGACTGAAGCTGGATTAAACCTTAAGTGTGGCCACAGCCTATGAGTTCTAGTTTTCAGTCACCCATGAAAATTCATAGGAGGGTAAGGAGCTGTCACTGTCTCTTACCTAGCCAACTGCACAGGCTTTATGTGATGATAAAATGAAGGGAAGAGAATGGGGTGTACTATATTGAAAGTTCTTCTCTCCAGGAACCCATCCAACCTTGCTACACCCCTCTATGTGAATGGTTACTGCCCCTTAATCTATCCTGTTGTAAGATAAAATGGAGAGGTGGAGATAGAACATTTTCCATTTCAATCCTTTTGTGAAAGAACATGAGCTATAAATATATTAAACAATGAGTCGAGCAACGGACTTGCAATGCAAACCGCCTCTAATGGATCTGTATGCTTCCCAATGAATACTTTGCTCCCCTCTACACCACATCATTGCTGTTTCCCATCTCAAAATGGCTGATAAAATCAGCTGGGTTTCAAAAACAAAGTATGAGTTATAAATTTCATTGCAGCATTGGAAAATAGAGCAGACTTTGTACCGTAAGATAGTGTTCAACACTTTCTCCTGAGGCAATGGAAATAAGTAACACTTCCTTTATAGCTTCTGAAGTGCCTGCTCTTTGCAGTTAGCATTCTTCAATGATGTTTCATTGAATTCATCACAGGGAGTCAACCACCATGTACATCTTAACACCCCCTCATGCCCCATTATATTATAAGATATCTTTGAACTAGCCAAGAACACAGCAGTCTTGATGATATGCCTTTCCACATATAGGTGCTGTAGAATAATTTATATAAAATGGTTGCATATAGGATGTAGTAGCATCAAAGGCAATGCAGAAATGTGGAACATGTTCCTATTCAAATAAAACAAACCAAAAATCCAAACAGGATAGATAAACTTAACGAAACAGGCAACACAAAATATCTATCACCAAAAGAAACTCTGGTCCTTCTAGAGTAAAAGAAGAGGGGAAATGTGCAGATACTGTACTAAAAAATGAAAATATACACAACCTTATTATGAAAATAGCTATACATTTACTGATACAAATAATAATATCCTATAAAAACTCTTAACAATATAAGAAAGAAAGAGGGGGACGGTATATAGTAACAAAAGAGGAGATAGCAAATGTCCATATAACTCAAAAACACTACTCTGAGAAATCTCAGAAAGATATGCAGTAAGCTGCATCACAAATATTTCTGGTTGATAGTCCAGTACCAAACACGTTTTGACTTTCATCTTCTTCAGTGGCTCAAGTGATCATCCCAAAGGAGGTAAGACTTTTTGTTGGAAAATAAAGATATGCGTATGAGGAATTTTTCTAGTTGCAGAGCTGTACTTCCATGCCAGAGTACAATAGCAATCTGGTTACCAAAGAATAGAGTCCACAAGTTTGTTAGGTTCAAAACTTAGGCCCTGTCCCCAAGCAATTTAAAGCCCTCTAAAAATCTTCTTTTGCTTCTGAGCACCCTCATGCCTGGCTTTTCAATGAGCTTCCAGCACTACAAAAAGAGGAAAATCCGCGACAAAAAAAAGTGCACTTTAAAGAAGAGCTCCAGCACTCTTTTTGGAAGTCGCGGGTTTTCCTGGCAGCATTTACCATGGGGACGCTCTGTGGCAAAAGGGGCAGGGATTGCTGCCTGCACACACAGCCATAAAATATTCACACATCTCCCAGAATTGCAGCAGCTTCCCTTCCTTTCCTTTCTAAGAGTCAGAACTTTCAAAGAGCCAGAATTGCACAGAATTGCAACTGCTAATGTGGTTTGAAGTCCATGGGTAGTCTCTGTGCAGCTTTTAATCATGTCTGGAGGCACCCTGTATTAGTTAAAAACAAAAGATTTTTAAGGAGAGTCTGTCTATTTTGGGAAAGAGAAAGAGAGAGAGGGAAAACATTTTGAGATTGAAAAGGTTGGAAGTGGTTACTCCTTTGTGTCTACCCATTTTTGTCTTCTATCCTCTTTTTTGCCTCCCATGGTTCGTGGTTTCATGTGTGAAGCATTTAATGGTTCTTGAGCATGGGACAGTCCACTGTAATTCCATCACCATTAAATTAAATTCAGCATAACTTGTATATGTGACAACACAATGTACTTGAGTTAAATATAGATATATTGATTAAATTATAAAAGAGGTGGTAGCATTAGAAATGTAGAAAGTTCAATGTTAAGAGTATAATAAGATGTGAGACTGAACATGGCTAAAAGGTCTAAGGAATCTGCCAATATTCAGTATTATGTTGTTACATATTTTATACTTTTTTTTTTGCTGCAAGTGACCTTAAAGGGAAATACATGAGTATTGATTAAACAATAATATAAAACTATTAATCTATTAATTGATCTTAAAATGTTAATAGTAACAGTAATAGTAATAGTAAATCTCAGAACCATGGAATTATTTCACAACCTTTCCATTTCCATTTAGGGTTTATGTGGTAGTAAATCAAACCATAAGGAATGTTAGCAGTCTGAACTCTTAATAAATAGGACCATCAGGATCTGAATATATTACAAGCAGTATATTCTCTTTGCTGAGCTTCTGTGAAAGTCAGTGAAAATCTTGGTGGCATCTCTTTTATACAATCCTGTTGAATTATCAAGACTAGGGATGTGCATGGATATTTGAAACATTTGAAATTCAATTGAATTCGGACATTCGAATTTGAATTGAATATCTATACATTCAAATTTAACATTTGAATGAATTTTTGAATCTTTTGAATCATTCATATGAATTATTCAGACATTTGTATGTGTACGGATATGTACACACCACATACATATCTGTACACATCTTATTTGTATCCATATGCATTTGTACGGATTCATACGGGACAAAAATGAGATGCATACAGGATAAAAACAGGATGCGTACAGATGTGTATGTACAAATTCGAATGTTGTCGGCATTCATATCTTCAAATATGAATAAAAAATTCATATGAATAGATTCAAATGTATTCAAATCCAATGTGAATACATTCGAATTTTAAACATTCAAATTGATTTGAATCTTTGGATATTCTATTCAAATTGAATCGAATCCCAAAAATTGCATTCGTGCACACCTTTAATCAAGACAAAAGATATTTCACTACATCTATTATGGATATACTGGAGTTGAAAAATGAGAAACATTCCCAATGAGTCTAAAGGTTTGCATAGTGCTTATCAGTAACCAATTACATAGACACTAGCTTTTAGAAAATAGTTTTGTTTGTTTTTTCTTTTTTAAAAAATGCAAATATTCTTTTAGTGCATTTCCTTAAGCCCCTTTTTTTCTGTTTAAATTGTGGCAACGAGACCAGTTTTCTTACAGAGTGTGACTTTGAGGATGTTTCTGCAACTGTAATACTAAAAAATCACCATGGGAGCTGCATACTTTGATGCAGTTATTAAATTCAGAACATCGCCCCCTTCCTTTTTAAATACTACAAATTGAGCTTTGATTGGTTACATGCATATATTTTTGAAATCGCTTTTGAGATCTTGAGGTACATCTTGTATATGATGCTTCTTTTGTGCTTTCAAATTGTAAAAAAGAAGCCTAGGGCAATAGTGATGCTGATAGAGAACTGAAAAAGATATATAAACAAGCTTTTGCTTAAATTGGCAAGGGCTAAGGAGTTACAATATTTTCTTCCTGGACCTCAAAT
Organism: Aspidoscelis tigris stejnegeri; assembly: GCA_023333525.1. Taxonomy (NCBI): domain Eukaryota; kingdom Metazoa; phylum Chordata; class Lepidosauria; order Squamata; family Teiidae; genus Aspidoscelis; species Aspidoscelis tigris. The sequence goes on along the minus strand of JALMGA010000002.1, from coordinate 77,737,840 downwards.
AATATTGACCTAAGACAGCATGAAGGAAAGCATCAAAATAGCATCACACTTTCTCTCAAGCTCAGGATACATAATTCTCAAAGCCAGCTTCTAGAAAACTTCTACAGAGAATAAAATTAATAGCAAGGGTGCTTCTGCACATGCCCTTAAACACTCATTAAGGACGCATGTGGAAAGCTGCATCCTCACAGCAACACCATTTTAGGATGATTTGGCTGATTAGCCTCCGCACAGCAATACCCATTAAGCATACATGTGGGAAACCGTGCCCGCACAGCGGCACCCATTAAGGACGGAATGGGTAGACCGCGTCCGCACAGCGGTACCCATTAGAAACAGGGGCGGCCGCTTCCACACCTATCTGTTTCTAATGTGTGCTTAATGGGGTCTAAGTTAAGACTACATTCAAGGTAGTCTTAATGGGTGTTTCACTGTGAAAATGCATCCATTTAGGATGCATCCGCACAGTGAAACCATGCCTACCGGAGCCAAGCATGGTGAGCCGGGGGACTCCTACTTTGCGGCTCGCCTTCACCCCCAAAGTGGCAGATTGCCACTTCTGGAGCCAGGGGGAGCTTCTTTGAACCCCTCCCTAGCCCACCTGGGGGAAAACGCGAGAGATTCCCCTAGTTACCTCTTTGCTGTCATACCGATTCTGGGCGAGAGGCCCCTGGAGGCTGCACGCCTGCATGCTGGGCGCCTCCTTACTGGCCAGGGCAGCATGCCTGCGCAGAGAGCCTCCTAACGGCAGGTGCTGCCAAAAGCTGCCCTGGCCAGTCAGGAGGCGCACAGCACGCAGGCGCGCAGCCTCCTGGGACCCCGCGGCCAGAATCAGGGTGACTACGAAGAGGTAAGGAGGGGATTGCTCACACCTGGTTGATGACATTTTGTCAAACATTTGCAACCTGAAGAACAAAGTAGATACAATAATCCATAAAAACATTGTAAATTGTAAAAAAAAAAAAAAACCCCACACACAAAATTAAAAGAAAAGAAACTCAAAGCACTGAAATTCAGTCAGGTTCCATGCAGGACAGGGAGAGAATACTTTAAGCTTCTCAATTCTTCCTTCTGCATTAAGAATATTTATTTATTATTTAATTTTTATACGCAATAATAAAAAAATTAATACAATTTTAATTATTCTCAATATGTCTACTCTGCGTGTTGAGATTAGAGCCTTGTAGACAGGCTGAGGTGGGGTAAGACCCTCCTCCCCACCATCAGAATTGTAGCTTTTTTTCCCAAACACTTTCTGCACTTACCTCAGTTAGTTTGTATTAGCTAGATTTATTTATTTATTTATTTGTTTGTTTATGTTTATATCTCTGGGTGGCTCACATATTTAAAACACACACATATCAAGACTGTATAAAACAATGCTAAAACCAATACAAGATTTAAAAATCAAGCATAATAATAATATTGAAAAAAAGAGAGAGAGAGATACAAGGACAGTTTAAAAAACAGTAGAGTGTGCAATGGGGGGAGTGGAGGGGGCATTTAGCCAAAGGCCTGGGTGAAGAGGTATGTCTTCACTGCCTTCCTGAACATAAACAGAGAAGGGGCCTGATGTACCTCCAAGGCGAGACCATTCCACAATCTGGGGGCCACTACCGAGAACTCTCCCAGGTTCCCACCTGCCTAGCTGCTGAAGGTGGAGGGATAACCAGAAGGGCCTCCCCTCCAGATCTTAAAACACAGGCAGGTTGATATGGTAGAAGGCGCTCCTTTAGATCCGTATTAGCTAGATCTAGATCAACCACAGGCCGAGGCATCTGCGTTGAGTGAGCTTTAGAGCAGCAAATGTATTCTAAAGAGTGCTAGAAGTGATGTAGAACACATTTATCTGATTTGGATCTACTCAACTGCAAAGCAGGTAATGTGTTCTTAGCAACTCCTTGATCCAGATTAACAAGTAAGTGCAGAAAGGGCCAGGGAAAATACCAGCCCAGCAAACTAGGCCTCTTATCTTCTGCATTAACATTCAGGAGGGAGGCCCATAGTCTCCTTTCTGATCTTGCTAAGAGGCACTGCAAAAAGCTCTTTGACTCTTCTTGCAATTCAGCTTTAGTATAGAAAGGAAGTTATGTAAAAATGTGTTTTGTATTTCAATAGAATTTTTAAAAAATCTGTTCTAAAGGAAAGTGCATAGCAAAATAAGTGGGCATGTAGGACTTTGAATATAACCTTTCCAGACTCTAGTCCTTTTCTCATAGTATAGGCTTTTCTATCATGTGCCGGCCCAGGCTACATAGCCTGGCCTATGGTGAGCTGGGCTACAGGTAGCCCACTCCAAAAGCTGTCTACATTGTGGCCAGCCCAGAAGACTTCTGGCCAGGACTTCAAAGCACTCAGCTGTGACTTTGAAGTCACTGGTGGGGGCTTTTTGGGTCATATTTCCCACTGCTGCTTCCATGTGACCAGCCAAAAAGGGGGGACAGACCTCGTATACTGTCACATGGGGTGTGCTGTCTGCATGCTTTCTGTGGATTGGTATACTGTCAGTAGTCCACTGGTGAGCTACTTGTAATAGGACCACTGGTGGGGCCATATATAACACCATTTTGATACCACTCCTTGGCTTAGTCTGATGTAGGCAGGCCATTCTATCAGGGAGCAGATCATCTGTGACTCCACACCACCACATGGAAGCCACAGGCCTGGCAAGGTCAATGGGCAGTTCAACATACAAGGACGCGAGGAAAGGTCCTCTGACCAAAATGAAGTTCAATAATTCCATTAAAATAAAATAGGACTGAATGGAGCTTCTTATATTACCATTGTGGTGTTCCCTGACACAGAGAGTTGTACAGAATCTGCTTGTGGCACAACACTAAGTTTTCTCTGGAACAACAGCCTCCAATAAAATAAGATACATCACTTAAAAACTAGCTCCTGAGTAGGCACCAAATAAACTCTAATGTTTTCTGAAGAGAAGAATGATGATTCAGTCACACAGGATTTGACTTCTGATATTGACCAAAGGAATCCCAAAGGACAACACTTGTTTATTCAGTCTTTCCAATGAATCAGAGAGAGAGACAAATCCTCACAGCAAGGCATTTAAGATGCCTTTTAAAATGCTTAAATAATCCATGGATATGTCCTGCAAGGTATTTAGATAACACTTTATTTTAAATGTCCTATTACAGTTAGATTCATTTAGATTTTATTTTGGTAGCACTTACCATAATAAATCCCTTCATTTATTCCATTTTAATTTAATATTTATAAATAAAATGCTCCCGTAACTGAATATAAACCAGACATTAGTCTCATTAGGAAATTAATGTATCTAGTAATGTCTTTGCATCTAGGTAAAGCAGGTTATTAAATTAGTTATACAAATTCCTATGGGACTTCATTATGCATTCCCATGCAGTTTATTCTATTCAGGAAAGGGGGGCTCATCCAAATTATTTCACTCCAAATGGTTTGGTGTGCTTGCAGAGTGCCAGACATTCCATTCCTCACTTCATTTCCTCATATTTTTTCACCTTCTCCTGCCAACAAACAAGTCAGCATTTTGTTTTCTTACTGCTCATTCTGACTCGTGATTTAGATATTTTATTGGTTCCTAATTTCCATTGGCAATCCTTCCTTCCAAATACTCTGCAGAATCAGTTCTTACAAGCCAGTTAATGGAAGATAGGAATGAAATGTGATGTTCAAATTCACCTGAATTTTGCAAAATCCTAAAAAGCTTAAATGGGCCTAGAATTTGGTGGTGGAGGTGCAGAACAAATGTGAAAGATAAAATATAATGTACAAAATTATTTGATTTTAACATTCAATTAAATTCAATATTTTCATTTCAGATTTACTGAGGCCATTGCTCCTACAGACAGCTGAAAGGCCCAGGAACATTGGGGTACCTTCTTTCCTAGGTCTCAGTAAAGTCCTACTTCTTACTACTTCTTAATCAGCTATGAAGACCCCATTAAGGACCCAAGAAGATGCCACTAAGGATGGAATCGTAACTCACCTTCCACAAAGAAGAACCCCATGAGGACCTTGGGAGGGATACGTCATCTGCACGAGTACATCCCAATCCCAGTCTTTATGGGGTCTTCAGGCACATAGATCTGGATTCTTGGTGGACCTCATAAATGGTGTCTCCGATCCAGCCTTCTACCATGAAGGCTGGGTCGCAGAGCATGCTTCTACCCATGCATCGGGCCAATGGGGTCCAGGAGCAGGCCTAGAGGAAGTGACCCCTGAGTGGTGTATATGTGGGCCAATCATGTTGCACCACCAGCGGAATTTCCTCCTCGGGCCTAGGGAAGGGTTCCAAGGCATCCACACAGTGGCCTTGCTTAGCACCCAACGTCATTGGGGTGCTAAATGCCCCGTGCAGACATATGGGGTCATTACTATTTTGGAATTGAACTAGACTCACATTGTGTGAGCAATGTACTCGATAATTGATAATTTTAAAACATTCTTTATACGTATAGGCCACTGATGAAGACTGGTGTCTAAACGTGTTTGGCCTTGAGTTTTTAAAGTTTTTACTAGGATTATGTTAATTGTGTTTTACTTTTAGCTTTTATAAATTTTCCAGTGGGGTATTACCCTTGTAGTAATTATACTTTTTTTTTTTTTTTTGCTCCTGAGTGCATTTATTTCTTTACATATTTGCCTTTTTACATTTGGGAGGGGTATATATTTTATTCTGTTTTAAAAATATTTTTGGCAGAACCCTTTGGTTAGGTGGTTCAAATACAGCTTTAAAATGACAGTGTCTGTGTGCTAGTGCCTTAATCTCCATTAAAGGCCAGAAACTGCCCTTTAAATGCATTCACCAGCCTTTAATGTGGATTACAGGTGAGATGGAAACACCGGACTCACATGCTGTGACCTCTAAGCCACTTTTAAGCTACTTTGTAAAATATATGTGGATGGTGCCTTTGAGTAATATCAATTACAAAGGATTAAGGATTATGCTTGACTATGTTTGATTCACTTTGCAAATGAGATGGGTTTGTCTAGTATTCAGTCTGAGGACTTCAAATCTTAAGGGCATCTCCAGATGTTCAAAATAGCTGCATGAATAATTTCTTCTTCTGACTATAGATTTCTTACCCTTGTCCCCTCCATCCTGATGACCACAAACAACTTAATAAATTGTATGACATATACATTACCATAGATTGCAGTGTATAAGAATAATATTATAGTTTTTTAAACTGTTCTTTACTCTGTGTATAAATTAGATAAAACATTGGGATAGCACTTCTTTTGCAGTATCCTAAACCATTCTCATTGCCTACGCTAAAAAAAATAATAAACCAATTTTCCACTTGCCCTATATTAGCAAGAATGTGGTAAGACGAAAGCTCAATGTGCATCTTTTCTGAATAGCTTGCTTTGGGCTTTATTTTCTATTACTGATTGCCTTTCTAGTTCTTCTAGCAATAACCACCTTTTAGGTAATTACCATATAAATGCCATCTTCTCAGGAAGCATTCATGAACCTCACTGACATTTATTGCCTGGATATTTTGAGGTCATGCCATGATAATATATGCAACCAAACAGCATGCTAAGTGACAGATGCTATTCCTTGATCCACTTGCTAGCCTATAATAAAGCTGTTAAAAAAAATAATGTTCATCCTGGAGCTTTAAACAGTTGCCTCCTTGGGTTTAAAAACAGTATGTGTCAAGCAACTTGAGATGTTGGCACAGCAGGGGTCAATCACTTCGGGATATGATGCAGCAGAGCTCCACACCTTGAGAGGAAAGTGTAAAGTTTCATATTAGGTTCAGTGCTAGCAGTAAATCTTTTCCTACATACATCCAAAACCAGAATTGTAGAGCCCGCCCATCTACGTGGGACAGGATGCATTCTAAGCATGGGACAGGATGCATTTCCAGTCATTCTATGAGAATTTCAGCACATCATCAAGGAAATAAGGAAGAAGGGTGTTCTCATTACGCAGATGGAAATAGGTGTTGCAGAAATTTAGGAATCAGATTCAACAAAAAATAGAGATCTGGCTGTCATATACATTTATTAAACTTGCAAATTCATGGTAACACTAGAAGATGATTAGGTTTTATGTTTTCAGCTACTAAAAAATGTCATCACTTTTGGACAGAAAGATAATACTTTATAGACAGTGAAATTATGGTACCATAACTTATGGGAACTAACTGTTAATGTGTGTCTAATATACAAGTGTAAGGTTATGACTGAGCAATTGCTCAGAAAACTGTCCTTTTCTGATATTTGATGCCCTATAATGTCTATTTTACTTACTCTACCAAATGATTATATACCAGGTACAAGAGTTATTAAACTGATAACTGATTAAAAGGAGAGCTGAACGTCTTTCTGTTGGTGATTTTATCAATGTATAAGTTTTTATTTAGATCACATAATAACTAAGCTGTTGGGGGATTATTGTTTAAATATGCTTGTCATTAATCTGTGTAATGTATTCTAAAACTGGGGAAAAAATCTGAGCAGAAAAAAGAAATAGGTGAATTCAAATAAGGGTGGAGAGTGGTGTCATAGCATAGAAGTAAGTAAGGGAGGCAGACAGCAATACTTGTAAAAAAGTTTAAACATCAAAGGTGCACTATAAATACAGAGATGATCCAAGCTTATATATCTAGTGTATCTTTGGGCCTATTTGCACTTACCTCACTGGAATGGTATAATGAACCCAATGAGATCACCAGCACTTGAAATGTGAATGGCTAGGCCTGGGCAGGTCAGATTGTCATGGCAATAGCCACAGCAACATCTGACAAATGCCTAGGTGTTGCTACAGAAATCAGGATAGCTGCACCGCCATGCCCATTTACAGGGTTGCACCTGGAAGAAGCTGCAAATGCTGCTGACCAGGAGCTGACTAGCCACTCCAGGGCTTTTTCTGCACTTGTTCTTATTCTGGATTATAACTTGGAATAGGGACTGGCCATTCACATATTAGTGCAGACTATGGCAGGCCTAGGGCACCATAGTCGGCACCAGCATAAGGATGGAAGGTCCTTAGTCCAAGATATAATCCAAAATGAGGCCTAATGGTGCAGAAGCTGTGGACAGTGTTTTAGTTACCCATTGCTAATGAAGATCAGAAGAGCCTTAGTTAGCTCTGGGATGGCCGCAGAAGAAGTGGTATGTGAACGGCCACCCTAGAAACATTTGAGAACTGCTCGCCAAGGCAGTGTGAGCAGAACCCTTGTTTCTGGATTGCTTCCTGAGTTTTATATCACTGCCACTCCTGCAAATGTCTTTTTAGCTACAGTATCAAGCTCCTATTTGAATCAGAAGTCACAGACTGATCACTACAGATAGAACTTCACAAGTTGCTGGTATGATTCAGTTGACAAATCATGATCCCTTCCTTGAATAATGGACAAAGGGCCTGTCCCCAAGGAATAAAAAGTCTGCCAAGACTCTCCTTTTGCCTCTGAGCGCCCCCAAGCCAGGGTTTTTAATGAGGTTCCAGCGCTACAAAACATGGAAATCGCGCGACAAAATACATGCACTTTAAATAACTCTTCCAGCGCTCTTTCTGTAAGTCGTGGGTTTTCCTCACTACATTTACCTTGAGGACGCTCCGTGGCAAAAGGGGCGGGGATTGCCGCCTGCACACACAGCAGAAACACAAGCAGCTTCACTTTCTAAAGCTCAGAACTAAAGAGCCAGAATCACGCAGAATTGCAACATTGTTGCAATCGCTGTGAGGTGTGAAATGAGTGGATTATTGCTAGGGGTGGATTTTAAAGCAATAACAGGGAAAGTGATGAGTGAATGAGCGATCGTGCGCTGGACAGGGTGGATTTTTGACAACAATAACAGGGAAAGTGGTGAGAGTGAATGTTTTCCAGCACGAGAAGCCATTTTTTGGGGGGGAGAGATCTGGGAGACAAACAGAGAGCCGATCGCTGTTTCTCCTTTGCACTTGTCAGGGATTGTCTTCCTGGTTGTGGCCACACCGAGCGCAGTCCCTCCCCATTCCCGCTGGCACCCTATGAAGAAGAGCAGGGGCGGGGAGAAAAAGATGCGCGCAAAGAAAACAGGGATCCTATGGGGACGGAAGGTGCGTTAAAAACACGCATTTTCCTGAGCCTCATGCGGACGCTTATTCCTGATTTGCATGGCACTTTTAAAGTCCACTTCAATAGAGTGACAGTAGAGTGACAGTGGAGAAGTAAATAAGTCTTTTGGGGATGCAGCCAAAGGGGTGCTAATGAGCTTCTAAACTAAAAATCACACATTCTCTGAGGAAAGTTGGTATTTGAGAAATATATGCAAGAAAAGAACAGAACAGAATTCAAGTGAATTGAACTGAATGTTTCAACTTTCTCAATGCTAATGTGAGATATTGATGGTAATAGTTTCAAATACTGACATTTGAAAATTCAGAAGGTCAGTGATTCTTCATAAAGATAAAGATGCCCCACGGTCAAGATTGGTTCCTGGTGACTGTATGCAATGTACTTAGCAACAATCTACAAGCAGTTTATGGCTGCCTTTTTCTGGGAAAATGCTGGGGATTCAGTTGGAGATCATCTCTATGCAAACCAGACTCTTTCTCATTCAGCTGCAACATTTGCCTCCAGTGATTTCATGACTAATTTCTAAGTTAGGGACTTATTCATACTTACCCTGCAAACACCACTATTCTCATTCAGTGACATAAAGGCTGAATCCCCAAAAGACTTATTAGCCCCTCTCGGATTCCTCTGCAGTCACTCTGTTATAGCTGACTTTAAAAGTCCCCTCCACTTCCAGAATAAGCGTCCCCCTGGCAGCCGCGATCTAAACGGACTTTCCGTCCCCGTGGTAGCAGTTTTCTCTTTCCAGGCATCCCCCCCCCCCGCCCCCTCTCTTGTTAAAAGGAAAAATCGCCGGATCTCCGTCTCTTGAAACTGCTTCCTGCCTCTAGCAAAGCATATGAGTGCTCATTCTTAGTCACTTTCATTCACTTTCAGCAGTTACTTTCACTTTGTTCTCTGTTAGAAAAGGCTGCAGGATCGGGAGCGCGATCCTTCGCTCATTCTCTTTTAAGGCTTCCCTTGAAAACAATGTTGCCATTCTGAGCAATTCTGGCTCTTTTTACAAAGGAAAGGAAGTGAACCTGCTGCATTTCTCAAATGTGTGAATGCTTTTTGGCTGTGTGTGCAAGCAAGCAATCCCCCCCCCCTTTTGCCACGGAGCGTCCTCAAGGTAAATGTAGCGAGGAAAACCCGCGACTTACAGAAAGAGCGCTGGAAGAGTTGTTTAAAGTGCATGTATTTTGTCGCGTGATTTCCACGTTTTGTAGCGCTGGAACCTCGCTAAAAACCCTGGCTTGGGGACGCTCAGAGGCAAAAGGAGAGTCTTGGCAGACTTTTTATTCCTTGGGGACAAGCCCAAACTCTGTCATGGACAGTTTAATTGTCCTGGACATGTTTAAAAAAATCCTGGGGAACTGGAGAGTTGGAGCCAATACACAAAGAACAAGATGAGCACTAGAATGTGGCACAGGAGGCTGTAGATGGAGGACATCAGAGGGAAAGACTGGGGCTGGAGATGACACACAGGCTTCATCCACCCAGGATGAAATGGCTGAGCTAAGGCCTTCTGCCAGATGCTGATACCTCCTTTCCCTTTCTATACAAGGGGCAACCTTTCCTTAAACCAGAATAAGCTGTTCCAAGATCACTCCCTTAGAAGTGCTGCATGCTTACACTAGCTGTATGGCTGGTAAAGCCCTGGATGCTCTATCTTCATTTCCCACTATTCAAAGATGTGCAGGAGGAGAATGTGAAAGGCGGTGCATGCGCAATAATGAGCTTTGCCACCAGATTGCCCTGGTGATGGTGCTGCACAGGTATGCTGGTGCCATCACTGGAGCTTCGTGATGGATGCCATCGGGGGGGGGGGGCATTTGTACCTAAGGTACGTTCGGAGAGCTCTGGCCACCTGCGAGTGTAGATGGACAGAGCATTCTAGTGCTATGCCTCCGAGTCCAGTTATGGCTAACCTTTTCAGCTTGGTGTGTCAAAATTCACAAGAAAACCTAGCTTAACTTGGGTGCTGTGTCACATCTAGAAATATCCATAATTTTGTGATATTTGTAGCTCTAGTAAAAACGTTATATTTTTCATATATGTATTTTATTAAAAGCGAAAACAAATAATTCTTTACATTAGTGACTTTTGTGGCTGAATTTTGTTTGCTAAAACTTCAGTTGAAAGTTGGTATTTCGTACACTTCAAGAACAAGCAAGCAGTACATGCCCAGGTGCCAGCGGACCATGTGTGTCACCCAAAAGGGCTTGGTGTGTCACCTGTGACATGCGTGTCATAGGTTGGCCAACACTGTCCTAGTCAATGGAGGCATAATGCAAATTCATTCACCAAAAGGATTAGTATTTTTTTCTTTTTTATAATGTTCTAATTGAGAGTACAACCTATTTCTAAGTATTGCTTATAATATATAATGTACAAATAAGGAAGTATCTCCGTAGAATCATGTTGAGTTTCCCGCTATTGGAATGGAAACCAGAGGTGATCATGAGCAGATGACTTCTGCCAACAGAGGTCTCATGACATGCCAAAGACTGGCACATTTAAGTGAGAGGGAAAGCCTTATCCTGTTTTTATATCATTTGTGTGTCAGGTGCAGCTAAATTCTGCCCATTATTTGGGTGATGACCTCATAATTTGTGCTTTAATAGTACATCACAACATTTGTCCAGTCCTTCACTGCTACTTAAATAACCTGACTTGTAACATAATGTTACATTTAGCTAAATTAAAATTTAATTAGTAATGTTACTAAGTTTGAAAAGAGAGAAGATCATTGTATTTTTGTGACTTGGGTCGTGTCTCCACTTACCTCTCCAGGGGACCTCTGTGCATCCAGGAAGGCATCTGCTGCCAACCTGACCCCATTTAGGAACCAGTGGAGAACTTGTGACAACCAGCAGAATCAAGAGTGAAGGTGCCTCCTTTTTCCAGTGGCATTCCCTCCATCTGAGCTGCCTGCCCCTAGATGTGGCTGCAGATAAAGCAGAGTGGAACCGAAAAAGCAAATGGGAGGAGAAAGCATGTGGCAGACATTAGTCCATGCCGAATATATATTCTGTCTCTAACACACATTAGACTCAATGTAAGTTTCAATACATACTGTTATTGTTTTAATAATGTTTGATTTTAAATGTTGTTACCTGCCCAGAGACTTCCAGGAGGGTAACAAGATTTAAAATCAAACATTATTAAAATAGGGTGGGATTGATTGATTGATAAATAAATAAATAAATAAATAAATAAATAAATAAATAAATAAATAAATAAATAAATGTGTGTTATTTTCCAGTTCAGTTTATGTTAATGAAATTTCTTACCACTACAAATAGTGAAATTGGTGGCTGCCTGGAAAGCTTCATGTTTATTTACACTTCTGACAGCTATACCAATCTTGTTGCATATATATTTTGAATGTTCCTAATTGGAACTCACCTGGTATCCAATTAAAGTTCTGTTTAGCAACACTGTTTGACATTAACATCAGCTGATTGCATTGTAGTCATTAACCTTTTTGCATTCCCTGGTATGTTCTGTCTTGCTACATGAAAAGCAAGGGTCATGCCCAGAAAACAGCTGTTCATGCAACTATTGATTAATGGTTCATTTCAGCTTAAAACCTCTGTGTTCTCCTAAACTAACTGGGTCATCTGAACAACAGGGCATATTAATGACAAGTGGGGACCTAATTCCTAACTGCCCAAGCCAATCTATTGAGCACAGATAATAACATACTTAGTCTTTAAGGCAACTCTGCAGTTCCCAATAGGATAAGAAAGCTGCTGTGCAATGAGTAATGTCATGATAAAGCAAAGTAGTAGAGTTTTAAATGTACTGATTTCTTATGTAAGCCAAAACAGTTAACTGCTTTAGAATTATTTTCCAATGTGGCATGTCGTTTGTTATGTCGCTACTTACAGTACAGGCAGAAATCCAGACTATACTTCAGTACTAATAAATACAGTGCTTGCCAATAATGTAGTTCCAAATTTTATCATAATATGCATGTCTGCTGAAACATAACTCCCAATTGGGGTGGTTATTCTCAGTTAAAAGATGAGAGCCTTGTTAGATGCCACTTTGCAATTCATTCATTTATTCTTTCACGTTTAGAGCCACTTTATATGAAAAATAGCCCAATGTGCTACTTTGATTGGAACAGATACAAAACCGGTTTAGACTATTAAAATGTCAAGGAAAACTGATAACTGAAATATAACAGCCTACCATAGCCATTGGCCTAAATTAAATGAGCTTGGCAGACCTACATTAATAATACTTGATGAAATATGGAAGTTTTGTTTGATGGCTTAATGCTGAAGAAAATTGAGTGAGTGGATTCAGTTCAGATTATGCTGGGCTTACTTCCTATTAAAATCAATACCTAAATGGTGGGCTATGTCCCACTGATTCCAACAGGAATTATTTCAATGGGAATACAGTGTTACACTGAGCATTCAAAAGCTTGATTTTCCATGCATACTAAATCATATGGCACTTCGTGGTGCTTGCCAAAGTACCAAAAATATGGTGTGCAGATTCATTGGCCTTCTCTGACATCCAGGACATGCCACAAATCCTTTTTTTTTTTAATGTGATTCACAAACATGCCAAATCAAAGATAGATCTGTGGTGTATTTCATACATAAAAGAAGGCCATAGAATCTACACAGCTTGTGTGTTCTAGCTGCATTTTCAGATACCACCTGTTGCTGTATGCTTACATGCATTTGCATGTACATACACATACACATAACTATTCACACAAAAGCAGCCAAGGGCATTCACCAGTCAAAAAAAAAAAAAAAAGTTCTGCCAGATGGGATACTGTACAGAATTATCTTGTAGGTAAAGCTGGGCGAGATTAGGCACACCTAGTTCATCCACCCAGGTCTCAGTGATGCATGGCAGATCAGCCCCTTCATCCAGAGTCGAGTCATGAGTGAGAGATGTTTTATTTTTAGCTAACCTGGGATTCAGGAGCAGCACTATCAAACAGGGTGCCAGTTGGCAGCCATCCCCCAAATTCTGCTGCTTGGAACGCAGGCCAAAAGTGACAGCTTTAATGCATCCAGCATACCTTCTCTTAATCTGAACTTTATTTATTTATTTATTTATTTATTTATTTATTTATTTATTTATTTATTTATTTATTTATTTATTTATTTATTTATTTATTTATTTATTTATTTATTTCCCGACCTATAACAAAACAAAACCACCCATATTAAAATTTAAAACCAACACATTAAAAACCAGCAAAGTATCAATTAAAAAAGTAGTGCATGCAGTGGCGGGTGACCATGACCAACGTCTAGCCAAAGGCCTCCGCGAAGAGGGTCATCTTCACCACCTTCCTGAACCTAATCAGAGAAGGAGCCTGACTCACCTCAAGGGGGAGAATGTTCCATAGCCTAGGGGCCATTACTGAGAAGGCCCTTTCCCAGGTGCCCACCAGCCTCACTTCTGAAGGCAGTGGAACCACCAGGAGAGCCTCCCCTCCAGATCTTAAAGCGCAGGCAGGTTGATATGGGAGAAGGTGTTCCTTTAGATATTTGGGGCCCAAGTCATTTAGGGCCTTATAAATCAAAGTTAACACTTTGAATTGGCCTCAGTTGCGAATTGGCAGCCAGTGCAACTCTTTTAAGACTGGTGTGATGTGCATCCAGCTAGCTGTCCCAGTCAGCACCCTAGCAGCTGCATTTTGCACTAGCTGCAGCTTTCAAACCGTCTTCAAGGGCAGCCCCATGTAGAGCGCATTACAGTAGCACAATCTAGAGGTTACCAGAGCATGGATAACTGTGGCCAAGTCATCTCTGTCCAGAAAAGGCTTCAGTTGATGTACCAGCTGTAGTTGGGAGTAGGCACTCCTGGCCATGGCATTCCCCAGATAACGCACCTGTCCTTCCCAGGGTATCTCCCAACTACACGGACCTGAGACCCTGTGACACACAGAACCTCCATCTTGTCTGGATTCAGCTTCAATTTATTGGCCCCCATCCAGCCCACTACCACCTCCAGGCACCTTTCAAACACTTCAACCGCCTCTCCTGATTCAGATGACACAGAGAGATAGAGCTGGGTATCATCTGCATGTTGATGTCACCTCACTCCAAATCTCCTGATGACCTCTCCCAGCAGCTTCATGTAGATATTAAATAACATGGGAGATAACAAGGGAGCATGTCAAAGACACTTGGGAGCAATCATGTCAATAGCCCTGCTCATCTCCCAATTCCAGAGAGAGACCAGAGCTTTGACAGGAGCACCAGTCATGCCAACTGGAAAATCCCCCAGGGCATTCGGGAATCGCTCAGATTCCATAAGTCTCTAGGGGTGGACCATCTCATTCAGTCCAACCTTCTGCCTCCCAGCACCATATCTCCTCCTGCTCATCACCACAGCAATGGTAGCTGTGACAGCTTCCCCGCCCTTCCTTGCCTTGACACATTATTGCTTTCCCCCAAGCTAGAACACTGTACAAATAAATAAGCAGAAACAGTGTTGAACAACAAACAAACCCTCCCAGATTTTCCCCACAAAATCCATTTACAACTCAGAGGCACATTAGCTGGACAGTGGGTGAAATCACTGCAAGGCTCAGGCTACCTTCAGATGGCCTAAATGATATGCTTCTCAAGCCCTCCTGGTACTGAGTAGGCGAGCTGAGCAGCATCCTGCCTACAAGCCATTCTGGGAGCACAGAAACCACTTCCTGTGTTGCCCTAGCCATAGGTCAGGAGGACAATAACACTTGGGGGCAAATACCTTGGGCAGAATGCCTACAAGCCATTCTGGAAGCAATTTGCCTATTCACCATTGAGCAGAGTAATGACAAAAGGAGGAAGCAGATTAACAGGCAAATTGCCACCCATGTTGATTTATGTAGGATCCAGAATGAGCCAGTTTTAATTCTTGTTGCAAAAAGGGCATGGCTGGAAACCTTTCAGTTATGGAACTTTCTGTCAGCTGCTGTGAAATTTTTGTCATGGACCATGGATGGTGGCATGGACTGTTTGGCTAGTACAGTTGCCAGCTTAGAGGTAGAACCTATACATCCCTTTCCTAACATGGCAAAAATAAAACCCTGAGAGTTTTCAGACAACGCCCATTTAGAAACATTGTGGACAGGACAATGGCAACACATATTTAACATTTCCCCCTGAAGTAACAAAAGTTCACCTTGGCTTTCAAAGTGATTACTGTTTCTCTCCACAGCAAATGATTTAAAGCCTGGGGCACCCAACTAATCTGTTAATAAAATTAATGGCACTCACCACCTAGAGGCAAAGTTACTCCACCTCCTCTGTTGGGTGAAGCAACCCTGATTCAAACTCCAACCATTGGTTTCACCCTGGTTTGTCTCTTCCTTGTTCCTCATCCCAAGAATTAAGAAGTTCCTTCTTGCAGCACCTTTTTTTCCTTCCAAACTGAATCTGCAGAACCAAACAAGTAATTGAGGAGACAAGTTCACAACACTGAGCTGGACAACAATGGAATACCATTTATCTTATGGACCCTACCCACCAGAAAGTGCTTCAAGGCTTTCATCAGAAGTTCACTTCTACTCTACTATTGCCTGTCTCACTTGCTGAAATTGTGCCAAAGAAAGGAAACTCAAGGAAACTCAGACCCAACAGTGTGAAGAAAAGATAGGTAGGACAAGATTGCACTTTAAAAGACAGATAATCTAGGTCAGATGCAATGCACTCTAGAGTTCTCATCAATATTCCACTAGTACCTGTTTCCCACAAGATCAACAGCTCCATATCCATCATGACCATTGCCCTCCTCCAAATCCTTACAATACCTACCTAGTGAAGTGAAGGCCACAGGGGTGACCAGAACAAGAAGTACAGAAGTATTCAAAACCCAAGAAAGGAGTGATGGATGGAAGAAAGACTGTTGTGGATGCAGCAAAAGGTGAAAAAGCTAGGAGGTAGGAATGAATGAGACCAGGCAACAATGGTGCCTGGGAAAAACCAGAAAGGATGTGAAAAATAACAACAATGCCTGGAAAGGTGGCAAAAATTAAAATGAAAAAAAAAAGAACCACAGATTCTCAGTAAAAACATTTACATTACACGAACACATTTTCTGTAAACTAAGTCCTGTGCATTTTGCACAACTCATGAATACATAAATTTGTTAGAACAGACCACACACACACACACACACACACACCTCCCTCCCTCTTTTTGAATAGGTAGTATCTTTAATGGATTGTGGAAATTAGGTGGATATTAATTACCTGGATTGTAGCAAAGCATTTGTCAAAAGACATCATGATACTATACTAAGGAAACTGATTAATTTTGTCAGGCCTGATAGGACTACTAATGGATGGAACCATGGTTAGTTGGGAAATCATAGTGAATGTTTTTTTCACAAATTGAAGAAAATGGTCAAGTATAGTACTGATGAACCAAACACCCTTCAAGATATTAACAACAGTAATCAGAGGAAATTTACTAAAAAAAAAACCTTGTGAGATTCATATATTTCCGATATGGAAATGATATGGCATCGCTGTACTCATAATTAATATATTTGCCAATATAATTTTTCTTACCTTTGCTCCCCATATCAAATTATAAATGGATAGATATGGGAGGGTTGGGAGACGAATTGTATGCTTAAGCACTGGTCCCCATCTTTTCATTCTGTCTTTGTACAATATGGGGAGAACTATGAGGGAGAAACGGTGCTAAGATTTCTGGGGTGCTGTCCAAACGGACAGATAACCCTCCAAACAATAAAATAACAAGTTCTACTTTCTCCACCTGCTTTGGAGACTCATAGCTGAGCTTTCCCCCACTTCAGTACCTAAGTAGGACTTCTCCTAACCCTAATTTCCCATAGAAACAATTCTTTTCTTTCTTTCTTTCTTTCTTTCTTTCTTTCTTTCTTTCTTTCTTTCTTTCTTTCTTTCTTTCTTTCTTTCTTTCTTTCTTATTTGGTATTTGTAATACTGTATGCAAAAATATAAATAAAAATGGAATTTTAATAACTTAGTAACTGAACATGGATCACCAGCATGATAGGGTGCTTAAAAAAATGCAGTTTGGGCTTTTGTTACAGAGAATAATAGTTCCACTACTGTATGTTTAGATCAATTTATGTTGGGTACTCCATCCAGTCCTAAGTATCTCATTTTGTATAGAGTTTGAGGAAACTATCAAAGATGAAAAAGGAATGGAAACAAAACCTATGGGAAATATTGAAAGAGAGAGAGACATTTGGCCTTGACAAGAGAAGATTGACAAAGAGTAAGTACATTATAGCCCTCTTCAAATATCTGGAAATGGGTCCATTATCTGTTGTCTTCTCAGAATCAGTGTAACGTGCAAGGAAGTTTCAAAATCACCAGAAATATCTTCCTTGTGTTAACTGTAGTTGAGTAGTGGAACCAATGACCTCTCTTCTTCGTCACTGAATATGTTCTAGCAGTGGCTGCAACAAGTCATCTCAAAATTATTTTTTGTTAGGATTCATGTGTGCTTTTTTGGCGGTGGCCCCGAGACTGTGGAATGGCCTTCGCCCTTGAGGTGTGCCATGCCCCCTCCTTGTATTTATTTAGGAGGGCTGTAAAGACATACCTGTTTGCCTTGGCCTTTGGCTGAGGTTTTATTCTCCCTCCCCAGTTACAATGACATCACTATTAATGCACTAGGGAGTGCACAGTTTTAAATTTGTTGAATTTTTAAGGTGTTTTTAAACGTGCATCTTGTTTTAATCTGTATTTCATTTTAATCTGCATCTGTTTTAATTTGTATCCTGTTTTAATCTGTTTTAATCTGAGACCTTCAGGTATGGGGTGGGATAGAAATATAAATAAATAAATAAATAAATAAATAAATAAATAAATAAATAAATAAATAAATAAATAAATAGCCCCACTTCTTCTCCCTATCCCCCCAAAATGCTAAATACTATTGCTAAAAAATAGGGGTATGCACGAACGCAATTTTTGGGATTCAAATCAAAATTTGATTTGAATATTTAAAATTTGAATTTAATCAAATTCAATTTGAATTAAGCAAATTTTAATTTGCACTTACGAATGTTGACAACATTTGTATGTGTCCGTATTCATCGTTACGCATCCCGTTGGATCCATATGCATCCATACACATCCATATGCATCCCATAGTTATCCTGTATGCAACCCATTTTCATCCTGTACGGATCTGTACAAATGCGTACAGATGCGGGAAAGATGAAAATCTGCAAGTATGCATTGTGTATGACCCCTATACACATGCAAATGTCCAGAGAATTTGAACAGATAGATCCAAAATTTGAAATTCATTCAAATTTTTAAATTCAAATTTATGGACATTCAGTTAAAATTTGAATGTAGAAATTCAGATGAATTTGATTGAATTTTGAATACCTTTGAATATTTGTGCAGACCCCTACTGGTCATGGGTTTTCCAGCAATACTACTTTTTACCTACCATGTGGATGGAGCCACCATCAAAGCTCTATCCAGTGCATCCAGGCAGAGTTCAAACAGGCATCTATGGACTGATAGAGGTAATGATGAACACATCCAGGCAACCCAGACTCCTGGATGCCCAGATGTTCACATCTGTGCAAATGTGCTAAGACAGTCCCTGCCACAGCAATGTATACCTAAGAGGTAATAATCACACAAGCAGAATTTCCCATTATTGCCTTTAGCAGGACAGCAAGCCAGTGAGAGGAAAATTCAGAGTTTTGTTTATAACCTGCAATTTTCTCTCACTGACCCTGGCAGGTGGCAAACCAAAACTGCAAATGGCAAGCCAAAATTGTTTGTTGCTGCTCTCATGACAGAGCAGTAGGTACTTCTGTGCATTTCAATAGCACAATATACCCAGAAATGCACAAGTGCTGCACTCGGCACTCATGTGGCAGGCAGTTTTAGCCCTCTTTTGTCCCACACATTTGTACAGTGGCCATTTTAATCAAAATGGATCCCAGAAGCAAGCAACCAGATAAGGTAAGTCATATGACTATTTCAGGAAAACCCAGGTTGGGAGGTGATTTTCTAGGGACTACAATTTACTGGATTTCACCCCTATAGCCAGGGCTAAATTGTGATTGCCACAGATATGTGTGGCAATCCCAATATAGCCTCAGGAAAACCCCAGTTTTTAGGCTCTGCCTTGATGCAGTTCATGTGGGGTTGGAATCTGTGATCCAATGAGGTTTCCATGAATTTGCTGTCCAGTGTTTAGATGGAAGTGCATTTTCCTTAAGCTGTGGCTTCACTGCCACAGTATGAGGTATCTGGGAGTAGGGGTAGTCAGCCTATAAAAGTGCCCCCACCACTGTGTCACTATGAACTTCTACATATCCAAGGTGCTTGATGCAAGAGTACCACTTCACCCCATCACCTCCAGGTCCCTTGACCAGGTACACTTTAAGCCATGAAAAGTGGAAGTGTGGTAGTGGTAAGGGGCGGGGGAAACCTGGCCTTAATTTTTGAGAAGAAGGAATATACTCTGGAAGGACTTTGGAACTTGAAACCAATGTTCCAGGAGGAGTAGGTAGTATTTGCTTTCTGTAGTAGGGATGTGCATGGATATTCATAACATTTGAAATTTGTATGAATTTGGCTGAATTCGGACATTTGAATTTGAATAGAATGTTTTGATACATTCATATGACACTTCACATGAAGCCTCGTATGGAATTCGTATGGGATCGAACATTCATATCGAATATGAATCCTACCACATTCAAAGGGGATCTATTCAAATGAATACAATTTTTTTTTGCATTTGATTCAATACAAATTGAACCCCCCCCAAAAAAAAAAGTTTGTGCACATCCCTACTCCATATCAGTTTTAAGGCACAGGCGTTCCTAAATGTTTATTTAATAAGGGATATAATACACCATAAACCTTTTTGAAAGAGGTAATCTGAGAAAGCGTTTATAGGAAGTGGCTTCTTAACCATGATTTTGCACTATGAAATACATTTCTCCTCTTAGTTCAGTTAGGAGCCCATTTGCAGACTTGAAAACAATTTTGAGCTGTAACTTAACAACTGAGAAATTGCTTTTTATCACTACAGGACGTTATCCAAACTCAAGAAAAACAACTGCATTTGGAACACGGGATGCTTAGAATGGCTCTTAAAATCTAGCAGGAAGGGACAGGAAAATTCCCCTCTCCTTTTCCAAATATGGCTAACATACAGTGGTTGTGAAAGTCATTTGGCATTCATAGCACAGATGGATCCTCTGGCTTGGTGTAGAAAATGTGCAATGAGGTAGAAAGAGATGATTCTTCCTTCTGGGATGCAGAAATAAAATTGGATCTTCGGGACAGTGACACTGTGAATGTTATCTCATGATATGTAGAACTTCTGACCTGCTCCTGTGCTTTCTGCATCTTTTTTTCCCCAAGGATTTTGAACATTAATATGGAGAATGTTATCACTGTAGAACATTGCAAAGGCATTCAGTAGGTGTATCAGTCTGAGCTGGGATCTGGAAATGATTAATGCTTCATCTGCATATAAGAGGACACTTGTTCTCTTGCTTCCTGATGGAATATTTCAAACATGTTTCAGTGTCTTTTATTTTTATCATAGGCTTTCACCTGCCCTGGGACCTCTGAATGTAGAGTGGAATGCAGATATGAACGAACGAACAAACAAACAAACAAACAAACAATGAACAAATGAACGAATGAACAAACGTGAATATGCTTCCTATCTAGTGTCTCTGTTTATCTTAATATATGCAGAAAGTTGCCCATCATTGCAGGATCTGACCTGCATTATTGAATCTTGTCTTATATAGTAACAAGCATGAAAGAATGTGGATGCATCCAAACAGCCCAATAGTGTAGGCCCCTGGTTGGCTCAGGATGAAAAAATGTGCCAACCTCCATTTGGCCCCAGTGCCACCATGAAATCCTAACAATGCATCCTAATGCTCAACCACTCTGTGGGCATAATCTCCCCCATGTGGATGCACAAGAGAGGGGAGGAGGTGATTTACTAGGCCCACTTTCCATCTAGGTTATTTGGCAAAGGACTAAAAATGGCTAACTTCCAGCCACACTTCGGTGCTCCAGAAGCAGACAGACCTGGAATCTCACTGCTGGCCAGGAGGGGCTCCCCCACAATAGTGTTCCTCTGAAGGCCAAGAGGGTCTGCAAGTTATGCAGATATGCCCATCACATCGGTCAGTTCCACTGGCAGCTACTGTCTTCTTCCTTGGATTCCGGCACTACTGGGGCTGGTGTGGATGTAGCTTTAATCTGAATGGTTGCTGTTGGGTACCATTAAATTGTAGTCAGCTTCTGGCACAATCAGATATAGCATTTAATCAGTTCTGATTGTCCCCTCCCCCCAAACTAAATTGGCCAAATTTGAACTATTTTGCATTTGGATTAAGTAAGTTCTGGACATGTTTTAGATCATTATCCAGTTTCATTTTGCAAAGTGAGAATGAGCAAGTAGACTATCTGGGGTGGAAGCCAAACTGTTCTGGGTTTTCAGGAGAAGGGCTCCCCATTTTCTCATGTCCAATAGCAGATTTTGTTGTGGGTGTTGAACTCAGGAAGAAGAGAACATCACTATTAGGGTGGAAAGAGATCACAGATCCAGGATATATTTCCTGGTTTCAAACACATTGTCCCATTTCACACCTTCAAACTATTTGATTTTTCACTGTTTATTTTTTTTAACAAAAGAGAAGACAAAGTGGAAGTTACACTTGGGGTGTTCTTCCACTGTCACTAGAAGTACCCATTAAGTACCCATTAGTGGGTACTTAATAGGTACTTCTAGTGACAGTGGAAAAACACCCCTAGTCTTCCTTGGGCAACACCCAGTTTCATTTTTGGCTGGGCAGCACACTCCACAATCAAAATGCATGGTTTCTTCCTTTCTCTCTCATCCATGCAAGGAGAGGGGCAATGTATCTTTCATTTCATTTCATTAAGGGGACTTTGGGGCAAAACTGGCACTGTGGGTGCCTCCAGACAGCACATTAAAACTGCGGAGTTTACCTTTACTTCAAAGTAACGCCCTTTTTCATTCTCCGATACTCCATTGCAGTGCTCAACCTCTTCTTGTCTGATAGGTCTGCTGCTTCTTGGGTGAAGGTGAGTTCTTGCACATTTCACTCAAACAGTCTCAAAGAGAATACTCTGCAGTGAATGCCCTTGTATTTTTTTAAAAAAAACTTTGGAGCATTGTGCTATAATATACAGATACTGCAGAGCATTGTAAAACCTGTCTGGCAGGTTGAAAGCTGCTGCACAGTCCTTGCAAAGTTTTAATCCTGTCTGGATGCAGCCTACACTTCAGCAGTTATGGGGCAAACAGCACAGTACACCTAGCAGTTTTCTTCAAGAAAGGCCAGGTGGTGGGGGTGCATGCTGGTTGGGGTGCACCTTGGTTGTGTTTATTGGTAGCACAGTCCCGTTACCCCCAAAATGACAGACATCACACCATGAACTTTGCCACTGGGACCTCAGAATTTCATTGTGGGACACATGCCACCATGTCTTCAGGGGGTGAGGTGGAGGCTATTTGCTAACCACTAACTTCACTACCATGAATATTGATCCCCTCACACATTCCCCCTTGTCACTGTTTGAGAGCAAGAAAAAAGCGGAAAAGTGCAATTACAAAGGAAAAGAAATAGAGACCAGGCTTTAAGGGAGCTATACTGTGTGGTAGGTGCGGAATTGAAGGTGTGCTTGGGTGAACACAGGTGCAAGGTGAATGGCCACTAGTGCTGCCAAGGGAAACTATGTTATGATGTGTCAGCAAGGAAATATGGAGGGTGAAGTTTGACCTATGCACTCCTGTGCCATCAGATTTGAAGGAGAGACTGCATCCAATTGCTGACTGTACAGGGGCAGGAATTTGGTGAGGGCTGGCGAAAGAAAGGTATGCTGAGCATGGGAAAAATGAGGAATGTAAATAAGCAAGTCTGTTTTGAGTCTATGGGTGTTTCTGCACTGGCCCCGAAGACCCCATTAGGGACTCATTAGGGACCCTTGTGGAATGGATCCCCAAAGGGGACCCCATTAGGAATGGATGAGGGAACGTTTTCCACACAATGGCCTCCCAATTCTGCCCCTAACGGGGTCTTTGGGGCCCTAGATCCAGATTTCCCAGAAGATAATCATTTCTACAATCCAGTCTTCAGCTTTATAGGACACAGCCTTCAGGCTTATAGGACACGGATGCAGTGGGTTCTCCTGATGATCTGGATCTTCAAGAGCCAGATCTTTGAGTTCAGTGCAGAAACACCCTATGTTATAATACAAATGTGGGAAAAACAGAACACATACTTGGTCTTCATTATCTCCAATACAGATTATCCCTATGGTGTCTACCATAACCCTGGGCACCTCTGGGTACCTCTATGCAGTTTTCTTGCCAGGGATACAGAAGTGACTTGCCATCTCCTACTTCTGGGGAGGTGTTGAGGATCAAACTAGCAACTCTTTGTTTTCCAGGCAGCTTACATTACCACTGGGCTACAACTCCTGCCTAATACATATGGAGTCCACAGTTTTTAACACACTGTTATAATATAAAACCAATGTCAGGTCCTCAGTCTATTCCTCTGCTTTTTGTTTTATAAGGAAATTAAAGCCTCTCTGTATAATAGCGCCACATTGCCCCCAAATTATCCATTAAAGTGCAACCATGTTAAATTGATTGTTTGGCACATGTCTGGTAGACACTGAATTTGAATTGATTGTAGGAGACAGAAGCACAGTGAATGAAATTGCCCTTTGTGTTCATGAACAAGTGAATATCATGGTTCAGAAGTCTATTTCAATTACTGTACTTTAAAGAACTATTGCTATCCATAAATGGTTGTCGCTGCTGAACAGCTGTTTAAGAAGGAAATAGTTATCTGTTGTGCCTGCCTTTGTTTTCTTTACCACCATGAAACTGCTGACCAATTTTATTCACAAAGTTTGATTTGGTAATGACATTCCATTACGTATAAATGCAAACTGATATAATATTACAGTGTATTATATGGTGTCTTATGGATTTTTGAGCTGTTTGCTTTGGAGACCAAAATGATCAATTACCATGATACAATACATGTCATCATGAAATAAAGTTGTAGATTTCCATCTTCATGACAATGAACAGAAGAGATCTCAAAGGTTCTTGTTTACAAGGCTTCATATTAAACATGCATCGGTTGAAGGTGGAGCTTGTGTGTGGTGACGCCCCTTCAGCCGAGGCAGATCTCTGACCTTCACTGACTGCCTTCCTTCCTTGGCTTCTGAAATAAAAAAGTTAAATAAATAGGCTTGATAATTATTACTTTGTGCTGGCCATGTTGCTTTCCACCCCACACCAAAGAGCTCGCCACTTCCCTTGCTTCCACAAGTAAGCCTCCCTAGTGGAGAAGCGTCTCTACCAGCCTCTCATGGCTTGCTTTCTCCCGCTAGCTCCACTAAATTTACAGGAACCCGTTTTCTACCAATCCCTGTGATGTCATAAATAGCACTTCAAACTCAGTTCTCATTTGTGAAGCGAGCTCTTGGTCAGGATAGTGATTTTATATACTGTTGGTAGAATGGTAGTGTTTGTTTACATTCAGGATTAAAACACTGAAATATATTCTCAACCAAGAGGCACACCTCCTAGTTCCTCTCCTCAGCTCTTAAGCTTGATATTATTGTTGCCTACTTCTTGGAGCTTCAGAGGACAGCACCTCCCCCACTGACTAGCTCGTAGTGTGTGTTTTAAAGATACAGTTGCCCTTTCCACTCTGCAGGCTTGACTCTTGTTCTTTACAATGTAAGAGACTGACAGTCTTTATACGTTTATCAAATAAGAAACAAGTTTATTGATTACAAGGTTCTTGGCACACAACAGGTAAGTTTAATATGACCAACACCACTCAATCTGCTCCCTAGCAAGATCTGTTCCTCCCTCTCACACTAAGATAGGGACTTTAATTCCTTCAGACTAAAATCTACAGCATGGGCAATGTTTGACCGTTTCAATCCTTATGCTGCCTAACCAACATATAATCAGTAAAGACTCAGGACCCAGCTGCCTGCTTCCCTCAGGTACAGCCTTGAGCCCATTTCCCTCCTGTTAACCTCCCTCCTTGAAGTTAATCCCCAGGCAGAGAACCCCAACTGTCATTTTACACTGCCTTATATACCAGTTTGCCAAGCTGCTTTGAATCTGATTGGCTACTCCTTCTGAAGGTTCTATCCCGCCTCCCTTCTGGAGAGCTAGGATAGCCCCTCCCTTCCCTAACTTACCATTTTCTCTTGAAGCAGTTTGGTCACACATTACCTGTCTAGACAAATAGTTCTCACAACACTTTGGCTTTACATATTAAATTTAACTTTTTGGGGTCTGGGCATGCATGTGGGCACCACATTGTTATATAACAAGAAGATGTCCTTTATTAATAACAGTAAGATAGTTAAACAGATAGTTAAATATGATAGATAGATGATGATGATAGATAGCTAGATTGAGAGATAGATTGATAGATAGATGATAGGTGATGATGATGATGATAGACAGAGAGACAGACCCTGCTGGAACTATTAGGGTTTCCCTCTCACAGGTGAAGAATGGTCACTTCAGAACCTCCCCACTCTGAAAACCCAAAGCATAGAACAGTTGTACTTCCGGGTTTGTACCTTTTATATGGCTGCAGCCTGGCATGGGCCGCCTCTGACTGGCTGCACCTGTGGGCATTCTCTCCTCCCTCTCTTATGATAATTTGGGTGCTCTACCCACTCCTTACCTGCTATTCCTTATCTACAATAAATACATTACCTTAAATACCTTCACTGGTTGCTTCCGATAAATCCGTGTGTAAGCTTAGCAAAAGTGTGGAGCATAATTTCATGCTCTATACCTAGTGCATGATTAGGGAATTTCTGGGAAGGCAGGGAACAGCTGGAGGTTGTAACAGCCTCCTCAAAGTGCAGATGCTCTTCCACAGAAGTTCCCTAATCATGCACTATGGAATGTAGTGCAAATAGGACCCTGTTCTGTCTGTATCATTTCACCATTCAGCTTCACTGGATGATTTTGCTGCTGATATTGTGTGGAAGTAGGAAGAGGATGAGGTATCACTATATTTACTGTTTTCATTCAAAACTGAATGTTGTAAGCATTTGTAACTTACCGTCCCCTTAACTCAGAATAAATGACCCGAAATGTTGCAACATCATCATCATTAACAGAATTGCGATTACTTCAGCAAGGTTTACTTTTCATTCAAGGCCTCTGTCTTTGATTTATCTGCATCACCATCCTTGAGTATAAAATGATTTATGATTTCCTGCAATTTTGTATTTTAATTCCATTCAAAGTAAGTGGCCTCCAAAATACTTGGAACTAATGAGCTTCCAGCTAAACTCTGTCTCTTGGGTTCAGGAAGTCCCCTGTGCGCATCTTCATCCTTGTAAGCCATCATTGGGTCTTCACATTATTCCATTCTAACTGTCAGTCAGACCAACTTTACCCAGTAGCTTATTGCCCTCAGAGACTCTACAAACATTACAATAACAGAGTAGTTCTGAACTATCACTGCTAATTGGAGATGAATTTGGCTTGTTGGTAATTCAGAGATTGATAAAATTGTCTGTATCTCACTGATCTCTAAGACGTCCAGGGAACATCTCTCTGTACTTTGTCTTGTGCTAATTGGAACGAGCAAAAGCAACCTTCAGAAATCCATTTTTAAATGTTCTTCAGAATGTTAAGCAGCAAAATCAAAATCATTTTGCCATGCCACGCTTCAGCCAGTACTATTGTAATGTAGCCCTTATAAAAACACGTTTTCCATATATAAAACGTTTTACTGTCACATACTGTATCTGTAGTTTTATCAATGGTGAATGTTCAGACTTAATTATATGGCAAGCAGGCAGAAAATAGTTTGCAAGCAAAAGCAAAGATTATATTTAATAGCATTTTTAAAACAGTTGTGTGTGTTATTTGTTTGCACTGGATTACACACTCCATTTGTCAATAGCTCTGTAGACAAAGGCCCCATCCAGAATATAGCACCATGATGTACCTTAGGCAACCTCAATGTAGCCCCACTTCTCCCTCCCCAAAACCACAAAATACTATTGCTGGAAAACCCAGAACAAGTCACTTACCTTCTGGATGGAGCCACCATTGTAGCTCCATCTAGCACACAAGCACGGAGGGTGAAACACGCATGTGTAGTGGCTGTCAGACTCACTTCCAGGAATTTGACAGCAGCCAAATGACATGTTTGCGTGTCAAAGAAATGTGCAAAGATCTAAGCAGGTAGTAATAATGGTGGGGGAGCAATACCTCACATTATTACTTCCTACCTCAGTATCCAGAGACTCCCTGGAAGCAGCGTGGGATTGAAACAAATGTTGGTCATGCCTTCATTTACACCTCTGAGACACCTTCATTGTCCCAAGAAGGTGCCTGCTGCCACCCTGTCTCATTTTTTTGGCAGCAGTGGGCATCTTACAGCAATTGTGAAGATTCTTTTTGCTGGCACAAGCTGGAACTAATTGCCTCTGGAGAGGAACAGGTTGTCTGCATTTGGAGAGCCTATCCATTTCCAGACCTTGCTGATGTCTTTGAAGAGCTCTTGGAGACCACAGTGAGGTTCTGAAGGCTGAGAATGAAAATTTCTGGTTTTATAGTTTCCAGTTTCCATATTGGAAGCAGACCTACTACTAGTGACACCTCCTGGAGCACTGCCAAAAAGAGTCTGCCATAATTTACAGGAACATGGGGCAGTACCATCTGCATGCCCTGGTGGACCAATATACCAGTGCTAGGCTGGTTGGAGATCTTTAAAGAGGTCTGCATTATACTAGGCTGGAATTCCATTGTTTGCATCATAGCCAGGTACATGCTTTATTGAATGGGGACAAGGCGTGATTTGAATCAATGGGATTCACTAATGTGCAGACTGGTGGTCCAAACTCTGGAACAAAGAGTAGCACAGAAAGGGTCATAGTGTGTTAACAATCTTTATTGATTGCAAAATGTATTATGTAAATCAACTACAAAACTGAACATGAATAGAAAGAAAAGTAAATAACAGATTTAAGTTTTTAATTTTCTATGTTGTCATGTGCAGATTTGAAATCATAGCGTTCCTCTCCTTCACCATCCCAAGAATGCTGCATCCATTATGATATGTATATTCTTATATTCTCTGCAATTCAGGACATGGAAAATTATTGTAGGTTCAAGACAACACTCTTGGATGCATTTGGAGAGAATCACTAGACATAACAAAACTCAGAACATAATGGAGTGCTTTAATAAAAATATTCATGTAAGCTTGAACATATTGATGGGTAAAGATAGCTTTAAAAGTGTTGCCCTCCCCACAAAAGGATGAAAAGTAATTTGGAGAAGCAGTTTCCTAGCTTCATCTGGATTGTTTCCCCATTCTTAAGACAACTGCACTATATAAAGACAGGGCTGATAAGAAATGTTTGTACGAGAAACTCAGCAGGCATCTCTCAACTGAATCTAAAGAGAAAAGGGAGTGCTCAGTGAAAATAATGCAACTAAGAACAGGCCAACAGAATTTTAAGTTTCCCATCAAGCACAATGCCTATTGAACCATATTTGTAACCTTTTGGCTACTTTGCTGGTTGCTTCTACAGTCTAGATTGTAAGCGAAGAGAAAATGTTATGGCCCTTAAGCAACATCTCCTTTAGATATGAACAGCATGTAGCATGTTTGCCTTAGCAGTAAATGAATGTGCATAGGATTCTGGCCATGACATGCTCTGTGTAGCTGTTTATGAGCAGTTTCATAGTAGATAAAACTATCAGTCAGAAGATTCCCTCTTCTCAGCATATTCAAAGATCATGTGATGTGGATCACAGAACTGCATGAGCTGATGCCATTTGCTAAGCTGATGTTCTCTGGCTGTTTGTTCTATGTAGCTGTTGGAAAGGTCATACTTTGTGTGTGCCTTGAAATTATCAGCTTCTGTTAACATTGTCCCCTCACCCTTGACTAAAGTACCAATTCCAGTTTTGGTGAATGGCAGATTTATGAGCCTGGATGAAACTGGATTTTTCCCCTGGTTCATTGAAAGTTCCAAATAGTATTTCAAGTACTGCTGCCATTATTGTTGTTGATGATGTTACTAGTACTACTAGTACTATTTCAGAGCTCAGACTGAAAACTGAAAAAAACAAACAAACACCAAATACTGAAAACTATAGTAGCAACAATCTGAACACCTCTGGGCTGATAGGCTTCCTTCTATCTGGCACTGAAAATAAAAATAATGTAACCTGGTACAGACCAAAGTAGGGTCTGCTCAGACAGTCTGCTGAAATTTGCACAGGCTTGCAGATCATGAGTTCCTCCTCTGGGATATAATCCAGAATAAGGTCCAGTGCAGAAAGGGCCAAATCCTCAATCTATGGACAAAGCATAAAGTCTAAACAAGGACCATTTTCACACTTCCTGTTTGCTGGATGGGAAAGGAGTGCAGTTAACCAAAACTGACTAGCACATAGAGTGTTAGTCAACTTTGGCCATTCCCTCCCCCCATGATTCAATCCAGGGCCCGGTCCTCCTCTGAGCACCACCATTTTGGCTGTGGTGCCCTTTGCATCTGTGCTTGTGTCAGTGACATTAACTTGATGATGCAGATGCTCTGCACACACGCAGTTGCATCTATGGTCATCTGAGGTGCCAGCGTTCTTGCACGGCACCTCACCCTGGAGCAGGGGAAGAAGAGCAAATGCTCCTGCCCTGGACGCTTGAGGTAAGTGATTAGCTAATGCTGGTTAATGTGTGGAGCCTGATTTTGTGCTCCACATCAACAATTTGTGAACTTCTGGTGAGGGCAGGCATGCTTGGAGGCTGTAACAGCCTACTCTGTGCGCATATACTCTTCACCAGACATTCACTAATCAAGCCTCAGAGACCATAGTGCAAATAAACCTAAGGTTATTTGAACCATGCTCTGTCACACTAACATTCAACAGTCCTACTGAAAAAACCCTTATTCCAGATGCAAACAGTAACTAACATCAAGAAATAAAATCTCAAAATGAATATCCTTTTCATTTTTTTAATTTTAGTTAAAAAATTCTCTTAACAACAATAGTACAAATAAATATCCTTGATAGCCTTCTTTTTCATATCACCTGGCTCAGAAATAATTCCTAAGTGACTCAAGCACCACAAAAATCAATGCTTAGAGACTGTTCTGTTATAAAGGAGATGGGCAAGACAATCTAAAATTGCAGTTTGTAAGTCACATGACTTCTCCATAGCTTCCAAAAGCATGAACTATATCGTCACACCTTTACCAGTTGTACTGGACTCTGTTATGAACCCCTAGCATAGAAGTTTGCTTTGTGCCTGCATTTCTTGGGACCTGCACATGAAGGCCTGCATTTTGTTATGAGTTCTTGTAAGACATTGCAGTTACTGCTCCTTATAATTTATTACCGTGATTCAGAAAATTTCTAGAATAAGAGGTTGCGGCAGTTGTGCTTTGTTCCTGTGTCACAAAATATATTAATGTGCAACATCATACAGTGCAGTGCACATACATCAAGATATACTATTATCCATAAAGGGATTATCAGTTAAGGCAACTAACTTAAGAAATAAGCAAAATCTGGATCCTATTTTCAGATACCTATTTCAGATATTGTAGTTTAAATCCCATATATTGATTTTCAGCTTGAAACCCAAAATAGATAATCAGCGTTTGCTGATTTTTAATGCTCGCACTAAATCTAACTTTTAGCTTTATTTCTGGATAAGTATTCCAGAAAAAGGACTCAGATGTATTGAAATGTACTTTAATTGCTTTAATAAAAATTTGGTGCTTTCCCTCCCTAAACTCCATATGTTTACATGATCAAAGACAGAGGTCAAAGCCCTATGGCAATGTTGGGAGGTCGCTGGGTAGGTGCTTCCAAAGGTCCATATCTCTGGTACTTTGTAGTATCCATGTCCAGTGATGCCAGGTGCCTCCAGACGGAGTCAGAAGCAGTAAACTCCCTTCACTGCTTTCATTGCCCACAGTATTCTATCCCCCGTGCATTAAAAAGATGTTGATTTAGGAGCAAGTTCTTAATGCAAACTTACCTTCAAATGCTTCACTGCCACTGGAAGCAGCTCTGTGGGGATGTTGAAGCTTCCAATGCACCAGTCTAGTGAAATGGAAGCAGCTGCACTGGGAAGAGGAAGCCTGATGGTACTCAAAGACATGTGGCAAGGTGCTCAGGCCCCTCAGATGATCATTGCGGTCCTCACTGGGCATATAGTGCTATTAATCATAGCAACATTTTATTTTTATTTATTTATTATATTTCTTTATCACCCTATACTGAAAATACAGGTAAAGTCTTTTCTCCACTTCTTTCCAGCAAGATGGTTCACTTTCTGGTGGTATTTGAAGGCAAAAAGCACCACAACTGGGAGTAAGATGCTGTCTCTGCTCCACTCCACTTATAACCTTCTGTGGTGGAAGCTGAAGCAGAGGAAGGCATTGCTGGAAGCAAGATAGTAGAGCATCCCAGCCTGCTGTTTCTTCTCCACTATCCTCAGACAACATGGTTCATAGCTTTCTGTGTTTACAGTTGAACGAGGGAGAAGCTACAGTTAAGAGGAGAACAGCAGAGCAATCAATACTGTTGTCTCTTCTCCTTCCCTCTTAGGTAAAATGGTTCATAGCTTCTGGGTTAGTGGCAGTTGGAAAAGGGAGAGGCCACTGCTGCAGGAAGATGGCCAAGAGATGCCATCTGCGACCATCCCCTATGCACCCATGCCCGGGTGTGGAGAGATGGTTTGAGAAACTTAAAAAAAAAAAAACCTAGTATGACATCAAAATACTGTATGTTCTGGTGTATAAGACTACTTTTTAACCCAGGAAAATCTTCTCAAAAGTCTTATACGCCGGGTGTCATCTTCTAATACGGCGAGTATATCCCAAACTACATTTTAACTGGAAAAGTTGGGGTCGTCTTATATGCTGGAATATACGGTAACTCTGGCTGAAAACTTTGCTCTGTACTGCAGCACACACCAGGGTAACCCAAAATACCTTCTCTCCCAAGTCATGCAGTTTTGATATATGAGTCTCTCAGCCTTGTTTCCTAATGATATGATGTGCAAAGCAAGACAATAAAACTTTAAAAGCTATTCTTCTCCTGATGACCATGGTAACAATTAAATTAAATGATGTTTATGTACACTGATTATTTTACTAGCTAATTAACTTGTGGGTAATGCTGATTATAATTTGGTTTCAAAATTTACATAACAATGACTTTATGTATAAAAGAAAAAAACTATAGCATTAAAGAAAGTTCATTTATAAGTTAAACTATGCAGTCTGGCCTATTAGTAGTAAATTGTCTGAGGAAAGTGCAAGCAGTGTTGAACTATAAATGTACTTGACCAATACAGAGAAATATTGTCTTAATTATTCATGTGCATCTTCACTAAGAGATGAGGTAGGTTAATTCTATGGAATTCGTGTGCACCCTGATTGCTTCACTGGTGACTATAATTTGAGTCCAAGTCACAGATTTTGCCTTACTTTTGGTGAGTGAATTGTTTGTGCAGTACACCATCTGAAATCTATAGCTTACTAATTATGCAATTCAAATCAAATGCACTCATGGGTACTGGTATTTCAGGTGTTTGGTGTTATGTTTATACATATATACTAGCAGCCTCACCTTATATATGCTATACAAAAATGCTGTTTACTTGTTCATTAGTCCAGAAGGGTATTTTTCTATGTCTAACACAAGAGCAAAATACTTGAAAATTCACAATTTCCCACAGAGGTCCTAAGGAGCCTTCTCTAACAACAAAGTTCTAGAGTCTTTATATTTCCAATCTTGCTTTGTCATCCAGCTGTTGCCTCCGTATAGCATAGCACTAAAAACCAGGACTGACTATTCTGATCTTTGTATCCAGTGAGACATCATGACATTGCTGCTCTTCCCAGCACCTATCTTTGGTGTACTTCCTGAGTGCTAGACCCTTTATAATTAATCATAGATCTCAGGAAACAAAAACCATCAACTGTTCCCAGAGCTTCACCCTCTGCTTTGAAATATGTGATTGTTCCTGCTGACATGATCTTTGTTGAAAGATTTTCATGAGTAAAACACTGCAAAAGTGTGAACATTTGATTAAATGTTTGTATTCACCAGATGGGAGCATTGTTTCATTCATTCAAACATCTAGACATTTGAATGTCCATACTTTTGATTTGATGTGAAAAATCTGTGAATTCAAACACTCAATTGAACTTGTGGATGTGAATTTGTTTGTATGCATTCCTACACATAACTTGTGCAACTGCTTGCATCCTTCATTAAATATCAATCATTAACAGGATCATTCAAGTGTAGGGATGAATGAATGAATGAATGAATGCTTCTCTCATGCTAGTCTGGCCTACCACAGTAAAATTATCCATGTGAAGTGGCTAGTTATTCTTACAGTAGATACTGTGAGATAATCCAAAGATAGTCCAGAGATTGGTAAAGAGAATTTTCATTCCCTTTCGAACCAGAGCATTAGCTAGTGCTTTGCAGAAGCATGTCTCCATATTCATTCCCCCACATGTCTTGACACAATAGCAACTCTATCCTTTACATCCACTTCTGGCCATTTTTAAAGTACTTTGAACATATGAAATTTGACAAACAATTGACAGCGGAATGCATTTAAGCCATTGAAATCTGATCATGTATATTTACAGAATTCAGTAACAGTGTAAACATTCCAACCTCTTGAGGTGGATAATGTTTTAACACCAAGCCTTTGGAACTTCAAAGAGTTTCAGTTACAGAGAGCATGGCACCTACTGATAAGGCCATAACAAATCAAATTCTCAATTTAATCCAGCGTGGCTATGAATTTTAGTTCCCCAGGCAAATTCCTTTAAGTTCTTGTATAAGTGTCCTTCTGGAATATTAATGAACAAGTTTGCATGAGATCTCAAAAGTAGTGATTCCTATGTTAGGGAGATTCTGCACTAGCCAGTGTACTAGACCAGAAAGCATACTAGGAGCCTCCTTTCTGCAAGCCGGTGTGATCTAAGGGAAGCCTTGCTTGGGACCTACCATAGATCACACCAGTATGCAAAAGAAAGGCTCTGTAGTTTGCTTGTTTGTCTAGTATACTGGCCAGTAATCAGCCCAATATTCCATGGAGAATATCCTATGAGGGCAAGAGAGCTTCTACTTAGTTTGCTAATGGGAAGCTATCTATGATCTGATGGTATGAAGTTGGGAGACTACCTTTTTAAGCAATTGGGATCAGTACTAGTAAGAAATACTAAGAGCTCCTGGGTTGACAGGTGTTAAAGATTGCATGGTAATTTGAACCTGCAATAGTTATATTAGGATTTCACTTTTCTACTTCTTCCCACAATACCCCTCATGACAGAGCTATAGGTGGTAAAATCCAGTTTACCATGCAACTGCTGAGGGAAATTAGACTTTTCCTTTTTTTAACTAGTAGTTTCACTTGCTTTGCAAGCCCTCAGTGCTTTGTAGAATGGATGAGATGGGCCTGAATATGTCAGAAGTAGAGAAGTAACACAATAACATATGCAACGTAGTTTGACTGAACATATGTTTGTGAAAATTTAAAATAAACTTTCACTTTCATAAACTTTCAATGTGGGAAATATAAAAAATATTTGTGGCAGTTCCTGTATAATCCTCTAGGTGGCAACACCAGATTCTACTTTTGGAAATTTAAATGTACAGTTCAACCAGATAATTTTGTAAATATAGTGATTTAAAAAGAACAAATCTATGTAAAAGTATATTGACAGCTTCATTTCCCCTCTTTTAAAATAATTTTCCTTATTATCCAAATCCAGCAAATAAGAACAATTAAAGTTAAGTGTTCAGCCTCTACCTGTAACAAATTATAACCTCCTGATTCTTCTCAGTGGTCAATGTTGCTCAACTCCATGCCCGAGAACAAGTAAGTATCCATACTGCAATGTTTTGTGGTGAGAGACCTGTGAAGTGTATATTGGTATTCTTTCCGCATAAACTGCTTTGTCTTCGGTGCTTGATCCCTCAATTGGATTTTATATAATTCAGGATAGGCATACGCAGGAACCAACACATTTTATAATAAGAGTCCCTTTGGTATATGAGACTTTGGATATTTTAATGCTGCTCAGGGTTTGCTGTCATATCCTTCCTTTGTAATACAAGGAAGAACTTCCAACATAATGTGATCCTGTTTCACATTGATTAGATGGTGCCTTATCTCTCACTTTCCCAGTGCTTGCTGTTTTTAGTTGTTCACATATAATTTCCTATAACGGTTATCTTTGATCACTTACAGATGAGATCACAAGATATTTGTGAGAATCTAAATCATGTTCTGCCTGGGAAAAAATAACAGAACTTTGTCCATTAAGCCAATTCATGTTGCAGTGATTTTAAAATGGGAGGGTTCATATTGAGATTTTTACTGGGTACAACTGATACGTAGAGAAAACAGCAAGTTTGCTGTTTTTGTACCATGAGGGAACAAGCATAACTGTCCTAGCATACCTCCAGACACAGGCTAAAATCTGTGATTCTCCAAGGATTATATTGAAGAGGCCACACACAATTATGACATTTCCAAGATAATAATGGGATATGAAAATAATATCCCTTAATAGTGCTTAGAGATGTTCACGAATATTCACAGATGATCAAATGTGCAGAATTTCGACACTCGAACTCAAACAGAATATCCCAAAATTTGAATGTAAACATTCAAATTAAATTTGGGATCTATTCGTTCAAATTATCTGGACATTTGTATGTGTACGGGTTTGTACACGATGCATACTTGAAGATCTGCATCTTTCCTGCATCCGTATGCATTTATACGGATCCGTATGGGACAAAAACAGGTTGCATACAGGATAACTACAGGATGCATATGGACACGTACAGATGTGTATGGATGTGTATGGATGCAGGGAAGATGTGTACGTGGACATACAAATGTTGTTGACATTCGTATGTACAGATTCGAATAAAAAATTCAAACGAATAGATTCAAATTTTGTAAATTTGAATTGAATCTTGTTAAATTTGAATTTAAAAGATTCAAATCTAATTAGCTTTTTGGGTATTTGATTTGATTCAAATAGAATAGAATGTCAAAACCACATTTGTGCACATCTCTAATACTGCTATCTTGATGTCTGGTTTTCTATAAGAACAATCACTTGCCTCTGTCTGCCAGCACTTTTTGTGATTGTTGCTCTTGCAAAATACCTGGAAATCTGCCAAGCACATAAAAACGAAGCAAAGAGAAGTAGTGGACAGATGCGTGACTGGTTTCTCAGGGATTTGGAAGAGGGGTCAGCAAATGGAGGTAAGTGCCAGAAACATTCATATTTGTACAAATGTTAATGTATTGGTTAGGGATCTGGACTCTTATCTGAGAGTACTGGATTCTGCCCTCCCCCATGAAGCCAGCTGGGTGACCTTGGACTAGTCACAGCTCTCTTCTGAGCTCTCACAGCCCCACCTATCTCACCGGGT
This sequence comes from Aspidoscelis tigris stejnegeri, assembly GCA_023333525.1. NCBI lineage: Eukaryota > Metazoa > Chordata > Lepidosauria > Squamata > Teiidae > Aspidoscelis > Aspidoscelis tigris. The sequence continues at coordinate 77,701,254 of JALMGA010000002.1, read as the reverse complement.
GTTCTGTTGTGGGGAGAAGAATACAAAAGCTTTGTCAACCACTTTGAGTCCCCTTAAATGGGTGAGAAAAGTGGGCTACAAAAGCCAACTCTTCTTCCTCCTCTTCCTCTTGTTCTTCTATGAATGTCGTAACATACATTTTGTGTACAAATGTCCAAATTCATCCAAGTAATGAATGTTATGAATATTCGTGCACAATGCTAATAGCATCTTCCCAAAACACAAAAAACACAAGAAGAAGGTAAGATGGTGGCACCTGAAATAATGAAATAATAACATCAGCAGGCATTCAAATCTTCCAAAAACCTTCTTTCTTCCTTTGCTTCCTTGGCTCTGTAAGAACGCCACATTTCAGCTTAGAAACAAAATCACTGACCACAGTATATTCAGGTGCCATCAGTACATGAGCTACCAAAGGAGTGATGAAACATTGGCTACATGGCCAACGGCCCATAGTGGGAAGCAGAATGACGCTGTGAATGGATCTCAGCTTGTAGTAGCAAAATTTCAGCTGGGGATAGGAATTGTGACTGGAAATGCATTCAAGGACCTAGGGCCTTTCTGCACCTGGCCCCATAGTCAATGTGCAGTGCGCTACCAGACAGAGCATCTGCAGTGCAAGGACCCATTTCCAATCCAGGAACAGCTCCTTCCATGCAGAAACACACTGTGGGTTGACTACATGTGATTTCGGGCTTACTTTTACCAGAGAAAGCTTCGTGCCTCTCTTGTACAGCCCATTCACACCTCAGTGTCATCTGAGGTCATCTGAGGTGCTGCACAAACACACTGGCATGTCAGATGACCCAAAATGCATGTGCACGGCATATCACCATTGTCCTGGTGCCTTCATCAGGACCCAAGATGTCAGTGCCCAGACTACACGTTGGCTCTCAGGTAAGTGGCTGGACATAGAATGTGTGTGTATTAGCATTCACAAGTACAAATACTAGTACACACAAGGGGAAGTTCGCCATTCCCATCCCCCAGACAGGACGTAACATGCGAACATCCCCCTGGATGGTAATGTCAGCCCTTGACTCAATTTCTTGCCCCCACTGAATTAACATGGGGTGATGAGTCATTGCTACAGATAGCAAATGTTCAGGAAGGAATAGCTTATTCTGCTTTCCTGTTAGATTGTCTCTACTGCAGATTGAAGAAGCATGGGAGACAAATGCTTCAGTGATGTCTTGGGATGACATCATGAGATATCTCTTTAATATTTTTTGTCCTGCGGATCAAAAATCTAGAGAAGTATTCATTGAAAAGTAGAACATATACATGCCACCCTTGCTCAGCTCAGAGGATAAGGGGAGCTCATCCATCAAGTATCAAAAAGATAAGGACATTTTTTAAAAAAAATGTAAACTGCCCTGAGGCAGAAAAAGAGGCAAATCTTTCACAGGCAAGGAATATTTGTAGAATATTGCTGAAGATGAGGATGAACTATATCTTAAGCTATGTTCTGTGGATATAAATATGCTTATTAGCTGCTTTCTTTGTTATGTGGGCTTGGGGCACAAGATCAACCAGATACACTTGATTCATTATTACAGTGAATATATACACACTGCAGTGTAATTTTGATATTTATGTGTGATACATTTTCAGTGTTTCTGTATATTTTTCCTGTTTTATCCAGGAAAGTATCAGTTCCTCATTCCTAGTTTCTATGGCCAATTTAAAATACTAAATTGCCATTTGGGGGGGGGGGAGGGAGAGGAAATCCCTGAGAAAGAGCATTGCAAGGATGATCTGCACTGTAGCACATCTATGGTCTAGAAAGCTATGCACAACTAAAATATTGTTGTATATGTACCTTTCCTTGTCTAATTTTAAATTGCAAGTTAAGTCAATTTTAAACACTTGAAGCTCAGGTGGAGGCCGTGGCCAGGAGTGCCTACTCCCAACTGCGTTTGGTACGTCAACTGAAACCTTTTTTGGATAGAGATGACCTGGCCACTGTTATCCACGCTCTGGTAACCTCCAGGTTGGACTATTGTAATGCGCTCTACATTGGGCTGCCCTTGAAGACGGTTCGGAAGTTGCAGCTAGTGCAAAATGCAGCTGCCCGAGTGCTGACCGGTACAGCTAACCGGACGCATATCACACCAGTTCTAAAAGAACTGCACTGGCTGCCAATTCATTTCCGAGCCCAATTCAAGGTGCTAACTCTGACTTATAAAGCCCTAAATGACTTGGGCCCCAGATATCTAAAGGAGCGCCTTCTCCCATATCAACCTGCCCATGTCTTAAGATCTGCAGGAGAGGCCCTCCTGGTTGTCCCGCCGCCTTCAGTGGTTAGACGGGTGGGCACTCAGTAGTGGCCCCCAAGCTATGGAATGGTCTCCCCTTGGAGGTGCGTCAGGCCCCTTCTTTGTTTACATTCAGAAAGGCGGTAAAGACGCACCTCTTCACTCAGGCCTTTGGCTAAATGCTCTTTATTCTTCCCTCCTTCCAAACACCACTGTTTTAAACTGTTTTTGTATTGTTTTATTCTTATTCTTATTATCATGTTGGTTCCTAAATATTACGCTGATTTTATTATTGTGTGGTACAATTTCAGTGTGCTTGTTCTTAAATGTTGTAAGCCGCCCAGAGACCCTCGGGTATGAGGCGGGATATAAATATAAATAAATAAATAAATAAATAAATAAATAAATAAATAAATAAATAAATAAATAAATAAATAAATAAATAAAGTCTGAATTGTTAAGGAAGCACAAAAGAAATTTCTGCTCCACAGTATTCATAATTGAGGCAAATGAATAATGAAGGAGGGCACTTTCGAAAGGCACCTTCATTCATGTAAACTATGGTTTTGGGGGGAGGAATTATCAAATCAATTACTTTCACAGTTATGTGAAGTGTGTTGTGTTTCAAAGAAACAGTTCTTTCTCAGATAACTTTAATTACTTCCATGATATTGATGTGGATTTCAAGAGAAGTAGGTCTTTATCAACATCATCAAAGTTTAAGGATTAAGGTAAACTAAAAATTACCCAAACAGGAAATATAGACTGGTTTGGCATTGGAAACAAGGGGAAGCATTTTAGCCTTATTGGTTGAAGAATTTTAAGCATTTGGTTACAACATATACAGGCTGTTCTGAGACTGATGTAAATATATGTGAATGAGTTTTTTTTTCTGTTATTTTTACTTGAAGGGATCTTGTGTGCACATATATTGTACCCTGCCCCCTCCCAAGAAAATTTCAACTAATACCCCTGGCCTTTTTGATGTTGCTTATCCTTGACATAGCTCACTGATGCTCATCAGGCATGCATAACAAAGATACAACTTGTGACATCTTTGTACTGCTGTTGGATATCAGTGAATTACTCTTGCCTTATTCCTCACTTCAATATGGGTTTCATTTGGCATGGTCTCCAAGATTGTGGTCATGCCTTCACTTACGACTGCTCACACCTTTTTATTTCTGTTTTATTTGTGGATTTTCCACCTTCATTGTGGACTTTCCTGAATGGTACGTCTACAAATAAAATTGATAAAAATGAAAAGGTGTGAGCAGTCAGGCATGAAGATTGCCTAGTTAGTAAGGAATGGCTTTTCTTTAAGGAAGGCATGTCCGTGTGTTTTAGGGGACCAATTAATCCATTAGTATAATGGAGAACAATGGCTGCAAATCAATTCCAGGATCCAGCCAAGGCCTGAAGCCTGATTTAAATAATTTGCCACATTCAAGATTGTTTGGAGCTGAATGACTACCATCCACTCATCTCATGACCAGAGACATATAGTTGTTGATTACTTGTAGATCCAAGTCTAGATTTCTTTAGAATTGGTTGAATGACATCCCCTTTAAGAGATGTTACACAACTCCCTTTCTCACAGACATTTAAAACTTTGTGGACTGGATCTAATCAACCAAGATAGGCAAGGGTCAAAGAGAGATGCATTTGTCCCAGCAACCTGATCACATTCTCAGAATGAAATAACCAAAACAGATCTCTTGATGGCACTGTGTTAATTGTGTAGTCCAAGCCATGACAAAAATGGACCAATTTACCCCCAGAGTTTCCTACAAAAGCATGGGAGCTCCTCTGGATGATTCTGAAAGACTCTAATGAAAGAGAAGAATAAGTGTTTCCCTTCACCAGCATCACTGAATAGGCCCTGTAATGGCTACTAACCCAAGTTCAGTCAAATTTACCTGAAGTTTCTCTCCAGTTGCATTTCCAGCTGTTGTCCCATTCACCTTATTGCTGTGAGCTCTAGAGTATTCAGAGAAGTTGTATGGGCTTTGCACAATGTGAAATTGTACCTGGGAGTGATCAAGTCAACAGCCCCACCCATATGCCCATGCCAGACAGCAGCTAGAGCTTCAGGAACAAGGGAATACATCAGAATTCATTAGACTACTTTAAGAGATCCACTACTCTTGTGCTCAGAAACATGTGTGGCCCCAGTTACATGTTAGGACACGGATATGTTTGGCACAGTGGCCATATAGTCCTGAGCAGTATTTGAATGCATACTAGAATCTGTGTGTATGTTAAAGCCATGTCAGACAGTCATCCTAGGAGTCCTCAACAACAATCCTTTGATGATCTTTGTCAGCTCATGTAGGGAACCTTCTGGGCAACAGCACACAATGTTTGTTGTAGTGAAAAAAAGAATGATTATTGTACTAAAATGGGATTATTTTTTAAGTTTTTGGTTAGAATACAGAAGAAGGCGAGAACTAAGGCTAAAAGCAATTTTAGATCTTTCTATCATTTGCAAATTGCATGGGTTTTTTAGAATAAAGAACACATCTGCTTCCACAGTTGCTATGGGACTGAACTAGCTTGGTAGATTCTGTTCATTTGTTTTGTTTTGTTTTTTCCCAGAGCCATCTGAATGACACACAAGATTGCTTCAGAGATATATTGCTAATTATTTTGTCTTAGGATCCTCATTTTAATTGTGTCTTACTGGATAGGTGCTTTTGAGAATTTGTTTTGCCTGACCATTGGCTGAAACATGAAGAATATTACTTTAATCTGCAGCTCCATGGGAACGGTCAAAGGTACCCAGGGGTCAAATGACTCTACCATAGAGTCTTCTCACTACCATGGGAAGCAGCTCCACTCCTTTTGAAGAGAATTCATATTAAAACACCTGGGTTTGTGCATGGAGGATATCTTTTTCCTCCATGTACAAGTGCAGGAGCCCCTGGCACCACTGTAAACATATTGTCATGGCAAGGGACCACAGGGGAGTAGGGACATGCACAAATGCTTTTTGTTGTTGTTGTTGTTCATTCAATTTGTAATGAATCATCTTTGATCTAACTGAAAAAGCTTATTTAGTTTAAGCTGAGTAACTCTGTCTATATCATTCTATTTTTCTGGCTGTAGCTGTTATCTGTTGTTTCACGATTTCCAATGCTTCATCGACTTTTCTTGTGCTTAGCCTGTACCTTTTAATCAGTTTCTTTTTGATCTTCTCATTTTTCAGTTTTTATTCCTTCAAATTCTTCAAGTTGCTAGCATCTGACTGCAATTCTTTAAGAAATTTTAGTCCCTGTCTAATTTTCCATTTCAGCTTTGCATTCAGTATCACTTGGGGTTTTTATTGTTGTATCCCTGTGCTGTAGGGCAGTTGACTGATCTGTTTGACTGATGCTGTGTTTATTGCTGCAAGGGCTTTGTTAACATCTCTCATAACTGGGACTGGGTGTTTTTGGGCACTGTTTTTAAGGCTGGAAGTCTTTGCCTTTCAGAGTTGAATTCATGTTGTCTAGAGGTTAGTGCTTCAAATGTTTCAGTACACAGGACCAACAAGGATAAGTATTTATTGTTGTTGTTGTTAATTTTACTTGGAATTCTGTTGGCCCTTTTACTACCAGAAGACATGGTGACAGTAACCAGCCTATATAGCTTTAAGCTTCATAGAGGACAGATGTATCAATGTTTACTAGCACTGATGCCTAGATCCTGCCTCCAGGTTGGAGAGGCAGGGAGGATACCTCTAAAAGCTATTGGGAATGCCCAGGAGCAATTGGTGGGCCACTGTGTGAGATAGGATGTTGGACTAGATGAGTTGAGGCCCAGTCCAGCAGGGATCCTCTTCTGTTGTTATCAGTAAAGGCTATAAAGGATATAGATCTGGATTCCAGAACTGAAGCTATACAAAATGCTAATGTCTGTCAAACGCATTCTTAAAACTTAACTTTTCTTCTTTTTTAAAAAAGGGATAGGAGATAGCATTCTTCCACATGATCTTCCAAAAAATTCAACAACGAAACCAGAAAATATTAAATCCGTTCTATATATACACACAAGAAGTAGATGGGGGGGGGGGGGAGACAGCAAATAATTGGCAATATGGTTATTTTTGGCTGACATTTCTGTTAGGCAAGTTGTGCAAGGTAGACATAAATGAGATGCAAAATATGACATATTTAGCAGTAGGCAGTCAATTGGGCTTTAAAAAAATGAAACAGAGACTGAAGGAGAAATACTATTAGCGTATGTGCTGGTGAGCCACTTTCCTTGTCCAAAGGGCAATTTAATTCCTAATTCTACATTTGACATTTTTTACATAGTTCTAATGCTAGAAACCTGCAGCCTGCCATTTTGAATAAAGCTATTAAAAGGCAAGATGTAAAGCAAAGGGCCTTTTAAGCTGCTTTCGCCTACTCCAGGATAGACAGAATGTCCCTATGTATTCTAGAGAAAGTGACTGAAGCTTAAGAGAATGTAGCCATGCTATAAGGTTTGAAGACTGCTTTTCTAGTAAATTGCCTTATTCTAGTAAGAATAATTATTATATAATTATAATAATTAATAGTTATAATAATTAATAATTCCAGTAAGAAGTGCCTTATTCTAGTAAATTTGACAGATTGCTTGAACTCAACTCATTGATTAGAAATAGAAATTGGTCTATAAGTTTATCAGAACCATATGATCGGAATTCCTAGCTACAGGGCAAGGGGGGGTGATTTTTGGCATCACGCTATGGCACATCATGCCATTTCAGGAATTCCGAATCATTCATGCATGCCATCTGCACACCTTTATATGAATAGAAAGCTTTGTCAGCCACTCTGAGTCCCCTTAAATGAGTGAGAAAAGTGGAGTAGAAAAGCCAACTCTTATTCTTCTGTGATCCAGAATGAGGCCCTAAGGCCAGATTTAGACACCATTAATGGGATCTACAGTAAATCTGGATCAAGGGCCTCTCGATCCAGATCTACTTCTGCCCTGTGTGGATGAATCTGGCCTATGAGGGGCAGGGCCTCTGCCATCCTGATCAATGTACAGGTGTGGGGGCCCTAGATCTGGATCAGAGGCCCTCAGATCAGGATCAATGCACTTGTGCACAAAGGGCCCTAGCCTGCAACATTTTATGCCTAGAAGCATCTCTGTGTGTGCTAGAGTGTCCCCTGATCAGGGTCGGCGTGGAACACATTTTTGTGCTCCACAACTTATCAAACTGCTGATCAGGACAGCCTTGCATGCTTCACTCACATCTTTCCAGGTGAAAGAAGTTCAAATGGAGCATGTTGACAAAATGCTGTGGTACCATGATCAACTCCTTAATAGAGACAATTTGCACTTAGCCGGCACATAGTTAAGCATCACTGACTAACTTTCAAATGCTTTGGGCATCCCAAAGTGTGAAGTTAAAGTGCAAAAAGGCCCACAGAGTAAATGGACAATTGACCTTACCACAAGGACACTTCAAATATTAAATGAAGACCAGCTTCTCTACAACTCTTACAGATACATATGGTATATATAGGTGTCCACGTGCATATACATAAAGTGAGAGTTATATTATGAATTTATCAGAATTTCTTGGAACTGAAATCCACTAGGCCTTAATGTTATGTTTTAACATGCAATAAGGAAGCAATGATGCATGATTTAAAGTTAGTTTAAGGTGTGATTAGGATCAGTGAGTACATTCAATTACCCTAGCTTTGCCAGTATGTGACTTCCTCTCTTTGTAAGCTAGAGAAGTCAATGATCTAAACAGTGCTTCCTTGCTTTAATAGCCAACAGTGCTTAAATTTCTTGGCCATGCAAAATGAGCACAGCTGTGAAGGAAGACGCTATATTCTGTTTGGGCTCATTCATCATCAAGCTGACTTTCTGCTTAATTCCAAATGCAGAGCTCCATTTTCTCCTCTGTTGCACTCCTTTCATTGCATCCACCGTAACTGCAAGCAAAACTTTGTATACATCATCTTTCTTAGAAAGATGATGACTGAGCAAAACCAAAGGCAACTGAATGCTCAGATGTGACAGCACCACTGAGAATTAAAATAGACAAACTACTACCATGTTATTCTTGCCTGCAAATGCATTATGCATTGGGCCTATCTATATGGGAAGCTGTTCATCCATCACTACATAGCTGGTATGTGCCCCTACATCTTGCATTATTCCTTTTTATTGGTTAAGTTGGATGGATAAATTACTGCTCAGCAACATCTGAAAAGCTACATGTTAGTCGCCCTCATCTGTAGGATCCAGCCATGGAAGGACAAATTTTAATATATTTATCCACTTCCTGCTTGTAAAAAAAACCCAAGAAAGATTGTGATCAGAAACAAAGATGCACCCTCTGGACATATTTGAGTCTATAATGGCAGACATTCAGGATTTCACAGCTCTGAAGGTGTCTTTAAAAACAAAATGTAACTGGGGTGGACAGAAACCTACATAAGCAAAGAGGAAGAAATTTCCTGCTGAGTGCCCAATCAGTGCCAAGCATCTGTTAGGCTGGAAGAGCCCATATATGGAAAATGTAGAGATGTGTGCAGAAAAGGTAACTAAGTGTCGCAACAGTCACCAGACTATCACCAGTTGCTGAAGGCTGAATGAAGTAAGGATTACAACACAGGGATTGTGCAAGAATTGAGTAAGATTGTGTAACACTTGTGTAATACAAGGGAAGTGAGTCACCAACTCTGATAAGGAATTGTATAAAGGTGGCCACACATGGCTGTGTGTTACCCTTAGTTGATTGTTCGAGACTGGAGTGGGAGAGATGCAATCGCTACAATGTGACTGCTACGAATAAAAGCCTCTACTGAGAACTCTGTCTGTTTGCTGGAAACTGTGGGCAGGGAAAGGAGGGGCGAGAAGTGCTGAAATGGACAGCGACGAACTGCTGACAGCCAGAAGTAAGAGAGACACAGAGACTTGCATTTTCCTCAGCACGGAGAGACACAACTCTGCGAAGAAGATTTATTACCAACGGGGGGGGGGGTACCTGACACCCCACTACCCCCCTGACAGCATCTACAATTAGGGCAGTTTTTTACCCCAAGTTGGAGGTGAGTACAGATTTTAACATGTGGTGAAATAAGGATTATTCTCAGACATACATTTAGCAACTGTTTGTGAGGCTTTTGTGTGTGTGTGCACCTAGAGATGGGATGCTTTTTCTTAGAGGGGTAACTGAAATAAAGCCCTCATGATTGCACCCTAAAAGTCTACAATTTGTCAACTTCTTTCATTATCAGTTACTGCAATTCCTTTATTCTTTATCTGACCCAGAAATAATCTTCTGCCCTATGATTACCAAGCAGATAGGGTTCTGGCCTGAGAAATGCCAGCATATTTTAAAAAAAAAAGTTGAAAAAAGTTGAAGAGTAAAAGCTAGAAGTGGAATTTATTTTCCCTTCTCATCCGTCCCTATGCTGATTTCAGCAGTCATGGATATTTCACTGAAGACAGGACCATCTGCATTGCCCATCAAAGAACAGTGCTTAGTCTAGAGAGGTGTCATACATACAAAGAAATCCAAATAAAGTTTGTTCTGATGGCGCTCCCAAATATTGCACAATGCATTTTCCAAACGTTTCTTCTAGTAGTGCATTACTGTATTACAATTTACATAGTTTGAAGCATGCAAAGGACAAAACATCCTGGTTGCTCTTTTGAGCATTTTTCCCCAACATGATGTTTGAGATAAACTCTGGGATTATTCAAGTCTTTCATAGTATTTCTTTTTCACAGTCATCCTCTGTTAATCAAGATCTCTTATCCTATTCAAACAAGAGAAACAATTCCATTCAAATATCAAAGGTTTTAAGGTGTATATAAGTTAATCCATGGTATTATCTCAGCATGACACTGATAGTACGCTGGGAAGAACACCAAATATGGAATAGTCTACCCTATAAAACTTTGCTTGTACAGTTTTCTACCATGATAGTTTGGGAAAGAACAGTACAACAAACTGTCTTTATTTTCTCTCCCACTGATTTATGATGGTATCCGTTTCTGCCAATCTTGCTTTGTCCTGAAATCAGACTTATATTGGACAGGTAGCACTATATTGTCACACCACACAGGGAACATAGGAACATAGATCGGGTGCCCTACAGCTGTCAGGAACGCCCCGCCCCAGGGCTGGCTGGCCGATCACAGTCTGCGTTGTGTGCAGACGCACTATAGCCCAAGCTGAGCCGGGCCACTTCGGACCCGGACAGCCAGTAGGTAGGTGCACGCGCACACATGCCCCCAGGCCAGGGGGTGGGTGTCCAGGGTGGGGAGTGGTCCCAGGGCACGTCTACGGGGCTCAGTCACCTAGATCTAGGTGACTGAGGCTGACAATTGTCCCCAATGGGCCGGGGGATCTGGGGTCCACCGTTATACCGGCTCCAGCTGAAGCACTGACAGGGCGGGCCCAGTATACCAACGGACTCCACATCGCCCAATCCAAGGACAGCTGCAGTCCGACCTCTCCCCACCCTGGAAAGGGGTGAGGGGAGGCTGAACTGGTGTTCCCCCAACTGCTGCAGTCACGATGGGACTGCAGCAGCCGGGATTGAGCCACCTTCCCTCCCCATGCGTACAATGCCTCACCTTGCCGGGCCCAGGGTATGATCTGCTGTGGTCTGCGCAGGTGCACACACTCCCAGTAGATGGGACCCAGGCAGCCAGCCTGGGTCCCGTCTACCGGAGTGCATGTGCCTGTGCAGACCATGGCAGATTGTACTCCGGACCTGGCAAGGTGATTGATTTGTGCAGGCCTGTCAGCTGTTGGGCCAATTTTGGCCCAATAGTAGCAGTGGGGGGCGTGTCCTGCAGCTGTCAGGGAGGGAGGCATGCAAATGCTTCCCTCCCTGGACAGCTGTGGAACAGTCAGGGATGGGCCAGAATGTGCTGGGCTGGGTGCAGAGCACAATTAAGTGCTCTACACCTGGAATACGTGTAGAACATGCTACGATGGGCCCAGAGGAGTGAATGCTCCATCCCGGTGTGTCCTCCACACATTCCAAAAGGCCTAGTGTGAAAAGGCCTCTGCTCTCAGCACCCTGCAAATGGCCTTTAAGGCATTCTGCATGTCTCCCTGACCTAAGATCCAACTAGAAACACAAACTAAGAAGGCTGTTTGTCGCAAATACAAATATCCCTTCAAGAGCCTGTAGTAGTCATGGCCACAAAAGAGAAGGGAAAAGGAACACCTGAGATTGACAAGAACATCTGGCTATAGCATTTCCACTGGTTTCCTCTTAAATCCTAGGAATCAGAAACCAAGGATTCAAGAAGATAAAGAATAAACAGGAAACCAAGGAGAGAACAAATACAGAATATAGAAGTCAGATAAGCAGAGGAAGTTAAGGGAACTTTAATTAATGTAATGATAGAAAGAATGTGTAAATGTGGTTTTTTTAGCTTGTGGAAAATTTCAATTAATATTTTTTTTAAAAAAAAGTGCTTCTGTCAGTACTTATCTCTCATGTGATGAGCCAGTCTTTAGCACCATTCACTTAGCATGTGAATTTGTATGTCCCACCCCAAAAATGCACCCTAGGGGGTGTTTTGGAGGTGGCATGTACAAATTCACCCACCCCATGATCTACTCAAGCATCCTCAGCTGGTCTCAAGAGCAGAAAGACATAAGCTGTGAAAAATTATTTTTTGTGCAAAGTTGGAATTAACATGTTCACAGTCTATGAGAGTTGTACTAGATGTTTATTTGGGGTCAACAGATCAATGCACTTCATGGAAACACAGCCTACGGGGGGGACATGCTATCACAGGATCCCCCTGCCTGGGAATTTTAAAGTACACTCTTACATAGGCCAACTGGGCCCCAGTTCCTCCCACTGCCATGCAGGCAGGTGGCAGTAGCAGCAATATTTTTCCAGGTCTAGAAGATGGCCCACTTCTGGGACCATTTCCAGTCTGCAACTTCATGGCCAGAACAGGCTGCCCATTGTTCAGATGGCCACCAGGATGCTCTGAGCTACCAGCAAATTCCTAGCCCAGAAGGTTCATTCTGGACCAAGAACAAATTCCATAGACCATAGTTAAGGTGCACACACAGAACCTTCCGAAGACAGTCCCTCATCCCCATGTAGATGCATGGAGGTGAAGGTGTGATTTACTAGGTACAGTTTTCTGCCTGGAGTTGCTCCAATAAGAACTGAACATCTTTGGCCATATTTGCAGTCTTCCAGGGTGAACCTAGGCGTAACTGAAGCTGGAACCCATGCTGTTGAGATTGGTCCCAGCAGTGATTACTGAGTCACCACCCATTTGGTACCTGTTTGGATGCAGCCTTGGAAGGAATAGGTTTGCTTCTATTTAGAAGAGAAACATAACTTTTTTTTTCTTTTTTCATCCTGCAATAACAAACAACTGGAAAGAAACATATGTCTGTCTAGAACACAGGAAGAAGTAATTTCAGTTTGTGAGAACCTGTAATATTGACACTGACATATTGCTGTCTCTCATTCACTTAATGTACATTTACCGCAGCATGCACATAGTTTGCAAGTTTGCAACACATGGACTAGTAGCCGATGTTACACTTTCTGGCTGGTCTTGTGATGGCTTGCTTTTGATTATCTCCAAGGAATGGAATCTGATTATAGGTATGGAAGAATCACAGGCAAGCATCACACTTGCTTTTCTATCTGCCTCAACAAGTGAGTCCATTTCCAAGATTGTCACATAAGTAAGTAACTCCTGGTTTCAACTGTATCTGACTTTTATATATTGTCTTATTAACAGTTGTGCAGTGGTGTAGGAATGGTGACTTCTGTTCTTAGAGTGATTTTCCTCCTTAAAACTTTTGAACCAGTGAGAAGAGTTACTCAAATAGCAATTTCTTCATAGATTAAATAAACTTGTAATGACTTATGAGTGCAAGAGGATACTTCAGCAGCGTTGTTTGCTTTCTGTACACAAGGAACAGTCCCCCTCATTGTGCGGTGTTCAGCGTTGCTCCACATGCTCCATCTTTAACAGTCTTTGATAAACCACAGAGGCATTAACAGTTCCCTCAGTGGGAGGAACAATGGAGACTTTCCGCCTAGTCTTGGACATGTAATGGAAGCGAGGGGCCTGTTCACACTTACACCCTGGAGCTTTTCTATCCACTTGCAGCTCAGGCCCACTGCTGCAGCCGCCTCAGAGTGGGATAACTCAGCCTGCCCAGAAATCTGGATTGCTCCTGGGATGGAGGATTCACACCACTTCTGGGTGCAGTGCAATGATCGGCCAAGGCTGTGCAACTGCAGCTATATAGTCACAAGCAGCTGCTGGATTGTCATGGCAATGTCTGACCATGCTGGTTTTGGACATTGCCTTGGTGATCCAGGCAACCCTGGACTGGACACAAGTGCTGCTGGACAGGGCATGAGTCTAGTTCAGTGCTCGTAGTGCAAATGGCTGCCACCAGTTCCAAAGCCTAAAACGACAAAAATCCTCCATGGATGTTCTGGAATTCTTTTCTCCCCTCCTTGCCCACTTTTTAGCTCTCACTTAGATTTTCTGCTTGCCCATTTTTCCCTATTGTTTTTTCTGTCAATTTACCATAGTTCTCAGTGGCTGATCCTGTGAACTGTGCATTGGTGCAAAACTCAATAGGCAATGGCGACCATGCTGGCAGCTTTGGAGACCAGGGAATTAAGGGGGAAGGGAAGCAAACAGTCCATTTATGGCCCTATTTCCAGAGCATGGAGAAATTGAGCCAGGCCTGATACTGGACCAGCCGTCCACATAGTAGATGGCTGGAGCAGCCCACAACAAGGGACACTTGAGTGGTCTCCATTTGGGGGGCTGCCCTGCACAATTCTTTTGTTGGAAATGTATCTAAGCTCAAGATCCACTGTGGCTAGAGTGTTTCAAAGGAGCCACAGGGATCGCTTTACTGTTCCCACTTTCCTCAGCAGCAGCTGACCATGTGGAAACCGGTGGTTTGTCTCAACCCTTCATTTGTTCATGGTCAGGACAACCACCAATTCAGAATTGATTCAGAAACTATACACAATAGTGCATTAAGCCTTTTATGCACCATGCCTTATTCCAGATTATATTCTGGAATAGAAACCTGATAGCTGCAGGCTAGTACAGACTGTGGGAGGCCCATGAGTGTGCCTGCATTAGTCTGAGGATGTGGATAAGCAGTCTCTATTCCAGGATATCATCCAGAGTAAGTCTTAGTGCAGAAAGGGTGTTACTTTAACATCAAGATTAGATAACCATAATGTTCCATATAAGGTCAGGTTTCGAGAGGGCAATTTAATCCGCATTTTAATCTGGGTTTTTAAAATCAGCAGCGAGGTCTGTTTTTTGGTGATCACATTGCCAGCTTATAATGTGGACTCACGGGGAAACTCCCTCCCCTCCCTCCTACTCTCAGTGGAATCCATTCCCCATGCAGTCAATAATTGGACACTATCATACCCTGACTTCATTGGGGTGGGCAATTAAAACCTCACCCCTATATAAATTTGTGATCATGGAATCTTGTAGTCCTTTTGTTCACAGCTTTGCCCCTCCATAGTGCCTCTGCTTATGTTAAAAAGTGATCACTCTTCCTTTGTTTAGTGCTAGTGCACCTGCACGAAACGGCAGGGAGTGAGGCAAAAGGGGCTGACTGAAGAGGCTAGAAGGGAGAGATCATGCAGGATTTTACCCAAGACAACAACTTTCACTATCACTCACTGATCTCTTGTTTGGATACATGTATCTGCTGCTGGGTCTTCCGACTACAGCTCCTCCACCCCACCAGCAAGTAATAGCAGACAGCAGGAGGAGAGAAGGGATGAGGTCAGGGAAAATCATGGCTTCTCATTGGGGAGGGAGGGAAGGAGGGAAGGAAGGCTGGAGCTAACAGTTGTGCTGGAAAATGTAGGCAGGCTTTATATTTCTTGTTATAAATGTACAGGCTTTGTTATAATCTGAAGCTTCTGTTCATTCTTTGCCTCTCTCCTCCCTTTTAGGCAGCCATGGCATAGAGCTGGGGCCAGAAAATCACACCCCTAAAGGATGGTTCCTCCCCCCAAAAAACCTGCTTGTGTTTCCACTGCCAAAGAGAGGATTATCTCTAGATCCAGCAGCGAGACCTCTTTCAATCAAAATATGGATTCTCCACATTTTGGGACCTTTAGTCCACAGAAACAGGAGATCCCTTGAAAACTGTCAGGACTGGGAAAATTCAAGCCAGCTTCAAGCCTGCCCAAATCCTGTGTCAGAATGAGGCCTTAGTCCAAAGGTCTCTGAGGTTTTTGTAGATTTCAAGTCCATATTTAGTTAAAGGAACCCAAGTCATAGGGGCATAGCTCTATGTTATGGAATACCCTACCACCTGATGTGAGATGAATGACATTGTTGTCACAGTAAAAGAAGTGCTTTACCACGTCCCTTTTTTCATTTGTCTTTTACCTAATTACTTCTTAATGTTTGCCATTTGTAAAAAATTATTTTCTCTTATTCTGAGGTTTGCCCCCACTGAAAAGCTTGTATTTTTTAAAAAAGTTGTTGTTGCATTGAAATGCTGTATTATTATTATGCTTTCTCATCTGCCTCACATGTTTATTGGCTAGGTTTATTACATCATATCTTAAGGGGCAGCACTTTAGACAAAAAACAAAAACACGTTGGGATGATGGCATATAGGGTGTGTTTAGACATGTGTCTAAGGCACACCCTGGGTAAATTTGAGCTGAAAGGGACACACATAAACTATATTTTAAAAAATGATTTACCTCATCCTGAAGTCCCTTTTTGTTTGTTCCTTTTGCATTTAGGATTTTCTATCAGGGCACCTACTCTTTAGGGCAGATGGGATGGGAAAGTACAGAGGTTCCTGTTGCCGATATGGGGGTTCATAGCCTGGAAATAGCCATTCAAACAACCAGGAACAGGGAAAAAATGGGCTGATGGTGGCCAATATCAGGCAAGCATGGAGACCATCTACAGTTGGGTGATCCTTTATAAATAGGAACACCCCCCAAAAAACCCTCTGTGCCTGATTGCACCCCTAGTGATTCCAGAAAGCAGCCAAAATTTAGAAAATATCCAGCCTGTAAATCTAGAAAGCATCTGGGCCAAGGCTCTTTCAGCATTGTTGAGCTTGGCTAGAAAGCTCTTGCAGTTGGGATTCTAATGAGCCGTGTTTCTGTTCAGAAGTCTTAGTGTGACATATACTGGTATCATCCACAAATATAAGTTAAAGACTCTTTAGTTTTCTTACGTGGTTATGGTTTTCAGTGTACCAAATATTAGAGTCACCAAGCATAAAAATAATAAATAAGGTCATTTCTGCTGCTGCACTTTTGTGTTGTGGCAACAGATTTCTATAAGATCTTTTAAATGAAAAGAACTCAGGAAAATGTATTTGGTTAAAGGAGAGAAAATGTTTCTCCACTCACTGGAAAATATATACTTCCCTGTAGCTAGAGATTGCTAGTAAATATCACTTAAAATCATATAGATCTAGGATCTGCCATATCGAGTTTGACAGTGGATTGTCAAGCCTATGTAGAAAATATGCCTCAGATTCTATGTTGTCGAGCTTTGTACTCTCTGTTTCCTGTGAATTGTGCCTCTGGGATGTTCTTTGATCCGTGGGCCCCATGTTTTATTGGATTAAAACTACTTTTAGAAACATGCAGAGCAGAATTTGGACTAAAGGGGGGAATTATTGTTAAAGTACTATTTTAAGGCAGAAAATAATGTTTCTGCTTTTGTAGTGGTGGCTCATTTGGGTTTATTAAGCACATGTTGCACAGATAAGATTTATATTCATTTGTAAAAGAGGAAGGATTGGGCTCAATCTTACATATTTTTTTAAGCAAGTCCAATTAGCAATCATTGTGGAAGAAGGAGTGGGAAAAATAAATCTGCCAAGCTTTAAAATTATGTCTGAAGGGTGTTTCAGAAGGCTAGTTAATCTGCAGCTTCTAGTAAAGGTTGTTTAGAAGACTTGCCACATTTTCAGTGCAGTCAGCAGTACTATCACTTAACATTGCTGTGGAGTCTAGAAGTTGGGGAGCCAGAGATAACTTAAGGGGCTGTGGTATGGATTTAGCCTAAGACTCAATCCATATGAAGCCCCTTATAGAGCTGAATAAAGCTGGCATCCGCCTCAATTGGCATGGGGGAATTTCAGATAAATACCCCAAGCTGTGTCACATTCCTTCCCACTATCCAGAATGCTTCTGCAGGTGGAATCCACTAGCAATTACTGAATTCCCTGTTTGGCATGCTAGCCAGGGGCTAGAGGTTAACCCAGTAGCCAAACCATATATTGTGTATGACTGCATCCCCACTGGGCAATTTAATCCGGATTTAAATCAGGGTTTTTTAAAATCAGCAGTGAAGTAGAATTGTGTGTGTGTGTGTGAGTTTCCATTGTTAATTTATAATGTGAACTCACTGTCCATTCTTCAGGATCTGGCAGGGAAGAAACCCCTGGAAGCTCTTTGCATTCCTTGTTTATTCCTACCCCCTCCATCTTGTATATACTTTGCCCCCACTCCCCCTCACTAGCAGCTGCCTCCAGCTGATCTCTCCTGTTTGCTTCCTTAAGGCAGAATTCATCCCACCCACACCCATCATTTTAAAAACTGAATTAAAGGGAAAATGTGTGAAAGAAAGTGATTCCCCCGTCTCTCTCACACATGGTTATCTGAAGAGAAGGGAGGAGGGATGGGAGAAGAACTTTCTCTTTCTCTTTAGTCTTTTGCTGGCTGTGATCTTCTGAAGAAGTGGTACAGTGACAATTTAAAGAGAAAGTAACAGTTTGCGGAGCTGCTGACTGGATTCCACTCTCACAAGGAAGGTCAGGCTTTTACAGAGTTTAGCACAGGATTGTTATAACAGATCAGAGTGAAGATGCAAAAAGGTGTGTATCGGGAAGGAAGGGAGGAAGAAGAGAGGGAGGGAAGGGAGGGAGCAGGCAGGCAGGCTTTTACAGTAGCTGTAAAATCAGACACTTTGTAAAATCACAGCCCGTACATCTGATCTTTTGTTATAACTTCTGTTCATTCTTCCCCTTCATTCCCTCCCCTTTCAGCCAGCGGAGGATTCCTTTAGCCGTCAATAACGCCTTTTCATTGGCTGAAGAAAACTGAGTAGAAGCCCCTAAAAATCCACGTGAGTTTCCATTTGCAAAAAAAAAAAAAAAAGGATTATTGTAATTAATCCAAATCGAATCTGAATTTGGCACCCAGCATCCTCATGCAATTGTCTATTCCCAGATTTTATGAGGACTACCCTGCCTAAATCTGTAGGGAAAAAAGTCCTGATGAGAACAGGACCCTGTCCCCTTTTTGGAGCCGAGTCCGCTTTTTCCCCCCACATGGGGACAATACCAGCCAATGGCAGCCAGCTGTAGGTAGTTTTTTACAGCTGTCAAGCTCCCTTCCGAGCCTCACAAAAGCTCTGTAAGATATGAAAAAGGCAGAAAGGGGGGGGGGAAGGGGCTTCTATTTCTCTTGTATTTAAAGGGGCTTTTACAACATTTTCACTTTAAACATGTATCTGTTTTCAAGTGATACATGGGAGAAGCTTAGGAACCCTGAAATACTTGATACATTTTATCCTGCTCATTTGCTGGTAATCGCAAAAGGGAAGTAATTAAAGCTTCTTTGTGTATGAAGTCCCTTTGCGTTTGCTTCTTCTATTTCAGGCAGGCTTTTAAATCCCCCCTCTGTCCCAAAACCAGGACGAAAAAGCTGCATGAGGACAGCTATAGTCAGAGTTATTGACAAGGAATCAATTCGGAATAAAAATAGGCACCAAATATAATTCTAACAGTACTGAGCTCGCATTAAAGAACCTGCATGAGGACACAGCCTATGTGGCTCAAAATTCCAGTTCCTCCAGTACAAATTGCAACTGTGTTGGATTATACCTCACCAGGCCAGAAAGGCCATTCACCCTGCAAAACACCGGCTGCCTTGTAATCTTGTAACATAGTCATAACAAGTACTGTTCCTGTAGGAAGCGAATGAGTGCAGCACAGGAGAATGGTCATGTGAAAATCTTTGGAGACAGAGCTGCTCCAGTTTGTGACTTCCTGCCTCAGAAAGAATGTGTGCTACTGGGTTCTCTTCTTTACTCTGATTTCCTGCTGTGACTTGGTTTGGCTCCTTGCCAGTTGTTTTCTCTAATTACTGTAGTCTCTGGGTTTTTTTCTCTCTCTCCCAAACCTGCCACTCATTGGTTCATTGATTTGTCTCTGTGTGTGTGTGTTAGTTTAAGTTTAGGAGCAGGTTCTCTTTCTAGTGAGTTTGTTTGATCCCTGTTGTGAGCGTGGTATGATGCTGGCCTGAAGAACTACTTTGTCATTCATGTTATAACACACCACATATGCCAGGTAACACAGTAGCAGCAGGAAGCAGCTGGTGGCTTTGTTTATTTTTCTGTAGCATTTGTTGTTTGTAGTGTGTGAGAAGAAGTAAAATTAAGGCCATATCATATTCCCGTGAGTCCTTTTAGAAGAGCCCTAGATACACCCACACTAATTTGGGGGTCTTCAGCTCAAACACTGTGGAACATTGGCCCTGCTGGTTTCCCTTACATTCTTCCACTGCTTCCTTGTAGAACGTTTAATTAAACATAAAACATAAGAGGAGCCCTGCTGGATCAGGCCACAGCCCATCTAGTCCAGCAGTTTCAGTGTCCCACCAATTGTTTATGGGCATCTCAAGCAGAAGACAAAGGCAAAACCTTCACTTGTCCTGGAGTTCCAGCAAATGGTCTCTAGAGGTATCCTGCCTGTCTCCCCAGCCTGGAAGATGGACCTAGGCATCCATTCTAGTAGGCATTGATACACCTGCCATCCATGAACTATGAACAGGTTCAGATTGTTCTAAATTTTCATGCAAATATACTCATAGCTTATGGAGATAAGTTCAAACCAAACCAAATTAAAAAGAAGTTTATGTGCATCCCTACTATATGTAAATGCAACCTGTATTAATAAATGCCAGGGAGTGAACTTTGTATCTTTTGCACTTATGCCATGGGTTTATCAGTAAGAAATAATTTCTCCCCAAGAAAAGACATGATCCCCTTTTTGATCCCAGTATAACTTTGAAATGAATCATGCCATAATTAGAATAACAAGATGTTGCACTTGTTAGTTTAAACTTTCACTCTCCCTCACACATTGCACAGAATTTTTGTTACAGAATAATCACCACCACTAGGCATGTGAAGTTTGCTTTTTGAATCCAGCATGATGAATCTACTTTCAAAATTTTAAAGCTACCGTTAGAAAGTTCAGATGGGCCTGTCCTTACTTCCCTCAGTGGACTGATATAATACCATTCCATTGAGGTTAAGATCAGGCACAGAGGAATGCCCCCAACAAGCTCATCAGAACTTGAAATGTAGATGGCTCATTCTGTGCAGGCCAGATCACCATTGCAATGGCTGTGGCAACATCCAGTTTCCACTGGGATGTTGCCATGACAATTAGTCCATAGTATATGGCTACACAGCTGCACCTGCCCTGTCCCATCAACATGCAGCATCACAAACACTGCTGACAGGGAGCTTACTAGCTGCTCTTGGTCAAGCCATGCACAAGCTTTTACTTATCCACAGCTACTGAAAATCAGGGCAGCAGAAAGGTGCTCCTGGGCACTCTGGGAGGACAGTGTGGCACAGTGTTAGGATGGTTTATTTATTTATTTATATATTTATATTTATATCCTGTCCCATACCCTAGGGTCTCTGGGCGGCTCACAACATTTAAAACACACACATATCAAGGCTGTATAAAACAATGCTAAAACCAATAAAAACTTTTTAAAAACCAGCATAATAATAATATTTTTTAAAAAAATCTATAAATCTATAAATGTGGGAATGAGATGACAGCTGTATTTGTTTCCTACAGCAAAATTCAAGTTGGATTGTGGAGCAGATATTGTCACAATCTCAAAACAGAAGTTTGAAAAACGCTTCTAGAAATCAGGGGTATCTAGACTGCTAAAGAGGTCAGTGATATTAAAAAAAAAGCCTTGAAAATGCCCCTCCTATCTATTTTTATAGCTATAGCTATACAGTATCTATTAGACTGCCTCCAGACTTGCGGAATAAATCTACAGTTAAATCTAAAAACGCAGTAAACTCACTGTGCAGGGAAGACCAGTCGGCCAGACTGGAAGGCAACTTCATAGCTTTCCCTATCAGAGCTGCGAGAGTTGAGGCGGTGCAAGCCATCATGCGGGTTGAGGCAGCCAATCAAGTTTCAAGCTGCACTTCCTACCTAGCCAGCATCTCATCTCCTTTTCTCGCCATCCTGCTTGCACTGGATTAAACCTTCAGATTATCAATGATCAGTTTGGTAAAAAAAAGTACTGTGCAGCAAGTGTCATGGATCCAGCATTAAGGCTGCATAATGTAGCACCATGACAAGCAATCAATTGTCATGTGTGAAGGCTCGATCAGGACTGTGCATTCCAACGCACAGTATAAATGTGTCTGGGTGCAGCCTTGATCAGAAAATGTTATGGGATTTCATTATTATAATTGTTTGATCAAGGTAGGAGCATTATTGTTTATGTACAGCTATTCATCCCCACTAAAACACACACACACCTTCTTACATACTAGTGATCTAATGTCACACATTTGTTTATTGAATTGAATTCAGTGTAGAGAATACAAGGGAAAAGATTGTTTTTACTGAAATAATTGAAGTTCTGTTTATAGAATAGAGATTAATTACACTATGTTGCACTTAAACAACTCCTTCCAAATTAAGTTATAAACTTTATATTCTGTTGATTAACTGCAACAGTTTCAGACAGCTATTCCATTTAAAATCACTACTATTGGCTCTTTCTATTTCTAAGGAGTTGGTTTCAAATTACTTAGAAATTGTTCTGCTAGAAAACTCCTTTTAGTGAACGTGTGTTTCTGAAATCTTGTTGATGTATCATACGATCCAGCTAAAGCAGAAGTATGACCTACCGGTTCAATGGGAGAAATTAATTGTTTAACACTTTTGGGGTGCATCCCCATTTAAGATTTAAAGAGCTTTTAATTTGTTTTCAAAGCTGACCATTCCCAAATGATAGGAGAAATCTGCAGTTTCTGAGGATTAAAGGTTCCAGAATGTGGATTATCTTTATTCAAATCAAAAGAACTCCTGCTGTGGGATTTACAAATAATCCTCGTTATTTGTCAATGGGAACTCAAGTGGGTTTTTTGGAGGTGTGGAAACATGATTTAGGGGCATTCTCTTCACTTTCCCCTGAGCCAATGATAAGCCAGGATTTCCCCTCCTTTTCCCCAGCTGTTTGCTAATGAGATCTGGCTGTGTTGTGCCATTCAGCACTCCGTCTCCCCTTTCAGCTGTAGAAGAGAAAACGAAGGAGGGTAGGAAGAATCCTCTTGCCTTTTGGTTCCCACCTGAAGCTCAAATTGGCAGCTTCCTCCCTGGGGTTGCGAAAGTGTGTCAGCTCTTAAAAGCTGTCCACTTTCAGCTTATCAGATCCAATGATAAGCTGCGATTTCCTCCCATTTCCTCCCTCTCCCCATTATGTGCTTGGCTAAAAGTGAACAGCTTGCAATGTTACCAGAAATTGGACAATATATTGTAACGAGGTATTAGAGCACAGCCCTGCAAGAGTCTGATTTTACTTAGGCAGGGACCGGAAAGACTTTTAAATGCCTGCCATTTGCTGTGTCCTGATGCTGTGCAAAGCTAGTGCCTGCTTTCTCTCTCCAATTGGCAAAGAGGGACTCTTCTGCCAGTGACTGAGACTTCGGAGGTTTGTGTCCTGCTGCCCCCCTCTTTCCTTCCACCTATACCTTTTGCCTCTCTACATCCCCATGGTGATTGCCGATTTTGCAGAGAGTGAGATTTTGGAGTTTTCCGTCCTATTTTCCCCCTCCTTCCTTCCTTCCTTCCTTCCTTCCTTCCACCCAGCTTTTAAACTCCCTCTCTGCTTCCCCATGGTGATCTAAATCAGGCTCATAAAGGGGGTGGGTGTCAGATCCTGTCTAGGGTTTGACAGAAAAGAGAGGGGAAGGGGGTCTTTCCCCTACAAATCTGCACCACAAGCTGCCAGAGGGACCCAGAAATTTCAGAGCTCACTGCTGATTTTTTTAAAAAAGGATTAAAATCCGAAGTAAATGGTGCAGTGGAAACAAGCCCCTATTGACATCAATCGGACTTAAACTTAACCTGACTACCTCAAGCTTCTACAAGTTGTTGCTCTTTGATCCTAATGACATTTATCCTGCCAGTTTCAGTAGAAATTTTTTCAAAGTTGGCAGAGTTAGGATTGGAGTAGGGATATAGCTAAGATTACAGCTGTGTTATGAATTAACTGGTATCATTGCTGGGCTTCACAGGAAAGAAAAATGAATCATAATGATTGATGAGAAGGGAAAATATCTGATAAGGTCTTGTACTCTGATCCATAAAACAGCTTCCCAAATGACTGCCCCTGGTTATCTGAATGTGAAATGTGTCCTGAAAGCTGGAAATCTTGCCCTCCTGTCAGGACATCCTGTCTGTTGCCTTAAGACAGGACCTGGGATTTTAGAGTATGGGACATTTGAATCCCCTGGCCAAGATACATGTAAACTCAGCCTTAATCTTTAGTTTTATTCAGCTACATGAAGAAATAGAAGAGGATGCAGACAGATACTCATACCGGTACTTCTTGTCTATTACAGTTTCCATGATCTTGCCCACAATTCTTTCCAAAGAGAACCTGAAGATTTTGCTCAATTCGGCCTTTGAGGGAAATGTTTATGCCATCTATTAGGCTGTGGTCATACCTAAGGTTTAATCCAGCTTCAGCCCACCTTCAGAATGAGAGAACACATCAGCAAAGGGACCAGTAATTTTCTTTCCACATTATCTATCTCAAAGGTGAATTTTCTGAGTTATTTAACACTGAAAGAAAACAGCTTGTCACTTTGCTGATATATTCTCTAATTGTAAAAGTGGACTGAAGCTGGATTAAACCTACTGACTGAGGCTGCATCCAGGTGTCAGTTACTTATTCTGCTCTAATATCCATGCTTTATTCTAAAATATCCAAATAGAGCAGAATAAGTAACCACAGTCTAGTTGTAGCCTGCCTGCCTGATTGATTTATAAAGCATTCACATAAAACGTCTTCATTATAAAATTCCAAAGTTGTTTACAATATAGATTTAGGTTGCACAGCAGTTTACACTGGTACTCAGGTACTGCCTGGTGATACCCTGCCACTGTCCTGCCACCAAGACCACCATTGTTGACACCACCAACAATCAAAGCTTCATGCCCACCTTCTTACATAAACTTCAGTAAAATAGTTGGGGGGGGGGAGGGGTTAGACCAAACTAATAGGAAGCATTGCCTGTGAAAATATGCCCCTTTCAGGGTTGGAGCAAAAAGCATGCACCTACTGTACCTTGCCTCCCAAGTGATTGAAGTTTTCCTACAAGGCCATTTCAAAACAGAGCCTTAAAAACAACTTTTAAAAAGTTAATATGATTTAAATAATTTAAACAATAATGTAAAAACAATTTAAATCATAGTTTAAACTAAAAAACTGGTTTTATAAGTCATTAATTTGCATTGGAGATGCCTAGTTGAAGAGATAAATCTTGTGGAAGTGCCTAAAAGATTTTATAGCAGTTGCCTCACGAACAACAAACAGGAAAGAATTTCAGCTGCCTGTACCTCCCAATACAGATAAAGCTACGGAGCCCTTTCTGCATCTCCCATGTGCATTTTAAGGGTCTGCCATAGTCTGCACTAAAATGTGGATAGAAGTTCCCTGTGCTGGTATACAGTCTGGAATAAGGTCCAGTGCAGAAAGGGCCTAAAATGCTGTTTTTAAATGCTGTTTGATCCGTTGTTACCCGTCCAGAGATAGAAATGGAAATAAAATCAATAAATAAAACTGTTTTGTATTTATAATGGATATTTTTTATACCGCCCCTGCATTTTTGTATTTACATTTTGTGATTTCTTTGTTAGTTGCCTTTAGCTTCCCTGGAATGGAAATAGGTATAAATAGGAAATAAAAAAAACCCTGAAAGAAAATAGGAATGAGGGAAACCAGTAGGAGATTCTTATTATTCCACTCTACTTGATTATACACATCTTTTCTTTTTTTAAAAGAAAGGCCAATTTAAGGCTAAAGCAGCCATTTTCTTGGTTCCTCACTGTTTGCTCCCCTTTTCAGGTCCCTGCCTTCTACCTATTTCTCCTATGTCCTCAAGAATACAGACCTCGCTACAGTGGTGGTTTAGATACATTTTTAAGGCAATCTACATTAGTATGACCACATGTGGAGTAGCAATAGCACAGCCATTGTGCTTGTCTGTCAGTCACACAGGAAGGGCATTCACAATTTAACATACTAGAAGTCCATCCAGTTAGTTGAAAACGACTTTCCTGAAAAATGCAGTGGTTGATCCATGCAAGTTTTCCATCCATCCAGTGCTGATTTTTCACTCTCTTTTTTAAAAAGGTTATGCAGGTAAGTGTGTAAGTGTTATATAATAATATGCAGAATCCAAAAGAAATGATTATATCCACTTGAGTCCTTAAGTGCATATTTAGAGAAGGAGAGAGAGCAAGTCATGTGCCAAACAGATCACACCTGATCTCACTTGGTTAACACTACTTGTAAAGCCATGGTCACTCACTCACCTTCACCCATCCTTGCCCCACTTCTACTATGGTGAAAGACCACCACACCAGAGAAATAATTGTTCTTTCTTTACAACTCATAGCATGCATCCCAACTGCAAACAAAGCACTTAGAAAATACTGAGGATTAAGTGGTAGTACCAAATGCCCATTAGGGTTAGGTGTGATCGCTGTGCTGTCAAAACTGTTCTGGTGGGCATTATAAGTTTCATGTACCAAGGCTCTAAGGGTCTTCCTGCACTTATCCCTCTTCTGGGCTTCTTTTGTATGCATATAGGTATGGACTAGAGAGGCTCTGCCTCCACTAGCTGCTGTAGGTATGCTCCATCTGCATGAGACAGAGAGTACCTCCTGGTCTGCTTATGGTCCTCCAGGGGCCATGTCAAGGTAAGCTTTGAAGCTCTCATTTGCTTCAGGATTGTTTCAGGGGCTGGTCCAGAGCAGGTTGGGACCAGCCCCTGGCTGATCCAGATCTAGAGACCCAAAACTGCACAGGTTAAGTATAGAAAGGACTTATGGTTCTCAGCTGGACTGTTTTTCAAGTGTTCCTTTATAGAAAACAGCATATATCAGTAGCTTTGTTTTTTGACAAACTTCAACC
This sequence comes from Aspidoscelis tigris stejnegeri, assembly GCA_023333525.1. Lineage (NCBI taxonomy): Eukaryota > Metazoa > Chordata > Lepidosauria > Squamata > Teiidae > Aspidoscelis > Aspidoscelis tigris. The sequence continues at coordinate 77,674,757 of JALMGA010000002.1, read as the reverse complement.
AGTCATACCAGCTCAGGTCATTCAAGCAAGAGGGGCTATTATATTAAAATACATTATAGTTTGACTCAGATTAATGGGCATCTTAGAAAGTGATGTGCAGCTTTTTCACTAGAAGAATTTAACAATAGAAACATTCCTTTCTTTCCATGTGCCATTCAGTTCCTTAATTAGAACTCACATTATTTTATTCTCTTTTTAATATTCTGCTACCAACAAGGAAGATAACAGGAAGCCTTTTATCATTTTAGTAAAGAATACAGGGTTGTATGAGACAATCAATACCTAAAATTAAATAGAATAGTGATGTAAATACCTGTGGGGTCTGACTTTATTTTTAGTACCTTTCAGAAGCAAGGCATACACAGCACTAATTATATATAGATATGTGTATGTGCTGATATTATTCTAATTTATTTCCCAAGCTTAACCACTCGCTCATATTCATCAATACAGACCTGAAACACTTTGCTGTAAACCAAGTGAAATGTATGGCAGAATCAAGTTGTTTCTGAAGAGTCTATCCTATCTATAAAGGAAATAAACCTTCCTGCATAAAAAATAGATAGCTTCAGATGAGTAATTATATTTACAATCTGCTAAAAAGATAACTTTGCTTCAGAGTACTTACTATTCATTAAAATACTCTGTTGAATTAGGCTTGTGCTTTAATTTTTCTCCTGTAATCAACCCCAGTTGCAAGTAGCTTTATGCAGAACTTTTTCTTTTGTGTACTGCATCCTTAATTTATACAGCTTTTGCTGCTACAATCCAGATGTACTTCTGTTTATGAGCAAATGATGCAGGCAACCATGTGAAGAAAAGATGTCATGCAAGATAATTTGCCCTCCATAAAACAGTTCCTACAATCTAGTGGGAATTTTGCTGAGCTGCAAATGAACATTGCTGGGCCCATGGAATTTGCCTGAAAAGTGTCATGTTGTTTGTAGTGATGTGAGGCAAGCAACAACTTAGATAAAGCTTCTATTGTTATGTTGAGCCAGCCAGATGCAGAACATTTAGATTTGCAGAAACTCCATGGAGTTGTTTCTGAAAAAAAAAAATATTCCTTCATAGCAATGCTCACAATGTCCCTTAAAAGCTTAAGGATTTCCAGCAAAAACAGCTTTTCTTTGCAGCAATAAAACAGTGGGCCCATTTGAGTCAAAAAGCACACAAAGCAAAGAAGGATGAGGAGGGGGTTTGGCTTTTATACCCAACTTTTCTCACCCATTCAAGAGGACTCAAAGCGGCTGACAAACTTTCTGTTTTTCTCCCCAAACAGACACCCCCTCACATGTGGGGTTGTGAGAGCTTTAGAGGAGAGCTATGACTAGCCCAAGGTCACCCTGCTGGCTTCACAGAGGAGTAAGGAATTGAACCAGGTATTTCCAGATAAGAGTTGGGCACCATAACCACAAGACCAAAGGGTCACAGCTTTATTTGTTTCAGCTTATTGAGTTTTGTGTTGTCCTGCTTGTCATTCAAGGCCTAAATGTGGCTGTTCCATATTCCAATTGACTTGGTACATGTGCCAAGACCAAAGCACAAAGTTGATGCAATGAATCATGAACCATCATACAACCTTATGTAGCAATGGGTAGTCAGTCTCATCATGCTAGGTGAAGCTTCATGTCATGCCTGTTGCTCCTCTCAGGGAATTCTCTTGAGCAGTTCTCCTGCAAAACGGAGGGCCTTTCTATCATGAACATGACAAAGATAAAGCATAGCTGACATGACAAAGGTAAAAGGGCAGCCAGCAATATCAAGAAAACCACATGACTGTCAGCTGAAAGGAAGGGAAGTATCCACTTAGTTGACCCTTTAGTTCATGAACTCACCCCGTAAATGCATACTTCACAGGAATATCTATCCTAGGCACATTCAGCTTCTAGATATAAACAGGAGCACAGGATAGGTCATGCCATCTATTAGACCAGTCAGACAGGATTAAATGGTAGCTTCAAGAACTTATTTTTTAAGTTTGATTTGTGAGGCTAAAAAAGAGCCTCAAGCTACTTTGCTTCTGCTGAAACCACAGCTTCTATTTCCTAAGAACAGCAGCAACAGCATCAAAAACCCTCTTGAAACCCAGGGGAATGTGATACATTGATGATCAAGTTTTCATTAGGTTTTCAATGGTCATAGAGAGCTAGCCAGTTATGGGCTGGAACTCTCTCATTCACTTGTAGCCTTTGATGATTATAAGACAAACTTCATAAACCAAGTAGCAAAGTTACACATCTCCTAGCATTCATTTTCTGAAAGATTTTTCAAATCTTCTTTGTTCTTGGTAAAATAGAAGACTGCAAAGGAGAATTCTGATAAATAAGAATAATACATCAAATAATCAATCCGTGTTCATGCCTTGCTTCTCTCCTCTTCTCTTTTCTGTGACTAAGCTTGTTTTTACATCAAAGCTCTACTTTGGTGCCATGGCCTATCTTACTGGACAGAAGAGGCAATTTCATTAGATTACTGGTATTAAGCTATGCATTTGTAAAATAAAGCTTTTTTGACAACAAAGCTGTTATTTGTGAGATCTAGATATTAATCAAGCACATCATGTTGCTTCAGGAAATGGCAATTTCTTTAAAATTAATACCTTGAAAGATTTCAAACTGATAAAAATAAATCTTACTGAATTGTGTGGATGGGTGCAAGACAAAGGAAGGAGAAAAACGAGGGGTAGCCAAAGACTATGCACATTTAATCAAAAGGAATTTTCAGTGAGTTACCCAGGATTTATTTCTGAGGAAAGATACCTAGAAATTAAGATCATTCAGTTCACGAGTAGATTTGAAGCTACTCTTTATAACTTTGTGACACATAATTCCAAGTGCTATTGGAAGAATGGCCAGAGAAAAGCTATTTGAAATATCTAGTGTGAATAAGGCCATTCATTCATTCCTGGGTGATACAGCTATCATGATCCATGATGACCAAATGACAAACAGCCATTTTGACTAAAGACCATGACAGTTTAGTCCAGGAAAGGATCTGAGGCCAGCTCGCACTTGGCCCTATAGTACATGGTAGGTTAACATCTGGTAAGGAGATCTGCACTTGCAGGAGGCATTTACAATCCAGAAACATCTCTTGTCTTACCAGATGTTACCCTATCATCGACTAGTGGTGGTGCATGAAATCGGGCACCACACTCATCCCAACCCTTCCCAGAAACGTAACTAATGTCCAGTACTGTGACCATTTGCACAGTTTCCTGTGTTAAAGGTCATCCGAAGTGCTTTGCAAACAAGCTCGCACCTCAAATGACCCCAAACATGACCGTGCATGTGCAAAAACATCACCATTGACCTGGTGACAATGGCAGCGCATGCACAGTCACATTAGCCAGTGTGAAGAAGATGGTCTCCAGGTACAGGGCGCTTGGTTCGGTCCGTACTAATGTGTGAACACTAGTACACATTAGTGGTTTCTGCACATTCCCTGTCCAATGGACTGTCACTAGAAGCTAAGTGCAGAAACACCTCTTTGTTAAATATATGCACAAACATTTTTTTCTAGTTTGTTTTCGTTTGGTTTGAATCAAACTGAATCACATGAACTGCAAAGAAATTCAAACTGAACTCTGAACATCTCAAAAGAGGTTTAAAGTAGGGATTGGTGAAAAATGTTCATGACTTTTGCAAGATGTAATTTGAGAAGGTTCAAAACTTTGCATTTGAATCAAATACTGGCTATATTTGATGACTAACCTTTGCATGCAAAGCAAAATCTTTTGTGCCTTCCTTTGAAGCTCTGGAGTGGATTTGAAGCATATTGGGATGTGTAACTGGTGGTGCAGGGATTTCAGGTGAATTCAAAGTGAATTCGAAGTGGCTCAATTTGCACAACTTCAAAGTTCTGTTCCATTCACTTTGACGCAAACCTAGGAGTTACTCACTAGAAAGGAAGCAAACTGGCCTTACATATGACTTTCATCTAGAGCCTTGCTAGTTCTTGATATCTCTAGTGATATCTACGCAACTATGCAAGACTCATTTTCATTCTTCTAATGGTGGCTGAAGCTGAGAAAGCTGAAATTTCACAATTGTGTTGTCTAGTGACTGAAAATGGATCTCAGAGACCTCCAAACAAATGAACTTCAGAGGACAGAACAGGTAAAGATATGCTAAATTAAAACTGCTCACTTCCAAAGTTTAGCCTGATAAAACGGTTTGGCATCGGTATAAAAATGGTAAATCTGCCCTTGTGGGTTGCTAAATGCAGAATAGATTTTTCAAAGACAGATATTTGTTTTTCTCAGTCATATTCTGTATTTCAAATGTTGGGCATTTTGTAAATGATATTTGGAGAAGATCTATCACATCTTTCAGAGATATCACTTTAATCTGGATATATGTAGTAGTAGTTGACATTCTTTGGATTCAGAGCTTCAGTACTTGTCTGCTTATAGCTGTATCTGAAGGTGGCCTGTTTCCATCACAAAAACACCATTTCTGCTCTGCACAATTAGTACACAGCTATTTAGTTCTTCACAGGTAGCTATTTTAAAGCTTCATTGTGGATGAATGTGGTGCCTTTGGCCTTTATCCTGATTAAGAAAAGATTGCTCGCATCTCAAAAGGATATTCTTCTCCAATTCTCCTGTTTAGCTGAAGGCCCACCCCAAAGTGTACTCTCTCTCTCCTTCAAGTTATCTTGGCAGCTCTTCAAGTAATTTGAAACTGATTTGAGGTGTGAGGGCTCAAAGGTTGCATTAGGAAGTGGGAACTGGAGAAAACCATTTCCCCCTGATCTTTTCTGCTGGCTCAAAAGGCATTCTATAAGCATTAGATTTCTCTCTCAGTCCACCGATTCCCTGTTCTAATATTAATTCCCCATGCTACAGCATGCTGCCTGATTGCCTCAAGCCTTTAAAATTGGCCTTTCTTTGTACAGCACAGCCTTGTCTGAGCTGTGACAAGTGTCCAGGGCATGGGGGAAATTGAAATTGTAGGGGCAGTCAAAAACTCACTAAAAAACAAAAGTGCTTTTAAAATAACAACAGTGTGCAAGGAAAATAAAAAAGACTGCCTTGTTATTATGAACTGGGAGGGTACTCTCAAGGAATAACACTTCTTTTCCCAGGGGTTCTTCAGGAAAGCTCATAAATGTCAAGCTGATTCTGAATCAAGCTAAAGAGAGTTTGATCACTGGAACTCTTCGAATCCTATACTTGGGTTAGGATACCATAACATCAAAATGGAAATACCATAAATTAGTTGGAAATAGAATTAAATTACCTGCAGATTTGAAATGTGCTGATGCTGTAATTACTGTATTTGATTAAGTGGGGTATTCAGTCTTCGCATAGGAAGAGTGACGTATGTGCTTTAAGGTAAAATAGTCACATCTTAGCTCAGATGTGACTATCTCTTTTTAGATTACAGAGCTACACACAGCAGTAACCTCTTTAAACTATCTTGAACATTTCTGAATAAGAGGAAGAAAGTGCAGAATTGTGTTACAAGGAACAGCTTTCCATGGAAGATGATGGCAGAGCAGAGGGGAAAAGTGGAAACCTTTCCAATGAATGTCAGTGTGACCCATTGATTGGGGAGATAAAAGTGAATCTTTCCATTGGAATTTCTTTCCTGCTATTTGGTCAAGTAATGAGGCCTTGACACCTTCTTCCACCTATTGAATTGTCTCAAGTTGCCTCCTTGCCCATCCATGCATTCACATGAGAAAGAGAAGGCAACTTGGCTCTCAAGAGTGAACCAGACATAGTTTCTCACAATTTACTGGTAGGTTACTGTTTTAGTTGGATGGAGGTGGATGCATGTACCTCTCTCCCCTAGTTGGCCAGGAGATGGCTAAAAGCAGCTGTGTAGATGAGGACAGAGCTCAGGAAAAACCAAAGTAGACGGCAACATTTTCAAATTTCTTCTAAGATCCACCCATGCCATCTGGAGATGGAATGTACTGTAAAATACTGAAATATCCCATTAGAGATGTGCCAAACTAGGGCATTTCTGCACTTGGCCCACTACTCACCTCATACTGTGCTCCCAGACAAAGCACCTGCACTTCAAGGAGCCATTTCTGAATCAGAAACGGCTCCTTCTGTGCAGTAGTGAGGTGACTACGTATGGACCACAATTAAATGCTTCACATTTGAACCTACCGTTACCTGCACCCGATCCAGTAAGGCTCTGGGCAGGCCCTTTCAATGATTTCTGGTTTGAAAGATGTGCCAGATGGTCATCCAACACAACACACAAGCGTACTGAATTGTCCCGTGATCTGCCATGCAAATGCATGTATGCATCGTGCCAAGTTTGCCCTGCTGATGGCAACAATGCACCAGCACCAGCAAATAAAGATGGTAGCAGCCAGACACCAATTCACACTGAAGGTAGGCATCCAGATGCGTGGATTGGCAGTGCAAAATGCTAGTACGTGTGTGGGCAACTTTGCCTTTCTCATTCCCTGGAAAGAAAGGGAAGTGCAAATTTGCTCCAGGTTTGCAGCGGACCAGATAGCTTGTAAATGGTCACATCAAATTCAACATTCCTTCACTTGCAGACATGAACAGTTGGATCAAACAGTTCACATTTGCTGTGGTTTTGTCCTATTTTTAAAAAAATTAAAATAATACAATTTCTTATTTTTGAACCAATTCAAAATTGAACACAAACAATTCTTTGTTTGATTAACTAGTTCACCATCAAACTGAACACATGATTTACTTTGTACACAACTTCATCCAAGTTTCATTTACTTATCCCACTTTATTTGGATATTCTGGAGTATAGCAGAATAAGTAAGTAATGTTGGGTGCAGCCCATGTCTCTGTTGCACATGCACCATTGTTATACTAAACAATTACATCTGCTTTGTATAATGGTTTTAATTTGTGAATATACTTTGATACTGTGATTAATTCTTCCCAGGCTATGTATTTCCTTGTAGTACAAATGTCACAAAAATGTAATAGCTGAATACTTCTAATGTCACTTACAAGAACCTTCTCTTATGCATATCTAATCAGTTTCTGAAAATGGACTTTATAGTAAAATGAAAAGAATAACAAGGACTGTATTAGATCTAAAATATAGCTAATTATATCAATTACAATGATGCAAGAATGTTCCCAGAAATGAAATCTGTATAGGATTAAATTATTTCTGCACTTACCAGTATCCCAGTCTAGTATTAGACCTAGACCTCTTCTGGGTCTTTCTCTTCTACATCTTAGAGCATAACAGAGTAGGAATGTGCACAAATATTCATAACATTCAATATTCGTACGAATTCATACAAATTCGGACATTCATATACAAATTGAATGTTATGACATTTGTACAATGACATTCAAATTTGTACAAATCCTTTTGAACATTCGTGAACCAGGGAGATGGGAAGGTGGTTTCACCAGTCATATCTGCAATGGATTCAGAGTGCATTGTCCATGGATTGAGAGTGGATTCAAAGTGGATTCAGGGCACATTTGATGCTTTCATAGCAGATATGTTGTGGGATAGGTATCAGATACATATCGGATGTGCATGTGTTCATATCGGATATTCGTACAAATTCATTTGTAATGCATAGAATCCTACCACATTTGAAAGGGGTCTGTTTGAATGAATAGGAATTTTTGTGCACATCCCTACAGCAGAGAGCTCCCAGAAAACTGCCCCTGGGAAGAGTGCATGTCTCCTAGTTTAGCAGGAAGGACCAATTTCAATGAGGTTCTCCTGAATGGGTCCCGCAAGGGCTCTGAGACCAGGAACGTTAGTTCTTTATTCTCAGAGCTTTGGGGCAGTGCAGTGGCTGTCCCAGAACATCCTTCCCAAGTATGAATGGCCTTGTTCTGGGACAGCTCCAGACCAGGGAAGTGCGAAAAGGCCCTTAGTTAAAGTTTGCTTAATTTGCTCCAATGTTGGAGAAATTTTGTATAAGAGAAGTTTTTGGCTTCTTTTTATATATGTCAAAGGGGAAAAACAGGACAAAACAAGAATAAGGCATGATAAGCAATGCATGGGGATGTAAGTAACGAAAAGTCCAGAGAAACATGAGAGAGGACAAAAGGGAAAATGTTTCGGACCAAGTATCTTCATGAAGGCCAAATTAGTCAAACACCAAATCAGGAGAGTAAACAAGAGACGTTTTCACACATGGGGATTTGGAACGTGCGGGAAACAGCTTCGGGCGCAGCATTCGCTTTGCTGCGGCTGAGTTTGCGTCCCGGCATGTCCGGAGCTGTCTTCCGCGCGTTCCAAATGTAGAACACTTTAAACTGCTCTACATGCGTTCGGGCGCGCACGAACTGCCCGCAGGCGTTCGGGAGGAGAAGCGTTCACGCATGCTTCTCTCTCCCTAACAGCCGCGGGCTTGCCTCCCCCGCCGGCGCAGCTTTGACAATCAGCTGTTTTCAGCCAGCGCTGGCTGCGGGAGCCTCCTCAGCTGTCTCCCCGCCCCTTGCCATCGTTTGCCGGCTAAGACAGCTCACGACGCTTTGAGCATTCACACACGGGCACTCCGGAATGCATTTACACGCATCCCTGCGCCCCTCTGTGTGAATGCTCAAAGCGTCGTGAGCTGTCTTAGGCTTCCCGTCCCTATGGTCAGAAAGGATTGAAATTATTATTCCCTTGGTGGAGGAATGGTTAATTAAATTGACTGAACTAGAAGAGATGAACAAATTAACAAACTTTATAAAAAAACAGAACAATAGATGAATATGTAAGAGACTGGAGACCCTTTATCAACTATCTACACAAAACTGGCGCAATAACTATCAAGCAGTCAGCTGAAAGGAAGAAAAACATCTTATTAGAGCAAAACAAGAAGAAATATTAAAGGAAGGTTTTGAAGAATGGAAGTCATTTATAATAAACAGCTGAAAGATTTAATATTAATGGAAAGATACCAATGGAAAGATGAAGTTTTAAAGTTGTGTTAAAACAATGAAAAAAAGGAAGGATTGAAATGGTTGTTTTTGCTTACATAGGCCAGCATGTAGCAGATTGGGCTGCATCCACACAGATAACAAAGAGCACCCAATGAAGGTCTGAGGGGCATAGTGTCTGTTCAACAGTTGCACTCCTGGGGACACAGCACGCCTCTGAGGGTGCTTGAGGCTCTGAGAGGCATTCTTCTCTCAGAGTAGGAAAATGGATTCTGAGGGTACTCAGGCATTTGTACTGCTACTTGGTGGTCACTAGTAGGGATGTGCATGAATGGGGTTTTTTTTTCATTCAATTCAGATCAAATTGAATGTAAGAAAATTCATTTGAATAGATCCCCTTTGAATGTGGCAGGATTCTATTCATTATGTATTCATAAGAATTTGTATGAATACCCAATATGAACACATATGTATCCAATATGTATCCGATACATATCCACAAGCATGTCCACTCTGAAAGCATCAAATACTCCCTGAATCCACTTTGAATCCCCTCTCAATCCATGTAAAATGCACTCTGGATCCATTGCAGATGTGACTGGAGCAGCTGCTTTCCTACCTCCCCAGGTCATAAATGTTCCAGAGCATTCGTACACATGTCAATGTACGGATGTTGTAACATTGGTTTCATATACAAATGTCCGAATTTGTACAAATTTGTACAAATATTGAATGTTATGAATCTTTCTGCACATCCTTAGCTACTGGATAAGACAATCTACCTGCCCTGCACTTCTCCATTTCCAATGTAATGAAAAGGCAGCTGGGCGCATCTCTGAAACTAGAGGTGTTTTCGCATCGATTGCAGAAACCGGTTTAACCCCTGAATAAAACATATTTAAAACACTTAACTGAAGATGCATCCACACTGTAGACCTGTTCAGAGAGTCAGCGTCCACATTTTGGCATGCAAGACCCATTTTTAAAACTGGTTTTGCTGCCGAAATCCCGATTAAATGTAAGATCTGAAAAATCAGGTCTTACATCCGTCACTTCCTCCTGGATGTGTGCCGAAACAGGATGCTTTCGCACATGGCAAGGGGAAGAGATGGATTCCCTCCACCCACCATTTTGGGAAGAGCGGAAGCAGGACTGCCTGCTTCTGAATCCCTTCCCTCATGTGCTGGGCACCTCCAGAAACAGGTGGTGACTGGCAGCTCCATGCTCCAGTCCCATGGCTCCAGGGGTGACATCGGTGGCATGCGACATTTGGAATGGGTGCTGGTGCGTCCGCGCAGCACCCACAGATTGGAGTGGGTGCTGTGCGAATGCACCAGCACCCATAATAGTGATGGATCAGGGGGAGGACAGATTGCCAAAAAAAGGATCTTTTTAGATCAGTTTTTCAGCACCCAATGCAGAAACACCCTAAGAAACTTAAACCTCACAGTTTTAAAGATGGTGAAAAGGTGAGAAGTGCAATGTGCATATCATGGAAGTACAACTTAAGATTCGACTGAGGCAGATGGCTTTTGTTCTGCCATACTCCTTATCTGCAGGGTACTGTTGAGAGTGGCAGAGTGCCTCTCCAGGCTATTTGCAGGGATTCAAGAGCAGGTGAAGGTTTTGCCTTCGTCTTCTGCTTGAGATGCCCAGAAGCCATTGGTGGGCCACTGTGTGAGACAGGTGGCTGGGCTAGAGGGACTTACTATTTTTACCATTTCATAGACAGCTTTTGCAATTTCTCTGAATGTTGTTTTACTTCTCTGTACCATTTCAAACTAGCAGGAGGAGGAACACTTATAGAAACTAATAGCTTGATATGAAAACACCTTTTCTTTTTCAGGGATCTGGTAGAAGTAGGGATACTTATTTTAGTCAGACTTTTATAAATGGAAAAAGGAAGAGCTCCTTATGTGTATATGAAAGCAGATGCCTGCAGCTGACAATACCAACAAAATAATACTTTTTTTTTTGTTTCACAAGGTACGACTGCATTTCGGCGAGTTCAGAAGGACCTGTGCGCAAACAAGGAATATATTTGAAAACCACATTTCTAAGTCATTTTGTGCATAGACTTTCATACTGTTGTTCCCTTTGAAAGCTGTATACAAATTCTGGAGGAAACACATTTGAGGTGCTACCTCAGGAGGGATATTAAGCCAGTCATTCTGATTTTCTTCCTCCAAAGGAAGAAAAAAGGGAGAAAATACTTAGAAGCAACACTGATGTAGTGTGTTTGAGGAATCACGCTGTTCAGGATTTGAAGAACTGAGAATTAATGGCACATGCTTAGTTCTCTTACAGAAGATACCCATAAGCTAGTTGAGTCCAGGTGGAGTGCTTTTGTCCAAACAACCCGGGGGGGGGGGAGACAATTTCAGAAAGCATTCTCTGTCTCAGATACTGACCCACTGGGCAAAAACTGAGAAGGTCCTAGCCACTGCCTAGGAGCACCATTGCCAGCACTGTCTTTCCTCATCATAGCAAAATGGCTCCTGTGAAGCTTCAATGCATTATAAAACAAACAAACAAATCTAGTATAGTAATATCCCATGGTGGCTACTGAGAGAGCAGTTCCCCAGGAGGCCAGGAACTTTCTGTCCACATGGTCCTTTAGCTTGGTGTGCTCACTGGCATGGAAATAATCACATTAGGAGCACTGCAATAGGAGGCCACTTTAAAGTGGACTCTTGTGTTCCTCAGCTATGGGTCACTCTAGCCTTTCACCTTGTGGAAATATGCTGTTTGACAAATACCATGGAAATCACCCTGGCCTTCAGCATTAGAAACTTGGCAACCTTTGTTCCATGGCCTACAAACAAGTCTGGAACAAGGCAGACTAGAAGGACACCCCTGGTGCACCCAACCATCCCGCTTTGGTCTTGGCCCAGGATGGATGATTGAGACTGGCCTCCACATCATACACCCAGAGACATGGTTCAAGAAATTGCCTGAAAAAAACTTTTCCAGAAACTCAGGACAGCTGCTCTCAGTTAATGTAAACAGAATTAAACTAGATTGGCCAATGGGTTGTCTCAAAGTCAGTTCCAGCTCCAAGGCTGAAGTGGCTATTCCCTGTTTGGATTATTGGTTTGGAAATTGATGCTGACAGCAAGGAGTTTGATGTACTGTGGAATCACTGCTTCTCCCCATCCATGATTCCTGCCTTCCTTTCACTGCTGTTCAGTGTGAGGACTTCCCCCAGTACCTCAAAACACATTTAATTTGTTCTCCATCTGCAAAATTGTAATAGGGATGGGGAAAAAACTTTTCATGACTAAAGCCACAGCAAAATAGGAAAGTTTGATTAAATTCTTCATTTCAGCTAGTGTGAGACTGGCTTGTTTCAAAGTTCTGGATATGCCAAAAACTATATTTTCATTTTGATGCAAATATCTGCAAATAATGAATACCTGATTGGATTTGCAAATGCAAATCAAATTTTGCACATCCCTAAAACATAAATTTAAGCTCTTTCTCTCTACCAGCCCACAGATAACTTTCAAAACATAACTAAGTAGAATGCTGTCTGATTGATAATCATTCGTCACTCTCAGGCTGAAGCTCATAGCTCTTAAAAGGCTGTGGATTAGATGCAAAAAGACAGAGGAGAATTTAATACCACATATATTAAGATGGACAAGTTGTTCCACCCCAATAATCCAAATGAAGAAGAAGCAAAAGAACAGCTATACAACTTGGAGAATTTGGTTTGCTTCCAATACCTCCAGGCAAAACTTCTGGGCTTGTTTTAGAAGTTGTTTTGTCTGGAGAGAAGTCCAACGGGAATGAACAACACACTGAACATTCTTTAAGGGGATGCCAATGAACCAAATAACAATTTTGCTTCAGGGGCGTTGAAAGTAAGAATTTTCTCCAGCTCCCATGCTATGTCAAATCAAATATAATTTCTTATATGTTGGTGCTATTACCACACTATACACACTCTGAATTGCTGCTTTGGATTTAATTTATTTTTGGAGAAAAGTTTAAAAAATGGATAATACTTTGTGATTTATGTTTTCTGAACTCCTTCTTAAAGGCTTAATTCACTTACTGGCATCAACACAACTATTGTAAATGTGTGTTTAGGGTAACTTCCCAGTTATACTAGTGGAGTAGCAGCTGAGATGAATTTGAATGATTAAGGGTTAAAAGAATAGCCCAGGATCACTGTAGCTTGCCATATATAACATTATAGATTGTTATATACAAAAAACCTACTTTTGTGAAGGCATTTTTATTTCTCAAGAAAATGCTATATATTAAATTGCTGTCAGAATGTGAGAATAGTTGAAAATTAAATAGCTGAACATGATAGCTTTTCAACATGCTCTGCATTTTCCCCTTTGCTCACCCTCAAAATTTATTCCTAAACTAGAATTGCTCATTTCTATCCACATGTCCTTTCAATAGAGATATGTTGAACTAGTTCTATTTGAACTCAATTTGTTTCAAACAAGGAGGGTTCAAAGTGTTCATTTTCAAACTGAACATCCCGTTTTGTTCAATATAAGCACTTGATGTAGAATCAAACTTAGGTGCATTCTATGAACTGTTCCGAGAGCTTTTCAATGTGCCTGAGCCTTTAAGGAAGGTAAAGTTCTATCTCTGCTCTCAGTCACCAATACTGATATATCATCACTAATTGGTAACGTGTTGCCTTTTGTAATTGGGTGATGTCTACCAGTTGCTTGCTTAAAAGGTACTGCTTAGTGTGTTTTGTGGGTGTTCTGCTGTTGAAGAAACTGATCTACCATTGGCTATGTTTGGAACCAAGAGGGAAGAAAGGACTGAACATCTGTCTGTCTGTCTGTCTGTCTGTCTGTCTGTCTAACTACCCACCCAGCCACCCAGCCACCTATCATTATTTATTTGAAAAAAATTGGATAGTTGCTCCAGTTTGTGACTCCTGCCTCAAAGTCTGTGGTTGGGTTGTCTGTTCTGCACTCTGCTGAGCCACCTGCGTGTCACTTTGGCTGTAGCTCTCTGTCACTCTTTGTTCTGTTCTCATGGGACTATATTCTACTTTCTGTCTCTCCCTTACCTGATGTTTTAGGTTTAGGGGTTAGGTGGGGGTAAGGCTGTTGCTTATCTTTCCTTTCTTTGCCCCCTTTTTGCCTGCTAGGGACAGCTACAGACAGGACAGGAAGGGTTAAGTTTAACCAGGGCCTATATTTCCTGCCCTGCCTCAACGTTAGTATTTGAAAATCATAAAATCAGGGCAAAAAAAATTATAACTACCTGCTGCTAGATTCAATAGGACTGAGCTAGGATTGACACTTATAAAATTATGGATGTTGTGGGTAAAGAAAAAAAATATTTTTCACACATTAGAGCCAGAGGTCACTCTATGAAGCTGATAGGAAAGAAAGTTTTCACTCAATGGGTCATTGGTCCATGGAATTTACTACTGGAGGGGATGGTGACAGCCAGTAGTCTGGATGGGTTGGATAAACCCATGAATAATAGGTGTATCAATGGCTACTAGAATGGAAGCCTAGGTACTACCTCCAGGTTGGAGAGACAGGCAGGATGCTTCTAAAGACCATTTGTGGGGATTCTTCTGCTTGAGAATGCCCAGAAGCAGTTGGTGGACCACTCTATGAGACAGGATGCTGGACTAGATGGGCTGTGGGAGCATCAGACTGCATTGTCTTGGTACTGAAGACATTATCCTTATATTAATATTCTCCCTTCTCCTTGTCCTTCTTCTTTTAAAAAGCCTCCTCTTGCCAAGATGACTGATCTAAAAATATTGTTTTGTTTTGAATTATTTTGAATTCACTTCATATTTAGCCCTCCAGCTTCTTTTAGGTTCAAAAAGATCATGGTAACAGAATGTTCTGAAAGGAATTTGACTGTACAAGTGTTATAATGATTCTGAGGCTGCATCCAGAAGCCTAAAAAGGCTACCTAGTAAGGGTCACTCTCAAGTGTGAAAACCAAATGTCATCACCCCCTTTTGGGTCCATAGCTAGTCCCAGGATCAGCAACAACTTCTGAGGTGATCTGCCAATAATCTCCATCAAAACACCTACCCTGACAACACCATCCCCACTCCACTCCCACCCCACTCCCACCCCACCCCTCCATGACCCCCACCCACCCTAGCACCCACCCCCACCCTGACCCCCACCACACCACACCCCACACCCACCCAAGTGACTTACTTCAGCATTTTCACCCATGCAATTAAACTTTAGTTCTGCAGCCTTGAATTCTCCCAAGCTAGGAGGCACTAGCCATGTTGCACCACCCAGCCCAGCGAGAGAGTTCCCAAATCACACCAGACAGACCTCTCTTTTAGGAGATGTGAAGATGTGGTCTAAATTATCATAATGTCACCTGGAAACTCATTTCAACTCTAATACCAAATTCATTCTTCCCAAGTGCAAGCTGACTGGACAATCTCCTATTCATATCTGCTTTCACATCTTGCTCTGTTAAAAAAAAAAGTGTATAGTACTGTAATTCTAGTAAATTAGTGTATGTTAGTTGAACTATAACAGAGCCGAAACCGTTTTCTTCATTCAGAATCTTTGAACGTATAGCAGGATTTGGAATCAATATTTCAATGCATAGAAATATGAAAAAACAACAATCGTAATAAGGGATTTGGCAAAGGTCTTTCATGGAATGATTTTTTTCCCACCACTGAAGTAGGAAAAGTACTTCTTGAAGAGGTTTCTGCTATATGAACTCACTGATTCTTTCATTCTGTTCACCTTCTAACATTGCTAACATGAGGAGCTTTGCTTCTTCAATACCTGACAGCTGACATTAGCCTTTACAATCAATTCCTCTGTGAAAGAAGCAAACTGGAGAGGGTTCCCAATGTCAGCTAATAGCCTGTAGGAAAGCTCATTAAGAGACTAGCGGCTTACAAGCCCCTTTGAAAAGAGAATGGTTTGTACATTTAAGAATTGTTATGATTCCACAAGAGCTATCATGGCAGCAACATTGCAAATCAGGCTGTGCTGAAAGAGAAACATCAAAGAAAAATGTAATGCAAACAAGCAAGCTTTAGCGTCAAAGTGGGGGAAGGAGTAGAGAACAGTAACCCTGAGGACTGCATGTAGATGTCTAGGCTCTCATCATGGGCCACACTTCTTGAACCTTCATTTCTTTACCTGCTGAACGTGTTCTTGACTTGTGCCAATACCTTTTGCTTGCTTAAATTAAAAAGCTTTTGCGAGGTGTCAAGTAAACAGCTAGGCTTTCTGTGTGGTTGGAATATAGCCCAAGTTCTATATTGCAAGCTCTTAAACAACAGATTTTGGGAATGTGACCAATTTGTAGGCTGAGAACTTTGCACCTTTTATATGCCCCATTATATCCATTATTGTTTTAGGCCATCTTACTGCTTATATATGACACTCATAAAGGCTGCCTATGAAATAATGCAAAACTTATGCTGAATTCATCTGTGAATTAGAACATGGACAAACACATAAAACCATTTGCTCCATTGGTTCTGGTTTTCTCCCTCTTCTGCTTAATTGCTTGGTCTGCATCTCTTAGCTTACCTTTGATCACAGAGTCACTGTTCTAATACACTGTTCTGATCTGGAGTGAAAAATTCCAAATGGCAAACATTCTTTTTCAGTAATTGTAAGGAAATGAAGTTGGAATATAAAAGCACTTGATTCTGACACTTTGTGCAGTTAACCTCCATTGATCCAGGGTCAATGGGTCCACTGGGTTGACTGATTCGGATTGTAGGGAAGCATAAACTAGCCCATGCTGCAGCTGTGAAATTTGCATGAACTTTGCAGCTGTATCTCTATGCCTCCAAAGGCTATGGATGAACATTCCTAGCCTCAGGGGCTGAGTGGATGCTCTTCAGTGGCATGCTGATGAAAAGCCCAGCCCCGGTAGTCCTGAACATGGAGATGTCTCCATGCTCTGGATCAGGCCGTGGTCCCTTGACCTACATTAATGTGCAGATTGAAAGCCCAGAATGTTTACTACACGGACCTTTAATTCAGATTAAGTTTCTGTACAAACAAGGTCTATGTTTCATATGATACCCAGGGATTCAAGGATATGATGTGATCCCTGTTGACCTAGGAGGTGATCAGTTCTTGAAGAATTAATTTGTTTCTCTCAGTGAGCCAGTTTGAGTTTGATTCATCACTCCTCCATGAAGCCAACTGGGTGACCTTGGGCTAGTCATAGCTCTCTTCCTTAGCTTTCTCAGCCCCACCTACCTCACAGGGTGTTCTGTTGTGGGGAGAAGAATAGAAAGCTTTGTCAGCCGCTTTGAGTCCCCTTAAATGGGTGAGAAAAGTGGGCTACAAAAGCCAACTCTTCTTCTTTCTTCATTATGTTTAATGGGTTTGGGCTTGTCAAAATTCTCAGAAAATGCCTCTTCAGCACACTACTGCCAGCATAACTTTCTACTGCATTGAACATGCCATCCCCACTATGAGGACACTATTGAGCCTAGAGTGAGTAGGATAGTAATGGTAACACAAGCTGTGTGGGGGGAATTTTATTCTTGGAATCTTTCACAGACTGCTAAAGCATTAAAACAGCAGAAACACTAGAACCTAAGCGGGCATTCACTCAGTCTGTTACAGAAATTGGAGTATGTGACCTTCAGATGAGCTTCATCAACCTTCAGAAGGAATGTGCACTCCATGGCCGGGAGCCCTTTGCAGTATTCAGTAGATCTGGAACATCCTTGTTGCTGTTCTGCTGCCAGCAGCAGCTAATAGAAAGATCCTGAAGGAGAATATTATAACAGTGGAACTCAGTGGAGGAGAATCAACCTTGGATCTGTTATATCTTAATCTTAAAAAAAAAGTTAAAGAAGGACCAGATTTGAACATCAAACTCTGTCCTTAGGGAAGTAGCACAAAAAATGGATCTAGGAAACCACTACCTGATTGTCCCCCCAATATAATGTGGGTTGTAGGGATGGACAAAAATGTTCATCTCCTTCACAATTTGTATTCAAATCAAATACTGTTTTCAAAGGTGGACATTCACATGCAGAGTGAAAGCTTTTGTGAGTTGGTTCAAAGCTTCATTACATTCCTGAAGGTGAATTAATGGATTCTTGGCAGATTCGGAGGCACAGCTTGAGGCAGCAGGGATTGATGAACATTCAAAGAACATTCGAAGTGAATCCAAAGCCTAGCACATTTGAAGTGGCTCCATTTGCATAAATGTGAATTTCTGTCCCATTCACTTTGATGTGAAGCAAACAGGGAAAATAAATTCGCCCACATCCTTAGTGAGTTTCTTTTAGAATTTCAAAAGTTAGTCACACAATTAGTTGCCTTCACATTCTGCTCAGCCATTGTGCTAACAATGCCGTAAATTCCTCAGAAATAGTATATATCAAGAAGGGGGGAAAGCCAACAACTTTAGTTGCCAGATCAGTTACAAATATATCTTTCTTTTTTAAAAAAATCATGAATAGGTCAGACGTTTAGAAAGATAGCACATCGATTGAAGTAACAGCCTTTGCCATGGCCTTTTAAGTTATTTCAAGCAGCATCCTTTTCGATGTAGTGCACAACTGCTCTTGTTCCTGGGATAATCAATTAATCTTTCCTCTTCTTCAGACCTGAAAATCACATTAGTGAGGGCTAATGAATAGATCTTGTGGATGAAATGTCAATATTATTAAGAGCAGTAACTTTAAAGTAATGGTTGCAATATTAAACAGCGGCCTGCCCATTTCAATGAGTGAGAGAAACTCAAGGACAACTTTTAGCAGTCCTGATGGAGCACAGTAGCCAGTGTTGCTTGAGCCTGAAGTGTACTTAAAGTGTTCAGTCATACACGTTGCACCCTGCCCAGATGGGGGAAATATAGTGCCATTACAGCACTGCTATGATAAGCTTGCCTCTTGTGTCATAGGCAGCTCCACCAGAGCCAGTTTGATCTTGAAGTTAGGGTGCTGGACTCTTATCTGGGAATCACTGGGTTTGATTTTGGGATCCTCCAGAAAGCCAGCTGGGTGACCTTGGGCTAGCCACAGCTCTCTTCTGAGACCTCACAGCCCCACCCACCTCACAGGGTGTTCTGTTGTGTGGAGAAGAATAGAAAGCTTTGTCAGCTGCTTTGGGTCCCCTTAAATGGGTGAAAAAAGCAGAGTGTAAAAGCCAATTCTTCCTCTTCTTCCTGCCCCCCCCCAAAAAAAAACCCATGGAAAACTGTTGCTGGGAAAGCCAGTGATGGTAGCAGGTTGCTTTTTAGGCAGGGTACTTACCTTCTGGATGAAGCTGCAATCATAGCTCAGTCCAGTGCACATGTGCAGAGCCTAAAACATGTGCTGTAGAAGCGTGGAAGCAAAAGCAAGTACACCAGGGCACTATGGTTCTTGGATGGCCAGAAGCGTGTGTAATTTAAAATGTGTGAAGACAGTGCCAAATGCAGCATTGTCAAGCTAGCAAGCGATAGACACAGGGGATCAATATCCCACATTATCTCTTGCTTGTGAGTTATTTGGCTGCCATTTGTAGGTGGCTCTGATCAGACAAGGACCGGACAATACAGACAATATAATAGTGCTTTAATTTAACTGGTACTATATGATCCGTTCAGTATTTTTTATGCTTATTGACCTTCCCCTATGTCCTACTATTTTAAAATCCATTATCGTGAACTATTGTACACTTTTGTGGAGTGGGAATGTGTATTCGCTGAATATGAAATTGTGCCTCCTATTGGAAGAGATCAGGCTACCCAATAGCTTCTCAATTCTGGCTTATCCCACCTTCTCAATATTTTACAAGCTTAAGATACATTTTCTCTACTTTTATATCAGACTGGGATGTCCTTTTCAAGAAATTTGTATGCAAATTTTTACATACTTTGTTTTGGTGCATTTCTTCTTCTTCTTCTTCTTCTTCTTCTTCTTCTTCTTATTATTATTATTATTATTATTATTATTATTATTATTATTATTAATCAGTTGTGCCTGATTGGTCCCATGAGGGGAAGGAGAGCAAAGTTCAGTTGCCTTCTGCATTATACATAAAAGTCCCTTTATCTATGTATTTTTTTCATTCTGGCTTTCATTGGCGGTAGGTTATTGGACTGTGATGGGTTCTTGGACACAGATACCTTTTAAAAAAATTATGTAGCTTATGCCTTAATTTCCAGTCACTTGTGACATGTAGAGATAAAAGTATAGGCTAGCTCAAAGCTATGGAGGTGTTTCACGGTGTCAGTTTGTCTTAAATTAGTCTATGGGTCTTTTTACAATTAGGCAAAATGGGAGGTCTGGGGATGCAATTGCATAGAGGATCTGCACTGTGCAGAGCTGCTTCTGTTCCAGAACTTCTCTGAGTGTGTGGGACCATCACTCAGTCCAGATAGCTGTGGATGCTGCTAGCTCATTCCGGCATGGTCTCTTTGTACTGCTTTCATGCATACTGTATATTATGATTGCTGTTTATTTGATATATTCTTTCTCTCTCTCTCTCTTCTATTTTTATCTATCCGTTTACTTCTCCTATACTATCCATTTACTATACTGCCACTTATTACCCCTCGTTGGTTTTCCATATATCTGGCTTACTTATTCATTATTCTGAAACTGATATATATCAGCATCAATGTTGAGCTGATAGAAGGGCCTTGGCTCTTGACCCTCTCTGCTGTAACCTGCATACTAACCCGTATAACAGCATGAATGTGTAGTTTGGATCTCATTTATTTCCAACAAAATGTTTGGTGTGAAACTCTGAAGACCTGACTTAGAAACCCCTTAATGCTTGACTTCTTTGAATTCCAAGCCTTCCTAAAAATTTTATTGGAAGAGCTTTTAAAGGTACTTTTAAAAATCTGTTATTTGTATGAAAATGAAAAATTAATAATGTAACTTCAATTAATATTCCACTGCATATCATATTAAAGTTTAAGCAAGAAGACAGAGTATTCTTGAATGACTTTGCTAACTTCTAAATTTTGAACATTGACGAGGGAGAGGAATCAGATGAAATATATTACTTTAATAGGAAAGAAAAGTAAATACACACACTCTTATGGAATGTGTGATGGCACACCCGAGCCTATGGGAAAAACTATAGTGTCTGGAACTTTACACAGGAGCTACCTGTATACCTTATGCTAGGATTAAGACCCTTAACACACGGAAACACCTTTGGCAGGATGAAAGATAACCAAAATGAGTTTATTGAAAACAACTTAAATAAAGGGTTAATTTCACCCAGGACTAATTTGAAACAACTTGAAACAATACATTACAAAAGGTGCTTTGGTTGGTTGCAGTCATCTCTCTGGAGTCTGGGAAAATATCTTGTTTCTGGTGAAGCTTAAGCTGGTCAGAAGCTTCCTTTTGTCTCTAGGACTAATGGTATAAGCTCATACTTAAAATGAATTTGTGCTAAGGATGCCTGTTTGGATTGTTTGGGCCTAGGTTTACCAGACAATGCCAAGACCTCTGCTATCTGTGGCTCTGCTGCAGAAAAAAGAAAGAATCCAGCAGGAAGAGCTCTATATATGCAGGCAAATGGAAGAGACCAACTGGTGGTGGTTTCTATGCTTCACCCAAAACTAATACAAAAGAAGGCATTTGCACTACTGGGGAGACCCATAAACAAGGGAAACTAAAGCAGGGGAGACGAAAGGGCAGAGCCAAGACTTCACAGAATGTATTATGGAAAGAGTAAAGTAATTTTAAGTGAATGCATTTTGCCTAAATTTATGGAGGACAGCCAATAAGAGGCTAGACATCTTGAATGGGAACATCCACAGGGGCTCCTCTAACAGACAAAACCCAAAGTCTGCTTACATGAACTTTTCTATTTTGCTCTCTGCAAGAGTAGAAGGGTCATTTGCTGCCAAATAGCTGACTGTAACCACTTGTTGATCCTGGACAACAGATTAACTTAGGTGGATGGCAGCCCAAAGATAGCTAGCTCCAACTTGCAGGAGCAAGCCAAAGGACAGAGTGATAAGCATTTGCCTCTAAATTGCCAGCAAGATTCTTGGAGAGTTCTCTAGAACATATAGGTGCTTCTGCACTGGCTGTAAAAACACATTTAAAAACACATACAGGACACATACAGGACACATTAAGACATACATTCTGCATTGGAGGCCAGATCCGGGACTCTTTGTGCAGCCATTTCTGCATTCTGGCAGGCAAGATCCGACCCTAATCGGGTCTGGCCACTGAACGATCTGGCCTCCAGGAAGACCTCAAAAATTAGGTCTTCCATCCAGCCCCTCGCTTCGATCCGGTTGGAAGCAGGACACTTCCCCACACGGAGAGGTGAGGGGCCAGATGTGCCAGCAGCCACCATCTTGGGAAGGGTGGAAGGAGGCAAGTCAGCCTCCTTCTGCCCTTCCCCCCCACACTGCACGCCACCAGAAACACATGATGACTGGCAGTTGTATGCTCCAGTCCCATGGCTCCATGGGTGGCGTTGGCAGCACAGGAGGCTGGATTCCCTTTGGAATGGGTGCTGTGGTCTCCACACAGCACCCAGGGGATCCAGCCGGTCTGATCCATCCTCCCTGCATGTGTGTGGAGGCATGAGGCCTCCAAGGATTCTCGAGAGGACAGATCACCAAGAAATGGATTTACTTTAATCCGTTTCCCTATAACTCTTAGGGCTAATCCCTACAGCAAGCTTATTTCGCTTTCCCTAAACCGAAATAATAGAACCGGATGCAAACGCGAATTTGCCTGTTCCCGTTACTTTTAACTTAATCGTGTCGGATCCGGATTCTGAGGATCGTACATGGGGTACGTGACTCAAGGGGGGACTCAAGTGGCTACTTTTTAAAAGCCACTTTTTGGGACTGCCCTGCCCTCTTCCTCCTGGCATGGATGCGCCACCCATAAGGGACCACTTCACTGAGCCTAACTGGGTGGCTGGGTGGCTGCCGCTTCCATGGATGGAGGAAAAATGGCAGCGGGCAGCCAGCCAGTGGTTCTTTCCCCTCTTCTCCCCATTGCTCAGGGCACACAACAGCAGTGGCAATTAAAGCCCCTTTGCTTTAAACATTCACATTTAGCTGCTTTCCTCTCTTCCTTTCCTTTCTAAAGTCAGATCTTTTAGAATTGTGTAAAATTGCAACATTGTTATTCCAACCATCAAGGTGCAAAGTGGTTCCATCGCTACAGCGTAGTGATCACTGTTATGTGGATTTTTACACTGAAATCACTGTCTTTGGAAGCAAGCTATTGGGAGAGGGAAACCTTAAACATGGATTCTCATCCCTTAAAACGGTACTGTCCACACAGTAAAAAATGTTAAATGTTTCAAGCGCACGATCCGGAGTGAGACCTGTTGAAATCAGGATTGAGATTCACCATGCTTTGGGGTGGTTTAACATGGGGAAAGGGTGTTAAGCCAAACTGTCATGCGGACTCTGAGGACTGAAAACGTTTTAAATCCGAGATAAGGTTGCCATGAAGACACGGCCTTATTTTCAAACAGAACTTTTTGGGAGTTGGAAATTGAATCGTAAGGTTAAATAAGAAATCTATTCACAGAGATCACTCATCTGTTTTGAAATGCTGTCCTTGAACAATCCTCCACTTTCGGGTATTGTTATGTTTTTAATGTGTTCATTTTATATTTTGTTTTTATGGCTGTAATCCACCCAGAGACTTTGTTGGAAATACAGCATTTCATGTGTGTTCATGTGTGTGCATGTGCGTGTGTGTGTGTGTGAGAGAGAGAGAGAGAGAAGCTCCGCCTAACCTGCTAAAGGGGGGGAGGCGGAGCTTGGACTTCAGTCAGTTTGTTTAGTGCTTCCTATGAAGATGGCTGAGAACAGATCAGTCTGTACCATGTTATTCCAGTTGTGTTTTAAGTAAAGTTAACTTTTATTTCACTAGTCTTTTGGGTGGTGCTTTTTTTGGATCACTGCAGTTTTACACTGCAAACTCTGGGGAAATCACACAAGCCTGATTTTCCAACAGACATTTGGCTATAGGATGAGATGATGAGATAGATAAATAGATAGATAGATAGATAGATAGATAGATAGATAGATAGATAGATGATAGATAGATTTATTTATTTATTTATTTATTTATTTATTTATTTATTTATTTATTTATTTATTTATTTATTTATTTATTTATTTATTTATTTATTTAGTGTGTTTTTCCACTGCAGCCCTTAGATCTAGATCTAAGAAGATCCGGACCTAAGGAATGGGTACATTTCTTAATCCGGATCTAGTAGATCCGGATTAAGGGAAGCACCCAATGTGTTCCCACAGGAGGTGTAGCACCGATTAGGAATGGGTGCTAACACCCCTGCTGTGGAAACAGCTTTGCACCCATCTGGGGAATCCGGATCGACCCACAAGGGGTCGGTCCATTACCCCAGGTGTTTTGGGGGGCAGGGGGGGCAATCTTTGAAGCAACTTCGAAGTGACTTTGAAGTGAATGTGAAGTCAACTTTGAAGTGACTTCGAAGTGACTTCGAAGCCAATGTTGGGGGGGGGTCCCAAAGGTGCATCCCCTCCCCCTAGCCTCCTTTGGACCTCTGGATTTTCTGGGAGAAGACCCCATTGTACACCCCTTTAATGGGGTCTACAGAAAATCCTGATTAAAGGCCAAAATGTACCCATTAGATCCGGATTTCCCCAATGGCAGTGGAAACAATCGGGTCCCAAATGGGTGCCGTAGTGGAAATGGGGTCATCCAGCTCACACCCAAATGGGTCCTAAATGGGTGCAAAAATGGGTACTTTTGACAGTGGAAAAACACCCATAGATAGATAGATAGATAGATAGATAGATAGATAGATAGATAGATAGATAGATAGATAGATAGATAGATAGATAGATAGATAGATAGATAGATAGATAGATACTACTAATTAACAGTGGGAACTAGGGGAACAGTGGGAACGTTTTATTTGTGATTTTTTAAAATTTTAATTCTTCCTTTACTTTGTCTTGAGTTACTGGGGTCCCATTATCCACTTCTCCCATTTTACATGTCTCCTTCAACGTGTTCAATACTCTATTATCTATAATTCATTCCTTCCCATTAATTAAATCCAAAAGGACTAATTTAGGTATGCCTAGGGTTAAAGCTTTCCTCCACTTAGGATGAAATTCATGCCCCACAGTAATCTTTTTTTTTTTTTTTGGCTTTCCGATCCATTTGATTAGTTATTATTGATTTTTGGTATAATTTATTCCATAATATTTCTAACCTCACCATTTCTTTTCCCTATTCCACCCCAACTTTAACAATTTCTGAATTTGCAAGGTATCACAACTTTCTATTTTACGTAACACCTGTCCATCTTCTCTTTGTTTCATATTCAACAGTATATTTCTATTCCTAGGATCCTTATTAATAAAAATCCATCTCCAAATTTATCCCAAATTCTAAAAGTTTTAACCAGCAACAGGGTTTTTAATACCCTTATTCTTCCTATAATCAACATATATATATTTCCTTTATTTATGTACTGCTTCATTTTTTCAATATTTGATTATAATTTGCTGTGGTTGAATTATCTCCATTTTTTTACCACATACATATAAAATTCTCTTAAACCTGGTTCTAATTTTTATGTTCATTTGTTCTCTTAAGGGAGTAGTTAATATTAACAACTCTGGTTTTTCAATTCTGGTTTTCAACCCTAGACTTTTCTAAAATTTTGTATCTTTCCTTTGGGGGGGAAGGTTACTTTGACCGTAGTCTAAGGTTGCTTCAACACTAAAATAGCAACATCTGTTAATAAATTTATTTTTATTCTCTTTCCAGTTTTTTTTTTTTTGGAGGGGGTCTAACTTCACTAGCTAAAGTGGATAGAAGTGGAGATAAAGGACAGCCCTGTTTTGTTCCATTTGCTATATTTTCCCCATAATGTCACATCATTAATCCTTAGCCGGGCTTCCTTGACCTTATCCACTTGTTGTCTCTGCAAAATTATTCCACAAATCAAATTCTGTACAGATAATATATGAATATTTGTGACTTACTAATTTATTATCGCTTAATCATGCATTATGTAATTACTAGTATTTCTCGTTAGGTCACCCGGTCCTATTATTTTTAAAAATATAACCCCATATTTACTATTTTTTCTACTAATATTTCAGTCTCTTTGCTAATATTTTTGTAAATATTTTATAATTCCAATTACATAATGTCATTGACCTGTAAGAAAGTGAAGTTTCATCTTTATTTGGATTTAACATAGTAATAATTTCATATTATCTCCTTTTTTACACATAGGGTTAGGATTAGCTCTGTCTGGGAATGCCTTGTAAAAAAAAACAGCAAATCTCTAGACCCAGAGACTTCTCCACTTTTGTTTTTATATTTAATCTTCTCCTCCTCTTGATGCAGTCAATCCTATCATCATTATCCAAAGATCTATCTATATTTATGTTACCATACTCCATTTCCCTTTTTTGATCTAATTTCTTATAAAAAACATATTATGATCTCAGCTATATCTTTATCCTTTTCATTATCATCTTCTTTTTTATTATTTCTCAATTTTTTATCTCAAAGTGGTATGCATGGAATATAGAATAAACTTTAGTTGGTAGCAAGAGAACCTGAATTAAATTATTAAAAAATATTTTGTTAGAATAAAGCCAAATTATTTTGACTTTTCTTCTTTGTAGTTTTGAGTTATGTTTCTGCAAAAAGTACTGCTGAATTAGCATATATGGATTTTAATGTAAATGTTCACCCTTTATGAGAATTGTAAGTGACTGCCCTATTGACTAAAGAAAGCAAATTATTAAATAAATGTAACATAAAGTAATTGGTTAACAACAAGGATCAGATCTATTTGGAGAACAAAACAAAAGAAGCTGATATCTCTAGAGTAACATTTTTATTTCCAGAGAGAAAAGAAAAAGACAAGGCAGTCCCTAAAAACAATCTCCATAATTTATTCTGAACTCTGGCATCTTAGCTTTTTTCTCTTAACACTGACAGTCTTTGCAACTGGAGCATCTAAGCAATTTGTTAAATAAACAAAAACACAATAATGTGTGTTGACTGAGGGAAGTTAAAATGCTTTAGGAAATATGTCACTGTCAAGGAATATTTCTGCCTGCATGCCAGCATATATGATTTGGTTTCTCTATAACAGTGATGTAAAGGAACGCATTCAGATTTCTTCTACTGTGCACTGCTTTGAGAACAAGTATTGGGGTGTTTCCAATCACTGAATGATTTAGTTATGAAGCCTAAGATTGTCTCTGTCACCCTTAGGTAAGACCCATACAAGTAGGGACTGCTTTTGGATCACAGTGCTTGTTCTGGCCCAGGAGCAGTTGGAGGTCTGTTCACTTAGACCAGTGGTTCTCAACTTGGGGGTCAGGAGCCCTTTGGGGATCAAACTACCCTTTCAGAGGGGTCGTGATGAGTCTCCCATTGCCCTTCCCTCTGACTTCCCAGCTGCTCTGCCCCTGTGGTTGGGGGTCTCCACAACATGAAGAACTCCATTAAGGGGTCGCGGCATTAGGAAGGTTGAGAACCACTGACTTAGACCTTTAAGTTTCCAGTTGAGCCTATGAATATGACCCCAGAAGTAGACCATTTTTGGTAGTTTTCATCATTTTTTAAAAATACAAGGCATAGTTAAACTTTCAAATTCACTTGCACCATATGTAGTTAGTGTTGACCATCAGTTTGGACCAACTGATGGAAGCCAGGGTTATCAATAACAGTAGGAGGAGTTTTGCCATCAAATGCCAACTCCTGGGAGTCCACGTAGAGAAATCATGTCCTGTGAACTTCCCTGTACAGCAGGTTGGTCACCGTGAGAGCAGAGTGTCATGCATCCAATCCAGGGAAGGAATTTCTTACAGTCATGCCCATCAGGGAGGGTAAGTTAGTCCAGTATGCACATGGCAGTTTTAGAAGTAAACCAGGGTCTGCAAAAGGATCACTCTTGAGAGCAGGTTCCATTCTCTGGAGCAGGCTGAGCTCTGATGAGATGCAAACTTTTACATGCTCTTGCATTCCCATCACATAATGATGTGTAGTCATTGGCAAGCAGGAAGCCAGGAAAAGAAGGCACCTGGGCTGTCCACACTGGGTCCATAGGAGCCAATGGGAGCAGCCCGGAGGAGGGGCCAAGCTGTCACAGAGAGAGAGTGCACGAATGCTTTCTCTCTGAGACCGTTCAGAATGCACTTTTTAGTGCTCTGAAACTCGAATGCCTGGAGGGCAAGTTGGGACGCTTGGGGGCGGCCTGGAATGGATCTGGTCACCCGCAAGAGCGAATGCTGCATCCCAACGTGCTTTCCATGCGTTCTAAAAATCCCTTGTGTGAAAAGGCTTCAGGTCTTTTCCTTGTCCACTTTACCTTTGATTTTCTCCAAGAACTGTCCATGCAGTGCTTTATTGTGCCAGCTGTCAGTTCAGCATTGAATTGGAGTTTTCTGATACTGGTTCTTGGTTTGCTGCACTACTTATGATGATGATGATGATGATGATGATGAGGAGGAGGAGGAGGAGGAGGAGGAGGAGGATTGACATAACACAACAGTAGCACATAGGAAACAAGATATTTATGCTGGTTTTGGTAATAGTTATCACTAGTCAGTCCCTTCCCAAGCACCTAGGACTGAGTGATGAATCAGTAAATTGTTGTTGTTGCTGTTGTTGCTGTTGTTGTTATATTAAGGGAGGCAGGAAGGGTTATAGTTTAAAGATGCTTAAGAATATTTTTCTTTATTATTATTTTTGCTATGATTCACCCTGAGACCTTTTGGTGAAGGGCAGAATAAAAATTCTTAAATAAATAAATAAATATTTTAAACCATCATTAAATCTTATGGTGTATGATGAGATATACATATAAATAAGGTAGTAGTAGTAGTAGTAGTTGAGGAACAATTGAGAAATTTATGGGCTTCCCACTTTTGAGAAAATTTTAGGAAAGCATGCTGATCAAACCTCTGGTTTATTTTGTTTTCCATTTGTAAGTATTACTCCACCTTATTTTGAACAGAAACAAAGATGAATACATTTGCCCTAGTTTACATGCATCACAAATGTATGTCTTTGCATATTTATACATTTTGCATATGTGTGTTTTTAAACATGTATAAATAGATAAGGAGCCGGATATAAACATAATGCATAAATAGCTAAAACATGTATTCATAGTATTTGTGAGCTAATGGCAGCACATTTGTTCAAATATTGTGTGGTTCCCAAGGACCTACACACAAGTCTCCTTTTCAAAGAGTGAAAGAAATAATTTTAACTGCAAACATATTGAAATTTTATGGCCCAAGCTAACATTGGCAAACACAGGTGCCAGTATTGGGGAATAAGAGGATTGGATGCCTGTTACATTTTGTTTTTCTACATTCACAATCACATGGAACTGGTAAGAGCAAACTGAGGAGCAATAACTGAGACGTGTAACTGCTGTATAGTTTGAATTCTCTTATCTTGATAGATCACAGATGTCTCATTTTTTATCAGGTTGATTTATTTATTTATTTATTTATTTATTTATTTATTTATTTATTTATTTATTTATTTATTTATTTATTTATTTATTTATGTTTCTATCCTGCCCCATACCTGAAGGTCTCTGGGCAGGTTACAGCCTTAAAACAGCAGATTAGAACAGAATATACAACATCAGATTAAAACAGAATATACAACAGAATATCTTAGTTGCTGAATTTGTTGCAATTTGTTGTCCCTGATTATTGTAGACACTGTCACAAATTTCAGAGTCACAGGGGGATTCATCTAGGGTTTCCCCCCCACTTACCTCCCTTAATTTGGACCTAGGATGATCCAAATCTAAGAAATGGGTCCTTCAACAAATCTGGATTTAGAAGATCCGGATCCCAGCAAGAACCTGATGCATCTCCATGGGCAGTGTAGCACCTGATAGCAATGGGCGCTAGGCATCCTTGCAGTGGGAACACCGGAGCACCCATGTGGAGCAACTGTCTCTCCCCATGGAAGACATGAAGGTGTCATGGAACGATTGGCTGCCAAGTACATAAGTCAAGCAATGTTTCTGGGGGGGGGGGAGATGGGCACTGGGGGCAGGACGAATCTCCTGAGCTGCTATGGAGCCTGGCTCAAGCTCCACAACACAGTCTGGGCCAATCTTTGGAGCCTTTTTTGGAGCTGTCTCCAGAGAATAGCCACCTGCTTCAAAGCACTGGGTTTTGGGGCACTTGCAGCCCGACAAGGGTGCCCCCCCCAGAGCCCACCCCTGGACCCCATTGACCCAAAGGCTGAAGATCAGATTGAAGACCCCTTTAATGGGGTTCAGGACTGGATTTCAGGGCCTGAAGGACCTGTTCAATCTGGATTTCCCTTGAATAGGTGTGAACACATTGGGTCCTAATTGGGTCTGAAGTGGGAACGGGGTCTTCATGATCAGTACCAAACCAGTGCCTAATGGGTACTTAATGGGTACTTAGTACTAGTGGGAAAACACCCTAAGTTTGCAGTGAACTTATTTTTGATTCAGCCATGGAAAACTGCAAACTAATGTAAGAAAGGAGGTGATAACAATTAGATCAAGTAACTGCCACCTCACAAAGGTAATTTCTGCATGGAGTCCAATCTTGGCCTAGGTTAAATGATCCAAGCCAAGAGTGGAGTGTGGTCTAACCATATGCAAACTTCAGGCCATCCACAATGCCACAGCCAATGTGGCCTAATATCCAAGACCGAGACAAAACTGTCTGGTCTCTGAAGTTGTTGGCTGGGATTGTCTTCACTGAAATTCAGAAATCCCATTTCCAGGGATGTTTCTGGGAGCCTAGGAAAATGGCTGTTACAGTCTTCTACTTGGAATCCTGGGTACACCATTTGTAAAATGGTCTTTACTTGGAATGGTTTCAGGTGTGATTTTCTTGCCAAGGGTCGCTCCAACGCTAGGTCCCATGCAGACAGGCATTTCCCTGGAAGGTATGGCTTCTCAGTGGATCAGTTTGCCATGTGGCTTTGGCATTTCCCATTGGCTGCTAGTGTGGGCCAACAGGCTAGTACACCTATTGTAAAAGAGCCCTTTAGAAGTACATCTTGACCACAGTTCCAGCAGAGACATTGAAATACTACATTTGAAAAGTATACTGTGTTTAAGTGTTATAGAAGAGTTCAAGAGTTTATTTACACACTTCGGAATCCTTGAATAAGTATGACAGATAACGCTTCTCAGTTTACATCTGCATAATTTATTCTGTTCCAAAAGAGACATGGTTTTCAACACATTACTTCCATTCCACATTGTGCACAAAATAATACTGAGGCAGAACATACTGGGAAGATAGCCAAAAGAATTAGAAAAAGTAAGAATTATCTTGCTTGGCAAAGATTGCTCCTCCTGGAAAAATGCTAGGGCTTGAACACACAGTTCCCTATTTTCTAGACAATTGCTCTACCTGTAAAAGCAAGGGCCATTCCCCTTGTATCCCTACTCTATCTCTATTTTCTCTCTCTCTCTCCTTCAAGTTCATATTCCAAGTTTGGCTAGTTGAGAATTGTTATGCAAGCCTTGTCCTAAGTAAATGAAGTAAAGATATAATTGAAATGGATGTAATAGAAAGAAGTTAGTAGCATGAGCTTTCATTTACTAAGTCTAATTGTCACAGAAATACAGTTAGTTTACAAAAGCTCATGCTACCAACTTCTTTCTCTCTGTTAGTCTCTAAGAGTCTGCTTCCACTGGCCCTTTGGTCTGGCCTGAATTCAGCTTGAGGGCCCAACATCCAAACACTTTGGATAGGATTCCCTGTTTCTGTGTACTAAATGCTCGAAAATCCAGGGAATCCCTCTTCGGATTTTAACAGGACTCACTGTGGAATCCTGTTAAAATCTGAATATTTATTAATGGGAACACTGCCCGGGCTGATCTCCTCCAACTCCACCTGCCATTTACCTCCCCCTACCCTGTTCTGCCATCTCCCACTATTTGCCTATCCCAACCCACCCATTCAGCCGTCTGTCACCGTCTCCCACTGTTTCCCTACCTGAACCTGTTCCTCCGTCTTTCCTTGTCTCCCAGTGTTTGCCTTCCCCCACACCCCATTCCTCCATCTTTCCTCATCTCCCAGTGTTTGCCTTCCCCCATGCCCCTTTCCTCCATCTATTGGTGAATGGTGGGGAAGGCAAGCAGCAGGATGATGATGAAAGACAGAGGAATGGGGCAGGGGGAAATGGCTGGAGATGGCAACCCAATGCAGTTGGGACGGCTGTAAGGAGTCCTTGGCACAAGTCAAAAAGATTCCAGATTAAAACCCAGATATTTTTTACCAATCAAAACGTAGCCTGTGGCTGTGGGTCACACTTAAGGTTTAATCCAGTCCACTTTCAGAGTGAGAGAATACATCAGCAAAGTAAACTTTTTTTAGCGTTAAATAACTCAGAACATTTATTTTTGGGATTGATAATGTGGAAAGAAAATTACTGGTCACTTGGCTGATGTATTCTCTCACTCTGAAAGTGGACAGAAGCTGGATTAAACCGTAGGTGTGACCATAGCCTTAGGTGCTACTATATCCCCATTACTTGTTTACTTACTAACTTGGCTACATCTTTGAATTAAACCAATTCTTTATGCACTGGGTTCATACAGAAACATGGAGACATTGGTTTGGTTTTGGGCTGAATTTCACTTGCTGAAATAGTCGGTCTTATTAAGAAACAGGACTCAAAATGCATAAACTCTGACCACACCTAGTACTTGATAATCCTTCCTCAGTTTGGGTTGTTATGCTCACACCTTTCTGTTCCCATCCTGAGACTCCTTTATGAGCTTTTTTTTTTTTTTTTTTTAGATTTCCACCCTTCTCCACCATCACAGTACCCCTGTGCTCCGATAAGATAAAAGGTTCTGTGATTCAACAGTGTGTAATCACACATTGGGTAAAAGGGAAGGCAAAGTCATACAGTATCCACCCACTATACTATGGTTCAGCCCCTCTTCCATGATCACATCCAAAAAATGAAAATGGATTCACACTCTATAATGGCTTGAGACCTGTAAAAATCAGGAGTCAGGAAAGTACACTTGAAGGGAGGAAAGTCCACAAATAAAACAGGTTGAATAAACAGCTGTGAGTGGTGGGGTCCGAAGATGGACAGAAGAAGAGTTAAAGTGAAGGTGGGACCACAGCTGATGTCTGTAAGCTTTTCCCCCCAGGCATTCAAAATTTATGGAACAAATACAAAGATTTGTGAGCAATGGCACAGGGAGCTTAGTAAAGCACCCAAAGCCAACGTTAGAAACACCACTATCACTATACTTGTTTTGTTTTGTTTATATAACCTGCATTGACCAAGTGATGAATAGGAGACTACTAATTATAATCTCTGTATGTGATGAGGAAATAGCACCTCATATTAATTACTTAGGAGTACAGGGGTTTATCAACATGGAATGGAGAGGCAGCACTTTCATTAATTGTATTTTTACAACCCTATTTCTGTTGACTAAAAGAAAAGCAAAACAACTTGTTGCAATGCAGTGAAGATGAGATAAAACTTCTTTTTACTATTTTTTTCAGATCTCTGTGGGTGTCTTCTCAACACCTTCCCCAGACAGTAATTTGGCACTCTTTTAAATTTTATTTTACTGAAAAATATATTCTCTCACATAAAAAACTTTTCAAAATTTCATTAAATATTCAAAGTCTATAGGGCTTATCAAAGAAAATTAAAAAAAAACCCATTATATTAAACTACATTAGTTCTTTCAGTAAAGAACTAATTCTTTACTGTTACATAGTGTTATATAGTGTTAATATTTGTCAATATATGGAACAGTATTCATGGGAAGGAAAAGAGATTAAATGAGCCAGATTTCGTTCCTCCCTCTAGTGCTCCTTTCCTTGTTATGGGGCTTTGAATACCAGCAGTATTACTTTGGCCACCTCCAGGCAGCAGCTGAAAATCCCACTGTTAAGTGATACTACAGAGTAATGCTATTTCAGAGTAACCACTTGTCCTCCAGACAGTTAAGCAGTAGTAGGGACCAAATGAGAGGGCTTACTTGTCTGGATGTAATGCTCCTACCAAAATCATTTATTTATTTATTTATTTATATTTATATTTATATCCCGCCCCATACCCTAGGGTCTCTGGGCGGCTACCAACATGTAAAATATACACATATCAAAACTGTATAGAACAATGCTAAAACCAATACAAAATTTTTAAAAACCAGCATAATAATAATATTGATTTTTTTTTAAAAAAAAAACCAGTTTAAAAGACAGTAGAGTGTGCAATGGGGGGAGGCGGAGGGGACATTTAGCCAAAAGCCTGGATGAAGAGGTACGTCTTCACCGCCTTCCTGAATGTGGACAGAGAAGGGGCCTGACGTACCTCCGAGGGGAGACCATTCCACAATCTGGGGGCCACTACCCAGAAGGCCCTCTCCCGGGTGCCCACCCGCCTAGCTACTGAAGGCGGGGGGATAACCAGAAGAGCCTCTCCTCCAGATCTTAGAATGCGGGCAGGTCGATATGGGAGAAGGCGCTCCTTTAGATATCTGGGACCCAAGTCATTTAGGGCTTTATAAGTTAAAGTTAGCACCTTGAATTGGGCTCGGTAGTGAATTGGCAGCCAGTGCAGTTCTTTTAGAACCGGCGTAATATGTGTCCGGCTAGATGTTCCTGTCAGCACTCTGGCGGCTGCGTTTTGCACCAGCTGCAACTTCCGAACCGTCTTCAAGGGCAGCCCTATGTAGAGCGCGTTACAATAGTCCAACCTGGAAGTTACCAGAGCGTGGATAACTGTGGCCAGGTCATCTCTGTCCAGGAAAGGTTTCAGTTGACGTACCAACCGTAGTTGGGAGTAGGCACTCCTGGCCACGGCCTCCACCTGAGCTTCAAGTGTTAGCGCAGAGTCCAGGAGTACCCCCAAATTTCACACCTGTCCCTTCCCGGGTATTGCAACCCCGTCAAGGACAGGGTATCTCCCAACTACTTGGACCCGAGAGCCTGTAACACACAGCACCTCTGTCTTATCTGGATTCAGTTTCAATTTATTGGCCCTCATCCAGCCCATTACCGCCTCCAAGCACCTGTCAAGCACTTCAACCACCTCTCCTGATTCAGATGGCACAGAGAGATAGAGCTGGGTATCATCTGCATATTGATGACACCTTACTCCAAATCTCCGGATGATCTCTCCCAGTGGCTTCATGTAGATATTAAATAACATGGGGGATAAGATTGACCCCTGGGGAACCCCACAAGTGAGTTCCCAGGGTGTTGACTCCGTCTCTCCCATCACCACTATCTGAGATCGGCTCTGGAGATAGGAGCGGAACCAATGCCAGGCACTGCCTCCAACTCCTAAACTCTGTAGCCTCTCCAGAAGGATACCGTGGTCAATGGTATCAAAAGCTGCCGAGAGGTCCAGGAGAACCAGCAGGGTAGCATTCCCCCTGTCTTTCTCCCGGAGAAGATCATCAACCAGGGCGACCAAGGTGGTTTCCGTGCCATGACCAGGCCTAAAGCCAGATTGAAATGGGTCTAGATAATCAGCTTCCTCCAAGCATGCCTGCAGCTGAACAGCGACAACCCTCTCTAGAACCTTGCCTAGGAAAGGTATGTTGGCCACTGGGCGATAATTATTTAGGTCTTCTGGATCCAGGGAGGCCTTCTTCAGGAGGGGGCGCACCACAGCCTGTTTAAGGGCCAATGGAACCACCCCCTCCCTCAGAGAGGCGTTTACCACTTCCTGGATCCACCCGGTCATACCTTGCTGGCTAGCTTTAATCAGCCATGAAGGACAGGGATCCAGGGAGCATGTTGTCGGCCGCACCCCTGCAAACAGCTTGTCCACATCCTCAGGCCGCAAAATCATGCCATAAACACTTGAATATTTCAAGGCCAAAATATTCAGAAGTGCATGACCAACACCTGTGCATGCATAGCCACCATTTTGGAACCCCACAAGTGTGTGATGGCAATCTCCAAGATGGCCACTCCTGGGAGCAGCACCCAGACAGGTAAGTGAATATCACGATAGTGGGAAACATGGATGGAGAATCCTTTTTCCTGCTCGAATATCCTGGGGCTATGTTGAGATTGCCATGAACATGCCTGACAATCCTAACATAGCCTTAGGATACTAGTAGGTTCTGACAGATTTGCCAAGGCAGCTGAAAGTGCCACAACAGTAGCACTCCCTCTTTTAAAAAATAGCACTAACCTTTAATAAAGAGGCTTTGTATTCTATATCCCCTTCATTATCAGATCCATGATCAGTTTTGATTTGACCAGGTTGGGCAGAGTCTTTTGGTTCAAATGCCAGAATGCTGTTAAGTGGACCAAGTGACACTATAATGACATTTATGGCAGCATAGCAGGGCAGCAGTACAGTGTCTGTGTGGACGCCATGTTCTTTCTCCTCATTTGGGCTGTGTTACACCTTCACTTGAAACCTTCTTCAGTTCATCTTCAGGCTGACTCCTTTTCATTTCTGTCCATTTCACTTGTGAACTTTCCATTCAAGAAAGCCCAAAGAGAGTACAAATACCACAAATAAAATGGATAGGAATGAAAAAGTGTGAACTGTCAGACCTGAAGATAGACTGAAGAAGGTCTCAAGTGAAGGTGTGACCATGGCCTTGCAATGAGGGTGCAGTGTCATACAGATCCTGCCTGTTTGTAAAGGAGGAGGAGGAACAATTTCCCTAAACATTTTGCTTCAGGCAAAAGTTGATAGTTTAAAATTATAATTAGCATATTTTAAATAAACAAGTAATTAATATAAAGGGGGTGAATCTATACAGTTTACCTACGGAAGACTGAGAAGCTTAATCATCATAAATTCTTTCTCAAGTGGAATTTATTATCTCTGTTCAGTTCTGTTTTTCACTCTGTTATGCCGCTAATCATTGCAGCATTCCACTGCTATTACGGCATCATGACAGCCCACTGTCTGCACACGATGATAACAATTCTGGGCTTGTGTGGCATTTTGGCCACTGAAAAATGAAATCTCCAGTCTCACTTCATAGCATAAGAAAAGCTTAGGCCTGGGTGCCTATCTGCAGATTCTTCCATGGGTGGAGAGTCTCTTGTCATTCTACTGTGACACTAGTATAACTTCAAAACTATAACTAGGAGCAGACCTGTCCCCAGAATATTTTTGAGGCCAGTAATTTAGCTGCCCATTGGGTCTTGCCATTTTCAGAATCTGATGGGGCAATTCTTTGGATTTAAACATTAAAAAGATGCAGTTAAACCCACATTTAAATACTATCCTTAAAGAAAATGTGTGTTTAGTTATGAACTAAAACACACAAATGAATAGTTTAATATATTTTTTAAAATAGTTCATTTAGATTATTTAAAATATTTTGAAAGATAATGGCATGCACAAAAGAGAATTATGTTATATGAGGCTAACATAGATGGATGCACAGTCTGATTTGCACACGACATATGATGCTGAAGGTATGAAGGGATGATCTGCTGAACTACCTAGTATTTCTTCCTCTGTAGGTACTGCTGAAATCAAGCTGGGTGTACAGCATTCCTAGGCAAGTGCATTAATATGGTAAACCTAATACTTTGGAAAGTTTATCTCACCCTTAGCTATTTTTTTTAATAATTACGTTTATGCATAGCTGATCCCCACCTCAGTTTTTCAAATGAATAATAAATATTTGAGTACTTTACCTTTGAGTCCTATTAGTAGCCCTCACCCAGTTAATACTGCTGTTCTGTAAATGTTTCTGCAATAGGTTCTGTTAATACATATGTATGTTTTCCATTTTAATAATTTAAGAGTTTCCCCCCACTCTTGTTTCTTTGCCCCTTGCTATTTCTTTCTTTAACTACCTTAATTTAAATAACTCAATCTAACAGGACTTCTTACATGCAAAACAGTATGCGGTTCTGTTCTAGACTGCATATGTAATTGAAGTGGGAAAAAAGGAGGGGGGAAAAGCAGCAGAAGAAAAGGCCTTCTTGAAGTAGAACAAGCACACTTGACTCTCCAATTCAATATGATTAGCTTGAACTATGGATTTTAATAAACAGGCTTGGTAGTCAATCTAACACAGGGAGTTAATGGCTGTTTGCTTCCCTCCTCCATCTTCCCCCATTAGGATTACAAAGAAATTGAAAAATAGTAATAGCCAGATTTTCTCTCCCATGCCT
The DNA here is from genome assembly GCA_023333525.1 of Aspidoscelis tigris stejnegeri. Lineage (NCBI taxonomy): Eukaryota > Metazoa > Chordata > Lepidosauria > Squamata > Teiidae > Aspidoscelis > Aspidoscelis tigris. Next base: position 77,636,791 of record JALMGA010000002.1, on the reverse strand, counting down.
AAATGATCAGTGTGATCTTGCATACATTGTGCATTTGCTTTCCTAACAACTCCCAGTAGTTTGAAGGCCTCATTATTCTATAAATCATTTGGCAAAAGAGCAGGTGGACAGATTACTGTGCCTACAAATTTTTGAAAAGAAGCAATAAGTCCTGGCATGCATAACATTTTACTCTGCTTCTCTTGGGAGTGGCTGCCCTTCAAGGCCAAGGTAGTAGCTTACTCTCCTCAGCCACATCCAGTTTTTACTGTTCTCAGAGATACAGGAAACTCTTTCATCCTTAATCCCATGTGGTAATTCTGGTGTAGTTAATTTACGTAGGATTCTATACATCTTATTCAGTGTGTTCATATGCCGCATTTGTCCCCGGGATTGTAGCTTTGCTAGACTCTTCATTCCATTCCATCCTTCATTCTACCTCTGAACATAAGGGATGAGGTTCACTGCATACAGTATTTTGAATAGGCAGCTTTTTCACTCCAAGTCTTATCTTACTTCTGAATTCAACAGTTGCCTTTCAGAAAGCCATAGTTCAACTTTAATAATAATAATAATAATAATAATAATAATAATAATAATAATAATAATAATAATAATAATAATAATAATAATAATAATAATAATAATAATAATAATAATGATGATGATGATGATGATGATGATGATGATGATAATGATAATGATAATGATAATGATAATGATAATAATAATGATGGCACAAAAGACCAGCTACTGATTGACAAAATGATTCAGGAGAACTGCAAAAGCTGAAAAACCTGCATATGACTTGGATCGACTATAAAAACGCTTTTGATTCCCGGCCACATGGTTGGATCACAAAGTGCCTGGAAACCATTGGGATCAGTCAGAACATCACAAAATGTATAGAAAGTGTGATGAAACACTGGAAGACTGAGCTTTTTGTCGGAAATGAAAGCTACGGACTGATCAATATCAAAAGGGGCATCTTCCAGGGAGACTCATTGTCCCCACTGCTTTTCATCATCGCTATGATCCCGCTGTCACTCATCCTACAGAAAACAAACCTGGGCTATCAAACTGCCAGGAATTCACAGAAAATTTCACATCTACTGTACATGGATGACTTGAAGCTTTATGGAAAATCTGAAATCGAGATCCAGTCATTGACCAACACAGTGCGAATATTCAGCAGTGACATCAGTATGGAGTTTGGCCTGGACAAATGCGCCACAGTGGCACTGAAGAAGGGGAAGATTACTGAAAGTGGAGGCATTGAAATGCCAAATGGTCAAGCCATCAGGTCCCACCAGCCAGAAGCCTACAAATACCTGGGCATCCTGCAACTGGATAACATTAAGCATGGCCATGTAAAATCTGTGGTCAGTAAAGAGTACATCCAAAGGACTAGAAAAATATTGAAAAGTAAATTGAATGGCAGTTACACCATTAAGGTCATAAACACCTAGGCCATACCAGTTATTAGATACACTGTGGGAACTGTGAACTGGAGTTGGACAACTTAGACAGAAAAACCAGAAAACTGATGACGATCCACCATGCACTACATCCTCATAGCGATGTCGACAGGCTGTACTTGCCCAGGAAAGCAGGCGGTAGAGGACTTTTGCAAGTGAAGCAAACAGTGGAAGAAGAGAAGCATGCATTAGCAGATTATGTGGCAGAAAGCAAAGAATCAGCTTTGATTGAAGTCAACAAACAGAAGCTTCTCAAAGTGCTGCAAACCAAGAACCAGTACCGGAAAACTGCAATTCAACGCTGAACTGACAGCTGGCGCAATAAAACACTGCATGGACAGTTCTTGGAGGACATCGAAGGCAAAGTGGACATGGAAAAGACCTGGTCTTGGCTTAAAAACAGAACATTGAAAAAGGAAACAGAAGGATTGATTCTTGCTGCACAAGGACAAGCAATGAGAACAAATGCCATCAAAGCCAGAACTGAAAAATCAGGAGAAGATCCAAAATGCTGGCTCTGCAAAGAAGTGGATGAAACAATCGACCATATACTCAGCTGCTGCAAGAAGATCGCACAAACTGATTACAAGCAGAGACACAATGCTGTAGCACAAATGATCCACTGGAACTTGTGCCAAAAGTATCATCTGCCAATGGCAAAGAATTGGTGGGATCACAAGCCAGAAAAAGTTATTGAAAATGAACAGGCAAAACTACTTTGGGACTTCAGGCTTCAGACCGACAGAAAATTGGAGCATAACACCTCTGATATTACAATCGTTGAGAAAGAGAAAGTGTGGATCATTGACATTGCTATTCCAGGTGACAGCAGAATTGAGGAGAAACAGTTGGAGAAGCTCATCAGATACGAAGACCTGAGAACTGAACTTCAGTGACTCTAGCGAAAACCAGTGAAAGTGGTCCCAATCATCCTCAGCACACTGGGCGTGGTGCCAAAAGATCTCAGCGGGCATCTAAAAACCATTAGCATTGACAAGATATCCATCTGCCAAGTACAAAAAGCCACTTTACTGGGGTCTGCTCGCATAATTCGCCGATACATCACGCAGTCCTAGGTGCTTGGGAAGTGCCCGACTAGTGATATAATACGAAATCCAGCATAGTGATCTCGTTTGCTCTGTGTAACTGCTTTTTTACATCATCATCATCATTATAATAATTATAATTATAAATCTACCTAAATGGTTGCTTTAAGGACTTCCAGAACCACCGAATAATGGTATCTGAAGCTAAATGAAGGTCATTTAAAAGTAGTACATCTGATGAAAAATGAAACCTAAAGTGTCATTCCCCCCAAGAATGCTTGAGGGAGGATCCTTTCCTGTCTACAAGGATCCATATACCTAAACCATATTTAAAATATAACTTGTCCTTCCTCTCTCTTGGCCTTGAGAAACCATAAGTACCTCCATGTTTGTTTGTTTATTTATTTATTTAGGATCTCATTAGGGCCCTACTTCACTTCTGTGCAATTAAGGATATTGCTGCTTATTTTCTTCCTTCTGCCCATTTATGAGGCAGCTTGTGACTATCATTCCTGGAAACAAATTACTGTAATACAGCAGACTAGACTAATTGTCTCTTTCCTTGTGGCTATTCCCTGGATCTTATTAGAAAATGTTCAGAGAACAGACACATGTTTAGTTTGCTGAATGCTATGGCTGATTTTTAAAGCAGCAAAGTGGAGACAAATGGTGCATTAAAATAAGGGAATGGTGCAATGGGGTGGAAAAGGAAGCATGGTATTTCAGAATTTGTCCTCTCCAGCAGTTTTCTAGGTTAGTGTTGATTTTGGCAAGGGAAGTCCGGTAGACTCAAATGGCAATCTGTACTGTTGGCGAAGATCTGATATTCCTTTGAAATCTATAGGAGGAACATGAAAACATAGGGAGGATATCATTAGATAACATCCACTGAGAAATGGAAATAATAACCCAGTGATTGGGATGACATCACATGAATGCCAAGTTGTTCAGTTGCTAAACTGTATTTGGTAGAGTTGTAAGTTATTAAGAGCTCACCAGTCCAATCTAACATTAGGTTTCCAGAAATTACTTTTTCACTTTATCTGGAAGAAGCAGCAGGGGGAAAATAGGGAGCAACACTTAATTCTTCTTGGACGCTCTTTTACTTTTGTAAAGAAGTGTTCAGAAAGTAGGTGTTCACTCTAGTCTGCCCCTGTATTATTCTTTCTTTCTGCTACTTTTTTTCTGCCCTAATTTTTCTGGATTCTACATTAAAACAAGTGCAGCAGTTCATGACCTCTTTTCTTCTTCTGTGAGTTTGCATGCCTTTCTTGTACTCTCTACAGTACTGCTGAGCACAGTGATAAACCACTGCAAAAATGCTATTTTGGTGTGATTGTATGTATAGCTGCAGGGGAACAACACTACTTCTTCAGTGCAACTTATAGTAGTGAAAGCAATCAAGAAAGAAATTTGTGGAATAGTGAAGGGTATAACCTGGTGAGGAGTTCAGATTGAGTCTGTCTTTGCACACTACTACTACTACTACTACTACTACATGGTCCCCAAACAGCTTAGTCTCCACATGCAAGTTTCTTAATCCACATTAGAGGCCAGAGTATGTATTTCCAAAGTGTAGCCTCTGAAAAACTTAATGATCATAATGGATAGTTAAAGTGTAGAGTCACAAGTTCTCCCATCCCATTTTCTCTGGTTATGACCACAAATTTTACCAACCTCTTAAGTTCAAATAGCAGAGCACCCAAAACTGTGAAGAAGTTCTCATCACTGCACAAAAATTCCTAGTTTGTTATTAAAGTTCAAGAAGTGGGATTAAAAAGCTTGTTGCTGGTGCTTGGAAAACAGATGAGAAATCTGGGGCCTCTTTGCACGTGACCATAATCTGGAATATATCTCAGGATAGAAGTCTGTTGTCTGCATCATATTACAGACTCTGACAGGCCTCACTTGGGGACTGCTGCAGCCTGCACTAGCATAGGAACAGCAGGTCCCTATTCCACGATATATTCCAGAATAAACCCAAGTGCGAACAGGGCCCTAGATTGTGAGGTTTAAGGGGAAAAAAGAGGGTCAGACAGGCAGGTTTGCAGGCTTTGGTACTTGAGTGAGAGGGCATTTCAGTTTAGCACTTCCGGTGTCTCCATAGTAGATCTTCCTTTATCTTGTGATCATGTTACAAAATCAGAAAATCTATCAGACTGTGCTCTCTTCCATCACTTCGCCATCCAATCTTCAACCTCACCCGCCACAAACTAATTTTCTAAAGAAAATAATAGAAGTATGAGATAAAAAAAATTAGGAGCATGACAGTATTCTTCACACACTAAAGAAGAAAATTATTATCTGATATTAAAACAAAAAACTAAACAAAATGTTCTTCAACTCTTTCTCTTCTTTAATGTTTATGTAAGAAAAATTGCTTTGAATGCTGTCAACAATTCTGTTTGGCTTCAATGATAGTTAAAATTGCCAGAAACATTAAAGCTTTAAAGGATGTAATTATCTTGTTCTAATTCACCAAGAACAAATTGGGAAAGAAGACAGCGAAACACACATGTTAAACCAACCTAAAGTAAGCACTGGGGGGAGTGCCTCATAAATGGCTTTCCAAATTGCTCTCTGTTGTTTTTGCATAACGTTAGGCCAAGTTCAGTTGTCCACTTCAGTCACTCTGAACTGCATTCACATCTGATATTCATTCCAGCTTCAATTCACTTTCAGAGCACATGAATACATTTACAAAGCAACTACTCATTTTCCCCCCACATTATCTAACTCAGAGCTGGATTTTCTGAGTAAGATAATATGGAATGAAAACAACTGATTGCTTTGCTCTAATTATGAAAGTGGACTGAATATTAATTAAAAATTATGCATGAACACAGCCTGAGGGTGATGGGAAGATTATACTCATGGTGGGTGTTTATATGCCACCTATTCTGAACTCCTGATGCTGTCTTTGCCAGGGGACAGGGCATACTGATAGGACAGTGGAATTTTCCACTCTCACAATTTGACTTAGAGTAGCCATTGAAGGGGCTGCCTGACTAGCATGGAAGATTTTAAAAAGTGAACTAATCCCCAGGACCTAGGACTCCTCAAGACATCTTGTGAGGGGGATAGGTGTGCATGTGACCTTAGGTATTTAGAAAATAAAAGAGACTGAGAGTTTTTGGCTAGACTACTGCAAGAAGAAATAATTTACCCTTGTTGTTCTATGGGTCTCAATGTAAGGACACTCAATTTAAGTCAACATTTCAGAACAGGAAAGGTAGGAATATATATGATGACCAGACTGAAATTATTTTAAAGCATTTATTAGTATAATATTGCAGTAAAGGCTTCCTTAACCCCAATCCCACTGTTCAGTTTAGGCCTCTGCATATACTGGATAAAATGTGCCCCACTTTCTCTTTTGGTTTTACAATTTTTAAATGGTTCATAAAGCTTGAAAGCTTAACGAAAATGGGAGAAAGGAGAGAATGGAAGTGGTAAGGAATGTGAGACTGCTCAGTTTGATATCTGATCTCCAGGATCAATATGGGCAAAGAGAAGAGGTGGGTTTGTTTTGTTTTTTAAAGAAGACAGTCAGTTGCTTCAGTGGTTGAATCTGCATAAGAAGACCAAAATCTCATCTTTTGTGCATCAAAATCCTCCCTTCTCTCTCTTTCTCACACACACAAACACAGTTCAAGATGGATTGTTGTTTCCATCAGCAAAATAGTAGAGCCACTAGGGGGTAAAGATGTGCATGAATTGGGAAATGGTGATTCAGTTCAAATTGACCTGAACCATGAATCCAACTGGATAGTTTGAGTTAGTTTGGTTTGAGTTTGAACTAACCCCCTTGAAGCTGGGAGTGGTACAATTTGAATCTGAACTGGTCAAACCACCCAGTTCAAGTTTGAACCAGTTCTGCACATATCTACCAGGGAGAGAAAGCTATATTGCCTATAAGTCCTACCATGCTTCCATGAGTACCCCGCTGCTACCACTTCCTGTCCCCTTGGTGGCCTCATGGAGCCATATTCTGTGTCAGAATCGCCACCCTTTATCAAGATCCAAACTGGATATTCCCTGGCTGTGATCTGGATGGATGGGTTGGCTGCCCTCGGCTTTCAGGATCACCATCATGGAATCTTGGCTTCAGTCTTGTCAGGTGGGACTTCAAGAGGAGCACTGCAAGCATACATGCCTCTTGACTCTCAGATGGAATTTTCTGTGTAGACCCTGCCTAAATCTGCACTCCAGTAACAAGAGTTAGAGCTTCCAGCTGTTTAGATTCTGCTTAGTGCTAAATATTCAGATTGGTAATTCTCCAGCAGACAAACAAGGACAATGCAGCCATCCATTCCATTGCTCATCTATCAGCACTCCATGGTGAGAGGTGCAATAACATAATGAAAAACCTGACTTTCTTCCAGCCAAATTATGACATGATACACAAAATCCCAAATCCTACGTTAGATGAATGGTGATAAGGCCTTTAATTATTTTCTTGTTCTGTTGCCACCATCTCATGGTGAATTGAGGCCAATTCACACTTTGGCCTGTAATATGCAATTAGCCAACCTCTGACCAGATGCATCTGCACTTTCAGGAGCTGTTTACAGACTAGAAATGCCTTCTACCTGCCCAGAGGTTGCCTAATTGCATACTAACTATGGTTCCTGAACTTGTGCACCACAAACAAACTAACTCTTACTGGTGACCATCTGCACTTCTGCCTGCTGGGGAGGTCATCTGAGGTCCCATACAAGCATGCTGGGACCTCAGGTGTTCCCTGACACAACTGCACCAAGCCTCACCATTGCTGTAGTGACAGCACTTGTGCATGTGCAATCATGCAGGCTGTCACGCTCGAGAGTTGATTGCCCAGGAGTCAATCAGACACGTGATCATTTCTCAGGTGAGTGATCAGTTGTGTGGGGGCTGGGCTGTCATTGACTGGTGCTTGTTCATCACACACCTTTCCTGTGTGGGGATTTCACACAGGAGGGAAAGTGCGAAATTACCCAAGTTGACATCTATTCCCCTGCATACTAACCATCACTCCCATCCTGTCCTCATACAGAAAAGGAAGTTGGACCAAAAGGATTGTTGGTTTCACTTAGTGCTCCTTATATCTGTATACATCCAACCCATATGGAAAGTGAAGTGAAACTTGACCTGTCATCACTTTTCTTATTTTATTCAAGCTGTTCAAAGGACCAATCAAAGGAGTGAATGTTGTCCCACTGTTCTTCCGCTCTTTGTTGGATAACCATGAAACAAGAAGTGGAATGAATTGCTCAGCATTCCTTAACTCTTTTATAAATGAAGAGGTATATTTAAGAAGCCCAATTTTCAAAAGAAAAAGTTCAAAGCAGAATTAAAAGTAAAAACTCTGAGGCAATAAATCCAATGTAATGGAAACCTCATTCTGTGTAAAGTTCTGAATTGGATATTATAGCTGTGAGTGTAAGAGAGAAGTCCCCAGCCAAGTGACAGGTTAGAGGCTTTGACCTTTCTCTGTCCCCTTCCCACACTGCTGACGGACAAGGAGGGATGGATTTGCATTGGAATTCTATAATATGTAACTGAAAATCCAAATGGAACCACCAAATGTGATATTTTCTTGCAATATATTGGATAAAATATGCATCCTAGGATAAAATATGCATTCCAGGTTCTTACAATAGCAAGGGTGGGTTGAGTATGTTTTCTGTGGGAAGGTAGAATCTATGGGATTGAAAGCATTCACACACTGTGATGCCAAGAATATTATTACTCTTGTCCATTCAAAGCAAGAATTGAAAAACAGGAAAATTTCTTGTGAAAGCCTCAGAAAACATACACATGTTCTCTGGCCCTGTTCCTGCTCTGTTCAATGTTTCTTTCAGGGTAAATCCTGGCTGATTGTTGTATATCAAGGGATATTTAAAAGGATAGATAGTTTTATTGTTTTGAAGGGCTGGACAGGTTAGGTGGCTCCATTTATTTTCTGTTAGCCCACCCACCCTTAAATAGATTCTGTCGCTTTCCACACTGAACTTATTTATTGGAAGCCAGGTTTGGAATCTGCAGCCCACTCCTGCCTGGTGTGGCACAGGGCTGTCAGCATTGGGATGGTCTGTCATCTCTCCCCCCGCCCCCCAGCTCTGAAGGCTGTGCCAACTTTAGGACCAATGCTGGAGCCCCTGAAGGATGCTCTGGAGAAGCAGCAAAACAAACAAACAAAACCCTTTCTTGCTCCCCTGGTATATTTGTGAAAAGGAAAACCATCCATTCTCCTTGCCCTCGAATCTGGCCACCCACATCAAAAATGCCTACTATATAAGGAGGTGCTTATTGTATTTCAACAAGAATTTCCTCATAACATTTTGAGATGGCCACAGTATCCTGCCATCAATAAAAAACGAAATTGTAATCAGAAAATCTATAAAATCTAGTGATGATTTTGGCATTCTCTTTTATTGTTTATTTTGTAAAAAAAAAAAAAGCCAAGACATGGTGGTTGCTTGTCTCAATTTTACAATGGAAACATTCCTAATTTCTCTGCCTCCTCTCACGTTTTCCTTTCACGTCCTCTGCAACTGCTGCTTTGCCTTTCCATTCTGCTCTCACCTGCCCCTTTGTCTCCCCTTTCCTTGTCACGTCCATCTTTCGAAATCGGATTAATTCCTAAAACAAGAGACGTAGACATCTGCATCTCTGTGCAAGCCCCTCCTTCTCAGACTCAGAGGCGCAGACGGTGGACGCGGCAGGGAGGGAAGCGGAAAACATTTTGCACGTGCTCAGAAACACTTGTTACGCAGCACAGAGCAGCCTCGACTCATCGACTCAAACCTCCTCCTTTTTATGTTTCCTCCCTCTTCCCGGTGTCTTGCTTAAATCCTAGCTCTTTAGGCTTTTTCTCTTTCTTTTTTCACCCTCTTCCCCATCTGACCGTCTTTGCGCTCCTTCCATCTTTCTCTCTCGCACCCTTTCGCCTTTGCTTTCTCTCCACTTCACTCAAGTCTCTCTCTCTCTCTCACACACACACACATCGCCTTGGACGCCTTTCGGTCTCCTCCTCTCGTTGCCGCCCACACGGAGTCTTCCTTTCGCGATCGCGCTGTGGGCGCAGCGCTTAGACTTCGACTGCGTCGTCGACCACGAAGCTGTGCCGAGAAGTTGGAGGGCCGTCCGTCGTCCGTCGTCCGTCGTCCGCTCCCGCGACCAACAGGGCAGCTGCTGCAAAGGCACGGCACGCCTCCCTCCCAGCCCTCGGCTGCCCGCAACAACAGCGGCGGCGGCGGCGGCGGCGGGGGGGTGTGCCCAAGCGGGAGGAGCCAAGGAAGGGCGGAGCTCTCATCGGTGCCAGAGAGGACGAAGTGGAGCACGGAGCTCCCAGCCGGTTCAGGAGTCGCGATCGTCTCTCCTGCCACCGCCGCCGCCGCCGCCGCCGCTCTAAGCCTTCTTCGCAGCGGCGGCACTGATGGGCGTCCGTCGTCGCCTCGCCACAGACGCCTCGGATCCAGTCCGCCGCCTGGCCTCTTCCCGCCGCTCGCCTTCCCCGGAGGCGTCCCCTGCGAGCGCTGGGATCGTACCGTAAGATGTAGAATGCTCCCGGTGCCGAGAGCCAAGCGGCAGCAGCCTCTCCTGTGGTCCGGGAATGCGGAGACCCCAGCGCCACCCTGGATTTGGATGGTTCCGAGCGCGGCGGGGCTTTTTCGGATCGGGGGCGTCGCTGGGGTGGTGCCCCCTCCTGTGCTACTCTCCTCGCCTCCTCATCCTCATCCTCACCCTCCGCCTCCCCCCCCTCCGCCTGCACCGCTCATCCAAGGGGTCTCAGCCTGGCAACTTCCCTGCGATCCTTTCCTGCCTTTGGTGGCCCCGGAGCATCATTCGGCCGTTCCTCAGTTTCCCTTCTTGAATGGACAGGTAAGGAACGGGCCATTCCGCTCTCCCCTTTCTCCGCCGCTACCCGATTAACGAGCCCTTCTTTTTGCGCTCTCCTTTTGCTTGCTTTGGCGAAGGGTCCCCTGGAGGGTCACGTAGGGATGTTCTCTCGCCTTCGAACCCGCACGCAGCGCCGACGGGGCAGGGTCAGGTGTCAGCGCCCATCAAAGAGGCGAGAAGCAACTTCTGTCGCTGTCCGGCGCGTCGTGGTGCTGAAGTTAGCTCGTAAATTTCCTCCTGGTGAAGACGTGCCTGCGCTTCGGTTCGGAACTGCGCTGCGTCTCCATCAGACTTGCGGGGTGGGAAGAAGAACCACATTAACTATTAATACGCATCCATTGCAAATGCCGAGCATCCCTTTTCACTCTGAAATAGATAGACTGTGAACATTTCTGAGCTTAGCAGATCGTATGCTGATCTTTTTTAAAAAATGCCGGTTGTAATACCTTTATGACAAAATTTCAGCTTTTCGACATCCAAGGTTAATATTGGTTCATTTCTGATAACATAGATTTAGTGATTCCATGGTTTCTGTTGCAGAAGATCTGTGCTCTTCACCCTTAAAATTTAGTGTCCATGCTACAACCTCCTTATTCCTTGCAAAACTTAATATTTGTGCTGTATAAGGAGCAGTATCACACTGCGCATTGCACAGCATTCACGTAAAACTAGAAATATTCACTGTGAAAACTTAATATTTTATTTTTAAAGCTGAGCTGCAAGAATCTGCTGAGACTGAACTGTCTGGGAGTCTGAATCTTGTGTCTGACCATGGATATTTTTTTAAAAAAAATCCCAGTAGCAAATCAAAAAATTTGCACCAGTACATCAAAATCCATCTAAACAGAAGCAATATCAATGTAATTCTAATGTTGCAAGCATTCCCTCCTTACCATAGTAATATAAAGCCACCATGTCAGTCATTGTAAAATACCAGCATATTTGGCCAGGTGAAGTAGCTCATTAAATATACTGTTTCTTCAGAATATGTACCTTCTGCCTAAGGATTTCTCACAGTGCTTAAAATAAGAAAAAAAAAGTGTTGCAAGCAATGATTCCGACCACCCCAGTTGCTATATCAAGATTCTGCCACTAGAGGTATTTAACAGCCAAGAACTTGTGTTTCCTTTCATGTTCTGAAATTTGCAAAATATTTATTTTAACAAAGAGAGAGAGTGGGTGACTGCTTCTGAATCTGCTCATTAGAATTAGCCCTCCCCCCATCATTTTTAGACTAGCATCACAATATCAAGCAAATATATAAAGGAAATGTGTTAAGTCAAGCAATTAAGCACATTCTGTATTGGTGGTCTTTGCTGTTCTATAATAATTATCAATGAATCTTGTCGACATATTAATTTAAGCAAAAAATCTAAAAAGCTTTTATTGGATTTTTTTTACATTGTTAAGCTTGTAAGGCAAATTTAAAAATAGCAGTGGATGTTTAGCTTGGAGATTAGCACTATTTTTTAATACAGGTGTTAGATTTCCTTTACCATAGTGGAAATATCTACATACACTGTTTAATGGCTCTACGTTGGCTTTGGGGGCACTTCATTTAGAATGATCTCTGAATTCCTTAATGCAGTGCAATGCATAAAGGAAATCTTGACACATAATAGTTGTATTATGTGGAACATAATACAAGGAACACGTTATTGACTGATGGTTATACTTCAGGGCTAAAAGAACACAAAATAACATTTTTTAAAAGTGAGAACACTACTTTTTTTTTACCTGTGCAAAGGCATACAAGATATACAAGAAAGTCCTCATTTGCCATTCCTGCCCCCAAATGACATTCTTGCTGTATTCTTTCTGTTAATTAGTGCACATTTCAGTAGCTTTTTTTTTTGTAATGATGTTGACAATGCCCAGTATTGTTGGATGCATTGCAGCATGAGTCAGAGGCTTTCTGTGTTGCAGAATGGAGCAGGAAGGGACTGTGGGGAAAGAAGGTAGTTTGGAATGGTGAACTGAGGTAACTGTTCTGTAGTAAGCATTTCTACTATACTCCATCTAAAGCAGACATCAGTTGCTGTCCCACCAAGGCAGAAAAGAGTGGTTTTTGGAAGGTATAGATAAATATACAGTGTATGTTACAGCCTCAGTGTTCTGCTGATTTTCTACACAGTACTAGTTATTTTTAACATTCTGTAGACATCTTTTGCATCTATACTTGGTTTAAGTCACACTCCTTAAGCATATAGTATATACTTCAGATGTAAGAATGGTCATTATAGTTGCTGCAACTGAATTCATTTCTCTCTCTCTTTCTTCATGTTTTAATAGTAAAGACATAAATGAGAAATATATAACAGGTGGGTACGTTAAAATGCACTCAAACGCAATATAAAGGAAAACTGAGTAACAGTTAATCCAGCATTAACTCTGTTAAAACTATATTCTTACATATTTCCCAATTTATTTTTAGTGGATGTTCGGAGCACATTCTCCGGCCATTGGATTTTCACCTTCTTCAAGTGTAGAGTTTGTTCCTCTTTTCCCTCATACCTACACAACCATTGGCCCACCTCATTCTGGGAAAAGCTGGATAGAGAAGAGGTTACCAAACTGCAAAGTAAGTTTAAAGTTTTTTTCTCATTCCTTTTAAAGTAACATTTTAAGATGTTTCTGAGGTTGTATCAAGCAACTATAATGGTGTGGGAACTTCACTATTGATGTAAGATGTTTTTACTTGTTTCTTTAGAAGTACTGGCTTTTAACATACTTTATTGATTAAAAAACCAAGGCACATCTCACCAATCACACCAAAAATGCTCAATAAATAATAGGATCTCACAAACTTTCTAAAGGATTCCATAAAGTGAAATTAAACCTTGATTCCAATTTAAAAAAACTGGAAGATGGACAATTCCCACCTATCCCAACCCTAAAGAAGTATCTTCATTGAGCGTCTCCCTTTGAACCTGAGCTAAGACAGATATTTGAAATACTATTATTATTATTATTATTATTATTATTATTATTATTATTATTATTATTATTATTATTATTATTATTATTATTATTATTAATAATAATAATAATAATAATAATAATAATAATAATAATAATAATAATAATAATAATAATAATAATAATAATAATAATAATAAATGGCACACTTGAGCAGTTGTATGATTCTTTACCAACATTTGACCTAATATGGAATTAGGCATGTTTTTTGCATCAAATTAAAAATTGGTGAATGCCTGGTATGCTCCTTCAGTTCACCTTGGCCAGCAAACACCAAGGTGTTTGATGTGTTATAGTAATCCCTTGGCACAAGATTGAATCAGAGAATATAAAATAAAACCAATGTTAATGAAAAGTTATGCATTTATAGCTATTCAATTTGTCCAACATTCTAAACTCCAAGAGAGCTTCACTTGGGAAACATTGTGCCTTTTTGCGCTTACCTGACTGGTATCATATAATAATATCATTTTTTTTGTTTTTATTTTTCTTCTATGTTTATTATACTTCCAGTCACAATTGCAGAACAACATATATTACAGAATTTACTCCCATAACCCGCCCCACTCCTTCCCCAGTAGATCTTTAATAAAATTTCCCCCATTGTTAATTGAGACTACTTAAAGCTTTCCTTGTTTCTTCATTCAATATATTGTGAATTCCTGGTCTGTTAGGTATGGTATAATAATTAAATATCATACCAGTCAGGTAAAGATCCAGTGCAGCAGCCATCTATACTTCAAGTGCTCATAAAGCTCCATATCAGGCCAGCAGCACTTGAAGTGTGACGGGCAGGGCAGGGCAGATTGCTGCGGTAACATTCACAGCAAAATCCAGCATGCACCCAGATGTTGCTATGGTGATCTGGACTTGGATGTATACGAATGTTTGTCATATTCAAAATTCATACAAATTTGTCAGAATTTGGACATTCATGTTCAAATCAAATGTTGGGACATTTGAAGACTGACATTCAAATTTGAATTGCATGTGTCGATACACTTGTACAAAGCTTTGTTACATTCATGAACCTGGGCAAGTGGGAAAGCAACTGCCCCAGGCACATGCATAATGGATCCAGAGTGGATTCAAAGCAGGTTCAAAGTGGGTTCAAAGTGGATTGAGAGTGGATTGACATGTTCAGAGCGGATATGTAGTGGATACGTAGGGGATTCATAGGCAATTCATAACAGGGATTCAAATTGGATTTGTATAGAACATTCATAGCAAATTTGAATCCTACCACATTTGAAGGGGATCCATTTGAATGAATACATTTTTTTGGATTCAATTTGATATGAATCGAATACAAAAGAAAATTGTGCATATCCCTAGTTCATACACTGCTGTTTGAAAGGCAGGTAGCCTCTTCCAGTCAAGCCATGGACTAGGGATGTACACTCCATACTGCATTAATAGTGACTGTAACTGGGGGTGGGGGGTGGGGTGGACTATAATCACCTCAGCCAAAGGCCAGGGCAAAGAGGTGTGTCTTCACTGCCCTCCTAAATATATATAAGGAAGGGGCATGACACACCGTGAGGGGGAGACTATTCCATAGTCTGGGGGCCATCGCTGAAAAGGCCCTCTCCCGGATGCCCACCAGCCTCACTACTGAAGGTGGTGGTACAACCAGGAGGGCATCACTGCTAGATCTTAAGGCACAGGCAGGTCGGTATGGAAGAAGGTGTTCCTTTAGATATTTGGGGCCCAAGTCATTTAGGGCCTTATAAGTCAGAGGTAACACCTTGAATTGGGGTTGGTAGTGAATTGGCAGCCAACGCAATTCTTTTAAAACTGGCGTGATGTGTGTCTGGCTAGCTGTTCCAGTCAGCACTCTAGCGGCTGCATTTTGCACTAGCTGTACCTTCCACTCCATTTTCAAGGGGAGCCCCATATAGAGTGCATTACAATAGTCCAATTTAGAGGTTACCAGAGCATGGATGACTGTGGCCAAGTTGTCTCTATCCAGAAAGGCTTTAGTTGACGCACCATCCGTAATTGGGAGTAGGCGCGCTTGGCCACGGCCTCCACCTGAGCTTCAAGTGTTAGCACAGAGTCCAGGAGTACCCCTGAAGTTATCCACCTGTCCCTTCCAGTTCATTGCAACCCCATCAAGGACAGGCTATCTCCCAACTACACAGACCCAAGACCCTGTGACACACAACACTTCTGTCTTGTCTGGATTCAGCTTGAATTTATTGGCCCTCATCCAGCCCGTTACCACCTCCAAACACCTGTCAAGCACTTCAACTGCCTCTCCTGATTTAGGTGGCACAGAGAGATAGAGCTGGGTATCATCTGTATATTGATGGCACCTCACTCCAAATCTCCTGATGACCTCTCCCAACGGCTTCATATAGATGTTAAATAGCATGGGAGATAAGATTGACCCCTGAGGAACCCCACAAATGAGTTCCCAGGGCATCGAATCAGTGTCTCCCACAGCTAATATCTGGAATCTTCTCTGGAGATAGGAGTGGAACCAATTCCAAGCATTGCCTCCCACTCATAAATTTCATAATCGCTCCAAGAGGATATCATGGTCAATGGTATCAAAAGCCACTGAGAGGTCCGGGAGAAGCAACAGGATAGCATTCCCCCTGTCTCTCTCCTGGAGGAGGTCATCAACCAGGGCGACCAAGGCAGTTTCCATGCTATAACTGGGCCTGAAGCCAGATTGAAATGGGTCCAGATATCAGCTTCTTCCAAGCATGCCTGTAGTTGAACAGCGGCAGCCCTCTCCAGAGCCTTGCCTAAAAAAGTTATGTTAGCCACTGGGCAATAGTTATTTAAATCTTCTGGGTCCAAGGAGGTCCTCTTCAGGAAGGGGCACACCACAGCCTATTTCAGGGCTGGTGGGACCACCCCCTCCCTCAGAGAGACATTCACTACCTCCTGGATCCACCCAATCATACCTTGTTGGCTAGTCTTTATCAGCCATGAGGGGCAGAGATCTAGAGAGCACATTGTTGGCCGCACCCCCACAAGCAGCTTGTCTGTATCCTCAGGCCACAACAATCAGAAATGATCCAAATAAACCGGACCAGACAGTTTTCTGGACGCCTCGTTCAGACTGTGTCCAATCATGACATCTATTCCTCTATGAATCTGAGTGACTTTGTCCTCAAAGTGCCTCACAAATTTGTCACAGCAGATATTACTTGGCCCTGGCTCATACTTCTTTGAGCTCAATTTTATAAGGTCATTTACTACTCTAAAGAGCTCTGCTGGACGGCTACTCGAGGATACGATGGTGGCGGAGAAAAAGTTATTTTTTGCCCTCATCACTACCACATGGTAGGCACAATAGTGTGCTCTTACACATGTTCAGTCAGACTCACAGCCAAATTTACACCACCTGTGTTCTAGCCATTGACCGTCCTGTTCCATAGCCCATAGCTCCATGAGTACCAAGGAGGTTTTCGGGCTCCAGAAGAATGCCCAGGGCACTTGGGAGCAATTGTGTCAATAGCCCTGCTCATCTCCTGATTCCAGAGAGAGACCAGGGCTTCGACTGGAGCACCAGTCATGCCCAGTGAAAGATCCTTTAGAGCATTCAAGAATCGCTCAGATTCCATAAGTCTTCAGGGGCAGACGATTTTAATAGGTTGGGACAGATGGGAGCTCTAGTAGACAATAGGGTAATATCTGCAAGGCAGGAGGCATTTCTGGGTTGTAAATGCCTCTTACAAGTACAGATGCACCTTACCAGATGTTACCCTATCCTACGGGGCCAAGTGCGAATTGGCATCAAGACAGAGAACTCTCATTCAGCACAATTGCTTCTTTTGATCATTGGTGATTGTATGTGGGGCACAAGGCAGTGGCATCCAAGGTCAGGACCAGAAGGAGCTACAGACTTGTATTTTTACTATTTTAGGTAGGCTAGCCATGCAGCCATTCCCACCCCCAGTCGTAGCACAAAATGTTAGAGTCCCGCAAGTTGGTCTTAGGGAAATCTTCAGCCTTCTTCTACCAAGCAGCTTAGAAACAAAAAATTTGCACTCCTCCCCTTACACTCTTAATTCTCTCCTTTCCTTCCTCTGATGCCAAATGGCTGCCTCTTCATCCTGCAGCCAATGGGGACCTTGGCAGCACACATGCAATCTTGTCAGGCTCAGATAAAGGAGGCATATCTGAACCATCAGTATCCACATAACTCTCAGCCTCAACTTGTGTGAAGCAACAGAACTGGAGTAGATGCATTGCCATATTTTCAGATCATTGATTGTTGTCTGAGAAACTCTATGTAGACAACTTTGGTGCAGTTTCCTACAGAAGCAAAAGTGCCTACACTTTGGATGGTAGTCTATATTCAACAACACAAAATCTAATCATTTTTACATCCATTCACACACACAACTTTCTATCCTCACACATGTTCTCACAGCCCAGAGAAAGATTCCAACTAGGCAAAATCACTCAGAGAGTGGTTGAAGCACAAGATCAGTGAGAAGTGTGGTCTGGAAATGTTCTTAAAAGTCATATACTGTATATTAGTTTTCAGGGTTTAAAAAAATGTTTTCAACACTAGAACTCTGTGAAGCTCTTAGGCATGAAAATTAGGTCTGACAAGAAGGGGTGATTGGGGTGGGTTTAAGAAACCCATGGAAAATAGGTGTATCAATGGCTACCATCTCTGGGTTGAAAAGACAGGCAGGATGCATCTAAAGGTCATTTAGAGGGAGTTGAGAGCAGGTGAGAATTTCACCCTGATTTTCTCCTTGAAAATCCCCATAAGCAATTGGTGGGCCACTGTATGAGATGGGATGCTTTACTAGATGGGCTGTCGCATGTCCAGACTGACTCCTTATGAGCACATGAGGCAGAAGCCAGCATTAATAAATAAAAATTGTGGGACTTCTGTTTCCACAATTGAAATTGCAAACTGATGACAGAGTGACCATACATGAGTATGGGATCTGACAGGAGAGAGAATGACCATTGGTGAATTGTGCTGGATATGGATAATATAGGCCTTGCTACTTATACAGACGAGCTTTGTATTCTGTTTCCAGAATATGGTACATTAGGGAATACACGTTCATGTGTATGAACCAGATAATTGTGATAGGAGTAAGAAATAAATTGTTGCTTCCACAGATTACTTTATCATCTTACCATGACAGTGGAGAATTTGAGTAGCTCATTTCAGTAGCTCACAGAAAGTTAATCTTCGGGAAGAAATCAACTTACTTACTTATTATGTATGTTGTTATAAGCACATATTATTACAGGCAAAAGGAATGAAAATGAGTTGGTGAATAGAAGCAGACCACTGAAGTGGGTCATTGATCTCCTTTTACCACTTCAAAGAATGTTCTGATCTCAAGTCTGAACATGAGATGGTGTAGTCAAACGTGCCATGTGCACCAGTTTTCAGCCTTCCCTCATTACTACACTGTTTCCAATTCATCAGTCACCTCAGTTATAGTTCTTGGAAGGATTTCAGGTTCTATTCACATTCCAGTGGTGATAAAGTTGTAAATCGTTGCCAGAATTCTTCCTGCACATTTGCAAATTCCTTTGACATGTCAAAATTTTCTTAGAAAGTAGATTATGATTGTAATATATTTTTTAATTTGTACATGAAATATCTCCAGCATATTTTTACAGTTATTGTCAGGATCAAAATATATTTTTGTTGCATTTCAGAACTTGCACATGTACATTTTTTTTTCATTTTAATTTGAGAAAAAAACTAGATCGACAATATATAATTGCTAAATAACTGTTTGGGAGATTTAGCATCAACTACAAACAGCTTCATGACCCTGGTTATAGTATGACCATGCACCTGGCCCTTCACAGTAGGAGAGCTTTTTGCCAATGGAGGAGAAACACCACCAGTCATTAAAAATTCCTCATAATCAGTAGATTGTTGGGCTAAGACTGTTCTAAGAATCATTCATTTTCATTGGAGAAATGTATCAATGTGTCCTGTTGATATAGCCCATTATTTTTAGTTTCAAAAAGGGTAGACTGAAAGCAGCCTTTTAAGAGTCACCCCCTCTTCTCCTACACAGAATATGGATGTATCATCTAAAATATTTGCCATTAGATGTGTACGTATTATTTGAAGCCAAAGTTTGCTGTGAATTCAGTATTAATGTGATTATCTTTATGGACATATTACTAATCAATACATTTATTATTAGTATTAACTGTGAGACAAGCCCATTAAATGATTTATTGTTGGTTGATACTGTTTAAACTGGGTTCAGTATACATCATATAATGCACTGCTTCCAGAATTATTGATTAGTTTTAAATTCTTAAACTTAGTAATATATTTCAATGGAATGAGCTGAGCCCCTGGATTTCATGTTAGAAAAAGAAAATAAGTAAGCAGGATTAGTTGTACATCAGCTTTCACAGCCAGTTTCAATCTTGTTAGTAGTATTTTGGGGGCTGTTATACTGTGTTCTGGGTTTTTTTCTGAGAACCTGATCTTTTGGATATTGCTGTGATATCCATCATCAGCAGATTTGGTTCTTGGAAGAATCAAAGCAACTGGTATCTAAAACTCACAAAATCTTATTTGAACAAACAGTAATGATAGCCAAAATAAAGGGATTCCATGAACCCCTATACAGAAACAAACAACACAAAAACAGTGTCAACAGATTACAACAAAGAAAATACCAATGCCACATTAACTGCCAATGAAAGAACAGAAATCTAGAAGAAGGGAAACAAGTTCTAAGAAGACATCGGTTGCTTTTGACTCTTCCAAGAGTCAAATTCTCTAATGATGGATATTACAGTAAAATCTGAAAGCTCATATTCTCAGAAAAAACTGGAACATAGCATAACAGCCCCCAAAATTCTACTAACAAGATAGGCAGGATTACTTCCACTATAAACAGTAGCCTCCCCCCCTCCCCGATTCTCTACAATGCAATGCCACAATTATTTTCTATTCAGATGTTTTAAAGCTATAAGTGTTGTGACAGTACTATTTGCAAAGGTTTACAATGTCACCAAGTCAGCTGGGTAGGCACAGAAAATTCAGATCATTAGAAACTTTTAAGAAAGCCAAGGGTGAAGCAATAACAGGGAGTTCCAGTGAATGTAATAGGAAGAAAAAAGCCATGGCAGTCAGCTGAATTAGACCATAAACCCTCAATATGTTTCCTTTTTTTCTTTTGTTCTCGGCAGATCTATCTAAACAATGCATTTTCTCTGGATTCAGCATGGATGCATCCTGATGAACTACAAGTCTACCAGGGGCATGAGAAACCTTTGGTTATCGCAGATCAAGTAGCCATGGCTTTATCTAGGCCAGCAAGGACCCCCAGACACCTTCCTGCAGTTGTATTAACACCACAGCCTATTCCAGGTGATATGATAAATAAATAAGTAATGTTTTCTTCTCCTTGTCCTCCTCCTCCTCCTGAAAAAACTAATATTTGGACATTCTAAGGGTACTATTACCACAAATGAGTATACTGCTCTGATTGTCTTGAATGAAGTCCTGAACTGAAATATCTTTCCATACGGAGGTGTCCTACGTCAGTATTTATATAGTGTTAGAATGGGAAGGTTTGATTCACTTTGCCACAAAGTGCATGGATTTTTTTGTCTTGGGGATAATGCTTTTTCTCAAACTTATCATATGGATGCTTTGAGAATATGGTTACGTTCAATAATATATTTTTGAATGCTTTGGGAAAGAACTTAATATTGGAGAAACAACCACCAATATTGGCTCTTAGGCAGCATTTTGGAAACAGTTACCATAAAATCATATTTTGCTCTATTCAAATGCAAATGTATAGAGCTTTGGCTACTCTGTTCAAATGCAAACATATGAAGCCTTTTCGCACTACAACCGAATGTAGTGCAGTAAGGCTAGGACACCCAGGGACTGATTCCCCATTCACACCTAGGCAGGTAAGGATGCATTCCCATGCGTCCCTTACCTGCCTAGGTGTGAATGGGCATCCGTCCCTGTGTGTCCTAGCCTGAAAAGGCCAACACATGGGCCGGAGTCCCTGCCCTCCGCTGCTGCCTTTGGGTTGCGATCGACCCAGTGGCAGGTAGCCGGGGCCCAGCCAGCCTTCGGCCTCTGTGGGGTGCAGTCTCACCGATTGAGGCCTGCACTCCATGGAGGCCCCCTGGACCCACCCCCCACCTAGGGCTGTGGGCATCTCTCCAGACGTGTGCGGGCGACCTACCTTTTTGGGGTCAGGGTTCAAACTGGCAAGCCATGGGTGGTCGGGGCTTGCTGGGTTTGGAGTGCAATGTTCTGTGCAGGTGCACACCGTGGTCCAATTATGAGTGACTGCACCCCATGGAGGCCAAAGAGCAGCCAGCCCAGTCTCGGCCTGGTGTGCTGACAGCTGGTGTGGCCTGGATTGGGCTGTGCCGGCTGTCAGCAACCCCTAGGTGCCCACCAGCACTCAGGGGGTTCACACTCTCCCCTCAGCTGCATGATCACTTACCTTTTCGGACTTTCTGGTCCAATGTGGTAGTTGCGTGACCGGTCAGGGCAATGTGCCATTCTGTGAGCAGGTGCGTGCACCAGTAGACCGCCCCCATGTTTATCTGATGCTGTTACATCAGGTCAGCATGGGGGTGTTCTACCAGCACGCAGTTTCCCGCAGAATGGCACATTGCCCTGGCCGGCCACATCAGACCAGAGGATCTGAAAATATAAGTGATCATGTGCAGGCCTGGTGGGTGGTGCAGGTCCCTGGGTGGGGGGAGGGGTGCCTAGGGGGTCCCTGCAAGCTCGTGGGACCAGAGGTTGGGCCATTCCAATCTCACCTTTCTCCTGAAAGGGGCCATTGGTCAGAGTGCCTGAAAGGATCCAATGGCTCCTGTGCGGGGCCACAGATGTCAGGCAAGGAGAGTGTGAATGTTCTCCTTGCTGTACAGCTGTAGGTTGGCCAGGGACAGCCTGAGCTGGGTATAGAACATTGCCTTCCAAGGCCCTAGTACAAATAGGCCTATAGTTTCTACTACATGTTGACAATATGGTAACTGCATGTCAAAATGTAGAGCCAGTGGCAACACACTAATGAAGTCTCTAGCATGTGTGCAGAAATGACATGACCACCCATGGTCATATTAACATCCAGAGATTGTGAAAGTATGGAACTTCTTGGATTAGGGACAAATCCGTTGAAGAGAGGATTACACCATTAGGTGCCTCACCGGAAATGCATGTTACATTAGGGTATCCTTCATGAGGCTTTCACCACATTTTAAATTTAGCATGAAGCCAGTGTATCATTTAGTTTCTTATCAGGAAAGAAGATTAGTTAAATACTTTAACAATTTCATCATAACATAATGTAACATTCAATTTATATGTTTATTTCTAGAATGCAGGATCATATGAGTAGACGGTTATTAACATGGATGATTAATTGTTCCCTCACTTTATTAAAATCCACCTATACTGTAACATGTATTAAATCAATTCCATTAAACTTCATATTATGCGTATGGTAAGCAGGTATGCAAACTGGAACAAGCTCATTTATATGACATCTTTGAATTTAAGTCTGGAAATGGCCAGAAGATATATTGCATAAAAAGTAATTTTCAGCTTCTATTTGTATTTTATTGATCTCCAAAGCATAGCAATTGGCAGCAACTCTAATAAAAGGCTTCTGAATAAAGATAATTAAAGAATATAATGCACAGTAAACCACTTGAATTTTAAAATAATTTACTCATTCTTTGCTTATCCTAAGACTGAAAAAAATCAATCAACAGCCAGATAATTGTCTTGTCTTAATTAGAAATAGTATTGCATTCATGCAATTTTCTTCTTTTTATATATTTTTCAAAAATGGTGTTATACAATGAAGAAAGAGTCCCCCCCCCACCACCATACAGCAGAATTTTATTATTGGGAGAAAATGTGGTTCCTTGCCAGTTAGCAAGACTTATTTATTCTAATTAGCCAAGATTCTTATTTTACATTGATAAGCACATAGAACAAGTTAAATAATTCTTGGATTTCAATGGCTTTTCAGATATCTTACAAAATGCTGCATTATCTTTTTTCCTGCTATTCTCTATTGATCAACTATTGTGTTGCTGGGCTTTTACTATGGGGTATAGAGACCATAAAACAACCTGCTGATGAATTAAATAACAGGGTTGTATAATGCAGGGATTTTTAGAGAGAAGGCTGAATAAGGATCTATTTTTTACATCCATATTAAATGAATACCATATCGTATCTGTCCTTTCACCATTTTGATCTCTCTATCTGATTTCTTGGAACAAAGTAATGATTGATTTAATACCCTCTTCTTTGTTCAGTCATATACCAAATTTTGCCGATAACAGCACAGCGAGAAAACATGGCAAGCTTCCTTAACAAGTCTCTCCACTTTCTAGTACCACCTTCAAGTATGCAAGTTTTGTTCCTTGTGAGTAATGAGGAACTATCACAATAATAAACATGAAATCCACAGGTAAACTCTGTAAACCATGTGGAAAGCTTACAAAGGGTCTGTTGGTATTGAGGTTAAAATCAGGTGCAGAGGAAGGTATCCACACTTCAAATGCTTGGGCACTCCTCAATCAGACAACTTGCATTTGAAGTGTGGATGGTCTGGCCGAGGCAGGCTGGATCACCATGGCAATGAATGTGGCAACATCTGGATTGCCTGGGATATTGTCTTGGCAATTGGCCCACTGCATACAGTTGTGCAGCTGCAGCCACACTGCACCATCCATCTTCAGTGTTCACATCCAGAAGAAGGTGTGAAATTAGGAGCTTACCAGCTACTCCCAATCAAGCTGTGAACAGGTATTCACTTGTCCACAGCTAATAACAATCAGGGAGGTTGGAAACAGCACCTGGACTCCCTGAGATGGCAGTGCAGCATGTGGATGGACCTCTCATCGAGCATCTGGAACTGCTCCAGGTAGGTAAGTGCAAACAGGCCCAATGCTTGTCACAGTCATTTAAACAAAATAGACTATGCTAATTTTTGATTCTGATATATCTGTTGCTACTGCATCACACCCATGTGACGTATTTTTCCCCAGTCCTTAAATATAGTTTTGCTTTGTTGGATTTTGCCAGATTTTGTGTGATTTGCATTTAATTTCTAGCCATAATTGCATATTCAGTGTTTTTTTCAAATGTAATTTATGCATTTATCTGTAATTTAAGGATTGCCCAATCACCTGTAGTTACCTGTGAACTCAGTGCAATGGGACATGAACAGGTTCTTTTTAAATATCTGACTGTTCAGGAAAAAAGGAGTAGGAGAATGTGTTCATTTTCAGATGAAAGGAAAGGGGAAATTAAGGGTGATGGGTTGAGATAACTTTTTACTGAATTCCTAGTAAATATAAGAAAAGTATCCATTTGGGAGTAGTGTTAATATGGGAGTCCCAACATAATTTTGGTGCTAAGCCTTATTTCTGAAGAACAAAACTTTGAATAGGATTTCCACACCTATTGACTTCAAATTAGCATCTGTTCTAGGGTGTTTTTCCACTCCAGCCCTTAGATCTGTATCTAAGAAGATCTGGATCTAAGGAATGGGTACATTTCTAGTAGATCCGGATTAAGGGAAGCACCCAATGTGTGCTAACACCCCTGCTGTGGAAACAGCTTTGCACCCATCTGGGGAATTCAGATCGACTCACAAGGGGTCAGTCCATTACCCCAGGTGTTTTGGGGTGCAGGGGGGTGCAGTCTTTGAAGCAACTTCGAAGTGATTTCGAAGTGACTTCGAAGTAATTTCGAAGTGACTTCGAAGCTGACTTCAAAGTCACTTCTAAGTGAATGTGAAGTCAACTTCGAAGTGACTTCAAAGTGACTTCGAAGCCAATGTTGGGGGTGTGTGTCAAAGGTGCATCCCCTCCCCCTAGCCTCCTTTGGATCCCATTGCCTGTTTCCAGTGGAAACAGGCTCCCTTTAATCCGGATTTTCTGGTAGAAGACTCCATTGTAGACCCCATTAATGGGGTCTACAGAAAATCCGGATTAAAGGCCAAAAAGATCTGGATTTCCCCCACGGCAGTGCAAACAATCAGGTGCCAAATGGGTACAGTAGTGGAAATGGGGTCATCCGGCTCACACCCAAATGGGTCCTAAATAGGTGCAAAAATGGGTACTTTTGACAGTGGAAAAACACCCCTAGTTTCTTTCTGGAAGCTTCTGAGCAGAAATTGTTTCATTAAATGAATTTGATAATACTGGTATATTTTAGCAGAGTTAGCTCTTGGTTAGTAAACCAAGCTTGGGAAATTAAGCCTATACACTGTATTTGCAGATTCTTTGAAATATGGGAAACAGAAAAACTGCATAATATTCTAGGATTATAGGAAGATAGTGGAGACTATCAAAAACAGGATTTTTGAAGGGAATCTTTGCTTTCACGAGAAATAGATATAATGGCTTGTTGCAGCAAAACCACTGAAATATTTAATTTTATTGTAAAGTGCAAGAATATATTATGACTTTTGTACTATGTAGTCCACAAAACCAGAAATAAATGTTTTGCCTTCTCAGTGCTAAACGCAGTGGGAAAACACTGAAACTCAAAATCCACAGATTGTGTCTAGCAGAGTGTTAGTTGTTTCTTTCTGGTGCAGGTTGAGAGCTTCACATAGTGTCCAGTGGGTCCAAATGGTTAGGCAGGTGAAAATATTTCCAGTCAATACCTCAGAAAGGGAATTTTTAGCCTTTCAAGCCCAAATTCATAAGGCTTTCTTCCTGAGATCTCATGATTACATATACAAAGTTTCATAAAGAGAAGTAGTTCTGCTACTTTTTCCTTCTGTTAAGGTCACATTCCTTTGTAATTTATGCTCCATTTAAAATAAACTCTGTGAAGGATAAGTGGGGAAGAGATAAGAAAGGTATAAAAGTCCATAAATGCTGTATGTACCAACCCTCCAAGGTAGTATACTGGCTGCATCATCGGGCTAGGGTTTCGGAGATCAGAGACCTATTTGCACGAGGGCTTTTGGAACGTGTGAAGGACACCATGGGACAGAGCATTTGCTCCTCTGGGTGGGTGGTTCTGTTCAGAACTGCCCCAGCCTGTCCCAGAGTGCCCTCAAAGCATTCCGGGTGTAGAGCAGTTAATACTGCTCTACACCCGGCCCAAGGTATTTGGGGCCGTCCCAATGTTGATCAGGGAAGAAAATGTTCGCATACCTCCCTCCAGGATCATGTCTCCTAGGGCCCACAGGAACCCCCTCGGGCACCCACCCTCCCAGGCCTGGACCTAAATGGGAACGTGCACGTGAGCCACCTACCTTGTGCTTGCCTGGTCCCGAAATGGTGAGCCAAGTGCACCTGTGTATGCTGGCCACTCTGATTGACTAGTTACAGTGAGCCAATCAGAGCAAGCCAATCAGCTAGCCAATCAGAGGAGGAGGGGGTAATAATTCTATTGGCTTAAGCTCTCTTAACAAAGAATACATCTAAGAAAGGTGGTATGCTTAAAAGGAAAAATGCATTCATAACAATAGTACTATTGGCTACTAGTGGTGAATAACAGTAGTGATTTATGGTGACCTACCTAGCTTTGGTTTGTAAATTTTGCTAGAATTGGAGCAATATTAATGTGAAATACAGAATATGTCAGCACATAGAATAGTTAAAACAAACAAACAAAGCAGAACAATAATCTTGGTTTAGCTTTAGAAGTATTTGTAGTTAAAAACAGAATTTTCACGGAAGGATTTTCACATTGTGTAATCATTAACATTTTTTTTCTCCCTCTGAAAGTGGAGTGGCAGTCAAATGAATGAAAAGGGACTGCTCATTCATTATGCACTGCTGAAGGCTGGCAAATGCTCACCTGTCTGATTTAGCAGCTGCAAATACTTAGAAGCCTAAGGTTTTATTTTCTGTAGAGAAGAGTAATGGGTCAATATACTTTGGCAGAGAAAATCAGGTTGTGGAAAACTTTTACCATTTTTATTTACCTGAAAAAGCAAAAATAGCACACTTGTTTTCTCAAAGTTGAAATTTATTCCTTGCTCATTATCTCCAGTCCTAGTCAGTGTCTTCTCTTTACAAGGAAGAGATATTGCTTAGACCTTTATGTATGGCAAGAGAGTTTTTTTCCCCTTTGCTGACTTCAGTTTGCAAAGTCTGAAATGTATCCAAATAAGTTAATGATCAGCTAGATCAAGTGCTTTCTCTTCTTTGAGTCAGAAAAAATACATTAGCCAAAAGCCAGGAGTCCTAAATCAAAATACCAGTTATTAAATCTCTTCATGGGTCAACATCAATTTTACTTCCAGGCATTAAAAAAAAACTTTATTATTTGTATTTCTATCACATGTATATATTCCTTATATTCTTTACATTCCATAAAAAATTCTTCTGAATATCCCCTCCCGAGGAGAACTCTAGCTATATTAAATATTAAATATTTAAATATCAATCCAACTTATCCGGGAGAGTAATTGCACTGCTTCCATAAGTTTCTTTTACCCCATATATTGTGTAACATTTTCCCAATATTTTGCCAACTTCTTTTTTATAATATGCCCACATATCTTCTTCCTCAAGCAAAAATAACATGTAGTGCCTTTCCGTTTCCTTGTTATTAGTGCTACAGAAGCCCTGAGTATTGTTTGATCAAATATTTATTCATTTCCATTCCTTCTGTATTCTGCCTTAGGCAAATTCCTTTTGCTCATCTGATGAGTAAACCCAGGATTTAATTAATCTGTGCCCCAATTTTGTCCCAAAATTTTCTCATTTCTTTCCATTCCCACCATTGACGTATATACATCCTTTTTTGACCACAACCATGCCAACACTTAGCCTTCATATTTTTACTTATATATGTTAGTTAGCTAGGGGTCTGACTTTTATTTGTATATGTTTATTAGCTAAGGGTCCAACACTATCCATGTCAGAGTTTCATTTTTATCTCGCTTTTATTACACTTAAGTTAATATTTTGGATATATTGATTTACTTTTACATCATCAATCTTGATATTCATTCCTTCTAGATATACAGCCAAATTGTGTACAGTGTTATGGTTTCTTTGAAGTCACTTCCATTTTCAAATATAAGCATATATTTAATTTATATGATCATGAAAAATCAAGGTGAGCAACTAGAGTTAGGGTCCTTTTCATTTTTGAAAATAGTATAAGTCTATTACATTTCACTCATTTTGAAGGCAGGAGAAGAATATCAGCCTGGAAGAAGGCCAGGAGAAATTGTTCAAAGTTTTCAAGGAATGCCTTGTAGCTACTGGCATCTTTGCAAGATTTATCATAGGAGTATCATCTAAGGGGTCACAACATCTTAAAGAAGATTTTGGAATGACTTCTGCAGTTTTTGGAATCTTTCCCAACCACTCTTACTTAGGCAAGTTCCTCCTGTGCCAAAGTTCTGTTGACTGTTGGACGGATAGAATCTCTCAAGTGATTCCCTCAGATGTTCCCTTTGAGATGCTTAAAAAACAGAGAGAGAATTATTTTTATCGTTTAGCAAAATGTATTAAAATAATTGTATTTCCATTCCAATCATATGCAGTCAAAGTCAGGCAGCTGTAGGCAGGTAAACTTGAAACAGCTGGGTTCAGAGCTGAGCAGGAACGCCTTTATAGTCCAGGGTTGATTTCTCAGTTTCCCTTCCCGTCTGCTGGACAGGAAAAGAGAATGACCCTCTAAAAAGCATTCTATTCTCCAACTGTGGTCTGGTTTCCCATGCTTGCTAATACATGTGGAGTCATTCTTGCCTTACCTTGCTAAAAAAAACCTTGATGACTTCCTAGTATTCTTTTGATTCCTATTATCACGGGGGGGAAATATGCAATCTGCAGATAATGGTATTGTAATGTATCCCACATGTTTTTAAATCTCCTCAGACAATGGCCTTACAGCTATGGTTTTGTCATAGAACACCAGGCCTGGAAAGTGCAAACAGAATTATACATATTT
Organism: Aspidoscelis tigris stejnegeri; assembly: GCA_023333525.1. Lineage (NCBI taxonomy): Eukaryota > Metazoa > Chordata > Lepidosauria > Squamata > Teiidae > Aspidoscelis > Aspidoscelis tigris. The sequence continues at coordinate 77,607,518 of JALMGA010000002.1, read as the reverse complement.
GGGTCAGATTAGCTTCCTAGTTTAGAAGAAGAGTTGGCTTTTCTTTCCTGCTTTTCTCATGCATTTAAAAGGACTCAAAGTGGCTAACAAAGCTTCCTGTTCTTCTCCCCACAACAGACACCCTGTGAGGTGGAGCTGTGAGAGCTCAGAACAGACCTGTGACTAGCTCAAGTTCACCTAGAGTGTTTTCCCACTAGGACCCATTAAGTACCCATTATGCACTGGTTTGGTACCGATCAGGAAGACCCCGTTCCCACATCAGACCCATTAGGACCCAGTGTGTTCACACCTGTTCAAGGGAAATCTGATCAAATGGGTTCTTCAGGTCCTGAAATCCGGTCTTCCCATGGACCCCATTAAAAGGGTCTCTAATCTGGTCTTTAGCCTTGAAGACTGGATTAGATGGTGTACATTCACACTGGGATCGAGTCAATGGGGTCCACGAGCGGGCACTGGGGGGGGCACCCTTGTTGGGGTGCAGTTGCCCTGAAACCTAACTGAAGCAGGTGGCTATTGTCTGGAGATGGCTCTGAAGATTGGTACAGACTGCATTGCTGAGCTTAGGCCAGACTGCGGAGATTCTTGGGAGTGGCTTTCCCCAGACTCCGAAGAATCTCCATAGTGACTCTGAAGATTCACCCTCCCCAGTGCCCTTCGCCCCCTGAAAATGTTGCTTGACTGACGTATGTGGCAGCCAATCACTCCATGCCGCCTTCACGTCTTCTGCTTGGGGACAGACAGGTTCTCACTGCAAGCATGCCTAGCACCCATTGCTATTGGGTGCTACACTGCCTGTGAAGCCACATCAGGTACTTGCTGGGATCCAGATCTTCTAAATCTGGATTTGTTGAAGGATCCATTTCTTAGATCCAGATCATCCTTGATTCAGATTAAGAGAGGTAAGTGGAAACTGTCCCCCCCCCCCAGCTCTCTTTATGGAAGAGTGCAGAATCAAATGTGGCATTCCCAGATAAGAGTCTGGCTCCTTAACCACTAGACCAGCGGTTCTCAACCTTCCTAATGCCACAACCCCTTAATGGAGTTCCTCATGTTGTGGAGACCCCCAACCACAGGGGCAGAGCAGCTGGTAAGTGGGAGGGAAGGGCAACGGGAGACTCATCGCAACCCCTCTGAAAGGGTAATTCGACCCCCAAAGGGGTCCCGACCCCCGGGTTGAGAACCACTGCACTAGACCAACAAATCCATTGTGTTGTGTTCATTAAATCACCTTCTTTCAGCCATTACCCTATTGCTTATTTACAATAATGGCATTTATACATAGGAATGTTGTCAGCATATCATTTTAGCCTAATACCATGAGACTGTTGTCAATACAGTCAAAATGGTTAAGCATATAATTAACCTTGTCTTCTTTATCAGCCAGAGAAGAAGTAGTCAGCTTTTCCTCTCTCAGGAAGGACACACTCTGTGAGCAGCTGCGCATGGGTTACTGGAATATGGAGAAGGCCACATGGACCTCTATGGATAGAAGATCCATTCAGTTGAAGATTTTCATTTTTGCTTTGGGCCTTTTCTGCACCAGGACTTATTCTGGATTAGATCCCAGACTAGGAATTTGCTATCAACATTTTGGTAGATTATAGCAGGCTCCTCCTGGGACCTGCTGTTGTATACAGTAGCATCTGGATGGCAGGTCCGATTATGGGATATAATCCAAAATAAGGCCCAGTGCAGAAAGTGGCTTGTATTGAAATAATGTAGCTTGAAACTGCCTGATTTTGATCCTAATAATTTCAGACAAAAATGTAAGAGGATCTTCCTGCCTGAACTTCAGATGGACTCTTCCCAACCTGTGCAAACAATGTCAGACTTGAGCCAAGTGGTTCAAGTTAGGATAAGGCCATTTACTTATATACTTATGTCCTAGAACATGCACACTTTGGGAGCAACTAGTCAATGGGAGAGCTAATATGTTTCCTCCCCAAATGCCTCTTGGCCCTTGAACAGCTCCTAGGGTTTGGCAGTGGCAGGAAGTAAGAGTAAGTAAAGAGACACATTTGTTTGAGCACCCAACCTCCTGATAGAACTGCAAATTAGCCCCTCTTGAGTAATCAAGTTCATCAACTAATAACAGGGAAATATGCTAATCGTCAGGACTGGCAGGATTGTTGCTCTGGGATCTTTTTAATGAGTGTGTTTGAACAAATGCATGAATGTGCAAAAACCATATAGAAAAATAAAACTGTGAAGAAATAGGGTACTACAAATAAAACCTGCACAATAAAACTGGGCTACCAGATCAGCAACCTCAACGGTACAGGACAAGTGTAGCAAGTGTAGGAGAGGAATTGATCAGAGAAGCAAAATCCACAGAGTCAGGCACATTGAGTCAGGGTGATTAAACATGTGGATTCCCAACTCCCAGTTCTGTGTGAGATTATGATGTCACTGTAGCCTTTCTCCCATCTCAGGGAATTTCTGGAGACCCAGGACATGGTGATGTGTCAACAACTTGCTCTTGGCTTAGGTGATCTCAATGGCTGTCTGAATATGATCATAATATGGCATTTCAGATTGACTAACTTCTTTCCTTTTTAAAAAGCATTTAATGCCATGCAAGAAATAAAACTGCAACTATTTAAAATGCTATTTATGTAACTCAACCTAGGGCCAATTTGCACTTGCCCTTTCAGTATGCAATTAGCTAACACCTGGGCAGGTGCACCTGCACTTGCAGGAGGTATTTGCAGCCTACAAATGCTCCCTGCCTGTCCAGATGTTACCTAATTACATAGGGATGTGAAAGAATATTCAAAACATTCAAAATTTGATCAAATTTGTTCAAATTCAGACATTCAAATTCCGATCAAATGTCTCTATATTTGTTTTTTAACATTCAATGTTTCAAATGTAAATAATAAATAATAAACAAATCATTTGTACAAATTATTTGGACATTTGTATGTGTACTACATACGTATCTGTATGCATTTTATTTGTATCCATACGCATTTGTATGGATACGTATGGGACAAAAACGGGATGTATACAGGATAAAAAATGGGATGCGGACAGATGCGTACAGATGTGTATGGATACATAAAAATGTTGTCGACATTCGTATCTTCAAATACAAATTGAATATTTGTACAAATAGATATGAATGTATTCCAATCGGTTTGAATTTGAAAACGTTCATCTTTTCTCTATTAGTTTGAATTCGAACATTCAGATATTCTATTTGAATTGAATTGAACTTGAAAATTACATTTGTGTAACCCCTATAATTGCATACTAGCCTTGATGCATGAAATTGTGCACTGCAAGCAACCCAGTCCTCCCCAATCCCAACTGGTGCGAGGGGGCCATCTGAAGTGCTGCATAAACATGCCAGCACCTCAGATGACGGCTGACACAACTGCATGTGTTCAGAGCATCATCATCTTTGTGACCCCAGTGCCCTGCAGAGGATTGGATCTGTGACTGGATCCAGGTAAGCGTCTGGGCACACGGGGCTTAGGGTATCATGTAGTAGCATTCTCTAGTGTGAATGCTAAGACACATTAGTCTCTTCTGCACTCTTCCCATTCAACGAACAGGAAGGCAAGTGCAGAAATGCCCCTAGTATGATGTCAAGGACAGTATTCAAACTCTACAATACCACATTACTCCTGTCTTTGCGGTCAGAACCAAATTTAGTGCTTATACTTTCCTACTCTTTCAGCTTCCAATTCTTGAGGTCAAACACCTTCAGGGGTTGTATTTTTAAGTCAAAAATATTATCAAGATTGTGTTCTTGTCATTTTTTGCCTACTTATAAAACACAGAACTGTTATTGCTCAGCTTTCAGGCACTCATCCAATGCGGAAAAGAAGTTGGGAACAGAGAGTCAAAAGTTCAGCGAGGCTTTCAAAGCTGGGGAACAAGCAGGACTATATCTAAAAGGCAGACAAAGGTTAAGATTGTCTTCTTGAAATTAGCAAAAAGCAGAACTAAGAATCAAGATGAAGAAGTGAAAGGCGTGTACACATCAGACTCAGAAAAACCTTTCCTGATAAGTGTTTTGATCATATTTCCTTCTGAGAACATTACAACAAGCAACTTTTATAGAAGGGACCTGAGGGCACTTAATTGCATAGACAGCTGCTCCACTCCATATTTCTATGAACCACTACACATTTAAAGGTTTGAGCAGTGAGTGCTCTTGCCAAATATAACATGTGAACAAACTGGAGAAAATTATAATGGCGTAGAATGAGGTGGAGGAACAAGCTTCCCTCACCTGTCAAATGGAGGCAAAGAAAGCCCTGTACTAGGGATGTGCACAAATATTCGTAGGCATTTGAAATCCATTAAAATGTGCCGAATTTCAACATTCAAACTGAATGTCAAACTTTGGATCTATTCATTCGAATTATCTGGACATTTGTATGTGTACAGGTTTGTAGATGATGTATACTTGAAGATCCGCATCTTTCCCGCATCCGTACTCATTTGTACGGATCTGTACGGGACAAAACGGGTCGCATACAGGATAACTATGGGATGTATACGGACATGTACAGATGTATCCGGATGTGGGGAAGATGTGTATGTGCACATACGAATGTTATTGACATTCATATGTGCAGATTTGAATAACAAATTCAAACAAATAGATTCAAATTTGGTAAATACGAATCAAATCTTGATAAATTCAAATTTAAAAGATTCAAATTGAATCAAATTTTTGGGTATTCGATTCGGTTCAAATAGAATGTCAAAAAACATTTGTGCATATCTCTACCCTGTATTTCCCTTTAAAGTGACAGAATGGGTGCTTTGCCTAAAGCACCTTTCCTCTTGTCCAGATGTAGACCTATTTGATAATGCAGCATTTGAGATGTTTTTGTTGAAGATGGTCTTTGCTTGAAGGCATCTATGCTGGCAAAACAAGAACAACAAAAAGAATAAACCCCACAAAACAAATACTGCTTGTGTTATTAACAAAACTCTCAGAATTTTGAATTTTGTAAATACTTCATTGGTGATTGCAAAACAGAACTAAAATATTTTTCCTCTGAATCGTGCTTACCTTAATGAGCCTATCTCTGTAACTCTGTAACCTTCTTCAGCATGGTACCATAAGGGAATCTGGACTGTTCATTTATCTTTTGAAGTAGATATAGTTTCTGTATGAGGACTAATAGATTTCTTTTATAGTGGCACATTGTCCTCTTGCTGCAAAAACCTTCAGTAAGATAGTACTGATGGAGCTGTAGATATCTAATGTAGATACCACAAGTGACCAAGGAGAAGTTTATTCTGCCAAAAATTCATTAATACTGCATGTTCAGGAGCAATGAAAAAATATTTTCATGCACCTCTGGCAATTTAAAAAGCAAAAATTATAGGCTCCTACAGAGTCAAAACAGCAAGATGGCAAAGATGGCAAAAATTGTCTTTAGGTGGTTGATGCCATTACTTGAGGGGAGGGATTTAGCACATTCCTAGTTTCAGTTTGCTGCTTTATACATTTTAACTCTGTATTATTATAATTTTCATTATAAAAATGGCACTGAACAGACATTTGCTGTGTTCCTGAAAAACTGTTGCTGAAGATAATGAGATTTTTTTTCTATTGCTACTATCTCAGTTCATTTTTCTCAGAAATTATTTTTGCCTTTCCCCTGCCCTAATCTTTTGTTGTTGCCTTTCTGTATAATCTACTGCTACTACTTCCCATGAATTCTGAAGCTCTCTTATCCTTCCAATTTTGCACTATTATCAACTTAGGTATAGTTAGTAATTGAGTAAAAGCCTTAATTTATTTTTACTCATCTCCATTATATTTGTAATATGTAATAAGCATCATCCTGGTGTCATTCTTATTTTATCAATAAGTAATTTTTCTGTCTCATGAGAATTATAGCAACCCCATTTCTAATGCTTGAGCTCACTGCAAAATATTGCTTACCAAGTGTTTGTCTTCTCTTGAATGGGTCTCTTGTAACTTGGTTATCTGAATCTTTTTTGTTTGTTTTATTGTTCTAATCTCATTTTTACATTTTTGTCTTTTAACCCGTTAGCATTTAGTGACATCAAGATTCATTTAACTATATCCCCTTTTCAAACTTCACAAAGGACTAGGGACTGGAGATTTAAGAGATGGGTCAGCAATGGGGCTTCAGAGGTGGAAAAAACTAACATACATCAGCAACAAATTTATTTATTTGTTTATTTATATCCTGCCCTATACCCGAAGGTCTCAGGGTGGTTAGCAGCATTTACAATCAAATATATTAATATAATAAGAGCATATATTAAAACAGCATTGTCTGCAAGTGGGGAGTGAAGGTGTCTCCCCATTAAACTGAAGGTCAGAGCAAAGAGGTGCATCTTCACCACCTTCCTGAACGTATACAGTGAAGAAGCCTGACAGACCTCAAGAGGGAGACTATTCCATAGCCTTGGGGACATCACTGAGAAGGCCCTCTCCTGGGTGCCCACCTATTTTGCTGCTGAGGGTGGTGGGACAACCAGAAGGGCCTCCCCTCCAGATTTTAAGACATGGGCAGGTCAATATTGGAGAAGGCATTCCTTCAGATATTTGGGACCCAAGTCATTTAGGGCCTTATAAGTCAAAGTTAACACCTTGAATTGGGCTTGGTAGCAAATCAGCAGCCAATGCAAATTTTTTAGGGATGAAAAGGAATTTGGAAAAAAATGGGGGAGAATAATGGGCTATGCTACATATCCCTTCTTTTACATCATAGTCATTGTATGAGGGCTTTAATTAAGTCTATTAATGCAATTTCATTCTGCAGAATGAAAGTATGCATATGCTACTGAAAATGCTTTTTCTTGCATCACTTATTAGTGTAAGAGCCCCCCCCCCAAAAAAAAGGAGGATAACTTGTTTTATAACAACATAGGAACATAAGAGGAGCCCTTCTTGATCAGGCCACAACCCATCTAGTTCAGCATCCTGTTCTGTACAGTGGCTCACCAATTGTTCATGGGCATCTCAAGCACAAGGGAAGGACAAAACGTAACCTGCTCTCAAACCACAGCAAATGGCTTTAGAGGCATCCTGCCTGTTCCCCAAGCCTGGAGGATGTACGTAGGCATGCATTCCAGTAGCCATTGATACATCTGTCATCCATGAATGTTACCACCTCTTCTGGCAGCAAATTCCATAGACTTATGACCCATGTCTGATCTGACTCTCCAACCCATTAGCTTCATAGAGTGCCCCCTGGTTCTAGTGTTGTGTGATAGAGAAAATATTTTTTCTCTATCTACCTTTTCTATACCACACACATTCTAGATTATTTCTTGGGGAAATGGCTATAAAGTGCTCCACAGCTATACTAGCCACGTCCAATGCAGCCTGGCATGCATCATTCAGACTGCTTTTTGGTCATGAGGAATCAAGGACTGGATCAGTGCTGTTGCAGTTGCCCTCCTCCCATGTCTAGGGTTGAAATTTCCTAGCTTTGGGGCATGGAGGGCTGATGTTTGGTAACACGCAATGGTGCACCACTGAGTTACACCTCCTAGTAAGTCCAGATCATGGAGGCATGCAGATGGTGCACAGAATACAGTTCTAAGTCCTACTCCAGGTCTATAATAGATCTGGATTAAGGTCCTCTTAATCCGAATCCATTTCTGTCTTGTGCAGACAGGTCTAATGGGGGCAAGGCCTCCTTGATCTGGATTAACATGTGGATCAAAAGACCCAGGATCTGTATCAGAGGCCTTCTGATCCCAGTCAGCAGGGTAGTGCAGAAAGGCCCTACAATTCTGTTCATTGTATAAGCTCACATAACACTATATGCTTGTGTATTGTTTGCACTGCAGTGTAGCTCAGAAAGCCTCGTTAGAGTTATCCAGCAATAAATATTTGTGTATCAGTCTACCACTGAGAGGTTTGCTAGAATTACCTTCATTTCAGGATATACATCCTCCTGTATTGTTTGTACTAACTCAAGTGATGTCTCTACAATAATCTTCAATCTGACCATAGCTGTATTTGATTTGGTGTTCTTTAAGGCCAATCACTAGGTAACATGCATTAGGTTTCAGCTTTGGAAGTCATTGTAGCTGAAACTTGAGAATATTTCTGGAAGAAAGTGGAGCTAAACATACTGTTAATGTTCTTTTTTAAGGGCAAAAAATGATATATTCTATGTGTAAGGTTATTTTTGTCATTTGAAGAATGCTTAAAACTTATGCTTTATTTCTTGCAAAGGACTGGTATTGATTCCAGCAAGTGACAGGCTCTCTCCTTCCACAGGCACAAATGTCTCTTGCAACTTCTTTCACATTCAGCACCTGCCAGTATTCATAAAACCACCATTGACCTTCAAAGGTAGAATTAAGATTAGGGCTGAGGTCACATAGAGCTACAAGGGGCAGGATGAAGTCAGGAGGCATGGGGACCACTGTGGGAGCAAGCAAAGCAGGCAGCAAATGCCATTCTGGATTTAGGTCACGGGACTGAAAGTGGCATCAGAAATCAGCCATTTCTTGTCTTCTGTGCAGTGATTCTGGAAGGGATTTCACCCATTAAATAGTGTCATTCCACTTTGTCCCTCTCCATGCATCAATGCAGGGGAGTTGTGTTCTCAGGCCGAAGCATCCCAAGACTGCCTGCATTTACTTACAGGCAAGTAAATACACAGTGACCTTATTAGGTCACTCAGTGCTTGGGGCATTTGGGAAACAGAAGGACTGACGTGTTTGGACAGTCTATCTTCATGGTAACCTGAGATAGGGGAGATCTTGGACTGGGTCTTCACTTATTTGGAGAGGCAGCTTGTTATGTAAGTGTGCAAGAAAGGCTTTGAGATCACTGCAAAAATGCCTGTGCCTTCGCTTCTGAGGAAGGTGGCATCTCATTATCTTTAGTGTGCAAAAGCAAACCCTGAAACAATGGTAGTTCTGCTGGTGATTGTGCCCAGAAATGAGGTGTCACATTGCCACAAAGTGCCTGCTGCCACCACAAATGGAGATGCAGTGGCATTAGGTGTGTTCTCAGGTCATGGCAAGAACTTTTCTTGGTCAGTGGAGATGTGTCCTTGCTCACCTGTATGGATATAGCTTATGTCAGAGGTAGAGAATCCATATTGCCACAAGGATACCAAATGGCTTCTTGGGCTGGCATCTTTTTGTAAAATCAAAGCATGAAGATAACTTTTAATGTCTTGGCAATGAACCATGCCACGCTCTGTACAGATATAACTTTATTAGTTTTCTCTGTTAGGTCATCTTGCTTTCATCTTATTAATTCTCACTATTTTCTGCTGCCTTGAGGCTGATGAGTTTTGTAGTTTGCAATTTCCAGAGTGAAGGCTGATCTACAAGGTCTACTCAAGCTATAAAAATGTATGCAAGGTTTAGTTGCTGCTGGTTGAACTTTTATTGGCATCCTTGTGCTGGGAAAAAAAAATAACTGTAGCTAACCACAAGTTAACTTTGTCATTTTACTTTTATTTATTTATTTGGTTATTCTTGAAAAAGAAGAGGCTTCCATAGTAATTCTAAAACACCGTAAATTTTAAGACTTTATCTCTAGCAGGTTTTTAAATAGGTTAACTAAATGATACATTTGCACAACAGCATCTGTCATAGGAAGCATTTAAAGGAGAAATGGGCTATCTTGACATTTAAGGAGGTCAAGTAGGTCAAAGTCAGTAATATTCCCAGTTTTCAACTTTCATAAAGGGAAGTGCATGAGCCTGGTTGTTTTTTTTTATGTTTGCCTCATACTGATGGTTTATTGAACTGGTTTGTTACCAGTTTTTTAAAAAGTGTGTACAAAATGCAATGAATACTTCCAAACCAGTTTCATTTTTACCAGTTTAGCAAAAACTGGGGGAAGGACTGATGGAATTCGTCTTCAGCCTGATCCAAGCAGTTTGGTTCAAATTTGAATAGCTCTGAAATAGAACCAGTTAGCGGAGGGTTAGTAGAGTTCTTATAAACAGGCTTCAGATGGTATGGGTGTGTGAAAGTTTCGTAACTCCAGCACAACAATTTTACTCATTAGTTTCCTGTTTCTTAGGCTTACTGGATTTCAGAATATTTTGTATTTCAGACTTATGTGGGCATTTTAGATTTTTGGCAGCCCACAGCCAACCTGAAGTGACAGAGGAATGGCACCAACAATAAATATCTGTATGGCAGCCACTAGCAATGGAAGCAGCCTCAATTAAAAACTGTAGTTAGCCTCCTGTTGCAAACCAACAAAATTTATAATCCTAATGCCTGTTCAATTCAGGTACAGACGCAGCCAGAAAGTTGGCAGGTTTTCTCTGTATTGTAATCAGATTGATGTGCTGTATAAGGAAACCGAAACAGGAAGGCCTAGTGATCTCAAGGTTGTCAATAATCTTCATTGCTGCAGAATTATTCATGGAATTTGCAACAAAAGAGAACAAGCACTCTTCAAACAGACAAGTTACTCTGCTTTCTTCCCTTCTGCCCCAAGGCCTTTGAGTCAGAAATTCTATTTATTCTACCTTGAATGTAAAATGCCAGCAATGTTCTGCTAAACAAAAGAAAAGAAAATGCTGCTGCAGTCATGTATGGAGCCAGATCATTGCTTCATCTTGCTCAGTATTTCCTTTCTCCAGCTTAGAGCAATGTGCTCGATGATCAAGTGAGGTCACTGTCAGCAATACTGGAGATGACAGAAATTGCACTTGGGTCCTTCAGAGTACACTGGATCATTGAACAGAATGAAGAATTCTGTGAGTGCTGCATTGTTCTGTGAGCACTTGCTGTAAGTCAACTTGAGTGTGACATCCATGCAGGCATCACATTCATCGTGGATATTGAATGAACCAAGAAAAGGAGGACCATGTAAATCTGACCCTCCACCCCCACCCCTTGGTGCATCCAAGGCAACATAAAGGTCCTTGTAGATTCTGCCTATGTTTGGAGCTCAGAAGCAAATGCTCAGAGGCAAAGTTATTATAATATGACAATAGCTTTGGTAAAATGACTGTAATTGCTTTCTTCCATTTAATTTTTTTGCTTGCTTTCTCTGCTTTGCAACTGCATATCCAGTTAGCCTCAAAGGCAGTTTGCGTATAGCAGCAGATCTATAGGCAGAGAGGGTTTATGCATTTGGATGCTTAAGGCTTAGGCTAGAACAGCTTGGCACATTGTTAAAAGACAACAGATAGAAACCATCCTTGACTTCTCATCTGCACAATCTGCGCCTGGCAGAAACTCAGAGCTGGTAGTGGTAGACACAGTGTGAAGCAAAGATCTGGGGTAGCAACAAAGTCATGGGATAATATAAGCAGGCAGAAAGCTGTAGATGGTCCTAATCAAAGGCAGCATCTTCACTCACTGTATAGCCTGTTGCTGCAGCAGCAACACCTTCTGATGTTTCTGGCAATGGGAATGTTGAACTGGAGGATTTTTCTTTCCGCCTGGAGCTTTCTGCAGAGCATAGGAAATGGCCTTAGAAAAGTGCTGTCCAACAATAAGTGGGGACAGGATGGGGATATACAGCAATGAAACCTCTTACCACCACAATATCAGATTGTGATTTAATGTGGCTGCAGGCACATGATGAGTTCTGATAAGAATGAAACCAGTCACACACCAGCCTCCTGATGGTCAAAGTAAAGATTATGAAGACAATTTGCCTCTTGGATGTCACGTGCAATGACCTGTCTCACTGCTGTACCACCTTTTGGGACATCTGCCTCTGCCTTGCTCTGATTGTTTGCAGTACTAAGATACCGAGATCTTGAAGTTCAGATGTAACTTCTGCTCCCAGCTCTGTGCTGCAGTATATATAGAAATAAGCATAGTTGCTTTCAGGAAAACAGGGGCTACACACATGCCCTTTGCCTTGGTTGACTTCTCACGCACCCTTGTTAGTATTTTGTATGCTAATGGTATTGTACGCTGAAATGGTTTTTAACTTTGTTTTTTAATGAGTTTTAACTGTAGTAACGTGCCCTAACATCTTAGGATATAGGGTAGAATATCACTGAAATAAATAAATATGTGTTAACATTAGTACATTGGGTTCAGTACTTGAAAAGTCAGCCACTGCAGATCTTTCAAAACCGGCAGGATATGCACTTGGCCACATACTTCTGCCAGCCATCTATCTGCTCTATTCTTTTTTCTCTTTGTGGACCGTCTTCAAGGATACCTCCATGTAGCATGAATTACAGTAGTCTAATCTGAATTTTACCAGAGTGTGACTCATTGTGGCCAAGGTGTCTCTATAAGATTAAAGCCAGCAAACCAGTTGAATAAGTACATTTGGCTTTTGTTGTTACTTGAAGTTCAAGCTCTAATCTGTAGACATTCTGTATCAAAAGTCTTTAATCCAACATCCATGAACCCTTTGAGGGCCTGTGTATGGCCTTTGAGGGGTCTGCTACACATTTTATTTTTGCCAGATTTTAAAAAGGGGTCTATGAGAAAAGCTTAAGACCTTTTTATCTATAAATTGTATCATGTATTTAGCCAATCAGATCCTAGAACACTAACCATGTTTCAGTATTAAACATTTAATTTCCTTAAGCTAATATGTGAAATGATTGCCATAAAATAGCTACAAACAAAGAACAACATTAGGACCTCTTTGGCATTTTAACAAAAACTGTGTACATGCAAGTGCTGTAAGATCCGTAAAGTCATGGCAGATATCAAGCTCCACTCTTTGCAAAATCACTAGTTGCCTTTTATTGCTATAAGGATTTCTGCCTGAACAGAAAACATTTGCTAAATTACATAATAAGCTAATGATGGCTTAATTTTTGAATGCAGCACTCTGTGCAGAGAGGATAACAGCTGGTCTTTGTCAAATTAACTTTATGTAAGATTTTTACTATCCATTTTCTTGTTTATTTAACATACTTAGCCATGATTAAGCACCAAAGGTCTCCCCATAAACCTGTTCTATAGTGATTCAAGTCATGAAGGAAAAGGTTTATTCTTCTTCATTGCTACAATACTTTCTCCTTTTAGAGGTCCAAATTGGCAGGGATCATCTCCTGCTCTACAGAAGCAGGAGTTCTTTGACAAAATGAGCTTCTTTATTTCAGCTGACAAAATACAAAGCTAATATCACATGTCACACAAAAACTTACCACGGGTTTCCTTGGAGTTTACCCTCTACAGGAGCTGCAATCACAGCTTCTCAGCAACCATACCTCTCTGGATTATTAGAAATGTTTGCAAATAGTTTCTCTATCACATTCAGAATGTCTATTTTTAGGCCACATTGTATTCTGTGGCCTTCAGACTCATTTATTATGACAAGCTGTTTCGGCTCTGAGCTATAGCTACAAAGAGACAGTGTTCAGTGGTGCAGTTTTCAACGGTTCAGCTGGTTTGTAAATTTATACTCCTGAATTATTATTTGTTGTTGTCTCTGCCTTGCTTTGAGGTTTTTAATTGTCAGTAAGCTGTCTCAAAGCCTTTGGATAAGCAAGATAGGCTTATACAAATAAATATACAAATGCATATATTTACTTTTAAGATATCAGCTAAAGTCGGAATAAGGCTGTGTTCATACATAACAAAAGGGACACCTCCGGGGTGCCTCAGAATGACAGTGTGTGGCTCTTGTGTGCCCAAGACTTCTCTGATCCTTCCTTAAGCACAGAATGTTCAGGAGGTGGGGAGGGGCAGATTGGTGTGTGAACAATCCCACCTCAAAACCTTCTCTAAGCCACTGCAGAGACACTTTTTCCCCCTGCTGTGTCTGATCACAGCCTAACAGGGAAACCTGCACTAAACTAAAATATGCCTTTTCATATTACCATAGACTGAGATATAGATATAGAGCCATAGATATAGAGCCCTATCCCTGTCCCTGCCCCTTGAAGAGAAGGCTTGGCCCTCACACTGCAAACCGTATAGCTAGTTGTGATTGGCAGTTGATGTTTGCATGAATAATGGCAAGACACCAAGCTATAATGTGTAGTTGCTGGTTTCCCCCGACTGAGTCCTGCTACGATCAGCTAAATCTAACTGGGGGATAAAATGCTTTTCTAAATACTTGGCTGACTCAAGTATAGCCAAGTGATCTATTCTGTTTTGTACCTAAAAGCTGTGGGGTCTCACACCCTATGGCATATCCTACTCTGGGGAAAGAAGCTCTTCAGTTTTGCAGGACTGAGGTTGCTGTACTAGAATTCTAAGAGCCACTGTCTTAAGCTAGGCACAGAAGAAGCAGGATCCACACCAATCTTCCTTGTCAGTACCCTGAAAGCCACACAAATTTTGCTCAACCACATTTAGTCTGCATCCACATGACAACAGATTGCACTGACTCATTGATGGGAGTACTTGCTTCCACCCCAGAAGCGAGGCATGTGATGTTCTTATTCCAAGCTTCAGGGATGTAGCATCGAAGTATTTTTTGCCATATTGGAACTGGACCTGGAAGTCAGCCATTTTTGGTAGGGCAAAAAATACTCCCAAGCAAATTGTGGCACCATTAAGTTGCTCGCACTGCTGCCATGACAGCAGGAAAAACACTTTTTCCATTTCTACGGGCAGGATGCTCCATGGGGCAATACCGATCTTCAAGAGCCCCCATTGGAGTGGTCCATGTGGGTGAAGCCTTGCTTCATCACTGAGTTACAGTTCTAGGTTAGGGAGCACACATGCTGTCTCATTCACAATAAACACATACTGTAGTGTGCTATCCTTTTTTGTGAAAATGGTGTGGCATAAACTCTGTTCAGCTTCTATACAAGACACTAATCACATGGTCAGACCCAAGGCTGTCCGGGACTCAAATTGTTGTGAGCTTACATATTATTAAAATAACGATGCAACTGTATGTCTACTGTCTTTATGATCCAATAATATGGTAAGTGTGACTGGGCCCTAAGAGTTTTGTTTTGACTCATGGGGATATTAGAAGTATTAGGGCCATTTTGCACCCCTGCTTATCTGCTGCCATTTCCTCTTGTGAGCTGGGTTGGTCTTCTGGTTAGAGTGCTGGGTTTAATTCCACACTCCGCCATGAAGCCAGCTCTCTTTCTGAGCTCTCACAGCCCCACCTACCTCACAGGGTGTCTGCTGTGGGGAGAAGAACAGGAAGCTTCGTCAGCCACTGAGCCCCCTTTGCTCAAAAGCGGAGTATGAAAGAAAACTCTTTTTCTTTTTCTTCTGTGCCACTTGTGCCACTATCTGTTCACCTGGAAGAGATGAAGCACAAAAGCATGCTTCACACAATCACAGCTTTCTGAGCTGAGGGAAACTTCAGGACACGCATAGATGCTTCCAGGATAGAAACATCTCCTTGCAGTGTGTGCGCCCCATGTTGGGGGTTACCTGGAATTCCCCTTTTTGCAAAATGTAAAAAGACCCTTAGACTGGAACAGACCATTGAAAAAAAAGAGGGAGAACCAAAATTCTTCATCATCACTAGTCACAGAGTAGGTCTGATCTCATCTTATACTAATTTACCATATCAGTGGTCACCCAGGTCACCCAGCTGGCTTCATGGGGGAGGGTGGAATCGAACCCAGTATTCCCAGATAAGAGTCCGGGTCCTTAATCACTAGACCAAACTGGCTCACCAGAAAGTGGTGAGTTATATCTTTCAATGCTCAGCTGTGGAAAATATGATTTATCTACTTATGAGATCTTTCATGATAATCTGAAAGTAATCCGAATGCAAAACCAATTCTCTATCTGCTGCTCAATATATACAGCTCTTAACCAACAAATCTAGAGCCATGTTAAATATCCAAGAAGTGGTTATATGTGATATCCTACGGGTCACAAGTAATGGAGTGCCTCAAAGCAAATACAAATATTTTCAAAATTGTGTACTGTAAATTGAGGAAGAAATGGCACATATTAACCCATGCTGATGCAATAGAGGAGAAAAATACTTTCATAGAACCTGTCATTTTATTCTGACATGAACACTGGTAGGATAGGTTTTGCTGAGTGAAAGATGCTAACTGAAGGATGAAGTTGAACAGTGAACAGAATACAAATCTTATTTCATTTCTCCACAGGTGGTTGCCTTAAACAAGTTGGTAGTAACCAGGCCATTGCATTTGCAGCAGCCATGGTGTCAGTAGATGCAGAAGCCCCTCAGGGCCCATCAACAAGTGTACAGCCATGCCATGTGCTGACTTTATCACCCATCAAAATACCAGTGTTGGCATCACCTTTACCAGGTAAGGTCCTTTTTCTAGTGTTGATCAATGGAATTCCTAAACTGATAACTAACACCAAAATAGTACACCGAAGAGTTTCTGGTGAAGGTTTCTCAATTTAAGCTGGTGGGAGTTGGAACCATAAAGAACTTTGGATAAGAGATTAGAAGCTGTAAGTGAAAAGTTTGGGTTCTGGCCAAAAATACAATTTCTCTGATCCAGCTGAGAAGTCGAAATAATTATTGTGCTTATAAATCTGATTCTTCCTTTTCGCTTCTGCTATGAGCAACTTGAGTACTAAATTTAGACACAGCTAGCCAAGCTATAATTTAGTGTGCCATATTAATCTCATACAAATAAAATAATACTAATAATTTCCAGAATTCATAATTAGCTAGAAAATCAGGGGGGAAAGGGGGAATTCTAAAGCAAATGTTACCATAATGCATAGAAATATACATATCAATGCATAACTACTTATTATATTTAGATTGTATTTTTGTAGAACAAGTTCTAAACATATTTTATTAGACTACCAGGCTGAATCTATAGCCTTTCTGCACTTACTTTGCTTAATTAGCTAGATCTGGATCAACCACAGGCATCTGCATTGAGTGGGGCTTTAGAAAGGCAAACGTGTGGCAACATTTAGGCCTCTTCAGTCTGGAGAGACGGCGTTTAAGAGGGGACCTGACTGAAGTATATAAAATTATGCATGGTATAGAAAAGGTGGATAGAAAACATTTATTTTCTCTATCACCCAACACTAGAACCAGGGGGCACTCTATGAAGCTGATGGGTAGGAGAGTTGGATCCGACAAGGGGAAGTATTTCTTCACCCAAAGGGTCATCGGTTTATGGAATGTGCTGCCAGAAGAGGTGGTGACAGCTACCAGTCTAGATCGCTTCAAGGTAGGGTTAGACAAATTTATGGATGATAGATGTATCAATGGCTACTAGAATGAATGCCTAGGTACATCTTTCAGGCTGGGGTATGTGTGCAGAAGCAGGACACTTCTAATGCTATTTTCTGGGATTCAGGAGCAGAAAAAGGGTTGTCCTTGTCTCTGTTTGAGATGCCATGAGCATTTGGCAGGCCACTGTGTGTGACAGGATGCTGGACTAGATGGGCTGTGGCCTGATCCAGCAAGGCCTCTCTTATGTTCTTATGTGTGCTAAAGAATGATGCAATGCCAATGCCCAAGCCCTGTTCCACATCAGTGGATGCAACTACCATCATATGAACCACTCACACTGTAATGCAATTGGTGGTCTACAGCACCTCCAACACCCAGTGCAATTGGCCACATCCCTATCAATCCAGTGAGGGGTGAGGGGGGTGAAGTTTGTTCAAAGGCAATGCAAAGCCATCTTCATCATAGATGTGAGGTGTCTTTGCAGGTACACCATTCCCATCAATGTGTCTGCTATTGTGGAGAAGCTGTGAAGGTGTCTTTGCAGTTGGAACTCTGCATGTGACTCAGCACCACACCCACCTTCTTCCTAGATCTGTTCTATTTGGTGGATGCCCCTTCCTTGAACCTGATCAGAGAGTGCTAGCATGAATAGACCACATTTATCTGGTCTATTACTAATCTGGGTCTGATCTGGATTGCCATGCGGATGACATGTTCTTAGCTGCTCCTTCATCTGGATTAACATGTAAGTGCAGAAAGGCCCCCAGATCAAAGACCCTGAAATATGTTTTGACCTTTCTGAGAGGATCCTGTCAAAGGCTTGAAAACATTTTGAGGGATAAAATGGACAGTTATCTGCAGGACAACCAGCAGAACTGCAGTCAATATATAATTTGTCATGTTCCATGAAGGTATGGAATGAAACTTGGCCCTTGAAGGATGGGTAATTTTGTGGCAAATGTGGAGTTCTTTCAGAATCAAAGCAACAGCAATAACAGCTGTCCATGGACTGGGTCTAGTACATCAAAGGAGATGTGAGACTGTAGTTGGAATTCTCACTTTTATCTCCCCAAACTGCACTTCACTCTTCTGCAGATCAAAATGTGATTAAGGTGTCACAAAATATGTTTTATCAAAGGAAGCAAATCCACTGATAATGAGAATTCCTGCCATCTTGCTAGCTTTTCTCTGTGATCCCAGTGAGTGGTTACTTGCTCCCACCACCTGCAGACACATGAGGAATGAATGAGCAACTGTGTAGAAGCACATGTGGTGGGGAGAAAGAGTCAACTAGAAGATGAGCTACAGGTGCACAATATCTCTCATTATCAGCACATGTGTGCATAACTGCCCATTTTGTAAGGAACATCAGTCCTAATCTGCAGAGGTCTGGTGCATGAAAAGCTCCAGCTTCACACATTCCTGGGAATATTAAATTGCACAATTACTCACATCCTTTTTTTTTTTTAAGGATGCACTTTTTGTCTACAATCAATACAAAATTTTATATTGCAGTCCTTCTTGAATTATTCATTACTGCTTGTATTCCTGATTGTAGCTGCCAGGAGACACAACATATGAATGAGTTAAGAAATGCAGTAAGCACTGTTTAAAAAAAAAATTGAAGCCACTGTTTGAGACTCAAGCAATTAAAAGGGATTCCCTACTTTTCTCTTCAATATTGTATGGCATTGCCTGCAATAAACTTACAGAATGCTTTGCAGCAATTATTACATCTTTCCATCTTGCTAACATGCATCTTCAAAGAAGAATCCAAGGGCAGAGAACATCTTACCACAATGTTTGTTGATGTCTTTTGAGACACGAAGCACCTTCTGTTTAAACAAGAAAACATTCAAGCGAGAAGCTGTCGACATTTTTCAAATTTACAGCTCTTATAGCATTACTCTATATGAATTATCAAAAAAAGGCTCAACAGAAGATTATTTTAGCAAAAGCTATCCCATATAGATAACGGGCTCAGCTTGGCTTGCCAATGATAAACATGTCAGGTTTCAACAGTAGTTGTTTTCCTTAAGAAAATAAGGGTGATAGGATATCGAATAACATGTTAGAAGTGCCTGAGCAATGAACCCATTATCAATCATCCACAAGAAATTGCATTATTCATAGTTGTTTTCTCCCATAGAATACACAATAAGACTTCGAAATGAGCAGAACTGCAAGCTGATAAAATTTGAATTCTTTTTCTTCTACTTTGAAACATACTGCATTCTTCATGATAATCTCTAAAGGAAGATAATCTGTAATGTGTAGTATGAGTGTAGATTAAGTCTGGCTCTGCTTTTATAATCTTTTTATTGTGACGTGCCTTAGACCTTTGGGTAAAGAAATTTTAAAAACCCACACGAACTTCTAGGGAACATACTCTGAAGGTAAAACATCTGTACTGGGTATTTCCAATCTATGATCTGTAAGCGTTTACTAAAATGCAACTTTTGAGAATCTGTCAGTCCAGCCATGTACTGCATAAACATCTTGGCTACTCTTCTTTTACAGGACAGCTTAAAACTGTTGTACTTTCTGCTAATAGTCATTTAGTCATATGTAGTTACTCTTAGGCACAGGATTATATGTTTGCAAAGTATCGTACATTAGAAGTGGTGCCTTGTGTTGTTACAGCATTTCCTGCCATGCTGCCAGGTGTGACTGTCGGAAGGAAGGTTTGAATGGCAGCAAGGATGCTGGGAGGGAAACTCAAAAGACGGCAAATTTATCTGCTACTCTCAACTTACATGCCTCTACAATTATTATTTATCTAACAAATGTGTGCCACTTCCTGTGTGTAATTTCAAAGAGATGGGGGCAACTATGACAGGGACTACTTGTTCATGCCTCTGGGATGGCCACTTAATGCTGAGGCTCAGATCCTACTTCTGTGTGGATGAAGTATTAGGCTGTTTCTGCGTTTGCAGGGCTCAACCACTAAAGCTGGAACTGTTCCTACAGGACAGTTCCCTACTGGAATGGTCTATCTGCCCCAGAACAAAGCCACTCACACTTCAGATGGCTCTTTTGGGACAGCCCCTGTGCTGCTTCATACCATCTCATGCCATCTCACAGCTAATGTGAGCTTCAGAGCCTGTTGCAAGGGCTTTGATGGATAAGAATTGAAGTTCCTGGCCTCGGAGCCCTGGGGGAACCCATTTCAGCAGTGCAATTTGGTGTGCTGCCAAAATGGGTTCCCTTATTGAACAGGAACAAGGAGGCACATTCCCTTCCATATGCTTCCATGAGCCAATTTACTTTGGAGTAAGACAGTGTGCTTCCAGACTTACATTACAATGTGCAGTCCCACTGATGCCACTTCCCATCAGTCAAACTTGACAATTGGAAGCCGCGCAGGGATAATGCAATCACTTCCGGTTGCCCTGAAAGGGCAATCAGAAGCTGTGCAGTCCTGTTGTAGCAGCTTCCCGTCGGTCAGACAGGACGTGCCATTGCCCACAACAGGGGTGCAGCATTCCCTGAAAAAGTGAAGTAAAATATGCTGATTGATC
This sequence comes from Aspidoscelis tigris stejnegeri, assembly GCA_023333525.1. Lineage (NCBI taxonomy): Eukaryota > Metazoa > Chordata > Lepidosauria > Squamata > Teiidae > Aspidoscelis > Aspidoscelis tigris. The sequence continues at coordinate 77,586,971 of JALMGA010000002.1, read as the reverse complement.
AGCATCCTTTTACTTCGCACCCTTTTATTGGATGCTGCGCCGCTGCTGTGGACAGAAGGAAGTGGTGCTGTTTCCAATCAAGTCTGGACACAGCCACTGGTAGACTGATTTTGGCCTCCGGTGTGCTAGAATATTGAGTGAGGAAGAGAGAGCCCCAGGAGTGGGCTAGGCCTCAGTCTAGACTACCTGCCGGTGTGGAAAGGCCCTTAGGCTCTTGCTTAAAATATATATATATATAATTTATATATTAATTGAGATTCCATATGAAGTTGTATGCAACAGTTTCATCCCAGAATATCTGCAGTTAAATATCACCATGTTGTCTAGCACTATGCCCAGCAGAAGATTGCATGTGACTTGATAATCACTGCAATGAGCTTCAATTTTAGGGGTTAAAAATCTCAGGCCTGGGTAGGCAGTACCTCTTCTCACTCACCACCCCCTTGGTCCTTCCAGCCATTCTCCCATGACCAGCTTAAATATCACAGAAGGAGATCACACCTTACAGATCAAGCAGTTACGGGCATCTTAGCCATGTTCTCGTCTCAAAAATGAAAACAGTTTGTCAAGACTAGGCAAGATAATTCACTGGATGCCTTAGCAGATAGGGTGACTAATGTGGTACACAAATCAACATGAAGACAGGTGACTTTATCCTCAAGGTCCCTAGTAAATTTAATTCAGCTTATGAGTGATCTCCTGTGGTAGATAGCAGGGGTTTGTTTTTTTTCCTATTTTGAAAAGCTTTGCTTTGTGGCTATGAGAATACAAAGGAACTGCAAAGTAAACCTTTTTGTCAGCCTTCACTATAACACTGTAAGTTTATATGATTGTTATATGTGCTAATTTAGTCTTGTGCATTCTACCACTGGGGGAATCATGTTGATGGTTCATCCCATATTAGTTTTCCATGAATATACGAATACCTTAAACAACTCACCAGTTCTGGTCTATGTGAATTTGCCAGAGTATTCAGAAATTTTATAAGTATTTGGGGATAGGATATCCTAATAGGTCCACCGCCCTTGTCCATATTGATGGCTTGTTCTGTCCTAATCATTTGACTTGTTGAGATAGTCTTATAACTTTCATGGAAGCCATGAAAACCTTATTTGCTCTTATAAAGCAGCCTTAGCATGGGTGTTGATATCTTCCAAGGCTTCTCTTCTGGGGTTTTCTAGCACCACACCAAAGCCACTTCTGCTAACTTGTAATACTCTACTAGGCGAGTAAGACTGGAGCATAGTGATGGCCATTTGCACTGCACATGCTGGATTAGCCCCATATCCGATTAGCAGCATTTGCAGTGTAAATGGTCAGAGTGTATCACCAAGGCAACATCTGAACTGATAGCTGGTGCATGCTTGGTGATCTGGCAGTTGCATTTGACTGTGCAATTTTGGTCATTCAGTCATGACTCCTCGATATGCAGTAGTCAGAGCAGGGAATCTACTCTCCGTGTGTGATTCTTATTAGTGCTTTGTTATTAGTTTATTTTTTCCACAGTTATTTGATTTTTCAGGATGCAAAGTAGAATAATAATGCTTTAACTATGTGCAGGATGCTTTAGTATCCTATCCTCATTGCTTTTCCTGAAAGGGGGTGGTAGTGGCAAAATAGTCAAAAACTAGCATTCTTCAGTCAACAGCAAAATTTCATTTATGTTTTTCAGTAGACCTTAATGATTGGGAAAACACAGAAGCAAACTGACACATCGCTGGGAGGAAGGTAGTTGATGTGGCTGGAATATTCCTCCATACTGGTCACTAACATGGTATACTAATATGTCATGATATACTGCTATGTCACATCCTACATTGAGTAGAGGGCTGAACTAGGTGATCTCAAAGGCCATATAGGCTGTGTCTCCACTTACTGTAATGAGGGGAGATACTTGTTATCCCAAGAAGGTGCTTCCTGCCATCCCATCTCCATTTATGAAGAGATTGTGTGGGTGTTTTTTGATGCACTTGGCTGGAGAGGTGCCTCACTTTCAGGGCAGTTTCTTCCTGCTCTGCATGAACGTGCTACAGAAAATGACGTGTCCTCAGTCTAAATTGAAGAGGAGGAGGGCACTGCAGGTGGAGGCACCTCCACCCATATACTCCAAAAGAAGTTGACTCCACCAGAACAGAGCATGGCTATAGTCTATGATTTTATGAAGAAAGATCCTCCATGTTCTCTGTACAGGAGTACAAAGAATCAATATACCAAGAATGATATTGTAAGGAGGAGGAGGAGGAGTTGGCTTTTCTACTCCACTTTTCTCACCCATTTAAGGGGACTCAGAGTGGCTGACAAAACTTTCTATTCTTCCCCCAACAACAGACACCCTGTGAGGTAGGTGGGGCTGGGAGAGCTCAGAAGAGAGCTGTGACGAGCTCAGGTTTACCCAGCTGGCTTCATGGGGGAGTGCAGAATTGAACCTTGTATTCCCAGAGAAGAGTCCGGCTCCCTAACCACTGGACCAAACTGGCTCACTACTTAAGGAGGATAATGATTTTCCTTCCTTTTTTCTTTCTTTTACGACTTAAGTAGAAGAAGCAAAGACACCCATACCTAGAATTCCTAATTATTTCTCAGAGTACTTTCTGGCCCTGATAACCAAACCTATCTTCCCTATTCATCTTTTGAGATGTACAGTGCTAAATACTCCGTTCTTGAAACACAGCATGTTACAGTTTTAGAGGAAATGCCCCTCAGAGTACTGTGTTTAGTAAAGTATTCAATTCCTGATGCCAAACAACTTAGTTGTGAGGCATCCCATTGATCTTCCTTGCTGCCAAGATACTGGAGTCAAATTAAAGTTGCTTTCCCTGAAAGGGGATTCTAGTGGTCAATTGGTCAAAAACTAGTATTCTGTTGTCAAGACCAAATTGCATTTCTGTTTCTCAGCAGAACTTAATGACTGGGAAAACATCATGGAAGCAAATAATCTAATACAGAGATAATCCCATGTGTAGACTATATTTTACAGCCAGTCTGCCTTTCAGTTAAAAAGATCTGTATGGCAGCATTTATAAAGCATGACTTATTGCCCTCAACTTCTAACAAAACAAATCTTTACAGGAAGAACACCATCTGCAAACCCCAGAGATGACTATATTTTCATTATCTGATTTTCTCAATAATACAATAATGAACTTTATTTTCAAGTTTTTTCTTTCACAAAGCTTAGAAAACTGGAGAAAACTCTCACTTAATGCTATCACTGTACAGTTTTACTTAGGTAGGTTAGAAAGAAACAGCTTATGGCCCTTCCTGCATGTGCCCTTAAACCAGATTAAGGGCTCAGGAAGTACTTATCTAGGCTTCCAGATCTTCATGTTAATGTGGATCTAGGAGGCCTTGCTCTTCATGCTGGTACAATTTCATCTGCTTTAGACAGAGCATGGCTCAGATTAAGGCGGTCTTAATCTGGATTAGTGGTAGACCTATTTAATAGGATCTACCAGCAGACCAACTTGACCCTAATCCAGAACATAGGAGGCATGTAGAAGGAATGTACTCCCCAGAGGCTCTGAAGCTATGAACATTTGTTCTGGGTTCTGAGAAGTATGGGGATGCAGCCAAGAACTTCAAGGCTATGGTATGAGCTGTTCCAGAACAGCACTGATTCTTTAGTTGGATCACAGCAGGCTGTGCTGAACCTGCCCATGACTTCCTGTGATCAATAGTTTGGCTATTCTAAACCCACTGATCCTGACTTCCAGCAGATAAGTGCAGAATGGTCCTTACACACTTATATGGGGGAACAGAAATGCAGCAATTATTCTACTGAGAAGAAGTGGGTGCAATAGAAATACAAGTTTGTAATTGGTTTGCAAAGTGCCAAAGAGTTCAAATTGTTTATTCTTCCTGTTGCTATTCTGACTACAATCTTGTTATCAGTTTTATTTGTTCAAAGTGGAAATGACTTTTCATTCATGTCGGTGGAGCTATCCGGTCAATAAAATTGCCCCTCAATTTGTGCAGTGGTTAGATGTCTACAAACAACCATGCAGCCAAAACACCGTTCTTGAAGTAATTGCCATATTTGGAGGACCACAGATAGTGTGGATGTGGATGCACAGTCTGTTAATGTAAGTTGATGCAGCTATGAAAAAAAGGGGGTTAGAGTAGCATTGGAGGTCCCGTCTGTCAATAGAGTTTTCAACTGTGGATTCCCTAACTCCCTGCTTTCCATAAGCAGCAAAAAGTTCAACAGCACAGTTTTGGCTGCACACAGGTTTGCAGCACCACATGAAAGAGATACCCAGGATACTGGAACAAGCATTTCAGGTCTTTTCATTGCTAAAGGCCCACTGAACAGAGCTTAGGGGCCTTTCTGCACACACCACCGGAAAAGGGATCTAAAAAATCCCCCCCCCCCGGCCAGGGCCACGTGCTCACACTTGGGGTGTTTATGTGGTCACTGGCAGCCTGATTCAACCATCACGAGGGTGGCTGACCCCTTCCCATTGGCCAGCCACCCTCGTGATGGTGGCTGGCCAATGGTGGCTGTGGTGCACGTATCTGTGATCGACACCAGCCCTGCCGCTCCCAGAATCGGGCCACCAGCAACCAGGTAAGCACCTCAAGCACGATTGTGCAGCCCCGGACAGGATGGGGTGGGGGTAGGCCACGCTTCCCCTGTCAAGGGAAGCTAGGGAAGTTGGCTGCCGGCCTCCTCGTGGTGGCTCCGATGGAGCCAATCGTGGAGGCCGGTGGGCGTGCCACCTGTCAATCCAGGAGAGCATGCACTCTCCCTGTGTGACAGCTGGGCATGCGCTGGCAATCTGGCTCTTTCCCTGCCACTTCGGAAGCATTCACTTCTGAAATGGTTTAAGGGGAAAAGCCAGATGTAAGACCTGATTTTTCTGGTCTTACATCTGGGTTGGATTTCAGCGGCAAAACTGGTTTAAGCAACCGGTTTTGCACACTGATGTGCAGACGTGGCATCCTCAAAGGGACCCTAATTCCATTCCGTTTGCGGAAACCACGTCCTATTCCAGTGATAGTGAACCTTTTCAGCTCGGTGTGTCAAAATTCGCAAGAAAACCTAGCTTAACTCAGGTGCTGTGTCGCATCTAGAAATATCCATAATTTTGTGATATTTGTAGTTCTAGTGAAAAAGTTATATTTCTGATATATTTATTTTATTAAAAGCAAAAACAAATAATTCTTTACATTAGTGACTTTTGTTGCTGTATTTTGTTTGCTAAATCTTCAGTTGAAAGTTGGTATTTTGTACACTTCAAGAACAAGCAAGCACTACGTGCCCAGGTGCCAGGGTGACCATGTGTGTCACCCAAAAGAGCTTGGCGTGTCACCTGTGACACGCGTGTCATAGGTTAGCCATCACCGTCCTATTCCTTTCCACATCTGGCTCTAATTCTATTTTTAGAACCTGTGTAGTAGGGCCCTAGGTTTCCCATTTCTGGAAGATTTCCTAACAAAAATAATAAAAATAATAAAAAGTAATAGGGGCTGAAAACCTGTTCCCATTTACTAGAAAATCTCCTGAAAAGTCTCAATTGTGGAACATGTTATGAGAAGTTCTGTTAACAGGAATAGTATGAATTAAAAGTGCTTTGCAGTAGGGATGCACCCCATAAGGTACACTGTCTGTGCAAACTGAATTTAAAGGAAGCATAAAACCATGAAAGCAGTTTGTAGAAACACTGTGCAAACTGGACACGAGAACATGGCAAGGCTTTGGATTGCATCAGCTTGCAGAAAAAAAAAAGACTCCTAGTACTTTGACTGATCTGGTATATTGGTTTATGCAGAATTGTCTTGTATCTATGAATGCAGTGTGGCCCTTACAAGGTCCATTTTGGGACATGTGTCTCTTCAAGAATACAACCACTAGACTTTTGCAGTGGAGATCAACATTTTTTAATTCTCAAGGAGAGGGAGGAAGGAAAAAGAAAGAAATCTGCTTGAATCAAGAGTATTTGCTTGGAAGGAACATCAAGAATATTTTCAGAGCTATGTCTTTCTTTTTTTAATCTTGCAATTTGCATTGTCTCTGAAACTCTTGGGTAGAATTCATAGATGTTCCTAATGTGATCAGCAGGGATAATAAATAATGCAGACCTGAGGCCTGAAGTTGTGCAGCATGGGAATCGATCCATAGACAGGCCTAGCCAGTATTTCCCCCCCTTAAGTCTAGCCATAAAGTTATGACTGTTCATCACTTTGACAAGGTTGCAACTCTCCAGAGTTTAGATTATATTAGGTGCTGAAGTCAAGAGAAGGATGTTTTAAAAAGTATCTTTTAAAAAAACTTAAACATGGGAGCGAAAACAAAAGACATCCTTCTTTAAAACATGAAAATGAAAGAATAAATATGGAAACTGCACCCCTCCCCCCCACACAGTTCATTTGCAGTGCTTTTAATTATTTGTTGTTCAATCGCAATTGAATAAAACAACTAGATATGGATCTGTATGTGCGCTCCTTGTAATACATATCAAATTTCTGCACGTACACATCATCCGTTTGAATACCAGTAGCTTCATATGATATGCATAAAGAGAAACATATAAGTGGTTTTCTTGACCTATGTTATAACCCATTTTAGAGATGGATCCTGGCAAAAGCTTGCCTTATGGAAAAATTTATGTGGCCACCATAGACCTATAGCTCTTTAGACAGCTGACAAGAAACATGCAATTAAACAATATGTCAATGAAATACAATTAAAATAATATGGTACAGTTTTTTTTTTAAAAAAGTTTTAATTAAAATCAGCTGTCACTCTTAGCACATGTTGGAAGCAAGCTGTGCCCTTTACTACCTTGGGAGATTTGGCACTTCCCTTCTTGTCTGCTGGACAGAAAAGGAGTTCAATCACCCAACGTTGACAGCCACTTAACAGCCTCAGCTCTGTGCGGTCAGTCACTCACCTGTGACTGATCCTGGTGCTGGACCTCTTCAGGGCACCACCATTTTGTTTGCAGTTCCCTCCATGACTGTGTGTGCCTCAGTGCTGTTGCTATGAGGATGCTGATGCTTTGCTCATGCATAGTTGCATCTATGGTCATTTGAGGTGCCAGTGCACTTGCACAGCACCTCATACAACCCTGGAGTACTGGAAAAAATGGCAGGTGCTCACCGCTGGATATGCCAGGTAAGGAACTGGTTAAGGTTGGTAAAGATATGGAGCACCTAGTGCATAATTAGGGGGCGCCTGGAGACTGTAACAGCCTCCTCTAGGTGTGGACGTTCTTCCCCAGAGGTTACCTAATTATGCACTTATGGGATGTAGTGTGAATAGGCTCCTGTTTTCCTTTCCCTTCCTTCTTTAATGTTCCCTGGAGTACACCATTCTTTGATATTACTGCCCCTACTGCTTATCAATTTATAGGCAGCACCTAGAAATACAGTTCTGATCTTTTATCATCTGCAGTCCCCCAGTTATCTCTATACTGAATTAATTCAATACTTCTATGCCATCCATCTTATAAACACACATATGATTATCAAGATCTTTAATTGACATGCTTAGCAGTCAGCAACAATGATAACACAGAAAGTAATGGTGGAATGGGAACAAATGTAAGAAGATATGGTTTGGAGAATAGTTCCAGAAGCAGAGTTGGTATTTTTGATCCAAGACTTTTCAAAATATAGGCAAGCAATAGCAACCATATTAGAGATGGTACATCCATTAGATTACAAATGCCACGTTCCATAGGATGTCACCTCATTTATTTCTAATCCTGCATGTGTACTCAGCAGATTACATTCAGATGGTATGTAATGCCTTAAAAAAAATCTGTCAGTGTTTTAGCCATTCTTTTTCTATCCGCTTTTAATTATAGTTTCATTGGGACCTGCCCTGAGACCTCCAGGATAGGAATGTAAATGAATAAATGAGGTAGCATGCTGTTATTTGCCACAACTCACTTCCAGCATTCTTGGATTTTACTTATTTATGTGTTTATCTATTCATGAATTTGACAAAATGGTGGAGTTGTGGCAATGCAAGCAATTTTTATCTTTGTTTTGTTAGTGGAGTGCCTGCAGCAATATCATTAGGGTGCTAAGATTGTATGGTATCTGCATATTATAACTATGTTCTTGCCTAAAAATAAATAAATAAATAAGAGAGAGAGGATATCTTTACTTAAGCAGATATTATCAAGTAGAGTTTTTTTAAAAAAAAATAAACGAAGAAACAAACCTAGCTCAAAATTAGTTAAATGTTCTGAATGTCACAACTTTAGAAATCAAATCACATTATGGAGGAAAGGGACACCTGGATTTGAAAAACCCATTGTTATGAATTCTATCTTGTTGAGCCAAGCCAAAAGATACCATTAGTTTTCACAAAGAAGAATTATGGCATTTATTTTCATACATCCTCCTACAATTCAGCAATTTCTGGAGTGAGAAAGGTAAAATACAACTTGGTTGTCGCAGACTCTTGTATTGTAAATTAGCAGTGAGTACAAATATTTTTAAAAAGACACCATCTGCCATATAAACCATTTGCCACCTGTTCTCTTGCTTTCAGACTTATTTAATGGCTTAAATTTTATGTTGTAGCTTGCCACTGAACAGCTGGGAAGTGACTAAGTATTTTTCCTATCAGTAACTTAACAGCCAAACAACAGTACATGTTAAAAAGCCCTTCTTAATGCCAGGGATGTGGCCACATGGACTTTCAGGCGCTTGTCAGTTTGCCTCATTAGCAAATTCTGCTGACAGTAAAACAGGATTTTAATAGCAACCATTATCCAAGTATTATCGGTAGTGTGTTCAGGGAGGAATGATCCTCCTCTGCAATAAACAAAGCCAAGGCCCCTTCCAAATTGGTCATAATACTTATGGGCATCTCAATAACTGACAGGCACAAAATAGTGTAACTGTTTTATGGCCAGTCGAAAAGACAATCTGCATTTTTGTTTCTTTCCTTTGCCAACCTTCTGCAACAAACCTTTAATCCATGTATTGCACTCCTGCTGGTCACTGTGGGGAGCGAGGCTGCCTTTCTCCTATTTGGAAAATAAGTGCCAGGCCATGCAGCTCCTCTAAAGATGATCCATCATTCAGTGGGGCAACATATGCTTTGTAGATGAAGCCAGAATGAAAATGCCACATCTGACCACAGTGGCGAGACCACTTTCGAAGAAAATGCCCTTAAATCAGGCTAAACTTCTGTGGGTTACACAGAAACATTTCTTGAGAATAATAAAAAAAAAGTTGGTTACCATTACCCTTTTTCCAGGAAGACCATTGGGATTGAATGTGAGTCCTTTTGTGTGCCAAGCAGATAACTGTATCTGAGATTTTCCATCTTCAACTGTTGAAGAAGTGTCACTTCACATTGTCATTTGGTATAGGCACCTATTAATTTTATTTCAAGCTGGCCTGGGACATATGGGTTCCCAGAAGCTTCCTGTTGCTGTCCTTGAAGAGTATAAGAAGAGCTTACAATAGTCAAATAGAATCATATCTGTAGCTGGGCAAGAGAAGGAGAAGTGAGAAGAAGTAGACATCCTTTGCATGGGGATCCAGGGAAGACATTTTCCTTAACATACTCCAAAATCTGGACCTAGCATTGGACTGTTTTAGTGTGCACTCTTAGGCAGTGCAGTCCTATTTGGAATTGAAAGCAAGATTCACTACATTCTGTGAGACTTTTTAGGCTCCATCCAAGGACTGGGTGTCAAAACATCTGGATGCCTTGGAGGCTGTGCAGGCAAATATGTCTGCCCCATGAACTCCCGTGACCTTGCTATCCTCTCCCAAATGCAGTTTACCAATAAGCCCCATTCTTGTCCTCTCAGGACAGGATCTAGAGTGTTCCGCATTTAGATGATCAAGGAATGGGTTGGGAGAAAATCAGTAGGCTCATTTCTGTCTAGGGGTATTTTTGCATTTCCCTTCTTCTTCTATGGATGGGAAAGAAGTGCAGTCAACTAACACTGACTAGCGATCGCACTTGTGATCACTGGTCACTGTTAGCGTAAACCCCTCCCATGACTGAATACTTACCCTGTTTTCAATCACTGGCCGGTTGTCTTCTGGGCACTGCTATCTTGTGTGCAGTGTCCTTTGCCACTGCACATGCCTCAGTGCCATTGCTACGACAACGCCGACACTGCACAATTGCAATCATAGTCATGTCAGGCCAGTGGAACTACCAGTGCTTGGGTGGCAGCTCCAATGACCTCCCCATCCAGCAGAGGTGTCAATGGTCACTGGCTGAGAGCTATCAGGTAAGTTGGAGTAAGGGTTGGTAAGGTTGTGGAGCACAGTTTCATGTCCCACATCTAGTTAGCAATTAGGCAATTTGTGGGCAGGCGGGGCTAAGGTGCAGATACACCTGCCCAGATGTTGTCTAATTGTTGAATATGGGCTGAAGTGCAAATTGACCCTTGGTCTCTGTCTGTCAGCTGAAATGGTTGACCGACAGCTGTACTTCCAATTGACAGGAATTTCAGTGCTATTAGAGGAGTTGCTTCACAGGAGAGATTCTCCAAGACCAGGAACTGAAGCAAAGCAAATGTGTCCACAGCAGCTTTCATCCCTGCACTGGCTCATAAGTGACTCATATTGCCTACCTCTGATCCTGGTTTAATACAGACCCTGTAGAGATGCAGCCATAGACATTCATTCACTCTACATCAGCTCACCTATCTAGCTATAGATGAGGTAAAATTTGAAGATCATGAGCCTACCACATGGTGAAGTTAAGCTTATAATTACAGTATTCACATGTGTTTTTCTATTTTCTGATTGATGTTTTTAAAGTATGCAAAGTAATCCACACACAAATCATAGGAATCAATAAGCCAGAAGTTTGACTATAACTGGTGGCACCAAAAAGATAAATGGTTTAAAATAAAAACAAATGAAGATCAGTAGCCAACAGCTCATTTATTAAATAAAGAAAAAGCGTTGAAATGTTCAATAATTTTTAACCAGTCACCATAATGGAAAATGTTGCTTTTAATTCCTACATCTGGTTGAAGCTGTAATCCATTTAAAAAAAAGACTCCATTTGGCAAAATGTATTAATCTGGTAACTTTCAGTTCTTCTTGACCCTAGAAACTAGATGCTTAAAATAGATTTCTTTTTCTAGGTGGGTTCCTATATCAGAAAATGACCCTTGTACTTTTCTTTCAATTTTGGACCTATTTGTATTTACATATTCCCATCTAACCACATCTGGAGGGCAAATTGTCATTGGCTAGTACATTATATGTACAATATCTACTATATCCATCGAATTCAGTTAATTTTGCTTGTAAGTAGATGCATGGTATTCCACCACAGATAGTGACAGAAATTGTTATAATTTAGTAGTGAAAAATAGTAATCATTTTTGGCCAATTTGCTAATAGATGAAGAGGAAAATATTCAGTAGTTCATTTGCTCAGTACAGATTATTTGCTTAGCATTAATGCAAGGTAATGGAGCAAGCAAATGAATGCTTATAGTTATTGAGCAATCATTTCATTTTTATAATAAAATTATAATAAGTTTCTTTTAGGTTAATAACTCCCTCTGATTTATCTCTTTCCATTCATCAGATTTCTTGTGCCTCAGATTTCTTGGCATTATTAAGATTTCTTGTAATATAGGAAGCTTGTGTTGAAAAAAATAAACTCCTCCAAAACATCAGTGTTCTAATAGTTGAGAAAGAGAATCTTTATTCTATTGAAGTTAAAAAGAACTTCAGCTTCAATTTTGGGGTTGGGGCACTCTGAAATATCATTGCACAAGGTATTTTCATCCTTGTGAAATCACAAAGACTAAAATGGGTAAAATACAAGTTTTTAAAGATTGACTGGACCATACATCCAACCGTTCAGTAATTTGAAAGGTTACCATGCACCAAATCTGATCTGAGGTTCATCTAATCCTGAGGTCCTAGCACTGGTAAATATTTAACTTTTCATAGAACATTTCTGTCATCTATGATTTGAAAGCATCTAAAAAAAAGGTTACGGGGCTATGTGACATTCTCTCTCAGGAATACTCTACTACAATTACCAAAGTCCTTTTAATTTTTCTGGTGTCATGATGGAAAACCTCTTGGAAGAAAAAAAGCAAGTGCAAAAGCAAAAGAAAACTGCAAAACACACTGCTTCAGGACTTCTTTGGTGAGGTTCCATCCTTGAAGTGAAGTACTGTAGCTGTAGTGTGCTAGATGAAACTGTAGAGCCTTTTCTGCACTTGGCCTTATTCTGGAATATATCTTGGGATAAAGGTCTGTTGGCCACAAGCTAATGCAGACTATGGCAGGGTTCACCTGGGGCCTTCCATAATCTGCACTAGCATGCAGATAGCAGGTCCCTATTCTGAGTTATATTCCAGAATAAGGCCAAATGCAGAAAGGCTCTAGGTTTGAACACAGCCTTACTGTCACCCTGGCAGTAATCAGACATCAGTTACTTATTCCTCCTACATGTTGACATTTCAGAATAAAGCTTGAGTATTCCAGAATATCTGTGCTTTATTCCCAAATCCAAACATAGTGGAATATTTTAACTGATGTTTGAATGCAGCCTGACCTTTCTAGAAATGCTTATGATGGATAAAGTATTTCTTTTCTGTGCATGAAGTGGTATAAGACAAGAGAGAGAAGGTGGCCTGTCTCCATTTCTCCCCTCCCACCACCACCAGAACATCTGGGGAGAGATGCTCACATTGCAGTGATCTAGGAAGGCTCCCTCTAGCCCACAGCATGATGAATGGCTCTGAAGTCACCGCCTTACTCCCTGACACTTTTACTTACCTAGATGTAATTCCAGGTAGTAATCTTCATAATTATTTCCCATTTGGAATTACCCTGTTTCCCTTAACAAATTCCAGCACATTTAATTACTTCAGCTAGACTTTTTTATACATTACTGACTCAGTGACCCACTGGCCTCTGAGCTGGTGAAGACATAGTACAGTAATTGGAATCAATTTGGCTCCAGCTTTATTAGGAAGCTGCATGGGGTTTTGAGTTTAATTTGCAAGTGAGGACTCTAGTTCATCACAACATATGGTGCTGCAAACAGAAGTTGTTTGTGAACTGATAAACTTTTTCTGTTCCACACATGAGGAAACCTTTGGCCTTCCAGATGTTCTTGTGTTAGATAAGTATATTTTTCTCAGTAAGTCCTACCTCACACCACACTTGTGAGAGATTATAGATTCCTCCTGTCTTTATTGTGTGTGATGTTCAGGATTGGATCAATTGACAGAATCCCATACACTTCAAGAATATCATTCACCCTAAACCTATCCTCATTATCAGAAATCTTCACAAGACGTGCAAGGCCTTTCTCTCCTGGAAGCAGAAATTTCAATTGTAGTGTAGGTGAATAAGGAGGTTATTTGATGTTTTGCTGAAACTTCTATTTCCAGCCTTTTTAGCTTTCTGCACCAATGGATATCTGGAACACTTCCTAGATTTTTTTTTTTGTTTTGTTTAGATGGATGCAACTCTATATCTTCATAATAACTCCTCTTCTGATGACTTGGTGTGTTAGATGTTGAAGGGTAAACTCAAGCTTGGCTCCCACTAGTGTAGACTTCCTTTGCCCATATTGATTCTCCAGGCACTGACACACAATACAATTCTATCCGTCTGCAGTGATTGTTCGTTTCGGATTTAAGTCAGTTTCTTGATTTTTTTTCCAAAATGTAAAAGAGAGATGGACTGAGTTATTCTGGTTTGGCATGCAGAACTCAAAGGCTCTAACCAGCAATTTCAAAAGGGTGAGGTGGGATAGGTTTCCTGTCCTGGACCACTCTGACCTTCCCTTGTCTGGGAAAGCCTAGTCCATGCAGAAAGAGTCTTGGATTCCTCTCAGAACACAACCTGAATTGAATTTTATGTACTTCTCCAAGTATGTTTAAATTCAAAAAACCATGAACCCACCTGATCAGTGATGAAGTTGTGTTGTCCTTCCACAGAATCAGAGGAAATTTTTCACAGTGGCATCCCTGGTTCATGTATGGGATTCCCTTCCAGGAGAAGTGAGAATGATAACTCCCAGGGAGAGGATACAAAGTATTTTTCTGCTTAAATGACATGCAATAATGATTATCAGTGATGCTTTTATCTTGAGTTATATTGTTGATGATGCATAGGTATTTTCTTTATATTTTGTGGCTTAATTGGTCCATTTCTGTGTAATTAAAAATAAATACAGGAGGTGAGAATAAGATATAAATTTCATTTCTTCCAGTTAACTAGAAGAGTGAGTTCATGATGGCATCCAGCTGACACTGGGGAAAAGTTAATTAAACATTTTATGCGCTAGTAGCAGAATTGAAAACTAATGGACTTATCTCTTTTAGGCTAAGTGCCATTTACATGTGAAATGTCTTTGAATTTAGACCTTATTTATTCTGTAGCATATCTATTGAAACCATATAAGGAAGATTGCCTCAAAGTTAATGGGCAAATGTGTTTTTGATGTAGAAATGATGAGCTCCAACATTATTGTTCTTATCAATAATGTAAAAATATATTAGTCAAGTGTAGCTGAACTACTGAAAAATTGCTCATGTTAGCTCAAAAGAGCAGTAGATATAGTGCTGAAAAGTAACATAGAAGACAAACAATGGGTACTTTTTAGCTTTCTTTTTAGTGTTCCTACCATGATTAGTCATTCAGATGAATGATTCTAAGGCAAATGTTTCCACAGCTCAGCCTGATGATAGAAATGTAAGGCAGACATTCTGGCATGAACAGCATGCATTTATTGTTAATGGAAAATAATTTACTGGTAAGGATGGCATGGGCCACAAAATTGTCAAATTTTAATCTGAAGATTTTGCAAAATTCATTCAAATTTGAATTAATATAAAATTTTGGACCCATCTGCTTAGGGATACATGTGGAAAAAAAGTGATTTGTTGTTAGTCAAATTGTTTTGTAGGTCAATCGGCTTTAAGGTCTGCAGTCAAACTATATATGAAATTTCCCCCTAGTAATTCCTTAAAATTGTATTATATTATCATATTTTTCAAAGTGCATGCAGACAATTTAGTTGGGATATAACAGTAACTTATGTGTATTGATAATGGTTTATAATGGTATTTATATCCCTCTGCTCTCTTGAAGACTTCAAAGTGATGCATACTCTTCTCCCCATTATGTTAAGACATCACAGCTATCTTATTAGACAGTGTTTGGGCCAATGCTACCTACTAAACCTGCCCGGATGACCTTGGTGACCTTGCCAGATGTCTTCTGGAACCATGGGATCCACACCATAATGGACTTCCACGAGGCACAACCATCTGGGAAATGCATTAGCTGCAGAGAGCCAATGGTGGAGGCCAGTGGGCAGGCCCAGCTGTCAAACAGGGAGAGCATGCATTCTCCCTCTTTGACAGCTGGGCATGCGCCAGCAATCTGGCTTTTCCCCTGCCATTGGGGAAGTGTTTGCTTCTGAAATGGTTTCAGGGGAAAAGCCAGATGTAAGACCTAATTTTTCAGGTCTTACAACTGGATAGGATTTCAGCGGCAAAACCAGTTTAAGAAACCGGTCTTGCACGCTGAAATGCAGATGCGGCATCCTCAAAGGGTCTCCAATGTGGCCTCCAATGCTGGAAGCCACATCTTAATCCCTCCCCAAATGGGCTCTAAATCCATTTTTAGAGCCTATGCAGAAAGGCCCATTGTCTTCAAAATATGTTAGTCAAAGCCTTGTGGGTCTCCTCTCTGACCATGAAAATGATATTCAAATTATATTAAGTTGCTTGTGTGGTCTGTAGGCTATTCACCTTAATCCACCACACAATCTGTTCCTATTATGTTCTGATATACTGTGCAGGTAATTCAAAATTCATCTTCTTTCATTAGGCATGCAACCATTTTTATCCCTGATAGTAAATCTCTATGTAGAAAGTTCAAATTGATTTAATGCTGGAGTGGAAGAAACAGGTAAAATGATGCTATCTGGGTTGTGTTTCCCCCACCCCCATAAAAAGTTATGATATAATGTTCTTTAAATGCATTAGAACCAGCAGTGCTTAAAAGTGAATTCAGCAGAGCTTTAACTCTTGTTCCTTAGAAGCATATATGAATAACTGATATAAAGAAAAAAACCCACCTTACTGTGGGGTAAGTGATATTAATACCCTGATGATGCAATGCATAAAAGAGTATATCACTTGGAAAGGTTAACTTTCACAGCACACCATTAAGAAACATAAACACAGTTAAAGCACACTATTCCACCCCAGCATCTTCACAATGCAAGAAGAAAAGTCACAGTATTTGTTCAATGCTTGTTTTGTGGATATACTATAGGGAATCTGTAGTTTGCCCAAGTTTGCCCAAGCGTTAAGAATGAGCAGGTTCAGAGCACATGAATTAGTTCCTGTGTATGCAGCAAGCTAATTACAGAGACTCAAATGCTGCTTCTACAGAAAAAGGTAGGTCAGCTGGGAATTATGACTGCTTTGTCCTACACATGTGACAGCAAGGAGAAAAGACAGAATAGTTGTCTAAGTAAGTTACATTATGTTTTTCATTCATAAAAATACTGAACTGGGTTTGCCATAGTCTGCACCAGTATGCAGATGGCAGATCCTTATTCCAGGATACAATCTGGAATAAAGCCAGGTGCAGAAAAGGCCTTAAGGAATTCAGTGTATCTGAAAAGATGCAAGTGCTCAGGTTTTCTTTCTCTGTTGGCCTCTTTACTGCCATTTTTCCCCTGTTTATTCTGTTATGACACATTGTTTTAAAGTCTATTTACTTGAAAGGTAAAATGCTGCATTGCCACAATGTGTTATATGTTTGGTTTTTTCATCTCTTGAATTATCTCTGGAACATACATGCATGTTGCATTCTGAAACAGTGGTTTCATGTTCATTTATTTCAATATTTGTTTTTCTATTTCACATCATTGAAATGTTATTACACCTCTCACACTCTGTAGTATGCCTGTAGAAATGAACCTCATTTATCATATAGAAGGAGAGTTGGCTTTTATACTCCGCTTTTCTAACCTATTTAAGGGGACTCAAAGTGGCTGACAGACCTTCCTACTCTTCTCCCCACAACAGAACACCCTGTGAGGCTGGTGAGGCTGTGAGAGCTCAGAAGATTGCTCTGACTAGCCTAAAGTCAGCCAGCTGGCTTCATGGAGGAGTATGGAATCAAACCCAGTGTTCCTAGATAACAGTCTGGTTCCCTAACCACTAGACCAAAATGGCTATAGCTAGATGGACTGCTATCCCTGTGACGCCCACGGCCGGCGGCAACCAGTTGCGAGACCCCAGCCGGTTGTCCAGTTCTCTTCAGTCCGGCCACTTTAGCCATGGACTTCAAGTTCTCTTTTTAAGTAGACCTCTGAGCCTTTTCTACTACTTCAGTACCCAGCTTCCAACTCTTGTTACACTATTGCCATTACGTTACTATGGCACCACTTCCCCGCTCCCTTGAGCTTCTGATACAGTATCAGGCCTCAAGCAGAGTGTCTTTTGAAACAAATGTAACTTTATTTGTTTACAAATCTTATGTTAGTTCAACTTCAACACAAGCAGTTCACATTAACTTATTTTCTTAACTCAGGACCCTGCCTAATCCCTATCTAGATTCTCCTCAGAACCTGGATCTGCACTGTCTAACTTCTTCCTAAGTCTAGCCCCAGTCACAGAACAACAGCTTTGACAGGAAGGCCCTTTTTATAGTCTCTGACAGGGTTCCATCCCTTCTGATTGGCTGTTTCTCTCTGGGCTGCCCCCGCTTTCTTCAGTATACTAACTGAGCTGAAGCCTGGCTTGGCCGACACAACTTTAAAGGGAAACCATTATTTATGAAAGGTTATTTTTAAAAGCACCGAGCAGTGCACTAAAGCAGGAGAGAGAGATTTGCCTGGGCTGAAGGGCGCCCCACAGTGTCCCTTCAAGCAACTTCAGAAACACGACTAGGTAGAAATATCGAAGCCAGGGAAGGAACATCCCTTGGCTTCGACATAATCATGAGCCTAAATGGGGAGATGTGTGTGAACAGCACTCCTCTTGCTTCTATAGCTGGAACTATTTATGTACACTTTTTCTTTTCCTGATTGCTTTGCATAGAAGGAAATGGGATAGAATGTTGCATTCATGCAGTTGGGCCACTTTGAATGTGCTAAGCTTCCAATTAGCTTTGAATCCCCACCACCGCCAGTTGTGCCTCCAAATCTGCTCCGAATCTGCTCAGAAGCACAATGGAGGGCATTGTCCAACTATATATGGAACAGCTAGTTGGGAATTCCTATGTGTGATGTAGTAGAGTCCTTAGAACTAACAGTAGCTGGTGTCATTGCTGCTTTTGCCAAAGGAAGCACCTAGTATTTAATAGCAACAAATGCAAAGTCCTACATCATGGTAAGAAAAATGATAAAAATGGATACAGAATGGGAGGAATCTGTCTGAGTGAAAAGCACCTAGGTGTACTGGTTCATCACAGGATGAACATGAGTCATCAATGTTATGCAGCTGGAGAAAAGGCAGACACCATCCTAGGATGCGTTGAGTATTGAGCCTAGCTCATGAGAATTAATTGTTTCTCTTTACTCTACCTTGGTCAGACCTCATCTAGAGTACTGTGTCCAGACATTGATAAACTAGAGCAAGTCCAAAGGAGGGCTACCAAAGTGGTTAGTGGTCTAGAAACCATGTCCTATGAGGAACAGTTGAAGGATCTAGGAATGTTTAGCCTACAGAAGAGAAGACTGAGAGAAGACATGATAGAATCTGAAGGGCTGTCACAGTGCAGAGGAATTGTCCCTATTCTCACTTGCACAAGATGGTATGAAACTTCAAGGGAGTTAATACAGATTAGATATTAGGAAAAACTTCCTGACAGTGAAGCAATAAGGAACTTTTTCTTGAAACTTGAGAATGAAGGAAGAGGTACATGAGACCTTACCCCCTTTGAGCAACTAATTTTGGATGATAAAGCAAGGGATAGAGGCATATCCTCCACTCTGTATAAAGTATTGATAGACCACAAGGTGGGAGAGCTTCAGGCAGTGAAAGGGCTCTGGGAAACAGATTGTGAAATAGAAATTGATAATGAGGAATGGTTAAAAATTCCCAGTAGGATGTTTTCATCATTTAGGTCTCAAGCAGAAAGGGAATTATCCATTAAAGAATTATTTTGATGGTACTACACCCTGGTTGCTTTGAATAGGGTTAACAATACTCTTTACCCACTGTGTTGGAACAAGTGTGGAGAAAAAGGTACATACATACGTCAATGGTGGCAATGCCCTAAGGTGTTCTGGGAAGCTGTTCAGGCAAAGATAAGTACCATTGTTTCTCAATGTCCAACTATCGCCAGCCATAGTGTTTCTACTTTCCTTTAAAGAACAAGGGGCGCCAAACCATAATAGGGATCTGGTTCGTTCGCTGATCACCACTGCAAAAGTGGAGATTGCTCTCCACTGGAAAAATCTGCAGATCAATTAAACATAGATAAATGGATCAATCGTACATGGTCTTTATTGATTAATGAACTCATCACAGTGCAGCAATATAAGATGCAACTCCTGAAACAAGAAGCTCAATTTATCGAGAAATGGGCACGTTTTATCATTCAGGCACAAATCGATCCCAGACTTCGACCATCTTCCTCTTTCTCAGTACCATTTTTGAAACAAAAAATATTGATGCTTTTTCCAGATTTTCCATTTTAGACTGTACTGGATAAATCTTGATTGAACTGTATGGACTATGCGATCCTCAGCAGTGTATATTTGGTTTATGTTATGGGTTTTTGATGTTTGTTGTTATAAAATTAAAGAAAATTTAAAAAAAATTTAAAAAGCAGAAGTGTTTACACAGAGATTCTGCAATACAAGTGAATTTACTAACTGCAATAGCAGAGAACAGCTTACAGCAATTGTGCTGCTTGTTAGTGCTCATGATTGCTATCCATGTCTCCAATTTGTGAAGGCACAGTTTTGCTGCCCTCAGTGGGGGCACCTCAGAGCTTTACTATGAAGAATGTCTCCTCCTCTCCAGTGAGCCAGTTTGGTCTAGTGGTTAAGGAGACGGACTCTTATCTGGGAATACTGGGAGAAGAATAGAAAGCTTTGTCAGCGCTTTGAGTCCTCTTAAATGAGTGAGAAAAGTGGGGTAGAAAAGCCAACTCTTCTTCTTCTCCTCTGAAGCGGAGCCAGGATGTCTTGTCAGGTGGTGATTGTGGTGCGTCTCCAACATGGTCCAGACTCAGCTGCCTCCATTTACAAATGGAGATATGGCCTCATTCCCTGAGAGTAGCCTTTGAAAATCAAAATGACCCTGAAAGGCATGCTTCTTTGTAGTTTGGGTTGGAAGTACTGTTCCTTGTTGTGCTGAGCTACGTGCTGGCCAATGCTACATTCACCAGGCTCTGGCCTTTCTGTCTGACAATGTCCCCTTTTACTTTTTCAGTTCTTTACTGTCACCAACTGAGTCCTACCAAATGGATTTCCTGAATATTTATTGTTATATTTCTGCTAACAGATAGAGCCGATGTCAAGATATGCCGACACAGTGGCACAGGCTGTGTAGTTCTTTTGAATATTTATGGCCCATACCGAACACGGCACACTTGCCTTTTCATGTTGAAATGAATCTGCTCCAGTGACCTGAGGGGGTGAGAGGCCTCTCAATCCCATTCCCCTGAGTGTAAGTCATCAAGTCTCCAACTAGAAAGATTCATTTTTCTGCTTTATAAGATGACAACATATCTCAAAAGTTAAATCAGAAATGATAACTACATGCCAGCTTCTTCATCCCTGCAGAAAATCATTTTTAGTGGTGTTATGATGTGGAGAAAAGGAACCACCTTCTAGATATTGTTATCTATTTCCTTTTACATTTTTGGTTTCCATTTGCAGGTTGGTGTGTGTGTGTGTGGAGGCCTTTTCCTGTTCAGTATCTGCTCTTTTATGTAAAGATCAAGATTTATCAGCACTCTTTTCTTTTTTTCTTTTTTTTTTTTTGGTTGTTATTATTTTGTATCCTTTTTGCTTCATATTTAGTTGAGCCACCCAGAAATATAAAAAGGGAATACTAGAAAGACAGGACGGAAATCTATATATAAAATAAATAAATAAACAAACCATAACCTATTATCTGCAGTTAATCTGCAAAGTGCTTTAAATTAATGTTTGATTGCAGTTGAATGTTAGATGATGTGTATCAATTTGTGTCATATTTAATCTGCTTTTTACACTTATATCTATATATTTATTTGAGTTTGATTAATAGATAGTTCAATCACAAATTCATGGAAAGAGATCCAACTGTTTTCAATAAGCATTGGCCGAATCATATAAGCAAACCAGGTAATTGTGTAAGGCGCCAGTGTCTGAGGATTATAAATTAGATTGAAGTTATTTCTCTCTTTCTCTGATCAAAATATGCTAGATAAATATGCAAAATAGGTAATAAAACATTATAAATCAATATGCATAATATTTCTATTATCTGAATTGTATACCACCAAAGTATTTCTGGCTGTTCAAACTACCGTGGAAGAATGGCAGTACTTTATTGGAATTCTGCATACCAAAATAATTTGTGGAAAAGCATATTAATCAAACTGTGTCTCCCCACCTCTCCAAACCTTCAGAACAATGATGTATCCAAAACACTAACTCTGCTTTTGGCCCAGTTGAAAAATATTATAATAAAAGTGTAATTGAATAACAGCCTGAATAGGTGCTGTTTTAAAGCTAGGGCAGAAGCTCCCTCAGAAACCTATTTATACTAAGTCATAACTTTTAGAAGGGGCTTTTCTTTTCATGCCTATGGTTCATGATACAGTGATGGATCCAACATTTAGCAATTAGATTTTTTTTTCAGTGTCTGTAGCTTCATCCAGACAGTACTAATTTGATTGACATTATGTGGATAATGTGGAAGAAATTGTGGATAATTCAGAATAAAATGTGTCTGGATGTGCTTTATTCTGGATTATCCTTATAATGTGGATTAAGTAAATGCTATCTGGATGAAGTTTATATTTGGGATCCGGTCAAGTTTGCATAACTGTCATACAAATTATCAGAGAAGGTATGGTTATGAGTGTGCCAAATGAAGGTACCTCAAATTGTCACAGATGCTAAAGAAGGATTGAAGGTTTCACACAGGACCTTAAGTTCACCATGGGATAGCTGCAGAGGTGTGCTGGCCACGAATCCGCGTGTCCAAAGAGTCCTTCTGGAAGAACTTGTTGTGCCCATAGAGTGCTATAAAGGTAAACTGCTAGAGGCGACTCTGACAGCAGCTTAGTTAGGTTGCAGCATCCAGTCCTATCTGGTTTCTTGTTTTCTTAAGACAGCACAGGAAAATGGCTGACTTCTACAGCTATTTCCTGTTCTCTTGGAATGAGCTCCCAGGTGGAAACATTGAACAAGAGAATAAATGTTCCCCAGCAGCACTCTACTACTGCTGCGAGTGGCAGTGAGAACAACAAAGATTGCTCTAAGGCCAGTCTTGTGTGAGTTGGACCTTAAGGATCAGTGACTGCTGCAGGCTGCCTTCTAATATGACTTGAGTGATTTTCCTTAGGGAATACTTAATTCTTCTAGGAAGAGAATAGTTATGAAACTGCTCAGAACATATGCAGCCACTGAAGAGTGATGAGCTACTGCTGTTTTAAAAAACCCTTAGCTGTTGGTTGTGTGGGACTTCAATGTCCTAGATGAAGATCCTGGACATGGATGAACTCAAGAACCCATAGCTATTCTGACAACTATGTGACTGGTCCAATGTATCAAAGATTAACTGGTGGTTGGTTAGCCTGATATTATGGTTGAATCATTCCCTGGTACATTAAAAAAAAGAGAGATTACAGTAAAGATTACAGTAAAAATATAGTTTGGATTGATTAATACTTAGGTGCGGAATTAGAGTGATCTGGTCCAAGGCTAACTTGCCAGTCCAAGTGCCTGGAACAGAGAATGTATCTCATCACTTAGAGGTAGGAAGGGACAGTTCCATGGCCTCTGAAGATTTCCCAGGCACCAAAATCTCAAATAATTGGAAGTACACAGATGTTTATATGCTGTGCCTCCATCTAAGAGGTAGATCACATTGTGAAAGTGACCTTTACCCTTGCCATGAGGCTGTAGTCTTTGAGTACATTTTTGTTCACTCTTTCTTTCTGGATAGTTCCTTTGGGACTATGTATTTATGTATTTTAATTTTGGTACTTCCTATTTTTTTTAGTGCTGTATTAAAACTTTGGTATATTTTAAGGTGAAAGGGTGAGATAAAAATATAATAGATGATAGGTTTTGTTATCAAGACAGCAATTTAAGCTCTGTAAAAGATGTAGGCATCAGATGTATTAGGTTTTCATGATTTTGTGGGGATTGGCTAAAGGAGAGCATTTTTTAACAAATGCAAAAAGCACACTTTTTTTTACAATGTTTCGTGAGGAGCAATAAGATTGAAGTTTGTCACCATCAATCTCCCTTGATAATAGGATTTCTAGCATTTTTCAAAGAGAAAGATCATGAGGCTGTTAAGAATCTCCTTGAGATTTTCAGAGTGCTTATGAATACATAATTACCAAAGGGGAGTTGTTATTGAAAATCATTTACAGATGACACAAAACCCCTGCTCAAATACCAAAGCTAGGAGATAGAATTTCTTTTAAACAGTGGTGAGAGTGCAGAAAAGAAAGTACTTATTTTCATATGATACGGAACTTGTACTCAAGTCAAGCAGCTATGGGAAATGGCATAGAAGGAAATCCTGTGATTAACAGGAATCTATTTTGAAATGAACCCAAAGACAGTAAACCAGTGAATTAATTATCATATCTGTAACAATCACAAATAATTTGATTGTGAAGAGCAGGCCCGGAGCAGAGGGGGGCAGTCCTCCCAAATTGTATTGTCCCCCCTTCCCCCCTGGGGGAGGGGTTGGAAAATGACACAAGGTTGGGATTTGAAATCAAGGTATATCCCACTATGGAGTTAATATCTATAGAACATATAACCTTAACTTTTTAAAAAAATCTATTTAAAGATAAATATATTTAGGGATAAGTGGGAATTTGTTGTCTCTTCTTTAGAAAATAATTTTCTGAAATAACCACCTCAATATCTGGTGTACCTCTGGATGCAGAATCTGGAATTTAAAAAAAAAACCCTTAAAGTTAGTATTGTAGCATCCTCTGAGGAAAGCAGAAGCATTTGGCTTGTGGTGCAGGAGGAGCATCTGTATCCTCAGGCAACAACGTCCTGGCAGTAGCAGGGTCCTGATAATGTTTTCCCCATCTTCTCAGACCTAATAGGGCAATCACTGAGTCAGGAGGGGCATGACATACAGTCCTAAGTTTCCTCAGCACCGCACTAGAGACCACCTCTGCCAGTTTGGTCAGGGCTGCTGATGGACAGCAAGATGGCAAAACACCAACGGCATCTTTAATCAGTGTGGCTCCATTCCTATGCCTAGAGAACACCAACAGAAGACCAAGGGGCTGAAATATTTCATGTGGGTCCTGCTAAGAGCTGCATCTAGCTCCTTAGAAGCATGTCTGTCCCCATTGAAGAGGGTGCAGAGCTGTTCTGGATTTTGTGGGACAAAATTTTGCAAACTTCTGTGCAGCATTGTTGTGTTTGCCTCTCTTTATCATTACTATTTTCACCACCTAAGTGGGATTTTATAACTGTACATTTTGCACAATGGATTTCAGCATGCGGATTATACTAGGCTATATTTTTCTTCATTTATCATTTCAAGAGTTGCACTGTGTTTACTGTGTGCAAAGATTATTTTGCAAGAGAATCATTGCTGATTTTTCCTCACAATGAATTTGCATACTGTTTGCTGTCTGAGGATCGTATTTGCTTGCTTGTTTCATTTGAGACAGCAGCAATTCATTTTTTTTTCTTTTTTGCAAAGCAAGATTAAGAGTCCCATTGAATCATTCTATAGTGAAAAGCTATAATACTGTGTGCTTTACTTCAGTAAACATTTATTACTGACTGCACTTAGGCAATGTATTGTGTGAATTAATTTAAATTGCTCTTATAAGATTGCAGATGTATACAATATTTTAGCAATAGAAATTCACATGTTCTGAAGCTCTTTACTTAAAATGAACGAGAGACAGCACCACTTAAAAGACAAAATAACTAGAATGTCTTTTCTTATCATTAAAGCTAATGATGTTTCACTGATGTCTCTTAGCACAAAATGACTGTGCTGTCCTATATTTAGAAATATCCAGAAAATGAAAGTGGATGGATTCAGCACAAGTAGCAATGTGTTATGTGCTGAGCTTGGAAATATATGAGGGCAAGTTGAAACACATTATCAATTTCCCTTCCGATTCACAGATGGCAAAATTGAGTTATTTTAGTTGATTTTTTTTTTCTTTATGGGGAAAATTTGAAATGGTAAGGATTTACCTCTCTTTTCCAGAGTTTGCTGAGAGGAAAAAGTATTGGTTATGGACCAAATCCTGCAAGAAGATTCTATAGGAATAAGCAGGAATCACTTGTTTTTGTATTTCTTTTTCTTTTTAAAAATCTCATACTTGGTTTGACCTTATTTTTGCCACAAAGAAGCCACACAATTTGAGGTATAGAAGGTATATAGTAAGCCAGTCTGGTTTAATGGTTAGAGTGTTGGACTTGTATCAGGAGTTCTCCTAATTCGTTTCTGCACTGCTTCATGAAGCCAGCTGGGTCCTTTGTGCTTCTCACAGCTCTTTTTCTGAGCGGCTAGAGCCCCACTTACCTCACACGGTGTTTGTTGTGGGAAGAAGATTTGTCAGCCATTTTGAGTCCCCTTAAAAGGTGAGAAAAGCCATATATAAAAGCCAACTCTTCTTCATGGCAAAATTGATGCAAATTTCTGTATGTGAACCCAATTTTTCAAGGATCAGTATCTGATAATATTAGGCCCAGATGGCACCCATCCAAGAGTTTTTTTTTTAAAAAAAATCAGTGTGAGATAGCAGTACTTTTAACAAAAATACCATATGTGTTTTGTTGCTGAGTCCAGCTGTTCCAACTGAAAATTGGAAGGTGGCCAATGTCATTCTGCTTTTTAAAAAGGACTTAGGAGAAGACCCAGAAAAACATAGGCCTGTTTGCTTAATGTCTACCCCAGGGAAGACTGTGAAAACCTTTATAAAATACTAGAAGCCAAACATTTTAAATGCAAGCCATCACATAGTAAACATGACTTCTTCAGGGGAAAGTTTTATCTAACCATTGTTTTTAGAAATTGTTGAGAACATAATTTGAATGACTTCAAAACAGGTTTGGCCAAATTTATGGATGATAGGCCTATTATTGCTTCTAGAAAGCATACTTAGGAAGCAATCTGACTTTAGAGATCAGCTACAGGAAGACACGCGGGCAGGGAAAGGTATGTATTTTTTCCTTGCTTGTGGGCTTCCGTATGCCACTGTGAGAAAAAAGGGCGATTTTGGACTGTGGAACCACCATTTTCAGCAGTCCCTCCATGCAGGATATAAAATCATGCCCTGTAAGCAAGGTGCCTCTGACAGAGATTTCTTTGGTCAAGGGAATAACGTGATCCCTGCAAAGTGCATGCTGCCACTGTGGATGGAGATGTGGCTCAGAAGACATCTTGAACAGCTGCAGGGTGCCTCCAAGGGTATATGAAAACATGTTTCCATGAACAGGTGTAATAAAGTGTAGGAATTCTAGCTCAACAAAGTCTAAATTTAGACTTCAGTTTGTTTAGCAGCCCTTAAAAGCTTTCTGTTTGAGCTTTCAAGAAGCTTTTACTTGCAATTTAGAAATATTGGCAAGATGGTGGAGTGCTGAGTTAAACCGTAAGTTTTGGGCCTTTCTACACGGACCCTTAATATGGATTCATAGGGCAGAATTGATGAAGATTGTCATGTCAATGCAGATCTATGGGTTCTTCCAGACATGTTCTAAACTGCAAACTCCATTTGCAGTCTAAATCATGCTGTCACACCATACTTATGATTTTCTATCGTCACTCCAGAGCTTTCTAGTCAAGCTGCACATTTTCCTTAATATGGGAGAAAGAAGTCTTCTTGTGTAGTATTGGCATGGACTGATGAATTTTGTCAATAGGGACAGAAGCACGAAAAATGCTAAGGGAACTTGTGAAAACTGGAAGTGCTGTTTGGAATGTGATTGGCTCCAGGAACCGTCATGTGACAGGGCTGAGCAGAGCCTGAAATCCCATTCCTCTGATGGGGAAATGGCAAAGTTGATCATCTGTGAGGAAGATCAACTTTCCCTTTGTGCTGAGGATATATTGGAGTAACCTTAAGCCAAGAATTTTAAGTCTGCTGTCTAGAGGCAGCCTATGAGGCCACCCTCCCTATTGGTCACTCTGTCTGCATTAAGAAAGGTCTTAATCTGGATCACTGGTAGGCCTGTTTAATTGGGTCTACCAGTGGACAGTGTGGCCCTGATCCAGAACATGGGAAGCATGCAGATGTCATGATTCTCGTGTTTGGGTCTACTGGGTTGCCTTTCAGTGGCATACTATAGTTTACTGATAACCCCTCTCTGGAAACCCCAAAGCTAGGAGCTTGTGTTCTTAGCCATCAGATGCACGTAGGTGTGGCCACAAAGCTTGTGTGACCTTCAAGGCCACAACATGGGCTGATCCAGATCGGTGGGCCTAGCTATTCTGGGCTCACTGATCCAGAATTACACCAGCAAATGCAAAAAGGGCCTAAGTTTCCCTATTATGAGTAAAAAGTAAAAATGTTTGCATTCCTCAGAACTTGAAAATCTAAATCTTTGCTCAGTCAAGACGCAAATGACTAAAATGCTGAAGTACCACAGGGATATAATTTCAGGTGGAAGTTGAAAGCAAATCTTTTAGCCTTAATTTAAAGGGAAATGTTAATTGGAATAATGTCAAGGATTGTTTAGCAAACCAGTGGACTGGATCCTTCTTAAAATCATCTGAGCTAAACCCTTTTTCCAAAATGTTTTCAAAATTATTATTTATAACTTTGTATTTAATATATTGCAAGCTACTGGTGAGAGAATTGTCTCAGTAATAATACATTTTTAAGATGCCTAATGCAGACTGCATGAAAAGAGATGTTGAAAGCCTAGCAAGGAACTGGTGAAGATTCACTTTTACACAAAAATGAAATGCTCCACAGATTTTGAGGGGAAAGTGTCGAGTGCCCTTTAATAGCAGAAATGGCAAAAATGGGGCAGGGAAGGGGGAACAAATCTTAAATGTATCCGTCAAAAAAAAAGAAAAAAGAAAGAACTAATTGTCCCATGTGCTACAGTGAAGAAGTCAGCAAAATGCACAGGTTTGCACTTTATACAGTAACTGTATTAATGAGATTTCTGATGTTTGTGACAGAGTAAGGGATCAGCTCTCAGAAGAAGCTTCAGGACTTTCTGTAAATTGAAACACTAAAAATAGAAATGCATGACTGTTAACCTTTTCCTTCTTATAATCCTCTTAAATAGCCTCCCCCAACCTGCTACACTCCAGATGCTGAACTACAATACACATCAAATTTTTGCATTTGCTATGCTAGTTGAAAGTAAAGGCCACCAGGCTGAGAAGACTTGACTTAATAAAAGATTAGAATAGAAATCTATCACCTCCAGATGTGTCTTTAATAAACAGAACCTTAGTAGCCAGGAGGGATGGCCATCTGCTGGACTGGAGTGCCACATCTGGGCCTGAGGGGAGAAGACCCTCACTTACTTTAAAGCCAAAGAGCACAAAAGTTCTGCATCTTCAGATTTTCTGCTGGGTTCAATAATGCACTGGTCAGAAAATGTCCCCAGATGTAGGCTGTTTTCTGTCAGATGCTATCATTAGAACAACAAGAAGAGGCTTTTCTACCCTTCTTTCCTCTCCCATTTAAGGGAACTTAAAGGGGCTGACAAAGCTGTCTGTTCTCCCACCCTCAACAGATACCCTGTGAGGTAGATGGGGCTCTGGGAGCTCAGAAGGAACACTGTGACTAGTCCAAGGTCACCCAGATGGCTTCACGTAGGAGTGTGGAATCAAATCCTATGACTGAGAGATATGAGTCCGCACTCTAACCACAAGACCAAACTGACTCACAAGAGGAAATGGCAGCAGATAAGCAGGGGTGGTTGGGGCTGTCAGGCATCTTGCGGAGTGGTCCCCCCCCCAACTTTGCAAAAAGATAGATTATGGGCCCACTGTAGATGCTGGCATATGGATGCTGCACCCTTTGGGCTTTTGATAGATGGCTTACTCAAACAATGCATATGCAGCCTTGGAGTTGCTAAATAATAACTCCTGTTGATCTGAGACAGTATCATCAGTATAACCCAAGGAGGCATATGGAAGGGCATACATTTCCCTGGGGTGGTTGGTGGTGGGGTGCAACATATTGCATTGCTGAAATGACTCTCTAGGGACATCACAGCACAAGGCAGTGCAGGGGCTTTTCCAAAATAGCTGTCCCCAGTGTGGATGCCCTAGTTCTAGACAACTGGATCATTCCAGCAGGGAACTGTACAAGCCCACTAAACGTGTAAACACTCTTGAACAGGGCTAGAAAATGTAAAACTAGAGAAGTGAATTTAAATTGTAATAGAATCTGGAGGTGAAAGATAGCTATATAACACAGTTTACGTTTCCTGTGCCAATGAAAAGTTAATGAAAAAAATACTATTGATCATCTTCCCAGAACAGTTATTTTTTTATTGATAAACCACAGGACAAAGTAAGTAAGTATAATGCCTGTTTATGAGAACTGCATGAATAAAATTCTTTCTCTCATGCAGAAGAGTATGCATCGTCAAAGAACTGTAGCTCTTCTACAGTCAACTTTCCATTTCAAACACAGTTGGGCCTTGCCTTCACGGCAACCTTATCTCAGATTCAAAACGTTTTCAATCCTCGGAGTCCGCACGGCAGTTTGGTTTAACACACTTTCTCCGTGTTAAACCACCCCAAAGCGTGGTGAATCTCAATCCTGATTTCAACAGGTCTCACTCCAGATCGTGTGCTTGAAACATTTTACATTTTTTACTGTGGGGACCGTACCCTGTTAAGGGATGAGAATCCATGTTTAGGGTTTCCCTCCCCCAATAGCTTGCTTCCAAAGATAGTGATTTCATTGAAAAAATCCACCCTCAAAACAGCCACTATAAAAATCCAGTCCTTAAAGCTACACTGTAGCGATCTAGCCTCTTCACACCTTAATAACAATGTTGCAGTTTTGCGCAATTCTAGCTCTTTGAAAGTTCTGACCTTTAAAAAAGGGAAAGGAAAGGAAAGCCCTGGAGTTTCTGTTTTAAAGGCTGTGGCTGTGAAGGGGGTTTGAGTTGCTGCTCCTGTGTGCCCTGGGAAATGGGGAGAGGAGGGCAAAGAATTGCTAGCTGCTGGTGCTGTTTTTCCTCCATCCAGGCAAGGCAGCCACCCAGCTAGGCTCCGTGAAGGGGTCTGTTATGGTTGGTATGTTCATGCCAGGAGGAAGAGGACAGGGCAGCCCCGAAAAGTGGCTTTTAAAAGGTAGCCACTGGAGTCCCCCCTTGAATCCGGATTGAACGCAATTAAGCTGAAAGTAATGGGAACAGGCAAATTTGTGTTTGCATCTGGTTCTGTTATCTCAGTTTAGGGAAAGTGAAATAAGGTTGCCATGAAGACACAGCCTTAGGGTGATTTCTTTTTCTTCCTTTTTGATCAGAGAGCTAAGAGGATGGATGGATGGATGGATGGATGGATGGATGGATGGATGGATGGATGGATGGATGGATGGATGGATGATGATATAGAGAGACAGATGATGATGATGAGAGAAAGAGAGAGAGCTGGTCTGTGTGGACTTTTAACAAAGGACATAAATGTCAAAGATCATATCACCTATTCTGGAGAAAAATTGTGAGAAGCACAACTTCCACATGCTGGCACCACCTTCTGACCTATAACTTCTCACTGAGGGCAGAAACCACATTCACCCCTGAGAATCCAACATTCTGGATTGACTTCCCTGTGTTTCCATTTGATAAGCCTTGCTAAGTGACATAAAGAAAATAGTGCACTTCTGGGGGGCATTTCCTGTGCCTTGCTTAATGGGCCAAGGTGGAAATTTTAACTTTTGTTCAATGATTTCACACTCTGCAAAAGCAGGATGAAGTGTACTTCTGGATGATGTGCTTGCCACCTTAGGGCCAGAGGAAGCACTCTGGTCCATCAGGTGCCTTCTTCTGTCTCTATGAGATAGCTATGGGTACATTTGGTGCCCCATTCTGGCTTTCTTCAGATGCTGGGAAATGCAAGTTCCCCAACATCTGAACTTGCAGGATAGGAGGAATTTGGTGGTGTACCACAAATGGACCAGTTCTTGTTCCATTTCTGGAGCAGAAAAGGCATCTGCAGGATAGACAGCTGGAGCAGACCATAGCCTAGAGATCATTAAAGTGATCTCACACTGAAGCACCTCCCAGTGCAGTTTTCACACTGGAGAGTGCACCAAGCAAGACTTATATGGCCAGAGCATTCCCCAAGAGGCAGATAAGTGAATGCCACTCTCCTAAGAGTCAGCTGGCATGGTGCTAATGGACTGTGTGGAAGCTGTCATGGTTTTCAGCTGGATGTTTTATTTCACATCAAAATACATTTCAGTAAGATCAAACAAAGGCTGTGAACTGGAGCCTTGTCCTAACCTTGGCTGCATCCAGATGTTGGTTACTTATTCTGCTGTATTCAAATATTCTAGAATAGAGCATGGATATTTCAGATATTTGTTTTATAAGATGATTTATTCCAGAATATCAAAATATGGTGGAATAATTGATGTATGGATGCAGCTTAGGTTATACATGGACCACCACTGGTACTTACAGAATATAAGTATAATAAGATGAATTATGAGAAGTGAATTTTGTTAATTAAATGTGCCATTTTTTGCTTCTCAGAACTGGTAGCTAGTCTAACAGCGGGAAACAGGCTGCAGTTCTAATGGGCAAACAGTCTTTTACAAAGGGAGACAGCGACAGATGCTATTGCACATGGCAAACAGGAAGTGATGCATCATATGGATTGTGGAACATATCTATAGAAATAGATGGAGGAACTATTGCCTTCTTGGGCTTTATACTAAATTGTAACCTGACATAGTTATAATGCCCGTGTTTAGTTTCAAGTGGAAACAGAATAGCTGGGAGTAAAGTGCCAGAGACTCAGGCTTGACAAAGCATCCATGAGGGATATTATTTGGAGGGAGCAGCTTGCCCTGTATTACTGAGCAACCATTCTTCAAAAGAACCAAAAGTACAACAATTTTCTGAAAGGAAGCTGTTAAAAGCACCTTTGAAATAATGTGTTTCAGCTTTAACAAAATATAACATCTAAGCTGTTTTCCCAAAAAAAGAAATAAAGATGGGAGACTTTTTTAAACTGTCAGCATTTTTTTTCTGTCCTAAAAATAAAAGCAAATATTGAAGACACTCACTGGCTAAATATTCTGTAAAATGTATCTCACTATGCTTTATCCCGCACACACACACACCACCCCAAAAAATGAGGAAGAGGAGTAGGAAGAAGTTGTTATTTATTTTCTCAACACAGCTAACCCTTGTTATTTTGGAGTGTTCTCTTCTAGAAAACACTATGAATATAAAAAACTTAAAAGTAATACAAGAGGATGTAACCTGCAATTTTAACCTCCTTCCTCAGGAGAGGAGAATTCATGAGAAATTGTCAGTCTCTAGTGTTAACTCACGAATATACAAGTTGTGCAGAAGCTACAAGTTTTTGGCAGTTACCAAAACCTCATGAATTTTGTTGATATAGGTAAACATAACTGCTGGTGTTGGTAGAGCAGACAGGGAGTGAAAGCCAGGGATTTTTCCAGGGTGGCACACATATCTGCACCATTTCTAGACACCCACACTCCTGGGATACTAGTGCAGATACTACAGACATTGGAACACTGAGCCTCTTTGCACTTTCACTTTCCTGGGAAAGCATCCCAGGGAAGTGAGGTTTTCCAGGGAAGTGAGGATGGGGGATGGATTCAGCATCCACACATTGGGACCCCGGATCCATTTCAAACTTACTCAACACTTCCCTAAGCATGGGGTAAGCGTGGTCACTGGGATTACCTTGCTGTGGCAACAGGCATGTGTGACACCACTGCTGCAGAACTGGGCAATGCAGTGACAAACATGGCTGTGCTGCACTTCATTTTCCCCAAAGACATGCAAATGGGGTGTGGCAGTGTCAGAATAGTCCACCAGCTGCCCCCAGGCCCCAAAATAAGTATGGAATTCACATAGACACAATTATGGCATAAAGCAGATTCTTCCGTTTATTGATCTAATAGCAGAAGACAAGTTTATTGAGCCAATAGCAGAAGGCACTAGTATTTCTAGCAGCTGTCGTCAGGTTCCCAGAAAACAAGGCCACTTCAGTGTGAAAGTATGAACAACTAAGGTGGTCTCCAAGGAAATGCAGGATCTAGCAGGCAGCCCAAAATACAAGGCCTAGTTTTGGAGAGAAGGTGCTGGGCAGTGGCTCCCACACGTAGGCTGTCCTAGCCAGGCAGCTAGTATAGCTGTAGAGTACTTTTTAGTACATTATAAACTAGGATAAAAGTGGTTCCACACAGTGTATATGCTGTTTTGGGGTGTATTGGAACTTCTCCAGGGAGCAAGGTGTGGAAAGGCTCACTGATATAATGTTTGTTTAAATATAGCCATAATTTCTGGTATTTTGTTGTTTGGCATAAACTTGTCTTTCTCCCCATCTTTTTTCTAAGTGCAGATTGATCTTTTTTTCCTCCTTGGAAAAGACAGATGTAGTAGTTAATGTTGATATGTTCTCTGTATGTAATGAGAAGCACTGTTTATGTTTTGCATTTGTATATTATCCTCTGGCAGAGCACAAACTTAACAGTAGTAGTCCATGGAGTGCTTCTCTGGAGAGAGCACTGGCAGGGCAGTCTTATTTAGAAGCTCCCATTTGAACCTGCTGAAATGCATGTTCATCTGCTGTGGACCAAAATGCAGTTTAACAACCCTGAGCAGAGATATGCCAAACTGATTAAATTCTAACTAGGTAGTTCAACCTGTTCAAATTTGAACACCCTCAAGCCAGTACAAATTCAAACTGGACAAAGGCGTGGGGGTTCACTTGAACTAGTTTGAACCATCTGGTTTGCTTCAAACTGGATTAAGTTCACTTGTGGTTTGTTCTTTTGAAGGGGTTTTAAAGTGTGTCTGTGTGTAGAAACAGGTCAAATTTTCAGTTCAAAGTTTGAGTAAAACTGAGCTGGTATGAATTCAAACCATCATTTTCAAGTTTATGCACCTCTCTAGCCTTGAGGAGCAACTCCTAACTAGACATGTGTGCCCTGTAATTCCAGACTGCTGCTTCACTTAAAGGCTGTTTTTCCACTTGCCTCTGTTAATCTGGATTTAGAAGACCTGGATCTTTGAGATGTCATCCTCATTGGAATACAGACCTTGCAACGAAGACCCCATTAGGAACCCAATAGGTATGCAGTTGGTATGGATCAGCTATGTACCTTCTGTACACATGATCCTTTAAGGACCTGATTAGAACCCTATTCTGACTGTGCTGTACCTACAAGCACCAACAAAATCCAGATTTAATGGGATCTTCAGGCCCTCAAATCTGGATTAACCCCAGAACCCTTTAATCGTGTCCTCTGTGTGGATGTATGAGGTTCTCACCATGGGCCTTTTCACACATATCTTCCTTAATCCGGATTTAGATGATCCGGATCTTTGGTATTCGGTCCTCATGGAATCCAGTCCTTGAGGTTCAGCATCATGGTAGGGGCCCAATGCATCTGCATGGGCCATGATGGCAATTGGAGCTAAACAGGGCCACTATGCAGCAGCCATAGCACCCATCCTGAGGCTCCAGATTGAAGAGCCCCTTAAATCTTAATTTTGCCAGCACTCATGGGTACAGCATGTTCAGAATGAGTTCCTAAGGGGTCTTGTGTGCAGACGGTACATAAGAGATCCATACCAATCAACTACCTATCAGGTTCTAATGGGGTCTTTGTTGCTAGTGCAAAAACAGCCAAAGGCTATCAATTCTTTCCTTGCTCTGAACTTATATTCTCACATTATTTTTATCTGCATTATTAAGAATCATCACCATAAAACAAAAAGCAAGCAAGGCTCTTGAATATTTTAAAACTTAATTTGTAGCATTCTTGTCTCCACCCCATCCTCACCCACCCCAGAGTCTGCAAGAAACTGCTGAAATGTTTGTTAGATAATGAAGTAACACAGATAACAGTATTTTTATTATCCAGTGTCTGTTCATATGGCATGCATTAGATAGGCACTGACATTTTATTTTTAGTGTGTGCATTTACAAATAATGGTTATCAGAATAGATTTCTCTTGCCTTTCTGCATGTCTTCCATTACCAGAGAACAATTTTGCTCCTTCGTTTGTTTGCACCTTTTCTTCTGAAGAAAAGAGTTCAAAATGAAAATTTGAAATGATGTTTCAAAGGTGGATGCATAGAAACTATTCCTGGTCTGCGAAAAGAGAGAGGGAAGAAAATAAAATAAAGAAGAAAAGGGAGTAGCAAAACAGTACTCCAAACAATAGTATAGAGTTTTACTATATTCAACACTTTTGGATTCAGTTCAACTTAAATGTTTTGTTTGGGCAAGAGTGAAGAACCTTTATCAGTCTGAAGCCTGTTAGCACATGGACTGGTGGTAAATTGGGTCACTAGCAAAACCTATATTGGAATGGATAATTGAGCAGTGAACTACATTCCAGACAAACGAAAGTCAAAGAAACTCATCTGCCTCAGCATCCTATTTCACATAGTGGTCCTGCAGTTGCTACTGGGCATTCCCAAGTGAGGGAAACCTTTACCTGCTTTTGAGTCCCTGCAAGTGACCTTTAGGGTGTTTCCGCACCCGCCAACGAAAAACAGATCTAAACAGATCCATATTTCAGCCATCAGTTCTTCCGAGGATCTGTCCAAAATAGGGACAGATCCTCAGAGGCCCCGCACATCCGCACACACACAGGGAAGATGGATTGCGGAAATGGATTGGAGTGGATGCCTTGGGATGCACCAGCACCCCTCCAATCCATCCTCTAGCGGGTGGAAGTCCCTCCCCCTGGCCTCCTCGATTGGCTCCCTTAGAGCCAGGGATGGGGAGGTTGTCGGGTGGCTTCCCTGGGGTCCCACTATCCCCAGAAGCTGAGATCGTGGCTTCTAGGGCCAGGGGGACCCACACCCTACATCCCCCAACCCACCCTGGGTCACGTGCATGCATCTGCAGCCTTACCTGCAGACTACCAGGTTGATTCTGCCTGCAGGAGGCCCAGGGTGCTGTGCGTGTGCATGCGGTGTGGCCCCTCATTGGCCAACCAGCCTCCTGGCTTCACCAGACCATCTGTGCAGGCACGGGTAGCTGACCAATGAGGGGCTGCCCCATCCGCATGTGCACAGCACACCAGGCCTCCTGCAGGCAGAATTGACCCAGCAGCCTGCAGGTAAGGCCACAAACACGAGTGCACAACCTGGGGTGGGTTCGGGGGTGCAGGGTGTGGGTCTTCCTGGCCCTAGAAGCCATGATCTCAGCTTCTGGGGTGAGTGGGACCCCAGAGAAGCCATCTGACAGGCTCCCCTCCCTGGGTCTAAGGGAGCCAATCAGGGAGGCTGGGGGAGGAGCCAAGCTGTCAGAGAGGGAGAGCAAATGCTTTCCCTCTGTGACAGCTTGGAATGTGCCAGGGCGCACGACCTCAGCAAAGCAGCCTCCTGGGGAGGGGATTGGGCGGTGGCAGAGTCACCTCCTAGATCCCCCCCTGCCCCAGGAGGAAGTGGTGATGACCACTAACATGGATGATCACTAAGAGGAGAAAGTTCTAGTGTCTGCATTTTAGACACCAGCTCTCCCTGAACCTTGCCAATGTTTCTCTAAACACTGATGTGGTGTGAGCCACTGTGAGTGGCAGTGATTCCAGGAATCACACGAATAGTGCCAATGCACCTGCATGGCACCACTGCCAGAGTGACGTAGTGATGGAGCACTAACACTGCTTCTGCCACTGAATCTCACCTGGCAGGTAGAGGCGTGAAGGTGGCTGCACCTGGTAATGTGGACTGTAGATCTTCAGCAATCAGAATTTCTCTATATCTACATGTTTTGGGAGCACTGCTGCATGAATGCAGCTGTCCCTAGGACAGTAATTGTTCCAGGAAATGTGGAAGTTGCCTGCAGCAGGGCTCTCACTCTTCTTGAACCAGGTAAATGCAAATTTGTTCTAATTTCACTATTTAGGTAAATAGGAATAAGTATCATAATTGAAAGCAAGTAGAATTAATGTTGTGAAGCATATGAACTGCTAGACAGACAGACAGACTCCAGCTTCTCCTACTGTAGTAACTGACGAGGTCTAAGCTCATGATAAAACTTTGAACTCCAGGAGAAAGTGAAGCTTGTGTAGGAGGCCCAGTGCATCAACAAAGGATTACAAAAGAATTCAGTAAATAACAAACTCATAAAGAGTCCTATACAATAAAAGGTGGAGAATGTCTCTAAAGGCCATTTGAAGGGATTCAAGAGCAAGTGAAGGTTTTGACTTTTTTTTTTTTGCTTCAGAATGCAAAATTTAATTCAGAAAACCCCCCAGAGAACCAGGGTTTTTAGTTTTGATCCCCCTGTTCAAATTGAACCAGTTCAAATTAGAATTCTTTTGGCACTTCTCTATCAATATAAATCTACCAATATAAAAATGAATGCAAATAGCATTTAAACTTGAGACATTTAGCAACAGTACTATAATTTTCAATTTAATTAAATGTGTAATGCAAATATTTTGTCTAGCATTAAATGAACAAGCAGTTATCATGACTTCCAGCTTGCCTTAACAGAGATACATATGGCCAGAGACAGCTGTGATTTTTAATCCTCAGCTCCCACCACCACTGAAAATAAATTCAATGCCTACACTAATGTCCGTTGAGGAAGTTCTTGTAATGATTAGTTGCTTTCTCTTTGAGTAGCAAAGCAAGCTGCCTAAAGGATAATGTACTGCAATCGTTCCCATTTAGAATTCTCTAGATAATTTGGCTTATACTCTCATTAGCCTGTGCTAGTCTTCCCAGTGTCAGGAGTGATAGGTGATAT
Source organism: Aspidoscelis tigris stejnegeri (assembly GCA_023333525.1). NCBI lineage: Eukaryota > Metazoa > Chordata > Lepidosauria > Squamata > Teiidae > Aspidoscelis > Aspidoscelis tigris. Next base: position 77,548,896 of record JALMGA010000002.1, on the reverse strand, counting down.
TTTCTAAAAATTTATAGAGAATCACATTGGAAGATACTTTGGGGCAAGCTGTTGGATACTGGTGTCTGCTGAGTCATCTATTGTATACTGTATGGAATGTTCCTATGTATTTTTATAGGTAATTTTATAATGAATCATTTTGTATTGTAGTTTTTCTTTGTTGTATCTGCCTTGAGCATTTTATTTCTTTTCCTTATTTTAGTGTTTTGTATGATGGGCAATTTTTATAATGTATTTTTATAATGTTTTGATTATTTGCATTATATTTTGTTTGTTGTAAACCACCTTGGGCAAAATTCTTTTGGAAAGGTGGTATACAAATAAAAATGGTATGAAAAAAAATGGAATGAAAGTAAGCTACATCCAGTGTTGCAGCAGTTCCCAGATAGTGCTGTTTTTATTAGACCCAAAGCCAGCCTCCAAGGTGGAAATCTGCCCTCAGCAAAGAACTCTGAAGATGGATTTTATCCTCATATGATCCCAAAGGGCAGAAGTAGTTAAAATAACTCACCTTAACTATTTTGTGTCCAACATTAATTAAGCATCTGTCAGAAAATGGATGACTTCCATTGATACACTTTGTCTGGCCTTAATCATATTGGTTGTTAGGTAGAAATCTACAGGCTAGAGATTTTCTCCTTCACAGCCTGTAAGTCTGTGATGCCCAGATGCTGACAATGTATGGTGGCAGCCAAGAAGACCCTGCCATAAAGATGACCATTTTCTGAACCATAAGATGCCATATATATCCTGAGACCCCATGTTAGTACTGATCGGCTATGACCCTGTTCACACTTACCCTACAGTAAATGGTGGTCCATTCACTGGGTACATGTGTCTACACCATGCTGCCACCACCACTCTCCCAAAGTTCACCAAGCATGCCTCTATCTTAACTAGCTGTGGACAGCTAAAATGTAGTCCACAGTTTGACTGGGAGCAGCTAATTAGTTCCCAAGCAGTCGTGTTCCACATTCTTCTGGGTGAAATGTTGAATGTGGGTGTGGTGATACAGTTGTGCACCATACTCCAGTTTCCATGGCAACATCGATGTTCAGGCCTGGCCATATGCATTTCAAGTGCTGGTGATCCAGTTCAGAACTTCACTAGACCCTGAAGTGCACATGGCTCCCAGAGTAGGAGATCACAAAAACAGGATATTGTGCTCAGTCTCATGATTCCCACTGCCAAACTGAAAGCAAAAATGAACGTAGCTCAATAGTAGGCCCTTTATGCAAAATCACTATTCTAACTGTGTCAAATCTAATGGGGAGGCTCTCCTGGTTGTCCCACTGCCCTCAGCAGTGAAACGGGTGGGCACCTGAGAGAGTGCCTTCTCAGTAATGGCCCCCAGGCTATGGAATAGTCTCACCCTTGAGGTGTGTCAGGTTCCTTCTCTGTATATATTCAGGAAAGCAGTAAAGACCTACCTCTTTGCCCTGGCCTCTGGTTAAATGTGGTTACATTTCCCTCCACCCCACTTTTAGGTAGTACTGTTTTTAATATATATATTAATATATATATTAACACCCTGGAATTTAAAATCCTGTTTTAACATCCTGGATATTACTGTTTTAATATATATTGTTTTGTTTTAATGTGCTGAATTTTACGTGTTACCCACTCTGAGACCTTTGGGTATTGAGTGGGATAGAAATACAAATAATAAATAAATAGAATAGAATAGAATGTGGGATCTCAGATGCTGCTTGCATATTGTTTGTGCCATTTGCATACTTCCCTTTTTTTGTGCAAAAAGAAAGATCGGAATGGCAATACAAAAAAGGATGTCACTTAAAAACATAGCTTCCCTAGACAGAGAAGTCTGCATAAATGTTTGTCTTTTGTCTAGTTGGTTATTTTTGTTTTTCAGTAATGCAATTCCCCATCAAATTGCAAAATTCTCTGGATTGTACAGTTTAGCTTGGTGGAACAAAAATGTACAAAAATATAGATGTTATTTATTTGCATTTTTATTGCTTCCTATACCCAAAGGTCTCAGAGTGGGTTACAACATTAAAAATCAAATGTAAAATGAACATACTAAAACAATAACAGTGCCTGAAAGTGGGGAGTATATTGTTTTATTTATTGTATGTATTATTTTACATTTGTTTTGCAAATACTTAAATAGGAACAGAATAATCTAACTGGAGACAAAGTGAAACTTTAATATTACTGAAGGATTGCTCAATCTCCAATTAGTGTGAGGAAAGAAAAGCTGTTAAATTAGGTTTTGTCTGTGTATGGCACAATTTCCACAAGTGTGGGATTTCAGGCAGGGTGTGGAACTGTCTTGGAATCCATAGGGAACACTGCAACAGTGGAACATCACCTGCTGCAGCTCCATGTACAGGTAGAACTGCTGTTGGGACTGAAAGAATGGGTGGAATTCTCTGTTTTCATTTCCACCAAAGACAATAAGGTTGCCACTTTGTGGTTAGCAAAATGAAATTCAAATTCAAATTGCAATTTTTTAAAAAAAAATTCACAAACATTTGCATCATATTGAAAACCTAGTTGTTTGGACATCCAAATATTTGATTGAAGCAAACAAAGCTCCTCCTTACAAAAGCAAACATTTTGACTGAATATTCAAAAAGTCACAAAAAGTTTTCAAAATTGTTTGGATGAGACAAAAATCCAGTTGTTTGATTTAACAATCCAACAACAAAATTTTTTTTCAGCTGTTATATTTGATCACAAAGTGAATTTTATTTGTGTGTGTATGTGTGCACCTCCCTTACATTAGATTAATCTTATGACCATCACATGCATTGTGTGGCACCCAGGAGTCAAATGCATTGATAAAAGCAGCCTTGAAAGACACTTACCTGTGTGGCTCTGTGTGAGCATCAGAGACAATTTTATTTATTTATTTATTTATTTATTTATTTATTTATTTATTTATTTATTTATTTATCTGCATTTCTATCCTGCCCTCTACACAAAGGGTTACAATAAAATATACACATTTCCTCTCTCTCTCTGCTTGTAATTTATGGATTTTGAGTTCATGTGATACATAGGTTTTGAGTGTTACATGTTGTTTGTTTGTCTTTATTTTTTATTTGTTTAATAAATTTTATTTAAAAAACCAGATTAGATAATATCTATAGGGTGATACAAATAGCATATAAAACAAAAGCATATATATATATAGTTCAATCATTAATCCTATTACATAAAATAGATAAGGGACATAACGAGGTCAGATGAGTAGAGGCATTTACAAAAAAAGGTTGCCAGACCGTGGGATAATTTAAGTCCTGTGAATAACCTTGCATTTTTTAATACATAGTAGCCACATACTCCAATCTGGCACTTTACCAAAGTTTGATGTACCATTTTTAACAGATATTATACTTAAGTTCTTCCAACCTTGGGCTATTGTTTGCTAGCTGCTGTTAAAAGAAAGTCAAGCAGTAAACTTTTTGGTTTACTCAGTTTAAGATCCAAGTCCAATTGTAGCAAGTACCATTCTGGGGTTAATTCTACACTAGTGTTAAGAATAATATTTATTTCTACATTGATCAAAGCCCAGAATTCCTGATTTTTTTCACAGCTCCACCACATACAGAAATAGTAACCTTTGACTTTTTTACAATGCCAACAAAGGGAGGAAGACTTACATGTTATTTGAAAGATTTGGACCGGTGTACGGTACCATTTATATTTGAGTTTCAAATTAATTTTAGGTTTGACATTGGGTCAGGTAGAGTGTTAATTAGAATGGTATACAGTTGTTTAACTATACCTGTTAGAGTTGGTTTTAGGTTGTCCATCAATATTTCTAGTTGATTGGGTAATCTAGTTGCATTCCTTTTTACTGAATCTGATAATAAAAAAATGTTTTACACTCTGAGCTATAAGCCAGTTACTGTGTCAGTGCTTTTCTTTATTGTGATTACATAATGATATAAAGTATATGAATTACAAGACAGCATGCTTTTTCTCATCATGTTCATTTTTAAAAACAATGAAATATCCTGTTTCCCCCAAAATTATTCAGAATCTTATATTAATTTTTGTTCTGAAAGATGTGTTAGGGCTTATTTTCAAGGGATGTCTTACATTTTCCATGAAAAATAATCTACTTTTATTCCTGAACAACAACAATCAACATTTATTCAAATATAGTTATGTCATCACATTCTAGAACTCTTCAAACCCTGGATTCCATCTTGTGACTCTGTGTCCTTTTTCCATTTACATCAATCTACATTTGCCAATATTCATGAAGAAAAAACATTTATTCTTGTGCGGTCTTTTGAGTGTGATTCTTTCAGGGTGTCTCCTTTCCTTGGTGAAGAGTCTATCTGTCATGCTGCATTCTGTTGCCAATTGATTTATACTTTTTTACATGTATTTAAAATGGCCTTTTTTAATGAACTGTAACTTGGGTTTATTTTTGGAGTAGGGGAAAACAGGGCACATACACATCTACAGGCATATATGCACTACAAAAGAATAATAGGCATCACACAATTTAGGTCCACTTTCACCTTCTAGTGATATTTTAAAAAACAATACAACTGATTTTAATTATTATTTAAATTATTCCACAGTTTATTTAATTATTCCACAGTAGAAGATAAAAAAATGGACTAAAGCTCTAATAGTCTTTCAACTATAGTTCTTTAAGTATTCATTGAAGAGCTGTTTTTCTAACACATAACAAAAGCCATAAAACAGCATTTTAATAGGGTCTCATGTTATCTTGGTCAGATGGCCCACTAGTAATTAGTTATGTTATCTCACATCTGCACCTGATAAAGTAGGCTTAGTCTGCAAAAGCTCTGCTACCAATGTCTTTTTCTCTATCAGTCTCTAAGGTGTTATTAGACCACCTTACCTTCTGATCCAGATTAACAAGCTACTTTTTTTTGTAAATTCTGTGTTATCTCACATTAGCTGTTCTCCATAGTCCACAATCTTGATTTTTTATTTTTTAACAGTAGGTTATAGCTTTGGTATTTTAAATTACTTATGCTTCAGCCCTATGTTCTCTGTTGAAAATACTAATTGTGGCAAAGGTGAAATCAGACACTGCAAAAAAAAAAAAATCTCTGAAGTTCCTCTGAGAAGGTTTTAAGATGAGATTGTTCACACAACAGTCTGCCCCTCCCTCCTCTTATGAACATTCTATGCTAGGAATGGTTGGTTATGGTCAGCTGGGCCTGTTCACACTTAGCTTCATGGGATGTAATAGCAATACCATCCCACTGAAGTTGAAGATCATGTAAAATAGGATGCATCTACACTTCAAGTCCTAGGACAACCCTGACTCTGACCCACCAGCACTTAAAGTGTGGGTGGTCAGGCTCAATCTAGCTGTATCACCATAGCAATGGCCATGACAACATCTGGCATATAGTGGGACACTGTCATGGTGATCCCAGTGTAGCACATAATTGCACATTTGCTGGAGTGCCGCTCAGCACATTCACAGTGTTTGCATCTGGAAGAGAGTGTGAATGCTTGGCCTAGGATCTCACCAGCTGCTCCTGGCAAAGCTGTGGAGAAGCTTTTACTTCTTCATAAGATTCACAGCAATTGGGGCAACTGATGGAGGCTCCCCGACTCTGCAGGATGCTTTTGATTGGTAGAGGCAGTGCAGTGTGTGCATTTAGTTGCTCCACTTGGGTAAAAGTGAACAGGCCCACTGTGTCTATGAGACAACCTCTTGAGGCGCCCCTTTTGTTATGTCTGAAGACAGCCAGCGATTAGTTTTTAAACCAAAGCTGCTTAGTCAACAAAGTGTTAGAGATGTGCTAAACCAGTTTGGGTCAAGCTAGTTCAAATCAAACCACATGGTTTGACCCAGTTCAAATTGAATTGGACCACCCCTGTTTGAAAAGGGACATTTTGAATTGAATGGGTCAACTATCTGGTTCAATTCAAATCAGTTTGAGTTCATCACAATTATCCTGTTTCTTATTGATTTTTAAGGTTCAGGACTATTTAAAGTTTGAACTTGAACCTGGGGCCTTTCTGCACTTGGCTTTATTCTGGAATATATCCCAGAGTAGGGACCTGCTATCTGCATGCTAGTGCAGAGTGTTGAAGGCCCCAAGTGAGGCCTGCCATAGTCTGCATTAGCTGGTAGGCAGCAGACTGCTATCTAGTACGGATGTGCACGGATATTTGTAACATTAAAAAATCAAGAATTTGGTCAAATTGGGACATTTGAATTCAAATTGAATGTTGGTGCATTCGAAGATTGACATTCAAATTTAAACTGAATGTTTTGATACATTCGCATGAAGCTTTGTATGGGATTGTATGGGACTGAACATTCATATCGAATACAAATCCTACCACATTCAAAGGGGATCTTTTCAAACAAATACAAATTTTCATACATTTGATTCAGTACAAATCGAATACAAAATAATAATACTAATAAAATTTGTGCACATTCCTACTATCCAGAGATATATTCCAGAATGAGGTCAAGTGCAGAATGGGCCCAGGTTGAGTCTGTTCAAGTCAGTTTCAGTTCAAACCAAACACCATGTTGTCCAGTTCATTTTGAACCAAACTATAATTTTAGAATTCATGCATATTTCTATCAAGCATAGGAGATAAATGTTTTTAAAAAGCTTTAGGAATGTGACTCTGCCTTTGCAAAACCCTGGCCAATCTCTGCTGTCCATTATGAATTCCAGTTTTTAAATCTGACAGCAGGAAGAGTGGTTTGAAAAACTCTGTGAGCTCTTTGAATCACTCGGCAACTGCAGTGCCATAACTGATGTCTGTGCAGACACTACAGTCTTTCTTCCTGATGGATGCTCAGTGAAGGGACAGTGTCATGCAGACAAGACCTGTTGCATTATGCAGAAGCTGCCAATATTAGTCAATATAGCTGATATCACTTATATGATGTGCCTAGAGGAGTCAGCTGCAGTTAACAATTGGATTGTTCTGCTTCCTACTAACTGAGATTTTTGAATCAACTTCAAAGTCAGCCTATGAGAAGTATATTTCAGTAATCTAATCAAGATACTGTGACATAAACAGTAGAACACTTATGCTCTCAAAGCCTGTTTCTTTGTTTTGACCCTGAGTACTTCCAGACTAGCCGAAAGCTATGGTGTCTCTCTGCAGCTGCTTCTGAACTGTCAGATGTGGTGATCAGAAGCTGTGGGGTTCCTGTTTCCAGTCAGACAGACATGGTGACTGGAAACTGCAAAGGGACTCCACAGCTGCTTCCTGTCAGCCAGACAGGAAGCTTCAATTGCTCACAGTATCTGAAGCAGTGGCTTTTTACCTGTGTGTGTGTGTGTGTGTGTGTGTGTGTGTATGCTCCTTGTGTGTGATTGGAAGCTGGGATGCCCCACCACAGTTTTCATCCCATCTGGACATCCCCAGCCCCCCCCCCCACACACATTATTTTTCCTAACACTCTTATTAGTACACACAAGTCTACATCCTGGTGAAACCTGCTGTCAGATTGGCTTGCAGGTAGGATTAGAGGCAGGTGTCACAGACAGTGAGAAGGTGAAGCAATGACCCAGGCTGACAAAGCTAGTGAGCTGAGAACTCCATTTTATTCCTTTGTGGGTTTTGTCTGCTATTTCCTCAGCAAAGCAAACATATGTATATCTGACACAAGTCCTGTCAATCAGCATTGGAGTTTGCTTTTTTTTTTTTTTTTGCCTTGCCTCAGGGATAGACAAATAGTGATGGAATGTAAGATCATTATTAACATCACCTAAAAGTAAAAGCATCTGCCTTCCCCAAGAGAAGAAAGCCTTGATAGACATAGAAGACTGTTTTTCCTCAGAGATGGCATGTGAACCGGTACAAGAAAGTTCTGTTTCCTCACCCCATTGGCAAAGTAAGATGCTGGCCCCAGTTATGCCTTTTCTACACTGCTGTGGGAACAGTTCAGTGCTTTTGGGCCTCTATCTTCCAAACTCTGGTAGGAACTAGAAAGGACCTGCCCCTTGTTAGCATGTCAATCTGCACTGGATACATTGTGGCTCAGTTGAGGTAGCAAAAAATAGCTACCTAAGTCAGGATTCCAGTAGAGCTGTTTTTACAGATTTACTTGCAGCCCAGGGGGCTCTAGATCAGAACACGGAGACATGATTAAGGTTGTATGCCTGCCTGTTCCATTTTAATAGGGGGACCTATTTTGGCATTGCATCAAACTGTGCTAAAAAAAAAATGGGTTCCCCTAGGCTTTTAAGGCCAGGAACTAATGTTCCTGGCCTTAAAAGCCTAGGGGAACCCATTTTTTTTGGAGTTTTCATGTCAGGCTCCAAATATCATATGAGCTTTGGAGTACCATGGAATCCTTCCTGGAAAAGGCCATACAAGTGCAGATGGTCTTTTTCTGATCCAGCAGAACAACTCCAGTCGAGTGATTCTAGCTGGAACACTCCCCCCCCCAAGTGAGAAGTGGTCTTAGAATCATCGGCTTCTCTGTGTTGCTAGTTGAAATAGAGAGGATACTAAGAACATAAGAACATAAGAGAGGCCCTGCTGGATCAGGCCACAGCCCATCTAGTCCAGCATCCTGTTGCACACAGTGGCCCACCAAATGCTCATGGGCATCTCAAACAGAGACAAGGACAAACCTTTTCCTCGTCTTGAATCCCAGCAAATGGCATTAGAAGCATCCTGCTTTCGCCACCCCATCCCCCCACCAGCCTGAAAGATGTACCTAGGCATTCATTCTAGTAGCCATTGATACATCTGCAATCCATAAATTTGTCTAACCCTACCCTGAAGTGATCTAGACTGGTAGCTGTCACCACCTCTTCCGGCAGCACATTCCATAAACCAATGACCCTTTGGGTGGAGAAATACTTTCCCTTGTCGGATCCGACTCTCCTACCCATCAGCTTCATAGAGTGCCCCCTGGTTCTAGTGTTGTGCGATAGAGAAAAAAAATGTTCTCTATCCACCTTTTCTATATCATGCATAATTTTATATACTTCAATGAGGTCCCCTCTTAAACGCTGTCTCTCCAGACTGAAGAGGCCTAGATTTTGCAGCCTGATTTTGTAAGGGAGGTGTTAAAGAACGCTTAATCATTCTGGTTGCCCTTTGCTGCACCTTCTCTAGTTCCACAATATCCTTTTTGAGGTGTGGTGACCAGAATTGTACACAATATTCCAAATGTGGCCTCACCATAGATTTATAAAGAGGCAAAATGAACTCTTGCTGACTTATTTTCTATTCCCTTCCTAATTATTTCCAACATTGAATTTACTTTTTTCACTGCTGCCATCCACTGGGTTGACACCTTCATTGAACTGTCCACCAGAACCCCAAGATCCCTTTCCTGGTGTGTTGCAGAAAGCTCAGACCCCATCAGTTTATAGACATGGGGTCCCGATGTGCATTACTTTGCACTTGTTAAGATTAAAGCACATTTGCCACCTGGTTGCTCACTCACCCAATGCTAAGAGATCTCTTTCGGTTTTTACTACCCTTAATAATTTAGTATCATCAGCAAACTTTGGTATTTTACTATGTACCCCTTCTTCTAGGTCATTGATTAATAAATTAAAAAGCGTTGAGCCCAATACTGAGCCTTGAGGGACCCCACTTTTTACCTCTTTCCACCCTGAGAATAGGCCATTTATTGCTACTCTCTGCTTTCTGCCCTTAAGCCAGTCACAAATCCAGGACAGAACCTGTCCTTTTATTCCATGGCTGATGAGTTTACTCAGTAGTGTTTGATGTGGAATTTTGTCAAAAGCCTTCTGGAAGTCCAGATAGACAATGTCTACTGGTTCGCCTTTATCCACGTGTTTATTGACACTCTCAAAGAATTCCAACAACTTTGTGAGGCATGATTTGCCTTTCAAGAAGCCATGCTGGCTTTTGTTCAGCAATGCTTGCTCCTCCATGTGCACACGAATTCTGTCTTTAATGATGGTTTCCATCACCTTACATGGAACCGACATTAAGCTAACTGGTCTGTAATTGCCTGGATCACCCCTGGATCCTTTTTTGAAGATTGGTGTTACATTTGCTACCCTCCAGTCCTCAGGTACATAGCCTGATGTTAGGGAAAGATTATATATTTTTGCTAGAAAGTCGGCAGTTTCACATTTGAGTTCTTTACGGACTCTTGGATGAATACCATCTGGTCCCGGTGACTTGTTAACATTTAGTTCATTGAGACATTCAAGGACCTCTTCCTTGGTTATCTCTGTCCAGTTTAACTCTTCAGAAAATATGGGCTCAGCTACTGGCATGTATCCTATGTCTTCCTCCATAAATACTGAGGCAAAGAATTCATTTTGTCTCTCTGCAATTTCCGTGTCTTCTTTAATTATCCCTTTCTGTCCTTTACTATCTAATGGTCCAACTGCTTTCTTGGTTGGATCCTACTTCTGATATACTTATAGAAGTTCTTGTTATTTCTTTTGATGTTTTTAGCAATGTGCTCCTCAAAGTCTTTCTTAGCTTTTCTAATGGTCATCTTGCATTTGTGTTGCCAGTGTCTACGCTCTCTCCTGTTCTCATTTGGAGAAGCCTTCCATTTTCTAAATGAACTCTTCTTGTTTTTAATGACTTCATCTACTGCACTTGTGAGCCACATTGGTTTCTTCTTGGACCTAGAAGTCCCCTTTCTTCTTTTAGGTATGCATTCTAGTTGCACTTCCATTATTGTGTTTTTAAGTAGTCTCCATGCATTTTGAAGTGATTTAACTCTTTTGACTTTCCCTTTCAGTTTCCTTTTTACTAATTTCTTCTTTTTGGGGAAGTTTCCTTATGAAAGTTTAAGGTCTCTGTGTTAGACTTTATTAAGAACCTACTCCCTGTATTTAAGTTGAAGGTTACTGTATTGTGGTCACTGTTCCCAATTGGATCAGCTATAGTGATGTCCTTTACCAGGTCCTGAGCATTACTTAGGATCAAGTCCAAGACTGCCTTTCCCCTGGTTGGTTCCATGACCATTTGCTCCATGGAACAGTCATTTAGCAGGTCTAGGAATATTCTCTCTCTCTCTCCTGAGTTGAACAGGAGTTCACCCAGTCTATGTGAGGATAATTGAACTTGCCCATGGGATACCTTCTTTACCTCCTTTTCCAATTGTTGATCTCCTTCAAGCATTTGGTTGGGAGGACGGTAGCATGTCCCTATTGTTAGACTTACTTTTTGGCTTGGTATTTTTACCCACACTGCTTCTGTGGAAGAGTCAGACTCACCTAGACATTCCAGTTCATAAGATTCTATCTCTTCCTTAATATACAAGGCTACACCACCTCCATGCCACCCTTCCCTGTCATTCCTGTACAGTCTGTAACCTGGGATGACTGTATCCTATTGGTTTTCACTGGTCCACCAGGTTTCAGTTATGCAAATAATATGAATCCTATTTTCCATAACTAAGCTTTCTAGCTCCCCTATTTTAGCTCGAAGGCTTCTGGTGTTTGCATATGTACATTTATATTCACTCCTCTTGTCCAAATTCTGCCGTCAAGGAACATGTGAATCCTTATACTGCCTCTAGCATCATTCTGTTTGCATACTATTGACTAATCCCCCACTTTGCTCAGCACTTTGCGTATCTGCATATTTCCAGCCTTCCTCACTTGAGGGTGTGCTCTCCCGAACCAGATGCTGCCCAGCTCCTGTCGGCTTTCCCCCAGGGATCAGTTTAAAAGCTGCTCTGCAACAATTTTAATATTAATCGCCAGCAATCTGGTTCCATCTTGGTTCAAGTGTAACCCATCCCTTTTGTACAGGTTTGGCTTGTCCCAAAATGTTCCCCAGTTCCTTACAAATCTAAACCCCTCCTCCCAACACCACTGCCTCATCCACGCATTGAGGCTCCTGAGCTCTGCCTGTCTGGCTGGTCCTGCACGTGGAACAGGTAGCATTTCTGAGAATGCAACCCTGTTGAATGCCTGCCTGTGTGTTGATGTCTAGGGTCTGTCATGGTCTGCACCAGCATGTGGATGGCAGGTCCCTCTTCCAGGATATAATTTAGGATAAAGCCAAGTACAGAAAGAGCTGGATATAGGATTCCAAAGGGTTATCTCCAAATTGAAGAGCATCTTTATCCATAGCTTAATCTGTTGACAAGTCACCTTTGCATCACTTGACTTTGCTAGCATGCACTCAGTTATGAAATTTTAAACCCAGAGGATACTGATTTTTAAAACCCACTTTCCAAGACAGTAGGAAATCTGTTGACAAGCTGGCTGTATCTGATACTTGATTTCCTAAGCCCAAACTAGAGTTCTCTTCTGAACCTAATCTTTAGATATCCTCCAATTACTTTCCCCTTATAACTATAGCAACATTTTAAAGCATAATAACAGAAGATGGTGGAGGGGAAATCTATCAACAGCCTCAATTTAGTGCTAGGTCAAAGGACTTGTTATAATTTTTTTTTTTCAAGTCTGCCTTGGTGTCCAGAAAAGCACTTTCTTTTTTAGCCTAGTGTGTGTTGGATTAAGTGCTGATAAAATATGGGCAGTTATGTTCTCAATCCTCTCATGCCTCATTTGGGCCCAATAAATTATTTTTATTATGTTCACACTTGAATGTATTTTGGAATAAATCTCAGGGTAGAGATCTGTTGTCTACATGCTAATGCAGAATCTGGCAGGCCTCATTTGGGGTCTGTTGTAGTCTGCACTAGCATTTGGACAACAGGTTCCTGTTGGCGAATATGTCCTAAAGCTACTATGCACTAAAACTGAACACTTAAAAGAACAATACATATAATGGAAAAAAATTATATAAAGTTGACTCCCAATCTCAGTTCAGTTAATATATAAGAAGAGCTCTACTGAATTGGGCCACAGCCTATCTAGTCCATCTAGCCCACCAATTCCTTATGGCAGTGGTTCCCAAAGTTGTCTGGGCTACGACCCATCTAATATAAGTTTACCAACTCGGGACCCACCTCTAGGAAGTTTAACCGTTACCAATATGAATAAAGGACTTTTCAAATAACAAAGTTTTAATACAATTTTTTTATTACTTAATTAAATAATTGCATCAAAAAAGTTATTTCAAATACGGTTAAATTTCCTAGAGGTGGTTCCCGACCCACAGTTGGGAAACCCTGCCTTATGGGCATCTCAAGCAGAAGACAAGGGTGAAACCTTCACCTGCTCTTGAATCCCTGCAAATGGCCTTTAGAGGCATTTTAATGTTCAGATCTTGTCTCCAAAACCTATGGTTGCTAGGTCTTTTTCTGTGTTTTGTAAAAAGTTCACAAAGTTGCCAATTCTTTAGTTTGTCCATCTCTGCTAACTACCATTTTCATAGTCTAGTCCTCAATAGCTGGTATTAGAGATGTGCATGAATGATTTTTTTGTTTTTTTGCATTTGATTCATAATTAATCGAATATTAGAAAATCTGTATTCGTTTGAATAGATACCCTTCAAATGTGGCAGGATTCTATTTGATACGAATGTATTTGTACAAATTTGCATCCAATACGTATCCAATACAAATGCATCTGATACGTATCCAACATGAACACATACAGTACATCTCCACTATGTATCCAATACGTATCATGAAACATAAAGCACTTTTAATCTGCTCTTGATCCACATTGAATGAATTCATTGTCAGGCTCTCACAAATGGCCCTGGTCAACAACTTCAGAGGCTAGAAGCTGGTGTCTGTAGTTGGCCCAGGCTGTCATAATACAGGTGGCCTACAGCACTTTGTGTGGACCTTCAGTCTGTTCTTGGCTCAGATCACTTAATCCAGGCTAAGACTGCCCCTTCATGTCTTGGACAAAGGAGTAGAAGAAATATGGCTTGTGGCAGATGCATGGTGGACGAAGAGTGTTTAACTCAGGTGTTAAAGTATGCCTGGAAGCAGTATTTAGCCTGATTCACACTGCCTGCACTGCCTTGCTCCATTCAAGAGCCAGTTTTTAAGACAGATTCTGGCCACCTCTGCACATAGTAAAGAAAGCAGCTCAAAAGCTCCTTAAAGATGGTCATGTGTGGCCCTTGCATTCTCATTTTATCTCCAGTTCACCTATTCATGAGATGGGGAAGAACAAACTGGTTTGTGAACTATGCCACCTGCAAACCCTTTCTAGAACACTTCTGTGCCTCCACAGAGCTTCTCTTTGTGATTTTTGGGTGATGGTGGTTCATGATCTTTTCTCTCATTTCAGGCTGCAAACTGTTTTCATCCAGTCTAGTATATTAGTTTTGCTTGTGCAGACATCTCTAGTATGCTCCCTTGTGGCAAATTATGTTGCAGATTCTATGGGTGGATGAATGACTCTGCCTTTTGAGTAGGTGGCTAAAATAATGGTCGTTTGGCTTCTTTATATACCTAGAACTTTTAAGAGACACATATATTCCAATTCTAGCAGGATGATCTCCCTAAAGATACCTATTCACTCCCTATTTGTTTGAATTTACCTCACATCCCACGCATGCCAGAGGAGGCTTGAGAACTTGTTTTCTAGCAAAATCTCATTTTGAAGCGTTATCAGTTCATAGAACAAAGCAAAAGTAGAGGACATGTTTTATTTATTTATTTATTTATAGGAAAATAAAGATTTATGGAGGAGCTTGCTCTCAAAATAGTAGCCTCCAGGATTTATTTTATTTTTTTAAGCAAGGAAAGAATTGCAGTGTTGCTTTTTATTTCAAAAAGAAAATTAATATAAAATGTTATGTCTGTCAGTTATAGTCATGGTGACTTTTGCCCTTGATTTCAATTTAAATGGACAATACCTAGACAGAGTAATTTCAATGCATGTAATTCAATGTTGCTAATTTGGCCTGAATATATCGTTCATAAATCTTAACTTTCATTTATTCCCACCCCAACCCCCTTCCCCTATGGTTGTTTACTTAATAAGAGTATGCCTTCCTGCTTTGGCTGAAGAGCAGAAAATCTGTTTTTTCTTCCCTTGTAATACTGATCTTTATGGGTATAATTCCAATTTTTATGATTCTGCAAAGAAGCCTTCAAAGCTTAGCTGTGCCCAGATTTACAATTAACCTTAGAAAAAAAAAGAAACCTGTCAGCCTTTGGAAACTCTTTTGTTGTGTTTAAGGGGACAAATTCATAAACATTTTGTAATACTAAGCAGAATGAGAGTCGACATGATTTGGACTGTTCTTCAGTTGCATTTAGCATTTCATAATTACATGCTTTTTGCTGCATAATTTCATTGTTATTGAATTAAAATGCTCTTCTTGCTACAAGGAATTTGTATGTCCTTGTGCTTGAAAATCGGCCTACTGGCATTAAGAGTATTTCCAAATGGCAAATTCCTTACATCCAATTATATAACCACAAAAAAAGAAGGTGGAAATAATGGGCAAATTTTCACTTGCCTGCAGGGGAAATTCCAGGAACACTACCAGATGCTGCATCCACATTGCACGGAGCTGCTTCTTTACCACAGGTGCAAATGGAGCATGTAACTGGCTGGCACAGGTGCAGTTGCGCGCTGTGTTGCCTGGTTGCTGCACCAATGGCACCATACAGGTGTGTTGTTGCTGTTGCCATTGTTGGCGTTGTCTGTGATCACCTTTGTAGTGGAGGCAATTTGCACCTTGCCAGTATGTAAGAAAGCACTGACGAGGTTTGGAATAAATCTGGCATACCAAAGTGCAGAACGTCCTAATGTCTTTCTTGGGATAAAAGGAATTCACTTTAACAGAATAACCACCTCCCCATTCCCAGTCCTAGAGAGAAGATAGGGGCACTGTTTTGTCTACATTTTTATTTTCTCTTTAAATTTTACAAATAAAACTTAATCCTTCCCTCCTCCCAAGAAAATGATAGTAGTTTAGAGTAAAAGCCACTCTGTGAACAAAGTATGACAGTGACAACCAAAACTTCATGAAGGAATTATATGGTAAGGGGAAGCTCTGTATTAGAGAGATTTTTCTAAAAGGGCAACTATACCGTGTGGAAATTCCCCTTAGTTCCTGTCTCTATCACGTGCATTTCTTCCAATTGAACTACTTCCAGAGGCACTAAATCCTTGCATTGTCAACATGAAATAATGTGAGCTTTGTGGCTTAGAAATCTATGGTCTTTTCTGGACTTGCCTCCATTTGATCCTAATCAGAGTATATGGATTAACTAGACTGACTGATCCAGACTGTGTGGAGGCATCAGCTGGATCAGCACCTCACCCTCCCTAAAACAAACAAACAAACAAACAAAAAAAAAACAACCTGGTGTTTTTAGATGGTACACTATGTATATAGTTCTGGATCATGGAAGTCTGTCATCATATGCCATCTCTGATCCAGAACCAGGCCCTTGAAGCTCTTATGGATGAAATTAAATGGGTCCACAAGAGATCCATATTAAAGGCATCTTAATCTGGTTCATGCTGCATCTAGTGCAGCCCAATGGGGCTGGGGCCTCCTTGATCTGCCTTAACATGCAGACAAGGAGGCCCAGGATCTGGCCTAAGAAGCTCCTTAGACTGGATCAAAGGTAAGTCCAGAAAGGGCCTATGAGAGCTTCCAAACATTGCAAAGATGAGAGCATGCTGCTGGCGTCACACCTGTGCTGCTAGATAGCCCTGAGGCTTTGGTGCAGTTGTTGTAGTTGATATGCTGTTTAAGTTGTAATTAGAATAGTGTTAGGAGCTCTAGTAATATGCTTATTTAGCTGGCATTTATTTAACTTACTGGCTCTCTGGCAAAGTCATTCAGCAGAGCATTTGAATGATCTTCCAAAAGCTCAATATGTGTGCAAGAAAACAAAACAGGAGAATTCCTTGAATTCCCTTCCCATGCTACGCCAAGCAATTTCATCAGACAGCCAGTAAGTTGAATACATGGCGGTGGAGTGTTATGCATGTGTGGAAGGCTATGGCAAGGTGTTAAACTGGCTTCCCATTTATGACCAGCTTTCCTCATTTTCTGGAGGAGGCCTGTAAAGACTAATGGAGTTTCTTACAAGAACAGAAATAAGGGTCATCAAAAATTCAGATACCTTTGGTTCTCAATAACCAATTTGTGTTTTAGCAGAACCTTTTACAGTGGATAGTCTTCACTGCATGTTACTGAGGCTGCATCTGCATGAATCTGAAGTGCTGTCCGTACCACAGGGGTGAGTGGCACACCAACAAAATGCTGTTTTTGCCCCAATGCAAGGAGTGCAATGCAGCTGTGAGAGAAATTCTTCTAGCAGCTGAATTGATTCTGTACTGATTGGTCTTCTAATAGACCAAAAAGGACCAATGTTCAGCCATATTTGTGATCTAATTGAGATGCTTCTTTCTCCTGGGTGTACCCTCCTAGGAGAAGGAATGCCTCAGCCTCTGAAGCCCATCCCAAAAGTAATTTGTTGAGACTTACTCATAAGCCATTGTGGATGCTTGAGGGCTGATTGGGGAAACCTCCAAAGTGTTAAGTAACATCAGCTGCAAGTAGAGAGAGAACTCAATATAAATTACAGAAAAGCTGTGTTGTAATTCTTCATTATAGTTCAAACCCTTCAGCTTCCTTTTGTCTATCAGGAGAAAGCCTTCACATTTTGAACAGGCCTGCCCAGGTTGTTTTTCATGTGGCAAGAAGATTAATGTTGACGTTAGTTCTCTGTAATAAATTCCTTAGGCAGCTTTTGGCAAGTTACTATCTTCTCAGACTTACAGCCTCATCTGCAGCTTGGGGATTAGAATATGGGTTGCCTGGGGGCTACTGAAGGCCTGTAAGGATTACTAAAGGCTTTTTCACACCTGTGCAGCACCCTGTGATGATCTAATTGGGCGATTAAGCCATCATTACAATGCTCACTCCAGAAAGATCTTTCATTTCCCAAAAGCTCAAATGCAAAGCTTTTCAAGAAACTGTTCCATCCAATGTTCCAGAAGGGTTCCACATTGGCACATGCACTTGCCTGATCTTCCTGCCCCCACAAAAAAGGGAAAGTGAATATTCTTTCCCAGTGCCATATGGTAATAACTAATTCCGATACTATGTGGTGATGACTAATTCATACTATCCAGAGCCTCTGCAATGGGGAATTTGCAGTGTATTGCTTAGATCTCATGAACTGAAATATTTATACATGTGTTTCTAAGGTGTATGGAAAATTCAGAGATACAGGTGCCTTACAACAGCATATAGAAATGAAATGTGTCTTTTAGTTCAGACAAGACCCTTTGATATTTCTGGATGAACATATTTTGCTCTGGCTCCAAAGCATTTCAATGTATTAACAATCTTAATTTGTTTCTAATGAATAAGAAGGAAAACAATAATAAACAATCTTTGGCTTATACATTTTTTCACTCCCAAAAGAAGGGGAAATTGATACTAAGGGTGTAGGTCTGGGAAAAACAAGAACCATTTTTAGATTCAAGGAACTTTTTCTTTGTCTAAGTAGAATATAGAAACCCATAGAACACACATCTATGCATGAATGTAGAAAGTATTATTTGCACACTCAAATCTATTTCTACCATTCTTCCTGAGTCATCACATTTCATGCAGCTTATTGAAACAGAATTTGGAGAAATGATCCTTGAGAAATGGATTCCATCATAAAACACTCATTGCACTGGTGATTTTCCATAAATGTACATGATGGGCTATTATGAATAAGCTAGACTGGAACGCAAAATGCACTGCCTTCTTTGTCCTATTTGTCAGCAAATCTCTTGCATGTAGTATGATGTAGTGGTTTCTATGGTTCATTTTTGAGTGGTGTTCTACACAAATATTTATGGTTAGAGGAGAAAAGGTTGCAAAATTTTCTGTGTTTACTTGGATGATGGAACTTACTGCTGATTATACTGCCTGGGTCTAGGGTCAAGGTTATAACTGACTGAATTATTTTGCACTGGATTAATATTGTGATTGAACTAGATTAATTTAACAGTCATTGCTGGCAGAAGCCACATTTCCACCTTCAGGAGAGATGACTCTGTTGCAGGTGGATGGAGAAGTGCCCCCATCCATGGCATCTTTATCATTGCCATTTCAGCGCAAAGTGGCATAATTTCCCATTCAACTTCAGAGGTGTCTCTGTGAACAACTGTTCCTCAGAAGTGTACATGCAGTTGCTTCATAGGTATCTGATGCCACAGAAATGAAAATGGGGCAGCAGTGGGTGGCTTCCCTGCATGATGAGTGTATCCCCTTTAGCTAAGTGGAAAGGTGATCAGAGAAGAACACAAAAGAATGTGTAGCAATACAGTAAAATCATATAAGAGAGGAGCTTTGGCTCTATGTACCATTGAATAAGGAGCAGGCAAATTTGTACGCTTACTCCAATTACACCATTGTCTTCCTCTCCTGACCCACAGATCCAGAAGCCATAGATTTCTTAATGTAAATTTCCCCATCCACTCAAGTGAGAGGCATTATCACTATTCAGTTGAGACAGGAGTGGAGCAAGGCTCTTATAAGCTGGGGTTAGGTGAGGAGATAAGAAGCTCTTCATTCTGTGCCAGTTCGCTGAATATGTGTCGTACTGTAGGCACCAGCAGCCACAGGTGAGATGTCAGGATGTTGGGCTGTAAGGGTCAAAGTCCCAAGTAAGATTAGAATCTTTGCTTTCATTTCTGGCTGGCTGGCCTTAGCAATCCATCGAACAATTGTGTTGTTGCTTTGCCCCCTCTCTCCCTGATAGTATCAGGTTTATTCATTCATAATATTCATACTTGTTATTCAAACATACAGTTGAGCCATTTTTAAACTAGTTATTGGATTCCTGAAGCTCTAACAAGAGCTTTATTCCTGCAAGGCAGAAATCTTTATGAATAGGATTCATACCCAAGGAGGAACTAGAGAACACCCCCACACTGCCTCCTCCTAGGAGCCAGTGCACACAGCAAGCTCAAAAAATGTACTAAACAGCATGGATTTCTAATCTACTTCCCTTCCTCCCCAGTTGTTATCATAGCTGCAAGGGAAAGGCCTGGAGTAACTGGCTGAGCATATGAATATTTAATTCTTCAGAGGTTAAATATATTGAAATAAAGGTGTTCACTGCTGGTTAAAAAATGCAACAAATGATTAGTTTCTCATTCAACCACAGTGGGCTCCATTTTTCTGTAGGGCAAAGAGAAAAGAAGGCGGGGAAGCTTTCAACAGTTGGACTAACAGAAGAAACACATTTATTCCAGCAAAGTTGAAATATCCTAGTCCCCATGATCAGAATAAGATAATGTGCAGCACAAAGAAGAGTTTGCCCACTAGATTTCTAAGGATGCTTGAGCAATATTAATCAACTAAACAAATTCTGGGGCTGGTATGTTCTGGTATGACAAAAAAAAAAACCCTTTTCCTTTTTTTAAGGTGCAATAAAAATAAAAAAAATCAGATGTTTCACTAAAATGGTATGTGCATGTCTGACCCAGTATGGAGTAATGTGTGGACATCACATGACACTTATGTTTCATGCATGTATGTTAGCCCCATATCTTGTTGGATGGAGTCGTACATTGTTATGAATGGTACAGGAAAAGACTGCTTAGGTTGCATCTAGATATCACGTGAGCCAGCTTGGTCTTGTGGTTGGAATGCTGGACTCATATCTCATAGTCACCAAGTTTGATTCTGTACTCCTTCACGAAGCCAGCTGGGTGACCCTGGGCTAGTCACAGCCCCATCTACCTCACAGGGGGCTCATCCCCATGGTCTCCAATTATTGCACTGCAGAATCTGGGCATCCTTAATCCGAACTGGAGTTTGGATTAAGATGTCCCCATGTTACCAGATCAACTCTGGATGTGCAGATATCATAAGAAATGTTACAAAACCGGAACTTGAAATATACCAGGTTTTGACATATGAATTTGGCTTTAAGATTGTCATAATTAAAAGCTAAAGGCAGACCATGAAACGTGGAAAGGCCTTAAAATAGCCATATTGGGGGAAAGACAAGCCTGAAGTTTAAAAAAAAAAAGGACATAGTTTCCTCAAGTCACAAGCTGGCTGTTTGCAAAAGATAAAAGTCTGTATGCAAGAAACACAGCCTGAGATTTAATCTTGATTGAGTCAAGACAGAGTCCTAGCACCTAAAAAGTCTTTGTTTTCTCTTTTTGGGGTAACAGATTTTTAAATAATGAAGGAGAAATAAAACCATGGAATCTGGGACAGAGATTGGTTTGTCTAATTTTAATAAAATAATAAAGAATAAAATGGAATGGATTTTTGGAAGAGATCTGGGTAAAATAAGTATACCAGAATTTGGAATTACTATCTAAATTGCAAATGGCCCATTTCACCAGTATTAGGATGCAGGATGTTGGAGGTGACTCACTGTTTACACCTTTGTTTACACCCTAACAGAATTGGGTAAAAGGTCGCTGATATCTACATACAACTGGGTCTAGTTGAAAGGATTAAGTAAGTCAGTAGAGGGGCTAAAATGTTAATTTAAGGTAAACTTTTGCAAATCAAACAGTTTACTCGCCATTCACACTTTTTGTCTGAGGGTGTCAAGGAGAGGTCAGGAGATGCACTGACTGGAAATGTTGTTAAGACTGGAGTCACATACACATTTTTATTCATTAACAAGGGAAGAACATCAGCAGTTTTTTGGTTCCAATTTTTGCTATAAAAATGGCAGAGAAGAGATGGTTTTAAAAAGGTCTTCCCCTTCTGGTCATCAGAGGAGGGAGGTCTTCTTCTCCTGGCCATCATGGGAGGCTAAAGAGACCTGGAGAAATTTTTCTCCCCCCCCCCTTTTCTTCTTTCTGCTACAGAGTTTTGCTGCAAGAGCTGCAGTTTAAAACTTTTGCATTCCGGATTTGGCTGGTTTTGTAAAGGCAATTATAAAGATTATTTTTAATGTATTTTTTTATTTTTTTTTGTCCATTTTGGGGATCAGTCTGACTGAGACTGAAGGGATTCCCAATTTTTAAGTCATTTTCGGGTTCCTGAAAGAGATGCAGTTTGCTGTGGTCATGCATCTCTGTAACTTCAAACTTCTGCGCATGGAGAAGACATCATTGGTGAGAACAGAAGATTGGTTTCCTCCAGTTACTTTCCCCTGTTTTTCTTTAGAACTTTTGAGTTAAGGGATCTTTCTAGTGTTAGGAGTTTTCCATTCCCTTTTTGGCTGTCGTTTGCAATTGTTTTTTTTTCTTTAATGAAGAATTATACTCTCATTTCTTAAACATCTTGCTCATGCAAAGCAATTTGTTTTGGGTTTTGAGAAGCTTTTGCTGCATAACTATAAATCAATTGTTTTAATAAAAGTGGGATAAATTCAGTTAAATTCACAAAGATTCCTTAGTGGGAAATGTTCATTTCTTTAGTCATTTTGCAGTTGTTGCATGCTTATTTCTGTTCTAGAAATGCTTCTGATATTTCATTTCAACTTCTTTTCTGTATTCCTAATAAATTCTTTGCCCTGGTTTAACAAGAAACTGGTTTTTGAGTCTAAAATGGGTTTTGTCTCTGTTTTCTAGTTATTCCTCGTTATTAAAACCTGTGAAAGATCTTGCTACTGATTCCCCTGGGAAGTTTAAATTTGGTGTTCTTTGGGCTTCAAAAATAATCCAAATTATCCAAATTTTACTCCCTCCACAGTTGCTTCCAGTTTATTACTGGAGCAGAGCTGGTATCACCCATGAGGTGGAGGAGGGCACGGATTCAGTTTGAATTCACCCATCCCCAAGCAAACACGGTATCCTTTTTTCTCCACTCCCTTTGCCCTGGTTGGAAGCTTTAAGCAGATGTGTGCACATCTGAATGACAGCAAGCACAGGCATGTATTTGGAGAAGAAGGGCTCAGGAGCTGGAGGGATTCCCCCCTCCCCCTCCACCCTTGAAGCATGACAGCCAGCCAGTGAAGGAGAGGGGAGCCAGACAACTGACCTAAAATGTCGAGGCAGCTTTTGCTTCTCAGCACCAGTAAGCTCGATGGCCAGCAAGGAGCTAACTAATATGCACCTCTTTAAGGCTCTGAGGAAACAGGCAGCTTGAATCCTTTAGTTCTGGGTTCTGCAGCCCCATGTGTGTGGGAGAAGGCAAATGGGAGTGCAAATGACAGCAGCTTGACCCCCTCACCACTTCCCTTCAGCGCAATATAAGCGAGCATTGCAGGAACAGCTAGCATAGATGAAACCCGCCCACTAATGACACGATCGCCAACCTCCTCCCCCAATAATCTCCGAGTGCCCCCATGAATCAGAGTAATACATGCTTGACTCCTAATTCACTGTGAAAACACTTGGAAAGGGGCGGGGAGGTTCTGCCACAGATTTGTCTTGTTTCCCCTCATGTAGTCCGAATTAGAAGCTGTTCATGGGGACTGTCCGAGGCAAAGCAAGGTTTACTTTGGAGTAAAAATTGCATGGGGACAAGCCTAGGGTGTCTGTTGTGGGGAGAAGATAAAGCTTTGTCAGCTGCTTTGAGTCCTCTTAAATGGTTGAGAAAAGCAGGATATAAAAGCCAGCTCTTCTTCTTCTTCTTCTTCTTCTTCTTCTTCTTCTTCTTCTTCTTCTTCTTCTTCTTCTTCTTCTTCTTCTTCTTCTTCTTATTATTATTATTATTATTATTATTATTATTATTATTATTATTATTATTATTATTATTATTATTATTATTATTATTAATTATTTTCATAAGTTTGGATATTCCAGAATAAAGCATGGATATTCCGGAATATACCTAAATAAGTAAATGATAGTCTGGATGGTGCTTAGTCACACATTCATAAGGCTAAAATAACCCATTGCAAGCATATTTTAATGAGTCCTGGCTTATATTTTTTTTTCTATTTCTAGAACCCCAAGAATCTAGAATTACTCAACCATAGGAAGAAGACAAGCATTTAAAAGAAAGGCCAATGTGCCTCTGAGCACAGGGATTTATTAACAGTAGAACTGAAAGCCATTACACAGTGGAACTCCCCCGGTTTTATTCCCATAATGGAAGAATACCTAATTTTCAAAAATCACTACATTGTTACTACCACAAACCATTGAAAGTCATAAGACCCTTATTGATTTATCACAACTTACCCAATGACCTATAATAAAATCTAAATCTTCCTTCTGCTCACCTCTTCTTTTGGGGATACCAGTGATTCCACAGAATGAGATTTACATACACGAAAAAGTTCTAGCTTACAGCCATCTGCTTCATAGAATAGAATTATTGCTGATCCATGCCATAGAGAATTCATTAACATAGACACTTGCCTTTTTCACCCAAAATTGCCTCATAGCTGTGGAAAATGTGCAACTTGCTTCATATCTTAATAGTAATGGAAAGTGTGTGGAAATAGTACCCATAGAACATAATGGCTGCATTCACACACATGAAAAATTGGCCTGAAAACAGAGCTGTAGCATGCAGACACTAGTGTTCCCATCTCACCACTGATCCACTTTAAATATCTTTAAAATTGCATTTTTGTGCGTTTAATGTGGATTACAAACACAAGTTTGTGGATACTAGCATCTCCAAGCTGCTTTCAAGCTCCTTTCAAACTGTGTGTGGACAGAGCCTAATATTCTAGTATTTGCTCCCTTTTTACTTAGGGAAATAAATTCACTAATTTTTACATTTTAACATGTGCTTAATCATGTTGGATAGAAACCAACAGTTGCCATCACTGTCTCTGTAGATAGCTATGGTAGTTGCAGAATAGGGCAGTAAGGGTCTTTGGATTCATTCATGGTCATTTTCTGGCAGGTCAACTCCAAGGGCAGTTTTACTGTTTCTGAGACTGGCAGTGGGAGGTCATTTTGTGCTTTGGACCCTCAACAGGCAGCTTTTTCTGGCCGTTTGGATTGCAGCCTTCATTTCTCAGCAGTCTCAAGAAGCATGGTCCGTGATCACAGACTGCAGGTATCATCATTCAAGAAGTATAGTACAGGTTTTTCCTTTGTGTTGCATCCTAATAGCTGCAGTGCTTTCTCAATTTGTTCTTCAGAGATTTGTCCCTAGAGGGCCTCGTTAGCAAAGAGAGACAGTGAGAAAGGAGAAAAAGAAACATGGTGGCAAGAGAGGGGACAGGGTAAAGAGATTTAACTAGAAGAAACAAATTGTTTTCATCTGACATTTCAAGGAAGAAAGCCATTGCTTTAGTTTTATACTGTGGGGATTGGAAAACCCAATAATTTGTGTAACCTTAAAAGGTTTGCTAGTTAACTTTTGTATTTACATTGCATAGCTGTTTGCTTTGCACTCTGCACCGATCGATTAAAATACCTTTATACCTGCATGCAAAGCACAGAAATATACGCGGAGTGTGTACTGGGTGAAGTGACTGGCAGTTAGTCAAAGCTTTGTTCTTTAAAATGCTGAGAATGACAGTAGATGACCAATTCACATCCTTCAGGGTTTTTTGAATGGTATTGAAGTAGAATCAACATTAAAAGTGCCTCTCAAATTTCCCCTTTATGAATATGTGTGTGTGTGTGTGTGAAGAGAAGTGTCCTTTTGACTGATATTATTATTATTATTATTATTATTATTATTATTATTATTATTATTATTATTATTATTATTATTATTATTATTATTATTATTATTAATTTAAAATCTTTGTTTTGCTCATGGTTCCCAAGGGGGTCCAGGTGGCACTGAATGCCTCTCTGAGGTATGGGGTGGTCCTGTGGCCCTTAAACAGGAGGTGGTATGTCCTCTTCTGAAGAAGGCCTCCCTGAATCCAGAAGATGTAAACAACTATTGCCTGGTGGCCAAAATACCTTTTCTGGGGAAAAGTACTAGAGAGGCCTGTGGCTGTTCAACTGCGAGCATTTTTGGAAGAAGCTGATTATCTAGACCCATTTCAATCTGGCTTCAGACCTAGTTATGGCATGGAAACTGCCTTGGTCGCCCTGGTTGATGACCCTCCCTGGGAGAAAGACAGAAGGAGTACAACTCTGTTGGTTAGCTAGACCTCTCAGCAGCTTTTGATACCATTGGTATCCTTATGGAAAGGCTACAGAGCTTGGGACTTGGAGGCAATGCATTGCATTGGTTCTACTCCTATCTCCATGGCCGATTCCAGACCGTGGTTGTGGAAGATTCTGATTCAACATCCTGGGAACTCACTTGTGTGGTTCCTCAGGGGTGGATCTTATCTCTCATGCTTTTTAATATCTACTGTATATGAAGCCACTGGGAGAGGTCACCAGGAGATTTGGAGTGAGGTGCCATCAATATGCAGATGACACCCAGCTCTATCTCTCTGTACCATCTGAATCAGGAGAGGCAGTTGAAGTGCTTGACTAGTGCCTGGATGAGGTAATGGGCTGGATGAGGGCCAAGAAACTGAAGCTGAATCCAAACAAAACAGAGGTGTTGTGTGTCATTGGGTCTTGTGTCCATGAAATTAGGAGGCATCCTGCCCTGGATGGGGTTGTAATGCCTTGGAAGGGACAGGTGCAAAATTTGAGGGTGCTCTTAGACTCTTCACTAATGTTTGAAGCTCAGGTGGAGGCCATGGCCCAGAGTGCCTGTTCCCAACTATGGCTGGTTCAACAACTAAGGCCCCTTCTGGATAGAGATGATTTGGCCACAGTTATCTATGCTCTACTAACTTCAAGACTGGATTACTATAATGAACTCTACATGGGGCTGTCCTTGAAGATGGCTTGGAAGCTGCAGCTGCTAAACTGCTGACAGGAACAGCTGGCCAGATGTACATCATGCCAAGTGTGGAATTGCCCATAGACAGAGAACATTAATCAGAATTAGCATAAGTTCTCCAGGGGAAGCTTTTACAAAATAACCAATTTTAAGTACCATGTTTGTTTGTTTTTCACCAGAGTTTCTGAAAACTTAAAACTGTTATTTTTGAATATAGAGACAATTCTCTCCCTAGTATTATTGCAGGGCTCATACACCACTTTGAAATCTGTTTAACTATTATGCAAATATTGCCTAAGATCAGAGAGAGAGAGAGAGAGAGATGATTTCCCTCCCACACACTTATAATGAATTACAGTTATACCTCAATTGGCACAAAAGTTCAGTTCAGCAAAAATGAAACACTAACTAAATTCATGCAAATCGAGCAATTGAAATGAATTGTAAACAAAGATTAGGGGAATTTACTTCAGATGAACTGACTCGAAGAGGGGATAGAGCCATGACCGGAATGTCTTCCTGTCAGTGTTTGAAGGTAAGGAGGAAAACTGTGGGGGGAAGGAGAAGCAGGAGAAGTAATTCAACTCTTTTTTTAAAAACAAACAAACAGAAGAGAGGAAGGAGAGGCAATAACAGAAAGCAGCTCATTCAGGAGATGCCTCTTTGCAGGCTTTTAGGCATTGGTGAGATGTCCTCTTCATGGCCCCCACTGCAATCCGATCAGTGGCTCTCAGACAGGGTTCTCGTGAATGAACTGCTTTCTACTACTGACTCTCCTTCTTCAGGTGTGATTACACAGGGAATTTGAGGGGGCACCCATCTCATCTGTGGAGTCAGGGGGTGGTTTAGTTTATCTTCTCTTCTTTCCTCATTGTTGCCTTCCTTGCTCCTCCCCCATTGGCTGCCACCAGCCTGATTTTCCATGGACCTGATGGCAGCTGTAGCAGGCTGGGTTGGACCTAGGACCCTTGAGGACTCACATGACATACAATCCAAAACTCCCAAGTCAACTCAAAGGTGAATTATTTCATGTCTGCAAAAGGAAGAGACCTCAAGATGTAGTAAAATAATTGCAACTTATATTGGATATTGCATTCTTTTC
This sequence comes from Aspidoscelis tigris stejnegeri, assembly GCA_023333525.1. Taxonomy (NCBI): domain Eukaryota; kingdom Metazoa; phylum Chordata; class Lepidosauria; order Squamata; family Teiidae; genus Aspidoscelis; species Aspidoscelis tigris. The sequence continues at coordinate 77,521,295 of JALMGA010000002.1, read as the reverse complement.
TTTTTTTCTGAACGAGTCTCTCTCTCACACACACCCACACACATTGCCTGTGCTTTCTTACTACAACTTTTTGGAAGTTTTTAAATGAAAAATGAACTGTGTATTAGCATGTTCCAAATGAATAAACACTGCAAAATATTACAGAGCTACATGCCATTCATCACTGTTATTTTGTCAGTAAGTGCTTTCATAATAGATACCAGATGTAATTATAAAAAACTAATCACCAAGATTTAATTCAGTCTATGTTTTTTGTTTTTGTTTTTAAATTTTATTAGGTCTTTGCAGCTTTTACTCCTTTTTGTGTGTACTGCTTCCATTATTTTGTTCTTTCTTTTCTTCCTTTTTAATGGGTAGTTCACTGCTAAGGGAATGGCCAAATTAAGCTGTAGTAAGAAAAGTAAAAATCCTTTGATTTTTATTGAAAATTGTTTTATCTCTCTCTAAAAAAAGTATCAAGTTTTGACACACCTGGAAAGACATCTACATATACTACATATATAAAGTTAGTGATGTCTAGACCTATATAAGCTCATGGTATGGAAAGATGGAAACATGTTCATACATGCCTTTCTACATTTCTATCATATATATTATCTTCATGGGACTAGTGTTAATTTTGATCAGATCCATGCTAAGGGCTCACTAATCAGGATTAGTTCTAAACCTGTGATCTGCATCCATGCAAGCACCCAATGATCTGAAGCAAGAAAGGGTCATCTCTACATAGAATTGATCTAGAAAGAACATGACTGTTATGTTAAATGGCATGCACAGTTACAATGTGATTACAAAGACATCTTCACAGAGCCTCTGCATCAGCAGCCACATTGACAGCAATGACACCTTGCATCTGGTGTCATAGGTCTCTTTGCAATGTTTAAGAAGGCACCTCATCCCCACTATGTGGGTACAGTGTTCAGTTGATGGAAACATGAGCAAATTGCATTGGGTTTTGGAAGTGCTGTGGGGCAAATGCATCAACAGTTTGGACAGTCCTTACAGTGGTAGTGCACATCCCCTGATGCAGAACAGGGCTTAGGAATCTGCATTTGCTGGTGCCTCTGCCTGCTCTTCATCCAGATCTATCTAATCCAGATTCATTAATACAGATCAAGCAAAATAAGTATAGAAATGGCCTATCTCTCTTTAATAACAAGCATGTTTTGTGATTAGTTTGCACAATATTTGGTCCTAGTATTGGTCCACATTCCATGTGGCTACAGAAGCCAAATGTGAGGTAACTGGAACATCAAACAGCACATTTCCCATTGATTCTCTTTTTTATGTGCCCATATTGTTCCACTTATCATAGAGTCTTTTGCATTTTCATGGATGTGCATAAATGTAAATCAGAATTTAGGATGTAAATGTAAACATGAGAAGTTAACAAAGACGAGCTTGTCTGAATAAACACACTTAGGATTACATTGTTTGGAATATATGAGAAGGACAAACAAAGACAGAAAAAATAGTTAAGATGAAAGTGGGCCTTTTCAAAGTTCAGAATATCTGAATTCTATGATTAAGCCTTCACTAAAGTTGCAAGAAATAAGATCTTCTTTCCATCTGCTTTCTTCACAGGGACTTTGTTCTGCTATAATAATAATGAGAAGTATTTCTTTTTTATTTATTTCAGTACAGACAACAACTACAAAGCAACCATTTATGGTTTATCACACCATAAGACAGTGTGTTCTTATTAAATATGAATGAAAGTTCTTGACGAATGCTTTGCCATTTCATCCTCTTTTTTTAATATGAACTAATTAAAGTAGGCATTTTTTATCATCTTCTGAGCCAGTATTAACCCTACTGTAGTGTTTCAATTCTTATTTTGTATTTGATTTCTATTTGTAAAATAAGCTTTTGAGTCTTTAGTTCCAATTTCAAGTGAATGATGTCGATTGACAACTTGTGAACATGAAATACAGATGTGAACTGCAAACTGGAGGATTTGGGGGCAAGCAGTGGTACAAGAAGTAACGTCAGTTTTAAAATCATGCTGGTCTTAAAATAGTTGCATTGGCTTCCAATTCACTACCGATACCAATTCAATGTGTTAGCTTTAACTTACAAGGTCCTAAATACTTTAACTTGAGCCCCAAATATCTCTAACCTAATACAACATACTCCTTAACTCTACCTACCTACTCGCTGGGTCGTTACACTGACTGCTTTGGTTTTGATGTTGACATTAAGCATAGGAAATAGCACCTTGGAAAGAGTTGTCAGAGCCAGAGATATGTATGGACAAAATTTGTTTTTTTTCATTTCGTTTTGCTCTCGAACGATTTAATAATAATTAGAAAAGTTTGTTCACCTTTAATTTCACACTGGTTCCAAAAGAGAAAATATATCCATTGAAAAAAGCCCTTTTCATAAGCAAAACTACATGATAATCTAACACTAATTGATTTTTTACACATCTCTAGTCATAGCTAGGGATGTGCACAAATTTTTTTTTGTATTTGATTCATATTAAGTTGAATGCAAGAAATTTTGTATTTGTTCAAATAGATCCCCTTCGAATGTAGTGGGATTCCAATTCAATAGGAATGTTCAGTCCCATACAGATCCCATACAATTTGATTCAAATTTGAATGCCATTCTTCAGATGTACCAACATTTGATTCAAACACAAATGTCCGAATTCAGCCAAATTCATACAAATTTCCAAGGTTACAAATATTCATGCACATCCCTAGTCATAGCTGTTCTTACTGCTCTGCTGCTCAAGGGCTCTAAAGAGTGCTTATGGTGCATGGCAACTGGATAAGTAGAGGTCCATGTGAATGCTGCATTCATTCATGAGCTGCATCATAAGTGTGTTTTGCAGATCCTAAAAAAAAAGCTTTTTCCATCTGCATACTTCTTCTCCTGTGGCTGTGTTCACACATAACAAAAAGGTGTCTCAAAAACGCTATAAAGATAATTGGATTCTTGATAAGTATATCTCAGTTACTTATAACCTGGAAGTAAAAACATGATGATAATCTATGCAAATCAGAATTAGGAATTCTTTTTTTATGAGTTCATGGTGGAATAATCTCATAAAATGCAAGGAATTATTAAGAAAGTATGGATAATCAAAATTTGGAATTTACTGTTGGATTCTACTATGATTATACTTTTGGTCTAATAACTGCAAGTGATAGATACTAGTACATTATAGGTGAATTCCCACTCATGGAATAAAGTGGTTTGGAAATGGTTTGGATCCTCTTTGTCCCCATTACCAATCCATTTCAGGGTTTTTTTGAGGAGTATTTGGCTCTAAAATGGAATAAACAATACACCTGGTTTTTCAGGTGTTTCCCCCCATTTTTGAAGTTAAAACGCTTTATCTTTATTCCTTTGGGAATGCTACAGCAGGTTGGGGCAGATCCGTCATGAAATGGGTGGGATTTTTCCTTGCAGTAGAGTCCCTAGCCAGATTTTTAAGGTGCCAGGAAGCCTAAATCTCAGAGCACTTCACAGTTCCGTTTTCTGGTAACAAAGTTACTGCTCACTCACTGCAGATGGGGAAGCTGCCTGATTAGTATTCCACCCAGCAGAGCAGGACTGAGGATTCTGTGAAACATGTAAATGGTGTTTAGTCTGTGGAATCAAACAGGGCCAGCAAAAACAGGAGGGAGGGGGCTGGAATTCCCACATCATCGGATCAAAGCCAATGGGGAGAGAGGGGTGGGGAAAGGATGAAGATGAGGATGGGAAAGAATCGCTTTCCCCAATCCAGTTTTTGGGAGTGTTTGAAATGTTTGAAGTGTGGGGACACAATTCAGGGTTGACTGCGATTGTCAGATGCGTGTTTGCTTAGTTTTAAAGCATTTTAAAAACACGTTTTAAGTAGCTTTTTAAATAGCATTTCATAAAGCGTACTGTGACATGTATTCAAGACTTGCTGACTTTTTTTTTCTTCTGAATAGGATGTTTGTCAATTCCCCCCCCCTCCCCAAAGGCTTTGCCCACTTATCTGGTATGGTTCCAGGGCAGGGGACGTCCTGTGAAGCTTCTTTAGATGAACTTTATTTACCAATTTGACTTTTACTCTGCTAGTATATGCCTGCAGCCTGTGGTGAAGTGCAGCCTATGGAGACTGAGCAAAGGAGGGGTGTCTGGTTCTACATCAACCATTTGTTCAAAGTCTTTCAAAATGTCCTGGGGAGAGAAATAAGGGAAGGAAACAAAACTTTTTTCATATTTAACTAGTCAGAACATGGAAGCAGAAATAGGGGAGATACTTCTGTGCCTTTGATCTCTAGACGTTCTCCTCACAGTTTCTCTCCAAATTGCTACCTTACCTTTCACCTGGTGCTCACTTGCTGCTACAAGTTTTGAAAGCTAGTTAAAAACATAAAATTCTGAGGTATGATTGGTTCTGTAGTAGGATCTGTGCTGTTATAAAAGATGCCAACACTATAAATACCAGGGGATTCTGATTTTTCTTTTTTCTATCCCAAGCTGTGTGGCAGACTCTTGTCTTTTCCTTATTAGAGTACAAGGGGAAATGTTGGGCAAGGAATGAATTGGATGTAATAGGTTGAAGGACAGGGAGGATAACAACTTTTGTTCCCAGCATCCGTATTTGGGATACGCTAAATCATGCAGAGCATGTGGCACTTGGCATGGGCTTATAATCCCTCCTCTGGCTTGCACCAGTGTCCATTGTGCATAAATTGACTAAGATACCTAGAATTACTTTATTTAACCCACTTTATGAAAGGTAGGCAGGCAAGAAGTGAATACTGAAATAAGGAGACACCATTCAATATAATGGTAGGGGAGATGCTTTAAGACTAAAATTCTATGCAGCCCCTCATGCAAATTGACCCCACTGAAAACAGTGAATTCTGCAGGCATTAGCTAATCCTGTTTTAGAGCATACCAGAGAAAGGGAGAGTGGACATAGGCTCCGAGCTGCTGGATTTGATGGACATTCCCTGATAAAATGGGTTACAAAACAAGCTTTACTAGATAATAATGCAACCTTATTAATGAAGCAAAGATGTTGAAAGTACTAGACAATAAATGAAACATTTTTTTAAAAAAATGGGCAAAATGACCTCAAAATGAAAAATTCGCACACACACAATTTTCTTTAATAAGTTCATTGCAAAAAAAAAAGAAACAAAAAATTAAGATCTCCATCAAACATTACAAAAATTGGCATGGAGAAAAAATTACTTAGATGAGATAGTCGAGATTAGAGTGCTGCATTAATGGCAATCCAGCAATGTAAGGGTTGTGAGACTTGTCACCTACTTTTTAATTATTTAAATTATTATAAGGCCCTAAATGACTTGGGCCCCAAATATCTGAAGGAACACCTTCTCCCATATCGACCTGCCCGTACCTTAAGATCTGGACGAGAGGCCCTCCTGGTTGTCCCACCACTCTCAGCAGCAAAAGGGGCGGGCACCCGGGAGAGGGACTTCTCAGTGATGGCCCCTAGGCTATGGAATAGTCTCCCCCTTGAGGTGTGTCTATCTCCTTCACTGTACATATTTAGGAAGGCAGTGAAGGCCTTGGTTAAATGGGGATACATTTTCCCTCCCCACTTGCAGATGCTACTGTTTTAATACCTACTGTTGTTGTTTTAATGATGTTTGATTTTAGATGTTGTTACCTGCCTGGAGACCTTTGGGTACAGGGCGGGATAAAAATGTAAATAAATAAATAAATCTCACACTGTTTCCTAAGATCTTAAGGGAGCAAACACTGTTTTTATACTCTCCATTTTTTATCCTCATAACAGCCTGTAAAGTGTGCTATGCTAAGAAGCAAAGACTCTTAGGTCATGTACCAGTATTTTACACCAGCTTTCAAAATAAAGCTAACATGTGATTTCCTGTTTCTAAAAAGTATCTAGGTAAAGTTGCAAAGGTGTCGTTCAAAGTCAAAGATTGTATGTTCTACAAATTGCTAATATACGGTAATTATACTGACCTATGCCTGCATCTCCACTTACCCCCCCCCCCCCGAGGACTCCTCTGTGCATCTAACAAGGGACCTGCTGTTATCCTGTCTCCATTTTTGGTTCCAGCAGGTACCTTTGAAGTGATTGTATGTGTCCTTTTGCAGCACAATTGCTGACCAAAGGACCTATGAAGCAGGAGATGACAGTGCAGATTGTGGTGTCTCTCATATCTGCTCAAAACAGAACCACTCCTCCAGTAAGTAAAAGCACATACGGCCTAAATCTAACAATGTTATCGAACAGGAATGTCAAACTCAAATACACAGTGGGCCAAAATTAAAAACTTGGGACAAAGTTGCGAACCAACCTTGATATTTATTGTAAAAATCTCTACAATCGAGGAAGGGTTTTTTTCCCCTTCTCATCAGATATAGCGATGAACCTTTTGATATGGAAACAAACAAGTTTTGCTTAAACATTGAATCTGGAACAACCAAAGCTTAATACTATAAACACATGTGAAATCAAATGTCAAATAAAAGACATCTGTTGCATTCACTTTTCTAAAAAGCTCTTGTTTTCCTCCTTTTTTTTTTTTTTTGCCATTTTGGGGAAGGGTGGCCTGATGTGACTGGTAGTGTGAGGTTGCTAATAAATGTCAACAGAGGAAGGGGTGCTTGTGGGTCCTGACTCATGTGCTGGTGCACCAGCAGAGCATTCTGGGAAGTCTAGTATTAGCAGTACATGTGCTGTCTATCAGTGGGACAGCTCTAGTAGGCATTTGGTATTTTCTTGCAGGCCAAATATAATTACATTGTGGGCCAAATTTGGCCCACTGGCCTGAGTTTGAGATCTGTTATAGAACTTCTGTTTGACTTTTACTTTCCAAATATATTTTCTGCATTCTATATTTTCCCCCTCCAATCCTGATTACAGTAGTCCCTTTGGCTTACTACATCACATTCTGCCTTTTGTTTGGACTAATGCATATGTATCTTTGTTGCTATAGTTCAGCATTAAAATGGTAACCACATGTGGGGGGGAAATGTTATTAGTGCATCACTTGTGCAAACAAAATTCTTCACAGCATTATTCTTTTACCATCCAGTTCCACATCTAGTTCCTAAATACATTCCTCGCTTGAATGCTATTAATCCATAATGACTTTCTTGCAGCACTGTGTAATTAGCTTTTGCTCTTTGATATTTCTTCCAATTGTATATTTCACATTTAATCAACATTTATTTATGTTTAAAGGCACTCAGCCCAGTCTCTAGATTGCTGATGCATTTGAGTTTTAAATATGCTTATTTGATTATTTAGATTTGTTTCCGTTTACCAAGCATCTGTTTCCTTGAGATATATAGGGACTGGGTAATGAATACAGGAGTGGAAAAGTTTTCTATTTATTTTTATGCTGACAGATAGAAAAAAGTAAGTAAAATGACTTTTGCTAATGGAATAATTACTGTATAATGAGATTTTATCAAGTGAAATATAGTCAACAGGATCTAGGCTGTGATCACACTTAAGGTTTAATCCAGCTTCAGTCCACTTTCAGAGTGAAGGAACGCATCAGCAAAGTGACAAGCTGTTTTCTTTCAGTGTTAAATAACTCAGAAAATTCACATTTGGGATAAATAATGCAGAGAGAAAATTACTGGTCCCTTTGCTTATGAGTTCTCCCTCTCTGAAGGTGGATTGAAGCTGGATTAAATCTTACATGTGATTACAGCCCTATTATTTTCCTTTTGCATTCATTCATTCATTCACCATATTGGTAAGATAATTTTAAATATCATCTTCAGATTAAGAGATATTTTAATGAAGTAAGTATGAAAACATGTTTTTCTATAAGCTAAAACAAATTAAAATTTTATACATGTAAATTTAAAGTAGTATAGCAATGGTAATCTCTTAGCAGCAGTGATTCATAAAACACAGCTGTTGAGGTGGCTGGAGGGTTAAGTGTGACTGAAGCCTTAACATTTACCTCCGCATTCAATCTCCTTTGCCATGCATTTCCACGACAGATTCCTTCTTCTCAGTTTTTAAACAGCCTTCTCCCATGAAAAGCAAAATAAAGCATTGTGGCCATATTTCTTTCACCTGAAGTACTCTTAAGCCTCTTTCCAGTTTATTTATGTGTCTTTCTGTTCATGCAGTGGAAAGCTGCTGTGACACTAAGAGCCTGAAAGTGGTTCAAAAGCACATGCTAGTGCTTTCATCCACATTAAAATCCAGGAAATACACTTCCAGAAATGCGTCACTTTGGGTCTTTTTGCACTTTGAGAAGCAAAAATTCGGAAGAGCCCAACTACGCAGTGAGCAGATGCTCACTGCATACTTAACTCATCCTAACCCTCCCCAAAACCTACCTCAAATGTTAATGGCTTCCCAAACAGCATTCATCTTCAGATTAGGGATGTGCATGGATATTCGATTCGAATTCGACACATATCAACAATCGAATTCAAATAGGATTTTCAAAAATCTGAATTTTTGAATTCGAATCAAATCTGCATTTTTGAAAATCCATTATGGATTTTTGAATTATTCAACTGGAGTGAACATCGTATATCACTTCCGAATATTGGGTCTATTTGCGCATATAATGCAGGATGCAAATGGTACACAAACACAAAAGAATGAGATGTGAACAAATTTGAAAATCGGACACGAATGTTCCCAAATTCGTATCATTTGATTCAAATTGGATTTCCAAAAATCCAGATTTTTGAATTTCTATTTGAATCAAATATTCAAATATTTGATTTGAATTGAATTGAATTTGAGTGCAAAAAATGCATTTATGTGCATTCCTACTGCAGATCCCTGCACCAATGCCATCACCGGAGCAGCTGTGTGACATTCCACATCAGCACACCTGCACATCATGTCACATACTCCTTTGGCACCTCTTTCCTATAGGAAGAGGTGGGAATGGTGCATCTGGAGCCTTACTGGGTCTGGCGTGAGGGAAAGGTAGGTGCGCGTGTGGTGCAGTTAAACTTGCACCGCACACAGGGTAAGCTCCTTCACAGAAGTTGTTGTTTCTGGTTAAGAAATGGCTTCTTCAAGTGCAGACGTTCTGTCTGGGAGCTCACACCACATGCACTAACAGGCCCAGTGTGAATTGGTCTTTTGTTTACCTTTTTCTTTTCTCTGACCCAAATCAAACTCAGTCACTTTGCAATCATGCTCCAAATCTCTTTCCATTTTAATGACTTCAGAGACCTTCAACTAGTTCACCAAGTTTAAAGAATACAAGGGTGCCTGTGGGCATCCAAAGATAACAATTCTTAGGAGGCATGAATTTCCTCAGGCATCTTCAAATTCAGTGACTGTGCTTTTCCAATGTGCATGCATCATTCACTTTGAAAAAAAATGAATAAGCTTTTTTAGTTGTCAGACATATGGCATTTTAAATATTTCTACCTTCCCTTCTTTATTCAACTAATAGCTTTTTTCTCCATAAGAAGGAAAAACTTTTTTGTTGGTGAAAGACTTGGATTGGAACTCATAAGCATTGTCTTTGAAAAACTATTTGTATATAAGTATTATGCATTATATTGCCTGGAATAATGAAGTACTAAAGTTGTGGACAAATATTCATAACATTCAAAATCTGAATTGGATCCAATTTTGGACATTTGTATTCAAGTCAAATATTGGCACTTTAAGACTGGAAACGGGAAGCACTCATGCGGAAGATGCGACCATCATGAGGTCCTCATGGGGTTGTCCATATGGAAAGTGGGTAGAGGATCCATTCTGCATGGTCCCTATTGGGTTCCTATTAGGGTCTTCAGGTCCTTTGCAGAAACAGCCAAGAATTGCATCTGCATTTCTGTTTTCAGATTTTGCTTGTTTTACCAATTTGTTACTTATTGAGTTGTGCATTTAAAATTATTTGTAACCAGTGCAACCAGCATCTACTCCGCAGCTGGAAATTCTTGAGCAAAGTGGACAGGGCTCATTATATTCAAATAAATTCTTCTATAAGAATATAGTAGGTACAATAAAATGATACATGAAGTGCTGTGCTTTTTAAGCTTATGCTATACTTTCTCCCCTAAACCCAAACAGTAAGTGGTTCATTTAAAACCTGAAGCATAAAATAATTTATGCTAGATGATAAATGATAATATTCTAGAGCACAGCGAGAAAGGATTTATGCTCATAGTTTCATTTAGAAGTGGTGGGTGTTTCATGTATAACTCACTACATGTATCTTGCTAAATTTGCTTTCCTGTCTGAAAGCAGTGGAAAGTCGTTTTGAGTGAGTAGAAGTTTGGTTGTAGTAATAAAAAGCAAGTAGGTAGGGAGACAATTAGGTAGAAATCTCTTTTCTCCTGAATTGCACTTTCAGATTTGTGTGCATGATAATAAGCCTAGGCACCAAAACAATATTTCCCTTTTAGAATCCATGGCCATTATTTGAAACTAGTAGATTATTCCATTTAGTTCTTTAATGTAGGATCATTTTCAGCTACCAGCACTTAAACATTTCATCTTTAATACATTATTTTGTTTTTCTTTCTTTCTAGAAAGTGCTCAGCTACCTCACCACCCCCAACAAGAAAATCACTTTAAGGAAATATGAGCAGTATTTATCTCATACATTTATGGAACATTTTAATGTTTGATAACAGGGGATGATCTATTGCAGTCATTTACTTTTATATGGCCAATCGTCCTACTGGATTCAGTAATTTTGCTATTGGGCCACTAAGGGCCTTTTCACACTTGGAAGATCAGAATGCCCCCACATTCTCTGAGATGCTGTATCCATACACCACAGTGCCACCTCTGCCCCAGACCAGCCCAGAGTTTGCAGGGCCAACCAAATTTTCTATAGCTGTGAAGCAGTTAAAAATGTTCCATAGCTTTACCAAGAACACCTAGGACACTCCCAGATGCAGCCTTCTCACAACTTTCTTGTGTGAATGCTGTGTGCGGCATCACAGCTGTGGCTGTGAGGTTGCGTAGTACTATGTTGCAATTGCCATGGGAATGGCCCAGTGTGCAGTGGACATTGCTTCCCGGATGGGTTGTCTACACTGTGATGGCCCTCAGTTAAGTGCTTGCAGAGTGAACACCAGTCACCATCCATGAAAAATTCCATGAGATACTATACAACCATTTTATGAGAATCTGGTTGTTTTTGTTGAATGATTGATGGATAACATAGAATGAGTCAAAGTTATCTGGAACAGGCCTCAGTTCCAGTTTGGCACTATTTCCACATTAGCAAGTTTTGGGCAAATAAGTACTATTTGCCATCAATGCTTTTATGGGTCAAAATACTGTAAAAGAGTTGCAATCTAGTGGAGAATTAACAGTTTCTTAACCCTTGTTCAGTGGCCTTAAGGCAGCATAATTTGTTTAAATATTGCTAAGGTCATTGTACAACTAATTGGAAAAGAAACGGGTCAACTGATTTGAAGTATATTGCCTTCATAGAGAAGATGGAAATAATGAACATTTTTGAGGAGAAAGTATGCAACATAAAGCAAAATAATATGCACTAAAAATATGCATCATGGAAGACATAAGGATTACTGCTGCAACTTTATTGGCAAAGTAATCAAATAAAATCCCAACTTTCCTGGCATACTCATAGTCAGATTAGATTGGACCAAGTCAGAGAGACTCAGGCAGAATGTACTCAGAGGACTCCTGGCAGTAGACGAAGTACTGTAGACTGCTGCCAGGGAAATGTGTTGCTCTTAAAAGCATCAATGTGTTGTTCACATTATTTATTTATTTATGTTTCTGTCACTACCTATATCCAAAGGTACCAGTGTGAGTTACAATAAAAACAATATAAAAACAACAATTTAAAATGTATTCATGAAAATGACAAATAGCAGTGCCTGAAAAAGGAAGAAAATCTATTTCTTCAGCCAAAGACCAAAGAAAAGTGGTCTTTGCAATGTGTATAATTATACACTGTGAAGGATCTACTGTGTCTGTCCACACAAACTTCATAGCCAAGGCATTTTCATTTCCCCTTTGTGATGTTCCAGGCCAGGGACATATTTATGAACACAGGAAATGGCTTCAGAAGAAGGCTGTGAACTATACTTATTATTTATTTATTTGCATTTTTATCCTGCCCTATACCCAAAGGTTTCCGGGGGGATAACAGCCTTTAAAATCAAACATATTAAAACCATAACAGTATTTATTAAAACAATAGTTTCTGCAAGTTGGAAGGGAAAGTGTATTCCCATTTAACCAAAAGCCAGGGCAAAGGCGTGCGACTTCCTAAATGTGAACAGTGAAGGTGCTTGACACACTTCAAGGGGGAGACCATGCTGTAGCCTAGGGGCCATCACTGAGAAGCTTCTCTTCTGGGTGACCATCCCTTTTACCATTGAAGGTGGTGGTACAACCAGGAGGGGGTCCCCTCCAGATTTTAAGGCACTGGTAGGCTGCTATGGAAGCAGGTGTTCCTTCAGATGTTTGGGGACCAAGTCATTTAGGGCCTTATAAGCTAAAGTTAAAACCTTGAATTGGGCTTCCTAGTGGATCAGCAGCCAGTGGAACTCTTTTAAGACCAGTATGATGTACATCCAGCCACCTTTCCTAGTCAGTAATCTATCAGCTGCATTCTACACTAGCTGCAGCTTCCAAACTGTCTTCAAGGGCACCTTCAAGAAGACAGGGTTGGTTAGCAACATCACTTTGGACAGTGAACCCACTAGCTGCTTATGGTGCTCTAAAGAGGCCTTGCAGTGCAGATTAGGCTGCATGCAGATTAGGGCTATGAATGAACTGTTTTTGTGATTAGATGTATCAGTTCATCAATGTAACCTTGAACCACTTGCCCACTTCTGTGAGCAATTCTGATGATTCACAAATCAGGGCTGCTTTCACACTTGGCTTCCTGCCTATTGGGTGGGAAGTGTGCATTTGTGACTAACATGTACTAGTGTTCACACTTGGGAATCCTAGTGCACATGAGACTAACCCCCACAAGCCTGGAGACTTACCTGTGTTTGGGGGCATGTCTGATCTCTGGCAGGGTGCCACCATCTTAACCGATACTCAGCAGGGTACTGCCATCTTGACCTACAAAACCTTTTGGAATGGAGGATCATGGGTCGTCCAAGCATGCCAAATGTGTAGAAAAGTGAAAAACTTGTCCAATTTGGTCTAAGCATGCTTTGACTTGCTGGGAAGACCATGATCTAGAAGCAACTTATTCTTTTGGGAGTCTATGGCTTATAAACACAGAAGCAGTCAGTGTATATGAATAACTCAGGAAGTGTCTTTATGGGGCAGTAACTGCATTCATATAGTGCCCTACCTCCAGAAGTAGACAGAAATGACGTGTGTGTGTGTACTGTTTTTCTGACATCATTTTGGAGGTTTCATGCCTTCTAGAGCTGCAGGCTCCAGTTGTCTTAGTGACAACCATACATGGACCTACAAGTCAGCAACAGTGGGTGTTTCTGCACTGGCTGTGGAAACTCCATTAAGAACACATGTAGGACACATACAGAACACATACAATACTTACCTTCCACATTGGAAGCCGGATCCAGGACCCTTCACAGTGGCCGCTTCTGCACTCCAGTGCACGAGACCCATTCTTGATGGGGTCTTGTCGCTGAAAGATCCAGCCTCCAGGAAGACCTCAAAAATTAGGTCTTCCATCCAGCCCCTCGCCTTGATCTATTCAGAAGCAGGACGCTTCCGCACATGGAGAGGCGAGGGGCCAAATGTGCTGATGGCCGCCGTCTTGGGAAGGGTGGAAGGAGGCTGGTTTGCCTCCTTCTGCCCTTCCCCAGTGAGCCACATGTCGACGGAAACATGCGGTGACTGGCAGCTGCATGCTCCAGTCCCGCGGCTCCGGGGGTGGCTTTGGTGGCATGGGAGGCCGGATGCCCTTTGGAATGGGTGCTGTGGCCTCCGCACAGTACCCAAAGGATCCAGCCAGCAGAATACGTCCTCCCCGCGCATGTGCAGATGCAACAGGGCCTTCTCGGATGCATCCCCATTTCGGACAGATCCTCAGGAGGACGGATCACCTGGAAATGGATTTTTTTAAATCCGTTTCTTGGTGGCCAATGCAGAAACACCCAGTGTGTGAATATAACTGGCAATAGTCCCAGCCAACTTCACAAGGAACAGTACATTGTGAAGAGCAGAACATAAAGGCATGTGTGACTCATCCTGTCATCCTTACTTTTGGGGGCTGATAGTGTGGTTAACAGCTACCCATTCTACCAACCAGAATGTTTACAGCACACCTAAATGCTTCTTCCCCCTTCCATCAGCTAGACTGGATTATAGTTTTCTCCAAAGCTGTTTCCTGTAAGAGCAGTTTATAGCAAATATATGTTGCTTTTTCACCTGAGGTGGAAAATAACAGATATTTTCAGCCTCTTAATACAGTCCATGCACCTTGAATCACAATTGATCAGTTTCATTTTTTTTTTACTTTATCCTCTTTAAGTAGCACTATCATAATAAAGATGGTGCACTTTTGTAGAAAGCTGGGAAGCCAGCAATTCTCAAATGTGAGTTTGCAGAAAGAGGCGATGGATTAAGAAAGATGAGGACATCAACTTTATGGAATTCAGTGTCCAAGACACTTGTGAGAATGTTTGGCAGATATGAAACAAGAACTGATAATAAAATAGCTAAATATCTCAGGTTTCTTTGTGTTTTACAGCTGTGAAAGGGAAAGTGGCCATTACATTGTTTGCAGGTGAGTGAGAGGGCACACAACAGAAGCGTATGAAATTGTACATAATGTGGACAAGGTGAATAGGGAGATTTTTCTTCACCTTTTTTTCAGAATACTGGAACTAAGTTTCATCCAGTGAAGTTAAACAGCCTTTATTTATTTTTACTTTTGGATTTTGCTCCCCTAAGATGTGGTGATGGCTGCCAGCTTGGATAATTTCAAACAGTTTTTTGGACCAATTCATAGAAGTCAGGACTATCAATGCTTCTTAATTCTAATGGCAATAAGAAATGGTTTGCTTCTGAAGTCCAGCTGCTGGGAAACTAGATGTGGCATAGTCTGTGTGCTGTGCTCATATCCTGCTGGTGGATTTCCATGGAATAAATGGGATGTAGAACTGATTCAGTGGGGCATTTATTATGTTCTTATGTTTGCATGGGGATTTATAAGTGAGCATGTGACCCACCAGACAGCTGATTTCATTAAAATGTGGAGGTGCATAGAGTACTATCTCATTTTTATTTGCTTTTAAATTGCCTGGTTTGAAAATCAGTTACTGTATTATTGAGAAAATTCTTGGAAAACAGGACTCTAGTCTTGACTCCTTCCCTCAGTAGATACACAAAGGAATACAATACACACTGAATAAAATCCTTCTAATTCATCCTTTTCTGGGACTTTAAAGATTCCTTCCAATTTGGTTTGCAAAACAAAATGTCATATAACTAATTATTTTTTATCTGTGTTTGTTCTCTCCCTGTGTGTACGTGTGGTATTGCTTTAGTCTTCTGCAAACCTAGTTTATAAAATTGAGCCTAATGGAACAAATTGTGTCAGAAATTGTGTTGAGCTTTCACAGACTTGCCAAGCACAGAAGTAAAAGTACCAATTAAACATTATTAGTGAAAACATTTTGCACCTTCTTGTCAAATATGTGTAAAAAGTGCCTCTAATTGCAAAAGAAAGCATGAGACTATTCATTTTAATAGTGCACCAGTTCCTCAAAATATGTTCTTCAACAAAAAAATCAATAAATGCTGACTTGACTGTAATGAAATTGGTATGTATTAGCATGTGAGCTGGGAGTAGACTAATTTAAGTAATAAAGGTATAGTAAAGCTTTTTTTTATATGAGGGTTCCATTCCATCATGTTGCCACTTAGAGCAAAACTTGGGTTAAGTGAATAATAGATCTTTAACGTATGAGAAACATGTTAAAGTAGGACATGAACACTTAATACCAATTACTACCAAAATCTCAATTAGTAAATTGTGCTATTTCAAAATCACAAGAAACTGAATTAACTTAAAGCAGGGCCTTACTGTACCAAACAATCTTCTGTACTTCATTTTAAATTCTCTATTTTATTTTTATATGCAGAGAGAATAGAATAGCTAAACATAAAAAAACCTAGTCTGCCTAGGGCTTAAAATCAACAAATAGTTTTAGAATGATATATCACAGGCTTCACCAAAAGCTCTTAATCAGGACCAATTCACACTTCGGCATGTAGTCAACAATTAGGCAACATCTGAGCAGGTGCATCTGCACTTGCAGAAGGTGTTTACATGCTAGAAATGCTCCCTGCCAACTCAGAAGTTGCCTAATAGCTGACTAGGTGTGGAACACAAAATCATGCTCCACAACCTTACCATCCTTTACCTGATCCAACTTACCTGATAGCGTCTAGCTGATGACCATTATCCCCACCTGCTGGATGGAGAGGTCATTGGAGCTGCCACATAAGCATGCTGGCAGCTCTGCTGGCAGCTCCGCTGGCTGCCTGATGCAACTATGACTGCACAGAGTGTCATCATCATCATAGCAATGGTGCCGATGCACATGCAGTTGTGGAAGGCACTGCACTCAGGATGGTGGTACCCTGAAGAGGATCAGCCCAGTGATCAAACAGAGGTGTTTGATTGTGAAAGAGGCGCTAGCATTGACTAGCTATCACAAGTGCAATCGCTAGTCACTGTTAGTTGATTGCACTATTTATTGTCTCCATTTTCTAATGAGTCCGTCTGCCTCCAAGTAGCAAAAGAAAAATGCAAGAGCTTGTTTGCATCTTACAATTGCCTCTCACTGTCCCTGTCAAATAGCATGGCAGCATCATGGGGCAAGTGCAGGACTTTATCTGTGTAGACATTTGGCACAAAATACCCAGAAGTAGGCATGTGCAGCCCCCCTGGTAATTTTCACCTTGGTTTTGGCCATGTACATGCACATGGACCATTTTCTTCAGCCATGATCCTACAAGTGAGCTTCCAGACAGGTAGGCCATGATGGTATTCTGAGAAAATCTGCAGTGAGGGTTGATTTTCCCAGAATAGCGATAACATGGGATTTCTCCCCTATGTCACAGGGCTATGTTGGTATTGCAACAGATACTTGTGGCAATCCCAGCATAGCCCAACTATAATTCCACTTTTTATCCTGTGTCTGGCCACAGCCTCAGTATGAAATATTTAACCTGCTTACAACCTGAATCTTCACTTACCTTAAGAGCCACCTTCTCTGCAGGTACCTGGGAGAAATGCCTTGATCACCACCGTGCCTCCATTTTCAAACATGCAGATTACGTTCCAAGTGTCAATCCAAGGTACTTGGTGTGGAAACATATTTATTTATTTACTTATTTATATTTCTATCCCACCCTATACCCAAAGGTCTCAGGGTGGGTAACAACATTTAAAGTCAAATATATTAAAATGATAAGAGCATATATTAAAACAACAGTGTCTGCAAGTGGGAAGGGAAAGTGTCTCCCTGTTTATCTGAAGGCCAGATTAAACAAGTGCATCTTAACCACCTTCTTGAACATATACAGTGAAGGAACCTGACACACTTCAAGGGGGAGACTATTCCATAGCCTGGGAGCTATCCCTGAAAAGACCCCCTCCTGGGTGCCCACCCATTTTGCTGTTGAGGGATGTGGGACGACCAGGAGACCCTCCCCTCCAGATCTTAAGGCACAGGCAGGTTGATATCGGAGAAGGCATTCCTTTAGATATTTAGGGTCCAAGTCATTTAGGGCCTTATAAGTCAAAGTTAACACCTTGAATTGGGCTCAGTAGTGAATCGGCAGCCAATGCAACTCCTTTAATACCAGCAGGATGTGCATCTGGCTAGATCTGAGCAACAGGTTCCTCAGATGGCTATTGCATTCAAAAGTGGATTGGGGTGAGGTGGTTTCTGCAAGATGCAAGCTGTCCCTTGTGGAGACATGGCAGCAAACACTCACTCACTCACTCCAACTCACCACCAAGGGTAAATGGAGACACAGCTGTATATAGTGCTATTTAAAGGAAAATTAACTTGGGAATGTTGTTCCCATATAATCATAAGTCACCTAATTCATTAAAAGGTATGCATGTTAACAGTCAGGCAGAAAGAAAAACTGTGGTAAAGTTGTTCCTCTGTTGCTGTGATCTGTTACATTCAACAGTTGGCACAGATATATTCAACCCAATAAACTAAAGAGCTATAGCATTAGTAAGCTAATGATCTGGGTACTTCCTTCTGGTTACTTCTTTCTTATACCCTTTGCATGAAATGCTCAGGTTCCTAAAATTTCCATATTACAAGTTATAATATTGCTAATTCAAATTGAGGAAAGGTGGAGAGATTTGGAACCTCACAGCTTTTGCCACCTCTCACCTGGGAAAAAAAGTGCCAGCCTCCACTGTTAAATTCACAATGGTTCCATAAGATGTAGATTTAAAAGCCTGTATTTGTAAGTTGTGAAAAAAAAACCTATTAAAATTTGCTATTAAAATTACGAAGGAGGCATGGATGTAAAAGACTGTAGTGAAAATGTATCCCTCAAAAGATTACCATCTGGATATTATTATTTTTGAGGTGTAAACTGTTTGTGCTGTCTGTGTTGCTAGAACAAGTAGTGCCTGGTGGTTGTTTTTTAATTATCATACATGATACCTTTTAATATCACCTTGCTTTAAGCCATCCAGAGAGTGCTTAATAACATACCGCCATTTGAATTACAGAAATGTATGCACATGGAAAACTCTCATACCAGGTAAATTATTGTTGGACCTCATCCAACTTCTAAGAAGTAACATTTTTCACATCACAATCTCTTCTTTTTCTCAGAGATTCTGCAAGATATTGAAAACCATTGGTTCTACAGTTTTTAATTAAAAATAACTTCTAATTTCAAGGGCACTCTGTTCTCCAGCTGACTCAACCTCTGCTAATCTAGCTGTAATATAGCCATGAAATTAAACCTCTTTCTTTAAGGATGTGCCTAAAGGCTGTAGCCAACTGGTAGACTATCTGGTTTAGGTCCCAAGTCAGCCTCCAAACATCTTTAAAGTGGTCTGAGAAGTCATTTTTGTGAAATCTTTTACTAATAGCATTGAACTAAATGGACCAAAGGTTTGATATGAAATAAAGTAGCTTCTGAGGTACAGTAGAGAAAAAAGGTTTTGTCACAGCCCTCCCTTTGTGTTTATTTTTATTTATATCTGCCCCTATATAGTAAGGTAATTAAAATGTATCTAGAGTAATTAAAACATAAGGAATAAAACTAGTTAAAAATTAACTGTATTAATGGACTATCTAAAAATCCAAATGCTTCCTAGGAAACATAGCAACTATTAACTGATACCATATACATCAGAAATGAGGGAATTATACTGTAGCGGAACAGCAAATCTAGCCAGAGTCAGTGAAACTAACCGGCGCCATCTTACGTGCAGGATGACTCAATTTTGTGTTAACATATATGCCTAAAAGCTTTCCTGTGGGAAAGGACTAGTCTCTCTCTCTTTGATATTTTATATCTTTCAACCTCTAATTGGCCTCAGGGCTGACCCTTTTACCATGTCTGATCACAGTATTGGAAGTGGTTTTGTCAATGGCCCTGCTGTAGCTTCATGGCCATCTATAGATAAGAGAAGGAACTTACAGAGCCTTTTATCCATTTCTAGACTTCTGGGTCAATAAGACATTGGGCTAAACTCTGCTGTGGGTCAAGAATATATGACAGTTTTTATATTTTTTAGCACACATTTTATAAAAAGTACATGCTGAAATATTGTCTAAAGAGATGGAGTTGTTTTTTGAAAGTGCACAAGTAAGTTATCAAGCAATCTCATTTTAAATTCAACAGTACAAAAAAGCAGGGAAGTAATCACAGCAACAAAATTGGCCTAAAGTTTATTATAATAAGAAAGCATCCTGATTGCTTTATAGTTAGGACTTTTATGGATTATATTTAGATATAATTTCAACGCTCCGGGTTATATTCACTCCAATCTGAATGCTTCTGTTACATTATGACATTAAGCCAAATCTTTAGTGCTTATTTAGCATTTGAATGCCAAAGCAGTCTATTGTAGCAATTACTTTTGTCATGTTCATGCATTGCTAAAGTGTGCAAATATTTATCCTTTAAAGGTTATGATTGCTTTAAACCAGGAAAGAAAAGGGGGGAGTGAGCATAAGTTATTTTTAAATAAAATGATTGGGCTTTATATCCATACATGGAAAATTTGAAAATATATATAGTTAAACGATTGTATGCAAACAGAGAAAAGATTTGCGCGCACACACACACACACCAAGAACCACTTGCTTACTTTTCCAGAGGATTGTAAAGAAATTGAGTATTTCCATGTCCAGAAGGTAATCTAAATGTGGGAAAGTTCTTGAAGATTACATAAACCTTCCATACATGGAAGATTACCCAATGAAACATATAAAATGTATTTATTTCTACTGCTAGAGTTGCTTAGGATTGATTAAAGACCTTTTCTACTCTAACCTCTGGATCTGGATCAAAGGGCTTCTGATCCACATGTTAATCTGGGTCAAGGAGGGCCCACTCCCATAGTCTGGCTCCATCTGCACAAAATGGAGCCAGATCCAGATTAAGAGGCCCTTAATCCATATCTGCTATAGACCTGATGGCACCCCTCCATGATCCAGAAGTACTGGGAGATGTTATTCAGTGGTGCACCATAGTGTGTTGCCAAAAATCACCCAAATCCCAAAGCTGGGAACTTTCACTCTTAGCAGGGGATGGGCCAGCTTGCATAAGCTTCACAGCCTTGGGGAGGCCTGAACTGGATTAGCACCATCAGTGCAGACAGCCCTGATCTGACTCTCACCTCTATTTTATCTAATAAATCTAGTAAATTTGGATCTACTGATCCAAACCTACAGCTGCTAAGTATGGAAAGGGCCAAAAAAAAAAAAAAAATCATTGAATAGGACAAGCCTGTTTTCCAACTTTGCAAGTAATAGGGAACGGTTTTTATTTCTCTTTCTCTGCTAAGATAACGGAATCATTCAGTATGCCTTATGGGCATTTTCCTACTCAAGTCTTGATGTGAACCAAAAGCTGTTGTTCTGCAGCCTGGATTTAGTCTGTTTAGTTGCCTCATTCCCACTCTGAGCATCTGCAAGTGAGAGGAGGTGAATCCCCCTGTTGAAAGAGACATCAAAGTTTGGTACATTGCTTAAGTCTACAGTTGGACCAACTTGAAGCTTAGTAGGAGTGGGAGTATGTGGGCATCCATGCTATGGGCATCCAGGTGCTTGGCTGCTCAGAGAGGTGCCTCTTGTACCCATGTGTCTTTTGCCTCAATTTCCTACCTGTGATGCATACTCAAAGTGCTCCAGGAAAATGTATATAGAGGTAACCAAGGCCAGTATATTTCTGTAGAATAGCACTCTTGCAACATGAGAAACATTTACCAGAGAATGAAATCTACCATTTCTTGTTCTTCCATATACTTCTGTACACTTACTTCAGCAGTATTGAGGGAAAACAGCTTTGCTGAAGCAGCTTCTACATCCATGGGGATAAATATAAAATGTATACAAGGCCTGGGGCAAACCCCAGTATAGTAACTAGATTTATACTTAACCTTATTTCTACCTTGTTGGATCTCACTTTCATGACAAATTCTGTACAGCAGTCATAGTAGCACCTGCTTCTCCATTGTTGATACTGCTTGAGGCCAGTTCTGCATAAGCCACTGTACCTAGCGTTTCTTCTGTTCCAGTCCTTCAACTGGCTGAGCTGGGAGTTACCCCTTTCAGCCTTTCCCTAGAAACTTTATCCATGCTGCAGATAATCTTTTTACCAATATGTTCACTTCTAAATGTAAGGATAATGTGAATTTTAAGAATCTTTAACTCAAGTCACACACAGCCAATAATTTAAATTTAGTGAGGAAACATAGTTCATAAACAAAATGCATGAAACTGTTATTATAACCATCTGTATTTTTCTAGTGTTTATTGTCTTCCTGGCATATTCTGTGGAAAATGAAAAATACAGAACAAGAAAAGGCAGAGGGAGAAATGGAGAGTGTTAAAAGGCAGTGGAAGAACTACTTTGAGGACTGGTAATAATGTGCACTTTTATACTGATAATAGCAAATATATATTTTAAGGACAACAGAAATTCTTTGGACTAACTTGAGTCCATATTGTCCACACAAAGTAAGGATGTGGATCCATGAAATAATGATTTAAAGAAGCATTGACTATAATCTTCTATGGCCACAGAATATCTAGAACACTTTGGTGGTAGTAAGTTTTAGGGTGGGGCCATGCAACTCACTGTCTGCACTATGGAATGGTCTACAGAGAAGCCATGCTTCCCAGTTGACCATTTTGTCCATGCTAGATGAGTCCTTGGAGCAACCTATGGCATGGAAACTCACAATGTTGTAGACTGCTTACAAACTGTCCACAAAACATTATACCTTGGTATATTGGACAATGACTCACATGTGGCCAGTGCATTTGCCATGGCCCAATATTCTAAGCCTGATGCTGTTTCATCAGGCTCTTGGAAGAATTCAGAAACATGCTGTCTTTGGGTGCCCAGCTGAACTTGCCTTGGCTTAACATTTTATCCTTAGTAACTATAAAGGACAATTTATTTTGTGAGTATGTTTATATCCCTCCTTTTCTTAAAGGAACTGAAGGTGCCAAATAATCTCATCTCCATTTTATCTTCATAATGTCCCTAGGAAGTGAGTCACTTTGAGGAGCAACAGACATAGGAAAATAAGAGAAGCTGTGCTGGTTTGTTTTGAATTGAACCAGCCCCCATTTGAACAGAGTTTGAATCAAACTGGTTTGAACAGAACTGTTCTATTGAACTGAATTTGCATATATCTACTTATTGTGGTCTCAAAATGAAAACATGGGGTGTTTCCGCACTGGCTGCCAAAAAACAGATTAAAGAAAACCTGCTTTCCAGCGATCTGTCCTCCAGAGTATCGGTCCAAAATGGGAATGGATCTGAAGAGGCCTCATGCATCTGAACACGCGTGGGGAGGATGGATCCTGCCAGACAGATCTTCTGGGTGCTGTGCAGAGGCACAGCACCCATTTCCAAAGGCAGCCAGCGTCCTGTGCTGCTGACGCCGCCCCTGGAGCCGCGGGACTGGAGCATTCAGCTGCCAGTCACCATGTGTTTCCACCGGTGCACGGCACATGGGGGAGGGGCTACAGAGGCAGACCAGCCTGCTTCCGCCCCTCCCAAGATGGCAGCCACCAGCACATCCATCCCCTCGCCTCTCCATGTGTGGAAGCATCCTGCTTCCAAACAGCTTGAGGTGAGGGGACAGATTGAAGACCTAATTTTCCAGGTCTTCGGGGAGGATGGATTTTTCAGTGGTGAGACCCCATTAAGAAAGGATCTCGTAGACCGCTCTGTTGAAGCAGCTGTCCAGAAGGGTCCCTCATCCGTCCTCCAATGCGGAAGGTGTCTTCTATGTGTCTTGTATGTGTTTTTAAGGTGGTTTAGCAGCAGTGCGGAAAAAGAGAGCAGACAGTTCCTTACCTATTTTGGATTATTTTACTTTTTGTTAATTCAGGAGTGGGCTTTGTCATGGACATGATTAAAAAAAAATCAGCAGAAGAACATGTAGCGTTGTCTTTATAGGAATATTTTGGCTATGTTCTGCAGTATTGTTATATTTGTATGTACATTTACATGCACATGCATTCAGGAATACACATACTGAATTATCCCCCAGTTTCCAGCTTTTTATTAGCAGGCTTCTTTTTCACAGGATGCATCTTTATTAGTTTTTTGAGCGTTATTATTTTCCCTCCCACTTCTCCTGCCCTAAAAGATGGGGTCTTAAAAATCCTAAGTAACATTTAACTGATTTATGATCTTTAAAAGGGGAAGTGAGACAGAAAAGTCTGCCTTCAGCTCATAGAAGTCAGAATATAATGCTGATTTATAGCCTGAATTCCATTCATGTCATGTGGAAATGTAATTGATAACATAAGAAACAATGCATTAAAATGGCACTTTAAAGTTAATACTAGCTGCATCTCTTCTCCTTTTATTTATTTTTTTACCTTCCTGACACTCAGGAGGGATGTGTTCAAATTTAAGGGGTGGAGTTTAGGGAAAGAATAGCTCCATCATTTTGCTTTTATTCAAAAGTTCCAGAACATATTTAACAGAGTGTTTTGGTTTGGTTTTCCCCCCCGAGGCCTATTAATGCATTGCAGAAATCATAAAAAGGTTTCTGCATGCTAACTAGGCTGGCTTGCCAATTCCCACCCTGCTCTTCAGAGCCTCACCTTCTGACATGCAGAAATTGAGATACAAGCTCTTTGCCCCTCTCTCCTATTTATTCAAAAAAATGCACTGCCTGTTTCATTTCATTAAATGGATCTCCTAAAAAGAAAGAAAGAAAAGAGGAAAATATACCACCAAAGTCAATCCCCATCTTCTAAAGGCTGCTTTTCCACACCCTTTAGAAGGATCTAAGAAGATCCGGATCTAAGGAATGGGTACTTCCCTTAATCCGGATCTAGTGGATCCAGATTAAGGGAAGTACCCAATGTGTTTCCATGGGTGGTCTAGCACCCAATAGCAATGGGTGCTAGCCTGCCTGCTGTGGAAACACCGGAGCACCCATTTGCAAATCCAGATCTACCCCCTGTCATCCCAGGTGTTTGGAGCGACAGGGGGTACAATCTCCGAAGTTGCCTTAGGAGATCAGCAAAGGCTCTGCAGAAAAAAACCTTGCAAGAGCCGAGTCCAAAGTCCCTCCAAAGGCAACTTCAGAGATTAGCAAAGGCTCCACAGAGAAACCCCTTGCAAGAGCTGGCTCCAAAGTTCCTCTGAAAGCAGCTTCAGAGATTAGCAAAGGCACCGCAGAGAAACCCCTTGCGAGAGCAATCCTGCTGTCAAGCACTCCAGAGGATCCCTGAAGTTAGCAGCAGATTGCTCCATAGAATCTCTGGGGAATTTCAGAGCTGTCTTCAGAGGGACTCCGAAGTCTTGAGTTTTGGGCACCCCACCCCCATGGGTACCCCCCACCCCCGAGCCTCCTCTAGACCTCATTGCCGAGTTGTAGTGGAAACAGGCTACCTACAATCTAGATTTGAAGGTTGAAGACCTTTAATGGGGTCTACACAAAATCCAGATTACAGGTCCTGAAGGACCCATATGATCCAGATTTCCCTCCCTCTGGTGGAAACAGATGGGGTCTGTAGTGGAAATGGGGTCATCCGGCTCTCAGCCAAATGGGTCCTTAATGGGTGCTTCAATGGGTACTTAGTTCTAGTGGAAAAACACCCAAAGTCAGCAAATCCTCACAGCAAGGTCGCAGATCCTCAAAGCAAACCATAATATTGGAATTGGATTTACACCTAAATTAACCCATGAAATGTTTTTACTGTGTTGAAATGTTTCTGCAGCTCCAGATGTATGATTGCATTGATTCTTGTAAGGGAGTGGTGCATTAGAGCATGCTATTAGACAGGAGCAGAAGGCCTGTGGTATTCATTCCACCCTACACTGCTTCCTTCCTTCCTCTTATTCTAAGACTGGATAGTAGATAACTGCAGAAAGGGAAATATTCAAATACCTTTTCAGAAAACTGTTGGCAGGTTGCTAGGCAGTCTTATGCCAGGGATTGTGGGAACATTTTCTTCACCTCAGTGCTAAATTTATGCAAATTAGGCATTATCCTTTTTTTCCCATTGAGGTTAAAGGAGTAATTCATCCATAATGCATAATACAGTGTCATCCATTTTGCTTTTGTAATATAAAAAGCCATCTCAAATGAAAAGAGTATTATAAGAAGTACTCTGGCACTTTACACATGCCTAGAGGCATGGATGATAAGAACCTGAGGTTTGGTTTGACAGACACATCGCTGGCAAGTGTATTCTCAGAGAGGCAGAAATAAGTGGGGCAAATCTCAATTCAGTTGGTTTTATTAAAGTGAAAATCCAAACAACTGTTATTTACAGAAACAAAATTAATGTGTCAAAAGTAAGCAAACTGAGCAGTAAACTGTACTAGTGGAACCTTAGCTGGGGATTTAATAGCAGTAGCAAGTGCAGAGTGATAATAAAGAGAGAAGGGATTTGATTGGGGAGGCCCAGAGACAAACTACCCAATCGGGGCAGTTTGCCAAGTAGTTAAGCTACAAAGCCTTCCTTAGACTCCTGAAGAACAGTGGCAGAGGAGGCTAATCAACTTCCCTTTTCCATTAAACAATTTCTCCATGTGATCTCCCAGTTCAAGTCCCTCTGCAAAATGGGCTCCCGTTGAGCCATTGTTCCTTGCTTCCTTTAAACCATAAGAAATCACTGTATTTTGAAGGCAAGGAGGGGATGGTGCTATCTCTCAGAAGTCTTCAGATTGAGGACATAGTCCAGGTATCAGGGTAGTCCTGGACGGCAACACACTCAGTACTCATTAATATAGCTAAACGGATCGTACTGATGGAATATAATAAGTGATACCAGAAATCACAAGGAAAAGGACTCAGGAAGAAGGCCTCATAAACCTGGAATAATCAACCAAAAATACCTCAGACAAGTAAAGCGAAACAGTATAATTAGTAGATTAAAACACAGACCAAATAATTGTACCCTGAACTACATGTAAGTTCAAAGTTGGAAGGACACAAATCCTTCCAGATATGGAACACTCAGAAATCTTGGAAGTGGAGAGATATCATGGTCATCTCTTTAGCCCAAGATAGTGATTTCTGCAATAGAGTTCAAATGTTAGTGAAACAGGTGACTACACCCACATGTGCACATATATATATATGTTAAAGAAGGAGAGTTTAGCCTTTAATTGGAAGGCATGCAAAATGGGTAAACCTTGGTAGGAATGCATGCAGCTGTGTCAACCTAGCTCTTATCGTATCCCAAAATGTGTCTTGAGATGGTGAACTTTTGTATAGGAAATGTTTCTAACAACAGACAGTGTCCACTTGATGTTGCTCCAGGAAGAGTATATAAAAGGTTTTCATCCAACTTCATGTGATTTAATTGCATCCCAGTATGCATTTTGATATCATGTCCCTTCACTCTATTATGTTCTGGAGTCATCTCTATGCCCATCTCTATGCATAACCTTCCTCCTGACTTTTTTGAAACACAAACTTTATTGTGGCTTGACTGGAATGGACAATAGTTTTAAATGATATGTTTCACTGATTGCATTTAATTGTTGGAAAACAGACTTGGTAGAATGGCAGTATCATGACCTTCGAGTCCAGTAGTGAACAGAAAATTTAATGTAATGTTACAGTAAGGTTCTGAGATCAGGACATTGAATCTGGCAGTCAGGAGCAATTAGCTTATTTCAGAAAAGTGTTGAGCATTTCCTAAAGAACATATTATATGAAAATAAGCTTGCCAAAGTCAGCACAGAAGCATGAGAATGCTGAGAAATCTTCACTGCAAAGAGTGAAACACAATATCGATTGGATGGTGCATTTGGACATTTGACTGGCGAGCAAGATAATATGCTAACAGGCAAGAGAACAGGCACCAAGGCATGTTGAGCTTAGGTGAAATTCAAAGGAAGTTTGGTTTGAGATACTCCAAACCACGGGTGTGCACGAATGCATTTTCTGGGATTCAATTCAATTCAAATTGAATACCCAAAATTGATTCAATTTGAATCTTTAAAATTCAAATTTAACCAAATTTGATTTGAATTAAACACATTTGAATCTATTTGTTTGAAT
This sequence comes from Aspidoscelis tigris stejnegeri, assembly GCA_023333525.1. Classification (NCBI taxonomy): domain Eukaryota; kingdom Metazoa; phylum Chordata; class Lepidosauria; order Squamata; family Teiidae; genus Aspidoscelis; species Aspidoscelis tigris. The sequence continues at coordinate 77,493,660 of JALMGA010000002.1, read as the reverse complement.
TTTCTATTTGAATTTGCACTTACAAATGTCAACAACATTCGTATGTACCTGTACACATCGTTACACATCCTGTAGGCATTTGTATGAATCCGTAGCCATTTGTATGCATCCTGTAGCTATCCTGTAGGCAATCCATTTTCATCCCATGTAGCTCCGTACAAATACGTATGGATGCAATAAAGGTGTGTATCTGGCAAGTACGTATTGTGTATGAACCTGGACACATGCAAATGTCCAGATAATTCGAATGAATAGATCCAAAATCCAAAATTCATTTGAATCTTTAAATTTGAATTTATGGACATTCAATTCAAATTCAAATGTCAAAATTCGGGCAGATTTGATTGAATGTTGAATACGTTCAAATATTCGTGCACACCCTTCTTTCAAACTGCAGAAGGTCATTTCTAATTCCTCCCATCAAGTTTGACATGTTTCTTTGTTTGTACCACCAAGTCTTCAATGAGACAAATGAAAAGGGTTTGTTGGAATAAATTCATAGGAATTGTTGATAATCATGTTGTCAAACATTTCCCAGGCAAGATGTGCTATTAACACCATCTGATGAAGTGCAAAGCTTTCTGAAGCATGTTTGCTCCCTAGACGTTTGTACTTCTAGAAAGTGTACACAGTAATATATTCATTTATGGTTTGCATGCAGGTGCTGTTGCAAGAATGGATACTCATTTGACTCCATTGATGCCAACTCAAGTCACCAGGGTGGCGGCTATCTCTTCACCAGCTGTGACATTCATGGCAACCAATTTGGTGGATCAGACATTAACAGGTGTGTTTCTGTTTCATTGTTCTGATTATGCTGTTACAACATATGTTCCATATTTGCATATATTTCAACCAAATAGTTTCCCACATGGCACAGTAATGAGAAAAAACAAAACCAGTTTTAACAGAAATATGTTGAATCTGCAGTACATACTTCACAGTTACACAACTGACCCAGAATATGTACAAATACAGTATGCATTCCATGGAGTAGCTATTTTTGTATACATTCTATACCATGGCATTTTAAGCTTTTTTACTTCAAACTACTGCATCAAGGAAGGATTTCCCTCCTAAATAACATGTATTACCCCATGCCATTTCCTTAGAGATGTGCACAAAATAATATTTTTTGGCCATTTAAAAGTAAACCAATCTTCATGAGCTCAGTTCAATCTAAAACCAGGTCAAACAAGCTTCACCAGGTTCAAATTGAACCTTGAACAATTAATGATCTGTTTGCTAATTAATGAGGGGGGTAATACAAATATTTTTAAAATCACATTTTGAAGGACCAGATGGGGGTTGCATCAAACCCATTTAAATCAGATTATTATTATTATTATTATTAGTTTATTTCTAAAGCGCTGTACATGTACTCCGATCAGGTGGTCTGACTCATTTGATTAAACACTCCCTGGTTTCGTTCAAATTGAACCCAACCACCCTGAATAGGGGTGGCTCAGTTCAATTCAAACTGCGCTTAACCCCCAATTTGATTCAAACCAGATCAACCTGGGATGAATTTCACATCTCTACTTTTACTTGAAATAAATTATCGGAGTTTGTTAAAAGATAATGATGCCACTCATTTCTGCATTAGGATAAAATGTCTCTGTACTACAGCTGATAAAACAGAACTCCAGTGGTGACTGAACCATAATTTGGGCTGCACAACATTTTAACTTTTCATATTTAGTCCAGCCACATAGAAGTTGCTCCTTGCCACCCAAAGAGACCAAACTGCCTTTCTTATTATGCATTGTAAGCCTGACGTATTTAGCATATGTGTGTGAATGCCAAATAACTGGTTTTCTGTGGAACTCCCAACAAAGTAATTAAAACAAAAACCAAAATCTGTACAAAACTGAACAATAAAAAATAGTAAATTAAAAATAAGATCAAAATGGTACAATGCGGATGAATCCAGATGTCTTCACTAGGGACCTAAGTATATATTTTTGAGTCAGGAAGACCTCTCCTGGAAAGTTATTCTGTTCTTGAGAATCTTCCACCATGTTTTTTGCCACCTTTAATGGCTGCTCCTCTTGTCTGTTAAGTGGCCACCTGAATGTTAGGCTTTCTGTTAAGGAAGAAAATTCCTTGTGTTGGACTGGAGCACATTTGAAGTATTGCATGGACAGGAGGGAGAGATAATGTTCACGTGTCCCCTTTATGTAAGCCGAGGTGTTTTCTTCAACAGTGTTATACTGCCTTTCTTCACATAGCAAGGATTTGTAACAGCCCGGGTTTGCTTTTGCTCAGTCCGTAAGGCTGCATCCACATGGGCAAAAGGAAGTGACCAATGAAGAATCAAAGGCTGTCGTGTCCTTGGGGAGGTAGTGACCCTCCAAGGACCAATAGGTGCCCTCAGTTTCATCCTTCCTGCAGAGTAAGAAAAACTCTGAGGATGCTGGCTTCTATGGCAGCCATGTAAATACACACACACAGCTGCTTGTCATTACACTGCCAGTGTTTTCTGACACGTTGAAGACCAATTCCAGCATGGCAAAAAAATACTGTCATGCCACCTCTTCAAAACTAGGGTAATTTTGTTAACCAGCTTGAGTGACAATGGGAAGGGGGGCATGTAGTGTAAAAAACCTGCATACCGTTCCACCCAAAGTCGCTCCAGTTCTCCTAGAGACTTTCAATGATGTGGTCTGTTATTGACTTAACATTGGTAAGCTGTGCCTCCTGTTTTCCCTAATACCCAGGCCCTTTCTATACTTATCATTAAACCTGATCAGGATCCTCCGTAATCAGCTTCTGGGATCCATCAATACACCTTAGTGGGGCATCTGTATGGATCTGCCCTGCCCATCCCTACTGGTACACACCATCTGCATTAGACCAAACATGGTTCAGATAGGGATGTTCGGATCTGGATCACCTTAGAGCCATTTTTGGTGGTCCAGTGGGCCCTGGTCCAGAACATAAAAGACATACAGAAGACATACCTCCTGTCTTAGAGACTAGTGTGGGGTTATTGATATGCATCCCCCAGAAGCTCTGAGGATAAGAACTTTTATTTTTAGCACCTGGAATTCTTGGAGCCCACCTTGAAGTTCACATGAATTTTAAGGCTTGGTTGCAAACTGTTATGGGCCAGCACCATTGTGTAGACTGATTGAGATCCTCTGGGTCACACCTTGGACAGGTAAGTGCAGAAAGGGCCCCCGTTTTCAGTTAGTGATGATAAAACCTATAGAACACAATTTGATTCTACCCAGCAGTTTACATGACCAAGTCTTAGTTTTATTTGAGGAACAACTATTATAAACTCATTCATTTTTAATGAAAAAATACAATTCCATTTATACAGAGGGTAGGCTTAATTTAAAATTTCAGTACTTCCTTTGGAGCCTGTTATGGGCATCTTTAATATTTCCAAGATGTCTAAAAGCTTAGCTATTATTTGGTTATATATAATCTAAAATTTGTATGAAATGGATGTCATACACCAATGTACTCAGAAAATGTCATTGTGCCACGAAGACCGTATATATTATTTGAGGACTTAGATGGAAGTTGTTATAGTCTGAACGCTGATGTTGTTATGAGGTTTCTATTGAACATAGATATAATCTAGACAGATTTCTGAGCATCTTGTCAGAAATAGACAAATGTTAGCATTATCCCACTCCTGCATTTCTTATCTATCGCTCAGGTTTCATTATCATTCTTCTTGCCTTTGTTATAAGTCTACCTGCCTTTGGCTATTTTGTCTTTTTCCTTTCTTTTTTTTTATTTCTCCTAATCTCTGTGCTTGACTTTCTATCTTCTTTTTGTCATCTTGCATAATGGACTAATAAGAACAAGGTCTTTAGAAAGCATTACCTTTCAAAAAGAAAGAAAGAAAGAAAGGTAATGCTTTCAAACGGGCCTGAGCACTATCCACATGGAATATTTTTATAAGCCCCTGGTCATCTATGGGGCTGGGCAGACATGCACACCTGCTGTCTTTTAGTACCCAGCATGGCCAGTCCATCTCAGAAATTTGAATGCAAATACTTGAATTTGTATGAATTTGTTCAAATTGTGAACCTCACAAATATTCATGCACATCTCTAGCTTCTAATCATGAGTATTATATTAAGGGTGCCTTTCCACTGTCACTAAAAGTACCCATTAAGTACCCATAAATGGGTACAAAAATGCCATTTATGGTTACCTAATGGGTACTTTTAGTGACAGTGGAAAAACACCCTAAATGTCATCTGTTGTGTATGTTCCCCAATCTGCAAAGTGATGCTTTCTGGGTTGTATTGCAAATACTTTTTAATTTTGGTCTGGAAAGAGAACTGGGGAATGGAGAAATCCCGCTGCATCCTTTGAAGAGTTTGTGTGTACAGATAGCAGCTGACATACAGACAAATATGAAACAGCCTTCTGTGTGCTATTCCAAAATATATCAGTATGGAGGAGGGTTCTTCTCTCTGTTTGTGTGCTTTAAACCAAACAGAGCTAACTAAGCATGTATCTCCTGTGCTTTGCCAAATGGAGATGAACAACTAAGATCAAAAGCGTGTAATGCAATTTCAATAGCATTTTGTTGTCATGCAGAAATCCACTAATGCATATATAGGCATCCTCAGGTTCATTGTAGGTGGCAGCTCTTCAAAAGTAGGCTCTTCGGATTTACTGTTTATAATCTGTATATCATTGTCTGTAACACACATGACAGCACCCTGCATTCTTCCATTAATCACACTGTCTTATCAGAGGCAGCCAGAGAAGTGCTCACAGTGGTGTTCTTCCCTTTGTAACAGGAAGGAAGCTTTTCAATCAGCTATTCATTTTTCAGTGATTTGTTTTGTCTGTCACTTCAGAAGTTATGTACGCTGGAGACAAACAAATCTTTGTTTATGAAAAACTTTAATGCACAAGATTTTCTTCCTGAAACGAGCTCCTTTTGAATGAACTTGTGAATAAGTGTGCAAAATCTTCATAAAGTTCGTTGGCATGGTAAAGAGTTAGTGACTGCATTACTCGTTCAATTGCTCCACAATTATAAACCTTTCAGTTGGTAGAGCACCAATAGATGACTTAATGTGGAGTACTTTCACTTCATTCAACAGCATGGAGGGAATTATTCCTCTTAATTCTGCAATGACGTCTGATCAATAGATTCCTTTATTTAACAAAATCAAAGCAATCAGCTGATGGGCAACTGTCATTGTCTAGTAAGATGCATGTTTGTTGTTAGGATTTTATATACTGACCTCTTTTTCTGATACACCTTCCTAAAAGCCCCTGGCTGTGACTATTGATGGTGCCAGATTTGATTTTTGATCTCATTTGGAGGAGAAATTCATCAAGCTTAGTTTAGGATACTGCCATGCCATGTCCCCTTGTCCTGCAATTCTTTACCCACAAATTCAATGATGCTATGGGACATGTTACTGTATGGACAGCTGCCTCAGCTTGCCCTGCTTCATTCTTGTCCAAGATAAAATGATCTACACCAGAAAGGGTCCCTGAACTGCATGCCAACTTGCATGGTGCGGAAGTTACTAGTTAGACCTCTTGTCCTTGAGAAGTCATTCAGCAGTGGCACATGGTGCAGTACCAATAAAACTGAATTATTTTCTTTCCTTACCCCACCATTGCTGGGACCCAAGCTTTGTTCCTGTGTATAATCTGAGTGACATTTTAAACTGTGCTGTTGCTCCAAAGTCACTTCATGCAAAAATCTTATCCTTGAATAATCTCTGGTATGAACAGGAGCCCACATGGGGACATTGACCCTGGAAACAGATCTGGCATTTTCTGAGCTCCTTTTGCTGTTTTTGTTAGCTGGGCTGATAGAATTCTGTGACATGCAAAGCTATATTCCAAACTGAACTATTAAATTGATAGTAGGGAGTCCCCTGACAATATTTTACACTTGGAGTGGCCCTGTTCTGTAGGGTACAGAAAATGGCTGATTTCTGAGGCTACTTCCTGTGGCTTCATATAAATTAGTTTCAGGCAGAAATAGTGAAGCTAGAAGCAGGTGGTACTTTAGTTAGCACAATTTCTACCTAAACAGGTGAAGCCAAGTACTCCAGGTCTTCTAGTGGCCACCATCACATGGATACTGCCTAAATGTTAACTCATTCAAATGAAAGTTTTTCATAACTGATTACCATGAATACATGCTAAGGACCACATATGTAGACACAGTCACTATCACAAAATCAAGTGTTTCCTCATCTTCAATCTTGTAAAGTATGGTTAAGAGCAGAAAGGGAATAAGTATGAGGTTAATGAGGCGAAGGAGCGTGATGATAAAGCAACCACAATTTGACTTTTTCGAGGCAATGAAAGGAAAATGTGGGATCTTGTTTAGATCCTGCAATTGCCTGTCACCATTCCTGCCAGACAGCAGGGCAAGCTTGAGTCGTTACCTGTCTTGGCACTTGCTTCCATGATAGCAAGTTGGTACTTTAGGTATTCAGTCTGATCTTGGGCCTGAACATGTGTGCTGGGCATTTCCAAGAAGATAGTTCCCAGGAAAAAGTGTCCAGACAATTTACATCAAATTGTTATTTCAGGAAAACCTAGGTTTGGAAGTTGTTGGTTTTTTCCCAAGAATATTGATATGCCAGGATTTCACCCCAGTATCTCAGGGCTATGCTGTGATTGTTCCTGGATAATCCCACATTTTAGATCCTGTATGGATGCAGCCTAACAGTGAAATTCTGAGTATCAGGGACGGGCAACTATGAATGCAGAAAGGACTATTGTGTTCCACCTTAAATCATTCAGAAGGTTTCTTCTATTGTTATCATAAATCATACATATAGTAGTACTTGCAAAACATATAGTTAAGCTTTAGGAGCCAAACCTTTATATATTTTCTAAGGGTATGAAGCTAGAAGTTTATTAGGACAGGCATTCGTTCGTTCGTTCGTTCGTTTGTTTGTTCGTTCATTTATTCATTCTTACTTTCCAGCCATTGAAATTGATATAAAGTGTCAGAAATCATTTTCATTCCAGCAGCAGAGTGCATCATGGAAAGGCAGTATACAAATGAACTGATCGTGATTATTTTTGAGCATTACGTGCCATAGTTAGTTCTTAGCAACCTATGTCATTCTCTGCATATTTTGGAGTCAGTCCCAGCCAGCTTAATCATGTCATTTATAAGTCATGTATTCAAAGCAGAAGCTAAAACCAGAGGCACAGGGCAATTTGGTGGTACTTTTGATTTTTGTACTGCAACATTAGCAATGCATTTTTGAAGACTCTTATCAGATAGCAAGTCCAATAAAAGTCAAGCAAGTTTCCTTTTGAGTAGATACATATAAAATTGCACATTAATTGGCAGTAAATTAAATATTGAGCTCCAATAGCAAGGACTGGTGAAACAGAACTGGTGGGCAGAAGGAGAGAAGTAGCTCAACAGCTCAAATGCAAGGCTCCAATAAGAGCTAAACCTCTTTGCTGCTGCTCCATGAATCCCTTCTTACCAGTCACTCATGCTGAAGAACCCATGTATTCATGGGGACCTTCTTTGCACATTGTGAAAAATCTACCATTTAGGATTAAACTGAAGCGTGAGTTTCTTCTTTTCTTTCTTCCTCTTCTGTTTCTTTTAGTCAGATGGTTTCTTAGAGATGGTTTCTTATTGGGGTATCATAAAGGGGAGTCCTTTATTTATTTGTTTTTTATAACATTTGTAGGCCCCCCTTCACCTGAAGGTCCCAAGGGAATGTCACAGCATATGATAAAACACAAAAAACTAAAACATATTTAAAACATAACACACCCAACCTCTTTTTCTCTCTGGCAGAACTACATTCAGAGGATACTGTGATCTTTTCTGTACTCTCCATGGTCTGGACCATCCAGATCTCCTGGTTTCAACCATGGAAAGGCATGCCCTACAACACCATCATCTGCATGACAGAGCTGCTCCAGAGCAGTCCTTGGCCTGGCCCCTGTCTGAAAAGCTTGCACAAGGGTTTGAGGCTGGGCTCCAAGCACTCTGAAGTAGGGATGTGCACGAATACTCATAACATTCATTATTTTGGACATTTGTATATGAATTCAGTGTTACAATACTCATACATTCATATGAATACAAATGTTTTGGAACATTCAAACAAATAATTCAGACATTTGTTAAACTGGGGAAACATATGAGATACATATTAATATGTATGTGTTTGTATAGGATAGATATCCGATACGTATGCTTTGGTATAAGATACATATCCAATATGTATGCATTTGTATAGGATATGTATCCAGGATATGTATCCAGAATAGGTATCGGATACGTATGCATTTGTATCAGATGTTCGTACAAATTTGTACAAATACATTTGTATCAAAAAGATCCTACCACATTTGTATCAAATAGAATCCTACCACATTCAAAGGAGATCTATTTGAACAAATACAGATTTTATAACATTTGATTCAATGGCCAAAAAACCCATTTGGGTACATCCCAACTCTGAAGGACTAGGGACAAATGTTTTTTAGCCTTTGAGTTACTGGGGAACTTATTTTGATGACATACTTCGATACAATACTGAAATGGATCTCCTCCATAAGATCTTCTGCGCAGCTCTGTGTTCTGGACTAGGCTGCTTTGGCCTACCACTAGACCCCAATGTCTAAGATTGCAGGTCATCCAGATCTGAAACCCTCCTCCCCTTTATCAGGATTGTATTCTGTCCAGCACAGGCAGAACATTCGAGTGATGGTCAGGGCCTCATCAATCTGCACCAACATGCAGAGTGATGATGCTCTGAAGTGGACTTTATACCTCATTGTTCCAGAAAGGACCTGTGAATCAAAAATCTGGATACAGATCTTTTGCTAACAAGGGAATTGGATTAATACAAATGTTAAATATCAAATATTACAGGATAATCCAAAGGACCAAAATTGTTCAATTTCAAAACTAGATTATTAAAAATAGCCCTTTTAAATAGAGTGCATTAATTAATTAATTAATAAGATTTATTTAAAAGGGTTATTTTTAACCATCTATTGAAAAGGGCTATTTTTATTTAATTAATTAATTGAATTTTTATCCTGCCCTATACCCAAAAGATCTCAGGGTAGGCTACAACAATAAAAACCAGTAAACATATAAAAGGAGCATTAAGACCATAACAGTGCCTGACTGTGGGCAGGAAAGCCATCTCCTTGTTTAGCTAAAGGCCAGAGCAAAGAGGTGCATCTTGAATTGGGCTCCATAGCAAACTGGCAGCCAGTGCAGCTCTTTTAAGACCAGCCTGATGTCCGCCCAGCCAGCTGTTCCAGTCAGCAGTCTCGCAGCTGCAGCTTCCGAACCGTCTTCAGTGACAGCCCCATGTAGAATGCATTGCAATAGTCCAGTCAGGAAGTTATGAGGGCATGGATAACTCTGGCCAAGTCATCCCTATCCAGAAGGGGCCTTAGTTGTCAAACCAGCCATAGTTGGACATAGGCTTCAAACATTTGCTGTTATATGCTTCAGTAGAAATCTGATTTTCATGTTAAGGTCTCATGTAAAAGTTTGACAAAATTATTCACTAAATTTGGAATGGTGCTTTGAATGCTTTCCTCAAAGGTCAATTTTCTAGATGTCAAACACCTTCAACAAATGCACAAACTGAAATTGGATGTTACACTTCTCTGAATGTTTTTAATTCGCTATCAGCAGTTTAGCAGCACCACTGATTTAAATATGTATTTTAAGATGAAAAAAATAGATCAAGATTTAACACAATCTTTAACAAAATGTGTCCTTAAAAAGCTTTAAAAGAATAGCAAAAATGAAACAGAATGGTATAGATTAAAAAGTGGTGAACCTGAGATTCATGAGAAGCAGACAGAGTTGACTAGTTGCTCCACATACAAAAGTTTCTGACAGAAGTAGAAGAAAATCTGAGTGATTTTCTTTGGGTTCTTAAAAAAAATTGTGTTTTGTTTGTTTTTAAACCTCCTTTTTCAATACTGTTCATTTAAAGGAGGCATTCAACAATACATTGCTTTCCTTTAATTTGTAAGTATTTATCTCTGAGAGTGTAGAAGAATCATATCCTCTGTTCTTGTAAATTGTTACTGTAGAGGGGTATACAACCCTTCCACCTCTTTGGTTGACTTCTAAGTTCTTGATCTGCTTAGAGAACAGTTTGCTTTGGCTTTAGGAAACTGGTTGCTAAGCAGTGGATGAACATTAAGCAAAGATCAAAAGGGGAAAGAAAATACTGGTCCTAAAGCAGAGTCAACTCAAGGAAGCGATGGCTGCAGACACGTCTAAAGAAAAATCAAATAAACATTTTCCAAAGCTTTGTCTGAAAAGTTCTGTTTAGCTGAAAAGCTCTTTTGTCAGAAGAGATGTAAGAGTAGACCTGCTTAAACAGCAAAGGCAGGGTGGATGCTAGAAGGGTGAGATAAGTTTTAGAGGAGTGCTTCCACTTTATGTTTACAGCACCCTAGACAGTGCTTTTGGTGGGATTACAGCTTTGCACATGCCACCATTTCTTGTTTGTCAGTCTGGATATGGAATTCCCAGAAGATATTGGTTCTGTTGTTCTCAGGCACTTTTTCTTATGGAATTTCCTATTTAGGCTTTGGGGTTTCTAGCCTGTACTTACTGCACCGAGCTACTATGAGGCAGATTGTTTCAGGGGGCTCTTTATTTTGGGGATAAAACTAATCTCTGCGTATGAAAAAATCACACATTTGCTATATATAAAAACAAAGTAATATTACCTAGGGCTCAAAACATATAACCAAACCAGATTTAATAACCCAATCAAAAATAATAAGTAATACAACAGACAAGTTGAATTTAAAATTACATTTCTCAATATCATTTCTGGATGAATACCACTTAGATTAGAAGAGTTATTACAAGAGATTAAATTCTAGTGTAATTTTCCAAAAAGAAGAAAAGCCCAGATGTCAATGAACATTCCAATGCCAATACACCCCCCAGATGGAAAAGTTCCAGTTGTCAGTTTCTAACAAGAATTCCAAATGTCTCTAGTTAGCCAAATGCCAGTTGTCAACAGCAGCCAAATACTAGTGATTGAGTACTCTGAGTTTAGGCCTAAGTGCCCTGGTAGCAGAACCACATCAACATATGCATTACAAATTAATGACTTGTTCATGCTTACTAGGCTGGTAAGATTGGAGTGTGATGGTGGCTATTTGCACCAAAAGTGATGAACTAGCCCCATACCAGGCCAGCAGCACTTGGAGTGTGAATGGCCAGCCCAGACTGTCCAGGCAACATTTGAACCAAATGTGTCAAATGTATGGTCAGACATCACTACAGAAATCTGGCAGCAGCACATGTCTGTGTAGCAGCATGTCTGTGTCCCTCACCACACAGAATCTGAACGAGCATGTGGAATCTGCCATCCAGCAGCAGTTCAGCCATTCCTGATTAATCTGTTGATTGCTTTTTAGCAGTCCACAGCTGGATCACTCCAGGGTCAGTAAGCTGGATCACTCCACCACATCAAAAGAGCTTTTGATAACATACTCAGGGTGAATGCTTGGTAGGTGGTGTACACTTGCAGATGCCCACAGCATTTGAAACTTAGCTAGCACTTTACAAAGCGCTGGCTAAATGCAAACCATGGAGCATGGCACCATTGCCAGGGCAACGAGGCAACACAGCACACAATCATTCCTGTACCACCAGTCACATGTTCCCTTCCACCCAGATGAGGTAGAGATGCAGTGTGCAGGCCTGTCCTAACTCTGCTGCTACTACAGGTGTGGGGATCCATACCTGTACAGGCAGGGGGACAGCTCTGGTGCACGTGGAGCCATTTCTGTGCAGTGTGGATGCATTGTGTGGTGCATGCCATTCCCAGGCTGGGGCTGTGAGAACAGCAACTACACACTGTGGTCAATCTCCAGTACGGACTGAGCGTCTTCTGTGCCCCTGGCCCATAAACCCCGTAAATAGAAATTCTTCTTCTCCAGCTTCTAAACAAAGACCCTCTTTAGAAGAACAAAATGTGTTTGAATTTTCAGGACTTAAAATACTTGCTTAGAAAGAAGACCTGTTGAAACGGTTGATGTTTCATCTTGCATAAACAGGAATAAAATTGGACCGCAGCTGGGCTTGTCAATTTGTGCTGTCAAATACCTGTGTTTAGAAAGAACAAATCTGTTTTCACAGCACTGGAATTAAATCAATCAGGGCTTTGTAATTCTAGAGTACTTTAATTTCCTAACATGTTGTGTGGCAGTAATATATAGCTTTCATGCTAGAGATTATCTGATGACTGAAATAGTTTGAGAGTTTTGTGAGACAAAAAAGCAAGAAATAGCTTCATGGTACTTTCTGCCCATAGCCTTCCGAGAGCAATTGAATAGGCTCAGCTCCGCTTGAACAGGCAAAGCACCTGGGCCAATTATGTGTGTAAAAAGCCTTGGGTATGCATTGTGAGCTGCAATCTCTGTAGCTCTTGCAGAATCAATAAAGATGTATTTCCTGCAAATGAAAACAGTGCCAGCTTTTCTATCCTCTCATGTACTCACTTTTCAGCAGGCACATAACCAATATACAAGGCTTTTTTTTTCATTCAAGTTGCAGTCTGTAAATAATATATATTTGGATTAGTTACTGCTGCAGTCTCATAGAAGTACACAAATGAATATTGGAGTCTTGCTCAAACTACAAATGAATTTGTTGCAGCAGGCAAGCAAAACAAGAGTTGTTTGATTTTTATCATTTTATTTTGAAAATGGGCCTGTCAGTGGTTAGGAAGCCTACAAGGTACAATAAATAATACTGAAGCTTAGTATAGGCTACAGGAGGATGGAATGTCCTAAGAAAGGCAGCAACACTGCTGTGAATGGTATGTTGTGCATCGAAGAACTCCCCTACTCTCATTTAAAATAGAGGAAAGGGTGGTGTATGAGCAAGGCAGAGAAGTGGCCAAGAGGCAAGAGAAGGAAATGGTGGGCAAGTGCCAATTGTTTGTCTCCAGTCCCGTAGGGATATGCACAATTTTGTTTCCCTTGTATACTTCACATTGAAGCGAACGGGACAGAAATTTGCCCTCATGCAAATGGAGCTGCTTAGAATATGCTAGGATTTGAATCCACTTTGAATCTTCTTCAAATGTTCATTGGTCCCTGCTGCCACCAGTTGCACCTCCATATCTACTCTAAATCCTCTCCAAAGCCACTCTAAATCTAAGAATCCATGAATTTCCCTTCACAAAAGTAATGAAGCTTTGAAGGAATGTACAAAAGCCTTCATTCTGCATGTGAATGTCCGCTTTTGGATGTAGACAATATTCAATTTGAATGTGAACATTCAAAGCTTCACAATTCATATGAACTGCAAAGGTGACAGACATTTTTCACCCATCCCTACAGTCCAGTCAGGAAAGGTGAGATCCGATAAGGGAAACTGTGCAAGGTGTGGAAGTGATAACCAGTGTCTAGTGATCTCCTTGGCAGTAGGTCTGGTCTGTGGGTAAGGATTACAGATCCCATTTTTGAATACCACCCTTTTTTCTCTTTGCATTGTTTTGAACACCATCCTTTTTTTTTCTTTGCATATGAATCAAAAGCAAGCTGTGTTCAGACACAGAAAAAGAAAGCATCTCTGAGTTGCCTCTGAGGCAACTTAGAAAAGCTTTGGGGTGGGATTTTTCACACACTGGTTCTCCCCTGAACATTCTGTGCTAGAAAAGGTGGATTAGAGAAGGCTTGGGAACAAGAGGACTACATGTCTCTCTGAGAAGCCTTTTGTTATGTCTGAACACAGCTGATGAGCCTGTTCGCACCTGGCTGTGTTCTGGAATATAGCTCAAGATAGCAGCTTGTTGTCTACATGCTATTCCAGACTTTGGCAGGCCTCTGCTGTAGCCTGCACTAGCATGTGTTCAGAATATTTCATTTCTGTCGTTTATTCCAGAATTTAAGACAAATACAAACAGGTCCTAAGATTTAGAAACATCAACAAAGATGTTTTGAATCAGAGCCTTCCCCTTACATTGCTTTCTTAATTGACCTGTCTCGGACCATAGTTAGCCATCACTGCATCTCAGTCCAATTCATGCCCGCTCAGCCTTATTTTATCACTCAAGAAAAAGAAAGAAAAGAAAGAAAGAAAGACGCAGAGGTCCTTTTGGTTCTGCTTTTTTCATGACGCACACACTAAACTAAATACAGAATGCAATTTCCAAGAAGAACAAAAAAATGAAAATAGGGTGATAAATAGGATGAAGGCTGCTTCCGCACAGGCCTCTTAACACCCATTAAGCACACATTGGGAAACCCATGTCCACACACACGTACCTATTTAGCACACTTCCGGTGAGGCGCGTCCGCACAGCAACACCCATTAAGCACACATTGGGAAACCTGCGTCCACACAGGCGGACCTATTTAGCACACTTCCGGCGAGGCGTGTCCGCACAGTAACACCCATTAAGCACACTTCGGGAAACCCGCGTCTGCACAGGCGGACCTATTTAGCACACTTCTGGTGAGGCGCGTCCGCACATATCCGTCTCTAATGTGTGCTTAATGGGGTTTAACGGAACACCACATTGAAGGTGATCTTAATGGGTGTTTTGCTCTAAATCCGCATTAACGGAGGACATGTCCACACACGGATGGGAGAGAGAATACATGGGACGGGACAGGAAGTTGCCATGTTGAGAGAGGCAGTGGCAGGAAACTGCCATGTTGAGTGAGGCGGCGGCAGGAAGTCACCATGTGAGTGAGGCAGGAGAAGCACAGTCCAGCCATGAAGTCCGTCTCACATCAGGCAGGTGCCCAGTTATGGCAGCAGAGGGACAGCAAGTCTGAATGTAGCAATTCCATGCACAAAAAGCCGGCTTCAGCGCCAGGCGGGGACTGGATCTTAGACACGCCGCTGATTGGTCCGCACACGGCAGGAAAGGAGTGGTGACTGACAGCTGAAGGCTTCAATCACGCGGCTCCTGGGGAAACCATCTTGAAATCTGTGCTACTGCGTCTGCACAGCGAAGGCAGAATCTGTTCCTCGCAATCCATCCTTCACACGCATGTGCGGACGGAAAGGGTGTTGGTAGATCCGTATGTACTAGATATGGATCTACCTTAAACCGGATTTAGTACATTGGGATCTACCTTAAACTGGAGTTAGTTAATCCAGATCTACCTTAAACGGGAGTTAGTAAATCCGGATCTATTCTAAACCGGATTTAGTAAATCTGGATGTACTAGATCTGGATTTCCAGCGCTAAGTGCGGAAGCACCTGAAATGCTTAGCTAGATTGATTCAGTATTATAATATTTGCTATGTAGTATCTGTAAATGTTCATGTGTTTTGAAGGAAACAGTCAAGAGCAGAGATAATTGTTCCTAAATCCAGCAACATTATGGTGCCTTGAAATGGAAGATCAATTCTTATTGATCCCAGCAGGCAAAGCCAATTGCCAGGTATAATAGTATCCAACAACACCTGGATGCCTCAGGATACCCCTTGATATCTAGTTTAATTTTTTAAAAATAGGGTTGTTCTTTTGCATATGTTATCTGTGGTTAAGTATGATATGGTATAGATGAGTGTAACTCATAAAATGGGTCCCATCAGGCAAGGAAACATTAAAGCTGGATTTAATTTAGATTATCTTGGCCCTTGCTTATAGAAAAGAAAGAGAAATCCAGTCAGAGTTCTCCAGGGGCATATTTCACAATTCTGTTGAAACTAGAAAGGAAAAAGTACAGCTTTGAGCACTGAAAACCCTCCAGTTAGCCACCTTTCTTAAAAAATTGAGTTCAAGTGTTTTAACAGGCATTAAAGAAAGCCTTGGTTTGACCATATGTATATGTGTCTTTAACCATCACATTAAAACCTACTAAATAATTTGGCTTAAGTAGCATCAAAGTGCAAAGCTAAAACTTTAGTTTGTTTTACGAAAAAAGGATTAAAATATTTAAGGATCACAAGTTATCACATATTATTGCTAATCAAAATGGTCACAGATGTCATCTCATAGCAATTCTCTTATAAAGGCACTTGAGAGGTACAGTAGCCACAGGTCTCCATGGCTGCAGAAATGTTTAGAACATTTCTAAACATGTCTCGAACAGGCTTATATCCATTTCAGGCACATTGGCTGTGCCCTGTGAGGCTGACTGCTATGAGAGAAGCAGTAGTCATCCATGGAGATTATGAAATCTGAACATAGTATATGTAAACTAATCTTGCAAATCTTTGCTGAAAATATCTGAATCTGGATTCACTGATAGGAAAATATTGTGCAATGCAGTCTTAAGTATGATTAGTGAGACACATGTCCTACTCAGTACAGTTTGGATTTCAGTCTGCTGAATATATAGGTTCAGTCATCATGCCTCTGAATTATTAGTTCTGTGGTGATAAATAGCTCCATGCCCAGCCTGTGAAATTTCCAGATAAATCTATCTTGCCACTCTAGGAAACAGAACGCTACACTAGTTGGACTGTATTCCAGCAGGATTGATCATGTTTGTATGGTCTTTCCAGGAAAAGAGATGAAGGGTGAATGAAAGAATAAATGAAAAACTTTCTTAATGACACCATACAAGTATCAAGGCAACTGTGGCTTTCTCCCAGGTAAAAATGGGCAACACCCAGGGACTCTGAGCTGGGGAGCAGGCAAGGAGGAAGGATTAAACAAAAAGATGGTAATATTTCTCACACAATTGTACTACAAAAAAAGTAATATAAATCTTAGCCTTCTGGACTCATATAACTGTTAATGCAGTACTAGTGAAGTTTCACAGAAAATATTTTAAATGCAAGGCCCTTTTACACTATGACAACAGTGACAGCCTGAGGATGCTCTGACTTGGAGCATCTGTGTATCTTGGAGCCACTTACACTTCAGAGTGGCTCTGAGCATGCATGGATTTCCCCATCTTCAATAGCTGTGAAGCAGTACTATAGCACACCTAGTACAGCCCCACATACAGAATTCACACAGTGATGCTGTGGGGGAGGGGGACAGCCCAGGAGCACAGTCATGCACCACATTGCCCAGTCACCATAGTAACAGCTGGCCACACATGGCAGCTGCTGTCTTGAGGCAGATGCTTCCAGACGGCAGTGTTCACACTTTCTACACTTGGCGGTTTTCTGGGATATATTTCCGGATAGGGGCCTGCTGTCCACTTACTAATGCAGACTATGGCAGGCCTCAGACTCTGCCCCAAAATTAGCTGCACAAGAAATCATTAATACTTCAAAGAGTTATGGATGGAAAAGTATAGTTTTCCAGAGACAGTGAAATAATTTAGGAAGAAATTAAGTTTCTAGCTCGTAGCTTGCAAGCTTGAAAAATAGTGATCCTGCTAATGTTCTCTCAATAGATTTATCTCACCACTAACCTCAGTTTACAAAGTTAAAGTGAGATTAATTGGTCTAAGATCGAGTTTCTAGTATCTCTTTATTTTCAATGGTCGTTTCAAAATTGTGAATGGGATATTTTTGTTGTGTGCATGGCTAATACATCACACTAAAAGCAATGTCTACAGTCATTCTTTCTGTAAAACAAGAGAATAGCCCAGAATGCCTCTGATGAAAAACAGATATGGGATTTATTCTACTGTTTTCTTTTGTAACAGACTATAAAATTGTAAATCTTTAAGATGCTGTGATATCGTCAATGAGTTCCTTCATCTTGCTCCTCCAAATCTTTCTCAGAATGTGTGGTTGGATCTGTCATATATGTCCATGAACTATTTACTCCTTACAAAAAAAAAGGATAACATCTTTGTATCTTTGGATGCTTTCACATGGGGATGTCAGAAGGTACCTGATAGGCCACAGCACTTGGTGCAACTCAAGCTGTGATCAGACACAGAAAAAAAAAGAGAGAGAGAGAGAAGGCTAAGAGAAGGCTTTGAGATAGGACTATTCATACATCAGTTTGCTTGTCCCACTCCCATGAACATTTTGTTCTAGAAAAGAGGGGTAGGGAAGGGTAGGGAACATGAGGGCCATATATGATCTCTCTGAGGAACCTTCTAGTTTGACTTCTTTGGCCTGCACAACCCAAATGGCCCATCCTTCCTCCCCTACATATTAAGAGCCTCAGCCAGGCACCTCTTGTCACTGCCCACAATGTCTGGCATTGTGCAAGAGGAGAATGAAACTGTCTCTGTGCCTATCTCAGAGAGTCTTCAACCATACACCAAAAAATTAAAGTGAACTGATGAGGTCAGCTGCTTCAGTGATGACAAAATCTGTTAAAGGATAGTTTCTTTGAGGGGGGGTAGCTTAGTACAGAAAGAAAGAAAATGGGGAGAAGACAATTTATGCTTGGACTGTAAAAAAACAAAAAACACCTCACCTGAAATTCCATTGAATGTCATGTCTGACTGGCCCCTAAGTATGTTTCTTTAGCTATGTGCTCAAAGTTTATAGTTGGAATCTACTAAAATGGGGTATGTTACATCCTTTCTATCAGCATAAATTTTAATGGTTATACAAAAAAGTTCAGTTCAAGGACTAAGAGAAAGTTGAAAGATTTCATAAATCACTTAAAATAACTTGTGTTGTGAATTGCTTATCAGCTTTATTCTGCTTTATTCTACTAGCTTTATTAAAACTAAAAGCACATAGATGCATTTGAATGAAAATAAAAACATTGGTTATGTGTAATAAGTCTTGCCTTTGAATCCAGACTGTAAATATCACAGATGATGGAAACCAGTATAAATTCAGTGGGTTATAGTTACTTATTGGATTTTTTCTCTCCCTCCCAGTTGCTGATAAAGGCAAAGAATCAAACAGGACTTCATGTCCACCAGCCCTGATCTTACATACAGAAATGAAACCTAAGTCACAAGAGAGTGAAGACGACAAGGTTTGTTTCTTATTATTTTAGTCTTATAACAGAAATATTGTGATCTGTAGTAACAGAGAACACAAGCTTCTTATAAATTATTTTCAAAATTCTCATGTGCCTTAGGGTGATTTTCAAGATCATTCATGAGTGCTGTGCAAAAGCTTCAGATAAATCATATGATAAATTCTTAGGATTCTTCTATTGAAGATTATAAACTGAAAACTGTGGGACTAGAAGATGCGATAGCTTCTAGCTGTCATCAAGATGAAATTCCAAAATCTTTTAATGAGGTGGTCTGAAACATTTCATATGCAAAAGGCATACAGAAGACTTGAGAGAGGAGAGGACAACAGTGCAAAAGGTATTCCCAGATGTATCTCCATTTCCTATCAAAGGTGCCTGTTGTCGCTGAAGGCACTGTCTCATGTTGCCGTGTTTCCATTTACAATGGCAGCAGATGATTCACTCCAATCATGCTACCCCATTTCCAGGTGCAATCACAGCTGTAAGAACCATTTATTACAGGACATGATTTTGCACCTTGAATGGAAGTGTCCCCATGCACCACTGGAAAGATGCCTCCTTAGTCAAAAATGAAGACAGAGAGGGCATATTTCTCAGCAGTGGATTGGGGTTCCTATTCTATTCACCTACCATGAAGCTGCCTCATCCTGGGAGAGACCCTCTCTACCTCCTCATGACTCTTTTGGCTGAAATCAAGAGGAGATCAGGGGAGGAAAGACTCTTGTTGTGTTCTCATCCATGTACAAACCAAAGTAGAAGGGGACCCTGCAGCGGGGCCTAAGTGCTACACAAACTGTGCCACATTGTCCCTATGTCACTCATTCCTTTGGTGGGCACTGAAGAGGCTCATTGGAAGATCCTTATCCCACTTCCCACCTAAAGTAGTTTAGGTATAACTTTGAGAGAAAGGCATGTGTGACCTCCTCAAAGCCCACCCCCCAACCCCTCACCAATCCCTCATTTGAAAGTGGAATACATGTTTGACTGTTGTTTCCTATCAGAATTTCCTTTCTCATGGCTATCTAGCAGATCTACTTGCTTCACCTGACACTTTTTCCATATACCGTATGTGTATTTTAACAGTGCAGCTAAATTAGTCCATATGGTCATTCTTGCAGTGGCTGGTGGGAGTGATCAGAGGGAAGGGGGCACCTCAGTTTTGCTCTTCATAAACCACAGCAAACTGGGCTTTGTTCTATGTAGAAGAAAGATAAGTTTGCCATGCTTTAGGTTAGCAGTTATCAACCTGTGATCGTGACCCCTTTGGGGGTTGAACTACCCTTTCAGAGGGGTCATGATGAGTCTCCCGCTGCCCCTTCCTCCCCCATCCCAGCTGCCATGCCCCCATGGCTGGGGGTCTCCACAACCTGAGGAACTGCATTAAGGGGTCACGGCATTAGGAAGGTTGAGAACCGCTGCTTTAGGGAGACCAAAGACTAATGACATATCATCATACAGCTATTCCCTTATGGACCTAGTATCCTGGCTTTTGCTATGTTACATGCACACTGACATATCTTTTTTTTTTAAAAAAAAAAAGTCAAAGTGGCATGAGAAACATGATAAAAGGTCACATTTAAAAGTCATACAGTAGAACAAACTAAAGTCAAAGTTGGCATGCAGCATTATTCTGAGGAGAATGGGCATTATTAAGAACGCTGTCTGTTGTTACAACTCTAAATTTTGTGAGAACTGGTATTTGGTGAAGGTCATTGGCCAATAACCTTAGCAACTTTAGCATCTGAATGGACTAAGGAAGTTATCCCAAGTCACTTACCGTGCTAAAAAGATGAATATTAGCACGTGGAATATGTCTTGGAAATGGATGTGAACAAATTCCAGTCCAAAATCTTGACTGCTGCATTAAGCATAAACTGAAGCTTCTCAACTGTTTTCAGACTCAGCCTTATGTTTAATTTTTGAAGTTCTAGGTTGATGAAGGAGTGTATTTCCCACATTCACTTCTGAGTTCATTTGCCCTGTTTTTATAGTAATCTGCATGTGCATACATACATGCACGCACGCACCTGCAGAAACAGTATGAAAATTACTGTAGAAACAGGACATATGTATACATACAGTATGTATGTGTGTGTGTTTATGTATTCTCACTGCCCCCCCAAAACAAAATTTATGTATATATTCCATATTAAAATAGAAAATAATAATTATGTTTCAGAATGCTGCAGTTCTTGTTTCTTTTTAGCTGAGAACTACTTCACTGGTGCATTTACACACCCAGTGCCTTCTTTCCTCCCAAGAGAAACAGAAGTTCCACAGTTTTGAGAGTTTTACCCGGTGCAGTTAAGCTCCTAACAGGAAAATCTGGGGCCTTTCTGCACTTAGCTTTATTCTGGAATATATCCCAGAATAGGAACCTGCTGTCTGCATCCTAATGCAGACTATGGAACTTATGGCCAGCAGACCACTATCTTGAGATATATTCCAGAATAAGGCCAAGTGCAGAATAGCAGCAGGGGCAGAGGCAGGTGAAAAATACCCCTGAAGTCTTTTCATATACCTTACCAGAAAGACACTTCTGAAGGTGATTTTACTGCCCCTGAGACTGACTTCAGTCCAGACGGGAGCAGAAACATGTAGTCACAATGCCCCATGGCCCCTTACTCACATCTTACAAAGCTGTGAGAAATCTGAAGGATCCTAACCAGTTCATTTTGCATTTTAATTTACAAATAAAGCATTTCAATATGAAGTAATATTGAGACTAAGTCACTGTGGTCAGGCAGAGACTCTGGCCCTTTCTGCACTACCCTGTTCATCTGGAACAAAGGGCCTCTGATCTGGATCCTGGGTCTCCTGATCATTAGTCCAGATTAAGGAGGCCCTACCCCCGTTAGTTCAGCAATGTCTGCACAAGACAGAACCAGAGGCGTTTTCGCACACGGGGTTTTGGAACGCGTGCAAGACAGCCTCGAACGCGGCATATGCTTTGCCGCAGCGGGGCTTGCACTCCGACGTGTCCGGAGCTGTCTTGTACGCGTTTGAGATGTAGAGCACTTTAACGTGCTCTACATCTGTTCCGGCACGGACGAAGCGCCCGCAGCCGTTCGGGGAGAGAAGCATTTGCTCATGTTTCTCTCTCCCTGACAGCCGCGGGCTCGCCTCCCCCGCCAGCGCTGGCTGACAATCAGCTGATTGCCTGCCTTGCCAGCTGCGGGAGCCTCGGCAGCCGTCTCCCCGCCCCTTGCCGGCATTTGCCAGCTAAGACACTTCAGAATGCTTTGAGCATTCGCACACAGGCGCGCCGGAACATGTTTACACGTGTTCCTGCGCTCCTATGTGTGAATGGTCAAAGCGTCCTGAAGTGTCTTAGGCTTCCCGTCCTACACCCGTTCCAAATGGAACGAGTGTAATGCGCAAATGCCTCAGCTCTGAATCAAGAGGCCCTTGATATGGATCTTTTGTAGACCATATAAACTGGACAAACTACACCTCCATGGTCCAGAATTACTGGGAGTTGTGATTCAGTGGTGTGCCATAGCATGCTGCAAAAAGCATCCCCATGCCAGAAGTCTAGGAGGGTGGCTGCAAAGCTCATGTCAGCTTTGCAGTCTTGGGGAAGCTTGACCCAGACTAGCACCATCAGTAAACCTAGATCTACTGATCTAGATTGAGAGTTCCTCAGTGTGGAAGGGGCTTCTATCTAATAGTATTTCTCTTCATGTCCTATTTCTGTATAAACTATCAGTACGTAGTACTGATATTTGGCTAGAATGTCTTTAAAGAGCCTACTTAATATCTGTCTCTAAGAAATGTATCGTATGCTCATTACATCATTCTCACGTGCACAAACGTGCATGTGTGTGTTTGTGTAAAATGACACAAATAAATTCTAGGCATGAAAGCTAAGCAATTGAAAGGCTGATTGTGGTACTGTAGATCTACCTTTTGATTTCAGCTCCTAAAGCTCAAATTGCTTGTTGCAGACAACAAATGTATGTTTACTGAATACTTATGGAAGAGACAGGCTCACAGCAGCCAGGAGTGCTGTGATGAATTGCAAGAGCAGACCCTATGAGTGCCTGAACTGTATATTCACGGGCTCCTTAATATGCAGGATGGCACACTTTTTGTTTTGTACAGGATTATTGTTTGTCAGTGATGGTCTAAAACACGTTTCTACCAGAGATAAAGCAGGACTCATGCATCAGGAAATGCCAGTGGTCATTTCTTACTATAAGCAGTCTAATGAGGCTTTCTGGGACAGACACCAACAGTAATAGGTGTCACAAGAACCACTTTGGATGTTTGTCCTAGATGTTCTTATGTGTGCATATGGAGGCACATAATTAAAGGTCCATGCAGAAAACATTTGGCTTCTGAGGAACTGGTTTCACATTGCTTTGGAAGAAGAAGAGATGGCTTTTCTACCCCGCTTTAACCCATTTAAGGGGACTCAAAGAGGCTAACAAAGCTATTCTTCTTCCCACAACAGACACCTTGTGAGGTAGGTAGGGCTGTGAGAGCTCAGAAAGGGAGCTGTGAGTAGCCCAAGGTCACCCAGCTGGATTTGTGGAGGAATTCAGAATCAAACCCAGTATTCCCAGATAGGACTCTGGCTCCCTAACCACTACACCATGGCTTCTACCTTAAGCAACACTCTGTTCATGGAATGCATGTTTCTTACATCTTTAAAAACTTTAAGGCCCCGTTCCCATTACAAGCTTAAAACGGTTTTCCTAAACCGAAATAAAAGAACCGGATGCAAACACGAATTTGCCTGATCCCATTACTTTCAACTTTAATTGCGTTCGATCCTGATTCTGAAAGCACCTGAAAACTTCATTTTGGAAAGCGTATCTTTTTCTCCCCACCCATTGCCAGTCATGGTGCCCACGCCCTCTCTCTTATTGGGGTTCCTCCTGACACAAAATTTTTGATGTGACAAGGGCGGGGAGTTCCTAGAGTGCTATTGGCAGAGGGAAACCCTAAACACGCATTCTCATACTACTAAAACGGTACCGTTCCCACAGTAAGAAATGTAAACTGTTTAAAATGCAAGATCAGGAGCGAGACCTGTTGAAATTAATGTTTTATTTACAATGCTTTGGGGCAATTTAACATACGGAAAGTGTGTTAAATCAACCTGATGTGGGGACTGTGAGGATCAAAACCATTTCCAAACTGTTTTAAGTTTGTAATGGGAACAGGCTGTAAGTGAGGCTAATCCAACTTGGTGGTCTTCTGTCAGTATCCTACTGCCTAAACCTGGATCCCACTGCCAGAGGCTGTTTATCTATCCTTTCCAGTAGGATGGTTATCAAGAGCAGGGAGAGATGATGCACAGCTGAGGTCCTTTATCCTGGTCCATGGAAAAGTCTTAACTTGCTTCTTTCCATGTGTTAGTATGCCTTCTCCCATACCTACCTGCCTGTGCCTTAAGCTCTAGTGGTGAGGCTCTCCTGGTTGTCCCATTGCCTTCAGTAGTGAGGCTGGTGGCACCCAGGGCTTTTGGTGTGCCCCCCAAACTATAGAATAGTCTCCCCCTTGAGGTATGTCATACCCCTTCCTTATATATATTTAGGAAGTCAGTAAAGACACACCTCTTTTCCCTGGCCTTTGACTGAGTGATTATACTCTCCCCCCATCCCCAGTTACAGTCACTATTAATGCAGTGTACTGTTTTAAATTTGTTGAATTTTTTAAAAGTGTTTTTAATGCGTATCTTGTTTTAATCTGTTTTTACCCGCCCAGAAACCCTCGGGTATGGGATGGGATAGAAATGGAAACAAACAAACAAACAAATAAATAGTATAAGACAGGGCAGGCACCATCCCATCAGGAACACACAGCAGAGTGTTTATCTTTAAAAAAAACAACACAAATCTCTCTAGGGCAAGTACAAGGCTTTCAAAATAACATATCTAAGAAGAATTATTTAACTGAATGTTGTGTTCATGTAACACAGTTGATCTGATTAACTACTGCATATTGAAGTGATTCATGCTATATATCACCTTTTGCTAACTAGTTTTTGTATCTTTCCATGTGAAGAATCTTTCTTTAAAGCTGCTCCCAGATGATGGAAGCCCTTCAAATGACAACAAGCCCGTTGCATCTACTCCAGTGCCAGGATCCCCTTGGTAAGCATACATAGAACGAATATATTTCATTCATCAATATCAATATCAGTGCTCTAGCCAAGCATGAATTACTTTCTTGTTCTGTGTTGCCACAGCTAATGGGAGAGAAAAGGGGACTAGCAATTCTGTTCATTAAACTTTCTTTCAAAAACTGACACTATAGATTTATAGTGCAGTTCTCATATAAACTGGGAGGAAAAGCAAAGCAGACTTGTAGCTGTATTCATAGCTTGGTCCACTTCTAAAGGTTGAGCTTATTTAGTTAATAATGCACAGTGAGTATTGATATAAAATTAAAGGCACTTATCAAAACTTCAAGCTTAGGGCCTATTCACTTCTGGAATGGATCAGGCATTCACATCTTGCAACAACCAGTTCATTCCAAACTTAGCTGGTGCTTCCCCGAGCCCCTGATAAGTGCAATTGCATGTATACAAGGTGATTGCCTCACTGCAGCAACGGGCATGTGTGGTGCCATTGCCACAGCAACTGTGTGACACAGCATGCAACCACACCTGTGCTGCCTCGTTGCACACTCCATTTACCTGGAAGAGGTGCAAACAGAACCATGCCAGAGTGCATGAGCCAATGGTTAGTATAGTTGTAGACATGCACCAAGACACTTCCAGGATAGAAGCATCTCCGTGCAGTGTGAATGCTCCATCTTGGGTCATCCCCAATCTTCCTCTTTTCACAAAGTGCAAAAAGGCTCTTTGTGTCCATTGCTAAGTAAACTTCCCTAAAAGTAAGTCCTGTGAAGTAACTGAGACTTACTTCCAGGTGGACATACATAAGGTCTTGTTGTCAATTCCCAATTTCTCCAGGCAGAAAGTCATTGTGGTACTTCTGGAAGACACTTTCAGTTTGCCTTATTCACTTCATTGAGCAACCGCAGTAAACCCATGAACCTAGAAAGTTCTATATTTGTTCATTATGCTAATTTCATCTGATAATCCATCACAGAATCTCACTAAAACATGGAGCAAACCTTTTGAGAGCTTTGTAATAATTCGTGAATTTTTAGATATGGAATCAAACTATAAACAAGTACTTTATATCAGAACACATAATGATTTACCATATCTAATGAAATCTGGAATTGATCCCAAACCCTCTCCACTCATAGGTTGGCTCCATGCTTCTGATGGATTTTGTGGTTGATGTGACATTTCCAGACATACACTGGGGTGTCATTTGTGAACAAGAGCAAGAAGTTTGAGAATGAGTCCAGGTTGTATGGCTTGAAAGGTGAGTTTTTGATCACTTTTGGGCAGCCTGAATGTATCACTTTAGCTCTGTAGAGTCATTCATGAGACACTGTGAAAACTGCAACATTTCTGGCAAATAAAATATAATGCCCATAGCTTCTCTTCTAGCTGAATAACTGAAAA
Organism: Aspidoscelis tigris stejnegeri; assembly: GCA_023333525.1. Classification (NCBI taxonomy): domain Eukaryota; kingdom Metazoa; phylum Chordata; class Lepidosauria; order Squamata; family Teiidae; genus Aspidoscelis; species Aspidoscelis tigris. Next base: position 77,467,347 of record JALMGA010000002.1, on the reverse strand, counting down.
GGGGAATTAATCTTTTTTGTCACTTAAGTACATTGAAAGAAAATAAGCAGATAATTGCTTGGAAGAATGGGCATATTCACTGACATATTCACATGGAGAGTTTGAATCTCTTTAATAAGCAATATATTGCTGGGCTCCTTGCCCTCTTTCCTCTGCAATCTAGCTAAAACCACCTCCTTGACGATTTTGAATCTGGTAATGAACCTTTGCTCAGAAAAATCAATTTTTGTTTTAATTTCTAATAGATAAGCTGAATTTTCTTTACTAAATATCTTCATGACCATGAGCATTTGTATGTGTATAGATAGGACGATGGATAGAGGAATATGCATGCACTAACACAGTTATGCTGGTATTCATTGATATGTTACTTTCATCATATTATATGTGTATATTTTAAAAAGAATGCATGAAAAATCTGCATTTAAGTTGCATGCAATTTTGTACACACTTGTATTATAAAGTATGTTTCAATTATAATATATTGATATATTATTTATATAAACTAAAAAGTACATTGGTTTTGTATAAAAGGCTTCTTCTTTTTACTTCAGAATTACAAATTCTGAAGTACAGTATATAATATGACTCAGGCTGCATCCAGACAGGGTCTAAAATGTGGGATTATCCTAGAGCTACATTATGTTGGGATTGCCACATCCCAACAAATTCCTGGGATAGAGGGGTGAAATCCAGTGCTATCACTGTTCTATCACCAACTCCCAACCTTACTTTTCCTAGAGTAATGAAATGGCCTTCCCTGTCCAGACACTTTGCTCCCAGGATCCATTGTAGAAAATAGCCACCATATGAACATGGAGCTAATGACTGTGCACTTCCAGATATTTTGCAAATAACTCAAATGTGAAAATGCTGATCTTCTAGTAAAGATATACAATCTTTCCTTATGATCTGGCTCTGTACCTGAAGACTGGAAGGTAGCAAATGTTACACTAATCTTCAAAAATGGATCCAGGAGTGATCCAGGAAATTACAGACCAGGCAGCTTAACATCAGTTAAAGGTAAAATGATAGAAACTATAATTAAATATAAAATCAATGTGCACATAGAGAAACAAGCATTTCTGAAAGAAAGCCAACATGGCTTTTGCAAGAGTAAATCATGCCTTACTAACTTGTCAGATTTATTTGGGAGTATCAATAAGCGTGTGAATAAAGGTGATCTGGCTGACTTTTTCTTTCTAGACTTTCAGAAGACCTTTGATAAAGTATAACATTTTGGATAAAGTCATCAGTCAAAAAATAAAGAGGGTCATTTCGGCCCTGGGCGGGCAACTGACTGAAGGACAGGAAACAGAGAATAGTAATACATAGTCAATTTTCAAAATGGAAGGATATTTAAGAGGTGACCTGACTGAAGAATATAAAATCATACATGATGTGGAAAAGATGGATTGAGAATTATTTTCTCCATTGCACAACAGTAGAATCAGGGGTCACTCTGTAAAACTGATGAACAGGCGAGGGAAAGAGTTTTTTCACCCAGAGGGCCATCAGTTTATGGAATTTATTACCAGAAAATGTGGTGGCAAGCTTTAATAAATATTTAGAAAAACACACAAAGGGCAGGTATATCAGTGGCTACTAGAATGGATGCCTGGATACTACCCCAAGTTGAAAACACAGTCAGGATGCCTCTAAAGGCCTTTGCCTTTGTCAGGAGCAGGTGAGGATTTCACTCCCATTTTCTGCTTGAGAGTGCCCAAAAGTGCAGAATGGGAATCCCAAAAGAAGTCTAGGCCGCATGTTGGACAACAGAAAGGCACCATTACTAATATGAGTATTGGGCCTTATTCTGGTTTATATCCCAGAATTGTCATCTAAATGCTATAGCAGGCCCTGCCTGGAGCCTGCTTAGTTACCACTAGCATGTCAATGGCAGGTCACTTTTCTAGGATATAATTTGGAATAAGGCCCAATGCAGAAAAGGCCCCAAACAGCCCCAAACTCAAATTAGTTAGTGGATGATGTCTCTGTTGTAGTTTCACTTGGTTCTAGTTTACTTCTGTTGTTCGCTCCAAAGGTCTTGAGACACGATATGTTATAAAAACTTTTGAACCATTTTAAAATGGATGTCACAAGGTTTATAAAAGCTAGTGCAAACAAAGGCTTTATCTATTCAGCTTAATCATTCTTCTGTACTGTACTTTGTGTGTCAGCAAAACCAATAGAAAATAATCACCCACCATATAAAACAGTCCTATATTTGTAACACATATCAATGGTGGCCTGAACAGCTCTTCCCTTCTCGATGTTAGGTAATTGCAGCAAACCAGACTTTCACCCAAAATGCATCAAAACTAGGTTTTCCAGGCTTCTACCCTCAGATGTCAATGCTTACTCAGGAAAACATCCCAATGAGTTAGATGAGATTACTCAGCAAGCAGCTTTATAGTACAATACCACTTACATTTAGTCAAAAGCCCAGCTCAATGTTCAATGAAATTTATTTCCAGGTAAAGGCTTGTTGTCTAACTTTATTTTTGTGATACAGATTTCTAATGTTAGGAGTTGTGCTCTGATTAAATTAGACTAGGGAGAAAAAGTTATCAAAAGCAAAAACTCTCAGGAAGGATCTTTCAGGCTGAGTTCCCATTGCCACTTTAAAGCAGTTTAAAAATGGTTTGGATCCTCTTTGTCCCCATTCCCAAAAATTTAATGTGGCTTAGAAATTGTTTGGATCCCCTTCATCCCCATTCCCAATCAGTTTCAGGGGTATTTTGAGGATTATTTGGCTAAAAAACAGAATAAACACCTATTTTTTCAGGTGTTTTTTTCTGGTTTTGCTTTTAAAATGCTTCTTTCTTATTGCTGTGGGAACGCTACAGCATTTTTGGACAGATGCATCATGAAATGGGTGGGATTTCACCCTGCAGGACAGCACTTTGTCAGTTAAAATGTCAGGTTTCCCCTCTACAGCAGACAGTTTCATTGTAACAATTCACCCACTTCACACCTTATAACAATGTTTCCATTCCCATCCACGCTTCCCCTCATGCACACGCATGCCGAAAGATCAAGGAAAGAGGCAGGGAGGATTCTTGCCCTTTACAAGCGGTCTTGCACAATGCTGCCTATTTCCCTCCCAGCCTCCTTCCCTGATCTTTAAAAGGGGAAAGCTGCAGGAACTGAGAGAAGCAAGGACGTGGCAGCCCCGAGTCCATCCCACCCGATCACCCATTTGCCGTGATGGCGGCAGTGCTCACTTGCTGGGGAGTGCGCAAGTGTGCATGCGCGCAGGAACGCTTGGCATCCCCAGCAGCTCCTGCCATGCCTGCCAACGCCTCTACCCTCTGACAGGTCTCTTGGCCAGAGCAGGCTCTGTGTGTGTGTGTGCGTGTGTGTGTGTGTGTGTTTAAATTGAGGAGGCTTGGTTACTGACTCTTTGATCTCCTAGGTGTTTGTGTCTCTGGACCCTTTTGAAGAAAGGCCATCTGTCTGAGATGGTTTAGGAGATCCTGCCTTGAGCAGGGGGTTGGACTCGATGACCCAGGAGGTCCCCTCCAACTCTACCATTCTATGATTCTATGATTCTATGAAAGGAAGGAGGTTCAGGATGGAGGGGCAGCTGGGATTTCCCACCCTTGGCCACGTCATGAGATCAAACCGAATGGGGAGAGAGGGTGGGGAAAGGGTGAGGAGAAAAAAGATTCGCTTTCCCCAATGGTTTTTTTTTGGAAGTGGTTTTAATCCTTTTCCTGTGGTGATACATTTCTGGGTTGACTGCGATTGCCAGATGCTCATTTGCTTCATTTTAAAGCACTTAAATTAGCGTTGTAAATAGTGTTTTATTCCATGAGTGGGAACAAGGCTTCAGAAAGGTTTTTAAAATGGAGTTAAATGGCTTAGTTTCCAAGAACAGACAGTCATTAAAAAAACACCTAGAACTAAAATAATACTCCAAAACAAGTACAGTTAAAATCCTTAAAAAGCACAGAATTCAGTGAAACTGTCAAAACTCAGCTGCTTTCTCTGCCAACTGTCAGTGACACATAGAATGCAAGAAATGGTGAATAAATGAGATTTTCCTTGTTAGGTGGTGTATTTCACAAAACTTAAACCTGTGCCAAATCTCTGTAACTGGTTACAGTGAGACATTGGCTTATTAACAGTGGGGAAAGGATTGTTTCAGGTCAGTTTGAGAGGACAAAGGGAAATAATTTGCAAAGGAACCTGGGGGGAAAATTAATCTGTGAAGTAAAGGGGGCCCCTAACCTAATAGGAGACACAGAAAATCTCACCCTCCTGGCATTGTGAGGCTAGAGTATGGTAATGCTTCCAGGCACAGCAAAATTATGAGTTTGGAGCAGAAGTGGAATTGTAAAGCAGCGCAGCCTTGAAAGTGCATCTCTGAAAACGTCCAATCAAGCCCAGGAGTTTTGAAGGGCCTGCTTGCAGTTATGTATGACCCATTCACTGGTGAAGCACTACTGCAGCTCACCTGGAGTGGCTGTACAACAATCCAGCTAGGGACTGCTAAAAATCCACATGCTTACCAGGAGTAGCTGGCTTACTCCTGGATACACATCTTTCAGGTGTGATGCATGATTGCAGCTGTGTAGTTGCATACAGCATCCAAATCACCATGGCAATGTTCAAGAGTGCACCAAATATAGCCTCAAATGTTGCACAACTGCAGCTGTGCAGTCATTGCAGCATCCAGAACACCATGACAAGAATATGCTGGATGCTGCCTCAGACATTGCCTTGGCATGGCCAGCCAGCCCCAGCATGGGCATTATTACTACAACCACTACAGCCCAGGTATGGGACTAGTTTAGCACTTGGAATGTGAATGGCTACTGATTCACTGAGTTCTTGCCTATCTGGTCTGGCATTGTTATACCACACCATACTGGCAAATATCAACAGGCTCAAAGAGCGGCCCAACTGGACTGCTTCTGACTGAAGCAGAGGCTTGGAGCAGGAATTATTGCAGCAGCAAGGAATCCAAAGTGCAGTCACAAAGTTCCTGTTCTTGGAGACAGTCGAAAGAGAGAAGCTCAGGCAGCAGACAAGAGACAGATTGATTCCTCTTCCCAAGTGAAATCTGCTCAAAAGAATGCTGCAAAGCATCATAAAAAAACAGTCTTCTTCATTAGCAGAGTTTCTCTCTCCAGTTTCAGCAGGGGGCAAGAAACTAGGAACAGCTATCAGCCAGAAAAACAGGTGGGATGGATGACTTTTAGGTGCTCTCTTCTCTCTTCAGTGATGTTGTAGTGGTTTTAGCTCTTGTGATATGAGCTCTTCCTCTTCATACAGAATGGGGAAAGAACCTAGTCTTTTAATAATTTTTCCAAATATAAAAAGGACAAGCTAGCTGACTTTTTAATAGATCCATTTGAAACAAGAGCTAAAAATTATTGGTGTCTTTTTAGTGCAAATCAAACTGTCTGGCATCGTGATTACCCAGACATTTGTCCAGATTACAGCAGTATAATGGAAAAAGCTATAACATTCCAGTAAATATCAAACAGCCATTAATGCTCTTATTGTAGTTATACCAGTTTTCAGGATATTCATTGTTTTAGAGTGAGCCAGAGTAGTTATCCAGTAATTAATTCCTTAATTGCTTTATGCACAGGTTTTTCATTGTAGCCAAAGGAAGCGTAGAGAGTAAACAAAAATATTTCATAAAACCTGTACCCCTTTTAAAATGGAGTTCTGATAGGGTTTCTGTTTAACGATAAAGGGCCTTTCTGCACATGCCGCTGAAAACAGATCTATAAGACCCATTTTCAGGCGGAACGTTTTAAAAAGGGGATCTGACCCAAATAGCGTCAGATTCTCCGAGGCCCTGCGCGTCCACAGACGTGTGAGGCGGCGGTGGCAACAGAGCCGGATAGGGAAACAGATTGGGGTGGGTGCTGTTTGCATTCAGTAACCAGTAGCAACTCACACAACAGATGATATAGTGTTAAAACTCAGAACCTTCTCCCAATCCAACTATCTTGTTGGTTCCACTGCATACGTTTACTACTGATCATTCTCAGACATAAACTGAAATGTGATTTTTTAAAAAAGTAAATAAATACATACCTAGCATGCAATTAAAGCAACATCAAGTAGAGATACATACAAACTGGTTTTTTTTTCTGGTTTGGTTCAGTTCAAACTGAAATTCAAACTGCTCAAAAAGTCGGTTTGAATGATCGATGACAAGAAGTGGCATTGGGGCCAAATTTCTGCAGATTTAGAGCTGGAGACCCCTCCTCAAATTAGTGTGGGGCCTGAGGAACCTCCAGAAAGGCATCTCTCAAGCTTAAGGCTAATTGAGTACTAATAATCCAAGCTGTTCACCATAGTCAACGAAGATGAATCAAGAAAACACCAAGTCGATAAGCTTTTAACAAAACAACAAAAGAGATAAGCTTTTAAAAAAGATCCAACCAGGTGGCATGGATGGATTTCGAGCTCTTATATGGGATCAAGGGAGTACATTTCCTGCCAGTCTGATGGCCATTAGGAAAGTTAACCTCCCCCAGCCATGTGAGACCAAGAACAATTTCCCTGAAGACATAAGCTTACAGAAACTCCAAAGCAGTTATGCACCACATTTATAGCTGCACTTCTGCAGCTTGGCCATTTGTATCAAGGTGCATTTAAAATAGAAGAGGAGACTTTATGACTTTTTTAAAGGCACTAGAACTTCAAACTGTTCTTATCTAGCTCATTGAATGCACACACTGAGGATGTGAACACTTTGACAAACATCAGGTGTGTTCAGTTTGAAAATGAAATCTTTGAACACTCCCGTTTGCTGTGAACTAAGTTCAGTTTGGCACATCTCTAGAACCAGAACACCAAGTGGCAGAAAGAAGCTAGGCACTGATTTGCCATTAGCTTTTGATGTTGAAGTGTAATACTGACTTAAAGTTTGCTTTACCCTCCTTCCAACTGACCATTTGTCCTAAAGGTGCTGAATCAAAGTTCTAGTTTTTCACATCAGTCCCCTTTTAAAGAAAGGAAACACTGTTTCCCTTGTGCATTTCCAAGGGAAAATGGAGGGTGCACTGTATTTCTACTTGCAGGGATCAGAGAGACAATAAATGGAGGATACTTTGTGCTCCTTGCAGAGGCTGGAGAGAAAGGGAGAGACAGATAAAGCATAACTTTTACTGTCTTTTCTTTTGTTTTCTCTTCCCACCCTGACAGTGATATTCTGAGCCTCCTGAGTCTAACACCCACAATGAAGTCTGTCATTGGATAGGAGAAAATGGGAAACTCACCCCAAAAAGTACAGTTCTCTCCCAAAAATAGATTACCCATTGTTCCTTTCCAAAGTTAAATGGACTAATGCTCTGAACTGGGCTGAGAGTTCACTTAATCCAAATTCACTATATCTCAGATATACTTGTGTACTTGGTCCACAAAAAGTATAGAAACGCAAATTCTTGTTGGTACAGTAGAATCTAATGACTGCCTCTAAACTTATCTGCCTTGTTGGATCACAGCCTTGGTGTGCATTTGTTTGTTTGTTTGTTTGTTTATATTTCTATCCCACCCTATACCCAAAGGTCTTTGGGCAGGTAACAACTTTTAAAATCCAGCATATCAAAAGAAACCTATTAAAACAATAATGACCATCAACAGCGTTTAAATCTAACACATTAAATAACAGCACAATATCAGTTAAAACAGTAGTGTTTGCAGTGGAGGGTGCACATAACCAACATTTGGCTGAAGGCCTGAGCAAAGAGGTACGTCTTCACTGCCTTCCTGAACCTAATCAGAGAAGCCTGATGCACCTCAAGGGGGAGACTATTCCATAGCCTGGGGGCCATTACTGGCCCAACAACAAAAACTGGCCTTCAGCCCCTTTTACAGAGCAAATTGGCTGCCTGGTGAGAGAGATTGAAGTCCGATGGACTACAGCAACCCCCCTCCCCTTCCCCCTAGTCTAGAACAGTGTTGCACCGAGTAACCTGGAGAACAAAGCTGTGTCAGACCAGGGCTACCCAGTTTCTCCATCCAGGTTTCAGTTATACATGCCAGATCAGCCCTTTCCTCAAGGATTAAATCCTGGATAACTGATGTTTTATTCCAGACTGATCTGGCATTCAACAGCAGCACTGTTAGAGTAGGGGGGTTTGGGTTGGCAGGATTCCCCAAACACTGCTGGCTCAGAGGCAGAACAGAAGGGGTGATAGCTTCAAGGTATCTGACACCCCTTGTCTTTGTCTGTCTCTTCCACCTCCCACAGTCATATCTCCCCTTGCCCTTTTCCATGACAATTTAGGCCCCCTCCTGCACCCCTCCCCTTCTTAGTTGGCACTTAATCCCTCCCACACACCTACCCACACACAAAGACAACCTACCCCAAACCAGTACACACACACAACCCAGAAGTTAAAACAATATTAAACAGTGACAAGATTTTTAAAAACAGTACTATTTTTAAAACATACACACTCTCATGTATACCACTTCTCAACTCTAATCATATTTTGCTGGGGGGCACCCCGTCAAGGCAGTGCCAGGTGTTATTTGGTGTCTTTCCTGTCCCTTCCTGCTTTTATACAGTTGCAGAGAAGTAGGCAGATCTTCTTCCACCCAGGTGGAATTTATGTTGATTCTATATGTAACCCACCTGGATATTTTTCTTTTGCTTTTTTTAAAAAAAGAAATGTGACTAAATGTTCTTAATATTCTAATCTTAGTAGGAACTTTTTGAATGGATTAATTTTACCATCACCACCATTTTATTTAGTGCCCTATGATTGAAACAAATTACTATACTTTTGCATTTGGATAATTGAAGCCTTTATTATGCCAAATAGGGACAAGCAGGATGTGATGCTGAGAGATGAGACTGATAATTTTTAAATTAAATGTCAACTTGGGTGAGTAATGGGAAAGCAAAGAGATTTCTAGAGGGACCTGCCATTTGGATCCATTTTTAAGCACTTCTCCAGAGATGTTTATCTGGTCTTTCAATGAGATGTTGCGAAGAGCCATTTTCATTTTAGCTATTACCTTGCTTTTATTACATAAATGCCTAGGCTTCTCCTGGCCCAGTGGTAACAGTTTGCACAAAGAATGTATTTTTAGCAGGAAATGAGTTTCTCCATCATCTAGCGTAGTTAGAAATAGCCTGCAGTATTGGCCAGAGTTTGGGAATTTGGAAGAAAGAACAGAATGAATTGTGAAGCAGCTAGAAATTCTAAGGGAAGTAAATGGTCAAGCATTTTATTTGAATAAAAGTTAATTGTTTTTTTCTTATGTACTTGTCACTACTTGGGATACTACCTGGGAATATCAGGTGACTTTGGCTACCCTAGGTAGTAAAAGGATATAGAAGATAACAACAAACTACTTCCATAATGTTAGCTAAAGAAGAAAAAAGAATTGTTCCATGGAATAATTAGAAGCTATACTCAACTACAGTATCCTGATGTTGGTTACTTATTCCTTGAATTGCCTGTCAAGGGTATCCCAGTGGATGAAAGACCATCATCTGAAGTTTAATATGGACCAAACAGAGATCGTAGTGTTTCAGCCTGATCATACAGGAGCGCCTCCAGCATGCCCACCAGTGTATGCCTTTAGGATTGTTCAATGCACCCAGGCCCGGTTGTTCTAAACCTTGGAGTCCTGCTGGATGGCCATTTGTCCTTACTCCCCTTCACTGGGGCAACAGCTAAGGCATGTAATTTCCATCCAAAGGATCCAGAGGTTCCTAACAGTCAAGACTGACCACTTATTTTTCCAAGTGCTGGAGATGCCGCGCCTAGATTCCATTAACAGTTTACTGACAGGATTACTTAGTTGTTCCTTCGTCTGACTTTAATTCAGAATAATGCTGTCCAGGTGGTCTTACATCTTCCTAAATGCTCCCTTCCTAAATACTTGCAGAAGCTTCCACTGGCTGCCAAACGGGGGCCTATTTTAAATTTATTTATTTATTTATTTATTTATTTATTTATTTATTTATTTATTTATTTATTTATCTATCTATTTATCTATTTATCTATTTATCTATTTATTTATTTATTTCCCCTCATACCTGAAGGTGAGGGCAGATAACAACATTTAAAATCAGACATATATTAAAACAACAGTATATATTAAAACAGGCACAGCATCTATAAAGTGCAAAGAGACAGTATATTCCCATTTAACCAAAGCCCAGGGCAAAGTGATGCATCTTCACTGCCTTCCTGAGCATATATAGTGAAGGAGCCTCATGCACCTCAAGTGGGAAACTATTCCATAGCCTAGGGGCCACCCCTTTTACTACTGAGGCTGGTGGGACAACCAGGATGTCCTCCCCTCCAGATCTTCAGGCACTGGAAGGTTGATATGGAAGAAGATGTTCCTTTAGATATTTGGGGCCCAATCATTTAGGGCCTTGTAAGTCAAAGTTAATACCTTGAATTGGGCTCAGTAATGGATTGGCAGGCAATGCAGCTCTTTTAAGACCCACATGATGTAACCTGCCCTAGGACCATTCAGTGAAGGGTGGGATATACATTTCCTAAATAAATAAATAAATAAATAAAATATTCTGGGACTCTATAGGGAACACCATGCTGGCATCTGGCAAATAAGGTATTATTAGGACAGGGATCCTCTAAAAGTTGTATAAAGCAGAAAATTGAAGCAGATGTTATTATAATACAAGAAACACTCTGCTTAGAACTGTTAAACTTGGGACTGTCCTCTTTTTTATATCTTGATATTTCTAATGTTGAAATACAAGGTGTGTGTGTGTGTGTGCGTGTAAAAATGCCTCTTACCTCCTGTTTAGTGGAATTTTCATCTAACAGAATAGTTAAGTGTGTTTCTCTGCAATAAAAAAGCAATGAACTACATAGTGTAATACACCCGCAGCTAACTTCCCCAATATATTAATCTCACTGCTTATTTTTTTTACTTACCTGAATTACATCCCTGGGCAAAGTCAGCTAAGATATAGACAACTATAATTGAGGCTTTTCTGTTTATTGAAAACAGTTTATTAGTCCAAACCAAGGGCTGACACACATGGATTAAGCTGCTTATCATTGTGCTTGGCATACCATACTGCTTATCGCCATTTTTCCTCCATCTAGCTCATCAGGATGATGTTTTGAATAGTGCTGGACTGTTACTGACTGTAGGCTTTATCCATACATAAGTCGAGGCAGGAGGTGAACAAGCTACTGTGGGGCAATCAAACATCAGCAAGGAGACTGCCACAGGGGGCCTGTTCACACTTACCTTGAAGAGGCAGCTCCAGTATTCCCAGGGCAGTGTCCTGCAGATCCTGCTAAAAAGAAAAAAGAAAAAGAAAAAAAACGAGCCCAGCCATGAATATGCAGCCCATATCTATTGCGGAGCATTCAAAAATCTTCCTCCAAGAAAGGAAGTACTGAGGACTGTTCTAGCAGTCTTTACAATCTTCCCTACTGGATACGTGTGATAAAAATCCATGTTGTAACATGCAATAAAGTGTCCCCATGTGGTTTTGGGGCAATGCGGATTTGAATCGCACGTACCTGTCCTCATGCAGGGAAAGATTTTTAAAATAGACGGAGAGCAGTGCTTGTTTTAAAGGGTTCTCATGCCTATTTTAAAAATCTTTTCCCATTCTTTACAGCCCCTTTATCCACTTGGCAGTTGCCCAGCTGACAGGTGGGCATAGGACACCCAGCTGGGCAACTGCCGGGTGGATAGAGGGGCTGTAAAGAGTGGGGAAAGATTTTTAAAATAGGCGTGAGAGCCCTTTAAAACAAACGCGGTTCTCGGTTCTCCATCTACAGTTGACAAGGAGCAGGGGGAAAGAGAAGAAGGAGATTGAGAAATCACTTAAGAAAGCAAGGGGAAGGGAAGAGACAAATGCACACACTAGTGCAGTTGACGAGCAGGGGAAAGAGAGGAAAGGTGCAAATTAAAGACGGCCATGGACTAGGAGGGGATGAATGGGAAAATAACCTCGCTTGCTCGCACTGCCAGTAACGTTACCTCCATTCACATTGCTGGAAAGGAAACAAGTTTGCGCTGAAGCAGAAGAACCATCAAACAAATGTGTACATCTGCGTTTGACAGCGAGCTTTACTCACGCATGCCTTGCTGATCCGGCGATGAGGGAAAGGGGGATGTCAGGCTTGTAGCCCCTAATACTCTGGGAGCGTCCGCATGGCACCAGGACAATACGTGCTAGCCCCTTATTTCGGAAGGAGTACGCTTGCAAAGTGTGTGTGTGTGTGTGGGGGGGGGGGTCTTTAACACGTATTTTCTCCCATGTAGCCCGTATTAGGGCTTTGCATGGAGACGCTCCCGGGGCAGACAAGGAATCCTTTCACATTATTTTTAGCATGTGGATGCACCCTTTGTTTTGCTTTTCCCTCTTCAGGTTCTGAGCAAAAACAAGATCAAAGGGAGATGTGGGAGGAAGCACAACTAAGGCTGTTGGCAATGGGTTCAGTGCTTATAATCCTCATTGGAAAAATACTGTGAAGATAAGTGATGATAAAAAGCCCTTGACCTGCTCCCAGCCACCCATACCTTTGACCTCTGCAGATTTTTTTGCTGAAATATCAGTCACATGGATTTTAAAACTGCAAATATTAAGGGACTGCTGCACGTTTGTTTTATTGGTTACATCATATCTTTTGAGTATGTGGAAATCATTGATGCATGGCTGTTCTTCTGAAGAATCTTTAAAATGAACAAGATAATATTCTAAGAAATGGGATTGGAGAAATAGAGTACAGGAGTTCGATGAATATGCACATTGGCCCCATTTTTATTTTTATTTATTCTACATATATATTGTTAAGCATGGAAAGACTGGGACAGAGGACAGCTGGGATTAGACATGGAGGCTGAAACATGCATACTGTGATATTGCATTGTTAAATGGAAATTTAAAAGACTTAAAAGCAGTGATTAAAGAAAATTTTAGTTCACTGTTAAACTTTGGGAAGACAATGGAAATACGAATCTGTACGTTGGGTGAATCTGCAATTGCCAAATAGAGGCTAGTGACCAGGAACATTCTCTGAAAGCTCTGTGATTAAATTCACCACACTTTTTTTGAAGCATGACTCTTTCAGAAAATCTCTCTTTCATCTAAAGCTGTATACAACAGATCAGAAAGGATTTTCCCACATAATTCAGGGTTTAAAGAGGCACAATGAACTTACTTATGGAGTGTTTGAGCATGCCCCCAGCTTCTAGCTGCTACTGCAATTGACAGTTTTGTTTTCTTAGCCTTCAAATAAACAAAATGGACAGTGAACTGAAATCCAAAGAGGAAAATACTGATAGGGAAAGAAGAAGATGAAGAAGAAGAGTTGGCTTTTCTACCCCACTTTTCTCATCCATTTAAGGGGACTCAAAGCGACTGAGAAAGCTTCTATTCTTTTCCCTACAACAGAACACTCTGTGAGGTAGGTGAGACTGTGAGAGCTCAGAAGAGAGCTGTGACTAGCCCAAGGTCACCCAGCTGGCTTCATGGCGGGGGGGGGGGGGCGGGCGGAATCGAACCATGTATTCCCAGATAAGAGTCCGGCTCCCTAACCACTAGACCAGACTGGCTCACAGTCTAGATTTATGGTAAATCAAGGAAGGCTGGATTTATGGTGAATCAAGGCAACACTTTTTTCAGATACTGTGCAGTCATGTTATGTAATCAAAGTAGCATAATTGCCATTCATTATAGCCCAGTGGCACATATGCTTGTGTTTGTACCATGTCTGGATGAAAAGCTATTAAACTGCTGTTATACCAGAGCTGTATGAGTGACAGATGTGCCTTTTAAAGGATAAGGACATTTCCTTAACAGAAAAGAGAAGAATAATTTGAACAGCTCTGAAAACTAGATAGGGAAGAAGAGTGATCAGCTGGATGTAGAGGCCTGTGAATTATGGTATGGAAATGGTTGTTGTAACAGTGTGCAGAAAGAACACCATTCACATAATTCTCAACCAAATGAAGGAAGCAGTTGAACATGTTGAACATATGATATGAGCAGAATAGACAAATGAAAAAAGTGATATGCTTTTAACCTGTGGTCTGCTCACTAGACAGGCCCATCTGCACCAAGGAGGTTCCAAAACTCTCCAGAGGTTGCTGCAGATTGCCCCAAAGTTATCCAACAGTGGGCTGCTAAACAGCAGTCTACACACATTTACCAGGAGTGACTTGCTCACTCCTAGGGCCTTTTTCTACTTGGCCTGGTAGTTCATGGGAGAGAAGCTTCCAGATGGAACATCTGCTCTTAGATGAGCTGTTCTTTACCAGAAAAGGCTCTTTCTGTGCAGAAGCATTCCCCACGTAAACTACATGTGCTACCAGTTTAACTGCACCACACATGCACTTACCTTGCACTAGCACCAAAGCTAGACAAGCTCTGGACGTCCCATCTAAATTTCTTGGTTTGTGCAGTGCCATATCACATGCCAAGCAACCATGTGACATGTCATGTGATGCAATTACCCTGGTTACAGGGCCTACACCCAGGATTCAAACATGGCTGCCATGTGGCAGCCATTTGAATTTAAAGTATGTTTGTGGAGGGATTGAGAGGGTTTGAATGAACTAAGCATCTGAAAGCCTTCCCACGGCTGGAAAGACAAGTGCAAAAAATTTTCTAATTTCTGTGTCTGTGCCCATTTTTAGGTGTGGTGCAACTGTGGCTGTGCAGTTGTGTGCAGTACCCAGATTGCCATTGAAATGTTCAAGTGTGTGCCACATAATGCCTCAAACATTGCCATAGTGATCCAACTTTCCCTGACCTGGCCATCCATATTTCAAGTGCTGAAACAAGTTTTCCAGCACTTGAAGTGCGGATGGCCAATGCCATGCTATTATCTTACCTGATTGGTATCATATGGTTATGCCATACTAGGCAGGTAAATGTAAAAATAGCCCTTGATAAGGATCAGGAAATAGGGCAAGACAGTGGACAAATAGGTAAATAGAATCGGTTTATTTCTGGAATATTCTTGGATGAGATATAAAATCTTACTTAAAACACTTCAATATTACGTACATTTGTTTATATAGTACTTGTAATAAAATGTATATAATAATATCCAAGCAATACAGTTGACACACCAGTAATATACTCTCTTCAAATGAGAAGCAGAAACACTTATTATATTTATGGATTTAATAGCTTGTGCACCATTACGGTTGGTTTTACAAAATCAGTCTATTTCCAGACCTTGTTATGTTTGCATGTGCATGTTCATAGTCCACTGTATTATATTTCTGCATTAACTTGAGAAATATACTTTGAAAAACTGTACATATTCATATCAACATCTTTAAGTATCATTTTAATTTTACTTTGATTAGAATTCCCAAATGGACCTTTTCTCCCAGAATGTGTGTCTGTTTATTTAATGAGTTAAATAAATATTGCGAGATTGGAAGATATTGAAGATGCAAATGTCAGCAAATAACTAACTTCCAATCTACACATTTGTCCATTTGGAAGGTGTTGGACAGTCTGATTTTCTGTGTGACTTCAAATTTGAGACTTGCATGATGCAGAAAGTCTGTAATCATGTTTGATTTTGATAGAATTAAAGGATGTAGCCATGTTAGACTGGGTCGGTACCAAAAAGAGAATCTATGTAGGATTAGTCTATGAACGCTCATGTCACAACTTCTCTTTGTTGGTCTTTAAGGTGCTACTAGGTCCCCTTCTTTTTGTGACTGTTATTTCATCATAATTTTTGAGGAAGTTCATCAAATTGTGATTTTTTTAAAAAATGATTACATGTAATATGTCAGACTGACTGAATGGGAATTGTTCAGTAATATCTGGAGGTCTCTAGTTCGGGTACCCCAAGTTTAAAGACTCTCTCAAGAGTGAACAGTTTCTGTCATAGCACTTGACTGGGTCATTTCACCTCTAGCATTTGATACCGTTCTTGTCCCAATGTCAATCACAAAAGCAGCACATATGCTTGGCTCTTTGAAAAGCACCCCATTGTCTAGAAACACCCTCAGTGAAAACTGAACCTGCAATTTGTTCCATGATTTTTTAAAGAAAAGGCTAGCAGTCCCTCATTATTAGAAAACCTAATTAAAAACAATTGTAAATTTCAAATTAATAAATGTTAATAAATAAATATTAAACTATTGCACTTATGAGAAAATAGGATTTGGGGCTTAGCATACTCCCTAGAAAAAAATGGGAAAGTCATGCAACTTTCTTCTCGTGCCTCCAAGGTCTTGAGAGTTGTCAACAGATGCAGATGGTTTCCAGAGACGTTTTCGCACGGGGGAAAATGGAACGCGAAAAAGCCAGCTGTGGACACGTCATCCGCATTGGCCGCGCGCGCCTTGCGTTCCGACGTGTCCGCAGCTGGCTTTTTCGCGTTCGAAATGTAGAGCACTTCGAAGTGCTCTACACGCGTTCCAACGCGGACGAGCCGTCCGCAGGCGTTCGGGAGAAGAAGCGTTCGCGCCGCTTCTGTCTCCCGATCGCCTGCCGGCTCGCCTCCGACGCCGCGCGGCTTTGACAATCAGCTGTTTTTCAAACAGCTGATTGTCGATCTGCCTCCGCGGCCGCCGGCGCGCCCCTGGCCGGCGTTTGCCGGCTAAGCCAGCTTCGGGCGCTTTGACCATTCGCACCCAGACGCTCCGGAACGCGTTTACACGCGTTCCGGAGCGTCTGTGTGTGAACGGGGAAAGCGCCCGAAGCTGGCTTAAGCTTTCCGCCTGAACGCGTTCGGTTTCGAACGCGATTCAGTGCGGAAATGCCTCAAGTCTCTTAAATTCTCTAATTGCCAAAATCAGCAAAAGTGTCTTCAACAGCAAAACTCAGAATAAGCTAAGTAGAAAGTGCCTCAGCTCCCAACTGCAAGAACTCAGAACTCTAAAAAATACACAAACCCCCGCCCCTTTCCTTATTAATCCTTTACCTGAAAAATGTGACAGGCAAGCGTCAGGACCTGTTTACACTTGTCATAACAATATTATGCTGGGCCTATAAGGATCAGTGTGGTGGTGGCCATTCACATTACAAACACTGAACCTAGTTAGCAGTGCTCGAGGTGCAAACAATGCACTTGGGACTGGCTGAATGGCCCAGTCAATATACAAGGCAACATCTAGTACATGTTCAGACACAGTTGCACAGCCATACCTGCTCACTATGTCACATCTGAAAGAGCCCCCAGGAGTGATCTAGCTGCTCTTGATAAGCATGTGGACTGCCCAAGGCCTCCCTTAAACCACACTAGTGTGCTGAAGGGAGGTTTCTAGTAAGCTTTCTGGTCCAGGTCCAGTAGATCGACCACAGCAAAATTGTTCTTAGATACTTGTATCCTTTACCAAGGGTTCTCAAATTGTCATTCTCCAAATGTTGCTGAATTACAGCTTCCATTATTACTGTGATACTGGCATAATACAAAGGTCTGGATTGCCCTTAACTGTTCTCTGCTCTTAAAAGTGGCTTGTACCGATAGTAGAAATTTTATATATGCTTTATTGGAACATTAAATATGTGTACCTACTTTATGCAAGCTCTCTATTCTATCCAAGTTTAGTCTTATTTTCAGTCAATTAAAAACGGATTGATTCCTTTGTTCTTAAATCAAATGTTGGTTTCTTGATGTTCCATGGCTGTGATATTTACAGTGACACGGTTTCATGTTCCTTAAGCTTTCTGTCACCCCCTCTCTAGTCAGGAACTTTATCAGTTGAGATGATGGTACTGCCATTCGTAGAATCCAGAATCACATCACTGAAATAAAAAAGAAATCTTAATGTTTTCCCTAAGCAAGACTACATTAATTATGACAATTATGTTTATTTACAGGATTAATATTTAACAAGAATGATAATTTGTCAGTGGGCCTGCCCATTTTTCTGAACAATTTTAATTCCAGTGATGGGAAAATCTGTTATGACATATAATACATTTGAAAATTGCCCAGTAGATTTCTTTCCAAAGTCGTTAGCTATTACCAATAATTTGGGGAACATTTTGCAGTAATTTAATTACTGGTAATTTATAATTTATTATGTGATAACTCATTTAATCTTCCCACTGCTTAACTTAAAAAAAGAGCAAGACCTTATTTAGAAACCCAGTTATCTTCCTCTGCCCGAAACCAATGAAATACAGTTATTATTATGCAAGCCTAACCTTGTCTACTTAGAGGTAAATTCTATTGCAGTCAATTCTGTTTAATCTGAGGAAGGTGAAGTTGAGGCCATTTCCACATTCACCCCTGCATCCTTACCTGGAGTGTGACACTCCATCCCATGATATGCAACTTGTCAATCCTCGTTAGCTGCAATAGGACTGATGTTTAATTGCATGGCACAGTCCTAAATGTAATAATATTGTAATAATATTTCCAGTTTATGACAGTGGTAGGCATGGCTTATGGTTAGGGACCATGCAATTAGAAATGTGGCATTATGGGAAAATCTGGTGGCATTTGTCAAAGTTGGTTACCAGTTAACATAACCAATTTGAAAAGATTTCCAGCTGTGCTATGTCTTGCTCCAATCCATCTATTGCACTTGATCTGAAGCCTCAGTCCATGTACTGCACCTGATATGAAGTCTAGCTGAGTTGCATCATCTTATTCACTGTCAAGTTCTGGCTACAGATGTGCCAAACAGGTTTGGATTGAATATGTTTTGCATCAAACAGGGGTGGTCAGTAGGTTTGAGTCTGAGCCTGATTCAAACCAAATAGCCAATTTTAAGTCAATACACCTCTCTAGTTGACCCTCTATTAGGTATGAACTTATAAATACAACACTCATGATCTCTAGTAAGCTGATGGTGTAACAACAATTGAGAAATGTATTGTCTCATATAACATTTATGACTGTTTGAAATGAATCAAGGCCAAAAACAAAAACAGATTATTAAGACTTCTTGTTGTTTTGCTTTGATCTTCTTCTGGCATTACACTTGCTGTCAGCATTAATTGTTCTAACCATTATACCCACTATCATTATTAACTGTGGACATGTCCATATATTTTAAAAAGTTCTAATTAGAAATATTCTGTTAATATTTTCAGATATCATGGAATAACTCATGGGGACCATGAAATATGTTCCAAAGTGGAGCCAAACTTTCTAAAGTTAAAAATTATTGTCTTTTTTGCACTGGGTCTTATTCCACATTGTAACTTGGAATAGGGTCCTGCTGTCCACATGTTAGAGAGTTGGGGTAGTTTGCACCAGCATTCTGGGATACAATACAGAATAAGGCCAAGTGCAGAAAGGGTCTGAAAGATACCATTGGGTTCCAGTAACACTATTTCAGGCAGATGCACATACTCAACTAAATACCGAATTGATGATCAGTCTTTGATTTTTTTCAAAAAACTGAGATGTATTCAAGAGTATGTGGAATACCTTTTCAAATTTGTGATGAGAAAACTGATGGATTTTTTTCTTCTGTTCTATTACTCTGACAACATTTGTTGTCTCCAATTTGTGTGTGTGTTTTCTCAGTGGAATAAAATTGAATTAGTTTTCTTGGACAAATTGCAGGTTGAGTCTCTAAAGAAGTTGTGAGAGTTAAACATCCCAGTCCTTGAAGCTGTTTTGAATAAATTGGCATTCCCTTGTTAGTTGCATGGAGACATGTAAACTTTGGGTAAAACTGACAATCTACGTTACTAAGCAACTCATATGATAAGGATGACAGTGGGAAGCTGGCAAACGAAAGTCCTGTCTCTTTATCATAAAACATTATCCCAGTCCTTTCAGCTTCCATATACTGAAGAAAGAATATCTTTACATGCAAAAGATCCATGTTGCAAGCCAGGGTTTAAAACACCAGTTCAAACCTAGGCCCTCTCTGCACTTGGCCTTATTCTGGAATATATACCAGAATATGCACCAGAATATGCTATCTGCATGCTAGTGCAAACTATGGAAGGCCCCAGGTGAGCCCTGCAATAGTCTGCATTAGCTTGTGGTCAGCAGGCAGCTATCCAGAGATGTATTCCAGGGGCCTATTCGCACTTGGCCTTTTTTTGGAGTATATCTCAGGATAGGGGTCTGTGGTCCTCATGCTAATGCAGACTCTGGCAGACCTCACTTTGGGCCTGCTGAAGCCTGCACTAGCATATGGACAGCAAGTTCCTATTCCAGGATATATTCCAAAATAAAGCCAAGTGTGAATAGGCCCCGGAATAAGGCCAAGTGCAGAAAGGGCCCTGGAGAACAGAAGTCAGAGTTGGGGATGCACTGTTGTTGTACATGAATTAAAGGAAGAATGCCTACATAGTAAGAGAGTTAGCCATGCAAGCAGCTTCTTTTTCCCACCTTCTGTGTTTGAGATTCTCTAAGCCTAGTTTATTAATTAAAATAGGTGTGTAGTCTGGACTGGAGATGACCGAGTCTTCTTCTTCAACCCTACAATGCAGTTGTCAGTGTGGGAGAAACCAATGGACCTAAAGAATCGTGGTGATATTAACAGAATCATTGAAGATCCACCTCATAAACGCAAACTGGAAACTTCAGCAAGTAACTAATGCTGTGATTATTTTAACCTATTTACATTTAAATTATGTATCTTTCAATTAAAAACTCTGCAAAGTAATATGGTAAATGACTCCAGATTGAATGATGATTATGCACTCAGATTATGATTATCCAAAAGCCTGTTGTTTATTACTATAAAACCCAAAATTGGCTCGGGACCAGGTTGTATAAAGGACTAGTTTCTGGCCATCAGCCTCCATGTCAGTTGCAGTTATCTTCAATGGCCTTATTTTGAATTCCATCACTAAAAGAGGAAGTCAAATTGATGGGAATATGAGGAAAACAACAACAACAACCTTGCCAATGGAAGTTCTGCCAAAGGCTGCATTCATATGGGACCTGGATACAGCTGGAGTCTGGAAGGGAGGCAGGAGACAACTGCAAGCCACCATTGGGGCAGAAAGTATGGCAGAAAATACTGTATTTCTCATGGTTAGAGATGTGCAAAATGAGTTCAGTTGGTTCATGGTTTGCAGCAAACTAAGTAGTTTGCATGTAAACCAACTCACCCTGTAGTCTGAAAAAAATAGTTCAAAGTGAACTGAACCAAGGGTTTGAATACAAAAACAACAATATTCATACACATCCCTAATTCAAACCAAACTACTAAAATTCACTCTGTGCACATCTCTACTTTTGGTTACTGCCAACCTCCAGAAATTCTGCAGCCATAATATTCCACGCAGGTTGCTTTTGTGAAGGAAGAGAAGTTGACCTGGAAATCAGCCATTTTCAATCCTTCACAAAAACTGGCCAGGTGGAAATTGGTCTGGGTGCTGCCTCCTTGGCCTTCAGAATGCATCTGCACAGGAAGGGGAAGGCAAAGTGGCCACCACAATTACTTCAAGGGCCAAAATGAATTAATGGTAAATATGAGGACTCAGCATGGAAATGGGACTGTGTGCCTGATGAGGCTCACATGCACCTGGAAGTTTGTCCATAGCAGCTCTGGGAAAACTGCAGGGACGCATGAAATGCTTGACTGGATGGTGCCTAAGAGGGCTTAGAAGAGTTACTTCCTTGATTTTTTTTTTTTGCTTTAATTCTGGCTGTTCTAGATAGTTTCCTTTTTCGGAACCTTTATTATGTTTTATTCCTGTTAAATACTTTTATTCTTAAGTTTTTAATGTGTTGCCAGACCACCAGAGATACCCAATGTAGTGTTGGGGCTGCCATTGTCTATCAGCCACTTAATTTGGAATAGTGCAGGATTGCCAGCAACATTTTTACTTCCCAAACATCGATTCTATTATCTGGGTGTCTGGCAGGGTCCATTCAGGTTTAGTTCACTGGGAAATTCTAGCAACAGCCCAAGCACATGAAGAAAAAAAAAAGGATAGGATACGAACATAAGAACAAAAGAGAAGCCCTGCTGGATCAGGCCACAGCCCATCTAGTCCAGCATCCCGTTGCACACAGTGGTCCACCAAATGCTCATAGCCATCTAAAGCAGAGACAAGGACAAACCTATTCCTGCTCTTGAATCCCAGCAAATGGCCTTAGAAGTGTCCTGCTTCCCCACCCCCCAGCCTGAAAGATGTACCTAGGCATTCACTATAGTAGCCAATGATACATCTGTCATCCATAAATTTGTCTAACCATACCTTAAAGCCATCTAGACTGGTAGCTGTCACCACCTCTTCTGGCACCAAATTCCATAAGCTGATGACCCTCTGGGTGAAGAAATACTTCCCTTTGTCGGATCTGACTCTCCTACCCATCAGAGTGCCCCCTGGTTCTAGTGTTGTGCAATAGAGAAAATAAATGTTCTCTGTCCACCTTTTCTATAACATGCATAATTATATATACTTCAATCAGGTCCCCTCTTAGACACCATCTCTCCAGACTGAAGAGGCCTAGATGTTGCAGCCTGATTTTGTAAGGACGGTGTTCCAGACCCTTAATCATTTCTGTACTTTTTCCAGTTCTGCAGTATCCTTTTTGAGATACGGTGACCAGAATTGTACACAATATTCCAAATGTGGCCTCACTATAGATTTATAAAGAGACAAAATGACACTTGCTGACTTATTTTCTATTCCCTTCCTAATTATTCCCAGCCTGTCCCTCTTCCTCGGCTTGATGTCCTCCGTACCAGAGAGGCTTCCACTCTCCAAGGCAGCTGGAGGGCTGCTTGTCATGGAGTGGGATGCTCCTACTGCATCCCTGAAGGCTTCATCCTCAGTCCTGTTACTCTCTATCTCCTTCTCCAGATCCGCTACCTTGGCTTCAAGGGAAGAGACACGTTCCTTGAGAGCCCGGAGCTCATTGCATGGAGCACAGACCCAGAAGTACTGCCCAATGGGCAGGTAGTCATACATATGACAGTGTAAAACACTGGGAAGCCCCCCCCCCTTCCCCTGCTGGCATTCTACCTTCATTTTATTTAATGGGCTTGTGTTATTTTTTGAACAATTAACTTAAAAAGTATTAAATAAGTTTTCTTAAAGATAAACTTTTCCAAATTGATGTTATGGTATAGTATATTTATTTTCTCTTTAGTCTTAGGAGAGAGCTCCTTCTTCCACTGAGTTCCTTCTCAAACTCAGGAAGTCCTTTGTTAACTAATTCCCAGTGAATTTCGATAGATGTGCCAAAGAATCTAGAGGCCTATTTGCACTAGGGCCTCCAGAACGTGAGTAGGACACCCTGGGATGGAAATCAGCCCAACAGCTGGTAGGCCTGCACAATCACCTTACCTTACTGGGCCTGGGGTGCTCCTCGCGCAGCCTTGAGTGACCTGCCGCGATCTGTGCAGGCATATGTACTCCAGTATACCAAACCCAGCCTGGCTCATCAGATGAGCATGGGGCCGAGCTACTGGAGTGCACAAGCCTGCGCAGATCATGGCACATCACTCTGGAGGCTGCGTGAACTCCAGACCTGAGGTGAGGTATGGCGTGAACCCCTGGGTGCTGCTGGGCACCCAGGGGTTTGCTGCTGACTGCTGCAGTCCCATGAAGACTGCAATCTGATTGAGGCTGCAGCAGACCAAACCCATGGTTCGGTCTCCCCCCACCCCTTTCCAGGGCAGGGCAAGACTGGACTGGTGGTGTCTTCAGCCGGGGCAATGTGGTGCTCCGTGTGGTAGACGGGACCCATACTGTCCGTGGGCCTACTCTACCAGCATGTGCGCCTCAGTTCTAATGCGTTGTCAGCATGGGCCCAGTCTACCGCATGGAGCACCACATCTGCTAGCACATCAGGGTGGATCTTCAGCCTCTGTGGGACTTAGCCGCCTAGATCTAGGCAGCTGAGCCACATGGATGTCCCCTTCGACCCCCCCTCCAGGGCTAGGGCTTACCCAGGGACATGCACGAGAGATGTACTTACCTCCTTGCCATCGTAGTCCATACTGTGGGAGTCTGGTTGGCAGTGTTCTCCATCTGCGGGTGCCACACCAGAAAGCCCAGCCCCTGGGCTTGGCAGTCTGAACTTTGGTGGTCCAGGGAGGCATGTGTCCCAGGGTGCAGGGTGCCCAGGGTAGGTTCCTGCTTGGGTCCACTACAGTCCACAGGAACCCAGGGAAGGGACAGAAACAGCCTGCCCACCCCTGGGTCAACTCCGACCCAATGGTGGCAGGACTGGGAGGGGCGTCCTGCCCCGTCGCCAGCCTTTTCGAGCTAGGCCACGTGGGGACAGATTCCCCATTTGCACGTAGGCAGGCAGGGACGTGTCCCCACATGTTCCTTACCTTCCTACATGTGAATGGGGAATCCGTTCCCAAGTGTCCTAGCCTTCATGGACTACAGTTGTAGTGTGAAAAGGCCTCAGGTACCAAACAACAAGATCAAACACTTTAAATGTTTTCCAAGTTCTAGATACTTCAGTGAGAGTTTATGCTTAATTTGTGTATTGTTCCCTGTAAACAATATGAAAAAACACAATGTTGGAGAAAATTAATTGCCTCCTCAGTTATAACTTGAATTTGTTTTTGTCCACCAGCAACAAGGAGAAATTTCATTAATCGTGTGTGCAAGTTTGATAGGTGTCCAGTGCCATTTATATGGAATTTTAATAGAGTTTTCTTTCAGTGAAGCTCATGAGGCAAGTAAATATTTATCATCTGTAACTAGCATCCATTCTGTATCCATAATAGGAGATCCTACATCTAACCCTCAGGATTCTTTCAGGCTCTTCAAGCTTCCTCAGATGCAACATACAGTATTTGCTATTGATGGGCTTTTATTACTGAAGCACCCTGGAGAACAAAAGGCAATACAGAAACATTTCAATAAATAAATTTAATTAATTCCTGTTATCTTCTTGTTATGATTGTAACACAGAGAATTGTACATAAATTTGGGTGTACAGACCTTACAGACTGATCCTAGACATGTTAAAATAGAAGGAGGGCCAACTGCAGCCCTTAATGATTAACTTGCTTTTTATGAAATCATATTTCACTTGTTTGTATAAGCAATGCCCTAGTTTAGCTTGCTTTATCCAAATATTTTATTGACAATATTGCCCAGGGGATCTGTCCTGTAATAAATGATTATTTAACACAGCTGTAGGAAACAAATGTCAAATTTTCATCTCAGCAGAGTGATGGAAGATTTGGCAGAACTGTTGGTACTCTTGTCCAAACATAGCGTTATTAGTCAGTCTTCAGACACCAGAGGCTTCTTAAATATATGCTTGGCAGAAAGAAAGATATATTTTAAATTGTTGGAGTTCATATATATTGAAATATTTAAAGGCCTGGTGGGCAAGTGCTTTTCCCCTCCAAATATATATAATGGTTGCACTTATCCTGCAAATATGTAGTTGTCTAAATTGTTTGTTCATAGGTAGCAGCACTGAAATTAATGGTAGACCAGGCAGAAGAGGAGGTCCTAAGATGTTTCTTAAATTGTGGAAATTGATTTATTATCACCTATATGTCAGATGGTGATGCATTCCACAGGGCAGTGGCCTTGGCTGAAAAGACTTTCATCCTGGCCCAGGCTCCTTTTGTTAGATGTAGGCCAGGGACTTGCAGAAGAAGAAGATTTGGCTTTCCTACACTGCTTCTCTCAGCCATTTAAGGGGACTCAAAGTGGCTGAGAAAGCTTTCTATTCTCCCAACAACAGAACATCCTGTAAGGTAGGTGGGGCTGTGAGAGCTCAGAAGAGAGCTGTGACTAGCCCAAGGTCACCCAGCTGGCTTCATGGATGATGGTGGAATCAAACCAGGTATTCCCAGATAAGAGTCCAGCTTCCTATCCACTAGACCAAAGTGGCCCACTTGTGCTAAGGGTTTTTGCTAAGCCCTGATGGACTTCGAAGGTCATTATGAACACCTTGAATTGGATCAGGAAGCAGAATGGAATCCAATGTAGGGAGTTTCCATGGAGATGTTACATGGATGTATTTTCAATCATTACAAAGTAGACAAGTTGCTGCATTCTGGACTTCCTGTCATTTATGAGTCTTCTACAAGGGTAGCCTCAGGAGCAGCACAATCAGTTCAATTTATGATATGAGATTATAGGAGTATGAGCCACTCTAAATAGTTGGGTTAGGCAGGGCCACACCTGCCTCACACCTTCCCTCTGTTCTTTCAGAGCTAGCATGATCCTATCAAAGGGCATTCTCAGAACCAAATTATGGCCAGATCAGGATTTCAGAAAACTTCTGGCCCAACTTCTGGAGGCTATGAGGCTCTGGATGGGTCAAAACGAACTCAGGCTCAATCTCTAACACTATTAGCTTACTGATACTACCTAAAGGTAGATCAGGTAATGAAGAGCTCACCTGCTTTCCTCCCATGAACACCAGCTGGAAGTGCCCTAACAGATAGGACTGGATTCACTGCAAAATGTGTCTCCAATATCAAACCCATAAAAGCACTCCAGAAGACTCCTGTGCCTGATGGTATCAAAACCCCCTAAGAGATCCAACAGAACCAAGTGGAGGATTCTCCCATCTAGGTTTCTAAGATATCCAGCAGGTGACTAATAGACTTTCTGTCCAGTGCTGTGGCCTATACCAGAACAATTTTCTCAAAACCCCTCCCTTCTAAAGATAGGTTTGAGATTAGGCAGTAAGAACTCAGGACTGCCAGATCTAAAGAACATTTTAGAGCTTTTTATGAATGGGAAAACAACAGCTTCCATCAGGGGTGCTGGAACAACCCATCCTTTGTGGGGGGAGGAGGAGGAGGAGAGTTGGCTTTTCTACCCACTTTTCTCACCCATTTAAGGGGACTCAAAGTGGCTGACAAAGCTTTCTGTTCTTCTTCTAACAACAGAACACCCTGTGAGGTAGGTGGGGCTGTGAGAGCTCAGAAGAGAGCTGTGACTAGCCCAAGGTCACCCAGCTGGCTTCGTGGGGGAAGGCGGAATCAAACTTCATATTCCCAGATAAGAGTCTGGCTCCCTAACCACTAGACCAACTGGAGGATTATTTTAGAGATTCAGGGCACCACTAAGTAAAGGTGTACTAGAAGGGGGTTCAAACTTAAACCAGTTCAAACTGAACTGGGTGGTTCTGTTACCAGTTCTGCTCCAGTAATAAACTGTAAGCAAATGTGGATAATCTGGGCTATTTTAAAACCCAGAAACACCAAATTTAACCTTTTTTCTTAGGGGGAATTAGTAGCTAGATCTACAGGTTTTAATAACGAGGAATAACCAGAAAACAGAGACAAGACCAATTTCAGATGCAAAAAAACAGTATTTCTTGTTAAACCAGAGCAAAGAATTTATTAGAGACATAGGAGAAAAGTTGAAATGAAATATAAAGTCATATCAGAAGCATTTTTCATTAGACCTTTAAGCAAAACAAGGACAAACATGCAGGGACTTTAAACATGGCTAAATAACTGAACAATTTTATACATTAAATTGGCAACTTCGGTTTTGGGGGAGATATATGCCCAAGCCAGTAAGGAGGTAGAAAATCACCCTGAATACTAAAGATATTCCCTAACCAAAAATCAGAAAATATAGAAAACCATAAGAGATAAGGGAAAATAAGGAGGAATGGGATAAAACTTAAGGATTGTTTCTCACCACTGTGCCTCAGTGTACCCAAAAACTGCAGATGGGAAGCCTCAGCCAATCCGTGTCTTTTCAGGAAAAATAATAAAATAAAATAAAATAAAAATGATCTTCCCTTCTTGTTGATTTGTTCTCCAAAAGTAAAATAAAAAATATATATATATACCACAGTTAAATGGTATTTAAAATGAGCCTCTTTCAATTGCTCTAGCCAAGCAAAATTCAGCGATGAAGAAGAAAAAAAAAACTTTTAAAGTTTAAAATGTGGCTTTTGCAGTAAAACTCCTCCCACGTGGAGGAAAAAAAAACCAGGCAGAATGGAAGTCAGGCAGGCGTCTTCAGGTCTCTCTCTCTAGCTCCACATGACCAAGAGAGAAGAAGGGAGAGACACCATCCCTTTTCTGCTGGCCCCTTTTATAGCCAAAACTGATCCAAAAATTGTGATGTCAGAATAAATCCCTTTGAGAGGTGTGTTTTACCCCAAAACCAATGTACTACTATGGAAAATTCCGCAATTACTCTTTGGATGTGATGAAACACATTACAAATTAACCAGACTTAATCAACACTTCCTGATGCAGCAAACAATACAGGTAAAACAGAAAAATACATCTGAAATTCAAATATTTTATTTCCTTAGTCTTGACTCTCTTAAAGGGATTATCTCTTTCCTGTTGGCTCACAGAGATCCAATCAAGTCTTGGAAGGCAGTGAGTCATTGCCCTCTTTCACCATGGGAGTGCCCCTCAGTGGAGTTCCACAGAAAAAGAAAAAAAAATGAATAGGATAAAAAAAACCCCTCTTATTTTAGAAAATAAGGTTAAATAATTTCTTATTGAAAAGGAACCCCATTAAATCTGTTTCTCCTTCAGAAAATAAGGGAGAATTCAACCTTTATTAATATAAAACCATGCTGTGTCTCTGTATGGTGTCTCTGTCTGATTGCAAAAGTTTACCTTAAATTAACATTTTAGCACCTTTTCCTGGCTCACTTAATCCCTTCAACTAGGTTCAACCTCTTATCCAATTCTGTTAAGGTGTAAACAGAGGTGTAAACAGTGAGTCACTTCCATCCCAGTACTGATGAGGTTCTTCTTATCATTTCCTTCCAGTTAAAATATAATGGAACAGCTTATGCAAACTTAGCAGATCCATGGAATTCAGCACACCTTCGCAAGATCCCCCTCCATAGAAACATTTTGAAATATTTTCTTAAAACAAAAGATATCCTCTCTCTTCAGAACCCAGTGATCAATTGTTAACCCATGTCAATGTTTATTTTGCAACCCTTATTCTAGCATTCAGGCACAATCTTGATTTGATCATCTCCAGTAGCTCACCAAGGCACTACTGAGAAGTCAACAGGAATTAACTGTATCCGCAGCTTGCAACTTAATGGAGAGATTTGTCTCCTTAAACTACTACAGAGCCTTCCTTTGCTTTTTAGAAATATTTTATAAGTCCGAGGCTGTTATTAATGATAACTCCAAGTTAAAAATGGTCAAGCCTCTACTTATTCCAATTACGGCCAAATCTTAAAGCTCTGATAGGATCATATTCCAAGACAATGCCTTTATACCAGAAATTCTCCCAATTGTATTTAGCCAATTCTTTTTATTAATAATCATGAATGGTATCAGTTCAACATTGAATGGTTCACCAGAGAACCAAGCAAACAGGTGTTTGGTTTGATGGTGAACAAAACATTCAATTTTCATTGGGTACAACCCTAATGAAATAAGTCACTTGTGGCTCTTGTAAGGATGCCACCAGACCAGTATCAATCCTCAATATCAACATAGCTTATACGTTAAAAGGACAATTTATTTAAAAATATTAAAACATTTTATCAAATACTTCTTAAGTTTCCTCAGTCCAAAGGTTACCTACATTTCCCTTTAAACATTAAAAATGAATTCTAGGAACTTCATGTGGGATAATATGTGCTACATTATTTAATTACACCCCTTTATGATTGAATTTTTTCAGCTCATACTCTTAAGTTTAAAGCCATCCAACTGAATGTTGCACAGCATTGCACTGCTAGTACTTTACCATTCTCTTCAGAAGAAATGGAATTTGGGATGCAGTGTTCAGGCAAACATAATGTGTGCCCATTAAATGAGCCCATAACAGGACTAAATATCAGTGCACATGAATTCATACATAAATGTGAAATATTTTTAATCTCTCATTCATTCATGTATTCAAATAGCATTGATTTGGTGGTGAAAGAGATGATAATAGCCTATAATGCTCTGATAATTGCTCGGTCAAATGTTTGATGATCCTTGATTTTAAGAGTTTAATTAAAGTTTAAATTAATATCGGTTAATTTAGTTCAACAGCATGTGTTAAATATAATTAATTTAGCTTATTTATTTTGTGTACTTAGTGTTGGCAATTTTCCTGGTCTTATTATAAATACCAATGTCCTGATTTTCAGAAATGCTGAGTCATGTACAAATCGTTTTTAAAGCCCTTAAGCCTTAGCTATCATCAATGAAATATATGTCCTCTTAGAAAGTACTGTATCATTTTTCTCTTCCCAATCCTCTTCATGAAATCAGAAGGATAATTTAAGTCATTATAATATATATAATATAGCCAAGTAGTGACTGTGGGAGACACTGAGAACTCCCTGGGAACTCACTTGTGGGGTTCCTCAGGGGTCAATCTTATCTCCCATGTTATTTAACATCTATATGAAGCCACTGGGAGAGGTCATCAGGAGTTTTGGAGTGAAGTGTCACCAATACGTAGATGATACCCAGCTCTATCTCTCTGTGTCATCTGAATCAGGTTGAAGTGCTTGACAGGTGTCTGGAGGCGGTTATGGGCTGGGTGAGGGCCAATAAATTGAAGCTGAATCCAGACAAGACAGAGGTGCTGTGTGTCATAGGGTCTCCGGTCCAGGTAGTTGAGAGACACCCTGTTCTTGATGGGGTGGCTATGCCCTGGAAGGGACAGGTGCGTAACTTGGGGGTACTCCACGCTAACGCTTGAAGCTCAAGTGGAGGCCATGGCTAGGAGTGCCTACTCCCAACTGCGGCTGGTGTGTCAGCTGAAGCCTTTTCTGGAGAGAGACAACTTGGCCACAGTTATCCATGCTCTGGTAACCTCTAGATTGGACTATTGTAACGCTCTTTCCATAGGGCTGCCCTTGAAGATGGTTCAGAAGTTGCAGCTAGTGCAGAATGCAGCTGCCAGAGTGTTGACTGGAACAGCTAGCCGGATGCACATCATGGCGGTCTGAAAAGCACTGCACTGGCTGCCAATTCACTACTGAGCCCAATTCAAGGTGTTAACTCTGACTTATAAGGCCCTAAATGACTTGGGCCCCAAATATCTAAAGGAGCACCTTCTCCCATATCGACCTGTCCATGCCTTAAGATCAAGTGGTGAAGCCCTCCTGGTTGTCCCACCACCTTCGGTAGTGAGACTGGTGGGCACCCGGGAGAGGGCCTTTTCAGCGATAGCTCCCAGATTATGGAATAGCCTCCCTCTCGAGGTGCCTCATGCCCCTTCCTTACATATATTTAGGAAGGTGGTAAAGATGCACTTCTTTGCCCTGGCCTTTGACTGAGATGATTATATTCTACCCCCTCCCTAGTCACAGGCACAACAAATACAATATGGGGTGTACTGTTTTAATTTTTTAAGTGAATTTTTAAGTGTTTTTAATATGTATTTAATGCCTATATTGTTTTTAATCTGCTTTCCGTTTTTAATATGTTCTTGTGATTAATCTGTTTGTTACCTGCCCAGAGACCTTAGGGTATGGGGTGGAATAGAAATGCAAACAAACAAACAAATAAATAAATAATAAATATCTGGAATTTCATATCTGGAAAATCTAGAAGAGGGGTCTGATTGTGACAACCTGTCAAATGCTGGAGTGTTTCTATTGTCCTGTCTCAGCTTTTATAGCACTGGGGTATGCAATTAACCAAAGAGAAGTGCTAAATGACACCTGCAGAGACTCAGGGAATTTTCCAAATAGCCTTTGTAGGCCAAGGTTTATTGCTCCAGAGCAGTGGTCTCATACTGATCTTTGTTGTTTACACTCATGCTGTGCCTTCATAACATAAGTAATTGGCAGATCCTTTCTGTGTTCCACTTAACACCTCAAACCCACTAAACCTGTTAATCAGATTTTTGGCAGAAATGCAGGTTCAGTTATGTTTTACCTTTTTATTAACGTTGTTTTATCAGTACATCAACACATCAATCAGTACCATATGAAAAAGACAACAGAGGTCCAGTAACATTAAAGGCTGTGTGCAAGAGGGAATTAAGCTCTTAAATTTATAGGACCACTGTCCCCTTTCTATCTCTGTCCTCTTTTTCCTATAGTATCCTCAGTACTGCACCTTAACAACCCCTAAAGCAAGGTTAATCTTTATCTGTAAGACTTCTACCTTTTAGAAGCAGTTGATTGTTAGACTAATTTTTTGCACTTCCACAGGGAACAATGGTTCCTCTAACAGCAGCAGCATACAAAAACTAACTGCAATTTTTGGACATTTAAAATTACCTTTTAAAAGCAGCACAAGGTTGGCTTCAGCCATTAACCTTTCTTTTCTTCCCCAAGCATATCCCCCATCCCCCAGTTAAGTACCAGTGAAGATTTTAGTCGAAAGCCAAAATTCCAGCAATACTGTTTAAGAGGTTTGGGCCTAAAACCTGGCAGAACCATAGCCAGTCAGAACAGACAATACAGTCATTGGAATATGGGGAGAGGGAAATAACTCAGTTGAACAATTCTGTATGTATTAGGACTAAAGCTTCATCCGAACGTCACTTACTTATTCCACTATATTTGGATATTCCGGAATAAAGCATAGCTATTTCAGAATAAAGCACATCCAGATGTGCTCTAATCTGGAATATCCAAATATAGTGGAAGTGATATCTGAATGTTTATAAGGCATCTTCCTAAACTGCTGTCTGATTAATTCTAATTTCCAGAAGCAGTGATGCATAGAGCTTGGGATAATTTGCACAATATATTCTGCCCTCTACTCAGTATGAAACCCAGAGCTGAGGCAAAGATAGTTCTCCACCCTGACCTTTATCATGTCTCAGATTTGGCTGTTGTCAGAGGAACCTAGTCAGAATTGCCTAAATGTGAAAATGCATAGATTACTTGCTTTCACAAGGAGAAATCTCACTTTAGCATATATTTCCACTCGTGGCAATCAGAATAACTGCGTTGTTGGAACAGGAGCAGCAGGAGGACCATGTTTGAGTATCTCTTATTATCATAGAATCATAGAGTTGGAAGGGACCTCTAGGGTCACTGAGTACAACGCCCTGCTCACACCAAGCTTATATCCATAATTGAACTAGGCCCATGTTAGCCTGACAAAGTAAACCTCCCCAATCATCACATGGCCACTCCTTCATCAACCTAACCATTCTGGTTTACCAGCACTGCTGCTCTGAACAGCAATCTGCAACATTGAGCAGTTCATGTTATAAGACAGAGTGACGCTACTTCCCAATCATGAAGGATTTGTGATACATATATGCAATACACTCAGTCATTACCTTGTTTTAGATTTGGGAAGGTTGGATTCTAAACTCAAGTCCAGACCTATCTACAATAACTACCTTTGTTTTCCTAGAAGCAAAAAATGCCATTTTGAGAAATTATTGTGGGCAACAGTCTCAGAACAGACTAAGACTGCACCTAGACATTGGTTACTTTATTTCATTGTTTTCAGATATTCTGGTCTAAAGCACATGTAGACATACTTTATTCCAGAATATAAAAGTATAGTGGTCATCTGGATCACGAGGCTTGCAAGGGCAATTTCGCACTTCCCTTCCCATCCACTGGACTGGAAAGGAGCATGATTAACCAACATTGATTGAGCTAACACTTGGAGTGCTAGTCAACTTTGGCTGTCCCCCTTCCCACACACAATCAAATACTTACCTGATTTGATTGTAGGTCATGTTCTCCTTTGGGCCTTGCTATTTTGGCTATGGCACCCTCCACGACTCTGCATGCATCAGTCCTGTTGCCATGATGCTGATGCAATGCACACACACAGTCATGTCTATGGGTGTTCAAGGTGCCAGCGTGCTTGTGCAACACCTCAGATGGCCCTGGAGCACTGGAAGAGGTGCAAATGGTCACACTGCTGGACACTCCAGGTAAGTTTCTAGTAAATGTTGGTTTCGTGCTCTGCACCTAATCAACAATTAGTGAACTTCTGGGGAGGCAGGGTACACTTGTAGGCTGTAGCAGCCTCCTCGAAGTGCAGATGTTCTTCACCAGAAGTTCACTAGCAGTGAAAAGGCCTTTGGATCTAGCAGTCTGCCCCAAGGCTAAAATGCAGACAAAGGAGGCCCTGAAGAAGATGACAGACCTCAACCTGTAGTAAAGCAACTGGTAGTGCAATATTTTCATTTTGTAACTTTATTCAAGGGTATTCAGTTTCTCTTGCAGGCTCAGTCTTGGCTATGGACATTTTGCTAGGAAACCTGGACATAGACCTTAGGGTATAGGGAGGGATAGAAAGATGAATAGTAAAATAAATAAATAAATAGGAAAAAGAGAGAGATAATTTTGCTATTTTCATGTTAAGACTTGTGTTTAATCTGATATCTGTTTCACAGCCACATTTTATAGGACTCAGTCATAAAACTGTTTACATGCTTCTCTCCCCACCACTACCAATAGAAATCTCATTCTAGGAACTTGGAATCCAGCGCTGCATATCTCCCTGACAGAATTAAAGACAGGCAGTTGGCAGGTGTTGAGAAACAGCACTTGCCAACAGATTGAAAGGCTGATTGGGCTTGAACTGAGTTGTCGTACTTCAGAGCAAAATTTCAGGGAGGAAAAACAAACAGAAAAAAGGCTGCACTCAAACACCAGTTACTTATTCCACTATATTTGGATATTCCAGAAGAAAACATGGATATTCTAGAATATCACCATCATCTGTATGTGGTCAAGAAGTTCCACAAAACCTGTCACCTTATAATACTAATCGATGAAGTATAATATAAGGGCAGGAGAATTGAGATGCTGAAGCAATTCACTTCACAATGAGATGAAAGAGTTTTGTATTTGCTTTTCATGGGAAACCATTTCACTTGTGCAGAAATATGTCATGGAATGAAAATGTGCCAAGCTGTTTTCTTTACCAAAGTGTCAGTGCACAGTTCCTGCTAATTCAGTAAGACTTGGACAGATGAAGTCCCTAAACAATTTGGCACTATTTTTTTTTTTTGGGGGGGGATTTTGAGACTTAATGTTGACTTGGGTTTGTATGTGACAAAACACTCATTAAGACAAAAATGGAATTAAATTGGATTAGAATTACATCCCAAACATTTGCTTCATTTTGTTTGTATAGATTCAACAAAAGTTAATATTTTGCTTCACTATATACAGATTGTAGCTTCATAAAAGCATAAATGGCAGTAAGTCAACTTGAACTTTAGTAAACCATTTATGACAATTATAAAATGTGTCTTTTTAATAGCCTTTCTGAGAACAAAAACACTTTCTATTTTATTATAAATAAAGTATACGGCTGATAATTTTATGTATTTGTTGTATTGCTGGTACAGATTGTTTTTCTAAGCTCTGCTTAATGCCAGAAAGTGGATGATCCTAATGCCTTTCAATTATTATCCTACTATCAATTAAATCGGTTCACATCAATTTTGCCAGTGAGGGTATAAGATGATAAAACATTTTATAGATACCTACTAATTTATATCAACATAATTCAGGACATAATTCAGAACATGTTCTACATTTAACTGTTTGCAAAGATGAGGTGCAGTGGGAGGTTTCTGCACTTCAAGTACTTGTGCCCTCCCCAACCAGACCACCAGCACTTATAGTACAGATGGCCTGGGCCAGACAGGCCAGATCACCACAGCAACATCCAGCTTGTGCCAGGACGTTGCCATGGCAGTTGGTCCAGGATGTGGGATTGTGCAGCTGCCCCACTAACTCATAGCATTCACTCCCAGAAGAAAGTTTGAATGCTGCAACTGAGAACTCACTATTGATAATCAGGGCAGCTGAAGGAAGCTCCCAGACACTCCGGGATGGCAGGCTGGCGTGCAATGGTGCCTCCCCTGAAGCATCTGGAACTGCTCCAGGAAGATAAGTGCAAATAGGTCATCAGTTAAATTCTTGCTAATAGATATTTGCATGCATTTTTTGACTGCTGAATAGCAGTACCCTTATGTGTGTTGCACGGATATTCCAAAGTGTGTTTACTGTAGACCCATCTCTAAGGATGCTGGGCACATAAACTGATTTCCATTTCAGAGAGGAGGCCATCAGAAGCATTAGTGGTGGCTTCCAAATGCAATCTTGGCTGCAATTGCAACAGACAGAACACTACCCTATCTCTGCCATGAGTCTGGCTATTTCCAGCCTTGTGTTGAAGCAAGTTGAATGGTTCTGGAAGCATTCAGGGTTGCCAGATTTGGCAAAAAATAAGCCAGCAAATAAGACACACCTGGCTTTTTTAGGTAAGGTTGCATGTAAGGAATAATTAGGCCAGCTGAGGAATCTGGCCAGGCTGGAAGGATCTGGCATCATGCATCCATATACATACTCCACGAATATGTGGAGATGCCTCAATCGATTCAGGTCACTTATGTGGACAGAGCAAAATGAAGCCTGAAACAAAAACAAAACAATACAGAGAAAAGGAGTGAAATAAACTAAGAAAAACAGTATATTGAAGACCTGTGTTTTCATTCAGACTTTATTGTATGACGAGTTGGATATGTTTTTTTCCCTGCATATCCCCCAGACTGTTTCAGGTGTGATCATTTCAGTTGCTTTAGTACTATTTTTAACATCATCTTAACCTTGTTTTTATGCTATGTATAAACTTCTTGTAGAGATTCCTATGGGAAGTGTACAGAAGAAAGAAAGAAATATCATAAGTCTATAGATTTCTTTTTAGTGCCTTAAAGCATATGTACATATTTGCTGTAATATGCATGCTTTCCAGTAGATTTTTCATAAAATTCTCATTTTAAAGCCTTACATGACTTGGGTTTAACTTCCTAGAGGAGCACCAATTTCTATACAGACATGGCCATGAATTAGATCTGCTGGAGAGTGCTCTTGACAGTGCCACCATCATTAGAAGGTAAAGAGGTAGAGAGGGCCTTTCCTGGGATAGCCCTCCATGCTATGAACTGGCCTCTTTCCATGGAGCCTTTGGCTTAAGAGGGATTCATCCTTATCATCTGTGGGATGCACTATTTTTGGCTCATCTAAATAACTTTAGGATGCATCAGTGTATCTGTATTCTTTCAACTACTGTTATGCTGGATTTTTAATTTGTTTGCTTGTTGGTTTTTAAGTGTTCTTATGTATATTACTGTTTTAACCTGTTGCTTTAAAACTGTAGCCCGCCCTGAGACCTACAGGTATAGGGTGGGATATAAATAAATAAATAAATAAATAAATAAATAAATAAATAAATAAATAAATAAATAAATAAATAAATAAATAATAGTGTCTTTAGAGAACAATTCTTTATTCTACAAAGTAAATTTGTGTATATTTGAATTTTTATCCCGCCCTCTACCCAAATGTCTCAGGGAGAGTTATGGTATTAAAAACCAGTGAACATATAAAATAAACATAGTAATAAATATAAGGTATTTTAAATATTGCTTATTTAAGTATTTATCTGTGGTACCTTATGATAGAACATGTGTGCTTGATTCTTTGCAAACTGCTGAGTTATCAAGCAAAGCTGTTGTGATTCAACCTGAGAACTTGACTTTTCTTTCTTTCTTCAAGCATGGTCACACCATAGGAGATTGTTTAAGGCTTGTAGGAAATGCTGTATTGTTCACTTTGATTTTTTATGTAATCATTTGTATGTTATGCTTATTTCTTTATCAGCATGGTCAAGACTCTGTAAAATAGAAACAATTTGTACAGAATATATTCAGCCATCAATAAGATGATGCAGTGGGGATATAACATGGTGGTTGCCAAGTTTTTTGCAATTGTGTCTGGTAGCATTTTGATTGTTTTCCTTTTCCTTTCTCTTCCTTTCTCTTCCCTCCTTCCTATTTTTATTATACTTATGAAAGGCACCTGACAAGAGAATTACAAGTTTTCTACTCAAAGAAAATAAAAAAAAATGCAATTTAATCCCTTAAAAACTATAAAAACAAAGAAATGAAAAAGAAAAAAGTAGAAAAAAAGAATGGCATAAAGTAGCATATGAGTCAAAAGCATACAGTTGATTCTGCTTTACATGACTAGAAATCTATTCTATAGATATATCTAGCCAAAGCAAAATAAGAAATAAAACAGTTTGATAATAGTGGCTTTAAAAGGATCCCATAGTCCTTAGAACTTGGAAAGGATTCTTTAAAGAATTAATTTAAATGACAAACCAGGAGTCAGCTAAGGTCCCTAGAGTCAAAGGGATGCAGAAACCATTACAGTTGGCCAACTGGCCCAAGTGGCTTTAGTTTGATTGACTGCTAATATTGCTTGCTTTGCATGTTTTGAGAATCAGTGTGGACTGTAGAGAAGGTCTGCCACATTCTGCAATGGCATGTAGATGGCAAGTACCTAGTGGAATATAACCTGAAATAAGACCCAGTGCAGAAAGAGCCTATTATGAATAAGAATGTGGTAGTTAGTTTGTCTCTCTGTATACAGAAAAGTCAAAATGCTTCAGAATTGTAGGAACAGAAAATAGGATATTAAACATCAAAGTCCTTGAGAAGAATAGCTATATGTTTTTACACAGGAGGTACAAAATCAGGGACTGATCATTTCTCTAAATCTGAAAGATAATAATTCTTGTATTTCTTGGTCTCATAATTACTTCATGTTCTAAGTATGAGGACGGAATAGCTTTATAATTCCCCAATATTCAGGTTAAAATATCTCTACAAATAAAAGAGAGGGAAAGCCCCTCTGAGAAGGATAGACAGCTTTCATTAAATCCCTCATAAATGTCAATAATAAAATATCTGTTACCTTTCTTACCCCACTGGAAAATAAACAATAGTAATCTTTCTTGAATGCAAAGCGCTAGAATTTTCTATACAGTATAGAAATATCCCAGGAGTTTTATATTATG
Organism: Aspidoscelis tigris stejnegeri; assembly: GCA_023333525.1. Classification (NCBI taxonomy): domain Eukaryota; kingdom Metazoa; phylum Chordata; class Lepidosauria; order Squamata; family Teiidae; genus Aspidoscelis; species Aspidoscelis tigris. The sequence goes on along the minus strand of JALMGA010000002.1, from coordinate 77,428,761 downwards.
GAAGCATTTCAGTATTTGGCGACCTTTCCTCTGTAGTGGTATACTGTATATATACTTTTAAAAAATGTGTGAACAAATGATTAAAACTTTTAACATATGATGATAAATCACTTTAACTTATGAAGAACTAAAATGTAGACCATTTAAATTTTCTTAAACGACAAAAAGGGAAAAATAGAAACTGTGACCTGTTTTGTGCTGCCCACAGTAATCCCAGGAATTTGTTGCTGCTGGAGCAGGACAGGGTGGTTCCCATTGGTACAGCCCATCCTGTCCCAGCCCTGGCCACTGCCTTTGACTCTCCTTGCATGGAGTGCTGAGCCTCCAAAGAATACTCAGAGGTAGAACTGAGCTTCCATAGTTCAGGAACTTTCATCTATAGCTTTTGTGTTCCTGGGAGGATCCTTTTCAGTAGTATGCTGTTTCTGATGCCACTTCTGCAGCAGTTCCTAGATTGCCTAAAATGGCATGCTCTTTGGAAGCCCTTAGTAGCCCAAAATATGAGATCTGGTGGTCTGCTTGTGGCACCTTACCCTGAGTAGAATTTCATCCAATGTGGACAAAACATGATTGAGAGGGTGGGACCTATCATATTATATGCTAGCATGTGAATGGCAGACCTTTGGGCTGGGGCATGGCCCAAACTGAAGTGTGGAAAGGGCCTTTAGCAGCTTCCGCATAGATCCTACAGACCGTGATAGCTTCCTCCTTGGAATGTGGGTTCTGCTTGCCAAAGAGGTGCCCTGTAGGAAATGCCACTGACCACATGGACCTTCTACAAAGTAGTTTCTAAGGCACTCTTGGGTCATGGACCATTCAGTAACCACCATGTAGGTGCTGGAATGGCCCATTCAGCAGATAGAGTCTGGAAATAGTCCAGTTATGAATGTGCTACTAAAATTCCCCAGCCTACAGCTTTAGAAGCTGGGAAACTTTTAGTCCCTGACCTTGAAAGGAAGGATGGGACAGACAGCCAACCTGTGGATAGCTGCCAGAGTTCTCCTCAAAGAATCTCCCATTTGTGCTGGAGAACAGAGTCTGCATCAAGGGCCGAGGTAGATTATGCTGAAGCAGTCTGTGGAGCTAGCTGCCCAGAAAGCACTTCAAAAACAATGGAGGGAAAAGAAAATACTCCATTTTGTCACAAGATTCCATTTTTCCCTACATTGGAAACTGTATTGATTCCTTTCAAACTTTTGTTCAACGTAAATTAAATAGAAGAAATTCTACATAACATAAGATATGCCCTGTTGAACTGGACATGTGACTTATCCAGTCAAGCATCCTGTTCTGTTAATCATTTGCACATGAAGGCAAACAAGCAGGGCCTAAGTACAATCCTTGTTCTTAAAACGCATCTCCCTCAGATACCCTTCAGAGGCATATAGCCTCTCTGTGCTAGCAAACTCCTAAATGTTTTCCCTGAAGTCACACAGCCATCAGAAACACATTTTGCATATCCACTCAGTTGCTCTACATCCCTTTGGAAATTAAGGCCCCTTGGGGGAAAGTAGTTGCCCAAGCTCTCTATGGCTTCCAGAGGCATGTTTCTAAAATTTTTACCTTTTGGATTCAGCACAATCAAAATGTCTGAGAACTTGTTGTTTGAAGTACCCAGCTGTGTCCTAACTGCCTCCCTGAGCCTGGCTATTCAAACTCAGTTATTGGCTGAAAATCACTTTCTTACCATCAGTCTTGGGGTTTTTTCCCATATTTGCTATTAATTTTCACACAAGTTGGTTAAAATCCATAAATAAGGAGCGTTTGCAACTGGACTTTCTTCTTCCTTCATGCCTGCTTTGGTTTGGCAAAAGACCAAAAAAGCAATTAGGAAATGCATATGGAACCTAGAGTACCAGAGTGATAATGCCCAATACCATATCTTTTCTGTACAGCATTTAAACCTTCTCTGTTGTCTTAATTAATGAAGCAATTTTATTCTGGCATGTTTTAATAGCATGGGGGGGGGGTTTGAGTTTGAACGTCCTCCCTATTCAAAAACAGGGTTCAAATTTGAACCAAAGTGGTGTTTACAGATGAGCCTACTAAACACTATCTGTTTGATCTGAGATTTGAAGGTGCTTGAAACAAATACCATGTCTGTTTGAAGAAAAATGTTTGAAGGCCAAGCAAACGAAGGGGTGTTTTGATCAATCAAAACTCAAGATCCAGTTTAAGTTTATGCACATCTCTGTTCTTGTCTTAGTTGATTGTTAATGTACAAAGATGCTCACATCAGATACATTTCACCCATTTTGAAACCATTCCCTCATAGATCAGATTTGTTTTATACCTCCTTTGTGCTGGCACTGTAAGAACATAGCTAAATCATTCTGCACAAGTGCCATTAAAACTGAGAGCAGCGAACTTGTAACGGTTAAGGGAAGTATGATAGAGTGTTTGGCCGCCACTGCATTGTCTTATTTTTAGTACTTACCTAAATGTATTTGTGTTCTGGGTAAGTACCATAATAACTAATGTGCATAATAATTATGAGGCCTAGATGTGTACTACCCAGGACCTTAGTACAAATTAAGGGTCTCTGTAAGAAAGGGCTTCAGTTTCATTGAGTGACCTAGTTCTGGTGGTTTTGAAAAGTTTTGTCTCTGTCCACTTCATGCATAATTTTAAATATCTATATCATGACACCTCTCATTCTCCTCCCCTTTACTATTTTAGTTGTCCTGTTAATTTTTTTCCTGTTCTACGGTAAGAAAAAATTCTAATAATATTTGGCAGGATTTATTCTGATTTTTTAATTGTCTAATTACATTATTTCAGCAGATAAAAATGATGGCACTTATCCAGAAGATATCAGTGATGACAACACTATCAAAACAAAGAGAAATAAGTAAGTATCTCTCACTTTTTTCTTTTTCTTTTTAAGAAAAACAAAACTCTGGAAAACTATAATTTATTTTTCTTAACTGGATAATTAAATTAAATTAAATTAATTGCTTAATTTCCAAGTTTCATAGACTCATTAAAAAGAATTGGTTAGCTCTAGCATACACAGTGGGGGTGTATAGCTTTACCCTTATTATTTACTCTATTTTTGCCCTATAAGACTCACTTAAAAAAAAACACTCAAAAAAACCCTAAACCCTATTTTTATTTTTTTCCCTTACTGTTCCCTTCGAATGTGGTAGGATTCTATTTGATACAAATGTATTCGTATGAATTTGTACAAATATCTTATACGTATCCGATATGTACGGATATGTATCCAATACGTATCCCATAACATATCCATGCTCTGAAAGCGTCAAATCTGACCTGATTCCACTTTTAATCCACTCTTGATCCATGTTGAATGCAATCTGGATCCATCACAGATAGGACTGGCACAGCCACTTTCCCATCTCCCCAGTTTAACTAATGTCTGAACTATTTGTATGAATGTCCAAACTATTTGTACAAATTTTAATGTATGAAAGTTGTAACATTTGATTCATGTACAAATGTCTGAATTTGGTTTAATTCAGATGAATAACAAATATTACAAATATTTGTGCACCTCCTGACTGGAGCCCCTTCAGAGCGTCTGCCACTGTATATGTGGATGGCCCATCAAAGTTTGAAAGAAAAGAAATCAAATTTGAAATTAATAGAATAGATTTGACATTTCAAACGGTGGACCACTGACATTCATTAAGCAACTTTGGCAGATTCTTACATCTCTAATTCCAAGCTACTCTCTGTGCTGCTTGTGATTCTGTTGCTGTGAAGCCCGAAGTTATAGATCAGTGACAAAACCCATTTAGAGTCATTATTACGTTTCAAGAGTCTTCAGCCTATAAAGTGAATGTTTAAAGCTGAATGGATGGGGAACCAAGTAGTAAATTAGATGTAAGTCATGAAGTGCCTTAAATGCACTTGGCAAACATGACTTAATGGGTTCTTGTGACTGCACAAACGTAATGCAGTCTACATGGAGCCATCCTGGAAGGCAGTTCAGAACTTTGAACTATTGCAGAATGTAGCATCAAGACTGCTGACAGGCACTGCTGGCTGGACCCTCATCACATCTGTCTTAAAGGAACTGCACTGTTTGCCAGTTTGTTATTCAACTCAATCCACTGTATTAAACACTGACTTTAAAAATCCTTAACTGATTTGGGCAGCAAGTATCTAAAGGGCATACTTCTCCAAGCCAGCCTATGCACTGAGATCATCTGAATATGTTTCTGCCGGTAGAGGCAATGCCCTCAGTTACCCTGGAAAGGCCTTCTTGGTGATAGCCCAGGCCACTGAATGATCTTCTCTTGAGATCTGTCAATCTGTGTTAACTGAATATATCCATATGACTGGTTGAAGGCATATCTGTTTACCGAAGACCAAGGATTTGAAACAGACAAGTCCACACTTACTAAGGTTCCAGAAATAGAACTGGGTTACAAATATGCCATTCACCTGAAATTTCAGAGTCTGGGTATCAGTAGCAGCATTCAAACCCTAAATGACTCAGACCCCAAATATCTGAAGGAGCACCTTCTTCCATGTAGGTCTGCCCATTCCTTAGGATCACGTAATGAGAGCCTTCTTGTAATTCAACTTCCTTCAGAGGTGCAAGAAGATGTTGCATGTGAGAGGGTCTTTTCTGTGGTGGCCCCCCACTGTGGAATAGCCTCTCATGGAAGTAAAGTGAGGTGCCAATTTTATGTAGTTTTCACATAAAACATACCTCTTAAGTCAGATGTTTTAGGCATAGCTTCCTCTGAATGTAGTCCTGCAAGGGTGGGAAGGCTACATTTTAAATATTTTTTTATGTTTGTATTTTTACTGTATGTTGCAACCCACCTTGAGACCTCTGAATAGTGAGACACAAATGAAATAAATGTACATGTATGTATGTATGTATGTATGTATGTATGTATGTATGTATGTATGTATGTATGTATGTATGTATGTATGTATGTATGTATGTATGTATGTATGTATGGGTGTTTTTTCACTTAGCACTAGAATAGCCATTAAGGCTCCTTAATGGGTCCTTAACAGGTCCTTAATGGGTACTCTAGTGCTAGTGGAAAAACACCATAGGTATGTAATGGTCCAATTTGTCTCCCAGGATTCTAGTAAATCCAAACTCTCCATAAAGGTTGAGTGGTTGTTTTATATTTTATGTGGTATTTTGTTAGAATCAATGTTAGGATAATTATGGTAAGCTCAGCATGCTGTGGTTATTGTGCCTTGCATACTCATGGGTCATTGAGCCCATTGGCCAAGTAACAAAACCACACTTGTCCAGCCAGCATCCCAGCCAAAGTAGAGCAGGAGTAAATGCCTACAGTGCTTAGTCCTGCTTAGTCCAGGCCCTAGCACCAGTGTGCTGCTGAACTGCAGAGTTTTTTAACTTTACAAGCCATTTGGGTGGACTATGTATTAATTGAATACATGGACCATTTCCTGGTTTCAATCACCCATGAAGTTCTCTGCAATGTTAATGGCCAGAAGCAGTGGGAAGCATGTGAATAACACTTCCACTCACAGGGACTATTTACATATTGTTGTGTTCTCCTGTGCACACAGGTAGGAGAGTGCTACATTAGTAACGCGTTCCTCCATGTTGTGCAACTCTTGTCTTAGATAACAGTAAGGAAATGGTACTTTTAACAGGTGCATATTTAAGTAAAGATAGAATGATGTGACTTTGTTTGTTTCTTTGTTTGTTTCCTGCCTCATATCCTAAGATCTCTGGGTGGCTTACAATCAAAACCCATATACAGTGTCCCATATACTTTGTAGTAGTGCAATTTTTGCCTATGTTAGCTTTATTTCATTATAGTTTTAGATACAATTTTACACGGACATACCACTTGTTTTGTGGAATCATTTTAATTATCTGTACTAATATGAAGACTCTCTTGCCATCTCTGTTCATAAAAAGATTTCTGAATTTCCTTCCATTTCACTGGGGAGATGGGAAGAAGGAGAGTCTTTGTGGTTACCAGAAATTGGACTGGAAGTTTCATAGATCATATTACAGAATATTCTAATTTGGAGAGAATGAAAATGGCTAATATAATATCCAACACACTATTATAATACAAAGAGTGACAGCATGATGCCTTTGGAGCAACTAATACCATGCAATCCCCATTTTAGCGTAATTTAAAAGTGAAATTGTATAATGCAATTATTGATCGCAAGAAGATAATATGTTAGGACTCATATTGCCTTAGTGGGTAATGCAATTTATTAGCTAAAAGCCAATTTTAACATTTCCCATTTGAGCTGAACAATTTAGAAGCCCTTGAGAATAAAAGCATATTTATGTCCAGTGGCTAAAAGTTCCTAAGATAGTACAAATGTAGTTAGTTGACTTCACTTGATATTTAGCTTAGTTTCCAAAAGTTTTTTAAAACTTTCTAAACTAAATTTATAGATACAAGTTTAAATTGTTTATTTGATAGCAAAGATGGTGAAGTACTTTTGGTTCAAGGCCTTCATAAATTGCAGTCCAGAAATAATTAGAATAAATCATGAATCTCTGACAATTGGTAATGCATGTGTATAGATGGCTTGTATCTTTCTTAGAGTTGGCTTCCAGTGTTATCCTCCATTTACCCATTGAGTTCTTGATGAAGGTTTTCAGGGCCTTTCTTCACTGAGAGTCTGTGATCAGCATCAGTGAGGTCTCATTTGTAAGGCCCACTGGTCCAAATCACAGCCTAGTTTGGTGTGCAGCAGCATCATTTGCATGTCAGCAACAGCTCAGACCAGGGGTGTTTTCCCACTGTCACTAGAAGTACCCATTAAGTACACGTTAATGGGTACTTCAAGTGACAGTGGAAAAACAACCCAGCTCACACCTTGGCCGAAAGCTTGCAAGAGTTTCAGGCCTAGCCTCCTAATCTTAGAAGTGCTAGGAACCCATTTCAGTGAAACGCTTTAGTGTGCTGCTAAAATGGGTCCTCCAGTAGACGCGAACATGGAAGCATGCCTTCTGCAATCTGCATGCCTCCATGTTCTGGATTAGGAACCTCTGGATCAGTGGGGGTGACTATGAAGAGGTAAGGAGGGGATTGCTCATGCTTTCCCCTGGTTGGGCTAGGGAGGGATTTGGAGAAGCTCCCCCTGGCTCCAGAAGCAGCAATTCGCTGCTTCTGGGATGAGGACGAGCCGTGAGACCGGAGTCCCCCAGCTTGCCATGCTCAGCTCTGGCAGAGCCAATCATGGTGGGCCAGGGGAGGGCTCCTAGAACATGGATGTGAGGTGAGTGCTGTTCGTCCACACAGCACCCACCTCAAATCCGGATCTAAGTCATCCTTCTGCCGCGTGTGCGGAAGGATGGAGGGGTTGGTAGATCCCTATTAGATACGGATCTACCTCTGTAAATCTGGATCTGCCCTGCATCCGGATTTAGGAAATCCAGATCTACTGGAAACTGAATTTACTAAATCCAGAAGAGGTAGATCCGGATTTTCCACACTAAGTGCAGAAGCATCCATAGATCTGCGGATTAGTCCAGATCTATGGGGTGATACACACACCCCACTGGTCTGCTCTGACTACATTAGACACAGTGTAATCCAGTTTAGGGAGGATTTTATTCTGGATCACTCGTAGACTCATTTAATTAGGTCTATCAGTGAATCAGTGGCCCTGATCAGAAACACAAGAGGCATGCAGGAAGCATGTCTCCTGTGTTCAAGATTATGTGGGGAGCGTATTACAGAGCTACGCCACAGAAAGGTGCTGAAATGTACCTCCCTCGGAGATACTGAGGCTAGGAACATCTGGGTAGTACCTTTGATGCAGATGTTGCTGGTCTTGCTCACTCCTTCCCATGGTTGGGATGGTTGGCTATTCCAGACCCACTGGTGGGTGGAATCAGTGGAAGCCCTGCCTGACGAGGAGGAGGAGGAGGAGGAGGAGGAGAATGTTGCCATCCTTCCAGGGGTGGTAGTCTAGATGTGGCAGCCTAGACTTCTTTGCCCTCTGGATGGCTCTCCAGCCTGGATGGACCCTGATTATTTGGAGCTGCTTCCTTACAGGGCTAGGTCCTGCGTGTCAGCTGCTCTGGGCTCTACCTGGTTTCAGCTTCACCAGAGACCATAAAGGACATCTGCTTATGCCATCCCTCCTGGGAGTGGCCTAGTGGTGGCAGCCTGGACCCTCTGCCCTCTGGATGACTCTCCAGCCTTGCCAGGAACTGGTATCTTAGAAGAGGTGACTTTTTGTGGGACTGGGGACTTTGGTCCGTTGCTTTGGACTCCACTTGGCCTCAGCTGCCTCCATTTTTTTTCTTGGTGTGTGTGTTTTGGCTTATTTTGCAATGTTTTGTATGAAGTTCAATTTTTATAATGCATTTTTATCATAATGTTGGCATTGTACATTTTTATTATAATGTTGGCATTGTATATTTTCTGTTTGTTGTAAGCCGCCTTGGGCAAATTTTCTTTTGGAAAGGCAGTATACAAATAAAATGGAAATGGAGAGGGCCTATGTTTAAAAGGTACTTTATAAACCAGGGATTGTCAGTATTATGGACATTGAAAGCAAAATGGTGCTCACAAACTTCTGTGGCTTCAGTATTTTTCCTCCTCCTTGTTTCTGCTTCATCATGAAATAGCAAGGTAATTGCATTTTCCGTCTACTTGGAAAATGTCAGAACTGAACAGATAAAGATAAAGCTGTTAAGAGATTTTAGGTAGTATCGTCATCGTATCATTAAGCTGCATGAATCACAGATCCATTTCAACTGAATTGGTACATTTACATAGTTCCTATCCAAAAGCAAAAGATCGCTGTGAATATGTGATACCGTCTGAATCTCAGAAAAAGGGTGAGCTGTGAAAAAGAAGCAACCAGAAGCCATGCAAGATTCTGGTTGCTTCTTTTCCCTAAGTTTCCCCTATAGTAAAACTGGTCCTGCAAAATTCTCTCCATCGGAGGAACCTAAAAAATGTCAGTGTCTTATTCATTCAGCAGTATAAATCAATTCTTATGGTCTCTGAATGGCTAGAGTGGGTCCTCGTAGGTTTCAACATCCTTTAACGTTCCAGCTCACTGCTCACTGTCTCAATAATAATGGGATTATTCTACCACCGCATGCTTGCACATGTCATCTTTGAACTTGAACAATACAAGTCGAATAAAGTATTAGATGGTGCTTCTATTGAGCCGCTTTCTGTTCTACATGAAAAGATGACTCATGATTTACAGGCCTTCTCTGTGTTTCTTATATTATTTAAGACTGGAAGATCCTCAAGATACAGAGCTAGAAAAAGTTGAACAGAAAAATGTGAAAGCTTCAGAACATCAGATAATACTGCCACTGGAAGAACGCATTGCCCATTTTCGAGATATGCTTCTGGAAAGAGGGGTAGGAAATGATTTTTTTTATTGTATTTCCCTGTCAAATACATTTCTGTTGTCTGCTGTTGTACTGCAAAATGCCAACAATGTAAGAAATACCGCAATAGTCATATTTATATCATGTCTTCTACAATTTCTTACAATTACAGCTTGAAGATAAACACGTTTATTAACTGCATTGCTGACTTAATACAACGTAGGATTATAACTGTTGTCATTGCAAATGATTGACAATATAGGCTGTGGTTAATGGGATTTGATTCAGTAGCATCTGGTAAACAGTGAGACAGGCTGTGCAAAACTCAGTTACAAACCCTTCTACACATAAAATCAGTTAAATATAATTGCCTCTAGTATAACACCATGGCTTGGTTTCTTTAAACAGGTATGTGGTATAAAACTGCATTATTAAAGTAACTGCTGTTTATGGAGAACCAAGGATTTGGGGACCTACAGAAACATGGGCCAATTTTGCACTTTGTTTCCTGTTTGCTGGATGGTGAAGGAGCTTGATTGCCTAACCTTAACTAGCATTTGCACTTGCAAGTGCTAGTCAATTACAGCCCATGCCCCACACGATTGGTTACTTACCTGTGATTGATCTGGCGGACAGTCCTCTTCACCAAGGGAATCTGTTCTGATATGGTAGCTGGGAAATATGGAGGGGTGGAGTTTGACTTTTCCACCCCAATGAAGTCATGATTTGAACAGCAGAACGGCATCTAAAAGCTGACTGCTCGGGGGTGGGGCTCTTTGGTGAGGGAAGGAGAAAAAGATACGGTTTCTCCATGCTGAACACAAAAAACATGAAGAGTAAATTTGTTTTGAGTCTCTGTTATAATGCAAATGTGGGAGCGATGGGAACACATACTTGACCCGTTTCCCCAGAATATGAATTTTCTATGCCATGTTGGATCGTGCCCCAAAAGTGTGGCTGCTACCACATCTAAGTCAATTTCAAGCCACTTTTCTTTTTACTGTGTATGGATGTAGCCAGTGACAGAATATCACAGTATATTAATTCACTGTGAAGGTCAGTCTACCTAACTCTTTACTGCGAGTTTTGGGGGACTGAGTCTTGGTGAGCATTATATTGTTAAGGGTGTGACCTATCACTTTGTGAGCTCAGTACCCAAAGCAATCTAAAATGGATTTTAGTGTTCTGGTGTGAGGTTAAAAAGTACATTTATTAATGTCTCTTTTTCAGGTTTCTGCATTTTCTACATGGGAAAAAGAATTACATAAAATAGTATTTGATCCCCGCTATCTCCTCCTAAACTCAGAAGAACGTAAACAGGTTAATTCAGCATTGTGAAGCAATATCTTTTGTTTTTCATTACAGATGCTTACAACACACATACTTTTATTTTTTCTTCATCTGTAGTAAGCTTTCGAACAGCCTATATGTGAGCAAGATCAACTGAGAGAAGAAGACAGTGCATACCTGTTTAACTAAATGCTTACTTGAGAGATAGGTGGTTTCTCCCAGCAACTTCCCAATGTCCTCACCGCAACAGGGATACCCATTGTCTCAGTATGCAGAGCTTTGGTCGTCACTACTCAGTGGTACCCATTGTGGACATGGCTATGCTTTCTAGCTGATACAATGACTGCAGAGATGATGACACACAATAGTTTGATGTCAGCAGGTTTCACACCGTGCTATATTAAATGCCCATTTAATGCAACACAGCCCAGTGTCTGGGATTGGAGAAGGAACATTTTAGAACTTTCCTCAGAAAGGGTTAGACAAATTCATGTAAGATAAGTGTACCTTATTGACTACTAGAATTTATGCCTAGGTACGGCCTCCAGATAGGAGGTACAGGCAGGATTCTTCTAAAGGCCATGTTCCAGGAGCTGAGTGTAGGTGAAGGTTTTGCCCTCATCTTCTGCTTAAGAATGCCCAGAAACAATTGGTCAGCCACTGTGAGAGGCCAGTTGCTGGAGTAGAAGGGTTGTGGCCTGATCCAGCAGGGCTCTTCTTATGTACTTATGTTCTATATAACCCAATGTCCCAATGAACTGTATAAATTTACCTCTTTTCATCAAAACATTTAGAAAGTATTTAGAAAGCAGATGATGATGTTTATTTCTGGGTAGCAACTTCCATAATCTTTAGCCTGGGTCACTGCAACTCAGATTCATAGGAATTATAGTCCAAGAAAAAGTCATTTCCCACATAACAACAGTCTTTCATTGGTCAACAGCTAAATAAGGCAAGGATCCCACATAAACCTAAATTATTTGAATTGCTATAGAGATGCTTGATGTCCTGTAAATCTAGTGCATCCCTTTGATTCTCCAAAACTGAATCACAAACCTCTAATGGATTTTGCATTGCTCATAGTTCACTGCAGATGTTCATTATAAATGAGCTGATTGGGAAGAGAAATATCACTGCAGAAGCAAGCCTGCTCCTAATCTGTAGAATATCTGCAAAGATCCTAGACACATACTGTATGTGTGTGGCTCTCTCAAAATATGTGATGAAAATGCTTGTTAGAAGTTGTAAAAATAATATTTGATAAAAGAGAGCTGTATCCTCTACATAACATGTCAATCTGTTAGTACAGACACCAGACAAATTTGAGGCTTGTGTGAGTTTGGAAAGCATATTGAGTCAGATCCAAAGACTCCCTTCACTTATGTTTAAAAAATCAAGTAGGTATGGCTTTTTTGTGGAAAGCCTAATTCATATGAATCTTCAAATGGGAGCTTCTATATTCTAATATATACACATAAGACTGTGCTCACATGCAGTTAAAAGAATATGAGGTTCATATACTGCTTAGAGATGGATCACAGGTGGAATGCTCCACATGTCTGTCTGCCCCACTCCCTCTCATGTTCTAGGCTAGATATGGTGAATTAGGGATAAGATAAGAATATGTGCGCCACATGCCACTTTCACTAAGGTGCTTGTAAACTGCCTTATTCCCTGTATATAAATACAGCATTAGTTTATTCTCCAAAAAAAAAAAGAAAAAAAGAAATTAACAATTTCTTCTCTTCTGTGCCTAAATACAAGATGTGACAGGACTTGAGTAAAAAGTGTATCTACCTTTTGAGAGTATTGCATTTTGGATAGGAAGTCGGAATAATTGACGTTTTGAGACTGTAAAGTAGAAGTATGCTCTGAAAATGATTTTAAGCAGCAGGAGGAACACTGGTTCCAATAATTTGAGCAAGGACATACACTAGACCTTGCTTAGCCAATCAAGCTTTATTGTGCCTTTCATTTGTCAAGCACGTGCATGATATAGTAAAATTACTTAACGAAGAGTCGATAAAACTTATAGTATAGATATTAGCTGTGAAACACTGGGGACAAGGGGCTCATTTGTGGAATATATTACATATTCAAGGAAAATGACTGTGAAAAGCAATTTTCAGCTGCTCTTTATGTCGAAGATTAAGGTTGTGTTCGTAGCATTGAAAGGGGAGAATATCTAATATTGGAGAAATATATTTTATGAAGTGTTATAATGTCCTTCTTCTGGTCAACTGAGAAGATTTAATGCATCTTGCTGAGATGGTCCCTTCCTCCTCCATACATGACATGCATGTGAATTTGGAATTGGAGAGGGACAAAAGCCATGGTAGATCCTCATGCTGAACAGTATTTATGGAGCTTATAAGTTTTAAAGTTAGAAAAAGAATCAGAATATTTTCTTTCTTTAATTTTAAACACATTGAAGACACCAGCAACCTATAGAGTCAATGTATACAGTTCGTGGAAAATAAGAAATTAAGGTACAGGGATTCTGCATTAGGGATATGTACGAATATATGTAACATACAAATTCAAATTGAATGTTGGCATTTTTAAGACTGACATTCAAATTTGAATAGAATGTTGGCACATCTGAAGATTGACATTTGAATTTGAATTGAATGTTTTGATACACTCGTACAAAGCTTTGTTACCGATGCACAAGGGATTCGTACGGGAATTTGTACTGAACATTCATATTGAATTCATATGGAATATTCGTGTTGAATTTGAATCCTACCACCTTCAAAGGGATTTATTCAAATGGATATGAATTTTCTTGCATTTGATGCAATACAAATCAAATACAAAACAAAATGTGCACATCCCTATTCTACAGGATTGCAAATTGCCACTAGAAGATAGCCCTCTTCAGGTGCTATGAAGGGACAAGACAGCCTGAGAGCAGGTGTCAGGATCATGTGACTAATAATGGTAGGATCCACATAACACAACAGAACTGTCCTTGCATTTTCATGGCACAGTGTGTGCACTGGAAGAGCATGGGGTCTGTGCAATCCCAAAATTATTAACCTGGTACCCTATTAAATCACTGTAAAGATATAGCAGAAGAAAGTGCTAGAGCATTGCTTCCTCTCTTTCTTCTGCCATCTGCCACTGTTCATGCAGACTTAACTGACTTGTATGGCCCTGTTTTCCTGGACACAATAAACATCTCATTTCTTTGCCACTTCCTGTGTTTTGGAAAACATCTATTAGAAATATCTGCAGTCAAGGTACAAGAGTTCACTAGCTGTGATATCTGTGCACGCAGGGGCATCAGCAGTCAGGAAAAAGCTCTTGCCGCTCTTCTCGCCTCACCATAGCCACCTTGACCATAGTTGTGAACCCTGTTCATGTCACTAAGATTATTTGGAGTCTCTAGGTTGCTTCCACCATAATCACATAGCAGTTTGCAGCTTTAAGTGACTTCCTGCACCAGAAATCCATTTTCACTACATATTACCTCAAGAATCTATAGGCATGCATACATGTTGCTAGTTTCAGTGCTGGCCTGGGCTTCCCTGGAAGTCTCTCCTGGCATCAGGCAACCTCAGAAAGGGGCTTGATGCCCCCCCTGCCGTCCTGGAGGTTGTCATTATGAAGTTTTTGTGCCTGTGCTTGGAGGCCCTCTTGGAGGCTTTCTTTTCATGTACAGGAGCAGAAGCCCTGCAAAAAAGTGTAGCACACTTAATTTCAGCATGGACTTAGCTCAATGCACAAGAAGTACCATTGGAGCTGCTTTTCATGCACTGACGTTTTTGTGACTTGCAGGGAAATTGAAATCCTTACTTTTGCTCTCATTTCTCTTTGGCACAGGGTGCTATGGAGACCCCTAGACTTCAGTGTCCCTTCAAGGCAGTTTGAAAGCATATGGAGATGTGGCCTATATGGTTTCAATGTGGTACTAAAGAGTTAGGATTTTCACTCCATTCCTTGTACCTATGTGAGCTCATTTGATCTTATGGTTAGAGTGCTCATATCTCATAGTCATTGGGCTTGATTCTGCTCTCCTCCATGAATCCAGCTGAGTGACCTTGGGCTAGACACAGCTCTCTTCTAAGTTCTCACAGCCACACCTACCTCACAGGGTATCTGTTATGGGAAGAAGAACAGAAGGTTTGTCAGCCACTTTGAGCCCCCTTAAATTGTTGAGAAAAGCAGGTGATAAAAGCCAACTTCTCCTTATCGTAGCTTCATAATGCCTGAAAATATTTTTTTTAAGCAGAAGACTGTGAGACTTTGCACATAAGTACCAATATGACTTTGTTCCATGACTGGATAAGAGCTTTGAAAAGGGCATGTTTATAACTTCATTTATTGGAACAGCCTGCCAATGAACCAGAAGAATGTAGTCTCAAATTATCTGTCAGTTGCCCCAAAGACCAGGAGAACACATTTTGAAATTTCTCAAGGATTTGTTAGATAACAGAAACAAAACAAAGCCTAGGCACATTTCTCTTGAGGCTCTCTGGGACTCTTTTGATTAAACACAACCCCCTCTTCTTCTATGTCAGTTTGCAATTATTTATTGATCATTATGTCCCAACAGATCACTTTCATCACTTCCCACAATGATGCTACATTACTGATAGCAAAAGGATAGACATAGAGGTAAACGTGCTGGAAATAGTATTGCATCTGAGGTCTGAATTCTGGGATAATGAGTCATTTATTAATTTCATCTTAATGTAATCTATTTCTGACCTTGTAGAGGATTGTTTCCTGTAACTATTAAAATGTCCTTCTTAGATTATTCTTTGTCAGGAAGGGTATGAAGTACACTGGTATGCATGAGTATCTTGTGTTCAGGAGAACTCAGGAAAAAATGTGATAATATTGGTTCTGCCGCAGACAAATCTCTAGTTTATTGTTCCTCTCCAAACAAAACTGATCCAGTTGTTGGTGTGCCAAGCTGTGCTAATCTGCTTTTCTTCAGGAAGGATTGACTAGGGCAATGAAATCCAGTTTGCTCCATGCCTACTTTATTCCTATAAAGATGATCAGAGTTAAGTTCCATTTATTTGTAAGGTATGTGTCCCAGAATCAGACATTGAAATTGCATACATTGAAATTGGTGACAGCTACCAGTCTGGATCGCTTCAAGGTAGGGTTAGACAAATTTATGGATGACAGATTTATCAATGGATACTAGAAGGAATGTCTAGGTACATCTTTCAGGCTGGGGGTGGTGGTGGGGTGGAAGCAGGACACTTCTAATGCCATTTGCTGGGATTCAAGAGCAGGAAAAAGTTTGTCCTTGTCTCTGTTTGAGATGCCATGAGCATTTGGCGGGCCACTGTGTGCAGCAGGAGGCTGGACTAGGTGGGCTGTGGCCTGATCCAGCAGGGCCTCTCTTATGTTCTTATGTTCTTATACACAGCACCTGTTTCCAGGTACTGCACTCAACAGAGATACCCACGCCAGAATATTTTGCTTTCATCTGCCTCTTTTGGCTAATAGGATTAGCTTCAGGGTACCAGAGAAGTTCTTTGTAACTATTAACACCTATATTCTTAAAGTCTGCCATCATTATGATGGTTCATTAGTGACATTTCTCTTCAGAAACCATCACCTTCTGCTTCCTATGAACACATGGAACTGCCATTTATCAGTTCTTAAAATTGGGCTTTGCAGCGGAATAGAGTCTCCATCCACTGGCAGTAGCTCTGCAGACATATGGACTGGAGATTTTAGGGATGCAACATTTTCATGCAAAGAATATTTTCTGTGACAGATCTGCAGTTGCTCTCCAACGAGTTAGAAGTTCTTTTTCTGAATGTCAGCCCTCAGATTATTTCACTGCATATGTATTCACCTGGATCATTTCAATAAATCTTCCAATGAGCATTCTACACCAGTGTTTCTTTCAATTTGTTATGTCAATGCAAGAATCAAACAAATCATGAATCACTGTGATCCAATTATCTAAGAAGCAGGCTTCGTTACACTTCACCCCATTGGTTCAAACCCAAGAGCTCCCTGAAGTCTGTTATTTAACATCTAATTAGTGACACAATATTAAGCTATTTGTGGTACTATCATAGAAGTGACATCAAACTTGTCCGAGCAGCCTATAGTTTACATTAGTCAAAACAAACATCCCACAGCTTGTCAGTTTTCTCAGGTGTTCTCGAACCAAGTGGAACAGAATTGGACTGTGGACTGGATTCTCTTGGTTTAATGGAATTTTTCTTCACTTAATAATGAAAAAGTCATAGCAGGTTAGCTGTGATTACAGCTGTAAATAGAATAACTTCATGTGCCTTGTGAAACTATAGGTTCTAATGGATATAGAACTAATAATTGTTTCACCTATATGTTGATGATTTGAAGAAGAAGAGTTGGCTTTCCTATCCTGCTTTTCTCACCCGTTTAAGGGGACTCAAAGTGGCTGACAAAGCTTCTGTTCTCCCCGCAACAGAACACACTGTGAGGTGGGTTAGGCTGTGAAGGCTCAGAAGCTGCCTTCGTGGAGGAGTACAGAATTGACCCCGGTATTCCCAGATAAGAGGGCGGCTCCTTAACCACTAGACCAAACTGGTCCACATCATCAAGGAAGTCCCCATCCAGATAGAATATAGTGCTATTACAGTACCTAGGCATGTGCATGAATATTTGTAACATTTGTTATTTGTACAAATTCGTATGAATTCGGACATTTATATACAAATCAAATGTTACGGCTTTTGTACATTGACATTCATACGAATTTGAATGTTTTGGAATATTCATATGAAGCTTCGGAACATTCTTGAAACTGGGAGGTAGGAAAGCGGCTGCACCAGTCACATCTGCAATGGATCCAGAGTGAATTCAACATGGTTTGAGAGCGGATTCAGCGTGGATTCTGGGTGGATTTGACACTTTCAGCGTGGATATGTTACAGGATACATGTCAGATACATATCTGATAGGTATCGGATACGTATGTATTTGTATCGGATATTCACATGAATTCATGTGAATACGTTAGCATCAAATAGAATCCTATCACATTCAAAGGGGATCTATTCAAACAAATGCAAATTTTCTTACATTCTATTCATTACAAATCAAATGCAAAAAAACCCATTCATGCATATCCTTAACAGCACAGCAATGGTGAGTCAATCCCACCATAGACCTGCTTTTCCCCTATTCCTCCCCCAAAGCACTAAGTACTAATACTAGGAAACCCAGAGCAGGCTGTGAGTTTTCCAGCAATAGCACTTTTTACTTACCTTCTGGAATAGTGCTACCATCAAAGCTCCACCCAATACACATACATAGTGGCCAAAACAAGTGCCTCCATTACATTCAGACATTCAGAGCACTCATATGCACACAGCAGTAAAATGCATGAAGAGATTCCTGGCCACAGCACTGTATAGCTAGAAGCCAGAAATCACAGAGGGAGGATTTCCTGCATTATCAGCTCCTAGTGGAATATCTGGCTGCTGTCTGGAGGTGCCCTAAGAAACAGAAGCAAATGCTTTCATTGTGCCTCTATGGAGCTATGAATGCACCATGAGGACACATGAATTCTGTGTCTCTGCTTTTGCATACCCTAGGTGTGCTTGACAAACACAATATCTCATGGAGCTTCAGTCATCCAGCAACCATGCCACCTATAAGTACTTGAATGACAGAGCAGTTGGAAGAGCTCTGGCAGCTCATTTTTATTGCTCACTTTTTGGTGGCCCTGTCACATCTGTGCTGTTGCTTGAATTGACCAAGCCAGTTTGGTCTTGTGGTCTTATCTAGTAGCCTCCTCCTATATGAAGCCAGCTGCGTCACCTTGGGCTAGTCACAACTCTCTTCCGAACTCTCATGGGCCTCCTGATTGGCCAGGGCTGCTTCTAAACCGGATTTACTAAATCCGGAAGAGGTAGTTCCAGATTTACAAAAGTAAATGCGGAAGCACCCTAGTTGACTGAAATCAGGACTGCACCATTCAACAAACAGAAGCTATTCCAAGCTCTGTGAATGCACCCCTCTAATTACAAT
This sequence comes from Aspidoscelis tigris stejnegeri, assembly GCA_023333525.1. NCBI lineage: Eukaryota > Metazoa > Chordata > Lepidosauria > Squamata > Teiidae > Aspidoscelis > Aspidoscelis tigris. The sequence continues at coordinate 77,410,173 of JALMGA010000002.1, read as the reverse complement.
CGTTAGGAACTGAAACAGAAGCACACAGTTGAAAACTGTTTCCCAATGTATTTCTGTTGTTGAAATGCACCTGTCAATGTTTGAAGATTGTTCTTTCATCACAAAGAGTATAGGGGTGTGTGTAACACTTCTGTAACATGGTGGGAGAAACAAGACTCCAACTGGATCATCTGTTGATTGATTTTTCAGCCTAGCTCCTTATCTTTGTGTTTCCCCCCCCCCCCAACAGTTTTAATAAAAGAACCAGTGTTTCCTTTGCTGCCGGTAAAATTCCAGGTTTTCATCCTTGCCGGCATAAATCAATTAAGTATTCAGTGATACCATCATGCCACCCTGAATCATTATGGCTACTCTTCAGGCTGAGTGGACAAAATCAATCTAATTTAAAATTAGATCTCAAAGTATACTAGAAACCACTAGACATTGTAGAAAAAAAAATCAGATGGGCAAAACTAAGCCCTATATAAGAAGACTTTTCAAGGACCAGAGCTGTTTAAGCAGAGAGCAGATCCTATACCACAAGCATCACACAAAAGCAGACTCGGATGTCTTTTAGATAATCACATTAGCAACACAGATTCATGTGCATGCACGCAAATATGCATATGCACGCTCATGCAGGGAAGCAAAGGTGCAGGTGATAAAGGCTTTAAATGACGTATCAGATGATCAGAGATAAACAAAAATGGGTTTTATCCAGAGAGGAGCAATTTTCATTTAAAAAAAGAAGTAGGATCCTGAAAGAGACCAAAAAAAAACCCCAAAAAAAACCCTTAAATCATAGTGCAGTGTAGAGGTAAGGAGGCAGACCCAAGGGTTTTCTGTTTGTAACAGTAAGCTGAATTATCATGTCCCTCTATATCCCTTTAATAGCTCATGGTAATTCAAGGTTTCAGATGTAAACACTTGTCAGAGAAATGGCTGAAATACTTCCCTTAAAGGAAGTACAAATGCTGCAAGCTTCTCTCATATGCAAATTCAAAAAGCCTTGGCATCAGAATGTGACAAACATATTGAAACAGTAGCACACTCTTGACACTCCTGAGATCTAACTATCTGACTGCATTTTGAAGTCACTTGTATTTTAATGTGCAGATTACAAAGTTGATTCAAGCACTGCTTGTAACTAGTGCTATGGAGGTGAAATGGAGGGGTGTGTTCAGGACTATTTTCAGCTGACGAGTAGCGACATAATTTACCAGAACAACCCTTGTTGCTAAGACGAGTGAATGAAGCAAAATGTTTTTTTTTAACCTGTGGCTGTATAATATGGAAGATCTCAGAGAATGAATAAAAAGGACAAACAGAGACTAGATATCTCTTTCTTTTTCCTGGGTTCATTCTTGCTGGAGGCTATAAGCTTAAATAGTATCATTCCAGCTGATGAAGCTGTGGCAATAAAGTGGAAGTGATTAAAGAGTCTTGTGAGCCTTGTTTCCATACATTCAAACTGTTTTCAAATGTAGATCATACTCTCTGAACTGGACTAGTTCAGCTGCTTACTTCTGCTCCTGTTTCATTAGCCATTTGTTGCTTCATTGTAGTCTCATTTGATTTTATGATTATAAGCTGCAGCAGTGTCTCACAAGTCAAATTCTGCATCAAAGGTGACTACACCTGATTTAGGGGCAACATAAGTTTGTAATATTAACTTCATTTCATATTCTGTTGCCTGTTGCCTTTGGTCTGAGGGTACATAAAATGGCTGAGAGACATTGGCTTTCAGACTTGAATACTTCTTGAAGGATTGAATAGGGCAACTGTTACAGTGAGTTTCAGTGCTTAATATAAATGATATCCCTGAAAGAAGAAAGACAGAGACAGAGAAATTGGATTATGATATGTACTCCAATGATTTGGTGAGCTGTTCAAGGAAATTCTATCAAAAGTAATCGTGCTTCAGAAATACATATTATGTTATGTTCAAGAGCCAATATGAGAACCAGTTAATGAAACAGATGTAACAAGTTTTCTTATTTAATGACGTTACATGACCTCTGTGTGTTCTCTCTCTTCTGTGCTTAAGATATTTGAACAATTTGTCAAGACTAGAATAAGAGAAGAGTACAAGGAAAAGAAAAATAAACTACTACTAGCCAAAGAAGAATTTAAAAAGCTGCTAGAGGAGTCTAAATTGTCACCAAGGTAAGGAGCTGCTTTCTGATCCAGATCCTAATGGTCAATTTTCTAAACAAAAATACTAAAATAATCTAGGTCCTCACCTGTGCTTGGTTTGGATTAGTGGATCTAGAATACACTGATTCTGATGCTTATATTGTGGACCAGCCCACAATGTGGCTGCAAAGTTTGGGTGAAAAAAAATCTTATATTTCCTTCCTCCTCTCTATCACATCAACCAATACCATGAAGTAGCATGTGATTCCAATATATATTTCTTCACCCAGATGGGACATCTATCTATGTAATTTGCTGCCAAAAGAGGTGGTAACAGCTACCAGCCTAGATGGCTTTAAGGAAGGGTTAGACAAATTTATGGATGACAGATGTATCAATGTCTACTGGAATAAATGCTTAAGTACATCTTTCAGCCTATGGGGACAAGCAGGATGCTTCCAGTGCCATTTGCTGGGATTTGAGAGCAGGCAAAGGTTTGCCCTTGTCTCTGCTTGAGATTCCCATGTGCAATTGGTGGGCCACTGTACGAGTGTGTTTGCCAGTTGGTTGCCCACTCATCCAATGACAAGAATCCCTCTGGAGCTCTTTGCAATCTCTTTCAGTTTGCCAATTAAGAAAAGAGAGGACAATTTGTTTCCATATTTTCAACGATCCCAACGCATCCAAAAGCAGATATCTGGTGGCAGCCTACAAGTTACCGTCAAGCTACAGCTTGATTTATAAACTTGGCCAGTATAATGAATGGATAGCATTTGTATATAGTATGCATAATTTTCATTGACTGTACGAGAATATGATCTGTAATTGCAAGAATTTTTACTTTCTTTTATTAAACATTAATTTCAAAATATTTGTCAAGATGAAAATCATTGTCCTATAATAAATTTGGTTAGATCTCTGTTCATCATCTTGTTAGCTTTCAAGGGTTAAAAATCCATTTATTTTGTTGGCTGGCCTTGTGACAAAGCATAAATTATAGACATATAAGAACTTATCGCTACTTTAGTGCCTGCACAATATGTATAAACATTTGAATTGTTACTTGCTTGCTTCTCCTAAATGGTTTTCCATAAGCACTACTGAGAATTCAATGATAGTAATAATAAAAAATTGTGGTTCACTTACTTAATTTGTAAATCTTCGGGGTAGATTCTTTATTATAATGGAGTTTCTTATTGCAAAGATAAAGAATAAAACATGGAAATTTATTCTTACATATGAAATAATTATTCCGTCCTTCAAGTCCTAATACAAACAATGTAGCTTTGGATTCTGTTGATAGTATGGTCCTGAATTGGTAACCAGAGGCGTTTTCGCACACGGGGTTTTCGAACGCGTGCAAGACAGCCTCCGACGCGTCCAGAGCTGTCTTGCACGCGTTCGAGATGTAGAGCACTTTAAAGTGCTCTACATCCATTCCGGTGCGGACGAAGCGCCCGCAGCCGTTCGGGGAGAGAAGCATTCGCTCATGTTTTTCTCTCCCTGACAGCCACGGGCTCACCTCCCCCGCTGGCGCTGGCTGACAATCAGCTGATTGCCTGCCTTGCTGGCTGCGGGAGCCTCGGCAGCCGTCTCCCCACCCCTTGCCGGCGTTTGCCGGCCAAGGCACTTCAGGACGCTTTGAGCATTCACACACAGGCGCGCCGGAATGCGTTTACACGTGTTCCTGCACTCCTATGTGTGAATGGTCGAAGTGTCCTGAAGTGTCTTAGGCTTCCCGTCCTACACCCGTTCCAAATGGAATGAGTGTAGTGCGAAAATGCCTCTGGTTAATGTGGTAGCTATAGGAGAGCAATAGAAATAAATATGTATTCATTTGCTAAGCACATTAACTTGTCTAGCAGGTGTTGCACTGTGTATACTTTATGCATCAACATCCAGAAAAAAGCACCTTGTTACTACATCAACTAGGTCCATCATTTCTGAGGTTATGCAAACTACTTCAACATTATCATTATTTTAATAGGAAGCATTACAGAAATGTTCTAAATCATAAATAATACAGAGGGAAATAGCACAAATACAGTCAGCTCACATAATTAAAAGGGAACCCATATATCCCTGAGACCAAAGGACTATATTAGGGAAGATGCTATCAAATTTAGGTTCATTCTGCATGGAGCCTTAATCGGGATTAAGGGTTTGTGTACTAAGCATCTGGGCTTTTAGATTCACACATTAATGCAGATCCAAGAGCCTTTCTGCTGGACCACTTCTATTTGCTTGCACCTCAGGCCTAAACACACTTCTCCACTGCCACAACTGCCCTGGAATGGGATAAGTCCTTCCCAGAGCATTCCAGCTTTCAACTGCTAAAAAGGAGTCTGCATAACTTCTGGGAATTGTAGGTATGCAACATTTACTGATGTAGTAAGACAAGTGGCTGTGGCTGTGTGACTGTGGGTGCACAGTCATGCTCAGCTATCCAATCAGCATGTCAGCATCTGACCATGCATCAAATGTTGGTTCAGGCATTACCTTACCGACTCCGGGAACCTGGTCTGGCCATTTGCATTTCAAGTGCTGCTGGCCCAGTACAGAGATAGTTCAGCACTTGTAGTGCAAATGGCCACCACTATACTCTAATTTGGAAAAGCGTGCAATGAATTAGGTCCCAAATTTATATTATTATTTATTTATTTATTATTTACATTTCTATCCCGCCCCATACCCAAAGGTCTCTGAGTAGGTAACAACCTTAAAACAGATTAAAACAAAGTATACATTAAAAGACTTTAAAAACAAAAATTCAATGAATATAAAACAATACACAATATGTTTAAAATAATAGTGTCCGTACTTGGGGGGGGGGGGGCACAAGCAGCTTAGCCAAAGGCCAGGGTAAAGGGGTGTATCTTCACCACCTTCCTAAATATATATAAGAAAGGGGCCTGACGCGCCTCAAGGGGGAGGCTATTCCACAGTCTGGAAGCCATCACAGAGAAGGCTCTCTCCTGGGTGCCCACCAACCTCACTACTGAAGGTGGTGGGACGACGATGAGGGCCTCACAGATTGATCTTAAGGTATGGGCAGGTCGATATGGGAGAAGGCGTTCCTTTAGATATTTGGGGTCCAAGTCATTTAGGGCCTTATAAGTCAGAGTCAAAACCTTGAATTGGGCTTGGTAGTGAATTGGCAGCCAATGCAATTCTTTTAAGACCGGTGTGATGTGCATCCGGCTAGCTGTTCTGGTCAGCACTCTAGTGGCTGCATTTTGCACTAGCTGCAACTTCCGAACCGTCTTCAAGGGCAGCCCCATGTAGAGTGCGTTGCAGTAGTCCAATCTAGAGTTGTCTCTACCCAGAAGAAGCTTCAGTTGACAGACTAGCCATAGCTAGGAATAGGCATTTCTGGCCATGGCCTCCACCTGAGTACCCACAAGTTATGCACCTGTCCCTTCCAGGGCATTGCAACCCCATCAAGGACAGGTTATCTCCCAACCACACAGACCCGAGACCCTGTGACACATAGCACTTCTGTCTTGCCAGGATTCAGCTTCGATTTATTGGCCCTCATCCAGCCCATTACCGCCTCCAGACACCTGTCAAGGACTTCAACTGCCTCTCCTGATTCAGATGGTACAGAGAGATAGAGCTGGGTATCATCTGCATACTGATGACACATCACTCCAAATCTCCAAATGACCTCTCCCAACGGCTTCATATAGATGTTAAATAGCATGGGAGACAAGATCGATCCCCAAGGAACCCCACAAGTGAGTTCCCAGGGTGCCAAATCAGTGTCTCCCATAGTCACTATCTGTGATCTATTCTGGAGATAGGAACGGAACCAGTGCCAAGCATTGCCTCTCACTCCTAAGCTCTGAAGTCTCTCCAAAAGGATGCCATGGTCAATGGTATCAAAAGCTGCTGAGAGGTCCAAGAGAACCAACAGGATAGCATTCCCCCTGTCTCTCTCCCGGAGAAGGTCATCAACCAGCATGACCAAGGCAGTTTCCATGCCATAACCGGGCCTGAAGCCAGATTGAAATGGGTCTAGATAATCAGCTTCTTCCAAGCATGCTTGCAGTTGAACAGCGATAGCCCTCTCCAGAACCTTGCCTAGAAAAGGTATATTGGCAACCGGGCGCTAGTTATTTAGGTCTTCCGGATCCAGGGAGAACCTCTTCAGGAGGGGGCACACCGCAGCCTGTTTTAGGGCCAATGGGACCACCCCATCCCTCAGAGAGGCATTCACTGCCTCCTGGATCCACCCGGTAATACCTTGCCAGCTGGTTTTTGACAGCCAGGAGGGACAGGGATCCAGAGAGCACGTCGTTGGCCATACCCCCGCAAGCAGCTTGTCCACATCCTCAGGCTGCAGCAATTAACTGATCCAAGCAAACTGGACCAGACAGTTCTCTGGATGCTTCGTTTGGGCTATGTCCAATTGTGACATCCAATCCCCTACGAATCTGGGCAACTTTGTCCTCAAAGTGCTTCGCAAATTTGTCACAGCAGATATTACTTGGCCCTGGCTCATGCTTCTTTGAGCTTGATTTTATGAGGCCATTTACCACTCTGAAGAGCTCTGCTACTAGAGCTACTAGAGGATGCAATGGCTACTAGAGGATGCAATGGTGGCAGAGAAAAAGTTCTTTTTCGCCACTGTCCCTGCCACATGGTAGGCACAATAGTGTGCTCTAACCCGTGTTTGGTCAGATTCACAGCCAGATTTACACCACCTGCGCTCTAATCAGATATTGTAGTTAAATTAAATCACAGAGTTTTCTTTTTGTGGTGTATTTAACTGCTTTGGGGTCATTTAGCTACACCAAGTAGTTTTGCAGAAGGTCCATCTGTTCACTTCCCTTGCATACGAGTAGGAAAAGCACAGAGTGATTATTTTCCTTCCTATGAACCTTAAACCCTGGAGTAAAACCTCTGAAAATAGTAAATTCAACTTAAGAGACTAAGGATCAGGGACAGTGACCAGTGTTCACATCACAAACACTGGCTCCATCTCAAACCTACCCATAACTTGCCTACTGGGCTGTTGCTATGGCAACCAGATGTTGCAGAACATAACTGTGCAGATGCAGCCATGCTGCTCCACCACCACCATCCCACAGCCTTTGCATGGAAGGAGATGCAAAGGCTGCATATGGAGTGATGTTGATGCTCCTAATATAGCTGTGGAGTAGTTCTTACTGCTCCACAGCTATAGAGGATGGAGACGGGCACGGACGATGGAAATCATTCCAGAACAGAAATGGCCCTGTATGGTGTGTGTAGCTCTGTGCTGGAGCATGCCTGACTGTTCCCATCTTACAAAAGCCTTTACACTATTTGGTTTACATCTTCTCGACTGGCCTAAGGAAAAATTTACAATTTCAATTTTTTACAATCCCTTCTAAGTACTCTTTATGATCCACATTGAACAAATTATTAATTAGTCTTTCTGAAATCAATACATAAGTCTGTATCCCTCAGCAAGTAAATAAGAACTTGTGATGAGAAACTTAGCTGATCAATGAGCTTTCAAAGCACTGGCTTCAGAATGTAGAATTTGTCTTCTGTCACTGATGGTAACAACGACAAGACTCATTAGGAATGATTTCATACAAAAAATGAAGGTTAAAAGCTCAAACAAACAAACAAATAGTGCTTTGTAATAATATAACTTACGTTTGATTCCTCTGACTTTCCAGGACAACATTCAAGGAATTTGCAGAGAAATATGGCACTGATCAACGGTTTCGGCTCGTTCAGAAGAAGAAAGACCAGGAGCATTTTTTCAACCAGTTCATACTTATCCTTAAAAAGAGAGACAAAGAGAACAGAATACGACTACGGAAAATGAGATAGAAAGAGGATCTGCAATAAGAGCACAAGTCACATACTGTGGAATTACAGTGAAGAAAATAAGTGGCATGCAATTTGTGTCATTTTTTGAGTTTTAAATCCCAGCAATTTAAAGAAAAGCCAGATAACCCAATGAGCCACCTGTACACAGAAAGGTTCCCTGAGAATTTGTCCAATGCTGAGATGCAGGAATCTGTAGGATATATCATTCTCAGAGACTTAATGTTTCATATTGAAGCTCTCTTTTGTACAACATTCAAGTTTGATGCATTTCTAATTACCATGATATGTCAGTCCCTTAATTGTTTTAATTATGCAAATTACTTGTAATATACACAAATTCTAAATCCAATGTGATTTGTAATTAAGGAGAAACAGATGCCATCTATAATGATTTCTTTTCAATACTTTTTTTTAGCCATAAAAGAAAAATAAGACTTCATTCCTATGCACCCTTACTTGGAGGTATGAGCCCCACTGAACTAAGTGAATTTACTTCCAAGTGAATTTGGTTTGGATTGTGCTGCACAAAAACATTTTGGCAGCATTGTACATTAAGCATTATTGGTTCAAAGTTCCAGTGGTATTGAGGATATCATTACTCAATGTTCATAAGTCTAAGTCTAGTTTTATGAGTAGTAGTAGTAATAGGGTATTAATTGTAAACCATAGTGAAGAGTGTGGAAATCTTGGCACCTTTCCTGTAGAACAAATGTATAAATCTTTTAAAAATGGCTTTGTAAGTAAATTATTCTGATTGGTGCTCCAAGCACACTGAAAGGCGCACTAGAAAAACCTTACTATAAAGAAGTTATTTTGTAAACTCATCTTACTGATATTTGAGTTATTTTTATTGTATGCAGAGAGTTTGCATGAGATTAGTCTCATCTTTGTATAAACAAATATTTTAACTTTTTTTTAATTAATAAATATTTTAAGATTATCGCTTCACTTTTATTTTCTAAATTTCCACAAGACTCCAGAAATAATCTCAGGAAGCGTAATATTGGTTTAAAAAGCCAGTATGTGAAACAGAAATTCGCATTTATCTTCTCTGCAACAATATAATTCTAGATTTCCCTGGCCACTTAAGATCATGTTTCTAGACTCTGTGGTTCTTTGCTGCTATGAAGGAGTCAGCTTGCACAAGCTTCAATGATGTATTTTTTCTAAGGATATGTGAAGGTGATGAACATTTTTCGCCATCCCTAATTTTTTTTTCTGCTTTCATGTGCTTAGCCAAAAAACAAGGACAAAAACCTTAAGACATATAGGCAGACGTGCTTAATTAGAATAATATATAATAGAAGCTTGCAGCATTAGCTCACTTGTTTCTATATATTTTTATTTACATTTATCCCCTGAGGCTTAGGGGAACTTCACACAAATTAAATTCAGTACAATTACAGTGCATTGGGGCTGGGCAGAGATCATGCAACATCACACTAGCTGCTTTTATTACCAGATCAAGGGCACTAGGCCTAGAAACAGCAGGAACTACTATTGTGTAGAGATCCTGTCAGTGATGTGATTCCCCCCTTGTTGGCCTTGGCACCTTCATTACTTACCAATTTCTAGATGGTCAGGATTGTCTCAAAAGCTTTGATAAATACCAAGAAATGACTATGCAAAGGGGTCTAGAGAATAAGTGCCTGCTTGCACTTACTTGACTGGTATGGTAGAAGGTGCAAATGCTGGTGCCTGGAAACTACCTAGTTGCTTCTGGTCAAGCTGTGGACAGCATTTAGCTGGTTAGGACCAGGAATGGATTGATGAGCTCTGCAAAGGCAGCAACAGTGACATCCGAATACACTTAACCCAGAGAGCAGACCAGTGGTCACTAAAGTTGTTAGCACCTGATGAACTAGGCTTAGTCTAAGTGGTTTTCCTTCACTCAGGTAAAAACTCATTCCACAAAGCTATTGCTATTGCAGAGAAGGCTTCAACATCTGCCCCTGCAACATCTTGGGTGGTCCAGAAAGCCACTCCAGATGACCACAAATCCTAGTGTTGCTGGTATGGGATATGGTGGTCATTCAAGTACCCAGATTCAGAGCTATTATAGGGACTAATGGTCATTCTGATCAGGGGGACTGTTCTGGAATATATTCTAGAATAAAGGCCTGCTGCCCACATGCTAGTTCAGGTTACAGCAGGCCCCAGGTGAGGCCTGCCAGAGTCTGCAGTAGCATGTAGACAACAGACCCCTATCCTATCCTGATAAATATCCCAGAATATGACCAGGTGCGAACAGGCCCAGCATCCTCTGATCTGGATTATGCTCTGTCCTGCACAGACAGTGTGCTTCATAAACCTGCAGAGGGAGACCCTTTATTATTATTATTATTATTATTATTATTATTATTATTATTATTATTATTATTATTATTATTATTATTATTATTATTATTATTATTATTATTATTATTATTATTATTATTATTATTATTATTATTATTATTATTATTATTATAGTTTATTTCTAAAGTGCAGGGAAAAATACATTAATAAAACATAGTATAAAACCTGCCAGTGGCGTACAATCTAAAAATAAAATGAAATAAGAATAATATATGCTAATAAAACAAAAACAAAGGAAAAAACAAAACTACAATTCAATAAACAGATCAGATATTAAATATTAAGGTATGAAACAAATCACACAAAATCTGGGAATGCTTTTCTGAACAGGAAAGTCTTGAGCTCAGATTTAAATGACGCCAAATGACGCCCGCATATGCTGAGGAAGGAGATTCCAGGCATAAGAAGCAGCAAGGGAAAACAGACGGATCCGGGAGGGGGCAGAAGAAATCCTGTGCTGAAACAGCAGTCTTTGGTTACAGGAACAGAGAGTACGAGTGGGAGTATAAAGGGAAAGGAGATCAAATAGGTAAGATGGGGCCAGACCATTAAGGGCTTTGAAAGTTAACAACAGGAGTATATACTGAAGGCGAAAAGGAAAGGGAAGCCGGTGAAGGGAAAATAATAAAGGAGAAACATGGTCAAAGCGGTGAGCTAACATGATAATGCGTGCTGCCGTATACTGAACAGAAATTAAAGGACATAGGTGGGTAAGTGGAAGCCCAACCAAAAGAAGACTGCAGTAGTCAAGACAAGAAACCACCAAAGCACGCACCAAAATCTTAGTGTATTTCCTGGTAAGGCCCTGAACTACATCCTGAATTACAGGTTTTAGCACACATTGGGAGGGACCCTAAGGGTGTTTCCACACTTACCACTTGAAATCCAGATTAAAGAAATCCATCCCTGGGAAGACCCGTCTGAAAAAGGGATGGATGCAAATGAGATCTAACGCTTCTGCACTTGAGTGGGAAGCACAGATAGTGAGGAACACTTCATGAGTTTGCTATGTGGATGCCGCAACACCGATATCCAGAAGAATCAGGCTTCTCTGTAGCCTTGCAGCCCAAGGAGCCATGTGATTGGAGCACTCAGCCATCAGTCACCACTCATTTTCTCACCAATCAGTGGCATGCCTGAGATCCCATGGTTGTCGTGGTGCTGCTACCTCACTCAACATGACGACTTCCTGCCACCTCACTCAACATGGCGATTTCCTGTCCTGCCCACATGCATTCCCTCTCCTGTCCCTTTGATGCAGATTTTGTGAGCAGGAACAGTTTGAAGACCTATTTTTTGAGGTCTTCCCGGAAACCGGTTTTGGCAGCCTCTAGACACCATTAGAGACAGATCTCACGTGAGGCTGTGTGGAAGCGATATCCTTGAAGGGGCCCTAATCTGTCCTGCTGTGCGGAAGATACCTTGCACACATGTGCCATATGTGTCCCTATTGTGTCCTTAATGGGGTTTTAAGGGCCAGTGTGGAAACACCCTAAGTTGGATTTAAAGAAGCTGCATCCTGGAAGCAAATGTCCTTTGCTTCAAATGAGACCAACAGGTAAAAAGAAATTGGAAGCAAATAGTAGTTACATGCAGTGAAAAAAAGATAATAAACTAATGGATTCTGTAGCATATTGTGAAGAAAGGCCTTCAGCTGCCTTGTCTTTAGATCCCTTTATGCCAGCTAAACCAAAAACAGCTTTTGTAGTTGTTTCTTCCTTTCTGCCTTTGAAGAAGTGAGCTTCTCTCTGTCAAGAAAAACAGACAGAGCTCTCCTTTCCAAACAAACTCTGCATAAAAAGCAAGAATACATTGACCTTTGAAGCACATTAGCAACAAATATGGCGTACATTTGAGGATGATCTGCAAAAAGCAGAAGGGTTTGTCTTTCAAGTGGGGCTTTGTTTGCCTTAAAATGTACTTCCCGTAAACCGTTTCCTTGCTAAAGAAGGTGATATTGACTTAATCAGGGAGGGGAAACAAGATAGGCAGCTGGAGGATGAAAATCAATCATTGCATGCATAGCTGTCATACATTCTTATGTTGCCAGGAAAAGAGCTTTGTGTATGTGTGTTTATATATTTGTGTTCTGAAGCTAAAGAGATTTATGAAAGAAAATCCAAGACATGTTTCTGACAATTCTAAGTTGTATTTGGACTACATAGATTTACTGGCCATACTCATTTCTGGCAGACACACCAAAGCTCTAGTTTGCCTGGTAGCACTGTAATTATGGCTATGTCCTTGTGTGTGTTTGAGGCTACTCTCAGCTGCATATCATTCCACTTTGCACACATCTCAATGATGCCCATGTCCTTCACTCTTACCTTATACCCACATATATGCACTAATTAACCCATTCCTGGCCTTTGGAGAATTTGACGGTACTTTACATCAGGCCCAAAGCTGATGGAAACTTCAGTGCTGGCATGGAGCTGGCATGGAACAGGCTATCCCAACGTAGATGGCCATGCTCCCAGTTAGGAACAATCTATCCCATATTGGGATGGATTGGTTATTCTAGTGCTCTGTACAAGAACACTGAAGGTAAGTGTGAATATAGACACTTTTTTTTTTGCATAATAGTCCTCCCTTGTATAATTTGTTTTTAATGTTGTAAATTGAATATAGTGAATTGCCTCAAGACCTTTTTATAAAGGGCAAGATATAAATATTTTGAAATAAAGCAAACGTCTGCAGCTATTACTAAAACACTAGACACAGGAACAATAAAAAGAAGACAACGCAGGTGAATGAACACCTTGCTTTACCATTCAGTTTGATGTTGCCCATGTATTAGAATTCTAAATACCCATAGGAAGTCTTTTCATTAAAAAAATTAACAAAAACATTCAAATTGCTTATCAAAATCCCTAGTTCATAAAAACTGTCATGGCAGCCATTCTACAACAGTCCTTGCTGGTTCTTATCCTCTGGGATTCTTACAGTTTGATACAGAAAATTGCAAATATAAAATTGAGTTTTGTGGAAATTGACTCAATATGCTACTAGGCTCACTATAAAATTATCCAATGAAATGAACTTTATTGATTAGTCATTTGACCATATCAAAGGCATTTCCGCACTGAATCGCGTTCCAGACGGAACGCGTTCAGGCGGAAAGCTTAAGCCAGCTTCGGGCGCTTTCCCCGTTCACACACAGATGCGCCAGAACGCGTGTAAACGCGTTCCGGAGCGTCTGGGTGCGAATGCTCAAAGCGCCCGAAGCTGCCTTAGCCGGCAAATGCCGGCAAGGGGTGCGCCGGCAGCCGCGGAGGCAGATCGACAATCAGCTGTTTGAGAAACAGCTGATTGTCAAAGCCGCGCGGCGCCGGAGGCGCGCCGGCAGCCGTTCGGGAGACAGAAGAAGCGCGAACGCTTCTTCTCCCGAACGGCTGCCGGCGGCTCGTCCGCGTTGGAACGCGTGTAGAGCACTTCGAAGTGCTCTACATTTCGAACGCGGAAAAGACAGCTGCGGACACGTCGGAACGCAAGCCGCGCGCGGCCAATGCGTATGACGTGTCCTCAGCTGTCTTTTCCGCGTTCCGTTCAGCCCCGTGCGAAAACGTCTCATGTTTACGAAAGATAAAACCATATAAAACATACAAGGATAAAATTAAGAAAGAAAATAAAAATAGCATCATTATTTCTCCCCATCACCCTAACAAGGCACCTAATTCAACTCAATGAATGATTTACCAGTTGGGCAGCCTTAACAAAAAACAAAGCGACCCTATATGTCACTTGGATGTTTTCTCCATGCCGAAGGTATGTCACCTTGTGTTCTGCATTCCAGTGGGACACGTTTTGTAAAAGGAGGCCCAAACAAGTTGTTCTTATTGAAGAATAAAAGGGACAGGTATACAAGATATAAAAAAAATCTTCAGCCTTTACTGCACCACAAACATCCAGCCTTTCTTCATTCACTATTTAATCTTGTACATATACTGTATTAATAAATGGCTTATGAAGTATTTGTATGTTAGTCCCAGTTAAGTATAACTAAGACCTTTTCACATTTGGCCTTATTCTGGATTGTATCCTGGAGGAGGGGCCTGCTCTCCGCATGCTAGTGGCAGGCCCTAGGTAAAACCTGCTATAATCTGCATTAGCATGCAGACAACAGAGCCCTATCCTAAGATATATTCTAGAAAAATGTCAAGAGCAGAAAGAGCCCTAATCTCAAGGAAGTAACATTGCAATCCTGGCTTCAATTTCCTAGGATTAAGCATCAGTGGACATAAAGGAATTTACCTTTATGTATACCTTTTCTGTTTTCAGATGACTTTGGCTGGCAATTGATTTTCATTTTTTTAAAAAATATTTCCATTTGTGTCTTTAATCATCTGTTTGTTCATCAAATGACTAAAGACCCATCAGCCAAAAATTAATGACACAGATAATGAGTGTCAGAACTCCCTCCTCCAATGGAAGAACCTAAATACACTCAAAGTGTTATTTTATAGTTTGATAGACTTTGCTAATATCTGAAAAATCCACAGCTTTAACTTAAGAATACTGTTTTATTTCTGTCTGTTTATTTCTATTTCTATTCTACCCTATAATCTAAATTCCACATTACAACCATTTAAAACACACAAAAATACATAAAAGTTCATTCTGTGCCAAGTAGAGGAGCCAAGTCATATTATAGTTCAGAAGCAGGTACATATTCAAACTCCATACATTAAGAGTTAGACACTTGTGGTTTCAAGCCAAATGCATAATTATGTCAAAGTACCACAATTTATATTATTTACCACTTATAATTGTAGGACTAAGGTTGAACATTTAAATAAAGCTTGAGAAAACTACAGAAATTATCAGTTAACTGACAGCAGGACCCATTTTGGCTGAAAATCAATACTTCATCCATATAGAACTTCATCCACATTTGGATCTTTGGCTAACGACTTTTCAACTGGCGGGGGGGGGGGGGGGGCGGACAGGCAAATACTGTCAGATACACCATTTTCCTACCCCAAACTCACCATGGCCACATAACTATCGGAACAGGTTAAAAACCTTTGATGATGCTGTGGCACTGTAATTGCCATTGAAGTGAGGATTTGCCAGGTTCCCCAGAAAGCCCAGAAGATCAGGTCATGGGAATTAACTTCCACAACCATTTCTGCCTCTTCTTTGGTGTGTGGAGTGAGGGAATGCCATTTATGCAAGTGGAATCTGATTTCAGAAGAGTTCCAGGCCAGACGGGATAAAATGAATCTTTGGACAGCTCTCTGAAGCTTTTCCCACCTCCCTGCAATGGTTTGTCTAACGCTTACCCACATCCAATCTGAACTAGAGGTGCAGTTAAGAATATTGCACTTTTTCATTTCTGAATTGCCCATGCCTTTTTGCTACATACTGTTAGCCACATCTGAAAATCAGTTCAGTCTCCATTTAATTCTTAAAATGCTTTAATCACAAAAGAAAATACTGTCTAGCACAACAATCACACTACCCTGAGATTTATTTTCATCAGTGTTTGCTTGGACATTTATTTATTTTCATCTTTGCTGTACCCCATATACTAAAGTGCTGCTCTTGAATGCCAGATCAGTCCGGAATAAAACATTTGTCATACATGACTTGATTTTGGATGAAGGGGCTGATCTGGCATGCATTACTGAGACCTGGGTGGATGAACTGGGTGGACCTAGTCTTGCTCAGCTTTGTCCCCCAGGATAGTCAGTGCAGCACTGCTCCAGACCAGAGAGGAGTGGAGGGGGCGTTGCTGTAGTCCATCGGATGTCCATCACCCTCACCAGATAACCAATTCGCACTGTTCACTCAACAAGTCCACATTACCATCTGGTCCTGCTATTGGGGGTCAGTTACAGTTACTGTACTGACATCTGAGGAGGTGAACAAGGTGCTTGCAGAGGTTTGAGAAACCACTTTAGCTGCTTGATTCTTGTTCATCATAGCTTTAAAAAAGGAAGTTCAGGGGGTATGACTGACTGGGTCCAAGGAATGGCAAATGGCTGATTGTGAAAAGGTAATGTGACATCATCATTTAACAGAACTGTACATTCCCTTCTAATGATAACATCTCTGGATCTAGAAATGGTAAACATCTATAATATCTTCTTTGGGAGGTAGGTGATAAAACAATAGTTGCTAAACAGCAGGCTTATCCATGTAAAAGAGAGAGAGGCAACTGACATTTTAAGCTGCTAACTTCTGCAAAAGAAAGATAAAGGAAAGCATTTTGATTGGTTTTCAATATACAGCAAAATATTGGCAAAGACAATATCAAGGATATTTAAATAGTTCTCCTTTCCCCTGTAACCAAAACTGTCTCAGATGTTTACAGAACTATTTTTCCCCTGCAAAATAAAGCAGCTTCAAGGTGAAAGCGTCTGCAATGTCCATTGCTCAAATTTTATGGAATTGTTGAATCATAAAAGACAAGGTCAAAGAAAATTGGAAAAACTTAACTTTTACCCAGTGCATGAAAAATTAAATATAATGCTTTCACCTTATTTATATACCCAAAGTTAACACTGCATTATACAGGGTTCAAATAAATTGTGGCCATGTATACATGAGCACAGGAGTCATTTTGGTCTAGTGGTTAGGGACCCAGACTCTTATCCAGGAACACTGCGTTTGATTCTGCCCTCCCCCATGAAGCCACCTGTGTGACCATGAGCAAGTCACAGCTCTTTTCTGAGCTCTCACAGCCCCACCTACCTCACAGGGTGTTGTGGTTTGGGGAGAAGAGTAGAAAGTTTTGTCAGCTGCTTTGAGTCTCCTTAAATGGGTGAGAAAAGTGGGTAGAAAAGTCAACTCTTCGTGTTCGCTATCAGGGCAATGGGAGGCCACACCCAGAGCAGGCCTTTACACATTCAGCTACCCCAATATGTCCTGAAGTGTCCAATGATGCCTAGGTTTGGACACACTAATAGGAGAGCAGAATTTACAGCTCTTAAGACAACCCAATATCTTTAATTTAGATTGTGGAAGCCATCTTAACATGCCATCTGAATAATATGGGAATGCAAGATACCTGTGTACTGCAGCTAGACGAGGTAAATGGCCATACAATTCCAATACTATCAGCTGTCAAGTCAGTTCAGGTGGCATATATTTAAATGCCCCCTCCAGGTCATTTGAAGCCCTCCAGGTTTGCCTCCTTTCTTAAGCTATCTTGAAATTCTATGAAATTTGTGCAATCCTGATTATGTTCCTTTTTTCAGTATAAAAGATGAATAACAGCCATACTATGGGTGTTTTCCCACTGTTACTAGAAGTACCCATTAGGTACCCATTAATGGGTTCGTAATGGCATTTTTGTACACATTAATGGGTACTTAATGGGTACATCTAGTGACAGTGGAAAAACACCCTATGTTTACACAGAATCCATTGTTCCTTATGACAGCCCTATTTTTTTTCCTAAGTGAAAATTTTTACAGTCTCTCCATCACTAAATAAGCTTAGGCTGGTCATTCAGTCTAATTTGCCTCATAGAGTTGTTATGAAGACAACTTAGAAGAAGAAAAAAAAACTTCAGGTTCTTTAAAAGGATAAAGATGGTATGCAAATGCAAAACATAACACAACTTAATGCAGGTAAATAGCTCTAGAGAGTAAGAAAAATGATGTGATAGCCACAATATGACACAAAATTATATCCACTGATTGTAATGGGTTTATGCATGCATAAATCTGAATTGTGTTGTGGCCCTATCTGTTCGAGCATGCATTGTGTAAATTGAGAAAATCAGCTCAACTAGATAAGCTGAAATGATCTGCAGCTCCAATTTCCCCCCCACAGAATATACAATTACCAAATTTCAATAAACTTGCAAATGACTATTTGTTTTGCTCTCCAAACGGCAGCAGCTGGAATACAGGCATATACTAAATCCCTGGTGGTCTTATATTCCACTTATGAAATTCAAGTGTCTTATAAGAACCGCAGCTGCTAACTACTCAGGTAAAGCTTTTCAGAAGCTTCATCCACCTGTATCCAATTAAGAAAATACAAAACCATCTAGAAGGCAAGCAGTATGATGCAAGGGGCAGTATAAGGATTCACATGTTCCTCGACAGCAGAACTTGGACCAGAGGAACGAATATAAATATATATATGCAAACACCAGAAGCCTCCGAGTTAAAATAGAGGAGCTAGAAAGCTTAGTTATGGAAAATAGGATTGATATTATTGACATAACTGAAACCTGGTGGACCAGTGAAAACCAATGGGATACAGTCACCCCAGGTTACAAATTGTAAAGAAAAGACAGGGAAGGGCGACATGGAGGTGGTGTAGCCTTCTATATTAAGAAAGATATAGAATCTTATGAACTGGAATGTCCAGGTGAGTCTGACTCTTCCACAGAAGCAGTGTGGGTAAAAATACCAAGCCAAAAAGGCAGCCTAACAATAGGGACATGCTACCGTCCTCCCAACCAAACACCTGAAGGAGATCAACGATTGGAAAAGGAGGTAAAGGAAGTATTTAAAAAAAAAGATAGGGTAGTTAGAAGGGGGGACTTCAATTATCCCCACATATACTGGGTGAACTCCTGTTCAACTCAGGAAAGAGAGCGGAAATTCCTAGACCTGCTAAATGACTGTTCCTTGGAGCAAATGGTGATGGAACCAACCATGGAAAAGGCAGTCCTGGACTTGATCCTAAGTAATGATTAGGACCTGGTAAAGGACATCACTGTGGCTGATCCAATTGGGAACAGTGACCACTATGCAATAACCTTCAACTTAAATACAGGGAGTAAGTTCTTAATAAAGTCTAACACAGAGACCTTAAACTTTCATAAGGGAAACTTCCCCAAAATGAGGAAATTAGTAAAAAGGAAATTGAAAGGGAAAGTCAAAAGAGTTAAATCACTTCAAAATGCATGGAGACTACTTAAAAAAACAATAATGGAAGTGCAACTAGAATGCATACCTAAAAGAAGAAAGGGGACTTCTAGGTCCAAGAAGAAACCAATGTGGCTCACAAGTGCAGTAGATGAAGTCATTAAAAACAAGAAGGCTTAGAAAATTATTATTATTATTATTATTATTATTATTATTATTATTATTATTATTATTATTATTATTATTATTATTATTATTATTATTATTATTATTATTATTGTGATGATGTAAAGCAGCAGTTACACACAGCAAACGAGATGACTATGTTGGATTTCGTATCATATCACCAGTCGGGCACTTCCCAAGCACCTAGGACTGTGTGATGTATTGGCGAATTATGCGAGCAGACCCCAGTAAAGTGGCTTTTTGTAGCTGGCAGATGGATATCTTGTCAATGCCAATGGTTTTAGGTGCCCGCTGAGATCTTTTGGCACCGTGCCCAGTGTGCCGAGGATGACTGGGACCACTTTCACTGGTTTTCACCAGAGTCGCTGTAGTTCAATTCTCAGATCTTCATATCTGGTGAGTTTCTCCAACTGTTTCTCCTCAATTCTGCTGTCACCTGGAATAGCAACGTCGATGATCCACACCTTCTCTTTCTCAGCAATTGTTATGCTCCAATTTTCGGTCAGTCTGAAGCCTGAAGTCCCAAAGTAGTTTTGCCTGTTCATTTTCAACAACTTTTTCTGGCATGTGATCCCACAAGTTCTTTGCCACTGGCAGATGATACTTTTGGCACAAGTTCCAGTGGATCATTTGTGCTACAGCATTGTGTCTCTGCTTGTAATCAGTTTGTGTGATCTTCTTGCAGCAGCTGAGTATATGGTCGATTGTTTCATCAACTTCTTTGCAGAGTCGGCACTTTGGATCTTCTCCTGATTTTTCAATTCTGGCTTTGATGGCATTTGTTCTTATTGCTTGTTCTTGTGTAGCAAGAATCAGTCCTTCTGTTTCCTTTTTCAATGTTCCATTCGTAAGCCAAGACCAGGTCTTTTCCGTGTCCACTTTGCCTTCGATGTTCTCCAAGAACTGTCCATGCAGTGCTTTATTGTGCCAGCTGTCCGTTCGGCATTGAATTGCAGTTTTCCGGTACTGGTTCTTGGTTTGCTGCACCTTGAGAAGCTTCTGGTTGTTGACTTCAATCAAAGCTGATTCTTTGCTTTCTGCCACATAATCTGCTAATGCATGCTTCTCTTCTTCCACTGTTTGCTTCACTTGCAAAAGTCCTCTACCACCTGCTTTCCTGGGCAAGTACAGCCTGTCGACATCACTACGAGGATGTAGTGCATGGTGGATTGTCATCAGTTTTCTGGTTTTTCTGTCTAAGTTGTCCAACTCCTGCTGAGTCCAGTTCACAATTCCTGCAGTGTATCTAATGACTGGTATGGCCCAGGTGTTTATGGCCTTAATGGTGTTACCGCCATTCAGTTTACTTTTCAAGATTTTTCTAGTCCTTTGGATGTACTCTTTACTGACCACAGATTTCACATGGCCATGCTTAATCTTATCCAATTGCAGGATGCCCAGGTATTTGTAGGCTTCTGACTGGTGGGACCTGATGACTTGACCATTTGGCATTTCAATGCCTTCACTTTCAGTAATCTTCCCCTTCTTCAGTGCCACTGTGGCACATTTGTCAAGGCCAAGCTCCATACTGATGTCGCTGCTGAATATTCACACTGTGTTGGTCAATGACTGGATCTCGATTTCAGATTTTCCATAAAGCTTCAAGTCATCCATGTACAGTAGATGTGAAATTTTCTGTGAATTCCTGGCAGTTTGATAGCCCAGGATGAGTGACAGCGGGATCACAGCGATGATGAAAAGCAGTGGGGACATTGAGTCCCCCTGGAAGAGGCCCCTTTTGATGTTGATCAGTCCGTAGCTTTCATTTCCAACAAAAAGCTCAGTCTTCCAGCGTTTCATCACACTTTCTATAAATTTTGTGATGTTCTGACTGATCCCGATGGTTTCCAGGCACTTTGTGATCCAACCATGTGGCAGTGAATCAAAAGCTTTTTTATAGCCGATCCAAGTCATATGCAGGTTTGTTTTTCGGCTTTTGCAGTTCTCCAGAATCATTTTGTCATCAGTAGCTGGTCTTTTGTGCCCCTGCTTCTCCGTTTGTTTCCTTTTTGCTCTACTGGCATGATGTTGTTGTCTTCGAGGTAGTCTTGAATCCTGTCTGCTATTATGCCTGTCAGCAGCTTGAGCATAATAGGTAGACAAGTTATCGGCCTATAGTTTCCTGGTGTGGCTCCCTTTGCTGCATCTTTCTGTATTAAGTATGTTTTGCCAGTTATTAGCCATTCACTGATGTTTCCTGTTTGCAGCATTTCATTGAACAGTTCGGCCATTTTTGCATGCAGGCTGGTCAGGTATTTGGGCCAGAAGCCATGCAACTGAAAAAAATGGAAGGCTTGTCCAAATGATTAGAACAGGAGAGAGCATAGACACTGGCAAAGACACTGGCAACACAATGCAAGATGGCCATTAGGAAAGCTAAGAAAGATTTTGAGAAGCAAA
The DNA here is from genome assembly GCA_023333525.1 of Aspidoscelis tigris stejnegeri. Taxonomy (NCBI): domain Eukaryota; kingdom Metazoa; phylum Chordata; class Lepidosauria; order Squamata; family Teiidae; genus Aspidoscelis; species Aspidoscelis tigris. The sequence goes on along the minus strand of JALMGA010000002.1, from coordinate 77,388,451 downwards.
TTGCTAAAAACATCAAAAGAAATAAGAAGAACTTCTATAAGTATATCAGAGAGACTAAATGAATTATTTGCCTCCGTATTCATAGAGGAAGACAGAGGATACATGCCAGTAGCTGAGCCTGTATTTTCTGAACAGTTAAACTGGACAGAGATAACCAAGGAAAAAGTCCTTGCATGTCTTAATAAACTAAATGTTAACAAGTCACCAGGACCAGATGGTATTCATCCAAGAGTCCTTAAGGAACTCAAATGCGAAATTGCCGACTGTCTAGCAAAAATATATAATCTTTCCCTAACATCAGGCTCTGTACCTGAGGACTGGAGGGTAGCAAATGTAACACCAATCTTCAAAAAAGGATCCAGGGATGATCCAGGCAATTACAGACCAGTTAGCCTAACATTGGTTCCATGTAAAGTAATGGAAACCATCATTAAAGACAGAATTAGTGTGCACATGGAGGAGCAAGCATTGCTGAACAAAAGCCAGCATGGCTTCTGCAAAGACAAATCATGCCTCACAAACTTGTTGGAATTCTTTGAGAGTGTCAATAAATACCTGGATAAAGGTGAACCAGTAGATATTGTTTATCTGGACTTTCAAAAGGCTTTTGACAAAGTCCCACATCAAAGGCTACTGAGTAAACTCATCAGCCATGGAATAAAAGGATAGGTTCTGTCCTGGATTTGTGACTGGCTTAAGGGCAGAAAGCAGAGAGTAGCATTAAATGGCAATTCTCAGGGTGGAAAGAGGTAAAAAGTGGGGTCCCTCAAGGCTTAGTGTTGGGACCAATGCTTTTTAATTTATTCATCAATGATCTAGAAGAAGGGGTACATAGCAAAATAGCAAAGTTTGCCGATGATACTAGATTATTTAGGGTAGTAAAAACTGAAAGAGTTTGCCAAGAGCTCCAGAGGGATCTCTTAGCATTGGGTGTCTGGGCAACCAGGTGGCAAATGTGCTTTAATCTTAACAAGTGCAAAGTAATGCACATCAGAGCCAAAAATCCAAATTATGTCTATAAACTGATGGGGTCTGAGCTTTCTGCAACACACCAAGAAAGGGATCTCGGGGTTTTGGTGGACAGTTTAATGAAGGTGTCAACCCAGTGTGCGGCAGCAGCAAAAAAAGCAAATTCAATGTTGGGAATAATTAGGAAGGGAATAGAAAATAAGTCAGCAAGTGTCATTTTGCCCCTTTATAAATCTATGGTGAGGCCACATTTGGAATATTGTGTACAATTCTGGTCACCACACCTCAAAAAGGATATTGTGGAACTAGAGAAGGTGCAAAGAAGGGCAACCAGAATGATTAAGGGTCTGGAACACCTCCCTTACGAAATCAGGCTGCAATGTCTAGGCCTCTTCAGTCTAGAGAGATGGCGCTTAAGAGGGGACCTGATTGAAGTATATAAAATTATGCATGGTATAGAAAAGGTGGATCTATTGCACAACACTAGAACCAGGGGGCACTACGAAGCTGATGGATAGGAGAGTCGGATTTGACAAGGGGAGGTATTTCTTCACACAGATGGCCATCAGTTTATGGAATGTGTTGCCTGAAGAGGTGGTGACAGCTACCAGTCTAGATGGCTTTAAGGTAGAGTTAGACAAATTTATGGATGACAGATGTATCAATGGCTACTAGAATGAATGTCTAGGTGCATCTTTCAGCCGGGGGGGGGGGGAGTGGGGTGCTTCTAAGGCCATTTGCTTGGATTTGAGAGCAGGCAAAGGTACATCCTTATCTCTGCTTGAGATGCCCATGAGAATTTGGTGGGCCACTGTGTGCAACAGGATGCTGAACTAGATGGGCTGTGGCCTGATCCAGCAGGGCTTCTCTTATGTTCGTATGTTCTTATGTAGAAAGGCAAAATGCATAGACAGAATCAGTAGCTGAGATGCTGGGCAAACCTAATATCAGTGTTGTCCTTTGGTGGAGGGGGGGAAGATTTTTAAAAGTTTATTACAGCATTCCTGATACAGGATACGTAGCATGTCAGATCTGTTAAAAGTAAATTGAAAGTAAGCACTAATGAATTGGAGATCAACTTTTTTAAAATGCAGATTAGGGGAAAGAAGCACACCATCACACAGGCTGTGGTCACACCTAAGGTTTAATCCAGCTTCAGTCCACTTTCAGAGTGAGTGAATACATCAGCAAAATGTCAAGCTGTTTTCTTTCAGTGTTGAGTAACTCAGAAAATTCACCTTTGGGATACATAATGTGGAAAGAAAATTATTGGTCACTTTACTGAAGTGTTCTCTTGCTCTGAAGGTGGACTGAAACTGAATTAAACCTTAGGTGTGACCAGAGCCACAATTAATGCTTGCAGAAACATTAGAAAAATGGAGCTACATTGAAGGAAAATAGGACCTTAGCCAAGCAGGACAGCAGAGGAAAGGAAATCGATCTTCATCCACCTGGAGTTTTGACGGGTTGATTGCATGTGGCAATGAAATCCACTTACAGAAGCTGGTATGAGGAAGGATAAGATAGTGATTTGGAAGTAGCCTTTGATGTCAGCAAATGGTGCCTTGAGAAACCGTGGAAGAAAGTGCAATTTTCTCACATCACAGCTTTAGGGTGAAGTATCACCTCCCCCAAACATGTCAGCTCCACTGCTGTCTCATGTTTTCATCTGGGTGAGGATTTCAAAGGACTTGGCTGCAAACGCCTTAAGACTGGCTTTTTTTTGGTTTGGTTTGTTGGTTTATTCAAGTGCACATGTTTGTCAATAAGATCTCACACAAAAAGGGAGCACAACAAGGAAAATTTCAGAAATGCCTCTTATTAGGAATCATATATGAACCATTCCATGTCATGTTTTCTGCATTTTTTTAAAAAAAAAGCTTTCATCCACATGGTCTTGAAAAGTCCAAAATCCAGGAAAGGGGATTTTTGGCCCTGCCACCAGGGTGAGCAGCTGATGACTCAATGCCATTTGGCCAAGTGTGCCTGCAAGTGTGCCTGCAGGTTGTGCCTGCAAGAGAACATTCATTTTATTTATTTATTTGTTTGTATTTTTATCCCTCCCTATATCCAAAGAACTGCTGCATTCTGTGCAAGCAAAGGAGTCTCTCCTGATCTTTGTCTTGTTCTGCCCCCCACCTCCTCCCATGAACTGGTAACCATCTGTGTCTGCCCAACTCCAGCGGTAACAGTTTCATTAGAGATACAGCTGTGGAAGATAAACAGACCAAGGCGGAGAAAAATCACACCTGTCAGTTTCCCTTATAATGTCTTTTTATTCAGCACATTTGCAGATCCATCTTTTTCCTTCATATGAAATAAGTCATTAGAGTCATTCTACCTCTAATGCTATGGTCTGGTTCCTATAAATCACCAGGGTTAATCAATGTTATGTCAATGGCACTAGAAAGGGGTTGTCCAGTTCACTAATATAAGTCAATGGCTCCTCAGAGGCTAAAGCATGTTACTGCAAATTTGCAGGATTTCATTGCATAAGTGAGATTTTGCCAACAGTGTAAAACCCAAAATGCTGTGATTAAGCCAGTTACATAAGGAAGTCACTCTTCACTAACCATGTAAAACTGTTTTATTCAATAGGGATCTGCACAAATGTATTTTTGATTTTCGAATCTGAGTAGATTCAAATGTCATAAAATCCGATTCGATTCATATCTGTTATATGTATCTGTGTGCATTCTGTAAAAATCCATATTCATCCTATATTATCCTGTATGTATCCCATTTTAATCCTGTATTTTAAGCACAAGATACGTATAATTTTTGCACTGATTCCTAAACGACAAATGCAAAGCTACACATTTGAGTCATTTGAAAATCCATATTGGATTTTTGAAAATCCGCATTCAAATTCGAATGTTCAAATTTGGATTTTTGAAAATCTGATTCGAGCTCGAATGTCAACATTCATCAGATTCGAATCAAATATTCGAGTTTTCAAATATTTGTGCACAACCCTATTATTCAAAACCATGCCATACAAGAGGAACTATCTGCACTTTCTTTGAATTTTTTACAACATGCTCTGGTTTCCTGCATGTTTTGATGGAGTATCGCAGCAACCACCCCAAAATACATATATAGGCATGTCCCCATACGTGAGGGAGATAAGTTCCATAACCTACTGTGGATACCAAAATCTTTGGATAACATGAATAACTACATCAGCCTTCCCCCCACTGCCAGCAGCACATCCACTGTGATTAGGCTTTGTAGATTTAACCCAACCCTGGCCCTTTCTGCACTTACTTCCCCTTATGAATGATCAATAGGTCCAGAACAACCCAGCCTATCTGCATTTATGCCATCATAAATGCCAGCATTTATCCACATTAATGCATGTCATGGCTCCATGCCTCCAAAACCTAGGAACTAAAGTTCCTACACTCAGCATGCTATGCTGCACTGAAATGGAAAATAAAAGCATTTCAAATTGGTAGTATATATGGATATAAAAATGTCCAAGAGTGCCTAAAAGTACAAACAAAATAATATTTAATAACTACCAATATCCATATCCATATATGCAACTAATGCATGTGGGTACTTAAAAAACAGCACAGTCCAAAAGAGCCTGGGACTCTCAGCTCACATAAAGACCACAATATCAGCATCCCCTAGTAGACTTAGAACACGGAGGAATACCATCTTCATTCCTCCCATGTTCTAGAACAAGACTCTGCTGCTTCCTTTGATGGACCCAATTAAACATGTCTACCAGTGAGCTGGATTAAGCGCTGTTTTAATCGGGATAAAGTTCCATCTCATGCAGACAGAGCTGGGCCAGTGATGGCCTAGCCTTTTTGATCCACATTAATGTGAGGATGGGAGCTCCAGAAAGTGATTAAGGGGTCCTTGCAGAACCCTTATTCTGTATTCTTTCCAATGTCATCCATGCTAGAACAGCTCAACATCCCACAGTTCTCAAGCAACGGTTCTCAAGCAGTGGTAACTGGAGACACCACCAAAGATTATATTATAGTGTATTTGTCCACTAAAATTTGAGGCTATGAACAATCAACAGACTTCTAGGGTGATTCTACACTAGCTGGTATAGAAAGACTGGCAAGTAGGGGTGTGCACAGATGCAATTTTTGACGTTCGATTCAAATAGAATATTCAAATGTCTCAATTCGTACAAATAGAGAGAAAATGAATGTATTAAAATTTGAATCGATTCAAATACATTTGTATCTATTTGTATGAATATTCTGTTTGTGTTTGAGGATACAAATGTTGACAACATTCGTATGTGTCCATATGCATCTGTAAGCATCCGTAGGCATCCCGTTTTTATCCCGCATGCATCCCGTTTTTGTCCCGTATGTATCCATACAAATGAGTGCAATTACAAATAAGATGCGTGCGGATACATTTGAATTCATTTGAATGTTACAAAAAGAATGTATAGACATTTTATTCAAATTTGATTGTCAGAATTTGAATGAATTCAATTGAATTTTGAATGTTTTAAATATTCTTGCACATCCCTACTTGCAAGTATCCTAGGAGCCTCTCTTCCACATTTTACCACAGTCTGAGGCCTGTCTCCCTTAGACCTCACCAGTATGCGGAAGAGAGGCTCAAGTTTGGTCTCGTGGGTAGAATGCCAGACTTATATCTCTCAGTCACAAAGTTTGATTCTACACTTCCTCATGAAGCCAGCTGGGTGACCTTAGGCTAGTCACAGCTCTCTCACAGGATCACCTACCTCACAGGGTGTCTATTGTGAGTGGAAGAACAGGAATCCTTTGAGTCCCCTTAAATGGGTCTGAAAAGAATGGTAGAAAAGCCAATTCCCCTCCTCCTCCTCCTCCTCCTCCAATGCCTGCTGGTCCAGTATACTGACCACTTCAGAATTGCTCCTAAGTTCTGATATATAAAAAGCTTTTGACAACCAAAACTTCTTGAGGAGTTATGTATTAACATATAACATAATCTACAGTTGTACAGTGTACAACCATTTTAGAGCACAATCCTAATGTATTTTAGCACAGCGGATCTCTATAGTTCATGCTGTAACAACAACATGCTGGGCAGAAATGGTGTAGAAAGCACAAGTTGGGCTTGAGCCAAAGATCCCTTCCACTACAACGATCAGCACTGTCAGAGCGAGAATATGGATTATCTTTTTTGGCAGTTTGCCCAGCAATTAAATAGAAGTACCAAACGCAGATATTGAAAAAGGCTTTTGCATTCCCAACAGCAATATTCTCAAAAACAGAAATGTCTTTCTTAGATTTCTTTTTAATCTAGTAGAAATGAATGATGACTGATGAAATGACAAATGTCTTCATTGCCAGTATGTCTCCAATTGTCAGGTGTCAACGAAAAGGCCCTTTTTTGACAGGTAGTCCAATTTAGCTGTGAAGTTATCAAGCATCTTGCTGAAAGGGTTTTAGTCTGCAATTACATACAGCATCCATCTCAAATTCATGTCTTTTAGATCTTCTTCCTATGGCAAAAAGCAGGATCCATAGATCCTTTAAAACACAGCACATAAAAAACATGTTTATAAAGAGCACATTGACATATACAACCATGTGGAAAGAGTTCATCTTCTTTGAGGCTATTTCATACTTGCCTGGCCTGGCCTGTTGCAGTTGGAACAGCTCCTGCTGAAATTGTTCAGGTGTCCTGAAACAAGGGTGTCTGTCCTTGGCTGGCTGTTCTGGCTGTTCTGGAAGCCTCCATACCTCTGGAAAGCTCATGTGAGCTTTGGAGCCTGCTGGGAGGACAATGATAGCAAAGAACTAAGGTTCTTGGTCTCAGAGCCTCCTGAGGATCCATTTCAGTGATCCAATTTGGTGTGGCACCAAAATGCCCCCCCTACTACACTGCCCCATTGAGTCATGCACCCTTCTGCAGGTCTACTGTTGTTCCAACTTAGAAGGCCATTTTGAGACACCTAGACTGGACTATGACCTGTCAATTGTGGATGGAGCATGCTAGCAGGGGGCATGGCTTCTCTGATCCACACCAGAACATGGAAGAAGGAAAAGCCCAGAAGAGGTCTAGACCTCACACTACACCTGCTAACTGATAAGTGTTGAAAGCCCCTATCTATCAACCCTGGGTGCAGCTGCCAGTGGTTAACATAATAAACTCCATATGTTGCCATTTTATTTTAAATGGACATCTTAACCTCTAAATAATTTGGAATCAAGTTATCTGAAGGGTTACCTGCTCCTATGTGATCCCTCAGTCTAACCTCTGGTATTACTGTCACCATGAAGCATGAAATGCACAGATTGTGTTGAGCATTCAATGGCTGCTTAAAACTTATTTGTGTTCAGGAATTGGCAAGTAATTGATGAGGTTATCACTTGGCTCACTGTATGCTGCTTCTATTGTATTGATTTTTATTATTTTATTGTTGTACATTACCCTTGGGATTATAATGAAGATCTATGTGCATATGTTTTAAATTAAATTTAAAATATTGCAAATAATTTTCACATCTACCTCCACTCTTCATGAATCTTTCATCAGCAAAACAAGAAACTACGCTTATATCTTATTTCTGAGGTTAGTAATTAATTATCAGCTTACTACATTCCAGGGGAAATAAACATACATTTCCTCTTCCAAAGCTTCACAGGCAAGAAAGAGACCAGAAAGAAAGAAATAGAAAGAAATTCCAACTAGTAAACTCTACTGTTTGAAGCATGATCAGCTCACCTCCCAAAGCCTTTCCAAAATGCAGGGGGAGAGCATTGCCATGCCAACTTATTAAAAATGATTCTGCAGAATTAAGACAATGTTCTCAAAGTCTTGGTGTAGCTGCTTCACACACACACACACACAGAAACCAACAGAATTAAATAAAGTCTAAAAACAGTAAATAACAGGACATAGCAAATTTAATATGGGCAAACCTCTTCATGGATCACTGCTTTGCTGTGGTGGAGGATATTACACAGCTTAAAGAAGCTATGAGCTATGCTGTGCAGGGCCACCCAAGACTGACAGGTGATAATGGAAAGATATGCCCAACTGAATGTAGATTTCCAGGGGACAGCAAATAGTGGAAATAGACAAAGGAAACAATAAAAAAGAAAGTCAAGAGCTCTTCCCAAGTATATTGGAATTATCAAGGGAAGGTGTCATGCAAACATGGGCACAATAAAAGACAAAAATGGTAGGAACCTAACAGAAGTAGAAGAGATATGGGCTGAATGTGCACTTAGGCCTCTGGTGTGCCATAAGGACAGCTCTGATACAGAGCTAATTCCATACCAGAGGCCTAAGTGTGAGTTCAGCCACGGTCATAATACACTGAAGAACTATACAAGAAAAATCTTAAACATCACTGATAACAACAATGGTGTGGTCACTGACCTTGAGCTGGATATCCTAGAGAGTTCAGTCAAGTGAGTTTTAGGAAGCTTTGCTAACAAAGCTAGCAGAGGTGGCAGAATTCCAGATGAACTATTTAAAATTCTACAAGATGATGCTGTTATAGTAGTTATAGGATGATTGTTTGGTCTTTAATAATTCATTCATGTCTTTTTAAGCACATCTTCGGGCTCTCATTGGATGGATGCAGCTTGAAACAAAGACTGGTTCACACTTGGTATCTAACTCATGGAGGATATTAAGAGAAGGGTGAAGGATCTCATTTTATTCAATCTTGCTGTCTTTATAGACTTAAGAGTGTTTAACCACTGAAACACATTTACAAGAGGCTGATTTACTCTCTGTCTTCTTACAGTGTCAATGCCTATGTAAGGTTGAATCTCTACAAATGTCCTTGATGGTATTTACTGGGATTGATGGGAAGAACTGATAACTCCCATGATAATGAATTATTTTACCCCACTATTACCAATTTGCTATCATTGGCACTAGAGTATTACTTTCCAAGGCAGTTGGGCTTATGGCCTACATTTCTGTCTCTAAGTCAATAATTTTCTAATTGTTCTATTGTATTATGCCTCTCTTACTTAAATTATCTAATACCATGTTTTGAAAACTAATTTTAAAAAGTGGTTATAATTTGGAGCTTGGTTGCTAGTGGATTCCCTCAGCAATGTATTTTCTGAGAAATTTTGTTTTTCGATTTCTAATTTAGGTGCATGTGCATGTATGTGTGCATGTGTGAAAAATAGCTCTTTATAGGGGGACACATGGAAGTAAGAAAGTGTTTCATTACAACTGAATAGATCAATGAATTTGTTAGAGAAATCTAGCATCCTATTCATCCCACTAGGTGGGTTTTTATGTCTGATAGAAAATTTTTGTATATGGGGATCAGCCTCAAATGATTTCCATAAAGGAATATGCTACTCTACAGTTGCCCTCTGGATAAGACTTTCAATTTCAGCTTGACTAATCTGTCTACTGTAAACTGCCAGAAAAATAATTTCCTATCCAAATCTGTGCTCGTTTAATTAGGACTTGAAGAAAGCTTTGCCATTTCAATAAATATCTAAATTACCAAGTGTCACACACTTAAGAACTGGGCTTATTTCTTGACTCCAAGTGTGCCGTTAAATGCCAAAAAAGGTATCTATCTGAGGATATTAAACTTCCGAGTTTGGTGCTTCATGCCCATAGCTGGACATAATATAATTATTAAAATATTACTCAGTGCCACCCCCCAAAAGGATGGGGAAAACTGCTGTGATTTCTCCACCTCTCTCTCTCTCTCTGTCAGAGGCTGGATATATTTGTAATAATTTAGATCAATCTAGACTTATTTGTTCGCAAAAGCATTATTTTTTGCTCAGTGACTATTACGTGTAATATTCTGACGCAGGAGTGCACTATCTGTTGTGTTGTGATTCAGAGAGCCAATATAGCAAGACAGGCTGGCTAAGCCCATCACCAATGTATTGCTGCCTGCGTGTATGATGTTCTGTGCATGCAGAAAATAGAGCTACAAGTCAGGCCTCCAAATTTGCCCAGTATCCTTATGTGGCCTTTAGAGCACGTAAATCCTGTCTGGGTTTATTCAGAAAGCTCACAGAATGTTTTTATCTGCTATGTTTTCCACGTGCACTGGGGTCCTAAAAGGATCAGTTATACTGCACACGGAGCATCCTTACTGCATGTGCAAAGGTTTTCCAACTTGATAAAACTTTATAAGAAAGTAAAAATCTTTTTCTTCTAACACACTATAATGTTAGAAAAGTTGTGGTATTATTGTGGCATGACTGCACACTTAATCATGAAGAGTCATGTTGCCAGTTTATAGAACTCCAAGGTAGCTTATTTTCTGGACACTCAGCCATTAGTCTTTCATCTGCAACTTCCAGCTGAAATATGAATGGCGCTAATGATTTTTTAGTGGTTTCCAGAAATGACATGCCACTTTTCACTTGCATAGAAGAGGGGAGAGATCTGTTCAGCTGGAACTGCTCTGACTAGAGTGGTTTCAGACTGGAATGGTCCTGCTGGTCTGAAAAACAACCACCCACACTTGGATGGCCTGTTTCAAGACAGGCCACACACAATCCCATGCTGCTTCAAAGCTCATGTGAGCTTTTGAGCCTGGTGTGAGGACACTGACAGCCAGGCAGTAAAGCTCCTGGACTTGGAGTCCTAGGAGCCTGGTTTGAGGATGCTGACAGCCAGGCAGTAAAGCTCCTGGACTTGGAGTCCTAGGAGAATGCATTTAAGCAGTGCAATGGGCTCTCCTATTAAACTGAAACTCGGAGACATGCCACTAGTGTATCTATAAAAACAGGTCTACTGGTGTCTCAGCCCAGGCAGCCATTTTGACCAGCTAGACTAGGCTACTCTTTGTCCAGTGAAATGCAGTGTGCAAGCAGGGGGGTAAGGCATCTATAGTCCACGCCAGAATGTGGAAAGAAGAGGCCCAGAGGGTGGCTGTCCCCCACACTGGACCATTCAAAAAGTTCAGAGGTCTTGCATTGTTGAAAGTGGCATGAGATCATTTTGTTAATATTATTTGGATGCCTTTTATGTATTTGATACAAGAACATCAATAATGATATTTTCTTTAGAAATATATTGGAGTCTCCAGGTTCCCTGAGTCTTGTGACTGACACAGGAAAACTGATTTACACCATGCCCTAGGAATATGCTCAGTTCATTCATAAGATAGTGGAGGAGCCAAACACCCTACCTATTGCTCCTTGGAAGAAAGAATGGATTCTAAAAAGGAAAAGAAAAAAGAAACTGATCACTATTCATAAGGTGCTGGGAAAGAGTCAGGAACTGGATTGGTAGGCTTTGGGTCACTGCAGGCATGGGGGGGGGGAAGCAAACACATACTTTGCACTTCACTGTGGTTCCTGGAATGTTGCTGTGAGTGGGAATGTCCATTTTGCAGTGGACCAGTAATGGTGCTAGAAGTTGGCCATTGTTAGTCCACAGTAAAGAATCCTTGCTTCTAGAACTTTATCTATGCATTGACAGAGGGTAGAATACTATAAAGAGGGACACCATTTCAACAGGGGATCAAGGCACCTCTGGGACTGTTAACAGCTGGATGCCAAGACACTTTTATCTAAACAAAAAATCAGCAAGTGTTCTGCTAAAGCTTCAGTATACTAGATTTACCATACAGTCCTAAAATTGCTCATAGAGAGTGAAAACACCATCTTTTCTGAAATCTGCTTTTTTAAAAAGGCTGAAGATGATGGTGGTGGCAAAAGGAGAGGAAATCCACTTTGTGCCTGATGTTAGGAGAGCAGCCTTGCAAGTATCCTGACTGGCTAAGTTCTCCAGGTGGGCAGCCCCTCATTCTCTATTCTTCTTGCACATCCACACTGCTGACATCAGTGCATCAGTTGGAAGCATGAGATGCTAAGTTATTTGAGGTGGTTCCACCTTACTATTGAGACCCCACCTCATCAACATCTTTCCCAGGCTAGCCTGTCGTAGCTTAGGACTGCATAATAATATAATGTTCACTTGGTGCCACTGTGTTGCCATGAGTGGATCCAGGGTCCATTTGGCCCTGTACACCCATGGTACAGTCAGTGCTCTGGGGGAATCCGGACTCAATGTGTTCCCACTTTCCTTAGAACATTATAAAGGCAGAGTAGGTATAATAGTTCTAATAGTGATTTCTCCTTTTCTCCTATTACTCCTTTCAGTGCTTCTGGTACCATTCCTTGTGCAGACTTGTACACTCTGCAAAGTACAACCCATGGCCAAAGTCATTTCCTGTTTACAGCAATTGGGCCGGTCAAAAACATTGCAGCTTGGGAATGAAAGTTCCCCACTGTGATATTTCTGCATTGGTACAGTAGCAGGCATGTGAACAGCACACTTGAGTGCTATACGTGTAGCTCTCAGGGCTTTGTAAAATAAGTGCAACAGTTGTATGGCCCCTACCTAAACTCCAAAATGTATTTCAGCTCTTTGTGAATAAACAAAAGTTAAACAACATAAGAAGAAGAAGGTTTTGAGGTAAATTACTGTTTTTATTGAAGTTGTTTCCATTATGTTGTCATCATGATTGCCAAGGAAATATAAGTACAAAAACTAAAGAGATAAAAAAACAAAACAAAAACAAAAACAGTACAGCACACAGAAACATAATTTCCCACCACCGTTATATTTACAACACAAAATTGTAGGGCTGAACCTGATGCTGGAAATCCATCTTCACTGAATGCATGTGAAACTAATTGCAGGGGGAAAAGCAAGCTAGCAGCTATTTTAAACACCTTTCCCAAAGTGATGTTATTTTATAAAAAGAAGACTATCAAAGGATCAGCATAACACATTCTTTCGTTACACAGTGGTATGAAATATGTCATCATTTATTAGCTAGCAGAACAGTTATATTTTCCAACAACAAGAAAATGTTTTACACAATCCTTTTTACCCTAAACTAAGAGCCCCTGAGTTCAATGGGATGTTCAGCTTTCTAAAATACATTTTTTTCTTCCTTCAAATTTGGTCAGACAGTATGTGTACATATGGACACATTTTGTAAAAGGGGGCTCAAACAAGTTGTTCTTATTGAAGAATACAAGGTACAGGTAAACAAGATATGAAAAAGATCTTCAACCATTGCTGTGCCACAAACACACATTTATAAGTTATTTTAAACCATGTCTAGGCACATAATAATACATTGTAATTCAAGATTAACAGAAGGCAAGAATTTACTTTTTCCATACTTGACTCTTCCTATAAAAAGATTGTAATTCTTTGACTCAAATATGATAAGAAAATAATAACCATCAATGCATCAACGGCTACTAGAATTGACGCCTAGATTGTGCCTCTAGATTGGAGAGATTTCCAGGGTGCCTGTAAAGGTTATTTGCAGGAAGTTGAGAACAGGTGAAGCTTTTGCCTTTGCCTTATGCTTGAGAATGTCCAGAAGCCATTGGTGGTCCACTATGTGAGACAGGATCCTGGACTAGATGGGCTGTTGCCTCATCTGGCAGGGCATATCTTATGTTCTTAAACATGTAATGCTTTCAATGTGTTCCTTTCTGTTGTGCCTTCTCTTTTGGCACAATCTTCTACGGATGTGCGCGAATATTCAAAACATTCAAAATTTGATCAAATTTGATTGAATTCAGACATTCAAATTCAAATTGAATATCTGTACATTTGAATTTAACATTCAAATGAATTTTTGAATCTTTTGAATCATTTGTACAAATGATTCAGACATTTGTATATGTACAGATATGTACATATTACATATGTATCCATACTCATCTTATTTGTATACATACACATTTGTATGGATCCATACGGGATGAAAACGGGATAGGATGCATACAGATGCGTACGGACACATATTCATGGTGTTGACATTCGTATCTTCATATAAGAAGTTTTTCCTCCACATTCTTTAAGTCACATTTGTGTTAGACAATAGGGAAATAATATATCTAATCACTTGACTGGTGATTCTTTCACTCTGAAGATAGATCAAAAGTGAATTAAAATTAAGTGCATCACTTTTAACATTATCTTGGTTCTGTTTAACATTCTAATTATAATTTGAATCCAAACTTAGCTGCATGAATATTTGAAAAGCAGAGATTAAAAACAAAGAGCCTTTTCATCCTTACTTTGAAAATATTCAGACTGCTCACTGGATTGCTCCAGCCACATCCAGCCACTGCTGCAACTCACCTAAAGTTGCTGCAGGCTTCTCTGGATGGCAGATACCACACCATATTCTGGATGCTGTGCAGTGAAAGGCCATGGCTGTGTGACTGCCACTGCATAGTTGTGCAGAGCTGCCAGGTTGCCATGGCAACATCTGACCACACATTGGATGCCAGTTGAGATGTTGCCTTGGTAATTTGGGCTGGTCATTCACATTACAAACTCTGCTGACTAGATACAGGGTGCTCCAATCTTATGTGCCTGATATGAGCCAAAATGCATTGCTGCTATTAAAATTATTGTTGCTGTGAACAGAGACTTAAGGAAGCAGTTCAGCTATAATTTTCAGTGGTATAAACTGGATTCCAGAATAACAGAAGAGAGAAAAAATGAATTTGAGGACTCACAGGCTTTCTCCAGTCTTTTAGATAAATTTCTACTATAAAATCCTCTTCTATTGACATTAAGTCACTGATCAATCTAATTATTTTATTAACGACTGAACATCCCTGGATAAATATACTTCTTTCCAATATGGCATCTTCTCTGGAGTCATTTATTTTGGAATCAATTTTGCCAAATGGAAGCTCGGCTCGATTAGGACCGCTTTTTAAAGCCTGTTTTTAATGAACTCGCTGTTTGTCCTCCTGCATTATTTCTAGCAATTTGTAGATAATCTAAATATCCTTCATAATATGCTTAATTTACCTTTAATATGCACCTTCTCTAATTGAAACACAGACCAGAGCTATGTGAATGTAGCAATTCAAAGGCTATAGATAATTTGGGAGGAGAAAGAAATCTCTGGCTATTTTAAATCCTCAAAAAGAAACAGAATGGAATGGATGGCATTTTCCTCTCTTACTCCATTGCCACACTTATCTGAGTTCTCCCACACAGCACAGGGAGTGTCTCCAGATGCTTTGAAAAGCAGTAATAAAGTAACCTGGCCTTCAGACTTCTGGGGCAATTGGAATTTGTAATTACCACCCAAATGGGTCCCCTATGAAATATTGGAGCACGGAAGGGAACATCCCCATCCTTCCATGGTCTAATATGCCACCCCCAAATTCATCAGCATTCTTTGACATCAAGGCCTACTGGTAAACTGGAGTAGGATGCCATTTTGGGTGCCCCAGCCCAGTCTATGCTCTTTCTTGGGAAGACAGAGTATACTAGGAGATGGAGGGGCCTCCTTTATTCCACACCAGTGTGCTGAAGGAAGATCCCCAGACTCTTTCCTATACCACACCAAGATCATCTCCAGAAAGGATCTTAGCATCCACCCACAGATTTTAAAAAGCTGATTTCCCTTTACTTCTGCCACTGGATAACAATAAACAAAAATAAGCAATTTCTAGCTAGCCCAAATGTCTTTCCTTTAAAACCTATTGCTGCTCAACATTTGTCACCCAATTATTACTGTTGTGCTGTTGTTAGTTAAGGCTTAGGTGTGGATTAACAAAGACAAAAATATAGTTTCAATATTTTAAGGAAGAATACTAGAAAGGCCACACAAAACAAGGGCAGCTATGCTTTTAGGAGTAGAGCCTACTTCCAGGAGTACTCATAGGTCAGCTTCAGTCCTGCTTTGGCCATATAGAAAGACAGTGGTGCCAGGACTGGCTTACATCCCGTGACAATTTTGAGGGTTGTTTTTTAGAAGGCCAATATCTATAGGAATATGATTCACTGGTGTCAAAGTTAGCACAAGTTGAGATGTGCTGCCTGAACAGATGGCCATCCATCCAGCTTCTGGGCCAGACATAGTGCTCCAGCCCATGGTGTGTGCAGAGCTTGCCCTGTGACTCACAGGAATCACAAAATGCACCAATATAAAGGGCTCTTATTTTCCTGAGGACACATTCCAGTAGCTTATTTCAAACCAGATTTTCCATAGTTGTACTGCAGTTCCATTTTCCATCACACTGTGCCCTTGTCTCTCAACCCTCTGACGGTGGTTCCGCATTTGCCACTTAACACCCATTAAGGACCGATTCGTAAAACCTCATCTGCACTACAACATCCTTTAGGGACCCATGTGTCCGCATTGGCTCATGCGAGATCTGTCTCTAACGGGTATTAAGAGGCCCTTAATCCGGATTAAGGGAAGACTACCTTGGACTACCTTGGAGAATCTAAAGCCATCTTTCCCTTGCATGTGTGGACAGAAGGGGTGTTAGTAGACATGGATTTCCGAAATACGGATCTAAAAGATCTAAAAGATCCGTATTTAGGAGGGCCAGTGCAGAACCACCCTGAGATACCTCCTACTCTACCAAACTCTGCTATTCTTAATTGGAGTTCTGAAGGACTGTTTTGAAGGACTCTGGAACTGCATACCTGTTTGAACAAAATAGATAAACTGAGTTATCTCAGTGCTAAGCAAACAGTTTAATGAGACCTGTTATATCCTAGAATGGGTGAATGGCTGAGACATGTTCCAGTTACAGAATATAGGTGAACAGATGATGGTCATAATAGAGACCTGCCACCTTACTATTAGAACCAGAACAATTTGCTTGTCTTCTATAGGTTTTTGCTTACCTACTCAGTAGTAATGTATCCCAAATATCTTTATTATTATCTCCAATTATTATATATATAAAAAAACATAATATCTGATTTCACTTCAGAGGAGAACATACTTCCATTTCCTGTACTATTTTTTACTTCCATCAATTTTTGTAATATGACACAAACATATTAATAGATCTAATTAGGTGTATACTTGAAAGGAAATGGGAAAGAGATGGAGGAAATGGATGAAGAATATTAAGTTATTTAAGAAACTTAAAAGCCAAAGATCAAACGGAAAAGTCCTCCCAAAATAAATCTGTAAATGCAAACAGAGAATAGGATTACATGTGTATTAAAAAGTAAATTAACATGTTCTAGTGCTGATTGAAATAAGTAAAGTTTCACATTAATAAATTGAACCTGAAGTACACAAAGAGATTGGAAAGCTGTTTCCTGAGTGAGCAAACATGCAAAAATTATACAGTTAATTAGTGACTCATCAAAGAAAGAGGTTTGTGCTCCATTTCTCACTGAACTTAATACCAGTATCCACACACCAACTCAGGTCACCTCAATCAAGTGCACATCTGACTCATCGAGGAGAGCCACTGGCAAGGGATGCTTGCATCAAGACTTTTTCAGCTACTTGTTTTCTTTATTAACTTTTTCTGTCTTTCTGTCAAGTAGAGATGTGCACAATGTGAGGTGGTGGTGGTTCAAATGGAACCAAATAGGGGCTAACTCAGTTTGATTTGAATACTTCTAAACACCTTTGAACCTTGAACAGGGTGTGTCTATTAGGTTCATTAGAACACCCCTTTTTTTCAGTTTGAATTCAAAGTGTTTTTGAACAGGTGGGTGCTCTATTCGAACCCAAACATTTCAAACATCCCTGTTCAGTTTAAACCAATTCAAACCTGAACTAAGTTGTCACACCTTCACTATCAAGTGGTTTTCCTATGTTTGAAGCCTTTCAGGCATTACAATCACTGGTCTGTCCTTGAATCAACTTCATTTGTCACTGCTACTACTGGTTTTGCATTCATTTTTTTTTAGCAATTCATTTTTTGTTCTCTTTATCTTGTATATTTTGTTGAATTTCTTCCAGTTCTATACCACTGAACAATTCATTTTTATAATACTGTTTATAAGCATTGATTAACTAGATTTTGCTTTATAATTTCTAAACTTTGGTGATTTTATTTCCATTTTTGGATTTTTGATGGCTTTGAGATAACAAATAATTTTATGTAAGTAAGTATTTTTTGACAGTTTGATTGTTTTCCGATCAGTGCTGCAGTTGTCAGTCCTGGTAGTCACCTGCAAGTCAAGTGCATAGACACACTAGCACCTAAAATGGTCTTTGTTGACCTGGAATTCACTTTTCTGGTTCTTGCTATTTTCTTGGAATTGACCACTTTTAGATTTGGAATAAGTTACCCACTCTATTAGAGTGCTGTTTTTCCAAAAATAAAAGTATCACAGGGATAACACTGAGACCAATTAACAGCTTTAGCATAAGTGTTTAAATGAAAAAGATTTCTTCCTCCTCCTCCTCCTCCTCCTCTTCCTCTTCTTCTGTAGCAAATCACGATACAACTATTATCACTATCTTGTGTTCCTTATAAGAAAATCAGGATGGGCTTTCAGAGATTGAAGAGGCCCTAATATTTTTAACCACATAGCCCATTGATAATTATCTATAAGTCCTTTGCATAAATATTGCAAACCTGTCAAGACAGATCGAGAATATAAATATGTTACAGAGGAAAATAAGAGAGTTTCAACTTGCTTTGTAAACTTTATACTCACTGTTTGGTTTTATGTAGTGTGGATATACCACATAAAGGGTGTTTTTCCACTGTCACTAGAAGTACCCATTAAGTACTTAATGGCATTTTTGTACTCATTAATGGATACTTAATGGGTACTTCTAGTGACAGTGGAAAAACACCCCAAGATTCAGATCTAGTAGAATGCAGATGCTCTAAGTGCAGGGGGAGGAGGATTTCATGAATATTTGCAATAGAAATACTAGTTTAGGTCATTGGTTCACCTACTTCAGTGCTGTTTGGTGTGTTCCTTGGTTTCAGACTGAAGAGTTTTCAGACTTACCTTAATTTTTATGTAAATAGTGTTATGTTGACTATGAAAGGGACACATACAGTACCTCCCACATAACTAAAATTTTGGGAAGGCCGGTAAACAGCCTTTTGCATGCTGACTGATGATATGATTGTGATGTTAACTACCCAAGTAGGCTTAAGGAGAATGTTAAAAAATACTGTAGCTATAATACCTTTTTCTGTTAATCAGGATAAGGCAAAGGTTATTGTTTTTGACAAGAACAGAGAGTTGTTTTATACTTACATGAACCTCTGTTATGGATGGCGACGTGGTCTGCGCCTTCTACGTTTATAAAGCATTATCACTTAGATATGGTGTACAAACACACACAAGGGTGCTGTATCAAAGAATGGTCCCTACAGACCACTGAGTCATTACTCTGCCCACCTTGGGGATAGTTTTGGTATATCCCATAGGTATTCTGCTTGAGCCATCCGAGAACGGAGAGTTGTTTTATACTTACGTGAACCTCTGTTCTGGATGGCTCCAGCAGAATAGCTTGCCCACCTCAAGTTTAAGGGGGAAAAAAGGAAAGGAAAGGAAAGAAGGATATTCTAAAGATAAATGGAGTATTATATAATTGTGGTTTATGTTTTCCAACTGTGTATGTGCTATTTACGGACTGCATTGTGTTAGTTATAATTAAACTGTTTAACTAAAGAACTTTTCCTTTGTTGTCTGTCTGAGCTCCCTCAGATGAGTCAAAGGGGGCACTGGAGCACTATTTATACTTTAGAGGCTGTGCTCCCTAGCGGTCGTTCTTGGTGTAGCATGAAGTGGATAATCCATAGGTATTCTGCTTGAGCCATCCAATAACAGAGTGCCTTATACTTGAAAACATCTGTCTGGGATGGTTTAGAAAATCCTGCACTGAGCAAGGACTTGGACTCAATGACCAACTATAATTATGTGAGACTAGAGAAAAATACTATCAGTACCTACAAATTGCCTTGAGTTCATGGGCCACACATTTAAATATCTACCAGAATGCAACTGCTTCCTCTCAAAAGGTATATATGGTAAAAACCATAACATCTCTAGACATATTCTTAAAGTTTGTAGTGCCAAAATATGTTGAAAGTTCCTTCATGGGGTTGAAATATGAGGGTTTTTGTGCATACAGAAATTAGAGGCATTTCAATGACTTTTATACAAATGCTCCTAGAAGTTACGAAAACTACTCCATCTCAGGCTGTTAGAGGCAAATTGGGCATGTACCATTCAGTGTCCCTCTCTGCACTTTGTGGACTATTCTGGCCTATATAGAGTGTATTAGCACAGACCAAGTGGCTCCATGAGCTGTCTGGATTTGGACAGCCTGTTGCAAGCCAGTCCTCAGAGGCAGTGACGTGATGGTGAAAGCTAAAAATTAAAGTCCTCAGCGTTTGCAGTTTCTGTGGAGGTTTTTTTTTCAGGTGCACCACTTCCAATGGTACATCCTGGAGTGAAAAGACTTCCCTGGCATATTATCTGCATGCCCTCTAGTCTAGATTATGGGCACTAGCCAAAGGCCCACTTGCACTTGGCCTCTTAGTACACACTGGGGTAGCTACTGGTAAGGACATTTGCACTTGCAGGATGCATTTTCAACCAGGAAATGTCTCCTGCCTTCCCAGAAGCTACCCAGCATCTACTACTGGTGGTGCTCAAAATCATGCAAAACAAGCATCCCAAAGCTGACCCAAAGCTTACCTTTGCCAGCCAGCTATGGAACTGTCTGCATCTCTTCCAGGCTCTGAGGGTCAGGACATACTACGCAGTCATGTCGGCACATCAGGTGACCCCAATGCAGCTGTGTGTGCACAGCGCATTGCCATCATCCCTGTGATATTGCTGGTGCACGTGCAGTTGCAATGGCCAACACAAAGAAGATGGTGCCGCCTGTACAAGTGACTGGATGCAGATGAGTGTCCAGGCGTGTGGTTGGTTGGTTTGGTGTGTACTAGCATTCGCAAGTGCAAATGGTTAGTTCACACTAGTGGAGATGCACTTTTCTCATCCCATGGACAAGAAGCAAAGTGCAGAAAGACCCCTGGTTGTAACCTCTTTAAAGAGGTTTATATAAGGATTGGAATATGGCACCCTTTTGGTGACATACCCCAGTTCATTGCTTTGTCCATTGTGAACAAAATGGTGACAAGGGAAAGCAGGGCCAACTTGCATCTGGATAGCAAGGCCTTATTTCAGGTCAATGTATCTGTCAAGCAGCACCACTGGGGAGTCTACAAATGCTCATGCCACAAGTTTTTCTCTCAGTCTTTAAGGTGATCCTAGATCCCCCTTTTTAATAGCTTACTTTCTGTTTGACTTCCATTTATATTCAAGCACTAGAAATCTTTATACAGTATAACTGCCTTATTTAACAAAGCTCACCTACTTGATATTAAAGTCAAAATGACCCTGCTGCACAGTGTGAATCTATTTCTTATAGACTTCTTTGTGCTAAGAGTCTCATCAAATGCTCAACTTATATTAATCATATTGGTGTGGTATGTAATGTATTTGGGATGATCTTTGGTAAAACACTAAAGGTATATTTTATTTTTGGTTTTGCCTTAATTTATACCAAGTTACATAACATTTTGTTTTTTGTTTTGTTCTCCTTAACACAGTTTCTGGGATATTGATATAATTAATTGATTAGTAAAATCATTGTCATCATTCCTCTAAACATGTTGAAAATTTAACTGAAAAGATTCCACAGGACAAGTGTGTTACTTTATCACTGAACTTACTAAATTAAGTCAATTGGGTGGAAACGAAGGAAGGAGCCTTCTAAGGGTGGCCCCGGACATCAGGAAAGTCTTCACAGTCACTGTGGTGCTGGCAGTCATGTGATTGGTCACATGGCAATCAATCAGCAGTGGTGATGGTGCAGCAACAGTAGGGAAAGTGTGATGTTAAAAGCTGCTGTTTGATGAGCAGCTTTTTACTTCACACTTTTCCTCGCCTCCATATGGATAATGGGGCAGAGCTCCGCAGGGGTTCCACCTTCCCTGCATAGCTTTCCATTATCCTGATAGGACAACAGGAAGTGGCTGTACAGGGAATTTGTAACTTTAGTTATGCCTAAACTCTAAATCAGGTTTCCAGAGGAATCTGGCTGATGTTATCTTTATATACTCTTATGCTCCTGGTGAAGGCCTGAAATATCTAGGTGTTTTAGAGATTTGCCCAATTACTCTTTCCTTTAAAAAATCTGGATTTATTATTCTATGTCTACTTATGTGCTTTTAATATTGTGTATCTATATCCAAAACTGTGTACATTGGTAGACAACTTCAAAGACAGTACGTAAAAAGCATGATGATAAAGCCTCTAATATGACTTTCCATTTAGTCTCCTTATGGCCTAAAATATTTTTTTCTGGATTCTTATTTTTAATTGCACACTTTGTCTTCACAATAAGCACTTGTTACAGAAGTTGATTCAGATAATTTGATTAATACATAATTTGTATTGTACAAGTTAGGTAATGAAGCAGAACAAACTCCTTCTTTTGAAATGTCATAATGGCAATGTTTCCAAGTAAAGATTTTTAAAATTATCCTTTTGGGCTGGTATTGATTTGGAACATGGGAATACAAAAGACCAAAGTTAAGAACTGCAAACTTCAAAGGAAGAAGAATTTGCTATTCCATTTAGAATGACAGTCTAACGTTCAATTGACATATGCTTTCAATATTATACATGAATACAATCCTTAGGTCCTTTTATTTATTTCTTCATTCTTATTTTCTGTTCTTACTGCATGGTTTTCAGAGTGACATTCGGTGTTTATCTACTGAACATCTACAGAACAAACATTTATCTAGAAATAAATATAAATATATAATAAAAGCATCATAAATACACCACCTGACTGCAAAACTGCATTTGTAAAGAGTTTCCAATCTCTTGAAAGACAGCTCATAATGGTCAACAAAATCATCAATAAAATCAATTTATAAAATCTATAGAATACAATTAAAATATAACTCTTCACTCACATTGTATTGTTAGATGTGGGTTTAGGGGTTAAGGGTTTTACCAGCAAATGCACTACAGGTCTCCCTCCAAAACATTTAAGTTTATACTCAATAGATTATCTAGGGGTGCATTCACAAACAGAATATAATGAGCTTTGAGACAATTTTGAGTGTTCACCATTCCCAAAGTTTCTAAAGAATCCGCAGTTTCTGAGGGTTAAAGGTCCTGAAACATGGATTACCTGTATTCAGATCAAAGAAGGTCTCACTGCTGGATTTAGATATATTCCATTTTATTTAGCAAAATGGGAATGCAAGTGGGTTTTGTGGGGCGGGAACCATGCTTTAGGAGCATTCAACGAAAAGCTGCGATTTCCTCTGCCGTAGTCCCCTCTTCCCTGAATTCTTCACTACAGGCTAAGGAAATCTAGCACTGGCTGAAAGAGGAGGGAAAGGAGCTGAAGAATAAATAGAGCCCACAGTAGCTCAGGCACATAAAATGTAATGAGATCAGACAACGTGGGAGTGAGTGAGTGAAAGTGTCTGATTTCAATAAGAGGGACTTTCTGGCAGCGATCAGACTACTGGTTGGGTTGCAAACTGTGTCAGCTTTTTGTGTAAAAGCCTGCCTGCCTGCTCCCTCCTTCCACCCTTCTTTTCTTCCACAATCACCATCCACCCCTTTTACCTTACTCTCTGCCATTTCACATTGCTCTGTTATACCAATCTAGTGCAAAACATCATTATAAGAAAAAAGGGGAAGTGATCTTTAATGTTCTACTGCCCTTTTAACACAAGAAAGAAGTTGTACTATGGTGGATAAAAGATGGGGGTGGGGGGTGGGGAAGAAGCAGTGAACAAAAACTGCTACCAAAGGACTCCATGATCGGATGTGGAGGCAGGTTTATATAGAGGGTGTAGTCTGATTTACCTGCCCCAGTGAAACCAGGCTATGATGGTGCCCAATTGCTGACTCCATGGGAAGGGGGGTTTGGTGAGGGAAGGAGAGAGGGGAGGGGAGTTCTCCCCTGCCAGACATTGAAGAATGGAGAATGAATCTGTATTATAAAGTAACAGTAGAAATACAAGAAGTCAGACTTCACTACTGATGGGGAAAAAAAAGTTTAAAAACAGATTAAATTGCAAAGTGGGATCTTGACCTAGTTCTGAAAAATCAAAGAGAAGAAAATCTGCAGTAACTTGATACTTTTCTTATTATTTGAAGCCAATTTTCTGGAATGATACTATTATTTTTTCATTTTTCATTTAACTTTCACTTAATTTCATTCTTTACCTTTGAAAACACCAGTAAGCAAAACTGAAAACTGTTAGATTTAAAAAAAAAATCAGAAAAACGTGGGTGGTTTAAAATCTCCATTGAAGTAAATGAGGAGTGGGTTTCTACCCCAGCATTCCCCCTGTTCCTGGACACAAAACCATGTATGGCAACAGATTGAAATCTGTACATTTGTTCCCTTGGAGGTACCTTAACAGTGGTTTTAAAAAAGGCTGTGGATTAAAAAAAGAACAATCAGCATTTTAGGATGGAAAGATACCACACAATTATTAATAGTGATTCTAAAACCCAAGCTTATATTAAACACTAAGGCTAGATTCACAGGTAACAAAAACATCCTAAAACTGTCTTAGAGATGGTATCTACCCTCACAAGCCTCTAAGCCAATACAACTCCCCCAGGAGTCAACTTCAGAATAGGTTCTCTGACTCTTGGGGTTGGTGTTTTCCCAGCACAGAAACTTTCTCTCACCTTTAATAATGTTCTCTCTGATATTTGTTTTATTCTTGGCATTCTTCTGCTCAAAAGACAATGACATGGACAACATATGGAATGTCTGCACTGTACGGGCTCATCATTGTGATCCAAAGGACTGAAGACACACATAAGTTTGGTTACAGAAGGTAACAGAAAGTTAACATCCACCCATCTTAGGGGCTGCACTCCTAAGTAGGTTTATTCCCTTAGCCCCTTTCCTAAGCCACTCACAGGGCAATAAAGCTATTTTACCTATACCTGGAAGTATCCAATCAGCTTCCATGGCAGAGCAGGGCTTAAGCCCAAGAAACTTCTGGTTCTACCCTAATGTTCTTAACCACTGCACCAGTGGAGGTACCTACTATTATTTAAAGCCTATTTCTTCACTGAGTAGTTCCCTGAATGAGTGGGTGCTTGTCACACCCTCTTAGATATGATTTTTTTTTAACAATTAGTTATTTAGGATTAAATGGCTTTAACCATATCTTTATCTTTTATGCTGGTTTTGTTTTGCATGAAGAAATGGTATAAAACATAAATGCTCTTCCTCAGCACAAGGGATAGAAAAGGTACAACTGCAATGTGCTACATATAGGAATACTCTTAAAGACAGTCCATAAATTGCGACTAATGAAAAATTCAATGGTTCAAATCCTGACAAGAGTCTCTAGTTGGACTCAGATTAATCCATTTTTGAAAGGCCAGGGGCCTATTCACACTTGGCTTTATTCTGGAATATATCCTGGAATAGGGACTTGCTGTCCATATGCTAGGGCAGGCTTCGGGAGGCCCAAAGTGAGGTCTGCTAGAGTCTGCATTAGCATGTGGACCACAGACCCCTATCCTGAGATATACTCCAGAAAAAGGCCAAGTGCGAATAGGCCCCTGCACTGGTTACTTATTTGCTACTGAGCTCAGTTCAACATATAAAACCTCTGAAGGAGTACCTTCTCTGACCAGCTAGGAAGTTAATGTTTCATTGTCAACATTGTGTTTTAGAACATGGTTGTTAGGATATATGAGATAGGATTGTCTATGTTTGGTTGTGTTATGCAAACAGTAGGAAATATACAGTGCTATTATGAGTCTCTTTTCTCCACATCAAAGATATAGCAAAGTTTTTTTAGGGCTATAACCTACTTTCAGAGAGCAGATGAGTCCTTGGGCTATAAATATTGTTCCTGTTTCCTGTTATTTTTAAAATGACAAACCAATAATCAAGGCTATTTTACTGAGACCGGCAAGGACCAAGTAGACAAATCAATCAAAAATAATTGAGTGTTAGACAATGTTCACCTCTGCTCATAGTTCATTCTTTCTACTTGAATTTGGAATACAGAGATATTCTTCAGACTTTGGAATTTCAGTTTGTTATATATTTTTCAAACCACTTGGATCTAGCAATGAATATTTGAATACACATATAAACAACAATAATAATCTATACATAGGCATGGCAGAGATTGACTGATCTGACATTTATGTCCTCCTTTTTTAAAGACCAGAAGTGGCTAACAATAATATTAATAGTTGAAAATAATTACTTCCTTGATGAACTCATATAAAGGACAGGTTAGAATGCATAAACGCCTCCAAAGATCAACCTGTGCTTTATAGCAGGAGTTGGGTGAAATAGGTGGAATAGAACACTGATGGATGAAGCTCAGCTACCAGTGGTGTCTTAGGTTGTGTCTCCACAGTGCCCACTGCAGCAGGTTAAGTTGTGCAGTCCGGTCAGTCCAGTCTTGGGTCAGATTGAGCAGTCTGACAGCAACTGGGAAAGGAGGTGAAAGACCATTCTATCTTCATAAGCTGGGAACAAAATTTGCCATCCTTCAAAGTTGCCAACTGGGGCTGTTTGATTGGATATCCAGAAATGGTATACTTCTGGTGGACTTTTCTGGGAGCCTGGTGAAATAGCAACCAGCTTTCTCCCCCAGATAGATGCATGGGAAACCACAAATCTGTTTTATACTGTGGACAGCTCCATGACCTAGTCTCATGCAGACAAGCTGAAGTGACCTCTAGTGTGATGCTGACCCAGAAGTACACAAGATTGTCATTTGACATGGGAATATGCTGATCTTGCCTCCTACCAAATTGGATATTGGGATGTTGGCAGAGTAGGGAATTCCACTGTAATACTGGGTCACTCTGAGAGCTACTGAAGCAGGAGACAACCATATCTTTAGAAGCACACATGTGAAGAATGCCTTAGCACCATGAAGATGAACTAGTATAGGTTTTGTTTGTTGGGACTTAATTTTTTTAAAAAAAATATAGTAATGAAATTCCTTTTGAATCTGTGTAACTTTTTTTCCTAATATGTTTGCAAGAGGACTTAAGTGACTGAGGCTTAACACCACCTCCGTAGTATCTGAGGATATGATCAGACATAGAAAAAAAGCCTCTCTGACGTGCCCCTGATGCAGTTTTGAGAAGGCTTCAAGGCAGGATTGAAAACACACCAGTCTGTCCTCATTCCCCACCCCATGTGACCTGAACATTTTGTGTTAAAAAAAAGGTTAATTAGACAAGACTTGGGAACATGTGGGCTACACATAGTCTCTTTGAGGTACCTCTGAGATACCTCTTTTGTTATGTCTGGTCACAGTCTATGTTTCACCATATCAATGTGGCAGGGACCTACACTGCTGTCCTAAGATGGGGATCATGGCTTCTTGATTGCAGAGTGGGATTTTTCTGCTCTGGTGGTACCCTGATTGTTGCAAGCCAAATGGAGAGGGGGAGCAACTGGTTTTGAAGAGGTCTGAAAACTGCCCTCTGTGCCCAGGCCCTGGCGTCACCACCTCCCACCAAAGAGCCTGCTAGAAATCCACACTGTGCTCATACTACAGTCTGTGTAGATATTGGAATATCCATACTTTATTCTGGAATATCCAAATATATTGGAATAAGTAAGCAACATCTGGATGCAGCCTGTGCCAGATTCTGTGTTTATTATTTTTTAGATCATGTAAGCAAAGAGGAAAAAATCAACTGCAAGTCAAAAGATATATTTTCTTAAAGCTGACAAAGAATAGTAGGGACTCCAGATATAGAAGGATACACATTTAAATTCTGAACATGAATTAATTATTCACAGGGGCTAATTCTGTTCAAATCAGAATTTGGGAATCTTGGGAAGTGGGTTATAACATATAGATAGGCTATTTACTTTAATTTTCTCTGGTAGCTGACCTGTAGAAAGATACCAGGTCAATGAAAATTGGATTCTGTTATCAAATAAGAAAATTCTTACTTCTCCAATGAACTATCATAATAAATTTCTGATTAACAGCAAAGAAAAATGCTTTTCCAACTGTCCTGTCTGTCTAGGATAAATTCCAGAAAGAGTTACAGATTATACTTTATGTATGTAATTTTCTTAATCTTATGAGACTGTTCAAAAACTTTAATCTTTGTCATGAGGATCAGAGTGCAAGATTGTATTACCTCAGTCTATTACTGCTGATCTAGTTATACTGCAGCCACCTTAATAGAAATCCTGAATATCCTTTACTTGTTTATAAAACTGCTCTTTTGCCACATTTTGAATGTACTGCAACCATAAAAAGAAAACATCCTGGCCTTTCCTGCACTTTTCTGATGCAGAATAACCAGACCCACTGATATGGCCCAAGTCTCTCCAGAGCTGTGAAACTCACCCAAAACTTCATAGTTATCCCATCCTCCTTCAAAACCCCAATGGCTAGGAATCAAAGTTCTCGGCTGTGGGGCTTTGGGGTTGCTGAAAAGCAGCCTCTGTAGTTCCAGATCATGGTGGCATGCCATCTGCATACTTCTCATCATCCAGAACAAGGCCCTTGGTATTCTTGTTGACCCAATTAAATAGATCAACAAGATATCTGGATTAAGGGCCTCTTAGTCTGGATCTAGGTCCATCTTAATCTGGATCTAGCTCCATCTTGGACAGATGGAGCAAGACTAATCCACATCAGTTTGCAGATTTGAATTAAGAGGCTCCTTAATCTGGATCTAAAATGAGTGCAGAAAGGGTCTCTGTTTTCACCATTGTGAAGCATTAACATGTTTAGAACTGCCTCAACTCATTTCATAGATACTACTTATGCTGTTGCGTTCCCTGGTGCTTTTGAATGGGATGAAAGAAGAGATATGGAGACAGGAATTGCAGCAGGAAGAAAAGAGACCTAAGGCGTTTTCGCACTAAGGCGCTTCCCCCCGAACGGGTTGAGAACACTTTCCCGTTCACACAAGGGCAGGTAAGGAACACTTTGAGAGCAGTTCCCTTACCTGCCAGTGCGAACGGGAAAGTGTTCTCAACCCGTTCGGGGGGAAGACCCTCCCCCGGGCTGCTCCCATTGGCTCCTATGGACCCAGTGTGGGCAGCCCGTTTGCCTTCTTTCCCTGGGTTCCTGCTCAATCCCAAACCCCAGATCGGGCTCCAGGGGTAGGCAGGAACGCCAGCCAAAAGCCCCCTACCCATCCCAAGGGTCTTAGCTATTCCTGCAGGCTCCATTCTGTGTAGAAAGGCCGGGCCATTCTGAGCACGCTCGAGGGGGCAGCCCCTCATTGGCTGGCTTCTATTGCCCATCTGAGCATGTGCAGGTGCCCAGCCAATAAGAGGCCACCCCCTCGAACCCGGGGGAGAAGGCAGCCGGCTGCCCACACTGGCTCCATAGGAGCCAATGGGAGCAGCGTGGGGGAGGGGCTGAGCTGTCACAGAGAGAGAGCATGCGAATGCTTTCTCACTGGGACGGGTCGGAATGCGCCGAGACGGTTTCAGAGCACTTTTTAGTGCTCTGAAACTCGAATGCATGGAGGGCACATTGGGACACTTGCGGGCGGCCTGGAATGGATCCCGCCGCCCACAAGAGCAAATGCTGCATCCCGACATGCCCTCCATGCGTTTGAAAAACCCCTGTGCGAAAAGGCTCCTAGAGTTTAATTTCCCCAGGCTTAAATACAGCAGTCCATGGAGGCGTGAAGGAAATTATGTAAAGGCACAATCCAGCAAGGTGATTGGTGGAACTCAGTCAGGTGAGCAGGCCAGAGGTCCTTCTGATGTCATATCCTGTGGCAGCAGGAAAAGACACTGGATGCCATGTACTTGCAGATGCCATTCCAAAGGCTACTACCTGGAGTGAAAAGAGTCCAACTGTGGCTGATTGTGTACAAAAATAGTTGCTCTTTTTTTTTACTCTGAGGCTTGAGAAATGGAAGGCTGAAGCCAGGGGAAAACCTATGCAGCTTTTGCAGTTACTACATTATGCTTCATATTTTCAGAAGAAGATCTGGAGCAAAGTATATTTATTATGTCTTTGTTTCTCTGTGTGCTTTCCCAAACTGATGCTAGCTGGCCATATGCCATTGTTTGTTCAGGGTATCTTTCACTACCAACATCTACCACAACAGTTTTAAAATATGGCAAACACATGTATGGATAGGGGTTCTCTGGCATCCAAGAGGACTGTGTATTGACTGGGCCTACATGTTTTCTGACATTGTAATCAGTGCATGTAGATTTGGATCCTTGAAAAAAATAGGATCTCTGCGGAACACCACAATTAGAACTGCAGTCATTATGTTATCTTCTCAGATAACATGCTTTCTGACATTGTCAGTTCATGCCTTCAGTCATCAAGAGCTGAGCATCCAAATGAAGGAAACTTCATTGATATGACCCATCCAAAAAGTGTATCCCTTTATTTCCATGCTGTGAGAATAGAAATCTCAGAATTTCTATGATGATCAGTAAAAACCTGCAAGACACCACAGATGGTATCTTCTGCGACACAGCTCAGCCAGGAATTTATAGAGCTAATCTCCATCTGAATTTAGTTTCCAGGAGTTCCTTTTGAAATCAGAATGTTAATAAACATAAAGATTCACACTGCCTCTAATAAAAAAACTGTCTGTGCTTTATGATCCAGTACAAACTCAGAGATATTCTAGCCAATAGTACTACCTTCAGAAGTTAAGAGGCATGATCTTCTTAGTTATAGCCCCAAGGTTTTGATCCATCAGACAAGTTCACTATACATTTAAATATTTGGTAAAGATGCCCCCAAGCCTTTAGTTAATTCAGAACGTTCACAGACACACACACAGAAACACACACCAGCACTATAATGGCAATCATGTTTTCTCTTTATTTTACCTCTGCTTTTAAACAGTTTAATTGTGTCTCAAAATGTCTTTGTCTTGTTTTTTCTGCTGTATCACCTGAGACCTTTTGCATAGGGAGTGATATAAATGTTATTAATATGAATTGACTAGGAACTATAAGTACAATTAAACTAAGGAGATACTAGTTAGATCAAATGTTTTGATTTGCTTTGGTTTGAAAAAAGTTTCTGTAAATGGGATGAAAATATCCCTCCTTCAAATATTAGAATAAAGTATCCAGGAGAACAACGCCCTCCCAACTCCTCTCCTTAGTAAAATAACACTTGCTAGAAATTGTAAGCCTTCCTCCTACTTGCAAAGGAAAATAAATGGTCCCACAGAAATGTTGGTTTTCTTTATTCATTTTAAGCTCTATAGAAACCTAAAGAAGGTAGGTGAAAAGCCATTTTTGTGAAAAGGCTGTTAGTTGAAGGGTAATACAGGGTGAATATCCCAGTTGATTGAATTTTATTGGGATAAAAACATCTCATATGAAAGATTTACTGTTGCAGTCAATTCTTTGTTAGTTTTCAGTCCACATCTTTCACCTCTCAGATCTTTTCATAAAGGAAAATTCTACCACTATTTTTTTTTATTTTTTACAAAACGCGTACTGTACCTGAAAACTAAAACTGGAGTAGCTGAATAAAGACCACATGGGTCAGTATAGGTCTTTGATCTATGCTAGTTAATCTTCTCTTACTAACAGCTGTATTGTATGTGAGGGAACCTTAAAAAGGACCTTGCACTTGAAGAAAGGAAGATTGCATTGCTCACACCACTTTATGAGGTTTTCCAACTCTCACATTCTGTATGAAGCAGTTTGAAAAATTCTCTAGGTTCAGTGCTCTTGCCAGCAGAAATTGATCCAAAATACAGATTTTTTTTTTACTTGCTCTGTCCCCAACAAAGCAGAGACACAATTTGACAGCCAACCATTCCAATATTCCACTATTCAAGATGCACCATTCAGTGGTACAATATGAAGTCTGCAGAAATTTTTACTTACTACAAACTTTGGGGTAATTCTGTCTACATAATGAGAAAGTTCATTAAAATGGTATCCCACCCAAGTAATCTTATCACTAGGTCGGACCCTCAGATGCCTGTGTAAGTGTGCATTCACTCAGTTTCAGGTCAGATTAATTCCATGCCAGCCTCACCAAAACATGTCCACAGAACCTCTATCCTACCACATATTTATACTGTAACTGTTTTTGTGATTTGATAATCTGAATCTGTTTTTATTGCTATAGTTAAAAAGCTATGAGACTAATATTCATAAACTAATTTTGGAGAAGAGAAAGGCATTAGGAACTGTAACAGGCAAAGAGAAAAGACAGTAGATAGAAGGGAGGGAGGGAGGAGAGATAGATGTGCAAAACTAGTTCAAATTCAAACTACTTTGAATTGCAGTAGACATTTGATTTGTTCAAGTTCAAACTGAACCATTCTCAAGTTCAGGAGATCAGTTTGAACTCAAACCATCTAGTTTCAACCAAATTGTTTGATTCAGACTGGTTTGAGTTCATTAGTACTTCGATCTCTTAAAGCACTTTTAAAATTGTATTTTTATTTGTGGAACCAGGTTCAACCAATTCAAGGTTTGAATTGAATTGAACTGGTTAAAGCCAGTTAAATTTGAATCAGTTTGAGCTGATTCAAATTCTGAGCAAACTGCACATATTTTGGTTTCAAGTTTGAGCACATCTCTAGAAGAAAGAAAGAAAGAAAGAAAGAAAGAAAGAAAGAAAGAAAGAAAGAAAGAAAGAAAGAAAGAAAGAAAGAAAGAAAGACTTAACAATACCCAAAGCCAGGAGCTCTCCCTTGCCTTTAATTCTAAAAAAAATGTAGAAAATACAGGAATAATGAGAACAGTAATAAAAAGCACAATTGCCATAACGCAAAGGAAAAGAATTTTAAGGAGCCTATGTGATTTTGAGGTATAAATGCACACAAATAGTAAAGCATTTGGAACAGTGAATATTTGTTATACATATTAAGTAGTTTTGTGATACAAGCTTTTATGTTCAGATAAAATAAAATCAGTGTTCAAAGATGGTGCTTGAAGTGTATCTAAATGTCAGGAAAAGATCTTGCAATGTTTTGTAATTTCAGTAGTAACACAAGAATAGACATAATGTAATAACGCTCTCTTGTGAAGGATGCAGAAACTAAGGAGTTGTTTTTTAAAAAATTCTCAGAATCGATTTACACACCCAAAGACACAAGATTCTGCAATGGTAAACAATAAACCCATGATCAATATTTCTAGTTGCTCAGGACAATCCACCTCTGTCTCCTGAGGGAAATGCAGACATATACCAAAAGTTTGCTTGACTGTAAAGTTCAGCCTATTCCAGTATCTTGTTTTTCACATTTTTAAATTTATATTTTTTTCAAAATAATATAACATAGCAAAACTAATATTATCCAAACATAACAAAACATGCAAAAACATGTAACCAAATACGTTCTCATGTGTCTAAAAGATAAGAGTCTTTAAAAGCAGAAAAGAATCCAGTATTAAATATTGCTAATATTAACTTATGTAGAGACAAACTTTTAAAACCAATTATACATCTTTGGATTAGAACAATTTGATCGATGTAGTCTTAGTAAACCAAGTCCCAAAGTTTTCCATACCAATGAACTAATGTGGAATTCTTATAATTCTTTGAATTCTACTCTATTACTAGTTTAGCGGCTACAAATAAAAATTTCAAAAGATTTTTGTTAGGTAAATTGTTATGTTAATATATTAATATATCATATAAATATATTAAGAAAACAGGTACAGGAGTAAGAGTTACTGGGCTTTCAATAATTTTGATTATTTCCCTCTCCATTTTTTCCAGAAATCTTTGATTTTGGGAGAAGTCCACCATAAATGAAAATAAGATTCAACTTCATCAAACCCACAGAACATCCCCAATTATATGTAAGAGTTTGATACTATTTATAATAAACTTTTAATGTATTTTCTTTTATTTTCTAGGAAGAGTGAAAGTTATGAAAGGAGTGAAAAATGGATTGTCACAACTCCTCTGTAAAAGGCTCTTTCAAGTCAGCTTCCCAATACTGCTTACTTCTATTAGCAAAGTTACCGTTCATTCCCAGAAGTATTTCAGTTCTTTTTACTAATAAAATCTATAAATTTTCCTCAAAGGATATAGTTGATCTTCTCATTGCTAAGCAGAATGTCCATTTATAGCAGAATGTAAAAAAATGAATCTTTTTTTTTTTGTATGTTAATCATAAGTAATATATCTTGCACTTAAAGTTACAAAGGATTTTTCAACAAGTATCTATGAGTAAATCTGCTTAGAAAACCTTGAATTAAGTGACATTTTGCTGAGGGATCATTCTTTCCTTCTCATCCAACTAGTAAATATACACTTTATAAAGAGATTCACTCTGTGTGCTTCTTGTATATATCTTGTGGTCAAATTTCTGTTTCTGAATCACTGTAGACTCCCATTTTAACAAGAATGCATTTAGATATCTATTACTTATTCCACTGTATTTGGATATACCAGTATAAGCTTCTGTTGTTAACTTTTAAAGCCCTGCATGTGCTGGCCCCTCTTTATTTATCAGATCTTCTTTCTCCCTATATTCCTACTCGGACCCTCCATTCTAGTAATCAAGGTTTGTTGTCTCAGCCTAGGATCTCCACTGCCCCATCCTGGATTTGTCCTTTTTCTCTCGCTTCCCCTCACTCCTGGAATCTTCTTCCCCAATGAACATGGCCCATTACTTCACTGACATCTTTTATATCTGAGTTGAAGACTATTTTGTTCAGGGAAGCATTTCCAGACACCGTGTGATCTACTCTTCCAATATTTGATTGATATTGGATGTTGATGATTTTATTGTTCTCTTTTTGTTTTTAACTAATTTTTATTTTTTAGTTATTGTTTTGTATTGTAGATTGTACACTGTTGACGGGCTTTTATATCTCTTATTGATTTGATTATTTGCTTGTAAAGCACTGAGTCCATGTACAGCACTATAGAAAAAACTATAATAGTAATAGCAATAGCAATAGTAATGGTTAATAATAATAATAATAATAGTAATAATAATAATAATAACAATAAGGGATGATGATGATGATGATTAATAATAATAAACATACTTAATACAGAAAGATGCAGCAAAAGGAGCCATACCAGGAAACTACAGGCCGATAACTTGTCTACCTTCTATGCTCAAACTGCTGACAGGCATAATAGCATACTGCATTTTGTATCTGATTAAGAGAGACTTTGGTCTCTCTTCAGTATTATAATACTTTTCAAAAGTGCTATTGAAAGGAGGAACTTACCCTCCTTCCTTACATGCATGATCTTATTGTATATAAATAAATGGAGATTTGATTGAAGCTGAACTGTGGTCAGAAATTTCTTTAACTAATGCTTGTCTGCTACTCTCAGTTGCAGCTTTCCTTACAACCTCATTTTCCTTCCCTCATCCTGGTGCCTGGTCTTGTAGTGTCCAGCCGATACACTTCTTCCCCACACACAATTTTTGTTTTATTATATGTTAGTACTGAACTTTTCCTTTTCATGCTATTTTTATTAGTGCTATTTTCCTTGGGCATAAGGGACGGAGGATCTTGTAAGTTCTTTTAGTGCATTATTGCCTCCTAATCCAATTTGTCTGTTTAAAAAATTGTTTGGTTGTGAGCTAAGCAAACTGTTAACTCAATTGTAGCATTGTTTATTTCCTCCCAGTATATTTTCATATTTAGACAGAATGGGAGGGTATGTCCTTTAGCTTTCTACATTAAGAGCTTTCTTAGGAACTTTTCACAGCTTTTCAAAGATCCCTTTTCTTCACTGTATTCCTAAATACAGAGGAAGGTAATTTAAAATATTTCTTCTTTTTTTCTTTTTGGCATTTTTGCTTTGATGGAGCTTCTTGCATTCATGTCTGCTCATCACTGCAGACACATATTTTTCACAATAGCAACCTACTGGATTCCTAAGTGAAGCCCACCCCAGGGTATGAAGGCAATAGGCTGGGAAGCGAAGAGGAGGAGGAAAAATGAATTCAAGCTCCAGTTGATTTAATAATGACAAATAGTTTCAATAAATATTGAATCTGAAAAAAATATTCTGCAGATCTCAAATTTAAATCACAGCACCATTTTTTGTTCTGCAGTCAGTTATATTACTAGTCACTAGTAGAGCAACTTAATTGTGTCCAGTGATAATACTGGATTTTTTGTTCTTAAAAATATCAACTGAATTAACAATGTCAGAAATCTGCCAAAATTAATTTTTATTTGAAATAGGAGAATAAACATTTCATGTCAAAGACTGCTTTCATATTTTGTAAACTTATATTGGCTGTTTGGTTCAAATTAAACCAAACACCCCTTTGTCTTCAGTCTGAATTTGTACTTTTCCTTGAAACAGATAACGGTATTTTAAACCTTGGATGAAACAGAATGTGTTCTATAGTTTCATTTGAACACCTCCTTGTTTGGTTCAAATTTAAGCTGTTTTCCCAACAATCAGGGTGTCTGCTTCAAACCTGAATGTTTTGAACACTCCTTTCAATAAGAATAAGACTGAACCAGAAAGAGATTGGCACATATCTAGAAGAGAGAGAGAGAGGTGTGGAAAAAAGAAAGAAGAAAGAAAGACAGTTCACAGGTGGGATCATTCACATGATATTCACCCTTCTCAAGAACATTTTTGGATAAGATAGTTCCCCCAGGAATTTCCATGTGGGCCATCTGTATATGGATAGCTGGTGAAAGTCCTTTTTGTTGCTGTGTTTCAAACTCTTGGGGTGTTTCTGCAGTGGCTGCGGAAACCCATTTAAAAAACCATTAAAGACACATACAGAACACATAGGAACTTACCTTAGGCATTGGAGGTTGGAACCGGGGCCCTTGGCGGCGGCCACTTCCGCACTCCAACACACGAGACCCGTTCTTAATGAGGTCTCACTGCTGAAAGATCCCGCCTACAGGAAGACCTAAAAAAATTAAGTCTTCCATCTGACCCCTCACCTCGATCCATTCAGAAGCAGAACACTTCTGCACACGGAGAGGCAACGGGCTGGATGTGCTGGTGGCCGCCATCTTGGGAAGTGCAGAAGAAGGCCGGTCTGCCTCCTTCTGCCCTTCCCTCATGCACTGCACACTGGCAGAAACACGCGGTGACTGACAGCTGCATGCTCCAGTCCCACGTCTCCGGGGGCAGCATTGGTGGTGCAGGAGGCTGGATGCCCTTTGGAATGGGTGCTGCGGCCTCCACACAGCACCCAGGGGGTCTGGCTGGCCTGATCTGTCCTCCCTGATTGTGTGTGGATGCATGGGACCTCCAAGGATCTGTCCGTACTTCAGACAGATCCTCGGGAGGATGGATCACCGGGAAACAGATTTTCTTAAATCCATTTCTCGGCGGCAGGTGCAGAAGCACCCTTGGTTTGAAAATGATTCCTTTGTTCCTCAGATCTAATCACACTCTAAATTACTTGCCACTCTTATATGGAGCAATTAGTGCATCATTACTCATTATTATAAATAAATATATTTGACCAATATCATAGTGCTTTTTGAATCTATCCTCTTCTTAGGGAGAGTGAAGTCAAGTTAGCTTTATATCATAGCAGCCTCTATTGACCTATGAAAATGCAATCCTTCTGTTCTTTTATTTTGGAAAGATGTAAGTGCATTGATCTTATATTCTGTTACAAACAATTTTTCCATGATGAAAGCTAACATACATCAGTGTCTGTAATTAGCTTTCTATCTTTGTTTCCATTATAAATACAGCAGCAAACAGGATCTGAGAGAATTTTGTTGGGTTATTGCACTTTCTTTTATGGATTAGATTCAAATGTTTTACTAAGTTTTTTTTAAAAAAAATATTACAGCACTGGTGGATTTGTGAAGAAAATATGCAGTTGTTTGGAAAAGCAACATTTAGAAAACAAAAATATGTTCTATAGGGGAAAAAGAAAGGGAGGAAAATAATTTTATGTGACCTTCATTCTTCAAAAAGCATACATTGCATACATGGGGCTGCGTCTGCATATAACAACTACAAAAAAATAACTTCTTGGAAATGCCTCAAAGACAGTACCATGTGGCCCTCATGTTCTCATCCCATCTCTCATCCACCTTTTCCAGCTAAGAATGTTCATGAAAGAGAAGAAAGGCAACCTGAGGCATTTCCGCACTGCATCGCGTTCGAAATGGAACGCGTTCAGGCGGAAAGCTTAAGGCAGCTCCGGGCGCTTTCCCCTTTCACACACAGACGCGCCAGAACGCGTGTAAACGCGTTCCGGAGCGTCTGGGTGCGAATGCTCAAAGCGCCCGAAGCTGCCTTAGCCGGCAAACGCCGGCCAGGGGCGCGCAGACAGCCGCGGAGGCAGATCGACAATCAGCTGTTTGACAAACAGCTGATTGTCAAAGCCGCGCGGCGTCGGAGGCGCGCCCGCAGCCGTTCGGGAGACAGAAGCAGGCGCGAACGCTTCTCCTCCCGAACGGCTGCGGGCGGCTCATCCGCGTTGGAACGCGTGTAGAGCAGTTTAAAGTGCTCTACATTTCGAACGCGGAAAAGACAGCTGCGGACACGTCGGAACGCAAGCCGCGCGCGGGCAATGCGGATGACGTGTCCACAGCTGTCTTTTCCGCGTTCCGTTCAGCCCCGTGCGAAAACGTCTCTGGTGTGGGAATGATGCCACCTGCAGGTCATCTCTAAATTGAATTATTGCAGCCTGGGTGATCCTGGGCTAGATTCCCCTATAGCAAACAGCATCTCAGAAGTGCCTTAGCAATAATAGTGCACAGGTGTCATGTTGTCATGTCATCTTTAACCCACCTTTTCTAGTTTTATGAGAGAAGTGCAGTTTGATATGTCTCTGAGACTGCATCCAGACAGGATCAAAAACCTGTAATTATTTCATAATTGTACCTGATTTGCCAGATGTGATCATGGTGCTTGTGAATCAGTACCAGAATATAGACCTGATTTACTGGGTTATCATCATTCTGGTAAAAGTAACTATTTTAGTGTAAAATTCTGTTATTTTGTACTTGGAGCTCTGTCTGAATTACTGTGTAAGAATTACATCAGGAGTTTAGCATGAGCTGTTGCTACCTGGAAATACTTTGACTATTGGTCACCTGTACAGTATGCCTGGAGGATTAGGTCAAGTGGAAAGAAAATCTCACAGTTGTAACATAACTATTCTGCTGTGGCAAATGCTGAAGCACAGAGGGTGTCTCCATACATAAATTAAAATTGGGAAGCTTACCTTTACTTTGAAGTCAAGACGCTCTGCAGGGAGAACAGATCATCACTGCATTCCTTCAATACTTTGAACCATCTAGAAGTCCCTCTCTCTGATAGTTCTGTGTGTTCTTGGGTGAGGCCAAATTCTGATGAGATCTTGTGGAATTCATCCAAATGCCTGGGAAAATGTTGAGGGAAGAGAAATTCCACAGCCAATGCTCAACTAAGTCGATAAAAAAAACACACTTTGGAGCATCAGGCTTTACTTTAAAGGGATTGGAGAGTATCACAAAACCTGTTGGGTAACCAGAGTTTTGATACAATGTCTAGACAATATGTAATAATTCTGAAGATGCTTTATACCAGTAAAACAATAAATTGCAGAATAAAGAAGTGATGACTGGAGGCTGCCTAAGATGCCACAGAGGTGTTTTTTTTTTTAATCAGCACATGAACACAGACCTAGGATCTTTCTTCAACTTACCTGTAAACCAGTACATTGTGAGGTCTACACTAGGGATGTGCACAAATGTTTTGTTTTGATTTAAATCGTATCAAATGCAAGAAAATTTGTATTCATTTGAATAGATCCCCTTCAAATGTGCTAGGATTTGAATTTGATACAAATGTTCAATACAAATTTGCACACGAATCCCACATGAATCCCATACGAAACCCATACGAATCCATAACAAAGGTTTGTAGGAATGTATCAAAACATTTGATTTGAATCTGAATGTCAGTCTTCAAATGTGCCAACGTTCATTTGAATCTGAACGTTCAAATTCAGCCAAATCCATACAAATTTCAAATGTTATGATTAATCATGGACATCTCTCGTCTAGACTTTTTCATCATCTGGAGTAGAACAGCTGAAGAATCCTTCCATAGCCTCCTGACTCTCTGTCCTGAAGCTGCTGGAAAATCTTCTGCTGTGGATGGCAGATGAAAATATCTAACCTCAGAGGCACTGCTTTGCATGTGTGGCTCTGCAGTGCTAAGCAAGCTTTTTATGGTATTATGGCATAAACTGGAAGAATTACTAAAAACCCAGTCCAATTCTCTGAGTAGGGGATGGGGGAAGTTGAATAGAACAGTTTCTCTGTGTGACTATAATTGATGTAAGGACAATGTCTGGCAGCAGCAATAAGTAAACAATGTCTGGATGCAGTCTTAGGGTGTTTTTCCAATGTCACTAGAAGTACCCATTAAGTACCCATTAATGGGTACAAAAATGCCATTACATACCCATTAATGGGTACTTAATGGGTACTTTTAGTGACAGTGGAAAAACACCCTTAGTTACAAAAAGATGATTGTTCTACTTATTTGCCTTTACTAAATTTGCTTAAAATAATTCTGATTGGAGACCAATCTTGTTGAGCTTTGCTTTTACTAAGGAAATAATAAAAATGCTGCTAAGTCTTATTCCCTTGGTTCAAACATTAATGCCGGAGACTCAATTTACCTTTGCATTAGTCATCTCAAATCCCCCTACCCCCAAAATGAATAATAACTTCTTTGGA
Organism: Aspidoscelis tigris stejnegeri; assembly: GCA_023333525.1. NCBI lineage: Eukaryota > Metazoa > Chordata > Lepidosauria > Squamata > Teiidae > Aspidoscelis > Aspidoscelis tigris. Next base: position 77,348,082 of record JALMGA010000002.1, on the reverse strand, counting down.
CCATTTAAGGTAATTGAACAAATATTTCCAGTTACTTTTTGCCTTAAATTGCACATGAAAATTCACACTATCATCAGAGTTGTTTCAGAAAGAATCTCCTGCTCCATTCCTCTTCCCCCTTACCATCTCTAGTCAGAGTTACTAAACATGAACATGTTGATATCTAATATCTTGGATTCCTTGATTTCTAGGGGTCATTCCTTGATTTCCTTGATTTTTGGCTCTGATTGTCCTTGGGTTGATGCTGATGATGTGAACCCTAAATGATTACTTCATCCTTTTCATTCTTGCTTTCCCTGTAAGTTTAGTCCCACTTCTTCCCTTATCACCTCAGACCCTCTGGCTTCCCCTTCAGAGGGGGATGCCTCACATGGAGAGGAAGATGGTGTAAAAATGGCATCTAATCTGCATGTTATTCTTTGTCTGAGACCAGGCCCTCACTTTTAGCTTACTCCATAGATCTAGCATTTGCTTGGCATCAAGTCATATGAAGTAGTGATTAGTTTTATATCTGACATTCAAAGGAAAACTGGTAAGAAAAGATGGGAGTACCTAGGAATGTTTATGCAGTGGTCTGTGGGAGATCTGGTGTATTTGACATTGCTTGTACTTTCTCAAACATAGTTTTGCATCAATACACTTTGACATGTTACTAGGGCTGTGAGTCTCCATGTCCTTGTCATTTCCTGACCTGTGGCTATAAATGATAATCTTAACACCTCTCCTCCACCTTTAAAACATAAGGTGCAAGCAAGGCAGCTTGTTTTTCTTCTTAAAAATGTGCATGTTTTTGTGTAAAAGGAATGTGGTCTTCCTGTGAGCTTCTTTGCAACAGTGTGTTGGTTCTCAGTGCAAACTCTCTGGCTTATTAATGCCATAGAGCAAACCAGAATGGTGCAAATAAGAAGACTGAGCAGTGGCTGTAGGGTAGAAGAGACATAGGTATCATGGTGCAGGTATGAGATGTGCAAAAATACAGGTCTTATACCTATGTCTATATTGATCTTGACACTGTTACCACTGGATCTTACTGGGATTTATTTATTTCTGGATATAACTTTTTGGATTTCAATGGTAATGAAATATAGGTCATTCTCTCTCTCACCCATCCACCCAGACAAACACACACACAATTTCAGACCAGAACGGGAAGCTCTGGTCTGGAATAGACAATCCATCCTGATATAGGATAGAACGCTCTTGATGTGGAACAAGGCCATCTGCATTTGGACAGCCTGTTCTGCACCAGTTTGCTTGCCGGTTCTGAAGTTTGTGTTAGCTTTAGAACCAGCGTAGAGTGCCTCCAAAAGCATGAAGGCATGAACTAAAGTGGTTCAGAATGCCAGTACGTGGTATGCCAGTAGACCTCAAAAGAGGTATGCCAATAAACCAGACCAGAATGCCACTTTGGGTACCCTTGTCTGGTCTATGTTCTGTCCTGTGTGGGTGGAGCACACTAGGAAGGGGAAGTGCCTCCCTTAAATATCATGCAGAACTGAGAACCCTCTTCCTGGTCTGGACTACTCATGAGTATGGAAAGGAACTTGTACTTCATGTTGCAAACAAATGTACTGCATGTAATCTTATCACAAGAAATATGCAACCTTGTATTGTCTCCATCCATATCTGCACACCAAATGTAGGCATTTCTCCCTTTGGAGCAGGTTATTTTATTTTATTGCTGCTGTCTTTTTAATTCCTGAAATCAAATTTTCATTTCACTTTAAACCATGAATATTCATTGGTTAGGTTCTCCCCACCAGGTCTTCTTTTCTTGGCTAGGATTGTTTAATTTGTGCTTCTCAGGTAATTATAACTCTGGCATGCTTTTGTGGCATCAGGTGGCTATTTTATGCACATCCAAGGCAGGAGATGAATTCCACATGTTCATCTCATAAATTCTCAGCAGCCTTTACTGTGACTAGTTTTTTCTTTTGCCTTACGAGCTTCAAATTCTAACAGACGTGTTTCCTTTTTTGCAGAAGCTTAGTCTTTGTAGGATGCACGAGATAGTCAGAAAAGTCTATATTCAAGCCTGATGAGCAATAATGCCACCAACACAAGTACAGAAAAGATACCACTGACTTTAGTGTAAATTTTGTATCTAGAATTGTATTCTAGAATTATTTCAGAATGGGCAAAGTGGAATCAAATAAGGACAGAAAGTTTCTATTTCAACAGTGCAATCACTAATAGAAAAGGGAGCAAATGTGCTGGGTTTGAAGCAGAAGCAAATATATGATTTTATCTCCTGTAATGTATTTGGTTTTAAATGTTGTCACCCTGAGGACTTCAGATATAGTTCAGGATAGAAATGTAAATGATAAATAAAATAAAGAAGCATATTGACCCATTGCCAAGCACTGCAACCATGTCCTGCTCCTCAGTCAGGGTGTTTCCGCACAGTCGCTTTAACACCCATTAAGCACACTTTCGCCGTGGCTAATCCACACACGTGTTGCTGTGTGGCAAATTTCCGGTGAGGTGTGTCCACACAGCAACACCGCTTTGAAAGTGGTTTTCGGCGGTGCGTCCGCATTTGTGGGGTCTATTTAGCACACTTCTGGTAGGTGCGTCCGCACCTATCCGTGCTTAAAGTGTGCTAAATGGGTGTTTTGGGCACATCACATATTATGTGGTCTTGCCGCGTGAAAACGCATCCACTTAGGATGAGTCCGCACGATGCAAGTATGCCTACCCAGGGCCCTCCCCCAGCCCACCATGATTGGCTCGTCAGAGCCAAGCACGGCTAGCCGGGGGACTCCTACCTTTCGGCTCGCCCTCGCCCCAGAAGCGGCGGATCGCCGCTTCTGGAGCCAGGGCGAGCTTCCCTAAAGCCCTCCCTAGCCCACCCTGGGGGGAGTGCAGCAAATTCCCTCCTTACCTTATCAGTGTCTCCCCGATTCTGAGGGTCGGCGCCCAGGATGCAGTGTGCCTGTGTCCTGCACGCCTCCTGAGTAGCTAGGGCTGCTACTGGCAGCCCTTGCCCTCAGGAGGCGTTCTGCGCAGGCACCCTGTCTAGTCAGGGCAACACACCTGCGCAGGACACCTCCTGAGGGCAAGGGCTGCCAGTAGCAGCCCCAGCCACTCAGGAGGCGCGCAGGACGCAGGTGTTCTGCATCCTGGGTGCTGACCCTCAGAATTGGGGCGACGCTGCCAAGGTAAGGAGGGGATTTGCCGTGCTCCCCCCAGGGTGGGCTAGGGAGGGCTTTAGGGAAGATCGCCCTGGCTCCAGAAGCGGCGAGCCGCTGCTTCTGGGGCGAGGGCAAGCCGCGGCAGTGAGGTCCCCCGGCTAGCCATGCTTGGCTCCGGCGAGCCAATCATGGCAGGCCAGGGGAGGGCCCAGGAGCACGGATGGGAGGCGGGTGCTGTGCATCCGCACAGCGCCCATCTCCAGTCCGGATCTATGCTGCATGTGCGGAGGCACGGGGCGAGGGGTAGATCCGCATCTCTTAGATGTGGATCTATCCCCTAAATCCGGATCTACCGGGGATCCGGATTTGGTGAAACTGGTTCCCCTGGGATCCAGTTTTACTAAATCTGGGTGCAGTAGACCTGGATTAATTAGCCCCTGTGCGGAAGTACCCTCAGAGGTCTTTTTGCACTACAGCTGGTAGTCATCAATTAGTGAATATCTGGGGAAGAACATCCGCACTCAGAGGAGGCTGTTACAACCTTCAAGCATGCTGTGCTTTCCCAGAAGTTTTCTAATTGTTGATTAGACATGGAGCACAAAATAGTGCCCCACACCTTAACCAATCTTAACCATTGTTAGCCTGTGGGAAAGAGTAAGGAAAAAAAAACACGTTCGGATGTGCATTTGAAAACAACTAAAAGATAGTGTGTCTGTCTCCTGGGAAAGGCAGTGAAGCTGATATGCTACAAGATCAAAGAAGTGCTTCGGAGCACGTAACCCAAATGGGAGGAGGGAGACAGCTCACACAAAAACCACCGGAAGTTGTCAGCAACAACGTCCGGTTGCTAGTACGTATAAGATTCCTGTAGTCTTTGTTATGGAGTGTGTGTGGAGATTTTGCTGTTGATGTTCTTGCCAGAATGTGAGCCTGGGAGGAGATTGCCATGTGCTAGAAACATGGACCGGAACGCAGATTCACCAGGCTAGAGAGACTTTAACTTGTATTCTACATACCAATGTAATCTGCTTGCAATAAATCGTAGCTCATTAGAAATAATACTCGGACTGGCTGCTGTGTGTGTTTAATGAGCTGGAATGCTGGGTTGCTGATAGCAGAAGCACCAAGTCTGCTGCCGCGGCGGAAGCCAAGCATCAGATGACCAGGTAATCTACTCTGCAACAAGATCTAATCAATTTAGATCTAATCAAGATTAACAACCATAAGCTTACCTGGAGCATCTGGGCATTGGCCATTCACACCTCTTCTGGTGCTCCAGGGTTGTCTGAAGTGCTGCACAAGTGCATTGGCACCTCAAACAACCATAGACGTGACTGTGCGTGCACAGAACTTCATCATCGTCATGTTGATGGCACTGACACATGTGCAGTCATGGAGGGTGCTGCAGCCAAAATGGTGGCACCCTGAAGAGGATCAGTCCCACAATCGAATCAGGTATTTGATTGCGGGGGAGGGGGGAGCTAAAGTTGACTAGTGTTCCAAGTGTGAGCACTAGTCAATGCTCCTTTCCCATCCAGCAGATGGGAAGGTGAGTGTGAAATTGCCCCTTAGAACCTCACTACATACAGGTCTTGAGGCTGATCTAAAAAGTTTCTTCTGCAGAAACAAAAAGATGTGGAGTGAGCCAATCTTGTGGCAAATGTGCATTATAGCTCTCATGATCTTTGTTGTTGTTTTCTAGAGTATTTTTTCCAGACAAGCTGAGTTTCCTTTACCTTCATCCATTTCATGTTCATGTTGTGATCATAAGTGCAGATTTGTAGAGGCTTATGTGGATTTAACTTGTAATTACCTTAAATGTTACAGGGAACAAACCCTCTAGAAGTTTGTTCCACCACCAAAGCTGTCAAAGAGGAACTTCCTGTCAAAATATCAGAGGAAGAAAAATCCAACTTATCCACAGCTGCTGATGCTGCGGAACAAATAACACCTCTTGTGCTAAGTCTTTTCCTACATGACCCAGTCCAGCTTCAGAGTCGGGAAAGGTCCAGGTTCTTCTTGCCCCACTATAACAGTGAGACCCTCCTTTGCCATCTTGTCTTGGATCTGCACCTCATAGTACCTGGTTTGGGTTAGTTTACTGCTAAAGACTTGGTAGATAGGGGAAGTAGCTGGACTATGGTTGAGACAACCCAAGTAGATAAATTCCAGCTACCAACTGTATGTAATATTACCTGAGCCTGTCAACCTGACCAATGAAGGTACAGAGAGCCAGAAACCAGTTACACAGAAAAACCAGAATATCATATCTTGTAGAGGAAATTCATTTTCTGGTGGTCTAAATATTCTGTTACCAAATGCTGTTTGGTTCTGATTGGCTCAGAAGCCATGATCTGGGCATAATTTCAAGTAAAAGAATGATTCTGATAAATGCATACTTCACTGTGTTGACTGTAAGTTTTTGCGACTACACATGAGCAGCCCTTCCACCAGCTATTTGTGGGATGTGCAGTCAGACTCCAGATTGCCAAGCAATTTTCAAAAATCTAAAAGAGATTTTTTCTAGAAAACTATTCTTAACCATCTAGATTCTAGCAAGCCCTTTTTTGTTCACTGTTGAGGAGTGGACTTAAGTAAGTTTTGGGATATATGTACTTGTTGGTAGGGGTGTGCACAAATGCAATTTTCAGCATTTGATTCTATTCAAATGGAATATCTGAAAATTCAGATCAATGTGAATGTTTTAAATATGAATGTATTCACGTTCGATTCGATTCAAATACATTCAAATCTATTTGTACGAATGTTCAATTTGTATTTGAAGATACAAATGTCAACAACATTAGTATGTGTCTGTACACATCCATACGCATCCCATTTTTATCCCTTATACATCCTGTTTTCGTCCAATACGTATCCATACAAATGTGTATGGATACGAATAAGGTGCATACAGATACGTATGTAATGTGTACGTATCCGTACATATATGAATGTATGAATAATTCTACGAATGATTCAAAACATTCAAAATTTGTTCAAATGTTAAAATATGAATGTATAGACATTCAATTCGAATTTGAATGTCCAAATTTGATTGAATTTTGAATGTTATGAATATTCATATGCACCCCTACTTGTTGGTAGTTTGTTCAAGGGGGATCTTTTATCAAATAAACACTATGCTGCTGGGCAAGTCCCCTTGATTCTAGGTTCAGGGTATAGAAAGGGTGAACCTGACAAAAGGCACCTCTGAAATTCAACCCAACTCACTGCATGGCCATTGACATTTGGTTCTAAGCTAAGTGCGAGCTCTTTTTCTTGCTAAAATCTAATTAAAATTGAATTGTTTTAATTCTACTGTTCTGCTTTGGGAATTGTTTTGCCTTTTGCCTCAGCACAACTTATTTACTCTTTTAATGTATCCTGCTATTGCTTGAAAAGTGAGCGACCTCTCCTAGGAGAATGGAAGCACTTCATTTAATTGATTGCTAAAGTTCAAAGTATCAGTAAGTGTGAATCAACCTGTCCCTTGATCAGCAAAATATGGTTCACCTGAGATCAAAACCTTGCCCCAAAACAAACTCCTGGACTTTGCTCAGAGTCATCTTTCATTTCTAAAATGGCTAATCACAAATGACAATATAAAGCAGACATATATAATTAATAATGGCGAAGGCAACAACTGTACTGATTACAAGACAGACTGCCTTCTGGCCAAGTACTATAGCTTATCTATGCTGGCAGTCTGCAGAAATTAACTCATCTATTCCTAGGGATGCAATAGATCTTTTATAAAGCAATCATAGAAGTAAAATAAGCCTATTGTTTGGGGATGTTTAGGTTTTAAATACATAAGAGAGATATTTTTTAAAAGAGCTTAATGCTTTATCTGGTCCTGCTCCAGGTCTGCTGAGCTATATTGTGTACATTAGAGACAATGAATTTCAAATGATGTGATAGGCAAAATCTCCATGGATACCAGTGTGCAAACTTTTTAAAGGCCAGTACATCAATTGTATATCATTTGGCTTGTTAAGTCTTCAAATTCCCAAATAAATGTGAATAGTTATATCCCCTGCATATGGTGACTGCTTTTTAGCACCTCCTTGTAAAAAAATCCAGTCCCCAAAGTTTTAGAAGTACAACTGTTAATAAGTAAAGTTATTATAAAAGTTGACACGAGCTCAAAAATAGCAGTTAAATGGCAGAATATTTAGGAAGCCTGAAACCTTTTTTCTTTTTTCTCAGATTGAAACTTCTATGCTATGACCACTTCTTAGATGCAAGTCCCATCAAATTGTTTACTTCTAAGTAAATAGGATTGTCCACGGCCATTCATCCTTTTCTGGCCAGCCTCATACTCAAACATACCAACAGCCATTAGTAGTGAATACTAAAGATATAGTGCCAGGTGAATATATTGCTTATCTGTTTGATAATTTAAATGAAACAAGGAAAGCAAAATAATTTATTATGGAATTATTTAATAGTACATATAGATAATGCTTCCTAGCAAGTGTATTTTGATGAAGATAGATGTTTAACAGATACTTTAATAGACAGTTGGTAGGGCATGATGTGAGCAAGATAATTCTCTATCCTGACATTTTGTTTAAAGGCAGTGAGGTAAGGAGTGGCTCTTGCATTTGTGACAGCTGCCAGGTTATCTTGTGCTGCAAAAGTTGTTTTAACTTTAGGACCTAGATTGTCCAAGGTTTGCAATGATTGGCCCAGTTGGAGGGTGGTATTGGCAAAGCGAATTAACCATTATTTTTTATTTTTCAGTATAGCTTGCTCTTCCAAACAGAGGTGTGGTAGTCTCGTAGAGTTCATTTGTTTGATTTTATACCAGTAATTAAATTGCCTCTTTGCGACCTCACAGCTCACTGGAGGCATCATATTTGGGTAACAGTATTTATATACTTTATATAACTATAATATTGTCATTTTATTTTACTGAAAAACTTTTTTTCACTGAAAAAATAATGAAAGGATAAAATGCCCAGCAAAGGCTAAATTTAAGAACATAGACATTTAAATTAATCTTTTTTGTCAGTGATTTCACTTTCAGTAAATTTTCACTTTTAAAATAGTTTATTTAATATTGATTATCATCTCCTCTGCAGATCTCTTAATGAGGAATTTTACTTCTCAGAATCTAATCTTCCTTTGTTTACAAAGCATGTTAAAAACCTTTTGGTCTCATTCTATCAACTGGTCACTCTAACTATCGGTGTTTTTCCACTATCACTAGAAGTACCCATTAAGTACCCATTAATGGGTACAAAAATGCCATTATGTACCCATTAATGGGTACTTAATGGGTATTTTTAATGACAGTGGAAAAACATCCTATATTTGGCTAGATGGAAAAAAGGTCAATCCTGGAGCACATTAAAAATATTACAGATTCTGGCTGTATCCAGATGTTGCTTACTTGTTCTGCTATATTTGGATATTGTAGAATAAATCATGGATATTCCAGAATATCCATGCTTTGTTCTGGAGCAACCAAATCTTATGAAATAAGTGAGGATGGATGAAGCCCCAGAGTAAGCTCCAAACTAGAGGGAAGATTATATTTAGCTTCTGCTTGGAAAAGGAAAATTTCTTCAGCAGAACTAGCTGTTGTCCCTACTACCCAAAATAGGGACTCTTTGGAAACTTTTCCATGGTGTGCTGATTAGATGAAAAATAATATCAATGTAAGTTTTATGTATTTTTATTTTAGTTTGTTTCTGTGTACACAATTCAGTATTCATGACCAAGGCAATTTTGGCCCATTTCTTTTTATACAGGTTGGTAAATTAAGATGCTACAGCAGAAGAAAGATGACTAAGCACACAAATAATGTTGTACCAGCACATGGCAATAAACTGAAGTCTTGCAGACCCAGTGAACCATCTTCTGCCTTCCCTCTGCCAAAATTATGGAGATAAATTCCCTATTACGACCTCATGCTATTGTTTTATGGATGTATCTAGGCACGGTCAAGCTTCTCTAGCTCTTACAACTGAAGGATACATACTTAAAAATTAAGGAACATCTAGCAGCTGATACTTAAGTATATTCCTCTGATACACAGTAAATGGCTACACAATATGAAAAGAGCCAAATGTCACTAGAACATGTACCACCATCTCTGGATAGTAAAGCCACATTTCCATGTGCATCTGTCATATACTGCTACTTATGAAGAAATTAGTGCATGCTACAACAAAGCCATTTACAATTTGTACTGACTCACTTCATACTTGTTGTGTCCTTGGACTAGATAATTAGCCCCCAGAAAACTACGATCAAAGGATTTTGACACAGGCTGTCTCCATACAGCAAGAGGTAACACAGGATATAAACAAGATCCCATGATTCCTTTTTGCTATATCCCACCAGACATGAGTGGTAATCACACATATCTGCAAGTACTGTACAAGATGGACCTGCTGAGGATTTCTGGGAGCATGCCCCTTTTCTTTTCTTTTTATTTTTTGCAGGCTTGGCTGGCTCCTGGCAGTCCCCAGTGAGCTGATCAAATATGTCCCTTACCAGATGTATAGAGCTATTATAAGAAACCAGAGGCCTTTTTGCACACGTGGTTCTCAAACGCGTGGAAGACAGCCCAGGACACGGCATTCGCATTGCCGTAGCCGGTTTTGCATCCCAGTGTGGGGGTGCAATTTACCCAGAGCTAAAGAAGCTCTTAAGCTGAAAGCAACTAGGCCAAAGGGTACATTCCTGGGTCACTGCAACTTTCCTAATATCTCTCTCAAGGAAGTCATAACATTGGGCATAACATCCACACATCATTTGTATAACATCCACTGTGTATGTATAAACAATATACCGTACTCAAGGATAGTAACATCTTATCCGGTTATGCCAATTATGGGCACCCCGGGGGGAAATTTCCATTGAGAAATGTATTCTGTAACTGGGCATAAAAAGCCCCTAAATCTTCAGTAAAGAACACCCTTTTCACTTGGCAACCATCCTGTGTGTGAGTCCAAATTCGTTACTACATACCAGCTTGTCCTGGGCTGTCTTCTGCGCATTTGAGATGTAGAGCACTTTAAAGTGCTCTACATCCGTTCCGGCACATACAAAGCATCCACGGCCATTCGGGGAGGGAAGCGTTCACACAGGCTTCCCTCCCTGACAGCCGTGGGCACACACCACCTGCATTAGCCGAAAATCGGCCTCACAGCTGGCGAGAGCCGCGCTGATCACCAGCCTTGCTGGGCTGGCGATCGTGCAGGAGTGCTGACGCCGGTAGACGGGACAGGGAACCCACCAATTTGTGAGTCCCCTGTCCTATCTACCAGGGTCACTGTCACTGGTAGATGGCAGACCGGACCTACAATTCGGTGGGTCCCGTCTGCCGTCTACCAGAGCCGGCGTGCCTGCGCGATCGCCGGCCAGGCAAGGTTGCCGACGGCCTCGCTCACAGGGATGTGGCTCTTTACCGGCCCCAGCAGGTCCATTGCAGCTGCCAGAGTTGGGGAGCCACAAGGATCAGCTTCCTCTCACCCCTTTCCAGGGTGGCTGGGGCGAGGGGCTGAGGGAACCCTTCTTAGATGGAACCCATCTAGGTCCGTCTAATTAGGCTTCCCCCCGACAGCGATCTTGACCATCTGCGGGGTGTAGGTGCCTGGATTTAGGCATCTATGCTGCACAGATCACTACCCACCCCCTGCACCACCCACATCCACACCCATTCCCCACCCCCACCCACCCCCTGCACCCACACTCTACATCCAGGCGCCTACACCCTGAAGATGGGTGTGATCGCGGTCAGGGGTGGGTGCGGGGAGTGGGTGGGGGGTGGGGGAATCATCTGTGGGGTGTAGGCGCCTAGATCCAGGCACCTACTCCCTGCAGATGGGCTCGATCGAGGTCCGGGCAAAGCCTTCGGAGACTGGAGCCAGGGGCTCCAATCTCCGAAGTGGTCCTGCCCCATAGGGACCTTGCCCCGGGCCCCGCGATTGGTGCCCGGGTGCCCTGGTAGCTTTGTGCCAGCTGCACAGAGCTCGATCGAGCCCCGTACAGCCGGCACGTAGCAGGGCAAGCGGCCTGACAGCGCTGCCCGCCCCTTGGGTGCTCGCTCCCAATGGGAGGCAGCCTTGCAGCCGGTATCCCCGCCCCTGGCCGGCCTTTCCCGGCTAAGCAACTTCAAGACGCTTTAGCCATTCACACACAGGCATGCAGGAACGCATTTACACATGTTCCTGCCTTCCTGTGTGTGAATGGTGAAAGCGTCCTGAAGTTACTTAGGCCTCGTGCACTACATCCATTCCAAATGGAACGGGTGTAGTGCGAAAAGGCCTCTGTTTTCACTGCCGGGTTTTTTTTTAATTCCACTGTAATACATTTCTTGAACATTGGAATTGGGTACATCTGGTGTTCCCAAGACAATGCCAAGACAATTGTAGGGTGTACTTTGCATCATAGGAGTATGTATATATTAGAAAAAATAACAAAAGGGGTGTGTTATATTAGTGGAAACTGCTTTGAATGTATGTAGGTGGCAAAATTTTATGTTAAAAAACATCATCAAAAGCACCATTTAAAACTGATGATAAATAAAATGAATAAAATAAACCTGAAAATAAAATGAATTATAACAGAACTCAATTCAGCATATTTTCTAAGTCTTGCATATAAATACAAAATTTTAGAACATTTTGCAGGCAGGATACGAAGTATTAGTACCTGTTTCTTGTCTCTGAATGAATTATTTCCATGAGAACAGACTTTTCTGTTACTCTACAGGATCAAAACTATGCCCCTCAAATGAAAAGCAGAAGTATACTGTATATGGACATTACGGCAACTTCTTCATGGTCCATGAGAACCATGGCAGATTTGTGCCTGGATCACACAATAATATGGCATGAGAGGAGACATCCATGCCCAGGATGACCCACCAAGCATGGATGACTCCTGGGCATGAAAACTGTGCCCAGAAACACTCATGTAGACCAGACTGGGTCACCTGTTCTGCTACTGCAGTGCAAGTAGGGAGCAGGTACAGGACCAGGCCAGGTCCTGTCCTAGAGCTTTTGAGACATTTCATCAGGTGCCAAAAGTTGGCCCAATTCAACAGCTGTAGCAAAATGCCTTCAGCCTACACATTTAAGGCTAGAGAACTTTCTCTCCCAATTTAAAAGCTAGGCTGGGGTTGATCAATTGTCAGGCAGACAGTTGCCAGCACGGATATTTGTAACATTCTAGATTTGTACAAATTTTGCCAAATTCGGACATTTGAATTTGAATCAAATGTTGCCACATTCAAAGATTGACATTCGAATGCTGTTGGTATGCTTTTGTATGGGATTTGTATGGGATTGAACATTCACTTCAAACGCAAATCCTACCACATTTGAAGGGGATCTATTCAAGTGAATACAAATTTTCTTGCATTCGATTCAATATGAATCAAATGCATATATATATATATATTGTGCACATCCTTAGTATCTGTGTTCCCCCTCCACATTCCTGGCCATGACAGTTCTCCACATGCTTCTCTGCAGTGCACATGTGTAAACTCACTCAGTGATAAGTTAGAGCAGCTGGCAAGTGATTTATCTAAACTTGGTCCTGTAGTGGCTTTGGTTCTGAAACAGTGTTCTTTCCAAGCACTTTTTAAAACGTTCAGACAGGCATTGATCATGAACTTTGGTAAACAAAATAAGCATTTGACTTCTAATTATGGTCCAGCAACTGAAAACAAGGTGGCATGTGTAAACACAAACTGCTCTGCACAATAGACCTATAACAAATGTTACACAAGTATAATTAATTTGCAAATAATTTTGGTTATTGTTGGGTACCACTGAGTCACGGGCGACTCCTGGTTGATGCCATGGACATTTTCATAGTCACTTCTATGCAGCTTTCTTGGCAGAGATATAGGTCTGCCATTGCCTACTTCCTTGGGGACATTGATAATCAAACAGGCAACCTTCTGCTTTCCCAGACAATTTGCTGTACCACTGCTCTATTGTTAAAATGTAGGAAGAAGAAGCCAATATGCTACAAAAACTTTTATCTTTTTTCTAGCTTAGTCTCTGTTCTTAACAACAAATTCAAAAGCACTACCTTGATTTTTATTGTAATATTACAAAGAATGAAAAGACAGTGTTCCAGAGGCATTGAAATTGAAATTAGGGGAAATCCTGGTAGACTTGTGTGAGTGATGAAAGACAAAATTGTGAAACCTTTTATAAGGTCCTAGTATGTATCCTCTAGAGTTAGAAAAGTTCTGTCAGAATTGATAGAATCATACTATCTGCCTTTTAAGGATTTTTCTTTCAGCTAAGTGCACAAGCAGGCACATTAAGATGAATGGTAATTTTTTTTAAAAAAATTGGATGGCTCTATCTACTTTTCAGAATAGAAGAAAACCTCAAAGTGATCCAATGTTCTCTGAGATGCTCAGTCAAATCAATACAATATCAAAAGAATGCCCTTTTTTCACTTACAGTCTCTTGATTGTTCTCTATGACTGCTTTGTATCTGTGAGAAGAAAATCAGAATTATGCTTTGCATCAGTCCTGTTTCTTAAATAGATCAAGATCTATTCATGGTGAAATTTTCCCCCCATATATTTAAATAGAGGAGAGCAAATTATACCTCTCCAAATATTGCTGAACTGCAACTAGGGGCACTGTCTGAATGGAACTCAGAAGACACCTTGCCTTTCATTTCCTAAACCATGGTTTGATTCACAGACTTCTAAACTGTACCAGATAGCCGAGGGCCTTTATTTTTATTATATTGGCATATTTTCTGTTCTGGTTCACTGGGGTTGTTTCCACATTTGCCTGTTATTCCAGGACAAGCTGTTTGCTGGCATGCTTCTTCCACACAGGTCTAATGCTGTGGCTTAGTAGATACAGCTGGAGCTGCATGGTCCTTCCTGAGTCTGGTCCTTGCCTTCCCCTTCTACACTTCAGTTAACCTGCTGTGGCCTACAGTAAAATTCCCAGAGTTTTTTATGTGTTGAATATCTTTTAAAATTATTTTTTTCTGAAATAAATTTGCATTTTGCTAATTTCTTGTATGATTAATACATCATCATCATGTAATTATTTGGTATTGTTATATTTTGGGGGGTTTTTGTTTTAAACCTAAGAAACTTTGGAAAGGCAGTGCATAAATAAATTGATGTGAGTTGAACTGTTCCAAAGGGTCCCTATCCCTGTTTTATCCCAGCACTGCCTTTTTCAATCCAAGCATCAATGCTTCCACACCTGGGCCCTTTCTGCATTTAGCCTTATAGGTGCCTGCTGTCCACATGATCATTTATTTTTATATTTATATTTATATCCCACCCTATACCTGAAGGTCTCAGGGTGTGTAACAGCTTTTAAAATCCAGCATGTCAACAAAACAAAACCACCCATATTAAAATTTAAAACCAACACATTAAAAACCAGCACAATATCAATTAAATCAGTAGTGTGTGCAGTGGGGGCCACACATGACCAACATCTAGCCAAAGGCCTAAGCGAAGAGGTGTGTCTTCACTGCCTTCCTAAACCTAATCGGAAAAGGAGCCTGATGCACCTTGAGGAGGAGACTGTTCCATAGCCTAGGGGCCATTACTGAGAAGGCTCTTTCCTTCTCACCACTTCCTTTCACCACTTCTGAAGGTGGTGGAACAACCAGGTGGGCCTCCCCACCAGATCTTAAGGCACGGGCAGGTTGATATGGGAGAAGGTGTTCCTTTAGATATTAGGGCCCAAGCCATTTAGGGCCTTATATGTCAAAGTCAGCACCTTTAATTGGGCTCAGTAGCTAATTGGCAGCCAGTGCAACTCTTTTAAGACCTGTGTGATATGCATCTGGCTAGCTGTCCCAGTCAGCACCCTAGCGGCTGCATTTTGCACTAGCTGCGGCTTCTGAACTGTCTTCAAGGGCAGCCCCATGTAGAGCGCATTACAGTAGTCCAATCTAGAGGTTACCAGAGCATGGATAACAGTGGCCAAGTCATCTCTGTCCAGAAAAGGCTTCAGTTGATGTACCAGCCGTAGTTGGAAGTAGACACACCTGGCCACACCATCCACTTGAGCCCAGATTACGCACCTGTACTTTCCAGGGCATTGCAACCTTATCAAGGGTATCTCCCAACTACAAGGACACGAGACCCTGTGACACACAGCACCTCCATCTTGTCTGGATTCAGCTTCAATTTATTGCCCCTCATCCAGCCCATTACCGCCTCCAGGCACCTGTCAAGCACTTCAACCTCCTCTCCTGATTCAGATGACACAGAAAGATAGAGCTGGGTATCATCTGCATATTGATGACACCTCACTCCAAATCTTCTGATGACCTCTCCCAGCCTCTTCATGTAGATATTAAATAACATGGGAGATAAAATTGACCCCTGGGGAACTCCACAAGTAAGTTCCCAGGGTGTCAAATTAATACCTTCCACAACCACTATTTCAGATTGGCTCTGGCGATAGGAGCAGAAACAATGCCAAGCACTGCCTCCTACTACTAAACTCCGTAGCCTTTCCAACAGGATACCATGGTCAATGGTATCAAAAGCTGCTGAGAGGTCCAGGAGAACCAACAGGGTTGCATTCCCCTTGTCTCTCTCCTGGAGGAGGTCATCAACCAGAGCAACCAAGGCAGTTTCCATGCCATAACCGGGCCTGAAGCCGGATTGAAATGGGTCTAGATAATCAGCTTCTTCCAAGCATGCCTGCAGTTGAACGGCAACAGCTCTCTCTAGTACCTTGCCTAGGAAAGGTATGTTGGCCACCAGGCAATAGTTGTCTATGTCTTCTGGATCCAGAGAGGTCTTCTTCAGGAGGGGGTGCACCACAGCCTGTTTAAGGGCCATTGGAACCACCCCATCCCTCAGAGAGGCATTCACAACTTCCTGGATCCACCCAGTTATACCTTGCCAGCTAGCTTTTATCAGCCAAGAAGGGCAAGGATCCAGAGAGCATGTTGTCAGCTACACCCCTGCAAGCAGCTTGTGCACATCCTCAGGCTGCAATAATAGAAACTGATCCAAAGAACTGGACCAGACCGTTTTCTGGACACCTCTCCTGGACTTTGTCTAATTGTGACATCTAATCCTCTGTGAATCTGATTTTGTCCTCGAAAGTGCTTTGCAAAACTCTCACAGCAGACGTTATCTGGCCCTGGCTCGCACTTCCTCAAGCCCAGGTTTATGAGGTCATTTACTATTCTAAAGAGCTCTACTGGACGGCTACTTGAGGATGCAATGATGGCAGAGAAAAAACTACTTTTTGCTGATGTCACTGCCATGTGGTAGGCACGATAGTGTGCTCTAACCCGTGTTCAGTCGGATTCACAGACAGATTTACGTCACCTGCTCTCTATCCGTTGACCTTCCTGTTTCATGGCTCGTGGCTCCATGGAATACCAAGGAGCTTTCTGGGCTCTACAGGTATGTTGAGGACACTTGGGAGCAATCATGTCAATATCCCTGCTCATCTCCCAATTCCAGAGAGAGACCAGAGCTTCGACAGGAGCACCAGTCATGCCAACTGGAAAATCCCACAGGGCATTCAGGAATCGCTCAGATTCCATAAGTGTCCAGAGGTGGACCATCTCAATGGGTCCAACATGCAGGTTATGGCAGCCACCAAGTGAGCATACTATAGCCTGCATTAGCATGTGGACCACAACCCCCTATCCCAAGATATGCTCCAGAATAAGGACAAGTGCAGAAAGGGCCCTGGTCTGGAACAAGGAGAATGGAAGTACCTCCAATGTTAGCAAAAAATAAAATAAAATAAAAATTAAAAAAATCATGGTGACTGGGCATCACTGCTGCATTCCGTCTTCCCAGCCTGCACACCTACTCTGAAGACTAATTTCAAAAATGAAAGTTCACAGCCTCCAAATTTGCTGCAGTGGGGGTGGGGTTCCATTTGTTTTTCATAGCTGAGACCCCAGCTATTGTCTGCTGTCTGCACATCAATGGCTGGGTCAGTCTACAGCTGGGAAGTGCTTCAAAGAAGTCTATCATTGCAATGGGTTCTGACACCATGTTCTTTCCAGGATACACTCCAATGCCAAGTCCCAGCATTTCTGCCTGGTATGGCCTTTGAGCAGACCAGTATACAGTGTGGATAAGGTGATATTCAGGGGCTGTTAGGCCAACAACTCTGTGCTGATCCTGCCATTGCCATCTTGAACTGAAGTGGGGAACCCTGATGATTTTGTAGCATGGACATACCTTCACTCACCTCTATATTGGTTCTAGCCTTATATATATAAAGATGGGTGGGGAAATTATTGGGTGTAATGAGACAGGGTTTTTTTCAGTTGCCTCTTTAAGAAAAAAATATCCTTTCTATAGACATACAAAATGTCTAACAAACAGTTAAAGGAAGAAGTCTACCTCATTTTTCCTGACTTCAGAGTTCTTCGCCTCCAAGTCTCGCAATGTCTGTCATTACAACTTAAAATTGGATCTGATCACATCCTTTGTTTTGTTAAAATCATTTTTATATTCAATTATTTTTAAAATAACTTCTGTTTCGCTTCTAACATCATTAATGAATCAGATAATACTAGGCTACTATTTTTAAAATCTGTTTCCATGCAACAGAATGGATGTGTACAAACACATTTTCAAACATTAATATCTTGATTAAATGCATGCAGTGAGAGATTTGGAGAAGTTCTACCTTGGCCAAAATTTATGGGGAAACTTTCTTTTATGTTCATATATATCCATTAAAAATGTGAAACTCTATATAAATAGAACTGTGGTTAGCGTGGATCCCTAAAAATCCAATTAGCATTAGGACAGCACTGAATTGCTGTCTTAGTGGTACCAATGAGTGTATTATGGTGCTTGCAGAAAAGAATATTTTCCTCTTCCTGCATAGTATGATGCTAAACAACATTGGGCATTAAGAGACAGATTTAGTAAACAAGAGATGAACAGACAGGTGCAGAATAATGTTGATGACATGGATAAGCTGCTTTCAAAGTTTCACTCTACCATAGTTCCTCTTGAATCTTGCCCTACATGGCTGATAAAAACTAACCAAGGGGGGTCGATTGGCTGTGTCCAGCAAATCTATGGGATGGATAAGTGTCAGCTGCTTTCCAAGAGACAGTAGTGAACCTTCTTCCTAGGAAGACTTCTCTGGCCAATGACCAATCTATTTTTTTTGTCAAGGTACTCAAGAAAGTGGTAGTGGGAAAATTGCAGTCTGGGAAGGCCAAGGAGGCTGGGGCTGTAACCCAGAGGGAAAATCAGCTGACTTTATCTAGCCAATAGGTGCATTGGGGTGTGTGTGTGAACTGGTATAAAAGGAGAATTCTGATGTAATTCTTGGTGGGGAATTGAGCAGTGAGCTAGTCAAGAAGTTTGCTGGGCTTCAGTTTTCCCATTCCAGGCCTTATATAGTCAGGTGGGACTAAGAAAAGGTCTGTTTTGCAGCCTCTCAGGGGAGAGAGCGCTGGTCAGGAAGAGAGAAGCTGGGTGTTTCTCTTTTGCCTGGAGTGGGAGTAGGGGGATTTATGCCAACCTAAATCTCTCTGTCAGTGGAAGGAAACTGAGGCTGGGAGAGCGGACAGCTGCCTAGCAGGAAAGAACAGGATCCAAGGTCTAAGGCTGGAACTGTTCAGGGCTAAGCAGAGGTTTATTTGGGGCTGGACAGCCTGAGTATTTTAAGATAGTAACTTGCTTTAACTTGACTGAGAGCCTTGTCAGCCAACTCAGCTGACAAAGAAAGAAAACCTTTCATTTACACAAACTGTTTGAACCCTAGCTGAATTAAGCTTGACTTTAGTTATTCTTCTTACTTTGCTTTATATTGTCCAACCTTGTATATAATAAATACTTTATTGAGTTTAGTGTTAAAGCTTTGCAAAGTCATCTTTCTCAATGTTAATACAAGGGGGGGTGCATTGGCAGGAGTGTTTTGCACCTGTCAGCACCATGTACACTCGGCAGTGGGTACTCCCTGCCACTGGAACATTGGTGTGCTATGCTTCGGCGGGTGACCAGTGGCCGGCTGACAAGGGGAGTTATCGCAAGGTCATCAGGAGATCTCTATATGTCTACTCCATCTGAGTCAGGTGAGATAGTTTAACCTCTGAAGAAATGCTTGGAAGCATTGAAGGGCTCAGTGTGGTCCAGTAAACTGAAAATGAATCCTGATAATACAGAAATGCTGTGGGTCCAGGTTCTCAAGTTTGGAGTAGCCTTCCTACAGACATACACCATACTTCTTCATTACTCAACTTTCCAGTGGGTAATAAAAATATTTCTCTTCATCCAGGCTTTTTACTAATTAAATCTAGCTATGGTGCTGTCTTTGCACATTTTAGTGATGTGCATATCCGGGTATTTGGTCATCAGTTTTGGCTTCCATGCATGCCCAGTGGCTGGAGTGATGATGGTGGCTCCATCCGTAAAGTAAGCAAAGATGTTATTTCTGGAGATCCCATCAGCAGTGCTGGGTATTCCAGAAAAAGTTTTAAGTTGCTTTAATAGTGATACAGTGGAGCCATGGTGGGGTTACCACAGATACTAGCACTATATTCCCACTGTTCAGATGATATCTAAGGGAAAAATAAATTATATTCAAAAGTCACGTAAATGAGTTTTCTAGCTGTTAAACTGTTCAGATCAATGATGATGAAACAAGGTATTTTCTGTTACCTTTAGATACAATGTCAGCTGCAGCCACTTCTGGACAGAGTTATGTATGTTGCTCTCAGAATAGATAAATTGCTATGGTGTACATGGTGCTACCTTTGAGAATGCTGGTCTTTTCAGCTGATAGGGATACCTCAGCCAAATAATGGACAATGGGTTGCTCGCATGTTTACAACTGAACAGATTAAAGGCATTGGCACTAGGGATGTGCATGAATGTGTTTTTTGACATTTGATTCATAACTAATCAAAAGTTCAAAAATTTGTATCCATACGAATTCGTATGAATATCCGATACAAAGAACACATATCGGATATGGACGAATATATATCAGATACGAACAAGTACATATTCGATATGTATCCCATAACAAATCCACTCTGAAACTGTCAACTCTGACCCGAATCCACTTTTAATGCACTCTCAATCCAAGTTGAATGCAGACTAGATCTGTTGCAGGTGTCTGGTGCAGCCGCTTTCCCACTTCCCAAGTTTAATGAATGTCCAAACTATTGTACAAATGTTCAAAACATTCATATTGTACGAATATCAATTTACAAATATTGTAACATTTTATTTGTTTACTAATGTCCAAATTCTCCAGGTGGCACCTAATATTTTCCACACACATACACAACCATTTTCTGTAGGGTTTGGTCCTGAACACATGAGATGGCCATTACCAAGATAGTGGATCACACGCGCAGCCATCCAAACAAGGTAACTCTTTTTGCTTTTTATGTAAACCTCAAATTGTGAAAATCCCAACATGGCACTGAGATAACCTCAGATTTTGTATCCTGTCTGGAGTCAGGCCAATACTGTGTAAAATGATGATAATAATATTAATAATGACTTGTTGCTTTTTTATTCAAGTGGGCCGGTTTGCACAGAGTGGAATAAAATACAGCCCACAAATATGGAAATAAACAAATTTATATTATAGCTAAACAGACTTATTATCAGGTATTTACCTCTATTCAACCTGAAGTCTGCCGAAGTGGTAGTCTAGGTGCAAAAGGCTCTTCACTCAGATCCACTGAATGGTCACAATCTTTAAGGGAAATGGAGACCACAGGCCTTCTAAGGTGTAATACATCTTACATGTAGATTATTTAATATTGGGTGTTTTTCCACTGTCACTAAAAGTACCCATTAAGTACCCATTAATGGGTACGTAATGACATTTTTGTACTCATTAATGGGTACTTAATGGGTACTTCTAGTGACAGTGGAAAAACACCCATTGTTTCCCTTTGCTGTCTTCTAGTTCATTATTTACTCAAGATACCTAGTAAGAGTAGCAGTGATATAAACTTAGGCATAAAATAGCTGGGTTTTTTCATTTAAAACATGCATGTTTCAAAACAGTTTTTAAAGTTCTCAGTACATTTGATGACTGACTGTTAAATGAACATACTGAAATCAAGGGATACTACGTGTCAAGTCCTTTTTTAAAAAAAGAGAAAAAAACAGGCTCAAAGGATTTTAATTTCCTACCTTTACAATTTTGATAGATTGCAGGTCTTTTAAGAGTTATCAGGTTCTTGACCTAAAGTTATGGCTTCTTATTCTTATTATTATTGTTATCCATATGAGAAATAGTGTTTTGTCTTGCAGAGACATGACAAAATTGGTAAGGATTATTGATGCTTCAAGTATTCATTTATATCTAGATGACAGACATTGTTATGCCTCTGGATAAACCCTGAATAGCAATTTATCTGCTTTGCAAATGGCAAGAAACGTGCATGATCTTATACTGGATTTATGAAGGAACATGACTAATGGCTTGAACTTCAAAGTTTTATTATGATCTTTGGGGCTGTTTTCTAATTTTCCTTCTCCATGGATTTTAAAAATTACTCTGCTTTACAGAACTGTAAATGTGCCAAATGAATGGGAGAAGGATTTGTTCATTTTTGTTTTTGGCTAACAACAGGAGATAGGATGAGAAGACAAGAATCAATGAATGTGCTCTAAAGATTTCTGTGTGCTCTTCAGTTGCTTGCTAATTTTCCTGTTTAGCAGCTCCTGTGTGAAATCTGCTTTTTAAATGCTTGCACGAAAAAGTCAAATTGGCAAACAGGGAATAAGCATGACAGCTACTGAGAATACTAAGTTGTATCTTCATTTCCAAATAAGAGGCCCCAGTAAACTGGACCTGAAACATGGGATTATCTCAGTGTTATGTTGAGATTGCCACATTCATCTGTGACAATCTCATCCTAGTCCTGGGATATCGGGGCAATATCACAAAGTACTGCTATTTCATGAAAATCAACTTCTGGATCTTCCAGAATAATGTTACAGCTTATCTTCCCTGGATACTTGGAGTATGGGCCTTGAAGAAAATGCCCCTGTGCATTTGTGGGACCAAAACCAGGCTGGAAAGGGTTGTTGTCCATGTGTGGCAGTCTAGCAATCTCACACTTCCAGATATCAAAATACCCAGAAGCAGCTGCTCGCCATCATGGAAGCAACCATTCAGACAGGTAAGTTCCTGAAGTTGCTGTGTCTATCTCTATCTAGTGTTTGATACTAGTCATACTTGACTAGATGCTACCACTTGCTGAGGCATTATACAGAAACAGAATATGCCTAGTTTTGACTTACCATCTCCAAATTTTTATAATACTTTTGATCATTTATATTCAGTTTTTACAATTACAGTTCTTCCTCTAGTGCTGTGTATGTGGAGAGTGATGCAAGTTTTCACCTGAATGCTAAAGCAGCAGAGACATAAATGGCCCTTTCTGCTCTTGGTCTGCCATAGTCCACATAAGCATGTGGACAGCAGTCCCCTATTCTGGGATGTAAACTAGAATAAGACCCAATGAAGAAAGGGTCATTGTAACTTCCAATGTCCTTTATGAGAATAAGGCCAGGTCATGACATTTCATTTTGACCACTCTCATCATGCCTGCATCGGCCAAATGTTAATTCAGATCTCTGCTAAGGACTCATTAACCCAGATTATTTGTAGACCTGAGGCATTTTCGCACTAAGGCGAAGACGCCTCGGAACGCTTCCCCCCGAACGGGTTGAGAACACTTTCCCGTTCACACAAGGGCAGGTAAGGAACGCTTTGAGAGCAGTTCCCTTACCTACCGGTGTGAACAGGAAAGTGTTCTCAACCCGTTCGGGGGGAAGACCCTCCCCCGGGATGCTTCCATTGGCTCCTATGGACCCAGTGTGGGCAGCCGGCTGCCTTCTGTCCCTGGGTTCCTGCTCACTCCGGAACCCCAGATCAGGCTCCGGGGGTGGGCAGGAAGCCCAGCCAAAAGCCCCCAACCCATCTTCAGGGTCTTACCTTCACCTGCAGGCTCCATTCTGTGTAGAAAGGCCGGGCTGTTCTGAGCACGCTTGAGGGGGCGGCCCCTCATTGGCTGGGCACCCGCACATGCTCAAACGGGCAATAGAACATTTTGTACACATCCTGTTTTATCCTGTATGCATACTGTTTTTGTCCCATATTATAAGCCAAATGCATACAGATACATATGAGATTCATACATATACATATGTAATACATACATATCTGAACATTCGAATGATTTGAATCATTCGAACAAATGTTTTAACATTCAAAATTCATTTGGATGTTTAAATTCAAATGTGAAGACATTCTACTCAAATTCGAATGTCCACATTCAATCGAATTTGTTCAAATTTTGAATGTTTAGAGCATTCATGCACATCCATTGTGCAGATGCCCCTGCCTGTTGTTGATGTGGATCTAGGTAATCTGGATTCACCAATACAGATCAAATGAGGTATCTGTGATTTGCAAATAATGTAAAGAAGTAGTTACAAGTACAGGACTGAATCCCTTTTCTCTACGCTCACTCCAGGGGTTGTTTTTAGTAAGTACCAATGGTTGCTTAAATCCGACTGTGTAGCCTGAACAGCTGGTCTCTGGATAAAGTTGGAAAAGATGTATAATTAGTTGGCCTACCCTAGCACTCTGGAAGAGCAGAGATATACACTGCAGTCCTTTTTATATATCAATGAAAATGGCACATATTTGTCACCAGAAAACAGGTTGTTGGCTGGTATTTGTATTTTCAGTGTGTCCAGAATTAATTGGCTTCAATATAATGCTGGCATACTAGGGCATTAAACATCAGGAGTATTCAGGCTGTGTTGTTTCTGACTTTCATTTTGTATTTAACAGACAGTGGACCATGTGTTCTTTCAGAGTTACTTTGGCTTTTACAGAGAGTGGAGAAATGAAGCAGTAAATTTCTGCAGTTATTTATGAGGGAAGTAAGAGTATCTTTAGGCGCCTCCAGATGAACTTAAAAAATCCAGAACGTGATTAAATGGAGGCCTGGGCAAACAGAAAGGTCCAACACTGTGTCACTGTATTCTAACTCATGCTGCTCTTGGCTAGATTAAGGAAGGTACAAGTTTCCCACACTTCTGAAGATTTTACTGATTAGTCCACTGCAATATCAGCAAGTTAAAAAAATAGCAAACAAAAGAAATACATTGGTAAACAGAAGAAATACTCAATAATAAAATCAATACAGTTGGATGCACACTTGTAATGATCCATGCCAGGCATGGTTGGCTCTATCTGTAACCACAAATAGTTGTGCACAACCTCAAAAAGGCACAAAGCCCTGTCTGAACACTGGATCAATCTGATGGCCTTCCAGGTGACCACAAAGGGGAACTATCAGTGTTTTTGAAAACAAAACAAAACAGTGCTGTCCCCATCATCTGCAGGGCCCTTTCCACTTGTATGGTAGCTTGATAGAATTCTTTTTGCAGCCAACATCTTCTGGGGAAAATTATTATTTTTATTTAGTTAAAATATTTATATAATTAAAAATTATCCTAGGCACATTCCCTGCCCACTCTGTTCATGTGTAGATACAGAGAAAGAAATGGAGTTTTAAGACAAAACAACATGGAACAGCAACTTAGACTACAAGAAGCTGTTTTTATAGGCCTCTGATCTTGCAACTTAGACCAGGTAGAGTCCAGAACAGCTGGTAGAAGGGTCGAGTTCTTCAGGGAAACACCTACTCCAGAGTAACACTATCAGGCAACCAGGAGAGGCATCCCCAGGAGTGATGGAACAGTCCTCTTCTCCAGACAGGTGGGGATTCTCTCTCTCTCTCTCTCTCTCTCTCACACACACACACACACACATACACACACACTCACTCACACAAACACTATGCTGGATATAAGTGATATATTGATCCTATCTTGGGATAGGAAGATCTGTTTTTTCAAACAGATCTTGTTCCATCAACGAACAGACTTATTTCTTGACAAAATTTCATTAACCAAACATGGAGCAATACATCTTTCATTCTTCTTCTGAACTTCATGGCTGGTCTATTCGTAAGTCATTCAACCTCATAATTTCTGAATATCAAGCTGTCATCCATCCATCCTCAAAACTTTGAAACTCAGGGTTGTGGAATTCAGCACTCCTGCTAGACTTTACTCTAGACATTCAGTCCACAGCGTGGTAAGCTATGGGGTACACCATCCATCTTTCAAAATGAAGTCTAGCTGTAATGCACCAGTCATCATTTAAAGTTTCAAAGGGCTTAGGTGTATTTCCATATGATCAGAAGACAATTCATCACACAAGAAAAGAAGGAAAAGTTCAGAAATTACACCAAAAAAATGACCTATCCTAAGAATGCAGTGAAATCTTTCACATCAATCACAAATTCCAGATTAGCTTATCTAAAGGCTTGATGCATGTCTAAAAATAGTATAGTCCTAAACTGTGATGAAAGGCAAGTTGTAAACAGTGATAACTGTAGGAGGTCAGTCATTCGAACCAAATCTACATTCTACCAGTGTAAAAATGATTGTCATTAATGGTATACTGCTTTTGGTTTCTTTTTGGTTTCAAACTATCCAGAAGGTTCATACTCAGTCCTTTAAAAATGATCTCAGGCTGGGCACAATGAAAGTATGTACTAGATGTCATTAACTCCAGGTTGTTTCTGGTCCTGTGTTCTGACTTTCTTTCAGTTGTCCAGAGGCAATTGGTAAGCTGCTATATGAGACAGGATGCTGGACTAGATGGGCTATAGCCTGGCTCCTCATAGAATCTTTTCACTTCTGGACATGGCAGCAATCAAAGGAACTTTCCTTCTACAACCAGATTAACTGCAGTGCAAAATTCTCTACAGAGCAATAAATAGATATGATTGTGCCTCTAGAACTTCCTAATAAGGGAGAAAGGCCCAGATGTACATTTTAGATGAGTAGGCCAAAATACTTTTTTGAGGAACATTAGGGCTGTGTTCAGATATAACAAAAGACGCCTCAGACAGTGTGCGGCTCTCGGGTTCCCAAACCATTTCTAATTTGCCTTTTATAGCACAGAACATGCACGAGAGGCAGAAAGGTGTTTGATCAGGGCCTAGATGAACTTTCATGTTATATGACTGAAGAAGGGCTACAATTCTGGCCATAGTTACGATTAAGTTTTGGACTAATGAGGCTCTATGGAAATTCATAGTTTAGGCTGTATGTCCATGCCCTTGAAGCAGCAGTTTTGCCTAAAACTCTCCTCTTTTACGGGGCACATGGATGAAGCTTTGGCATATAAAGGACCAACTTGCTTTGTAACTTCACTTAAATAAAAATGGGAAAGTTGTTAAGTGAGAGGCTGTATCCTTGTAATATTTCCTGATGCATTACCAGTGTGGTGGCTAAAATTTTATTTAAGAAAGCTTAGAGGAGAAATGCATTAGTGAGTTCTCCATATTAGTGACCATGACAAGAATTTTCCTGAAATCGTTTGTTACTAGGCACAAATCATACGGTGTGCTCTGGGTTCAGAGACTCCTTTTTTCTCTGAAGAGTCATTATTGAACAAAAGCAAGTGAAAATCTATAAATATTGGCAGGGTTTTAAGTTTTTTATACTTAACAGCAAGGTGTCACAAAGGAGGTTTGAGGAGTCGCTTGCTTAAAAGGGATCATGCAGTAAAGTTTTCATTTTTGAATTACCCTCTAGTGTTATAGATTTTCTGCAACGGCAAACAAGATAAAAAAAAGATGGAACCTTCAGCAGGAAACAGCTATTCTGCTTGTTCTGCAAAGGTGCATATAGATGCACTGCAAAGTTACAAGGTTTCTTTTACGCTCACTAATATGTGTCTCTTTAAACATTATTGAACTACAAGTCCCATTGTTTTTTTATGTTTGCAGCACTGTGCTAATGATGGGTATAGTGGTGAGAATAAAAGGCAGAGGAGGTGGTCAACTGATATAAGTAAAAGTCTTGTCTTTGTCAGATTGAACAAGGTCCCAGCACACAGTGAATGGAGGTCCAACTGAGCAGTTGAATGAGGCTTTCAGACACACCACTCACCTTCCTGATCTGCTCTGTTGTCCTAATCCACAGGCTGACCCTGGATAAGTGGAACTGCCTTATGGATGTGCATGAATGATTTTTATATTCAATGTGTATCAAATCGATACATGAACTGACTGGCCTTTCTATACAAGAATATTGGTGCATTGGGTGGCAAAGTTTTGCTTATTTCACTGTAACCTAAGCTCTAATCTTTTTGGGTGTTTATGCACTGGCCGGCGAGAAACGGATTAAAGAAAATCTGTTTCCTGGAGATCTGTCCTCCGGAGGAGCCATCCAAAATGGGAACGGATCCAAAGAAGCCTTGTGCATCTGCACATGCATGGGGAGGACGGGTCCTGAGGGCCAGATCTTTTGGGTGCTGTGTGGAGGCTGCAGCATCCATTCCCCAAGGCAGCCAGCCTCCCGTGCCTCCACTGCCGCCCCCGGAGCTATGGCACTGGAGCATTCAGCTGCCATTCACCGCACATTTCTGCTGGCATGCAGCATGTGGGGGAGGGGCTTCGGTGGCAGACTGGCCCGCTTCAGCCCCTTCCAAGATGGCAACCGCTGGCACATCCATCCCCTCGCCTCTCCATATGCAGAAGCCTCCTGCTTCCAGATGGATTGAGGTGAGGGGATGGACTGAAGACCTAATTTTCCAGGTCCTCTTGGAGAACGGAGTTTTTGGCAGTGAGACCCCATTAAGGCTGAATCTTGTGCACCGCTGTGTGGAAGCAGCTGCCTGGAAGGTCCCTGATGTGTTCTCCAGTGTGGAAGATCTTGTATGTGTCTTGTATGTGTCTTTAATGTGTCTTTAATGTGGTTTCCGCAGCCAGTGTGGAAACATCCTTTCAGTGAAATCAATGAGACTTTAAAGTTATTCAACTTCTTTGTGTTTGACTTATGTGGTACCTATGTAGAATGCACAAAACATAAACATGTTAGTGCAAGATGCCAAAAAGCATGTCTAGTTAAAAATGTTTTTGCTGTCACTAAAAGAAATTGGCAAAGAATGGGTATTTAAACCATATAAGTTTAACAGTTGAACACAGCATGTTGTATAGGTAAATTTCTACTAATCTGTTGGGAGCCTTATCTTTTGAATTATGCTCTTTATCCACCATGTATTCTTTGACCAAAACCAACACATAACAAAACAAAATCTTATTGGAAGTGTGCATGCTATTCTAAATATGGCTAATATTTACAGATTTCCATTTCCACATTGGACATACACACTCAGAATTTACATGTGTTGCTCGATCTTCACTAAACATTTAATGAAGGGCAAAGGAATTGTTTAGAATAGATTAAGGGATCAAGAGAAAGAAGATAACTAATTCCTCTATTTATGTTATACTGACTTGGCCTGTTCCTTCATTTACCTGTCTGGGTACCTGGCATGAACTCTCTGGTGGTATGATTTTGTGCTTGGTGGCACAACACTTTTGCTGAGAAACATGACCCCTAGATGTCTGGGGGAGGATGTGTGAAACCATATTCTTTGGTGAACAGCCTTCACTCTTGCTTTGATGACCATTTGCTTTGCCAGATGTGGACACCATGAAGCATCTGATGATGTTGTGGAGACACTGTCCCCACAAGTCTGCCTCAATCAGTAGGGATGTGCATGAATGATTTTTATATTCAATGTGTATCAAATCGAATGCAAGAAAATACCCCATTGAATGGGGAAGATTCACATTCAATACAAGTGTTCAGTCCCCTATGAGTTCATACAAATGTATCAAAACATTCAATTAAAATTTGAATGTCAATCTTTGAATGTGCCAACATTTGATTTGAATTGAGCTAAATTTGTATGAATTTCGAATGTTACAAATATTTGTGCATATCCTTAGTAATCAGCCATGACACTAATTGTAAGCAGCTATGGCTATAATCAACCCATAAGGAGCAAGAAAATGTTGAGTCATATTAAATAAAACATAATCCATTCATCTTTGAAAATCTCTGACCAAATCCAGCCAAAGTAGATCCAGCTTAGAATGGCCATTGTTGACTGTTATTTCTTGTCCTTTTACTGTTGAAGAGTTACCTAATACTCCAGTAATACTTGTCAATTGTACTTTTGTTAATATAGAACATGTTCCTTTGCATTATCTTCCTTTATGTCCTCTAATGACTTAATTCCATTCTCTGATGTATGCTAACAACTCTTACTGGCTTCACAGCAGTCCACTGAGCATATACGAAAGCTGAGTTTTGTTCTAATTAAGGCAAATGTTCTAGGATAATTAAATTTCATTTGTCAATGGAAAGTTTCTCATTGATTTTAATTGGCTTTGAATGAAAGGAAAGCAATATGTCAAAATGGCTGAGATTCTGTAATTCTCTCTGAAATGCTCTTATTTCATGCTACTTGTTTAGTTTTAAGGTTCCTCTTATGGATAGCATGTTAAGGTCTTCCCAATTAACCCAGCTGTTTCTGTCTTCTTAGCAAAAGACAGGTGAATGAAAAAAAATCTATAGCAGTTACCTTCCTTTGAGGAAGGTCTTTCATAAGAGTTTTTGAAATGTAACCCAAAACTAGGGATGGGCGAAAAATGTTCGGCACCTTCCCAATTCATAAGAATTGCAAAGGGTTCAAACATTGTATTTGAATTAAATGTTGGTTATAATGGAAGACTGATCTTCACGTGAGAAGTTAAAGCTTTTATGCCTTCATTTGAAGCTTTGGGTCAGATTTAGATTGGATTTTGAGCTGATTCGGTGGTGCAACAGAAGTGAATTAAAGGCCTAGCACATTTGAAGTGGCTCCTTTTGCACAAATGCAAATTTCTTTCCCATGCACTTTGATGCAAAGCAGACCGGGGGAGGGGGAAACCATGCACTTCCCTACCCAAAAGAGTTTACATGAAATGGTATTTATTTTACCTGTATGCTATTCATGCACTACGGTACAATACTAAATATTTTGTGACCCTCACAATGAAGACTGCTCTAATTTTGCATCAGTTCATGAACTAATGAAATACATTTTCTTCTTCTCTTTTTGTTTCTTTCCTTTCATCATTCCAGTAGCATGGAATAATATATTTAACTAGTGGCAGGTGAATTTACAGTGCCATAGGTCAATATAGATAAGCTGGCAGATCATAACCAACAGACCTGCTTTAGTGGAATGCAACTAATCCAATATGTTCTGCTTGCACTTGCAGGAATATGATTAAATGAAGAAGAAGAAAGCAGCTGTTTGCGCTGATTTTGCAACTGTTCTATTCAATCATTGTTTATCAAGATGCAATAAACTTCAGGCAGTATTATCCAAAGCTTTAAATAGCTTAGCCCTAAGGATTAAGAACTGAGCGTAGGATCAGGTCATCTGTCAAATTTAATGACCTTAGAGGTTTGCTCAGTGTCACAGCTGGAAAATGTGTGAAACAGATTTTGATGTTGGCAGGGGACCAGAGGAGTAAGAATTTATGCCTCTTCAATTCTATTTTGAATATGAACTTTGGACAATATTTTCAAATACATTGCCAAACACTGTTCCATTGAAGAATGGAAAAAATTACATCCAGCAAACCTAGGTCTGCCCAGCTGATCTCACAGGATTCATCCACACCAGCCCTGGTACAGAACTGCTGCTGTGACTGGGGGGTGGGGTGGGGTGGGAGCACTGGCTGGCACTCTAACTGCTCAGGCAGCATTGAGCAACACACATTGCCCCAGTTCCAATGCCACCAAATAGAGGCATCCTAAGAGTTGCTTGTTCCACTTTCAGAGCAAGTGACTCCTTTTAGTTTTTGGAGTAGGAGTTAGTCATCCCTGGAGTAAGAGCAATGTCCTCCCTGCTTCCTCAGAGCAATCACAGGTTGTCCCCAAATCTTCATAGAAATCAAGCCCATTAGTACAGGAACTGCTTCTTTATATGTGTTAAATGCTATTCCCAAGAAGATGTAAGATTAGGGATGTGAACAAATATTTGTAACATTCAAAATTTGTATGAATTTGTCTGAATTCGGATATTTGAATTAAAATTGAATGTTAGCACATTTGAAGATTAACATTCAAATTTGAATTGAATGCTTTGGAACATTTGTAATGCACTCTGTGTGGGACTGGTCTTGAAGATGGTTCAGAAGCTGCAGCTAGTGCAAAATTCAGCATTTGTGAACCTGGGGAGGTAGGAACCACATGCAAGACAACGAACACAGCACTTGCAAGTTGGGGCAAATTAATTAAACAGTAGGCAGCAATTGTGCTTACAACTAGCAGTGAAAAGATAGAGACTTGGTAGTATTTGATGTTCTGCCTCAGAAATAACTCTTGGAATTGCTCTTTAACTTTTTACTTGGCAGTAGTTACCAACAGGCAGGTGAGATGATATCATGAACTATTTATTGATTTAATCTACAGAACAATGATAACTAAAAGGAATATATTTTTGGCTGTGTTCCCATTCAAGATTTAAAAGAGATTTGAAATTGTTTTGAGAGATCACCGTTCCCAAAGTTTTAAAGGAATCTGCAGTTTCTGAGGCCTAAAGGTCCTGAAACATGGATTATCCATATTCTAATCAAAAGAGATCTTGCTGCTGTATTTAGAAATAACCCTCACTATTTAGTATGTATCAAGAGGGGAGATAATGATGACAGTGCCATCAATATGCCGATGACAACCAGCTCTCTCTCCGTGTGCTCTGTATCAGGAGAGACAGCTGAAATGCTTGACAGATACTTAGAGGCATTAATGGGCTGGATGGGAGCTAACAAACTGAACCAAAACACAGAGGTGCTGTGTTTCACAAGGTCTTCGGACTGTGAAGTAGGGAGACATCTTGTTCTCAGTGGGACTATTTTGACCTGGAAGGGGCAGGTGTGAAATCCAGGAGATGTGAAATCCAGTGAGCCAGTTTGGTCTAGTGGTTAGGGAGCTGGACTCTTATCTGGGAATACCAGGTTCAATTCCGTCCTCCCCCATGAAGCCAGCTGGGGGACCTTGGGCTAGTCACAGCTCTCTTCTGAGCTCTCACAGTCACACCTACCTCACAGGGTATTCTGTTGTCGGGAGAAGAATAGAAAAGCTTTGTCAGCTGCTTTGAGTCCCCTTAAGTGGGTGAGAAAAGCAGGGTAGAAAAGCCAACTCTTCTTCCTCTTCTAAGACTCTGCAATGACACATACCCCCTTTTCTCACATGCAGTCAAAGATCTGGATGTTCAAGATCTGGATCCTTGAGATGGGGTCCTCCTGGAGATCCAGATCTTGAAGATGCTTGAAGACCGCATTGTGGTCACCTTTAATCAGGTCCACATGAAATCTGGACTTAAGGGTCCATTAAATCTGTATTTCCCCTGTCCTCGTGGAGACAGGGCCTTGCAGATGGGGCCTTCAATGGGATCCAGGTGGGGACAGGGCCTTCCCAACTGATATCAATCAGGTACCAGTCAGTTTCTAATGGGATCTTAGAAGGGTTCTAAGCCCTAGTGGGAAAAGGTCCTTGATGTTCAATTAGAGGCAGTGGCCAAGATTGCCTACTTTCAGGTACAGTTTGTTCAGTAGTTATGGCCTTTTTGGATAGAGGTGATTTGACTACAGTAATCTATGTTCTGATAACTTCCAAACTGGGTTATTCTAATGCACTCTGTGTGGGGCTGGCCTTAAAGATGGTTCAGAAGCTGCAGCTAGTGCAAAATTCAGCAGCAAGTCTGCTAACTGGTACTAGTCAGGCACACATTATGCAGATTTTAAAGAAATTGCACTGTCTGCCATTTCACTACTGAACCCAATTCAAGGTTTTAACATTGACATATAAAGCACTAAATGGCTTAAGCCCTAAATATCTTAGGGACACCTTGTCCTATATTGACCTGCCCATGACAAGTTTGGCAGATAAGACCCTGTTGGATGTAGCACCACCTTCACTATATAAAAGAGGGGTATTCCGGATTGGACCTTCTCAGTGCTATCCTTTAGGCTATGGAACAGTCTTCCCCTGAAGTGTGCCAGGCATTTATTTTTATAAACATTTAGAGTACTGGCAAAGATTCAGTTATTCACTGTTCCCTTTGGCTAAGGAAGCAACTTCCCTTTCTTACTTTCATTCATTTTTATCTTCATCATCATCATTATATTATTATTATTATTATAGTAAGTTTTTTTAAATTTGTTTCTACTGTTGTAACCCATCATGAAACCTTTGGATATAGGGCACACACTAAATAATACAAACAAACAAATAAATATTAGTCAATCAAAATTTAGTTGCTAACCCCAGGTATGGTGTAGGACAAAAGATACAATAAAATAAACATTAGTCAATCAAGATTTGGCTGCTAAAACCCAGGTGGGCAGATTCCAGTGAAATGATAAACCTAAGTTTTGAGTGCTTTATCATTGAAGAAAATATAGTGCACAAGTCGGAACCTCTCAGTTATCTATGATCCCCCAGTTTGAATCCCATAAATTATTCTCCACACACAATATCAGTTTTGTCCCCCAAATGGATTGCAGTGCATCAATCCACAACCTTGCTTTTTCACTCAAAGAACAGTATCTTTAATGGGACAGTGTTTTGAAAAGAATAGGAGAAGGGGCAGAAGTGCCAATACTGTGGCTAACAACTTACTTTTTGATACTGGCAAAGTGAGGTATAGGTTTCCTGAAATCAGTGTGTTAATCAGTCTTGCTTTCCCAGCTTTGTGAGATGTCAAGTAAACCTAGCTCTCTGAGTTAGCCCTTGGCTCTCTGTGGCAACAGTACCCAGAAGGCTGAAGGCAGCCATATGCAACAATCCTGTAGTGAGGGAGAGCAAGTTCGAGCCATATCTTTGGAGTGATTTCCAGCTTACAGCTTTCAGGAACCCAAACACACAACAAGGGTGCATCCCCATGCAATTTAAAGTCCACTAAAAATCCTCTTTTGTCGCTGAGCGCCCCCATGCACAGCTTTTACCCAGGCTTCCAGCACCACAAGTTAGGAAAATGCGCAGCAAAAAAAGTGCCCTTTAAAGAAGACTACCAGCGCACTTTCCGGGAAGACGTGGGTATTCAGAGCAACATTTTGCATGGAGAACTTGTAAATTTTTCTTTTGAACTTGTGAATGAGCGCACGATCGCACGAGCACCCAATAAAACAGTGAGGGGAGGGGAGCAAAAGACGCTTCCTTGGGAATGGTCAGTGCATTTTAAATGCGCGTTTTGCTGAGCCCCATGGGGGCACTTAATTTGGAATTGAATGCGCATTTGTTAGATCCGCTGCAGTAGAGGGACAATAGCGACAGGGAAAAGTACCATGGGGATGCACCCCAAATGTTGTTCAGCTTCTTGCCAGGAAAGCTAGAAGTTCAGCCTGAAGTAGTGGATTGAGATTTCAACTCTTGCTGTGATCATCAAGATGGGATGGAAGAGGTCTTTGGAATGATGAACGATACCCAAAGATAGTTGTCCAGCTCTAGAAACACAATCACATGTGGTGGGAATGTCAAACTGTTCAGAAATTCTGGAAACTCATTCAACAAGACATCTGTACAATAACCTCTCAGATTTTAGAACTGACCCCGGGTCTAGTTTTCCTGTTTCTTTTCAATGATAAACACTTGCATACCGAACAAAAGGGTTTAATTTAAACCCGTTTAACAGCAGCTAAAGTTGAAATTACTTATCACTGTAAGACAGCGAAACAACTTTATCAAGATAAATGGATCTCACATGACTGGTCATTGGCACCCAACGATATAATTTCTGCTGAACAGAACAGAAAACAGGTTTTAGTTGTCCATGCC
Source organism: Aspidoscelis tigris stejnegeri (assembly GCA_023333525.1). Classification (NCBI taxonomy): domain Eukaryota; kingdom Metazoa; phylum Chordata; class Lepidosauria; order Squamata; family Teiidae; genus Aspidoscelis; species Aspidoscelis tigris. The sequence goes on along the minus strand of JALMGA010000002.1, from coordinate 77,313,222 downwards.
TGATTCAAGGAAAGATAGTCCCCATTACTGACAGTAGCAAACATCAATGCATCCTTTTGGCCTGACTCTTCTTTTACACCATCTTTCCTATACGCTAAACTGTTTTCTACATTCCCCCATGTTGTGAAAATTTAAATTAAGCTGACATACCCTTACTTTTGGTTACAGTTAGAGTTGTATTCTTGTTAATATTTGATTGTTGTTTATTTATACATTTATTTCTATAGGTTAAGCTTTTATTCAATTATACTGATAGTTTTGTTATACCTTATTTATTATACTCTGGTTTCTCTTCAGATCATATAAATCTTTCACCTTTTTACCCTATTTATTTGAATTTTTTATCCCTCCCTGTACCAAAAGATCTAAGAGCAGATTATGACATTAAAAACCAATGAAGATATAAAATGCAAACTGTTGTTTATTCATTATTGTATTTCAAACATAAATAAATGGTGGGAAAACAGTTGAAAAAACCAACAAATACTCAAAGCTGAGGTGGACTTTGGTGGAGCCAAAGGTACATAATGAAACCCAGACCAAGCTGGAGACACTGAGTTGGCTGCCTTGATGGGCAAAATGAAGTAAATAAGGAACTTTGTGAGCATTCAACCATGAAAATAGGTTGCCTTAATCCACTGAAGCAATCAGTTTGGGCACCCACTTTATTTGGCCAGTCCTGAAACTCAGAGTATGAATCCTTTACAACTTTAGTGTCACCTTTCTGTACCTGGATTAGGGAGTGAAAACAACATTTTAAACAGGAAAAGAAGTAGAGTAAAAGATTTTGAGTCAGAGGACCTAGGGTGTATATATTTCATTATAATATAGACCTCTATTTCCTGTAATAGGATACTGACCTAGATACAAGTCCTCCTGCTGAAATTGTCTCTCTTACACCATCTGGTCCAGGTCCCAAGGTTCACACATAACAACCTCCTAATTAGTACTTCTCTTTTAATCTTAACCTAATGTTAAGAATTATATTTTCAATGCTTAGAATCTTATCCTTAAAAGGGATTTCATAGGGCATCAGATCCAGCCTTCTGTTAATTTTAGAAAGCCAAATTAAAATATCTCTGAAAGATGTCAATCAAGCCTCTACTTGAACATAATCGCGGTGAAATCACCATTTTTCAACATAATGTGTTCTATTATAGAATGTGTCTACTGTAGAATTCAGCTACCGTCTACCTTTTTACAATAGTTTTGAATTTCTTTTTGTTTTCCTTAAGGATAGACCAAGACTTTATCTATGTGAGAGGTAATGAATGTGTGAGGAGGGAAGATAATCTAATGTAGCTACATGGAACTCCTCCATTTCAGTGACTGACTCAAAAGAAGTAATATGTCAAAGTCAAAGGAGTCTCTGAACTGAGTCTCTCTTTTTTAGGCCAGGGAAGTAAATATGTGGTGAGTTCAGTACTTATGTTCTAAAGGAACAACAAAATTATACAAAATCATGTTGGGAAAGCATGTAATTGCCATTTGCAGTAGCTGCTGGGCATTCACAGCTGGTTATTATTTGTATAACGTAATTTTGCATATAATAGTGATTTATAACACCATGTTATACAAATGACCTGCACATTTTCCTGATTGCATGTAAACTAGAGATGCACATGAAGTTAAAATTGAATTTTCAGTTTGAATTTCAACTTTCCCTTCAAATGGGCAGGGGATTCAGCTTGAACCAAACCAAATGTGCACCCTGTTTGATGCAATGCTTTGAACTTTTTGATGCAATGCTTTGAACTTTTTTCAAACTCAAAAAGTGTATATTCAGCAGATTCATTCAAATATCCTTTGTTTGGTTTGAATTTGAATTTTTCAGGGTGTTCAGTTCAAACTCAAACCTTTCAAACATGCCCTGTTCAATGCAAACAACATTCGATCTGGACCTGTTCAGCACATCTCTATACAAAACTAAGGTCAGGAAAACTAGACAATGTATTTGAAATTACCTGCACATATAGGATGCGCAATATAATCCAAAATTTGAATAATGTTCAGTCTTAGATTATACAATAATTAAGAACGTAAGAGGCCCTGCTGGATCAGTTCACAGCCCGTCTGATCCAGCATCCTGTCCCACACAGTAGCCCACCAATTGCTTATGGGATTTCAAGCAGCAGGCAAGGGTAAAACCTTCACCTGCTCTCAAATCCCTCCAAATGGCCTTTAGAGGCATCCTGCCTGTCTCCCCAGTCTGGAGGATGTACCTAGGCATACATTTTAGTAGCCATGATACAGCTGTCATCCATGAATTTGTCTAACCGTTTCTTAAAGCTATCTAGGTCGGTTGCCGTTACTACCTTTTCTGGCAGCAAAGTCTATAGACTGATGACCCTCTGGGTGAAGAAATTCTTGCCCTTGTCTGTTCTGACTCTGCTATCCATCAGCTTCATAATGTAGTGTGATAGAGAAAAGAATTTTTCTCTATCCTCCTTTTCTATACCATGCATGATTTTATATACTTCAATCAGGTCCCCTCTTAAATGCCATCTTTCAAGTCTGAAGAAGCTACACATTGCAGTCTGATTTTGTAAGAAAGGTGTTCCAGATTAGGGGGGCGCACAGAGCCATTTTTCCACATTCTATTCAAGTTGAGTAGAGTGCTCCGGGACACAATATTCTAAATGTGGCCTTACCATAGATTTATAAAAAGGCAAAATGACACTTGCTGACTTCTTTTCTATTCCCTCCCTAATTATTCCTAGCATTGAATTAGTTTTTTTTAATGCAGCTGCAGCACATGCTGACACCTTAAAAGAAAAAAGAAAAAAGCTATTCCAGAAAGCTCAGCCCCCATCAGTTTATAGACATAATTGGGATTACTTATTAAGGTGGTAACCTCAATTTGAATTGAATTAGTTGAACTGCTGCCACTGGTTATGGTAGAAAGGTAAAAATAAAATAAAATAAACAAGGATATGTTTAAAAACACTCATCTTAACATGTGCAAACTGAGTTCTTGGTGGTTTGAAGACTTTTTAGATGAATGGTTCGCAGAGCTGAAGAAAAAAATTAAATTTATTTTGTCTTTACTTCATGTATAAAATGGTATAGGACATGTTGAAAAAATAAAAAAAGGTGCACACACACACACACATATATACTCATATTGGTTTTCTTAAAGATGCAGATGGACTGATGATAAATAATGGCAAGAAGACCAGGCAAAGATAAAAGGATTATACTGTAAAATTATATAGAAGGGAAAATAATGTTCCAGAGATTTGTGTTGGTTGTATTACTTTTTGTCCTTAGCCCTCAGAAAGAGGTATCCAATAGTAGCACATGACATCCCCATTGCACCAAATGCCTTAGAACTTCTTATTCTGCCTTCTGGAAAGGATGTTTTCTAGGATCTCTAAGACAGATGTAGAGCACAATTTGAGCAGGTGTGTGATGGTAATGGGCTCTATTTTCCATGTGCGGATGTAGCATCAATGTGTAAATCTTTTCCCTAGGCAAACAGCTTCGAATCAACACAGTCTGTACTGCCACTTGCTTGGGCATAGAGTCTTCCAACAGGCATTCAAAGAAAATTGCTAATTACTCTGCCAATAAAATGGCTGAAAACTGCTGTATTCCCTAGTACATTGGAAAATCTTATCTTATTCATTTGTATTCATTTTCAATCCATGCTTTGCATTCATAGGCCTGAATGCTAAGAACTTAACCAACTGGCCATTTGAATTGCCTTCTCTCTCAAAATTGGTCAATTGTCAATCGAATCACATGTTCTCATATGATTGCATCCAGTCGTTATTGTTTGCCCTTTTACTCATCTGCTTGGGAATAATGGTTTCAGTACTGGCTTACTAGCATCTCCTTGAAATGATGGTGGCACAGGCTTACTATCATCTATCTGTCTGTCTGTCTGTCTGTCTGTCTGTCTGTCTGTCTGTCTGCCTGCCCATCCATTTCTATTCCATCCTGTACCCTACAGTCTCAGGATGGGTTACAATAAACCAGTCCAATAAAACAATAATAAACAGTTAAAATGGAATACATTAAAACCACAGCTAATAGTGCCTGGAACTTGATTTACAATAATAAATGAAAGAATATTGCACATCATTGCTTACATTCCTGATTTGTGATGAGTTCTGCAGGCAAAGATACCTTCTCTATCTTCATGATAATTAACCAAAGACAGTAAATGAACATACTTCCTTGCAGGCCTGTGCTCTGAAAGCAAATCCATAAAATTATTTATTTATTTATTTATTTGTATTTCTATCCCGCCCTATACCCGAAGGTCTCAGGGCGGGTTACAATATTATATTAATCTTAGACAGGTCCCTGCCCTCAGGCTTACAATTTAAAGAGACAAGAAACAAAAAGAAAATGGTGTGGGAGGGAACAGGGAACAGCAAAAAGCAAGCACTTGAGCTCTTTAGTTCCAATTTTTCTCTCCGTTTCTTATTGCACATAAGAAAAAAAATGTTATTGGTGCACATAAACAAATATCAGGACCCAGACCCACACCACAAAGACAGTATTTGTCTGGTTAAGTGCCCAGCATAAATTATCTGCACCAACTGAACAGAAACTTTCATTTGGTCCTATATGCAGCTTAAGTGTTTCAGTCTGTATGCCAATATGTAGTTGAATTCTGTGTTCCTTGGTTGTTTTCTTATGTCAGCATTCATTGTTAATGACCAAGCTACTAAAGCTGTACAGCCTGGCTCACAACACAATGTACATATGGCTAATAAAAAAATTACCCAGCAGTTCCTTTGTTGCCTGTATATGTTGCTTGCATTTTTCATTCCAAATCACATGCATAGTTTTGCATTCAATTCATCATCATTATTCACAATGAGAATTTCTTTGCAGTAAGAGGTTTATATTTAGAAAAGCAAAGTGATGTCCCATGTCTAAATATTGAATATGGAGCCTCTGAAACATTCTGGGCAATTACTCAAGCAATGTCAGTGGATGATTCCCCCTTCTTTGCACCTGTCCATATAAACTTTAATTAAAATTGTACAGAAAATCTGTAAGGCAAATTGCCTTTCCTCTGAATCTTTTTTGGAATACTTCTATACTTCCACTGATGCACATTTCTTACTAGTGCTACCAGCATGGATATGCTTAATCTATTTTAATATTAGGCTGAGCTGAAAATTAATATAGAGATCTTCTGAAAAACACTGAATGCTTATAAAGACATCTATTGGTTGCAGGAGGTCATGGTTGTACAGCCATGGTGAGAAATGCTCAGAGGCAGATAATTCTGCAAAAGTACCCTCACCAGTGGGTACTTCTATGCTGCCATTTTGGTCTACAAGGATGTCAATGTCATTGCAGCCAGGATGGTCACAGCATGGTCTCTGTCTTGCAATCTCACTTCCAGCTGCCTCAGGTGGGTGTTGCAATCTCTGATGGCAGCTTATGTCATTGAAAATGGAGATGTGAATTCCTAATGTGTTCTGGTGGAGGTGTCTGATGATCTAAGTGAAGATGAGATTATATCAGAGTATTTATACATTTAATTCAATACCAAAACAAAAAGGTGCTGTATTAAAAAAATATATAATTCCTATAAGGGTAAAATATACCCCACTAAAGATATAAAATAATATTTAATAAAAATATAAGTGTGTAAAATAATATAGAATAATCTGAAAATTTTTTATTAAAAACAATGAGAAATCAAATAGAAGCCAAACACGTTTCGACACTAGAAATGGATCTTCTTCAGTGGCTTATAATTATTAAAAATAATAAAATTAATTTCTAAAAAACTTTTATAACATACAATTTCTATACAGCTCACAGATATGATTCTGTTTGATTCCACAGTAGCATTCGCTCTTCAAATCCAAGTCTAGCATCTTATATATCCAACTCAGCTGCTTTGTAGGATGATTCTGAAAAGACTCAAGGATCAGAGAGACAAAGGGAAAACAAGGAATGGAATGACAAGTTGATCAAAACCTCAAATCAGCCAATTCACATTTTCATTTAATCCAACTGGTGTTTCGGATTTTAATCTATGGATCCACTTAAGTTCTAGTATTTGTAGTTGTTTTATATTCCTGATGTTGGTTATGCCATCTATGCACCAAAATTTAAAAGAATCATAAGGATGATTTGCCTCCAGGAAATGTTTCACCATAGGAGCCTGTTTCTTCTGATTTTTAATGCAACTCCTATGCTCCACTATCCGTGTTCTAATGGCTCTAGTGGTCATGCCCACGTAGAGTATCTGGCAGGGGCATTCAATAACATATATTACATTTTTACTAGCACATGTGAAGAACTTGTATATTTCATAAATTCTGTCATCTGCAGGGTTTGTGAATCGTTTGATATTGCTACTGTTACTGCAGACTGAGCAATGACCACAAGAAAAATGGCCCCTTAGGTGTGGTCTATTTTGTACAATAGGGGATTTAAATTCAGCATGTACTAATCTATCTTTAATGTTTTGAGTTCTTTTGTGTGCAAATATAGGTTTGTTTTTATATCCAGGTATATCCTCCAAGAGGTACCAATGTTTTCTAATACTTTCCCTCACCCTCTGTGAGTTTGTGTCAAAAGTGAGGGGAATAACCACCCTATCTGTTTGTTTCTTGGGTTTCGAGTACATCAGAAGTTTTTTGTGATCCAGATTTAGAACTTTTTCTTGAGCCTCCTTGATTACCCTCAAGGGGTATCCTTTCTCCAAAAATTGGAGGCATGTGACTTCCGATTCTCTTTGGTAACCTTCCAAAGTGTTGCAGTTTCTTCTGATTCTCAAAAATTGCGAGCAAGGAAGGTTTCTTCTGAGTTGCTAAGGATGGTAACTATCATACCTCAAATAGGAGTTGACATCCATTGGTTTCCTGTAAAGATTTGTTTGAAAAGTGCCCCTTACAGTTTTAATACTTATGTCCAAAAAATTTATCATAGAGGAATCATATACCATATCAAATTTGATGCTACTGTGTATCCCATTCAGGAAATCCAAAAACTCTTTAAGAGAAGATTCTGTACCCGTCCAGACGCAGAAGATGTCATCTAGAAATCTTTTCCAAATTTTTATATGAGGAGAGAAAATAACATTACTTAATATATATGAACATTCAAAGTGATCCATAAACAAGTTTGCCAACTCAGGGGCAAATCTGCAACCCATTGCTACCCCAGAAGTCTGCCAATAAAATTCATCTGCAAACCTGAAGTAATTCTTAGTTAGAGTGATATCTATTAAGGATAGCAGAAAATGGATTGGGGGGAGTCCCTTGTGTTTAGCATATCTAATAGCCACCATCTATCTGATCAGGTTTGGCCTTGTATGTGGAAAGGCAGCCAGCTGGGGATAAAAGAAGGAGAAAGGGAAAGGGAAAGAGAAGATGTATTATGTGAGCTCCCCCATCAAGATCCCAGTAACAACCCCTCCCTCCCAACTGTCACTGTCAGTTTGAGGGATTTTTTACACAGCAATGATCCTTTGAGCTACACCATCAGGAGGCAATACTCCTAACAGAGTCACCCAAGACAGAGAAGTGCCAGAATAAACCTAACCACCTATACTGTACAGAAGAAGACTTTAGGAAACCATTCTTGTACAAAAAAAAAAAAAAAAAAAATCAAGAAAAGCATATGGACAAGCAAATGAGACTGAAAGAGACAGTGCCAAAAGATAAGCCCCTAAGGGTTAAAGTGCTCACTATTATTTGCTAGCAAGTTTGGACTGGAAGCTGTCAGCATTGGTATACCAATACTCAAGAAAGAGAACCTAGCTGATTGTTACAAGTACTGTACCCTCTCTTTTATTTCACATGCTAGTAAGGTTGTATTAAAGATCATTCAAAAGCAATTGCTGCCTTATATAGAAACATAATGACTAAATATACAAGCTTTTTTTAAAAAAATAGAGGCAGGGGAACTCAAGATATTATCACTGATGTACATGGATTCTAGAAAAGAAATTTCAAAGGAAGCGCATATGTGTTTCACTGATTACAGGAAAGCTTTTGATTCTGTTGACCATGTTAAAATATGGAAAGTCTGAAGGAAGATGGACATTCCAGAACATCTGATTGTACTCATGAAGGACTTTTATATTAGTCAAGAGGCAACAGTCAGAACAAAGCATGGGGAGATAGATTCATTTCCAGTTAGTAAGGGAGAGACAAGGGTGTATATTGCTATCATGCCAATTTAACTTGTATGGTACAATATATAATGAGAAAAGCTGGCATGGAAGAAGATGAGTGAGGCTTTAAGATAGTTGAGAGAAAAGCAGATGATTCCACTCTGCTAAGAAGAAAGAGGGAAGGTGTCTGTGAGGTGGAGCATTCTAGCTGGAATGACTCTGACAAGAACCATTCCCAGCTGGAGTGGTCACATTGTCCCAGATAAAGGCTGTCTGCACTTAGATGGCCACTCTGAAGCTTGTGTGAGCTTTGGAGCCAAGCACAAGGGCTATGATGGCCAGGAACTAAAGTTTCTTACCTCAGCAGCATAAATTTTGAACACCGCCTAAATGTGTCTCCCTACTAAACCAGAACAGGGAGATGTGGATTTCCACACACACCCTATGCCAGTCTAACCACCCATGGAATGCTAGTAGATCGGGAGGGGGGGCAGGTCTACTGCTGTCCAAGTATAGTTATGTCTCTTTCCAGACAGGGATGGTTTGGCCACAGTAATTCTGGTAACTACCAGCCTTAATTATTATAATGCCCTTGAAGATGAGTTCAGAAGCTTGCATTGAGTGCAACAGCAAGATTGCTGACTGGAACTGCTGACCAGACACACACCATAGTCATCCTAAAAGAACTCAATTTGCTGCCAAGATCAAATCAAGATTTTGACATTTATCTTATAAGGCCCTAAATGGCTTGGACCCCAAATACCTAAAGGAACACCTCCTTCTATATTGACCTGCCCATGTCTAGGGTCCGCTGGTGAAGTCCTCTCAACTGTGCCACCACCCTCAGCAGAAGGTGTGGGAATATGTGAGGGGACCTTCTCAGTGATAGCCCCAGACTATGGAGTAGCCTCCCTCCTGAGATATGACAGACACCATTACTGTGTGTATTTAGAGGTTTAGTGAAGACATGCCTCTGTCCCCTAGCGTTTGGCTGAAGAAACAACTTCCTCTCCCCTTTCAGGTTCTGTTATTTTTATTTTAGTCAGTTTTTTGCCATTGTGTTTCACATTGGCTATAGGGTGAAACAGAACTACAAACAAATAAAATAAGAAGCTGACTGATATGCAGCAGTCCAGCAGATACTAGCTTCCAGAGTGGGCATGTATTACTTGGAAAATATATCTGTTAAATATTTGCCTGTCCTCAGGATGCTAGTTATGGTATCATATCCTCCTCTTGGGAAAGGGATTCAGGTAGTTCTCATATGTAAAGTTTAGCTGAGGCTGAATGACTATGCTGAGATGAGTTCCAAAATGCCAGTTGACATAAAAGAGAGCAGTGGATTGATTCTTGCCTAATTTATAGCACACTGCAAATTTACAATATCTTTCCTAAAGGCATTTGCTATGATCAAATGCCTTCACTGAACACTCATGCCTTGGGAGATGTGTTATTAAACTAAACCATTTGCTACAATCCAGTAGCACTCCAGGTTCTCTCATTTTGAAGCTTTGTCATGCCTTGAGCTGTGATCCAAAACACTCATGCTCGGACATGTGCTGTAATGAAATCAATGGGTTTAATTCTAGAGAAATGTGTTTTAAGGTTTGCCACAAGGGATGCACCAAACTCAATGATATTTCACTTGTCATACTGAAAATATTTTCACTGTGTTGAACATTTGTCTAGTGTCTTTGCTAATGATAAACCTTCCTTACTTCTTTCAATGTTTCTTCAAATTCTTCTATACCCAAAGAGAACCTTTCACCTGGATCCAGCTCAATAGTAAAACCTTCAGTTTTTGTAGTAAAGTTTCAGTGGGGAACTTTATCCAGGAAGTGGAGATCAAGGGCCTAGTTCACGCATGCCACTTGACCCTAGAGCCTTAGTCAGTGGTAAAAGGAAAGTTTCTATGGATTCCCATGCTACAAAATCTTGTCTCAGAACCAGAAGTCACTGCCACCTCTTCCTGTCTCTGCAGTCCCAGAAGCAGTCTCAGGGTGCTTCCGCACAGGCCCTTTAACACCCATTAAGCACGCATTCCAATGTGCGCCTCTGCACACGGGTCGGCATGTAGGACAATTCCGGCGAGGGGTGTCCGCACACCAAGCCTGTTTTTAATGCGGATTTCGGCGGCAAAACCGGTTTGCTGCTGGAGCGTCTGCATTAGCGGGGGCAATTAAGAACACTTCTGGTAGGTGCATCCGCACCTATCCGTCCTTAATGCGTGCTTAATGGGTGTTTTTAGCACACCTCATATTTAGTGGTTTTGCGCTGTGAATCTGCATCTGTTTCGGATGCAGCCACACAGCGCAAGTGTGCTAAAACACGGCCCACCGCTGGGTCGCCATGATTGGCTCCCTGGAGCCAAGCCTGGTGAGCTGGGGGGCTCCTACCTTTCAGCTCGCCCTCGCCCCAGAAGCGGCGGATCGCCACTTCTGGAGCCAGGGCGAGCTTGCCTAAAGCCCACCCTAGCCCACCCTGGGGAAGCGTGGTGGATCCCCACCTTACCTGGCGTCACCCCGAAACTGAAAGCAGGTGCCCAGGATGCAGTGTGCCTGCGTCCTGCGCACCACCTGATTGGTCGGTGCGCAAGTCAGGGCAGCGCGCCTGCACAGTACGGCTCCTGAGGGCAGGGACTGCCAGGTGCAGCTCCAACCACTCAGGCGGCGCGCAAGGCGCAGGCGCGCTGCATCCTTTCAGTTTCGGGGCAACACCGACCAGGTAAGGAGGGGAACCGCCGCTTCCCCCCAGGGTGGGCTAGGGCGGGCTTTAGCCAAGTTCGCCCTGGCTCCAGAAGTGATGATCCGCCACTTCTAGGGCAAGGGCGAGCCGCGGCGGTGAGGTCCCCCGGCTCGCCAGGCTTGGCTCCGGTGAGCCAATTGTGGTGAGCCAGGGGAGGGCCCTCCATCCCAGATCAGAGCCGGGTGCCGTGTGTCTGCACAGCACCCGCCTCCCATCCGGATCAGCGCCGCGTGTGCGGAGGCACGGGCGCAGGGTAGATCTGCATCTCTTAGATGCGGATCTACCCCGTAAAACCGGATTTACCGTGCACCCGGGGCTATTAAAACCGGTTCCCCTAGAAGCCGGTTTTAATAAATCTGTGTGCCGGAGATCCTGTTTTATTTGCCCCTGTGCGGAAGCACCCTGAGTGTGTGATTATGAAAAGCTGTGATACGGATCAATGGGTCTCAACTAACAAGTCTCCCTGGTTCAGATCATGGCCTGGTGTGGTTTGGAACATCATGGTCTTCACAACTTCAAAGCTTATGCAAGAATGTGCCCCTGTTCTAGCCTCAGAGCCTTTGGGGGATCCATTTCAGTGGTGTGCTTTGATGTGCTGCTGAAATGGGTCTCCTGGTCATTGCAAACATGGAGATACGCTTTCTGCATTACTCCATTGGTTTGAACCTGATAGATTTCAATGTTGATGTTTGGTAGAAATCTAAAAGGCCTCTCTGATCAGAATTACACTCTGCCCAGTGCAGACAAAGTGTAATAGCAGACTGGTAAGGCTTAGAAGTTGACTTAGGGCTTTTATCCTGAATCACAGGTAAGTGCAGAAAAAGGCCCATGGCACCTAATCAGTTCTGAATTGATGGTTTATTAAGTGCCAATTCACACTTGGCCTGGAAGTTCACACAGGGAATGCTCCCAGATGGAGCATCTGCACTTAAAGGAGCTGGTTTGTTGTTGTTTTACCAAAAATGGCTCTTTCCATACAACTGTGTGTTGTGCATGTTTAAGTGCAACATGCATGCACTTACCTTGCACTAGTGCCAAAGCCAGTAAGGGGCGGGGGTGCTGGAGGGTCACATGATGCATCACACAGGTGCCATGCAGTTGTACCAGTGACAGCGCTGCACATCTGTGATGGAACTGACACTGGCACTGCACCGGTACCAGCTACCAAAATGGAGGCACCTGGACACCCATCTGCACTTGCAGTAAGTTTCCAGATGGGTTGGAGGAGGGTTAGTATGCACTGTGCATGTGCAAGTGCAGGTTCTTAGTGCATACTTGGGTCAGTTCGATCTTTGCTTCCCAGGGGTGGGAAGCAAAGTGTGAAAAATCCCCATGTCAGGCATCTAATTTAGGAGTCTTCCTAAAAGCAACCCCACAGTATATAAATATGAGGAGAGTAGTGTGCATTACCTTTTCTAGACCTTGGCAATCTGATCTTCACATTGCTTCAGCAGAGGGGAGAAGAACTGTTTTGTGAAGAGGCAAACACAAAATGCTTGTTCCTTCTTGAGCACAGGATTTCTTATAGAGGTCTCTATCCAAACTTGCACTCTTTAGATGGGCAGCAAAAAGCTAGGAAATCAAATGCACACGAAGGGGAAAAGTGGATTTAGGGATACTTACAGGAAAATGATCTAAAGATGAATAAAGTTAGCAGAAAGAACAGTTGTCACCTAAAGTCAGCTCCAAATGCCAAAACAATAGAAAACCTTATTAACCTTTGGCCCATCATTACTGGTCCAGATCCATCCGTTAATATAGTCTCGGCTCTCTGATATGAATGGTTACCCTTGGATGAGATTCAGCCACAAATAGTTGCTGGCTTGCTGATCCTCAGGGCCATGCCAGTGACCCAGATCTGCACTGCATTTCCCAATCTGACAAGGGTCATTTGGAGTAAAGGTTCAAGGAGACAGGATGACTTCTGTTTGGTTCTCTTTCTTAAAACCCCACAAGCCAATGGCATTAGGCAAGTCTGCAGCTCTCAAGTGCACAAAGCATTCTTGTTGTGTGGCTGTAGTCAAATCCAATAATCCATTGGGGCTTGATGACCCCACATTTCAATTGTTACAGCAGTGTGGATACAAATACATTACATTGACATTGGTCCCTTCTGCACTCAGCCTTATTCCAGAATATATCCTCATACAAGGGCCTGCTGTCCATCTTCTAGCACAGACTATGGCAATAAGGGCCATTGCAGAAAGGGCCATTGGTTCACAGTATGTATAATGGCTGCTTTGTTAGGTCATTGTTACAAAATGTTGGGCGCTTTGTGCATTTAGAACCAGTTTACTAACTAGATTAGTTGTAGACCTGATAAATGTGGTCTACATGCATGCTGGCACCATCTGATCCTGATCAAGGAAGAGGCATCCACACCTAGAACAAATCTAGGAAGAACACGGACATAGTGTCAAGTAACATGTGTGGTTAAAATGCAGCCATGAAGACACCTTTGCAGTGTCTCCACAAGACTGACTGCACTGATAACGATGGTGTCTTTGCAGTGCCTGTGAAGATACCTTGCATCTGTGGTGAAAGTGTCTTTGCATTGCCTTCAGAGCACCTTGCATCCACCACCTGGATGAAGTGTTTGATTGGCAGTGATGTGGGCCACTTGCATCAGGTGTCAGAGGTGTCGTGGGTCAATTACATCCAGGTTTGGCCAGTCCTTATGGTGACAGTTCATATCCACTGATGCAGTACAGGGTTTAGGCATCTGCACTGTATTACTTAGTACATATTTGCTGTTCTAAAACCCTCTCTGCCTGCAGTTGATCTAGATATAGGTAATCCAGATTCACTAATATGGGTCAAGCAAGGTAAATGCAGAAAAGACCCTGATCCTAGATCACTTCTGTACCAGACTTTATTCCAGGTTATATTCTGGAATAGGGATCTGTCACCTCCAAGCAGTACTTGCCATAGTCTGTACCAGACACTGTTATTCCAGAATACAATTCAGAATAAGGCCTAGTGCAGAAAGGGCCCTTCTCTATTTGTACAGAATTTCACTATATTTGGTATACTGGAGACTTCTTTCCACATTGATGTGGTCTGACAGAGGCTGCACGTGGGAAGGGGAGCTCCTAATACACCTGCTGATTGAGTATCTTGGCCAGTTCATAATTGCCCTTTTGTTGAAAGAAGAGAGACCAAATACACACATTTTTTCCGTGTCTCAGGTTAACCTAATTCCCAGCACTCTTGAGGAGGAAATGGAAAAGGGGAAACTATAGCAAATTCCCTAGAGAATATATGAGATAAAATGTTGTTTAAAAAATAAGTGATACAGCTTCAGAGTTTATTATACTGCTTTGACACTATCAGCTAAAAGTCAAGACTTGCTGTATATTATAAAAGAGCATAGAGGAGCTTTTTTTAAAAAAAAAAAAGTTTAAAATATTTTACTCTTTCTCCTTTCCCCTCCCCCATAAATAAATGAAATATATTGGCTCATAGCTTGTAAACAAAAGGCATAAGACAGCAAAATATGCTGACAGCACAGAACAACCTGGGTTAGTCAGGACTGTTCTTATTTATTATTTATACAACATTTTCTGTGTGCAGATCCCTATTCTCTTTTAGCAGAGGCAAAATGGATCAAACTTACAGTACACATATAATAATAAGATAGAGATATAATATTCAGAATTCACACTGGATTGACTCACAGCTACAGGAGCAAGAGCACTGGCAGAAATAAAGAGCCTAAATTCATACTGCCATTCACTCAACTCTTTTCTGGATTTAATGAGAAATACCATTCACAGGAGAGGGGTTATAGTTTAGTGGTAGAACAATTGCCTTGAAAGCAGAGGGTCACAGGTTCAATCTCCCTCTGGAACTGAGCAATGGCAAACCATTTCTTTATCTTTGCAAAAGAAAGGAGGGAAACTATAAAGAGGTACTCATGGGCTGCGTCCCCAAGCAACTTATTTGCCTCTCTATTGTCCCTCTATTCCAGCAGACTTTAAAGGTGTCGTTCAGTTCAGGAATAAGTGTCCCCATGAAGTTTGGTAAAACATGCATTTTAAATGCTCCTACCGTCCCCAAGGAAGCATGTTTTGTTTGCCCGCATCTTTTTCTCCCTGCCCCCTCTCTGCTTGATAGGGTGCTGGGTAGACAACCCCCAACAAGTCCAAAAGAAAAATAGCCATATTTACAAGTTCTCTGTTCGTCTCCCCTGACTGCAAAACCCACCAGAGCCATTTATCACTTCGGGATCCAGAGCTTGCTTCCAAAGATAGTGATTTCACTGTAAAAATCCACCCCGTACAGCAGCCGTTACAATATAGCAATCCACCAACTTCACACCTGATAACAATGTTGCAATTCTGCACAATTCTGGCTCTTTAAAAGTCCTGGCCTTTAGAAAGGGAAAGGAAGGGAAGGTGCTGCAGTTCTGGGAGATGTGTGAAAGTTTAAGGCTGTGTGTGCAGGCGGCCACGGCAGCAGAGCCAGGGTGCTTTTTTCGGAGATCTTGGCTGCCAATCCCTGCCACTTTTGCCACGGAGCGTCTCCATGCACAATGTTGCTAGGAATACCCACGGTTTCCAAAAAGTGTGCTGTTTAAAGGGCACTTTTCCCCCGCACATTTTCCTCCTTTTGTGCCGCTGGAAGCTCGGAGAAAAGCCATGCATGGAGATGCTCCGTGCCAAAAGAAGCTTTTTAATGAAGTTTTTATTGCTTGGGGATGCAGCCATGGAAGCATTAATGTAGTGAATAAGGAGTTGGATTTATTTATTTGCTGTTTTAGACATTTTTATATCAGTTTTGATTTTAAGAAAAATTAAATTTTACAGAGCATTAAAATATTAGAGTAAAACAGAGCAAAAAACAGGAGCTTAAAGATATTTAAAACTGAGTGGGCCTGCATTCCAAAAGGAAAGGGGCTACCACTGAGAAGGCCTGACAGTGAGCCATCATAAAATGGCATTCTGCATTACATGGAATCTGCAATAAAACATCTGCAGGTGATCTCAGGGCTCATAGTTCATGCATGTTATTGGCTTTTCGGCTCTGGGGTCTTGACGTCTTTAAGAAGGGGACCTCTCCCAAATGTGACTGTTGCAGGTGGATGTTGGCTCCTGGTAGGTTTTCCTGCACCTTGCCCCATGAGAGTGCTAGAATGACATGCAAATTGTGCCAGACTGATTGGATAAAAGAATGAGAGGAAGTGGAAAGGAGAGAAGTCATTTTCTCCCTTCTGCCCTCCCCTAAGCTTCCTCCTATATGTAGAAAGCTTCCAGCTACTTCCTCAAGATGACTAGAAGTTGTCATCATACAGAAGCTCACATAGCTTTGCTAGCCTGAACAGTATTCCTCAAAGAGCTGCATTTCAATTAGCAAAACTAATTGGGAAATCTGTACAAACAGAATTTTAATGAATGGAATAGAATGAATTGAAAACTTCAACAAATGAACCTGAATTTGAATTTGGGGTTTAGTCTATCTAGCTGCTGTGTATTAAAAGGCAAACTTAGAGTGAATTCAATCTTGACTGGCAGTAAAGGTGTGATTTCCAGGATAGCCTTCTAGTCTCCCATTAATAAACACTTTAAAAATGTGTGTGTGTGCTAATCCAAGCTTTATGTCTCACTGGTTAGTAATAGCAACTCTTACTAGGAAGGAAGGGGAAAAAATGAAAGAACCAAAACCATGAAGGACACAGATCCTTACCTGGCCTCTCTCTTAGGCTCTTGATATTATACTGTTGCAGTTATGCACACACACACACATGCAAATTATCAAATGTAAGTCAAATACAAATTAGCATCTTGCTTTTAGTCCATACATTAATTTCTGTCTTTGGTGGTATGTGTCCTATTTTGAGTGATGTGTTTGCTCATGATCCTTAGCCACCATTGTCTGTTAGGCAATCAAGGAAAGGATAACTGGCCACATGCTAGATCCAGGCATACATAGGGCAGGAATGTCATTCATTCTTTCTCTAGAACATCATTGTGAATGCCAGTGTCCATAAAAAGATTTGCTTTTACAGGAAAGATTTTTGCCCTTGGCTTCCAGTATAGTTTTGTGATATGTACTGGGAAAAAAGCTCTGAATAGCCAGTTCCTTCATTTGCAGACCATCAGTCACAAGTGCATACTATGTTCCACACCATGCTGTGGTCTACTGCTGTGTAAAAACTGAAAATCGCCACCACCTGCTTGCCATTCCACCTGTCATGTTGTACAGTACAGGTCATGCCTTAGAGAGTTGGTATGTTGAGCAACTTGTTTTCTTGATCTCTAAAACAAGACCTTTTCATACCTTGTGACAGCATCATGTGTGGCAGATTTCCCTTTTTTTTCTGCAGTAGTGCTGTTTATTATTATTTTGTTAGTCTGAAATTGACACTTGGGCTCAGGAAGCAATTTGCAAATTAAACAGACTGTTTGTTTGTCCGGCTGATTTTCTGAGAGGCTGAAAAATGCCAGAGCAAGCTTCACTCGTTGCGCTCTGTCTCCTCAGAAAAGAACAAATTCACTTTAAAAAAAAATGGCAACAGGATTTATAGAGTGAGGATCAGTGTGATGCTTCAGGGCCCTGTCAAGAATCAATCTGACGATCAGCAATCATAACATGTTGTGAAAGGTTTTTTTTTTTTTTTTTTTGCCTCCTAATCTGTAGAAAATACATTTGCAGTCATGCGGAGTAAAAGATTTTAAACCTCAAGAATGAACATCAGACAATGTATTTGATATGTACTCATAACTGAACACAGTGTTTGATAGATATTTCTAGCTATTATATCATTGTGGGGTGTTTTTTTTTTTTCAGATGAGTTGCTGAGCTAAATGTGTCTGCACTATTCACCACCACTCCCACCTTGTGGATGCAAAACAATCCCAAATTTAAATTATTTTTGCAGGGGAAAAAATTCCCAAGTTCAAACTTAAGAGTCTCCTTAGACTGCACCAGTGTGTGGAAGGGTGCAGAAGTCACCTTGAGACTTGCTTTTATGTTCCTAACACACATTTCAGGACCCATTCACAAGTGCCCATGTGGCATGGATCAGAACACTCCTGGGACAGTCTGTCTGCATGGCCTACTACTGCCTCCGTCCTAGAGTGTCTGGGAGCATCCAAAGCTGCCCCAATCCTCTGTAGGTGTGTAAAAAGTAAAATATTCTCTGCATCTTGACCAGGAAAGGCTGGTATGTGCCTGGTTGGCTGCATTCACACTCTCTTCTGGGTGTGAAACTGCAAAGAGCTGGGATGATACAGCTGCAGCTGCGCAATTGCATGCTGCATCATGATCACCATGGCAATGGTTGGGCATGCTGTATGGCAATTTGGACAGTCTAGGATAGTCTATCTGTACCACAAGCACTGGTAGTACAAGTGGAGACTTTGCCTGTGCTGGCAGTGCAAACAGTCCTCCTCACCCAAACGTAACCGTGGTGGAATGGTATTGTTATGCTGCTGCATGCAGTGAAGTGTAAGCAAGTCCTGTCTGTAGATCAAAGTGGTCTTTGAAATAGGAATGAACAAACTGAGTAAGTCGCTAAGTAACTCATTACATTTAGGGCCCACCCTATAAACTGAAGTCTTAGAGTAGATTATGACAATTAAAACACATAAAAAGAAAACTAGAAACAGATAAAAACTGTATGTACAGAGATGAGGAGACTGAAGTGCCTTTTTATCCAAGAAGAGCATACACTTGTAAAGTCTACTGAGCTACGAAGACAGATCTACTGGGAAATTTTATTTTTCCAATAAATTGATTAATTTAGGCTTGAATGAAATTGCTGCTTGTTGATTCATTAAGCTTAAGATAGTGATTATATCTAATAGAAGTTTTAGGAATTCATTTGGTGTGCAGTATTTCCATTTGAATACATTTCTCTCTATCCAGACTTGTACTTGTTGGCTCCCTTTTGCACTAGGCCTTATTCCAGATTATATCCTGGAATAGTAGGGCCCTGTTCTGGGATATATCCCAGAATAGAGGCCTGCTATCTGCATGCTAGTGCAGACTATGGAAGGTCCAAGGTGAGGCCTGCCCTAAGGCATTTCCGCACTGAATCGCGTTCGAAACCGAACGCGTTCAGGCGGAAAGCTTAAGCCAGCTTCGGGCGCTTTCCCCGTTCACACACAGACGCTCCGGAACGCGTGTAAACGCGTTCCGGAGCGTCTGGGTGCGAATGGTCAAAGCGCCCGAAGCTGGCTTAGCCGGCAAACGCCGGCCAGGGGCGCGCCGGCGGCCGCGGAGGCAGATCGACAATCAGCTGTTTGAAAAACAGCTGATTGTCAAAGCCGCGCGGCGTCGGAGGCGAGCCGGCAGGCGATCGGGAGACAGAAGCGGCGCGAACGCTTCTTCTCCCGAACGCCTGCGGGCGGCTCGTCCGCGTTGGAACGCGTGTAGAGCACTTCGAAGTGCTCTACATTTCGAACGCGGAAAAGCCAGCTGCGGACACGTCGGAACGCAAGGCGCGCGCGGCCAATGCGGATGACGTGTCCACAGCTGGCTTTTTCGCGTTCCATTTTCCCCCGTGCGAAAACGTCTCTAGTCTGCATTAGTTTGTGGCCAGCAGACCGCTATCCCAAGATATATTCCAGAATAAGTCCAAGCTAGCGTAGACTATGGCAGCTCCCATGTGAAGTCTGCCATAGTTTGTACCAGTATGCTGATGGGAGCCACTGATATATTCTAGATATAATCTAGAATAAGGTACAGTATAGAAAGGGCTGTTTGACTATATGACCTGCACTTGAACAACACGCTGCTTCCTTTTTTCGAAGTGCCAATGTACCTGCATAGACTCCATCTCTTACAGATTCTGCTTGAATGAACTTAAAATGCTGGGGCAAAAAATCTTTACGTTGTCCCACGATTGGCATAGGTGGGGTTGCTAATTTTTTTTTAAAGATATTTATTGTTTTATATGACCTCCCTAGTAACCTTCAGGTGCTAATGGGTGGAATAAAATGTATATAATAAATAGCCAAATATATAAATTTCATTTTTTTATATAAAAAATGCCATTATTTAGATTTAGACACTCTTGTAGTTCTGTTAACACTAATATCCCTATTCCCTGTTTAAATAGCAGTGGACATTATCTATTCTAACACGACCTAATCAATACATGAGCAGGGTTTACTTTTTGTAGGTAGAGACATTCACTTTCTTATTCAAGCTGGAGTGCATGAAATGTGAATTAACATGTTTTAATCAGTGTGTATAGAATGTCAATTGCACAGCTCAGTAGGTATGCACCTTGAGTACTTACTGAGTTGCATGAATTGGCATTATGTGTTAACTGACACAAAAATAAGTCCATTTCCATTTTAAGCATTAGTATGTAATTGGACAGTGGAAATTTGTATATACAGATGCCCATAAAAATGGAAATTCAGTGTGGATCCGTGCAAATGCATTAAGATTAAAAAAAAGAATCAAACTGTAGTTCTGTTATTACACCTGAGACGTTTTCGCACGGGGCTGAACGGAACGCGGAAAAGACAGCTGAGGACACGTCATCCGCATTGGCCGCGCGCGGCTTGCGTTCCGACGTGTCCGCAGCTGTCTTTTCCGCGTTCGAAATGTAGAGCACTTCGAAGTGCTCTACACGCGTTCCAACGCGGATGAGCCGCCCGCAGCCGTTCGGGAGAAGAAGCGTTCGCGCTTCTTCTGTCTCCCGAACGGCTGCCGGCGCGCCTCCGACGCCGCGCGGCTTTGACAATCAGCTGTTTGTCAAACAGCTGATTGTCGATCTGCCTCCGCGGCTGTCATCGCGCCCCTTGCCGGCGTTTGCCGGCTAAGCCAGCTTCGGGCGCTTTGAGCATTCGCACCCAGACGCTCCGGAACGCGTTTACATGCGTTCTGGCGCGTCTGTGTGTGAACGGGGAAAGCGCCCGAAGCTGGCTTAAGCTTTCCGCCTGAACGCGTTCCGTTTCGAACGCGATTCAGTGCGGAAATGCCTCTGGATGGACTTTTTCACCTACTTCTGCAATCCCAGAGCAGACTGAGCTGCCTCATTAAGAGATAAACAACCCATCTCAAGATGGGTTGCTTCTGGTGCACGATAAGGTCATCATGTGATCATCATGCGCTGGCTCTAAGGTCCATTCAAGCTTCAGAGCCAACACAGGGGCCTCTGAATGTTCCAAAGGCCAGGAACCCCATTTTGGTAGTACATCCTGTTGTACCAGCAAAAAGAATACCCTGTGGTATACCAAACCATCAATGGTCCCATATCTTCCTAGCATGCCAATATGCTCTGTCCAGTGCAGCTGGAGTATGCTAGGAGGGGGAAACCTCCTGTAATTCACACTAAAATGCATAAAGGAGGTATCTAGACTCCCTTTTTAAAGAAATCATGGGGCAATGTGCTGTGTGAAAAGGTCCTTAGTACTCTAGCTGTGCTTTGAAATTCTTGCCCTGTCAGCTTTGTCTCGTTAGCAGTTTAAAAAGCAGTTCTGCACAGATGGTGGTAAAGGTGCAAGGCTTTAATTGGAAGCTTCCTTTTGATCTACTCAAACCATGTTTGATGCACACCTGATAAGGATTCAGTTCAGGGATAGCAAAGGAAAGCATCCAGTTGAAGTCTCACTTTCTCCCACTGTGACTTCCTGGGATGTTAATTTACATAAAATATTTGATCCAAGAGTAGAGAACAAGGACACTTTGGATTCCACAACTTGATCTATCTGGAAAATGCCAGTTGACTCCATTGACTAGAACATCCATAAACCAATGCACACCCTAGGAGTCACAGCTTTCATGGGAACACTGTGAGAACACTACTGCGGTGGCTAGAATACTCCTGCATTTGCAATATTTTGCCAAAATCCCACCTAACTGGTGACACTGAAGGTGGTGGTGGTGGTGGGGATTTTTATTCCCTGTACTCCAAAGAATACATGCAGCATCTCACTGAGCTGCATTTTTGACCTACTTGGCATTATCCAGGACAAGAACAAACTTTGCTTCACATACTAAGTCATGCAATGCAAAAACTGCTATGCAGTCACTAAGAACTTGAGAACACAAGAATATAGGAATTTAAGAGGAGTGCTGCTGGATCAAGCCACAACCTGTCTATCACACAGTGCTCACCCATTGCAAAACCTTCACCTGCTCTTGAATCCCTTTAAAGGTCGTACCTAGAAATCAGAGGCCTTTTCGCACGAGGCCACCTCAAACGTGTCTAGGACACGTTGGGACACTGCATTCACATGCTTGGGGTGGCCAGATCTGAGGCATTTCCACACTGAATCGCGTTCGAAACGGAACGCGTTCAGGCGGAAACCTTAAGCCAGCTTCGGGCGCTTTCCCCGTTCACACACAGACGCGCCAGAACGCGTGTAAACGCGTTCCGGAGCGTCTGGGTGCGAATGCTCAAAGCGCCCGAAGCTGGCTTAGCCGGCAAACGCCGGCAAGGGGCGCGATGACAGCCGCGGAGGCAGATCGACAATCAGCTGTTTGACAAACAGCTGATTGTCAAAGCCGCGCGGCGTCGGAGGCGCGCCGGCAGCCGTTCGGGAGACAGAAGAAGCGCGAACGCTTCTTCTCCCGAACGGCTGCGGGCGGCTCGTCCGCGTTGGAACGCGTGTAGAGCACTTCGAAGTGCTCTACATTTCGAACGCGGAAAAGACAGCTGCGGACACGTCGAAACGCAAGCCGCGCGCGGCCAATGCGGATGACGTGTCCTCAGCTGTCTTTTCCGCGTTCCGTTCAGCCCCGTGCGAAAACGTCTCTGTTCCCGACTGCCCCAAGCATCCCGATGTGTCCTAGACATGTTCAAAAAGTTCAAAAAGTAGAGCAGTAAAAACTGCTCTACACACGTCTTTACGCATTCCGGCTGTCCCTCGCTGTCCAGGGAGGGAAGTGTTCACACATGCTTCCCTCCCTGACAGCTGCGGGACATGCCCCCCCCCCCCGCCACTATTGCCCAAAAATCGGCCAGACAGGTGGCAATGCTGTGCAATCGGACTCTGGTAGATGGGACCCAAGCTGAACGTGTGGGTCCTGTCTACCAGGAGCCCATGCACCTGTGCAGACCATGGCAGATGGCAACCCTGGAGTCAGCAAGGTAAGCAATCGTGTGCATGGGGGGGGGGAAGGGTGGCTTGCTCCTGGCTGCTTCAGTCCCATTGGGACTGAAGCAGAGTAGGAGACACTGCCGGATGTCTACGGGCTGGGGGTTGTGGGAGCCATTGGTGGACTGGGACCATGTGGTCCTGGTCTACTGATGTGTTCCACATCCCCTGGCCCATTGGGGCACATTGCCAGCCTCTTCAGGATTCAGCCACCTGAATCCAGGCAGCTGAGCCCCACAGAGGTCCCTCGGGACCCCCACCCCACCCCGGGCACACACACACCCAGGGCCTGGGGACGCATGTGCGTGACCTACCTGCTGCCTGTGCTGGGTCTGAATGACCCAGCTCAGGCTCCGCCGCATGGCCTCTGATTGGCTGGCCAGCCCACATGGGCTGGCTGGCCAAACAGAGGCCATGCGGCAGTGCCTGAGCCAGATCATTTGGACCCAGCACAGGCAGCAGGTAGGTGCATGTGTGCGCTCTCCTCCTCAGGCTCTGGGGTGGGTGGGTAGCTGCCCAGGTGGGTTTCTGCCAGCTGTAGAGGACCCAATTGGACCTACAACCTGCAGGAACCAGAGGAAGGCCCCTGACAGGTCTGCTCACCCCTGGCTGTTCTCACAAAATGGCGGGCAGGGCTGGGAGGAGCGTCCCAGCCCTGTCTGGCCTTTCCAGGCTAGGACAGTCTGGAACGGTTTCCCCATTTGCACATAGGCAGGTAGGAATGCATGTTAACGTGTTCCTACCTGTTTGCATGCAGATGGGGAAACCGTCCCAAACTGTCTTAGCCAAACTGCATTACAGCCATTCGGCTTTAATGAGAAAAGGCCTCAGTTCTGGTACTCAATTATTCACTAAATAGAGTATTCTATGCACATTTATAAGGTATTTGCTCCAGGACCTAAAATAGAGTTCTGTGTAGTTAAAGGCAAGGTGCCAAATGATGCTTTATCACTCTTCCCCACCCCACTCTGCAGGCCACCATCATACAGATGTAATTAGCAGAGCAAATGTTGCTTTGGGTTGAAAAGAACAAATGTAAGCAAGAATTTTACTGGTATTGGCTGTTACAAGATGGTACATCTTTTAAATAAAGCCATAAAGCTATTAAGAAGTTGTAGGTTCATAGATCACAGGAGAGGGAACTTGGACACATTCCATTTTTCCAGAGCATCTGAAGTTAATTTTAGGAACTCTCATACTGAACCACAGCATTGAAATAAAAAGACAGAAAGACTGCAGGGAGACTTGAATCGTATAGATTTTTTTCTCCCATTAAAATAGGTTAAAAGGCCTAATTGCTTTCCTTTGAAGAGAAATGAGTTCCTGTGGGTTACTTAGCAACTAGTGACAATTTGCCATTCCATTTTAGTTTTTTTTTAAAAGAGCATAATGCAAATTTTACTAGCATGCTTTTCTCTTAATATTTATGCTTTTCATAAAGCACACCTCTCAGTATGATACTCTGAGTATGCAGCATGTGTGTATTTATAGAAATATTTAAAAAAGGATTTGTGCTTTTCTGCTACAAGAACTGATAAAAATCCACCACACTGCAGGTTAATTTGAACTTGAACATGAAGTGTACTAAGAACTGTTGAAATGGGGATAGCTGGGGGCTTTTCATTTGTTCACCTTGACCAACAGAGGCAACAGCAGATTGAATTGAAATGAGCAAGGAATCGGGCTGTCCCACAGCATTTGTAGATACTGTAAATAGTCTGGATCTATAGGCAGTGTTGACCCAAGAGATTTTAGCATTCTACATGAAGTAAGAATATCGAAGTTAACAGGCAGCCTATCTGGAATAGAGGCTACTGTACATCTAATTATCTGCTACCTCTCTATTGCTGCCATTTTAATTCTCGTGTGGTTTTGCAATATGTGCTGCAGATAACAGAGGTCCTTTCTGCATGGACCCTCAGTCCAGAATTAGGGGCTCCATTGTGCCAATCTGGATCTCATAAATCTACCCTTCACTGGTCTACTCTGCCTGCCTCAGGCAAAGCATGATTCAGATTAGGGCAGGCCTGATCTGTTTAATTACTTCTATTGATGTATCAGAGGACCATGATCCAAAACATGGGAGGTGTGCCAAAGGTTCGACCTCAGAGGCACATCATAATGCACCCCAAAATACATCCCCTAGAGGCTCCAAGGCTAGGAATTTTTATTCCTAGCCTGGGTAGGCACGTACTGGCTAGGACCAGCACCATTGTTCAGATGGCAGTGTTCCAGATCACACCTTTCTATGGTCAAATGTCCCTCACACTTCCCCCATTACTGTTGCTTTTAACTATTTTTGTATTTTTCTAAACTTGCATTTTTAAATTTGCTTCTGATTTTATGGTTGATATAATTCTAAGTGTCTGTTTTTAAATGTTGTGAGCCACCCAGAGACCCTCGGGTATGGGGCGGCATATAAATGTAAATATAAATAAATAAATAAATAAATAAATAAATAAATAAATAAATAAATAAATAAATAAATAAATAAATAAATAAAATCAGCAGGCTTGGCTTTCCAGGCCCACTGATAGCAACCATGGATGGATAAGATCAGGAAGAAGAAGAAGGAGGAGGAGGAGGAGGAGGAGGAGGAGGAGGAGGAGTTGGCTTTTCTATCCCACTTTTCTCACCCATTTAAGGGGACTCAAAGCAGCTGACAAAGCTTTTCTATTCTTCTCCCCACAACAGAACACCCTGTGAGGTAGGTGGGGCTGTGAGAGCTCAGAAGAGAGTTGTGACTAGCCCAGGGTCACCAAGCTGGCTTCACGGGGGAGGGCTTATATGAACCCAGTACTCCCAAATAAGAGTCCGGCTCTCTAACCACTAGACCAAACCAGAAAGACTTAAGTTCATTGATTTACAAAGTGTCCTATGATATGCATATTTGTTTGTTTACTAGATTTCTATGACCAAAGTTATTTGGGTAACTTACAATTTTTTATCTGTTCATTGAAATTTGTTTCTGATCAATTTTGTATCTTTTAAAGCTTAGTCCTCTAAGTGACCCTCTAATTTACCTCTACATTAAAAACCTCTGGACTATGAGCATTACTTATATGGCAGAGTTTGTGAAACAGTGCAATGAGATCAATTTAAAATAATGGGAATCCAAGGTTTAGGAGACCTCCCACAAGCCAAGTGTACTTCTGAGGAGACGTAGATGCAGATTTGTACCTTCTAAAGTGTGTGAAGAACTGTAGCCAAAAAGGTAGCTGGATGAAAGTGGATCAGCGGATCAAAGTACAAGCACAATTCTTGATATGCATGACAAACCTTAGTTCTGTGCTCTGATTCATTAATGCAAGGGCTTGCAGAAGACTCATTGACAAATGAATCCCATGTCCTACGTGCCTCCATCTCTCTTGCACTGCACGTTACTGGCTTGTCCAGTTTTCTGGTGTGGTTGCAATGGAAAGATCATGACCAAGGAAAACACCCCTTTCATCAGGCACCCACTTCCAGTTTCCCAGCAAATGAACTCTGTGCCTCTTTCTCATTGGTGTCATAAATTTCCACCTCCTCCAGCTTCTTCCTGTCTTGTCTGCTCTTTCTGGGGCAGTTGCCTCTTTTGGTACACCCCTCCCCACTCTGAAAGCCATTCCCCAAATGTTTCGAAATCACATAGCAGTGTATTCCCTGTTGCCACCTTGATACAGTGCTAAGGAGGTGGATCATAAAGGATCTGTGTGCCCCTATATTACTCATGTTCCATTATTTCCTAAGTATGGGTTATTGATCACATTCCCTAGTAGGAAAGCTAGACAAGACTCAAGGAATTCTCATATTTAATCACTCTGAATCTCTTGTCTGAATATATACGTAGTGTGGCTAAAAGAGTAGATTTAAAAAAAAAGAAAAGCAACAAAAGTGTGGATGGAGGGAGTTATCCATAGGAGCTTTGCAGGAACCATGCAAAGGTTGTCAAACAATCTTTCCAAAGAACTGCTCAAACATTATCTTCAAATATGGTTCCACAGTACAAGTCTTTTATTGAATTGCACCTTAAAAGCATTTTTAACTTGAAATCGAAAAGGCAGAACTTGTGACCTATATTGTGACCTATTTTTGACCATCACTGTGGTCATTTTCTGTCTTCTTAGCCAACTGCATGATAGTTTAATAGCCTTGCTGCCCTTGAGCCATATAACCCTCACAATGTCTCTCTCCTGTTGGGATTGACTTGTATCATACACGGTAAGGTTTGGGTCATGAGATATTAACTTCAAGGTTTGGCGTGGACTGCAGCAATAGTAGCTTATTTATCAATCTGTGAGATGTCATCATTTCTGCTTAAAAGGGTGGATCAGATGATAATTTGCAGCTCCAGATGGTGTCTTGATAGGAGGGCATATGTGAGAACACAAATACTTAAATCTGAGCCTTACATTAAATAACAGTATCCAAGATATATGATGGTATTACACAAAGTGAGAGATATTCCTAGCATGCAAAATGGAAGGGCATTTTGCTATTACATATAATAGGCAGTCAGAGACCAAAATAGCTTTATTGGATTGAGGATCTTGATTTTTTTTTACCTGAATATGAATTATTATCCATATAACCTGTGCTCACTCACACCTGTATGTCAAATGCCTGTACAAATATCTGCATGGAATATTAGTAATATATAATAATGCTTGAGGGTTGCTCAGTGCCACAGATAATGCAGTCACTGTTGCTCATTTCTGGTAAAAAAAAAAGTATTTAATCTTCATTTGCCCTTCTTATTTTATCTGTACCATTTTACACAGTTTTTAATGTTTTATTGATCTGAATGTTGTTTTTAAACTCATGTATTCATTATGCTTGTTCCTCTTCCGGCTTGTTTGGATGAATGTAATGTGTTTGACACAAAATAAATAAAATTAGTAATATATGTAAAACATTTCTTATAATTGTTTTCTCTAATACCATAGTGTTTAATCTTTCTCAATGTTTCTAGTACAAGAAATAACTTTTTTTCTCTTTAAAACTAAGCTAAAGCATCTCTGAAGAATTAATACATTTATGGAAGGGACATTCATTCTGACCATCTAAAAATGGTACCAAGGGTTTAGACAATAATTAGAATAAACAATGTTCATGACAACAAACCAAATAAATGTTTGTTTGCTTTATAGACATTGCTGCCCAAAGCAGTTTTAAACACAGTTTAAAAAGCCATAGTAACATGGACAGATGACAAAAACTGGTGTCATTTTGATAATAACTAAGGAACAGAAACTACTAATGGAATAATAAAGTCTCTGGAGTGCTGAAAGTGGTGTACGTGTAATGAGTTCACAGAGCATTATTTCTGCCTTTCCAAAGGATTACTGGATAATTTTGTATCTGAGCTGTTCTAAAATGCTTATTTTGGGGGGCTGGGATGTAGAGATGTGCACAAATGTTCTAAACATTCAAAATTCAATAAAATTCGATCGAATGTGGACATTTGAATTCTAATAGAATGTCTTCACATTCAAATTTAAACATTTGAATAAATTTTGAATGTTCCAAAACAGTTGTTTGAATCATTCAAATGTAAGTGGGTATCTTTACCCATATAGTCATGTCTGTTTAGGTAGGCCTCAGGGCCCCTGAGGGAACAATATCAACATATTTCAGCTCATTGATTTAAATAGTTTGGTGACTGAAAGGGGGAAAGGTATTTTATTTTATTTTACTTTATTTGCAAGATCGGTTACTAATTTTGAAGGCTTGAGTAGATCTAAGTCAGGGACAGTGAAAGAACAATGGACAATTCAAAGCAGGTGAAATAGGTAAAGAAAAATAATATTAACTTGATTCTAGAAAGGCTGGACCTGAGGCAATATGAAGTAGCAATTCATGGCAATCTTTACCTTTAAAATAAATTTTGATTTTTCTTTGAAATCTCCATATCTGTGTGAACAATTTTAAATTGTTCCTGGAACTTTAAGCCTCTCTTAAAAATGAGACATTTTCATCTGATAATTAATCATATGATAGATATATTTTTACTGAATACTGACCATGTGCTTTCTAGGGCAGTAATAAAAAGCATTCTAGTTGCACTCCCATTATTGTGTTTTTAAGTAGTCTCCATGCATTTTGAAGTGATTGAACTCTTCTAACTTTCCCTTTCAATTTCCTTTTTACTTGTTTCCTCATTTTGGGGAAGTTTCCCTTATGAAAGTTTAAGGTCTCTGTGTTTAGTAAGAACTTCCTGTATTTACGTTGAAGGTTATTGCACTGGATGAACCACAGTGACGTCCTTTACCAGGTCCTGAGATTACTTAGGATCAAGTCCAGGACTACCTTTCCCATGGTTGGTTCCATCACCATTGGCTCCATGTAACAGTCATTTAGCAGGTCTAGGAATTTTCTCTTTCCTGAGTTGAACAGGAGTTCACCCAGTCTATGTGAGGATAATTGAAGTCCCCATTATAACTACCCTATCTTTTTGGGATACCTCCTTTACCTCATTTTCCAATTGTTGATCTCCTTCAGACATTTGGTTGGGAGGACAGTATATCCCTATTGTTAGGCTGCCTTTTTGGTTTGGTATTTTTACCCACACTGTTTCTGTGGAAGAGCCAGACTCACCTAGACATTCCAGTTCATAAGATTTTATCTCTTCCTTAATATACAAGGCTACACTACCTTCATGTTGCCCTTCCCTGTCTTTCCTGTACAATTTGTAGCCTGGGATGACTGTATCCCATTGGTTTTCACTGGTCCACCAGGTTTCAGTTATACCAATAATACCAATCCTGTTATCCATCAATAAGCTTTCTAGCTCCCCTATTTTAGCTTGAAGGCTTCTGGTGTTTGCATATATACATTTGTATTCACTCCTCTGGTCCAAATTCTGCTGTCTGGTCCAAATTCTGCCTTCCACCTGTATTTTTGATCCATTTAACAGCTCTCTGCAGAGTTCCCATCTGTCTATTTACTGTATCTCTTTCATTAAAATGTATTTATCTAAAGATTTAAATAGTGAAAGTTCTATCTTTTAATGTGACAATAAAAGGCAAGTATAACTTTACTTGTTTATTTCATATGAAAGATAATAGCTGAAAATGGCTTGAGTCTTGGATGAAATACTCATCTCTATCTGGAATTAAATGTTAATGAACTGTTTATTTTGTTTTATTTTTATGTCGGTAGATTTTGCTTGATGATTATGTTCCCAATATGCTGTGTTCTTTTACATCCTAGCCTCATCTCCCTTGGCTTCTTTTTGATGTGAAACTTGGGAAGCCTCCTGGAGATGTCAGATTCTTGAAAGAGTTAGCAATTTATTTCTGAAAATCATGCAATGTCTGTAAAAGACATAAAAGTACTAAGGAATCAAGAAGAATGTTTCAAGATCAATGCTGCTGCTTTTCCCCACTCTCAAAATATTACCTCATTGCATAGACTTCCTGACATACTCAGCTAATCTGTCCAAATGTGTGCATCTATTTAGAAGGAAGTCAAGTTGCTATCAATCCTCTATGATTGTCTTAAGACAATTGAGGAACCGCTGCATGCACCTGCACAGGATATTATATTAGATAATCATGGAAAAATTATACAGCTCATTTCCCTAAAGCCACTAATATTATTTTGATACAGAAATCAAGACATTTTATGAGAACTGTATTGTCTGAAGTCAGTTAAAAAACAACAACAACCCTCATCTTTGACCTTCAAAGCAATATGACAATAACAGGCATAGTTATCTAGTGCTTGCAGACCTTTATTTGTGAGTATGGTACCTCTTTATAAAACCTGTTAAATGCAGACACATAGCTTTACTGCCAGTCCACCTTCCTTAGCTTTAGACAGAAGCAGAAAATTCATTTGGAAAATAAAAGTCCAGATGTGAGATTCCTTTAGTACTCTTTGTTTTGGTCTATAAATTAGGACACACAAATTGCAAGTATAATGAGATAGAAGCCCTTTCTGCACTTATTCCGGATCAGTGGACCTGGAATAACTGAGAGTTCTGAACTGATTCATGGGCTGTGCCACCACCACCACCACCACCATCTCTCTCTCTCTCTCTCTCTCTCTCTCTCACTCACTCACACACACACACACACACACACACACACACACACACACACACACACACTCCTGATGGCTAGGAATGAATGTCCCTAGGCTTTGGGGCTGAGAGTTTTCTATTTTATGATTATACTAAACTACATTAACAGCCCAGTTAGTTTGTGTTAGTTATGTTCTTAGATATCCAGTTATGTGATTTATATTAATAATGTCTATTAATGTAATATAGGCACCACAGATATTAAAATGAATGAAGATGAAATTGTAAGGTTTTGAAAATGTATTATATAATGAAGATTATTATGTAAAATACAATTGCAAGTATAGAAAAAGTTGTGAACACGAGTATAGATTTTTTTTACTGATTGTGTTTATTTGTTCTTTAACTTTCAAAGAAATCATAAACAAGTGATTAGCTGCTTCAGTTGTATCTGGCAAATAAGCTAATGTGCTCAGAAAATAGAGTGTCATCATTTTGTGGGGCTTATACAGCTTGTCTATTAGTGAGCAAAGGTTGATAGAGATGTGTATGAATAAATTTGCATTTGAAAATTTGATTGAATTTTTAAATTCATAAAATTTAGTATTGAAACAAAAGTATGGATATTCAAATATCCAGATTTTTTTAAAAAAACAAAAACAATCCTCACAAATACTAAAATTCAATCAAATTGTCACACTTTCAGCTAATGAAAATAGGGTTGTTTTTTCAGTGGTAAAAACCTTGATTCAATGATGGAATACATTTTCAGACATTTGTTTCAATTGTGAAATGAATGTGATTTTTCATTCATGCACATTCCTAAAGTTTAGAACACAAAGGCAGGATGCCTCCTTCTGCATTTCCCTGTTCATAGCACACTCAGCAATGGTATGCAGTATAGGCCCTAGCTATACACTTTTACTGATTCTTTCTCCCAGAGTAACAGCCAATGTTACTCTGGATGTATTCAAAGTAGAGCAAATGACTTTCCAGGAAACCACCGAAACAACTTGTCCAAACACCCTGGCAGTGCACGTGCTTGCAACCACTTGCAAACAACTCTGCCATTAAGATGTTTTTGGACCTGATTCACCACATGGTGCTACTGTAGCCTTAATGAATATTTTATATATTTGTTAGAGTGGGATAACAGAGCATATCTTTGAGAATTGTTGGAATGCTGTTATCTGTTTCTTTGGGAAATTGCCCAGATAGTTACATGGTTAGATGAAACAGGATGCATTGACAATCAAGTTTTTTTCATATCAATGTGGAGATCTAACCAAATCTCTCCCTTTCTCTCTCTCTTTGCAAACACAAAAAAACACACTTCGATGAGGGAGATGGAGTGAGAGTAGGTAAAAAAGAAAGTAGAACATCTATGAAGAACAATACAGGAACACTGAAACTTTGGCAAGTAGCTTTATATAATTTGCACTAAAATTACTCAATTTGCAGGTATTCAGAGAACTACTGTGTAACTATTATCCTGACAATATCATATCATTATGTTTCCCCTCTTAAACCTGCCAGTGCAGTGTTGTAGTGCTAAAAGTGTGAACAGAATTTTAACTTCATTCATGGTTTGAGCACATGTGCGTCTCATCCATTGCTATTATGCTTCTTCCACACAGGACAGAGTGTAATCCAGATCAAGGGGCCCTTGACTGGGATTACTGGTAGTTCTTCACACTGAGGCACATCAGCTTTGACTGGCCTGGAATGAGGATGTGCAAAATTCCATTTGCATTCAAAAATTCAATTGAATAGTTCAAGTTCACAAATATTCTCATCAAAACAAACATGCAATTGTTCACATATCTAAAAATTTGATCAGATAAAACCACTGTTGCTTGTGAAGACAAAACAATTCATGTTTTGTTGCATTTTTGCCTTTGAAAGGGGCTTTTCAAAATAGAAAAATATATTCTAAACATTATGAAATTGAATAGTTTGATGGTGAAACAAACAAATGGGCATTTGCTTTGGCAGTGAAATATTCACACAGATTTAATTTGTGCACATTCCTAGTCTGGATTTTCTACTCCACTAGGGGACCAACTTCAATGGTGCCCCCAAAGCATGCCTCAAAATTGGTTCCCTGGAGTATCTGTAACTAGAAACCTTCATCCCTGGGTCTCTGGAATCCTTGGAGGCTAGAGATAAAACTTGCGGGCCAGTCTGGGGTCTGCCTAGACCAACATCATCATGGAGACGATGCTGTTCCAGACCATATCATGTCATGATCTGGTTCAGCAGGCCTCACTGGTTCATATTCACTGGGTTGGATCATGGCATAGGTAGAGTAGGAACAGCCTAAGTAGATAGTGTGGATAAAATGAAACGGCCTGGGGGAGGGGGGGGAATCTAAAATTGTAAATAGTAGAATCACAAATTTACTGTAGTTCATGATTTGATGTGGGCATATAACCAATCAATAAAGTTTTGATGAGTATATCACAAAGATTCTTTATATTCTTTTATCAGTCTAATTATTGGGATGAAGAATCATTTGCTCTCAACATAGAAAATTGTAAATTAGTGATTAAGAGCATGAAAATTCAATTTATTTTTTTTAAAAAAGAAGGTTCTAATGAGCATTTATATTTTATGGATTGTGTTAGATGGGAACTTTCCATTCAATAAGAAACATAGCTTTCTGTTCAGTGACTGAAATCTGTAAATCATTCCACTTATAGCTGTAAACTTAGAGCTTGTGCTCCAGGACATTTTGTTGAATATTGTAAAACCTGATAAATTAATCTCTCTTTATCAAGTCCGAATGATTAAGACATTGTAGGGGGGGGGAGCCTCCATTTACACACAAAGAAGCTGAGGTTTAGTTTGATGCGGAAGTATGCCAAATAAATTCAACTAGATTGATTTCAAAATAAGAAGAACTATTTCAGGGAGAAAAGAAGAGGAATAACAATAATTTTGGAAACAGCTCCACTTATTCCGAGGAATGAGATATGAGTTTGAGTATTATAAATAAATTTATCATTTGTTATAAAACATTTATCCTTTCAAACATCACAATGTCTTTTACAACAACAGAAAACATAAAATGGCATAAAAATAATTATTAAAAGCACCACTGAAAACTGGATGGGATGGGACATCTACTGCTTAATAAAAAGATCTTCTTAATAAATGATCTGAAAAAAAAATCAAGGATCTGACAGTTCATATAGAAAGGGCCATAGAGATTTCTTTTGCAAAGCTTGAAGAAAAAAGGCAGAGAGATGATCAAGAAAAATGGGCACTGGATCCTTTTGAATTGAAAAGAGAGGAATGAACATTCAGGAAGGGGATGCTTAGCCTTAAAATTCCCTTCATTAATGTTTATTTCACTAAGTATGTCCAGAGAGCTCTTATGAAACAGATGTCAATTTGCGGCTTTGTGATACAGAAAGAGAACAGCCACAATGCCCTCTGTCTGAAAGAGAAGAAGGAAGCTGAGGGGTAAAGGGGCTAGTATATCTCTTTGTTTGTGAGGGTGTAGAGAGGCCTATGTAGGAGAAACAAAAAAAAAATTAATAACCAGATTTAAGAAAAATGCAAGTAGCATCCAACATTGGGAACAGAGAATAAAATCATCTGCTTATCATGTAACATTTGCACACAAAGATATTAGCTACTAGAGAAAGGAAGACAACATGGAGGTGATGTAGATACAGATATTAAACCCCTTAGTTGACAAGAAAAGGCCTTTCAGTACTTATCTGTGCTATTCTGGATCTGTTGACCCAGATCAGACAGGGGCTTCTCATGATCTGTTCTCAAGCAGCCCCCACACTCATTCTTCTTGGTCTTGGAACCCCACGGGGACCCATTTTAGCAGTGTAACAAGGCAAGTTGCCAAAATGGCTCTCCCTTGGCCCCAGTATGGTACTAGAGCTTGTTATCATGGTCAGTTGGTATTCCAGACCAGAAGTAGACCAGAAGACCATTTTGGGCCTACAATCTAGTGTACATTTTGTCTTGTGCAAGCAAAGCATTCTAGTAATGGTGGGGCACCTGCACTCCATACCTCCATGCAGTTCATCGCATCCCTAGAGCTGAGCAAAAAGGGGAGAAAGCACCAAGACTGACAGGAGCTGCTGAACAAACATTTGCACTAATGGGGAAGAGTTTTGGATGGAGTGTTTTAAGGAGAAGGTTAGACACAGAAGTTCCTTTGGTATGTCATAAACATCTGCACAAGACATGTGTTTGTTCTCTCCCAACATAGAATGCTAACAGATTTCTTTTTAGAGTAGGAAGTAAGGCTTGTGTTCATCTAGGGAAAATTAGGGGGTGGTGGTGGCTATATTCACTTTAGATCGATGTTTTAAATTCACAGCACCTCAAAAATATAGGAAAATAGCACAGCCCCTAGTGTTGCTTGAATATATGGGGGTGAACATTTTTGGAAAATAACTTTTCATCTAACTAGGGATTTCGGAGCTGCCTTCAGAGGGACTCTGAAGTCTTGACTTTGGGGCACCCCCCATGGGTGCCTCCCCCCTGAGCCTCCTCTAGAGCCCATTGCTGGATTGTAGTGGAAACAGGCTACCTACAATCCAGATTTAAGGCTGAAGACAGCCTACAATGATCAGTATTTACCTAGCTGTGGTGGAAACAAATGTATCCCTAATGGGGTCTGTGGTAGAAATGGGATCATCCGACTCTCAGCCAAATGGGTCCTTAATGGGTGCTTCAATGGGTACTTAGTGACAGTGGAAAAACACCCTTTTGCCACAAGTTGCGCCTCTGAATCCATTCTGGATCCTCTCTGACTCTGCTCCAAATCTTTGAATGAAGGCACAGAAGCTTTTGCTTCACATGCGAAGGTCAATAGCCATTAATACATTCTAATGTGAAGTTCTGAACCTTTGAAATTCTCCAAATAACACATTATGTAAATTCCTCTGGGATATGCTAGCTTCTACATGCTACCTCCTAACTATAATGGCTAAAGACAATATTATGCCTGCAAGCTTTTGGGTTTCTAGTGTAAGTTGTGGTGATTTACTTTGATGATTGCATTCACTTTAGCTGCCATATTTATCTATGCCCACATTATGAGTCTGTACCAGCTGTCTGATGAATATCTCCAAAAATTATACTCAGATGGGTCTAACTAAAAGTTATCATACATCTTGCAATCCAAGGCTGTATAATAATGGCTAACAGACTATCAATTTAATGTTATAATAATAATAATCTTTACCTTGTTTGGCAGTTTCCACCTTACCATATTTTATAGTTGCTGCTTCTCATCAGCAAGGACTTCCGTTCCATTCCATTTATCACCTTGGCTGTCTTTATGTAATCAGAATATGTGTGTGTGTGTGTGCATTCAATTTAGATATTTAATTGCAAGGCAGGCTTCATTATCAGGTGTTGCATATGTGTAGCACATAACCCTTGGAGTAATATAATATGGATGTTTCTGTACTGAAGACAGAGTACTATTAACATTTTGAAAAATGCTGAATATTGATCTGACAATTAAAATATTATCTGGCTTAATCCAACTATAAGTTCTTTGTTCCTTCTGACATATTAACAATAATTGACTTTGCAGCAAGAGACTATGGGTAAATTGCTTTAGAAGTATAGATAATCGAATTCATAGATAAAGTGTTATTCTATGTCACTTTGCAAATAAAATATATATTTAAAATGTGTCTCAATTCTCTTCCAGTTCAAAGAAGGTAAACCCCCAATCCTGGGGGGCAGGGAAGAATTCTGGAATCTCTGCTAATTTAGGGGCATGCATGAATGGTTTTTTGGGATGGGTTCAATTCATATTGAATCGAATGCAAGAAGATTCATATTCATTTGAATAGATCCCCTTCAAGTGCTGTAGGATTCAAATTCAATTCAAATCCCCGTTATGAATTTGATTCAAATCCCTGCTACGAATTGCATATGAATCCCCTATGAATCCTCTACGGATCTGATACGTATCCCATACATATCAACTCTGAATGCATCAAATCTGCCCTGAATCCACTCTGAATCCACTCTCAATCTACTTTGAATCAACTCTGGATCCATTGGAGATGTGACTGGTGCAGCCACTTTCCCACCTCCCCAGGTTCATGAATGTTTGGTTACAAATATTCTGAAGCATTCGATTCAAATTTGAATGTCAGTCTTCAAATGTTCCAACATTTGATTTGAATTCATGTCTGAATTTGGACAAATTTGGGTGAACTTTGAATGTTACAGATATTTGTGCACATCCCTACAATACTTTGTAGAAAATATCCAAAGATAGATTAATTATTTGGCATTTTCTGCACATATCTCAGTAACGCCGCTGCAGATACGGAGGATCAGGGTACTCTTGGACACTCTGAGACAAACGTAGCACTGCAGCAAGAGTCCTGGAATGCCCTGATCCATGCCTGAGAGATAAGTTTATGAGCTGTGACCTGTTCAAGGCTTGTGGGAAGTTGAGTCACAAGCTTTCATGTGCCAGTCCTTCTGGGATGACTGGTAATTCTCCATTCTAAAATGCCTAATAGGAGGCCCAGAAGAGACCATGCTATCCAGCCAGCATTTTCCAAAAGATCATATAGTTGGTGACAACAGAACAGACTGTACCAAAGGGAAACAAGTAGGACCCCCGCACACACACATTAAGTGGTGGGGAATAGTGAGTGTGATCTGGAAGATAGTGGGGTACAATGTGGAGCTCGGTTCTGGTTTGCTTCCCTTTCTGACCAACCCCAAACTTTTAGTTTGCTTCTGCTCAACAACTCTACAGTTCAGTACAATACCAGTTAATTCTGAACTGTCCTGGAATATTCCTAGTATAAAAACTTTGTGGTGGAAAGGCTTAAATTTTCCACTGCTTTACTGACACTTAGGAAGGGAGGGAGGGAGGTTTTAGATTAGAGGAAAAAATAGTACATACGCTTCTGTTTCATCTGTCCAGTTACAAATTCTACTGCTATGGGCATCCGCTCAGTACTATAGCACATAAAACATTAAACAGCACTGACTCATAAGACAGAACTGCAGAGCAAATGACTATATCCTACACCTGTCCTTGGCTGCTCTTACTTTACAGTTCATCAAGTACTCATTTATTTTATGGGATTTTTCCTCCATTATTTACACCATCTACTTTGCACAGTTGTAGCACCTGTTATGCTCTCTTATCTTTTCTGGAACTTGAAGATTGATGGATAAATATAATTTCTCTTTGCAGCGTAAAATAATGTGACTGATGAAGTGACCTGTTAATGAGTTTGAACTTCTAATATTTCACAAAACTGCCAGGAAGCTCAGACAAAAATATGCATGATGAAGGTATGTCTTTATAAAGGCTGACACCCTGTTCTATTTCATGGAGAAAGAAAATGATTGTCGCCTTTTAATCATCAATGCAATCTGCCTATAGATTATGAAAAAGATCTATGTCTATGAAACAGACATATTAATTATAGGTAATCATTCTTTTTAATTTTAAAACATGGGAAAACATTTCTGAGCCATATTTGTGATCTATTTGTCCATATGCTGTATCTCCCGGTACAATAACTGCCTGGAAAGCAGTAGGTCCTTTGTTCAATACTCAGCATCTCCTTGGAAGTAAGGTAATAGAAAACCACTTCTGTACCTGCCAAGAGAATTGCACAGATTTGTCTGTGCAGTCACAATAGTTGATTCCAACTTGCTGGTACCTATCAAGGGCAGCAGCAGCAGCAGCAACATACTCTACTTAATGACATCAATCTAGCTCTAAATACAAGCAACTTATTTCATGCAGCAACTATTGTCCTTGCATAAAAGTGCCTGACCAATTTGGGTGAGGATAGATTGACACCAAGGCCCTTTCCGCACTGGCTCTAAAAACGGATTTAGAGCCAGTTCGGGGTGGGATTAAGATGTGGATTCCACAAAGAGAACCCAATTAGGGACCCTTTGGGGAAGCCGTGTCTGCATTTTGGTGCACAGGACCAGTTTCTTAAACCGGTTTTGCCACCGAAATCCTACCCAGATGTAAGAGCTAAAAAATTAGGTCTTACATCTGGCTCTTCCCCCGAAACCGCTTTGGAAGAGGATGCTTCCGCAAATGGCAGAGGAAAAGCCAGATTGCCGGTGCATGCCCAGCTGTCAGAGGAAGAGCGCATGTGCTCCCTCTTTGACAGCTGGGCCCTCCCCCTGGCCTCCTTGATTGGCTCCATTGGAGCCAGCATGGCGAGGCTGTCAGCCAGCTTCCCCAGCTTCCCCCTCGCAAGAGAAGGCGCAATCGCACCTTCTCTTGTGAGGTGCCTTTACTTGCGAGGGGGAAGCCGCAGCCTACCCACCCCATCCTGCCCAGGGTCGCGGGCACGCATGCGATCTGCAGCTTACCTGCTCGCTGCCGGGCAGCTTCTGGCAGTGGGAGGCCCAGCATGCATGCACATGCATGCACCATGGCTTCCCTTTGGCCAGCCACCCTCATGATGGAGCCAGTGCCAATGAAGCCAATCAGGGAGGCTGGGGGGAGGGCCCAGCTGTCAAAAAGGGAGAGCATGCACTCTCCCTCTTTGGCAGGGAAGGGCCTTTGACGGCTGGATTGGGATGGGTGCTGGAGCATCTGCACATCACCCACCCCAATCCATTTCCCCCATCCAGCCTTGCCAGCAGATGCGCAGGGCCTCAAGGATCTGTCCCAAATAGGGACAGATCCTTGGGGAAAACGGCTCACCGAAAAATGGGTCTTTATAGATCCCTTTTTCAGCGGCATGTGCGGAAAGGCCCCAGGTTGCAGATGAACAGTGGAAGTGCAAGTAGAACACTTCTCCCATGCACACATCTATGGATGAAGTCAGGAATCACAAGTTTATTAAGGCCAATACCAGCTTTGAGTAAAATAGAATATGACCCATTATACAATTATTGGGATATATCAATTTGCAGTTTGTAATATGTTCATTTTTTATGAACTGCTTATAGAGCCCGGGACAGCCAGTTGCCTCATGTGACTACCCTGGGCTCCCATAGGCACCTATAGTGACTCCCACTTAGGTGAGTTCCATTGAAAAGGTGTGGGAACTCATTTTTATTTATTTATTTATTTATTTATTTACATTTATATGCCGCCCCATACCTGAGGGTCTCTGGGCGGCTCACAACATTTAAAAACAGACATTTAAAAATTATATCAGCCACAAAATCAGAAAGAAGTTTAAAAATGCAACTTTAGAAAAATACAAAAACAGTTAAAAGCAACAGTAATTTTCAATGGTGGAAGTGTGGGGGACATTTAACCAAAGGCCTGAGTGAAGAGGAACGTTTTCACTGCCCTCCTAAATAGGAACAAAGAAGGGGCCTGACACACCCCGAGGGGGAGACCATTCCATAGCCTGGGGGCCACTACCGAGAAGGCCCTCTCCCGGGTGCCCACCCGCCTAGCTACTGAAGGCGGAAGGATCACCAGAAGGGCCTCCCCTCCAGATCTTAAAACACGGGCAGGTCGATATGGGAGAAGGCGTTCCTTTAGATATCTGGGGCTCAAGTCATTTAGGGCCTTATAAGTCAGAGTTAGCACCTTAAATTGGGGTCGGTAGTGAATTGGCAGCCAGTGCAGTTCTTTTAAAACCGGCATAATATGTGTCCGGCTAGGTGTTCCTGTCAGCACTCTAGCAGCTGCATTTTGCACCAGCTGCAACTTCCGAACCGTCTTCAAGGGAAGCCCCATGTAGAGCGCGTTAAAGTAGTCCAACCTGGAGGTTACCAGAGTGTGGATAACTGTGGCCAAGTCATCTCTGCCCAAGAAAGGTTTCAGTTGACGTACCAGCCGTAGTTGGGAGTAGGCACTCCTGGCCACGGCCTCCACCTGAGCTTCAAGTGTTAGTGCAGAGTCCAGGAGCACCCCCAAGTTACGCACCTGTCCTTTCCTGGATATTGTAACCCCTTTAATGCATCCTACTCACTTTCTGTGGCTGAAGGTGGACAAGGCTTTCTACTACCGGTACTAAAGATGCCGCAGCAACAGCTCTCACATCATCATCTAGATCCTGGAGACCTTCGGTTATTGCTGGCAAGACTTTAGGCAACAATGTATCAATTAGGTCCTGACGAACTGCCAAAGTATGGCAGAAGTATGGCCAGAAGTATGGCCATTACTGTTATCTCCATCTCCCATGATGTTATCTATCACACTATGCTTACATGTGGCATCATTGTGCTGGTGCAGAGAGTCTCAACACATGTCTGCACAACTGTGCAAATGTTTGCAGACACATGATGTTGTCATGCGCAAGCACAGGTTGGGCCCACTAACTGAGGAAGCAATCATGATGGTGGCAACACTTCCAGCAGAAATGATTGATTTCAATAAAAACAGAAATTATCATTAAGTTGAATGCACTGAGACCTGATAAAATGTTGGCTGCATCCAAATGGGTGCCCTAAGACACCCCCTAGCTGACCCAGGAGTGGCTCATCCAAACATCTGGTGGCTATTGGGGCTGTGAGATCACATGCTCCCATTCCCATTTTGCTCTTAGGCTGCCCTCACTGGCCCAGGAGTGAACTTACCATGAGGTCCCCTTCAATTACACTCAGAGCAGTTTTTGGCACATGTGGCACCTCTTGCCTCCAAGTGCATGATGGGTATTGGAAGAGGCACTTTACTAGGATGATTTCTACCTGAGCTGCTTTTGCACTAGACTGAAAATTTCTGACTTCCAGGGACATTTCTGGTCTATTACAAAAAAGCTTAAGCAGATATCTCATTGCTGCCATGTGTTCCATGGTCATGGCAACTCAAATACAGTTCATCCAAATCACCCCAGCTGTAGGCTGCAATGCATAGGTTACAGTTCACTGCTTAAGGGCTGCAATCTTTGGCTCTTTCTGCACTCACCCTTTCTTACTCACTCTGGTGCAAGATAGCAGAAGTCTTGCCTCTTCCTATCATGTTTATTCACATTGAGCAAAATGGGAGACCAGAACTGTGTTCTCTTTCACCAATGAGGTCTGCAATTGGAATAGCAAATACTTGGAAAGGAGGAGCTTTTTGAAGGTCAGGATCATTTTTTAAAATCCTGCCAAGTCACCATTTTGCTCTGCAAGACATATTTTTTATGAATTATAATGTACAGGTTGTCATTGTCTCTT
Source organism: Aspidoscelis tigris stejnegeri (assembly GCA_023333525.1). Lineage (NCBI taxonomy): Eukaryota > Metazoa > Chordata > Lepidosauria > Squamata > Teiidae > Aspidoscelis > Aspidoscelis tigris. The sequence goes on along the minus strand of JALMGA010000002.1, from coordinate 77,271,200 downwards.
ACTTCACTATTCCCCTTGCTCCTAGTTTAAAAACATCTTGCTATTTCTGCACTTGCTGTTGTACTGGACCACCAAGGGGTCTTGGAACCTCCCTACTGCATGCTGGGGAGGTCTAAAGAAGTGCACAATCTCTCCTAGAACACTCTATGCTTATAGGATGGAATGTGGATTGGACAAAGGAGCTCAAGGTGGCTCCCTCATCCCATCTACTGGTAGACATCTCTAATGAGTTCTTCTGGCATACTAGTGGTGATATATTGGATGATAGAAGCATGCAAATGGCACTCCTGTGTGACCAGGTATACCATGGGGGGACCCATTTTGGTGGTACAATACAGCCAGAAACCTTCATTCCTGGTTGCTGGAGTTTCAGGGCCCCTTGCATTAGTCCTGAAATTGGGGCCAACTTTGAAGTAGGTGTGGAGACTAGGCCAGAACTGGTCACCCCTTTGCAGATGGATGACCTTGTTCTAGGGCAATCAGAATCCATCCCAGCTTCGGACAGGTTGCATTTGCCAGATTTCATTGGACCATTTAAGGCAGATGAGTGAATAGAATGACCACGGGCTACTATTCCTACCACCTGCAACTGGTCAGCATTTTCCCCCAGCTTCTTGCTCTTATCTCTTTGGTTGTTACTTAACCATTCAGTACGTCTTTCTTTCTTCTTCACTTATTTTGAGAACAAAAGTCAGACAAGGAAATTTCCAGCAGAAGACAGGCCAATGCATCTCTGCCACCACCTTTTTATTCCCCGTGAGTCAATAATGTCCCTCACGGTAGAATACTCAGTGTGGTATATGTATCTGCTTTCTTTGGTTCAATTCAAAACTACCAGAATGTAACAAGTTCCTGCATGTGCATGCCTCTGAGTGTGTACAGAGTGTGCCAAAGCTTATTTTGTAATATTACATTAATGTGGGTTTAATTCTGTGCGTATTCTTGAGTCTCCTATTTATCTTCCTGTAATTCCTTTATTGCGAGTCTGGATGTTTCCAAAAGTCTTGTGTAATTCAAGGCTTTTAAACAACTGATGAAGCAGGCTCTAACATATGGCAGGCTCTGCTTCATAACGCTGCCATCTTTTCCAGGTATGTCAGAACCCAATCATTCCTGACAGTTGGCTTGCATGCAGAAATCCAGCCAGGCATGAAGAACTCAAGTGGCCTAGGCCTATGCAGAAATTCCTTAACAGAACTACAGAGACCACACTAGTGAGTAAAAATCTCTGCTGATCTAGCTACACGGAAATTCAGTATACCTTAATCCTTATTTGTTCTTATTGATACTTCAAATATGCAACATTAAAACATTGTTATTGCATGTTCTTTTATAATTAGGTAGGAGCCCTGCACCTTTTGGAAAATCTGCCAAATCTAGGTTAGTTCTAGTGAGTCAATACTCGTTTACAGTCAACACTTATCTTAATTAGCCCTGCATAATTAACACAGCATGTGAGAAATTCCCAGATAAGTGGCAGAATGAAACTTATCATATGCATAAGTTGGCAGCTAATAAATTGAAAGGGTGCCTTAATTGATATATGGGACCCCCGGGAATGTTTAGTGTGTCATAAAAGAGCAAAGAATCTAGGCATCTAGATAAGCCCTCTACTTGCATTTAAGTAATATAATGCATCCCAAGGTTTACAATACTCGAGGATGGCCTGTGGTATTTTTCCACTTCTGGGAAAGAATACATTAAAAACATGAAGTATTTACTTTCTTCACTGGAAGAATGAAAGGTGCATCTTGCAACCTGGGTATTTTGGGTTACATATCACAGTTGGGATGGGACTACAAGGTCCACGCTCCAAGTGCAGGATGGGTATTGGAAGGGGCACTTTACTAGGATGATTTCCACCTGAGCTGCTTTTGCACTAGAGTGAAAATCTCTGACTTCCCGGGAGATTTCTGGTCTATTGCAAAAAAGCCTAAGCAGAAATCTCATCGCTGCCATGTATTCCATGCTTGTGGCAGCTCAAATAAAATCCACCCAAATCACCCCAGCTCTAGGCTTCACTGCATGGGCTGCAGCTCACTCTTTCTGCACTCACTCTTCATCTGTGCTAGGAAGAGGTTCACAGCCCTTTCTTACACACTCTGGTGCAACCTTTGCAACCTAGGTATTTTGGAGTACATATCACCATTGGGATGGGACAACAAGGTCTATCAAAGCATCTGAAGCAAGATATGTGGCCAAAGAGAGAAGGAAGAAACTTTTAGTAATAGTTCTCCCATGTGGATTTTTTTCACAATTGTCAGCTAGTGTCTAGGGATGTGCATGAATATTCAAAGCATTTGATATTTGCATAGAGGCATGAAAGCAGCTGCACCAGTCACATCTGCAGTAGATCCAGTGTGATTTCACGATGGCTTGAAAGTGGATTGAAAGTGGATTCAGGGCAGATTTGATGCTTTCAAAGTGGGTATGCTACGGGATATGCTAGGAATATGTATTGGATACTTATCAGATACATATGGCTATGTATCGGATCGGATATGTATCAGATACGTATGGCTACATATCGGATATGTATTCGTATGAATTTGTATGGACCCATTCACATTGAATAGAATTCTACCACATTCAAAGAGGATCTATTCAAATGAATATAAATTTTCTTACATTTGATTCAATGAAAATCTAATGGAACCACACACACACACACACCCCACCCCACATACACATTTGTGCACATTCCTACTGGTGTCGCTGAATTCAACCTCTGGTGATAATATGGAAAAACAGTCTCCATTTTGACATGTCTCCAGTCATCTTTCACGGCTGTTCCAAAGATAATCAAATAATCCTTTTGGTTCCATCAGTCTTGTTAGTTGTCTCCCCCTTCTTCTTTCTGTCTTGCCACAAAATGTTTCATTTCTAGCCAGCATATTGAAGGTGAAGGCAAGGACAATGATGGGCGGTGAGCCCTGCACACTTCACCTCCTGTCTGGCTGTCAGAGCCAGAGGTCAGGTGGGAGGCAAAGCAGGCAGATGGAGGTTCCCCCTGCATTGCCTCACCTCCCATCCACTATCTCACTTCCCATCTTGCTATCAAAACTGGTGGACAGGTGGGAGATGAAGTGGGTGTGCCACCTGGCTACCTGGCCTCCTGTCTGGCAGCCATGCTCACAGTACTATTGATCTTGCCGTTATCACATTAGTAATCTTGCACCAAACACCTAGAGAGAAGGTCCATTCGATTTTCAAAAAGCAGAAAGGTGTATCACCAGTAAACTCCTTGACAGTACTCCTTTTATTTGATGCAATTTTCTGCAAATGTTGATATCATTGCATAGATACTTGAAAACAATCAGCTGCTGCTTGATATTCATGAAGAGAAAATGTGTTTATCCTGCAATTCATGCCTAATGATTTAATAAGATCTAGTGCTGCAGCATTGTTGCTGAATTGTTGCAGACTGGCATATTTATTGCTGTATTGGGAAGATATAAGAATTGTCTTTTAATGATGCCATTTATTAAGCATGACTGGTTGTGAGCTGACAGCATGCAGGGGCCATTGTTGCACAAAAATATTTCTTCTGGACAGCTACCAAAAATGAATGAGCATTTTTCAGAGACACTGAAATTCTTCAGGATGTGGACTGATTCTTCTATGGAAACATTTGTTATGGCTTCTTGAATTTTATTCAAAAACTGCTGTGTGCTTCTGCTCATCTGTCAAAGAAAAATTCCAGGAGGAAGCAATAAGATGTTGCTTATCTCAGTTTCTGCAGTTCTTTTGTCCACTTCTTGGTAAAAACATCTGGTAGCTTTCCCTAACTAAGACTAGGGATGTACATGAATTATTTGTGCATTCAGAATCCAAGATTCGTGGACGGATCTGATAGGGCCAGGTTACCCGAAACCTCCTACCCGGGGCCTACTTACCTGCTCTGGCAGTGCTCCAGGTCTCTTCCGGGGGCTTCTGGAAAGCCAGCCAGGCTTTCTGAAAGCTGAAAACAGGGCCTTCCAGAAGTGGGAGACCCTGTCTCCAGCTTCCAGGAAGCCTAGCTGGCTTTCCAGAAGTCCCGGGAAGAGGCCCAGGGTGCTGCCCGAGTGGTCCCACCCACCTCCCCGGCACCCCCTTACCTGTCGGCATGTTGGGGCAGCACCCCAGGACTCTTCTCGGTGCTTCTGGAAAGCCAAACAGGCTTCCTGAAAGCTGGATACAGGGCTTTCCAGTCCCAGAAGGCCCTGTTTCCAGCTTCCAGAAGCTGGATATAGGGCCTTCTGGGACTGGAAAGATGTGTTTCCAGCTTTCGGAAAGCCTGCCTGGCTTTCCAGAAGCCCCAGAAAGAGACCTGGAGCACCATCCGAGTGCTCCCGTCTGCCTCCCCAGCACCCCCTTGCCTGTGGGGGTGCTTTGGTAGCAGCCTGGGCTCCAGGTGGCAGCAGCAAGGTGAGGTAAGTGAGGAGGGGTGGGAGTGGAGGCATAGGGGTGAGATTTATTTGTTTCATGCATGGATATTCGTAGATTAGCTGTGCACGGATACGAATACCCCCACATCCTTGGGGGAGGGGGTATTCAGCCGGAGCTGAGTATTTCCACATTCTATTCACCTCAAATAGAATGCGGAAATTCGCTCCATGCACATCCTTAACTAAGACAACTTGTTCCTTCAGTTTCTACATTATTTTTTAGAGCCTTGGTCAAGAAGGTTGCCATCACCAATATATCATTTGGCTATGCTATTCTTTAAAAATGAAGAAAAACTGTTGCAGCCTCCATCTTTAGAACTTATCGTCAATTTATAATAAACATTTTGCTTTCTTTCAATGCTTTTTCATTTGCATAAACCCTCTTAACTACTTTCTGTCATTTTTATCAAGCAGTGTCAGTCTTTGCATTGTTACACAGTATTCTACTGAAAAGGTTTTCCTTCCATGTTTGTTCACATAAATCTTTGAGATAAAACAAATTCTCTGACACAAGATATGCATAACAGAAGATATGGGGTAAGATAAATGCATAATAAGAATGTCGTTCTCAGGTGAAATATTTTGTGAAGACTGAGAATATGAAATGCATTCCAGATACAAGATTTTATGCCAGTGCTCAAACGGCAAGATCACACTGCTGATTTAATTGCAACATGATTATTCATTATTAACTTTACATCTTTCTTTTCCCTGGATATTTTATTTGCTTTTCAGTACCTTCAGTTATTTTTACTGTGATCTGTAGCAACCCTCTGCAACCCATTGGATGTTAGCACCATTTGTAAGCCTTGGCCACCCAGCAAATAAACCAATAAAAATACAATATGGAAGGGAGATCCAGTGGGAGGCAATGACTCACAGAAATCATATGAGATGCAGTAGAAACTATTAGAAGAGTAACCGTAGTGACTTACAGCTGTCATTAGACTCAAAGTCTTGTCCTCTAAAATCAGGAAAAATTATTACAGATAATGGAACTGTAGTCCAGCAACATCTGGAAGGCAACATGTTAGAAACCTTGATCTAGATGGAAGTCTGGATCAAGAACAAACTGTGTGTCAACAACTACATTTAGTATCTTACCAAAGGCTCAGTTTTTCTTCCTTTTACAAGGCTTGCTATGGGTGCAGGACCAAAGAAAGCATAGCACAAAAGCTAGATCCTTAAATTTCAGTGTAAGTCATCAAAAAGAAAAAAAGTCACATAATTTCTGCATATGCGGATATACAGTATATTATGGCTCTTTCTCACATGAAAAACAATAGTCAAACAGGGTACTATATTTTCAAAACTAAGGTTCATATGGGGTGTACAGAGGAAGACTGGAGATAGTCTGACATGAAGCATCAGCACTGGACAGATACGCTCCCATCCTTGAAGCATCTGTGCGTTCTGGACCATCCCCCACCTGGGATACTGGTGGAACATGTTTTGTAAAGACCAGCATGCTCCATTCACACCCCTTCTCGGGCAGTGCAAGTTCCATATTAGCTGATTACCACAGTAATGACTAGGGGTGTGCACAAATGCAATTTTCAATATTTTATTTGATTCAAATATTGAATCAAATATCCAAAAATTCAAATCAATTTGAATGTTTAAATTTCAAATGTATTCACATTCGATTTGATTCAAAATACATTTGAATCTATTCATGCAAATTTTTTATCTGTATTTGCAAATACGGATGTCAACAACATTTCTACAGTATGTGCCCATATGCATTCGTACGCATCCCGTATTTATCCTGTATGCATCTTACCAATGCGCGAAAGATGGATATGGGCAAGTACACATTGTGCAAGTATTTATACCCATATAAATTTCTGAATAATTTGTATGAATGATTCAAAAATTTGAAATTTGTTTGAATGTTTAAATTTGAACAAATTTGGTTGAATTTCAAATGTTCTATGCATATCCCTAGTAATGACATTGTGCATGCCCGTTGGTGCAGTTGCTGCAGTGACACAATTGCCTCTGGTATAAAGGTGATTTGCACTTACCTGGCACAATGCTGGGTAAGTTTGGAATGGATCCGGCATCCCAAACTGCTAGATCCCTTCCCCATCTTCACTTTCCCAGGGAAGGCAAGGTGCATAATGATGGGGTTTTCTTGATCCTAATCCAGACCTTATGCATACAGAAAGATTGAGACGCATGACATTTTGATATCTTTACTGTTGTTGTTTTGTTTTAAAATGGCCTTGCTTAAAAATTTATCTAAACAAATGCCAGACAGCATTGATTTGTGTCTGGGTTGTTTATCCCATGTCAGTCAGTGTCCATATAAGTACTTCTATCCTTATGGTTCTGAATGTGTGTGTTAATGCCTGAGAAATTCACCCATTCTTGTTCAATAAGAAAGAACATATAAATCTCCTTTCCAAATCTCTCATAATCCCTTCAGTTCACCTGACTTAACTTGTATTAAAAATCTATACAGAAGAGCAGCTACACCTTTGTTCCAGGGCGATAGTAAGTTGTATATGTTTTCAAAGGGAGTTTTATTAAATTGTATGTGATGTTAGGTGAACAGAAAACAAACATTTAAGCCAGCCACTGCTGATAGATTGCTCCTTTGATTTTTCAGCTAAGATATTTTTATTCAACCCATCCAAAAAAAAAAAAGAAAGAAAGAAAGAAAAAGATTTTTTACCAGATCTCAATTATATTTAGTTTTTTCCATGTATTTCTGATGAAGAGGTTTGCTGAATCAGAGAAGGATTGTGATGGCACATCTCTACTTTGCAGTAGGGATGTGCATGAATGGTTTTTGTTTTTGTTTTTGCATTCAACTTGCATCAAATTGAATGTAAGAAAATTCATATTTTTGAATAGATTCCCTTTGAATGTGATAGAAATTTGTACAAATATCCGACATGAACACATACTTATCTGATACATATCCGATATGCATTTCATACTAGGGATGTGCACGAATGCATTTTTTGCATTCAAATTCAATTCAAATCAAATATTTGAATATTCAATTCAAATTGAAATTTGAAAATTCAATTCAAATTGAAATTTGAACATTTGTGTTTTTTATTATTTTATTAATTTTATAATTTTCAAAACAACAATCGGTCAAACAACATAACATTCACAAAAAATAACCAATTTTAAAAAGACACATAAATATGTTATAAAGTAGCCACATAGCAATAAGAGAGGCTTATATTCAAGAGCACAAATAAAACAATTCCATTTCTTACAATAAAAGATTTGGAATAAGGTTTTGTATTTTTTCTTTTAGATATGTCAAAGGGAAGGTCTGATTTTTGAGAATCTGATTTGAATCAGGATTATCCAGATCCTTATTTTTGAAAATCCACTTTGACTTGAATTATTTGTATCCGATTTTCAAATCCACATCCTGTTTTTGTCATGTTTGCATCCCATATTATATGTACAAATAGATCCGATATTCAGATGCAATATACGATGTCAAATTCATTTGAATCATTCAAAAATCCGAATCAGGTCTTCCAAAATCCAGACTCGATCCAAATTTGGAAATTCGGATTTTCCAAAATTCGATTTGAAGTCAAATGCCAATATTCGTTGAATTCAAATCAGATTTTTTAATTTTCCAATATCCATGCACATCCCTATTCAATACATATCCTGTAGCATATCCACTCTGAAAGCATCAAATCTGCCCCAAATCCACTTTGAATTCACTCCCAATCCTTGTTGAATGCATTCTGGATCTGTTGTAGATTCGACTGGCTCAGACGCTCTCCCACCTCCCTGGTTCATGAATGTTACAAAGCATTTGTATGAATGTTCCAAAACATTTGTACAAATACGAATGTCAATGTACGAATGTCATAACATTCCATTTGTATATGAATGTCTGAATATGTACAAATTTGTACAAATATAAAATGTTATGAATATTCATGCACATCCATACTTTGCAGTGCTCACCTCTAGTCTGAAAAATCCCTAAAATAGCTGGGGGCTCTCAATCCTTGTCGAATGCATTTGAGAGTGACAGACTGCTGGTTGCAGGAACCATCACTTCTGGCTGTTTCAAGTGATTCAGTGTTTGGACAACGCTAATTGCATTCCCAGAACTTTTATTTGATCAGTGTTTCATTGAAACAATGCTAACTAGGGTGATGTTACAAGAACATTGCTGCAGCTAAAAATAAGAAAGAATCTCATATACAGAAGCAGAAAATTATCCAATAGTCTTATAGATATCTGTAGATTTGTTAAATCTACTTCAGCTAATAAGGCTGTACCCACACTGGACTAGGTGCATGTCCAATGAGGACCCAAGGGTCCTTGATGTCCTGATCCTGGTAAGAGTGGCAATAATGATTCTGAATGTGCTAACTATACCAATGCATTCAGACTGCCACTGTGAAAATAGGCAATGGTGGCTTCAGTAATCTACCTGTGTTACACTTTGCGTGGCAGTATTTTCTGGTGTACTAAAAATGGCCAGCTCCTGGCATGTATGGTATGTATACTCTTTCTTCAAAACCAGGAAACCATTGTTTACAAGTTTCAGACTGTGATCAGACACAGCATTAAAGAAAAAGAATAATTGGAATTCGCTTAGTATATTAGTTCCCTTTAATCTTCTCCCAGTAAATCAAATTTAATCTTTGTACTTATCTTAATATGAAGTTTCGGAACTTTGACTGGCTGTCCAGTTATGAGGATTGTTGTTGAAAATTCCCCTTCGGTTAAAACACCTTAATAAGGGGAGTCCTTCGGTCTTCCATCACTCAGAAGACTTTCACGCCAAAAAAATGCTTGCCCAGTTTGCATTTTTTGGTGATAACAAGCTGAACACCGGCAGAGCGCAATTTATCTGCCACCAGTTCCGTCTGCTTCTTCCCCGGAAGTCTTTGAACGTCTTAGTTCTTAGAATTTGCTTAGTTCTTAGAACCTGCCCCTCCCTCCTCTCCTGAACATTCTGTTCTAGAAAAGGTGGATTGGGAAAGACTTGAGAGCATGAAGGCCACACACTGTCTCACTGAGGTGTCTCTAGGGCAACCTTTTGTTATGTCTGATCATAACCTCAGTGTTAGTGAAGTGGTGAGGCACATGGCATAAAGACACCACACACCCTGCAACTGGGCTGGAACAAGAGCTCAGGCCCAGCAAGTGCAGTAATTCTGTAATCATTGGGATGCAGTCTAAGTTAAATCTTGGCATATTTTTTTAAAAAAATATATCAAACTACATGTCTAATCCACCTTTTCCAGCAAAGAATGTTCATAAGGGGGGGAGTGGCAGAGCAGTGTTTGAATAATCCCACCTCAAAGTCTTCTCTGAAGTGATTTAGGGGTGCCACAGAGATTTTTTTTTTCAATGTCTGATCACAGCCTTAGAGGATGTTCATAGGTTGGATTGTTTATATGTTAGTTTTCTGCTCCTTTTCTCATGATCATTCTCAGCTAGAAGAGGTGGATTAGCGATGGAATGAGAAATGTGAGTGTCGTACACCATAAGTTGTAAGACATGCTTGGTGCCAAAGACTGAATCTTACATCCAGGTGTCACACATTTGGGACTTCAATCATAGTAACAGATTACCAGGAGAAACAATGATTCTACCAATAAATAACCAAATATATCTAGACAAGAAAACAGTCTTTTCATCTTGCAAAGACTAGCAATTTAAACTAACTTTTCCTGATGGGCTGTCTCCATCAACAATTTCCATGAACTCAATAGGCAATTCTGGACACCTGAAAAATATTTCCATATGATATATTTTAGCTGTCCATAGCAGAAAAACGATAAAATAATCTTATAATAATCTCTATTAATGGCCTCGTTATTTCAGAAGGGTCTAACATCCATGCTAACACAGTTTTGCCAACAATTTTTTTTTGTGTGCCCATGAATTGGTAAGACAGTACTCTTGCTATTATTCAATTTTTCCCAAAAACATTTTAACAATATATTCACAATCTTTGGCAGGTTTTAACAAGTCCTGATTAATGCCAGTTTCGCAAAAAGCTTACATAAGTTTCATCCAGACATCACTTACTTTATTTGGATAGTCCTGAATAACACATGGATAATTAGGAATCAAATGTGTTCTGGGTGTGCTTTATTCCAGAGTATTGGAAACTCATTCCTTTTTTACTTGCTTGCAGTTCCAATCTTAAAAATAGGGATCATCTTCATTCTGGAAAAAAACACACACTGCAGTTATATAAGTTGATGGGAGAGAGGGAGGGTTATATTTTAAATAATGTTTTTATATATGTTATTTTTTACTATTGTGACCCACCCTGGGACCTTTTGGTGAAAGGCAGGATATAAAATTTTAAATAAATACAAATAAATAAATAATGAGCTAGTTGCAATTCACAGCTTTCCCCAAGTGAAAATGAAAATATTATGGATTGTTTAAGGCATGATTCAAATCTGTTCTGTTTACATAAGTGGAAAGTAATGCCTACGTGTTAATCTTTTGTTTTTCTGCTGATTTAAGCCAGAGATTGTAATGGTTGTACCTTATCAACAGAAAACTATTACCACAAGTTCAAAGCCAACAACAGTATTACTGCGATGAAGATTTGCAGCTTTAGAAAAATGAAGATTTAATACACCTTCATTTTCTGTGAAAGAACAATACAGTATTGTTAGAGGACTTTGCAACTAAAATTTTTACCTGAGAAAGAGGATAGATTGATGCTAAATTGCTACTAAAATGTCCTACTCCAAATATGCTACAAGAAACAAAGATTACTACAGTATATCTTTTAGTAAACCAATCCGAAACTCAGTCCTAAGATCCCATCAGTAAGGGCACAAAGGTTAGGATTTCAAGGATGGTGGGAAAGGAGAGAAGCACAGATTCACATTCTCTTTTGATCTTCTGGAACTGCATTTTGATCAGAGGTCTCAACTCTTTCCTTACCATCATTGCAGAATTGTGCGGCTTTGCTATTTTCTGTTCTTAATTAGGCAGCTCATGAGCAGGGTCTTTCCACATTGTGTGGTAGAGTGAACTATGGTTCTGTCTAGGCTTCTGCTATCTGCATGCTAGTGTAGAAGGCTCACCCCCTGTCCTACTTTGTCCACATTGGATGAAGCATGGACAGACTAGGGCACCTTAGCCCAATATAGCTGTAGACCTTGATGTTCAAGTCTACAATCAGACCAGTGGTAGTATACCGGACCATGGAGATATAGATGGAATGAACCTATGGTCCAGTATACTATAGAAGGCCATTTCAGTACTCCGGGAAATGCTGATGGAAGTGGGTCTACCACAAATCCATCCAGTCCAGAAACTCCAAATGCCAGGAATAAAAGGTTCCTGACTTTTGCATACTCACCTCTGCCTCCAAGAGCTCTTGAAACAGTGACTAACACACTGGAACAGGCTGTCTGGATGTGGATGGCTTTATCCCACTCCAGCTGCAACCAATCACAACTAGGGGTGTGCATGAATGCAATTTTTGGGATTTGATTTGATTCGAATAGAATATCCAAAAATTTGAATCAATTCGAATGTTCAAAATTCAAATGTATTCACATTCAATTTGATTCGAATACATTCAGATCTATTCATGCAAATTTTTTATCCATGTTTGCAAATATGAATGTCGACAACATTCATATGTGCCCATATACATCAGTACACATCTCCTACACATCTGTATACATCCGTACGCATCCTGTATGCATTCCATATGCATCCCATTTTTGTCCTGTACAGATCTGTAAAAATGTGTACAGATGCGAGAAAGATGTATACGGGAAAGTCCGCATCATGTACATATCCGTACACATACGAATGTCCAAATAATTTGTACAAATGATTCAAAAATTCAAAATTTGTTTGAATGTGTAAATTTGGATTTAATGTTTAAATTTGGATTCGATTCAAATTCAAATGTCCAAATTCGAACAAATTTGATCGGATTTTGAATGTTTCAAATATTCAAGTGCATCCCTAATCCCAACTTGAGATAGATTGCTTGTTCTGGGACAGGGTAGCCCACCCTGTTTCAAAACAGTGCAGATAGGTATAGAAAGGGCCAGTCTCTTTCAGGGAAAAAGCAACATTTTTCAGGCAGTTAACACTGAGGGACAATCTCAGCACAGTCTTCTTGCATTTCCACTTATTTTGTTGCACTGTTTTGGAACATATTACATAAAGCTCAAACCGCAAAAGTGTGGGAGGAAATCCCAATATAGCTAAGATGTTTGATCTTCCTGTGTAGCAGTCACAAACAAGCTGTGAAGATTAGTTCCCTGCTTTTCTCCACACATTTCCGTTGCAATACTAGATTTCCAAATGCACAGTATGAGAGGCTTTGCCACATCGTGCATTACATCAAATGGTTTTCAAAATCAAAATCTCACTTTTATTTCATTGCCACTGTATGTTAAAGTTTAAAGGTAGGCAACTAAACCAACACTATCATGTTCACATGTGTAGAAGTGCTAAACCAAAGGAATGATCACGGCCCATTCAATTTCATTCCTTACACCACCACCAACTCATGCTTTGCCACACAAGAGCTTTAAACAGTGACACCAATATGCCAACAGGTTTTAGTTGATTTCAGACTACATTATTAGTAATTATAGGGCTTACATTCTATCTTGATCTTTTTGGCCAGCAGTGAATTTGTTATGAAACAAAGCACAGGCTATGCCTTGTTATTGCACGGTGCTGGGAGAAAAACACACTAAAATACTGTCATTTGAGTGGAACACATTCTGAATTACAAAAGGCTAATCAGGCTTCCTACTGAGGGGGAAGTAGCTGTGGTTAAAATTAATGATCCAGAGGGTAAGATGAGGCAGAGTGAAAGGTACAACCATTAACTACAATACCACAGGTTGTATCTGCACTGAATGAAAGTGAAATACAGTGGAATGTTGTCCACTGACAAGTGAATCAAATGAGCCTGAAATACTTTCTTCCACTTCCTTTACTCTACTTGGAAAAATGAAATCTTACCAGAGGTAGATCAATTCTGTATCAAAGCTATATGTTGGCAAAGGGGCAAAAAAACCACTGCCAAAAAGGAGGCTGGAGATGATGCAATGTACATTGCCTAAAAATATCTTTCACCAAAGGTCATTCACATTTTGCACAAAGCATATTGATCTGTTTTTCAATAGACAATGTCCTTTCTGCACTGGTTCTTACTCCAGATTATACACTTGAATAGGAACCTGACATCCTTAGCCCAGTCCAAGTCCTGATATAGTCTGCATTGTTATGCAGATGGCAGGCCTCTATACTGGGATATAATACAGAATAAAGACCAGTGCAGAAAGGGTCATAGTGCAAATTGCCCCAAGACTGCCTTCCTTATCTCTCCTTATCCCTTTAACCCTTTCTCACACTTATATACTTGACTATTTATTTCTTTCTTTGGTCTTTATGGCCAGTTTTAATAACAGAATATACAAAACTTCACTATTTTTTCCTTTGTGCTTTTCTTTCCAGTATCAGTACTATTAAGTAAATCTGTACCACTCCACTTTGATATTTAGATTTTATATATATGGCTAACAGTTTGGTTCTGTTCATATAATGCTGCATGATTGTCTGAGGTATCTGTTCTTAAGTGGCCTCCCTCTTCTGAGAATGAATCACATTTCAAATAATCCATCCTGCAAACAGTTCCGTTTGCTTCAAATGTCCCTTCCTTTACTGTACATTCTTCTCCATGCTCCCCTTATCTTAAAGGTGAGATCTTACCAGATGTTGTCTTAATGTCATGATGAGTGTGCATACCATTTTGGTCTTAATGCTATGTTTTTTTAAAAGCAACATCTGTTTGATAAACCAGCCTGAAATAAATGGCATTTTCACAGTTGGTAATCCCTTTTTGAAATTTTCTTAGGTTTCTTCATCCTTGGTTTTCAGTGATAGTACATATCCATTGGCCCTAATTAATGTCTCCAATTTTTCTTTTGATTCTATTTGTATCCTTCTGGTAATACCCTTTCTGCCTTCTATAGTCATGGCTTTGCTGTGGAAAGAAGAAAAATCTGCTCTTGGAATCTTGTATCTGAATGGTTATTAATGCTCTACAATCAATGCTTCATTGTAGAACCCCCAAAATGGAGCCAGTTTGGTTAGTGGTTAGGGAGCCAGACTCTTATCTCGGAATATCGGGTTCGATTCCACGCTCTCCCATGAGGTCACCAGGGTGACCTTGGGCTAATCACAGCTCTCTTCTGAGCTTTAACAAATGAATATTCATGCATGAAATGAAGAGAAGCTCCCCCCTTTCCACCACCTCTCCCTTCCCATCCACCCCCAGTCACCTGTCCTTATTGGTGCCATTGCCACCACCGCCACATGCCATCATCTGAGGCACTTCTGGGTCTGCACACGCAGCTCTCCATCTGGGGATCACGATCCCCAGATGGAGAGTTACTCAGAACTACCATTTTGGCCTCCAGGGAGTGCCAAAATACACCCGGGGGCATCACCACAGCCTCCCAAAAGGTATCTCTTTGTAGCATCTGAATCAGGATAGGTGGTTGAAGTGCTTGACAGGTGCCTGAAGGAGGTAATGGGCTTGATGAGGGCCAATAAATTGAAGATGAATGCAGACAAAATGGAGGTTCTCTGTGTCACTGGGTCTCATGTCTGTGAAGTTGGGAGGCATCCTGCTCTGGACAGGATCATAATGCCTTGGAAAGGACATTTGCAAAATTTGGGGGTACTCTGCACTAATGTTTGAAGCTCAGGTGGAGACCATGGCTAAGAGTGCCTATTCCTAATTATGGCTGGTTTGTCAGCTAAGGTCCCTTCTGGACAGAGATAATTTGGCTACAGTTATCCATGCTCTAGTAACTTCCCAACTGAACATGAGGCTGCCAATGAAGATGACTGAGAAGCAGCAGCTGGTGCAGAACACAGCTGCTAGACTGCTGACAGGGACAACTCACCAGATGCATGTCACACCAGTCTTAAAAGAGTTGCACTGGCTGTCAATTCGCTACCGAGCTGAATTCAAGGTGTTAACTTTGACTTATAAATCCCTAAATGCCTTGGGCCCCATTTAATTAAAGGAATGCCTTCTTCTATATCAACCTGTCCGTGCCCTATGATCTGCAGGTGAGGCCCCCCTGATTACACCACCACCACCCCAGTAGCAAAAGAGTTGTGCACCCAGGATAGGGCCTTTTCAGTGATGGCTCCCAGATTGTGGAATAGTCTCTCTCCTCAGTTTGTCAGGCACTTTCAATCTATATGTTCAGATGAGCTATGAAGATGCATCTCTTTACTTGGCTAAGTAAAGAAACAGCTTCTCCTCTGCACAGCCAGGCAGTGTTATGGTTTTAATAAGTTTAATTCATTATGATTTTAATGTATTCATTCTATATGTTATAACCTGTCATGACACCTTTGGGTATAGGGTGGGATAAAAATAAATTAAAGCAGGAGAATGATCTCTGAAAGCTCTGTCTCTTGCTCCTCCATTCAAGAGCCATAAGGAACACTTACGGTCTTATGGTAGCTAGGTGAGGTGCCCTTGTCCAATGCACCATATGTATCATGGGGGAGCAGAGTCATGGGTACCCTGCACCCTCATGACACATTCAAGATGCCACAAAGGTGCTGTTCTGGGGCCTTTCTGCACTTGGCCTTACTCTGGAATATATCCCAGAAAAGGGGTCCGCTGCCTGCATGTTTGCGCAGACTACAGAAGGTTCCAGGTGAGGCCTGCCATAGACTGCATTAGCATGTGGACAACTGGCCCCTATCCTGAGATATATCCCAGAATAAGGCCAAGGGTGAAAAGAGCCCAGATCTTGCCGATGTCGTAACATTTTTATCTGCCATGGGGGTACAGACTAGGCAATGATCAGCATTTCTCAATTCTCTGGGAAGTGGAAGATACCCTAATGACAATACATTTCCTGCCCACGTATACTGATAAGTATTCCTGAATAGTTTATTAGCACTTACTCCCAAGTCTGTTCATATCATTTCAGCTGTATCTCCCAGTCATCTTGATGACACTTAGAGGTTTATTATTTGGGCTGAATTACAACATGTAATCCTCTCCTCTCTTGTGAAGGTTTTTCACCAGATCCACAACATTCTGTTGCCACAAGGTCAGAATAAGAAGTCCTACAGTACTTCGTTATGAATTCTTTAAATAGGAGATGACGCCTTCTCTGATGAGTACATGCACAGCATGCAAAAGCATTAAGTGATTATTATTGATTGTCATAATGCCCCAATCTCACTATGGTGCTCAAAAACAAAATAATGAAGCCAGCAATATGAAGAAGCTCACTGCTTGAGCTTCATCCACTATTATTTTTCTTTAAAGTTTTTTTTAAAATAAAAAACCAAAAGGGTTACACACATAAACAAAATTGACAATTGAAAAATTGCTGAATGCTGTGGCAGCCTGTTGGAAATACAGCATTTCATGTGTGTGTGAGAGAGAGAGAGAGAGAGAGAAGCTCCGCCTAACCTGCTAAAGGGGGGGGGAGGCGGAGCTTGGACTTCAGTCAGTTTGTTTAGTGCTTCCTATGAAGATGGCTGAGAACAGATCAGTCTGTACCATGTTATTCCTGTTGTGTTTTAAGTAAAGTTAACTTTTATTTCACTAGTCTTTTGAGTGGTGCTTTTTTGGGATCACTGCAGAGTCTTACACTGCAAACTCTGGGAAAATCACACAAGCCTGATTTTCCAACACAGCCAATGTCACCAGTCAACATGAATTACATGGAGTGTGTTTTGTTAGTATTTATAAGATTTCAGGCAGATGAGTAGCAGATTTTTGATATGATCACTCTTAGGCAGGAACCATTTGCTTTATCTTAAAAAAAACAAAACAAATAAAAACATATTATTTTCAGCTTAGGGCCTTTCTGCATTCAACACTAAAGTGGTACAGGCCAAGGGAGGTCCAGCTCAGTGTAGTATGCTTCATCCACATTGGTTGAAGTAGATACTAAATTAAGCAGTCCAAAATGGCCATCTAGAGCAAAATACCAGTAGACTTTCACAAAAAGGTCTACTGGTGAACTAGCAACTGCTAAACTAGACCAGAGGTGTGTGAACATCACCTCAGAGCAGTTTCCCACAGGGGACCTATTTCTGTGGCACTCCTTGCTGCACTGGCAAAATTAATCCCCTGGGAGTCCAGAGGCTGTGAACTTTTCAATCCTGGCCATTAGAATCCAGTAATGGTAAGTGCAGAAATGGCCTATATTTGAAAATATTGCTGTAATGCTTAAAAAGTATCTCATGCGATCCTCATTGAAAAATTGATCAAATATGGGTTTGACAAGGCAACTATAAGGTGGGTTCAAAACTGGCTTAGTAATCGTACTCAAAGAGTGGCTTTAAATGGCTGCACATCCAAATGGAAGGAAGTGTCAAGTGGAGTACCACAAGGTTCTGTCCTGGGACCAGTTTTGTTTAATGTTTTTATAAACGATCTGGACGAGGGAGTTGAAGGGAAACTGATCAAATTTGCTGATGACACAAAGCTAGGGGGGATTACAAACACCAGAGAAGAGAGAGAGAGGATTCAAAAAGATTTAGAGAAACTCGAACTATGGGCTGCAACTAATAAAATGGTATTTAACAAAGAAAAATGCAAGGTTCTGCACCTGGGCAAGAAAAATGAAAAAAGCACATATACAATGGGAGGAATTCGGCTGAGCAGCAGCACATGTGAAAAAGACTTGGGTGTCCTGGTAGATCATCAACTGAACATGAGTCAACAGTGTGAGGCAGCTGCAAAAAAGGCAAACGCAATCCTGGGGTGTATTAGGAGAAGCATAGAGTCCAGATCACGTGAAGTTATTATCCCCCTCTACTCTACCTTGGTCAGACCTCATCTGGAGTACTGTGTCCAGTTCTGGTCACCCCAGTTTAAAAAAGACACTGACAAGCTGGAGCAGGTTCAAAGGAGAGCTACCAAGATGGTGAACGGTCTGCAAACCATGTCCTATGAGGAACGGCTTAAGGAACTAGGAATGTTTAGTCTACCAAAAAGAAGACTGAGAGGAGACATGATAGCTGTCTACAAATACCTCAAGGGTTGTCACAAGGCAGAGGGATCAGCCCTGTTCTCACTCTCTCAAGGAAGGACTAGAAACAATGGGGTGAAACTGCAGGGGAAAAGATTTAGTTTAGATGTTAGGAAAAAATTTCTAACAGTAAGAGTGATCAACCAGTGGAACAGGCTGCCACGGGAGGTGGTTGGTTCCCCTTCGATGGAGGTCTTCAAGCAGAGACTGGACAGCCATCTGTCTGAGATGGTTTAGGAGATCCTGCCTTGAGCAGGGGGTTGGACTCGATGACCCAGGAGGTCCCCTCCAACTCTACCATTCTATGATTCTATGATTCTATGATTCTACCCAGAGCCATTTAGATAGCATATTCATGTATTTTAGGCTCTAGTACTAAATATCCCATTACCCTGTTTTTTGATAGAGAAGTAGAAACATCAAACAATGTTGATTTGAAACTTCATGCCACAGTAGATAGAAACCCAGTATGTCACAGATATATGTTATCATCATAAAAATTGTCACATGATAAAAGCAGGAAATTAAGAAAGGACTTTGATTCTTACAAGTCACTGTTCTTTTATAGCTTCCTAAATGCTTGAAGCATAATAAAGAAAAATAGATAACATGGCAAGTAAATATCATTTAGGATAATTTTTTCTTTTTTCTTTTTGGTTGCTCACAGAGAGATCCACCTGGCAGCAGATGAAAGCCGAAAATATTTCAGTGCATAAAAAGAGTAAATTATTGCAAAATAACATATATTGTGATGTAAATATTTTTAGCCTTTTTCAGTTCGGAATGATATAGGTAGGTAGTAGGAAGGTAGGTAGGTAGATAAGATGGATAAAATAGGTAGGCAGGCAGGTAGGTAGGTAAAGTATGTAGATAAGATAGGTAGTCAGACAGACACAGAGTATTTGTATTGTAGTGTATTTTTTTTTAAAAAAATCCCCTTTGATTCTCCCTGTGAAGTGGGAAGTTTGACATAATCCATCAAGCCCATGCTAGGTCCTGCATGGAAATGCAGTGTCTAGTCACCTGAATGGTTCCTGGGAGGCATGGCTTCTTGGAGAAAGCTCTGGGCTAATGAGTCTTTCAGCTGGAGCACTCCATGGTGTGAAAATCATGCTGTAGAATGCTCCACATGGAGATCACATTAATGTGGTCTCCTAACCATTCTTGGGTGATGGGCCATTCCAAGCTGATGTTATGAAGCCATCCAGAAGTCCAGAAGTGTCTTTCTCCAGAAGTGTCCAGAAGTGTTACTCTCCAGCCTCCGAAGAGGTCCAGGATGGGACCCTGGGCCAAGAACAGCCTTCACATTGCATACCAGGGCATGTACAGTATGAACTTGAGTTTTTGCTACTCACTTTCAGCTTTCATTATGAGGTCTTTATTGTACCTTAAACATAATTTTAAAATAATCCAATAATAATAATGAAATGAACACACATTTGCTTCATATTAGCTTTGTGCTAATGGACAACAAAATAATGGATGAGCCAACCTGGAATGCAGTCCTGCTCAGAGTGTCATTTTATGCTTATTTTAGCAACAATCATGAACTGAGTTGGAAATGTATTCTTCATAGAATAATAGAGTTGGAAGGGACCTCTAAGGTCATCAACCTCTTGTTCAGTGCATCATTTCCTAAACTATCCCAGACAGATGTAGGTCCAGCCCCTGCTTGAAGAACTTCCAGCGAAGGAGAACACTCTACCTCCTGTGGCAACCTATTCCATTGACTGATCACCCTCACTGTCAGGAAATTTTTCCTAATATCTAATCTGTATCAACTCCCTTGAAGTTTCATAACATTGTTTCTAGTCCTTCCATCTTGCGCAAGTGAGAATAGGGATGAACCCTCTGCACTGTGATGGTCCTTCAGGGTACATGATTCTCTGAGTACCTCCAGACATAAGTAAAAAATGTGGTATACTTCAGCTTCACAGTAAAGATGCTCTGCAGGGAGAATGGATCATCCCCATTTTCTCCAGATCCTCCAAAGCTGCAGGGAGGACTCTTCCAACCACGTAGCCAGCCCCTCCCACTCTGATAGGTCCTCATGTTCTTGGGTAAGGGCTAACTCTCTCAAGGTCTCATGCAGTTCATCCAAACACCTGGGAAAATGTAGAGTGAAGAAAAACTCTGCAGTTGATGCTCATGTAAGTAGTTGTTTGTTTGTTTGTTTGTTGTTTGTTTGTGTCAAACATGTGGTGCTTTGCATATCCAAAAATTTGATTGAGCCTCTGATTGTGAACCTGAACAATTTCATTGGACAGTTTGTGTTTGCTGTGCTTTTGTCCTTTAAAACTGAAATCCAGAATTTATTATTTGTGTAACATGATCACGTGAATGTGACAATGTGTTTACTTCCTCAAATAATTTATGTTCTGGATGTTTTGGATGAGCTTTTCTAGGAACCCTATTCTCCAGTAGTTTTTATGTGTACATATGTCTATAAAATCTTTACTGGTCTCCTTAGAACAGTATGGGAACAAGCCAGGCCAGCAGAAGAGTTTATGATAATCATCTCTCTTCTCCTTCTGTTTTTTAGTTACCTATGTTGAAGAAGTCTTTGGCATTCAGAGCTGAGGCGTATAACTGAAAATACTTTTCTTGCTTATTCTTTTTTAGTAGTTTTTGCCCAAAGCTCACATTTTAATCAGTCTGATGTTCTATAGTCTTGTTTCCCCATATAGTATCTGCCTATTAAAATAGGGGATATTTTTTTTCCAAATAGAGGTTAATAATTCATAGCCTGTACTAAACTCCTGCACCCACATAAATTGTGTGAATACCACAGTGACCCTGGACAGATACTCCTTGAGTTATGGAAGGGTTCTGTTCTGAAAGCTCATATATAATCTAAGTTTTACATAAGTTGGAATTGACCTACTTTCTTGGAAAAGAAAAGGAAAAAACAAACAAAATGCTTGCAGTCAGAAAATCCAAAGTTAGTAGAATTTATTTCCTCGGAAATACTGGAGAGTCAGAGAAGAAAACACTAAGGACTCAGGAAGCAAGAAAGAAGGCAGTGTGAGAGAAAGAAGATACTGGGATACTGGAATTATTATATCTATCTATCTATCTATCTATCTATCTATCTATCTATCTATCTATCTATCTATCTATCTATCTATCTATCTATCTATCTATCTACCTATCTACCTATCTACCTACCTACCTACCTACCTACCCACCCACCCACCCATCCATCCCACACTATACCTGAAGATCTCAATAGTAATAATAATCTGATAAAAGCATGATCAGTTGAAGGCCAGGGCAAAGATGTACATCTTTGCTAAACTTCTGAATATATACAATGAGGATTCTGACACACCTCAGAGGGGAAATTATTCCATAACCTGTGGGCTACAACTGACAATGCCTTCCCCATGTGTTCCTACACTGCTAACTAGTGAAGGAAGTGAGACTGCCAAGAGAAATGCCAGATAATACAAAGATTTCGCTAGCTTAAACTGGGCTCTGTGAGCAATTCCAGTAATATTTCCTAAGTCACATAGTGCAAATCCCAGGGAGTGTCTGCAGTTTCCACATCAGCAACATGCAAACGTTATTAAATTATGTGATGATCATCATTTGCATAGTAATCCAGCAATAAGATCAAAGGCTAAAAAGAAGTCAGCTTATGGTGGTTCAGCTCAAGGAGGTACCTCCAACGCAGAATGATTTCTCTCCACCCTACGAAGAAGTGCTATGGAACATGGTGCCTCCTGACTTCACAATGGAGATTAGGAGAGTGCCACAGATGGGGTGCCTCTCCCTATCTGCCCCAAATAAAACTGCCTCTACCAGCCATATTGCTCCATTTTTATTTTAGTACTGTTTAAACCAGGTATGAAGCACCTGTAGCCCACCAAACATTACATTCTAATTCTTATCAACCACAGTTATTATGGATAACAGTTCAGGGAAAGAGAGGTAGAATTTGAAATGTGCACCTCTATTGTAAAAAGTAGCTCTATGGACCCAAAGCAATAAAAAACGACATATGAGTTTCTCTCTTTCTTTATCAGTCCCTTTTCCCTCAGACTGCCCTGAAAGCTGAAGGTTTAATCCCTGGCATTCCCCCGAGAAAAGTAATGAGAAACCATTTCTGTATCTGCCAAGAAAACCTCATGGACTCATCCATGTAGTCACCAGGAATTGAACAGTGTTTAAGAACAGCAATATATTATTAAGACAGCTTATTGCTAATACATTTTTAAATTGAAACGGCTCATTTTGTGTGACTAATTAGTATTTCGGAATTCAGATGCATGAGTAGATTTCTTGTGTTTGTGACAAGTTTCACATAAAATCAGATTATTGTTATAATTATTATGTAGTTTAGTGATGAATATCCATTTGATTGATAGAACCTATTATTGTTGATCAGGCAGCTAACACTAGCTTGACTTTATAAATACAAAATGAAGCTGCAGAAAATTTTATTTATTGATGTGATTTAAAGTTCTTTCCAAGTGTTTATTTTATACATTGTTTTGTATCTTGACAAAGGGTCATTGTTGACACACACATTTCAGTTATCATTAATTTTGATTTCATTGCTTATCCCTCTAAGTTCCCCTAATGCTGATATCATTAGGAGAGCACATGGGCTCAGGAATGGTTCCTAATACAGCTCATTTATACTCCTGGGAGAATTATAGCTGGTCTCCTTCCCTTGCTTAGGTTGTGGGCACACTTAAGATTTAATCCAACTTCAGTCCACTTTCATAGTGAGAAAATATATCAACAATGTGCAAATGTTCACTGCTTGGATGGAAAGGTAAGGTTTTGGTCACAGTAAATAAGGGTTGGGTTGCTTGTGGTGCATGAGTTCATGCACCACAGCTAATATGCAATTAGTCCATCTCTGGGCAGGCAGGAAGGATTTGTGGGCTGTAAATGCCTCCTGCAAGTGCAGATGTTTATTTACTATTTGTATTTCTCTCCCACCCTATTCCTGAAGGTCTCAGGGTGGGTAACAACTCAGACATATATTAAAACAATAGTATATACATTGCCTAACTGCATACTATGGAGTCAAGTGCAGAAACACCTCAGTTTTGAGCACATCCAGGGCCGCAGATAAATAGTTAACGTAGCACAACTTACTTGTGATTGTTCCAATTCAAAGGAAGCATTTTCACAAACACTCTCCTCCTCCATTTCATTATTTTGTGACAAACTGCCCAGCCTACAAGAGAGATTAAAGTATGTCAACAGAGTACCACTATCTATTGTGTTCCACAATGCACTGGAAATATTATCCAGCCTTCCAGCCACAGTTTAGTTCACACAGTCATAAATGCTCAAGAAACAAAATGATTCTTTCTGAGAGGCGGAGGTGATGAATAACAAGTGCTAACAAGGTACGTTTGAAAGGACTCTGTGACACTGGCACTGTTCTTTTATCTACACACCCCAGACAACTCTGCCATCCATAAATAAGCTTTTTGTTTGTTAAAATCTTCTTGAAGGTAAGGAGGGACCATGTGGTTCGCTCTGCTGCATGTTGCTTCCACTAATTGAAAGCAAGGCCTTGAAAATGAGTTCCTCTGCATACATTTTGCTTGCATCACTCCCAGCTTCGAACTGCATACCGATAGCAATGAATCTCATGCTGATACAAATCTTCCATTCCGCTGCTGAAATCCGTTTGGCTGTAAGTAAATAAATATTCTTAGCACACCATGTAGATTAGTTTTCCATTTTCCACTGTTTTCAAAACCCCACCCTTTGTACTCTTGGTGCTATAAATTCAGGGCAGACATTTCAGAAACTTTTATTAAATACTTAGCTTTAACAAGAGGTACGTGTGGTACATGATGGATGGGAAGGTTATATTGAGACAAAAATAAAAAGGGTGTCTCAGAGGCACCTCAGAGAGACAGTGGGTGGCAATCATATTCCCAGCCATTCTCTAATCCCCTTTTCTAGCACAGAATGTTCAGGAGAGAAGAGAAGGACAGACTGGTATGTGGACCGTCACACCTGAGAGCTTTCTCTAAGTTGCCTCAGAGGTACCCTTTGGGGTGGGGTGGGGGTGGGGGTCAGGCAACAAAAGTTCCATTGCATGGAACTTTCCAGACAAGAACATTTTGCCAGGCTCTGGAAACAGCACTGAAAGTTGGCAATAACACCAGGCTTTGGCATGGCACATAGGCATGGTAGTGGCAGTAAGTGAAATTCATACCACTTTGCAGAACAGTTTTTCTTGTTCTGCATTTAGATTATTTCCAGCAGTGGATTCCACCAACAGATCATATAGTGACAGTTCTCATTGAGGCTCCACTTATGGCTGGAAGTGCCATGGACAGAGGAAGTGCCCCAGAAAGAAGTCACCCTTCTCATCTCCACTTTGGAGTGGGGAAGCACCACAGAAGATGGCTTCTTCTATACAGGGTTGAAGAAACCGCCCTGCTAAGGAGGCACTTCCACTGATGATCACACCAGAAAACAGGCCTCGGCAGTTGCTGCATGTTTCCTACTGCCACCAGAAACTAGGACTGAGGGGGAGGGCTTCTTAGACCCGCAGAGATGCTTTGCAGAAGTAAGTAGAGATATGGCCTGATTTTCATTCTTTGGTTGACATATCTATTCACAGATTCAGGTTTGTTGTTGCTAGGTACCACAGAGTTATGGCTGATTCCTGGTTGACAAGAGATACAGAGGCATTTTTTGGCAGAGATACAGAAGTGGTTTGCCATTGCCTGCTTCTGGAGAGAGGCTGAGGGTTGAACTGACAATGTTCTGTTTCCTAGGCTACTTTCAAGGTAAGTTTAGATGTGTCTTAAATTAATATTTCTAGGCTATCTAAGCTGCTTGCTAGGCCAATTTAGATTTGCCATAAATTATAATTTATTACAGTGAGGGCAAAAGCATTCCAAATTATGAGGCTTAATAAATATTCCAAATGTGAACTTGTTTTAAAACCATTCTGTATAATCCAAATAAAATACAACTCCTGCAAGTGTTGTAGTCAGGCATTAACTGATTTAGCAAAACAATAACAGGGAAAAATAAAACCTTTTACAGAAATATAGGCATACGTACTATAACCTTAAAATCGAAACCATACATTAAAACTGACCTGATAGGACAGCAGTTCTCAACCTTCCTAATGCCGCGACCCCTTAATGGAGTTCCTCATGTTGTGGGGACCCCCAACCACGGGGGCGGAGCAGCTGGGAGGTGGGAGGGAAGGGCAGCGGGAGGCTTATCGCGACCCCTCTGAAAGAGTAATTCGACCCCCAAAGGGGTCCCGACCCCCAGGTTGAGAACCACTGTGATAGGATAAAATTAATTCCTTCATTGTCATGCATGACAGAGGGAAGAGCACTGCTAGGGTTTTTCTTTCCCTTGGCCTGGGGATGCTCCAGCATGTAGCATGCACACAGTGTGGAATAGGGATGTGCACCAATGCATGCTTTTGCATTCAAATTTGAGACAATTCGAGCATTTGATTCAATTCGAGCATTTGAAAATCTGAATTTTCAAAATTCCAGGTTGAATCTGGATTATCCAAATTCATATTTTCAAAAATTTGATTCGAATTGAATGATACGAATGTCGGGAACATTTGTATCCAATTTTTGAATTCACGCACATCCCGTTTTCATCCCATATTATAAGCGCAAATAGACTCGATATTTGGATGCAATATAAATTGATCAATTCAGTCAAATTATTTGCAAATCCGATATGGATTTTCGAATATTCAAAATTTGATCAAATTCGGAAATTCGGATTTTCAAAAATCCGATTCAAATTTGAATGTTGATATACATCGAACTGGAACTGGAAGTGGATTTTTGAATTTTCAAATATCCATGCACATCCCTACTGTGGGAGCAGCTCTGAGCATGCAGGGCTGTACCTCATTGTGGACTGCTGTGGAGCGATTCCAATCACTTCCTTGAAAGATGTTAAACTTTCTATTCGAATGGGACCTTTCTGTCATGCTTCGCAACCATCTGCATGAAATTTAAACCAGGCATTTCTAAATTAAAAGAAACAAACCAAAGCCTTGCCTCTACTTACCCCTCCAGGGCCCCCTCAGTCCCTGCTGCTGCCCTGCCTCCATTTTCACTAGCAGAGGAACCTCCTGTGGAGAGGGCTTTCTCATGCCCTGCACAAGCACACCACAGAAAATGTTGCCTCCTTGCTCCAGAATAAAAACAAGAAGCGTGCTTTTTTGCATGCTGCCTCCCCTGGCTGGGTGCTATCAAACTGCTTCTACCCAGAATTGGAAGTGCATCCTAGGGGTGTGAACAAATGCCATTTTGGGGATTTGATTTGATTTTCAAACACCCAAATGTGTGATTTGATTCGAATCTTTAAAATTTGAACTTAACCACATTTGATTCAAATTCAGCAAATTCAAATCTGTTTGTTCAAATTTTTGATTCAAATTTGCACTTACATATGTCAATGACATTTGCATATGCTCATACGCATCGTTATGCATCCCGTAGTTATCCCGTATGCATCCTGTTTTTGTCCTGTACGAATCCGTATAAATGCATACGGACAGGGGAAAGATGTGTATCTTCAAGTACACATCATGTATGAACCTGTACACATGTGAATGTCTAGGTAATTTGAATGAATAGATCCAAAATTTAAAATTCGTTTGAATCTTTAAATTCAAATTAATGGACATTCGATTCAAATTTGAATGTCAAAATTCGGGCAGATTTGGGTTGCAAAGATAAATATTGAGGGGCAAGTTCTGTCTCTTTCTGCATTCCCCCTATACCGTACTGCTGAAATGGGTGAAAGGGTCCTTGCCCTATTGTTAATATTGCATATCCTCCTTAATTGTCAGAGGACATACTTGGTAATTGACTGATCAGGAAATTCAAACCAAGAGGCATAGTGGCCCAGAGGGTTCACCAGTGAAATACAGGCAGCAGTGCAGCAGCATCCTGATTGACTCAATGAACAATTTCCCCATGATTCATCTGGATCTGATAATCTCCGGGAGTTTCTGAACAATTACTGTGGAGCCCAGGTCTGATTAATGTACCTGTTATATCTTATATTGCATATGTGGTTATGTTATATAATGTACTAAGAGGAAAAAGCACTGACCAGGAAGGTTAGAGAACAGATGAGGAGGGGCTATGCCCAGCTCAATTAGCATATTTAAGAAAGGGGGGGCAGCCCAGAGAGCAACTAACCAATCAGCAGGGATGGAACCCTGGCAGAGGCTATAAAAAGGGCCTTCCTGTCAGAGCTGTTGTTCTGTGACTGGGGCTAGACTTAGGTAGAAGTTAGCCAGTACAGATCCGGGTCCTGAGGAGAATCCAGATAGGGATTAGGCAGGGTCCTGAGTTAAGAAAATAAGTTAATGAGAACTGCTTGTGTTGAAACTGAACTAACATAAGAGTTGTAAACAAATAAAGTTATAATTGTTTCAAAGACACCGTGCTTGAGGCCTGATACTGGCTCAGTCGCTCAAGGGAGAGGGAAGAGTTGTCATAGTAACGTAACTGCAACAGTGAAGCCTAAGAGTTGGAAGCTCGGTGCTGAACAACAACAACAAAAAGGCCTAGAAACCTGCTATTTAAAAGAGAACTTGAAGTCCATGTCTGTAGTGGCCGGACTGAAGAAAGTTGGATGCCCGGCTGGGGCCTAGTAATTGGTGGCTGCTGGTCGTGGTCATCACAATTACTCCCAGTATTCTGGGAACTGGAACACTTGGCAGCTGTTTTCCTGAAATATCTGAAGAACCACAGTTTGAGAGCCACTGTGATACAAACGAAATCCAGGATTGGTGCATCAGATCACTGTGTTGAATCATTGTAATTCTGCTGAGAGTTAGGAACAAAGTTGCTAATTTACTGTCCCAGACTGAATGGAGTTAGTCAGACAGTTAATAGGCATGTTGATGAGTTAAAATTAAAATCAGGACTGCTGGGTTGGTGAGGTAGGTGTGTTGAGCTTGGGAGGTGGGATGGTGGAGCAGAGCCAGTGCTATAGGAAGTGGCACGGTGTCAACCTATGTGTGGGACACTGCGCAGTGAAGAGGTATGCTTTGGTCCTGCTGCCATGATCATATCTGCCTCACCAACGTAACAGCAGTGGCACAGTGTGGTTTGTGGATCAGTGTCAGTTATGGCGCAACACAAGAGCTGATGTGGCAGGCAGTGCTGAAGGCAACCTAGGGGTAGGGGCTGCCAAGAGTAGTGTAGCATAATGGTCAGTGGAAAAAACTGTGTGGAGATAACCTGCGGAAGGGGTGGCAGGGCAAGGTTCATCCACCGAACACAACCTGCAACTGGCATCCCTGAGAATGCCAGGCACGCTTGAGCCTCAGTTAGGGCTGATGCCTTGGTAATGGTTGTTTGCTGGTGAGGGAAAAGCACTTTTGTTTATCAGATTTCAATTTTTTAAAGTGAAAGAAATCATTTTCACAGGTATTTTCTGAGAATCTCTAGGAGAAACCATTTCTTTTATTTGAAGACAATTTTATTGTCACATAGAACTTTATGCCTTTAAAGTGTCCAGAAAAGACACAGATAAACCTATATTAAATCTGAGCAAGGATAAATCAAAGCATTGTTGCCCATGATGACATATTTGAAAAGGAGACCTTGGCCCTGTAATACTGTATATAAACTGAAAAACATAAAGTGGAAAAGTTGATTAGAGAGGAACCTTTCAGCAGCAGGGAATACCAATATTCCAAAGCATATTAACTTTATTAAAGTCAGTTAACTTATTAATAATAATAATAATAATAATAATAATAATAATAATAATATTTATTTGTATACCGCCCTGTGGCGAACCAATCCGGGCGGTTGACAACAATAAATATAAAAACATCATATAAGAATAAAACATTATGGTCCCTCCCCCCCTTAAAAAGTATTAAACAATATGACAAATTAAAATACAGTATCAAAAATATAAAACAAAATATAAAACATAATTAAATGGGCTAACAGCCCTAATATCCCTCCGGAGCTCCTCAACCAACATTTATTATGGGTCCACGAGGGGAATGAGGGGGTCAGGAAGCCCGAGCCGGGATGGTTGATCTGGGGAAAATTAATCTGGAAAGTCCTGCCAGAAGAGAGCCGTCTTGACAGCTTTTTTAAAGCTGTCTAGTGATGTCAACTGACAGATCTCATCCGGCAGGTCGTTCCAGAGTTTGGGGGCGACAGCAGAGAACGCCCTCTGGGAGGTCGCCGCAAGCCTGGATTTTACAGTCTGCAGTAAATTCCTCCCAGAGGAGCGGAGAGCGCGGGGAGGATTGTACGGGAGAAGGCGGTCCCTGAGATAGCTTGGACCCAAGCCATTTAGGGCTTTAAAGGTAATAACCAACACCTTGTACCGGGACCGGAAGCTAATAGGCAGCCAGTGTAAGGACCTCAGAACCGGAGTAATGTGGTCCCTCCTAGATGTACCGGAAACAAGCCTGCTGTCTATAGCCTTAACCAGCATCTGCTTCATACAACTTCTGTATTTCTGTGATGTAGGATGATCCCATACTGGCCAGTACACCAGACCAGTAAACACATGGAGACTTATCTTCATCAGAGATGGCCTTTCCTGTCTCTGGCAAAACCTATTCATAGCTCTGTGGTGCTCAGTGGACCATCTGAGGTGCCACATAGCCTCACTGGCACCTCAGATGATCCCGAACCTGAGTGCACATGTGCGACACATCACCATCATTCCGGTGATGATGCCGGCACATGCACACTTATGCATGGTGGTGCCTGGACATGTGTCCACATGACAGGTCAGTCTGCAGATGTGTGAAGGGAAGGATGGCATGCACCGGGAATCTGTGCCATGGGTCATTTGTATTATAGATAACACACCCTAGCCAACTTCAGTTACTAGCCTCAGCCCAAACCCAGAACTGGCTCTAGAGATTGTATGAATCTGGAAGATTGGGCTATGCTCCATCCAGTGCAAGTGGAATGACCTAACAGGTGGTGGTGCCTTTTCTGTTCCATTCCATTATGTGGAACAAGGGGCCCAAAGGAGTCTGGGACTCATGTTGTACCATCTAGTGTGAAAAGTCCTTAAGTCTGATCTTGCTTGAGAGGAGGGCAAAAGAGAAAGTGATCTGGGTTAGTTCTCTATTAGGCTCCCAACAGCGGTCCTCTTTTTCCCCAGTGCTATCACATGGATATCTCCCACCATTTCTAGCCACCTTGACTGAAGTAACTGGACTTGATGGGGATTTTAGGCTGTTTCTGCACTTAATTAGTGAGGATGATTTCGTTGTTCTGCTTGAGCACAGAGCTGTTTGACTGCAGAAATGGTACCACAGTACCAGGGTAAGTCTTCAGTATTGAGAAGACTATCCCATGCTTGCTCTGGAGATCAGGTAATCTCTAGAACCAGTTCTGGGTTTGGGCTGAGGCTAGGAACTCAAGTACCTAGCATCAGTTCGCACTGTGGATATATTTTGGCAGCACAATTTGGTGCACCACCAGTATGCATCTCCTTGTTAGGGTTCCTGGATATCACATATCCATTATATACAGCAAAAGTCTAAGAACAGGAAGTCAAAAAGCAATCCTTCCTGTCTACAGTGCAGCATTTGATCAGACCTCTCTTCACTACTAACCTTTTCCTATTTGCTTATTTCTAGTGTCTCAAAATAAAAACAGGACCCCTGTGTAAGGATCTGGGTTGGTGAAAAGTAATATTTTCTTAAAGAAAGCACTCCAATTGCTTGACTAGTTCTTCAAGATTTCTGTTTGCTTTTATAATTGCTTTTTAATTATTTCCCAATTGCTGGAACTGTGGCTTCCAGACTTTATTAAAAGCACACACACATACACACTTTTGAAAACATTATCCTTAGGCTTTGTAAAGATTTCATTAATATGACAATATAAAGAAACAAAAATTGAGAATGATCCAGAGAGATTTATGTCAGTCTGATGCACCGGGGGTGTGGGGGGGGTGTCCTTACAATATGTTTGAAGCACAAGGTTTAACCTTCATTGAAGTTCACAAAACATTGATAGTTAATAGTGTTCTGCTGAACATCTTTTATTTTCTGAGAAAGAACAAAAATGCCAGGAAATAGTTAAAATTTCTCAGTAAGGATTAAATTGATATGAAGGATTTAAACAAAAAGAAATTCATGTTTGAAGAAGACTTCAAAACATAACTCTGTAAGGGTTTTGTTTTTGTTTTCTTATTTCACAGGCAGGCTCCCTGGAAGCAACTTTATTTTTTATTCATTTAAAAAAACAAATGAATATTTAACATTCTTAACTATCAGCCAAGCTTATCAGATGCTTGATAAGCCAGAATTGCTGGAAAGAATTTGGAACTGCAGTAATTTTGGTATCCATATGCAATTCTAACTGTGATTTTGGCTGTCAGCTCCTTTCCCTCTGTCACATGCATTCACATAGAAAAAACTTACAACTCCACCATGTGATCTTGGGGACTCAGAGACCTAAAGAGGATGGACCAATTGGACACACACACCCTAGTCTTGCTGAGAACTGCTCCAAATGTCCATATAGGCTGCATTCACACCTATGTTTTAATCCAGCTTGAGTTCACTTTCAGAGCGAGAGAACACATCAGAAAAATGTCCAGTCATTTTCTTTCTACTTTTTCTACCCAAAGGTTGATTTTCTGAGTTAGATAATGCCAAAAGCAAACAGCCTGTTACTCTGTTTGACATATTATCCCATTCTGAAATGGGACTCAAGCTGAATTAAAATCTACATGTGAATATAGATACACCCACATTACCTCAGGATATATGGAATTTTCTAATATCTCTCTTTTATTAAGGCAAGAGGAAGTCAATTGACTCAAGTGTGTCAAAAGTCTACTTATCATTGCAAAAAAATGAGTGTGCATGAGTGTGCTTGCTAAGGACTGATGTCTGCCAGATAAAAATAACTTAACAGTGGATGGAATTTTCACACCCAATGTCCACAAACACTACATACAGTAGAGTGTAGAGTATATACTATGTTTTCTGCTAGAAGTAGTATACAAAACAATAATCAGTTGTACACCTTGCATTCTTAAATTCTTCCTGATCTGATCCAGCTTAATTCTTCTCTTCCAGCCAGTTATAAAGCTTTATATTTAACTATTTGGCATACTGTTGGCTAATTCTGTAAACACTGTCATATAATTAAGGTACTATTATAGCTATTCTCAATTATCTGGTATACGCCTGGTTTACTCCTGTGGCTGAGGTACAAACTGTTGAAAATGGACCACTTCTGAGAACATTTCCAGCACTTTGAGTAATGGGCCTGGTTGGAAACTTCATTGCTGGCAGTTCCATGGTTTCAAAGTTTTAACTGGACAGGATGCACAGGTCAAGCATACAGTCTTCCACTCTGCTCCTGGGATAAAGCAAGTACTCCAGATCAGGAGTGATTAACTTTTGCCTTCCCTCAGCCATACCACAATTCAGCTAGTTTGTGTAATTTGCACAAATGACAAAATTGCTGATAAAGGTGATTCTACACTGGGCAGTATACCAGACCAGTAAGCTCTCTAGGTGCCTTCCTTCTGTGTTCTGGTGCACTCTGTCTGCACCAGTGTGCAACAGGGAGGCTCCTATTACCTGCTGGTCAGGTAAACCAATGGTATGGAATTGCTTGAGTTTCTTCTATATCCTGTTTACTACACAGAATTCCAAGTTCAAAGGAACAGAACACTGTGGAAGAAAACGAGTTAAACATAAAATATTGCTTTTGGGGAGACTATTTAGGGGGTATTTTTTCTCTCTCTCTGAGTGGCTCCAAGTGTTTTCCTAATACTTCCTTCCTAATGTTTACATCTGCAGCTCTCTGATAAACTGTAAGGCAATGGATGCATTTTGTAAATATTCTGTCTGTCATATTCAGAAAGCATAAAACTACTCAGACTAGAAGCAATGGAGCAAACTTAAATATATTTGAAGACTTTCAAAGTAGTAGAAGTGCTGATAAAAAGTTTGGAAGACTAAGCTGCAGGTTTCCGACATCTGAAGAATTCCCCATCTGTTCTGAAATGCCCTATTAGATTTTGGTTTCTGCAGGGATTGAACTAGAAGTCTCATTTGCATATAAAGCTGTGTACAACATATCTTCACTGAATATGGTAGACAAGCAATAGTGCTTAAATATGTGAGACTCAATTCTTTTGAAACATTTTTATTTCTTTGTGTTGCTTCTACATGACAATCTGATACAGACAATAAAAGGAAGAAAACTTAACAGGAATATGAAGCACACCCATGAGAACAGTACAACAAAGGGTGTTCTTGGATTTGTTACACTTATATACAGTGTTGGAAGGCTTCCAGACTATTAAAGGGACCAGGAAGATTACAGATAGATTAGAGATAAGAATATGGTTTAAGTGATAAGAATATGGTTTAAGCTTAACAGAACCCATATCTTTTCTACATTCCAAAGTTCTTACATTATTTTTAATTATGGTTCTTTTCATACCTATATATAGAGTGGTCCTTAGCACAGTCTACTTTTCTTAGGCCCCTCTTTTCTATATGCTAGTACAAAAGAGAGAGACCTCACCATTACCATGTGCTGATCCATCCATATTAGAATGAAGTGGGTTCCAGTAAAAGCAGTCAAAATGGCCACCTATACCAGAACACCAGTCTACCAATACTCTATAGAGGGAGACTAGGGAGGTGTGTGGAAGGGCACATGCCTCCCTGTTCCATCCATCCATCTGTCTGTCCGTCCGTCCGTCCATCCATCAATATATTATCAGAACTGATGATAGTTTAAAGAAGATGGCTTTATTGTCATAGATTTAACCATATACTGTACCACTGAGATAAGCCTTTCTACAATGTAAGACTTTCTCCCAATTTCTTCCACAAGGTGCAAACCTGTCCATCCTTACAAAAATTGGACACTCTGAATGATGAGTCCTAGTGTATTCATTTCTCAGTCTTGACTGACAACTTTGATAACTGCTGGATCTAACTGATTTGATCCACCTGAGGATTCCTTATGTTATTTTTTAATGTCCACATGCCTTGGATCACAGTGCTGGTTTGTGTTACTTTCTTATTACTGTTTTGTCTCATTACCAAATTAACGTGTGTTCAACCATCAAGACAGGTTTAAATCTTGATTCTGACATCACTTGCATTAGATATCCCTCCCATCTTCAAGTCATTTAATTTGTATATTCATTTAAAATTGCATGAATCCCATTAACTCTAGCTTGGCCCTTAACTCCTGCTATGCAGAGCAGTTAACAGACTTCAAATGATCAAATGGTTGGGAAGATCTTTCCCTTTCACTATGAGGAATGTGAATACAGACCTCCACATGTATTCAATTACCCTAGATAAAGAACACTTCTTGCAAGGCTTAGACCACTTAACCTTAAGGTAACTGGGGGGATTGAAAAAGGTTGACCCCCCCCCCCAGTAGCAAAGGAAAATGGGCTATTTCTTTGGAACAAAAGAAGGTTGTAATATTGTTTACATTATTATCATCATCTACCTGATCCATTTAATACTATCATTCACTCTGAATCCAAGAGAGGTTTATCACAATGAAATATGTTAAGAATACAAAATGCCAGTAGTAACTTGATCAGCATAGTCCATGGACCAACAGCTAAAGGACAAAGGCACAATCTAGATCCTCTTGCCCATATTAGCCTGCAGTTACATGTAGAGAAGGTGGGATGACTCGGTGGGCTAAATATCTTGCAGAATTGGTGAGTGAAAACTGAAAATGGATGGCTTCTGGTTCCACTTCTTATCCCTTGCTGTAACTCTAGACAGGATCCTTGCTTTTACAAATGGAATTTCCAATCATTGCACCATTGCCAAAAGGTGTCAGATGTTTACCCCCCCCCCCATTTCGGCAACTCCTTTGGAAGCTCCCAAACTCCCACTCTGGATCCAGCCCCAGAGATGGACAAATCTTTTGTTGCAACCTTGCCTTTGGGCTCTCAAAACCATGTCTTGATTTGCTGCTGTTCCATACCAAATATATAAATATGATATACAAAGTCAACACTACAATAGAAGAAGAAGAGTTGGGTTTTCTACCTCACTTTTCTCACCCATTTAAGGGGATTCAATGCAGCTGACAAAGCTTTCAATTCTTCTCCCCACAACAGAGCACCCTGTGGGGTAGGTGGGGCTGTGAGAGCTCAGAAAGAGAGCTGTGACTAGCCCAAGGTCACCCAGCTGGCTTTGGGGAGGAGTGAGGTACCGAAGCCGGTATTCCTTGATAAGTATCGGCTCCCTAACCACTAGTCCGAACTGGCTCACTGCATAAAACCAGTGCAGTAAAAGCAAACTAACAAAAAATTAAACAGAATGAGAACAATAATCCATTGTCAATCCAGTGAGAAGAAAATGCCTGGATATCTGTCTCATTTTTAAGCAAGTGCTAAAAATGCAAGACAGTCAGCATGTGTGTGTGTTTTTCAGTGTGAGATCGCCAGATAAACTGGAGACCATAGTCCCTCCTCCAGTTGATGCCCAAGCACTAATTCAGCCATTGTCTACAGATAACAGAGATCAGACAACATTCTTTCAGACAACTCCTATTGGTTGCAGGATTCATCACTTGTTTTCCTGTAACTAGCATACATCCTCCAAGGACTACCTTTGACCATCTTTTTTGCCACAGTGTGCTTTGACCACTCATTGTTCAGTTCCTCAGTGGAATTACTCCAAGCACTGAAGGTCATCTGCATCATTTGCATCATTACATGTTCCAGCAATGAATGTTGCTGTCCAGAAGCAATGCATATCTGAGTCACAGGTTCTTGGTAAGGAAAAGGGCAGTTGTGTTTGTCCCTTTTCTCTAGTTTTAACAATGGAGCCATCAGGACTCCAGAGCACACTCTAAATTATTGATTATCTTACTAGCCTTCTTTTGCCTTTCCGGATTTCTGATCTCTCCTTTTTTCTTTGTTATTGATCTAAATGTGCAAGCCAAGAGACTTTTTGGCAAATGGTACCCGAAAAGCTCATTCATTCCCCCTTCAAACTGAAATTCTTTTGAAGCAGTACGTGAATACACACTCTTCTATTTCTCTCTCTTTCCTTCCCACTCTCCATCTCCATCCCACTCTACTTACACTATCTCTTTCTTCTCTTCTAAATTATTATTGCATCAGTTTAGCCTCTGTTAGAGAGTTTTAATAGGCTTCTTGGATTGTTATTTTGGTTTTGTATTCTCAGATCACTCTCATGTGAATGAGGTCAAGGTGCCTGTGGCACAGCTCTATTAACATTGCACTCTGGGTGTATATTGGAAGGTTTAGGTTGACATATTGTAGTGTTTCAGAAACAACCTTTCTCTGTGTTTCATACTCATATACACTTGATAAAAGTTAAGAGTAATGCAATGCAGGCAATATCCCTTGCATTCCTCTGCTGGATTGTTTAGAAGTAACGTTTAAACATGCTGAAAATTTGTTTATTCACATCAGGTAGCCTTGACTTAAAAGAGGCTGTTCAGCTGCATCAAGGGTTTCAATTCAGCAAAACTGTGGATGTGTCTGGCATGCAGGAAAACAGCACTGCTTCAAAAAATGCCCACAGGCTACATTCAAAATGTTCTGCCAGAAAGTATCAGCAGCCATGAAGAAGCTTTGTCATGTTTTTCTTATGGTATTGTGCTATGCATTTTGCAGTGTGCATGTGTGTGTGTGTGAAGGCCTTTGCCGCTAAGGAGATCATCCTAGAATAATGGTCGCATTGGGAAGAAAATGTCTTGAAGGAACAACAACAACATAGACCTTGTAATTTGTGTCCTCCTTCTATAAGAAACCTCTCTCTTTGTTCTTTATCACTTTTCTTAGGGCATGCATAGCCTTAAAAAGCTTTATTTCACAGAGCACTGAGCATAGTCTGACCACAAGGTAAAGAAAACTCCTGTCTTCTTTTTAATATGTCACTACAGTTTCCTAAAATCAATATGGAATTTAGAGAGTTTAGGACTTCCATGGAAAAAAAGAAGACTTGGCTTTTCTACCCTGCTTTTCTCACCCATTTAAGGGGACTCAAAGTAGCCAACAAAGCTTTTCTGTTCTTCTCCTCACAACAGAACACACTGTGAGGTAGGTGGGGCTGTGAGAGCGCAGAAGAGAGCTGCGACTAGCCCAAGGCCACCCAGCTGGCTTCATGTAGGAGTGCAAAATCAAACCCGGTATTCCCAGCTAAGAGTCCAGCTCCTTAACCACTAGACCAAACTGGCTCACGGAAAGGCATGAGTGAACAGCATTTGGTTGACTGACAATAGAAGTTGTTCTATAATTATAAAGGAATATCAAGATGTTTCTATGGTTCCATTCACACAAGGTCTAAAACGGGTCAGGATGCTGTACCAGAGACTCTGGGAAGACAAAGGAGAACATCATAACTTCTGGAACACTGTTGTGAGTGGAACTTCTACTAACAGCAGTGAGAACCCTGCCAGACTTTCTCCAGAGGACCGGGATGCTTCTAAGGCCATTTGCCGGGATTCAAGAGCAGGAATAGGTTTGTCTTTGTCTCTGCTTGAGAGTCCCATGAGCATTTGGTGGGCCACTGTGTGTGACGGGATGCTGGACCAGATGGGCTGTGGCCTGATTCAGCAGGGCTTCTCTCTTTTTTTATGTTCTTAAACATAGAAAGCATGGGACTTTCACTGAGACTGGACCCATCTCAATTACTAAACCACCCCCTCTCATACATTTTGGTCTGATGACTTTATAGTTGTAAAGCTGTTGAAACTGTTCTACTGCCATACAGGTGGGGACACTCCTGCATGCAAACATACAGTGTAATGCAGATGCAGTGTGTGGGAGTGACCTAGGACTTCCCCACAATGTTTAATGTGGATTTGCCCAATATGTTTTGTACCAGTCTGAATTAGGGGTGTGTATTCAAAATTGAATTCATCTAAATTTTGACATTCAAATTCAAATTGAATGTCCATAAATTTGAATTTAAAAATTGGAATGAATTTAGAATTTTGGATCTATTCATTTGAATTCATTCACATGTGTACAGGCTCGTACACGATGTGTGCTTGCACATACGTATCTTTCCCGCATCTGTACGCATTTGTACAGATCCATACAGGATGAAAACAGGTTGCATGTGGGATAACTATGGGATGCATATGGATGTGTAATGATGCATATGGGCACATACAAATGTTGCTGACATTCGAAAGTGCAAATTCAAATAAAAAATTCAAAGATTCAAATTTGCTTAATTCAAATTGAATTTGGTTAAATCAAATTTTAAAGATTTGAATCAAATTGAATCCCAAAAATTGCATTCATGCATACCCCTAGGCAGGATTTCTGAGAAATATACTCATTGCATCACTGGTGTAACTTATTTATTTTAAATTTCTAGTCCATTCCATCTTGGACCTAGGCATACTTTAAGACAAAAAGTCATTTACTTAGTAAGATGAGTTACTTAAATTAGGGTTTCAAATTGAACTGGGTCCTCAAGATATAAATTTGAGTTATAATGCCTGCCTGGTATTAATAAGAAACTTTTTTGCTAATTGTTGATAGACCAATTTGAACTATGAGACCCTGTAAATCACTTGAAGAATTATACTTCAAGCATACCAGAGGCATATCACACAGAAGAGTCTGGTATACCTTTCCTGAGTTAAGTTAAGCAGCCATCTTAACTTTACTCTTCTTTGCTCCTACTTGCAAATGGAATATTCAGCCAAAGACATAGGATACAACGCAAAAACAATAAAATTATAAAGAGGAAAGGATGTACATCTAAAAAGCCTTGCTAAAGTGCAAAATGTTCAGAGCAGTACTATGAACAATAGGGAATACCTTGCAAGATCTAAAAGGATATTGTCACTTCTCACTTCAGAATTTTTCTTCAGTGCCTTCTCTTTATGCTACTGAAAGCAAGTGGGGCTCTTTCATAAACACAAACACGGTAAGTTAAGATAATACCTTGAGGCTTTATTTGTTGTTGCTGTTGTTCTATTTATCTCTTTCTTTTCATTTTCCCCAAAAGCTCTCTTGTTTATATTTATTTATATGGATTTTTATCCCACCCTATATGCAAAGATTGCAGGGTGGGTTGCAACATTGAAAACCAAACATAAAATTAACATTCCAAAATAGTAACAATGCCGGAATGCCGTTCCTTATTTTAGCCAAACACTAGGGCAAAAAGGTCTGTTTTGCATAGTTCCTACACCTCTCATGTTTAATTTTCACAGCGATATACCCATAATGAGATGTCATGATGATGAAGTCTAGCTTTCTCACTCAATTTTAGGGCATGCATAGAAGGGATTTCAGAATTTATTATTATTTTGTTTGTTTAGGGATCAAAATGTAGTAGCAAATTATAGAATTACATTAGGGGTGTGCACGAGTGCAATTTTTAGAATTCAATTCAATATGAATTGAATATCCAAAAATTCAATTTGATTTGAATCTTTAAAACTTGAATTTACCTAAGTTTGCTTTGAATCTTTAAAATTTGAATCTATTCATTTGAGTTTTCAGTTCAAATTTGCACTTACAAACGTTGACAACATCCTATGTGCCCATACGCATTGTTACACATCCTGTACGCATCCATACACATCCGTATGCATCTTGTATTTATCCCACATACAACTTGTTTTTGTCCTGTATGGATCTGTACAAATGCATGCGGATGTGGTAAAGATGGATATGTGCAAGTATACATTGTGTACGAACCTGTACACATATGAATGTCTGAATAATTCAAATGAATAGATTCAAAAATTCACAATTTGTTTGAATGTTTAAATTCAAATTTATAAACATTTGATTTGAATTCGAATGTTGAAATTTGGACAAATTTGATTGAATTTTGAATGTCTTCAAATATTCGTGCACATTCCCAAATTATATGCATTTTTACCAAAGATTGCAAACATGCAGAAGAATCCATGGGGAAAGGACAATGGTCGTGGTGCCACCAGAGTTTGCAGGAAGATCAGTGCGCTTTGTGCTGGACTAGATGGGCTGTGGCCATAAGCAGGGCTCCTCTTATGTTCTTGTGTGTGGCTCCCACAGTGAAATACTTGAATATGTGACCATTTGACATAAGCACTTTATGCCTCTGCCACAATGGCCCCACTATTGAAGCACTGAGGGCAGTGTGTACTAGGGATGTGCACAAATATCCTAAACATTTGAAATTCAATTGAATTTGATCAAATGTGAACATTTGCATTCAAATAGAATGTCTACACATTCGAATTTAAACATTCAAACAAATTTTGAATGTTTTGAAACTTTCATTTGAATTATCTGATACGTATCTCTACGCGTTTGTGCTGATAGTACAGGATGAAAACAGGATGCATACAGGATAAAACAGGATACATACAAAATGCGTACAGATATGTGTAACACATACAAATGTTGTCGACATTCATCTCTTCAAATAGGAATGTTGTTGACATTCATATCTTCAGATTCAAATCTAATATTTGAATGAATAGATTCAAATGTATTCTGTTCGAATTGGATTCTGCTGCATTTGGATCCTAAACATTCAAATCAAATTGAATGTTTGGATATTCTATTCTATTTGAATTCAAATGCAAAAAAAAAAAAGTGCACATCCCTGCGTGTACCTGTCTATCAAGAATATTATACAAGTGAAGCCAAATGTGCAGTTGTAGAGTCAGAAAATACCACCTGTTGCCAAAAGCAAGCATGACCATGACATGAAGTAGAGTAACTGCAGAGCCAGAACGTGCATGTGTGGACACCTCCATCATTCACAAACATAGTCAACCATCTGTTCTAAGTACAAATGGGCTGGGGTTGATATTTTTATTCTTTTCTTTGATTGGGCCCTACTTTTCACTGGCAACAGTTTTTCACAATTCATCTAGCTTACTTTCACTAGCAAGACCTTGCAAGGTAGGATTGCACCTCTCTGCTGCTGTGCTGGTTCACGGCATTATTGTGAGATTCTTTCTTGGTAGTAAATTAGATTTATTTATTTTTTTGAAGTTGCAGCAATGCTGTGTCATGCAGGAGGATCTCAGCTTCCCCACCAGCAGTGACTGCTACTGAATTTTAACTCTGTGTGTGTGTGCTTGTGCACAAATACAGATGCGTGTGTACTGGCAGCCCAAGGATCCATTTCTGGTCCCAAACTCTTTCAAACCTTCAGCCATTGGAAAAGTATTCATTATGCTGCCTCTATATAAGCATTCTCTGCTTCCAATGTGAAATATCATAAGGTTGGACTTCAGTTTTTTTTGGTGGAAATTTTGCACACATGCACACTAATCATTATGCAAATGTAAGGAAATAGCATATCATATACTTGAATGGCTGACTTGCTAGGCTGTGAACAAAATCTTTAAAAATACCAAGTATAATGATTTATACACTCATACATACACACACCTTTATGAAAATTACTCTACTTGGTGTACACACACACACTATCCTTTATTTGTTCCGAAGAACACAGCCTATCCTTCTGATTCTCATTAGGTTCTTCAGAGTGGTTCACTTCCAAATGTAGATTATAAGTCCTTTCCATTGCTTGTAGAACTGTGGAAAGGCTTGCGTAATGGAAGATATCAGGCCCTTTGCAGCTACTTAAATAAATAAGAGGCATGATGATAACAACTTGTTGTAAATGTGCCTGGAAGGCAGAAACATTATTCTAGAAAGATATCGGGGAGATCTAAAAATCCCCTGTAACTGCTTAGCAACTAATCTTGTATGCGTCTAACATCTGCCTTTGCCAGAGCAGGTGTTCTCACAGTATTTCCCACACAGCCTTGTGCATCTTCCCCCCTTAAGCCTGGCAAGGTAAAGAAGTGAATACCAATGAGAATGGATAGTACTGGATTCCTTAAGATCTTTTGCTTAGTATTCTGGTGGGATTCTCTAAAGCTGCAGAGGAGAATGAAGTGCTAAAATGGTGAAGTGTGGTTGGATGGCTTAAAAATCCCAAGATCATCTGGCTTATAGGGAAATAGAAGGACAGAGAGCAAAAAGAAAACTTCTCAGTGACCTCAAGAATAAGAAACTAAAATAGCAAATTTGACTTTTGCTACTGTATAAGATGAAAAACATACAGAATACAGAATCAACAATCACTTGTGCTTCTCTTATCTGCTGGGATTATAATTAAATTCACAGAACTGAATTTACTTATAATGTCTTGTCTAGTTCAACCATTTTAAATAAGATGATTTTACATACATTCTTTGTACTTTATACATAGTGGAAATGATTATGGTTCAGATAGGAAGACAAGTTTACTCCCCTTTTTGCAACATCATGGACTAATATAGAAATCAACTAACAGATTTGTCAGGATTGCATGTCTGTTGCATGGACAGTATCTCTGTTAGTGGGGATGAAGCCTACCAAATCTCTTGTTTTAGTTGTATTTTTTTTTGGGGGGGGACAAGTTTGGTCTGCAGACTGATTTATTTTTAGGCATTTGTTTCCATACCTTCTGCCCCACCCTACTCAGGTTCTGCTCCTTGACTACCAGTACAGTGTTACAGTACACAATGTGAGGAGAGGGGTCTGAATGAGAGGCTGATCCTCTCCAGCTGGGCCATCATCCTATGTGAGGAGCAATTTGGGAAACGCAAATTTACATCTACACCCTGAGTAAGAGCCAGGAGGACCTCCTGTTGTTCTAATGATGGGCAGTTGATTGAGCAGAACCTGGGTCATTTTGTTAGAGATGATTCCAAATTCAGCCAAACCCTGTTCCAAAAGCAGACCTCCTTCAACTACCCCCCCTTCCAGCAAAACACTCCATTTTCAGAAACAAGATGCCTTAAAAAAAAAAAGTCCCCAAAAAAAATTAAAAAGAAAATAAAGCAGCTTATTTAGGTGAAACAAGCACAAGTAATCCAAACAAACAAAACCTAACAAACAGAACCTATACCTGCTTCTAACCTGTGGATATTTTTAAGCAAAACCTAACAAAGGGCTAGTGACATCCCCTGTGACATCACAATTACATCCTCCTAAAAAGGCATGTCTAAAACAAACCCAATACATTCCCCAAACCATGTGTACATGACGACACACAGTTACAAGTAATTATAGTTTATCAAGTATTTCAGTTACTCCAAACAAAAGGGGGAAAAAAAGATAGGGGCCAATTAAACAATGGTTGTGGTCACACCTAAGGTTTATCCAGCTTCAGTCTACCTTCAGAGAGAGAGAGAACACATCAACAAACTGACCAGTAATTTTCTTTCCACATTTTCTATCCCAAAGGGGAAATTTCTGAGTTTTTTAATAGTGAAAGAAAACTTTGCTGATGTATTCACCCACTCTGAAAGTGGACTGAAGCTAGATTAAACCTTAAGTGAGACCACAGACAACGATAGTGCCTTTGCAGAAAGATGTACCAAATAGTAACACATGAAGCCCCAAATCCTGTTTCTTAGAATTCCCCAGCATCTCTGATTATAAATCTTCTTGTGATTTTCTATTCCGAAGGTCATCAAAGTTAAAATTTTCCAATAGGGAGGAATGCTTGAGTCTTCAACCCAAATGTTTGCTCTTTGAAATTAGCCTTAGAAAGTCACATCTTTTATAGCCAGCAGACGGATCCTTTCAAAACACTATCCTTTGGTTAATGATTGCACCTTAGCATATCTTTTACC
The DNA here is from genome assembly GCA_023333525.1 of Aspidoscelis tigris stejnegeri. NCBI lineage: Eukaryota > Metazoa > Chordata > Lepidosauria > Squamata > Teiidae > Aspidoscelis > Aspidoscelis tigris. The sequence goes on along the minus strand of JALMGA010000002.1, from coordinate 77,227,100 downwards.
TCTTACTTGTTTTTCAGGTAAACAAGTCACAAACAAATACTGAATTTTTTCCTTTGCATTCTGGAAAATGTGCCTTTTAAACATCTTGCTTCAAATTTCCAAGATGGAAAGAGTCTTGCCAATCCACGTTTTTCCCCAAGGCAGATGGTCTACATCAGCGGTTCTCAACCTAACTAATGCCGCAACCCCTTAATGCAGTTCCTCATGTTTTGGAGACCCCCAACCGTGGGGGCAGAGCAGCTGGGAGGTGGGAGGGAAGGGTGGCAGGAGACTCGTTGCGACCCTTCTGAAACGGTAATTCGACCCCCAAAGGGGTCCCGACCCCCAGGCTGAGAACCACCGGTCTACATGGTTCTCATTTCCAAATCTGGCAATTATAACCAAACCCTTGTACCAATATCCCTTATATATTATTCTCATACCCTGCAGTCCTGAAGTACTTTTAAAAATTACATACTTTAGCTAATATGCTAACATGATGAGGGCAGAGAAAAGAGATCCAGATATGAAGTACTGAGACTCTCATACCTTCTACTCTGCCTCCTAACTCTCAGAATGCCAGATCAGTTCAAAGCAAGTCATCTCTCATCTGGGTGGGTGAACAGAGACACCTATAGCCCTTACCTGAATCCACAGGGGATCTTGTGCAGCACCAGTCCAGACTTGTGAGGCAGGGTAGGGGAGTTCACATAGTCCATAAAAAGACCACCTTTCAGCAGATGTCTTTTTCACTCTATGGCTGCATCCCCATGCAAGCCGTTTGGCTGGAAATGGGCACACACGGGACCAGGAATGGGTCTGAGATCGAATCTTGCCTGTCCCCATGCCATCCCTGGTGACGCAGGCTGGGTGCAGATGTAGCTGTCCCCATGCAAACCATGCCAAACCCTGGCACAGGGGAGCAGCACTCCCTAATCTCTGCCCCCTCTCTCCTCATTGGAAGCCAAATTGACATCAACCTACTCCTGTGCTGCCAGCTGAAAATGCCACATCCCCCTCCCTTAGTGGCATAGAAAGCCAGGACTGGGCTGGGAGGCATGGGGGAAAAATTAATAAAGTTTAATAAATTTTAAAATAGTTTTTAAAAACCCAAAGCCGCTAAGAGGTTTAGCAGCAGTTGGGCAGTTGAGCAGTTTTGCGCACCTCCGCGCCACCAGGAACCACGTGAACATCCAGCAAGCGGCGGTGGAATATTTGGAAAAAGGGACAAAATCAAGCCATTATCCTGCCTACCTTGGCAATTGGGAAATGGGGGTGAAATATTTACCGTGGAAAGGGGGCAAAAATTAAGCCATTATCCTGCCTGCCTTGGCGATCGGGATTGTTTCACTCCCAAACGTGCATGGGGACGCACCCTATGACTGAGGTTGAGAGACTGTTCCTGGCGCTGGCCAAGGGATACAGAATGGAGATGCTGTTGGTGTTTACCCCACTGCCTAATAGCTTCTTTTTATGAGCTGGTGGAAGCTCTTTTGGTTGTTGCGTTGGTCGTGGAGTACTTCAGTGTTCCCCTTGCAGACTGACTCAGGATGCTTCCTAGCTTAAGCAGCTTTTGTAGGGCAGAAAATGAATACATACACTTATCATCCTTTTGAACTTATCAACTACTTACTCTGGATAATTACCTTTGCAATGAACTATCATAGGGAGGAATGGGATCAAGTAGGAAAGGCATTTCCTGACCTTTGATTATGGCTTTGTCATGGGTTAACTCAAGTGTCATGTCACCAGAATGACTGATGCTTTGCAGCCTTCCTGTGCATTGCATTCCAAACTCAAGCACCCCTTTTTCTGCCCTAAATGAATTAAGTTTATATTTCTGTGTCTTGATGTCTTTCAATATATGTCTTGATGTCTTTCATTATATGATTGGGAATCCTGAACCAATGATTCTGGCTGGGTCTCCACTTACTTTAACAGGGAGCCCTTGGTATCCCCCCAATCCACCCCAGCTTCAGTTTGGTTGCTTATCCCAGAATAGGGCAGCCCACCCTGCCCCAGAACATCACAAACAAGTGTAAAAGGGCCAAGAGTAGTATACGCAGTTACATATTACTGAATCACACTATTGATGCAGTTGCTAGCTAGGGAGTGCCAGCAGTCAAAGAAAGCATCACATCCCTCAAAGCTGTAACTATAATGTGGAATTTTCCTGGAACAAAACTAATATGTTGTATGAAGGATGACTGTAATTGATCAAAATAATTTCAGGCCATAGTTTATCTTTGCTTTTTCTGCATTCCCAACCAGAATCTTAATTTTATTTTGTGTTTCATTCCTCCGGATAATCTAAATCAAACATGCTTCTCAAAGCTGGCAGAATGAATTACTGGGATTATAAATAGGAATACACCGGCAGGGAGATATGAAGTTTGGCAGCTCACATAGATTTCTTCTATTCTGTCTGATTAGTGGAAAGATGCCTGAATATTGCTTCCATATGGTACATAACAAACTTTGTACAATGGATATGTAATTTCTCTCAATAGACACTTATGTTTGATGTGTATTTTATCTGTGCTTATATAAATGAATACTGTCTCAGTCACATTTTCAGCTTAAATGGTGGAGAAACATCCAATCCCAACAGCTGTTAAATGCAAGCGCATTGTTAATATGAAACTGTGGGGCTAAATTTTTGCATGAATTGGGATGTTTGCTAAACATATAAATGAATAACAAGATCAGTCACATTTATTATGTTATGAATATAAGACCATTGGTGGTACTAAAAGACAGCTCTACTAATTATATATGAATTCTAAAGACTCTTACTTGGAAATGAGACAGAGTTCAACAGGATATATTTTCTAATAAATATACATAAGATTCTGGTCTTAGGCTAATTAGCTGTAGATCTCTTAATTAGGCCATTTGTGGATTAGAGACATGGACAAAGGAGAAAAGGCAATGCATTTATAACAAGCCAGGCTTTAAATTCTCCGACCTGTATTTCAATGTACAGTGATCCAAAACGCGTTTCATGTAGGGATGTGCCTGAATGTTTTTTTCTATTAGATTTGTATTGAATTGAATGCAAGAAAATTTGTATTTGTTCAATTTGATCCCTTTTGAAAATGGTAGGATTTGTATTCAATATGAAAGTTCAGTCCCACAAGAATCCCATACAAAGCTTCATGTGAATGAATCGAAAGACTGTATTTGCATTTGAATGTCTATCTTCAAATGTGCCAACATTCAATTTGAATATGAATCTCTGAATTCGGCCAAAGTCATATGAATTTTGAATGTTACGAATATTCGTGCATATCCCTAGTTTCACGCTCTTAATCTTCAGGTTCTTGGAGGCAATAAAAAAACCATACTTGCCAATTGTAACAGAAAACTTGTAGCAACTTTAGAAGTTGCACTGGCCTTCTTTAATTGAAATGCTTCTACACAGATTTATGTTTCATTATCACTCTAGCAGGTCCTACCCAAAGGCCTAGGATAATGAGAGGTATCAATCATCAGACCCATTGGTTGTGTGTGGGTTGCTTCTGACACCACTAGGGATGTTCACAAATGAGGTTTTTTCATTCAATTCCTATCAAACTGAATGTAAGAAAATTTGTATTTGTTAGAATAGATCCCCTTCGAATGGGGTAGGATTCTATTTGATACAAATATTTTTGTACAAATTCACACAAATATCCGATATGAATGCATACATAATGATACATATCTAATATGTATCTGAAATGTATCCCATAACATATCCGCTCTGAAATCCACCCTGAATCCACTTTGAATCCCCTCTCAATCCATGCCAAATGCACTCTGGATCCATTGCAGATGTTCCTGCCACAGACATTTTCCCACCTCCCCAGGTTCACAAATGTTCTGAAGCATTCGTACAAATGTTCTAAAACATTCATACGAATACAAATGTTATGAATATTTGTGCACATTCCTAGACACCACCACTGTCTTAGACTATGTATTTATCCTTAGGGGTAACATTGTACAGATACGCTACATGCCTTCTCATGGATATGGAGTGACAATGTCCCTCTTTTGGTACAAAATGCAAAGCCCTCAGATTTGCTGGTGCTATGGTTTTTGACAAGCACATTAGGTGCTCACTACCAAGTTGATGCCAGTTCTCAGACTGAACTCCCCTTCAACAGACTTCAACTTCTGCAACCCAAGGGATACTGGCTGATACTCAACCACTGTGGATAAAGCCTCATTGATTCATGAGGTCAGATGCCTCTCTCTCCAGACAACTGCATACCTACAGGAAACTGATAACTTGGATCCCAGCTGGTAACCAGTCCAGCTTTGGTGTGCAACCCTTAGCCATGGAAATTCTACAAATGCAGCACAATGGCATATTTCAAGGCCTGGTTCTCCATTTCCAGCTGGACTGCTTTCACTGTGGACATGATCATAGTCTAAACCTGTAAATTGAAACAGCACAGTCGCATGAGTTCAGAAAAGCATCAGTGAGAAAAGACCATGCACTGTCAAGAGACTGGGCTATAGTCCTGAAGCACATTGATGATTTATTATTCTGTCAAGACCACCAACTCAGGCCCAGGAAACTTGAAACAGGAATCATGACATTGTATAGAATCACTTATTCATAAATTGACTATAGACTCATTGATATGAAACCACACAAAGTCATTCAGAATGCAATGCTATGTGACCCCAAATAATCCCTCTCGTTCCAGCTCTACCAGACTCTTAAAAACAGTTGTTTCTTTGCCATTCTTTGCCATTTGTTACTTCCCCATCACCTGTTCTTGAGCCACATTGTAGCAATGTAAAACAGTCAGTAACATTCCATCTCTTTCCTCTGCCATGGGAATGCTAGATTTACCAATGGGCCAAGAAAGAGGGTCAGCATCACAAGGTGAATTTCCAATATTGAATATCCATGTGGGTTTGAGCCAGGAAGATAGAACTACTCAGCTTTCTGCGTGGCAGATGACTGCACTGATCCACCACCAGGAATACTTAATCAGTCTTCCATTTGTGCACTCCCCCATCACCATGTTTTGCACTAGGAAATGGGCCAGCCACCAATGGTGTCTGAACAGAGAGTTTCCTGGAAGGCATGGAATCCTAGGAACTGCTCTAGTGTTCAGATCCTACATTGTCTAGTGGAAGGTACCACAATCCCAGGGACAATGCAGAAGCTACCTTTGCCAACCGCTTTGTCTTCTGCTGTACCAGTCACAATACAGAAGGGATTTCTTTGCCCCTTCTCCTTCCCTGCCCACACATGAACACCACCCAGAATACTGGAAATGAGGCAGTGAAAATCAAGCCTTGTCCCACCCACTTATCTTTACAGAAGTGTTCTGTGAGCCAGAGGTAAAGCCATCTAACATGTGAAAGTCAGATTCAGCTGGAATGAGATACATATATCAAACACACACGAACACACACCTCTGCTTGACTTGGAAGAAACTGGAAGCCACACCTCTCTTAATAGGATAGTCTAAAGAATTGCCCTGTTTTACTATTGATAGGTGAAATAGGCATACAGATAATGTGGACAATTCAATAGTGACCCTTTCAGGATATTGCTTTATGAGTTACCACCTCTCCTGATGTAGATCTGATGGTATCTCCCTATCTGATGAAGTTCCAAGATAAGATGGATCCCTGAGGAATTCCAGAGGTATCATTATCATAATCCCCATGACTATGCTCTGATATCAAACTTGGAAATAGGGGCAGGGCCACCACAATTCAATACTTCTAATTCACAAAATGTGTCACCTTTTCTGAAAGATCTCCTGAGAGATCAGGGAGAATGGCTACTAGTTGGTGTCAGAAAAAGTGTTATGCCATAGTTTAAACAATCAGTGCAGCACCAGCATCAGACTTTCATTTGCTTTATATTATCAAACAAAAGCTGTATTGATGTGTATTGTAATCCAATGAATATTAAACATCACCCTTTAGTTTCTCGGTGGCTTCCTCCTGTCCTTTCTCTCAGAACAATTACTCCTAAAATGAATTATAACTCACCTAATAACCCCACTGGAAACAGACAAAGGAATTTAGCCTAAGTAGAATTAAAGCTAAAACATGCTAGTTCTCAGTGACAGGAGGTTTAGTAAAATGAGTTTATGACACTGCCAGTACAGGTGAGAGTTATTGGGATTATAATTTGTTTAAGACATTACCTCTGCTGCTTGGAATAAAAGAAAAGAATCAGCGAAAGATAAGGTGAAATGAGTTTACAATGAAGCCCATTAAAGGAAATAGAGAGGAAGATTGTTGCCTTGCAATTCAGAAGGGTGATTCTGTAATGTCATCTCAGGCAGCATTTTTTCTCCCTGAAAGCACAGACACATTAGATTTCAATCTGTTTTATCCTACAATAGCCAGCCTCCAGAGACTGAGCAATAAAGCAAATGGAAACACAGGAAGTGACTTTAAATTGAGGGAGATAGGAAGCCTTCCTTGCCCTACCTTGGGCATGAGAAGCATTGAACATGAGGGTTTTTCATTGAAAAGCAGGCATTTCATCTTGGAGTTGTTTCCTGTCCCTGCAAGGAGGTCAGCAGCAATATGTTATCTACAAGCTGTTGCCAGACAAGACCTTTCTGGAAATCCATCACATAGCCAATTTATGCAAAAATATTCCCAATCTCAGCATCTAAACCTGAGGCTTAATGCCTGTGTGCTGCTGTTGCACAGATAATGTATGCAGCAGGGCCATATGTGACCTTTGATCTCAGATGTATGTAAACCTTCCTGGGAAATGTTCTCTTTTGTCTATGTCATATATAGAGAGTGAGATTTTGTTTGAAAAAGAGTGTTTGAATGAATGCAGCCTGAATTTCATGCCAGGGCTAATTCAGCAGGAGAGAGCAAAACAAAAAAATAACAGCCAACTAACCAATATTATTCAAAATCTGGGAGGAGGAGGAGGAGGAAGAGGAATTCTATTCAAATACCATATTTCCTTAACAAATGCTGCAGTATCATTTCCAGCCATTTGCCTCAAATTCTAAAGTCTGAATAAACATGAGGTCTTTTCACACTTGGGCCTCTGGTATGCAATTAGGACAGCTCTGGTACAGAATATCTATGGTCTCCCCAGATCCTTCATGATATTTGTACAATAGTCAATATGCCCAAATCCTGTGGAATGGGAAGTTTGCTTTGCAGAAGCCTAAATTTCAGTAAGGCTCCATTAGCTCCTGAAATGGATTGTCTATGCAAACCCTTGGATGTTGCTTCCAGGTACAGAGTATGGTCAAAATGGATGTTTCATTAACCTGTGGCATCCAAGCTCTCTGAGGCTGCGTCCCCATGCAGGAAATTTAATCCGGAAATAGTGCCTCAGGACTATTTTTGGGGATTACTTTTAATCCAGATTAAGTGCCCATCAATTAATCGAAATATAGCTGTCCCCATGCAGTTTTTAGTCCTGGTTTTGGGACTATTTTTAAACGTTAAAAGCAAGGTTTTCAAATTCCCTCTCTCCCCTGTGCAAACCCTATCTGCAAGAAAAGAAACTATAATGGAAGTTTTAAAAATAAATTCTAGCTGCACACTCCACTTTCTTTCTCACACCCCTCACCCCTTTTGAGATAACTAGCCCTACCCCACCCCTGCAAACCCTGTCTGCAAGAAGCAAACGTGATCCTAATTACCTTCCCTTTTTCACAGCTTTCACTTTTGCAATTATGATGTATCAATTCAAGTGTTTCTAAGCTTCTGTCCTTTGCAAAAGATACATGTTTCATGCAGGAGATACATGTTTCCAGCAAAAAACTTTTAAAAGCATTTTTGCAGCGAAACTGTTAAAGCCCCTTTTTTAAAAAGACAAAAATTCTCCCCCTTCCCTTTCTGCCTTTGTCCTGCTGTACGGAGCTTTTGCAAGGCTGGCAAGGGAGGGGGGAGCTTTACATCTGCAAAAGAACCATCCACAGCTGGCTGCCATTGACCAGAATGCTAGACCTCCACACCAAATAGCCTGGTATTGTCCCCATGTGGAGCAAATAAAGTGGACCTGGTTCCAAAAAGGGGACAGAGGGCCTTTCCATACAGGCTCTAAAAATGGAATTAGAGCCTGTTTGGGGAGGGATTAAGATGTCGCTTCCACAAAGGGAAAGGAATTAGGGATCCTTTGAGGATGCCACGTCCACACATCGGCATGCAAAACCAATTTCTTAAACCGGTTTTGCTGCCGAAATCCTACCCAGATGTAAGACCTGAAAAAGTAGTTCTTACATCTGGCTTTTCCTCTGAAACCATTTTGGAAGCAAACGCTTCCGCAACAGCAGGAGAAAGACCTGGATTGCTGGCACATGCCCAGCTGTCAAAGAGGGAGAGTGCATGCTCTCCCTGTTTGACAGCTGGGCCTTCCCACCAGCCTCCGCCGTTGGCTCCATCAGACCCAGGCATCGTGAGGCTGGCAGCCGGCTTCCTGGCTTCCCCCACCCCACCTGGGGTCACCCACGCATGATCCGGTCCTTACCTGGTCGCTGCTGGGAGGTTTCTGGCAGCAGGAGGCCCAGAGTGCTCGTGCGTGTGTGCGCCGTGGCCTCCCATTGGCTAGCCGCCCTCCGAAGGAGCCAATGGCAGAGGCCGGTGGGCAGGCCCAGCTGTCAAACAGGAAGAGCATGCACTCTCCCTCTTTGACAGGGGAGGCCCTTCGGAGGCCAGATTTGGATGGGTGCTGGTGCATCCGCATCAGCACCCTCTCTAATCCAGCCCTGTCGCCGCCCCACCAGAAAACTGATCTTATAGATCTGTTTTCCACCAGCATGTGCGGAAAGGCCCAGAGTCCTGTTTTCATCTGGACTTTTTTTCCTCTGGATTTAGGCAGGATAGTCCTCATAAAATCCAGGAATAGGGAATTTCATGGGGACGCTGGGTGCTGAATTTGGATTTGATTTGGATTAATTACAGTGGCCATGGGGATATTCCTTCCCAAATTAGAATCAAATTTATTAAAATGCCCATGGGGATGCACCCATAACATGGAATATAGAGGGATAAACTTAACCATGTCCAATGTGGAAAAGGAATTTATCAATGGTTATCAAGAACTAAAATAAAACTGAATGCTCCAGCTTCTAGATGGTTGAATAATCTTCTATTGTCAAAAGAGCAATGGATGGATACAGTCGTACTCAAAGATAGTGTTGTCAGTATAGCCATTCCTGTCTTGTTGCTGTGATTCATGAGTAACAAAATGGGAACACTGACATCCACATGCTGCCACCTCTGTGCCACTTCTGAGCTTCTTAAAAACAACAGCTGTGTGTGGATGCTGGTCCAGTCTGGTAGGATCAAAAGAAGATTTCCAACCCGACCCTTGACCCAGACCACCATCCTAACAGCCCCAGTCCAGGCCAGAGACCAATACTGTGTTGTCTTAACTTTGCAAAGAAATGCAAACCTCCTGGTTTACACTGTAGAATTTAGGAAGACACCTCCAAGTATTGCATTAGTGGGACTGAACAGTCTTTCCCATTTTTCTTTTTTTTTAACATTTTGCTGTCATCCATTTGCATGATCTGCTTCATGTCTTCTTTTTGTGATAGCCTTTTCTTTTTAAAGAAATCTTTAAGAAATCTGGATTCACTGCAGATATTGTATTCATATTCTTGAGTAATTTCCGCAACTCAAAGCAGAGCAATATAGGAAAGGATGATATATGATCTACAGAATTATTTCATGCCCATTTGATGTACTCAGGAGTTAGGCATACATTGCCTAGTATTGATTTTCCATTCATCACTGTAGCTCACCAACTGTGGCAAGAAACAAAGAGTCATTTGCTTTTATCATTGCTATAAACAGCTAGAATGCCAGTATCTTAAAGCAATAAGAAATGAATACAGGTAATTATTGTAGAGATTGTTTGGTACCACTATGCATGCAACAGCTAAATTTAGCATGCATGAAAACAAAGCTAAAGTGATAGAATTCCTTTTGTGAAGATTGATTGATTGATGATCAAATGTGGTAATAAATAAGCCTTCTATTTCCAGTTACTATTTCTAATATTTTCTTTTATTGGACAATAATCCATCACTCATCACTGCGTGTTAACTAATACTGTAATTACTATCACTCAGATTGGTACTGTAAATTGCATTAACAAAGGAATGCTTCCTGTGTGGATGGGACCTTTTTTCTGATGCATTTACTGTATAAGTTTTCTTAGATAGAACCAACTTAGAGTTTTGTAGTAATGATTTGAGGCTCACACGCAGGATGGTTGCCAGGTGAAAAGTGTCTGTTCTTTACTGAAGATTTACAGGCTTTTTATGCCCAGTTACATAATACATTTCTCAATGGAAATTTCCCCCTGGGGTGCCCATATTTGGCATAACCGGATAAGATGTTACCATCCTTGAGTACTGTACATTGTTGATACATACACAGTGGATGTTATGCCTAGTGTTATCACTTCCTAAAACCTTGCATTAGAGATTAACAAAGTCACATTGCCCTTAGGAATGCTTCCTTTTGGCCTAGTAACTTCAACGTAGCAACAGTTGTCTTTTACTTCTTAGCCAGAATGGGCAACTGCATCTCCACATGTCCCCTCTTTCTTTTTGTTTATAAAAAAGGGGGGTCAATTTGAGGAAGCTCATGTGGCCAGGGAAAGCTGAGATGTCATTTAGCTTAGAGCAAAAAGTCTCCATGAATCAACTTTACAAGCAACCAAACTTATGAGTCTATCTGTGACTGTGATGCATGTTTAGGTTTAAGGAAAACTAGGTTCAAAGGCCACACACAAAAGCGCCCTCCAGTGGGGTTTTCTCGCCGTTTGGTCAGGAGCCAGTCTGTGTGCCCATTATTTTCCCTCGTCTTTTCCCTTAATAAAATGTGAGCCTAAAAATATGTGAACCCCAATTTGTCACTAACCCCTTCTAATCAATTTTTTGAGGTCTAATTATGGTGTATGATGTTCTTTTTTCTTGATTCCAATTCCCCTACATATGTTCATGGAAGACACCAAGCCCCAGCTTTATAACACCCAGGGTCTGTCCCTTTTACTGGCCAAAAATACTTTGCTTCCTTGGGAAACCAAATTTATAAATGTCATGAGTGAAAACTTGTTGCAACAACATCTATGTATATGTATGTGTGTTCCCTTTTGGGAAGCTTTTGAAATGACCAAATTATGAAGCAGAATCAAATTCAGTGTGTGTAACGTTGTGAGACATATGCATAAGCTCTTAGGCTCCTTATGGCAAGCATAGACACTTATGGATATTGTTTTAGCTTGCTTCAACAAGATTCCAAAGTTCAGAAGCCATTGAGGATCTTTCTTAATAACTATATATAACTGCAATCAGCTTGATGCTGGAGAAACGGCATTATGTTCAACAATCCAGGCCTTAGTTTCTTAATAAGGTGTGATATGCTGTTATATATAAAGAACTGGTGTTTTAACATGTGTTTTAGGCCTAAATGAATGTGTGATGCCACAATTGACATGTTAAGATGGAACATGGGATAGATGTGTGTGCTTCAATGGCATGAATTTGTTAAAGCCCATATTTTTGAGGACTTATGGTGTTTGCAATAACTTGTCAATGTGGGACCAATATGTGAAGCATACAAACATTTTGAATGAAAGTATAACACCCAAAACCAAATTACAATGTGAACCCACATTAGCAATATCACAATTATGCAGAAAAGGAATAAGACAACCATTATAAAACCACAATTAGCATTGGTAAAGATGGCACAAGCAATGCTTGCTAAGAATTAATTTTCCAAAGTCTTTTCAGTGACCAAATGATGGAATTTTTAGTCACAGGCTCAAAGCTTAAAAGTTCATGTGACCAGAAGCTGGATCTTGGCACAGGTACAGTTCTTAAATCTTGGCCTTCACGATGACTTTGGCCAGGCGCTGGAATCTTGTCACAGGTCTTCTTTTCAGGAAAAGCCAGGTTAAAGTCTTGGCACAAATGCAAAAGTCCTTTGATCTCCAAAAGGATGAGGCACACTGCTGCTTCCATGTTGTCTGTGGCCTGGTGCAGAATCTTGACACAGGCACAGATGAATCCTTGTATGACTGGAAACCCAGGTACAATTCTTAGGTCTTGGATCTTTTCTTCCATGATGTCTGTTGAACTTCGTCCAGGTGTTTCAGGCACATCTGTGGCTTTGCTCAGGAAAAAAGGAGAACTGACAAAATACAACTAAAACAGATTAGTTATCAATATCTTCAGAAAATTACAGAACAGGACCAATTTGGAGATTTCATTAATGCCTTTTGATTGCAAGGCAAGCTGATTTAATTTTGAACTTTCACAAAAAGGCTAAGCAGCCCCATTTAAGAATGCTGCTTAAGGAAATATTCTTTGTTTTCTCATGAGGTGCATGTCAGATTGGTAACTGTTATACAATATAACTTTCTCACTGCTTGGGTGTAATAAGAATGTTCAGTTGATAAATTTGCAATGAGTTTGCTCCAAAAGCACCTGGTTCAGATTTTTAAAGAACCATCCTGTTGGTAATGGAATATGAGCATAATTAATGCACATTAAATTTATGGGATGAAATCATGACATAAGCAATAAGCTATTAGCAAAATATAATCAATATTGATGTATGTCCAGATCTTTTCGAATTTCTCTGGAATTCTGTAGGGTTTTAATAACTTGTTTTAGATTCAGACAAACCAACAAAGAGATTCCCACAAAAGCCTTTTTCAACATGCAAAAACTCTTTCTCTTATCTACTTGCTCAAACCTTCTTATCCACTTGCTATTGCTTTATGATAAATTCCTTCCTCCTGGAAGTAGGCGATTTTACATCACTTTTTTCCAGTTTGCCATCTATTCATGTACACACATTCTTACACATTCTTAAACCCATCATCCATATTTCCCAAATCTTTCCTTCTCCCTTGCATACCTGCCACACACCCTTCAGTAACAAATCATGAGCTAACAATCCTGTCTCTCTGCTAATTTTACTGTATGCCAAAAAACACAAAGAACTCCAATTTATCTTTAAAAAGAACTCAAGGCTTAGTTCCTTCCTAGAACTGGGATATCAATTCACTTTAGGTCTTATTAGGACCAAAATTATGACATGAACAATTAACTATAAAATTTTTTCCATCGTGGGCACATGATTCACCCCATTTCCAGACTGTCTCTGACCTACATGACAGCTGAATTTAGGGCACAACAATCCTGCTTAAAGAGAGAGATAGCTGAGGTAGAGGAGAAAAGAAATCCTAAGCATGCTTTAAATGAGAAGGGAAGGAAAAATCAGCTGAATCTGAGAGAGGCAAAAAAATGAAAAGCCTTAGCCTGCTTTCTGAGCGAGACTCAGAAAGGATTTTGCCTTAGACGAAAGTTTGCTCAGGCTCCTGTCCCAAGACAGAAGAAAAGGAAGGAGAAATTGCAAGCATCTTTTCAAGTTACTGTTAATAGGAAAGGGGGGAGAGATACTCAAGCAGAGAATTCTTTGAAAGAGAAAGGAGGCAGCATCAAGTTACTGACACACAGACACAGTTTGCAGAAAAAGAGAGCAGAAATTCCATGTCATTAGCCTAATCAGAAGTCCCTTTGCAAATGTCCCTTCAGGGAAGGGAGGCGACCACCCATTTTTTTTTGCTTCCTTTCCAGTTAGGAAGTAGGGAATCCCGCACCTGTTAAGAGCAAGAGGTTGCATATACTCACACACCCCAGGCTCGGAAATCTGACGCACGTCTTTTGACCCTCTCCGGGCGAGTGCGGTTCCTGATCCCTGCGGTCTGCTCCTGAGTAGGCCCATTTCATAGGTTTTTTCTTTTTCTTCTTGCAAGGAGTTCAAGTCCCTGTTCTCGGGTGCCATTTGTAGTAATGATTTGAGGCTCACACGCAGGATGGTTGCCAGGTGAAAAGTGTCTGTTCTTTACTGAAGATTTACAGGCTTTTTATGCCCAGTTACATAATACATTTCTCAATGGAAATTTCCCCCTGGGGTGCCCATATTTGGCATAACCGGATAAGATGTTACCATCCTTGAGTACTGTACATTGTTGATACATACACAGTGGATGTTATGCCTAGTGTTATCACTTCCTAAAACCTTGCATTAGAGATTAACAAAGTCACATTGCCCTTAGGAATGCTTCCTTTTGGCCTAGTAACTTCAACGTAGCAACAGTTGTCTTTTACTTCTTAGCCAGAATGGGCAACTGCATCTCCACAGAGTTTCTGTTTTGCAAACCATAGAACTGTGAGCACTGGGTCATAGAACTGATCCATGCATTTATGGGTGTTTTTCCACTGTCACTAAAAGTGCCCATTAAGTACCCATTAATGGGTACAAAAATGCCATTACGTACCCATTTATGGGTACTTAATGGGTACTTTTAGTGACGGTGAAAAAAAACCCATTGTTTCTATAAGAATTTTTTTTAAAAAAATATCTTACTAGGGATGTGCACAAATTTTGTGTGTGTGTCTGTTCAAATTGAGTGTAAGGAAATTCATATTAGTTTAAACAGGCCCCCTTCGAATGTGGCACAATTTAAATTCAATGCAAATGTTCTTCACACTCTATTTGAATCCGATTCAAATCCCTGCTGTCTGTCACATCTACAAATACGCTCTGAATCCCCTCTGAACGCATCAAATTGACTCTGAATCCACTTTGAATTTACTGCAGAGGTGACTGGGCAGCCACTTTCCTGCCTCCCCAGGTTCACAAATGTAATGAAGCTTTGTACAAATGTATAGAAGCATTAAATTTGCATTTGAATGTCAATCTTCGAATGTACCAACATTCCATGCAAATTCAAATGTGCAAATTTGAATGAATTCATGTGAATTTTGAATGTGACAAATATTTGTGCATATCCTTACCTCTTACTTACCTCATGCATCTTTCTACCATGCTAACTCTTGCTAAAATTGTAATGCCTACATATTCTTTATAGGAGTAAGAAACATTAAATTTAGAAGTGTTTTGATTAGGCATCTAAATCTTGCAAGGATCCAAGGGTTTATGGCACTTGGTTGTATGCCTTACCAGTGAGTTCACTAAAGGCTTCCCTTCCACAAGTTACTGTGGATTGTGAGAAACCCTATCTACTACTGGTACACTCTATCTGCACAGGATGGAGGATAATCCAGATCAGAGTAGATGATTTGGATTAAAAGTAGTTCTTGACATCAAGGATTACAGGCATACCAGTTGGGTCTAGTCTGGAACATGGAGCCAAGGAGTATGTGTGCTTCTGTGTTCCAGACTACTGGAGCTCTGTTGTGTCTCAGGCAGGGAAGGGTGGCAAGGCAAACACACATGCATGCTCACATCAGTCCGTTGGGGGGCTCAAGAGTAGGTAGCATCAGGTCAGTCCAAGGTCGGGGTTCCAGAAGTTTGGCAAGAGTCACAGCAAGGTTCAAGAGTCAGTTTCATGTGTGAAGACGTGGACAGGGGTTGCACAAATACTTTGTCTGCAATGCTAGACCAGCATGTGCTGCTCAATTAAGTAGGGGAGGCAGCTCCATGCCCTTGATGGCGCAGCTGCGTCAAGTGCTGTGATCTGCTTATCACTTGTTTCTGCTGTCAAAGGAGAAGAGGGGAGAGACGCTCTTAGGACTGGCTGTTTGAACTCTCATCCCCTGAACTGTCTGTGTGCTCCCCAAAACTGGCCCCTGGCTTTCAATGTCTGTGCCGCTGTGCTCCGGTTGCTGCCCAGACTGCTGGGCTGTGGGAAGTGCACACTTGCCCTCCAAAGAGGAAGCTGGACTAGCAGGAGGGGGCATGGCAGGCACCCATTTTCACAACACACCAAAATGTGCCACCAAAATGGTTTCCCAGATGGTGCACATTAGAGCCGTCAAAGCCCAACCCTGAAGCTCATGCAAACTTCAGAACTGGTGCAAGGTCTGGTGTGTACCAGCACCATTGTACACAAGGTGGTGTTCTGAGCCATGCCCTTCCATGGTCCAAACCAGTGGTCCATAGAGGTTCAGATTCACTAGTTAGGATTATGGCAAGGCAGTCAAGAAAGGAAGGCCCAAGTTATGTAAGTGCACAGGCATTTTCTTTTTCAGAAAGTCTGTCAATGTGAAATTCTGGTAGGTGCTCATAAGTTAAAAGTCTATCAGTGTGCATGTCACCAGCTGTTCTTGGATTATGCAGTCACTATTTCAAGCTTCCAGCTTTTATTGCAATGACATGAATGATATGTCCCTGAGGTTAATACTGTTAGTACCAAGGGAGAACTCCTTCCATTTCCCATTCTTTCTCAACTCTTTGTGTATTTCTTTCACTTCCATCTCTGAGCAAAAGTAGATGTATTTGCTTTGAACAAAGGCATCACTGAGTAGATGTTCCACAAAGGAAGAGAGACATGTGCTACACCTTGAAAAAATTGCTTTGCTGTCATAAAGTCGTAATATCATAGAATTAACACTATTATCCACTGGAGAGCTGCTGTATTGATGTCCTTTTCATTGAATGTTAGTAACACAGAGCTTATGATCTCTTAATCAGCAATCCTTAGACATGCATGGATTGATCATAGAATGAAGATTATTTGACCAAACAGTTTACCATATTATGGCAATGCAGGTAGGTGGCTAAAAACAGATTAAAATTAGAAATATACAGATCAGCAGACACCAACACAAAGTTAATTGGTGCAAAGCCAGTGATTTTCTCTTGTCCTTCCTTTGGGAGCTGCTGAATCAGGGAACCCAGCCAACCAGGGAACCCAGCCAACAAAACAAACCCTATACATTCCTAGTAAAAATATGCAGCACTAATCTCTGTAAAATGAATATAGCGGGCTTGTTCTGTTATGCATGAGAGAGCAAAGCAAACTTTTGATCCCAAAAAATATTTAAAGCAAAACTTTGAAATAATCAATATGCAAATGAAATCTGTTCTTCCACAAATATCAGAAGCAGAATCAGACAGTTTTCATGGTATATGATTTCTCAGTGGTACAGAAAATATTTCCCTCTCTCATCATCAATTTCAGGACTAATCTACTTTGGAATATTCTGCATTTTACTGAAAACAAGAAATGTAAACCTTTGCACTTCCAGTGAGCTAATGAATCCATTCAGCAGAATTTATTGCAATGATGAATAAGCATCACCACAGAATACAATTGTATGGGAAAGTCCTTAGATACAGCTTTCAGTGTCCCGACAAACTTAGATTTCAATCCTAATCCATGGAAAGAAATATGCAAGATACGCAGTATGAATAGAGTAATCAAAAAGGAAGGAAATAAGGTAGAAAGGAGGGTAGAAAGAGAACACTGGGCCTTTTGGCACTTAGCTTTGCATATGATCAAAGGCCCTTTGATGTTCAGTTCTACCAGTGTATCAACACAACCTAAGGCCTTTTCACATGAGATGTTTTTGAACGCATGGAGAACACGTGGTGACGCTACATTTGCACGCCAGGGGTGGCCAAATCCGTTCCAGACTGCCCCAAGCATCCCCATGCGCTCTCCAAGCATTCTGTTTTCAGAGCAGAAAAACTGCTCTGAAAGCATCTCTTCATGTCAGCATGTCCCCAGCTGCTTCAGAGGGACAGTGTTCACACCCTCTCCCTCTGTGACAGCTGGGGCCCTCCCCCAGCCTCCCCCAATTGGCTGCCTTGCAGCCCGAGGTGGGGAGGCCAGTTGGGCCCCTTCCCTGGGGTATCTACATCAGCCAGGATCAGGCCAATGCAAGTGGCAGGACCCCCACCCAGCACCCCCCACCCCACCCGCCCCATCCTGGGGTCGCGTGTGTGCGTGAACAGTGCTTACCTTCTGCTGCTGGCCCAATTCCAGCTAGAATAAGCCAGGACATTCTGAGCATGCTTGCAGGGTGGCCTCTCATTGGCCGGGCACCCGCGCCTGCTCAGATGGTCAGTTCAGCTTTTCGGGCTAGGCCACATGGGGACAGATTCCCCTTTCACACGTAGGCAGGTAGGAACCCATGCCCATGCATTCTTTACCTGCCTAGGTGTGAACGGGGAAAGCATCCCTGCGTGGCCCAGACTTACTGCACTACAGCCATTCAACTACAGTGCGAAAAGGCCTAAGTACTTCCATGATAGATCAAGCCTTAACTTGACAAGAATAAAGAACATCAAAGGTAAGGAAGCAATTACTGCTTAGCTTTATGGCTGCATCCCCAGACCCTAGGCACTATCAAACCCAACATTATTTTATAATGTCAACATTTTTTCTAATGAGGTAAGATAATTAAAGCAGCTGTCTAAAGTTCCTGTAGTATCACTGAATGTCCTGTGGATTGTTGCTAGGTTGAACACTGTCCATGCTAAAGGAATATATATGTTACAGTGAAATAATACATTGTGAATCATGTTTTGTTTGTTCATGATTTTCATTATGGAAAGAAATTGTGAAACCCAAGTTGCCTAACTACAGAGGCATCTTGAATGTACACACCCCAATATTTCTGAAAAGTTCCCCCATTTAAACTCTTTTTCTTTTTTCACTCCATATGTAACAGTTTCCATTTACAACTAATACATTATTTGCATTTGTATGAGCAAGCAAACACCCTCAGATTGACAAGATGGAATAAAGGACTTGGACATATTTTACCTTCCTTTGCAGATACAAAAGGCAGCTTACTGATTAGATACAAGGGCACAGCCTAATTCATGGACTGTTAAGTATCCTGGCTGATAACTAAAATGTGCAGATAAACCAAAATTTCAAACAGGGATGTTTACATAAGGATGACACTGCGGTTTGCACGAAGGGCAGAAATAAATTCAGACAGTAATTTTAACTCATTTTCCTAGATGTAAGCCTACTGAGCATTAGGGGATTTACTTCTTTGTATGAATAGTTAGGAGCACAAACGTAAATAACCAAAAAACACAGATAATTGGTGTTTGGAAACTGAGTTATATATTCCATTTCATACAGGGCTAAAAAAAAAGGGAAAACCAATAAAGGTAATTTTCACATTTCCCTTTGCCTTATCCCTAGTGCTAGACTAATAGAGCAGTGACGTTTGTTCAAACATAGATGCTTGGTGCACTGCAGGAGACGTTCTGGGGTCATGGCATCCACCTTCACCTCTTCCCAATCATCCCCAGTGTCTTTGCAGCTGTATGCAAAAGTGGTCAAAAATATAAGTTACAAAAATCACCATTCTTGGGACATTGGGGTTAAAGGATGCACCGAACATGAATTTCTCCTGGGCATTTTCAACAGAAGGCAGAAAATATTTCAGTCAAGGATCTATACTGGAATGCATAGCATTTGGCCACACTGTATTATTTCCCACGAGTGGCAGGTAGGGATGTGCACAAATATTTGTAACATTCAAAATCCATACGAATTTGGCCAAATTCAGACATTCATATTTGAATTGAATGTTAGCATATTCAGAGATTAATATTCAAATTCTAATCAAATGTTTTGATATAGTCGTATGAAGCTTTGTATGGGGTTTGTATGGGATTTTTATGCATTTGTATGGGATTGAACATTTGTATCAAATATGAATCCCACTACATTTGAAAGGGGATCTGTTCAAACAAATATGAATTTTCTTGCATTTGATTCAATACAAATCAAATACAACAACAACAACAAAATTGTGTGCATCCCTACACTCTGGATTTCACACTTTAGCTGTCCATCCAAATATAACCTTAGTTGATTTTACAGTACACTGATAGTTGAAGGGTTTTGTTTGTAGAGGCAAGTGTTTCCCAAGTATGAGTAAATCATAAGAAAAAATGTCTGCATAAGATAAATGTGTCCCATGTGAAAGGGAAATGTCCTCCTTGCTTCCTATATTTCCATGTGCTTACTCCTGCTCTTCCAGTATTGATTTTGGTACCACACTGCTGCCACTTGAGCTGGCTTTCTCAGTCCACTACTGTTGTCGCCAAAAGTAGACCTAGATTTTCAAACTCAGGACTTGGATTATCACAATTTTCATGTTTACAGGAGTGAACAGCAGGCATGTAAGCATCCTGCCACTGGAAGCAAAGCGCTCCAACCATAACACTCCACATCATGGTGAATCCTAGTGGTGCTCTAGTTAGAAAATTGGTCACTGATCAGAACATTGCAGATTCTACTTGGGACTCTACAGGGGCAATTCTAGAGTAATTTGGCAGGTATTAGCAAGGTTTGCACTCACAAGCCTTGTAAGTCTTGTAATCCAATCGCATCTCTCTTACATAAGGGCCATATTTGCTTGGGGGAATACATAGCAAACTCAGCCTTACCAGAGCTTGCTTTTCACTCCTACCTAAACTTGCCAGTTGCTCCTGGATTCCCCTCTCACTCTTTCTCAGCACTGGGAGATGCCACATGTTGTCCTTTGGAGGAGCATAATATTGCCATAAAGAGGGTGCCAGAGGCAATTTTCAGCAATGGAATTTGCACTAAGAACTTAGGTTCATTTTACCGAATAGAAAACACTTTAATCTTGCCACTCTGAACATAACAACCTGGCCACTGGCTTCTTGTATGTATGCGTAGGTTTGTCATTTGGTGCATTTGCTCACCCCTGAGATGATCTGCCCTGAAAGAGAAGACCGAGGAAACATATATTTTCTCTTCCTTCAAGCTGTTTGCTTTCCTTCCCCTTTGTGCCACTTTCCATCTCAATTTATATTTAGCAGTCCTCCTCTACTCATTGCTCACTTTGGGTGCTTCTGCATTGACTCTTTAACACCCATCAAGCACACAAAAACTGCATCCGCACAGTGGCACCCATTAACAACAGAATGGGAAAACCATGTCCGCACAGCGGCGCCCATTAAAGACACTTCCGGGAAACCACGTCCACACAGCATCACCCATTAGAGACAGATCAGGAAAGCTGCTTCCACATTTATCTGTCTCTAATGGGAGCTAATTGGCACGTAAACTGGTTTCCCGGAAGTCCACATATAATGTGGTCTTAATGGGTGTTTTCACTGTTAGGACACATCTGAAATGGACGTGTCCGCACAGTGAAAAGGGTCCCTAAATAGGCCCTCCACAGGCCCACCATGATCGGCTCCCCTGGAGCCAAGAATGGTGAGCCGGGGACTCCTCCTCACCCAAGAAGCGGCACATAAGCCCCCCAACCCACCCTGGGGTGACCAATAAAAATCCCTCCTTACCTGAGCTGGGGGACTCCTCCCCCTCACCCAAGAAGCGGCACATAAGCCCCCCAACCCACCCTGGGGTGACCAATAAAAATCCCTCCTTACCTGAACGCAGCCAGCCCAATTCTGGCTGTGAGGTTCCAGTAGCCTCTGTGCCTGCATCCTGCGTGCCTCCTGACTGGCCAGGGCAGCACCTGGCTTCAGGAAGTTCTCTGCGCAGGTGCACGGCCCTGGCCGAAGTGCGCCTTGCAATTGGCCAGGGTCGGCGCCTGTGCACAGAGCCTCCTGAACCCGGGTGCTGCCCTGGCCATTCAGGAGGTGCGCAGGATGCAGGCTCGAAGGAAACTGGGACCTTGCAGCTAGAATCCTGCTGGCTGTGTTAAGGTAAGGAGGGGTTTTTGTTTGGTTGCCCCAGGGTGGGTTACGGGGGGCTCAGGTAAAGCCCTTCTGGCTCCAGAAGCGGCGATCCACCACTTCTGGGGTGAGGGGGAGCCCCAAAATTAGAGTCCCCCGGCTCCCCATGCTTAGCTTCAGAGGAGCCAAGCATGGCGGACCGGGGGTGGGCCTCCATAGATCTAAATCCATTCTTCTACCACACGTGCAGACAGAAGGACTGGAGGCAGATCCAGATCTATTAGAGCCAGATCTACCTTAATCTGGATTAATAGATACGGATCTACTGTTAACACAGATATCCAAAATCCAGATGTAGTACCCCTTCTTTCCTGTTTCCACCTTTTAGTGAAAGGTACTTCTCCTTAAGTGAGGAATGAAGACTGACTGTGGTTTGGTGCAATTACCCAAATTTATTTCAGGGCACAGTTGGTAGTGTGTAGGGAGCAGCAATTGATGAAATTTGATCAGAGGAATCAAAGAGGAAGAGTTCTTTGAACTGGGGGCTATAACCTACAGTGCCCCTTTCCTTGAATGCAAAAGTATTTAGACCTTATCTTTCCACAAAATTCTGTGTGTCCATGCTTAGCAACCAAATTCCCAACATAGGAAACCCTGCCTAGTCTTTGGGTCTAATCAATCTGGGCGTTTTTCATCTATTCCTTTATGAAAACCTGCTCTTGGCGAAGTTGAAAACAAAAACTAGCATTGAAATGGACATGTCTGCACAGTGAAAAGGGTCCCTAACTAGGCCCTCCCCCGGCCCACCATAGTTGGAATCAAAACATAACTTAATCGCTAGTTGACAAGAAGTCTTTGTATTCCTGCCACAGTCACAAATTATTCCTACTCTCTTACTACATGCTAAATGTGTAAAGTATCTCATCACCAATTTACATGTTAAGTAACCATTTGACTAATTTGTACAACATTAAAAGTGTTTCACTGCTTGTTTTTATTCTGACTGCTTGTCTTGTAGCAAAGTTGTCTTTTGTGTGCCTTTTGAATATCAATAAATAACATTTGTTTAAGATCAATCAAGTGTTTTCCCCTTACTTGGGATCAACTCCAGTTTGTTACTAGTTAAACCATATCAGTAGACCTAATGATCCTGCATGTCCGTGAGGATGGTGTTAAACATGTGTCTAAAGCAGTTTCCTTAACACTCCACAGAGGCTTTACTGCACTATGAAACTGCACTGAGGGTACAGGAACCACACTTCCCTAGATCCTCTTTCTCCCACCTGAGTGTTCAAAGGGTACAGAAATTGTATGTCCACACTCCCTTTAAGCACTGATTCCATCCTTAGCATTCTTTTGAATGCTATAATGGCAAAGTGGTAGGAAAAACTCTGAGAGCTATTCTTACCACTCTGCTCCCCAAGCCTGTAGGCTTAATTTAATCACTCCCTGGGAGAAAATGGCCTGGTAGAAATGGTGTGAGTAGAAATCTAAAGTTACTTGGCTATGATTTTTTTTGTGTGTGTAGTAGGAGAAGCAGCAGAAGTGCAGAAAGCATAGTGCCAGTTTGGTACCTAAAGTACTATAGCAGTACTGTTCCCTAGCAGTGCTGCAACAGGTAACCTCCATCAGCATCCAGAACTTGTCTTACTATGTATACTTAACCACTTAAGAGGTGAACAAATTCCTCATGACTTGAATATCACCTGAAAAAATTCCCAAAGAAACCAGTTTTTTGGCCTAAAACTATTGTTCCTTATGAGTAGTTAGTTCTCAATCCCTCACTTGTGAATATAATAAATTCACTGCTTTTAAAACTGTGAATAATGATGAGAATGTTTATACTGTAAATAAATTATAGCACTTAGGCTATGTCTTCATTTATGAACAGAGGTGTCCACCACAGTTCTAGAAAGCACCCACTACTACTACAGCTCCATTTCTGGTACCAACAGGAACCTACCATGATTGGATTGTCCTATTTTTAATGTAATCACTAATGGAGGCAACATATTTGCAGGATGTAATTTTGTGCACTGAACAGATACAATGTGATGGGCCATTAGCACCTTTGTGCTCTATAATGGAGACTATAGAGGTGTCTTTTCCAGTGATGGATTGAGGTATATCCCCGTCTGCTGCACAATGGAGCTACCTTGCTCTGTAAGTGGAGATTTAGGGCTTTTTCAAGCTAATTTATCACATAGTGTTGTAGAAGTCATTTATTAATTCACGAGAGAAATCCATAGAATTTGGTATGAGATGTAACATACAGAGAAATTCATGGCAGATACTGAAGGAAGATGAGCCTTTCTGATCCTTAGTGTCTCTCAGAAGCCATGCCACATCATTCGTGTAGCCTCATTATATCAGAGATGCATCAGACAGACTGGCTCATCTCCGGGTTTCTTTCCAAGATCCTGTGTTTCTGTAGATTTACAGCAAACACCATGTTGAATTAAACATACAGCACTTATTGTAACTATTGCAAATAGTACTTTATTTTTAAGATATTCCATAGTCTATTTGCTAGCTTGTTACCCTTAACCTTATGTTTCTCCTTGGAATCTTCAGCTTATCAGCTGCAGATTTACCAACCATGAGGTTTTTAAGAACCTAACTCTCACGGTTGGCAAGTGATTACTATATATAAGAAGTTTCTTCATCTAAGAAATAACATAAAGGCTTTTATTTTTCTTTTGAAATTTCATCTCTGATGTATTTAACCATTGAACTGTGCACTGTAAGTGGCAAAGGAACAAAACCTCATTTTTTGTAGACTGTGTATAATATGTATAATAATTTCATGACTCAGATACTCATAATAATAAATTTTCTACTGCATGCTGAAAGATCTAAAGCTTACAGCTCACACTGTAAATTTCAACATTTATTAAATTGCTGAACAAAGTACATGATTCTAAAATTGGTGATCTCAATTATAAATGGAAATAACATAAGATTATTGTGGAATAGATACTACTGTTTACAAAGTAGTAAAATAAAATGGAAAACTGGTTCAATTGTTATTAGAAAGCATGTCAGCAAAGAAGCACACCATTCTATGTTGATGTCTTTGAAAATAAAAGCTAGCTAAATATTTTTAAGTGTAGGCTTATTTTCTCTTCAGTTAATCATAATAAAAGCTGTAAATCTTTTAACTCCTTAGCTGTCCAAAAGAAAGCAATATGGCTTGTAAGATTAAAATTCCCATCCCTAAAACAGTCTTTCTCAAAGCAGTCCTTGAATCAGCACCATACAGTAGTAATATCTACAAAGCTCTTATATTATACCATGTTTTTATTTTTTTAAAAAAAGCAACTACATATGAAACAAATATATAGTAAAATAAAATAATTTAAATCAATTCTAAAATACAAAGATCAAATTATTATATAAGAATACCGTAAGACACTATTTATTTATAATCTATTTAGAATGTATCCAAACCACTACCGGTTAAAAAAACAAATCTTGAAGGGTACATGAAAGAGCATTAAAACATAAAATTAGACACATAGATAAATTCATGGTGGACAGGTGTATCAATGGCTACTGGAATGGATGCTTAGGTAATGCCTCAAGATTGGAGAGATACAGGGATTCGAGAGCAGGAGAAGATTTGCCCTTGACTTCTGCTTGAGAATGCCCAGGATGCTGGACTGAATGGGCAGTGGTCTTAGGTTTTTATATATGTAAATGCAAACATTGTGTTGTCATTTTAATTGTCTACAGAACAAATGGTTGTGTAACCCTGAACCTAATGTGTATGATTATTAATAGGATATGGCCCTAGGAGTAAGTATTTCAATATCTGCAAAAAATCTGTAGGAAATGAACTGGAAGAAGAAGAGTTGCCTTTTCTATCCTGCTTTTCTCACACATTTAAGGGGACTCAAAGTGGTTAGGATTTTCTGGCTACTTCACCCAGTGTGTTACACTGTGTGAGTGGGGATACAAACTGAGAGATTCCTGGCTTCTAACAATGTATAGCATCCATGATAAGGATGGGCACGAATATTCAAATGCATTCAACATTTGATAGAATCAACTGAATTTCAACACTCGAATTCAAATTGAATGACCTTAAATTCAAATTTAAAGATTTGATTTGAATTTTGGACCTAGTCATTCAAATTATTTGGATATCTGTATGTGTTTGCGTCCGTGCACAATGTGTACTTGAAGACTGCATCTTTCCCGCATCTGTACGCATTTGTGCGGATCTATACGGGATGAAAACTAGTTGCATACGGGACAACTATGGGATGCATACAGATGTGTACAGATGCATACAGATGGGGACAGACCCAGGCAAGATGTGTACAGGCATCTACAAATGATGTCAACATTCATAAGTGCAAATTCAAATAAAAAATTCAAATAAATAGATTCGAATTTGCTTAATTTGAATTGACTTTGGTTAAATTCAAATTTTAATCAAATTTTTGAGTATGCGTGTATTGACTATTATTGAGTATTGAATATTGCATTCGTGCACACCCCTAATCCATGAGCCATTTGAACAGGTTGATGTAGGGTCCTTGTAGTACACATCTAGGCCTCATCTAGGAGCCCCTCCCTTGCTGATATGGCTTTGTCTGCTTTAAACAGAGTCTAATCCAGATTAAGGAGGAGGCCTTTAATCTGGATCACTGGTAGACCTGCATGACCCTGATCTAGAACACTGAAGGCATCAGACAGCCTGTCTCCCATGTTTAGAACTATGAGGAGTACCTTTAAAATTCCTAAAACTAGGTTCAGCCTGTTTGAATGAACACTCCCTAGTTTGGTTCAAATCAAACCAAACAGGGGTGAATCAATACAACCTGAACCACATCAGACCTGAAACAGTTCAGAACATCTCTAAGGCAATATTTAAAAACCCATCTAACACTTTGGTGATTTTTGTGCATCTAAAACATAGCTATTGTTCTAAGGTTATCATTGCTCATACCAAGCTGTTATGACTATATAATGCCATTTTTTGTGTGGACGTACCCTTCCAGAAAGAAAAAGAAATAAGAGTACTTCCATTAAAAATCTACATAACTTCCAATAATGAATTAGTGGAACTTGGACAGACTGAAGTTTCTCATTAGTTGCAAGACAGTTCATATTGAAGAGGATCAGGTCTCTGCTTGGTTACCTTATCAGCTGGATTGGAAGTCTCCAGTGAACAAATGTCCAGTTTGTGGAAATAGTGCATTGCATAGAAAAATGCAAGGCTTTAATATTTGTCAGCCAGAGCATTTGCTATATGCCCTAAATTATTTTCCCCCAATGGAGATACAGTAACTTCTGTAACGTCTGTTAATTCATTACTTTCAACCCATTCTATTATTTATTATATACCTATTTGGGATATAATTCAAGAATACAAAAGCTACCTTCAGGAGCTGAGCATTACCCATGACGACCCTACATACGCCCTCTATGCTCATTATGAGTGTGAAGACAAGGTTATTTACTGCTGATGTCAAGAAATTGATGAAAAGCCTTTTTAATATCGCACTCAGCCTAGCACCAAAATCACAGCAGAAAAAATATGTAATACTGCTGCAGTTTTATGTGTATTACTCTTCTATAGATAAAAGTCTAGTCATACTATTTCTTTTCATTACTTCAGTTATTTCAGTCTATTAAAATAAGATGCTCCCCCAAAAGAATATCCTGCTTTAAAACTGCATATCAACCTTCATGTTCGCAGACTTGTAGGTCCAAGTCTAAAAAAGAATTAGGGCCTTTTCTCACTTTGATGATGGAGATGGGCTGGGATCAAATGACAACAACAACTGAAAGCACAGCTTCTGTTCCAGTGATCCCAGGAAAAACAGGAAGGAGCAAATTGGATGTTGTGTAGCCTTGAACATTAAAGAAGAGATAGAATCCTATGAACTGGAATGTCGAAGTAAATCAAACCCACCCACAGAAGCAACGTGGGTAAAAAATACTAGGTCAGAAAGCCTAATACAAGGAACACATGCTATTGCCCTCCCTAATGAAATGCCTGAAGCAGACCAACATTTGGAAAATGAGGCCTAGGTACTGCCTCCAGACTGGGAAGACAGGCATGATGCCTCTTAAGGCCATTTGCAGGCTGTTGAGAGCAAGTGAAGATTTGAAGATAATTCATAGATCAGATAAGGCAGCAGACATAGCAGAAGTAGCACAGTGTGTGTGGTTTCCCTCTGTCACCACACTGGGAAGAACAAAGTAATACTTGCCGTCCTTGCAAGATCCTTGTTTATTAAGGAATTAGGCAGGCAATAATACTACATACTTGTATGGATACATTGGTGCATGGATATATGAAAGTAAAGTTGTTATACAGACTTATAACTAGCCAGAAATATAAACTGGTTACTCATTGCAGAAAGAATATTCTTGGTTTAGGTAACCATCCTAGCAGCAGGAAGACTTGAGATTGAACAGCCACCAAAGTGGAGGTAAAATCCTCTTTATGTCTGTGTGCAGCATGATGCAGACTGCATATTTGACATGCCCAAATATGGTTATTCATGTTGCATAGAAATACAGTAGAAAACTTTCATGGCCCAAGAGTCAGTGATTTTCCACAGCAACTTTCTGTTGGGTCTATGCTAACAAGACCTTGAATTCAGCAGGTGCTTGGATTATGTGTGTTCCTTAATGTACTGAGATTAGTTGGGAAGATCTTTGCTTCACACAGGAATTAATATTGCATATAACAAGCAAAGACCTGATTTATAATCAAAATAAATATATTGCAAATCAATGCCTTGACAAGGAGCAAGGCAAAACCATAAAACACAATGGAAAGAAAACATGTATTAAGTTTCACAAGACATCACACACCCTCATGCAACCATTACAAATGAGAAGACACCGCAATTAAGGGTTGATGTGGTCAACTCTATGGTGCAATCAATCTGGTTGACTCTACAAGTACATATTTTTTCTAGGTTATCTGCTATGTTAGCACTCTCTGGTGTATTTGTGGCTTTGTCTTAAGAGTCCACTTAGCAAACAGCTTCAGAAAGAGATGTCTGGTGAATGCCAAGGACTTTTCTGCACTTGCTGGTATTCCATACCAGCAAACGCACTAAGGGTCTCCCTTTCATAACTTGTTGTGGAATACAGGAGGTCACACCCATTGGACAGTGTGTAATATAGATCAAGAGGTCCTGGATCACCAGTTGTTTTAGACATTGAGGACTACTGGTGGACCAGCAAAGCTGGTTCAGAACACAAAGGCATGCAGAAGCCATGCCTTTGTTTTCCCAACTTCCAGGCAGACCATTCAATGGTGCCCCAAAGTATGCAGCTGAAATGAGTTCCCAGGAAGTCTGAGGCCAGAATTTTCAGTCCTAGACCTTCTGAGGTTCCAGAGTGTGCCTTGTTGTATTCTGAACTAGTGGGTCTCAGTTTGGATTGTGGCATGTCAGTGTAGAAAGGCCCTATGACCCCTTTCTCTGTTGTGTTCTTAAATTCTTTTTCATGTTCTGGTGGGAGAGAATAAATTAAACTTTCTTAGTGTTCATATATTATTGGTGTTTTAAGTAAAAAGATGAAGGCAAAAGAAACTAAAGCATGCTGGGAAAAGGTGACTCACTGTCTAGATGGGACCCTGACCACATTGATTTCGCACTACATTTTATTTTTGTTACAAGCTCCCCTCAAAGGATTCAAATTTTAATTTCATTCCTCATGATCATCCAGATAGTTTTTAGAGCAAGTCTTATAATGAAATCTTTGCTGATATGATTTCCAAGAGAGATCTTTTTTGTTGTTGTTTTGACAGAAACTCCAAGCTTTTCTGCATAACTTATTAAAGTGTAGATTAAAAGTGACATGTTGATTTGCTGCAGACTTTGAGGATTTCTTTTTATACTTTCTGCCTCCAGCATTATACAGTCCACTGAACAAATAGCTTGTATATGAATTCATTTTCCCTGTTCTCCCTCCATTTTTAATCCTGGGACTTTTGTGTTTTTCATTGTAATATTATACATACACGTCCCCTCCCCCCAAAGAAGAGTTGAGGACAGAATGGGAAAACAGAATGATCTAGCTAGTAACATCAAAATCTTGATACTTGCTTCAGAGGAAGAAGAAATAATATCTCTAATATTGGTCATTGAGCTTTCCTATTATGCATTAAGTTGACCATCATTTTTTCCAAGTTAGGTTAATGTTCCTGAAAATGCTGAGACAAAGCTCTCAACTTCACAGACTCATTCAGAAGCTTCAGAACCTAGTCATTGTCCCAACACCGATTCCTCTTTGGACATAGCAAAGGGGTGCTTCAGAGGGACAGTGTGTGGCCCTCATAAATTGCCAACCCTCCCCTAATCCATGTTTTCTAGCCTAGAATGTTCACAAGAGGAGGGAGTGACAGTCTGGTGTGTGAACAATCCACTTCAAAGTTTTCGTTAGACTGCCTCA
Source organism: Aspidoscelis tigris stejnegeri (assembly GCA_023333525.1). NCBI lineage: Eukaryota > Metazoa > Chordata > Lepidosauria > Squamata > Teiidae > Aspidoscelis > Aspidoscelis tigris. The sequence continues at coordinate 77,197,271 of JALMGA010000002.1, read as the reverse complement.
GGCTGTGGTCACACCTTCGCTTTAAACCTTCTTCAGTCCATCTTCAGATTTGACTGCTCACACCTTTTCATTTCTATCCATTTAATTTGTGGACCCTCCACCTTCCATTTGGGCTTTCTGAATGGAAAGTCCGCAAATAAAATGAATATAAATGACAAGGTGTGAGCAGTCAGAACTGACGATGGACTGAAGAAGGTTTAAAGTGAAGGTGTGGCCATGGTCCCAGTGATGCTTTTTGTTGTTGTTGTTGTTGTTGTTGTCATTTGATCACACCTAAGTCTCACTGTACTGACCACTGGTCAATGACAAAGTCGCTTCCCACTAAGACAGGAGGCAGGGCAACAGACAAGATGTGAAGGCAGCAGTAAGAACAGGCAGAGCAAATGATAGGCAAAACACTACAAGTCTTAAATCCTGTCCACATGGTTATGAAATGTGGTCCCATTTAATATAGTGAACTGTGCACAGCTTATAATTTATAAGAGAAAAGAAAGCACAGATTCAAGCTTTGAGCTACTACTGCTCACTTTTCTCTTAAATGCCGTGTACTAACTGCCTAGGGAGAGCCTCAGTATTGTGTTCGAGTGATACACAATCATGGTCCAGTAACAGCTGGCATGAGCTAGCACAGCAAAGAGCCCCTATCATCTCTGAAAGTCAATTCATGACCTTCCTTTGAAGTGACTTCAAAGTATGTTGAACCTGTTCTCAGGAGAGGAGGTGCTTCTGACTGCATTTATCCACATTAGCTGCCACCATTTTGGCCTGGTATTTGGTAGCTGTCAATTTTCTTGACAGCATTAGTAGGATCCAGCTTATAGCCACAGTGTTCCTAGTTGCCTGTATAGATATTTGTAAAAAATATCTTACATATAAATTCCTTAAAGAAAGGAAGTTCTGAGTAAATTTCACATTGCTAAGGAACTGCAACACAAGCAAAGGTTCCAGTCGCCAAAATCTCCTCTCCTCCTCATCCTCTTTAGACCAAACATAAAAGACAAGAAATTGGGTTAAAGAAGAGAATGGAAATGAAGCCCTGCTCTTCTCTTTGCCCTCCACTCTTTGTCTTCCTTCATTCAATTACTTTACAACTGTTCAGACCCACAAGTACCCATATAGTGTCTATTTATTCAGATGTGACCTGCAGCGACCTGTTGCAAGCATATTACTCTAGAGTTATTTGTATACACAAATCATAATACACCATATTTCTGTTCCTTTTACATAATCTAGAATTTTAGAAGATGGTCCATATCTATCAAAACATGCATACCTATAAGCCTGGTTGCCTGCTTCACACAAAGGTTATGTTCAGACATAACAAAAGGTGCACCTCAGAGGTGCCTTACTTAATCAGTGTGTGGCTCTTGATTCCTGATCCTTCATTAGTTGATATTTTTAGCACATAACGTTTAGGAATGAATGGAGGGGCAGACAAGTGTGCATACTATCCCACCTCAAAGTCTTCTCTGAGCCACCTTAGGTGTGCCTAAGAGGTGTCTTTTTGCTGCATTTGATCGCAGCCAAAATGAATTTTTAAATGCACATCGAAGACCTTGATCTAGGTCTCACAGCATGAAAGCTGTTATGAAAGAAAGGATGATTCTGTTTACTGGACCAGAGCTTCCATTAGAGCACACAAGCACATAGATGGGAGGCTCCTAATACGCTTTGTTCAGTACACTGGCCTGTGGGAAAACATCCAAAGTGTTAGAATTGTATCCATGGACAATTTTGTACTTCCCTTCCTATTCCACGGATGGGAAAGGTGTGTGAGAGACTAAAGTTGACTAGCCCTTGCACTTGTTATACACCACAGCTAGTTTACAATTAGGCAACATCTGGTCAGGCAAGGGGTGCTTGTAGGCTGTAAGTGCCTCCTGTAAGTGCAGATGAACCTGCCCAGATGTTAACTAATTGTAAACTATGGCCCAAAGTGCGAATCAGCCCCACGTTTCATTAATAATGTGCTGGTCAACACTAATTACATAGAGATTGGAAAGAGTGCAATTTCTAATCTAACTAGATTTTTTTCCCTCATAATGTGCCTACAATAATTAGATTTTATAACAACTTGCAGATTAGGCTATGCAAACAGTAATATTATAAGCTTCTGTCCTGTAATCCAACTGCTACACTTCTCAATGGTACTTTAAAATGTTTTTACTGATATTCTTCATTATTATTTCTGCCTTGATGATACAATATTGGTCACTTGAGAAAGCCTGATAGATAATCTAATTTAGATTCAGTGCACACCCAAGAATATTCCATGCTTATTTTCTTTATTAAACTAAAATATGGTTTTTACTTTTTTAAATGTGTGGACATATTTTCAACCAGTAAAAAATTCTACTATTTGCTTGATACTCCTGGTATTTACTTCCCAACCATCCATTTCAACAAACTTGGCTAGTTTATTCCCTCTAGTTAAGTCTATAAACACCTGATCATAGGCTTCCAAATTAATCCCAGGCATTACAGGATTTATATCAACATCTGCAAATTTAATGAGCACTCCAATATGACAGAAAAGGAAGGTTGCATTCATATTTCTAATTGTATAATGCTAAACTGGATTGTTAATATAACTGATATTCTGTTGTATTGCCCATTGCCTCTAAACATGTAGAGGACATTTATAAAATAAATAGACTGAGCAAGAAAGAAAACAACAACTCCCAACCCAAAAAATGTTGCAGAGGCAGTGGAAAATAATAGAATATTTATGTTTAGGTCCTCTGCTGAAAGTGATGCTTATGTTATCCAATGAAGTGATTAATTAAAGATTAGAATAATTGCTGTTTTCTATTTTGCACCAAAAACTCCAGAGTAACTTATAGCATCAAGACTCATCTGAAAATGGAGTAAAAAAATGGTTCTTAGAAATTGCAAGTGGTATCAGTATGTATAGACAATAGATCCTGCTTACCTTATGATGGCTCAAAGTCAGGCCTTGCTCAGTGGTGGCACCTTCCCTTTAGAAAGTCATCCCCTTCACTTTCTAACTTATAGGTAGCTATTAAAGACTTATCTTTTTATTTAGACATTCCCTGTGTTGATTTGTGTTTTCTTCCTGGTCCACCTAGTTTTTAATGGATTTTTTAAAAAAATCTGTGAATATTTTATGGTTTTTAATGGATTTTGTAAACTGCTTTGAAATGAAATAAATATGAAGTGGTCTAGAAATGTTAGAATGAAAAAAGAATACATATTTCCTAGCACATCCAATTAATTGTTACAATTCAACTAGCCCTTTGCCACACCTGGAAACCATGTAATCATGATAATCTCTTTGTTCGCTGCAAATAATTCAACAGTTCTGCTTGGTGAATTGCTTGGCTTTGTATCTGAACTGGAACTGATGTATAAAGAGACCTCCAGGGTTTTATTTTACAGTTCAAAAGTTTGTGCAGAATACTGTGTATGCAGGTTCTCTCTTCTACAAGTTCCTTCTCATAGTTTCCATGATTCACATTCTAACTTTGCTTTGGTGAAACAGGGAAAGTAATGCAGTCATTTTTCACTATGCATAATTTATTGTCTATGTATGTATTTATTGCATTTCTAACCTGCCTCATACTCAAAGGTCTCTGGGTGCATAACAGCAACAAATACAAAATATAAAATGAATCCACTAAAATCAATAACAGTGCCTGAAAGAGGGGAGAGGAAGCTGTTTATTGGCCAAAAGCCAGTGTAAATAGGTGTGACTGTCTTCAGATTTTGTCAACCTATGATGCCTTTCAGGAGGAAGACAATTCCATGGTCCGGGAGCTACCACTGATATACTTAATAATACTAGATAAAGGGAAATTGGATGTAAACAAGGGGAGACCCTGAATGATGGAGAGCAAATTCCACGTGTCCCAAATGCAGAATTAGCTTTTTAAAATCCATTACTTATTGATTACTTACTCTGAGAAAGAGAGGATACTTGGACCTCTATGAAAACTGAGAGTTGACACTATTCCTTGGAAATGGTTTACCACACTTTCTTCTATAAGCTCTGCATGAAGAGGAAGAGGACTGTGCCATTGCTCCTGAGAGTGGTTTAGTGACAACAGCTAGAACACCCTGTCTTTTGGCTGTCTCTCCTGCCTGGCTGGACACTGATATCTTGGAGGAGGGGATTCTTTGCAAGACTAGAGCCCTTTTGTCAGCTGTTCTGGACTCAACTTGCCCTCAGCTGCTTCAGTATTTTTTTCTTTGTGTTACTTTGCAACATATTATTTTGTATGATTGAGTGGTTTTATAATGAATCCTTATTTTCTGTTTGTTGTAAACCACCTTTGGCAGATTTTCATTTTGCAAAGGCAGTATATAAACGAAGTAGAAAGAAAAAAAGATGCCAGGGATCAAACCACAACTCAGATGCTTGCTCATTTGCTGAGCCACAGCCACGCTATAACTGTAATAAGTAGATCTCCAAACATCTTGTTTTCCCTGTATACAATCGTTGTGTTACTTCTTATGCCATATGGATTCATCAAAGGAATAGCCTCTTCTCCTCACTCCCAACCCATATTCACTTCTGCATCCAAGATAGAACAACAGTCACCAAAAGGTCAAAATCCATCACTTCTGTTAATTGAATCCATCTTCAGAACCACAGTGGCAAAGCTCTGAGGTTATGAACTAGAATCTGATAGCAATCGGTTGCTGTACACTGGCTATAGCTGATAGTGATTCTAATTCTTTGGGAGGTGCAGTTTTCTTAAGAACAAATTAAAACAACAATCAATCCTTTTGCTATTTTATCAGTCTATGTGTATTTTTCTTTCTTCTAGGTAAATGATTCTTTTGGGTCAAAGATCTTTCAACCTTGCCCTGTGGGTGGAATTATTGTTAATGCATTTATAACGTATAGCCTGTAATACTACTGGCAAAAAGATTTGCTAGAACTTAAAGGCATGCATGCTTTTCAAATTCTTCTGTGACAGTGTTGTGTGAAAAAAAAGAGAGAGTCTGGTATTCCTTTGTGCATGAACCCATCAAAACAATTCTTAACTAAAAAGGAAGTGTAGGGGTGAAATGTGCCATTTCAATCTATGCTGAAGTACCTATGAAGTAGCAACAAATGGTTCCCACAGGATGTTTCTAGTTCAATATTTTTTTCTTTTTTGCTGCATATTCACTAATGCAGAATTTTTTTCAAAGATTCTCATATAAAAGCAGGCAGATTTGCAGAGTGCTTTTGAATGGAATATGTGCACTATGTAAACAGTTTTAATTAGCACTCAGCAAGCTATACAGAAGGCCAATGTTGTTTTATATTGTGAAGGAATGATGAATCTGATGTACATTTATAAATGTCAAGCTATCTTTTTTATTTATCTGCTAGCTAGATTTGTCACTCAAACAATCCAGTCTTGTGTGGTTACTTGCACAGAAAAATAACTGAGCCATCAGTTAACAAGTAGGAGGGCTGGACCTGTTCAATTTACAAAATCTGAAACAAAATTATCCTTCGCTTACTATTTCCATGTTTAGCACGATAATCAAGTGTTCGCTGGGTAATCAAATGATGGAATGATGAATAAGCCTGTCACATTTCCTAGAACCACGGATTCAACGGGAATCCTACCACTTTCCTTTAATTTGTTATGTCGCATGTAGATTTAAGGCACATATAGATTGTTGTATGAATTTATGCTTTAACTTATAAAGATACCACTATCGAATCTGCATATGCTCAAAGGTGCCCTTAATTCTTGCATGAGATTTTTGAAGTGAAGTTTTAAAATAGTCACAATGCTAAAAAACCCAAAGAGACTTTGGAGAAGAGAATGTTCTCCTCAATAGTCCTTTTATTATAAATTTAAAAAATGGTCGGAGAATTAACAATCAACTGAAGAAGCATGTGTGAATAGGTGCAGATTTTGGAGGAGACTGGGGATGGCTGGTGGTTAAGCCAGCTGGGAGCTTTCCATTTCCATTTTCCATTTTTATTTATATACCGCCTTTCCAAAAATAAACTTTTGCCCAAGGCGGTTTACAACAAATGGAAAAAACAAAGATAACAATAGTCATAACATCAAAGAAATATGACAGATAAATATAGTCAGCTACTTAAATCAGTGCACCAGCCTGTTGAGCCACTAGGTGGCTACAAGGGGAACATGTCTTTAGACCAAGTACAGTGGTACCTCGACATACGAGTGCCCCAACATACGAGTTTTTTGAGATACGAGCCACCGAGCGAGTGATATTTTGCTTTGAGATGAGAGCAAGATTTGAGATACGAGGAATCCGTCTCTCTCCCTTCCCCTTCCGTCTTCCATCCTCAAGCGCGCGCACACCCGCTCCCTCCACCGCTCGTCGCTCGCCTTGGGATGCCACCCTGTGTCTGTTTTCCCTTCCGTCTCTCCCCCTTCCCCTTCCGTCTCTCATCCTCAAGCGCACGCACACCCGCTCCCTCCACCGCTCGTCGCTCGCCTTGGGATGCCGCCCTGCGTCTGTTTTCCCTTCCGTCTCTCCCCCTTCCCCGCCGGTCTCTCATCCTCCAGCGCGCACACGCTCCCTCCCTCCACCGCTCGTCGCTTGCCTTGGGATGCCGCCCTGCGTCTGTTTTCCCTTCCGTCTCTCCCCCTTCCCCGCCGGTCTCTCATCCTCCAGCGCGCACATGCTCCCTCCCTCCACCAAGGCAGAGGGGCGGGGGCCGTGACGAGCGGGGGAAAAGCCAAGGCAGAGGGGCGGAGGCCCTGACGAGCGGAGGAAAATCCAAGGCGGGCCGAGGGCTGTGACGCACCGAGGGAAAGAGAAGGCCTTCCATTGACTCGCCTGTTAGTAATGACAGCTGTTTTTTGCTTGCTGCGCTCCTGGTTCAGAGACAGGGAGAGGGAGGGAGGAAGTGAGCCCCGAGGGCAGGCTGGCCGCTTTCAGGGACTGAAATTTTGCTGTGGAGCTGGAAGGTGGAGGGAGGTCTCTTGGCTGTTTGCAAGAGGGCCCAGACCACAGTTTGGCTGCCCCTTCTCAGACAGGCTGACCTCCACAGCCAGCACATGTAGCTGCCTCATTCTGGAACCCTCAGGGGTGGGGGGAGACGCTGACGGACAGCCTGCTCTTAATGCCCCTTCTGTGGTCTCCAGGCACTTAACAAAAACAACTGAGGTGGTTTTTTGAGACCCGTAACGGATTAATGGCATTTCAATTAATTTCAATGGGGAAAATTGCTTTGAGATACGAGTGATTTGACATACAAGCAAGGTTATGGAACGAATTAAACTCGTATCTCAAGGTACCACTGTATAGGCGACTTTCCAGGTATTGTCTCCTTGTAATATATAGCCCACACACCACAGGTTGTAAAAAAAAAAAACCCTCTATAGCTATTGTGGCCTCCATGGATGAGGAACTAGCTATGATTCTCTACAATAGAGGGATAATTGAAAGGAGACAGCATGGAAGGCTGGCAGCTCTGCTGACCTCCTGACATGACTGTTCAGAGCATCAGTGTCATCATGGCGGCACCCTGAAGAGGACTGGCCTGGCAATTGAACAGACGTAAGTATTTGATCATGGGGGGGAGGGGGAAACTAACATTGCCTAGCTTTCCCAGGTGTGAGTGCTAGTCAACGTTCATTCATTGCACACCTCTTCCATACAGGGGATTGGAAGGGAAGTGAAAAATTCCCCCTTATCTGGGAAGCTCAAACAGCTATTTTCTTTTCCTTTGTTTCTGGAGCAAAAGGAAAAGATTCACTTTTTCAGTTTAAACTGGAGAGTTGTTTTCCACAAATGGAAGTAGTCTTGACACAGAGATCCCATACTTTACTGGTCTATATCTATGTTTCCAACACGTATAATCTAACTTGCCCAAATACAAGCCTTTGGCAAGAGACAGCTTCCTGTCTTTTGTTCAAAGATACCTTTCATAGGGGTGTGCATGAATGCAATTTTTAAATTCGATTCAATGCAAATTGGATATTTGAATATCTGAATTCATACAAATAAAGAAAAAATGAATGCCTGGACATTCGAACTGATATGAATACATATGTATCTATTTGTATGACTATTCAATACATATTTGATGATACGAATCTCATACACATCTGTAGGCATCCATAGGCGTCCCGTTTTTATCCCGTATGCATCCCGTTTTCATAATAAGCTGCATACAGATACAAATGTCTGAATTATTCATACGAATAATTTGAAATATTCATATTCATTTGAATACTAAAAAATGAATGTCTGGACATTCAATTCAAATTTGAACGTCCAAATTCGTCTGAATTTGATCAGATAACGAATACCTCAAATATTTGTGCACATCCCCAACCTTTCATAATTCATATTTTGAGAACACTGCATTTCAACGCTATTGAGAGGCAATTTAGCAAAAGAAAATGACATCATCCAAAGTTATTTAGACGAGTGTGATGCCTATAAATGTATTAGTAAGCAAGATTTTGTAGTTTCTTTGCGCACTGGGAACTGAGTATTGTCTCTGTTCTTTCACTAACAAAGTTGTGCATAGGAATGGTGATTGTGAGTTTACTATGATTAAAAGATTTTGCAAGAGGTTCCTTGAGAATTTTTTTCCATATTCCCTTTCTAAACTGTAAAACTCATCAATTGGTAAATAATAATGGAACTTTCTCCTTCTTTGCAATCAGTTCCCAGCTCCTACAGCTGTTCTAAAAAGGTTATAAAGACACCAAGAACCTCTTCAAGTCTAAGGAAATGTGATCAAGACTTCATGCACCTTCTTGCAATGCACCTGATAAATAAATACTTTATAAATAAATAATGTCTGAATAAATAATTCATAAGCACAGATCTGTTTGATACTAATGCCCATGGGTCTGAAAAGGTGGAGAATGCCTTTTCTTCTTTCATCCAAAACGGAGCAAACTATTATTGGTCTTAACATGGTTGATGATCGGGACCCTTTCTGCACTTGGCCTTATTTCAGAATATATCTCAGGATAGGGGTCTGTTGTTCACATGCTAATATAGACTATGGCAGGCCTCATTTGGGGTCTGTCATAGTCTGCACTAGCATGTGGATAACAGACTCCTGCTCTGAGATATGTTCCAGAATAAGGCTAAGTGCAGAAAGACCCCCGGTTTCAAATAACCCAGTTAAGACTAGCAGAGTTGATGCTTGGATACAACTCTAAACTTTGTCTAGTCAAAAACTGAAGTGAAAGCTTCTCTTAGTCTTCCTTCAGTGGCACCAGAAAAAAAGGGGTGGGGGATATAATCTTCACAACCTCCAGATTTTGGCATCTCAGTATAGGTACGCAGTCAGGCTGAATGAAGCCTGTGTAGATATCAATCTACAGCAGTAGATTTATGCTGTGTTCACACAGAAACAAAAGTGTCCAGAAAGTGCCTTATGGATGGTGGTGTGGGTCACACTCATCCCATCTCTAATTCACCTCTCCTAGCCTGGAGGGGCAGCAGACTGGATAGGAAGGATTCCATCTGAGAAACATCTCTAAGTATTCTTATGGCTGCATCCAGACGTCAGCTACTTATTCCGCTATATTTAAATGTTCCACAGTAAAGTTTGGATATCCATTCTGATGTCTGGATGCAACCTAAATTAATTCAGAGGTGCTTTAAAAAATTCTTTGTGAGACTGCATCCTGATACTCAAGTCAAGAGGTTCTCCTTTCTTGTTCCAAGTTCACTGAATATATTTGGGACCTTAGAATACTGCAAACTTAATGCCTGTTTTGGCACCTTTAAATCCTTTTAATACGGCAAATAATCTTGTCAAGTACAGAAATGGAAAATATGTGTTTGTGTGCAAGTTGTGTCAAGTTAGTTTTGACAACAGTCCTTCCTCTAGGGAGGTTCAAAATGTCATTTTCCAAGGTTCCTTAAAACACTGGAAATGTTTTCCTTTTACTTGGGTGCTAGTCTTTGTAGGTGGAAGGTATAGCAAACACCCCCACTAGCATAACTAAATGTATTTAGTTTCTTAAAAGCATGCTTTTATTTAATGTTTCTTCATTTCTTCATTTTTAAATGTTATCTGTTTATGCTTCAGAGGGCTAGCAGGATTCTGGGAAGATCTCACAGATCCCTGAACTGGTTGCCCTTTGACAGCATCAGTGTGCATTTTGAGATAGCATCACTTTGCCATCACTTTCACACATGCATGGATGCCTGTTTGTGCTTCCACACATGCACACTAGACAGAGCTGTGATGGAAGAACTGAACGTAAGTGACCTTTCATAAAACAGCTATTGCTAGAAAACCCACAAACAGCACTATATTTTCCAGCAATAGTAAAAAAAAACAAAACACTTTTTTGGGAGGGGGAGAAGCAAGGCCATGGTGCAGGGCCTATGTCACTGTAGCCTGCCATCCAGGCTCTGAGGAGGCCCAGAGAGAAAGTACAAGAGTAGGTTAGCTCAGCAAAGCACTTGGCTTGTTCCTGGAAGAGTTTGCAAGATGTTTCACCTAGCAATAGTCTTGAATACCTACAACTGATTAGTACTTGAAGAAGCACTAAAGTATTCAGATTCCTTGAGACTCAGATCACAGGATGGGACTTCAGTGGTGGCCATCCTTCCACCCTTAAGGTGTAACAAAAGCAAGTCCAACATTTCCCAAGGAACTGTTGTTCCACCTCATACCTTCAAACTGCTTTTCCTAATGTTTAGTCTAAATCATTTTTCTTACCATTTGAAGCCCTTGCTTTGAGTTAAATCTTCTGGAATAACATAAGACAAATATATTCCAAGTTTACTGCATGTGAAGTCCTGTTCAGCACAAGAGGAAAATGCACTGGCTGAGAGAACAGAACACAATCTTCACAAATTCACTATTCAATTTGTTTGTATGCAACATAAAACAGCTATTATTGCCAGGATAGCCTTTATCTGAACCACTTGTAATTCCAGAAATAAAATTGCTCATTTCAGTGGTCTCTGAATTGATATCATTGTCTCTCACTCAACAGGAGTATAACATTAAGCACAATATGACTTTCATTGCATCAAGGCATAACAAAATGATAGTGCTCCTTTGGATTACAAATACCTGCAGGTTAGATTTCATATTCTTACACAAAATAGACTTTTGGTCCTAAAGAAGATGATCAGGAGAATTTTTCATATTAATATCAAAACAGTTTGTTAGAGCACTTGGCTCTCTGTATTTAGAAGAGTAATGCTATGTTTCAGATTTTCCACTGTGTTAACAGGCATTATTCCATTCTAACTATGGATACACTACAGTGGCAGCTAGTGGACTTCAGGGCTGGATGTTTACAGGTAAAATGGGGAAGGGCTGGGGCTGGGTGAGGTCATGTGGGTGGGGGCAAGGCCAGAAAGATTCAGAACCAGATAAAGAAAATAAGTTCTCACCTTGAATTTAAAGGCATTACTTGCCAGGAATGATGTGCAGTATGGAAAGATACGCTCCTACCCTATCTTCCCTTGATGAAGCCAGTCATGTCCTGCAAAATGATGAAAAGAGAAAATTGTTAATGGATACTTAATGGGTACTTCTAGTGACGGTGGAAAAACACCCAACATCCAGATCGCTAAAAAGCAGACCTTGCAGCTGATTTTAAAAACATGGTTTAAAACCCACATTAAATTGCCCATTTGGAACTTGGCCTAAATCCATGATGCATTTCAATTATTTGTTTGTTGTTTCTTTCTTTGACTGACTGACTGATTTTCACCCCATCACCTGTAGACCTCACATAATGAAACATATCCAATAAAATGAATATATATTAAAAAGTATAAAAAATGCATGTAAAAACACATACTTGTACAGTGCTTTATAAAGCCATGCAGGCAAGTACTTAACACAAACGCTGACATCATCATTACCTTTGATATTTTCTCTTTGCTATTTCCCCCTTTCTTTAGGAAATAAAATATTTAAGTATAGATTGTTTGCTACCAAAACCTTTCTTATTGAAATAATACAGACAAACAAAGAGAACTAAAAGGTTTAAAATGGTAGGTAAAAATGATTCAGCTGCAGGGCTGCCTTTTGAAAAAACAAATGGCTTCTCTTGAATGTTATGTATTTTAAGGACTCTTTATGTTGACAAGCAGCACTTTTAATTATTTTTTTAAAAAAAAGAATAGCCCTCTGTTACATGTGCTTCTGAAATGATATTTGATGTGCACTAATTGTATGCATTACAGATTCCTGCACAGATTTTCCTTCATGCAGAGCACCTCTGAGCACCAGAAAATTTGTTTGATAGCTGTTTGAAAGGCAAACCATAAGGGCAGCATTTCAAGCCTCCAAATTCTGAAGCTGTTTCCAGTTACTGCAAAACATACATCTGTGTTCCAGTTCCTTATATCACTAGGGCTGTGGTCACATCTAAGGCTTAATCCAGCTGCAGTCCACTTTCAGAGTGAGAGAAAACATCAGGAAAAGGACAAGGTGTTTTCTTTAAGTGTTACAAAAAGTCAGAAAATTCATCTTTGGGACAGAGAATGTGGAAAGAAAAATACTGATCACTTTGCTGATGCAGCAGCAGGTACCTCATCCATCTCACACTCTCGGATGAGTTCTTACCTCTTTTCTTGCAGCAGGGGCCTTCACAGAGGCCTGGATGGAAAGCCCTGATGGGGGAGGGAGGGGAAGGCTGTGGTGGCAGGTGCCTCATCAACCTCAACACCACCCCAGTGGAGTTCCTACCTCTTCTCTTCCAGGAGGGGCCTTCATAGAGGCCCAGCTGGAAGGGAGGATGAATGGAAGGCCCTGCTGGTAAGGCCAGTGAGATAGTAGGACAGCGGGAGGGAGTGGGGTGGAGAGGGAGGGAGGGAGGGCTGAAGCAACAGGTACCCCATCCATCTCCCCCCCAGTGGAGTTCCTGCCTCTCCCCTTCCAGCATGGGCCTTTATAAAGGATGGAAGACCTGCTGGTAAGGCAGCAGGAGGGGGAGGGGGATGACTTGCTCTACACTGCCTACCTCCCTCAGGGCCAGCCTTTGATGAAGGGCAGCTGGAAAGGAAAAGAAAGGCTCATCCATCCCCATCCCCTCCTTCCTCTGCTCACTCACTTGCTCACCCACCTGCCATGGTGGCACACCTTCATTTTAGAAGCTGGGGGAAAGAACCCCAAGGGGAAAGGACCAACACCTGTCTGCCCTCTCTCAGTCCAGTGATAGGGGAGAGGCAGGCAAAGGGGAGAAAGATTTGATCTCAGCAGTAAGATGAGTCTCGCCAGAGGCTGCTGCCTCCTCACTCCAAGAAAATGGCAGCATGAGGCAGAGCAGAGAGAGGAGGAGGTGGAGCAACCCTTTGACCAATTAGAGACCAACAGTCTTCACACAAAAAAACACAGTGAACAAAATAGAAGCTAATGGAGCAGTTTCCAGTAATTTTTAAAAACTGTGTCTCCAATAGGCTGAAGGGTTCCATAAGAGAGATTGATTCTCTTTCCCCTGTGTGATAGTAACATGGAGTGTGTCACGTTGGAGACATCTGCTGGTGCAGGTCATGGGACATCCACACATCCTGTCTTTTGCCATCTTTGATGCTGACAACTCAGCTTCAGAGACAATCATTGGATTGGGTAACAGCAAAAATACCATGTTTTTTTTCTTTTTAGAGAAATTAGCACACCAATCCTCACTTCAGCCTTGGAAACTGGCCATCTGTGTTGGTGCAACTGCCTGCAACTGACAGCTATATCTTATGGCTTTCAAGACTCTGACTGTGTCCACAGTGTGGTGATGCCTGTACAGTTTTACTTATAAAACAAGAGCATGTACCTTGCCTGGAAGCCTGCTTGTGCAATTCAGACTTGGAAATAGCATCAGTGCATATGCGGCCCATGTATGCACTGGGGATTGCAACCACACTGGATATTTCATGCCATTGAAATAAGTAGATGAACACACCACTCCATTGCGGGAGCCACCATTCACACCAGTAATGGTGCTTGCCCTGCACTAAACACCAAACACAAACACATAAAATGCTATACCAACTAGCAACACTCAGCAGTTCCAAGGTTTACCTTAGCCACCGTTACACAGACACCAGTCATGCTGGGCCCATAACCTCTCAAGGGGTTAAAGAGCAGGAAAGGAACTGGAACAGGGCATATAATTCACCTCTTCTGTCAGGCTGCAGCAAAGAAGTATCCAAACTCAGTTTTCTTTCCAAGAAGCAGGAAGGTTTTTTTCTTTAATCAGGTATGTAGGTTGGCGAGGACAGAAAGAATGCACTGTAGAGAGGGATATTTACAGAGAGCAGTTCTAATGGTCTACACATTTAGCCAATCAGAATACAAATTACATCATCAAGAAGCTTTACACCTGTATCAAACTTGCACCTGGCCAGTTAGTATCTTAAGGGTACATTCCAAAGAAAAGTTTCTGCCCATTGTGAGTTTTAGTTCCTGACTCTATTTGAATATTTGACAGTCACTTCTTGCCCTTTCAGTTTTTGACTGGCTCCTTCTGCCCAAATACATTTGCTTACGTTCCTGTTCTCAGCCACACCAAGCAGTAGATTCTTCTAGGCTTACCATCAGTAAAGAATTGTGGATGTTCAAATTTAAGGGAAGGAGCAGTACAATATGGGGCAAAACAGTGTGAGTATTTCTTTCCTGAAGAGATGCAAGAATATCTTTAGACAGTTATGCCTGTTGAACAAAGAGTTTAAGCTTTTCTGAAAAATAGAAGTCATCTCATAGAATCATAGAATCATAGAACGGTAGAGTTGGAGGGGACCTCCTGGGTCATTGAGTCCAACCCCCTGCTCAAGGCAGGATCTCCTAAACCATCTCAGACAGATGGCTGTCCAGTCTCTGCTTGAAGACTTCCATCGAAGGGGAACCAACCACCTCCCGTGGCATCCTCACACTTTTCCAAATGATACTAGTATATGAGATTAAGGATGGTCTTTAGGATTTTTTTTCTCCTTGTTCACAAAAATCAGCTCTAGGAATATAACCTTATAGGCGTATAATAAAATATTCTTTCTTTGGAAGAGCAAATGACTCAGCATGGCTGGATATCATTGTCTCTGTTGCACTAATGGGCACATAGCTGGTAGGTTCTTTCCCCGCTACTTAATGACTCAGCTATTCGCAGGAACATTTATACTGTTCCTGAGTTGAGAAAGCATTTATGGCTTATAACAGCTAGTATGATGATAAGTGAGAACATGGTTCAGCCATTTCTGGTGTCAATAATATATAAATAACCACTCACAGTGAGCCAGGTATATTTTGCACTCCATGAACGGGCATGCTGTGCTTCATGCACTGAATAGACCAGGTTAAACCATTTTCCAGGAATCAGTTTATTAGCTAGAATGTCATGTTCCTACCCACCCGTTTTGAAACTTTTCTTTTATAAGAAACAGAAGCTATTCTACAACAATTAAAGTACACACACACACCTATTAGGGATTAGTTCACACTATCTTTCCAAAGTGTAAAGTTGTGACACACAGTTTCAAATCACACAAAAGTTATGCAATACCCTCCAATGTGGGCAGAATCCCACATATAATAAAATGAAGATGCATGCAGATGTGATCTAGTTATTTCTAGAAATTTTGCATGTCTTACAAAAACAACCCAATTGAGCTGGCAATCAAGGATCATATAGCCCAATAAATGGAGTGTTAGGGGACCTCAAAATATGGAAATATACCTGTTTGTGGGCTGATATTTTGATTATAGCTACTTTCCAGCCACCAACATTTACAAAGATCCATACCATATGATACTATATATTTAGAAATGCCAGCCCTCTTAGGCGCTACATGCATTTTATTTATGACCATCTGATTTACAACCAAAATTTTGAATCATACCCTGATGAAATCTCTACTCTGATGAGATTTGGGGAACTATTTAAATTAAAAGTATTGCCTTGATGACCTGAAGTACTGAACCAAGCTCTTGATGAACACTCTCCGCACCTTCAAGGTGTGGTGATTGCTGATTGGGTCAGTTGTCCCATCCCTTTGTATTCTCTAAAAGTGGTCCTGTTGAACTTAAACTTCCATTCACCTGTTGCCAATAAACAGATTATTTTCATATATTTTAAGAAGTTGGTGGATACTGCTTTGATGTTCTTTAATGCACTCATAAGGACCTCTTACTAAATAATGCCTTCAAAAGCTGTGAAAGTGCATATTCACTATCTGACATTATTCTGCTTTTTCTAAATATAGAGGAGCAAGTATATACTTGACATGAAAGGAATGAAATGAAGTACTTGGAACATGGTTGTAGAATACCTACAGTATCTTCTGTTCATATTTCACACAAATAAATATAACTACACATTGAACCAGCTGAAATGATATGAAGCTTTCAGGTGATCCAGTAAGGAAACCAAAGATACTGTAGTTCCCATTAAAATTACAGAGCTAATTTCATTCATTCTGCACTTGAACCTTGCAAATTGCAGAAGATTCATTACAGAAAAAGTTTTATATCATTTAGCAAGACTACAGTTTTCATGTATAAAAATAATTAAGGAAAATTGTAATTGTACATTGGAATGTAATTGTACATTAGCTGAAATTATTACTTGTCTTACCTTAATGCAAACTTGTTCTTAATGTCAAGTGGAATATCTATCTTCTTTTCTACTTTATTTATTTATTTACTCATTCATTCATTTATTATGTTAATAGCAACATTGTGAAATATTCTAACTAATCCTTCACATGTCTTCCGGCCTTCATCTCTGAAAGCACAGATTTTAACTAAAAACGACAGTTATAATAAGTAATCTTGCTTTGTATGTGGACATTATAGAGTACAGCAGCAATAAATCAACGTCATGTTTGATAATATGTTCTAGAAGTTTCTTGTGTCAACCAAGTTCTTTGGAGACCACATAATTACTCTACTAGAGATATATAATTTATGAGAGCTTTAGCAATGCCCATATGATCCTCTGTTTGGTTAAATAGTGCCTAGCATATGTCACTGACATGATCAATTTTCCTGTTATTTTATAAAAAATAAAAATATTTTATATAATTAGGAAATGTCAACTGAATAGCACAGTACAATTTTTCATTATTTACCATCCTGTGTGTAGAAATGTAATAGTGATGAAAGGCTAGTTCTACCAAAAAAACTTTTTATTTCACTATTGATAGTATTAGACTATGAACAAAATTATTTCTGGAAAGAATTCTTCCCAAGGATAAATTCAGACATAACAAAAGGGGTGCCTCAAATGTGCCTCAGAAGTAGGGATGTGCATGAATATTCTAAACATTTGAAATCTGATTGAATTCATTCTAATGTGGACATTTGAACGCAAATCAAATGTCTTCACATTCAAATTTAGACATACAAATGGATTTTGAATTTTCCGAAACATTCGTTTGAATGATTTGAATCATTCGATTGTACAGATATGTATGTAATAGAAAATAAATCTGCAAGCATCTGCTTCTGCTTCCTGCCACCCATGAATGCTTCAGATGGATATAGTAATCATCCTAAAAAAATAATGATTGGCGCATTTCCAGCTATTTATAAGCTTCTCCTCCAAAGTTCACTTGAGCCCATCAGACCATTGTGAGTAACTAAATAACTCTGGGGACATTCTATATTCCATGGGGGTGGGAGAAAGGTCAGATGTCACTGCTTCTCCACTATATTTCTATCTTGGAAATCCTATTTCAGATAATAGGGAAGGAGATCCACCTGCTGTGTTACTGCTCGACACATGGGAACAATGTTTTGTAAATTTTGATAGTGTGAAATACAGTACTTATTGTTCCTTTTAATTTTTGCTGTTTTTCTGGAATTGTTCATTGTAGTGTTAACAGACTGGCTTGTAAATACGATTTTTAAAAGGTCTTCTAGATTGCCAGGCATGGAATCAATAGATGAGGGACTTTGGTGGTAAATTGTCTAACATGGAGTCAGGACATAGGACAAACCAGATATCCTGAAAAGATGTTCTATGAGCAAAACTACCACCATTTTGAAAACTCATAAGGCAAATATGATGTTTTACAAGGGCATATGTCAAGCTGCAAGGAGAAAATTTCCAATCAAGAATAACTCATGAACCACTTACTGAAAGATAAAAGACAATGAAATGGTGAAGCAGTTTTCTGCAACATCAAGAGTTCTGGAAGTGCATCGGGGCAGAGATCATGACCCTTTCTGTACTAGGCATTATTCTGGATTATATCCTGGAATAGGAACCTGCCATCTGTGTGTTAGTGCGGACTGTGGTAGTTCCCAGGTGGAGCTTGCTGTAGTTTTCCATAGCACGTGGATGGCAGGTCCCTATTCCAGGATATAATCCAGAATAAGGGCCAGTGCAGAAAGGGCCCATGATTGTTTGACATATGAAGGGTGAGAAATAATCCATATGGTTAAAATTTTAGTTAGTTAGGGCTTCCCGGTAGTGCCTTAATGATTTTTTTTTTTTAGATTAGGAATAAGGTTTTTTAGAGCTTTGACAAGAAAATTGTCAAAACTCCTTATATGACCCCTTTCCTTTGAGTTTTCATATAGAGGGCTCACTGCACTGAGTTAACAGGTTTGTGGGTGTGCATTAAGAATTGGGAGAACCAAGACATCTTTTGGAGTATACTACAAGCTTTCGTCTTTCTGCTGAAGGGTTGTCTGACAATCAGCTGCTAATCTGTCCAATTTTGACATTTGCTTGATTTTTTAATCTGATTTTCAGGACTTTTATTATGTTTAAAAAGAAGTTTTAAAACTCATTTTAAATTGTCCCTCTAATTTACATTTCCCCCTACTTTTTGGGACATGTTTTTATTCTACTTTTCACATTCTGACCTATAATTAGATCTACCTTATTTGGGTTTGTTTTTGTAAAGGAAATTCAGGAGTCATGCCTAAGGAGGGGTGCCACAATTTCTGATCATGCATATGCAAGATTATATACAAAGGAACCATGCATAAAAAGACCGACAACAGTAACAGTTTTTTTAAAAAAATAGACAAAACAAATAAAATTGGTAATTTTGAAGTTTAATTTTTTTAAAAAAAGAAGTCTTAATTTGTTTTTGGAAAATGCTTGCTCCTGATGTATTTTTATGTGTGATCTGTTTGGTTTTATGAGTGATTTTGCATTTTTGAAACCTGTGCTAAAAGGTCTTGCCCTTTCGGGGATTTTTAAATCAGCGTTTTAATTCTTGGGATTAATTCCACCTGGAACATTTTTCCTAACAGGAGATGACAATTTATTAAGAGTGCTTTTCCACCTTTCCCTGGGCAAAAGCGGGCTTTCTATAATACTTTTATTGCTGATTCTAATACATTTTCTATACTGTCAAATAGATTTAAATATATTCTGAGGAAACCTTTCTAGAGATCAGCTGCTGCTCAGTGACCCTTCTTTTTTTCCATTTCTCAAAATGAGTTCATGTTTGCTAAGCATACTCTTTACCTTCTTATAAGCACGGAGAGAAATAAGAACAGGGATTAAACTTTGACAAAGAGAACTCACAATTCTTTATTAACTGCTTGAAGAAGATATGATTTGGAATGGATTTTAAAAATTTGAAGGGAAACTGTCTCAACATGACAGCAATATCAATCAGGATATTAACGCTAACCCAAATGTACTTATCTCAAATGGAATGATAGTATCTTCAGTCCCCCCAAAATTGACAGAGCAACATGATCATTTGCTAGGAGAAGCTGTGGCACATCCCAATACGATAACTATTAACAGTAGTAATGTTCTTTATTCCAAAGTTACAGTGGGAATTACACTGTAATATTTGGTTCAAGGTTTGAGAAATGACTGTCTTATTGCTTTATGATGATCCTTCAAGGACCATCAGGAAATAAACAGAAAAAAAGCCCTTTTAGCAAAAGTCATCTAAATATAGAGGGATGGTCTACTTAGAAGTGCTTCTGGTGCTATTATAACCATTTAAAAATACACATAAATGCTAAGATTCAGTTAATTTTCTTTTTTTTAAGAGATAGCTTGCTCTCAAAGAATCTATTCTTTTAAATTACCAGTGGTCCACCCTTGGAGGTTGAATAACAATAGTGTTATCCTATTCTGGGTAAGTGATGGGTTTAACAAATTATAATTTTCCTTGGGCATAGCTAGACATTGTAGGAATAATCCATATTGGGAGAACGAGGTTCAAGTATGTGTTCCAGTTGTTTCCACCTTTCTATTATAGAATAGACTCAATTTGGACTTGCTTGTTGTCACTGCTAATTTTCATCATGCTTGACACTGGAAAACCATACCTTTCTCTCTGCTCTCCTCAGTAAATTCCCCTCACTCTGGGATCAGTGACTGAATGTACTCCCAGCATTCAAATCTTGACTTCACAGGGGAAGAAAAGTCAAACACCCTCCATATTACAAACAAACAAACAAACAAACAAACAAACAAACAAACAAACATATTCCCTTGCTGCTGCATCACAACAGATTCTTTTGGCAGGATTACTAGTCATTCACCAAGTGTTCCACCACTCCCTCCAACCTGTATCCACCCAAGCATAACTCCAATTTCATATCTACCAAACTGTAAAGGTGATTTACAGCACAGTCTCAATTTATTTTGCATCATGTCCTCCTTATAATTCACACACACACACACACACACGAGTGGCTGGACTAAACGAAATATTCCCCTAGAATATAACAGCATGTATAGCTTCATTCCTTGCTCATAAATACCCATTCAGCAGCATGCTCCATGTCAATTTCTCATTCAGAACAAAATAGAATTCATTTCATAAACATAAATGTGCTTCTGGGAGAAACTGCATGTCAAACTGTACCCAGAGCGTATTCCTGAACTAAGCCATTAACAGCTGAAAAAGAAGTCCATTGATGGAATTGCTGAAAGACTCTTTAAGTAAGTCTAACAGTCCCCCTGGGTCCTACTATAATAGACCTTATACAAGGAAGGTCTCCCCCCCCCCCAGCTTCTTGTCATAGTGACGTATCATGTTAAGGCACACAAAGATGACAGACAATGATCCCAAGAAGACAAACAAAAATTCTCTCTTAACCAATTTTTCTTTTCTTTTCTTTTCTTTCCTATCAAAAGAAAGCTAAGATAAACTGGTCATCTGGAGACAGAATTACATCCTGAGTATATATGACTGTTAGAGTTTAAAGATATTTTGTAGTTATAACTGCAAAGGAAATTGCCCTGCTATCTTTCCATTTCTTCCTGACACTTCTCCGAAAGAACATCAATATCTCCGTTAAGACACTGCTTTCTTTGACGGCTGAGGCTCACCATTTCTTTTCTCCTGCTGTTAATTATTTTCACCCTTAGCTGGCTATTTGTTTCCTCTGTGCCAATAAACACAATCAATAGAAAGCACGCTGCAAGAGCAAGGCTGCCAAAACTAATTTGGCATGTGGATGATTTGTTTCACCTTCATCATTATGAAAGAACAGGTATTTCAAGTTTGATTTGGATTGTTTTCCCAAGGCTGTCATTTACACTTTCTACCAGGATGTGTAGTGCATGATGAAATGGGAATAACCGGTGTCAAATATATGTGCATATGAAAATGTATGTCTTCTATTCCTCCTACTCAAATCAAAAGTCAGTGATACATGCCCAAAGGAGTTCTTAGGATGTTCAACCAAAGCAGTTATCCAGCTAGGACATTACAGTCATGTCTCCAAGGCCCCAATGGAAGGAATGTGGTGTGGGCACCTATGCACATGGGTCTTACCTGTCATGTTGCTAGATGTTCCCACAAGTCCTTAATGATGCAATAGCTGTGAGCACTATTTGGCAACCTTATACCCAAGCATCTCAGGCAGATGGCACAGTCTTTTGGCTGGGATTTCAAGCTTCTGAAAATTAATTTGTGACATTTGACACCCTTTCACTAATGTCCTGGTGGTAAGTGAAGACACAGGCTATTCAAAATTTGCACCACTCTAAACCTCTAGAAAAAAAAAATACATCTGTTCCTCAACTTTCTTTTAGCATGAAATCCAAAGTAGGAAACATGAGTCATCTTCTCACTGACCAAACTTTATTACACTTAATTAGTAAAGCTGCATTCACAATGCGTGTGGCAGTATGTGGCAGCTCTAATCCACTTCTGTGATTTGGAACTGCAATTTTCTGGACTAATATTCTTTAGAAATGGGATGGAAACACTAGTGTTTGGCAGGTATCACCTCAACTAGCTCTGAACCAACTCTGAAGTGCTTTTTTATGTATGTCAATGCAGAATGATGATCACAAAACTTATCTGATAATGACCCTGAGAGATGGAATGTTAAGACTATTTCTTTGGTCCAACTTAAAGTATATCAAGAAGTGAAGGAGAAAAACTATATGATGTTGTCAAGTGAGTACACAAACGGAAGGTGGAGGGATGTATGTGTATGCCACTTTTCACTGTATATTGTTATATTGTTTTTTGTTTATGTTGATGTTATTATAAAATAATAAATAATAATAATGACCCATCTCACACTTACTGATTAGATGTGCTATTCTGAAGTAGTTTCCTATACAATATTTACAGTTATATAGTCAGAATATAGTACATAATGAGCCAAGGTCTTCATAAGAAAGAAATACTATCTAACTGGTTTCAGGAAACTCTTAATTGTGCTCTACACGTGGCCCAGAGCATTCTGGCCATCCCCGGCCATCCAGCGCATTCCAGCCATCCCCGGCCATCCAGCGCATTCAAGCCGTCCCCGGCCTCCCTCCCTGATAGCTCCTGGCACAATTGGGCTGAAACTGGTCCAACAGCTGGCACGCCCACACAAATCACTCACATTGCTGGGCCTGGGGTGCGATCTGCCATGGTCTGCACAGCCACATGCAGTCCGGTAGATGGGACCCCATGCACGTAGGGGGAGGGTGGCTCACTCCTGGCTCCTGCAGTCCCATCATGACTGCAGGAGTCAGAGAGACCCCCAGTTCAGCCTCACCTCACCCCTTTCCAGGGCAGGGAGAGGTCATACTGTGGGTGTCTATGGGCCAGGGGATGTGGGGTCCCTCAGTAGACTGGCCCCAGCTGAAGTTCTGAATGGCTAGGGCTGGTCTACTGGGAGACCCCACATCCCCTGGCCCACCAGGGCAGATCATTGGCTTTTGCAGGGCTGAGACCCCTAGATCTAGGTGTCTCAGCCCTGCAGACAGCCCCTGGGACCACCACCCACCCACTGTGGTCCAGGGATGTGCATGCATGTGTGCACCTCCTTGATGGCTGTCCTGGGTCCGAGTGACCTGGCTCAGCTGCTACCTTGGTGCATATGCGCGTGATGTGGCCTCTGATTGGCTAGCCAGACCAATGCCAGCTGAACCGGGTCACGTGGACAGACCAATGCCAGCTGAACCAGGTCACTTGGACCACTGTAGGGGACCCGATTCAATCCCCTACGATGTGCAGGAACCCAGGGAAGGGCCCTGCCAGGTCTGCCCACCCCTGGGTATTCTTTCACCCAATGGTGGACAGGCCTGGGAGGGGTGTCCCCTCCCCCATCTGGCCTTTTCAGGCTAGGACACTTTGGAGCGCTTTCACCATCCACACATAGGCAGGTAGGAACACGTGTAGACACGTTTCTTACCTGCCTCTGTGTGAATGGGGTAAGCGTCCCAGAGTGTCCTAGCCTAAGTGCACTACAGCCATTCTGGCTATAGTGCGAAACGGCCTTGGGTGGAGGGGAGAGATTTTGTAGTTTCTGTGTAAGACTGAAGATTGGCCCTTTCTGCATTGGACCTTCTTTTGGACTATATACCAGAGTAGGAACCTGCCATCTACATTCTGGTGCATACTATGGCTGGCCCCTGGCAGGGCTTACGATAGTTTCCACCTACATGCAGATGGCAGGTCCCTATTATGGGAAATAATCCAGAATAAGGCCCAGTACAGGAAGGACTATTGATTTGAACCAGCATGGTATAGAGTCATAACTCTTCTCTACTTCCTCGATGCAAGAAGCACTCAAATACTTGCCATCATGACTAGTTAGTAAAAAAAAAAAAATAGGAATACCCCACCCCCAGTTTTAATATTGTCTCCTTTTAAACCTTTCATAATATATGGTAGGCCCTCAAGTATAATAAAATACAGCTTTGTTAAAGCTTGATAGACTGAATTTTGTTGTTGTTGCTGTCTCAAAACAGACGGGTGTGATGACTGAGGATTAAGGTGGAGACTCTGATTATCCTTTGACTATGTTTTCTCAACTCTGATTATCCTTTTTTAAATGTTGCCCCCTTCTTTCACCACTTACCATTGTTTTAAATTCAGGTGCCTAGCACAGACTAGAAGGTCTACAATTTAGTCTTTATGATTGTGTATCTCTGTGTCTCTTCAATTTCATTTTTATTTATAGAGGCTAGATTGAAGGCTGATGAAACTGTTTCTTGGACTTCTGTGACTTTATTGGTTAAAATCTGAAAACACTTGTCTTAATAGCATTCTGAAAGTCTTGCTGAATTAGTTTTTGCTAGTTTCCAGCTAGGCTGGAAAGTAAATTGTCATTTATATTCAGTCCCTGTGTTGATAGAGAAATCACATCCATGTTAACACTCATCTCTGTGAAACAGAATGAGGGTGGAGGATTATCTAGTGGCTTTTTAAAAAATATATCCTATTTTCCTGGATATACCTGGATATAGAAGTCATGGACTTACACTTTAGAAATAGGAAGGAACAGAGATTTCTCTTTCTTCAATGCTCCACAGTAGGAAAATCATTCGATACAAATGTTCACTCTTGTTTTTAAATATTCTTAATATACTTTTACATTTTAATATGTTCTTAAATATATATGTTTTTAAAAAATCAAAATTTTAATGACATGTTTTCAGTTAAAAACACTGTAGCAGAAAACCTTCAGCTGAGATGCATTTATCACACATACTGCTCTTTCCCATCCTTATGCTCTTTGGACTCCAACCCTAATCAACTATAGTGATAGTGTATGGGGGGGACCTATACTCTTGAGTATCTTAGGGTGTCTCCAGACATGCTTAAAGCTTTGCAGCAGCTGTGCTGCTACTGACCATGTGCCCAGAAACAGCAACAGGGAAACTCCAAAGTAAAAAGCTGCCGATTAATCAGCAGGTTTTTTTTACTTCAGACTTTCTCTCAAATTTATTTATTATTTACATTTGTATCCCGCCCCATACCTGAAGGTCTCTGGGCGGGTAACAGCAGATTAAAATAGAATATACATTAAAAGACGTTAAAAATTCAACAAATACAAAACAATATACAATATGTTTAAAATGATAGTGTCTGTACTGAGGGAGGGAACATAAGCAGCTCAGCCAAAGACCAGGGCAAAGAGGTGCGTCTTCACTGTCCTCCTAAATATATATAAGGAAGGGGCATGACGCACCTCAAGGGGGAGGCTATTCCATAGTCTGGGGGCCATCACAGAAAAAGCTCTCTCCTGGGTGCCCACCAACCTCACTGTTGAAGGTGGTGGGACAACACTGCTTGATCTTAAGGCACAGGCAGGTTGATATGGGAGAAGGCATTCCTTTAGATATTTGGGGCCCAAGTCATTTAGGGCCTTATAAGTCAAAGTCAAAACCTTGAATTGGGCTCGGTAGTGAATTGGCAGCCAGTGCAATTCTTTTAAGACCGGCATGATGTGCATCCAGCTAGATGTTCCAGTCAGCATTCTAGCAGCTGCATTTTGCACTAGCTGCAACTTCCTAACCGTCTTCAAGGGCAGCCCCATGTACTGCATTACAATAGTCCAATCTACAGGTTACCAGAGCATGGATAACTGTGGCCAAGTCATCTCTGTCCAGAAGAGGCTTCAATTATCCTCTTCTGCTATGGATGATTGGCCGTTCAATCTGGATATGGGAAGCCACTGTGCATGGACTCTGCCCTCCCTGCATAGCTTCCACTCATCTTGTCTGTCCGACAGGAAGTGGCAGTGCAGATCTCTTTTTCTGGACCAAAGAGTAGACCTTATAACTGGAATTTATTTGTTTGTACAGGGAAAGAGACAATAACAGACACAGACCTTATATGTTGGTGACAGTTTATGTTTCCCTTTCTGTTTCCTAGGTTTCACTTTTTCACTAGAAACATCATTAGCAACAGCTTCTATAAGATCATCTTGATGGCATATCTATACTTTTTGTTTTTGCCATTTGCAAGTTTATTGGTGTTATCTTCTCACTGAAATTGAGGGCTACAATCCCCCATCATCAGATTTTCTACTTCCATGTGAGCACTGTCATCAACAGTGTATATTGCTGTTGTTCAGGAACCAATGACTAGGGGTGCGCATGAATGCAATTTTCAGGATTTGATTAGATTTGAATCGAATATCTGAAAATTCAATTTGATCAAATCTTTAAAATTCAAATTTACCCAAATTTGATTCAAATTAGGCAAATTCAAATCTATTTGTTCTAATTTTCAGATTAGATTTTCAGTTAATAATGTTGATATTTGTATGCACCTGTATGCATTGTTATGCATCCTGTACACATATGTACACATATGTACACATATGTACGCATCCCATATTTATCCCATATGCAATCCATTTTGTCCCATACGGATTTGTACAAATGTGTACGGATGCAGGAAAGATGCATATGTGCAAGTACGTGTTGTGTATGAACCTGTACATGTACAAATGTCCAAATAGATTCAAAAATTCAAATTTTGTTTGAATGTTTAAATTTGAATTTATGGATGTTTGATTCAAATTCAAATGTCAAAATTTGGATGAATTTGATCAAATTTTGAATGACTTTGAATAATTGTGCACATCCCTACCAAAGATCATATCTTCTAGAAGAAGTATATTCATTTTGATCCAGCCTTAGCTAGATTTCCAGTTTGACAGATATTTTTCACATCAGTTGTTTTCATCTTATTGGGTTGCGATCATACAGTGCAAATGTCTGTTTCTTCACAAGAAATGTCATCTTGTGGACATTAGAAGTAATTTTTGATTAAGTCATCAAAAGGATTTGGTTCCATCATTTGTTAGGTCCCCAAAACAGCATGGCACTTTGAAAGACTCAAAGAAATAAGAGTTGTTAGGACTGATTAATGGATGCAATAAATCGGAAAGTAATAAAGATCAAAAGCAGAAAACAAACAACTGCATTCCAAATGGATTGGGGGGTATTGGATGGTTGTTTTAACCTACCACCAAACACAACAAAAATAGGCTATAAGTTCCAATGATTGCCCATTTTTTTGTAAAAAAAGAAAGAACACAAAAGCATCCAGAAACAAGGTTACAAATAAGAAATGCTCAGAACATTCTTAGGGTGTCACCAGAAGATGAAAGGACACCAGGTATATAGGGGAAGGCAGCTTTCCCCTTGTTTTGGCCTGTCAGATAGATGTGGGGTCTCTGGCCATATGTAGGACTTACCAGCTGTCTGGGACTTTCTGGAGCTCATCAGACACCCTCCATCCTTCTTTTTGCCATACATGGGACAAGCTACCAAAAATTCCTTGCAAAACTAATCCAAAGACCACCAGTTAGCAGAAAACATGCTAGCTGGTAACATACAGTGATGGATATTTAGCACCATTTTTACTGCTGAATTAAGTGGCCAATGGAGATTGACAGACCTGGCAGCTTCCCTGGCTGAGAGAGAACTGGAATTTCCTTTGTTCTATTCTTTCACAGAATATAAATTCAGCCTGAATCTCCACTTACAGAGCAAGGCAACTCTGCTGTGGAAGGGCGACAGAGGAAGCCCAATCTGGCACTGAAAAAAGCCTTCCCCGCACTCAGTTATCTGTTCCCTCTGTTCAGAGTGCAAAGTAATGCCCTGAAATAAATTCTCCTTCTGTCCACAATCAATCTCAAAAACAGAGCAGCACAAGAGTTCAGCACTGCAAACAGAAATACAAGTGCAACAACAAGAGCCTTCTCAAGTAGCAGCAGGCTGGAATCTCTAGGGACCAGGAACGGGACCCCCATCCTGGAATGAAGAATTAGCTCATTATTTTCCATGGTAACCAATTGGCCCTTTCTGCAGTGGACCTTATTCCAGATTATATTCCAGAATAGGGACCTACCATCCTCATTGGGCTAGTGTAGACTACAGCAGGCCTCAGAAACGTAGGACCATTGATTTTTTTTAAAAAAATATACTTTATGGAGACAAAATACAGCAATGGAAATACATAGATGCTTATTCTTTTCATCTTTAAATGAAATCCACATTCTCTTCTTCCCATTCATAAAATATACTCTTTTATTTCTTTTCAAACTTTCTTTTCAAAGCTTGGAGAAAAAAGGCTGAAAATGTCATTTACTTATGGTGGAACATTGGTAAGCCTCCACTGAATCAGTTTTTCAAGTGCCTTTACTTTCCTGTGACTGATTTTTAATGGATATATATGCATATAAAACACAGCAGAACAACATGTTTGCATTTCAAAAACACTCTTACAGCAAAAAAGCTCCTTTAAGAAAAAAAGGTGAAGGAGAACCACCTTGCTTACAACAAACAGATTTTAAAAAAAATGGAGGTAAATATTCAGAAATCATGACTCACATACAGTGCAAGCAGAATTTTCTCTGTAACTTTCTACCTCTTAAGAGCCTCTAGCAAAATATATATCATGTATACATTTTGATGTATTCATTCTCTCTCCTCTGTCCAGAAAAGCCAGTTTTTAAAAGAAAGAAAGAAAGAAAAAGAAAGAAAGAAAGACTTTAACATGAAATATCAAGAGACAGAAGTCTTACAAATTAAAAAGAAAAATGCTCAGGATGAAAAAAAGAAAAAAGAAAAATCTAGGAACCTGGCATGTTATCCATCTGCTTTCTGTTTGAAAAGAAAAGATAACAGCAAAAACAGTCTAAGCCAAGGGAAATGAATGTTTAAAAATCTTACTGTCTCTGAAGTCCAAAATACAAACAGTAGACAATAAATATGAAAATAACAGAGTTTTTAATTCACACGAAGTGGCTGCTGTGGTGGCTGCAAAATCTTATAAACTAAGAGAGAAAAGTGTTATATTTGCTTAAGATCTCACATAGCTTAAACAATGAAAATCTGTCCATGTCTCAAGAGTCCTGGGGTGTTTTTCCACTGCAGCCCTTATGTCCCGATCTAAGAAGATCTGGATCTAAGGAATGGGTACCTTCCTTAATCCGGATCTAGTAGATCCGGATTAAGGGAAGTACCCAATGTGTTTCCACGGGAGGTGTAGCTGTGGAAACAGCTTTGCACCCATGTGGGGAATCCAGATCCAAGGGGTCGGTCAGTTACCCCAGGTGTTTCAGGGGGCAGGGGGGGTGCAGTCTTCGAAGCCACTTCGAATTGACTTCAAAGTCATTTCAAAGTCATTTCGAAGTCTGTGCAAAATAGCTCCAGAGTGCCTTTGAAGTCTGTGCTGGTCTTCGGAGTGAACTTTGGAGTGAACTTCGAAATGACTTTGGAGTCACTTTGAAGTCACTCCGAAGTTCACTCCGAATATCAGCACAGACTTCAAAGGTACTCCAGAGCTATTTTGCACAGACTTCGAAAGTGGCTTCAAAGTGGCTTCAAAGTGACTTCGGAGCCTAGGTTTAGGGGGGCCCCAATGGGTGCATCCCTTCCCCCTAGCCTCCTTTGGACCCCATTGCCTGTTTCCAGTGGAAACAGGCTCCCTTAAATCCAGATTTTCTGGCAGTAAACCCTATTGTAGACCCCATTAATGGGGTCTACAGAAAATCCGGATTAAAGGCCAAAATGTACCCATTAGATTCGGATTTCCCCCATGGCAGTGGAAACAATTGGGTCCCAAATGGGTGCCGTGGTGGAAAGGGATCATCCGGCTCACACCCAAATGGGTCCTAAATGGGTGCCAAAATGGGTACTTTTTGACAGTGGAAAAACACCACTGGTCACACACATAGTTCAAGGGTATTTTTCCACTGGCAGAAAGTACCCATTAGAACCCATTAAGGACCCATTTGGCTGAGAGCCAGATGACCCCATTTCCACCACGGACCCCATTAGGAACACATCTGTTTCCACCACAGCTCGGGAAATCCAGATCATATGGCTCCTTCAGTACCTATAATCCGAATTTCCTGTAGACCCCATTAAAGGGGTCTACAATGGGGTCTTCAGCCATAAATTCCAGATTATAGGGAGCCTATTTCCACTGCAATTGGGCAATGGGGTCTAGAGGAGGCTTGGGGGAGGGGGCACCAATGGGGGTGTGTGCCCCAAAATCAAAACTCCGAAGTCCCTCTGAAGTTGCCTT
Source organism: Aspidoscelis tigris stejnegeri (assembly GCA_023333525.1). NCBI lineage: Eukaryota > Metazoa > Chordata > Lepidosauria > Squamata > Teiidae > Aspidoscelis > Aspidoscelis tigris. The sequence goes on along the minus strand of JALMGA010000002.1, from coordinate 77,167,121 downwards.
TGGAGCAAAGGCTTCGAAGAGGTTTTTCTGCAGAGCCTGGGCTAATCTCCAAAGGCAACTTCAGAATGACTTTGGAGGGACTTTCAAGGGACTTCAGAGCCTTTGCTAATCTCTGAAGGCAATTTTGGAGATTGCACCCCCTGTCCCCCCCCCAAACACCTGGGGTGACAGGCAGACCCCTTTTGGGTACATCCAGATTTGCAAATGGGTGCTCCTGTGTTTCCACAGCAGACAGGCTAGCACCCATCTCTTTTGGGTGCTAGACCTCCCATGGAAACACATTGGGTATTTCCTTTAATCTGGATTTACTAGATCTGGATTGAGGGAAGTACCCATTCCTTAGATCTGGATCTTCTTAGATCCGGATTAAAGGAGCACGGTGGAAAAGGTCATGTTACTCACATTATTTTTATTTACTGTATTTTCTGGTGTATAAGACTACTTTTTAACCCAGGAAAATCTTCTCAAAAGTCGGGGATCGTCTTATACACTGGGGGTTGTCTTCTTATATGGTGAGTATATCCCAAACTCTATATTTTAACTGGAAAGTTGGGGGTCATCTTATACGCCCAGTCATCTTATACGCCGGAAAATATGGTAATTCTTTTCCCAAGCCAGCCTACCCGCATTAGATCAGCTTAACCGGAGTCCTCATTTTAGAAGATTCAGCCCATCCTGGTATGCCAGGATGTATTCACTTTTCAGTGTGAGCAGGGGGATGGATTAAAGAAGGCAGAACCATGGGTGGGTCCAGTCTTTCCTTTCAGCCAATGTGCATGCATGGAATTTATGAGGCACCTCCTCTTCTCTCCTCAGTCTATGTGTATGGTTCATCTGTCTAGTTTTTTCCCCCACAAATTTATTATTTTTTAAAATAATTGCATGGATAAGAGAAGCACATAAAAAAGAGGTGGGGGAGCAGGCTTTAAAAAGAACTGCAAACACACACTCTTGCCTCTCTTGAGTGACAGAATGATATCCAATAAGAAAGGAGGTAGATTTGATGCAGGAAAGAGTGGAGTCAAGAGTTCCATGGAGGAGCCTCAGGTCGATCTCAGAGAAAGGTGTGAGTGATGTAGCCCAGGGCGAGGAAAACCTGAAGATGACCTATAATGATCTAGGTGTGACCAGCACTGGTAGAATCTCAGTTCAAATTAACCCAGGTTGTTAAATGAACAGGTCGTCCTGACTTAGTCTTGTGTGGCCAGGGCCAAAAAGGATTTGAAAAGGCACCTGAGAGGCATTGACCATCTCCACAGCACATCTGACCAAAGGGCAGAATGCCCCTCCCAGGAGCAATAGATTTTGTGTATAAGAAGTGGCTGAGATAATTGTTGTGACCTCTTTGCTCCTTTCACAGCAAAACATGTATTTGTTTACAGGACTTCTGTGGCCTACACACAGAGGGCAAGGAAACCCTCTAAGTCCACGGTTGGAGACTTGAAAAGGCAGCTTTGGAAACAGCACTGCAGTAGAGCTTTCAAGCTCTTCAGTGAGGCTGCCTAAGGACTTGAAGGCAGCCAGTTCAAGTGTGACAAAGGGTGTTTTTCCACTGAGCTCCTTTAATCCGGATCTAAGAAGATCTGGATCTAAGGAATGGATACTTCCCTTAATCCGGATTTAGTAGATCCAGATTAAGTAGATCTGGATTAAGGGAAGTACCCAATGTGTTTCCACGGGTCGTCTAGCACCCAATGGCAATGGGTGCTATCCTGCCTGCTGTGGAAATGCCGGAGCACCCATTTGCAAATCTAGATCTATCCACGAGGGGTCTGCCTGTCACCCCAGGTGTTTTGGGGGACAGGGGGTGCAATCTCCATAAACACTCTGTAGAATCTTCAAAGATCCTCCGAAGCAGCTCTGTGGAATCTCTGGAATCTCTGAATCCCCGACACCACCATGGACAAGGGGAGGAGGGAGACTCAGCATACGACCAATTCCACCTGCTGCAAGGACTACAAAAACCTGGCAGCATCCAGCCCAACACCCCAACGCCACCATGGACAAGGGGAGGAGGGAGACTCAGCGCGCGACCAGTTCCACCTGCTGCAAGGACTACAAAAACTCAGTAGCCAGCTGTCCCACCTGTTTTATTATTATTGTTGTTGTTTGCTGTTGTTGTATTTTATTTTTATTATCATTATTACTGTATAATGTATTAGTTGTTATAACATGTAATTGTATTTTTGATTTTTGTAAACTGCCTTGGCAAAGATTGTTTTTGATTTGAGTTGTTGATTATTCTTATTTCCTGTACTTCTTTGATGTAATAGACTGAATTTGTATTGTATTTTGTTTTTCCATTTGTTGTAAACCACCTTGAGCAAATTTTACATTTGGAAAGGCGGTATATAAATAAAAATGGAATGGAATGGAATGAATGGAGCAATCTGCCGCTAACTTTGAAGATCCTCCAGAGCCTTTGACAGCAGCATTGCTCTCGCAAGGGGGTTTTCTTCGGACTCTGTGCTAATCTCCAAAGGCAACTTCAGATTTCGGAGCTGGCTTCAGAGGGACTTCGAAGTCTTGACTTCTGGACACCTCCCCCCCATGGGTGCCCCCAAGCCTCCTCTAGACCCCATTGCCCAATTGTAGTGGACAGTGGCTCCCTATAATCCCAATTTGATGGCTGAAGACCCCATTGCAGATCCCTTTAATGGGGTCTACAGGAAATCCGCATTATAGGTCCTGAAGGACCCATATAATCTGGATTTCCCTAGCTGTAGTGGAAACCGATGTGTCTCTAATGGGGTCTATAGTGGAAATGGGGTCATCCCGCTCTGAGCCAAATGGGTCCTTAATGGGTGCTTCAATGGGTACTTAGTACTTGTGGAAAAACAACCAAGGACTACTCGAATGGATGCTTAGATAAAGCTTCCAGGTTGGAGAGACAGGCAGGATGCCTCTAAAGGCCTTTTGCAGGGAGCTGAGAGCAGGTGAAGATTTTGCCTTTGTCTTCTGCTTGAAAAGGCTCAGAAGCAATTGGTGGGCCACTGCCTGAGGCAGAATGCTGGACTGGATAGGCTGTGGCTTAATCCTACAAGCGTCCTCTTGTGTTCTTATATGGAGACATCTCCACCCAGCTAATTCCTTGCAAATAAATATATTCCTGGCATAAATAAATTATTTGATCATTCAAAATGTGATTACGTGAAAGATATTTTGTTCTTGATCACTGAAAGATTTTTACAATATTTACCAGTTTTGAATTGGACCCAAAAGGGATTAATATTATCTCAAAAACACTAGGAAGCATGTACAGCACAATCACAATTTTTAGCAAAAACACTCAAAGCCTTATAATGATTGTAGTCTCTAGAAATGAATGTAACATAATCCAGCAACTCTGTGCTCAGCAGAGATAATTGGATTAAAAGATGCAATGTGTAGAAATATTTGATCTGATTTTCTGGAAGATCTGTGGTAAAATACAATTTACCTTTATCAGCGTGACTGACTAAATACATGAATTTATTTCTTAAGGATGTGAAATCTTCACATGGAATGGAAATGTCAGTGATAGAACATATGCTCTGCATATAGGTAGTTCTAGATTCAACATGTGGTATCCAAATTAGTAAGTTATCAATTTTTAAATGCCCAGATCATATGTGAATAGGGATGAGAGAGGATTTTGATGGACACCTACATTTGAACAAGTTTTGATCTATTTCAATGGTAAGATTTTGGAGTTTGGCACCTATACTTGGACTTTCTTCAAAACTTGCAAATGGACGTCCCATGTGGATGGATAGCGTTTGTGTCATTTTGTCATTTGATGGACAATTGGAAAGGGGAAAGCTGAGGAGTAGCAGCAGTGCTATGGTAAGGAAAATAATAGCATACACTGTGCAGGATCAATCTACCAATCCTTCCTCATGTATTCACAATGGATGCACTACTACCTTCTATTTTGGCAAGAAAATTAGTCAGAGGATGTGGTTCCACTTACAGTGTAAAAGTGATTTATGACTGTAGTGCTGGCCTTTGGCAGAAACCTGGCTACACTGACAAGCAATGGTGCTTCCAAACAGAAGACAATATTGGTAGATTCCTTGCAAGTTCATCTCTATCTCCAGGCACAGGCAGTCACTTTAGTCATCTCAGCACATATTAATGCCATGCACTAATTAATGACAATAACAATAACAAACAAGAACAACAACAATAATAATAATAGGGCAGTACAGAAGTATAAAATCACATGTATATTACATATAAATTAAAATGAGGTTCTTATCATCATCAATATGCTGATGACACTCAACTCTATCTCTCCATTCCTTCAGATTCAGGAGAGGCAATTGAGGTCCTTGATCACTGCCTCGAAGCAGTAATGGGCAGGATGTGGACCAATACATTGATATTGAATCCAGACAAGATGGAGATACTGTGTGTCACTGGGTCCCAAGTCCAGGAAATTAAGGGACACTCAATTCTTAGCAGGGTTGTTTTGCTCCAGAAAAATCAGGTGCATGATTTGGGAATACTTCTAGATTCATCGCTATCATTTGAGTCCCATGTGGCAGTGACTGCCAGGAGTGCCTATCATTATCTTCATTCAGTTCCCAGCTGAATCCTTACTTGGATCAGGATAACATGGCCACAGTGACCCATGCTCTGGTAACCTCCAGATTAGACTACTGTAATAATGTGCTGTATGTGGGGCTACCCTTGAAAATGGTTTGGAAGTTGGAACTGGTGCAGAATGCAGCAGCTCGACTGCTGACGAGAATGTCTGGCTGGACTTGTATCATGCCAGTCTTAAGGGATCTGCACTGATTACCTATTTGCTACCAAGCCCAATTCAAGGTGTTGACACTAACATTTAAAGCCCTAAACAGCTTGGGCCCTGGGTATCTGAAGAAGCGCCTTCTCCTATATAGTCCTGCCTGTACACTGAGATCTCAAGGAGAGGGCCTTCTTGTAGTTCCTTCTTTTGCAGAGGTATGAGGCATAGGAACATACAAGAGGGCCTTCTCTGTGGTAGGCTCTTAGACTTTGGAACAGCCTCCCTCTTGAGGTTTACCAGGTGCCTACATTGTATACGTTTTGGCACCTGGTGAAAACATCTTTTGACCAGGCTTTTCCCATCTAAATAGCTTCCACAGGGGGTTATCTTGTTAGGGAGGGAGAGGTGATATTTTTAATTATGTTTTTAAATAAATAAATAAATAAATAAATAAATAAATAAATAAATAAATAAATAAATAAATAAATAAATAAATAAATAAATAAATAAATAAATAGGATCTCAACTTGACCAGATATGGAACAGTTTAAAAACCTTTAAAGGCAAATTGAGAAAAATAGGTCTTTAAAAAACATGTTTGTCACTCCCAAAAGGACTGAAGGGGTCAGGCCATGAGGTAGGATGACTCTCTTCCCACGCCTCAGAGACATGTTCACCTCTCCCCTATTAAGGGTCCACTGAATAGAATGTTAAAACCCATTAAAAACTGTGAGATCAGAACAAGATTTTCTTGTGCATTATTCTCTAGACAAACTGCTAGGCAGCACGAACTTGCCTTTATCATGTTTCTATTTCATATAAAATATATCTCATATATTTGTTGCACATAGCAACAAATATAGGCTGAATTAGAACATGACTGTTTAAATATAATTAATGGGACAATAATTTCTTCACTGTAATTGCAAATAATCAAATGAAATTGCTGTGACCTGTATCTGTGAATTTCTGAAGTTTTCTTTCGTTAATTTTAAATTATTTATAAGGTAATATCATTGCTGGAATTTTGCTGTGCTGTTGCATTTATTGAATGCAAATGTGTCTGCCTTGATTACTTTGCCTAGGATTACACAATACATTGGTCCATAGCTGTCAACGTCTTCTCACATTATGATGATGATAAATAATGGATTGGTTTCTTCTCTCTGGAGAAATATATTGCAGTCTGGTTCATATTTCCACTTCTGTTATCAATATTTTGTAAGAGTGCTCAGAGCACATAATTTCCTCATCTCCACAATGATGAACTGTTACAGGTTCATTTAGCACAAAGTCTTCTGGCTACTGTGGACTTCACTGTTGTTATTTTATGCAGTTCAAGTTTAGAAGATGTTCCAATTGAGAGCCTTTCAGTGTTGACTAATAGAGGTTTTTTGAGAACCACTAATGATTCACAAAGGAAACATTATATTAAAGTAATATCCCTCCTCCTCCCCCTGAATAGAGCAGCAGTACCACGGTTGGCCATGGAGAACATTCCCTGAGAGCTCTTGTTAATAATTCTTCTTCACCTACCTTTGTTACCACTGCAAAATGCTACAGGTACAGAGATTAGCATAGCATAAGTGGTTTTCCTGCTATCAGGCCTAAGGGCACCTCCATCATTCAAGAGCCTCCCTCTTTCAGAGGCATTAAGTGGCTGTAAGATTGCCTCCTTCAATGTTCTCTGATGCGTAACTTTGTTGAAAAATTTCTTGTGAAAATTTATTTTGCCTATTAATTTCTTTTCCCCTTTAATTTGTCAAGAGGAGTTTAAAATGTATAAAAGGATATTTTTCACACAGGACCAATATCTAAAAGAAGCAAAGGGCAAATAATATAAGAGATCATTGTTGTGAACTGAAATAAAGGGAAAATGCTAGCTAGATAATCTTCTTTGTTTTTCTATTAACATAAGCTTAAGCTGAGTCCAGATGGTAGGCAAATGGGCCACCTCAGTGGCAGCAGTGTGGGGATTCACCGCAGGCTCACCAATCATATGATGGTGCCTCCTAGGATCTGGAAATCCTAGAGGTTTTTCACCCATTGTGATTTAGGTCAGAAGCTGGCCATTTCAATCTGATACTTAATCAAGCTATGCAGAACTTGCCCTCAATAATGGTTGTCCTCGGCCCCTGTCCTTCCACATGGAAGTGGAGGAAGCAACTGAATTGTTTCTGTTGTCTAGCACATAGGGTGCTTCCAAAAGCATATTTCATGCCTTCAGGAAACCTGCAATCACAGTGCAGGGCAGAATGTTTGGCTATTGCTCCCCATGGGTGGTTAACTGCTCAGATTAACACAGTGCCTGTTCACACTCAATTCTGAACAGTTAAACTGTGAAATTCTAGTGCAGTTTAAATACAAGGACAGTGGCCTGTGTTTGCACCACAAGCACTGGTGCCATACCCAACGGATGTTCCCATTAAAGATAGTCCACCCTAAACTGTCCAATCACCATGACAAAAATGGCTATGGCAACTTCTGTCCCACATCTGGCCATTGCCATGGTGAATACACTGTGGTGCACATTTGCACAGCCACAGCCACCTTGTCCCCATGCAGCATTTGCACTAGAGGTGTGCATGAATGCAACTCTCAGGATTCAGTTCAATTCAAATAGAATCTCTGAAGATTCAAGGTGATTCGAATGTTTAAAATTTGAATGTATTCACATTTGATTTGAATCAAATACATTTGTATCTATTTGTACAAATATTCAATTTGTATTGGAAGATACAAATGTCGACAACATTTGAACACTTCCGTACATACCCCATTTTTATTCCGTATGCATCCCATTTTTGTCCCATATGTATCTGTTCAAATGCATATGAGATACGAATAAGACGCATACAGATATGTATGTAATGCGTACGATTCTGTACTCATAATGAATGTCTGAATAATTCATAGGAATGATTTGAAAGATTCAAATATTCATTTGAATGTTAAATACATTTAAAATGTATTTAAAATGTAAAATTCATTTGAATCAAATGTATAGACATTTGATTCAAATTTGGATGTCCAAATTTGATCAAATTCAATTAAATTTCAAATGTTTTGAATATTTGTGCACATCCCTAATTAGCACTGGACATAGGTATGCACACTGCATCTGGGAGCTCACCAGGAACTCCATACCAGCTTCTAGTAAAAACTGCTCCACAGCTTCACAGAATAAGGGACACCTACACATGCTCCAGGACACTTGGGTGGAGGAGGAACCACGGCATGATGATGGAGCATCCTGGAACATGTAGGAACATCCCTGAGAGGCAACACGAACAGTTCCATAGATTCCCCACATTGACTGCAATTTCCAGACCCTAGGAGATACCACCATATGTGTGCCTCCTGACCCTGTAGTGGATCCCCACTCTGTTGCCACTGGGGCAGCCCATTTGCCCACCACCATTTTTTGCTTTTTGATTTCTCTAACACTTTTCGAAGATCAGTGGGCATTGAAATTTCAGTGCCAGAAAATTGGCAGCTTTAAAAAACATGCACAATAGCCTGAAGCTTCATTTGAAGCATGAAAACTAAGCCTCAGAAAATCAAAGAGAAGGGGACATATCCAAGGATCATTGTGTAAAGAAAAAGCTTCTGTCTCCTAGACTGATCAGTGAAAAAAAGGAAGTGGTCTATGGTTTGGACATTAAGTGGATGCTGTACATTAATGAAAACATGTATAAAATTCTTCTGCACTCAGTTTATTTGGAAGCTACCAAACAAACTAAAAAAAAAAAATTACCTGCCTAGCATAAGAGTAAAGTTTAATAAATCTTAGGCATTGTGGCAGGGTAGACTGCCCATGGGGTAAATCTGGCTAAGTTAAAACAAACACCAACACAAAAGCTCTATGTGAAATGTTCACATTCCATCTGTGAACAAACATCACCCTGTATCATGCTCCTGGCATACTTTTATTGGCTTTCCTGCTTATGGAAATTTTCATCCTGGAGTATTATTAAAAACAAAACAAAGGGATTTCATTCTTTAGCATATCAAATGAAATCCCAGTGGATTTATGGAAGGCAAATAAACAAAGCCTGCTTCTTTGCAGAATTGTCTGGGAAAAATGTGACATATGGCTGTTCTGCTCTTCACAGCAGCCAACTGGAGAAAAGGCTTAACATTTACTCTAAAGTGAACCTAGAGTAATCAAAGTTCCATTATAAGGAAAGTAGCAACTTAAACATAATTATGGAATTTAGAGGAAGATTCTCATATCTATAACTAATTCTCAATTAGACTTAAATAGGAAGGGAAGGATTACTTCACTGGATCTCCATGAACCGCATTTTGAATTGGAGTGGATCAAAACTTAATTCAAGGAGCTTAAAAGAGACTCTTTGACTGATCCGCAGGTATCCCGAAGTTTTATCTACATCCCATATAGGGAGAAGCATTATACATCAATTCCAGAAGCGATTCATATAGTAGAACTGGAAGTGCTGGTACAGAGGCAAGAATCTAATGGGAATCTCACATATGAGCTCATTGAACTATATTACACACCCACATATACCATTTCAATTGTGCAAGTTACTATTGATCAACACAGCTATACAAGAAGAACCAGAATAAGTGTAGGTATTGATTCAGAGATAAATAATAGAGTTCTTGGATTCCCTAACAACGACTGTATGTCCTCCTTTTTTTAAAATTTCCATTGCCCTTCTCAGGCATACCAATTTAGAACTGAAACAGCACAATGATGTTTAGTAATATATTTTGCTTTTGATGTCCCATACTACAAGTTTTTAAACTGTATATTTAAACCCTGATTAACCTCACCCCAAAATATGAAATACTTAGTCACAGTTGAGAAGGTGTAGCGGTAGGGCTAGGCAGAGCTGAGCTTCCCTTACCAAAATATTCCCTTCTGGATTCAAATTGCAAAATGGACCAGAATAAAAAGTAGAATTATTTGATTTATTAAAATAAAAAGGCAAAAAAAAAAGAGAGAGCAAATATATAAAATAACAAAAGAATACAGATTCCAAATAGTTCATGAAATAAAAAGGTTTCTCAGTGCAAGAGCATGGAGTTCAGCATTTTAATTCCATAATAGTTCAAAAGGTCAGCAATAAGGCAGCAAAAGAAACATCAGCATGGCTCTGGATCAGAATCAGAATAGAACAGAAATAGTACCCAATGCTAATACAGGCATGGCTATATCCTAAAATCCTGAATACATCACATACAAGGGCCAATAATATGCCAACAAACACAGACCTTTCTAGAAAATGAATGAATAACCCCTTCCCACCATGCAGTGTGAATAACTGCATGTAGCTCTTTGAAGCCTCTCACAGCCAATTAGTGTTATCTAATCTGGAGCAACTTTCAGGTACAACTGTTCTATGGATTGAGATGACACATATCATCATCAAAATCAATAAGATAATTAGAATTAAAAGAATTCACAGCATTTACCCTTCCCATTTCTTAGCAAAATTAACACACACATGCACACACAAGAATTCTCTCCTTCTCTGGCCCTATTTGCACTGTTTCTTATTCCAGATTTTATATTCTGAGATATAATCTGGAATAAGGCCCAGAAAGGGTCATGGTTTGCACTGGCATTCCAGGATTTAACCCAAAATATAGCCAAATTGAGAAAGAACTGCTGTGTTTTTCTTTTGTTACATCAAGAGTCAGTTCAACTAAATGCTTCCTGAGAGACAATCTATCACAAATTGCATGTATTTTCCCCAGTATGTAATTAAATAAACACACAAACGCAAACACACACACAAACAAAATCCAGGACTGAACCAAACTTAAACGGTATTGGCTTCAGGAAATGTTTTAAGTCTTTGGAAGTTTTCCCCAAATGTCTTAAATGATCTGTTAGTAAACATAAGTCTTCCAAAACCACAGAATACGAAGTCAGTACGTACTTGATTCAGATAGAAACATATGTTTGGCTTTTGAGACCTGAACGTATATAATGTCAACAGTTATGGGAGCATATTAATAACTTCATAAGCAAAATTTGTTGATCTCTCATAGCTACACATGGTGAAACTGCAAACAAGAAATGATTGGAATTGGTCCTTATCACACCAATTTCTTTTAATAATTTGTATTAATTTGAAGGAATGCCAGCTGTATCATGGAGAAAATAGTCTAAGTGAAAACCCTTTTTTTCTGAATAAATGAATGAAACATTTTTCAGCAAACTTCTTACAAGGTGAAAGTATAATAATTGAGAACTGGCTACTGGCTTACTAAAATATTCTTCAATTCCTTATTCTTGATGGATACTAAAATATTTTTTTGTGTAGTCTAGATGGAGGCCATTTTGTGCAAAGAAAATGAGCACTCTTTCAAGTTGTTGGGAGCTGCAGCATTAAATGTTGTTCCTTATATCTAGTTTGTATTCTTGGGAACAAGTTCAAATGAAATGCATTTCTGGATTTCAGGGCAGAAGTTAATTGAAGTTGCTTTTCAAAGCAGATTCCTGATTTATCTATTTTCTTTCAAGCTGTTTGTTTATCTGTCAGCTATCTGAAGATCTGCATTAGCATGGGCAATGCTCAGTGACATTTATTGTCTCATTGACGTCCACCACCATGCCAAAAAATGATCCCCAAAAGCAACTCTAGGTAGCAGTTTAGCGCTTTAGCCGGTTTGCAAGTTGTGAAGCATCTGATTCAAATCCTAACCTTGCTATGAACTCATAAATAAACTTTAAGCAAATGGCAGTGACTAAATATGCCTTTCTTTCTTTTTCTTTTTCTTTTTCCTTTTTTTTCCCCCTAGCATGGCATGACTCTCAGCTGCCTACACACCAACCTGGACTGCACAGTCTTGCTGACATATTCAGGATATATGAAAAAACGATGCTGGAAAGTGTTTGTGCTACATCCTGCACTTTCTGACAACTAATGCTCTGCCAACAGTGCAGCAATCCCTGTAATGGTAGCTGCCAGAGTAAATAATACCAGCAATAGACATATCCCCATTTTCAGCCTCTTTGCTTCACCTACTCAGAGTGAAGACTGAGTGATACAGATTCACAGGGTTGGTGTGAGGAAGAAAAAAATGTGAAGATAAAGACCTCATATTTACTTACAAGTCACTTTTCCACAGTGAACTATAACTGGGGAGGGACTATCATTTTATTATTGAAATACATAATCATAAGAAATAAATGAGAAAAAAATAACAATTTGGCATGAAATACATTAGATTTTATAGACAACATACTAAAAAGAGACTTCACCTTGGCCATGGTCACACCTAAGGTCTAATCCAGCTTCAGTCCATCTTCAGAGTGAGAACACATCAGCAAAGTGATCAATAATTGTCTTTCCACATTATCTATCCCAACGGTGAATTTTCTGAGTCATTTAACACTGAAAGAAAACAGCTTGTCACTTTGCTGATGTATTCTCTCACTCTGAAAATGGACTGAAGGTGGTTCAAACCTTAAGTGTGACCACAGCCCTTGTTGACATATAGTCAAGGCTATGGCTTTCCCAGTAGTAAGGTGTGGCCTTGAGAGCAGGCCCATAAGGCAGGCTGAGTGCTGAAGAATCAATGCTTTCAAATTGTGGTGCTGGAGAAAACTTGAGTATCAGTCAGTACTCAAGACAATCAACCTAACTGCTTTCTTGAAAGACAAATACTGAAGTTGAAGCTCAAATACTAAAGAGGAAGAAGAAGAAGAAGAAGAAGAAGAAGAAGAAGAAGAAGAAGAAGAAGAAGAAGAGAGTTGGCTTTTCTACCCCACTTTTCTCACCCATTTAAAGAGACTCAAAGCAGCTGACAAAGCTTCTGTGAAAGCTCAGAAGAGAGCTGTGACTAGCCCAAGGTCACCCAGCTGGTTTCATGGGAGAGGGTGGAATCGAACCCGGAGTTCCCAGATAAGAGTCTGGCTCCCTAACCACTAGACCAAACTGGCTCACATAATGAGAAGACTCATCGGAAAAGAACCCTGGTTCTGGGAAAGACTGAAAGCAAAAGGAGAAAGTGATGGAAAATAATGACATGGATAGATAGAAGAGATGTGCATGGACTGAAATTTAGTAGTTCAGTTCTAATCAAACCAATTATCCTTCCCCCTTTTTCCACAAACAATCAAAGATCTGGTTCTTCAAGATCCAGATCTTTGAGATGGGGTCCTCCTAGAGATCCAGATCTTGAAGACCCCATTGTGGAGGACATCTTTAATTTAAGGGCCAGAAGGACACATTAAATTCAGATTTCCCCTGCCCTCATGGGGACAAGGCCTTGCAGATGGGGTCTTCAATGGGGTCCAGGTGAGGACAGGGCCTTCCCAATTGGTATCAATCATGTACTAATCGGGTTCCTAATGGGGTCTTAGAATGGTTCTAAGCCCTAGTGGAAAAAGGGCCCTAGTTTCAGGTTCGCTCCAAACCACTAAGAACAGCAATCCCCAGTGTGCTCTGGTTCACATGCAAATTATGCAAACCACCCAGTTTGCTGTGAACTGTGAATTGACCAAACCGGTTTACCACATCTCTCATAGTGTCATGGAAACAGAGAACATTAGCTTGTGCAAACTTTGGGAGACAGAATGTCTTGGTGTTCTATGGTCCATGGAATCACAAAGAGTCTGATACAATTCATTGACTGAAAAAATGGTTTGAAATAATTGATACTTCCATTGAAGAGCACATTGCTTTTGCACTGGGTATTTTATTTGGAACCATGACAGGAAAAAATAAGCAAAAATACTCTGTCTGCATTTGATAGTTTTTGAACACTTGCTATTTATTTATTTTCATAGTTTGCATACATTATTCACACACTATTAGCATCATATCTATGGAAGTTATTTCAGAGAATAGACCTAATAGCAATGCAAAGCTGCATTATTCCCAACAGCCAGCAATAGTCATTTTTGCCCCAGGATAAAACTCATGTACAGACTCAAATGTTAAGCAAACCTTATACTTCCTCAGAAATTTCTGCCTTGATTTTACTGTGATCAGTTTTAAGTAAATGGCTGTTTCAATTAGCATACGAAGGTTCTGGATTATCAGGTTCTAATCTTGGGAAAGTGTATAATGCTGTTGAAGAAGATAATAAACATGGACTGGATAAACCAATAGACAAATTAATCTAAAATACACATACCTGAATGACAAAGAAAAAATCCAGATGGTCAACCAATGAAACAAACAAAAAAAAGCAAACAATATAATTTTAATAGCAGCACCTGTACAATATCAATTATTAAGCACAGAGTATCTATTTAGCTTGATCTCAGTGGGAATCATTATTTGAATTTATGCCCAGTAGGAAAAAAAAATCAGAATCTTATGAAGATATTGTCTTGTCCATGTTTATTTTACAACAACAGGAATACATTCCTGATCAGCTGTGTGTGGGGTTATCTTACATGATGAGACTCTCTTAATGGCTTTCATTTGCATAACACAGTTGCCATTTGTTTTAGCATGCCTTTTTTTGTCTTAGGATATCTAATTTTTGGGATGTATGCATATAGCATTTCAATAAGCCAATTTCTGGACCTTCCTTTCCATGTTAGTAGCCATTCTGCCAAACTGAAGATGACTTCTGGCCATGTTTTTGGAATGTCATAGGACCAAGAAGCCATAGGAATGGTGCCAGGAAAATCTCTCCAATTCTTTCTTGGCTTCCAGACAAGGTGAGCAAGTTTGGTCTAGTGGTTAGGGAGCCAGACTCTTATCTGGGAATACCAGGTTTGATTCTGCACTTCTCCATGAAGCCAGCTGGGTGACCTTAGGCAAGACACAGCTCTCTTCTGAAGTCTTGAAAGATTGATATTCAAATGTGAAGCAAATGTTTTTGTGCATTTATTCAAAGCTTAGTTATGTTCACTAATGTAAGGAGGCAGCAAAGCTGCTGCCCAATCACATCTGCTGTCGATTCAAAGTGGATTTAAAGCAGATTCAGAGTGGATTCAGAGAAGATTCGAAGCATTCAAAGTGGATTTGGAGAGGATTTGGAGGCACAACTGGCAGCAGGGATTTGAATAGCATTTGCAGTGGATTTGGATCCGACCACATTCAAACAAATGAAAAATATTTGTGCACAACCCTACTAATAACTACCCACAGTTACTATTTCTCTGTGATTTTGTTCTCCCTCTGAAATAGTCTCCCCTCTGGTATTGGTCGGGTGCCTATACTCCTGGTTTATAGCCTGAAGACTTATCTTTTTATCAGAGTGAATGTTTGTTTCTCCTATCCTTAATTTTAACAATGTTGTTTTTATTGCCCATGTTTTGTAAAGTGTTTTTAGAATATATTTTAATGGGAAGCTTTATATAAATATTTTAAATAAAGAAAAACAACTAAAATCATAAAAGTTACAGAGTAGGGGAAATGAATAAACATTCACTCTAGGAAGCCCTGAGTGAAAAGATAAATCTTCAGTTGGCACCTAAAAACCCTCCCTAGACCAACCAGAACACAGGTGTACCTGCCGACATTTTTAAAAGCAGGGACCATTTTGAAAGGAAAAAAAAATGTGTAGATTCTGTAGGTTAGAGAGTATGAAACCTATTGGCAGTCATTGTTTGGATACTTAGGAATAGCTTTCTAATGAATCCAACACAAAATAATCAAGCAAATAATAGGTCAAGTTCTTTTGGATTGTTGATTACTGTTCAAATGGTAACTTTAAAAAAAACTGTTAGAGAATATAGCTAATAAAGGCAATTCTTTCGGCTAAAGAAACTTGAACCTTTGTAAATCAATTGCACATTTGTTGCTCCATTGCTCAGCATGAGAACAAGTTACTTATTTTTAAATCATGTAAAAGAAAACTCCACATCATGTGGTTGACTACATTACAAAAAAAGGAGACTTTTGTCAATATGAACTGGCATGATCAATGTTGAAGTTGGAAAAGATTATTGGAAACCAAACAAATCACACTTCACTTAGAAGTATTTCACATTTATTATTTGCTTATTGACTATTCTCATTGGCTTTGGGTTAAAGATTGAGATAGATAATAAACAAAGAGTATGTAGAAATTACGCCAATGAGTATGTAGAAAATAAACCAAATGCCATAGGTTGGGTAACAGTAATTAGGATAAATGGGAGTTTGCCTGAATGTGGATATGTTGTTATTTAGCAGGCAAAAGGAGTACTTTTCCAGCAACGTGTTTTCCCCCCTTCTTCTTCAAGAGTTAAATGGAGAATTCCACTTCCGCTGCAGTATCTCTAAAGAGATTTCTAGAGTTTTGTATAACACAATGTGATTTTGCTGTTCAAAGTTCAGATTATGGACACACACACAAAAATGCTAATAACAGATTTAGAAACTCTGTGATGATAGCTATGCAGCCAAGTTAGAGTTACAGTATTGGCTTGTATAGGGAGAATACAAAGCTTTCCAAAAGCTAAAAAAAAAGTCTTCTGTGAATACATGTGAAAAGCATTGTTTAAATTATCTGCCTCCTCTAGACAAGCAGGTGTGTCCGAAGGAAGTGTTTAGTAAAAGTCAAAAGAGGAATCTCATTCCAGATATTTTTGTAACTCCTTGTTCTTGTTGGAAATAATGGAAAATTTAGGACACCATTTTTAGAAATGAATGCTAAATATCTGTGTTGAGTCTGCTTCCAAGGTGTAATGTTTTCCATAGTCACAGTATTAAAGTGTCGGGCAACTTGGGCCTGTTGCAACTGCCCTACACCATCATGTCCCAGGACAATTGCTTCCATTCCCCAGTCTTGAGAAAGAATTCTGGAGTATGACTCTCTCTTCTTTGTCCACAAATACTTTTATGTTGCTGAAAGATAGAAACTATCCACCATTATTAAATCAAGAAAGTGAATCAAGAATGAAAGTCACTGGAAAACAATTAACCACCAGTCGTGTGCATCTTTCAAAGGCGCTCAAAACCTCAGGGATTTTGGTTACTGCATGTACCCCTCCAATTAATTTTAAGCATTCTCTTCCCAGATGTGGCTATTTTCCACATCTAAAATGCTGGATCACCGAGATAGTAAGCCAAGAGAGGTTTGGTATTATCTGCTTAAGAAACTTTAGGAAACCAAGTATTATTACGAACAGCAGAAGCAGAAAGAAGGCTAGTTAAACATGCAGAGTGAGTCTAATTAATAAGGAATTGCAAGATGGTTGAATTAAGAAATAGTAAGCAAGTTAATTAATTCAGAAGCATTAAATTGAGGCACTATGAGTTGGATGAAATAAAGAAAGCCAGCAATTGGTAATCCTTATTGAATTGGCACTTAAATATACCATAGATCTCATAATTATAGAACTGTGCAATGAATATACACAATGTCATCTTTATTGTATTTAACAATAGCAGGTAATTCACTGCTAGGCTAGAAGACAGAGACAAATAGCACTGAAGGGTCTTTCCATCTGCCCTTCCATTAAGTTCCCCAGGCCCTCCCAGTCCCCTTTGCCTCCTTTGTTATGTTTTCTTGAACAAAAGTCAAAGGACAGGAAACATGTCCTTTGTAAGCCTTTCTGAGAATTTTGTATGTGAAATATTAAAGAATGTCTTATTTCAGAGAAGAAGGTTCTTCTATGAATAGCCTTTTGAATGTTGCACTGCTCCCAGAATATGGGAGTTGGACTTAGCGGTCCAAATGCCTCACCCAAGTCTACAATTGTATTATTCTGTAGCTATCTGCATGCTATCTATGATCATTGCTATGATTAAAGACATTTTAGAAGAAAAGTTCCAAAATAGCAGTGTCCATAGAAAATAGAAAATATTTCCTACAGTCAGGTATACGTCATTCAGCAAACACAGGCTGTAGCTCCATATGAAATTCTATGCACCTGTGGAAAGCATCCAAGTCCACCTATTTCCACTTAATTTGTATGTGAGAGACTGTTGCTTTGTTATCAGGTACAGAGAGCAACATTCAGCACATGCCTAGGGCATCAATGGCCTCTGGCAATTATGAGACCTCTTATTAATCTAGAGAAATGCAGGAAGTGAGCAAAAAATCTTTGTACATCTTTAACTATTGGCTGGTATTCAAGATGGTTAAATTGGTTTCCCCAAACATCACATAGGGTTGAATTGAATGATAGCTGTGGTCCCTTACAATTCCAAAGTTCTATGATACTATGATCTATCAGTCACCACCTCTTGGTGCCTCTCTTTCTGAAAGCAAGAGATGGGCCATTGAAAGGAGGAGCAGCTCAGCAGCATCCTAAAACTTAGTAACTTGTGGTGGAGGGGGTGATGAAGTCAAAGCCACTTTTATATGTACCAAAGTAAGATTGCCTAACAAGATATGAAGAAGGAGCTCTCTGAGGGCCTTTCAGCACTTACCTTTGTGCCAGTCTAAATATAGGCACCCCTTCTGCATCATAAACTAGACCAAGAGATGGCCCACTCTCCACTGGTATGCTCTGTCCAGATGGATCACTGTTAGACCTGGTTAAACACAGGTTGGAGGTTCTGAGGCTAGAAGCCTTTACTCCTAGCTCTTCAGAGTCCTCATAGGCCAATCCCAAAGCTCATGTGAGCTTTGGGACTGCTGCAGAGGCTGATCTTGACCAATACCATCAGGCAGATGACACTGTTCCAGACCACTCTGTGCCATGATCTAGACCAGTAGCCCTGATCCAGATCATGTCCTTTGAGTGTGGAGAGGCCCTAAGTCAAGCACCTCTCAGGACCCTTAGTTCATGATAACATTTAATATCTTATCACTAGGGAAGTGCACGAATGCAATTTTTGATATTCGATTCATAACAAATCAAATATTTGAAAATTCAACTTTATATGAATAAAGAAAAATGAATGTCTGGATATTCTAACCAATACAAATACATTTCTATCTATCCATTTGAATTTTTGATATGTATCCAATAATACCAATCTTGTACGCATCCATGTGCATTCTGTACACATCCTGTACATGATGTGTACGCATGCATACAGATATGTACGTGATGCATGTGTATCTGTACACATACGAATGTCTGACTTATTTGTACAAATATCTTGAAATATGTACTAATACTAAAGTACAAATGTCTGGACATTTGATTCATATAAAATGTCTGAATTTGTTCAAATTTGTTCAAATAATGAATATTTTAAATATTTATGCACATCCCTACTTATCACAGAAGAAGAGCCTATGGTAGTTAAAGTGGCTAGTTCATTCAAGCAGTAGGTCTGTGCCTCACTGTGACTGTGTGTTAGCCATTTTTAAAGAAAGGGCTTTTCTATGCTTACCTTTAGTGCCTCTTGTGTCCACATGCTAATGTGGACTAGAGATACCCCACCCACCACTACTATGCTCTGCCTATACCAGATAGAGCATAATCCAGATCTAGTGGACCTGATCACATAGGTCCACTGACACAGTAGCATTGTTCAATCCAGATCACAGAAGCATGTAGGTCTGCCTTCATTTTCTGAACTGGAGCACCACTGAAATTGGTCACCTGGAGGCTTCAGGGCAAGAAATGTTTGATCCTAGCTATCAGCGCCCTCAGTGGTTGGCTCCAAAGCTCATATGAACTCATGTCTGTCACTGTTCCAGTCCAGGCCTTGCCATGATCCATACCAGAGGGCATCACATGATCAAGACAAACTGATCCAGATCATGGCAAAATAAGTACAGAAAGGCCCAAAAGTTTTCCCTCATAAAGATGGCTCCTGAGAAGAAGTGAAGGAAAATGGAAGAAAATCATGAAGTTGTCTCCTCAGATCCATAGCCTTTTTGAAAATCACAGGCAAGCTCATAAACCAAATTTGTTTCTTCCCTGAATGGAATGGTCAACACTGCAACCTGCCAATATTGGGCTGATAATATGCTCTAAAAGGATGGGAGAGATTAAAGAACACATTTTAGATGAAATTGCAAGAGATTGCTATCATCCCTAGAAATAAAGGTGGTGAACACAGATAATGTTTTACAAAAAAGAATTCATTACTGTTACCGAAAGTCAGGGTGCCCCTTCCAGCTCCAAAAGGTTATTAGTCTGACAACGTCAAGCACTAATCTCAAACTAACAGGATTTAATTTTATGAATTGTTTTCATAAATATTCCAATGTGTCTTCAGAGAGATATTTTATATAAGTGTACATTTCTATTTTTGAAACGGCAGGGAAGTGCATTAGATAACAAGATGAATAATTCATTGTGATAATGTTATTTACATAGTGAAATGATATTTGATTTGTTTAGCATATCTTGAAACACAAGTATTCTGAACTGTCTGTTGCAATTAGAACTAAAATATGTGAGCATGTAGGATACAGCTTTAGAAAGAGGAGTCAAGATACCATTCTACAATGTACATCAGCCTTCTGAAATAAGAGTCACATCTGACCTGCTGGCATTTGTTCAAATATCCTTCAACATTTTGCATAGGCACTTCATTTCCAAAAAAGGCAGATGTTCATGCCTGTTTTCAAAGTTCTCTGTGGTACAGCCAAGGAAAATTGGCAGGAATCCATGCCCAGGACAAATGCTGTCTCAGCCTTGCGGGGGGGATGGGGGGGGATGGCATAAGCTTGAAAAAGTGTTACCATAAGACAAAGTGTATGAATATTTAAGAAAAGTAACATAGATATTTAGTCAGTTCAATCCCCAACCTCCTCCCAGCGGGGGATGGCAAATCACTGCTCTATCTTTGCAAAGAAAACTGCACAGAAGTGCCCATACACTAAGAGACACAACTTGGTGATACTTAACAACAACATAGAGATAACGCAGAAGCAGATGGCAAAAGATGAAACAATCCTCTGCTTGAGCTAGTAATGTAATGTCAAATACACTACAGCCTCAGAAGTAACACAAAGATCATAAAGGAATTTCATTTTAAGTTTGCAGGGAGGGAAGATCTCAAACAAATCTATTCACGTTTCTTTTTTGCCCTGGGAACAAAAACGTTGAAGGACTGCCACATGTATTTATTTCTTTAGGTTGAATTTCATTTGTACTACTTCTCATGTGTCCTATAGACAGTTACTACATTCTACTCTCTCTTGTTCTTCATCATCTTGAGAGTCACTGGAAATGTTACATCCAATGGCTCATTTGTGCAAATAACTTGTCATGGAAGTGGTACTTTTATTGCTGCTGTTACTTGCTGTTGTCATTTACCCAATTCAAAATTGGCTGCATCTCTGGGCTAAATTGTGCATGCTATTGTGAATTTAGTCCAAATGTTTCTGAAATTTTCCAAGCTGCAAAGGAGCAGCTTTCTTCATTCTCTCTTGCCATGTTGGGTATGTGTGTCAGAGACAGAAAAGTTAGAAATGCTGGTTGTAAAGACCTCTGGTACCACAGACATTCTGGGTAGAAATGTGTAAGATATTTTGGATCAAAATGTGCTGCATTCAAGATAAACTGTTGTAGGGTTCAGAACTTGAAACAAAACATCCTTCTAGAAAAATGTTCTGCTGTTGCTTAGTTAATTCCACCATTTTTCTTTTAGACTTTTTGGCATAAAACATGGATATTCCAGAATAAAGCACTCCCAGAAGTGTAGGATTTGCACGAATATTTGTCAGTTTTGCAATCCATACAAATAGATTCACATCTAAATTGAATATTGGCTACATTTGAAGACTGGCTTATGAACGTGAAGTGAATGCTTTTGTTCAGTAGTTCAAAGCTTTGTTATGTTCACAAATGTGAGGAGGGGGCAAAGCAGACGCCCAGTCACATCTGCAGTGGATTCAGAGTGGATTCAAAATAATCAGAATAGATTCAAAGCAGATTAAGCAGATAAAAATTATTCAGAGCAGATTTAGAGCAGATAAAGTAGATCCAAAGCCAATTCAGAACAGATTTGGAGGGGATTCAGAGGAGCAACTGATGGCAGGGATTCCAGTTGTTTTTTAATAGTATTCAAAGAGTATTTGCAGCATATTCAGATCTTACCATATTTGAAGTGGCTCTATTCACATAAATGTAAACTTCCTTTGCATTTACTTTGATGCAATACAAACACAAACACACAAATTATGCACATCCTTATAGAAGTGCTTTATTCAAGAATGTCCAAAAATAATGGAATAGGTAGTGATATACAGATGCAAGTTAGGTCTCCTTTCATCAGTATGTTCAATTTTCGTCAACACTGGTCCTTTAGGGAGCTTCTATATTCCAAATGTTAGCACAGAACAAATTGGAGGCAGCCCCACTGTGAGGAGAAAGGAAAGGCTACCCAATCCGCCATGGGAAAAGGAACCCTCTGCATCTTCATTTTGGATTGTGAACGCATCATTTTTGGCATCACCTCCAAGCAGTAGGGATGTGCACGAATGTTCTAAACACTTGAAATTCAACTGAATTTGATTGAATATGGACATTCAAATTTGCATAGAATATCTACAAATTCAAATTTAAATATTCAAACAAATTTCAAATGTTCCAAAACATTCATTTGAATGATTTGAAGCATTTGAATGTACAGATGTATGTAATACATTCTTTACAGATGTATTACATTCTTTACAGAAAGTATTGCATACATATCTTTTTGAATCTTGTACGTATCTGTATGTGTTTGCACTGATAGTACGGGAATACAATGGGATGCATATGGGATAAAATGGGATGCGTACAAAATGCATGTTGTGGACATTCATATCTTCAGATTTAAATCTAACATTTGAATGAATAGATTTGAATGTATTGGATTTGAATTGGATTTTGTTGCATTTGGATTCTAAATATTTGAATTGAATTGAATTGAATGTGCACATCCCTACCACGCAGGGAACAAAGTTGCACCCTACAAAGCAAGGTGCCGTGGACATCACTCAAGGCAGCAAAGGTGCTGGTATGATCACTGCAAGACCCGCAGTGCTCCCAAGGGTGGCAGCAGTAAGCACCTTCTTCAGAGGCTATGGACACTTCCAGGAGATAAATGAACACATGGCCTTCAATACAGATCTAATTTCAGATTCTGCTATCACTGGTTCTGGCACATAATCAGCCTTACTTACAGTAGCCTAAGTAATTGTATTTTTAAAAAATTGGTACAATCCTTCCATTTTTACCTGATCTTGTCACCATCATCTTGTGTGCTGCATCTTTAGAAAGACTAATTTGTGGGCAAATTTTCTCTTTAGCTCTCTATCCTCTTCTTTCATTTATTTGCAGATTTTATTATAGTGCTACTCCTTATCTAATATGCCTCTGAAATTCTCTGTTTAATTCCTTCACATGCTCTCTACTTACCTGACATTTTGCAGCTCTTCTCCTGATCACTATTTCCTCTGCATCAGTTAACATTCATTTTGGCTTTCTTTCCCATTTCATCTTCTTTAATTGCTTCCCAGACTCCACCTTGATTATCTCTTTAGCTTCTAGCCACAGTTCATCTGGTTCTCTATCAATTAGATTCTTAGCACAATCCTTAAAGGTAGTTGGAATATCTTCTAGGTCAAATTTTGGTATCACTATGGTTTTATTACTGCTCTTTAACTTCATTAAGATCTTACACACAAGGAATTCATGATCTAGCCTGTAGTCTGCTCCTTTTTCATTTATTCGCACCAGTAGTATAATCAATCTAATTTCTGAAAAGTTTGACTGTGATGTCAGAGGATACAACTGCCTGTATACATTTTACCTGTGGTAAAATGTTTTTGCTATAAAGAAATCTGCAGTCTCATTCCTACTCCCATGGTCATGTGGTCTAGCTGCCTTTCTTTTCTCAACCGTTGCCCACCTTGGCTTTTCAGTCTCCGGTCACCAACAATACATCCTGCCTGTAAGCCCGATCTTCTTCACTCCCCACCAGATCATAGAACTTATCAATTGCATCTTCTGCTGCCTTTGTTGTTGGGGCATAAATAATGAATAACTGTTATTAGGGGTGTGCACAAATGCAATTTTTGGGATTCGATTCGAGTCAAATATCCAAAGGTCCAAACTGATTCGAATGTTTAAAATTTGAATGTGTTCACATTCCATTCTAATCAAATACATCTGAATTTTATTCATACAAATATTCAATTCGTATTTGAAGATATGAATGTCGACAATATCATATGTGTCCACATGAACCTGTACACATCCGTATGCATCCCGTTTTTATCCCGTATGTGTCCATGCAAATGTGCACGGATACGAATAAGATGTGTACAGATACATATGTAATGTGTATGGATGCGTACACATACGAATGCCCGAATAATTTGTACAAGTGATTCAAAAGATTCAAAAATTCATTCAAATGTTAAATTCAAATTTAGAGAAATTCTATTCAAATTTAAATGTCTGAATTCAATCAAATTTTGAATGTTTTGAATATTTGTGCACATCCCTGTTATATCAAAAGTTTGCCTCTGAAATATAACTAATCACAGTCCTTGCAGTTTTGTTCTTCAATATCATGGCAACTCTTACAATCACATATGAAACACAATTATCCACACTTTGGTAACTTCCAGATTAGACTATCATAATGCACTCTACATAGGGCTGCCTTGAAGATTGTTTGGAAGGTGCAGAATGGAGTAGCTAGGCTGCTAACTGCAGTGCTGGCCAGGCCCATATCATGCCAATTCTAAAACAACTGCACTGATCGCTTGTGTGATACTGAGCCCTAAATGGCTTGGGACTCAAAGATCTAAAGGAACACCTCCTGATCTGCTGATGAGGCCCTCTTGGACATCTCATCATCCTCCAATTCATGGGAATGCATCCCTGCCTGTACCCTCCAGGTTGTGGAACAGTTTTTCCTCTGAGATGCATCAGGCAGACTCTGCATGCATTCAAATGGTTGGTGAAGAATCACCTCTTTGCCCTGGCCTTTGGCTAAGGAAACAACATCCCTTCCCTAATCAGGCACTATTTCTATTTTAGTCATGCTTTTTGAACTGATTTTATTATGGTGTGTGTGTCTGTGTGTCTATGGGTGTTTTTCCACTGTCACTAGAAGTACCCATTAATGGGTACAAAAATGCCATTAAGTACTTAATGGGTACTTCTAGTGACAGTGGGAAAACACCCTATGTTTCTCTGTGTGTGTAACATTGGAGAACAAAGCAAGCTTCAGCAGACTGAAGCTTCTCCTCCATTCTGTGAGGCAAGATGGTCCTGAGGCCTGCTGGTTGATAAGAAAGGGGTTCTGCTGACAGCCTGAAGGTAGCATCATCTCTTCTTCACTCCATCAGGGAAAATGGTTGTGTTGTGAGAAGAGACAGCTTATAGCTTTAATCAGAGATGTTCACAGGTGCAGCCCAGTTGATCACGAGCCATGAAGATACTTGCACCAGAAGAGAGAAGGAAAAGTGCATGTCCCTACAGTCAGTGATCACTTGGCCCACATCTGTGAACACCAGCACTTAAAGCTATGAGTCACTACTGATGGTGAGCACACTCTATAGGAAAGAATATACAAAATCTGAAGAAAAATTTGAAGTGTGAATTATAAAAGGCACACTAAATGTTTTGAAAAGCACAATTCCAACTAGAATCTGGAGACACCGCTATAAATATTTTATGTTATGTTGTCAACTGGACTCACAGTGAATGCAGAAATATATTTCCTTGAGAGAGGTATATTGTTAGATGGAAATCTAAACCATGTAAGTTCATCCAGCACCAATCAAGATCTAAAAAAAGCACCAGTTTACAGAAACAATATAGATTATTGCATATAGGGCCGCTATACTCCATGATGAAAACAGCTAATGAGTGCAGAATTGAAGTGTTATTGGGAAATTCAGTGTAACAGCATTCTTACACATTTGAGAATGCTCAGCAATACATAGAGCAGATGCTTTTTCCATACTCAAAGAGATTTATCACTCTCATTCTTTACTTTTGTTAGAGAACAGATTTAAAACTGAAATTACTGCTCCACAGATAAATAAAACCAAGGGCTTTGTTTCATATTACTGGAGTGAAGCACAGACCTGGGTGAAATTGTGTTCTGTTGTCAAGGAGGTATCTGCAAAGAACAAAAGTATTCAGCAGAAGCTGGTAAATATGAGGAAAGACAACTGACCCAGTTTCCTGACTTTCAGAATATTCAAGCAGTAGGTATTGAAGATTTAGTGAACAAAATAATATATTTGCAAATAGTTACTTATCCAAATGAGAATACAAACCAGTGTGTTATGATGGGGCATCTCCCAATAGCTGAGTTTGAACCCACATCCATATTCATCATCAGCTGAAACTCCAAACTCGCACATTTGCAGAAATGGCCACTTGATATGACTGAGGCACCGTCCACATGTGGAACTTCAGCCAGCCTCTGCTTAGCCAGGGTCCAGGGTGAGCAAGCGGCTCTTTGCCAAGCACAGTCACCTTCAGTTCCTTCCTCCAAAAGATGCAATCTTTTCTGGAGTCAAGCATAACTATTCTCAGGCCACTTTTGGACAAGTCAGCATGGGAGGCACTTGGAAGCCATGATGCAAACACATTGAGCTATCAGCTAACATCTGGCCACATGCAGGAGACATAGCCTAACTTCTGGTTCAATTTTTGTTCCTTGCCCACCTCACCCAGCAAGGAAATTTGTCATTATAAATATAGTTCTGCTGATCCCACAAGTCTGAGGAGGTGAGGAAGGAATCAGAAGATCCATCAGTTTGACAGAGCTCATTCTCTCCTTCATAGTTAATCTAAAGACTTCTGTTGTGTCTTCCTGCAACCCTTCTTTCTTTCTTTTCTTTATTTAATTTATTTATTATTTATATTTCTATCCCACCCCATACCCAAAGGTCTCTGGGCAGGTAACAACAATCTTTCCCTAACATCAGGCTCCGTACCTGAGGACTAGAGGGTAGCAAATGTAACACCAATCTTCAAAAAAGGATCCAGGGGTGATCCAGGCAATTACAGACCAGTTAGCTTAACGTCAGTTCCATGTAAGATGATGGAAACCATCATTAAAGACAAAATTAGTGTGCATATGGAGGAGCAAGCATTGCTGAACAAAAGCCAGCATGGCTTCTGCAAAGGTAAATCATGCCTCACAAATTTGTTGGAATTCTTTGAGAGTGTCAATAAACACATGGATAAAGGTGAACCAGTAGACATTGTCTATCTGGACTTTCAGAAGGCTTTTGACAAAGTCCCACATCAAAGGCTACTGAGTAAACTCATCAGCCATGGAATAAAAGGACAAGTTCTGTCCTGGATTGGTGACTGGCTTAAGGGCAGAAAGCAGAGAGTAGTAATAAACGGCAAATTCTCAGGGTGGAAAGAAGTAAAAAGTGGGGTCCCTCAAGGCTCAGTACTGGGACCAATGCTTTTTAATTTAATCATCAATGATCTAGAAGAAGGGGTACATAGTAAAATAGCAAAGTTTGCTGATGATACTAAATTATTTAGGGTAGTAAAATCTGAAAGAGATTGCCAAGAGCTCCAGAGGGATCTCTTAGCAATGGGTGAGTGGGTAACCAAGTGGCAAATGTGCTTTAATCTTAACAAGTGCAAAGTAATGCACATTGGGGCCAAGAATCCAAATTACGTCTATAAACTGATGGGGTCTAAGCTTTCTGCAACACACCAGGAAAGGGATCTCGGGGTTTTGGTGGACAGTTCAACGAAGGTGTCAACCCAGTGTGCGGCAGCAGTGAAAAAAGCAATAATTAGGGAATAATTAGGAAAGGAATAGAAAATAAGACAGCAAGTGTCATTTTGCCCCTTTATAAATCTATGGTGAGGCCACATTTGGAATATTGTGTACAATTCTGGTCACCACACCTCAAAAAGGATATTGTGGAACTAGAAAAGGTGCAGAGAAGGGCAACCAGAATGATTAAGGGTCTGGAACACCTCCCTTACAAAACTAGGCTGCAACGTCTAGGCCTCTTCCGTCTGGAGAGACAGCGTTTAAGAGAGGACCTGATTGAAGTATATAAAATTATGCACGGTATAGAAAGGGTGGATAGAGAAAATTTATTTTCTCTGTCGCACAACACTAGAACCAGGGGGCACTCTATGAAGCTGATGGGTAGGAGAGTAAGGTCTGACAGGGGGAAGTATTTCTTCACCCAGAGGGTCATCGGCTTATGGAATGTGCTGCCAGAAGAGGTGGTGACAGCTACCAGTCTAGATGAGCGATGTATCAATGGCTACTAGATCAAATGCCTAGGTGCATCTTTCAGGCTGAGGGGGGGAGGAACTGGGGTGCTTCTAATGCCATCTGCTGGGACTCGAGAGCAGGAGAAGGTTTGTCCTTGTCTCTGCTTGAGAGGCCCATGAGCATTTGGTGCGCCACTGTGTGCGACAGGATGCTGGATTAGATGGGCTGTGGCCTGATCCAGCAAGGCTTCTCTTATGTTCTTATGTTCTTATATGTTCAGGAAGGCGGTGAAAACACACCTCTTTGTTCTGGCCTTCAGTTAAATGGGGACACATTTTCCCTCACCACTTGCAGTCACTGTTGTTTTAACATATGCTCTTATTATTTTAATATATTTGATTTTAAATCTTGTTACCCACTGAGACCTTCAGGTATAGGGCGGGAGAGAAATATAAACAAACAAATAAATAAAATAACTGGTGGTGGTAGGGATTTGAACTGGCTCCATTCACATGAATGTGAATTTCTGTTCCCTTTGCTTTGATGTAAAGCAAATGAGGGGGAAATCATGCACATCCCTATGGATAAGTAAGATTTTAGACTATAAATTATTACTGGAAATTTTTTTATTAATAAAATTTATGAGGTTTTTGTCAGAGACATGGCAAACTTGCCATGGTGGTAGCTGTTTCATTTTATTTACAGATGCTTGTGGTTTTTTACTTCTTTTGCTTCTTTGCTCTGATTTCGGAACATATCATATCAAGACACAGAGGAAGAAAACATGGCTGAGGAATAATGGATATTCCAGAATCACTCAGTGTTATTTCCATAGGTGAGTGGAGATCTGAATTCAGAGAAAATCCTATTCTATTCTAAGCCCTCTTATAGCAGAATATCTACAGAATACATAGCTATACTGAACTCATCTCTATATCATTTATTCCACATTTGTAACCTCCATGAGTAGTTGCCCAATGCCCTAGCAACTGCACAACCCACCAGCTGCCACCACATTTGACCAATGGACTTGCTGCTGGTATGGACTACTTCCTTCATTGATTTCATCAGGTTGATGCAAATTTGCTTTTTGACCAGTCAATATGTCTAAATATTTATGTACTTAAAAAAAAAATCAAGAAACACAATTCAGTACTGGTGGTGGTGGTGAATTGCTACTGCCATACCCAAAATCTAACCCTCTTCAGTGTGTCTTAGAGATGATACTATGTGGTTCCCTTGGTGTTATCCCACCTCTAATCCACATTTTCCAACCTAGAATGTTTATGACATGAGTGAGGAGCTTATATATATATATTCCTTACTGTGTACTACTAGGTGACAAATGTAAAATGTTTCTTCCTTATAGTCTTGCTTTAAATTATTCATTCTTTTATATCAATTAAAACTTGATTACTAGTCCCAACATGACTTGGCCTTTTATTTGCTTGGAACAACTATATATGGAAATGTAGTTAATGCAAAAACTCTAGAAAAATGCATAATGTAACAGAAGGTAATGCCAGGTTTGGTTTTTAAAAGTTATTTATTTAAAGTTGTAAAGGAAAACACTATACTAAATTCAAAATGCTGTGTGCTTCACTCAGCAGAATATGCTACCTTAGTGCATCAAACTGACAAGAAATATGAAAAGAAAAGCTAGATATTCAGGGATGCTGGAGGGAAAGGAAGAAACTAACAGCAAGCTACAAGAAAACAGGTACGTGGCAGAAGAACTTAAGCAGTTGTAGCTTTGCTGTTGGAAGAGGGTTTGAGAAACAAATTTCATTTGTGTGTAATATCCCAGTATTGAGACAAACCCTGCCTACTGTTTCATGACATAGATATAAATGACCAAGAAAAACAGATAGATAGGAAGACAGATAGTTTAATGTTCCATTCATGTTTAATGGTTTCTAGAATTAACACACCATGCCACACTTTGGATACATCCATACTGATCTGATGGATCTCACCTGAAACATTACATATGATGGAACTGACAGGCCCAAACAATTCTAACTTGTTAGAATTCTTTGAGATTGTCAACTGACATATGTGTAAAAAGCAATCCAGTTGGCATTGTCTGCAAGAACATCCTGAAGGCTATAGTCATAAGCTTTCCAAAATCCCTCACTCTTAAGTGCTGGGTCAAGCCAAGACAAGATTCTGCCAAGGCACAGACACTTCTATGGTTGGCATAATATTATTGGCATCTAGTCTGGACCTACAGAATTATGATAATGAAATATGAGATTTTGTACCTGGTCATATTAAAAAATATAAAAGTATGTCAGCAAAAAATGGTTTGACTACAGTTTTCTTGCAGTGTAGATGCACAGAATCAGTGAAGTCATAAGCTGGAGAGGCCGTAGGTAAATTCTCAAACATAAAGGTTTATTTCAATGCATGGAAAGGAAGAACTAACTAACAAACAATGTGAGAGAGGTGAATGGAACTAAGAAAACAATAATACAGGCTTACCAAATATCAGCTAATGCTAAACAAATAAACAGTACCTTCCTTACAAAACATTCTTACACAGGAACTAGAAATAAGGCATACAGCATTAAACAAGAAAATGGCATAACAGCAAAGATGAATTACAGGACACTAGTAATTATACAGAAGATGAGCACATGACTGACCTACCCTGACTGATTCAAGGCAGCTGTGCTTAATGTCTCCCTGCTGTATCTAATCATAACCAGCTGAACAACAGTTGGGTCAGAGAGATCCCCAAAAAACTTATCTAAGTTTTGATGCCTTGACAAAGTATACTTTTAAAAGACAAATCTCTGCTTTGGTAAGAAAAGGCAAAGGTTGCAAAATAGTTTTTTCAGGAAGGAAGAAGCTGATTGGATCTGTATCTACAAAGATTTACAAAAGGAAGAAGGAAAATCCCTTCATCCCCAAAGATTCTATACCAAAACAAAGTAGAACGTAGGAGATATTTTGCAGCAGCTATCTGGAGAGATCTCTCTTAGGAATGCTGATTAGGATTAAAGAAGTTCCAATTAAATCTTTTGTTCAGTTTGTTTTTCCACAGTGAAATCAGATAATCAGTTTGGATATGATGTAACCAGGATCCCCTCAAGTCAGGTATCTCCTTTGTTTTCTCCCTGCTGTTTACCTAGCCCCTCCTTTCCCCATTCACCTGAATGGAAGCTTTAGCACTCACCTATGGGTTGCAGCTTTTCTTTGTTTAACTTGACTGCCCAGATTTGTCATTGGCTCCTGACCTCCACCCCTTGTGCTGGGCTTTAGAGGCAGAATCTTTGCCTTCAGATTAGCAATGTATAAAAACAGTATACCAGGAGTAGTACATCATGGTTTTTCCACCTGTCAACTATACAGTTCTTTTTCTGGTGTTCCTTCTGGATCTCATCATCTTCATCGTCTTGCCAAGATATGGGCATGTTAATGGCAGCTGATCTAGTATCCTGCTACAGCTGAAGAAACATTTCCAAGCCACC
This sequence comes from Aspidoscelis tigris stejnegeri, assembly GCA_023333525.1. NCBI lineage: Eukaryota > Metazoa > Chordata > Lepidosauria > Squamata > Teiidae > Aspidoscelis > Aspidoscelis tigris. The sequence continues at coordinate 77,135,916 of JALMGA010000002.1, read as the reverse complement.
TGCTGTCATACACTGCTTTCCAGCCTGAAGTGACCTGCTGCTTCCTAAAACATTTAGCTAGCTTGCTGTCTTTGCCTATAGATATCTTGCTTGTCTGCTTTTGAAATTGTGCTCCAGCGTAACAGTGAAGTTTGGTTCTTATGCAAAACTCCATTTTCAAGGATCTAATAAAGAGGTTTTTCTTAGTCCAGCTTCACCATCTGCCAGACCACAGATCCCAAATCCTCTTCACATCAGTGAGAGTGAGAACCTTTTGCTCTTGGCTGGTTACTAGTGTAGGGTGTTTCTTGGATGGGTTATGTTCCCTAGTTTGCCTTCTATTCCACTTTGATTACCAAAAAAAATCCCCTCAGCTTGCTTTTTTAAAAATATTTTCCTATGCTGAGGTACTGCTCCTTATTTGGTCAGCTTTGTGCCTACGTAACTGTTGGGACTCCCTTCTGTTTGTATTTTTTATACATTTGACTGTGCTTTGAGTAGTGGCCACCTGAAATTGCTATTTCGCTCTTTTACTGCTGTTTCCTTAATTAAAATTGTGCTTTCCTTAAACTCTGAAGTCCGTCTTGCTGCTGCCTACTTGGTTTTAATGGAGCACATGTCAGTTTATCATCATTAAAACAAGGAAGTGCTGATGTTCCCTTTATGGTTCATGGCTGAACTAGACTACTTGCTCCATATAATACATGTGGTCTAGACCACATCCTGTAACAAGGCTTTTGGTAAAGTACTTTATCAGATATTCTTGAATAAACTCAACAGCCATGGAAAAAGAGAACAGATCCTGACCTGGATTGGTAACTGGATAATGGACAGGAAACAGAGAGTTGTAATAAATGGACAATTTGCAGTGTGGAAGAAAGTAAAAAGTGAGGTCCCCTAAGGTTTAATATTGGGACCTGGGCTTTTAAATTTATTAATAAATGGTCTAGAAGGAGAGATAAATAGTAAGACAGCAAAGTTTCCTGATAACACTAATGAAGGTGTCAACCCATTATGCAATAGCAACCAAAAAAGTAAATTCGGTGCCAGAGGTAATTAGGAACTGAATACAAAATAAAGTCAGCAACAAGCATCATTGTGCATCTTTAGAAATCTATGGTGAGCACACATTTGGAATATTGAACACAATTCTGTTCACCACACCTCAGAATGATATTGAGTTTCTGGGCAGGGGGGAATGCAGAAAAATGCAACCAGAATGATAAGGAGGTTGAAACACTTCCCTTAAAAAATCGGGCTGCAATGTCTAGGCCTCTTCAGCCTTGAAAGACAGTGTTTAAGAGGGGACCTGACTGAAATATGCAAAATCAAGCATGATGTGAAAAAGGAGAACAGAGAAAAATTCTTCCTTCTGTCACACAAGATTAGAAACAGGAGTCACTCTATGAAACTGATGAATAGGAACGTTAGGATCAAAAAGGGAAAGTATTCTACCAGACTGAGGGTCATTGGTCTATGGAATTTATTACCAAAATACATGGGGACAGCAGCAAGCCTGAATAGCTTTAAGAAAGGTTTAAACTAAGGATGTACATGAATATTCACTAGATTCAAAATTCAATCAAAATCATTCAAATTTCTACATTTGAATTTGAATCAAATGTTGGCTACATTCAAATATTGGCATTAAAATGCAACGTGAATGCTTCTATACATTTCTTCAAAGCTTTGTTATATTTGTGAACATGGGGAGGCAGGAAAGTGGCTACCCAGCGACATCTGCAAGGGGTTTATAGAGGATTCAAAGTGGATTCAGAGCAGATTCAGAGTGGATTTTATGCATTCAGAGTGGATCCACAGGGGATCCATAGGAGATTTGTAGGCACAACTGGCAGCAGGGATTCAAATCAGATTCAAATAGCATTCAAAGAACATTTGTATCAAATTCAAATCCTACCACATTTGAAGGAGCTCTGTTTGAATTAATGTGAATTTCCTCACATTCAATTTGATTCAAACAGAAAAAATACTCATTCACATCCCTAATTTAAACAAATTAATGGAAAGTTGCTTCCTAGATACTGCCTGTAGGTTGGAAATATAGGGTGTTTTTCTGCTGTCACTAGAAGTATCCATTAAGTACCGATTAATGGGTACATAATGACATTTTTGTACCCATTTATGGGTACTAAATGGGTACTTCTAGTGACAGTGGAAAAACACCCATAGTCAGGATGCCTCTTGAGGCCACTTGTAGGTAGTCAACAACAAGTGATTTTGTCTTTGTCTTCTGGTTGAGATGAACAGGAGCAATTGGTTGGTGACTGCTAAGCTGTATGCTGAACTAGATGGGCAGTGGGTTCTTCTTATGTTCTTATGCATTTTACAGTTTTTAGCTACTGTTTTGCAACTCAGCATTTTTGAATTTTCTGTGTATTTATTTTCCTCTACCTAGGAAGAAAGGCATTGTACCTCTACAATTTTATTAACTTATAGAACTGTCTGAAGAGATAACCCTTAACACCTATACCAGTAGGCATAGAACTGTGGAAGATATTTTTCTCTATGATAAGCAAATATGCCCTGACTGGTGCTTAGTTTTATCTGCATCCCCCAGGCTGAGAAGGAGTTTTTGACTGCTCTATTTCTTCCCACTTGCAAGATTTTAAAGTTTGAAACCTCCAGAGCTCATCGAATGACACATCCATTCTCTTTTTCATACCCTAGTGTAGTGCCAGTGAATTGTGAAAGAATAAGCAATCCCAATCCCATGTGTCATTACTCAGTCATCGTGACTGCCATTTGACGTGACCAGAAACACCCAGAATCACTCTGTGCCCATTTTGTTTGGCTTCTTTGATCCACTTTGGGTTGGATCAAAGAGAGATTTGTTGTATCTTATGGAACCATCATAAAAAATACATCAAATAGAATGAATTCAAGAAGAAAGGCAGATAATAGTTGCTGATCTTTCAGCATGGTAGGCAAACTAGAATCCCTTTTCTTGCCTCATCTTTCTTCCCAAAGGCTCCGTTCCATAAATGTTAGCTGAGAGAAGACCTTACTGGAAGCTGGCCATTTACAGGGCAAGGCAAGGTTATAGACATTGGAGTTTTATTTCAATCCCTCTTGCTTGGCCTGATGGATTGTTTTATACATGTGTGCACACATTCTACAAGACCTTTTTCATAAATCTTATTGTATAAAATCTGTTTGCTTGGAAGGAGTTAACTTTATAGAGACTGAAATGGCTGGGTACGCTTATTATTTCTGTCTATCAAGGATGCAACCTGTCCAATGAAATTTCTTATCTGCCACACATGTCTAGCCAGAGCTTATCCAGAAACTTACAGTTAAGGGGTGGATGATTGCATTGCAAAATGATTTGTGTAGATTGCCAGGTTTTAATTAGGTAATTAGGAAAGGAACAGAATAAATCAGCAAGGGTCATTGTGACTCTTTATAAATCTATGATGAGGCCGCATTTGGAATATTGTCTACAGTTTTGGTCACCAAACCACAGAAAGGATATTATGAAACTGGAAAAGGTGCAGAAAAGGGCAACCAGAATGATCAAGGGGCTGAAATTAGACTGGAATGTCTAGCCTCTTCAGTCTTGAAAGATGATGTTTAAGAGAAGACCCGATTGAAGGATATAAAATCATGCATGATGAGATAGTCGTTCAGTACTAGAGCCAGGGGTCACTCTATGAAGCTGATGGGTGGGAGAATTAAGACAGACAAAGGGTCACTGATCAATGAAGAGGTAGTGTTAGCAACCAGCCAGAATAGCTTTTAGCAAGGATTAGATAAATTGATGGAGGATATGTGTATCAATGGCTATAAGAATGGATGCTTAGATTCCAACTCCTGATTGGAGAGACAGAGAGGATGCCTCTAGAGGCCATTTGCAGGGATTCTAAATCCGGTCAAGATTTGCCATTGCCTTCTATTTGAGATGTCCAGAAGGAACTGATGGGTCACTGTGTGAGACAGAATACTGGGCTAGATGAACTGTTGCCCAGTCTATCAGGGCTCCTCTTGTGTAATGATAATTCTGAAGAACTGTGCAACTCAAGAAATATCACAAGTCACAATAAAGGCCTACACTTTAATCAAATCTCTGTATTAAACAATTTGTTCCATAATAGTGTAAAACTAATAGGCATACCATAAGATGTAGTAGATCTCCACAGTTTAGTTTACAATGTTGACATAGAACATAACAAGTAGCAGGACACATAAATGAGGAATCTGTTTGCTTTATCAGAGGTGTTTGAGGGTGACTTTCTTCATGTACCTGCAAATAAAAACATGTCCAAGTAATGTATTTAGTTTTCATACTGATTCAAAAAAAAAGTTGATATTGTCATGGAACTTAATGTCTACAAATGATGCCCACAGATAGTGCCCATTCTCAGATTTTATGACAATGCCACATTTGCAGGGGGGAATTCCTAGAATTCTGCTATGAAAATATATAGTGTATCAAAAGTGTATAGTGTATCAATGAAGAAAATCTAGCCCAAGACACTCTTTTCTGCTTAAACCAGCAACTGTGCAGTCTGAAGAAACTTTAGCTACTGTGACATTGAATCTCTGTTTTCAGCACAGAACACACTACCACCCTGAGTGAAAATCAGTTGCTCAGTCTTATATTCACTGATATCATTCCCCCCCCAAATGAGTACAACTTACATAAACGCTCAATGGCTCCTGCAGCTATGGTTGACCTCAATAGCTACAAACTGAGTCAGCAGACATGGTTTTCATCCAATGCAGAAGCAGAGTGCCATGAAAGAATATTTCCCTCCTTCCTGATTTCTGTCAGCACTAATCAGAACTGGGCTCAGGTTGATTCATACCTGAGCTTCAACTTTCCCAGTTCAGACCAGCTAAACTGGCATGACTTGGTGCCAAACTGATCTACTGCAGTGGCTTGTTAGAAACCATGTGCTATTCAAACACAATTTGGAAAGAACATTAAAAAGTCATTACAGAAAGAGGGTTCAAAGACAGTCATGCATCAAGGAGGTCTTCCATGAAGACAGTGGGAGTAGGGGCAATACCCCAACTGGAAGTATCCGTATCCTCTGCCAGGACAGATTTTGAAGGTGATCCTTTCCACACCAAAACATGATTGAGAAATCAAAGTAGGCTTCCAATGGCCAACTAGCAAAACTTAGCCCTGAATTATAAACATGAAGGTCAGCTGATAATTGTTTTCCACAGTATGTTTTGATGTAATGAATAGTGTATTTAAATTGTAATGAATATTTCTGAATTTACACATGCAAACATTTGGAAGGTATGAGATATTCTTTGTCCTAGTTTTTGATGATGCACATCTCTTGTAGCTGTCACCTTGAAAGGTGGGATGGGGGCACCTGAAGCTGCAGTTCAACCATTTCAAGGTGAATATTTAACCTGGATTACATCCACATGGGGCGGGGGGAAGCAGCTGAAAAGTTACATAGAGATGGTAGCTGCCACACACTATGATTACAATTGTCAGTAATAACTGTTAGTAATGACTGTTGGATTAGAATAGCCCAATTTAGACACTGGGCCATTTTGCACTTTGGCCCATAATTTGAGTTAGGTGAACATCTAGGCAAATGCATTCATACCTGCAAGAGGCACTTACAACCTGCACACATCTCCTGCCTCCCTAGATGTTTACTAATCATGAACAAAATTGTGCTCCACACATGACTTAATGTGACCGGAACCTACCTGATAGCATCCAGCCAGTGACTATTCACACCTCTGCCAGCTGGGGAGGTTGTTGGAGCTGCAACACAAATGCACTGGCAGCTCTGATGACCCCCTGATGCAACTGCGACTGTGACTGCACAGAGCGTCAGTGTCATCATAGCAATAGTGCTGACACATGTGCAATCAGCACAGCATGGCACTCAAGATGGTGGCATCCAGAAGAGGAGCAGCCCAGTGATCAAGCATAGGTGAGTGATTGACTGCACAGGGGTCAGTAGTCAGCAACTAGCACTCACAAATGCAAGCACTAGTCAACGTTGGTTCATCACACACCTTTCCCATCCATGTACTAAACCTGACACTAATAAAACAGTATCTTTTAGGGATATGCACAAATGGGTTTTTTGGGCTGTGGCAAAGTTCTGCCTGACAGCAGTCAAACTGAGAATAAGTGCAACTGTGGCCAGCGGACAGGACTGTAGGAAAACAAGAGACATTCTATTTTAAATAATCCTTTCTGCCATTTTAAATTTCCCCACCATACTTTTTAAACTTTTATTATTTTAACACTCACATTGAATAATGATAATGCATCTTTACTTTCTGATTTTGGTCTGTAAACGTGAATAAAAATTTTTCATGTTAGAAAATCAGTATTTGTTCAAACAGATTCCCTTTCAACGTAGTAGGATTCTATTCAATATGAATGTATTTGTATAAATTCATACAAATATCCGATACATATCCGATATGAACAAATATGCATCCGATACGTATCCAACATATGTATTATTTATTTAATATATGATGTATTACTTTATATTGTATTTTTCATGGTTTCTGTAAATGACTTCAAGTAATTTATTAGAAAATTGGTATACAAATAAACTGAATGAATGAATGAACATGAACGCATACATGCATTATGTAACACATTCACTGTGAAAGCATCAAATCCAACCTGAATCCACTTTTAATTCACTCTTGATTCATGTCAAATGCAATCTGGATCCATTTCAGATGTGACTGGTGCAGTCACTTTCCCACCTCCCCAGTTTAACAAATGCCGAAACTATTGATATGAATGTCCGGAAACATTCACATTCGTACAATGTTAACATACAAATGTCATAACATTCAATTTGTGTATAGATGTCCAAATTTGTACAGATTTGTCTGAATAATGAATGTTATTCATTATTGAATGAAGAGGAGCAGGGGGTTGGACCTGATGACCCTTGAGGTCCTTTCCAACACTATGCTTCTGTGTTTATGAATATTTGTGTACATCCCTAGTATCTTTGTATTGTAACCATGTATCTTTTTCCTTACTGCAAGCATATAATGGTAATGTGCATCACTGACACTTGGGAAAGATTTCCAAACCTTTAGAGAAGGCAAACAGTAAGTACTAGAATGCAAAAATACCTACAGATCGATACAGCCATTACATGCCTTGAGTGTGATACATCAAAAGTCATTTTTTTGTCTTCCAGAAAGAGAGCACAAATGTGTATTAATAAATGAAATCTTCTGGAGACACATCAGAAGTTATCGAAACTTTAAGATGATTGGGTTAATTATGATTTTTTTAGCTAATAGATGAGTTTGGACATCACAAAATAGCATGATTCTTCTTATGACCCAGGAAACCTGTGGGACAACGCACACATTAAAGTTGAGTAAAAGAGACATGATGACTAAAATTTAGAAAGAATGAAACAAGTTCCATAGGTGCAGCTTAAGGGTGAATCAACAAACACAGGATACTAGGTTGTGTTGTTGAGAGAGGAGGGCTGGATCACTGCAAACCATTCAATATTACCCTCAGACACTGCCAAGTGAACTTTCTTTAGATGGACTTTAGCCTGTGTTCAAGGCAGTTACAGTAGTGTCCTGTATCTTCATGGAAAGCTAAATCCTAATCAATGGATTTTTTTAAAAAAGTAAAATTTACTAAGCAGTAACAAATAACCACAAACATCAGACTTGAAGGTAGGGAGTGCAAGTGAAATACAATGGTAGATTCAGAAGGTATTATTCAGTCTGCCTTGTGAATAAGTATTCTTATTTGTTCCACCTTTACACTTCCTATCATTCAGGTGGAAGATTTAGGATGCACTTTTATGAATACTTACTTGGGAATAAGCTGCTTTGATTTACTTCAAATAAGCCAGGAGATTTATTTCTAAGTATGCATAGAACATAGATGTTGCATGTCACAAATCAGATTTATTATTCTCCCGTACACTATTCATTCAATTCAGTAGAAGGATCAATGTTATCATTCACATTGTTTAACTGCACAAATTTCATGGTGCTCTCTCTCCCCCCCCCCAAAAAAAAGGAGATTTGGACTAATGTATCTGAAGAGATCCATCCTCAGTAACTTTTGAGAATGCAGGATAATTGTCACAGTTGCATATAAATCCATAATGAAGTTACTAATGGAAGCCTCCCTTGGATGTTGTGCTAGGTGCCTGGTCTCATGTTTTCTTTCATGTTCCAAACATTTGGTTTGAGAGTTGTCAGAGTATTGCTAAATATAAGAGCATAGAAAATGATGGAAACATTGAACATTAACTCTGGAATGCAAAATTATTCTTGAACATCTTTTTCCACTGAATCTCTTTTTCTGGCTACTTTGACTGAATGCTAAGAAGCTGACTGACAATTTGAAATTTATGCAGTAAGAAATTTTATAAAGTGATTATCTGTGCGGAACATTGCAACATGACCCCTATACATGGCTGCTGGAAAAGAATGTAAAAAAGAGAAAGTGAATTTACAAGAACAAAATAAGAGAGATCCTCCCAAATATCCAACTTTCTATATTTCAGGTTTGAGCTCCATTTGTTTTGTTCCTAAACTAATTGTTTCTGTGCCTACACCCATTAGGAAAAGCAGAACAAAAGTGGCATAGAGGTGGTAGCATACAGAGACACTAATCTTCCCATTCCTTCTTAGCATCCCTATTAAAAGCCAGAGGATGCTCTCTGGGAGTGTGTTTTCTGACCTTTAATGTAGATTTAGGCACACTACCTCCAAGCTGCATTGAGCTTCCTTCCTTCCTTCTTTATTTACTTACCTACCTACCTACCTACCTATATGTGGATGCACTCATCCCTCAAATTTAACTGCTAGCTGTTCTTGTGGGCCCATACTAGCCTATGGATTACATCTTGAAATAAGTCATTTTATTTATTTATTTATTTATTTATTTATTTATTTATTTATTTATTTATTTATTTATTTATTTATTTATTTAATTTGTATTTCTATCCTGCCCTATATCCAAAGGTCTCAGGGCGGGTAACAATGCTTTAAAAATTCCAAACATTAAAACACAACAATATATATTAAACAGTAATTTTCCCTCAGATTTACTGATTAAATATCTTTATGAAATATTATAACAATTTCTTTAAAATCTTATAATTAGTACAATTTCTTAAATAATTTGGTTTTTTAACCTTGCATATTAATTTAAAACAAAAAAACAAACAAAAGTTACTTAATTCCAGTCTGCAATTATGTCACTTCTTTTATATCATCTGGATGAAAGAATTCATGATAATTTTATAAAGCAACTAAAAATGTAAATCATGCAAAATAGTTAACCTGAAGCTGTCCTGAGGTAGAAGCACTGTGCTGCATGCTTTTTTCCACAAAGTTTGCCAGGTTTCTATGGAAAGCCCCAGCGTCTACAATTTGATGGGAACCATTTTCTCCAACTTTGAATGGCTTGATCCTGGTTCACAGATGCTGCATGCTCAGAAATGGTAAAACTTTCAATCTCAAAAATTTTGCCATTGCAACTTCTGACAAGTTGAAGTATTACAAAAGGCTGGCATGGAGAAAGAAAAATGTGAGTTGAGTTTAAAATATCTCATAAAAAGCAAACATTAACAGCAAAACAATTAAGCCTATAAAATAGTGGAACACAGTATACAATATGAAGTCATTGTGACTTAAGTTCCATTTAAAGCTCCATTTACTTGATGGATAAAGGGTGGCTTTTGGAGACTGCACTTCCTCAGTTGCCTCAGACAGCAAAAGTGGTGACTGGCCTCAAGAGCAGAAAAAAACTGATTACTTGGGTTGTCTGATACAGACTTGACAACTGGAGTTCTGACCCATGAATGCTGAACATGGCTGGCACCATGGACAGTCCCCACAGCTAGACTTCTTGCTAGGAATTTAGGCTAATGTAGGTGGCATTCTGCCTGCTGAAAGGTTACAGTGGCTGCTGAGGGGTGCTTCAGAACTTCCATTGTTTGCAGGTCCTGTCCAGATTAAGGAAGCACTTCACTGCTGCATCCCAGTTGTTCAAATGAGAGAGTTTTGTGGAATAAATCTAAAGCGGCTAGTGAAAGAATCAAAGCCTAATTGTTTTTGATGATGAGCCTGCCAAAAGGCTGTTAGATGTAATCTTGTTCCAAGCAAGTTCATGGACAGACAAGTGGTTATTCAAATAACCTGTTCCAAAACCATTTGGTCTATAGATGGCAAACTCAAGGCTTTACAAGTTAAGGCTGAATCCAAAGTTTAAAACCTATAATTAAGTCATAATTGTACTTGATTTGCTAGACACAATCATGGTGCTTCTGATACAGCCCCAGAATATAAACCTGATTTACCATGTTATCATTATTCCAGTAAAATTAACTACTGCAGTGCAATATCCTGTTACTCTATAATTGCCACTCTGTCTGGAGTACTGTATAAGAAGTAATGTGGGAATTCGGAATGAGCTGTCAGAACCTGGAAAAACTTACACCAGTACTTATGTTATACTATAGGGAGGGTTAGGTGAAGTGGAAAGAAAATCCTCCAGCTGTATGCCACTCTGCTGCTGTGGAAATGCTAAAACCTGGAGTAGCAACTGTGATAGTTCCAGATGTGCTTTAAACCAGTAAATCAGTAAATTGCAAAATAAATAAGTGATGTATGGAGGAACCTAACACAGTGAACCCACCAACCTGCTGTGAATGAGTTGACAGCTCCACACAGAACTGGGCACCTTATCCATCATTATGAAGGGACTTCTTCTCATTCATTGTTTTCCTAGAAAGCCTTGTCCAGTAAAAAAGGCAGACCAACCACTCATAACAATGACAGAAGCACTTTACTGTATAAGAGGATGAATAAGATGCAAGATATGCAGAGTGTTCAGCAATAGGGTAGTTTGAAAAAGTTTAAAGTGTGTTTAAAAAAAAAGAAGGAAAAATCTGTTCAGTACCAGAGGCTGGGGCTATGCCTCTACTTATCTTGCTGGATACCCACTTACACCCAAGTGAAAACTGGGAAGTGCCTGGTGATAGGTGGGCTGAACAATTCTTCTGAGGCATCCTCTACGCCACATGTTTAATGTCAACATCTCTTTGCTAAATGCTTTGCCGCTGCTGTGGAAAAAGCTGCACACTGGCAGCAAAGCATAGAGGGTGTCTGGTGGCACCTATCTGTTACTTGAAGTCAGGGTTTATTTATAGTTTATAGTGAGTAGCAACTATCTCTTTATCCCAGGTACATATATAATTAATTTGATCACATTTATCTTCATTAACAAGTAGCTTGACACTTATAGCATTCAGGATGAACAATGCATTTTAGGAGTATAAAGCTGAAATAAACAAGGTAACACCAAGACTTTGGTATAAGACCATCAGATAATTGAGCAAGTGTAAAATGGTTCTAGCTTTAAATGCAACTCTTAGGAAAACTAATAAAAAAACTCTGGAAAAATGTCTTTCTGTGCTGTCAGCATACTCCTAGTTAATGACTTTTAGAGTAGGTCAACTGAAAAATGTTTTCTTTCACCATAAGTGTTACTTACTAGCAAATGCATATTCCCTTTGTCAGCTGTTATTGCAAAACTTCATCATATGTATACATGACGTTTGATTTATGCACTAAGGGCACCAATAATTATTTACTATACACAGCTGAGTAGAATTTTGAAAAAATTCTTTTAGTTATGACTGCATGCAGTTATATTTGTTTGTTTCTTCATTCAGATGTACTACACCTATTATAAAATGGTGTTCTCTGTGACTTTAATTATGATTGTCTTCCCAGGGGGAAAAAAACCTATATTAATTTATAAACATGTTTATAAGAGAAATAAGTTTATAGACGTGTCTAGTTTGTTTACATACTGTTACAACACAGATCTGAAATATCGGCAGAATGGAAATAACAATATGGCATTAAAAATGGAAGCCCAGTACTAAGAAACCAAACCAAAGAAAAAAATCACTGTATCATTTCTGTTTGTTCCTATCTGCGTTTTGATCCATAGTGGAGCAAAGCACAATTCGCCATAATCAAAATTCAAGCATCATTAACTACCTTTCTCCTCTCTTCTGTAGCCCTGCACAAACATGGCTAAAACAGAAGTCTCTTCTGGAAGGCATCACAGAAAGAGCTGGTGTCAGCACACCATTTCTCCTCTCACCCTTAAATTTGCCTGGGATTGGATGCCGTAAAAAAAAAAAAGGGAAAAGGAAAGGAAAGGAAAGGAAAGGAAAGGAAAGGAAAGGAAAGGAAAGGAAAGGAAAGGAAAGGAAAGGAAAGGAAGTGTCCCCCAAGGCCACTTACAGATGGTTTGCAGTTGGTATCATTCCCTACGCCTGTCTGCTGTTCCTGGTGTCTTGAAGATTCTAGAAATTCTGGTGGATCAGACATGGGATGAGAACATGACAGCCACACATTACTGTCCCTGAGGCACTTCTGAGCTGCTTTTTTGTTATATGTGAGCACAAGCTTTAGCTTTATCAGACCCTTGCTGCTATTTTTGGACCATTAAGAACTGTGGTGGCTGCAATTTTGCAAGGATTTTAAGGATCTATTTTTGGTTTGTATGGATTTCTGTTTTCATTTGAACAGATTTGCCAAAATCTTAATGAATATATCTTCATTCCAACTCAATGCAAATCAGTTTTAAGTGGTGATTGGCAAGTTGGGTGATTTCATTGCCACAGTATCACCACAGTGTTCTAAAGAACTGGTACCAGTCCATGTTGACAATTATGACCTACTGGACTAGTGGTCTAACAAAGTATAAGACTGTGCTCCAGTGAAGATCAGGTATACCAAGATTATGATTTTCAGAACTCAGTATGCAAGAGAGATGTGAAAGTTTGGTTTGTATTTGAACATTCAATTGAATAGTTCATGTTGGAATCTATTCACTTTGAACTGAACACGTGGTTGCTCAAATTTCAGGAGCTTTGATCAAACTGAACCTGTCCTCCATTCATGAACAAAAACAATTTGGTCGAACATTTCATGCTCACTGTGGTTTAATCCACAAAAATGCTGGATAAGGATAAGGAGTGGGATCAGAATTCTCTTTTTAGTTTCCCAACCTTTAATTCTGTAGTCACATCCTGACTGTCTCATGAACATTAAATCAACAATGACAGTGATAGATATTGAAGCTGAAACAATATTAATTAAGGTTTGTTTCACATTCCATAGTGAAATAAAATCAGCATATGAGACATTATTACAACACAAGGAGAAGCCAGATTCACAATGCACTGCTAGCTTGCTGAACTGATTCAGAATTATTAATTTAAACACAGGGGATGTGCAGAACACTTGGAAAACCAGTATTCTTCATTGTTTTAGATGTTAGGGAAATCTGTTGCTTACTTAGCCTGTCTTAGACATGTGTCTACTGGATTAATCTTTGCAGGCAAGATGAGTTGAGTTGTGGCTTCTGCATGATTCTAATTTTCCTTTTATGAAATAAATACAAAGCGTAGGTAACATAAATTATGTAGAAAACAACCTCTGTATATCAATTGATGACACACACCCAATCTAATCTGTTCTTTTGTTCAGTCCCTGACACTCTGTATTTCAGAGGATCAACTTTAGTTATGTCTAGTGCACATACAATATGTAAATTAAAGCAATACAATGTGAGATTGGATGTTCTAGAAAGTATTTCAATTAAATTTCCTTTTGTTACGATACAGATTTTCAATATCAATATTTTATGGAGCAAGAAATCAAAATGCATTACAGATTGTAAAAGCAAATATGTGGATTTTTATTCTGATTCCATTTGTGTTCTAGGTTAAATCAACGTGACATAAATTAAATCCACAGTTCTATGAGCTTCTAAACCAATATATAATAGCATAGATTTAAATGTAAGGAGGCAACAATTGCTAAGGTCCTTTCTGCACTGGGCCTTATTTCAAATTATATCCTGGAACAGGGGCCTGCCATCCATATCTTAGGGCAGATTGCAGGACCAGTCTGAGGCATATTGTAGTCTGCATTATCAGGCAGGTGGCAGGCCCCTATTCTGGGATATATTCCTGAATAAGGCTTAGTGGAGAAAGGACATAGGATTCAAGGCAATTCCAGACACTTTTTTTTTTCATGCAATACTTCCCTAGGACCAAAGGAAGCCCCTTAACAATACGATGAACCTATCACATTTATCTCATATAAGCCTCTTTTGAAGAAACTATTGAAGTTTGTGGGAGATTTTTCAAGGAATGTGATAGGATATGGAAACTATCACACTCAACTCATCTTCTAGGGGGTAGAATGATATGATTTAAAAAAATAAAAAATAAAATCAACTAACCTGTGACCCAAGTGGTGCTGGAAGGGAGATTTCAAAAATGGGAGATAGCTGGCTCTGCTTTGATTCTTGCCCAGCTAAGGGATCTTCTTTTGAAAATAACGGCTGTGTGAAAACTGTCTACTGGTAAAGCTGTGGTGCTTGTGGTAAAGCTATGGAGCAGTTCTTAATGCTCCACAGCTATTGAATACCAGGATGGCCCCACATGCTCTGGGCACTATTGAACAGAGGTGGCACACCCTGCAGTGTGTGGATACAATGTCCTAGAGTGTATGGGGCCATCCTGATCTTCCAAGCATGAAAAGACCACCTCTGTCTCTAGTGCAGTTGAAATCCCCCTAGCTTTTTATTTCATCAACACTTCTGAACCAGAGCAGATGAAAAACAAATTTTAGAGCACAAACTTTATAGAAAAAATATCATTAAGATTTATCCTTTCCTGCAGTCTTGGACTGGATCAGGAAAACAGGAAAGTTCAGCAGTGAACTTTCACAGCTTTGAAGTATAAGTTATCTTGCTTTTAAAACAAACTTAGGCTTAAAGTCTAAGAACAAACAAAATGGAGTTGTTAGATACAAGGTACACTTCACATTATATTACAAAGTATATTTCTGCACTGAAAGTTTATGATCCAATCTCGTAGGTCTGGACCAGTGAGGCCTCTGTTCAGACCATGGCCAGGTGAGGCTTGAGACAACTTGCATGTAGCGATGTGCACAAATATTTGTAACATTCAAAATTCAGCTGAATTTGGCCAAATTCAGACATTAGAATTCAAATTGAATTTTGACACATTCCAAGATTGACATCCAAATTCAAATTGAATGTTTCAATATATTCATATGAAGCGTCATATGGGATTCATATTGGATTAGTATGGGATTTGTATACTACTCATATGCATTCATATGGGACTGAACATTCATACAAATCCTACCACATTTGAAGGGGATCTATTCAAACAATGGGTATTTTTCCACTGTCACTAGAAGTACCCATTAAGTACCCATTAATGGGTACATAATGGCATTTTTGTACCCATTAATGGGTACTTAATGGGTACTTCTAGTGACAGTGGGAAAACACCCAATATGAATTTTCTTGCATTTGATTTGTTATGAATCAATTTTTTTAAAAAAAATTGTTCACATCCCTACTTGCATGAGCTATGAGGCTGGTATCCAAGGACTCTGAAGAACTAGAAATGAAGGTTCCTAGTGGTTAGGGATATGGACTCTTATCTGGGAATACCGGGTTCGATTCTGCCCTCCTCCATGAAGCCAGCTGGGTGAACCTTGGCTAGTCACAGCTCTCTTCTGAGCTCTCACAGCCCCACCTACCTCACAGGGTGTTCTGTTGTGAGGAGAAGAATAGAAAAGCTTTGTCAGACACTTTGAGTCCCCTTAAATGGGTTAGAAAAGCAGGGTAGAAAAGCCAACTCTTCTTCTTCTAGCTTTGGAGTCCCTGAGGAATCAATTTTGACAGCAAACTTTGGTGTACCACCAAAATGAGTCCAGAATACGGAGGCATTGCTGCTGCATGCCTCTATGTTCTGGACTAGGCTATGTTGGCTTGCCAGTAGACTTCAATATCAGGGTCCAAAAGTGATCTAGATCAAGGGGCCCTTGAACTGAATCATATTCCATCCTATGCAGATGGGGCATACCAGTAGTTGGTAGGGCTTCAGAGATGGCACAGGGGCTGGTACGGAACAGGCATTCCCAATATGGATGGACCTGTTTTGTGCCAGGGAAGGATCTATCTGATATGCATTGCTTTTACCTGACCAGAGTGTCCTGCTCTGGTTCAGAATAAGCCTCTGAGATGTCTTCTTGATTTTCTGCTTGGTTAACCACATTTTTTCTCTCTTCAATCAATTATACTCTGCACTATGTAGTGTCATCAGTAGTCTATCATCCTATAACAGAAACTATCTGAGGTACATGACGTTAAATCAAACATACTAATTAAGTTTGTGAAACTGAGGAAGTTTCTAGAAAATCTGTAAAGAGAAATGCCAATCCATATATATGAAGTAAGTATCATTTTTCATAATGGGAAGCTTATGATAGAAATGTCCATTAAAACAAGAATAAAGCTATAATTCAAATTAAGTCTGATTTTTTAAAAAGCATAGAAAATTGCATTCCCTAATATAGCTGCCTAATTTGAAGATACATGAAATTTAGAAGTATTAAAATGAAAGTATGAAACTTAATAACAGCTGTGTCATTTCCTCCCAATTTTATATAAAGGCTGACAGTGTACTGTTACTTTATGAAAATAAAATAGAAAATGTAGAGGAACGTTTAGGCGTTTTCGCACCTAGGTTAGGCACAAAAACTAGCAAACAAGTGGGATGTATTGGGATTTCCTCACTTCATGATGCCCAATATATCCCAAACCTACTGGGCACTTCATCTAGTGCCAGGTAAGTGAGATTGCTGTTGCATTAGAAGTGATGCCTTGCCAGGAGTGTTGTCCATTGCTGCAACGACCAGGTGATGTGGCACACAACTTTGGTTATGCCAGTCACACCGCCTGATGCACCCTTCACCTTTCACAGCATAGATCTGGATTAAAACACCTGAAATCATGTGACAGATTAGTCTATGATAGACTCCAATAATAAAATCTACAGCAGGCCCTGGTCCTGAATCCTGGACTTCAGAGGCCTGTGGGTGTCTCCAGGAAGTGGTTCACCACCAAAAGGGTCTATCCTATAAAACTTGAAGGCTTCCCAGCTCTAAGAGCTGGCCCAGCCTTTAGAGTCAGGTTGCTGTGGCTGGTCCAGCATGAGCCGCTCAGCATGCAGATGGCCCTTAACTCATTCTAGAGCTAATCCAGTCCAGAATCATTTGGACTACTTACCATGTGATAACTCATGCCATGTGAAAACAAGGTTAGTCTGTCAAGTACAGTAAGCAAATACGTGAAGAAATCCAAATTACAGCAGTGATGATTTGTAGTTATGTCTTGAAAGTTTACAAAGTTAGAGCTAGTTAAACAACATGTGCAAATTTTGTGTCTGAAAAGCACCAGCCCATCTGCACTGTGGTAGAAAAGGCAGAATCAAGAACCTGAGGCTGCATCTACACACAGGGAGGGAAAGCATCTTGAAAGTGCCTTAGTGTCCCCATCCCAATTCTAATCCATATCAAAGGCCTCTAAATTTTCTGTCCTTTAATGTAGATTAGAAGCACAAATGTGCAGATAATACCTCCTCTCATTCAAGCCAATAAAGATGAAGATGATGATGATGTTAAGCAAACAGAAAAAAATTACCAAATACAAGGACTTAAAAATTGAAGTTCAAACTCCCTGGCACAAGCTCACAGTGGTGATCAGCACGCTGGGTGCCATTCCAAAAGACCTTTGACAAGGTTACCATCCGTCAGTTGAAAAAGGCCACCATGCTGGGCTCTGCACACATTATCTACCAGTACATAATATCATCTTAGGATCTTGGGAAGATCCCGATGTGTTATGAAATATCAAAGCCAACATGATTGATGCTGGGTCATATTGTTATGTTTCTGTCAATAATAATAATAAATAATGTTACTGTCTGAGGATGCAATCTGAGTTTCTAAGAGCATTTTTATTGCAGCATTTGTAGAAGAGCTAACTCGTAAGTTATTGATCATTGTGCATCTCTCACACTATGCTCAGGAAAAGGGTATGAGAGAGCTTTTGTCTATATATTTAATAAAGTGCGGTCCTTCAATGAAAATGGTGACACGGCTCCATAAATTAGTTTCCATATGAAGAACTGTAATTTCAAACAAAGGGGAAAAGGGCAACCGAGTATTCAAGCTTAGGTCAATGAATTAAAATAGCATAATGAGCCATTGAAATTTAACAAACTCATTATAAATAGTATCACTTTGATTTTCCTTTCCATTATGCTTGATGCTTTTAAAGCCTGAATGTTCTTACAGATATATTAGCCAAGAACAATAGAACAAGAAGATGAAATCTTAGAGAAATACTAACAAATAATATTAACACAAAAGATTGAACTTTGGGATTACAAGGTTATATTGACACCTGATTTCATAAATAAAAGTAGTTAGCTTCTGGGCTGATTCCACTGAATAGGATTTCAGGCAGTTTTGTTGTGATGTAGTGGTATGAAATTGGCACAATATATGTTATTGATATAGTGAGCTGCCTTGGCCAATTTCTAATTTCCCCCCATATATCTGTCTGCTGGATAAACACTGATTTTTTGGGATTTACTGCAGCGAGTTGTAAATGATGGATGAAATGAAAAAAAGAAAAAATAAAACTAGCGAAATAAGACTGTGGCTTTCCCATTATTTTTGAACTGAAAATTTCCCGGAAGGTCATTTATAGTAATTTTCAAAAAGGTAGCCATTGAATATGGTGACAGTGACAACAAAGTCCATCTATGTAGAAAATCATTCAAATGTTTTGCCTTTTGAAAGAAATTAGACCACACTAGTCTGCAAGAAAACTACACACAAACTGTTTTGGAGTAATATGTGCATGATTATAACATAAGTACATATGTGAAGAACAGTAATAGCAGTCCTTAGGTTTTGTAGGTTTTCAGTCACAAAATACCAACACATATACACTTGAGCACACAAAATTCGCAATTCCAAGTGATAATCATATGCTGCACCTGCATGACCATTGGGGCAAAGGTGAGGAAGAAGGTGTAATATCATGGAATTTCTTCCATTTTCTTTCTTTCCCAGCATGCTTTACTCAGAAGGGGAAAGTGTGCACCCTGCTGCAATTTCCCAGTCTCTTCATCTTTCCCTCATCTCTGACAAGCTTGAACAGGATAGAATTGCATTTCTTCCACCACATTTTGTTTTGAAGGGGTTCAAGGAAAGACACACAGAAATCTTACAGTGTAATTTATTTCACCATCTGGAATTTAGCAGCATGCTATTTTATGCTATTTTAATGCATAAAATTAAAGATTAACACCAAAATAAATTGGGCTTAAATAAATTGGTTTCTATAAATAGCATCTTAGAAGTTTCTTTTCACATTTTTTATTCCTTCTCTATATGGCAGACTATATGCAGCACTAACTGTTGATTAGGTATTCCGGACTATACTTTCCATCAGCTTTATTCCTGATTGGAGGCAGCTGTAGTTCCAAACAGGCCCAGGTCTGTTGACAGTAGGTGAGAGTGCTCCTTGGTTGGTCACACAGTCCTGGTACAGCTGTTCTGATCATGCCATGCCCCATTTTATGGCTGTGTGGCATGTTCTACTGTCACAAAGATGGCCACGCATCATGTTGAGCAGCCAGCTATTTTGACCAGTTAGTTGCTCAGCAATTGTGCCAGTGATGGACATCATACAACACCTGAACCAGCATCCAAGTGATGGACTGCAGAATCCACATTCTTGTCTCCCTATTCTTGTCATGTGTGCATATTCCTGTTGCCAGAAGAAGGTTGTCTGATCACAGCCTTTGCATTAATTTTCTACGTTCCATCCTTTTAACACCTGTCTATAGGGATGTGCATGAATATTCATATTATGTGATACTCGTATGAATTTGGCTGAATTCAGACATTTGGATTCAAATTGAATGTTGGTTGACATTTGAATTTGAATCAAATGCTTTGGAACATTTGTATGAAGCTTCATTACATTTGTGAACCTGGGAGGTGGGAAAGCGGCTGCCCCAGTTACATCTGCAATGGATCCAGAGTGGATTTGAAATGGATTGAGAGTGGATTCAGGGTGGATTTGTCACACTCTGAGTGGGATCCATATGGGATTTGTATGGGATCTGTATGGGATTGGTATCTAACATTCATTTTGAGTTTGTGTGGAACTTTCATATCTAATCAAATCCTACCACATTTGAAGGGGATCTATTGGAACAAATACTTTTTTTATTTTTTATTTTTTTGCATTCAGTTCGATTCAGATCATTTGTGGCTTATGCACATCCCAGTCCGTCTACTGATCTCTTGAGCTATCAACTAAGTAAATTCCAGCATTACTGGTTACCAAATATTTTAGCCTGAACAACTTTCTGTTCTTTTCTCTTCAGTTGCAAAGATAAATGATAACTTCCAATGTCACCTGGTTGCATTTTGAGTCCTCATTTTATCCTGTAAATGAGAAACTTCAATTCTTTTTTGATAAATTAAGACAGATGGGAAACAATTAATAATGTTTCAAATAATATAGTATTTAATTTCCTCCTGTCTTTCTTCTATAATTAATTTCATAAGAGAACCATTTCATAATTTATCAGTTGTAAAGATAAAGAAATTTTAGGGTGCTAGTTCCCTTTTAAGTGTATGCACTGTAAGTATAAGGAGTATTTGTATGTGTACACAGAGAGACACAAAAATACTTTGTGATGTTATCAAATTTAGTGTGAAGATCCTTTGTGCAAAATATTTCTCATTTCATATAATGTGATACTAGAATTGTTATTCAAATGAATCCAGGTGTATCCTTTAGGAAGAGATAAAGTTAAATTGTCTACTATTATTATTTGACAGGCAATATGAAGACATAGAGCCCAAATTTTTCATTTCATAAAAGGCTATACTTTTATTGAAGTTTCAGACAAGATAAATGCCTGCAGGCAGATTCAGTTCTGTTTTCTTCTTAAGGAAGAATTAGGAAAAGTTAACTGTTCTTGCAGTTCTGACCTAAACAGGTGTCAGTCGGAGCAAGCTTAGTCCATGGGTTTTTCTAGATATGTGAAGACTGTTCTCTTTTCTCCGTCTTTCCCTTTGATCCTTCTAGACAGTATTTTTGTGAAATACTGTAATATTCTGATATTAATACCATTGATGAAATAAAGGACCTTTCGGTACTTGCCATGATCTGACCCAATGGATCTGGACCACACAAGACCCTCTGGTCCAAATTATGGCAACGTTTGGTCTGGAACTTCACCATCTGCACAGTGATGTTATTCCAGACCAGACCCTGCACTGCCTCCAAAGCTTTCATGAACTCTAAGACAGGGCTCTGAGGGCTCTGAAAACTAGCAATGAAAGTTTCTAACTACAGATCCTCTGAGGAACCCATTAAAGCAGTGCATCACCAAAAAGTGTCCCCCAGTAGTATGGAAAATGCAGTACACTTAGTGGGCAAGGTGAGAGATGGTTTTTCAAACAGCATGATGTAAAAGAAAAAGCAAGAGGAGAGAGAAAAAGGAAGACAAGTCATTGGAGCATGGCTTTGAGATTTGCATGGCCAATGTAGGATCATATTTTTTTAAAAAAAACTTATATGTTAAAGTATCTATCCACACTTCCTTTGATTGGAGGTATATAAGAATATATAAGATAATCATTAGAGAGCCTTAATATCCTTTAGATAGTTACTTTTGGTTCAAAGAAAAATCAGATGCTATATTTATAAAGGTTAAGTAATCTAGAAGGCTAATGTTAAGTAATCTAGAAACCATTACTTATACTTTTCTAAAAGTGCTCTAAGGAATAATCCTTTGTGGCTTTTGGTATTTATTACCAGTGGAGGGAACCCTGGTACCAGAAGCAGAAGCGAAATGTAAATAGCACACTTCCAGTAGTAAAGGCTGGAGTACTTTTTTGTAAGTGCATAAGAACATAAGAGGAACCCTCCTGGATCAGTCCACAGCACATCTAGTCCAGCATCCTGTCTCACACAGTGGGCCACCAATTGCTTCTAGATATTCTCAAGCAGAAAGTGAAGGTAAGACTTTCACCTTTTTCCAACTCCCTGCAAATGGCTTTTAGTCCCCCAGTGAAGTGTTCCAGTCCTGAAGTGGAATGAAGTAGCAAATATCTCTGGACCTTTAGTAGGGGCTTGGGAGGCTCCACAGATGCCCACAAAATCTTGGCAGTTTGAAATTGCCTATCATTCATACACACCTCAGGAATTTGTACAGTTGGGGAAAATGGTTGTATGCTAAAAGGCAAACAGTCATACATATGGCAGTTGAAACAAAAGAAATTTGGCGCTTGGCTGCTGAAGGAAACATACACACTTGGACTGCAATACCACTGCTCTCATAATAACAGCTAATCTCATTAATGCTTGAGAGTGTTGCTATATACCAAACAAAACAGAAAAAAATGAGTGTAGCAATATCCCTTTATCTGTAATCTGCACATTAGCCTTCTTAGATGTAATCACAGCTCAGAGCAAAATGTTTCACAAATGGCATTTCATTTTTTTTTAAAAAAAAACAGCACTCCTTTTATCCTGTCACAACTATTTTATCCTGTAATACATGAAAGCTTTAATCTATACACTTTGTGGCATTCATTCAGTTGAAATGCTGTTGTAATATGGAAATCTCAAAGCACATTGGAAAGATCAGAAGTTACTGCAGAAAAGTTAACTGACTGGAGTTTGACCAAATAATTTCTGCTCTTCCCATCTTCATTCCAACACAAAAGAATCACAGCAGGGAAATGCATTCCTGTGCAAAAATTAATATTTGTATTTAACAATAAGGCATTGGGATGGAAAGAGTGGGATGAAGTAAGAGAATCATAATCACAAAGCTTAAAGCCATCATACAAGAAGGAACTGGCAAATTGGTTCTAATCTACAGGTCAATATAAAAGCCAAAACCTTATATCTATTTATATTATCAGCTTCCTTCTCAGCTTATTCAGATAAATATAATATACAATGTGCAATGTGCAATATAAATGATAATGTCATTTTTCTGGTTGCCTTAGAAAATACACTTAAGACAATTCCACCTGTTTCAGTGGTGTGATAATATATTATATCTTAGGCCACGTCCTCATGCACTCCATTTAGTCTGAATGGATTATATTTATTCCAAATATGGAGGCGAGTCCGAACTGACCCATCCCCATACAATTGACGGAAGTGCAGGCTCAATTCGAATGCATGTGTCCCCATGCAAACTGTGCTAAACCTCTGCTCAGGGAAACAGCATTTTCCCTACGCCCCCTCTCTCCTGATAGGAGGCGGGTTGACATCACCAACCCCTGTGCCACACTCTGTAGGGAGGGCAGGGAAATGCCACCCAATGCCCCTTCCTTGATTGCAACTGCTGGGCATTAAGCAGTGATCAAACAGAAACAAGCTTCTTTGCTGCCGTTCCTGTCCTGTGTGCTGGGGATCGCAAATGCTAGCCATTTTTAAACAGTGATGAAAAAATGAACCTCTTCTCTCTGCAACCCGATAGCTGGGCAAACGTAAGAGAACTGATCACCCCAGTTTGTCAGGTAAAGATGTAGCGATGAGGGGGGTCATCTGGCTCTTGCTATCCCACAAGCCCCGCAACCCTTATTCCACCCCTGCTCCCTGATCACTGGCAAGCAACTTTTGAAGTTTGCCAGCTAAAAAGCTTATCATTGTAGTGGCATTGATTAGCTTTTTTACTGGCAAACTTCAGAAGCTGCTTGCTGGCGATCGGAGAGTGGGGGTGGAATAATGGTTGCAGGAAGAGGCTCATGGGACAACAAGGGCCAGATGACCCCACCGCCAGGTAAGAATTTGGAAGCTACTCTGTTCTTTTTTTCTTCTAATTCTCTCACCTGCTCCATATGAACAAGCTTGAAATTTACCACCCACCAAAAAACAAAACAAAACAAAATTCAAGACTGCATCCAATCATCCCAAGACTTGGTTGGTAGTTCCAAGAGGTTCTCCAGACACTCCTACCAATGTTGGGGTCTCCAGCTGCCACTGCCTTGGTCTCCTTCACTGTTCCCCATGACAAACAGTTCACCAAATGTTTGAATTAAGCTTCAAATAACCCAAAGCAGTTCAATGTTCTACTTATTTATTTAGTTGCATTTTTATCCCACCCTATATCCCAAAGTCTCATGGCAGTCAACAGCATTAAAAACCAAATGTCAAATGAAACATGCTCAAACAGCAACAGTGCCTGAAATAACAGAAGCTGAACCAGTTCATGACTTGTGTGGTGCAGTTTGAATCAAACCAGAAAAAAAGGTTTGTGCACAGCTCTCCCTTACACAGAAGGTGCTCCTGCCAGTGATTGTGCCTGCAAAAAGTGCTAGCTAGCATTGAAAATGGATATGGGTGGCAGCAGATGTGTCTTGAGACAACAAGGGCACCTCAGAAGGGTAAATGGAGATATGGTGTTAGTTTGACATTATAAAAAAAAGAGACATTCTGATTTATCTGAAGTTTTGGACACAGAACCCCACATATAACCCAAGTCCAAATTTAGCTAAAAATACGTGCTTATTTCTATAAAACACAGCTTGGATTTGCTTGTTGCATTTCCAGGTTTATTTTCATCTTATAATTTGGAACACATTCAATTATTTCTTTTTCAGAATATTGCTACTAAAAAGGTCAAGATAATTATTTAGCATACTCCAGGTAGCATTAAGCATTTTTAAGTACTAAGCATTGATTTCATTGGAAACATGAAACAAATCTTTCCGTTGAATTGCTTATATTATACTCTGGCTCTTAATTGTAATTTAAATAGATCTTTCACTCTTCTCTTTTGTGTGCACACAGAACTAAACACTACTTATGTGAAATTATTATGACTCGTCGACTCAGATGGATGAACCACACTTTAGGCTTTAAAACAAGTGTCAGTCTTATGAAAAAAGCTGAGGTGCCAAATTGCAGGAAGAGGACCAAAAGGCCCAAAAGAATAAAAAATTGTGCCTGATGATTCAGATATATTCTCTCAGCTTTAGAATGGAATTCTGAAAGATGGAGGCAAAGCAAGCATTTGACAATATTTGGGCCTCTCTGATATAGCACCACATTATTCTTTGATGGTTTCCCCAATCCCCAGATTTCCATAGGAGACAATTCTTTCACAGAACAGTTTTTCACTATTTTTTCTCTCTAAGTAATGGTTTGTGAGAATCCAAGTGATAACTTTATTTCATTGAATTATGAGGGCCTGTTTTCATTTAGGTTCATGGGATGGTATAACAATACCATCTCACTGAACTTAAGATTGGGGAAAGTGGGATTGGGGCACTTCTAAGGCCATCTGCTGGGACTCGAGAGCAGGAGAAGGTTTGTCCTTGAGATGCCCATGAGCATTTGGTGGGCCACTGTGTGCGACAGGATGCTGGACTAGATGGACTGTGGCCTGATCCAGCAAGGCTTCTCTTATGTTCTTATGTTATGGGATATTCCTGCACTTCAAGCACTGGGAGAGTCCTAAATTTCATAATCAGCACTTGAAGTGTGGATGGTCAGACGTGGTCTGGCTGAATTGCTAAGGCAACAATCATGGCAACGTCTGGTGACACAGTGAATAAATGCACAGCTTCAACTGCAGCTACCCTGTTCCATCTACTCACAGCATTTACACCCAGAAAAGAGTGTGAATGCTGCAACCAGGAACTCACGATCAGGTCACCTGGCTGATTTTGCACTTTCCCAAGTGCTCCAGACAGGTAAGTGTGAACAAGCCCAGAGTTGCATTCACACACAAACATGTTAAGAAGCATCAGGCTGGGGTAATCTGTTGCAGAATGTATGCTGGTAAATTTATTCTACCACCTCCTTATCAACTGAAGAAACAGAATTGACATTCTTTAATAACTCAGGCTTCTGGATCATCACTGAGGGCAAGTTTCAAAAGAAAACATTATTCCAGAACTTAAGGTTGTGGCTACATAAGCAGAAAGTACTTTTGCATAAAGCCTGTCTCCATCAGGCCTGCAGCTTCCCCTGGGGTGGGAAACTGTCTCTTGGAGGTTATCTCAAGGTTATTTCCTGTCCAGTGTTAATTTACACCAGATGGAAACTTAAAAGCTGAGAAGGTATCAGTAGTGTGAATGACAAACCTGATTCTCCCCAAACTCAGACTTTTCCATAGTTGTGCAGAAGCACCTATGAAAGCCTGCGAATTCATGGTTGTGGTGAGAATAAGGAGTTTCCAGTCTAATATAGGGATGTGCACAAATGTTCTAAACATTCAAAATTCAACCGAATTTGATAAAACTCAAATAGAATGTCTACACATTCGAATTTAAACATTCATATAAATTTTAAACGTTCTGAAACATTCGTTTGAATGATTCAAAACATTTGAATGTACAGATATGTATGTACAGATACAAATGTACACATACGAATGTACACATACGTATCTGTATGCATCTCATATGTATCTGTATGCATGTGTAGATAGGTATGACACACACGAATGTTGTCAACATTCATATCTTCAGATTTGAATCTAACACTCGAACAAATAGATTAGAATGTATTCCATTCAAATTGGATTTTGTTGCATTTGGATTCTAAACATTTGAACTGAATAAAATGTTTTGACATTTGATTAGAATCCCTAGTCTAGTAGCCAATGTAAGATTTGATGTTGTTAAATTTTTTTTGCTATAAATATAGCTTTGCTCTGGCTAGATAATTAACTCTAATAGTACTGCAATTGAATCTTTGGACATTATTTGTCCATCAAATTGACTCCTCTTCAAATAAATAGTAGACACTTCTATTCCCCAATACTGCTATGTCAGTTCTAGTGAACGATGGAAGAACATATGACAGTATCTAACTGGCATAGATTCATGCAATTGCTTGATTAGCATCCTTTTTCCAAGAATTATTTCAATAATTAAAAAATGTGCTAAATGGTTCATTTTTACTCTGCACAGTTTCTTGGAAAGTATTGTATTAGAATATTAATTGTATAATATTGATTTGGGGAATTTTAAGGTATTATAAGCTTCATTACTTTTCTGTTAGCTGAATTCTTCCCCCTTTTTTACCATTGAGTAATGTCGCTATCCGGATAAGCAACCTGAATCCTTGGCTCTGGGAAACCTGGGGGAGGTAGTTTCTGACTACCTCGATCGTGGCTGCAGTCCTGAGACCACAGCGATACGTGGTTACAACCCAAATGGGCTGCAACGATCGTGGTACCAGTAGACTGGTACGATCACCGGGTGTTACGACAGTATTCCCTTATAAGCCACCGGCATGCCTATAAGGGATCACCATGTGCTCTTATGGTGATTTAAAGACAGAGAGCACAGGAGAAAGAAGTTAGGCGGGAGACAAGATGAGCTGGAAAAGAGAGAGTTTATTTCTGTCCAAGCTTTTTATATCCCCCACCAGAAGGCGGGGAAGGAAGTGACCTCAAGAGAAAATCCAAGTATGTGATAGGTGGAGTCCATCAGCTGGGCAGGTCAGAAGTCCTTCTGAGGTCATATCCTGTGGCAGGCAGGAAGAGAACAGGCTGTACTCTATGTGCAGCATGTGGCCATCCTCCATTAAGCCCTCAGGCTACGTCCAGCACCCTGCTGTGCTGGGTGTATACTGCAAGCTTCTGTACACAATCCTTTTACCCTGAGGCTAGAGAAGCTGGTGGATGAAACCTGGGCAAGTTTGCAATTGCTACATACCATCTTTCTGTTTTATATAAAATTTGAAAATGTTTACATATGACAATAAGGTGTATGGCATATTAACATAATTACAGTAATGACACATCAAAACAATGACCATAGCAACAAATGAAGACAATGAATGTAATAAGGAACAAAAATTTGCGCGCCTCACACACATGCACACACACACAATACATTTGGTGGCCACCAAAGAAAGGAAACTTATAAATGTCTATAATATCTTTATATCTTAACTACCTACAAGCCGGCTTGAACTAATTCTAACTACCTAAAATTTAAAACTGTACAAATAAGTTAGACAAAACCATCTCTATATGGTTGTGTGAATGTCATGTGTAGAAGGACAAAGGAGAGAGGGTAGAAGGTTCCTGGATGCTGTGGGAGATATGACAGACAAGGTTAACATGTAACAGCAAAATAAAATATCAAAATTTAACTGGGATAAATCAGATAGCCAACAGATCAGAGAGTTCTATAAATTGAACTTTCATCAGAGACTTAGATGGAGTTTTGAGCAAGGTAAGGTTTGCGCCATGGTCAGTCAGGAGAGAGAGAGAGGATAGAAAGTGAAAGGACTTCGAGGCCAAGTGTTTTTTCCAGGGCTGGATGTGGCCCTTCCGGCTAAGACAGCAAATAATGCCTTTAGAGAGGCTAGTAGGTAAAGTTCAAAGGTTTTCTTACCACCAAGATGGAAGTAGCTAGAAACTAAAGGATAGGAGACATACATCAAGAATAATAGCCTGTTCAGAAATAGAGAGAAGCTTGAGTTGAGTTGAGTAATTTCCGGGCATGTGCCTTTTGAGGTTCCCCAAAGGTGTCACTGTCAGCTGTTCAGCCAGGTTACAGACTCAAGGTTACCATAGGTAAGTTTAGAATTGGTGAGATTAGTCAAGAGATATAAAAGGATAGAAAAAGAGATTGAATTTTGAGTGAGGAGCATGTTGGTTGGTTCTTCTCCAAGGATGCAGGCAAGAGGTGCTTGTAGATTCTCTAGTGAGCTGGTCTGCCACTGCCTATCCAAAATGTCTCTCAATGAGGGAATTTTGAAATAGGAGTGTTTTGACACTGGATACGGTGTTTCTCTTTATCCCTCCTTCTTGATTAATAGATTTAAATGTTTTTCAAAAATGTTCTTTCGGCTAAGATGAGCTTGCGTCTGCAGAATGGGCAGGAATTCCAGGAGTTGACTCAGTGTCCCATTATTGCAAAAGTCCAAAAGATTTTCAAATTGACTAGGCTGGGCTGTAGTCTATCTTGCTTCTCTGTGTTCTCCCTTGATGGCAAAGCTTAGCAGAGGCAGAGGATGGCTGGCACAGTGTTTCGCAGTGGTCCTCTCTGTATCATTGATCATGGGAGTAGTCAGAGGTATGGAGAAAGGAATGCTTTCTGCTCTGGGCAGGAAGTTGTGCCCATCTGTCAGATCTGGCATGGCTGTACATCTCCAGAGTTAGCCCTTTGAGGAAAATGATGTATAGGAGCACAGTGTGGACAGGATCACATGTTGTTTCACGTTACACTAGGGCAATGGAAAATTGCTTACATGGTACCTTGGTGCTCTGCTGGAGGAATACACGATTTGCGATGGAGTAGGCTGGCACATCCTTCTGGGGTCTGCCTTCTGGTTTCCTTTGTTGAAAGGTCTTGGCAGGTTGCTGTAGCTTCCAAGGCGTGCAGCAAGGAATCCTTGTCTTAATGCATGAATTGGAGCGCTGGTATTGTTGTGGTTCTCGTCCTTTCGACCAGGATCTTGGAGCCAGGCTGCTGGTTGATGACCTTTGTTGCTGGGATGATGTCAATCATGGAACATAGCAGGATGTCTTCAGGGTACCTCCATTTGAAGGGCCGGAAAGGCTGGTAGCCTAAATGCTTGGTCTCTCTAGGTAGAATGGCTGCTTAAAGGAATTTTTCTGTCTGCAGGCTGGAGAGATGTAGTAAGAAATGCAGTCCTTTGAATGCACAATCATTAGCTGGTAAGAGCTGGGAAGGAGACTCAGAGAAGGTAGATCACTGCTCGTAGATTTAGCTTAAATCTGTGACTCAGTAAACAAGGGAATTGTGAATTGTCTCCTCTTAGCATCCCAAATAAGCCTTAATCAAAGATAAAATTTTTGGCAAGAGAAAAAAAAACTGTTTTAAAAAGCAAAAAGGACATCTCTCAATTAGAAAAAGGAAAGACGCATTCTAAAAACTTGCCAGTAGAGGTCGCAAAAAAGGAACATAGTTCATGAGCATGTGCAGAGTTCTAATAGAAAAATAAGAAAAATGCATTTCCTGAAGTCTGCGGGTATGAAGAGAGTTCAAAGCCATTCTCCCTTTTGCTACTGCAAGGCAATTAAACTGAGAATGAATATAACAATTTAAAAATCTTGACAAACAATATAAAACAAAACAAAAAACAAGGCTTGCTTTTTTAGGTCCCCTCTTTCTTGCTGCAGAGAGGGTAACCAACAATATAGAAATGCAAATGTGCTGGTGGGTACAGCCAGACCAGAAAAACAGGTTTCAGGAGGGGGCTAGATCAGCATTGTTACAAAGACAAAAAGAATAATTAAGAACAATCAATATGCTCTGTGGCAAAAATCTTAAAATTTAGAAAAAAAAGATAGTTCTTTTCTGCGGCCCTGGAGGAGGTTGGGCCTGGTGGGGGGAAGGTGATCCTGCAAAATGCTAGCCCGCCAAGGGCATAAATCTGGTTGCAAGCAGCAGGTTCTTAGCTGGGAATTTCAAGCTGGGATACAAGAGGGATCAATGGTGGAAGCATAGCAAGTCACTTACAAGTTGTTTCTCAGTCCAGCGCAGGATATTCCGCGGTGCACGCCTGTCCAGGTGTTTTGGAACTGCAAACTGCAGCAGTTCTGAGTAGCTTCTTCCAGGGCTAGTGAATAGCTGATAGAAAGTTCAAAGGGTTGATTCTCTACTGTCTGGCGACGCTGTGGTTGGCAAATGCTAATGAGGCTTGGTTGCAGCTTAAAATTGTCTCAAGTAGAAAAACATGGTTATTCTCTGTGATGCAAGAAGGTTAGGCCAGGAAGTGGGTAGAATAGAGTTATAGCAAAAACAAAAGAGGCAGGATTTTTAATATGATAAAAACAATTCTGATCTGAGAGAAACTCGGATGGGGACGGTTTGAGGAAAAAAAATGCTGCGCTCAAAAAGCTGGGAAGCAGCAGTAAGGATGAATCCAAAAATGCATGCAGAAATTAAAAATCAAAAATACTATTTCTTTCGCCCATTGAAATGGTTTCTTGCAATGCGGGCCTGCGGTGTAAGGCTCTTCAGAGAGAGCGTGAGGTTTAAATTGCTTTTTCCAGACCCTGGGAGATTTGGGCGCAGGGTATGTGGAATCATTGCATTGATAGCAGTCTTTCTTGTTGGCAAAAGGTCTGAGAGGTAAAATTTTACCCTTGGGAGCTTGATTTCCCGGCCTTACAACAGATTGGGAAGAGAGGGGCCCCATTTTTCCAGGACTGATTGAGGATGGCGCTGGATCTAGTTCTTGCTGCAAGGCAGGAGAGGCTTCCACTGATTCCAAGCCTAGGTCACTCAGGTGGGTACAGGCAGCTGTAGAATCTGGAATTATACCTTCATCTGGAGCAGCCATGTAGCAGTTGGGGGACATAGTGTCCATAAGGTCTCCTAGAGAGTCATCAGAGACTGGGTTGCATGCAGGAGATAGAAGAGGAGACTGAGACTCTGGTAAATTGCTGCTAGAGAGCGCTGGAGAGATAGGTGTATGCAGGGCATCAGGAAGAGAGTGGCCAATTTTCTCTCTTTGCTTTGCATGTGCTTCTAATCTTAAGGCAATTCCGCACAGTTGCAAGGCTGGCATTATTTCCGGTTTTTGGGAAGGATGTGTCTGGAACTGGTGTTCTAAAACTTCCCATGTGGCGAGGTCTAAGTTTTTCTGAGGCATTTCTGGCCATCGTTTTGCAATAGCCTTGGCTAGCTTAATCTGGACAGATAAGGGTATATTCATTTCATGTCTTAGCAACAGCGAGTTTATATTTTGCTGAAGACAGGTAGTTTTACTTTTCTGGTTTCCCATTTGCGATGGAACGATTAGAAGAAAGAGAAGATATAGAAAAAAAGATTTTTACTGCACCGATCTGCGGGGAATTTCCGTGTCGTTCCTTCCACGGGATGCAGCACCACGCCACCTCTCCGCTGGCTCAGACGTGGATTTTTTCACTGGTATTTCCGCCCCTTCGATCCTCAAGATGCTGTTCGTTGGTTCGAAGCCCCGAGTTGGGCGCCAGTTGTCGCTATCCGGATAAGCAACCTGAATCCTTGGCTCTGGGAAACCTGGGGGAGGTAGTTTCTGACTACCTCGATCGTGGCTGCAGTCCTGAGACCACAGCGATATGTGGTTACAACCCAAATGGGCTGCAACGATCGTGGTACCAGTAGACTGGTACGATCACCGGGTGTTACGACAGTATTCCCTTATAAGCCACCGGCATGCCTATAAGGGATCACCATGTGCTCTTATGGTGATTTAAAGACAGAGAGCACAGGAGAAAGAAGTTAGGCGGGAGACAAGATGAGCTGGAAAAGAGAGAGTTTATTTCTGTCCAAGCTTTTTATATCCCCCACCAGAAGGCGGGGAAGGAAGTGACCTCAAGAGAAAATCCAAGTATGTGATAGGTGGAGTCCATCAGCTGGGCAGGTCAGAAGTCCTTCTGAGGTCATATCCTGTGGCAGGCAGGAAGAGAACAGGCTGTACTCTATGTGCAGCATGTGGCCATCCTCCATTAAGCCCTCAGGCTACGTCCAGCACCCTGCTGTGCTGGGTGTATACTGCAAGCTTCTGTACACAATCCTTTTACCCTGAGGCTAGAGAAGCTGGTGGATGAAACCTGGGCAAGTTTGCAATTGCTACATACCATCTTTCTGTTTTATATAAAATTTGAAAATGTTTACATATGACAATAAGGTGTATGGCATATTAACATAATTACAGTAATGACACATCAAAACAATGACCATAGCAACAAATGAAGACAATGAATGTAATAAGGAACAAAAATTTGCGCGCCTCACACACATGCACACACACACAATACATTTGGTGGCCACCAAAGAAAGGAAACTTATAAATGTCTATAATATCTTTATATCTTAACTACCTACAAGCCGGCTTGAACTAATTCTAACTACCTAAAATTTAAAACTGTACAAATAAGTTAGACAAAACCATCTCTATATGGTTGTGTGAATGTCATGTGTAGAAGGACAAAGGAGAGAGGGTAGAAGGTTCCTGGATGCTGTGGGAGATATGACAGACAAGGTTAACATGTAACAGCAAAATAAAATATCAAAATTTAACTGGGATAAATCAGATAGCCAACAGATCAGAGAGTTCTATAAATTGAACTTTCATCAGAGACTTAGATGGAGTTTTGAGCAAGGTAAGGTTTGCGCCATGGTCAGTCAGGAGAGAGAGAGAGGATAGAAAGTGAAAGGACTTCGAGGCCAAGTGTTTTTTCCAGGGCTGGATGTGGCCCTTCCGGCTAAGACAGCAAATAATGCCTTTAGAGAGGCTAGTAGGTAAAGTTCAAAGGTTTTCTTACCACCAAGATGGAAGTAGCTAGAAACTAAAGGATAGGAGACATACATCAAGAATAATAGCCTGTTCAGAAATAGAGAGAAGCTTGAGTTGAGTTGAGTAATTTCCGGGCATGTGCCTTTTGAGGTTCCCCAAAGGTGTCACTGTCAGCTGTTCAGCCAGGTTACAGACTCAAGGTTACCATAGGTAAGTTTAGAATTGGTGAGATTAGTCAAGAGATATAAAAGGATAGAAAAAGAGATTGAATTTTGAGTGAGGAGCATGTTGGTTGGTTCTTCTCCAAGGATGCAGGCAAGAGGTGCTTGTAGATTCTCTAGTGAGCTGGTCTGCCACTGCCTATCCAAAATGTCTCTCAATGAGGGAATTTTGAAATAGGAGTGTTTTGACACTGGATACGGTGTTTCTCTTTATCCCTCCTTCTTGATTAATAGATTTAAATGTTTTTCAAAAATGTTCTTTCGGCTAAGATGAGCTTGCGTCTGCAGAATGGGCAGGAATTCCAGGAGTTGACTCAGTGTCCCATTATTGCAAAAGTCCAAAAGATTTTCAAATTGACTAGGCTGGGCTGTAGTCTATCTTGCTTCTCTGTGTTCTCCCTTGATGGCAAAGCTTAGCAGAGGCAGAGGATGGCTGGCACAGTGTTTCGCAGTGGTCCTCTCTGTATCATTGATCATGGGAGTAGTCAGAGGTATGGAGAAAGGAATGCTTTCTGCTCTGGGCAGGAAGTTGTGCCCATCTGTCAGATCTGGCATGGCTGTACATCTCCAGAGTTAGCCCTTTGAGGAAAATGATGTATAGGAGCACAGTGTGGACAGGATCACATGTTGTTTCACGTTACACTAGGGCAATGGAAAATTGCTTACATGGTACCTTGGTGCTCTGCTGGAGGAATACACGATTTGCGATGGAGTAGGCTGGCACATCCTTCTGGGGTCTGCCTTCTGGTTTCCTTTGTTGAAAGGTCTTGGCAGGTTGCTGTAGCTTCCAAGGCGTGCAGCAAGGAATCCTTGTCTTAATGCATGAATTGGAGCGCTGGTATTGTTGTGGTTCTCGTCCTTTCGACCAGGATCTTGGAGCCAGGCTGCTGGTTGATGACCTTTGTTGCTGGGATGATGTCAATCATGGAACATAGCAGGATGTCTTCAGGGTACCTCCATTTGAAGGGCCGGAAAGGCTGGTAGCCTAAATGCTTGGTCTCTCTAGGTAGAATGGCTGCTTAAAGGAATTTTTCTGTCTGCAGGCTGGAGAGATGTAGTAAGAAATGCAGTCCTTTGAATGCACAATCATTAGCTGGTAAGAGCTGGGAAGGAGACTCAGAGAAGGTAGATCACTGCTCGTAGATTTAGCTTAAATCTGTGACTCAGTAAACAAGGGAATTGTGAATTGTCTCCTCTTAGCATCCCAAATAAGCCTTAATCAAAGATAAAATTTTTGGCAAGAGAAAAAAAAACTGTTTTAAAAAGCAAAAAGGACATCTCTCAATTAGAAAAAGGAAAGACGCATTCTAAAAACTTGCCAGTAGAGGTCGCAAAAAAGGAACATAGTTCATGAGCATGTGCAGAGTTCTAATAGAAAAATAAGAAAAATGCATTTCCTGAAGTCTGCGGGTATGAAGAGAGTTCAAAGCCATTCTCCCTTTTGCTACTGCAAGGCAATTAAACTGAGAATGAATATAACAATTTAAAAATCTTGACAAACAATATAAAACAAAACAAAAAACAAGGCTTGCTTTTTTAGGTCCCCTCTTTCTTGCTGCAGAGAGGGTAACCAACAATATAGAAATGCAAATGTGCTGGTGGGTACAGCCAGACCAGAAAAACAGGTTTCAGGAGGGGGCTAGATCAGCATTGTTACAAAGACAAAAAGAATAATTAAGAACAATCAATATGCTCTGTGGCAAAAATCTTAAAATTTAGAAAAAAAAGATAGTTCTTTTCTGCGGCCCTGGAGGAGGTTGGGCCTGGTGGGGGGAAGGTGATCCTGCAAAATGCTAGCCCGCCAAGGGCATAAATCTGGTTGCAAGCAGCAGGTTCTTAGCTGGGAATTTCAAGCTGGGATACAAGAGGGATCAATGGTGGAAGCATAGCAAGTCACTTACAAGTTGTTTCTCAGTCCAGCGCAGGATATTCCGCGGTGCACGCCTGTCCAGGTGTTTTGGAACTGCAAACTGCAGCAGTTCTGAGTAGCTTCTTCCAGGGCTAGTGAATAGCTGATAGAAAGTTCAAAGGGTTGATTCTCTACTGTCTGGCGACGCTGTGGTTGGCAAATGCTAATGAGGCTTGGTTGCAGCTTAAAATTGTCTCAAGTAGAAAAACATGGTTATTCTCTGTGATGCAAGAAGGTTAGGCCAGGAAGTGGGTAGAATAGAGTTATAGCAAAAACAAAAGAGGCAGGATTTTTAATATGATAAAAACAATTCTGATCTGAGAGAAACTCGGATGGGGACGGTTTGAGGAAAAAAAATGCTGCGCTCAAAAAGCTGGGAAGCAGCAGTAAGGATGAATCCAAAAATGCATGCAGAAATTAAAAATCAAAAATACTATTTCTTTCGCCCATTGAAATGGTTTCTTGCAATGCGGGCCTGCGGTGTAAGGCTCTTCAGAGAGAGCGTGAGGTTTAAATTGCTTTTTCCAGACCCTGGGAGATTTGGGCGCAGGGTATGTGGAATCATTGCATTGATAGCAGTCTTTCTTGTTGGCAAAAGGTCTGAGAGGTAAAATTTTACCCTTGGGAGCTTGATTTCCCGGCCTTACAACAGATTGGGAAGAGAGGGGCCCCATTTTTCCAGGACTGATTGAGGATGGCGCTGGATCTAGTTCTTGCTGCAAGGCAGGAGAGGCTTCCACTGATTCCAAGCCTAGGTCACTCAGGTGGGTACAGGCAGCTGTAGAATCTGGAATTATACCTTCATCTGGAGCAGCCATGTAGCAGTTGGGGGACATAGTGTCCATAAGGTCTCCTAGAGAGTCATCAGAGACTGGGTTGCATGCAGGAGATAGAAGAGGAGACTGAGACTCTGGTAAATTGCTGCTAGAGAGCGCTGGAGAGATAGGTGTATGCAGGGCATCAGGAAGAGAGTGGCCAATTTTCTCTCTTTGCTTTGCATGTGCTTCTAATCTTAAGGCAATTCCGCACAGTTGCAAGGCTGGCATTATTTCCGGTTTTTGGGAAGGATGTGTCTGGAACTGGTGTTCTAAAACTTCCCATGTGGCGAGGTCTAAGTTTTTCTGAGGCATTTCTGGCCATCGTTTTGCAATAGCCTTGGCTAGCTTAATCTGGACAGATAAGGGTATATTCATTTCATGTCTTAGCAACAGCGAGTTTATATTTTGCTGAAGACAGGTAGTTTTACTTTTCTGGTTTCCCATTTGCGATGGAACGATTAGAAGAAAGAGAAGATATAGAAAAAAAGATTTTTACTGCACCGATCTGCGGGGAATTTCCGTGTCGTTCCTTCCACGGGATGCAGCACCACGCCACCTCTCCGCTGGCTCAGACGTGGATTTTTTCACTGGTATTTCCGCCCCTTCGATCCTCAAGATGCTGTTCGTTGGTTCGAAGCCCCGAGTTGGGCGCCAGTTGTCGCTATCCGGATAAGCAACCTGAATCCTTGGCTCTGGGAAACCTGGGGGAGGTAGTTTCTGACTACCTCGATCGTGGCTGCAGTCCTGAGACCACAGCGATATGTGGTTACAACCCAAATGGGCTGCAACGATCGTGGTACCAGTAGACTGGTACGATCACCGGGTGTTACGACAGTATTCCCTTATAAGCCACCGGCATGCCTATAAGGGATCACCATGTGCTCTTATGGTGATTTAAAGACAGAGAGCACAGGAGAAAGAAGTTAGGCGGGAGACAAGATGAGCTGGAAAAGAGAGAGTTTATTTCTGTCCAAGCTTTTTATATCCCCCACCAGAAGGCGGGGAAGGAAGTGACCTCAAGAGAAAATCCAAGTATGTGATAGGTGGAGTCCATCAGCTGGGCAGGTCAGAAGTCCTTCTGAGGTCATATCCTGTGGCAGGCAGGAAGAGAACAGGCTGTACTCTATGTGCAGCATGTGGCCATCCTCCATTAAGCCCTCAGGCTACGTCCAGCACCCTGCTGTGCTGGGTGTATACTGCAAGCTTCTGTACACAATCCTTTTACCCTGAGGCTAGAGAAGCTGGTGGATGAAACCTGGGCAAGTTTGCAATTGCTACAGAGTAATTTTAATTAATACTTCATTTTCTTTCTATTTAGAAACTTTTTCATTCAGTGAAGAAGTACAATTAACTCTGTCAAATCCTGCAGATTAATTTGCCTCTAGTTCAGCCTAGTACCTGGCTAACAATTTAACTTTGGATTGGTATTTGAAGTCTTTTTTGGCCTTATCTTGTGCCTCATAATTCAAATACTTTCTTATTAATTGCACACTAGTTATCAGTTACCTAGAACAAAATGACTTTGATTATGGATTTTGAATCAACAGCTCTACTGAATGTTTGGAAAAACAAGTTCAGTGAAAAGTTTCTTTGCTGACTTCTATTCAGTCCTCAGAATGTTTTCAGATTCCTCATCTGATCATTAAAAATGTAGATGTGGCTTTGCTGTGTCTAAATGTTCAATTGCTTCAAATTAGAGATGTAACATCTCTAAGGTTTGGTTTGAGCCAAACAAACCTAAGTCTGGCTTGATGTAGCATCAGGTCAAACACTTCACAGTTTGAGGTTAAAAATAATAGTTTTTTTTTAAAATGGAAATGCATTGGGGAAAGCCCTATTTGACGGGCAAGATGAAGTTGAACTGAATGGTTTGAACTGGACTGTTTTTGTTTGACTGAGCAACTGTAGCTTGGTATGACTCAAACCTGAACTGGCTCAAGCAAAACTATACTTCAACAAATGTATAAAAGTGAAACTACATTAAGGCAAAGCATGTTATCCAAGAAACAACTGAACCTTTCAGCGTATTTGGGATGTAAATTCATTATGATTAAATTGGACACAAAACCAAACAGGAAGGAAGGATAGGAAAGAAAAGAAAAGAAAAACACCAAAGTAGCAGCATTTCAGCAGAATGTAATCCTTGCAAATAATAAATGGTGATGGTACAGTATACCTGAACAGTACAGGATTTATTTATTTATTTATTTATTTATTTATTTATTCTTGCCCTATACCCATAGGTCTCAGGGTGAGTTACAAGTTTTAAAACAGCCGATTAAAACAATGATATCCATAAAAAACCTTTAAAAATGTATGTATGTATAAGAGACTGGGGGTGTTTTTCCACTGTCAGAAAGTACCCATTTTTGCACCCATTAAGGACCCATTTGGGTGTGAGCCGGATGATCCCATTTCCACCACGGCACCCATTTGGGACCCGATTATTTCGACTGCCGCTGGGGAAATCCGGATCAAATGGGTACTTTCTGGCCTTTAATCCAGATTTTCTGTAGACCACATTAACGGGGTCTACAATGGGGTCTTCAGGCAGAAAATCCAGATTAAAGGGAGCCTGTTTCCATGCTTGTGTGGCAATGGGGTCTAGAGGAGGGTAGGGGGAAGGGGCACCCATGGGGGGGAGCCCCAAAACCTAAGCTTTGAAGTCATTTCAAAGTCATTTCAAAGTCACTTCGAAGTCTGTGCAAAATAGCTCTGGAGAATCTTTGAAGTCTGTGCTAATCTTCAGAGTGAACTTTGAAGTGACTCCGAAGTGACTCCGAAGTCACTTCAAAGTCACTTTGAAGTTCACTCCAAAGATCAGCACAGACTTCAGTGGAACTGTTTTGCACAGACTTTGAAGTGACTTTGAAGTGACTTTGAAATGACTTCGAAGCCTCTTCGGAGATTGCACCCCCTGTCCCCCCAAACACCTGGGGTGACAAGCAGACCCCTCATAGGTAGATCCGGATTTCCAAATGAGTGCTCCGGTGTTTCCACGGCAGGGAGTCTAGCACCCATTGCTATTGGATGCTAGACGACCCATGGAAACACATTGGGTACTTCCCTTAATCCGGATCTACTAGATCCGGAATAAGGAATGTACCCATTCCTTAGATCCAGGTCTTCTTAGATCCGGATTAAAGGAGCGCGGTGGAAAAATACCCTGGAGCATGATGTGAAAAAACCCTGCATTTTGGGCCCAAAGAAATATAAGTTCGGGGGAAGCTCTGAAGTGCTTTAATGTATGGACTGAAGAACAAAGAAAGCAAGTTTCAAATGCCTTCCAATTTCCACATGTAAAAGAATCCATTTCTTTCTCTCCCTCCCTCCCTTCCTCACATTCTCAATTCTGCAACACTTTTCTGGCTGCTAAACCTGACAGTTCAGTGCCAGTTCTAAACTGTGTTTCATCAAGTGCAGCAGATGCAATTTTACTTTTTCCCAGCAGGATATTTGGCTCCCTCTGAATTCTCGGTTTCAGCTGGAAAATGTCTGCAAAACCCATTCTCAAAATTGAGAAGGGAGTTCTATATCTTCCTAAATGCAAAACTAGGAATTAGGCTTAGCCTTTTCCTTCTATTCAAACTACCTTTTTATCTGCTATTGACAGCTGCTTGCTACCCTTAACCATTTGGGGTCCTCATGGAATTAGCATTTCTTTTCTTTTCTTTGAAATAGATTTGCCACTTACATGTAGAGAATAATCTGTTAGTGCTGTTCCATTTCTTCCAATGTGACTTCTTCATCTAGGCTGTTGTGATGCATTGATTTATATCTCTATTTGCTCTTCCAAAACTTGTTATTACTGTATGGTTGCTCTTGTTTTGACAATGCAATCCAATATTTTATTTTATTTTCCACACTTTATTATCATCTTTACTACTTTACAATACATGAAAACACATGCAAATCATACAAATAACACCCAAAATTTAAATCCCTCCCACTGTTACATGGGCTCAAATTTTTGCTAGACCATCTTTCATACTGTCTGGCAGGTGTCTTCATTGCTAGCCTCATACAGTCTCTTCCACAAATCCTGTAGGCTCTCCCCTAAGTAAAGAAGTCTTTGGTGCCTAAAGGCATCAAATTTAAATATTTCAAGCACATAGTCTTGGCATTTTTCCAATGTTCACTGTGATTTATCCCTCCACCCCCCTGCAATAACCATCAAAGCTGCCCACATCAGCCTGTCCAACATGTACCTTTCATTCTGTGCCAACCATGTGCCACGATATATCTGCAATAAACATCTGGACAATCCCACCACATATGAAAATATGTTCCCCATCCTACGCATCTGTGCAAGCATGTAAAAGTGAGTGTAAGGATCGTATGTGATAGTTGTGCAGGAGTGCAATACCAACCAAGCAGTAACTTTAAATTCAACTCCTTCCATTTTACATTTTTCATTTTCATAATACTTCTAACCTTCCTTTCAACCTCTTCCTGCTCCACTCGTAAATCCATCTCCCATATATCAGTCAATGACTGTATTATATTTCTCTCTGTGCTCAAAAGCCTATAAATCATCCTATTGACCCCTTTACGGATTTGCAATCTCAATTGTAGAATAACTTCAAATTCTTTTAATGGCTCTGTAATCACCCTTTGGATATCGTTCACCCTTACAAAGTCTCTGATAGCAGACATCTTTATTCTGGATGAGTTAATCCAGATTGTTACCTACACACACACACACACACGGATGTCACTGATCCCACTGTTTCTGCAGATAATCCCCAGAGATAAGGAAACTGCCCTTGGAAGCACCCTTGCAGAGTACCCCAGTAAATGACTCTGAGGATGATTTTCTCTCTTTTGGGCCCATGATCCTGTTGCTATCTAAGGAGAATGTAGCAATGATGGTGGCAGTGGGAGTGACTCCCCTGGAATAATTTTCTGCCCAGCATGAATTAGCTCCCCCCCCCCAGAAAATTACTGACTTCCAGGGCCATTTCCTGTCTGGAGCTAAAATGGTCCAGGAATAAACTTTGAAGCCATGGAACACTTGTACCATGGTTTCAGAGCCTGCAAGTCAGGGAGATATCAGCCATGTACACAGTCTACCTCTTCCAGCCCTTTCAGCTGTGGAACCAAGGATCCCACTGTAAAGACTGCCATTTGTTCAGCTGTGAAGATGTAACCTTAATTGTCCCAAACAGAATGCTGTATGAATAATATTTATATTATTGTTATTTTTGTTTCTGTTTTTGTGGTGGTGGTGATGAAGATGATCATGATGGTCTACACATAAGAACTCTTAAGATAATTCCTTGTTTCCACAAGCATTGGCTTGTTGAGAATAGGAGGCAATTCTTTGATAGATTTTAGGTCCACCTCAACAGCAGGTTTCAATACTGAATATATTTCAAAATTATGAAGTTCCTTCCTTCCATCCTTCCTTCTCTCTCTCTGTCTCCCTCTTTCTTTACAAGTGACTTAAAGTTTCAATATATTTTGAAAATCTGAGTAAATGGGATGAATTTTCTAAGCTTCAGACTACTACAAACATACTCCTTCATTACTGGAATGTTATGGTTCCCACAACCCTTTGGATACTTTCAATTTGAGAAAGAATTGATTGAAAGAACTTGGGTCCCTCAATGTTCTCAACAGGCACCTTGGAAAGTGGAGGAAAAAAAAAAGTAAACAGAAGCTTCTAAACCAAGCAATATTGATTGGTTGTCCAGAAGTTGCATGCACTTTTGTATCAGGA
Source organism: Aspidoscelis tigris stejnegeri (assembly GCA_023333525.1). Taxonomy (NCBI): domain Eukaryota; kingdom Metazoa; phylum Chordata; class Lepidosauria; order Squamata; family Teiidae; genus Aspidoscelis; species Aspidoscelis tigris. The sequence continues at coordinate 77,094,065 of JALMGA010000002.1, read as the reverse complement.
AGATGAATCTAAGTTTAATAAAAGGTTCTGGTAGTAATAATAAGATTACCTGGTTGGAGCTAGAGTAAGCATCTCCGCTATAATTGTGAGACTGAAGAAAAAGTCCCTAACACCCTTTTAAGTGGAAGAAAAATTACAGGATAGCAAATATATTTACTCCACGATAAGCAGGTATTTTACATCTGTTTTGTATGACTGCTTTCATATTTCACAAACCATGCAAATATCAAGAATGAAAGAATTGTACATGTTGGTATTTCACATATTAATAAGCAATAGATTTTATTCTGCATAGACCAGGGATTGATAATGCACATGAGGCTTCTCCAGAAATCTAACAAGTCTTGGTCTGGTCAATATCTGGATAGGAGATCTCCCAGAATGACATGTTCACCCCACTTTGGATTCTATAATCGCCTCCCCAAGAAAATAAAAGATCTCACGCATATATGAGATTCATTTTAGGTCTCAGAAGTGTGATGGATCTGTGGTCACAGTTGTGGTCATCAGTCATAACTCCAACTGGGAGTTTTCCTGCTGTGCGTAAAGTGTTTTGCTTGTCACCAGAGGGCTTTGGCCAAGTGCCCAGTGCCCCATGATGTTCATGATGGCTATCATGCCTCCCTACTAGGGATGTGCATGAATGTGTGAGAGGGTTGTATTTGATTCGTATCAAATCAAGTGCAAGAAATGTCATATTCATTTGAATAGATCTTCTTTGAATGTGGTAGGATTCATATTCAATACAAATGTTCAATCCCATATGAATCCCATACGAATAGCATACAAAGCTTCATACAAAGCTTCATATGAATGTATCAAAACATTCAATTCAAATTTGAATATAAATTTTCAAATGTGCAAACATTCAGTTCAAACTCAAATGTCTGAATTCAGCCAAATTTGTATGAATTTCAAATGTTATGAATATTCATGCACATTCCTACTCCCAACCCACAGTGGGGCACCATGTGAATGAAGCTTCAGAGTTATATAAACAGCCTTCAAGCATGCCAGAAGAAGCCTACGTCTGTGTTTGTATATTTTTAAAAAGTTTGCAGGATTTATGTGTTGGAAGACTCTTGCATCTTCAGCATAACCATTGGGATATTCAGTTGAGCTCAGCTTTCAGACACTTTTTCTAGGTGTTAATCTACCTCAGAGTGTCCCTGAGGCTGAGGCAGAACATACGGGCAGGCATTCAGTTGTTTTTCACATTTGCCTAGAGCCTTTTAGATTTTGCAAGCTACCAAAAATGAAGTTTAATTTCTAACTCTATTTTTGGCAGATAGGTGTTGAAAAACAATGTGGTGATTTGACCACATTATTTCCAAATATGGATCCCTGTTACTCCTCCCACCAAAAAAAGTGAATGTGGTGCATTTGTCTAAACAGAAAATACTAACAAATGTATTCTGGTTTGTTATTGTAGCTAAAATATTTAGCAAGACCCTTCCACACATTTTTTTTTCTTTGCATTTTAGAAAAATCAAATCCTAACAGTTTGCATCTTAAGCATTGCTGGGAGCGCTCATACCTATTTCAATAGCAGAAGAACTGAGAAAATCTTAAAGCAGTGAAAAATAAATTGTATCTACTTCTGCTTGACAGCTGCCTTATTTCACACAGCATGTCTCTTTTCACTAGTCAGAAAGTAGATTAACAAAGGTAACAATAAATAGCAGATTCAATTCATTTCAAAATTGACTGGCTTTCAGACATATTACTGAAAATTGCTTACACAGAAATATTGGTGATCTTGGTAGTACTTAGGGTCCATCCCCATGACCAGAATACTCCAAGGTGAATCTGAGTTCGCCTCGGAGTGTCCCCATGAGCAGCCCTTAATCCGGGCTACATGGACCACAAAAGCAAAAAATCCAGAGCAAAAAACTCCCCCTTTCTAACTGTTCTGACCCCGAATTAGGAGGCAAGAACAGGTTATCCTGGGGCAATGGGGATGCTTCTGGGTTATTGCCGATGGCAGCATTAGCAGGTGGGGTTTCACTGTTCCCACCATGCATGCTGCAATTGCAACTGTCCCCCCATCACGCGACTGGGCAGGCACACCTGGGTAAGGGCTTGCTTTAGCAAACAAGCACCTGGCAGCTTCCCTGCACTCAGCTGATCAGCTGTCAGACAGGTATAGGGGCTGTCAAGCACACAAGTGGAGTTCTAGGAAAATAATCAAAACAGCTGTGGCTTCAATCAATGAGCTGGGTTCCCTTCTGTACCTCCAAAAGCCATATACTGCATAACTGGGAGACATAATAGGAAGGGAAAGCAGCTCATTGATAGAAGCAATGACTGTGTTTTAATTTTTTTACCAGAGCTCCGCTCATGCGCTTGACAACCTCTATACCTCCATCTGACAGCTGATCAGCTGAGTGCAGGGAAGCTGTCAGGCATCTGTGCACTAAATTAAGCCCTTACCCAGGCGTGCCTGCTGGATCATGCGATCAGGGAAGCGGGGCACGCTTGTACCCAGGGAAGAGGGGTGGAAAAAACTGCAGGTTCCTGATGCAGGGGTTTAACGCAGTTTTCATGGGGACAGGTTGTTTGGCTTGAACCCATGCTGTCCTTGATTACCATGGGGACTTCTTAATGTGAACTATGATTCACATTAAGGCTACCCTGAATCCATCCAGAAGTAATGACAACCCATGGGGATGCACCCTTAGGCACATCCTCCGGGGAATGCAGTAGTGTGAGGACTCTGCTGTCTGGTCACATATCTGGCACAGGTCTGGAAGACAATACAGATGTTTCTCAAAAGTTTTTTTTTCAATGTCCTGCTTTCCTCCTCCCCTCAGAGCCAGTGTGGCTCCTGGCTAGTACTGTCATACTACATTGAAACCTAGGGCCTTGTTGCACTTTGGTCATGGGGACAGCCCAAGGATGCTCTAGCACAAAGCATCTGCACTGTCCGTAGCCACTTCCATCTAGGAGCATCTCTGAGAACATGGGGATGTCCCCCATCACTATTATTTTTGGAGCAGCAAAAACTGCTCCATAGCTATACTAGAAGTGCCATCAAAGGGTGCATGGGGGTGGGGTGGGACAGTTGCAGCCAAGCAACACTTCAGCTATCACTGCAGCAATGGCCTCTGGCACGTGGATGTTGCTGTGGCTGGGGGGGGGGGAAGATGTCAGATGGCAGTGTTCACAGACTTACCCTGCTGTTGGGTAAGTGGTGGGTAACTTTGGGACAGACAAATGTTCACAATGCAAATGCCAGCCTCTATCCCAAGGACATTAAGTGCAGATTTCCCCCTAGGGTTTTTTTTTTCCAGATATGTTGCTCTGTAGAAAATTAGTATGTCCTAAAACATAATCAGTAACAACTAAATAATGATTTATTTATTTTTTAGATACTTACTTCAAATTTCTTTTTTAGCTTCAAGCATACAGTTTCCCAGGAATTTCTAGGGTGTTTTTCCACTGTCAAAAGTACCCATTTTTGCACCCATTTAGGACCCATTTGGGTGTGAGCTGGATGACCCCATTTCCACTACGGCACCCATTTGGGACCCGATTGTTTCCACTGCCATTGGGGAAATCTGGATTTAATGGGTACATTTTGGCCTTTAATCTGAATTTTCTGTAGACCCCATTAAAGGGGTCTACAATGGGGTCTTCTCTCAGAAAATCTGGATTAAAGGGAGCCTGTTTCCACTGGAAACAGGCAATGGGGTCCAAAGGAGGCTAGGGGGAGGGTATGCACCTTTGGGACACACACACCCCAACATTGGCTTCAAAGTCACTTCAAAATCACTTTGAAGTTGCTTCAAAGACTGCACCCCCCCCCGCCCCCCAAAACACCTGGGGTAATGGACCGACCCCTTGTGGGTTGATCCATATTCCCCAGATGGGTGCAAAGCTGTTTCCACAGCAGGGGTGTTAGCACCCATTCCTAATGGGTGCTACACCTCCTGTGGAAACACATTGGGTGCTTCCTTAAATCCGGATCTACTAGATCAGGATTAAGAAATGTACCCATTCCTTAGATCCGGATCTTCTTAAATCCAGATCTAAGGGCTGCAGTGGAAAAACACCCCTAACCACCTTTTTTTTAAAAAAAATCTTATCAACACTTCTTTTCCTGCTTTTACATGATCAAGGAACAAAATGATTAATCTAAATTTAGTGCAGTATTTCTGTGCTGGTTTTTTCTTCCTATTCTTTCCTGTATAATTTCAGCAATCGCCTTCACGTGGAGAAAAAAAACCCCTAATTTTCTGAAATATTTATGAATTTAGGTATATGGAAATGTAAGCCCTACCTCCAGATTTTCAGTTAAATTAGTCCAAGTGTTGGGTCAATCTAATTATCTCTAAGCTTTGGAAGTTTCTTCTTGGCTGAAGTAAAATCAATGGCTCTGAGAATAAAAAAGGCTCCTGTGTACATGACTTCACATGAACTCCAATACTTGAGGAAAAAACCCATTTGATTAGTTAATATTAGGTCACACATCTGGTAGAACTGATTGGCCAGTACTTAGTATCTTTTCTTAGATACCAAAATTTGTCATCTTCAATGTAGTCTGGAAACATAAGCCATGTCTATATTACATAATCAGAAAGGCCTGTGATGAAGCATCAGGTCTGGAACAACCAGGACTGCTAATTCTGACCATGGGCAGATGTGAGTGGGATCAGTGCCATCTGTTAAACAGCACTGATCTAGACCAGCCTAATCCATATTGCCACAGCCTCAAAGCACACAGACACACTTTGAGGCTGTGGCAACAAGATGTCTGATGAATAGGAACATAAATTTCTAGCTTTGGAGCCTCTGATGTGATAGTTAGTGGCATGCTGATCCACCTGAGGAGCACCAAAGCATGGCATCAAAATAGGTACCCCATGGGCTATGAGGCCCAAATTCATTCATGGTCATTTAAAATGTTAGAGATTGGCTCTGAAGCTTGTGTGAGCATTGAGACTGATGCAGCCAATCCAAATCCAGATGACATTGTTTTGACATATGTGGTCCATCACAAGGAAAGCACAGAAACGACCCCACTGTAATTCCTTGCTTGAGAATCTACAAAATCAAGAATATTCAAGCAACCAACATCTTTAGACTCTCCCCTTTTTTACACTTGAGATTTCAGGAACAGGAGCAGTGCTGAGTCTGAAAAGACAAAGATTACTATCACCTGTTTTGTTGCCCAAGATAATCTTTCTATGAGCTCTAATCAAGAAGAGAAGAGAAGAGAAGAACTAGCTTAGAGTTTAGACCAGTGTACTGATGAGATTATGAAGATGCAGAAATAGAAACTCCAGCATAAAACCATCAATCACTGCTATGGATGCAATTGCAGTGAGCCAGCCTAGATTAAACGGGACATCGCCTTTACTGGTGTGGATCTCTCCATTGTCTTTTTTTGTCAGACTGGTTTCTGGCTGCTTCAGGGCTTCTTACCAGTCCTATGTCTGCACTTCGCCGGGCAAAGACAGTGATATAAAGGGAGGTGAATTTTGATTAATTTAAAACCCAAAACTGCCCCAGATTCTGAATCCCAGGGGAGGTAGTGAGATTGTTCACACATAGGCTAGTGATGGGCAACCTATGACACACGTGTCACAGGTGACACGCCAAGCCCTTTTGGGTGACACACATGGTTACCCTGGCACCTGGGTGTGTAGTGCTTGCTTGTTCTTGAAGTGTATGAAATACCAACTTTCAATTGAAGATTTGTACAAAAGTCACTAATGTAACGAATTATTTGTTTTTGCTTTTAATAAAATACATGTATCAAAAATATAACTTTTTTACTAGAACAACAAATATCACAAAATTATGGATATTTCTAGATGTGACACAGCACCCAAGTTAAGCTAGGTTTTCTTGCGAATTTTGACACACCGAGCTCAAAAGGTTATCCATCACTGCCCTAAATTGACTAAGAAAAACCCTAAGCTTAAATCCCTTCATAATCACACAGACCTCTTTCCATTCCCAAATGCTTGCAAACAGGCTTATAAAAAACCTCTTAAAGTCCAGACCTTTCTTGTAGCACCAGGTTGAAAGCAGGTAAGTTGAAAAGTGTGATGATTCTGTTCCTTCAGGGTAGCAGCATGAAGAACTCCTTCTGCTTCATGAGTTGCTTCCAGGAGAGAGAGGTGGTGGATGGAAGAATTCCATACCTTTTAGTAACAATGGACAATAAGATAAAAAAGGATATGTTTAGCTTTTTCAATAATTGCATATGAAAGATTCAGCTGTGCCTTCCAATTCTGCCTTTCTCTTATATAATATCGATTTTGCAGCTGATCCAGATGTACCTGAATGATTTAAACAAGAAAAATCTAATGTGTACTTCAGTTACTACTTTATGGTTAAAATAACTTGTTTGACATACAAATACACTTCTGCATGGGACTGGTTGTAATCCAATCCAGAAGTGTCCTAAGGGCTCTTTATCCCAGGTTAGTGGTGGATCTGTTAAGGAGGTCCACAACCATTCCAATACCATCCCAGGCACTGAAGCTTTCACATATGATCTAGACTAGAGCAAGGAAAATGTCACAACCACATCCTTGAAGCTTTCATAAGCTTTGAACATGGAGTTTACCTTCAAAACCCTAATACAAAGGTAATTCAGCCAAACCTCATGCACCGGTTACTTGGGCCAAAGTCAGGGAAGGGTGAGTAGTACTTGTGACAATAATTCACTTTGCCTGAACCAGTACAGAGAAGACTTGTCCACATTGCTCCCAGTGCTGGACTGGACAGCAGCATTCCAACCCATACAAAGTGGACAGCAGCTCCTAGATTTGGACTAAAACAGAGTGGAACAAATAGGTAAATTGTTCCAAAGGCAGTAAGTGCAAAAAAAGCCAATGTCTCTATTGTTGCCTGTCTACTATTTTGCCATACAGAATATCTTTATGTGTAATTGAGTTCACTATAAAAAATTAAGGACCTGGCTGGCATGAGCACATATGCTAGCGGGCACACTGCGTACAAAATCAAAATATGTGATATGTACTCATATATGTTGCAACTTACTATGACTATTTTTTCCCTATTCTTTTACAGAAGTTTTGTGTGTGCTTTGAGTCCCTTCTTAATTAAAATTTCATATGGCTGTCATGAGGCAAATGACATTGCTCCAACAGCCCAGGTGATCTGTGGGTTGCCAACTGACTCTAAAACTCTTCACTAACTCTGTTAAAAACACCACTACTGCTTTTGGAAGAGCTGCAGCTTCGGGCACAGAAACAGTGAATATTCCCCACATCAGAAGTTGTGAGCAAAAATGCAATATTTGAAAAGAGATCTACAGAAGGCAAACAAGTAAAGCCGTGTTTTTTAAAAAGAACTAACCTATTAAAATGAAATTGTGTGCGTATCTTGAAAAGTATTTTTATTTTGCAGAGCATTTTTCTCTATCAGCACTTTTGTAAGAATCAGCAATTGGCAATGAAATATATAGCCTCACATTTTTTAAAAAAAATCACAGATTTAAGATGGATTAAACCATAAATAGATTTTTCTCTAATGTATATCTGACTGACTGTTGATAGAGTCACAAAGTACACTCTTTGAAATATATAGCAAAGGAAAAGCTGATTGGAAGAACATTAGTTTCAAATGATAAATGCACTGTGACTTATAGCAAAATTACACTTCACTTTACTTCTAAAGATTAACTTCCATCAATGTTGGTTATGAATCTTTGTACAGTAAAAATGAGGAAAATTGTAATTCTCAAGAAAATATTTTTGCAATCAAATATATATTTTTCAGAAGAAAACCAAAACTCTCGTTCTGTTAAGTTCTCTATAATATTGTCAAAGTGATCCCTTGTTACAAGTAAACAAATAGGTATTCATAAGAACTTATGTAAAAATATGGGATCAGTATGAGTAGGACATAAATATTTCATTTTGGTTGAGAAAGTACAGTATTTTTTTTTTACTAAAATAATTTACACAAACAAGCATAATCAAACATACAATGTCAGATTGTGAAAAAATGCAAGCATCTATTGGATTTTTATGCTCATGTCTTTGAGCCAGCAGCTCATTAACCTGCTTGCTCCTTTTTTGTGAGCCACATTCTCATCCTTCTGGTTGTTCACCCCTGTCTGGTGAGTGTGGAAGAGAGAAGAATTTGATGAGCTGCTACCATCTTCAGATTCTCAGTGGTACCCTCTCCCTCCCAACAGCAAGCTTCAGTGTATGGGAGTGGAAGAGAAGTTGCTACTTGCTGCAGTGTACTATTTTCATGTTTTTCACTGATTGTAGTTTGACCTACCGTCTTTGAAAATTCTTTAGTTAGCTTGCTGATTCTAATGTATCTGAAGAATCTTTTGCTTTCTGTCATTAGAGTTTGGCAATATTCTCCTAAATTTTGTTTTTGCTTCTCTCAGGTTTTTTGCACTTCTTTTAGCTAAGTTTGTGCTCCTTTTTATTTTCTTCGTTACAAGAAGCCTTCCATTTTATGAAGGATAGTTTCTTGCACTCAGTCACTTTTTTGCCCATGCTATTCATCCATACATGTCTCTTCTTAGCCTCAAGGACATTTTCCTAATTTTAGGAATATCTGGTAACTAAGCCTCTGTTACTGTGTTTTACCCAGTCATTGTGTGACTCAGTTTTAATTTTCTTCTTTATCTCCAGGTATCCTTGAACATCTTGGTTTCAGGAATAATACTGTATCTAGTATTGGCCTACTTTTATGATTCACAGGCCATGGTCACATATTGCCAAAATAACAAGTCTTATTAAGAAATAGGACTCCCAACGTACTAAGTCTGACCACACCCAATACCTGATAATCCTTCCTCAGTTTGTCAGTTTGGGTCTCTATGCTTACACCTTTTTGTCCCCATCCTAAGACTTCTTTAGGAGACATTTTTAGATCTCCACCCCTCTCCACCGTCACCACCCTCCACTCTGATAGGATAAAAGTTCTGTGACTTGACAGTGTGTAACCACACATTGGGCGAAAGGGAAGGCAAATGCACGCAGTATCCACCCACTATAGTATGGTTCAGCCCCTTCAGTCCTCTTCCCTTATCACACCCCAAAAATGAAAATGGATTCAAACTCTATAACAGCTTGAGACCTGTAAAAATCAGGAGTCAGAAAAGTACAATTGAAGGAAAGAAAGTCGACAAACAACCACCACAAAACAATGGATAGTACCAAAAAGGCATGAGCAGTGGGATCTGAAGATGGATTAAACTGAAGGTATGACCACAGCCACAGCAATCCCTACAGTAATTCCCTTTCTCAAGATAACTCAATATTCTCTTTTACTTGGAGTTTGACACCATCTGTAATATATATTTCTTGTAGAGTTTATAACCAGGAATAACCATGTCCAACTGGCCCTATCTGCACTTATTGTATCTGTCTGTGGTCTGAACCAATGGTTCAGCGCTATCTGCATGACAATCTTATGCAAGCTCCAGGATTGGTCTCCAAGGGATCTAAAGGCTGAAAACTTTCCTAGTTCCAGAGGACATTTCTTTGCTGCATCACCAAAATGGGTTCCCTGCTATTCCTAATCACAGGCATGCCTTCCGCACACCTCTATGATCTACACCAGGATCCATTAATCCACCAGTACTACCAGCACTCCCAACAAGGACCTCCCAGGTCAGGACTAACTTTCATCTTTTATTTTTTAAAAAAATTGTCATTAGCAACAAAGAACAGTATTACAAATTTTTAACATTGTAAAAATATATTCAAATACAATAACTAAAATAGTTACATGAAAAGTCATAATGAAGGGTGTGCACAAAGCCATTTTTCACATTCCATCCGGTGTGAATCAAATGCAGAAATATTCAGCTTCGGCTGAATCCCACCCCTATGAATGTACTAAACAAATACAACCTCCCACTCCCATCCTGTCCCTCACTTACCTGTCCTCCATGCTGCTGTGCCTTCTTCTAAAGTGCTTCTGGGTCTGTGCACACAGAACTGGAAGTGCCCTTTTTGCCTCCAGGGCATACCAAATGAGGCCCAGGAATGCCACTGGACACACACACCCTGAAAGAAAAGGTAAGGAGGTGCATGGGAGGCAGATGGGAAGCCTCAGGTGGCATGCCTGGGTCTATTTCAGCACTCTCCAGGGGCTGAAATAGGCCTTCTGAAGGCTGGAACAGGATTTCTGGTTCTGGGGTCATGCAACCCCAGAACCAGAAGTGCTTTTCCAGCCTTTGGAAGGCCTATTTTGGCCTCTGCGGGAGCGTAGAAATAGACCTGGGATGCCACCAGAGGCCCCCCAAAAGCTAATTGGAGTGCATGGAAGGTGGGAGGGAGGCCTCCGGTGGCATCCTCAGGCCTATTTTGGTGCTCTCTAGGGGCTGAAATAGACCTTCCAGGGGCTGAAATAGGCCTTCTAGAGGCTGAAACAGGCCTTCTGGTTCTGTGCACACATGCAGAATCAGAAGGCCTAGGAAGAAGGCATGGTGGTAGCAGGTAAGTGAGGCAATGGGGCCCATGGGGTGGATGAGGGACCTGTGGGGGTTGGGAGGCCATGAGGATGGGAGGCCCAGGGCGGGATCCAGCATCCTCTGAAGCTTTGGCCAATTTGTGGTATTTGTATATTTTGTAAGGCTAAGCTTCATCTAATGCAGATGGAGTGTACCAGTGAGTGGCAGGACATCACAAGCCCACACTAATATGCAGACTGATGAGGCCTACAAGTGGACAGCAGGGGCTCTCAGTCTGGACTAAATGTGAGTGCAGAAAAGGCCACTGATGCTCAGTAGTCCACCAGGTTTCAGTTATGCCCACTATATCTACATTGTCTTCAAAAACTAGGCATTCTAGTTTATCTATTGGGGCCTTGAAGTCCTGGTGCTTCTGTATAAATAACAATACAAAGCTCTCTCTTTCTGTACCCATTTGATTTGTACATTCTCCCCCGTTTGTGTGAGTCTCTTTGAATAACCACCACATCTGACCACATTCTCCAGGCAATGACTTTTCCTGAACCAGATTCTTTCCTACTCATGTCATTTGGCTCCCGTCCAACACTATCATATAGCTTATTCAGATTGTGACCAGCATTTACAATTTTCATATCTGGTAGACAAGTCACCATGCAGTCAGAAAAAATTACCACATGCTCAGAGTTCTTGATGCAAGAGGAAATGTTTTCAACTCCTAAGAAATGGACTCCTTCTAACTGGGAACTTCCCTCTTCCTCAGGCATCCTCTTTCTCCTAGGCCCTCATTCTGTATAAGAGCCAAAGGGATTTCACTCTGCGTGTGGAATACTGTTATCACATCCCTTAAGGCACCATCCACCTGCCTCTCTCTCTGTCTCAGCTGCTCCAACGAAGTACCTAAAGGAACTGAACTTGTTAATAGGAGTGCCTTGCACCAAGGAAAAACACCCATAATCTTTCTCCAGAGGCCAGATAGTCATGCTTATGGCTCAGTTCAGAAGTAACCCAAAAAGGAGTCTGGGTGCTTTTAACACAAGTGCATTTGATAGTATGTAAATAAATGATACTGAATATAGAAAATGATAATATGATACTCCAATAAGTGTATTTGATTTTATGGGCCAGTGAACAGATGAGGGACTTGCGCTAATAGGCAGAACTCCTCATGGTGGTGGATCTTCAAACCGATGGGTAAAAGACCAACCCCAACCAAAGCACTGACCATCTCTACTCAGTCCAATTGCAGTGCACATCCTGACCACAGTGACACTCACTATCATCTCAGCAGACACTGGGATATGTAAATGAATCCCTGGAAATCATTCATGGCATACATGCATGTTTTGAGATGGACAGTAGAAATCAAAGCAGTAACATCTTTCACTGTGTGAACACACATCAGACACCATTTTATAGGGATTGCTATAGTTAGTGACAAGTGCCCACTGAGTCGGATTCACCTGGTGACTGCATGGAAAACGTTCAGCATTTTGAAATGACTTACATTAATTTATAACTCTTCCAAGAACAATCCATCTTGTTCATTTTGTAGAATATAAGGAGGAGATGAGGGAAGAATAAGGGGAAAAGCTGAGAATCCAGGGTTTTTTGTCATCCTGGAACATCCATGCTCACCCTATGTATAAACACCTTAACATGTTGAATTGTCTCTTGCTGGTATATAAGGAAGCTTCTCTATCAAATTACAGTACTGATCTGAAAAGAACTTCTTTGCACCTTTAGCTAATTTTAGCCAATAAGAAATATATAGTTACCAATTAACAGAAGAATGCCTGTAATGTGTATTTCTTGGTTTATTATGAAGTTGATTTTAGATCTTAATTGATCAATATCTGATTAACTTTTTTCTCTGGGATCAGACAGCTGGGACATTATTTCAGAGGGAGGATAAATGAGAAATACATGTTAGGTTTGATTGCACTGCATTGCATTGTGTCCACCTAGAAGCAAAAGCTAGTAGTATCCATTTCTAAATAGTTAATTGGATTTATTTATTATCATACTAAAACATCATGGAAATTAAAAGCTTAAACACATTGTAGAAGTCTTGCTGGTCAGCTTTCCTGTGCAGTTGTTTGGCCACTGTGAGAGCATAATGGTGGACCTGATGGGCCATGGATCCAATCTAATGGGGCATCTTAAAATATTTTTTTTAAAAAAATAAAAATTACTAAAAAAAAAAATCACGTTTTAGTCATAATGTGTAAGATGCTAACAGAAGCAGTCCAAATTTTGTGATTTTAACTGTAATTGAAGGATCTTAATCTATTAAGTAACAATCTGATTATAATCATAATCATCTGCGCTAACAAGATAATAAGGAATTACAGAGGATTATAAAAATAAGACGGATATCTGTATAATAAGACCAGTGCTTCCACCAGACAAAGCCATCTTTCTTCTATGAGAGATTATTAGGCAAAGAATTAAGGTTAGCAATTCACCTTTCTTCTATGAGAGATTATTAGGCAAAGAATTAAGGTTAGCAATTCACCTTTAACACTTGAAATTGGCAGGTTTTGCATTGCTGGAATTGTGCTGTTGCAGGAAGCTTCATCTCTGATTCTGTTATACATTGTAACCTCCATGTGATAGTAAGTGTGAATGACGCATCTTAGGAATTCTTTGAGCTGCATGTCCTTTCTGCCTATGTTTTCTTACTGAGTTATTTAGCAACATCAGTGCAAGTGCTCCTTCTTGCTAGCCTCCTTTGGATGTGTGACTGCTAAATGAGTATTCTCTGGCCCTTTTCACATTTATGCAATCAGGATGGCCTTGCATACTCAATGGTGCTTCATACTTGCACTGTGGTGCCACCTCTGTTCCAAAGTGGCCCAGAATGTCAGCAACAACCTTTGGAGGAAAGTATTGACCTGTCTAAGGAGAAATGTGGGGAACCCAGTGGTTCAAGGAACGATAAAAGCAATATCCAATATGGGAACAAGTGGAATTTGAGAATGACATCCTGGCTGGGGTGGGAAGAGGGAGGGAAGAAGGGAAGGAAAACAACTGTATCTCAAATGTAAAAGAAGTATAATATGTAAGAGATAGTGCTAATGTAAATTTAAAATGTATGTATATTATTTGAAATTATAAAGAAATTTTAAAACATAGCCCAGAATGTGCAAGGTTGTCCTGATCCTCCAAAGCTGTGGACCAGTAAAAACTGTTCCACTCTTGACAGGGAGAATCTGGTGTGTGGCTTTTGCTCCACTCCTGATTGCAAAGGCTGCGTGGGGAAGGGTAATGAAGCTGTGTACCACAGTTGCTAAAAAGCAATGCCCAGGCATGTAGCAAAAGTCACCACAGCCATTCCTATGGTGATTTGGGTGGTCCAGGATAGACTGCCTGCATTGAAACAGCTAGTGGGAAAACACTAGCCACGTTCCCTGAACTTAACTTTGGTGGGATGGTATCCAACTGAAATGTAAAAAGACCCTTCACCTTTTTTTTTTCTTTAGTAGCATCAAAGGTTTTCCTTGGTCCCTTAACTGAACTGCTAATTTCCATCTCAAGGATAACAGTTTATCAAACATTTTTGACATGTCCTAGGAAATCTGAAGGTAAAAGTGCAATAATTATAACTCACCCATCTCCTCAAGAAGAGGCAGATGAAGATTAATAACGGCTCAGAAGGCAAGAGAGTTAAGAAGGGGCTGGGTGGTCATCTGCATCAGATCTACAGTTGTGTTCACACCTAAGTTTTAATTCAGCTTCAGTCCACTTTCCGAATGAAAGAACTCATCAGCAAAGTGACAAGCTGATTTCTTTCATCATTATCTAACTCAGAAGATACACTTTTGAGTTAGATAATGCAGAAAAAAAACTGTTCACTTTGCTGATATGTTCTTCCATTCTGAAAGTGGACTGAAGCTGAATTAAAACTTAGGTGTGAACACACAGTCTGTCTAGTTCACAGAAAAACATGACACTTTTCCAAGTTGCTTCTTAACCTTTCCTGTGCAACGTATTATTCTCCTTAATGCATTGTGGTCCTTTGGCTAGAAAATGTTGCAATATATGATTTTATCTTTCCATGTGCATATGTACAGAGAGATTTTTAAAAGCATTGAAATTCTCCAAACCCACTCAAGCTTTCTGGTGTGTCTGGTGTGCTTTTATGGATTAGAGTAATGTTGAACTGAGAAAAGAGGTTATATTTTCCCTGGAACAAAATAATGCAGTTTAAAGGGCAGTGTAAATTGTGGCCCTTTGAAAAGATTGTCCATATTAATAGCCATTTTTGTGCCCCCTTGTATTATGTCTATGGATAAACAGAATGTTTATAATCTAGGATGTCATTCCATGACTTTTTCTCTACTATAGTTTTACAATGGTAGTTTTTTACAATTATTTTCTAGTCCTCATCCATATCCAGAAATGTGTAAGAGCTCAGGGCAGTTCATAATAGTAGGAAGCCAGCAAATAACAGATTAATCACAATGGTAAGAGGCCATTAATTTGCTTTGTTTTTCAGATCAGCCCGCAGTGATTGCCTTCAGGAGGTCTAGTTGTGATGATGTGACATGCTTAATCATCAAGTAAATGACTTGCAGTATGAGGACTACTAAGGCACAATTCATCTCCAATGCATCCATGAAAACAGTCGCTGCCAAGCAACATTTTTCAGTATATGGCACTGTGTTTCCCCCTTGAAATGCTAAGATGCAGAATTGCTTGGCATTTCTTGCTCCGCTGAGCAACACAGATGGTAGCATAATGTGGATTCACCAGTCCACAGGAGTACTTAAACCTGAAACTCACAACTGAAGATATTGCTCAGTTTTGGAAATGCTTAACTGCGCTTCTGAGAAAGGAGAACTGGGTACTATGAAGCATAGGCTGTTAATGTATGCAAAAAAAGTGTAAAGAGAAGGAAAGGAAAGAAAATGAAAAGAAAAATACTTCCTTCTCCCACATAGAACACTTCCCTAGCTTTGTCACTGCACTTTATATTATAAAATCCTTTCTGTGCTTACCTGGCCTCAATCTGGATCAGTGGGTCCAGAATAACTGGATCCACTGATCCAGATCATGTGGAGGCACACACACACCACACACACCACACACACACACACCACACACACACACACACACACACACACACACACACTCCTGATGGCTAGTGGTGAAAGTTCCTAGCCTCAGGGTGGAAGGGGCATGTTTTTGGTGGTGTGCCTTAAGCAGCCCACCTGTAATTCCAGATCACCGGTCCACAAAATATTCAAATTATAGGCTTCTTAATCCAGATCCTACAGGGCCAACTGGGGCAGTGTCTCCTTGAGGTGCATTAAACATTCCCATTCAAAGAGTCTTTTTAAATGTTATCTTCACAATTAAAATTTGTAATAATTTGATAGATCCCTAATTCTCAGAAATGACTACTGTTTTGCAGAGAGATTGCCCATTTTTAAATTCAGCTAGACCCACAACATTCATTATGAACTTTACTATAGGTCTATCAGGAGTCTCCCATCCACATTTTCATTTGAATTCTAAGCTTTCACAGTTAAACATGAAATAACTAAAATTAGGTTCATTCAGCTATAATGTGATTAAGGCTACATCTGCATTTTTGCTATGGGTTGGCCTACACTACCCTAGGGTTGGCAAAGTTATGAATATCTAGCATGGCCCCATGCCAAGTGATCGATATCTAGCAAGAAACCTCCTGCCCATTCCTCTGTGGGGGCAAGAAAATGCCTGTTAAACTGGATTATTCCCACTATATAGCTCATTAGGTAAAGTTCTATCAAGACTGTTACTATAAGCTGTTTGATTCATTTCCAATATCTTCATCAACCCGTAACTTATTAACTGAAAACATAAGCCAACAGAACTGAAGATAGCTCAGTGTGAGAGAGCACAATTTCACCACCCTCAGTGGAGGTGCCATGGAGCAACACTCCAAAGTACACACCCTTGCTCTGAAGTCCTGTCATGGCATAAGAACATATGAACATAAGAGGAGCTTTGCTGGATCAGGCCGCAGCCATCTAGTCCACCATCCTGTCCCACGCAATGGCCCACCAATTGCTTCTGGTCATCTCAAGCAGAAGATAAAGGCAAAACCTTTACCTGCTCTCAAATTCTTGCAACTGGTCCATCTCCCCAGCCTAGGCATCCATTCTTGTAGCCATTGATGCATCTGTCATCCATAAATATGCTTTTAAAGCTATCTAGGCTGGGTGCTGTTATCACCTCTTCTGGCATATATGCCAACATATGCCCCTGACACAGCTACAGTTGGAAAATTTAGAATTGAAGATAAAGGTAAACCAATGGCCAAGTGAAATGTTTACCTTTGGAGTCATTGTTACATATATATAGATAGAGATCAAGGCTCCAGAGGCTAAGGTTCCAGACTGTATTATAAATTGACATAGAAAGTTGCTCTCTTGAAGACCAACATCCTCTTGAAATATACATTATTCAGGATCTGGGAATATTAATATAGGTCAGTTTAAAAAAGTTTTATGTGCACAAAGGCTAGATTATTCTAAAGAGAGTGAGGAAAAAATCCCTTGTGTACATTTTACTTCAAAAATATGTCAGAGTAATTTTGGCAGACATAGGAAATGTATAGTTATAACTGCCTTTTACTTATGAGCCTGAAATGCTTGTGTATCACACGCATGGTAGGGTTTTCCTCACTTGACAAGAGCTGCAGATACAGCAGCTTACTGCTTTACTGCTCTATAGTGGGAGGGGGTGGAGTAACCAACTCTATCGTGCCAACTTGGTCTGTGATCAGAAAAAACAGGGGGAGGGAGCATCTCTGAGGTGCCTCTGAGGTGACTTAGGACTTGTTATCTTTCCCTCCCTGCCTTCACCATCCAGGGCATCTGGGAGTTCACTGCAGCTGCCCTGATCTTCAGTAGCTGTGGACACATTTTTATGTGTCCACAGCTTAACTGGGAGCAGCTGGGTGAGCTCCCAGTAGCAGTGTTTGCTACCCACAGGAAGGGATTTGAAAGCCAGTGGCACTTTCCCATTGAAATGTATCCAGCAGTGGGACAGGGATGGGGACTGAGGGCAGGCTTGAGTAGGGTGGGGCCAAGCCTGTATTCAGACATAAAAAAGGGAAACCTCAGAGAGACAACATGAGGCCCTTGTTTTCTAACACAGAATGTTCAGGAGAGGGAGGAGAGGCAGCCTGGTATGTGAATAACCCCACCTCAGAGCCTTCTCTATGCCATTTCAGAAGTGCCTCAGAGATGCTTTTTTCCCCCTGTGTCTGATCACAGACTGAATCAGATAATCTGCATACTCACCCAGCTGCTTCTCAGGGTACTAGGACGCTGCAACATAGCTGTTGGCCTATAGCAGGACAAGGCCACTTGATACTAGGGATGTGCACAAATATTTGTAGGCATTTGAAATCCAACTGAATGTGCCAAATTCTGACATTCAAACTCAAATAGAATGTCCTGAAATTAAAATGTAAGTATTCGAATCAACTTCCAAACTTTGGATCTATTCGTTTGAATTATCTGGGCATTCATATGTCTATGGGTTCGTACACAATGCATACTTGAAGATCTGCATCTTTCCCACATCCGTACGCATTTGTACGGATCCGTAAGGGATGAAAACCGGATAAATATGGGATAACTACGGGATGCATACGGACGTGTACAGATGCGTACGGATGTGTACAGATGTGGGGAAGATGCATATGTGCAATTACAAATGTCAACATTCGTATATGCAGATCTGAATCAAAAATTCAAATGAATAGATACAAATCGAATCTTGTTAAATTCAAATTTAAAAGATTCAAATTGAATTGGATTTTCAGCTATTCAATTCAATTTGAATAGGATGCCAAAAAAAAAAAATCATGCACATCTCTACTTCATACATGCCCAAGTCTGTGTGCTGTGCAACCAAACCACTCATCCCACCCCTAACCTGGCCCTGCATGTTTTGTGCATTAGGAATATCAGGAATGATAAAATAGCCGCAGTAAAGTACCTATGAAAAGTTTACCAAATTAATGTTCACAGGTAACAGAACTTGTGAAGTGAAAATTTACAAGGTTCCTGCACGCTGAGCCCTCATATTAATTGTGGACATAATTTATAAAGAACAATCTTCACATTTTCAGTGCCATGACTGCAAACATTTATTCAAAGGATTAGTGGTTCTATACTGAGGACAATTTATTCATTAAGTGCTTGCATCACTACAGTAGCTAGGTAGTTATGAATAAGCACTGCATTAAGTAAAAGTTAATTGTATTAACTTTAAAATAATTGGAGTACACTTTCCCCATAACAAAAGAAGAAAGACACAAGATTAGTTCTTGTTTAAGCATATCTTAATTATAACTTTCCCTTTGCATTCCTCTTGTAGCTTCTGTGCAGAAAAACAGCTTTAAGCCAAAAGTAAATTATGCGACAAATAGCAAATACAAGAGAAAGAGACAGAGAAGAAGAGGCAGAGAGAAGCTGTCACAATCTATTGCACAAAAACTAGCCTACTCATAGATGCAAAGAAGAAAGTATGTTTCAGGGTTTATGAACAGCCTTGCCAATGCAAATGGCATAAAGCAATTTTTTTCCATTTTATCTAGAGCATTAATCTCTGATTCATCAATTATCTGCCTTCCAACATGTTATTTCTTTAGACTTCATGTTATCCATAAAAGCAGAACTTCTTATTTCTGTGTTTAATAACTCCCATTTTTGCATTTTGCTACATTTGCTCTATCAAGAATGACAGGATGCATCTATATTTTGTTTGCTTGTTTATTTACATTTCTGTCCCATTCCATATAATAGAAAGGTATAGAAACTGAGCCACTACCACCTTCTATTTGAAAGGGTTTGGTTTGAGTTGAACTGAACTGAATTAGGGATTTGTGCCCAAACATGATCCTACCAAATACTTGGATTTAAAATGGCCCTTTTTTGTTACAAACAAAAATTGTGTAACTGTGTACATTCAGAAGGATTAAACCAAGAAGGATTAAACCATTCACAAACCTGTTACAGTTCAATTCAGAACCAAGTCAGTTCAACCTGGTTCTAGATCAATCCAAACACAGTGAGATTTCCATGCAAACTGAACCTTCAATTTTATGTTTGCCCACTCCCCTAACCAGTGTCAAAAATAGATCCTCAAACGTGGTCCAAAGTGAATTGGCCACCCAGAAAGAGATATGGAGTTCCTATGAATAGCAGCCACACTCCGTCTCTGCCTCATTGATCTGGAACAGTGCTGCACTGAGTAACACAAGGTTGGCAAAACTAGTGAGACTAAGGATGTTTCCGCACAGGCCATTAAGACCCCATTAAGCACCTGATAAGGACACATACAGCACACATTCCTTGTCATCCATTTGGAACGGGAGTAGGACGGGAAGCCTAAGACAGCTCACGACGCTTTGAGCATTCACACAGAGGGGCGCAGGGATGCGTGTAAACGCATTCTGGAGTGCCCGTGTGCGAATGCTCAAAGCGTCGTGAGCTGTCTTAGCCGGCAAACGACGGCAAGGGGTGGGGAGACAGCTGAGGAGGCTCCTGCAGCCGGCGCTGGCTGAAAACAGCTGATTGTCAAAGCTGTGCTGGCGGGGGAGGCAAGCCCGCGGCTGTTAGGGAGAGAGAAGCATGTGCGAACACTTCTCCTCCCGAACACCTGCGGGCAGTTCGTGCGCGCCCGAACGCATGTAGAGCAGTTTAAAGTGCTCTACATTTGGAACGCGCGGAAGACAGCTCCGGACATGCCGGGACGCAAACTTGGCCACAGCAAAGCGAATGCTGCGCCCGGAGCTGTCTCCCGCGCGTTCCAAACCCGAGTGTGCGAAAACGTCTATGGGCTCACACGAGATCCGTCTCTAATGGGGTCCAGAGGCTGCTGAAACCAGTTTTCAGGAAGACCTGAAAAATTAGGTCTTCAAACTGTTCTTGCCTGCAATTCCAGATCAAAGGACGAAGCTTCCACACAAGGACAAGAGAGGGAGCACATGTGGGTGGGACTGGAAGTCACCATGTTGAGCACACCCGGGCAGCCACAGGATCTCAGGCACGCTGCTGATTGGTGGGCAGTCTGTTCCTGACATGCCCAGACAGGGTAGAAACAAGCGATGACTGATGGCTGAGTGCTCCAATAACGTGGCAGTTTGGGCGGCAGGGCCGCAGAAATGTCTGATTCTTCTGGATATTGGTGCTTCAGCATCCGCACAGCAAACACATGATGCATTCCTTGTCATCCATGCTTTCCACCTGAGTGTGGATACATTAGGCCTCATTTGGATCCATTCCTATTTCAGACAGATCTTCCCAGGGATGGAGTTCAGAAATCCAGATTTCCTTAATCCCGATTTCAAGCGGTAAGTGCAGAAACATCCTAAGCCTACCCAGTTAGTTCATCCTTCCAAATCTCTATAAAGCATGCCGGATCATAAGATTACATCCAAGTTGTTTAAGGTAGATGAGAAACTGATAATATTCCATTACTAGTTTTCTAGTAATCTGCACTGAATTGAAATAGATCATTTCACTGAGATAACACTGATAGTATTTAAAAACTATGTGTGCAAGCTGGAATGGTAATGCTTCTGCTTTTGATTAAATTGGTGGTTATTTATGCTGAATAGATTTTCATAAATGTGGACTTTTATTTTCAGTATGAATGACCAAAGTGAATAAATTCATTCCAGTTAGTCTGTACAAAATCTAAATTTTGCATATAAACTACATTTGCTTTCACTTAAACATACCTATTATACTCCCACCATCTGAGTTTTGACAATTTGCCCTTCCTCTCCAGATTTTTACAGCTTAACTCCCATTCTTTGGAAGGGTTTACCAACCTTTCTGGGAGAACTGAAATGCAGAAGGAGTAGAATAGAGAAAGGAAAAAAAAAAACTGAAAAAGACCCATTGCAAGAAAGTGCTCCACTTAGGCAAATTTAGATGCCTGTCTTTGCTTTTATAGAGATATTACAAACAGTTACTACTATGATAATAGAGTGAATACGATGTGTTGTTTCACACTTCTCTTAGTCAGAGCAAAGAAAAACTAAGAGGCATCTTCAGGGAGAACAAGGTAAATACTTTTGAATTCTGTGAATATATCTTGTAAGCTTCCTACTGAGTATAATGCTGAAACCGCTACATTAAAGAGAGTAAGCTGGTAAATACAGATTCCTCAGATGACAGAAGAAAAATAAAGAGGCAATGAATCACTAAAAGAAAGAGCAAAATAGGACAGAGCATTACTTAACATTTGCATATGGAAATGTAATGTGTATATGCAAGTTTAGGAATAACTTAAAACAAGTTACCACAAATAACCAGGGAGGGAAGATTTTCTCAAAGGGATCCGTGTACTTCCTCAGACTGCTAATTAGATACTAAATGTTGATACTGTCTGCTCTTCCTACTTAGAGTTCACTTCCTTGGGCATCATCTGCATGAGCACTTAGGGTATCCTGCTCTCACATGTGGTCCTCTTCAGAGCCTGTGCTATTCTTCGAAGGCAACTCCAAAGGAACTTTGGAGGAACTTCAGAGCCGGCTTCGGAGAATGTGCACAGGCTTCAAAACTTTGAGTCTTGGGGCAACCCCCACCACCACCATGGGTGGTGGAAACAGGCTCTCTATAATCTGGATTTGATGCCTGAAGAACCCGTTGTAGAACCCTTTAATGGGGTCTACAGGGAATCCAGATTACAGGTCCTAAAGGATCCATATGATCCGGATTTTCCTTGAATAGGTGGAAACAAATGTGGCACTAATGGGGTCTGTAGCGGAAATGGGGTCTTCCTGCTCTGAGCCAAATGCGTCCTTAATGGGTACTTAGTGCTAGTGGAAAAACACCCTAAGTCTGCTTTGGATGGGGAAGCCATCACCTTCCTGTGAATGCATGCAGAGAGAAGGAGGCAACTCAATAGTTGAGAGTCCAGCCAGGACTAACTTCAGATGACCAAAAACATCAAACCATGGCCACATAACGACACCTCTGAGGGCTAAGAACAAAGGTTCCTAGCCTCAGAGGCTCTAGGGAGTCCTTTTCAACAGTGCACTATGGTGTGCCGCTGAAAGGCACCCCTTCTTTTAGTATTTCAGTGTTCTGGATCAGGGCCATGCTGGTCCATTGATAGACCCAATTAAGGTCTCCCTTAATCTGGATCATGCTCCGTCTAATGCAATCAGAATGGACCAGCGGGCTACGTCACCTCATAATCTGCGTTTAACGTTCAGATCTTGTTGTGTGCACAAATGTAATTTTTGCTATTCGATTCAATTTGAATATCCAGATTCATACAAATAGATAAAAAAAATGAATGTATTAAAATTTGAACATATTTGAACACATTCATATATGTTCATATGAATATTTGATTTGTATTTAATGATACAAATGTTGACAACATTCATATGTGTCCATAAGCATCCGTAGACATCTGTATGCATTTGTATGCATCCTGTTTTCGTCCCATATGTATCCGTACAAATGCATACGGCTACAAATAAGATGCGTACAGATACGTATGTAATACATATGTATCTGTACACATACAAATATCTGCATAATTAGTACAAATAATCCAAAACATTCAAATTCATTCAAATGTTAAAAAACAAATGTATATACATTCGATTTGAATTCGAGGGCCTATTCGCACTTGGCCTTTTTCTGGAGTATATCTCAGGATAGGGGTCTGTGGTCCTCATGCTAATGCAGACTGTGGCAGACCTCACTTTGGGCCTGCTGAAGCCTGCAGTAGCATATGGAAAGCAAGTCCCTGTTCCAGGATATATTCCAGAATAAAGCCAAGTGCGAATAGGCTTCGAATGTCCACATGCAAACGAATTCAATTGAATTTGGCATGTTTTTAATATTCTTGCACATCCCTATCTAGAAGGCCTAGAGGGGTTCTACATTGTTAATCTGTATTAAGGGTCCATGCCTGTATAAAAAGCTTTTCACACTGTACTTCATATATATTTAACAAAAAATTTGGAGCATATGCAAAAATTCAGAGACATAAATTTATTGGCTTAGTTACAAATACATATAAAGCAAGTCAAGCCACTTTGCAACTCAACACTTGGTCACCTCCAGATGTCTCTGGAAAATAGCATTTTTAAAGCAATATGCCAAAGTAATGGTCCTCTGAAATGATCGCTTGTCCAGACAGCTGGAGAACAGTATAGGAAAAGCTATTTCTTCCATCCTGGTGTCATGCACACATTCAGGTATTTTGATGTCACAAATTACCCATACACACATGCATAGTGACCATTTTCACTTCAGTTCTGGCCAAGTATATGTGCATGGAAATATTTTATCCAGCAAGGACTGTGCTGCCAAGCTTCCAGACAGGAAGGCCTTAGCACTGTTCTGGGAAAACCCATACTGAGCAGTAGGTATTCCCAGAACAGAAAAAAGTGCAATTTCACCCATTTTGTAGTGGGACCATATTGGGATTGCCACAAACACATATTATAATCCTGACATAGCCATCACATAATCATGTTTTTTTTAACCCCTGTCTTTGTTAATGAATTGTTTTTCTCTGAGGAGAAGGACCATGTCATCTGTCACCATATTTATTTGAGAGCTGTAAGTAATAAAATGGATTCCTGGGGTCTCAAGAGCCCAAAGAACCAAAGGGAAGCCATCTTAGAGCAACCTAAGAAAACTGCTCAGAATCTCTGTTCTGTAACCAAAAGTCACAGACTGCTTAACTTGCATTATTGCGGTTAAAATTAGAGCAATGCAGGAAACTGAGCAAGCAGAGGGAAACCAGTTTTATATTAGTAGGCTAATATAAATTTAGGAACTGAGAGCATCCTGTAGTATATGAAAAAGGGGAACTCCAATTGTTCACTGTGGAACTGAAATTGCAATAACAGGATATTAGCCAACAGATGTGCCAATGGTCACTTGATTGTATATGTAACTAAGGGCTTGATCAAATATTGGATATAAACTGTTGTATTTGTGATAGATTTTCAAGAGTCTGGTTAACAGTCATTTGTTGACTGCATCTTCCATCGTGATGTATCAATAAACCGATTCTGTTTCATCTCAGCTAAGGTGAATTGATTTTTCTTTGGCAGACCTTCTTAGCATCATTACAACAGGAGCATTTGAATCATCTCAACTCTCCTAGAATTGAAATTATTATGGATCACTATCATATATAATCAAAAGGGAGCAATGGGAGAAGTTTGACAACAGGGAGATAATTAAAATCCAAGGGTTTTATAATTCTAATAAACAACCCAAATGGTGTGTATGTGCATTTAAGGGGGGCTTTTCTCCTCTGATTACTATGGAAGGCGCTGAGCAGAGTTCTTACATCTCAACAGATGAAAACAACTGTTTCAAGATCTCTTGCTCTTTTTGAAATGCTTATCAAATCTGTCTCCCGAACTTTAAAGGGAGCAACATTTAAAATACATAGATTAATCACTAACTGACTTTCAAACATCATTATAGCTTTGAAAATGTTATGGGGACAGAGAATACCTAGAAAAAGTTAGCAAAGTCTAAACAAAACTGGCATATTGTCACCAAAATAAACATACATGTAACGACTCCATAGATGGCATAGAATACCAATCCAAATTGCCAAAACACACAAACTCCTTCTTATAACTGCCACAGAGTACAGAGACCCCCTATATATTCCTAAATGTGCTAAGATGGACAAATTCTTGTAAGTAATACAACAAGATTTGGCTAATATGTTTCACATATCTTTGTATCTTAAGATATACTTATTGCATAATTTTTCATAATTGATTATAAATAATAATACTCAAACTTTATTACATTATGTCCTCTATTCAGCTGCACCATTAATTAGCAGACAATGGAAATATGCAGATTATCTAGGAAGCAGTGGCATGAACTGAGATTGGATCTCCTCTTAACAAGTACAGTATATGCCCCTTTCTGCACTGGGTGTTTTTCCAGACTATATCCCAGAATAGGGACCTGCCATACACATGCTGGTGCAGGGCAACCATAGTCTACACCAGCGTGCAGACGATAAGTCCATATTTCAGGATATAATCCAAAATAAGGCCCAGTGCCAATGGGCCTATATCATAAGCAATATCTTGTGAAAAAGCACTAAAAACTATTTGGAATGTAGTCCCTAACAAGAAAGAAGCACACATTCCAATCTAGTGTCTAATTCATTTTTAAAAATAAATTGAAATTGAATCTGGAGAAGATGGAAGTGTTGTGTATTAAAGGGTCTCTTGTCCACGAAGAAGCATCCTGTTCTTGATGGGGGTCTTTTGCCCTGGAAACAGTTGCATAATCAGGAAGCGCTCTTGGACACTGTGCTGACAAGAAGCTCAGGTGGAGGCAGAGGCCAAGAGTGCTAACCTTCAGGCAGGTCTGGTTCCCCAGCTACATCCATTTCTGTACAGTGGTAGTCTGGCCACAGTAATCCATTCTCTGGTAACATTCAAATTAGATATTGTAATGGACTTTGCATGGGGCTGGTCTTGAAGGTGGTTTGGAAGCTGTAGCTGTTGCAGAATGCAGCAGCTAGACAGATATTTGGTGGTGGTGCGAGACACATATCATGCTTATTTTAAAAGAATTATTTGCTACCGAGCCCTTTCAAGGTATTGAAATTATAACTTACAAGGCCCTAAATGGCTTGGGGCCCTAAATAAAGGAACACCTGCCCCTATCTAAAACTATTCATGCCCTAAGATCTGCTGGTGAACCCCTCTTGATTGTGCCACCTTCTTCAATACAACAATTAATAGGGTGAGGATGTTTGGAAGATTATTCTCACTCATAGCTCCAAGGCTAAGCATAGTTTCTCCCCTGAGGTGCATCAGGCACTTTCCTTATATGTATTCAGACAACAGGCACAACTTTACCCCGCTCATTGGCTGAAGGAACCATCCCCTCCCAATGCAGGCACAATCAGTGTTTTAACTAATGCATTTCATATATTTCTATGCTGATTGTACTGTGACCAGATCTGAAATTTTTGAGTATAGGGCAAGACAGAAATATAAATTTCAAGGACGGACGGACAGACAGACAGACGATAGATAGATAGCATTCCATGATGAGGTTTCAATATCAACAAGAACTCAGTGGGGTAGGGTACACATAGTGAGTGGAATGAATGATTTATTTTTATAGGCATTATGGTAAATTGAAATATTTCACATCTTGCTTTGTTTGTTGTGTACTGTGCTCCCTTATCATTTTAAGCAATTTAATAGACACATAGATTTAAAATAATAAAAGACAATAAAAATAAAAAGTAGGAACGTTAATTTTTCAGACTGAAATTCTGAAATGTCTTGCAATAACTGAATTCCTGGGCCTATAATCCAAGCCCATCAGAAGTTTTCAGTACAAGGAGGCAGCCATTATGGAATCCACTTTTGTAAATAAAAGCCAGGTCTTTACTTGAAAATGCGAGTGGCCTCTTTGCAGTCTGATCAACACTCAGACTGATGCATCCTCATCTCCATTTTTGAGGGTAGAGGTTTCAATCAAACCAGTGACCCAAAACACCTCTGCTGGAAGAGGAAATTACACCCTCCTAAAATGGGCCCTCAGTCAGTGATCACAGTCAATAATGGGGTGCCACACTCTATCATTGCAAATTGAAACACAGCAGCAGAAGACATGTCACCTGGAGTCTTTTTCGGTAAATATACTCCATGACTGATGTTCAAACGTGGGCATGCAGTTTTTGAATACATTTATTTTCGTTTATTTGGTATTCTTTAATCTTAAAAGAGCTAAAAAGGTGCATATAAAATCTCCCTGCCTCCCCCCAAAGAGAGTATTTTTAATTTCATTCTGACTTACTACAATCACCAGATATGATAGGACAAAAATAAGAGCACCATCTTACCTTAACTGAATTTATATTTGGGAAAGAGGAAGAAAGCAACTCCATTGGGGAACTTATAATAAGCTTAATTAGTTGTTCCATAATTGCTTTAAACAGTTTACCTAAAATCTAATTAAGATAGTGTGGCAGTGTGCTTAATTATCACATTACTGCTAATATATCTCACAACAGCATATTATAAGGGCAGAGCAAAGGTACTGAAATATACAAACAATACTGATACAATTTATATTCTGTACTCCATCCAGATTATGTATGTGTAAATGAATAATAGCCAACAGAATTTTTTTTTAAAAAAATAAATCTTAGACGGACTTAATATTTATAAAGTTAGAAAAGTCCCTGCAGTGAAGCTTAAGGGAAGGGGGAACTTAATAGAATTGCTGGTTTACTGTAGGACAGACGGGAGCTCTATAGTGCATCCCACAGCCAGGTAGTGGAACTACTGGCAATTGAAGGGGAAATCCAGCATTGCTGGTCAACCATAGGGTAGATGCAGAAACCTTGAGATGTTAGACTGACTTCCTCCTGCAGTTCTGCAATGAAATGGATTCCTGAAAGGCAATTGGGAAGGTATGCCAGAATTGCTGTTCTGCTGAAAGACAGACGCATCCTATCCATTCTTACTTATATGTAGTAGCATTCCAGTGACGTGAAGACTAAGTTCAGTGGCAATTGGCCATGATTCCCTCCTACTTGCAGTATACGCATCTGAAAGAGAGTGTGAATGCTGTGGCTGGGAGCTTGCCAGGTGTAGCTAGAGGGAAGTCAGAGATGCTGTGAGTCAGTGGAGACAGCATGTGGCGTGACTGAACTTCCTCTGGAGTGGCTGCAGATGCTCTAGGTAGCTAAGTGTGATCAGGCCCACTGTAACTAACTGGTAGAGAACCAGGTGAACTGTGGCTAGAAACTAATGAGATAATCCAGGAGGAATCTGGGAAACAATAAAGAAAGTGAAATAGAAAAGAAAGTCAAAATGGATGTCAACCAACGCAGAAGAAATGGCAATCAAGTAGAAAAATGGTAAAATGTCAGGTGAGCAAAGAGCATGCAAAGGAGACCTGTTAGAAGAAATGAAGGATAGTGCTATAATAGTATCTACAAAGAAATGGAAGAAGAACCTAGAAGATACAACTGTCCAGACGGTATATGGTTAGACTTAGGACCTGTTTGCAGCTTTGTTAGCACATTGTTACTTGCTGGCTAAATGCAAATCCTGCTATGCAAGCAACACTTGCCTCACCGTGGCAGCAGACATGTGTGCCACCCATTGCTGCGGTGACCTGGAGATGTGGCACACAACTGTGGCTGCACTGCCCCGCTCCACCCACCCTTCTCCTGGAAGAGGTGCCAAACTTGGGGACAGCCTGGCACACACAGAACCACTTCTGGGATGGAAGCAGTTCCACACACTACTTATCCACCACTTATCCCCTTTTCCCCAGTGTGACAAATCCCACAGGTAAAGCAATTAAAAGACCATAGAGGTCAGTCTGAAGAAAGTCAGTCCATATGGCCACAAAGAGTTGGCTATGATTAGATGGCATAAAACAAGATTCTCTTAAGTTGCCCTTTGAATGCCAGGTTTTACTCATATGGTCTGCACCGCTCAGATTTTCAACAGCATGTTCTTGAGAAGCTCCGTACTGGGATGAGACAGAACAAGGCCTTGCTTTTAAAAACTGCCTTGCTTCAGTTCTGCTTCAGTCATCCACACTTCCTAATGTGTGTGTGGCGAGGAAAATAGTTCAAAATTCTCAGGGTGCAAACTCCTGAGTTTCTCTTTGCCTCTTTCTGTCATACATTTAAAAACTCAGTTGAACTCTGCTTTCTATGGAACAATAATACAAAACTAAAAATAACCCTGACATAACACATCACCTTGCACATTAATGGTATCATTTTTTTAAAAAAACCTTGTATCACTGTTCTGTTTTGTTACATCCCAATATGGGTTACAGCCTTACAGCAAGAATGCCTTCTATTGCTAATGGTTTTGACTTTCCTTTTCCAAATTGATCTTGAATTATTTTCCTGACAGCAAACTATTCCATCCCTGCTGGTACTGTTCATTTCATATGTACTTTGTTGTGTGCATTTTCCATTTAATGCTTTATGGTTGCTCTAAGAATAAAGGAAAAAGATGAAGAAAGTTCTTTCTTTATCTTGAGCAGGATTTCAGCATTTTACCATTTTTTTTAATAAACAAAAGAATAAAAAGCATAAACACATACATTAGTTGCACATCCCCAATTTGTACTGTTTTATAAACGTCTTTCGAAAAAAAAATATATCTGTTTGGTGGAGGAAACTAAAGAGCAACCCACAATTTCTAGTGCTATCTTCTTTATGACATAATTGGAAAGGGCAAAGGAGAAACTTGGGTCCTTCCTGCACTGGGCCTTATTCTGGATTAGATCTCAGAACAGGAGTCTGTCATCTATACGCTAGTGCAGTCTGCAGCAAACCCTGAATGGGACCTGCCTTGATCTGTACCAGAATGTGAAGTCCAGGTCCCTATTCTGGGATATAATCCAGAATAAAGATTGGGCCTCAGCAGCCCTTTTCACACCTTTTCCTGGCATAAAGGTTGGTGAAGTAATAGGATGTGCCAGGCATTTGTACCTTATGGTGCCTGATGCATCTGGAACTTACTCAGGGCTTCCCCAACCACTGGGCAAACATGATCACCAGGATCGCCTCACCATAGCAATAGAAATGCATGCTATGTTGTCACAGTGACCAGGTGACCCAGAGCACAACCGCACCACCCTGCCCCAAGTTGCATTCACCTGGAAGAGGTGTAAACAAAGCCATGCTGGGCTATCCTAGCCATCAGTTAGTATTGCTGTAGAGCACAGTTTGGTGCTCTACAGTTATATGTGTGGTGCTTGCTCCAGCACATGTAGCGCTGCTGCTAGGACAGAAGCAGCTGTGCAGTGTGTATGCTCCATGTGGGAGCATCCTCCAACTGTCCCACTGAAGGTAGTGTGAAAAGGCCCAGAGTGTATTTAAGTGCTAAGTAAACTGTTGTATAGCTAGAGACTCATGTCTTCTGTGAATATGCACATCCTTTTTGCCTCAGGATTTTTCTAGAAATTCTAAGACTACAATCCTATGAGAGTGAGATCTGAGATGGGCATAGGGTTGCCACCCTGGAGCCAGGACATGCTGTTTACACTATGGGCTACATTTAATGGATCACTCATGAATCGCTGTAGCAGTGGAATGTACTAGAGCTAGGGATGTACATGAATATTTGTAACATTTGTTATTTGTATGAATTTGTACGAATTTGGACATTTGTACACAAATCAAATGTTACGATATTTGTACGAATACAAATGTACCAGATGTTTTTTACAAATAGTTCGGATGTTTGTTAAACTAGGGAAGTGGGAAAGCGGCTGTGCCAGTCACATCTGCAATGGATCTAGAGTGCATTTGACATGGATTGAGAATGTATTAAAAGTGGATTCAGGTCTGATTTGATGCTTTCAGAGTGGATTTGTTATGGGATATATATCGGATATGTATCTAGGATACATATTGGATACAAATTTGTTTGTATCCAAAACATATTCATTTGTATCTGATATGTATTCATTTGTATTGGATATTCCTACAAATTTGTATGAATACATTCATAATGAATAGAATTCTACCACATTCAAATGGGTCTATCTGTATGAATATGAATTTTCTAACATTTGATTCATAACGAACTGAACGCTAAAAATCATATTTGTGCATATCCGTAACTAGAGTCTGACTGAAGTTCAGACCATGGACAGATTGGTGCAAAAAGGCATTATAGCTTGCAAGGCAGGCACAATCATGGAGAGCTCACTGTAAGAGCATTAAAATAACAGAAGTATTAAGAAACCCCAAACAGCAACATGGTAAAAATAATGACAGAGCAAATTTAAAAGGGCAGGAAACCAGGGATGGGCAAAAAACATTCATCACCTTCACAATTTGTATGAATTTTGAAGGTCTGAAACTTCACATTCAAACTGAATGTTGGTTATATTTGAAGACTGACCTTCACATGCAAAGCAAAAGCTTTTGTGCCTTTGTTAGAAGCTTTGTAGCAGAGGTTGCATTGGATTCAATTGAATTTGCATTGGATTCACATCAGATTCAAATGAGATGCAACTATTGTCAGCAGGGGTTCAAAGAGAATTTGAAGCAAATTTGAGGCCTAACCCATTCAAAGTGGCTCCATTTGTAAATACGGATTTCAGTCCTATCTGTTTCAATGTGAAATGAATGGGGGTTGGGGGTTGGGGAGGAATCATGAATGTCTCTACTGGAGACTTTCATGATCAAAGTCTGGATAATGATGATGATGATGATGATGATGTTTCTCTATAATGCTTCTTTCGTCAAAGGGCTGATACTCTTTAGGGATGTGTAAAACAGACATGGATAAGTCTTCTGTACATTTATCAGCTGAAGTAACACCTGCACAATCATAACTGTAAACATGAAGTTCAAGCAATATCTTTCTCAGGCTCCAAGTGTTTTTTGCATTTTCTACAAATATGTAATATCATCTGCCTTCTGCTGGGAGTTCATAAATTACATCAAATATGAAACATTGTACAACTGATTGCTTTTCTTGATATTAAGGAATATTTCTGTTACCTTGTAAAGAAAGCCATAAAAGTTTATCTCTGTCTGTCCTTGCCACCTTACACTGTCAGCTACTTGGTATGTGTTACTTGTTGCTAAAGAAGAAACATGATGTCACTTTTCCAGATATAAGCAAGATTGACTTTCTAGTTGAAGAAAATATTCCTTAAGCATGTAACCATTGTCATTGTTTGGGGCGGGGGGGTTTATATGCAACATTTCTATAATTATTTTTTCTGTCAAATCTGTCCAAGTGTTCATACAAAAATTACTCCCTGAATGCAAATTTTGAAGAAAAAATAATCATTTTTTTCCTTGGAACTCAGTCTATTAATATGTCAGATTGAGTAGGCAACATTCACGTGGTCCATTTGGACAGCAACAGATTTGTTCTGGCATCATGGGATATGCATAACATAGCATTCCATAGAAGATCATCCTTTCTAAGAAATGTGCTGGCTGCACATGCCTCTTACATTTTAAAGAAAGCAGTGAGGACAAGGCAAGGACCAGTTCTCACTAAGCCAATGAGGATGACCCAGTGCACTCTGGGACAGAGCATATGCACCCCGCAGTGCCACCTCCAATCCAGAGTGACTGAGAAACACCCTAGTGCAGCCTCAGATGCAGCATTTCAATACTTCCATATGTGAAGAATGAATGGGAGCAGGACAGCAGGACTGTGGCTGCATAGCCATGCACCACACTGCTGATCACTGTAGTAATGACCTCAGTCATGTTTGGGAGAGACCAGTGCTCATAATGCGAATGCTAGCTACCGTCCTAGCTCTTAACTGCTCTGGGATACTTCCCCACAGCAGTTTAAGTGTGAAAGGGCATTTATATTGTAACTGTGGTATTTTCAAGTGGCCAGTCATTCTAAAATGTCTCCTTGTTCAATTGTCAAGTCAGTGAGACTACCCAACAGAAAGATAACTCAAATCTCTTAAAACCTTTCTCTTTACATTCCAGGACCAATAGATAAGAAAAGCCAAACAGGAGGCACATGTATGGCTCTTGCCAGAAAACATGAAAAACATACTTTAAAGCTGAAAAACCAGAAGTAATTCCTTCTTTCTCTTTCCTATTCCTTTAAATACTCTTTGTTGACTGGGATTATCCAGAGTGTATGTTACTCAGCTGTAGTCCCACTGTAGTCACTAGTCTGCTGGTGAACCTTAGTTCCATTTCACTAGTAATGAACCCTTTTAAATAATCAAAGCAGACAATAGTATAATGGATTAGGGCAGCTAGTACACTCTGGGGGTGGGTGGGATGGCTAAGAGTTAGTGGGGCCAAGGGACACAGTCAAATCTCATGACAGAAAAGTAACACAGAGCTACAAGTTCTCACAGATGTTACTGTAAGGCTTATGGGAAATTTAAAGACTGAAATCTAAGTTTGAGCATAGGTCAACTATTCCTGAATGACAGCATTGGAAAAGGAGAATGGGCTCAGAGTCTGGGCTAAGGGAAATAGTGGCATATATTGTGGTAGAAACCTCTTTGCAAAAATGAATAAGCTCTCAGTTTGCTTCTGTGACCACTGTGCAGATGTCCGGGTGAGCTGTTTGGAAATTTTAGAGCTGGGGATCTTTGCTTCCTTGGCCTTGAAGTTTGCATAGGCCAGAACGCATAGATGCGTGGGTGACCCTCCTCCACAATCACGTACAGAAGCAATCTCAACTGGCTGGGAAAGAACTACTCCCACACTTGTGTTTATGTGTAAACACATGTATGCAGTGCTCAAGAACAGACTTGTGGTTTTGTCCTGGCATAATTGATTGAATTCTTATATTTTGAAAGCTAATATGAATCACAATGGCTTCTATCCTAAAGTTTTATTTTGTTTAGGTATCTCAAGTTTCAGCATAGTTCAAAATGAAATTACTTGAAAAATTGCCATATCCAGGATTTTCAAAGATCTCATGTAAATACAAAATCACCAAACACAACAGCAGGAATACAGAAAGGATTCGACACAACACATCACATTCAATTCAATCCAATCAAGTGGGGACGTAAATAAGTTTTGATATTCCTGCTTTCTTTAGGACTAGTAACAATGCCAGTTTTAACCTGAGATCTGAGCAAGTTCCAAGCTTTGGTTTAGTTCCAATCGAACATAAGAGAAGCCCTGCTGGATCAGGCCACAGCCCATCTAGTCCAGCGTCCCGTCACACACAGTGGCCCACCAAATGCTCATGGGCCTCTCAAGCAGAGACAAGGACAAACCTTCTCCTGCTCTTGAATCCCAGCAAATGGCCTTAGAAGCATCCTGCTTTCCCCAACAGCCTGAAAGATGTACTTAGGCATTCATTCTAGTAGCCATTGATACATCTGTCATCCCTAAATTTGTCTAACCATACCTTAAAGCCATCTAGACTGGTAACTGTCACCGGCAGCAAATTCAATAAACCAATGACCCTCTGGTTGAAGAAATACTTCCCCTTGTCGGATCCAACTCTCCTACTCATCAGCTTCATAGAGTGCCCCCTGGTTCTAGTATTGTGTGATAGAGAAAAGAAGTTTCCTCTATCCACCTTTTCTATACTATGCATAATTTTATATATTTCAATCTGGTCCCCTCTTAAACACCATCTCTCCAGACTGAAGAGGCCTAGACGTTGCAGCCTGGTTTTGTAAGGGAGGTGTTCCAGCCCCTCAATCATTCTGGTTGCCCCTTTCTGCACCTTCTCTAGTTCCACAATATCCTTTTTGAGGTGTGGTGACCAGAATTGTACACAATATTCCAAATGTGGTCTCACCATAGATTTATAAAGAGGCAAAATGACACTTGCTGACTTATTTTCTATTCCCTTCCTAATAATTCCCAGCACTGAATTAGCTTTTTTCACTGCTTCTGTGCACTGGGTTGACACTTCCATTGAACTGTCCACCAAAACCCCCAAATCCCTTTCCTGGTGTATTGCAGAAAGCTCAGACCCCATCAGTTTATAGACATAATTTGGATTTTTGGCCCCGATGTCCATTACTTTGCACTTGTTAAGATTACAGTACATTTACCACTCACCCAATGCTAAGAGATCCCTCTGGAGCTCTTGGCAATCTCTTTCAGTTTTTACTATAATTTAGTATCATCAGCAAATTTTGCTATTTTACTATGTACCCTTTCTTCTAGAACATTGATGAATAAATTTAAAAGCATTGGTCTCAACACTGAGCCTTGAGGAATCCAACTTTTTACCTCTTTCCACCCTGAGAATTGGCCATTTATTATTACTCTTTGTGTCCTGCCCTTAAGCCAGTCACAAATCCAGGACAGAACCTGTCCTTTTATTCTATGGCTGATGAGTTTACTCAGTAAACTTTGATGTGGAACTCTGTCAAAAGCCTTCTGAAAGTCCAGACAGACAATGCCCACTGGTTCGCCTTTATCTACATGTTTATTGACACTCTCAAAGAATTCCAGCAAGTTTGTGAGGCATGATTAACTTTGCAGAAGCCATGCTGGCTTTTGTTCAGCAATGCTTGCTCCTCCATGTGGACACTAATTTTGTCTTTAATGATGGTTTCCATCACCTTACATGGAACTGACATTAAGCTAACTTTTCTGTAATTGCCTGGATCACCCCTGGATCCTTTTTTGAAGATTGGTGTTACATTTGCTACCCTCCAGTCCTCAGGTACAGAGCCTGATGTTAGGGAAAGATTATATAGTTTTGCTAGAAGGTCAGCAAATGAGTTCCTTAAAGACTCTTGGATGAATACCATCTGGTCCCAGGGACTTGCTAACATTTAGTTTATTAAGACATGCAAAAACCTCTTCCTTGGTTATCTCTGTCCAGTTTAATTCTTCAGAAAATACAGGCTCAACTACTGGCATGTATCCTCTGTCTTCCTCCATGAATACAGAGGCAAAGAATTTGTTTGGTCTCTCTGCAATCTCCATGTCTTCTTTAATTATCACTTTCTGTCCTTTACCAGATAATTGTCCAACTGCTTTTCTGGTTGGATTCCTACTTCTGATATACCTATAGAAGTTCTTGTTATTTCTTTGGATATTTTTAGCAATGTGCTACTCAAAATCTTTCTTAATGGTCATCTTGCATTTGTGTTGCCAGTGTCTACGCTCCCTCCTCTTCTCTTCATTCGGACAAGCCTTCCATTTTCTAAATGAACTCTTCTCGTTTTTAATGACTTCATCTACTGCACTTGTGAGCCACATTGCTTTCTTCTTGGACCTTGAAGTCCCCTTTCTTCTTTTAGGTATGCATTCTAGCTGCACTTCCATTATTTGGAGTGCAACTGAGTTTGATTTGAACTAGGAAAAAATGTTGAAAATACACTGAAAAAAGATGTGGTCAAACTTGAATGGTTCAAGTTTGATCAAGCAATCCTGATTCAGTTTGAGTCAAACCATCCACTTTTGAACAACCATTGTACTAGATACATTCTTCTTGTGATCTGTTTTCCCAAGGGCTTCATCTAGAGCAGGGCTAGGCAACTGGTAAAGAGAAGTTGCTGATTAGAAATGATGGGCGTTATAATCCAATTGATTGTCAGTCATCACTTCAAAACCTTGCACTAGAGCTTAAACTGGTCCCATTAGAATGCAGAAATAGTCTGTCAAAATAATGCTGACATACAAAACCTTATAAGAAACAATCTTTCATCATTTGCATTAAATAAAATACACCTCAGGAGTTTCAATGTTTACCCTGTTGGATTGGCCTAATTAAATTAATACTACAGCTTTTCCTTGGTTTATTTATTAAGTCTTACTCTTAATAAACTCCAGAGAAGCAACTGAAGTTTACACATTCTATTTCATTGTATAGAATTCTTTCCAGACTAATAAGCAATGGCAACCATCCAATTTTTACTATGTACTAAAGTTTAGATTTTAAATTTTAAACAACTGAACATAGGATTGAATTTTACATTTAGAGAGATACAGTTCCCATAACTGGTAGTTTGATGCCTGCTGAGGTTTGTTAAAATTGCTTTAAAAAAAACCAAAGACAATTATTGGCGAACAGTCACTTTCTTTACAGAGTTCCCTCGTTTCTGAAACCTGTATTATGACAGTCACAAGGATGGGGTTTTTTTCCCCTTCTTTTTTTCCCTCCCCCTTAGTGCACATTCTATTGAAATTTTCAACAGCCACAGATCTTAGGACAAGCTATTATACATGACATTAAAACTTATGAACTAATCTCTTACAATAAGAAGCTTTCAGGAACAGCATACTATACTTTCCTTTTTAAAAAAAACATAATAATAAATAAGCCCCTTAACACACCTTGGCCATCCTGGGGAGCTGTCCAAGTTGACTTGGAGTCTTTTAGCATCAGTGCTTTATCGCTGTTTTTATAATCATTTGCAACTTTCAGCTATACAGTTAATTTAGATTGTGCCACAACATAGCTACCCTTAATTGAATTTATGGGACAAGGTGCCATTTCAAGAGGAAATCCCTTACTCATGTTAGAGCTTTCTGTCCTTTTTCTCACGACAGCAGCAAGGGATTGAAAATGTCAGTTGTCCCCATGTCAATGAGTAAATGTTGTCCATAGTGATACTACTGCACTGTATCAAAGGAATTATAAAAATCTAGCCCTTGGAAACTCATCAGAAACACTGTAGTTAAAATACAAAACTTGTCAATGCCAGAGTTCCTGATGGATTAAGTGGTAGAACTAAACAAAGTTAACTTTTTGACCATTTCTGCATGGACCCTTATTGCAAATGAATGCTTCATGTAGCACACATCTAGGTCTCCAGATCCATGTGTTAATCTGGATCTAGGAGGTCCCACAACTCATTGGGATGGTTCTGTCTGCTTTCAACAGAGCCTGATCCAGATTAGGGAGACCCCCCTTTCACTGGGTTTATCAGTGAGTCATTGGCCCTGATCCAGAACAGGAAAGGCACGTAGAAGGCATGCTGCCATAGTGCACTACTAAAATGCAGCCTCCCCTGAGGCCCTGAGTCTAAGAACTTTCATTATCCTTTGGAGACATGGGAGCACAGCTGCAAAGCTCACATGAGCTTCAAGGCCACAACATGAGCTGTTCTGGATCTGCACCATTGATGCAGATGGTGCTGATCTTGCCTGCACCTTCCCATGGTTGGGATCAGTGAGTTTGGCTATTCTGGTCCCAATGATCCCAATTACAAGCAGGTAAATGCAGAAAGGGTACCTGATGCTAACTAGAAAGGCACCTGCACTGCAAATTGAACTTTTTCAAGAAATAACTATTGTTCAATAATAGAGCTAGGTTTAGCCCAAACTTAAAACATTTTAAAATTCAATGTTATGAATGTTGCAAAATTCAGCTGAATTTGAACAGCTACTGAATTCACTCTCAGGCAATAGGACTTATGGTAACACAGCAATTCCTACTTCTAAAGTCACCATATACAGCGTAGTCTATTGGATATGGTTGCTAGGATGCTTTTTCATCACTGATGTCCATTTCTTCCTTGGGCTTCTTTTTCTTTACTTTTCTTACAAAAATCCATTTTCCAAAGTCTAAAAATTCAAATTTCTTTGGAAAAAAACCGTTGAATTTGAATTCCTATCAAATACTGCCTATCCTTAAAGAAAATATGGTTTGCATGGCCAAGACTCTTTATTCTGTTTACAGGTTCAGGTACACTCTGTAGCTAAAGGTCCATTAGCCTTCTAATGCTATAGAAAAAACTATACATGCCAGGCTATTTTTATTCAAACCATTTGAGCTGGCTTAAAGACAATAATGACACAGAAGATGAGCAAGGAAGCCTCAGACAAGGATGGTCTACCATTGATCAGGCATCAATATTACAACATATGGGGAATGAATAAACTTAACATATCTGAGGGAACATTATATGCTATCTTCATTTGACTTTGAGACAGCCTTTGATAGTATAGCAAGATATAAGCTATGAAACAATCTGGCCAATACTTCTATAGTTCTGCTAATTAAAATGCAGGAAAACATCTGCCTCAGAATACATTGCATCCCATTCAATCTATTTAGTTTCCATTGAAAAAGAGGCATGACAGGGCTATATATTAGAAATGCCTTTATTCGATGTCTGTATCAACTAAGTGGTCAAGGAACTATGGAACTAAAATAATGCAATTTTCTATCCCTATAAGAAAGTTATTGACTGTTCTGCTAGTTTATTGTGAAGGACTTCTATTATACACATAGAGAGAAAGAGAATGAGAGAGAGAGGAAGTAGCCTTCTCTCTGAGTGATATTGTGCTCTAATGATATCCAAATCATGCAGACAAAACATCACAGAAATCTTGGAGTTATTTTTCAGGTCACACAGTCCATTGGAAAACTCATATTAATCATGCTATTGGAGATGTGCAAAAGTTCACAGATGATCTTAAAGGGGGGAACCATGTACTAAGCACTATTAAAGTCTTCAAAGCTAAAGCAGCTGCCCAATTGCTGTGCAGCCGACACATTGTACCTGTCATGACTTTTCCACCTAGAATCTGCTTGGCCTAAGGGTTCATCCCCAAGACAGGAATTGCAGCCATCTACAAGCAGGAGTCCTTGGTTCTGCCCACAGAGCTGAGGCAGGCAGTGTCTGCTTATTGATGCCTCACTCAATCAGTGTCTTTGAAGCTGCAGAACAAACATTCCCCAGCTTCAAAAAGAGAGCTTGGGAGTATGTTTGTTGCATTCTCATCTCACCCTATATCCAAATGTCTCAGGATAGGTTGCAACATTTTAAACCAGATATAAATATAGTAAAACAATACAAGTGTCTGAAAAGTGTGTGGGGTGGTTATATCCAAATTTACCCAAAGGCCAGGGCAAAGAGGGTACCTGATACAACTCAAGGGGGAGATTATTCCGTAGCCTGGGGTCCATCACGGAGAAGGCCCTATCCCAGGTGCCTACCCCTTTTGCTGCTGAGGGCAGTGGTACAACCAGAAGGGACCTCTCCTAGAGAGCTTAGGGCATGGACAGGTCAATATGGAAGGAGCCGTTCCTATAGATATTTGGAGGCCAAATCATTTAGGCCCTTAGGGTTTGAAGTTAACACTGTGAATTGGGCTCAGTGGCAAATCAGCAGCCAGTGCAGCTCTGTTAAGCCTGGTGTGATATGTATCCAGCCAACTGTCCTAGTCAACAGTCTAGCATCTGCATTCTGTACTAGCTGCAGCTTCTGAACCATCTTCAAAGACAGCGCCACGTAGAGCGTATTACAATAATTTGATCTGGAAGTTACCAGTGAGCCAATTGCACCCAGTGAACCAATCATTCCCTCTCTGTATATCCACACGATAGGAGGAGGAAGGAAAAGGCGGGATAGAAATATAATTAATTAATTAATTAATTAAAATTGCCCTGAAGGCGATTGTTTGCAACTTTTGATTAGGTCATTGTTGGTACCAGCTAATCAGGTTGCCAGCTGATCTGAACCTGATCAGGGGTGAATATATTTTGTATATATTTTGGGTTGCACTTAGTACCCGTAAGAATGGTGCCCTAATTTCCTATGTAGTCTTTGCTAGAAGGATGTTCTGATCCTGTCTGTTTCCAAAATATATATGTAGTTACTTTCAGATTGTGCACTAAATCACAACTCTCTGAAGCCAGAAAGAAGGGTTCATGGCTGCAATGACCTAACTGCTTATACTCTCTTATATTCCAATCATCTTCTTCTGCGCTGCAAAACAAAATCTTCCCAGCCACAAGGAGAATTCAAATAATTAATAAAAGATCCAGTAGCAGCCAGGTATTCTTTTGTTCTACAAGGTCAAAATGTTAATGTAAAATCTTACTCCAGTATTAACAGCTAAGAAAAGTGCCCCTAAATGGTATGACGAGGTGGCAGGCTATTAGTGAGCTACAAAAGAGAAATAATGTTCAAAACAATCCCATTACATGAATGTTTTTTTCAAAAAAATTCTGGTCTCTATCCAGTATCCATGATGAACATGTCACCTTCTGAAAGGCTACACTTCAAAATAATCACAGTTGAACAGATACTTGAGATAAAGTTTTCTTTGTCAATGAAAAAAGTCACTGAACCAGGAGAAAACAGAACGGTCTTAAAGTTATTTCTGATTTACAGTTCTGCAAGGACTCAGTAAGAAAAGAGTCCAGAATTTAATGAACGTGATTCAGAAGTGTACAGGCACACACACACACAGGGCTGCAAGCACATGGTAAAAAAACAGCTCCACAGAAGGAACCTACAGACTACTCAGATAGCTCTAAAGACCCTCAGAAGTGTCATTTTCTTTTTAGAACAGGAAAGCCCAGGCCCCATCTACATGGAACTTTTTTGTTTCTCTAATGTCCCTCCATTGTCCCTCTATTGCAGCAGACTTTAAAAATGCTGTTCAATTCTGAATTAAGCATCGCCATGAGGCTCAGGAAAATGTGCATTTAAAATGCACCTACTGTACCCACGGAAGCGTGTTTTCTTTGCCTGCATCTTTTTCTCCTCACCCCCTCTCTGGCTGATAGGGTGCCGGGGAGGGAGTGCACTCTGCACAGCCACAACCAGGAAGACAACCAATGACAAGTCCAAAAGAAAAATAGCCATGGGTATTCACAAATTCTCCGTTTGTCTCCCCTGCCTGCAAAACCCACCAGAAACATTTATCACTTTGGGATCCAGAGCTTGCTTCCAAAGATTTCACTGTAAAAATCCACTCTGAACAGCAGCGGTTTCACTGTAGCAATCTACCCACTTCACACTTGATAACAATGTTGCAATTCTGAGCAATTCTGGCTTTTTAAAAGTTCTGACCTGTAGAAAGGGAAAGGAAGGAAAGGTGCTGCAGTTCTGGGAGATGTATGAATGTTTAAGGCTGTGTGTGCAGGCGGCAGCGGCGGCAGAGCCAGGGTGCTTTTTTCTGAGATCTTGTGAGCAACATAATGAATTGCTTCCACAAGATCTCCATCCGCCTACTGTTTTCTTGCATTCAGTATAGATCTTGAATACTGGCTATGGATGGGCGAATCCCCACAGCAAACTTATTTCACTTTCCCTAAACCGAAATAATAGAACCGGATGCAAACGCGAATTTGCCTGTTCCCATTACTTTTAACTTAATCGCATTGGATCCAGATTCTGAGGATCATATGTGGCGTACGTGACTCAAGGTGGGACTCAAGTGGCTACTGTTTAAAAGCTGCTTTTCGGGGCTGCCCTGCCCTCTTCCTCCTGGCATGGACGCATTTTCCTGTCCTTAGAGATGTGCAAAAAGAGAATTTAAAAGTTTGCTTGAATGTTCTTCATCCAAGTGTATTCACAGGATAAAATGGAGAACAAGAGGGACAGCAGGACCAAAGTTCAGAAGGTCTTGTACTGGAGCCCCCATAACTGCCATGCGAGTCTTTGGGAGCCATCAAGAAGGTCTCTGCCAAGTTTTGTGGTGATCACATACACCCTTGATTGGGGGTGTTTTGTACATGTTTGTTTAACTTGTTTGGAGGTGTTTTTTTTTTTTGGGGGGGGGATACCCAATTTGTTCCTACTGAGCAGGTGGAAATTTTTGCAAAAAATCCCAGAAAATCAGAGGAGCCT
This sequence comes from Aspidoscelis tigris stejnegeri, assembly GCA_023333525.1. Lineage (NCBI taxonomy): Eukaryota > Metazoa > Chordata > Lepidosauria > Squamata > Teiidae > Aspidoscelis > Aspidoscelis tigris. Next base: position 77,051,597 of record JALMGA010000002.1, on the reverse strand, counting down.
TCAAACATCATTGTTTCCTATGGGGCCTTAGGGACATAAATGGCATAGGAATGCAATAAATAAATGAGGGGCGATCCCCAATTTTAATATCACTGTACTATTGTAAACCTAATTCTGTAAATCTGCAGGAAGCACTGTCATGTCTGTCTGTAGTATTTTAAATACTATTTTCCAATAACCTCTAAGAATGGCAAAACCATCTTGGTGTGTCCAGATCCAGTATTATTCATTGCCATTTAATCTAGCATGATCTTCCCAAGATGCTGGCTCACTTGATGACTTGGGAATGAAAATAAATATATAGCATGATCTAATGAGAATCACGTACAAATGCTAATATAGACACCACCAAAAACAAGCAAAATAAATTTAAAAATAGCTAAAAGCATGGGAAAATCAGAAAGTTTTCAACCTTTTGTCATAATTTCAGGATGGGCTACATGCAGTATTGTTGACTATCTTTACTGAATCTTTGTTTTTCAATTATATTATGATCTGGTTAGGCATAATGATGATTTAATTTGAATGAACAATTCAAGACAAATAATTAGTTTGTCAGTGCCATTGCCCCTGGATTCACTTCCAATTCCAGATTTCTAATTGATGTACTCTTCATTTAACTGTGGCAATACATGCTACTAATTTATAACAGAATAAATCCTTCAAATTGAGAAATTATGTTTTGTTACCTTTTCCACACGCTTGACAATTTCATTGTACTCTTCTTATCTTCATTAGTCTGCTTCATAAGTTGTCTGATTTTCAGAAGTAATGCAGGAGAGAAGTGACAACGGCCAAACAGTAATGAATAACACCCAAAATTTTTAGTTTTGGGGCCTGCATGGATCACAAAGGCACAACACATAAGACTGAACTTGAATCTTCTCATGTTTGCATTCACCATGCACTTTGAAACCTATGGGCCTTTCCGCACTGGCTCTAAAAACGGATTTAGAGCCAGATGTGGAACGGATTTAGACCTGGCTTCCTCACAGGGAATGGAATTTGGACCCCTTTGAGGAAGCCGAGTTTGCACAGGGCCGCGCAAAGCTGGATTGTGAAACCGTTTCCGCCGCCGAATCCTACCCAAATTTGGGCCCTGAACAAATCAGGTCTTACATCCGGCTTTCCCCCTGAAAATGGTTTGGAAACTAACGTTTCCGCACCGGAGGGGGGGAAAGCCGGATTGCCGGCGCATGCCCAGCTGTCAGGGAGGCAGATTGCATGCTCTGCCAGCCTGACAGGTGGGCTAGCCTGACAGCCAGCTTTCCTGCCTTCCCTCTCCCAGAGAACCGACGATCCTGGGTTCTCTGGCAAGGGTAAGGCACCCCCACTCCTAATGTCACCCACACACCCCACCAAGAGCCCCCCAGACCTACCTAACCGCCTCGAGTTCCATCCTGAGTCTGGTAGGGCCGGCGGCCATCGCGCACGCGTGCGCCTTGTCTCTGCCGGTCCCAGCACCCCAATGCCCTGGGAGGGGGGCGATTGTGAGGGGGGCGATCGGGTGGGGTGGGGTGGGTGGCCCCCTCCCTCTCCCCCTCCCCCTCCCGGCATCAAAAACTTTTACTGCAGGTTCCAACGTGGAAGCAACAGTAAAGGTTTTTGTTCTCCCTGCGAGATCACAGGCTTGGAGGGGTGGGGTGGGCTGGCCCCCCTGCTCCAGGTGGGCACCCCCGGGGCCTCTCAGGAGCAGGTGGGAGGGAGCCCCAAGCCCCTCCCCCCAGCGATCTTGCCAGGTAAAACTAGACTAGATAAGGTGTGGAGCATGAAAATGTGTTCCATACCTATCCTGGCCACAAGACACTCCATAATGCGTGGGGATGCTTCTAGTATAGAAGCATTTGCACACAATGCATATGCTCTGCTAAGTGCAAAAAGGCCCCCAGTCTCCTTCTTACTGATTCATTGTAACTCTAATAACCTGCTTCCCATATATTCCCCCCCTCCTTTGTTCCCACTATCCTGGCTTAGGAACATTCTCTGTGGCCATAGGAACTTTACTGCAGGTGGAAAATTTAATGCAGAACCCTAAATATCGGAAGAATTCTCGCCAAGGACTGGAAATGCAGTCAGAACTTCAGTTGAATAGTGGCTGGAACTCTGGTCATTGAGCTGGTATCAGGGTGGCGTGGTGGGACAGGATCACACATCCACCTGATACCAACTCCTATGGAGCTTTGTGCTCTTATAGTAGTTTATTCCACTCTGCTAGTAGGTTGTCCCTTTTGGCACTTGGGGCATAAAGAAGATTCCTCTGGATAGGGGTATAGTGATAAATTAAAATTACTGTATACACTTCATTTTTGTTTTAGAAAACAGATAGGTATCTCATATATTTATTTTCATTTGGGGACAAAAATAAAAGTAATATTTATCTATATCCTATGTAACTTTTATTTATCTAAATGCCAAGGGACATACCAAGGGACTGAATTACTGTTAATTCTAATGCCCTAGATGTATCTTCTTTGAGCAACAAAACAGTGATGTAAGCATATTGTGAAATTGCTATGCTACTATAATTTTAGGAACCACTGCCCAAAGTTGTAGCTTTATTATCCAAAGCTTTATTCAGCAATTTGCAGCACGAGGCTCCAGTAAACTTGTAATTTATCAGGATAAATTTTGTAAAGAAAGCTATTTGAGTTTAATCATCACACAGGAATATAAAGCTTTCAAAACAATTGGATTAGTGGGCCTGTTTTTGACCCCAGCACAATATTGCTTAAAAAATTAAAATATCCTCTCCCCATTTCAGTTTTCGAAAACCCATGACACCATAAAAGTAGTAACTGTACCAGTGAGAGCTTTTAAAGAACCAGGAAAAGGAAACATAATGCAATTCCCTCCCAACTGTACTATTTCAAAATGTACGCAGAGAATCACCTTATTCAATGCTAGCAGTTTAGCCTAGATGTAATTTTTCATGTATGTGCATTTTTATGTACAGGAGCTGCCAGATGCGATTTCATTTTAGAATGGTAGGCCTTCAATGGTAATAGCTTTGAAGATCTTCCCCCCGCCCCATCTTTATCATAAATTGCTAGAGAACCTGTCCACAATGAAACAGATACTTTCCCCCAACGATATCATTTTAAACAATGCTTGAATAATAATGACATTTAGGATGCATCGCCATGGGGAGACTTATGGAAGCCACATCCAAGTCACCGAGGGAACAAGATAAACAGCATACAAATGATACAGGAAGGGTTCTGATCTCAAAAACCTCACTGCTGCAGAGGACCCTTTTCATAGTGTTTCTGCTCAGGGGCTTTACCACACTTACCTTTAAAGTAGTCCAGTGCAAGGCCAAGAATTTCTAGACATACCAGAATCCACACATACCAGGTCTAGACCCCTTCTGGGCCTCTCATGCAACACTCTGGTGCAAAACAGAAGGGTCTCTGCTCCCTCCTAGGCTGTCATCTCTCCACATTTCATGGAGCCTAGCCTGTTCTAGATGACCAAAATGGCGCCTAGACTGGGATACCAACAGACCTTTCTACTGGCAGTCCAGTAACCATCAGAATGGAACAGAGAGGCAAATGAAAGGGTACAAACCTCTTTGTTCCAGGTTAGCAGAGGCAACTGTTTCATCAGAGCACCAAATTGCACCTCCAGAATGGGTCCCTCTGGGGCCCTGAAGCCAGGAATACTCGTTCTTGTCCACCAGAGCACTCATAGAGGGCTCCAAAACTCTCTCAAGCTTCAGAACAGCATGAGGCCTGTCCTGGAACAGGCTGTCCAAGCACAGGCAGCCTTTTTCCAGGACGGTTGGATTGCTTCAGCAAAGAACCACTCCAGTAGGACCGGTTGCAGCTCGAGCTGTACAGTTCCTTAGGTGCAGAAATGTCCCCATAATGACCCCAGAAATTGGTTGTCTTCAGTCCAGCACAGAAGTGGCACAGGCAGAAATTGCACCTATAAGTCAATTGCTGGGGCAGTAAAGATAACCCAAGAACTATCTGGAGGCATATGTGTGTGTTATGACATATCCAGATGTTTCGACAGCCAACTCTTGGGTGGGTTGGGGGTTCACTAGGGTGCCCTGTAGATGTGGCCTTCAAGTCATATATAATGTGCATAAGTCAGTGTTTCTCAATATGTACACAGATGATTATTTTAAACAATGTAAGAACTGGCAGGTAGTTGAGAGCATACATTCATAAGGGAACATTAATTGGTGAAATCATATACTATAATTTCAAATGTAGGACAAACCTATTACAGGGCACTGGACTCCTCTCTGTGACTTTTTAAGTTTAATTACTATGGCTGAGCTCTGCCCTAATTTTTTTTGCAAGATTGCTTTTATAGCTTAAGATCAGATTAAAAGAATCTGAATTTAAAGGTTACTCATTACATAAAACACAGAATTTTAGTTGCTATTGTGTTTTGTTTTCAGTTTACATAATAGCTCTCAGATACTTCAGTAATTACAACAGCAAACAAGATGATATAATTGGCACAAATGTCTGCCTTGTTCACAATTTGCCAAACACTGCAGTTCTTCAGCTAGCCAAATTAAATATAGGGCATTTGGCAAATCACTGTAAAACAGCCATTCCACATGGTTTTATTGAATGTAAATATTGCAATATACTGCAAACATTTCTATTTATTCCAGCCCTAATTAAACTACTAGAATTAGGCATTAACCAGATAATCAGAAGCTTGTTTGGCTTCTGCATGACAAGAAAACTGAAGCAGTTTTCTGCAGCAAGTAGAGCCATCATGTTTTTTCTCCCAGCCTGTCCCATGTCCTCCCCTCCAAACCCAATATACTGAGGTCACAAGCTGAGGCCTTCATAACTAGGAAAACTAAATATGTGAGGAAAGTCAGTCCTTCTAATTCCCCAGAGATCAAAAGTCAAGACTTTGGATTAATATTTTATCCACAAGAGGGTGTCCTACTCTGGACCTATTGATTTCCATCACATCTACTGAACAAGAGGAGCAGCAGCAACCAGAAGTACAGATCACAGTGGAGTCAAGGGTCCCCTTTTATAGATGACTGCCCCCATCCAGATAATACAATAAGAACCTCTGCAGCCTGCATGCCCCTCAGAACTCTTCCCCCCCTCCCATCTCTGAGACATGGCAAGATCAGCAGGGCCCTACCAGGCATATAAGTATAAATTAGTCTTTATTAATTGGTATGAGGTTAGATGTACAGATTTGATAATATCAAATGGGTGCCCTGGTCACACAAGTAGTTTAGGACAATCTCAGGTTGTCTTCAGGTCATGTTATATTATTTTTAAGTTGTTTTCCTAGCTGCCCAACCCCTGTTAGATCACCTTAACCGTAGTCCTCATTTTTATGGGACTGACAAGGACTAAGCCCATCCTGGCATTCCAGGCCATCTATGCTTCCTCAAAGTGTGAGTAGGAGGACAGGCTAAAGGAGGCTGTGCTGTGCTGTGGTGGCTGGGGTCCAGTCTTTCTTTTGGCCAATTGGCATGTATGGAGTTTGTGAGGCACCTACCCTTCTCTCCTAAGTTTATGTGTATGAGTCTTCTAGCATTTTTATGCAAATTTTTTTAAAAAGAAATCACACAGAATAGAAAAGCACATAAGAAGGGGGGCATGGAGGTGAAGGAGCAGGCTTAAAAAAGAACTGCAAACCTTGCCTCCCTTGAGTGACACATTGGCATCCAATAAGAAAGGAGGTAGATTTGACACAGCAAAAAGGGTGGAGAGCCAAGAGTTCTGTGTATGAGGCCCAGGTCGATTGCACAAAAAGGTGTGAGCAATGCAGCCCAAGGTGGGGATGGCCTGAGGATGACCTAAGTGTGGCCAGCACTGCTATGATCTCAGTTCAAAATAAAACGATTAAGGTCTTTAACCCACTTACATATTCTACTCTTGCCACGTGGAGGATCTGGCAAAAACATCTAGCTCTCCCTCCATCCCCCGTCTCTCTCTCCTGACCTAATGGAGGCCTCATCACAAATCCCAGATATAACTTGGCAAATACTGAAAGAGAAAGGTCTATACATGATCAGAGATTTTTTCCAAAATTGTTTTACTTCCCCCTCCACACATGAAATTAGAAATATAGTAGAAAGTCCCAAAAATGGGCTTTTCCCAATGGCAATTAGAATGTTTTTCTTGAAGCTAGAAGTTGAGAGAATGAGTACGCATGACCTCACTTCTTTTGAGCAACTGATTTTTGATAACAAGTCTAGGGATAGAGGCATATCCTCCCGACTATAGACAATCTTTTTAGATAAAAACCTGGGTGAGCTCCAGGCTGTGAAATGTCTCTGGGAAATGGACTGCAAAATTGAAATTGACAGGGAAGAATGGCTGAAGATTCTGAATAGGATGTTTTTGTCCTTTTGATCTGAAGTGGAAAGAGAATTATCAATACAAGTGTTTTTTCGATGGTACTACACTCCAAGTACATTGAATAGAATTAATAACAACTTTCCCCCCCTTGTGTTGGAACAAGTGTGGAGGAAAAGGAACATACATCCAGCAATGGCGGCATTGTCCGAAAATAAAACCATTTTGGCCCAGGGTCCAGTCAGTGATAAGTAATGCCACCTCCCAGACTGTCCAACTCTCACCTGCTATAGTATTCTTGGTCTCTTTTAAAGAACAAGGGGCACCTAAACACCACAGAGACCTGATCCGCTCTTTGATAATCACAGCCAAGGCAGAGATGGCTCTCCATTGGAAATTGATCGATCAACTGAGTATAGACAACTGGATCCATGATACATGGTCTCTATTGATCAATGAGCTCATAACGGCACAACAATATAAGATGCAATTGTTGGAACAACAAGCTCAATTTGTGGTAAAATGGGCCCCTTTTATTCCTCAGGCACAGGTTGACCCTAGTCTTCAACCTTCTTCTTTTTTCCAATTGACATTTCTGAAACAAAAAATATTGAACTTCTTCCCGAATTTTCCATTCTAGAAATGTCTGGATTAATATATGAATGACCTCTGAATGATATGTATATCCTTGTGATGTGTGACTGTTATGTATTTGGATGCTGCTGTTTGTTAATGTTAGATGTTAATGTTAGATGTTACAATAATAATTTAAAAAATGAGTAGGCCATCCTGTCTTAGACTTGTGTGACCAGGGCCTATGGCCCTTTCTGTACTGGACCATATTCCAAATCATTTCTTGTTAATAGAGACCTGCTATCCACATGGCAGTGCAGACTATAGCAAGCCCAGGGTAGACCTGCTGTGGTCTGCAACTGCATGCAGATGGCAGGTCCCTATTCTGAGATATAATCTGAAATAAGGCCTAGTGCCTGAAGGGCCTATGAAGCTTAAAAAAAAAAAAAGCAGAAAGACAGACTTAAATGAGTGCCAGACTTCAGAAGCAACTTTACCGTGAACCAGCAAGGTATAGCATCACATATATATGTTTTCAAAATAAATTCCACTTTATCTGTCTGAATCATCTCTTGTTGTTTTATCATTCCTGTGCAGTGAAATGAATTTTAATCACCTGGTCATTAAATGTTCCACCGCTGCCTCAGGGTAACAATGTTCATTAGAAAAGAAGTAGCTGGAAGCAGCTGCACAGTCTGTGGAATATTAAGGAAAATATACATTTTTAATAGCCCCTTACTAATGTATTTTTACTCTCAATTTGTAAATGCATATTGTTTAATCAACAAAACAACAGGGAATGCCTATGGATCAAATGAATGCATCTACCAAGAAGCTTTTAAAAAGCTGTATATAGGCCCCAAGGGTTCTACTTGCTGGGGTTTTATCCTCATAGCCATGCTAACTGCCTGTCGAGATGCATACCACCAGGAGAAAGGCAGGGTTCTCACCACCAGTTTTCAGGCCCACTGCATTTGATTACCCCCCAAGAAGTCTCACGATTCCACACATCCTGGCTTAGAATTCAGCTGACAACAACAAATGCAACTTGAAGCATTAAAAAATTATTTCCAATAAAGGGAAAACCTGAAGATACACAAATTAAAAGTAAAGGACAGTAAATCGGCTCAGGGCCCTAAATGGTTCTGTTGGAATTGATGATTCTATGGAGAGGTCATATTCATGTCTAGATATTGGAGGCTTCAGTCCAGTAACACTGCGATGTCCCCTTGTTAAACCCAGCAAATTCACTTCAGTGAATTCAGTGATTTGTGTCTCCTGACATGGAAACAGAGAAAAAATGGAATCGGCCTGAAGCCTAACCAAAGCCTTCTTGCTACTATTGCCTGCTCTGCCTTAGGCTCCATCCATGTGTAGCCATGATCAGGGCTCAAATAAGGACAACAGCTGAAACTGTCAACATTGGGGGAGGAGGGCCTCTTAAATGGATAGTGCTCTAGAGCAGCCCTTCCCACTTCCTGGAATGTTTATGAGGGGAGAACCCACTGTAGATGCTGTACTTCCTGGTCAACGATGCCTTCTGGTGACCAGAAATGAAACACTCATCTAGAAGCAAGCAGAAGAGAGAGACAGAGAGAGACTCATCACAGAACCTTATCAAAGATCCTGGGCATGATTATATAGAAATTGGTTTCTAATAACTGTGGGCCTTGAATTTGGCTTGTATTGTATGGATAACAGCACATATAAGCAAAATTTGCAGTAATGTGGTTTGGTTTCCAGGCACTAGTTTCAGTTTCAAGGGCAGCCCCATGTAGAGTGCACTGAAAGAAATGAGAGATTACCCATTTAATTGGTATGAGGCTGGACGTACAGAATTGATAATATCAAATGGGTGCCCTGGTCACACAAGTAGTTTAGTACAACCTCAGGTTGTCTTCAGGTCGTGTTACTCACATTATTTTTTATTTAAGTCATTTTACTAATGCCAGGTTGCCATTTTCCGTGTTGGGTTGTAGTTGGGCTACTAACTTAAAGTGGAAGATCTGCAAAAGCATAATCCATTATTTATTCCAGAATATCCAAATATAGTGGAATAAGTAACCCATGTCTGGATGCAGCCACAGAGGCAGGAATGACAGTTGGTATTTTGACCTTGCCCTTTTTCCATAGGCTGTAACACAATAAGGACAGATATGGAACACATGTGCAAGGTACCTTCCACACAGTGGGACAGATTAGGGACCCTTTGAGGACAGCCTTGCACGAGATCTGTCGCTAATGGGGTCTAGGCACAGCTAAACCCAGATTCCAGGAAGACCTGAAAAATTAGGTCTTCAATCCGTTCCTGCATGGAGATTCCGCATCAAAGGAGGACGCTTTCACACAGACAGGAAAGGGAATGGATGTGGGTGGGACAGGAAGTCTCCATGTTGAGTGAGGCAGCAGCACCACGACAGCCATGGGATCTCAGTCTGTCCCTGACATGCCCACACACGGGGGGAATCGAGCGGTGACTGATAGCTGCATGCTCCAATCACATGGCTCCTGGGGCAGTGGGGCCTCAGGAAGGCCAGATGCTTCTAGAAATTGATACTGCAGTGTCTGCAGAGCAAACACATGATGTGTGCCTCAGTATCCGTGCTTCCCACACGAGTGCAGAAGTGTGGGGCCTCCTTTGGATCTGTCCCTATTTCAGACAAATCTTCCCAGAGTCGGATTTCAGAAAAACTGATTTCTGTAATCTGGCTTTCAGGAGGTAAGTGCCGAAACACCCATTGGCTGTTTCTCTTGTCACAAATCCCTGTTGTTGCAGTGCAGCTCAGTTTCTCGCCTTGCATGAACTGAGAACAAATATATTGAGATCGCTGTTGGAGTACTATGCAGTTCTCCATACGCAGTACAAACAACAGAGCAAAGGTTTCAGCTCCACACAACATGTTCTTTCCTTGGTCCTCTTGGACACACCTTCCAATCCTCCTCTGGAATGCCCTAAAAAGAAGGCATTTGTATAATTGTGAATGCACAGTAAAATTCATACCACAATGTTAAGGAGATGGCACATTCAGAGTGGTTAACAGTGGAACCTGTATGCTCTGGAATGAAGGTTAAAAAGGGGGGGGGACCCTAGCAGAACGAAAGTTTTTAATCTCACCCTCAAAAATAATGAAAAGATTGTGCTAGTCTCAGCTGGATTGGATCCTGGTTTGTGGGTTTTCATCTTATTGTTACGATTATTAACTGACACTTGCATCCAGTGTCACAGAAATATAGAGTGGCATGTGATCTGAATATTGGTGACAATACACTAAAAAACAATGAATGACCACTTCCAGATGCTTCATATGGCTCTTATATAACAAGGAAGGCAGAACTGAACCCTACAGGACCCCGTAATTCAGGTTCTATAAGAAGGAATGCTGGTTTCCCAGGGATGTTATTTGAGTGTAACAATCCAAATAGGAAACAAATCAACTTAGCATGGTTCCACTCAGGTTCGATTTTGACAGTCACCCAAAGATATTTCCATAGTCAATGCCATACTGAAGGCTGTTGGGCTGTGCATTAAAATCAACAGGGAAACATTTCCTTTGTCTTTTTCATGGCATAGGTCACTGTAAGGATAAGCAAAGCTGTTTCAATGCTAGGATCCCACCTAAAGCCCAGCTGAAATGGATTCAGAAAATCTGTTGCAATCGAGAAACATCTGAATTTAATTAGCCACCATTACTTGTTCTAAGATCATACCCCAAAAGAGATGGTTAGCTTGTTTTGTCCATGTCCTTGGCTTCCATCATCCAAACCCATCCAACAGAATAGGGTAAGACTGTGCTCTGGGAACCTCCACAACGCATACAATGTTCTCAGTGACATGGACATAGCAATGCCATGCCTGTGTGAAACAATCTCAATATTGTCTTAACTGTTTTTGTATCACTTTTATCATGTTGGCTTTTAATTATAATATTATTGTTTTGATATATTTTTATATGTTCAGTTTTGAAGATTGTTGGCTGCCTCGGGTACACGGCGGGATATAAATATAAATAATAAATAAATTAGAAGAAACACTGGTTGAAAAATTAACCTAAATTCACAATCACACAAGCAAGGTTTTCCTTGAAATCTACTTGAGCTCATACTTTTCCTGGGGCTTTCTGACATCTGCTTTCCTGTTTCTTACTTGCATGCTCAACCTGCCCCTGCTTAATTGCTTGTTTGCTTTGGAAAGATCTTGACAGCAAGTAATTGAACAGGGACAAGGCAGTTCACTCAGGGAGGAAGCTGGGAAAGCAATTTCCCAGAAGCCTCAGGATAAGTTATGAGTTTAAGGATGAACTCCCAGCTCATGAGTTGAACCTCATTTGCTCCACCTTAGAGGAAACATTGTTGTTGCAGGCAATGTCATAGCATGTATAACAAGTCATGGCTTATTAACAGAATATTGCTAGACAGCAAGAAGGTGAACAGGTAGCATCTTCCTTCCTCTAGCATCCTATCACTAGTGTCTTGTTTTCCCCTAACATTCCAATACTATTACCTTTTATTGACAAATGAATAGTTTTTCTTTTTCTTTCTTTTCTTTTCTTTCTTTCTTTTCTTTTCTTTTTTTTTTTTTTTTTGTCAAAACATTCCAAGATATCCAAACATGTGCTGCCTCTGCTTTCTCTGGGAGAGGATGTGAAAATTTGTTTAGGAAGGATATTGAATTCATTCATTCATTCATTTATTATGGTCGCAGGCCCGAAATACGGAACAGTCCAACAATGTCAAAGGTAGCCTGGAAAGAAGGAAGCAGCAGGAGTGATAATCAAAATAGCCCTAAGACCAAGACTGAAATAAAAAAAATTGATTACTATTTTTTATTGTTATTTTATACCATTTTGATACTGCAATTGTTTTTATGATGTTTTTATTTTTGTTCTTTTTGACCATAAACTGTCTTCAACAGAATAGTGAAAAGTCAATATTGAAATAAACAGTAACATAACAAATGACTTCCCACACAATATTTCTGTCTCTTTTTATATTTATCTGTATAGATAAAAACAGGAAAAAGAGGAGGAGGAATTAGCTCTAAGCTGGAATTAGTTTTTCTCACCCATTTAAGGGGATTCAAAAGGTGTTTTTCCACTGTCACTAGAAGCACTTATTAAGTACCCATTAATGGGTACTTAATGGGTACTTCTAGTGACAGTCGAAAAACATCCAAAGTGGCTGACAAAGGGCCTTTCCATACAGGCTCTAAAAACGGAATTAGAGCCAGATGTGGGAAGGATTAGGATGTGGCATCCGCACAGGGACCGGAATTAGGGTCCCTTTAAGAACGCCATGTCCACACATCGGCGTGCAAAACTGGTTGCTTAAACTGGTTTTGCTGCCAAAATCTGACCCAGATGTAAGACCAGAAAACCGGTTCGGAAGCGAACACTTCCGAAGTGGCGGGGAAAGAGCCGGATTGTCGGTGCATGCCCAGCTGTCAAAGAAGCACAGCGCATGCTCTGCCTCTTTGACAGGTGGGCACACCCACCGGCCTCTGCCATGGAGCAGCCAGCAGCCAGCTTCCTTGCCTTCCCCTGTGCCCAAGAAGGGCCAATCGGCCCTTTTCGAGCAAGAGGGAATCTGCAGCCGCCACCACCACTCGCACACGGGTGCTTACCTGGTCGTGGCGCATTGGTTTCTGGCACAGGGAAGTCTGGCTTCCACTGTGCCTGCTGTGCCTGCTTGCACTGTGCCTGCTTGCACTGTGCCTGCTTGCGCTCCAGCCGGCATTGGCCAGCCGCTGTCACGAGGGTGGCTGGCCAATGGGAAGGGCCCAGCTAGCAACAGCAGGACACCAAGTCAGTTACCAAAGTTCTCAGGGATGGAGTCAAACAGGACAAAAGTCAGGGTTCCAGAGAGTCTTCGTAAGTTTGGGAAGTCAGTCAGGGGTCAAGAATCAGGGTTCATATGAGTCAGGGGTTGCCAAGGAGATTCTTTCTTTGCAATGGCAGGTGCAGAGTTGGACGTTTCTTAAGTAGGGCTCTTAGAGTCACACCCCCAATGGTACAGCTGTTTCACATGGAGGTGAGCCAAGCTGAGCTGAGCCAAGTGGGACAGCTGTTGTCGTTCTCTCCGGAGCGAACTCGGCTCTGGCATGGCATATTGTCTGAGTCTATCAGCATTTGGGGGGACAGAAGAAGTTTCCGAATTTGGTCCCTGAGGCACGACTCTCTTGCTTTGGCTGCCAGGAGGGGGACCTTCTTCTGAGGAGTCAAAGAGGACATGAGGCATGGCATACAGAGGTTGCCTCCAGACAGACTCAAAATCCTCAAATTGTTTTGTGATTGCACCTAATTTATCAGATGTGATCATGGTTGCTCCCAATATAGTCCTGGAATATAAACCTGATTTTGCGAGTTATCATCATTCTGGCAATGCTATTAACTATCATAGCACATTATTCTGTTATTCCATAACTGTAGTTTGGTGTAAGCTATCAGAACCCAGAAAAACTTCACATGTTACTATTAGTAGGATTAATCAAAATGGAAGCAAAACTTTACAGTCACTTTGCTGCTGCGGAAATGCTAAAATGTGGTATATTAATCTAATGTGTGATAGCCCCGGATGTGATTTAAACCAGTAAATTGATAAATTACACAATAAGTAATGTCTGGAGACAGCCTCAGTCACTTAGGAGAGATGCAGAGATAAATACCACCAGAACAGAAAAGTTTCCACCACAGCTAAAATAGCACTTTAAATGTGGATAATGATTATCTAAATTAATGATTATGAATATAGGCAGGACATCTATCCAATCTTCTACAAACATTGATTTCTACTGTTTTAATTGAAGTTTGCTTTATTGAAAATGAGTTTTTAATATTTATTAGTTTTTATGTTGTTACCAGCCCCAAGGTCATCTGAAGAAGAGTTTATTAAGTCATCAATCCATTATTATTTATCTTCATAGTCTGCACAGGTCATCTATACAAATATCCATCATAGAGTTTTCACACATAACCAAAGTTGTAATATGGGATATGGGAGAGCAATACAGTAAGTTAGTGGGCCAAAGCTGCCCTTATGCTAGAACTGCACACAGATTTGGAGAATTTGCTGTTTGCAAAAGTGAAACCAGAAATATCTGAAGCAGTTGTCAATAGAGCCTTTTCTTTAAGTTTCTTGAAGACTGCAGCCCTTACCTGGTTGAGCACTAATTACTGTCTGCATGGCAGGAAATGGAACAATAGCAGGAGAGAAAGAGAAAGACTGAAAAATACGGGCTATTACTACACTCTGACAAGTTTAAGGGGGGGGACAGAAGCACAATTTGAGAAGGTGTGCACTCCATACACACACACACATCTTTGTCACTAGGGCTGCCTCCAGACTTGCAGAATAAATCCACAGTTAAAGGTAAAAGTGCAGCTTACCTGCTGCACAGTAATAACTGACCATCCTGACTAGATAAGCAGCTCCGTTGCTTCCCATCAGAAGCTGCTGAGTCAGCACTTGCAATCACGTGGGTTGATCATGTCCACAATTTAAGTATTTTCAGTATGAGCCCAGCCTTTTGCATTTTGCAAAGTATCTACAACATGTTTTTAATTATTGGTTTTCCTCTATATGTCTGCATTCCCGTACAAGTTTAAATCTGTGTCTACTCCATTTTCAGAATCGGAAGATCCCATTTATTTTTTATTCCCAGACTTTATGAGGACTATCCTGCAAAAATACGCCAAAAAAAAGGTCCTCACAAAAACTGCTCTTGGTCCTGTTTAGGAGCCCAGTCCACTTTTTGTTCCTATGTTGGGAACACTACTGGACTATCCCAGGGGAACATAAGCCTTTTGGACTGCCACCCCATATGCTTCTGGCCATTGCCTGATGTGGATGGGTGGGATTTCACATTTGGGAACATCCCACCTCCCCTTGCCATGCTAGCTAGCCGGAGATCAGAAAAAGACTTGGATTTTCCCTGAATGCCACTGTAACTACGAGAGATACATTTGCTATGAATCAGAGGGAAATCACTTCCATTAAAAAGCAACAACCATGTAGCTAGGCATAGATCACAGCATCCCCTCCTGCTTTTCCTCAGGAGAAAGTTCCATATGTCAAGTTATTGCCCCCCCCTCTCCATTTTAAGAACAAGCCTGCAGCCCACCAACCAGCCAGCCCCTGATAATGCAGCAGTAAGGTGGGGGGAGGGAGAGAGAGAGAGAGGAGGGGGAGGCTGAGCAGCCACTTAAAAGCAGAGAAGGAATCCCCTGTTTGCCTCTGATTTGTTTGCTTGTCTCTTCTTTTGCTGTCTTGCTTGTGTGCTAAAGCTGCTGGCTGCCCAGTAATGCGAATGGAGGAAGTGTCGGATCTGAAAGGGAGAGTGAGAGGGGCAGAGATTAAAAGGTCCTACTTCTCTGTGCTGGGGATTTGGACGATGAGTGGGAACAACAGTATTCGGGTTCAGTCCATGTTATCATCAAGCAAATGGGGACAACCGGATTTCACACTCAGTCCTGAATCCAGATTTAAAAAGTCCAACCCGCATTTAAAAAGTCAAGTAAGAATGCGGCCTCTATTTGGTTTTTACCTTTGTCTTAAATCTTTCTTGTAAAGTGATTCAAGATTTTTCTGCAGTATACAACTGTTTAAAATATATTAATGAAGACTAAAGATCTGTATGTACCTTATAGCAAGACCTCATTTTGTTGGCATAGTTATCACAGTATTGTTTGCAAAGTCCAAGCCAATATAACCAAAGTCATGAACTGGAGAGGTATGAGTTCTGCCTCTGAGTTGAAACCAGTTTCCATCATTGTCCAGTATGGATGTAAGCTGTGGAACCAGTTATTTGATCATCAGTTGAAAATTAAATCCCTGGACATTCTGTTGATGTTATCTGTCCAAGACCTCACGGTGAATGGCAGGTTATAAATCCAAATAATAAATAATAACAAAGTTTTAGGAAGCAATAGGTTTTTCTTATATAGAAAATAACTTCCAGAGAATTTTTTTGGGAGAGGTGGGGGAGTAGGTAGGGATGGAAGATACATGGTTGTTCTAAAATGAAAGAAGATGAAAAGCCATCTATTTTGAAGGAAATTAGGAATTTGACAGGCCTGATACTGTGTTCTAGCTGAGTTCTCACTTTGTCCCAGCAGACAGGCTTTTATCTTCACTAACAGCACCAATAAATTATAATGGCTGTATTTGGTGGCAGACGGAGCTGAAACCATAGAGCTAGCACTTTTTCTCTTGGTACTGTTCATTTAAAACATTTATTTTGTTTCCACACAAAATCAAAGAATAAGCAACACAAGCAAACTTAAAAAAAAAAAGTTGAGAATTGCCTTCAGTATGAACCTCCAAATATACTGTGAAGAAAACTGGCTGGAAAGTAGATCTACCAAGAATGTGTTTGATACTAAAAGATATTGGTTAAATTTTTTTTTGGGGGGGGAAGGGGTATTAGCTTTCTGTGTCATTCTAGAAGGACTTTGTTGAACTTCACTTAGGCTGGGTCCAGGATGAAAAATTTGCAGGTACTCCAGAGCAGTACATTAAAGCCCAACAGTCCAAAGTTAAAAATTATATATATATGGGAATATGGGGATCATCCATTCCTCCTACAGAAGGACTTTACTAGGAAGTAAAGGTGGCTCCATATTTATAATATCCTGTCTGGAGGCACCCTAAGTTGCAGAGGTGGAAGAAATGGTCCCAGTACTGTCTGTTGACCCTTACCTCCCATCCGCAGCTCTGGCTTTGTTGTTAAAAACAGCACTCTATTTTGAAAACCTCAAGACCCAAAAACTGGCTAAAAAAATTTCAACAAATGCACTAAATCCTTTTGTTCTCACTGGGAATAACCTTGATCCATCTTGTCATACCAAAAAACTAAACATACACAGGATTTCTAGTTAATAAAGATTGCACACCACCTATAGTTCGTGAATTACAGTTTTGAGAAAGCTGATACATTCACCGCTGGTTTATATTTAATTTATTGATTCTTACACAGCCAAAATGACAAAGCCAACACGTAAGAATAATTCATTAGGCATCTTGGAAAGAGTCACAAGGTTAACAGATATCTACCCAAGCCCAAATAAACCATGGGAGCCTGGAGAGCATTCCAAAACTTTCTAATGAAGCCTAACATCCTAAGTAAGCACCATTATGGTATTTTAATGGCATAGCTGTTTGAAGAGCTCCCAGAGCTCCTTCTATCTTGTAGCAGTGTCAGCCCTACTGCTTCTGTCACTGTTACCTCTGGTCACCTTAGTGACATTCTGTGTTATAGAACACAGGAAATGGTTCAAGGGGCCTGTTCCTGTTTATGTCAACCACCCCACCATCAGATTAGAGCTAAACATTACCTTGCTTTGAATCTGACAATGGGGGCTCTTCCCGCTCTTGAAATCCAAGCAGGGGATACTCTGGCATTGACCACAATGAGTAGAGGGATTGCCTCCTCCTACATCAACATAAGGGGCATTAGATCTGACACTGAAGATGGGGGAAAAGCTCTTCTCATTCCCTAGCTGAGTCGAGAGACACACAGACGTTGAATTGAGGGGATTTCAGGGGAGGAGAGGCAGCATTTGTCATCTTTGATCTCACGGAATAGACCTTGGGATGATTTCCTAGTTTTGAAGACTTCCCTCCCCACCATCAGGTTGGAGGTGATCTTTGATCTGATAGTGCTGGTGATGAGAGAAGCATGCAAATAGAATGTCTCTGCATTAAAGAATAATGCTACTAATGTATAGAATTAAAGAGCACTACTTCATCAAAACATGTCCCCAAAATGAGATTCTTAAAATGATCTTGCTTCAAACAAAAAGGAGTTGCTTTCCGACTCATTATTTCTTTCCAACTTTTGCAACTCATGCCTAAGGTATGGCAGAGGTTTTGGATGAACTCCGTGAAATCCCATTAAATTAAAAGAACATTATTATCTCATTACTCAAACTTTGATTTTTGTAGTTCGGGTTTTTCAATACAAAATCCCATTTATTGAACTCTCAATGTCTTCAAATTACAGGTCATTTATGGCAAAGCAGCTGTGTTCAAATTAAGTGAGCATCTTGAAAGTAAATGAACGTGTTTTCATAATCTGTCTTGTCCACCTGTCCCAGGCTACTGCAAACCTGGTTCTCTTCACAGAACTGTTTTTCTACTATTAAATAGCTAAGAAACTCCTTATGAATGAAGAATTCTTCTTGTTGCTGCTGTAGTTTGCCACCAAGTAAAGACTAATGATGTTTTCCTTACCGGACAAACCATTTCTATATAAGTCTCCTATCAGCAGCAGCAGCAACAACACTACACTCATAGGCTTATATTTGGCAGAACATCTCTTTTGTCACATCTTGTGTGACAATCTGTATAAAGGGCTTTCTGTTTTCTGTTCCTCTGGATTCTTTCCCCAAATCCAGCTATAAAGGAGGGGTAAAAAGAAAGGCATTTTGCATTCACACCAACGTTTTAATACATTTTCAGTCTACTTTGGCCATTGTAGGAGTAATCCCCCTTATCTTCCAAGCTGAGGGAACAGGAGGGATGCTGTGATTTGCAACCAGGTGAAGGTTTGCCCTTGTCCTCTTCTTGAGCTGTCCATGAGCAATTGGTGGGCCACTATGTGAGACAGGATATTGGACTGGATGGGATGTGGCCTGATCCAGATGGGCTCCTCTTATGTTCTTAATCCATATTGTGGGGAAACAGGATTGAGTACTTGTTCCTATCATTCCCCCATTTTAATTATAACACAGATTCAAAACAAACTTACTGATTTCTGCTCCTCATTCTCCCCATGTTTGGCATGAGGAAACTGTACCTATCTCTCTCCACCTCTCACCAAATTCTCCTCCCTCCGCAGTCAGGAACTGGATGCTGTCCCCACATTCAAGTCTTGACCCCACAGTGCCAAGAAAGTCAGACTCTACCTTCTGTATTTCCCTGCTGCCACATCAGAACATGGATTCCCTTGGCAGCATTGTGTTGCTCTGAGAAGCAAATCCTGGCGGAAATTGTGGCCATCTTCCTATCAAACAGAAAGGCTTGGCAGGAAGAAAGTTGGAGGGAAGGACTCTTATGTCTTGGTGGAGAAAGCAGAGGGAGGGAGTGGGAGCTTGGGAATTCCCCTTCCCTCCTCTGCTAAGGGAAGAATGAAGGCTGAAAACAAGGACTCCCATGTCTTGGTGGACGGCGCAAAGGGAGGGAGTAGTCTCAGGAATTTCCACACTCTCGTCTCCCAGCATTGCCAAGGACAAGTTCACAAAGAAGGGAGAAAGGGAATGAGCAGAGTGTAGGAGGCCAAAGGAGATAGCTGAGTAAGAAGGAGGCTTGACTCTTATGAACCTCTAAGCCCTCCCTTTTATTAATAAGCTCACTCATTTCTCTTTACCCTCTGCTCAGACTTCCTCTCCATTCAATTTTCCTTGGTTTCCCATCGTCCCCCCAATCAAGAAGAAACAGTCCACTGAAAGTTCCTTTTTTTAAAAAAAAATGTTATTGGCTCCTTATAAAAAGATTATGATGATTCCTACATTCCACTCTGAAAGTGGACCGAAGCTGGATTAACCTTAGGTGTGAATGCACCCAAAGCAGTAGACAATTTTGATTTTAAAAATTCAAAGCCAAACAAACAACCCAAGTCTGACATATTTCTGCAGGCTATCACTAGAAGACACAAGTGTTGCTTCAGGTGTACTGTCCTGACATAAAAGGATATGTGAAAACAAATAATTTCAGCGAAATGTCCTTTTAAATCAATGAAGGGTATGATAACCAATACTGCTACTACTGATGATGATGATGGGGGGATAATGTGCCACAGTGGCACTAAAGAAGGGAAAGTGAAGGCATTGAAGTGCCAAATGGACAAGCCATTAAGTGCCACCAGATGGAAGCCTACAAATACCTGGGAATCTTGCAACTGGACAATATCAGCCACGGGTATGTGAAATCTATAGTCAGTAAAGAATACATCCAGAGGACCAGAAAAATTTTAAAGAGCAAACTGAATGGCAGCAACACTATCAAGGCCATAAATGTATGGGCCATACCTGTTATCAGATACACTGCTGGAATTGTGAACTAGACACAGGCGGAGCTTGACAAGCTGGACAGAAAAACAAGGAAATTGATGATGATACTCCATGGATTGCATCCCCACAGCGATGTTAACAGACTGTACTTGCCTAGAAAAACAGGCAGAAGAGGACTTTTACAAATGAGGCAGACAGTAGAAGAAGTGATCCATGTATTGGCAGACTATGTGAAAGAAAGCCAAGAATTAGCCCTGATTGAAGTAAATAACAGGGAGCTCCTTAAAGTGCAGCAAACCAAGAACTAGTACCTAAAGACTGTACTTCAATGCCAGACAGATAGTTGGTGCAACAAGGTACCGTATGGACAGTTCTTGGAGAAGATTGAAGACAAAGTGGATAAGGAAAAGACCTGATTGTGCTGACCAACAGAACACTGAAGAAGGAGGGACTAATTTTCACTGCACAAGACAAGACATCAGAACAAATGCCATCTAAGCTAGAATTGAGATATCAACAGATGATCCAAAGTGCAGACTCTGTAAAGAAGCTGATGGAATGGTCAACCACATTCTGAGCTGCTGCAGAAAGATCACATGGACAGACTATAAACAGAGACACGATGTAGTGGTGCAAATGATAAAGTGGAACTTATGCCAGAACTACCATCTGTCAGTGGCAAAAAACTGGTGGACCATAAACTGGAAAAAGTGATCAAAAAGAAACAAGCCAAACTACTGTAGGACTTCAGACTTCAGACTGATCGAACACTGGAACATAACATGCCAGACATCACAATCGTGGAGAAAGACCATGTTTATCGTTGACATTGCTATTCTAGGGCTGCGTTCCCATGCAATAATAAGTCTGCTGAAAATCTTCTTTTGCCACGGAGCGGTCCCATGCACGGCTTTAATCCGGGATTCCAGTGCCGCTAATGAGGAAAACCCGCTTTAAAAAAATACCTGTTTAAAGCAGTACTTTCTGGAAGACGTGGTTTTTCAGCGCAACATTTTCCATGGGATCGCTCCGTGGCAAAAGGGGCGGGGATTCTCTCCCAGGTGGGAATTGCCGGCCGGAGAGATCATATCTCTCTCTCTCTCTCTCCATCTCTCTTTTGCCTGTCATCCAGCCAGCAATCTATGCAAACAGCGATCTAGGCAGGCATTTTCTCTTTGCTGTTTCTTTTTCCAATCCCAAAGAGAGACAGCAAATATACATTGTGATGAATTGCTTCCGTGAAAGTGAAAGTGTAAAAGAGCTGGCTGGGTGGAGATCTTGTAAAGAGTGCCAGCTGCAGTCTTCGCAAGCAGGGGAGATGAACAGAGAAGTTTTAAATTTTTCTTTTGGTCTTTTTGAAGGAAAGGATTGCAGTATTGCTGGCTGGGGGAAAGGCGTTTCTGCAGCTGGAAATTCCTTCCGCCCGATCACCCAATGAAACAGCGAGGAGCGGGGAGAAAAAGATGCGGGTAAACAAAACACGCTTCCTTGGGGACGGTCCGTTCATTTTAAATGCGTGTTTTGCTTACCCCCTTGGGAACGCTTAAATCCGGATTGAACCCACTTTTCTTTAATCCACTTCAGTGGAGGGGCGATAGAGATACAAATTAGTACCATGGGAACGCACCCTAGGTGACAGCAGAATTGATGAAAAACAGAAAAACTTACCAGATATGAAGACCTGAAAATAGAACAGCAGCAACTCTGGCATAAACCAGCAAAGGTGGTCCCAGTGGTTCTCGGCACACAAGGACAGTGCTGAAAGATCTTAGTGGGCACTTGAAAAGCACTGACATCAACAAAATATCCATCTGTCAGCTACAGAAAGCCATTTTGCTGGGATCTAGTCATATCATTCGCCGATACATCATTCAGTCCTAGGCGCTTACAAAGGGTGATAACAATTACCCAAACCAGCATAAATATCTTGTTTGCTGTGTGTTACTGTTGTTTTATGTCAATAATGATAACAATAATACAGGAGGAAGGAGGTAGGTGAGCAAGCCTATACACTTAAGCTGTGTCCAGATAAGAACCAAAACAAGAGATTATCTCAGAGCTGGTCCAGGATAAGGGGTGTAATCTAGACAAGCTAATTCAGAATGAATTTTCCCAGAATCAGGATATGGCCTATCTGTCTGGAAGCTTGCTTCTGGGCAGATCAGCCATTGCTTCTGGGTGTGCAATGGGTTGTTAGGTCACAAAAAGTTGGATACAATTAATCTACTGTGGAAATTGGTGCCCCTGGGGCTCTGAGGCTAGGAACAAGTGCAGAAGACTTATTCCAGGACAGTGGGAACGTTTCTGGTATCAGAAGAGCCCCGGATTGGCTTGGTCCTCCTAGAACAGCCTAACCAGCCAAGAGAAGACATGACCACAGAAATGATTTGGCTGCAAGAAATTAAAAGTGAGAATTTACCATTTAATTAAAATTTGGCCCCACTGGTACGAACTCCACCATACAAAATTAATTTATTTCTATATCCCTCTTTTATTCAACATTTTTATATTTGTTTCGCAGTTACTCTTCCTTCACCTTATACATTAAAGCTATATTCATTTTTTCTTTCTCATTTTAGAGAAGATTTTGATTTATAGTAGGCAATATGAAAATGACTTTATACCACAAAAAAGAGACTTCTGAGCACTAGCTTTAAGTGTGCTTTTTTAAAAAGCAAACAAACCCTGAGATGTGAGTGTTTGGAGAAATATGCCGCTGCTGCTATCAGAATATTGAGGTGCACAGGTAATTTTGAAGAGCTTGCTGACTGTCTGATAAGAGACCTTACTGTGCTGGGGAAGAAAGGTGGCAAGCTGAGATCCAAATTGCTGGAAGTGACACACATCAGTATGGGTAGAAGGGAGGGAAGCTACAGAAATGATGCAAAGGAGGGTTAAAAAGGGTTACTTGAACAAGAGTAGATTATAAAATGCATAACAAAAAGGGATTCTGTTATCCCTGCCATCTCCATGATCCTCTTCTTCATGCATTTTTCCATCCATGGCTGAAGATTGGATATGATACAAACTCTTACTGGCCCTGCTCAGTAGCAGCTTCCTAAGAGATGTTTCCAAGGCAGAGAAAAGGTATTGATACTGTGATTTAAATCAGACAAATCTTAATGTTTTTTAAGCCATGGGCTGTGTAGATGGCCTCAGTAGAAGAATAAATTCATTGCCAAAAAAAAAAGGTTTGAAGTTACATATCCACAATGGAAAGGTAGTTTAGGTTTATAGACCTATGAATTTAATTACATGTCTTAAGGCTTGGTTGTAAGGAATTGTATGAAGCACAATCCACATCTTCAGTTGAATTCAAATTGAAGGGGCTACGTGTTAAGACCCCCTGTAGGTTGCATTCATGCGCAAACATCTGTCAAATGGTCATGTGTGAAAGAAACCCCTAATTCCCTCCCTTGTGCCCTGCCTCGACTGACCCCACACTCACCTTTTCCCACCACCACCACACCCTTCTCTGAGGTTCAACTAGACCCTCCACAGGTGTGTGCACAGCTGAAGAGGCTGACCCCATCCAGGAACTGCAGAAGGGGACAGCCCCTAAACCTGTGTACACACCTTCAGAAGACCTAGTTGTGCCTCAGAGGAGGAAGCAAATCTGGGCCTCTTTCAATGTGTGCACGAATGTTCAAATTTGTACAAATTCATAGGAACTGGGAATATGACAAATATGTTTTGCCCATCTCTATTTGGCTTACTTAAAAAAAAAACAAATCTGTTATATTACATTTCAAGTCCGTATGCAGCTAAGCAGCTTGGTCCTAACTAGAAAACAGCCTGTGCAGGAAAAGCATGAACGAACACCTTTGAAAAAAAAATCAGGGCTCTTTAGCTGATCCTCATGGGAAATAACTGCTCACTTGTGTCACTGAGAGCCAACGACCAAATAACCGTATATTCTGGCATATAAGACGACTGGGCGTATAAGACGAACCCCAACTTTTCCAGTTAAAATATAGAGTTTGGGATATACTCGCTATATAAGAAGACGACCTCCAACTTTTGAGATTTTCCTTGGTTAAAAAGTAGTCTTATACACCAGAATATACTGTACTTTTTTTACATATAAAGCTTCTCTGACTTGAGGACAGGTTTTGGTGACTAAGAGGGAAAAAGAGAAAACAAAATGATGCTCTTTTACTGGGACAGGTGGCTGGTCTTTGAGGTATTTTAGATCCCAAGCACTGAATGTTTTGCTGGTTTAAAATTGTCATCTTGAATTATTCCTGAAGGCAAGAGGATGTCATGCCCCATCCTGCCAGTCCAGTTTCCTCAGAAGAGGAGAGTATGTTTTCAATGGCACAACAGTTTGGGCAGCAACCGGAGCACAGAAGCATGGATGCTGAGAGTCAGGGGCCAGTTTTGGGGGAGCACACAGGCAGCTCTGGGGATGAATGCTCAGACAGTCAGCCTCAAGAGTGCCCCTCCCCTCTGCTCCTTTGACAGCAGAAACAGGTGAGGCGCAGATCGTGTCTGGCTCAGGTGCGCCAGCAAGGGCGTGGTGCTGCCTTCTCTACTCAACTGAGCAGCACACGCTGGGCTGGCATTGCAGACAAAATACTCGTACAACCCCCATCCACACCTTCACCTGTAATCCTTGTACCCTGCTGTGACTTCTGGAACCCTTTGGACTGACTTGATGTTGACTACTCTTGAGCCCCCAATGGACTGCTGTAAGCATTCACACATGTTCGCCTCACTGCCCTCGCCTGCCTGAGACACGAAAGTGGAAGCCAAGTCAGACACAGACATGTAGCATCTTAGGCACCCAAAAATGAGAAAAAAAAGGGGGTGACTAAAGGGCAGGACTGGGGGGGGGGGCTTTGATGAACAGGGCCACAGAGTTTGCTAGTGGGTGCAGGTATCTACCCATGCCTGTTCAGAAGCTACCAGTAATGTTGCCACTAAGCCCAAAAATCTTCCCTTGCTACCTTAAGTGATGAGAACTAAAAGGAGCCTTGTCCCAGGTGTGACCATGCCATGGAGGCATGTAACCAGGGCTTCCTCTCTCCCAGAAGCAAAGCAGACTTTAAAAATTGGAACTCTTTATCAGAACAATTCAAAAAGGAAGAAAATAAATGAAATTAGCTAGTTTTACACACAAGGCTTTACAGAGAGATTCTCCTTTTGGTTGGAACACAAGAATAACCTAGGAACAAGAATAAAGAGGGTTGGGTTGCTCTTCTCAACCCTATAACCTAGACTCTACCAACTCTAACTACTCTGCCAATTCCATTGGGACTTCCTTTCCCTACCAGGTGCTGTTTTGTTCTTATTAAGATCCGCGTTTCTACAGAAAATGAAATTGCATCTACACTTGCATGTATGTAACACGTTTAACCACCCTTCATCTCCTCCCTCTTCACAATGTGCTGCTCTTTGGTATGTTCTGAAATCTCTAGCTGGTTCCATTATAGCTGTCAATTGCCAAAGAACAAGACCAGAGTCTTTTAGAAGAGGCTTCATATCAAAATGTCCTGTCATTGGGGTTTCCTGCCCTGGTGGTATGAGGCTGGTGTCAGTCTCCAGTTCAGATGGCCAAAGAAGTAAGATGGATATATTTTTTTCTTCTAATCAAAGCTTCCAAGGTAATGTGAGTGTTTATTTATCTGATGTCATCATTCTTACATTAGACTTGTGTGGTCGCATTCAGCTACATACAATTTCATTTATTTCTGCATGCTATGTATTCTCTGTTCCTTTTCTTGGTTCCTAGTCACAGTCCTAGCAGCCTGTCTTTACCAAGGTTATAATCAAGTGTAAAGAACATTTTTGGGAGGTGGTGATGGAAGGTGTTGTCAATCAACCAGTGTGGAATCACTAACTAGCTGTGCTTAGTATGTCAGATCAATTTGTTTAGGTCTGGGCTAAATATTGACATGAGATGTGAAATGTAAGTTAATCAATTTTACATTTTACCTCTCTTTGATGCACTGTACAGAATCAGACACTAAATTCCCAGAACCAGTATAAGGTAGGGAAATTCACTGCTTTGTTCCAACACTGAGATTTCCAGAAAATCTGTCAGCACCTGCTCTAGCATCTTACAACACTCTTCTGTGCACAGCTATCCTGCAAAATACCTTTGCAGGCCAGAAAAGGTCAAGCTAGATCTGATGGCATTGTACAAAATCATTCTAAAGCCACTGAGGTGACCTGCATTCGTAGCACCAAGAATACTTCATGGTAAATGCTGAAGGCGTCTCTCAAGTGCTTTTTATGTGGTAGCTATGGAGAGTCTCTTTTTTGAAAAATTCAGGTTACATCACAAATATTTTGGCTGTTTCTGAATGGATTTCAAAAGTCTTAATGTCACAGAGGATACATATGTATGAGACACTCTCCTTGTCTGTACACATCAGCACCTTCTATGGATGCAACACTAAATCAAAATGTAAAGTCAAGTACGGTACACTAACACGCTTAGTTTTCTTATCATGATCAAATGGTTTGTCGCTCCTATGCAAAATGCTGTATAGAAAGCTGTGCACACAACATGTATGACACTTTCTAACCTAATTTTCAAAAAATGAGAGTCAGCTAGCTGACATATTAAATACCTAGGAACTAGGGATGTCCATGAGCTGAAAATTTGTGGTTCAGTTCAAATTGAACCAAGTACATTTAGTTGATCGAGGTTTCACATAAACTTTTTTTTCCCAAGCAACAGGGCAATTCGGTTCTCATATGAGCCATGGGAGTAGCCCAGTTCAATGTGAGCTGCAAAGTGACCAAACCATTTTGGCTTGTGTCTACCAATAACTTTGTTGCAGTCTATTTCTTTATGAAGACTGTGGTTGGGGTTGCCCAGGTTAACCTCAGCTTCAAGGTCTTCTTGACCATACCCCTATCAAGAGACACACACGAACAGACAGCTGGGGGAGCAACATCGGTATGTAATCCCCTGAAGCAGGGAAAAAATAGATTAACACTGCTGCTGTTCAGCTTGCCCAGACCCATCTGGCTGATGGTAGGATACCACAAGTGGTACTTGTTAGCATCTCAACCAAATTGTAAAAGCTATTTGAGATTTTGATATGCTCAAAGGCAAATAGCAAATATCCTGTAGAAAATCCATTCAAGCATAAAATTCAAGAGAATCCATGTTTTGTTTTTCAGATGTCATTCAAATGGAAAGGCCTGTTGAAGCAGAAAATCCAGCTGTTTGACTGAACCAGAAATTTGTTTCAATTCAGACATTAAGATGTTTTTCACTCACAGGCTCAGAGTCAAAGAAAAATGATGTGGCTTTTCCCCCACACATTTTATACCTTTTGCCCACCAAGAAGAAAAAAGATGAAGTTACTGATTCTGCCCTAATTTAAAACATATTCTCATGAATACTGGAGCCATGAGGAAATAAAAAATGATTACTAAAAGTTTGAATAGATAGGTCACATGCAGTGATTGTAATTTGCTGTAGTGCAGAAAGAATCACAATAGCTCTTCCATTCTTGGAATTCATTTCTGAACTGTTAACAAGGAAATTATATATAATCCTATTCTTCCTAACATTATCTATAAAGGACAATCCATAATTATGTGATCCTTTAATTTCGGTTTGGCTATACTTAGGGGCTTTCCGCATATGCCGCCGAAAACGGATCTAACAGATCCGTTTTCTGGTGAAACGTTTTCCAACGGAAAACCGTTCTGAGTAAAAACGGTTTCTCGTTGACCCCGCGTACGCACGCGCGTGGGGCAGCGGCGGCAGGGCTGGATTTGGAAACGGTTTGGGATGGGTGCTGTGCTAGTGCACCAGCACCCATCCCAAATTGGCCCGGCCGGCGCCTGCCCGGCTGTCAGAGAGGCAGAGCGCATGCTCTGCCACTCTGATAGGTGGGCGGGTCCGGCAGCCGGCTTCCCTGTCTTCCCTTTGCCAGAGAACCGACGATCCTTGGTTCTCTGGCAAGGGTAAGGCACCCCCTACACCTACTTTCACCCCCAACCCCCCAGAAAGCCCCTCCGACTTACCCATTCGGCTGCACCTCAATTCTGAGCCTGGCAGCGCTGGCGCCAATTGCGCATGCGCGCGCAGCGGCTTTGCCGGTCCCAGCATCCCAGGGATGCTGGGAAATGTAGTCCTGGCCTGCTGGGACCATCAGCAATTGGCGCCAGCGCTGCCAGGCTCAGCATTGACCTGCAGATGATCAGGGACATCGGAGGGATTCTCGGTGGGGTGGCAAGGGTAAGGCACCCCCTACTTTCACCCCCACCCCACCAAGAATCCCTCCGACGTCCCTGATCGTCTGCCGATCCCAGCACCCCAGGGATGCTGGGAAATGTAGTCTCAGCGTGTGTAGGGTTTCCCTCCCCCCAATAGCTTGCTTCCAAAGATAGTGATTTTACTGTAAAAATCCACCCCTTAAAGCAGTCACTACACTGTAGCAATCCAACCACATCACACCTGATAACAATGTTGCAATTCTCTGCAATTTTGAAAGTTCTGACCTTTAAAAAAGGGAAAGGAAAGGAAAGCAGCTGCAGGTTCTGTTTTAAGGCTGTGGCTGTGAGCGGGTGAAGGGGCCTTGAGTTGCCGCTGCTGCTGCTGTGTGCCCTGGGCAATGGGGAGAGGAGGGTAAAGAATCACTGGCTGCCCACTGCCATTTTTCCTCCATCCAGGCAAGCGGCAGCCACCCAGCAAGGCTCTGTGAAGGGGTCCCTTATGGGTGGCGTGTTCACGCCAGGAGGAAGAGGGTAGGGCAGCCCCGAAAAGCGGCTTTTAGAAAGTAGCCACTTGCGTCCCCCCTTGAGTCACATAAGCCACCTACGATCCTCAGAATCCGGATGGAGTTGAAAGTAATGGGATCAGGCAAATTTGCGTTTGCATCCGGTTCTATTATTTCGGTTTAGAGAAACCGAATTAAGCTTATAATGGGAACGCGGCCTGAGTCTCCTTAAATGGTGAGAAAAGTGGGGTAGAAAAGCCAACTCTTCTTCTTTTAGGGTTTTTTTTATAAAAAAATATTCAGTATAATTGCAACAGTTTTTCCTCAATTTTAATGGTTATTAGAGGCTTCCATACAAGTTAACTACTGTATTTGCTGATCTCGGTTCATCCAAAGATCCGGCATTTCATTACGTTGGCTAATGAAGGGAGGAAAAAAATACTGTCTCTCCAAGTTCTGACTTTTTATTAATTTTCAACACTTATAACACAAGACCATTAAAAGTGTATTTTTTTTTCAAATATGTGAATGGAGGATATTCAAGGATTGTATTATTATGTGGTGTGCATTTCCTGTCCTAGCCTTGTCATCTTCCTCTCCTGCTGGAATGATAAGCTTTTGTCTTCTCTCTGCAATAGAGACCTGATGACATTGACTTGCCAAAATAACCTTACCTGACAATGCTTTTTTCTCTCCAGATATTACAAGAGGGTGGGCAGTCTCTGCAACTGGATATGGATTGCCTCATACCTTCAAATAGGTTGTTCCCATGGGTTTATCTGGGTCACTGGTGCACAAAATTGGAAGAAAGTAAAGACAATCAGAGTGCAAGAGAAGGAAGGGGATGTGTGTATAGAGGCTATAAGAATAAAGACTGTGCTAAAGACAAGGCTATGGGTAAACAGATAGGCAAAACCCTTCGTGCATGAAAAAGAAACATTTGCCAGTTTTATGATGCTCTTAGAATAACATTTTAGGGTGCAAAATGCTTTCATAACATTCTTTATTAATCTCCATAGTACTAATGGCTGAGAAGGACACGACTTTTACCATTTTGCAGAGAGAAAAGAAAAAGAAATCAAACAACTCCACAAATTAGGATTTAAGATTTAAGATTTCACAAGGCAACAAAGTGATTCTTTCTACATACACTGATATACTGTATCAATATTTCCTGCTAAATTTTAGGGTTTTTTACAAATGCTTTAAATCCCCCTCCCCCTTCCCCCCAAGGATAATACATAATTCAAAGTTTTTATACCAATCATTGAAAAGGCTACACAATTCATAATACTACATTGAGAAAATTAAACACAACTTCAATTTCTCACTTTCACTCCTAAGCTTATATAAAAAAGCATTTCCAAAAAAAAAAACTAATAAAAAGATTTTTTTAAAAAAATATTTCCTGCCAAATGTTGAAGGCTTCTCTGAAATGCTTTTTTTTTTTTTTTTTGGTGGTAACTAACGAGGTTCCCATTAATTTAAATTCAGGTTACAGTTAGTTATAGCCTTATCCTGCCCACTACACACCAAAGGCAGGAAGAGTTCTGGCAACTGAAAGTAACACCTTAACATTAAACATTTTTCCCCATTCAGTTCATTAAAGAGCTCAGTAAGAATTGCTGTCAGATGTGCAGCCAGAATCCCAGCCCGTTTTCA
Source organism: Aspidoscelis tigris stejnegeri (assembly GCA_023333525.1). Taxonomy (NCBI): domain Eukaryota; kingdom Metazoa; phylum Chordata; class Lepidosauria; order Squamata; family Teiidae; genus Aspidoscelis; species Aspidoscelis tigris. The sequence continues at coordinate 77,021,375 of JALMGA010000002.1, read as the reverse complement.
GTCACTTGCAGTGACTGCAGCTGAAATCCCAGTTTTAAATTTGTCCCCTGGCTGCTGTATGCATTTACATGGCAGCCAGGAGTCAAATAGAGAAACTAGGGCAGACAGTAGTTAAGCCAGGCTTCCCATGAGACGGTCCTTAGTGCTGTTTGGTGGTAGAAGAGTTTGTCTGTCTTGCCCCAACTCCTGTCACTCAGAAGACTAAATGCTGGCTGTGGATATGATGCTAGAGTCTCCACCTCCTCCTTTTCTCTCTTTTGGCAGTGGTTTATAGAGTGAATAAAGCTAAGCCTTTGTCGGAAGTCAGAAAAACCGAGGAAGTTTAGGGAACTTTAAGTAATGTAATGATGGATAGATTGTGTAAATTGTTTTTCTCCTTTTTAGCTTATGGAAAAATTTTAATAAATAAAATACATAAGAAGACTGTAAAAAAACACAGTTAAGCCTTTATCCTGAAACCCAAGAACAAATGTTCCATGCAGTGGTGGTTTCATGTAGTGAATGAAAAACAGGACTGTGGTGATGTGGACCCACAAGAAAGAAGAAGCTTCCTGCTCCTCCCAAGTGTGTTGCCATTCACCAAAACCTACTTTACTCCAAGGAGACAGGTAATGTTAAAATTTAAATCATATTCTGGTTCTTACATGAGCTAGGGTATTGTGACAACAATGACACTGCAAAATGACAAATGGCCCTTCATGCAATAACATGTGACGTGATGGTACTTGGGGAATGCTCTCAAGCAGGGTTCGTGATGATAGGATGCTTCCCAACACTTGAATTGTAGAGATCAGGGATTTTTCTGCACTTGGCCTTATTCTGGTATATATCTTGGGATTGCAGCCTGCTGTTTGCATGCTAGCACAGACCATGGCAGGCCCCAGAAAAGCATGCAGATAACTGATCGTTGTCTCATTCTTATTCTCCATCTTCTGTAAACCACTTTGAATTAAATTTCAATTATATAAATATTTTAAATACATAAATAATAAACAGTAATAGTTTGCACTACTGTTCTGAACTCTGCATATAAAATTTCATTATGAAAACAACACAATTTAGGGCAATCCTTCTTTCAGAATTGAAAGAGTATTATTTTATTGTGATCTATAAACCCCTAGAATAACTCTGTATGGATTTAAAGAGTGCTGAATACTTTATATATATATTTTTCAATTAAGCAAGCTTACATTTAATAGATTAAGCAATTAACTAACCAATTAAAATATTACGACATCCCAATAGAGGTTACATTTGGATTGGAACAGGACTTTTGCTAATTAACACAGACATATTTGCTGCTAAACATCTCATGAAAGTGATGAAACCTAGGACGGTCCATAAATGGAGTATGATCAGTTCTCACATCCTGCTCAGGATGCTTCCATATGCAAGTAAAATCCTATGATCCTCTGGGCACTACCCTAAGAATGCCAGACACACCTATGACATTCATAATGTAGTACAAATTGCAAAGTGGAAAAAAAAAAGAGTTGCAGTGCATTTACAGGAAATTTAGCAACCACGCTGGGTTTCCTTTAACAGCCCCTTTTACCAGTGCATTTGGTGAACAGTATATAAAATCAGCCACTCCGGGACTTCTAGGAGTCACCCTGACAAATATCCTGAAAATATCCTGATAAATATGGATATTTAAATAGTAGGTGTGGTCAAAATACAGGAATCTGATTGTGTAAAGACCTGACTATATATGAACTGGATTTCTGTGCAAGGCTTCTACAGTTTATGTAGCAGAACCACAACCTCAGTTTGTTGTAGTTCCACAGCCTATCCTATGGGAAGATGCTAAGGAAAAAGCCAACCTGCAATTTTAGGTACTATCCAATAACATCGATAATATACTCAGGAGATATTTGCATCACATTGCAACAAATAATCAATGAAACAAATGGGCCTTCTCTGAATTGTTTGGATTGTGAACATTATGGAAATGCATCCAACTTGCACAACTTGTAGACTCATCCCCACACGTCTTTTTGTGCAGAAATGTTTTGAGTTTTCTTAGAAAAATTTCAATTTGAAATTAACAGACTGTATACTAATTAATCCAACAGCCCTAAAAACCTAGATCCAGGTTTTCTAACATGCATGGCATCGCTTATCATTCTTCTCCTAGAATTCTGCACATTACCGAAGTTCTTTAGTCTCACCTAGCTCTATTTTTTAAATTATAGCTTTCCTGGGCTCCATTGTTTTAGCATTAGTCTTAAGCAAGACTAATTGACACTCAACGTCCAATTCATTTCAACTTCATTACAGACTTCAAAACAGAGACAAGTGTGTGTCAGCTGTGGCAATGATTTATATACACTGTACAGTCTTCAGGAATGCTCCACCCATGAGTAATGCCTTTCATTCTTCAATTAAAATTGCTTTTCTTTTGTTGAGGCTTGGAATTAGCTTTCTTTTGAATCACTTCTTGCTTGGAATATCTGAAGCCACTGATGAGAAAGTATGGGGTGGCAAACTGTGAACCATTAAAGGCATCTAGTTATAATTATTTAACATGCTGCCTGTGGTACTTTTTAATTAATTCTTATGATTACTATCTTCAGTTTCAGCAAGGTTTTTTGGAAATAAACTTTTCCAAGAATTTACCATTTTGACTACCCTGAGGAATTCTCTGTTCAGATCTGAACTTTCTTATTGCCTTTTAAGAGATGTGCAAATACAAATTACAATATAAAAACTCAATCATTCCAAAATACTCAGCAAAAAGTACAAACTACTTTTTAATTTAATACAGTTAAGGACAATTCAACAGCCTTTGTATGCAGCTAGGTAATAGTAATGGTGTGTGTATTCGAACTTCCTCTTCTCTAAATTCTTGAAGGCAAAGTATTTTCCCATATGTCCATCATTTTAAAAGTCTTGTAGAACTGTATGTTTAAAAAAATTCAAAAGGTAATTATTTTGGTTTGGAGCCACCCACTGTGACTTCATTATCTCCCTTGGATTATATTGTCCATCATCTCCACTGGGGGACCTAAGAAGAACCTGAAGTCCTATCTGGAAATGGATGATTCAGTTTCTGATGTTCCTTCAAGGTTTAGAATTCACTTAACTTCATGAAGAATCATCAGGGTTTTTCTCATGTGTCTCAACGGCCATGGTCACACTTTCACTTTAATCCTTCTTTGGTACTTCTTCAGTCCCCACCATTCACACCTTTTTAGTCCACTGCATTTTATTTGTGGACTTTCCTCCCTTCAATGACACTTTCTTGAATCCTATTTTTCACAGGTCTCAAGTCATTATAGAGTGTTAATCCATTTTTATTTTTTTTGGGTATGATCAGGGAAGAGGACTAAAGCAGTGGTTACTATACTATAGTGGGTGGATACTGCATGAATTTGCCTTCCCTTTCATACAGTGTGTGATTACATACTTTTGAACCACAGAACTTTTATTCTATCAGAGCACAGGGGGTATTGTGACGGTGGAGAGGCGTGATCTTTAAAAAAGCCTTATAAAGGAGTCTCAGAATGGAAACAAAAAGGTGTGAGCAAAGTGACCCAAACTGAGGAAGAATTATCAGATGTTGGATGAGATCGGAGTTAGTGCATTTGGAGTCCTTTTTCTTAATAAGATGGATTATTTCAGCAAGGTGTGACCACAACCTAAGTCCAGCAACATCCTCAAATCAAAAGCTGAGTTATTGGGTGTTCTTCCACTGTCACTAGAAGTACCCATTAATGGGTACTTAATGGGTACTTCTAGTGACAGTGGAAAAACACACAATATGAGGGGAATCTGAAAGTGGACACTTAAAAACCACAATGCATGGTCAGGCCATACTTTACTTCCTTGGATTACTGTAGGTTTATCATATAGACTGTTTCTGGAATCTTTCATTTAGCAGCACTCTTCACAATAGGCCTTTTCGCACTACAGCCAAATGGCTGTAACGCAGTAAGGGTAGGTCAAGTGGGGACGCTTTACCCATTCACACCTAGACAGGTAAGGAACGTGTGGGCGCACATTCCTACCTGCCTACGTGTAAAAGAGGAATCCGTCCACATGTGGCCTAGCCCGAAAAGGCTGGCACAGGGGCAGGATGCAACTCCCAGGCCTGTCCCCTACTGGGTTGAACGAACACGAGCCTACATGGGGACACGCGTGTACATGAGGCACTTACCTCATGCTCTCCCAGTTCTGAAGTGGCCTGCATGTACCACCCACTAGCCAATCAGCTAGCCAATCCGAGCTGGCGGTGCGTGCAGCAATGAGGTGCCTTGCACGTGCACCCCTGCATAGGAACATGCATGGGGAGATGCTTGGGGGGGTCCTGCAGCCTCTAGGGGACCTCATATGGTCCCTTAGAACCTGCAGGAACATGACCAGCCTGCCTAATGGAGGCTGCTGGAGGCAGGGCCCACAGCTGTCAGGGAGGGAGCGTGTGAATACTCTCTCTCCTGAACAGCTGCGGAACAGCTGGGAATGGCCATGAACACCCTGGGCTGGGCTCTACGCCTGGAACGCATTTGGGTGCCCTGGGATGGGATGGGGTGGTTCCGAATGGAACCACCAGCCCAGTGGAGTGAATGTTCTGTCCCAGGGTGTCCTAGTCACGTTCCATAGGCCCTTGTGCGAAAAGGTCTCAGGTCTTGCTACAAGAACCCGTGGAGTGTTGTGCTTAATCCTTGATCCTCCAGTTCTGCCTCCTTACTCGCTCAATGCTGAACTCTTTTCACTGTGCAAGAACCAGATACATGCAATCTGAAAAGCAATCACTATTGGAAACTCCATTACATAGCCCTTAAGCTGTATAACTACCAATAACTTCTACTGCACAATTAACAAAGCACATTTCTCTGATACAAGGATGAGAAGATTTGTCCATTGCTGTTATCCATCACAGTTTCAGAAGCTTAAGGAGAAAAATAATTGCATGATTGTAGCATGTTCTGTGGGTTTATTTTAATTGCTTTTAATATATATATGCCACTTCACTTTTTTATCCATTAAAGTCACTATTGATCAATCTTACCTTTCTCTCTATTATACACACTTAAAGTTGCTTTCTCTTTTATAAAATATCTGATCCAATGAGGCATTAAAAGTATATTCAAGGCCATCTCATCCATGACCATTGCAGGAATCTTCTACATCAGTTCCACTCAGATGGGTAGTCCACAGACTGGCAGCAATTCACAAGACATTGCGGTGAGTTTATAGGAAAATAAAATACAGAATTTATATATTTTATTGGAACCAGTCTCTCTGGAACATTGGAAGATTGAGTAAAACTGCTGGCGTGTTACCTCAGACAGTTTGGAAAGCACTGTGCTAAGCCATGCTCAAAAGGTGGTCACCTAACCTCTTCTAAAAACTTCCAGTGAGGAGGTCAGATTTTTCAACTACTTAACAGTTCTTACAAGTCAGGATATTCCTGCTAAGAGACCTTTCTGCACTTAACTCATTAGTCTGCGGTAAACTAAGGCTAGTACCCCCTAGGGACAGGAGGACCATTTGCATTTGTGTCCCTTACTGGCCAGAAATATGAATGGTCCTCCGCTGATCAGCCTGTACCATCAGCATGAAAGCCAGAATCCCACCACCTCGCTGCCTTGATTGGCCACTGCCAGTCACATTACATGGTCCATGACATGCCAGCAGGCCAATGCAGAGGGGTGGAACCAATCCTGGTGACATGCTGGGGGATGTCCCACTGCCCCCCAGATTGCTCCCCAGCCAGCTTGCCACTGCTGTGCTGGCCTGCAGGAACCTGCTCGATCATGGCAGTGGCCAGAAACCAACCAGCAGTGGCAAAGCTGATGAACCTGCACAAGACACCAGCAACCGAACAGTGCCAGCAACGCGGCCACATCTGCACAGGACGCTGGCAATCGATAATGCAGCTGCACCTGTGCAAATGATGCACTCCCCCCCCCAACGCATGAAGCAAGCTGGAAGACGTGCAAATGGTCGCACTGCGAGATGCTCCATGTAAGTCTGCAGTAAAAGTTGGTAAAGGTGTGGAACAGGTGAATGACTGTCACTCTGGCACCTTTGTTTATTCTTGAAAATGCCCAGAAACAATTGGTGAGCCACTGTATAAGGTATGATGCTGGATTAGATGGGCTGTGGCCTGATCCAGCAGAGTCCCTCTATTGGTCTTTTGATCCTCCTCCTTTAGAAACGAAATATATTCAGCACTTTTTATATATTCTGTGTAGGATTAGCTCTCTGGAATGCTTAGCATCTTGGGAAGTCTAGCTTCTAATTTTCTTTTTTATAGTGCATCATGTTTTCTATGTCTACTGCACTTCATTTACTCATTAGGATGCACTTGTAAGTTCCAGAGCCTCAGACATCTGACCCCAAGTCTGCAGGCAATAAAACCATTGCATGTAGTGCACCTAAATTGAACACACAGAGTACCAGCACTATGCTGACAAAAAATTGAGGACCATAATTTTTTACAGGGCCCACTGGAAATAGCCTGTTGATGTTCTCCTACATTTTGTGAGCAAAGAATTTAGCAATTATTTTATCACATTTACCCAATGAGTAAAAGGTTTTTTAGGACTACATCCCATCACGAACAACTATCAACAATTATGTTGGGCAGCCTGCTCATTATTCTTCATTCTTCACAGAACTGAGTGTCTTTCCAGACCAGCAGAAAAACAAAATGAAGAAAATGAAGATTCTAAAGAATATTCTGGAGCAGTAAAAATAAATAAATAAATAAATGGTGGCCTGGCCTTACTTTCCCAGAGGGATAAGAAAATGAAATGTCACAATTTTGCCTGAAAAGTGACACAACAACTCTTAAGTGCTTCCTTTTAGATCCAGATAACCAAGAAACTCCACATGCCTTTCTACTTTGAAGTGACAAGCAAAAATGTGTGATGAATTATCTACCATTCATTGGAATTTCCAGATTATGGCTATTGCAGATGGTGTTCTAATTAGACCCTGTGCATATTTTATTCTATTGCATTGAAGGGAATAATTATCAATGTAGTGCTCTCTGTTCATTGCAGTAAAAGAAGCAGATGGTATAAGGCAGAACCAATACCCGTTAGCACTTTCTAGTGTTACTGAGATCATGAAAAATTCATTTTGAACAATATTGCAAATTAAATACAATTAAATTATTTCGATTTTCCAGTCTTATGTACTCTTTGCTCTGTATGAAGTTGGCACGTTTTCTTTTGAGGGAAATTTGCTTTAGCATTGCTTGAATTGCACTTTAACATCTTCCAAAAAAAGCACTCTATTGAGTAAAATTGTGCCTAAACTTGAAAATGGTGGTTTTGGTTTGAACTAAACCAAATCATGTATTGTTTGATTCAGATTTGAAGCAGCTTGAAACAGATTGATTTGATTTGAACTTTGAACTCATTTGACATGGTTCTACAAATAAAAATTCAATTCAAAAAGCCCTTTAAAATGGCAAAATACTAATAATTTGAACTTGTTCAAATCAAACTGAGTAGTTTGAACTGGTATGAATCCTCTTGGTTCAGTTTGAATTCAGGCCAACTCCTCCAAACCTGGGGGCAGTTCAATTTGAATTTGAATTGCTCAAACTTCCTGCTTACATTTGAACTTGTTTGGATTCAAGAAAGTTTAACATATCTCTAATGTTGCATTGCAGACCTTTACTTGGATATGTATAGCACTTTGTGGAATTGTTCATGTGACATACAACAATTTGGTTTCTTTTTAAAAAACGTTATTTGTTTTTAAGGGTTGCTAGAGAAGGACAGAGTGGAGGAAAGAGTATACTCACCCAAATTGCTATGGCAATGTCCAATCATGTACTGGATGCCAGTTAGGACGTTGCCATGGTGATCTGGCCAGGGCATTTGCACTGCACATACTGCTAGCCAGTACAGGTCTAGTCTAATGTATGTAAGGCAAATGGCCCCCACCATGGTTCATCCTTATTATACCATACAGTCAGCTAAGTGCAAAAGGTCCTTCTTCTCAAGGCTATGTCCAGTTCTTTACTTCCAAAGCAGCTTCTTTCCAGTCCCATAGTCATCTTCAGACCCATTTCCTCTCATCCAGGACGATGCCCAAGAACCCATCTTTCCCTGACATATCTGTATTTGCAAAGGCAAGAAGCACCAGAGGGCAAACATGCTGCTCTCAGGGTGCCTTGCTGCTGTATTATTAGGTGCCTCCACATTCCAGACTAGTAGCAAAGTAATCATTTTCATTCCAGTGCCTGCTCTGTGCAGAAGTGGAGACATGGCCTTCTGTAAGTCTGCTCCAATTTACTTAATCAGTGCCAAATACTGGAACTTTGATTTATTTTTTTATTTTTCACTACATCCTACTGCCTATTCCAAGGCCTTTTTCACATGTCTCCAAGCCATGTCTCAATCTTGTATCTCTGCTTTTGATTTTTTTTTTAGTCTATTTACCTTTGACAAATTTCACCTTGCTGATTCCACTTTAGATGTTTAATTTACCAATATCATTTTGAATCTAATTTTATCTTCTAGGGCAGTTGCTAGCTTTCTGAAACTTCTATAATTTGCAGATCTGATAAGAACTCCATCTACTTCCTTGAACAGTTCATGGATTCAGTACCTGTGTCACAATGCTTGGCATTCCCCTTGAGTTAAAAGAGAATCCAGTGAAGGCAACTCCTTCAGTACAACACGTTAGCCACCTGGAGATCTAGTAGTGCAAACTGGGGTATTATGAGGCACTCTGTCAAATGCTTTGGTAAAATCCATATGACTAATACTCACCACACTCCCAAAAGCAGTTCAAGAAGTTAAACAGTCAAATAAAGGACATACGACTAGTCCAACTTCTTCAATTACACCTAGGGCGATTCTGCACTGGCTAGTACACCAGACTAGCAAAAATTCAGAGAGTCTCCCTGTAACACAATAGTGCGGTCTAAGGGAGGCCCCATTTAGCATACCAGACAGTGCAGAATTCTTCAGCTTCAAGTTTGCATGTGAATTTGAAGATTCAACACTCTGCATGAGAATTGAAGGGGAGGCTACATTTGTAAGACCCCTTCATGAGTGAAGCAAATATATTTGGCCTTCACTGAAGCTTCTACAAAGCTTTGACCTGCCTGGCCTTGCCCACCTCTCCCCATTACCCCCCCCCTCACCTTGAAGTCTGGCTGTCATGCCCCCGTTTCCTATCATCTCTGGCACCACACCCACCTCAGACGCTCAACCCAGGCCTCTTGATTGCATGTGCATGATTGGAGTGGCTGCCCGATTTGGGAATCACAGGGAATCTCATGGGATTCCCCACGTGAGATTCCCTGCAGTTTCCAATTAGGGCTACCATTCCAGTTGTGTGGGCACCTCCAGGAGGCCTGGGTTGAGCATCTGTGGTGGGGTGCAGTGGAAGAGACAGTGGTGAATGAGGAGGAGGTAATGGTGGCAAAAGGTGGATGGGAGGCCAGGCATGCCAGAATGCAAGGGAGGGGATGTGGGGTTCCCTTCACATGAACATTTGATAGATGTTTGCACACAAAGGCAAGGGGTCCTATATTTGAGGGGGCTTTGCACAATACCAAACATTTACCCCCTTCCATTTGACCTGATTTAGAGTGACATGTGTTTCATGCATATCCCTACCATAGGCAGAACTGTGCTTATAACCTTTTTAAAAATTCAATTCATATTGAAATGAATGCAAGAAAATTTGAATTCATTCAAAGGGGACCTTTGGTAGGATTTGTATTTGATCCAAATATTTAATCCCATATCAATCCCATATGAAGCTTCATACAAATCTTCATACAAATGTATTGAAACATTTGACTCAAATTTGAACGTTAGTCTTCAAATGTACCAAATTTTTATTCAAATTCAATTGTCCAAATTTGGCCAAACTCATACAAATTTCAAATGTTATGAATTTGTGCACATCCCTACCAGAGATCTTATTGTATACACCTACATTGCATCATACCATGCCATTTTGAAATATACTGAAACTGAAATGCAACGTCTATAATTTGTATAATACTAACATATTTAGTTAGTATCCACTTGGTGGTACATTCATAATTCTGAAATATGCATGGTTCCCATGGTTCTGAGTAACAGCTAATTCAGGCGCATTTCTATATTTGACTTTAAAGAATAGTGCTACACAGGAACAAATCTTCAATGCTAATGGTTGTTCTTGTTCTTAAATAATGCCTGACGCTCTGCAATTTCATGGATCCTAGCATGACAAGCCCTTCTGTCTTGCACTGTCTCCTGCACATCTGAGATTGTTGATATTTCTCCTGACAATCTTAATTCTGGATTTCTTGACCCACATACAGATTCCTCAGAAGACAGGTAAAGTGTTCTGGTACTCCCACCTCATTACGAATTTACCATAATTTCTTGAGATTAACTGGCACAGGTGGATTAGAGAAGGGTTTGGAACATTACTGTCTTTGAGGTGCCTTGAAACTGCCACTTTTGTTTGTCTGAACACAGCCTCAGTTCCTCACTGCTGCATGAATGGAAGGTTTTCTGAATGCAATGGTTAGAATCTATGAATAAATAATCCAAAAGGTGAGACCTTCATGAGAATTTATTATACTCTCCACTTCCAGGCAAGGGTGTAGGGATAATGCAGTGGAAAGCTGATAGATGTCCTTGAGATACCCCCATCACCACTACCACTGTGGGGCAGGCAAAGTACCACCCATCACAGTAAATTATTGAATCCAGTCTGTATAGCTCATCATCTAAGTCCTACTCCTAACATATAAAACATAGAAGCTCTTAGGTTTCCCATGTGACAAAACTCTACCACCAATAACAGGGTGCTACTCAGTTGAGGGGGAAGTTGCCAGAACAGTTATTCTCAAGCCTGCAAAAAATTTCCCCATCTTCCACTGGTTTCAAGACCATCTTAGCAGTGCCATTTGCAAGAAAAGAAAGATTTGTCAGGATTTTCCACTTTCCTGACACATTGAAAGTGGAATGAGTGCGCTTTGGGAGCAAAGCACTTGGAGTCACAGAAGTGAAGGAGGTTGCTAAGTCATCCAAAAGAGGAGGTTTATTCTTGTGGTTGCAAGTCAGCACTAGCTAAACACACAAGTGTATAATACAGATAGATGTGTGCAAGTATGAAATAGAGGTACAATATACAAACTATCTAACGTTCCTGCTTCCTGCAAAACAGGCAGGGGGAAAAACCGCACAGGAACAGGTAAGGCAAGGTATAAGGCAAAAATAGCAAGGTGAGGTTTGGCATCAAAGGCAAAGGAGTATCCCCGCACCAAGACATTTATACCGAATTATCACATAGGGAAATAAGGCTTGTCCTATCCAAATGGAATCTCTTTCCCAGGTGCTTTACAAGCCAATGTGACCAATTAAGGACACTACCAAGGGTCTTCAATTGACCAGCTGTGTTACATTAACAAAGCTAGGCAAGTCCAGACAAGTCTTTGTATGTCTTAAGCAGACAGTGAGCCCAAGACTTTCACAATTCATCCTCTGACAAGATTTTGTTCCCTTTTACACACAGAGATACTGTCTCTTTCGTTCTCCAGATATTATTATGAAAAGGTAAACTGAAGAAGAGGGAACAAACCTCAAAAAGAACATTTACACCAAAGAGGCTTGTAAAACATGCAAGGAAATGAATATAAAATACAAGTGTTTTGAAGCAAAAAAAGAAAGAAAGAAATGGGGTGAGGTGGGGTGGAGTAAGGAGAGAGGAGAAAAATCTTTCCACATTTAACTATAAAAATAGCCTTCCAAAAGATTAAGATTCTTGTAACACACCACTGGGGATTGTGAAATATAGTTACACACCAACCAGGAGCAGAGAACTATCTAAAGAAACTCTTATAGATTGCTGATCTCGGGACCTTAGAAGGTTTAAATGAATAGGCTGTCCTTTCTTTGGGTTCTGCTTTCAGTGAAGCACAGAATAAAACCCACAGGAGGGATCCCTATGTTCTGCAAACTGAAAGAGAAAATAATTTTATAGTGGAATGAACTACTATCATAAACAAATTGTAACAACTTAGTATGTTTATCGAAAGCTACATTTTCTGCATTTTCAGCAGCTCTCCTGCCCTTTGGGATCTATTGCATAGTTCAAACAACCAGCTAGATGTCCCTTCCAGCAATAAAATGTTAATAGACTGAAGCATTTGGATTGCATTGCTCTTTCAATGATGCAATTTAATTTTATAGGAAGCCATCAATAAAACATAAAAGGTATTGCACAATACAATATGACAGTCTTAATTCCAACCAAGTTGAAGGGAGTAGCAAAGACATACAGAGAGATGTGAACACAAATACTATTGCTGGATTGAAATAGGACAAATGTATTGTGAGCAACCCTGTTCCTTGCTAGCAATTGCGCCAAGGTTTTCTGCATTCCTTTTCAATAGAATACAAAAGTGTATGAGACTTAAATGGAGAAAAGCCCCATTAGTCTTAGCATAACAGATAAAGAACAGTTTTAACATTAACTCTCTGTGGGAAAAGGAATGGTCCACCCAGATATGGGAAGATATGTGGATGATCCCACAAAACAACCAGCTAGTTTCAATATACCACAATTTCCCTGGGAAACATTCTGTAGGATCCATGCATCTCATGGAACCTGCCAGGAGTATTGTATACATGCAGTAAAACATGTTCCCCCTGTCATGATTGTGAAGCCATACATCATGCTGTTGACCATATCATGACCAGCTGTGAATTGAGGTCTCATTCAAGACCAGTGACAGGTTTTTTGAAATAAGAGATGCAGTCCTTCAATGGCTGAATGGCCTCAATATTGTTATTTAGGGTCCCCTTAACTTATCAGCTCTAATTTCCTATTTTGTTATTAGCCCATCTGTTGCTGTCATACAAAGGAGGAAGGAAGGAAGGAAGGAAGGAAGGAAGGAAGGAAGGAAGGAAGGAAGGAAGGAAGGAAGGAAGGAAGGAAGGCCGTGTTTCCATCATTCAGGTTTACATCCAGAACTGCAAACCTACAATGAATTAGCTTAAAGTTAGATGATGTATGCATCTAGCATTATTGGCAATGGAATGTGAGATCTCACAGTGAAGCTGGTGATGTGATGTTCTTGGTCTATTAAATGTCAAGTGTCATTACTTATACGTATACCTATAACTTCCATATAACCTATACAGGTTAGCCATGGGTGTTTTTCCACTATCACTAGAAGTACCCATTAAGTACCCATTAATGGGTACAAAAATGCCGTTACGTACCCATTAATGGGTACTTAATGGGTACTTTTAGTGACAGTGGAAAAACACCCCATATTGCATTATTTTCTTTCCTATTACAATCATTTAAAGATAAGAGTTTTTGAAGGTGATTCTGCAATTGTTTGTGAAAGATTCTTCAAAGATAGCATTATACTAGGGAAGTGCGCAAATGTTTATAACATTTGAAATTCGTATGAATTCATACAAATTTGGATATTTGAATTTGAATCTAAAATTGGCACATTTGAAGATTGACATTCAAAGTCAAACCAAATGCTTCAGAATATTCGTACAAAGTTTCATTACATTTGTGAACCTGGGGAGGTGGGAATACGACTGTGCCAGTCATATCTGCATTGGATCCAGAATGGATTTGAAATGGACTGAGAATGGATTCAAAGTGGATTCAGAGCGGAAGGCTACCACGATTCTGCAGTATATAATGAAATTCCAACACCTATACTAGTCTAGGGAAGCATGTTGAAAAAAGCCGAAGAGCCAGCGAGGAGAGGAAAGCCTTGACCCAAGAGAACAAAGCTTGACCCAAGCTGCAAAGCTGGGCACTCAAACCAATGGAGGCTGGGTTGAAACAAAGTAGCCTGCCTGTGACTGTAGAAAACATAAGTGTATCTACTAAGTAGCATTCCCCCTGGCTTCCTCCCAGAGGAGGTCATCAACCAGGGCGACCAAGGCAGTTTCTGTGCCATAACCGGGTCTGAAGCCAGGTTGAAATGGGTCTAGATAATCAGCTTCTTCCAAGCATGCCTGCAGTTGAACAGCGACAGCCCTCTCCAGAACTTTGCCCAAAAATGGTATGTTAGCCACTGGGCAATAGTTATTTAAGTCTTCTGGATCCAGGGAGGCCCTCTTCAGGAGGGGGTGGACCACAGCCTATTTCAAGGGTGGTGGAACCACACCCTCCCTCAGAGAGGCATTCACTACTTCTTGGATCCACCGGGTCATCCCTTGTTGGCTAGCCTTTATCAGCCAAGAGGGGGCAAGGATCTAGAGAGCACATCATTGGCTGCACTCCCACAAGCAGCTTGTCCACATCTTCAGGCCGCAATAATTGAAACTGATCCAAGCAAACTGGACCAGTCAGTTCTCTGGATGCCTCAGTTGGACGTCATCCAATTGTGACATCTAATCCCCTACAAATCTGGACTTTATCCTCAAAGTGCTTCGCAAATTTGTCACAGCAGATATTACTTGGCCCTGGCTCATGCTTCTTCAATATGAATCAAACCCCGAAAAAACATTCGTGAACATCCCTACATTATATCTCCTCCTCCTCTTCTCCCCTTTATTAGGACTGCACACACCAAAAATGACTGATTTGATAAAGCAGATTAGAAGTTAAAGGAAATGCAACAAGACATATTGTACAATGTTGAGCATTTTCCAATAGATTCACAATGAATTGCTGCTTATAGAGAATGGCCAAGCTGCTCCTTGCTAATTTCACCTTTCTTTTTCACAGGCTCTCTAATTATGCTGTAATTCTAAACACAGTCTCCTACCTGCAATAATACAGTGCCCCCTACCTTTCCATTCCTATTTAATTGTGCAAGAAATGTACTATGAGGACACTATGAACTATTCAGCAGGCTGAACAGCTGCTTTAAGTATCTCCCACATACTTAACTCATTCATATTTGAAACAATTCAGTAGCCTACTGTACTTCTTTCACCTAGAAATATGAGGTGTAAAGTAGAAATTAAATATAGTTAAATAATTGAGTATCTCAAAGAAGAGTTGGGCATTTTTAAATAAGACTTCTTAAGAGCCTCAGTAGTATTAAGTGACTTTTGGAGATCACTTTCCATGCTCTGCTAAATGGCCTCAGACACAAATTTTGAAGCTAGGGAGTCTTTCCCAGCTTTGGTGTTTCCAAGGTGCATGCAAAGAATATGCATACACAAAGATGGCACCAATAAAGAAGATTTAAAAAAACACCACAGACAGACAACAGACAATTTTTAAGGGGGAAAAAAACTAAATTTCAATTTAAAATATCAGCAATCCAATAATTTTAGCAATACTGTATTGCAACATATTGAAATATACATTATATAACATACCAAATATAAACAAAAAATCAAAACAAATAGCTGTCATGTCTCCAGCCAGTAAGGTGCACATAACAAATACACACACTCGCACAGAGGAGTTGCAGCAGCAATAGTCAGCAATAGCAGTCAGCTAAGTCTGAGTTAAAGTACCTGGGGGCTTGAGAGTTAAACATATAGGCTGCGTCTTCCCAGTCCAGATGGCAGTTAGGCTTAACACGCTTTTTCCGTGTTAAACCACGCCAAACCATTTTGAATCTCAAACCTGATTTCAACAGGTCTCACTCCGAATCGTGCGTTCGATACGTGTTTCATTTTTTACTGTGTGGACAGTACCGTGTTAAGGGATGAGATTCCGTGTTCAGGGTGTCCCTCCCCCAAACGCACTGTATCCAATGGCTGTCCATATTCTGGGCATGTCATTGCGGGGGTGTGTGTTTCCCTGCCTGATCTGAAGCAAACTTTTTTCGGATCGCTTCTCTTCACCGCTCTGCCTGCTGGCGGAGCCTTTCAAGTCACGCGCGGAGCTCCAAGACGGCGAAGAAAGATGCCTCGCCTTCATCCACCTTCACCAGCTGAGGCTCGCTGGGGGCAGAGGGCGCAAGGGTGTGCACACATGGAGGGAGCACAGGGGCCCGAGCCGAGGGAAAGGAAAGGAAAGGAGGGCTCAGCTTCAAAGGCGCTCTTGCCTCGCCGCCCCGTCCTTCCGTTACTTTTTTCCTTCCCCTCCTTCCCTCTCCCTTTCTTTCTTTCCTTCCCTCTTTTCCTTCCTTCTTCCTTCCCTTCCTTTTGTCCTTCTTCCCTCTCTCCCTCCCTCCTTCCCTCCTTCCTTTCTTCCTTCCCTCCCTCCTTCCTTCCTTCCCTTCTTTTTTCCCTTCTTCCTTCCCAGGGAAATCCACCTCCATGAAAACATCACCCCCCAAATGCTTGGGTGGCTTACAGGCCAGCTGGCCAGTCCCTCACTCTCTTAACAATGTTGCGAATTTGCGCAATTTCAAAACTTCAGACCTTTAGAAAGCGAAAGGAAGGGAAGCACTGAGATTCTGTATTACAGTTTAAAGGACCGGGAGCAGGCAGGCTTTCATGACAGCTATAAAATCAGACACTTTTGCTACATTCCCCCCCCCCACATCTCTTGTTAAATCTCCCTCCTTCCCCACCCATTTCAACCAGCCTCATCAGCAGGGGAAAGGTCTGGTCTCTGTTACTTTGAACTACGTGAGAGGGGCTGATCCTGGGAGGGAGGGAACACCAATCAGAGGGGGTGGGCACAATTGACTGGCAATGGGCTGCCGTGGGGACTCTGAGGATTGATTCCAAGATAAGGCTGCAATCGGAATGCCCTCGGGATGCCACGGAACTGGATCAAGTTCAAAGCCGTGGAGACAGTTTTGACCCGGTTCAATTATTTCGGTTTCGGGGAAACAATATAAGGCATCCAGAGAAGACGCGCCCATAGTCAAAAGAGTTCCCAAGTCGATGTTATCAGAGGGTAATGAATCAAGAAGCAAGGTAACGAATCCGGGAGTTGCAGGTTTTTTTAGCGTTTGTCTGCAACAAAGCTTGTCAGAATATTATGTCTTAAATAGGTTCACCGCAGGTGATAGGTGTGGATTCTTTCTGATTTCCACAGCTGTTCACACTCATGCCTCAAACCAGTCGGCAAAGAGCATTGTCTGGCGTCTTCCAATCCTGAGCTGCTGTTATTTTGAGTTATAGACCCAGCGTTCTCACTAGCTGCTTGTGTCAGGCATTCCTCATTTTGTCCAGCCGAGTAGCCTGCCTGAGCTGGGCTGGGCATTGTGACTGTCCTTCATCTTCAGAGGAAGAGGTGCTGACAACAGGGAGCATGACAATAGCTAGGCATCAAGCAATTATAAAACGAACAAAAAAAAATCTAGTCTTTTTTTTCCCTTACCACTTCATTGACTTTTTAATTAAAATTTTACCACAAATTAAAAGAAAAAAAAACATTTACACACTCTTCCCGTCGTTACATTAATAGAAGTTCCCTTGACTTCCTCCGCTTGTCTGACTTCTTTATTCTGTATCCATCCTTTGTTGCTCTGCATCTTTGTCTCTCCTTGGTTTCCTGTTTAATCTTTATCCTCACTCGAACCCATCTGTCATCAATTCGAGCTCTGATAGATATTCAATAAATGGGGACCAGTCTCTCATAAATTTATCAGTTGTTCTATCATTTAATAAATTTGTTAATTTGTCCATTTCTGCCAAATCGGTCATCTTAATTAGCCATTCTTCTCTCAATGGTATCTCTTCTTCCTTCCACTTCTGAGCATACAATAATCTTGCGGCTGTCAGCATATACAGGATTAACAAGTTTACACTTTCTAATGTATTATCTACAATCCCCAACAAAAACAGTTCTGGATTAAACCTGAAGTTCCTTTTCAAAATTCTTGACATCAAATTATATATCATAACCCAATATTTCTTTGCCTTTTTACACATCCACCACATATGGTAAAATGTCCCATTAACTGTTTTGCATTTCCAACATTTAGTAGATATATTTTGATAAACTTTCCCCAATTTATAAGGTGTTGAATACCATCTGTACATCATTTTATACATATTTTCTTTCAATAATATACAGGAAGTAAATTTCATATCTTTTACTCATAATTTCTCCCATTGATCCATTTGAATACTATATCCGAAATTTCTGGCCCAAATAATCATACATTCTTTAACCTGTTCATGTTCCATTTCAATTTGAAGCAATATTTTATACATCACACCAATCTAGTCTTATCACTGTACTGGTGAACTGAAAAAATCAGTGTCAGTATGTCTTACAACCAGTGCCAATTTAAAAGCCAATCAAATCAAACAAAAAATTGAGAATTTCATCCAGGTAAGTTTGAATATTCTGAGGCCATATGTGCAGCATTTGGTGGGCCACTGTGTGCGACAGGATGCTGGACTAGATGGGCTGTGGCCTGATCCAGCAAGGCTTCTCTTATGTTCTTATTTTATGTTCTTAGAAAAGAAGAGGGTAGATAGAAACTTCTACTTGTAATCTGCATTTGCTTTGCTACTCTCTTGACCTCTGATTCTCTTTCAGGGAAACACAAAGAACATGGAGTGTCAGGCCAGATTCCTCTACCTATTTCCAGGGCTGTGCAGAAAATCTGATTTACATGGTATAATGGGAAGACAGTTAGAAAGCTATTTTCAAATAAGCAGAAAGTAGCCTTTATAACCATATTGTCTCAATGGTTCGTAGAGGGTAAGGCTTTAAAATTAGAAAGTTAATGTTCTAGCATATGACAGCTAAAATCAGATTGTAACATGACATGAGAGATCCAACCTGACAGAAGGCATCAGCTGAACCTGTGGCAATGGAAAACAAGAAGTGTTTTATCAATCCTGCAATACAGAAAGAAGCCTTTTTTTCTCCAAGAGCAAACTCGCACCTCTGCTGCTTACTGCTTCCCTGAACAGAAATAGTCCATATAGGTCAGACAAAGAAGAGGTGTTGCAAGTTGGCCTTGGCTTAAAAATTAAAGGCCTATGTCACCCAGTTCCTGGGCTTATAGAATTTCTGGTGTAAAAGCCTGAGTGACATTTACTGTGCCATTTCCATAATAGAAATATGTTGTTTTCAAAGAAATGCAAAGCATTTCATCCTCAGAAAAGTTTTGAAATTGAAAGAAAATCACTGATAATAGCTGCATCTACATAGCAAAGAATGACCACCTGGTAGAGTCCTATGGGTGCAGCATCTGCATGCTAGCACACCCATTAGGTCTGCAGCTCACTTCCAAGGGATGGAAAGGGCCCTCAAAGGCACCCATCAAGCAGACCGTAAGAAACAACTGAAAGGTCTCTTGCTGCCCTCTTCCACCTCTCCTACTGTTGTCTGGAAAAATGGAATGGACTATGTGACACAATATTTTCCAGTCTGAGGCCCACAGTTCTGTTCCTATCACAAAATATGGTAAGCTCAGACCAAGGCAGTGGACACTTAGGCCTCTGGTATGCAATTACCAGAGCTGTCCTACTTGCATACCAGAGGTCTGTGAATAGGCCCCAGGATACAGTGCCATACCTCAAGAAGCAAACCAGAGTCTATACTCCAGACTACAGAGGGTGTGCAAATGGCATGCCCTTGTAGTTCAGAATACTAGGGAGATCTCATTTGTGCACCACCAACACAGGTCCTCCCAGAAACAGTAAACCTTGGATATTCTAATAATTTATTATAATTAACTGTAACCCATCTCAAAACCTCATGGTAAACATATATACATACAGACTACACATACATACATACATACATACATATATACATATATGTATACATGCATAGGCCATGCCTCTACTACCTTAAAAAGACACCTCCAAATATCCAAGCAGGTGGCTGCTGCTGCCTCATCTTCATTTTCAGTGGCATTTTCAAAGCAATTGCATGTGCTATTTTGCATCATGATCACTCACAAAGGCACTTCTGGAGCATGTAGAGGTGCTATGGAAAACCAATACCTCATTGCTCCAAAGTGGAGACAAGGAAAATGCCACTGATGGGGTCATCTCCCTCATCTGTGTCATACAAGTCTGCCTCTCCTGGAAGTTGAAAAGATCCATACATAAATTTCCGGACAGGCAAACACCTTTAAAGTGAACTAGAGCAGTTCATAGTCTTGTAAATAGGGGGAAATTATTTGGGAAAATAATAGCTTTCATTTAGAAGGCACTGCACCCCCTTTCCCTCATTGTGCACCCTATCTTTGGTCAAATCCATGTGGTGATAGCCCTGATGTGTTTAAGACTGCTTTATTTGCTACTTTTTTTGTATTGAAAAATATGAAAGCTTGCCATTGATATCTTAACACAAAATAAAGTTTGATGTGGATACAGACATCCAACCTTGGTGTACATTATTTTTGACTGTTAGTATTTTTGAAAGGCAACTGACATATATCATATGTCTTCATAGAGGTTGTCACCTTTCAATTGTTTTGAAGACCTGCTCTATGCTAATAACATTATGAATCTTGTTTGTAACTGTCACAACTGAAATGAATGGATCAATCATGGTCTTTTTATTTTAATCTAGATTAATGGCAGTGCTTCCTTCCAAATGCCCAGGTCTGGAACATCACAAGATGAATCCTCTCATTCTGTTTAAAAGTGGCTTCAGTGCTGTTTAAAAGTGAAGTTAAGCCCAAAGCATATTCATCACATCCTGCTGGTGAGATTCCCTGTACATCTGGCCGGCCACTGTTAGAACCAACTGCTGGACTAGAAGGGCCATTGGCTTGTTCTTGGATGCCTCAAGCAGAATACCTATTGGTTATCCTCTTCCTGCTATACCAGAAATCACTGCTAGGGGGTGCAGCCTCAAAGCTATAAATAGAGCTCCAGCTGCTGCCCACTTTGACTTTTCCTCGGTCGCTGTCATCCAGACGGATCTCTGAGACCAGGCTCATCTGGATAATGCCAAAAGACCAGTTTAAACCTTACCTGTTACTGAGGATTATTGTTTTTAGTACGTGGATTTCACTTGTAAGATGTGAGCTGATTTAATGTCTTTGGTCTGTCTGATATGGACATGGTCCTGTCCCTGTTATCATCCTTGTCTCCCCTCTTGGGTGTGGGGATTGCTGGCAGTCTTGGAAACAGTTCCCCTTGCTCCGTTTGTGAGTTTTCTGTCTTTATGGTGGCTGTTTTTAGTAAGGGAGAGCTCGTCGGGCTGCCCTGCTGTTAGCTTTCTCTAGATGTTGTCCTACTAGGGAGGGAGGAGGGAGGGAGAGTTATATTATTATTACTATTATTACTGTTATTATAGTTTATTTATAAAGCTCTGTTCATGTACTCAGCGCTGTACATGAAATAACATCAATAAGAAAGTATAAAACCTGCCAGTGGCGTACTATCTAATGTAAGATAAAATAAAAAATAATTTATATTACAAATCAGAGGCAAAACAATAAAGCAAATATAACAAACAGATAACATATTAAGTATTAAAATATGACACAGATCACACCATATCAGGAAACGCTTTCCTGAACAAAAAAGTCTTTAGCTCAGCGTTAAAGGACGCCAAGAATGTGATAGCCTGGATGTGCTGAGGAAGGAGATTCCAAGCACGAGGAGAGACAAAAGAAAGTGGGCAAATTCGGGAGGGGGCAGTAGAAATCCAGTGCTGAACTAACAGTCTTTGATTACTGGAACGAAGAGTACGTGAGGGAGTATACAAGGAAAGGAGATCAAGTAGATAAGTTGGGGCCAGCCCATTAAGGGCTTTGCAAGTTAACAAAAGGAGTTTATATTGGAGGTGAAAAGGAAAACGAAGCCAGTGAAGAGAGAACAGTAGAGGAGAAACATGATCAAAGCAGCGTGCAAGCATGATAATGCATGCTGCCATATTCTGAACTGAAATCAAAGGACATAAGTGGGTGAGAGGAAGCCCTAATAGAAGAAGATTGCAGTAGTCTAGCCGAGAAACCACCAGAGTGTGCACTAAGATCTTAGTAGTAGCTACAGAAAGAAAAGGACGAATTTTAGAAATGTTATAGAGAGAAAATCGGCAAGCCTTGGCAACAGACTGAATGTGGGGACCAAAAGATAGGGAAGAATCGAATGTAAAACCAAGACTGCGAGCAGTAAGGACAGGACGAATAACAATATCATTAACAGAAACAGAAAAGGAATACTGGAGTGATGGCTTAGGTGGAAAAACAAGAAACTCAGTTTTCAACATCGAGCGCCGATGACACATCCACTCCGAGATAGCAGTGAGGCAAGATGATACTTGTTGTTGCAGTCCTGGCAATAAATCAGGAGCAGAAAGATATAATTGATTGTCGTCAGCGTACAAATGATAAGAAAAGACAAATGAGTGAATAAGAGAGACAAGGGACACCGTATAGAGAGAAAACAAAAGAGGACCCAATACAGAACCGTGAGGGACACCAACAGTGAGAGAAACAGAGGAAGAAGTCTGACCTCCTGAGGTCACAGCAAAAGATCTACCTGACAGATAGGAAACAAACCAATCCAAAACAGTGTTAGAAAAACCAAGGTCAGATAAAATACCAATCAAAATATCATGATCCACAGTATCAAAAGCCGCAGACAAATCAAGGAGGATAAGTATAGAATAAAGGTCATTGGTCTTAGCCCATAATAGATCATTAGAGATCTTAGTAAGGGCCGTTTCGGTGGAATGTCGTGGGCGGAAACCAGACTGAAAATGATCAAAAATAGAATTACCTTCCAGAAACTCAAGGCATCAAACATAAACAGCCCTTTCTAACACTTTGAAGAGAAAAGGAAGAAGGGAGACCGGTCGATAGCTGGACAAAGAAGAAGGGTCTAGAGAGGGTTTTTTTAAGAACAGGAGAAACGAGAGCATTTTTGAAGGCCAAAGGAATGGAACCAGTTGAAACAGACAGATTAAAGAGGGAGAGAAGATAAGGAAGAAGAGAGGGGGTGAAGAGATTAAGAGATGGGAGGGAATGGGATCAAGAGAACATGTGGAAGGTTTTGTAGAAGTGAAAAGAACGGAAAGCTCATTCAAGGTTATAGGAGAAAACTGAGAAAATTTATTAGAAGAGGGAACCAAGAAGTTAGGGACAGAAGAAGAATCAACAGCAGGAATCTCAGAATGAATAGAAGTGAATGGAGTTATATTTTAAATATGTTTAAATACTTTATTGTATCTTTTTATTATGGTGAAGGATAAGAATTCTTAAATGAAATAAAATAATAAATGCAGTAACAAGGACTCTCAACCAAATTGTCAGAAGAATTTGGAATGAAAAGTATGGGTTACCCTGATGGATGACCTTTACCGGGAAAGGATCAGAGGCTGTACTTCCCTGTTGGTCCTTGATCTCTCAGTGGCTTTTGATACCATTGACCATGGTATCCTACTGGAATGGCTTTGGGGATTGGGATTGAGAGGCTCTGTTTTACAGCAGTTCTCTTCCTATCTCTGGGGCAGGTCCCAGAAGGTAGTAATGGGAAACTTCAGTTCAATGCCATGGAAGTTTTCTTGTGGAGCTCCCCAGGGGTCAGTCTTGTCTCCTATGTGCTTTAATATCTATATGAGGCCACTGGGAGAGGTCATCAGGAGTTTTGGAGTCAGGTGCCATCAATTTGGTGATGACACCCAACTCTATCTCTCCATTCCTTCTTATTCAGGAGAGTCAGCTGAGGTCCTTGACCACTGCCTGGAAGCAGTAATGGTCTGGATGTGGACCAATAAATTGAAACTGAATCCAGACTGTGTGACACTGGGTCCTGAGTCCGGGAAATTAAGGGTCACCCAATTCTTCGTGGGGTTGTTTTGCCTCAGAAAAATCAGGTGCGTGACTTGGGAGGACTCTTGGATTCATCGCTGTCCCATGTGGCGGTGACTGCCAGGAGTGCCTACCATTATCTTTATTAAGTCCACCAGCTGAAGCCTTACCTGGATCGGGTTAACTTGGCCACAGTGACCCACGCTCTGGTAACCTCCAGATTAGACTACTGTAATGCGCTCTACATGGGGCTACCCTTGAAAGGTGTAGCTTGAGGTTTGAGTACCAAAGACAGATAAGAGTAAATCTGGAAGCTTCTGTGTGATCTCAATAACCCATATTTTTGTCCACAGATTAAATTGAGCCTGCCAATGAACTATTCTCTTTTGAAAAGCAGAAAGACAACTCGTAAGCCTCCCTAGACCATGGTCACACCTTCAATTTAAACCTTCTTCAGTTCATCTTCAGGTCTGACTACTCAAACCTTTTCATTTCTATCCACTTTATTTGTGGACTTTCCACCCTCCATTTGGACTTTCCTGAATGGAAACTCCACAAATAAAATGGAAATGAAAAGGGGTGAGTAGTCAGATGTGAAGAGGAACAGAAGAAGGTTTAAAGTAAAGGTATGACCATAGCCCTGTACTAACATAGTTCTTAAATCAATCAGTAAGCTACTGCAAATTCCATGGAAAGTTGTATCTTCTTGTTTCCCCTTTCTGGATGAGGTATATAGGCCATGTTGTAATACTTCTAAGGTGATGTTTATCTTTTCGTAATAATAAATTTCACTGACTGTGGGGTGTCCAAAGTATACCTAATTAAAGGCAATTAAATGATATACAGTCTCTTTGATGAGAAATCATGAAAGGATATCCACATACTTTACTCTTTATTCACTCAGTTTTCTGTCAGCTCTGAAACACATGTAGGTATCATTTCACAGGAAAATAAAATCTCTGCATAGCAACTGCCTGTACAAGAAAAAGCAAATTGCTGTCTGCAAGCTTTTAGCTTGATTGCTTTCATGTGGAGATTTTCACTAAGATTCTCAAATTCCTATTAATCAAGAGAAAAAGAAAAGGATATTTTCCTTCACACTCTAGCTATCGTGCACCATGTTTTGTTTTATCCAGTTCCTTGGTCAAACGCTACTGCAACATGTAGTAGATCTATAGTATCACTTGACCGACATATGCTTTCTGACAGCTTTGGTGCATCCCAGTATCTGGCATTTCTTTCACTACACATTCCATCAAAGGGGGTATTGGACTTAATATAACAGGTTCATCCCACAATATGTAAAAGAATGCCAATAGTATCATGAATTATTTATATTGGAATGGAGCGTGTTGCAAGGAACAGTGTTAGGCTGCAACCACACACATTAAAATGGAGCTCAGAACTGGCTTAGATGATTAGCACGTGGATGGTGGTGATCTTATTGGCCATCTAATCCACATTAAAGGCCAAAGAATGCATACTGAAAGTCCTACTACTTCTAAGCTGCTTTTGAACCACTCTCCTCCTCCCCCCACCACCATCCCTTTCTGTTTTTTTCTGCACTACACTCTAGATTGGGATTACAGGGCCTCGGGTCTGGATCCTGGGCCTCCTGATCCACATGTTAATCCAAATAAAGGAGGTCCCACCCTCATTAGCATGGCTCCATCTGCATAAAACAGATTAAGAGACCAGATTAAGAGACCCTTAATCTGGATCTATTGTAGACTCGATATAATTGGTCTACAAACCAGACTAAGGGCTGTGAAACAGATCACAGAAGCAAGCAGATGGGATGCTTCTGTGATTCAGAATTTCAAGGACCTGTCATTCAGTAGTGCACTATAGCACACCACCAAAAATCAACCCCCCCCCCCAAACACACACACACACATGCCCTAAGGTTAGAAACTTTCATTCCTAGTCAGAGTGACTAGCAAGGCTTGAACTGGATTAGCAGGGTCAGTGCAGACAGCACTGATCTGGTCCTTATCTGTATCTTGTCTTAATTTGTATCCTGTTTTTAATCTGTTGTTTAATCCGTTGTTACCCACCCAGAGACCTTCAGGTATGGGGGGAGGGGGGAATAGATATCTAAATAAATAAATAACCTCTTAGTGATCTGGATCAGTAGATCCAATAAATCTACAGAAAGGATCTGTGTAGGGGTGCAGCCTTGGTGCCAAAGCCCATTCTGCATCTGTCCATTATGTTCATCAGTAGATACCTTTTTTCTTTGGTCTGCAGTGCTTTGTTTTTCACCTATTATATAATTCATTGATTTTGAGTACTCTGAATTGTGCATTGGCTTCTGATCTCTGTAACAGAGAAAAATTAAAAGTTTTTCAGTTCTAAAATACCTGTTACTCTAAGCTAAAATCAGGTGGTGAGGGAATAATCACAGGGTGGGGTGAGTACATATATCTTTGGAAAGTTCTGAAACTATTTCTCACTATCGCTATGCACTGCCCTTATGAATCTAAAACAACTATTCAAATATAAATTGCAGTTGAATTGGGATGAATTTATTAAATCTGCTTAATAAGCAGTATCTTCACTTAGGGTGCATCTACATGCCCCAAATACTCCAGATTGAAGCTTGTTTTGCCTCGGAGCATCTCCATATACAGCTTTACTCCAGGCTACATCAGGTGTAAAGGAGGAAAATCTGCGGCAGAAAACCCCCCATTTAAACAAGACTACATCTGACATTGGGGGAAACCATAGATTTTCCTCGGAGCATGGAGACGCTTACTAAAAGCAACTCACTCCTTGCAGCTCTGTAGCTGTCACATTCAGCTTCCTCCATTCACAAAAGGACAGCTGTTTTAGCAGAGCTGTGATCATTGGAGGCTGCATTATTAGGAGGGAGAGGGGGAGAGAGAGAGCCTTGCTAGAATGGTGAGAAGAGTGAAAGCAGCCAGTTTTAATGATTTTAGCTTACTACATAGCACCTGTCAGGCACTCGTTTGGTCTAAAGGAAGCCCTTGCCTGAGCAATTGCAGGCTCAGCCATGTGGGCGGGGGGAGTGGAGAAAACAACATGGAGAAAATGAGTGAAATTTATGGGGGCAGAGAAACAAGGGAGGGAAAGAGACAGACACACACAAACTGTGAAAGAAAGAGAAGATCACTCATTTGCTTTTGCCATTCTTTACATGAACGCCGGCAGCTGAATTTGACAGCTGAACAGAACCTGTCATCACTCCAGTGCAGGGGAGGGGCGGGGGGAGAAAAAGTTGCAGGCTCACAAAAAGCAGCTTCCATGGGGTCAGGAAAGTGCGATTTTAATCCGCGCTGCCCCAAACCACATCGGGACGCTTTATTGCAAGTTACAACTCGGATTTTTTTTAATCGCATCAATAGCAAAACAATTAGCTCCCATGGAGACTCACTTTTTGTGGTATCATGATGCCAGTGCATAGTTTTCAATTACGTGTTTTCCAGAGAGAGCTGACAATTTGTACCAAGGATGAATATGGGAATTTTACTGTATGTCAGGGTGGTCATATGCCATGTTCTCCATTTGCTTTATTTTACCTTTTAACAGGTTATAATAGGGGCAGAAAACTGAAGTACTGAACTATGTTCTGTCAATGAACTGTTTCTCTAGTTCATGTTGACATTATACATGGTAAATGCATCTTTACAGAGCTTTGCAAAAGACCGTGCAATCAAGTGTATTTTACTCAACCTAAATGGGAAGAATTTACATTTGTTTCAGAGGAACATTATGTCTATTTTATTTACATATCATTTGATGCAACAAGCAAAGATCACACAAGGATGTCTTTTCTGAAAGGGGTGTGCACGAATGCAATTTTCGACATTCAATTCAATTTGAATCGAATATTCGAATGTCCCAATTTGTACAAATACAGAAAAAATGAATGTATTAAAATTCAAACTGATTTGAATATGTTCATATCTATTCTTATGAATATTCAATTTGTATTTGATGATACGAATGTCAAAAACATTTGTATTTGTCTGTACGCATTCATATGCATCCTGTATTTATCCCATATGCATCCTGCTTTCATCCCATACATATGCGTACAGATACAAATCTTTTTATTGTTGTCACTCGCCCTGAGATCTTTTGGTGAGTAACTGGATATAAATTCTTAATTAAAATAAAAAGTAAAATGTTTGCAGCAATAATGTGTAGGCCAAAAGATCTTAACAAGCCGCAAACTATGCCATGATTTTAAAAAATCCGGAAGTAATAAGAAAACAACTTACAAAGCCATTTCTAAGGTTCTGGAACTTCAGCAAACCACAGTGAAAACCATAATCTCCAAATGGAAAAGACTTGGAACAACTGTGACTCTTCCCAGAAGTAGCCACTTTACCAAAATTTCTCTGAGATGACACTGATGACTCATTCAGAAAAATGAGTAATAAAAAAAACAGCGTCCATGGGAGAGTTGCAGGGTGAAAGCCATTACTAAACCAGGAGAAACATAAAGGCAAGGCTTACAAGTACAAAAAAGCCTTGCTGACCCCAAACATTTTGGGATAATATTCTGTGGGCTAATGAATTGTGGATGAAACTGTAGATGGATCCAGGTGTATTATGCATAAACTAACGTAGCATTCCACAATAGCAATATAATACCAGCAGTGAAAACTTGGTGCTTCAGGGCCTATTCAACGTGACATAGCTGATGGAACCATGAGCTTTGTTCTCTACCAGAAAATCCTGAATGTTCAATCACCAGTCTAGGATTTGAAGTTCGTGCAATTATGTTATGCAGCAAGTAGGAATGTGCACGAAACCAATTTCTCCCGTTTGATTTGATGCAAGTGTGGGGGGCTTCAGCTTTGCATGAGAACATTTCAACGTTCACAGGTGAATCAAAAGGGGCCTACCTTTGTATGCCCCCATTCACACATGAATTGAATGGACCCAGTCTTTATTGAAACTTTGTATAAAACATCAATGAAGGGAGATCTGGTCACTGCCATCCTCCCATCTCACACAGCCTCCTACCCCTCCCCAGCCTCCTGTCCTCTTACCTGAAAAGGTGGCCTCATTGTCCACCTTCATTCATGGGGGTAAAGGAGAATGGCTGGAGGGACAGGAGGCACTGCCACCACTCGCATGCTGCTCTGAGGCCCAAGTAGGTGGTTTTGGATGAGGGAGGTCATGCAGTTCCTAGAGGGTGAGCTGCCAGAAGGCCTTGGAGCAGCATGTGAATGGTGGCAGAGGACGCAATTGAATTTGCAGATAAGGGGATGGGAGGCTGGGGGGGCAGCCAGATCGAGCCCTCATTTAAGCTTCAAGGAAGGCCAGATTCATTTGGTTTGCAGGTGGACTTCCCCATGAATGTTGAAGTTTGTATGAATTAGTACAAATTTCAAAGTGCATGAATATTCATCTATAGCCCTAGCAGCAAGACAACAATCACGAGCACAACATCACATCCACCTCTGAGTTGCTCAAAAGAAAAAAAATAATTAAGGATATGAAGTGGTCTAGTCAATACCCTGATTTGAACCCCATTGAGATGCTATGGCAAGACCTTAAAAAAGCAATTCATATTCAAAAAGTCCTCCAATATGGTTGAATTAAAGCACTTCTTCAAAAATTGTGAGTCAAAAGTATTGATGAATACTGTTGAAACACTGTCGCAACCCCTTAAGCAGGAACTTCATGTGGCTGAATTAAAGCAATTCTGCAAAGAAGAGTGGGCTAGAATTCTCCACAGTAATGAGCAAGATTTCCGAGGCTGTTATTGGAAACATTTGGTTGCAATGGCTGCTGCTAAAGGTTCCCCAAACAGATGTTAGCTTTACAGGGCAATCACTTTTTCACATGGGTAATATAGGCATTGGGAAACCTCTTTCCTTCAAATAAATGAAATGATGATTGGAAAGCAGTGTTTTATGTTTACTCAGGTTTTGCAACTGTTCGTGTCTCTTGAGTTTCTACATCTGGCCTGAGATTTTGTTTTATTGTCTGGCCACTAGTGAAGTGAGTCCAACCTGCCAATTGTTGTGAAATTCCCACTTCTGCTTTGGTTTATATACTTCATTTTCATTACGTTTTAATAAAATTACTCATTGAGACACATGACTTTTACTGCCTTCCCTGTCCTAAAAACTGACCATAGTCTTTGTCCCTGTAAAATCTATCAGTGGGAAGGCTTAGGACATCTGAAATATAAGAACATAAGAGGAACCCTGCTGGATCTGGCCACATCTAGTCCAGCACCCCATCTTTAGGCATTCTCAAGCAGAAAATGAAAACAAAACCTTCACCTGCTCTCAGATCTTCACAGCCTTCAGAAGCATATCACCTGTCTCGCTAACCTAGAGTAAGTACTTAGGCATCAATTCTAGTAGCCATTAACTCAAGAGACACCTGCCCTCCATGAATTTGTCTGATTCTTAAAGCTATCCAGGGTGCCTGCTGTCACCACCTCTTCTGGTAATAAATTCCATAGACTGATGACCCTCCGGGTGAAAATATACTCCCCCTTGTCTGTCCTAATTTTCCCACCCATCAACTTTATAGAGGAATTAGTCTAGCCTGAGATTTCCCAGAACAGATTGAAAGTGGGATAAAAAGTTTTTCATGATTACATATACATTTTATATTTGGAGACGTCTATGAAAAGCTAAAGGTGGATTATGACAGAATTTTATTCATTCTTAGTACTCCTGCCTCATTGCATTTTTAGTGTTTTGACCTTCCCTGGGTGCTATGGGTGAACAGTGGGACACAAATCCTCAAATAAACAAATACAACTTTTTATGTGAAATATATAACTTATGTTAATAACTATTGGAAGGTTTCTGTATAATGTCCTAGATCAGTTACTTTTCACATATTAGTAAAGTCAACTCATTACTGAACTGTAAGAACAGATGCTATTTAAGAGTGAATTAAACTATAATCACATGTGTTAAAACTAAGAACAAAATGAGCCTCTTAAATCAAGGAAAATGTCACTAAGAAAAATTACATTTAAAAAAACCCTCAAGCTTCCCAATTCAAGAATTTGGAATGCACTGTCCAAATGTCTCATCTTTTTTACACCTCATTACTCTGTCTTTTGTACATTTATACAAAAAAGGGCTCTTTTCTACCATTAACAGACCATCATTAAAGTATTCAGTTCAGTAGACTGAACAGATTTATATCTATATCTGTCCCTTGAAGCTAATGGACATTTTCCCACCATAAGTACTTTTCTTTAATAGTCTAAGTTTCTATACATAAAAAAGACTACAGAACTGTTATATATTTTTTTCTATTTACAAGAAAAGGCCACCATAACAGGAGAATGATATAAATTTATAGCCAGGTGAAAGCTTGAGAGTACCCCTTTGAGTAGGTCAATAATTTTTTTGGGGGGGAGACCTATTACCTATCTGGACGCAGTGGGGAAGAGCAGGTTATAAATACAACTAAGGCTATGTTCAGACATAACAAAAGGGGCACCTCAGTGGTGCCTCAGATACGGTGTATGGGCCTCATGTTCCTAAGCCTTCTCTAATCCATGTTTTCTAGCACAGATTGTTTAAAGGAGGGGGAGGGGCAGACAGGTATGTGAACAATCCCACTCAAAACCATCTCTGAGGTGCCTCTGAAGTGGCTCAGAGATGGCCTTGTGATGACATTATTTGTACACCAGTCTGACCCTTCACCTTTTCCAAAACATTCTGTGCTAGAAAAGGTTGAATAGAGAAGGCTTAGGAAAATGAGGGGCACATAGCATGGTCTCTGAGGCACCTCTGAAATGCCTCTTTTGTTAAGTCTGATCACAGCCGTACTCTGATGAGCATAAAGGTAGCAATGTTTTATTTTATTTTGGAAATTTACAGTATTTTAGAGATACATGCAAAGTTTTCAAGCAAATCCTGGTGAAAGTGGCTAATAAACATGTGCCATTACTGAAGACTAGCAATTAAAATTTTATAGTGGCATCATGCAGGTGTAACCCACCTTTAATGGTAAGAGGTACCAGTTGAGCTCTTAAGTGCCTCGTAGCAAGCCAGCCCTTGTAAAGTAGAAAAGTTTGATGAATCAGACTTGGCTCAGATTAAAAGTACATTCTTAAAGGAAACTTCTGGTAAGTCCCTGGGTAAGGTTAGTAAAGATGTGAAGCGTGACTTTGTGCTCCACACCTAGTGAATAATTAGGGAATTTCTGGGCAGGCAGGGGGCACTTGGAGGCTGTAGCAACCTCCTCTAAGTGCAGATGTCCTTCCCTAGAAGTTCCCTAATTATTCACTACTGGCCTAAATGCTAAAAGGCCGCTCCTGGAAAAGGGACTCCTTAGATATTTAGGGTTGGAGTCATTTGGAGTTTGTGTTGTATCAACATTTTGGATGGGGTAGAGTAACAAAAAGGTAACCAGGGATCCCTATGGAATCTCTACAGAGCCATTTCTGGTTGGAGAACTGTGCCAGCTGGAAACTGTGAAGGGACTCCACAGTCAGTTTGTGTCAGTCAGACAGGAGGCTCCAATCACCCACAGTATCTGAGGACTATCACCAAAGTAAAAAGCTACCGATTAATCAGCAGCTTTTGGTATTGCGGGGGGGGGGATGCTCCTTGGACACTACAGGTGATCAGAATTGCCTCCTTAGATGGAAATGGAATGAAAAGTTAGAGCCCAGTGACATTAAGGTCCTGATGGCATCACACTCCAAATTTCCTAATGATCTCTCATATAAGCTCCCAGGGTATCAAACAAAAGTCCTTCCTTGTAATTCCCAAAGTCACTCCAGTAATATACTGTTGTCAAAGGCA
Organism: Aspidoscelis tigris stejnegeri; assembly: GCA_023333525.1. Classification (NCBI taxonomy): domain Eukaryota; kingdom Metazoa; phylum Chordata; class Lepidosauria; order Squamata; family Teiidae; genus Aspidoscelis; species Aspidoscelis tigris. The sequence goes on along the minus strand of JALMGA010000002.1, from coordinate 76,989,056 downwards.
TCAGAAGTCAATGAAAAAGCAAGAAGAACCAACAGAGTTGTACAGTATGTGTCTTTTCCCTCTTCCTGAAAAGGCAATCTATCAGAGCAGTCAAGTGCATCTCGGTGCTGATAATCTGGTAGCTTATTTATTTTGTGGATTGAGTGGTAAGTAGCACATATGAAACCTTGGGTGTTTTTCCACTGTCACTAAAAGTACCCATTAAGTACCCAGTAATAGGTACTTAATGGGTACTTCTAGTGACAGTGGAAAAACACTCCTTATTAGTCATTGATGTTCCTAAGGGATATCCCTGGGAGCAAAGCAACTCAGAACAGGTACTCCATGACTCCCATTTATGCCCTGAAATCTCAAGACAAATTAAAATGCATAAAAATAGTTTTGGAACAGCCAAGTTTGGAACAACAACTCAAATCTTTTCCAGTCAATTTTGTTTTGTTCCAGGATTATTCCAAGCCTGGATCAAAACACAAAAGCCATTTCATGGCATCTCTAATCTGAACAGGAGTGAGAAGTGATCTGCCATGTAGAATTTCTTCTCAAACAACAGAAGGGTCTTTTTTTTTCAAAAAATCACTACATTATACAATCATGTATTATACAACTGATTTTTCTAACTGCTAGTTCTACTTGTAGAGATATGCATGAACTTTTGTTGTGCTGTTCAGTTTGAATCAAACTAAAGCTTAAGTAATTAATTCCCTTTGAATTCAAACCTATTTTAACTTTTTTTGGACAGGTTCATTCGAACACTGAACTTGCCTGAAAAAAATAAAAACCATATTTTTACATTGAAAAATGCATTGGAAATGCCCTTTTAAAAGGAAAGTTTGATTCAAACTTTTCATACCTATGAGCAGACACAACAACAGCAAAAACAAAAAGCACCTCTGAGATGCTTTGGAGAAGGTATCAAGGTGGGATTATTCACACACCAGTCTTCTCCTCCCCTCCTCATGAATATTCTGTGCTAGAAAAGGTGGATCAGAGAATCTTTGGGAACGGGAGATTGATTATCTCGTGAAGTATCCGTTCTGGACGGACTCCAACATACTACGGCTGGGTATATCCAAGGCAGCTTGCTGGCAGACGACCGCTCAATAGAACTTTCATGCAGAGTATAAATACCCTCATCACGTGACCACAACCAGTCATTCCGGAGGGAGCCTGTTCAAACCATTGGACCCGCAGATGCGGATATCTGAAAAGTACAAGAAATAATACGTCACTCAAAAGACCCAATAGGGTGGGTGCGTAGTATGCTTTCGTCCGTCCAGAACGGATACTTCACGAGATAATCAATCTCCCGTTCTCGGACGGACTCCAGCATACTACGGCTGGGACGTACCAGAGCTCCCAGTAGGGTGGGAATACTCAAGTAGCCCCTCCCATTGCAGCAACCCTGCTGCTAGAAACAACAAACCAGTGCCTTACCGTGGCTGAAGAAGCTTGATGGAGAACGGCCCTCCCAAACCGGGAATCCTCCTTTCTGAACTTATCCAACCTATAGTGCCTCGTGAAGGTTGATGGAGAAGAGCAGGAGGCTGCTCTGCAAATGTCTCCGACCGAGACCGATCCCGCAAAGGCGTACGAGGAAGCAGATGACCTAGGCGAATGCGCCACTATCCCCTCCGGCGGTGCCAAATTCGTTGATTCATACGCCTGGATGATGCAGCCTCTTCTCCAGGAAGACAGGAACCTAGGAGTAGCCTTCTTCCCCATATAGTTAGGATGGTAACACACAAACAGCGCATTGGATTTCCTAAATGCCCTGGTTCTATCAATATACACCAGCAATGCCCTTTTAACATCTAACAGGCATTGCTTGACATCATGGCCCCCCTGTTCAGTAATTCCAGGTAGGCAAATGACTTGGTTTCTATGGAACACGGAATCTACCTTTGGCTTAAAAAAAAAGGGGGTCTAGCCTTAACGTCACCGAATCATCATTAAAAACACATAGAGATGGTTCGATTGACAAAGCAGCCAACTCGGACACCCGTCTAGCAGAAGTCATCACCACTAAAAATAGTACCTTAAATGATAAACATTTTAGGGAAACTTGATCCAGTGGCTCAAAGGGTGCCTTTGTAATTGCTTCGGTAACTAAATGCAAATCCCACATCGGGAAATGATGTGAGCACTGGAGGGGCCCTTGACTTAAGACCCGCCAAAAAAGAAACAATGTATTCATGCTTTGACAATGAAGAAACGCCTTTAATATCAATAAATGCGGACAACGCTGCAACTTGTTTCCTTATCGTATTAAACCTGAGGCCCTTCTCGGAACCCTCTTGCAAAAAGAGAAGTACATCCCCCACCAATGGGTGAATAGGGTCTACAGTCCTCTGGGCACACCAAGCAGAGTAGACCTTCTAAGTACTATTGTAAATTCTCCAGGTGGAGTCTCGCCTAGCAGCCAACATAGTCTCTATTACCGAATCATGAAGGCCAACCTGTTTCAGACTTAACCTTTTAATCTCCAAGCCGCTAGGGATAGCCATCTTGGGTTGGGATGGATAATCCCTTCCTGCGACAACAGATCCCTGTGAGGGTGCAACCTGAGTGGCTGATCCACAGCCATAGCCCTCAGTAAGGGAAACCATGGGCGACGTGGCCAGAATGGGGCCACTAAGATCACAAAAGCCTTTTCTAGCTTGATTTTCCGTAGAACTCTGCCTATTAAAAGATATGGCGGGAAGGCATACAACACCCCTTTTGGCCAAGGAGCTGTGAGGGCATCCGTTGCCATCGCTTTGCTGTCCTTGTATTGAGACATGAAGCATGGGAGCTGATTGTTGCAACTGGATGCAAACAGATCCACCTGAAAAGGACCATATCGGTCATTCAAAAAGGCAAATACATCCTTATGTAGCATCCATTCAGACTGCAAAACCTCCTTCCTACTCAAAGAATCCGCCAACCTATTTGACTCCCCACTAATGTGGACAGCAGACAAAGAGGCCAGATTGGACTCAGCCCACACAAACAACTGACTTGCCAAGTTCATCAAGGAACGGGAGCGGGTCCCCCCTTGCCTCGCAACATGCGCCTTGGCCGTCATATTGTCTGTGAAAACCGTTACATGCTTCCCATAAAGAAGATTTGGAAGGCAAACAATACCAAAATAATCGCCTTGAGTTCCAGCCAGTTTATATGGTGTCTTAGGTCCTCCGCGGACCATTTTCCCTGTGCACTGTGTGCTAGATAAGTACCTCCCCAACCGTGGAGACTGGCATCCGTATATACTGATGCCTCTACCGGTCTTACAATCGGTACCCCCTTGTTGATATAATGAGGGTCAGCCCATCTCAAAAGAGACAAACGCACACTATGCGTGATGGTAACCAAGCGATCATGGCCGCCAATAATATCTCTCGTATATTGTCTAAGTAACTGTTGGAGAGGATGTGCGTGAAACCTCGCCCACGGGTGTAGGTCAATGATGGAAATCATCTTGCCCAACAAAGAAGTCAGGGCTAACAATCTCGCCTTAGGTAAAGGGGCAAGCTGGGTTGCTAAGCTTGTTAAGCTATCAAGACGATCCTTGGAAGGCCTTATTGAATAATCTATGGTATCAATAAGTGTCCCAAGGTGCACCAGCCTCTGAGTAGGCTCTAAGGAACTCTTCTCATAATTGATCTTAAACTCATGGTCTGACAGTACCTTAATTGTTCTTTAAGCCGCTTGCTGTGCTTCTTCCTCAGACATACCAACAATTAAGAGATCATCCAAAAAAGGATAAATACGTACTCCCTGTAACCTTAAAAATTCTATAGGACATATTAAAACCTTGGAGAAGACACGAGGACTTTGATTTAAACCAAAAGGGAGAGCTTTATACTGGTAATGGCGGTCCCCAACCTGAAACCTAAGGAACTTCCTTGAATCCTCATGCACTGGAACATGTAGAAAAGCATGCATCAAATCAATAGAGACAAAAAACATGCCTTCCTCCAACTGAACCCTAATTGCTGGAAGCCCTTCCATTTTGTAATACTTGGTATGCATGAATGTATTGACATACTTCAGATCCAGGACCGCCCTCCAAGTTCCACCTTTTTTAGGAACTAGGAAAATGATTGAATATATACCTTGTCCCTGTTCTTGGACAGGAACCTCCTCTATTGCATCCATAGCAATGAGCTCTTCAATCGCCTTATAAAGAGCCATTTTCTTATCTTTATTCAAAGGAATTGGAACAGCAACCCATCTACAACGGGGGTTAAACTTAAACTCTAACTTATAGCCTTCACGAATAACATTAAGAACCCAACGATCTTTAACTGTCCTAGACCAAACTGGATAGAAATTTTTCAAACAGGCCCCTACCTTAAGGACCTCTGGAGCATTCTCAGTGGGTTCTGATTCAATTATTTGATCCCCCGAAGGTGAACTGTCTGCCCCTGCCCCTGCCCAATGGTTGTTTGTTGGCAGAGGAACCCTGCCCCCAGGAATTGCGACCTCCTGGGGGCTTTGAACGAAAGGGCTGCCTCCTATAACCATAACTAGAGCCATATGAATTTGAATATGACCTCTTATTACCTTTGCTCCGGGTATTGGCTGCAGGATTTGAGGGTGTAGCAGGTGCCGTTGGCATTACCTTCCTCCTATTCCGTTCAACAAGCACAACTTTCAAATTTTGCTCCCCAAAGAGCAAGTGGCCGGTAAACGGAGCAGACATCAACTGGACCTTGAGTTAAAATCAACCTGCCAGTGCCTCAACCATACTAGGCATCTTGCAGCAATCGCAGCACCCGTGCTTCTGGCCGAAAGCTGCATGGCATCCAGACTTCCATCAGCTACTAAGGAGAGGGCCTTCCTCATATCCTGCAATTTAGGCTTCAATTCCTGGGGAAGCGAAGAGGTGGTCAGCAACTCTTCTACCCCCTTCAGAACTGCTCTCGTTACAATAGAGCAGGTAGCCGAACACCTGGAACTCAAAGATCCTGATTCAAAAACCTCCTTCAAGACACTTTCTAATTTCTTATCATTAGCATCTCGAAGAATGTTTTCACCCTGACCTGGGATGACCTGATTGGATACAAGTTGCACAATGGGGCCATCAATAGTAGGGACCGCCCAAATCGAATCAGCATGACCTGCTGGGAGGAATAACTTTCTAGGGGGTCCTGGGAGACGCTTAAACGTTCCCGGCTCAGCGCATTCTCTAACCAAAATTTCCTTCAGGAGGTCCGGAATCGGAATAATAAGCTCCTGCTGAGGAGGAGGCATTAATAAATTTTTAGCCTGTTGAATCTTTTCCTCTGTTACATCAGGCCCTTTAGGAATCTTAAGAGAGGAGGTTACATATTGGACCACTGATGCCATAAGGTCATATTGAAAAAGCCTCGGTGTAGACTGCGTGGCTTCCTCCTGAGCATTATTATCATCTTCTGCAGGAGGCACAACAATGGGATTCAGACCATCTGGACCCTGTTGGGAAATTGAATCATCAGCATTAGATACAGAAATCACAGAATGAGTATTAACATTTGTTGAATAATTTCTAGATTGAGTCTCCAAGTTCCCAGCTAAGGAGGCCAGTGTAGATACAGGTTGCTGAACAGTTCCAGAATCATGAAGGGAGCTGTCAGCCTGAAATTCTGAGGGCTGTGAAACCGCCTGAACAGATGCTTTGCTTGACACAGAAGCACGCTGCGAAACAGGTACAAGACATTCCGCACCAAGAACAGCGGTCTTGCTTGACTCAGAAGAACGCTGTGCAGCAGATTCAAGATTTTCAGCACCATGGACAGAGTACTTGCTAGACTCAGCTCGCAGCTTAAAAGCTGACAGACGCCTTTTTCTTTTTCTTGGCTCCGGTGATGAGGAAGAGGGAGAAGAAGAAGAAAAAGAAGAAGAAGAGGCGGGAGACGGAGATCTGCGCCTTCGTTTCACCTTTGAAGATCCCTTAGCTAGGGAACGTGCGAGTTCCAGCAGCAAAGACATCTGATCCTTGGCTGCAGACTCGGAAGAGGAAGATCTCCTTCCACGCCTTTCCCTCTTAGCCCGGTGCCTTCTCTTATGCGGGCGAGAAATGTGTTTGTGAGAAGCGCTTTCCTCCTCCGCGGAAGAACCCTTTCTTCCCCGTTTGCCTTTTTTACGATGAGGGCCGCGCCGCTCAGAACCCTTTTTGAATTCCTCTGCAGCCGAACAGCTAACAGAACGTTCGGACTGCCTAGATTCCATGGCATCAGCCAGATCTCTTCCCAGCGGCAAATGGTGGTTAGAATTCTGAGGAGAAACCGTTGGGCCGTATAACGTCTCTCCCGCTGATGAAATGCCCCTGTCAGGCCCTGAGGGGGCTTTTTTTAGGCAATCCTTCACCCCCTGGAGCCAAAGCGGCCTCTGAAAAACCTAAGGGAATGTAGATGTCAGAAATACTGCCCCCCCCCAGCGCTTCGGCTCCAAAAGGGAGCCGAAAATCTTACCTGATTTCGATAAAAAGATCTGGGGGGGGGAGAAGGGTGAAAGCCAGACTCATCCCCCACTGCGGGGGGAGAGGCTGCATGATTTCGATAAAAAGATCTGGGGGGGGGAGAAGGGTGAAAGCCAGACTCATCCCCCACTGCGGGGGGAGAGGCTGCATGGTTAGGAGAAAAAGAAAACCTCACTAGCCGTGGAGAGGAAACTATCAAAGTTAAAGCAAACCCCCTCAGACAGCCACACATTATTCCCCATAGCTGTCAGAGGCATTCTCAGAGACCCTTTATGGATCTGATCTTAAAGTCAGTTTCCTCTCGCTCCAAGAGGGGAAAATAAACCTCCAAAAGCTCACCCCTCTCATCATCTGATGCCGAATAGGCAGAAGACATTTCTACATAAAACAGCTGTAAAAATCAGAACCGCAAGCCTCCCTCAGCACTGCGGTGTCTGCCTTGACAGCGACCGTAGGAATGACTGGTTGTGGTCACGTGATGAGGGTATTTATACTCTGCATGAAAGTTCTATTGAGCGGTCGTCTGCCAGCAAGCTGCCTTGGATATACCCAGCCGTAGTATGCTGGAGTCCGTCCGAGAACATGAGGGTTTCACACTCAGTGCCTAAAGACAGGGATGGAAGCAGGAAACCAAGTTCGCTGCTTCCATCCCCTACAGTAGGAACATAGCCTTCCCCACCTCACACCCATGAGATAGCATCTTTTTACTGTGTGCTTACTGTTATTTCGTGCACTCCTACAGCTGACAATGGAGCTTCCCATCTGAGCAGTGGAAAGCAGCTGCACCGGAAATTCAAAGCTTCCATTCTTCTAGTTTGGAGGACCAGACGCAGCACCTTAAATACAAAGCTTCCGATTGTCCAGTTTGGAGGGCCAGAAGGAGCTTCACATTTGAGGTGAAGCAAGGGGTGTGTCCGGAGGCACCCACAGTCTCTTAGAGACACCACCCCTTTTGTTATGCCTGGATACAGCCTACGTTTAACAACAGAGCCTTGTTTGGTTCAAACATGGGTGGCAGTGGTTTTATTTGAATTCAAGACTTTCCAGCCCCCTGCTTGAATCAAACTATCACACATTGAACCAAACTTGCCTGCTATCCCTAATAACTTCCAACAACTTTCATAGTGTTAATTTCACCAATCCATTATGTTATGTAAGGCCCAGGTGTATTTTACCAATTACACTTTAATCCAAACCAGGCATCTACAGTAGTTTGGCAGGCTCAGTTTTTTGCTTGTTTTTTCTTGCTACCAACTCTGTTTGAAGTCTGCTTGTGTGGGGATTTCCCAAATGTCTATTTTGTCACAAATAAGGCAGGACAGAAAAGATTTCCATCCCCCACAGTAATATATCCCCCACACATATTTATCAGTAATTTCTGTCGATGCATTATGAACTCATGGTTTGCCAAGTTTTGGACTCAACAGACATTGATGGATGAACTGTGCATAAAGAATACAAGTATGTGGTGTATACAGAATACAAGTATTATTATTGTCACCCTCAAAGGTGTTCAGAAATGGACTGTGTAATTCCATGATCATCAAACATAATAAAAGCCAATGTGGGATAGCAGCTACATTATCAGGCTCTCATCTGTGTCCCTGAGTTTGAATCCCAATTCAGCTGTGAGTACATCCTGGATGATTTTGGAGCAGTCACTACCTTGCAGGCTAAGGACAGTTCTGTACTGGACCAAAAAATATATTAAAAGCCTTTCTTAAACACACTGGTGTTATATACGGGAAATCTCACCTGTATGTAATCACATCTAGCATATTTTGCAAAACTGTTGTCAGGATAAAATAGGGGAAAGTAATAAGTTGTATCCTGAGCTGTTCAGGAAAAAGAAGAAAAACATTTTTAAAAAAATCAGTTAATTGATGACATTAAAAAATACCTCTTGAACACACATTATGTTCAAACAGAGAAATCTATTTAAAAATCGATGCCATTTTGGAAAATATTAGTTAATGATGGTATTAGGCTACAAAAATAAGAGCAGAATCGACAAGTAAAATTAGACAATTTTAAAAGAATATGGTCCGTGTGCCTGGATAATAATCAAATAATGAAAAAATATGGAAATATTAGAAGAGCTTTTTATTATGAGGTGGGTAACATGAGAATTTGGTAAAATTATTTTCCAAACCACTCCAGTCAGAATAGAGTTGGTAGAAGGGAAGTGAAGGGGAGGAGGGTTTGATTGACTGGTGTGTTTAGTGTATTAGGTCATTTTTTGTTTATATGTGTAAAAGTTTGTATACAAATATGCACACACATATACATGTGTGTGTGTGCATGCATAATAGATGCCACCCACATTCCTACATATTAGTCCATTAATATCTACAAATGATGCTAACACACTTCCTAATGCAGAAGTTTCTATTTTCCAAAAATAAATTCAATATAAATAAATAATCTTCAGTCCATTCCTTTAATAATTCATAATTCAGGTCAAAAAGCCTCCTAATTACTTGGCATCCTTAGATACATTTTCTTTGTGTGTTTTTAAGTTACACCCAAATACAAATGTACATGATTAAGCAAAGCTGAATATATTTCAAGTGCTGTTCCATGAATACTGTTGATTATAATCCTTTGTTAATTTATCAAATGAAGCTTTGACTTCTTTGCATCTCATTTTAAATGCTTGCAGCAGCTGCTTCTTATTAAAACTGCAGTTCGCTCTCCCTGCACAGAACATGCCATACTTGGTAATTAATCATATAATAATCTATACATCTACTTGGATTCATTTGTGAACCAGGCATAATTGTTTTAATAAATTCTAGTGTGCACCGCAATTTGCTTCATGAAACCATCAGCAGTGGGTATTAAAACGAACAAGTAGCCAATTTAGAGGCATACAGTTTATCAAGTGAAATAACTTAAATAAATAGTTCCCATTATTTATATCCAGACTCTTCTTTTTTACACATTATAGATTCTATGCTGGAAGAATCAGAACTCCTGTAACTGTTCCTAGTAAAACTTTTTCTTCAGCCTATCACCAATAAATCATTGCTTTAGATTACTTGTATCTTCAATTGGTTGCAATATTTTAAGTGACAAGTTTTTTTAACAATAACAAGAAGAGATTATTTCAAAATGTTTTATAAGATCATAGGATTTTTCTCTTATTTCAATGAAAACATTTTTCAGACAAACCAAATTCAATGGAGTTTACATTTATTGCTGCATTGCATGAGCTCTCTGAATTACATCTTCTTTCTGCAGACATTTCACCACCAGGTTAGGTAGCATCCTGAGTGCAAATCAACCTACTGGTGGTGAAGCATCTCCAGGAAAAAAAAAATTCCACTTGAAGAATGCTTGTGATAGCACATTCTAACACTGAGCTACAGATATCCACCACTGTCACAATATTGCTGTGGTGCCAAATATTTGTAACTTGGGGCTGCCTCAGAATTCTCTCAGCAAAATTTGTCATTTCCAGTTATTTTGTTACCCAGAAATATAATGTCTCCACTGTGAAGGTTCAATGTGAAGCTAACCAATCTCTTCAATGTATATAATGGAGGTCCCTAATGTACCTCTAATGGGAGGCTATTCCATAGGGGAGTTACCACTGAGAAGGCCCTATCCCAGGTCCTCACTGCTGTAACTACTGAAGGTGATGGTACAACCAGAAGGACCTCAGCTGGAGATCTTAAGGCACAGACAGGTCAATATAGGATAAAGTGTTATTTTAGATATTTGATGCACAAGTCATGTAGGGCCTTATGGGTTAGATATGCTACCTTGAATTGGGTTTGGTAGCAAGTTGGCAGCCAGTGCAGAACTTTCAAGACTGATGTGATGTTCATCTGGTTAGCAGTTCCAATCAGCAGTCTATCTGTTGTACTCTGTACCAGCTGCAGCTTCTGAACCCTTTTAAAGGACATGTACAGTGGAGAAATATAGTAGTATCTGACCTGGCCCTTCCATAGGCTAGCAGATCCCCAGAATAAGATCAGTGAAGAAAGGGTCCTCGAGCACTTCTTTATTTCCAAGATGATGTGTAAGTAGCAATTTCAAAGTAAAGTTACTTTCCTTGTATGAGCATTAGTCACTTACAAACTAAGTCCTCCATGATTGGGTCTCTCACCTGTGATCAATGCCAGGGCCACTGCTCTTCAGGGTGCTGCTGTTTTCTTTGCGTCACCCTCCGTGACTGTGTGTACATCAGCATCATCGCCATGACTACACTGATGCTCTGCACACATATAGTCACAATCTATGATCATCTGAGGTGCCAGTGCACTTGGGCAGCACTTTTTAAAGCTTCACATCCTGTTAAAACTTTCAGAATAAATTAACTCTTTCCACTTCAAGGTCTCCTTCACAGAATTAGATGTATGTGCTTCTGAGGTTAACAGAGAGTTAATAGATACTGCCTCAGTTATTTGCATATTGTTTTCTTTATCTATGCATCTCTATTAATCAGGTGACAAAAGTATACATATATCGTTTAACCTGAATTTCTATTAATTTTGTAATGTGACAAGTGTTCTCATTTCTTTTGCAAACATTTAGGAAGTTTTTAAAGGGCCACTGAGGTCAATTCAAACCTGTTCAAAATTGAAACAGGGGTGTTTGAGTTTAGTTTGGTTTGGAATTCAAATTGTTGAACCACCCTGAGTTTTCTAGAATTCTAAAACAAATTACATCCAAGTTTAACTTGTCTTGTGTGATATTTTGCTAAGACTGAATTCCCAAGCTGTTGTAAAGAATAAAAACGAGAGCTCGTTTTAGCTGAAAACTAATGGCACATCCATGTACATGTCTTGCCTATTATTAGTTTTACATTTTATTTGATTATCGCTTATTCATGCTCATTTTTAATATTTTTATTTGATAGATTTCTACACTATCTTATAGATCCCAAAGTGGTTAACAAGCAGATAAAATATAATAAATACGTTTCCTAAATAAAACAAACTTAGTTCTTAAAAGGTTGAATAACAGAAAGCCTCATAAAATATGAAACTATAAACTAAGTGTCTTTGCTCTTCAGTAGTCTTTGTAATCCATTTTAAGTCACTCTAGATCATCATTAAAGACAGAAAATACAATAGCTAAGAAGAACTGGGGTACTAAATAGCATCCACTTTCTCATACATGCAAGAATAAAGACCTTACTAGTCATGAAGATACTCCAAGTACAGCTAATTAGATTCCTGCTGTTAGGCACTATCTTCACAAGTAGTTCTTGAGTAGTTGCATAAGAATAAACAAATAGCTTCCTCAAACTATTTTGATTACATAAGCAAAATGCAAACAACAACAACCCATACAGAGTTTTGCATTTGATTACATTGCAAAAAAAAAATGTTTTTGGGTGTTTGACCTTCTAAGGTCGTGCACATAATCAGAACAAGCTGAGTGAGGAAAAACCTAGCTGCTGGAATGCTACATTAAATATACTTCCTTTGTTTACCATTGGGAGGAAATAGCTTCTGCAAAATAGGGATAATGACTACTGCTTGGATTAATCCTGCTCTGCTACATGCACAAGAAATTTACAAATCTTCAGTTGTTAGAATTCAAACAAAGCATCTCATTGCACTGGGATTTCTGCTGCGATGGTTATTAATTTGTATTGTTTTAAATAGTGTTATAACTAAAAGGTCAAAGTCCCAGAATGAGGCAAAATAATTAGATTTCTATAGAAATACCTTGTATGAATACTAAAATCAAGGGGGAGGGGGGATTTGATTAATTCAACTTACTATTAAATGTCATTTTACAAAATTCACTTTACTCAAACCAACGCATAACATTTAAGTATTCTTATGTGGGTCTGAATTTTGGGATCCTATTCTTTTACAGAAATACGGGGCCTTTCTCCACTGGGTCTTATTCCAGATTATATCTTGGAACATGGGTCTGCTATCCACATACTAGTACAGAATACAAGCATCTATAGTCAAACATTTTTTGGAAAAAAGTTCACTCGAGTGAGTCTTTCAAATTTTGGTGTGTGGATGGGATAACAAAGGATTGTAATATTAAACAGTTACAAATTCTAGAACTTAAGTGGATTCATAGGCTAAAAACAGAAACACCTTTTGGTCTCAATGAAGAAGTAAATTGGTTTGTGTGAATTGTGCTTGCCTTTTCCAACCCCACCCTGTTTTTTCCCCTTGTTCAGGGACTAAGCTCAGTCCTTTTGGAATCCGACCTTGCAGCTACAGCTGCTGGCTGTAAAAAAAGGTTGAGCTCAGGGCCGGTCAGTTCACTGTGAGACACTGAGATGTCAGAGTCACATATACTTTTGTGAGCTGAAATTGTGTGAGCATTTATATAGTATTTTATAAATCTTATGTAAGCCACTGAGGAAGATCCGAGGCTTTGGATCGAAACGCGTCTGGCTTATTTTATCTTTATCTTATTTTATGTTGAACTGAGGTGTCTTCACTAATTAAAATATTTTGTCTGGATTTCATTGGACTCTGGGCTACCAGAATTAAAGAATACATTTTCATTGGGGTAAAAATTTCACCCTTACAGTTATTATGTTTGTTACTTTATTCGGAACCTTTTTATTTTGTTGTCTCTAACCAACACATAACATTTAAGTGTTCTTATGTGGGTCTGAATTTTGGGATCCTATTCTTTTACAGAAATACAGGACCTTTCTGCACTCTTATTCCAGATTATATCTTGGAACATGGGTCTGCTATCTACATACTAGTACAGATTACAGCAGGACCAGCATGCAGATGGCAGGCCTCTATTCCAGAATATAATATGGAACAAGGCCCAGTGCAGAAAGAGTCACAGTTATAGAAGGGCATTTTGGGTGAAAGATGTTCACAAAAATATATGCATCAGTGATACCATAAACATTATACTGGAGCAACTTTATAGATTGTCACTGGGGGGGGGGGGACTGTTTTACAGTGGTGCATTTTCTGTCTCCATAGTAGATGTTGTGTCCCAAGTGGGCAGCGTTCTGCAAGCAGACACAGATAAATGCTCACCAGGCTAGTGGTAGCAGCAGCCAGGTCAAGATCCAGTGTTCAAGAGTCAAAGTGTAGGCAGGAATGCTGAGTTCAGTTTGCCAGAAAGTCTTCATAGTCATCAAACAGTCAGAGAGTCAGGAACACAGAGAATACACAGAAACCAGGATTGCAAGGATAACAAGCTGTTATCTGCTACAGTGGTTACAGCGACTGTGTATTTCTTAAATAGGGCTGGGAGAGGCACACCCTCTTTATCACAGGTGTTTGGTCTGTAATCATTCTGAGTGACTCAGGTGCTCTTGTTCTTGCCTGACAACACTCTGAACTGGGCATTGGCCAGCATCTGAATCTGAGCTGTCTCCATCTTGGGAGACAGACTTATTGTTCCTATTTAACCCTATTTAACCTTCCTTGCTTTGACTGGCTGGGAAAACTGTGTCAGCTTGGCTGGGGAGGGCAACTACCTCTTCATCCTCGGAGGAAGAGGCACTGATAACACAAGGTATGACAGTAGATTCTCAAAAGAAGCAATGAGGAACTTCCGTTCAACACCTTGGAAACTCCCATGTGGAGTTTCCAAGGAGTCAACTCTGTCCCCTATGCTCCTTTTACATCTATATGAACACATACATACTTTTTGTTTCTGTGCCCCTCTCCCCCTGTGAAAAAAGATATGCTAAGACCCTGAGGTCAGTTAAAGAAAAAAAATTGAAAAAAACTGGTCTATGTCAAGCATTGGAGAAGTTAAAAGAAAGTGACCCCCAGATACTTCAGGATTAAGGCTTAATGTATCTTCCAATACTGAGAGAAAGAAACCAATGAAGATCATTCTGGGTAAGGTCATGCTGGAGAGCAAAAAGATAAAGAGAAATTGCACTCCTGCAGACTTCAGCTATCAGGAAGTGGCATCATAAAACCATATAATCCATACAGCACAGTTTTTGACCCATATGTGGGCAGCAGTTGGGATTAGATGTATGTACTAGACTACTTATTCATGAGTCTTCCATTCCAGTGCTTGTTTAATAAATGTTTGCTAAAGATACTGCTCATCTGATCCTTGTGAGTCTGCCACTTTAGAAATTTGTGAGATATGAAATTTGACAGTCCCATTCATTCTTAATGCATTACTATTTAATCATGAAGTGACTTATGTCAAGTTAGGAGGGACAGGAATAATGCAGAACTTGGATGCCCCTTCCTCTGTCTGCTGGAACTCTAGAGTTAAGAAGTTAAGATCTTAAGTAATATCTGTAATGATATGATGACATCCTTATGTACTCAACACCCTAGTAAATTGGTTCAAAAGCATTCCTAAGGCAAAAACAATGTGCTTTTGTTAATATCCATGTTATTCTAAGGTATTTCAGCGGCTCCAGAAGTCAAAACAGCCTTTATATTCATTTGGTAGGCTGACACCACTCCAATGAAATATTATAAATATTTGATAGTATCATCAGGGTCATGCCAGCAACTGATAGCTCAAACAATCTGCTCACATTTATGACAAAAGATCATAATTTGTTACTCCGGTGTTTGCATGACATTGAGATTTCTAAATAAAATACAAGTTTTGAATATAACAGAGTTCGGACTGCAGATAACAGAGTTCAGACTGCAGATAATTTAGATAAAGGTACACAATTATTATCATTTTTCTCCATCAATTTAGTCAAACCTTGACTCCAGTTGTAGATAAGTGGAGATACACCAAGTAATGTCCAAGCTAACAGTAGAAAACCCAGAGGCAATAGAAACATCCTCTCTTCCTAAAAATGTCTCTAATCAGTTTCTACTTAAATATTCAGTATCTTTCATCTTCTGAATCCTACTTTCTCTGATTCCTGACAGTCTCTTCATCTTTGCTTTCACAGATCTTATCTCTTCAGTAGCAAACCTATCTATGATTGTGTGCTTTTTCCCCCTGACAGATGCTGTCTTTTTGTAGCCTCTGCCTGTTTATTTCTGTCCCCCTTCTATCTGATTCTGAGAAACAAGAGGAAACACCATTTACATAAAAGATTAATGGACCTTTGTACAGACATGAAGCAGGTTGTTTCTTCTGTTGTACTGTCATCACCCACAGAAGGTAAAGAGATATTCAGATCTTGATGTCTTAGCAAGTGTTCTTGAAAAAGAGAAAAATGCAGAACCAGAGGAAAGGCTGAGGATAAAGGATGAATCAAAGATGCTTTCTTTTGGAGGGGAGGAAATTTAAGGGGAAGATGAAAACGAATGATGGGGCACTGAACCAACCAGATGGTCCTGCGCAGGTTTATTCAGAATTCAATAACATATCTGCAGAAGGCATATAGGGTGTTGCAGGCTTGTGGCAAGACTGAGACCAATATGAGGAATAAAAGCAAAGAAGTGGACAGAAATGAAGTCAATGCAAAAACTGAGAAGGAAAGTGGAGGGGGAAAGTACCAAAGGAGATGAGGCAAAAGAAGTAAAAATTCATAACTTTCCCAGGATCTTCTCTTGATCAGGTGGTGATCTGCACACACAACTCAAAAGTACACACACGCAGACACACACACCTCAAGGCTCTCCCAAAAGATACATGATCTCTAGTGCAACAAAAACGTTCCTGTCCTCACAGGCCCTGGGTGAGCCATTTCAATGATATGCTTTTGTGTATCACTGCAAAGGATTCCACCAGTAGTCCACACTAATTCCCCATAGACATTGATATGAATTTCTACGGGTGATTCAGGATAAGTCTCCCATTGCAGATGGAACATACAAGCAGTAGATGAGGCCTCATATTTCACATTAACGTGCAGAGGGGAGGCCTTTAGTCACCTTTCTGATACTACCTCAGCAGCAGTACAGAAAGGCACAAAGGCCAAAGTTCAGCTCTTGTTGCAGAATGCAGGATGAGCTCCAAATGACTTGAGGACTTTGATTTCTGCTCTTCAGATGCAGAGTGGATCTGGCACAAGCCACAGGCATAGCAGTGAACCCAGTGAAAACCGGACACTGATTGGACAGGGGGACTTGCTTTTATACCCCAAATCACACCCTGGAGAGTGGAAAAATAGGCATTGTTGAAGATTTTGACTCACTTGGTGGAAATCCCATGTTTTCTGTTAGCTAAAATGAAACTCAAACCTTGGGTGTTTTTCCACTGTCACAAAAAGTACCTATTAAGTACCCATTAATGGGTACGTAATGGCATTTTTGTACCCATTAATGGGTACTTAATGAGTACTTCTAGTGACAGTGGAAAAACACCCCTTAGTGCAAGTTCCATTGCTAAAAATGGTCCTTAACTCTGTCCAGTCCAGATCCTTGTATTTTTCTTTTATCTGTACCACTGGAGGAAGAAAAGGAGGATCTTGCATAACAGGAAAAGGGATATTCAGAACCGAACAGTTCATCATCATGGACATCACTGAGAACACAGCACATCCCAATTTATATGTACTGTATTAGGAGATAGGAATAAGTCTGTGTTTCAACCATTAATATATGAGTAACAGAACAAAATACATGGACTTTAAGCCTGCTGCTTTCTGATCAGAAGATTAATGTGGAAATCAGGTATTCAATGGAGGGATTAGGTCAGTTTCCTTTCTGAAACATAGCTAGGATTATAATTATTTCTCTGCTTGATTTATTTACTTTGCTTCTGTGGTGGACCTAGTGCTTCCAAAGGAACTGTTCAGTGCTTCTTCTTTCACTACTGCTTCAAAGTTTTACCTTTATAGGTGACCAGAGGCCTTTTCGCATTACAGGTGGAATGGCTGGAATGCACTTCGGCTAAGTCAGTTTGGGACTTTGGGTCCCATCTATCAGACCCGGCACGCCTGCACGATGGCAACCCCAGCCGGGCAACTAAGTGATTTCTGCACCACCCCCCATCACCTGTTCAGCTGATTTTCAGCCGATTGTGGCAGAGGGATGTGCCTGCGGCTGTCAGGGAGGGAAGCGTGTGCGAATGCTTCCCTCTCTGGACAGCCAGGGACACTTCGAACGCACAAAGATGGATCTCAAACGCGCGGAGAACATGACAGGATGGGCTGGGATGGAATCGCAGCCCCAGCAGTGTGTATGCTGTGTCCCCATGTGTTTTCCGCGCGTTCGAAAATCCCTCGTGCGAAAAGGCCTCAGAAGTGCACATGGGGAAAACCTATTAATATTTGATATCTGTAAACATATGTTAGATCAGATTATATAGCTTCATCTTTGCTTTAGGGTGTTAGAAATAACATCTTGAAGTACAATTAGATCTGAATAATTACATTTTAAGTTTGGTATACCATGAAGTGCTTAAAAAACTTTGTGTTTTGTAGGAAAATGTTCAAAATAAATAATTAGGTTTCATGGAATATTTTGGTCTTAAAATTCTGTGTGCAGATTGTATGTCTGCTGCATCTAAAGGAATTCCCAACAGAATATCCATCCACTTAAAAAAAAACAAAAAACAAATTATTTTCCTTATATTCTTTTAATCCATGGATGCAAATATTATTTCTCTTTTCAAGATTCCGCACTTGGAGTCTATTAATTTCTTGGTGATGTTCTTTAGTTCTTAATGAATTGGTTGGCACAGCATCTAATGTTTCTGAAGCAGTAGATTACATAAGTTTTAGGGAGATCAAAATTACTGATTAATTACTCTAATATTTCAGTTTTAGTTTTTAATTTAGCTTCTAAATCCTGGTGTGATTCATTCTGTTTTGAATATTTCTAACTCATGAAGATGAATGTACATTTGTGCTGAGTGCTACTCATGGTCAGTCATTAGAAAGTGAGCTCTCCACTATTTTAGAGGTTGACAATTTTTGTTATCCTTCCACATTAGGAATGTGCAGGAATGGGTTTTGTTTTGTTTTTTTTTTTGGCATTTGATCTGTAAGGAATCGAATGTTAGAAAATTTTTATTCATTTGAATAGATCCCCTTTGAATGTGGTAGGATTCTATTTGATGCAAATGTATTTGTACGAATTTATACAAATATCTTATTTGAATCTGATACGTATCCAACACAAATACATATGTATTCTGTACATATCCAATACAAATGCATACATATCTGATACATATCCAATACGAATCCAACTAAGTGCAAAGTAATGCTCACTGGAGAAAATAACTCCAGTTATATCTACAAACTAATACTGGCTGAGCTTTCTGTGACAGATCAGTAAAAGGATCTTAGGGTTTTGGTGGACAGCTCAATGAAGATGTTGACTCAATGCACAGCAGTAGTAAAAAAACAAATTCAGTGCTAGGAGGAATTAGAATGGGGGTAAAAATGAGTCAGCTTTTTTTTTTTCTATAAAAAATAGGTTTAGTTCAAATCCACCCATTACATGAAAGCTTTGAGTCATTTGCTGGTGCTTTTTATTGCAAAGTTATTAAATACTAACAGTGGTGACTAATTTCAAAAAACACCACTCCTTAGTTAATTGACCACATGTTTGCCATCGGGGTAATGATGTGACATGAATTTAAGGGTGCTTTAAAATCATTTATACAGATTTTCTCCAGAATAACCCACAACAAACGAGATGAATAAATTAGACAAGTTATGTGTGCAAGACTTCAGCCAAATCTTTATGACTAATTGCAAGGCATTAATGGTAGCAATAATAAGGATGTCACTGTGAATTCTACAAAATATGTAAACCACAGGCAGTTCTTCATAGATTTTGACAAATACCTCATTTAACCTTCACATCTCATGAAAAATTATCCTGATATTCAGCATTTAGATATAACTATTGATTATTTACATCAAGATGTGACCTCTGGTGCCAAGAGAAAAAAAACATAGGGGGTATTGTGTAATAATCCTATCCTATCAATATTGAGTTAGTTTGCCTTTGAAAACAGCAGCTATGACATGACTAGAGTTGTGCACACCTGTTACTTAAATCCTGTTGTGTTGAGTTGTGTTCACCCACAGTGACTGCAGCTTCAACATGAAAATTAAGATTTAGAAATATTCTTATATACAATGTATTACAGTTAATAGGGCAAAATCAGTAGAGAAAAAGGCCATAAAACAACAATGCTGATTTTCTTCTAAAATGTGCTGCTCTTATCATTGGTTGTGGAATGTAAGCTACAGGTTAAGGTGTAAGCTACTGGTTAAGCTAAGATGGTATTTTTCACATACACCCGATGATAAAAACAATTACTGTGTTCGTGTGTATAAGTGTGTAAAAATCTATATAAAAGATCTGGAATTTTCATTTTTGACAAGACAGAGGAATACAAAATGCGTAAACCCGGCAACCTTTCTGAGTAAATTTACCTCACCTACTTTGTAGGTTAATTATGAGAAGGGTGGTGGGTCCTTTTTGGTCAAAATGTTTTTGTTTATGTGTCTTTATTTTTTATATGTCTTTTCTGTAAGATTTAGCGTTTATCCCACAGCTCCACAACTCCTTAGGGGTTGGGAATTAGCAACACAACAGAAAGCACACCTAAGGCAGCTTAGAGAAGTGTTGAGATGGTTCACAGGTGGTACTGTGGTGTACTCCCTTCTGAAGGAAAAACACACACATACTTTTGCTATATACACAGGCCTGATTTCTATTAAGATAAGATATAAGGAAAGAGAAAGGATGTGGCATATAGAGTACAGTGTATAAAGTTCAAGGAATCAATTCTAATCTTTAAGCTGACACAGTGATGTTAGAAGGGTCACAAGAATGCTTGATGTGCTTACTAAGAATCCCACCTAAAGTCCAGAAACTCACATGCTAATCAGAGAGTAAGAAGGTTATGAGTTACAGCATAATGTAACAGACATGTGTTGTAGGGTTATGCTGAGATGACACAAATGCCATTTGTAAACTATAACCATGCATATATATGCTTCTATCAAAGGCCCTTTCTGCTCTTACCTCATTTGATTCAGACAAGAAGATCTGGACCTACTGATACACATCATGTGGAGGTATGGTTGGGACCAACACTATCTGCACTGATGTTACTGATCTGGTTGATGCTTCTTCATGGCTTCAAAGTTCATGTGAGCTCTGCAGCTGCGCCCCACACTCCCAATGACTAGGGACAAAAGTTCCTAGAATTGTGGCTTGAGGAACACATCTACTGGGGGCCTGCTGGTTCTCCTCAATCTCTAGATGGCTTTTGATACCATAAATCATGATATCTTGTTGGTGTGCCTTCAGGGATGGAGACTTGGAGGCATTGTCTTACAGTGGTTCAACTAATAAAGTTGTAAGATATTTTGTTAACTTGATACCTAAATATTTTTTAGAGAATAGAAAAGGAAAAGTGAATAAATGGTAAGTATAGCCAAAGGATTTAATAAAAACCAAAAGGTTATAATTATTTGTCAATTCAACTAATTTTGCTGAGGAGATGGTAATGGAAGGCAAAGGCCTAAGGAAATTATAATTGCTATTTATATGTTTATATGCTGTTCCTTGAGTAGTGTTAATAGTATCAGCACTTGCAAAAAAGAAAGACAGTCATTTCCTACACATAAATGAGCAAATAATTAACAGCCAAATCCTATGAACAAAATTGAGTGGTAACCTGAACTTTGGTGAGTGATGCAGGCATAGATGTCTTCTCAAGTCATGTTGGATTCCTTGACCAAAAAAGCAGTTTAGCAGTATTTGTACATTTTTCTTATAGTTTTTGTAACTTCAAGCAAATTACACTGTTAACATGACAATAAACATAGTTACTAAATTAGA
The DNA here is from genome assembly GCA_023333525.1 of Aspidoscelis tigris stejnegeri. NCBI lineage: Eukaryota > Metazoa > Chordata > Lepidosauria > Squamata > Teiidae > Aspidoscelis > Aspidoscelis tigris. Next base: position 76,967,954 of record JALMGA010000002.1, on the reverse strand, counting down.
CCTTTAAAAATGGAACAAATCAGCAGGTGCTCAATTCATCCCTTAAACAGTGTTGAGCGTTTAGGTGACGGTGAAATCATTGTGCCTCCTCCAACTCTGTACAGATGTTGTTTTTCATACCAGAACTAAAATTATTCCAATGTGTCATTAATTTCTTTGGGTAGGCTATAAATTTATCCATACCCATGCCGTAAAAGTTGTTTTCAGTTAGTATGCAAATTTATGTCTTAGTATACTGAAGGTCGTTTGGAAAAGCAAAACACATCACCACTAGTAAGTACCATTTTCAGTGGCCATGACTGATACCAGGTAATTATTAGGCTGGGCTGCAATTCTCTTTTGCAGAAACTGTTATATGGTATTTCTCTTGCTCTTCCATGTAGCTATTGATATTCATTGCAGGAAAACCAAAAACAACACAAAATAAAAAGTTATTACTACAGCCATTCGCTATCATTTGTAATTGTGAGAACTGTGCCTAAAATGAACTGTAATTTCCTATCACAAAAGTCCCTCAGTTCTCATGATAAAAATGTGAATTAAAGAAGCAGCAAAACCAGCAATACTCAAAAACTAAATAAATGAACCTGTATGACTCTGATTGGATTATTGGATTATTAAGCATCCCATTCTATTTTAAGCATCCCATTCTGGTTTTGTGTTTATATATTTTTGTCATATTCCTGGTTTTGTGTTTATATATTTCTTGTCATTTACCTGTCTCAGGGCAGGTAACAATAGGAAAAACACATTAGAAGAGCTCACTAAAAACAGTACCACTGTTTGATATTGTAAAGCTGTTTTCTCAGCCAAAGGCCAGGGTGAATACATGTGTCCATGTCAATCTTTGACATACATGAAAAGAACATATCTGATGTATCTGGGGCATAGTCTGGAGGTTATTATTGGTCCTGAGTATCTACCCCTTTAGCTACTGAAGGTGATAATACAACCAAGAGGGTCTAGCTAGATGGGAGAATGCAGGCGGTTCGATGTGGAAGGAGGTGTTCCTTTAGATATATGGGCCCCAAGCCATTTAGTGCTATAAAGATCAAAGTTAACACTTTGAATTGGGTTTGGTAGTAAATTAGCAGCCACTAGGTCATTTTCTTGTGTCTTTCAGCAAATTTGAGTATTAGGCACCATAGTTTGACCTAGTGGTTAGGGAGCTGGACTCTTATCTAGAAATACCAGATTTGATTCCACACTCCCCCATGAAGCCAGCTAGGTGACCCTGGGCTAGTCACACCTCTCTTCTGAGTTCTCACAGCCCCAGCTACCTCACAGGGTGTTTAGTTGTGGGGTGAAGAATAGAATGCTTTGTCAGCCACTTTGAGTCCCCTTAAATATGTGAGAAAATCAGGGCAGAAAAACCATACTGTTCTCTGTTTGGACTAAGAATAATAAAATTATAGTTTTTCCTTGAAGATTACAGCCATGTTCTGCACCATGTCTACCTCGAGATATTGGGATACGCTCCTATATCTCTCACATGGTGTGATAGTTCGGTGAAATTTCTAGAAGTCATCTGGAGTTGAGTACCAAAGTTCAGTGCTTCAAAAGCAATGAAGTTATAACATAGGGACTTTCTTCACTTCCCCAGATCATGGTTCTCTTCTGACCCTTCTCCACATTAGTCCCAACTAGAGAGGCCCTGGTGTCCGAGTATGCTCCATCTACACAGAACAGAATGTAATCCAAATCAGGAGGTACAAAATAGTTTTCTAGTCCACTTTAGATCCAGAAAATCAGCAGACCTCATTAAACATGTCTACCATCATTCGAGAGCCATGGAGTGCCCATTTCAGTGCATATCAAGGTGCACCACTGAAGTAAGTTCCTTGGAAGTTCCAAGACTAGGAACGTTTTTATTGTTGCCCTCCTCACTGCAACCTTTGTGCGAAAGTCACAGTGGGTAAAGTCTACATGGAAGCTTATTAAAGCGAATCAAAAAGTATTACAAGACAGGTTGGCTAGGCTTCCATTTTGTCATGACTCCAGCATCATGGTATTATCATGCTGGAAAGAACTGTTTTGCTTCTCAGCAGCATACGGGCCACTCAAGCCTGGATGCCAGCAAACATGATCATAGGAAGTGTAACAGTCAGCTGTCAGGACATTGTGATGCTGCTGCGATACCAGCACAACACTGGAATCATGACAAGGTGCAGAACTGCAGAGTGAGTAAAAGAGGAGACTTTATATCCCTTTCTGCTTGTCAAGATCTCTCAAATGCCAATAGATTGATTCTGAAGAACTTGCCTGGATCTTATGTCTATGCAGATGTTCAATACCCACTAGAGTGTCAGGAACTTATACCACAGTTTTCTTCTAACAGAACACATCTGTTATTGGCAATTATTTATCACAACAAGGATGGACACCAACATCTTCCCAAAACAAAATGTGTTTTCCAAGGACACTTCAAAAGACACCATAATCTGCACCAGCATTTACGCAACAAGTGCCTCTTCCAGGATAAAATCTGTAATAAGGCCCAATGCAGAAAGGGTCAAAGGTAGATTTTCTATACTACCTAATAACTGCTAGGTGTTCTCTCATTCTGAAAGTGAATTGAAGTTGGAATGAAACTGTAGTTGTGTAGTGGTCGTTGTCGTAGTAATAACATCAAAAGGGGCATCTTCCAGCAGTGACACTGGTATGGAGTTTGGCGAAGCTTTGGAAATCGTGAAACAGCAGATAACAGCTACAGTCAGGAAAATCGAAAGATATGAAGCAAGAATCATCCAGTACAGGCAGAACCAAATGTTCCAGTCTAATCAGAGGCAGTTCTACCAGAGCCTGCATGAGCAAGTAGACAAGAAAATTGAAAAGCCAGAGAAAGAAGGAACAACCAACATCTGCCTAGCCAGCAGCCAGGTAAGTGAGTGAGGAGGTGCAGCCCAACCGTGGGCTGCCTTCATTCGCTTGGCTTTAAACCAAGCCAGCTTTTTCTTTCTTGGGGAGGGAAAACGAAGGAAGGCAGCTGTGGATGTTAGGAAGAGGAAGCTGTCAGCAGCTACCTTCATTTTTCCTCCCCCCTGCCTGCCACCCGGCACCGCAGCATCTGAAGCGCAACCTCCCCTTGCTCACTTACCTGGCGGCTGGTTGCCCTCCTCTCAGATGTGGCGGCATCGAGCAGCAGGCGGGGGGGGGGAGGGAAAAGGAAGGAAGGCAGCCGCTCACAGCCTCCTTCTCCTAACATTCCTCGACTGCCTTCCTTCCAAACAGAGCCTGCAGGTGCACACAAGTACACCTGCGACTGGCTGCCAGTCTGCTCCTCCTCGGTTGCCTTCCTTCCTTTTCTCTCCCCCTGTTTTAACAGGGGGAAAGAAAAGGCTGGCTCGGTTTAAAACCAAGTGAAGGAGGACAGCTCGGAAGTGTGAGAGGAGGAGGTGCTGTTCCCGGCCTCCACCCCTAACCTGCAGCAGAACTCGGACTACTCCGAATCAGAGTAATCCAGGTTCGCTCCAGGTTGGCCTGTGGGTGGGAATGCGCCTTAGTGTACTCATTTAATCTAACAAAGAACAAGTTACGGGAAGAAAGCAGAGAAACAGTGTTGAATACCAGGAAAATATCAGGAGAGCGTGATCAAGGTGATAAAACCCAATGGGATACTGGGGGTGAACCAAACAAACGTGGATATTAGTGTTTGCAGTAATAAATACTGAAAAAGAAATACAGTTTATTAACTACAGTCTGTTCTTCCAACAGGGCAATGTCCTTGAGAAGGATCCACTATTATGCTGTACTTTGAAAAGAACTCAGAATAGAAGCCTTTTAAAACATCTCAAACTGGAATATTTGTCAGCCTTCTTATAGTTTTAGATGCCTAACAGAACACGCCAGCCTCATTGTATCAATTTCTTTTCTCTGTCCTCACTCCTGCCTTTTGTTTGCTGTTGCAAGAAAACTATTATCAGATTGTAGCTGCTGATAATGTAAAGTGTTATTCGTGAGTACTCATAAACTGTATATTGTGCTTACTCCTGGGAAAATAAGGAGAGAATTATACATTTGGATTGTTTTTAGCAAGATTTCTCTTGAACTCAGGAAATAGAAATGGAGAAAGCTCATGATCAAAAGCTGCTTAGAATATGTCCATGACTTCTCAGTAGCATTTTTGCCATTATCATATGCCAATACAGTTTTTAGAACATTTTAATGGCAAGGAGACCAGAGAAGTGGTCTGTTCTTCAAGAAATACAGTTCCCTGTAGGTTGTGGAGAACTAAAATTTGTTACACTTGGGCTGCTGAGCACAGAAATGACACATTAATAAACTTTTATTCGTTACCAAGACACAATAATTTGTGCCCAGTGAGAATCCATATAGATATTTTCCCCAAAACCTTAAAATCAGAATGTGATCTGAATTCTACAACAAGGAACCATAATGATTTTGTTCTAGTAGTAAGGGACCCGGACTCTTATCTGGGAATACCGGGTTCAATTCCGCCCTCCCCCATGAAGCCAGCTGGGGGACCTTGGGGTAGTCACAGCTCTCTTCTGAGCTCTCACAGCCCCACCTACCTCACAGGGTGTTCTGTTGTGGGGAGAAGAATAGAAAAATACATTGCTGAAAACCACCACCACATGCTCCATGACTAGGAACCATTATTCCTATCCTTTGGAGGTGGAGGGCCTGCACAGCTCTTCCCATGGGTGTTTATCTTTGTAAACACTCAAATCAAGTTTTAAAAATATATTAAAACCCACTGAAAATATTTAAAAGCTTTAACAAGAGCTGAAGAAAGGAAGAAAGAAAAACAAACAGATGTGTTTAAGGAGTAATCTTAAATGCGTTATCGTATACACCTCACACAAGCGAAAAAAGAGATAATTCCACAAAGTAGAGGCCACCACTTAGAAGGTCTGATTACGGATGGTCATAGGGTGACATTCAATGGGATGTGAGATCTGCATTCAAAAACTATCATAAGAAAATTTTAAGTAACATGCTAAAATGTGAGTTTTTCAGACCATATTCTACCCATGATCCAATTTCAATGTAAGCAAGAAAAATATATAATGTGTGCTTCTGGATTGGTCCTTTTACAGATGGGCAAACTACTAGGTTGCACCAGTAATCAATTTGTTCACTCACTGCAACTGCCAGTATGAACACATGCCTAGGAGGACTTGCAATTATTAATTATTCAAGAATTACATTATGAAATCAAACCATTGATCATACTTACTGTATCCTTTGGAATGCAAATGGACATGAATGAATGATAACTGTTTCCATGCAGAGGTGGGTAGTATTGCCCTGAAGTTATTTAATGTTCTGCCTATGATACACTTAGATGTCCATTGCTTGTAATTGTGATAGCTTTTCTTAATCAGGATCTTCCCTCTAGCATCCATTGCCAGGACACAGCAGAGGAAGAAAAGAAGAACAGCAAAGCCAGCTTTGCCACCTCCCTCTATCAATTTTCACTATTAGCATTTATTACATCAGAGTGCAGCAGAAGGATGAAAGGAAAGGAAGCAAGGCACGTTTGTCAGCTGAAATGAAATAAAAAAACTTCTTGGCCTGCATTTCATTTCAGCTGATCGTTAAGAAAGCTTTGCCATGTGAGATCTAGTGCAGGAGTCTCATTGTCCCTTCTCCTTCCCAATTTCTTTTGTGCCTCTTTTTCTTTGTTATGACATTCAGACAGTAACCCAGAAGACAGGCTGCCTTATGAGGACCCTTGGTATGATGGTCTCTGAAGGCCTATTGGTAAATGAAGCCTTTTCATTTTTATATTGGAACAGTAAGGCTTAAAAAAACAATCTGTACCTTTACTGTGTGGAATATAAGTCAAACTACAATTTTTAAAGAGGAAAAAAAAAGCAATGCAAGGTACTAATTGATATGGAGTTTATGATTGTTTAAACTGCGCTATGTATCTTGACAAAAATCTTGGGCTTGGTTCATTTTTAGTACGTGATAAACACACCTTTTTAGAAATCAACATTTAATATTTATAGATTGGTTATTTAGAAGGCATTCAGCCATCCCTCTTAATTGCTTACTCCTAATTGCTTTGAATTAATTAATACTATTCATGTGATTTCATTTGCTGCCACATCCTCATATTCTTGTTCTACCTCTAACCCACACTAATGGCTAGACATTCTTGGAAGTTCATATGTGGGTTGGGAACACTAAACACAAGATGTCACATGCTTCCACCATTAAGGCTGCATCCAGACGTCGCTTACTTATTCTGCTGTCTTTGGATATTCTGGAATAAAGCATGGATATAACAGAATATCAAATTCAAATATAGCAGAATAATTGACATCTGGATGCAGAATGTAACCTTTCTGAGTTCCTTTTTATTATTATTATTATTTAGTGCATGTGAATGGAGCCTGCTTCTTGGCTTTGTCTTTTTCTCCCTTTGGTCTAGTGGTTAGGGAGCCAGACTCTTATCTGGGAATACCAGGTTTGATTCCGCACTTCTCCATGAAGCCACCTGGGTGACCCTGGGCTAGTCACTGCTCTCTTCTGAGCTTTCACAGCCCCAGCCCCACCTACCTCACAGGGAAAAGAACAGAAGGTTATCAGCCACGTTGAGTCCCCTTAAATGGGTGAGAAAAGCAGAGTAGAAAAGCCAACTCTTCTTCTTCCTCCTCCATGGGGGAAAATGGCAATAATAGTGCATAAACTAGTGCTAAAATGGAACAAGGAGGCAACTGAAGCACTGAGTGGACTTTGATTTCACTGCCCAAATGGTCATCTAGAGAACAAATTAGCCATCTAAGGCAGATGACTGAGCATGACAGTCACATGACCCTGCTATTTTGCCATGTTCTACTCTCTATTTGTAGTCTGAATTCATATTTAACACTCTTGGTCTGATTTGTATTTATAATTAGATAATAATAATATGCAGGTGGCAAATACCCCAAGGCCAGTAGCAGAAAGACAATGAAGATTAAGATGGACATGCTCAATGTCTTGTTTTCTCAAACTATGTTTACTCATAAGGAAAGAGAAATGTCCAGATAATACAGAACTGAAAACTTGGACTGACAGGAACTTAAACCTGACAACACCTTTTCGGATGCCAACCCAGCTGGATCAATCCCTTCAGCCAATTTGTCATGAAGCCACTACACAAGATGTGACAAGAAAAGTAACCTGTTGTAAACAAGGTCCTTATAAAAGCAAAACATTCAGTGAAGTTAACCTATTAAGACAATAATGACAAGACCAGATAGTTTCAACAATCAAACTTCATCGGCTTTTCTTTGATTTATACATTGTTTGGTAATTGCAGAAAACCATAGTGGGACGGCAAAAGCTAGGCACATAGGATTTTATGTAAGAATGCACAAACAGTATTAATTCCTGCCTAGAAAAAGATATCAAAAGTCCTTTGAAGCCAGTTAGGCAGTTCAGTTCAAATGTTGTGCACTTGTGGGTGTTCTTTTATATACCTAAATAAATCCAATCACACCCTTATGAGAAAAGGAGAAGGAAAGAAGGAAGTGAAAGTTCATTTCAGGGATTTTGGTCACAGAAGAGAAATGACTAATGCGGTCTGCACGGACTTTAAACCTCACATCCCCTGTCCTTGGTTGACATACACATGATACTTTTTTTACTGATTGCTTCAACACAAATAACCCTCCCCTGCAGCTACTTAATCAGTTGTGCTCAAAGTGGGGTAAGATGCTATCCTGTTTCTTTTCTGATGATTCAAAGGCTGCATTCAGATACTCCAAATGTGCTCATCTTTTGCCTGACCTCTGTTCTTTCCTAACATATAGTAATCATGACTGTCTATTCTATGGATCTATTCCACACTTACCTTTAATTGTGAGCCTCGTCAATCTACATATTATTGCAGATCTGTGACACCACACACACTGCTGGCATGTCCCCATTTACATTAGGTGGAACAGGATCCAAATCAAGGAGGGTCTGATCAGGATCACCAGTAGACCCATTTAAACAGGTCTACTGGTGGACCAAGAAGCCTTGCTCCAGAACACAGGAGGTGTACAGAGACTAGCGGGAGACCAAATTCCTAGTCTCTGAGGCTAGGAATGTTTGTTAATAGCTCTTGGAGCTTCAATTTCAAGGTGGGAGCAGTCTGAACCAGCACCTTTCTGTAGTTCAAACCAGTAGGCCTAGTTGGTCCTGACCTACTAGTTCCAACCATGGGCAGGTAAATGCTTTACCCCAAACCTCTAGCTGCAAAATAGTTATTAAAAATTCAGGGTAGTATTTCCAATATAAAAGGCAGGGTTTTTTTTTTCCTAAAGGGAGAAGAGGGGTTTCTCTACCCTTAAGGAAGATATTGTTGATGTCACAATAGCTAAGATAATAAATCCTGTGGGAGGGGAGTCTGGCTCACAGACAAGAGTAGGAATACTGGAGTAAGAGAGATCTGGTAATTTGTCATTGTCTGGGGCTTTGGTTCTTTACCCATCTCAAAGAAGAATTAGCTACAATATGAGTAGTCACCGCCACCACCCTGTTTGAATGGAGGGAATGATGCAGAATCCAAGAGAAAAACAACTGCAGCAGATCCAGAGATGATTCAAAGCAGATTCATGGGGGATTCATAGGCACAACTGGAGGCAGGGATTCTAATCAGATTCAAATATCATTCGAAGAACATTTGTACTGAATTTAAATACTACCACATTTGAAGAAGCTCTATTCAAACAAATGCAAATTTCCTCACACTCGATTAACTTTGAATCAAACATGAAAAAAACATTTCTGCACATCCCTTGTTTATTGTGAACCAGATTCTATGCCCTGTTGGCTTGAAGTGGGAAGGCAGCCTCTTTTTACAGTTACCCAGGTGTTGCCCATCACTACTGCTTGTGATGCTGAATTATTTCTGCAGTTCTTTGTGATAACATTGTCATTTCTCAGATGTTAAAAACAAATATATGAAAAAAGAGCTCAGGAACCTGAATGAGGCACAGGTTGTGAACTGCATTCTAATGCCCTTGTTCTCTTCAGAAGAAGACTGGTATTTAAGTCTAATTTATGAGCAACATTCAGCAATTCACACAAAGAATATTGAAAATGTATGATATATTTTCATCCTCCAGAAAGCCAGCTTGAACGTTAGGGTCTCAAGAGTGGCTTTCCATGTGACGTGCTGAGAAGGAAATCTGCAGACCTACTTTATTCACACCTAGAAGCACTTCAGATGGACACATATACCCTCTGGGATATAGGCTAATAAATATAAAACAGGAACTGGGATGATAGTGGGAAGATGCTGCTTGAAGATCCATGGAAAAGCAGATAGAATTTAAGATAAATAATTTTTTTAAATAAGAATAAAGGCTGCAACATACACATTAACAAAAGTTTCTCAAAAACAGCTTAAATGTATTAGGATGTGAATGCTCGTGTTTTCTCCCCAGTTCTAATCCACATTAAAGGACACAAGATGCATTTTGGAAGTGCATGGTCTGGCCTTAAACCAAGGCCTTTCCACACTTATCTGGTATGGTATAATAATACTATGCTAGTCAAGTAAGGTGCAGCCCTCTACTCTGCATGCTCTGTACTAGACCCATGCTTGGCCAGCAGCACATGTAGTGAAAATGGGCTGGCCAGATCACCATGGGAAAGTCCAAACCAGCATGCGGTGCACAGATAGATGTTTCCATGGTGATCTAGCAGCTAGACCCAACTGCACAGGTGCAGAAATGCAGTCACTCCTAATCACCACACCACACCTAAAAAGGGTAGAAAACCATCACCAGAGGAGTGAGGTAAAGGCCAAAAGACAGTGGAGTAAGATAAATAAGGAATCTATTAGGGAGGGGGTATCTCACTCCAAGGCAGTTGCAGCGGCAGCAAAACGTGGATAGAACACCCCAGGAGGCAGATGGAACTATTCCTATTAAGTTCAAATAGGCCCCTAGTGAAAAAGTTGCTGACACAGACCAAAAAGTAGACCAAATTTGTCATGCATTCAGCAGTAAGAATTATTCAGAGGGATGATCATGACTGAAGGCTAGTGTGAATAGTTTTGTTATAGATTTCATCCAGACATGTTACTTATTCTGCTATATTTATCCCAATGGGGAATTGTTAGTAGTAAGGGTGTGCACAAATACTCATAACATTTGTTATTCATATGAATTTGGACATTCAGACACAAATTAAATGTGATGACATTCGTACATTACTAGCCAAAGTGAATGATGGATCTGTTCCCCATGTGTACCAGCCTTAGTGCACTTCAGCCACCAGGCTGAAATGCAAAAAGGCCTTTGGTCTGCTTCAAACCTGGAATACCAGAACACCTCAATACTGGTGTACTGGTGTTCTACAGCCATGAAGAGCCATTTCAGTGGCATATCTTGTCATATCCACTGAAATGGATCACTCAGGGGCTCCAAGCTCATGTGAGTGTTGGAGGCTAGCAAAGAGGTTGGTCCACAACAGGGACTGGAGGACTAGTCCCTAGCTGATTCAGCTTAACAGCCTCAGAGACTGGATGATGATTTTTGGCAGTATGCTATGGTGTGCCAGATCCTGTCCTGTCTTCCGCAGACTGAGCAGGAAAAACAAGGGCAGGGTACTATAGATCCACATCAACTTGTGGATGAGGAAGCATAAAATCCAAATTAAGAGGTACCTTATTCTGTATTAGAGGTAAATCCAGAAAGGACTGAACGCAGATTAGAGGTAATCTTGCCTGTAAATTAGTGTCTCAAAACACATGAAAGGCTAGGAAAATGTGCTTCATTCTATGGCTTTTAATGAGAATTGGAAGTGAAATGGGAACACTAATGTCTGCATGGTATCACCTTTTAAGCTGCTTTTAAGTTTCTTTGGTGTGTCTTAAAAATGAATGTCTTCTATTAAGAAACTTCGGAAAGCATTTTCTGAAAATGAGGAGGGGGAATCTTTCCTTGTTATCAGTAGGTGCATGCCTTTCGCTTCTCCCCAAAAAGGTTACTATAGGTCATAATAGCTCTTTTAGATATGTAAAATAAACTGGGTCTTGGGATTCCTTGAGGAAGAAAAGTAGGTCAAATCTGCATAGTTTTGCTGGTTGAGTGGGGGGAGTAGATGATGCTAAAGCTATTGCACTTGCAAGAGATCAATCTGCAATGAGGAAATATAATTCTCCTTCAATGAGGAAAGTTATTTCTTAGAGCATTTTGTTTGTTTCTTTGTTTGAATATAAAGTTTCCTTGAGCAGTTCTTACTTCTGTCTTTCTTAGAGCCTTTCCATAAGACTACAGAATTCTTATGTGCCCATGGAACAAGACTTTTTTTTCTCCCAGTGACTGTACTTTGGATGATCTGCTGGTTTCTGCAGTTTCCTTCTAAGATCTTGATTTGACTCATGCTTTTCCAGAGGCCAATTCACACTTTGGTCCATAATTTACATTTAGGCAACATCTGGGCAGGTGCATCTGCACTTACAGGAGGCACTTACAGCCTAAAAGTGCCCCCTGCCTGCCCAGATGTTGCCTAATTAGAAACTAGCTGTGATGCACAACATCATGCAGCACAAGCAACCCAACCTTCCCCAATCGTGACTGGGAACTTACCTTATGTGCCCAGCCAGTGACCATTTGCATTCTGGCCAGCTGAGGAGGTCATCTGAGCTGACGTGCAAGTGCGCTGGCAGCTCTCATGACCTCCGACACAACTGCGACTGCACGAAGCGTCAGCATCACTGTAGCAATGGCACTGATGCCCGTGCAGTTGCGCAGGGGGCTATGCTCAAGATGGCAGCACCCTCCAGAGGATCGGCCCAGTGATCAATCTCAGGTTGTCTCTCGCACACCTTTCCCATCCATGGGACAGGAAGGGAAGTGCAAAATCACCCCAGGTTCAGTTGCCTTTAGATTTTGATTCAACCTTCTCATTAATTTGATTCAGCCTTCTCATTATTTTCAAAAAAGTGCTACTCAAACAGCACCCTTCAGGAAGCAGCAGTGTAACCAAATACCTGCTACTGTGCAAAAATCAAGGCTAGGGAATTTCATTCTCCAGCTGTAATGTTTCTTGCTGGGGGGACTTTGAATACAAGAAATGACCCACTGCAGACTGGTAGGGAAAAGTTAGCAGACCAGGTAGGTCTGCTTGAGCAGTGATGAAGCTATCAGAGTTCTTCCTTCTGTTCTGCCCTTATAATGCTCTACTTATAATAGGGAAAAATGATGGTTGGACAAACACAGGTCCATACCTCGCCCACCATGTCATGAGGGGTAGGAACATATGTTTCCTGCACCCTCAGTGTTCTATCACTGTGCCATAAAGTCACTGTGAAAACATTATCTTTAGGCTGTGCTCAGGCATAACAAAAGGAGAATCTCAGAGGTGCCTAAGAGGTGTCTCAAAGAGACAGGTCTGTGGCCTTCATGTTCCGAACCTTGTATAATCCACCTTTTCTAGCACAGAATGTTCATGAGAGGAAAGAGAGGCAAACTGATCCTTGGACAATCCCAGTTCCCCAGCTATTTTCCTTCTTTGACTTCCTCATCTTTTCTTTTTCAGAGGGGAATTGGTACTGTCACTGAACGTAAGGGTAATTTATTTGATCAATGAAGCAAACTATTCCTTACAATAATGTGTATTATTGAATATTCCAGGACTGGTGATTTTTCTATATAGAATGTGCATGGTAATAAATTTGTGTGAACTTGCTTCAGGTGACATGATTGTTTATTTTCAAATGTCATTGATGAATTTTTCTTTAGAATTTTACCTTTTATCCCCTCTTTGATTATTGCTGCATAATTTATTGCTATAGTTACTAACTTGCTTGTTTAATAATATTCTGATAATTATAACCCTTGTTTCAAATGAGAGCTAGGTTGGGCTGTTAACCATCACTTGTGATATACTGGTGATAGGTGCATAAGTTGTCCATAAACCTTAAGTAGGCCACAGGCCACCATTTGGGGCATTAATGTTTTACATAATTGCAAAATCCTGCAAACTCAACTGAAGAAAGAAAGAAAGAAAGAAAGAAAGAAAGAAAGAAAGAAAGAAAGAAAGAAAGAAAGAAAGAAAGACATGGTGTTGGCTGTTCTCTCCCCTTTCACTGAAACCAAAATGGCTTTTTTGTTTTGTTTTATACAACATTCTATTACTTTGTGAAATGAACCACAACAATAGTAGTCATCACTGGATTTCTTGCAGGCAAATGTTTTGATGGATACCTTTAAAATAAATTGATTCAGAAGTGCATTATGGAATACAATGGGTGGGTGCTTAAAGAAACAAGTTCATCTAGTGCAAAGACAAATCTACAATACACATAGTTCAGGAATTTATTTGAGTAGAAGTTTCTCTATTTTGATGCTTTCATAAAACTGAAGCAATACATTCAAATATTTGAAAATATTCCAAAGGTTTTTGCTTGTTTTTAGGAAAGGAGGGAAAGAGGAATGGAGGAACATAAGATAAAGGGGGAAAGGAAAGGAGGAAGTTAAGACAATGGAAAGAAGAGAGAGAAAAAGGAAGGGCAGAGTAAATATCTGACAGTTTAACTCTAAACAGACTTAAACATGAGTGATTTGGAAAGGGCTTAATTTCAGGGGGCTATAGGGACTTTTTCACACATGACCTATTTAGGAGGTGTTGGTATATTAATACAAGTGTACATCACTTCAGAGTAAAAGGGGTTTCTCTGTATATTGGAGTTGCAGTATGGGAACTGCTGATTGCTTAACTCTGCTGTATCAGTTTGCAATATCACACGCTTTCTCTCTCTTCTTCAAGCTAGTAGTAGAATAGATGGACTCTAGCATCTTCAGACATGTATTTCTGATGTAAATAAGTTATAAGACTCAAGTTATAGATAAGTAAAGTTATGTTGACCTTTAGGTGTATGCTTCAAGTCTGTTCTTTAACAAGCTCTCTGCTATAGTTTTCTTAGTGAGAATGAATGAATTTTTATTTACGGTCACAGTTTAAAATCAGAAAATAAAGCTACATCAAAATATTTGTCATACTTGTTTGTCTTTCAGAACCGGCCAAAATACAATTTTTATCTGCATATATTTGCATACCATCCTGAATCTAATTTGACTGTAATGACTGACACGTTGACTCTCTTACATACTCATGTGCTTGCAGAAGTGCACACATACGAAGTGATAGAAAAAGAAAGGCCTCTGTATACTGGGTCCAAAATAGGTCCTAAAAGAGATACTGGTAACTTTTTAGGAAAAGCATATGAACTTCTGTCTATGACATCCTTCCATATACAGATGTAAAGATCCTGTAACGGATCTCCATATTAAAACACATTACAGTATATATGACATCAAGCTATCATATGAGACAGAAACTCAGAATTATGGTTTTAAAGTCTTCTGAAAGTCATATTTTCAAATAATCCAAGGGCAAAAGAGTGCTTTTAAATGCATATAAAGTACACATAGTACAAGCAAGTACCTTCACAAAACTTCTACCCAAATCCCAGAGGCTACTGTAAACAAGGCTAATACAGATTCTCTGGCTGTATCTCTTACAACTAAATGCATTGCAGAGGTTCTCAGACTTCTAGTATCAGCTGCCAGGAGATTTTACTAGCATGTACATCTTTCATGCAGCGTCACTGAAGCCAAGCTGTAGGTTATCACTGTGTGATAATATAGGGTGCTTTTCCACTGCAACCCTTAGATCTGGATCTAAGAAGATCCGTACCTATAGAATGGGTACATTTCTTAATCTGGATCTAGTAGATCTGGATTAAGGGAAGTACCCAATGTGTTTCCACAGGAGGTGTAGCACCCATTAGGGATGGGTGCTAACACCCCTGCTGTGGAAACAGCTTTGCACCAATCTAGGGAATCCGGATCGACCCACAAGGGGTCAGTCCATTACCCCAGGTGTTTTGGGGGGCAGGGGGCGTGCAGTCTTTGAAGCAACTTTGAAGTGATTTCGAAGTGACTTCAAAGCTGACTTCAAAGTCACTTTGAAGTGAATGTGAAGTCAACTTCGAAGTGACTTCGAAGCCAATATTGGGGGGAGGTCCCAAAGGTGCATCCCCTCCCCCTAACCTCTTTTGGACCCCATTGCCTGTTTCCAGTGGAAATAGGCTCACTTTAATCTGGATTTTCTGGGAGAAGACCCCATTGTAGACCCCTTTAATGGGGTCTACTGAAAATCCGGATTAAAGGCCAAAAGGTACCCATTAGATCCGGATTTCCCCAATGGCAGTGGAAACAATCGGGTCCCAAATGGGTGCTTTAATGGAAATGGGGTCATCCAGCTCACACCCAAATGGGTCCTAAATGGGTACTTTTGACAGTGGAAAAACACCCATAGAGTACCCTCATGCTGAAGAGTTCTAAGAGATGAGTTTTAATTTATAAAGTCTGACTTGGTAACATTATCAGTGCCAATACATACTTCTACCTAATGGTGGACTATATTATGCTACTTGACAGGCTGGTTCTGTCCTTTGTTCTTATAGAAGCTAGTTCTTTCCTTGGTTACCCCTGGTGATCTTTTTAAAATTATTGTTATATACCTTGGTGATCCTTCCTGTTTAGTGAATAGTAGTTAGATTCTGAGGCATTCTTGGTATATAGCAATGTGGTCCTTTTTGTGGGTTATGCTGCTGCGGGTTGGGAAGGTAAGCATTTAATCAAATTGAGTGGGTTTCTACTGCATCACAGATGTAATCTAATTCTGCTTTCTGGTGTATGGGGTTGTTTCTGTTTTTGTTTCAATAATGTTTTTACACAGCTTCTTTATACAGCACCATGTGTTTTGCTATTTAGTTGGAGACCTATTCTGTTTAAACAAAAAAAAATGTGCCAACAGTTAGGCTTTTGCAAAAAATGAACCACCAAGAGAGGTCCAAGAGTGTTAGGTGCTTCACCCAACAATCCCAGCCTCTCTAAAGCTCATAAATATGGGTGGGGAATGGATGGATACTGTGGCAACTGTGCAAGGAACTCACCTGTTCTTCAGAACCATTATTTCTATGTTTGTGAGCAAGGCCATGTCACATCTGTGCAACTGCACACAAGAGAGCAGGTGAGTTTCCCTCACTAAGACTCTGCTATATGAACCTGTCACATTTAGCTGAGACTTTTCAAAAGGAAAATGAAACCAAATAACTCTGGTAGAGTTGAGCCTTTTAGCATCAAAGGTGTTACCTAAGGTAGCAAAATGCCTGCAAAGAGAAAACTCAGCTTAGACAACTCTGACAACCAACACAGCAACCCTAGCTATAGATATTCACCCATCATAGGAATCTTCCTCATGGAGTGGTTGTCATCTATTGTTTTATAATGATGATAGATGAACCTAAATACCTATGACCAATCCTTATCTGTATGTCTCTGCCAAGATCAGCCTCTTTGACAAGAGAACCAAGCTTCTTGCTACCTGGAACAGATGTCCTAGGAACAGATGCAGAGCATCTCTGACTGCAATATCTGAATAGCCCAATTTTCCTTCTTTAGTTACAAAACCACCAAGGAATGTATTGTTGAATCTGTCTAAAGAGGTGATTTCTGGTAGGCAAGTACTAGTGCTTCTGATCAATTGCTTTTCCACTGCAAGCAGCCATTGACTTTTCTAATGTTTGAAAAGCAAAGTCTTTAGCATCTGTATGCCGTGATAAGGGCAGAATCACGTAAGCAGACCAAAGCACCTCGTGCCTATCTCCTTCTCCTTTTCTTCCTTCATTGTCAAGAAATGCAACGTTCTGCTAGACTTTTTTAAAAGACAAATTGCTTTCTCAGCATTTTCTCCTTTTCCTTCCCAGTTTTTTATTTGTACTTTTGACTGAATAATACAATGTGCTTCATTACAAAATCCAGCTATCTTGTAATAAAAATAACAAATATTCTGGAAGGCCAAATCTGTTACAGCCCTTTGCTCAGAACAAATAGTTGCCAGCACAATTTATAAGATACTAGGGCAGGAAAGATTAAAGAAAATACTGCTGCCCAGACAAAAATCCCACTGCCTGATATTAATGTGAGGACTAGATTTTTATGCTGAAAAGAAAGGTAGGTATATTACTTTCCCCTATCTTTCTTGGTTTTGCTCTGGTGCTTTTCACTGTTACTACCTCCATATCTAGCTTGGGGACTAAATCTTAGAAACAGCTTCTGCAATTGTCTCCTGAAGGGATTTCAAACTGACAAGAAGAGTTTTCATACTAAGTTAGAGAAATACCTTCACTGTTTGCCCCCCCCCCCTCTTTCTCATCCACCTCAGGAATCCTGACCAACTTTTGATGGTCCAATAGATGAGGCATCCTTGCTTCTCACCCCCAAAGTCTGCCAGGACAATCTGACTCTGATGGTACCCTGGTGGACTGATCTGTGTTAAGGACATCTGGATACCATCTTGTCTATGCTAATCAATAACCTCACATATTAGGTCTTACGGGAACTTGGCTTCTGCAGGCAGGTTCTCTCTGCAGAAACACTCTGAGGGCTTGTCCCCATGCATTCTGTTTACTTCAGGTTTGAAGATTCCCAATATGGATTCTAGTTCGAATTAACCCATCCCCATATGATTGAGGACAGCGCGGGTTGAAGTCAAATGTACCTGTCCCCATGCAAACCATGCTAAACCCCTGCATCGGGAAACCACATCTTTTTTTCTCCACCTCCTCTCCCCTGATAGGAAGCCGGACTGATGTCACCATACCCTGTCCCACCTACTGCAGCAGGAAAACACCTCCAGGTTGCACCTCCATGAACACAACACACGGCAAAGATAAACAATGATGGGGCCTTACAAATAGGATGGAAAAGCAGCTCATTGCTTGAAGCCACCACAGTTTAGAGGAGGTGCGCACCTTCACATGACAGCGGGCACACCCCCACTCACAACATGTTCTAGGAATTCTGTGCATTGTCCTCTCATGTTGCATCTGGTACAGGGAAACCACGGGTGCATCACCCATTAAGGTAATGCAGTACTCGTGTACTAAATCAAGTCATTACCCACGCATAGCTTGCCGATCAGGCAATCAGGGAAGGGTGTGTGTGTAATAATTGTAGCTGAAAAGACACTCATAGGACAAATGAGAGCCATTTTACCCCCTCATCATTTTTCTTTCATCATAATTTATTAAAAGAAATCTCCAAACAATTGCGGTCACAGCGCGCAGGACAGGAACAGCAAGCACAGGCAAAATCCCACCTGCTAATAATGTGAGCACCAATCTCCTCCCCCAATAACCCAGGAGCATCCCCATGCCTCCAAGATAATCCATGCTTGCCTCCCAAACCACAGTGAGAACAGTTTGCAAGGGTTTTTTTTATGATGGATTTGGGCGATTTGTTCCGCTTGTAGCCCAGATTGGAGCCTTTGCATGGGGATGCTCCCAGTCGAATTCAGGTTTCCTTCAGAGTACAGATTGCATGGGGACAAGCCCTGAATGGACCCATAGGGAAAAATTAACATTTCTCATAAACTAATTTATCCTCACATCAGCTCAAGTGGCTGCTGACCCCAAGCACCCTGAAAGAAGAAAAAGAGTTGACTTCTACCCCACTTTTCTCACCCATTTAAGGGGACTTAAAGCATCTGACAAAGGTTTCTATTCTCCTCATAACAGAACACCCTGTGAGGTAGGTGGGGCTGTGAGAGATCAGAAGAGCCCAGGGTCACCCAGCTGGCTTCATGGGTGGCAGAATCAAACCCAGTATTTTCAGAAGAGAGTCCAGCTCTCTAACCACTAAACCATACCGGCTCACCATGTGGATGCAGCCTTTAGAATGCAGAGTTTTAAAAGTAGCAGGAGATCATAATATTTTCATGAAGAAAAGTTTCCTGTTTCCTTAGGGCTTCTAAGGAAACTAGGACTGCACCTCAGGCAAGTCTCACGAGAAGGGAAAGGAGACATTCTCTCACCTGCTCTCAGCCACTTTTTTTGGTACTCCCTCCCTCTCCACAATATTTGAAAGCACTCATCCCACCCTCTTTCAAAAGATTAAGCAACCAAATAAATAAATATTCCTCTAAACATTTGCATCATATACTTTGCCCTCCCATACAAAGAAAGAAGTCAAACAGCAAAAGTGACCATCACAATTCAATTGCTGATTTAAATACTGGACCTAGGGACAGCTCATTCAATATTTGGGTTAGGCGACATTAATTCCAGTATTGAAAATGATAACTATGTGATGTACAGAAGGAAAAGGACAAGTTATTATCAAAAGTAAAAAGAGTGAGGAGCAAACCATGAAAGTTCAAGGTCAGCCACTCTGTGACTCCCGTGCGTTCCTGAACTACAGTTCTCATATGCCTTGACAGTGGCAATGTAAATAAGAGGATAACTAGAGACAAGGAGGAATGAAGATCCACAGAAACTTCACTTGCTCTTTTTGAGGTTGCCAAAGCACAAAACAGAAGCTTCAAGATAATGGTCAAGATTTAAATGTATTTATACCAATATTACTTTCTGAGGCTGCACCTTTAGAAAGTTACTTATACCACTATAATTGGATATTCTGGAATAAAGCATGGATATTGCAGAAAATCCATATTATTCTGGAATATCTAAAAATAGTGGAATAAATAATCAAGATCCAGATGTACCTTAAGCTACTATAGAGGATGTCTCTTCCAAACACATCTGGCTTTTACTTTCACCCAAGCGGAGTATTCATGCTAGACAGCTCAGTCCTCTTTTCAACTGGATTTCACACCACCTCTACTGAGGATTTTTCCCCTTCCTGGATTTGGAAAGTGATCCATTATAATTGCTGCACCATTGCTTCACCTTTTCTTTGATGGCTTTATAGATTTTGGGCTGAGGTTTTCTGTGACACTTTACAAGTCTAAATACATTTGTAAGGTCATGTTTATTGATTTTTTTTCACCTCTTATATGAAGTTGTCACCATGTCGCTGGGAAAAACAAGGGAAAAGGATTATACGTCTAAAATATAGAGCCAAGGTGACCAAAGAAAATGAAGTAGGAGGTTTATATGGGGCACCAAACCTTAAAAGGTCCCAGTTTAATTTCATCCTTAACTATTCTAGATAAAAAAGAATAGGCGCTTATAGAATAATTTGTAGATTGCTGTACATACTATTTCTGTCATCTGAGACGCATACAACAAAAACAGAGCTAAAAGGTAAAATGTTAGAAGAGATGTGGTGATACATAAAGGAAGTATAGGAAAACGTGGCTGCTTCTGCACAGGGGCAAATAAATCCAGATCTCCTGCACCCGGATTTAGTAAAAGTGGATCCCAGAGGAGCCGGTTTTACTGAATCCGGATCCCCAGTAGATCCGGATTTACGGGGTAGAACCGCATCTAAGAGATGCGGATCTACCCCACTCCCCGTCCCTCCACACACGTGGCATGAGGGTGGAATAGATACGGATTGGAGGTGGGTGCTGTGCTGACGCACAGCACCCGCCTACCATCCATGCCCTGGGGCCCTCCCCCGGCCCGCCATGATTGCCTCCCCGGAGCCAAGCATGGCTAGCCGGGGGACCTCGCTGTCCCGGCTTGCCCTCACCCGAGAAGCGGCGGATAGCCCACCCTAACCCACCCTAACCCACCCGGGGGGAGCGTGGTGAACCCCCTCCTTACCTGTTCAGCATCGCCCTGATTCTGAGACAAGGCACCCAGGATGCAGCGCACCTGCATCCTGCACGCCTTCTGAGTGGCCGGGGCTGCTACTGGCAGCCCTTGCCCTTAGGAGGTGTTCTGCACAGGAGCGTTACCCTGACTAGACGGCTCCCCCCCCCCCTGGGTGGGCTAGGGTGGGCTTTAAGGGAGGCTCACCCTGGCTCCAGAAGTGGCGATCTGCCACTTCTGGGGCAAGGGCAAGCTGCGGCAGCAAGGTCCCCCGGCTAGCCATGCTTGGCTCCAGGGAGCCAATCATGTCGGGCCAGGGGAGGGCCCTGGGTAGGCACACTTTCGCTGTGCGGACGCATCCTAAATGGATGTGTTTTCACAGCAGAAGATCACATAATAGGTGGTGTGCCAAAAACACCCATTAATCACACATTAAGTACGGATAGGTGCAGACGCACCCACTGGAAGTGTGCTGATTAGACCCCGCAAATGAGGACGCGCCGCCGAAATCCGGATTGAAATGGGTATTGCTGTGCAGACACACCTCGCTGGAAGTTTGCCACACAGCAACGTGTGTGTGGAGGCGCGTTTAGGAATGTGTGCTTAATAGGTGTTAAAGGGCCTGTGCGGAAGCACCCCCTGTCAAAATCTGTTGTTCTTGTTTCTGTACTGAAGGATGGCAGAGGAATGACACCAAATCTTTCAGTCTTCAGTATAGTGGTACATTCTGCAGGTCACAGGCTCTTACCTTAAAGAGGAACAACTGGTAATGCCTTCATAAAATATTATTGTTGTTGTTGTTGTTGTTAATCAAAAAGCAAATTTTATACAAATTAAGATTTTCTATTTTGGTTGCCGACCCTTCTAATTTTATCTTGCAAATGCTTCTATTTGCAAGTGTTTCCTGGTAGAAACCACTATGTTTTCTGTGTGCTTTCAAAAATAGTGATAATAATAATAATGATACCATCAATCTCTGCACTGTGCAGCCACATAACACTTGACCAGCTCTTCTAATGCCTTGAGCACAAAAAGCCCACACAAGTGTCTCCACCTTGAAAGATCAAATACCTCTGTGGCTCTTTGAAAACTTCACCTTCACATAAGCTGAAATATGAAAAATAATAACTCTGGGAATCCCACAGCTTTTTGTGAAGAGCGGATTTTGTGTGTCGGTCATGCTGACTCATATTAAACAAAGCAATATGGAGCTGGTAGGGTACTTTTATAATTGCCAGAAGAGCAATGATAATACTTCCCATCAGCACCCCGGGGACTTAGCTACTGTGACCTCTAGAGTGAAGATAAACTTTACAACCTGAATATAAAAATCACTATCTCTGTTAGTGTGCTGCGCCAGCCTTCCTTTCACTTTCTTGCTAAAGACGCTGCAGAATTCCTGGGGATTATGTACTTTCACTGATCTGTCAAGTGTCTTAAAATGAGACGAAAGGATCAGTTCTTTCTCATTTCTCCTAGCCTCAATGTTCGCAACACTTAGGATGCTCACAGCATGTATCTGGAATTTACTTTAGGACAAGATACACATGGGTTGGATACAGAACCCATAATGTTCACCTAGAGTAGGTACTCATGATTAATGCTTCATAGCAGATGCAAAATGCTTTTCTTTTCCACTGTGATCTTGTGCATACTGGAATAAGCAGACATCTTTCTTTTTTTGGCCATAGAGGACAGTCCTCTGAAGTCCATCCTTCCTTTGACAAAGAACCCACCTTGTACTCTTCCTTTACCCAGTGTGACCAAACACTGCACAAGAAAGGTAAGCACATACCAATCCAAAGAAGTCCCCCAATTATTTTTCTATCTAAAAGAGATGTCTTTGAATCAGTAAAAGTCTTACCTGGGCCTGCTGTAGCCTACACTAGCATGTGGACAGCAGGCCCCCTGTCCTGGGATATATTCCAAAATAAAGCCAAGTGAGAATAGGCCCCTGGCTTCAGATGAGTATATGGCACTGAGATTGCCTTGGTTGCCCCAATGGATGACTTTTACCGGGAGAAGGACAGGAGCAATGCAACCTGTTGGTTCTTCTTCTTCTTTTTAATTTTTAATTATGTCTCAAACATTACACTTAATATCAACAACAGGGCAAAATTTCAACCAAACAAACGGAAACAGAACAAGACAAAACAAGACTTAGCTCTACTCGATGCCTGAGCCTCAAACAAGTCAGCGCCGATTCGGCCCATGGCTCATATTTACCATTACCAAGTTAATTCTGGAAATAAGGCTTGGATTTTGTTTCTTAACACCTTAAAAGAGTATGAATCAGTAATCCTGTAGTTTGTATTTAGTTGTGCTTTCTTAATAAATGGAAACCATTTTCCAATAAATTTGTTTTGAACTTCAAACGCTTGCATCTTTTTTTTCTGCACTGTTAACAGTTCATTGGTGAGTTGGGACCATATTCGTAGGTTCCAGCTGTCTTGAGATAGGCATCCCGGAAATTTCCAGAATAGGGCGATTTCTGCTTTGGCTGTTGTAAGCAGAGTCCTTAACAACCCAATGTATGAAAGGGGAATGCTACTTTCTTTTAAATGTAATAAAAAGACCATAGCTGGAGTTATAGTAAGGCTTTGCGAGATAATGTCTCACAAAACATTTTCTACTAACAGCCAAAATTTTCTAATTTCTGGACATTGCCACCGATCTCTCAGTAGCCTTCAATACCATCAACATAGGTAACTTGCTGAAATGACTCCAAGGATTGGGTTTTGCACTGTTCTTTGATCTACAACGTCAGCTCCAGAAAGTAGTGGGAGGGGGAGAGTGCCACGATGCCCAGCGTTCCAGAAAGTGCCTGCCCTCTCTGAGGAGTAGCTTGGCCCCGTTAGGATGCTGGGTTCGTGCAACGGCCAAGTGAATACTACAGTGTGGACACAAAACACTGGTAGCAAGCGTTTCAACAGTAAACAAAAACAAGTTTATTATTATACACAAGCAATACTAGGAAGGTAATAAGGTTCAGGTAGTTGTTAGTTTAAATTTGCAAGTCTCTTAAAGCTAGGAGCTAACCCTTTCCTCTACAGGAAAATAGTTCACCTTTTAAAAGACAAGCCTCCACACGTTCCTCCTCCCTCCTGACTTGCTTCTGCCACAGCTCAAGCCAAGCCAGTGTACCAGAACGTGGCCCTAGATGATCACAAGGCCCAGTCCGTCCTTGCTTGTCTGATCATCCAGCCTGGTCAGTTGCTAGTGAAGTCTCCCTCAGAGCCACAATCCACCCGATTGCCTCCTTCAGAAATCACTCAGCCCAAAAGACCACTGGTCAGCTACTGGTTCCAGCTCCCTCAGGATCAGCTCCTCTGTTCCCTTCAGCCTCAGTCCCAGCACGAAGACCCCTGGTCAACTACTGGTCTGGCTCCTTCAGGTTCAGCTCTTCTTCTCCTTTCAGCTCTTGTCCCAGCATGAAGACATTCTCTGCTGTCTTCTGTGTTCCTTTATACACACATCCCTGACCCTGATTGGCTGTAACCGCAATAAAATGCTGTTGGAGATTCCTAACAAAGGTTGCTGTCCCTCCAGCCTGATTGGTGGGAACTCCTATTCTAGCCCCTCCAGTACCCAGATCCCCGGACAGCTTTTCCCTCCAAAACCTTACTCCAGCCAATCACTGCAACAGGGCCCGCACAGGATTTCCCGCTCTTTTTGCAGCCCAAATCCCAGGGTTCGCAACAAACTTTGCAACAAGGCTGGCTATTGCAGCTTTGCAAGAAGCCTGCAAAGCCCAAAAGCAAAACAGTTTGCAGCCTGTACCCAGAAACCGTCACAACCCCTCCCTTCCCCAAAAAAGACAAATGTACCTGGGGCACAACTGTCCCATGGACATTTGTCTCCCAAGGAGGAGCGTAACTAAACATAAATCTATCTAATAAACACATCCTATAAGAGTCCAAAGTCTCTGTAACAGATTATCCTTAACTATATACAACTAAACACATTTCCCAAAGTCACTCAAATAGTCCACTGAGTCCAAGATCAAAGTCTGGCTCTTTGCTGGTCTTCCTTCCGCAACACTGGCCCGCAAGGTCCTTGGCGCTAGGTCGCCTGCTTGCTCCACACCAGTGCTGGTCATTTGTGGTGCTGGTCCCATCTGGTGGTGGTCCTTCTGTGGGGTCTGGCTCCTTGCTGACCCGGTTGCCTGGAGACGCTGTCCTGTCATTCTCCCCGGTCTTGGCACTGGATGCTGTGGTCCTTGACCCATCCGGCCCGGCACCAGCTTCCTGGATCCCTTCCAGCGACGCCAGCCAGTCACCACTCAGATGGCTCACCCATAGAAGCATTTGGAGTCCTATGCTCCTCAGGATTCCTTTTGCTGCACCAGCAAGTCCAGCTAACAGCTTTCCCAGTCTTTTTATCTGGCTGCCTAGTTGAAGCTGTTTGGTCTCAGCTTCCCTTATCTTCATTTTTACTGGAGAGACACCACTTGCCTTGTCCAGTTCACCTGAACCCTGTGAAAGTTCCTGGCCCTCTGTCTTGATCACTTCCCCTGACCCAGCTGGTTCAATCTTGGGTCCTGTGAGCTGCCTGTTTGAATTGCTCTGTTTCAACAGTGCGATCTCTGTCCGTAAGGATGTTTGCCCCACCCTCAACTCCTCTACTGCCTCCTGCAAAGCTTTTACACTTGCACAGGCTGGGGTTGTGGTTCTGCCCCCCATCCTTGGTCTCGCACGTTTGGCCAAATCATTGCCAACCAGCAGTGGCACCGGGATGCTGCTGGTCACTGCAAAGTCGTGTTCCAAGTACACTGCCCCGATCTGTACTGGAACCCTTGCAACTTGAGCCCTGAAGGAACTTCCACCAATCCCCTTCAGTTTGATCTTCTTCCCTGGTATGTAATCACCCTCCTGTACCAACTGTGGCTTAATTACACTGACTGCGGAGCCTGAGTCCCTTATGGCATCCACTGACTGACCATGAACCTGAACCTTCCAGATGTATTCCGCATCTGGGGGGTGCTCAGCATTCACCATTACAAAGCTCTCAGGCTCTGGCAGGGAATGTCCCACTTGTCCCTGTCTAGCACCATCATCCTCACTCTCGTGCTGCTGTTTTGGGGCTCGCACACAGTAGGAATGATGTGCTTCTGCTTTCTCCTGCCCAGCAGAGCGCGCCTTAGGGCACTCGGCCTTAAGGTGCGTCAAACTGCCGCATAGGAAGCAGGTTCTAGACTTGTCTGGCACTCTGGACTGTGCCCTTTCTCCATTACCTGAGTTAGCATGACCAGAGGAACTGTTCCTACCAGATGATGACCTCCCTGCCCCATCTGCCTGCTTCAAGTTGCCACTCCCTCTGGTCACCACTAACCGGTCAGCACAATGGGCTGCATCTTGCACTGTGACACATTCTTTGTCCTCCACAATCCAACGGATGTGGTTGGGCAACAGCTGCATGAATTGCTCTTTTAAAACCAATTCAGCAAACTGGTCAATGGTATTGACCCGGGATTCTTTCACCCAATCCCATAAGTGCCGCACCATGCGGGCTGCAACTTGCATATAGGTTTCCCCCTCCTTCTTCTCAACACTCCGGAAGGTTTGCCTATAGTGTTCTGCAGTGAGGTTAAAGCGTTGCTTAACCCGCTCCTGGAACACCTTATAGTCCCGGGCTTCCTCATCTGAAAGGGCGGCATAAAGGTCCAAAAGATCACCGCTAATACGTGATCTCAAGTACATCATCCTATGTTCTTCTGGGATTTCAAATTCTGAGCACGCCCGATCAAAAGCCCTGAGAAAAGACTCGACATCATCCCCTTTTATATATAAAGGAAACCTTTTGATGTCCACTTTCATGGGGTTAGGGGTGCCACCATCACCCTGTCCAGGAACTGCCCCTTGGGCACCCTGCCCTTGGCTAGCTTTTAATTGGAGAACGGCCAGCTCATGAGCCCTAGCCTTCTCCCCTTCCCGTTCTGCAATGGCAGCTTTCTCTCTAGCCAATTGCAATTCCATTTCCTTTTCACGCTCAGCTATGGCAGCTTTCTCTCTAGCCATTTCCAATTCTCTAGCAGACTTCTCCCTGGCTAATTGGAGTTCCAGTTCCATTTTTTTCATCTCCCGCTCATACTCGAGCCTCAGTTTGAGCTCAGCGAGCCCTCTGTCCTGTGCCGCTCCTGGCACAGCTTCAGGAGTCCCTGGGCCTGCACCCACGCTTGGCTCTGGGGTTGAAACCTCCTGTTCCACCACAGACTCCATAATAGCTTTCCTTGGTTTGGCTCTGGGATGCTTGCCACTAACACGCTTAGCTGGCAGTCCCCCTAGACCCTTTGGAACAGCCTTAGCCCCTTTTCTAGTTAGCATCAAGTGTGGGACTCCCCACCACTTGATCTACCGTGCTGGCTGCTGATATTTGTAGCCAACACACAGGGAACGTAATTCCCTCCCTGGTTCCGTACTATACCCAGGCAGATTACCTCCGGAACCAGGTTTATTTGGGTGTAGCCACGTGGTTCAGCGTCTGGCTGGTGACCGTACTCTTTACCTTAAGCAATTACCTCCGGCCACCAAACCTACTGACCCCACTATACTGTGGCTAGGCTCACCCAAATACTAGGGCTTACAGCACACCAGGTCCTTACAAAGTACCCAAAGCCTTTACCTCAGGACCTGTGCCTGCTTGCCCGTACCTACTAGCCCTCCCTGATGTCTAGCACACTCACACTTCAGGGATGGAGGAGTTCTGACCCACAGGCACTACCGTAGGGCTCTGTGTCCAGACACCAGACTCAATCACAAAGGAGCCAAACTCTGGCTGCCCTTCTCAATCACACACAGTATTGCTTGCTACTGTAGTATTCTGGCCAAAGAGGACTGAATCAAGATTCATCCCACCGCTGCCACCAAATTGCCACGATGCCCAGCGTTCCAGAAAGTGCCTGCCCTCTCTGAGGAGTAGCTTGGCCCCGTTAGGATGCTGGGTTCGTGCAACGGCCAAGTGAATACTACAGTGTGGACACAAAACACTGGTAGCAAGCGTTTCAACAGTAAACAAAAACAAGTTTATTATTATACACAAGCAATACTAGGAAGGTAATAAGGTTCAGGTAGTTGTTAGTTTAAATTTGCAAGTCTCTTAAAGCTAGGAGCTAACCCTTTCCTCTACAGGAAAATAGTTCACCTTTTAAAAGACAAGCCTCCACACGTTCCTCCTCCCTCCTGACTTGCTTCTGCCACAGCTCAAGCCAAGCCAGTGTACCAGAACGTGGCCCTAGATGATCACAAGGCCCAGTCCGTCCTTGCTTGTCTGATCATCCAGCCTGGTCAGTTGCTAGTGAAGTCTCCCTCAGAGCCACAATCCACCCGATTGCCTCCTTCAGAAATCACTCAGCCCAAAAGACCACTGGTCAGCTACTGGTTCCAGCTCCCTCAGGATCAGCTCCTCTGTTCCCTTCAGCCTCAGTCCCAGCACGAAGACCCCTGGTCAACTACTGGTCTGGCTCCTTCAGGTTCAGCTCTTCTTCTCCTTTCAGCTCTTGTCCCAGCATGAAGACATTCTCTGCTGTCTTCTGTGTTCCTTTATACACACATCCCTGACCCTGATTGGCTGTAACCGCAATAAAATGCTGTTGGAGATTCCTAACAAAGGTTGCTGTCCCTCCAGCCTGATTGGTGGGAACTCCTATTCTAGCCCCTCCAGTACCCAGATCCCCGGACAGCTTTTCCCTCCAAAACCTTACTCCAGCCAATCACTGCAACAGGGCCCGCACAGGATTTCCCGCTCTTTTTGCAGCCCAAATCCCAGGGTTCGCAACAAACTTTGCAACAAGGCTGGCTATTGCAGCTTTGCAAGAAGCCTGCAAAGCCCAAAAGCAAAACAGTTTGCAGCCTGTACCCAGAAACCGTCACAGAGAGTTATTGTTCAACACCTTGGAAACTCTCATGTGGAGCTCCTCAGAGATCTGTTCTGTTCCCTATATGCTTTAACATTTATATGAAGCCACTGGGAATCTTTATATGAATTCCCAATGGGAATTTGGAGTAGAGTGCCATGAATATGATGATGACACCTAACTCTTATCTCTCGCTAACCCTTCAGAGTGAGGTAAGGCAGTTCAGATGCTTGATCATTGTCTGAAGGCAATGATGGGCTGGATGTGGACAAGTAAGCAGAAACTGAATTCAGACAAGTTGAAGTTTCTGTTTTTCATGGGATTCCAAATTCAGGAAGTTTTTACAGGGTTGTCATATTCCAGAAAGAACTGTTGTGCAAAGAGTGCTCTTTTGCACAGAGCTATTTTGCACAAACTTCGAAGTGACTTCAAAGTGACTTCAGAGCCACTTCGGAGATTGTACCCCTTGTCCCCCCCCCCAAAACACCTGGGGTGACAGGCAGACCTCTTGTGGGTAGATATGGATTTCCAAATGGGTGCTCCGGTGTTTCCATGGCAGGGAGGCTAGCACCCACTGCTATTGGGTGCTAGACCACCCATGGAAACACATTGGGTACTTCCCTTAATCCAGATCTACTAGATCCGGATTAAGGGAAGTACCCATTCCCTAGATCTGGATCTTCATAGATCTGGATTAAAGGAGCACAGTGGAAAAATACCCATAGATTACTTGTACAGTGACCAGATATCATTTATAGAGGACCATCCTCTTTTTCATCTCATTTTTACTTTGCCGTCCAATATGTTTCTTATTATCAAAGGGCCTTTCTGCATTTCCCACTAGAATGGAATAGTGTGAGGCTCTTACTTAGGGCCTAGGGCTCGAACCAGGCAAACAGGTATGTTTGGCTATCTGGGCACAGCCTTACACAGTTCCATCCAATACTTTAAAAGGTTTGGATGTTTTTTCTAAAAGCAAAACACTTGTGCTTAGCAAAATCTGACAGATTTCAGCTAGGAGGGAGCCTAATATGTCTCCAATTCCATCACACTCTTTCCAAAGGAAAGGGGAAGGATGGCCACTTTAAAAAGAAATGTTCTTTAACCTCAGACCTCTGGATCTATGAATCAAAGTGAGTTTCTTCTACAGAGCACTAAATTTTGAGCTGATCTGAAATCACATGATCCCTTAAGCAATACTCAACTCATAGACAAGTGGAAATGATTTCTTTTAAAATAATTAGAAGGATTTTGAGTGGGGCTGAATGGCTAGGAAAAGATGGTGTGCAGCAACATCACGCAAACACACACACACAAATTAGGTTTTGATCTTGGTGAAGCTTGGCATTCTTATATTAAAAATGCATCTGATTCCACTGTGTTTGGTAACTTGACAGGTAAATAGGACACAGTACAGCAGACTTGTGTGTTTTCCACAAAGGCCTGACATTGATTTTCAGTTCTAAGGGTCCACACAATTCTTAGCTATAAAGATAAGCCCAAAGGGAAACATTCTGTCTACTCTTTTCAAAATGTCTCAAACCTACAAAGATGATTGCATACATAGATGCTAACCTGTAGTAGTTGGCAGCTGCAGGTACAACAGACATTTTGAACAATAACCTGCTGCTTGCTTTTGATGCTCCACACAGCACTTTACTATTTGAGTCAGTGTGGTCCTTTCCATGTTGGATCAAACAGCCATGTGGTGTTAGTAATGAATATCTGCATCAAGTGGAGGGTGACTGATCAGAGTTTTCACTGTACCCCTGGGTGACAGCCATTACTAGTGCCTTCTAAATCTTTTCTGTTGAGGACTAACCAAATGACATAAGATTCCAGAATCTTCATGTTATCTGTTGCATTGAAAATGTGGAGGAGAATTTAGTTCCTGGGTATTTTCTATCATAGACATTATAAAACATAGACATGATCTAAATCCACCATGCTGGACAACTTTTTAGAGGGATCACTTCTAAGAAGATGTGGCCCAAAATATATATCCCCACATTTACTGACATGATTAGAGTTTAACACCCATAGCTAAATATTGCATGTTTTAAAATCCAAACATCTTTTTACTGCAACAACAGAAGTAGAATTCAGTTTGATCCTAAACCAATGTTTTACACCTGAGGACTGTTTGGACAACCGCATTTCACCTGTGTCTTCAGGATGACAAAATAGATTAAAAAATGTCCAAAAGATGCTGCTCCAAAATTAAAAACATTTCTAAATGGCATTTTTATCACAAAACAAGCCGTTTCATTTCGGGCTCAAAGTATTTTGTACATCCCTATAGTTAAACTTTCTCTGCAACAGAAAGTACTTAAAACAGTTTGGTACGAAGCTCTGGCCAGTGCAGAGTTGAAGTATATAAATTCATTCTCTGTGTCAGCTCAATAGTTCTGGAAGTGAATTTAAAAGCTTCCTGATTTTTAATGACAGCAATAACGATCTTCAATTTCTATGGCCTTTTTCATGCAGATGGCTCGCAAAGCATTTTATGAACATCACCTGTTGTGCTAATTGCAAAGGATCGGTTTTTCCCATGGCTAAACTTAAGAATAATTTCCACGAAGGCATTTAGTCTTACAATGCATACAGGTATGGTCACATGCCTTCTGTAAGTTATATACTGTATTATATGCAGCTGTTACCAAAAAGTGAATTTAGCAGCTAAAACAGGAAAGTAATGCTCATGAATATTATTCAGATAGCTAGGGACAGCAAAATTATCCTGCCATTAAGTCTGGTACTTTACTACTAGTGTGACAAACCAGATGAAAGTCTGCTGTTCAGTGGTAGAAAAATATGTTTTGTATGCAAAAGAAAGATTTTGGCATTTCTCATGTAGGACTTGGACGTCCATATATTTGTAAATCCTTCATCTAATGAAATGTAAAGACCAAAACATCTGGCTGAAAGCTGATTGGTTTTACAAAAACTCTTCTATATGATGATTCTTCTGGCTGGACTCACAAGACCATAGCTTGGGGCCTTTCCACATTACCAGTATCCTGGTACAGTGCAAAATCTAGACCCCTTCTGGGTCTCTCTCTTCCACACTCTGGAGGAGAACAGAGAGGTCACACCTCCTGCTACACTGTCCTGTCCACATTGGACAGCACATACACCAAACTAGACAGCAAAAATGGTAAACTTTTTTTAAAAAAGATCTGTCATGGGGTACTTGCAGGGCATGTGGAAGAGTGCACACCTCTGTAAGCCAGTTTAGCAGGAGAACCCATTTCAGTGGTACACAAAATTACACTACCAAAATGGGTCTCCCACGGCCTCCAAGGGAGGAACTTTAATTCCTAGACTTGGAAAAGACAGAGGATGGCTCCAAAGACTGTACAATCTTCAGGCTGGTGTGATGGGTGTCCTTTAATGACTGCCCAAGTGCAGACAGCTAGTTCAAGGCCATTAGGAGCATCTAGCTGCTGGAATCACTCCAGCCTGGGCCCAGTCTTGCTGGCCCAGGCCGGGAATGGTGTGTGTGAAAAAGCCTGGAGTCGTCCGGATATCCGAGAGGCCTGGTGGCTAAACCCTTCCACTCCCATTCAACCCCAAGATTGCCAGGAGAACAATCAGGGTAGGCAAAAGCCCAATTCTTAACCCCTGCTCATTTGTATATATAAAACAACCAGGAGATGAATGAATATGTGACCACAGAACTGCAATTGCAGCCAGAGACCAAAAATGTAGCAGCCAGCTGCACTCTCTTCCAGTCCACAGAAGTGATTCTGGGGGCTCTGATTGTTCCCAGGGTCTCTGAGGAATTACCTAGGAGCCGAATGATTTGTCTTTGCTTCCAGGACCCTCCAGGTGAGCATTCCATGCAATAGCTCAGATCATGCCAGCCATTTAGACACAAAAATACAAGCAAGCTTACAACGGAAGGTTAGGGAGGAAGGAAGGAAGGAAGGAATTCTTGCTATTTAGAATATGGGGAGGATGCAGGTGTTACGTAGATGCTGACATATAGGTCATGGTGGTCACACCTTCACTTTAAACCTTCTTTAGTCTATCTTCTGATTGCAACACTCACACCTTTTCATTTCTATCCATTTTCTTTGTGGACTTCTCACCCTCCATTTGGATTTCCCAGGGCGGAAAGTCCACAAATAAAATGGATAAAAATGAAAGATGTGAGTGCTGTGATCAGACGATGGACTGAAGAAGGTTTAAAGTGCAGGTGTGACCATGGTCATATATGTCTCCTGAAATTCAGTGAAAAAGTGAAGTGTGTAGTTCATAAAATTCTTTCCCCGCTAAAGTTTTCTTTAGTATATTTTGCATTGCTACTACACTAGAAGCCACATTCCTGCCTCAAGCATTGTGTTGCACCTTCTCAATCATCATCCTATTGCACTTTTTGCAACATCCTGGGGGGTCTCCCTAGAGGTCTTCCATCCAAATGTGAATGTGACACCAGAACTCTGACAAGATGGTAATTTGACATGCTGTGACTGGAAGCCAATAGTTATTTACTTTTGTTTCTGTTCATAGGCTATGGTTTTGACAGGTTGTAGCCCATCTTTCTAAACATCTAGCACTTGAAAAATCAAAATGCTGGCATATTTTAAAAGATTTTTTAGCATGCTTGCTGAAAAGAAAACCTTGCCACATTCTGTTCTGCCAAATTCAGTCCGTCTAACCTGAAAATTAATGCAAATGAAACTGTTTTGGTAAAGCAAACATCTGTAAGCATTTTAGAAGCAGAACAGAAGAGACAGGAAATTGGAAGCACGATGCATAGTGAAAGTCACTGTTTTGTTTTGCGTTTGTTGTTCCCAGGATAGTCTGTGGCTGTGATCATCAGACACAGCATCTTTGCTTTTTGAGGAGGTTTAGAGCCAAATTTGAGATGGGATTGTTCATACAATTGTCTGCCCAAACATTCTGTACTAGAAAAGGTAGATTAGGGAAGGGCTGGGAACATGAGGGCCACACACAACTGTTTCTGAGGTGCCTTTAAGGTGCCCCTTTTGTTATATCTGAACACAGCCTATCTTTGATGTACTGGAGTGTGACCTATTGCCCCTGAATCTAGAAACTAATGACACTCCTCCAAAATGCTTTTCTAGTCTCTCCCTGAGGCCTTTTTGCACTTATGCCAGTAGTGAATAATTTGGGAACTTCTGGGGAAGGGCATCTGCACTTGGAGGAGGCTGCTACAGCCTCCAAGTACCCCCTGCCTGCCCAGAAGTTCCCTAATTATTCACTATTTACTAACCTTACCAGAAGTGTCCAGGAGCAATCATCTGCACCTCTTCTGGTGTTCTGGGGCTGTCTGAAGTGCCGCGCAAGTGTGATTGCGCATGTGCAGAATGTCAATGTCGGCATGATGCTAATGCATCTGCAGTTGTGGAAGGTGCCACAACCAAAATGTTGGTGCCCTGGAAAATGACCAGCCCCGGGATCTGTCACAGGTGAGTGACCAATTGCACAAGGCATGGGGTGTTGTCACCTAGCTCTCGCAAGTGTGACCACTAGTTAACAGTAAGGGAATTGCAAAATCGCCCGATTGCACCCGGGCCTCCCCTTTTCCCAACCGCACTTCACCAACTCCCACGCCTCACTATCTTCCACATCAGATTTTCAGGATAGGTCCCCAAGAGAGTGATCCAGTCCACTACCACTGACTGCATGGTCTTGGGAATGCCACAACATCTGGCCTACTGGAATGGAGGACTATAAGACATCCCCAAAGGCCTAGCATGAGAACATGCACACGTCTATTCCTGCCAAGGCCTAAAAACAAATTCAGCCAGTTTACTCTTCATAGGGTTTGGTCTGAAAGCAAATTCCATGAAACAGTTCACACAGAAGCAGTTCCGTGGATCTGTATTTCTCGCTCAATCTTGGACTGCATCCACAGAATAGACAGTGGGTACTAAAAGCATCCCAGAACCAGTGGCCAAATATACTTGGGCGCTTCATGCCTGCAGACTGTCTCTGAAGCGTGAAATCTGTCTTTGGAGGAAACCTGCAAGCAAAACACAAGAAAGTACTTTGCACTCTCATTCACCCCTGCTGCAAGCAAGTAGAATGGCAATGACAGCAGGTGCAACTAACCATGGATAATTTCCACCATTCTCAGGTTAGCCCTGGATTGAAAACGGCTGACACCCAGTGCTATTTGCAGTCTGGCTTTAAATTGTGCAAGGTGGAAACTTCAGAGCTGTGGAGCTATTAAGTAAAGGAATGTAAATTCATATTAGAAAACCAGGTGGGTTGACTTGAACTTCAGAGTAGAAATATGAGAGCAGATATGTCCATACATGCTGCAGTGCCATAGCAAGTGGGGAAAGGAAAGCAGCCCCTGCATGAGTGGCCTACCGTATAAAAGAACTTCAATCTCATTTTGATGACAGTAATAATAAGACTATTCTTCATATCATTTTCCCTGACTTGGCTCAGCATTTTGTACATTCACAAGACAAGAAGGAGATTGACAACTCTGCGCTATGAATGTTGACAGTTTTTGCACTTCTGTCATTCACCATAACAGGATCAAACAACAGAAGCCATTTTCTCTTTCCTCTGAGAGGAAGCAAAGCAATACTGAGCCCAGGGTGGCTATAATTATACTATTAGTTAAGCGTAGTATCCTATACTCAAAAGCACATGGTATGTCAGACTGATAACAGCTGGTTTCTTCAAACCTCAGCTTCTAATGAAAGCATATTTCATAAGGAATAATCATGCAGTTTTAACATATGCTATTTATTCCACAAGCTTTCATTATCTGGCATTCTCCAACTATTAGATTTAGAAGATGTTACCACTTTAGGACAAATGGCATACAGTTGGTCTGAAATGCAATATATTCCATATTACATTATACCTACCAATCTTGACTTTCACTGAGTCTTTCATACAAGTGCATAAGCAATTACTGTGGCTTGCTTGCTGACTCTAAGGTCACATTGTTAAGCAATATGTCACTTTTATGATGAAGAATAAAGTAAGCTTTTTTTTTAACAGCCATGTGCATTTATGGCCCCTTTTTCACCCTCCCATTTATCATCTCTATCTCTGGTTTATTCGCTGTGTGGAGGACGTAATCACTACTGTGAATTATACCCTTTTCTGTGTTGACTACCACAGATAATTCTCACCTCTTGTGGTTGATTCATCACAACTATGTAATTACAAATTCAAAGAAAAATAGTTTAGACCATTGTTTCTACAAGGTTATCACGTTTCCTTTGTAATTAAATGACCAATACACCAACTATTTATTTGATAGAGTGAAATAAATCCTCAGCTGAAGAGATTTGACTCATGATGATTTCAAAATCCATGTAATGTTCTGCAATTTTACACTTAAGGCTAATTCAGAGATTTAGTTGCTTAAAGTGGTACAGTCACAATTTATGTCAAAAGTTATCATCTCAGAGGAAGGAGGGGAATCATGTCTGTGGGAGTGCGTTTTTAAAAGGAGGGTGCAGAATTTTCATAAGGAAACCTTGAAAAAACGGATAGTCCTTAAGAAAAGCTAAAATTGTGGCGCTGTTTGAGACTTATAACTTGGATATATTTTGTATCACATATGAAGTTTCAATTTGCTTACTGTGAATTTGAGTTTTCCAATCAACACAGACCAAAGGCCAAAGTTCCCCATGCATGTACTAAGCATTCACACTAGTGAATGCTCGTATACATGTTCCCCCTCCCCACACATCCACAGACTTACCTCGAGTGCAGACACTTGGTCCAAGCACCTTCATCTTGCATCTGGATGTCACCAGGGCAAAAGTGAAGTGCCGTACATGCACACAGCTGCCAGCATGTTGTGTCACATGGCCCTCCGTGACGCACCATGCTGGCAGCTGTGTGCATGTACAGCACAGAGAGGTGTGGATGGGCCTCTACAGTGCTGGGGAAGGACAGGACTGATGTGGATATACAATTTTAGTGGCTTTGTTCAGGCAGAAAATCATACCTTGGAAAAATGGCAGTACCATTGGCAGTCATATCTATGCATGGGCTAGTGCTATCACCATGAGGTGTTTCTGCCACCACAAGTGGAGACATGAAGGCAGAAGGCATGGTAGCAGGTTTCTTGCCCACTAAGTAGAAACACAACCTTAATGGCTCAGCACTTTGTACTAGAATGGATGCCTAGATAATGCCTCCAGGATGGAGACACACTCAGGATGCCTCTAAAGGCAATTTGCAGGAATTTGAGAGAAGGTGAAAGTTTAGCCTTTGTCTTCTGCTTCAGAATGCCCAAAAACAATTGGTGGGCCACTGTGTGAGAAAGGTATACTGGTCTAGCTGGGTGGTGGCCTGATCCAGCAGTGGTCGTCTTACGTTCTTACAGCAAGACTCATACCAGAGCCCATCTTTTGGTCCCTCAGAGCAGTCTTCACTGAGTGATTACAAAGTTATTATCATCTTCAAAGGATCTCAGTTCTATACTTTTGTTGAGTTTGTTCCTTAGCATCAACTCACCTAGAAAACTTTATGAACAAACACACCATGCAAGTGAATAGAGAGATACAATGATATAAGGAGAAGAGTTTTCTTCTGTAACACAACTATTGGCAAGATAAGAAGCCATTTGTTTCTCTCTTGACTTTCAGACATTTATATGGGGGTCTATTTCATTAAAAAATGCATGTGATAGCTTTGAGGGCATCGTTCCTCATAAAAGAGTCATGTTTATATTTGAAAGATAGTCCTTTCATTTTCCTTTATAACAACAACACAAGTAAAATGAGATCTTTTAAGTATATAATTGAAAGAATCTCATGTACAGTAGGAATAGCAGGAGTAAGTAAATAACTGAGATCAAAATAAATTAAAAATAAATCAATCAGTGCTTTATCTATTTGCAGCTGCTGGAAAGAGTCATCAGGAGACTTAGAGTGAGGATCTCTGAGTATGCTAATAACCCCCCAACTCTCTACATGCCATCAGAGTCAGGAAAAGCATTTCAGGTGTTTGATCACTGTCACAAGACAACAATGGGCTGGATGCAAAACCAATGAATTGAAACTGAATCCAAATAAAATAGAGATATCATGAGTCATGGGGTCTCAAACCCAGGAGTTAGGGGACATCTGACTCTGGATGAGTTGTCATTGCTCCAGAAATTACAGGTAAGTGATTGGGGTTGCTTCTGAATTTATTACTGTTGCTGGAAGCTCTGGTGAAAGATAGAGTGCTTAGCTCTGTCTCCAATTGATTTGCCAGCCATTTTATTTTTTGAAAAAAGTTTTATAGAATCATAGAGTTGGAAGGGACTTCCAGGATCATCAAGTCCAACCCCCTGCTCAATGCAGGATTTCCTAAATCATCCCAGACAGACAAAAGTCCAGCCTCTAATTGAACACCTCCAGAAGAACCCACTACTTCCCGTGGTAACCTGTTCCATTGACTGAACACCCTCATTGTCAGAATTTTTTTTCCTAATATCTAATCTGTATTACCTCCCTTGAAGTTTCATACCGTTTTTCTAGTCCTCCCATATACTCCTCCCATCTTGTGCAAGTGAGAATAGGGACAATCCCTCTGCACTGTGACAGCCCTTCAGATACTTGAAGACTGTCATCATGTCTCCTCTCAGTCTTCTCTTCTGTAGGCTAAACATTCCTAGATCCTTCCTCATAGGACATTGTTTCCAGACCACTAACCATTGTGGTACCCCTCCTTTGGACTTGCTCTAGTTTGTCAATGTCTTTTTTGAATTGGGGTGCCCAGAACCAGAAACAGTACTCTAGATGAGGTTTGACCAAGCTAGACTAAAGCAAAATATTCCCCAAACTCTAAAACTTTCACTTCTGTGCCAAAGGAAAAAGAAAGAAAGAAAACAGAACACCTATTTCAATACAGAACCATGAAATATAAGAAATATAAGATGTTTAAGTGCATCATTCAGGCTGGGGGGACAAGCAGGATACCTCTAAGGCCATTTGTTGGGATTCAAGAGCAGGAGAAGGTTTGCCCTTTTCTCTGCTTGAGATGACCATTGGCAGTTGGTGGGCCACTGTGTGATCCAGGATGCTGGACTAGATGGGTTGTGGCCTGATCCAGCAGGGCTCCTCTTATGTTTTTATGTTCTTCTTTAAATTTAGGACCATCTTAATATGAAATGAATTGCAGGTGCTACAGAGGATTGTTGCACAGATATGGACTTAGCATGGGAAGGCAAGTCAGGAGTGGGGACCAAACATCAAAAAAAGTGTGTTTAGGAACTTGGCCTCTGTGGAGCTCAAGCTTGATTAATGCACCTGTTGTAGCTTTAATTGCATATTTGTGAATATTATATAATGTGTTGAGGGTAAATGGCACTGGCCAGGAGGGTTGGTAAACAGAGAAGGAGGGGCTAAGCCCAGCTCAGTTAGCATACTGAAGAAAGCAGGGGCAGCCCAGAGAGAAACAGCCAATCAGAAGGGATGGAACCCTGTTAGAGACTATGAAAAGGGCCTTCCTGTCAGAGCTGTTGTTCTGTGACTGGGGCTAGACTTAGGAAGAAGTTAGACAGTCCAGATCCGGATCCTGAGGAGAATCTAGATAGGGATTAGTCAGGGTCCTGAGTTAAGAAAATAAGTTAATGTGAACTGCTTGTGTTGAAGTTGAACTAACATAAGAGTTGTAAACAAATAAAGTTACATTTGTTTCAAAAGACATTCTGCTTGAGGCCTGATACTGGCTCAGTCACTCAAGGGAGGGGGGAAGTGTTGCCATAGTAACGTAATGGCAATAGTGTACCAAGAGCTGTAAGCTGGGTGCTGAAGTAGTAAAAAAGGCTCAGAGGTCTACTTAAAAAGGAACTTGAAGTCCGTGGCTATTGTGGCCGATCTGGAGAGAGTTGGACGCCCGGCTGGGGACTCGCAACTGGTGGCCGCCGGCCGCCAGCATCACATCCTCCTATCACCTTTCATTGATAAGCAATACTCTCAGTAACTGCTAACCCCCATACCAT
Source organism: Aspidoscelis tigris stejnegeri (assembly GCA_023333525.1). NCBI lineage: Eukaryota > Metazoa > Chordata > Lepidosauria > Squamata > Teiidae > Aspidoscelis > Aspidoscelis tigris. The sequence goes on along the minus strand of JALMGA010000002.1, from coordinate 76,928,633 downwards.
AGTAAATCAGTTTGTTATGATAACTTTGAACTATCTTTCCAACTGAACATAGTAACCTTTTTGGCCACTAGAAACAAACAAATCACATAGATATCTACACCAATTTACACTCTCATGAATGTGTAAAAGGGCCATTTGTCTGATGAGTACAACTTGTAAGTTAAATATGTTAGAAATATTTCTTTGTACAGGAAGGATTCTGGTAGACACAGGGCTGTTTTTAGTAAAGAAATAGCTCTGTGTGGTGCGGATGCATAGTGCATGAGTTCCCCCAGCCTTTACTAATGCCCTAAATGCAAAAAATATATATACCCCTGTGTTTTTGTTCATTGGTTTTATTCAAGTTTTGAGTTTTGTGACCCACCATGAATACTTTGCATACAAATAAAAAATTTGTGCTTACTGATTATGCATTAATTTCAACAATATGCTCACGTGGGTATGGCAGACTACATGGTCCTATAATTTATAAATTAACTGACCATAATCTTTATTCACTTATTTATTAACTTTGCCAGAGGTTTACCTCCACAGCTACCTTTCTATTGTACTTCTTTCTCATGTGCTGTCTGCCTCTGACAATAGTACCGCATACACCAAAGTGTTCAATTAATTATTAGCTTACGTTCTAGCAATTGTATTATGAGAAGGAATCTAGGGCAGTCATTTTGTTATTCGGCAGAATTCTTTTGTTCACTGTCCCAATCTCTCATTTGCATTTGTGATATAAAAGAACAGATGTTATACCACTCTTCTTCGTTGGTGACTTGCAAGAGCAGCATTTTTCCCCAACATTCAAGGATGATTAATTCAAACTCAAACAAAGATTATGCACCTGTTCCAGCAAAGGAACAGAGTAGGTTACTGAGGTATGCGTCTCTAGCACAGGATATAGTCTCATCTAATTTTCTCCTAGAGAAATTAACAAAAAACAAAAGCAAACTCTTTTTTTAAAATTGTTTTAAAAGAGAGCTGTTTTGTTTAAAATCAGGGGAATGCAAGATGGCTAAGCAAAAATGTCGTTGACCATCAGAATTGTAATAGTAAGAGGGCATCCTAGCAATTCTAAAATGTTGCTTATTCCTAGATCTTAATTCTCCCTCACATATTAGGTTTGAATTTCTAGCCCAGGCTATCTGGATAGCTGAATATTCTGTATTCCATCCTAGGATGCTTTCAGAGTTCCTCACACTTCTGCATTAGAAACTAGTGTTGATTAGTGCTTGCACTTCCAAGCACTAGCCAACGATAGCCTACTGCCCCTCCCCCGCACAGTTGCTCACCTGTTTTTGACTATACATGGGTGATCCTCCACCATCTTGAGTGCAACACCCTGCTCAACTGTGCATGCACCAGTGGTGTGGCTTTGGTAATGCTGATGCTCTGCACAAACGTAGTCACATCAGGGGGTCATGTGAGCTGCCAGCACACTTGCACGGCAGCTCAGGTGACCTCCTCAGATGGACAGAGTGCAGATGGTGAGGATACGGTTGTGATTGGAGAGGGTTGGGTTGCTTGTGGTGCATAGTGTTGTGCATCACAGCTAGTTTACAATTATGTTTCAATATTCGATATATTTTATCCTTATTGTAACTTTCCCTGGGAACATCTGGCGATAAATTTCATAAATAAATAAGTCAACATCTGGGCAGGCAGGGGGCGCTTGTAGGCTGTAAGCACCTCCTGTAAGTACAGATGCACCTGCCCAGATGTTGACTCATGGGCCATAGTGCAAATTGGGTTCTATAGTCCTGTAAATTTACAATAAAATCTTCCCTGATCAAGAAAAGACCCCAACAACAGTATAATTCTCCCTGCTTCCCAAATCAGTTGGGTTGTCTTTCATTCTACCAATTTCTAACTTCAGGTCACACTGCACTCCTATGCCTCTGTTCCCTATTTTCCTTCTCCTCCCCTCTTTTACTTTTAGAATTATGTTCTTGTTAAAGTTGAGCTTTCATGTGGGTTTGGCGCAATCACCGAGAGTTCGCCTCACATACATGTTGCCATTTGATCAGTTATCCCACAATGGAAACTACTTATTGTTGCCAATTGCTCTTTAAAATTGCTACTTGCTTTTTCTATTGCTGCTTAATTTTTAGTTTCCTACTTGCCTTGTAATAAAATTGTTTCTTTTCTGCCATTTCAACTGTCAGTAAAGAGACTTTTGCCATTTCCATACTTAGCACATTTATTTCAGATTAAGGAGATCCGGATCTTTGGGATCTGGTGCTCGGGGAATCTGGTCCAAGTAGTTCTGCATCATGTCGAGAACCCCATAGGGGCATTTAGCACCCAATGGGTGCTAATAGGACTGCCATGTGGCTGCCATAGCACCCAGCCTGAGGCTCCGATTAAGGAGGGCTTGAGCAGGAAGTCCGCATGTGGCAGAGCATGATTGGCCCATTTAACAATTAGGGGTCACTTCCAGTTACAGTGGGCATGGCAGAGAGCTTGTGCTCAGCTTCATAGACCGCTACAAAGGATGTGCAGGCCTATGTGGCATGTGTGTTGAGGGGCAGAATGAGAGCTGCCCTGTTGCAAATGGCAGCCTCTAGGTCCACTCCAGGATCCCATCAGTCTGATATGCATGTGGAAGCATGCTCTGCGATCTTGTCTTCATGGCAGAAAACCAGATTAAAGACATGATTAAAGGGGTCTACCACTAATCTGGATTTAAGGGCCTGAGGACCCCATTAAATCCAGAATTTAAAGGCATTCTTGGGGATAACACATTACAGATGGGGTCCTCATGGGGTCATCAGTGCAGAAGGTATGTGGTGGATCTGTACCAATTGTGCTCCTATCGGGTTCCTAATGGGGTCTTCAGGGTCCATGCAGAAATGACCTTTGTATTAAATCAGCCAAGTGTTTCCCCCTTCCGTGGAGCTTGGCTCCAATCTGTTATCAGTTAAACCAAATCAGTAGCCCTTAAAAATACTGCACATATGTGGGAATAGTGCTAAAAACACATGTCTAGAACAGTTCCTGTAACACTTCCTATTGTATTTTGCAGCTCTAGGTATTTCATTAGCTTGACTGATAGTTTTAAGAAATCAGTTTTTAGACCCTCGTTACACAAAAACTTTACCTTCCATTTTATCTCATTAGAACTGAATTAACTTCTCATCTGCTTCAGGGACAAATGCACATCTTGTGCTCTTCCTATTTGTCTCACTAAAACCTGCAAGAAGTAGCTCTGTCCCCACCAATCATTTGAAATTCCTCCCCACCAATATTCTGATTGGGATACAAAATGTGTCACTCTCTGTCTTTTTACACAATTTGGTCTAGTGGTTAGGGAGCCAGACTCTTATCTGGGAACACCGGGCTTGATTCCACCCTCCCCCATGAAGCCAGCTGGGTGGCCTTGAGCTAGTCACAGCTCTCTTCTGAGCTCTCACAGCCCCACCTACCTCACAGGGTGTCTGTTGTGGGGAAAAGAATAGAAAGCTTTGTCAGCCACTTTGAGTCCCCTTAAATGGGTGAGAAAAGAGGGGTAGAAAAGCCGACTCTTCTTCTTCTTCCACTTTTGCTATCCAGCACAAAAGCAGAACTGACATCTATTTTCTGTTCCACTGCCAGAATTATTCAGCTCTTTCCCCTCATCATATGATCATCTCCTGTCATGTCGCAGGCCAGTCAGGCAACAGGCAAACACTTGTGCAGCTACTCAGTCCCAAGGGTTCCAGGCGTACTTGTGGTCAGTTCCGGTCCGGGGTCTAGGAGTCCAGAAGTCAGCAAGGGTCAGGCAGTCCAAGGGTCAGCAGGTCACAAGGGGTCCAGGATTTCAAGCTCAAGTAACACGAGGCTGCTATGACATTGTCTGCAGCAACTTGAGGCAAGGTGAGCTTGTTCTTAAACAGAGGAGTCAGAGCCATGCCCACCGTGCAGCTGGACTAATCGCTCTGATCTCCGTCTCACCTGCTTCTGCTGCCTAAGCAGGCGATGAGAGAGCTTTTGATCAGGCTCACTGCTAATGGATTCATCACCAGAGCTGTCTGGCTGCTCACCTGGGCCCAACCTTAGCTCTTCCATGCCTGCAATGCCCTGCTGTGGCTGCTCCTCAGCCTGTGATCGCATTGCAGGCATATCCTCCTCTTCTGATGAGGCCAAACAGGGCATGGCATCTCCACACGTTTTATCTGTGAGTGTAGTAACCACAAAAGCTGCATAAGTTCCCTTAAGTTTCCCTTCCAGCCTCCAACTGACCAAGAAGACAAACCTCAGAATAAAGAGCACCAGTAAATAGCCTTGGGGCATAATGGCGTCTGAAAAGCACATGGCCCCAAAGGACAACAACCCTTTCTTTTCCTATTTGAGGATTCTCCCACCTCCTGCCACAGGATGTGACATCAGAAGGACTTCTGACCTGCTCATCTGACACAGTTCCACCAATCACTTCGCTGGATTGTGGCTTTACATCCTCCACTCACTGCTGTATTTAAGCCCAGGGAAAATTAAACTCTTGGTCTTTCTGCCTGCACCCTGCCTGATGACTGGTCATTTAACATCTCCCAGCTGATCGTCCACCATTACACATGTGGTGGACTGAGAAGTGCAGCAGCGGCAGTATACCACTTGTCCCCATCGGCCGCCTAACATCTTGCCCCCATCGGGCAGCAGTTTGCTCTGCTGCTCCCCGTTGTTCCCCAGGCCCTCTGGATATCAGCTGCATAGCTAGCATACGGCCTTTACATGTGAGAGGTTTAGGTATTTCTGCTATACAAGGTCTTCCTTTCCATAATATTTGCCATACCTTCCTGCTTTTGCTCTCACCTTCTTCCTTCCCGCTTCTGCTCCCACTCCTTGTTCATTTCTTTCTTCCACACATGGGCAGCCAAGCAGAAATTTTAAAAATTAAAGTATTCAGGCTACAATACAACCATATGATCTGAAACCCAAAGTTGGCAGGGAAGGGGCCATTCCCTGAGAAATGACTGGCACTGCCATCTAGGGGAAGAAAGAAGGAAAACACCCTCCAATTCTCCCCTGGAATACCCCGTTCTACCTCTAGAAACGTAGAATATAGGCTGAAACAAAACAGTCTTTAGCCAATGCATTTTTCCTGTAGGGAAAAAAAATAATACTCCCCAGGAAAAAAAAAAGATTATTCCGTAATAACTAATCCATGTTGGAAACAAGAACAGAAAAAGTTTTTATTGATTGGTCATTTGACCATATAAATCCACATAAAAACAAATATTTAGAAAACTAGTAAAAAAAAAAATTGGTTTTATTTTAAAGCTGAAACTGATCAAGTACAAACTGCTGGCTCCACAGGGCAATTGCCTCAGCAGGGTGAACCTTTTGAAGATTCCTGAAGTCAAGCAAAGGAAAAAATTAAATTTCAAATTTTGTTAACTCTTTCAGAGCAAGGTAACTAATTTCTTTTGGTTTCTCCGCACAGAATTATATATGGGTGTTTTCCCACTGTTACTAAAAGTACCCATTAAGTACCAATTAATGGGTACGTAATGGCATTTTTGTACCCATTAATGGGTACTTAATGGGTACTTCTAGTGACAGTGGAAAAAGACCGTATGTTTGCCTCTAAATTATAACAAAGATAATTGATTTTGCAGGCTGTTTTCTTGAACTATTGAACTTTCACAACCAAATATACACCTGACTCTCAAGACTAATTTCCTGATGATTTTTCAGCATTTTTAATTGTGGGGTGGGAGTCTACCATAGGGATGTGCACAAATGTTCTAAACATTCAAAATTTGATTGAATGTGGACATTCAAACTCAAATAGAATGTTTACACATTTGAATTTAAACATTCAAATGAATTTTGAATGTTCCAAAACATTCATTTGAATGATTCAAAACAATCGAATGTGCAGATTCATATGTATTACATACGTATCTGTATGAATCTTATATGTATTTCTATGCATTTGCACTGATAGTATGGAACAAAAAAGGGATGCATACGGGATAAAACAGGATGTGTACAAAATGTGTACAGATACATATAACACATACAAATGTTGTCAACATTCGTATCCTCAGATTCGAACCTAACATTCGAACAAATAGATTTGAATGCATTCAATTCGAATCGGATTTTGTTGCATTCAGATTGTAAACATTTGAATCAAATCAAATGTTCGGATATTCGATTCGACTCAAATGCAAATGCAAAAAAAAGATTGTGCACATCCCTAGTCTACCACACAAATGTAAAATCATGATTTTTTCTTCACCTAAGTGAATTAGGGTGAATCCTGCTGTTATGTTGATTTAGGGTATCTTCAAGGACACCTCAGAGATCAAAGTCACCAAATTTCAAATAATGGTTTGGATGTTGTTAGTGGTTTGGTCGGATGTCAGGAGACAAACTGGGATAACAAATTATTCCAGTTTAACATATGAAATTGTTTTTCTGTTGTTCGTTTGCTAGCAAACTAAACAGATTTTTTTGTACTTTTGGGGTACATCTTTAGGCTGACCAAAAGTTAACAACTTGTAAAATGGATAGAAAGTTAACTTTTTTATTCCCCAGCCAGGCTCCTAAACACTAAAAAAAATAACAACTCATTGGATTCTTGACTTTTTCTGAAGGTGATTTCTTTTTGTTCAAAACCTTTATCCTCTATGACTTTTTTTCTTGGCTCTTTAACACTTTCCTAGAAAAACTGTTCATCTGAAAGTCAAAGATTAAAATTCAGGAAAGGCTTACAAGTAAGAGTAAAAGATAGGGGGAAATTTTTAGCACAAGAGTATAATAGACTAAATGAAAAAAATAGGAACAAATATGCATAAATTCTAGGTCACACAAAAACAGGTCTTCACAACAAACTGCAGAAGTTCTTCAAAAAATTTCAAGTGAGAAAAGTGATGATCTGATTCTTTATATACTCTCAAACTCCTTCCCATGAATTCTCCCCTCCCACCTGGTTCCCAACACAGCTAACAGTACACCAGTTTCCTTTGCAGCATAACACAGCCAAAACAAAGTAACCACAACCTTTAAACAAGCATCTGTTTGAATTTGAATCATCCAATTGCAAAAGGTGACACAATGACCTATAAGTGAAGGCACTTTGAACTATTCTTGGAACAACATGTTGAACAGGTTGAGCTTTGATTCTGCATCAAATATTAAATTTGAACACAAGGGGAACTCCCCCTGAATGCTGTGAACTGTGTTCAAATAGAACCAGTTTGGCACATCTTTGGTACCAATTATTAGGTTTCATACTTTAACAGTACACCTGCATGTCTTCCTTTTTTCTTTTTTTAATAGAAAAAATAAAGTGCTGCATAATTGCTCAGTGACACTTAAATTGCGAGAAGGTCTGCTTCTAATGCTTTTAAGAGAAATAGTGCCCAATTAAGCAATCTAAATGTAGGTTGTTAAATTACAATATAAGTTTTCAAAGCAGCGGAGAATATTTAAGGGGAAAGAGAAGTCTTCTTTCTTTCTCATTTTCAGAGAGTAAATACTACCACTCAGAAAACACACCAAAGCAATTAAGTTGTCAAGTTTGAAAACAGTCATTAAAATGTTAAATGTCTACCCATGGTAATTTTTGGAGGACGGAACACAGTAATTTCTATTATACAAATGTAAAATCATTTTTCATCAAGAACTAAAAGCAAAAAAGTGGGTGAATCAAACATGGGAAATAACAGCAAATCTGAGAGGTGGAATCTGGTTATCGATCTGGCAATTCAGAAAGTCACATATATATAACAATTGAGTGGGTGTATCAACATTATAGTTTTACATATACAGAGAAGGTAAATTGTGTGAGAGTGTTAAACCTTCCCCACCAATCCAAAACATAGAACTCTTGAAATTGCACTGATATTATAATATGAAGGTATGGAGGCTTGGTTGCTAAAATTAATTGAATTAGCTGAGGTAGACAAATTAACAAATTTAATCAAGAATAGGATTGTCAACAAGTTTGTGAAAGACTGGAAACCTGTTATTGACTATCTCCAAGAATTAGAAAATGGACCAATGATAGCTTGATTTGAAGAATAATTGAATAGGACAGCATACTGAAAGAGCATGAAAGAAGAAACAACATAAGAGATGCCCTGGAGGTTCAGCAGAAGCCAATTGTAATTTACCAATTAATTGTATATTCCCTAGTGTATTTTTGTAGGGGAACCCAAACTATGATATTTTAATGTAAAAGTTTTGCCAAGTACGTACAAAGATCAGTCAATGTACCTTAAGACTAATCACCAATATGGTCAATCAGTTGTTAAGTCTGTTTGCGAATCCAGACATTGTACACCTTCCACTTCCTCAGTGTTCCTCCTTCTCTTTCTCACTGTCTGCATGTTGACTGTAGCTTCTCTGCTTCCATCTTTTTTTCTCAGTCTCAGTCATTCTTACTGGTCCATCGCACAGATTTTGCTTTTTTTCTTTATCATGGTCAACAACTGAAGGTTATTTCGAGAACTGCACTTGGGATGATGGGAAACAATAGAGATGACAAGAACTGGGAAATTCAGGCGAGAATGGAAGATTCATACATGCCTCAGCTACTTATTGGCCTTTGTGTTCTGCTTTCAGTAATTGGAACAGCATAAAACTGATGCCATCTCTGCCTGGGTATTTCCACATGGGACGTGGGGTGATGATTCTCACATCTACCTCAAACTTCTATTTTTCCATTTTTCCCTACCACAGCCTAAAAAATTCCATGTTTTTACTTTTCACATCCCAGTATTAGAACTTTCAAGTATCCCCTGTTCTTATCCAACTTTCAAAATCAATGTGTTGTTTCTTCTCAGCAACCTTGTGTGTGTGTGTGTGTGTTGTTGGTTTACCATTTTTATCTACAGTCATGCACAGTAGAGGGTTGCACACAGATAATCACATGGCACAAATATTGTGAAAAATTAAAAACATAAAAAGGCTAACTCTGGGAACTATTCAAGAATACCCAACCTACCTAACCAGCTTGAGTCTAACCCAATTGGTGGGTATGTACTGGTTTGAAAAAATTTTAGCAAAAAGAAGGGAAAATCAATGGCTGGGAAATGAGAAGTGTTGTAAATTTAGAATCTGAGTCCCCTTAAATGGGTGAGGAAAATGGGGTAGAAAAGCCAACACTTCTCCTCCTCCTCCTCCTCCTCCTCTGCATGTAGCACACTACTCATTAAAAAATTTTCTCACCAGCTACTGAAATGCACCTGGAAGTCAGGCTGTACATATGGTAGGCAAGCCAAAACTCCACTGAATGCTGAATCCGCCAAAGGGCTTGACCTGGGCATACCTCTCTTCTTGCCCATTTTCAAAGGTGGTGCGGGATATGTTTCCACAGCTTTTTTAAAGATTGCCCTGTTCCCTAACCTACAGTTGTATAGAAACCTGAAACTGTGTATACCACTGCTTTAGATTTTATGTATTTTTGTCAGATTTTGAAATATTGCTGAAATGTCAGGGAGTTTTCTCTAGGACTATATTGTCTTTTAACTGAATATAGCCACAAGGCATCCTTTTAAGGATTCATGAAAATAAAATGTGTTTTAAACGGCAATATATTCCTTTCATGATATGATGGGACAATGCTTCTAGCACTTTATTTACACTACACTGAGTTCCACTAAGCTAATTCTGCCAATGACCTTTTCAGTAGAAAGTTTAAAAGTTCCTTGTACCCTTCTTATTCTCCCATTGTGTTTTATGGCTTACTAGTTAACAAACCGAGGGTGGCTGTAGCTCAGTGGTAGAGCAAGCTGATTGAAAAGCAGAGGGTTGCTAGTTTAATCCCCAGCCTCCCCCTGGAAGTAGACCATTGCAAACAATTTCTGCCAAGAAAACTACATAGAGGTGTTTATGGAAGTGCCCTATGGAGGTCAGGCAGATGTTTGCCACAGCTAAATGGTACCCAGAAACAACAATTGGATTTACCCAGTATTTGGCTAAGCAGACCTACTTATATAAGCAACACTAGAGATATAGGATAAAAAAAATATTCAAAGAAAAACTAAGAACTCAGATTTCCCCTTTTGCTGTAAACAGTATTCACAAAGGCCATGAAAGCAGTGCCTGATGTTTATTTTGGATAGGCAAAGCATCCACAAAGTTTGCTGACATTATTCACAAGGCTACAAAGTGTGACAGATTCAGGGTGCAGGCTGCAGAGGGCAGTAATATTTTTTTGCTCCTTTGCAAGCCTCTTTCCAAAACATTTAAACAGGGCTTTTCTGCAAACAGCAAAAAGGATGGGAAACATTGCCCAAGTCCTTTTGCATTGATTGGCTGCTGACAAAATTGGAGAGAAAACCTGCCCTGGAGCTTGACTGACAGGTGTGAGGGGCTTCCTTCAGTATCCAATAGCAACAGCCAGTCAGAGTGCTAGGGTCTGTTTGGTATTTTAAGCAGGAACCAGAGCTCTCTTCGTCTTTCCTCTGAGGGGAATTGATCAGAAGGGTCTTTCACTGAGCAAGATTTGAAGGAGACTAATCGGGGGGGGGGGAGGATTTATCTCTGAGGGAAATTTTGCTAGAGAGTGATCAGGGCTGGGTTTACAGCCAGGCAAGGAAGGATTGGGTCTTGTAATCACCCAGGGTAAAGTTGTTATTCTTTGGTGGGGCTTGAGCTCAGGCAAAGCTAGCCAAAGGGGAAGGCTGATAGGTTTGAACTATTTCAAGGCAACTATTGTCCTTAGAGAAAGGAAAGCTGTATTATAGGAAGCCTGTGTTATTAAGAGACTTTTCAAACTTAGACTATCAATACCTGAACATTATTTTCCTTTTCACTATTACCTTATTGCTTGTTTCTCAATAAACCTGTTCTGGTTTATTGGTTAAGTGCTTGCTACCAGTGCCTCACTCTTAAGAGGTCAGGCACTGATTGGATTGTTGGAAATCGTGACACAAGGCCAGTCCCGTTTCTGGTGGTGGTGGGGGAGCCATCCATAGAAATCACATGAGACTTTTTCTTGCAAGTTTTGTGATAAGAGAAGAAAGAAGATCACAGAAGCCTTGTTCCCACTCATGGAATAAAACGCTATTTAAAACACTATTTAAAATGCTTTAAAATGAAGCAAACAAGCATCTGGCAATCGCAGTCAACCCAGAAATGTGTCCCCACAGGAAAAGGGTTAAAAACACTTCCAAAAAACACATTGGGGAAAGCGAATCTTTTTTCTCCCCACCCTTTGCCCACCTTCTCTCCCCATTGGGTTTGATCTGATGATGTGGCCAAGGATGGGAAATCCCAGCTGCCCCTCCCTCCTGAGCCTCCTTCCTTTCTTCAAAAGGGTTCAAAGATACAAACACCTAGGAGATAAAAAAGCTGGCGATCAAGCCCCTTAGATTTACACACACACAGAGAGAGAGCCCACTCCATCCAAAAGACCTGTCAGAAGGTGGAGGTGTTGGCAGGTGTGGCGGGAACTGCTGGGGATGCCAAGCGCTCCTGCGCACATACACACAAACACACTTGCGCACTCTCCCCTGAGCAAGTGAGTGAGCGAGAGAGCAGTGTTGCCACTGTGGTGAGCAGGTGAGAGGGTGGGGATGGGCCCAGGGCCGCCAGATCCTTTCTTCCCCCAGTTCCTGCAGCTTTCCCCCTTTCGCCTTTTAAAGATCAAGGAAGAAGGCTGGGAGGGAAACAGGCAGAATTCTGTAGGCAGGGCCACTTGTGAAGGGCAAGATTCCTCCCTGTCTCTTTCCTTGATCTTTAGGAACGCATGTGCATGAGGGGAAGCATGGGTGGGAAAGGAAACATTGCTATAAGGTGTGAAGTGGGTGAATTGTTATTGTCTGAAAATGAAATCGTCTGCTGTAGAGGGGAAACCTGGCATATTAACTGACAAGGGGCTGTCCTGCAGGGTGAAATCCCACACATTTCATGATGCATCTGTCCCAGTACTGCTGTAGCGTTCCCACAGCAATAAGGAAGAAGCATTTTAAAAGCAAAAACGGGGGGGAAAACCTGAAAAAACAGGTGTTTATTTGTTCAGTTTTTAGCCAAATGATCCTCAACCCCCCCCCCTGAAATGGATTGGTAATGGGGACAAAGAGGATCCAAACCATTTTTAAACTGCTTTAAATGATTGGTAATGGGGACAAAGGGTCCAAACCATTTTTAAACAGCTTTATTCCATGAGTGGGAATTCAGCCAGATTGGTTGTTCAGTTGAACTGAGCTTAAAACCCCTTTGTTCTGTTCAGATTTGAACTCAGGCCAATTTGCAATACAGCCCTTAGTTCATATTAGGCAAAATCTGAGTGAGTGCATCTGCACTTGCAAGTGGTGCTTGCAGCTTACAAGTGCCCCTGGCCTTCCCAGATGTTGCCTAATCATGAACTTACCTTAACTAGAGCCTTACCGCAAATGTCCAGTGGCAACCATCTGCACTTTTTCTGGTGCAACAGGGGTCATCTGAGTTGCCACAAAAGCAGCTTGGTTATATGATTGCACAATGCACTCTGAACAGCTTGGTTATGTCATTGCACAATGCGCTCTGATGGGGCTTTCTTTCACTCCTGCTGGCTTTGGAAGGCTGAGAGATCCCTGGAAAAGGTCTTTGCCAAAAGCCTCTGGGACCACTAGCTTGCCTGAACACTGGATCCGAGATGCAAGCTGTGTGACTGTTCTAAACATTTGCACTATCCAAATACTTGAATTCAGCTTTACTTTTAACCCAAGTTATTAAATTTTTCTAAAAATCATGCCACCAGGTATAAGATTGTCACGATTTTTAACAAAGTATAGAATCTGATGTGTAACTGTCAGCTTATGCAACAATTGTCTGTTGATTGGTGAATAAGAATTTTTCTCTTGTTTACTGAAAAGCAGGCATAATATGGGAAACCATCATTATTGACAGCATTCAGAAATAACGTCAATATTTTTTCCAGTCATTTCTAAAAGTCAGATGAGGTTATCATGAATATTCAGATACAATTTGGGATTCCCCGCAGCAGATAGTAAATGGAAGGATCTTTTTCTTTATAGTGAAATGTGAAATGAATCAAATACTAAAGACAATCTTTTCCCCTTCGTCAAGTCTAGGAAGTATGCAATTAAGGAGGAGAACTTCATAATATCTGGTTTCTGATTTTATAATATCCAAATGTTTTCCACTGACATAACTCATGAATCAGGATCTGTTGATAGTGTGCTGCCCTGGAGATTACAACCAATAGAAGAATGCTTGTATTTCAAATTGTCAAACCACATCCCATTGGGCAATGGGTCAAAACATAGCCCAGCAAGATGATAGTGAAACTTTCAACCACTGTTTTGTTTCACCTTCCCTGCTCTGCAGTTATGATCAGTATACAGTATAGCCTTTTCTGTACCTACCTTTAGTCAGAACAAGACCCTACATAGTAAGCTGTCTGAGTCTCATAAATCCATTTGTTAATACAGATCTGTGAGTCTACACCTCCCTACTGGAATGTTCCATCTGCATTAGAAGGAGCACGATCCTGATCAGGGAGGTTCTGATCAGAAATACTGCTACACATGATTAGAGGGCTTGATCCAGAATACAGGGCTGAATTTGCACTTCAGATTGTAGTTGATAATTAAGTAACATCTGGGCAGGTGCATCTGCACTTGTAGTAGGCGTTTATAGCCTAGAAAAAAACCCTCCCTGCCCAGAGGTTGACTAACTGCATGCTAGCTGTGAAGCCGGCAAGCATTTGCACCTCTACAAGCACACTGGCAGCTCCGATGACCTGCTGACCAACTGTCCAGGGTGTCAGCGTCATCATAGCAGCAGTGCTGACACATGCACAGTTGCGGAAGGTGCTGCACTCAAGATGGCAGCACCCAGAAGAGGATTGGCCTGGAGTTCAATTACAATTACATGTGGTCGATTGTGTGGGGAATAGGCTAACTTTGACTAGTGCAACTGCTACTTAACGTTAGTTGATTGCATACCTTTCCTGTCCATGGGATGGGAAATGCAAAAATGCCCTAGGTCTCCATGTTCTGGACTATCAATGGATGCATTTCAGTGGTGCACCATAGCATCCTGCTGAAATGCATTCCCCTAGAAGCCCCAAAGCTAGAAACCTGGACCTTGGATGTGTTAGCATCCAGACTCAAAGCCCATGTACTTTGATTGGTTGCCACATGGATTGGTTAGACCAACACCATAATGCAGACAGCACTGATCCAGACCACACTTTTCCATGGCGGAAATCAGTAGGCCTGGCAGATCCAAACCCACTGGTTCTGATAACAGGACTTTCAGTGCTGAAAGACCCTATGATTCTACACCACCATCCAGAACTACAACTCCCACAATTCCTACCACTGGCCAGACTGATTGAGGTAGTCAGTAACAGCTGAAGGGCCACATCTGAGTTCCTCTGATCTATGGACTCCATACATTTTTATATTTTCCATAGTAAAGTAGAAATCAGTACTTAATATTATTGTTTTTTAAAAAAACATGCTACTTAACTGTCCATCCCCTTTGGTTTACAGATTAGGGGGAAATATTCTGGCTGCATCCACACACAGTAAAAGAATAAGTGGCTAGTTTCTTAATCCACATTAAAAGCTGTTAACTTCTATATATTTTGCAAAGAACACTCACACTGTAAACACAGAAATTTTATTAACGTCTGCTAAAGCAGTAATAGCTCCTTTTGGGAGCTCAACCACTCTCAGAGGAATTATGGTTGCAAAGGATGTGAACCAACATTCTTGATTGATATTGATAACGGCACAGCAGAACACTATGTGGGATGCATCCAAGCAGTCTTGGTTCTTGGATAAATGGACTACATTCCTGAAAGCTGCCAGACTGCACACACATCTACAACCACAATCTTCATTTTTCTTGGTTTTTCTGAACAGTTTTCTTTCTCACATTTGACCTACCCGCTAGATACAGAATATGCTGAACAATCTTCCCTCTATTGCCTAAAGTGTGAAATGTTTGAGTTGTTTTGTTATGATTTGTATTGTCAAAAGTTATGTTAAATTTTGTATTGTTTGTATTTGTTTAATAAAGTTAAAAAGAAAAGAAACAATAGCCTCTATGTGCTACCAACTCTAAGCTACTTTTGAGTTGCTTGTTAATGTATGTACAGATGTAACCTTCATTTTCCAGGTAAAATCCATGGTTAATTCACTCATTCTGCAGTCCTTCCCAGCACTGAATTGAACAAATTGTCTTGCATGTTATGAAGCAAATAAAAGAGAGTATTTTAAAGCCAATACAGAGGTATCACAAGCTTCAGTGAAAAAAGTGTAATGCTATCAGGTATAATTTGAAATAGCTATCAGGTAAACACCAAGGTGCTGTTAACAATAACAACTGAACAGCTTAGAAGATCTTTGTCCTTGTTACTAGCCTGAAAATCACCCAAGACTTCAGTTGGTATCTGAAAGCTTTTCAAAATGCTTCCAGGAATGGCTGTATAGAAAAGGTGGTGTGTGTGTGTGTGTGTGTTTCCTGAAGGAAGTATATTGAAGACAGAATGTTCTGTAGAAACTGCAGTTTGGTTCAAAAGTGCAGAGAAGAGAAATACAACAACAGTTGCTCCTCAGGTCAGAACTACTATAAGGATAGGAAAGAGTATTTGCCAACACTTCCAGGGACATAAATTTAGAATAGGACAATTTGAGGCCAATTCTCAACACAGAACAAAACAAGTATCACAGCAACATGAAACATTCTGAGATTCTTCTGGACATTTTCTAACTTAGTTCTAGTGCATATATCATGCTTCTCGTTATAAACATTCCTTATGATTGTATCAAATATTTGTTTTGAATTTGAAACCAATTTATTTTACTTTATTTTTGGGGGCTGTTCAGCACATTAACAGAGACACCACACATTTCTTCCCTTACAATATTGAGTGTTTTTCCACTAGCACTAAGTACCAATTGAAGCACCCATTAAGGAGCCATTAGGCTCATAGCCGGATGACTCCATTTCCACTACAGACAACATTAGAGGCACATCTGTTTTCACCAGAGCTAGGGAAAACCAGATCATATAGGCTCTTCAGGACCTATAATCTGGATTTCAGGTAGACCCATTAACGGGGTATACAATGGGGTCTTCAGGCATCAAATCTGGATTATAGGGAGCCTGTTTCCTCTACAATTGGACAATGGGGTCTAAAGGAGGCTCAGGGGGAGGCATCCATAGTGTGTGTGCCCCAAACACAAAAAGTCCCTTGGAGATTCTACGGAGCAATCTGCCACTAACTTCAAAGGTCCTCCGGAGCCTTTGACAATGGCATTGCTCTCACAAGGGTTCTCTTTGGAGCCTTTGCTAATCTCTGAAAGCAATTTCAAAGATTGCACTCCCTGTCCCCCAAAACACCTAGGGTGAGAGGCGGACCCCTCGTGGGTAGATCTGGATTTGCACATGGGTGCTCTGGCATTTCCACAGCAGGCAGGCTAGCACCCATTACTAATTACTAATTAGTAATGGGTGCTAGACCACCCATGGAAACACATTGGGCACTTCCCTTAATCTGGGTTTACTAGAAGTACCCATTCCTTAGATCCAGATCTTCTTAGATATGGATTAAAGAAGCTCAGTGGAAAAACACCCATTTATAGGCCACTGTTTAATAATGTTTTCATAGCAGCTTACAGGAAAATAAGAGAATTTCAGTTTTAGAGAATGAAACAATATTCAGTAGAGAAACAAAAATATTCAAAATGCCACCTAATTGCGATCAGAAAGGCCTTAAAACCTGATTTTTGCACCTGGGCAGATTAAAATGGGAAGCTGCAGTTCTTTAAGAAAATAGTTTATGAATCTATTCTAACAATGACATTATGGCTCTTTCTACACTTGTCTGGTAGTCCACAATGAGCTGGTTCCTATTCCATTTTGTTTGTTCGAGACCCGTGCCATTCTAAGAACCCTATCCCAGTTTAGCAGCCCCATCTTTGAAGCATGCATAAGCTTGAAAGATAAGCTCCAAAGCTTGCAAAAGCTTCAAAGATGGGGATGCAGCATTTTCCATAGTTCCTTTTGCAAGCTTCAAATATCATCTCTGAAACCCCGAAACAAAGGTAATTCAGCCCTGCCCTCCCACGCCAAATGCTGTGTTGAATCATCAGGGTCATGGGTGAATTTCAGGGAAATGGCAGACATACATTTCACAAGCTATGGACCAGGGAAGGTGTGTCTGCATTGCTGTCAATGTTGGCCTGGAACAAACAGTGCCCACACTCCCAAAGATGCAAACAGAATCTTAGGGTGCTTACAGACTTCTTGATGCTGCACATTGGAATGCACAGCCAAGATCAAGCCATCGCACATGATGACCGATACTTCATAGTGGCATCACATTATAGTGGCGCTACTGCAAGTTTACTTAATGTTGGTTGCAGAACACTCACTCTACAAGCATCAAGTAAATTCGAAGCTTCCTGCCAGCCCAGACAGGATGATGAGAATTGCCACTGAGAACAGGGATGGCAGCACAACTGAGAGTGGCTGCCTTATTCCACATGACACGCACACCAATGCATACTCCCGCAGCTAGCTATGGGGGCTGTTGGCGTCTGGACACCAAATCCCTGCTTTGCAGCAGGAAAGCTGTGAATTTTTTAAATAACTGCAGATATAATCCGCTAATCCGTTAATCCAAAAATTAGTTAATCCTGTCCAAGCAAGTGCAGAAATGGGCTATATAACAATTAAACATACTTTCAGAAAACCTAGAAAACTTTCTCCAGGCTGAAATTTTCAAATTAATATAATAACTTTCTACTTTAGTTGCAATCTAAACGTCACAAAGTGTGCTGGTATTGACAGATTACCTATAGATATGCATATTTAAAATCATAACATTCAAAACACTATTTTAAAATGTGTCATTTTAACATGAAAGAGATCAGACCTTCAAATTAAACAAGTACTTAGCTCTCTTCCACAAAAATCAGGGAGGCAAAGATGCTTAAATTTAGTCATGCAACCCATGCTATATCAACAACTATTAGCCCCAAAGCATTTAAAAAGAGAGGGGGGTATTATAAAAATCTAGTGACAGATTAAGTTTGGTTTAAAGTGCCAGTATTAAAATATGTAGATAATACTTTCTGTGCCTTAGGTCATAGAGAAGAGGTTTTCTTTCTAGCTATAACTACATGAAAATGCCAGAATTTGCATTTATATGATAGAGAAATAGTTTCATTTTGCCATTTCTTTCTTCCCTGTGCAACTTCAAAAGAAAACTTTGAAAATACTTTCCAAGCCCAAAGTAACAATATCTGTTCTTCAGAAAGATACACAGTATAAAAGCCTCACTGGTACTTCTATAGATAGAACAGTCTAAAGCAGTCCTGTTTAGCAAAGCGCACATCTGTACACATTTACTAAAGAGTGTGGTATTACTGTGGCACTTCAACAGGCCAACTAACAGCTCTCCCCAAGCTGAAAAACTCTTCCCTCAAAAATTGTAAAAAAAAATTCTGAAAATCTAGTGTCTGTGGAAGCAGAAATGCACAGTGTCCATTCAGTTTTAATTTTTTTTAAAAAAATTATCTAATGAAACCAGTTTCCTAGACATCCAGGTAGCACTTGTATGATTTGTAATGGAAACAGTGTGAGATGAAGAATTGTGTGATAGCTTCAGGAATAAACTTAAGGTAGAAGTATCCTGAAAAACTATTTTTGCTTAGCCACCTGTGGCTAGATGGCCATTGGGGGATGGGAAGGCAGGGACAGCGGTATGGGGCTAACTGGTTGCAGTGAGGAAATGGCCGGCCACATGCTTTTAATGGAGGATCTTAAAGCAATGATTTGAGTGATTAAAATTTGAATGAATTCACATTTGATTTGATTTGAATACATTCAAATCTATTCATATGAATTTTCAATTCATATTTGAAGATATGAATTTCGACAACATTCATATGCATCCATACGCATCCATATGCATCCTGTTTTTATCTCGTATGCATCCCATTTTCATCCCGTACGTATCCATGCAAATATTTTGCATACAAATATGTATGGATACAAATAAGATGCATATAGAAATGTATGTAATATGTACATATCAGTACACATACGAATGTCTGAGTAATTCATACGAATGATTCAAAAGATTTAAAAAAATGTTCAAATGTTAAATTTGAATGTATAGACATTTGATTTGAATTTGAATGTCTGAATTCGATTGAATTTTGAATGTTTTGAATATTCCTGCATATCCCTACTCTAAACCTTTTGCTGGAGCAGTTTTAAGGTAAGTTTGGAATGCAAAAACTAAGTTTTATAGCACATACATGTCTTAAAAGTGCCTCCCTTCGGAGTTGTATACAGGAGGAATAAAAGTATAAGACTTTTAAAACCTGAATTCTAAAATAGTTAATGTTCTACTGAAATGTCCTTAACAGCTCCATTGGCCTAAAGGTTTGGTTCTTACTTAGCTTTTAAAAGCAAGAGAGATAAAGAGGGCCATAAGCCTCATAAACATAGTACAAAGAACCATCCCAGCAAGTCTCTTTAGTAATAATCAAAGCAGTATAGATGCTCTCATTTGAGGCAAAAACAATTTGACTTCAGCATTACTTAAGCCTCACAATTTCCCTACACCTTAAAACCTTTCTTTGCTAAAAAGAGGGCACTTAAACTGTCATTTAGGGAAAGTAAACCACCTCAATTAGAATCCCTAATCACTCCTAAAAGAATTTTTTTAAAGTGTGAATCTCTGTAGACTTGTTGCTAAAAGCCTGGTAATTCTTTCTGTCTTTTCTTTCTCTCTCTCTCTCTCTCTCTCTCAAGTTGCAAAAGAGAATTTACAAACTTAACTACTTGTATATAACATCTTTATCTGTGTGTAACAAATCACAGTTATGTGATTTTGCAATAAGCAACTTAGGCCTTTTCCACACTTGCAGGAGCTGAACTACTCCAACCTGCTATGAGGGCCCTCATTGTTGGGAACCAAAGTTCCCGGAACTGCAGGGAACCATTTCAGCAATGCAAAATGGGTCTCCCTGCCAAACTGCACTAGGGAAACATCATGTGTGCCCTTTTGCACACTTTCTTGACCCATTCCAGAGGCCCTTAAGCTGCTGTTTGCTGGTGTCCTGTTCCAGGCAGTCATTTTGGCCACCCACACCAGGTTATAATCCATCCAATGTAGATAGTTTTGAGACTTTTTCTGTTACATTCCAGAATGCAGAACAAGAGGACCAGAAGGGTTTAGGCCTCACATTGGACTCTACACCAGCCCTGCTGAAAAACCCTTAGTCAAAAACTCTCCTCTACAAGTAGGAGCTGGTCCCCTTGGCTAGGCTAGCAAAGGACAATGAGAGCGATAGTGCAGACAAACTGAATTTTTCACACTCTGAGCAAACTAAGAAACTCACAACTGCAACTCGTGGTGAGATTCACTAATTTCATTACATTCAGCAAACATATAGGCTATTTGTAGTTACACGTCTCAGCGATTGTGGCTACTTCAGGATCATTGTTTTTATATTCATGTAATCCTTGTGAGCTTTCCAACGGCATTGTGTTTGCCACTGTAATGAGAAAGACCCCCAGTATTTCTTTTCTTTCCCTTTGATATGGCAGCTTTGTAGCCATTGTGCCAGTTGCCTTGATGGAGGCTCCTTTAGAGATATGAGAATGCAGCAAACAAGGTCCATTCTGGGCACTTTGGCTGGAGCATTCTCCACAGAGAGTAGAGAATGAGACAAAAAAATTGCTACATTTCCAGACCTTGATTGAGTCATTGTTTTGCCTTCATTTATCTTTGTCCCTTCCTTATTGATGCCTGGCCATTACCATGCTGAACTCGCTCACCACTGCCATTAATAAACTTCTTTTAAACTGTCCCCTACCCTAAAGATGTAGGGACATAAAACTTTTATTCTTTTTCATGTTGCATAATCAAGTTCCTATACACAATCAAGAATCATATCTTCACAAAAATGGTATCCTGACCATACAAGCAAATATATTGGTCGTCTTGAATGATTGGGATTAATAAGAACAGGACCAGTGCCACTCATGTAAGCCAAGGATTTATGGTACAAATACGTATTGGCAGTGCTGCTTATCTGATTCCCTTGCTCTACCCTGACTTTTCTTTTATCAGAGTGCAGCTTCTGGGCTGGAGTTAGCACAGCAATTCCTTGGGTATAGCCAGTTAAGAGAACAGGTTGTCATCCAACAAAGAGTTTTTTTCTTTATTTACAGATAGAGCTTATATACAGAAATCATAATACAGAAGCATGAAGTAAGGGGTTCAGGTAAGAGGCCCGAAGCAAAAAGCAAAAGTTATACAAAACATATATACATTGATTCAGCTTCTCAGGAAAACAGGTGTAGCAAATTATCCCACCTGTTGGTTGTTAGCTGGTTGCCTTGGTGCTTAATACAATGTGATTTTTGTGTCTGACTTGCATTTAACTCTTAAATGCCTGACATTTATTATCCATCCCCAAAGTCACCCAGCATTCAGTGGCTACTGTATATGGTCACTTTTGCAGGTTTAAGAAGGGGACTATCCCCCTTTTTCCATGCACAGTCAAAGATCTGAATCTTCAAGATCCAGATCTTTGAGATGGGGTCCTCCTGGAGATCTGGATCTTGAAGATGTCTTGAATATCCCATCATGGACAACTTTAATCAGGTCCACACAAAATCCAGATTTAAGGGTCTGAAGGACCCAGTAAATCTGGATTTCACCCACCCTTGTGGGGGCAGAGCCTTACAGATGGGGGCTTCAGTGGGGTCCAGGTAAGGACAGGGCCTTCCTGATTGGTACCAATCAGGTACTAATAGGGTTCCTAATGGGGTCTTAGAAGGGTTCTAAGCCCTAGTGGGAAAAGGCCCTATGAGCCTCCCTTCCACAATGCTGGTGCAGTCTAAGAGAAACCCCATTCCTCATAGTACTGTCCATATGCCAAGCATGGCTCATAAATTAGACCAGACTATGAAACCCAAAGTAACTGCTTGGTCCAGTCTACCAGTAGACCTCTCTAAAAGTGTTTACCAATATACTAGGCATGGCAGACCTCCATGATCTGATGTAGCACAGGGGACCCATTTCAGTGGTGCAGGAAGCCAACACTCAAACTCAAAGGTTTCCTGTACCTTCATATTCTGAGATTCCAGAGGACCCCCACAGATTTTTTTTTCCTGACATCTATCTTTCTTTGCACTACTACACATCTTGGTTGTTCACCAAGCATACCAGTGTCCCCATACTCTGTGTGGCCTATGAATTAAAGATCTGTCTGCTTTGCTGGTCACTTAGGCTGCAGCCACACAATCAAATGAGGCCACAAGGATAAGGCCCCAAGAGTGTGCACATCACCACACACCTGTCAAGCCCTAGCCTGCTCCAAAAGCAGCAACTACTCTTTGAAGTGGACTTTTGGCAGAACAAGAACATTTGTTTTATGAGAGCTGGGAAAACCCACATGAAAACGATAGAAACATGGGGCTAGCAGGATTGACTTACCTGGCACATTTTCTGCCCAACTTTACTCTGGGAGGTGCAGAAAATAGTGTTGCTTAATGGACCTAGAAAGAAGTTGTGAGGCCTGGGCGTGCCACAGCTCCCACTCCTAGGCCACAGCCAGCACTCCAGTCCAGAAGTGGTCTTGCTCCACAACCACATGGAAACAGCCTTACTTATTAGCACTGGGCAAATTGCCAAACGTTAAATGGCAATTCCCTCCTGGGAAATCCATTCTACAGTTTTAAAAGGATCAGTCTGCTCCTATTTATTTATTCACAAATATTTATATTCTGCCATTTTCCCAAAGGGCTCAATTCAGTCACAATATTATAGAAGTAGGGAGGGCATATATTAAATAACTTCTAAAATTAAAAACAATTACACTTTGGTCAGATTTTACAAATACAGTGATAGTCCTAAAAAAAAGATCATAACATGACCAGTAACAATATTTGTGTTGCTTTTTCTTTCTGTCAGAGACTACTTAATATGATACACACTGGGACCATTTTCAAAATCTGTTTGCAAGGACAAGCAGTTGAAAAGTTGTTCCAGATTTTACCTTCTTTGACATATCTAAATTCACTGTAGTTCTTGAACTTCCAATACCTTTGGAAAGAATTAAATTTGCATGCAGGTAACATACCAAGGAAGATATACTACAAGCCATGGGGTTTCCTGGAAATGCTAATTGGGGTCAGGGTTAGGAGGGATGTTGAGAGGGGATAAATTTATGTCATCATATATTCAGAATTAACTTTCTCAGAGAAAGAATGAAAGCAGAGAAAAGAGATATAAAGAGCAATTTATCTACATGGAATATCAGCTAATATCCTTGAAACTTCAGAATGAGAAAGTTTGACTTGCAATTGTTAGAAGAGGTATGCAAGACAGGAAACCCTTATGTATTCACCCATCAGGTCTGTGTTATAGGAGCCAGTGAGGTTTTATTCTTAAATACACTTCTTCAGAAGGAATGCCACTGAAAATTGGGGAGTTTATTTATTTATTTTATTTATTATTTACATTTATATCCCGCCCCATACCCGAAGGTCTCTGGGCGGGTTACAACTTTAAAACAACAAATTAAAACAGAATACACATTAAAAGACGTTAAAAATTTCCGTACATATAAAACAATATACAACATGTTTAAAATAATTATGTCTGTACTGAGGGAGGGAACATTAACAACTTAGCCAAAGGCCAGGGCAAAGAGGTGCGTCTTTACTGCCCTCCTAAATATATATAAGGAAGGGGCCTGACGCACCTCAAGGGGGAGGCTATTCCACAGTCTGGGGGCCATCACAGAAAAGGCTCTCTCCCGGGTGCCCACCAACCTCACTGTTGAAGGTGGTGGGACAACCAGGAGGGCCTCGCCACTTGATCTTAAGGCACGGGCAGGTCGATATGGGAGAAGGCGTTCCTTTAGATATTTGGGGCCCAAGTCATTTAAGGCCTTATAAGTCAAAGTCAAAACCTTGAATTGGGCTCGGTAGTGAATTGGCAGCCAGTGCAATTCTTTTAAGACCGGCGTGATGTGCATCCGGCTAGATGTTCCGGTCAGCACTCTCGCGGCTGCGTTTTGCACTAGCTGCAACTTCCGAACCGTCTTCAAGGGCAGCCCCATGTAGAGCGCATTACAGTAGTCCAATCTAGAGGTTACCAGAGCATGGATAACTGTGGCCAAGTCGTCTCTATCCAGACGTGGCTTCAGTTGACGGACTAGCCGTAGTTGGGAGTAGGCACTCCTGGCCACGGCCTCCACCTGAGCTTCAAGTGTTAGCGCAGAGTCCAGGAGTACCCCCAAGTTACGCACCTTGTTGCCTCTTTTCCCACTACATCATGAAAATGAATTTTGGATGTTTTTGTAATAATGATATTTACATTTGCAAAACATTGTTTTCCCTGTCCTGTTCTACACACCATTATAATCAGTAGGAGCTAAGTATACTGGGATAGCAAAATGACACAATTTATAAACTGCTCAAGGAACAGACTTAATGATCTTTGTCAAAGACTTCTATGCATGTGAGAATGATAGAAAGTCAATATGGATACAGTGAAAACAGAATGGATAGATAATAAAATTACCAGTTGCTGGAGGGACAGAATGTTAACTTTTTTCCCACTGTGTTTCTAAGATAATTTGAGAAAATCAAATTTCCATACATGGGAAAGAATTAATTATCACAGAAAATATATTCATTATGTGAGAACATAAACCATGTAGATAGGCCACAAGCTAGCAGAAACGTCTAACATGAGACTTGGAGGAAATGTGTGCACTTATATAGCAGTGTCCTTGTACTCAGCATTCCAGCAGCAATGCTGGAGAAATTGGCATGTCTAAAACAAAGCTTGTGATTTGGAGGAAAGTCATTAACATGAAAGCAGAAGTATCAAGTTTTAGGCATTGAAAAACCATTCCTAAATCCCTAAATTAGCTGACACTGGGCATGCCATCATCAGAAGGATGAATCTCTCCAACCTTTCCAACAGTTACTAGCTGGAAGTTTTAAAACGCTTCAAGTCTGGCCACCGCATGCTTATGAGCCAAAATATAATAGAATTTCAAATTTGGGATATTTTATGTCACTTCATTTTTAGGTCTTGAGAGTTGGTGTTCAATTTTTGCTTTTGTTTTTAATTCAGCACTTACCTCTGTTCTGGATCTTGGTCATTTTCTATTACTCTTTTGTCTACATGGCCTCTGGTCACACTTCTAGTTTAAGACGACTTCAAGTCATCTTCTGGTTGAGTTACATTTAGGGATGTGCACGGATATTTGAAAATTCGAATATCTGATTTGAATCCAACAAATATCAATCTTTGGATTCAAATTGGAATTTCGAAAATCCGAATTAACACATTTGAATGAATTTCGGATATTTGAATGATTCAACTGAACAGATTTGTTTCTATCACATCCAAATATTGTGTTTATTTGCACTTATAATGAAGGATGAAAACGGGATTAATACGGAATGAAAACACAATAAAAACAGGATGCGTGAAAATCCAAAAATCAGATATGAATGTTGCCAACATTCATATGTTCGAGTTTGAATTGAATTTTCAAAAGTACGGATCCGGATAATCCAAATTTGAATCGGATTTTTGAAAATCCAGATTTCTGAATTTTGAATCAGATTGAATATTCAAATTGACTCAAATTCAAATGCAAAAATGCATTTGTGCATACCCCTAGTCACATTATTTTTATTCAATTCATTTTCAAAGCCGGCTTATCCCTGTCAGATGAATTTAATCAGAGTCCTCTTTTTCAGAGGACTCAGCCCATCCTAGCATGCCAGGCCATCTTCTCTTCCTTAGTGTAAGCATGGGGTAGAGGGGGGAAGAAGGCTATTGGAGGCTGAACTATGCTGTTGTGGGTTGGGTCCATTCTTTCCTTTTGTCCAATGTCTAGGGGAGGGCAGCTAACAAAGAGTTCATGAGGCACCTCCCCTTCTCTCCTCAGTTTATGTGTATGATTCCTCTTTCTACCTAGCATTTTTCCAGAAATTTATTATTTTTTAAAAAATAATTGCATGGAGAAGAAAAGCACATAAAAAAGAAGGGGGTGTAGGTGGGGGAGCAGGCTTAAAAGAGAAGCACAACCACACAGCCTCGCCTCCCTTGAGTGACACAACTGCATCCAATAAGAAAGGAAAGAGATGTGACGCAGCAAAAGGGGCGAAGAGCCATTCATTCCATGGAGGAGGCTCAGGTCGATTGTGGAGAAAGGTGTGAGTGATGTAGGCCAAAGCGAGAATGGCCTGGGGACGACCTATAACCATCTAGGTGTGAACAGAACTGGTACAACCTCTGTTGAAATTATGAATAGGACATCCTGTCTCATATAGGTGTGACCAGGGCCAACTACAGAGGTCCCACCTCTAGTTATCGCTATCATGCTCTATCTGCAGAAGATGTATTCCATATCAGGAGGCCCAAAATACTGGTAGGCCTCAAGAACAAGGTCTACTGGCATACTAGAACTAAGGGGTAGCGTGCCTTATTGTGTCACTGAAAGGGGTTCCCTGGGTGCTCCAAGAGAAAGAACTTTCATCCCTGGGCATCAGCACAGACTCCAAAGTTCACAGGAGCTTTAAGGTGGCACAGAGATGCAGCTACAGCCCCAAAGCCCAAGCAGTGTGTCCAAGTTCTGCTTGTGGACTTTCTAAAGTAAATGGTTGATCATTGTGCAATAAGTCAATGTTTTAGATAAGCCATTGGTGAAATCCAGAAGGTTATTTCTTTTGTTAACACAGATATTTTTGTCCTCTTTTAACATGTAAAAGGAAAGATTAGGCAGGAAAATGAAAACCAGACTTTGCAGGGAAATTGATTTGCAAAAGATGTCTTCAGACAGTAACGCTCTGAATATATTCAGACACTTAGAGTCTTATTTTTCTTTCCATGAAGATGACAAGAAACAAGTAATTGAAATTACATACTCATCAATGCTTTTGTTAACAGAAAGCAAAGAGTTCTGGTTCATTTAATGCTCCAGTCTTTAAAAATTAAATCAGACAGCTCTTTTCATAAGCTGGGCATCTTATATTAAAAAAAAACTTTTATGTTTAAGTTCCCCACATCTGAAAGGTGCATAAAATTCCCAAAAGCAAACGTAAAAATAAAACAAAAAACCTCAAGTTTTTGTTTATTGTCAAGGTCAAAGTCTAATTGATATCTCTTGGCATTAATGGAATTTGATGCCAAAATATGAAGGCTAATTTTCTGCTCTTAAAAATACATGGCATCCTCTATAAATAATTAACTAAAACAAGAGCCTATTAAAAATGCAAAATCCGAACACTGCAAATCAGAAAACTGTGTGTGAATGGAATATAAAAAATGTTTTTGTCTTATAATAGCATGCTTTCCTGCAATAGAAAAGTACTTTGATTAAACTTTCATCAAAGCAGAATTCAATAAAGTTATCAAAACATAGTACATGAATCAGAAGACCAGCAGAAATCAAAATTTGCTCCTGACAATCTGCAGCTAATAAAAAGTCACTCTGGCTATTCACATTTCTGGCAAATTAGTCATAAAAAGAATCAATGTGAATTCTTGTGGTATGGCCAGTTGCCTTCTAATTGCTGGATATCTAAAAAGAGAGGATCATTGACTGGACTAGGAGAAGACCTTTAATAATGGATGAAGCAATAGTTCTGAGTCAGCCCACAGAGGTTACTGTGGTATCATTTTGGAAGCCGAAACTTTGCAAAATATTCTAACAGACAGCTTCTATTAAACTGGCTTTATCCTGCAAATCTTTCATAGTTCCAAGCATAAAAGAAACCTAGCTATATGAGGAGTTTATAAGCTGTATCTAACTACTATATTAATTTTCCTAATTACTGGAAGGTCTTTGTCTGAAGCCATGGTAAAATCCACATGGGAGAGGAGGAGAAGCATTAAGAAAGTGCTATTCTTAATATGGCAGAATTCTGATTGTGCACTGCAGACTCTCCCCAGCTGTGGTAACATCAGAGCAATGCTTACACATGGGAGGGTAATCAAAAACTTAGGACAGTTCATCAAGATGGCAGGTAGGTCTCTTTCAGCAATAGCAATAGAGGTGCCCATAAGAATAAAGTGTTCAAATACCCAAAAAAACACTTATGGTCACGTGGTGGCAGGATGACAGTGAGTCCATGTGGACACTGCAGTTCAATGCACTGAATATACCTTGAAGGAGCAAGAGTGGTCCCTTCCCCCTTATGGTGCATTTAAAGGTGCCAAGTGGTTCCTGCTTATGCTCAGAGCTGAATTTAGAATATTAACAGTTGAGAAATTTTAGGCTCATTATGTGTTAAGTTCAAATCTTTCTGAAATTCAGCTTATTTTTAGCCTGGACATGGCCTTGTTTTCAGCCATCCTCCTTGCTTCAACAACTCACTGTCTTTAATAATGAAATGTGTATACTGGCAGAAAGAAATCCTGCCACCCAAGGTTTACCTGTACCACATTTAGTTGCATCATTGGCAATAAGGGATACGATACCTTCCTTCCACTGGAAACTGCATTCTACAGTATATGAAGATTCTTTGTATATGAAGAATTAACAGATTAACACCAATCTGCTCAATGGCAAAAACCAAATTAAGGGACCATACAACTCCATAGTTGTCAGGGAAGCCATGAAGACCTAAGCAAGGACACTGTTGCTTCCAGAGTGTTCCCAATCCCTCCCACACCATTTTCCTTTTGTATCTTGTCTCTTTAGATTGTAAACCTGAGGGCAGGGACCTGTCTAAGATTAATATAATAGTGTAAGCTGCCTTGAGATGTTTAGGTATAGGACAGGATAGCAATACAAATTAAATAAATAAATAAGCCCTTTGACAGTCACTTCAGCTTAGACGTTGACATTTCTTTATAGTACAACGCCAGGAGATTCCAACACCAAATCTGAAGTTTCATCCAGACAGCACTTACTTATTCTATTTATTTCGATAATCCAGAGTAAAAAACAAGACAAGACAAAATAATTGCATATGTCACATGCCTCAGGGTTTTTTTTCTTGGTTGTTTGTATTGTAATTGGGCAGACAGGGGAAATATAATTCCAAAGGCTTTTTGGCAAGGAAAAAAGCTTGAGGGTTAGGCAGGGAGGGAGGAAAACTCCAGATATGTTTGGATATTTGAAAATCTCCCTTGGATGGTTCACGTGAGAGCAGGGTCAAATTGGTTTAATTTGCTTAATCATGGTCTTGAATATGAAGGCATTTCAAATTGGATTCTTCTCCACCTCCATGCTTTTCTTTTCTTTTCTTTCTTTCTTTCTTTCTTTTTTTTTTTTTTTTGGTGGAAGTGTTAAAAAATGGCCCATTTCTCATTCCCTAGTATTCATGATGCTTTTGCAGGACATAACTCTTTCAAATAATGAGGGCTCTTTGTGCATAGGAGGGAAAGATCTGAAAATAATTTTAAAATAACACTGAACCAAACTAAGTTAGCTTTTTTTAATAGGAGCTGTTTGAATTAATTCAGAATACATTCAATTCAAGAAGAAAGATTTAGAGCTGAAAGAACAACATATTCTAGTGGAGGCTGAATTGAAAGAAAAACAACTCCAAATAGAAATAACAGAGGCTGCATTCACACCTAAGTTTTGATTCAGCTTCAGTCCACTTTCAGAGTGAGATAATGCATTGGCAAAATTATCTAACTCATAAAATTCATCAGGAATATTACTAGTGTAGCACCCACTGTTAGTAGACGTCCTAGACATGTGTTAAGAATATGGGGATATTAAGCTTGTCTAGACACTACTTATGTCTGGATCATTTAGTGTGAAGGTTTTAATGAGCGATAAATTGGCTAGTGCTCTGGCAGGGCAAAAATGATTCCAAAAGGCTGTTTCTTGGTGAGGAGAACAGTTTTATTAAGAATCAGTATGAAAATAATAAAATCAATGGCAAAAATGGAGGGTTGCTGTGCAGAGTACTTCACAGAGGCCAAAAACACAAACAAAATGGAATCCCAGTTTGGTTGGCACAGGAAAAAGACTCAATAAAAGGGGCAACATAAAAGCACAATTTATGGCAATTTTGAGATATAGAGAAAAGGGAAGAAAATAACCTTTTTTTTAAAGTATTTTTTGTTTATGTTTTTATTAGTAGTCTAAGTAAAAAGAACTTATTCTAGTGATATCCTGTGTTGTCTAGTTAGAACAACTGGTTCTCACCCATGATGACTTCTTGAGAGCAGGATACGTGCAGAAACAGCCATCAGGTCTATCACTAATCCACAACCTTTAGCACCCATTAGGTTCAGCTCTCCTGTATGGATAACACAGCCTTAATGGAACATTTATCTAGCCTGCTGTGCGGAAGGTACATTCCATATGTATACCTTATGTGTTCTTAATCTGATCTAAAGTGTAATGTGGAAGCAGCCTTTGTCTCCAGCACCAGAGTCAATGATTTTGTTTCCACTGTAGTCAAAGATCTAATCAAAATACGAACAATAGCTCCTGGCCACAATACATTAATCCTTTCAGCATTCCAGGTAAAGATCTCCCCAGATATTTACTGTAAATAGAGATATAGCTCCCATTCCTTTCTTTGTTTTGCACAGAATTCTCCAGACAGTAGCTAAACTAAGAAATGCTTATCCTTCTGCCTTGGCCAGTCTTTTCACATGTAGATGAAGGTGGTACTCTTTTGTCAGTTCCTGTGCTGAGTGAGGCTGAGAACTGTAGGAGCAAATTTTATTTCTCATGTATTATTCTTATTTGTATATTGTTACTGGAACTGGCACAGTGTTATGATATCAAAACTGCACATCCATCGTCTTCTGCCTAGACTTGGTGTGGCTGAGAGAGGGATGGAGGATTCTGGGAGCACACAGGCTAAGCCGCGATGCTGCCCATCAGTCTCACTCTCTGAACTGTCTGAGATAGTCTAA
This sequence comes from Aspidoscelis tigris stejnegeri, assembly GCA_023333525.1. Classification (NCBI taxonomy): domain Eukaryota; kingdom Metazoa; phylum Chordata; class Lepidosauria; order Squamata; family Teiidae; genus Aspidoscelis; species Aspidoscelis tigris. Next base: position 76,897,801 of record JALMGA010000002.1, on the reverse strand, counting down.
AGCTTCATCAAGACAACACTAACTTATTCCATATTATTTTGATAATCTGGAGAAATCATGCTCCACACCCAGCCCAAGCTGTCCCCGACTCCCCCAGAGGTGTCCAGCAGGGAGAGCATTCACACTCTCCCTGCCAGACAGCTCTGGGCCCTGCCACACCACCATTGGGCCTTTTTGGGCCCTCTGGCCAACAGCCCCTTTTGGGGGAGGGCCAAGACCATCCCACCCCATCCTGGGGTCCCGCGGGCTTTAGCTGACCTAATCAGGTCAGCTGCAGCCCACAGGGATCCCCTGGGCACCGCTCCCAACCAGAGGCCTGTGCCAACCCCCAGATGCATGTGCACGACTTACCTGCTCGGTGCTTGGCATTGAAGTGGCAAGCCCCATGGGCAGGCCTTGCCGAGTTTGATCCATGGCATTCTGTACCTGCATGAGCCATGGCCTGTGATTGGGCTTGCCAGTTCAATCCCAGGCATCGAGCAGGTAAGTTGCGCACACGCACCTAGGGGGCAGCACAGGTTCCTGGTGAGGTGCCCAGGGTTTCCTTATAGGCTGCAGCTGACACGATCAGGTTGGCTAAAGCCCACAGGACAACCACCCACCCCTGGACCAGCCTGCCAACCAGTGGGCTGCTACAGCCCAATTGCAGCAGGGCTGGGAGGGGCATCCCACCCCCACGACAGCCTTTTTGGGCTAGGACATGCAGGGACAGATTCCCCATTCACACCTAGGTAAGTAAGGGACATGTGGGAACGCATCCCTTACCAGCCAGGTGTGAGTGAGAAATCTGTCTCTGCATGTCCTAGCCTAACTGCACTACAGCTGTCCGGCTATAGTACAAAAAGGCCTAGGGATAGCAAGCCTTTAAGAAGACCATGGGAGAAAATATTCATTGTTTGTTCATTCCTCCATTCACATTTTTATCCCACCCTATATCCAAGTCTCTCAGGATGAGTAATAGCAATAGAAAGTAAAATATATCCAACCAACATATTAAATATTAAGATACTAAAATAATAACGGAATATATTGACATAAAGATTGGTCATTTCCATGTTTAGACAAGGAAGCAGAGCCCTTTGGTGTGCTTTCTCCTTTTAATAAGCCCTGTGCTGCAGACTGATAGCTCTGCCTCAGAGTTGGGCCTAATGTAGAGAGAAAAGAGCACGAATAAACTTAACAGCAGAAACCATTCTGTCAAGGTCAATTGGAGATAAAAGCCTCTTTATTTGTGTATCTGAATGTATTTTGATAGCTCTCACACATTTTCAGAGGTAAGAATCTGCTTTATCAGATCCACTAAGCATATACATGTGCTGTAAAGAATACTGACGGGAGAGGAAACCAAATCAGAACCATAGCAAGCAGAAAAGAGACAGAAAGTCAAAGTTTCTCCCTGTAGTTTTGCATCTTGGCTAAATATATAAGATGGCTTTTTCCTAGCAAGGAGAATGTTTTTGTGATCTTCCAGAAACATCTGCTGCTATAGCTTGGCTTTGTGTTTACAAGCCGTGTTACAGAGAAAAAAACAGAGGGCTCAATGGTTTCTTTTCATTCTAGGTTTTTTCAGCTCAAGATAATTACTCACATCTAATGAGTACCAGGATATGTGCCAGACTGTTCCTATATAGCCGGTAAATGAGATTCCCTTTTCTTTGATAGGATTCAGTTATCAGTTGAATTGGTTAATAGTTATTTGCAACATTGTTTGTTCTTTTAATGACAGGTGAAGTGTTGCATTTTAGCTGGCTGACGATGTTATAGAAAAGCTCAATGAATTTTACAAACTGAGCCAGTAGTTTCATAAAAAAGCATTATTGACTTCAGTGAAGTTCATTCAAACTAAGTCTGTGGTCATACCTTTACTTTAAACCTTCTTTAGTTCATCTTCAGAGGTGAATTTGCACTCCTACCTATAGTATACAATTAGTTAATATCTGTACAGGTGCAACTGCATTTTCAGGAGGCTTTTGCAGACTACAGGCACCCCCTGCCTGCCCAGAGTTTGCCTTATTGTGGTGCATGAAACTGTGCAGCACAAGCACCCTAACCTTAACCTAACATGACTGAGAACTTACCTGAAAGTGTCCAGCAGCAAGCATCTGCACTGTTTCTTGTTGGGGGGTGTCATCTGAGCTGCCGCACAAGCGCAGTGGCAGCTCAGAAGACCCTCCGGACGCGAGTGCGCTTGCACAGAGCATCAATGTCGCTATAGTTATCAGCATAGGCTATCGTGGACTAACGTTAGTCTCTTCTGCGCCTTTCCCTTCCAATGGATGGGAAAGCAAGTGCAGAAACACCTCAGGTCTGACTGCTCACACCTTTGCATTTCTATCTAGTTTATTTGTGGACTTTTCACCCTCTAGTTGAACTTTCCTGAATGGAAAGTCCACAAATAAACTGGATAGAAATGAAAAGGTGTGAGGACTAAAGATAGGACCAATGTGTTTGTTTGAATGAGCAAGAGAAAAAACCCATAATAGAGAGAGAGCATGCCTTTGTGCGCATGGAGAAATACAAGAGGAAGAGAGAAGAAGATTTTTGTTATCTTGATATTAATCCCTTCTTGGTCTGTATAGCTTTGCTTCAAAACGTTAATGTCATTTCAAATTATTTTAGAGATAAAATAAGTAGATACTGTTCTTGTTCCATTAAATATACATGCAAATGGGGGTTACTTCTAGGTCAACAGAAACCTAAGGCATTCCATTAAATTTCTGTACACCACTGTTTAGATAACTATGGATGCTTTCACCTAGGGGGCTGGATGAATTCCTCTTATTTAAAATTCAGCATGATACTTGGACTTCCTTTGATGTAGAGAAGTGGGGGTCTTCACATTACTGAACAATTCTATATCTAACATCATGATCTTCTTCTGCGGGAAAGAGAAAATTATTACACTTCCCTGGTAGTTTCAAATCAATAACTAGCAGTAATTGCCTCTTATAAACTCATTTCTAGATTGAAGCCAATAATTCAGAGTTTAGGGTCCCCCCCACTTTGCTAAGTAAGTGAATCATTGCCAGCATTATGACAAACACAATTAAATCCATCAGAGCCAAAACGATGTCCCAGAAGCCAAAACAGATAATAAGAATTGAGGATTATGGCTGATTTGAACATATGAAATCTGCCTTACACTAACTCAGACCGTTGATCTAGGTAATCCAATATTTCCTCCATCAGTCAGTCAGAGGAGGGAATATTGGAATGTTCTAAGTCCACAGGTGCCAAATGAAGTATAAAAGTGGGGTTGCTCTTTGTCATCTCTATATACTTTATTCACTTGTACTGCTTGGTGTTGTACTTTGAGGTCCTTTGTCACTGACCATTTCATGGTGTCATGAAACCTTGAAAAAGAGATTTCACAGCAGAACACCATGACAACTGGGCTAAGAATCCTGGTGATGTAGGCTGTTTTTGTACTTACCTCTGTTAATCTGGATTTAGAAGATCCTGATTTTGAGATGCAGTCCTCACTGAAATCCAGCCCTTGCAATGAAGACCCCATTAGGAACCCAACAGGTATGCAGTTGGTGTGGTTCAGCTAGATAGCTTCTGCTCACACAGTCCCTTAAAAACCTCATTAGGACCTCATTCTGAACATGCTGTATCCATGAGCACTGGCAAAATCTGGATTTAATGGGATCTTTGGGCCCTTAAATCCAGATTAATGATGGACCCCTTTAATGGTGTCTTCTGGTGTTTCTCCACTTACCATTCTTAATCTGGATCTTAAAAAAGAAGAAACTGAGTGTTACCTTGAGACAAAGTATGTGGTAAATTAATGCTGTTTACTGCATCCTAGGCTGCCTCCAGGCAAGTTGTAAAACTCAGGATTATCCCAAGGTTATGTTGGGATCACCACGTTTGGGGTGATATCCTGCAATAATGTTAATACAGGATAATCAACCGCAACCTGGGTTTAATCTTTTTTTTTTGGGGGGGTGTATCCATTTTTTGTTTTTCATTAACACATTTCAATACATAATAATAATAAATTCCATTACAATGCTTTGAAATTTTCCGTGTGACTTCTGCAATTGTTCTGACAAAGCAAAAACTCAGAACAACTTTCAAAATTTAAAATGCAGCTCTCTGTGTAGCAGAAGGGGAAAAAAAGGAATGGAGAACAGCAAAGTGTCTGTGGTCTTTTCCTAGCTTTCCATGATACAGCAACACTGCTTTGAAAGCAGTTTTCAGCGGTGCGTCCGCATTTGCGGGGTGTAAGTAGCACATTTCCGGTAGGTGCGTCCGCACCTATCCATGCTTAAAGCGTGCTTAATGGGTATTTTTGGCACACCACATATTATGTGGTCTTGCGCCGTGAAAACGCATCCACTTAGGATGCGTCCGCATGGTGCAAGTGTGCCTACCCAGGGCCCTCCCCCCGGCTCGCCATGATTGGCTCGTCGGAGCCAAGCATAGCTAGACGAGGGACTCCTACCTTTTGGCTCGCAACACGCCTGCGCAGAACGGCTCCTGAGGGCAAGGGCTGCCAGTAGCAGCCCCAGCCACTCAGGAGGTGCGCAGGACACAGGCGCACTGCATCCTGGGTGCCGCGTCTCAGAATCAGGGCAATGCTGACGAGGTAAGGAGGGGATTCGCCGTGCTCCCCCCAGGGTGCGCTAGGGTGGGCTTTAGGGAGACTCACCCTGGTTCCAGAAGTGGCGATCTGCCACTTCTGGGGCGAGGGCGAGCTGTGGCAGCGAGGTCCCCCGGCTCACTAGGCTTGGCTCCGGCGAGCCAATCATAGTGGGCTGGGGGAGGGCCCAGGGGCATGGATGGGAGGCGGGTGCTGTGCATCTGCGTCCTGCGCGCCTTTATGCCGCGTGTGCGGAGGCACAGGGCGAGGGTAGATCCGCATCTGTTTGGTGAAACTGGTTCCCCTGGGATCCAGTTTTACTAAATCCAGGTGCAGTGGACCCGGATTAATTAGCCCCTGTGTGGAAGCACCCCTAGACTCCTAGAAACCATCTCTTCTCTGCCTTTTTTATAACCAAAAGCTGGAACCTAAAAAAATCTGCTAATTATTGGTTTTCCTTTATTAATAAATGAAACGTGTAGTGTCTTGCAACTTCTCCCAAAAAGATGCAAATCAGCCCAACATCATCTCCAAAAGTCCTTCCTGAAAGGCAATCCAGTTCCCAGGTTGTCTCAAAAGAAGTTAATGTGTCTCTCTGAGGGCCATTGTCTTATTGTTTGCTTTAATGGAACAGCTTATGTGTGTACTTAGCAGATTCTTGCACTCATAAGACTCAAGATATCCTAGTGAGATCCACTTCCCCCAGGAGCATTCCGAATCATTGTCTCAAAACAAAGGATATTCTTCTCCTCCAAACCCCAGCTCAACATCAATAGAGCCAATATTTTATAATTCTTTGTCCTCTCTGGTAGTCTTGATTTACCAACTTAAGTGGCCCATTAAGGCTCCAACGCTACTGAGAGGTCAACAGGAATTGTTGCATCATCAGCTTTTGAATGGAGAGACAAACCTGTTTTGCTTTGCAAAATGTACAGAGCTTTCCTTTGTTTTTCAGAAGCATTTCCTATGGTCAAGGCTTTTATTCCAAGTTAATGGTCCTAGCCTCTTATTATTCCAATTGAAGCCAAATCCCAGAGCTCTGATGGAACCATACTCCATCTAGGACTCATGGCCCAAGACACTGCTTTACACCAGAATTTTTCCAATTGTATTTAGCCAATTATTTTTATTAATAATCATCACTGGTATCAAGATAGGTCTATAATTTTTCGGATGCTGAAGATCATGTCCTTCTTTTGGCATCAAAGTAATGGTTGCCTCTTCCCAAGATTTAGCTATTGAACCACTTTGCAGTATATTATTCACTAGATCCGTCAAGACAGCCAGAATCTTTTCCTTTACCGGCCAACCTGGGTTTTATCTAAAAAGCAAAAGGACTTATCTCATTTGTATGCCTTCTCACACAATGCACCATCTTAGGCATGGCTACCATGCATGTGCAGGACCAAACCAGGCCTAAAATGGCAGCCACATATGTGTGTGAAGTGGAGATTGCACATTCCCAGATATTTCACACCGCCAAAACACCTAGATAGATGAGTCACATCATGGAAGGAGCAGCATCCAAAGAGGTAAGTACTTTCACTTACACCTCACTGTTGCACTCTGTGAAGGAGAATTTTTTGTTATTTTTGTTTGATTTATATTTTTAAATCTATTTTATATTTCATTATTTATTGATTATGGTTATTGTATTTTGCTTTCTATTTTAATAATTTCTCTGTATTTTAATTGCTTGGAAACCGCCTTGAGCATATAATGCAACAGCAGTATGCAACAAAACTGATTATACTGATGATGATTTTCTGTATTTGGATATTCATTCTAGCAATAATGAATGTCAAGGAAAAATGTGGGAATGGTTCAAAATTGCTGCTAACAGGTCAAAAGACTTTTTAAAAAGTCTTTTAATGTATACTTTGTTTAATCTGTTTTAAGATTGTTTAATCTGTTTTAAGATTGAGACCTTCGGGTATGGGGCGGGATAGAAATGTAAATAATAAATAATAAACACTATCTGAACGTTATCTCAATTTATTACCCTAGTCTGAACGGAGCCCCAGTATAAATGCTGAGAAAGCAGCACATCAAAAGCACATATAAACACACACACACACACACACGGGCTGTATTTCTCTCTATATAAATTGAATTAGCTCCTTCAACTAGCTTATATCTTCCCATAAAAAGAGTAAGCTGGAAATTCCAAAATGTATCTTCCCACAGTCTAGTTGGATAAAACTCATGATACAAGGCTACAGTTCTGAGTAATCCCACAAGAAAATGTACTGCACTAAATATAGTGGATTAATCAGCCCCAAAGTAAGATATACATAAAGAAGGATGGACTCAAGCTCAGAGGTGGACCCAGACTCCACCTACATTATGGGACCAGCTGTCTCTGTCTGCAAACACCATATCTGTTTAGAGCTCTTTTTCAGTGTCCATCTGACCATTAAGGCACTTTGTGTTCTCTCCATAAATAAATATTTGGTGCTAAGAGCATAAAGGTGGTGGAGTAGAATTACAAGAGGGAATAAAAGCCTCCATAAGATTAATATGATTTCTGACAAGCTGACAACCCTAACAAGCTGATTACTTTGTCCCAATAGTAATTGATGCTTGGAAAAGAAGACAGCATATATAATCGGTTGGCTAAATTGCAAGAGGCAGAAATCAGCTGTAACCAATTTCTGCTGCATAAGAGTGGAAAGCCTCACCTGTGTGAAATATCGTTGGTAGCTGAGGTTATAAGTCATGTGCAAAGAAGAAATAGCATATGAATTAGAAGTGTAACTGGTTTTGCTACTGGTTTCACTTTTAACTCGCTGCCATCAGGCTAATTAGCTGTAGCCAAAACCTTTCCATTAATTTTCCAGTGGTAATATAGTAATGTGAGACATCAAAGAATCTCTGATCCATTGTGAGAGAGAGACAGAAGAGATTTTCTGAAGCTCTACTTTCCCCCCTTATTTTTACAGCACTTCAGCATTTTATCCTGTTACACCTTTGCTAATCATATGTAGCAGGGGAAGTTAATCTCATGGGTTACAACTTTCCAACTGGGTCACTATCCAACTGGCAAGATTTATCAGCCCACTCAGCATTCTTTCTCACCTGAGACTGCTGGTAGAGTTCTCTTTCACATTATCACTTTTTTTTCCCCTGTCTTCTTAAAAATCTACTCACCGGCTTCCAAAAAAAGACAGCCAGAAGGCAATGTTTTACTGGATTTTAGAAAATTTCAGAAAGATCTTATCACTATTCTCAACTGAAATTGCAGATGAAATGAACAAAGCAAAAAGCAAATTGATCAGGAAAACAATGACCTTCATTAGCATTTCCCATTGCATCACTGAATCTGCATCCACATGATCCATAAAATAAATGGATGGTGTGCTGCCAGAATAAGGACAGGGAGTTGCTAGAGCCTTTCTTCAGGATGAGTGAAGCCCACAGAGATCAAATTTCCCATCCAGGCATTGAGCCTGGAAATATGGAAACAGGTCTGGAAGTCCAGCTGCATGCATTGCATGCAGCACAGAACTCTAAAACGAGAGAACATTGTGGTGATATGGAGGAGAAACACTCTCTCATTCTCTCCAGTTTGGTCTAGTGGTTAGGGAGCTAGACTCTTATCTGGGAATACTGGGTTTGACTCAGCCCTCCCCCATGAGGCCAGCTGGGTGACCATGGGCTAGTCACAGCTCTCTTTCTGAGCTCTCACAGTCCCACCTACCTTGCAGGGTATCTGTTGTGGGGAGAATAGAAAGCTTTGTCAGCCACTTTGAGTCCCCATGAATAGGTAAGAAATCAAGGTAGAAAGCCCAACTCTTCTTCTTCTAACAGCATCAGGTTTCAAGGACCAGTCAATCCAAAAGTCATAAATCATGAGCTGGAAGTCAAGGGGTTGCCAAAAGAAGTCTGCAACAACAGGACATGGGTTAATCTGATTATATGGGCTCCTGCTGTGCCCTCCCCTCTGCTGCTGGTATTTCTCCTGAAGTCAAGCAGAATGGTGCAGTTGTGCCTTTCCCTATGGAGTTGGCTCACCCCGGCCTATTGTCAGCCAGGCCCAGTTTCTGTCTTGCCTGTGCTAGACAGGGAAGGCTTCAGCTGGGGGTCCTGTGCTGCTTCCACAGGTATGGGTTCAATATCTGGAGCAGCATTCATCTGGAATTCCTCATCCGAGGACTCAGATGGGTCACTGAACTTGACAGAAGTGGTCCTTAGATACTGAAATCACCAGTCTTGCTGCCACTACAAAAATGGAAGAAGACAGGAAATTGAGACCAAAAGGAAGCAACAATGGTAGGACTACCTGTGCTTTTCCTATCTTGAGACTATAAGTCTTCCTCCTAGATTAGTTTAATAAGTATGATGAGAAACAAGCATTTGGCTGATTTAATAAGAAACTAAATGTGACTAAAGCATTGTAATAGCTTCTGTACATACAAATGCATTTTATGACCTGCAAGTAATAAAGGTAAAATTGACCCAAATAATTCTGTGCTGATAGCTGTGCCAATGCATTTCCTTACAGTGGTGTATCCCTGCAGTGCCAGGACAATGTCATGTTTTGTGGCAAGAGCTGGCTTAGCTATCAAATCTAATTTTAAGATGGGCCATCCAGAAGTTACACCATAATAGGAGAAAAATGCACTTGTATGGCCAAAGTCAGTCTAGCCAGGGCACTTTCAAAAGGCAGAAAAAAGGAACAAATTGTACAGGCAGGTTAAAAAAAATGAATCCACATTTACTAATTGTATTACATTTGGATTTGGAAGCATGAGGAGAGAGAGTTAAAATGGATGCCAGTCTACATGCTCTTCTGAGGCCGTGTCCCCTTATAAGTTTGGTACAGTTCTGAACACTGGATTGGCAAGGGACGTCTCCATGTGCTTTGGATCTGGCACACGAAAAGCGTGCCAAATCCCCCCAAACTGTGCCAGAAGGGTGCCAAATTTGATACCTGAAAAAACAAGTCTTGGCATGGTTTCGGTGACCAGCACACATTGCTTTGCGAGCCAGGACCATGCATGGGGATAACCGTGGGCTAATGGGGAAGAGATTGGCGCTCATGTCATTGGGAGGTGAGGTGTGCTTGCTGGCCCTGCCCTGTGCATTGAAGATCACAGCCGCTGACTTTTTACAATTCAGATCACAAAGGCAGGCCGGAAAATGGCTTAATTTTTTTTTTTTAAAAAAATTGCATTTCCATGGAAGTAATTCCAACCCCGTTTCATGAATGCCAAGGCAGGCTGCATAATGGCTTGATTTTTGTTCCATTTCCAGCCCCCGTGTTCTTGTGGTTCCCAGTGGAGTGGAAGTGAGCAAAACTGCTCAAGCACCTAACTGCCGTTAAGCCTCATAGCGGCTTTCAGTCTTTTAAAATTATTTATAAATTTATTACTATGAAGTAAGCTTTATTTTAACTTTTTTCCATGCCTCCCAGCCCAGTCCTGGCTTTCAGTGTGGCACAGGGGTGGGCTGACGCCAATCCGGCTTCCAATGAGGAGAGAGGGGGCAGAGAGGAGGTGGCACCGCTCCCCCATTCCAGGGTTCGGCATGGTTCGCATGGGGACGCCTCCATCCACACCCAACCCATACCTGTCCTGCGTTGTCAGGAATGACATGGGGACACCCAAGATGTGTTCCCGGTCCTGCACCCGGCCCATGTGAGCTCAGAAAGTGTCCAAACGGCTTCCATAGGGACATGGCCTGAAGGTATCTACTTATTCACAAGGTTTGCATGACTGTAGAGGAATGCAGGTGAAAAAATGATAAGTATTTCTCATTTCTCAGGCTCATCTAATAGAATTCTGGAGTTTAAGCAGCCAAGTTCTTTATTTAAGACACACATGAAAATTAACTGTTCATATTTTTACATTTCAGAAGTTAAATAGCTATAAGGTCAATAGGCTCTGTGACGGAAGAAAGAGTTATATTACTTCATCTCCAAAATGAGAAGAGATCATCATTAACTATTTTTAATTGCATTGACAGATCATTTGCAACCTACACAAAAGACAACACAGTTTCAGAAATAGAAGAAAAGGAAGATAAAAGTTACTGAGGAGAAAATGATTTTAAATCCCAGCTGAAAGGATAGCCGTTGAATTGCTTTTGTAAGAAAATCAAATACACAGAGGAGAATTTTGGCTTTAAATCTATTTGCCAAAACTCTGCATACAAACCTGCCTTTAGGCACTGTTTTTTCATTCTCTTATCTGATTATTTTTTAATATTGTTTCATTCTAAATAGCATCATTCCTTCTGTTCGCTCACTTGAAGACCTGGAATGGAATAAAACATTGTTTTCACAACTGTTAAGCTCTTTCTGGGTGACAGAAAGAGCTTCATAGTAGTGGAACATTCATTCCAAAGAACGTTAATTCAGAAAATGCACCATTCCTGACACCATTTCATATTTAACCTTACACAGGTAAGAATGCCAGGTAACCCTCTCCCTTGTTTTCACCTCACAGTTTTGTTCATGCTTGAATTTGATGCATTGATTTATTTCACAATAGCCAGCCTTCGTGAGCCATGCCAGCCTTTTGTCATTCGTGCATCTTTATTTGATTAACTTCAGCAAACTGTAGTTTTGAGATTGGAGCCATGTGTCATAAGATAACAATATCCACAGTGTCACAGCTACAAGGCTACCCTGAATAGCCATAATCCCACTTTGACATGAATTACTTTATGGAGACCTCAGAGCACAGCAAGACCAGCAGGCTATGGAATAGTCTACCCCTTGAGGTGCATCAGGCCCCTTCATTGTATATGTTTAGGAGAGCAGTGAAGACACACCTCTTTACCCTGGCCTTTGGCTAAATGGGGATAGACTGTTTCTTCCCATTTTACGGACACTGTTATTGTTTTAATATATGCTGTTGTTTTGATATATGTCTGATATTAAATGTTGTTACCCGCCCTGAGACCTTCAGGTATAGGGTGGGATAGAAATGCAATTAATTAATTAATTAAAATATAGAAAGAGTAGATCTGGGAATAGGTAAGAGTCATTATCCTTCTGCATCTAGGGCTTTAATGCATAGTGCACTGTCCCATGACAAGAAGGAGTCTAGTATAGATTGCAAAAGCCCTTCTCTGTCCTAGCACACTACACCTGCACAGCATGAAGGATAGACTAGGCTAGTGCACTCAAAATGGTACTTTAGCCTGGTTTACTGGAATGCCTTAAGGTAAACTTAAGCTTCTGAGTTCAGTCTGTACTATGACCTTGGGGAGACGTCTTGAACAAGAGAAACTCCTCACACTTTGAAGAATCCACAAGTTTTCCTTGATATGGATGAATTACCGTATTTTCCGGTGTATAAGACAACTGGGCATATAAGACGACCCCCAATTTTCCAGTTAAAATATAGAGTTTGAGATATACTCACCGTATAAGAAGATGACACCCAGCGTATAAGACCACCCCCGACATTTGAGAAGATTTTCCCGGGTTAAAAAGTAGTCTTATATGGCAGAAAATATAGTATATTACTTATTGGAACAGTATAACAAATATATCAACTTTCTTAGTAAATAAGAACTTCCAGTTTCCAATGCAGCTTCTTGGGTCTTTAGGTCACAGTTCCTTGTGGCTTCTCCAGTTACTTTCCTTTCTTTGCTGTGGAACTGGCTGGCCTGTAAGAAGGAATTTCTACTTTTCTCTTGCTGTTGGCACTAGCTGGCCTATGAAGAGTTCCTGCTTTCCTCTTGGCAGTGTCTGGCCTATGAGGAGTCTCTGCCCATCTAAAAATAATGCTTCCTTCCACTCTGACCGCAGACTGAAAACTGGAAGTAACTCTCCCTGTGAGTTCTAATACTCCATCCTCCTTATCCAGAAACCCACTTCTTAAAGAGACAGGCTAACATTCTCTTCTAATAAACAAGGCTTACAAGTCAAACTCTAGTTAACATAAACAAACTTGTTACAGAGGCGTGACATCTACTGTCATACTAGGGGTACTACGAGACCATCGAGATGTGTTATCAACATGCATTCATGGTCCACTATACCAAAGGCAATCTTTTTTGGTGGCTCAACTCGGTGCACTGCCAAAATGCCCTCTCAGGACCTCCAAATTCATAGTATCAATGCAGACAGCCTTGTCCCATGCCAGGAGCAACCCATCCAAGCTTGAGATGGTTTGTGTATTCTGGAAAATGGCATTTTGCCCTGTCCTGGGGTAAGAGGTAAGAGCACGTCTGCTTTTAGTTTCATAGTGGCATTGTAAGAGTTTAGCTTTACAACACAGCTTTTATAGATGTTAACAAAGGATTCTTCCTCCATAAGACTTAAAAGGCATTGCAGAATGCAGAATGAGTGATCCTGGCATGAATATATAAAAGGAATATAAGGGATTTTTAAAAATCAGAATATCCTGTCCTAATGATATTCACTCTGATATGAAAACTAATTCTTGCAGCAGTGATACAGCTCCTTCAAAGATCAGAATGTAGGATTTGATCTCCCTTGAAAAGTGCACGTGACTATAAAAGACTGAATGTCAAAACAGACAAGCCCATTAAAGAGGGCTGGACAAAAGTGCTTAGATTTCAAGCTAGAAAATTGCTGTATTACAAAGTTCAGAACCCCAAAGCTATCTAGCTACATCATACTGTGTAGACATAGGAACCAAAGTGTCACAATGAAAGAAGTAAAGTCATCAATCTGCCAATCAAATAGAAGAATCAGATATTAAAAAGGAAATGAAGTAAGGATTCGACTGTTGACTTGTGTTTTCTTTCATCTCTAGGGTCACAAAGACAGAAAGTGTTAAAGAATTGAGACTTCTAGTGTAGTTTTTCCAACTGAAACTTTGTTAATGACTGCTGGCCTTTTTGTACTTATCTTAGGAAGCCTTTCATGGAAACTGCTGGAACATCGAATTCACACCTGGATGTCACCACAGCTGTCTAGACGTTGTCAGAGCCCTCCCCAGGCCATTCTGCTGTAGAAAACTGAAATGTTTCACTCTGTTATGAAAACTAACTTAAAAGTTGTCCACAGGCATCCCAGAAGCATGAAGAACAGGGTGTGGGTTGCATGTCAGTGGCTATGGAGTAGTTTTCAATGTCCATCTCCCCCTGGAAAGTCAAAATCTGTTCTAGATGCCAGTTTGGAATTTAGCATGGCAATCTGGGTAGTCCATTTGCATTTTTTCCACTGCTGGAAAACAACAGAGTAGGGAAATGCACTAATATTTGTAACATTTTTATTCATATGAATTTGTCCGAATTCAGACATTTGTACATGAATAGAATGTTACAACATCTGAACATTAATGTTCGTATGATTGTGAATTTTCCAGTCATTCATACAAATAGGTCAGACATTTCTTAAATTAGGGAGGTGGGAAAGCAGCTACGCTACGCATCTGCAATGGATCCAGATTGCATTTGGCATGGATCAAAAGCAGATTAAAAGTAGATTCAGGTCAGGTTTGATGATTTTAGAGCACAGGATACATATTACATATTTGTTCATATAGGATACATATTCATTCGTATCGGATATATATTTTTTCGTATCTGATACATATTTGTTCGTATCGGATATGTATTCATTCATAACGGATACATATTGGATATCTGTATGAATTCATATGAATACATTTGTATCAAATATAATCCTACCACAATTGAAGGGGATCTATTCAAGTGAATATCATTTGTGGCTAACTGCAGAGGAGGACTGCCCACTGTATTCTCCTGAAGCCATCCGAGAACAGAGTGTTCCAACATGCAGAATGTGAATGACCCAGTCTACCTTGATCTTGACTGACCTACTATTGTCTGCTTAAACATTTCCAGTCTGGTCTGTGTGAACCTGGTCTGTGATGATTATTGCAATGTACTCTTTTTGCTTTTAAGCCCTTCTATGATTCTGAAGATCCGGCAGAGCTTTTTATATACTGCAAGCAAGTGTATGTGAAGGGAAGCTAAAGGTTGGATTCTACACCCAATATTGTAGTTCCTTGAAACATTCAGATTCCTTCTCCTTTTCAAAGTAAATTTCTAGTTCTTAACAAGTACAGTACTAAAGATGTAGCCTTATGTGTTCTTAAAGTGTCTTCATGGTGCAGAAGCTGTTCTTGACCTAAAGCACTAAATGCAGGCAAGAAAAAGAGGGGCAAGGTACCACGCACCAAGGGCTGTCTACATTGCTGCAGCCCCATCCCATCATCCTTTGGAGGCTCAGTAACAAAGGTTTTCCAGCCTCTGAACTTCCAGGCTATAAGGATTTTGAAGATATGCCATCTACAGCCCATTTTCAGGTCCATTTTCAGAGGAGGAGGAGGAGGTGGAGAGTTGGCTTTTCTACACTGACAAAACTTTCTCTTCTTCTCCCCACAACAGAACGCCCTGTGAGGTGGGTGGGGCTGTGAGAGCTCAGAAGAGATCTGTGACTAACCCAAGGTCACCCAGCTGGCTTCATGGGGGAGAGTAGAATCAAACCCAGTATTCCCAGGTAAGAGTCCAGCTCCCTAACCACTGACCAAACTGGCACAATAAAATGGTGCCAGGAACTTTCTTTCTCTGGCTTTGATGCTGCCAGCTGTGTCAGTTTTCCCAAGGACATGAAATGGTCCCAGAAGTGTGGTATTTTGTGCATCTGTGAAAATAGGACTGTGATAACTGCCAGAAGGGACATGAGTACCCTGTACCTTTATGGTACTTTCTCAGCACCCAGTGCCATCTTGTGGATAAACTGACGAACCAGCTTAGCTGTAAAAGGATGGCCCAAGGATCCTTCCTTCTTTCTGGCTTATCCAGATAATGGCAGTATACAAAACAAACCGCAAGAATTAGTAAAGAAAGGCAACAAGAAGTCATATTCAGTGAAAATGGTATGGGGAAAATTTGGAATGTTCAGATAGAGCAGGTCTTTTCTTTATCTTAATTCAAAATAAGCCTACACTTTTTGTCTCAAAATCAGAGCACTCTATTCCCTGTTCAATATGTTCCAAGTGTCTATGCCAGAATTAATTGGGAAATAGTGCATCTAATGTTCCTTTGCTATTATATTTTGTTGTTAACATGCTCAAGACATTGTTGTTCAAATGGTGAAAAATATTACTCAGAACAAGAGCAGTGCACTTGTTCCACTAACCAAGTGCAATCACACAAGGCTTTTTCAAACACCTCTTTCAGAAAATTCATCCCTTCTATATAAGGACACAAAAGGCATTCAAATAGTTAAACAAGTCTACCTCATACTTCCACACATTGTTCTTCTTTCACCTCTAAGTCTGGCAATGCCATCTGGACAACAAATGCTCATAACTCTCCATAGTCATGATTGGTCATTTGCTGGCAGCATTTGTGATTGGCTAAATCTCCTTCTTCTGCACCTTTGAAGCTCCCTGCTCAATCCAACTGAAAAAAGAATCACACTCATTGTAATTTTGTGAGGAAAGGGACCCTTTCCCAGACTTCAGGATGGGGTAAGGCAAATTTGAGTATTTTATGTCTATCCTTGCAATCCCAGATTTGCCCAGAGGGCATCTTATTAAGCATATCTGATCACATCCCTTGTAGATTTTAACTTCAAATGTTTAGAGAACCTTTCATAATAAAATTGAAGATTGTGCTGAGGGAATTTGGTAATACTTAGCATCAGCTGGTTTACAATGTTGCCTTTAATGAAAATATTCTTCTCACAGGCTAATGAAATCAGAGGCTTGTGCTTTGACAGATCTCTCAATTCTGATTAGAATATTCAGACATTCTCTCCAGAAGCTGGTCAACTAATTATTGTGACAGGGAACTGGAACTAAATCAAATTAAGCAGATGTTTTGGTCTCCATATATAACCAATATCAACAGTTTTTAGAATGATATATCCGTAATGAGGAAGAAAAGATAGACACATCTTTTCCAGGTTTATCTCCACTTCATTGGTGGAAGCCACCTAGGGGCCAGATTCACCACAGCTTTCTGTGGCACCAGCAGGCTCTTCTGTGGCTCCATTTGCATCATACGAGGTTTTGTGGCTGGAGTACCTGGCCTTCAGTCTGTTTCTCTAGCTCATGCCTCCAACTGCCTGGGAGGGCATTGGGTACTATGGAAGCTTGCTGATGCCATAAAAATGGTGAGTCATTGCCCAGAATGCCCAGGGAGATATCTCTACTTTAAGTGGAGGCCTAGCCTTACACTGTTAACAAGAGTTCCAGACATATCAGCACTTCTGTCAATATTTGGTCTAGATCCCATCAGATCTAGTCCAATATACCTGGAGAGCACCAAATTAGTAAAGGCTGTTTCAGAGCAGGAACTTAAAACCCCCCATGAATTATAGATTTATAATGCAACAGTATACAACACATGCATACTGATTTCAGTAGGACTTACCGGCAAGTAAGGCAGCGTCTACATGGTCCATTTGAAGCATGCTTGCTGCTGCCCTGGAACACAGTGTGAGAGTCACACTGGGGAGTGTTCCAATGGGAAACTACTTTAAGAGGAGCATTGCAAGGCAGTTTCGGCTGCTGCATGGATTCTGCTGGGTGTTACTGGATGCTGGGATAGTTCTTAATTTGGGCCTACCCATCTCCTTTTTCTTTGAGGACTTTCTCTGCCAGGTATCACCTCAGTGAGTGAATCAGGTACTTATGCCTGCTTTTTGTTCCCCAACTTTCTTCCTGCCAGTTGTTTCTCATGTTGCTGTTGTTTGTTTGTTACTAGGGACATGAGGCCCACACCCTGGAAAGGGGCAGAAATTGTTGTTAACACACAAACACATCCTGGAAAGGAACAGAAGGTGTTTGTTGATAACACGTACATGTCCTGCAAAGAAGGAACGATACTAGTTGTTAACACATAAAGCTGTAAGACATCCCCTTATCAGGCATCAACATACCACCTTTTGGGAATACCACATTTAGGCAAAGGTCAAAAGGTTGGGGAAAGGCCACATTAACATGGTAAGATTGACACTTCCAGGCCCAGGCTTAGTATTACAATTAGTTCCAAGAGGAGAGAATGCCAGCTTCTAGGGCTATTGCAACTGCTTTTTCCTAGATTTAGCAGAAGACTGATGCCTTCCCTATATAGTGAAGTGAGTTGGTTTCAGAAATACTCAGACCTTATGCAATTCTTGAGGCAACTGTATATTTCACTGTTGACATGTGCAACTCATTTTTTCCTCTCTTCCCTTGCCCTTTGCTTGGGGAAGGAAAGTGAGGGTGCTGGTGCAGCTGGTGGTGCCATTTCAAAGCACTAGTCAGCCATGCACACACTCTCTCTTCATGCAACACTAGATATGCACATGACTCAGATGCTGTGCTGGCCATGGTCACTACCCTGGACTAGTGAAATAGAAGGCTTTACAATACCCCTACTGTATTTTAAAATTAAGAACTGCTGCTTACAAATATTCCTCCAAGGATGGAGTTCTTTGAAGAATTACTCCCAGATACTGTATTTAAAGAAGACAGCCCATCCAGTTTGCCTGTCACTTATGTCTATTTCTGCACATACACCTATGACATGTGCCATGAAGACATTGTCTGGCCCAGAAAAAAACCTTCCAGGCCAGGAATATATTGGGGCAGGACTGAGCAAGCTATGGCCATCTGCTTGTGTGTCCAAATGCCAGCAGTGATACTGCCAGCAATTTTTTCATACGTTAAGAAGAAGTATAGTCCAATAAATGAAGACTTTGACATTCTGATAAAGGGCAATTCACATTCCTAAAAGAGTGTAGAGCTGGTCAGAAAAATTTAATCTTTTCCACCACTCTATGACCATGTCTGCTTTTGTTACCATCATCACTGTGGAAACTGGAAGGAAGGAGAGAGTTGGAGGGCAAAAGACAAAACGTCTGCTTCGAGGATCTAATCAGACCTCCAAGCATGACTAGCAATACTTCATTAGGGCATCTTCTATATTTAAGTTTTGAACATTTGTCTCTTATTGTATTGTAACAAAATTCGGTTCAAATACTAGAAATGCTTTAGTGTATTTTGACCTACTGAGCAGACTCTGTAAATTCTCTTGGTTTTGAAATTGTCACCTGGCACACTTCTCAGTAAATCACAGCCTCAATTTGTTTCTCTCTCTACAGCAAACATAATGAACACATAAACTAGGCCAGAACTGGAATTCTTCCAGGCAACCAGCTTTCTACACAATTAGGGCACCATGTAAGCTTTGCACATTAACAATCTCCTTGGGCTGTTTCATGTTTTGTAGGATTACCAGGCAATTCTACAGTAAATTTTTCTTCTTTCCCTTCACTTTAAATAGCAGTGATTGAAGGCCATGACCAAATGAAAGAGATCCAGGCCTCACAACTGTCACAGCTTAAAGCTGAAGAACAGAACTGGGAAAGGCCTTAACTGCTGCAGTTTTGAAGGTTCAAGTTTAGAAAGAAGTATCATGAAGGTGAAATAAAATAGATCCCTGCTGAAAGATTAAGGTCAAATATTAAACAGGAGCAGAAGAGCAAGGGAATAAGTGCTGAAAGAGC
Source organism: Aspidoscelis tigris stejnegeri (assembly GCA_023333525.1). Classification (NCBI taxonomy): domain Eukaryota; kingdom Metazoa; phylum Chordata; class Lepidosauria; order Squamata; family Teiidae; genus Aspidoscelis; species Aspidoscelis tigris. The sequence continues at coordinate 76,878,761 of JALMGA010000002.1, read as the reverse complement.
TGCAGAATTTAAACAGAAAAAAAAATGAAAAAGTGTAGAAATAATATTGCACAACAGAAAGCTTTTATCTTTAGTACAAAAAGCAAATCTCTTCAGTATTTTGGTATCAAGGTTTAAGTATATTTCTAGATGCTATGTATGGCTTATGTTCACAGCTGAACTAATTCCTAAAATCTAAGTCAGTAGATGGCATTTTTGAAGTTGGGCTGCTTTAGTGGCAAAGATAGATCTGTGATCATCCCCAAACTGCCGATTTTTCCCTTTAGGGAAGTATAATGCCATAAAAATAATTATCTAACCTGATTTGAAGGAACCAATGATGAACAGTACCTCTGTATTGTCTTGAAGTGGGTCATAATCACACTTCGTTGAAGTAGTCTATCTTACTAAGAACTGGACTCAACATGTGCTAACTCTGACCACACTCAAACCCTGACAATACTTCCTCAAATCATCCTCAGTTTGGGTTGCTAGGTTCATACCTTTCTGTTCCCATCCTGAGACTACTTTACAGGACTTTTTAAGATCTCCACCCCTTTCCACCCTCACAACACCCCCTGCACTCTGATAAGATATATGTTCTGTTACTCAACAGAATGTAATCACACAGTGAGTGAAAGGGGAGGCAAATTCAAAGTACGGATCCAAGGTTGGACTAAAGTAGGGTTAAAGTAAAGTTGTGACTACTGCCATTGTCTCCATTCATTTTTACTTTCACCAATTCTACTACTATACCCAAGCATTGATATAAGCTACTCACCACCCTACATATCAGTAAAATCATAAAAACAGTTAAAGTCAGGTATCGACTGAATACATGATAGTGACACTTAAAGCCACATTTCCAGACGATGTTTACCACCATTTGGGTGTAGATATTAAACAGTCAGGGGGAAAGATGGAGTTCTTTGGATTTCTGAAGAATAATTTCCATGAAATTAACTGCCAATTTGCCAGAAATGCCAACCAAATTACACATAGAAAATGCAGGGAAGGAATTGATTGGTAACTCCTCGCCCATGAAATCCTGAGACCAAGGAATGAAAATTCTTTGACATTGAAGTTTCCATGCACCTCAAAGCTGAAGAAGCAAAACAGGCTCACACAGCCTTTTCCTCAGCAGTCACTGTAGTTCCAACCCTCTCTTGGTGTGGCCTGAGATGGCTAGATTTCTTCAGCTACGAAGGACAAAGTTCAAGCACATAAGTAATCAGTCAAGCTCCATATTATTTCCTCTTCCTCAGGTTCCATTATCTGAAATCCATCCAGAAAAATGCATCCCATTAATTGTAATTAACAGCTTAACACATGGTGGGGTGACTTTTATCATCAATATTTTACCTTGGGCTCCACCCAGCAGCAGCTGATTGCTGGCAACACACTAGAAAATCTTGGAAACACTGTGATCAAACTTCTTTCAAATTTGCTGCAAACCCCTCTTTTCATGAGCCAGCTGCTACTGGTTCTACCATATTACCATCTGAGCCAGATTTCAAAATGCCCTGAACATCTAGGAATTGTTTTGCCAGGCAATTCTGAGAAGATGAATATTTGATTTGCATCTCTTACTAGCTTTTTCAAGCAGATTTTTAGGTAAATCATTATTGAGCAGATTTCTTCATTCACACAGAGTTCTATTCATATGGATTTTTGCTTTCTCATCTGCAAAGGCACATCCATTCTGTGAGTATATAGTTGCACACACTGGGATTGGAGATGAACTAGAATTTGCAAGAAAACAAAAACATATAAACAAAATAATGAATGGATATAATGAAAATTTCACGAATTGAAAACAGAACCAGTAGATGATACAATGGACAGGGAGTGGCTCAATGGATACAGCTGAACTTGTCTGAGACCTGTCTGTTCATTGCCTTCTTCTCTGGTGACCAGCTGCTGCCCATTTTAACAAGTGCCTGACTGAGACACAGGGAATGAGAAAGAGCAAGGCTCTGAGTTTTTTATGTACTGAGCATCCTTTTTCTGTAATTAGTCTGTATTTTTTCTGTTTGCAACAAATAATGCACTGTCAAATTATTTATGTAATAATGTAATTGTTTTGAATTGTTATGCTAGATTGCTTTCTGGGTTTTGTTGTAAACTGCTTTGACCATTTTACTATGGAAAGGCAATATACAAATAGACTATGATGATGACGATGACTCTAATTCATGATCTACCAAAGAAATCACTGCTCATTCTCCTCCCCCTAGATTTCAGACATTACCCAATTTGCCTCTTTTATCTATTAAATAGATACAATGGAGCTGCCAAAGCTTTGCTAACTCATGGTTCATATCGGTTGCCTAAACCACTTCTGCATTCCAGACCCCAGCTAGGCCTTTGTGAAGACTGTCAACAATACCAACCAGAAAATTCCCCAAAGGTTTCAGAAATCTACCAGAATCCCTCTGTAAATTATATGTCAACATTAATTCATGCTCTCCTGTATTTAGAAACAGAGGCTATTAATTCAAATGGTTAATTTAAACTTCCTCACTAATTTCTACCTGTCACAAATACAGACTGTCGCCGGACTCTTTTCAGAAAGCACACTCACAAGATGTTCATGAGCGTATCAAATCTGAAACAGCTGGCACAGACATGCATTTTACTAGTGCTTGTTAGACTGTGATGTCAAGCTTATTTTTTAGAACATACAGTATTTGACAGCCATGAATTATTTGTCCCTGACCATGGGGCATCATTTCAGTGTCAGATTATCTTCAAGGATATTAAATCTTATATTTCTCACTCACTGACGCACAGATTCCAGTGCAAGGCTTAGAAATAATAATGTGACCTGCATATTTTGTGACATAAATGTGAGCATTGGTGGGTAAACAGACCTCTCCTTTTTTAATTGGAATGCATTATAAAAGTGTGGTGCAGATAAACCTCAGAACCAGAAGTGCCCAGCAGAGTGGAACTTGCAGAGCAGCAGAGAAGAAGCAAGGTTTTGATTGGAAACTTACCTTTGCTGTATCTAAACTGCATTTTGATCTGCTGCAATGTACACCTTTTTTGTCATCTTTGATTCATTTGTTCATTCATTCATTTAACATGGATTTCATTCAGATCCCACACAATAAAAAATAACAGAACACACACAAAAAAAATAGAGAGACATTATCTGTTTTCTAAATCTTTCGTTGTGTTGGGGTCACTATAGTCCTTAGGGAACTGTCCTCTACTGAAAGATATCTTCTGTTTGACAAGCTGATTACTATTTGGAAAACAACCAGATATTCTCCTAGGAAGGTTCCACGTTCTGCATGTTAATATGGAACATGGAACTCCCTGCATGGCCAGAGTCAAGAGTTTTGAGCCAGGCAATGAAGATCATGCTAGCAACCATCCACAGAATGATTGCCAGTCCCGGATTAATTCCCAGACTCCAAAGCAGCCAGTCAGGAATATATTTTCAGATGGGTTTACAGCCAGGAATGCTTGGGAGAGTACTTTAAAGAAGTTTGGGTTTTCACACAGGGAACCACCCCAGTGTTTCAACTCATGCAGCTAGAGTGCTCCCTCAGAGGCACAGCCTTCCAAGACCTCTCTAGCACATGGACCTGGTGTTCCCTGTCAGCAGCTAGTATGGTCCACAGGGACTATTTGGAAGCTGTCCTGGACTCCTACCTTTGGGGGCCAGAGAATGACAATAGTAAATCAAGAACTAGAGCTTTGCTGTCCTTAGATAACCTCAAATTGTTAATGTTCTCACTGTGTTCAATGAGAGGGCTATAATGAGAAGAAATGGACAAAATATCTCCAGTGAGTGAAACAGCCCACAATAAGTAAAGTAGTTATATTTCAATTAAGGGAATGAAAACATGAATGTCTGGCTTTGTTAAAGACAAGAGAAATTCTGGTATTTATTGCAAGATACATTTTTTAGTATATCCATGTGGTTGACTAGAGGATACTTCCAAGTCCAGCACATATTTTGGTTAATCTTGTGGCATTACAAATGGAGCCTGATCTTTGTAAAAACACAAGCAAGCAGAAGTCTGTTTTAATAAAGAAATCAGCCATCTTACCTTAGAGACATCCTTTGGCTTAGGACAAATTTCTAGGGAAAACAGATGGTCAACAATTTAATAACAACAAGCCAGATTTGACACATTACCTGAGGGAAATAGAGTCAATGACAAAAACTAATATCATCCTATAATGTAATGCAGAAAGTGAGAAGAAAGTCCATTATTAACATATATTGGCCAAAGAAATAATTAGATGTTAAGCTTGCTGAATACTAACTGACATAAAGTTCCATAGTTCTGTATTTAAAAAATATTTATAAACAACTTGATAGCAACAACTGGAAGTATGATGAGTTTGTACTTAGGAAGTAATCCTTTTTTTAATATATTTTTTATTGATTTTAAAAGCAATAGGGCATTAAAAAACAATTAAACAATATCTATCATATAATTTCTTGTATCTTCTCTTAGTGTGTATTGCTTTATTATTCTGTATGACTTCACCCGTTTCTCCGACTTCCCTTCTTAATACCGCTTGTTCCTTTGCTTCTCTATTCATTCTTGTCATTTTCTGACTGCCTTCTTGTTTTTTAGTCAAAACCTTCTGTCGACACTTGTAGTTCGTGTAGTTAATAAAAGGGTGCCAGTCTTCTACAAATTTATCCATTGTTCTATCATTTAACAAGTTTGTCAGTTTATCCATTTCTGCCAGATCAACCAGTTTAATTAACCATTCATATTCCGTAGGAATCTCCTTCTCCTTCCATTTTTGTGCGTATAGTAATCTTGCTGCCGTCACCATATATGATACCAATACATTATTATCATCCAAAGAGTTATCTATTATACCCAACAAAAACAATTCTGGTTTAAATAAAAAATGCTTCTTTAATATTATTTTCATACTCTTATAGATTTGGGCCCAGTATTTCTTTGCTTTTTTACATGTCCACCACATATGGTAGAACGTTCCTTCTTCTTTCTTACATTTCCAACATTTGGTTGATATATTTTGATAAACTTTTCCTAATTTATGTGGTGTTAAGTACCATCTATACATCATTTTATAAATGTTTTCTTTTAATAATGTACAATTTGTAAATTTCATATTCTTTGTCCACAATTTTTCCCATTGTTCCATCTGTATATTATATCCAAAATTTCTAGCCCATGTAATCATACATTCTTTAACCTGTTCATGTTCCATATCAATCTGCAAAAGTATTCTATAAACGAACCCAATAGTGCCCCTTTCCGCCTTGTTCAGTTTTGTCTCCCAATCTTCAATTTCTTCCTGAAAATTAAACTTTTGCTTATCTTCTCTAAATATATCAACTATTTGTGCATACGTAAACTATTGTATATTTTTACCCTCTTGGATCAATTGTTCCCTTGGTTTAATATCAAATTCATTATTATCTTTTTTGTATAATAAATCCTCATATTTATACCAATGTCCACCATCCCCAAATTCCTTTAACAAGCCTTCATGGGGTGATACCCAGAGTGGAATCTTTCTATAGAGTTTGTTTTTATACATCGACCAAGTTTTAAATAAGGCATTTCTTACAAAATGATTCTTAAAATCTGCATTAGCCTTTGCTTTGTCATACCATAAGTATCCATGCCAGCCAAACCTAAGACCTTCTCCTTCCAACTGTAAAAGTCTTTGGTCTTTTAGCCAAAACCATTTGGCTATCCAGCTCAAACAGGCTGCAGCATGATATAATCTAAAGTTCGGCAGTCCCAAGCCTCCTCTTTCTTTTGCGTCTTGTAGGAGTTTAAATCTTATCCTAGGTTTCTTTCCTTGCCATAGGAACTTTGAGATATCTTTTTCCCATTTTGTAAAGTTACTTAGGAAGTAATCCTATACTTAAGGTGTATCCAGACTTAACAAAGCTGTGCATCAGAATGTGAAGCTGAGGCGCAGGCATCACATTTGATGCCCGATCCAATCCTACGTAGCGGCGGCACATTATGCCGCTGCTAATGCAAATCTACCTTACTGCAGAACGATCAACACCCACGCCACAGTATAAGGTAGATTTGAATGTTCCCGCCAGGACTGCAAGAACATCAAATGAGAGTTGAGCCTGAAGCTCAGCTCTTATTGGCTGCCTCTTCCCATATGATGCACGCCTCATCACGAGCACCTCGGAAGTCTCGCAGCCACCGAAGAGAAAGCTGCGGACTTCCATTGGAAGTGGGGAGAAAAAGTCATTGTGTTGCAGCAGGCAAGCTTGCATATTTTTTTAATTGCTGCATATTTAATACACTAATCTGGAAGCTGCCTAAGGCTCCATCCAGACGGGAAGAATATAGTGCCATTACAGTGCCGCTATAGTGGGGTTGCCTCATGTATTGTAGACAACCCCACCATAGTCCTGCTTTTGGGACCCTAAAAAGCACTTATAATTGTTGATGGGAAACCCAGCACTGTTGCTGGGTTTTCCAGCTGTAGCACTTTTTAGAGAGACACTTACTTTTCTGGGTGGAACAAGAATTGTAGCTCCATCTAGCATGCATGCATGGAGACTGAAACAGCTGAGCACGCATGAGAGGAGGTGGTGACACATCCATACTAGAAATCAGTGGTGGCTGCATTGCCTGGATTGCGTTTCAGCAAAATGTGCGAAGACAGCACTGTGGCCAGTGCTGTCTAAAGAGGAAGCAATAATAGTGCAGAAGAAATACCCTGCATCATTGCTCCCTAGCACTATATCCAGCTACCAACTGGAGGCAGCCACACTTTTGAGCATCTTCCACTCCTAAATAAATGAGAAAAGCATAAATACTATTAATTTGGATGTTACAATTCTCTGTGAAGGAAAAAAAATCCACACCAAATCCACATCACTTTTATCCATTCCTAATTATTTCCTAAAAACTGACTTCCATAGCAAAAATCTATGTAATAAAAATGGTTATTTCAAGAATTTAAATAAATAAAAATTAATTCATTCTGTTTATAATGACTTTATGAATATTTTGTACTATGTATGAGGGTATGCATAACAGGAGTGTATGTATAACAAGGGTCAATTTTACTGAAGATCATTGGCACTTCAAATGGAAAAGGGGTACAATATAACAATAGGGAAAATATTTTAAATTCTAGAGAAATACTTCAGTTTCAACACTTTGAATACTCTAAAATAGGGATGTGCACAAATATTAGTAACATTCAAATTCATATACCTTCGAATTCAAACAGAATGTTAGCACATTCGAAGACTGAGATTCACATTTGAATAAAATATTTTGATACATTTGTTTTGAATACATATCCTACCACTTTCAAAGGGGATCTATTCAAACAAATACTAAATTTTCCTCTTTGCTTCACGTTGAAGCAAATATGAAGGAAATTCACATTCATGCAAATACAGCCACTTTAAATCCTCCTTGAATCCACTCTGAATCCACTGCAGATGTGACTGGAAAGCCACTTTGCTGCCTCATACATTCACAAATATAATGAACCATCAAACAAATGCACAAAAGCATTCACTTCACATTCAAACAGCTGTCTTCGAATGTAGTTAATATTTGATTCAAATCAAACATAGAAATTTGTACAAATTCATATGAATTGCAAATCTTATGGAAATTGAGGAGCATGAGGGTCTGTTGAAAATCATAAGGGGATGTCATAGATCCAATCTAGTGGGAAGATAATAATTTTGTCATCTACATACAGCAAAAATATATGTTCTCATATCAGTACATTTTGTGACTATTACCCATCCAGAAAACTGAAAGTAGCTTTAAGATTGTTTAATAATACCTTGGGTAGAGCAGGAGACAGGGAGTTCTCTTCACCAAATGATATTTAATGCTTTTTCTATATGAAGTGTATACATTTAAAAAGAAGAGCTGTTCAGGAAAGGTTGATTTGATTTAATTTAAGCTGAACTTTTGCATTGCATCCCTCATGTAATAATTGCAGTTATCAGCTCATAATCAGGATTTATAGAGCTGTTCCCATCAATCATCATGATTTACTGCATCCATTGCAGAACTCATAGATCATTTGCTTTTGTGTCAGTAAATTACCAAACAATAGAAAGCTATTTAAAAAATGCAAATTAAAATCTGGAACTTGATTGTGGAAGGACAAGGAGGCACAGGTTTTATCAGCTGTATATTATTAACTAGCTGGGTTGTTCAACACACCCATAGAGATAGATTAATGGATGTCAAGCAACTTGTTTCTACTAGTTAAGTAGGATGCTGCTTGTAGATCTATTGTGTTTTCTTTTACACTTAGAAAACTATACCAATAGCAAAGAGCATGTTGAAGAACAGACTTGAAGTACACACTTCTTGATTTCTTCAACATAACTTTACTTAGCTATACTTGTGAGTCTTATAACTTATTTACATGAGATATACATGTCTAGATATGTTAGAGTCCATCTTTCTACTAGCTTGAAGGAAGAGCAAGAGGACAAAGTATGTGACATACAAGCTATTACAGCAGAGTTAACCAATCAGCAGTTCCCATACTGCAACAGTATCATACACAGAAGATTAACCCTTTTTAGGCTGAAGTGATATACAAGCAACATTGCTCCTCCCCAAACCTCCCAGTTCTTTATGACTTTCCTGCTTCATTACTGTACCCTCAAAGGAGATAATGGACCAGATTTAGAACCACCACAACCTTCCACTATTTCCTCTTTCTCTTTAGCCTAATTATTAGGAAAAACCATCTCTGACCTGCCTCAGACCAACCAGTTTCAATGAGTTGTAGCAGCTGCAGATATTTTGACTTTTCAAAGGCTTGAATCCATGTATTTATTTTTAAGGTAGTAAAGATTCCACTTCCATTTGGGGAGCCACTTAATAGAAACATCCCTTCCACTTAAAACAATAAAACAAAAATCACATAAGAGGGACTGCTTGAAAAACAGTATTCTGTGTACTATGGGGCTTTTTAAAATGAAAGTCTCCCCAGGTGAAGATGAGCTGATTATATGATATTTTACCAACAAGAGCTACACTAGATTTTATTTTTCTTTCAGTTAGACCACATTGGAAACCAATTCTTCTCAATGAACTGTGGAAGATTCCCTACACTAACAGAATGTTTTAAAACCAAGGCCAGAATATATACACAACAACCTAACTGAAACTAATCTGCCTACCAACAGCAACAAATTCCCTTAATTTTCCTCATTGCTTCTAAATCAAGGTTCAGTATTTTGTCCTGAACCGGTATACACAAGCTTTGCTGTAGGCTTTGGTATCAATTGCTCCTCTCCTACTTGCCGCCCTTGTTTCATTTCTTTGCCCCGGGCTCTTAAAATATCATACTGGGATTTGGAAGACCCATTTGAAACAAATTGCTTTAATTAAAATAGTAATTTTCAGCCTCAAGAGAAGTAAACTATTAGTGTGTTGCCAGGAGGGTGTTAACACTAATGGAGAGCAATAAGCAATTACAGACAATCTGCTGCAGAATTGCAGAGAAAACACACTGGAAAAAAACTTGAACACTCATTAGCCAAATCACCATTTGCCACTCTGCATAACATTTAAATTTAAAGGTGTGTTTATTTATTTTTTATTTTTGCCAATTACCTGAAAAGTTCACCATGTTCCTTCGTAAGAGGGTGATAATGAAATTTGGATGTGACAGAACAAATAGGAGAAGGAGAAGGATTTTGTTGTTACTGTTTCCTGTTGTCGACTGATTTTAGTCTTAAGTTTGGCATATTTATGAACTATATGCTTTTCAGGTTTAAATATGTTAATATTTTTTAAAGCATTTTCTTTTCACTTTTGAAAAATATTTTTCAGCACTGTAGGCAATAAAATGAAAAAAACCCAATAAACATATACATTGTTATTGTGATTTTGTTGTTGTTCAGGATTACTGTCTGGGAATGAAAAGTGTATCCCTCTTGGTTACAAGGGTTTCTGGAAGTGATGCCTAGATACTACTTCCAGGTTGGAGGCAGGATGCCTGTAGAGGTCATCTGTAGAGAGCTGAGAGCAAGTGAAGGTTTTGCCTTTGTCTTCTGCTTGAGATGCCCAGAAGCAATTAGTGGACCTCTGTGTGAGACAGGATGCTGGTCTAGATGAGTTGTGGCCTGATCCAGCAGGGCTCTTATCATGTTCTTGGCAATTGGTCTACTACGACGCTATGGCCATCTCCAAAACTTAGCATGTCCTCCAAATCCTAGCAAATATATTTGCATATTGAATACATAGTTATTCTCACTACCAGTTCTCTTTACGGATCATACATCACATATTTCCCTATATCTGGGCGCTTAGCAAACTTCTCCTCTTTCCACTGAAAGTTGATGTTAAAACTATTGTTTAGCTGTTCTGCTAAGACTAATTAAGGTTTTCTAGATTTAAATCTTCTGGCTGATTGATTGATTGATTGACTGATTGACTGATTGACTGATTTTGTGTTTCTATCCCACCCTATATCCAAGGTGTCAGGGTGGGTAACAACATTTAAAATCAGACAAATATTAAAACAATAACAATATATATTAAAACAGTTATAATGTCTGTAATGTGGGAAGAGACAGTATATTCCCATTTAACTAAAAGCCAGGGCAAAGAGGTACGTCTTCAGTGCCTTCTGAAAAATATATAATGAAGGTGATGGACGCACCTCAAGGGGGAGGCTATTCTATAGCCTAGGGGCCATCACTGTACATCATTTTCTCCAATCTGGTCATCCATCTTGGAGATATACTTTTTTTGCTTCCTCTGTAATTAATGCAACTGTACTATACATGCCATGGTTAGTTTCCTGTAATGCTGTGAATCTAATGTCTCTGTTGACTTCTTCTGATGCTTCTTACTGACCATGTTAAGTGCAGACAACAATGGACATTCTTTTCCTTCTTTCACGTATTTAATTATCTTGTATTAAATTTCTTTCAGTCAGCTGCTGGCACTGTAACACTGATGATCTTAATTGTGCACTGTCTCCCATTTGTTCATGTCGAACTTACTCACCTGCTGTTGCTTCTGTAAGTGCTACCTGATTATAGTAAACTCTTTTTCAGGATGGATGTTTTGCTGAAATTCCTCCTCCATCAGTGAAGGCTTTGCTTGCCATTATGAAATGATGCTGATTTGCTAGTATTTACTCAGTGATTTCTGAGCCTGGATACTTTTCTTGTGAATTCTCATACACTTTTTCATAATATCTACATTTGGATAAGTCTGACTTGGAGTATCAAGTTATAATTTCTTCATTTTCTGCAAAAGTATACTCCATCATCAAATATGGTTTCCCAAAAGCCTTGCAGTTGCTTAGCTGAAGATCCAAGTACTCTAACACCTGATACAATGTTTGTTTATCCAGATGATGACTGATCCTCTGTGAGATTCATTTTTCTAGTTCTCATCATATTTAATGGGTTTGGAACCTTTCTGAATTTTATAAGCAATTCCAAATCTGTAGATTCAGATCAGAAAGGCACTGGACCAGTCCCCCTGAACTGACCCCAAAGCTCTGTGAAGACCAGAAGTGTAAATTATTGGTTTTTGAGCCCCCAGGGGACTCATTTTGGTAACACAATAAGGCACACAACCAAAATGGACCCACCATGGCCCTAGTATGCTGGCAGGTCTCATTATCAAGGTCAACCAGTATTCCATACCAGGAGACCATTTTAGGCCTCCCAATCTGGAATGTGCTCCGTTTTGTGCAGACAGAGTGTGCCAATTCTAGCCTATATTCTCTCACACCTGCATCAGCCTGAGGACAAAGGAGAGGCAGAAGATAACCGCAGTTCAGACTAGATGTAAGTAGGGATGTTCACAAATGGGTTTTTTGGTATTTGATTCATAACAAATCGAATGTTAGAAAATCCATAGTCACTTGAATAGATCCCCTTCTAATATGGTAGGATTCTATTTGTACAATATGAACGCATACATATCCCATATGTATCCCATAACATATCAGCTCTGAAAGCATCAAATATGACCTGAATCCACTTTTAATCCCACTCTCAATCCATTTCCAATGCAATCTGGATCCATTGCTGATGTGACTGGAGCAGCCACTTTCCCACCCACCCCCAGTTTAAGAATTGTCCAAACTATTCATATGAATGTCCAAATTTGTACGAGTAACAAATGTTACGAATATTCGTGCGCATCCCTAGATGTAAGTGCAGAAAGGTCCTTTGGTTCTTCAGCTTAGGTCTATCTCAAGCATGGCCCTCTACTTCATCCCAGCACATAAACCCACCACCACATTATTAAGGTGGTTTCCATCGGGGGTAAGAACAGCAGCAGCAGCAGCAGTAGTAGTATTGTGAACATTATTTTTTTCATCATTATTATCATTCTAGGAATATGCATTATTTTAGGCCAAAATGGGGTGCTACTGATTCCTGGCATGTCTCAGATATTGTTTGTGGATAAATAATTAAATTATGCAAAATACAATTGCACAGATGGGAATCACTGGAGAAATCAAGGCTTTCAAATAGGTTCCTCTGAAGGATGCTTAAACAGAGATGCCACAAGGGCAAATAACAAATTATGCTTTCCCTTCATAGTTTGTGTGACCATAACGAGAGAATACTAAATTGGAAGCATAAGGGATGTGTTATACTGAAATGTTTTGCTTTTTTGTCTAAAATGGAGGTTTTATTGATGAACTGCCTAGAGGAATCAAGCACTGTCAATCTAAGTTCATGTAACAAATGTAAGTTTTACGACATAGGGATCTCACAGTCCCATGGGGTAATAAAATGAGGAGAGAAAAGCTACCACTATGGAATGAACCTGCTTTCCTACCCAAAGCATACTCCGTCTAGGAGGGAAAATGCACAGCACAAAAGGTGAAAAAGAGGGCAAAAATGAGAATCATACCTTTACGATCCTGGAAATCTTCCCAGGCCATTTCTGCACTCATCCTGCCTGCAGCAGTCCAACCATCCAAGTCCATACTGTTCCAAGATATGATATTAAGTACTGAGTGAGGATACTGACCCAACTCCAGCAGCAATACAGATGGCACATAGCTGTTCCAACCACACTAACTGTATCTTCATTTCAGGCACCATCCACACCTGCCAACAATTGATCCAGGCCTTTATCATTCCTATAATACATGCAGGGCACAAGGGCAGGGCTGAACAGGCAGTCTTCAAAGGCAGCACACCTACCTACCTACATCTGTGCCAGGCTTCTGATAAGATCTTTGGAGGAAGTGCTCAGGATTTCAAGATGGGACTGTGGCGGTGATGCATGGATGCTGTGCATTGCACTGAGTTCAAACCCCTTCATTTTCTTTGTTCCAGAACATGTGCTGAAGCACTTATGAGTGGAGTAGAATGATGTCAGGTTTACTAATAAAGTGAAATTGGCACTCCCTCGGGACAGTTGTGGGCCAGAATAGCATTACTTTAATGAAGAATAAGCATCCTAGGGTCCTAGAGACCATCAATCAGGAACCATGTTGCTAAGTTTTAATCCCTTAAAATTTGTTTTAAAAATAACCATTTGGCACATAAGATACAAGAGAGCCAATGCAACACAGCACCATCCTAGTTGATTCAGCAGGAAGCCTGCAAAACTACACAAGCATTGAAGACTCACCAAAGGAGTTTTCTTGTTTGTTTGCTTCTCGCCCAGCACTTTCCTTGCTGGTGTGCCAAATCCTCATTTATACTGGCCCACAAACAATTTGCTTAGCTTTTATGAAAAGAGGACCTGAGCCATGCACTACTTGCATTATTTGAGCCAGGTACTTTTATGAAAATGTTGTGTGGCATCCTGGTGTTTCCTACTGTTTTGTGCACAAATGTCTGTGCATTTTTCATTGCATGTTTTAGTGATACTGAAAGAGACACAACAGTCATATACTACAGACCAATAGCAGTGGTGTCATACCTGATGAGAAGCTTACCTGATGAGAAGCGGCAACTGGGCATCCAAACTAGAGCAGCCTCCTGTAGCTTCCTCATCAGGAGCTGTGAGAGCTTGAGATGGCATGCGTGGTCACATGGGATGAGGCAGCCAATCGGAGTTGAGCTGCCCTCCCTGTTCTCATTGGCTCTTCTTGCTGTTCCATCCATACTGGCAGGAAGATTCAAAATTTTCTTAATACTGCACAGGGAATGGTGTTAAATCAGCTTTATGTAAATTCGCAGTAGCATTAGTATAATGCGTCACCACTACAATCTAGTGATCATTGTGCGTGATACCTCCAATGCGACTGTGCATTCTGCTGCACAGTATGAACAAGTCTGGACACACCCATAAACCTAAACCTCACTATAAGCCTCAGTTGGCAATAATCTGATATCTTATGACACATTTGTCATTTCCCTGTCAGACATCTTAGTATCCAGGAAAAGAGGCCCCGAATACAGAAGCTTCACAGGAATCCACGGCCATCTGAAATGGTTTGCTGGTTTGTTTTATGTTTATATTTATATGGTCACTCAGTATATAGCCTCACAATGGGAAAGAGACATCCACACTCAAGCACAACTGATTCCCCCCAACACTTGCTTACTCTGTATCAAAAAGCAAGGTTTTTAATCATCCTACTTTTCCCTAAGCTTAGTAAAGCTCTTTGCACAACCATGTTCATGCACATGTATTAGTACAGTGGGATACAGCTTATACAGTATGTGTGTAACTCTGGCTCTAACCCCATTTTTAAACATCACATGTTCTGATAAATATCTGCCCAAATCTATAAGAACTAATATAGATAACACAAAACCATTTGAGAATTACAGCTACTAGATGCAAGGGCCACTTGTGAGTTGCAGAGATTTTGAAATCAAAATAAGGAAGTGACATTTATTTTTTTACAGAGTTTTCTTTTCCTCTTGTAAGAATAGGACCTAAACACCTAGAGTGAAATAGACAGGTTCAAAACTTGCATAATACTTCCCCATTGACAACTCAGCATGTATTTAAAGTAAATACAGTTTCACTAAAATGAATATTTCAGAACCTGTCAAGAAATATTCTGACTAAAAGGCATTAGAGATATAGAACTTAGTGGTGTGTGTCAGTCAAAAGTGCATGACATACTTGTATTGGGGATATCCTAGGAAAATGGATCAAGGCAATCCCAATACGTTATCAGTCCTTTGGAAGGGCAAGCTTCCACAATCAAGACTGCTAATAGCAAAAAACAGAACTCCATCCATTTCCAAATATTATATACCATGGGACAAGCCAGTGAGTACAATAAATTCAAGTAATAGGGGGTGCCAATGGGCTCTCTCGAGTACGTTGCCCAGAAAAGATATCTTAGCCACCGGGCGGTAGTTGTTTTAATTTTCTGGATCCAGGGATACCCTCCTGAGGAGAGGGTGCACCACTGCCTGTTTAAGGACCAATTGGCTGACTCACAGGGACATAAATAAATATTTTAAAGGCATATTGTGATTAAAGCAGGATCCACATGGTACCTTATGGGAATTTCAGTGCACTATGAGAGTACTGTGTCTACACAGCAGTACCCCTCCTCTCACACTGACATGCTAAACTCTTCCCCTGCCAAGTCTCTTAAGTACTGCTAGCACTTCACTATATTGTTGCAACATTCTGACAATTTAACAAACTTCTGATGTTCTGACTGTATTCACTGCTTGCCTGCCTTTATTGCCTATTTGCTTGGGGTTTTGCTGGATAAAACTCTGGATAATAAAAATTGATAAATTGGATCTTAGAGCTTTCTGAACTTCATGCTTTGACCTTTCTTCTTATTACCCTTTATCAGCCAATTGCATTATCATTACACCAACCTATTTCACACTGTGTTATCTTAGGGTGGATTAAGAGAGTGATTCCCCAAACTAGAGGAAATCATTACAGCATGGCTGCTTGCTAAAAGAAATAAGCATTTCTGAATATTCTTGGTGGTTTTATCTGGAAAGAGAAATCTACATCTCTAAGCACTCTCAGTTTTATCCTGTTTCAATTTTGTTTTCTCTTCATTTGCTAATAACAGTTTCACCATTTCTTAACAGGTTCCCAAGACCTTTCCAAGAGTTACCAGTATCACAACTCCTCATGTATATTTTTTCTAAGTAGCTAAGAGATAAACTCTGACCCTACTTATATATGAAAGCAAAACACTTTAAAAGAGCCTCCCATGGGATGTTGAAAATCCTGTAGTTGAAGGGTAATGATCAGGATACCTGAATCTATTCAATTGCACAAATGTACTGCTTGTCATATATAGTTGTAGCTAACAGAAAATGTTTAAATTCTTACAAATGAGATTCCATCTAAACAAGAACACTGTAGACCCTCTAACCATCAATGGACACACCTACAACAGAATGTTTGCATGTAGGAATTTGGAAGCACCTGCTGTTTTGATTAAAATAGTAAAATAATTAATATTTACCTTAAATAATAATGTTTAAGAATGTCCATAGAGAATCTAAATACTGTTGCAATGTTGGGAAAAAATCTTGACTGAGAAAGTACCTGAATCTTTAGGCCTTTGGGTATATATTTGGGTATGTGAAAGGGTCGGAATCATGGAAATATGAAAACAGGGCCTGCCATGTGCAGATTCAGAGCATTGTGACAGGAGCTGGGAAATAGAAAGAGACAAAAAAAAAGACCAGAAGTGGAGTAGCTGGAAATTGGGATAACACAGGAAGGATAGTTCAACAAAGACCCCACTTTCAAAATTGGCTGATGTGAGCCCCAACGGCAATGGTAGTTTCTGTGCAGTCCATTCAGACTGCTCCAGCTGCAAGACTGGATCACAGAAGTTCCATGCTAGAGTGTTTCCCAAGAAGAAGAAGAGTTGGCTTTTCTACCCTGCTTTTCTCGCCCATTTAAGGGGATTCAAAGCAGCTGACAAAGCTTTTCTATTCTTCTCCCCACACCAGACACCCTGTGAGGTAGGTGGGGCTGTGAGAGCTCAGAAGAGAGCTGTGACTAGCCCAGGGTCACCCAGCTGGCTTCATGGGGGAGGGCGGAATCGAACCCGGTATTCCCAGATAAGAGTCCGGCTCCCTAACCACTAGACCAAACTGGCTCATGGCCTCTTAGGGATAATGTGGCTGCACACTCACAAGCATGAAGACTGCGCCCAGAAGGACTCCCTCACTTTCCTAATCGTCACTTTGCTCCAGTTACCACTATCCAGACACGCAGCTGGAGTGCATGCAGGCAGCCTGATGCCATTTTGTTGGGCTCTAGAAACAGCCCATTTCCAGGGGTTCCTGGACATGCCATGGAATTCCCTTCAGCCTGCAACTTGAAAGGCCAGAGAATGTTTGTGGCATAGCCTCTGAAAGTAGAGCAGGATAGGCAGCTGTCCAGTGGAAGACTGTCTGCGTGGCTCTGCAGTGCCTCACCACATTCCCAGTGTGATTACCAAGGAGGAGTAGGCTCCACATCAAGTGCCTAGGTGTGTGGTGTGGAAGCTGCCAAAGTGTGAGGATCTTATTAGTCCCTGTCAGCAATAACCAGGTCTTCTAATTGGTAGAAAAATTTGTTTATTTGTGAAACGGCGAAATCAGCAGTCAATGTATTTTCGCTGAGAACGATTCAGACTGTGTATTGATTCTATTTACATATATTTACACATTTATATTGTAGCATCTTTGCAGGTTATCAACGAGTCAATATTGTCTACCCAGGACTGTGCGTGAGGATAGCCCTTATTGTACCTGGTGAGATTTTTGCCCTGTTTATATTTTCTCATTGGTACCCTTTCACCAGATCTGAAGATTGTTGCTAGGTGATATCAAACATGCCACCCCAACACAAAGGTGCCTTGGTGTTAAGAGCAGAGATCCACAGTTGCACAAACCATTTTCATGTAGAAGAACTCTTTATGTTCTAAGATTTATAATTACGAAATTAAATATCTTTGTGCTAAACAAAAATATTTTTTAAAAAAAATCAAGGCATCAGAAGTTAAAATTACTTGGAGCACATTCTCATCTGTGGTTTTGAGGCAAAAAAAATCACTTTGAAAATTCTATTTACATAGTTATTGTAAACTATTTTACTAATCTGATTCTAACTAAAGTCTTATTAGTCTTTGGAACTAGAAAATGGAAAAAGCTATAAAAGTAAAAGGAATAACTAAATTATTCTGAGAGGTTAGGGTTTTTATTAGAAAACATAAATTGTTTTTAACTGCTAAAATTAGCTAATTTGAGTAGCAAATGGACCAAGAATGAATACATTTCATTTTAAATGCCTAATTTAACTAGAATGTCTAGTACATTTGAAATCATATTAAAATAACTGTATTCACTGTTTCTGTGAATGAGTCTCCGGTACAAGACAATATGCCAGTATAAGAAATGTAATATGTGATCTAAGTTTTATTGTGAAGATAGAGTACATATCAAAGAGGAAAAAGTTTTATTCATTAAAATAGAGAGAATGTTTCATTGCTTACCAGACAAATGGAAGAACTAAAAAGCCTATAACTGAAAGCCTTTTTTTTAGTTCTTCCCCAAGTTTAGGAGTTCTTTAGGAACCATAAAGTTTAATTAGTTCTATCGTTCAAAGCCTTTTAGTCAATGCTTTGGCCAAGGGCATGAAAACACAGTATTTTAAATTGTGGAAGCCCCAAAAGATTTTTTATTTTCAGCCTTCCACTGGAACAAATTAGTCTCATAACCTGGTATAATAAGATATGTTAGTTTCCAAACCTACTCTGAATTTGCTAATAAGACTTTCCTTACCTAAACAAATGAAATGTATCCAATAATCAAATAGCTACCTGTGGCCCTGAACATCCTTACCATATCATCTTGTGAATGCTCTGCATCAGAAAGGAATATCCTGCAATCATTTTGATATGTCTGCCATGTATGGTTACCCCAACATTTACATAAACAGCATGTCACAGTCACATCTCCGTTATTTGTGATCACCTCCAATTTTTCATGGTATTCATGAGTAAAGTACTTCCAGAATTATTATGTGTTGCCCAGATGACAGAGCAACAGTATGGAAAAAGTGGAAGGAGTTACTGATGTGGATGCTTGCTGCCATGATGGCATGAGCATACATCTGGGTATTTTGATGACCCCAAGTACACAAATGTGTAGGGACACACAGCTCCCATTTTAGCTGAGATTGACCCCACATGTGTGTCATGGCCTCCCGAAGTTGGTAGTTCACCCAAGCAAGCATCCAGACAAGGTAATTGCTCTCACTCCTTAGGTAAAACCTGGGTTGGGAGTTGATTTTCCAACAATTACATTATTGCAGGATATTGCCCCAATGTCCCAGGGCTATGTGGCAATCCCAACATAACCATGGGATGATCCCAAATTTTTCACCTGTTTCCATGCACTGTATAAATTTCACACCATTTCTACCCAGTCCCCTACCTGGACCAGTTCTGGGGCAGCTACAGTATATTACACTCAACCAGCAAGACAGTTCATTATGTCTGTTTAGAGATAAATAGAAATGAGATGACAGGTTTTGGTCAAATATCTCCATATATTTGAGCTATCCATGCTCTGGTAACCTCTAGATTGGACTACTGTAATGCACTCTACATGGGGCTGCCCTTGAAGACGGTTCAGAAGTTGCAGCTAGTACAAAACGCAGCCGCTAGAGTGCTGACCGGAACATCTAGCCGGATGCACATCACGCCGGTTCTAAAAGAATTGTACTGGCTGCCAATTCACTACCGAGCCCAATTCAAGGTTTTGACTTTGACTTATAAGGCCCTAAATGACTTCGGCCCCAAATATCTAAAGGAACGCCTTCTCCCATATCGACCTGCCCATGCCTTAAGATCGAGTAGTGAGGCCCTCCCGGTTGTCCCACCACCTTCAGTAGTGACGCTGGTGGGCACCCAGGAGAGACCCTTTTCTGTGATGGCCCCTAGACTATGGAATAGCCTCCCCCTCGAGGTGCGTCAGGCCCCTTCTTTATATATATTCAGAAGGTCAGTGAAGATGCACCTTTTTACCCTGGCCTTTGGCTGAGCTGATTATTTTTCCCACCCAGGCCACACATTATCATTTTAAACATAATGTGTATTGTTTTAAAGTTGTTGAATTTTTAAAGTCTTTTAATGTACATTCTGTTTTAATATGTTGTTTGGAGGTTGTAACCCGCCCAGAGACCTTTGGGTATGGGGCAGGATATAAATGTAAACAAACAAACAAACAAACAAATATAGTGCAATGAGCCTTGTCCCAGAATATATCCTGAGAAGAAGGTCATACACAGGCTATTACAGTCTACACCCTGCCATAGTCCCTCATCAGAAGCTCCTGAATAAACTCATCAGTCATGGAATAAGAGAAAAAGTCCTGTCTTGGACTGGTAGCTCGCTAAATGATAGGAAACAGTGGTAATAAATGGCTAGTTCTCAGAGACAAGTGAGAAGTGAGGTCTCCCAAAGTTCAATATTGGGATCTGTGCTTTTTAATTTATTCATAAGTGCTCTTGAAATAGGAGTAAGTGGTGAGATTGTCATAATGAAAGGATTAGAAATAATACCTTTTTGAGGCAATATAATGGCATCCATCTGTAAAACTTCATAAAGTCTGTGTCTTCACGGCAACCTTATCTCAGATTCAAAATGTTTTCAATCCTCAGAGTCTGCACGGCAGTTTGGCTTAACACGCTTTCCCCGTGTTAGACCACCCCAAAGCATGGTGAATTTCAGTCCTGATTTCAACAGATCTCACTCCAGATCGTGTACTTGATAAGTATTTCATTTTTTACTGTGTGGACAGTACCGTGTTAAGGGATGAGAATCCGTGTTCAGGGTTTCCCTGTCCCAATGGCTTGCTTCCAAAGACATTGATTTCAGTGTAAAAATCCACCCTTAACAGCAGCACTACACTGTAGCGATGGAACCACTTCACACCTGATTAACAATGTTGCAATTTTGCACAATTCTAAAAGTTCTGACCTTTAGAAAGGGAAAGGAAGGGAGGGAAGCAGCTGAAGTTCTGTGTGAATGTTTAAAGCAAAGGGGCTTTAGTTGCCGCTGCTGCTGTGTGCCCTGAGCAATGGGGAGAGGAGGGGAAAGAATTGCTGGCTGGCTGCCCACTGCCATTTTTCCTCCATCCATGGAAGCAGCAGCCACCCAGCCAGGCTCTGTGATGGGGTCCCTTATGGATGGCGCGTTCATGGCAGGAGGAAGAGGGCAGGGTAGCCCCAAAAAGTGGTTTTTAAAAAGTAGCCACTTGAGTCCCCTCTTGAGTCATGTACGCCCCGTACGATCCTCAGAATCCGGATCGAACACGATTAAGTTAAAAGTAATGGGAACAGGCAAATTCGCATTTGCATCCGGTTCTATTATTTCGGTTTAGGGAAAGAGAAATAAGCTTGTAATGGGGATGCGGCCAAACATTAAGATATATTGCATAATCTTTTAAAAGTCCCCTAGTGCTTTGGATCAATAATAAACAACCTATGGTCATCCATACGTCTGTGTATTTATTGCATGTACAGCCCAGATGGTCCCAGCATGGGTAACAAGGTAGAAAAAAGAAAAGAGAAAGCCCACAGAAATCTGAATGCAATTGAAAACAAAAACACCAACGCTCATTTAAAATACTGAAAACAACTGTAATCAACAGGGAGGGAGGGAGGGAAGTGTGAGCAATCAGGTAATCTTGTAGTACCTCACCAGATGTGCAAGTAAGCTGGGTTTACAGTGCACATCTGGTTGCACATAGCAAGAAGGAATGTGGGATCTTGTTTATATCCTGCATTGCCTCTTGATGTCTGCAGATATCTGCAGATAGGCCCTGTGTTTCCAAACCCAGGATAGAGAGTGTTGATGCAGAAAAAAAGTTTTACTGATGGAGTCTCCCGAGTTCTTATTAAGCAACATCTTTAAGCCGAAATGGTACTCAAAATCTAATTTTGTCAAAGCTATGCAGAAAGATTTGAAGACATTATCATACTGGGGGGAAAAAAATTCTCCCCATTCAGAAGAAAGTACTGCCTGTAAAATTGTGACCTTTGTTTTATGTGCACACATTCACAGCTGTTAAGCAATATTATGCGTAAGTCCCAAGGTGTATTTCATCTAGAATACAAAATGTGTCTTTATTGCACTTATGGTTGCCTGGGAATACAATTAAGAGAGTTTGTTTTCTTATGCCTGAAAGCTATTTGCATGGTATCCAGATATTTAAAGGTGATCTACAGCTTATGTATTCACATCATGGATATATAAACATGAAGATGGCACATCATATTGCTTCAACATCTGTTTTAATTCAGGGATGATTCTGTGAAGGAGTGCCTATCTTAATTATTAGTACAAGAAATCCATTTTATCTCCTTTGCTATTACAAGTTAAAGTTATTACTGTTTTCGTTCAAGTGGTTTCAGAGGGACGCGAAATCCAAAATGGCTCTATTCTTGATTTGTAATCACGATTTGTGAAGCAAAGGCTAATTCTTGAGGCAGCCGGTACTGGTTTAGAACTTTACTAATATAAATGCCCCCAGTAAGTAAAAAACTGGCTCCAACCCTGCAGAGAAATCTCAGTTAAACTGTATATTCTCAAGAGAGTTCTGTATGGGAACTTGAATTTATATTGTTTTATGTATATGTTTTATATTTGTATCAGAAAATAATTTTTTTAAAAATAAAAAGTTAAGCCATCGTCAGTAGCTCCATGCTTTGCTCTTTTTCCTGTTTTTTAAGATGTGTAGGGCTTAGTTACATGCAAGCCTCATCGTGCACTTTAAAAAGAAATCTGCTTGAAATTTGCATCATGAGAGAACAGATCAAAAATAATATACTTTTACGACATTTGCTATATCTCTGTAGCAACCCCATCATTATTGCTTATCACATGAGTTAGCAGATATAAAAACATGACGCTTCAACAAGCTCTGCTATGTAGTCTGTAGATCAGGCTTTAAATTGTAACATAAAACCACTGAACAGAACATGTTAACTCTGAACCAGTTTGGTCTTGAGTTTAGGGTACTGGATTCTTATATGGGAATCACTGGGTTTGTTTCTTCACTCCTCCATGAAACCAGTTGGGTGACCTTGGGGTAGTCACAGCTTTCTTCTGAGCAATCACAGCCCCACATAGCTCACAGGGTGTCTCTTGTGGGGAGAAGAGCAGAAAGCTTTGCCAGCCGCTTTGAGTCCCCTTAAAAGGCTGAGAAAAGCGGGGTAGAAAAGCCAACTCTTCTTATTCTTCTGCAGGTGACATGATGGGGCATTTCAGGAGGCTGTGTAAGCCAGTAAGGGGGGTCTCTGCGTACCAAGGGGGGTTCAGTAGGCTGGGGGAGACTCTGAGCAATAGTGGGCAATGCAGTGTGGGTGATGTGGGAGAGTAACGCGGTTGGAGGACAGCTTTGCAAACTGGGGAAGCAATATAATGGGAGCCCTCAGGGAGGTGGTCAGAGGGTGGTGCTGCATAATGAGGGTGTTGTTGTGGGGGGAGGAGGTGACTGAGGAGCAGCAGCATGTTAAACTTACATTTTACCAGGCAAGGGAATTGGTTCGGCATGATGGCAATAGTGGCCCTGTAGGTCTTTGTCCAACCCTGGGTACATTTCTGGCTGAAACAAATTCAGTGCTAGGATTATTTGGTTACTGGATAGTCCCTTTCTAGCCAGAAATCTCCTCAGAAAAAACAGATGCTTACTTTGGCCTATGGTCTCCAAGGATTTAAGCCAACCTCAGTCCTCCTAAGACATGAGGTATGACCGCAGCCAAACTCAGGCCAATCAAGCAATCCAGAGACTGTGATGTGATGGGCACTGATGCGTCTATTGTTTTCTCTTTCTAGAAGTCAGAAAGAAGACAAAACAGAAAAATCTAAGTTTTGTATTGATAACTCTTCCCAACGTATTGAAAGCGTGTGCATGCACATCAGAATAAAACTCTTACTTCCTTTCCTCTGTTATAACAGTTGTATAGGAGCCATTAAAGGCACTTACAGGACCACTCACATGTCCTAAAGTGTCATTATTACTTCATTAACCTTGCTGGTTAACAATAAATTGGAAAGTTCATTAAATGCTTTGCAAATGGGCCACTCTATGAAGAGAACCCATTTATTCACTTCTCTTTTCCAGCTAACTGTGGCTGAGTGATAATTCTATTCTCCATCCCCTACCACCTACAGGTCTTAAACAGGTAATTTCAAGTTATATACCTGGCAATTTAACACTAATAAGATTAGCTTTGTACATAACTTTGCAACACTGGGGGAGCATGAGAGTGCTCAGGGAAGGTTGTGAGGCCATAAAGGTGAAAAACTGGCTTGCAATCTAAAATTCATTTACATAATTCTTCTGTAGGTAAGTTACAAAATTATGAACAAAATATTAAGAAAAATGCAAATATATGCCAAACTATGGATAATATATATTAAAATGTAAGGTATGAATAGTGATAAATAGGAGTATAAATTTATTTCATTCATGGGTGAAGAAGAATCTGATGAAAGCATCTCTTCACAAGATGCTGAGGATGACATATTTATCATTATGCAGAATGTCCCATCTTGCCTAAAGCCATTTTCAGTAGACCAAACTAACTGTCTGCAGAAGAATGGGTATCCTTCAGGAATTCTTCAGGAGCCTACAGAATTGCACAGGGTTCTTAAGTGAACCTCAACAGATGGCCACAAGGATTATAGGAAAGAGTCTTTTTCTAACTACAACTCCCATGCTTCTTCTGCACAGTACCCATCACGTAAGAATCCCTTTTAGAAATGTACACAAATATTCTTAACATTCAAAATTTGTACAAATTCAGTTGAATTCGGACATTTGAATTTGAACTGAATGTTAGCACATTTGAAGATTGACATTCAAACAAATGTTTTGAAACATTCGTATGAAGCTTTAAAACCAAAGCTCCGCACATTCACTGGGGGGGGGGGGTGATTTGCACAAAAGGAGAAAATTGGTTTCATGTACTTCCCTAGTTGCCACTGAAGAAGGACAGGGCCATCTGTACTGGGACAACCTGTGGCATTCATTCCTGGCTGTCATCATCAAAGGATGAGCGTGGTCTTTGAGGCTGCTACTCAGTCTCTGAAATTTTCATTCCCAGCCTTTAGAGTTTTCATCCAGGCCCTTCCCAGTGGCATGCCTAATTTTGACAGCACTTCCTGTTGTGCCACCAAAATGGTCCTCCCATATACCAGAATAGGCCCTCTATTCCAGGCCAGCCCCACTAGTACACTGATAGACATCATCAAAATCTACTGCCAGAGTAGGCATCCTTCCTTCTCGAGCACTTTTTCCACTTGGACTAAGCATTCCAGTGGCAGTTGACCCTTTCTCTATTCTGCACCAAATCTACAAAGTCCCTAAATCTTTCCCTATACCACACCATGTGTAGAAACAGCCTTATTCTGTTGCACAGAAGAAGAAAAAAGGCTGCTATAAATAGAATAAATAAACTTTATTGTATTATGTAAATAACAAAAGCAAAACAAAAAACCCAGTCCCCACAATCTTTATAAACCTCTAAATCTGCACTTCATGACTAATTATTGCCACTGAAATTATAATTAGCCATAAAGAAAAAGTTGCTATATTCAAGAAATGAAAACAAGGATATTGAGCATCTTGCACATGTGATGTGTGAATTATATTTTTAAAAGTCTATGGCGAGTCCTGTCTCTTGTGGAATATAACCAATATGCTTCAAAGAAAAATGGGCGAAACAACTTTAATGAGCTATTGCTATTCTACAGAAAACTAATACTATGAGAACTGGCAGTTCACAGAAGAAGAACTTGCTTCACTGATAAATGCAATATTAATGCAGAGATTGCTCCTTCATGAGGTGTATAATTAACTTCTGAAAGTCACTTTTTTATAGAAATGTGGTCATGCCCACTAGTTTAGATGGCTTTTTGAAAGGATTAGATAAATTCTTTGAGGAGAGACCTATTATCAGCTAAAAGGTGCTGGGAAAGAATAATGTACTGGATAGACATCCTAGAATGTGGAATCAAGGCAGTGAAGAACCATCACCTCCTTGTCCTACTTCCAGATCTGCCTATATGGCTGCTGTCAGAAATACTGTGCTCTACTTAGATTAGCTTTCCCCAACCTCAGATGCTTAGACAAGGTTTCCCAGGATAAATCCCAACACATAGAATAATCAATTATTGTGGAAGCTCATTTATTTTTCAAACTCCTACAACAAGCTAATCTCCCCAAGAAGCTTACAACCAGCTGTAATGGATAAAAATCATATTACAGGATAAGACAGCAGCAGGATAAAACAGGACAGTGACAACAAATTCATCCATCCTCTCCATGCAGCAGCAAGGGCCATTTTGTACTTGGCTCCCTGGTCATGCCAAGTTTTGGGTGAAATGGCCTGGAATGCACTAACCATCTGCATTTGCAGGTACTCGCCCAGTACAGACACTACAGATACTATTTTAATCTGCTGTTACCCACCCAGAGACCTTCGGGTAAGAGTCGGGATAGAAATGTAAATAATAAATAAATAATAATACTTAGTACATTCAAACCTCCCCTCAGCTGTCCAGAAGACTACCTTCAATGTGGATGGCTAGTATATGGGCAGCCATCTTCCACCACCGTGTTGGCCACAATGCTTGCATGATGCTGTCACCAGGGCACTCACATTGTGTGCTCCATCAGGACGCCTGTGCGGCATGTCACCCATTCTTTCAGCACCTAGAAGTGATCTGAAGGAGTTGGCTGGACCCTTACTGTCTCCAGCACTGGAGAAGGTAAGTCATGTGTGGTGTAGATGCTCGACTTCTTCACGTGCAGATGCTCCATCTCAAAGCTCACCCCAAGTACCAGGCCAAATGCAAATTGACTCAAAGAATTAAAGAAGTGGGTCTTAGGCTGCATTCATATACAGTGAGAAGAACATCTCAAAAGTGCCTTAGAGATGGTGGTGGGTAGTACTCACATCCCCATCTAGTCTGTAATGCACCTTTTCTAGGCAAAAATGTTAATGAGAGGGGGAAAGTACAGAGTAGTGTGTGAACTATCCCATCCAACAGCCATCTCTGAGCCTTTCCACACTTTGCAATTTAGGAAATTCCAGGGGAGGTGGAGCAGGCGCCATCCACATTTTGCTAGCTGTATCTTCCTTAGATGCAACTCTGCATGTACAGTGCCTCCCCATTCACATTCACAACTCTTCTGCGAGAGAAGTGAAGGGAGCCTGGGGAGGGGGGCACAAGTGCAGTTAGCATTGCATCATCTCATCACCATGGCAATGCTACCATGAAGGTGCATTGGTGCTGTTGCTGTGGATTCCTGGATCACCCTCAATACTTTGGCAATTTGTACCTCACCAGTGGTTAGTGAAGAGATCTAGTGGATTAGAGAGAGATCCACCATCCAAAATGCAAGCATTGGAACTATCCCATTGTCACTTCCCCAGGTGATTCTCCCTGGGAAATGAAGGTGCAAATTCACCCAAAGTCATTGCTAAGCCACTTTATTTGTTGTTTTTTACTGCTTGTGTTTTTAGGTGCTCCAAGAGCATCCCATAAGGTTTGCTGGCTGCTCCCAGGGTGCAAAATGTGTCCTCAAAGGTATGCTGTATGCAAAACTCTCATTCATTCCCACCACTACTGTTTAGAGTAATGGCAGTGGACACTAGGAGAGCATCCCTACCAAAGGGCATGTGAGGGAATTCTGTACATGAAAGGCCATGAGGAAAGTTCCTTTCTTTTTATTGGGGAATTCAGCTGACAATCAAAACAAAATTCAGGTGATGTTAGACCTCCATGTCATACCTAAATAAAAACTGACTAGCTGCCTGTGAGCGTTTTGGTGTAATCAGATGGCATTTTTTTCAGTCATTCCTTTAGGAAAAGCATCACATCCCCAGCTGCACAAATAAAAGCCTAACAGTTGCCCAAATACACAGCTGCAAACCTACCTTATTTTGTCACATGCTGCAATCTATATGTGCATCCAAGTCAGGCTATACCTACCCTGACTGTAAATGCTACCCTCTGATTGGTCAGTCAGTGGGAAACCCACCCCTTTCCCAATCCAGCTGAAAGGAAAAACAAAGCTATGAAATTCTAAATATTGAAGAGGCATTTTTTTTTAGGCTTCAAGAAGAGGTAAGGTGAATGCAGAAGAGGGAACACCTCTTTAAGTATGTCTGATTGCATCCTTTTTCTAGAAATATGTTTAAATAAATATGCAAGATTCAAGCTTTGTCTAGGTTGCCTAAATACATAAATTTCTCTCAATTTTTTCTCATGGCTTTTCACATGCAACTCTGAATCCCCTCAATTATACCAAGTAGGTATGGCTCCCCACTTTGGGAATCAGTGATTCAAACAGATTTTTCTCAGTTCTCAGAGTGTAGACTTCTGATGTACTGCAAGATATTTGTATTCAAGGGAGAACAAATGAACTCCTATTTATATGAAACTTAGGATGATAACAGTTTGCCAGACGACGAAGAAGAAAAATGAAGCAGGAAGTTTTGCTCCAAAACAAGTTGATTAAACTGAAGTAAAAATAAGCTGACAGGAAGGAGAAAAATTTTGTAATTTATTTTTACATGATTTTTCCCATTACTTATTAAATTATATGTCAAATCTAGTATTGTTACAGTGTATTGTATTTTTAGACAAAGAAAGACATGTACAAGAAAAATAAAATTGAAATCCAACAAGCAATCTCCAATCTGGATTGCTGTTGTACAGTTTGACAGGTCTATCAAATTAAGTTTTAAATAATGTGCTTGCTTTCTACATAAAAAGAAGAAGAAAACATGTCTGAAGCACAGATTAATTAAAGTATCCAAGCACTCATCTCAGCTTCTTTGCCTCAGGCGTTCTTTAATGAGTGGACACCAAAACACTTCTGTTCTACTTCACCCACCAAAAAAAAAAAAATAAATAAGGCAAACAGTTAAGGAGAAATTGAAAGGGGTGGGAACTGTATATCGGTTCCCAGGAAAATGTGTAGTTGAACCAGAAAATAAAATTGGTTCTGTCTGCTAATGGGACAATGCACTGCTGGTTGTGAAGTTTTGTACTACCCCAAAAGTCTGCAAAGTACCACGTAGATACAGGGAACCAGGAGCTCAGGGTGGAATAAATATCTTACCACAGGATCACGGGAACTGGGTGAATGGTAACTTTGTGAATAAGACAGAATATTCTCTGCTAGGCATCAACATATTGCACGCCATATGGCTTCTATGCTACAAGGCAGTTTAGCATCACATAAGATTAATGGGCATTCAACATGGTGTGTCCTTTCCCCGCCCCAGTCATTATGGAACAGCCTGTCTAGTAAGATCTGTAAGGTATTCATATATAATCCATTTAGATGCCTGGAATACTTTATTGTGTATTCTAAAATCATAAAGATTGCTGTCAAGTGGACCTTAGCTCCTAGTGACTGTGGCTTTCTCCCATGCCTAGAATGCTTCATTTGCATTAGATGAAATGTGAGAGTGGGATAGGGTGCCAAAATGGGGTCTATTGGCCTCATAGTTGGTTCCATGGGGGACTCTTGGGCAGCATTCCTGGAAGTGCTGGCTGAAGTGGTGCCAGAAATGGCACACTGCCCAAAAAAAAAAAAAAAAAGCCCTTCCAGAAACTCTGAGGAATGGAAACTTCCTTTGGAGGCTGGGCCCTGGCTCGGTGAGCTGGGCCCAGACATTGGAGCTGGCAGATGGGGCTGGGACATATCCCAGAATGGAGCATTTTTCTCTGTTCTGGTATAAAGGAGGGGAGTGTAGAATGTCAAATATCCAAACAATTTCCTAGGCAACAATACAAAAGTGGTTTGCATTGCCTTCTTCAGAGGAAATGTTGATAAGAGAACCTGAAATCCTTGGTATTCAGTGGGGTGGGAAGTATACTCTTATTACTGAGCTACAGTACAAAAAACATTTGCAATTCAGAATGGTTCCTTGCACCTGCACTCTTGCTATGTTACAAATGATTCTTATTCCAGTTACACATACTATAAAGTACTGAAAAGCCAATTAGGATCATTTCATTGGCTTGAGTCCAATAAATTTCCAGAAAGAATACTAAGGATATATTCCTGGCTGTATATATTATACCCATTCCATGGAACTCACCCCAAACAATATTTTTCTGGTAGTTTGCAATGCTGTATCTGTATTTTCTAGTGGGGTGGCAGGAAGTACAAAAAAGTAAGTGAACAGAACATTTAGTACACAAAACAAAAATATTTAATTGGTGGCACTTATTTCAAGGTAATTCACATTGTTCTCCTCCTCCGGTCCATTTTAAAACAACCCGCTGAAGTAGGTTAGGTTGAAAAACAAGAACTGGCCCAAATGGAAAGACCAAATGGTGGGTGGAAAGTGCACAAATAAAATGGATAGAAATGAAAAGATGCGAGCATTGCAATTAGAAGATGGACTGAAGAAGGTTTAAAGTGAAGGTGTTACCACAGCCTAGTGAACTTTCAAGTTTCAATCAATGTATTTTGAATAGATCCTCCTGCCTCTGCTTGAGAATGCCAAGAGCAATTGGTGGGCCACTCTGTGAGACAGGATGCTTGACAAGGCAGTCTGGAGGCAGTCTACACTGCCTCAGAGGTGCTTTTTTCACTGTGTCTGATTACATCCATAGTGTTTGTACTTAGTAGAAATGGGCCCAAATAATTTTTTTAATGCTTCCTCCTATCTGAGCACCTCTATCAAAAATATTAATCAAACCTTGCTTGGCTGGTTCATTTCTGCATTATCTGTGTGTCATTTATACAGCAGAAAGCAAAACAAACTCACTGTCAGTTGTGGTGCTTCATTTTTCCCTAATGAGTTCTAAACTTTCTAAATTGGACACTGCAGAAAAGTAATGGCACTGTGGATCTATCTGACTAATGTTTTGACTAAAGGAAGGCATATATCATCCGCAGCCAAATTAGTTTTTTATGCTAGTACTTGACAGTTCCACCCACAATTCTGCTAAAGGCTACTGAAACTTTTAAACAGGCACAAGACAAAAAGACAAAATAAAATTAAGAGATAAGTATTGAAATGACCCAAGTAAGAGGTGCAATACTGAAAAGAATGGGAGCCAGGTCTTGTGGTTGGAGTGCTGGACTCTTATCTGGTAGTCTCCTGGTTTGATAATGCAACCCTACACAAAGCCAACTGGGTGACCTTGGGCCAGTCACAGGTCTATTTCTGAGTTCTCCCAGTCCCACTTACATCATAGGGTATCTGTTATGGGGAGAAGAACAGAAGGTTCATCAGCTGCTTGGAGTCCCCTTAAAGGGTGAGGAAAGCAGGGTATGAAAGACAACTCATGGTCTTGAGTATGAAGTCATTTGCGAATTGGGTCATCTTCTTCAGTATTCACTAGTCCAATCCCTTCTGCATGCTGGTGTGGTCCTGGCACTGATCTGATATACCGGCCAGTGCAGAACCACCTTCACATGTTCTATTTGCTTTTTATCCGAACCTCTACTGTATCACCTGGGAAAATGCAAAAGGCCATAGTGCTAGGTGAGAAAATTAGAAAACTTGGCCTTGCTGCACGATGGGTGTGACCATTCTGAAGGCTTAAAAAATCATTTGAAATGAAATTTTTCAAACCGCTGGAACAGGTCTTGAATGTGTTACAGTAAATAGGCAGAAACAGACAGTTTGACACTGAAATCCTATTCCAAATTCAAATGTTACAGTTAATAAAAAGACCTGTAACTCTCTGTAAGACTTGCCTTTAAAATATGTCTCTGCTCAAGGTTAAACCACTGAAGGGATATTATGATAGTAAAAATAGAATTTTAATAACCGTAAGAGTTAACAAAATTCTTTCCTGATGTTCAGCATCATCTTCAAAGACTACAGCAACTGAGGGCACATCGCCCCTTCCAGGAGATGTGGCCTCATTTGAAGTGGATGAAGGAAAGCATCTCCATCGGTGGCACCTTCCTTATCTCCATTTCAGAGAAAGGAGGTACCACCTAGCAGAATTCCACGATTTCCACCTTCATCTTTTTTGTACACTGAACATATCCTGAGGCAAGTTAGAAGCTTCTGCATAGACTATTTGGACCATACTCTGGAGCATGGCAACAGTCCCAAGCAGCGTGAGTGCTCCCTGGCATGAAAATGGCACCAAGGAGAATTCCAGCAGATCAGTTTAAGGTAAGAATTGGTCCATTTGCAGTGCACCACCAAAATGTCCCTAGCCTGCAGCTTCAGAGCTTTAGAAACATTCATTTCCCAGTTCTGAAGAAGCACAGGAAAGGTCTGTGACAACGCAGGCAGTGCCTAGTGCCCACTACCTCATCCCGCTCTGTTCTTGACAGGGAAGGAAAAATCAAGAAACTTGATGTTGGGGTTTCATTCAGTTCATCAAACAGCAGCCTGGGGGGGCTCTGCCTGAGTTGCAAATCATCAGTGGAAAGAGTTAAAGCAACCACCATTCTTCTGCTCAGACAGAGCCTGCCCCAGAACACTTTTCAGATTTTTCAGAGAAAGAATGAGAGAAGAGTGACTGTGAATAATGATCAGGTCTGCGTAACATGTAGTTCCGAGGATCCATACTAAAATTACTTTCATGTACTACACCAGAAATTGGCTCCAGGGTACTCAACATAAGAACTTTTAAGAGCTGTTTGGGGAAAATGTAGAATCAATAAACAAGCAAGATGTTTTCCTGATATTAGAATCCCACCTCTATGTGCAATTTACAATGTTCATTTTTCCCATATTTGAAAACCTGTTTGGAAACCAGCCAAACAAAAACCACATGAGCCTTTTGGATAAATATGAAAATGCAAGCAGTTATTGAATTCCCCCCCCCCCCCAAATAAACAACCTGACCACAGAATTCTAACACACTAGGGAGAAAGTGAAGCAAGAACCCTGCTATGCTAGCATTTCATCAACAGTATGAAATTCTCTGTGTAAGAAGACTGCATATCCTTTCTTAAAGAGCATTGAAGAAAGATAGCCAGTGAAACAAATAAATAAATAGGATACAAAGGATACCCTTTATATTTTGAGGGCTGGAGAAAGGGGAACACAAATAATTTGTCTTGCTCAGACAGGTTTGCATGACATTCTAGTGATTTTTGTCATACATGTATGTTTTTATACAAGCATAAAATTATAATGTGAGAAAAACAGCAATTTCACACTTCTGTTAAACCAAGTATTGCATTAAGCCTCATATCCCGCCCTTAGAAGTAGCTGCAGGAAGAAAAACTGATGCTTTCATTTCCACTATTAAATTAAGTGGACCCAAATTCATAGGAACTGGTTAGTTTAAATGGAATAGGTAGGAATGGCTCAGAAATAATTATGCTCGAACAAAAATTGTCCTCTTCAGCACAAATAGCAGATACCTCAAATACAAACTGGATGTGCACCAAGTAGAATAAGTTAAAACATTTACATTTTTTGAAATTCCCTTTTATGCTGAACCTTTCATAAAAGTACACATTAAAAAGGTTCCAAATAATTGCTGAAATACATTTTCAACAAATCTATATATTGTATTATTGAAAAAAATAATTGCCAAAAAAACCTAAATAATATTAAAAACTGAGACAACTAGATTTCCAAAGGTATGAGCTGAACACAAATCTCCATTGCCTTATGAAGAAGCTATATGTGAGAGATAGGCAAGGTACAGAAAAAGAACCATTGTTCTATTGTTACCCAGGGAAGTGAATTTGGATTAATTTGGATTAATTAAAACCCCAAAGTACCCCGAACTCTGTATCCAAGGGGGATGGGTTGTGAGATCTTTTGGTAAGGCTTTAAAAATGAAAAATAGCTAGAAATTGGACATATTAGACACATCAGAAATAATTTATTTTGAAAGAAAATGAAAAAAATATTTGTTAGGATACAGAAAAGAAACATGGAAATGGGGGTAGAACCATCTTATTGCGCATAACTCAAATGATTGTACAAACAGATAAAAATAAGACAAATATGTGCAAAAAGTAACAATTATCTTGCTAGCATTTCATATTATGCAGCAAAACTCCATAAAAATGCAATAAGATGCAGCAAAACTATTTAAAAAGACTCAAAAAGAAAATTTTAAAATAAAACTCATTTAGGTTAAAATTAAGAAAACAGCAAAAAGAAATAAAAAGAAATAAAGAAAAAAACCTAATCTAAGGAAAAAGAATCCTAACTCAACATAAGAAATTTAAAAAAAAACATGGAGATATCCTGGAAATATCAGGATATCAGCTTCAGAAGCATTCTTCCAAAATTGGGGGGGGGGGACAAAAATGCACCTTCAATAGGTATGCTTCTAATTCAGGAGCAAAACTGATTAAAGCTCTTTAAAAGTGGTAAAACTGCAAAAGAATCCAAGAAGTTAAGACTCAAATGATTGAAAACAGTCTTAAGTTCTTTAACACAATTTAAAAGTAATGCAAAAGAAAACAGTTGCATTGTATCTTTTCAACTCTAAACTGCAACTTGTAGAGGAAAAAACCATGCCTTAAAACAAAAGTTAACATGGGCCCTGTCTTCATGCAATAAAAAGCCTGTTGAAAAGCTTCTTTTGCCATGGAGCATTGCCATGCACGACTTTTCTCTGGGCTTCCAGCACCACAAAGGAGGAAAATGCGCGGAAGAAAGACCCCTCCCCCATTTAAACAAGACTACCAATGCACTTTTTGGAAGCTGTGGGTATTCCTAGCAACATTGTGCATGGAGACGCTCCGTGGCAAAACAGGTAATTGGACACAGGGATTGCCAGCCGCAGTCCCATCTTTCCTCTTTTTTTTAGCCTTCTTCCTTGTTTTCTCCTCAAATAAAAGCATCTCTCTCTCTCTTTTTGCCTCTCATCCACAGCCAGTATTCAAGATCTATACTGAATGCAAGAAAACAGTAGGTTGACAAATGCAAGAAAACAGTAGGATCTTGTGGAAGCAATTTATTATGTTACTCACAAGATCTCCAAAAAAAGCACCCTGGGCTCTGCCGCCGCTGCTGCCCGCACAAGCAGCCTTAAACATTCACAATCTCCCAGAACTGCACAGAATTGCAACATTGTTATCAGGCGTGAAATGGGTGGATTGCTACAGTGTAACTGCTGCTGTACAGGGTAGATTTTTACAGTGAAATCACCTATCTTTGGAAGCAAGCTCTGGATTCCAAATTGATAAATGTTTCTGGTGGGTTTTGCAGGCAGGGGAGAGAACATGTGAATACCCATGGCTATTTCTCTTTTGGACTTGTCGGGGGCTGTCTTCCTGTTTGTAGCCGTGCAAAGCGCAGTCCCTCCCCATTCCCGCTGGCACCCTATCAAGCAGAGAGGGGGCGGGGAGAAAAAGATGTGTGCAAAGAAAACACGCTTCTGTGGGGACAGCAGGTGCGTTTTAAATGCACATTTTGCTGAGCTTCATGCAGACACTTATTCCAGAATTGAACGGCATTTTAAAAGTCTGCTGCAATAGAGGGACAATAGAGGGACAATAGAGAAACAAAAAAGTTCCATGTAGACGGGGCCATGGTTTATTCAGGAAAGCCATGCTCAAGAAACAAAAACCCTTTTCAGCACAGAAGTTGGGGTGAGGGTTGGGCAGAAGAAAGAAAGAAAGGAAAGAGACAGTTTCTTACCCATCCTGGCAAAAGGATAAGAGACAGAATTTGAATCTCCCAGCCCTTTTAAAAGATATCCTCTGGAGGTTGTTCTTTCCCAAAGGAAGTTCCTTCAGATTGGACAAAAACTCAATAGGAAATGACTCAAAAAATGCAAAGATTTCTGGGAGAAAGATAAGCAATGGAGTTTACCAACACACATGGTCTTTCTCCTTTTCATTCAGAAACAGGATAGGAAAGGAGTTCTGTGTATTCAGATAACTATGTTAATGAAGCTCTAGCAGCTGAACTTCCTCCAACTTCAAACTGAAGAGCCAGCTTCTAGCTGATTAGCATTCACACAGACAAACAGATTCTCAGCCAATTCTTGGAAATTTGTCTAGCACTGACTATAACCTGCAAAAACAAAATGCTTTTGAGACAATGTGATGTTGAAACTGCTTATTTGCATGCTAAATTTGACAAAAAAAATGTTTATGTGCAATATTCCAGGGTTTGAACAACAGTGTCAATCTGGTGTATATCAATTGGCTAGAGACTGGAACTTATGTTTAAATGAAGCCTTATATAAGCAAGGTTTTAAAAGAAGCAATGTTGCCACATACCTATACACAAAAGATAAACATGACAAACAAGTCATGGTTTTAATATTTGTGGATGATATACTCATGATAGCAAAATCAGAAAGTTTAATTGATCAGGTATATGAGGCACTAAACAAAGAGTTTAAGATCAAGTATCTTGGCGTACCACAAAAATACCTAGGGTTTGAAATGTCCTTTGGTGACCAAGGTATAAGTAAAAAAACAAAGATCAAACAACTACTTTCCAGTGCTAATATGGCCCTGTCCCCATGCAATTGAAGGTCTGCTGGAACTCTTCTTTTGCCTCTGAGCGGCCCCATTCCAGGCTTTACAAGGCGCTTAGGGAGCTTAGGAAAGTGAGACACCCGCGATAAAATACAGTGGTACCTTGACATACGAGTTTAATTCGTTCCGTAACCTTGCTCTTATGTCAAGTCGCTCGTATCTCAAAGCAATTTTCCCATTAATCCATTCCAGCTCCCAAAACACCACCTCAGTTGTTTTTGTTATGTACTGTACTGCATTTACATACTCGTATCTCAAATCTTGCTCTCATCTCAAAGCAAAATATCACTCGCTCGGCGGCTTGTATCTCAAAACACTTGTATGTCAGGGCACTTGTATGTCGAGGTACCACTGTACGTGCACTTTAAAGAAGAGTTCCAGCGCTCTTTTGGCGATTCGCGGGTTTTGCTCGCTATATCTGCCTTGAGGACGCTCCATGGCAAAAGGGGCGGGGATTGCTTGCCTGCACACACAGCCAAAAAGCATTCACATATCTGAGAAATGCAGCAGGTTCGCTTCCTTTCCTTTGTAAAAAGAGCCAGAATTGTTCAGAATTGCAACATTGTTATCAAGTGATCTGTGAAAGCCTTAAAAGAGAATGAGCGAAGGATCGCACTGCCAATGCCTGCAGCCGCTGACTTTGCCGGGGCAGAAAGCCTTTTCTAACAGAGAACTGAGTGAAAGTAAGTGCTGAAAGTGAAT
Organism: Aspidoscelis tigris stejnegeri; assembly: GCA_023333525.1. Classification (NCBI taxonomy): domain Eukaryota; kingdom Metazoa; phylum Chordata; class Lepidosauria; order Squamata; family Teiidae; genus Aspidoscelis; species Aspidoscelis tigris. The sequence goes on along the minus strand of JALMGA010000002.1, from coordinate 76,841,698 downwards.
GAATGAGCGATCATCTGCCTTTGCTAGGGGCGGGAAGCCGTTTCAGGAGATGGAGATCTGGCTATTTTTCCTTTTAACAAGAGAGGGGGCGGGGGGGAAAAGATGCCTGGAAAGAGAAGACGGCTACCATGGGGACGGAAAGTCCGTTTAGATCGCGGCTACCATGGGGACGCTTATTCCGGAAGTGGAGGGGACTTTTAAAGTCAGCTATAACAGAGTGACGGCAGAGGAAGCCGAGAGGGGTTAATAAGTCTTTTGGGGACAGGGCCTATGTCTGAAGCCAAACCACTTTCCACACCTGTAGTTGTTGGTTACCAGAAAGTTCAAAATGAAACATTGTTTAATAATATGAGATGTACAGATCTGTAGTTGGCAGCCTCATATATATTGCAAATTGGATTAGGCCTTGTATATTGTGAACAAAACAGGTGCTGCGCTGGTTATCTAATAACATATGCAGGCATGCCAATTGTCAGGAAATCTCAGAAGCAACAAATGATTGCTTTATCCACAATGGAATCAGAATTCTGCTCATTGTCCCAATGTTGTAACGAAGATGAGTTGTGACAGAAATTGGTCAAAAAAATGCAAATGAAATGTGATGGGCCAATGGCAATTTATTGTGGCTCACAGAGTTGTCTTAAACTTGTAGAACGAAGAAACTTGAAAACTCGAACCAAATATATTGAAGTAAGACATAAAAACATGAGAAATATGATGGGAAAAGATGTTAAGATATATTGCATCTGAACATAATTTTGATATCTTTACAAAACCTCCGCCTGTTGCTAAGTTTGAATATTTCTTTCAAATGCTTGGTTTAATAGCTGTGTAAATCAGTGTAATTTTTCTGTTTCTGAAGAAGGGATATCAAGGGGTTAATGTAGTCAGGACCAGAAAAATACAGAATAATACAGTGTACTAGATCTCAAGGTTATCCTAATTGTTTCACATGCTTGAAGACATAACACGATTTGTTTGTTGTGAGAACAGAGGCATTTTCGCACCAAAGCAAAGATGCCTCGGAACACTTCCCCCCAAATGGGTTGAGAACAGTTTCCCGTTCGCACAAGGGCAGGTAAGGAATGCTTTGAGAGCAGTTCCCTTACCTGCCAGTGTGAATGGGAAAGTGTTCTCAACCCATTTGGGGGGGAAGACCCTCCCCCGGGCTGCTCCCATTGGCTCCTATGGACCCAGTGTGGGCAGCCCAGGTGCCTTCTTTCCCTGCTTTTCTGCTCGCTCCCAAACCCCAGATTGGGCTCCGGGGGTGGGCAGGAATGCCAGCCAAAAGCCCCCAACCCATCCCTAGGACCGCGTGCACGTGTAAAGGTGGCTTACCTTCTCCTGCAGGCCTGTAGACTAGGCCGGGCTGTTCTGAACATGCTCAAGGGGTGGCCCCTTATTGGCTGGGCACCAGCACATGCTCAGATGGCCAGTTGAGACCAGGTGCTCACATCTTACCTATCACGCAAACATGTGTATGGGGGGCACCATCTTCATCTTAGTGGCCGGCACAACTGAGCATGTACCAGCACCAGCACTGGGACAATGGTAATGGATCATGCATGTACACTCGTGTTGGGCTTACTTGATGTGCCAGCATGCATGCGCATCACCTCAGATGATCCACCCAGAACCATAGAGGTGTGGGTGGGCTTTACCACAGATGAAAAAGGCCACCTCTGGTCAAGGCAATCAATGTGCAGAGTACATAGTTTGCGTGCAGTACACTCCTTCACAAAAGAGGGCATTTCTGAGCTGGAAACAGCCCCTTCAAGTGCAGATGCTTTGTCTGGGAGTTAACTGCACACAAACTACAGGGCCAAGTGCAGAAAGGCCCCTAGTCTGCTGGAGGAGTCAGCCTGATAGGGTGGTCTGTGTCTGCCCCCTGGTACTGAGCAGTGAGAGTTCCCAGTCACCTCAGTGCATGGACCCATAGAAATGGTCTGCCCTGGAGATGGGGAAAGGGCACATCCCTGGTGCATTGGAAATGCAGCCACATTTTTTTGTGCATGTTTCACACACTGTAACCCATCTGGGTTGATAATAGATACCATAGTGCTTTATTATCCAGTGGAACAGATTTCACTTCTGTCATCAAGAGATGTTGGCAACGTCCACATGGCTTATTTGAGTCATGCCAAATGTGTGCTAGGATCATGATGTCCGTGCACCACTGCATGCCATGGAAGGACACAGCCTTCCATAAAAGGCAGTAGCCACATGGCCACCATACTTGATCCATATCTGGGTGGTTAATCCCAAAAACACCTAGCAAAGGAGTGGTTTAAAGTAATCCCTACATGGACCTTGTTTGGTCCCAGTTTCTGCTGCCATTGTGCAGACAGGTGGCAGTAAGACAATTTCTAGGGGCACAGCAAAATGTCCCTGGCCTACAAATTGAAAATGAGGGTATTGTTAATCTTAAAGTTAGTCCAAGAGGTCAGTTGTGAATTCATGGCTGTCTTCATGTCCTGTGCTGCCCACAAAGTTTCTAGACCAGAATGTTTCTTCTGAGTCAGATGTGAACTTCACAATGTGCATTTATGGCACACATGCTGAAGTTACCCAGGTTTGCATGAATTTTTCTTTTCTTTTTCTTTCTTTTTAACTTTTTGCTACAAGATCACTGTAGATTTGCAAATCTTAAGTATTACTTAAGGGGTATTACTGAATGCCCTAAGCAGAAGGGTGCATGAAAGTTAGTTAAGCACCATAACAAGACAAAGGTCCTTTTTGCATTTTGCATTTTTGCAGCATGCCAAAAAGACTCTGATGTCTTAACCCTAGCATGCTGCCAAAAAGCACCCTCTCACAAGGCTCTGATGCTAGGAACTTTCATTCCTGCCTTCAGAGGTGTGGAGAGGGCTGCAAAGTTTGTGTGAGCTTCTCAGCCCCAGTAACGAGTGGGCTGGATCAGAGCAATGACTGCAGAAGGCCCATGCCTCCACACAATCTGGATCAGTGGGCCCAGTTATTCTGGACCAACTGATCCAGATTTAGGGCAGGTAAGTGGAGAAAGGGCTAAAGAGAAGAGTAGACCACCAAAATAATGACATTAGTTTTATAAACATTGCGCCTGTAACTTTAAACTACCATTTTCTTTCCCTTTGGGGGGTTTGGGCATTCAATTAAGTTTGCCACAGGGCATGCTTCCTAAGCAATTACGGGCAGGCATCTTCTGCATGCTAAGGAGTGCAGCCCTGAGAAGTTATTCATAAAAGAAAACTGCTTCCCTTTAAAGCATGAAGAACAGGCAGAAAAGCTCACCAAACTGTATTAAATGCCTCCTTCTAAAACCTTGAACAAAGTTCAAATCTCATTTCTAAAGGGATCCCTCCAGGCCATACCTTCATGCCACCTGATATCCATTTCTCTCCTTCCCCAGCCTACTCCAAATTTGCTTTCCATCTTCATTATTGTAACTTTTGAATTTTATCTCCATTCCTCACCACCACCACAATGTTTGTGCATAGTTCTGAAATAGACTCTCTTTCTTAGTGTGCAACTAAAAAATGCCACAATGCTCAAGCAGAAGGCAATTTCTAGGATGGCCTACCAAGAACCATGAATCCTAGGAAGGCAACATGGAAATAAAACAAGAAACATCCATGCCACAGAATAAAATTTTAGAAGAAAAAATATTGCCAAAGAATTTCTCACAGTGGATGCTGTAAACAATATTATTATCACCACTGGAAGATGGACAACAAATTAGCCAACGAAAAGGGATAAGCAACAAAATAGCTTTCTAATTACTATCATTGCTAAATTAGAAATGTATGTTGTGTTTTTCATCTGGTTGATCAGCTTCTAACAGCATTGCATCTTTACACTAGAGGCAAATCTAAGGCTGTTTCCGCCCTTGTGGTTAGAATGGTCTAAGATGGTTTACAAAAGGCAAATTAAACAGAACAAAAGCCAAATTAAACAGTCTGTCTTCCTGAAACAAAACAAGGGCCTATTCACACTTGGCTTTACTTTGGAATATATTCCAGAATAGGGGCCTGCTGTCCACATGCTAGTGCAGGCTAAAACAGGCCCCAGTGAAGCCTACCATAGGCTATATCAGACCCTTATCCTAAGATATACTTTAAAAAAAAAAAGCCAAGTGCAAACAGGCCCCAGGTTCCTGCCCAAATGAGCCACTCCTGGAGTTGGACCACTCCAGTGAGAATGGACCAGATAAAGCAGGAAAGGTAAGTGCAAGGAAGGTAAGTGCAAAAATAAATGTGACAATACAATCATGGTATGACCTCTTACTTCAAGTCAAACCCATGAAACATTAATACCAGAAAAGCATGTAAGAAATTTAATAAGAAAAACATCCCAACTCAGAGATCAATAAACAAAGACCAACAAATTGGCACCACTTCATAATAAGAGGCAAAATCCTCAAGCAGTGTTATCTAACATAAAGTTACTAACACAAATATATGGTGGTGGCTTTAAAAAGGAACAATGAAAAGAGAGACAGCACATATTTGCAGCACAGCAATAAGCACTTCACAGCAGTATTACAACAAAGATTGAAAAATCACATAATGATAGCAAATACAGTTTGTACAAAGAGGGGGAGGAAAGAATGGAACGCCTTATCTGTAGCTTTAAAAAAGAACAGCACAAACCAATTATAAAGAATGGCATGATAAAGTGGAAATACAATCAATTGTAACATAAGTATATTTTATAGGCACGGAAAAAATGGTGGAACTACACGGTTTTTTAAATAAATAGAAACCACATATGAGTTGCAGAATTTCCAACTACAAAAGATTAGCATCTTACAAATCATATTCCTGACATAATCGTGGTTCCAAAAAGCCATGCGTGGGTTATCAATATGGCAGCACCTGAAGATAATATAGATGAGGAAAAACAGCTGGAAAAACTCATGAAAGATCTGCAAATGGAAATCGAGCATCAATGACCAAAGAAAATGATGGTTATACCAGTGGTTATGGTGTCTTTGGTGCAGTTCTGAAGGGAGTAGCATTTTAAAAGTCTCAGTATGGTGAGAGTTGGAAAGGATTCAGTTGTTGGAGTCAACCAGTCATATCCACTAGACTTGCAATAATAGTAATGAGAATAAAAATAAAAATAGCTAATATGGCCCTAGATGTTACTGAACATCTAGGGAATTCCTGGGAATTCCTTGTTCATGGGGAATAATTGCAATCCCCAATCCCCATCACAGAAGGATCATTAACAGAACCCCATTTGTGATGGGGATCAGGGATTGCAGTTATTCCCCATGAATGAGGAATTCCCAGTAAGTGCGGGTCATAAGCTCACGTTGATTAAATCACTGCCCTTTGTACCATTGAACGTATTGGTTTGGGCTGCTGGGATTTAGAGTACAAATATATCCAACAGTAGTTTCCATTCCAGAGGTGTAGATTTGAGTTCCTAAATCACATTGCTTACCTGTCACAATGCAGAGGGATCATCCCTATTCTCACTTAAACAAGATAGGAGTACTAGAAACAACAGTATAAAACTGCAACGGAGTAAGTACAGATATGGGAAAAAACTTTAGGGCAATCAGTCAATGGAACAGGTTGCAATTGGGAGGTAGTGAGCTGAAGCAGAGGCTGGACCTACATCTGTCTGGGTTGGTTTAGGAAATCCAGCATTGAGTAAGGGGTTGGACTCAGTGACCCTAGAGGTCCCTTCCAACTCTATGATACTCTAAAGCAGCACTTTTCAAACTGTGGTCCTCTATACCAGTGAATCCTAACCTTTTTTTTTTCATTTGCTTATCGCTTACAGTCTATTTCCATAGATTGTACCCTTCGTAAGAGTTGCTTTTATTTAAAATATGTGCTGCACCTTTTTCTGCAATGATTCAGTTGTTTTCACATACCCCTAAACCTCCTGGGCCATACCCCTAGGAATATACACACCCCAGGTTGGGAATCACTGCTCTAAGCAATTCTGAACAATTCACAGCAATTCTGCTCATGCAGAAGGGTGAAAGTAGAATGCCGTGGGTTGTTGTTCTGGAATATCTGGAGGGCCACAGTTTGAGAACCACTGCATTAGAGCGTTAAACTGTTCCTGTATCAGAAACATTTGTTGCCAGGCTGTACATATTCAGCCTTAAGGTCTTATTTGTCGTTATTAATGAAATGCAGCTAACTGCTCCTCTCCTTCAAACAACCTTTTATTCTTTTTAACTTGCAAGTAAATAAATCAGAGCAATTACTTAGCACTGTAATGATGTAAGATATAATTTGGGAAATGCCACCTGAGAGGCATCAGTGCCAGCTTAGATTTTTGCAATGGAAAAAAATATATGCCTTGAGCCATATTATCGTCCTCGGGTGTATAAATGTCATGCTTAATCACAAGAAGGATCTCTCTCTTTTAACTTAGGACTTGTCAGATAAAATGATCCTTTAGGATGGAGACAAATACAGACCTCTAAAATTTTTTTTCTGAAGACAGAGTTCTTCAGTGAGGCAAAAATTACCTGCACAAAAGGATACCGTCTACGGCATAAGATTAGTGCTTTTCTCAACCTCTAATCTGTGGGTTGCCAATTCAAATGAAAACTGAGCTCCTCAATTGATTCTCTTTCTGTATAGGCTCCTGCTGTTTCCCAGGGTCTTGAATAACCTTCTACTGGCTGATTATATTCTGCCAGGTACACCTTTACACAGGATTGCCAGCTGTGTGAGAAACTCACTAACATTTCCTCTGAGCAAAATCTTCCCAGCGATGTCACTTCAAGTTTGTGGGAGGAAAGAGTCACAGAACATATACGTAAATGAAGTAATCAGAAGTCCAACGATTTCTCCTCCTACATTTAAAGCCTTCACAGAAGGATCAAAGCAAACATCACATTGATGTGTTAGATATGGATGGGCAGTAATTCACAGAAAGGACAGGAAACAGTAGTTAATATAAAAGAAACAAGCAGATCCATAGGCCATGGATTCTTTCAGGATAAAATAAATACCACAGTTAGCATGACTTATATTTACCAATGATGGTGTTCTTTTTAACATTATTAAGTTACTCCAGTCTTAATTAACTCAATAGAATACAGAAAAAAATAATTACAGCACCATTGTCCCCAAATTTAACTGCTACCTAAATCTGGCTTTAACCCCATTCTAGAAAAGCAACAATCTAGACTGCCTCCAGACCTCTCCATTTTATCATTCTATTTAGCTATATTCTGGAGTTTCCTACTCCCAGAATTGTCATTTATTGCCCATAATGGCAGGGCAACAGTGCAGCAAAAGTGGAGGCACTTCAGCTTGCTGGTGTTACTTCCACAATGACATGACACATACATCTATTTGAAACACCCAGATTGTTGCCTAGGGATGTGCAAGAACTTTTTTTTTTAATTCGATTCAACTCGTATTGAATCAAATGCAAGAAACGTTGTATTTGTTTGAATAGATCCCTTTTGAATGTGATAGGATTCAAATTCAACACGAACGTTCAATATGAATTTGATTCAAATGCCCATTACGAATCCCAAAGCTTCATACGAATGCATCAAAACATTTTATTTGAATTTGAATGTCAATTTTAGAATGTCCCAACATTCAATTTGAATTTGAATGTTCAAATTCGTACAAATTTATACAAATTTCAAATGTTACGAATATTTGTGCACAACCCTATTTTGCCTTATTGTGCATACGTGGCTGCCATTTTTTGCTGAGTTTGACCCTGAAAGTGTATGGGGCCATTCCCAAATCATGCAAGTAGCTGTCCAGACAGGAAGTGCTCTCACTTTTTATGTAAAACCCAGGTTGGGAATTGATTATCTCAAAATAATGTTATTGCTGTATATCACAGCATGTGTGGCAATCCCAACATGGCTCTGGGATAATCCCCAGCTTTATTCTTTGTCTGAAGGCAGCCCTATAACTAGATTCAAAGGAATGATCAGAGCTTTGTTTGGGAAACAGTACCAATTCCTTCTAGAGAACTACTGTGCCAGGGAGAAAGAGAAACCATTTGAAATTGCTTCAGTAGGCTTTTGTTTTGTTTTGTTTCAGTGTGTACATTGTCATAGATCATACTTTTTAAGACTGCCTACACATCTATATCATTACTATAGATGAATATTTAGCTCAAGATCCAATGACCTTGTTAAAGTAACAGGCATACACATGCATGACCTGGGGGTTACATATGCATGTACATCTGCTGTCAGTGCTGTGTTGCAGAGACAGACAGACAGACAGACAGACAGACAGACAGAATGAATGAATGAATGAATGAATGAATGAATGAATGAAATTTATTTTACTGTCACAAACCAAACTACAATGTTTCTAGGACTTTCTGCAATCCCATCCATTAGGTATAGTTGCTCTTGTTCTTAATTTAATTGATGTCAGACAGAATTTAGCTACAGTCCATGAATTCTGATTGTCTTTTAACAAATATTTCAAACAATGGTCTTCTTTTGTTCCTAAATTCAAGACACAATAGGGGTGATAAAAATTGCACGTGCCTCCTGATAGCCCATGTCCCACAGTCTCAAAATGTTTCAGTAGCACTCCCTCTTGTGCCAAACTGGTATGGACTGCTGATCTGATGCCCTGCACTGACACGGGGACAGTTATTTTTTCATATTTGTGGACATAAATCAGGCTGCATGGTCAAAAATGCTGTCTTGCATGCTCTAACTATGCCACTGCAATGAGCTGGTGTGACAGGCCCTAAGTGGGGCCTGTCAATTTAGTGGTGGGTCATCACTACTTTCACTGGACAATTTGATCACGACCTTAGATATATTGACAGATTTTCCTTCAAGATCAGAAGGGTAAGTATAGGAGGCCTTGACTGTGGCTTCTTCTAGTCAGGATATTGGTGTCATTTTGGAGGTCCCTTTTAGGAGTGATGTCTACATACTTCTCCTCTAAGCCTCCAGATCTACTCCTCACAATTGCACCAGCAGAAGCAGATAAAGAACTCTGTGTGGCCCAACACATGAAGGCTCACTCAAAGCTTCATCTGACCAGAGGAGTGAATGCAAATTTATGAGCCAATTTGCAGTTAATTCTCACCTCCTGGGAGGATTTTACCCAACAGCACTGACTCTCCCTGATCACAGGAGGTAGGGGGAGGAGGAGTGATGCTTCTTATGGCTCATGATTAAAAGAAAAAGGAATGCTGTTTGTGTTTAGTATATAAATATTAGAAATACTGCTACAGCATTTCTATCTAATGCTCTCTTTCAAGGAGCCCAAGGTGGCATAAATGATTGTAACACTCCATTTTATCTTCACAATCACCTTCAGTGATACATGGAGTGACCAAAGGTTATCCAATGCATGAAGATCTGAACTCTGATTTGTCACATCTGATTTCAGCACTTGGATACTTACTACAACATTCTGGTTCCAACTATTCACAAGTAGTCCAGGTTTATATTCAAGCTACTGGAACACCAAACATAGAAGATCAATCATGCAAACCTGTTCATATTTATTCAGAAGCAAGCCACCACTATCTTTTAGTAAAACTTTGGGCCTTTCTGCATTCAATGGGTCTAGAAGCCCATGATCTGGATCAGTGGTTCTGGAGAGCTATAATCTGGACCAGTGGGTCTGAAAGGTCATGATTTGCATAAGCTGGTCTGGAACACCATGATCTGAATCAGTGGGTATGGACCAGCCAAGTCTGCTAGTCCAGATCACAGCATGCATTGGCCTGGAATTTCACTGTCTACATGATGGTGCCAGGTCAGACTGTACCCCACTCTGGCCTTGAAGCTCACACAAGTTTCACACCTAGCCTTCAAGGGTTACAAAAGACTAAGAATGAAAGTTTCTAGCCTCGGAGTCCTCCCACAATCCATTTTGGCAGCAAGCTTTAGCATGCTGCCAAAATTGGTCCCCCAGAAATCTGGAAATGCAGAATGGAGGCATAGTGTACATCTTAGATAAGTGCAGAAAGTCTCTTGGCCCTTGTAAAATTAACTTTTTACTTTTATATTCAACCACATTTCACTGAACAAAAAGATGTAATACAGAATAATGAATTTTGATCATGTTAGCTCAAGAGTACAGATCTTTTCCTGATTTTTCCTACTGTACTAAACCCAAGTCGTTTTAAAAAGCATTTTCTTCAACAGCTGAATGAGCTGCATTTTAACCTTAGGAAAGCATGATTCGGGGGGGGGGATGTGGCTGAGTTAACAGATGCCCCTAACCAAAATAATTTATCTTTAGCCATTGACCCTATTTGCTTCAAATCTTGCCCTTAATCCCTGTCTTTCTTATGAGATTGGATTTAGATGTAGATTTCAGAAACTGACAAGTGCTTGAACAAGCTCAGGTTTTGTTTTGTTTTTTCATCCAAGCAAATATCTACATTTCCTAAAGCATAGAAAGAGAAAAAGGTCAAAAAGAAGACACGAACATAAAGAGCAAAATTAATGCTAGCTTTTTATATATGTAGCGTAAGTGAAGCAAGCTTTGCTCCTTAGCCCGTAGCCTGGTTTTTCCATGCACATCTAAAACAACCTTAACAGACCTGTGACTCTACCTGTTTCCCAATTCCATTTTTGCCTTCTGTTCCTTTTTTTATGGTCATTCCTCCTGTTCCACTTGTTCCCTTTCTTCAGCTTTAAAATAATCTATACGTCAACTGAAAGGAGTCTCAGGTTGCTGTGACAAAGCAACATTGCTGATGCTGTTCTACATACCTCACCCAGAATGCCTCAGTCTGAAAACACAACACAACCTCAGGACGAGATGACTGAAGTTTGTCATAGGCTGTTCAAACCACATTTTACAAATATATTCTTTTTCAACAGTGCATTTTTTAATCTTTTGGTTATTGTGACTCTCCCTGGGATTTTCTGGTGAAGGCATACGTATTATAAATAAATAAGAAACAAACATAATAGGTATAGTTTATTTTTCTTTTGGCACTTATATCCCACAGATGAAGCACCACATTCTCCCACAAAAACCCTGAACTGGCTGCCCCAGGTTCACCCAGTGAGCATTCAAGGTCAAGTAGGAATTTAATGCCAGGAAACCTAGGCTGCTTCCATGGTGGAACGGTCAACAGTGCTGGACTCCAGGGCCTGGTGCCCGAAAATGGTCCAGCTGCCCATGCCATGCATTATCTGGGAAGCTGTACTTCCATGGCCCCACTCTGGTGAGCAGATGCTTTGGTCTATAAAGAGACCTAGACGAGTCCAAAAGGACCACGCAGAACCTGCCCTAGATTCTAGTCTGCCACTCTACCGTGGAGATGCTATTTTATTTATGCAAAATAAATTTGATGCCCAAGAGCAACACAAGCAATAAAGAACAAAGTGCTAAAAGTAGTTTTTTTCTCTGAAACTCAAAACTAAATCATTATTCTAAAACAACTGAATTGAAACTTTGGACTGCTACATACATTTGACATTGACAGGTTAATCAGCATTATTTTCTTTTATATCATAATCTTCCCCCCGAGTGAAAATGAAGTGGTAAAGTCACTGTGCTTCCCAACTCTGCTATCTTGACAATGCCATGTCTGATACGTGTCACAGCACATGCGTTTATGCATCTTCTGTGAATTTTTCAGAGTGGGTGAAATTGAGAGCTAAATTTGGGAAACTAATCTCCCAAACACAAGATAAATTATATGAGGATGACAGTGGAATTAACTACTTGGAAACAGGAAATGGAAATATTTACACAAGCCACAACAAAATTCACAAAACTATCCATGCAGACACACTTATTTATCACTTACTCCATCACCTGAAGGTTTTTGCCTCAAAGTTGTTATTTGGACAATGATGCCTTATTTGAGTATTAGCTGTTGGGAGACAGGTGTTTTTAGAGCACTTTGTTGTAAGCAGATAATCCAAACTAATAGCTGATTCCCCTACACAGTGTTAGCTTATGCAGTGGAACAGGGTTGGACTAAGGTGTCTGTTTATTTATTTACATTTTTATCCCACGCTATACCTGGAGGACTCCGGGCGGGTAACAACAATAACAGCATCTGCCAGTGGGGAGAGAAAAGACCAGGGCAAAGATGTGGATCTTCACTGCCTTCCTAAATGTGTACCATGGAGGTGATAAACGCACCTCAAGGGGGAGATTATTCCATAGCCTAGGGACCACCACTGAGAAGGCCCTCTCCTGGGTGCCCAACCCTTTTCCTGCTGAGGGTGGTGAGACAACCAGAAGGCATGGGCTGGTCGATACCAGAGTAGATATTGCTTCAGATATTTAGATTGGCGCTATTGAGACCCTGCCTTTAACCTTATTAAACATTGGTCTGACCACTACAAATGAAACTACACTAAGACCAATACAGTAATGGCCTGATGTTGAATAAGTGGTATGCTCTGGATAGGGTTGCTTTCCCTCATCCTATACAAGTTTCCAATATAACTTTTCTCTTTCCTCTCCCCTAGCCAATGAATATTCTCCAGTTGCCTCTAAAGGTCCAGTTACACACAGTTAAGGTGTGTTTTTTTAAAGAGAGATCCTCTTTTTCCTCAATTTTCAAGGGAACCCCACATCCCCACATTAAATGTGGGCACAGTTGTTTACTCTGCAATCAACATCATATTGCAAAATTCTGCTTTTCTTGGGTGCTGGCTACAGGTGAGTGGTTGACTCACAGCACTGTAGGCTTGATCTCCTGTTTTTGGCTGTACAGCCCTAAGGGTAGTGTCAGCTTCCCCACCAACTGGTGTGTTCAGTTCTGTCCCCCAGAATCATGGGATGAGTGTGTGTGTGTGCACACACCCATGTGTACAAGTGTGTGAAGGAGTTTCTCAAATTAGATCCTAGAGCATTGGGAGGAACAGAGGGTAGGGATGTGCACAATTTGTTTTCCCCATTCGCTTTAATCAAAAAGAATGGGGCAGATCCTGAATCAAGCTAGAAAACAAATGGCTAAATGGAGGAAAACCAAATTTTTTAGTCTGGGAGGACGTATTGCTGTGATCAAAATGAAAATTCTCCCTGCTCTTTATCTTTTTTGCACCCTTCCTATAACAAACCCCCCCCCCCGCCTTAGTCAAATCCTGGTCCACAAAGATTGATCACTATATATTTCTGAATAAACGTCCCAGATTATCTAAAGCCATCTTACAGAAGCCCACTCAACTAGGAGGTTGGGGATATCCCACAATCCAATGGTATTATGATGCCTGCCAGTTACATAGGTTTTTATCTCTACTGTCTCCAACACCTACACTGTGGGCCAGCATAGAATTATCTGAGCTAAGTAGCTCAATCTATGACTATCTAGCAAAAAAGATTGACTCGAGCTTAATATTCCTAACCAGCTTACACTCTCTACCCCTGGAGTTTGGAAAACTTGGCAACAGGGAGGTGTGTGGAAAGGTGCGTGCCTCCCTGTTCTGGTGTAGCAGGGGGACTCATCTCAGTGTCACAGCAGGTTCCACTACAAACTTGAGGCCATTTAGAAATGTAAATAAATAAATAAATAAATAAAATTCTGGCTGTAGTGCACTTAGGCTATGGCACTCTGGGACAGTCTCCCCATTCACATGGAGGCAGGTAAGGAATGCGTCTACACACATTCCTACCTGCTTCCATGTGGATGGGGATAAACTGTCCCAGAGTGTCGTAGCCTGAAAAGGCCAGGACGGGGGCGGGATGCCCCTCCCAGGCCTGGCCGTCATTGGGTCAGGGAAGACCCATGGGCAGGTAGACCTGTCAAAACCCTTCCCTGGGTTCCTGTGGGGTCTAAGGGACTGGATCAGATCCCCTAGGCCCGCAAGAACCCCCTGGGCACCCACCTCCCTGGTCCAGGGATGCACGTGCATGCAGCACCTATCTCATGGCTGTCTGGGTTTGAAGTGGCCCAGCTCAGCCGGCGTTACTGTGCATCTGTGCACGGTGTTGGCTCTGATTGGCCAGCCAGCCCACGTGGGTCCTGTCTACCAGAGTGCACATGCCTGCGCAGACCACGGCAGATCGTACCCCAGGCCTGGCAAGGCGAGTCACTTGTGCAGGCCTGCCAGCTGCTGGGCCAATTTTGGCCTAATAGTGGCAGCGGGGCAGGGCCTGCAGCTGTCAGGGAGGGAAGCATGCAAATGCTACCTTCCCTGAACAGCTGCGGAACAGGGGTGGCTGGCCAATCGGAGACAGTGCTGTGCACAGGCACACATCAACACTGGCTGAGCCGGGACACTTCAAACTCAGACAGCCATGAGGTAGGTGCTGTGCATGCACATCCCAGGTAGGCCTGCTTCCAGGGTGGGGGGTGGTCCCGGGGGCCATCTGCTGGGCTCAGCAGAGGCCAACGATCAACGCCGATGGTCCAGGCAATCTCCGGTGGTATACCGGACCCACCCTGTCAGTGCCTCTGTAAAGTTTTCCATCCTGATGACCCACAGCCATCTTAGAGAATTTCAAAGTTTAACTATATGCTATGTGAAGAATTATTTCAACATTCAGTTTTATTGAGTGACCCCTAGTTCTAACGCTGGTGAAAGAGAATATTGCTTGTTTCATTCTTATATTGTTTCAGTATTGCTTTGGATTTTTTTCTTCACTACTCTGGAGTCCAGCTGGGAAGAAAATCAAAATATTAAATTCAAATAAATAAACAAATGTCAGACTCCCAGGAACATAACTCACAAGTATAGCCAAAGAGCTTTTATTGAGGAAAGCATAGACTTAATGGCAGTTTCTGTGTGGTCCGGATGCAGAATCAGGAAACACTAGATCTGAATGCCAGCACATTCCCTGTGAGGCAGGCCCTCCTGAGTAACATGGAACCACTTCAGAGCTGGGATCCACTCCCATGCACCCAGGCAACAGTTTCTGCAGCAGTCCATGCAGCCAATGGAAGCCAGTGACATATTCACAGGCTCTAGGAACAAGATCCCTCCTCACTTGCAACTGTGGAGGCCAGGAAATTTCCCTGGATCTGAATATAAGCCAAGAAAGGTGATTGTCATGGGGACTGGTCCTGGTTACAACATATTTACTGAGGCCTATGATACATAGTGTCATAGTCCCTTTTGCCCCGGTCCCAACTCTTTTGTTAACTATTTGGTAGCATGTGAATGTACCGAGCCTCTGGCCAGGCCAAGACCCATGTTTGTCAGGGGAAAAACCCTCCCTTCACGCCCCCTGAGCAGACTCTCAGGCAGGATGCCACAGAACTATTTTGTTGGTAAGTTTAATAAAAATTAAAACATGGATAAACAAACACAAAAGAACATTGAAGCAAGTACACAAGCAAACATCTTAAGAACTAGTAGGATAGGCTTACATGGAGGATAGCCTTTCTATAAAATATAAAATATTTCTCACCTGTGTAAGACATAGGACCTGCATGGACAGGCTCAATCTTTTTTGAAAGAAGCACAACCCTTTGCTAGGTAAAATGCATGTTTCTTATGCTTGTCCTGGCTAGTCAGGTGATTGTTGTTAACCAATAAGGTGCTGGTTGTAACATGTGTGACTGATGTTCAAATCAAGGTTTCAAGGTGCCGTTTGAAATGTATAGTACTCTGGTAAGCTTTGGAAGAATTACTGCCTGTTTTCCTGAGATGTAAAACAGGTTCAATTGATGAGGAAAGTTTAGACGTTCTGAGTTGGTGATTGTTATCTAAATTAGACATAGGTACCAGATGTTCATGGAAGGTGTGAATGTTCTCACAGAATTAAAGGAACTCTGGTCTTTGGAAGTTCTGTGTGGTTGAGATGGAAAAATCTCTTTCCCACAGGAACAAACCTCCTATACTCAAAATGGAGTTTTTAAACAGTTTCTGGCTCCAAAATGGAGTTACTTTGGTTTGCTTTCTCAGTATCATGGCTCACATCTGCTACACATAGATTCCTCTAAATGTAGTCCAGCAGGGTTAGATGGAAGAAGAAAGGATGACTTATATTTTAACACATGCAGGATGCCTCTAAAGGGCATTTGGAGGGATCCAAGTACAGGTAAAGGTTTTGTTTTTGTCTTCTGCTTGAGATGCCCATAAGCAACTGGTGGGCCACTGTATGGGACAAGATGCTGGTCTAGATGGGCTGTTCTTATGTTTTTCTGATATAGCATACCAGCAGGGACAGGGCTTCTCTAGGTCTTGAGGTAAATATAGAAAGACTCCTTAACAAGCATCCAATGAAGCAGTCTTGGGGAGCAAAGCAGGACTTGCAGGGCCATAGGAAATCACAGATTCAGTAATATGTTTTTGATAAAGGTGGAAATACTGCTGGCTTCATGACTAAGCATATCCCTTATTTTAATTGGCAACAGTATGGACAAGGTTTACTAAAGTCTATTTGTGGGATATATTTGATTTCACAGCATAGCTAATAGCTCTGGGATTTCCTGGTGGGCTCCTCTCTACACATTAGCCAGATTACTTAGCTTTTTGAGGCACCTGCTATCCCTTACTACCACAGGAATAACTAGGGTGAAACATCATTGCCATTTAAAATAATTTTGTTTCACTGGAGACAGGAAGAGCCTCTTCAACTAAGATGACACCTATATAAATCACTCCATACCATAAAAAGAAAACTAATATACTATTATACAATGGGAAAAAATCATTCAACAAAGTTGTTCACAATTCTTAAAAACAAATTATTTTTAACCAGACAGGGTTTTGTGTGTGTGTATGCATTGCTGCCTGAAGGCACAACAAAGCTAACAGCAGTGGGGCAATTTGTTTACATCACTAAATAAAATTCATGCAGAGCCATTGATTTGCAATGCCAAGAAAAGTGTTCAGTTTAATGCAGGAAGGATGGATACCTGGGGACGCTGGTATTAAAATGCCGTTAAGAGTGATGAGTTAACTTTTCGTCTGATGTATGATTTAAAGATAATTTAAGCTGCCATGCTGTTTGTTTAATGTGCTTTCTCAAAACTGTTGTGGAAAACCAAAGTCACCAAGTGGAAATTTTACCTTTACGCAGACCAGACTTATACACTTCATGATACAGAATTCCATTGTATCAATAGCGTTAAGCAACCATTAACTACTACTGTGGCTTATCTTGAAGAATTTGCAGCCTGAAATGCTTTAATCTTAGAAGCTAGCTTTGTGGAGTACTACAGTACAAGTACTACAGCAATGCTCATGTTTTATACGCAAAGAACAAGCATAATGCAATCTCTCTCCTGGTGGGATCCACTTCCCTTTAATGCCGATGTGGTTTCTGCTCTGTTAAATAGTGGTGAGAGGATCCTAGTTACCATTAACAGGTATGGAAGTTTTACTCCTACCCATGCAGGAGCTGCATCCAGACATCACTTACTTATTGCACTATATTTGGATATTCTGGAATAAAACATGGATATCCATGCTTTATCCTGGAATACCCAAATATAGCAGAATAAGTAAGCGATGTTTGGATGCTTTAGCCCAGAATACCTAAATATAACAGAATAAGTGAGCAATGTCTGGATGCAGCCAGAATCAGCTGTGATTTTGAGTCTCAAAATTTACAGCCAATCTGCCCTGAGGGAGGGGGGAGCAACCCTCCCATGCCTGTCAGATATTGTCTGGGGATTGGCATACTGCAATTTGACAGGCAAGGATGAAGTCTAGCTTAGAGTACCAGTAGTCCAGAGGTCCATAGAATGAAACAGGAAGACTTCTGGAGCAGCATAAAATGATGGCAGAGGATGTAACCATGGCCTCCATGGGGGCAAGGAGCAAAGCAGAGTGGAACAGGGGACTGCGGTAGCCTCGCCAGACACATTTCTGTGCTGCTCTGAGGCTAAAATGGGCCTTACAGGTCTGCACACATGTCAGACCTCCAGACAGAAAACAAAATAGGTCAACATTTTTACAAACTTGTTTTGTGTTATTTAACAATATGTTAACAGGCTGTAAATGTAACTATGCCTAACTGGCATTGTTATATTTATACGGGTACAGAATTCCTAATGGCCCTTTGAAGACAACCATAAGGCTGATGTGGCCCTCAATGAAGATGAGTTTGACACCCCTGAGTAAACCGATCATCATTACATTCTTTTGTAAAATGCTTTGGGATTGTTTTTATCTGCATATGGGAAGCAGTATACAAATACTTCAAGTAAATAAAAATCAGTGCCAAACTGAAAGGAAGATGGAGAGTCCCTGAAACAAGACTAATCTCCTTGTGAACAAAAAAAAATCCTAATCCTAAAGATGTCTGTCAGCCTGGTGGGGCTGACAGAAACAAGAGAGCACCAATACTTGGAAAACCCATCCCTCTTTCCTGTCTTAAAGCTGCTGTCATGCCAATAAGTACATGTCTCCATAGATGTGCAGGCTCATTACTCTTTTCTTGTTTCTCCTCAAAATTACTTTAATATTAAGCCATGTAGAAAGGCCAACTTTGATTAGGAAGTCAGTCAGGGTCTCACTCCAGGAGACTGTGAATAAACCCACATTTCCAAAGTACAAATTAGTCTCTTAAGTTATTAATTCAGCTATGGTGCATAATTTATAGCATGCTCTTTTCTATACTATGGAAATATGTTTTTTTAAGGAAACAGCACTAAAATATTTTGCAGACTATCTGCTCTGGTTATGGCTGTCAAATCTACTCACTATCTTCTGTGTATATGTTGGAACAGCACACAAGGATATCAAATTACCAATCTTCTAATCTAATATTCCCCCTCTCCCAATTTCACAGTGGAGAACTAAAGCTGACAGGGAGTGAATTCAGCAAAACGATATAGAAAGTTTAGTGCAGTTTTAGGATCTGGATCCACATCTGTTTCACTCTTTTAGAATTCTGTATAGTAGTTCATACAAGTACTTCACATAGGGGTGGAAACTGGCTGTGATGAGACACAGCAAAAACAAAAGCAACTCTAATGGCGCTTAGAAAAGACTCGGAGGTGGGATTGTCCACACACCAATCTGCCCCTCTCTCACCTCCTAAACATTCTGTGCTAGAAACGATAGATTAGAAAAGTCTTGGGAACACAAGGACCACACACTAATGTCTATGAGTAGCCTCTGATGTGCCCCTTTTATTATGTCTGAACACAGCCTACATTCAAGAACAGTCACTGCTACCCTTTATAAAACATCATCTTAGACAATCATCAAATTAAGGTTTTTACTAACTTTTTGACCAGCCCATCACGCTGAAAATCTGTTTTTGCTGAAAAGGATTTTCCCTTCCCTTATAGTTGGCACTGTCTGTGCACAAAATGGTTGACCTATGGACAGCTGGAGGCAGAGCCAGTATATAGGTCATGTGCTAGATGCAACTGCTTTTCATTCCATTGGTTCAAAAAGTTGGAAGAACTATTCTTCCTCACTGACATTACTGAACCTGGATATTAATCCACAAAAGAGACTACATTATTTGATAGCTGCTGCTCAACAAATATTGGTGAAAAATTGGAAATATTCTGACAATCTAACAAGAGTTGTAAAACAAATTGTGGAAAATTATAAATGAATTTATTACCTTTAAATAGCACCAATTGGAGGATAACAATACAAACTGCATTTTCATTAAATATGGGAACCATGTATAGAAATATTGTTAGCACAAATGAACGTATGTATCCCAGAACATTTTTTTAATTAAAATGGCAGTATGCCTCAATTGTAACCAAAATTATCCTAACGGTATTGGTCTATCACTGGGGATAGGGGAAGGTATATATATGTATATATGTATGTAGGTCAGTTAAGTACGTTACTGCTTGTTTAAAATAAAGGAATATCTAAATTTCCACATTTTGTGACATATAAGACTGATATTTTTTTTATTTAAGAAATTTATATCCCGCCCTTCTCCAAATGGTCCCAGGGTGGGTTACAATAAGAATAAACATATCAAATATTAAAATATTATTTAAAAATATAACTCACTCACTCCCTAACAGGATACCACCCCAAGGAAGCTATTTAAAAGACAAAAGCCTGGGTGAAAAGACATGTTTTCACCAGGTGCCAAAAAGTATACTGCATAGGTGCCTGGCAAATCTCAAGAGGGAGGCTGAGATCTTAAAGATAAAGCAGACAATGCATTAAGCAGATAACGCAACGTAACGTGGGTTGCCTCTGAGGTCACGAGCAGACAGTGGAGACTTGACTGCATTCCAAACAGAAGACACTTTATTCTTAGTGAATAAAAGTAAGATCTACATAGAAGTGTGAATACATTTGTTGCATACATACATGAGTGCATCCCCATGGGCTCTGATTACTTCGGGGTGGATTCAGGGCAGCCCCAATGCGAATCGTAATTTGCATTAACAAGCTCCCATGGTAATTGAGGACAGCGCGGTTTCAAGCAGAACCCGCCTGTCCCCATGAAAACCGTGGTAAACCCCTGCATCGGGGAACTGTGTTTTGCTCCACCCCTTCCCCCCGGGTACAAGCATGCCCTCCCTTGCCTGGTCACCCAGTCTTCAAGGCACAGCTTCCCTAACAGCTGTCAGACGGAGGTATGCTGGCTGTCAAGTGAAGGAGTGCAGCTCCGGTGAAATAATTGAAACAGCCATGGCTGTGGAAGAGGAAGGGTTTCTCTCTCTCTCTTTCTCTCTCCCAGAGCTCAGTTAATCCTGCTGTAAGTTGATGTTAAGGCAGCGATCTAAGCATTGGGTTCCAAGAGAATGAAACACACACAGCAGAATAGACACAAGAGAGGACCAAATTAGGGGGGGGGGAGAAAAGTGCCACGGCTACAATCAATGAGCCTGGTTCCCTTCCTGTTATGCCCCCCTGTTATCATCTCTGGTTTTTGGAGGTGCAGCATGCACAGCAGGGACAGTGAAACCCCACCCGCTCATGCTGCAATCGCCAATCTACACCCCCAATAACCCGGGAGTGTCCCCATGCCCCCAGGATAATGTGTGCTTGCCTCCTAATTCAGGGTGAGAACAGTTAGAAAGGGGGGGTTGCTGCAGATTTTTGGCATTTGTCTCGTATGTAGCCTGGATTAGGGGCTTTTCATGGGGACCCTCCGAGGCGAACTCAGGTTCACCTCAGAGTATTCTGATCATGGGGACAGGGCCTATGAAATAAAATGCAGGTATATAACTTAATTCTAATCTGAATACTATAATATAGCTAGCATATCAGGAATCAGCATAACATGGCCTAATTGGCTAATATACAGATTACATCTTGCTAATATCTAATGCAGTGCATCTCAAGCATAAATCAGGCTAGCATTAATCAGAGGCATAATATGGAGGCATAGCTTGAGGGAAAAGCTGCATAATAAGATGGATGCTTAGAAGCAAATTATACCTGTGTGAGACCCATGTCACAATCAGAAGAAGGCAGGATTTTATTATGCCCATAAAAGGACATTCCTGTAGTTACAGATAAACAATAAGGTTCTCATGGCACTCTCTAGTTGTCCCACGCAGAAATAGCAATTGTTATGACTGATAAGCAGGTGGTATACGGTTATTCTGCAAGGCTAAGCAGAAGAACATGGGATTATTGCAGGTTGAGAAAGTGAAAGCACATTCTGGAAAATTACAGAATCCCAGACATTCCAGAGTCTAGGGGCCACCACAGAAAAGGCCCTCTTGCATGTCCCTATGCCTTGGACCTCTGCAAGAGAAGGAACTACAAGAAGGTGCTCTGAGCAGGTCTATATGGGAGTAGGTGCTCCTTCAGATACCTAGGGCCCAAGCCATTTAGGGCTTTGTATGTTAGTGTCAATGCTCAGTAGCGAATAGTTAGCCAGTGCAGATCCTTTAAGACTGACGTGATATGAGTCTGGCCAGAGACTCCCAGCAGCAGTCAAGCTGCTGTAGTCTGCACCAGTTCCAGCTCCTGAACCGTTTTCAGGAGCAGCCTCACGTATATAATAGCACATCTTTAATTTGGCTATTTAGTAAAAAATAAAAATAGAATACAGGGTGATATTAAGGGAAAATTTGAGGAAAACAAGTAGTCTATAGCATAAAATACAGTGTCCTTTATTGTAGCTAGATCATGTAAAATTTTAAAAAAGACATGGTGTTATAAAAATTGATATTTCTGTTTATCACATCAAAGAAAAGTATGCTGTCACATTTTCTCTTAGAGCACACTTTAATACTTGGTAGATCCCAAATCCTGTCTATTAAACTTTTAAACTTACTGATATAGGATGAATTGTGGTGCAACCAATTTCTTTACGTTCAGACAGCATAAGTAGATAAGATGCCAGCAACACTGGAACCTTGCAGTTTCTGTATACAAAATCTCAAAAATTCTCCTAGCTTTTTGTATTCCTTAGCAGTCATTCACACTTTAGTACCACTGCTTCTACAGCTTCCACAATAAAACCATATATACTCTCTATGGGGCTAATTTAAGAACAGTGCCCTGGGTTGGAGAAGCAGGCATTTAGTCTAGGATTTCCACCTGACCAGCTTCTCCACTTGACCATTTTTCTTCTAGGTCAGCTTAAATATTAATCAGGCAGAAAATGTTGGCCTTAACTTTAATATTGACTATATATGTCCAAGCAGGGGGACATTTTAAAGACATTGCTTTGGGGTTTAGTTTGCTTTGAACACTGTATTTGTATACTTTATTTACAAATATATAGCCAGAGTTTATAGGATGCAAAATAAACCCTTTTCAGCTTGTAGTAAATTCCTAGACAACAGCTCTTACAGCGTTACAAATCTCCCATCCACACACCTATGTGCACAATGGCCCTTTCTGCACTTACCTCACTTAATCCATGTTATTGAATCCGGATTAGCTAAATCTGGATCAACTGCAGGCAGAGACATTTGCATTGAGTGGGCTTTAGAACAACAAATGTATGCTAAGAAGTGACACAATGTAGATGCCTAAGCCCTGTTTTGCAGCGGATGCTAATTCCATCTTCCCAGTGCCCATCCTCACCCAGTGGTGTGTGTGGCCTCCCAGCCCCCCTGCACCCCACATATCTGTCCAGATCGCTGGTCCGGTCCAGATGGGTCCTCCTTCTGCTTGCTGTGACTGATCTGCCACATTCTGCACAGGCGCACACTATGGCGTCACCCCTACACTGACCTGGACCATGCTGGTAGAGAGCAGGCCAATAGCACCCAATGGTGGCAACCTGGGGCGGGACTCCAGAGCTGTTCAGCAGGGAGCAGTATGAATGATCTCCCTGTCAGACAGCTGTTAAAGTTGGGCCCGGTGTGGAGCACAATTTCATGCTCCACAACCTGGCCACAATTAGCACAGCTCTGGAACAGGCCGGCATGCTTCTGGCCGGAACTGGCCTTCCCAGAATGCAAATGTCCTGTCCCAGAGCTGTGCTAATTCTATGCCAGAGGCCTAAATGCAAATAGGCCTTAGGATTTGCTCCATACTCCAAATGAAATATTTCTGATACAACAGAGGCAGACAGACTAATAATCTGCATTCATTCAGAAAATGTAGAAGAGAGATCTATTATTCTTGAAGTACATCTAGGATATAACGTCATCTTTTTCGTAGATAGTTTTAATGCAATCATTGAGATTCTCCTTTGAAGAACTTGGCAACTTTAACACAGGGAATCCCATATTCCTGTATCTTGTTTTAAAGAAAACAACAAAAAGAAGAATTTAAAGCCCTTTTGCTTCTTTAAGCAATTTCCAACAGAAACACCATACAGCATTATTTCCATAAGATGTAGCACTAGAGACTATATGAAAATCTATATCATACACAGAGCGTTTTTGAAATGCATGAAATTATACTTTTAGTATGTGAGTTGTGAAGGCTTTCTTTCTTTCTTCCTTCCTTTCTTTTTTTAGGGTAGTCTTATTACTTGAGAAAGCTGTCAAGGAGTAGGCATGCCATAGAGATAAAAGCAATTTTAAGGTTGTCAAGAATGTTTTGCTGAGTTTCTGAGTCCCTCAAGGAGCCTAGAAGTTTAAAGTGCTCAAAACTCAAGGTAAGAAGGGATTTTGCTTCTTCTATCTTATTGATCAGGTTTAACAAAAGGTATATCGAAATTCAAGCACTAGAGACTGTTCTCAGATCCCAAGGGTCTACTGTGTCCTACTTTTTAAAAAGGCTGGATTTTCTGTTTTGTTAATTCTACAATTTATGTTAAAACTTATTTATACAGAGTTGAAGACCACCCTTAATGTACTAGACAGTGAATAAATTTGAAAACTTTCATCACCGGTACATAAATACTTAGTACTCTCCTGCACTGACATATTATTTTCATATAATAAAAATTGCTCTATGATCTATAAATCTCGTATGTACCTAATTCAAATTTTATTTTTGCTGAAAAAATACTTAATATCTATGCTTTATTGTCCTTATAGCCACCAGGCACTACACAATAAAAGCCAAAACATTTTCCCCAAGATTATGTGTTAATTGTTTTCTGTGACATCTGAAGAATGCAATATGTTAAGAATAATGTGCAATGAACACATGCTGTGTTTATCACAGAAATTGTTCTTATTTGGAGAAGAGGCCATCAAATATACAGAATGTAACTAATAATGATTAAATGTTTAGGACTTTTTTTTTCCTGATGCCAGCACACACATACTCCTACATATTCCTACATATAAAGCAATAGAATCATAGAGTTGGAAGGAACCTCTAGGATCATCAAGACCAACCCTCTGCTCAATGCAGGATTTCCTAAACCATCCCGGACAGATGTAGGTCCAGCCTCTGCTTGAAGACCTCAAGAGAAAGAGAGCTCACTACCTCCTATGACAACCTCTTCCATTGACTGATAGCCCTCACTGTCAGGAAGTTTTTCCTAATATCTAATCTGCACTGACTCCCTTGAAGTTTCATCCCGTTGTTTCTAGTCCTCACACTTGTGTAAGTGAGAATAGGGACAATCCCACTAGTTTTTATCTGTCAGTGCCTTCAAAAAGAGACGTGAAAAACATTGTTATCAAGTACACTTCAGTAACTTGAGTATCAGGTTTTCTTGAATCAGAAGTATTCTGTTTTGAAACTTGTAAAATAGAATTGTTGTATTTAACCCTAAAATAGGATACAGGCAGCTTCCATTGTGGTGTGGTGTATTACACGGTATTACAAGGGACAAATTCAGAGAAGATGGCCTTAACAACTAATAGCATACCTATTAGACTTCAAGACCTCAACATCAGGATCAGGGGGAGTGGTCCTCATCATTGATCTCCCTGAAGTGGCTTCTCCAAAAAGACATCTGATCACCACAACAGCTGAATTACTGAGGCCAATGTCTTGAATAATGAAACTTTACATTTCCAAAAAGAAAAATTAACACAAAGTTTTGTCTTCCAAAATTTCAAATCCATACGGCAGGGCAGGACACTGTCCCCTTTTTCCATAATCATGTAATTCTTAGCTGTGTTTTGCCCCATTATTGAGACTGCAGTCAAAAGTTTTCATAATCAGCATAGGTTGTGGTGGGATTAAAATATTAGAGCTGGGAGCATGATTGTGCCTTTGAAGCTTCATTTCAATTTATAAGCATACATAATTGTTTCTTCATTGAAAAGTTGCCCCCCCCAGCAAATTTTAAATTTCAGATCAGCAAGTATGCAAAGAATTTAGAAACAGCCATGCTGTTGCCAAGGCAGTTATTCTTAATCCTAAATTTGTTTTGATTACCCTAGACAAAAAAAGGCCAATTTTGTTATTTTAAGTAATGTTTATATTAAACAAAAGCCAGGTAGGATTGTGCATGAATTTTTTTTGTATTCAATTCATATAGAATCAAATGCAAGAAAATTAGTATTCGTTTAAATAAATCTCTTTATATGCGGTAGGATTTGAATTCGACAGAATTTTCCATACAAATTTAATACCAATGTTAAGAAATGAATCCCATATAACTCACATTCAAATTGTATATGAATCCCATATGCCAACATTTGATTTGAATTCAAAAATCTGAATTCAGCCAAACTCATACAAATTTTGAATGTTATGAATATCCCTGCACATCCCTAAAGCCAGGTTCCATATTCTTTTCATAACTATTTTTGTGCAGTTCTAAGTAACACCAAGCATTCAGTTCTACCCCTAACACTGGCAAATTAGAAGTGAACTGTGGCCATTCCAGTGCCTTTTGGAAGGAGCCACAATTCAACAGATTTGCAGGATCAGTGCCCAGAAAATATTCAGATCACAGTTCTGAAAATAATAGAGAGGTACTGTTGCCATATGTGATCAGTGCCTGAGATCCATTCACCATAGCTGTGTAAAAGAGGATTTTAGGAGGATATGGCAGAGCTGTTGTAGGGTTGGAACTGGATCAGCATGAATATAGATATCATGAAGTGAGACTGAATATTCGTGAGTCACAGTAACCAAAAGGGAGCAGCAGTACCCACTACAGTTAGCCAGCTGACACAACTAATCACTTTGGTTGGTTGACATCTTGTTACACTCTGCACAAGTTTTTGGTCCCATCTTGTTTCCTTTGCAAGAGTCCATGCTAGGTGAGCCATGGTGCTATGACTCAGTGGTGTGCAAAAAGTTATTCTGTAGTTCACAGGAAGGAAGGAGTGATAATTAAGCTTCTATTTCA
Organism: Aspidoscelis tigris stejnegeri; assembly: GCA_023333525.1. Lineage (NCBI taxonomy): Eukaryota > Metazoa > Chordata > Lepidosauria > Squamata > Teiidae > Aspidoscelis > Aspidoscelis tigris. The sequence goes on along the minus strand of JALMGA010000002.1, from coordinate 76,815,254 downwards.
AGAATCAGTCAGAGTCCTGATGCACCATTATGATAAAGGGGAAATTTGCAGACCGGAGGCAATGCAATCCCCTTGTGCTTGTGGCGGGAAATTAAATGGAAGAGTTTCTCTAAAACCAAAGCAGAGGTCAGCTGATGCAGAGCAAAGATTGCACTGCTCAGAGCACTGTCGCTCTTGTTGAGAACCATCAAGTTGTGTCCGACTACTGGTTGATGGTATGGGTGCCTTCATAGTTTTTTGGCAGAGAAGTGCTTGGATATTACCTACTTCCAAGAAGAGGCTGGGGATTGAACTGGTGACCCTCTGCTTTCCAGGCTGCTTGCATAACCACTAAACTACAGTCTCTCTTCCCCAGAGCATAGTCAAAACTAAATGAACATATAACCCTGCCAAAGATGAATATTCCTGGAATATTGGAGTCTTCTGCTGTGTTTTTTCTTGATAGAATCAAGTTGCAACCTTCATGTATATCTGGCTACTTTGTCAGCACAACTATAATATTCTTGTAAATAAAGTCTGAAGTATTATAACAATGGTAGAGAGAAGATGTCCAAGCATAATGCATGATTTTCTCCTAGAGTGTGTATTATTCATTCACAGTAATCTACACTTATGTTCAGATGCAAGAATAATGCTTTCTTAGGTTCACCATAAAGACCAGACATGAGAATGCACATTTTGAAACAAGGATACATTTTTCAGATACATAGAGAGGGAGAGAGAGTCACCTAATACATTTTTCTGCACTGTATTATTTTAAATTACCAGAATGAAGCTTAAAATGAACCTAGAAAGAATACCAGTTGGGGTTTTAGAGTACAGGAGGAATTAGGCAATAAAATTCTAATCACATAAAAACTATGAGCACAAACATTTTTCAATATATTATGCACTGACTGCTCAACTTGTTTCATAACTCATGAATTCATTTCAGATTATTTTACCTGTCTTCCATTCTTGCTTTGAGTAAACAAGAGCAGGCGAGTGCACCACTTTAAAAATAAAACTTTTTACTTAGCTGGAGCCTGGTTTACTCAGGGCCAGCATAACCACATGAACACTCAGGATCACAGAAATTGCTTGAAAGCATACATTCATTTCTTAAAACCTGAATCACTAATGCTGAACAGAAGTATATGAAAATTTGCAGGTAAAGTGAATATATTGTTATAAATAAAAAGCAAAGGTAATATATGAACAACCAAAACTGAGACTGCACCATAGGTTGGATGGGAGGTGTCTGGGAGTGAGAATACCCACAAAAATGCCCTCCACCTCTCACAGGACACTTTGGTCCCATCCCCATGCAACTTTGGCATGGTTCTTAGCTTAGGATTGGCACGGTCTGTCCACTTGGGTTTTGGATTTGGTCCGCGAAAAGCGTACCAAACACCCCCAAACCATGCCAGAAGGGTGCCAAATTTGGTACCTGTTTAAACAAGTCTCAGCACGGTTTGGGGGACCAGCACACACTGCTCAGTGAGCCAGGAATGAACATAGGGATGCTCACGGGCTAACAGGAGGGGATTTGCGCTCACGTCGTTGGGAGGTGAGGCCTGCTTGCTGTCCCTGCCCTGTCCATTGAAGATCTCAGGTGCTGACTTTTTAAAATGCCGATGGCAAAGGAAGACTGGAGAACCTTATTGCTCCCCTGGAAAAGGGGGAACACTGAAGCCTCTGAAAGTAGCTGAAGGCGCAGCTGTTTTTTTACTTGAGATACACTCCTTCACTTGACAGCTGGCTTTACAGATCTTGCTCAGCTGAGTGCACTCAGCTAAATCAAGTCCTTCCTTACCCACCTGTGCCTTGCGAATCAGGAGATAAGGCAATCCGGTTTCCAATGAGGGGAGAGGGGGCAGAGAGGAGAGGCCGCTACTCCCCCATACGAGGGTTCAGCACACTTCTCATGGGGATGCCTGCATGCACACCAAACTCATACCTGTCCTGTGTTGCCAGGAAAGCCATGGGAATGCTCGAGATGCGTTCTGGTCCCATGCCTGGCCCATAGGTGCCCAAACAGCGCCCAAACTGTGCCAAAAGGCTAGCCTTTGTAGTATCCATATCTTTCAATATAGGCACTGTGTGAAGCAACATACAATGCACTTGGACAAAGAATGTAATTTCGTGTCCTCACTCTCAGGTGGGCATCACATTCCTTAACAGGTACATCATGCGACAAAAGGTGAAGACATAACACTTTAGACAGATAGGTAAAGATTTGGCATAAATCCACTGGAAATAAATCCTCAGGAGCACATTTATGTTGTTCTGTTTATGACATAAATTCCATTAATACTAATAATGTTATTTTGATACCCTATACAAAAACATAAAATAAAAAATCTATTCATTGAATGCATTTTCTAAAAAAAAAATTCTAAATAGCATCTCCTTCCAATGCAGGTACTGTCAATGTTTTAACTGACATATTTTGTCTGGTTTTTTATACCAATTTTATTGTGAGTCACTGTGGCGCCCGCCTCTGTCGAGGATTGACCCTTCCCAACCTGACACCTTCAGCCCTTAAGTCGTTTCTGTTTCTTTTAAGGCCCAGGGCTGTTTCTCCGTACCAACAAATCAACCCCCAGCCCTCAGCATTCATCACTTTCTCCGGTTTCTCTTTTGGAAGATAAACGGCCAGGAAACGTCTCCTGCCACCAGTCACAGTGCTCCTTTAAAAAGCTTTCACTATACATAAATAGACATGAACCCCTTTCACCATAGCTTCCTCGCTGCTTCAAATAAGTACTTCAGGCTGAGCTTCTTTGAAAAAAGCAAAGAGTTCTTTATTGGTTTATACTTCTGAAGAGAACAACTTTAATAACGATCAGCATAACACTTTCACTACTTGGCTGCCAATCAGGACTCTCCCTGTCTACTCCTACAGGCCTGAGAACCCGGATCTAGCCTTGTTTCCCACCCCACCCAGGTCATTCACACATGTGCGAACCCAACTCAGGAAACAAGAACTAGAACATTTTCTGCCTCTTGTCACAGCCTTTTATATCTGGCTTCCCTGTGGTTGCTTCTTCCTATTGGCTGTGCTCCTGCTAACTCACCCCTCCCCTTGCTCCTTCAGGTGAGCCACACCCCTTTCTTACCTGGATCTAACACATCACTCTCACTTTTTTACACTTTTTTACACTTACTAAAACCAAGCCATCACAGTAACCTTGAGACCTTCGGGTATAGGGCAGGACAGATTATGATGATGATGGCAGGCAGGCAGGCAATTGTGTATTTCAGATAATATACAAAAGAACAGTTTCTTGCCACTGTGAACTAGCTTGTGGAATTGCGGCGCAGTGGTACCATTGGTTACTGAAACTGTGTAAACAGTTATCACTACAATTACTTACAATAAAACAAGAATGGTGGGAGCATCTGCTGATCTGAGGATGGACGTTACTTTATTGTCACTTATACAGCTCTCCAGAATAGGGAACAGTTACAACTGAAAGACTGAACCACAAATTCTATCACTTCTGACCATTAACTGTCTGGTTTGAATTAGTGGGATGTGAAATGAGACAATAATGAGAAGACCACATTCCCCAGGAGACGGTTTACTTTGTCCACAGCCTTTAAGCAATACTGTTCTGTAAGGAGATATAATCAGAGATGTAATGACACATCTCTTTGCCCTGGGCTATGGATAAATGGGGATACACTTTTCCCTTCCCACTTTCAGATGCTATTGTTTTAATACATACTGTTATTGTTTTAATAATGTTTGACTTTAAATGTTGTTACCTCCCCAGAGACCTCCATGTATATGGTGGAATAAATAAATAAATAAATTATTGGAGATATTCTGGTGTACAGACATCATGAAAGGAGTTTTGGTGGCAAAACCTTAAGCTTAAATCCCACAGGGTTTTAAGGAAGAATTTGGCTTATGATTGGAGTGATGGAAAATTAAGAGGCTTGGACCCTGAGCATGGAATATGTGGAGGAAGCCTTGGAAAAAGATTTCATAATCTAAATATTGCTTGGGGGGGGGGGATATGCTCTGTAGTTTAAAATGACCTGGGCTTTTTTTTCTTCTTCAGTCAGAGAATCTGACCTAGGCAAAAGGTGCAATCTCTGACTTACTGACAAGATTAGCTCCAGGAAAGATGCCTTGGGTGCTAGAGAAAGAGTAAACAAGATCCTGCTTTGTCTCTTTGGGAAATGGTTAAAGAATTACAGACACTGGACACTGGAGGGATACTTTGAAATTGTGCTGGAATCTGGAGATTTGCTAAGTTTTATATTGGACTTCACCATAAAGATCATCAACTTACAGGAGAATAGGGAAGCACAGATAAAAGAGGTTATGACTCTGGAAGTAAAAAGGTTTTTTTATCTTTTCATTTTTAACTATGCTGACTAGGGTATAGGAAAAATAAACATTTTCTGGAAATTTTCTGAGGATGTTTACCAGGTAATTTTCGGGTGAAGGAGATGTCATTGGAAATTTTAAGGTCCTCTAAAATTAGAATGAGGTTGTGAAGAGTTTTTGAGGTACATGTATGCATCTTGACTCATTAACAAAGGGGAGGGGAAGGAATATCAACAGTTTTATAGGGCAGACTTGGCATAAAAAGAATTTAGCGCAAGGTATCTGTGTTGCCGCGTCTTCACGGCATCGTTATCTCGAATTCAAAATGTTTTGAGACCTCCCAGTTCAGACGGCAGTTCGGCTTAACACGTTTCTTCCGTGTTAAACCACGTTAAACCGTTTTGAAATAAATCCTGATTTCAACAGGTCTCACTCCGGATTGTGCATCGATACGTGTTTCCTTTTTAACTGTGTGGACAGTACCGTGTTAAGGGAAGAGAATCCGTGTTCAGGGTTTCCCTCCTCCAATCGCAATCTACCCAATGGCTGTCCGTATTCTGCGGACGTCATTGGGGGGGGGTGTTTCCCTGCCTGATCTGAAGCAAAAACTTTTTTCGGATCACTTCTTCTCTTGCAAGCCTGAACTTCTTGGAGCAGCCTTCACACAGCAGCGCTCCAGCTCCGGAGTGCGTGTGGAGAGTTGGGGGGGGAGAGACGGAGAGGAGGGGATTGGGCAGGAGGAGGCTATCAGCGTTTTGGATTCCCCTGGGGTGGGCAAGAAGAATTTGGCTGAGGGAGCCCGGCCGCAGAAAGCCTAGCTAGTCTTCCCCTCCTGGGGAGGGAGCAAGCCGGTAGACACACACACACACAGGCAGGCTTTCATGACAGCTATAAAATCAGACACCCTCACACAGGAGCTACAGTGTAGCAAGAAAGCCCCTTCACTCCCGATTAACAATGTTGCGAATTTGCACAGTTTCAGAAGTGCAGACCTTTGAAAGTGAAAGCAGGGGAAGCAGCTGAGATTCTGAGATTACTTGCTTCTGCTGCTGCTGCTGCTGCTGTGTGCTCTGAGCAATGAAAAAGCCCCTCACTCCCCTCCAGCCCAACCTCTCGGCGCGAGGGAAGCACGGGTGGGAAAGGGGGATCCGCAGACTTCTTCGATGGGGGTGATGAGGGAAGAGCACAAAGCTGGAAGAAAAGGGGGAGGGAAAAGTGGTGCAGAGGAAAGGAGGCGGAGAGCTGCACAGCCATGAGGGAGAGGTCTGATCTCTGTTACTTTGAACTGAGAGGGGCTGATCCTGGGTGGGCTGGCAATGGGCAGGGAGGACTTGCCCATGGGGCCTCCCAAGATTGAATCCGAGATAAGGTTGCCGGCGGGATGCCCTTGACACGGATCAAGTGGAAAGTCAGTGGAGACAGTTTTGTTCCGGTTCATTTATTTCGGTTTCCTTAAACTGAATTAAAGCATGCCGTGCGGATGCAGCCTATGTGGCAAATTGTTCAACAGAGCTTTATGTGGTCAATTGTCCATCGCTCATCTTGCCAATGTGAATGGCTCACAATTTTTTCCTATGATGGCAATGATGGTTTATTATTATTATTATTATTATTATTATTATTATTATTATTATTATTATTATTATTATTATTATTATTATTATTATTATTATTATTATTCATTTTTCTTGTTTTAAAAAGTTTTTCTTCCCCCCCATTCGTACCCTCCCTTTTTCTTTGTTTTCCTTCATTTAATGGGATTACAGGAGTGAGTAAGCAGCAAGAGTTTGGTTGCTGGGAGTCTGGCTTGGCTACATCAGCGAGAGAGAGAATGGGTCATTTTTTAAATCATTTCTTTTTTTAAAAAATTAATTCTAAGATTTTTTTGCTCTTTTTGGAGGTCATTTTGGGATTTCTGAAATGGGAACCTTTTGCTGAGGCACTGCATCTGTGGTCTTTGCAACAATGGATTCCTGGGAATGTTGAAGGCATCACATGGATTGGTAAAAACTACTAAAGATTTTTCTCCCCTACCCCTTCCCTATTTCGTTTTGGGGCTAAGCTTAGGGATTTCTAGTTTTAAGGTTAATTTTCTATCATCTTTTTCTGGCTTTTCTATCTTTTAAGTTTTGAAATGGTTTTATTAAAACTTTATTCCCATTTTCATGTTTTGATTCATAAAAGGTATTTTGGGGAGTTTTGCTGCATTGTAACAAACTGGATCTCTCAAGGAGAGGGAATGTGCCAAGTTTAATGGACAAAAACACTTTAAATAGTAAATGCTCGTACGTTTGTTCTTCTGAATTTCCAAATGAGATGTTTTTATGAGTTGGCTTTACATTTCATTTTCAAGTTTTCTTCTGTATTTCTAATAAATTATTTTCAATGATTTTTACCAGAAATACTGACTCTTGATGCTTTGAATGAGTTTTTGCCTTTGTATATGGGTATTTTTTTCATTTTTGAAGCCCTTGTAAAAGATCTTGCTAAATTCTCTTGGGGTTTGAATATGGGGGGGGGGGTTGGTGTTCCAAATTATCCAGAATTCTGCTCCACGTTTGGTAACACTCCTAGCTGCTTGGAGCCATCTACAGTGTGCAAAGATCACAGTGAAACTGAATCCAGTCCCTCCAGAGTGAATTTTATCCACACTTTGTCTGGACTACTGTTTTATTGTGATTGTTGTACCAGATTATTTGTGACAAAGGGCAGGGATAATTTCCAGGAAGGGGAAAGATGTTTGATCATGGTATACTGAAACATAGAGCCATGTTGTCTGCACATTCTCCATGGCCCAGTTGACTGAACTAGACTAGTCAAGTACTTTGAATTGATCTACTGATACAGCAGGAATGGACCCTTTTTGTTGCTGTATCCTGCTCTGCAGGAATGGTGCCTATCCATGATAAAGTTACTGGTCTGGTGCAAAAAGGGCCTTAGTATGTGAGTATCAATATAACAGTTCAAGTGCTTCAGCATTAAAGTGTTTCCTGTTGTTTTTGTGTAGGTAAGCCCTGAGATACAGTCAATTTTTACTGGCTTTTAGGACAAGTCAAAATCCTTACAGCAATTATGGGCTTTCTGTAGGTGGGACATTCACACCTCCCAAGGCCGAATATATCCAAAACCTACCCATTCAACTAGCAGTGATTGCTTTGATAAACGTGTATGCACAGTGCCATTCACATAGTGACCAGGCAATGCCACCAACCATCAGTTATATCAGCACTAGCTGCACAGCAAAATGGATCTGTAGGATACATTTTTTTAAACAAAAAGTTAAACTATATCTAGTATGCTGTTCTTTGTGATAGCAATTCTTCTGACCACCATTTGGAACATTTTGTATATTCTAAAAATAAATATATTGTTTTTTGTTAACCCATGCAATTTACGCTCCTCCTTGAATATCAGAATAAAAATACAACACTATTGGTAGGTTTTAGTATTTGCTTTATTATTTTTGCTGAGAAAATTTGAAGAAAGCAATCTAGCTATTTAATTGCTTTTTACGATTCTATTCTTCTGGAAGAATTTGTCTCCTGATGGTTTAAATCTTTTTTGTTTGTTATGCTAAAACTTGCATTTTCTATTCACATGTGTAAACAGTGCTGGGATATAAAAAATGTTGTGCCTGAAATTGAAATTCCATTTCCTATTAATTTCCATTATAGTCTTCTATAGCTTTTGCACTCTCTCTTTCATGCACGCATGCACGCACACACACACACACACACAGAGAAGATAATCATCACATGCAGTTAAAGGGTGTCACATTGTTCCTGTGGAATTGCAAAGTCTAGAAAGCACACAAAATATTCCCAGCAACTTTCAGAGGAAAAGTGAAAAATAATGTATTAAAAGTTCAAACCCAAAATGAAATATAATAAATGTTACTAGTAAAGACTCTCTCAAAGTTAGCCCTAATTTATACAAAGCTTTATTTTGCCACATTGGAATTTACACATTTAATTAACAGAAATGTTAAGACCAGTGGTCAAGGCTGTAATGTGGCAATCCCATGCCTGGGAATTGCAGTGTTTCAAGTTCAGGAAGGAGGAGGAGGAGAGTTGGCTTTTCTGCCCTGTTTTCTCACCCATTTAAGGGAACTCAAAACATCTGACAAAGCTTTTCTATTCTTCTCCACACAACAGAACACCCTGTGAGGTAGGTGGGGCTGTGAGAGCTCAGAAGAGAGGTGTGACTAGCCCAAGGTCACCCAGCTGGCTTTATGGGGGGGGTGGGGGGTGGAATCGAACCTGGTATTCCCAGATAAGAGTCCAGCTCCCTAACTACTAGACCAAACTGGAAGAGTTGTTTCTGTGGCACGCACCATCTACATATCATGTACCTTGCACCCTTGCTCCTTTAAAGGTTGGGGAATTTTACACTCTTCCTCCTGGCATGAACGTGCCACCCATAAGGGACCCCTTCATGGAGCCTGGCTGGGTGGCTGCCACTTGCCTGGATTGAGGAAAAACGGCAGTGGGCAGCCAGCGATTCTTTCCCCTCCTCTCCCCATTGCCCAAGGCACACAGCAGCAGTGGCAACTCAAGCCCCCTTTGTCTGCTTACTCCACAGTCACAGCCTTAAAAACAGAACCTGCAGCTCCTTTCCTTTCCCCTTTTTAAAGGTCAGAACTTTCAAAATTGCAGAGAATTGCAACATTGTTATCAGGTGTGAAGTGGTTGGATTGCTACAGTGTAGGGGCTGCTTTAAGGGGTGGATTTTTACAGTAAAATCACTATCTTTGGAAGCAAGCTATTGGGAGAGGGAAACCCTAAACAAGCATTCTCATCCCTTAACATGGTACCGTTCCCACAGTAAAAAATGTAAAATGTTTCAAGCGCACGAACCAGAATGAGACCTGTTGAAATGAGGATTAACATTTACAACGCTTTGGGGCGATTTAACATGCGGAAAGCGTGTTATGCCAACCTGATGTGGGAACTGCGAGGACTGAAACCGTTTTGAAACTGAAATAAGCTTATAATGGGAATGCGGCCTCTGAGTAAAAAAAAAACTTTGCAGGAGATGTACTTAATGCAGATGAAGATGAGTAGCTAATAAGATTTGTTTTGAACAGTTTAAAAGTGGATAACATCAAGTTTCCAGGATATACCTCAGAATAAGGACTAGGCCCTTTCTGCACTTATATCAGTTCTAAATCAGATGGCTCCTTCTGCACTTTCAAATCTTGCAGAGTCAACTCCGAAGCTCATGCAAGATTCAGGGACAACACAGAGACTGGACAGTTGGGGCCACCATGCAGATGGTATCCCTGTCTAAAGCTCAGTCAGTCTCAGCCATGGAATGAATCGTGTGATCCAGATCAACTGTTTCAGATATTTGCATGGTAAGTGCAGAAAGGCTCTTATATATAGGGTGTTTTTCTACTGTCACTAAAAGTACCCATTATGTATCCATAATGGCATTTTTGTACCCATTAATGGGTACTTAATGGGTACTTCTAGTGACAGTGGAAAAACACCCATAGTGAGTCAAGCTCAAGCTTTATTCTAGCAGGCACAGATGAGAGCAACCTCTCTACAGGATTTCACAACATTGGTTGTCTTGAAATAGAGTTTCAATGTTCCTCCGTCCCAGGATTTCCAAATTCTGCCTCTCAAGTAAATAAGTAAAACAGAGCAAACAGCATAAACCAGTGCTACATCAGCATCCACTGGGACATGGAAGCTGAATGATGTTTCACTTCTGTGCCTGCTGCTCCCATGCACTGGCCCTCATGACACTTTCTGATATTGTCAATGGCCATTCCACTGCCAGGAAGAAGAAGAGTTGGTTTTTCTACCCCGCTTTTCTCACCCATTTAAGGGGACTCAAAGTGGCTGACAAACCTTCTGTTCTTCTTCCCACAACAGACGCCCTGTGAGGTGGATGGGGCTGTGAGAGCTCAGAAGGCAGCTGTGACTAGCCCAGCTGGCTTCATGGGGGAAGGCGGAATTGAGCCCGGTATTCCCAGATAAGAGTCCAGCTCCCTAACCACTAGACCAAACTGGCTCATGAGATCTCTGCAACTACTGTGTGGGCTGCAGAAAATATCTTCATTGTGGCATGAAACTTAAAAGAGGTCCCACATTATGGCCCACTAAAAGCCAGTAAATTGTATTTGAGCAGCTTGGTAGTAATGCACTGAATGTGTTGGCATACAATGGAAAGAACTGCGGGGAGGGATTCCTTTCATTTTACATAGGCTTTTAGTGCAATAGCATGTGCCCTTCACCTTTGAGGCAGGATTCATTGATCCATCTATCCATTTATTTATTTGCATTTTTAGTCCACTTTATATCTGAAGGTCTCAGGGCAGGTTATAGCAATTAAAACAACATATATAGTGCCTGAAAATAAGGAGGGGAAACTATTTCTTCAGCTGAAGTCCAGGGTAAATAGGATGGAATAAAACCTTTTCTTTTTTTTTAAATAAAAAGTCCTATCTCGGGTAAGTGGCTGTAATTCAAGCAGCAGTGATTCCTCCTCTCTCGGATTCAAGCTGTGACCTTATTTTCGAGTTTTTGCTTAGGGCTAGAGCTTGTGTATTGCCAAGCTACCCAGCCCTCCAATTAAAGACTCATGTCTGAATCACTATCAGATACTTAATTAACTTTAATGATACCACTGGGTCCTGTTGTCACACATTTCAGCTTCAATAAAAGCCCATTTAAAATGCTTATCACAAGTCTTTATATATCTATCCCTTGCAAAGTGTTGTTGGCAGATACTGAGATCTCTCTCACAGTAAAATAAAAACTCCAGAAAATAATTTATTATTTACTTGCTTACTTACTTATATTTCTATCCCACCCTATAGCCTAAGATATCAGGACAGGTCACAATAAAATAGCTAAAACAGTAACAATGCTTGCATAGGACGGGGAAGTTGTTCCCTTATAAGAATAAGTGAAAAATATTCATCAACTTTGCAATTTGTACAAATTGTGAATGTTTGAAAATTCACATTTGAATCAAATACTGGCTATATTCAAAGACTGACATTTGCAAGCAAAGCAAAAGCTTTTTATTCCTCCATTTGAAGCTTTGTTGCATTCAGAGCAACTGCCAGTTGCCTCCAGAGCAGATTCACATTGAATTCGTATGGCTTCACGTTGGCTTCACATCAGATAAGCAGGAGCAACTGGCAAAAGGATTCAAAAAGAATTAAAAGTGAATTCAGATCCTAGCACATTTTAAGTGGCTACATGAATTTCCATCCCACTCGCTTTGATATGAATCATGCATATCCCTATTTCCTCAGACAAAACCTAAGGTCAAGTACTGCCATTTCACCAAACATCTAAATACATACAATGAGGGTACCCGATGTACCCTGGGGAAGAGGGTGTTATTCCAAAGCCTGGAGGTTATCACTGTTCCAAAAGGTTCTCAGCAATATGGAGTTTTAAAAGATATCTTTGACCATAAGACAGAAAGCTCTGAATAGGTGTAAATTGGTTTTAATAAGTTGCAAGCAAAGAAGTAGACCAAGAGAACACCACCGGTCTGCTTACCCTGTTTTGTATAGTTCTCAGATTGTTCAAGAAGAATACCTATGAGTTATCCTCTCACGCTATACCAAGAATGACCGCTAGGGGGCGGAGCCAATAAGTTATAAATAGCCCTCCAGCTGCGCCCCCGGCTTGACTTTTCCTCGGTCGCTAAACAGCCAGGTGTACCGCTTGGTTGCTGCTCATCTGGAGTTATGCCAAGGCCTCAGATTAAAAGATCTAAAATGCCAAAGGGTATGATCATTTGATGTTTATTAATAGAACTGTTATTATCAACTTGGATCTGAGATTTAGATGGCAAGGCTGGTTGTTTTTTTACTTGGGATTTGGTTATATCCTTGAAGGAAATTATTCCTACCCCTAATTTGTATAAAAGAACCAAAAACTTCATTTTAAACTGCAAGAGTGGAATTTTTTTCATTCTCCTTGTTTTCTGAGAAGTTTGTACAAAGGAAGAATCTAAACAAAGGAAAATGAAAATACCAACTAAAAGCCATCAATCAGACATTTGGGTGATTGAATCTAAAAGGCTCTGGTTTCCTCAAGGCAATTTTGAAAAAAAAAACACTTGGCTAAAGTTTGAGTATCACTCTTTGTTAAAAGTTAACAGGAATTATTAGAAATTTCCTTTGGGGCAGGACATTTCAAGAAGCAATTTCATTTAGTTAGGTGTGTTCTTTGGAATGCGGTTATCAAGGATGCTGGGCAAATTCAGTGAGACAGGATTTAGTTAATGGGTTTCCATTTTGGAGTAGCTCTGGAATGCAACATCATTATTTGGATTTGTCAAAAGTAATTATAATGCTATCAAGCACTATCAGAGAAGCATTAACAGTCCCTAATTAGTGTAAATGTTACTCAGACACATACACATCTGGTTACATGACACATTTTGTTTGGATAAGCACATACACATTCCATTTCGGTGGTTCCATAGATCTGTATTTAATCATGTTTTACATCACCTTTTTAGGAGGGTCGAGTCTGATGTCAGAGTACTCTTTGCTTAGATTAGCATAAATCGAAGGTAGCATGCAGGTACAGTTTCCCATCTACTCTTTACTCAAGAAAAAGATCCAGGACACTGGAAGCAAGTCCCTGTCTTCATTTTCAGTTCACAGCCACATTTTAAATTTGTCATTCTATGCTTACTGTTTCTATAGTTTGACACTGACAATCGGCTGGAACCTGTCCAAGAGCCTTTTCATACTGGGAAGATGGGGAAGATGGGGACACTCCAGCACAGAGCACAGACATGCTGTAGAACCACTTCCGTTCCAGAACAGCTCCAAGAACGCGTGGCCATCCCCATCTTCATTAGCTGTAGAGCACTAGAACTGCTCCACAGCCATACTAGCAACACCTCGTTAAGTCCTGCTCACAGACTTCACACTGCTTTCATGCAAAGGCTTCATAGGAGCAGGGTGGTGCCATATCACCCATTGCTATAAGGATGCTCCAGCACACACATGGCCACTGCTACAGCAAAACAAATGGCCCCAAACTGTTTCCAAGAGCACTACAACTGTCCATCTGAAGGGTTCCTTTAGATAGCAAGAGGTGACTGCTGTATATTCTATAAAAGGCATCACTACACTTTAATGTGAAAAGTGGAGGTGCTACAGCTGTAAGTGCTTACCTCCTTCCTTTGTGGATCCTGTCAAAATCCTTTTACGCTTCTCCTCAAACCAGCCCAGGTGACTAACATTAAGTCCATGTCACCTGCTTCTAGGAAAATTTTCACTGCTGTTTCCTTGGTCTTCGACATTTGAAAATTGTTGTTCAGAGCATTGCACATCGTTGACACAATTTCTTTTTACAAATTGTCCTAAAATGCAACCTTCTTATGTGCCTGTTGATGTTTTAATCTCAAGCATCAGGCCATCACTTGAGCCTAAGCAAACCTTAAAGCCAGTGTCAGCACAGAGGGTTTTGATCAAAGTTGATCAAAGCAAATAGCCTAGGATTTATATTTGTGGAGGCAAGTTTATCCCAGAGGAGATCTCTACTTATGTAATCAAATGCTGTGCCCAGATCAATAAAAGCAATGAAAATTATCCATCTTTACTTGAGTATTTGTCAATTAGCTGCTGTAAAATGAAGCAATTATGAATAGTTGATGCTCGTCTTTAAAACCGGCTTATTCTTCTGTAAAAACACTGTTGTCTTTTCAGCCTTATGAAGCAATATCTAGCATATATTTTCACTGTGATGTCTCAAAACTAATTATGAGAGCAAAAAGAACTTGCAGACATGATCAGAGTGTGTCACAGACATGATTTTAAGAGTACGCATTCAGAGCAGAGAGAGATGCTGGACTGGAAATGCTAAACATATAAAATGTTCTCATTCTCTGGTGGACACATGTCCGTCTGTTCCAATATAGGCAACAATATGAACATCTGCACTGGAAAGGGCTGTTTCTAACTCAGAAATACCCCCTTCTGTACAGGAGTGCACTAGAAGGCCAACTACATATGGAGCACAATTTCATGTTGATAAGTTGACTTACTGTGTCCAGTCGTGTCTCTCGGTGAGCCCATCTGCACCTCTCTGATGCATGGAGGGGCATGTGATGCACCGAGCAAGCACGCTGATGCACCATGTGACATGCTGGCACCAGTGCACGTGTGTGGTGTGTCACCATTGTCCCAGTCATGGCACTGACACATGCGCAGAGGTGCCGGCATCCAGACATATGTCCACATTCCAGGTAAGTTTGCAGACACATGGGGGATGAGCTAACTTGAACTAGCATTCAGTACTGCAAATGCTTAGTACACAACAAAGTATGAATTTCTCCCTGGACTGGAGATGGTCTTCCTTCCTCCAGGAAGCTTTCAAGATTCTCATGAGAAAGTCAGATCCAAAAAAAAGCCCTGCATAGCAAAAGAAAAACAAACAAAAAAATTGTTTTATGTTTATTTCTGCCTCAGCTTGAGTTGTGCCATATTCTTATGCATCCCTCAGTTAGCATACCACTACAATTCAAGGAAACATTCAGATGAAGAGTAGCCTGACAGTGCTGAGTGAGACGTCAAGGTCCTATGTGAAGCAGTAAGTTTAATTTATCCTTTCAGACTGAAGTCTAAAGTGAGAAGGCCAGGGACACTACAGCTGCTGTGGGACAAAACAACAACAACAGAAATCTGGAATGGCCCCAGTAATGCCCTATATGGAAGGATAAGCAAGTATTGGCTTACCTGAAAGGATAAACATGTTTTCATCATCAGCAGAAAGAGTCAGAGTTAAAGATTCTGCAAATCCTATTGACAATACCATTCCACAGATGGGAACCTTCATTAGTTATTTTCTCTTTCCATTACCTAACCCAAAGGTGGCTTTTCTGGATTAAAAATTATGTGGAAGGAAAAATGTCACGTTGCTTGTCAGTTCCTTCACTCTGATATTGTCTCAAAAGTGGGTTAAACGTTAGATGGTAGCTGGGACTTTAGAAGGCCTTTCCCTGTTTATCCCTGAAATAGTAAGAGCACATTAAAGGGAAATAGATGATCCTTCCGAGTTCTACAGAACTTTAAAAGTTCTACAGAACTTTAAAAGTTAAGATTTAAGCACCCAATATGGTGCTTAAATATTGGACAATATGGACAATATTGGGCATTATGGACAATTCCACACTGGTCAACATACCAGACCAACAAGCATACTAAGAACCTCCCTGCTCCTGGTGTGGTCTAAAGGAGACTCTGGACTATGAGACTCCTGTGGGGAGGCCTGGACAAGGTCTCTCTTAGACCATCCCAGTATGCAGAAAGAAGGCTCCTGATATGCTTGTTAGTCTGATATACCGGTCACTATGGAATCATCCAATGACCAGTCCACCATTTTAATACATTTCGTAGCTGAATTTCACAGTAACAGTATTTTCTGTCACTGTAGCCCAACATAATAACCAGCCTCATCTACTAAATTTCTGTTAAGCTGCTTTTAAAGACATCAGTGGAGGGCCTATAAGATAAGAAAATCTAATATATTTAAAACATATTAATATCTTAACAGCAGCATTTTTGTAGCAATTAACAATTTACTAAGCTGACAAAATAATCTCTGGATGTCTCATTTTCTCCAAAGAATAATTTGAGTCCTGACAATGTAGCACAGAAAAGGAAAAATAAATTTATATGCATAATAATTCAGAATCAGCAGGAACTAAAACTGCAGCTCAGATTTTACATTTATTTGGAAGGGGAAATGTAATAATTTTAAACACTGTACTTGCTTTCCAAAAATGTCAGTCTATTTAATTTGTCAAGATGTTGAGTGTATTAAATAAATACAAGTTTGAAGTGACATGAAAGAGGGAAATATAACAAAGCTTGTTATATGAAAAATAACTGATCACAGCAAAATTTGCTTCTATTGTAAATCAAATTATCTGTTCAGCAAGAAAATGGAGTAATATAAGCCATTCAGGTCAAAGATGATTATGACAGAGTTCCTTTATTTTCATTTTTTTTGTTGAAAAGGAAATGTTGAGAAACAGAAAAAATAGTTCAGTCTGGATCACTTCCTAATTTCCAAATGTTGTGACATAACAACATTGTCTCAAAATTCTTGTTAGGCATATTCTTCTCACAAAGCCGCTAAAGCCCCAATTGCCTTTATGAAAAACATTCATTTATCTGTTTTTCAACACTTTGTCACATTTCAAAATCCTCCTTCTAAAACAGTAACACTTAAAGTCTTACCTGTACAAATGATGTTAAAACTGAAGGAGTTGGAAGTGTGTAACTGCTGAGTAAGGCTGCATCTATGTTCAGGTTTGCCCAAAAGTAGCTTGAGGTGATAGGTGCTACATGCTGCTTTTCCTATCCCACCTCTAATCCTTATTAATGTCTATAAAATGCACTTTCATAATACGTTCTGTGACTTAATGTGGTTTAGAGGTGGGATGGAAGCACGAGTGGCCACATATTATCACCTCTAAGCAAATTTTAAGAAATGTTTTAAATGTGTTTCAATGTGTCTCTGGGGGTGAATTCCCACTTAGCTCTGTTAAAGTAGAACTTAAAAAAAAGATGCGAATGCACATTATTTGCATTCCCATTTGTTTTTGGTAATTCCGCTTTAAAGCAAAACATGTAGTAGCACAGCAGCAGTAGCAGCACCCAAAAGGGAGTGGGGAGCTCTCCCGTCCGCCACTTTTCATTCCTCCTTCCTGCGCCTCAGGCCACCAGAGGAGGAGAAAGCCCTGGGGTATGTAGATGTTGTTAGGCTGGAAAGCCCATATAAGGAAAATGTAGAGATGTGTGCAGAAAGGTAACTAAGTGTCACAAGTATCACCAGACTATCACAAGTTGCTGAAGGCTGAATGAAGTAAGGATTGCAACAGGCTTGTGCAATACAAAGGAAGTGAGTCACCTTCTTGTGATAAAGGAAGTGTATAAAAGTGATCACACACGGCTGTGTGTTGTTGATTGTTCGAGACTGGAGAGGGAGAGAGATGTAACCGCGAAGAATAAACAACTCTACGGACAAATCTGCCTCAGTCTGTTTGCTTAAACTGTGGGCAGAGTAAGGGGGGCGAAACTCCTGAAAATTTGGACAGCGCCGAGAATGCTGACAGCCAGCAAGCCAGCAAGCCGAGAGGCAGAGGCTTGCATTTTCCAGCACGGAAGCGCAACTCTGCGAAGATTTATTACCAACGGGGGTACCTGACACACCACTACCCCCTGACAGATGTATGGATTCCCCTCCCCTGGCCCAGCTAGGAGGCACCTCATGGCGTCTTTGTGGATGCAGCTTAAGTATAAACTGATGAACCTGGGTTCCAAACTTGCATTCATTAAACACAAATGGGTGGAAATCTGCAAAGTGAGGGATTTGCTTCTCCTTCCTCTCCACATCATTGCTGGCATTATAGGATCCTTCATGGGCGAGACTGCCGTGTGTGATGATGGCACAGTTATTGTGCATGCATGAATGCATAATGCTGAGGCAATGATGCCATGCATATGTGTGCTGTTGCAAACTTCAGGCTCACCCATGCAGGGATTGTGGGGAGCAAGAAGGTAAGTTCCCCAGTTTGTGGGTTGTCTCACAGTCCTTGGCCTCTAACCCACATTCACCTTTGACCAATGTAAGTTCAGCACATCCCTAATCACAGATATGACTGGGAATCTGAAATCCCGGAGTGCTATTGCAATTAAATTCAAATTGGAGCTGATCCAGTTCCCAAGTTATCTTTTTCTATCCCCTCAATTTGTGAATAGTTGAACTAGTGTATTTTTTAATTTGTTTTTTGTTTTTCCCAATTCCTCATCCTTTTAATGTGGAAAGCTACTAGAATGGATGCCTAAGTACATCTTTCAGGCTGGGGGGACAAGTGAGTTTCAGGGGGCACTTTTCATGTTGGACCAAAAACGGTTGATTATCTGGGCTATTTTCAGAGCAGCATAGAAGTACTTTCCTGGAAAACTCATAGCTGCCTTCAAGCTGAACTGGAAATGGTAAAAAATGTCTGCTATTTTTGATATGGCATGCTCCCCTGCACCTCTTTACAGCTGTGGTAGCTCACATGTGTGTGCTGTTCCATCTCTGGGCTGCAAACCACCCCCACAGGGCTGCAGCCCTTATTGCTCTTTAATGCCCAAAGTTATACTCCTAAGGCAGCCAAATAAACAATAGGCCAATGTGCTACATCTGTCATGACGCTGACTTCTAAGTTCTCTGAAACTCTGGATGCTGCTAAAATCCACTGGACTCTCCACATTACGACAGCACCTTGGCCCTTGCTTGTCCATCTTTTAATAGGCTAGGCTAAAATGCCAGCCTAACCCATGGAATGTAAAATTTCCGAGGAATTCATCCTCTGTAGTACTTGGGAATTAATAGAGGCAAAAACACCAAGCAGCAATATACAAAAGAGCAATGTGCAATGGAAATGAAAGTGATAAACTATTTGGCAAAGTATCAATCAAGCAATCCTGGAAGAGGAGGAAGTGTCACTGTGATAAAGAGTCAAATATATTGTGCAGGCAGTCTGGGGGAAAAAATAGAGGAAAGAAGAAAAGTCAGAAAGTTGCAAATGACTGGGCACTACAGTTGACAGGCAGCAATATCTTCTTGCAAAGCCAGCTAACTGCCTGCCTTTCTCAGATTCACTGAGGATGCTGCTGACCCTTTTGAGTTCAAAACCTTCAGAGCCCCTTAGTGGAACTGGTTCCAAGTCTTTTTGCTATTTCATTTGAGTTACCAGAGGCAGCAGACTTTCATGTGTCACCACCACACATGATCTTCAGTTACAGTTTTATGTGGCTCCATTCTAGACAAATGAGGGAAGAGTTGGGGGGACAAGCAGGATGCTTCTAAGACCATTTGCTGGGATTCTAGAGCAGGAGAAGGTTGGCCCTTGTCTCTGCTTGAGATGCCCATGGGCAATTGGTGGGCCACTGTGTGAGACTGGATGTTGGAGTAGATGGGCTGTGGCCTGATCCAGCAGGGCTCCTCTTATGTTCTATGTAAAGTGTGAACTTCCCCCAGGAATGGTATGAGAAAGTAACTGGTCAGGCACTTATTCATTTGGGCAGGCATACTGCTAAAAGATAAGACATTTCATCATGGAAGTGGCTTTATCAGCTTCAAACTGTCCTAAATTTTTCATTGTAGAAGATTGTCTGAATCTGATCTTTTTTCTCTGCAGACATTTCACCATCAGGCTAGGTATCATCCACTGAGCATGCTGCCTAGCCTGGTGGTGATACATCTGCAGAGAAAAAGATCAAGCTCAGAGAAGTTACTGCAGTGGAACACTACAATCCTGAGTCTCAAATATTATTCACTATAACTGTCCAGAAATGCTGCATTTAAGAAGGTGCCCACATAATCCACCCAGTGAGAAGCCAAGAAGCATCCACTGCATTCATTTTTTTTCCCTGGAGGGCCCTTTACAAAAGGATATCTCAGCCACTAACAGTAATGTAACCAGTGGCATTGATAGTGTTCATTTCATTTACAAACAAAGGCCTCTGTCACAAACTTACCTGAAAAAAGTGCCTACTGACGCTATGTCTGTGCTTTTGGTGGCAGTAGGCAGCATGTGGTGATCCTTTGCTGCAATGCCACCTGCTCTCTCCCAAATAGAGTCATGGAGAGTGTCTTTTTCCACAGGTAAAGGTAAGTGTATGCATGGTGCAGGGTCAACTTGTACCACGTGTAGTCACCATGGGGGGGTGGGGAGCTTCTGGATGGAAGGAGCCATTTCTGGTTAGGAAATAGCTCTTTCAAGTCCAGATCCTCCATCAGGGAGCTCTCCCCTCAGTGACTAGTGGGCCAAGTTCAGAAAGGCCCCTCGTTGTGGAAATATGTCTGTTATTAGAAGCAGTTGTGATCTACTTAAATAAGCCACTGGGACATTCAGAGATATACTACTGAGTTCCTGCTGATTGTCTTTTCTGATGTGTGGGGAAGGCAAACATTCAAAGTTTTGTTTTGTTTTTTATCTTGACCAATAATATCCTGCCTTACTTTAGCTCTTTCTACAGTAGTAGTTCTGGCCAGACTTCTAGTCTGTAGCTGGACCTCTGGTCACTTTTTTGCCTCCTGGGCATGGCATCCTACATGCAGGTTGGTTTTGTCTTTCTCAAAGGGAGGGATTCTTCTTCCCAGAACACAGAAGTGCCTCACCCCATGAGCAGGTCATGTAAAATAAACCCACAGGGATGTCAATTACAAGGAAAGCCTGTGCAGGTATATAATAGATGATTATCTCCAATCCTTCATCCAGAGGACACTGAGCTATGGAGCTGGCAGGAAATTTGAGATAGGGCCATGTGACATTATATATTTTTTGCATTCCCGAATAGAGATATAATGCTTTTAGCTTTTAAAAAAATAATCTGAGTGCTTTATTTCCTGGTTGTTATTCCAAGGGCAATTGCTTGCATCATAATGTGGTATGCTGACC
The DNA here is from genome assembly GCA_023333525.1 of Aspidoscelis tigris stejnegeri. Lineage (NCBI taxonomy): Eukaryota > Metazoa > Chordata > Lepidosauria > Squamata > Teiidae > Aspidoscelis > Aspidoscelis tigris. Next base: position 76,794,481 of record JALMGA010000002.1, on the reverse strand, counting down.
ATGAATACTTTAAATATAAGCTATATAAAACTTTTCAACCGCTCAGATCACTTTTGAAAATTTAGTGGGGAAGCATATTCGTCGATAAGTGAGCTAGGCTTTCATGGCATTTAGCTAATTTTATGATCTGAGGCTCCAGCGATAACCTTGTGAACAACAAAGAGAAGGCAGAGTCCATTTTCCTCCTGGGTAATCAACACTTGTGGAATGTAAACACAAAAGGTTGTATTTGTTATGTGCTCCAAAATTACCCCTGTGTGTCGACTATCAATGCAAAGTGATTTTGCTGGCAATGCAAATAAGCAGAATGTATGGGCAATTGAGCATCTATATGAAGGGAAGCAATTCTGGTCTGCAGAGAGGTAAATAATTGATATGAAGCACTGACTTTTCATTTATGTAGCTTGCTTTAAAGATAAAAAAATAAAAACACTTTAGAATGCATCAGAGTGAATCCAGGTCATTACAGTGAAGGGAGATGAAGTTCTTTCAGAGAATGTGCTAATAAGTGCAGTGGCAATCTCTATTATATATTACTGAAAATGTTCTCAAAATGTACTAAACTAGCCATAAATTAAACTGTTCTTTGTACCTGTAACAGAAAGGAAGGCAGTACCTAATTATTGCCTATAAATTATCATTCACATGTTGGCACAACTGCATAGAAGGTTAAAGGGTGACAGCTCATTAAACAAATACTCATGCTTTGCATATTGAAGATCTGAGATTCACTTCAAGCATTGTCAATTTCGAGTTTTCTGGGGAAAGAACTGAGAAAGACTCCTAAAATGCTGGCATCAAAATAAATGCTAGTGAGCTAGATTGTCCTTACTCAGGCAGGGATCACACCATACTAGACATGTGAGGTAGTTTGGATTACACAGGTAGGCTAACCATAGCTTGAGCTAAGGGCCCTCCATGTTGGATGCCCCATGGTGGTTCATCCTCAGTTGCCAGCTTCAACATCTGGACCCAGCTGTCATATTCAGTACCTAGACCCTGAACACCAGAAACAAGTGTTCCCAGCATTCACAGTTTCTGACCAGGCCCTTTTTGGCACTTGTTAGCTTCCAGCAGCCACCGGTCTGATGGTCCTGTTCTAGATCACATCTTTCTGGAGACCAAACCAGTGGACCTGCCTGGTCCAGACCATGGAGATGTGAATGCAGAAGTGCAGTTACTTGCACAGCTCTTGTCTACATCCTCAGGCTCTGTTCCTGATAGTATCTTTACCACAGATGTGCTTTTTGGCTATAATGTTGACTGCTGAAAGAATTGTCAAAATGTTGCAAGATCTGTAAGAAACAGTTTGTTTTTTCTTATCACTCAATTTCAGCTGTTTATAGCAGTAAGCTACTCAGACACCTGGCTGCTTTATAGGCAGAGGTTGTGCCAGGGCATGCCGTACTTATCTCCTGCATGGTAACAATTCAGTCCTAATCATGTCTATGCAGAAGCCCCATTGTGTTCAATACCACTTACTTTCAGGAAAATGTGGGTATGATTTCAACATAAATCAACAGATAAGTAGAAAAAAGAAAAAATTGCAGAAGAATAGTTAACAAAGTTAATTTCCACATATTTGATCTTTAACATTCATCCATTATGAACTACATTTGTATGGTTGCATCTATGTGTATTAAAAAGAAGAGTCAAAAGCAGCTTAGGGTTAGTAATATATGGCAACTATTGTTTCCATCCTTCCAGCAGCCAGAAAATTCATGTAAGCTCATTTTCTGGCCCTTAACATGAATTTGAGGTGGGATGGGAACACTAGATAAGAATATAAAAACATAAGAGGAGCCTTGCTGGATCAGGGTACATTCTATCTAGTCCAGGATTTCATCCCACACAGTGGCTCACCAATTATTTTTGGGCATTCTCAAGCAGAAGACAAAGACAAATAATGTGTGCTTAAGAATGTAAGAACATAAGAGGAACCTTGTTGGATCAGACCACAGCCCATCTAGTCCAGCAACCTATCTTACACAGTGGCCCACCAATTGCTTCTCAGTATCTCAAGTAGAAGATGAGGACGAAACCCTCAGCTGCCCTCGACTTCCTGCAAATGGCCTTTAGAGGCACCTGTCTTTTATACCTGGAGACAATAGGCCTATTTGCATGAGGCCCTCCCAAATTTGTGTAGGATGCCCTGGGACAGAGCATTGGCTCCGATGGGCCAGTGGTTCCATTTGGAACCACCCCAGCCTGTCCCAGGGTGCCCTACACGCATTCCAGATGCAGAGCACGAAATCATGCTCTACACCCGGCCCAGGGTGTTCCCAGCTATCCTGTCCCATCCCACATCTGTTCAGGAGGAAGAGCAATTGCATGCTCCCTCCCTGACAGCTGCAGGCCCTGCCCCAGACCTGTAGCCATTGGATCAGGTAAGACCCAGGAGTGGGCAGGCCTGTCCAGTCCCTTCCCCAGGTTCCTGCATGCTCCAGTGAACTGGACACACACAGACGCACAATGCCGCCAGCCATGCCAGCCAGTTTGGAGCCTGGCGACCATGAGGTCTGAGCAGGATGTGCCCTGGGGGGGTTCCCGGGGGGGCTACTGCAAGCTCTAGGGGACCTGATCCAGTCCCCTGGAGCATGCAGGAACTGAGGAAGGGACCAGATAGGCCCGCCCGCCCCTGGGTCTTACTGGACCCAATGGCAACAGGCCTCGGAGGGGTGTCTTGCCCCTGTGCTGGCCTTTTCAGGCTAGGACAAGCGGGGATGGGTTCCCCTTTCACATGTGCCCAAGCATTCCTTACCTGCCTAGGTGTGAATGGGGAATCTGTCCCCATTTGTCTTAGCCTTACTGCTCTACAGCCATTCAGCTGTAGTGTGAAAAGGCCTAATATCCAGATGTTCATTCTTGTAGTCATTGATTATCTAATTCTTCCTTAAAGTCATCCAGGCTGGTTGCTGTCACCACCTCCTCTGGTAGTAAATTCCATGCACCAATGATCCTATGGGAGAAAAAATACTTCCCCCTGATGGTCCTCCCTCTTGCATTGGGCAGGTCTCACCTCTCACTGCTTTTTCCTTTTTCTTTATTAACATGGATGCAACTATTCCAAAGAGGCACTTTAAGTATGGTCTGCTCCCAAATCTGTGTAAATCTCCTAGAAAGAACATATCCCATATTATACTACCAACTACTCCTGAAACTCTTTTATGGGGTAGCTACACACAAGTTTTACCATGCATTAAATCAGTCTCGCTGCAGTCAAATCATATGAAAATGTGAGGTTGCATCTAATGTGCACTATTTTAAATTAATGCTTTTTCAGGTATTCCAAACATGTTGCTTCTTAATTTTTTTAACTAGATGTGCCCACGTTAATGGATTTACAGAGGCTAGACATGAGTATTGCAGTGGTGGGTGAAAAGGTGTTGCCTCAATCTTTCCCCTTGTGAAGGGAACCAACCATTTTCCATGCCACAAGTACTTCAGCCCTTCAGAGGTCTATAAGAAAGCACCTGTGCACCAAGCTTGGCTGAAAGAGGTGATGCAAATTTAAAGAGCTGGGATGCCTCCTGCATCTCTTTAACCTGCTTAAGACAAAAGAGCACAAAGAGTTTAGTCACACCTTGATGAAATAGTCCATTTTATTAAGAAACAGGACTAGGGATACGCAGGATTTTTTTTTTTTTTTTTTGCATTCAATTTGTATTGAATTGAATGTAAGAAAATTCATATTTGTTTGAATAGATCCCCTTCAAATGTGATAGGATTCTATTCGATACGAATGTATTTCTACGAATCCCTACAAGTATCTGATATGAACACATATGTATCCTATATGTATCTGATACATATCCTGTAACATATCTGCTCTGAAACCATCGAAGTGCCCTGAATCAACTTTGAACCATCTCTCAATTCATGTCAAATGCATTCTGGATCTGTTGCGGATGTGACTGGCACAGCCACTTTCCCACCTCCCCAGGCCACAAATGTCCCAAAGTGTTCGTATAGATGTTCCAAAACATTCATAGGAATACAAATGTCAATGTACAAATGTTGTAATATTCAATTCGTATACGAATGTCCAAATTCATACGAATTCGTATGAATATCAAATGTTACGAATATTCATGCACATCCCTAAACAGGATTCAAAACGCTCTAACTTTGAACACACTCAGTATCTGATAATCTTTCTTCAGTTCGTCCTTCAGTTATTCTAAGACTCCTTCATGAGACTTCTGTAGGTCTCCACTGTCACTACACCCCCTGCACTCTGATAGGATAAAGGTTCTGTGACTCAACCACCTGTAATCATACATCATGTGAAAGAGAAGGGAACTTCATGCAGGAACCACCGACTATAGTCCTCTTCCTTAATCACACCCCAAAAGATGAAAACAGATTAATTCTCTATAATGGCTTGAGACCTGTAAAAATCAGGACCCAGGAAAGTACAATTGAAGGGAGGAAAGTTCATAAACAAAACAAACAGAACTAAAAAGCTTTGAGCAGTGGGGTCCTAAGATGGACTGAAAAAGGATTAAAGTGAAGGTGTGGCCACAGCCAAGGTGGCTGCTAAAGAATATAGGTTCTACTTGCTAGTATTATAACAACTTTTCAAAGAGATCCAGATTATACAAACTCCTTAGCTCCATTTAAAAAAAATCTTGCCATTCTATTGACTGGCTTGCACTGGAGCACGCATGAATGTTTTAAACAGTGAAGGACAGCTACCAATGATTAGCAAATTGTGCTGGCCAATAAATTACAGTGGGAGGGAAGAGTTCAGTCAGGGTATGGTAAGGAGTAGAGGAATCCCCAGCACGCAAGGAACAGTAATTCATTTGGTCTGTCCTGAGAACAAGCACACTCGATATGTGATAACTATTCAGGTCTACCCTCTCCTGAAACCAAAACTCATCAACGTCATCTGGCCTCAGTTTCAAAAGCATTTATGCTTTTTACAAGTTGCATGATTGCTTGACCATAAATCAGGAACATAATACTGAATTCATGTTGAACATTCATTTGAACCTTCACTTTTTAGAAAACGACTATTATAAGCTTCTTTTTATCACAGACATTCTAATATAATCAGTATGGTACTACAGAATAAGTTTGGAGGTTGGAAAATCTTTTACCGAGCCAAGGGCTACAGAATTTCTGCTAAGCATTTTATTTATTACTAAAGCTGATATCTAAAGTTGTGATATATGGCATATCCAACCAACTCCCTGCAGTATTTTGAAACACACCTAAATCAAACCAACTTAGATTTTGTGCAATTTTGCTATTCCTACAGTCATATTTTGTCATCAGTGACATTTGCTCCACAACACTCTGTAAAATTTACCAGAGTAACAAGTGCTTACCTCACCAACCTATCAGAAAATGTTTAATATACAGCTATGAAGTGTCATACAATCCATTTTTCTCTTAAGTTGCAAGAAATCTTTCACTTCTTTAGTCCTTTCTCTTTCTTTCATATAATTGTCAAAATGTTTTCTAACTCTTCATTTGGTTTCCTCTTCCTAAAGTCCTTCCCATCTGGAATTCAAGTCAGGGTTCGTAAAACTTTAACACGTTAGGGAATTTGATGAGATTTTATTTTATGGAATGACTTATATGGGAGGTGAATAGAGTTCAATCTTCCCCATGTGTCTTAAGGAACACTTTTCCTTATCTAGTTCTATAAAAGCACACCTGTCTTTATCTTCCCTTTGACCATGGTCACACATCTTATTAAGAAACAGGACTCAAAATGCACTAACTCTGGCCACACCCAATACCTAACAATCCATCCTCAGCTTGGGCCGTTATGTTTACACCTTTCTGTTGCCATTCTGAGACTCCCTTATGAGACGTTTTTAGATCTCCACCCCTCTCTACAATCACACACACACACACACTGGTGCTCTCATAGGACAAACATTCTGTGAGTCAACAGTGTGTAATCACACATTGAGTGAAAGGGAAGGCAAATTCATGCAGTATCCACCCATTATAGTATGGTTCGACAACCTTTAGTCCTCTTTACTGATCACACCCAAAAAATGAAAACAGAAAAACACTCTACGGTCCAGATTAGTGGATTAAATCCACAGTTATAACAAAATACACAGCTTACCTGGCTGCGACGCCACAATGGGCCATCCGGATTCCAGGAGCCTCCCTGCAGCTTTCTCACAGGTAAACTAAAGCTGTATTCGGACATGACAAAAGGGACATTTCAAAGGCCGTGGTCACACTTCCACTTTAAACCTTCTTCAGTCCACTGTCAGGCTTGACTGCCCTCACATCTTTTCATTTTGGTTTTACTTGTGGACTTTCCACCATCCACTCACCATCCACCATCCAGAAATAAAATAGAAATGAAAAAGTGTGGGCAGTCAGATCTGAAGATGAAGAAGATTTAAAGTGAAGGTGTGACCACAGAGAGATACACCTCAGAGATAAAGTGTGTGGCTCTTGTTTTCCCAATGCTTCTCTTAGGCCCCATCCCCAAGCACTTTTGGTGCAGTGCCGAGCGTCCATCTGGCACTGGGTGGCCGCGTGGGCTTTGGATTTGGCACGCGAAAAGTGTACCGGGTCCCCTCAACTAGCACTAACTGGGTGCCAAATTTGGTACCTCAAAAAAGAAGTCTTGGCGCTGATTGGGGAGCCGGCATGCATTGCTCAGTGAGCCGGGAACACACATGGGGACACTTATGGGCTAACAGGGAGGAGATTTGCACACACATCATTGGGAAGTGGGGTGTGCTTGCTGTCCCATCTATTGAAGATCACAGCCAGAGTTTTAAAAATGCCAATTGCCAAGGCAGGCTAGAGAATGGCTATTTTTTTAATTTTCTGCCACTTCAGCAGAAGTAATTCCAACCCCATTTCAGAATGCCAAGGCAGGCTGCATAATGGCTTGATTTTTGTCACACTTGCAGCCCCCGTTTTCCAATCATGAAGACAATAATAAAAAGAGTCTTGATTTTAAAATTGACAGGTACTCCCACAGGCCCTGGTGGAGCAAAGGTGCGCAAAAGTGTTCAAGCACCTACTGCCGCTAGCAGCTTTCATCAGTCTTTTATGAATAGGCTTTGTCATAGAATCATAGAATCATAGAATGGTAGAGTTGGAGGGGACCTCCTGGGTCATCGAGTCCAACCCCCTGCTCAAGGCAGGATCTCCTAAACCATCTCAGACAGATGGCCGTCCAGTCTCTGCTTGAAGACCTCCATCGAAGGGGAACCAACCACCTCCCGTGGCAGCCTGTTCCACTGGTTGATCACTCTTACTGTTAGAAATTTTTTCCTAACATCTAAACTAAATCTTTTCCCCTGCAGTTTCACCCCATTGTTTCTAGTCCTTCCTTGAGAGAGTGAGAACAGGGCTGATCCCTCTGCCTTGTGACAACCCTTGAGGTATTTGTAGACAGCTATCATGTCTCCTCTCAGTCTTCTTTTTGGTAGACTAAACATTCCTAGTTCCTTAAGCCGTTCCTCATAGGACATGGTTTGCAGACCGTTCACCATCTTGGTAGCTCTCCTTTGAACCTGCTCCAGCCTGTCAGTGTCTTTTTTAAACTGGGGTGACCAGAACTGGACACAGTACTCCAGATGAGGTCTGACCAAGGTAGAGTAGAGGGGGATAATAACTTCACGTGATCTGGACTCTATGCTTCTCCTAATACACCCCAGGATTGCGTTTGCCTTTTTTGCAGCTGCCTCGCACTGTTGACTCATGTTCAGTTGATGATCTACCAGGACACCCAAGTCTTTGTCAATGGAGCTTTATTTAATGAATGGAGCATTAGTTAGTTATTTTTACAAATGAAGCTTGTTTCTGTGCCTCCCACCCCAGTCCTGGCTGTCCGTGCTGCTAAGGGAGGGGGTGAGGTGGCACAGGGGTGAGCTGATGACAATCTGGCTGTGGCTGACAAGAATCCGTCTGTCAAGGAGGAGAGAGGGGGTGGAGAGGAGGTGGCACAGCTCCCCCTTACCAGGGTTCGGCATGCTTTGCATGGGGATGCCACCATCAGTACCAAACCAGTGCCTGTCCCGCATTGCTGGGAATGACATGTGGATGTACGAAATCTGTGCCCAGTACCGTGCCCGGCCCTTGCGTGCCCAAACAGCACCCAAAGGGTGCTAACTGGCCACCATGGGGACGTTGCCTTATCTACCTTTTCTATCACAGAATTTTTTTGAGAACAGGAGGGGCAGACTAGTGAGTAAATGATCCCAGCTCAAAGCCTTCTCCAAGACACCTCACAGGCACATCAGATATGCTTTTTTGTTTGTTTTGCTGTGTCTGATCACAACCTAAATTGACTTTAGTTAAAGCAAGAAACATCTATAACTGGTTCCAGATTGCCTGCTAAGACAACGGGTTCAGTGGGATTGAAAATTATCTAGAAGATCTGGTTATAGCACTGTTTGTAGATTTCAATAGAATTATCCTGCTGTTATTTTGTTCAGAGGTGAATAAATCTGACATCTTGGTGGTTCACATTTTGGCAATCTGATCAACCTACAGATTTTTAAAAAATTACATTTTGCCTGTTCATTTGAACAGTTTCTAGTTTGCTGCTCTGAATTGGTTCCATAAAACAATTCTCTGCTCTAAAATACAGTACAGAGATCAGGATAACTTTGTTTGCATTTAAGTTTCAGCTAAGAATGAGTTTGCAGCCTGTGTTGTACCAACCAAGAACATTTTGAGATTGGTGTGTCTCAGGAGGGGGGCAATGGGCTTCTCCTGAAACATCAGAGGACAATGTGCTCCTTTAAAATTGCTTTCCACTCTTGTTTTATAGCCAGCTGTTTGATTTATCTTTGATTCATTCACTGGTGCCCAACAGAGCAACCAACAAAACAAGTTTTATTTGTAAGAGCACTGGAGATGAAACAGTTCTGGAGACAACAAAAAGTATTTCTTTAAAAGATTAGATGAGCGAACCAAAGGGTTTTTTTGTGGAATAGGCTGTACGTGAAATTTTGCAAACATCTGTTTTTGGCTTTTTTGTGTTTTTCAAAATACTTCTATTTTGCATAAAAGCCCTCAAAATGACTAAACGAAAAGATTAAAGGCAACACATCTAATTACACCATGATGAATCAAAACACATACCAGCAAAACAGAAATAACCAAATACAGATAAGTCACTGAAACCAGCAGCAAACAATTAAAGAAAGAAAATATTCCTTATTAAAGCATGAAAAAGGAGTCAACACAACAACTAGCAGAGGTTTCCTTGAAACTAGGCTTTTGATATGACATATAATGGCATGCAGTGTTCAGGCCAAGTGCATCTTCTTGGGAGGAGCAAATGGTAAACTTTGCATTAGTGTTCAAGACACCTACAGCAGAAAATCAATTGCTGAACACAAGAAGACAATAGTCAGAAGACTATAAATCAGTTTGGTTTTGTGGTTAGAGTGCTGGGGTGTTTCTGCACTATCTGAAGAAACCATTTTAAACCCCCCTTAAGTAGAATTTAAAACACTTACCTTAAGTGGCTTCCGCATTGGAGTCCTCTTCTGCGACCCTTGTGGAGGCCGCTTCTGCATTTCAGCGCGCAAGACCAGTTTTTAAAACGAGTTTTGCTACTGATATCCAGATTAAATGCAAGACCTGAAAAATCAGGTCTTACACCCACCTCTTCACCTGGATGTGTCCAGAAGCAGGATGCTTCCGCACATGGCCAAGCGAAGGGACAGATTCCCTCTGCCCACCATGTTGGGAAGGGCGGAAACAGGACTGTCTGCTTCCTAAGCCCTTTCAAACTGTTAGAATTTTAGAGTGTTTCTCCTTGCCCCTCTCAGAATGTTTCTCTACTTTTAGAAGCCAGAATTCCTTGCTGAGGACCTTAGACAAGGACTGGAAATGCACCAAGAACACTCCAGGTTTTCACTCCCGTGTGGAGACCACTTTGGAATTGTTCATCCCACACTCACAGGAAGTCACTCTAACAGCCTTTGGGATCTATCCTCTGCATCTGAAATACAGTCATTTGCTTCTCCCACTGTCAGCCAACCCTATGCCAGCAATACTGATACATGCAGAAGGTGTCATTGTCTCTACTATGGATTGGAATTAAAAAAAAATAGAAGGGACAGTAGTTCCTCAGTAATCTCCTGTAATGGTATATGTATTCACAGTTGATTTTTTTTTCCTACTTTTATTTGCCTGTGTGTAACATTTGGAGTACAGAGAAGCATTTACTGCATGGTAACATATGCATGCTTTCCAAATAACTGCAAATTACTTTACAGATAACTGCAGAGAGCCACAGCCAACTCCAGCTCCCTGTTAAACATGCATTTGTTTTGTTATGCTTTATATTATGGATACTTGTTAATTACTGGATTTGTATCTGCCATCTTAATGGGCAGCATTTTTTTTTAATGGGATTTTGAGTTTAGACCCTGGAAAACCTTAGTTGTCAAAGCTAAGTGATAAGGTTTGCTGACATACCTTCATCTGAATTTGTGGCACATACAGAGTAAATGAGAGAATATACTCAGCCAGGATTGCAGTCCTGATGGAATATAGGCATAAAATGATTGCTTGTGTATGCACAAATGTTGCCAAACAGAATCACAGATGCAAAGAATAAGCAAAGATAAATATTAATCTTCTTAAAATCAAAACCACATGGGCAATATGTGGTCACAAAGTTTGACAGGAAATATTAAAGGCAGTGGTACAGCATAAAACTCAGACATCAAAGTTTTATTGGCAGCTAAAACAAAATCAAAATCTAGAAAAAAAGAGAAAGCCAGAACAAATCACATAGCGCCTATTTATATAGCATAGTTAACAATTTTACATTCTCCTCATATTCCTTTTCCCACTCAGGCGAATACTTATTTTTGCATTATTTTATTATGTTTTACTCTTACTTGAGGCTGCCTCATTTTTCTAAGGGGTTTTGGTTACTATTTTTGACTGTTTACTAGCATAAGGAAAGTTAGGATACAACAGCAACTGCAAAAATCCACTGGGGGGGTGGAGAAGGAGGAAGAGACCTCTATAAAATGTTTTTTTGAAGGTTTGTAAAGGCCTTTCCAAAAAAAGAAAGAAAGAGAAGCTCTGATGTCTGCCCCAAATCAGAATAGCACAGCTAGGATGATGCCACCAAGAGATCCTGTCCTTCATTATTTTGAACATCACCAGTGAAGGACCTTGTGAATATCAAGGTCTGGGCTGAAATTACACTTAGGCCTCTGGTATGCAATCACTTCTGGTACAGATATTCTATACCAGAGTTGTACCAGAGCTGTCCTAATTGCATACCAGAGCCCTAAGTGCGAATTCAGCTCTGATGAGAGGAGGTGAATGTGCAGATGTACAACTCATTCAAATCAATCTTGTAGATCTGCCTGATGGCTATAGCTGGAATAAAGTTAGGGAGAATAAGCTGGCATTGTTGCTCCAGAACTTTATAATCAGTTCCATTATTTAGATTTATTACATTTGTATTCTGCCCTTCGCCCAACGGTCCCAGGGTGCAATAAAACACAGAATATAAATGATACTGGATGGGCTACAAGATGGTTACTGGGAGGGAGGTCTGAGAAGAGGGCTCCAGCATTTCACCTGATATAATATGGGAAAATAACTATTTTTCTCCCACAAACCATGTTGTCTGTCATGTATTGAACTCCAGTGATATCTACTAAATGATACTTAAAATATAAACATCCTGTTTATTTGTAACCTGCTTTTCCACAAAGTTCTCAGAGTGGTTTACAACCACTTATTAAGTAATCAAAATATAAAAGCCAAATACAAAACTGAATAGACAATAAAACACATTTGAATATAAAATTTCAACACCCCACCCCCACCCCAAGCCACCAAACCTGTTTGACAGGACTAACATTCAGAAGAAACTATGTATCAAAGGTCTGGAATAATATCAAAGTCTTTCCACAGTATCTGTGGGAAGCCTTGAAGATATTTTGTGAGGTATACCTCAACCATGAAGTCTAGAGGTGAAATTCTCCATTGTTTTCTCTGTTTCACTGGTGGCACTATAATTCTTCTCCTTCCTTCTTCTCTGGCTTGCAGAGCATTACTGAAACTCTCTTCTCCCATGCTGGATGCCAGGTACAAAGGGGCATCCTTATGTATGCTGGCAGCCGCTCCAATGACTGGTCTTAGTCATCATCACCTTACCTCCTGCTTAGTTATTGTCTGGCAGATAGCATTTTTGTAATGTTGTTAAACATTATTAATTGTTGCTGTTGGGTACCACTGAATCATAGCCAACTCCTGGTTGACTGCATGGGACTCTCCAAGGGCTCTATGCAGTTTTCTTTGCAGAGATACACAAGTGGTTTGTCATTGCCTAATTAACAACATTGTAATAAAAATAGAAATAGTGATAATGGTGGTGATTCATTCATTCGTTTGTTTATTTGTTCGTTCATTACATTTCTGTCACACCTGTACCATCAGATATCAAGATGGTATCAATGCACAAAAATAGAAATGGAAACAATTAAAAACAACACAATATTAGAGAAGAATGACATTTTAAAATTCAAAGAGAATAATTGAATCATAATACACCTGGGATTACTGTGGTTGATAAAAAGACAATTACAGTAACAAATGTAATTATTGCATGGAGAAGAACTTCAGAAGATCACAAAATATTGGGATCTACAAATTGAATTCCAACATCTTTGGGAGAAAAAGGAAAGCAGATGTTATTGGATATCTAGATATAATACCGAAGAAACTTAAGACATTTCGAAGACATCAGAATGGATAGAATAATAACTCTGCAGCTGCCAAAAGCAACATTACTGGGAACTAGATACATTCTCTGAAGATACCTTCAAATTTCAAAAGTGGCTTACAAGTGGCCAGTGCCTGTGATTTGCTTTCTGCATTGATTAATGCTACTGTGCTCCCAGACTGAGTTCTGTCCTCCTTTTCTTGTTCATATTAGGGGATACATGGTTTGGCTGTTGAAACTCTCTGGTTCAGGAGACTTTAGCAGTGTACCAGGCCAGGAGAGGCAGAGAACAGCATACAAACACTATTGGCATTATGGCAAGCACCAGTGCACAGATGCTTTGCAGTTCAGCCAGTTGTCACCAAGCCATCCCACACTGCCAAATGCAAGTGTGGATCAACTTGTTCCAAAACTGATTGTGATCCCATGACACAGGTCCTGCTTTGATTAAAGTAGATAGTGGTCCCACAACTCTGTTTCCTTTGATTTGGTACACTCCCTACCCAATTAGGAACAGTCCAGCATCTAGCCAATTGAAACCACACACACACACACACACACACAAAATAAATAAAAAAAAGAAAATAAATTTTACACAAGGTTATTATTGGAAATTCAGCAATAATATTGGGTTTCCCATTCTGGCCCTGCATGTCTGGTGAATTGCATATAAAGCTTTCTTATGAGGAACTTCTAGGAACTGCCTGAAAGGCTAAAAAAATGACAGCTTGCCACAATTATTTATTATTTATATACTTAAAACATATATAACATTATCTATCATGATCAATGGCAAATCTAAGTTTACTTGCTATTTTTTCAATTAATGCAGTAGTCCGAATCGCCAATTTAAAATGAAAATGCCATTTAAATCCCTTTCTAATCAAGTAACAATCAGTCTAGCAGCTGTGAGGAGGTACTCTTATTAAAATCTTGCCAGTCAACAATGCATTTTGCTCTGTTCACAAGCTGACTGGTAAATACAGAGGAATATTATCTCAACATGTCTGTCAGCATTTTAGATTAGAATCCTTTAAGATATAGGCTGTCTTTTGCATAGTACTATACATTTGCCTAGTACAATGGTTCTTATAAAGCAACTTAAAGAATACCACTCTTTGGTCATATTTACTCTTCACATTTTCTCTCCATGAAAACTGGTGGTCTTTCATTAGTATGAACCCTACATAAAGTTGTAGGAATCAACAAGGTGTGTTTCAAGAATGGGGCTAGCTCCAAATAGTGTTGAATTTTGCAATTATGGAATTGTTATCTATGGCCATGGTTACACTTTAAGTTTAGTTCATCCTCAAGTCATGCTCAGTTCCTCCCACACACCCTATATGGGTACCTTTCTGGCTCTATTTGAGCTTTCCATGGTCCTCTTTTTAGCAGGTCTTGGCACACTTTGGAAGATTCAGACCATCCTTGGTATATGGGTGTGACTGTCAAAACATTCAATTCGATTTGAATGTTTAAAATCCAAATGCAACAAAACCCGATTCAAATCTGATACATTCGAATCTATTCGTTCAAATGTTAGATACAAATTTGAAGATACGAATGTCGACAACATTCGTATGGGTTATACGCATCTGTACGTGTTGCATATGCATCCCGTTTTATCCCATATGAATCCCATTTTTGTTTCATATTACTGTATAAGCACAAATGCATACAGATATATACGATATTCAAACAGATTCGTATGTAATACGTACGTATCTGTACATTTGAATGATTTGAGTCATTCAAATGAATGTTTTGGAACATTTGAAATTTGTTTGAATATTTAAATTCAAATGTGAAGACATTCTATTCGAATCTGAATGTCCACATTCTATTTAATTCAATAGAATTTTGAACGTTTAGAACATTCGTGCACATCCCTACAACCTTCATTCAATTGAAGAAAGTTCCTTTCCAATTTACCTGAACGTTGAAATGAAAGGACATGTTCCAGATTTCTTGCTTAGTTTTAAAGTTGTGACAGTTATTCCACATTTGTGTGTAATGAGGGTTCCTTCAAGGTGCACCAGCACAATCAGTCTGACAGAGCCTCTCTCTTACTTTCACAGTAGTATTTCATCTTCCTAGTAGGCTGATTTTACTTTCTGAAATTCCGCACAGAAGCCAACTTTATCAAAAGTATCTGTTTGATAGTCTTCAAAAAGCAGAACACTATTCAATTAGCACGGGAACATGTCTAGCTTTAATTAATCCTCTTTTCTTATAGAACTTCATGCCCTCAGACAAGCTAGAAGCATTTTGCTTAGTCGACATTACAGTATGCATTCAGTTGCTGTCTGTTCTATTGCTTCTTCAAAGTAAATTCCAAGTGGCTGTTACGTTGCCTGCCATAAATGCATCCTGTTGGGACTGCAGTCAGCATGAGTGAAAACTGCCATAACCGAAGAAATGAGTTTGTGATAGCAAGTAAGAGGTTTTGTAACAAAAAATGTTTCAGAAATGTTTTAAATCACAAGGCAATGTAGGAAAGATCCACACGTGGGCAGAGACAATGCTGTAAATGAAAACTGGCCTTAGAGCAGTCTTGGTCAGTAGGGATGTGCGCTAAAATAAAAATCACATTAATTTTGCTATCAAAACAAAAATCTGAAAAGTCATTTCATTGTTGAATCGTTAAATCAAAAACCTAGATTTTCACATTCAATTCTGACCAATTTGCTTCAACTGAATGAAGTCTAATGATAATGGTACGGGCAGCCTACTCTGTGATCCATGGAGCCCTATTTTGTGTCAGAGATAAAATGGCTGACTTCCAGGGCCATTTCCTGTGAAATCCAAAATAGGGTCATGCTGCAACTTCAAGGCAGGGATCTTTTGTACTCTGGCTTCAAAGGTTGCAAGTATGGATAATGCAGGACATCCAAACACTGCACTTCCCACCTTTCGAAAGAAAGCACTCCAAAGAGCAGGCCCCATCCTATTATGATCCTGCATCAGATAGCATAAAACTACAGAACAATAATTGAAAACAGTAAGGACCTTTTTTCCAAAAGTGCTGACTCCACATATATCACAACCACCATAAGCTGCCAAAATCAAGTTCACAGCCTTCTAGCTATGTTTATTCAGCCTTCTCAGCATTTTTCAGCCTTGCCATATTCTAGTAAAATTCAGTTATTAGGCTTCAATATAAATTTTAGAAACTTACTGAAGGGCAAAAAAAAAAACCCTTGCAGAAAATGGCAATATTTGCTTGACCTTTACAAAATAACTTCCAGATTTTGAAGGGTATCTTCTAAATTTTCAATAATACATTTTAATAACCCTTTCTGCAAAAACATAAAAGACTGAATGCTATTGCCATACTAAATTATTGATAGGCTAAAGCTTCAGGCAAATAAGGAGAAAGGTACAGCAATGATCTAAAAAACTGCTAGACCAGGGTTGATCAGCAGGGAACTCAGAATTCAGCCCCAGCCATTAAATAATCCAAGTCTTTCAAAGCAGGTTTAGGGGCTGAGGCAATGAGGCAAAGAATGAGCTGGCTTTCAGCTAGAAGAAACGGCTTCCAGCACAGAGTCGTTAGCTAAACATGACAAAAAAGCCATTGGTTAAAATAGGCTGAAGTGTGAAAAGAAAGTGTGAGGTTTAGACTAAAAATGTGGTTAAGTGTGGGTTTTGTGTTGTTGTTGTTGTTGTTACCATAACTGAACCCCACCCCCTTCCTGCACTGGGCCTTATTCTGTATTATATCCTGGAATATATGGCTACTGTCTGCATGCTAGGACAGACTAAGCTAGAAGCCACCCAGGACCTGCCATAGTCTGCACTGTTATGTGGACAGCAGTCCCCTATCTGGGGTATAATCTGGACTAAATCCCAGTGCAGAAAAAGCCTCAGTTTCTTTTTGAGTGAATGAACTACAAGGAAATGCCTGGAAAGTCTTTTGACATCTGCTGGGCCATCAGCATCTTTCCAAAGGCACTGTAGAAATAAACAGGTGCAGACAGCCACCTCAGCCTTTCACACTGTTGTACCCAGCTGAGAGGACCACCAATAAGCACCATTACAAGTGGTAAAAAAAAAACCACCCTTGATCAGAATGGCTGGAAAAGCAACAGCTCAGTTTGGTTTGGGTAATAGCTATTCACACTTGTCCAAAGGATTACTATTTTAGCTAGAAACTTGGCTGCCTGAAACTTTAAGGAAAGAAAATCAATGAAAACCACACACCATTCCAGCAAATTATATACCTCTAGTTGGCTTAAACATTTGAATTTGGAACTTAGCTTTCTTATGGTTTGGGAAAGTAGTTCTGCTCTTGTTACCAGGTCATCTCTGGGTGTACAGGTATCATAAGAAGTTTTGACAGCAAAACCTGAATTTGAAATATACAGGGTTTTGATTTATGAATTTGGCTTTATAACTGGCATAATTAGAAGCTGAAGGCAGACCATGAAATGAGGAAAAGCCTGAATCTCGCAAGACTGACTCCATATTTGTTTGAAAAGACAAGCCTCGGATTTTAAAAGGATATAGTTTTTTTCTCTCTCAAGTTAAAGGCTGTCTGTATGCAAGAGACAAAGTCTGAGTAGTCTTCTGAGTAATCTTGATTAAGTCAAGGAAGAGAACTGACACCTAGAAAGCTCTTTTTTCTCTTTTTTGACCTAACATATTTTTAAATAATGGAGAAATATATATAGAAACTGGGACAGAGATTGGTTTGCCTAATTTTAATAAAATGATGAAGAATAAAATGGAATGGATTTTGGAAAAGATCTGGATAAAATAAAATTAAGAATTTGGAATTACCAGCCAAACTGGAAATGGTCTGTTTAAAAAGTTACCAGTACTAGGATATCAAGATTTCACATTTCACATGACTCGCTTTTTATACCTTAACAAAGATAAATAGGAGTTTAATCATCTTTACATGCCCTGATGGAGTCAAGTTGAAGAGATCACACTAAAAGCAAACTGGCAGATGTGCTAATTATAAATTTTAATTTAAGGTACATAAGGCAGTAGCTTTTGCAATCGTACAGACACACAGTCAGACAAACACACAGTCAGTTGCAATCAGTTGAATAATAAGAGTTGAATTTTTCCTTATTTTCTGAAAGGAGAAACAGAAGTTTAATAGGGGGTTTGGGGAGGAAATTATTTAACCTTATTCTCAAATAAGATGGTTTTACATTCTATTCATTTCTTTTCTGTGGGGTTTCATGGTAGCCACAGAGGAATGATTAACTCAAGAGTTTGCTCCAAAGCTTGATTAACTCAAGGGTTTGCTCTAAGGCTTGATTGGATTAACTTGAGATGTAGTAAGAATCAATATAGCCTAAGAGGAAATAATCTTTTCTTTTTAAACTTAAGACAGACATAAAATATTTGGGTTTGGGATGATGTATTTTTCTGTGTTAGACAATACTATCTTTTCTTACCTGTGTTATTTGTTTCATCAGGAAGTGTTGATCCTGGGTTAATTTGTAATATGTTTGGTCACGTACACAGGGGTTTGGTGGGATTTTCCATAGGAATACATTGGTTTTGGGTAAGAACCAAAAAAGGATTTATTCTGAGATCACAAATTCTGGGTTAAATTGTGTATAAAAAAGGCATCAGAAGCAGTCAAAAAGTCAGTCAGGGTAAGCATAGCTTACGACTATTTATTGAGATACTCTATTGTTTTTTACTGTTTTATACTTTTAGCTTATTTTATTTTATGTGTTTTTAATCATTATCTTGAGATTATTATTGTTGTTTAGATTGTACGCCTTTGGCAGGTTTTTATACTTATATTGTATTTTTTGTCTTGTATTTGTACAGCGCTGAGTACACTGACATAATTAGAATTCCTGGTGAACTGAGGACTTCTTCAAGAACACATGTTGGTAAGATAAAATATTCATTTTCTCCATTCAGTCTTCCCTATTTTTCCTTAGGATTTTTGGGTAGAGGATTTTTCTAGTACTAAGAACTTTCTATTCTTTTTCTGGCTTTCATATATATTTTTCTTTAAGATTTCATAAGCCCCACTGCTACAACCAAAAACCTTAAGACTGTACTATAGCCACAATCCAATGCCATTTTATTAGGCCTAAACATAGCTAGGCCTGTGTCAAATTACTGATCATAGCAAGTACGGAAAATGTGTACTTTCAAATGTCATTGGATGTGGAGAATACCCCAGACCTCATTGGAACTAACTGACTTGGCAAATGGTCAAGAATAATGTGAATTGCATAACAGTTAAATCTTATGCATCACAATTTCTTCAGTCCTGGTGCACATGCTTTAGATAGTTCCTGATATTGTAAACACTGTGGCATAGTTTAGCCTACCTCTGTGAAAAAGGTGCTTGAAAGTTGTTAGAATTTCCTGACTCTAAAGTAGCTTGGTGCTAAATGGTGTAAACAACTGTAGCATCAATGACACGGACCCACTAAATACCATGATTCATACGCAGTGCTGTCAATAGATACTGATTGTAGTCTCCTCATTTTAATATCTTTGATCCGCTGCCAGCATATTTTTTTCCTTTTCCTTACATAGTCATAACAATAGATGATATGATGATACCAAATTGAGATCCCCATCCTTAAATCTCTTCACAAAAACTCAGGCAGCTTCCACATAAGGGTAAAACCTGCATGGTAAATGAAAATTACTCTTACAGCAACCTTCCTAGTTCTAGCTGTTGCTCACACTGACATGTCTGTTTGCGTGCCCGAGACTGCTGTGAGTGAGGGGAATCTAAACCACGGAATAATTGTTTCCTAGTTCAATGTTTCCTAGTTCAATGTTTCCATCCAGGGTTTTGCTTTTTGGAGAGCACAGAAGTTGGCCTTTTTCTTGTGGTTGCTGATGGAGAGCATAATGAAGAAGATAGGTCTGGACAACATGGTCCAAAATATAGTTAGGTACTAATGGAATCATAAAGAAGGGAAATGAAGTTCAGGGGAGATAAATGTACAAAATCTTTACACAGATGCCTGTCACCAGCAAGATGAAGAGAATGCCTGAACTGCTCAGACTGCAACCTCTGTTGACAGTTGGCAGTAAAATATTGAGCTTTCTTTTCCTGCTTTTGCATACCATTACTGGTCTATAGCCCTTATTCTGGATTACATCACAGAAATAAGGATCTGCCATCTGCATTCCTGTGAAGACCCGTGGGTGTCAGGTAAGACTTGCCATATAATCTGGAGTAAACCCAGTGCAGAAATGGCCTAAATTGCATGCAAAGGTAAACCTGAACTCACATACTATTTCCACAAAAACACCTTCAAAATTCAATTTTCCAAGCCTTGATTTGAAAAAAAAAAGTTGATCCTATTGATCTTGGATCAGCATTTAGAAAGATTCTATTCTCAATTAGGATATATTATTTTTTGACAGTGGTTTAAATGTTTCATAACTGTCATGCATCAATCACCTGTTTGCTGCTTTACATTACTTCAGAAATAATTGGTATCAAAACATGCAGTATGAACATTTTGATGAAGAGGAAACTTTTTAATTCCTTGGCAAAATTATATGAAATTTCCACTTATTCTGCATAGATGAAGCCCATTAAAGTTCAGACAGATAAGGTAAGGGATCGTATTAGATGGTTTTTCATTTGAATTGAAGAATTTCTTTTGGCTTCCTCTCTCCCTCTCCTCATAAACACAACATTGCAAGCTTTGCAATGCTTATCATTCATATTTGATGGAGTAGGTGACATTTTATTAAGGAGCATGTTGTTCTTTATCAAGGATGTACCATACAACAGCTACAGTCCCTGGCTAGAAGCTTCGAACAACTAGATGAAGGGTTTTACTTTTTTAAAAAGGCTATATGAGTCTGGACTAGGAGAAATAATCATCCTCTATCCATTCAACTTTATTGCTGCGACAATCAACTCTCAGAAGATTTCTGAGCACACAGCAAAATTTACACAGATTACAACCAATTGACTCTCTCTTCAAAAATACAATGAATAAAGACAGGTGACATAAACATTCCCTTGCTGGAAGATGTAGCAGACAGACACAAAACCTTCAATTGCTCTGCCTATTGTTCTCGTTTTGTGGAACATTTTGAAGAGATGCAGATGTGTCAACTGGTATAATGTTCCACCTCCGCTCAGTATTTAGGGTATCTTCAAAGCACACAGTTTGGGTAACTATTAGTGACTGGTGATGTATATCTACAGAGGAACAATCTTTGATACATGGCAGTCACTGGAAAAGTGACAGTAATTATATGAGGTAATATATTTGACATGCAATCAATCGGGAGTGTCCATGCAGGGATTAACAACAATAATCTAAGCCAGTGGTTCCCAAAGTTGTCTGGGCTACGACCCATCTAATATAAGTTTACCAACTCGGGACCCACCTCTAGGGAATTTAACCGTTACCAATATGAATAAAGGACTTTTCAAATAACAAAGTTTTAATACAATTTTTTTAATTACTTAATTAAATAATTACATCAAAAAAGTTATTTCAAACACGGTTAAATTTCCTAGAGGTGGGTCCTGACCCACAGTTTGGGAAACCCTGATCTAAGCAACTTCTTGAAACATAAAAGTGACAATGAAAGGTATGGATGCGCAAATTCCAGGATACGTTTTGAGCAAATAAATGCAACAAATGAAGCAAGTTTTCTCCTGTCACTTGATCACATTTTCAGATAAATCCCATCACCATCTGAATGTTTAGCCATCCTTAAATTCTTATATTCAAATTATAATCACTGTGTTTACGCTTCAATTTTTCTATGCACTGGGAGCAACCCTGTGGCACTTCATTTGCACTATTCCAAAGAAAAAGTTGAAGCCACTGTCTTTTGTTCTCCATTGAAACAACTGGAGGTCTCAAGTCCTGACTAGGGAGGTAATCTGCTCTTAACCCAAGATTTGTCCATGGTATGAGCAGAGCAGGTGTTACAGTTTTCCCTCTTGACTGTTCCCAGTTGTGAGGGCAGAGATAAGCAATGGATTCCCATGCTTCTTCTGCATACTTAACTTGAGAACATCCAGCTAGTTGGCCTTTTACTTGTGCTTCTTTTTTACCTTCTTAAAATCAATTTATGTACAGGACTACAGCTTTTGAGCACTTTGTATGCACAAAATATTCCCTGCTTCCCATCTTTGCTGATGTGCTGTGGTGAAGAGGGAAGACCATGCTGAGAAGAGGAGGCTCATTTTATAAACAAACAATCTCTTCAGCTGCTATCCCCCATTCAGTTTTTTTTTCTGTTTATTGCATCTTCACATCTTTCCATGACAGTTCTATGTCAGCACATGGATGATAAAACAGAAGCAGAGAAAGAGGAGGGTTTGTATATAGATGTCATATTTTTTTTAAAAAAAGAAACAATGAAAGATCATTGTTAAAAACAACCGTCTTGATTTTCATGATATTCCTTCATCTTTTTAAACCAGCATAAAACCATAAGCAGCCTGTATTACTTCTAAGTATTCTGTAAGGATGGATTGTTCTACACATAACCATCACAAGTATTTCTTTCTGTCAGTCTCTGAAACTGGAACGGCATTCTACAAGCAGCTGTCAGTTGGTCAGATATGAATCATATTATATTTTTAAATCAGTGAGGTGAGTGTTGCTATATTTCAGTGATAGAGCAATTTGTCTGGAAAGGAGAGGGTTGCTGGTTCAATGGCCAGTATCTCTCCAGAAGTAGGAAATGGCAAAGCATTTCTGCCTCTCTGCCAAAAAAAGAAAAGAAAACTGCATAGAGGAGACTATGGAGTCAACCAGGATTTAATCATGACAAACCAGTTCTGTAACTCCTAAGAACAATACATGGTCATGTCCATGCAGCAACCAGAGCCATGGTCCCACCTTCACTTTAAACCTTCTTCAGTCCATCTTCAGATCTGACTGTTCACACCATTTCATCTCAATCCATTTTATTTGTGGATTTTCCATTCATGAAAGTCCAAATGGAAGGTGGAAAGTCCACAAATAAAATGGATAGAAATGAAAAGGTGGGAGAAGCCAGAACTGAAAATAGGCTGAAGTTTTAAAGTGAAGGTGTGATCACGGTCCAAAAGTCGATCTGATGGTATCAAACCACAATAATGAAGTCTAAAATATGATGGAACATAAATTCTGACTTTGTGAGTCTGTACTGCTAAGAAAGCTCACCTGCAGGAGAGTCCTTAGGGCATGTCATAAGCTTTTTCTTTTGTAATTTTAAAATCTGAGTTATGTAAATATAGTGATCAGAGTATGTGAAAAGAAAAGGAGAAAAATAGATTTGGAAACAGCTTGCTCTTACCCATAACTTTAAGATGCGTATATGGAGGAGGGGGTTTGTTCCTGAAATACTTACAGATGGCCAGGAGTGTGAAAGGAATCATGTTCACAGATGCATTTATTGTAGACATAGGTTTCAGAAGCGTTAAATTGATTTGCTCTCCCGATCTTTGCCTAGCCGGGTTCCTCTGAAAAAGCTGATATTTCTCATGTTCATCAAGTAAGTGCTTTGCTGCTGACTCTGCGAGTGTCACTGTTTCCATCCAGGATCTAAGCAGTTCATTTTCAGTCAACCTAAGAGACACACTGAAAAAGAAAAAGGAGAAAAGAAAGGTTGAAATCCCATTTACTGTAGAATAACCCTAAACAAGCCACTATATCCATAGCTTTGCTCTTCAGGAGCTGGTCTTTTTCCACATTTATGAACTACTGCTTTATATGTTTTTGAGAGAATAATACAGAAAACTTCAAGGGCTTTTAGCTCTCTTATTCATGCAGCTCCCCGAGGAGGGGGGAAAAAAAGATCTAATGAAGCAGAAAGACAAAAGGAAGACCTTGTAATGGTTTCTTCTCCAGCCCCACTCATCAAAAGAAGACTTTTATTAGTATATTCATCACTTCTATAGCACTTCTAATTGTACAGTGTTCTTTACAATTCTTACCTCATTTATCATCACAATGACTCAGACAAGAAATATAAAGGCTGTATTCTGAAAGGCACGCTGGCCTAGGATGTTGCAGGCTGATTCCAGACATGTGAAAAAACCCACAATTCACTCATCGCTATATTGGGAATGCCAGCCATATCCTTGGGCTTCTCAATATAGTGCCACTTTAAGGGACCAAAAACCTGTAATATCGCTATTAAGAGGAAACCCAGCAATGACAATGTGGCAGACACCTTTGAGAAACATGCAACAATGACAAAAGGCAGTGGGTGGGTACTTGGCTGACTTCTGGTAGACCCTCTCAAGCTGATCCTGGAAAATGTTCATTCAGTTTACATCTGGGGTTGCTCCTTGTCTCTGGCAGGGAGCAGGAAGAGGTAATTGTGGGATCTTGTTTACTTTGTGCATTGCGTCTTGCTATCTGGATGCAGATGTGGTCACTTCTGATTTTACATGCTTTACATGAAGAGGAGAATGAGCTTGGGGGCTGGTTTTTACGCCAATAAGTTGGGCTGCATCCAAGACACAGTTTGCCCATATTTAGTCTGTTTCCACTTTCAAGTACAGTACTGGCTGAAGATTTCAGCAGGTTTGCTTCCAGGATTCAAGATGGAAATGAGAAATTAAGGCTGTGATCAGATGAGTCAGTGGAAGCAGTAGTGACATAGCACTGAAGCAACAGGAGCCTATAACACTGGCCTATCACTGTTGTGGGTTGTGGGGTGTTTGACAACTCAACTGCATGCTTTATGGTCAAAAATACAGCCAATCACTTCAGCACGGTGCCAGCAAAACCACATCAGAAAACTTTTAAAATAGATGAGCCAGTTTGGTCTTGTGATTAGAGTAACAGACTCAGATCTCATACTCAGCGAGCTTGATTCCACACTCCTCCATGAAACCATCTGAGTCACCTTGGACTAGTCACAGCTCTCTGCTGAGCTTTCACAGCACCATCTACTGCACTGGGTGTTTGTTGCGAGAGAAAAACAGAAAGCTTTGTTAGCTGCTTTGAGTCCCCTTAAGGGTGAGAAAGACGGGGTAGAAAAGCCAACTTCTTTTTCTTTCTTTCTTTCTTTTCTTTCTTGCCACCAACCCCATTCAACCCAAATTCTCTGAACATGGTATAGTTTTAATATACATTTTATGGGTCTCAAATTCTCCCCAAGGGCATCCTCAACCATGTGTTTGAACACACCCTTAGGTTGGGTTCAGATGTGTCCATGTGACTCTTGTGTTGTGGGATTGGATTCCTGCCATGGGAATGCAGCCTAACCTCGAAAACAGAACAAAACATGCCTCTTATTTTAACTATCTCCTTCACAGAAAGGAAATGTGCATAGGCAAAGTGAATGACACCTCGCTGCTTCTCCCACCTATGAGTCAGTTGTTATTACATCTGTCTGCTCTGAATGAAGATTTTTGTTCTGTTTTTCAGGGCTTGGGGATAACACTCGATTCCAAGTGCCTATAAAATTCTGCTAGTGATTTCAGTATATATGTTAAACAGTAAGAAGGACAAGTGTAATCCTGTGGCACTCCTTATGCCAAAAGTGAAACATTGAACAGCAATGCCTTATGCTACTGCTTGTCTGAAAATGACAAAAATTGCCCCTTACAGATTTCCTACAAATACAAAGCAAAGCAATTCCATGGCTTTCAAGTTATGCTTTCTAGGACTAAATTGGTTTCTTAGGTCCTGGTTGAAGAGAAGACAGTATATGGCCTAAGATTATTCTAGTTTTACAGCAGTATTAGTTCAGCAGTATCTGCTGAGCTGTATCCTGACCAATTATCTTAAATAAATACACACTGTTTTGTGGAAAGTAAGGATGAAATGTGACATTTTATGAGGACTTCTAACAAAAACACAGGAGAAAATGATGTCAGTAAACATTTAGCTCCAGTTTTTCAAATTTCTTGGTCTGCTGCTTCAAACATCACTAAGTTTAATAGACCTCGATAATCAAAGGCTTAATGTGCCTCATTTTCTTAAACCTCATTCAGTGTTGTTATCCAACTACATAACTGAACAATTAAAAATAATGTGGCAGTTGTATAACAACCTCTCTTTCCCTCCCGTTTTTCCGTCTTTTTTAATTTTTATTTTTATTAATGATATTATGTTCCATTACAAATGACAGAGACAATTGTTGATAACCATTAGCTACATGCGGTACTTTTCCCTTAGCAACACTTAAGGTGTGCATCCACATGGCAAGAGGAAATTGCAAGATCTTCTTTAGATCCTGCCACTGCCAAACTGCAGGAGACAATCCCAGCTCTTACCTCTCCTACCAGTTCTTCAGATTTTTTGTTCTTTTTGCAAAATACCCAGATGTTAACAAATCTCCCGCAATTTCTATTTGGCTTTTTCCCCATACTTGCTAGCATTTTAGAAGAGCAAGACTAGTGTGAAGAGCCATCAGATGGAGATAAGAAATCACTATTATGGAAAACCTAGTGTTGTTGCACAGTTTTCCTTAATAGCAATATATCAGATTTTCAGTCAAATAACCTGAGACTATACTGGATTTGCCATGGAGGAGGAGGAGAAGGAGAACAAGAAAGAGGGAACGGGTCCTTGTTGTCTTCCATACATTTGGAATCCTATGCAGCTGCAACATACTTTACTTGCAGAAAAAAAATGCTCTGCAGAAAGAACACATTGAAAGAAAAATACTGCCCCTTGAACAGGAGAATTCACATTTTGGTGTAATTTGTCCCCAGTGAAATCTGACATAATGTGAAGTAAAACTTGGTTATAGTGATAGAGTTGTTCATGATCCACAAGAGGGTGAATAGCATGATCAAGGAGCTAGAGGAGCTTCCCTACAGGGAACGATTGCAATATCTGAGGTTTTTTTATCTAAAAAGGACGTGAGTGAGAGGGCATATGATAGAGGTGTATAAAATTATTCATGACATGGACAAAACGGATAGACAATTTTCTCTCTCGTGCGCAAACTCTTGGAGTCAGAAGTCACCCAAAGAATCGGGATAGACAAAAGATAATATATACATACTGCACATTTAAACTTTGGAATTTACAAGATAACAGTGATGACCACCAGCTTAGATGACCTCAAAACTGGTTTGAACCAATTCATAGACTTCAGCGCTATCAATGACTATTAGCCCGGATAGCAGTGTTTTCTCTGTTCTGCGTAAATGCACAAACTCTTCAGAATCCTAAAGAGAAGTGAGCAAGACTTGTCTTTTCAGAAGATTTAAATTAAATGCATAAAACCCAGTGGATTACACAGCTTCTCAGAAGACTTTTGCTAAAGTTCCGCACAGGAAGCTGTTAGGAAACTTTGTAACCACAGGGCAAGAGGAAAAATGCATGTCATGGATTTAAAAACAGGCTAAAAGCTATGAAACCAACTGGAAATAAATGGCCAATTTTCAGTATAGAAAAAGGTTAATAGTGGAGTGCCCTTGAGACCAGAACTATGCCTGGCGTTTTTCAATGTATTCATTAACCATCTGGGAAAGGTGGTGAAAAATAAGATGACAGAATTATTTAGGTCAGCCAGGGCTAAAGCACAATATGGGCCCCAAGAATGGGTCTCCTTACTACTTTCACAGTTATCAGAGATAAATATTAGATAAGATACTTGAGGAATCACTATTTAATTACAAACTTGAATTATCTATAGCCTTTTACCACATAGCTGAAGGAAGAAGCATGTTTTTTTAAAAAAACAACAACCATAAGTTGTGCAGTTGTAGTCATCTTCCTACAATATTCATTCATTTATTTCTTTTTGATTCGTTTATTTAAAATATTTATATACAGTTTCCCATTAGGAGTATAATTTTGAAGTATAAAAATTAAGATCAGATAAATTCAAACAAAAATCTGTTTTAAAAAATCCTCATAATTAACGTGCTTTTTTTCTTGGATTTACTAAGATTTGGACTACATAGTTAAAAGGAGAAATGCTGGAGATAAAGGTAGGGCCTTAGGTAGAGTTTCCCTATGTGTTAAAATGTGGTATAATTATCACTTAATTATTACACTATAATTGGATATTCCAGAATAAAGCATGGATATTCCACAATATCCATGCTTTATTCCGGAATACCCAAATAAAGCAGAATATACAAGTAATGGCTGCATACAGCCAAAGAGATTTCCAATAGAAGCAGGAGGTTCCATTGACACAAACATAAACATAGAAGGAATCTGGGCTTAATTGATTGTGTACAGTAACAAGATTCACTTGGGTACATGTGCTCCCAAACACTCAGGATTTATAAAACACCTCTATGACCTTTGTGTAGTGGATAAAGAATTAGCATTCTTTGTGCCCTCTTATCTGCCCATAGAACACCCACACCACCATGTTTTAGACTAACTGCAGTATCTAAACTGTTTCTAACATACAATACATTTGGTTATCACATTATGCTATCAGACTGTCCAGGTGACATATCAAATTAAATTGTGTGTGTGGATGCTACAGACTACTAGGTCCACCAAAAATTCCAAAAACTAAACAGAAGGGGTTATGCCAGAGAAATAAAAAAAAACCAATAGGGTAAAAGTAAAAAAGACAATATCTGCCCCAGTCACCAATGTGAATAGTAACACAAAATTCAAAACTATAAAGCAGAAAAGCAATTATTTCTGAAAGGGTAACAATACCCCACAAGTAAGTTTTATTGAAAAGTACTGAAAATGATAATATAATAATCCTTAAATAAATATAATAAAATATGAAACATAGGAGGCCAGGCGCATTTCAAACAAGTCTTCTTCAGTGGCCTTTATGCAATAAAAATAATAAAATACAACTCACAACTGTGGCTCTGTAAAGTTTTAAAATGACTGTGGTCTTCTGCTGCCAGTTACCTCACTTATATACAGCTGCTCAGGTGAGGGGAAGGATTCTGCAAAGACTTAAGAAAGAGAGTGCAGAAAATTACAGGGAAAGACTAGGGTTAGGAAAGACAAACAAAAGATATTTCAGACCAACCAATTTACGTTTTCATTCAAACCAAACGGGGATTCAGACTTCATTCTATGGATCCATTTGAGTTCTAATAATTCTAATTGTTTGATGTTTCTGGTTATAGGTATACCATCCACACACCAATACTTGAAACAATCAAAGGAGTGATGTTTATCCATAAAATGTTTCACCATAGGGGCTTCTATCCTTTGATTTTTAATGCAGCTTCTGTGTTCCACTATACGGGTCCTAATTTGTCTGCTGGTCATTCCTACGTAAAACATTCTACAGGGGTATCCAATGATATATATAACGTTTTAGCACATGAGAAGAATTTATGTATGTCATAAACTCTTCCATCTGCTGGATTCGTGAACTGTTTCAAGTTACTGCTGTTTTTAAAGGTAGAACAGTGTCCACAAGGAAATGACCCTTAAGATTTGGTTTGTTCTGTATAGGCAGGGGAATGAATTCTACCCGTACCAGTATGTTTTTGATGTTTTGGGTGCGTTTATACTCAAACATAGGTTTGTTTTTATAACCTGGTATATTATCTAGTAGGTGCCAGTGTTTCTTGATGGATTCTTGGACCCTCTGTGAGTATGGATTGAAAGTGAGTGGTAAAACTACTCTAGCTGTGTTTTTCTTTGGTTTAGAGTTTGTCAGAAGTTTTTTTCGATCCAAATTGTGAACCTTGCCTTGTGCCTCCTTTATAATCTTCAAAGGATATCCTTTTTCCAAAAAGTGGAGGCTAGTTATATTGGATTTTCTTTCATAGCCTTCCAATGTTTTGCAGTTTCTTTTAATGCGTAAGAATTGTGAATATGGAAGGTTATTTTTGAGAGACTTCAGATGGTAGCTGTCATACTTCAAATACAAATTAGCATCCTTTGGTTTTCTATATAGGTTCTTTTCAAATGTACCCCTTTCTGTTCTGATGTTAACATCCAAAAAGTTCACAGTGGAAGTATTTTAATTTTAAAAGGAACTAATTATGCAAAACTAGTTCCTGTTTTGTGCATCAGGCCAAAAAATAATTAGCTCTTGCCCATTCAGTTTCAGAGGGACTGGTACAATGCAGGTTCCTTTAGAAAAAAAAATTCCAAAAAAACATTTATTCCAGACATTTTTAGTCTACGTCTATATGTAATTTCGAGTGAAACTGGGTTGCTCCTAAATCACTTGCCAGCTTACTACTCCAAAGCTCATGTCCCTGCCCTAAGGGAAAGCAGAGTGTCTCTCAGAACACTCTGCAGAGATGTGCATGAGTTTAAATTACATATTCAGTTTGCTATCAAACCAAACACTCATTTGTTCAGTTTGAGGGTGAATTAGTCAAACAAATGGTTATTTGTGAATGATTTCAAATTTATTCAAAACAAGAAATACCTTTTTTTCTGTTAAAAATATCCTTTTCAAGACCAAAAACACAGCAAGGGCAAACTGTTTGATCAAATAATTCATGTTTGTACGCAGGGAATTGGTTCAGTTCAACTTGATGTTTGGTTTGATGCAAACAATTGAGAACTACCTAGTTCACTGCAAACTGCAAACAAACTGAACCAGCCAGGCACATCTCTTGCTCTGTCACATTGAGGCATCTCCAGGAAGCTCTTTGGTTAACTGGCTGGCATTGCGCCAGCATTGTGCAGAAAGCAATTTTTAAAAAGTCGAAAAGGTAGCCATAAAAGACCCCTGGCTCGGTGCCCAGGTGCCAACCTAGGCAACACCTACATCAGCTTCTCCAAGGAGGAGACTCGTATAATGGAACATATATGGCCTTAGACATGAATTTCTACAATCTGATCTGCAGGGATTAAACATCATACTGAATCTTCTCAACTGGCAAAGATAACGTAGTAAGAACAGTCTTCAGCACTTCTAGTACAGCACCTTCCAAGGCTGAATGGAACACACATAAAAATGTGTTGCACATAATTCTTATACTTGGCAGGGCCTGTAAGAAAGCCTAGAAACCCATGATTACATTGGGCCATGCAGTGATATCACAGACCCATCTCTTCCCATCTGCAAAGCCAGCTGGGAGAGGAATCCTGGAGACTAAGGAGAATGACAGAGGCAGGTGAGTGCTACTTATAATATTCTTCAGTACTTACCACCACCTCACCTTCATAGAGGATAGGGCTTACGAGGTCCTTGTTCTTCAGAGCAGAAGTCCTCTGTGATTATGGCAAACAACACACAAACATGTTCAATGCCCTAGTACATAGACAATTAAAACTGTGCAATTAAAAACAAAATGAGTTTAAAATCAATAGAGCCAGACAGATCTTTAAAATACCTGGATGAATAAAAAAATCTTCACCTGCTTCCTAAATGAATACAGGGTGGAATGATGCAAGGAGGACCTCTGTTTCACTGAGTTCATTTGTTTCATGCAGAGTGGTAGATGGAAATCCTTTACACCACCTCCACCTAGTGACAGACATAGATCTAACTGCAGTCATCAGTGCCGTCTCACCCTGAAGTTGCAAATTCCCAGAGTCTCTATGTCACTCCTTTCCGGCCAAAGTGTTGAGATCTAAATGTTTTGTAACACTGAGCTACTGTAGTGGAAAAGCCTTTTGAACTGTACTGTTATGAACTTCAGTCTTGCATCAGTACACTGAATGAGGCAGGTTAGATTTTATTCATCTTAGGAGAAGTGGCCTGTTTGCAGAGGAGTCAAATGATGTCTTGCCAGCAATGTACAGAAAAAAAACCCAGACTTTTTCATTTACTAGGTTGAAAGTACGCCTTGGCCTGAATTTCACCGCTGTCACTTTTTTCTGCTCCACCCCTGTCCTAAGAAACTAGCACTTGGCAGTCTTCAAGGATTGCCTTGTATCACTGTCTTCTATTAACTTGTATCACTAAAGCAAAATAAAGCCGTAAACTTCTACAGAAATGATAGGTAGTTCCAGGGAAGTCAGATGATGAAAGATAAGCTGTGTTGGTTCAGGAAGAGATCTCTTGCTGTTTCTAGAGAATTCACAACAATTGGGCTCTCTGTTAGAATACAATTTTTGAAGGCAATCGCTTTATAAGAATGCATGTTGCAAAGACAGGAATGACTGCAACACACACATGCATGGTGAAAGTGGTTTCATAGCTGATGGTAAAAGAATGCTTAGGAAATAAAATTACCTGAACCTCAAAAATATATTCGGGGAGCAGTTTAACAAATATACCAATGCTCTTTTTAAAAAAAATAGGTTTCCACAAGTATAATAGGAAATTGTTAGGAGAAAATAACAGAAATGTTCTCCAATAGCTAAAAAGTGCAGATAGCAGCAACATAAGATCAACTGAAGTTGGGAAGGGGAAACCAAAATAATACATAGAGAAGCATAGAGTCCAGCATAGAGAAGCATAGAGTCCAGATCACGTAAAGTTATTATCCCCCTCTACTCTACCTTGGTTAGACCTCATCTGGAGTACTGTGTCCAGTTCTGGTCACCCCAGTTTAAAAGAGACACTGACAAGCTGGAGCAGGTTCAAAGGAGAGCTACCAAGATGGTGAACGGTCTGCAAACCATGTCCTATGAGGAAAGGCTTAAGGAACTAGGAATGTTTAGTCTAACAAAAAGAAGACTGAGAGGAGACATGATAGCTGTCTACAAATACCTCAAGGGTTGTCACAAGGCAGAGGGATCAGCCCTGTTCTCACTCTCTCAAGGAAGGACTAGAAACAATGGGGTGAAACTGCAGGGGAAAAGATTTAGTTTAGATGTTAGGAAAAAATTTCTAACAGTAAGAGTGATCAACCAGTGGAACAGGCTGCCACGGGAGGTGGTTGGTTCCCCTTCGTTGGAGGTCTTCAAGCAGAGACTGGACGGCCATCTGTCTGAGATGGTTTAGGAGATCCTGCCTTGAGCAGGGGGTTGGACTCGATGACCCAGGAGGTCCCCTCCAACTCTACCATTCTATGATTCTATGATTCTACAAATTAACTGCACTGGACAGGCAAACATTTCTAATGCTTCCCTTAGACATAAGGACTTCTGACTTCTAGTGTCATTTTGATGTCAAAGTAACATTCTCTATTAGTCTTTCAGCTCTGGTGGCTTTATTGATATTAATGGTGAAGGAACTGGACTGCCCTTACTTCAGGAAGAAAAAAAAACTCAAGACAGAAGCTGCTAGGAAAACTGTTTGCAAAGAGCTCCACATTCTGAGGCTGCACTCAGAGAAGGTCTCTGCTTGAGCTGCTCTGTGCCTGCAGCTATGTCCTCACTTCCAGTGGAGGTGGCTTCACTTGGAGCAGATGAGGAGAAGACACCCCCACCCATGTTTCGTTGGGTGCATTCTCATAGACATTTAAATTCAAATTGAATCTGAATTTGGTATCCAGAGTTCCCATTAATTTTCTATAGATCTGAATAGAATCTGAATTTAGGATCCAGTGTTCCCATTTAATTTTTTATTCTCGGATTTTATGTGGATAAACCAGCAGAAATCCATAGGGAAAAAAGTCCTGAGAAAGTGTTCTTGTTCCACTTTTGGAGCTGTGTCTGCTTCTCCCCACCCCAAAAAATAAAAAATGGGAACACTCCCAGACTATTCAGGGCAGAGATCTAGCCTTCTGGCCAATGCCTGCCAAATGTGGGTGGGTTTTCACAGCTGTAAAGGTCTCCCCCTCCCTTGTCATGACCGCAATGCTAGAGCCTTGATCAAGAAAAGGCAAAGGCTTGGATTTCCCTTGAATGGGGCGGGGGGAGAGAGAGTTGCTAGTTTTGTGGCTTTCCTTTTAAAACCTTTTCGCTTCTCTCCAAACCTTGAAACATATGTGTCCCTCTGATTGTTAGCAGCTACTAGAAATGTATCTCTCATATCTATCTCTCCCCATGCAAGCTGTCAGCCTCTGATTTCAAAGGGAGAAATCAATCACTTGCATTCTGCTCCTTCACTCATCTGCTTGAGCGCAAATGCTGTCTTCCCAGTAACATGGGTGGAGGTAACGTTACGCCCAATCTGAGAAGGGTGGTTGTGAAAAAGGGAAAGTGTGATTGCCCTGTGTGTGCCTGCTGATTGACCAGGACAGGCTTACAGGATTTGCACTAGGGGGACGAAGATTAAAAGATCCCGTTTCTCCATGGTGGGAATTTGGGAGGTGAGTGGGAATGGCAATATTCAGCTTCAGCCCGATCTACTGCCAGGCAATGGGAATAGCCCAGAATGCGCACTCAGCCCTATATCTGGATTAAAATAGTCCAACCAGGACTAAAAAAGTCAAGTGGGAACATGACCCTTGTGTCCATTTCAGTGTTGTTGTCTTGTACTAGGGAGTTAGGGACAGTTGCTGATGACTCCAAGGACCCATCCATGCAGTTTTCATCCAGGTACCAAAAATTATGCATGGTATATAAAATCATGCATGGTATAGACCAAGTAATTGTAGAACCAGATGTCATCGAACAAAGCTAAACCCCAGAGAAATCAAGAGAGAGAGAGGAAATAATTATTAGTAAAACACATAGGTAAACTTTGGAATTCACTTCCATAAAACATGATATTAGTTATCAGCTTTGCTTTAAAAAGCTTAGGACCAATTCATGGAAGTCAGGGTTATCAATGGTTTTTAGCCCTGATGGCAGTAGGAGGTTGTTTGCCTCAAAAGGCCACTTCAAAAGAGATTGCAAGCTGAACAAGTCACAGTATATTCACATGTCCTGCTGGTGGTTTCCTTGTGCAGCTAGTTGCAAGACTACTGGACTGGTATGATCATGAGTATGATCCAGTGGGCCATATTTTGTGGCGTTATATTTTTAAGCCTGTAACACTCTTTTTTTTTCAGGCGTCTTTCTTTCTATCCCTGAGCTGAAGCCACTTCCTGCCTAGACATTAAGTATTGCTAAAACATCTGACTGAGGGCCGCTTGAGCTGTCACAACAGGCTGCTTTTTACTAGTAGGAAATGATCATCCCTTCAACAAAATTTGCAATCAAACTTATTTATGGCAATGAGTGCTTCTATTTTTCTGTAAGAGAAAGGATGTATTTTATTAAAAGTGTTGCTAATGTTCCAATTTAGGTGTGTGTGTAGATCTGATTTATAAGTACTTTGAGCTAGCTGAGCACCTCAGCAGTTACAGTCTTGATGACTCGGAAAAATTAGAAAGAAGCCACAAATGTCAGCTTAAATCCTAACAAAATGTGCATTTTATCCTAGATGGCAGCCAAAGATAAAATAATTTTTTAAAAAAGCATCGTAACTACAAACACCAAGGATAGTCAACGAGACAACCTTCAGATGTGGTATAGGATGCACAAGACTTTGAGTAAAATTTGAAAACATGAAGATAGAAATGGGACTGTACTGAATTGCCATTCATTGTTCAGTGAATGGCATTAGAGGAATGGAACTGAGAGGACCTTTCTTCAACAGTCTTGGAAAGCTTTACATGACTTCCAAGTAAGGAGTCACAACCAAATGGTGAATGAACTCACCTGTTTCCTGTAGCATGGTCCAGGAGGTTGTAGTGTGCACTGGTATGCATTGTCACAAGTGTGTGTGGCTGTGCAATGTGAAATAGTGCATACCAACACACACTGCAGTCCCATCCACAGAGGGAGTTAAAATAGTGCTCAACTACACTACAAGAAAGAAAAGAGTTCCCTCACCTCTTTGATGTATCGCATAAAGCTCTCAAAATAAACTGGGATCTTAGAGTTCCATGCTTGTACTGCCATTTGTCAAAACAGACATATCCCTAGATAGAAAGCTGGCAAAAATTGTGAAGTAGAAAATAAATTAACTTAAAAGAAGAGTTTAAATGCTAACCATCAGCCATAGAAAGGAAAGAAGAAGAATGTTTTCCTACAAAGAAGCACTAGATGTTGCTGAACTACAATTCCCATTCCATGGATGATGGGTAGGAATTATAGATGTTGTAACTCAACAGCATCTAGCTCAACCACAACAGCTTCTGGCTTGCTATAACCTGTAGGGTTGAATCACAGATGTATATTAATGCCTCCACATAGCTCAGTTTATTGGATGGCTACTACCTTCAAATGCAGAGAAGGAAAGTAACCATTTCTGTCACGTAGTCTTAGGTGACAATGACAGAGTCAATAAGGCATCACTTCTTGAACCAAAATCTGACAAATACCCTAAGTTCATTAGAAGTCTCCTAATTCCATTTTTAAAAATTGAAAATTCTTGCATTAATGAATATGACTAGCTTGTATTATATAGAAGACTTCGGACTAACTTGAAACGAATACGAACTATATCTGGGTTGACAGGAACAGATAACAAAAACATTACTACTAAGTTTTGAAATAAACCTACATGTATCCAGAAGGAAGGCGGGGAGGGAGGACAAAGAAAGAAAGAAAGAAAGAAAGAAAGAAAGAAAGAAAGAAAGAAAGAAAGAAAGAAAGAAAGAAAGAAAGAAAGAAAGAAAGAAAGAAAGAAAGAAAGAAAGAAGGGAGCAGTCTAGAGAACTCATTCATAATGCATGTAAACTTTATGAACAATATAAATTTGGATTCTAAAGCAGATAATTTTGAACTTCAGCAGTTTCACTATTTATTATACTTCCATGGCTATCTTACAAAGAGCTATAAGCTTGGCAGGTCCTAAGATCTGGAGTTTGCATTTGTTTGATATTGCCAGGAAAGAGACTTAGGAGCATCTGGTTCACGCAGTGTGCAAAGGTTGTTACTTGAAGAATATCTTTAAAATTGCCAAGTGCAATGTCCGAATATTTTTTTAGAAAGATAAATATTGTGTTTTATATTTTCTAAGTTGTAGAAGGGCACCTTGCTCAAGGCTGCCACTAACCTAAGCCTATAATTTCTTAGCTCTTTATTTGCTGCTTTCAGCTGCAGTCACACCCAAGGACTAAATCCACAGCTATCATGCAGAATATCATTTAAGCCCTTCTAGAATCAGAAAGAACTCAGATGCAACAGACGCGGCTGCTTTTGGCTCCAGTTTGTCATTGGTTTATAACAATCCTGCTCAGAGATTTTGCACTTTGGAAATCTATAAATACTAATTCTAAATCAAAGAGGAGGGATAATATACTTTATATAATTTTATATACTTTTCTATTTTATAATCGTTCACTTTCTCTGTATCATATATAGTATTCCTTTAAAACATTCTTATTAAGTGAGTAATCCACTTCTCTAACTGATCTAAATGGTATTTAAAATTCTCA
Source organism: Aspidoscelis tigris stejnegeri (assembly GCA_023333525.1). Lineage (NCBI taxonomy): Eukaryota > Metazoa > Chordata > Lepidosauria > Squamata > Teiidae > Aspidoscelis > Aspidoscelis tigris. Next base: position 76,757,729 of record JALMGA010000002.1, on the reverse strand, counting down.
GGCTACTGCCCCTTGAGCCACATGTGGGAAAATTGATCTAGTAATTTTACTACTTATTTTGATTCCTCAAGTCAGTTTTATGCATGAAAGCCAGCTTTTGGTCCACTTCACAACGTGTTAACTGTCAATCAAGATAATGAATGCTTGGACTTTGGGTGCACCCTATTCAGCAAAACTAGGCACAGATAGCTTGCAGATATTCATCAGAAAATCATCATATGCCACATTCTGACACAGAAAGGACAATCTGAATTCTCTGCAAATGAGCACCCAGTACTATTTCAGATCATTCCCACTATGGACTCAGGATGGACTTGCTAATTCCCACTCTTCATTCTTCCATGTTCAGCATGGGAGAAACCCCATTTTCTCCCCTCCCCAACCCCCCCTCCCCATGTAGTCGGCAATTGGACACCAGTTTATCCACCATACCATGAATTCATTGGGGCAGGATATCCAAACCCCATTCTTCATATTTACCTGATGCTGCATCAGAGCATTGAGTCCTTTGGCAGCACATTTCAGACATTGTTTGTCTCCCCACCTTCCATCTTGTATCCACTGTGGCACAACTTTTAACAATGTTAACAAGGCAGCAGAGCTCCATTTAAGGTCAGTCTCCATTTTTTTGCTTGAATGGTGGTTTTGCATTAGATTGCTATAGAGAAGCAGCATGGAATGGTGGACAGCATGGAGAAAAGCAGAGGACAACACAAGAGATCTATTTTCCTGCTGTTAGGGCTAGTCTCTGCTTCACAAGAAACCCATCAAGAAACCCACAGAGGCATAGGAAACAACCCCATTTCCCTTCCTTTTTTTTAGAATGGCAGTTTTGTGCTAAATTGCTATAGCAAGGCAGCGCACAATAGCAGAGAGTGCAGTGAAAAGGGGAAAATGACAGAGGAGATCTATATTCATGCTGTTGAGGCTAGAGTTTGGCAAATCACCTCTGCTTCACATGCCCCCATGAGGCTTGCAAAACAGCCCAGTCTCCCTTCCTTTTTTGTTAGAATGGTGGTTTTGCCCTAGATTGCTTTAGCATGTAATTGCAGAGAGTACGGCAAAGAGGAGGGAACTATAGAGGCGCAATAGGTGCTTTTAACTTGATAAGAGGAAATGGGGAGAATGCCCCTAAAAGTGGGGTTCCCTCCCAAAAAATTCTACTTTGTCATTCCCACTTTGCAGAATGAAACAATCTAATCCTCAGAACAGGACTGAAAACTTGTTTAATCCCCATACAGTTAGTCCACAAAAGGTATGGATGTCGAAGGTTCAAGCTGGTCTCTAAAGTGATTATGTACTGTGTTAGAACACAGCCATAAAGTGGCAAAAAGCTGAATTGTTTAAATGCCATATTGACATGTTGTTTAAATGCTGGGTGTTTTTTGATAATAGAAAGTATATGTATCCATAAACAATTGCTGAAAGCTACCGCTAATGCATACCCAAAATTTGCTCTCCCATTACTACACATATTAAATTTCTGAATGCCTTCTTAAACATGTTGATTTTTTTAAAAAAAATGTCCTTATTTCTATTTGGTGGTTGCAATATAGAGGCTTGCATGTACTTGATGCAACCTGCATGTACTTGATGCAACCTGCATGTAGCTATCTCAGGGACCGCCTCCTCCCGTACAATCCTCCCCGCACTCTCCGGTCCTCTGGGAGGAACTTACTGCAGCCTCTAAAATCTAGGCTTGCGGCGACCTCCCAGAGGGCGTTCTCTGCTGTCGCCCCCAAACTCTGGAACGACCTGTCGGATGAGATCCGTCAGATAACATCATTAGACAGCTTTAAAAAGGCGGTCAAGACGGATCTCTTCCGGCAGGCCTTTCCAGATTAACCATCCCGGCCCAGATTCCCTGATTCCTCTCGTGGCCCCATCTTAGTGATGGTTGAGGATCAACAGAGGGACATCAGGGTTTTTAGTTTTTAAATTATTGTTTTACGTATTGATATTGTGTTTTAATATGTTATATTGTTTAATACTGTCTTAAGGGGGGGGAGGGATAAGGTGTTTTTAATTGTTATATTTTACATTTTACTGTTGTTAACCGCCCGGATTGGTTTGCCATAGGGCGGTATATAAATAAATATTATTATTATTATTATTATTATGTACTTGATGCAACCTTGCATGTCTATGTATTGATACAAACACACATGTACAGAGCAAAAGAATCATTCCACAGTGCTTAACCATCTTTAACAGTCCACCAAAGACTACCAAGCAACTACTTTAACATACTTTCCTATACTCATAAAAGCATATTTATTTAAAGTGGATATACACTCATGTCGTTCCATTACATGTCATGAACAGGGATTGCATCCTCTTCCCTCAAAGAACCAAGGCGAAGTCTTACATTGTGGTAGACCATCCTTATTCCAAATTACTTTTATTTGGATGGAGAAATGCACGTTGATGGAAGAAATTAACCTGAGTTGAAAGGAACTCAGGACAGAACCATGGGGAAATGTCAGAGCCCATGAATATCTTGCCTGAAACCTATACCATAAACATGCCACACAAAGCCTCTATCCAGGCAAGGGTTTTGCCTGTTCTTCAGGGCTAAACACATAAGACGCATGAGATGCCAACCACCCTCATCAAAACAAGGGTTTCCATCACAGATTACAATACTGATACAGTCTGATGCCACATGAGTTCCTGACCCACTCAGACTCAGAAAAGGGTTTTGTACATGCTGAAGTGCTAATAGAGATGCCAGCTTCTCCAACATCAAAGCACACTGTTTTCATAGGCTGCAATGGTAAAATGCACTTATCCCTGTAAAGTAGTCTTGCTGATGTTAGTAAATGTTTAATACATACAGTAGATGCAGATGGGACAAAAGCTAACTCTTATCAAATGAAAACTTCCAAGTGGAATGACTATTGGAGAAAATCTAATTTTGCAAAAACAACAGCAAAAGAAAAAGAGCTGGCTTTTCTACCCTGCTTTTCTCATCCATTTAAGGACACTCAAAGTGGCTGACAAAAGATTTCTATTCCTCTCTCCACCTGTTCTCCCTAAAAGGTTTATGTCAAACATATACTGTTCAGCTAGAACTCCAATCATTCTATGGCATTTTCCTGAAAGGCCTAGGACTATAGGACATCTAATTCAGCACACTGGGTTTGATTCTTCACTCCCCCGGAAAGTCAGGTGAGTGACCTTGGGCTACCCACAGCTCTCTTCTGAGCTCTCACAGCCCCTTATACCTCACAGGGTATTCTGTTGTGGGGAGAAGAATCAAAACTTTGTCAGCTGCTTTGAGTCCTCTTGAATGGGTGAGAAAAGTGGAATATAAAAGCCAACTTCTTCTTCATGGTTAGTGAGCCCCATTAGTCAACAGAATAAAGGTAATTAAAGAACATGCTTACAATGACATAATTTTAAAACTCAATACCATCAATGTATTACCATCAATTTAAAGTTTTGCAGCAGTCAACAATCATCTACCAAACTCATTCAGACTCTACAATATCTTAGAAATGTGTGATATAGTAAAGTTTCAAGATCAAAAGAAATCTAATTTCAGAGATAAAATAGAACTTTTTTTTCATGATCGTCAGATTGTGTGTACTGGTTTGAACCAGCCCTTGAAAAATGATATTTTCAACTTGTTCAATATTTGATTATGAGTTATATGAGTTATATGACCACTTTGTATTGCACAGGATTTCTACAAGTATGCAGATTAGAAGTAAACTAACATAAAGTAGAAGTATTTACCTCACAAGATCATGCAGTATAAATTGCTGGTTATAAATTGCAAAGAAAATGCAAGATTTCAGAGTGTGTGTTGTGTTGTGTTGTGCTTGGCCAGTTTACTGTACCCTTAACAGACAAAAAAAAAAAAAGCCTAAAAGATAGCTGTTTATCATATTCAGTGGCAGGCTACACAAAAATGTCTGTTTCCCAGGAAAACTGTTCTATCTTTATCAGCACAGGACACTTTTATGGTCTTCGCATGCAATGAGGATCTACAGGTTGATCTTATGATCCTACTCTAGAGTAATCTGCAACCCAGAACAACCCTTGTCTGTGACTTTATGTTCAATCAGCTGTAAAAACAAAACAGTACATTATGGCACTAAAAACAAAATCTTAACGCAGAACCTTCTATGTGATATCCACTACTTTCAGTAGATCTAGAAAACCACTGAAATATACTTAGAAATCTGCAGTGATTGTTAAAATGCTGATCAATTAGCTCCATTTCTCATCGACATTCTGTTTGGAAACACAGTAGCAACACTGAAAAAGTGCTTGAGCTTCTGAACATGATAAGAAACAGTAAACCAAGAAGGCAATTTTGCTTCTAGAAGATAGCTACAGAAAGCCAGTAACCAGCAGAGTAATAAGGTCTACTGCTTCATCAGGACTACAGACTTTTGTTTCAAAAAAACAAAAATGACCCTCTAGTTCACCTTCAATGAAAGTTAAGAAACAAATATTCAGGTACTATTCTAACCAACTGCTTACTTGAAAATGAGATTACAAAATGAGACATGCTTAATGAGTTGCCCTCTGGGTGAATCTGAGGCTATAAAGACAATCATTTTCTCCCTAAATTTGCCTTACCCCATCTTGAAGCTTTGGAATGCACAATTCTTCCTCATTCAGAGTAGCATAATAGCAAGGGTGATGCTTTCTTGATGAAGAGTCAAGCACAATGTGGCAATGGCTGTTGTGGACAAGTGATCAATCAGGCCCATGGAAAACTGGGCAGATGACTAATCAGTGGCAAGTGTTTGTTATCAAGGAAGGCATTTGTTTGGAAGCGGGGGGGGGGCTGTGTGCATCAAGAGTTGGGGTGCTTCTTCTTAAGAAATGCACTGTCTGATTATACCCTAAGAAAAGTCAAGCTGTGAACAGCAACTGCTGAAAGGAAAGCATTAAATTCCATAAGCCTAAGAGACTATTCCAAAATGGCTTCTTCTTCATCCTTGCCCAAATAATAGCATAGGTACTTTATACAAGTTCACCTTGAATCATCCTTGGGGTCCTGTTTCACTTTAACAGAAGGGGATTCAGCTACAGCCCTCCAGATGTTTCTGAAATGCATCTATTATAATTTCTTGCCACTGACCAAACTATCTTGTGAGTGCTATGACCTAAAGTTGAGGAACATATGAAGGGGAAAAACTGTTCTGAATATTAGTGGCTAAAATTCCATTCAGGTGTCTTGCCTCCCTCTCCCCTACATCTTTGGCCACCACCTGCCTGTCCTTCTGAGGGTGGTAAAATGACAAGAATAGCCTCCCAGATATTCAGGGCCTATAACATCTACACCCATGTATTTGTATCTCACCTTTCTTAAAACAACTCAAGGCAACAAATATTTCTCTCATCTATGAGGAAGATGAGAGAAGCAATGACCAGCCCAAACTCCATGGCTGACTGGAGATTTGGCTGAGTGGGTGGTTGCCCTTGTCTGCCAGGTCTTAGCCTGCCATTCTCATCGCTATGCTAGCCTGTCTCTCCTCCACAGCATTTGTTTCATTACTGACTCAGCCACGCTGTTCTTCTCAAAATGAGCTTCAGCTTTGAAGGTAGACGGTGCAGTCACGAAGCAGAGAAATGCCAAATCCCTTGCAGGCTTCTGATGCCTACTAGAATTATACTGTCATATGGAATAACTGCTTTCGTGTTTGTTCATTTTGTTTTCTTTTCCTATTTGTAAATTACCCTGGGTTCCTAGAAAGGAGGAGAGGAAAATATTATACTGAAGTCTGAAATGCACACACACACATAAAGATGGGTGGCGGGGGGAGAATAATGGCTAACGGTTTGTCTTAAATGATGAGAGGACATGAAATACAATTATCTGGAAGCCAGATTCTGTTTTGGTTTTTTTTGTTTTTTAAGCTGGGTAAACGGTTTGACACAGTTCAAACCAAGCATAGGCAAACATATCCATTTTTAATTTTGTTTTAGTTAACAGCTAACCTTGCATTGACTACTTTTCTGGTACTATGAGAGTCATAAAATTGGAAGATTTTAAGCCTTCAAGTAAAAATACTCCCCTTACCTCAAAGACACAAAAGAAGCACACTTGAGGATGAACAATCCTATGCTGACATCGTGTGGCAAACGACAGGTGTACAGGCCTGTGGTTTTGATGCTGCATTAGCAATGATGGTATGCAGCGCCCTCTTGTGGTGAAATGTTCCCCAACTGGAAATTAACTTAGAACTCATCACTTTTTTGTGATTTTTTGAGTTACAAAATTTTATCACAACCATCAGCTTCCCTGCAAAGGAAAGCTGGAAAGAGAGAAGGAAGGTAGATAGAAAGACAGCTAAATCTGATCAATTTTTAAAAAATATAAACCCAAAGTTGATATACAGATTGGGGTTGTTAATGAAGTTTCTGAATGTTGTACAAGTCAAACGGTGATATAACAAGGCATATTGATTCACCAAGGCCCCCAAGGCCAGATGTCATTCCAGTGGTGGACATATATGCCTTCCTAGAAAATTTTGATTTCCAAGGCCAGAGAAGACCAGTTACTATAGGGAATAGCACCTGAGAACAGTAGATGCCATCTGTCAGAAAAATGACCCCTCCACAATTTTGAATCTTTAGGAATTTGCTGAATGGATATCTGTTCAAACAGGATCCCATTCATTGCTCCTGTTCAAATGGAGCTTCGTTTGGTTGTTTTCACAAGCATTTAGGCCCAATTAACAACAGTGGATTCAGGAGAGATTTATGCATCAAAATCAAACCAACGAATAGCAATCAGTAGCAACGGAATTCAGTTAAAATAAAACCTGAACAATCCTTGAACATGATTTTATATATGGACGTACATATTTGACAATCCCATGTCTAGGGACAAAGGTGCACACTTTTTTAAAAAAAATCATTTTCTTGCCTGCATGAATCTTTGGTTGCATGAGGGGGATGAATGACCATTACAAAAGCAGGGTCAGATAGATGCTGCACTTGTAATCCTGCTCTGGCTAGTTCAAGACTTCTGCTAATTACTCAAAGTATGGCAACCTCAGTTTGCCCAAGCAAGCTACAAATACACCAGCCTAGAAATTTCAGGTCAATTTTTAGGCTTCTTCCAGATGGCTAGAGGCAATGTGGGATGACCCACATAATAGTGATCTTCACAGGGCTTTCACAGTGCAGCGGTATCGTTATTCTCATTTAGGCCCTTTTTGCATCTGCAACAAAGACCCCATTAGGAACCCGATAGGTATGCAATTGATACAGATCAGTTACATACCTTCCACGCACACAACCCCTTAAGCATCCCATTAGGATCCCATTGTGAACATGTCCACACGAGTGCCATCGGAATCCGAATTTAATGCGATCTTCAGGCCCTTAAATCCAGATTAACCCAAGACCCCCTTAATTGTGTCTTCAATCCAGTTTTGCACCATGAAGACTGGATCACAGAGCGCACTTCCACACGTATATGGGGCCAATGGGGTCCTGGGATGGGCCTAGAGGCTGCCAATTGCAGCGGGGTGGCTCCAGCTCTGCCTCTCAACACACACACTTCATTGGCCTGCACATTCTTTGTAGCAGTCTACGAAGCAGAGTACAAGCTTCATAGTGGCTACATAGGCCGCTATAAAGCCATGTCTCTCCGCCACACCCACTATAACCAGAAGTGACCCAACTGACAGCTATGCGGGCCAATCGTGCTGTGCCACCAGCAGACCTTTCTGCTCAAGCGTAATCAGACCTAACTGTTTAGCACCCAATGCTATCAGGTACTAGATGGCCAATGCAGACGCAGGGACCCTCATGATGCAAAACTTTCAGATTCCATGAGGACCAGATACCAAAGATCTAAATCTTCTTAATTCGGATTAAGAGAGGTATGTGCAAAAAGGCCCTTAGAATAGATGGCAGGACTAGAAACAATGGCATGAAACTTTAAGGGAGTCAGTACAGGCGATCAGTCAATGGAAAAAGTTGCCATGGGAGATAGTGAGCTGTCCTTCACTGGAGGTCTTCAGGCAGAGGCTGGACAAACATCTGTCTGAGATTGTTTGGGAAATCCTTCATTGTACAGGGGGTTGGACTCGATGACCCTAGAGGGCCCTTCCAACTCTATATTCTATGTATGATGTAAACAAGATCCTGTCAGATGCAAGAAGCAACCCAGGGCTTACCTCAAGATCTGGCAAGCAGCATTCAAAATCAGAACTAGTGTTACTGGAAGTCAGCCAGTACCTACCCACTTGTATTTCATTCATGTGACTTACTTCAGGTAAACTCAATCATTACGATTCTGAAAGCTGCCACCAGACATCAAGGTAAGCATTTAGTGGAAGACACTGCATACGTACAAGAATGTATAATGCAATGACTATCTTGCTGAACAGCAATAAACTTTGGGAAGAACTGATTGGGATTCATGAAAGGTGCATGAAAGTGTTTGACAGCATACAAAATTATTGATTTGCAAGGAAAGATATGCACAGATGATACTGAAGGCTGTATTTCCTGAATCCTCCTTGTTCTTGAAGGCAAGACTTCTGTGTTCCCTTGATAAAAAATCCACATTAGCTAGAAGCCTAATTGTAAGATATGAGTTCCTCTATATTTGCATGTTCATGACTTGCAAAATGCACATATGTAAAATGTAATGGCTTCTGACCCTTCCTTGCTATTCACAGCAAAGGTGTCCCTAAAACCTGAAAAACAGATTTGGGGAATCTTTTGACAAAGATGTGGTAGCCAGGAAGTTGGCATTCAGGAGCTTCAGTATGTCATTTTGGTGGGGCTCTGCGCATAGATGGGAACTATTGTATCTAGCAATTGTCCTCACTCTGCACATACTTATCAGGATAGTTAACATTTCTAATAATGCCTTGGAAAGCTGGAGTGCTAAGTTGAGTCTTCCCACATGTGTTTATATTGCCAAGTTCTTAAGCAGATGCTTCTTCACATATTCAGAGGCAGCTACAATTTGAGATTACAGCACCACTATATACAGTATAAAATGTTTTGTGGTAGTTTAGTTGCATTTAATAAAAGATTCTAGTGTGTCAATGTGAGCTTGAATATTCATTTCTATAACCTACCCATTCAAGAAAAGGTTCATTTAAAACCATCCAGTGCCAGTCCAAAACCAATCTAAAATATTAAAAGCATTGTTAAAAACCATGGTAGAAGCTACTAAAAATTGTAACATTCAGAATTATTTATTTATTTACATTTCTATCCCATCCCATACCCGAAGGTCTCTGGACAAGTAACAACAGATTAAAACAGACTAAAACAGGATACAAATTAAAACAGATACAGATTAAAATGAAATACAGATTAAAACAAGATGCACATTTAAAAACACCTTAAAAATTCAACAAATGTAAAACCGTGCACTCCCTAGTGCATTAATAGTGATATCATTGTAACTGGGAAGGGAGAGTAAAACCTCAGCCAAAGGCCGAGGCAAACAGGTATGTCTTTATGGCCCTCCTAAATAAATACAAGGAGGGGGCATGATGCACCTCAAGGGGGAGGCCATTCCACAGTCTCTGGGCCACCGCTGAAAAAGCTCTCTCCCAGGTGCCCACCAACCTCACTACTGAAGGTGGTGGGACGACCAGGAGGGCCTCATTGTTGGATATTAAGGCACGGGCAGGTCGGTATGGGAGAAGGCACTCCTTTAGATATTTGGGGCCCAAGCCATTTAGGGCCTTATAAGTCAGAGTTAACACCTTGAATTGGGCTCAGTAGTGAATTGACAGCCAGTGCAATTCTTTTAAAACTGGCATAATGTGTATCCGGTTAGCTTTACCAGTCAGCACTCTGGCTGCTGCATTTTGCACTAACTGCAACTTCCGGACCGTCTTCAAGGGCAGCCCCATGTAGAGTGCATTACAATAGTCCAATCTGGAGGTTACCAGAGCATGGGTAACTGTGGCCAGGTCGTCTCTATCCAAAAAAGGCTTCAGTTGGCACACCAGCCGTAGATGGGAGTAGGCACTCCTGGCCACAGCTTCCACCTGAGCTTCAAGTGTTAGCGCAGAAAAACACCCCAGGAGTACTCCCAAATTATGCACCTGTCCCTTCCAGGGCATAGCAACCCCATCAAGGACAGGGTATCTCCTGACTACACGGACCCGAGACCCTGTGACACACAGCACCTCTGTCTTGTCTGGATTCAGCTTCAATTTATTGGCCCTCATCCAGCCCATTACTGCCTCCAGACACCTGTCAAGCACTTCCACCACCTCTCCTGATTCAGATGGTACAGAGAGATAGAGCTGGGTATCATCTGCATACTGATGACACCTCACTCCAAAACTCCTGATGACCTCTCCCTGCGGCTTTGTGTAGATGTTAAAAAGCATGGGAGATAAGATCGACCCCTGAGGAACCCCACAAGTGAGCTCCCAAGGTGTTGAATCCACATCTCCCACAGACGCTATCTGGGATCGGCTTTGGAGATAAGAGCGGAACCAATGCCAATATCTAAACACCAAGGAGACAGTGCAGATCTGAATTAAAGTAAGGTATTAGTGCAGAACTGAATTAAAGTAAGGCATTAGTACAGATAGATTAATACATATTGAAGACCTCCAGTGAAGGAGAGCTCACTACCTTCTATCATGAAGAAGAGCTGGCTTTTCTATCCAGCTTTTCTCATCCATTCAAAGCAGCTGACAAAGCTTTTTATTCTTCTCCCTGCAACAGAACACCCTGTGAGATAGGTGGGGCTGTGAGAGCTCAGAAGAATGTAGTAACTAGCCCAAGGCCATCTAGCTAGCTTTGTTGAAGAGTGCGGATCAAACCCGGTACTCCCAGATAAGAGACTGGCTCACTAACCACTAGACCAAAGTGGCTACCTGTGCCTTTTTCAAGATGTTAAAGGTTTGCTTCTGGGTAACTTGGGTTCTAGGAAAATGTCATCAAACATTTGAAGAATATAAACCCCACTGCTCTATACAAAAATAGGTAGCAACATTCTGGCTCGGCTTTCTTTGCTGAAGATGTTTTGCTGATATTTATCCATGTATCAGTTTCTCATGTCTTCTCACCAACCTGATAATTATGCCACTAAACCACTATTCCCTCAATGCTTTACCAATGATTAGTCCAATTTGGATTTGTGGAAATTGTTCCTCAAGAACATTTGAAGGTCCTCTGGCCAACCATGGCCTGCACTCTGCTGTTGTTGGTTATGGTCATGACGCTATTAAATCATTTTTTAAAAAAAATCTTTCATGCAAACCATCTTCAGTAGAACTGTACTTTGAAAAGGAAGCACAGCAATACATGGGAAAGATGTGTGGTAATGGCAAACAGCTACTTACAAGGAGCAGACCTGGTAACTACTTCATTTTCCCAAAGTGCAGTAGACCAGGACCGCCTTCCAAAACACCCATAATTTTGCTACCCAAGCACAGGTCGTGCTGAAGAGCAAAGAAAAAGCTTGATGTGATCTACCCTCATGTCAACGAAGTATCCTCAGCCTGGCAGTTTACCCAGTTCAGATAGCTGAACAAGTTTTTATGTTTTTCAGTGGCTCCTTATTAGCCCCATTTTATTAATCACCCACCTCATAGAATAAACCTTTTTGTGATTTTCATGTCTTTGATGGGTTGCACAAAGATTCACAAAGAAAGCAATAAAGAGAGGAACAAGTGCACCTTTCCTGGTGGTTGCATTTACAGAGAGACACTTCATTTCAATTCCCACTTGATTATAAGTTTTGCCTGTTTTTGTTGCAGTATTGTTCATCAGATCCTTGTTTTACTCTAGAACAGTGGTTCTCAACCTGGGGGTCGGGACCCCTTTGGGGGTCAAATTACCCTTTCAGAGGGGTCGCGATGAGTCTCCCGCTGCCCTTCCCTCCCACCTCCCAGCTGCTCCACCCCCACGGTTGGGGGTCTCCACAACATGAGGAACTCCATTAAGGGGTCACGGCATTAGGAAGGTTGAGAACCCCTGCTCTAGAATGCTATGTTAGCTGTATTTACTTGATATGGTTTCTGCAGAGGGGAAAATAATTTGCAGTACATAATGCAAGTATCTCCATGTGCTGGTTCAAAGCATTTGAACTCCTGATGGGACTATGGTGTTTTCTATCCCTTGGAAGCCCAGCAAGGACAGAGTAAAGGGAAAAATGAAAGCATGAGTGACAGTGACCACCAGCAGAACTCATTCATCTCTGTGTGTAGGTTATGTTCTGTTCAGGATTGCCAGGGTATAGATAAAGATGCAGCAATAGTGAGATCACTGTCAGGTGCACAGTAACATCATCAGCCTTGCAAGGAAGCTCTGACAGGAAACAAAGGGAACAACAAAGTTTTACCAGGGCCAGGCTTACAGGGGATAGAATCCCATGTTTCTGGTCCCTTTTGGGAGGGGGGGGGGGGTCATATGCTTTGATCAAGCATACACTGACTCAATATAAACATCTTGATTCCAGTGAGGTTTAAATATTTAAATATCCCATTTTCTAATAGTCTTGAAATGTGGGCATTTTTGTATAGACATTTATGAGAACTGTAACCAAAAACGTTGCACTTTACATTTCATTTAGTCTCTACCGTTAGGTGAGGGAAATTCCAAACTTGTAAAATTGTTCTCTTCTTAGCAGCCATGTGTGTGTCAATAGCTCTGCTCTATTCCATGTATGAAAAGATTTCTGGTCAGTTGCACACTGTTGGCATTTTGATTTCTGGCTTATCTTAAGGTACTTTTCTCCTAATTTTGTTAACAGTTTATGAATGTAAGTGCAATCAAACCATACCAGTATGCCCTGAGCACCCAATGAAAGCATCGGAGGCTTCAGAAGTTTCTCCTGTGTTAAAAGATGAGTTGAAGTTCTACAAGTGCTTTAGAGTACAGTACTGAAGACTTCTGGACACAAAATGGAAAATAAACCATTCAAAACCTAATAGGATTTAGAATTCCAACTTTTAATTCAGTTTTTAAGATGCTTACAGACTTCCATTTGAGATTACATTTACATAACACATCTAGAATGACCTTGAGGAATAGGGAGAAGAAATAAAAAATTGCTTTTGATTTCTTCCACCAAGGTGAAGTCAAATTTGTTCCAGTGCAACTATCATACTTCTTAATGTCAATCATCCTCTTGAACGTGCCCATGATCAACATTAATTTTCTCCTTTCAGAATAGACGATAATTCACCATTTTCATTTAGTTCCTGGAATCAAATCAGAGCAGAGAGGAAGCACTCAGAGTTAATGGGTTACTGTTGCCAACATCCCTCACACCAAGCTAGCCCATGCTAAGATCATTTGCAAGGCAGTACATTGGCTATCCCTGTTCAGGCTTTCAATACATTTCCTGTCACTTACTTCCTGAGTGAATTTGCTTTCTCTCTCTAAAAGGCAGGTAATCATCATTAGCAGGAGAGGTTTGTTGTTCTTATATTTCTTAATATACCAAAACAATTAGTTCAAAAATAATACCATTCTTTCTATTTAAAAAGGGCCCTTTTCAAGGGTAAAACCATACTGAACATGAATTGTTCAATTTAACAATTCACGTTCACTAGTCCGGGACTGAATTCGTTGAATTGAATTTTTGGATATTCAACGTGAATATTTAGTTCACTGTGAACATCTGCAAACCACCTGGTTCATTGCAAACTCTCCACCAGAGTTCACTATCTAACCCCTCTTCTCACAAAATGTCACTGGCTAAACAACGAAGAGAAAGTACGCAGGCTTTTAAAAGGCACTGATAAATTTACTACAATAGGTGTGGCTGTTTATCGTGAAAGGAGAATTTGTGTCTCACAAATTTTAATTTTAGCTAGATATTTTATTATTTTAATTGTATTCATATTTGCATTTTATTATTGTGTAAATATATTTATTGTTTTATGAGTTTTTATGATATGGTCATTTGACTAATTATTAATAATAAACTATATCATTGTTGTGAACCAATCAAACAAGTTCAGCACATTTCTAATAGATATCATCTCTTTACTATGGCAAAGTGGAGTAAAGAAATCTTAATACAGTGACATTCTGTTTGACCAACTGCTTTCAGTAAGTTTGACCAAATTACTTAAGATCGCTTTTTCTCTGTTTCCTTATTAAAGCCTTAATATCCTTTTGATAAACCATACTAGTGGTGATGGATGAATTGTTAATAAACAATAATTCTATTTAGTGAACACAATGAACTATAGAACAAACTTCCAATAGTCTCTTTAGCACTAGGATAACATTCTTTTATTTATGTATACTTTTAAAAACCAGGTGTATTAAAATTTCAACTTTTATTGCACAGTAGACAACATGTATACTGTACATTTTCAGTTATACTGTGCCATCAATTAGCTTTTAGTTCTCTTTCCGCTGGACATTTTTATGCTGGAACAACTCCTGATATTTTAATATTTTATTTTATTTCAGTTCAGTTCTGAACCACCTGTGCACTATTATGGATTGGTCACCATAAATATGGTAAACAAAAGATGACAGAAATTCATAAAGAGATTCTTAAGTACATTCCAGAAAAGGAAAAGAAAACTGAAAGAAGGCCATTACTCAGACAAATATATATGAAGCCATTTCTTCCATTAGGAGCAAAGAAGAAATCACAAGATTTCAAAGTGACTAAAATGTGAAACTTGGCATCATTTGATTAATTTCAACTTACTCAAATAACTTTGTAATGTATAGTCCACAAATCTCAAAACCCTCGCAAATTTGATATAAAAAATGTTAATGTGAGCAAATATCACATTTCTCCATAGGTCCCTAAACTCTTGAATGAAATGTTGTATTTTAATGTATATCTTCTTGTGTATATTTTTATACATATATACATACAAATACACACACAGGCATTATATTATATATATAAAAATATAAAAATTAATGGTGACATGAGCTACATAAGACCAACTTATTTTTAAAACCTAATGAGATTTATTGATTCTGTCTTCCCAGGAGTTACAATGCCTGTGGTATTGGCTATAAAACATTCAAGATGAGAAGAGACTCAAGAGTATTTGGGTTCAGAAGCCTTGCTTGTTCTGTTATACATACAAAAAATATATCAGAAAATGCAGATCCATTTCTGTTGCTTTGGGGCTTTTTCAAAAAAAGTATGCAATAAAACCTTACCTTTTCCCAGGAATGAGACAGTTTGCTAGGCAAAATGTCATCACCTTATTTGAGAAACTAAAGCCAGGAAGCAAATGAAAGCTATAAATGTACCCACAGGGGAAAAATAGTTCTTACAGAAAAGTAACTGACTGCTGTCAAGAAAATACATTTCAGAGTCACATTAACACACTCTACAGTCACATACTGGAGATTTAGGACACCTTTCACTAATACAGTAAGCTAATGATGAGAGTTAGAAATGAAAAAAAAGAAATCAGAAAACCAACAGAATGACAAAGGAAAAACATGCGTGTTACTGCCATGCTGCAACAGTCTAGTCGGTGAGCAAGAAGGAAAAATAATATGAAGATACTTTTGCATTTGTATTTTACATTTATGTCCTGCCTTTCTTCAATGAGCCCTGCTTTCAGGTACCACAAAGAAGCGAGTCTTTGGGCAGAAGCAGAAATGGCATTCATAAACTGGCCACTTTTCTTCTCCATCTCACAACAAGGAAATAGAAAGTTATAAACTAACCTATTTATTTACTTCTTTATTTTTTAACTGAATTTCTTTGGCCTAAATTACAGTAAAGTTAAAAGTTAACCTTCTAATGGCCAAATGAAGGCATTCTGTTTACTGTGGCAATCTTAGTTTTTGTTACATTTCTCTCTTCTGCTTTTCTTTTAATAAGCTTATTGCTTTTGAAATGTGTGCGCTCAGGTGCATGAAAGTTCATCTTCAGTCCCATACATTCACGAATTCCTGGATTAAGAGGCCTGCTCTTAAAAATGATTCTGGGAAAATGGGTTTATTTTGCCCAGGGTCTGAAAGGGAAAAATAAAAGGGAAAGAGACATGACATGGCCTTTTAACAGCTACCCTGGTAACTCACAGAAAAGGGAAAGGCAGAGCTCCATATTATGCAGAAGCCTAGTGACAGCATTAGTAAGATAAATAGCTACTATCTACAAATTTGAAGTGCATCTCCTCAGTAGCCACAGTTCTACAGACCAAGTATTTCTTTTCTTACCTTAACAATATCCAAGCCTCCAACAAGTTCCCCTTTCACATACAACTGTGGATAGGTTGGCCAGTTTGAATATTTTTTTAACCCTTGCCGCACCTAAGGAAAATAATCTTAATTATTAATCTAGCCAGTAAAATTTTAAACTAATAAAAGAGCTTAGTGCACAATGTACCTCTTCATCTTCCAATATATCAAAAGTCTCATAATCCACACTAAAAGAAAAAGAAAGAGATGTTTTCATGCAGGCTAATATTCAGTCACGCATCACTGATAAATATTATTCTTCTATGGTAACAGATGCATATCCTGAGATTGTATCTTATTAAAAAAGAAATACAAGAGCATGGTATGCTAATCATTAAACTGTATCGTATGTAAGCTAAAACAACCAAGTAAGAAAGCAACAGAAGAATATTGTAGTAAATAACATACTCTACTGAAGTCAATTCATATATGAAACAGAACTAACACATAGATCAGCTTACATGACATTCCATGGTTAGGAACAAAGGAAGAATACATTTGTAGTAAACTGCACCCCACAAAACTTACTGTCAGTATTGCAAGACTGAGATAAATGGTGGTATTCATGAACTTTCAATATATATTTATTGTACGAGTTTATTGAACTTCACAATGTTATATAGTAAGGTAAACTAGGGTCAGTATGACTGACATTGTGGCTGAAGCAAACTGATGAAAGCAGTTATGAGGAGAAAAACAGCATCTTGAAGTCTTGAGGGAAACCAGCATTTCACCTGACAGGTTTTAAAAAAATGATTAAGCTTTAAAATCAGTGCCTGACTGGACAGGAAAAAGAGAAATACCTGACAAATGGAACTGGATGAAATGAAAAGGAAGCAAACACAGAAGTGAATTTTAGCTAGCCCAAAGACCAACAAGGGCTGGTTTGAAAGGGTCAGCAGCAACCGGAAAAAGAGAGGACAAGCTACTGCCAACTATAGGAATGAGTGGAATAGTTTTGCTAGAAGAAGACTGAAAGAAAACTAGAATTGTTTTAAAACTAAAATTACCTCAGCTTTAAGGGCAAGAGATTTGTGTAGACATGAGTTCAGCACCCTATTACCTGTGAGTTAGGAGGTGACAAGTGCACAACTTTTTGTGAGTTAATTTTCTTGTATTTTTCTTGATTTTTTAAAAATACCTTTTAACTTAATTAACCTTCTTACAAATTTTAAACTTTTGATAGTCCCAAAATCAAGCTTTACCCAGTGGCAGCAGTTGAAATATGCGGAAAGTTTAAATGAAAGACCAGAGATGAAAGGTCTCCACACTTTTCTGAAATCTGAAGGTGCCTTAAAGCCCAGGAAAGGTGCTCCTTATTCTGATTATTTGTATTTACTGCCTCTCAGCAATTAACTATACACAGGTGCCCCACACTGAGCAAAGAGTATAAAAACTGAATCCCAAAAGCAGCCCAAAGAAGGCAAAATGAGTAACAGACAAAATGGAAAGTGAATGATTGAAGTGTTACACTGATTGAAAGTTCAGGGAGAAAAATAAGTAGGTAGTATGATCAGCAACTCCATGTTGTAAGGTAGAGCAAGAGTTGTAAGATAGAAAAATACATACCCAGTGTTGTTTAAAATTTCTATGATTTGCTTGCTGAATCCACACTTTGCAAGCTACAATTGAGAACAGAACAGGAGCTGTGAAGGGTGTTGTCTCCCTATGCATATTTTTTCAACTGCAGCAAAAGGCAAGCTCAATCAGGTTTTTACATCTGACACTCTCTAAATTTTCTGTCTCTCCCTACACCTACACAGCTACCATTTCAGGTATAGCACCCATGCCTGACTTTCTCCATGCTAATGTCTTTCTGGTACAAATATTGTTCTCCTTCCACCCCCAGACAAAAGTCATTTTTAATAATCCCAAGATTTCCATATACCACTTAAGAACATTAACTGATAATTAATCCTACACTAGTTATACTGGAACATTTTTGCTGAGGGGCCGAACACAAATAGTAAAACTAACAGCACACAGTGGTGGAATGCAACATGGATAAGACTAAAAGACTCTCACCTGCTTATTCCCCTTCATAAATAGCATCACAGGAGCTTTGTTTATCAGATCTTTAAGTCTAGAGCAGGAGAAGAAAAAGACTGATAAAGCAGAGCAGACTTTAAAAAAAGAAGTTTTTAAAAAGTCAGGAATTTTCTTCAGCATGGAGATTTTGCAAAACTTATAGAGGTATATAAACATTTGTTTTGGTTCACCAGAAAACGGTGCTATTGAAAAACTTATTGCCTATCTTAAATTCTCTAGAATCCTATAGAACTAAAAAAAAACTCTGACTGTTACCTAAACATTGGCCTATATTCTTAAAACACTAAGAATATTCTGCAAGTTAAGGCTGATGTTGGTGCCTCTTAACATCAATGTTAACCCTTCAGTGGGGTCCAAATCCTAATCAGCAAAGCAATCACAACTGCTGAGCTACAGTGAACAGTTGCAATAAAAGAACAAAGTATTGCCCAAGCAGCCCTGGGTAGCACTAGAAGGTGCTAAAAGGGAGTGCTGCTGTATCAATAATCCAATGCAGCACTCTCTACTAAACCAATCTGAGCAACTCTGAACTGATTTGGAGAGATGATGAATCAGTTTAGATAATCCATACAATGAAATTTTCTTCACACTGGTATTCACTATTTTGGGAAGAAGCAAATATCCACAGCCACCTATTGAAAAAGTAAATCAGTAACTTAAAAAAAATCCTACTTTCTTCTCATATTAATAAACCAAAAAGAAAAAATATCATACCTGTCCTCTAATTTGTCTGCTTTAGGACAGACTGTATCCAGTTCTCCAGAAGCTTCAAGTTCCTAAAAACAGTTGAGCATAAAAGTTAAACATAATTTAAAGGAAAACTCACAGATAAGCATTTTAAAATGTAGAGCTTTCATTTTCTGACCTTGACAATATCCAATCCACCTATAAGTTCTCCGGCTACATATAACTGTGGATAGGTAGGCCAGTTGGAATACGTTTTCAGACCCTGGCGTACTTCTTCATCGGAAAAAATATCAAAGCTACTATACACAATGTTGTGCTTGTTAAGAATTTCCACTATTTGTCTACTGAAACCTGGAGGTACAAAGAAAAAAGAGAAATGCAGAAACATATCTTAATAAAACTGTATCTACTTCCAAATGAGTCAGTGAAGTCATGTCCACATTACAGCTTATAATAATGTAAAGTGCAGAATCTAAGTCTCCCAAATGAATGCAATTACTAATCCAGACATTTGAACTAATTCCTATCAGCCTATAACTCTCTCTAGTGGTTTGGCCTGGCTGAGGTATGTCCAAGAATTAAGATAATGCCATTTGCTGATGGTAATTTAAGAAAGGCAGTAGAAACCACTACCTCCATAAGTCTAGGCGTTAATTATCTGAAGATTTTACCTTTGACTTCTGCTTGAGAATGCCCCAAAATAATTGGTGGGCCACTGTGTAAGACAGGATCCTTGTGGACTCCAGCAGAGCTCCCCTTATATTCTTATCTATTGCTCCACCCCTTTTGCCTCTGGCCCTCACCCAACTGATAAATGCCAGCCTTGCCCATGAAATAAATTCCATCATCTAGCTAAAAAAAGCTACCTTACATCCTCAGACTGCAAATGATCCCAAATAAAAGTACGTCACACAAGACACTGTCCATCCAAATGACATGTTCCATCAATAAATACATAGCCTGGACTTCGATAAGCTTGTAAAGCTTGTATCTAATCAGTCTGCAATGTGGCCTTCCAAGCATCATGCAGTATGATTTATGAATGTGCCACAAAGCACACAAATTTGAGGACAGATACGGCAGCTAAAGAAGCTAGAAGCAAACACCAAGGCCAAGCACCCTTCCCACACCTTTCCCTTCATTTCTCTTCCCATTTCACATTAGCATCAGGGCTCCTCATGAATCAAGGGTTCGGTATTAATGTCAGTTAAAAGGCCTTGATTTAATAAGCAGTAGTGTACAAGGCGGGGCAGAATACATGGTGGGGGAGGGTGAAAATGTGAAATAAAAACTCACAGCTCAATCTTTGTTCTCAGCTTCAAAAATGTTTTATGCTATGTCTCCCCTAAAAGTTCAACACAGAATATCTATGGATCAAGTTTTTTGTTACTTGATCAGCTCCACACCATTTCTCAGATTAGTAAAAGCATCATACACAACAGAAAGCAAAATTATGCCAAGATGATTCATTAGTACAATCCACATACAATGATAGTATTTATCACACACTCCATCCCAGTTTTAGTGTTCATAAAATGATAGTCTAATAGTCTAGGCACCTACTGTACATTCTGGCGTATAAGACTACTTTTTAACCCAGGAAAATCTTCTCAAAAGTCAGGTGTCGTCTTCTTATACGGCAAGTATATCCCAAACTCTATATTTTAACTGGAAAGTTGGGGGGTGTCTTATACGCCCAGTCATCTTATACGCAGGAATATACAGTATAATAATTCTAACCATCAAGATTGCAGCCATGAAGAATCGCTGGGCACTGCAGTCCTCTGGAAGGTGCAGTGTTGGATGCAGGCACACATGCTGGCAAGTAAAATAATAGTAAATATTACTACTTAACTAACTAAACTATAAACAATTGCCTTATATATCATTGCCTAAAAGTCGTTACCTATTTTTCCTCCCATTTTAGAAAAAGAAGTATGAATGAAGTAGTCTAACTATAGCTAAACTAGATAGTATGAAGAGTCCTAATACAATCTATTGCAAAGCCTTTTTGTTGTTTGTTAAAAACTTTTAAACCAGTAAGATTACTCACTGACATTATTGGATGTGTGCTATTAGGTATATCACTATTTAACAATAAACAGAGTAACATTGCTTTTCTTAACATTTATTTGTACTTTTTCTCAATACACCTAGTATTATACAATATTTACATGATACATCATTATTCTAGAATCAAAATAGACATAACATTCAAAATAACATACAATGACATAAAATAAACTAAAACCCTTCCCTCCCTCCCCACTCTATTCTACAATAAACTTTTCTTATGTCAGACCATTGAATTTTATAACATTATCCTTCAAGCTGTTATTAACTTGTACATATACAAGTATCTCCAATTATCTTCCACTAAGGTCCTTAGAATTACTCCCATAATTCTATTTCTTCTCTGTCTAACTATATCATACGAGTAACACTGCTGATAACATTCTGTCCTGAAAATCAGCAAAATCTGGGTGTTTTTCCACTGTCACTAAAAGTAACCATTAAGTAGCCATTAATAGGTACGTAATGGCATTTTTGTACCAATCAATGGGTACTTAATGGGTACTTCTAGTGACAGTGGGAAAACACCCTCTGTCAAAGTCCATATCACTTTCCAAAAAAGAGAAAGAAAAAACAAGTTATGGTGGGAAAGTCTTTGATAATCATGAAACTTTCATCTTAATTGAAGGTGATTGGTAATTGTTACAATAGTTTAATGATAATTATTTCCAAGTAATTTGTGGTGCCTGTTTTATTGAGGTTGAGGTAAGAATATTTTAAAACCATGCTGGGATATTTTAATCCTTTAATAGTTTTCAGTGCCCACTACCCAAAATCCATGAATCTCCATGTTTGCTTCCCAGTTGAACTAGTCAGAAACCTGAAAGATTATTTCATTCTAACATCAACTGCAAAAATTAACACAGTTCATTCTGTATCAATACCCTATATGATCTTAGCTTCTTTGTCATTCTAAAACTGTCTCTTAAACAAATTATAGCTGTAGGTTCAAAGTAGCTTTGTCCAGTGATATCTAAAAAAATCTCAACTAGTCGTCAAAAGATTGTAATCGACAGGATTTGAAGTGACAGATATGAAAAGTTTACCGTGTATACACACAAAAGAACCTTTACATAATTCCTGTCTAGCAAATTCATCTATTACTTTTGATTTGTACTATAGCTTGAGGTCTCCATGATCTGCATTTTCTGCCACAAGCAAATAGCATTTATTTATATGGCATCTAAGTCGCTTTTCTTTCTTCAACTAAAGCATTAAGTTCTTGTACAGCCTCAAGTGAAACAAGGATCTTGGTGGGGTTTTTTTCCTTCTCTCTCTCTCTCTCCCCCATTCATCTGGGAGATCATTAGTAAACAGCTACAGGCTGATGGCTGATGGTTATTCTGCTGCCAATATATTAACTCATTTCTACTGTAAGAGGCTGCAAGAGAGAGAGATTCATTTTAGCTGAAGGCAACTACATGTAGACGAGAAAGATTGATTGGTGGCATTTCATTTTTAAGGGTTAAAGTAACAGACTAGAAATGTTATGCTTAGGGATAAAGTGCCAGCACTGCTTTATTCCCATAACAAAAGGTTTAGGCTGACTTTCTGAACAAACACCATCTAAGCAATACAAAAGCTAATGAAAGCATGACTGAAGTGCCCATATGCGAACATACAACTTGTAAGACTAATGCGAATGCTGCCCTGAAAGTAACAGAAAGCTAAGTACAATTACAATACTAATGATGTAAGCAAGCCACAAGGCTGTGAGCATGGAGCCAAGGGGATAGACCTCATTTAACATTATTACAAATTGGCTTTCTATAAAAAGTGGTGAAATGTAGGAATGTAACTAGGAATTCTGATTCCAGACCAAGATCCAATTACGCTCTGCTACAACTGACAATCTGCTATTAGTATGAAAATTAGCCTGGAAATAATCCACCAGGAACTTCTATGAGCATTCAAATTTTGATGAGTCTACGGTTGCACTATAAACCCAGATATAGTGGTAGGCTGTACTTCATTTGGCAATCAAACGGACCTGGGAATACAGTTAACCTCCCCAGATATTCAAAGAGCAGGAGATAAGGGCCAAACAATGTATAAAATTGTAACTGTCAATGGACAGTGCCAGCTCAAACAGGAACAGCAGAGCCATCTCAGCAACTCTGCCCAAAATCAGCCACCATACAGCTGTTGCTGAGCAGTCATGGCTGAAGTGGAGAAATGGAGGCATCCGAGCATCTCCGCTCAAGACCAGTTCTCCCTCTTTTTTTCTTTTTCTCTTGTCCCACTTTTTGCCCCTAAGTAATCGCCCAATTAACTCCAAAATGTTAAATGCCGCTAACAGCAGTGATCTGGCTGTGAAGCCCTTCAGGATCCTTGGATAGGAAGCAATATAAAATTCTTTAATACTGTATGCACAAGAGATCTGAGGCAGAGTTGCACAGAACACGTGAAGAATATATGAGCACTAAAGCTGTTTATTACATCAGAACAAGTCACAACCTTTTCTGAATCTTAGGCTGCATCTAGACCAGCGGTTCTCAACCTTCCTAATGCCGCGACCCCTTAATGGAGTTCCTCATGTTGTGGAGACCCCCAACCATGGGGGTGGAGCAGCTGGGAGGTGGGAGGGAAGGGTGGTAGGAGACTTGTCACGACACCTCTGAAAGGGTAGTTCGAGCCCCAAAGGGTCCCGACCCCCAGGTTGAGAACCACTGATCTAGACGTCAGTTACTTATTCCATTATATTTGGATATTTCAGAATAAGACATGGATATTCTCAAATAACCACGCTTTAGTCAGGAATATCCAAATATAGCAGCATAAGTAACCAACATCTGGATGCAACCTTAGAATTTTTGGCTCACTCAAACCAAAAAATGTGCTCTCCTTGTTGGAGATTTCTTTTTTCTTTTGAGGAGGAATTTGAAATGCATAGTACACACTTGTTAAAACCACCCAGGCAACTCAGCATCCATTTTCTGCAAGAGGAGGAACACGCACACTTCACAGACAACCAGGAACATACAGCACAAAAACAGTAACACAGTACATGAGTATCTCCTCACAGGAAGATACTCAGCCAAGACATTATTACTTCCACTAAGCCAAATTAAAATGCAAATTCTAACCATAACCATAAAGATCTTGCTCGATAAGTAATCTGGATCTGTATTAAAAATGCTTGCACGTTTTTGAAAATACTTCCACACAAAATAACCTTTTTCCAATTTAAAACAAACAAAAATGTTAGCATATTCATTCAGATTCCAATGAATACATCTTTAGGAAGAAAATATGAGATTTCCCAATTACTTTCAAGTTAGGATACCGCAAGTAAATAAAAGGATGTCTTGCCACAGGAATCCACTTAGTACCACCTGATCAGTATTATTTAATTTCAGCAAATGTATTAGTTATTTGCAGAAAAATGGGGTCAAATGAATAAGGATACTTAACTGCTTAAAAGAATAAAATATTTTGTTGTTGGTTTTACTAGCAAAATATCAATGTGTTCTTTGACACTAACCTGTTAGGTTTACCGATAGAAAGTCAATCATTTTTCACCAGCAGACGTTAATGAGAAGCAATTCCAAAATGCTTTACAGGGGATATTGTAAGATACACTAATTAAATGCTATTTTCACCAGCAGCAAAAATGGAAAATCCTTAGGCTATAAGCCTCTTATGTTTACACAGGTGTGCTACATTGACGCAGAAGAAGCAGGGACAAAAAATAAAAATAAAAAATAACTTTACAATAAGACTCTAGGTCACAGTTTCCAAGAGATCATCTGAAGATTCCAATCTTAAGTGCTGACTCTTCTAAACAAGGATCTGTGTTCAAATGACTGTATTTGGGCCTTGGGTATCGCAAACCCTGTGAAAGCAGCAATTTCTAGTGCCAACTTTCTGGTCATATTCCCACCTATTCCACATTCCTGGAATCACACTTTTGAAATTTGTGAAGCAGCTTATTTAAATCTAACAAAAAATTTCTACTTCCTTAAGTCAACAATTCAACAAGCAAAGCAAGGTACAGCATGCTGGTAATTTATGGAGTGACTCTGTAAGGTTGTCATATGGTAAGAAGAACACAATTGTTAGACTTTTAAGTAATTTATAGACAAAATTTCATCAGATGTGGTCTGCAGTACATCTTCTATGCAGCAGCTTCTACTCCTCTGCAAATTTCAGCACCTTTAGAGCACAGCAAAAGGATGTGCCACACTTAAGCGGGTTCCCAAAGTACAAAGAACAGTACCTAGCAGAAGTCAGTAATTCAGATAACTAGATATGACCATTTAGAATACACAATATGTAGTCATTCCTTACATATAAAATCCTGCTGAACAAAAAAATCAAAAACATTCTTACCACAACGAGGCTCCTGAGGTGTTCCTTTCATAAACAGCATACAAGGTGCGGCACTGACCAGTTTCTTGAGCCGTGTGTTGAGGTCTTCTTTAGCACTGCCACTGGAACCAGGTGGCACATTTGAGCTAGATGCATGGCGCTGGACCTTTTTGGTCAGT
This sequence comes from Aspidoscelis tigris stejnegeri, assembly GCA_023333525.1. Lineage (NCBI taxonomy): Eukaryota > Metazoa > Chordata > Lepidosauria > Squamata > Teiidae > Aspidoscelis > Aspidoscelis tigris. The sequence goes on along the minus strand of JALMGA010000002.1, from coordinate 76,732,284 downwards.
TCTGGGGCATGTGCACCATCTAATCGGTCAATTTTTTGGCAATTCTGGTCACATAGAACAGCAGTAAACATAATTATTCTAAGAATCATCTCTAGAAAGCTATGTAATTTCTTCACCACATACAATTCTGTACTTAAGTAAATAAACATCACAACTGACATCTACCAACCACTGCTGGTATACAAATGAATTTTACTGGAGCTGCCACAAATATGGTAGTAACGCATAGCGTTACTATACAAGAAGTTTTAAACTTTTTTTTAAAGCAACTCACATTATCATTCAAAGTCAGAATATACATTGTATTAAAATAAACCCTAAGTCAAATTAAAATGACTTTAGCATCCAATGTCTAAAAAAACACTACTATTAACTTTTTCCCCCTAGAAAAGAAACAAAGGCAGCACTGTGGTACCCCTCCATATCAATACTATATTTGTGCAGAAATATTAACAGGGTGTAATAATTCCTGACACTTTTCTTTTAAAAAAGAAATAATTATTAACAAATTAGCATTAACACTACAGCATTTGTGAAGTCTCTTGTCTACTGGTTCAATTCAACTTCCACCAAGAAGGAACAAGAACATTTCCAAGGGCTTTTAGCTTGTCCCTGTAAAAACACCAGAAATGTAAAAACTGGAAATATCCTTTAGGCACTATTTTAATAACCATCATTTTTTCTGACACAGCTCAAAGTATAAGGCACCCTATCACTTTTAAATATCTTTGCAAGATTAAGGAATATTGTTGGGTAGATGTAGTTATGACTATAGGTCATCTATATGTAAAGCTTACTCTCATTCAAGAGAGATGAATATTTGCTGTAAAGACAGGCACAGGTAACCAGTGTCTGGCTCCAAGTTTGCACATAAGTGCTTTTGGCTTGCGAGGAATAATCTGATGCTCAGCCTTGTGCTGTTTGGATTACCGCCTGAACCCCAAACAGAACAGAACTTGGAAAGACTTCTGAAAAGGAATTAATTCGGTTCAACTTATAAAACTTATATATGATTATTTCAAGATCAGATCAATCCAAGCCCTAGGTTAACTAGAAAGAGATGTCTTTGCTTGTACTACCTTGCCTGCTAGCCCCTATTCAATGTTCCTGTTCCTCTGGCAAAAGGCTACAAGCATGTGGTCCCAAGCACTTTAACTGCTTAACAATTCCAGTTTCTCACTGAATGCAACAGGAGCTGAAAATCCCAACTGAAAATCAACAGCAAAATCTGTGATTTTATAAACTATTACTTGGGGTAGTGTAAAAAAATAATACCACAGGATTTTTAACTTCATGAAGATTGAGACTGGCTTGGCCAGGGAACACTGATATAAAAAGCTGAACTTTCCCCCCCCCCCTCTCTAAATGAATGTTCATATATGTCACTGTCTATAAAAATAATACTGCAAGTATCTGCAAAGGTATTTTGAATAGGTGCCCATCACAACGAACTTAGAAACCACTCAGTGGTCTTTGTTCAAAGTCTTACTAACAAATGGGAGTTCTAGCAGAAAAGGTTTTGAATTCAGAAACAGTCTGAAGGTATAGCATGTATTTCTCAAGTATTTCTGTCCGATTCAGTACTGAAAGCTTCATTTATTTGAACCAGTCTTAACACGAGTAAGGCGTTAAAAAAATTTCCATCTTTCCTAGATCAATTCATTCTTGCTTACTGAACATTATTTACCAGTTCTAGAAGCAGCAAATTGTATCATTATAAGCATCCATGCAAATGAACAAGCCAAGGCAAACTCACCTTAAAAAATAAGAACGTTGGAACCGAAGTAATTTCATATTTTTCAGACACTTCAGGAACGGCTTCAGCTTCCAGCTTCATAAGGGGAAAGCATAAAATATAGTTTTATTTTCATATTTTTATTTATTGTTTGGATAGTGCTGGCTGATCTTGTCTACCCTGTTCCTTTAGTCATGTTAAATGTTTAAAAAGGATTTCAGTGCAAAAGTTTGTGACACATTTGCATTTAAATGAAACTCACAGGGCAGGCTTGTCATCCACTAGGCCCGCGGTGTCAAAACAGGTTCAGAGGTTTTTATTTTGTTGCACATTTCAAAAGATGCCTGGAGGCTGTGAATAAAAATTTTGGTGCACTAGTGACCTAGTAAATTTTCAATCATATGCAGCTACTACTATATTGAAATCCATAAATCACTGACCCCAGTTATGTCATGATTACAGTGCTTATTTTCTGCCCACAGCAATTCTTGCTGTTTGCTCTATTGACTAATTTCAAGAGGCAGTACATCATGACTGACATTTGCAGGCTTCTGCAAATTATGAAGCAAAAAAGGAGTATTTCTTCAATAAACTATTGATGCTTGCTAAATTTTAGTTTTTAACTCCTTCAAGACAGCTAGATATTACTATGACCGATCCAACATAATAAACAACCCATCAAAAATGAGAGTACAAATGTACACTTCTGCTTACATACTTTAACTAGCCCTGTATGATGCAAGGATGAATGCCTGGATTACCAAGAAAGAGAGAACCATTTCATTCTTCTTGCTTAGAATGTATTCATTCTAGGAGCAGTAAAATAAAGATTACAATAAAGTATTTATCTGGTGGATTCTGACATTTGCTTTAAAACGCTGATATACCAGATTAATTTTTTCGTGCACTGAAAAAGTCATAGGGTGCCTCCAGACAGGGACAGAAGAAGCGAAGCCACTTTGCTGCTTCCATGCCCTGCATTAGGAATGTAGCATTTCTCCCCCATCCTCAGCAAAGTAAAAAGACGCTGGTTAACCAGCATCTTTTTAACCAGCATCTTTTTACTTGCATGCTTACTGGTACTTACTGTGTTCCTGCTGCCAGCAACGGAGTTTCCTGTCTAGCAGACAGGAAGCAGCTGCAATGGAAATGCAGAGCTTCCAATTCTCCAGTCTGAAGGACCAGAAACACCTTCAAATTTCCATCAGAGCAAAGAGCGTGTCTGGAGGCACCCATTATGTTTTACCATACTATTGGTACAGTACATTAAGGTGATGTTCACTGATGAGGTTTTTTTTGTTTTGTTTTCTTCTCCTTTTTAAGATTCACAGTATTTTTTTTCTTAGGACTGTCAACATTCACATGCAAATTCTGTCCTAAGCCAAGGGAATTTCTCATCATAAACATTCAGTAGTTTATCAGTAAAATCTAGAAAGGAAAATGAGTAACGTGAACGCAAAAGGTCCATGTAACCATTTTAAGTGAACATTTAATATGATAGGTCAGTTATAGTCAATATGCAGAACATGGAAATACTATACAATCATTTAACTATTATTCTATATTCAAGAAACACTGCACAGGTAAAAATGTATTTCATAATTCTCGTTGATTAATCAACAGGATCAATTTTCTATTTTTCTCCAAGGTTTATAGTAGGAAATATTAAAAGCAACAAAGTATTTTGGGAAAACAGGACACTGTTGTACAGTGCGTTTGGTTATAAGCTCCAAGACATTCCTTTTAAGTAACTGAGGCCATGGTCACATCTTCACTTTAAACTTCCTTCATCTTCTGATCACAATGCTTATACCTTTTCATTTCTATCCATTTCATTTGTGGACTTTGGTGAATGGAAAGTCCACAAATAAAAGGGACAGAAATGAAACGAGTGCTGCAATCAGAAGATAGACTAAGTTTAAAGTGAAAGTGTGAACAGAGACTGTTTGGTTTCCTGACAGTCATTACTATTCCTACACAAAAAAGATTAATTATACCATTAACATGATTTCAAAATATAGTTACAATAATGCAACTTTCTTCTTGAAACTGAAAGGAGTACTAGGGTGTTTTTCTACTGAACTCCTTTAATCTGGATCTAAGAAGATCCGGATCTAAGGAATGGGTACTTCCCTTAATCCGGATCTCATAGATCTGGATTAAGGGAAGTACCCAATGTGTTTCTATGGGTGGTCTAGCACCCAATAGTAATGGGTGCTAGTGTGCCTGCTGTGGAAACGCAGGAGTACCCATGTGCAAATCTGGATCTACCTGGTGTTTTGGGGGACAGGGGGTGCAATCTCCGTAGATGCTCCAGAGAATCTTCGAAGATCCTCCAGAGTGGCTCCGTAGAATCTCTGGAGCGATCTGCTGCTAACTTCAAAGATCCTCCGGAGCCTTTGACAGCAGCATTGCTCTCACAAGGGGTTTTCTTCGGAGCCTGTGCTATTCTCCAAAAGCATCTTCGGAGCAACTTTGGAGGGACTTCGAAATTTTGAGTTTGGGGCACCCCCCCATGGGTGCCCCCCAAGCCTCCTCTAGATCCCATTGCCCAACTGTAGTGGGAACAGGCTTCCTATAATCCAGTTTTGACGGCTGAAGACCCCATTGTAGACCCCTTTAATGAGGTCTACAGGAAATCCAGATTATAGGTCCTGAAGGACCCATATGATCCAGATTTCCCTACCTCTGGTGGAAACAAACGTGGCTCTAATGGGGTCTGTAGTGGAAATTGGGTCATCCTGCTCTGAGCCTAACGGGTCCTTAATGGGTCCTTCAATGGGTACTTAGTGCTAATGGAAAAACACCCCTAGTATACTATTAGTTTGCTTCCATACTACTCACCAAAAACAAACTACAGGAGGAAGTACCACAATAAAGCATTTCGACTATAACCATTAAAAATGACTGCTTGTTGAATTTAACATCTGACCTAATTTAACAATATCTCTTCTCCCATTATCTTCAGCTACTAGTTGAGTATTGTAATTAAATAAGTCATGCTTATTTAAAAGTACTGGTACCTCCAATTTAACTTGAACTGAGATTTCTCCTTCATAAAATCTCAAATTGTGCAAATGACAGATTCTGTGTCTTTCAGTCTATCATTATGGGCAAGAGACACAACATTATTTTGCAATGCTTATTACAATTTACCATGTAATTTACAGGAATTAATTATTCTTTCCCTGGCTTCTCTGAAATTCAAAGTCAATCCGCACAGTTTTAAACAAGTAAAATGTAAGAATTCTCGTAATGCTGCTATAAATTATAAGTTCTCCGTTACTTTATGAAACTTTATCTCAAACAATGAAATGTTCAAAGTGATCAGTAATAAGACAATCTATGGTGAGACTTCCTAATTTCATAATCCAAATCAGTTTTGGAAAGTGATTCTCTTCACAGTGCCATCCAGGAGAAGAAACAAGGCAGTCTGAATGCTGATTTTATACACTTGGTTTTAAATACTGCTTTTGATATGGTTAATACTGAGGAATCAATAAACTTATTCTCACAGTGCCAGTGTCCACATGTCAGTGGTGACGCTCCTTTCATGGAATTTAAGGGATTCCAACAATAGCATAATATCATAATAACCTAGATGTATCTCTAGGCCTTCTTCCCTGCCTGTCCAGCCATACTCAGTGGAGTTTCTGCTTGGCCCTTGTTAAAGTTTTTGTACTTCTATGGTTTTAAGGAGTTGTTTGAGTTTACTGTTATAAACAACAATTTGTAATTATATAAATCCTACAGTACAAGGTTTCCCAACTTTAGTCATTTCTGACCCACCAACCAAAGACTCAACGATCTGGCAACTCATCTAACTATGTCCCTTGCTTCAGAAAACAATTTTTGTTGTAAAAGGAAAGGAAAAGAGAGGAAGCCAGCACTGTGGGGCAGGGGAAAGGCATTCAGACCAGATGTAGTTGCAGGTCTTGGGCAGAATGTGATGGGCAAGGCTTCAGCATAAACTTATAACTGGTCCAATCTCCTCACAAATAAAGCCTTGGAGGGCTAGACTGTTCCAGAAGGACCAGAGATGAAATCATTGACCTCCTATTTCCAATTTGAAAAGACTGGTAGGAAAATCCAAGCTTGGGATGTGGTTTCTTCTTTGGGGCAGAGTCCACAAGCCCACACATCTGGCTTTTGGCCAAGATAAAGGCTGAGCTCAATCACACTTGGTCAGAGACGACTGCTATGACTTCTGGGGCTACCACTGTGACTTTTGGATGACAGTGTTAAGAGTCCTGTGAAGAACACATCCTCTCTTGACTCTTCATGCCTGTATGCTTTCAGAGGTCCTCCAGCTCTAGAGTGCATCTGCTATCCCACAAGATGGGGAATTCCACAGTCCAGATAGACAATGCCCCTACTTCCTTCCTGCATCTTTTCTGAGAGACCTTGTTCTGGAGCCTCAGGGCCCACTGTGGGCAGTGCTGATGCATCAGGCCAGTTCAACCTTGCATTTAAGGAGTTCACCCTAGGATCAGCAAAAAGCAGTGTGCAGACTACATGGGGGAGGTGCCATCCCCACCCTGAAAGCTTTCTCTACTTCCTACCCTGATCCTGTGTGCTACCTGAACAAGTGCTAGAGCCACCAAAATTTCTCAACAGCCCACAAGTGAATCCTTACCCATACTTTTGTAGAAATACTACAAAAGTATATTTGCACTCTTAAATGAGCTGAATAGAGTGCCCACAAAAAAGGAGTTGGCGAGCTAGTAGCATAGTTCCATTAAATCAAGCAATCTTAATCTCAAATCCCCGGGACAGAAAAATTGGGATTGAACAGAATTTGCCAACTGTGTTACAGGCAGAAAACTTTTTTGACCTACGAATCCTTATTTTACTAAAAATAGCTCCTAGTAACTAGACATCTCACAGCTGAAGATATGGACAGCTATTTCAAATCAACATCACTAAACTTGAACATGCCAAGGTTCTTTGCTCAGAGAGACCCTAATCACCCAGTAATGGTTTACTCCAGGCCTGTATCTATCCAATCTCCTTGTTACAAGCAAATTCTTACACCTTTGCCCTGAGGCTTCCTCCTAATTACCACTCTATAGCCTCTACACCCTTAATCAAAATAATCACCATCTCTCCCCAGATTTCCCAAGGAAACCTAAGGCTGTAGCATGGAAACAAGAGACGTTTTCGCACGGGGCTGAACGGAACGCGGAAAAGACAGCTGTGGACACGTCATCCGCATTGCCCGCGCGCGGCTTGCGTTCCGACGTGTCCGCAGCTGTCTTTTCCGCGTTCGAAATGTAGAGCACTTTAAAGTGCTCTACACGCGTTCCAACGCGGACGAGCCGCCCGCAGCCGTTCGGGAGGAGAAGCGTTCGCGCCTGCTTCTGTCTCCCGAACGGCTGCGGGCGCGCCTCCGACGCCGCGCGGCTTTGACAATCAGCTGTTTGTCAAACAGCTGATTGTCGATCTGCCTCCGCGGCTGTCTGCGCGCCCCTTGCCGGCGTTTGCCGGCTAAGGCAGCTCCCGGCGCTTTGAGCCTTCGCACACAGACGCTCCGGAACGCGTTTACACGCGTTCTGGCGCGTCTGTGTGTGAAAGGGGAAAGCGCCCGGAGCTGTCTTAAGCTTTCCGCCTGAACGCGTTCCGTTTCGAACGCGATGCAGTGCGGAAATGCCTCAGAAAAGGTAGCAGAAGCAAGATGATTATGGTGGAGGGCCCTTCTTTAGCCAGGTCAGTTCTGTCCATGCCCATGAATCTTCAGTTTTGATTACAAGAGCATCTGCATAAGCATACCTATTCAGTTTCGGTTTCCCTGGGTAAATATCTGCAATGGCTATCCCTACCCAAGAGAAGCAAAGCCTCACCCTGATTACTTTTACAAGAAAACTTTACAGGGAACACTATTTCCCAAGTTGTAGATGTTCCAGCAGTGTCACCAGCTGGCTTTCACTGGTTGTTTTAGTTGCACAAGCAAAAATAAATACTACTAAGCAGAAATGGCAGAAACCATAAAGCTGGTATAGGTCTGACCTTGGGCCTGTTTGTACTTGGCTTTATTCTGAAATATATCTGGAATAGGGACCTGCTGTCCGCATGCTAGTGCAGCCTACAGTGGGCCCCAAGTGAGGCCTGCCAGAGTGTGCAATAGCATGCAAACAATAGACCCCTATCCTGAGATATATTCCAGAATATACCCAAGTGCCGATAGGCCCCTTATTCCAGACTTCTGAGCAGTATGGAAGGCCTGAGCTAACTGGTATGTCTTCATATTTACTACAAACGCATATAATGTAAAATCAGAGTTGCACTGCATTTTGTCAATTTAACTTACTTTCACAAATGTAACCTGTGGGTGCTCCTTTGCTAGTTCAGCCATGACACTGTTCATTTGAACACACTGAGGAGCCCATGAGGCCCAAAAATGAACCACCACTAAAGACCTGCAACAAAACAGGGAAAACACAAGAGGTCAGCTGTCTATAAAGCAATGTCAAATAAAATCAACTGAAGTTTTGGTTTTATTAAGCTGAATTATGAATAAGAAATTTGGCTGCTCATTCTGCCCCTCCTTTCATGTAAGTATAGTTTCCAAACAGGTTTAAATATAAAAACCTACTTCAAACCAAGATTTAATATTGTGGAAATAAATGACATAATTCCAGTGCCATTATGCTGCCCAGTTTGAGCAAGCCTACTGAAAATTAAATTGTTACTGATATGTCCACTCTGTGCCAAGAAAGGTGTTAAACTGCTGCCTGTGTGGCCGCAATTCTAACTCAAATGTTATCCCAATAAATCCATTTATGTCCCAAGCCCGTGCTGCCAATCCTACTCAGAACTGGAGGCTGAGCCAAATTCAACTTTCATATCAATTCTGCTCCCCAAGATACCACTTTCAGCTGCATGGGGCTAGTTAAAATTGATTCTGGCAGAAACCCAAGTCTGGAAGATCAGCAACCCAGTAGCTCCCTGTTTGATACCTATCAGTTTGTCTCATTCTTTGCAATAATCTCTTGACCACCATTCTGCTTAACAGTGGCAACTGTAAACACAGACAGTATATTAAATGATCAGTGCTTGCCTTTAGAACCTGAGGTCACACATTTTAAAGTCCAAGCACCTTGCAACTAGCTATCATTTTCTATGCTTCAAGGAGCAGAAGAAGACTAGGCAGAATATGTAAAAACCCATTATTTACCTTCACAATAGACCTTAATTTCAAATGAAACTTTCTTAGCTCTACAATGTGTTCAATTGTGTTTGCGCATTTTATTTTGGAATTACTGTAAAACCAGAAAACTAGCTTGCATAACTTCACCCATCCAAATATTAATAAGACAAAATAATTCACGAATTTGAATTAAAGCTTTCTTCTGCTGAAGTCAGCGGAAGCATTTCTATCTACTCCAGTCTTAGCTTTATGCTTTCTCTCCTTCCCCCTTTGCCTGAATGTACAGGAGACAATGACCTTGTCTTCCTCTGTATAGGCAAAACTTCAACAGAACCAAACACCCTGTTCAGCAAGATCAGCATTCAGCACTGACGTCTTCTTGCTAAGCAACAAAGCACAGATCTAAAGACACAAGAAAAATGATCAAATGTATGCATCTGCTTAGATATATTTTCCTGCTCAATTCAATCTGGAGACAGAAAGGACAACCTCAATAAAGAGGCTGAAACTTATTATGCCATTGGACCTCTACAAACTAGAATTAAACTACAAATGTACACCAAAAAGCCTAATCAAAACCTGAGCTTCAGTCTGCCTCAATAAGGATATGCAAAACATTTTCAGTCAAATAATTACAGACTCAAAACAAGTTGTTTCAGTATTCCCAACAAAATGTATTTCACAAAAGGCTTTTCGCAAGATGAAAAAGAAAAACCAGTTCCTGTTTTTCCAGCTCCAAGAAGAAGCCATTTTCTCCTTCTCAAAGCCGGGAAGGATTAAATTATTTTTGTCAGCTAATTGCTGCTGAAAGGGGTGAAATAATCCAACACCAGATATTTCTGTCAGCAATCACTGCTGAAAGTGACAAAAACCCATAAAGAGGGTTCTTCTCCTCTCTTAGGAGCAGCAACTGTTCAGACTGAACAGCTGATCATCCTTTTTAAAATCTTACTGCATAAAGGATGGGGAAAAACAATTTTCCCCCTTTCTGGCAGCAAAGACTTGGCTTTTGGAGGTTCTTGGAGCCCCACCATAAGAGTATAACACAAAGCACATTTTCTGTTGTTCCCAACAGCTGAAACACTCAGAATATTTCAAGATTTTGAATTCTGTTTGTGGAAGCTGGAGTCTGTTACAGGAACTGCTCTGGAAACATGTATATAGCATTCTAATATACAAGCAGTTTTAAGGACTATTGGGTTAGTTTAACTGATAATGGATTGTAGCTGATCCCAAGGAAGGGGACAACACTTAGCTGATTTCAACAGAGTTGTTGTTGTTGCTAAGTTACCAAAGACACACAGAAATAACTACTACACTGCAAGAGGAAACAGTATTCAAAGTTTCGAAGTTGGGTGAATAAGTCAAACAGTAAAGCAACTCAAAGAGCAAGATTCCCAAAATAACCAAGTAGTAACTGTAGCAAAAGAAGGTTTTACAGAACACTTGTGTGGTGTCTCAGGCAAAACAGAGACCAAGTGAGAAATAAAAGTAAAGGAGGAGGAAAGAAGTGCAGTTAATTCAAAGTGAGAAGGAAAGTGAAGAGGAAAAGCACTAAAAGAAATGAAGCAAGAGGAGGCAGTAAGAATTACTAGCTTTCCTGGGTTTTTCTCTTGATCAGGGGCCAATCTTCATAAAGGCAAACAATTACAAAAGTGTACAGACACATACACCCAACTCAGAAGTGAGTTTCCAGCATTCTGGTGAACTCCATCTTTCAGAAAGCATGAGGGTTTCAAGCGCCCAGGAGACATTATGCTTTTCCCTTGGATCAGTGGTTCAGCTCTTGAGTGGGGAAGTGGGACACAATTCTTCCTCTGGCTCAAAAGCAGTAATTTCAGCAGGAATGCTAGTGGCAAAGTCTAGTAAGCAGCAGGAATCAACATGCACAACAGCCGTGTCTCTCTTGCACGAAAAGGGAACCATCAGTTCCAATCCTTCCCAAGAGCGTAAGCTTAAGAGCTCGGCCCTTGATACCAGTTCATCATCTGTCCCATGATGAATCTTGAAGGTAGAATGCAGGGCTGAGCTTGGAGGAAACAAATCCTCACAGCAGCTCTTGTTGCTGGATGCAGGGTGAACTCAAAATGAATTGGGGGCCTTGGGGTGTTTTTCCACTGTCACTAGAAGTACCCATTAATGGGTACAAAAATGCCATTTCGTACCCATTAATGGGTACTTAAAGGGTACTTTTAGTGACAGTGGAAAAGCACCCTTGATTTCAGCTCTTAAGATGCAGAGTTGACTCAGCAAAAGGCAGAGATGAAGCAGTGCCCCAGAGAAAGCCTGAGATGTAGCAGTGGATGCAGTGAAAGCAGAGATGCTCAGCAGGAAAAGGATTTTATACCCAAAAATTCACCCCGGGAATGGACAAAACACTGGGTTGTTCAGGCAGAAAATGGGGTAAACAAGTAAACTGGGCAACAGTCAGGCTGTCCAAGTCAAATAAGTTGCACTAATGCAATCAGGTATTCAGTTTGGGCAACCACATTATCCTTGGTGAGATTAGTCATATATTTACATTTTAGTACATTTGATATGCTTTTAAAAAAATTTATTATATATCCTAATTTAAAGCCCAAGCAAACCCAGTCATGAGATGCCCAACAGAATAATCAAAAGTCTAACCAAAGCCCTGTAAAAAATTAAGAATACAATGCAGCTAGTACCAGTGAAGTTCTCTATATACAGTGGTACCTCAACATACAAGTGCCCTGACGTACAAGTGTTTTGAGATACAAGCCGCCGAGTGAGTGATATTTTGCTTTGAGATGAGAGCAAGATTTGAGATACGAGTATGTAAATACAGTACAGTACATAACAAAAACAACTGAGGTGGTGTTTTGGGAGCTGGAATGGATTAATGGGAAAATTGCTTTGAGATACGAGTGATTTGACATAAGAGCAAGGTTACAGAACGAATTAAACTCGAATGTCAAGGTACCACTGTACTCTTTTAATGCACAAATATATCATACATAAATACACAAAATCACTAAATAAAAAAAATTAACAGCAACAAATGGGTAAATATTTTAAATCAATATAAAATGTCCACACAATCCTTCTAAAAACCTCACATATACCAAGTATGCACACAGACAATTAATGTATAGCCAAGAAGCCTCCTGTATACATCAACACATTATAGTATTCCAAAGAAAATAAATCCAGTTTTGATATAACTTTCTTCCACTAAACTTATGTTTCCACATTATCAGGTCCACAATAAAATGCTTCCTCCTTGCACAGGGTAGGAATATCCACTTCTACAAAGCATGCAGCTTCCTTAGGTCAAACAGGGTGTGGGGGGAAGGGAAAACACCTGCTTAGCCACATCAGTGAAACTAACCCTGGCAATCAATGAGGTAGCAGGTATTGTGGCTAGATTGCCCTCACATGAAGAATACATGGCACATAGCCACATACTACCTCAATGATGCACCAGAGCAGCATTTGTGAAAATCTCTCACCATGAACTCTGTGTAGACTATATTTATCCAGCCACAAGGGACTTATAATTCTTTTCTTACTTAATATTTTACATGGCAACTGCACAACATTTTTTTATTATGTCACTGCTTGCCAACATTCTGGACTCATCTGGATGTTTTGGGGCATCCTTTGGACATTGTTCTCACTGACTGCTTCCTTCCACCAAGCAATTAATGGTGGAATGTCAACAAAGACAACTCAGAAGTTTTCTGAGGCTGTATCCAGATGTCAGTTAGTTATTCTTTCCAAGTTGTATTCCAGAATATCCAAATATAGCAGAATAAGTAACCAACATCTGGATGCAGCATAAGTCTCAGGGAAAACTTTTCAGAAGGCTGTTTCATCAGGCATTATAATGACAGATCTATTTTCCTTTCAAGAAGAGGTCTTATATCGTTGTACCTGAGCACTAACATTTAAGCTGCAGAGGAACAGCAAATTTCAGTAGATTCACAGATAATGTTTTCTGTCTCTGTCAGCTCCAAAAAATCTTACTCCCCCCCCCCCCCAGCAAGTAACAATTAAGGGTCCAGATGGGGTGTTTTTCCACTTAGCACTACAGTACCCATTAAGGACTGGTCCAGTCCTTAATGATTTTCAGGATAATGATTTTCAGGATAATGAATGACAAACTTGGAGACTAATTTGGGGCCATTGTGTTTGGCCTAGTATTCCATATTTACTCCGCCCAGGACAAAGCATGCCCCTTGCATTTCTGAAAGAAGACTGGTGGTTGTTTTAACTGATATCATACTTTGCCCTTTTATTCCTCCTTCCTTCCAAAGACTCGTGGCAAGAAGGCACGACTGCGTTCCCACACAACTTCATCCTCCCAAGAGATCAACGAGGTGGCTTGGATGAGAGGCAGCAAATAACTGGTCCACGGACAACACAAATTACGTCCTGAAATTCAGTCTTCAACGTCGACTCGAGGAAATGAGTGCGAGCCTGCAACATCTTGCTCAGTCCCACACAACAGCTTGGAGGGGGAAACCCTCAAGCCGGTTGGGGTGGCAGTTTGCTCCATTGGGGGGACGGGGAGAGAAGGACTGGTCTTTGGCTGTGGTCACACCTAAGGTTTAATCCAGCTTCAGTCCACTTTGAGAGCGGGAGGACACACTAGCAAAATTCCCAAAGGCGAATTTTCTGAGTTATTTAACATCGAAAGAAAACAGCTGATGTGTTCTCTCGGTCTGAAAGTGGCCCGAAGCTGGATTGAACCTTAAGTGTAAGCCCAAAAGTAAGAGCAGGCAAGTGAGCCTGGAATTCCCAGCAGGCTCACTTAGAGATCCAGAGCGGCCTGGCAGCGCCGCCGGTGCTGGTGCTTTCCGTTCCTCTGCCGCTGCTGCCTCCCTTTCCCACCACCACGCCCGACCGCTGAGATGCTCCAAGTACCTGCCAGGCTGCTGCAGCAGATCCTGGAACTGGCCTGCGGACGCTGCCTCCATTAAACCCGCCGCTCCGCTCTCCGCCGCCATCCTTGGTGTTGGATCCCTGCGCCGCAGCCAAGACAGCGAGTCGAGCGTGTGCGACGGCGCGACGGGCAGCGTAGGGAAAATGAGGTGCTAAAACATAGGTCACTTCCCAGCTCCTCTAGGCTTCAGATTGACTTACTACGCATGCTCAGCGCTCGCTCTCGTTCTCTTCCTCCTCGCTTCTCAACCGTAGGATAGAAAGCACGAGAACGCGCAGGCGCACACCTCGCGCAGGCGGATGAGAGAAAATGAAGCTCGAGCGCTTTTGCCCGGAGCTTGTGGGACCAGCGAGGTTGTCGTGTTATCCGCGAAGTTATTAATGCAGAAAACTAGAGCAGAGCGCGCGCTTTATTTCCTGATAAAAATAAATTCAACTAAATCTGGTTGGTCTTAATTATGATTAGTCAAGCAAAAAACGAACTATAAGCAATGTTTTTACGAGTCATGAGGAGTCTGTAAAGACTTTATAGAAAAGTTAAAGAAACACAGTGTTTCTCCACTTAGCACTAGAGGACCCATTAAGGACCCATTAAAGATCCTTAGTGGGCCCTTAATGGGTACTCTAGTGCTAGTGGAAAAACACCCATATACTTCAAGCATTTATAATATTTGCAGTTATTACTGGAAGAGGAAATACAATGTTATCAGAATGGGTATCTGCTCTGTGTAGGAATATAAATTCTAAGATCGAATTTGTTAAAGAGATTAGGAAACTGCACTTTTGTCTTTTCCTTCAGCACTTATGGTGTCTATTAAATCATACAGCTATTCCATCTTTATATTTATTTATTTATTTATTTATATTTCAATTTATATGCCGCCCCATACCCGGGGGTCTCTGGGCGGCTCACAACATTTAAAACAGATGTATAAAAACAGTATCAAAAATAAAACAAATTTAAAAATACAATTTTAAAAGTACAAAACAGTTAAAAACATCAGCGGTTTTCAGTGAGGGGAAGTGTGGGGAACATTTAACCAAAGGCCTGTGTGAATAGGAACGTTTTCACCGCCTTCCTGAATAAGAACAGAGAAGGGGCCTGACGCACCTCAAGGGGGAGACCATTCCACAGCCTGGGGGCCACCACCGAGAAGGCCCTCTCCCGGGTACTCACCCGCCTAACTAAAGAAGGCGGAGGGATCACCAGAAGGGCCTCCCCTCCAGATCTAAGAACACGGGCAGGTCGATATGGGAGAAGGCGCTCCTTTAGATATCTGGGACCCAAGTCATTTAGGGCTTTATAAGTTAAAGTTAGCACCTTGAATTGGGCTCGGTAGTGAATTGGCAGCCAGTGCAGTTCTTTTAGAACCGGCGTAATATGAGACCGGCTAGATGTTCCTGTCAGCATTCTAGCGGCTGCATTTTGCACCAGCTGCAACTTCCGAACCGTCTTCAAGGGCAGCCCCATGTAGAGCGCGTTACAATAGTCCAGCCTGGAGGTTACCAGAGCGTGGATAACTGTGGCCAGGTCATCTCTGTCCAAAAAAAGGTTTCAGTTGATGCACTAGCCGTAGTTGGGAGTAGGCACTCCTGGCCACGGCCTCCACCTGAGCTTCAAGTGTTAGCGCAGAGTCCAGGAGTACCCCCAAATTTCGCACCTGTCCCTTCCCGGATATTGCAACCCCGTCAAGGAAAGGGTATCTCCCAACTACTTGGACCCGAGAGCCTGTAACACACAGCACCTCTGTCTTATCTGGATTCAGTTTCAATTTATTGGCCCTCATCCAGCCCATTACCGCCTCCAAGCACCTGTCAAGCACTTCAACCACCTCTCCTGATTCAGATGGCACAGAGAGATAGAGCTGGGTATCATCTGCATATTGATGACACCTCACTCCAAAACTCCTGATGATCTCTCCCAGCGGCTTCATGTAGATATTAAATAACATGGGAGATAAGATCGACCCCTGGGGAACCCCACAAGTGAGTTCCCAGGGTGTCGATTCCGTCTCTCCCATCACCACTATCTGAGATCGGCTCTGGAGATAGGAGTGGAACCAATGCCAAGCACTGCCTCCAATTCCTAAACTCCGTAGCCTCTCCAGAAGGATACCGTGGTCAATGGTATCGAAAGCCGCTGAGAGGTCCAGGAGAACCAGCAGGGTAGCATTCCCCCTGTCTTTCTCCCGGAGGAGATCATCAACCAGGGCGACCAAGGTGGTTTCCGTGCCATGACCGGGCCTGAAGCTGGATTGAAATGGGTCTAGATAATCAGCTTCTTCCAAGCATGCCTGCAGCTGAACCGCGACAACCCTCTCCAGGACCTTGCCTAGGAAAGGTATGTTAGCTACCGGGCGATAGTTGTTTAAGTCTTCTGGATCCAGGGAGGCCTTCTTCAGGAGGGGACGTACCACAGCCTGTTTAAGGGCCAATGGAACCGCCCCCTCCCTCAGAGAGGCATTTACCACTTTCTGGATCCACCCGGTCATACCTTGCCGGCTAGCTTTAATCAGCCAAGAAGGACAGGGATCTAGAGAGCATGTTGTCGGCCGCACCCCTGCAAGCAGCTTGTCCACATCCTCAGGCCGCAATAATTGAAACTGATCCAAAATAATTGGACCAGACAGTTCTCTGGACACCTCCCTCAGACTATGTCCAATTGTGACATCTAACCCTCTGCGAATCTGAGCAACTTTGTCCTCAAAGTGCTTTGCAAAACTGTCACAGCAGATATTAGATGGTTTGGAAAGAGCTTTGAGTTCCTTCTTTTCTAGTAATCGAAGTACCTTGGTCAACGTTTGCAGTATACTTTTAAGTGTCTCTATCATGCTTGAAAATGCACTTTCAAAAACTCCCACTTCTGGAAAAACATATCAATTTCTCACTTTTTATATTGTCTAAGTTTTTGGGGACCACAACCATCAAAAAACACTAGACAAGGAAGCTAAAAAAAATCCAACAAGGCAACATTGAAAAACAGCCATATATTTTACAAGAAAAGTGACAGTTTTTTGTTCAAATGTAAAATGCATGCCGGTTGTTCCCTTGCTCAGGAGTGGGGCTCACTGAAGATAGAAGGGAAGATTTTTAGATCTGGTTCCAGGTTTCCACATCCATACATGGATGTGGATTGTGACATGGAGGCCATGCCTCCTGCAGGCTAGATTCACCCATACAGAATGAAGGTCAGTCTGGTTCAAGAGGCCCTCATTCTGAATCTACTGTACTGGGGGTCTACAATCCAGTTTAAGGGCCTTAATTTGGATCATGGAGGTGTACAGAAGACACGACTCTGTGATCCAGATTTCCCAGAAGTTATTTTTGGTGTGGCACACCACAATGTGACACCAAAAAATTACCCCCACACATGCACCCCATGGCTAGGAACTGCCATTTCTGGCCAGTGGGGTGGGAACTATGAAGCTTGGCAGACATGGGAAGGAATAACTCTGGTCTGCCACTGTCTCTACATCCTTTGCCTCCCCAGGATCCAGATCTGTAGATCCAGGTGAATGGATATGCACAGATCCAGATTTTATGCTCCACAGTACAAAAACAGCCACAGACTATTGTTTGTATTAGTTGTTTAATAGTTTTAATTGGAGCAAAATATCCTGCCTCTTATGATTTATCCACATCTACCAGGAACCAGGCAAGACAAACAATGGAAGCCTGTGTTGCAGTAGGGACTAGCCATAGGGTATTTCTAGATCAGGGATTATCCAAACAACATTCAAACCATGGACGTGTCCTGCAAAAAAAGCCAGGGTCAGGATATCTTCTGGCAGTGATTGCACAGTTTGTGCACTGGCATAAGCAAACCCTGATGGCAGGTTCAGCACTCAACACTGAAAACAGGAGTCATACTTTGAACAATATTAATCATACTTTGAATAAAATGTTAAAACAGAGGATTCATTCACTCTGTAGTAACAGCAGTGCTGAAGAACCACAAATTGTTAGATGACTATTCTTTGTGTTTTTCTGAGCACTGAAAATTAACAAAGCATTTTCTACAACTAGTGTATATATTATGACATCCATTCTCACCTACTCTACTGATATCACTGAGACCTTGCCAAGAAGGAAAACATATTATTTAGAAATACCAATGAGTTCAATCTTCCAACTGTTACTAGAAACATTACTTGAAAGCACCGTGAGTCTGTTTATAGTTGTACAGAACCATATACTGCCCATTTTGGTTCATAATGAACTAGATCTCAAAACTGTTTGAACTGACTAAAAACAAGCAGTTTGTTTGGGTATGGACTTGAAAAATCAGGTAATTTATCAATACCATATCTGAATCAGCTGCTTCTGGCCTCCCTTCTTCTCTTCTTGCAACACAGGTGTCCCTGCTTCTCTCCTCCGCACACCGGACTATTGCCCCAGAAACATTTCCACGTAGTAGTTTCTCCTCAATTGACTTCACAAGACTACTGTAATCAAGATTTTTTTAAAAAATCTTGGAATCATTGGCTGTGTCCAGACAGGAGGTACACTTCACAAGCATTTCTGAGTAGCTGCCAAACTGCCACACAGCTTTTATAATGTTTGGCAGTCCCTGGGAATCAAAACTCAATGTTACACAGCAAAAAGTGTGACTTACCTGAGTAATGGCTGTGGATTTTACTTTTTCCAGGGTGTTTGAGAAAGAACTCATCAGATATCGTGAGAATTCCCCCTTACCAGGAATCATCAGGCCTGTCAGAGAGGAAGGGGCTGACCACCTGGTTAGAAGAGACCTGCTACTATTTTGGAGAACTGGGAGAGTGTATGGACAATTCATTCTCCCTGTGAATTTCCTTTACTTTGAAAAAAAGGTATGTTCACATTTTTATTTTTGTCTGGAGGCACCCATTGTGTTGCATGGAACAACACATATTTTTACATTATAGTGCACACCTTTTGTTCAACAGTGGCTGACAACTGTGGCCCTTCTGATATTTCCTAAATTATACCCTCCAGCATACTTTTCCATTGCCTTTTATTTCAGCAATATCTAGAGGACCATCATTTGTCCAGCTGGGCATTAATGAGTTCTAGCTCTGCAAGACTTGTTTCCATTTACATGGGGCTGAATTCAATGTGTCTAATTTCTGAGTAAACGTGTATAAGAGTTCCCTGAAAGGATACTCTTTTATGATCAGAACTAGAATAAGAATAGCGGGCTAACACAATAATTTCAGACTTTGGGTAATTGATCAGGTTGAGTCTTTTCCTTTGTGGGGGTGCAATTTGTCCATCTCAGTTAAAGCAACTCTTGAAAGCAAGTAGGACGAAGGGCACATTCCTGGGTCACTGTAGCTTTCCTAATATCTCTCACATAGAGTCTAAACATTTGTTATCACTTCCACAGTACATGAAAATAATATGCAGCTTCCAAGGATGCTGACATGAGATATCTACATGCACAGAGACAGGCTTCTGTTGGCCCTACACCATATCCTTACATTTACTGGTTCAGTCCAGTTTTCTTTTTGTAACCAAATATGGGCACCCCGGGGGAAATAACCATTGAGAAATGTATTTTGTAACTGGGCATAAAAAGCCCCTAAATCTTCAGTAAAGAACGACTCCTTTCACCTGGCAACCATTCTGCGTGTGAGCCTCCAATTCATTACAACAAGTGACGCCCAATCTGGGGCCTCTGCAGCCTACGGAAGATGACCAGCCTAAAGGAGAATGCATGAAGATTCGTCCCAAGCTGTTCGTCCGGCAAGGATCAAAGGTGCACCACATTTCGGCCTGAGGAATGCGTGAGTATAAAACAGGCTTCAGGCAGCTATGGGAGCGAGTGCCTCAAGAGAGAAGAGACACTCAGAGGAAATAGAAATACTCTTAAAAAGAAATGGTTACTTTCCTTCTAAAGGGCAAGTCCCTAGGCTGGTCAGAGAGATATTTGAAAAATGCCCATGGTATCCAAAAAATGGCTCCCTGCGTCTACAAGACTGGGAGAGAATTGGCATTGATTTGCATGCAGAACCTAGATCTCAGATTCCTGTATTGCAAACCTGGCATCAAGTTCGCTATACCATAGAGAAATGTACTGAGTCAATACCTCCTCCTGCTTCATGCTTTGACTTGGTTGGAAAGGGGTCTGATCACCCCCTTGAAACTAAGGCAGAGTTTTCTGATCTTTCTTTAAGCCAAACCTCTGCTTCAAGCAGATGCCAGCCGACAAGGCATTCAGAAGAATTTACAATTGTTGAATCAGCTCAAATTCAGCAAGAACCTTCCTTTCAAAGGAATTTCACTCCCACCGTTGTTAGCTCAGAGCTGGCGGAGCAGCAGCAAAATTCGGCAAAGCCTGCAAACTCAATGGAAGGAGAATTCTGTCCAATCACAAAGCCTCCAGCTATTTGGGCTACTGCTTTCTTTCAAACTGCGGAAGAGTGCAGCATCTGTGACCATCCTGGAGCCGAGAAAGAGCTGCCTTTCAAACTGGTTGTATCTTTGGGAACTGAACCGTTCCAACCCCCTTGAATGAGAAAGTTCAAATTGTCTCTTACCGTTTATCAGCAATTTAATCTGTTTGAATTTGGCACTTAGTCTGTTCTGAGTTTGTTTTCTTTCATCTATGTCATGAAGTTATTTAGAGTTTTCCTGTCCTTTCCTCGCTCTGTTTTGAGTGGTCTAACTGTCTTTAAGTTTCATTGCAAAGTTAGCAGCTGAGCAATGATTTTAACTTTCTCTTTTCTAGTAGCACTGAAAGGTGAAAGTTAAGGTTTTTGTCTACTCCTCTCTCTGTGTGTGAGTCGTCATTCATTACAACATTCCTTTTATCTTTTCCCTGCATTTTTTTTATTTTGGCCCTGCAAAACATGAGTATCAGATGCTTGCTGATGAATTTTAAACCCTAAAATTGCAAAGTTGAATAGATAGCTCTCTTCAAAGGATTGTCCCTGTCCATAAATGCTAAAATCATTGTGTAAATCACTCATTTCCAAAAAACATGTATCAGATGGGCATGTCTAAGAAAAATCTTGTTCCAATTCTGTTTCTGTCTTGTGTATCTTTGCACCACATCTATGACCAACAAACCCCTTAAGGCTGTAAGCTATGTGTCTCTTTGCCTCTTTTTAAGGTGCTAATAAGGCCATTCAACAACCAAGCACAGACCTGATGGCATTGAATATTAAAGGATCATCTGCATAGGTATGGATGAATTTCTCCAGACTAATTATGGAAAGAATACTGCTTCCAAAAGTAAATACCCTCCCTTGTCTCTTATATCAACTACAACTGTTTCAGAGAATTTAAAACCTCACACTTTAATAAGCTCCACAAGACCTTTTCAAGGTTCATTTGGTAGGCAAAAAAAGGAAGAAGAAAGAATTGTCATTAAAAATGTATAGGCCCACTGGGACATGGGAGAACTAAATCTCCCTAACGTTAGGCTATATTTCTGGGCATCCCATATGGAATATCTGGCAGCAGGGTCCCAGAGAAACCAAGGGCTTCAGTGGCTCCAGATTGAACAACAGGCAGCAGGCCAAATTAATCTGGCAAAACTCCCAGACAGTATAATCCTCCAAATGCTCAGCGAATGCAAGCTTTGCTGAGATGAATGGGGCAGCAGCAAGCGCAGCCCTTTGAGTATGAAAACCTTCATTTCCAGATGTGGAGATACTCACCTTCAGTCAAAAGGAAGCTGATTGTAGAATCCATGTCCAAGCAAAAGGTGCAAGGTGTCTGTAGGACCACGTGACCCATCACCTATTTTGTCCTGATTTATCTCTAAGAAGTCCAGTTGGTAGCTGTGAGATTAGTCACCTGCAACTGTTTTTAAGGCTTATGGTAGTTGACGCCATCGTCACAATTAATCTTTACTGCATTAGTTCAAGAGATATAAGGCTGTAAATTATTTATGGAAACTCTTGTGTTATAAAGCTTTGGCAGGGCAGGGGGCAAAAGATTATTAAACAGTTTATTCTAAAAAATATATCCCTGAGAACCTTTTGAAAGTATTCACAGAAGCAATTCCCTACAGAAAATGTATACAGCTAAGCAGAATACGTTCCCACAGTAACCAAATTTTTCACCCAAAAAAGGAAAATAACATTTTCTTTTTTTCAAATCCTTCCCCTTGCAACAAGATTTTGTATCTGTTATAATTGGTTGTCAATTCAACATGTAAGAAAATTATCCCATGCTTGAGCATTTTCAATACATCTTCGTATCATAACTGATTAATCTCTATAGATCCTAATCTCAAATAAAAAATTCATAACCATTTTCTATTGTTTATTAAGCTAGTCTTTTTATATGTCTGAGTTGTACAGATAGGCGCTTGTCTGTAGATGGCATCAACAACCTCTGAAGGCAAGCTAACATATCCTACTGTTAAAGCTTTCTAATTTTTTTGTTTGTTTGTTTTATTATTATTAGACAGCCTGGAAAGATTGTATGCTTGTGTTTGCACTTTGCCCTGTATCCAGAAGTCTCAGGGCAGGTTACAATAAAACTAATATAAAACCACAGTTTTGAAAAATAGAGATAGGGAAGTTAAAATTAGCATTCAATTTGAAGTTTACTCAAACTTTTCATGTTGTTTAGAATCAAGTTCAGAAGTCCAGAGTATTCACTCAGTCAATGCAATATTAGTACAGACGAAATATACATCTCAGATTTATTACACTGTTAGATGTGACTTTCTTCATCTCTATTAACTAACATCCAACAATATGTTTTGGAGAACTGTAATAGCAAGGCATAGCCTTTAATAGTTATAGGGAAGAACAACTAATTGCATGTGTTAATATAGTCTCGTCACTGTGAATGGGTAGGCTACATCTAGACCCAGAAAAAGCACTGGGGTAACTAGAAGCCATGTCCACCACAAGTAGTTATTTACATCATGCCCTTGATCTATTCCAGGAATTTGGGGCTGGAGTGGAGACACTGCCAAAAGAACAGGACTACGAGTTGATATCACCTTTCCCAGGAGTTGATATTGTCTTTGCCAACGCCAAGTAAGTGCCTCTTTCTGAAACCAGACGTACCTGCCATGTGTGACAGAGGAGCAGGAGGAAACCATTGGGAATATACATATTTTAATTTTTTTAAAGTCAGAAATAAGGAGGAGGAATGGCTGGAAAGAATGATCACCAATTTCTTTGTAAAAGTAGTCAATTTGCATATCTGGATTGCATATCTGAATTTGTGGGAAGAAAAAACAATTGAAGAGAGGGTGGTGCTCCTTGACTGACATTCAGGCGGACTAGGACTTTGTAAGTGGCCGATTAATTATTGTTAACCCAAAGAAGCAAATCCAGAAAAGGGGACGAAGTGAACAAGAAACTGGAATGGAAATTGTGCACCACGGTACATGGAATAAATAAGGCATCCAGGGGGTGTTCTGTTCAGGGCAGATGTGGCAGCATTGGTCAGCAGTAGCAGCACCATTGATTTCAAAGTTACTCCCAGTAAGTTTATACAGTACGCATTCTTAGGGTGCTTCCGCACATGCCCTTAAATACCCATTAAGGACACATGCGGAAACCTGCATCCGCACAGCAGCACACTTTTAGGATGCTTTGGCAACACCCATTAAGCACACATGTGGGAAACTGTCCACACAGCGGCACCCATTAAGGACAGATAGGGACGGCCACTTCTGCACCTATCTGTCTCTAATGTGTGCTTAACGGGGTTTAAAGAAAGACTACATACAAGGTAGTCATAATGGGTGTTTCACTGTGAAAATGCATCTGTTTAGGACGCATCCGCACAGTGAAACCGTGCCTACCGGGGGCCCTTCCCCGGCCCACCATGATTGGCTCAGCCAGAGCCGAGCATGGCAAGCTGGGGAACTCGGCTCTCGTGGCTCACCCTCGCCCCAGAAGCGGCGGATTGCCGCTTCTGGAGATAGGGAGAGATTCTCTGAACCCCTCCCTAGCCCACCCGGGGGAGAGCGCAAGCTATCCCCTTTACCTCTTCGTAGTCGCCCCGATTTTGGCCGCGGGGTCCCAGGAGGCTGCATGCCTCCTAATTGGCCAGGGCAGCTTCTGGCAGCACATCTGCACAGAGAGCCTCCTGACGGCAGGCGCTGCCAGAAGCTGCCCTGGCCAATCAGGAGGCATACAGCCTCCTGGGACCCCGCGGCCAGAATCGGGGCAACTACGAAGAGGTAAAGAGGGGATTGCTCGCGCTCTTCCCCGGGTGGGCTAGGGAGGGCTCTTCCCCGGAGAAGCTACCCCTGGCTCCAGAAGCGACACACCACCGCTTCTGGGGCGAGGGCGAGCCACGAGAGCAGACTCCCCCGGCTCGCCATGCTCAGCTCTGGCAGAGCCAATCATGGCGGGCAGGGGGAGGGCCTCCAGAGCACGGATGTGAGGCGGGTGCTGTGCCTCAAATCCCGACTTAAGTCGTCCTTCTGCCGCCTGTGCGGAAGGACAGCGTTGGTAGATCTGTATCTATTGGATACGGATCTACCTTCGTAAATCCGGATCTACCCTGCATCTGGATTTAGTAAATCTGGATCTACTGGAAACCGGATTTACTAAATCCGGATGAGGTACATCCAGATTTACCACGGTAAGTCGGGTGCACCCATAGGCTTCAGTCACACTTGGGATGTGTCCCCATGCAAGCCATTTGGCACTGTTTGGATGCTGTTTGGGCTCACATGGGCCGGGTGCAGGTCCAAGAACACTCCCAGCCCAGCCCCATGTCATTCCCGGCAACGCAGGCCAGGTATGGGTTGGGTGCAGATGGAGGTGTCCCCAAGCAAAATGCACCAAACCCTGGCTTGGGAGAGCAGCAGCACCTCCTCTCTGCCCCCTCTCTCCTCACTGGACTGACCTCAGCCCACCCCTGTGCTATATCTCCCCTCCCTTAGCGGCACTGAAAGCCAGGACTGGGCTGGGAGGGACAAAGAAAGTTAAAATAAAGCCTACTTCATAATAATAAATTTATAAATAATTTTAAAAGACCAAAAGCCACTAAGAGGTTAGGTGCTGGAGCAGTTTTGCACAGCTCTGCTCCACTGGGAACCACGAGAATGCCTGCCAAGTTTAAAGGGGAGAAAATCAAGCCTTTATTTCATGATCAACTTGGCAATCGGGGAAACGAGGGTTGATAGGTTTTGGAACTGGAACAAAAATAAAGCCATTATCCAGCCTGCCTTAGCAATCGGAAAACGGGGGTGGAAATATTTCTGTGGAAAATGCACCAAAATTAAGCCAGTGTTGAATTTCTCAGGTGTAATCCCTGGCCCCATCATGTGGACTTTTAGGAAGCCTCTCAATTTAAGGTTTTAAAAGAGTGCTTTTTAGAATAGCAATACTGTTGGCACTGTGATTTTGTTGTATTTTAAAACATATGCCACCAAGGAAGGATGGATATAAGTGACCTAATGAATGGATACTAAAGCCCTTTCTGTACTGGACCTTATTTTGGATTGCATTTTGGAATAGGGACCTGTCATCTGCATAGTGATGCAGACAACAGAAGCCCTGGATGGGTCCTGCCATAGTCTATACTAGCATGTGGGTGGCAGGTTCCTATTCATGGATATATTCCAGAATAAGGCCCAGTGCAGAAAAGACCTCAGAGTAGTGCTTATTTCAGGTTGCACCTTCCATTATTTGGGAAAAGAAAAAAACACTGCTTTCCCATTTTTGAAAATGAACAATCCAACTGATTCCCAGATCTACTTCTATCCTTTGGCCAAACACAGCCTCCTTAGGAGATAGGAAACATGGATTAATAGAAAATAGACAGTATAGATGTTTAAAAAGCTGAAGTTCTGCTTCAGGTGATGAGATAGGTTCAAAAAGCCAATAAAGCCAAATGGGTAGCTTTGGCTGCTAAGAAAAAATGCTTTCTCTGAGAATGAATAATAGAGGCTCTTGTATGAAGGGAGTCACCTATTTTTATATCCAAAATCCTATCCTCAAAATAGGTAGGAAATTGGGCAGTTTAGGAAGCTAGAATGAAGTAAACAAGGAAGTTTGTCAACATTCAGGCTTTCTGGGTCATGAAAACAGGTTGTCTTAATCCAATCAAGTATGCAATTTGGGCAATCACATACTTATACCAACTTCACAGCTATTCTTGCCAAGCTACAAACCCTTTACAACTTAAGGGTCAAGTTTCTGTAGCTGGCTGACAGAATTAGGCCGGGACCTAATAGAGAAACAAGCAGAGCCAAAGATTTAGGGTCAGTAGCCCAAGAATGGGCTTCATTATAGTGCAGATCTCTACTTTGTGGAATGGGATCCTGACCTAGATTAGAGTGTCACTGCTGTAAATAGTTTCTGGCACTGTCCAGTCCAAGTTCCAAAGTTCTCTAGAGGTCCATCCCCCCATATCACTCTTCCTAATGTCTCCGTCTTCTTTTTCTATTTTTAATGTTTTTAATACAGAGAGAGAGAGTTCACATGTATAGATCAAGGTAACACCAGAATATAATGTGGAAGTAACCAAAAATACACCTGATTATGTGAACCAGATCTACACAGAACTCAAATTACCTCATGAGTTGACATAACATGGTGAGTTTACTTGCTATTCTTCCCTGCCAACCATCTCCAATTTAGCTATGTAAAGGAATTGTGTTTTGTAATTGGAACCATGGAAAAATAATGGTATTTGATAAGATTTCCGTGGCATTTTAAATATAATAAAACAACATACTTTTGATCAAAGTTATTGTAGGATAACAATAATCTCATAGTAACCAAATTCAGGCTCAAATTCCTCAGTCATCAACAGGTATAAAGATACTCTTTGTTAATTATTAACGATATTGTGTATGAATTTTTTAAAAGTGTATGTTCATTAATACCTAAGCTGTGCCAGGTGATTTTCTGCATGCTTCTCATTTATGCCCATTCCTCAAACAAGCAATCAGAAAAGGATCTCACACCGAGTAACTCAACCCATTTGCTACTGCTGTGAAGCTGTTTTAGCTGCATCAGCACAGGCCCTGGCTGCCAGCCTATAGGCCATTACAGAGACAAATATACATAATCATGTATCATTAACAGGAATGATCAGTGCTTGCAGAATATTCATTTGTTCAGAATTAAATACAGTAATCGTCTGCATAACAGTTTTTTAACATCAGTTCTGCTCTTACACATTTAGCAATAAGAGCACTTATCACAGTTTTGTTCCTCCACTGTCAGCAATATGTGACTTCTCTTGTTTAAAGTACTGTTGAAAAACTGCAGTAATTGATGGCCTGTTCACAGTTTCCTCAGTGGAACGGCAATACTGTTCCACTGAAGTGAAGATGAGGTAGTGTGAGCCATCTTTACTTCAAGTGCTGCAGCAGTTTCTAACTGGACTACCAGCACTTGAAGTGTGAATGGTTTGGGCTGCCCAGCAGGCTCAGTTCCCATTGCAACAACCAGCTTGTGTCTGGATGTTGCCATGACAATTGGCCAAGGACATACTATTGCACAGTCACGGTTGTGCCACTCTGCCCATTTGCAGCTTCACACCCAGAAGAGAGTGTGAACGCTGCTGACTGGAAGCTTATTAGCTGCTACTGGTCAGTGAAGACAAGGACAGCTGGAGTGAGCTCTGGAACAGCATGAGGCTGGGCCTCCTCAGGAGCAGCTGGAATTGTTCTTTGAAGGTAAGTGAGAACAGGTCCTCTGCATACCGACTTGCACAGGTTAACTTGATCCTCCATGTGCAACTGAACTCAACCCTAGTTCCCCTCTGGGCCTACTACTCCTAGGCCACTTTGTTTTTAAGAAGTATGGAGTAACACAGTCTGGAATAAGGCCCGGGCTCTGTACCTGACTAGAGAGAAGCAAATGTAACACCAGTCTTCAAAAAAGGATCTAGGGTGATCCAGACAATTACAGACCAGTTAGCTTAATGTTGGTTCCATGTAAGTTGATGGAAACCATCATTAAAGGTAAACCTAGTGTGCACATGGAGGAGCAAGCATTGTTGAATAAAAGCCATGGGTTCTGCAAAAGTAAATCATGTCTTAGAAACCTGTTGGAATTCTTTGAGAGTGTCAATAAATACATGGATAAAAGTGAACCAGTTGGCATTGTCTGTCTGGACTTTCAGAAGGCTTTCAACAAAGTTCCACATCAAAGGCTACTGTATAAACTCATCAGCCATGGAATAAAAGGACAGGTTCTGTCCTGGATTAGTGACTGGATTAAGGATACGAAGCAGACAATAGTAATAAATGGCCAATCCTCAGAGTGGAAAGAGGTGAAAAGTGGGATCCACCAAGGTTCAGTATTGGGACCAGTGTTTTTTAATTATTCATCAGTGATCCAGAAGAAGGGGTACGTAGTAAAATAGCAAAGTTTCCTAATGATACCAAATTATTCAGGATGGTAAAAACTGAAAGAGATTGCAAAGAGATCCAGAGGGATCTCTTGGCGTTGGGTGAGTGAGCAACCAAGTGGCAAATGTGCTTTAATCTTAATAAGTGCAAAGTAATGCACATTGGGGCCAAGGATCTTAATTACATCTATAAAACTGATAGGGGCTGAGCTTTCTGCAACACACTAGGAAAGGGATCTTGGGGTTCTGGTGGACAGCTCAATGAAGGCAGTGGCAAAAAAAAAGCCAATTCAATGCTGGGATTAACTAGGAAGGGAATAGAAAACAAGTCAGCAAGTGTCATTTTGCCTTTTTGTAAATCTATGGTGAGGCCACATTTGGAATATTGTGTACAATTCTGGTCACCACACCTCAAAAGGATATTGTGGAACTGGAAAAAAGTGCAGAAAAGGGCAACAAGAATGATTAAGGGGCTGGAACAAAATCAGACTGCAACGTCTAGGCCTCTTCAGCCTGGAAATATGGTGTCTAAGAGGGGACCGGATTGAAGTATATAAAATCGTACATGGTATAGAAAAGGTGGAAAGAGAACATTTCTATCCACCAGGGAGCACTCTATGAACTGATGGATAGGCGAGTCAGATCAGACAAGGGGAAGTATTTCTTCACCCAGAGGGTCATCATTCTGTGGAATGTGCTGCCAGAAGAGGTGGTAACAGCTACCAGCCTAGATGGCTTTAAGGAAGGATTAGACAAATTTATGGGTGACAGATGTATCAGTGGCTTCTAGAATGGATGCCTAAGTGCATCTTTCAGGCTAGGGGGACTAGCAGGATGCCTCTAATGCCATTTGCTGGGATTCGAGAGCAGGAGAAGATTTGCCCTTGTCTCTGCTTGACATGCCCATGGGCAACTGGTGGGCCACTGTGTGTGACAGGAAGCTGGACTAGATGGGTTGTGGCTGATCCAGCAGGGTTCCTCTTATGTAGGTTCAAAATTGCATTGATTGAGGTGCAGAATGACATCATCACATAGCCCAAAGCTACAACAACTGCCATTGAACCCTCCTAGGGGCAGCCTGGATCAAAGACAACTTAAGTGTTTGCTCATTGCAGCTCACCTTCCTGTGGGTGTTCTATCTAACAAACAGGGACCACATGTAACAGGAATACGGCTGGCTTAATGTTTTACAAAGCATTCAAGAGCAGTGTTTTACACATTCATAACAAAAACCAAGAGTAGCTCTATTTGCTCATAGGAGAGGTAAGGACAGAAAACCCATACTCAGACAGTATGTTGGTTTAGCAAAAATATTATTCAAGGGGCGGCAGCTCTGCTCAAAGTAAAGTACCTGAAGTTCCTAATCAAGTATGCAAACAAGAGGCCTTATCACACTTTTCACGATTTTGTGCTCTACACCCAGAACACAATCAGGCTGGCCGGGGCTTGCCTAATTGCGTTCCAGGGCCGTAATGTGAATAGGCCTAAGGAGAAGGTTTTGCCTTTGTATTCTATTTGAAAATATCCAGAAGCCATAGGCGGACCACTGTGAGAGTCAGGATGCTGGACTAGGTGGGCCATGGCTCAATCCAGCAGGGCTTCTCTTACGTTCTTAAGGATCTTGAAGGCAGACCATAAGCATTTATATCACACTCTGGCTGTCCCAGGGCAGGTCACAGTGTTCATCAAAACATCAGTCCCTAGCAAGATAACTTTCGGAGGGAGCCAGACATCAAAGATCTGGGAGAAGAGGTGTTTTTAAGCAGGTACCGAAAGCCATGTAGCATTGGTGCCCAGCACAGCCCACCACCCGCTGGAAAGCTGTTGTCCCAGATCTGGTCATGGAAGAGGACGGTGGAGTTACTGATCGCCCCCTCCTGGTCATCCTAATTTCCTGACATTCCTACAGATATTTGGGACCAAAGCCCTTTAGAGTTTACGTTTGGAAGTCAACGCTTCGAACTGGGTTCTATAGTCTGCAGCCGACCACTGCAGATCAAGACCCTGCACCCTTCCGACACGCTCCAGGGGGTTTCAGCGATGCATCCAAACCGAGTAACAGCGGCACAGTCAAAGCCTAAAGGCAGGATTGAATTAAGCCCTAAAAACGGGGACATGGGATCGTCCAGGTGCGTGCCCCACACTCAGTCGACGGTTTCTCCATCCATCCATGCATCCATCCATCCATCCATCCGGTGTCATTTCTCTTTGCAAAGCTCCGAGGAAGCGGGAGGTTTGCAGCAGCGGCATCAGCAATGCCGAGACCTGGCAAGATCGGAACGAAAGCCGAGCACCACCCGCGGAAGGGGGAAGCCGGAGCCGCCGGCGGTGGTTTTCGCGAAGCCCCGGGAAGGATTGGCTAAGGACAAGCAGGGGCGGAGCGCCGGCGGCGGGTGCGCACACGCACCGAGCCCCAAGGGAAGCGGTGGCGCGGGTCGTGCGCGGAGTTCACGCCGGCAGGGGCGGCCGTCATGAACGCGCTGGCGGAGCGGCGGCGAAGGGGCAGCCCTGGGGAGACCTGCACGCACGAGCCGGAGCGCGTAAGTCCCCGGCCGCTGTTGAGCGCGGCGACCGCTACCGCCGGCGCGTCTCCGAGGCGACTCTGCTAGCTTTTTCCTGGCCTGAGAGGGTAATAAGCGCTGCCCGCCCGGAGCATGCGCCGTGCCCGGCATCCGCGGAAGCCCTGCATGCGTGGGCGGCCCCTTGTAAAGCGAAGGGGGGGACTGGAGGCGTCGCCGCCGCCGCGGTCCTTTTCTTGCCCGGGGGGCGGGGAGAAGGATTCGCCGCCGGAGACCCAAAGCTGAGAAATACGAAGACGGGCAGCGCGTCATCTCATTGGGATTACATTAGATCGCACAGCTTATTAGAATTTTGTACATTGCTTATGATGTATATTTGACGTTTTAGTTATTGAAACTGGTTTCCTCACTAGCTGTATTTCTCCCATGTGGTGATTGTATTTGCGCTGTATTTTTTTTTTCTGTTGGTTAACCGCCTTGGGCAAAGTTTTCTTTTGGAAAGGCGGCGTACAAATAGAAATGGCAACGGAGAATGGAAAAGGATTTGTGAGCCTGACGCGGGGTGACGAGTGCGAGGCTGAGGGAGGAGGCCAACTCGGTGGGCGAAAGGCGCGCAATATTAGTCGAGCAAAACCTTTTCGTTCGTTCCAGGCGGAGGCGGGAAGACTTCGGCTGCCGGCCTCGTCCAGTGTCCTTGCCCAGACTTTCCTGTAATTAACAGGCCGTGTGAACGGTGTAGGGCTTGAGAACCACTGGACTAGGGGTCTTCCATCTTTATGCTGGTGCAGACTACGGAAGATTCTGCCCGGGGCTTGCCATAGTCTGTACTAACGTGTGGATGGCTGGTCACTATTCTGAGATAATGCAGAAGACCAAGGGCAGAAAAGGTATTCTAATGTGCCCAAAGAACTTTTTTATCTGACTAATTATTTGCGGCTGTAGCTTCATGCAGACCACACTTACTTATTCTTCCAGATGGATTTTATTCCAGATTATTCGTACTTTATTCTGGATTATCCAAATAATGCAGAATATATGTGATGTCTGGATGAAGCTTATATCTTTGCCTCTGTGTTCCAAGCACATGCACATGGGTGGCATAAGGAATCTTCAGTTTTAACTGGAGTCAGCAACTCTTAAAGGTCTCTGGTGAGCTTCAAATCTGCTGGTGTTTCCTCCTCTTACTGGCATTGCCTGTTCACCTGCTCTGAGTGTACAACAAGTGATAAGAATAAGGAGACAATGGTCAGCTTCTGTTTTCCTTGGGCAACTGCCTACACTTATCCAAGAAGAAGATGATGAGTAACTAGCTGGTAATGCCTTCTAGAAGAGACAAGGAGTAATAAGAAGTTTCCCCATCCCATCTCTGAATACTTGAGTTGAAGGGGGTTGGAATGGCAGTTATGCCCCTTAGGGCTAAAAGCTTGGGTACTCCAGGGATACCCCTCCTGTGTTGCTGAACAGAATTTCAGCACAAGCTTTAGCTAGCATTTCCAAGAGCGAGGGTCTGTTCGCATTTGGCTTTATTCTGGAATATATCCCAGAATAGGGGCCTACTGTCCACATGCTAGTGCAAGTTACAGCTAACCCCAGGTGAGACCTGCCAGAGTCTGCATTAACATGTGGGCCACAGCCCCCTGTTCTGAGATATATTCCAGAAAAAGTCCAAGTGCAAACAGGCCCCAAAACTTGACAGGGATTTTGGTAGCGACATCTGGAGGGTTATACTTCCACTTGAAGTAGCTTCTGGGTTGAAATATCTTTTGATAGGCTACAACAAGCACCTTTGAGGCCCTAAAACTTTCCATTGCACCTACACAAGGCTGTAATTTTTCTCTCTTCTGCCCAGGAATATTCTGTGTGGTAAAATGAGGGGGAAAACACAAGCTCAGCTCTGAGCCTTGGAATTTTGGAAGATCTTGTGAAGCAGAAAAAAGGATCAAATGAAAAGAGAGAACTTGCTGGAATATTGCAAGATAATTTTTTTAAAAAAACCACCCAGAAATAGACTGATGCTGATAACTATTCTAGAAATTATCATATTCTCATGGTTTCTTTGCTTTCTGCATCCATACATGGGAATAGGTTAGTTACAGGTGAACGGCAACTAGCGGTTATAGCTTGGAATTCTCTGTGCGTGAGAAGATAATAGCAGTTCTGCAGCATCTAACTGCAGATCCGAAGTGAGTATGCTGAGTAGCGCTACCAGGCAGCAAAGATTACTACACCTTTAGTAGTTGCATAAAGAAAATAGCAGGTGTAGCTGCAGGCAGCACCTGCTGAAATTGCCCCATTAAAGAACCCCTGCCCTCTTTTCTGTATAGTAGCAGTAGTGATGAGATGCAACCCACATTGGTTTGAAGAGAATTCAGAGATATTTTAAAGGATTGATCCATAGAAACATAGACTGGGCAGTTTGAGTCAGGTACCAGCCGTGCTATTCTTTGGAGTAAAGTGTTCCTGACTGATGTTTTTACTATCTCCTTGAATCTTCAAACAATTCTACATCATTCTAGAAAGCCTGTTCATTCATCAGACCCTGCAACAGTATAGCACACTCTGACAAGGAAAATTCATGACTTGTCTTGGATATGAGAATGGAGAAAGATATAATACCTTGGATATACATAAATGTCAGAAGGAAGTACCTTGTCAATTCAGTTTGTAGATGCTTCTGCCCTAACAGCTGTCAGTTGTTTTCCTTGCCAGTCTTGAAAGGTCGAGTAATGGCCAGGAGAAGTTAAAGCTTCTTGATTCCTAATACAAGTGATATTTTCATCCTTCTTCACGAATGTAGTCTTTTACGAACCTAAACTGAGGTTGTGTCAGACACAGAAAAAGAAATAGTTCAGAGAAGGCTCTGAGACACACCAGTCTGCCCCAACTGCCTCTCCTGAACTTTCTGTGCTAGCAAAAGTGGATTCAAGATTTGGGAACACAGAAACCACACACTGTCTTTCTGAGGCACCTCTTATGTATGAGTGTAGCCTGAGTAATGCAGCAGTGGCACCTGGGAGAGGGCCTTCTCAGTCATGGCCCCTAGGTTATGAAATAGTCTCCCCCTTGAGAGGTGTATCAGGAACCTCCACTGTAGTTGATTAGGAAGGCAGTGAAGATGCACTTCTTTGCCCTGGCCTTTGGTTAAATGGGGATACACATTCTCTTTCCAATTCCAGACACTGCTAGGGTGAATTCCTATTCAAGGAGTAAAGCACAAGATATAAGCTATATACGTCGCAATTTACATCGATATGTAAAGCATGTTAAAAGGAAGCAAAGGAGCATCTGGCAATTGGATTCAACTCCGAGTTTGTGTCCCCACTATTAAACACTTAAAACGCTTCCAAAAACATCCTTTTCCTACCCTCTCCCCTCACTGCCCAGGGCACACGGCGGCGGCTGCAACTCAAAACCTGTTTGCCCACTCACCTCCACACCCACCATCCCCAGCAGGGGTTCCCCCTGAAAAAAGCACCCTGGCTGGCTGAATTGTTAGGGGAGGGAGGGACAGAGGGATGCCCGCTCACTGCACTGGATCCACTAGCCGGTTAGAAAGACCAAGCGGAGGCTGCGCAACCTCCTCCTCCTCCCCACCTGGGCAAGGCAGGGCAAGGCGAGGCTCCCCTTGGATCAATGCAGCGCTCATTCTGCTGCTGCCGCTGCCTGTGCACACACACACACACATGCACACTTGTGCACTTCCTCATGGGAACTCTGCAAGTTAACCAGTGAGCGAGCAAGCAGTGCTGCCGCCACGGCAGGTGGATGAAAGGGAGAGATGAACTGAGACCTGCCGGAAGTAAACCTTTTAATGTAACCCAGTTTTCCACACGTGCAACCTTTAACTCTGTAAAATGCGTGGGTGGGAAAGGAAATATTGTTATAAGGTGTGAAGTGGATGCAAAGTGGTTGAATTGATACAATGAAACCGGCTGCTGTACAAGGGGCTGTCCTGCAGGGTGAAAGCCCACCTGTTTCATGACATATTTGCCCAAATACTGCTCTAGCGTTCCCACAGCAATAAGGAAGAAGAGTTTTAAAAGCCAAAACCAGAAAAAACACCTGAAAAATCATGTTTTTATTTATTCTGTTTTTAAGCCAAATAATCCTCAATATACCCCTGAAACTGATTGGGGGAGTGAATGATGAGGATCCAAACCATTTTGAAACCGTTTTAAAGTGGCAGTGGGAATTCAGCCCTATTGTTTTAATGTATACTGTTTTTGCTCACGTATGTGTGTGATTTTAAATGTTACCTACTCTGAGTCCATAGGGCAGGATAAAAATGCTAATAGTAATAATAACACATGACTGATATGAGCACAGATACTTATACAGATGATACTGTCATTCCAAGATACTGTTTAACTTTTTTGAGAATTAAGTTGTTAAGCACAGTGCTGGATTTTGCTTTAGCCCTCTGGTGCTAACAAACATTACTGAGCTTGTCCCTTCAAACATGCATGTATGAGAGGTTTTTGCCTGTGTAGAAATGGTAAGAAAGCTCTTAATACAATATTTAATGGATTTTTAATTTTCTTTTTGAACAAAATTCCAATTTCTTTTTAGAGAATCTTGGAACATAATTCAGCATTTAAATATAGCATCGTACGCAGGAAAGACAAATCACTTGTGATTGGCTGTGTGTTAATTTTTCAAATCTTGACGCCGCAATATCTTTTTTTCCTGAAGTGTTTTCTTGTGAGCTTTATGGTGTAATTAAACCTATCAGGGCGATGGCATGTGCTTGTTATGAGAGCTACCTTTGGTACTTATTTGTAGTTAGCTATCATTTGCTTTATTAAAAGGACATTTGCAAGTATACAGCAGGGCAGGCGTTTCCCCCAGGAGTTTAACCCCCCTATCTTCAAAACCCATATGCAGCTTTAACCTTCCCTTTGGCTGAAAAAGGCTGGACATGTTTCCCCTCTAGAGCCTATTAAAACCACTCTGTTAAGTGACCAGAGGCTGTTAACGCATTAATGACATTAGTTGCTTCTTTTCCTTCAGGGAGTTCACACAAAATTGTCTCTCCTCCCTTCTTCCCTCTTTTGGTGACACTAATAGTATTTCTTCACAGGACTGGGTTTGTTGGCTGCGCTGATCGGAATAATGCAAGCTAATGTCACCCTCATTTTCTGTGCCTGTCTAAAGGCCATCTTCTTTAGTGTTTTATATTCAGTAGAGTGAGTTTTAATATTACCCTTAAGGGGTGATTGGTCTTATCTGCAGCTTTTGAGATCAGAGCTGGTAATTGGTGTCTCCTTTAATTTTTATCCTACTGTTATGCTTAGCAAAGAGGGTGCTTCCAGCCATATGGTAATGTAACCGTGCTAGAGTATGAATGAATTCTGCCTAGCCTAGTCTATCCCTTGGGTCAGTCAGCATATTCTGTGCTGTAACCAAACCAATAGTGTCAAGCTGGGGACAAAAATGATAAGGCTGGAGAGAAGAATGAAAAGAAAGAGCTTTGTAGTTCTGCATACAACCCCATTGTATGGGGTTTATGTAAGACATGGGATTGTCTGGAATTTAAAATACAAGAGTATTGCTGTGGTAGTGTCAGCCATTGATTACTAAATGTGTCTTCAGAGGCCAAGAGGCCGTTGTGGAATCTAAAGAAGACCCTAGCTGCCTCCAGACTTGCGGAATAAATCTGCAGTTAAATGTAAAAGTGCAGAATACTTACTGCACAGCCCCAAACGGCCATCCTGACTCAAAAGGCAGCTCCATAGTTAAGGAGGTGTGCGCCATCAGGCAGGTTGAGGCAGCCAATCAGATTTGAGCTGCCCTTGCTGGTCTCATCTTGATCTTCTCACTGTTCTGCCTTCACTGAGGAAAACTTCAGATTTTGTTCATACTGCGCAGCGAGTGCCCTCTTACCAGCTTCAAGGTAAGTGCACAGTCCCTATCAGATAATGCGATGCCACGATGATCCATCGATTGTTGTGTGTGACGCCTCGGTCATGGCTGTGCATTCTGTTGTGCAGTATAAACGTGTCTGAATTGACGCAGCCCCTGTGATTTTCTCTTGTTACCCCTGCCAGAGTTTTAACTCTGTCTCCGGGTAACTTCTGCAGTAATTCCTCTTGCAGATATCCACAAGCTAGCCAAACACCACCCAATTCTCTTTGGTTTTGGTTTTGCAAGTTTCACTAGTTTCCAGGTATTTGCAAGACCAATGATAGTAAAAGAAGCTGGCAGGCAGATGTAAGTGATTGCTGTTGTAGGAAACCCAGCATCATTTCCTGTATTAGGGATGTTATGGAATATTGCTTCGATATCCTGGATCTTTATTCAGAGTGCCACAGTTATGGCTGGCATTCCCAATATAGTCCCAGGAAAACTCCTGGTTTTAACCTACATCTGGAGGCACCCTAAACCATTTTTTCCAAGTTAGAAAAAAAGAACTGGAAAAATGTTTTTGAGGAGAAAAGCTCAAAATGCATTAAATATGTACTGCAGTAGCTTGTCAAAGTAGGAAATACTTCATGACCTGAAACTGAAATTCCTAGTACAGTTGGACAGGCACCGCTGGATCTGATTGTTTCCCAAGCCAGGGCCATGAACTGATAACTGGGCAATGCTGGAAGATATTGTGGGGAAGACTTTCAAAATCACCATATATTCTGGCATATAAGACGACCCCCAATTTTTCCAGTTAAAATATAGAGTTTGGGATATACTCGCCGTATAAGAAGATGACAGCCAGCGTATAAGACGACCCCTGACTTTTGAGAAGATTTTCCTGGGTTAAAAAGTAGTCTTATATGCCAGAATATACTGTACGTGTAATACAAGTACTCTCACTTTAGTAACATGAAATTGTTCCAGAGCAGTTTGAAAATTGCTGAATGGGGGGTGGGAGTGGATGTGGCAGCTTCAGAGCTATTTAAACCAATGACTCTTATTTCTACAAAACTCATAAATGCAATTGCAAGTTATTAAATTATAATTTTATATGGATATGTGTCTCTTTTTCTTATTTGTATGATGAATTTTATCTTATAAAATATTAAGGAAATAAAAATGAGAGCATTTTAACACAGTTAGAATTTCACCTAGGGGCACAGTACAAGAAAGAATTTAAATGCTTCTTGTTTCTATATTTAAACTATTACGGATGGAGTCTGGAAAGTGCTGGTCAGATATGTGTGAGTGCGTATAGTATGAAAAATAGAAATGGTAATGTATTACTTTTCCATGTGTATATTATACCCAACAGTGGCAAGTAATACCTTGAAAACAAGAGTTCATGGAACTTGTTTTTTGCAACCCACAAATGAGTTTTCTATGCTTCATAAAGTGAGTGTTTCATATAGTACTCACTTGATGCAGATACAACTTTGACTGTTCCTTAAAGACACAGAAAAAACTTATAAAAATAGAATTTTTGTAAATTGCTTTTCCAAAGCATACTTTTTGCAGGCCAACCCTGACAGTCTCCCCAGAATGCTAAAGAGAAATAAAAGTATGGTTCTTCACTGTGAAACATGGCATGGTGTATAGAACATTGCACAGAGCTGAAGATGTGAGCAGTGATATGAGTTCTGAATACATAATGAAAGATACCAATTGAAGTACAGTTGGACCCCATATCTGCTGGTCCAGTAACCACAGTTTCACTTATTCCACAATCAACCAGACAGCCTCTCCCCCTGACCCCACCCCACCCCACCGGTGCCAGTGGGCCTACCTGAGGTTTCCTGGAGGCCTGGGACATTTAGAAATAGCATGAAATCACACACCGTTTCCCATGATTTCTAGGAAATCCTGTGTAATTTCCCAGGAATCATCGGAAATTGAGTGTGGTTTCTCAGTGTTTCAAATGTCAATGTTTTTCTGTAACCGCAATAGGACCTAGAACATACCTCCCACGGATATGGGGTCCCACTGTATAGAAAGTAAAATAAGGGAAACAAAATTACTTTGTGCAAAATGTAGTACAAGCATATTATCTACATAGAATTACCTAGTATTATACAATAAATTCTATGTATCTATATAGAATCATCTAAAGATTTTTGTTTCCAAAGGTTAAAAATCATCATTGATAGGTAGCAAACAGATTACATACCATTGTAATTAACTGTCTTGAGCAATTTACTTCATATAAAATATATTCTTAATATATTTGGACTTCAGAGCTTTCTTAGAACAGGTTTGGCACACTTTACACATTTTTCTGATAGTATTCAGAAACAAAAGGAAGTCTCTAAAGCTATCTGACCCCGTTGGGCCTTGCTACAGGCCTGCTAGGTACTGTGTTATTAATTTTGCATTCACAATCAGAATTCTGCACTGGTCTGTTGTGGCACTTCCATGAAATATTTCCAATGCCATTGAATTTCAGAATAATTTGGAATTCTCTAGAAACCTCACTCGTTCTGCTTGCATTAGTATAAGAGCCAGCTGGTCTGTATGTTAAATTTTTGTCTGTGATACTATGTATTTTGGACTCAAAGCGACAGTCTGGTTTTGTATTTGGTAAGCAAAATTTCTTCTAATACTTAAGAGGAAATCACTTTTTCCCTTTGTCTTTCATTTCCTACATCTTTCTAGTTAATGCTATTTGTACTTGCATACGGTAACTTTCAATAAAGGGCAGATTCTGCAGTAACAAAGCAAGCGGGTGTTTTCCCGATGGAAGCTTTCAGAGAGTCATCTTAGATTTTTATTATTATAGTGTAATACATATTTTGTTTCTGATTCTCTTC
The DNA here is from genome assembly GCA_023333525.1 of Aspidoscelis tigris stejnegeri. Taxonomy (NCBI): domain Eukaryota; kingdom Metazoa; phylum Chordata; class Lepidosauria; order Squamata; family Teiidae; genus Aspidoscelis; species Aspidoscelis tigris. The sequence goes on along the minus strand of JALMGA010000002.1, from coordinate 76,692,984 downwards.
CTTTAGATATATTGCCTTTCTTTCTCAACAGCACTCTTGTTTCTGTATTTCTCCTTGGAGAGAACTTCTTTTAGCGATCCACTTTGTTTTAACCTAACAAGATTTTTGCTGTTGTTTATATTCAGTTTTTAACTCTAGTTCCTACAGATGAACATTTGCAGCAAAACATTATAGCTTGAGGTGAATCTTCTGTGTCTAGTGCAACTACTTAATAGAGAGACATGTTCATGCATATACTTTCATGAGATAGTTTAGGATTTCAGGGGTTTGAACAGATCATTTTTCTTCCCTTTCCTTTTTCTTCATCCCTATTCCTTAACCCCCAAACATATTCAGCCTGTTATATTCATAATTGCTTATAATGTAAATCTTAAAGCCTTGTGTATCCACTAAATACAGAATTTGTCATGAAAGAGAGGACAGCAGGGAAGGGCAGATCACCAATGGACACATTGCTTTTAATTGTTCCAAGTCATTTCTAATACATAATGGATCAAAATATGGTTTGTGATGGGTTGCAAATCACCCCTCTCCTTGGTTTTGCTGGTTTCCATTGGCACAGTCTCAATAGCTCTAGCATAATGCTGTGTAAACTCCTATGTCAAAGTGAGGTGCCATTGATTTAAATTCAGGCTGTGTCCCCATAGGCATTTAAATCTGAATTGTATCCGAACTTGGTATTGGGAGTACCAAATGTATAAATCTTCGTATAAATCTGAATAGAATCAGAAACTCGGTATCCAGCGTCCCCATTCAATTTCTTATTCACAGATTTTATGACTATCCTGCAGAAATCCAGAGGAAAAAAGTACTAATGAAAATGGGACTTTTTTCCCTTTTTTGAGCTGACTCTGCTTACCCCCCCCCAAATGGGAACTCTTGGGGTGGAGGTCTAGCCTTCTGGCCAGTGCCAGCCAGCTGTGGGTGGGATTTCACAGATGCAAAGTCCCCCCCCCTTCCTTGCCATGCCCACAATGCTAGACCCCCGGTCAAAAAAGGCAAAAAGGAAGGAGAGGTCTCAGATGCAGTTTTGCCTTTAAAACCTTTTTGCCAGATACATTTGTGTCTTTTCTGACAATTGTTACCAGGTACTAGAAACATAGCTTCATTCCAGTAGCTGGTAACAATTATCAGAAAGATACGTATAAGCAAAACCGCAAGTCATAGCAGCTCACCTCCTCTTATGCTCTGCTCCTTCCCTGATCTGTTTGAGCACACAGTTCCCAGTAAACGGGAAAGGGAGGGTGTGAAAAGGAGAAAGTAAGTGGCTGCTTTAATTGGAGGCAGGGTTTACCTTTTTTAAAAAAAAAAAGTGCCAGCTTTTAACTTAGGCTTTCTGGCTTCAGCTCAAATGAGAGAGTGAAGGGGAAAGTTTGGCTGCTTTGATCAGAGGCAGGGTTTGTGCTGGGGGTGGATTTAAAAGTCCCGTTCTCTGTGCTGGGCTGGTGGGAACAGCTATATTCAGGTTTTCTCTTGTGAGCGGGAACAGCTGTATTCAGATTAAAAAATAGTTGAAATGGGACTAAAAAATTGGTCCAAACAGGACTAAAAATGCTAAGTTGGAACACACCCTCATGGTGCGTCCCCATGTAGCTATTTTTAGGCCTGGTTTAGTCCCATTTGGACTATTTTTGGGGACTATTTTTAATCTGAATTGAGTGCCTGTCAATTAATCCGAGTATAGCAGTCTGCACATAAACAGGACTTTTAAGTCCCCCCAGTGCAATCAAAGCAGCAAAACCTTCCCCTTCACTTCTACAGCTGAAGTCAGAGCTTAAATTAAAAGCTTGGCACTTAAAAAAAATCTAAAAGTGAGTATTTTCTCCTTTCACACCTCTCCCCCTTGACATTAGTGGGAATTGTGTGCTAAGCAAAGGAGGGATCGGACCTGTCTTGCAAAGTGTTTTATTAAAATGTATATTTGCAAAGCCTTTCCGCTTTCTACAATGTATTTTTCTGATAACAAACATCAGAAAAGATACAAATGTTTCCAGCAAAAATGTTTTTAAAAGCAAGTCTGCATCAAGAAGCTCTCAGCCCTTTTTGCCTTTTTCAAACTGGGATCTAGCATTGCGAGCATGGCAAGGGAGGGGAAAGCTTTGCATATGTGAAATCCCACTCACAGCTGGCTGCCATTGGCCAGAAGACTAGACCTCCACCCCAAATAGCCTGGTACTGTCCCCATGTGGGGGGAAATAAGCAGACTTGGCTCTAAAAAAGGGATGGGGTCCTGTTTTCATCAGTCCTTTTTTTTCTCTGGATTTTGGCAGGATAGTCATAAGGATCTGGGAATAAGAAATTGCATGGGGATGCCTGGATGCCGAATTTGGATTAAATATGTAAGACATGGGGACGGTCCTTCCCAAACTCAGGTTCAGTTCGAATTAAAATGCACATGAGTGTTTGCTGACTTTGATGAACGCTCATCATCCTGATCTACTTTTTGTACCTGCTTCAGGGATCTTTTTCCAATGGTTTTTTATTTGGTCCATCCACCTTGATCATTTTCCTCTGCTTCTGCTTCTTCAGACTTGTTAATCGTAATATTTTTCCTACTCAATTCATTCGCTACATCATGTGCCAAAAGCATATATGTTTCTAAGGCATAGATTTTTATCACCTTGCTTTTTTACAGCAGATTTACTGTTTTGTTTTGTTTTTAATAGTATCATCTGTTGAAACTGTATTCACAATACTAAGGTTGTTTTTACAAAGGACAATCCTCTGTGCTTTCCTTTATTGGAAGGCTTCCTCTGCTTCCAGGACTTCCCAGTCCAAGAAAAAAGAAACCCTATAAGGCAAGGCAGGAGGGGTCTTGAAGTTGCTTGTCAAGAATGAGCAACAAGACATCCGGGTTGTTCAGAGATGTGCTTTTAGATACTTGGGGGAGTTTTGGAGACTCTATGGGCAAACATTCATCCACAAGCCTCTGATAATCTGTCTCTTCCACGGACAGAAAAAATCACTCTTGGGGCAAATCACAGTAGTTTTGAGTCTGGAGGCTTCAAGCCAATCCCAGCCTGCTAAAGCCATCATCCCATCAGGGCCCTGGAAAAACAGGCTGGGATCAACCAATGGGAAGAAAGCAGGAAAGGCAATGATGGAGGAAGAGAAGCAACGTAGGAAGTGCAATGCAGGTTTTTTTCTCCTGAGTTCATAGTTGGGGCGGTTTTGTATACATAGTTACCCTCCAAACACACAATTCGATCACACCCATAGACCAACTATAGGGTAGAATTGTGGAGTTTAGCTCACTTCTGGAGGTGGTTAGAAGTTCTCTTAACCTGTATTCACTCCAGATTTTTTTTTGGAGGGGGGCGCAGGCAAGAGGCTTTCTTATTGCTTGTTAACAATTTTTGCATTTTCTGAAAATTGTCCTCTGGAACGGACAACTATAAAAATTTTAAAAGTAAATTTGCCCAGAGATCAATGCATTCAGCTAAATGTAGGAAAGAAGCTAAAGTTCAAAGACAAGACCATTGATATTCTTATTCATAAGTTAGCCTTAGTGGAAAAAGTCACCTAATAGCTTAATGCTGGTGAAGAAAATGAGTTACTATAAGTATGGTACCCTTTAATTATGGCTACTAAACACAAGTTACCTCACTAGTTTCTTAAAAGGGCAGTGACATTTTGACATACATAAGGTACATTGACACTCCCTTTGGTACACTGATTTCTCCAAACATGTAATTCCTAACCTTCCAAAAATGCTTCATTGTTTAAATTTTAGTAACATAATCATTGAAAATTACTGCACCTATACATGCCAATGGAGAGATTGTAGAGATGTGTGCAAGACAGATTATGAGAATCACCTGGGGGAGGCAGTGGGTCCCTCTAATGTGCTTTGCAGCCAGCAGTGGTCCTTTATGGAAGCTGTAGTGGCCTTTGCTTCACATTTACAGCTTTGTGTATTCTTTTCCAAAGGCTATAAAGCTCCACTCATGGATGCAAAAGTGCCGCACAGCAGCTGTAAAGACTACTGTGGTCTAGTGTGAGGCTTCATCAGGCCAGGTTGCTATAACCTGGCTTGGTTCAGCTCATCTTTGTAGAAAGTGCCGAGTTTTGTTCAGGGGGGTTGCCAGGAGTGGGCTCAACACATCTCTGAGCAATTGCCCACAGAGAGATTAAGCATGGGTTGTGATTTTTCCATCTTCAAGACATTTTGGCCACATTCTAGGACAGTGATGGCCAACCTATGACACGCGTGTCACAGGTGACACACCAAGCCCTTTCAGGTGACACACATGGTCACCCTGGCACCTGGCATGTAGTGCTTGCTAGTTCTTGAAGTGTATGAAATGCCAACTTTCAATTGAAGATTTAGCAACAAAAGTCACTAATGTAAAGAATTATTTGTTTTTGCTTTTAATAAAATACATATATCAAAAATATAACTTTTTTACTAGAGCTACAAATAGCACAAAATTATGGATATTTCTAGAGGTGACACAGCACCCGAGTTAAGCTAGGTTTTCTTGTGAATTTTGACACACCGAACTCAAAAGGTTCACCATCACTGTTCTAGGAGATATGAGAAGCATATTGGACAGGAGCAAGAGAAAGCCTTCATTCTTGGCTTATTTTCCTCTCTTACCCAGAAACGAGTATGTAGAAGTTTGGAGCCTGGACCGCAGGAAATGGCCATTTGCCACCCACCAAACAAGAAGGTTACTGATTCCTGGTATACGGAGCAGCATTTCAAACAGAAAGTTCCCACTGAGTTGTTCAGTCCTCACAATATGAAAGAAATGCCAAAATCCATGGTATGTATTCTGCAGCCTAAATCCATGTTTTTAGCAGAAGATATTAATACATTTCATAATAAAAATGTCAAGTAACAGTGGCTGGCTTTTTTTAGAATTTTGTGTATATGCTTGTTAATCAGATATTTCCGGGTAATGAAACCAGAACTGCTGCCCAGCCTTGCCCAAGATGTATTGCTGGAGAGCCGGTAAGTATATTAACCTTCTTACTATGACATAAAAGATTGGCTTGTTCTTAAATATTAGAGCTATAAAACATGAAGTTAATAAAAAAAAACAAAAAACCCACTGCAATTACATTTCTCAGGGATAAGGCATGTAAATAAAAGAGGCAGATTGATTTAGTTTTTTCTCTGTATGCTAGTAGAGTGCAAACTAATATGTTTCCTGCATCAGATTGAAAATATAGCGGCCGCAAGCTCATTTTTCAAGTGTACTCTAGGAAGCAGAGCTTAGGCACATAAATGAATCAGCTCATACTAAAAAGGTGTGGATTATTCTGTTCCGGAAGCATATCCGCTTAAGAAGTATTGAATATTTAAGGACAGAGTTTTAGGGGTAGATGCTTGGCATAAGACCCTATGGAGCTTGGGACCTGGGTATTTTCTAGGTTGCCTTTCTCATTACAGGCCATAAGTTCACTGATGGTGTGGGGAAGACCTGCTGAGGGTTCCAGCAGTTACAGAGTGCATTCTTGGAGTCCTCTGACCTCAGATGTTCATGAGGCACATACTGTCCTGTGTTTTACGTGCCTTCAAATGTATTTGTTTACTCAGGTGATCCTACTGTGAATAAGTGTGTGTTCCTTGTCCCATCCAACTTTAATTCTTTTTAACATTTGGTTGATTTTATCAGTTTTTAACCTTGGTTTTGTGCTTGTATTTTGTACTACTTTGGGATCTTTTAGATGATGAAGTGTAATATAAATATTGCAAATAAACAAAAATTATGTTCATGGAAAGATAAATGTTGATGAAAATTGACCTTTTTGCTCTGTGCCTGAGCTTGAAGGGTTGCTTCTGGTGTTTGGCCAGGGAGTCTACAGGGTTGCCATTGGTGTTTTGTTCATCCCAGTGCCCAGTGGCTTCTCTGACTTGTTGGACACTGTCTCAGGCGTGGTGTTTGAAGCACCCTGCATGATGGTGTTGGGAGATTTCAGTCTCCATGTTGAGGGCCTTACTTGTAGAGTAAACGAGGATTTCATGGTATCGTATTTTTCGGCATATAAGATGACTGGGTGTATAAGACGACCCCCAACTTTCCAGTTAAAATATAGAGTTTGGGATATACTCGCCATATAAGAAGACAACACCCAGCGTATAAGACAACCCCTGACTTTTGGGAAGATTTTCCTGGGTTAAAAAGTAGTCTTATACGCCAGAAAATACAGTATCTATGATAACTATAGGACTGCCTCAGCATGTTATGGTCCCAGTGCACGTTGTGGCACATACTCTCAGCCTGGTCTTTGCTACAGGATGTAAGGGTGAGTATCCATTGGCAGATGGCCTTGTAATGAGTCTTTTGTAATGGATGGATCATTATCTGGTAAATTTTGGAATTATGGTGTCTGCTCCATACTGTGGGGGTGAAGCTCCCATTGAGATGGTCCACCTTGATGACTTTGGAGGAATTTATGATTGACGCCAGTGGTGCTTCTATAGAGATTCTGGTCTCTCTTTGGAACTGTGAGATGAGAAGGATTATTGACACAATCCCAGGTGCCCTTGCAGACTTTGCAGGGCTCATTAGGCACCCTGGTATAGTGGGGAGCTGCATGTAAGTTAGTGGAAGGTCTGGTGACTAGAGCACAAGTGACATAAATCCCCAAATGGGGGATGTGCAAAGTGACATTCAAATTTGCAAATTTGATTGACTTCTTCAAACTGGTGAATATATGAAATAAAAAATCTGGTTGTTTGAACATCCAAAAACTCAGTCAATGAGAATAAAGCTCCTGCTTGCAAAAACAAACATTTCAATTGAATAGTCACATTTTCCTATATTTTTAATGATTAAAAAGAACTTTTTAATGAGGAAAAAGTCGCAAAAGGTTCTTAAAACATTTGAATTTGAATGCAAAAATCCAGGTTTTTGATTTACCAAATTCTGATGAACCAAATTTTGATATGTTAATTTCAATAGTGAAACAAATTTGATTTTTTTTCCCTGTGCATCACTATCACATAGTGAATCTGACCACATACTGGTAAGAGCACGTTATCATGCCTTTCGTGTGGCTCTGGTGGTAGTGAAGAAGGCATATTTCTCCAGCTCTGTTGCATCCTCAAGCAGCTGTCCAACTGGGCTGTTCCAGGTGGCTAAAGAGCTATTGTCATTGAGCCATGAGGATATGTCCATGCCTCCTTTGGACATTTGATGTGATAAATTTGCAAGGAACTTTCAAGACAAAATTATTCAGATTTGCGTGGAATTGGATTCTACAATGGAAGTGGTCCACTGGAGGTAATCAGAGCACCATCTCGTCATTTCAGTTATTGTAGTCTGAGGTAGTAAACAAGCTGCTTGCAGGGGTTTATTATTATTATTATTAGTTTATTTCTACAGCGCTGTCCATGTACTCAGCGTTTGACTGACTACTTGTCTCTTTGACCCTTGTCCTTCATGGCTAATAAAAGCTAGTTGAGAGGCTATGGCCGGGTGGTTCCAGAGGGTGATAGATGCCTCTTTGCAGGAGAGTGAGGTTTCAGCAATGCTAAAGTAAGCTCTGGTATACCCCTTCCTTAAGAGGACCTTCCTGGATCCAGGAGTCTTAACTAACTACTGCTAATGTTCCCTTCTTGGGAAAGGTATTGGCTACCCAATTGTGGGTCTGCTTGGAGGAAATGAATTAATCACTATCATTTGAGAACCATGTGGCAGCGGTAGCCAGGAATGCTAACCTCCATCTCCAGCTGGTTTATCAGCTTTAGCCTTTCCTGGATAGGAATAACTTAGCGATCCATACTACTTTGAAGATGACCCAGAAGCTGAAGTTAGTGCAGAATGCAGGAAGTAGACTGCTGATGGGAGTTTCTGGCCAGCCACACATTATGTCAGTCTTGAAAAATTTGCACTGGCTGCCTATTTGCTACTGAGCCCAATTCAAGGTGTTAATAACATATAAAACCCTAAATGGCTTGGACTCTGGTTATCTAAAGAAGTGCCTTCTCCCATATAGACCTGCCTGAGTATTGAGATCTCAAGGAGAGGGCCGCCTTGTAGTTCTACTTCCTTCAAAGGAAGAGGGCAAGATGGTAGATCACCTCGTGGTGGACTTCCTCCCTCTCCTCCCCCCCTCGTGCTAGCTAATGTATGAGGGTTTTTTTTGCAAAAGCAACAGTAGACGGAAGTAAAGAAGTGATATTACAAGAAATCTGATGTCACTGATGGATCTCTCAGAATATCACTATTTTGAGATGTTGCCTCCCTGTCCTGGCACTATATTGAGACTGCTGTGGATATGTGTGGCAGCCCCAATATAGTTCTGGGATAATGGTGGGTTTTTGCTTGCATCTAGGGAACCCCAAGAACTTTGTGGAAGTTCACACAGTTTTACTTATTTATTATTTACATTTCTATCCTGCTCCACACCCAAAGGTCTCTGGGCAGGTAACAACTGTTAAAACAGTTGTGTGTCTGAATCCTTTGCTCTCAAAGCAGTGTTCTTTCTAGGTTAGATATCTTTATCAGTACATGGGAGGTAGAAATTGAGTTGGATTTTGGAATGCCGGTATTATTAAAGTACTCAGCTCAAAAAAAAAATCTAGGTTTTGCAAGTGTTCTACACAGCAAGCATTTATCACAGCAAGAGTCTTGTGGTTAGAGTGCTGGACTTATATCTGGAGGCTTTGCAGTTACACGAAGCCAGCTGGGTGGGCTTGGGCTAGTCACAGCTCTCTTTCTGAGCAATCACAGCCTCACTTACCTCACAGGGTGTCAGTTGTGGGGAGAAGAACAGAATGTTTGTCAGCTGCTTTGAGAAAAGGGGGGGTATAAAAGCCCCATCCATTCTTCAAGAGGATGTGGATGTCATTAATGGACCTTTTCTGCTGAAGACACGAGGACCTTGGGAATTATTCACTGCCCTGTCCATCCTGCAAGAAAGAACACTCTACTGTTTGCTGTTAGTCCAATGTTTGCTACTACCTTGGTCGTTGCAATATTTATTTTCTCATGACCTAGATCAACCTTGTATTTTTATATTATAAAATCTAGTGGACGTACAACAAACCTTCTCTAGGGCTGTATTCAGATAGAACAACAAAGGTGCCTTAGACAGTGTGTGGCCCTCGTAGTCCAAGTCTTCTCTAATCCATCTTTTCTAGCACAGAACGTTCAGGAACAAGTGAAGAGGCAGGCTAAGTGTGTGAACAGACCCACCTTAGCTCTTTCCCTAAGCTACCTCAGAGGCACCTTTTTTGGCTCTTTCTGATTACAGCCTTGTAGCAACTTTTTAACATTTGAGAAATGTGGAAAAGACTAGGGATGTGCACAAATGTTTTTTTTTGTATTTGATTCATAGCGAATTGAATGCAAGAAAATTTGTATTTGATCTAGTAGATCCCGTTCAAATGTGGTAGGATTTGTATTCAATATGAATGTTGAATCCCGTACGAATAGCATACGGATCCTTATATATGAGTGCATCCAAACAGCATACAGATCCTATACAAATGCATCCAAATTGCATACAGATCCTGTATATGAATGCATACAAATCCCATACAAAGCTTCATACAAACGTATCGAAATATTCTATTCGAATTACAAATGTCAATCAAATATGCCAATATTCTATTCAAATTCGAATGTCCAAATGTGGCCAAATTTTTAATGTTACAAATATACATGCACATCCCTAAAAAAGACAGAGCATTGCAAGGCTTTTGTTTCCTGTCTCTGTGATGTCTGAAGGTGGCAGCCCAACATCTACCCTATTGATGAAGTACTGTAAAATAGTGACATAGTTTATTGAGCTAGCATGCATGTATTGGGACCATGAGGTGGCACAAAACAGTGTAACTGAAAATCTCACTCTGACTTGCTGAAATCAGGCCTCAGTCAATTGCAAATGCTGGGTCCTGTTTCAGGGAAGCAAAAATGATATCCACTAGCTTAGACAGTTTAAAGGAATGATTAGACAAATTCATGGAACGTAATCAATAGCTATTCGTCACAATGGTCAAATGGAATCTCTAAAGAAATTGCCTGCAACAAGCAGCAAACTACATGTGTTGTCTATTGCTGTTCTGGTTAGCTAAACAGCATTTCAGCAGTTTCTGGCTTAGTTACTTGCAGGTACAATACTAGACCACGTGGCCCTTACCATGATCGTCAATTTCCCTTTGCAGACAGGAAGAAAATTGTGTAGGTTCAGTCTGGAAGCTTAGGGAGACCAGGAGTATAGGATGAAATGGCACAGAAACATAGACAAATGCTTTATAGATTCCCTGAAGACTGGACCTTGGTCTGCAACATGCGTATGTCTGGTCCCTATTCTTGAATATAAACCAGGATAAAGTCCGATCCAGAAAGAGTCATAGTCATAGCCATGGTGTGAGGCTAATAAATTATTTGTCAGTTTGTTTTGCTTTTCTTACTAGGATTTGAATTAACAGTTCTTCTTCTTTTTTCCCCTCATCTTTAGGGGCATTTTGGCCACATGATGGGTTTATAGAAGTTCAAAAGATGTTGCTGCACTGACAGACGGTTACAACATGTGTATGGATTAATTTGAGATGCATTCCTTTAAGACTGCATGGATGCAGGTTGTAGTGTGTATTAGCTTGTTTTTTTTTTAATGATTTCCAGATGTTTGTTTTTATTTTTGTTTTTTTATGTTCAAAGAGCGTGCAGCATAGTGATTCTAGCTCATATCCACTTAGGTACATATTAAGACCATTAGCACAACTCTGGACTCCTTGCCAATAAACAAAGAAGTGGTAATATGAGTTTCCCTACTTATAAATAGTTAGAATCAATTCCCAGTTTTTTTGTGCCAGTCACAATTTTTTTGATGTTATCAGTTGCATATGAATGATATGTGCATTCAGTTATCTTTTAGCATTCACTGATGTTTATCTAAAATTGGAGTAACAATTCCAACAAATTTTGGATACACGTTGTCACACAGATATAATTGTTTTTTGTCACCTTTTTGACTTCAAAGAACCACTTCTGCCATTCTGAAGTCTCTCTGACTTAGACTGTGGCCACTAATTACGATCCAGTGGCCCGGAGATGAATCCGGTTTTTGCTGTCACCCCTGGAGAAACTTCTACAAATGCTTTACAAGCTAAACAGTATAGTATAAAAGGAGAAAATCTAACTGCATTCTAATTGCAAAACATCGTAGTAGGTCAGGTTATAGTACCTGCCTTGAAAGCAGAAGGTCACAAGTTGAATTATCAGTGTCTTCTGAAAAAAGGTATGGCAAACTGCTACCACTTTTACCAAGAAAACTGCATGCACAGAGTTAGCTAACCCACAGTTACAAAGACAGCTGAAGTTTCTGTTTTCCTTTTTTGTAATTATATATGTCAGTCATTCACAAGGCCCCATTGCATTATTGGCAATCAGATATACAAATTAATGTAGGAATACAGAATGAAATTATATGCACTGTCATTTGAGTATCATCACCATTTATCACATCAAAGAACAAAGTAGAGAATCACTGTTTCTTTCCTAGATTTCGGTGAACTTTAATCTGCATGCTAAGAAATAATTTAGGTAAATCAGTTTTTGATTTTTTTTCTTCCTATTACAACACAAGTATAAATCAAATTTGTTTTTCTTCTTCATAATTTGGACTTCATTAATTCTTGCTATAGCAAGTTGCTGAAAGCATTCCTAGAACACTGGGAGCATATGAATCAGTCATGGAATTTCCCCTTTCTAAAGTCAATCCCCATGAAATGACACAGGTAAAGAGGCTTTGATTAAATTAGTCTCTTTAGCTACAATCTTAACCTCACTTTCATAGGAGTAAGTGTTCCCACTGGGACTTCTTTATAAATTGATGTGAAACACAGTAGGCCTTCCTTCTGGGTAAACATAATTAGGGTTTCATAGTTTATATACGGCCCTTTTTGCTCTGGGCTTTACTCTGGATTATATCCTGGAATAAGGATCTGCTATCCACAGACTGGTGCAAACAATGGCAGGCTCTGGTCCATCCTAGCTAGAAAAGAAAGGCAAGAAAAGAAACTGAGAGCCCAGTAATACATGACATCAGTTCTTCCCATCCACTCCAGTAGAAGAGTTACAATATTTTGTTCAATCACAGGGCACATTTTCTCGCCATTAAACCAGCTCTATTGTGCCACTGGACCAAATATTGGAAGAGAACCTCTTCTCCATAAAAATAGCAGAACGCTTTACTTTATTATATTGATTAGCAATAGGGGAATTCATTGATCCTGGTTGTAAGTAAGAAACATGCAGTGCTGATGAATTGGAGGTGGGGATTGCAAACAAACATTGTGTACCTTTGCCCACAGTTTTATTCTTCAGCATGAATTAAACTATCCAGCTTCATTGTTGCCTATGTCACACACTGGATATGTTTTCTTCAAATTTTCATTAGATGTAGCCAGTATGGGCAGTGGTCCAGGTTAATGGAAAACACTATGAAGACCCATAATTTCTCCTTTATGCAACCAGATATTCAATGCAGGTATGGATTTTTTTCCCACAATATCTCTCATCAAAACCTAATTTTTCTTTTGTCAGTTTTGGAATTGCTGGATTGCAGAAAAGGAATTTTGTGTAGAAATTTGCTCTCTGACAATTGTGGTTTCTTTTGGGTTTCTTATGTGGTTCCTTTTTTGTGTGGGGGGGGGTCATTTTATCTTCAGTTTGTGAAACCTTGGATTGAGTTAGAGGCCCAGGCTATTTTTTGTTTATTGGAAACATTTATACACTTCTCATTAAAAAAACCTCAAAGCAGTTTACAGTATAGAAAAATTAAAAGCAAAGATAAAACCACAAACACATACAGGAGCTTAAAAGCTGCAAGTGCAGACCCCACAAATAGCAAAAGGGAGAGTATTCCATAGGAAACACAGACTTTCATAGGAAGGAACTGAGATGAGATTCATCTATAATGAAAAAGAATTACAGGGGAAAAAAATTAAAATAAGTTTCCAGTTATAAAAAATAATGAAATATATTTATGAAAGAATAATATAAAAAGACACCAAGTAAGGTAGAATCTCAATTCTGCTGAAGACTGCCTTTTGTACTGCTGTCTTACTTGCTAATATTTCACCGCACTACACTTACAGTTGCTCTGATTTTACTAGACCTAAGTAGTAACTACCACTATACTCAGTAAATGAAATTCTTGTGTGAGGCTTTGAAAATTCTGTCCACATATGTACATATTTAAAGTTTTTGCTGTTGATAGATATTAAGATGAAATGAGTAGTTCTCTACTCAGAGGGAAGCGTGACAAACAAATGTAGTTGTATTCTGTATTAGGACTCTTAACTAAGCAAACAAAAAAACAAAAAAAACCTTTGCATTGAGCTTGACTCCTGTTACCTACATAGACGTACCAGTGCAGTTTTCTTGCAAAGTATCCTGGTTTGCCATAGCCTTTTACCTGGAAGATTCCAGGAATTGAATCTGGGACCTTCTAAATACAAAACTGCTTTTCTGCCACTAAGCTATAAATGTACCATGTTTGAAGGCAGCAATATTCTACTGTTTTAGTCATAGTAAATTCAATGAAATGAAACTGAGCTGCAGGCCTCTTATTGGAATTTGGCTAATCATGGTGAGAATAGGCTACTGCCCTGGATGGCCCATAAGTCCAATCCAGCAGGAATTTTCTTACAGATATTACGGTGGAAGGTACTCCTCAGACAACATGCAAAATAAATTGCAAAGAGACACATTCTACCCTGCTTTATCCCTAATGTTAGAATATGGCAGAATACAGAGAGCAGATCCCATACAGTATAGTCTCAGTGTATGTGATATGGTTGTCAGATAGCTGCGAGGCCACATTTCCATACATGTTGGGACAAGCATGCTCTATTCTGTTCCCTTACAATACATAGATGCTATCATAGATACTTCCCTGTGGAAATAGCACACAAGAATGCTCAGAAGCCTTGTTTCTGAGATTGTCTTTCCTATATCTAATGAGACATTGTGGGGTTTTTTGATGAATATCCTTTTATGTTTCTAGAAACAATAGATGCTGTTTATCATAGTTTCTAAGTATAGTTCCTCTATGCATGAAACAAATATGGATGTTTAGAGTACTATATCTTAGCAACTGTTAGTCTTCAAACCAAGTAGCAGAACTTCATAGGAGAACATAGTCCAATATTTGATATAACACAGGAATAAAAGAACTTGAGGCTCGTGTAAAATTGTTGAACTACAATTCTCATCGTACATGAATCTGCTGTATGGGACTGATACAATCAGAATCCAGTTAAAACGAAGTTTCTAACTTACATTTTAGAAAAAAATAAATTATTTAAATTAGCTTAGTACTATCCCTCCTCTTTAACATGTCATAAAGTATGTTCAGGGGAAAGATTTTGAATACTGTATAAAAATGATTTATATTTGTCAAATCAGAAAGCTATTTTGAGAGATTTAACAGTTCTTACTTGTTGAGTTAATAAACCTTGTCTATACAAATCAACACTTTTTAGGAAAGATAGGACTGCTATTTTCATATATGTAAAAATGTAGTTTTTTTATCACTTTTCACTGGTCCTTTTTATTGAAACTGCAGAATTTTGTAGATCAATGTTTATCAATGGAAATATAAGCAGCACTTTGTATTTAAAAGCTGACATTATTTATAGTTATTTTACTTTTTGATGTCAGTAATATTTTTGATACAAAAATTAAAGTGAGTTCTAAAGTGTAAGCTGTGTTTTATTTTCAGTCTCACTGATGTTCTTCACTATCGTTGTCTGACTGCAAACTGCTGAAAAGTCTACTGTTTTGTGGAGGTATCTTATATTACACCAATCATTTGGTGGGTCTTTTTCATATGTGGAAAAAGCAATTCTTTTTAGGGAGGAAAGTGAACATTTCCTTCTTGTCTTCTTTGTGTGAAGAGTCAGTCCTGTGAAAGAACCCCAGAAGAGAATTCCCAGAATATCAAGCAAGAATCTCCCTCAGTCACTTGATTTTTCCTCTTTTAAAAAGTGTTTGAGACACTGTAACCATGCGCTAATGGAATGTTCACAACTTTCTCCTAGATGTTTGAATTCCTTGGCTAATCCTAATAATAATAATAATAATAATAATATTTATTTGTATACCGCCCTATGGCGAACCAATCTGGGCGGTTAACAACAATAACTATAAAAAACATCACATAAAAATAAAACATTATAGTCCCTCCCCCCCTTAAAAAGTATTAAACAATATGGCAAATTAAAATACAGTATCAAAATATAAAACTTAATTAAAAGGACTAATAGCCCTCTCGAGCTCCTCAACCATCACTAAAGATGGGGCCACGAGAGGAATGAGAGGGTCAGAGAGCCCGAGCTGGGATAAGTAATCTGGAAGCGTTAATCTGGAAAGGCCTGCCGGAAGAGATCCGTCTTGACAGCTTTTTTAAAGCTGTCTAATGATGTCAACTGACGGATCTCATCCGGCAGGTCGTTCCAGAGTTTAGGGGCAACAGCAGAGAACGCCCTCTGGGAGGTCGCCACAAGCCTGGATTTTAAAGGCTGAAGTAAGTTCCTCCCAGAGGAGCGGAGAGCGCGGGGAGGATTGTACGGGAGAAGGCGGTCCCTGAGATAGCTTGGACCCAAGCCATTTAGGGCTTTAAAGGTAATAACCAACACCTTGTACCGGGACCGGAAGCTAATGGGCAGCCAGTGTAAGGACCTAAGAACCGGAGTTATATGGTCCCTTCTAGATGTACCGGTAACAAGCCTGGCTGCCATATTTTGTACCAGCTGAAGCTTCCGAACCAAGTACAGGGGTAGCCCCAAGTAGAGCGCATTACAGAAGTCGAGGCGTGAGGTTACCAGTGCGTGCACAACAGTTTCAAGGTCCCTTACTTCCAGGAAAGGGCGCAGTTGGCGTATCAGCCGAAGCTGATAGCAGGCACTCCTGACTGTCGCATTTACCTGATTTATCATCAGGAGTGACGAGTCGAGGAGTACCCCCAGACTGCGAACGCAGTCACTAGATGAGAGCGTGACCCCATCCAGGACTGGAAGTTGCAACCCAATTCTTGGTTTCGGGGCCGCTACCGTGAGCACCTCCGTCTTGTCTGGATTCAGTTTCAATCTGTTTTTCCTCATCCAGCCCATTACCGCTTGAAGACATTCATTGAGCGGAGAGATGCCATTGGAATTCGAGGCCGACGAGCGAGACATGGAGAAATAGATTTGGGTGTCATCAGCGTACTGATAACACCTAGCACCATAACTCCGTATTATCTCACCCAGCGGCTTCATGTAGATGTTAAATAACATCGGGGACAGAATAGCCCCCTGAGGAACCCCACAAGTGAGGTACCTCTTACTGGAGCTACAGTCCCCGAGCAGCACCCTCTGGGACCGACCCGAGAGGAAGGACCGGAGCCACTGCAAAGCAGTGCCCCCGATGCCTAACCCCCTCAGGCGGTCCAGGAGGATGCCATGATCTATAGTATCGAAAGCCGCTGAGAGGTCTAAAAGCACCAACAGGGTCACACTACCCCTGTCGATGCTCAGACGCAAATCGTCGGTCAAGGCAACCATGGCAGTCTCAACCCCAAAGCCTGTCCTAAAGCCGGTTTGAAATGGGTCTAGATAATTGGCTTCATCCAAGACAGCTTGAAGCTGAAGAGCGACCGCCCTCTCAAGTACCTTGCTCAGAAATGGCAGCAGTGACACAGGCCTATAGTTTCTCATATCCAGGGGGTCCAGGGAAGGTTTTTTCAGAAGCGGCCTAACAGCTGCTTCCTTTAGGCAAGATGGAACATGTCCTTCCCTGAAGGATGCACCGATGATATCCGTAAGGAATCTCATCAATGCATCCCCCCCCTGGACGGCCAGCCATGATGGGCAAGGGTCGAGAGGGCAAGTCGTCTTCCTCATCTTACCAAGCAGCTTGTCCACGTCCTCGGTACTCACAGATTGCCACTGATCCAGTATAACTACATCGGCGGGATCACTGGACGCCTCATCTATCGATTCTGTTTCAATGGTGGCATCTAAATCGGCTCTTATCTGAGAGATTTTGTCTGCAAAGAAGTTATTAAATGCGTCGCAGCAGGCTGTATGTTTGTGATCCTTATACAGTAATGAAACAATAGTGGTATATCAGGTTAGGGTTATTTTTGCATGTCTACAAAATAGAAAGTTAGTCCATTGCTTTTCATTTATCATCTCTCTTGTTCTCTGAAGCTATCCCTTTTTAATGAAGTTGTTGAGAGAGCTTTTTTATTTTGTCATCCAGTTCTCACAATGGGTTGATATTTCTATGAGTGCAGATTTCACTGTCACTCAAGAGTCCCTTAAGTTTTGGGGTGTGTTGTGTTCTGTCCATTATTCCTATGGATCACTCTTTGTTTGCTAGTAGAATGGCAATAACTTGATAGCAAAACATCTGTAAAAAGAAAATTCAGCTCAGAAAATTTCCTCAGTGCAGCGATCTTTAATTAACTTGGTAATAGTATTTACATTGTCATTAGTTATTGCTGTTATGAATGGTCCTTCTCTTTATTTTACTCATATTTAAAGTTTATACATATGTTAGAAGCTATGTTTTGTATTTCTGTTAGAGTTCTCTATTTGCTTTTTACTTTTTTTTAGGGAAAAAAATCTTGGATATGTGCTTTAATATCTGCCAGCTGAGCATAGCACTTCATACATCTCAAACGTAAACGCTGGTCTACAAAGCTTTTGCTGTAGTTTGTTACAAGATACTTTCTGGTAAGTTTGAGGAAGTTATATGAACATCTTCAGCCTATCTTCTCTAATTCCCTGTTCATATAAGCACAAAAGGACCATTGATCAGAAATAGCCTACATAAAAAAAAGAATACAAAGAATCCACAAAAATTGCTGTTTCCCTATCATATTAATGCTCCCCTATAGAGGAGGAATATGGAAAATGAGAAAATATATAGTAATGCACTATATATTTTCAGGATTCAAAACGCACTATAAAATCCATGAAAATCAAACTATCTTGCATTTCCTGACAAGGCTGCTTAGTTCCCAGCTGCCTTCCTATGTTTGTTTTATTCATTTTTAGTTTGTTCATTCTTGGTTAGGATTTCTCAGTCTGCATTCCTCAGTTCACTTTCTCCAGGAATTGACCTGTAAAAATTCTCTGGAGTAAGTAGGTTGACCTCAGAGGTCTTTTTTCAGGTCTCTCCCCCCCCCCCCCTCAGCTTTTATATTTGAGGTCTGTTTTGTCAGCAGATTTCGAAGTTTCCTGACAGATATACTTTTCAACATCCTGTTGAAGTAGAATACCTATACGATGTATCCCAGTGAAAGTGTCATAGCTTCAAATATCATAGATATTAAAAGTGGTTTATTCTACACCTAAAATGTACAAAGAAAGTGAAGCAATCATTGCATTACAGCTTTGATTTAGCAAAGAGCTGTTTAGTTTTGAAATTCATACTTCGATGAAATAAGGGGATATGGAGATTGAAGAGAAATACATCCTGAGGGAGCCCATCCAAGCAGATTCCGCACTGGTTTTGGTAGTAGAATGGGATAAATATACTAAAAATATTTAGATATCACTCTCCATTCTAGCACCATAATGGGTGTGTGCATGTGCATTGTACACTTTAAAGGATATTTGTTTTTAAGATGCCTCAGTAGGCACATATGGGCCCACAAGTACAATATTGAAGAACCTTACCTAAAATATGGCAGACATAACAAAAGGGGTACCTCAGAGATGCCTCAGAGAGATAAAGTATGACCCTCAAATTTCTAAGCCTTCTTTAATCCACATTTTCTAGTCCGGAATGTGTAGGAGAGGGGGAGGGTCAGCCTAGTGTGCGAACAATGTCACCTCAAAGCCTTCTCTAAGCCACCTCAGAGGTGCCCCAGAGATGCTTTTTTGTTATTATGTCTGATTACAGCCTAAATGGTTATTTTTGTTAGTTTGTATAAAAGTGTGCCAAGTTTAGTCTGGATGCTCCATAGTCCGAGCTGTGTGAGTCACTGAGTTCTTCTCCACCTCATCTAAGAAATGGAGGAGAGAAGAGTTGGCTTGTCTACCCTGTTTTCCCCACCCAGGTTCTGGATCATTTTGCCCACTGACAGTGGGAAACACATAGTTTAGCGCAGGTGCTTTCCTGGCACTCAGGTCTGTGTGCAGGTGGGGCGCAAGGCTTCGATAGGTACAGTTCACCCAGGCAAACCCAGGCAAGCCTAGTGGACAGGCAGCCTGCCCGCATAGGATACAGTGCACATGTACACATGGGATACCCACGTGGGCTGAAAAGGACAGCAGACAAACAGTAAATGGGATGATTGTGCCCTCTAGCAAATCTGGGGGGCCTTGCATGGCACGGCTAGAGAATGCAATTCGTGCTAGCCCCTGCCACATATGCAGGTGATAGCAACACTCTTGAACACTCTTGAAATTGGCGGAGCACTGTGATGTGGATGGGAAAAAATCTGTGGCTGAGACAGGATCACCTGTGACCACCAGGAATGGGCATGTTTGCCGGGAAGATGGCGATGTGCTGCTGCGCAAAACTAACTTAGATATGCCTGGTCTCCTTGGCGATCGGGAAATGAGGGCTGAAAATTTTTGGAGTTGGAACAAAAATCAAGCCATTACCCTGCCTGCCTCGGCGAGCAGGATTTTAAATGTCAGACGCTGCGATCTCCAATGCACAAGGCAGGAACAGCAAGCACACCCCACCAGCTAATGATCTGAGCATCAATCTCCTCCCCGGATAGCCCGCGATTGTCCCCATGTGCAATTTCTGCTCACTAACAATGTGTGCCGGACCCCCAAACTGTGCCAAGACTTGTTTTTGGGGGTGCCAAATTTGGTCCTGGTCTGGCACAGTTTGGGGGGATTTGGTCCAAATAAAAAACGCATGGGGACGCCCCTTGCCGATCCAGTGTTCGGTACCATACCAAACGTGCATGGGGACGTGACAACAGATTAGTTACTATTTCTGGAAATACTAGGCCCTGAGTGTAGTTGGAATTACATTCATGCATTGTGGCAAGCAGGTGTATGTCTGTCTACAAGATTGCTTTTTTAAAAAAATAGACTAATTAAGACCTTCATATTGGGTTTATTCTTGCCATGACTTTTTTTTGCTGGTTCCACCACTCCTCTCACCTCCCCTTGTTAAACTGGTCTGTACTTATATGTGATTCTATTATTGTTTCTGGAGCAGTATAGAAAACACTGCATGGTATTTGCTTGCAACCCAGGGTGTCATTCATGAGTTATACATAAATGGCAGCTTTACATATTTAAAGGAAACACGAACTGCTTCATATCTGAAGTATGTTTCCCAGGGGGTCGCACCGCCATTTGATCTATTTTTGATTAAAATGTAAAAATTAAAAATTAAATCAAATGGTAGTATAACTCCTTAGGGAAAACATACTTCAGTTATGAAGTATTCCCTATAGCAACCTTGAAAATCTTACAACTGTATTGTCTCATCTGTAGGTGGTCCTTTTATGTCACACATAATTAAAATGAATTGCTGTTAGAGAAGCCATACTACTGCATACAGATTTACGAACCTGAGGCACCTCCATTCAGATGTAAACAGTGATATCACAAAGGAACTGTGAGGGGTAAACAGCATGGGGATAGGTATCAGTGAGTAAGACATTTCCCTGGGCCATAAGAGGAAAGACCAGGTGTGTGTCATAAAGCATTATGTATATGTCTTATAAAAAGTATTTGCTGCAGAAGGAAAATAATGCAAAGTGATTAGCTTGCATTTGCTATGCAGTTCAGTTTCTGTCTCTTTCAGCTGAAAGAGCAAAATAACTTAATGTACAAAGCAGTGGCTAATACATTATCAAGGAAATATGTGTGCATGTGTGTTGTGAAATTGGATTTACCAAGAAAATATACTTTGGAAACCCTAATGCCGCTCATGTGTATCAGGATACATAGATGTATATGTCATAAGCTTAGAAAGTAAGTAGGGATTAAAAATAGGACTATGGAATTTACATTCTTCATTTAATAGAGAATGTGAGACAAATTCTCACAGGGTGCTTTCTTTGGGATATTTACTGTATTTTCTGGTGTATAAGACTACTTTTTAACCCAGGAAAATTTTCTCCAAAGTCGGGGGTCGTCTTATACACTGGGTGTCATCTTATATGGTGAGTATATCCCAAACTCTATATTTTAACTGGAAAGTTGGGGGTCGTCTTATACATCCAGTCGTCTTATATGCCATTTCCATTAAAGCCCATTGTACAGGTCATGAAAATCACAGAAATAAATGGAATTGCTGTTCCTCTGTGTGCTTCAAAAACACTTCGGAGGTAGTAGAATTTGGCACTAGTGTTGTCATCCCATCTCCAAATCACTTCTAATGCACTTTGGAAACCCTTTTTCTGGCCCTTTAATGTGCATTTCTCAGGCATGTCAGAACTGCTTTTGAAGTTTTTTCTTATCACTTTTGCATATGAACACAGCCTTCTTTAGTATCTGAATGCCTCACCAAAATCAGCAGGTGTCTACTCAAAGCAAGGGCTCTTAGGTTGTGGCATGAGCTTCCTTATAACTTGTCCCTTCAGGAGAGGCACAATTGATTACCTGTGGGTTTGATTCTGTTTCCCATTGCTTTTAACCATTATCAAAACAGTTGGAGTGACTTACTAGCTGAGAGAAAATATAGCTGTACATTGTTCAGTAAACGTTTATGTAGTGCAATTTTACTGTTTCAGGGCAACACCTCAGAGAAAAATCCCTGGAAAAATCAGATCCATGCCATATTTGATTTGGCTGCAGAGATTAACAAGTGAAATTACATGATAAACTGTACTCTCTATAAAATGCATAATTCGTCTACTGGTAGTGGTTAAAACAGTTCTTGGTGAATCTGAAATTTGCTTCAGTGGGGGGTCACTATATTTTGTTTTTACATTCGTGTTTCTCTGCTTTAGAAAGAATGGGCTGTAGGGTTGTTTTTTTAAGTGAAACGTGTTAAACCTAGCAAAGCTTTTGATTGATTTTTTTTAAAGCAATGTACACTAATCTAGTTAACTTTGCTTATTTTTAAATCTTTCACTAGAATCTATTTAATAGACTGAAGTATGGCTATTTAAATGGATTTTTTTTCCTGTTTGTCAAATCAGGCTATGGTTGTGAGCTCTTGCAAATGTTCAACTAGAATGTGTATAGTTAATAAGATATAGACATCCAAAATCCAGCTAATCCCTATTTATGTAGTCGTAATTAGCTCAAAATAATATGAAGAGAATAATCAATAAAAACCACTTCTCAATTAGTGTATATATGTATGTTCACATGCAGTTTAAGAAAAAATCTCAGAGGCAGCTCAGACAGTTCACAGTCCCCTCTCATGAACACTGTAAGTTAGAGAAAGTGAATGAGAGGTGGGATGAGAACACAAAGGTCACACATTATAGTCTCACACACTTTTGAGAACCTCTTCTGTTGTGTATGAGTGCAGCTTCAGTCTGTTAAATAGTCATTCAAGAGTAGAAGTGAAAGGTTGGCTGCTGCACAGTCCCATGGTGGAAAAGGGGAGAGCTTCTTTTAAATCCTTAGGGTGGTGCTTAGCATTCCTTCTTCCTTCTCTTGTTGATGGACACCACCAAGTCTTGGCCAGTTCCTGGTTGACTGCAAAGCACCTCCATAGGCAGATGTGATTGGTTATTAGTTTAAAGCTGATTCCTCTTAATAGTCTAAGGATGGAGTAGATGGGTCAAAGCTTGCACGAACATGACCTGCAAGTAGCAGATTAAAAATTCTCCGTGGTGGAAAGTTCATTTGATAAGCCTACAGTAAGTAGTACTTGGTATTCTTCCTGTTCCACAGTATGTAAAAATGATCTGTAACTGGGACAGCAATCTAACGGTGGTCCATAAATTAAGCCTAATGGAAATGACTGCTAATGGCTGTGCAACCAGATGCCATGGATGCAAATAAAAAAATGTATCTACCTGCAGGCACTGACACTATATGAAAATGGCCTCCTGAATAAGTATGCTAGGCCTGAGCTGTTTCCTTCAGCCAGTTCTTGCCTACCTCCATGGAAGTGTGACCTTCTTTCTAGACCCCTTTTATCCAGTAGTTAAAGGATTAATGCATCTTTTTTATCAGGACTCCTGTCTTTCTTCCCAGCCCCTCTTCGACCAATTCTTTATGTAACAAATGCAACCATGCACTGTCCCTAGTTCTTCACTACTGCAAGCAAATACAGGCAAAGGAAAACTTACAACAGGTAAACTAAATAAGGTAGCAGACAATATATGAAAAACATTAAGAATCAACAGTATATTTCATGCTGCAACAATGTGACTAAATTGACTTTTACTTAAAGACAATCAAATGTGAGCGTGTCACAAAGTTTTCTTAAAATACAGTAGTATTCTTTGGATCCCTTTCTGACTCTCCAGAATGACTAACATAGCCCAGAACACACTCAGTTTTGCCCTGGATTTGCACAGTTTTGGATATGGACTTCCAACCCACTTTCCTCGAAGTCACAGATGCTTTCTTTCTAAATTATCTGTAGAAACCCGCTCGGGCAAAACATTGATCAACAATAAAGAAGAACAAATATCCAGAATGTCATTATCATTATACTGTATCATTATTCTCTTACAGGTCCCCCCCCTTCCTTACTGGGATCTTCAATTGGCATTGAATCCCTTCTAAAAGCTCATTCAGCTCCCAGAAGCCTTTAATAGGTTTCCTTTTTAAAAAAATATTTATTACAAGATTTTTAAAAAACAACATAAAACTTCTTGCATTATTCTCATATCACACTGTTACATTGCTTTAATGTTCTTTATGTGACTTCCTCCATTTTTCCAGCTCCTCTTCTTCATGTCACTTGTTTCTTTGCTCCCCTTTAATGTCTCTTGTTCATTTTCACCTGACCCCTTAGTTTTTAGTAGAAACTCTCCGTCATTACTACTGTTTCTTGTAGATAGTTAATAAAGGGCCTCCAGTCTTTCATAAACTTATCTGTTGTTCTATCTTCTAGTAAATTTGTCAATTTGTCCATCTCTGCCAAGTCTATCAATTTAATTAGCCATTCTTCCCCTGAATGTATCTCTTCCTCCTTCCATTTCTGTGCATATAATAATCTAGCTGCTATTACCATATATAAAATCAAAGAATAATATACATTATGTATATTATGTATACTATCATCTACAATTTGTATACATTATTATGTATACTATCATCTACAATTCCGAACAAAAACAATTCTGGCTTAAATGCAATATTTCTCTTTAAGATTTATCTCATCAGATTATATATTTGTACCCAATACTTTTTTGCTTTTTCACAAGTCCACCACATATAATAAAAAGTTCCCTCAATTTTTTACATTTACAAAATTTAGTTGACATATTTTGATATACTTTTCCTAATTTATGAGGTGTTAAATACCATCTATACATCATCTTATATATATTTTCTTTTAATATCATACAAGTTGTAAATTTCATATCTTTTATCCACAGTTTCTCCCATTGGTCCATCTGAATTTTTTATCCAAAGTTCTTTGCCCATGTAATCATACATTCTTTAACCTGTTTATGTTCCATTTCAATCTGGAGTAGGACTTTATACATAATACCAATTGTTCCCCTTTGGGCCTTATTTAATTTTGTTTCCCAATCCTGTTTTTCCCATTCAAAGTTTGATCTCTCTTTATCTCTTCTGTATGTATTGGCTAGTTGTGCATGTGTAAACCACTGTATATTTTTACCCTCTTGATTTAATTGTTCCCTTGTTTTAATATCAAACTCATTGGTATTATCTTTTTTGTATAACATATTTCCATATTTGAGCCAAGATCTTCCTTCCCCAAACTCCTTTAACGGACCTCCGTGTGGTGATACCAAAAGCGGCATTTTCCTGTAAAGATTATTTTTATAATTCAACCAGGTCTTATATAATTTTTTATAATTCAAGCATTTCTCACAAAGTGATTCTTAAAATCTGCATTGACTTTCGCTTTTTCATACCACAAATACCCATGCCAGCCATATCTTAGGCCTTCTTCCAATTGCACTAATCTTTGATCTTTCAACCAAAACAATTTTGCAGTCCATCCCATACAGCATGCTGCTTGATATAGCTTTAGATTCAGTAATCCTAATCCTCCTCTTTCTTTGGAATTTTGCATCAGCCTAAATTTTATTGTAGGCTTCTTTCCTTGCCGTATGAATTTCAAAATGTCCTTTTGAGAATTTATAAAATCCTTTATGTTATTTATAATAGATAATACTTGAAATACAAACATCATCCTTGGAAGTAAGTTCATTTTTATGACTGATATCCTTCCCATCAATGATAACTGCAGATTGGACTGTGACGGTTTCAGGGTACAGGCTGCAAACTGCTTTGCTTTCTGTCTTTGCAGGCTTCTTGCAAGTTGCAATAGCCAGCCTTTGTGCAAATAGCAGGAGTTCCCACCAATCAGGGGTGAGGGACAAGAGCCTCTACCAGGAGTTTCCAGCAGCATTTTATTGCAGCAGTTTTCCCCAGGAGGTGACAGCCAATCAGGGCCAAGGGGGAAAAGGTATAAAGGAACACAGAGTACAGCAGACTATGTCTTCATGCTGGGAGAAGAGCTGAAGGGAACAGAAGAGAGCTGAACCTGAGGGAGCTGGACCAGTAGCTGACCATTGGTCTTTTGGCTGAGTGATTTCTGAAGGAGACAATCGTGTGGATTGTGGCTCTGAGGGAGACTTCACTAGCAACTGAGCAGGCTGGATGATCGGTCAAGCAAGGATGGACTGGGCCTTGTGATCATCTAGAGCCACGTTCTGGTACACTGGCTTGGCTTGAGCTGTGGCAGAGCAAGTCAGAGGGGGGAGGAACGTGGAGAGGTTTGTCTTTTAAAAAAGGAACTATTTTCCTTTAGAGAAAGGGGAGCTGATAGGCTGGGAAGCTGGTAACTGTGGGGGTGCAATTTGCCCATCTCAGCTAAAGCAACTCTTGCTAAGAAAGTAACTAGGACAAAGGATACATCTTGGGTCACTGTAACTTTCCTAATATCTCTCTGAAACAAGGTCTCAGAAAAGGCATAACATCTATATCACTTCCACAGTACATGTAAACAATATGCAGCATCCAAGGATGCTGACACGAGATATCCACATGCGCAGAGACAGGCTTCTATTGGTCCTACACCACATCCTTGCATTTACTGGTTCTGTCCAGTTCTCTTCTTGTAACCAAATATGGGTTTCCTGAATGTACTTTTCCATTGTTCAGAGAAACTGTATAAAAGCCTTGGCATGTGTTAATAAAAAAAGGCTAAGGGCTTACTACTTTCACCTGGCAACCATCCTGCATGTGAGTCCCAATTCGTTACTACAGGTAACCCTAAGAGACTCAGAGACTTAAACCAACAAATACCTGAACCTTACTTTCCTTCTAGTATTGCTTGTGTATAATAATAAACTTGTTTTAGTTTACTGTTGAAACGCTTGCTACCAGTGTTTTGTGTCCACACTGTAGTATTCACTTGGCCGTTGCATGAACCCAGCATCCTAACAGGCCAAGCTACTCTTAGAGAGGGCAGGCACTTACTGGAACGCTGGGGATCGTGACATGGACCATTTCAAAAGATCTTGTTTAATTCCTGAACAAGTTTTCAAATAATTATTTTGGTACAATGCAATATTCTGATTGGTCAAAGTCGCCCCTAAGTATTTAACTTTCTTTTCTACTGCATATCTTGATTTAAGTTGAAAAGTTTCTTGTTCTTCCTTTGACATATTCATTATTAAGGCCTTGGCCTTAATCTCATTTACTTTCAGACCTGCAACTATTTCATATATTTGAATTAGCTTTTTGAATTCTGTTAGGATCTGTTAATATAATGACCAAGTCATCTGCAAAAGCTCTTATTTTATATTCTTCTTTTTTCACTTTAAATCCTTTGATTTCCATATTTTTTTATTGTTCGATTTAAAACTTCCAGTGTCAATATAAACAATAACGGAGATAAAGGACACCTTTGTCTCGTTCCTTTTTGAATGGCAAATTTCTCTGTCATTTCACCATTTATTCCTATCTGCGCCTGTTGTATATATCGCCTTGATTCCTTTTTCAAAATTACCTCCAAAGTTCATCTTTTCAGTACTTGGAATATAAAAGACCAGTTCACATTATCAAATGCTTTCTCTGCATCTAGAAAAATTGTTGCTGCTTTTACTTCATCGTGTTTTTCCAGGTATTCTATAATGCCTAATATTGTTCTTATATTGTCTTTCATTTGTCTGTTCGATAAAAAAACCTGCTTGATCTTCATGTAGACTTAAAACCTGCTTAAGTCTATTAGCCATTATGCTTGTAAATAATTTATAGTCATTATTCAACAATGATATGGGTTATAATTTTTTTGGTTGGGTTAGATCCTGTCCCTCTTTCGGTATCAGAGTGATAGTTGCTTTCTCTCAAGTTTTTGCTATTTCTCCTCTTTCCAAAATATTATTCATTATCTCTGTTAATTTTCGTACAACCTCCTCTTTAAAAGCTTTATAATAAATTGTGGATAAGCCATCTGGTCCAGGAGCCTTTCCTGTCCTAAGTTTTTAAATAACTTCCTTCAGTTCTCTTGCTGTTATTGGCGTGTTCTAAAGATCCTTTTGTTGTGAGATTTGTGGTAAATTTTGATCGTTTAAATATCATTGGATCTCATTTTAATTTACTTTATTCTTTTTATATAGCTCTTGATAAACTGCATGCATAATTTCCTTTATTTTTGTACTGTCAGTTATTTCTTCATCACCTTGTTTTAATTTTAAAATCAAATTTTTTGTTCTCTCTTTCCTTAACTTGTAGGGTAGCCATCTTCCGAGTTTGTTTGCTGATTGAAAATTCCTTTGCTTTGAAAACTTTAAATAAGTTTCCATCTCTTGTACTTCTAACATCGAAAGTTTTCTTTGTAAATTTTTTATATTTCTTAAAATTACCTTTGAGTCAGGTTTTTGTTTCTGTTCATTTTCCATTTTTTAAATTTCTGTCATAATTTTTTGTATCTTTTCTTGTTTTTTCTTTTAAATTTCTGAATTGGCTTTAATGAAATGTCCTCTCATAAAGGCTTTGCTGGCATCCCAGACAATGTTTAAATCAGTCTCTCTGTTCATGTTATTTTCAAAAAACTCTCTTATCTTCCTTTTAGATTTCATCATAATTTCTTCTTTCTTTAATAATAATTTCTTCTTCTATCTTTCTTCTCATTGATTTTGGCCTCCACCCAATTATTGCTTTCACTGGATTATGATCTGCAAATATTTTTGGAAGAATATCCGCTGTTGAGACTTTTTTCACTGTACCTTTGGACAGAAGTATCATATGAATTCTTGACAAGGAAGAATGTCTGTGTGAGAAGAACGTATAATCCTTTGCATTGCCATTTTGAAATCTCCATATATCAACTAGTTGTAAATATTCCATCAGGTCGAAAAAGCCTTTGGGGAGTTTCCCTTGTGTTGCTGTAATGCTTCTCATCGAGGTTTTATCTATTTCTGGGTCAATCACCCCATTTCAGTCTCCCATTAAACACCAATTCTCATATTTGTACTCTTTTACGCTATCTAGGATTTTCTGAAAGAAAGATTGTTTTTTCCATATGGGGAGCGTACGCTTACAATACTAAAGTTTTTGTGCATTGAAAAACTTCATTTGGGGGGGATTAAATATTGTTTTATGTATATCACAATAGGTTTGCCATTCCTGAGACAGCAGTCTATGTGTGAGAAAATTACAGGCATGTTGCACAAAGAAGTTTCAACTACTGGTGGCCTTGTAAAGGGTTAACTCTTGGGAAGGTAAATTGCTAAGATGGGTTTAAAAAGTCACAGGAATTTGCCACTATGAGGTAATAGCATCATTTCAGAAAGTTAATTGCAGAATACAGCAACTGTATTGGAAATGAGATTCAGAAAGCAGGCCTTTGATACACATTCTAGTTAAATACCATTGAAAGACAGTAAAATCCCAGTGAAAATAACTGATTGACCAGAGGGCTGTGCTGGAATGAATTTGAGATACATCACAGGGAAGAGTCTGGAAGAAGGTCTTTTGTGTCAACAAGAGCCTAGAAGACACTCTGAGAAGTACAGAAAGAAAGAGCTGAGGGAAACCAGCCAGCAAAGAAAATCTCTGGAGAGTCAAGGTAGTTTCCTGGCCATATCAGAAGCAGCTGACAGTTGCCCTCAGGGAATAAAACGGCTGTACAAGAAGCAACTGAGATGTTTTCCCAGATGAACCTGGCCTTTAGGTACTGGACCTGAAACATAACTCTAGAGGAAAGCAGAAGCAAGCCTGTCAGGACAGCAGCGAAGGTCTTAAGAGACAGCGCCTGGTTTGAGTGACCACTACAAAGCTGCTATAAGCTATATCCTTTCAATAAGACTAAGACTGCATTCACAGGTAACAAAAGTGGCGCTAAAGCACTTTAGAGATGTTCTCATCCCATCTCTAATCCACTTTTTCTGGCCTGGGATGTTTATGAGGAGTAGAGGGGCAGATTAGCATGTGAATAAGCCATCTTTAAGGCTATAAAGGAGGCTGCAGTAATATTGTTCACATGCCAGTCTCCACCTCCTCCTCTCCTGAATATTCTGTGCTAGAAAAGGTGGAATAGTGAAAGTTTGGGAACATGAAGGCCACACAGACCTCTTTGAGGTGCTCCTTTTTGTTATGGCTGAATGCAGCCTAGAATGCTCACGGGGGAGGGCTACACTTGCACATTAATGATCCTATCTGCGACTTTCTTTTCTAAGCCACCTCAGAGATGCTTCTTTTCTTTTTCTACATCTGAATACAGTTTGAATCAAACTAAAGATTTGGGTGAAGACTTCAAAAAGCTAGTGTGAGCTACAAGGAGCACTTTGCAGAGCAGAAATAAGGCAAATTTGGTAATATACTTCAATATCTGTTATTTTCAATTGCAGGAACAAACTTTTTTTTTTCCTTATTTAGGAATGTATAGCCCACCCTTTGCCAAAAGGCCCCATGGAACATCACAGTAGTAAATAATAAAATGTATGATATATTAAAACATATTTAACATTTAACCCATCCACCCTGGCAGGATGAAATGTAGAATATCTTTATTTAAGTGTCAATTGCTGTAGACAAGATTAATAAGTGACAGCACCTTTACCTAAGAAAATGTAGGCATGTGCTTCCCAAAGTCC
Source organism: Aspidoscelis tigris stejnegeri (assembly GCA_023333525.1). Classification (NCBI taxonomy): domain Eukaryota; kingdom Metazoa; phylum Chordata; class Lepidosauria; order Squamata; family Teiidae; genus Aspidoscelis; species Aspidoscelis tigris. Next base: position 76,662,840 of record JALMGA010000002.1, on the reverse strand, counting down.
TTCATTCTGTGTGCTGTTCCAAGCCAAGACAGGGTTTTGCCAAGGCCCAGACACCTTTGGATTGTATGACTGATGTACCACTGTTGGTATTTGGGCTGGATGTACAGAATTAAATCATGAAACTTGAGATTTTGTACCAGGCCATATTAAAAGACAAAAAGTATACAGGAAAAGTCTCACTTTGGCTAGAGAAGGAAAAAGGTTGCAAAATAGTTTGTTTTCAGGAAGCTAGGAGCTGATTAAGTCTGCATTTACAAAAGATTGGCCAAGGAAGAAGGAAAATCCCATCACCTCAGAAACTGATCACTGTTTGGAGAATTCTGTACAAAAACAAAGCAGAAAAAAGTAGCTGTCTGGCAAAGCTAGGCCATCTTTTGTCTTAAGTAAATATCTAGAGATATCTCTTTCACGAATGCTGGGCATGATTAAATGGCTTACTTGATCAGATCTTTGTTTACAGTGAAGCCAGATCATCAGTTCAGATATGATGTAACCTAGAATTCCCTGTAGTTACATACCTCTTTTTCCTTCCCGCCATTCACCTAGCCCCTCCTCTCCCCTTTCACCTGAATGGAACCTTTAGCCCCCATCTATGGGTTACACTCTTTCTTTGTTTAACTTTACCACATAGATTTATCACTGGCTTCTGACCTCTGCCTCCTGGGATGAACTCTGGGGACAGGGTCTGTGACCCCAGATTAGCAGTGTATAAGAACAGCACAGCGGGAGCTCTGTGATATATTTTTACACCCCTCACCTGGTCAACTCTACCATTCTCTTTCCGTCATTCTTCCAGCCCCCATTATCTTCATCATGTCTTCTGGTCTCCATCACTGCTGATCCAATGCCTATTGCTGCTGAAGAAGTATCTGCAATCTAGCTGTTATTACTATTTTTAGTTATTATACACAAACACAACACACGCACACCTTAAATGGATACTTTTTATATACTGTATGCTTAGAAAATTAGATATGTCTTCATTAAAATACATGCATGAAAATGTCATGCAGCCATACCAGCCCAGAAAATAGCCAGCTCAGTGACGGGCCTGGAAGCAAAGCAGAAAAGATGGTGAAATCTATAAGTACAAAATGATTTTTTATTATTTTCCTACTCTTGCACACAAGTCACATATATGTATGCAGTAACCTGAATTTTGTTTAGCGGTCATAATATTTGATGGTTGCTTACAAATGTATGGAAACTGTATTCAGTCATAAAGCTTAGTACTGTAGTTGGAGTCTAATACTACCTACCCAAACTTCCTAAGGCAGATTGCAGATATTCAGAACTCATGATATATTAAAGAGAGACTTTATCCTGATATCTCCTAGGAGACAAACAATGCCAAAAATGGTCCCTCAAGAAAGTCTCTGACTTGCCTTGGTGACAGATTTCTTCTTTAGAGGGTGGAGGAAAATACAGGAAGACCAGCTCTCTCTTATGTTAATTCAGCATTTACATCTTACTATCTGGCTCCATGTGCTAGACATGCTTAGATTGTTTGAGACTTCATCAATGCCAGGTTTGTGTACCATACTTGCTCATAACTGCAAGCCACTCCGGCATTGCAGACAAAAAGGATGGTCAGCAAACTGAAAACAGTGAGGGGCATATTGCTAATAGGCATAGTGTGTTTGGATTACACCAAGCCTGGTCCTATGCTCAGCTCATGGCATCCTAGAAAGATTTTAAAATGCCATGGCAAGCTGCACATCACTACCCTGAAAGCTTGTTTTTTCCTGGGATTATTCCAGTCCTATGTTGGGATTGTCACACATGTCCATGGCAATCCTATATAGCCCCAGGATATTGGGTTACTACTCTGCAATAAAGTGATTGTGGAAAAATCAACTCCCAATCTGAGGGGTTTTTTACATAGAGAGAGCACTTACCTTGTCTGGGCATCTACTCACATGATCTGCCATTTTGAGAATGGCCACATTTGTTTGGGCCAAAACCCACCTGAAAATGGTGGTTGCGCACACTTCCAGGCATTTGGCATCATCACATTTTTTATTCAATTAAAAATAAATTACAGTTACATCAATAATATATATTCATAGAAACTTACAATAGATGTGTTTGTGTTTAATCTCACACTTTTGCCCTGCTGGACTCCAGGCCCAGATGAGGTACTTTCTAGATAGTAAAGGAACTTGTTTGCATAGCATCAAAACTTACCAGCTTTGAAAATCTGGGGGGAAAAGTGAGATGACTGGAAGAAGGCAAATGTTATTCTGATCTCCAAAAAAAAGAGAAAAGGGGGCATCCAGGAAACTATAGCCTGCTCTGTTATCATTGTAATCTTCTCAGATTATAGAACTGATTATAAAATGACTAGTCTTGTTAGCACCTTGAAGACAAGGCAGACATTATTAGGACCCAGGACTGGTTCGTCAAGAGCAAGTTCAACCGGATTAATTTTTCTAGAGTGAAGATGAGAACAGAAAACTTTTTTAATAGATGACAGAAATGTTGTAGATCTAGAGTCTCGAGAGCTCTGCCAAGTCATATGACAAGTATTCCATGTTATTCCCATTAGCAAAATGGATGACAGCACTCATAAGTGGATTCCCAGCAGGCTCAAATAATAGAAAAGGAACCACTTGTCAGAACTCAGTTCAGATATGGAAATCCATGGTGTATAATAAATCTGATAAGTAAATAAAAAATTAATCAGGGAGTAACAAGGCTTGGTTTGGGGCCTGCTACTTCTCAACATTTTTATTAAACACTTTCAGCAATGATACAAGTTAGCAGAAACAGCTAGAGTAACGGCAATGGCAGAGTCACCATGCTGATTTTCCAGATCCATTTAAGCCGTTCAGATGCATGGCGGTCTAAAACCAAACTATGGCAGAGGGAAAGAGATTTAAAAGGTCCTATCCCAGTCAGTGTTGCTCTATCTGTGTTCTAGGAGCTGTTACTTTTTGTAGGATGTTTATCAATTATTTCCCAGAGAACAGAAACAAAACCCCACAATTGTTAAGATTAGTTAGAGATTTGGGCCCAAAAACAAGAGAATAGAACACAATAAATTCAACGCCAAGTTCTTCTGTTAGAATACAGGAATTAAATCCATATGATGGGAGACAGTTGACTTGCTGATTGTGTGAAACAGATCTTTGAGTTGTAACTGCCTGAAATCTGAATACAAATCAGCTCTGTGACGCCACTACAGAAATGCAATTATATAAATACAATTCCAGGTTGCGTCAGTTAGAAGCATAGTCTAAAATCACAAGAAATTACAGTTCTATTCCCTTCCACACTGATCAGACTACATGCAAAAATGCCATCCGGTTATCAACATTGCAAAAAGAATGCCATTTTTGGGTTCTGCTGGTCTATCAGGCATTTAATTCAAATTAAAAACAATGAAAGAGATGCTGCACTATTTTACTTATCCAGCATGGAGGCAGTTACCAGAACATCTTAGGAAGCCCGTCCAGCATTGCATCTGAAAGCGAGTTCTGGAAGCTCACTGCCCCCTTTTCTTTCTTTTCTTTCTTTCCCTCATACATGCAGTAAGTTTCCAAAAGCTGCTTTTGATTCAGTGCCAGGTAAGAGCCTCCATACTGGATGGACCCCAGCCTACAGTATAGGGCAATACTGACTTTCCATCACAATCTGGCATTGCTCCTTGTTGTCTGGAAGTAGCCTATGGTTTCAACTCAAAGGAGATGATTTCAAGTTACGTTCCATAACCACAACTCATTTCCCATACAGTGTGAGAAATGTGAAGTGGCGACCATCAAAAGCTAATAGATAAGAGGAAGTTTCATACTGTTAGATCAAGACCAGATGTTTACATCTGCCTACTGAATACTACCAGGCTATGAAGTTTGTTCTTTTTTGGTGCTCCTATTAAGCACTGCCTGTATGAAAACGCTTGCATTCCACACACGTGTAAACCAGGGGAAACCATTCATTGTAGGAAAGGTTCGGGCTTCAAAAATTCCATCTCCTGTACAACCTGATCAGTGATGCTCCTTTTGGCAGCAGTCCCTTTAGAGCTCATCAGCTGAAGCAATGGATTTCAGAATGTTAGTTCTGGCAGACCTCAAGCCCAGGGCTATTCATTACATTATACAGTATTCTGTCTTGCTTTTACAAAAGACAGCGAATGTGTATTAAGAACTTTGCAAGCTACCGTGTTCATTAATAATCTCCACAGCTTTGGATTGTTTTAGTAATTACATCACATGAAGAAGACTGTAAAGTATATTAGCAGAGATTGTTTTTCTTCTCTGCTTTTATATAAAAATAACAAATGTCTATAAAGTTTTAAACTTTGATTAACAATGTGTAAATCATTTTCTTTTATCATTTCCAAGTACCTTATTCTGATTCCTGAGGTCTACAACTTAGCAATATAACCTCCTTAATAAACTGTTTTTCTCTAGCTTGTGTTCCGTCCTAATTAGTAAGAACACATCCTACAAATATATCGTGTTTTACCTACAATCAGAAGTAGTAGAAACTCTTTTTTCATTAAAATACTTGGAACAAATGCAAGTCAAATTTTCTTTAGCCTAAAATTGATAAGAACATAAGCATATGAGGCCACAGTCCATCTAGTCCAACATTCTGCCCCACACGGTGGACCACCAATCACTTATGGGCATCTCAGGCAGAAGATAAGAGCAAAACCTTCATTTGCTCTTGAATCCCAGCAGATGGGCTTTGGAGGCATCCTGCCTGTTACCCCAGCTTGGAGGATGTACCTAGGCATCCAATCTAGTAGGCATTTCCCAAAGCCCTATCCAAAACCAGAGGATTTATCTCACATACTTACCATAGCCCAGCATTAATTTTTCCAAATTCTTTTGACAAATTCCAGTTACTTTTGTTTAGTCTCAGTAGAGCAGCCTTCTTCCATGTGAGTACCCACTCAACTGATCCAACAACCTAATTTATATTGGGTCTTTGATTAATGGCATGCATATCATTTTTCTAATATGCTATTTGTCTCATCATTCAGTTTGCCCAAAGCAACTTAGAATGAGGATGGCTAAGTAGGCAGGAGATGGGATGGGACAGAGTTCCTATAGTTTTGAGTGACTAAAAAAGACGACTTCAGCAAATATAACTTTGCAAACAAGCTGAATCTGCTAAAATTCATCCTATTTTATTCGGTTGGGGTGCAGGGTTGTGTTGCTGTTTCATTTAGACAACCATGCCTAAGCATTTTGAAATATGATAGTCACACCTTTTCAAAATAAACTTGAAAATAGCAGGAACCATGTTGGATTAAAGGAAGGTTTGCCACCATAGCATGGACTTCAGTGGTCAGAAAAGCTAAAACTTTGCACATGCTGATGCACATGCTGTAGTATTTTATCCAAGTATACATAAGTCCACAATTTGATCCATGGGTCAGGACTTCACAGTATTGGGTGGGGAAAATAGAGACAATAAAGTAATGGAAAGCTTCATATTCATTGGTCAGAAATAGGACATGGTATCCAGCAGTCCAGGTCGCTGTTAAAAATTACATAAAAGTAGAGCTTGAGTAGTTTTGACACACCATCATCCAGTTCATGGTCCATGGTTAGTGATGAGGCTCAGTGATTTCCTTCCAAGTAAACATACACAGGAGTGTGTTTTACACTATGCTGATGCATGTCACTTTGATGTTGTTGTAGTTTGGCTTAATTTAATATTGTTAACTCGCTAAATCATATTGGTGGAATAGCGATGGAGGTGAAGGCAATCTTTGCCAGTCTGACATTTGCTAAGGGAAGACTGGAAGAGATAGAACTCACTTACAGGTCCATTTTTCTCTTTTCATCTTTTCACTATGCAGCATTATTGCCGCCACAAGAGGGGGCCTTGTGTGTGCTATAGCAAATAGTTTAGTACATTAAAATTGCATATAAAAATGCATGCAGAACTTCTCCCTTCTTATAGAGGCCCTTGAGGTAAGCAAAGCTCTAAACCCTTCAAGGGTCGCTTGCTTTTGCAACCCAGAGAGATGCATGAAGAAGGGAAGAGACTTTCAGAAGGAAACCAGTGGGAATCCTGAATGAGCAATGAGTCAGAGGCTGCATTTCTGTGCAGACTGCAGCACAGAGGTGTATCTCTGAATTCAAACAGTAAGTAATTCATTTCTTTTGGCATATGGATTGATGATTGCTAGTCTCGCACTATTAAAAGCTGTTATGTGTCAGAACACCAGTGTATTAGTATCATAACACCACATCTCAAAGCAGCTTCCCAGAATGAATCAGTTCAGATCCAATCAGTTTTGTTGGGGGAAAACAAGTCCTAGAACCATATTGATCCTGATTGCAGCTAGTCCTTGTCAATCAGTCCTTGTTGGGTCTTATGATTTGGAGGAGAGAAAATTGTCATTAAAGGCAAGCCACTCATTCTGGTAGCTAAGTTTTATTTCAATGTCAAAGGGAATTAAGGAAGGCTGTCCACTATTTGAGCATTATCTGGGATTAACATTCGTCCACCTGACACAAGTGAGATGATGTATCGTGTGACATGGTGCGCAAGCACTCGTGTGCATCGCGTAAGGGTTGCCTGGTAACAGTGCTGGTGCACGCATGGAAATACTGCCACCGAGGCTCCAAGATGGCAGTGTCCAGACCACATACACATGTCAGGTAAGTGTCCAGATGCACGTGGGAGGGGGGAGGGATGGTGTGTATTAGTACACATGTGGGCAAGTTCACCTTTCCTGTTCCCCAGATGGGACAGGAAGTGCAAATTTGCCCCTGGTTAGTTGCTGTGGCAGTAGAGTACATAAGCAGAATAAATAAATAGAAAACACCTTGATGAAGTACTTAACATGCTCAACAATAATTTAGCAGGATCCGCACCATGCTGCTGGGGGTGCAGTAAGAAGAGCTTTTAAAGTGACAAGTTTATGCTATTCACATGCCTGTCAGTGGTCCCAGCTGTGACACATCCAGCTGAGGATGTTTCTTTGAACATGGGAAATATCGTTGGAAATGGCCCATTTCCAAGAACAGTTATTCTATTCAAAGAAAGAGGGCTGTGCATTGCAGATTGAAGAATACTCACATACGTACATCTGCCTGAGTGGAAGTGTGGTCTTGGAGACATTGCAATGGTGCCTCACAGATATTTACATTAGTGTAAACTAATGAGACAACACAAAGGGTTTTTTTGAAGTAACATGTTTGTCCAATCTTAGATCCGTTCACTTGTATCTTGTTTGATTAACCCGCAAGTTAAATTGTTTAAACCTAAAAAGCAAAGAACATTATTTCTCAGTTTTTTATATTTTTGTGTTAGTAGGATAAGCAGACCCAGCTCAGCATCAGAGCACCTGCCTGGGAAGGAAAGGGTCACCAATTCAATCCACAGCATCTACCTGGAAGAAAATATGGCATCTCATATACCCTACCCCCATAGTGTTCTTTCCAGTATTACAAAAGTGGGATATCACTAACAGACTTCTTGGGTCATCAGTCCAAAACTGCTGAAGGATGCAGCTGAAGTTCAAGGCTAAAGATCAGTCTATGGCAGTGATGGTGAACCTTTTGAGCATGGCGTGTCAAAATTCGCAAGAAAACCTAGCTTAACTCTCGGGTGCTGTGTCACATCTAGAAATATCCATAATTTTGTGATATTTGTAGCTCTAATAAAAATTATATTTTTGACATATGTATTTTATTAAAAGCAAAATCTTTACGTTTGCTAAATCTTCAATTGAAAGTTGATATTTCGTACACTTCAAGAACAAGCAAGCACTACACACCCAGGTGCCAGGGTGACCAGGTGTGTCACCCAAAAGGGCTTGGTGTGTCACCTGTGACACGTTTGTCATAGGTTGGCCATCACTGGTCTATGGCTTCCATGCTGCCATCTTTCCTAGAGTTTCATTCACATTCTCCCCTGCTTGCGTTTCTCACAGATCCAATGTTCCCACTTGTTCCTGCATAGATGAGGACCTGGGAAAAGATTAATAGGGTAGCCATTATGTTGAAAGAACTTAGGCTGAGTTATTGAGTGGAGGCAAGCCATAGCTAGGAGGATTCATGGACAAAATGCTTGCTTATAATGCTTTGTATTATGTTATTGAAATAAAATGATAAATAAGCTTTGAACTACTATCTGCCTTGTTCTGGTTTTAAGCCTAGGATGATTCTGAGGCCGGATCATGGTTGGAATAATTACTACTATCTCTAGATTTCTTAAGATATCTAGGCACGGCACAGTCATTTAAGTCATGAGCATCAAATAAATTTGAAACTTCATCCAGTCAGCACTTACTTGATCCACATTATTTGGATAATCTGGAGTAAAGCTCCTCCAGACACACTTCATTCTAGATTACTCATGCTTTATTCCAGATTATCCAAATAACGTGGATTAAGGAAAACAAGTAATCCTGCTTTTAGTCTATTGAGATGTCTGTTGAATAGCCCAAGAAGGAAGAGAACATTAGCTTGTGGCATAGGCAGAAAGCCAAGCTGTCTCTTGACATAGATTGCCAGCCAATAGGTTACTGTATTTAGTTCTGTCCTTTAACTCAACCCATAACTAAAGCTTCATCCACATTATTTGGGTAATCCAGAATAAAGCATGGAATACCTGCAGTAAAATGTGTCAGGATGTGCTTTACTCTAGATTATCCAAATAATGTGGATTAAGTAAGTGCTGTCTGGATGGTTTGCTCCTAGAAACAGATAGGTCTGTAGCCTCTGTTTGAGTTCTGCTGCTCCTAATGGTTAATCATTTTCAAAGTCGTCCCTCCCACCACTACCTGCTACCTCTTTCCAGGAAGTAATGCAGGTGATGTGGACACAATCCTTGAAGGTATAACAGATTCAGCAGTTAAGAGAAGATGGAAACATCTGTATAAAATTCCTTTGCATCAGGTATCTGCTATCCCATTAAAAATCCAGGCTCCTTGCCAGCTTCTCACATGAGCTTTAAAGATCTAGTTCTAGCATGCAAATTAACTGAACTTAAAATAAAGTGTAAGCACATAAAGGTAAATGTGCAAATTTGTTATTTTCACTCTGTGTTCTCTTGTACTCTTCCCTATGGCTCAGGTGTACGTGTGTGGGTGCGCACACCATGTATATACCTGTCAGATGAGCAAAATCAGGCTTCCTCTTTACTGCCAAGAAAGAATTAAGTACAAAATCTTCTGTAGGAAGCAATTGTGAAGTGTGGAAGTTTCTAGTCAGGCAAATAAATTGGATTTAAGTATATTACAGTCATAATCTTTTTCTGCCTCTCTCCAGACAGCCTTTGTACATGGAGAAATGAGAATGTATTCGCAGACAAATCTTGACCTGAGGGAGAAGGCTGAGGGAATCTGGATTTTCAATAACATAAGACAATAAAGCTCAGACTTCTAACCTGCTGCAATATGGTAAAAGTATAAAGAGCTTAGCAACTAATAAAAGGAAAGGGTCTTCCAACTCATATTTGAAGATCTAGACCCCAAAAGGACACTCCATAAAGATCATAATGGGTTAGTCAGTATCTAATAGATACGATGTACCTTGTTGACCAATTGTCTGACAGTTGTCTTTTATAGGGTCTGGTTATTAATAAGTCTTGGGTTGATTTCCTTTGGGTATTTGGTCTCATAATTGTACATCTACTTGTTGTGACACTGTGGCTTGCTATATATTTATTTAATGTGATTCCTGTTGGGGCCAAGAAAAAAGGAAGGAAGAGGGAAGGAGAGAAAGAAACAGAGAAATGCTGTTGTGTTTTGTGATCATATGCACACTTTGTAAATTTTATCTCTCTCTAAGGCACAGTGAATCAAAGCTGTTATAGTCCAAGCGATGGGACCTGATCTTAGGGGTAGAGGGGAATTCCAGATGTGTCTTCCCCATTAGGTTAGAACACATTATTCCTCTTTTTCTGTTATACAGAGACTATAAAGAGATTCAATTATCGCTACTTTTTTGTTTTTATTAATAAAACTTGCTCTGGAAGGCATACACCAGCTAAATAATATTTTAACAGCTAATGCTAGTGTAAAGCAAGTGTCACTCACACAGTAAGATCAAGGGAAAACAGATGCATAAGAGATTACCTGCTAGTTTATTCAGTGAAAATGAAGCCTGTTTTAAAATGGCTTTTCCTAGCAAAATAAAGAGCCTCTCTCTTCAGCTTGATCTCATCCCTTACGTTGATATATAGGGCCTTTATAAAATGCAAATATTTAAAGATTATACATTCAAACATAAAGAGTGCAGCTCTCTGATGTAATTTCAAGTCAAGCACTGTGTTTTAAGTATGTGTTATGCAAACAGGGGTTTACCAGTAAGGCAGATATCATCTTAAAAGTTTTGATGTATTAAAATAAACTACTTCTGGGAAGCTGCTTTAGGCTTTAGATCGTAGTGCAAGTACTGGTGGGTCAGGGAAGAGAAAAACATGTGTAGAGAAAATGCCTGGAGGATGTAGAACTGTTTCCCCTTCCCCTTCCCCTTCCTGTTCCCTCAACAATTTTTAAACTGGACGTGCTAAGGGTTAAGCATAGAACAGAGGTGGCCGATGAGCCCATTGCACTACTGAGCAGAAAACCACCACACTTAAGCAGCCAGTGAAAATCTCATCTCAGTATAATCCTATGCTTTTTAACATTCAAATGAAGTGTTACATTCTGTGAGATTGACGGATTCTAAGGAGTGTGGGTAAAACCATAACCTTGAACTGCTCTTACTGTTAGTTCACCTACAGTTATCTCTGTCCATTAGCTGTTGCTTGACCTGCTCCCTGGCCAAGTCCCCATGAACACCAAACACCACTGACCTAGGATCTCCTGTAGTGAACAACCACTGAACTATAGTCTCTTCCAAAAGCACTGCCGATCTCTCTCTGTCACACAGACAATTCATGTCCAAGCATAATTCCTTCACTTCCAGAAACAGCATCTTCCATGGTGAGGTTTCATGCCAATGAAATGTGTGTGTCTTGAAGTTTGACTGTAACAAATGCAAGGCAGTGGCAGCAGATCAAAGTGCCTTATTTATTTCCTGTTTTTTTTAAAAAAAAATTTATACTGCTTCCCATCTGAAGCTCCCAGAGAAGTTCACAGCAAAAAGGAAAACAAACCAGTTTCCCAGCCCCCAAAGCCCATGTTTCAATAAATTATTAGCAGGGCAAGGCATTCTCCAGTAGGCATGTGCATGAATGCAATTTTAGGGATTTGATTTGAATCTTTAAAATTCAAATTTAACCAAATTCAATTTGAATTAAGCAAATCGTATGCACTCCATAGTTATTCCATATGTAACCTGTTTTTGTCCCGTGCAGATCCATACAAATGTTTACAGATGCGGGAAAGATGCATATCTTCAAGTACACATTGTGTACTAACCCATACACATGAGAATGCTGGATAATTCAAATGAATAGATCCAAAATCGATTCAAATCTTTAAATTCAAATTTATGGACATTCAATTTGAATTCGAATGTCAAAATTTGGGCAGATTTGATTGAATTTTGAATACCTTTGAATATTTGTACACCCCCCTATTCTCCAGTTGAATCAAGTTCTCTTTCAGTCCCCAGGTGAAATCATTGCAGGGACACTTACTTGCATGCACAGGTTTCGCCCTGTGCTCTTCACTTTCAGTTTTGGTTGAAGGAAGACAAAAGGAGGAGGAATAAGAAGTGCTAATAACAAAGCACTGCTGTGAGTTGCCAATGCTTGCTAGCCACGGATTCTTGCTAGGATAGACTACATAAAATGATCTAATGTGTGCCTCACATGGGCCCCGTCTACATGGAACTTTTTGTTTATTGTCCCTCTTTTGCAGCAGACTTTAAAAATGCCATTCAGTTCCGAATTAAGCATCCGCATGAGGTTCAGCAAAACGCACGTTTAAAATGCACCTACCGTCCCCACGGAAGCGTGTTTTCTTTGCCCACATCTTTTTCTCCCCGTCCCCTCTCTGGTTGATAGGGTGTCGGTGGGAACGGGGAGGGACTGTGCTCTGTGTGGCCACAACCAGGCAGACAACCCCCGACAAGTCCAAAAGAAAAATAGCCATGGGTATTCACAAGTTCTCTCCGCTGCCTGCAAAACCCACCAGAAACATTTATCACTTTGGGATCCAGAGCTTGCTTCCAAAGATAGTGATTTCACTGTAAAAATCCACCCGGTACAGCAGCGGTTACCCTGTAGCAATCCACCATTTCACACCTGATAATAATTGCAACAATGTTGCAATTCTGCGCAATTCTGGCTCTTTAAAAGTTCTGACCTTTACAAAGGGAAAGGAAGGGAAGGTGCTGCAGTTCTGGAAGATGTGTGAATGTTTAAGGCTGTGTGTGCAGGCGGCAGCAGAGCCAGGGTGCTTTTTTCAGAGATCTTGTGAGTAACGTAATGAATTGCTTCCACAAGATCTCCGTCCACCTACTGATTTCTTGCATTCAGTATAGATCTTGAATACTGGCTGTGGATGAGAGGCAAAAAGAGAGAGAGAGAGATTATTTTATTTGAAGGGAAAATGAGGGAGAAGGCTGAAAAAAGAGGAAAGATGGGACCGCGGCCAGCATCCCCACCCCCAAATACCTCTTTTGCCACGGAGAGTCTCCATGCACAATGTTGCTACGGTTTCCAAAAAGTGCATTGGTAGTCTTGTTTAAAGGGGGGGTCTTTCTTCCGCGCATTTTCCTCCTTTGTGGCGCTGGAAGCCCGGAGAAAAGTTGTGCATGGAGATGCTCCGTGGCAAAAGTAGCTTTTTAATGGGCTTTTTATTGCATGAAGATGGGGCCATGAACTGTTTTTCCAGATAAATGGCCTGTTTCTTCAACAACTGCTGCTGGAGGTCAATGAGCCATCGAATATGCACATTTACAGAAGTCTTTGCCATGCACACTCAATGCAGAACCAATTGCATTAGTAAACGATACTCTTTCTTGTATTACCATTTTCTTTACAAATCTGAAACTGTCATCAGGTTCATTTTTTTCTTCCAGCACCTGGATTTATATAAATGAAAGTGTTTATAATGGGTGTATGGAAGCGATATAAGTACCATAGCTACCAATACTACAGCTCCATTTACACCCCACTGCCTGAAGCATGAAGTTTTCACCCCTTGCTGCATCCTGTCCCTGAGGACAAAAATGTCCTTCATTGTTGAATGTGCCTCAGAATATTTGCATAGCGCAGAAATTCCCAGTCAGCCAGCCAATGTGGGAACAGTTTCCTGAAGACTGCACAGATGGAAATGAGCCCCTTTTGTGCTGTGTCATCTGTTATTTGTAGAACAGCGCAATGCTTCTCTTTTTCCCAAGGTTAGACTAGGTACCACTTGTTTTCATACTCATTTTAACATTACAGTAACTTTTAATACTGCCCGGACCCACGCCTTGTTATGATTCTGTTATCCAGCCCATTATCACAGCAGTATCATAGCATCATAACTGTCCATATACTGCACAAACAGTCACACAGGCAGCCAGGGTGCGTGAACAGTCGGTTGTCATGACACTGGAGGCCATGACTCAGGCAGGATCCGCCTGGCAGCAGTTCCTACTGGTAGAAGCGCTACTAAAAGTAGCACGCAGCAAAAAGTAGCAAGCATGCTGTTTGCACATACAGTACACTGCCACCCCAATCGTTGCTTTGGCTATTTTCATTTCCTGGCTTTACTGTTTCTGGACAGGACTATTTTGAAAGTACTGAAACTGGCCCTCAAAATCAACCATTTTGTGTACTTTCCAAAACCAGGCCAGTAGGAGAATGCTGTTAGTTATATGGTCTCTCCTACCTCTGAGCACTTGCACAGCACATCAGCTTTCTGGCATCATGCACATCCATCTTCACTGACTTGGTCCTCATGCTGACAAACATTTTCCTTAAAAATTAAAATGTATGCCTATGTCATAAAATTTTTATAGGTAAGTGAAAGAAAGAGGATTCCAGTAGCATAAAATGTTTCTGTAATCGTTGAAGAGCAAGGAATACCTACAGATAAGAAAAGCAAAACTATTTCATACTGTATTTGAAGAAAAATGCAGAGCTGTGTGTTTGTTATTCACAAGTATTCTATGGGTACTAAACTAGAAAAGCATCCACCAACGCCCATATAATTAGAAAGAAAATGTTGAACAATATATGGACTGAAATACTTGCTTTGCAAAGTGAAGTGTGCATGGAAAAAGGTAATAACTGCATTGCCACTTCAAAGGTGGCCCTGACTGAAGCGTGTGTGTTTGTAATTATTTAAATAGACTGCAAGCAATGATAATGAATGCATGGCATTTTACAACATATTGATACTTTAGTAATTAACAGAGGAAAAATCAATATGAAAGTGTGCCAACATAATTAAGAATATGCCAAAGTCATTCTGCACCTGCATTTACATTTCAATGTACAGAAATTGTTATGCGGTGTTCCATAGTTCTACTTTGAATCCATTAACAAGGAAACACATAGCAGCCCAAGCTTAGCAACCACACAATGAAACAACAACCTATCATTATTATGGTAATGGACAACAGCCAGGAATGGGCCAAGGGCTCATTGTTAGCAACTACACTACCAGGGCTATACTGATGGACAACAACCAAGAAAGGACTCATTGCCAACAGCTGCATAAAGGACCATGAGCTTGGAGCAAACACAACTGCATACAACGACCTAATAGTTGTTCACCAGCATCAATAAGAACGATGGTGAGGTCCATTAAGATAGATGTCAGTTTCGTCTTGTCGCTGGAGTCTTGTATTCTTACCTGGTAGTCTCCCAGTTCAATTCTGCACTCCTCCACGAGCCATCTGGGTGACCTTGGGCTAGTCACAGCTCTCTGAGTTCTCGCAGCCTCGCTTACCTCACAGGGCATCTGTTGTGAAGGACAGAAGGTTTCTCACACACACACCCTTAAAAGGTGAGAAAAGCTGGGTATAAAACCAACTCTTTTTCATATTCTAAAGCTTAAGTTCAACCTCAAAACTGCAACAGTTGAGACTTGAATGCACAGTTGCAAAACTTGCAGTTGCTAAATACAGTTCTGATAGGTCTCTGTACATACTTACAAAGAGTATATCACATCAAACTGGAAAATACACAGGTGCTTTTAGTCACAAAAACGTGTAGATTTTAAATGATAAATACGTAAGACCCTGGAAGACGTTTGTGATTTCTGGTGGGAATACATTAAATCTGTAGCAGAGTTTCCCTTGTGGGGTTTTACTTTGCAGTTTGCTGCAGCTTTCACTCATCATGTGATAGACAGGCAGCCATTTCATTCTCTTGAAATGAAGGTGAAAACATCAGTAAAGAGTAGCCTTAATGGTGTGGGAATACACCAGGGAAGGCTTTGCTAAATGGTTCAAGAACCTAATCCAGATTTTAAGCAGCCTAGGGTGGATGGAGGCTTTTTCCCTGCCTAAAAAGCACAAGAGAAACAAATAACTTGTTATGTTGCATGTTAACCTTCAGGTATAAAAGTGTTACCTCTGGCAACTCTATTGTTTATAAGCAAGTGAATTTCAAGAACCTTTCTATGCTCTCTTTGGAACTCATATTTTCAAGCTTTTTCAGAAAGCAAACACTCTGGAGAGCTGCATGATGAATTGTTTAGATTCAAGCATAGTACAAGTTCTGCAATGGTTTCCTATCTTAAGATGTTCCAAAATAATAATATAGTGATGATGTACTGATTTGATGTGGGGTGCTTGGAGATACAAGTGAATGTGTCTGTGTGCTTTGGAAACTCTTTTCACAGACACTGAGTAGTTTAACAAGGGGAAAGAAGTCTGTCAATATGGCTGCCCACAGATGGCAAGAAGACAATATGGGATCTTGTTTAGATCCCACAATTTCCTCTTGCAGGCCCTTCCAGACGGCAGGGTGAAATTTCATGGCAAGCCCAGGTCTTTATCACCATCTGCTGCTTCTGCTTCTGGGATGACACAAAATACCAGGAAGTGCATAAACATTGGTTCCAGCACATGAGTAGTGGCATTTTCTACAAAATGGATCCTGGAACAAAGTGCCCAGACAGGTAAGTCATATTACTATCTTGGGAAAACAGGTTAGGAGCTGATTTTCCCAGAATAGCGATATGTTGGGATTTCAACCCAATATCCCAGGACTATCTTGGGATTGCCACAAATACATCAGTCCAGGGCTTTCCTACAGTGCAAAAGCTGCAGCCTGGATGCTGCATGAACCCTAAAGATGGTTGCACATTGTTCTTGTGCTACAATGCCTGAATTGGCTGTCCCTAGTGTACCAGTGTTGGTTTTAAACTTATAAGGCCCTATATCTGCCCACTGTTCACCACCCTGACACTTCAGTGAAGGGTGATCTAGAAATGTAATACATAATTTATGTTTTCTAATATGTATGTCCATGTGCATGTTTAGGAATATTTACTATAAAGATTAAACAAAAATTCAGTACACTTCCCCATGTGGGGAACACTGTCACAAGGGTCCCAAGTGCCTGCTCCATTTATTAACCAAATGCTAGCTATATTCAAGGCCGCCAATACCCCCTAACAATGCTAAACTAGAACTCTCATCCTGCCTCGCCATTGTCTTTACCAGATTCATGGGATTCTAGTTTAGCAACATTCAGAAGTGCTTAGGTTGGTTATCCCTCCTGGAGATAATGCTTGTTGACCCTTTGTGCTCACAGATGGGGTTCCTCCCATTGATAATTCACACAATGGAAGCAAAAAGCTGAGCACACAACCAGAGGCATAACTGTCTGCTTTTTAAGGGGTGCATTCAGAGCACCTGTCACACTGCTGAGTTCGATATTTCTTTACGACTTCCTTCTGTGTCAGTTTTTTCTCCAGTCCATGTGGTAGGAGCAGCTCATGTGGCTCTGGCTGCATCCAGACTAGCAGAATAAATCCACAGTTAAACGTAAAAGTGCAGTATACTTACTGTGCAGTGACGACCAACTGTCCCGACTTGAAAGGCAGCTCTGTAGCTTCCCCATGAGAACTGTGAGAGCTGAGTCAGCACACACCGTAATGCAGGTTGAGGCAGCCAATCAGATCTGAGTATAAACGTGTCTGGATGCAGACTCTCTTTGCCAAGGGCCAGTTCCAGCTTAGCTATATCCTTGGGTGCAACTCTGATTAGAGCTCCTTTTACCTCTCGGAACAGTGTTTTATTTTTAGGGTGATCTACAAATTTAATAAATGAAATCACATATATTGCCAAAAGATACAAGTTGAACAGAATCACATGGCTGCCTTTAAGACAAATTATACCTTGCAGTTCTCCAGGGTAAAGACTGCCATAGCTCAAAAGCTTCCAGTCCATATTATCATAGCCATATCTGGAAACTTAGCAATTTCAATTATATTTCATGCTCAAAACACCCTTCTAAAATATGACTCCACTATATAAGAAAGAATTAATCCTATTTAATTACAAGGAAGGATATTGGAGTTTTATGAGATAAATTATTATATCAAGATTGCAGAGACTGTGTCCATGGAAAGAGACAAAGCCTTGAGCCTCATATTCTCTCCTTTCCACCCAAATTATTCAAAGCTTTTCAATCAAACCTGTTTTGCTTTATGGTCAATACCTTATAAAATTCCTTGTAGCTGTGTGGCACGAAAACATTTTGTGATCTGAACATGTTATTTTATTAAATAAAATAAAAAGGCAAATACTTGCATTTATAGCATCTTAGGACTATTTTGAAGATTTGGGCAGCATTTTTTTAATGCACCTTTATGAGATCCAGCTTTCTAGACCCAATTCTTTATGGCCCCTAATGCCTTATTTCTGGTTCCCAGATCAACTAAGACCAGAGTCTGGAAATATTCCATTTTCACAAGTCAGCTCCAGGTTGCTGTGACTAAAGTTTCTGAGTGTTTGTTTTTCCAGATATAAACTTGCCTTCATCCTAAAGAGATGTATAATTGTATAAAACTTTTATTGATTAGTCTGTTTGACCATATCAAAATAGAGAAACATAGTAGCACACAGCATCGTGCACTGCACATAATTTAAAAACTGGTAAAATCAGCACGGATCTTCATTGCCTTCAGAATAAAAAGTGCAACCATAAAAACGGACTGCCTGTCCGAGCCCCTGAGCAATATGTGAAGCTTCCCAATATCATCCAGAAGGTTATAGTTGACTAAGAGGGGAGCTATATAATAGCTCCTTATTTCCTCATATAGTCTGCAGTTTAGAAGTAGATGTGCTAGATCTTCAACAGTGTTCTCTCCACAAATACAAATTCTCCTGTTGTACAGTATCCCCCGGTAACGACCCAGTTTGATCATTATATCCAGTTGTTCAAATCTCGCTCTGGTGAAAAGCCTGCGCAGATGGAATTGCATTGGGAAGTTGTGGTAAGCTTCCATGTTAACCTGGCTTTTGTACCTGGCCAAGTAAGGCGTGGCTGTGGCCTGAGCGATGGCAGCAAGGTCTGTCTGTGCTGCAACATCCAGGGCCCGTTGATGAATAACTGTGGTGGCTTTAGAACCAATGACACTCAACGTTTGGAAAGAAAAGCCAACCCTGGCAATCTCATTTTCGAAATGTGCAAGCCAGGAAGACTTCTCCCTTAGTTGATTTTGCTCTAGCAAGCAAAGGTGAGGTAATCTGTCTGGGTTCGCTTGGGTTGTTAAAGAGATGGAAATTGTGTATTTGAAGAAAGGTTTAGCGCAATCTCTTGTAAATTTCTTTTGTATCTCAAAAATTGTAGTCTCTGTTCCCCTACACACCTTCAAAGCTCCTCCATCAGCTCCTATAATTGACCCTCCTTTCCCTAACTGCACACCTGAAGTGAAATGAATTTGTGCCTTGGGCCATGGTCACATCTTCACTTTAACCCTTCTTCAGTCCTTCTTCAGGTCTGACTGCTCACACCTTTTTTATTAATATCCATTTTATTTGTGGCTTTTCCACCCTCCTTTGGATTTTCCTAATGGAAAGTCCACAAATAGAATGAATAGAAATGAAAAGGTGTAAGCAATCAGAACTGAAGATGGACTGAAGAAGGCTTAAAGTGAAGGTATGAACTTGATCTGAACTACTCTAGAGAATAAAAATGAAAAAACTAAATACATTAGAGTAGGGACTAGGGATGTGCATGAGTGTTGTTGTTGTTTTATTTGATTCATATCAAAATGAATGCAAGAAAATTCGTATTCGTTCAAATATATTCCCTTCAAATGTGGCAAGATTCATATTCAATACAAATGTTCAGTCCCATACGAAGCTTCATATGAAGCTTCATACAAATGTATCAAAACATTCAATTCGAATTCAAATGTCAATCTTCAAATGTACTAACATTCAACTCAAATTTGAATGTCCAAATTCAGCCAAATTTGTACAAATTTCAAAGGTTATGAATATTCGTGCACACCTAAGTTTGAAAGTATACATTTGCCAGCGTGTTTAGTCTAGACCTAAGTATTGCTGTTAATAATAAAGGCCATACTTTCCCACCTCATATCCTAGGCCAGAATGGGACTTCCTGGGCTGCAATATGCAACTCATCCCATCCTGGGATAGATTGCCACTGCCATGGGATAAGGCTGGTTGCATTTGAGATGGCCTGTGGCATTTCCAGTTCTGTGGGGAAAGCGCTTCTGATAGTGCTTTCCGCCATCCTGTGATGTGGCAGTGGCCTAATGGGTTTATGACTGTGTATATCCATTGCACTTCAGAACATTTTTGCACCTGGATTGCATACAAACACATGTTATATGAATTGGTTATCATTATTAGAAGGTAATAAGAAAGTATCTACAACAAATGATATTTTATATCCAAGAGTAGGCCCTGAAATATCATGAACTCTTATGCATATATTAATATCCCTTTCTCCTGCTGAATAAGAACCCAGGAAACATCTTCATAGAAACAGGTTAGTGTGAAATTTATTTATTATTTTTCTATCCCATCTATATTTGGAGGTCTCAGGGCATGTTACAGTAAAAAGCATTTAAATAAAAATAAAAATTGCCCAAGGTAAAGAAGAGTGTCTTGTATCTAAATAAAGTGTACACAGCAGGGTCATTCCATGAGGGAGAGAAAAAAATTATTATGATTCCTGATCTCAGAATTGTGGTCTTACAAAAACGGCAATTACTTTTATATGTGATGATATTACATCTTGAATTCCATCATTTTATTACATTCTTCTATCCTGTTTTTCCTCCTTCCAGAAACCCAAGAAAATACATTTTTTCCCACCTGCTTTAGTTTCTCAAAAACCCAGTGCAGCAGACACACTGAGACTTTTCAGTGAGGCACAAATAAATGAGTGAATAAGGTTGAGAGATAGTAATGGCCTAAGGTCACTTAAATTACTGTGACCATTCATCTCATGTTGCATTAATTCCTTCACCAAAAGTTGAGATCTTGCGTCCAGGAATGTTGCGGTATTTTGCTTCCAATGCATGTTTTCTGCAGTGGGGCTTTTTCTGATCGGAAAAGATGTTGGTTCTTCCCACGTGTTTTTTGTTTGTTTGTTTGTTTGTTTGTTTGTTTTTGAGGGGAGGAGTATTGCAAATTTGAGTTCCATGAGAGGGTAAGAGGGTGTTCTCTCCTTTTTCTTTTTGTGGAAAAAATCATTTATAGTGGCATGGGATTCCAGCCCAATGTTTGCATATATTATGGGAGGGAATAGACTCTTGCCCTTAAGTCTTTTCTCTCTTAACTTACAAAGGAATGCTTTTTTACTACTATAAACTAAGCTACATAGTCAAAACTGAGTTCAACCCAACAAAATTAACTATAGCTGCAAAGGCAGACACAGATTAAACATGCAACTGAATGAGACAGAAGCAGAAACGTTCCTCCTTACAAACAAATTTACATAGGACCACTTTTGCACAAGAGCACAGAAAAGGAAAAAGGAGAACTGCCAGATACTGGAAGGTTATGTTAACTAACTATTCACAATGGCAGGGGGGAGTTTTGGATAGGATGTAGCTCCCTTGGGCCCTGGCCGCACAAATCTAAGGACTGTTCATTAATTTGAATTGAGGTCATACCAGCTGTGCTCACACATGGATCATCATAGGTCATCCTGCCTTGGGCTGCATTGCTTACACCTTTCTGCACAATTGAACTGAGCCTCCTCTATGGGTGTCATGCCCTGTCCTGCCAGTCCAGTCTCCTTAGGGGGGGAGAGTGCGGTTTCAAGGGCACAACGGTCTGGGCAGCAACTGGGGCACAGCAGCGTGAACATTGAGGGACAGGGGCCAGTTTTAGGGGAGCACAAAGACAGCTCTGGGGATGAGAGCTCAGACAATCAGCCCCAAGAGTACTCCTCCCCTCTGCTGCTTCGACAGCAGAAACAGGTGAGGTGCAGATTGTAGCAGCTGGTGCAGCTGAATACTCTTGAGCCCCCAACGGACTGCCATAAGCATGCACATGTGTTTGCCTCGCTGCCCTCGCCCGCTTGAGACATGACAATGGACCTCTTGACTCTCCACCCCTTTTGCTACATCAAATCTATCTCGTTTCTGATTGGATGCCGTTCATGTCACTCAAGGGAGGCTAGGGTGTGCATTTGTGGTTCTTTTTTAAGCCTGCTCCCACGTGTCCATGCCCCCTTCTTTTTTATGTGCTTTTCTTCTTTGTGCAATTAATCTAAAAAATAACAATAAATTTGCATAAACATGCTAGATAGAGGAGTCCTACACATAAACTGAGGAGAGAAGGGGAGGTGCCTCACAAACTCCATGCATGCTGATTGGCTGAAACGAAAGACTGGACCCCACAGTTCAGCCTCCGTTAGCCTGTCTGCTCACACTTTGAGGAAGCGAAGACAGCCTGGAATGCCAAGACAAGCTGAGTCCTTCTCAGTCCTCTAAAAACAGGACTACAAGTTAAGATGATCTAGGTTGGTGTGGAAGACAAATTAAATAAAAATAATGTGAGTAGCAAGACCTGAGGATGAACTGAGGTCAACCTAAAACACTTGATGTGTCAGGAAAACAAACCAGTGGACGTGCGTTATATTTTGGATCTGTTCTCTTCTGATACAAAATTTGGGTTGATTTTCTTTTAACATGGGATGTTTAACCTAAGGCCTTTTCAGATTATATCCTGGAATAGGGAATTGCCATCCACCTGCTAGTGGAGACTAGGGCAGGCCCTGCTTAAGTCTGCACCAGCATGCAGATAGCAAGTGCCTTTCCCAAGATATAATCTAGAACAGGGATGTCAAAGATACGGCCCGCGGGCCACATGCGGCACGCGGGCTGTATTAATACGGCCCGTGGCCACCGGCCGCCACCACCCACCGCCGCCCGCTGCCGCCGCCCACCACCGCCACTGTCCTTGGGTGCGAAGGAGGCGAGGCGAGGCGAGGCGGGACCCTCCACTGCCCGAGTGCGCGGGCACCGCCATGGACAACCAGCCCCTCCTCTGTGCCCTAGCCACGCCCTGGCCATGCCCTGGCCATGCCCCCAGCCCCTCCTCTGTGCCCTAGCCATGCCCCCAGCCACACCCCCGGCCACGGCCCAGCCCCTCCTCTGTGCCCTAGCCACGCCCCCGGTCACGCCCCCGGCCATGCCCCCTGGCCCTGACAGTACTTTTTATTTTTTAATCCGGCCCTCTGCAAAATTGAGTTTGACACCTCTGATCTGGAACAAAGTTCAGTGCAGAAATGGCTTAGGTCTCCCTGTTCCTAATCTGCCACTTCATCTTATGTTCAAATCTGGTTCATTTATATTGATAATCAGGGAGTATCTATAGCTCATTGGTACAGCAAACTGTCTGGAAGGCAAAGGGTAATTGATTTAATCCCCAGCATCTCCTTGGAAATAAGCAATGGCAAGAAAACTGCATGGAGGTACCCATGGAGTCAACCAGGAGCTGGTGGTACTCAGCAACAACAATATTCATAATCACAGACATTAAATGAAGATACACTGGTTGGTTTCTTAGGATCCACCTTACGATACAGTCTACTTGGCTGTTCCTATTTTTTGTGTAGTTGCTTTAATTTTCTTACTCAAATTCTGTATATATTATTTTAATGCTCATGTGTATTCATTCATACGGTCATCATCTTCTATTACCTTCTTTCCTTATAGATACCCAGTTTTCCACTTTACAGAGATGGCGGTGGTAACAGGTCTGAAAGGCGCTCAAGAAATCCAGATAAGCAGCACAGTGGTGATAACACTGGAAAGCCCCTAGAGGCACAAGGGAAGCCTGGGTAGGTGAAGCTTTTGTGGACCGAAGAGGTGTGCTGGTGGCTGTTGTGCAGAGGAAAAGCAGAGAAGAGCCATGGCAAGAACTCATGCAACTGAAAGTGAAGGCTGCACTCCATAAGGATGGGGAAAGCCTGGGTGATGCAGGAGAGAGGGAATTGGTGCCTGAGCAATGCACATGATCATGAGAAGTAAACCCCCTTGGATTTAAGGATTAGAAGGAATCCCCACTGAATTCTGGGGTCACCTGAAACAAAGTTGTGCAGTTCACCAAAGAGGAGGAGTAGGAGCAGGAGGAGTTGTCACCACATGACAAGAAGTATCATGGGGTATAGAAAATATCCCATAATTGCCTCTTATTGTGGCCCACCAAAACAGGCAGCATAGATTTGTTTACCTTCAGTTCTCGTAGGCTGCATATGGAGTTGCCTTGCTAGAAACTTCTGGAAACCATATGCTTCCTTTCTTTGGGTTTTTTTTCTACACCTGCTGGCTCCCAAAAAGTTCCCAGGGAGGCAACTCCATATGCACCCAGCCAGATGTGAAGGTAAACAGAGCTGTCATGCTATATTTCCTGTGACTGCCTTCCAATAAGTTTTCTTCACGTTGAAAATAACATGCCATTGAGATGGCCACAGAAAAGTCTGGCAATCCCAGTGCATTGAGGGGGGAGGGTTATGGGGTTTATCTCATACCTGGAAGCAAGCAAAGAAGGACACACACACACACCCCAAAAACACCCTGCCTTTTCTTTTTCCCTGAGGTTCTTAGGCTCCCAGCTGTATTCCTGTTTCTGACAGCAAGCCCCAAAGAAGAAAGGATTAAGAAAAACTCCTGACAACATTGGAAGTGCAAGCAAGTGGTTCATAGGTATATAATGGTGTTCAACAACTTTTTTCACAGAGTGAATTTCAAGTGAATTTTGAAATGGCTTGGAACTAATTTCCCCCATATTTATTTGTTTTTGCTATATGGACTTTTGCCGTAAGGTCAATTTCCAGGTCCTAACTGGGTGCAGATAAAGGGGGAAGAGTACATTACAGAATTTAAGGAGTATGTTTTGTGCTTTGTCTTCGCTCTAATATGCCTTCTTCTTTTACTGCAGCTAAACAGATTCCTGTTGTGGTGATTAGGTAGTCATGTGCCATTTCATAAAACTTCATTAAAAATAAGTTCTATTGTGATTTAACTACCCCAGTGGCTTATAGTAAATTTCAAAGTTCCAGCTGGCCACACAGGGCTTACTTTAGTAAAGTAGAGCACATTGTCAGATTTTCCTGATAAAGTCTGCTCTTTGTGATTCAGCAAGCCCTCTCCTCTCTACACAACTGGCGTCTTCATTGTTAGGCACCCCAGAGGTACACAAATCAAAATGGAGTGCATTCAGATGAAAAAGGTATTCCCACTCATACATGCAGATTACACATTACTCATGCAGTAAAAGAAACAAACACTGAAAATTACACAAATTTAAGTCTGAAGAGTGAGCTGGGTCTTATTTGCAGCTTTAAAAACAATTCGGCTGTTGCTGCTGGATTCTGCAGGCCTTCACGTTATCCATCAAATAAGACTGTCTCTAGACTGCAATAATATAATGTAATACGATCTCCATCTTAGCCCATTTACTTGAAAGTTAAGTTTCATTTAAATCAAATATTTATTTCCAGAAACGACAGAGATGCCAAGTGCCTGTCTTGCAAAATTATTTCACAGTAATTCCCCCTTATGTATTGAAAGATAAACTGTAAACACAGAAGGTCAGACAACAGATGGGAAGTCATAGGCCATTCATGATAGAAAGAGGTAAGAACCACAATAAGCAGATTTTTAAAAAGCAACAAAATTTTCATATCCTTCTTTTGCACAGTTAAAACAGCAACTAAAGAGACAACCTCCTGGGATTGGGGCTGAATCCCCAAAAGACTTATTTGCCTCTCTGAGTTCCCTCTGCAGTCACTCTAATCAAGCGGACTTTAAAAGTGCCATGCACTTCCTCAATAAGTGTCCGCACGAGACTCAGCAAAACACGTGTTTTTAACGCACCTTCCGTCCCCAAGGAAGCCTGTTTCCTTTCTTCGCATCTTTTCCCCCCCGCCCCCTCTCTTGTTAAAAGGAAAAATAGCCAGATCTCCGTCCCCTGAAATGGCTTCCCGTCCCTGCAAAGGCAGATGATCGCTCACTCATTCACTTTCAGCACTTACTTTCACTCAGTTCTCTGTTAGAAAAGGCTTCCCGTCCCTGCAAAGTCAGCGGCTGCAGGCATCGGCAGTGCGAGCCTTCGCTCATTCACACTTTTAACACTTTCACAGATCACCTGATAACAATGTTGCAATTCTGAGCAATTCTGGCTCTTTTTACAAAGGAAAGGAAGGGAACCTGCTGCATTTCTGAGATGTGTGAATGCTTTTTTGGCTGTGTGTGCAGGCAAGCAATCACCGCCCCTTTTGCCACGGAGCGTCCCCAAGATAAATGTTGCGAGGAAAACCCGCGACTTCCAAATAGAGCCCTGAAAGTCTTCTTTAAAGGGCATGTATTTTGTCACGGGTTTTCCTCATTTTGTAGCGCTGGAAGCACCTTGAGAAGCCTGGCATGGGGGCGCTCAGAGGCAAAAGAGGAGTTCCAGCAGACTTTAAATTGCTTGGGGATGTACCCTGGGAGATTTTAAAAAGGAATATACATGAACTGACATTGGTACCTAGCATGGTGAGGCTGATACCAAGAACCATTTTAGCCAGTTTATTTGTTTTAAAGTGTAGCACTTCAAAGGCTGCCTCCAGACTAGCAGAATAAATCTATAGTTAAATCTAAAAGTCCAGTAGTCATGGGTTTTCCTAGCAACATGGAGCATGTAGACGCTCAGTGGCAAAAGAGGCAGGGGAGACAGACAGAGAAGTTATGAATACCGATCGCTATTTTACTTTTGGATATGTCGGGGGTTGTCTTCGTGGTTGTGGCCACGCAGATTGCAGTCCCTTCCCATTCCCGCCAGCACCCTATCAACCAGAGAGGGGGCAGGGAGAAAAAGATGCAGGCAAAGAAAACATGCTTCCATGGGAATGGTAGGTGCATTTTAAATGCGCGTTTTGCTGAGCCTTATGGGGATGCTTAATTCAGATCTGAACACGCATTTTTAAAGTCTGCTGCAATAGAGGGACAATAGAGAAACAAAAAAGTACCATGGGGACTCGCCCACACTAAACTTAATTTACCTGCCGCCTCAGAAACAAACAGGTGCAAGTGAGTAACTGCTTGCAAAAGGAGGGAGGTGCAAGATTTCCTACAAGGAATGGCAGTTTTCCTATTCACTGTACAGCCCTTCCCTGCATTGACCTAAAACTGCCTTATATTTGAGGAAGCAAGGAACATAAAGCTCCAGAGTCTTTATTGTCAGAAATATTTGGGACCTGCTGGACTCTAGGTAATGGAGGTTATATAATAGATAATAGACTGGTCCAGAGCCTAATACTTCACTCCCAAGAAAATACTTCAACTAATAGCACTGACAACTCCAACTAGAGGAGAACTACATATGAAACGGACATCTAAAGTTTAATCCAGCTTCAGTCCATCTTCAAAGTGAGAGAACACATCGGCAAAGTGACCAGTAATTTTATTTCCACATTATCTATCCAAAGGCGAATTTCCTGAGTTACTTAACACTGAAAACAGTTTAATCAAACTCGGTATTCCCAGATAAGAGTCTGGCTCCCTAACCTCTAGACCAAACCAGCTCACAGTATTCCATGTCCCATAAACAGTACAGATACTGTTACAGGATATCAGCTAGAAACCTGAGCACATTTTTCAAATAAATTTCAACAGGAATTGGCTAAGTGTGCATCATGTTTCCCCATTTAAGTTAATGAGATGTACACCCAATCAACTTTGTTGCACTATGTCCAATGTGAACAATTTTCAGTATCATTTCCACCAGTATTTTTCTTGAACAATGATCATTGCATTAATGTGATATTTATACTGATTGCTATGAACATAATTAAGTGCTACTCATAATTCTTTTACACAGTGCCCTCTAACATTTGTCTTTCTCTTCTTGACTCTTCCTTTTCAAACCAAGCACCTTAGACATTCATTGTTCTGGAAATGTGTCTAGGAAAAATATATAAATATTAGATGCATCCATATATTACAGTGTATACTATGCTCTATGGAACACTGTATTATGCTTATTGCTGTTCATGTGATAAATAGACCTACCTTAAGAACAATTTATTCATATATTAACGTGCCTTGTGGGATACATAATCAGCTTCATTAGAGGACATTATTATGGTAAATCTCTGTAAAAACATCTTGCATAACAAGACAAGAAAATCAATAAAAAGTCTCATTGCATGTATGTAATATAGGTAAAAATGGGTTTTGCAAATTATAATGTTAAACTTTTGAAATTGTGCTCTCAGAAATGCAGCAACATCCACATCTAATGCAAATCAGTTCAGATGTTGTAGCCTTGGCAAGGCATCCACTTCAATGAGAAAATGCACAATTTAACTAGTATCTTTTAAAATATTATTTGTGACAGACTTTTTCCCACGCCTTATCTATAAGTACAAAGAGTCAATTGGGCATCTTTGTATAATTTGTATAAGATGTCAAAAACACCATTCCTGTGTGTGTGTGCGCGCGCACGCGCGCAAAATACCATTCTGAATGTTTTTGAAACATTTAAATAGTGTTCCCCCTGAAAAACATCTGAGATGGTGTTTGTGGGTCTGGTGGATATAGAAGCCCTGTTCTGTTGTTCTCTGCCACTTTTTCTTGTGGAATTTCCTATTAGACTTTGACATGTCCAGCCTATGCTCATTGCAGATACTCCTGTATACAGTCCTTGCGATTTGTTTTTGCCACTCTATAAGCTTTTCCTACCGACATCCTGCATCTGGCTACTATGTGCTGGATTAAATCAGCTCCTTGTGAATTCTGCATGTGGGATCCTGCCTGGTATGATAAACCGCTGCTTCTGTTGAACTTTACTTACTTACTTACTTACTTACTTACTTACTTACTTACTTACTTACTTACTTACTTACTTACTATTTGTATTTCTATCCTGCCCTATACCCGAAGGTCTCAGGTCAGATAACAACATTTAAAATCAAACAATATTAAAACAACTACAGTATATATATTTTTAAAAAGTGTATGTAAAGTGGGAAGAGACATTATATGCCCTTTAGCCAAAGGCCAGGGCAAAGAGGTGTTTCTTCACTGCCCTCCTAAACATATACAGTGAAGGGGCCTGATGCACCTCAAGGGGAAGACTATTCCAGAGCCTAGGGGCCAGCACTGAGAAGGCCCTCTTCCAGGTGCCCAACCCCTTTATTACTGAAGGTGGGGGGACAACCAAGAAGGCCTCCCCTCCAGATCTTAAGGCATGGGCAAGTCAATATGGGAGAAGGCATTCCTTTATAACCTGTACTCAGAGCTTGTTCTTGTGCTGCTCAGTGTTGTCTTTCAGTCCTAATTTTTCAACTGTAAGGATTTTCTAAACTCTAGCATTTCTATGATCTGCCAGCGGTACATTCTGTGGAGGGGTTTAGCAGTTTCAGGGGCTTCAGTCACAATAAAATCAATATAAATACGGATAAAATGGATTGCCTCCATGGGAAGGGCTGCTGTTCCTTCGAGCAAAGATCCTGGTAAAGAGGCGCATCTTCACCAGATGTCTCACTGAATACAATGAGGGTTCCCTTCTTAATTGATACACCCATAATGACGTGTGCCAGCTTACTGACATCCTTTCATATGTCTCTTCATTTGCCTTCAGGGTTTAGCCTCCAAGGGAGACATTGTTTTTTGTCAACATCTGAGCCCTTGATCTTGTAACCAAGCATCTCTAGAATCAGTGTTGCTATTGACTATACCAATTCATCAGTTTCAGTTATGGTGGTAGTTAACAGTGCTACTTTGCCCCCTGCTAGTAATTAAAGCATGGAATTCACCAACATGAAATCTGGTGTTGGTCACCAGTTAATATGGTTTCAAAAATATTTTGGACAGATTTGTGGAAGACCAGGCAGCTAATGGCTAGTGGCTCTATCACAGACTGACTCTCTCTGGATAGGGCCAGTTACTGGTGCACGATGGGCAGAGAAAATTGTCATCTTGAAGTGTTGCTTGTGACCTTCAGTAGGCAGACTGCTGGATTAGATGTGCCACTGGTTCAATCCAGCAAAGCCCTTCTTATGCTATTTATCTTCCAAGGACACTTCAGTCCCTTGAAACACCCAGGGAGCTGTAAGTGTTTCCATGAGAAAAGTATACCTTGTAAGAAATTGTCCAGGACACTAGCTCATACCTTTGGTACTCACAGACATGCTATTACATAAAAAATAGCAATGATTTGGGGGCAACATGACACCTTTTATTTCCTATATTACAGAATGAGCATCTTGACTATTCGTCTCTTCTGCATACGGCACTATTCAAAATGAGCAGTCACCAAGACTTGTTCTTTAACTTAATTACTGGACTCAGAAACATATTTGAACATTTCTCCTATATTAGATGATAGTAATTTAAAGCTTTTCATAAAGCAAAGGAAAAGAAAGTGAAAAATCTGTTAACACTTCACTTTTTTGTACTATGTCACCTTGGCTTATAGCTAATGCTACTTTTAATGCATTTTTTCTTTTTTCTGTATCCTTTTTTGTTTCCATGTATAGCCTCAATTAATAAAACAGACATTGCATAATGCTAGTACCATGGTTCATGAAATGTTTGATGCTTCTCAGAACTGCAACTCCTCACAAACCTGGAATAAGCAGAATGGATTCATAGGCTTTAGGTGGTCTCATATTTCATATCCCTGTTTCCAGACTATAAATACACTTTCTTTCATTGATTGGCACACAATCTGAATAAGACCTCTGTTCTATACAGTACAAAGTCAGTACCCAGATGCCCCAGATATCAAAGCCACCTGAGCTCTTACACAGACTCAGCTTAGATGCTGGGATATGACCTTTTTACGCATTGAAATTGTATCAGAACAGATGCCTGTCAACTCTTCCAGTTGTCTTAGGGTTGGCACAAGCCCTTCTGTGCCATAAATAGATTAACATTTATTTCCACCTGGTCATTTTCAATAGGCAAGTACAATAAAGTAGGTTAAGCAAATTTCCAAGCCTAAATCCAATGGCAAAGCAATACTTTTATCAGCAAGTCCTAATACATGTTTGTCTTTCTCATACACCTGGTGCCCACAACTTTGATTACTCATTTTGAATAAAGGTTTGAAAGTCTTCTGTCAATATCAAAAAGAAGATGCTTTAAGGCAGCAGCTGAAGATGTACCAGTTATGCTCTTTAACAGAAACAGATTAGGATATCAGAAATTCCATGGGTAGAAGAACCTGGTGGAGTAAACATTGCTTCATTATGTAGGTTCTTGAAGGTAAAGGTTTCTTTAAAAAAAAATAATAAAGAAACTCTGATATGAGCAAATAATTAAAAAATAAAACTCCTGGAAAGAAACATGGGCAGGATAATAAACTACACCAGTCAGACCGAATCTCTGTTATTTTGTAATGTCAACAGCATTGAATCTACACATTTAATATATAATCCTACAACGAGCTGCTCATATGCCCGTACCGCACTGGAGCCAATGGGATTTATACAAGTACAATTGATAGCTGGTTTGCATCTTCAGTGACTGAAGGTGTTAGCAAACATGTGGTTTAAATAGTCATTTAAGCTTCTCTCATGCTATTTATGTGAATGTGTGATCTTTGTTAATGCAGAATAAGAAAGGGAAAGAGAGGCATTTGTCATCTGAATGAGCATTCTGGCTAACATAGGCTTTAAATTTGCATTACAAAGCAATCTTTAAAAAATTCTTTAAGCCTCATGTGTGGAAATACCCAGAGGAGGAAAAGTTTTCAAGCACTGACATCTTGCCTCCAAGGGACCCTGCCAGCACAAATCCTATTGACTTCAGTGATATAGCTGGTATAGGGCACTGAAGGGACTTAGCTGTTTCTTACGACAATTTGTATTATGCTCTGCATTCACTTTGTCATATTAAAATTGTAAAATAATTTACCCATAGGCTCAATATTCTAAACTGGGTATCCATTATCTAGGGCATTAGGGCATTACAGCTAAGGCCTAGGGAGGCAGAAGGAAGATGACAATGCAATTATAGCAGAATACTAAGCTGTTTTTAGCAGACATTCAGACATTCAGCTGTGACTTCTGTTGAATACTAGTGTCTAATGCTTTTTAGATTATAAGTCATTCAGGAATCACTGTGGAAGCAGAGATGTTAAAAAGAGAAGCCACCAAAGCAAGTACATCTGTCTCCTCATTCTCCACTACCACCTCAATTGCTTTTACTTTCTCCTATAATCAGTTTTAATAATGGTACAATCTGCTGAATAATTACCTAAACCAAAGTTTCTTACATTTTGCTACTAGCACCACAGTTTGGAACCAATGGCCTCTCTTCCTTAGCCACAGCAAATTTTTAAAACTGAAGGAAGTTTCAAAAGTACTTTTGTATGGACTTATGGCATACTGGACTGAGGTTTAATTAAAAAAAAATTAAATCTGTTTGGTCTCACAGAATCAAGTTTTATACTTCTAGGGGACATACTAGTGAAACTACACGATCCAAACAGAAATAATCCAAGTCAGGAAAAAGCATGATCTCCATAATAAAGTTGACCAAATGGTGCCGCCGTGCAGCAACTGAGGCAATCGGGCTGGCTGCTTTCTGCACATGTGCACTGCACATTCCCTGATTGGTCAGGGATCCGCCTGGCTTCAACTGGCCATCTCTGCAGGCACAGGTCTCCGCAGGAGCAGGAATGCAGGGAAGGCATCCAACAGGCCTTCTGCCCTGGGTCTTGCCTTACCCAATGGCAGGAGGCCAGGGGAGTAACGTCCCACCCACAACCCGGCCTTCCCAGGCTAGGACAGGTGGAAACACTTTCTCCATTCGCACGGAGGGAGGCAAGAAACGCTGTAGTTCCAGCTGTAGTGCGAAGAGGCCTCTAGTAACGCTCATATTCCTCAACCAGCTTGGAAAATGCTAAAGAATGAAAGGAGTTGTGGCTTGTGCAAACAAGTCTTTGAGCCTGTTAGCAGAATTGCTAGGCACTTCACCTAACAGTCCTGGACCTCTTTACACCCCTCTGAACAGGTTTCAACAACTGTTCACCCAAGCTTATTTCAGAAAGATCTGGGGGGGGGGGTGTCATAGGAATAGACTACTCCTACTGAGTAACTGTCAAGCTACACTATCATTTTATATTTCTCCTGGCTATTCTTATTGAGCCTGCCTCATTCTTCCATGTTTATAACCCCATTAGAGTAATTTCATACTTATTGTCATGGGAACTGCTCTAGACATGTGTTTTAGCAATATTTCCTTCATGCAGGATTTTTAAGGACTACTTGTTTTGTTCAACTAGTGACATGTTGGAGTCGATATTAAGGGAGGGGAAACAGTTGGCTCATCTTAATACACAGT
Source organism: Aspidoscelis tigris stejnegeri (assembly GCA_023333525.1). Taxonomy (NCBI): domain Eukaryota; kingdom Metazoa; phylum Chordata; class Lepidosauria; order Squamata; family Teiidae; genus Aspidoscelis; species Aspidoscelis tigris. The sequence continues at coordinate 76,630,199 of JALMGA010000002.1, read as the reverse complement.
TTTTAAAAGGCACAAAGGAAATAACTTTTTTATACAGCAAGTGGTAAATGTAAAAACAAGTGGCAATAAAAAGAAACAAGTGGCTGAAAACACATTCAGTATTGGATAAAGCAGCTCAAGGAGAAAAGTTTCCCAAAATAACTAAGCAATAATTTATAGCAGGGAAGTTTTTACAAAGTAAATGTCCCCACGGTCTCTCAGGCTTAAAGGAAGGGAGAGACCAAAGTAAGGAATAAAAGTAAAGCAGGGGGGAGTGAAACACACGCAAAGTGAAGAGAAAAAGCACTAAAGGAAATACGGCAAGAGCAGAAGGGAGTAAGAAGTAATAGCTTCTCTTGATTAGGGGATGATCACAAAGGCAAACAAATAAAAATAAAAAAATAAATTGTGCACACACAATTCAGGGGTTTGCCAAAAGGCACATGATCTCTGGAGCCTGTACCCAGCACTCTGGTGAATTCATTCTCTCTGAAGAGGAGGGAGGGAGGTTCCCCAAGATTTTACTTAGTCTTTTAGCTCAGAAGGTCTTCCCAGGTCAGTGATTCAGTTTGTGAGTGAAGATGTGGCATGAACCTGTCTCTGGCTCAAAAGCAGTGATGTCACCAGGAATTCTAGATGCAAAGTCCAATGTACAGGAGGAGTCAACACACACAGCAGCAGTGTATCTCTGGGGGTGAAAGGGAGACAGTCAACTTTAATCTCTCCTGAGAGCACATACTCAGAAATTTGTCCTTGATGTTCTCCTCTGTGGGAGTACATGAAGTTCAATCCCATAGTTGCGTTTTGAAAGTAGGATACAGGGTAAAGTTTGGGAGAACCAAAAGACCCACAACTCAGCTCTTGAAATAACGATAGAGTTGACTTTGTGCAAAACCAGAAACCAGAGTACAGCTCAAGTTGCTTGATGCAGGATGGATTCCAAATTAATTAAGGACCTTGATTTTAGCTCTTAAGATTCAGAGCTGATATCAGTACAAGCCTGAAATGTAGTTTTCCAGGTAATGTGAACAAGTTAGTTTTCTATTAGCTAAGTTATACCTTAGTGCAAGCTTCATGATGAAAAAGGTACTTAACAATATCTGGTTCAGGGCTGCAGCTACACCTTTACTCTAATCCTTCAGCCCAAATTCCAGCCTATTTGGTTAAATCTTTAAATGCTAAAGCATTTTTCCCCTGGATTGTCCTTCCTCTATTCAGGTTTTCTTACATTCGGGCAAACACAGAATTAAAATTTGAATCCTTTCCCCAAGAGGCTACCATTCTGGCTCCCCCGCTGCCCAGAAAATGATACCTTGGCAAGCCTCTGCTCTGATCCTTGCCCCTCCCCACTTCCCCTTGCCAGCACAGTCCTTTCTTTGCCTCTCCGCCGCCTCTCTCTTGCCTTGATTTCCTTTGCCCTGTCCCCACGGTCCCCGCGATGATCTCCCTCCACCCACCCCAATCTCCCTTCACCCATCCCCTCCCTCTTGCCCTGACTTTCTCTCTCTGTCATCACTGCCCCTGCCCTGATCTCCCTCCTCCTGCCCCCATCTGTCACCTCACCCCCCCTTGCCCTACCAGAATGCCTTCCCCTCAAGCACAGCATTTCTCCCACCCATGGTCCAGCTGAGGATTACCAGTGAGAGCTGCAGGAAGGTGTAACCAAGCCATTCCAGGCCAAAAACAGTTTGGATACAGCTGTCTTCCTGATGTGGATTAAAATGGTAAGATGTAATTGCAGCCCAGATCCCTGTATTTTTGTTTCATGTATCCAGCTAAAGAAAAAGAAAGAAGCATATTGTATAATATCATCTCCTCTAAGCCTTTCTTGCTTCCCAAAGTTTTTTTCAATCTTGCAATTGAAATTTTATTGAATAATTTTTTTTAAAAAAATCATTTTCCAAATAGTATTGCTTAGAGAAAAGGTCCTGGTCCTCACCCCCCTACCCCAGCCCCAGGTGCCTGAGAATAAGTTGGTAGGCTCTTGCTGTGTGTGAATAGCATAGCAGGAACAAATCACATTAAATTAAAAAAAAATCATTTTCACTCTGTTCCCCAAATAGTACACACTTTATATTGATAATTATATTCTCTCCAAACATCCTTGATATACCCATTGAAGAGTAATGTTATCAAACTCAATGAGCCTTGCTTCTGAGTAGACTTGAATAGAATTGGAAATTCAAATTTGAAATAGCTGTGGTAAAAACAAATCTTCATTCATTAAATAAGAAAATATTTGTTTCTTCTCTAGCTGAACAGCTGGCTCACAGGCCCAAACTGAGCAGCTTCCCAGCACACCCAGTAGCTCAGAACTTGTCCAATTTATCTTTTTCCTTCACATGTTTCAATTCAGTTTAACTCTGGCATGCAGTCCCATATGTTTAACCCCAGTGAGGCCCCATAATAAGAACAAGATGCTTCATCCATGATCTAGAGGAACAAACCTTCACTTTTTTTTCATCCCAGAAAATAGTCAGTTACTATTCAACAGCTGAAGCATAAGATTAAAATGTCCCAGACACCCCCATTATCAGTAAGACTGGAACAGTTTAAGGCTGCCTCCAAATGGTGACAGGAAAACGTGGGGTCCTGTTTAGATCCTACAGTTTCCTGCTGCTGTCCTTGCAAGATGGCAAGATAAAATTGTCCTAAGATTACATGGTGAGTGTTTCTGGACAGTCCAGTGGCGCAAAATACCCAGTGGGTATTTTCAGCCTGCTTTCATCTCCATCCTTGTGTAGAAGGCATTTCCAATATGAAGAACTGGAGGAGCAAGCACCCAGATAAGATATGTCATATTGTTATTCTGGAAAAAACCTGGGTTTGGAGTTCTTCTTCCCAGAATAGTAATATTCCAGGATCTCACCCCTGTATCCCAAGACTATATTGGGATTGTCACATATACGTGTAGCAATCCCAATATAGTGCCAGGATAATCCTAGGCTTTAATCCCATCTGAATGCAGCCTAAGAAAAACCAAATTGCTCAGATCAGAAAAGCAATAAACCCAATATCTACTACTTAGATGTTCCTTGAAAATGTCCTTTGGCACCTTTTTGAGCAGACATCAAAAGAAGTCATGAATACATTCCTCATATTTATATAAGATATTCTTGAAGGAAACCCAGATTCTGCTGGCTATATGGACAAAGCCAAGCAAGCTTTTGGCAACAGTAGAAAAGTTTTACCATTGCCATCTTCTGGGGTGGTGTGAGAAACTGAGCTAGGAACCTTGCGCATGCTTTACCTCTGAGCTATGGTTCCTCCGTACATTTGTACAGTTTGGATTGAAATGAAGCGACATAGCAGAAAGTGGGGAAGGAAGACTACGGATTTTCAAATGCTATTCCCCAGCTTCGTATTACCATCTGAAGCATTACAGTGTTTGGTTTAAGATCATGCTAATGCTTCTTATTGAAATCCTGCATGAGGAAGATTGTTGTATGCTTCCAGCGTAAATAAAGCCATTCCAGAATATAAGTATACATTCCACTGAAGCCTGTATTGCATCCCTAGAGAGGTTTGCAAAAGAAGAAACAAGACTAGTATTCATAAGCTGTTAACTACAGATAAGGAGATATATATATATATTTCTACTGGAAATGATAGGCACGTCTGGCAGGCAAGCTGGGTGTCAGGGTGTGTATATATTTTTGTGACTTATTATCCCGTGGTCTTTTTGTGGGAAGCCAAATGATCTCAGTTGTGACGTACATGATGTGCCTAATAGTACCAGAACTGCAACTTTCCCAAGATTAGGGGACCAATTGTTACATCTGTGAATCCAAGAAGGCAAAGAGAAAGCATCCCAGTATCCCTTACAAATTATTTAATCTCCAGGAGAAAGGAACTATGAACTTCATCCATTAGGAAAGAATTTTCTCTACTGTATTTTCTATTCATGGAACACAGCAAGATGGATTTTATTTTCCTGATTGCAGGTAAACTTTTGAGTTTGTGCCAGGTGGTTTGTGCCAGTAGTTTCAACCAACTGCTTAACATAGAAGATTTATTTATAGCCCAATGAGGCCTCCCGTGCTTTGTGCTGAAAAGAGCCAGGGCAGTTCATCTACATGAAGGAGATTGTATATGCTGCAAGGTAGATTAAGTTTATTATCTAGTGAATAGGTGACTTTGCTATCAGAATGTAAAATTCCAAGCTGACTGCAGCACAGCACTTTTGGAAAGACGTATATCTTTTACAATATTAGAATAAATACTGCACCACATACAGATCTTTAAATAAAGTTATGCTTATGTTGGGCTATCTGTTACTTTAATTGGGTTAATCTATTCCATTTGGAAGAAGAGAATGGAGCTGAAACCTTCCTCAATAATAATAATAATAATAATAATAATAATAATAATAATAATAATAATAATAATAATAATAATAATAATAATAATAATAATAATAATTAATAAATAAATAAATAAATAAAAACAGCAGAATTGAGGAGAAACAGATGGACAAACTCACCAGATATGAAGATCTGAGAATTGAACTACAACAACTCTGGCAAAAACCAGTGAAGTGGTCCCAGTCATCCTCGGCACACTGGGCGCGGAGCCAAAAGATCTCAGCGGGCACCTAAAAACCATTGGCATTGACAAAATATCCATCTGCCAACTACAAAAAGCCACTTTACTGGGGTCTGCTTGCATAATTCGCCGATACATCACTCAGTCCTAGGTGCTTGGGAAGTGCCCGACTAGTGATATAATACGAAATCCAGCATAGTGATCTTGTTTGCTGTGTGTAACTGTTGTTTTACATCATCATCATCATCATCATAATGGGAACAGAAAAAGTGGTAGAAAATGAATGAGCCAAACTACTGTGGGACTTCCGACTTCTGACTGATTGAACACTGGAACATAACACGCCAGACATCACAATCGTGGAGAGAGACAAAGTGTTTATTGTGGACATTGCCATTCCAGGTGACAGCAGGATTGATGAAAAACAGTTAGAAAAAACTACTAGATATGGAGACTTGAAAACAGAACTACAGTGACTCTAGCATAAACCAGCAAAGGTGGTCCCAGTTGTTCTGGCACACTGTGGCACACTTTCTGCAAGCTACAGAAAGCCACTTTGCTAGGATCTGCTCGTATCATTCACCGATACATCATTTAGTCCTAGGTGCTTGGGAAGGGCCCGACTAGTGATAACAGTTATGAAAACCAGCATAAATATCTTGTTTTCTGTGTGTTACTGTTGTTTTATGTCAATAATAACAATAAAAGATGTAGATCAAAAGTTATTACTGAATCACACTTAACAAGATTTTTGCCTTCCTGTTTTCATTGTACTTGATTAACTCTACACACTTGATTGGACATGAAAAGTCTTATATCCAAATTAATATTAGATCTAACACATAATACAGATCCATGCTAGATCTGGCATGGAAAGTTCTGTTTTTGAACTGCAGTTCACACATGCTCGTTAACCAATGGGATCTAAGGTTTGTGAAAGCTGCAGTCAAAGCCAGAACTGCTTCTGAACTCTGGATAGTCCACAATCAAGATGTTTTGCCTAATAAAATTAATGGTGATTAAAAAAAAAAGATAGGACCAATACAGCTGAAGTGTGTAATATCCAAATCATGACCACCTACTGTTGAGCGGCAATTTACTGAACCAGCCTAATTGTGGTTTAGCAATATGAACAACCTGTCGAAATTCCCTGACTGCATGTATTCAAACAGAATACCTGGGCAGTGATCTGTAAGAAACAGAATTGTTGCGTCCAACAAATTCAGAACCTGAATCTACTACTATCTCCCCCTTCGTGCATGGTAGTGTTTGGGATAGCAGACTGCACATAATCCACTTCATTTAGTAGAATTAACAACACCCTTACGTCACCTTGGCCCCGTCTTCACGGCATCGTTATCTCGAATTCAAAACGTTTTGAGTTCTCCCAGTTCAGACAGCAGTTCGGCTTAACACGCTATTTCCGTGTTAAACCACGTTAAAACCTTTTGAAATAAATCCTGGGCCCCATCTTCACGGCATCGTTATCTCGAATTCAAAATCTTTTGAGTTCTCCCAGTTCAGACGGCAGTTCGGCTTAACATGCTATTTCCGTGTTAAACCACGTTAAAACGTTTTGAAATAAATCCTGATTTCAACAGGTCTCACTCCGAATCGTGCTTCGATACGTGTTTCCTTTTTAACTGTGTGGACAGTACTGTGTTAAGGGATGAGATTCCGTGTTCAGGGTGTCCCTCCCCCAATCGCACTGTATCCAATGGCTGTCTGTATGCTGGGCACGTCATTGGGGGGGGGGGTGTTTCCCTGCTTGATCTGCCTGATCTGAAGCAAAACAGCAGCAGCAGCAGCAAGTAAAGCTCCATTCCTTTAAACATTAATACAGAATCTCAGCTGCTTCCCCTCCTTTCTCTTGCAAGCCTGAACTTCTTGGAGCAGCCTTCACAGAGGAGTGCTACAGTGTAGCAAGAAAGCCCCTTCACTCCCGATTAACAATGTTGCAAATTTGCGCAATTTCAGAAGTTCAGACCTTTGAAAGTGATTGCTTGCCTGCACACACAGCCAAAAAAGCATTCACACATCTCAGAAATGCAGCAGGTTCCCTTCCTTTCCTTTGTAAAAAGAGCCAGAATTGCTCAGAATTGCAACATTGTTATCAGGTGATCTGTGAAAGTGTTAAAAGTGTGAATGAGCGAAGGCTCGCACTGCCGATGCCTGCAGCCGCTGACTTTGCTGGGACGGGAAGCCTTTTCTAACAGAGAACTGAGTGAAAGTAAGTGCTGAAAGTGAATGAGTGAGCGATCATCTGCCTTTGCAGGGACGGGAAGCCATTTCAGGGGACGGAGATCTGGCTATTTTTCCTTTTAACAAGAGAGGGGGCGGGGGGAAAAAGATGCGGGGAAAGGAAACAGGCTTCCTTGGGGACGGAAGGTGCGTTAAAAACACGTGTTTTGCTGAGTCTCGTGTGGACGCTTATTGCGGAAGTGCATGGCACTTTTAAAGTCTGCTTGATTAGACAACAGAGGGAACTCAGAGAGGCAAATAAGTCTTTTGGGGATTCAGCCTAAGAGGTTTTGTTGTACACTGGGGTTTTACTGAGCTTTGAAAATGTTTTGAAAATCCTTTGGCCCCATTAAAAATTTGCTTCCCGCACTTTCCAAGAAGTAAATCGCCCAAAGACGCATTTAAAAAACCCTCCAAAAAACAGCTGCTGCTCCCATTTTTGCTGCTAGCACACTATCTTTTTTGCTTTGGGAACTGTACTGCGATGTTGGGGGGACATCACATCTTTAGGGTTGTTCCCCCCCCCCAAAATAGCCTTCTGTCCAATGTCTGTCGCCATTGTGGGTGCGTCATGAAACGGGTGGGGTTTCACTCTCAGGCAGCCCTTTGCCATCCCTCCCATGTTATCATTCCCCTCCTCTTTTGTGGTAGGGCAAAACAGAGGATAATACTGCCAAATAAAGGATCCATTTGAACATAAAAAGGCCCCTCCCCAGTCTGTTTTTCTCTTCTCCCTCATCCAGATCCAGTCTTTCCCCTGTCCTTTTCTCTCTTTTTCTTCTTTCCCTCCTTTTGCTCGCCTCACGCCTGGTTTTGGACATCAGCAGCAGAGCTCTTTGCTCGCAGGGAAATATTCTCTTTGGAAAAGCCCTCTTCCCAGTGTTTGGGTTTTTAGAGCCTAAATCTATATGAAAAGCAAAGGGGTAAATTTACCAAACAGTGACAAAATCACCTGAGATATTACTTTTTTAGATGTTGGAAGTGGATGGAGAATTTTAAAGAGAGAGGGTGAGAGAAAAATCACCCCCCTAAGCCTAGATCTAGCCCATGTTTTGTGCCCGGTGGTGGGGGCACATTATGGTTGATAAATTTCTCTCACACACACCGGTGAGCGCAAAGTATGGGGGTAGATCTAGGCTTAAGGAGGTGATTTTGCGCAAGACTGAAGCATCGTGGAATCAATCCCTGTGGCCGTGGGGGATCACTAGTCTGAAATTACACTGTTGCGCAAAAGAGACTGGGTATGTGATCAAAGGATGGAGGTGGAATTCCCCACCCTCGGCCACATCATGATGTTAACTGTGGGACCAAATCCAATCAGAGAGAGGGGTGGGAAGCCTGACTGGCAATGGGTGGGGAGCAAAAGATGCTGGGTCTCCCAACACATTTTATTTTATTTTATTTTCAGTGGGAATGGCAAAATTCAGGTTCTATACGGTTTTATATTTTTTCAATGGGATTGGGCAGAATGCACAGTTACCTCGAATTTAGGTTAATTTCATATTTAAAATGTCTAGTGGGATCACAGCCTAAGCAATTTATAACTGGAAGGGATAAATGCTTCCTTTTGTACAACTCAGCTTATGAGGGAATAACAACTGTTGGGATTTTCGAGGTACCATTCATTAAACTTCATGCAAAGGGTTTAAAAATAGTAAAACATAACACTGGGGTATTAAGATGAATTAAAACAGGAGAGGAAAATACAAGCAAGGTAACGGACAATTGCTAAAGTACCCCAGCTCGTCCCACTGGTCATCCTCATATGTTTGGTTCCCGTTGCATCCTATTAGACATAGGCATTTTATAGTAGGAAAATATTCTTTGTAACCACTGCCTTATCCACACCATAAAGTGACATTTTAAAATTCATATGGATGTTTCCGTTTAGGCAGCATTTTTCAATCCATTTGGAAAGCTTACAAAAGTCTAACCAGTAGATGGCAGGCCTATAATGCCTGATAAGATGATCCAAAACCATTTTCTTTTAATTGAGGAGTCAGAACAATAATTTCATTGAGAATTTTCTCATTTAAAAATTTAATAAACATTTCTGTATCTTAACTACTGCTACAGGAACAATTTAAAGTGCTGTGGATGTTTTTTTAAAAAAGAAAAGATCATGAACAGCCAAATCCAGATAGTTCTGCTCTTGCCAAAATGCTGTTTTGCAGAAGTAAATGAAACAGGACATAATAAAGTGCAGATAATTTCCTTTATAATAATATTCTGCTTGTCTAATAGTACTCAGCTTAGCCAAGTCACATAAGTCATTATTATTACTACCAGTATATTCTTTACAAGCTTCTTTTTAAAAAGTACCAGCAGGAGCAGCTTGCACTAATAAATTTCATTCTAACTTTCCTTCTGACTGTTCTTCCAGAGGTTTTATATAGACCTGTAATACCCCATCTTCACAATTGTGTTGAACATGTGTACACCACCTATACTGTAATGATTAACAGCTCTGAAATGGTGAAGAAATGGTTCCACTTAAACATAACTTTTTTTAGTTCTGCTCATTTATGATGTAATCTTAAGGTTCAGTTTCTGGAATGACTGAATCAGACTTTGTTATAGTGGATGCAGTTATCCGATGAACTAGCGTGGGGGCTGCTGTGAGAACCCACAAGGGCAACCTGGTCAGCGTCACATCACAAACAGCATCTCATTGCCGGAGTTTGGTCTTGTGCTTAGAGTGTTAGACTCTTACTTGTAGTCTCCCAGTTCAATTTCATACTCCTACACGAAACCAATTGGGTGACCTTGGGCTATTCACAGCTCTCTTTCTGAGCTCTCACAGCTTCACCTACCTCACAGGAGAGAAGAACAGAAGGTTTGTCAGCTGCTTTGGGTTCCCTTAAGGGTGAGAAAAGTAGGGTGTAAATGCTAATTCTTCTTCTTGTTCCTCATGCATGTTTCATTTCGGGATTAGCAATGGGGCTGTGTTCACATGTAGCAAAAAATAAAAACAGCTCAAAAGCATCCTAGAGATTGGTAGCATGTGGCCCTCATGATCTCATCCCATCTATAATCCACCTTTTCTAGCCTAGAATGTTCATGAGAAGGGGAGGGACAGACTGGTATGTGAACAATTGCACTTGCTAACCCTCTCTTTAAGCTGCCTCTAAAACAACTCAGATGTGCTTTTTTTTTACTGCATGTAACCACAGTCTTACTAGAATCAATGTCTACTTTAGCATAAGCAGATTGATAGGACACTGTTCATTTCTATGGAAGACCAGTTGTAAGGACACAGTAAACATAGACACACTGAAAAGCATTATTCTCTCTTGGTATGGCTTCAAGTCCCTCTAGCTTTCTTCCCTAGAAAGTTCCTCCTGTATTTCTGCATAGGCAAGGGGTAAGCCTATGTTTCCTCACACTGTCAAATCTAATATACATTCACTGCTAAGGCCACATCTTAATAGTTGAGGATTGCAGCACAACTCACAGTGTCTTCATGCCAGGCATTTCACCCCCTTGCAAACTTCAAAGACAGGAAATGGAAGTTCCCAAGGTTCAAAGTGACAGCATTGACTTCATTTGAGACATGCTGCACCCCTGTTGTGGGCAATGGTGCATCCCATCTGACCACTGGGAAGTCGCTTCACCAGGACACCACAGCTTCCGATCACCCTGTCAAGACAACCAGAAGTGACTGCACTGTCCCTGCCTGGCTTCCAATCATCGGGTCTGACCAACAGGAAGCAGCTTTGCAGGGACAGTGAAATATATCACAAGTCTGGGCACAGCCAAACTGTCTTAAGAAATATTCTGCCTTAAGACACTTGCCAATTTATCTTTACTAAAACCAACATGCTTCAATCATTTGGGGGATTCATGGTTGGATTAAGCTAATTTTCCTTCATAAAGCATGTGCCCAGGTCATGACCTATACCACCCTCTTCAGCCTGGAGAACTAGAGTGATAATTCAATGTGAACTCTGAAGTTATAGAATTCTGTGGTTGCATGTTATTGGTTCTCTGCGTAGCCAAAATGTAGGGGGTGGACCACATGAATAGGAGATTCTTGAGATGAAAGCATAATTGTCGTACTTTGCAGTTAAAACACTCTTTTTTACTCTTGTGTGAGGTTAATACAGAAAGGTTACAAAATTGAACAATTACAAAATAGCAGAATATAGTGAAATAATTATGTGCAATCTGGAGGCATCCTAAATGTGTTGTTCGCCTTCTTTCTTCAGTTTCTCATACAACAGAGGCAACACTACTTCCTGGAAACAGGATTACATGAAACATAAATCTAGGTTGACATGAGAATAGGTAAACAAGAAAATAGGCCAGACTGACTTGCACTGAAAAGAGTGCATAATTTTAAGGAACATATTTTTCAATCCAAGGTAAGGAAAGCTTTGCCTTCTCTTACGCAACTGTTAATGCTCTCAGCGTCCATTTCTCTCTTGCTTCTGCTCCCCTTAGAAGCGGCTCAGGAAAACTATATGTGCTTCAGCTACAGACCTTCAGTGGTTCAATGGGATTGTGGCAAAGGTCAGTTTGACCCATGGGTCTCTGGTAAAGTGTAAAGGCACCCTCAAACCAATTGTGAAAGAAATTTGAGGGTTTCTTCATAGCAGATTCTTACTCAACCAATATAAAAACAGTACTGGGTTTTCTTTCTCACACTGTACAAAGGTCATATTTCATCACTTATGGCCTCACAACCATGAAATTACAGCCCTCTCATTACAGCTTCAAGAAATTCCAGCTATAATGGCTACCTATCAATCTGTGGTCTGAGACACTAAAGAAACACAACCCTGTGGGCAAAACCACCATTACTGGGAATGTTCTTTGCAAGTGCCCAGTCTTCGGGAAACTTGTCGATCCTATCCTAATGGCATTAGACAGACCCAGTACTTCAAGTACTTCATCAAAAGGAGTACTGTTATTTTCAGAAGACTTGTGCTGAAGGAATCATTCATCACTCAGTTCACAGTCAGGGGATATTAATCTTCTTCATTTAATATATTTTAAATTACAATTTCTTTTTAAATTTGTTACAATTTCTACTTACCTTCAGATGTATCTTGTAGGCTTAAATGTGTTCAGATGGAGAATTAGCCAAATCTACTTTACTGTTACAATATTGTGTTTAATAAAGTCAAAACTTATTATGCCTGCAAAAGTACATTGCAGTCAGTCTGATATCAGTTCATGCTTATTCAGGAATAAGTCACACTGAGCTTAATTGCACCTTATTCCTAATTTTGCTTACAGTTGCAGCCACCAAGGACTATGTTTAGCGAGCAAAACATCTTCCATCCTTCTGGGGCAGATCTGATTATTCTATAGCACTCAGCATGTTCTCAGGGACTTCCCTCTCCCAACTGTTGAGTGGAACATTAGAACTGAGGCGGTGTCTGCACAAGTGGAAAAGAATCTAAGGGATGCAACAATAACCTCATTCTCTCCATCATCCCTACAGCTTACCTGAGGCATGAAATTCACTCTCAAATGTGACCTAGGTGCTAAGCAGAAGAAAAATACTCCCAAGGGTGCTGACTGCCTTCAGGTTGCCCTGTACCACCATGCTGAGGGATAGCAACATTGGCGACAACCAACCTTGACTATTTCTGCCAGGTACAATTAAGCAAACTCCCCACTCCCAAAATTCCTGCCTCGAGTCATTTTAATGGTCCTCTAGTTCTCAATGCAACAGAAATTGTAAAAGAAATTGAACTAAATTATTGTCTACTCTCAATGCACTGAGATCATCTGAAGAGTGTGTCTTGCCAGTGTGTGTCCCATCCGCAATTCATACAGCTGTGGCCTTTTCTGTGACAGCCCCTAGGTTATAGAAGCCCCTCCCCTCTGAGATATATCAGGCATCGACTTTCTTTATCTGTAGCTGACTGGTGAATACTGTATTCACTTTTTTTTTTTTTACTCTGTCCTTTATTTAAAGAGGAAGTTTGCCCTGTCCCCACTGAACCGGTATGTAGCTTTATTGTTTTATTATGAAGTAGAAAAGGAGGTGTAGAAACTTATAAAACCATGCATTGTGTGGAAAATGTGGATTGAGAAAAAATACTTTATCACACAATGCTAGAACTAGGAGTCACTCTATGAAACTGTTGGGTAGGAATTATTTTTATCATACAACAAATTATATGTCTATGGAAGATTATTACCTGAGGAAGTAGAGATGGCCATGAGCCTGGATAGCTAGAAGAAAGGCTTAGACAATTTCATGGAGGTCAGATGTATTAATGGCTATTAGAATGGGTTCCTATGTACTATTTCTGGGTTGCAGATGCAGGCAGGATGCCTCTAAAGCAGGGTTTCCCAAACTGTGGGTCAGGACCCACCTCTAGGAAATTTAACTGTATTTGAAATAACTTTTTTGATGTAATTATTTAATTAAGTAATTAAAAAATTGTATTAAAACTTTGTTTGTTATTTGAAAAGTCCTTTATTCATATTGGTAACGATTAAATTTCCTAGAGGTGGGTCCTGAGTTGGTAAACTTATATTAGATGGGTCGTAGCCCAGACAACTTTGGGAACCACTGCTCTAAAGACTATCTGCAGGGAGTAGGGAGCAAGTAAGATTTTCACCTTGATCTTCTGCTTGAGATTATCCAGGAACAAGTGGTGGGTCACCATGCACGATGGGCTATTGGACTAAATGGACTATGGGCTCGTGCAACTGCTTTTTATGAAAGAGGAATAAAAAGTGACTATAGGAACAGACAGGGAGCCTCAGTCACTGAGATCAATGGACATTTACTGATATCAAATTGATATTATGGAATGTGATCATCTTTTTAAAAATGAAAGTTAAAATCTACCACAAACCATTAATTGTATTTTTCTTTTTCTTCAAAAATGATGGTGGTGGTGGGAAATTTTGGAAAAGTTGCAAAGTATTCTGCTCTGTTTCAGGATTAATATTACATCTGATAGGCATTATAATTCTATGCATACCTGCAAAAACGTAGGCCTACTTGAGCCCTTTTAGGCTTTTTTGTAGATTTTAATTCAACTGATTATCAAACTGACCTAAATCACCATGCCTCTAATTAATTGTGGTATTGCTAAGGGCACTGTGGTTCCCAGCAGTCTTTTTCCTAAAAAACAAAACAAAAAGTCTTCTTAGTCTTGCATAATACAGATGCAAAATACTAACTGAATTAATATTGTGTACAGTGAATAACAAAAATTATACTCAGCTGCTGCAAGAAGATCGCACAAACTGATTACAAGCAGAGACACAATGCTGTAGCACAAATGATCCACTGGAACTTGTGCCAAAAGTATCATCTGTCAGTGGCAAAGAACTGGTGGGATCACAAGCCAGAAAAATGAAAATGAACAGGCAAAACTACTTTGGGACTTCGGGCTTCAGACCAACAGAAAATTGGAGCATTGATATCACAATTGTTGAGAAAGAGAAGGTGTGGAATCGTCAATGTTGCTATACCAGGTGACAGCAGAATTGAGGAGAAACAGTTGGAGAAGCTCACCAGATACGAAGATCTGAGAATTGAACTTCAGCGACTCTGGCGAAAACCAGTGAAAGTGGTCCCAGTCATCCTCGGCACACTAGGCGTGATGCCAAAAGATCTCAGTGGGCACCTAAAAACTATTGGTGTTGTGTAACTGCTGTTTTAACATCATCATCATCATCATCATAAATCACTGCTGTCTTTTACATACTAAAACATGAGTTCCACTGCAAAGCCTCATCTCTAGAAGAAACTCACCTGTTTGTCAAGGGCTCATGCATAGTATTTAATAATTTAATGCTGAGTTAAGAGTATATATTGATGCAAGTCTGATCTTTAAATGGCTCTAGCAGAGTTAGTATAAATTGTCACCACTCATCTTCCAGATGAGGTTAGAGACTGAATCCATATGGCACCTGTTCTTGCTCAACTGTGCTGAATTTCAGTCCAGAGCCAAAGTACATCTTGTAACCTCCAAATCCCAAAGGGCCTAACAACAAACTACATATCTGCAACTGCTTTTTTGGAATAAGCGCACACAGGCTACTGAGGATGCAATTTTAAGTTTTAGAAAAGGCATATAGGAGGAGGGGAACTTTCTTATACAAGTCTTCCTTCTTAAAATCATCCCATCATCTTTTTTCCCCTCACCACTAAGGGAAAAATATAGATATTCTTTCTCTCTGGCACTGGATGGAAGTAGGAATGTAAACAAATTATTTGTCAAGGTCGCATATATATGAATTAGTACGAATTTGAACATTTGCCACTGAATCAAATGTATCCAACAGGAGCTGGATTTCCCCACACACAGCCTTGAGTTCCCCCCTGTGCCCCTTCCCTTATCCAGCCTCCGTTGCAACTTCCTCAAAGGCTCAACTAAGCCTTCCGGAGGTGTGCGCACAGCTGTAAAGGCCATCCCTATCTGGGAATAGTGGGAAAGTGATTTCCCACAATTCCAAGGTGGAAGGAGTAGCCTCCTAGTTAAGCCTCAGAGGAGGTTACAAATATCCAACACTGCCACCCCCTCCTCTCAGGCCCAGTAGGGCCTGCTGCAGGTGTGCATGCACCTCTGGAAGGCCTAGTTGAACCTTGGAGGAGTGTGCAATGGCAGTGGACATAGTCCATAGCGGATATTTGCACCCTTCTTTGAGGCTCAACTAGGCCTTCCCAGAGGTGCAATGCAATTTCTCATGATTCCCAGATGGGGAGCAGCCTCCAGAAGGCCTACTTGAGCCTCAGAGGAGCACCTGATGCCAATGGAGGCAGCTGCAGCAGCAACAAATGAGGGGGGTGAGACAGTCACTGAGGGAGAAGATGGCAGGTCCCTTCATGCATGAAGCCAAAGCCCCCTATCTTTGTGGGGGGAGTTCATACAAAATCAAATGGGGAAATGGGCTTCGTGCACATCCTTAGATGGGAGGAAATTTCTTCCCCTCTTCATTGTCCGCACATTGGTATTTTACCTCAAGCTTCCTATCTTCCACCACAGTTGTGTGTGGAGGGGATCCTCCTCCAACTTGAATTTGTCTGTTTCCTTGAGAACAGTCAAGTACAAGTGAGTGACTGATGGAGAAAGCATCCATCAGGAAAGTCCTATTTGTTACATGAAGTCAGGGCCTTCCAGAAGCTGTGCCTTCCTTCTACCACCTCTCCATATCAGTCACAGTCTGGTACTTGCCTGTTCTTAAGAAGACAGGTAAGTGAAAGATAATGATTTGTTGATTTGTCAGTATTTTTGGCACCACATTGGCGAGACTGTCTCTGTTATAAGAAATTCTGCCTTAAAAAAAAACATCCTCTCCTGTCTAATCTTCATACTGCCTTAAGATCTACAATCAGGTTTCTTCTGAGTTAGACAAATAGACATGATATGTTTGGAAATATCATGTCTCTCAGAATCCCATAGTTCTTGAAGCTTCATCTGCAGTGAGTCCAGAAAAGTTAATACAATTTATAGCTTCAAATATGTGGTTGAACTATTTTTAGTTTTGTCAGCATTTTAGACTCTGGGTCAGAAATGCCAAATACATCATTAAGAAACCCACACTGGCAATACCATCAATGCATTTCTCACATTTGCTGGAAGCTCTGTATAGAGAAGCCCCCTAAACTCACACCATCAGCCATTACTGCTGACATTAGGGCTAGCAATGGTGGCATTAATGAAAGATGGATAATCTGCCCTATTCAGACCCCATTCGCAGACAAATGACCTGATGATGACCCCAGCAAACTGGTGCCTGCTAAAAGCAGGCAGAAGAAATTGAGGGATGGGAAGGCAATTATTATTATTATTATTATTTTACAAAAAGGCAGCACTTAGGAAATTCTTTTACATTCCCGTTGCTACCATACCAAAGATTGCACAATTACATGTTTTAGGCATGAAACCTTAAATTTTGTCCAATATTAACTCTCCTGTTTTGGTTGTACTTTGGCTGGCCGGGTATTCAAAAAGTGACGAGAATTTATGCTTCAATCATTTTATGTATACCATTGAGTACCATGGTGGTCAGAATCATAACAGAGGAAGTTAAGATGGTTTCCTCATGTTCCTGTGCACCATGGAGGCCAATCTTAGAAGCAGGATGCTTGTAAGGCCATTTGCTGGGATTTGAGAGCAGGAGAAGGTTTGCATTTTGTCTGCTTGAGATGCCCATGGGCAGCTGGAGGGCCACTGTGTGAGACAGGATGCTGGACTAGATGAGCTGTGGCCTGATCCAGCAGGGCTTCTCTTATGTTCTTATGTCTTGAACCAAGAACTATTCGCATTGCCAAGGCACAGCCTGGACCAACCATGAAGGCTGGCCTTGAACCAAGGGCAATTCAAATTTTCACATTGCTGTATTGCCACAGTCTAGCCAACTTTGGAGGCTGAGAACAAATCTTTAGTGGCCTCTGAGGTTGTCAATCAGGACTGTTTTTGCTAGATGCCCAGAAATGGCCCATTTGGGGGAGCCTGGCAGAAATGACACCTGGTTCCATGTGTCAGCAGGCCAGGCCAGCTACTATGGTCTAACCCCAGGAACCCTTGGGATACCACTTTGAAACAAGCTTCCCTTGGAATGAGCTCTGGTGCCATTTTTTTGTTGAGGCATTTCCAGTGCCTGGTCTAATGCAGACCGGCTGTTTAGAGTTTCAAAGCATTAAACAATGTACAACTTTCATTTGTTTTAAGAGATGGGCCCTGCAATCCAGAATGTAGCTAGAGCAGCCAAGGACTGATCTGGACACTCCCTGTCTGTCATAAATTATACAATAATAAACTCCATCAAACACTGATTCTCATTTTAATATCCATGCTCAGCAATGTATTCTAAAACTCAAGATATAATACATTGTCCAGCAGTTTCACAGGTCCTTTCTGCACTGTGCCTTATTCTAGATAATATCCTGGAATAGGGACCTTCTATTTCCATGCTAGAGCAGATTACAGCAAGCCCTGGGCAGTACCTGCCACAGTCTGCACCAGCATGTGAATGGCAGATCCCTATTCTGGGATATAATTTGCAAAAAATGCCAGTGCAGAAAGAGCCACAGCCACATGATTACCTTCTAATGACAGCAATCTCACCCTTCAATCCCCACACAGGACGCTTTCATTCGGTATGTGTGTGCATGTTCTCAGCCGGTTGGAGAGGGCATTTAGGAGAGTTTCCTGCACCAACAGGAAAATGAAGTATCATTCAGCCTTCTCACTTTTCCTCCAGCATCTGACCACTGTTACAACAGAGAAGCAGAAGTCACCACTTGGTGAATGGGCAGGATGCTCCATGCCGTGTGGTCAGCTGCATGGCTTTCTGTGGCTTTCTGTGGCTGTATCCTCACACAGGTTTTTTTAAGTGGCTCAAAAGTAGCTTATAGGTGGTAGCATCCACATGCTTGGTGCCTTCACATTCAAGTCCAGGAAATGCACTTCCAAAATGCATTGTATGGTCTTTAAAGTGGATTAGATGTTGGATAGGAACACTAGCATCTACATGATACCATCTTGAAGCTGCTTTTGAGCTGCTTTTAAAAATGTGTGCAGATGCAGCCTCAGTTTCTTAGTCGGATGCCAAAGTGCTTGCCTTTTCAAATACTGTTGAGTACTTTGATTTCTGGGCAAATGATTGTGCAGTGGCCAGCTAGAGACCACGGATCTCCAGTGGCCCATCAGGAAACGCCATAGCCAGAAACCAAAGCAGCTGAAGCCTGTGAATTCACCACACTGAGAACTCCAAAGCATGTAAACAGCATAGCCACTACACTGAGATGTAGGTATGGCCATGTCCTTCCCCATAACTGTTATTTAAAAATCTAATTCTTCTCCTTAACCATTTCATTGACATTTAGATTTCACATAGAGCACACTGACCATACTTTTGATATTTTTTCCAAATAGTACTTGTACTTGTGCCTTTCAAGGAGGAGATGGTTAGTGTATGAAAAAGAGGGCAAGACTCCTGTACCTTTAACAGCCGTGCAAAATAGGACATGTAAGCAGGCACTGCTTGCATTACAAGTAACACCTTCCTAAATATCCTCTCCTGTATGGTTTTAAAGCTATAGGCGCTCTGTCCTCTTGTTTCTATTGTACCCCAAGACAGGAGGAGGAGATGGTTACCATATGAAAAAGAGAGAGTCCTGTACCTTTAACATCATACTAAATAGGAAATTCAAGCAACCAACAACTGCTTAAATTCTCTCTTTTATATGATTTTAAAGTTATGGGAGCGCTATCCTCTTTTTCCTATAGTAATAGAAGAGAAGAAGATTATTTTAGCCCTCACCAGAATTAAGCTACAAGGCTTTTGCTAGTCATGTGTTTCCATATTTAAAAAATAAAGTAAACAACATTTTTCTTTAAAGGATTTTCATATTTCAGCTCCTCTGAAAACTTGTAGATTATTCTACCCATAAGCATGTTTCTGCTACTAGTAAATTTTGAATCCAACACCAGGCATTTGCTTTTGAATTTTCCTACATTATCTTAGCTGCCCCTGGAAAACAGACCATAAAGCAATCCCACAAGCAAACAAGGCTGGGGCAGCCGTTTACTGTAGTTCGTGCTCTCATTTTAATTTTCGATGCACAAAGAGAACCAGTCTTTATTTTCTGTTATGCCTGACAGAACTCTCTGACTACTGGCAAAGTTTGTATGTGTGATTTTTGGCTTCCTCTGTCCCTGGTGAGTGCTGCTGCCACATTTTAACTTGAACTGGTGGTCACCTGATACATGGCCTTTCACCTGTGACTTCTTATCCAATAGGGCTTTAAGCTGGGGATTCAAGACTGTGGCACAAAGACAGTTACTTAAGGAAAGCTGGCCACTGTTTCAGTCAATGGTCTTACATCTCTGACACTTTTCACTAAAATATTTAACCTTCAACTCTAAAGGAGATGACATTTCTTTTCTTTTTCTTTTCTTTTCTCTTTTCTTTTTTTTTTGTGTGTGTGTGGCTATGAGACTTTGACCTTTGCTGTCACATCCTTGATTCACTCCCTTATTCACTAGGAATAAGAAGGAGCAGTGTAAAGGTACGAAACAGAAAATATTTAGAGATCAATTAAAAGTATAGGAAAAATAGGAAGATTATTGTATACAAAATGGCTTTATATAACTGGCCTTCTAATTAATTTCTCCTCTTTACTGTTCGTCTATATTAGCTTGCAACCCTGTGAGCAGACTTTGCACTTTCATTTTTACTTGTATAACTGATTGAACTACTCAGAAAAATAAGTTATTTTTTGAAAATCAGACATGAGCTATCTGAACTGTCATAGCATGTTTTATCCCGCAAGTAAGCTTTAAACATCCCACAGCCTTTAAAAATTAACCTCCATGAGCTGACAAGTGTAAACAAAACAGTTTTTAAAAAAGGGACAACTGAATATAAAGAAGAACCATTTGACTGCTGTTGACTACTTGATTGCACTTCACAATACATTTACTGCCTGCCTTCCAGTAAAAAGAAAGCAAATATCTGTGCTGTCATAACGAAGGCCCTGATTTGGGAGCAGACAAGTTGCTTCAGGGCTGTTAAAGGAGCAAAAAAGCCTGCAAAGGTAAGATGCTGGTACCAGGGGGAAACTTGACTGCTCAGTTCTGTAGCATCCCTGCAGAGCTGGAGCATACAGTTTCACTGTATCAGCAGTGAATGAGGCCGTCCTGGCAAAAGACAAGGTAGAAATAAGAATAAGATTAAAGCACAAAGACGGAATACTGCTGATAGAGAGTGAGTTGCACAAAAATGAGAAAGAAAGAAAAGAAAGAAAGAAAAAGAAAGAAAACCCCATCAGCTCCTCTTAAACTACCTATATTTGCTATTTAGACAGAGTGCTAATAGATGCAAGTTCAACCTATAGTGCCACATTAGTAAACAGGAGCTGCCAAAGCTAAAAAAAAAAAAAAATCACTTGGACCTATAAAGCACAGGTTAGGCTATGTCTCTACTTAACAATGGAGTCACTCGCTGCTGCCCAATAAATGCCCACGGCCACCATGTCTCCCTTGTGGCGATTCCATTACCCATTTCTTGGTGCAATCACTAACCATTTCTGTGCATCAACAGAGGTGAAAAGAGACCTCCTTGCTTTTTTTTAAATGTAATTTTGTTTTATAACTTAATTTACAATTACAATTACAATCTAAACATTTCAACCATTGGATTTACCATCATTCATCCAAACATAACATTTCTTAACCAGACTTCCTTGCTTGACATCTTAACAAGTAAGTGTAAGTGTAGACCCAGCCTTAATTTCTAAAATAAATGATGTCTCAACACATACCCTGAGATAGGGAGGTTAAAGTGGTGGAGGGGGCATTTGTCCTTACTGCTAGTGGAGAGGGAAATATAAGCCCTCTGCATATATGCTGCGTAACTCTCTCCCATCTTCCAGGACTGTTCAAGGAGAAAATTCTGAGTTCTGTTTTAGTCAGTTTGGTGGAAAGGTCGCTAGAAATACATTGGTGGTGGTGGTGGTGGTATCCTCTCACCCAAATGACCATGCTGTGGACAAAACTGCATCTAAGTTTTAATTTTCCTTCCATCAACCTTCAAAATGAAGAAAATGCAGCAGCAAATGAGAGTTGTTTTCCTTCGATATTATCTAACCCACTGTTGGATTTTTCTGGATTAGATATATGCTATGTGTTATCTTCATTCCATTTATCAATGGTGGATTAAAACTTTAGTGTGGCTGGTAAATTAGTCTCTAGTCTAATATAATGCACGCAGTGACTCTTTTTACACTGATCTATAGGTGATCTAAATGCAAGGTTAAAAATGGGAAAGTCAGTATTTTTAGCGTAGTTTTTATGTCATTTATTCACTGGAAAACACACACCCACTTGAAAAATTCTTTTTTCAAAGGTCCCATGAGATGTGTGGCAAATTGCTGACTCAAGAAAGCTGTGTAGAACTAATTGTGTGTGGAGACAAGAATAACTAAGTTGCAAGGCTTTTTCTGCACATACAACGTCACAATTCAGATAGTGGGTCCCACTGATCCAGATTACATGAAGGCCCACTGATCTGGATTACTTGGAGGGGTGGTCCAGATCAGTGCCATCCTTGTTGATGGTACTGATCAAGCCCATGACTCCCCCATGACTCCAAAGGCTAGGAACCTTTTAGTGGCATGCTATGGCACACACCTGTTAATGTGCAGATCAGGACCCCCACACTTCAGGTTAAGGGGCTTCTTAATTCAGATTATCAGTAAGTGAAACAAGGGCTCAGTTGGATACTGCTATTATCACTTTTAATAAAAATTACAATAATATACCACATCTGTAGTATCTACCTTGGACATTATAGAGAGGCAGCTGATGTGTGCTTTCATATGATTTATTTCCCTTTGCTTTCCAATAATTTCATCATCATCATCATCATCATTATTACCGCTGGTGCTATTGCTTTATTATATTTGTGTGTTGTCTGTGATTTATGCATATATTTATTTTCCCTTTGTTAACCACCATGAGCAATATTTGGAAAGAAACATAAATAAACTGATTGACTGAGGCAATGAAAACTATATATTGAGGTGAAGCATAATTCCCTCATCTCACCACAATCTCTAGCAATGGCTTTTGGGGCAATTTGTTTCACTGGCTTCAGTCCAAACATTGCCACATTTCTTCTACACTCTTCTTAATGTGTGTTTGTGTTTTTAAACCATCCTTGCTTACAGGTTTGCATTATAATTTTCTTATTTATCCCCCACCCACCACCCACCTCAATTTCTCAAGGGCTGGTCTTGTTTGCTGTCTATTGGCTATCCAGTTTCTTGCATTTTATCCAGTTCAGTTATACTAACCTTAACAAAAGGCATCAAAGGAAGGAAGGAAGGAAAGAAGAAAGTGTTAGGCTCTTGCGTAAGGAAGATACATAGTGCAAAAACTCCAGAAGCTTGTTTCACAGGGACCAGAAGAAGAAAAACCAATGAAGTTCAAACAAAGCTGAAAGGATTTAAAGCATTTAAGGATTGTAGTTGTGCCATAGAAACTGCCAGGCCCTCCTGGAAAGAAATACATTTTACCAGCTTTTTCCCAGAGCTCCATTTATCCTGTCAAATGACCCCTAAATTCCACAGAGAATATATTACTTTAGCATTTTTCCAGAGCACACAATATTTGCCCTAATTATTATCCCTCTTTACATAAATTGCATGCCAGTGTTATGGAAAGGTTTTCAATGGCTTAATAAACCTAAGCTTTAAAATTCTGACTCTGTATTACTGTATTTGCTATAAGGACAAATACTGCCCATTCTTCACCTTGTTTAAGCTGTAAAGCTCACTTATCTCTAGAATGTATATAGGCCTATAGGTGTGTTTATTTATCCTGAAAGGATGCTGCCAGTTCAGAAATCCAAGTAATGTATATTCTGGTGTATAAGACTACTTTTTAAGCCAGGAAAATCTTCTCAAAAGTCAGGGGTCATCTTATACACCGGGTGTCGTCTTCTTATATGGCAAGTATATCCCAAACCCTATGTTTTAACTGGAAACGTTGGGGGTCGTCTTATACGCCCAGTCGTCTTATACGCCGGAATATACGGTAGATCTTACAAGCCCATTCACGTGTATCAGCTGTTCTAAAGAAGGTGAGGTATCAAGGAGAAGAAGACTGCCTTTGTTTGGTTTCCAAGGTGTGCAGAGAATCTTCCAGAGGCCTGTCTGGGGTTTAATGGGATCAAAAGCAGCAAGATGAGCTTTTTATACTATACAAACATGTACAGAGCATAGTTATAAACAGACACTAAGTTCAGCAGCCAACCAAACACTTCAAACTGGGAACCAGTTTGGTCTTATGGTTAGAGTATCAGATTCTTATCTGGAGATTTCCCAGTTCAATTCTACACTCCTCTATGAAGCCAACTGGGTGACCTTGAGCTAGTCACAGCTCTCTTTCTGCACTCTCACAGCCCTCCATACCTCACAAGGGTGTCTGTTGTGGGAAGAAGAATAGAAAGCTTTGAATCTCCTTTAAAAAATGGGTGAGAAAAGTGAGGTAGAAAAGTCAACCCCTACTTCTTCAACGGCTTTTGCTCCCTTCTTTGCTTCCTGAGCCCCCAACAAAAATAACAAACAGTTTTTACTCAGTGGTGTTTACATCCCAAGAACCCTCCCAAACACAAGAGGGTCCCTAATACAGGTAGCTATCCTGTCCCTCACCATGGAGAAAGAAACATAATATATCCTCGGTTCCCATTTCCTCCCTTCCAGGAATGTTTTTAGGACACTTGATGGAAGAAGAAGAAGAAGAAGAAGAAGAAGAAGAAGAAGAAGAAGAAGAAGAAGAAGAAGAAGAAGAGAGTTGGCTTTTCTACCCTGCTTTCCTCACCCATTTAAGGGGCCTCAGAGTGGTTGACAAAGCTTTCTATTCTTCTCCCCACAACAGTACACCCTGTGAGGTGGGTGAGGCTGTGAGAGCTCAGAAGGAGAGCTGTGACTAGCCCAAGGTCACCCAGCTGGCTTCATGGGGGAGGGCAGAATCGTACCCAGTATTCCCAGATAAGAGTCCGTCTCCCTAACCACTAGATCAAACTGTGGTGGGAAGGACAGAGGAGGCAGTGACTGTGGCTTCACTATCCTCCCCACCCCACCACACAAGCAGTGACTGTTTGGTGGTAACAGAATCAAAACATAATGGCAACAGATTTTAGGCACTGTATTTGAGTGAGGATGGCTAATGGGACTGAATCCTCTTACAACTGGTGATGTGAAGATAGGTAGAGTTAATGGCATTAGAAACACTGTAAGACTCTGATACTCTGCAAAACTCATGAAAATTGGCCCCACAGAGAAGAATGGATTGTGCCCATATTATCCAGGCTCCAATTAAGGTAGTTATGAAGGAGAAAGGGATTGTGGACCCAAGCTACTTCCTGTGCTGGAGATCCATCTACTTTGTTTCTGCAACAACCTGCCTTAGAATATTGAACTGGGGCATTATAGGTGACGGTCCGATCCCCATTTGATCAGAGAGGTTCACTTTGATCTTGGGCCCATCACTGCCTCCCAAGCTGACCTACTCTGCAGGGTTGCTATGAGAATAAATAAATAAAGGAGGAGGAAAATAACATTCACCACCTTGAGCCCTTCAGAAGGAAGACCAGGGAGAAAGACACTGAAATCACTTCCAAAGGAACACACAACCACTTCCACAAGCCTTTCTGTTTGTTTATCACAGATTTCCAGAGACTCTATGCAGTTTACAAGGTTTATATGTCTAAGTATCCAAAGGGAATACAGTAATAATCAAAAATTCAGTAAAGAGTGCTGGAGAGTACAGCTGCTTTACCAAGGACTCTGCTGTTGGGAACAACGTCTGCCTCCAGACATACCACTAGCAAGCCACCCTGGAGAACATCTGCTTAGTGTTGGAGCTTCAACTGCTAACTGAGGAGCTTCATCTGGGACTATGAGGGGGGGAGGAGCAGAAGCTGATATTTAGGCAGCAGAAAACCAAAGCAGTGGCCTTGACTGGAGAACTAAGGGACTGGGTTGGGGTAGGGGGGTTAGCAGTTCTTACACTGCTAAATTGTTTAATCATCTTTCAACCGATTTTTTTTTTAATGATGCATTATTTTGTGTTGTATCTTTCCTC
Organism: Aspidoscelis tigris stejnegeri; assembly: GCA_023333525.1. NCBI lineage: Eukaryota > Metazoa > Chordata > Lepidosauria > Squamata > Teiidae > Aspidoscelis > Aspidoscelis tigris. Next base: position 76,604,859 of record JALMGA010000002.1, on the reverse strand, counting down.
TTTGTTGTAAAATGCAGTGGTCCAATTTTCTTTTGGGAAAGGCAGTATACAAATAAAATGGAAGTCAAATGAAATGAAATGTCCTGTTTCACAGGTCTTCTGTGTTTCCCCAGTGCTGCTCCGTTTAGGTATCTTGCTTGAACTGTCTTCTCCTGGAGTGACAAGCAGACATTAGGACCTGTAGAGGAGAAATCCGGCTATTAAAGCAAGGCATGCTGCCCACTTCCTAAGCACACATGGAAACTATAAAGCAAAAATCATGTCTGTAACACCAGAGAAAAGATAAGGATCTAACCCATTCTTCAAAGGCACTCTGTCAATTCAAGGCTGAGGTGACCTTTCCCCTCTCGTGTTGGAACTGCCTGCAAGCTGAATCTGTAGTCACCCACAGAAATGCACACACGCTTGCACACATGTCCCTGTGCACTGCATGTACTAGAAAGGAGGAAAACCCTATCTTATAATTACAATGCTCAGAAGCCAATGTAAAATAATTTATCTATATTCTTTTAGTAGACTGGGTACTTCCAGATTTGAGGCCGTCTCCTGGGGAATGCTTTGTTTTAAGGAATGCTTAAGTGATTAAGCAGCACTTCCTCCCTGATGTGACTGCTTAAAACAATACCTTCTGTGCAAAGAGAACACTACTTCCATTCCTCCACCCAACACACACACACACACACACACTTGTCCTGTTGAAAGATTCCTTTTGAACTCCCAGCTGCCCAAATATACCAACTGCATTCCTACCTACTTTGGTTCTTGTGACTTTTTACTATATTTTCAGGACAGGTCAATTGCCATCTTTGTCCTGTCCTGACACCATATGCTTTGGGCTACCTCCCCCCCCCCACTGGAAGGGGGGCTTACTACTGTGTAGGGGTGGGGAGACTATATATGAATAAATGATTAAAGGCATTGGACAGCTTATGTATCATACTGAGCATCTAGCCAACCAAAGTTCTTTCAAATGCTACATTCTGCTGTACACTCTTACAGAGATTCATATCCACACGATTTCCCACAACAGAAATTGGTTCATTCACATTTCATGGAACTGGAAAATGGAAATCTCAACAAATGGAATTCCATACAGATGGAATGGAAAAGTAGAATGAAGAAGGGGGTAGGGGGAGAATACTAGCCCACCCATATCTTCTCACCATTTTAAAAAGAGCAAAATTAATACTACACTAAAGAAGCCCTTATAGAAACTTTGCCACTCCAAAGGAGTGTTGTCCTATGAAGATTGAGCTTGTACAGGTCTCCAGCTCAAGAGGTTAATCTTTTGAAGTGGCCAGAAACTCCATGGTTCTTTGTTACGATTTCCCTTTCTTCTCTGCTTTCATGCTTGGGAACATAACTCTGCTAAAACTGAGCTATTATTTCCCTCCTGTTGCAGCATTATTACTTCTGGCTCTTGATAGTGCCATTGTTTGCTCTGTTCTTCAAGACAGGAACGCCGAGGTTCAGTATTATTCCTCTATTCCCCCGCCCCTCTCTTAGGAAGTCTTTTCACTGTAAGTGCAATGGCACAGATATCTGTGTCCTTCCCATAGACATTAACAGCCCTTTGGTTTACTTCTGTTGTTGTTTACTCCTCTTGTTCATCACTGCCTTCTCCTTCTCCTTTGTCATCACTTATCTGCTCCTAACTGTTCTCAGGGCTCAATGATATTTGCTTATTTCATGGTTTCTGATTGCTCAGGTCACAATCTTATTATCTTCATCAGCTTCCTCTATTCTTGCTTCTAAGTCTTTTGGGCTAATGTCTTGTTCTTTGACAGCTACCTTTCTCTCTTCCTCTGCTTGCTCTCTTGCTGTCTCTTTGCCCCCAAGTTATTCCACTATCATTATTGTCCCTTTGACATTCCCCTGTCCCTAAAAGGATCTTCTTTGTATGTTCTACATCCTTCCTCTGGTTTTGCCACCAGGCAGGTGGCGCTCCTACCATGGGTTTCTTCTTCTTACAGGGAGAGTTAGGAAGCAATATAGTGCCCAACATGCTTTGCTTCACTTTTTCTTAGAGAACTGAATAGCAGCTACTAATTCATCCAAAGACAGATGAAATCCGGAACAGAGGGGAGAGCAAACCTGTTCCAGTGAACCAAGATGTTGTGGTCCTGTCATTCTGTCATCTTGATGACTTCCCACTAATGTGTCTTGGAACATAAGAGACCAGTGCTGAGGAATTATTCACTCTTATCTGCATAGACCCCTATATATCTTGTGCTGAAGCCTCATTTCTTTTATCACAATTGGAGGTAGTAGATAGAACTAAGGGACCCATGTGTTAGAGAGATGGCAAATGAGGATGGGGAAGAAATGGGGAGAGAAATCTTTTCAACCACTCTTTATCAGTCTAGTCTTTTCAGCTGACTTTTCTCCTGCTTTTGAACAAAGTCAAATTCAACAGCAGTTTTCTACATATTGTATCATTTCACATATTTATTCACACTTTCAGCCAAATTTTTGCATAACATAATCAGAAAAAGACATAAGTCAGAAGCCCATCTGTGCCTTTCAGTAACATATATAATGTTAGGATTTTATTATTAATTTAAGGTTACAATCCCTATCCTAGTTATTTCTCTCTAAATATTCAGACTTGATCCAAAATGAGAATGGGTAGGGTTGCATTGCCTAGCAGAAAAGATGGTGTATCTGTTTTGGCAAAGAGACATGAATGCACAGAATCCTGTGCTGAACAGTTCTGAAAGCAAAATGTGAATCTTTGATTCTGCAAAGTTCTGTTGGGCACCCATACTTCTGTACGAAGAACTAACAGCTTGGGTTTTCCTTTAGCCTGTAAGAAGGTGAAGGAATTCACACAGGAAGAGACCAAATTACTTTAGTCATACTTATCCTCAGATCACCTGATTCTTCAGATATATAATTATTAATTATTACTTTCTAATTCAAGTCTTCTTTCAGGAAACCATCCTATACCTTCAGTTCAGAAGTAACTTCCAGAGTTTTCCTACCTAGGAAAGATTGCAACCTTAAAGGTGTTTCTTTTCCCTCCCAGAGGAATAATGAAAACTAAGCTTGCAGAAAACTGTTAACTTTTGAAAAAATGATTTTATTTTTGTCATGATTTTATGTACCACATTTATTTCATTCACTTTTTGGCTTTATTCCTAAAATTCAAATTACATTTTTCTTAATGTTGGTAGAATATCAGCATCATATTGCAACTATTGATTTTACAGAATGGTAACTTTGAATCAATTTCTGTACAAATGTTTATACTCCTCTCCCAAAGTACCTTTATTCCTGGGATTTAAACTAAATAAACAGTACGTTTTTGTTGCTGTTATTTATCTAGAGGAGCATCTCCTGTTGGGAGGGGTGTATCACCTTGTTTAAGGTAATAAGGGAAGGAAATAATGGATTCTTCACTGTCTCCTACAATAAAGCCTGATTTCTTTGAAGTCATGGTGTTTATATTTTTATATTTCTAAAAAGGAAAAAAGGTGCTTGGATAAGGAGCCCGTGTCTTGTTTTCTTTTCTTTTCTTTTCCAGGATTAGTCATTTCAAAATGATGGTTATGTTTTTAAGTTTTGCCCGGGAATTCAGATTTTCTTAGGCTGGCAAGGGTGGAAATGACACCTCCAAACCACAGACCACTAAAACGGAAACTCTTAAGCCACCACCTGGCCTGCGGACCGGCGTTGCTCTCTCCCGAGGGCCAGTTTTAAAAGATCTGGTAGGCGCCCTTGCTCAGAAGTTTTGCGTTTTTCCAGACACACGAATAGATCTTTCTGATTTCTAAATGGGAGAACTCCCACCAAACATTTCAGCCTTTGCCGGTGGAGACAACAACAACAAAAATGGGTCAGACCCGGGATGCGAAGACGGCGCAGACCGGCTTCGCTGTCACATCGCTGTCACAGCCGAACAAGAATTTACGCCGTGCACGGAAGGAGTCCCGCAGGTTGCGGGGAAGTTTACTGGCTCGGCAACGTCCCCTTTTGGAAGCGGCTGTGCGTTCCTCGTGTGCCCAGAACCACCTCAGGACTCCTCCTTCTCACTGGGCACAGAAGGGCGCCAGACTTGGGCTCCCCGCCTGTTTCAACCACCCAGCTTGACTAAATATTGGGAGGGGAAAAAATTATATCGTCTCCTTCTCAGGTGGTTTAGTGGTTAGGGAGCCGGACTCTTATCTGGGAATACAGGTTCGATTCCGCCCTCCCCCATGAAGCCACCTGGGTGACCTTGGGATAGTCACAGCTCCCTTCTGAGCTCTCACAGCCCCACCCACCTCACAGGGTGTTCTGTTGTGGGGAGAAGAACAGAAGCTTTGTCAGCCGCTTTGAGTCCCCTTAAATGGGTGAGAAAAGCGGGGTAGAAAAGCCAACTCTTCTCCGCCTCCTCCCTTTCTTTCCTTTTTAAAAAATCTAGTTTTACTCCCTGGAGATTGACTTAAGGTGGGTCGGCGCTGTGCGAGACGCTCAGGTTGCCAGAGATGCCAGAGGTGGCAGCCACACCACCAGTTGCTGGCACAAGGTAGGGAAGGTAGGGAAGGCCGGCTCCGGCGGCGGCTCTCGCTTGCACCGGGCGCCAGGCGGGATCGGCGAAGCAACCAAGGCGGCCAGCTTCCCTCTTTCTTTCGCCTCTCCGCTCCGCTCCGGAATCCTTCAAGGGGAAGCGCGGGGGATTCTGCCGCGCGCCCAGGTCGCTCGTCCACGTCCCGGTCGGTCGCCCCCAGGTCGAGCCAAAGAACGGAAGGCGCTCGGGGACGCCTACAGGTTCTCGCCCTCCAGGCCTTCCCGCCTCTTGACTCCTGGGTCTCGGGGTGGGGGTCCAGCCACGCTGAACTCTCGGGATGCTGGGGGTGAAAATAGGAGAGAGAGAAGAGAGACGGGGAGGACGACCGGGTTTCATGTCTTTGAAAGGGGGGGGGGGCGGGAAACAGAGCCGGAGCAAGGACCGAAAAGTGAGGATTTGGGCTTTTATTCACGCGCCGGACCTTCACGGCAGGGAAAACGTCTACCTGGCTACAGTGCTTGGAGGGAAACGGGCCGGAGGGATGGAGACATGAACGCCAGAAAATGCAGCCCGGAAGCCTCCGTGAAGGGAGGGGGAGGAGTAGGAAGACCACTCCCCCTCACTCCTTCATCAGCAGCACTTTTGGTAATCGCCTCATCTAGGTTTGGGGGGGGGGGGTGAGGAACAATATAGAAATGGTTTGCCACCACCTTCCTCTGGGATATTTTCCAACTTCCCGGTCCTGCCTCCAACACCTGGCATCTCCAGGTGGCCTCCCATCCAAATCACTAACCGGGCCCAACCTCGCTTGGCGTTTGAGACGAGGCGGCCGGCGAGGGGCAGCCTAAAGGCTGCGGTTTGGGAATCGCTCCTTCCAATAAGAGCATCCGAGGGAATGGAGGGGGGGGGCGAGCGAGCGAGGAGTCCAGGCACTCTGTGGAAGCAGGACAGGCTGGCTAAAAGGTGTTAAGCTAAGGGTGACTCGGCGCCTTCGCCGAGAGCCGCCGAGGCTCGTATCACACAGACACACACACGCACACACACCGCCGCCTCTCTGCACCCTGGTCAGCCGCGTAAGGACATGGAAATGCCACCTCCGCTAAGCGCAACGCCACCTCTTCTCAGCCCCCCCCCACCGCCGCCCCCTGATCGCCTCTCGAGGGAAGTGACCCGTACCAGAGGAGGCGGCGGCACCGTCGACAGTCCGTCCGTCCGTCCGTCCCGCGCCGCCTTCCCTCCCGTCTGCTGTCCTGGTGCTGATCTTCCACCCTCGCCGTCCCGTCCCTCCTTCCGCGCCACCCACCCACCAAACTTTTTGCAAGACCGTCGATCGCGCATACACACGTTCGCGGGCTCCTCGGCCGCCCCGCCCCGCCCCGCCCCGCCGCCCCGTCCCCGTCCCCGTCCCCCCCCCTCCTCCTCCCGCAAGTCCCATTCGCTTGTCTCCCCCACCCCCTCCTGCCTCAGCCGGGGGGGGCGCTTGCGCACTGCTGAGCTCCCTCACATCCCCGTGCCCCCGTAGAGCTTTCCCGAGATTGTCGTCGGGTAAGTAATGTATTAAATAGCCCCGGTCACGCACACGCCTCAGCCAAGCCTTTCCGTCCACAATAAGCCCTCCTGGCCTCCTCTGTGAACCCAAACAAACCTGCCTATTGCCTAATTAGCCGTGAAAGGTAAGCGATTTGATTTTGCGAGTCCCGTTCCTGCGAGGGCGGATTCCGCTGGCTGCCCTGGCTGCCCACCCCCTCCCCTCCCCTCCCTCTCCCCTGCTGCCTACCCTTTTTCTCTCTCAGGGAGAACCTCAGTCCCGGTTGCGGTGCTGGTTTCGGACAGAGGCGAACAAAGTTGCCCGAGGGAGGAGGGGACCAGATTGGCGGGTGAGGGAGAATAGGAAGGAAGGAAGGAAGGAAGGAAGGAAGGAAGGAAGGAAGGAAGGAAGGAAGGAAGGAAGGAAAATAAATACTCCCCCCCTTTTGATCCTGTACTGACTCCATTAAGCTAGGGGGCAGATTGACCGGGGCAGGCGGCGCGCCTGGTGTTGGGCTCTCAGTTTCACTGGTCCCACCATTGGCTCCGTGCATCAAACGGTTCTGGGCACCCGAGGCGCCGCAGGCGCCGCCTTCCAAGCTGCTTTGCCGGCGCAGCCACGGACCGGCCGCTCGTTCCGCTTCGTTTCGTTGGGTTCGAGGGGCTCGTCTGCACGCGCGGCGCGGCGTCCCCGGCAACTTGGCACGCGAGAAGGTGGCGCGGGTGGCGGCGTTGCGCGCGCGCGCCTCGAAGACGCTTCGACAGCTGCGCCGCGCGGCCTTGCCTTCGTGACCCCGCGGCCGTCGGAAGGGCCTATTTGGGGGAGGGCCGATCGCTCTTGGGAAACTTGCGACGGGATCTGGCTGCGAGTTGTAACTTCGCTTCCCCGTCCGAACCCTAAAGGCGGCGAGGGGGGAGCGGAAGGGTTTGGCTAACCCGACGGTCCTCGAACCGCGGGGGAGGAGAACCCACGGTGGAAGCAATTAAAACTCCTCCTTTCGGATTAACAACCAAAAATTGATCGATCTGTCAGGAATACTGTTGATTTATGAACGGTGCTTATTTCCTTGGTATGGAGAATTTTATGTTCTCTAGGTGAAACGGAGTTCACCCAGCTCCACAGTAGATTGATGTTTTAATAAAAATAAATAAAGAGAAAAAGCTCGCCTGGTCTTTGGGGACATCAACTCTCAAATCGCAGTTAGACTAACAAATCAAAGCGTATTATCTTTACGTTTCATATCTTTTAATGCAAAGCGCCTAAAAATCGCGAGGCGATTTTATTATTTGGGAAGGTGCGAAAGGGTTGCCTGCCTGCCTGCTTGTTTTCTTTCTCCTCCTCCTCCTTCCCTTTTTAATATCGAGCTTTAAAAGTTCAAATAACAAAGCAATCAATGTTTCATAAGCAAAATGGCACGGAGAAATAGTCGGGTAATTTTGATAAGTGACTTAAACAGCAGTCAAGATCTAAAGAAGACCCTAATAGGAGGAAAGTCAGCGCCTGGGATTTCCGCGGGAAACGTCACGCGTCCTGTAGGTGGCAGACTGTACCCGCTCTTCGGCCTCGCCAACCATTCCCTCGTCCCTGGGCAGGCCGAAGCAGAAGGTTGTTGCGGTGTGTGTGTGTGTGTCGGGGGGGGGGCGTTGGGGTGGCAGAAGTGGCGGAGGGTCCTGGCACTTGTTGTTTACCGAAGCTAGGCTGCGTCTGCTCCTCGGCGCGCTTCGAATTCGGTTTCCTTTCCCTCCTCGCCGCTCATCGTCTAATAAGAGAGCGCTGCGCTTAAATTCACCTTCCGATGGGCCGTCAGAGGACGCCCGTGTGGCCGCGTGCGTTTCAGAAACACGGGTGTGTGGGCGAACTACAAGCCCCTCTTAAAAGGGAGCGCAGGAGCTGGTCGTGCGCACGCCAATCGAGACCCGAGCACGTACAAAAGGGATCTTGGCTAACCGGGGCGAGAAGGGAAAGTTTAAGCATCCTCCATAAATTCGGCTGGGGTAGGGGGGAAAAGTTTATCCTTCCCCCAGATTGAGTCCCGTTGGGTAGCGGAACTGCGACGTGCTGAAGTTGGTGTCGATGGGGCCACCCCTCCGCCTCCGCCTCTCCCCTTTCCCCCTCCCCCTCGTAATGTAAATTTCAGCGGGACAAATTGCTTATTAATAGTCTAGAGGAGAAGCCCGTTTCTTTCTTTCGTCTTTTCATTCTCTGTTTTTATTTCTGCATGGCCCCCAGCTACGCTCCGGGCAGTCAAACCGCCCAGGAGTTCTCTCTTCGTTTTAATATACTAAAGAAAAATGCAAATGACCCCCATGCAAAATGCAGGCGCGCTCGCCCTTCCTTTGTTGTGTGTGTTTTTTAAAAACTTTTTTGATCCCAAAGTGAAATCGGCAAGAACTTTGTGTGGTTCTATTAACGTGGAAAGATAGGCGCCTCCTGAACCAGGGGGGTCAAGAGAGAGAGGGCGTCGTTGTTCCCCACCCCGTCGGAAGTCCAGAGCCAAGCGAATTAGCGACAGCGGCCCAGCCAGGAGGGTCCGGGAGCCATCAAGAGCTGCCCTAATAGCCTCGAAACTTCGCCGGTGGTTGGATCAGCTTTTAAGGCTTTAATTATTGAAAAGCCAGAGCGGGGACGTCCATGGAAAGACGCAGCACTAGGAAGGAAGGAAGGAAGGAAGGAAGGAAGGAAGGAAGGAAGGAAGGAAGGAAGGAAGGAAGGAAGGAAGGAAGGAAGGAAGGAAGGATCGTCCTTGCTCCTGGGTTGCTTTCCAAGAGCTGAGCGGCCTGGCTTGGTTTGGCTGCACTAAGGGGGGGCAAGCGTGAGGGGGGGGGGCGAGCAGACAGAGAGAGAGAGAATATTCTTGGCCCTTGGGTTCTTGAAGCGTCTCCCAGGCTGGCTGAATTACTACGGACTCTCCGCCCGAACGCTCGCCTTCTTTTACGCCTGGCAAGCAGAGGAAGTCCTCGGGTGTCCCGCCTCCCGCAAAGAAAGAAGTCACGTCCTGAGGATGTTTATCATTGGTGAAAATCGGGATGTCCCCCAGCTTTCGCCTCTCTCCCCCAAATGAGGCGGAATCACCTTGGAGGCGCCCCGTGGGTTGGACGCTCGAACGCCCCGAGGGAGGGAGGGAGGGAGGGAGGGAGGGGAGGGTCCCGGTTCCCAAAGCGTGTTGGGCCAGGGCGCCATCCGAGCAGGAAAGAGTTAAGCTTCCTCTTATTCAGGCGAGGTCTTGTTAGGCTGTAATCTGCATTTTCTGACTACGGCGTCATAAAAAGTGAGAAGTTTGGAGACACCTTTCTTGATTATACCTTTGGCGATACTTTCGGTTTTACATTTAATTTGCATTTTGTTCTTAGCGAATATTGAAGTCTTGAGTGGAGGATTGAATTTTATTAGGACATCTGGACTGACAATATCAAATCAGACACCAGCGTCCCAAAGCATGCTAAAATTTCAGAGTTAATTAGAACGAAGTGTGTTTAATTAAAGCCAATTATAATATCTGAAATGATCCGATCGATCCTTGTTTGCTCGCGCCGAGTCGGTGGAGATTTTGATGGCCGGCTAATGAAGGCAGGCCCGCCCGCCCGGCCGCGCGCAAACTTCTGGGAAGGCGAAGGGGCTTTGCTTGTTGACAAATAAACACGATCGCGGCGGCGCCGAGAACAACAAAGAAGCAGAAAACAACAACACCCAACTCTTCAGCTGTGGTTTCTTGAACCGCGCCAGGTAGTGGGGAAGCGAAGCGCTTTAGCAGCCCCTAAAACACTGCGAAACTTCTTGCCCCAGCCGCCCACGGCTGCTTTCAGACAGAGAAGCCCCCCCCCTCCAGCCCCCCCACCCCACCCGGCGTCCCTGAGCTGCTTCTTTCCCTCCCCTATACGGGGCTGCTCTTTTACAGCTTTCATTCACACCTCCCCAAAGGAGAGGAAGCCTTGCGCTCCCCCGGCGGTCTCCCAAATGGGCTCCTGCCTTTGCTTTCCTTTTTTTCTTTCCAAACCGGCGCTTTGCGCCCCCTTTAACCGCCGCCACCCCCAGCCCTACCGAAATCAAACGAGGACGCTGTCGCTCCCTCGCGCGTACACACGCGCCTTTTCTTTCCCCCTTCCACTCGTGTCCCGTGTTCCACTTTCACCCCGACGCGGACGCGTTGAGCTCCGGAGCGGCCTCCCTGTCTCAAAGCGGGGGGAGAGAGGTCACCTCCAGCCCCCAACACGCTCCCGACTACCTTGGGATGCTCTCTCCGCTTCCTACCTGCCCTTCCCTCTTTGGGATACTTGGGCCGGTAGGTCGCCGGCGAGGACCGATCCGGGCGAAGTTCCCGCTTCGCCCCCCAAAAGCGCAAAGCTTGATTTGCGGACGCCGTGCTAACTAGGGAGAGTTGAAACGCGGAGCTCGCCTCCGAACTACTCAGTTCTTGCGGAGCCTCCGGGCGCGACGCCTTTCCCCACTCAAACAGAACAGGGAGGCCTAAGGAACTTCCCTACCAGCCCAAGCTCCGAGGGAGCAGCAGGGGCTGTAGGAGCGTGGCCCCGAGCCCCACCAGGACCGTGGAAGGAAAGGAGGGGGTGGAGGAGGGGGAGGGGGAGAGGCGGCTTTTCGCCCAGTCCCCGCTTCGTGCGCTCCGTCGCTTTGCGCTGAACGTCTCGTCTCCCCACCCAAGGCGGCGCTGTTCGTCAAACTTCCCAGGCGCGGCTCGCGCGAACAGTTCCTGGGCTGTTCACTTCGAGGGCTGCATCGCCTTGTTCGGGGAGAGGGGGGGGGGGCGCGTGGATGGGAGATGCGCCTCGTGGGGCGGGGGGCGGGAGAGGAGGAAACACTCGTGGAACCACAGCGTCAAAAGTATTTCCTTTTCCACCTTTTCCTTCCGCCTCCAGTTTCCCTAAGTCAGGAAGAACAAAAAGAACGCAGAAGAATCGTAAAGGGGGAAACCATCGAAGGAAAAAGGATTTGTTGCTACAAAACTTCCCGTTTCGCTTCAGTTCCCCAGCTCAGGGCCGCACCGTCTGTCTTCACTCTCGTAAGACACCACGGGAAAAAAGCGGGGGAAAGCTTGTTCCCCCGCCCTGGTCCAGGCCGTTTTTTTTTTTTCGTTTTGAGGGTTACATTTTCCAACAAAACCGGACGAGGCTTCCAAACTTGATCTTGCTGGTTTGCTGGTTTAGATGCCAAGCGACCGACTCAGGCGCCTTCTGTAGCCAAACAACTTAGATGGCACGGTCTGTAGAATGAGGGTCGTCCTTCACACGTGCCCGACCCGGAACCTGGAGGCGAACTCCGGTGTAGTCCCGGGCAGGTGGCTTTGTGCACACGTGGGCGCACGTGTGGATGAGGTTTCGAGTCTCTGAGCTGTAACCGGTTCGACGTCGAAGCTTCCCTCTCTGTGCCCTTTTGCACCATCTGTTTGAGGAAGGGAGGGGTGGCGGATTGGATTAGGGAGGCCCCCGACGGCAGGCAGCCGGGGCCGTTCCGATTCGGCCCCTGAGCCCTGGATTCGCCCACCACTCCGCACGAAGGGCCGTCGCAGAAAGGATGCCGGCGGCTGCCAGCTTCCGATCTGCGGCCGTAGGGAAAGGAATACGTGGTACCTTGGCTCCTGGATCCAGAGCTGCACGTGGTGGAATTAAATGCTATCGCCCAAATCCCTCTCTTTTGACCCGAAGTGTCTGCCTTGGCACGGGAAGGATCTTCCAAGGACTTCCTGGCAAAATTCCCACACCCAAACCCCACTTGGCACCTAAGTTATGCGAGCGCCGGTGTCCTTCCAAGTCGGTCAAGCACTTGCATTAGGAACGTGGCGGCAAGGCCGCGATCCCGAAACCAAGAGGCCCAGCGAGGGGCTCGTTATCATCGGGGGTCGAGAGGGACCTCCTCGCGGGGCCCGGAACAGGGGGGGGGCAGCATGCGCCCTGTTTATCCGCACCCCGTCGAAACTCTTTCTAGGAGCGCCTGGCCATATTTAAACAAATCGCCGAAATACAAATTTACAGCTCCTTCAGAAGCCAGGAAACAAGAGTTTGCGGAGATTTGTTTCGGTGAAATCGGGCATAAATTACCCGGAGTGGAACCGAACACGTTCTTAATCAATGGCGCCTGAACAACACTAAAACTGAAATATAGATGTCGGCAACTTGGCTTCGATTCTTTCCTGGCCCACCTGAAAGAAAATAATACTAATACTAATAATGAGGGAGGGCGGAAAGGTAAAATTGAAGCCGGGCGCTGGTAGGGGGGGGGGACCTGCGCTCCTTGAGTGACACCCCCATGGAAGGATCATGGCCTCTCCCTGAACTTTTTTCCCCCTCCAAAGTTTATTTGGCTATGAAGAGAAGCCGATCGCCTGCCCTCCCCCTCCCCCTCCCCCCCCAAGCTCAAAATGAGCAGGGGAGGGGGATCTGAGAACCCGGCAGAATAAACAGGGAATACACATGGGAAACATTAAATGGCTGGAACCATTGAGGTGTGGCAGTTCTTCCTGATGGAGGGGGGGGGGGGTCGGCAGGTAATAAGTGAACGTTTTGCAAAATAGGCCCAGCTGATTCGTCCCGCAAGTGTGTGCAGTGGCGGGACGCGTGGGTGGGTGGGGGCGACGCGCAAGAGGCGCGTTTCCGTGCGCGCCATCCTCTCGCAGGCCGAACAGATGAGTTTATCAATGTGCGTCTGCGGGGCCCGAGTACAGTATTGCGATTAGGGGTCGTGATGCTGCGGGTTGTTAGAGCAGGCGGAAAGAGAGGGAAGGGGCTCTGGAAGGATGATTTATGGTCGGCTCTGCATTTCTTTTCTCCGGCTTTTTAACAGGCGAGGGCTGCAGAACGGAGCCCGCTGAAAGGCTAGATCCGAAGTGCCCTTGCGCCCCCCTCCCGCCCCCACCCCTCCCCTCCCCTCCCCCCCCCACCCCACCCCAGGCCCGCCCCAAGCAGTGGAGCCGGGACGGTGGCGAGAGAAGGGCTCTGTCCCTTTAAGGTCAGTGCATGCTCCGGTATGATGTTCAGGAGGACAGCTGGGCAATGGCCATCTGACTGACTTCGGCTCGACATCTGGGAGCCCACTGGTGTGTGGCACGCGAATCGCTTGATGTCGCCATTTAAATGCAAATTTGTGGGGATCACTGAAGCCTCACCCCGTAAATCCACACAAAAGGAACACTTCGCGCACTCCAAGGAGGAGGGTCGTTAGTTCGGGAGGTCTCGGCCGCCGCATGCAAATCGCATTCAAATCCGCGCCGCAGTCCGCCCGACTAACTTTGCTAAGGTCAAGACTTCCCGGCGTGGGGAGCGAGGGGCGGCCGGGCGGGCCGTGGCGGCACTAATTCGGCGCCGCTTCTGCCGGCTCAGCTGAGACTGGCTGCGCTCCTGGGCCGCCTTCCCCTGCGGGGGAGGAGCGGGGGCGCACCGGGTGGCCCCCCATCCCAGGCTGCCCGGGCCCGGCTGCTCCGCCGCTCAGGTTTGCAGGCGCTCGGAAGAGCCTTCGCGGGCAGCCAGCGCCTTTCCTCTCGGGCAACAGAAGGCCCGGCGCCCGCTTTCCCCGGGGGCGGGCGGGCTGGTTGGGGGGGCTCGCATCCCCGTGAACTTCACCTCCTTTGGCACAGCCGCACTGAGGCGTGGGCTAATGTCCGTTTTGGAGGCGGCCACTTTTTCTTTCTTTGGGAGAGAAGCCACGTTGTCTAAAGGAACAATGTGAATCGCTCGCTTCCTCGGCGGGGAGAAACCGCCGGATCCTTTGGGTCCTCGCCTGACCGAAGGTGCAAGAATATTGTCTGCTTCCGGCTCTTCACCCGGACGGCAAATTCGTGTTTTGAGGCGGAAAGAGTTTCTGGGAAACAATATACATATCTATTAATATCTATTAATTTTGTTTGAGGGACATCACACACACGCCAACGCCACGGAGTCATTTTTCCCTTACTCGGTGTTTTCTTCTTTGATTGAAGTTTTAGAAAGAAAGAAAGAAGAAAGAAAGAAAGAAAAGTTGGGGAATTATAAAGACCGTATTTTCCACGCTTTGGGTGCAGGACCAGATGATCTAGAAAATGAGCTGAAATAGATTCAGCCTCAGAGTCTGAAGTGAACAGCAGCTGACTCGCCTGTTCCTAGCCAGATGGCTTCTGAACACAGATTTGCATTCATTTTCGCTTAATATCGTCCAAAATAGCGGGGCAGCTGCATTTGTTGTCAAAAAGGTTTAAAACTCCCCTTTCTTTCTTGGGCAGGATCGTTACCTTATGCGACGGGGGCTTTATACAACTTTCACCCCCGCCCTCTCCATCCCCCTCCCTTCCTAGTCAACAGTATCAGATTTAAAAGGATTTGTTTTAAAACCATCTAATTTGGTAATCAGATTTAAATCGCCCTGGCGCGTGTAATCTGAATTAAAGATACTGTAAATGGTTTGAAGCATGATGCTTTTGTTAGTACTGCAAGGAGCGATTTAAGTTTTGGTGGGAGCTCTCCTCCAAGGTGGAAGGCTATTTTTAAATATATATATTTATTAAAACACAAACACACACGACAGGCGAGGGCATTTCGTATATGATGAGGTCAAGAAATGGCTAAATAAATGGTACAAAAACAAATGCCAGAAAGAAAGGGGAAGGAAGAGGTCCTATTTTTCTGCCCCCAACCTATGTTGCAACTTTAGTTTTGCTTGAAATCAGCCCCAGCAGAAGTGTGACATCTCCCAGTCTGACTACAATAATACTGGTAATATTATGGAGACAGGATTTGCTCCCCCTTTAATTTATCATGAATAGTTTCTATACACTTTGATTTAAGGTTATTAACATTCTATAGACAGTGGCATCTTTAATATGTGGCGATCGCTTCTAAAGACTAATCTCATTACCCTCAAATAGTCATAAAATATGATTTTATTATACTTACGTATTTAATTAGACGGCCAGCAATGTAATGGATTTTGAGATCGGGTAGAGCAACAGCTTTGATAATTCACTTATCTTCAGCAATAGTCATTAACCCCCAACACCAGAAAAACAGATTGCTTTCTAACACATATTTCTGCACCCCCTCGCCCTTTAGAGGACGGACCGGGGGTCCCCTGTTAACACAAATCGGACTTCGATTTTCAGCGATTAATTAAAATATTAACGTACGCGCACCCTGCCAATTCACGTAAAAAGGAAACCCTAACCCCCGGGCGAAGGGGGGAAGCCTTGGAACGAACACCCTACCTGGGTATTTGGATAAAAGTTGGCTTCCTACCTTTCCCTTAATATATGCAAATAACAGATGTGTGTGGGGGGGGCATGGAGGGCTGGGATTTCTTGTGTCTGCGAGAGTACATCCAGAATAGCCTTTGTCTGAGGTCTTCTTTCTTTTTTTTTCTTTTTGAATTGGGGGGCGGGGGGGGGGGCGGAGGGCGGCCGTAAAAGCAAAGGTCATGTACACAGCTCGCTTCCTTCCAAGCTCCAGCCCTGGCTATCCGCGTGTGAGTAGTCCACAGATGACCAGCAATCGGACTCTTAACTCCAATTGCCTTACAGTCCTAATCAGTGAGACTTCTCAA
Organism: Aspidoscelis tigris stejnegeri; assembly: GCA_023333525.1. Taxonomy (NCBI): domain Eukaryota; kingdom Metazoa; phylum Chordata; class Lepidosauria; order Squamata; family Teiidae; genus Aspidoscelis; species Aspidoscelis tigris. The sequence continues at coordinate 76,589,323 of JALMGA010000002.1, read as the reverse complement.
TGTCCCCTCCGTCTCTCTTTTCCTTCTCCGGCACGTGCGCGCGCAGGAATATTTGCGGGGACGCGCGCGGGGGGGGAGGAGGAGCGGGGCACAGGCGAGCGCGCGCGCGGAGCCTCTAACGATTCCTCGAAACCAAAGTTGCAGCGATGCTGTGATCTGTCTTTCTTAACCTGTTACCGGAAACGAGCTAAAAGGCGAAGGCGAACAAGCGCCGTCCCTTGGAAAGCACCGCCGGGCATCGATTCGGATTGCAAGCGATCTCCCTCTTTTCCCGCTACGAAACATCTGTGCGCGCAAAACTTGACAGGCTCCTGCTCTGTTGTTGTTGTTTTATTTTTTTTTTAAGAAAAGAAAACTAAGAGAAAGGAAATCTAAACAGGCTAGGAAAGCAGGGGGTTCTTACGCGTGGGCTCGGACGCCGCTTCGAGGCTCCCGAGAACTTCCACGCACAGATCTCTCCGAAGGTCGCGTCCCTCCGGAGCCCGCCAAAGGTGCCTGGGCCGGACCTAAGCGAGCCTCCCCGCGGTCCCCCAAAAAGACACCCAAGTCGTCGCTGCCCTTGCGGACCACCTGTACTACTGTGCAGGGCATAAGTCATAAAACGGAACCAGGCACTTAGGGTCCGTGTGTGTGTGGGGGGGCTTAATAGAGAGCCGGGGCCCGGGGGGGGGGGAGCCCAGGCACTTTTCAGGACGCGTGAAACGGTGCTGAAATCGCTCTTTTCTTTCCCCATTGAACCCAGTTATTGCTGTGAGGGGAGGGGGGAGGGGAGGGAAGCCGAGGGAGGGAAGAGGTGCGCGTGGCAGGGGAAGGTGGACGGGAATCCTCACAACCGGCGCGCTTGTACCTGCTGTGCCCCCCCCCCCGCATGCACGCATGCACGCACGCACACGCATACAACCCCCCCCCGCTCTCTCGCACACAGGCACACTTCCCTGGCCCCTTCTCTTTCCTCTTTAAAGGAGCATTGGGGGGGGGGGCGAGGGCTGCCGGCTTTGTGGTGGGGCGCCCGTGCTTCTTCCCACGCCGCGGAAGTCTCGGTTGTTTATATTTCGGCTTAGCGGTCTTATAAAACCGCCGCGATTCTTTGCCCATTACGACGCGACGCTCCAGCTGCCCTTGTGCGGCGACTTTTATTTATTTCTCTCTCTCTCTCTCTCTCATTATCCTTTAATATTCCAAACTCCATTGGTTGCCGGCCGGCCGGCCGGGGCGCGCGCGCGCGCGTGTGTGGAGTGGCGTGGGATGGGGGCGCGCGCTCCTTGCTTGCCTGTACATATTAGAATATCCATATAATAAGGATAAGAATAGGGGTGCGTGGCGGCGGGGGGTGGGTGAACATATATATATATATTTAAAAAAAATAAAGACACCAGGCATGCGTTATAAGGGGGGTGGGCGGCGCGGCGCTGCACCGCGAGGCTGCAGCAGTCAGTCAGAACTAAACAAGCTGTGGAGCTCTCGGCGAAAGGCGGATTTGCTCGGCCCCCCATATATGGTGCTGGCCCCGCCTCCCGCACGTCAGAATCTGACAGCGCCGCTCCCGTGGGCTTAGAGTTTTGGCTCCCGGGAAAGGTTCCATTCCTCGGGGATGGAGGGCTGAGTTTTGTACGCTTCCCATCCATTCTGCGAGACGCTCGAGGCCCCTCGCGAAGCTCTCCCGTGTGCGGGAACACCTCCGCGGTAATCATTTTTTCGTTTATTTGTCTTTTGGAGCAGGAGAGCCTTGCCAGAAGTGGTCGATTCAGCAGTGTCCTGAAGGTTTTTTGATGCCGTTTCCCTAGGATGACACCACGCTGAGGAGCCTCGGCAAACAAACAACAACAAAATTATTTATCCGCGCAAAGCCAAGCCGAGCAAAAAGCGAGCCAGCGAGCCAACCTCGCAAGACGGCGGCGGCGGCAGTTTCGACTTTTCTCAAACAAGCCCCGCGACAAACTTGGACCTTTTCCCCCCTTTCCCTTCCTTTCCTTTCCCTTCCTTTCCCTTCCTCGCGTTCCTCCCTTCCCCAGCCCGAGCCCTCCCTCCGGGCTTTTGTTTTATTTCGTTTCGTCGGCTCTGGCTGCCCTTTGATGATCGTCGTTGTTTTTCTAAACGAACAAACCAAAACAAACCAAACCTCCAAACTGGAACGCCGACCAAGTCGAAGGGTTCGGCGCGTTGTTGATGTGGCGCCAATAAAGGGCAGATCGAAGACGGAAAGGCGACTCGAAGCGGGCTCCGCTCCTCCCGATCGCGGGGCGTAAAGCCGTCGCTCGCATCCCGGTGGCCGAGGAGAGCGGGAGACGGAGAGGGAGACAGAGGCGGGCGAGCGGGCGAGGGGGGGCCTCGAGAGCCAGAGAGACGGCACGGCGGCCACCCACTCCCGCCCCCACCCCCTGTTCTCTGACATCTCCCACGTTTTTGTAGCCCCTTTTGGCGAAGAGCTGGTTTTGCCCCAAAACTGTTTTAATGTTTGGGATTCAGGAAAATATACCACGAGGTGGGACGACCATGAAAGAGGAACCGCTGGGCAGTGGGATGAACTCCGTCCGCTCGTGGATGCATACGGCGGGGGTGGTGGACGCGAACACAGCCGCGCAAAGGTACGTGAGCCGGAGAGCCCGTTCCCCTCCCGCGGGTTCCTCGTAGCGACCGTAAATCGCCCTCGATACTCCGTATCAATGACGATCTCCCTGAACTCCGCTTCGGTCTCTCTCTCTCCTCCCTCCATACGTCTCCCTCTCTCGTTTCGTTACATCACATTACGGCGATCGTGACAAATCCAGAAATGACCCCCTTTCCCAAAAGCGGCTCCGACCACTTCCCCGTGTGTGCGCGCGCGTGTGTGCGAGAGAGAGAGAGAGAGCCTGCCTGTGTTTTCTGAATCGGAGTCCGCCCTTCGCCCTCACCACCCTTCCAGCCCCTGCCCTCCTCCGCTCCTCCGCTTCTCACCGAGACATTATTTTGTTTTTCTCCCCGCAGCGGTGTGGGGTTGGCTCGGGCTCATTTCGAGAAACAGCCGCCGTCCAATCTCAGAAAGTCCAATTTTTTCCACTTCGTCTTAGCTCTGTACGACAGGCAGGGACAGCCAGTGGAGATTGAGAGAACAGCTTTTGTGGACTTTGTGGAAAAAGAGAAAGTAAGTTTTTTTTTATGCAACCTCCCCCCACCTCCTTCCTTCCTTGAAAAAAAAAAGAAAAGATAATGTGATATAGGACTGATGCAGCTGATGAAAGATAATAGGAGCCTTAACTTAAACGCTGCCAGTTCTAGCGGGACTCCAGAGGCGCCTAAACCACGTGTAGTTTCCCCAAGTTCCCAGGCCTCCGGGAACTACTTAGCTAAGTTGCTTCAGTCTAGCCGGCTTATTTTAACAGATACAAGTCCCCTTTTTAATGGCAAACGAAGGTGCAAAGATAAATAAGATAATGCACTGTGAAAGGGACCTGCTCTAGAAATCTGCTCCCTGTAGGCAGCCGGTTCCAGATGCAGCATTTTTAAGTCAATCGTATTTTAAAAAAATCAAAATCAAAAATTAAATACGATTATTTGTCATTGCTTTCAGGAGCCAAACAATGAAAAAACTAACAATGGGATTCACTATAAGCTCCAGCTATTGTACAGTAATGGTAAGTTTTACTCATCTTTGTTGTTGTTATTGCTGTGCCGGTAGGTATGAGAAAATGGTAACCTTATTTCTGGGGCCCTTTAAAAACAAACAAAGGGTATAAAGATTTTGAGATTAAAATTACACGACTGTGAACACGACGCTTCTTATGGCATAGAAGGAAAACAAAACATAAACGATCAATAAGTCAATGGTACTTTACATGATTAACCGGCTGGTCTTGAAGTAGAAAGAAAAAACAACAACATACACACAAACAGACAAAAAACCCACCCAGAATCGATAACTCCTTTGGCACAACATCACTTTAAAGAGATCCCCCCCCAGTTTTGCAAATTAATGTTAATTATGGCGACTGCTTAGTCCCAGCAAAACAGATGTAAAAGCTTCCATGCTGAAGATCACTGAAGTTGGGTAGCAAAACTGACCACGGAAATTCTATTCGGAAACCCTAGGAATCACGGCTTATTTCTCGTATCATTCTGAGGTTTAACTTTACCACAATCCAGGCCAGTAAATTGACATAAATGGGTTTCAGTGTTATCTGTCAAGGCAACTGTCTCATGTTTTTGTGGTTATACAACCTAGACTACAAAACTTGCAGTCTATTTTTATTCAAATCTTCAGTTTGTGTGTGTGTGTGTTAAGCGGAGCGCAGATTTGATGAATTGGACAAAGCTTTTTAATCTGATTGTTTTAGTTCATCTAATGTGTCATCTATGTTGCCTGCCTTCATCATGATAGTATTCTCCTGATAAAAAGGTGGTCTCTTTTATTTTTGTCTCTTGTCCCCTTCCCAGGAGTTAGAACGGAACAGGATCTATACGTTCGGCTAATAGATTCAATGACCAAACAGGTGAGAAAGTTTCAGCTTTTCTAAGACTTTTGTGAATTGCAGAGCTTGGGTCTTAACACCTAACTTCTAGGGGATTGAAACAGCTAATAGCTGAGATGGCGACTCACCTAACAGGAGTCTTTTTGACATGTTGATGAAAATTCCATATGACTGACAAGATTTAGAAAGTGAAAGTTTTGCACTTACTCCTAGGAACTTGTTATTAATTGAGACAAATTTCTAGTGCCTTGGTCTTAAAGGTGTCAGAAGGAAACTGATCCAGCATCAACCCAATTTTATTTTTATAAAAGCTGGTCGATTCATTTTCTAACAACCTATACAAGGAAGAAACAATATTTTCCAATCTGGATGCGCTAAAATCCACTTTGGCTCCCTTCGCTCCCCCCTTTTTCCTTTTAAAAGAGGATGATTTAGTCTCGCGAGACGTGGAGACGTTTATTTGGGATGTAAAGTTAAATGTGTTGAGGTGAAAAGTCATCTTGTTCTCCACTAGTCCAGACTCACCTCCCAGTCCCCCATCTCCATAATTCAAGCTCTATGCTCCAGGGGTCACCCAAACCCGTCCATTTTCCCTGAGATCAGCTCCTGTTTCTTTCTCAAAGCTCTGTCATCCCTTGTAAATAACATAATTACAAGCAGGTCCTTATTAAATTATTTAACCTGTCTTGGTCAACTTTCTTGAGGATAACTAGTGTTATTGAGACTTTTCCAAAGCAATTAAAGCTAAAAACCTCCCTAGAGCTGACTGTTAGGTGTTATATAAAATAACTTGTATGCATATAACCTCCTTCTTTCAGAGAAGAGGAGATAATGTTTCCACCCAAGTAAAAGAGGGGATTGGACTTTGCTCCAAAATTGTTTTATTTCCGATAGTATTGGTCCCTATATTAAATGGCAAAGATAGTTGCTAGCTTCCTTTACCAAAAGAGCAGGAACAACAGATTTATCTCGCATGATCCGGAAAAAATAAAATGCAAAAAGAGATGAAAACAAAGGATAGTTTATCCACAGCTCTGGCCTAGGACATAGGTCTACTTCCTTTAACCTTCCCGACATTCTTTTAAGCTATTCTGTTGAAACCAGAAACTTCCCAGCAATTCTGACAAAAATAGGGTTAGAGTTAAATGCCTCTAGCAGTAAAGAAGCAATGCTCTTTTGGAACCCCCACCCCCGACCTGACAAGCAAACTCCAGTCCCCTGACAAAGACCGAGGCGTTGTGCTCTCCAATAATTATTTCAATAGGTTGCAGAGAAGCACCCTTTCAAACTCTGGAGCCCTCTCGAGTTGACAATGACTTTTTATTTCCTTTGTACATAGCAGTTAAATGTTTTCGGAAATCGCTGCCGGCTAATTAAGAGGGCACTAGAGGCGGCTCTGTTAGCTTCCCAGCTTTCGAATAAAGGAAGGCGACAGGCAGAGGAAAGAGGCTAACGTATTCAGGCACACTTTTATTGGTAATTGAAGCTACGGATCTTCGCAGCGGCACCAGCGCTGAAAATGCGGGCTTTTAATCTCTCTTCGCTGACGGGGAGGGAAGAGGGGGGAACGTCGCCGAGTAACTGATCAAAGAGTCAATGGCGCTGAACCGACAGTTTATGGATTTCTGTTGGTGCTACAAAATAAAAAATAAATCACATCTAAATACGCGGATTCATCGGAGGCGAAGTAACAGGCACCAGAAGTTGTATGGCGCGCCGCGGCAACCAACATTCGCAGGCACCGACTGCTTGTTATGCCTTGCGCGGTGCCGGGTAGTCCTTCAGGCTTTCCGAAGAGACCCGCTTTTAGACGGCGGCTGCTCGGGAAAATTAGGCCAGGCACCAGGACTTTGCGCAGCTACTGTTGCCAGCGAGCACGGAGCGGCTGAAAAGAGGGTAGAAAATGCAGTAGGTAGGTAGGCAGGCCGGGCCGGGCCGGGCCGGGCCGGGCCGGGCCGGGGGAGGATAGCGGGGCTGCCGCCGCCTTCTTCGCCCTCACACTTCGGGCCGGAAAAGGGAGAGGTGGTGGTGCGGGGACCGCCGCCTGGGCCAGGCGCGCTGCGAGAGTCTCCTTGTCTTCTCCTTCCGTCTCCTGCTGAAGAAGCTGCCAGGAATGGAAATGGAAGCAAGTGACCTCCCGGAGCACAAACGGCTGAGGCCCAGGCGGTGTGACAGGGGGAAGAGGGAGGGAGGGCGACGGGGTGCGTAAAGGGAAGCGGCAGCCCCGCCGCCACCCTCAGCCCCTTCGCTTCGCTGCTAGGGTCTGCGCGCAAAGAGGCGGCGGCCCAGCGGGACGTCGCTGGTGCGGCCTGCTCGGGGAGGCCGAGAGAGGCGCCTCCTCGGAAGCGGCGCTTGGGGCCCCTTCGCTCGGCCGCCGCCGCCGCCTGTGAGAAAGGGAAACGCCGCCGCCGCGCGCGGGAAGAAGGAGAAACCTCGCCAGGGGAGCCTGGGAGGCGAAGGGAAGCAAAGCAGGCGCATGGTTCCTCCTCTCGTTCTCCAGGGGAAGCTGCTGCTGCTGCTGGGGGAGGAGGAGCGGGAGCGGAAAAGCCTCGCGAGCTGCCTGCTTGCCTACTACTAGTAGTGCAGCCAGGCAGGCGGCGGGAGCGGCTGCTGCTGCTCACAGTCGGGTCAGTCACGACGGCTTCCCCCCCAAGTCTGCAGACCAGAGGGGGCGAGAGACGACGAAGGCGCGCGAGGGAGCGAGCGAGAGCGCACCTAGAGCTCCGCGCCATCTGTTCGAGCCTCTGCTCAAAACCCACTCAAGCGTGCGCCCAGACGCACTTGCCTTTTTTACCCAAGAAAAATCATTGTTAGCAGTTTCAAAATAAACACCAGATTGCCCATTAGCACTTTCTTCCCCAAATATCAGGCCGATAATAACCATATTGTTGGGCATGCTTCTGGGATTCCTCAAGGCGTTTAGACACTTCTTGTTTTGATCAGGAAAAGTGTCTGTGAGTGTGTGTGTGTGTGTGTGTGTGTGTGTGAGTGAGAGAGAGAGTGTGTGTGTGTGAGGAAGAAAAAGAAATAACGGGTTGCCTAACGGCTTCAAAATGCGCCACAAAGTGCTGTGTGGATGCTCCTTGAGAAGGAAAGCCCCATAAAATAGACAAGCCAAGGGGACACAGCCCCAGTGATGGAGAACGTCCTCTTTAGAAACTCTTTTGCATCAGGTCCATTCGTCTATGTGTCTCAGTATCCTTGGTGGGAGTGCTGGAAAAAGCCTTGACATTGATATTACCACCTCCTCCAAAGTAGCGGCAACTCATCTTTGAGGTTGCTGCTTTCAATTAATATGCCATCCCTGCCTTTTAAACTTAATGCTATGAATGTAGGGATTTTTTTTAAAAAAACCGGCTGTAGGCTTGGATATGATCCTTGTATGAGCAATAGCCATAAAGCCTTTCTAATGAGCAAGTAACAAGCTCCAAGCTTAACAAAAATATAATAAAATAAAATTGGCAGGCTGTATTCTTTAACCGTTGAGACCGTTCTAGGGTATGAGCACAAGGATTCGAGAGTTAATAATATTGTAACTGAAACTTTTGGAAACTTGGTCTGCCCAAACGTACTTTACT